>CM060943.1:861448962-871448962 GCA_030765085.1 Allium cepa | reverse complement strand
AGAAATCTATCACATTCGACATGGATTCAAAGAGTTCTTCTACATCGAAGTTCTAGCTTTTTGCCCTAGTAGTGTTGTAATCAAAGATTGTTGTAAAGTTTTAATCGATTCAGCAATAAAGAAGACTAAAGTGGACGTAGGCTTAACTTGAAGCCGAACCACTATAAAACTGTTGTCTCTTTACTGTTCTTTCTGTGACTTTTCTACTTACTTCTATTTATCGTATTGACGGTTGGTGCTTTCACTTAAACTCTATTTACACCAGGGTGTTAGCGTTCAATTTTAGCGTTAACATTTTTGGTGCTTTCACTGAGAATTGAAATCAGGATATTTTCATCATTGCTTCGCAAAAGTTTGTTGAAAGAATCTCTCTCAAAACCAGAAGTCTATCAAAGATAATGGATCCTGGAAGAAAGCGCAGATCTGCTAGATCCGGTGATGTCCAAGAGAATACTGCCACTTCTCCTTCATCAAGTCAAGTAGCACCAAGTGCTGGAATTACATGAGCGGAGTTAGACGCTGCAGTATCTGGGTTATACCAGCAGATGGAAACCCAGAATGCTTTAATGCTTGATAGGCTAAATGCTTTGCTCGGAGCTAACCGTCAACCGACGAATAATGAACAAAACCTCGCTGATAATGTTCATAATCCTGAAGAAAGGAATATTCCTCAAAAAGCAGCTAGCCCCGCCAAAGAATCACCTCCCCAACCTGGAGGATGTAGACCACAACCGACTCTCTACGAACGTTTGTCCAAGCAAACTTCCGAGAAAATGGCTGAAGTCTGTCCTGCAGAGCCCTTAAATGATGAGGAATACCTTTCGGGCATGGTTCGACAAATCATGAAAGAGAGCATGCAGAGAGAAGAAGATGAAAAGGAATGGGGATTCACTCCGAGCAAGACTCCATCACTGAAAGGATTCTAAAGGAGGAATTCCCAAGGAAGTTTGTTCCTCCTACCATCCCGGCTTATAAGGGAATAAGCGACCCTAATCAATTCCTGTATAAGTATGATTGGCACATGATTGGTGCTAGGGCATCTGATGAGATCAAATGCCGGTACTTTCCGGTATACTTCGAAGGAGTGGCTCTACTCTGGTTCATAAAGCTACCGATCCAATCCATAGACCAGTTCTCCGATTTGACTCGGAAGTTTAAAGAACAATTCAGGCTGTATGCTTCGAAGGCAAAGGATATTATGTCACCGTCTAGCCTGAAACAGAATCCTGGGTAATCTATTAGATCTTTCTTGAACCGCTTCAACATAGCTTTGGCTGAAATGGATAATGCAGAGCCACGGATGGTCTTGACCCACTTAATGAGGGCTATCGACAAATCGAGTGAGTTTGGGAAATGGTTGAAAATGAAGGAACCAAACTCGCTTGAGAAATTCTATAAGAAAGCTGATGAGTTCATGCGTTTGGAAAGCCTTCATGCACCGGTAAAGTGGCATTGACATAGGTCAAGAATAACACTGCTGCTCCTACCAAAAAAGAGTCTGGAATACAGAAAAGGGAGAATAATGGCAGGAAGAAACAGAAGGATGTGAAGAAACCTCGCTTCTTAAAACCTTCAGATTTCACCCCTTTAACTGATACTCCAGAGAATATCTTTTTCGCTACTAAAGATGTCGTGGAATATCCTAAACCACCTGATTTGGGAGTTGGGAAAAAAGTTGCTCAAAGTGGAAGATTTTATTGGTTTCATAATCAACCCGGTCATGATACCAACGAATGTCGCCATCTGAGAAGTTTGATTGAAGAACTGCTGAGAGAGAATAAGTTGCAGCAATATGTTAAGAGAAATAGGAATGACCCGACTTCATCTACTAAGGGCCAGCAACTTCCTTCTCATCCATCCGGCTCGGGTGAAAGGACCACTACGTATGAATCAGAAAGGCCTGTTATTAATGTGATTACAGGAGGTCCTCGCCCAGCAGGCAGAAGCTGGGGTGAGATGGAAAAGTATGCCCATGCCTTGAAGTATGCACCAACAGAAGAGAGTATTTTTGTGTTGGAAGATGCTGCACCTTTGAAGCAGCAGAATTTTTTTAATGATGATATTGTGTTCAGAGCCAGGGACTTTATGGGCGTTGAAGCTCCTACCATGGATCCCTTGGTCATCTCTGCAGGCATTGGGCCGGCTATTGTAAGGAGAGTGCTTGTTGATTGCGGCACTTCTTGCAATATTCTCTTCAAAAAGACATTCAATCAAATGAAAATTCCGATGGCTGATGTGTAAGCTTCATCGCAGAAGATTGTTGGGTTTACTAGGGAAACGAAGCGGCCAACTGGAACTATCGACTTGTTCGTGGAGCTTGGAGAGGGGCAGAAGAAGGTGGTCCAAAAGCAAACTTTTGTAATTGTTGATGAATTTTCTGCCTACAACGCCTTCCTAGGCCGACCAACTCTTGCGGCTTTTAAGGCAATTCTCGCCCCGTGGTGCCTTAATATGAAATTCCCCACGGATAACGGAGTTCGTGTTATTAAAGGGGATCAGAATGCTAGACGAGAATGTTATCTTACAGAGTTGCGTGAAGCAAGGAAGAGAGAGATGGGAAAAGATGCGGTAGCCCCAGTCCGCATCAAATAACCAACCTTGTAGCAATTACAGGGTGGACCCTACACTGGCGAGCATAGGGGGGCACGAAGAGAAATGGATCCTAGAAAAGCCAGCGCAGGGGAGAATAGAGTGGTGCCAGTGGAAGTAACGGTGCCGGTACCTGTTGACCCAAAAGATCCGAACAAAGTGGTGAATGTGGGTTCGCAACTTAGCGTGACGGTTCAAAATTCCTTGACATCATTCTTGAAAGCAAATCTGGACGTATTCGCGTGGACTCATGCTGATATGTATGGAATGTCCCCAGAAGTTGCAGTACATACTCTGAATATTGATCCGAAGTTTACACCGGTAAAGTAGAAAAGAAGAACCCAGGGTCCTGAAAGGTCGGCAGCAATGAAAGAAGAGGTAGATCGGCTCATGGAGAATGGTTCATCAGGGAGTCTACTTATCCGAATTGGGTTTCAAATCCAGTGTTGGTTAAGAAAGCTAATGGAAAGTGGAGAGGATACAACGACTTCTCAGATTTAAACAAAGCCTTCCCCAAAGACTGCTTCCCGTTACCCAGGGTAGATCAGTTGGTGGATGGAACAGTGGGGCATGAATTGTTATCTTTTATGGATGCTTACTCCGGATACAACCAGATCATGATGCATGAGCCGGATCAGGAGGACACGAGCTTCATCACCGATGTTGGTCTCTACTGCTATAGAGTCATGCCCTTTGGACTTAAGAATTCAGGGGCAACTTACCAAAGACTTGTTGATGCTATGTTCAAACCGCAGATTGGCAAAACTATGGAGGTTTATGTTGACAATATGCTGGTGAAATCAAAGAAGGCAGTAGACCATATGGATCACTTGGCAGAAATGTTTGCAGTCCTCCGAAAGTACGGAATGAAACTTAATCCTTTGAAATGTTCATTTGGGGTGGAGTCCGGAAAGTTCTTGGATTTCATTGTGAGTGCTAGGGGCATTGAAGCTAATCCTGCTCAAATTGTTGCCTTAAGAGAAGTCAAAGCTCCTAGAACGAAGAAGGAATTGCAAAGTCTCAATGGAAAAGTCGCTGCCTTAAGTCGGTTCATTTCCAAAGCCACTGATAAATGCATTCCATTCTTTGATGCTCTGAAGAAAGAAAGGAAAATTTTCGACTAGACTCCTGAATGCCAGAAAGCTTTCGATGAGTTGATTCGTCATATGGAAACGCCTTCAATACTTTGTAAGCCCAACAATGGTGAAGATATTTTCGTATATTTGGAAATCTCATCTCATGCTCTCAGTGCAGCGTTGGTACGGGAAGACGCAAAAATTCAGCGCCCGGTCTATTATATCAGCAAAAGATTCACTTGGCAGAGATGAATTATTCAAAGTTGGAAAAGCTCGCCTATTGTCTACTGATTGCATCAAGAAAATTGAGGCGATATTTCCAAGTTCATCCTATCAATGTCCTCACTGATCAACCTATGAAGCAAGTCCTGTTTCGCCCTGAGACTTCGAGTCGTCTTCTGAAGTGGAATATTGAACTCAGCCAATACGACATCACTTATCATCCCCGGTGAGCACTCAATGGACAAGCTTTAGCTGCTTTCATCGCAGAATGTACAGATAAAGGTGATAGTGAGGAAGAGGTGACTGATAATACCCCAATTCGATGGAAATTATATGTTGATGGTGCAAGAAACGATTGTTGTTCCGGAGCTAGGGTTGTGCTTGAAACCCCTGAAGGGCGGTCATTGTGCTATGCATTGAGATTGGAATTCCCTTCGACAAACAATGAAGCAGAATATGAAGCTCTTATTGCTGGCTTGAAGATTGCTAAAGAACTGAATGTCAAAGTGCTGCAGATCTTCAGTGATTCACAGCTTATTGTATGCCAAGTCAAGAAAGAGTTTCAGACTAAAGGAGGAAATATGCCTATTTACTTGTCAAGAGCCTGGGAACTTCTCGATGATCTTGACCATTATACGATAAGTCATATACCCCGGGAAGAGAACATGAAGGCAGATTCTCTCGCAAAGTACGCAAGCACTGGTGAAGCTCAATTATTGGGATTAGTTCCTGTGGAAGTCATGTCAGCTCCAAGCACTGATGAGACGGATATTGACTGGATCATGACTATATCTCAAGATCAAGAATCGTGGATGACTCCGATAATGGAATATCTGCTTAATGGTTCTCTACCAGAATATTCAAAAGAACGACATAAGCTGCTAAGAAAAGCCTCTAGATATATAATTCAAGATGGCCGGTTGTACAGGTGGGGATTCTCAATGCCATTACTCCGATGTGTGACCAAGGAAGAGGCTAAGACAATTCTAGCTGAGGTACACGGAGGAGAGTGTGGAGAACATTCAGGTGGTCAAACCCTAGGAAAGAAAACTCTCCGTTATGGGTATTTTTGGCCAGACATTAATCGTGATGCTGCAAGCGACGCCCGAAAATGTGATCGATGCCAGAGATTTGCGAAAATCCTAAGAGCACCTTCCACCGAGATAACACAGATGGTCAGTCCATGGCCATTAGCCATTTGTGGAATAGATCTCATCGGGCCTTTGCCGACCGCCAAGTCTGGAATCAGATATGCCATTGTTGCTGTTGATTATTTTACTAAATGGGCTGAATCTGAACCATTAGCTACTATTACCTCTAAAAAGATGATAAACTTTGTGACTAAGAATATCATTTGCAGGTATGGTGTGCCTCAAAAGATAATCGCAGACAATGGAACCCAATTCGAAAGTGAAGAGTTCCAAGATTTTTGCAAGCGATTCATGATCCAAAAAAGCTTCTCAGCAGTGGCTCATCCGTAGGCAAACGGGCAAGTGGAAGCAGTAAACAAAATTGTCAAATCAACCATCAAAAAACAGCTGGAAAATGCAAAAGGTGGTTGGGTCGATAAGCTACCACTAGCACTATGGGCATATAGAACAACCCACAAAACTGCGACTAGGCACACTCCATTTTCATTAGCATATGGATCAGTAGCAATGATTCCGGTGGAGACAGTAGTCCCTTCACACCGAAGAATACATTTCAATCGAGCTGAAAATGAAAAGCTGCAACTTGAAGCACTTGACTTCCTTGATGAAAAAAGGGAAGAGGCTCAGCTCAGAATCGCAGCTCACCAGCAAAGAATTGCCAGGCACTTCAATTCCAATGTTCGCTAACGCAGCTTTGAGATTGGGGATCTAGTCTTGAAAATGATCATGACAGCAACATGAGTGTTTGCGCCAAACTAGGAAGGGCCGTATGTCATAGGCAATAAACTTCTTGATGGCACTTTCAAACTGACAACTGTCGAAGGAGATCCAATTCCAAGGGCTTCGAACAGCAATCACTTGCGCCCATATTTTGCTTAAAAGCTTTACTGAAATACTGTAAAAGAATTATGGATGTATGATTCTTGTATTCAAAGCAATTGTAAAGCCAGTGCAAGTGAATAATAAGAACTATAAAGTGGATGTAGGCCCAGTTCTTGGCCGAACCACTATAAATCTTGTGTTCTCTACTATTATAAACTGCCTGTTTTATTTCGATATGTAAAGTACTTTAATTGTATTACTAAAATGTCGATTTAATATTGCAGGCCATTAAAACAAATCTCACCCATCACAAGACCAAGCGATCCTTGACATCACTCAACAAACAAATGTTAAGCCACAAAAATTCCAGACTCAAATCCTGTATAAGAAGTGCGTCAAGAAGACAGTTAGTAGTTCCGCCGAAGGTGGGCCCTTGTTAACTAGTTGTGATCGTTTGTGCAAACGAACATCCGATTAATTAGCCTGTGTCTGCCCCTGCGAACTCACTTAACAATGAAGTACACTTCTTTGGATAAAATAAACTACTTGCAAAAGAAAGAAATGTGTGCTTGAAGATGATAACAAGGAGTCGCTGATATGTGCAAATGGCGAAAAGACATGGGTGAGCAGGCTGGAGACAACCAAAGACCTCTTCGGAGGCCTATTTCACCAGAGTTGAAGTGCAAACAGCTCTCTACGGAGACGCACTTCACAAGAGTTGAAATACTAAAAGACCTCTTCGGAGGCACACATTTCACCGAGATCTGAAATAAAACTTCGCAAGAGTTGAAATGTGCAAAGCCCTCTTCGGAGGCATATTTCTCCAAAGTTGAAGTGCAAACAGCTCTCTTCGGAGACACACTTCACAAGAGTTGGAATGTGAAAAGCCATCTTTGGAAGCGTACTTCTACTTTCAAGAAAAAATCAATTTCTCCATAATGAGAATATTTTTCTCCGAAGATTGAAGTACCAAATCAAAGCCTTCTTTCGAAGCCCACTTCACCGTATAGGAGAATTCACTACTTTTCTTTCAAAAAAAAAAGAGAAAGTAGTGATCATCTCCAAGAGTTGAAGTGTGAAAAAAAAGGAAAGAGAAGACTTCTCCAATACAAGGCGCATTCTACTAAATCAGAGAAATATTCCCTTAAAATGGAAAAAATTATTCTCTAAAGTACGGATGCAAGCCTCCTTAAAATGGAAAAGTTGTTCTCCAAAGAAAGAGTACAAGTCTTCTAGAAACAGAAGAGTTGTTCTCCAAAATCTTGCCAATGTGAATGAGTTTGCAATAAACCATGGTATGGTGGCAATATAGTATAGTTACAAAAATAAAAGCAATGCTCAAGCAACATACCACAGGTTTACAGCAACATCACACAAAAAAAATAAAGAAACTTGTATGAAAAAGAAGAATAAATGCATTCTCAAATACAGACAGAAGTTTGTACAAGTAAAAGAATCATTTTATTCCATACTATGAAAATTTTATATATGTGCAGGTTTCAAAATAAAAGAAGGCGGGGACCGGTACCCGCACAATCTCCGGTCAACACAATTCTTTATATATACAAGCAAAAAAGCAAAAAGTATAGGACCAAACCCATCACTTCTTCTTCCTGCCACCTTTCGAGCCCTCGGCTGGCCGGATAATTAACTTTTTGGGTCGGCTTGTAAGAGTAGGGGAAGAAAGAGGAAGGGGTGCAATCGGAATTTCTTCTGCTTTTTCTTCGCTGGCAGAAGCTTCCCTCCTTTTCTTTGAGACTCCACGCTTCACTTTCTTCCTTGAAGAAGACTCACTGCCCGGAGTGAAAAGTGCAGACAACTTTATGTCATCAGAAATAGTTTGCTCTGGAGTTCTTTCGCCTTCTTCAGGTTCCTCGGCCTTCTGTTCTTGTGAAGCAACCGGGTCATCCAGGCCTTGAAGAGCTTCTGTCTGCTCCTCTTGTGACCTCGGTTGAGAGGTGGAAGGAGGAGTAATATAAAGAGGCGGAGAGGGAACAACTGGAAGAGGGGAAGTCTGAACAACACTTGGCGCTTTCACTACAGGACAAGAGAAGTTAAAGTCGGTATCTCTCATAAAAAGAGGAGAAAGTGGCGCGTCAAGATTTAAGTAATAATCAAAAAGTTCATCAACCTCATGTGAAGTAAACAAGTAGTCCACTTGAGAAAGATCAGCATTGAGATTACCTGGAGAAG
Source organism: Allium cepa (assembly GCA_030765085.1). NCBI lineage: Eukaryota > Viridiplantae > Streptophyta > Magnoliopsida > Asparagales > Amaryllidaceae > Allium > Allium cepa. The sequence goes on along the minus strand of CM060943.1, from coordinate 871,440,909 downwards.
TAGGCTTTACTATGTCAACTTCAAAGTCCTGTGCTTCAGTGCTTTCTTGAGTCTTATCTCCAGTGCGGGCGGTTGCACTCTCAATGATAGCTTTAGCAGGAGGCAGAGACTGGAAACTGGAGCCAACAAAATCGATGTCGGCCGAAACCGAAGGTTGAACTGGTTCGGTTGAGGTTGCCTTCCCTAAATGTTCTCCTTCTGCCATTTCGGCTCTCTCTTTAGCAAGTTGCTCATTTCCCCTGGCAAGAGCAGCAAGTGCATCGTCATCTAGATAGTGCGCCTCCAAATCTGCTTCAGCATATCCACGCCTCCAAGCATATCAAGTGCGGCTTCCCACACTTTGGCCAAAGTGATTTCGTACTTCGGTCCCAAAAATCTAAGGCTACCGCTCCCGAAAACACTATGTATGTAGAACTCGAATAAAGTAGAGCTGATTTCGGCTTTAGTTGCCATATGAGATTCTTCGGCTGCTGCTTTGCCGGAAATAGCTTCATCGCGCTCTTTTTCAACTTCAGAAAGTCGAGCTCTTAACATTTCGATTTCCAAGTCCTGGGAGCTGGTTTTTTCTCGCAACCGAGCCACGTCAGTTCGGTAGCTTTCTACAACTTGCTGTTGTGCTTCAAATTTAGCTTCAGCGTCTCTTTTCCCGGCATGAGCATCTCTCACCTGTTTTTGAAGCACTTCTTCTTTTGGAGAATAAGAAATGGAAGAAGTGGCAAGCTGTTCTTTAAGTTTTTCAACTTCTTCTTCAAGTTCCTCATTATAAGAGGCAATGCTCTTCATCTCTGCATCATGTTGATCGAGTGTTTTCTGTCACTCGGATTTATCATTTTCCATAGTTAGCATGGCTTCGAGATTTGCGCGGTTTACTCTTTGAAGCTCGTCAACAAGTTTTTGCCAACCAGACATTCTCTCGATATCGAGTTTGACAGCATCAAGATTTCGCAACATGGCTTGCTTATCAATTGGGACCAAGTCAAGATCGAAACACACTCCTTTTAAGCACCAATGTGGAAACCGGCTTTGAAGTGTAGTCGGACCCTGTTCAACTTGATACGGGGGCCTACTGATAATTGTTTGAATATCAGCTCTTTGAAGGGTAGGAGAGCTGGAAGGGATTTCGAAAGAGACGGGGGCAGTGGGCTTTTCAAAAATTTCAGATGTCGGTTTTTCACCAAGTTTGGCCTGTTTACTCGGATCTTCAGCGACATGACTGTTCTCTTTATCATCATGGGATTTTCGTTTTTGAGAATCATCCTCTCTCTGGGAAGAATCATGTCGTTTGTCCCTTCCCCCGTTGCGTACTTCATAAGCACGCCTCTCGCGAGCTTTCCTCGCAGCTCTTTCTTCGTCGGTTTCCCAGGAAGCAAGAAGATACCTCTTGGGGTCATAAGAACCGCGTCTTTCGTAGCGCTGGAAATCATCATAGTAAGAGTCGCTTCGTCCCATTGGAGAACCTGAAAATGAAAAAAAGGCAAGTTCAGAAATCTTCAAAGCAAGGAAGTTGAATGTATAATAGTGCCGAAAATCCTTAATTGTGTGTAACGTGCAAGCTAGGCGCGTCAAACTACGAACCACTCCTCGGTTGGGGGGTGATGACGGATTTTGCAGCAAGTGTCAACTCTTGGGCTGACGACGTTTGTTGCAAGACAGATGTCTCTTCAACTACTAGAGAAATAACTTTAGCAGTAGTGGTATTGTCTTTAAAGAGCTCCTGTGAAGTAATCATCAAGTCGCTCAACCCCTCAAAAATGTCGTCACCACCGTGCCCGGCGGGACCTTTCCCCTCAATTCCTTCATCAGTGGTCTTCCCGGATTGGTGAGGAGGTTCCTCTTCCTCAATGACCGAGCCAAGTGCAAGTTTGCCGGATGACCCCACAACGTCAATAGAAGCAGAACACTTCACCAGTGAAGCCTCAACAGTAAGTTCTTTCGGTGTAAGTTCTCCGACGGAAACTGGGGCATCCGATGTCTCTACTGGAGAATCAGGGACTTCATGAGGCTGAGTAGAACGGGAAGGGTGCAGAAGTCCGAATTGGTGAAGAAATTCGTCTTTCAGCAAAAATTTATTACTTCTTTTCTCAACCGCCACGGCACTTAATCTTTCAAAAGTCGGCTTGTGGCTGGGATCTTTAGAGGGAGGAGGAAGTGCTGTAAAAGTAAAGAATGAAGTTAGCACCTAGCAACTCGGACTTTTAAAAGCTCAAATGGAAAGAGCGGGGATAAGCAATCTTACTTCCTACTCTCCAGATGGCGTAAAATCCTGGAGGGCGACGAACAAAGAAGAATTGATTTAAGAACCCGTGGGCGCTTTTCGGAAGATCGACGATCAATCTACGGTTCCTGGCGCTTCTCACGAGTGTGATAGAGGGATGATCTTTGTTCTTTGCGAATGTACACAAGTAGCAGATTTCTTCAAAGCTCGGAAGAAGGTCAAGTGTCCTCCTTAACGGCACACAAAGTCCCATTAGGATGGCGTGGCCATTGGGATGCAATTGGAAGGTGTTAACGTAAAAAGTCAGACGCTAACACCCCAATGCAAATAAAGACTGAATGAAAGCACCACCCGTTAACACGGGAATCATAAAAAGCAGTAATTCACTGAAAAAGCAGTAAGGGACACAGAGTTTATAGTGGTTGGGCTTATAATCAAGCCTACCTCCACTTCAATCCTTTTTATTGCTTATATGATTACAATCCTTTACAATTTCCTTCAATTACAATTCACTTCAAAAGACAAGTAGCTAGAAAAACTTCGATACAAGAGAGTTCTCCGAATTCATGGTTGAATATGTTGAATCCCTGTTTGAAGTTGACTGAAGCTTCTTGTGAGTTTTGAATATTGGAATAAGGCTCGGCTTGAAAATGGAAGAGTCTCGATGCTTTGAAGAAAATGATCCAAAAGGCCCCTCAATGTTGGAGCATATGCCGTATTTATAGGAGATTTTCTAGGTGAGATATAGGTTGCGCACGACCTAAGATAGGTCGTAAGTCGCTGGCGAGTTAAGGGGAAGCGAGCTACGACTTAACCGGTCCTTCCACTGTCATCTGAACTAGCTGATAGGCCGTAGCGACTTAGGAGGGAGCGGCATCATTTATTTACCAAGTGCTAGATCGTGAACGACCTAACGCAGTCGTAAGTCAGCGGCGACCTAAGGGAGTAGCCAGTAACTTCACAATGCCGAGACAACCAATCAAGCGACTTAAGTTAGGTCGTTAAACCATACTGTCACTTAACTCGTTAGGTCGTGGATCGCCCCATTCCTTAGGTCGCTAAGTCGCTGTACTTTGTAGGTCACGCACATAGTTTGGTCATTCCCCTTTTTAGGTCGCTAGGTCGTTTTGTATTATAAGTCGTTGAGTCGGCAGGAGGTTAGATAACTCCATCCCTTAAGTCATTAGCTCGCGGAATTTTTTAGGCCGCATATATGGTTGAGTCGCTCCACATTTATCCCGTTAAGTCGCGTACATCTTCGTGCTGTTTTCTCGCTGAGACCTTGGGTCGCTTAGCCGTAGAACTCCTTAGGTCGCAAACCTCTTTAAGTAATTAGGTTGTTGAACAGTTATGTCGGTAACTCGATAGGTCACTAAGTCGCTGGTCCATCTACTCCTTTAAGTCGCTGCTCTCTTTAAGTCGTTAAGCCGCTTGAGTGTTAAGTCGTTAGGTAGCTAACCTTCTTAAGTCGCTTCTCCATTTCAGAGGTTAAGTCGCTTAACCCGCTACCTATGTTAGGTCATTAGGTCCTTATCTCGTAGGTCGCTTACTTCTTTGCGCCACTGAGTCGCTCAACATAGGAGTTAACATTTGCCCCTCGAAGTACACGCCTAGGTCGTAGGTCGTGTGCTTCGACTTAGTCCCTAAGTCGTGGGCGACTCATTGGGTTCACCAGGTCGTGCGACGATATGCCTTCCTCTTTTCTCCCCATATAAACTGCTTAGCTCGCTACTTCCACATTTCATCTGCTCCAGCTCTCTAAACTGCCATTAACAATCCTCCAAGGTTAAAGATTTAGCTCGAAACTTTCTCCTCCTTCAACCATTAATTCCATCAACGAATTTAGGTAATCTCGAGCATTTACTTACTGCACTTATCACCAATTCCACCATAACCGTTTCCGCATGATTTTGTCGTTACGATGTAACTTGGTATTCGAATCCGCCTCTTGACTCTTCGTCAAATTGCTAGTGGCTACTGAAAGAATCAATCGGCCTAGGGTTCCATGGGGTTTTTGGACTTTGGAGGAGGCGAAGAGTTTCTTAGTCATTGGGTAATTGGATAGCGGGTTGAAGAATGTTAAGTGGAGAGAAGCAAACGGGCCAGAGAGGAATCGGGGATGACCGGTTTAAGAGCCTCAAGCGACCTTAAGCTTATTGGCCCAAATGCGAACTACCTAATTTAACTTTCTTGCGACCTAACCCACCTGCGACTTATCATATTTGCGACTTGGGTCTTAGGCCGCTACCGAGTTAGGACTTGACGATTTTGCACTGCCGAGAAGCTTGTTGTGGCTTTGTAACGGCCCGCCTTTTTGGACAGTTTAAACCGACGATCAAATACCCATGTCGATTCCAAACCATTAAAAGGGCAGATAGTTATTGGGGTAATTAAGAAAAGAAAAGGAAGGGAAATAAAGGAAATGAAACAACACAGAATCTCACAGCGGAAGGCTAAAGTATAATAATAAAATAACAGTTCATGAAGCTGTTAATTAAATGAATACATTTGAAATGAATACATTTGATTATTATTATACAACATTTATCAGAGTTACATACACAACAAATATCATACAACAATGCAGCGGAATGGAATGAATATAATAGTAGTAGATAATATACCAAATCTTTGTCTCCGTCCTCCAAGGAAATGATCTTCAACCTAAACTGAAAACTCAGGACTGACCCGAGCGTAATGAAAAGACAAAACACTCGAGTCAGGACTAAAATATCCTTATGAGAGTTAAATCAATCGTAAATAAATATGAGTGTAACGGCGTCAGAGATGTTTACGGGGTTTGACATCTCATATCCAGTGTCAACGTGCGTGCAATAACTCAAGAGATGTTACGGGATTTTCCATCTCTCAAGGATCCGTGAAACTATCTACTATGTAGTAATATACGCTAAGTAGATAATGTCTATCAGTAATATAAAGTATCAAAATAGCGTTAAGGCGTTACCATAATCCCCCTTAACACATTTTATATTCCCAAAAGCATATACAAGACCGTAGTTTCCCCAAAACCGGAAGTCACCAGAGGGCAATCCATATACTCAAGGTACAAATCAAAACGTAGTGGTCGCGAATAGGATAATCAGTATGACAAGGTACATGAGGCGATACCAACTAGGATACTAGTAGTTGCGTGATCCGGACTGATGTTGGGCATAGCCAGCAGCTACCCCAACACCGCGAAACAACACTCCCAAATCAAGGGGTGCACCCAAATCGCATCACAAATGTAATAGATATGGTATCGAAGAAGTGTGTCCGCTAGAGGTGGCGAACCTCAATGGCCCGGCGCGGCTCCTGTTTTAGTCATGTCAGGGGTCATCCAATAATCGTTCTCTTTCTTCAGTCAACGCGTTCACCAAACCATCCACTTCATTCTGGATCAACACTCCGCGTATAATAGTTATTAAAGTGGTTTTCGGTATCGACAGAGAGTATGTCCATATCCGATCCCGGTCTCTTTAATAACTACGTATTATTACACCGTTGGCTCTTTTACATTTCGAATCGATTCATGATTGATATCAAATGTCATATTCACTTCAAAATCAAATCCATTTCAAATATCGACATAGCCATTCAAAATATAAGGTTCCTTTTCAAAAATCATTTTGCGTCTCAATATCTTATTTCGGTTTCAAAATCATTCCGAATTTAAATTTTATGTTGCAACTTCATTTAACCCAATTCGTATTTAAATTCAAGATTTAAACATAAACATTCCACCTTATTAACCAGCTTGAAATTTTTAGAAAATAGTTTTAAGTAGTTTAAAAGTAGTTTAAATAATTAAAATAGTTAAAAATAATTAAAATCTTGAAATGGATTTAAAATAGATAAATTAGTTTAAAATAATTTAAATTGGGTTAAGTAGATTAAAAATAGATTAAAATAGTTTAAGTATTCAAAATGGTTTATATAACAGAGTAATTTGGAAAACAAATTAAAACAGCTTCAAAACCAATCCATTTCAATTACAACTTCCCAATTCCAATCAATTTCAATTTCCATTTTACCGATTCAATTTCGATTTCAATTCAAAACAACGTCAACTTTAACTTCAAATCAATTCAATTCTACATTCACCTTCAATTTATTCAATTTCAATTTTTTTATCGATTTGGAGCTGGATTTCAAAATATCCATTTATAACACTTAACAAATTTTCCATCAATATTCAAGTCTAAATTCCAATTTCAAATATGATTCAATTCCAAACTCGATTTCAAAATATCATTTTATATCACTTTTACTTAATAATATTCAAAGCTCGATTTAAGGTTCAATCCCTTAAACGAATAAATTTTCGAACTTCAATCATAACCAAATTTTAAATTTCAAAGTCTCAACTTAATTCTTTAACAAAATTCCTTTAACCAAATTTTATTTCAACATTCCAAACTCAATTTTTCGATGAATTCAATTTCTATAAATCGGTTTCTGTTTATAACTTTTAAATCAAAACATTTAAATAAATTCAAATCGACGATTTCAAAAATTATTAATTTAACCAATTCGGTGTCCATATATAATTTTCTATCCTATGGCCAAGTAGTTATTTATTTCAATTAGATGTCAAGGATGAGTATATATTATTTAAATTAAATCACAGCATCATATGTATGCATAACAGGATCTATATAAGCAAATAAACATCCAAACATTCAATTATCAACCAATAGCATCCATCAAAATACATCATCCAATAAACAATACAATTCATGGCAGTTTCATAGTTATCAATGTCAGGTAATTTATTCGCAATTCAATTTTAATTTCAATTTAACTGTCAATTTAATTTTTCAACAGTTAATGCAAATGACAAGCTATATGACAATTAAATTTTTATCAAACAACCATAAATAAAATCATAACACTTCATAATATCAAATTTAACTAGCATAAAAATATTTAGTACGGTGTGAGCGTTATAAAACACTCACCTTGATTTCAATGTAGTTCCAGCGTTTTATTTCGAATAAAATTAAACGAGCGTTTAATTTTACCCGAAATTTTTACTAGCTCCAAACGACTTCAATCCAATTCCATAGTGTAGTGCTCGTCGATACGATTCCAACGCAAAAAGTTTCGTGCATTTTCGACCTGGTATGAAACAGATATGATTTTTAGAAGTTTGTACGAATTAATTACAATAAAATTTTCAATTCTATTTTATTTTATTAACCTAGATGCAATCAGGGCCGTGCATTTACCAATCTCAAATCCAGGCCGTGAGTTTTCTCTTCTTCTTCCCCAGTAAAACACGTCCAAACCAAAACCCATAGCCGCCATCTAACTCCCAATTATCGCGACCCACTCGAGCTGGCTGGAGACGATCGGAGAGCGGCACCTCGAAGCTCGTAACGCGAGCTACACTCGGCCAGAAGGCGGTGGAGCTCGGCCTCCCCCCGACAATGGAATGCGTGCGCGATACGTGGGTGGACGCGGCCAAAATCTGGCGTCTCTGGTCGACGATTCAACGAAGTAGCCGTATGGATCTGAAGCTCCTACCAAGCTCTATCATCTTCCAGTTGAAAGTTTCTTGAAATATCGTATGGATTGTGAGAGATTAACGGAAGAAGGTCGGCAAAATTTCGGCCATTAATCAGAAAGAGGCGGCCACGAAACCCCTTAGGGTTTCACTGTGCAAACGTTTATATAAGATTTTATATATTATTTTATTATTAGTTCCAAAATTTACATGCTCTTTCAAACGATCTCCAAACGAAACGCGGTGACCGACGTTTCTAGGGTTTACCCCGTGTTCCGGACACAATGGAATAGGTTTCGGAAGCTAATTCGATCATATGTGAGAGTTACGGAAATAAACGACCAATTTTAAATTAAACCGATTAAACGATTTTCTATGCGTTTTGGCTTGCCCCGGACAAACGGTAAATCCGTTTGACTTGAAATTTGAAAACTTACAATAATATCACATTACGGATCCAATGAAACTAGTTTTGTCCAATTCTGAGACTGTTCAAAAATTGGCTATTTTCCAGTCGATAATTAAATATTAAAATATTCAATTTTCACAAACAAATTTTAAATTCAGTTTTAAAAGTTCTACAACATCATTCTAACTTTCATATGATAAAATAAAATTTTACAAATCATTTTTAATCATAGTAAACCCATTATTCAATTTATCCAATAAATTCCAATTTTAAAATCTTATTAACTCTATTAAAATCCAAATATAACTTACATTCACTTTGTAAACCAATTTGAATCATATTAAATCAAATTTCAATTATTCACTCTATTTTCGTATATTAAATTTCAATATCAAATTAATCATATCAAATTCGGAATTTAATTTATTCAAACATTCGTAATATTAAATTTAACAAATTTGATTATTCTTAAATCACTATCTTTTGAAATATTCAAAATGAACTTATAAAATTTAACTTTTGAAACGAATTAAAATTATAGAACAACTATTTCCATTATACGGTTATTTAATTCCCATTATTAAATTATTGAATAATTTCCAAATATTTAATTTAAAATATTTTACCGGTTCAATATTCAATATTTGATTTTAAATAGATTTTACTTATCAATCAATTACTCTATTATACCCAATGAATTTCAACATTTATTATCCTATTCAACTATTGATTTCAAAGGCATTCACTAAGTAGCATTTATTTTTCATTACTTGGATAATTGTTGTCGAAATTCATTCCATTTATTATTATTCCAAACGACTTATAATTTTTTTTCTAACACTAAAATCACGAAAACTTATTAAATTAGCTATTTTAATTATCGGAAATTTACGGGTCGTTACATTCTCCCCCACTCAAAACTTTTCGTCCCCGAAAAGGAAAAAAGAAGGGAAAAAGAACTAAGTATAGAATTCAACATTAGATACATTTTATCCAAAGTTACCTACTTATAAAACAATGAAATTCCATCTATAAAGTCATTACTACACTTTTACTAAGTTATTCCAAATGCCTTTTTAACTTTAAAAGTTAGTTATCAAAACAAGTTATAAAATTTTTTAAAACTTGAAAATTTTCTAACACCCGGATTTACGGAAAATTTCGGCAGAGTCTCCTTTGCGCGGCTCGATCGAAAAAATATAATAGCATATATATCACAAATATACATCTCATCTCAATGATGAGGCATCCCATATCTGGGGAAACAACATATATCTATCACCAATACCATACAAAACCGTAAGCGTACCTTTTATTTAGCATTTATTAGCAATTTACTTACATTATGCGTTTAGCGTAGAAGCGAGCTTCGCAACAAAGCGCAACCCCTTTGCTACCTACTAAAATGCTCAATAACTAAGTTAGAACCATGCATATAAAGATAGATCGCTATACTTAGCCTACACAACATATATATAACATATTTAGCTTCAAAACTGAGATTTCAATTTCTGGACAGCAAACAAATCTTAGTTTTAGGTCACCTAAACTGTAAAATTTGACAACAGAATCTAAACAAAAGTTATTGCATTCATTTCAGGCTTTCCGGAATGTCCAAGATCGTCGAATTCAGACCATCCGTTCTAAAGTTATGGCTGTTTTACTTAGGGGATACGCTTCAGCCTGGGCAATGAATTGCGCAGGTCAGAGACATTCACCCGCGTTTTCGACCTTCTATACGACATCAAAACACAAAACACTTCAAACAAAAGTTTTAGCTTAAGTTATTAGCTTTCCAGAAAGTGCAAGATCATCAAAATCCGATAAACCAGCCAAAAGATATGACGAAAATACTAAGGGTGTGTACTACAGATTTTTACTTATTTTACACAGGCCAGCGAGTAACATTCAAGTTTTTAACCTAGTAGACGAAGGAATTTCTCAAGACACTCTAAATAAAAGTTGTGCTATAGTTTCTAAGCTTTTCGAAAAGTCCAAAAGTGTCGAATTCCGTTCAGCCATTTAAAAGTTATGGTTGTTTTCGTTTCAGCATATATTGGACAATTTTGGATTTTTTCCAAAAATTTGCTTCTATTATTTCAAAGTACAAACCATCAAACTTCAAATTTTCTAAAGAACAATCATAAACACAAAGTCATTTATTTTCTTATTCATCCACACAATAGGTTTACAATCAATTTGTTTCCGATTTATTCAAGTTTGTTTCATTCACATTTTTAATTCAAGTCAATTTGCTTCAATTTAAATTGAATTCAATTATATTTAATTTCACTTTGCTTCAAATTTGAAGTTAATTATTTTAAAATTTTATTCCGTTTATTCAATTCCATTAACACTAATGAATTCTACTTAATCAATTATCATCCATCTAACAACCAACGCATATCAAACATTGACATCCATCCAAAATCTACACTAAATCAATTATACATTTCCATGTCAATTTTAATTTCATACACTTCCAAGCTTATAGACATTTAGTTATATTCAAATTTAATTAGTTTCCATTTACCAAATCTATATTTCATTAATTTTAAATTTTTATTCATTCACTTATATATATCCTTCATTTTACAGCTTAAATTTCTTTTATATTTACAACTATCAATAGATCTTCACATTTTATTATTCATTCTCACACTTGTATATTATTTCTCTACTTATCCTTATTAGCATTGTAAACCTTTTAAGTATTTGGTAAGTTATAGTTATGCAAATAGAATGTAGTTAAACAACATACAACTTCTTTCCATTTAAAGTTGAATTTTCAATTTATTAATTCTTAAGTCATTACTTAAATTTCACTATAATTTTTTTTTCACATTTACATTCATATATAGTATTTCCATTTTATATTAACATAATTGTGAATCACCTTTAAAGGTTAATTTAAATTCCAATTATTTACTAACAATTTTATTTATATTTGCAAACCATTGATTAAATGCATATTCCATTATTCAAACCTATACTTGTATATTATCCAATTAACAATTCATATAACATTTTTGAACTTCTGAAATATTTTGGTAAGTTATATCTATGCTATAGAATGAATTTTAATACTACGCGAGTTTTACAGTTTCACTTTTATTTTAAGTTCATAATTTCCTAATTCTAAGGATTTCTACCTCACTTGATATTTTCACTTAGCTCTTAGGTTCATTTCTCATTTCACAATTCAGAAGTTCCTTAATGGTTCAAGTCTAAATTCATTTCAATCCTTTAAAAAAAAAATCATTAATTATTAAAGGACTTAAGAATTCCAATCCCGGTTTCATTTCAAATCAAGTTTTGAAATAATATATACCTATATAATTTATATAACAAATCATACTATAGAGAGTACAAAATAAAATAAAATTTGAATCAAAACAAAGTTTAGACAAGCTATTAAGTGGTCTCCCCCACTCGGACTCTCGAAAATAAACGCCGATGATGCGTGCACTCATCACCGAAATCATTTTCCATCGTCAAGAGAAGGGAATATAACACTTATCATAAAAAAAAATCCTTCGAAAACAATTTCAACTCAATTATACTATCATATAATACTCATATTATGTTTTTCAAATTCTTGTAAGTCAATTTCAAACACCGAAATTTAAATTCCCAAATCCAAGTTAAAATTCATTTATATTCATTATCAATTGTGTCTACAAGATTTCATTTTCCTAAATCCATTGTTATTTAATCAATTGTTGTAAATATTGACTGATCAAACAATAACGATAATAATCTAATATTATCATCTCCTAACAATCAATTCAATCAAAATGAATAAATATTCAAATAATTCTTTATATAAAATATATTCCAAAACGATATTGTGTTGGTTTGTCCTATTCGAGTGTTTAGAAATTCCTATCGACGCCTTGGCGTCCCAAGTATCAACCATAATTCATAAATACTCAACGGAACAAATTAACACAATATAAAACCATTTTATATCAAATAACAAGTACGCTCTCTCATATACACTCAACTCATTCATATAGTTTACCTCTATTTCAATGAGTTATTCCCCACTAGAGCCAAGGTTTATCGCTAAACCAAAGCTCTGATACCAACTGTAACGGCCCGCCTTTTTGGACAGTTTAAACCGACGATCAAATACCCATGTCGATTCCAAACCATTAAAAGGGCAGATAGTTATTGGGGTAATTAAGAAAAGAAAAGGAAGGGAAATAAAGGAAATGAAACAACACAGAATCTCACAGCGGAAGGCTAAAGTATAATAATAAAATAACAGTTCATGAAGCTGTTAATTAAATGAATACATTTGAAATGAATACATTTGATTATTATTATACAACATTTATCAGAGTTACATACACAACAAATATCATACAACAATGCAGCGGAATGGAATGAATATAATAGTAGTAGATAATATACCAAATCTTTGTCTCCGTCCTCCAAGGAAATGATCTTCAACCTAAACTGAAAACTCAGGACTGACCCGAGCGTAATGAAAAGACAAAACACTCGAGTCAGGACTAAAATATCCTTATGAGAGTTAAATCAATCGTAAATAAATATGAGTGTAACGGCGTCAGAGATGTTTACGGGGTTTGACATCTCATATCCAGTGTCAACGTGCGTGCAATAACTCAAGAGATGTTACGGGATTTTCCATCTCTCAAGGATCCGTGAAACTATCTACTATGTAGTAATATACGCTAAGTAGATAATGTCTATCAGTAATATAAAGTATCAAAATAGCGTTAAGGCGTTACCATAATCCCCCTTAACACATTTTATATTCCCAAAAGCATATACAAGACCGTAGTTTCCCCAAAACCGGAAGTCACCAGAGGGCAATCCATATACTCAAGGTACAAATCAAAACGTAGTGGTCGCGAATAGGATAATCAGTATGACAAGGTACATGAGGCGATACCAACTAGGATACTAGTAGTTGCGTGATCCGGACTGATGTTGGGCATAGCCAGCAGCTACCCCAACACCGCGAAACAACACTCCCAAATCAAGGGGTGCACCCAAATCGCATCACAAATGTAATAGATATGGTATCGAAGAAGTGTGTCCGCTAGAGGTGGCGAACCTCAATGGCCCGGCGCGGCTCCTGTTTTAGTCATGTCAGGGGTCATCCAATAATCGTTCTCTTTCTTCAGTCAACGCGTTCACCAAACCATCCACTTCATTCTGGATCAACACTCCGCGTATAATAGTTATTAAAGTGGTTTTCGGTATCGACAGAGAATATGTCCATATCCGATCCCGGTCTCTTTAATAACTACGTATTATTACACCGTTGGCTCTTTTACATTTCGAATCGATTCATGATTGATATCAAATGTCATATTCACTTCAAAATCAAATCCATTTCAAATATCGACATAGCCATTCAAAATATAAGGTTCCTTTTCAAAAATCATTTTGCGTCTCAATATCTTATTTCGGTTTCAAAATCATTCCGAATTTAAATTTTATGTTGCAACTTCATTTAACCCAATTCGTATTTAAATTCAAGATTTAAACATAAACATTCCACCTTATTAACCAGCTTGAAATTTTTAGAAAATAGTTTTAAGTAGTTTAAAAGTAGTTTAAATAATTAAAATAGTTAAAAATAATTAAAATCTTGAAATGGATTTAAAATAGATAAATTAGTTTAAAATAATTTAAATTGGGTTAAGTAGATTAAAAATAGATTAAAATAGTTTAAGTATTCAAAATGGTTTATATAACAGAGTAATTTGGAAAACAAATTAAAACAGCTTCAAAACCAATCCATTTCAATTACAACTTCCCAATTCCAATCAATTTCAATTTCCATTTTACCGATTCAATTTCGATTTCAATTCAAAACAACGTCAACTTTAACTTCAAATCAATTCAATTCTACATTCACCTTCAATTTATTCAATTTCAATTTTTTTATCGATTTGGAGCTGGATTTCAAAATATCCATTTATAACACTTAACAAATTTTCCATCAATATTCAAGTCTAAATTCCAATTTCAAATATGATTCAATTCCAAACTCGATTTCAAAATATCATTTTATATCACTTTTACTTAATAATATTCAAAGCTCGATTTAAGGTTCAATCCCTTAAACGAATAAATTTTCGAACTTCAATCATAACCAAATTTTAAATTTCAAAGTCTCAACTTAATTCTTTAACAAAATTCCTTTAACCAAATTTTATTTCAACATTCCAAACTCAATTTTTCGATGAATTCAATTTCTATAAATCGGTTTCTGTTTATAACTTTTAAATCAAAACATTTAAATAAATTCAAATCGACGATTTCAAAAATTATTAATTTAACCAATTCGGTGTCCATATATAATTTTCTATCCTATGGCCAAGTAGTTATTTATTTCAATTAGATGTCAAGGATGAGTATATATTATTTAAATTAAATCACAGCATCATATGTATGCATAACAGGATCTATATAAGCAAATAAACATCCAAACATTCAATTATCAACCAATAGCATCCATCAAAATACATCATCCAATAAACAATACAATTCATGGCAGTTTCATAGTTATCAATGTCAGGTAATTTATTCGCAATTCAATTTTAATTTCAATTTAACTGTCAATTTAATTTTTCAACAGTTAATGCAAATGACAAGCTATATGACAATTAAATTTTTATCAAACAACCATAAATAAAATCATAACACTTCATAATATCAAATTTAACTAGCATAAAAATATTTAGTACGGTGTGAGCGTTATAAAACACTCACCTTGATTTCAATGTAGTTCCAGCGTTTTATTTCGAATAAAATTAAACGAGCGTTTAATTTTACCCGAAATTTTTACTAGCTCCAAACGACTTCAATCCAATTCCATAGTGTAGTGCTCGTCGATACGATTCCAACGCAAAAAGTTTCGTGCATTTTCGACCTGGTATGAAACAGATATGATTTTTAGAAGTTTGTACGAATTAATTACAATAAAATTTTCAATTCTATTTTATTTTATTAACCTAGATGCAATCAGGGCCGTGCATTTACCAATCTCAAATCCAGGCCGTGAGTTTTCTCTTCTTCTTCCCCAGTAAAACACGTCCAAACCAAAACCCATAGCCGCCATCTAACTCCCAATTATCGCGACCCACTCGAGCTGGCTGGAGACGATCGGAGAGCGGCACCTCGAAGCTCGTAACGCGAGCTACACTCGGCCAGAAGGCGGTGGAGCTCGGCCTCCCCCCGACAATGGAATGCGTGCGCGATACGTGGGTGGACGCGGCCAAAATCTGGCGTCTCTGGTCGACGATTCAACGAAGTAGCCGTATGGATCTGAAGCTCCTACCAAGCTCTATCATCTTCCAGTTGAAAGTTTCTTGAAATATCGTATGGATTGTGAGAGATTAACGGAAGAAGGTCGGCAAAATTTCGGCCATTAATCAGAAAGAGGCGGCCACGAAACCCCTTAGGGTTTCACTGTGCAAACGTTTATATAAGATTTTATATATTATTTTATTATTAGTTCCAAAATTTACATGCTCTTTCAAACGATCTCCAAACGAAACGCGGTGACCGACGTTTCTAGGGTTTACCCCGTGTTCCGGACACAATGGAATAGGTTTCGGAAGCTAATTCGATCATATGTGAGAGTTACGGAAATAAACGACCAATTTTAAATTAAACCGATTAAACGATTTTCTATGCGTTTTGGCTTGCCCCGGACAAACGGTAAATCCGTTTGACTTGAAATTTGAAAACTTACAATAATATCACATTACGGATCCAATGAAACTAGTTTTGTCCAATTCTGAGACTGTTCAAAAATTGGCTATTTTCCAGTCGATAATTAAATATTAAAATATTCAATTTTCACAAACAAATTTTAAATTCAGTTTTAAAAGTTCTACAACATCATTCTAACTTTCATATGATAAAATAAAATTTTGCAAATCATTTTTAATCATAGTAAACCCATTATTCAATTTATCCAATAAATTCCAATTTTAAAATCTTATTAACTCTATTAAAATCCAAATATAACTTACATTCACTTTGTAAACCAATTTGAATCATATTAAATCAAATTTCAATTATTCACTCTATTTTCGTATATTAAATTTCAATATCAAATTAATCATATCAAATTCGGAATTTAATTTATTCAAACATTCGTAATATTAAATTTAACAAATTTGATTATTCTTAAATCACTATCTTTTGAAATATTCAAAATGAACTTATAAAATTTAACTTTTGAAACGAATTAAAATTATAGAACAACTATTTCCATTATACGGTTATTTAATTCCCATTATTAAATTATTGAATAATTTCCAAATATTTAATTTAAAATATTTTACCGGTTCAATATTCAATATTTGATTTTAAATAGATTTTACTTATCAATCAATTACTCTATTATACCCAATGAATTTCAACATTTATTATCCTATTCAACTATTGATTTCAAAGGCATTCACTAAGTAGCATTTATTTTTCATTACTTGGATAATTGTTGTCGAAATTCATTCCATTTATTATTATTCCAAACGACTTATAATTTTTTTTCTAACACTAAAATCACGAAAACTTATTAAATTAGCTATTTTAATTATCGGAAATTTACGGGTCGTTACAGGCTTTTACCAATCTCACTTACTTGTTAGGTCGTGAACGACCTAGGACATGAGCAAACCTTCCACTGTCTTAATTTGAAGCCTTGCGACTTAACCCTTAGGTTGCGTGAGTGACCTAGGACTTGAGCAATTTGAGAACGTCAAAATGCACACCGCCATGCCTTGCATTTTTTAATTCAAACCATGCAACCTAAGACTTGAGCAATTTGAAAACTTCAAAATTTTGACAGAACTTGATTGCCCTTTCAACCTGATCTTTAAACTGTTGAGACTACTTGCATGATTTTGCTATGCTTTCTTAACAGATTATACCAAATTCAATGCTAATAACCTGTTAAATATAACATTTGCAGAAAACTAGGGCGAATATACTGCCACTGATTGCCCACATCAAATGACAGATTAGTCGATAAAATATAATCAACTTAAAGAAATCGTATGAAATGCTGCGAATCAACGAATTCTAGTGAAGTAGTAAAGCGATAATAATCGACTAGAGCTGATTTTTTGCATCAATACTACACTTGTATTCGGACAAGTCCTGAAATCATTCATGTTTATTAATTTAATTTCAGTCATGTTTGCTTGTCATTCTACTAGTTTTGCACAACACTTCACACATTTAGGAAACGTGCACCTTCGTATTTGAATATCCGACTGCTTATGTAGAATGGCTTCTCATCAAGAAGAAGGAGTAGTACCAACTAGAGAGGCCCTCCCGATGGCTGTTCCACTGGTCAACCCACCAGAAAGAACTCCAACTACCCTGAGTTACCGGGTGTTTAACCAGTTACGCGCCCAATTTGGGATTGTAGAAGCAGATGTTATTCTCCCTGGGCCAAATGATTCTGCTGACAGTCCTCCCTTTGGGTTTGTTGCCGTTCACCGCCAAATGTGTCTTTGTGGAGCCATTCCTCCTTTCAACAGTTTTCTCCAACAAATCTTTGCCGATTGGCTATTTTTCAATTGCACCCCAACGGCTATGCCATTTTGATGGGATTATCCGTTCTCTTCAAAAGGACGCTTGATCGCCTCCCAAGCTTTGAAGAAATCTGCTATTTATGCACATTTGCGAGAAACAAAGACCATCCTTCCATTATATATGTGAGGAGCGCCAGGAAACGCAAGCTTATTACCGATCTCCCTGATAGCGCTAATGGTTTCCTAAACCAGTTCTTCTTTGTCCGTTGCCTCCAAGGATTCTACGCTATCTGGAGAGTAGGGGGTAAGCTTACTCATCCCCATTCTTTCCTCTTCTGAGCTTTGTGAGATCCAAATTGCTAAATGTTAACCTCGCTTTCTACTTTTGCAGTCCTTCCTCCTCTTTGTAGAGATCCAAGCCACAAACAGACTTTTGAGAGGCTTAACGCTGTGGCGGCTGAGGAGAGAAGTATCAAGATTTTGCTAAGAGACGAGTTCCTTCATCAGTTCGGACTCTTACACCCTTCCCGCTCTAC
The DNA here is from genome assembly GCA_030765085.1 of Allium cepa. Lineage (NCBI taxonomy): Eukaryota > Viridiplantae > Streptophyta > Magnoliopsida > Asparagales > Amaryllidaceae > Allium > Allium cepa. The sequence goes on along the minus strand of CM060943.1, from coordinate 871,422,704 downwards.
TCAGCCTTACGAAGTTCCTGATTCTCCGGCCGAGGCACCGGATGCCCCAGTTTCTGTTGAGGAGCCTACACTGAAAGATCCTGCTCCTGAGGCTTCTCTGGTGAAATGCTCTACTTCTACTGATGTCGTAGGGTCATCTGGCAAATTTTCACTTGCCCCGGTCATTGAAGAAGAAGAGCCTCGAGAATCCCCCCAACATTCACGGAAGTCCGGTGACGGCGGAGCCAGGAAAACAAGTCCTGCCATGCAGAGCGGGGACGACACTTTTGAAGGGTTGAGCGATCTGTTTATCACCTCACAGGAACTATTCAAAGATGATCCTGTTGCCACTAGGGTTTCCTCTTCAGAGGTTGAAGCAACTTCTGTTTTGCAACAGATCCTGTCAACTCAAGAGTTGATGTTAGCTACTACACCCATCATTCCTTCACAACCGAGGAGTGGTTCGTAGTTCAACGCGCGTAGTCTGCACATTGCACACACTTAGGGTTTTTCAGCACTTATATGCACTTAACTCCTTGCAATTTGAAGATTCTCAAGTTATGCATCTCTTTTTTATTTCAGGTTCTCCAATGGGGCGAAGTGGCTCGTATTATGATGACTTTAAGCAGTATGGAAGGCGCGGTCAATATGATTACAGGCGTTATCTTCCCCCTCATAGGAAACTGATGAAGAGAGGGCTGCTCGAAAAGCTCAGGAGAGAAGAGCGTACGAAGAACGGTACGGGAGAGGGGATGAACGTCATGACTCTTCCCATAGAGAGGATGATTCCCTCAAACGAAAATCCCATGATGACAAAGGAAAGAGCCATGCCGCCGAAGATTCGACCAAACAGGCCAAGCATGGTGAAATGTCATCATTTGACATTCCTAAAGAGCCCATTGCTTCGGTGCCTTCTCAATCTCCGCTCTCGCTCGTGCCGACATTCAGACGATCATTGGCAGGCCCTCATATCAGGTTGGACCAGGCCCAGCTACTCTTCAAAGCCGATTTCCTAACTGGTGCTCGAAAGGAGTTCGCTTTGGTCTTGATCTGGTTCCAATCGACAAACCAGCCATGTTGCGAAATCTCGATGCTGTCAAACTTGACATTGAGAGAATGTCGAATTGGCAGAAACTTGTTAACGAACTCCAGAGAGTGAATCGCGCGAACCTTGAGGCTATGTTGACCATGGAGAACGATAAATACGAATGACAAAAGACTCTCGATCAACATGACGCTGAGATGAGTAGCATCGCCGCTTATAATGAAAAGCTTGAAGCGGAAGTTGGAAAACTTAAAGAGGAGCTTGCTACTTCCTCCACTTCCTACTCTCAAAGGGAAAGTGTGCTTCAGCAACAAGTGCGGGATGCTCATGCTAGCCAACGAGAGGCCGAAGATAAACTCAAGTGGCAGGAAAAGGTTGTAGAAGATTATCGCGTTGAAGTTGCACAGTTGCGACAACAGACCAGCTCTCAGAACCTCGAAATTGAGACATCAAAAACTCGCCTTGCTACAGTTGAGAAAGAGCGCGATGAGGCTGTTGCAGGTAAAATTGCAGTTGAAGAAGCTCGTCAAGCCACTAAAGCCGATGTTAGTTCTACATTATTTGACTTCTACTTGCAAAGTGTCCTAGGGCGTGGCAGTCTCGAATTTTTGGGCCCCAAATATGAAATCACTTTGGCTGAAGTATGGGAAGATGCGCTTGATATGCTTAAAGATGCTGGGTATGCCGAAGAAAAACTCGAGGCACATTATCTGGATGACGGAGCTCGTGTAGCCCTTGCCAGAGGAAAAGAGCAGCTCGCTAGAGAGCATGCTGGGACGATGAGAGAGGAGCATCCAGAGAAAGAAGCATCATTAATTGCCCCTGTCCCTCCTTCAATTTTGGCCGACGTTGATATCACAGGCTCCGGTTCCCATTCTCCACCCCCCGTTAAAGTCATAACTGAGATTACAATCACACAGGGTGGAGATGAAGGCGAAGAAAGCACCGAGTTTAATCTTGCTCAAGTCATAACTCTACTATTAATCTTGCTCAAGTGGACTGCTTGTTTGCTTCGACCGAGTTTAATGAGCTTCTCGATTATTTTTTAAATCTCAACGAGCCTTTATCTCCTCATTTTACTGATTACAATCTCTTTTCTTCTGTAGAGAAAGTGCCCAGTGTCATAGAAACTTCTCCTCCAGGTATTCCTCCTCCATCCTCTCAAATCACTCCTACTTCCCAGCCGGGATCGCAGGAAGAATTAATAGGAGCCCTTCAAGACTTGGACGATCCAACCTCTTCACAGGAGCAGAAGGCCGAAGGACTTGAAGGAGGCGAAGTATCTCCGGAGCGAACCCTTTCTGATGACATAAAATTGTCTGCTCTTGTCACTCCGGGGAGTGAGTCTTCTTCAAAGAGGAGGAGGAAGCGTACAACTTCAAAGAAGAAAGGGAGTCGCATTTCTGTTATTGAAAAGGAAACGGAAGTTGATCCAGCACTAGCTCTCTCTCCTTCTTTCCCAACTCTCCCAAGCCGGCCTGAAAAATTGCCTATTAAGTCAGGTGAAGGCTCCAAAGGTGGTGGGAGAAGAAGTGATGAGTCCCGCTTTCCCTTCTTTACTTTTCTTTTTTCTTTTTGCATGTACTAGCCGGAGATTGTGCGGGTACCGGCCCCTGCTTTTCTTTATCCTGAAACCTGTACCTGTATAAAATTTTCATAATAGTGAATAAAATGTTCATTTTACTTATACAAACTTCTGTCTGTATTTGAGAATGCATTTATTCTTTATCTTTATACAAGTTCCTTGTTTTCTTTGTGTGATATTGCAATGAACCAATGGCATGTTGTTTGAGCATTGTTTCCATTCTTGCACCTATAATGTTCTGCCCCTATACCATGGTTTATTGCAATCTCTTTCACATTGGCAAAGTTTTTAGAGAACAATTCCTCTATTTCGAGAAGACTGGTACTCTTTCTTTAGAGAACAACTTTTCCGTTTGAAGGAGGTTTGCATTTGTACTTTATAGGATAATATTTCCATTTCAAGGAAATATTTTTCGTATTTAGTAGGATGCGCCTCATTTTGGAGGAGTTTTTTCTTCCTTTTTTTTGTTGCGAAGTTTTTACACTTCACTTTTTTGGAAAAAGTCACCTTTGCTTTGGCAAGTGAATTTCACTTCATAGTACAGTGGGCCTTCCGAAAAAGGGCTTCAACCTGCTTGAGCCTCCGAAGAGAGTTTTTTATTTGTGCCTCTGGGAAGAGGTCTTTTTATATGGTTGCGCCTCTGGGAAGAGGTCTTTTTGTTTGATTGTGCCTCTGGGAAGAGGTCTTTTTGTTTCCGCCTCTTGGGAGAGGCTTTTATCTTTTCCCTGTTCGCAGGGAAGCGGGCCTCCGAAGAGGGCTTTTCACATTTCGACTCGTGTGAAGTTTTATTTCAGATCATAGTGAAATGTGTGCCTCTGAGTAAGGCTTTTGCCTGGAAGTTTGAAGCTTCTTTATCCTAGTTGGATGGACTCACGGGGTGGACACAAGTGTTCAGTGCCACCGATCAGTCCGCAACTTTATGTCGAGAAAGAACACTCTTTTTCTATCGAGGCCCGCTCGAGGTCTTTTGGCATTTCAACTATGGTGAAATGGGCCTCCGAAGAGGGCTTTTCACATTCAAGCACTTGTGAAATTTTATTTCAAATCTCGGTGGAATGCATGCCTCCGAGTCTACCTGGAAGTTTCTTCCTCATGGTTGGCCGGATTCACGGGGGCGGACGCAAGTTACTTGGACGCTTATTCGCGCATATTGTCTCAACTAGTGAACAAGCGCCTTGGCTTCCACTTGGGAAGGTGCCTCCGATCATCGCATGGATTCACGGGGCGGACGTAAGTTACTTGGACACTTGTCTGCGCAAACTGTCTCAGCTAGTAAACAAGCACCTTGCCTTCCAGTCGGGAAGGTGCTCCCGGTCATTCCATGACAATCTTTTTTGTTGAGAAAGTCTTCTGGCATGCCCCGTTTGAGGTCTTTATCCTCCGAAGAGTTGTGCCTCCGAAGAGGGCTTGTGCCTCCGAAGAGGTCTTTTGTTGTTTGATGCTTGCTTGCCCATGTCTCTTTGCCATCTATTCATATCGGCGATCCCCGTTATCTTTTCCAAATACACTTCCCTTTTAGTTGCCAACAATTTTCCTTATCCAAAGAAATATACTTCATAGTTAAGCGAGTTGGTGGTGGTAGACACAGGCTATTTAACTGGATGCTCCTTTGTACAAACATTCACAGTTAGTTAGCAATGGCCCACTTCCAGCCGAATCGCTAACTTTTGCTCGAAGCACTTCTTTCGTAGGATTTGAGTATGGAAATTTTGAACGGCTTAGCGTTTGCTTGTCGGATGATGTCGAGGACTGCTTGGTCTTGTGACGGGTAAGCTTTGTTTTTATGGCCTGCATTATTAAATCGACATTTTAGTAATACAATTGACGTATTTTATATATCGAAATAAAGCAAAGCAGTCTATGATAGTAAAGAACACAAGATTTATAGTGGTTCGGCCAAGAACTGGGCCTACATCCACTTTATAGTTCTATTATTCACTTGCACTGACTTTACAACGGCTTTCAATACAAGAATCATACATTCGTCATTCTTTTACATTATTTCATTAAAGCTTTTAAGTAAAATATGGGCGCAAATGATTGCTGTTCCAAGCTCCTGGAATTGGGTCTCCTTCGACAGTTACAAGTTTGAATGTGCCATCAAGAAGTTTTTGGCCTATAACATACGGCCCTTCCCAGTTTGGGCCAAGCACGCTTATAGGTGTCATAATTCTTTTTAAGATTAGATCCCCAACTTCAAAGCTGCGCCGACAAACTTTGGAATTGAAGTGCCTGGCGATTCTTTGCTGATGAGCCGCAATTCTGAGCTCAGCTTCTTCCCTCTTTTCATCAAGGAAGTCAAGGGCTTCAAGTTGTAGCTTTTCATTTTCGACTTGATTGAAATGGATTCTTCTATGTGAAGGGACCTCTACTTATACCGGAATCATTTCCTCTGATCCATATGCCTGTGAAAATGGAGTGTGCCCCATCGCAGTTTTATGTGTAGTTCCATATGCCCATAGTGCTAGTGGAAGTTTATCGACCCAACCACCTTTTCCTTTTTCCAGCTTTTTTTTGATGGTTGATTTGATAATTTTGTTTACTGCTTCCACTTGCCCGTTTGCCTGCGGATGAGCCACTGCCGAGAAACTTTTCTGGATCTTGAATTTCTTGCAAAAATCTTGGAACTCTTCACTTTCGAATTGGGTTCCATTGTCTGTGATTATCTTTTGAGGCACACCATACCTGCAAATGATATTCTTAGTTACAAAGTTTATCATCTTCTTAGAGGTAATAGTAGCTAAGGGTTTAGATTCAGCCCATTTAGTAAAATAATCAACAGCAACTATAGCGTATCTGATTCCGGATTTGGCAGTTGGCAAAGGCCCGATGAGATCTATTCCCCAAATAGCAAATGGCCATGGACTGACCATCTGTGTTATCTTAGTGGAAGGTGCTCTCGGGATTTTTGCGAATCTCTGGCATCAGTCACAATTTAGGGTGTAACTCGCGGCATCACGGTTAATATCTAGCCAAAAATATTCATAGCGGAGAATTTTCTTTGCTAAAGCATGACCACCTGAATGATCTCCACACTCTCCTCCGTGTACCTCAGTTAGAATTGTCTCAGCTTCTTCCTTGGTCACACATCGGAGTAATGGCATTGAGAATCCCCACCTATACAATCGACCATCTTGGATTATGTATCTGGATGCTTTTCTTAAAAACTTCTGCCGTTCTTTTGAGTTTTCTGGTAGAGAATCGTCGCGCAAATATTCCAATATCGGAGTCATCCATGATTCCCGCTCCTGTGATAGTCATGATCCGGTCAATATCCATTTCATCAATGCTTGGAGTTGACAGGACTTCCACAGGAACTAATCCCAATAATTGAGCTTCACCAGTGCTTGCATACTTCGCGAGGGAATCTGCCTTCATGTTTTCTTCCCGAGGTATATGGTTTATCGTGTAATGGTCCAGGTCCTCGAGAAGCTCCCAGGCTCTTGACAAGTAAGCGGGCAGATTTCTTCCTTTGGTTTGAAACACTTTCCTGACTTGACACACAATAAGCTGCGAATCACTAAAGATCTGCAACATTTTGATATTCAACTCCTTAGCAATTCTCAGACCGGCAATAAGAGCTTCATACTCTGCTTCATTGTTTGTCGAAGGGAATTCCAATCTTAAAGCATAACACAATGACCGTCCTTCAGGAGTTTCAAGCACAACTCCAGCCCTGGAACAGTAATCGTTTCTTGTGCCATCAACATACAATTTCCATAGAATTGGGGAATTATCGGTTACCACCTCCTCGTTATCACCTTTGTCTATACATTCTGCGATGAAGTCCGCCTAAGCTTGTCCATTGATTGCTCTTCGGGGATGATAAGTGATGTCATATTGACTGAGCTCAATATTCCACTTCAAAAGACGACCCGAAGTCTCAGGACGAAACAGGACTTGCTTCAAGGGCTGATCGGTGAGGACTTTGATGGTATGAGCTTGGAAATATGGCCTCAATTTTCTTGATGCAATCAGTAGACAATAGGCAAGCTTTTCCAACTTTGAATAGTTCAATTCTGCCCCAGTGAATCTCTTGCTGATGTAGTAGACTAGGTGCTGAATTTTCGCATCTTCCCGTACCAAAGCTGCGTTGAGGGCATGAGACGAGATTGCCAAATATACAAAAAGATCTTCACCATTGTCGAGCTTAGAAAGTATAGGAGGCGTTTCCATATGACGAATCAGCTCATCGAAAGCTTTCTGGCATTCAGGAGTCCAGTCAAAGTTTTTTCTTCCTTTCTTTAGAGCATCGAAGAATGGAATGCATTTATCAGTAGCTTTGGAAATGAACCGACTTAAGGCAGCAACTTTTCCATTGAGACTTTGCAATTCCTTCTTCGTTCTAGGAGCTTTGACTTTTCTTAAGGCAGTTATCTTAGCAGGATTAGCTTCAATGCCCCTTGCGCTCACAATGAAACCCAGAAATTTTCCAGATTTTAACCCAAATGAACACTTCAAAGGATTCAGCTTCATACCGTACTTTTGGAGGATTGAGAACATTTCTGCCAAGTGATCCATGTGGTCCGCTGCTTTCATTGACTTTACCAGCATATCATTGATATAAACTTCCATAGTCTTGCCAATCTGTGGCTTGAACAATGCATTAACAAGTCTCTGGTAAGTTGCCCCCGCATTCTTAAGTCCGAATGGCATGACTCTGTAGCAGTAGAGACCAACATCGATGATAAAGCTTGTGTCCTCCTGATCTGGCTCATGCATCATGATCTGGTTATATCCGGATTAGGCATCCATAAAAGATAGCAATTCATGCCCCGCTGTTCCATCCACCAACTGGTCAATCCTGGGTAACAGAAAGAAGTCTTTGGGGCAGGCTTTGTTTAGATCTGAAAAGTCAATGCACACTCTCCATTTCCCATTAGCTTTTTTAACCAGTACAGGATTTGAGACCCAATTCGGATAAGTAGATTCCTTGATAAAACCATTCTCCATGAGCCGATCAACCACTTCTTTCAATGCTGCTGACCTTTCAGGACCTTGAGTTCTTCTTTTCTGCTTTACCGGTGTAAACTTTGGATCAATATTCAAGGTATGCACTGCAATTTCTGGAGATATTCCACACATATCGGCATGAGTCCAGGCGAATACATCCAGATTTGCTTTCAAAAATGATATCCAAAACATTTTGAACCGTTGCATTAAGCTGCGAACCCACATTCAACACTTTGTTCGGGTCTTTCGGGTCAATAGTTACCGGGACTGTCACTTCAACTGGTACCACTCTATTCTCCCCTGCACTGGCTTTTCTTGGATCCATCTCTCTTCGTGCACCGCTATGTTCGCCTGTGCAGGGTCCACCCTGTAATTGCTACAAGGTTGATTCTTTGATGCGGACTGAGGCTGCCGCATCTTTTCCCATTTCTCTCTTCCTCGCTTCACGCAACTCTGTAAGATAACATTCTCGCCCAGCATTCTGATCCCCTTTCACCACACCGACTCCATTATTTGTGGGGAATTTTATAGTCAGACACCATGGGGCAAGAATAGCTTTAAATGCTGCTAAAGTTGGTCGGCCTAGGAAGGCATTGTAGGCGGAAAATTCTTCAACAATAACAAAGGTCTGTTTTCAAGCCACTTTTATCTGCCCCTCTCCAAGTTCTACGAACAAATCGATAGTCCCAATTGGCTGTTTCGGCTCCCCAGTAAAACCAGCAATCTTTAGTGATGAAGCTTGAACGTCAGCCATTGGAATCTTCATCTGATCAAAAGTCTTCTTGAAGAGAATGTTGCACGAAGCACCACAGTCAACCAGAACTCTTTTCACAGTAGTTGGCCCAATGCCAGCGGAGATGACCAAAGGATCAATGGTAGGAGCTTCAACACCCATTGAATCCCTAGTACTGAATATAATGTCATCATTAAAAGTCTTCTGCTGCTTCAGGGGTGCAGCATCTTCTAACACAAAGACACTTTCATCTGCCGGTGCATACTTCAAAGCACGGGCGTATCTTTCCATCTCACCCCAACTCCTGCCAGCTGGGTGAGAGCCCCCTGTAACCACATTTACAACAGGCCTCTCTGATTCATGAGCTGTCGCCTTTTCACTTGAGCTAGGACGATGAACAGGAACCTGTTGTCCTTGAGTTGACGAGGTTGGGCCATTCTTGTTCCTTCTTACATATTGCTGGAGCTTGTTTTCCTTTAATAGTTCCTCAATTACCTCCTTCAAGTGACGGCACTCGTTAGTATCATGCCCGGGTTGGTTATGGAACCGGCAAAACCTTCCATTCTTCTCAGCTCTCCCATTAACTCTTTGCTTAGCTTGTGCGGGGAATTCGACCGTGTCTTTGTTTGCAAAGTAGATGTTTTCCAGGGTATCAGTCAGAGGGGAAGGGACGTCGTTTCTTTGCATCTCCTTGCTTCTTCTGGCCATCGTTCCCCCTTTTCTGATTGCCAGATTCCTTCTCATTCGGAACAGCGTTACTATTTCCAGCCCCTGTAGATACCACCTTAGCCGATGCTTGGAGGCTTTCCAGGCGCATGAATTCATCGGCTTTCTTATAAAACTTGTCAAGCGAATTTGGTTCTTTCATTTTCAAGCACTTTCCAAATTCGCTTGATTTATCAATTGCCCTCATCAAGTATGTCAGGATCATGCGTGGCTCCGCGTTATCTACCTCGGCTAAAGCTATGTTGAAGCGATTCAAGAAAGCTCTAATGGACTCTCCAGGATTCTGCTCCAAGCAAGATAACGACATTATATCCTTTGCCTTTGACGCATACAATCGAAACTGTTCCTTGAATTTCCGAGTCAAATCAGAAAATTGGTCTATCGATTGGAACGGCAGCTTTGTGAACCAAAGTAAAGCAACTCCTTCCAGGTACACCGGAAAATACCAGCATTTGATTTCATCAGAGGCTCTGGCACCCGTCATGTGCCAATCATACTTATACAGAAACTCGTTAGGATCGCTCGTTCCCTTGTAAGCTGGAATAGTTGGTGGGACAAACTTACTTGGGAATTCTACCTTCAGGATCTTTTCAGTGAATAGAGTTTTGCTCGGAGCGAAACCCCATTGTTTCCCATCTTCATTTCTCTGCATACTTTCCTTCATAATCTAACGTACCATGGCTGAGAAATACTCTTCATCATTTTGAGGCTCAACGAGACAAACATCAACCATTCTCTCCGAATTTTGTCTTGACAATCTTTCACGGAGGGTTGGTTGCGGCCCCGATCCTCCTGCTTGGGGAGGTGTCCTTTCAACTGGGTCAGCTGGCCTTTGAGGGACATTCCTTCCTTCCACATTCTGCACTTCATCGGCAAGGTTTCCCTCCTTAGTTGCCGGCTGGCGGTTTGCCTCAAATAAAGCATTCAACCTTTCCATCATTAGGTTATTCTGAGCTTCCATTTGTCGATGTAGCCCAGATACCACGGCGTCCAGCTCTGCCCGTGTAACTCCGACGGTTGGAGTTGTTTGACTTAAACGAGGAGAAGTGGCAGTAGTCCCGCGAACATCGTCGGATCTAACAGACTTGCGTTTTCTTCCGAGGGCCATCCTTTACAATTTCCTTCAATTACAATTCACTTCAAACGACAAGTAGTTAGAAAAACTTCGATATAGGAGAGTTCTCTGAATTCATGGTTGAATATGTTGAATCCCTGTTTGAAGTTGACTGAAGCTTCTTGTGAGTTTTGAATGTTGGAATAAGGCTCGGCTTGAAAATGGCAGAGTCTCGATGCTTTGAAGAAAATGATCCAAAAGTCCCCTCAATGTTGGAGCATATGCCGTATTTATAGGAGATTTTCTGGGTGAGATATAGGTTGCGCACGACCTAAGATAGGTCGTAAGTCGCTGGCGAGTTAAGGGGAAGCGAGCTACGACTTAACCGGTCCTTCCACTATCATCTGAACTAGCTGATAGGCCGTAGCGACTTAGGAGGGAGCGGCATCATTTATTTACCAAGTACTAGATCATGAACGACCTAATGCAGGTCGTAAGTCGGCGATGACCTAAGGGAGTAGCCAGTAACTTCACAATGCCGAGACAACCAATCTAGCGACTTAAGTTAAGTCGTTAATCCATACTGTCACTTAACTCGTTAGGTCATGGATCGCCCCATTCCTTAGGTCGCTAAGTCGCTGTAATTTGTAGGTCGAGCACATAGTTTGGTCATTCCCCTTTTTAGGTCGCTAGGTCGCTTTGTATTATAAATCGTTGAGTCGGTAGGAGGTTAGATAACTCCATCCCTTAAGTTGTTAGGTCGCGGTATTTTTTAGGCCGCATATATGGTTGAGTTGCTCCACATTTATCCCTGTTAAGTCGCGTACATCTTCGGGCTATTTTCTTGCTGAGACCTTGGGTCGCTTAGCCGTAGAACTCCTTAGGTCGCAAACCTCTTTAAGTAATTAGGTCGTTGAACAGTTAGGTCGGTAACTCGATAGGTCACTAAGTCGCTGGTCCATCTACTCCTTTAAGTCGCTGCTCTCCTTAAGTCGTTAAGCCGCTTGAGTGTTAAGTCGTTAAGTCGCTAACCTTCTTAAGTCGCTTCTCCACTTCAGAAGTTAAGTCGCTTAACCCGCTACCTATGTTAGGTCGTTTGGTCCTTATCTTGTAGGTTGCTTACTTCTTTGTGTCACTGAGTGGCTGAACATAGGAGTTAACAGAAGGGAGAGATGGTTAATCGGAGAAGGAGTCGTTGAAGAAAGTCATTGAAAGGAGGAATAGCACCACACAGGCACATCTGACGATTGACAGCGATAAAACCGAGAGGTGGCCTGTCAGCAGTATCGTTTGGCCCAGGAAGTGAAGCATCTGCTTCAGCAATACCAAACTGAATATGTAGTTGGTTGAACGCCCGCTGACTTAGGGAAGTTGGAGTTCTTTCCGGGGGATTGTCCAGTGGATTGGCTATCGGGAAGACCTCTTCAGCTTGCTCTATTATTTCTTCTTGAGAAGACATTCTACACAAGGAACTGGATATTCAAATACGAAGGTGCACGTTTCCTAAATGTGTGAAGTGTTGTGCAAAACTAATAAAATGACAAGCAAATATAACTGAAATTAAACTAATATGCATTTGTCAATTATAAAGTTTCAGGGCTTGTTGTTTTAAGTCCAAATACAAGTGCAGTGTTGATGCAAACAAATCATCCTTAATGATTAAAATTGCTTTGCGGTAATACTTCACTTGAATTTGTTGATTCACAGCATTTCATATAATTTCTTTAAGTTGATCATCCTTAATCGACTAATCTGTCATTTGATGTGGGCGATCAGTGGCAGTATATTCGTCCCATTTTTCTGCAAATGTTGTGTTTAACAGGTTATTAGCATCAAAGTTAATATAATCTGTAAAGGAGTACAATAAGTTCAGGCAAGTTATTTCAACAGTTCAAGTTGGAATTCAAGTTAAGTGATGTCACATTTTTGCAAGTTTTTGAGTTCAAGCGACTTAGCATGGGTCAGAGTTCCATCAAGTCGTTCTGTTCAAGTCAAAAGTTCACTATTCATGCTTCTCAAGTTAAAGTAATGCTTCAAGGCAAGGCAGTGTGAATCTAAGTCCTAGGTCGCTCACGACCTAACAAGTGGGTTGAAATTGGTCTAGGTCGCAAGAAGCAATTCGGCAGTGAAAAGATTTAAGTGCTAAGTCGCTCACACGACCTAAAGACTAAGTCGCTCATACGACCTAAAGAATAAGTCGCTCACACGATCTAAAGATTAAGTCGCTATGAGTTAAGTCGCTCAGTTCCTTTTAGGTTGCAAAGATTCTTAAGTCGGTCGGTTTGTTAGGACGGTTAAATCTGTTAAGTCGTAAAGGGTGTATGTCGCTCAAGATCTACTAGTTCGCTTCTGAAGTAACTCGGCAACCTAGAGCTATCTCCCATCAGAAGCTCTAAGATCTGTCCTCCGCTCAAGTGCTGCCATGTGTCCATCACCATTGCATCATCCAAAGGCACCATGACATAACTCGCTATCCTCTAACCCATTAACCCGATTAACCATGAATCCCCTTCTCTCCTCGAACCGCCTAAACCTTCATCTCTCCATACCGCAAATTACCCAAAAAACCAATTCAAATCGCCTCAGATTCGCCACAAATCCGATGCACTGTCGTGTTATCGCGAATTACAACAACAATATGATCGATAGCGGTCTCAAATCAATCAACACATGGTTCGTGATGAAACGCGGCACAAAAAATAAATTGGAGTCGGAAAATGGGGAGTTAGAAATTCAACGATGGACGTGGTTGAACGGCGATCAGATTCACTTACGTAATGTGACAAAAAGATGGTCGGTGACTAGTTGGTTGGAATTTGTCTTCGAGAACTCAGGAATTCGTCAATGGTGGTTTCGAATAATGAAGCAAGTGAGGAGAAGGAGGAAGGAGATGAACAACTTATATGCAAGGACGGTGGACCATGAATCGGCACGAGCGACCTAACTACCTCATAAACCGCTCACGACCTAGTGGTTCAAGATGGCACGAATTAAGAAGTATCGAAGCACACGACCTAGTCCCTAGGCGTATACTTCGAGGGGCAAGTGTTAACTCTTCTATTTCACGACTCAGCGACCTAAAGAGATAAGCGACCAAAGGAGTTAAAGTGTGAACGAGCTAACATGAACGAAGTTCTGCAGCGACCTAACGTCATGCGCGACCTAGCGACCTAAAGCGGCTCAGCGACTTAATGGGTTAGAAGGTCCAGCGACCTAACAACCTGAAGTATGAGCGAGTTAACATGGATGCAGCGACGTAGCGACCTAATAAAATAGATGACCTAGCGACCTAGTGACCAAACAAGATAAGCACTCGAGCGACCTAAGTATATAGCGACTTAACAACTCAGCAAGCTTCAAAGATCACCACTTTAATTAGATCGCCCGCGACCTAAGCTAGTCAAAAGTGGTCCTGCGCTACATGTTAAGTCGTTCACATTCCGTAGCTCGCCCAGGATGGCCTCACTAAGCCGTAACTTCTTATGCCGCTTCCCCCTAGGTCGCCCACGACCTACTAATCTGCTCAGAGAAGACGAAGTGCAAGCAAGATGAGCCGTAGCTCGCATCCCTACGACCTGCGACCTACCCTTAGGTCGCCTACGACCTACGACCTAAACCCTAGGTCGCTCAGGGATCTTTTGGGCTCATTTCTGGAATGCCTATACTCTGCTGATTTCTTGACTCACTCGACACTTCAAATACGAAAGACACTTCAACGAACTTCAAGAAGAAATCTATCACATTCGACATGGATTCAAAGAGTTCTTCTACATCGGAGTTCTAGATTTTTGTCCTAGTAGTGTTGTAATTGAAGATTGTTGTAAAGTTTTAATCGATTCAGCAATAAAGAAGATTAGAGTGGACGTAGGCTTAACTTGAAGCCGAACCACTATAAAACTGTTGTGTCTTTACTGTTCTTTCTGTGACTTTTCTACTTACTTCTATTTCCCGTATTGACGGGTGGTGCTTTCACTTAAACTCTACTTACACCGAGGTGTTAGCGTTCAATTTTAGCGTTAACATTACCTTTCTTAAGTAATTAACTTAAATTAATTAACATTAATTGCAAATTTAATTCATATTAATTACTTAACTTAACCTTAATTAATTTATTCAAACCCTTAATTAATTAAATAAATAAATTAATTATCTTATTTAAATTACCTTACTAATTTAAGTAAATCAAAATTCATTAAATTCTTTGATTTGCTTTAAAATAAAAACATTTCTTATTAATGATTAAATTATCATTAACAAAGCAATTTAAAACAATTTACTTTAAATTTGTTTCCAATTTCATTTTAAATTTTAGATCTAAAATGAAGTCAATCTTAACTTAAACGAGGTTTTCAAAATATTTGAAACCCTTTAAAACTTATGCTTGGAATTTCTTATTTTATAAAAAGATGTTTGAAAGGAATTTAAATCCAAATCCATTTAGAATACAAATCTTATTTAAAATATGTTTCAACATCCAAAGCTGTTTAAACATTTAAAAATTTAAAAAAAAACTTCCTTTATTACAAAATCTTATACAGATTTAAATTTTAACTTCCTAGTAAACTCAGATTTAAAACTCACTTCCATTTTAAACCTTCATTTTTATTCAAATTACTTAAACAATTTAAGGTTGTTAAAAACAATTTAAATTTTAAAACTTCATTTTTATTGTTGAACTAAGGTTCAAAATAAAACTTAATCAGACTTAAGTTTAGGTTTAAACTTATTTAAACCTTTACATTTTTGAAACCCAGTTTTACACTTTAAAGACAAATCAAGTTTTATACCTGTAACCCAACATTCAACTCGAGCGCTGGATAAAATGCTTCGAGTCGTAAACCAAACAACTTCGAGTCCGGCACTTGAATTACCCGAGAGTCACTCGAGACCAACAATACTACAAACCCAAAAAGAAACCTCGTCATACAATTCACTACACCGTGCACATGCACGGTAGTCTTGACCACCTCCAGTCGCCACCACTGCCTTGAGCAAGTCGTTGACCATCCTTCGATCCAAGATCGCCCATCAGATCCTCACACACATCACGAGAACAAAATCGAACGCCCCAAATCAAAACCTGGTAGCAATAGGCACACCCCCACCCCCAAAACTGAAAACTCCTCATCCTCTCTCCTCCGGCCATCGAAGGCATGAGAACTCCGTCCGTCTCTTCTTCAACACCCAAACTATCACCTCCTTGAATCTCATAGCACTCGATTGCTCAGAGAAACAAGGCCGATCAAAATTCTAGCGCTCACCAAAACTAGGTTTTAAAAACCTTATTTGATCGCCGCCGCCGCCGCCATGATCTGACATCACTGCAACCATTTTTCCCAAGGTCACTGATTTCCCCACCATCACCAGAAACAACTTCGACCTCCCTGACCTTCGAGAGCATCAGCAAACCCCCAAAAACCAATTTTCAATAAAACCAAAACTGCTCTTTAAATCCACCTTTAAAATTTGTGATTTTATTTTTAAAAATCATAATTTTGTATAAGCATTCAGTTTTTAATCCTGAATTAATGAATTCAAGAGTTTGAATTTACCCAAAAACTTAAATTTCTCTGCTTATTTTGGTTTCCTGTACAATACCCAGTTTATTTTGACTCAAACAAATTTTAAATTTTGATTTAAGATAAAGCTTGTAATTTTTGTTTATAACACAAATTCTAATAGTATCTAGATCCAGAGTTAAAAATTGTAAATCAAAGCTTGAGTTTCTTGTAATAAAAAAACTGGTAACAGAGAATGTTACAGACATTTACATACATGCATATCCGAAATGCATAGAAATTTCATCAATAAACATCCACATACTTATTTCAGAGGGAAACATGCAACAGATTCAAACTAAAAAAAAATTTTAGCGAAGTTACTCACCTGGAAACAGTGATGAAGCAGAGCACAAATTTTCTGAAAAGCTTTTATTTTGATTTAAAAACTTCAACTTGGATGCTTTTACTTCTTTGAATTTTGATACAACTTGAGTTGCTTTGCATTTAGATTTGCATGCAGGCTAATGGAACATGAACTTGCTTCAGATCTCAGGTTTGATGAAATTACAGGTTAAAAAAAATGCTTTGCAGGTTGGTTTTGAAATCTTGTTACAGGCCTTGTATGCTTTTGGAAATGGATTTTACAGGTTTGCATGATCTTAACTTTTACAGTAGATTACAAGATCAAAACATGCAGGCTCAAGATTGAGGAAGGGTTTAAGATTTTGGTTTGAGGAGAATTTCCAAATTTTGATTTTGAGGAGGAAATTTCAGATTTTGATTTAAAACATGATTTTGGTCTTTGAGAGTTTGGAAACAAATTTGTTTTCAGCTGAAAATTTTTCTCAACCTTGAAAAATGAACATTAGAAAAAAATGGAGGTGAAGAAAACATGTTTTATATAAGTTAAAATTGATTTATTTAAAAATCAAAAGAAAATAAAAAATGAAAAGGACACTTGTCCTATATTACTACATTTGTCAAATAGGTTAGATTACTAGTTACTTAATTTTACTACACTTGTCATATACCACTTAATAAAATAACATGTGTCTTATAAGTAATTTTACTTGTTTTTATTTATTTTAAAAGTAAATAAAACCCTTTTCTTTATTTGTTAAATACTTATATATATAAATTATTTTCATATGTAATGTGTATGGATTTCTCTTTAAAGAAAATGAAATAAAACAAATCATATAAAAATGAAAGCTTATCCAATAATTTAAATATGTTTATTCTTTGAATTCAAAATTAATTCAATTCCAAGTGCTATTCATATATTTAAAAATCCAATTTAAAACTAATTTATATCAACATATTTTAATTTTAAATAATAATATTGTCTTTTAAAATCTATTTATATTTATACATTTATTACTATTGTTTGAAAATAACATATTTATTAAATTTTAAATCATTTATAAAAGAAATTATAAATTACTTATCTTATTTATCTTAATTAAATGCATTAATGTTTAATATATAAATGGTATTTTCAATTTTCATATATAATTTCAAATTATATTTATTAAGCTATACTCAAAAAGGAAATAAAATAAACCTTTATTTATCTTATTTAAAATTTAAACTATGCTTAAAATATATTTAAACAATATTAAAATATTTTCCTTAGGTATCTTAAAACCCTATAGTTTTTTTCTAAATAAATATGAATAGTTATATATCCAATTGAATCATAGTCTTCCAAATTATCAAATTGAATATTAGAATTTAAAAAAAAGATTTTATTTATTAAATTCAAAACTAATCTATTCGCAATATATATAAATATATATATACGTTATAAATAGAAAAATATTTTATTAGTTTTTTAAAGATAAAATTCACCAATTAAACATCTATTTAATTGGATTACTAAATCAAGTTAAATTTTATTAACAAAATTTATCAAATCAATTTAATTTTAAATACAGATTATTAAATTGATATTGCCAAAATTTCCGGGATATCACATTCCTCCCCCCTTAAAAGAATTTCGCCCCCGAATTTTAAAAAGCAAAGGTAATTTGATAATCTATTTAAGATTTTAAATTTTAAATCACAAGCATATATCAATCATATGCTAACAACCATAGCAACCAATTTATCTAGTCAAACAAATTTAACTATCCAGAAAAATTCTGGATAGAATTTTCTCGAGTTTCCCCAAGTATATATATACCGAGATACTCGCTCTGCAGAATCCAAACAATCAATACTATTAAGCTATAAAGCTCTTATCTAATCTAAATCTACAAATCTAAACAGGATATCAGACTACAGACGAGTCTGACTCAACAACTAAACCTCCAGAACTGCTGGTTCTACAACCAGAAATACATCATACACGTACTCCCTCGGAGTACGTGAAACATACTGAATCCCTGTAATCCACAATTCAATCCTAAAAACCAAACACTAATCCAACCAAAATACAGAAGAGATCCAAAACATCTCGAAGCTAGCTTTCCAGTCTTACCCAAAACTTATAGCTCCATTAGATCGGAGAAAATTTCAACAACAACGAAGTCTCCAACTTTGAATTTCAAATTTCTCCGTCTCTTAACCACAAAATTCATCAGACGATTCAAGGCTGCCAACATCCTCCTGATCAGCTCAACCCTTGCTGATTCCTCTAGAAACAAACTAGACCAAAAATAACCCAACCCAATGATCTCCTCAAGATCAATCCAAAACCAAGAACACAATTCTACTCCATAACCAGTAGAGGACTGAACTTACTTCTCCTTATCCGGAAAAGACAAACCAACAGCACTTCCAAACTGCTTCCGCTGCACAACTCTAATCCGAAGTAGATGCAAATGCTGATGAAAAACACGGGCACAACTGGACATCACTTCCTAGAAATATGGTTCAACAGATTCATTAAGGAAACTTAGAAATTCCTCTAAATCCTGAGCTGCTTCACAAACCTCTATCTCTAAGAACCATCCTTAGACTAAGCTGAACCACCGGTTCCAGTCCTGGAATACTAGACAATAAGAAAACTCAATCTCCAGATGCGGACAAACATCTGTCTTCCCCGAAGACATGCAGAAAATTCTTTGATAACACAAGAAAACACTCAAACAATCGCAAGTCACTATTGCGATCAACCCAGACCAATTTCCAAAGAAAACTGTCCTCTCTTTACCCAATAGAATAGCTTACACTGGCCTTGCCAATCCATTGAAGAAACGGATTCACTCTGCTGCTTCTGAACTCTACCTCCAGAAAAACTACTCAGCTAAGACCTCAATGTCAGTACACAGAACACTCCGAGCTGCATTTCTGACACCGAAGCCAAAGACTTCCTAACCCAAAGCTCTTCGAGAAACTCGGACCTCAAAGCCAAACACAAACAACCAGCTGAACTTTGCCACATCACCGAAGCAGACACACTTCCTAAAATTTGTTCCAAAGAAATATCTTCAGACACATCCATATTCACTGCATCTCATCACGCAGTTACAACTTCTTGTGGTATCAAGATACCATTACTCACTTCTTCCAACTAACGGATCCAAACTCTACTTATCCATCTTCAAAGATAGACTCCGAACCTTAACAGGTTACCTTCAGAGATCGATGAAATCTCTACATCACTACAAAGCTCAATCGAGACGGTATTAGGTCTACGGTCTTGACATATACACTTCCAACCTCAAACATTCAAACTCCTACCAATGGTAGTAGTTGTGTTACACACACCACTACCTTATCTACCTTTATAACCTATATGGGAAAACCCGAACAGGTAACCCAACAGATAGGTAGATATATATAAATATATCCAAAATTACGAATACGCTCTCTCAAGAAAGACACCACTATAGAGCCTAGGTATTCACTCAACCTAACACTCTGATACCAACTGTGACGACCCGCCATTCATCTCCAAAGAATGACGCATCATAAATAAGAAAGAAAGGAATAGAAAAGAGAAAGAAAGAGAAGAAAGAAGAAACAACACATCAGAATCTAAATAGCGGAACGAGTAAATTATATTAATAACATAAAGTATTACATAGTATACAACAACTATGAGAGTTATACAGATTATACATCTCATACTAGACAGTTATAAACACCTGTCTAGTTATTACAACACAGTACAAAACAACTCAAACAAACGACTCAGAGAGACCAACACAGCTGAATTCTATAAATATCTACAACGCTGAAGCCTCCTGCTCCATTTGCTCCTCCATAATTCGTCAAAGCTAACCTTAATCCCTTGGCCACTCGTAAAAATTTGAGTACCCAAGATTTTAAGAAAAATAGAAATAAACTCCGGGTCAAACATGGGTCTGGTGTGAGTAACAGGTTAAAGTTTCTTAACTTTTGAAAAACCTTTTAAAAAGAAAGGTATCTTGTAACACTTCCCACACATAAACATGGAAAAGTTTTTACCTTACGCTAACATAAACATTTGATAGGAAATCCGATGATATTATAATAGGTCTAGGGTTTTCAAGTAAATATGAAATAGCCGAAATTGTTACATCTATTAAATTCCAGCTACTAGCCACAAAAGTGGGTAATAAAATCAAAACCGTTGGCACTTATTGGATTTTGGATTCCATACATGGCAGGGCTACCGGGGTACCACCCGTCACAGTACGTGGCCTAGATCACCGTACCGAGGATCACTCCCATTCCCCTACAACACAAAGCCGGAACCATTCTTTACTGAAGAGTTCCAAACAAGACAACCCCGTAGTTGGCACACTATTCCAACCGCCCACAAAGCGGAAATAAAAAGGGACCTCTATACAGGGGAAAATCTCGTCCTACTTAGGCATGACCCACTTAGGATTGCTGCAGCTCCCATGTTTTAGCCATTCCCGGTTGATGAGGCTTGATCCTACGACTACCTTTATAGGACACATCACTTAGAATGCTCATCGTCCACCTAATGATGTTCAGAAAGCATTCAATCCATACAAGTTCATTACGGGTTCGAACGAAACCGAAGGCATTATCTCGTTGCACTCATTTTGGAATCATCCTCAGAATTAACGACGATAACCCTTGCACTTTGAATCTTTATCTCGAATTTGAAAGTACTACCTCCGTCTAACTCATCTCGAAATCACCCTAAGAGTTATACTGACGAATAGTTCTTACACCTCGAGTTTTCACTCTTGAGATTCACGACCTATCATTAATTTAGATCGATGTGGTTTTCGGATATCCAAATGGAAACCTGATCCCGGTCTCATCGAAATCCAAAGCATGTCTTTTAGGTCCCAGTTGTTTTAGAGTTTAAAACAATTCAATACAATTATCTATATACACTCAGATAGATAATCCACAGATTCACAATAGATAATCATCATTATCATCACAACAGATATTCCATACTATCATTATCAAAAGATAATCCATATTATCATCATAATACAACCAATGCATCCATATCACTCAACATTACTAATCTAATATATGAGATTCCAACCATTGAAGGCAAAAAATATCATCCATACATAAGCAATGATCTATAGTCATCATTTATAAATCTTGCTTATTTAACCATTAATTGATTACAAATCAATTAATTAATTATCCTCTAATTAATCACCTAATTAATCACCCTTGATTAATTATCCTTTAATTACATTCAAGTAATTATCCTTTAATTAATTTCACGAATTAATTATTCTTAATCAAATACAGTAATCAACATTTTAATTACTTCATTAATTAATTAATTAATTAATTAATTACAGTAATCCTTAATTAATTACATTAATTAATTACTTTAATTACTTATCATTGATTAATTAATCTTAATTAATTAATCCTTAATTACATCATCAATTATATTAATTAATGATCCCTAATTACATTTAAATCAATTACTTTATTTAAATTAATTACATTAAGTAATTAACCTTAATTTAAACCACAATTATTAATCACTTTTGATTGATCACCTTTAGTAATTAACTACTCTTGATTACTTTTTTAATTACTCCTAAATTAATTACATTAATAATTAATTATATTTATTAATCATCCTTGATTTATCTCATTAGTAATTCATTATCCTTAATTAATTACATTACTTAATTATTTTCAAATGACTTAATTAATCAGTGCTTAAATTAATTACACTAAGTAATTAATTATTAATTACTTTCACAAAGTAATTACGCTCATATTAATTACACAAGGTAATTAATCCCAAATCTCTTTCATATTTCAATAATTTACAATCAGTAATTACTCATCTTAATTACTTCTCTAAGTAATTATTCTTCATTGATTACTTATCAACCCATCCAATGATTATTCTAAATTAATTAAACTTGATTAATTAATTTAAACTAATCTAATTAATTAATTAATTACAATGAGTAATTAATACCTTTAATTACCTTCATAAAGTAATCGTACTTAACCAAATACTATAAATGATTATCTAAATTAATTAATCCAATTAATTATCAAAATTAATTACATTAATTAATTAATAAATAATCCTAAGTTAATCACCTTCATTAACTTATCATCAATTCTTTAATCACCTTTCTTAAGTAATTAACTTAAATTAATTAACATTAATTACAAATTTAATTCATCTTAATTACTTAACTTAACCTTAATTAATTTATTCAAACCCTTAATTAATTAAATAAATAAATTAATTAGCTTATTTAAATTACCTTACTAATTTAAGTAAATTAAAATTCATTAAATTCTTTGATTTTCTTTAAAATAAAAACATTTCTTATTAATGATCAAATTATCATTAACAAAGCAATTTAAAACAATTTACATTAAATTTGTTTCGAATTTCATTTTAAATTTTAGATTTAAAATGAAGTCAGTCTTAACTTCAACGAGGTTTTTAAAATATTTAAAACCCTTTAAAACTTATGCTAGGAATCTCTTATTTTATAAAAAGGCGTTTGAAAGGAATTTAAATCCAAATCCACTTAGAATACAAATCTTATTTAAAATATGTTTCAACATCCAAAGTTGTTTAAACATTTAAAAATTTTAAAAAAACTTCCTTTATTACAAAATCTTATACAGTTTTAAATTTTAACTTCCTATTAAACTCGGATTTAAAACTCACTTCCATTTTAAACCTTCATTTTTATATTCAAATTACTTAAACAATTTAAGGTTGTTAAAAACAATTTAAATTTTAAAACTTCATTTTTATTTTTGAACTGAGGTTCAAAATAAAATTTAATCAGACTTAAGTTTAGGTTCAAACTTATTTAAACCTTTACATTTTTGAAACCCAGTTTTACACTTTAAAGACAAATCAGGTTTTATACTTGTAACCCAACATTCAACCCGAGCGCTAGCTAAAATGCTTCGAGTCGTAAACCAAACAACTTTGAGTGCGGCACTTGAATTACCCGAGAGTCACTCGAGACCAACAATACTGCAACCCCAAAAAGAAACTTCATAAGACAATTCACTACACCGTGCACATGCACGATGGTCTTGACCACCTCCGGTCACCACTATTGCCTTGAGCATGTCGCTAACCATCCTCCGGTCCAACATCTCCCACCAGAACCTCACACACGTCACGAGAACAAAATCGAACTCCCCAAATCAAAACCCGGCAGCAACAGGCACACCCCCACCCCCAAAACCTGAAAACGCCTCATCCTCTCTCCTCCGTCCATCGGAGGCGTGGGAACTCCGTCCATCTCTTCTACAACACCCAAACTATCACCTCCTTGAATCTCATAGCACTTGATTGCTCAGAGAAACAAGGCCGATCAAAATTCTAGCGCTCACCAAAACTAGGTTTTAAAAACCTTATTGATCGTCGCTGCCACCACCATGATCTGACATCACTGCAACCATTTTTCCCAAGGTCACTGATTCCCCCCACCATCACCAGAAACAACTTCGACCTCCCTGACCTTCGAGAGCATCAGCAAACCCCCAAAAACCAATTTTCAATAAAACCAAAACTGCTCTTTAAATCCACCATTAAAATTTGTGATTTTAATTTTAAAAATCATAATTTTGTATAAGCATTCAGTTTTTAATCCTGAATTAATGAATTCAAGAGTTTGAATTTACCCAAAAACTTAAATTTCTCTGCTTATTTTGGTTTCCTCTACAATACTGACGCAGCGGATTAACTAACTTTGACATGCAAGTAATGTTTGATACAAATTGATGCAATTTCTTCCTCACGAAATGATTCGTGTCAAGTAAGACAAGATAAATGCCCGAATCCGTTGATCTCTCGAGATACCGGATTCTAGCAATCTTCAACACGTTGATCATGCACGATGCCGCGTTAGAAGATCTACGATTCTTCGACGTTGATCTCGCGCACAAGATTCTGTGAATCGGCTTCAAATGCGTTGATTCGAGCGCATTCGAATAACCGAAGATGGAAGAAGAAGGAGATCACACTCAACTTCAACAAAAGTGGCACAAAGCACACAAACAAATTTTATTCAAAATCAACTAACTTTACAACTGGCAACGCACCCGTATTTATAGAGAATTTACAACTCAGCAGACCGACCGAACAACATGCGACCTAACAGGTGGTCGACCTACGAGCTAACATATACACGAGTTAACAGATACAAGTTACAACACACGCGACCTACAACATACAAGTCAACAACGACCTAACACATAAGCGACTTAACACATACGACACAACACAAACAATATACGAGTTACAACAATGCAAGTTACAGCAGTAACGACTTACGACCTACGACCTAAGAACACCACGCGACTTAACAGTAGCACGGCAACAGGAGCTTGAGCGATCTATCAACTTGAGCGACATAACTGGAATGACTTAACATATACAAGCAAACTAACCATGGAACGACTTAAGCAGAACGAGCGACATAAGAACAATCTGCTTCAGGTTGCGACTTATGGATTGAGCGACTTATCTTCATGCGACTTAAGAACTAGCGACCTATAGGATGAGCGACATAACAAATTGAGCGACTTATAGAGTGCGGTATGTGAGAACGACTTAGGTCGCTAGGTCGTTGGTTGGCATACTGGAGCGACTTAAGACCAAACGACTTAACATAACTCGCTGGTTGGCATAGCCCGTTAGGTCGTAGCTTTGTAGGTCGTAACTCGCTGGTGACTTA
Source organism: Allium cepa (assembly GCA_030765085.1). NCBI lineage: Eukaryota > Viridiplantae > Streptophyta > Magnoliopsida > Asparagales > Amaryllidaceae > Allium > Allium cepa. Next base: position 871,398,009 of record CM060943.1, on the reverse strand, counting down.
ACAATGGCACGACTCGAGTCACAACGCGCTAGGTCGCTTGGGCGATTTACCAACTTGCTAGGTCGCTGGCGACCTAAAGTAGATTGCGCTACATCATCCTCCCCTGGTTGAAACTAATTCGACCCCGAATTCACACTCTCCTCTTCCTCGACAAGCTTGTGCTCATGATACAGAATCAAATGTTTGACGTTGAAAATGTCGGCAGTATGGATACGATCCGGCAATCTTAACCGATAAGAATTATCATTGATTTTCTTCAAGATTTCTACTGGACCAATCTTTCGAGCTTTCAATTTGTTGTAAGTTCCAACTGGAACACGATCTTTAGTCAATACTACGTAAACAAAATAACCCTCTTTGAAGTCCACACTCCTTCGCTTCTTATCTGCCAGTTGCTTATACTTCTCATTTGACTCAAGCAATCGTTCATGAACAATCCTGTGACACTCCTGCAACTTATTCACAAAATCACAAGCTCGTTTAACAACCCCTTTCTGACGTGGAACTGTCGACAAATCCAACGGTCCCTTCGGAATGGCTGAATATACTACTTGAAATGGACTGAATCCAGTACTTCGATTAACGGCATGATTATGTGTGAATTCTGCCTGACACAAGTTCACATCCCAGCTCTTCAAATTATCCTTCACAAGACATCTCAACAAGTTTTCCAAAGATCTGTTCACCACTTCCGTTTGCCCATCCGTTTGTGGATGATAGGCGCTACTAAAATTTAGCTTAGTCCCAACCATCTTCCACAGACTCGACCAAAAATGACTTAGAAATCGAGTATCCCGGTTAGAAACAATGGTCTCACACTACAAGAAAAAGGCAGAATACCGACAGCCAAGACCGACGGCTTCCGACGGCCATTTTCCGACGGCTTTCGACGGGCCGTCGGCGGCCGTCGGAAGCCGTCGGAAATTTGCGATTATACCTGCCAGCCGAGACCTTTCTTCCTCCTCCATTCCATACGAAAATAAATCAAAAAAACCCTCAAATTCAACCCCCAAGCTTCCAATCCCTAATTTCTAGCTTCCGGATCTTCCAAGGCTCTCTAATCAAGCTCCATTACTCTTAATCTCCGGTATAATCTCTTATTTTTGTGAAAAATTCAGTTTTTACCCTAATTCTATATTTTCATAAATTGATAAATTAGGACGAATTAATGATTGTAATTGTTTCCACTAGCTTAATAACGGTTTATAGCATCACATGGTATACCGATTTCATCTTTTATCGTGAAATTGTGATAAACACGTACAATTTGTGCTTGTTCATGTATATGTAAATTGTTGTGTATGCCTTGATTCGATGATTGTATACGTTATTTGGAATAAGATAAAATGATTGAATGAACTAGGAGTATTATATTGTGCACATATTTACTTATGACACAAAAAAAATGCATTACTCTAAATTATAATTGTATGTATTGAAAAATGACAAAAATGTTAAACCAGCCCTAAGTTGATGCGTAATACGTCGAATAAATGTGTGAAATTAATATATAAATGTGAACAGTGAGTAAAACAGTATTTTTTCGTAAAATGCGCGCATGTAACTGACAAATGTCCCTTAGAGAGTTTTTGGCCCCGTCTGACGAGTGTTGTACATGATCGTTGTATAAATAGTCGTTTTTTTTTGAAAAACGACCATTTATATTCATCTGGTACAATGTTTGTCGGATTTGTCCCAGTATTGGACAAGTTATGAACACAGTAAGAATTTACATTTTGTATACTACTTCCTCTCAAACGGTTCATAAAATTTCGGCCTAACTTTTCTTTTTTGTTTCCTGCGTACACGCATTTGTGTACAATGCAGGGAACAAAAGGGAAATGCTGCCGAAATTTTATTGAATCGTTTGAGACGAAGTAATATACGAAATGTAAATGCTTACTGTGTTTGTAATGGGAAGTAGGATGTCTGACCAATGAAAAAAAATTATATATTTTTTTAATCGTTACGTACGTTAAAAAATAAAATGTGCCCTATTTGAAAATATTTTTAAATTTGTGAAGTTGTTTATTAAATTCAAAAAATTATACAACCATGAAAATAATTTTTTTGAATTTGTATTCTTTAAAATAAATATTAATTTTTGAACTTTTCATTTTGCAAATAGGAAAAATGATTGATTATTTTGTTGATCGGAGGAGATGGATGTACCAAAGAAAAGGACTGAGGGGCTCAATAAAAGAAGATTTTTATAATGGTATAAACGTGTTTGTTGAATTCGCTTTAAGTAATAACGGAAACGATCCAGAAATTCGTTGTCCGTGTAGTAGGTGTAGACATTTGAAGTATTTGTTACCAGATATTGTGAAAGTTCATTTGTGCCAACACGGTTTCGTACCAGAATATTATGTTTGGGATCGGCATGGAGAAGTTGTAGCAAATACTTCTGTAGAGTCTGAAAGTGTCGTTAACGAAATAGTTTCAACGACCCGTATAGAAAATATGGTCGAAGATGCAGCACGATCAATATTTCCTATGGTTCAAGTTGACGACGATGATGGAAATGTTGAAGAACCAAATATTAAAGCTAAAAATTTTTACGATTTACTAGATGCAGCTAAGAAACCTATTTGGGATGGTTGTAAAAGCGGCACTCAGCTGTGAGTAATCGCAGAATACATTGCGATGAAGTCAAAATACAACATCACTGAAGCTGGGTTTACGGCTGTTGTACAAGCTGCAAAAAGACATATGCCGCCCGATAATCTAATGTGTGAAAATCACTACGAAGTTAAAAAACTTATGTAGGCTTTTGGTTTACCGTATCAGAAAACAAATACATGTTTAAAAGGATGCATGTTGTTTTGGACAGAAGACGCAAACCTTAGAAATTGTAAAGTTTGTAATCAGGAGAGATACAAACCAAGAAAAAAGAAGGGGAAGGAAGTTCCGTACAAGCGTATGCACTACTTACCCATAACTCCAAGACTTCAAAGATTATATGCATCTTCTGTAACTGCGTCTAATATGAGATGGCATAGCGTGAGAACAGAGGAAGAGGGTACGTTGACACATCCGGCCGATGGAGAAGCATTGAAGCATTTCGATAAAACGTATCCAAATTTTGCAGCGGAGAGTCGAAATGTTAGATTAGGATTATGTACGGACGGTTTTTCTCCATTTTCTCAATTTGGTTCTAAATATTCATCATGGCCCACTATCGTCACACCGTATAATTTACCTCCATGGATGTGCATGAAAACGCAATATATGTTTCTTACTGTTGTCGTTCCTGGCCCCGACGATCCGACACAAGGAATCGATGTATATTTACAACCGTTGATTGAGGAGTTAAAACTACTGTGGAATGAAGGAGTAGAAACATACGATATGTCCAAGAAGAAAAATTTTCGTATGTTTGCTTCTTTGTTGTGGACTATAAGTGATTTTCCTGCCTATGCAATGCTTTCGGGATGGAGTACCGTCGGTCGTCTAGCATGTCCATATTGCATGGATGAAACACGAGCGTTTTCTTTACCTCATGGTAAGAAAATTTCATGGTTTGACTGTCATCGATATTTTCTCCATGTAAATCATCCCTTCAGAGGAGACAAGAAAAACTTTTTAGCTAATAGAGTAGAGACCAGACAACCACCGACAATATGGTCAAGCGAAGACATATATGAACTTGTTAAGGACTATCCAAAGATATATGAAATTGGCGAGCAAATAGAAATTGAAGGCAAATCAGTTGTTCATAACTGGTGCAAACAAACTATTTTTTGGGAGTTGTCGTATTGGAAACATCTTCTGCTTCGCCATAACATAGATGTGATGCACGATGAGAAAAATGTATTTGATAATGTTTTTAACACGATTTTGAATGTGAAAGGGAAGACGAAGGATGATTGAAATCAAGACGTGATATAGAAGAATTATGCAAACGTCCTGAGCTTCATATGAAACCAAATCCGTTTACTATTGTTCGCATGTTGTATTCTTGATGTATTAATGATGTAACTATGAAACCAAATCCGTTTACTATTGCATGTTCAATTCTTGATGTATTATGAATCAGGTATAACACACTTTCATTTCTATTTCTATTTCAGTCATTAACTAAGCTGTAATTTGTACCGTTGATGTCATTTTCATATGAAATATATTTCACTATCATGTTTTTATACTCTTATATAATGATGTGTATATGTCACAGGTTTATCAGTATGTCGTATAGAGGTAGGAGCTCTTCTCGATCGTCTGGAGGCGATGGCAGTGGCCCATCGCAAGAGCCACAACGTGCTGTTGTATCTTTGGTCCCTAGAGCAGAAGGGTAATTAAAATTAAATTTTATTCAGCATCTTATTTTTTCTATGATATACGTACGTACTTATCTATATCATACTTAAAAACAAGGAGTTCGACCTACTTCCCTCCAAGGTTGTCCTGGACGTCTCTAGAGCAGCATATCGCAGTAGGATGAGTGCGTGCTGGCCGAAGTGGGACTCCATCCCTCCTCACATCGTAGAGTGCATATGGTAGGATGTTCTAGTATGTATAATTTTTTTGTTTTCCATTTTTAATTCGTTTTTGTCGTTTTTCTATTTTTTATCGTTTAAAGTGTAATCTTTTTTTCACACAGGCTGAGATAGACATCCAGGCAGACGACATGATGCTGGCACGAGCATACTGGATGAGGAAGATGCGCAAGAACTACAGGGATACGATATCCGAGATTAAGAAATCCGGTAAGAAACCAAAGTGGATGGGAGAGAGCGTGTATCAAGCTTGGTTGAGCTATTGGGAGACGGACGAGGCGAAGGCAAGTATACTATTTTTTTTTGAATTATTAATTTGACGTGATTGAAAAATAATGTATCAAATTTTGAATGTACAGGCAGAGTCGGATAGAAACTCTGCAAATAGAAATAAGAATCCCGTCACTCATCGTGGAGGATCGAAGTTGTTTCAGCAGTATCGGCAGGAGTTGGTAAATTTACTGAATAATAAATGTAAATAGTTTATGCTATATGATTCTAAATGTATAATAATTGTATGTAACAATCAAATTCAGGAAGCTGAGGCATAGGGTCCTGTCAGCTATATGGACGTGTTCACCCGTACGCATGCTGTCGAGCATGTTAATCCAGACGGGACTGTTTCGTACACATGGCAGGACGATAAATCCAGCAAAAGCCATGTAAGCATATTTCATTTTATTCACTATTAGTAATTGTTAAATTATGATGAAATAAGATATGATATTATTAATTTGTTAATGCAGGAGATGTTTATGGAGTAGCGGCAGAAACTCCTTGCTGATACAGGTCGAGAACAGCTGACGACCGATGAGGAGGACGTTATTTTTGAGTCCGTTATGACTCCAGCTGAGCATGGTCGACGTTACGGCTTTGGCAATTTAGCGGTAAATAATTTACTTTTTATTAAAATACTTAAAATATGATATTTTTACCTTTTCAAGACAATAAACTTGGATTTTATTTATTTTTCAATTATTGCAGTCCAGCAGTCATAGTAGGGGACGGTGGAGTAGACCACAGATCGATTTAGCAAGTATAGAAGAATTGCGGACTAGAGTGTCCCAATTGGAGGAGCAGAACCGCTAACAGGCCTTGCAGACCGCACAGTTGTTAGAGTACATGCAGCAGTTTGGTGGCCGCTTCCCTTCCTCGGCTGGCTTTGGATCTGGAGGAGATTGACTCATTGCTTGCTTGTTCGTCGTTCAGGTATGTTTTTTGTTTGTGTAGAATGATTTGATAGACGGTGCGGATAAATATTGATTTGTATAATTATGTATGATACACTTGGTTTTCTAGTTTTATGAGGACATGTGCATAAGAATATTGATGAATTTGTGTATTAACAATATGGTGGAACAATTATTGTTAATGTTGGGATGGTTATGTATGTTTTTTATCTTATTTTGATTGTATTTTTATTTATTTGTGCGTTTGTTAAGTATGTTGTAGTTTAGGTTTGGATCTTTGATTGGATTATTGTATATTGGGTTGTGAATTATTGATATCAGAGTATTTGGAAGAGAAATTTGGTTGGAAGGCAATGGTTGCAGCGAATACCCAAAAAATTTTTTTGCAGATTTCCGGCGGCTCCCGACGGCTTATCGGCCAAAATTTCGGACGGCTTCAGGCGCTTTCAGTCGGGCTGTAACTCAGTATTTCCGACGGATTCCGACGGGCGCCGGAATCCGTCGGGATCCGTCGGAACCCGTCGGAATAATAGACGGCGGTAGCCGTCGAAAGCCGCCGGAAGTACTGTTCTCCGACGCCGTCTTTTCCGACGGCTTTTTCCGACGGCCGCCGACGGTTTTCGACGGCTGCCGACGGTTTCTGGCCGTCGGAAATGCTATTTCTCCTAGTAGTGTCAGGTAGCCCATGTAGTCGATAAACCTCATCAAAGAACAATTGAGCAACACGGACTGCATCGGTGGTCTTTTTATAAGCTATGAAATGTGCCATCTTCGAAAATCTATCCACCACAACATATATAGAATCATTCCCTCATTGAGTTCTTGGAAAACCCAAAACAAAATCCATGCTAACATCAACCCATGGTCTAGTAGGCACGGACAATGGCATATATAATCCTGCATTCGTAGCTGTGCCTTTGGAAACTTGACATTTGTGACATCTCTGCACAAATCTTTCAATTTCTTTCCTCATGGAATGCCAAAAATATGATTGAGAAATCAACTGCAAATTACGAACCCTTCCCACATAACCATCTTCATGCAATTCCTTCACAATCTTAATTCGCAAACTGGACTTTGGTATACACAACCGATTTCCTTTGAATAAAAAACCATCTACCAACACATACTCATCCGTCTTCCCTTTCTCAACTTCATTTACAATCTTAGCAAAGTAAGGATCCTCAACAAACAATTCTGGAAATGCATCAAACCCCGTCACTTCAACTCTCATCGTAGTCAACAAATGATTTCTTCTACTCAATGCGTCAACCACACGATTGTAACTCCCGACTTATGCTTTACAACAAATGTAAACTTTTGCAAGTATGCAATCCATGAAGCATGTCTGGCTGCAATCTTATCGTGTCTCTGCAAATGTTTCAATGCTTCATGGTCAGTATACAACACGAAATATTTATAAAACAAGTAGTGTCTCCAATGCTTTACGGCTTGGAAAATAGCATAGAACTCCAAGTCATAGGTATTGTATCTTGTCTTGGCTCCAGAAAGTTTCTCGCTAAAATAAGAAATTGGACGACCCTTTTGACTTAATACTCCACCAATTCCAACTTTAGTCGCATTAGTATTCAGCTCAAAGAGTAACTAAAAATCCGGGTTTCTAAGAATCAGTGTTGTAATTAAAAGTGTCTTGATCTGTTGGAAAGCAGAATCAGCCTCTTCAGTCCACACAAACTGCTTTCCTTTCATACAATCTGCCACTGGTGCCATCACGCTACTGAAATGTGGAATAAAACTTCGGTAGAATTATGCTAAACCATGGAAACTTCCCACTTCAGTTATAGTCCTGGGTTGTGGCCAATCCTTGATTGCTTCAACTTTACCTTGATCCACATGAATTCCTTCCTTGGACAACACATGTCCCAAGAACAAAATACTGTGTGTCATGAACATGCACTTCTTTGTTGCCGCGTAGAATTGCTCCTGACGAAGTATCATCGAAACTTCCCACAAGTGTTGTAGATGTTCTTCTGTGCTTCCACTGTATATCAATATATCATCAAAGTATACCACCATGAACTTTCCAATAAATGGTCGAAAGATCTGATTCATCACTCGCATAAAAGTACTAGGTGCATTCGATAGACCAAATGGCATGACCAGCCATTCATACAACCCCTCCCGTATCCTGAAGGCTATCTTCCATTCATCCCCTGGTCGAATTCGAATCTGATGATACCCACTCTTCAGATCAATCTTTGAAAAGATAGCAGCTCCATTCAACTGATCTAACAAGTCGTCCAATCTTGGCATTGGAAATCAGTACCTCACTGTAATCTTTTTTTGTGCTTGACTATATGTACACATTCTCCAAGTTCCATCCTTCTTTGGTACTAACAAGGCTGGTACTGCATATGGACTTAAACTTTTTTGTATGCGTCCTTGTTCAAGTAACTCCTCCACCTGCCTTCTCAACTCTTCGTGCTCCTTTGGACTCATTCTATAATGTGGTCTGTGTGGTAATACAGCTCTCGAAACAAGAACAATCTGGTGTTGTATGTCTCTCAACGGTGTTAATTCTTTTGGTAATTCATCAGGAAATACATCTTCAAGTTCCTTCAACACTGGCTTAACTTCCTCAGGAATTTCAACCGTTTCAATACTTTCACGTCCAATCAACAGAAATACTTCAGGCCCATCCTCTACCTCTTTGAGAAAATCCTTCAAAGATAACAGAGTCTTTAGTTCCTCGATTTCCTCCAACTTGCTTTCACTTTGTTGTCGCTTTTTAGGAACTAAAGTGATTCAAGTGCCATTGAACACGAAACTATAGCAGTTAGTCCTACCATCGTGTTGCACGGCTCTACCAAATTGCCACGGTCTTCCCAGCAACAAATGACATACATCCATATCTACCACGTCACACCAAATTTCATCCTTATACTTCTTTCCGATGGAAAAAGTTACACAAGCTCTTCGACTAACCTTCACTTCCCTACTTATCCTCAACCAAGCCAATTTGTAGGGTTTGGGATGCTTCTCTGTCTTTAAGCTAACTTCTTTACAGCTTCTGTAGAGATGATGTTATCACAACTTCCTGCATCGATAACAAACTTACAAACCTTTCCCAATATAGTTCACGTCGACTGAAAAATATTACTCCTCAACCAGCTAGTCTCCTCTTCCTGCTTTGGCGTCAAGCAAGATCTCCTCATCCTTAAAGAATATCCCTTGTCTCCCGTCAGTAATTCTTCTTCCTCCTAAACTTGTGGTGAATTGGAACATTCTATTTCTGCATCCTCATCCTCAAGCTCAGCAACCATCGCTCGCTTCTTAGGCCTCGGGCATTAATTGCTCTTATGACCAAACTCCTGACAATTATAACACTTGAAATTGTTGTTGACCATGGTCTTAGCAACTTCATTGACAACCGGTTTACTAACAGCCTTGGAAACATTAGTATTGCTACTAGCCCCTTTCACCTGATTGATCGAACTTGTAAGTGCACCACCTCCGCTTCTACCTTGCTTCTCCCAAGCTAGAGCCTTCTGCTGTGCTTCAGCAACGGATCTTGGATCAAACATATTTACCATATTCTGAATTTGCATTCTCAATCCTCCAACAAATCTAGACGTCAACTATTCCTCCGTTTCAATGATATCGTTTCTAGCAATCAGTTGATTAAAGTCATCTGCATAATCATTTACCGACTTTGTCCGTTGTCTCAAATTCTGTAAGCGCTGATACATAAGAGACCGATAATTATAAGGCAAGAAAGTAGCCTTCACCAACTTCTTCATCTTTTCCCACGAAACAATCTTCGACTTTCCATTCTTTTCCGTGTAAGTTTAGTTTCTTGCCACCATGCCATATCTCTTCCCCTCAATCGTGTAGCAACCAACTTAACTCTACGATGCTCGGGTACTTCCTTGAAGTCAAAAAATTTCTTCAACATTTGATAACCAATCCAGAAATTCTTCCGCTATCATCCCCCCTTTGAATTCTGGAATCTCTGTTTTCATCCCCGACTCCCATCGACGATCATCTTCGAAATCTCTATTTCGACTTCGTCCTTGGCCATGGTTTCGACAAAAGCTACTATTACCATCACTGAATTCCTCCAAATCTGACGTATGTCGATGTCGATTCTGACCATCAACATTTCTACTACTAGGCGCATCTCTTTCTCCCAAAACTGAAGGTGAAACTGGTGATGTTCTCCTTTGACTTTGATTCATGTCTCTCATCAACTTCTCTAACTTTCCAATACCTTCATCGAACTTTTCATTGATACGTTGCTCCATCTGCTCAGCTTCTTGTCTTCTATATACATCTTCAACATTTTGAAATCGATTAGCACATTTCGGAGGCATGATCTTCAAACACTCTCTTTTCCGATCTAACTTTGATATAATTCCACTTAACTCGGCTTGCACTAGGACTTAGCTCGGCTCGGCCTAACTTGGTTTCGACCTAACTTAGCTCGGCTTCGACTGAATCTTAATCGGCCTTGATCTTACTTAGCTCTTCTAGCTCTTCAAGCTTTGATACCAAATTGACGCAGCAGATTAACTAACTTTGACGTGCTAGAAATGTTTGATACAAATTAATGCAATTTCTTCCTCACGAAATGAATGGTGTCAAGTAAGACAAGATAAATGCCCAAATTCATTGATCTCTCGAGATACCAGATTCTAACTATCTTCAACATGTTGATCGCGCACGATGCCGCGTTAGAAGATCTACGATTCTTCGACGTTGATCTCGCGCACGAGATTTCGTGAATCGGCTTCAAATTCGTTGATTCGAGCGCACTCGAATAACCGAAGATGGAAGAAGAAGGAGATCGCACTCAACTTCAACAAAAGTGGAACAAAGCACACAAACAAGTTTTATTCAAAATCAACTAACTTTACAACTGGTAACACACCCGTATTTATAGAGAATTTACAACTCAGCAGACTGACCTAACAACATGCGACCTAACAGGTGGCCGACCTATGAGCTAACATATACACGAGCTAATAGATTCAAGTTACAACACACGCGACCTACAACATACAAGTCAACAACGAACTAACACATAAGCGACTTAACACATACGACACAACACAAACAATACACGAGTTACAACAATGCAAGTTACAGCAGTAACAACTTATGACCTACTACCTACGACCTAAGAACACCACGCGACTTAACAATAGCACGGCAACAGGAGCTTGAGCGATCTATCAACTTGAGCGACATAACTGGAACGACTTAACATATACAAGCGACCTAACAATGGAACGATTTAAGAAGAACGAGCGACATAAGAACAATCTGCTTCAGGTTGCGACTTATGGATTGAGCGACTTATCTTCATGCGACTTAAGAACTTGCGACCTATAGGATGAGCGACATAACAAATTGAGCGACTTCTAGAGTGCGGCATGTGAGAACGACTTAGCTTACTAGGTCGCTAGGTCGATTGTTGGCATATTGGAGCGACTTAAGACCAAACGACTTAACATAACTCGCTGGTTGGCATAGCCCGTTAGGTCGTAGCTCTGTAGGTCATAACTCGCTGGTGACTTAACAATGGCACAACTCGAATCACAACACGCTAGGTCGCTTGGGCGATTTACCAACTTGTTAGGTCGCTGGAGACCTAAAGTAGATTGTGCTGCATCAAATACCCAATTTATTTTGACTCAAACAAATTTTAAATTTTGATTTAAGATCAAACATGCGATTTTTGTTTATAACACAAATTCTAATAGTATCTAGATCTAGAGTTAAGAATTGTAAATCAAAGCTTGAGTTTCTTTTTTTTTAGAAAAAAAATTGGTAATAGAGAATGTTACAGACATTCACATACATGCATATCCAAAATGCACAGAAATTTCATCAATAAAAATTCACACAAAACATACTTATTTCAGGGGAAAACATGCAACAGATTCTACTAAAAAAATTTAGTGAAGTTACTCACCTGGAAACAGTGATGAAGCAGAGCACAAATTTTCTAAAAAGCTTTTGTTTTGATTTAAAAACTTCAACTTGGATGCTTTTACTTCTTTGAATTTTGATAAAACTTGAGTGCTTTGCATTTAGATTTGCATGCAGGCAAATGGAACATGAACTTGCTTCAGATCTCAGGTTTGATGAAATTACAGGTTAAAAAAATTCTTTGCAGGTTGGTTTTGAAATCTTGTTACAGGCCTTGTATGCTTTTGGAAATGGATTTTACAGATTTGCATGATCTTAATTTTTACAATGGATTACAAGATCAAAACATGCAGGCTTTAGATTGAGGAAGGGTGTAATGCCCCGGAAATTTTCGACTTTCGAAAATTCAACATCGATACTCACTTTATCGACTGCCGAGAAATCGAAGGCCGGAAACCCGAAATGTTATGGGTTTTAAAAAGAATTTAAGAAAAAGTAGAAGAGAAAAAGATAGAAGATGGAGAGGAAAGAAAATAGAAAATAGAACAGAAAGAAAATAGAACGGAATAGAAAACAACAGAACAACAACAGAATCTCACAATTCGCAGCGGAACAACATATAATAATAAATGAATAATCTTTAAACAAAGAACTATATCAGTTATTACATTTTTTACATTTCATTACTTCATATCATCAGAGTGTACAACAACAACAACAAACAGCGGAAAAAGAAATACTATATACTAGTAATACGCCATGCCATCCAGCTTGCCTCTAGCAACTCCTGAATATCCAGAATATCCTGATAAACCTTACTCTTGACTGCCCGTGTGGAAATTGGTGGGCACCCAGAGTTTAGGAAGGAAAACAATAAACTCCAAGTCAGTCATGTGACTGGTGTGAGAACTCAAAATAGTTTATTTATCTTTAAAATCAAAATAGAGGAATATTTTTAAATCAATTCGCAATGCTTTTAAAAATGAGACTACCATAAGGCCTCCCGCACACACACACATGCAAACGCAGAATCAGAGGAGATTTCTCCTTATGATAGTCAAAGATGCTTGATACGCATTTAAAATAACATTTGATATTATTATTAGTGCATAGTGTAGAAAAAAATTCATTTCGAAAGTAGAATATAAATCTTAGCCAGCATAGACATTTCGAACTATGCCTACTATAGCTACCATCCAAACAGTGGGGCGCCGCCATAAGTGAATGATAGATTCTACAACTAATACCGTACAAAGTTTCGTATTGGGAATTGGATTTCCAACGAATGATCAGGCCAAGGAACTTCCCATTTCCACATGAGAATGCCTCTGGATGGACATCCCCGAGAACCAAACCGCATCTCTACCAACACAAGGCCGGGTTACCCCTAACTGAGTAACAACTGACCGAATATGCCATCCCCCGGTCCTTTGGGACCTTTTAACCGAGCACTCGTAATCAATTCACACAATCATAACAAAGTGTTTTCAACATGAGTAAGTATCTGGGCTCCATACCATGATACCACCCTTTTCCAGAAGGAAATGCACATATCCTAAAGGGCGCTACCCCTCATAACCTTGCTGCTTCTTTCCTGTTTTGACCATTCACGGGGTGTGAGGCTCGACGAAGTCACGTCCACAGAAACATACTTTATACAAAAGCCATGCTTTGGGTCAACAAATGATCATAGAAATGATCACCAGGATAGACGATCAAATAATCGATCCTATCACAAATAATCAACACAATGATCATTTACAGCAACACTCAGCATGTCACATTACCGAATTGGGAATATATCGCTGATAACTTCAACTATATAACCTCTGAGCTCGTACGTCTCAGAGAAGGGTGTTAAGCTAAAAGAATGAATTCTCCGCCACCAACAGAAATATATTTGAATGAAATCAGCTTTATATCTCAATTTGTAATGTCAGACATACAATCCATACAAGTCTGTTCCGGGATCGAACAAAACCGAAGGCACTTATAAAGAAGTCCTTGCAACCCGGATAATCTCTAATCACGTCCGGACTTCCCATCACATAGGGAGTCTCTATACCGTAGCTACTCGGTGCAAAGACAATCGACGAGTTGTCCTTTCGCTTTCAAAAAGATCCGGTCTTCAACACCGGTCTTCAAATGCAATTCATAACGACGTATCACATATTCGGAATGGGTTATACGACCCCATGGTCCTTTCCCGGTTAACCCGAATAGTGAGCGCTTATTCAAAAATAAGTGTGGCATTCAAATTCAAACAAATCACATCAATTACCCATTCAAAGGGAAATATTGATAGTCGGTTATTGAACTATCAATGGATATGCATAACATCACCAGATTCCAAATAATTTTCCAAATTATTTATTTTTCAAAAATATCTTTACAAGATATATTATTTTCAATACTTCAAAAATAAATCAATATTTATTTTTAAACAACTTCCCTTTTTATTCATAAATTCCATAGTGAATTTTCATTCCAAAATATCCATGCATATACGATTTCAATTATTCATTTCAATTTATCTTCAAAAAGATAAATTCTCAAAATATTCCCTTTATATTGGAAAACATTTCCGTACTTACTAAATAAGTAATTCTCAAATCCATCTATTTTCAACACTTGGAAAATATTCAATATACTTAAATCGAAATTTAGTATACATTTCATTCTTTAAGGAAATCATTCTCTTAAACATATTTATTTGGGCCAAAACGAATGTTGCGTAAAACATCGTTACGACAATCCAAAATCACTAGTATAGGGATTCAAATTTAAGATAGACATATAAATCCCAATACTATACAAAACATTTCCTTTCGGAAATCATTTACTATAACAACGGTGTTATAGTCCACCATTTCCTTCTATTTCTTGAAAACGTCTATTTCAACATTGAATGTTGAAATCTATGGTTTCGAATCTCAATGCATTTTAAAACATCGTTGGATCGTTTTAATTCTGTTTAAAATATCACATCCTAAACATTTTCTTTAACACATTATTCATTATTCAAAAACGTGAATATACTACGTTAACAATTTTCATCCTTTCTATACATTTTATTTCCAAGGATTATTCACAGTCAAAAACGTGAATATAACTCCATTAATAGGTTTCAACAATTTACTTATCAAATAAGTCATTGCGAATTTATAAAACAACGTTTATAAATCCATTTCTATTTATTTTATAACAACTTCCTTTTATAAATTCCTTTATTAACCTATTCAATTTATAACTCAATTATAAAACAAAAGTTCATATCATAAGTGAAATACTTATAATTTATTTGTTTGCAAAAATCGTTCCTTTGAACTTCATAATTATAAATCTTATAACTTATAAGATTCAATTATTTATCCAAACCTATTCTTTTAATAACTTTATGAATTTTATAAACCTACTGCTTATAAAATTCCATTTATAACTTCACCGTTTATAATTCTATAAATTTCATTCATTTATGAAATTCATTCACAATTCATTCTAACACTTATAAAAACTCGTTTTATAACTCAAATATTTTTAATTTACAAATTATCAATTTATAAATCTCTTATATAAATCAATTTATATTATTCTTTTAAAACGTCTTTAATCTCCTTTATAATTTCACCATTTTGATTTATAAAATAATTAAATTTTATAAATCCTATATTTTCAACTTTTTATAATAAATTCAAAAATTCCGATTTAACTATTTTATAAAATCATTAGCATCATATTCTCAAAAATCAGTTTTTAACTATATTTCTCAAAAATCATAATTTTTATAACATTTAAAAATTATATCGTTTATTTATTTAAAATGAATCAATTCCAAAAATATTTTATAACTTACACTTTCAAAAATCTCTTTAAAAACATTTTAAAATTCCAAAATTTGGTCCAATGATGTTACATACCAAATAGTCAATCACGACAACAACGATATCATAAATCGATATGATAATCCATCAAATATCAAAATATCTGAATTCAAATAAATACCGTTGAGGAATCCAGTTGGATCCCTCCAACCTGTTTTCCTGCATCCACAAACATTAGCACAATACCAATTCCGCTCCAGTACGGAATTATCGCGGTATATGGGATTTAAAATATTATCCGCTTAATAGACGGCGCAATAGGGTCTCATCCGCTAAAAAATGCGGGAAATCAACAACTCCAATATATACATATGCCAATATATATATATATTGCTATCATATATAATACCAATTTCACTGTTTATGAAATATTCGCGGTATATGTTTTTAATAAATAACACCCGCTTACTAACGGCTCATAATGTTTATTTTAACAATCAATAGATAACAATCATCATTCAAACATGCATTCAAATATTTTAAATCTAACTATTTAAAATTAAAATCGAAACTGATTCGATTGAGTGAGAAGTTCTCACCTTGATTTTAATTTTGTTTTAGCGATTTATTTCGAATAAAATTAAACGCGCGTTTAATTTTACCCAAAATTTTCACTAACTCCAAACGACTCCAATCCAATTCCATCGCATAGTGCTCGTCCATACGATTCCAACGCAACTGGTTTCGCGTGTTTTCGACCTCGTATGAAAAAGATATGAATTTATGAAGTTTACACGATTTTTAAATCAATAAATTTACAACTTTTTCTAACATTTTACCCTACACTTGATCATAGCCGTAGATTTCAATCTCCCACTTCAGATCCGTGCGCGTCCCTCCCCCTCTTCCTCTAACTCACGCGTTTCTACAGATAATGCTCAACACGCAGGAACCCATCACAACGAAATTAGGGTTAGATAATTCGGCCTCCACGTTGAACTATAGCACAATCAGGTGACTTCATTCGAAAGGCCATGGCCCCCTCCACCTTCGACCTGAGTACGGCCAAACTCGGCTATCCCCCCACCTCGAACGACGTGCACGAATCGGCCCCCTTCAAACAACAATTGCCGTCAATCCACAACTCCAAACACGATCTCCACCGTTGAAAACGTAGTACTCACAGCCCTCTACAATATTCATGTTGAAGTTTTCTTGAAATATTGAGTGGATTAAGAGATTTGGGGGAAGAAAGATCGTGAGTTCTCAGCCTTTGGTTCTGGAGACGGCGGCTAGGGTTTAGGTTTAGAATTTTATTTTTTATTTTTTTTAGAATGGTGGGCTATTTATAGAGTTTCGAACGAACACTATTCATCCGGAAACTCCGAACTCCGATTTACGCGCCGTAACCAGCGTTTCTAGGGTTTACCCCGCGTTCCGGACACAATGGAATAGGTTTCGGAAGCTAATTCGGACATCTGTGCGAGTTATGGCTATAAACGTTCAATTTGAATTAAACCGATTTAATCGATTTTCTAGGCGTTTTAATTTGTACCGGACAAACGGTAAATCCAATTGACACGAAATTTGAAACCTTACAATAATATCACATTAGGATCCGATGAAACTGGTTTCGTCGAAATCCGAGACTTTTTGAAAAATGGCTATTTTAACTCGCCAAATTAATATTAAAAATAATTCGATGCGTTTCGAGCTGCCACGATCAAACGGTAGCTCCGATTGACACGAAATTTGAAATCCGGTAATAACTAACTATTACGGATCCAATGGAAATGGTCTCGTTCAATTCTGAGACTCTTCAAAAATTGACTATTTTCACTAGTCGATTTAATTATTAAAATATTCAATGTTCACAAATTAACTTTAAATTCGATTTTAAAAGTTCTAAAATATCGTTCTAACTACAATATGATAAAATAAAATTTTACAAATCATTTACAATCATATTTAACTAAATTTTCAATTATTTCCATAATTTAACATATTAAATTATCGATTTAATAATCCAATTAAATTCAATAATTCAAATTAAAATTTATTTGACTTATAAATTCACTTATTAATATTTAAAATTAATTAAATATTCAAATTTTAATAAATTAAAATTCTGGGTCGTTACAAAGGGTTTCAGATTTTGGTTTGAGAAGAATTTCTAGATTTTTATTTTGAGGAGGAAATTTCAGATTTTGATTTAAAACATAATTTTGGTTTTTAAGAGTTTGGAAACAAATTTGTTTTCAGCTGAAATTTTTTCTTAACTTTGAAAAATGAACATTAGAAAAAAATGAGGGTGAAGAAAACATGTTTTATATAAGTTAAAATTGATTTATTTAAAAATCAAAAGAAAATCAAAAACGAAAAGGAAACTTGTCTTATATTACTACATTTGTCAAATAGGTTAGATTATTAGTTACTTAATTTTGCTACACTTGTCATTGTACCACTTAATAAAATAACATGTGTCTTATAAGTAATTTTACTTATTTTTATTTATTTTAAAAGTAAATAAAACCCTTTTCTTTATTTGTTAAATACTTATATATATAAATTATTTTCATATGTAATGTGTATGCATTTCTTTTTAAAGAAAATGAAACAAAACAAATCATATAAAAATGAAAGCTTCTCCAAATAATTTAAATATGTTTATTCTTTGAATTCAAAATTAATTCAATTCCAAATGCGATTTATATATTTAAAAATCCAATTTCAAACTAATTTATATCAACATATTTTATTTTTAAAATAATAATATTGCCTTTTAAAATCTATTTTATATTTATACATTTATTACTATTGTTTGAAAGTAACAAATTTATTAAATTTTAAATCATTTATAAAAGAAATTATAAATTACTTATCTTATTTATCTTAATTAAATGCATTAATGTTTAATATATAAAGGGTATTTTAAATTTTCATATATAATTTCAAATTATATTTATTAAGCTATACTCAAAAAGGAAATAAAATAAACCTTTGTTTATCTTATTTGAAATTTAAACTATGCTTAAAATATATTTAAACAATATTAAAATATTTTCCTTAGGTATCTTAAAACCCTATAGTTATTTATTAAATAAATATGAATAGTTATATATCCAATTAAATCATAGTCTTCCAAATTATCAAATTGAATATTAGAATTTAAAAATAAGATTTTATTTATTAAATTCAAAACTAATCTATTCACAATATATATAAATATTTATATACATTATAAATAGAAAAATATTTTATTAGTTTTTAAAAGATAAAATTCACCAATTGAACATCTATTTAATTGGATTATTAAATCAAGTTAAATATTATTAACAAAATTTATCAAATCAATTTAATTTTAAATACAGATTATTAAATTGATGTTGCCAAAATTTCCGGGATATCACAATATATGTATTTGTTTCAATATATATATATATATATATATATATATATATATTGTATATATGTTTTAAATGTGATTTAAGGTCTGAACTTAAATTTTTAGTCTGCATGTTTATAATGTATAAAGATAATGTATATAAATTCTTGCCTGCATTGCTGTATAATTTTGAAAGTGTATACATGATATTAAATGAAAATTGATTTTTATATTATATTATATATAAAAGGTTACTTTTATAAAGATTTAAATTTTAGATGGTGTTTGGATATCGGTTTGAAATATGGGTAATATAGTATACAAGTATTTATTTCAATCTTATGTATATACGATGATTAATTTTATTTATTGGTTTTAAACCAAATATTGATTTCATATATATTTAGTTCAAATTTATATCGACTGATTCAATCGTTCTCTTCGATTTCCCATTATCAGCCTTGTCCATCGTGCCTATTTTCTACGTCAAATCTTGTCCATCCAGCGTTCCTTTGGATTTCGTAGTTTACTTCATTGTCTATCTCTCGAACCTCGAAAGGTGAGCAATCACTCACGATTAATGTTCTTATATTTATTATGTTTGATTTCAGTTGAAACGACAATTGAAATATGCTGCTATTTTGAACTGTTATTTATTTAAATTGTTATATATGCTAGTATCTGTAACTGTTCCCCTATGGGATATGGTACCATATCCTGTGTTTATATTATATTATTATTGATGATATATGCCTGTTGTTATATTCTATATTATCTTTTATCACTCTGCTAGTTCCATGTTAGTATAGAATTCACTATGGGTTGAAATGATACATACCCGAATGGACTTTAGAATAGGATAGGAAATTATATACAGACACCATTGGTCTATATATAAATATTTTAAAATGATTTCTATGGTTTTGGAAGGGAATATATCCATATGGTTTTATTTATATTGTAAATGTTTGATATATAAATAAGTTCTAAAATAAAGTGATTTAATTATTGTATTATGTTAAGTAGTAAATTCTTAAATCGATTTTTCAGCGATTTGTATAAGTAAGGAAGATAATGTTGAATTTATTAAAATTGTGTTTAGTTAAGAATTTTGCTTAATTAAATCGTTTTGAAACTATTGAATTTGGATACTTTACATATGATCTTATAACTTGATTTTGATTTAGGAAACTAAATGAATATTTCCCGATTAAAGAAATTGAAGGAAAATATAGTAAACTGTAATTCAAGGTTATTTAAACGATATTGAATTTATTAAGTGAATATTCGAAGGCTATAAAATAATGAAGTTAAACCGACATTTATATGAAATTGTTAAATTTAGTTTTGAAAATGTTGAATATTTAAAGCCTTGAAATATATTGAAATTTAAATGTTTATTTTGTTGTTCAAATCTGTATTTGAAATCGATAAAATTTGAATTTATTTAGTCAGAAACTGAATTGAATGGAAATTGATAAATTTAGATTGAATTAAATTTGAATGGAAAAGTCGAGTTGATTTTGAAGCGATTTGTGAAGTTTTGAGGAAATTACAATTACTTTACTTTATAAATTAGTTAGTGTATATACTATTTTGGAAAATAGATATATTTGAAATGAAATGATATTTAAGTTTTGAAGTATAAATTAATTTGAAATGACCACGGTGTTATATTGTATATTTCTACATTGTTGATAGTTCCACGGATCCTTAGAGGATGGTTATCCTAACATCTTTAAGTTAATTGTATTTCAGTTGATATTTCACTTGAGTCGGATTTATGGATATAAGAATGTTAATCCTGACTCGAGTGTTTTGTGTTTTACTTTACACTCGGGTCATCCTGAGTATATACAGCTTAGCTTTGGATTTCTTTTATGGTGCTAGGAATCGCTGGAGATTCTGCTTGTCTAGTTATCTATTCCCTTTCAGTTTCAGTTGTTCTATTTCAGCTTTGGTATTTATAAACTTCTATGTAATTGAGATTTCTATTGTATATGTTTTTTTCAAACTGATATTATGTATTTTTTTGCGAGTTTGTTATAGTAGCTTCATGAACTACTATGGTATTTTATTTTCCACTGCGAGTTATTCTAATATTTCAGAGTCTATGATTCTGTGGTTGTATTTCATTTGCTCCAAATTTTACCATAATCTGTTATTTTGAATTATTCAAGTCAGACATGTGCGGATTATTGTCGATTTGAATGGTCCAAAATAGTGGGTTGCTACACTTTCTTTTATTCAGATTAATAGAACCACCATTTGGTGCTGCTGCCGAGGGCTTCTTCTTCAAAAGAACTTCATATCTCAAGGCCATGTCTACAAGATTCACAAATGATCCCTTAATATGAGCGGTCATCTTTTCATGAAATTCTTCCCTCCCCCCAATACAAACATCTCATTTTTCTTAAGTGGGGTGTCAATAAGTCTAGGACCAAAGCGAGATAACCCGTTAAACTTCATTTCATACTCAGCCATTGACATGTACTCTTGGTTGGGATCCAGGATACTCCTATATAATTGGGTCTTACCCGCAGTTGGCATGAACTGTTCTTCGGATACCTCTTTGAATTTATCCCATGAAAATTCATCTTGGAGTACATTGGCCATGATAGAATACCACCATGCAGCTACACCCTCTTGGAATTGCCAAGATGCCAAGACTAGTTTCTGATCATTTGAAATGCCCAAACATTTGAAAATTCTCTCACATGAGCATAGCCAAGCTTGTACCTCAATAATAGATTCAGTACCTGTAACGACCCAGAATTTTATTTAATTAAAATTTGGATATTTAATTAATTTTAAATATTAATAAGTGAATATACTATTCAAATAAATTTTTATTTGAATAATTGGATTTAATTGAATAATTAAATCGATAATTTAATATGTTAAATTATGGAAATAATTGAAAATTTGAGTTAAATATGATTGAAAATGATTTGTAAAATTTTATTTTATCATATTGAAGTTAGAATGATATTTTAGAACTTTTAAAATCGATTTAAAAGTTTAATTGTGAAAATTGAATATTTTAATATTTAATAATCGACTGTAAAATAGCCAATTTTTGAACAGTCTCAGAATTGAACGAAACCAGTTCCATTGGATCCATAATAGTTAGTTATTACTGGATTTCAATTTTCGTAGCAATCGGAGTTATCGTTTGATCGTGGCAGCTCGAAACGCATCGAATTATTTTTAATATTAATTTGGCGAGTTAAAATAGTCATTTTTCAAAAAGTCTCGGATTTTGACGAAACCAGTTTCATCGGATCCGTAATGTGATATTATTGTAAGGTTTCAAATTTCGTGTCAATTGGATTTATCGTTTGTCCGGTACAAATTAAAACGCCAAGAAAATCGTTTAAATCGGTTTAATTTAAATCGATCGTTTGTAGCCATAACTCGCACAGATGATCGAATTAGCTTTCGAAACTTGTTCCATTGTGTCCGGAACGGGGGATAAACCCTAGGAATGTCAGTCATTGCGCTTAAATCGGAGTTTTGAAAATCCGGATGAATAGTGTTCGTTCAAATTCCTATAAATAGACCAACCACCCTCACAAATTAAAAAAAAAAAAACAACAAAACCTAACCCTCATCTATATGCAGCCGCCACCATCAATTGGATGGCCGAAATTGTCTCAACTTCATCCCCAGATTTCTCCCAATCCACAAATCAATTCAAAAAGTTTTCAACTACGAGTTTGTAGAGCATCACGAGCTCTACGTTCTCGACGGTTGAGATGTGAAATGGATTTATATATGGTGAGTTACGTAGCCGCGTTCTCTACAGGTTCGGCACGCATTTTGAGGCTGTGGGGGGGGCCGAGCTTCATGCTGGGGGTGGTGGAGGTAGCTCTTGCAATGGGCTTCAATATGGAGGTGGTTTGATGAAGTTTCGATGCTCGAGGCGATGGTAATTTGGAACCCTAGTTACATGCTAATGGGTTTTGTTTTACGGGATGTTGGCTGTAGATGGGAACGTGAAGGAGATGAAGCTTGTGTACGGCTATGATTGCAGGGAGATGAAATGAAGGGCTGTGATGGAATAGGTTGAAATAATTGAAAATGTTGTAGATTTAGTGAATATAAATCATGTAATCTTACAAAATTCATATCTTTTTCATACGAGGTCGAAAACGCGCGAAACAAGTTGCGTTGGAATCGTATCGTCGAGCACTACGTGATGAAATTGGATTGGAGTCGTTTGGAGTTAGTGAGAATTTCGGGTAAAATTAAACGCGCGTTTAATTTTATTCGAAATAAATCGCTAAAACGAAATTGAAATCAAGGTGAGAACTTCTCACTCAATCGAATCAGTTTCGATTTTATTTTAAATAGTTAGATTTAAAATATTTGAATGCATGTTTGAATGATGATTGTTATCTATTGATTGTTAAAATAGACATTATGCGCCGTTAGTAAACGGATGTTATTTATTAAAAACATATACCGCGAATATTTCATAAACGGTGAAATTGGTATTATATATAATAGCAATATATATATTGGTATATGTATATATTGGAGTTATTGATTTCCCGCATTTGTATAGCGGATGAGACCCTATTGCGCCGTCTATTAAGCGGATAATATTTAAATCCCATATACCGCGAAAATTTCGTACTGGAGCGGAATTGGTATTGTGCTAATGTTTGTGGATGCAGGAAAACAGGTTGGAGGGATCCAACTGGATTCCTCAACAGTATTTATTTGATTTCAGATATTATGATATTTGATGGATTATCATATCGATATATGATGTCGTTGTTGTCGTGATTGACTATTTGGTGTGTAGCATCATTGGACCAAATTTTGGAACTTTAAAATGATTGTAAAGTGATTTTTGAAAGTATAAGTTATAAAATATTTTTGGAATTGATCCATTATAAATAAATAAACGTTATACTTTTAAAAAGTTATATAAAATTATGGTTTTTGAGAAATATAGTTAAAAACTAATTTTTGAGAATATGATGCTATTGATTTTATAAAATAGTTAAATCGGAATTTTTGAATTTATTGTGAAAAGTTTAAATATAGGATTTATAAAATTTGATTATTTTATAAATCAAAATGGTGAAATTATAAAGGAGATTAAATATGTTTTAAAAGAATAATATAAATTGATTTATATAAAAGGATTTATAAATTGATATTTATAAATTAGAATATTTAAATTATAAAACCAGTTTTTATAAGTGTTAGAATGAATTGGAAATGAATTTCATAAATGAATGAAATTCATAGAATTATAAACGGTGAAGTTATAAATGGAATTTTTAAGAAGTAGGTTTATAAAATTTATAAAGTTATTGAAAGAATATATTAAGATAAATAATTGAATCTTATAAGTTATAAGATTTATAATTATGAAGTTCAAAGGAACGATTTTTGCAAACAAATAAATAAGTATTTAACTTATAACGTGAACTTTTGGTTTATAATTGGGTTATGAATTGAATATAGGTTAATAAAGGAATTTATAAACGTTGTTTCATAAATTCGTAAACGACTTATTTTCATAAGTAAATTGTTGAAACCTATTAATGGAGTTATATTCACGTTTTTAACTGTGAATAATCCTTTAAAATGAAATGAATAAAAGGATGAAATTTGTTAACATAGTATATTCACGTTTCTGAAAAGTGAATAATATGTTAAAGAAATTGTTTTGAATGTGATGTTTTAAATGGAATTAAAACGATCTAACGATGTTTTAAAATGTGTTGAGATTCGAAACCATAGATTTCAACATTTATTGCTGAAATAGACGTTTTCGAGAAATAGAAGGAAATGGTGGACTATAACACTGTTGTCATAGTAAATGATTTCCGAAAGGAAATGTTTTGTATAGTATTGGGATTTATATATCTATTTTAATTACGAATCCCTATACTAGTGATTTTTGGGACGTCGTAACGATGTTTTACGCAACATTCGTTTTGGCCCAAATAAATATGTTTAAGAGAATGATTTCCTTAAAGAATGAAATATATACTTAATTTCGATTGAAGTATATTGAATATTTTCCAAGTGTTGAAAATGAATAGGTTCGTGAATTACTTATTAAATAAGTATGGAAATGTTTTCCAATATAAGGTGAATATTAGAGAATTTATCTTTTTGAAGATAAATTGAAATGAATAATTGAAATCGTATATTCATAGATATTTTGAAATATACATTCACTGTGGAATTTATGAATAGAAAGGGGAACTTGTTTAAAAATAAATATTGATTTATTTTTGAAGTATTGAAAATAATATATCTTGTAAAGATATTTTGGAAAATAAATAATTTGAAAAATTATTTGGAAAACTGGTGATGTGTGCATATCCATAGATAGTTCAATAACCGACTATCAATATTTCCCTTTGAATGGGTAATTGTTGTGATTTGTTTGAATTTGAATGCCACACTTATATTTGAATAAGCGCTCACTATTCGGGTTAACCGAGAAAGGACCATGGGGTCGTATAACCCATTCCGAATATGTGATACGTCGTTATGAATTGCATTTGAAGATCGGTGTTGAAGACCCGGTATTTGCGAGAGCGATAGGATGACCTGTCGATTGACTCTGCACCGAGTTGCTCCGGTATAGAGTTCTCCATATGTGATGGTGAATCCGATCAGGATTGTGAATATCCGGATTGCAAGGATTTCTTTGTAAGTGCCTTCGGTTTTGTTCGAGCCCGGAACAGACTTGTATGGATTGTATGTCTGACGTTACAAATTGAGATGTAAAGCAGATTTCTTTCAAATATATTTCTGTTGGTGGCGGAGAATTTATTCTTTTAGCTTAACACCCTTCTCTGAGACGTATGAGCTCAGAGGTTATGTAGTTGAATGTTATCAGCGATATATTCCCAATTTGGTAATGTGACATGCTGAGTGTTGCTGTAAATGATCATTGTGTTGATTATTTGTGATAGGATCATTTATTTGATCGTCTATCCTGGTGATCATTTCTATGATCATTTGTTGACCCAAAGCATGGCTTTTGTATAAAGTATGTTTTTGAGGACGTGACTTCGTCGAGCCTCACACCTCGGGAATGGTCAAAACAGGAAAGATGCGGCAAGGTTATGAGGGGTAGCGCCCTTTGGGATGTGTGCATTTCCTTCTGGAAAAGGGTGGTATCATGGTATGGAGCCCAGATACTTACTCATGTTGAAAACACTTTATGATTGTGTGAATTGATTGCGAGCGCTCGGTGAAAGGTCCCAAAGGACCGGGGGATGGCATATTCGGTCAGTTGTTACTCAGTTAGGGGTAACCCGGCCTTGTGTTGGTAGAGATCCGGTTTGGTTCTCGGGGATGTCCATCCAGAGGCATTCTCATGTGGCAATGGGAAGTTCCTTGGCCTGATCATTCGTTGGAAATCCAAAGAAACAATACGATCTTGTACGGTTTTAGTTGTAGAACCTGCTTCCTCAGGAAGTAGCTATAGTAGGCATAACATAATGGTACCTATGCTGGCTAAGATTTATATTCTACTTTCGAAATGAATTTTTCCTACACTATGCACTAATAATAATATCAAATGTTTCTTTTTAATGCGTATCAAGCATCTTTGACTATCATAAGGAGAAATCTCCTCCAAGTCTGCGTTTGCATTGTGTGTGTGGCGGGAGGTCTTATGGTAGTCTCATTTTTAAAAGCATTGCGAATTGACTTTA
This sequence comes from Allium cepa, assembly GCA_030765085.1. Classification (NCBI taxonomy): domain Eukaryota; kingdom Viridiplantae; phylum Streptophyta; class Magnoliopsida; order Asparagales; family Amaryllidaceae; genus Allium; species Allium cepa. Next base: position 871,371,519 of record CM060943.1, on the reverse strand, counting down.
AAAATATTCCTCTATTTTGTTTTCAAAGATAAATAAACTGTTTTGAGTTCCCACACCAGTCACATGACTGACTTGGAGTTTATTGTTTTCCTTCCTAAACTCTGGGTGCCCACCAATTTCCACACGGGCAGTCAAGAGTTAAGGTTTATCAGGATATTCTGGATATTCTGGAGTTGCTGGAGGCAAGATGGATGGCATGGCGTATTACTACTATATAGTATTTCTTTTTCCGCTGTTTGTTGTTGTTTGTGTTGTAGACTCTGATGATATGATGTAATGAAATGTGATGTAATGTAATAACTGATATAGTTCTTTGTTTAAAGATTATTCATTTATTTATTATATGTTGTTCCGCTGCGAATTGTGAGATTCTGTTATTGTTCTGTTGTTTTCTTTCCGTTCTATTTTCTATTTCCTGTTTTCTTTCCTCTCTATTTTCTATCTTTCACTCTCTTTTTCTTCTTTTCTTCTTTCTTAAAACCCTCAGTGTTCGGTTTTCCGTCGTTCGATTACTCGGCAGTCGATAAAGTGAGTATCGATGTTGAATTTTCGAAAGACGAAGAATCGGGTCCTGACAATGTGGTATCAGAGCATATGGTTAAGCGACAACCATGGTTCTATTGGGTATTACTCATTAGAGATAGAGTCAGTAGTGCTCTAGAATGAGTTTGAGTGTAATAATAGCTATGAGAGCGTATTTGTTAGTGAATATAAATTGTTTTGTATTGTGTTGACTTATCGGTTGATTGTTTATAGATTTCGGTCGATGTAGTCTGGCTAACTATCGTAGAAAGGGGTTTCTAAACTCTTAAACAAGATAAACCGACACGATATTGTTTTAAATTAGGTAAATGAAATAATTTTACCTTGATTATATTTTATGTATAAAGAAATAATTTTTCAAAATTATTAAAGTGTATATAAGCTGATTGTTTAGTTGTTTGAATAATCTAAATTGAAGAATAATTGTATAAGCAAAAGAATTATAAGAATTGAATTATAATTAAAGTGATTTACAATTGTGAAATAAACTTATATATATAAAAAGTGAAACAATATGAATATATTTATGAATATGAGTTGTAAATAAAAATGAATTTAAAGTTAAATGGAATATAACTTAAGTGATATTGAATGAAATTGATATTGGTATCAAAATAAATTAATAAAGTGAAGTGATAAATGTGAACTTAAGTTATGTAAATGAAATTCAACTTTAGAAATTGAATTGAATGAATGGATTGAATGTAAATCAATTGAATGTGAATTAAATTGATATGAAATAATGGATATAAGTGTAAATTCATTAAAATCTAATGTTATTAGAAGTTGAATAATTGAATGAAAATCAATTTAATTAAACCAATTGATAAGCAAAGGAATTTGGTTGTAATTAATATACATTGGTTGTTATATGATTGTTAGTTGATTGATTGTTTATAATTCATTAAGTATTAATGAAATTGGAAGTTAAATGAATCTTGAGTAAAATTGAATTTGATTTGGAAGTGAACCAACTTGAATATGAATTAGTGAATATAAACTAATTGAAAATGAATGTTAGTAAAAACATCCACTGTTAATAAATCAAATGTGATTTAAATTGAAAACCATTTCATTGAATATTAATGTGAATATGAATGAATATTTATTGGTTATGGATGTTAGTTGGTTGATGGTTGATGTTTGCATTTATTGCTTTTATTACATTTGCTATGTTGGCATATATAGTTATTATGTTGCTATATGTTGTATATTGATACTATTGTCTATATGCATGTTCTCATGTTGTTTGTTGAGTGATTAGTAGGTGCGAATCGCGTTTGCTTCGCATTTGGAGCTCGCTTTCGCGCTATATTAGCCGTATATGCTCGCTAATAAAATATAAGGTACATATCTCGGATTACATACCGTACTTTTAAACCTTTTCCCTGCGGGATGCCTCATTACTTGATGAGATGTATATTTGTGATATATATATACTGTCATTTTTTTTCGGATCGAGCGCCGCAAAGGAGACTATGGCGAATTTTTCCGGAATTTAAGGCGTTAGAAAAATTTTTGAGAAAATTGGAAAGTTTTGAAAACTTTAACTTTGATTTGAAGTTGAAAGTCAAACAATAGTAGTAGTTTTTGAAAAGATAACTAAGTATAATTTGAAACTTAGTAAAGTTATTGTAAGAAGTTTAACTATATATTTTGGAAAATTAATAGATTCTGTAACTTTTCTTACTTGATAATTTCGAGGACGAAATTCTTTTAAGGGGGGAAGATTGTAACGACCCATAATTTTATTTAATTAAAATTTGGATATTTAATTAATTTTAAATATTAATAAGTGAATATATAAGTCAAATAAATTTTTATTTGAATAATTGGATTTAATTGAATAATTAAATCGATAATTTAATATGTTAAATTATGGAAATAATTGAAAATTTGAGTTAAATATGATTGAAAATGATTTGTAAAATTTTATTTTATCATATTGAAGTTAGAATGATATTTTAGAACTTTTAAAATCGATTTAAAAGTTTAATTGTGAAAATTGAATATTTTAATATTTAATAATCGACTGTAAAATAGCCAATTTTTGAACAGTCTCAGAATTGAACGAAACCAGTTCCATTAGATCCGTAATAGTTAGTTATTACTGGATTTCAATTTTCGTAGCAATCAGAGTTATCGTTTGATCGTGGCAGCTCGAAACGCATCGAATTATTTTTAATATTAATTTGGCGAGTTAAAATAGCCATTTTTCAAAAAGTCTCGGATTTCGACGAAACCAGTTTCATCGGATCCGTAATGTGAAATTATTGTAAGGTTTCAAATTTCGTGTCAATTGGATTTACCGTTTGTCCGGTACAAATTAAAACGCCTAGAAAATCGTTTAAATCGGTTTAATTTAAATCGATCGTTTGTAGCCATAACTCGCACAGATGATCGAATTAGCTTTCGAAATCTGTTCCATTGTGTCCGGAACGGGGGATAAACTCTAGGAACGTCTGTCACTGCGCTTAAATCGGAGTTTTGAAAATCCGGATGAATAGTGTTCGTTCAAATTGCTATAAATAGACCAACCACCCTCACAAATTAAAAAAAAAAACAAAACCTAACCTTAATCTATATGCAGCCGCCACCATCAATTGGATGGCCGAAATTGTCTCAACTTCATCCCCAGATTTCTCTCAATCCACAAATCAATTCAAAAAGTTTTCAACTACAAGTTTGTAGAGCATCACGAGCTCTACGTTCTCAACGGTTGAGATGTGAAATGGAGTTATATATGGTGAGTTACGTAGCCGCGTTCTCTATAGATTCGGCATGCATTTTGAGGCTGTGGGGGGGGGGGGGGGGGGGCGAGCTTCATGCTTGGGGTGGTGGAGGTAGCTCTTGCAATGGGCTTCAATATGGAGGTGGTTTGATGAAGTTTCGATGCTCGAGGCGATGGTAATTTGGAACCCTAGTTACATGCTAATGGGTTTTGTTTTACGGGATGTTGGCTGTAGATGGGAACGTGAAGGAGATGAAGCTTGTGTACGGCTATGATTGCAGGGAGATGAAATGGAGGGCTGTGATGGAATAGGTTGAAATAATTAAAAATGTTGTAAATTTAGTGAATATAAATCATGTAATCTTACAAAATTCATATCTTTTTCATACGAGGTCGAAAACGCGCGAAACCAGTTGCGTTGGAATCGTATCGTCGAGCACTACGCGATGAAATTCGATTGGAGTCGTTTGGAGTTAGTGAGAATTTCGGGTAAAATTAAACGCGCGTTTAATTTTATTCGAAATAAATCGCTAAAACGAAATTGAAATCAAGGTGAGAACTTCTCACTCGATCGAATCAGTTTCGATTTTATTTTAAATAGTTAGATTTAAAATATTTGAATGCATGTTTGAATGATGATTGTTATCTATTGATTGTTAAAATAGACATTATGCGCCGTTAGTAAGCGGATGTTATTTATTAAAAACATATACCGCGAATATTTCATAAACAGTGAAATCGGTATTATATATAATAGCAATATATATATATATTGGTATATGTATATATTGGAGTTATTGATTTCCCGCATTTGTATAGCGGATGAGACCCTATTGCGCCGTCTATTAAGCGGATAATATTTAAATCCCATATACCGCGAAAATTTCGTACTGGAGCGGAATTGGTATTGTGCTAATGTTTGTGGATGCAGGAAAACAGGTTGGAGGGATCCAACTGGATTCCTCAACAGTATTTATTTGATTTCAGATATTTTGATATTTGATGGATTATCATATCGATATATGATGTCGTTGTTGTCGTGATTGACTATTTGGTGTGTAGCATCATTGGACCAAATTTTGGAATTAAAATGATTTTGAAGTGATTTTTGAAAGTATAAGTTATAAAATATTTTTGGAATTGATCCATTATAAATAAATAAACGTTATACTTTTAAAAAGTTATATAAAATTATGGTTTTTGAGAAATATAGTTAAAAACTGATTTTTGAGAATATGATGCTAATGATTTTATAAAATAGTTAAATCGGAATTTTTGAATTTATTGTGAAAAGTTTAAATATAGGATTTATAAAATTTGATTATTTTATAAATCAAAATGGTGAAATTATAAAGGAGATTAAAGATGTTTTAAAAGAATAATATAAATTGATTTATATAAAAGGATTTATAAATTGATATTTATAAATTAGAATATTTAAATTATAAAACGAGTTTTTATAAGTGTTAGAATGAATTGGAAATGAATTTCATAAATGAATGAAATTCATAGAATTATAAACGGTGAAGTTATAAATGGAATTTTTAAGCAGTAGGTTTATAGAATTTATAAAGTTATTGAAAGAATATATTTAGATAAATAATTGAATCTTATAAGTTATAAGATTTATAATTATGAAGTTCAAAGGAACGATTTTTGCAAACAAATAAATTATAAGTATTTAACTTATAACGTGAACTTTTGGTTTATAATTGGGTTATGAATTGAATATAGGTTAATAAAGGAATTTATAAAGGTTGTTTCATAAATTCGTAAACGACTTATTTTCATAAGTAAATTGTTGAAACCTATTAATGGAGTTATATTCACGTTTTTAACTGTGAATAATCCTTTAAAATGAAATGAATAAAAGGATGAAATTTGTTAACATAGTATATTCACGTTTTTAAAAAGTGAATAATATGTTAAAGAAATTGTTTTGAATTTGATGTTATAAATGGAATTAAAACGATCTAACGATGTTTTAAAATGTGTTGAGATTCGAAACCATAGATTTCAACATTTATTGTTGAAATAGACATTTTCGAGAAATAGAAGGAAATGGTGGACTATAACACTGTTGTCATAGTAAATGATTTTCGAAAGGAAATGTTTTGTATAGTATTGGGATTTATATATCTATTTTAATTACGAATCCCTATACTAGTGATTTTTGGGACGTCGTAACGATGTTTTACGCAACATTCGTTTTGGCCCAAATAAATATGTTTAAGAGAATGATTTCCTTAAAGAATGAAATATATACTTAATTTCGATTGAAGTATATTGAATATTTTCCAAGTGTTGAAAATGAATAGGTTCGTGAATTACTTATTAAATAAGTATGGAAATGTTTTCCAATATAAGTTGAATATTAGAGAATTTATCTTTTTGAAGATGAATTGAAATGAATAATTGAAATCGTATATTCATAGATATTTTGAAATATACATTCACTATGGAATTTATGAATAGAAAGGGGAACTTGTTTAAAACTAAATATTGATTTATTTTTGAAGTATTGAAAATAATATATCTTGTAAATATATTTTCGAAAATAAATAATTTGGAAAATTATTTGGAAAACTGGTGATGTGTGCATATCCATAGATAGTTCAATAACCGACTATCAATATTTCCCTTTGAATGGGTAATTGTTGTGATTTGTTTGAATTTGAATGCCACACTTATTTTTGAATAAGCGCTCACTATTCGGGTTAACCGGGAAAGGACCATGGGGTCGTATAACCCATTCCGAATATGTGATACGTCGTTATGAATTGCATTTGAAGATCGGTGTTGAAGACCCGGTATTTGCGAGAGCGATAGGATGACCTGTCGATTGACTCTGCACCGAGTTGCTCCGGTATAGAGTTCTCCATATGTGATGGTGAATCCGATCAGGATTGTGAATATCCGGATTGCAAGGACTTCTTTGTAAGTGCCTTCGGTTATGTTCGAGCCCGGAACAGACTTGTATGGATTGTATGTCTGACGTTACAAATTGAGATGTAAAGCAGATTTCTTTCAAATATATATCTATTGGTGGCGCAGAATTTATTCTTTTAGCTTAACACCCTTCTCTGAGACGTATGAGCTCAGAGGTTATGTAGTTGAATGTTATCAGCGATATATTCCCAATTTGGTAATGTGACATGCTGAGTGTTGCTGTAAATGATCATTGTGTTGATTATTTGTGATAGGATCGTTTATTTGATCGTCTATCCTGGTGATCATTTCTATGATCATGTCAGGACACAATTCTTCGTCTTCCGAAAATCCAACATCGATACTCACTTTATCGACTGCCGAGTAATCGAACGACGGAAAACCGAACACTGAGGGTTTAAGAAAAAGAAAAAGTAGAAAAGAAGAGAAGAAAAGAAGATAGTAGAAAATAGATAAGGTAGAAAAGATAGAGGGAATAGAGAACAGAAAATAGAGAAGAGATAATGGAAGATAGAACATAGCAGAAAACAACAGAACTATATCAGAATCTCACAATTCGCAGCGGAACAACATATAATAGATAAATGAATAATCTTTAAACAAAGAACTATATCAGCTATTACATTTTATACATTTCATTACATCATATCATCAGAGTGTACAACAACAAACAATGCAGCGGAAAAGGAAATACTATATAAACTAGTAATACGCCATGCCATCCATCTTGCCTCCAGCAACTCCAGAATATCCAGAATATCCTGATAAACCTAACTCTTGACTGCCCGTGTGGAAATTTGGTGGGCACCCAGAGTTTAGGAAGGAAAACAATAAACTCCGAGTCAGTCATGTGACTGGTGTGAGAACTCAAAACAGTTTATTTATCTTTAAAATCAAAATAGAGGAATATTTTTAAAGTCAATTCGCAATGCTTTTAAAAATGAGACTACCATAAGACCTCCTGCCACACACACAATGCAAACGCAGATTTGGAGAAGATTTCTCCTTATGATAGTCAAAGATGCTTGATACGCATTAAAATCAAATCAATTTTGATATTATTATTAGTGCATAGTGTAGAAGAAATTCATTTCGAAAGTAGAATATAAATCTTAGCCAGCATAGGTACCATTATATTATGCCTACTATAGCTACCATATTAGATGGCAGGTTCTACAACTAAAACCGTACAAGTCACGTATTGTTTCTTTGGATTTCCAACGAATGATCAGGCCAAGGAACTTCCCATTGCCACATGAGAATGCCTCTGGATGGACATCCCCGAGAACCAAACCGGATCTCTACCAACACAAGGCCGGGTTACCCCTAACTGAGTAACAACTGACCGAATATGCCATCCCCCGGTCCTTTGGGACCTTTCACCGAGCGCTCGCAATCAATTCACACAATCATAACAAAGTGTTTTCAACATGAGTAAGTATCTGGGCTCCATACCATGATACCACCCTTTTCCAGAAGGAAATGCACACATCCTAAAGGGCGCTACCCCTCATAACCTTGCTGCTTCTTTCCTGTTTTGACCATTCACGGGGTGTGAGGCTCGACGAAGTCACGTCCACAAAAACATACTTTATACAAAAGCCATGCTTTGGGTCAACAAATGATCATAGAGATGATCACCAAGATAGACGATCAAATAAACGATCCTATCACAAATAATCAACACAATGATCATTTTCAGCAACACTCAGCATGTCACATTACCAAATTGGGAATATATCGCTGATAACATTCAACTACATAACCTCTGAGCTCGTACGTCTCAGAGAAGGGTGTTAAGCTAAAAGAATAAATTCTCCCCCACCAACAGAAATATATTTGAATGAAATCGGCTTTATATCTCAATCTGTAATGTCAGACATACAATCCATACAAGTCTGTTCTGGGCTCGAACAAAACCGAAGGCACTTCTTACGAAGCCCTTGCAAATCCGGGTATTCACAATCCCGATCGAATTTCCCATCACTTAAGGAAATCTCTATACCAGGAGCGACCCAGTGCAGAGACAATCGATAGGTCATCCTATCGCTTTCGCAAATACTCGGTCTTCAACACCGATCTTCAATGCAATTCACAACGACGTATCACATATTCGGAATGGGTTATACGACCCCATGGTCCTTTCCCGGTTAACCCGAATAGTGAGCGCTTATTCAAAAATAAGTGTAGCATTCACATTCAAACAAATCACATCAATTACCCATTCAAAGGGAAATATTGATAGTCGGTTATTGAACTATCAATGGATATGCATACATCACCAGATTCCAAATAATTTTCCAAATTATTTATTTTCCAAAATATCTTCACAAGATATATTATTTTCACAATTTAAAAATAAATCAACATTTATTTTTAAACCCAATTTCCAATTTCATTTATAAATTCCATATTGAATTTATATTTCAAAATATCTATGAATATATGATTTCAATTATTCATTTTCAATTTATCTTCAAAAAGATAAATTCTCTAATATTCACTTTATATTGGAAAACATTTCCATACTTATTTATTCATAAGTAATTCACAAATTTTATTTATTTTCAACACTTAGAAAATATTCAATATACTTAAATCGAAATTAAGTATATATTTCATTCTTTAAGGAAATCATTCTCTTAAACATATTTATTTGGGCCAAAACGAATGTTGCGTAAAACATCGTTACGACGTCCTAAAATCACTAGTATAGGGATTCGAATTTTTAAGATAGATGTATAAATCCCAATACTATACAAAACATTTCCTTTCGGAAATCATTTACTGTTTGCACAAAAAATGGACAAACACCTCCAAGTCGTATTATTTAGTTGATTATATGTAATTTTCAATGATTTTAGATGAGTATGTAAATATGAGAAAAGTAGGGGCTGAAATGTAAAAGACACACAGATTTATAGTGGTTCGGCCAGAATGTGCCTACGTCCACTTTATATGTTATTATCTTCTTTCTTTCAGGTTACAAGTACAATGCGTTGTATACAAGTGTATGAAAGTAGTTTGAAAGTTCCTTCCTTGCTTGAGCTCTCAAACTTGTCTGCCATTGTTGTACCCCTGCCCCTCTATTTATAGAATGAGGTAGGGGGCAGGGATCTTGGAAGTATATAACTGCTGGTGGGCCCGGGCTGAAGCAATCTGGACTGGCAATCATCTGGTTCGGCGGAGCTCCATTCGGTGGTAGGTATGGACCGGTGGTATGCATGGACCGGTGGTAATGAGGTGGTTCGGTGCTCGTTTGATTCGGTGATGGCCTTGGGAGTTGGTTCGGCGGTGTTTGGTCCGGTGGTGTTTGGTCCGGTGGTGTTTGGTCCGGCACCAAACAAGTTTGGTGGTAGGGCGATGAGGGGGAATACCGAATGCTATCACGCCGGATGGACCTTAACTTGGAGTGCCGAATGAGCCCATATCCTTGCATAGCCGGATGAACCTGTATGCCGAATGAGCCCTCACTGCCGAATGGAACTTGTTCTTTCGAATCGCCGATAGGAGCTGATGGAATGGAGGTTGCGAACCCGGGTGAAAATGACACTTCTTGGTCTCGAGATTTTCTGGGTGAGAATTCGCCCAACATTTACTATAACAACAGTGTTATAGTCCACCATTTCCTTTTATTTCTCGAAAACGTCTATTTCAACAATAAATGTTGAAATATATGGTTTCGAATCTCAATGCATTTAAAACATCGTTAGATCGTTTTAACTCTGTTTAAAATATCACATTCAAAACAATTTCTTTAACATCTTATTCACTATTCAAAAACGTGAATATACTACGTTAATCAATTTCATCCTTCATTCATTTTATTTCAAAGGATTATTCACAGTTAAAAACGTGAATATAACTCCAAAACTAAGTTTCAACAGTTTACTTATCAAAATAAGTCATTTGCGAATTTATAAAACAACGTTTATAAATTCCATTTCTAATTATTTTATAACAACTTCCTTTTATAAATTCCTTTATTAACCTATTCGATTTATAATTCAATTATAAAACAAAAGTTCACATTATAAGTTAAATACTTATAATTTATTCGTTCACAAAAATCGTTCCTTTGAACTTCATAATTATAAATCTTATAACTTATAAGATTCAATTATTTATCCAAAACCGTTCTTTTAATGACTTTATAAATTTTATAAACCTACTGCTTATAAAATTCCATTTATAATTTCACCGTTTATAATTCTATAATTTCATTCATTTATGCAATCTATTTTCACTTCATTCAAACACTTATAAAAACTCGTTTTATAGTTCAAACGTTTTAATTTATAAATATCCATTTATAAATCTCTTATATAAATCAATTTATATTATTATTTCAAAACGTCTTTAATCTCCTTTATAATTTCACCATTTTGATTTATAAAATAGTTAAATTTTATAAATCCTATATTTTTAACCTTTTATAATAAATTCAATAAATCCCGATTAAACTATTTTATAAAATCATTAAACCCATATTTTCAAAAATCAACCTTTAACTATATTTCTCAAAAATCATAATTTTTATAACATTAAAAATTAAAACGTTTATTTATTTAAAATAAATCAATTTCCAAAAATATTTTATAAACGTATACTTTCAAAAATCACTTTGAAATCATTTTAAAATTCCAAATTTTGGTCCAATGATGCTACATACCAAATAGTCAATCACGACTACAACGACATCATATATCGATATGATAGTCAATCAAATATCAAAATATCTGAAATCAAATAAATACTGTGAGGAATCCAGTTGGATCCCTCCAACCTGTTTTCCTGCATCCACAAACATTAGCACAATACCAATTTCACTCCAGTACGAAATTATCGCGGTATTATGGGATTTAAAATATTATCCGCTTAATAGACGGCGCAATAGGGTCTCATCCGCTAAACAAAAAAATGCAGGAAATCAATAACTCCAATATATACATATGCCAATATATATATATATATATATTGCTATTATATATAATACCAATTTCACTGTTTATGAAATATTCGCGGTATATGTTTTTAATAAATAACATCCGCTTACTAACGGCGTATAATGTCTATTTTAACAATCAATAGATATCAACCATCATTTAAACATGCATTCAAATATTTTAAATCTAACTATTTAAAATAAAATCGAAACTGATTCGATTGAGTGAGAAGTTCTCACCTTGATTTTAAATTCCGTTTTAGCGATTTATTTCGAATAAAATTAAACGGACGTTTAATTTTACCCAAAATTCTCACTAACTCCAAACGCCTCCAATCCAACTCCATCGCGTAGTGCTCGTCCATACGATTCCAACGCAACTGGTTTCGCACGTTTTCGACCTCGTATGAAAAGGATATGAATTTTTGAAGTTACACGATTTTTATATAAACAATTACAACATATAATTTACTTTTTATAAACCTAAATCAATCTTGGCCTTAGGATCCTTCATCATGCAATCACCACCGCACCTTGCTTTCTTCCTCTCCCCTTCATTCACGTACGCAACCTACAGGTTGTTGCCGCACACCCAAACCCATTATCAAATACTAGGGTTTAATTTTGCAACACCCATACTCAACTAAACTTCATCAAATTACTGCCATGTCGAAGCCCTTCGCGAGAGCTACCTCCACCACCAACCACCTGAAGTTCGGCCCCCTCCTCCTCCTGGAAATGCGTGTGCAAGTAAGCACGGTCGGCCCCACTTTGCTCCTCCTCTGATGCTCCAAACTCCATCATCACCGTATAGATCGAAAGCTCTCGCCTTGCTCTTCATCTTTGTAGTTGATCACTTCGCTTGATTGTGAATGGATTTGGAGAGATTAAGGAATGAATTTCGACCATTTCTGGCCTTCCATTATAAAAGAGGCGGCTGGCTATAGATTAGGTTTAGGTTTTTAATTTTTTAAATTTTTTGTGAATTTAGGTCTATTTATAGAGAAATTTTCGAACACTATTCATCCGGAAATTCCGAACTCCGATTTACGCGCCGTAACCAGCGTTTCTAGGGTTTACCCCGCGTTCCAGACACAATGGAACAGGTTTCGAAAGCTAATTCGGACATCTATGCGAGTTATGGCTATAAACGTCCAATTTAAATTAAACCGATTTAAATCGATTTCTAGACGTTTTAATTTGTACTGGACAAACGGTAAATCCAATTGACACGAAATTTGAAACCTTACAATAATATCACATTACGGATCCGATGAAACTTGTTTCATCGAAATCCGAGACTTTTTGAAAAATGGCTATTTTAACTCGCCAAATTAAAATTAAAAATAATTCGATGCGTTTCATGCTGCCACGATCAAACGATAACTCCGATTGACCCGAAAATTGAAATCCGGTAATAACTAACTATTACGGATCCAATGGAACAGGTTTCGTTCAATTCTGAGACTGTTCAAAAATTGACTATTTTCACTAGTCGATTTTAATATTAAAATATTCAATTTTCACAAATTAACTTTTAATTCGATTTTAAAAGTTCTTAAATATCATTCTAACTCCCATATGATAAAATAAAATTTTACAAATCATTCTCAACCATATTTAACTCAATTTTCAATTATTTCTATAATTTCACATATTAAATTATCGATTTAATTATCCAATTAAATCCAATTATTCGAAATAAAATTTATTTGACTTATATATTCGCTTATTAATATTTAAAATTAATTAAATATTCAATTTTTTATTACAAAAAATCCTGGGTCGTTACAATCTTCCCCCCTTAAAAGAATTTCGTCCTCGAAATTATTAAGTAAGAAAAATTACAGAATCTATTAATTTTCCAAAAATCCATAATTAAACTTCTTAAAATACTTTACTATGTTTTCAAATCATACTTAGTTATCTTTTCAAAAACAACTACTATTGTTTAACTTTCAACTCCAAAATCAAAGTTAAAGTTTTCAAAACTTTCCAATTTTCTCAAAAATATTCTAACGCCTTAAATTTCCGGAAAAATTCGCCATAGTCTTCTTTGCGCGGCTCGATCCGAAAAAACTGACAGTATATATATCACAAATATACATCTCATCAAGTAATGAGGCATCCCGAAGGGAAAAAGTATAAAAGTACGGTATGTAATCCGAGATATGTACCTTATATTTTATTAGCGAGCATATACGGCTAATATAGCGCGAAAGCGAGCTCCAAATGCGAAGCAAACGCGATCCGCACCTACTAATCACTCAACAAACAACATGAGAATCATGCATGTAGATAATAGTATCAATATACAACATATAGCAACATAATAACTATACTTGTCAACATAGCAATTGAAACAAAAGCAACAAATATTCAACCAACTAATCATCCAACTAACATCCATAACCAAATCAATATTCATTTATATTCTCATTAATATTCAATGAATTGGTTTTCAATTTAATCACATTTGATTCATTAACAGTGGATGTTTTTACTAACATTCATTTTCCATTAGTTTATATTCACTAATTCATATTCAAGTTGGTTCACTTCCAAATCAAATTCAATTCTATTTAAGATTCATTTAACTTCCAATTGAATTTCAATCACTTTAGCTTTCAATTTCATTAATTCTTAATGAATTATATACAATCAATCAACTAACAACCATATAACAACCAATGTATATTAATTACAACCAAATTTCCTTTGCTTACAATTGGTTTAATTAAATTGATTTTCATTCAATTATTCAACTTTCAATAACAATAGATTTTAATGAATTAACACTTATATTCATTTATTCCATATCAATTTTATTTACATTCAATTGATTATTATTCAATCCATTCATTCAATTCATTTCAAAAGTTGAATTTCATTTATATGACTTAAGTTCAAATTTATTTAATCCACTTGATTATTTACTTCGATACCAAAATCAATTCCATTCAACATCACTTAAGTTACACTCCATTTTACTTTAAATTCATTTTTATTTACAACTCATATTCATAAATATATTCATATAGTTTCACTTCTTATATATATAAGTTTATTTCACAATTGTAAATCACATTAATTATAATTAAATTCTTATAATTCTTTTGCTTATACAATTATTCTTTTATTTAGGTTATTCAAACAACTAAACAATCCACTTATATACTCTTTAATAATTTTGAAAAATTATTTTCTTTATATAAAATATAATCAAGGTAAAATTATTTCATTTACCCAATTTAAAACAATACTGTGTCGAATTGTTCTATTCAAGTGTTTAGAAACCCCTTCGGCATAGTCTTGCGGACCACGCTGACGAAAGTTCATATGCCACTCAATAAACCAATCATCACAATATAAAACAATTTTATATTCACTAACAAATACGCTCTCATAGCTATTATTACACTCAAACTCATTCTAGAGTACTACTGACTCTATCTCTAATGAATAATACCCAACAGAACCATGGTTGTCGCTTAACCATATGCTCTGATACCACATTGTCAGGACACAATTCTTCGTCTTCCGAAAATCCAACATCGATACTCACTTTATCGACTGCCGAGTAATCGAACGACGGAAAACCGAACACTGAGGGTTTAAGAAAAAGAAAAAGTAGAAAAGAAGAGAAGAAAAGAAGATAGTAGAAAATAGATAAGGTAGAAAAGATAGAGGGAATAGAGAACAGAAAATAGAGAAGAGATAATGGAAGATAGAACATAGCAGAAAACAACAGAACTATATCAGAATCTCACAATTCGTAGCGGAACAATATATAATAGATAAATGAATAATCTTTAAACAAAGAACTATATCAGCTATTACATTTTATACATTTCATTACATCATATCATCAGAGTGTACAACAACAAACAATGCAGCGGAAAAAGAAATACTATATAAACTAGTAATACGCCATGCCATCCATCTTGCCTCCAGCAACTCCAGAATATCCAGAATATCCTGATAAACCTAACTCTTGACTGCCCGTGTGGAAATTTGGTGGGCACCCAGAGTTTAGGAAGGAAAACAATAAACTCCGAGTCAGTCATGTGACTGGTGTGAGAACTCAAAACAGTTTATTTATCTTTAAAATCAAAATAGAGGAATATTTTTAAAGTCAATTCGCAATGCTTTTAAAAATGAGACTACCATAAGACCTCCTGCCACACACACAATGCAAACGCAGATTTGGAGAAGATTTCTCCTTATGATAGTCAAAGATGCTTGATACGCATTAAAATCAAATCAATTTTGATATTATTATTAGTGCATAGTGTAGAAGAAATTCATTTCGAAAGTAGAATATAAATCTTAGCCAGCATAGGTACCATTATATTATGCCTACTATAGCTACCATATTAGATGGCAGGTTCTACAACTAAAACCGTACAAGTCACGTATTGTTTCTTTGGATTTCCAACGAATGATCAGGCCAAGGAACTTCCCATTGCCACATGAGAATGCCTCTGGATGGACATCCCCGAGAACCAAACCGGATCTCTACCAACACAAGGCCGGGTTACCCCTAACTGAGTAACAACTGACCGAATATGCCATCCCCCGGTCCTTTGGGACCTTTCACCGAGCGCTCGCAATCAATTCACACAATCATAACAAAGTGTTTTCAACATGAGTAAGTATCTGGGCTCCATACCATGATACCACCCTTTTCCAGAAGGAAATGCACACATCCTAAAGGGCGCTACCCCTCATAACCTTGCTGCTTCTTTCCCGTTTTGACCATTCACGGGGTGTGAGGCTCGACGAAGTCACGTCCACAAAAACATACTTTATACAAAAGCCATGCTTTGGGTCAACAAATGATCATAGAGATGATCACCAAGATAGACGATCAAATAAACGATCCTATCACAAATAATCAACACAATGATCATTTTCAGCAACACTCAGCATGTCACATTACCAAATTGGGAATATATCGCTGATAACATTCAACTACATAACCTCTGAGCTCGTACGTCTCAGAGAAGGGTGTTAAGCTAAAAGAATAAATTCTTCGCCACCAACAGAAATATATTTGAATGAAATCGGCTTTATATCTCAATCTGTAATGTCAGACATACAATCCATACAAGTCTGTTCCGGGCTCGAACAAAACCGAAGGCACTTCTTACGAAGCCCTTGCAAATCCGGGTGTTCACAATCCCGATCGAATTTCCCATCACTTAAGGAAATCTCTATACCAGGAGAGACCCAGTGCAGAGACAATCGATAGGTCATCCTATCGCTTTCGCAAATACTCGGTCTTCAACACCGATCTTCAATGCAATTCACAACGACGTATCACATATTCGGAATGGGTTATACGACCCCATGGTCCTTTCCCGGTTAACCCGAATAGTGAGCGCTTATTCAAAAATAAGTGTAGCATTCACATTCAAACAAATCACATCAATTACCCATTCAAAGGGAAATATTGATAGTCGGTTATTGAACTATCAATGGATATGCATACATCACCAGATTCCAAATAATTTTCCAAATTATTTATTTTCCAAAATATCTTCACAAGATATATTATTTTCACACTTTAAAAATAAATCAACATTTATTTTTAAACCCAATTTCCAATTTCATTTATAAATTCCATATTGAATTTATATTTCAAAATATCTATGAATATATGATTTCAATTATTCATTTTCAATTTATCTTCAAAAAGATAAATTCTCTAATATTCACTTTATATTGGAAAACATTTCCATACTTATTTATTCATAAGTAATTCACAAATTTTATTTATTTTCAACACTTAGAAAATATTCAATATACTTAAATCGAAATTAAGTATATATTTCATTCTTTAAGGAAATCATTCTCTTAAACATATTTATTTGGGCCAAAACGAATGTTGCGTAAAACATCGTTACGACGTCCCAAAATCACTAGTATAGGGATTCGAATTTTTAAGATAGATATATAAATCCCAATACTATACAAAACATTTCCTTTCGGAAATCATTTACTATAACAACAGTGTTATAGTCCACCATTTCCTTTTATTTCTCGAAAACGTCTATTTCAACAATAAATGTTGAAATCTATGGTTTCGAATCTCAATGCATTTAAAACATCGTTAGATCGTTTTAACTCTGTTTAAAATATCACATTCAAAACAATTTCTTTAACATCTTATTCACTATTCAAAAACGTGAATATACTACGTTAATCAATTTCATCCTTTATTCATTTTATTTCAAAGGATTATTCACAGTTAAAAACGTGAATATAACTCCATTACTAAGTTTCAACGGTTTACTTATCAAAATAAGTCATTTGCGAATTTATAAAACAACGTTTATAAATTCCTTTTCTAATTATTTTATAACAACTTCCTTTTATAAATTCCTTTATTAACCTATTTGATTTATAATTCAATTATAAAACAAAAGTTCACATTATAAGTTAAATACTTATAATTTATTCGTTCACAAAAATCGTTCCTTTGAACTTCATAATTATAAATCTTATAACTTATAAGATTCAATTATTTATCCAAAACCGTTCTTTTAATGACTTTATAAATTTTATAAACCTACTGCTTATAAAATTCCATTTATAATTTCACCGTTTATAATTCTATAATTTCATTCATTTATGCAATCTATTTTCACTTCATTCAAACACTTATAAAAACTCGTTTTATAGTTCAAATGTTTTAATTTATAAATATCCATTTATAAATCTCTTATATAAATCAATTTATATTATTATTTCAAAACGTCTTTAATCTCCTTTATAATTTCACCATTTTAATTTATAAAATAGTTAAATTTTATAAATCCTATATTTTTAACCTTTTATAATAAATTCAATAAATCCCGATTAAACTATTTTATAAAATCATTAAACCCACATTTTCAAAATCAACCTTTAACTATATTTCTCAAAAATCATAATTTTTATAACATTAAAAATTATAACGTTTATTTATTTAAAATAAATCAATTTCCAAAAATATTTTATAAACGTATACTTTCAAAAATCACTTTGAAATCATTTTAAAATTCCAAATTTTGGTCCAGTGATGCTACATACCAAATAGTCAATCACGACTACAACGACATCATATATCGATATGATAGTCAATCAAATATCAAAATATCTGAAATCAAATAAATACTGTGAGGAATCCAGTTGGATCCCTCCAACCTGTTTTCCTGCATCCACAAACATTAGCACAATACCAATTTCGCTCCAGTACGAAATTATCGCGGTATTATGGGATTTAAAATATTATCCGCTTAATAGACGGCGCAATAGGGTCTCATCCGCTAAACAAAAAAATGCGGGAAATCAATAACTCCAATATATACATATGCCAATATATATATATTGCTATTATATATAATACCAATTTCACTGTTTATGAAATATTCGCGGTATATGTTTTTAATAAATAATATCCGCTTACTAACGGCGTATAATGTCTATTTTAACAATCAATAGATATCAACCATCATTCAAACATGCATTCAAATATTTTAAATCTAACTATTTAAAATAAAATCGAAACTGATTCGATTGAGTGAGAAGTTCTCACCTTGATTTTAAATTCCGTTTTAGCGATTTATTTCGAATAAAACTAAACGGACGTTTAATTTTACCCAAAATTCTCACTAATTCCAAACGACTCCAATCCAACTCCATCGCGTAGTGCTCGTCCATACGATTCCAACGCAACTGGTTTTGCACGTTTTCGACCTCGTATGAAAAAGATATGAATTTTTGAAGTTACACGATTTTTATATAAACAATTACAACATATAATTTACTTTTTATAAACCTAAATCAATCTTCGCCTTAGAATCCTTCTTCATGCAATCACCACCGCACCTTGCTTTCTTCCTCTCCCCTTCATTCACGTACGCAACCTACAGGTTGTTGCCGCACACCCAAACCCATTATCAAATACTAGGGTTTAATTTTGCAACACCCATACTCAACTAAACTTCATCAAATTACTGCCATGTCGAAGCCCTTCGCGAGAGCTACCTCCACCACCAACCACCTGAAGTTCGGCCCCCTCCTCCTCCTGGAAATGCGTGTGCAAGTAAGCACGGTCGGCCCCACTTTGCTCCTCCTCTGATGCTCCAAACTCCATCATCACCGTATAGATCGAAAGCTCTCGCCTTGCTCTTCATCTTTGTAGTTGATCACTTCGCTTGATTGTGAATGGATTTGGAGAGATTAAGGAATGAATTTCGACAATTTCTGGCCTTCCATTATAAAAGAGGCGGCTGGCTATAGATTAGGTTTAGGTTTTTAATTTTTTTATTTTTTTGTGAATTTAGGTCTATTTATAGAGAAATTTTCGAACACTATTCATCCGGAAATTCCGAACTCCGATTTACGCGCCGTAACCAGCGTTTCTAGGGTTTACCCCGCGTTCCGGACACAATGGAACAGGTTTCGAAAGCTAATTCGGACATCTATGCGAGTTATGGCTATAAACGTCCAATTTAAATTAAACCGATTTAAATCAATTTCTAGGCGTTTTAATTTGTACCGGACAAACGGTAAATCCAATTGACACGAAATTTGAAACCTTACAATAATATCACATTACGGATCCGATGAAACTGGTTTCGTCGAAATCCGAGACTTTTTGAAAAATGGCTATTTTAACTCGCCAAATTAAAATTAAAAATAATTCGATGCGTTTCGAGCTGCCACGATCAAACGATAACTCCGATTGACACAAAAATTCAAATCCGGTAATAACTAACTATTACGGATCCAATGGAACTGGTTTCGTTCAATTCTAAGACTGTTCAAAAATTGACTATTTTCACTAGTCGATTTTAATATTAAAATATTCAATTTTCACAAATTAACTTTTAATTCGATTTTAAAAGTTCTAAAATATCATTCTAACTCCCATATGATAAAATAAAATTTTACAAATCATTCTCAAGCATATTTAACTCAATTTTCAATTATTTCTATAATTTCACATATTAAATTATCGATTTAATTATCCAATTAAATCCAATTATTCGAAATAAAATTTATTTGACTTATATATTCACTTATTAATATTTAAAATTAATTAAATATTCAATTTTTTATTACAAAAAATCCTGGGTCGTTACAGATCATTTGTTGACCCAAAGCATGGCTTTTGTATAAAGTATGTTTTTGAGGACGTGACTTCGTCGAGCCTCACACCTCGGGAATGGTCAAAACAGGAAAGATGCGGCAAGGTTATGAGGGGTAGCGCCTTTTAGGATGTGTGCATTTCCTTCTGGAAAAGGGTGGTA
Organism: Allium cepa; assembly: GCA_030765085.1. Lineage (NCBI taxonomy): Eukaryota > Viridiplantae > Streptophyta > Magnoliopsida > Asparagales > Amaryllidaceae > Allium > Allium cepa. The sequence goes on along the minus strand of CM060943.1, from coordinate 871,351,049 downwards.
TCATGGTATGGAGCCCAGATACTTACTCATGTTGAAAACACTTTATGATTGTGTGAATTGATTGCGAGCGCTCGGTGAAAGGTCCCAAAGGACCGGGGGATGGCATATTCGGTCAGTTGTTACTCAGTTAGGGGTAACCCGGCCTTGTGTTGGTAGAGATCCGGTTTGGTTCTCGGGGATGTCCATCCAGAGGCATTCTCATGTGGCAATGGGAAGTTCCTTGGCCTGATCATTCGTTGGAAATCCAAAGAAACAATACGATCTTGTACGGTTTTAGTTGTAGAACCTGCTTCCTCAGGAAGTAGCTATAGTAGGCATAATATAATGGTACCTATGCTGGCTAAGATTTATATTCTACTTTCGAAATGAATTTTTCCTACACTATGCACTAATAATAATATCAAATGTTTCTTTTTAATGCGTATCAAGCATCTTTGACTATCATAAGGAGAAATCTCCTCCAAGTCTGCGTTTGCATTGTGTGTGTGGCGGGAGGTCTTATGGTAGTCTCATTTTTAAAAGCATTGCGAATTGACTTTAAAAATATTCCTCTATTTTGTTTTCAAAGATAAATAAACTGTTTTGAGTTCCCACACCAGTCACATGACTGACTTGGAGTTTATTGTTTTCTTTCCTAAACTCTGGGTGCCCACCAATTTCCATACGGGCAGTCAAGAGTTAAGGTTTATCAGGATATTCTGGAGTTGCTGGAGGCAAGATGGATGGCATGGCGTATTACTACTATATAGTATTTCTTTTTCCGCTGTTTGTTGTTGTTTGTGTTGTACACTCTGATGATATGATGTAATGAAATGTGATGTAATGTAATAACTGATATAGTTCTTTGTTTAAAGATTATTCATTTATTTATTATATGTTGTTCCGCTGCGAATTGTGAGATTCTGTTATTGTTCTGTTGTTTTCTTTCCGTTCTATTTTCTATTTCCTGTTTTTTTCCTCTCTATTTTCTATCTTTCTCTCTCTTTTTCTTCTTTTCTTCTTTCTTAAAACCCTCAGTGTTCGGTTTTCCGTCGTTCGATTACTCGGCAGTCGATAAAGTGAGTATCGATGTTGAATTTTCGGAAGACGAAGAATCGGGTCCTGACAGTACCCTTGAAAGGTATTCCTTTTAGATTTGCAAAGTCCTTACACGGAGTTGCGATGTTTACTCGGGGCTGTATTGAAGCCAGGGACTCAACAGCTATTCCACCACCTCTAACATTATGGGTTCTCCCATTTGTGGTTGTTGTGCTATTGGCTCCCCTTTCTCATCTTCCTCTTATGGTTATTGTTTACTACTTGGACATAGTAAGATGATACTTAGAATTCGGATGAAATACATTCCAAAAATGACACTAATAAGATTTTATCAAAGCTGGTCTAACTATCAAGGATATATATGTATGTATGTATGTATGTATGTATGTATGTATGTATGTATGTATGTATGTATGTATGTATGTATGTATGTATGTATGTATGTAGGTATGTATGTATGTCGATATAAAAATTTACAAATACGCTCTCTTAAGATTGATATTAACCCAAAAGACTACGTGTTCACTCAACCTAGTGCTCCGATACCGAATATGAAGGCCCATCTTTCTTACTCCAAAAGACGAGTCGTAATATAGAAAGAAATAGGTAGAAAAAGATAGAAAAGAAAGAACTAAACAAAACACAGAATATGACAGCGGAACGAAATAATATATATTGCATAACATATACCACATAATCACTAATTATATAGTACATCATAGTCGTAATTATACAGGATTCATATTCAGACAGTCACAACGACCTATCCATTCCTTACAAGTCCCAAAATACAAATATAGATACAGCGGAATATAGATAATAACTAGTTAGAGTTGAAGCCACCGAATCCAGCTTCACCAAAATGCATCATGAGAAACCTAGATCACTTAGCTACTTACAAAAATTTGAGTACCTAAGAGTTTAGGAAAAGCAGAAAATAAAATCTGGGTTAGACATGAGTATGGTTCGAGTAAAACGGTTAAATAACTTTAAATCGTACACTATTTGAAAACCAAGGGCATCTTGTAAGACCACGTGTAACGACCCGTAAATTTCGATAATTTAATTTTTGTATTTAATAGGATTTCTAATTTAAATTTAGGAAGAAACAGAAATCTTATTTATTTATAGGAAAGAGAATGTTGAAATTAGATGTATCAAGGGTAATTAAAACTTACAAATTGAATTATGTATTGCAATTAATTGTAATAGTGGAAATTGTAGCAATTGGCTATAAGGCTAGAAATAAGTAAATAAAGGAAAGTACTGAATTCATCAATGAAAATAAATTTTTATTTAGTACAATCCCTTTTTATTAACTATTGTAAGGTTTTAAATTATTGAAATGTGAAATTTGAAAATAGATTCAAATTGTATGTTATATAATAAATTGCAATAACTAAAGTTAGTAATTAATGGGTTAAAGGGAATACCAATTTATTCATAAGTGAATATAAGTGAATGTAACAAAATAAATCGGAAACGCTAATTATTCATAAGTGATGGTTAATGTAAAAGGAATAATTAATTGGATTTAGAATCTTAATTTGTAAGTGTGCATATATTTATAATGGAATATAAAAGGGCAAATATAATTATATATAAGTTAATAATTTGTAAACTTTAATGAACATTTCCATTTAATAAATTTATTAGGAAATCAAACTCATTTAAGGGTAAGTAATTATAATGTGTTGATGATATAAACATTACTAATTTTTTTAGTAGTAACAGAAGTGCAAATGGAATGTAACCGTAGAAATTTAAGCTAAGAACTGAATATAAGGAAACAGAGGCAAATAGAAATCAATCAATGAATGTGTATAGGTTGTTAAGTTAATAGTAAATAGAAATTGGACAACATCCATATAATATAATTGGATTGCAATGTGTGGGTTGGAAATAAAGGGTGAATAGAAATTGATTTGTTATATTAATTGAATGAAACTCCAATTTTTTGGAATATGGTAAAACGTGTACTTGGTAATAAATGTAAAAGAACTTAAATATTGAATTTATTTAATATATAATAAGTGATGTTTGAATAAAACCAATACGATGTAAACAACAAACTTAAAAATGTGGGATTTAGAGTTTTTGACAACAATTATTATGATCTATATGTATATTCAGTCCATTCAATTTAATTGGTAAATCATTGAAACAAATGTTACGTTTAAATAAAATTCAAGAATATTAAAATAATAGATTTTGAACCCAACATGTAATCCGTCTACTTAAAATTTATAGATGGAATAAACATTTGATTTTTTAATTGAATAGAAATTTTGGGAACGTAATTTGTAATTTTGAATTTAAATGAAATTAAGGATTTATATTGAAATTATAAATTTACCTTCTTTAATTTGACATCTAAACGTGTTGAAATTTTGTAAATGATTGAGAATTTTTAAAAGTGATAGAATGGGTCAATTTTAGAATCTAAAAATAAAATTTGATTTTATTTATTTATTTTAAATTTATTTAATTAATATAAAAATAGCCATTTTGGTCACGGACTCGAATTTCGACGAAACTAGTTTCATCGGATCTGTATCAGTGAATTATTTTAGGGTTTCAAGTTTCGTAGCAATCGGGCTTGTCGTTTGATCGTACGAACGCGAAACGCATTGAAATCGATTTAATTGAAATCAATTTGAAATCAATTTGGAATTTTTTTTTTCAGCATAACTTCTCCATACGATAGAATTTGGACGTGAGACTTTTTCCATCGCGTTCGGAATATTTTAAAATACCTATTTTGATATATGGGTTTACCAAATTTTGTTTCGGGGTCAGAACGGGCTTTTTTGGGCCAACTACCGTTCAGCGCGTTTATAATTCGTGCCCACCTATTCTATTGCAGTTTGTCTGTAAATAGGTTGTTATAAACCCTAGCCTCCATTCCATTCTCATTTGCTGTACGTTCATTTCCTCAGTTCCTTCTCTTCTTCCAATAGCTAGAAACCCTAGATCCAAAATCAAACTTCAAAAATCAAATCAAAGTCAAAAATTCAAAGTTCTCAGAAAATTCCGAAAAAAATATATGTTAATGCTTTCGACGAGCATAATTCAGTGGTATAATTCGTTTTTCAATCCGATTCACTATTTGTCTGAAAATTTCGAATCAATTCAGAATGTCCATATTAGGGTTTTACGTTTTGACGGTGGATCTTCGTCCTGGCGACGATCGGGGAGCACCATCGCGTAGAGATTGTCAAGTAGAGTTCATCCGGACCATTCATTGTTGGTATTGGTCGATGGTTTCGCCGTGTTTGGCCGTATAGGGGAGCGGCGGCGGCAGCAAGGTGGGTGGCCGTGGGGGTTGCGCGCGGTGCCAGGGAGGGCGGTCGTGGATGGTGATTGCAAAGGTGGTAAAATGAATATCAGGCTGATTTAAATGAATATATCAAGTTTAATAAATTGAAAGATTTCCAATTATGTGAAGTTAAAGGTTTTACTTAAATTATATTGAATTCATTAAGTAAACATTTCAAGTCTAAATAATAAGTAATAGAATTTGATATATATATATATATGGGTTTGTCAAATGAGTTTGTTTTTGAAATGGTGAAATATTTAAAGCTTTGAAACATAAGAATTTAAAATGGTATTTGGAAGTTTAAATCGATATTTGGAATTGATTTGTGAAATGTAAAGAAGCTATTTTGTTTTATAAAAGTAATTTAATATTTAACCATTTGAGAGATGAAATTTGTTTCAAAGTTATGGCTTTGAAGGTCGTATAATTTGGAAATATTATACTCAAGAGTTTTGATTTCTAAATATTTTACTTTGAAACCACTATGATTTTTGGAAAGAATATATTGGGAAATAAAGATGATATCATATTGTTTTGGGTTTTAAAAGGAAATGATATCATATTTATATGGTTTTGAAATGGATATTATATTCTGGTTTAAAAGTATGAATTATTTTAAAGGACCGCGGTGTTATAATAACGTTTGGTTGTTGAAGAGACCGGGATCGGAAGTTGTCATACTCTCTGCCAACTACGAAAACCACTTTAACAACTTTGTACGCGGTGGAGATTCCAGAATGAAGTAGGTTGGTGACGGCGTTTCCTATAAGGTAATTACGTGGACCCAACTCCCGCGAGTTGGCATAAGGTGGCTAAAACAGGAGCGATTCTCGGGCCAATGAGGTCATTCCTCTGATCGAACGCACTCCTTCGATACTATACTCTGACTTTGGATTGATTCGGTGGCCACTATTGATTTCTTTGATTTGGGGGTGTTAGTTCGAGGTGGGCGGTAGCTGCGGCTACGCGTTACCACCAGCCCGAATGTGTAATTGGTATATCTACCCTGGCATTGCCTAGTTGTGACGTGTCACCTACCCTAGCGCGCCTTATACGAGGTTTTGTACCATACCTATGGAGTGCCCTCTGACGACGCCTAGTACGGGGGAGATTACGGTACTGTATAGACTATGGGAATATATAACTGTGTTAAGGTGGAAAATGTAAAGCCTTAACGCTATTTAAAAGTAAGTTTACTTTACAAATAGACACTATTATAATAGTGTTAACGCTAAAATTTGAACGCTAACACCCCGGTGTATGAAGTGAGATTGTGAAAGCACCACCCGATAGCTCGGGAACAGATTATAAGAAGATAATAGCGAAAAAGCAGTAAACAACAGCAATTTTATAGTGGTTCGGCTTAAGAGAGAGCCTACGTCCACTTTGAATATCTTTATTGACGATTTGATTACAAGTCAATGCAATTACACTTCGATTACAACACACTTCGAGTTACAAGTGACTTAGAACAAGTATCCTAAACTTCAATGTCGATCAAAATCTTTGAACTCTTATTGGACATGTATGATTTCTTCGTGAAGTTCCTTGAGGCGTTCTTTATATCTCAAAAGCTTTAAGTGTTGAAGTAGTTCGGAATGCAGCAGAGGAACGGCGCTTGAAATGAATGAGCCAAAAAGTCCCTTGAATGTTGGAGGTGGCCATGTATTTATAGGCAAATTTCTGGGCTGGAATTGTTGATCAAGTCATGAGTCGTGATCGACTCAGGATGAACCGTGACCGACTCACATATCACGAGTCAGCAAGCAGTAGCATATATGAAATGGCATTGAGCTTGTTCCTCGTATGCTTAGGTCGCCAGCGACTTATGATAGGTCGTTAGTCACCTTGAGTCGTTGGAAACCCTGAGTCGGTCTGCCCCATAAACCACTAACTAGTTAAACCACTCTGCTCCTCTAAGGCATTAACTCATTGAGTCGTTGATCCACTAAGTCGTTACGAACCTTGTGCAGATGAGTCGGTCCAGTCCTTGAGTCGTCTCATATGAGCCGTGAACTTCGTTGAGTCGGTAACTCACTGAGTCGTCCTGTCTCATGAACCGTTAACCTCCATGAGTCGTTTCATTCCTCTAAGTTGCCTTGAGCCTTAGCTCGTCAGCCAATTGAGTCGCTACCAGTTGAGTCGGTCCTTTCCTTAAGTTGCTGAAGCCCCTTGAGTCATAAATCCAATGAGTCGTTAAAGACCTTAAGTGGATGAGTCGGCCCAAGTTTCAACTCGTTGGTAGAACAGGGTTAACATTTGCCCCTCGAAGTACACGCCTAAGTCGTAGGTTGTGTGCTTCGACTTATCTTAACTCGTGTGCTGACTCAAACTCTACTGCCCAAAGTTATAAAAACCTGAGTCGTTTCCCTTTTCTTCTCATTCCCCAACCTTTAAACCGTGTCTGCCAATAACGCACATTCAAGCTCTCAAAGGCGATTTCGACCAGATTCTCCATCGATCATCTCTATCATCATATTGCGTAAGCGATCTCGCTCTCCTTGTGATTTTCGATCATCCCTAGCTTATGCGCCCCATCTCCATCTTCGATTTTCCCCTTTGAGCCCTGCGAATTTGGTTGCTTTGGTCATCAATGGACTTAGGGTTATCTGTTCTGATGGTTTACGATTCGAGGCGGTTTAGTGGTGCGATAGAGCTAGGATTGTTGATTAAGAGCTTATTGGATTAATGGGTTAGGAATTAGAAGGTTCACGGGATAGGAGGGAGACGGTTCATGGTTAAGAGCTAGAAGGTAGACGGGTTTAGGAATTGTATGGTAAGTTGGCCAATCAGAGTGGAGCATTGCCTCATATGCGACTCAATAATTCTGGACGACCTAATATCCTTTGCGACTCAACTCTGGACCGGCTTACCAGTCCTCACGACACAAGTCTTGAGTCGGGGCCGAGATAGGACTTGGAGAATTTTCTCATAACTTTGAACCGAAATCTATTCCCTCTTCTATGCCTTACGACTTAAACGCTGCCGACTCAAAGTGTTGATAACTTAAAGCATAAACGACATAAGCCGCCTTATAACTTTTAAATCATGGGCGAGTTAACACGTTGAACTGTCTCGGGGCATAATTCTGACTTGAACTTTAACTTGGATTGCTGAAATATACTGCCCGAATATTGATTTGGTTGGACTCTAACCTGTTAAACTTTGTTGCATATTTTAGTTTTACAGATTGCTTCAATTTGCAAGTATACAACCTGCTTAATACAATAATCACAGAAAATCGGGACGAACATACTGCCATTGATTGCCCACATCCAATGACAGATTAGTCAATAGAAGATAATTAACTTAAATAGATTGCGTGAATGAAGTGCTTTAAATCAACGAATTCAAGTAGAGTGCTAAAGCAACATTGAACTAGTCAACTTGTGCTAAAGCAACATTGAACTAGTCAACTGAAATTGAACGGTTTGCACCAACACTATACCTGAATTTTTAAATTAACAAGTCCTGAAATTTAGTAATTGATCAATTGCCAACTAGCTTAACTTCAGTTATATTTACTTGTTTATTTTCATTAGTTCTGCACAACACTTCACACTTTTAGGAAACGTGCACCTTCGCATTTGAACATCCAGTTGGTTGTGTAGAATGACTTCTCAACAAGAAGAACCGATGGGCCAGGCTGAAGATGTCTTCCCAATAGCTAACCCAGTGGATAACCCTCCGGAGAGAACTTCCACAACTCTGAATCAGCGGGGGTTTAACCAATTGCGCATCCAGTTTGGCATCGCCGAAGCGGATGCCTTACTGCCGGGGCCAAATGATACTGCAGATAGGCCCCCTCCTGGCTTTGTTGCTGTCAATCGCCAAATGTGCTTGAGCGGTGCCATCCCACCTTTTAATGACTTCCTTCAGCAGTTCCTGCTTCGGTTATCTATCTCTCCATTCCAATTGCACCCCAACGGCCATGCCATTCTGATGGGGTTATGTGTGCTATTTATGAGAGTTTTGGACCGATTACCGAGCTTTGGGGAAATCTGCTACCTCTGCTCATTCACAAAAATTAAAGATCATCCCTCTATCGTAGTTATAAGGAGTGCTCAAAACCGCAAACTCATTACTGATCTTCCTGATAGCGCTCATGGATTTCTAAATCAGTATTTCTTCGTTCGCTGTCCTCCAGGGTTTTATGCCATCTGGAGAGTAGGAAGTAAGATTTCCTGTTTTTTTTCTCCATTCTTGATCTTTTCGAAATCTGAGTTGCTAAATGCTAACTTCGCTTCTTTTTTCTTTTTGTTTTAGCACTTCCTCCTCCCTCTAGAGATCCATGCTATAAGCTAATTTTTGAAAGATTGAATGCCGTGGCGGTAGAAGAGAGGAGTATAAAGTTTTTGTTAAATGATGAATTTTTACATCAATTTGGACTCCTTCACCCTTCTCGTTCCACTCAGCTTTGTGAAGTTCCCGATTCTCCAGCGAAGGCTGAAAAGCTTATGCCAAAAGATCCCTCCACTGAAACTTTACTGGTGAAGTGCCCCACTCTCACTGATGTTGCGGGGCCGTCTAGCAATTTGACACTTGCCCCAGTTATCGAAGAGGAAGAACCTCCACGATCTTCCGGGAGATCTGCTGACGAAGAAGTTGAGAAAGCAAGTCCCAAAAAGCATGATGGTGATGATGTTTTTGAGGGGTTGAGCGACCTAATTGTGACTTCACAAGAACTTTTTAAAGATGATGTTTCCAAAATTATCTCTTCTGTAATCGAGGCGACATCTTCTCTACAACAAATGCCAACTCCTCCTACTCAAGTTATCACCTCCTCTACTCCACAGAGTGGTCTGTAACTTGATGCGTGTAGTTTACACATTACACAACACTTAGGATTTTTCAGCACTTGTTTGTGTTTGACTTCTTTTTTCTAAAGGCTTTTAAGACTTGTCTTTTTGCCTTTCAGATCCTTCAATGGGGCTTAGCGGCAGCGGTTCTTACTATAAAGACTTTCAGCGCTATGGAGGGCGTGGCAACTATGATTACAGACGCTACCTTACTGGTCCCAGAGAAACCGACGAGCAGAGAGCTGCTCGAAAAGCTAGAGAGAGGAGAGAATTTGAAGAACGTCACGAGAGGGTAGATGTGCGACATGAGTCTTCTTCAAGAGGCGATGACTCCCACAAACGTAAAACACATGATGGTCGGGGGAAGAGCCACATTGTTGAGGACCCGAGCAAGCGGGCCAAGCCTAGTGAGAAGCACGCATCTGCAATATCTGAAAAGTATGACGCTCCCATCTCTATCGACATTCCTTCCAAATCCCCTGCTCTTGAAGGAAGCGCTATTCAAACACTTCTTAATAGACCTTCATATCGTGTTGAAAGGGGCCCACCGACCCTACAGAGCCGATTCCCGAATTGGTGTTTAGAAGGAGTTCGCTTCGATCTTGATTTAGTTCCCATCGATAAAGAAGCCATGTACCAAAATCTTGATGCCGTTAGACTCGATATTGAAAGAATGTCTGGATGGCAAAAGCTCGTTGATGAACTCCAAAGGGTCAATCGGGCCAATATCAAGCGATGCTAACCATGGAGAACGATAAGTCGGAATGGCAGAAGATTCTTGACCAGCACAACATTGAGATGAAAAACATAACTGAGTATAACGAGAAACTTGAAGCTGAAGTCAAGCAGCTTAAAGACGATCTTGCCACCTCTTCTAACACTTATACTCAAAGAGAAGAGGTGCTACAAAAACAAGTGCGGGATGCACATGCTGGCCAAAGAGATGCCGAAGCTAAAGTTGAGAGGCTAGAAGAGGTTGTAGAGAATTACCGCACTGATGCCGCTCAGTTGCGAAGTAAAATGAGCGCCCAAGACATGGAGATTGAAGCATTAAAAGCTCAACTTGCTAAAACCGAAAAAGAACGAGATGAGGCCATGGCTGGTAAAATCGCAGCTGAAGAATCTATTCAAGCCATAGAAGCCAACGTCAGTTCAACTTTATTCGACTTTTACTTGCACAGCGTCTTAGGGCATGGCAGTCTCTCTTTTCTCGGTCCTAAATACGAAATCACTTTGGCTGAAGTGTGGGAAGCTGCTCTCGACATGTTCAAAGGCGCCGGGTATACCGAGGAAGAGCTTGAGGCGCGCTACCTAGATGAGGAAACTCGCGCTGCTCTTGCGAAGGGAAAAGATCAACTCGCCAGAGTGTGGACTGGGATGGCGGAAGAGGAATGTTCTGAAAAAGAATTACCACCTACTACCTCCGAACGTCCTTTAGTTTCTCCTGAAGTTGACATCACAGGTTCCAGTGCTCATTCCCCGCCTCCTACAAGAACCGGGGTAATTGCCCCTACTGATGATGAGGCTTTGGAGGATATTGGAGCTCAAAATTATGAGATTGAACTAACGAAGCAAATATCTTCAGGTAATTTTGACATTGGTCCGTTTTAGGTGGATTGCCTGCTTGCTCCTCAAAAGTTTGATGAGCTTCTCGATTACTTCTTGAATCTCGACGAACCCATATCTCCCTTCTTTTGGGGAGATACTAATATTTTTAATTTCTCTTCTTCTGCAGTTGAAACACCAAGTGTTGTGCAAACTTCGCCTCCTCCGGTTATCCCTCCTCCGTCTCTTCAGGTGGCTACTCCTTCTGCTTCACAGCTCGGGTCACAAGAGGAGAAAATTGAGGCTCTTCATGGCTTAGATGACCCTATCGCTTCGCAAGATTAGAAAGACGAGGGACTTGAAGGAGGCGAGATCTCTCCAGAGCGGACTCCTTCTGATGACATAATTTTGTCTGCTCTTGTTACTCCAGGGAGCGAGTCTTCTTCGAAGAGGAGAAAGAAGCACGGAACATCGAAGAGGAGGGGGAAGAAAATCATTGTTACTGAAGAGGAACCGGAAGTTGCACCAGTTGCACCTCCCTCCCCTTCTTCCCTTATGCTTACAGACCGACCTGAAAAGTTAACCATTCGGCCGGGTAAAGGGTCCAAAGCTGGCAAGAAGAAATGAAGATTCCAGCTTTTAGCTTCTTGTCTTTTGCATGTTTTGGTCGAGAATTGTGCGGGTACCGGCCCCTGCTTTTTATTTTGAAACTTGTATCTGCAATACAATTGAATAAAATGATCCTTTATTTGTACAGACTCCTGTTTGAATTTGAGAATGCATTTATTATTCATTTTTGCACAATTTTATTTATATGATATTGCAGCGGGCTTATGGCATGTTGTTTGAGCATTACTTTCGTCGATGTGGCTATACCATATTGTATATAACAATACCATGTTGCCCCCATACCATAAGCTTGCTGTAATATTTTATACTTCGAGGGGACTTACACTCTTATTTTCTGAAGAATAATTATTTCATTCTTGAAGAAATTCTTCGTAGAGTACAACTCCCTTCATATAAGTTTTTACGCTTTGTCCTTCGAAGAAATCACTTTTTCTTTTGCTTATGTACACGTTTTACCAAGTGAATTCTTCTATGAGGTAAAGCGGGCCTCTGAAGGGTACTTTAACTTTCTTTTTCTTTTTTATTGAGGAAGGTTATTTTCCATAATAGGTAAATCACTCTTCCTTTGAAAGTTAAAGTGTGCTCTTGATGAGGATTTTTTTTTACATAGAAAGTTGTACCTCTGAGGAGGGATTTTTTCACGTTTCAACACTTGGAAGTTTTATTTCAATCTTGGTGAAACGTGTACCTCCAAAGAGTTGTGCCTTTGAAGGAAGCCTTTTCATGTTTCAACACTTGGAAGTTTTATTTCAATCTCGGTGAAACGTGGGCTTCCGAAGAGGTCTTTCTTCTTGATTGTGTCTCTGGGAGGAGGTTTTTTTTTTTTTTTTTTTGCATTTCAACTCTGGTGAAGTGAAATTCCGAAGAGCGGCTGTTACACTTCAACTCCTGGTGAAATGTGCCTCCGAAGAGGTCTTTATTTTGTTTGCATTTCAACTCTGGTGAAGTGAAATTCCGAAGAGCGGCTGTTACACTTCAACTCCTGGTGAAATGGGCCTCCGAAGAGGGCTTTTATTTTGTTTTACATTTCAACTCTGGTGAAGTGAAATTCCAAAGAGCGGTCGTAACACTTCAACTCCTGGTGAAATGGGCCTCCGAAGAGGGCTTTTATTTTGTTTGCATTTCAACTCTGGTGAAGTGAAATTCCGAGGAGCGGCCGTAACACTTCAACTCCTGGTGAAATGGGCCTCCGAAGAGGGCTTTTATTTTGTTTGCATTTCAACTCTGGTGAAGTGAAATTCCGAAGAGCGGCTGTTACACTTCAACTCCTGGTGAAATATGCCTCCGAAGATTGCCTGGAAGTTACTCTCTCATGGTTGGAGGGTCATGACTCCTCCAATCTTTTTTGGTTGAGTAGAGAACTTTCTTTTTTACGGCATATGCTTCGTTTGAGGTCTTTATCCTCCGAAGAGTTGTGCCTCCGAAGAAGACTTTAGTTGTTCCTTGTCCACTTGCTTATGCCTTTTCAGTGATCCTCTATTTTTATTTTTATTTTTGCTTGCACTCCCTTCTCTTACAAGTAGCCTGTTTAATCCAAAGAAGTGTAATTCATTGCTAGGCCAGTTCACGAGAACGGACATAAGCTTCTTAATTGGATGTTTGTTTGTTCAAACTTCTCAATTTATTAGCTAAAGCCCGTTTTCGGCGAAATCATTGACCGTTCAATTGAAGCACTTCTTATCTAGGATTTAAGCTCGGGAATTTTGCGACTTGGAATTTGTTTGTTGAATGATAACAAGAATCACTTGGTCTTGTAATGTACAAGTTTTGTTTTCGTTGCCTGCAAAAATTTAAATCGATATTTCAGTAATACATTTAATGTATTTTTCATATCGAAAATAAAGCAAACATGTAATAATAATAAGGAACACAAGATTTATAGTGGTTCGGCCAAGAATTTGGGCCTACATCCACTTTATAGTCTTTCATTATTCACTTGCATCAGTTTTACAATCGCTTTCAATTACAGGAATCATACATTCATAATTCTTTCTACAATATTTCAACAAAGCTATCAAGTAAAGTATGGACGCAAGTGATTGCTGTTCCAAGCTCTTGGAATTTGATCTCCTTCGACAGTAGTGAGTTTGAATGTGCCGTCCAGAAGCTTTTGACCTATGACATATGGTCCTTCCCAATTTGGCCCAAACACACCTGTTGCTGTCATAATTCTCTTTAGGACTAGATCTCCAATTTCAAAGCTGCGTTGGCGAACTTTGGAATTGAAATGTCTGGCTATCCTTTGCTGATGAGATGCGATTCTGAGCTCAGCCTCTTCTCTTTTTTCATCAAGGAGATCTAGTGCCTCAAGCTGTAGTTTCTCATTCTCCGCTTGATTGAAATGGATTCTTCTATGTGAAGGGACCTCTGTTTCTACCGGAATCATCGCCTCTGATCCATATGCCAATGAAAACGGTGTATGCGCGGTCGCAGTTTTGTGGGTAGTTCTGTATGCCCATAGTGCTAGCGGTAGCTTATCGACCCAACCACCTTTTGCTTTTTCAAGTTGCTTCTTGATGGTTGACTTGATAATTTTATTTACTGCTTCCACCTTCCCGTTTGCCTGCGGATGGGCTACTGCTAAGAAGCTCTTTCGGATTTTGAATCGTTTGCAAAAATCTTGGAATTCTTTACTTTCAAACTGAGTACCATTGTTTGTAATTATTTTTTGAGGCACACCTTATCTGCAAATGATACTTTTAGTCACAAAACTTATCATCTTTTTTGAGGTGATAGTAGCCAGTGGTTCAGCCTCTGCCCACTTAGTAAAATAATCTACAGCAACAATGGCATATTTAATTCCAGATTTGGCAGTTGGTAATGGTCCTACAAGGTCTATCCCCCATATTGCAAACGGCCATGGACTGACCATCTGTGTGAGTTCAGTGGAAGGAGCTCTAGGAATTTTGGCGAATCTTTGGCATCTGTCACATTTTCGGGAATAGTCTGCTGCATCTCGAGTAATTTCTGGCCAAAAATATCCGTATCGGAGAATCTTTTTCGCTAAAGTTTGACCACCTAAATGATCACCACATTCTCCCCCATGCACCTCAGCTAGGATTGTTTTGGAGTCTTCCCTGGATACACATCGAAGTAACGGCATTGAGAATCCCCGTCTGTATAACTGGCCATCCTGGACTATATAGCGAGAGGCTTTCCTCAGTAGCTTCTTTCGTTCTTTTGAACTTTCCGGTAAAGATCCATTGAGAAGATATTCTGTTATTGGAGTCATCCATGATTCTTGCTCTTGAGACACGCTCATGATCCAATCAATATCCATCTCATCAATGCTCGGGGTCGACAGAATCTCCACTGGAGTTAACCCCAGAAATTGAGCTTCGCCCGTGCTAGAATACTTTGCGAGAGAATCTGCTTTCATGTTTTCTTCTCGAGGAATGTGACTTATTATGTAATGATCAAAATCACTCAGGAGTTCCCAAGCCTTTGACAAGTAGGCGGGCAGATTCCCCCCTTTCGCTTGGAATTCCTTTTTGACTTGGCATACAATAAGCTGAGAATCACTGAAGATCTGTAACGCTCGGATGTTTAATTCTTTAGCAATCCTCAAGCCAGCGATAAGGGCTTCATATTCTGCTTCATTGTTTGTCGAAGGAAATTCCAATCTTAGTGCGTAGCATAATGATCGACCTTCAGGGGTCTCGAGTACAACTCCGGCTCCAGAGCAGTAGTCGTTTCTCGCGCCATCGACATATAACTTCCATTGGATTGGGGAATCGTCGATCGTTTCCTCCTCACCGTTACCCTTATCTGTGAATTCTGCGATGAAATCCGCTAAAGCCTGTCCATTGATTGCTTTTCGGGGATGATAAGTGATGTCATATTGACTGAGTTCAATATTCCACTTTAGAAGACGAACCGAAGTCTCTGGGCGAAACAGGACTTGCTTTAAAGGTTGATCAGTGAGGACTCTGATAGGATGAGCTTGGAAATATTGCCTCAACTTCCTAGATGCAATTAGTAGGCAATAGGCGAGTTTTTCCAACATAGAGTAATTCATCTCTGCCCCAGTGAGTCTTTTGCTGATATAGTAAACTGGATGTTGAATCCCTTTGTCTTCTCGTATCAGCGCTGCACTTAAAGCATGAGATGATACTGCCAAGTATATAAGAAGATCCTCGCCATCGCCAGGCCTAGAAAGTATTGGAGGCGTTTCCATACGGCGAATCAATTCATCAAAGGCTTTTTGGCATTCGGGAGTCCAATCGAAGTTTTTCTTTCCTTTCTTTAGGGCATCAAAGAATGGGATGCATTTATCTGTGGCTTTGGAAATGAACCGACTTAAGGCAGCGACTTTTCCATTGAGACTTTGCAATTCCTTCTTTGTTCTAGGAGCTTTGACTTCCTTTAAGGCGGTAATTTGAGCTGGACTAGCCTCAATGCCCCTAGCGCTCACGATGAAACCTAAAAACTTGCCGGATTCCACTCCAAATGAACATTTTAAAGGATTGAGCTTCATTCCGTATTTTCGGAGGACTGCGAACATGTCTGCTAAGTGTTCTATGTGATCCACTGCTTTCTTAGACTTTACTAACATATCATCGACGTAGACTTCCATAGTCTTGCCCAATTGCGGTTTGAACATAGCATTAACAAGTCTTTGGTATGTTGCCCCTGCATTTTTCAGCCCGAAGGGCATAACTCTGTAGTAGTAAAGACCAACGTCGGTGATAAAGCTCGTGTCCTCCTGATCTGGCTCATGCATCATGATCTGGTTATATCCGGAGTAGGCATCCATAAAAGATAACAATTCATGTCCCGTTGTTCCGTCTACCAGTTGATCGATCCTGGGTAATGGGAAGCAGTCTTTGGGGCAGGCCTTGTTTAGATCTGAAAAATCGATGCATACTCTCCATTTTCCGTTGGCTTTCTTAACCAGCACTGGATTTGAAACCCAATTCGGATAGGTAGATTCTTTGATAAAATTATTCTCCATGAGCCGATCAACTTCTTCTTTTAACGCTGCTGACCTTTCTGGACCCTGAGTTCTCCTTTTCTGCTTCACAGGTGTAAATTTTGGATCAATATTTAGAGCGTGTACTGCAACTTCTGGGGATATCCCGCACATATCGGCATGAGTCCAAGCAAAAACATCCAAATTTGCCTTTAAAAAAGATATTAAGATATTCTGAATTCACACATTAAGTTGTGATCCCACATTCAACACCTTGTTTGGGTCCTTTGGGTCAACAGGTACTGGTATTGTCGTTTCCACTGGTACCACTCTATTCTCCCCTGCACTGACTTTTCTAGGATCCATCTCTTTCCTTGCTCCGCTGTGCTCGCCAGTGCAGGGTCCGCCCTGTAATTGCTACAAGGCTGGTTCTTTGATGCGGACTGGGGCTGCCGCATGCTTTCCCATTTCTCTTTTTCTGGTTTCTCGTAGCTCTGTTAGACAACATTCCCGCCCCGCATTTTGATCCCCTTTTATAACTCCCACTCCATTATCTGTGGGAAATTTAATGGTGAGGCACCATGGGGCCAGAACAACTTTGAATGCTGCGAGAGTTGGACGGCCAAGGAAAGCATTGTAAGCAGAAAATTCGTCGACAATCACAAAAGTTTGCTTGAGGACCACTTTTCTCTCTCCTTCTCCAAGTTCCACAAACAAATCAACGGTTCCTATCGGTTGTTTTGGCTCCCCAGTGAAGCCAGCGATTTTCCACGATGAGGCTTGCACATCAGCCATAGGGATCTTCATTTGGTCGAATGTTTTCTTGAAGAGGATATTGCAGGATGCACCACAATCAATGAGAACTCTTCTGACAATAGCTGGCCCGATACCAGCCGAGATGACTAAGGGATCCAAGGTAGGAGCTTCAATACCTGCGGAATCCCTGGCTCTGAACACAATATCATCATTGAAAGTTCTTTGTTGCTTCAGGGGCATAGCACCTTCCAAAACAAATACATCTTCCTCGGTCGGTACATACTTCAAAGCTCGGGTATACCTTTCCATCTCACCCCAGCTTCTGCCTGCTGGGTGAGGTCCTCCTGTGATGACATTGATAATGGGCCTTCCGGATTCATGCCCTGCAGCCTTCTCACCTGTCCTAGGCTGATGAGCAGGAGCTTGTTGCCCCTGACTAGACGAAGCTGGATTGTTGCTATTCTTTTTCACAAATTGCTGCAGCTTGTTTTCCCTTAGCAACTTTTCAATTAGATTTTTCAACTGGCGGCATTCGTCGGTCTCATGACCGGGTTGATTATGGAAGTGGCAGAACTTGCCACTCTGTATAGCCTTTTTCCCGGTCCTCAGAGGAAGAGGTTTAGGAAAATCAACAGAATCTTTAGTGGCAAGGTAGATACGCTCCGGCGTATCTGCTAAAGGGGTATGCTCTGATGGCTTGAAGGATCGAGGCTTCTTCAGATTACTCTGTTTCTTCCCATTGTTATTTTCCCTTTTTTGCCCTACAGATTCATTCTTGTGTGGAGCAACAGTGTTATCTTCAGCTTTTTACAACACTGCCTTTACTGGTACGGGACGGCTTTCCAGGCGTATGAATTCATCTGCTTTTTTATAGAATTTTTCAAGGGAGTTTGGTTCCTTCATGTTTAGCCATTTCCCAAATTCGCTTGACTTGTCAATAGCCCTCGTCAGATAAGTCAATATCATTCGCGGTTCTGCATTGTCCACCTCAGCCAGTGCTATATTAAAGCGGTTTAAGAAAGATCTGATAGTCTCCCCTGGATTCTGTTCTAAACTTGACAACGACATGATGTCCTTGGCTTTTGAAGCATATAGTCTGAACTGCTCCTTGAATTTCCGGGTCAAGTCCGAAAATTGATTAATAGATCGGATTGGTAGCTTGGTGAACCACAGTAGAGACACACCTTCTAGATATACAGGAAAATATCGGCACTTTATCTCATCAGAGGCTCTGGCACCTGTCATGTGCCAATCATACTTGTATAAGAATTCGTTCGGATCGCTTGTCCCCTTGTAAGCTGGAATGGTTAGAGGGACAAACTTCCTTGGGAATTCAGCCTTTAAGATTTTCTCAGTAAATGGAGTTTTACTTGGGGCAAAACCCCATTCTTTCTCGTCTTCAACCCTCTGCATACTCTCTTTCATGATTTGTCGGACCATTCCAGAAAGATACTCCTCATCATGTCGAGTTCTAGATCCACCAACCTCAGGAAGTGTTTGTTCAAAGGGGCTACCAGCCCTTTCAGGAGCATTCCTTTCTTCAGCATCATGAATGTTTCCGGCAATGTTCCTTTCATTACCTGCCGGTTGACGGTTTGCCCCAAGCAAATCGTTCAACCTATTCAGAATTAGGGCATTTTGGGCACTCTGAGCCTCGAATTGTGCATTTTGGGCATTTATCTGCTGGTTCAGCCCTAAGATTGCAGCATCCAGCTCTGCCTTTGTAACTCCGACAGCTGGAGTGGCTTGATTCGATACAGGGGAAGCGAAGGTTCCCTCTTGAGCATTTCCAGATCTTACAGATCTACTCTTTCTCCCCGGAGCCATGATTTCGGATAAACTTCTAGTCTTCAGAGAGGTTACTTCAACAAACTTTCGTGGAGCAATGATGACGATTCGCCTGAGTTCAGTATTCTCAGTGAAAGCACCAAAAATGTTAACGCTAAAATTTGAACGCTAACACCCCGGTGTATGAAGTGAGATTGTGAAAGCACCACCCGATAGCTCGGGAACAGATTATAAGCAGATAATAGCGAAAAAGCAGTAAACAACAGCAATTTTATAGTGGTTCGGCTTAAGAGAGAGCCTACGTCCACATTGAATATCTTTATTGACGATTTGATTACAAGTCAATGCAATTACACTTCGATTACAACACACTTCGAGTTACAAGTGACTTAGAACAAGTAGCCTAAACTTCAATGTCGATCAAAATCTTTGAACTCATATTGGACATGTATGATTTCTTCGTGAAGTTCCTTGAGGCGTTCTTTATATCTCAAAAGCTTTAAGTGTTGAAGTAGTTCGGAATGCAGCAGAGTAACGGCGCTTGAAATGAATGAGCCAAAAAGTCCCTTGAATGTTGGAGGTGGCAATGTATTTATAGGCAAATTTCTGGGCTAATATTGTTGATCAAGTCATGAGTCATGACCGACTCAGGATGAACCGTGACCGACTCACATATCACGAGTCAGCAAGCAGTAGCATAGATGAAATGACATTGAGCTTGTTTCTCGTATGCTTAGGTCGCCAACGACTTATGATAGGTCGTTAGTCACCTTGAGTCGTTGGAAACCCTGAGTCGTTGGAAACCCTGAGTCGGTCTGCCCCATAAACCACTAACTAGTTAAACCACTCTGCTCCTCTAAGGCATTAACTCGTTGAGTCGTTGATCCATTGAGTCGTTACGAACCTTGTGCAGATGAGTCGGTCCAGTCCTTGAGTAGATGAGTCGGTCCAGTCCTTGAGTCGTCTCGTATGAGCCGTGAACTTCGTTGAGTCGGTAACTCACTGAGTCGGCCTGTCTCATGAACCGTTAACCTCCATGAGTCGTTTCATTCCTCTAAGTTGCCTTGAGCCTTAGCTCGTCAGCCAATTGAGTCGCTACCAGTTGAGTCGGTCCTTTCCTTAAGTTGCTGAAGCCCCTTGAGTCGTAAATCCAATGAGTCGTTAAAGACCTTAATTGGATGAGTCGGCCCAAGTTTCAACTCGTTGGTAGAACAGGGTTAACAAATAGCGCAATATACTACATAGTAAATAGTTTAACGGATCCTTAGGAGATGTAAATCTCGAGCATCTCTTGAGTTACTGCACTCATATTTATTTCTGTTAATTTAACTCACATAAGATCTTTTAGTTCTGACTCGAGTGTTTTTGTCTTTTCAAATTCGCTCGGGTCAGTCCGAGCGTTTTAGGATCGAAGACTTTAGCTCCGGAGGACGAAGACGAAGATTTCATTATTATTGTTATTATTATTATTATTACTACTATATGGTTCCACTACTCACGGTATTCCGCTGCATTGGTATTTATTGGTATGTGAACTCTGATATTAAATTGTATAAAGAAGAATCAAAAGTTTTGTAAACAGTTTTATAAACTGTATATTTTATTATTATATTTTATCCTTCCACTGTGAGATTCTATTTTTTTCTATTTCTTCTCTGTTTTTCTAATTTACCCCATAACGATCCGCCCTTCCGTATGGTTTGAATCGGCATGTGTGTCGGTTTAAAGCGTGCAAAAAGGCGGCCCGTTACAGTTGGTATCAGAGCTTTGGTTTAGCAATAAACCTTAGCTTTGTGGGGTTTGACTCTTTACTAATAGGGTAGAAATACCCTATGGGAGTCGCTGAGCATATATATATATGAGAGAGCGTATTTGTTAGTGTTATAAAATGATTTTAATATTGTGTTAATCTGCTCCATTTTGTATTTATAAATTCTGGTTGATGCATGGGACGCTATGCCATCAATATGGATTTCTAAACACTTAATAGGACAGACCGACATAATATTTTTTTTAATATAGGTGAATGAAATAACTTTTCCTATTATATTTTCTATATATAAAAATATTTTATAAAGATATATATTTGGTTGCTATAGATTGGGTGTTAGGTAATGAAAATATTAATAATAGTTGAAACTAAGTTGAAAATAGAATAAATGAAAAGTGGAAACTTAGAACTTAAGTTCCGGGGTTTGAAGATTTCTTTCAATTGATTCTTGGAATAAAATAATAATATTGTTAGAAGTATTTTCTGATATAAATATTTCAATAGAATTTGAAAGAAATGTTTTAAAGAAATAAGTTGTACTCCCCTCTCTATCGCTGGAAAATAATTTCGGTGATGGCGGCCGCATCATCGACATTCATTTTCGAGTTTCAAAGTGGGAAGGCCACTGTAGTAGTTTTACTACAAAAGTATTTTGATAGACAAATAAATATTTTAAATTGTTTTTAATATAATTGGATATATAAATTATAAGGATATATATTATCTATTATTTTAAAATGGTTTTTTTGAATAAAATCGGTATTTGATTCTTAAGTTACCATTAATAAATAGTTTCAACTACTGTAGTGAATTGGAACGTAGATAATTAATAAATTAAAACCTCTAAAGGAAATAAGAGATTTAATGCAAAGTTATAAATGGAAATTAAAGGAAATTTGAAATTTGTAACATATGAAACAAAGAGTAATATTGTTGAGCATTAAATTTAATTAAAGGATGAGATAAAACTTGTATAAGTTCAATTGCATTTTCTTTAACATATATAACTTACCAAATATAAAATGTTGAAGTGTTTAATAGGAAATGTAATGAAAATTGTACAAGTAAAACTAGGTAATGAAGTATTCAATGAATTTGCTATTATAAATGAGAATCTAATGTTATAAACTTAAAGTTATAATTCAAATTTTTTCCACGTAAATATAATTAAAGGTAAGTATGACAAATAGATGATTATAAACTTAAGTAATTAAAGTGTAAATAAATGAGGTCATGCAATAATAAATGAATGAATAGTTATAACGAAATAAAAAGGGAACTGAAATGACCTGAGTTAATGGGATTGAATAATTGTAAGTAATAAGAAAAATTAAATGAAGCAAACACTTAATGAGTAAATGTAAAGGATAAATCACTGCATAAGTAAAAAGAAAATCAAACGACAAAGGTATGTAATGAAATTAATAAAAAGTTAAGTTGATTGTTGTTTGCATTGTTGTTGTTTTGTTATGGGTGTTTGGGTAAAATACTTTAAAATTGGATTTGGGGTGAATGAATAATCTATTTAGTTTTATCTAAGACTGTTGAGTAAATGATGCACTTGATGGTTTATTCTTCATTCCGTACAATCTAAAGGTTTTGAACCCGAACAACTATTTGTTTGTTTGGTTGAATGGTTGCTTTGAATTTGTTGTGTATGCTGATTGTGAAATTGATGGTTGTTGCATTGATTGTTGTTAGTGATTGAAACCACTTAAATATTTCAATTTATATAAATTGTTAACCCTTTAGATTTTATAAGTGAAATGCAGGTTATGTAAGCAAATTGCTACTTCTTTTGGTTCCATAAATTTAGCGTAAATTGCCCGACAAATAGGTACATTTCGAATTACGGTTTATAGCGCTATTTTATATATTTTCCCGTGTAGGGATATAGTCATTTGAAAAAAAATTGTTATATTTTGATATTATATTTTCTCCTGAGCCTCTCCGTACAGAGGAGATTCTGCCAAAAAAATTCGTAAAATTTTGGACTTAGAAATTTTTGAAATGTTTTTTTTTTCCAAACTTTATTTATTTAAGTATAAAAAGATATAATGATTATAAAACGGGTATATTTTATTTAAGGTAATAAATTTAGTAAATTATGGTTTATAAGTTAAATATTTTGAATATGATGTAGTGTTATTTAATTCTTCTTTTCCCTTCTTTTCCTTTTCGGGGACGAAACGTTTTGAGTGGGGGAGAGTGTAACGACCCGTAAATTTCGATAATTTAATTTGTGTATTTAATAGGATTTATAATTTAAATTTAGGAAGAAACAGAAATCTTATTTATTTATAGGAAAGAGAATGTTGAAATTAGATGTATCAAGGGTAATTAAAACTTACAAATTGAATTATATATCGCAATTAATTGTAATAGTGGAAATTGTTGCAATTGGCTATAAGGTTAGAAATAAGTAAACAAAGGAAAGTACTGAATTCAACAATGAAAATAAATTTTTATTTAGTACAATCCCTTTTTATTAACTGTTGTAAGGTTTTAAATTATTGAAATGTGAAATTTGAAAATAGATTCAAATTGTATGTTAGATAATAAATTGCAATAATTAAAATTAGTAATTAATGGGTTAAAGGGAATACCAATTTATTCATAAGTGAATATAAGTGAATGTAACAAAATAAATAGGAAACGCTAATTATTCATAAGTGATGGTTAATGTAAAAGGAATAATTAATTGGATTTAGAATCTTAATTTGTATGTGTGCATATATTTATAATGGAATATAAAAGGGCAAATATAATTATATACAAGTTAATAATTTGTAAACTTTAATGAACATTTCCATTTAATAAATTTATTAGAAAATCAAACTCATTTAAGGGTAAGTAATTATAATGTGTTGATGATATAAACGATACTAAATTTTTTAGTAGTAACGGAAGTGCAAATGGAATGTAACCGTAGAAATTTAAGCTAAGAACTGAATGTAAGGAAACAGAGGCAAATAGAAATCAACCAATGAATGTGTATAGGTTGTTAAGTTAATAATAAATAGAAATTGGACAACATCCATATAATATAATGGATTGCAATGTGTGGGTTGGAAATAAAGGGTGAATAGAAATTGATTTGTTATATTAATTGAATGAAACTCCAATTTGTTGGAATAAGGTAAAATGTATACTTGGTAATAAATGTAAAAGAACTTAAATATTGAATTTATTTAATATTTAATAAGTGATGTTCGAATAAAACCAATACGATGTAAACAACAAACTTATAAATGTGGGATTTAGAGTTTTTGACAACAATTATTATGAGCTATATGTATATTCAGTCCATTCAATTTAATTGGTAAATCATTGAAATAAATGTTACGTTTAAATCAAATTCAAGAATATTAAAATAATAGATTTTGAACCCAACATGGAATCCATCTACTTAAAATTTATAGATGGAATAAACATTTGATTTTTTAATTGAATAGAAATTTTGGGAACGTAATTTGTAATTTTGAATTTAAATGAAATTAAGGATTTATATTGAAATTATAAGTTTACCTTCTTTAAATTGACATCTAAACGTGTTGAAATTTTGTAAATGATTGAGAATTTTTAAAGGTGATAGAATGGGTCAATTTTAGAATCTAAAAATAAAATTTGATTTTATTTATTTATTTTAAATTTATTTAATTAATATAAAAATAGCCATTTTGATCACGGACCCGGATTTCGACGAAACTAGTTTCATCGGATCTGTATCTGTGAATTATTGTAGGGTTTCATGTTTCATAGCGATCGGACTTGTCGTTTGATCGTACGAACGCGAAACGCATTGAAATCGATTTAATTGAAATCATTTTGAAATCAATTTGGAAATTTTGTTTTCAGCTAAATTCTCCATACGATAGAATTTGGACGTGAAACTTTTTCCATCGCGTTCAGAATATTTAAAATACCTATTTTGATATATGGGTTTACCAAATTTCGTTCCGGGTCAGAACGGGCTTTTTTGGGCCAACTACCGTTCGCATTCAAGCAAGAATCTGGATGTGATCCGACAGCACGTTTACAATTCGTGCCCACCTATTCTATTGCATTTTGTCTATAAATAGGCTGTTATAAACCCTAGCCTCCATTCCATTCTCATTTGCTGTACGTTCATTTCCTCAGTTCCTTCTCTTCTTCCAATGGCTAGAAACCCTAGATCCAAAATCAAACTTCAAAAATCAAATCAAAGTCAAAAATTCAAAGTTCTCAGAAAATTCCGAAAAAAATATATGTTAATGCTCTCGACGAGCATAATTCAATGGTATAATTCGTTTTTCAATCCGATTCACCGTTTGTCCGAAAATTTCGAATCAATTCAGACTGTCCATATTAGGGTTTTACGTTTCGACGGTGGATCTTCGTCCTGGCGACGATCGGGGAGCACCATCGCGTAGAGATTGTCAAGTAGAGTTCATCCGGACCATTCGTTGTTGGTGTTGGTCGATGGTTTCGTCGTGTTTGGCCGTGTAGGGGAGCGGCGGCGGCAGCAAGGTCGGTGGTCGTGGGGGTTGCACGCGGTCCCAGGGAGGGCGGCCGTGGATGGTGGTTGCAAAGGTGGTGTCAGATCGTAGTGATTCTATGCGTGGTCGCGGCAAAAATTCGTTGGAGTGAGTGTGAAACGGTTGTGCTGGGTAGGGTTTCGAAACCCAGTGGAGAAAACGCGTGAGGAAGAGGGGGAAACAGTGGGCTGACGTGGCCATCTTATTAGGGTTAGTTTTTTTTATTTTATTTAATTTTCAAATCGTTTTATTCGAATAACTTCTGCATACCGTGTCCGTTTTACACGAGATTTTTTTTGTTAGGATCGAAATTAAATTCCAGACGCGTTGACGTGGGTTTGGAAAGATTTAGAGACCGTTAAATTTTTGGGTATAATCGGATTTAAATTCGAATTAAATTCAAAAGGTGAGTGTTTTAACCCACTCACAACTTCTAGAATTTCCTTTGTTTGTTAATTTAACTTAAGATATGAGTAAAAATTTATTTATGATTGTTTAGCATGTTTTATTCATCATCTCAGTTAATTCGCATTTATTTAATTTAACTGTTAATTTATTTTATTTATGGCATATAGATTGACAGTTAGAATTTATTTATCTGCATATAACTGCTAGTTCAATAGTTATTAAATTTATTTATTTGCATATAAACTGCTAGTTTAATAGTTATTAAATTTATTATAGAATATAAATTGTTAGTTAATACCTGTTGTTTATTTCCTGTATAATTTATATGCTCTATATCGATGATTGTCTAATTGGATGATGATTGCAAATAATGGTTGATGATTGTTATTTGGATGAGTGGATGCAATATTTATATTTTATAAACTGCAAGTCATCATGCATTTCATTTCATTCGGGATTGCGGTTTGAAATGATATACAACCGCATTTTTATTTTAAATTGCGGATTGAAATGATAAACATTTGTATCACTTGACCATAGGGTAGAAAATTTTATACAGGCACCGCGGTAAATATATAAAATTATTTTTGAAATGTTTTACTATGCTTTTGTAAAGCTATATATATATATATATGGTTTATGGGATATTTATTTGGTTATATATATATAGTAAATTTTCGGTTTTTAAGCTTTGTATAAATTTTGATTTGAAGTATAAAATAAAGTTTGATTTTTTTTAAGATCAAATACGATTAAGCATTTATTTAAAATTTAATTTCTGGAAGTTCTATTGACTTAAATGAGAATAAGGTTGGAAGATGAATATTAAGTTAAATTGGAATTAAATAAAAAGTTAGAATTCCTAAAGGATATGATCTTAAAACTTGATTTTTGTGTAGAGTGATTTAAATGAATATCAGGTTGATTTAAATGAATATATCAAGTTTAATAAATTGAATGATTTTCCAATTATGTGAAGTTAAAGGTTTTACTTAAATTATATTGAATTCATAAAGTAAACATTTCAAGTCTAAATAATAAGTAATAGAATTTGATATATATGGGTTTGTCAAATGAGTTTGTTTTTGAAATGGTGAAATATTTAAAGCTTTGAAACATAAGAATTTAAAATGGTATTTAGAAGTTTAAATCGATATTTGGAATTGATTTGTGAAATGTAAAGAAGCTATTTTGTTTTATAAAAGTAATTTAATATTCAACCATTTGAGAGATGAAATTTGTTTCAAAGTTATGGCTTTCAAGGTCGTATAATTTGGAAATATTATATTCAAGAGTTTTGATTTCTAAATATTTTACTTTGAAACCACTAAGATTTTTGGAAAGAATATATTGGGAAATAAAGATGATATCATATTGTTTTGGGTTTTAAAAGGAAATGATATCATATTTATATGGTTTTGAAATGGATATTATATTCTGGTTTAAAAGTATAAATTATTTTAAAGGACCGCGGTGTTATAATAACGTTTTGTTGTTGAAGAGAGCAGGATCGGAAGTTGTCATACTCTCTGCCAACTCCGAAAACCACTTTAACAACCGTGTACGCGGTGGAGATTCCAGAATGAAGTAGGTTGGTGACGGCGTTTCCTATAAGGTAATTACATGGACCCAACTCCCGTGAGTTGGCATAAGGTGGCTAAAACAGGAGCTATTCTCGGGCCAATGAGGTCATTCCTCTGATCGAACGCTCTCCTTCGATACTATACTCTGACTTTGGATTGATTCGGTGGCCACTATTGATTTTTTGAATTGGGGGTGTTAGTTCGAGGTGGGCGGTAGCTGCGGCTACGCGTTACCACCAGCCCGAATGTGTAATTGGTATATCTACCCTGGCATTGCCTAGTTGTGCCGTGTCACCTACCCTAGCGCGCCTTATACGATTTTGGTTTTGTACCATACCTATGGAGTGCCCTCTGACGACGCCCAGTACGGGGGAGATTATGGTACTGTATAGACTATGGGAATATATAACTGTGTTAAGGTGGAAAATGTAAAGCCTTAACGCTATTTAAAAGTAAGTTTACTTTACAAATAGACACTATTATAATAGCGCAATATACTACATAGTAAATAGTTTAACAGATCCTTAGGAGATGTAAATCCCGAGCATCTCTTGATTTACTGCACTCATATTTATTTCTATTAATTTAACTCACATAAGATCTTTTAGTTCTGACTCGAGTGTTTTTGTCTTTTCAAATTCGCTCGGGTTAGTATGAGCGCTTCAGGATCGAAGACTTTAGCTCCGGAGGACGAAGACGAAGATTTCATTATTATTATTATTAATACTACTATATGGTTCCACTACTCACTGTATTCCGTTGCATTGGTATTTATTGGTATGTTAACTCTGATATTAAATTGTATAAAGAAGAATCAAAAGTTTTGTAAACAGTTTTATAAACTGTATATTTTATTATTATATTTTATCCTTCCGCTGTGAGATTCTATTTTGTTTTATTTCTTCTCTGTTTTTCTAATTTACCCCATAACGATCCGCCTTTCCGTATGGTTTGAATCGGCATGTGTGTCGGTTTAAAGTGTGCGAAAAGGCGGCCCGTTACACCATGCCACACATAAACACAAACGGGTTTTTCCCTTATGATAACCAAAACATTTTTATGGAAAATCCAGTGATATTATGGTAATGTCTAGGGTTTTCCATATAAATAGAAGATAGATGGAATGCTTGCATCTCATGTTTCAACACATTTGGGCACAATCAAAAACGTAAGGCGCTTATTGGAAATTGGGTTCCATATTGTGACTAGGCTACTGAGGTACCACCCGTCATGGTGCATCTCTAGATAAAATAACACCGAGGACCTTATCGAGATCCCTTGGCACACAAGACCAGTTCTACCCAAACCTAGAAAGTATCGAATAAGATTAGCCCTCGGTTGGGATCGGCAACCGTACCGAAGCATACACGAGTAACTAGGGACTCTAGATTGGGATAACCTTACCCTGATTGGATGCGACCCACTTAGCCATGCCGCATCTCCCCTATTTTAGTCATCCTCGGTTGATGAGGCTTGAGGCTATGATTACCTTTCAAGAAAACATTTACTTGGAATGCTCATCGTCTTCCAATGACAATGTTCTGATAGCATTCTCCCGTACAAGTCTGTTCCTGGTTTTAACCGAACCGAAGGCACCATTTCCATTACACCCATTATTGGAATCATCCATGGAGTTAGTGACAAATAGCCCTTGTACTTTGAAGTCTTCATCATGGATCTTTCCTTTGAATCTTCCTAACTGGTTCGCTTATTTTAGATTGAAGTGGTTTTCGGATATTACGGATATCTGATCTCGGTCTCATCGAATCCAAAAGTTAGATTTTTAATGGCCAAGTAGCTTTTAAATAAAACAATTCATATTCAGGGTGTCAACGACTACATATGGAAATTTGTTACATATGTTTATTTTCAATAAAACAAGCAACGTTTTATTCTAACCATGTTAATTCATTCGGCTACTTAAAGGCACAGACACAGAACAATTGAAATAAATATTCAAAAGCAATAAGCCAAAGCACGGAACATTAACTATTTAATGATTTATAACTAATATTAAAACAATTCACAAATCAGAATTTAATTAATTTAAATTAACTGAATCCATTGTATTTTTTTAACCAAAATTACTAATAATTTAAATTAATTGTAAAAGCTATTTATTATTAATTTAATTAAAATTAAACAATCCATTTAATAACCAATATTATTAATTAACACAATACTTATCAATTTAGAATTTAGTTATTTATTTACTTCAATTATTATAATTAGTTAATTTTATATTACCGAAAATTAACATATTTAACTTAAAATACTAGGTGATAGGAGTATAATGAAAAAAATTCTTGTTGATTGGAATTAATCAAAAACGGAAATAATGTTTTGAAGATTTTAAGACTGTTAATATAAACATTTGTTAATTTACTTTTCTCTTTTTTTCAAAACAAACTCACGGCCCGTTCAGCCAACAAGACACAGGCTTCAGCCTCCTCCTCTATTTCCTTTTTTTACCCATTCTTCTTCTTCCCTCCCCTTTTCTTTTTCACTAACCAAAACCATGCATATCACCGTGCACGTGCACGTGTCACCGACAACCCACATCTTGACACCGATCATCTGCACACACCACACACGATCATCTCCACTTGACCATGCGCCTAGAACCTCGATCGAACCCCCAGTTCAAATTATGAAATACAACCCAAAAACTTGAACAGACGCATGCCTATTCGAACGCCTTGCTTGGCCACCACCGACCACCATCCATCCCCAAATTTTGGCCATAGGTTCACCTGTACCTCCTTTCTGTTTTCCGCCAGGTGCGCAACCCTCGTACTCCCCCATTTCTTCAACATGGTCACACGACTGAGACAAAGCGAGCATCCATCCTAAACCCAACTTCGCCTCCAATCGACCCACACGCATATCATAAAAATCTCGTGCCATTTTTCGTGAACTCCCCAACACCCAAGCTTCCTCCAGACCCAAACTCGACACACCAAATCGAGTGGTTCGCCGAAAATTGGTCGAAGACCAAAAACCGTTCATCTTTAAATTCCTCACACAAAAATTGACTAAAATCTCCAAACCTTCTTCAAAAATCATCATTTCAAATTACAATCACATTCATATAAGCAAGTGGTTGAATTATGATTTTCGAGTTTTGTTCTTCTTTGGGTTTCCTTACTGTAAAATACATTTTTCTTCTTCTATACTTAATAATGTCAAATGAAACAAATTATAGAAATAACTACATTTGAAAACAACCAAGTTTTCTTTTGAAACCACCACCTAAAACTAAATAGATAGTGAGGTAGAAAAATTTGAAGTTGAGGAATTGTAGTGTTTTCTCAAATAATAGAGCAAAAGGAAGATGCTATACGGGCATTTTAGGTTTACAAGTTATACAACATGATATGCATACATATATAAGCACAAATACTGCAGAACATGAATACTTGAAAAAATAAAAATTTCCATTCAAATTTTTAGGCATATCTATATAGATTACAGCAAACAAAAGAGTCAAGTTTTACTCACAAGCTTTGAAAAAGAGATGCACTGCTTTGTTTTTGTTTTACTGCTGGAGCTTGAGTACTTAGTTTCAACAAAGTTTTGATGGCGGCCTTCTTTTTTTCTTTGTTGTAGGTATGGTTATACGCGAATACACAAGGGTATTTATAGAGAAGAGGGAACAAGTTGAAAAAGAAGACTAAAGGTTATTCTCATGTACAAGACCTCACTTTTTCTTTTATTATATTACTTTCTTCGTTTTTATTTTGATTTGAAAATTTGGTGACTTGATTTGAGAGTTTAGTTGATTTGATTTCCTAGTTGATAATTTTGAGTGAATGATTTGATAATTTTTATGCTTGACAAGATCTTCCTCATTATGATGTTCCTTTGTGTGTGTGTGTATATGCATACACACATCACATAAATACATATATATTTTCCCTACAAATATTTTGACCATGTATACTTATTGCCTACTTACACATCTTTGTCATTCTAAAGTTTTGTATTTCTTTTTATCAATTGTTATATATATACTATATTTAACATACACATGTATATAAATCCACTTACATTTATTTATCTCTTTATTATTAATATTTTATTTTATTTTAAGTCATAAGTTTTGTATACACACACACACACACACATATATATATAATCCTATTTTTGAAATGTGACATTTTATTTAATTATTTCTATAAATTAGATTTTTAAACTTTTAAATCAAAGCCTCTAGAATATATATATATATATATATACAGATATCTCATGTATCATAAATTTATTATTCGACTGATAAAAAATTAATATCTCAATATTTAAAATCAGTTAATTATTCTAATAATGGGTGTATAAAACCTAGGTCGTTACAATATATATGTCATGTTATATATTTATATGCTATGTCAGTGTATGACACGTTAGAATTTGAAATATTCACTTATGTTATTTATGATATGTGACACATGTGATATGTTAGTTATGCATGTGTATAAATTAAATTGTTAATTATGTATGCATGTTGGCCATTGACATGTTATGTTATTTATGTTATTATTGTTCTCACACCACAATTTCCCTTATAGTTAGCAAAATCACTTTGGGATGAAATGACATATACCCAATATAAAACCACTTTGGGTTTAAATAAATTGATTTAGAAATAAAATTGGAATATTGTAATTTAAATTTATGATGGAACTTGAAATTATGAAATTGAAATTTAATTGATTTAATGATAGTTTAATTTGATTTTTAGATTTAAACTTGTTGTTTGATTTTAACTTAATAGCTTTAAGTGAAAATTTGAAATCTGAAGTTGAATTTAATAATAAATCGATTGGAAACAAACATGAAAGTCAATATTTAAACTGAACCGATTTACAATGTGAAAGATGATGTTATTTAAGCCTAAGCATTTCACTTATTGAGTTACCTTTACATTTCACTTGAGTTGACTTCCTTCCATAAGAATGTCAGTCCTGACTTGAGTGTTTTTGTTTAACTTTACGCTCGGGTCAGACCGAGTATTTCAGTTTAGTGAAGAATTATTTCTGAAGACGAAGACGGAGTCGAGGACCGTATCTATTACTATTATAGCAATTGTCTATTCTACCTGAAAAAAATGAAAATTCTGATTTTGTTGAAAAATAGCTTGTTGAACTGTTTATGTATTTATTTTGTGTATTATACTTTATCCTTCTGCTGCGAGATTCTACATTTTGTTCTTTTGAATTTTAATTCATTTGAACAAACCCATTGATAATCTATCTTTTGAATTGTTTGAATTAGACATGTTGGATTTATTGTTGATTTAAACTATCTAAAAAGGCGGGTTATTACAACCATTCAACACTAGTGATAAAGGAAATTGAAATGGGGGGATTAATAGATATTAAAGATACATTCCATAAGAAGCATAGTTTTGATTGAAGACTTTATCTAACTTTAAATTTGGAAACCAAGAACCTACTTCTAATGTCAAAACAGGTGTTTAGTGGAGTCACTAGTGTGGAGTTAGGGTGATAAATAATACAACCGGAATATGTCAGCTCAAACTAAGCATAAATGTTACAAGGTAGCTCAAGCTAAATGTGTGGTATAGGCTAGTAGTTGCTATTTGAATCATTTTTGCATAATAGCAAACATTATATCCATATGGAAAAGGAATACAAACAGAGCATTTCTGTTTTATAGTTTGGACTATAACTTTATAAGACATTCATAAGACTTATAATGTGACGCCCCACCTCTATACCCACGCTAGCCAAGAACATTACTGTGAATGCTGTCAACTAGCATGGAGAATAAGGCTGTTGAGGAGCGACCATCCGTGTAATTGCTTTGCGCGAGCACCGATATGTCAGATAGTAATAATATAAGTCTTCATCTCAAGAGGAAATCCGACATACAGATACAAACTCAAAGCTATCACACAGTGGCTATATAAAATCTTCGGAAACAAATATAGAAATAAACATAACACAAATCAGTGACAGATAATTCATATCACAAGGGCGGAAATAGATATGAATATATATAACACATAAAAGTGTTCATGAGTAATGGTCAAACAAGATCCACAATATCCAAAAAGAATAGATACAAGTGCTAGACAAAAGAATAAGTATACATCATAGAGTCTGTATCTCAAATGTATGCAACAAAAACTACTAAACTAGAGTAGTTAGCCAAAAGTCAGAAGATGGTTCCAGATAGGAAGCCATGAGGAAGCACCTGTAAAATCTCAGTCTGACCCGAGTATTATTTAAGAAGAAAATAATAAACGGATCAGTCTAGCTATAAATATCAGATGAAGTGATATATAATAAGAGATATGACATAAACATATAATAATCACAATGCCAAGCTATGATAAATAAGTAATTGAAAATCAACAAGAGATTAATCAATATCACAATAATCTACTCAAGATAAAAAGGAATGTCATACTCCTAATTTCATTCACCAAGCCACAATAAATGACATATATATATCAATGCCCTTCGTAAAAGTTGGTGAAACATAAATTCCAGAAATCAACACACGAAATCCAGAAATCACAATAAAAAGGAACAACGACGTCGTACAGCGGGACATCCGATGAACCAAATCACAATCAAAGGGAACAACGACGTCGTACAGCGGGACATCCGATGAACCAAATGACAAAGACATTGCACAATGATAGTCTAAAACAAAAAATGATCGTCATGATCAAAGAGAAGTGTCGATTAGAGTAAGCTAGTAAATATATGAGCTTAGCATCATGTCCTATAACCACTAGCTTAACTTAAATATTTACGAACAAATTGTAGGTCTCCACTAGAAAATTGTCACAAGAGATTCAATCGAACAAGTCCAAGAATTAACCGACAAAGTAAACGCAAGCGTTTCATACCACTTGTTTTACTAAGTCGTTTAATTAGATTTCTCATACGAGTGAGGTAAAGGCTTGTATATACTAATAGATTAGAAAACGGTTTTATAAACGAATTTGGTATTAAAATAGTATTGAAATCATTTGAGGAAAGAGTTTTGATATTTACTACTAGTATAGAAAACCTTTATATTTTGAAAGTGACAAATCACAAAGAAGATTGTAGGAACAATCAATCACAAAGATTCACATTCGAAAATGTGAATAAAATCCAAAGAAATCGATATAAAATCCATCAAAGTGGATATATCTAAAATTCCCAAAGAAAAGGTCATCAAAGTCGATAATAAATGACAACAACAAAAGGGAGACACACGAATCGATTAAAGTTGGATATTCAAACGGATTAGCAAAATAGGCTAATCTGGCAAAAATCATCAGGTCGGTCGACCGGACTCCCTGAGTCGGTCTATCGAGCCTTAAACAGAGGAGTGCTTATGCACTCGGCAGCAGGTCGGTCGGCCGACTCAGGGAGCGCGGTCGACCGGACCTGTTGCCAGCCTCTTCCCAGCCCATAGTAATGAGCTCCAACCTCATCCAAATTTCATTCTCTCGAGCAACGGCGCTAAGGGTTTATGCCAATCGACTACCCGGCCCTATATGCTCCTTAATGCATCACCAAAAACATGTTCAAACATAGAAGTTAGGATTTTTAACGAATTGAACTCAAAACACCAAAAATTGGAATATACACCAATTCAATCCAAACCAAAAGCAAATGCACACGAATAAGTGTTAGGAATTCATACCTAACATTCGAAGATAATTCATAGACTTAGATGTGAGATTAAAAATCTCACCTTTTTAACTCAAGAACAAGAAGAAGAAGCTCAAATGCAAAGGAAAGGCTAACCACTCTTCACTCTTACTCAACAAGCTTCAATCTAAGAATAAAACACATATTTTCCTAAATTTGGTTTAGGATATTTTCTGAAATTGAAGAGGAGAAGAGATGGAGAAGATGGAGAAGAGGCTTACCTATCCTTCTCTTTGAATTTGGAGCAAGAATTTGGATTAACAAGAGCAACTAGGGCTTGGGAGTTTCTATTTCCTCTTCCTTTCCCCCATTAACATAAAAGCTTGAGTATTAGGAAAATAGAAAAGAAGTGAATGAAGAGGAGAGGGTCGGAACTGAATACATAAGTCGGCTCAGCCCAAACCAAAACCCTAAGTGAAAAGTAGCAAAAATCAACTTTCTCCAAACATATCGAAGCTTATACTCAAAAAGGTCGCAAACGTCATTTTGAACTCAATGGGGGTGGTCTCGAGTCCTAATTCGGCTGTTTGCAAAAAGTAGCTTTTCGGACCAAAATCCGACTAACGATAAAATATTTAAATAAAATATTTAAATATAAAATCGATAAATATGCGGGTTGTTACATATAAACTTGAGTACATTATATCCAGTCATTCATAAGACTTACAAACCATGAAGCATCATTTCCAGTTTTGGCCCCCAAACAAATATCGTTAGGCAACTTATTATTTATGGAGACAGCTAATATTTTTACGAACAACCCAAAAATACAAAAAGATAATGGAACAAATTAGGACTTTGTGCAATGTTTGGGCTCTACATCGTTAGACTTGATGAATCAATATATCTCTTAGTAAAAAGAAACAACATAACGGTGCACCATTATTGATAATATACAAAATTATGCAATACTAATACAAAAATTGCAGCAAATGAAAAATAAATATACATGTATTTTAGTAAAAGAGAAAGAGGAAATGGAATGATCGAAAGAAACTCCAATATATCAATCGATTTTTTTATGGTGGCAGCTCCAAGTCAATTAATTGGTGCAGTGATTACTCATGTCTCCCAATTACCCACTTCGTCCTATATATTCCAATTAATCACAATAATCCAAGTAGTATTGGGTAAGACTGGTAAAAGAATCGCTTAAATTTAGATGAGGCGTCATAGTAAATGAGCAGATAACGCACCCTTAGTGCATAGGGAGACATTGATAGCTAAAAGGAACACTGAATTGATGAATTTTCTGTTTGTATGGAACCTTTGGTCAGTTCTATTGATTCAGATGCTGCAAACTCAAATAATCGCCGCATCTGATAGGCTGCTTCCAATGAATCCGGGATGGTATGGTCGGCGTGAGAAACAATTTTTGGATCCAAGCAATGAATCGAGGATGGTATCGTCGGCGTTAGAAATCGATGAAGCGAGGAGGAAAAGGTTGTACTTCATAATCCAAAAATTGAGAAAAGTCAAGACGAACCGGATAATTTTCCGATTCAAGCGATGTACATAAGAGAAAACAATGCGAGCGGGACAAAATCGAAGAATGGAAACAAAGATAAAAGAAAATTAAGGATGAGAGAAGGGGAAAAAAATTTAGGTTATCAGGGGAGAGAAGAGAGGGAGCGGTGATTATATCTGAAAATTTAGTTTTGGTGCCCAAAAATTTGGTTTTAAGCCAAAGGGAAATTTGGTTTTAGAGCCAAGAGAAATTTGCATACCTTCAACATATAACATCCTATGTAAATTATGTTCAACTTAGGGTTGTCAATGAGTATCCAAAAAATTTGTAATCCGACTGTTTCCATATCTGAAATATGAAAAATTATTGATTTTCAAAAAATGGATATGAGTACAGATATGGTCACATCTGCATCCGCTAATTATGTGTCTGATTTTAATCAAAATTATAGATAGTTTTCCATGTATTTTAGTAGATAAAATGATTATCATTTATCATTTTATATAAGTAAAAAAAATTAGTGTGTATAAAGTTCAATATTTACTGTTTAAAATTAATTTTCTTGGCATATTTATTATTTTTTATATTTTTAGTATTAAATTAGTTTATAATGAATCAAACTTTTCAATTTATTTGTTTAAATTTATTACTTGTGAACTGGTCGAAGACTATTTGATAAATATTTGATATTCGTCCGCATTCGCAGATATGGATATCTAATATCCGAAAACAATTTCAGATACGGATACAGATATAGATTGGCACTATCCAAATTCATATCTGACCATTTACTGCCCTAGTCCAACGATATCTACTTAAAGAAGGCAATCTTCACCATTCATTTATAATAAAATCAAATACTACTATTAATAATACTGACCTTATATAGTATTTATGCCAAGTGGAAATTAACTGCATGATATTATTTCAGAACTGAATAATATACCAAACTCTAACCATAACCATACCTTAACCACTACCTCCATTGAATAAAATTGCTCCCAAAGTAATTCAAAAGTAATATATTACCCGAATGAATTCATTCAAAAGAAAGAGCAATCTAATAATAATAATTATTTCCTAGTTCAAAATAAATATTAATTATTATTATTTAATTTTAATTATTAACAATTATTATTATTTAATATTAAATTTTAACTTTTAATTATTCATATTTAATTAGTACTTAATTAATTATTATTTATTATAGTAAATTTATTATTATTTATTGATTACTATTTTAATAGTGAATTACTTATAAATTATCGATTATTAATTAAATATTTTATATATAATACTTATTTATTGATTATTGGTTATTGGTTATTAATTATTAATCAATAATAAATAATTAATTATTAACCATTAATAGGAATTGCTTCATATTTTAGATTAATTATTAAATTTTATTATTTGATAGTAGATATTGATTGTTAATTATTATTATTTTAATTAATTATTAAAAAATATTATTATTATTTAATATTGAATTTTAACTTTTAATTATAATTTAATATTGAATTTTAACTTTTAGATATTATTTAATTAATTGTTATACATAA
The DNA here is from genome assembly GCA_030765085.1 of Allium cepa. Classification (NCBI taxonomy): domain Eukaryota; kingdom Viridiplantae; phylum Streptophyta; class Magnoliopsida; order Asparagales; family Amaryllidaceae; genus Allium; species Allium cepa. The sequence goes on along the minus strand of CM060943.1, from coordinate 871,313,274 downwards.
TGAAAATTTTATTATATATTAATCATTAGTTACTTTTATTTAGCAGCAATTATTATTAATAAATTAATAATTATTATTGATCATTAATTATTGATTTATAATTATTAATAGGTATTAATTCATATTTCAAATCAATTAATTATTATTTATTATTATTATTTGATAGTATTTATATTTATTATATACTAATAGTTAATTATTATTATTTAAGCTTTATTTTTTAAAATGTTATTCATTAATTATTATTATTTTTATTTGTTACTAATTTTTTATGAATTATCAAAAGTTAATTGCCAAATATTAATTACTTCTTAACTATTAATAATAATTATTACTTCTTTGTTATTATTTCTTAGTTATTAATTATTAATATTAATTGTTCGTTATTAAAATTTATTCTTATCTATTAATTATCAATTAGTTAATAATAAATATTAATTATTATTTATTTACTATTATATTAATTTTAAATTATTGAATATTAATTGTTATTATTTAACAGTAATTACCAATTATTAATGATTTTCATGTATTGTTATTTAATTATAATTATTAATGTATTATAATAAAGGACAAATGAAAAAGCCAGCAACAGGCATCTATTACAACTAAAAAAAAGAAGAGTTGTTAAAAATTGGCATCTGTTAAAACTAGAAAACGAAAAAGGTTGTAACAGGCATCTACAACGATTGGCCAAAAAAAGAGTTGTCAAAAATAGGCATATATTACAACGGGCATAAAGAATGGTTGTAACAAACATCTATTACAACTGGCAAAATAAAAGAGTTATTAAAAATAAGTTTATTACAACTTTTTGAAAAAATAGTCGTAAAAAAACCATTATTTCAACTGCCATTTTGTGACCGTTGTAAAACTACAGCTGTAGCAGGATCTTTTTTTGGTAGTCTTGCACGTGTGCTTTGGAATGGTAGTTGATTGCTCTAAGCAAGTATAGCGAGTAGTTTGATGATGGTGAGGCTCAACATTCGGGTATGTAGTTTGATAATAGGCGTGTATGTAAGACCCATAAGGAAACGATGAAATAGGAATATGATGTGTATGACTTTGGATATTGTAACGACCTACTATTTTGAACAGTTCAAATCGAAAACTATTCAAACATGTCGAACTTGAATTGCTCAAAACAACGGACTGTTGATTTATATTTGGTAAAACTTACCATATCCAGTAAATAAATCAATCACAGAATCACAGACATGTAGTAATATAACAATAAATAGCGGAATAGATAAATAGTAGTTCATTAAGCTACTACAGAACATAAAAGTTTAAAACCAAATACAACAGAAATCCTGAATACATAGAAGTCCCAATACAAAAGACATGTCAGAACATTAAACAGGAAATAACTGAAATAACTGTAATAACTAAAATTTGAATAGATATAAGACAGATCTTGAAGCAAAGCTCGAAGCTCCAAAGGTGAATCTTAAATGTTGTGACACTCGGTCCGACCCTAGCATAAAACAAAACATAAAACACTCGAGTCAGGATTAACATTCTTATGCTAGTAAATTAACTCAAGTGAAATGTCCAAGTGAAACGCAATATAACTTAAAGAATTTTGGGATTCATCCCTTACGGATCCGTGGAACTATCCACATACATAATACAATATGCTATATATATAATGTGTACAGTAAAGTAAACTATTAAAATAGCTCTAAAGCATTATCCATAACCACCTTAACAAATTTTTATATAAATTCTCGTAGTCTATACAATACCATAATTCCTCCATAAATTGGAGGGCTATCACAGGGCACTCCATAGGTACAGTACAAATTAAACTCGTAGCAGGCGCGATAAGGCATGTGACAAGGCATGCAAGGTAGTGCCTAGGGTAGGATTCTACCATTTTGCAGAACCAGGCTGGTGCTAACGCATAGCAGCTACTACCGTCCACCTCGAGACACACTCCCAAATAAAAGGCGCACCAAATCAAATCACAAAGTAATGGAATGGTATCGAAGAAGCATGTTCGATCGGAGGTGCGACCTCACTTGGCCCAAGTATAGCTCATGTTTTTGTCACATCGAGCTGACTTGTTGGAGTTAGAGCTGCATTCATACCTCATATAGATGTCGTCAAACCATCCTACTTTGTTTTGGATTCTCCACCACATGCACAGTTGTTAAAGTGGTTTTCAGTATTAGCAGACAGTATAACAATATCTGATCCTGGTCTCTTTAACAACCAACCTCTTATTTCATACCGTGGTCATTTTCATTTCAAACGGTTCATACTTCATATCAAAATATCATATTCATTTCAAAATCATATCACTTTCGAAATCATATCAGTTCCTACTTAAACCGTTTGAATATTGAAAGTAGTTTATATATTGGAATAGTTATACATTAAAAATAGTTTATATTCAAAAATAGGTTATAGATTAAAATAGTTTATATATTAAAATAATTTATATATTAAAAGAGTTTATATCAAAATAGTTTCAAATTATAAATGTTTCCCTACAAATTAATTCAAATCAACTTTAGTTACAAATTCAATTTAAATCAATCTCAGTTTGACTATTTCAACTAAAAGGGTTAAATGTTCAATTCAAATTCTCATTAAAACCATTTTAATCTAAATCGATTTCGAGTCCAGGTTAGAACTACAAATTTAAACCGCTTCTGATTCAATAGGTTTCAAAGTTTAAATACTCAAACAATATACAATAACTAAATTTAATAATTTCATTTATATTTCAAAATTCAACTTTTTTTATTTGAATTTGAAAATATTAGCTTAGTCGTTTTTACTAACATTCATATAAAATCTCAAATTACAAATTTAAATCAAAATCAAAATCAATCATTAAATATCTAACTTCAATTATATTTAATTCTAAAATATTCACCTATTCACTTTTTTATAAGCATTTAAATCAAATCTCAAATTACAAAATTTAAATCAAAATTAAATATTCCAATTCAATTTTATTTAAATTTCAAAATATCTATTTATTCACCTTTAATTAATATCCAGCTGTCAAGTTATAAAAATCATATTTTTGAAGTCTTAAAATTAATAAGTTCCAAATTCATTTTTATTTAAATACAATTCTTAAACAAATTAAATTACAAGTCCATTTTAACTTATCCTTCCAACCATTATTTATTTAAGTTAGTACAACAATCTATTTCTAAAAATAATAACAAAAATTCAAATAAATATTTAAACACACTATATATATATAAGTTGTTAAATCTACTTTTAAAATATTAATAGAAATTGTAAATAAAATATTTAAATCATATATTATATATAAATAAAATTTAAATTAAATTCTTATTAAATTTCATTATATTAATTATTATTAAATTAAATCTTATTATTATGAAATCTATTCTAAATCTTATTTTATATATTTTAAAGATAATAAAGTTATAAGTAAAATTTTATAATTTACATTTTAAAACTTAAATTTTAATTTTTAAATTTCCAAAACATTAAATTTTAAAATTCTAAATTTTACACATATATTAAAATTAAAATATCCTTCATATATATATATATATATATATATTCTAAATCAAAACACGTATATTTTCTTTTCTCAAAAATTCAGAATCATTTAAAAATAGACCAACAGTGTCCGCATATAGTTTTCTATCCTATGGTCAGTGATATAGATATTTATCATTTCATTCTGTAATAATTTAATATTTACAAGCATATATCATTTTAAGCCGTAATCCTAAAATTCAAAATTAATAAAATCACTTGGTTTTATAATTTCAACCCATAATGATTTCCCAAATCTATAATATCATTCGGGTATGTTTCATTTCAACCCATAAGATTTCCTAATCTAATAGGGAACTTGCGGTGTGAAAACAATAAAATAAATTAACATGGCAATATCAATGGAAATTATGATTGTAATTAACAATTTACAAATAATATATATATATATATATATATATATATATGTATGTATGTATATGTATATACAACAGGTTATGGTTATCATATGTCGATTAACAGAGATAAACAAATTCAAATGATAACATATCATATTCAACAATTAAATTTCTAACCAATTCAATTTAGCAACATATTTCAATCGTCATTTCATTTGAAATCAATTTGCTAAACATAAGGATGTTAATCATGAGTGATCGCTTACCTTTCATGTGTATGAAAAACATGATGGCGAAGATGGTGACACGGACACGTAGATAGATACTGATACGAGTAAAGCAAAGCAAAAGCTGTTGAGATTTAAGGACAGCGATCACGCGAGGCAAAGCACATGAATTCGATGAATATATGTATATGTGAAATCATATCACATATATATTAAATATTATTTTTATATATTTGAAATAATAAAATCATAAGTAAAATCTTAAAATTTATACTTTTCAAAACTTAACTTATAAATTTAAATTTTCCAAACATATAAAAAAATTACACATATTAAAATTTAAAATAAAATCATTATATTATATTAAAAATCAAAACCCATATAATTTCTTTTAAAGCTATGAAAATAATTTTTCAAAATAGGAGGAAAAAGCTTAGATGTGCACGGCGGTTGCGTGGTGGGGTTGCGGAGATAGTGAGTTGCTAAGCGGAGAACTTGGCAGACTCGGGTAGGGCACGGGTGGCTGCTCTTGTTGCTTTGAAAGGTGGCGGTTGTCATGTCAACAAGTATGTGGAGCTGACTGGTTCGGGGAGGGTGAAATTATTTTCATGGTTGCGGCTGTCGCGTGGAGAGGCTTGGTGGAAGGGCCTGTGTGTTGTAGGAGGAAGCGAGTCAGGTGGCGGGAGGACTTTCAGTGGCAGTTGGGTATGGTGTGGGCTGACTGATGATGGCAGAAGGGAATTGGTGGCAGTAAGGGTGGATGTTGGTGGATCTTGCAGCGAGAAAGGAGGATGAAGGTGGGGTCCAGATGTTTTGATGGAGGCAAGTCTATTAAAGGTGAGCATTTTTCGGCTGTTGTAGGAAATGGGGTTGCAATCTGGGTAGGCGACTGCATGGTGGGTTGGATGGGGAGGGCCAAAGGTTTGTCACAACAGGATGTGGGCATGGGTTTCATTGCAGGTAGGCACGGCACAGGATTGAGATGGTGGGGCTCGGTTGATGGCGCAGGGCTGTTTAGTGGTTGTTGCTAATTGTGCACTCGAGTGGAAGGATAGGGAGGTGTTAGGTGAGTGCAGGGGATGAGCATGATCCATGCAATGCCAATGTATATATAACCATGTATATTTTAATTTTCCTTTTTATAAAACTAAGAACAAAACAAAGGAAGAGAGGACTGAAAATGGAAACAGGTAGGAGGGAGAAGAAGACGTACTGCTTTTATCTAAAAAAAATATAACATAAGAGGAGAAGGCAGACGTTCAAAAAGAAGGATGACAAGAAAGATGGGTTCAGTATATGTAAGGATGAAAAATAAATATATATTAATATATTTCTCAATAAAGATCAGAACGAATAGAATTCTGGGGATATTAAAGGTGTGTGGCTATTGGTTGTCTTCGGGAACAACCGAAAGGACACAAAACCCAAAAGGCCCAAACGGGTACCGATACGGCTAATTGTTTCGTAGATTTCGCCACGTATCAGACACTGAAATGTACAAATGAATGTACTACGGTGAAAGCACGACGAGGCAAACAAAATGGTGCATGGATATCAGTGACCCGACCCTCCTATCAAAACTCAATAATCGCTGCCAAAAATGCTGCTAAAACGCCGAAAATAATATAAATGGGGCGAGAGCAGCCCAAATTTGATGAAACGAAATATGCTGTCTCACTCAAAAAATGATATACATTTTTCTTATATGATAATATTAATATTTTGAAAATATTTAATTTCCATCAAATTCGAACTGATTTAAATTAAAATTAAAATTTCACAACCAAACAAGCTTTCCTACTTTCTAATGAAAATCTGACATTTGCTACGTTTAAATAGACGTATTTCAAATATCAAATTTTCATTTCCTAAATTTTATTATTTATTTTCCAGCAAAAAAATTTACTTAATTATGTTATTTAAATCAGTAAAATTTTTGGGTTGTTACACTCTCCTCCACTCAAAACATTTTGTACCCGAAAAAGAACGAGATAGGAGAATAGAAGCAATAGAGTGGAAAGATATATTTGAAATACATAAAACCAGATACAACAATTAATTCTAAACCATATAAATTTCATTTTTGGACATCTTATTACTTAGATTTATATTGTATATTATTTAATTACATATTCTCATTACATTCAAACTTTTTTCAGGTAAGTTTTATTCATGTAACTAAGTGTTATTGAGCACTATACAAATTTACCTTTTATTTACAACGTTTCTATTTAGCATAATTTAGTTTGAACATTTTATTACTTAAATTTTCTTGTATAACCATTAATCACATATTCACATTATCCTTTAACTTTTTGAATATTGCAGGTGAGTTATATATGTTTTAAAATGCAATTGAATATTATACAAATAAATTCTATCCTAGTTCAACTGTTTCAAATTGCTACAGTTTCATTTCTCATTTTAAACACTTCAATTATTCAAAAAAAATGTTTCATTTCAATAACTGAAAACCATCACTTAATATAGAAGTTAAGAGTTAAATTTTATGTTTTACTTTAAACGATTTTTAAAATAAATATATACAAACATATGTGTGTGTGTGTGTGTGTGTGTGTGTGTGTGTGTGTGTGTGTGTGTGTGTGTGTATATTTTGTACATCAAATCATACTCAAGAAATTCAAATCAAATCCATTTTCCAAAACAAAAGTGTAACAAGGCTACTAAGTTGTCTCCCCACTTCGAGATTTGAAAAGGAATGTCAATGATGCTACAGTTATCACCGAAATTAATTTCTAGTGACAAAAGAGGAGGGTACTGACTTGCTTCTTTTAAAATTCTTTGGAAACAATTTCCATTCAAAAATACTTCCAAACGATATATTTTTCAAACTTTGGAAACCAAATTTAGAAAAACAGCGAAAATTTAATTCTCAAATCCTAAATTTAAATCCATTTCATTTGCAAATCAGATTTATAAACCATGTTTTAAAATTTCATCTCCTTATAACATACAACAATAGTTAATGTTTTAGGAATGTTGACAAAACAATAAGTGATAATCTATACTATCATTTCTAACAACCAATTCATTTAACTATCCAATTTCAAAAAATTATACTTTTATAAATATAATACAATCATACATAAAATTATTTCATTTACAAATTTCGAAAGCAATATTGTGTTAGTTTGCACTGTTCAAGTGTTTTGGAATTCCTGTCGATAGCGTTGGCCATACGAATCGATCAAAATCAAAAATTCGAACTTAACAACTCAAACAACACAGTATAAAACATTTTTATATCAATTACAAATATTCTCCCTTACAGGATGATCCAAGAATGGATTATAGAGAAAGGATAGATTCAAATTTAGAAGTACCCTAATCAAAGAGAATTCTAACTAAGAAGTTGTGCTTAAAAGGAAGATACGATAATTAAATTACAAAAGAGGAACAATGGATGGACTTATACTAATCATGATGATCTTAACGTGGTTAACCGAGACTCCATTTTCAGAAACAAAGTGCCCAAGGAATCGAACTGCATCCCTCCAGAAATGGCATTTAGAAAATTTGGCTTTCAACTAATGACTCTTAAGAGTTTGGAGAACATAGCTCAAATGAGACTCATGACCTCCTCTGATTAAAAAAGACGAGAATATCATTACGAAAACTAGGACAAACCTGTTAAGACCATCATGGAAAAACGTGATTCATGAGATCAATGAAGAAGGCATGAGCGTTGGTTAATCCAAAGGGCATGACTAACCATTCATAGAAACCATTCTCCATTCGAAAAGCTATCTTAGGAATGCTCCCCTTAGATACATGAATATGGTGAAAACGGTAGCAAGATTGAGTTCTTGGAATAAGATCGATGTGGAATTCAAATTCCAACTTAGGAGGAAGAGAAGAAACTTCACTAAAGACGTCCGGATAATCCCTAACTATCTCGGTAGAGTCAAGGTCACCAGTCTGAGAACCAAGCAAAAGCTAAAACTGTCTACAAAATCCTGAGGAAATCTATATTTGATCACAAGAGAATTACCCTGGTCGTCTACTGAAGAAATGGTTCGGGCTTTGCGAGAAATAACAGCATCAAAACCGAGGACAAAAAATCTTCGGTGAATCAATGGCTGTTGTAAAGGTGCTTCAACCCTTTAAAAATCATATTTAGATTGGCGGGACCGTCGATGGGATTAGTCGTACACAAGGACGAAGTTGCTAATTGAGGTTGCAAGATGTGCTCAAATTTATCACAGCGATCAACAGAGATAAAGCTATGTGGTGCTTTAGTATCAAAAAGAACACGAATAGGAAAAGTCATGAATAGATTTTAGAACAAAGGTAAAGTTCCAAAATTCAAAAGAAATCCGAATCTAGGAGGATCCTATTGAAGAATTTAAAGCTCGAACAAATATGACTCTGTATTTAATTTTACTCATTCTAGGGTATCACTACCCTATCTCTAATGAGTTTTACTCCACGCGTGAAGTTTTTCCTAAACTAGAGCTCTGATACCAACTGTAACGACCAGGTATTTCGAACCGTTCAAATCAACAATCATCCACACATGTCGGACTTGAATTGCTCAAAACAATGGATTGTTAATTTATATTTGGCAAAACTTAGTATATACAGTAAATAAATCAATCATGGAATCACAGACACAGAGTAATATAACAATAGTAGTTCATAAAACAAATGACAAGTCTGAACATAAAACTAGAAATAACTGAAAGCTGAATAGATATAAGACAGATCTTCAAGAAAAGCTCCAAGCTCCCAAGGTGAGTCTCGAATGCTATGACACTCAGTCTGACACGAGCGTAAAGCAAAACACAAAACACTCGAGTCAGAGTTAACATTCTTATGCAAGTAAATCAGCTTAGTGAAATGCAATAAAACTTAAAGAATGTTGAGATTTCATCCTTTAAGGATCCATAGAACTATCTACATACATAGTACAATATAGTACATATATAATGTCTACAGTAATGTAAACAATTAAAATAGTGTTAAGGCGTTACCCATATCCCCCTTAACCCATTTTATATATATTCCCGTAGTCTATACAGTACCGTAAATCCTCCGCAAACTGGAGGGCTATCAGAGGGCACTCCATAGGTATGGTACAAACCAAACTCATAGTGGGTGCGATAAGGCATGTGACAAGGCACGCGAGGCAATGCATAGGGCATGATTCTACTGTTTTGCAGAACTGGGCTGGTGGTACAGCATAGCAGCTACTACCGCCCACCTTGAGACACATTGCCAAGTCAAAGGTGCACCTAATCAAATCGCAAATTAAAAGAATGGTATCGAAGAAGCATACACGATCGGAGGTGCGACATCACATAGCCCAGGTACAGCTCTTGTTTTATTCTTATCAAGCTAACTCGTGGGAGTTAGGTGTGACGCCCCACCTCTATACCCACGCTAGTCAAGGACACTACGGTGTAATGCCGTCAACTAGCACGGAGAATAAGGCTGTTAAGGAGCGACCATCCGTGTAATTGCTTTGTGCGAGCACCGATATGTCAAATAGTACAACATGCATTTCATTTCAAGAGGAAATCCGACATGCCGAGACAAACTCAAAGCTACTACACAGTGGCTATGATATCTTCGGAAACAAATATAGAAATAAACATAACATAAATCAGTCACAGATATCCATATCACGAAGGCGGAAACAGATATGAATATAACACATGATAGTGTACATCAGAGTAGTGGTCAACAAGATCCACAATATCACAAAAGAATAGATACAAGTGCTAGGCAAAAGAATAAGTATACATCAAGGAGTCTCTATCTCGAATGTATTCATAACAAAAACTACTAATCTAAAGTAGTTAGTCAAAAATCAGGCGATGGACCCTGATAAGAAGTCAAGTAGAAGCACCTGTAATATCTCGGTCTGACCCGAGTATTATTTAAGAAGAAAATAATAAAAGGATCAGTCTAGCTATAAATATCAGATAAAATGAGATAGGATAATAGGTGCGATTAAAACATATGATAATGAAATTGTCATACTATATAAAGTATACATCAACGAACACCAATAATCATACAATATCACAAGAAATCTCAAAGCACTAAAAAGAACGTCATATTCTTTATTTTATCCATCAAACCACAATTATTGACGATCATATCAATGCCAATCGAAAAAGTTAGTGAAACACAAATTCACTAATGGACAAAAATTGATAAAGCTTATCGATGCAAATCACGAAAATTGGTGAAACACAAATTCTAGAAATCGATCAATAGAAATCCAGAAATAACAAAAAGGGGAAAGAGGCCTATCACTAGAACGGGAGCATGAGAACTCACCAACACGTGTATCATAAAATGGAAAGCTATTTCATGGTTGCTAACCATTAATTTTGAGCCGAGGCTCCACTAAAACGGCCCGAAGACCATGAACCGAAGCTCTACTAAATCGGCCCAAAGACCATGAGCCAAAGCTCCACTAAAACGGCCCGAAGACCATGGGTCGCTACCCCACCAAGCCGAAGCTCCACTAAAAATGGGTTTAGTCTCCCTTACAGACAAAGTGACATCGCATATTGCTAGTCTAAATCACAAAATGATCACCATTGATCGATAAGTGTAAATTACACTAAGCTAGTAAATATATGAGTTTAGCTTCAAGTCCCATAACCACTAGCTTAACTTAAATATTTACGAATAGATTGTAGATTTGCACTCGAAAATTGTCACAAGAGATTTGATCGAACAGATCCAATAATTAACCGACGAAGTGAACGCAAGCATTTCATACCACTTGTTTTACTAAGCCGTTTAATTAGATTTCTCATACGAGTGAGGTAAAGGTTTGTATATACTAATAGATTGGAAAACGTTTTAATAAATGAGCTTTGTATTGAAAATAAAGTAGAAATCATCTTTGTGAAAGAGTATGAATATTTAATACTAGTATAGAAACCTTTGTGTTTTAAAGTGACAAAGCACAAAAATGATTGTAGAAACAATCAATCACCAAAATTTCACGTTGAAAGACGTGAATTAAATCCAAAGAAATCGATTCCAAATCCATCAAAAATGGATATACCCAAAAATTCCATAATAGAAGTCATCAATGTCGATAATAATTGATAACAACAAATCGGAAAACCATGAATCGATAGAAATTGGAAATCAACACAAAATAGGCTAAATAGGCAAATAGAAGCAGGTCAGTCGACTAACTGCAATTGGCTAGTCGACTGGTCCAGAAACCTGGAAATTTCATTTCATGAAGTCTGTCGACTGATTACAGTGGCCAGTCGACTGATTGCAGGAAACAGAGACTCCCTGTCTCTGTAAACAGCCCCTAGAGGCATCATTGGCTATAGCCCGTCGACTGGCTGGGTGCTGGGCTATTTTTTCAGCCTATTCAATGAAGAGAAAACTCTCCAAATTGCAATCGAATGAGCAACGGCGCCAGGGGTTTACGCCAATCAGCAACCCGGCCTTATAAGCTCTTCATCACCAAAAACATGTTTAAACATCAAAGTTAGGATTTTTGAAGATTTGACTTCAAAACACTTGGAATATTCACCAATTCAATCCAAACCAAAAGCAAATGCACATGAATAAGTGTTAGGAATTCATACCCAACAATCAAATATAGTTATAGACATAGACGTGAGATAAAAATCTCACCTTTTTACACAAAAACAACTAAGAGGAAGCTTGGAAACCAAAGGAAGATCAACCACTCTTCAACACAACCCAAGGAGCTTGTATCTAAGCTCAAAAGGAAGAACATTTCCTAAATTAGGTTTAGGAATTTTCTGAAATTAAAGAGAGAATGGGTTGGAGAAGAAGAAGGAGATGCTTACCTAAGCTTCTCTTTGATTTTGGAGCTAGAACTTGAATTTGCAAAGGTAATAATGGCTTAGGAATTTCTATTTCCTTTTCTCTTCCCCCATTTTTGTTTAAGCTTGAAGTATTAGGAAATGAAAATGAATGAAGAGGAGTGGGGGTGGAGCTAGGGTCTGATGTTAGGCTATTGGGCTGAAACCCAATACCCAAAGCCCTAAGTGAAAAGGTCGAAATTCTAGCTAACTCCAAACATATCGAAGTTTATTCTCAAAAAGGTCATAAACGGCGTTTTGGACTCAATGGAAGTAGTCTTGAGTCCGAATTCGACTCTTTGCAAAAAGTAGCTTTTCGGACTATAATCCGAATAACGATGCTATATTTAAATAAAATATTTAAATATTCAATCGTAAAATATGCGGGTTGTTACAAACTCCCCTCCTTAAAGAAATTGCATCCTCGTAATCTTAATAAGAAAATAAAGAGTAACAACCATAAAAGCATGTCAATACAAAGAAATTTGAAATAAGAAGTTCACCTCAAAGAGCTCAAGAGAGTAAGTCCGGATGTGTTTGCTCAATGAATCTCTGGATTCCCAAGAGCAATCCTTAGGATTTGAGAACCACTGAACTTTCACAAGATGAACATCTTTATTTCGAAGGTGCTCAACCTCCGAAACAATGATGCGAATAGGATGTTTCTCATAAGTAAAATAGGTGAAACTTCAGTTTCTTCAATAACACCGGGCTCAAGAATAGAATCGGAATCTCGAAGGCATTTCCATAACTGAGAAACGTAAAACACGTCATGAATAGCAGAAAACTGAGCCGGTAATAAAAGGCGATAAGCCACGGAATCAATACATTCGGTGATGGGAAATGGACCAATATATTGAGGTGCTAATTTTCCCGATCAACTAAAACGCACAACACCCCTCATAGGTGAAACACAAATAAACACAAAATCTCCCATAGAAAATTCTAATTTCCTTCTTCGGTTATCGGCATAGGATTTTTGCCTACTTTGAGTTTCTTTCATCCTATGACGAATAACGTCAATCTTTTAGTGGAATCTCGAATAAAATCTAGATCAAAAACTAGCTTCTCATCGGCCTCAAGCCAACAAGAAGGAGATCGGCATGGCCTTCCATAGAGTGCCTCGAAAGGTGCCATACTAATACTAGATTAGAAGCTATTATTATAGAAAAAATCAACAAGAGAAATATGATCTTCCCAACTTCCACCAAAATCAAGAACACATGCACAAAGAAGATCTTCAGGAGTTTGATTCACATGCTCGGTTTATCCATCGGACTGAGGATGATAAGCGGTGCTAAAATGAAGCTTTGTTCCCAAAGCTTTTTGAAGACTCTTTCAAAATCCACTAGTAAACAATGGATCACGATCACTAACAATAGAAGTAGGACCTCCATGTAATTTCATAATTTCTTTAATAAAAAGTTTGGCCAAAAGAGGTATGGTCCGATTGGACCGAACGGGAATAAAATGGCCGGATTTAGTTAGTCTATCAACTATCACCCATAGGCTATCATGACCCGAACGAGAACGGGAAGGCCGTCAATAAAGTCCATGGAAATTTGATCCAACTTCCAAATTGGAATGTCCAAAGGATGCAATAACCCACCGGGCCTTTGATGTTCGGCCTTAATGAGTTGGCAAGTCATGCAACACTTGACAAAGTTAGCAATATCTGATTTCATCCCATCCCAATGATAAAGTCGCTTCATATCCGCGTACACTTTACTACTACCGGGATGAATGGTAAATTTAGAACGATGAGAATCTTCTAAAATATCTTTTCGATGATCACTAATATTTGGCACGATAAGTTTACCAAATTTTTTAATGCCGCCACGAATATCAATATAAAGTTTTCAAACCTTCAATATCAATTTTATCCCTAAAATTCTGGCTAAGAAGAGCCAATTCGGGATCTAGCCTTTGAGCTTCAATGATGCGGTTTATAAGAGAAGGATGAGCCTCAAGGATACATAAAGCCAAAGATGAACATAAATCGGACTCACGATCTCGAATCTCACAAGTGGCTAAAGCCTCGAGATGATTTCATTCGGATATCATCATGGAAACAACCGATGTTGCTTACGACTAAGTGCATTGGTAACTCGATTCCCCTTTCCGGGAGTATAAAGAATATCAAGATCATATGATGCAAGTAACTCGAGCCAACGTTGTTGACGCAAATTAAGCTCCTTTTAAGAAAATAAATACTTCAAAGATTTATGATCGGTATAGAGAACAAATTTCTCTTCCAAAAATAATGATACCAAATTTCAAAAAACGAAAACAATAGCCGCGACCACTAGATCATGAGTGGTATACCTAGTCTCGATAGGTTTTAATTGTATAGAAGCATAAATGATAGAACATTCTCTTCCACAAGAGAACGACACCCAAACCAGTACAACAAGCATCGGTAGAAACAGTGAAATCTTGGTTCCCCTCGGGAATCACAAGAATTGGAGTATCGGGAAAAGAGTTCTTTTACTTGATCCACTTTCCCGGAAAACTAAAACTTCCAAAAATTATAATTGACTTTATGTAATCATCTTTCTAGAAAAATTTACATTTTACAAGTCAATTTATTGTGTCTGACTGTCTCATCAAAGCGTTTAGGAAACTCCTATCGATAACATTAATCAAGCGCATCGACCAGAATACTTAAAGCACTTAATGAGCAATACAATCATCAAATCTTCTTCTATATGATAAATAAGTCTCTTAAAATTTTTAAGAATATTCTTTGTACGTTTTAAAACAAAATCTAATTATACTTATAAATAAATCTTATGAAAAATATTTTCAAAATTTTAAATTTTGTTTTCATCCAAAATCAATAAATACAAGAATGGAGTCATCGAGATATTCGTAGAATACTCGATACATAAAATGGATGAAATAAGCTGAACAAACTGAATGACATAACTCCCCTCCTTAAAGAAATTGCGTCCTCGCAATCTTAAGAAGAAAATAAAGAGTAACAACCATAAAAGCATGTCAACACAAAAGAAATTTGAAATAAGAAGTTCACCTCAAAGAGCTCAAGAGAGTAAGTCCGGATGTTTTTGCTCAATGAATCTCTGGATTCCCAAGAGCAATCCTCAGGATTTGAGAACCACTGAACTTTCACAAGATGAACATCTTTATTTCGAAGGCGCTCAACCTCCGAAGCGATGATGCGAATAGGATGTTTCTCATAAGTCAAATAGGTGAAACTTCAATTTCTTCAATAACACCGGGCTCAAGAATAGAATCGGAATCTCGAAGGCATTTCCATAATTGAGAAACGTGAAACACGTCATGAATAGCAGAAAACTGAGCCGGTAATAAAAGGCGATAAGCCACGGAATCAATACATTCGGTGATGGGAAATGGACTAATATATCGAGGTGCTAATTTTCCCGATCGACTAAAACGCACAACACCCCTCATAGGTGAAACATGAATAAACACAAAATCTCCCATAGAAAATTCTAATTTCCTTCTTCGGTTATCGGCATAGGATTTTTGCCTACTTTGAGCTTCTTTCATCCTATGACGAATAAGGTCAATCTTTTAGTGGAATCTCGAATAAAATCTAGATCAAAAACTAGCTTCTCATCGGCCTCAAGCCAACAAGAAGGAGATCGGCATGGCCTTCCATAGAGTGCCTCGAAAGGTGCCATACTAATACTAGATTGGAAGCTATTATTATAGGAAAACTCAACAAGAATGATCTTCCCAACTTCCACGAAAATCAAGAACACATGCACAAAGATGATCTTCAAGAGTTTGATTCACATGCTCGGTTTATCCATCGAACTGAGGATGATAAGCGGTGCTAAAATGAAGCTTTGTTCCCAAAGCTTTTGAAGACTCTTTCAAAATCCACTAGTAAACAATGGATCACGGTCGCTAACAATAGAAGTAGGAACTCCATGTAATTTCATAATTTGTTTAATAAAAAGTTTGGCCAAAAGAGGTATGGTCCGATTGGACCGAACAGGAATAAAATGGACGAATTTAGTAAGTCTATCAACTATCACCCATAGGCTATCATGACCCGAACGAGAACGGGGAAGGACGTCAATAAAGTCCATGGAAATTTGATCCCACTTTCAAATTGGAATGTCCAAAGGATGCAATAACCCACCGGGCCTTTGATGTTCGGCCTTAATGATTTGGCAAGTCATGCAACACTTAACAAAGTTAGCAATATCAGATTTCATCCCATCCCAATGATAAAGTCGCTTCATATCCGCGTACATTTTACTACTACCGGGATGAATGGTAAATTTAGAACGATGAGAATCTTCTAAAATATCTTTCCGAAGATCACTAATATTTTGCACGATAAGTCTACCAAATTTTTTAATGTCGCCACAAACATTGATATAAAAGTCTTTCAAACCTTCAATATCAATTTTCTCCTAAAATTCTAGCTAAGAAGAGCCAATTCGGGATCTAGCCTTTGAGCTTCAATGATGCGGTATATAAGAGAATAATGAGCCTCAAGGATACATAAATCCAAAGATGAACATAAATCGGACTCACGATCCCGAATCTCACAAGTGGATAAAGCCTCGAGATCATTCTATTCGGATATCATCATGGAAACAACCGCTTGTTGCTTACGACTAAGTGCATCGGTAACTCGATTCCCTTTTCCGGGAGTATAAAGAATATGAAGATCATATGATGCAAGGAACGCGAGCCAACGTTGTTGATGCAAATTAAGCTCCTTTTGAGAAAATAAATACTTCAAAGATTTATGATCGGTATAGAGAACAAATTTCTCTTCCAAAAATAATGATACCAAATTTCTAAAAACGAAAACAATAGCCGCGAGCACTAGATCATGAGTGGTATACTGTTAACGTGAAAATCGGACGCTAACACCCCGGTGTCAATTGAAGTTGGATGAAAGCACCACCCGTGTACACGGGAACTACAAACAAGTAGAGAAATCACAGAAAAAGCAGAAAAGACAACAGTTTTTATAGTGGTTCGGCTTAGAGTAAGCCTACGTCCACTTTAAATCTCTTTATTACTGAATTTGGTTACAACTTTACAACAATCTTCAACTACAACACACTGTAGACTAGTAGATCAAATTCTGATGGAGAATAATCTTCCGAATTCATGTTAAATGATGTAGATTTTCTCTTGGAGATCGTCGTAGTGTCCTTGGTGTTTGGAGTACTTGAAGTGTTGGGTGAGTCGAGAATTCAGCAGAGTATCGGCGCTTGAAATGGTCGGCCAAAAGTCCCCTTCATGTTTGAGGTAGGTCGGTATTTATAGAAAAATCTTCCCTTTGAATCGTAAGTCGTGTTCGACTCATGGTAACCCGTGGCCGAGTTAAGTTGGCTCGTGGGCGACTCGGCTGGTAGAGTCTATGCTTGGTGTCAGAGCGCCTTCGATCTTCTGGATATAGCACAAGTCCTAACTCGTTCATGAGTTAAGAGATCATGGCCGACTTATCTGACTAAGCCCTTGGTTTCTCAATGGTTCACTTTTTCAAAATTACAAGTCATGAGTCGCTCACGGGTGAACTTTCTTTGACATAAGCCTTGTGACTACGGGTTACGACTCAGTGGTTTTAGGTCGTAGGTGAGTCATGCTGAGTCGTGAGTCGCGCAACTACTCAATTTGTTGAGTCGGTAACTCGTTGAGTCGGCCTGTCTCATAAATCGTTAACCTCTTGAGTCATTCCGCTTCTCTTAAGCCGCCTTGAATTCTAACTCGCCAGCTTGTTGAGTCGCTTCTACCTTTAAGTCGTGAATTACCTTGAGTCGTAGACCCATTCCATCTTTCTTAAACCATTGAGTTGTAGACTCCTATATGTCGTAAGTCGTTCACTTCCATAAGCTGTTGACTCCTTTAGGTCGGCCAATCCCTGACTCGCTAAGTCGTGTAGCTCCCTTGAGTTATGCAGCTTTTGAGTCGTTAGGCTGTGAAGTATTCCAATTTGTCAAGTCGTCAATCCCTTAAGTCGTTAACTTGTTGAGTCAGACCACTTCTTAAGTCGCTCTGGTCCTTTAAGTCGTGAGTCGTCTCAGTTCCTAACTCGTTGTCCAAACGGGGTTAACATTTGCCCCTCGAAGTGCACGCCTAAGTCGTAGGACGTGTGCTTCGATCTTCTTAGCTCGTGTCCTGATGGGTTGTTAGGTCGCAAAGACTTAAGGAAGAGACTAGGTCGGCTGATGCTGATTCGTATTCCATCGCTCCAGTGTATAAATGGCTTAAGTCGTCCCTTCTTCTTCACTTTCTTACTTCAGCGTTTATTTCCGCCATTAACAAGCTTCGAAACTTTCAAAGACGAACTCAACCAGTTAACCTCATCATCAATCAAATTTCTTTGATCTTCGTCGTCATACTACGTAAGTAAACTTATTGCCCGCTCAATTTCACAACTGCCGTAATCCCTCGATCATGGAGTTGGACTTCCCGTTTTCTAACCCCAATCCAAATCCTCTCACCATGCTTCATTTCGAGTCACGCTATGATTGATTCTTTGACAAACTGAGAGCGGTTTGATTTGAGTTTGTAGACGATTTGCAAGGAGGAGACGATGGGTTTTTATATTTCGAGTCAGTTGATCCATGAATTTAGAGGAGATGAGACTGTCTTGTATGGCTTATCGGGTTAGGAGATAGGAGGATAACGGGCTAAGGTTTAGGAGGATAATGGGTTAGGAGTTCTGAGAAGGGGTTGGTCGGTTGGAGGAAGCATGATGTTAACTTGGACGTGATTCAGTAATTTTCAGCGCCATAATTTTGAGCGATTCAATAACCTTCGCGACTTACTTCTTGACCGACTTACCAACTTTCACGACATAAGTCTTAAGTCATAGCCGGGATAGGACTTGAGGAATTTCACGTTGCTTCGGACGGAAGCCTTTTCTATTTTTCATGGTTAACGACTTAGAGCACTGCCGACTTAAGACACTAACAATTCAAGATTGAAACGACCTAACTTAACTCGCCTCGTAATCCTTAGGTCGTGGACGAGTTAGCCAGATAACCAATGATTTGATTTAACCCGTAGGAAGAATTTCTTAAGTCATTGCCAACACTTAAGTTGTCGCCGAGTCAACACTTAAGTCATCGCCGAGTCAACACTTAAGTCGTCGCCGAGTCAACACTTAAGTTGTTGCACTTGACAATCTTGCTTGAACCTTGAACTTTAACTTGATTTGCTGAAATAAACTGCCTGAGTGCTGAATTGTTTGGACTTTAACTTCTTAAACTTTATTACATTTTTTCATAGGTCACTCCTGCAAGCTAATAACCTGTCTAATACAACATTTACAGAAAATTGGGACGAATATATTGCCACTGACTGCCCACATCAAATGACAGATTAGTTAATAACAATTAATCAACTTGAACAGATTGTGTGAACGAAGTGCTTTAATACAACGAATTCAAGCAAAGTATCAAGGCAACATTGGAATAGTCAACTAAACTTTCCTGTTTGCATTAACACTGTGCTTGAACTTCAATTTAATAAGTCCTGAAATTTGATAATCGATCAATTGTCGACGAACTTAACTCCAGTTATATTTACTTGTTTATTTTTATTAGTTTTGCACAACACTTCACACTTTTAGGAAACATGCACCTTCAAATTTGAATACCCAATTGCTTATGTAGAATGGCCTCACATCAAGAAGAAGTAACGGAACAGATTGGAGAGGCTCTTCCAATAGCTGCTCCACTGACTACTCCACCGGAAAGAGTCTCAACATCCTTGAACTACCGGACGTTTAGCTTATTGCGCGCTCAATTTGGCATCGTTGACACGGATGCTATATTGCCCGGGCCAAATGATTTTGCTAATAGACCTCCCCGTGGTTTCGTCGCTGTCAACCGCCAAATGTGCTTGTGCGGCGCTATTCCTCCCTTCAACGAGTTCCTTCAGCAATTTCTACTTCGATTAACTATCTCCCCGTTTCAACTGCACCCCAATGGTTATGCCATTCTGATGGGGTTGTGTGTTTTGTTCATGAGAACCCTGGATAGGCTACCGAGCTTCGGAGAAATTTGTTACTTGTGTTCCTTCACCAAGACTAAAGACCATCCCTCCATTGTCGTCATAAGGAGTGCTAGGAATCGCAAACTCGTAACTGACCTTTCCGAAAGTGTTCATGGATTTTTAAATCAGTTTTTCTTTGTACGCTGCCCCCAGGGTTTTATGCCATCTGGAGAGTAGGAAGTAAGATTACCTGCTTCTATTTTCCATTCCCGAGCTTTTCGAATTTCGAGTTGTTAATCGTTAATTTCACTCTTTCCTTTTTCAGCACTTCCTCCCCCCTCTAGAGATCCAGGCCATAAGCAAGTCTTTGAGAGATTGACTGCTGTGGCTGCAGAAGAGAGGAGCATAAAATTTTTGTTGAGGGATGAACTTTTGCATCAGTATGGGCTTTTGCACGTTTCTCGTTCTACACATCCTCATGAAATTCCAGACTCCCCGGCTAGAGTGTCGGATGCCCCAGTTTCTACCGACACATCCATACCAAAAAAATCTACTCCCGAGGCTTCACTAGTGAAGTGCTCCACTTATGTTGATGTTGCGGGGCCATCTGACAAACTTGCCCCGGTTATTGAGGAAGAAGAGCCTCAGGGATCTCCCCAACGTTCACAGAAATCTGGCGAAGAAGCTGAGAAAATCAGCCCTGTCAAGCAGAGCAGGGACGACACTTTCGAAGGACTGAGCGACCTCTTTGCCACCTCACAAGAGATCTTTAAAGATGATCCTATCACTACCGGGGTTTCTTCTTCAGTAGTTGAAGCGACTTCTATTCTGCAACAGACTCCGTCGACTCAAGAGTTGACGCTAACTACAACACCCACAACTACTCCACAATTATAGAGTGGTTCGTAGTTTGATGCGCGTAGTTTGCACATCACACACACTTAGAATTTTTCGGCACTTTTATGCTTCTGACTCTTTGTACTTTGAAGACTTCTAAAACTTATCTCCTTTTCTTTCAGATTCTCCGATGGGACGCAGCGGCTCCTACTATGATGACTTCCAGCACTACGGGAGGCGTAGCCAATATGATTATAGGCGCTACCTCCCCTCTTACAGAGAATCCGATGAAGAGAGAGCCGCCCGAAAGGCTCAGGAGAGGAAGGCGCAAGAAGAGCGTTCTGAGAGAAAAGAGAGGGAGGAGCGCCACGATTCTTCCCATAAAGGCGATGATTCCCATAAGAGAAAATCCCACGATGATCGGGGAAAAAGTCATATGGTTGAGGAACTAAGCAAACGTGCCCGACACGGTGAGAAGCATACTTCTACAACTCCCGAAAAGATCACTGCCCCCGTCTCACTTGACATTCCTTCCGGCTCTCCCTCTCTCGGGAAGACAGACATTCAAACAATAATTAGCAGGCCTAAATTTCAAGTTGGACCGGGCCCAGCCACTTTGCAAAGCTAGTTTCCACAGTGGTGCCTGAAGGGAGTGCGGTTCGACCTTGATCTGATCCCTATTGACAAGCCTGCCATGCTGCGAAATCTTGATGCCGTCAGGCATGATATTGAAAGGATGTCGAACTGGCAAAAGCTTGTAGACGAGCTTCAAAGGGTCAACCGTGCAAATATAGAGGCCATGCTTACTATGGAGAACGATAAAGTCGAATGGCAGAAGGTTCTTGAGCAGCATGATACTGAAATGAGGAGCATCGCTACTTACAATGAAGAGCTTGAAGCGAAAGTTGAGGAACTTAAACAAGAGCTTGCTACTTCTTCTACCACATATACTCAAAAAGAAGAAGTATTTCAGAAGTAAGTTCGCGATGCTCACGCAGCTCAGCGACATGCCGAGGCACAACTTGAAGCTGAGCAGAAAACAGCAGGAATGTATCGTGCTGAGGTTACAGAACTACAGGAGAAAGTCAGCTCTCAGGAGGCGGAAATTCAAATGCTTAAGCTTCAACTTTCCAAAGCTGAAAGAGAGCGTGATGAGGCCGTCGCCGGTAAAATTGCAGCTGAAGAATCTCATGAGGCGACGAAGACCAACATCAGCTCAACACTATTTGACTTCTACCTGCATAGCGTCTTGGGGCGTGGTAGCCTCGCCTTTCTAGGCCCCAAGTACGAAATTACTCTGGCTGAGGTATGGGAGGCCGCACTTGATATGATCGGTGCTAAAGGTGCTGGCTACATCGAACCATCTCTTGAAGAGCATTATTTTGATGAGGATGCTCGCGCCGCTCTCGCCAAGGGAAGGGAACAGCTTGCAAAATTAAGGGCCGAAATGGCGGTAGGGGAACATTCAGGAAAAACTATCTTAACCGCTCTGATTCAGCCTTCTCCTTCGGCCGAAATCGATATTATTGGTTCCAGTTCCCATTCTCCATCCCCTACTAAAGTTACCACTGAAATCACAAGTATACAGGGTGGAGATGAAGGCGACGAGAGTGCCGAGGCACAGGCTTATGAGGTTGATGTCAGGAAGCCGACTTCTCCAGGTAACTCTACTGTTAATCTTGCCCAAGTAGGCTGCTCATCTGTTTCTTACGAGCTTGATGGGCTTCTTGACTATTTCCTGAACCTCAGTGAGCCTTTATCTCCTCTCTTTACTGACTTTAACTTCTTTTCTTCTGTAGAGAAAGCATCGGGCATCGTTCAAACTTCCCCTCCTCTAATTATTCCTCCCTCGGCTCTCCAGGTCACCCCTCCTTCTTCTTCGCAACCCGGGTCGCAAGAGGACCAAATAGAAGCACTTCAAGGCTTAGATGATCCTATTGCCTCTCAAGAACATGGGGGAGAAGGACTTGGAGAAGGCAATGAGTCTCCGGAGCGAACCACTTCTGATAACATAAAATTATCTACTCTCGTTACTCTGGGAAGTGAGTCTTCTTCAAGGAAGAGGAGGAAACGTGCCACTTCCAAGAAGAGAAGGAAAGGCATTCTTGCTTCTGAGGAGGAAGCGAGAGTTGATCCGGCAGTAACCCTTTCTCCTTCATCCCCGACTCTCCCAAGCCGTCCTGAAAAGCTGCCTATCAGGTCAGGTGAAGGCTCTAAGGGTGGTGGCAAGAAGAAGTAAGGAGTCGTGCTTCAATTTACTTCTAGTTTTTTGCTTTTTGCATGTACTGGCCGGAGATTGTGCGGGTACCGGCCCCCGCTTTCTTTTTCTTTTTATTTTGAAACCTATACCTGTACAAAATTTTAGCAGTGTTGAATAAAATGATTCTTTTTCTTTGTACAAACTTCTGTCTGTATCTGAGAATGCATTTATTATTCATTTTTGTACAAGTTTCTTTGTACGATATTGCAGTGAGCTTGTGGTATATTGTTCGAGCGCAATTTTACCGATGTAGTTATACCATGTTGCCCCTATACCATAAGCTCGTTGCAATATTTTATATTTTGAGGGGACTTGTACTTTTATTTTCTAGAGAATAATTATTCCATACTTGGAGGAATATTATTTCGTTAAAAAAACCGAGTACAACTCCCTCCATATAAGTTTTTACGCCTCATCCTTCAAAGATATCACCTTTTCTTTTGTGCATATACACATTTTTCCAAGTGAATTCTTCTATGTGGTAAAGCGGGCCTCTAAAGTGTACTTTAACTTCTTTTTGAGGAAGAGTATTTTCCAGAGCAGGTGAATCATTCTTCCTTTGAAAGTTAAAGTGTGCCTTTGATGAGGGTTTTTTTTTACGCCTCAGTAAAGGGCTTTCTGATTTTTGCTTTGCGTTTCTGATGAAATGCTTCTTTGAAAAGTTGCACCTCTGAGGAGAGCTTTTTCACGTTTCAACACTTGGAAGTTTTATTTCAATCTCGGTGAAACGTATGCCTCCAAAGAGTTGTGCCTCCGAGGGGGGCTTTTTCACGTTTCAACACCTGAAAGTTTTATTTCAATCTCGGTGAAACGTGTGCCTCCGAAGAGGTCTTTCTGCTTGATTGTGCCTCCGGGAGGAGGTCTTTTCATTTCTGCCTCTGGGAAGAGGTCTTTCTATTTTGTTATGCCTCTGGGAAGAGGTCTTTTTGTTGCTGCCCCTTGGGAGAGGCTTTTATTTTTCCCTGTTCGCTGGGAAGCGGGCCTCCGAAGAGGGCTTTCCACATTTCAACACTTGGAAGTTTTATTTCAATCTCGGTGAAATGTGTGCCTTTGAGTAGGGTTACTGCCTGGAAGTTTGGAGTTTCTTTCTCTCGGTTGGACGGATTCACGGGAGTGTATCGACCGATCATTCTGCAACTTTGTAACGAGAAAGATCTCTCTTTTTCTGGTTGGCCCGCTCGAGGTCTTTTAGCATTTCAACTGTGGTGAAATGGGCCTCCGAAGAGGGCTTTTTCACGTTTCAACACCTGGAAGTTTTATTTCAATCTCGGTGAAACGTGTGCCTCTGAGTAGGGCTTTTGCCTGGAAGTTTGGAGTTTCTTTCTCTCGGTTGGACGGAATCACGGGAGTGTATCGACCGATCATTCCGCAACTTTGTAACAAGAAAGATCTCTCTTTTTCTGGCTAGGCCCGCTCGAGGTCTTTATCCTCCGAAGAGTTGTGCCTCCGTAGAGGGCTTGTGCCTCCGAAGAGGTCTTTTGCTGATTGATGTTTGCTCGCCCATGTCTCTTTTGCCATCCATTCACGTTGGCGATCCACGTTGTCTTTTGCTAGTGTCATCACTTTTTTAGTTGCCAATGATTTTCCTTATCCAAAGAAATATACTTCGTAGTTAAGCAAGTTGGTGGTGGTAGACACAGGCTATTTAACTGGTTGTTTATTTGTTCGAACATTTGCAGTTAGTTAGATATGGTCCACTTCTATCCACATTGCCCACTTTTGTTCGAAGCACTTCTTTTGTAGGATTTGAGTATGGAAATTTTGAACGGTTTAGTGCTTGCTTGCTGAGTGGTGTTGGAGATCAATTGGTCTTGCGATGGGTAAGCTTTATTTTTATAGCCTGCATTATTAAGTCGACATTTTAGTAACACAATCAACGTATTTTATATGTCGAAATAAAACAAAGCAGTTTACAAGAGAACACAAGATTTATAGTGGTTCGGCCAAAAACTGGGCCTACATCCACTGTATAGCTTTTCATTATTCACTTGCTTTACAATTGTTTTCAATACAAGAATCATATATTTGCAATTCTTTTACAACATTTCAGCAAAGCTTTCAAGTAAAATAAGGACGCAAATGATTGCTGTTCCAAGCTCTTGGGATTGGTTCTCCTTCGACAGTTGTGAGTTTGAATGTGCCGTCAAGAAGCTTCGTGCCTATAACATATGGCCCTTCCCAGTTTGGCCCAAACACACCTATAGTTGTCATGATTCTTTTCAGAACTACGTCCCCAACTTCAAAGTTGCGCTGACGAACTTTGGAATTGAAGAGCCTGGCTATTCTTTGTTGATGAGCTGCAATTCTATGTCTAGCCTCTTCTCTTCTTTCATCAAGGAGGTCAAGTGCTTCCAATTGCAGTTTTCCATTCTCATCTTGATCATAATGGATCCTTCTGTGTGAGGGGACCTCAGTTTCCACTGGAATCATTGCTTCTGATCCATATGCCAACGAAAATGGAGTATGCCCAGTCGTAGTTTTGTGGGTGGTTCTGTATGCCCATAGTGCAAGCGGTAACTTGTCAACCCAACCACTTTTCGCTTTTTCCAGCTGCTTTTTGATGGTTGATTTGATGATTTTGTTTACCACTTCCACTTGCCCATTTGCCTGCGGATGAGCTACTGCTGAGAAGCTTTTTCAGATTTTGAATCGTTTGCAAAAATCTTGGAATTCCTCACTTTCAAACTGAGTACCATTGTTTGTGATTATCTTCTGAGGCGCACCATACCTGAAAATGATATTCTTAGTTACAAAACTTATCATTTTCTTAGAGGTAATAGTGGCCAAGGGTTCGGCCTCAGCCCATTTAGTAAAATAATCAACAGCAACGATAGCATATTTAATCCCTGATTTGGCAGTCGGCAAAGGCCCAATGAGATCTATTCCCCAGATGGCAAACGGCCATGGACTGACCATTTGTGTTAGCTCAGTGGAAGGTGCTCTAGGAATTTTAGCGAATCTCTGGCATTTATCACACTTTCGGGAATAGTCAGCAGCATCCTGATTAATTTCTGGCCAAAAGCATCCATAACGGAGGATTTTCTTTGCTAAAGTTTGACCACCTGTATGATCCCCACATTCCCCTCCGTGTACTTCAGTTAGAATCGTCTTTGCTTCTTCCTTTGTCACACATCGGAGTAATGGCATTGAAAATCCTCGTCTGTACAAACGACCATCTTGAACTATATGCCTGGAGGCTTTCCTCATCAGCTTTCGTCGTTCTTTTGAATTTTCTGGCAAAGAACCATTGAGTAGATATTCAAGTATCGGAGTCATCCATGATTCTTGCTCTTGGGATATGTTCATAATCCAATCAACATCCATTTCATCTGTGCTTGGAGCTGACAAGACTTCAACGGGAACTAACCCCAATAGTTGAGCTTCACTAGTACTCGAATACTTTGCGAGAGAATCCGCCTTCATATTTTCATCTCGGGGAATATGGTTATTGAATAACGGTCAAAATCTTGAAGGAGCTCCCAGGCCTTTGACAAATAGGCTGGTAAATTTCCTCCTTTAGTTTGAAATTCCTTCTTGACTTGACAAACAATAAGTTGAGAATCACTGAAGATATGCAATGCCTTGATATTTAGTTCTTTAGCGATCCTTAAACCATCGATGAGAGCCTCGTATTCAGCTTCATTATTTGTTGCAGGGAATTCTAGTCTCAGTGCATAACATAGTGATCGCCCTTCTGGGGTTTCAAGGACAACCCCTGCTCCGGAACAGTAATCATTCCTTGCGCCATCGACATACAATTTCCATCGGATTGAGATGCTATCAATGACTTCTTCCTCACTATCACCTTTATCCGTACATTCTGCAATGAAATCTGATAAAGCTTGTCCATTGTTTGCTTTCCGGGGATGATAAGTGACGTCATACTGGCTGAGTTCGATATTCCATTTCAAAAGACGGCCGGAAGTCTCAGGACGGAATAGGACTTGCTTTAGAGGCTGATCAGTGAGGACTTTGATAGGATGAGCTTGGAAATAAGGCCTCAATTTTCTTGATGCGATCAACAAACAATAGGCGAGCTTTTCTAATCTGGAATAGTTCATCTCTGCCCCAGTGAACCTTTTGCTGATATAATAGACTGGGCGTTGAATCCTTGCATTTTCCCGTACCAACACTGCACTGAGAGCATGAGACAAAATTGCCAAATATATGAAGAGATCTTCACCACTGTCAGGCTTTAAAAGTATCGGAGGCACTTCCATATGACGAATCAACTCATCAAATGCTTTCTGACATTCAAGAGTCCACTCAAAGTTTTTCTTTCCTTTCTTCAGAGCATCAAAGAATGGAATGCATTTGTCAGTAGCTTTGGAAATGAACCTACTCAAAGCAGCAACCTTTCCATTGAGACTTTGCAATTCCTTCTTCGTTCTAGGAGCCTTGACCACTCTCAGGGCAATGATTTGGGCCGGATTGGCTTCAATGCCCCTAGCGCTCACAATGAAACCCAAAAACTTTCCGGACTCCACTCCAAATGAACATTTCAGGGGATTAAGCTTCATTCTATACTTTCGGAGTACTGCAAACATCTCTGCCAAGTGATCCATGTGGTCCACTGCTTTCTTAGACTTTACTAGCATATCATCAACATAAACTTCCATTGTCTTGCCAATCTGTGTTTTAAACATGGCATTAACAAGCCTCTGGTAAGTTGCCCTTGCATTCTTGAGTCCGAAAGGCATGACCTTGTAGCAGTAGAGTCCAACATCTGTGATGAAGCTTGTATCCTCTTGATCCGGCTCATGCATCATAATCTGGTTATATTCGGAGTATGCATCCATAAAAGATAACAATTCATGTCCCGCTGTCCCGTCCACCAACTGATCGATCCTGGGCAGTGGGAAACAGTCTTTGGGGCAGGCTTTGTTCAGATTTGAAAAATCAATGCACACCCTCCACTTTCCATTAGCCTTTTTCACCAACACTGAATTTGAGATCCAATTTGGATAAGTAGATTCTCTAATGAAACCGTTCTCCATGAGCCGATCCACTTCTTTTAACGCTGCAGTTCTTTCAGGACCCTGAGTCCTTCTTTTCTGTTTCACAGGTGTAAACTTTGGATCAATGTTCAGAGTATGTACTGCAATCTCTGGGGATATTCCGCACATGTCCGCATGAGTCCAAGCGAATACATCCAAATTAGCCTTCAAAAATGAAATCAAAACATTCTGAACTGTCGGATTGAGTTGTGAACCCAAGTTAAGCACTTTGTTTGGGTCCTTTGGGTCAACAGGCACCGGTACTGTTACCTCTACTGGTACCACTCTATTCTCCCCTGCACTGGCTTTCCTTGGATCCATCTCTCTTCGTGCCCCACTACATTCACCAGTGCAGGGTCCTCCCTGTAATTGCTACAAGGTTGGTTCTTTGATGCGGACTAGAGCCGCCGCACCTTTTCCCATCTCTCTCTTCCTGGATGCTCGCAATTCTGCAAAATAACATTCTCGCCCCGCATCTTGGTCTCCCTTAACCACACCAACTCCGTTATCTGTGGGGAATTTTAGAGTCAAGCACCATGGAGCAAGAACAGCTTTGAATGCAGCGAGAGTTGGTCGGCCCAAAAAGGCGTTGTAAGCAGAGAATTCTTCAACAATTATAAAGGTTTGCTTTCGAGCCACCTTCCTCAGTCCCTTCCCGAGTTCTACAAACAAATCTATGGTCCCAATTGGCTGTTTGGGTTCTCCAGCAAACCCAGCAATCTTAAGTGATGAAGCTTGAATGTCAGCCATTGGAATTTTCATTTGATCAAAGGTCTTCTTGAAGAGGATGTTGCATGAGGCTCCACAATCAACTAGAACTCTTCTCACAATTGTCGGCCCAATACCAGCGAATATGACCAAAGGATCTATGGTTGGAGCTTCGATACCCAAAGAATCCCAGGTACTGAACACAATATCATCTGTGGAAGTCTTTTGTTGCTTTAAAGGCGCATCATTCTCTAAAACAAAAACATTCTCTTCAGCTGGTACATGCTTCAAGGCCTAGGCATACCTTTCCATCTCGCCCCAGCTTCTGCCTGCTGGGTAAGGTCCTCCAGTTATTATATTGATGACAGGCCTTTCCGATTCATGTTCCACGGCCTTCTCACTTGAGCCAGGACGGTGAGCGGGAACTTGCTGTTCTTGAGTTGACGGAGCTGAGGCATTTCTGTTCCTTTTCACATACTGCTGGAGCTTGTTTTCCTTTAAGAGTTGTTAAATTACCTCTTTCAATTGGCGGCATTCGTTGGTATCATGGCAGGTCTGGTTGTGGAACCGGCAATACTTTCCACTTTTTTCCATCTTAATCGCAACTCTCATTTTAGGTGGTGCCGGATAATTGACATCATCTTTGGTTGCAAAGTAGATGTTTTCAGGGGTATCGGTCAAGGGTGTGAAATTGAAAGAACGACCTTTCTTAGCGTCTCCCTGTTTCTTTCCACCATCGTTTCCCCTTTTCTGAGTGTTTGTTTCCTTCTTGTTCGTAGCAACACCATTGTTCCCGGCTTGCACTGATACCACCTTAGCTGGTGCTTGGAGGCTCTCCAAGCGCATGAATTCATCCGCTTTCTTGTAGAATTTGTCAAGTGAGTTTGGTTCTTTCATTTTCAACCATTTTTCAAATTCTCTTGACTTGTCAATTGCCCTCATCAAGTACGTCAAGACCATGCGTGGCTCAGCATTATCCACCTCAGCCAATGCTATGTTAAAGCGATTCAAGAACGACCTGATAGATTCTCCCGGATTTTGCTCTAGACTTAACAACGACATTATGTCCTTTGCTTTAGAAGCATACAATCGAAATTGCTCCTTGAATTTCCTTGTCAAATCGGAGAATTGATCGATGGACCTGACTGGTAGCTTTGTAAACCACAATAGAGCTACCCCCTCTAGGTAAACCGGGAAGTGTCGGCATTTAATTTCATTAGACGCCCTGGCACCAGTCATGTGCCAGTCGTATTTATACAGAAACTCGTTAGGATCACTCGTCCCCTTGTAACCCGGAATAGTAGGGGGAACGAATTTCCTTGGAAACTCTGCCTTCAAGATCCTTTCAGTAAATGGAGTTTTGCTTGGAGCAAATCCCCACTCTTTCTCATCTTCATCTCTTCGCATACTTTCTTTCATGATTTGACGAACCATACCCAAAAAATACTCTTCATCATTTAGAGGCTCCGGAGGACACACATCAGCCACTCTCTTCGAATTCTGCCTTGACAATCGTTCACGGAGGGTTGGCTACGGCCCTGACCCTCCAGCTTGAAGAGGAGTCCTTTCTACAGGGTCTGCGGCTCTTTGAGAAATGTTTCCTTCAACATCCTGAACTCCCACAGTAGGGTTCCCATCATTATTACTCGGTTGACGGTTTGCCCCCAGCAGATCGTTCAACTTACTCAAGATCAGAGCATTCTGGGCATTCTGGGCCTCTAACTGCGCATTCTGAGCATTCAATTGTTGATTCAGCCCCAAAACTACGGCATCGAACTCTGCTCGAGTAACTCCAACAGTTGGAGCTGCTTGACTTGAAGGAGGAGAGGTAGCAGTATTCTCTTGAACATTATCGGATCTTACAGAACTTCGTTTTCTCCCAGGAGCCATTATTTCCAACAAACTGCTGGTTTTAAAAGAAATCCTTTCAACAATCCTTTGCAGAGCAATAGTGGAAGTTTCCTGAGTTGGGTTCTCAGTGAAAGCACCAAAAATGTTAACGTGAAAATCGGACGCTAACACCCCGGTGTCAATTGAAGTTGGATGAAAGCACCACCTGTGTACACGGGAACTACAAACAAGTAGAGAAATCATAGAAAAAGCAGAAAAGACAACAGTTTTTATAGTGGTTCGGATTAGAGTAAGCCTACGTCCACTTTAAGTCTCTTTATTACTGAATTTGGTTACAACTTTACAACAATCTTCAATTACAACACACTATAGACTAGTAGATCAAATTTTGATGGAGAATAATCTTTCGAATTCATGTTAAATGATGCCGATTTTCTCTTGGAGATCGTCGTAGTGTCCTTGGTGTTTGGAGTACTTGAAGTGTTGGGTGAGTCGAGAATTCAGCAGAGTATCGGCGCTTGAAATGGTCGGCCAAAAGTCTCCTTCATGTTTGAGGTAGGTCGGTATTTATAGAAAAATCTTCCCTTTGAATCGTAAGTCGTGTTCGACTCATGGTAACCCGTGGCCGAGTTATGTTGGGTCGTGGGCGACTCAGCTGGTAGAGTCCATGCTTGGTGTCAGAGCGCCTTCGGTCTTCTGGATATAGCACAAGTCCTAACTCGTTCACGAGTTAAGAGATCATGGCCGACTTATCTGACTAAGCCCTTGGTTTCTCAATGGTTCACTTCTTCAAAATTACAAGTCATGAGTCGCTCACGGGTCAAATTTCTTTGACATAAGCCTTGTGACTACGGGTTACGACTCAGTGGTTTTAGGTCGTAGGTGAGTCATGCTGAGTCGTGAGTCGCGCAACTACTCAATTTGTTGAGTCGGTAACTCGTTGAGTCGGCCTGTCTCATAAAACGTTAATCTCTTGAGTCGTTCCGCTTCTCTTAAGCCGCCTTGAATTCTAACTCGCCAGCTTGTTGAGTCGCTTCTACCTTTAAGTCATGAATTACCTTGAGTCGTAGACCCATTCCATCTTTCTTAAACCGTTGAGTCATAGACTCCTATATGTCGTAAGTCGTTCACTTCCGTAAGTTGTTGACTCCTTTAGGTCGACCAATCCCTGACTCGCTAAGTCGTGTAGCTCCCTTGAGTCATGCAGCTTTTGAGTCGTTAGGCTGTGAAGTATTCCAATTTGTCAAGTCGTCAATCCCTTAAGTCGTTAACTTGTTGAGTCGGACCACTTCTTAAATCGCTCTGCTCCTTTAAGTCGTGAGTCGTCTCAGTTCCTAACTCGTTGTCCAAACGGGGTTAACATATACCTAGTATCGATAGGGTTTAATTGTATAGAAGCATAAATGATAGAACATTCTCTTTCGCAAGAGAACGACAACCAAACCAATACAACTAGCATCGGTAGAAACAGTGAAATCTTGGTTCCCCTCGGGAATCACAAGAATAGGAGTATCGGGAAAAGAGTTCTTTTAATTGATCCACTTTCCCGAAAAGCTAAAACTTCCAAAAATTATAATTAACTTTATGTAATCATCTTTCCAGAAAAATTTACATTTTACAAGTCAAATTATTGTGTTTGACTGTCTCATCAAAGCGTTTAGGAAACTCCTATCGATAACGTTGATCAAGCGCATCGACCAGAATTCTTAAAGCACTTAATGGGCAATACAATCATCAAATCATCTTCTGTATGATAAATAAGTCTCTTTAAAATTTTATGAATATTCTTTGTACGTTTTAAAACAAAATTTAATTATACTTATAAATAAATCTTATGAAAAATATTTGCAAAATTTTAAATTTTTTTTCATCTAAAATCAATAAATACAAGAATGGAGTCATCGAGATATTCGTAGAATACTCGATACATAAAATGGATGAAATAAGCTGAACAAACTGAATGACATAACAAGTCATTCATAAGCATCATAAGGAATGCGGAATGCGGTAAGTGGAATGCTAACTCCCATAGCTCGTAGCCAAATGAAAATCGATGACAAGGTCGAACTAAAAAGACCTTAACACCACTCAAAAGATTGCTTAGGAGATAATCCTAAGACAAGATCAAAAATACCGAAAAATTCCCCAAACTACCCGAATGAGAAAAATAATGTTTTCCTCATCTTGTGGGTTTGAAGAATAAAAATGATGCCATCAAGTTAGAATCGGAATCACAAAGTAAAAATACAAATCTATTTAACAGATTGAGAATGTCGAGGATGATTAATCCACTCAAAAAATAGGATATATGCTTCATAAAGATTAAACCAATCCTTTCACACAAATCAATTCTGAAGCCTAAGTAACGCATAACATGCAAATCGGCATAAAATAATCTCGACATCAATAAAAAGCAAATTGAGTGTTGCGGATCCACCAACCGGATTCGCAATTCTCAAAGAAGTTCTCAAGCCCAAAATGTTTTAAAGAAAAAGAATCAACAAGGTCTTTTGATATAAAATAATGACGAGATGAACCCATATCAAAAAGAACTCGAATAAAAGATCACTGTGTAAAACAATGCCATCAAGGATGGAATGAAGAATACCTTGACCAAGAGAAGAGTTGTTAGGGGCTTGCAGCTTTCCTTAACTCCTACTTTGAAGTTTGGGGCAAGAAGATAAATGAAGACCCGAAATTTTGCAATAGCGGCAAGTAAGGGGCTTCGGACACTTAATTACATAGTGTTCCTTAGAATTACAATTGCAGCATACTCCACGATTAGGGATTGGAGTCTTTGCTACCAAGGTAGTTTGCTTCACTTTCTTATTGGGATTGGGGCTTTTGAACTCAATATGCCTCTTCTTGAAAATCCAAATATCACCATCAGTCTAGCTATAAATATCATATAAAATAAGATAGGATAATAGATGCGATTAAAACATATGATTTTTGTTTTTTGATATTTCATGATTTATTTTTACTTTTTATTTAAAAAAAACATATTTTTTTTATTTAGGCATTTTTGAATTATTTTAAAAAAAACACTATAGGATAAATATATCGTTTTGGCTTATTAAATTGATAATTTTAAAAGTTTATTTATCTTAACAAAAATAAAAATGAAGTTTTATTACAAATAACAAAGGTTTAACTAGTATATAGGAAGATTCATACGTGTTAATTATGAAGTATACCCTAATTGAAAATCTTTGTTTTAAAAAGTGGTTGATTTAAAGTAAAGTATATAACATTTTTTTTGTCTTCTTAGTTAAATGGTGCTAAGATGATTTTGCAAAACTCTCTCTCTCTCTTAAAAAAAAAATTAACATCCAAGTATTCACTCTCATTTAAAAGTCCTCACGGTTATGCATGGGTGAATTACTTGGAATCTTTGATTATGTGCTTTCATACTCATTTAAAAGTCCTCACGGTTATGCATGTATGGAACACATGTAAAAAAAAGACTTAATAAAAACCACCTACGGTCGATAGGTGTATGCACAAAAGTGTGTACACTCGCCATGCTTTGTACTCCCCTCACATAAGCCCGAAAGGCAGTGCATGGGTGGTATATCTGGCCTCAGTTTACCTGAGCTAGGTGTGTAATTTTTCTTGCAAATAATGAGAGAGCAAGCAATTGAAATCCTAGCACTATTTTTACTTAGTTGATTTGATTTGTTATTGAAAAGAAATGAAAATACCACTTTGATAAACTTTGATAATCAACTAAGGATCCATTTCATAGTTACACTTTGTTATTAACCAAAACAACGAGTTAAACTATAGTCTATTTGATATGATAACTTGATTTTTGTTGGAAATTTTGATGAGTAAATGACATAAATTTTCAAGATAATAACCAAAACTTATATTTAACTTATTTGTGTCAATTTAAAAATAAATCCTTCATTTGTAAATATTTTCAAAATTTTGCATTCATCTCTTTGTAAATATATCTTGCATTTTGTAAATATTTTCATCCTGCATTTGGATTTTGTGGGTAGTATCCGCTGAAAACCCTCACGAGACAACACTCGTCCTACTGGGGACACCCAGAGGTTTAACGGCTTGTTGCATACGCTCAATGCAATCGTGCTCCCTATGAAAACGGATTTATCTTAGTTTTTCTTTATTCGAGGACGAATAAAAAGATAAGTGTGGGGGTATTTGATGTGCACGTAAATGTGCATATTTTTACCACCATATTTATTCTATTTAAATTAAATAAATGATCATATTGGTATTTTAACTTGTTTTAACCAAAATTCGTATTAATTCCAAATTTTCATATATTCATCTTCATATAGGGGCAAAACGGTCATTTAAGTGCATATATTTCTTTGAGAAAAATTAATTGAAAATTTGTATATATTTTTGTAGGAAATTGATCTCAAATAGAAGTGGTTTCATGAAGATATGCATGCACAAAATTAATACAAAGGAATGAAGATGGAAATAATTCAAAGTGAAGAACATGG
This sequence comes from Allium cepa, assembly GCA_030765085.1. Lineage (NCBI taxonomy): Eukaryota > Viridiplantae > Streptophyta > Magnoliopsida > Asparagales > Amaryllidaceae > Allium > Allium cepa. The sequence goes on along the minus strand of CM060943.1, from coordinate 871,278,223 downwards.
AGGACCCCACCTACCCACCTACCTTAATGTACAAATTAAAGGCTAATGCACATGCTTTTGGACTTAATGGTTTCATGTAAACTTAATGGGGGATTAAGACATGTTAATGGTTACTTGGCCTCCACACTTCCTAAGGGGCATTTTGGGTATTCCCCAAAAATATGAATTAGGGTTTCATACATGTATAAATACCCATATGTTTCATGTGACATGATCTCTTCTCTTAGTCTCTCTTAGGCCTCCTTCTCTTTAGTTTAGTTTAGATCAAATAAAAGAAAGCTCTCTTTCTCTTTTAATGGCTACTTAGCTAGTTTTTATTTCTTGTAATCTCTTTTATTTTATGCAATTTAATACATGCTCTTTCCTTTTCATGTTCATTTACTTTCATGTTGTAGTGTAGGTTTCTCTTATTTCATGCAAGTAGATTAGTTTTGTTTCTTTGCTTTGCTCTCTTTTTCTTTCTTTTTTTTTTAAAAAAAAATATGCAAACACACACAATAAAATCAAACAACACTAATCCGAAGAATAGAAAATTAAAATCAAAACAAATCCCCGGCAACGGCGCCAAAAACTTGTTCGTCGACGGAAATTCTATCGGTTTAGAAAACCGTCGTACGAATTTAAATTAAAAAATAAACCGCAAGCGCACGGTGTACGAATGTAGCACGCGGCGAATACGGGTCGATCCGCGGGGAATTGATGATTTTAAAATTCTATTCAATCAAATTAACCAAAGTTGGAAGAGTGATTAACTAAAAAGAAGAAGAAAAATGACAAAAGAAAATAGATAAAAAATATGAGCGTATTAAGACAATTTAGAGGCAATTTCCACTCTCTAGATCACATAAATCAACAACATGAAGTTATGATCTCTCTTTTCTTGTTATTAGTGAATTAGTTGATGTGCTTATCATAAGTATGGTATATTTGTGCTATTAATTAGCTCAATATAAACCATCAAACTATAACACAACCACTAATACACTTTTAAATCTCATAAAATATGACAATAAAGTTGAAAGCAAAATTTATTTTAAGCATGGCCTATTAACCATTAATTAGAAATATAAGCCATCAAATTTTAATTTCAACAATCACTTCTTTGCCATAATCATATGTTGATGAAGAGGCAATTTGTGTTTTGTTTGTTTAAGCATAGCCTATTTGTTATGAACAACATAGACTATCAAATTCAAAGCTAAACAACATCATTAAACCACTTCAAGTGTTTCCATTAAAGCACAAAAAAAGAGTATAAACATCAAAATGTTGCATCTACATACTAGAGAGCTTCATTACCCCTAAATTGTAGGGATTAAGCTCTCATATTTGTTATCAAATCAACAAATGTAGAAAGCAACATGAAAGCAAAAAAAAGAAAGAAAAAGAGAGCAAAGCAAAGAAACAAAACTAATCTACTTGCATGAAATAAGAGAAACCTACACTACAACATGAAAGTAAATGAACATGAAAAGGAAAGAGCATGTATTAAATTGCATAAAATAAAAAAGATTAAAAGAAATAAAAATTGGCTAAGTAGCCATAAAAAGAGAAAGAGAGCTTTCTTCTATTTGATCTAAACTAAACTAAAGAGAAGGAGGCCTAAGAGAGACTAAGAGAAGAGATCATGTTACATGAAACATATGGGTATTTATACATGTATGAAACCCTAATTCATATTTTTAGGGAATGCCCAAAATGCCCCTTAGGAAGTGTGGAGGCCAAGTAACCATTAACATGTCTTAATCCCCCATTAAGTGTACATGAAACCATTAAGTCCAAAAAGCATGTGCATTAGCCTTTAATTTGTACATTAAGGTAGGTGGGTAGGTGGGGTCCTCCATGTTCTTCACTTTGAATTATTTCCATCTTCATTCTTTTGTATTAATTTTGTGCATGCATATCTTCATGAAACCACTTCTATTTGAGATCAATTTCCTACAAAAATATATACAAATTTTCAATTAATTTTTCTCAAAGAAATATATGCACTTAAATGACCGTTTTACCCCTATATGAAGATGAATATATGAAAATTTGGAATTAATATGAATTTTGGTTAAAACAAGTTAAAATACCCAATATGATCATTTATTTAATTTAAATAGAATAAATATAGGGGTAAAAATATGCACATTTACGTGCACATCAGTCAACAAGATCCACAATATCACAAAAGAATAGATACAAGTGCTAGGCAAAAGAATAAGCATACATCAAGTAGTCTCTATCTCGAATGTATTCGTAACAAAAACTACTAATCTAAAGTAGTTAGTCAAAAATCAGGCGATGGACCCTGATAAGAAGCCAAGTAGATGCACCTGTAATATCTCGGTCTGACCCAAGTATTATTTAAGAAGAAAATAATAAACGGATCAGTCTAGCTATAAATATCATATAAAATGAGATAGGATAATAGATGCGATTAAAACGTATGATAACGAAATTTTCATACTATATGAAGTATACATCAACGAACAACAAAAATCATACAACATCACAAGAAATCTCAAAGCACTAAAAAGAACGTCATATTCCTTATTTTATTCACCAAACTACAATTATTGACGATCATATCAATGCCAATCGGAAAAGTTAGTGAAACACAAATTCACTAATGCACAAAAATTGATAAAGTTTATCAATGCATATCATGAAAATTGGTGAAACACAAGTTCTAGAAATCGGTCAATAGAAATCCAGAAATCACAAAAAGGGGAAAGAGGCCTATCACTAGAACGGGAGCATGAAAACTCACCAACACGTGTATCACAAAAAGAAAAGCTATTCCATGGTTGCTAACATTAATTTTGAGCCGAGGCTCCACTAAAACGGCCCGAAGACCATGAGCCAAAGCTCCACTAAAACGGCTTGAAGACCATGGGTCGCTATCCCACCAAGCCAAAGCTCCACTAAAAACGGGGATTAGTCTCCCTCGCAGACAAAGAGACATCACACATTACTAGTGTAAATCACAAAATGATCATCATTGATTGATAAGTGCAAATTACACTAAGCTAGTAAAGATATGAGTTTAGCTTCATGTCCCATAACCACTAGCTTAACTTAAATATTTACGAACAGATTGTAGATTTCCACTCGAAAATTGTCAAAAGAGATTCAATCGAACAAGTCCAATAATTAACCGACGAAGTAAATGCAAGCGTTTCATACCACTTTTTTAATAAGCCGTTTTAATTAGATTTCTCATACGAGTGAGGTAAAGGTTTGTATATACTAATAGATTGGAAAACGGTTTTAATAAATGAGCTTTGTATTGAAAATAGAGTTGAAATCATCTTTGTGAAAGAATTTGAATATTTACTACTAGTTTAGAAACCATTACGTTTTAAAGTAACAAAGCACAAAAATGATTGTAGAAACGATCAATCACCAAAATTTCACGTTGAAAGACGTGAATTAAATCCAAAGAAATCGATTCCAAATCCATCAAAAATGGATATACCCAAAAATTCCATAATAGAAGTAATCAAGGTCGATAATAATTGATAACAACAAATCGGAAAACCATGAATCGATAGAAATTGGAAATTAACACAAAATAGGCTAAATAGGCAAATAGAAGCAGGTCGGTCGACTAACTGTAATTGGCTAGTCGACTAATCCAGAAACCTAGAAATTTCATTTCCTGCAGTCAGTCGACTAATTACAGTGGCCAGTCGACTGATTGCAGGAAACAAAGACTCCATGTCTCTGTAAACAGCCCCCGGAGCCATCATTGGCTATAGCCAATCGACTGACTACAATTGGTCAGTCGACTGACTGGGTGCTGGGCTGTTTTTTCAGCCTATTCAATGAAGAGCAAACTCTCTAAATTGCAATCGAATGAGCAACGGCGCTAGGGGTTTACGCCAATCAGCAACCCGGCCTTATAGGCTCTTCAATGCATCACCAAAAACATGTTTAAACATTAAAGTTAGTATTTTTGAAGATTTGACTTCAAAACACCAAAAATTGGAATATTCACCAATTCAATCCAAACCAAAAGCAAATGCACATGAATAAGTGTTAGGAATTCATACCCAATAATCAATGTTAGTTATAGACATAGACGTGAGATAAAAATCTCACCTTTTTACACAAAAACAACTAAGAGGAAGCTTGGAAACCAAAGAAAGATCAAGCACTCTTCAACACAACCTAAGGAGTTTGTATCTAAGCTCAAAAAGAAGAACATTTCCTAAATTAGGTTTAGGAATTTTCTGAAATTAAAGAGAGAATGGGTTAGAGAAGAAGAAGGAGATGCTTACCTAAGCTTCTCTTTGATTTTGGAGCTAGAACTTGAATTTGCAAAGGAAATTAAGGCTTAGGAATTTCTATTTCCTTTTCTCTTCCCCATTTTTGCTTAAGCTTGAAGTGTTAGGAAATGAAAATGAATGAAGAGGAGTGGGGGTGGAGCTAGGGTCTTATGTTAGGCTATTGGGCTGAAACCCAATACCCAAAGCCCTAAGTGAAAAGGTCTAAATTTTAGCTAACTCCAAACATATCAAAGTTTATACTCAAAAAGGTCGCAAACGGCGTTTTGGACTCAATGGAAGTAGTCTTGAGTTCTAATTCAACTGTTTGCAAAAAGTAGCTTTTCGGACTATAATCCGACTAACGATGCTATATTTAAATAAAATATTTAAATATTCAATCGTAAAATATGCGGGTTGTTACAGACTCCCCTCCTTAAAGAAATTGCGTCCTCGCAATCTTAAGGAGAAAATAAAGAGTAACAACCATAAAAGCATGTCAACACAAAAGAAATTTGAAATAATAAGTTCACCTCAAAGAGCTCAAGAGAGTAAGTCCGGATGTGTTTGCTCGATGAATCCTCTGGATTCCCAAGAGCAATCCTTAGGATTAGAGAACACTGAACTGTCACAAGATGAACATCTTTATTTCGAAGGCGCTCAACCTTCGAAGCAATGATGCGAATAGGATGTTGCTCATAAGTCAAATAGGTGAAACTTCAATTTCTTCAATAACACTGGGCTCAAGAATAGAATCGGAATCTCGAAGGCATTTTCGTAATTGAGAAACGTGAAACATGTCATGAATAGCATAAAACTAAGCCGGTAATAAATGGCGATAAGCCATGGAATCAATACATTCGGTGATGGGAAATGGACCAATATATTGAGGTGCTAATTTTCCCGATCGACTAAAACGTACAACACCCCTCATAGGTGAAACACGAATAAACACAAAATCTCCCACAGAAAATTCTAATTTTCTTCCTCGGTTATCGGCATAGGATTTTTGCCTACTTTGAGCTTCTTTCATCCTTTGACGAATAAGGTCAATCTTTTAGTGGAATCTCGAATAAAATCTAGATCAAAAACTAGCTTCTCATCTGCCTCAAGCCAACAAGAAGGAGATCGGCATGGCCTTCCATAGAGTGCCTCGAAAGGTGCCATACTAATACTAGATTGGAAGCTATTATTATAGGAAAACTCAACAAGAGAAATATGATCTTCCCAACTTCCACCAAAATCAAGAACACGTGCACAAAGAAGATCTTCAAGAGTTTGATTCACATGCTCGGTTTATCCATCGGACCGAGGATGATAAGCGGTGCTAAAATGAAGCTTCGTTCCCAAAGCTTTTTGAAGACTCTTTCGAAATACACTAGTAAACAATGGATCACGATCGCTAACAATAGAAGTAGGAACTCCATGTAATTTCATAATTTCTTTAATAAAAAGTTTGGCCAAAAGAGGTATGGTCCGATTGGAACGAACGGGAATAAAATGGGCGGATTTAGTTAGTCTATCAACAATCACCCATAGGCTATCATGACCCGAACGAGAACGGGGAAGGCACTCAATAAAGTCCATGGAAATTTGATCCCACTTCCAAATTGGAATGTCCAAAGGATGCAATAACCCACCGGGCCTTTGATGTTCGGCCTTAATGAGTTGGCAAGTCATGCAACACTTAACAAAGTTAGCAATATCAGATTTCGTCCCATCCCAATGATAAAGTCGCTTCATATCCACGTACATTTTACTACTACCAGGATGAATGGTAAATTTAGAACGATGAGAATCTTCTAAAATATATTTTCGATGATCACTAATATTTGGCATGATAAGTCTGCCAAAAATTTTAATGCCGCCACGAACATCAATATAAAAGTTTCCAAACCTTCAATATCAATTTTATCCCTAAAATTCTGGCTAAGAAGAGCCATTTCGGGATCTAGCCTTTAAGCTTCAATGATGCGGTTTATAAGAGAAGGATGAGCCTCAAGGATACATAAAGCCAAATATGAACATAAATCGGACTCACAATCTCGAATCTCATAAGTGGCTAAAGCCTCGAGATCATTCCATTCGGATATCATCATGGAAACAACCGATGTTGTTTACGACTAAGTGCATTGGTAACTCGATTCCCCTTTCCGGGAGTATAAAGAATATCAAGATCATATGATGCAAGGAACTCGAGCCAACATTGTTGACGCAAATTAAGCTCCTTTTGAGAAAATAAATACTTCAAAGATTTATGATCGGTATAGAGAACAAATTTCTCTTCCAAAAATAATGATACCAAATTTCTAAAAATGAAAACAATAGCCGCGAGCACTAGATCATGAGTGGTATACCTAGTCTCCATAGGTTTTAATTGTATAGAAGCATAAATGATAGAACATTCTCTTTCACAAGAGAACGACACCCAAACCAATACAACTAGCATCGGTAGAAACAGTGAAATCTTGGTTCCCCTCGGGAATCACAAGAATTGGAGTATCGGGAAAAGAGTTCTTTTACTTGATCCACTTTACCGGAAAGCTAAAACTTCCAAAAATTATAATTAACTTTATGTAATCATCTTTCTAGAAAAATTTACATTTTACAAGTCAATTTATTGTGTCTGACTGTCTCATCAAAGCGTTTAGGAAACTCCTATCGATAACGTTGATCAAGTGCATCGACCAGAATACTTAAAGCACTTAATGAGCAATACAATCATCAAATCATCTTCTATATGATAAATAAGTCTCTTAAATTTTTTAATAATATTCATTGTACGTTTTAAAACAAAATCTAATTATACTTATAAATAAACTTTATGAAAAATATTTGCAAAATTTTAAATTTTGTTTTCATCCAAAATCAATAAATACAAGAATGGAGTCGTCAAGATATTCGTAGAATACTCGATACATAAAATGGATGAAATAAGCTGAACAAACTGAATGACATAACAAGTCATCCATAAGCATCATAACGAGTGTTGAATGCGGTAAGTGGAATGCTAACTCCCATAACTCGTAGCCAAATGAAAATCGATGACAAGGTCGAACTAAAAAGACCTTAACACCACTCAAAAGATTGCTTAGGAGATAATCCTAAGACAAGCTCAAAAATACCGGAAAATTCCACAAACTACCCGAATGAGAAAAATAACGTTTTCCTCATCTTGTGGGTTTGAAGAATAAAAATGATGCCATCAAGTTGGAATCGGAATCACAAAGAAATAATATAAATCTGTTTAACAGATTGAGAATGTCGAGGATGAATAATCCATTCGAAAAATAGGATATAGGCTTCATAAAGATTAAGCCAATCCTTTCACACAAATCAATTCTGAAGCCTAAGTAACGCATAACATGCAAATCAGCATAAAATAATCTCGACATCAATAAAAAGCAAATTGAGTGTTGCGGATCCACCAACCGGATTCGCAATTCTCAAAGAAATTCTCAAGCCCAAAATGTTTTAAAGAAAAAGAATCAACAAGTTCTTTTGATATAAAATAATGACGAGTTGAACACATATCAAAAAGAACTCGAATAAAAGATCACTAAGTAAAATAATGCCATCAAGGATGGAATGAAGAATACCTTGACCAAGAGAAGAGTTGTTAGGGGCTTACAGCTTTCCTTCTCTCCTACTTTGAAGTTTGGGGCAAGAAGATAAATGATGACCCGAAATTTTGCAATAGCGGCAAGTAAGGGCCTTCGGACACTTAATTACATAGTGTTCCTTAGAATTACAATTGCAGCATACTCCACGATTAGGGATTGGAGTCTTTGCTACCAAGGTAGTTTGCTTCACTTTCTTATTGGGATTGGGGCTTTTGAACTCAATATGCCTCTTCTTGAAAATCCAAATATCACCATCAATTCCTTTATCAGCCCCTTCAAGTTGAAGAGCGATATCAACAAGCTGATCGAAAGGAACTTCTAGTTTCAGAGGTAAAACCTTGGTGGGGTTCTTACTCTAAGCAGAGATAAACTCTTAATTTTTTACAAAATCCAAAAGTTGTTGAGCAGACATAAATACGCTATCCAGAAAAGGACTACTGGATTGACCAGCGCTAGGACTGCCAGAAATAACCATCGCTTCTTCTTTATGAAAGAAAGAAAGAAGAGGAAAAAGGTTATTCTCAGAATGAATACCAAACAATCATGATTGATAAAACAAGGCACCATAAAAGAAAATATAATAAGACGGTACGAAGACTCGAATTAAATCGTAAAGCACGAATCCTAAGATGGACTTAGGACGATGATCCTTGTTAAATCATTCTATGTTGTTCCGAAGTTTGGCTTTGATACCAAGCTGTGACGCCCAACCTCTATACCCACACTAGCCAAGGACACTACGGTGTAATGCCATCAACTAGCATGGAGAATAAGGCTGTTGATGAGCGACCATGCGTGTAATTACTTTGCGCGAGCACCGATATGTCAGATAGTATAACATGCATTTCATTTCAAGAGGAAATCCGACATGCCAAGACAAACTCAAAGCTACTACACAGTGTCTATGATATCTTCGGAAACAAATATGGAAATAAACATAACACAAATCAGTCACAGATATCCATATCACAAAGGCGGAAACAGATATGAATATAACACATGAAAGTGTACATCAGAGTAGTGGTCAACAAGATCCACAATATCACAAAAGAATATATACAAGTGCTAGGCAAAAGAAAAAGTATACATCATGTAGTCTCTATCTTGAATGTATTCATAACAAAAACTACTAATCTAAAGTAGTTAGTCAAAAATCAGGCGATGGACCATGATAAGAAGCCAAGTAGAAGCACCTGTAATATCTCGGTCTGACCCGAGTATTATTTAAGAAGAAAGTAATAAACAGATCAGTCTAGCTATAAATATCAGATAAAATGAGATAGGATAATAGATGCGATTAAAACATATGATATCGAAATTGTCATACTATATAAAGTATACATCAACGAACAACAAAAATCATACAATATCACAAGAAATATCAAAGCACTAAAAAGAACGTCATATTCTTTATTTTATTCACCAAACTACAATTATTGAGGATCATATCAATGCCAATCGGAAAAGTTAGTGAAACACAAATTCTCTAATGCACAAAAATTGATAAAGCTTATCGATGCAAATCATGAAAATTGGTGAAATGCAAATTCTAGAAATCGATCAATAGAAATCCAGAAATCACAAAAAGGGGAAAGAGGCCTATCACTAGAACAGGAGCATGAAAACTCACCAATACGTGTGTCACAAAACGGAAAGCTATTCCATGGTTGCTAACATTAATTTTGAGCCGAGGCTCCACTAAAACGGCCCGAAGACCATGAGCCGAAGCACCACTAAAACGGCCCTAAGACCATGAGCCGAAGCTCCACTAAAACGGCCCGAAGACCATGGGTCGCTACCCACCAAGCCGAAGCTCCACTAAAAATGGGGTTTAGTCTCCCTCGCAGACAAAGTGACATCACACATTGCTAGTCTAAATCACAAAATGATCATCATTGATCAATAAATGCAAATTACACTAAGCTAGTAAATATATGAGTTTAGCTTCATGTCCCATAACCACTAGCTTAACTTAAATTTTTATGAACAGATTGTAGATTTCCACTCGAAAATTGTCACAAGTGATTCAATCGAACAAGTCCAATAATTAACCGACGAAGTAAAAGCATGCGTTTCATACCACTTGTTTTACTAAGCCATTTAATTAGATTTCTCATACGAGTGAGGTAAAGGTTTGTATATACTAATAGATTGGAAAACGGTTTTAATAAATGAGCTTTGTATTGAAAATAGAGTTCAAATCATCTTTGTGAAAGAGTTTGAATATTTACTACTAGTTTAGAAACCATTACGTTTTAAAGTGACAAAGCACAAAAATGATTGTAGAAACAATCAATCACCAAAATTTCACCTTGAAAGACGTGAATTAAATCCAAAGAAATCGATTCCAAATCCATCAAAAATGGATATACCCAAAAATTCCATAATAGAAGTAATCAAGGTCGATAATAATTGATAACAACAAATCAGAAAACTATGAGTCGATAGAAATTGGAAATTAACACAAAATAGGCAAATAGAAGCAAGTCAGTCGACTAACTGCAATTGGCTAGTCGACTGATCCAGAAACCTAGAAATTTCATTTCCTGCAGTCAGTCAACTGATTACAGTGGCCAGTCGACTGATTGCAGGAAACAAAGACTCCCTGTCTCTGTAAACAGCCCCCAGAGCCATCATTGGCTACAGCCAATCGACTGACTACAATTGGTCAGTCGACTGACTAGGTGCTGGGTTGTTTTTTCAGCCTATTCAATGAAGAGCAAACTCTCCAAATTGCAATCGAATGAGCAACGGCGCTAGTGGTTTACGCCAATCAGCAACCCGGCCTTATAGGCTCTTCAATGCATCACCAAAAACATGTTTAAACATCAAAGTTAGGATTTTTGAAGATTTGACTTCAAAACACCAAAAATTGGAATATTCACCAATTCAATCCAAACCAAAAGCAAATGCACATGAATAAGTGTTAGGAATTCATACCCAACAATCAATGATAGTTATAGACATAGACGTGAGACAAAAATCTCACCTTTTTACACAAAAACAACTAAGAGGAAGCTTGGAAACCAAAGAAAGATCAAGCACTCTTCAACACAACCCAAGGAGCTTGTATCTAAGCTCAAAAAGAAGAACATTTCCTAAATTAGGTTTAGGAATTTTCTGAAATTAAAGAGAGAATGGGTTGGAGAAGAAGAAGGAGATGCTTACCTAAGCTTCTCTTTGATTTTGGAGCTAGAACTTGAATTTGCAAAGGAAATTAGGGCTTAGGAATTTCTATTTCCTTTTCTCTTCCCCATTTTTGCTTAAGCTTGAAGTGTTAGGAAATGAAAATGAATGAAGAGGAGTGGGGTGGAGCTATGGTCTTATGTTAGGCTATTGGGCTGAAACCCAATACCCAAAGCTTCAAGTGAAAAGGTCGAAATTCTAGCTAACTCCAAACATATCAAAGTTTATACTCAAAAAGGTCGCAAACGACGTTTTGGACTCAATGGAAGTAGTCTCGAGTCCTAATTCGGCTGTTTTCTAAAAGTAGCTTTTCGGATTATAATCCGACTAAGGATCCTATATTTAAATAAAATATTTAAATATTCAATCGTGAAATATGCGGGTTGTTGCATCAGGGCTGCTTTCATACCTCATATAGACGTTGCCAAATCATCCTACTTTGTTTTGGATTCTCCGCCACATGCATAGTTGTTAAAGTGGCTTTCGGAATTGGCAGAGAGTATGACAATATCGGATCCCGATCTCTTTAACAACCAAACGCTTATTTCACACCGTGGTCATTTCAATTTAAAACAATTCATACTTCATATCATATTCATTTCAAAATCATATCACTTTCGAAATCATATCAGTTCCAACTTAAACGGTTTGAATATAGAAAGTAGTTTATCTATTGGAATAGTTCTACATTAAAAATAGTTTATATTTAAAATAGGTTATACATTAAAATAGTTTACATATTAAAATAATTTATATATTAAAATGAGTTTATGTCAAAATAGTTTAAAATTAGAAATGTTTTCCTCAATTTCACGAATCAATTCAAATAAAATTTAGTTCCAAATTCAATTTAAATCAATCTCGGTTCGACCATTTCAATTAAAGGGTTAAAGATTCAATTCAAATTCTCACTAAAACCATTTTAATTTAAGTCGATTTCAAATCCAGCTTTGAACTACCAATTTAAACCGCTTCTGATTCAATAGGTTTCAAAGTTTAAATATTCAAGCAATTTACGGTAACAAAATTTGATAAATTTCACTTATATTTCAAAATTCAACATTAATTTTTTTAAATTTTAAAATATTCGCTTAATTATTTTTAGTAGCACTTATATAAAATCTAAAATTAATAATTTAAATCAAAATCAATAATTAAATATCTAGCTCCAATTATATTTCAATTCTAAAATATTCACCTAATCACTTTTTTAGAAGAATTTAAATAAAATCTCAATTTAAAAAATTTAAATCAGTATTAAATATTCAAATTCAATTTTACTTAAATTGGAAAATATCCTTTTTATCACCTTTAATCAAAATCCAGCTATCAGGTTATAAAAATCATATCTTTAAAATCTCAAAATTAATAAGTTTCAAATCCACTTTTATTTAAGTATAATTCTAAACAAATTAAATTACAAGTCCACTTTATCTTATCCTTCCAACCCTTTTTATTTAAGTTATTACAAAAGTCTATTTTTAGAATTAATAACATAAATTCAAATAAATATTTAAACATATTTTATATATAAGTTGTTACAGAAATCTATTTTTAAAAAATTAATATAAATTGTAAATAAAATATATAAAACATATTATATATAAATAAAAGTTAAATTAAATTCTTTTAAATTTTATTATATTAATTATTATTAAATTAAATCTTATTATTTTTAAATCGATTTTAAATATTATTTTATATATTTGAAAAATAATAAAGTTATAAGTAAAATTTTATAATTTACATTTTAAGACTTAACTTATAGTTCTAAAATTTCCAAAACATAAAATTTTAAAATTCTAAATTTTACACTTATATTAAATATAAAATATCCTTTATGTATATATATACTCTAAATCAAAAAACATATATTTTCTTTTCTTAAAAATGTGGAAATCATTTAAAAATAGACCAATAATGTCCGTATATAGTTTTCTATCCTATTATCAAGTGATACAGATATATATCATTTGCAATAATTTAATATTTACGGGCATATATCATTTCAACCCGCAATCCTAAAATTTAAAATTAATAAATCCGCTTGGGTTTATCATTTCAACTCATAACGATTTTCCCTAATATATAATATCATTCAGGTATGTATCATTTTAACCCATATGGATTTCCTAAAATAACAGGGAACTTGAAGTGTGAAAACAAAAAACATAATAAAATAAATTATCAAGGCAATATCAATGGCAAAATATATATACACAACAGGTTATGATTATCATATATCAATTAACAGAGATAAAAAATTCAAATAATAACATATCATATTCAACAATTAAAATTTCTAATCAATCTAATTTAACAACATATTTCAATTGTCATTTCACGTGAAATCAATTTACTAAACATAAAAATGTTAATTGTAAGTGATCACTCACCTTTCGTGGCTATGAAACTATAATGGCGAAGATAGTGACATGGACACACACATGGATACGGACACAAGCAAAGTAAAGCAAAAGCTGCTAAGATTTCTGAATAGTGGGCACATGAGGCAAAGCACATGAATTCGATGAATATATATATATATATATATATATATATATATATATATTTATATATATATATGTATATATATATATAATTAGATCACATATATATTAAATCTTATTTTTTATGCATTTAGATTAATAAAATCAAAAGTAAAATCTTAAAAAAAAAATCCAAACTTAACTTTTAAATTTAAATTTTCCAAACATATAAAAAAAATTACACATAGTAAAATTTGAAATAAAATCATTATATTATATTAAAAACCAAAACCCATATAATTTCTTTCAAAGCTATGAAAATCATTTTTCAAAATAAAGCGGAAAAGCTTGGCTATGCATGGCGGATGCCTGTTGGGGTTGCGGAGGCAGTGAGTTGTTCAGCGGAGAACTTGGCTGACTCGGGTAAGTATGGGTGGCTGCACATGTTTCTTTGGAAGGTGGCGACATGTTAGCAAGTACGTGGAGCTAACTGGTTCGGGAAGGGAGAAAGGTTTTGCATGGCAATGGTTGTTGCGTGTCGAGGCTTGGTGGAAGGGCCTGCATGCTGTAGGAGGAAGCGGGTCAGGTGGCGGGAGGACTTTCAACGATAGTTGGGTGTGGTGTGGGCTGACTGATGATGGTGAAAGGGAATCGGTGGCAACGAGGGTGGCTATGGGAGGATCTGGAAGCGGCAAAGGATGAGGAAGGTTGGCTCTAGATGGCGGCAAGGCTATAGGAGGTGAGCAGCTGTGACAACCCTGACTCGACCTTCGAAAATCGGCACTGAATACAACACTTGTATTCCAATGTCGCAGATTCAAATGTCGAATCTGGTTCGCCGGAGCTTATAACACAATTAAGTATAACAACACAGCGGAAGAAAAGAATGAATACCATTGATATACAACATTCGACACAACAATGATACAATATGAATAAATATCAGAGATACAAGATAACAATGCTACAGCGAAATAACAATATGATATAGTAGCGAAATCGAAAACTCCAAACAGCATCAGCAACTCTAACTCCAAAGCACCAGCTCGAACCACCATCACATTGCATAAATATCAGAAAGTCTCGTCCATGAATCCAAAGACTCCAATATCTAAGATCTCTAAATAATACCAAAGAGAAAGCTAGAAGCTACTGAATTGATATTTATACCAGAGAAACCCAACTCTAGACTGCCTGTGTGGAAAATAGTGGGCACCCAGAGTTTAGGAAGGGAACAATAAACTTCGGGTCAGTCGTGGGTCTGGTATGAGCAAACAAAAAAACATTTTTATCCTTAAAACAAACAAAACAATTAAAATTGAAATCCGCAATGCTTTTTGGAAAATGAAACTACCATAAGGCTTCACGCCACACACAATGCAAACGCAGACTTGGAGGAGATTTCTCCTTATGATAGTCAAATATGTTTGATACGTGAAAATATCTTTTATATTACTATTAGTGCATAGTGGAAAACATTTCGAAAGTATAATATTAATCTTAGCCAGCATAGGTACCATTAAATTATGCCTACTATAGCTACCATATTAGACGGCAGGTTCTACAACTAAAACCGTACAAGGCGCGTATTGGTGATTAGATTTCCAACAAATGGTCAGGCTAAGAATCTTCTTGGGCCACGTGGGTACGCCTCTGGAGGGACGCCTCGAGAACCTAACCGGATGGCTGCCAACACAAGGTCGGGTTACCTCTGTAACTAGGTAACTGCTACACGAGTATGCCATCCCCCGGTCGTAACCAACCTTTATCCGAGCGCTCGATACCAACAACCACAAAGTAATGTATTTGTAGTAACCACATAGGTTAAATATCTGGGCTCCATACCATGATATCACCTCTATCCAGAAGGAAATGAACATACCCTCAGGGGGCGCTACCCTCAAATAACCTTGCTGCATTCTTCCTGTTTCGACCATTCCAGGTTGTGAAGTTCGACGAAGTCTCGTCCACAAAGCTACGCTTTTCACAAAGCCATGCTTTGATCAACAAATGATCAGCAGCACTTCGTATGCCACATTACCAAATTGGGAATGTATCACTAGTAACCATCAATTACATAACCTCTGAGCTCGTATGTCTCAGAGAAGGGTGTTAAGCTAAGAGAATAAATCTCCGCCATCAAACAGAAATGTATTTGATAGAAACTGGTTTTACATCTCAAAGTGCAATGTCAAACACACATCCATACAAGTCTGTTCCGGGCTTAAACATAACCGAAGGCACTTCCAAAGAAGCCCTTGCAAATCCGGGAATCCACAATCCCGATCGGACTTCCCATCACTTAGGGAATCTCTATACTGTAGCTACTCGGTGCAGAGACCATCGGTAGGTTATCTTATCATTCTCGCAAATACCCGGTCTTCACCACCGGTCTGCAAATGCTATCCATAACGGCGTATCACTATTCGGAATGGGTTATATGACACAAGGTCCTCTCTTGGCGAAGCCGAATAGTGAGCGCAATATTTAAAAGCATATGGATATGGGATTTCAGTTAAGTCACAACTTTATAACCCAAAAAAAAATCTTTTCAAATGGTTAAAAAAAATTACCATTCCCAATCTTTTAAACAAAAAGATTCATTTCAAAAACCTTCACTGGTTTAAACAATTTTCAAATATTTTAAACAAAAGATTTATCTTTAAGACCCCTTTCAATTTAAAACAAGATTCACCGATCTTTTAAACAAAGATTCATTCATAACTTTCAAAACAATTCCGGGTTTCAAATCTTTTATATAAAAGATACATCATTTGAAATCCTCTTCAATTTCAAAATAGGGTTCAACTATCTTAACAAAGATTCAATTTCAGCTTTCAAAACCATTCAATTTCAAATTTGAAGTCTTTTCATCATAATTATTATTCGAAACTACTTGTTTCCGTTTCAGGAAACCCAATTCCATTTCTAAAGTTATCTGAATTCAAAATTCAAACTTTTAAACCATTTCAAAATATTAAATTCAAATATCTGTGACTTAACCGATTTCCTCGGGAAATCCATATTTGTGTGTGTATAGTGTAGTCCAGGGGTTTAACACAATAGTGCAACATTATTCAATCATCACAGATCAAAACACAGAAATATCGATAAGCGGTATAATCTATAACGCTTATCTTCATTTACAGATTCGTAGATAAATGTATCACAGATGAATAAATAAATAAATTACACACAACCCAGTTTACAGAACAGAATATCACAGATCAATCAATTCTAGGCAATTCATACAAGGAAAACATTCATAAGCAAGGTCAAGCATTCAATAATCATTTATAAGTAGGATTAATTAGTTGTTTAATCCTAATTAATTCAATTAATTTCCAATTAAATTAATTACTTATGAATTAATTATCCAATCCTGATTAATTAATTACAAATCATTTGATATAAATTAGTTAATCAATCACCTTATTTAATTACATCAATTAATCACCTCATTATTAATTATTCCTCAATTAGTCCATTATAAATTACATCATTAATTATATTAATTAATGATCTCTAATTATATTTAAATTAAATTACTTTATTTAAACTAAATTAATTAAACACAATTATTAATCATCCTTGATTAGTAACAAAAGTAATTACTCAAACTACTTCATTTATAAATCATACTCACTAATTACCTCCCAGTAATTATCATTTATTACTTCCCTAAGTAATTATTTCTATAAATTACACCAAGTAATTACACCTATCTAATTTTCAAATGATCTTCTTAAATTAATTAAACTAAATTAATTAATTAATCTCAAATTAATCACATTACCAAAATTAGTTATAATAAGTAATAAATCCCTTAATTACTTTCATTAAGTAATTCATTCAAAAATGCATAATTGATTATCTAAATTAATTAATCTAATTAATTATCGAAATAAATAAATTTAATAATCCCTAGTTAATTATCTTCATTAACAATAACATTTCTTTAATTATTTTCTTAAGAAATTATCTTAGATTAATTCATCATTAATCATTTCTAATTATAAATTTATCTAAATTATTTATTTATAAATTAAATAAATCATTCTTTAACTACCTTATTAATTAAATCATTTTATTATCTTAATTATCTCTAAGATAATTAATTTCTTCACTAATGATTTCATTAACATTTAAGTGTATTTTAAACATTAGACCTTTAAATTTAAATTCAAACTCCATTCTGAATTTAAAATTCAAAATGATTATAGATTTTAAACATTTGCCAAATTTGAATATCCACTTATAACCCTATATAAGAAAAGTTCTAACTAATTTACTTAAATTTTTATTTAAAATTTAAGCTTTGAAATATATTATATTTATCTTGCAAATTTAAGTTAAAACCATTTATTTAACTCTTCACTCAAATTTAAGAAAATCTTTATAAAGGAATTTTAGCACAGATCAAGTTAAACATTTGTTTGAAAACAAACATCCTTTTAAAAGCTATTTAATTTAAACTTGTTTAAACATATTCAGATTTAAAACTAATTTAAATTTCTAGATTTGGATTCAAAGAGACTTGAATCCATATTTTAATTTTTGATTTTAACTTTGATTTTAACTTTGTTTTAAAATCTTGATTTGAAACCTTAATTTAAAACCCAAATTTCATTTTAAATATTTTAAAACTTTTATTTCATTTCAGATCAGAATTCAAAAATAAATTTGAATCCACACTTCAAACTGATTTAAACTTTGTTTAACTCAAGTACACAAATTTAAATTCCATTTAAATTTGTTTTCAAACCTCAAATTGCTGTCATAAAAACTGACCCGAGACTTTTCCCCCGTTAACTCGAGTATCACCTCGAATACTTCACCCATTTTCCAGTGACACTCCCTCTTCTTCTTCTTTTTTTCTTTTTCTTCCAGTAAGAGATTAAGTTAACTCGAAATTTCAAATTAAAACAACAGAAAGAAGGCTCGTGTGCTCGCGTTTACACCGGAAGCATTTTCCATTTTTTCTCGAGAATCCACTCGCGTTGCCAACTGCAAAACTTCCTGACACAAGAACGATGCCATGCACGTGCACGGCGTCGCGTCGCCACTCCGATGGCCATCGCGACCTTCGGCAAGTCGCAATTCTCACCCTAATTCGAAATCGAACTCTAGTTCGACACAAAAAACTTAAAATTGAAAATAGCATTTCACTCGACACTGCACTTGAACTCACCGAAACGATATTTCTTCACCGCCGCTCCTCAAACATCTAGCAACACCACGGCTTCGGCCACCTCATGTCAATCCCTTGCGCTACGCTTCCCCAGAGTTTCGAGAAACTCGGTCAAGCAGAGGTGATGAAATCACCTCTTTCCCAAACACCTCAAAACTCGATCATGAACCCTAATTACGCCTCGTCCCCTCAATTCGTACAACAAAAAAATATTCAGCAATTTTCTCATTACTATCAGCTACCAAACTTGATACAAGCAAGATCTTAGAGATCAAAATGGGTTTGATTACCCGAAATTGATCAAAATGCAAATTTTGTTCGATTATGAACTGTAGTTGGAACACTTCATTAAAAATCAACATATTAATTTCAAAAATCCTACCTTTAGCTGTTTATCCAAGTTATGAAATCAAACCAATAAATTAAAATATTAGAAATAATTTATATGATTTTTTTTTTACTGTTATTCATATTCTCCAGCAATTCTACTTACCATTTATACTTAACTGTATTTTTAAAATTAAATTTACACCCCTACTATCATCTTTGATTTAGAATCCAAGGTCTAGAATTGATTGTACATAGAGAAATTGATTTTTATTTTTAAGTGTGCTTGAGCCTGTGAATATAACAAAACATCTTGTTCTTATATATACATACACACGGATGCATGCATATTTAAACAGAGGATTTTCAAGCATATGCAAATAAAATCAACATGCAAACCAGATTCTATATATATGAAAGTTGAAGAATTTGCTCACCAGGAATTTAATGTTTGGAGGCAGTGACAAATGCTTTCCTGTTCACATTTTTTCTTTAATCTTTGTTTTTTGTGCTGCAACTGTTCTTTTCATCATACTTTGATGTTTTCAGGTTTTGAATTGAATCTTGCATTGACAACACTGAAGCTCCTCACTCTTTTTATTTTCTTTTTATAAAACAAACCTGTAGTTTATTACAACTTGATTTTTCCCTTTTTTTTATTACTACTTTAAAGTTACAAATTCATTAACTGTAAAGTTAACACTTACCTGGGAAAACTTAAGACAGAGAATCTAGGTTTAAACTCCTAGAAATTTGTTTTACTTTGATTTTGTTCATGATGTTGTTTTGATATTTTGCTGACTTGATTTCCAAATCATCATTTCCAGGCAGCTTGTACTGATTTGAATTCTGCACTTGCTTTAGATTTGAAACTGTTTTGAATATCTTTTTGTTTTCAGATCTGGTTTTGCTTTCTTTGAGATTGGGTTTTAATTTCTTTTGTTTCATATTTAAATATGAAAGAAATTTTTGATATTTACTCTTTTGTATGTTATTTGCATTTTAATTTAAAAGAAAATAAATTTGAATGCCACTTGTTTAAAGTATACCTACACTTGAACACTTGTGTTAACACTTGTTATGATATGTGTTATATGTTAAAGTCCTTAAGTTTAATTAATTTATAAATTTTTGTTTAAACCTTTTATTCAATTTAGTTTACATATATTAATATACTTACAAGTGTTTCTTTTTTTATAACTTATTTAGGCTATGCAAGAATAAGTATGCAATATATATATATATATATATGTAATGTATTTATTTTATATAAGTAAACTTTAGATTTTTCATAAATATTCAAAAGTGAATTCATGTAAACATTTATAAGTAACTTATATTTTTGATTCAATTTAATGGTTATATACTTGAGATATCTATTTTAATTTTACTCTTGATATGAAAGTTTAGAACAAGCTTATCTTATGTTAAAATTTTAAAATTGAAACAATATTAAAACAATTGAACTTTTAAATTAAAATCTTATCTAAAACTCAAATTTAAAATATGCATATCTATATTAAATGAGAAATTATCTTTGTTATTAAAATTTAAATCTCCAATATCATGTTTAAAAGTATTAAGTCAAATTAAAATGTTTTAAATTAAATTCTTATTTATAACAAATTATAAATGGAAAGTATTCATTACAAATAAACATTTATATGTTAGTTAATACAATTTTTAATACATTTATATTTTTAAACTTAAGATATTAACTTATTAACAAAGACTTATTTTAAAAATTTTATCTCAAACTTAAGTAATCATACTTATTATATTTTTGTTTCAAATAAAATTTCATTAAGTCCAATTAAGTTTCAATATGTTAACACTTGAATTTCAATTTCACATTTTAAAATTATATTCAAAATTAACATCTATAAACAACTAATATTCATTTTGAAAAACTCTATTAAATACACAAATTAATTTAAAAAATTAATTCAATTATCAAATTAAACTGGGCTAATATCCGGCGATGTTACAGCAGCTTTCGGCTGCTGTAGGATATGGGGTTGCGAGCTGGGTAGGCGACTGCATAGTGGGTTGGATAGGGCGGGAAGAGGGTTTGTCACGACAGGTTTTGGGCGCAGGTTTCATTTTGGGTAGGCATGGCAGAATTGTGAGATGGCAGGGCTCAGTTGATGGCATGAGGCTATTTGGTGGTTGCTTCTAACTATGCGCTCGAGTGGAAAGCCTAGGAGGGTGTGAGGCGAATGAGGGGGATGAGTAGGATTCATGCAATGCTAACGCTTATATAATTATGTACATTTTTTTTTATAAAACTAAGAAAAAAAAAGGGAGAAAGGGAGAGAATGGCAGCAT
This sequence comes from Allium cepa, assembly GCA_030765085.1. NCBI lineage: Eukaryota > Viridiplantae > Streptophyta > Magnoliopsida > Asparagales > Amaryllidaceae > Allium > Allium cepa. The sequence continues at coordinate 871,256,823 of CM060943.1, read as the reverse complement.
GTAAAAGGGAGTAGAAGATGTGCTACCTTTATCTAAAAAATTAAAATATAAGAGGAGAAGGCGGCCGTTCAAAAAGAAGGAAGACGAGTAAGATAGGTTTCAGAATATATGAGGATGTAAACTAAATATATATATTATTATATTTCTTATTAAAGATTAGAATGAATAGAACTAAGGGAATACTAAAGGTAAGTGGCTATTGGTTGTCTCGGGGAACAATCGAAAAGACACAGAACCCAAATGGCCCAAACGGTTACCAATACGGCTAACCGTTTTGCAGATTTCGCCGTGTACCGGACATTGAAATGCACAAATGAATATACTATGGATATCAGCACGACGAGATAAAAAAAGTGGTACACATATATCAGTGATAGGACCTTCCTATGAATACTCGATATTCGCTGCCAAAAATATTGCTAAAATGTCGCAAATAATATAAATGGAGCTAGAGCAGTCCAAATTTGTCGAAATGAAATATGATATCTTGCTCAAAAAATGATATACATTTTTCTTAAACAAAAATATCCAAATTTTGAAAATATTTAATTTCCATCAAATTTCAACAAATTTAAATTCAAATTTAAATTTCACAACCAAACAAACTTTCCTATTTTCTAATGAAAATTTGACATTTGCTATGTTTAAAAAGATGTATTTCTAATATCAAATTTTCATTTTCTAAATTTTATTATTTATTTTCCATAAAATAATATTTAGTTACTTACATTAGTTAAAATTTCCAAGTCATTATAGATATTGTAGTTTCGATAAAGTATAAATGTATAGTTAGTAATACGAAATACCTAAATCTTATAGTGCATGTGATGGATCCTTGATTTATGGTGTTGACATGACGTTCTCCTATAGGGCGTCGAGGCTGTTCAATTAGTGTTGATATGGACAACAATAATGACCCCGAATTTTATTGTTTGGATTTATGAATATTTAGTTAATTTTTAATATCTAAATAATTAATTTTAAAAGTTGAATAACTCCTTCTAATTAATAAATAGTAATGGTGAACTTGTTATAGAAAAATATATAGAAAAATAAATTGTTCTAATAAATATCGATAATGAGATCGAAAATCATTTTATTGATAAACGATCTCAGAATGCATGAAATTATTAACCTAGGGCACTCCCAGATTTTGATGAAACTAGTACCAACACTGGAATAATAAGGCGACGTATGCCGATGAGTTTCGTGTCGATCGGACGTCTTGTAAATCGAGCGAGCTCGAAATTCGCAACTATTAAAAAGAGAAAACTAAATATAATTATATCTGAGTACACCCCAACACCTTTTCTCTTCCCACTTTTCATTTTTTTCCTCCATTTCCTTTTCCGATAAGTACAAAAATCATTCCTATCGTCCTGTTGGCTTTTTCCGATGATTTAAGTGTCGATTGAGGAAATGAAGGCTGTCGTCCTATTTCTCTCGACAACGAGCACCATTCCATAATTTTTCATCAACCCAAATTGATATAATTAGGGTGCCACGTTTTATGGCATGAAGGCGTCGCAGTAGGTCACGATTAATTTAGAAGGTGAGGACGTGTCATGTTAGTGTGGGATGCGAAGAACTTTCAAAGAGAGATGCGATGGACTCGACAGTTCATCGATTCGTGGACTAGAGAGGGAAGAGTGGTGGATGTCATGCATGGCTATAGTGGTGCATACTTATGCATGTACAAGAGGAAGTAATAAATTAGGTAAGAAGGGTTTAATTTAAATAAGGTAATTACTTAAGTAATTAGTTAATTTAATTTTATATTTAATCCTAAATTATTATAAAATTCATATCTACATATGAAGTCCAAATCGAACGTGTCTTTTGCATTGTGCTCATAGGGGTGTTATGTACATACTAGAGTTAATTTCGTCCAGTTTGGTGCAAGTGGAATTTTAAGCTAAAATCGAATGTCGTTCGATTTTAAATCAAGCAGCAATGCCTAAGCATCAGTGACAATTTTAAAGAGTTAACTCACCTTTGGATAAATATTATATGATATACGGTAGATATAAACTATTATTGTGTGCTTGAATTATTTCCTTATATGTTTTAGTCAAGTTCTCGCCTTGGAAAGTGGGGTGAATATGAAATGAAATAAAAGAAATTGTGTAGAGGGATTCGGATTCCTCGCCATTGTTGATGTTAATTCTATTTATATGCTTGTGTTATAAATTATTAAATAACCTTATTTGATGTGACTTTGATACGTCGCAAAATTTAAACTTATAAACCTTTAGTATGGATCACTGAAAGCATTTGTTAAGTGTTGGTAGATAGTAATTGTGGGTACAATGAAACCAACACCTTGTGAATTAAGTTTCACGGTTAGATATGAGACATTCGGTAATAATGTTGGGTTATAAGATAGAAATCTACTAGAAGATGTTTGCTATAATCAAAAGAAAAGATAGAATATTTTAAGGAATAAATATTTGTGAAAAATTTATATAAGAATGCAATTCCATATAAGTATGGTTTATAAAATGTGATTATAAATGAAAATGATTTAAACAAAAAAAATTAGAACTTACATCTTGTGTCTATGAAAATGCTTTTCAAAATTTTAGCCAAAATAATAATTGTATTATTTGGAAGTAAATATTTGTGAAGTAAATATTTGTGAAGTTGGTTTATGAAGCTAAAATTGCATTACTTAATGTTATAAAACAAAATATTTGCTACCACTTTGAAATAATTTTAGTTAAATACCAAAAGTATGGTTTCGCTGTACTAAACCCATTTTTGTCAATTGAAAATAATTTTGGTGATGACTACAGCATCATCAACATTCATTTTCAGGTTTCTAAGTGGCAGATGATTCAAAGTTGTTTTAGTGAAACGGATTTTGATTTGAATTCCAAAAGTAAGATTGGATGTATAAAAGTTGTATGTATATACTATTTTAAAATAATTCGAAATGAAAACTAGTTTTTAGTTCTAATGTTCTCTTGTTAACTTATTTCATGGAGAGTTGTATCCTATGCATTAGGACAGTTTATTTTGTGCATCATATGATTTGTGGTATGATAGTTTTCATTTACTAAAAATGAAATGGAATTTTTGGCCATTTTGGACAGACGGAAACTTTAGAATTGTTATAAACTTGTTGTTAAGTGTTTTTGAAAATATAAAGCTAAGTTTATATAACACTTTAATTTGAATAGGTAGTAAGATAAAAATATGTTAAATGGTTATACATACTTGTTATGTAAAACAAATTGATGTTTTGTACCTGCTCTTAGGATTTGATGGAACATTATATGAGTATGAACTTAACTCATAAAATGATTATAAACTTGAAGTTATGAGATGATTCATAAATAATTTAAGTATTGAAAATACTAATTGGATAACTGAAGGTGATAAAAAAGGAATCGGTATAGTTATTAAGAAGCCAATAGGGTACGAAAATAAACGTATATAGATCGTTTTATTCACATGAATGTTCATGATCCAGTATCCGAGTACATGTTTTCGAGGTGGTTCACATCAGTCCGAACAATGATCTTTCATTCGATTCTTGGCTATAAACACTTGATATAGGTTCGTGATATGATCTCGTTGTTTTCCATCATAGTATATGGCTATGCAAAGAAAATAGAGGTTTTTAATCAAGGAACTAAAGTAGAGTCCATATTAGGGAGGTCAAGTGATCTATACTAGTTTAGAAGTGAAATTTATGTGATCAAGTAAGCGATCATATTGGATATTGCATAAGGATGGTTCATGTGCATCGTACAGGCTTTAGTACATTTATATTCTATGTTTATTAGCTTATAAATAGTTTGGGGAATGAATCCTTGATTTATTATGAGGTAGAATGAATAATTGTCTAAGTAATAACCTAAGACTGCTTAGCGTAAGGTATACATAGTACATTGTTTAGCATCCTTAGGCGATGGGAGACTTTTGAACCTGAGCAAACCATATGCTTTATTTCTATTAATTATGAAAGCCATTTAATAATTATTCTGCATGTTCCTTTATTAAGGTTAGAAGGGTTGTGGAGCGAGGATGCTTGTGACAATCCTCATTTTCGCGTTCGAAAATCGACATCCATACTTTACATCGTACTCGAATGCCGCAGATTCGACCGTTCAAATCCGAGTCGCCGGAGCTTATAACACCATTAAGTAAACAATATAGCGGAAGAAATGAATATACATTTATATATAGCACTGATACAATATCTTATACAACATATAATACAATATATATCTATATACATCAGAGATATGATACAATAAAATAGCAGCGGAAAGGAAAAATAGATAACACAAGCAGCGGAACACATAACTCTAAGATAGTCCTTTAGAGAGAACTCCAGCAGCAGCTCGATCCAACATCACGATGCACAAAGACAAGCAAGTGTCGTCCGCATCCAAAGACTCAACTAGCTCTAGACAATCTACTGAACCTAGCTATCTGAAAAACCCAACTCTAAACAACCTGTGTGGAAAAATTTTAGGCACCCAAAGTTTAAGAAAGGAACAATAAACTCCAGGTCAGTCGTGGGACTGGTATGAGAAACAAAAATATTTTATCTTTAAAAACAAATAAAGAAATATTTTAAAATAGATCCGCAATGCTTTTAGAAAATGTAACTACCATAAGGCCTCCCGCCACACACACAATGCAAATGCAGAATTGGAGGAGATTTCTCCTTATGATGGTCAAATATGCTTGATACGCAAATTTCTTTGACATTATTACTATAAGTGCAAAGTGTAGGAAAACATTTCGAAAGTATAATATAAATCTAAGCCAGCATAGGCATTTCGCACAATGCCTACTATAGCTACAATCTAATCAGTGGTGACCACCATAAGTATACGGCAGGTTCTACAACTAAAACCGTACAAGGTGTGTATTGGAGTTTGGATTTCCAAAAAATGGTCAGGCCAAGGAACTTTCCAATGCCACAAGGGCACGCCTCTGGAAGGATGCCCCGAGAACCTAACCGGATCTCTGCCAACACAAGGCCGCTTTACCTCTGACTATGTAACTACAGACACGAGTATGCCATCCCCCGGTCATAACTGACCTTTATCCCGGGATCCCGACAACCAACAACCACAAAGTAATAAATTCGCAATAACCACATAGGTTAAATATTTTGGCTCTATACCATGATACAAGCTCTATCCAGAAAGAAATGAACATACCCTCAGGGGGCGCTATCCCCAAATAACCTTGCTGCATTCTTTCAGTTTTGACCATTACCGGGTTGTGAGGTTCGACAAAGTCTCATCCACAAAGCTACGCTTTTCACAAAAGCCACGCTTTGATCAACAAATGATCAGCAGCACTCAGCATGCCACATTACCAAGTTGGGAATATATTACGGATAACCTTCAACTACATAACCTCTGAGCTCGTACGTCTCAGAGAAAGGTGTTAAGCTAAGAGAATAACTTCTCCGCCACCAACAGAAATGTATTTGAAAGAAATCTGCTTTATATCTCAAAATATAATGTCAGACATACAATCCATACAAGTCTGTTTTGGGTTCGAACAGAACCGAAGACACTTCCAAAGAAGTCCTTGCAAATCCGGGTATTCACAATCCCGATCGGACTTCCCATCACTAAGGGAGTCTCTATACCGTGCAACTCAGTGTAGAGACAATTGATAGCTCATCCTATCATTCTCGCAAATACCCAGTCTTCACCACCGATCTTCAAATTCTATCCATAATGTCGTTCACGTATTCGGAATGGGTTATATGACACAAAGGTCCTCTCCTGGCTAAACCGAATAGTGAGCGCAATATTTACAAGAAACATATGGATATTGGGGTCTTAGTTAAGTCACAGCTTATTACCCAAAACTTTTATTTCAAATGGTTTAAACAAATTACCATTTCAAATTCTTTAAACAAAAAGATTTATTTCACAAAGTTTACCAATCTTTCCATAAAGGTTCATTTATGGATTTCAAAACAATTTCCATTTCAGTTGGATTAACTCATTAAATCTTTAAATCAAGATTTAGCTTATAGCTTTCAAACCGTTTCCATAACTTGGAAATCATTTTCATTTTAGACTTTAAGTCCCTTTAAGACAAAGTGGGAATCCATTTCTTATATGAAAAATTTTATTATTTGAAAACAAATAATTTCATTTTAGAACGATCCAATTTTATTTACACGAGTTAAAGCCTTTGAATTTAAATTCAAATTCCCAAATCAATACCTTTAAAATAGTTTCTCCCATATATATCTGGTATAACATTTTTAGTCCCTAGTTTCCAAACATAGAATTCAGTTTCAAATTTTGAATTTAAATTTAAATCAAATTATTTAAACTTCAAGCTTTATCAAGTTATTCTACATAAATTTCGTCTTTGAAATTCCATTTCAAAAGCTTTTCAGTTTAAACCCAATCCATTTCCAAAACCTTTGAATTCAAATTGTCTTTTTAAAAATCACTTCAAAAATCTGTGTCTTAATCGATTTCCTCGTGAAATCCATATTTTTGTGTGTATAAGTGTGGTCAAGGGGTTTAACACAATAGTGCAACATCTTTCAATTATCACAGATCAAAATACGGAAATATAGTTGATAAGCGATATAAACTATAACGCTTATCGTTCATTCACAGATTCACAGATAACATACCAATGTAAATAAATGGATGAATTATGCACAGCACAATCCACAGAACAAAATATCACAGATCAGATAGGACAATAAATTCAATGCATCCCACATAATACAATCATTCATAAGTAAGGCCAAGCATTAAATAACCATTTATAAGCAGGATTAATTAATTGTTTAATCGTAATTAATTCAATTTATTTCCAATTAAATTAATTACTTGTGAATTAATTATCCAATTCTAATTCATTAATTACCAATTATCAAATGATTTTCTTAAATTAATTAAACTAAATTAATTAACTTTAATAAATCAAAATATCCAAAATTAATTATAATAAGTAATTAATCCCTTAATTACTTTTAAATTAATCTCTAATTATAAATAAATCTAAATCACTAATTTATAAATTACATAAGTAAGTCCTTAATTGATTATCATATAAATTACATCACTTAATGCCTTAATTATCTCTAATATAATTCATTTCTTATTGATGACTTCATTAACATTAAAGTGAAAACATTTCCTATTACGATTTATTTACCACTTACAAAAATGTTGAAACATTTATTTTAACATTTGCTTTTTAAATTCCATTTAAACTCCAATTTAAAATGAACTACAATTTATTTTTAACAAAGTTTAAAACTAATTCTTAAAACCTTTAGGTTTACATGTTAAGATAATACTTTTATTACAAGAGCAATTTATAAAGTTAAAATCTGTTTCCTTTAAGATACACATAATTAAAAGAATATATTTAGCATTTAAACCTATTCAAATATTTGATTTATAAAACTTTGTTTAATTTCAAAATCTAGACTTTAATCCAGTTTTAAACTCACATTCCACTTTTGATTTTACATTGCTTAAATTCCTTTCTTTCATTTCAACTTCACTTTAAAAATTCAAATCCTTATTAAATCCACTTATATGATTAAATAGCTTTAAGTTTCAAAACTGAACATGCATTTATTTTTAACTTTAAAACTTAGTTAAAACTTTGTTTATCAGATTTAAATTTAATTTTACAATTCAAACAGAAACAGGTTTAAAACTTGTACAACATCATATACCCGAGCCCCTTCATGATTTCCTCGAGTAAACCCCCACGAATTAGAGCTCCACTTCGAGTTTTCCCAAATTTTTACCCGAGTGTCCCAAAATTTCAATCCAAAAATTTTCTAAGTGTTTTTATTTCACATCAAAATCTCGCTTCGAGTTATAACTCGAGCTACCTCACACGTTGCACAGCAGTTTCCCCGAGCCATCTTCCTGTTTCTTCTTCTTCCAATCCAAACTTCACCAGAGATGAAGATAGTGCACCGTGCACGTGTACATCGTCGACGTCACCTCCGGTCGTTTTCATATTATCGAGTCAAGTCGACGATCCTCCACGAGTCACTTTCCCGACCACCAAATCTCCTCATCATCTCGAAATTAAAATCGAGTACAAACTCGAAACCTGGAAACGCAAGAGCGTCACTACCCCAAAACCTGTCATCGCCACGCTTGTAAAATTACGACCACCGTAGGTTCTGAAACTCCGGCAATAGCTTCGACTATCACTCCTCTAGCCACCTCCAAAACCCCATGACGCTCGATGCTCCCGAGACCCCAAAATGAATTCATTTCCAAACCAGCAAAAAAATTAGGTTTACGAATTTAAAATGCTTGCCGCCGTCGCCGCCACCATGGACGATGCCACCTTCAGTTATTTTTCCTACCACCACCGTAGGTTCCTCCACCTCCCTTAGCGACCCCGACACCTCCAGTCGTCGAGATCACCTGCGGCGACCAAAAATGCAAAATTTAAAGAAAAGAAAACTGCCCTTCATTTTTCGATCTAAAAATTATGATTCTTGCTTTAAAAATCATAATTTAGTATAAGGATTCAGTTTATAATCCTGAATTCGAGGATTAAGAAGTTTGAAATTTGACAAATTTGAAGTTTGGCTCGGGCTTCTTGATTTCTAGAAAATAAATAAGTTGTTTTAGCTTAAAGAGATTTTTTTAATCTTAACTATATGCCATAACCAACAAGCCGTGTTTTAATCTTAAGTTTAAACGTCGAGTAGATCAAGTGAAAATGGATTTTGAATCAAAATCCTGTGTTTAAAATCTTTAAAACAAAGAATGTTTATAAACATCAGCCTGCACATCCACACTCATCAATCAATATACACAAAGAATTTATGTTTTTGACCAAACATACTTATCATAATACGGATCCATATTTTTAAAACTTTAAACAAGTGTTACTCACAGTTTTTTCAGAAGAAAGAACAGAGCCTTCCTTTGAACCAGGCCTTGAAACTGTTAGCTGAAACTTCTCTTTTGATCCCTGATTGTAGTTGATTGTTTGATGTTTTTAAGTTGAATTTTTATTTAATTTGAAGATGATATTCACTTTAAATTTGCACAGCTTAGAATGAACGAAATGATAAGAGGAGTTGACGTAGAGAAATTTAGTTTATAGGTTGCTATATAAAAGCTTACAGGTGATAATAATTTATGTTTGGTTTGTACAACTGGTTATGGCTGAGATGATCTTGCATTTAATGCATTGTACAATCTACACTTATACCATACTTGAAGGTATTTTTTCTGTCCTTACCTGTTTACATCTTGCTTTTCTAGGTTGATGCATTCTATTATCTTCTTGTATACATTTTATTCTTCTTGCCTGCATGCATTTTTTTGTTTTGTTGAAAATTTTCTGTTTACAGCCTCCATTTGATCTGTATATGTACTTCTTTTGTTTGAAAACTTGAGTGTATTTTATTTGTTATCCTTTCTTTGTAATCTTCACTTTCCTTTGCTTTGTTTTATAAGCTACAGCTTTATCCCTCTATAAAATAAAATGAACTTATTTTATTTGTACATACTTATGCATATTATTGTCTTCTTGCTTTGTAATATAAATGAGATTCTATATTTATTATGTTGTTATAATTTCTCCAATGTAGTCACGTTATATTTTAGAAAGTTTATTAATATGTTGTTTGAATTTTAACTATGTGTATTTATTTTATTAATTTTCCCATATATCTTGAACTTTTATTTCTTATTTTACATTTTGCAATAAAATAAACACACACATTTTTATTTGAATTTAGAGATGCTCAAATTAATTTACCAATAAATTTCACAAATTTTATTCAAAAATTAAATTAATTATTCATTTAAATTCAATTAAAATCCGGGATCGTTACAGATTCCCCCTTAAGAAATTTCGTCCCCGAAATTTGCCAGGGAGACACAAAGATGGATGAAAAATGTTTCATCAAATCAAACTGAATATCTACTCTGCATTTGGCTTACCAAATCAGAATATCAACAATAGATACAAGAACAAATCTTTTAAGTTTTTCACTATACTTGGGTCATCCGGATTTACGAAATATGCAGTGGCATTGGTTAGTTCGATGGGATAACTAACCATTCGCAGGTTATATCGAGACCTAAATGATAGATAAATGGATTTAATCTTCCATAATTTCCAAACATCATATATGGATTCCAAACTCAAGTCAGAATACCCCAAAATATATACCAATTTGTCCCTCTTCGGACTTCGATATACCCAAGAAATTTCAATAGAATTTCAAATTCGGTTTTAAACGAAATCGTTTTATCGATACAATTCAAATTATCCTTCATATTCTATTAATCAAGTTAACTCGATTTATAATTTACAATTTATTTAAAATTTTCAATTCCAAATATCCAATTCATATTCATTAAGGTTTAAGTTAAAAACTGATAAGAAACCGATGAAGATACGGAGTAAAAATTTCCTACAACGATTCGTAGGGCCACCATCACACCGAAATTTCTTTCTGGAGCTGCCATAAAGCCAATCAAAGAATTGAAATCCAATCAAAGAAGATTGATATAGAAAATTATTTCCACTATTGTAGGGTATTGACCATTTCTATTCGTATTCCCCTGTCCCCTGTCTCATCCTCTTCTCGCACTTATACTCATTATCGGTGAATAGTAAGAGAATTTACTGAGGCATACATACGGATATCTTAGGGATATACTCATTCCAGGGTATACTTCACCCTATCTCTAATGAGCTACTTAGTGTGTTATACTCCTGAGCTAAAGTTTTAACCCTTAGCTTTGATACCAAATGTGACGATCCTCATTTTCGCGTTCGAAAATCGACATCCATACTTTACATCATACTCGAATGCCGCATATTTGACCGTTCAAATCCGAGTCGCCGGAGCTTATAACACCATTAAGTAAACAACACAGCGGAAGAAATGAATATACATGGATATATAGCACTGATACAATATCTGATACAACGGATGATAGATATCTATATACATCAGAGATATGATACAATAAAATAGCAGCGGAAAGGAAAAATAGATAACACAAGCAGCGGAACACATAACTCTAAGATAGTCCTTTAGAGAGAACTCCAGCAGCAGCTCGATCCAACATCACGATGCACAAAGACAAGCAAGTGTCGTCCGCATCCAAAGACTGAACTAGCTCTAGACAATCTACTGAACCTAGCTATCTGAAAAACCCAACTCTAAACAACCTGTGTGGAAAAATTTTAGGCACCCAGAGTTTAGGAAAGGAACAACAAACTCCAGGTCAGTCGTGGGACTGGTATGAGAAACAAAAACATTTTATCTTTAAAAACAAACAAAGAAATATTTTAAAATAGATCCGCAATGCTTTTAGAAAATGTAACTACCATAAGGCCTCCCGCCACACACACAATGCAAACGCAGAATTGGAGGAGATTTCTCCTTATGATGGTCAAATATGCTTGATACGCAAATTTCTTTGACATTATTACTATAAGTGCAAAGTGTAGGAAAACATTTCGAAAGTATAATATAAATCTTAGCCAGCATAGGCATTTCGCACAATGCCTACTATAGCTACAATCTAATCAGTGGTGACCACCATAAGTATACGGCAGGTTCTACAACTAAAACCGTACAAGGTGTGTATTGGAGTTTGGATTTCCAAAAAATGGTCAGGCCAAGGAACTTCCCATTGCCACATGGGTACGCCTCTGGAAGGATGCCCCGAGAACCTAACCGGATCTCTACCAACACGAGGTCGGGTTACCTCTAACTAGGTAACTACTGACACGAGTACGCCATCCCCCGGTCATAACCGACCTTTATCCCGAGATCCGATAACCAATAACCACAAAGTAATAAATTTGCAGTAACCACATAGGTTAAATATCTGGGCTCCGTACCATGATACCACCTCTATCCAGAAGGAAATGAACATACCCTCAGGGGGCGCTATCCCCAAATAACCTTGCTACATTCTTCCTATTTTGAGCATTACCGGTTTGTGAGGTTCGATGAAGTCTCGTCCACAAAGCTACGCTTTTCACAAAAGCCACGCTTCGATCAACACATGATCGGCAACACTCAGCATGCCACATTATCAAGTTGGGAATATATTACGGTTAACCTTCAACTACATAACCTCTGAGCTCGTACGTCTCAGAGAAAGGTTGTAACAACCCGCATATTTATCGATTTTATATTTAAATATTTTATTTAAATATTTTATGGTTCGTCGGATTTTGGTCCGAAAAGATAATTTTTGCAAACAGTCGAATTGGGGCTCGAGACCACCCCTATTGAGTCCAAAATGCCATTTGCGGCCTTTTTAAGTATAAACTTCGATATGTTTGGAGTTAGTCGAATTTGGCTACTTTTTCACGTAGGGCTTTGGTTTGTTGTCTCAGCCCATTAACCCCAGCTGAGCCCTAGCTCCACCCCCACTTATCTTCATTTCATTTCTAATTCCTAACCCTTCAAGCTTTAGCAACAATGGTGGAAAAGAGTGGAAATTAAAACTCCAAGCCCTAGTTCCATAGCAAAATCCAACTTCTACGAAGAGAGGTTATTGGTAAGCATCATCTACTTCTTCTCTTACTCATTCTCTCTTTGATTTCTGAAATTTGCTAAATCTAAATTTAGGAATGTTCTTCTTTTAAGCTTAGATTCGAGCTTCTAATGTTGAGATTGAAGTGTGGTTGATCTTCCCTTGTCTTCAAGCTTCTCATTCATTTGTTTTGGGTTCAAAGGTGAGATTTTTATCTCACATATATGTCTATAACTATCTTTGATTGTTGGGTATGAATTCCTAACACTTATTTATATTCATTTGCTTTTGATTTGGATTGTATTGTTGATTTTGGTGTTTTACAGTCAAATCTTTAGAAATCCAATCTTTGATGTTTGAACATGTTTTTGGTGATGCATCGAAGAGCCTATAGTGCTGGGTTGTCGATTGGCATAAATCCTTAGCATCCATCGCTCGTTCGATCGTATTTCGGTTTGGATTTGCCATTTTTGGTCTAGGCTATTTTTTTTGCCTAGCAGAAGATTTCAGACGTCTGAAATTAATTTTAGACGTCTGAAACCAAATCCAAACCTCTGGTTGAAAAATCCAAACGTCTGGAAAGGGGTCTGGAAAAGGCAGAGACTAAATCCAGACGTCTGAAACAAATTTCAGACGTCTGAAATCAAATTCAGACGTCTGGTTGAAAATTTCAGACGTCTGAAATGGCCCAGGAATTAAAAATAGAAGGGAGAAAACACATATACTTCTAGATACTAGGGCCAGACGTCTGGAACACCTACCAGACGTCTGGAACTGTTTAATTTGCCTATTTTGGCTATTTTTGAGTATATTTCCAACTTTAATCGATTCGTTTTGATTCCCTTTTGTTGTTATCATCTATTCTCGACTCTGATGACATTTTCTTTGGGATTTTTGTAAATATCCATTTTGATGGATTTGATATCGATTTCTTTGGAATTAACTCACATCTTCGTATGTGAATTTTAGTGATTGATTGTTCCTACAATCTTCTTTGTGATTTGTCACTTTAAAAATATAAAGGTTTTCTATACTAGGAGTAAATATCAAAATTCTTTCATCAAAACGATTTCAACACAATTTTATGACAAAGCTCGTTTCTTAAACCGTTTTCCAATCTATTAGTATGTACAAGCATTTACCTCACTCGTATGAGAAATCTAATTAAACGACCTAGTAAAACGAGTGGTATGAAACGCTTGCGTTTACTTCATCGGTTAATTCTTGGACTTGTTCGATTGAATCTCTTGTGACAATTTTCTAGTGGAGATCTACAATTTGTTCGTAAATATTTAAGTTAAGCTAGTGGTTACGGGACATGAAGCTAAGCTCATATATTTACTAGCTTACTGTAATTGACACTTCTCTTTGATCGTGACGATCATTTTACGTTTTAGACTAGGATTGTGCGATGTCTTATTGATTTGGTTCATCGGATGTCATGTTGTACGACGTCGTTGTTCCCTTTGATTGTGATTTGGCTCGTCGGATGTCACGCTGTACGACATCGTTGTTCCCTTTGATTGTGATTTGGTTCGTCGGATGTCACGCTGTACGACGTCGTTGTTCCCTTTGATTGTGATTTGGTTCTTCGGATCACACGCTGTACGACGTCGTAGTTCCCTTTGATTGTGATTTGGTTCATCGGATGTCACGCTGTACGACGTCGTTGTTCCCTTTGATTGTGATTTGGTTCATCGGATGTCACGCTGTACGACGTCGTTGTTCCCTTTGATTGTGATTTGGTTCATCGGATGACACGTTGTACGACGTCGATGCTCCGAATTATTTGATTTCTGGATTTCCTGTGTTGATTTCTGGAATTTATGTTTCACCAACTTTTACGATTGGCATTGATATATATGTCATTTATTGTGGCTCGGTGAAGGAAATTAGGAGTATGACATTCCTTTTTATCTTTGAGAAGATCTTTGCGATATTGAGTAATCTCTTATTGATTTTTCAATTATTTATTTATCACAGCTTGGCATTGTGATTATTATACGATTAGTCATATCTCTTATTCTATATCATTTCATCTAATATTTATAGCTAGACTGATCCGTTTATTATTTTCTTCTTAAATAATACTCGGGTCAGACTGAGATTTTACAGGTGCTTCTGCTTGACTCCTTATCGGACCATCATCTGATCTTTTGGCTAACTACTTTAGTTTAGTAGTTTTTGTTGTATACAATTGAGATATAGACTCCTTGATGTATACATATTTTTGTTTTGCACTTGTATCTATTCATTTTTGTGATGTTGTGGATCTTATTTTACCACTACTCTGATGTACACTTTTATGTGTAATATTTATATCTATTTCCGCCTTTGTGATATGAATTATCTGTGACTGATTTGTGTTATGTTTATTTCTATATTTGTTTCCGAAGACCTTTATAGCCACTGTGTAGTAGCTTTGAGTTTGTGTCGGTATGTCGGATTTCCTCTTGAGATGAGAAGTTATATTTTTATCTGGCATATCGGTACTCGCACAAAGCAATTATACAGATGGTCGCTCCTCAACAGTCTTATTCTCCGTGCTAGTCGACAGCGTTACTCCGTAGTGTTCTTGGCTAGCGTGGTATAGAGGTTGGGCGTCACAGCTTGGTATCAAAGCCAAACTTCGAAACAATGTAGAATAATTTAACAAGGATCATCGTCCTAAGTCCATCTTAGGAGTCGTGCTTTAGGATTTTATTCGGGTCTTCGTACCGTCCTATCCTATTTTCTTTTATGATTCCTTGTTTTATCTATCACGATTGCTTGATATTTATTTTGAGAATAACTTTTCTCCTTCTTTCTTTTCTAATGGTAGAGAAATCGTTAGTTCTAGCAGTCCTAGCGCTGGTCAATCCAGTAGCCCTTCTCTGGATGGCGCATTCATGTCTGCCCAACAACTTTTGGATCTTGTAAAGAATCAAGAGTTTATCTGTGCTTTGAGTAAGAACCCCGAAATGGTTCTACCTTTGAAACCTGAAATTTCTTTCAATCGGCTTGTGGATGTTACTCTTCTTCATGGAAAGGTTAGTAAAGGAAGTGTTTGTGATATTGGGACTTCCAAGAAGAGGCATATTACGTTCAAGGGCCTTAACCCCAATAAGAGAGTGAAGAAAACTACTTTTGTAGCAAAGACTCCAATCCCTAATCATGGAGAATGCTACAATTGTAATTCTAAGGACCACTATGCAAAGGAGTGTCCGGAGCCACTCTTTTGTCGCTATTGCAAAAATACAGGTCATCATATTTCTTCCTGCCCCAAACTTCAAAGTAAGAAGAAGGTGGAACAAGAAACTTCGGTAGCCAAGACTCCTACCCCAAGTCGCAAACAATGCTACAATTGTGGTTCCACGGACCATTATGTAATTAAGCGCCCGAAACCCCTTTATTGTCGCTATTGCAAAGACTCGGGTCATCTTTTATTTGCATGTCCCAAACTTTTGAACAAGGACAAGAGAAAGCTAAATATTATGCAAGCCCCTAGCAACACTTCTCTTGGTCAAGGTATTTCTTATTCAATCCTTGATGACATTTGCTTTGTGATTTTCTTGTTCGTGTTCTTTTTGACATGGGTTCCATCTCACTATTTTATATCAAAAGAACTTGTTGATTCTTTTCCTTTAAACAACTTTGGGATTGATGTCTTCCTTGAGAATTGCGAATCCGGATGGTAGATCCGCAACACTCAATTTGCTTTTTTATTGATGTCGAAATTATTTTATATGATTTTTCTGTCCAAGCCGATTTTTACTTAGGCTTCGGAATCGATTTTTGGAAAGGATTGGCTTATTGCGAAGCCCGTATCATATTTTCCGTGATAACTAATCAACTTCGACATTTTTAATCTGTTAAGCAGATTTCTATTTTTCTTTGTGATTCCGAATTCAAATTTTTGGTGGCATCGATTTTTATACTTTAAACCCTCATGATGAGGAAAGTTTTACTTCTCTCATTTAAATAGTTTGTGAAATTTTCTGGTTTATTTGGACTTGTCTTAGGATTATCACCTAAGCAATATCTTGTGTGGTGATAAGGTCTTCTCAGCTCGATCTTGCCAACGATTTTCATTTGGCTGCGAGTTGCGTGAGTTAGCATTCCACTTACGCACTCCGCACTCGTTATGATTCTTATGAATGACTTATTATGTCATTCAGTTTTCCCATCTTGTTTCATCCATTTTATAAATCGAGTATTCTACGAATATCTCGATAACTTCATTTTTGTATTTATTGATTTTGGATGAAAACAGAAATTTAAAATTTTGTAAATTTTTTTTTTCATAAGATTTATTTGTAAGTACGATTTGGTTTTGCTCTTAAACGAGCAAAGAATATTCTTAAAGGTTTTTAAGAAACATTCACATAGAAGATGATTTTGTGATTGTATTGCCCGTTGAGTGCTTTAAGAATTCTGGTCGATGCGCTTGATCAACGTTATCGATAGGAATTTCCTAAACGCTTTGATGAGACAATCAGACACGATATATTGACTTGTAAAAATTTAAATTTTTCTAGAAAGATTATTACATAAAGATAAATGTAATTTTGAAAGTTTTAGCTTTTCGGGAAAGAAGATTATTTGAAAGAATTCTTTTCCGATACTCTTATTCTTGTGTTTCCCGAAGGGAACCAAGATTTTATATTTTGTACCAATGCTAGTCATATTGGTTTGGGTGTCGTCCTCTTGCGAAAGAGAACGTTCTACCACTTGTGCTTCTAAATCATCAAAGCCGATCAAGACTAGGTGTGCCACTCATGATCTAGTGCTCGCGGCTATTGTTTCCACTTTTAGAGTTTGGCATCATCATTTTTGGGGAGAAATTTATTCTCCACCTCGATCATAAGTCTTTGAAATATTTATTCTCTCAAAAGGAACTTAATTTTCGTCAACAGCGTTGGCTCGAATTTCTTGCACCATATGATCTTGATATCCTTTATACTCCCGGTAAAGGTAATCGTGTCGCCGATGCTCTTATCCGTAAACAATAAGCTGTTGTTTCTATGATGATATCCGAATGGAATGATCTCGAGATTTTATCCACTTGTGAAATTCGAGACCGCGTATCCGATTTATGCTCATCACTTATTTTATGTAGCCTTGAGGCTCATCCTTCTCTTTTAGACCGCATTCTTGAAGCTCAAAAGCTAGATCCCGAATTGGCTCTTCTTGGCCAAAATATTAAGGATAAAATTGATATTGAAGGTTTGAAAGACTTTGATATCGATTCTCGTGGCGGCATTCGGAAATTTGGTAGACTTATCGTGCCAAATATTAGTGATCTTCGTAAAGATATTTTAGAAGATTCACATCGTTCTAAATTTACCATCCATCCCGGTAGTAGTAAAATGTACGCGGATATGAAGCGACTTTATTATTGGGAGGGAATGAAATCTGATATTGCTAACTTTGTTAAGTGTTGCATGACTTGCCAACTCATTAAGGCTGAACATCAAAGGCCCGGTGGGTTATTGCAACCTTTAGAAATTCCAATTTGGAAGTGGGATCAAATTTCCATGGATTTTATAGACGGCCTTCCCCGTTCTCGTTCGGGTCATGATAGCTTATGGGTTATAGTTGATAGGCTTACTAAATCCGCCCATTTTATTCCCATTCGATCCAATCGGACCGTACCTCTTTTGGCCAAACTTTTTATTAAAGAAATTATTAAATTGCATGGAGTTCCTACATCTATTGTTAGATCGTGATCCATTGTTTACTAGTGGATTTTGGAAGAGTCTTCAAAAAGCTTTAGGAACGAAGCTTAATTTTAGCACCGCTTATCATCCCCAGTCCAATGGACAAACCGAGCGTGTGAATCAAACTCTTGAAGATCTTCTTCGTGCTTGTGTGCTTGATTTCGGTGGAAGCTTGGAAGAATTCCTATAATAATAGCTTCCAATCTAGTATTGGTATGGCCCCTTTTGAGGCACTCTATGGAAGGCCATGCCGATCTCCTTCTTGTTGGCTTGAGGCCAGTGAGAAGCTGGTTTTAGGTCCAGATTTTATTCGTGATTCCACAGAAAAGATTGATCTTATTCGTCATAGGATGAAAGAAGCTCAAAGTAGGCAAAGATCCTATGCCGATAACCGAAGAAGGATATTAGAATTTTCTGTGGGAGATCTTGTGTTCATTCGTGTTTCACCTATGAAAGGTGTTGTACGTTTCAGTCGATTGGGAAAATTAGCGCCTCAATATATTGGGCCATTTCCTATCACCGAACGTATTGGTTCCGTGGCTTATCGCCTTTTATTACCGGCTCAGTTTTCTGCTATTCATGACGTGTTTCACGTTTCTCAATTACGGAAGTGCCTTCGAGATTCCGATTCTATTCTTGAGCCCGGTGTTGTGGAAGAAATTGAAGTTTCACTTAATTTAACATATGAGCAACATCCTATTCGTATTATTGCTTCGGAGGTCAAGCGCCTTCGAAATAAAGATGTTCCGCTTGTTAAAGTCCAACGGTCCTCAAATCCTAAGGATTGCTCTTGGGAATCTAGAGAGTTCAACGAGCAAACACATCCGGACTTACTTTTTCATGCTCTTTATGGTGAACTTCGTATTTCAATTTTCTTTTGTGTTGATATGCTTTTATGGTTGTTACTCTTTATTTTCTTCTTAAGTATTGCGAGGACGCAATTTCTTTAAGGAGGGGAGTCTGTAACAACCCGCATATTTATCGATTTTATATTTAAATATTTTATTTAAATATTTTATCTAAATATTTTATCGTTCATCGGATTTTGATCCGAAAAGCTACTTTTTGCAAACAATCGAATTGGGACTCGAGACCACCCCTATTGAGTTCAAAATGCCATTGCGACCTTTTTAAGCATAAACTTTGATATGTTTGGAGTTAGTCGAATTTGGCTACTTTTTCACTTAGGGCTTTGGTTTGTTGTCTCAGCTCATTAACCCTAGCTGAGCCCTAGCTCCACCCCCACTTATCTTCATTTCATTTCTAATTCCTAACCCTTCAAGCTTTAGCAACAATGGTGAAAAAGAGTGGAAATTAAAACTCCAAGCCCTAGTTCCATAGAAAAATCCAACTTCTAGCTCCAAATTCAAAGAGAGGCTATTGGTAAAAATCATCTACTTCTTCTCTTACTCATTCTCTCTTTGATTTCTGAAATTTGCTAAACCTAAATTTAGGAATGTTCTTCTTTTAAGCTTAGATTCGAGCTTCTAATGTTGAGATTGAAGTGTGGTTGATCTTCCCTTGTCTTCAAGCTTCTCATTCATTTGTTTTGGGTTCAAATGTGAGATTTTTATCTCACATCTATGTCTATAACTATTTTTGATTGTTGGGTATGAATTCCTAACACTTATTTATGTTCATTTGCTTTTGATTTGGATTGAATTAGTGAATATTCCAATTTTTGGTGTTTTGTAGTCAAATCTTTAAAAAACCAATCTTTGATGTTTGAACATATTTCTGGTGATGCATCGAAGAGCCTATAGTGATGGGTTGTCGATTGGCATAAATTCTTAGCATCCATCGCTCGTTCGATCGCATTTCGGTTTGTATTTGCCATTTTTGGTCTAGGCTGTTTTTTTGCCTAGCAGAAGATTTCAGACGTCTGAAATTAATTTCAGACGTCTGAAACCAAATCCAGACGTCTGGTTGAAAAACCCAGACGTCTGGAAAGGGGTCTAGAAAAGGCAGAGACTAAATCCAGACGTCTGAAACAAATTCCAGACGTCTGAAATCAAATTCAGACGTCTGGTCGAAAATTTCAGACGTCTGAAATGGCCCAGGAATTAATACTTCCAGATGCTAGGGCCAGACGTCTGGGAACACCTACCAGACGTCTGGAACTGTTTAATTTGCCTATTTTGGCTATTTTTGAGAATATTTCCAACTTTAATCGATTCGTGTTGATTCCCTTTTGTTGTTATCATCTATTCTCAACTCTGAGGACATTTTCTTTGGGATTTTTGTAAATATCCATTTTGATGGATTTGATATCGATTTCTTTGGAATTAACTCACATCTTCGTATGTGAATTTTAGTGATTGATTGTTCCTACAATCTTCTTTGTGATTTGTCACTTTAAAAATATAAAGGTTTTCTATACTAGTAGTAAATATCAAAATTCTTTCATCAAAACGATTTCAACACTATTTTATTACAAAGCTCGTTTCTTAAACCGTTTTCCAATCTATTAGTATATACAAGCCTTTACCTCACTCGTATGAGAAATCTAATTAAACGACCTAGTAAAACGAGTGGTATGAAACGTTTGCGTTTACTTCGTCGGTTAATTCTTGGACTTGTTCGATTGAATCTCTTGTGACAATTTTCTAGTGGAGATCTACAATTTGTTCGTAAATATTTAAGTTAAGCTAGTGGTTATGGGACATGAAGCTAAGCACATATATTTACTAGCTTATTGTAATTGACACTTCTCTTTGATCATGACAATCATTTTATGTTTTAGACTAGCATTATGCGATGTCTTATTGATTTGGTTCATTGGATGTCACGCTGTACGACGTCGTTGTTCCCTTTGATTGTGATCTGGTTCATCGGATGTCACGCTGTATGACGTCGTTGTTCCCTTTGATTGTGATTGGTTCATCGGATGTCACGCTATACGACGTCGTTGTTCCCTTTGATTGTGATTTGGTTCGTCGGATGTCACGCTGTACGACGTCGTTGTTCCCTTTGATTGTGATTTGGTTTTTCGGATGTCACGCTGTACGACGTCGTTGTTCCCTTTGATTGTGATTTGGTTCATCGGATGTCACGCTGTACGACCTCGTTGTTCCCTTTGATTGTGATTTGGTTCATCGGATGTCATGTTGTACAACGTCGTTGTTCCCTTTGATTGTGATTTGGTTCATCGGATGTCACGTTGTACGACGTCGTTGTTCCCTTTGATTGTGATTTGGTTCATCGGATGTCACGTTGTACGACGTCGATGCTCCGAATTATTTGATTTCTGGATTTCCTGTGGTTATTTCTGGAATTTATGTTTAACCAACTTTTATGATTGGCATTGATATATATGTCATTTATTGTGGCTCGGTGAAGGAAATTAGGAGTATGACATTCCCTTTTATCTTTGAGAAGATCTTTGCGATATTGATTAATCTCTTATTGATTTTTCAATTATTTATTTATCACAGCTTGGCATTGTGATTATTATACGATTAGTCATATCTCTTATTCTATATCATTTCATCTGATATTTATAGCTAGACTGATCCGTTTATTATTTTCTTCTTAAATAATACTCGGGTCAGACTGAGATTTTACAGGTGCTTCTGCTTGACTCCTTATCGGACCATCATCTGATCTTTTGGCTAACTACTTTAGTTTAGTAGTTTTTGTTGTATACAATTGAGAAATAGACTCCTTGATGTATACATATTTTTGTCTTGCACTTGTATTTATTCATTTTTGTGATGTTGTGGATCTTATTTGACCACTACTCTGATGTACACTTTTATGTGTAATATTCATATCTATTTCCGCCTTTGTGATATGAATTATCTGTGACTGATTTGTGTTATGTTTATTTCTATATTTGTTTCCGAAGACCTTTATAGCCAATGTGTAGTAGCTTTGAGTTTGTGTCGGTATGTCGGATTTCCTCTTGAGATGAAAAGTTATATTTTTATCTGGCATATCGGTACTCGCACAAAGCAATTATACAGATGGTCGCTCCTCAATAGCCTTATTTCCGTGCTAGTCAACAGCATTACTCCGTAGTGTTCTTGGCTAGCGTGGGTATAGAGGTGGGGCGCACAAAGGTGTTAAGCTAAGAGAATAAATTCTCTGCCACCAAGAGAAATGTATTTGAAAGAAATTTGCTATATATCTCAAAATGTAATGTCAGACATACAATTCATACAAGTCTGTTCTGGGTTCGAACAGAACCGAAGGCACTTCCAAAGAAGTCCTTGCAAATTCGGGTATTCACAATCCCGATTAGACTTCCCATCACTTAGGGAATCTCTATATCGGAGCAACTCAGTGCAGAGACAATCGATAGGTCATCCTATCATTCTCGCAAATACCCGGTCTTCACCACCGGTCTTCAAATGATATCCATAATGTCATATCACATATTCGGAATGGGTTATATGACACAAAGGTCCTCTTTCGCTAAACCGAATAGTGAGTGAAATATTTACAAGAAACATATGGATAATGGGGTCTCAGTTAACTCACAACTTATTACCCAAAACTTTTCTTTCAAATGGTTTAAACAAATTACCATTCCAAATTCTTTAAACAAAAAGATTTATTTCACAAAGTTTACCAATCTTTCCACAAAGGTTCATTTATGGATTTCAAAACAATTTCCATTTCAGTTGGATTAACTCATTAAATCTTTAAATCAAGGTTTAGCTTATAGCTTTCAAACCGTTTCCATAACTTGGAAATCATTTTCATTTTGGACTTTAAGTCCCCTTAATACAAACTGGAAATCCATTTCTTATATGAAAGCTTTTATTATTTGTAAACAAATAGTTTCATTTAGAAAGATCCAATTTTATTTACACGAGTTAAAGCCTTTGAATTTAAATTCAAATTCCCAAATCAATACCTTTAAAATAGTTTCTCCCATATATATATCTGGTATAACATCTTTAGTCCCTAGTTTCCAAACATAGAATTCAGTTTCAAATTTTGAATTTAGATTTAAATCAAATTATTTAAACTTCAAGCTTTATCAAGTTATTCTAAATAAATTTCATCTTTGAAATTCCATTTCAAAAGCTTTTCACTTTAAACCCAATCCATTTCCAAAACCTTTGAATTCAAATTGTCTTTTTAAAAATCACTCCAAAAATTTGTGACTTAATCAATTTCCTCGTGAAATCCGTATTTGTATGTGTATAAGTGTGGTCAAGGGGTTTAACACAATAGCGCAACATCATTCAATTATCACAGATCAAAACACAGAAATATAGTTGATAAGCGGTATAAACTATAACGCTTATCGTCCATTCACAGATTCACAGATAATATATCAATGTAAATAAATGGATGAATTATACACAGCTCAATCCATAGAACAAAATATCACAGATCAGATAGGACAATAAATTCAATGAATCCCACACAATACTGTCATTCATAAGTAAGGTCAAGCATTCAATAATCATTTATAAGCAGGATTAATTAATTGTTTAATCCTAATTAATTCAATTTATTTCCAATTAAATTAATTACTTATGAGTTAATTATCCAATTCTAATTCATTAATTACCAATTATCAAATGATTTTCTTAAATTAATTAAACTAAATTAATTAACTTTAATAAATCAAAATATCCAAAATTAATTATAATAAGTAATTAATCCCTTAATTACTTTTAAATTAATCTCTAATTATAAATAAATCTAAATCATTAATTTATAAATTACATAAATAAGTCCTTAATTGATTATCATATAAATTACATCACTTAATGCCTTAATTATCTCTGATGCAATTCATTTCTTATTGATGACTTCATTAACATTAAAGTAAAAACATTTCCTATTACGATTTATTTACCACTTACAAAAATGTTGAAACATTTATTTTAAAATTTTCTTTTTAAATTCCATTTAAATTCCAAAATTTAAAATGAACTACAATTTATTTTTAACAAGTTTAAAACTAATTCTTAAAACCTTTAAGTTTACATGTTAAGATAATACTATTATTACAAGAGCAATTTAAAGAGTTAAAATCAATTTCCTTTAAGATTCACACAATTAAAAGAATATCTTTAACATCTAAGCTTATTTAAATATTTGATTTATAAAACTTTTTTTAATTTCAAAATCTAGACTTTAATCCAGTTTTAAACTCAGATTCCACTTTTGGTTTTACTTTGCTTAAATTCCTTTCTTTCATTTCAACTTTACTTTAAAAATTCAAATCCTTTTTAATCCACTTATATGATTAAATAACTTTAAGTTTCAAAACTGAACATGCATTTATTTTTAACTTTAAAACTTAGTTAAAACTTTGTTTATCTAATTTAAATTTAATTTTACAATTCAAATAGAAACAGGTTTAAAACTTGTACAACATCATATACCCGAGCCCCTTCATGATTTCCCCGAGCTAAACCCCCACGAACTCGAGCCCCACTTTGAGTTTTCCCAAATTTTTACCCGAGCGCCCCAAAATTTCAATCTAAAAATTTTCTAAGTGTTTTCATTTCGCATCAAAATCTCGCTTCGAGTTATAACTCGAGCTACCTCACGCGTTGCACAGCAGTTTCCCCGAGCCATCTTCCTATTTCTTCTTCTTCCAATCCAAACTTCACCAGAGATGAAGATAGTGCACCATGCATGTGTACATCGTCGATGTCACCTCTAGTCTTTTTCAGATCATCGAGTCAAGTCGACGATCCTCCACGAGTCACTTTCCCGACCACCAAATCTCCTCATCGTCTCGAAATTAAAATCGAGTACAAACTCGAAACCTGGAAACGCAAGAGCGTCACCACCCCCAAAACCTGTCATCGCCACGCTTGCAAAATTCTGACCACCGTAGGTTCTGAAACTCCGGCAATAGCTTCGACTATCACTCCTCTAGCCACCTCCAAAACCCCATGACGCTCGATGCTCCCGAGACCCAAAAATGAATTCATTTCCAAACCAGCAAAAAAATTAAGTTTACGAATTTAAAACGCTTGCCGCCACCACCACCTTGGACGATGCCACCACTGGTTATTTTTCCTACCACCATCGTAGGTTCCTCCACCTCCCCTAGCAACCCCGACACCTCCAGTCGTCGAGATCACCCGCGGCGACCAAAAATGCAAAATTTAAACAAAAGAAAACTGCCCTTCATTTTTCGATCTAAAAATTATGATTCTTGCTTTAAAAATCATAATTTAGTATAAGGATTCAGTTTATAATCCTGAGTTCGAGGATTAAGAAGTTTGAAATTTGACAAATTTGAAGTTTGGCTCAGGCTTCTTGATTTCCAGAAAATAAATAAGTTGTTTTAGCTTAAAGAGATTTTTTTTAATCTTAACTATATGCCATAACCAACAAGTCTTGTTTTAATCGTAAGTTTAAACGTCGAGTAGACCAAGTGAAAATGGATTTTGAATCAAAATCCTATGTTTAAAATCTTTAAAACAGAGAATGTTTATAAGCATCAGCCTGCACATCCACACTCATCAATCAATATTATGACGATTAAAAGGATAATTTATGGGTCGGTTATTTAAGAATGTTAATAAATTGTTTGCTTAATTCAAATATTAATAAATTTATAAATGGGAATATAAATGATCAACTTATTCGAATATTGATAAAAAATCATTCAAAATTTATACAAGGTCAAAATGGCGAATAAAGCAAGCTAATTAGGATGGATTCCAAGTGAAACGACCCAGAAATCTGTACCCCTTGAGTCAACACAATTCTACATCAATCAACTCAAGATGTACAGAAATATGAACCATTTGGGTTAAAGAAGAAGTGGTAGAAGAGGAAAATAGAAAACAATATCAGAATCTAACCATCGTAGCGAAATAAAATATAATAGATAATAAATGATCTTTACACAAAAACAAATATATATCTGTTTTATACATACATCATCAGAGTACATCATCAGAGCTCAACAACATCAATAACATACAACTGGATACACAGCTACTCAACACAGCAGAATATATATAAAACAAGTACGGGAGTACGTATCGTCATCCATGCTCATCTTCTGAGCTCCATAGCATCATATCCTGTATCCTATAATACTCGGTCTGACCCGAGCATTACAGTTAAATAACACCCGAGTCAGTCTGGATTACCAGCATGAGAAAATCACACTCAATTTGATTATTAAAGTTTCAAAAATCCTTTGAAAAACAAAAGCATCTCGTAAGACCACGCCACAAATAAACATGTCGGGTTTTTACCTTACATAGCTAAAACAATTTTTATTAATATCCTCTGATATTATAATAGGGTTTATATTACAAATATTATAAAATAACCAAAATTGTCGTTAAATTCCAGCTACTAGCCACAGAGTGGGTAATACAAACAAAACTCGTAAAAGGCGCGTAGGGGAAATGGATTCCAACTAATGACTAGACATTGGGGTACCACCTGTCACAGTACGTGGCATAGATCACAGTACAGAGGAGTACGCCTGCTCCCCTGCAACACAAGACCGGAATATTCCTTACTGAACAGTCCCGAACAAGATAACCCCGCAGTTTTGGCCAA
Source organism: Allium cepa (assembly GCA_030765085.1). Lineage (NCBI taxonomy): Eukaryota > Viridiplantae > Streptophyta > Magnoliopsida > Asparagales > Amaryllidaceae > Allium > Allium cepa. The sequence continues at coordinate 871,230,107 of CM060943.1, read as the reverse complement.
CAACTGCCCGCACAGCCGAAATAAAGGGACATCTAGATTGGGGTATACCTCGTCCTGCTTGGGCATGACCCACCTAACCTTGCTGCATAACCTATGATTTTCAGTCATTCCCGGTTAGTGAGGCTCGAGGCTAAGCGTTACCTTTTTAGAAAAATATCCCTTAGAATGCACATAGTCCACCTAACGATGTTCCGAAAACATTCATCCATACAAGTCCGTTCCGGGTTCAAATGGAACCGAAGGCACAACTCCTACTACATCCATTTTGGAAATATCCTCAGGATTAGTAGCGACTAGCCCTTGCACTTCACTACTCCATCTTCGAATCCAAACTTGTTTCCACGAAACGTACAAACTGGATCGAAGTGGTTTTCGAGAAATAATCCCGATCCCGGTCTCTTCGAAACGATCAACGCATTTGTCCAATATTGATAATCGGTGATTTAACTATCAATTAATATTTACAAACAACCATCAACCAATAAATAATTTCCCAAATTATTTATTAATCTCAAAAATATCTTCACAAGATATATTTCCACTTTTCAAACACTTTTGAAAACCGTTTTCAAACTTCCTTCCTTTTTCTGAATAAATTTCCCAAATATTATCTATTTCTTCTGAAATCACCAAGTACAACACTTAGATTTTTAAAATAATTTGAAACACTTTATTGTAAAATATGTTTAACATTTAAATTTAAAAATTACTTTAATACTAAGTTTAAAATAATACTTTAGAAATAACTAAAATAAGGTAACTTTATAAATATAAACTAGATTTACTTCTTTAAACAAAATACCAAATCATCTTTTAAATGATTATTACGATAATAGATTTTTAAAAAGAATAATTACTTTAGAATTTAAGCATTTAGAATAATAAATTTTATAAAACATGCTTTTTAAAACAATATTAACTTTTATCTTATATTAAAAAAAATTACTTTGAAAAGGTACTTGGCTATCCAAAGAAATATACTTCTCTTCACATTCTTCTTTAAATTTTCAATTTCAAACACTTGAATCAATTTCCAAATTGATTTCCAATTTACTCCCTTTTATTTTAAAAATCCATTAATTTCCGATTTTATTTCTTAATTATGATTTAAAATTCTTTGAACTGAAAATACCAATTTCAGATTTCTCAAATTACTTCTTTATTTTTCTTTAAATAAATTTAAACTTTAAATTTTAAAATAATTCTTTATTCCTTTAATTGATATCACTTAAGTTTACAATTCATTAATTTCTGTTTTATTCAAAATTCTTGTTTCTGTTCATACTTGAAGTTATTTATTAGTATTTTAATATCACTTCCATTTCTTTTCAATTCATTCTTAATTTATTCACATTTTCTATAGTTATTTCGCTTACAAATTTACTTCTTTATTTTCTTGCAAAAATCCAATTTATATATTTTTGGTAGCTCATTATACCCAAATAGATTCAATCAAACCAAAGCACTTAATATTCCACCATTCATCATAGAATATCAACAATCACAACAGAGAACATTAAATAATTTAAATAAATGTTGAGGGACCCAATTGAAACCCTCCAACCTGTTTTCCCTGCATCCACAGACGTTAGCACGACATAAGGTACCAATTCCACTATACCATACTATAGCACATCAATCAATTCAACCATTCAAACAATTATTTAAATTTAATCTTTTAAATCTAAATTTAAATTCAGATGTGTGAGATTAACTCACCTTTGCTTTTATTTGCAATCCAATCCTTCTGGCTTGTTTCCATTTATTCAGGTAAGAATTTAATTCCATTCAATAACTCAATTGAATTTTTATTTCAATTTTACAACTTCCATTATCTTCAGTACTATCAATATAAATTTTACAAGCCTTCAAATTATTTCTAACAGGCTTAGAACTCCAAATTCAACATCTTACCCAATTTCCAAATTATCAAATTCAAAACTTTAATTATCAAATAAATAGTGATATTTGAATTCAAGTTAAAATTAAATTTTAAATATTTAAAAAATCAATTAAATATTCCAATTTCAAATGCTCAAAAATTCCGGGTCGTCACATTCCTCCCCCCTTAAAAGAATTTTGTCCCTGAAATTACTAATTAGGAAGAATGGTCCAATACCCGTTTACTTTTCCCCAAAACCAAACAATTTAATTAATTTTCCATACATATTCTTTTGTTAAAGACCCACTATTATTTCAACCAACTTCCCAAAACCTTCCACAGTTTTCAATAAATTTATTATTCAACCCTTCAAATTTAAATTTAAATCCAAATTTAAATTATCAAAATTTTCTCAAAAATTTTCTAACTCCCTAAATTGTTGAAAATTTTCGCCAGCCTCTCCTTTGCGCAGCTAGCTCGATACAACTACAAAAGGCCTCTATGGGCTCCCAAATTCCAAAAGAAAACAAAACGCCAAGATATGAAGACTTGATGAATCAGGTTAACTTGCTATGGTCCAGGACTTATAGACACCCCTCTTAAAAAGAACGTGATGTTTGTCCAAGGGTTGAGGCCAAAGTATCATGAAAGGATGACAGCACATTTGAAAGGGTCTTTTGTGGAGCTTATTGATATGGCGCTAAGATATGAAGACTTGATGAAGAAAAGATCAGTGGCACGAGTTGTTGCATCAGGAGGAAATTCTTCTAACCCTAATAAAAGAAAATTCAGTCCTAATTGGAAGAGGCAAAACAAGAAGAAGTTGGGAAACAACAATGGACCACGCGAATGCTATATTTGTCAGCAAGAAGATCACCTGGCGAATAAGTGTCCCAAAAGAGAGTCTCAGCAACAGCGGCAGCATTATAGTGGACCAGGTTCAGCTTTAGTTCAGAAGTCTCTTTGCTTCAATTGCCATCGACCGGGACATATGATTAAAGATTGCCCGCTCCTTCATAAAGTCCAGCAGAACAAAGTATTTTCTTTAGAAGGTGCATCATCAAACTCGTCTAAGGGCAAAGGAGTTTTGGAAGGTACCTTACTTTTAGATGGCAAATATATTAAAGTTTTGTTTGATTATGGTGCTTCTTTGAGTTTTATTTCTCTGGAATCTGTAGAGAATTTCTTTCTTACCCCTAGTACCGTAGGCAATCCCATCTGTGTATATAATCCTATAGGAGGGGTAACCAAATTAGATAGGATCTGTAAGGATTTGAGAATCTTCTATCTATCCCATAGTTTTTCCTGTGACTCTTATGTGTTGGATTTTAAGGTTTTTGACCTTATATTGGGAATGGATTGGCTTGACAAATATAAGGCTGTCATAAATTGTGATGAGATAACAGTTTCGTTGGAAACTGATCTGTGTAGGATTGCAAGAGTAATGTGTGATAACTCTGGAATTCACTTGAATAGTCTTTTACATAGAGTTGAGACTTCTTAAGAGGGGGTTGAAGATATTAAAGTAGTCCAGGATTTCTCAGATGTTTTCGAGGAAGTTAAGTGTTTGCCTCCGCACCGAGAAATAGAGTTTCGTATAGATTTGGTTCCTGGAGTAGTACCCGTAATTCAACCTAGTAGGAGGATGGCTCCAAGGGAGAGGGAGGAACTAGTGAAGCAAACTCAAGATCTGTTGGAGAAGGGTTTGATTAGACCCAGTTTTTCTAGCTGGGGTTCTGCTGCAGTATTTGTCACCAAGTCGGATGGGTCGCTAAGGTTCTGTGTAGACTATCGTGAATTGAACAAAGTGACCATTCGGAATAAGTATCCACTTCCTCGTATTGATGATCTCTTCGACCAGCTTCACGGAGCTTCCGTCTTTTCTCAGTTGGATTTAGCATCAGGTTTCCATCAGTTAAGGGTAGCTGAGGACAGTGTTCCCTTAACTGCATTTAGGGGACCTAATTGTTTCTATGAGTGGTTGGTTATGCCTTTCGGGTTAACCAACGCTCCTGCCTACTTTGTAGATCTGATGAACCGAGTCTTTAGAGATGTTTTGAATAAGTTTGTTTTGGTGTTCATCGATGATATCTTGGTTTATTCTAAGTCGGAAGAAGAGCACAAGCAACACTTGAGAATAGTATTGGAAACTCTGAGAAGGCACATTCTGAAGGCAAAGTTTTCTAAGTGTCATTTCTGGAAATCAAAAGTAAAAATTTTGGGCCACATTGTTTCTGGTGAGGGAATCTCTGTAGATCCAGCTAAAGTTGAGACTATTTTGGAGCGGAAGCAGCCTCGGATGCCAACAGAGGTTCACAGTTTTCTGGGATTGGCCGGTTACTACAGGAAGTTTATTAGGGATTATTCCAAGATCTCTTCTCACCTAACAAAGCTGACAAGGAAGGGAGCTAAATTAAAGTGGACACCTGAATGTGAGGAGGCTTCTCAGAATCTAAAGGCAAGGTTGGCAAGTGCTCCTATATTGGTTATTCCAGATGGGAAGAGCAAGTTTGAGGTTTATACTGATGCCTGTATTGTTGGATTGGGAGCTGTGCTTATGCAAAATAGTAGCGTAATTGCGTATGCAAGTCGGCAATTGAAGCCACATGAGAGGAACTACGCTACGCACGATCTAGAGCTGTTGGCCATTGTTTTTGCTTTAAAGATCTGGAGGCACTATCTTTTAGGAGAAAAGTTTAAGTTATTCACGGATCACAAACCGTTGAAATATCTTTTCTCTCAAAAAGATCTTAATCTAAGACAGCAACGATGGGTCGAGTTCTTGGCATCGTATGATTTGGATATTCTGTATACCCCGGGGTAGGCGAACGTTGTAGCAGACGCTCTTAGCAGAAATGTTGTTCTATCTCTTTTGGAAGTGGTTCCATCTCTTCTGCAAAGGATTTCGATCGAGAAAGAATCTGATAGTAAATTAAGAAGAATCGTCAAAAGAGTTAAGAAAGTTCTGTGTTCCAGCTTTAAGATTGATGACCAAGGGACACTGAGGATCAACGGAAGAATCTGTGTTCCGAATGATAGGAGTCTGCGACAGGAAGTATTGTTAGAAAGTCATCGCTCCAGACTAAATATCCATCTAAGAATATCGAAGATGTATAAGGATATGAAGAGAGTCTTTTGGTGGAAGGGCATGAAGGAAGATATAACTACTTACGTTAATAGTTGTGCTATCTGCCAGCAAGTTAAAGGAGATCAACAGAAGCCAGCCGGTTTGTTACAACCTTTGGAGATCCCGATGTGGAAGTGGGAGATGATTTCGATGGACTTCATCGATGGTTTGCCTAGAACAAAGAAGGGGAATGAAGGAATATGGGTGATTGTTGATCGTCTAACCAAGAGCGCCCATTTTATACCAGTTAAGGCAATCCGTACTGCTGCTTCACTGGCGGAAATTTTCTTGAGAGAGATAATCAGAATGCATGCTGTTATAGTCGGTATTGTAAGTGATCGAGATCCTATCTTCACCAGCAAATTCTACGAGGCTTTGCAATCGGCTTTGGGAACAAGTTTGAGATTGAGTACAGCATATCATCCCCAGACAGATGGGCAAACGGAGAGGTTAAATCGAATTCTAGAAGATATGCTGAGAGCCTGTGTATTAGATTTTGGTGGATCGTGGGAAGACCATCTACATCTAGTGGAATTCTCTTATAATAACAGTCACCAAGCAAGTATCAAGATGGCTCCTTATGAAGCACTGTAAGGAAGACCGTGTAGATCCCCAGCCTGTTGGATAGAATCAAAAGACCGTCTTGTGCTTGGACTAGATCTGATCCGTGAAGCATCTGTTAAAGTTGAGCTTGTCAAGAAAAGAATGAAAGCTGCTCAGGATCGTCAAAAGAAATATGCAGATAAAAGATGAAGACGATTGGAGTTCGAGATTGATGATTTAGTCTTTGTCAAAGTTTCCCCTATTAAAGGAGCAGTAAGATTTGGGAAGACAGGGAAACTCGCTCCGAGATATATTGGTCCGTTCCGAGTGCTCGAGAGGATTGGTGCCATAGCATACAGGGTTGAATTGCCGGCCCGGATGGCTGGAATTCACAATGTTTTCCACGTGTCTCATCTACGGAAATATGTGCACGATCCATCTCTTATTGTGGAACCAGCTATGCAGGAAGACTTAAAGATTGAGCCGGACTTATCAGTTGTCAGACATCCGGTTCGAATTGTTGATCAAGACGAGAGGCAACTCAGAAACAAGATAGTGAAGCTTGTTAAGGTCCAGTGGAGTGAGGATCCCAGAGTTTGTACCTGGGAGACTCTGGATAGTTTTAGGAAGGCTTATCCGGATTTGTGTCTGGATAACTAGTGGTGTTTGTATTGGTATTGTTGTTTAGATGTTTTATTTGTTGATTTCTTATGTATGGATGTTATGTATGCTTGAATTGTTGAAATGAAATGAAATTTTGGATTATTCTTTGTTTAAATTTCGGGGACGAAATTCTTTGAAGGGGGGAGGAATGTGATATTCCGGAATTTCAAACCCAATTTAAATATGATAATCTATTTAATAAATTAATTTAAATTGATAAATTTGTTATTTTAAACAATAATAATAAATGGATTTTAAATGTATATTAATTTTAATTAAAATTAATATATACAAAAGGGTAATGAATTTGTTAAAATTGTATTCATGTCAAATTTGGTTTTTAAATTGAATTTGAAATTTAATTTGAATTTGAATTGTTAAGTTGAAATTCAAAATAGAGTTATTTATATCTTAAATCATATTTTGATTTTAAAGGTGTATTTCTTTGATTTTATTTAGAATATAAAATTTGGTTTATATTTATTTCTTTAAGAAGAATTGATTTATATAAATTAAAAATGTATTTTAAATTTAGAAAATTTATTAAGACAAACATTAAAAATCCTTTTTAAATGAAGATTACACTTGTTTAAATTTAAACACATAAATAACATGTGTTAAGAAGTTAACAATGTATAATGACAAGTGTCACAATTTTAATTTATTTTCTTTAATTTTTATAAAAACAAAATTTTTATATAAAAGGCTACTTCATATTCTTTCTCTAATTTTTCCCATTCTCTTTTTATAAAGAAAAGAGAGAAAAAATCGCTCCTTATCTACAAATCTGAAATTCCTCAAATCTTCACACTTTTAACCAAAATTTAATTAAGAAACTCAAGCCTCTTTTCAAAATCTCAAAAACAGCAAAACAAATTAAAGCAAAATCTGAAAAAAGAAGATCAAGGTTCCTGAAAAATCATCAAATTTCAGAAAGGCAAATTTAAAGCTCTTCCATTAAGTGCTGACTGAATTAGAGTGGAGAGCAACAAAATCAAATAATTACAAGTTAAAAACTGCAGTCATTTCTTTTTTTCCAGAATTCAATTTTGGTCTCTGCTTAACAATAATTCAGGTGAGTAAATTTTTATTTGGAAAATTTAAGTAAAGTTATTTCCTGTGATGTGAAATGTCTTGCATGTAAATATATAGATGTAATCTTTGTGTTTATTTTTGTTCTAAAATATGCATGTTTAAATTTCCTGATGCTTCTCTGTAATTTCAAGAAACAGAGTAAATTTAAACAAGAATTTCAAAATTTACTTAACAAATCATTGTTAAGCATGAAACTTCAAATGCAGAAGTTTTACTTAAAACATGAATTAAGGTTTAAATTTTATTCAAAAAGAATTTATTTGAAAATCTTCTGAATCAGGAAGTTACAGTGAAAATTTTTAATAACATGATAAAATCAAGTGTTGAAATTGGTTGATTCAATTTTACATTTGGAATCAACTTGGTAAAACATTTTTTTAAAGTAAAAATCAGGATTTTTAGCTAGGTTATGGTAGAGTATTTCGGTGATGACCTGAAAGTGGTTTTTGGGCAAGTACTGGTGACTGGGTCGATTTCGAAGGTCGTGGCTTGGATGGGAGCATATGTAGTGATCGGTGAACCCAAGAAAAATAGAGGAGGAGGTAATCGATCATCAGAGGATTAGAATTTGGGAGTAGTAGGGTTTAAGCTCAGTAATATGTTCGCGTTCGAAAATGGGTTAACTGGAAACTTATAGTGGATCGAGTGGCACGAGATTGTGGGGTTAGTAGCGGGAGGTCTCGCGGTGACGTGGCCGAAGTTTCGAAGTGATCGATGGTCAGAATCGTGATGATTGAGGGGGTTTTATGGTGAAGTTATGGTTCAGGTTCGACAGTGCTACCTCGATTTTGTTTCGAGCTTTGTGATTGTGGTTTGAGGGATGGAAAGGGGTGTGTGCTCGATCGCTGACTTGTAAAGGGTGTCGACGTTGGTGGCGACGCCGTTGATGAACTGTGCACGTGCACAGTAATGTTGATGTGCCAGATTATGGTTGGGTCAGTGTGCGTTTGGGTCAGAGAGGATGGGTGTTAGGGGTGACTCGAAGTTTTGGTCGAGTAGGTTGGGTATTTGCTCGAGATAAGGTATGGGATGATGATGTTATGCTCGTGCCTGGGTTAAATGTTTGTTTCTCTCGGTTATATGTAATTTAAACTTTAACTTAGCAAAGAAATAGGAAGGGGAGAAGAAGGGACTGAACTCATATTGATTGAGTTTTGTTCGAGAGTTGGTCGGGTCAAACCAAATGCAAGTGATATTTGAAGTTTACAGATTTGTTTAAGTTTTAAAATTTTAAAATTTTATTTAAACTACTTTGTAAAATGTTTAACATTTTAATTGAAAGTATTTTATATTTTGATAGTTAAGTTTTAAGATGATTTTATATTCATTTAAATTTAACTTTTTAAAAAGTAATTAGTTTAAACAAATTGGAAATGTTTTAAATATGTAATATTTTTTAGTAATTAATTAAATTGTTTTGTTTTGAAAATTAATCAAGTTTTAGAATTAAAGTTTACTTTAATTAATAAAGTAATTAAGGTTAAATTAATTAATAATTTTAGATTAATTAATTTGTTAAGGTTTAATTAATTAACTATGGATTAATGGATAATTAAGAATTAAATTAAATTATAATTAATAGATAATTAATTAAATAATTAAAATTAATTAATAAGTGATTAGTAATTAATTAATTAAGTAATTAATTAAATTAGTAATTAATAATTAATTAATTGATTAAGGTTAATTAATAAAGTAATTAAACTTTAATTGATTTATAATTAATAGTTAATTAATTGATGGTTAAGGCTTAATTAATTAAATGATTAGGGTTAATTAATTTATAATTAATTAAGTAATTAAGATAAATTAATTTAAAATTTGTAATTAATTAAGATTAATTAATTGTAAATTAAGGATTAATTAGTAATAAATTAAGGAATGATTAATTTTTAATCAAGTTTTTAATAATGAATAATTAGAGTAATCAATTAATTAATAATTAAAGGAATATTAATTAATTAAAGATTAATAAATTGATAATGAGGTTAATTAAGAAGTGATTAATTAATTAAATGATTATGATTTATTAATTAATGATTGGTTAAGCAAGGTAATGTGATTAATTCTTAAGTTATTAATTTAATTTGAATTAATTAAATAATTATAATATGAATTACAAATGTGCTTGCTTATGGATGATTGTTTTGGATTGAATATCTGGAATTGGTTGATATCTATTGGATGATAGTCTCAGATATTCTGTGATGAGATTTGTATATATCTGAGTTAGATGATTGTTATTATCTGTGGACAATGTTGTGTGGATTCAATGTTTTAAAATTGAATTGTTTAAATCTTTAAAAAACTTGTCCTTTAAGACACGTTTGGATTTCGATGAGACCGGGATCGGGAATCAAATTTGATTTTCCGAAAACCACATCAATTCAAGTTAAACATTAGGTCATGACATCTCAAAGGAAGATCGAGATGGAGTTTTTAGAGTGCAAGGGTTATTGTCGTTAACTCTGAAGGTGATTCCAAAATGAGTGTAACGAGATAATGCCTTCGGTTTCGTTCGAACCCGGAACGAACTTGTATGGATTGAATGCTTTCAGAACATCGTCAGGTGGATGATGAGCATTCTAAGAGATGTGTTCTCTAAAGGTAATCGTAGCCTCAAGCCTCATCAACCGGGAATGGTTAAAACAGGGGAGGTGCAGCAAGGCTAAGTGGGTCATGCCCAAGTAGGACGAGATTTTCCCCTGTCTAGAAGTCCCTTATTATTTCGGCTGTGTGGGCGGTTATTGGCCACAACTGCGGGGTTGTCTTGTTCAGGACTGTCCAGCAAGGGATGGTTCCGGCCTTGTGTTGCAAGGGATCGGGAGTGGTCCTCGGTACGGTGATCTAGGCCCCATACTGTGACGGGCGGTACCTCAGTAGCCCTGCCATTGGTGGAAACCCATTTTCCCTACGAGACCCTACGGATTTGATTGTATTACCCACTTTTGTGGCTAGTAGATGGAATTTAATGAATGTAACAATTTCGGCTATTTTCTATTTACTTAAAAACCCTAGACCCTATCATAATATCACTGGATTTTCTATCAAATGCTTTGGTTAGCGTAAGGTAAAAACTTACCCGTATTTATTTGTCGGGAGTCTTACGCGATACCTTTTGTTTCCAAAATGATTTTAAAGTTAAACAACTTTAACTTGTTTACTCACACCAGACCCATGTCTGACCCGGAATTTATTTTGTTTTTCATAAACTCTTGGGTACTCAAATTTTTATGAGTAGCCAAGTGATTAGGTTGGGATTGGCAAATGTTTTGGAAGCTGGAGCTGGAGTCTAGACGTACTTATCTATCTCTATCTGCTGTGGTGACTTTTGATTGTTGTATTTTGGGTTGTATGGTTTAGCAAACTCTTAAATGTCAGATGTAATGAAGTCGTATTATTTTGTGTACTCTGATATGTAAAACTATGTAATGGATATGTGTAATATTATATTTTGTTCATTCCTGCCGTGAGATTCTAATGATTGTTGTTCTTTTCTTTCTATCTTTTCTATTTCTATCTCTTTCTCTTCTTATTGATGATACGTCTTTCTGGGTATTGAAAGTCGGGTCGTCACAGTTGTGATGATGTACTCTGATGATGGTGTATGTATAAAATAGATATATATTTGTTTTTGTGTAAAGATCATTTATTATCTATTATATTTTATTTCGTTGCGATAGTTAGATTCTGATATTGTTTTCTATTTTCCTCTTCTACCTCTCTTCTTTAACCCAAATGGTTCATATTTCTATACATCTTGAGTTGATTGATGTAGAATAGTGTTGACTCAAGGGGTACGGATTTGCAGGTCGTTTCATTTCGTATCAGAGCTCAACAACATCAATAACATACAACTAGATACACAGCAACTCAACACAGCGGAATATATATAAAACAAGGACGGGAGTACGTATCGTCATCCAGACTCGTCTCTTGAGCTCCACAGCATTATATCCTGTATCCTATAATACTCGGTCTGACCCGAGCATTACAGTTAAATAACACCCGAGTCAGTCTGGATTACCAGCGTGAGAAAATCACACTCAATTTGATTATTAAAGTTTCGAAAATCCTTAGAAAAACAAAAGCATCTCGTAAGACCACGCCACAAATAAACATGTCGGGTTTTTACCTTACGATAGCTAAAAAATTTTTTATTAAATCCTCTGATATTATAATAGGGTCTATATACAAATACTTATAAAATAGCCGAAATTGTTACATTCATTAAATTCCAGCTACTAGCCACAGAGTGGGTAATACAAACAAAACTCGTAAAAGGCACGTAGTGGAAATGGATTCCAACTAATGACTAGGTACTGGGGTACCACCTGTCACAATACGTGGCCTAGATCACAGTGTCGAGGAGTACGCCAGCTCCCCTGCAACACAAGACCGGAACTATTCCTTAGTGAACAGTCCCGAACAAGATAACCCCGCAGTTATGGCCAACAACTGCCCACACGGCCGAAATAAAGGGACATCGAGACAGGGGTATAACTCGTCCTGCTTGGGCATGACCCACCTAACCTTGCTGCATAACCCCTGATTTTCAGTCATTCCCGATTGATGAGGCTCGAGGCTAAGCGTTACCTTTTTAGAACAATATCCCTGAGAATGCCCATCGTCCACCTGACGATGTTCCGAAAGCATTCATCCATACAAGTCCGTTCCGGGTTCGAACGGAACCGAAGGCACTACTCCTACTACATCCATTTTGGAAATATCCTCAGGATTAGTAGCGACTAGCCCTTACACTTCACTGCTCCATCTTCGAATCCAAACTCGTTTCCATGAAACGTACCAACCGGATCGAAGTGGTTTTCGAGAAATAAATCCTGATCCCGGTCTCTTCGAAACGATCAACGCATTTGTCCAATATTGATAGTCGGTGATTTAACTATCAATTAATATTCACAAACAACCATCAACCAATAAATAATTTCCCAACTTATTTATTAATCTCAAAAATATCTTCACAAGATATATTTCCACTTTTCAAACCCTTTTGAAAACCGTTTTCAAACTATCTTCCTTTTTCTGAATAAATTTCCCAAATATTATCTATTTCTTCTGAAATCATCAAGTACAACACTTAGATTTTTAAAATAATTTGAAACACTTTATTGTAAAATATGTATAACATTTAAATTTAAAAACTACTTTAATACTTAGTTTAAAATAATACTTTAGAAATAATTAAAATAAGGTTACTTTATAAATATAAACTAGATTTACTTCTTTAAACAAAATACCAAATCATCTTTTAAATGATTATTACGATAATAGATTTTTAAAAAGAATACTTACTTTAGAATTTAAGCATTTAGAAATAATAAATTTTCTAAAACATGCTTTTCAAAACAACATTAACTTTTATCTTATATTGAAAAAGTTACTTTGAAAAGGTACTTGGTTATCCAAACAAATATACTTCTCTTCACGTTCTTCTTTAAATTTTCAATTTTGAACACTTGAATCAATTTCCAAATTGATTTCCAATTTACTCCCTTTTACTTTAAAAATCCATTAATTTCCGATTTTATTTCTTAATTATGATTTAAAATACTTTTAACTGAAAATACCAATTTCAGATTTCTCAAATTACTTCTTTATTTTTCTTTAAATAAATTTAAACTTTAAATTTTAAAATAATTCTTTATTCCTTTAATTGATATCACTTAAGTTTACAATTCATTAATTTCTGTTTTATTCAAAATTCTTGTTTTTGTTTTAGTATTTTAATATCACTTCCATTTCTTTTCAATTCATTCTTAATTTATTCACATTTTCTATAGTTATTTCGCTTACAAATTTACTTCTTTATTTTCTTGCAAAAATCCAATTTATATATTTTTGGTAGCTCATTATATCCAAATATATTCAATCAAACCAAAGCACTTAATATTCCATCATTCATCATAGAATATCAACAATCACAACAGAGAACATTAAATAATTTAAATAAATGTTGAGTGACCCAATTGGATCCCTCCAACCTGTTTTCCCTGCATCCACAGACGTTAGCATGACAAAAGGTACCAATTCCACTATACCATACTATAGCACATCAATCAATTCAACCATTCAAACAATTATTTAAATTTAATCTTTTAAATTTAAATTTAAATTCAGCTGAGTGAGATTAACTCACCTTTGCTTTTATTTGCAATCCCATCCTTCTGGCTTGTTTCCATTTATTCAGGTAAGAATCTAATTCCATTCAATAACTCAATTGAATTTTTATTTCAATTTTACAACTTCCATTATCTTCAGTACTATCAATATAAATTTTACGAGCCTTCAAATTATTTTTAACAGGCTTAGAACTCCAAATTCAACATCTTACCCAATTTTCAAATTATCAAATTCAAAACTTTAATTATCAAATAAATAGTGATATTTGAATTCAAGTTAAAATTAAATTTTAAATATTTAAAAATCAATTAAATATTCCAATTTCAAATGCTCAAAAATTCCGGGTCGTCACATTCCTTCCCCTTTAAAAGAATTTCGTCCCCGAAATTACTAATTAGGAAGAATGGTCCAATACCCGTTTACTTTTCCCCAAAACCAAACAATTTAAATAACTTGCCATACATATTCTTTTATTAAAGACCCACTATTATTTCAACCAACTTCCCAAAACCTTCCATAGTTTTCAAATAACTTTAATTATTCAACCCTTCAAATTTAAATTTAAATCCAAATTTAAATTATCAAAATTTTCTTAAAAATTTTCTAACTCCGCCAAGATATGAAGACTTGATGAATAAGGTTAACTTGTTATGGTCCAGGACTTATAGACACCACTCTTAAAAACAACGAGATTTTTGTCCAAGGGTTGAGGCCAGAGTATCATGAAAGGATGACAGCACATTTGAAAGGGTCTTTTGTGGAGCTTATTGATATGGCGCTAAGATATGAAGACTTGATGAATAAAAGATCAGCGACACAAGTTGCTGCATCAGGAGGAAATTCTTTTAACCCTAATAAAAGAAAATTCAATCCTAATTGGAAGAGGCAAAACAAGAAGAAGTCGGGAAATAACAATGGACCACGCAAATGCTATATTTGTCAGCAAGAAGATCACCTAGCGAATAAGTGTCCCAGAAGAGAGTCTCAGCAACAGCAACAGCGGCAGCGTTATAGTGGACCAGGTTCAGCTTTAGTTCAGAAGTCTCTTTGTTTCAATTGCCATCAAACGTGGCATATGATTAAAGATTGCCCGCTCCTTCATAAAGTCCGGTAGAACAAAGTATTTGCTTTAGAAGGTGCACCATCAAACTCGTCTAAGGGCAAAGGAGTTTTGGAAGATACCTTACTTTTAGATGGCAAATATATTAAAGTTTTGTTTGATTCTGGTGTTTCTTTGAGTTTATGACCAAACATACTTATCACAATACATATCCATATTTTTAAAATTTTAAACAAGTGTTACTCACAGTTTTTTCAAAAGAAAGAACAGAGCCTTCCTTTGAACCAGGCCTTTGAACTATTAGCTGAAACTTCTCTTTTGACCCTGATTGTAGTTGATTGTTTGATGTTTTTAAGTTGAATTTTTATCTAAGTTTGAAGATGACATTCACTTTAAATTTGCACAGCTTAGAATGAACGAAATGATAAGAGAAGTTGATGTATAGAAATTTAGTTTACAGGTTGCTATATAAAAGCTTACAGATGATAATAATTTATGTTTGGTTTGTACAACAGGTCATGGCTGAGATGATCTTGCATTTAATGCTTTGTACAATATACACTTATACCATACTTAAGGGTATTTTTTATGTCCTTACCTGTTTACATCTTGCTTTTCCAGGTTGATGCATTCTATTATCTTCTTGTATACATTTTATTCTTCTTGCCTGCATACCATTTTTTTGTTATGTTGAAAATTTTATGTTTACAGCCTCCATTTTATTTGTATATGTACTTCTTTTGTTTGAAAACTTGAGTGTATTTTATTTGTTATCCTTTCTTTGTAATCTTCACTTTCTTTTGCTTTGTTTTATAAGCTATAGCATTATCCCTTTATAAAATAAAATGAACTTCTTTTTTTTGTTCATACTTATGTATATTATTGTCTTCTTGCTTTGTAATATAAATGAGATTCTATATTTATTATGTTGTTATAATTTCTCTAATGTAGTCACGTTGTATTTTACAAAGTTTATTAATATGTTGTTTGAATTTTAACTATGTGTATTTATTTTATTAATTTTCCCATATATCTAAAACTTTTATTTCTTATTTTACATTTTGCAATAAAATAAATACACACATTTTTATTTGAATTTAGAGATGCTCAAATTAATTTACCAATAAATTTCATAAATTTTATTCAAAAATTAAATTAATTATTCATTTAAACTTAATTAAAATTCGGGATCGTTACAATGCTTGTGGTGGTAACAAGAAGACGGAGGGTGGTTTGAAGGATATCTATCCAGGCTTGCTTACAGACTGTGGTTTCCTTCTGATGCAGCGCAGTGTGATAAGTCACATGCCTTAAGTCACGAACGACCCAGCGACTTACGACCTAACGAGATACGAAGGTTGGAAGATACAGTGCTACATGATAGACCAATGACCCAACCACTGTATGCCGCTTTCCTTAGGTCGTTATGAAGTACCGAGCTACGACCCACCAAGGTAAGCGACCTAGTCGCCGAAGCTAATTTTCTTATGTCGCTGAACCTTATGTCGCAAAGCCATAGGTCGCGAGCAGAATCCCTATGTCATGAAGCCTTTGGTCGCTCCAGCTTAGGTCACGAACGAACTGAATCCTTATGTCGCGAAGCCCTAGGTCGCGAGCAGAATCCCTATGTCGCGAAGCTTTAGGTCGCTCCAGCCTTATGTCGCAAGATTTCTTCATTTTGCTAAGTCGCGGCCATTATTTTGTTACCTGACAACCTAAGTCGCGAATTATCTTATGTCGCTGCCGAAGTCTTACGTCGCTGCCGAAGTGCGTTGAGTCGTCTGTATTGTTATGTAGCTAAGTCGCATAGTGTTATAACTTGTATTGTTTTGTTAGGTCGTATGTCGTGTTATTTGTTAAGTCGTGTGATGTTGTATTGTAACATGTATGTCATTAAGCCGTAACTCATATGCGTTAGGTCGTGTATTGATGTAAGTCGCATGTGTATGTTAAGACATGAGTTGTAAATGTTGAGTCGCGTGTGAGTTGTAAATTACTATAAATAGGGGTGTGGTGTCACTTGTTAAGGGAGTTGATTTTTGAATAAAATTTGTTTGTGTGTTTTGCCACTTTTGTTGAAGTTGAGTGTGATCTCCTTCTTCTTCCATCTTCGGATATTCGTGTGCGCTCGAATCAACGAATTTGAAGCCGATTAACGGAATCTCGTGCGCGAGATCAACGTCGAAGAATCATAGATCTTCTAACGCGGAATCGTGCGCGATCAACGTGTTGAAGATAGCTATAATCCGGTATCTCGAGAGATCAATGGTGATGTAGCGCCTAACCTTAAGCCGCCTACTATAGGTCGTGACAACCATAGATCGCACACCAAGTTAGGTCACTTAAGTGATAGCTCGGTTGCCTTAAGTCGCTCACGACATAACAAGATGGATGAAGCAGCGCAGGCAGAACAAATGCGACATAACGAGTTAAGTCGCTTGGCTTTAGGTCACTGAAGCTTAAGACATCACTTCCGTATTTTCTTTAAGCTGCTTCCTTATATAGCTGATTGTATGCCACTTTCCATAGGTCGCTCATCTTAAGCCGTTCCAATTAGGTCGCTCAGATTCTTATGTCGCTCGGTTCGTTTAAGTCGCATGCATTGAAGACTACTTATGCCGTATCTTCTTATGTCGCTCGAGTTGATAGGTCGTTCAAGCCATTCTGAATCTGGATATTTGCTTATGCCGCATTTATTCCTTATGTCATAGGTCGCTGAGTCGCATTGTTGTGATGTTATTACTTTCTTATGTCGTTGATGTTAAGTCGCAAACTGTTGTAACTTGTATATTTTAAGTCGTAGGTCGAATGTGTTGTAGCTAGTATATGTGATAGGTCGTTTGTCGTGATGTAAGCCGTATGGGCTAAGTCGTGAGTCTTGTGTATGTGTTGTGATGCCTATAAATACTGGGGTGCATCATTGTACAAGGGGGTTGATTTGAATAAAATTTAGTTTGAGTGCTTTGTGCCTCTTTAAAAATTGGAAGTCGTGTGTTATCTCCTTTCTCCATCTTCGGTTATTCAAGTGCACTCGAATCAACAATTTTGAAGCCGGTTAACAGAATCTCATGCGCGAGATCAACATCGAAGAATCGTAGATCTTCTAACACGGTATCGTGCGCGATCAACGTGTTAAAGATGGCTAGAATCCGGTATCTCGTGAGATCAATGGATTTGTGCATTTATCTTGGGTATTATCAATTCATCGATTCATCATTGTATCGTTCCATAGTTGTTTATTGTTGTTGCATCATTTGGCGATAACTTATTGTGTTATCTACTGCGTCAATTTGGTATCAGAGCTAGACTTAGCCAACCATAGCTAAGCCGAGCCTATTGGGAGCCGAGTTGAAGTGTTGGAGTTTGAGCCAAGTATAGAAGTTGGATCAAGGTCGAGAGTTATAGAAGTTGGAGCCGAGTCAAAGCAGTTACAGCCGAGCCAAGCTAAGTGCAGGCCGGGAGAAGTCAAGTTCAGATTTGAGTTAAAGTTGTGCTAGTTGAAGTGTGTGTTTGGATTTGTTGAAGGTTCGACAATGCCTCCGAGACGTGCTAATCGATTTCAAAATGTTGAAGATGTGTATAGAAGACAAGAAGCTGAGCAAATGGAACGACGTATCAATGAAAAGTTCGATGAAGGTATTGGGAAGTTAGAGAAATTGATGAATGACATGAATCAAAGTCAAAGGAGATGGTCACCAATCTCGAACCATGGAGGAAACAGGGTTTCGCCATCGGTTTCGGAAGCGAGGAGGGTGTCACCACAATCTTGTCGAGAAAGAAGAGAATCATCAGTTTCAATGAGATGAGAACACCATGAGTACAGAAATGAAGAGAGAAGAACTCCACGGGGGTTTGAAAATGAATCATATCGTGATATTGAAAGACAGGATAGAAGAACCATGCATGATCGTGGAGATGTTGATGGTTGAGATCGATATCGAAGTACATTTGATTATGATAAAGATGGTGATAGAGGTAGTATTCATTATCGAGATCGAGACCAAGTACGAAGTCAATATCGGAATGTAGAAGACGATCGTCGATGGGAGTCGGGGATGAAAACAGAGATTCCAGAATTCAAAAGGGGAATGATAGCGGAAGAGTTTCTGGATTGGTTATCAGATGTTGAAGAAATTTTTGACTTCAAGGAAGTAATCGAGCATCGTAGAGTTAAGTTGGTTGCTACACGATTGAGGGGAAGAGCTATGGCATGGTGGCAACAAACTAAACTTACACGGGAAAGAATGGGAAAGTCGAAGATTGTTTCATGGGAAAAGATGAAGAAGTTGATGAAGGCTACTTTCTTACCTTATAATTATCAGTCTCTTATGTATCAGTGATTACAGAATTTGAGACAAGGGACAAAGTCGGTAAATGATTATGCATATGAGTTTTATCAACTGATTGCTAGAAACGATATCATGGAAACGGAAGAACAGTTGACATCTAGATTTGTTGGAGGATTGAGAATCCAAAATCAGGATATGGTGAATATGTTTGATCCAAGATCCGTTGCTGAAGCACACCAGAAGGCTCTAGCTTGGGAGAAGCAAGGTAGAAGAGGAGGTGGTGCGCTTACAAGTTCGATCAATCAAGTGAAAGGAGCTAGTAGCAATACTAATGTTTCCAAGGCTGTTAGTAAACTGGTTGTCAATGAAGTTGCTAAGACCAAGGTCAACAATAATTTCAAGTGTTATAACTGTCAGGAATTTGGTCATAAGAGCAATGAATGTCTGAAGCCTAAGAAGCGAGCGATGGTTGCTGAGGTTGAGGATGAGGATGCAGAAATAGAATGTTCCAATTCAACACAAGTTAAGGAGTAAGAAGAATTATTGGCAGGAGACGAGGGATATTCTTTAATAATGAGGAGATCTTGCTTGACACCAAAGCAGGAAGAGGTGACTAGCTGGTTGAGGAGTAACATCTTTCAGTCAACGTGCACTATTTTGGGAAGGGTTTGTAAGTTTGTTATCGATGCAGGAAGTTGTGATAACATCATCTCTACGGAAGTTGTAAAGAAGTTAGCGTTAAAGACAGAGAAGCATCCCAAACCCTACAAATTGGCTTGGTTAAGGAAAGGTGGGGAAGTGGAAGTTAGTCAAAGAGCTTGTGTAACTTTTTCCATTGGAAAGAAGTATAAGGATGAAATTTGGTGTGACGTGGTAGATATGCATGTATGTCATTTGTCGTTGGGGAGACCGTGGTAATTCGATAGAACCGTGCAACACGATGGAAGGACTAACTACTATAGTTTCATGTTCAATGGCACTAAAATCACTTTAGTTCCTAAAAAGCGACAACAAAGTGAAAGCAAGTTGGAGGAAATCGAGGAACTAAAAAATCTGTTATCTTTGAAGGAGTTTGTCAAAGAAGTAGAGGATGGACCTGAAGTATTTCTGTTGATTGGACGTGAAAGTAGTAAAACGGTTGAAATGCCTGAAGAACTTAAGCCGGTGTTGAAGGAATTTGAAGATGTATTTCTTGAAGAATTACCAAAAGATTTACCATCGTTGAGAGACATACAACATCAGATTGATCTTGTTCTGGGAGCTGTGTTACCACATAGACCACACTATAGGATGATTCCAAAGGAGCAAGAAGAGTTGAGAAGGCAAGTGGAGGAGTTACTTGAACAAGGGCGCGTACAAGAAAGTTTAAGTCCTTGTGCAGTACCAGCTTTGTTAGTGCCAAAGAAGGATGGAACTTGGAGAATGTGTATAGATAGTCGAGCACTAAACAAGATTACAGTGAGGTACAGATTTTCGATGCCGAGATTGGATGACTTGTTAGATCAGATGAGTGGAGCTGCTATCTTTTCAAAGATTGATCTGAAGAGTGGGTATCATCAGATTCGAATTCGACCAGGGGATGAATGGAAAACCGCATTCAAGAAGCGGGAAGGGTTGTATGAGTGGCTGGTCATGCCATTTGGTCTTTCGAATGCACCTAGTACTTTTATGCGAGTGATGAATCAGATCTTTCGACCGTTTATTGGAAAGTTCATGGTGGTATACTTTGATGGTATATTGATATACAGTGGAAGCACAAAAGAACATCTACAACACTTGTGGGAAGTATTGATAATACTTCGTTAGGAGCAATTTTACGCGGCAACAAAGAAGTGCGTATTCATGACACACAGTATTTTGTTTTTGGGATATGTGTTGTCCAAGGAAGGAATCTATGTGGATCAAGGAAAAGTTGAAGCAATCAAGGATTGGCCACAACCCAGGACTGTAACTGAAGTGATAAGTTTCCATGGGTTAGCATCATTCTACCGAAGGTTTATTCCACATTCCAGTAGCGTGATGGCACCAGTGACAGATTGTATGAAAGGAAAGCAATTTGTGTGGACTAAAGAGGCTGATTCTGCTTTCCAACAGATCAAGACACTCTTGACTATAACACCGATTCTTAGATACCCGGATTTTCAGTTTCTCTTTGAGATAGATACTGATGCGTCTAAGGTTAGAATTGGTGGAGTATTAAGTCAGAAGGGACGTCCAATTGCTTACTTTAGCGAGAAACTTTCTGGAGCCAAGACAAGATACAGTACCTATGACTTAGAGTTCTTTGCTATTGTCCAAGCCATAAAGCATTGAAGACACTATTTGTTTCATAAAGAGTTTGTGTTGTATACTGATCATGAAGAATTGAAACATTTGCAGGGACAGGATAAGATTGCAGCCAGACATGCTTCATGGATCGCATAGTTGCAACAGTTTACATTTGTTGTAAAGCATAAGTCGGGAGTTACAAATCGGGTGGCAGATGCATTGAGTAGAAGAAATCATTTGTTGACTACGATGAGAGTGGAAGTGACAGGGCTTGAAGTATTTCCAAAATTGTTTGTTGAGGATCCTTACTTTGCTAAGATTGTAGATGAAGTCGAGAAAGGGAAGACAGATGAGTATGTGTTGGTGGATGGTTTTCTATTTAAAGGAAATTGGTTGTGTATACCAGAGTGCAGTTTGCGAATGAAGATTGTGAAGGAATTGCATGAAGAAGGACATGTGGGAAGAGATCGTACCTTGCAGTTGATTTCTCAATCATATTTTTGGCCTTCCGTGAGGAAAGAAGTTGAAAGATTTGTACGGAGATGTCACATATGTCAATCCAAAGGGACAGCTACGAATGCAGGATTATATATGCCATTGCCCGTGCCAACGAGACCATGGGTTGATGTTAGCATGGATTTTGTTTTGGGTTTTCTAGGAACTCAACGAGGGAATAAATCTATATATGTTGTGGTGGATAGATTTTCGAAAATGGCACATTTCATAGCTTGTAAAAAGACCGCTGATGCAGTCTGTGTTGCTCAATTGTTCTTTAAAGAGGTTTATCGACTACATGGGCTACCTGAGACCATTGTTTCTGACCGGGATACTCGATTTCTAAGTCATTTTTGGTTGAGTCTGTGGAAGATGGTTGGGACTAAGCTGAATTTTAGTAGCGCCTATCATCCACAAACTGATGGGCAAACGGAAGTGGTGAACAGATTGTTGGGAAACTTGTTGAGATGTCTTGTGAAGGATAATTTGAAGAACTAGGATGTGAAGTTATGTCAAGCTGAATTCGCACATAATCATGTTGTTAATCGAAGTACTGGATTCAGTCCATTTCAAGTAGTATATTCAGCAATTTCGAAGGGACCGTTGGATTTGTCGACAATTCCACGTCAGAAAGGGGTTGTTAAACGAGCTTTTGATTTCGTAAATGAATTGTAGGAGTGTCACAGGATTGTTCGTGAACGATTGCTTAAGTCAAATGAGAAGTATAAGCAACTGGCGGATAAGAAGCGAAGGAATGTGGACTTCAAAGAAGGTGATTTTGTTTACGCAGTATTGACGAAAGATCGTTTTCCAATTGGAACTTACAACAAATTGAAAGCACGAAAGATTGGTCCGGTACAAATCGTGAAGAAAATCAATGATAATGCTTATCGGTGGAGATTGCCAGACTATATCCATACTGCAGACTTTTTCAACGTCAAACACTTGATTCCATACAATGGGAACAAGCATGTCGAAGAAGAGGAAAGTGTGAATTCGGGGTCGAATTCTTTTCAACCAGGGGAGGACAATTGACGTAGCGGATAACACAATAAGTTGTCGCTAAATGATGCAACAACAACAAACAACGATGGAACGATACAATGATGAATCGATGAATTGATAATACCCAAGATAAATGCACAAATCCATTGATCTCGCAAGATACCAGATTCTAGCTATCTTTAACACGTTGATCGCGCACGATACCGTGTTAGAAGATCTACAATTCTTCGACGTTGATCTCGCGCACGAGATTCCATGAACCGGCTTCAAAATCGTTGATTCGAGTGCACTCGAATAACCGAAGATAGAGAAAGGAGATAACACTCGACTTCCAATTTTTAAAAAGGCACAAAGCACTCAAACAAAAGTTTATTCAAATCAGCCCCCTTGTACAATGACGCACCCCAGTATTTATAGGCATCACAACACATACACACGACTCATGACTTAGCCCATACGGCTTACATTACGACAAACGACCTATCACATATACTGGCTTCAGCACATTCGACCTACGACTTAAAATATACAAGTTACAACAGTTTGCGACTTAACATCAACGACATAAGAAAGTAATAACATCACAACAATGCGACTCAACGACCTACGACACAAGGAATAAATGCCGCATAAGCAAATATCCAGCTTGAGAATGGCTTCAACGACCTATCAACTCGAGCGACATAAGAAGATACGGCATAAGTAGTCTTCAATGCATGCGACTTAAACGAACTGAGCGACATAAGAATCTGAGCGACCTAACTGGAACGGCTTAAGATGAGCGACCTATGGAAAGTGGCATACGATCAGCGATTTAAGGGAGCGGCTTAAAGAAAATACGGCAGCGATGTCTTAAGCTTCAGCGACCTAAAGCCAAGCGACCTAACTCGTTATGTCGCATTTGTTTTGCCTGCGCTGCTTCATCCATCTTGTTATGTCATAAGCGACTTAAGGCAACCGAGCTATCACTTAAGCGACCTAACTTGGTGTGCGATCTAAGGTTGTCAC
The DNA here is from genome assembly GCA_030765085.1 of Allium cepa. NCBI lineage: Eukaryota > Viridiplantae > Streptophyta > Magnoliopsida > Asparagales > Amaryllidaceae > Allium > Allium cepa. Next base: position 871,206,531 of record CM060943.1, on the reverse strand, counting down.
GACCTACAGTAGGCGACTTAAGGTTAGGCGCTGCATCAAACGGATTTGGGCATATATCGTTCTATCGGTTTAATTGACACGAAATCCACATTTCGTGAGGAAGAAAGTTGCGTCAATTTGTATCAAACATTATTAGCACGTCAAAGTTATATCCACTGCGTCACTTAATTGGTATCAGAGCTAAGTAAAATCAAGGCCGGATTAAAGCTAAGTAAGTTCAAAGCCGGAAAAAGCTAGTTCGAAGCCGAGCTAAGTCAAAAGTCGAGCAAGTTAAAGAAGTTAGATCGGAGCTAAGTCAAAGAACCGAGATTGTTTGAAGATCGTGCCTCCGAGACGTGCTAATCGCTATCATAATGTTGAAGATGTGTATAGAAGACAAGAAGCTAAACAGATGGAGCAGCGTATCAATGAAAAGTTTGATGAAGGTATTGGAAAGTTAGAGAAATTGATGAAAGACATGAATCACAATCAAAGGAGAACTTCACCAGTTTCGAACCATGGTAGAAACAGGGTTTCACCATCAGTTTCGGGAGAAAGGAGAATGTCACCCCAATCTTATCGAGATCGGAGAGAATCATCAGTTTCAATGAGGCAAGAACACCATGAGTATCGAAATGAAGAAAGAAGAACTCAACATGAGTTCGACAATGAACCTTATCATGATGTTGAAAGACATGAAAGAAGGGACATGCGTGATCATAGAGATGTAGATGGTCAAGATCGATATCGACATACATATGATTTTGAGGAATATGGTGATAGAGGTAGTATTCATTTTCGAGATCGAGGCCAAGTGCGAAATCAATACCTTGATTCAGAAAATGATCGTAAATGGGAGTCAGGTGTGAGGATGGAATTCCAGAATTCAAAGGTGGTATGCAAGAAGAAGAATTTCTTGATTGGTTGTCAAATATTGAAGAAATTTTGGAATTCAAGGAGGTGCCTGAGAATCGAAGAGTCCAATTAGTTGCTACAAGGCTAAGGGGAAGAGCTATGGCTTGGTGGCAGCAAACTAAACTAACTCGGAAGAGAATGGGAAAATCGGAAGTTGTCACTTGGGAGAAGATGAGAAAGATGATGAAAGCAACTTTCTTGCCGTATAATTATCAATCTCTTATGTATCAACGTTTGCAGAACTTGAGACAAGGGACGAGGACAGTGAATGATTATGCAGATGAATTTTATCAATTGATTGCAAGGAATGATATTATGGAAACAGAGGAACAACTAACAACTAGATATATTGGAGGGTTACGAATGCAAATTCAAGACATGGTGAATATGTTTAGTCCAATGTCTGTTGCTGAAGCACATCAGAAAGCTCTTGCTTGGGAGAAGCAAGGGAGACGAGGAGGTGGTGAGTTTACGAGTTCCAACAATCAGAATAAGGGTGCTAGTAGCAGTGCTAATGTTTCCAAGGCAGTCAGTAAACCAACTGTCAATGAAGCCGCTAAAGCAAAGGTCAACAACAGTATCAAGTGTTATAATTGTCAGGAGTTTGGTCATAAAAGTAATGAATGTACAAAGCCAAAGAAGAGAACATTGGTTGCAAAGGAATGTGAGTATGGGGATGTGGAAGCTGAAGTTGACTATTCTCAACCATCGAAGTTTGATGAAGATGAAGAAGTTGTGTCAGGAGATGAAGGATGTAATTTGATGATAAGAAGGTCTTGTTTAGTGCCAAAGCATGAGAATGATTCTAGTTGGCTAAGAAGCAATATCTTTCAGTCTACATGTACTATCTTGGGGAAGGTTTGTCGATTTGTTATTGATGCGGGAAACTGTGATAACATTATTTCTGAAGAAGTCGTCACAAAGTTAGGGTTGAAGACTGAAAAACACACTAGAGCTTATAGATTGGCTTGGCTAAATAAAGGTGGAGAAGTTACAGTGGGAAGACGAGCATTTGTTACATTTTCTATTGGGAAGAAGTACAAGGATGATATATGGTGTGATGTTGTGGATATGGATGTGTGTCATTTACTATTGGGAAGACCATGGCAATTTGATAGAGTTGTACAACATAATGGTCGCACCAACAGCTACAGTTTCATGTTCGAAGGTATTCAAATTACTTTGGTTCCTAAGAAGCGTGAACAAAGTGAAAGCAAGTCAGAGAAAAAGGTGGAATCAACTAGTCTATTATCTTCGAAAGAATTTGTTGAAGAAGTGAAAGATAGTGCTGAATTTTTTATGTTGATTGGGTATGAAACAAACGAAGTTCTTGAAATTCTTGCGGAGGTTAAACCGGTGTTGGATGAGTTTGAATCCTGCGGAATTACCCAAGGAATTACCGCCGCTGAGAGATATACAACATCAGATTAATCTAGTGCCAGGTATTGTTTTACCGCATAGACCACATTATAGAATGAGTCCGAAGGAGCATGAAGAGTTGAGGAGACAGGTTGAGGAGTTGCTTGAACAAGGGCATGTTCGAGAAAGTCTCAGTCCTTGAGCTATACTAGCTTTGTTAGTGCCGAAGAAAGATGGTTCATAGAGAATGTGTACAGATAGCAGGGCGCTCAAAAAAATAACTATCAGATACAGATTTTCTATGCCAAGACTTGATGATCTATTGGATTAACTTAGTGGGTCTGTAATCTTTTCGAAGAATGATCTTAAGAGTGGTTATCATCAGATTCGTATTAGACCAGGTGATGAATGGAAGACAGCATTCAAGACTCGGGAAGTATTATATGAATGGTTAGTTATGCCGTTTGGTCTATCTAATGCACCAAGTACATTTATGAGGGTGATGAATCAAATTTTTAGACCTTACATTGGGAAGTTTGTTGTGGTTTACTTTGATGATATCTTGATCTATGTGATAGCACAGAGGAGCACATTCAACACTTGCGAAAGGTGTTAACTATTCTTCGTCAAGAACAATTCTATGCAGCGATGAAGAAATGCATGTTCATGACGCCAAGTGTTTTATTTCTGGGATATGTTGTGTCTGAGGAAGGGATACAGGTGGACCAGAGTAAAGTTGCCGCAATCAGAAATTGGCCATAGCCCAAAACTATAACAGAAGTCAGAAGTTTTCATGGGTTAGCTTCATTTTATCGAAGATTTATACTGCCCTTTAGTAGTGTGATGGCTCCTGTTACTGATTGTATGAAGGGAAAGAAGTTTTCATGGACGGAAGAGGCATGATTTTCTTTTGAACAAATCAAGGAACTTTTAACCTCAGCACCGATTCTAGTGTTGCCGGATTTTCAATTACTATTTGAATTACATATGGATGCATCGAAAGTTGGAATTGGAGGAGTGTTGAGTCAGAAGGGTCGTCCAATTGCCTATTTCAGTGAAGAACTTTCTGGAGCAAAGATGAGATACAATACTGATGATGTGGAGTTTTATGCAATTGTGCAGGCTGTGAAGCATTGGAGACATTGTTTGTTCCATAAAGAATTTGTTTTGTATACGAACCATGAAGCATTGAAACATTTGCAAGGACAGAATAAAATTGCAGCTAGGCATGCATCGTGGATAGCTTATTTGCAGCAATTTACATTCGTCGTGAAGCACAAATCTGGAGTAACTAATCGTGTTGCTGATGCATTGAGTCGAAGGAGTAGTTTACTAACAACTATGCGAGTAGAGGTGATGGGTTTTGACTTACTTCCAGATTTGCTTACATCAGATTCTTATTTTTCCAAGATCTTAGACAAAGTCAAGCATAGAAGCATGGATGGATATATGTTGGTTGAAGGTTTTCTGTTCAGAGGAAATTAGTTGTGTATTCCAGATTGCAGTTTACGAATGAAAATTATCAAAGAATTGCATGAAGGACACGTGGGCCGCGACCGTACTATGCAGTTGATCGCAAAGTCTTATTTTTGGCCGTCAATGAGAAAAGAAATTGAAAAGTTTGTTCAGAGGTGCCATATTTGTCAAGTTTCAAAGGGGACCGCGACAAATGCAGGTTTATATTTGCCGTTGCCTATACCTACCAAACCATGGGTGGACGTTAGCATGGACTTTGTATTGGGTTTGTCGAGGAAGCAACGTGGCAATGATTCTATCTATGTAGTGGTTGATTGTTTTTCAAAAATGGTACATTTTATCGCATGCAAGAAGACGGAAGATGCAGTTAATGTTGCACAGTTGTACTTCAAAGAAATCTATCGTCTTCATGGATTGCCAAAATCTATTGTATCAGATAGAGACACTCGTTTTCTGAGTCATTTTTGGATGAGTCTATGGAGAATGGTTGGGACAAAGCTGAAATTTAGTAGTGCTTATCACCCACAGACGGATGGACAGACAGAAGTTGTGAACAGATCCATGGGTTATCTATTGAGATGCCTCGTGAATGATAATTTGAAGAGTTGGGATTCCAAGCTGTGTCAAACTGAGTTTGCACACAACCATGCAGTTAATCATAGCACTGGTTTCAGTCCATTCCAGGTTGTTTATTCAACAGTTCCGAAGGGACCATTGGATTTATCTATAGTGCCATAGCAGAAAGGAGTGATTAAACGAGCTAGTAATTTTGTAAATCACTTGCAAGATTGCCACAAGGTTGTGCAGGAACGATTGCTTAAGGCGAATGAGAAATATAAGCAATCCACAGATATCAAGCGACGAAATGTTGAATTCAAAGAAGGAGATTTTGTATATGCAGTATTGACTAAGGATCGATTTCCTATTGGTACTTACAACAAGCTAGCTGCTAGAAGGATTGGCCCTTTGAAAATCGTGAGGAAGATTAATGAGAATGCTTATTAGTTAAGATTGCCAAATCATATCCATACTGCTGTAGTTTTCAACGTCAAACACTTGATTCCATATCATGAGGATAAGCGTATCGAAGAAGAGGAAAGTGTAAATTCGGGGACGAATTCTTTTCAGCCAGGGGAGGATGATGCAGCGCACTATGATAAGTCGCGTGCCTTAAATCGCGAATGACCCAGCGACTTACGACCTAACGAGATACGAAGGTTGGAAGATACAGTGCTACATGATAGACCAGCGACCCAACCACTGTATGCCTCTTTCCTTAGGTCGTTACGAAGTACCAAGCTACGACCTACCAAGGTAAGCGACCTAGTCGTTGAAGCTGATTTTCTTATGCCGCTAAACCTTATGTCGTGAAGCCCTAGTCGCGAGCAGAATCCTTATGTCGCGAAGCCTTAGGTCGCTCAGGTTAGGTCGCGAACGAACTGAATCCTTATGTCGCGCTATGTCGCGAAGCTTTAGGTCGCTCCAGCCTTATGTCGCGAGATTTCTTCATTTTGCTAAGTCACAACCATTACTTTGTTTCCTGACAACCTAAGTCGCAAATTATCTTATGTCGCTGCTGAAGTCTTACGTCGCTACCGAAGTGTGTTTAGTCGTCTGTATTGTTATGTCGCTAAGTCGCATTGTGTCATAACTTGTATTGTTTTGTTAGGTCGTATGTCGTGTTATTTGTTAAGTCTTGTGATGCTGTGTTGTAACATGTGTGTTGTTAAGCCATAACTCGTATGTGTTAGGTCATGTATTGATGTAAGTCGCCTGTGTATGTTAAGCCGTGAGTTGTAAATGTTGAGTCGCGTGTGATTGTAAATTACTATAAATAGGGGTGTGGTGTCACTTGTTAAGGGAGTTGATTTTTGAATAAAATTTGTTTGTGTGTGTTTTGCCACTTTTGTTGAAGTTGGGTGTGATCTCCTTCTTCCATCTTCGGATATTCGAGTGCGCTCGAATCAACGAATTTGAAGCCGATTCATGGAATCTTGTGCACGAGATCAACGTCGAAGAATTGTAGATCTTCTAATGCAGAATCGTGTGCGATCAACGTGTTGAAGATAGCTACAATCCAGTATCTCGAGAGATCAACGGATTTGGGCATTTATCGTTCCATCGGTTTAATTGACACAAAATCCACATTTCGTGAGGAAGAAAGTTGCATCAATTTGCATCAAACATTATTAGCACGTCAAATTTATATCCGCTGCGTCACCTTCTTATCTTTGTATCGTACATCTTTTGTCATGTACTCACCACTTGAGGTGGATTCACCGAGTATGCATTTTGGTTTGATGTTTAGCTTGTATATAGTTTTAGTATTATGATACATATATCTTGTCTTCCATCACCTATGATTTCCATTCTTACTTGAATTTCGAGGATGACATTTTCTAAGTGGGGGAGAATGTAGCGACCTGGAAATTCGAACACTTCATCTTCGAATATCATAACATTTTAAAATTTAATTAAGTTGTATAAATATTATTTATAACCTTGTTATACATGATTTAATTAATGAATAATGTTAAAATAATTGTTTTTGAAAATTGTTTACAAAAATATATTTTTCAAATAAAAATCGATATTGTGACCCAAAACTGGTTTATCGGTAAACAACTTTTCAATCAATATAAGTTGTTCGAGCTCTTGTGCTCTTATCTATTGATCAAATGAACATGTTAACAACAATTTAACACATCACTTCTTCATAAAGCATGGAATGTTCTAGAAGATTCCATTAGGATAAGAGACTTATTATGTTAAGGGTATAAGTGTAATTAGCATAAAGGAGAAGTAATGTAAATGAGAAGTTATGGTAGGTGAGTCTTCCATGGCATGGTGGGGAGGGGTGAAGGCAAGCATAGGGAATGCAAAATGGAGCTTATATGAGGAAGGGCATAACCTTTATAATAAATCAAAAATTCTCAAACCAAAACCAAGATCCTTTACTATCTTCTTCTTCTTCTTTAAATTCCTAAAGTAAAATATTTGCAAATCCGATCTAAATCAACTAAAATTTGGAGTGAAGCCTTAGAGGCAATATTACAACACATCTTACCAAGTTAGATCTTGAGGTTTGGACGCCTAGATCCCCCTACTAGGATTGGCCATGAGCAATTGGAGGATGGTGGAGGCTAAAAGCAAGTGCAAAGAAGAAGAAGGAGGAAGGAAAGGTGGTTGCAAGGTGGAGGTTTGACTTGGGTGCTTGGATCTTGGTTATTTGTTGGATGAAAGGTGAGTTAACACACCTCTTTGAATGTAAAATATAACACACACACAGATATACATATATATACACACACATATATATATACACAAAAACACACACACACAAAGATATATATATAGTGTTTGATTGTGTTTAAGTTATTGAATGATTATTGACACTGTTGAAAACGTTGGTTTGATTCTGGTTTTGAAAACAAGAAGCGTACGTGTTCGCTTATGACAAGATCTTGAAACAGATAAATAGGTTATAATTGGAACTTGGTTTAGATCGACTTCGGATTTTAAAGTGCACGTATAGCGATTATCACTATCGATGCCCTTTGAATTGCCTTGCTTTTGGCAATTTCTATGGAAGTTTGTAGAGAGATCCATTGGGGTTCTCACCATATTTACAATGTATTATATGATTATTTATTGCTATTAAAAGTTTGGATAGCAAAAAGTTAAGTAACATCTCGAAATGCTGTCAAAACTTCACTTGTGCACAACTGCCCCATTTAGCTATGATTTTTAGACTTTAGAGGTTTGATAAGATATTTATATTTAAGTGTTTTGTTACATTCTTTTTACAAGCGTTTACTAACTCATATTTGAGTAATCCAAAAGCAGTTTGAGATATTAATGAATTTTTAAGAATTAGTTGTGAATTTTTAAAGAAAAGGATTTTAAAATAATGTTTTTAAGAAATTGTAAAGTTGTTATTTTCAAATAATATTTTAAGAAAAAAAATTTGTAACGGACCGATTTTTGACTTCTGAAAGTCGACATCGATACGTCCACTGTATCCAATGTTGCACAGTCGAATGCCGAAAAACCGAACTGTTAGGGTTTAAGAAGAAGAAGACAGAAGAAGAAATAGAAACAATAACATAATCTCACATTTCACAGTGGAACAAATATAATAGATAAATGAATAATCTTTAAAACAAAAGCATTATTTTTGTTTATACATACAATATTAGAGTGTACATCAATACAACAGCGGGAAGGAAATATTACATACACTAGTGATACGCACCGCCGTCCAGCTTGCTCCTGATCTCCACAGCAACTCTTCTGACTTCGCTCCAGAATAACCTGGCTCTAGGCTGCTCGTATGGAACATTATGGGAACCCAGAGTTTAGAAAGGGAACAATAACCTCCAGGTCAGTCATGGGACTGGTGTGAGATCTTAAAAATAGTTATTTTTCACAAAGAAAGGAAAAGAAATCCGCAATGCTTTTGAAAATGAAACTACCATAAGGCCTCCCGGCACACACACAATGCAATCGCACACTTGGTGGAGATTTCTCCTTATGGTAGTCAAACATGATTGGTACGCAAAGTCTTTTTATTATTATTAGTTCATAGTGGAAAACATTTGCAAGTATAATATTAATCTTTGCCAGCATACCTACCATTATAGTATGCCTACTATAGCTACCATATTAGATGGCAGGTTCTACCGCTAAAACCGTACAAGGCGCGTATTGGTAATTGGATTTTCAACAAATGGTCAGGCAAAGGAACTTCCCTGGCCACATGGGTACGCCTCTGGAAGGACACCCCGAGAACCTAACCGGATCTCTGCCAACACAAGGTCGGGTTACCTCTGCAACTAGGTAACTGCTACACGAGTACGCCATCCCCCGGTCGTTTGCGACCTTTATCCGACGATCCTCAACCACAAAGCAACAACCATAAAGTACAACAAATTTGCAGCAACAACATAGGTGAAATATCTAGGCTCCATACCATAATACTACCCTTTTCCAGAAGGAAATGACATACCCTCAGGGGGGGCTACCCCCAAATAACATTGCTGCATCTTTCCTGTTTCGACCATTCCGGGTTGTGAGGCTCGACGAAGTCTCGTCCACAATTCTACGCTTTTCACAAAATCCATGCTTCGATCAACAAATGATCAGCAGCACTTTGTATGCCAAATTACCAAATTGGGAATGTATCACTAGTAACCATCAACTACATAACCTCCGAGCTCATATGTCTCAAAGAAGAGTGTTAAGCTAAGAGAATAAATTCTCCGCCACTAACAGAAATGTATTTGATAGAAACCAGCTTTACGTCTCAAAGTGTAACATCAGACACACATCCATACAAGTCCGTTCCGGGATCGAACGGAACCAAAGGCACTTCAAAGAATCCCTTGCAAATCTGGATATTCACTAAACGTGTTCGGAACCCCCATTACAAAGGGTGAAAAAATCTCTATACCGGAGCAAACTGGTGCAGAGACATTCAAAAGGTAATCCTTTCGCTTTCGAAAATACCCAGTCTTCAACACCATCTTCAAATGCAATCCCATTTTGTCGTATCGTTATTCAGAATGGTTTTTATGACACAAGGTCCACCCCCGGCTAATCCGAATAACGAGCGCTTATTTTTTTTAATGGTATTACATTCAGATTTTAAACAAATCACAACAATTTCACTTTGATCTTTTGAGCAAAAGATCCATCACAATCACAAAGGTTCGATGTGGTTTTCGAATATCCATTTGGAATCCGACCCCCGGTCACATCGAAATTCAAATGCCATTAAAGGCCAATATTGATAGCCGGTTATTTAACTATCAATCAACATTCAACAATCACCAAGATTTAAATAATTTTCCCCTAATTATTTATTTTCAAAAATATCTTCGCAAGATATAATTTCACATTTCAACACTTTGAAAACAAATTTCAAATCAATTTCCACATTTCAATCCTTTGAAAACAAATTTCAAATCACTTTCCTCACATGGAACAAATTTTCAAATATTTATTTGATTCCACTGAAAAATTCGCCGAGTTCGAATACTTCAAAATAATTTAAATTACTTATCCAAAATATATATACTTGGGAACATTCAGAATAAAACTATTTTAAAAAACATTAGTTATGAAAATATTATACTAATATCTCATATAAAAATTCAAGTCCAAACTAATTTTAAACTAAAATTAGTATATAGGGTATAACTATTTAAATATCCATTTCTAAAACAAATATTAATTAAAACTTTAAATAATCACTTCTATAATTAATTAAAATAAATCTTTCCTTTAAATCAATTTCAAATTGGTTTCCCAAAGATTTATTTTCAAACACCGAATCAAATTCCAAATTTATTTCCAAATTTATTTTATTTTAATTTCTTTCAAACTATTAAAAATCCATATTTTAAATAAATTCTTTAACCTTTGAATAATATTACCCGTAATCCATTTTTTAAGCTATTTTCACATATCTTGGAATTTTATTCAATAGGATTCAAAAATAAAACTTTATTCTTTTAAAATTTCTTCTTTTAAATTTATCCGATTCTCAAACTAAATTTTACTAAAACTTTCAACTTGAATTTTAAAAATCCAATTCTATTTGTTTCCGGTATCCTACGATACCAAAAATAAATTCGGCTAAACTATAGCCTTCAACGATTTCAATCACAAATATATTCACATACAGATTATAAACAAAACAAAACCCAATAATTGAAACAAATTCAATCATTTGAGGAATTCGGTTGGATCCCTCCAACCTGTTTCCCTGCATCCACAGACGTTAGCACAATAATTAAATACTAATTCCACTTCGAGGTGAAATATCACGGTATATGGGATTTATAAAATATCATCCGCTATTATGCGGCGCATTGGGTCTCATCCTCTATATAATGCAGGAAATCAATCACTCCAAATAAATATATAATACCAATTCCACTTCGAGGTGGAATATCGCAGTATATGGGTTTAATATAATATCATCCGCTATTATGCGGCGCATAGGGTCTAAACTAATATAACTGATAATAAATTAATTATCCAAGCACACAATCAGTCAATTTTATATTTAACTACTAAAATTAAATCAACGATTAGGTGAGAAGATCTCACCTTTGATTTGCAATCCATACCAACTCATTTCCATTTCAGCTTGTTTCTCCATTTTAGACCTTGTATAAATATTAGTGCAATTCATTAATATTCGAATAAACCAAACAATTAAATTTCCATTTTATAATTTTACTTAATTAATAATTAGTTTAAACTAATAATTTGATTTTAATTAATTTCCCCTTTAGAACCCTTTTAGTATCATAAATAAATTAAATTAATTTATTAAACAGATTGATCCCTAATATATATATATATATATATATATTAATTTTAAACTAATTTCCCTTAAAATCTTTTTATATCTAAAATGATTGAATAGGGTAGTTACCAAAATACATTATTTTTGAAATAAGCAGGTAAGTTAAAAATGTGTATATACTTATTTTATCTATCTATTTATTTTTCTATACATGTATTTACAAATCAAGATTTAAATCGAGAGAAAAAAAATGAAGTTCGAATTCCTTCAGCCTCGACTGCCTCCACTTGAACCTGCCGCCAAATCACCTTGCTCGAACTCGAGCCCCCATCCATCGCAACTCTACCACCACAGCCCACTCGAGCGTCCACAAGATTACCACGATTCTTGCGCACACGACCACATCCAAAGATCGTTTTTGACTTCCCAACCCTAGCCGTAATCAAACCCTTATACGCACGCGACATTCCTCCTACACCGTTGTGATGGCCCACTCCGAGACCCACATTAGCAAAGAGTATTATTAGATAATACCTCTGCTAATACGGAGAATAGAGTTGGATAGGAGTGACCATCTATAGCCTTGCTTTAACTATCAATTGAATACATCGACAATTGTCATACCAAGCGGATCGACATATCCAATGAATACTTAAAACAAAACCATAGGTGGTTGGAGGATCTATTAGAACAGAATATAACAACTCAAATGTAATATACATCACAGAACAGTAGATCATCATATACACATATACTGATACATAACAGAGTATACAAACTGATACATGTCAAGTGGTATAGCAAACCATAATATACAAGCGAATCCAAAAGAATACATATCAGAGTTATAACCAAAAAGGACCACACAAAAAGCTATAATAAGAAGGAGCTAGCTGAATAGTCCATGCGGAAGCAATATGCTAAGTCCAAAAGTACCTAACCTGAAACATCTCGGTCTGACCCGAGTACAAATACACGGGTCAGTCTAGCTAAACAAATCAGTTAGATAAACTGAATAATAATGAACCTGCAAGGTCACAAAATACATATCCCTAAAAGAGATAACACAATCATCTAACAAAAGATGAATCATAACAAGACAAGCCTCATATTATCGGCAACACAAATAAACAAAGGATATGAATATCCTAAAACAAGCCAAAAAGGAAAATAACAAATACCAATGAAGGTAACACAAGTTCCACAAGGTAACCGCTAATATCGTGCGGCTCGAAAAGACCAACACTGAAGGGTGGTACTTAGGGAATATAAATATAAATGAAACAAAAGATGCTCGAGCTTGATATTGTATAACAAGGATCCATAAGAGACAACCAGAGGAGACAGTCCTAGGACACTATCCTAAAGGTGATGAGCCAGAAGGAGACAGTCGAAGACACTATCCCAAAGGCAACAAATGTGATATCCCGGAATTCTAGACATCTGTAATTGATAAATAATTTGGTTAATTAATAGGATATTGATTTATAGATTGAACAAATAAATATGATGATAAATATTTATACCTAGATAAATATTTATTTAATATTCTCCTAGTATAATTATTTAAAATTTGCAAAATTATTATTTTTCAAACAAATTTAAAGTATGTTTGTTTAAATATATAAATGAATGAATGAATTTAAATTTAATTTGAATTCAAGATTGGAAATTCAAAGATAAATATCTTAAAGTAAATTGGATATAAAAATAGTGGATATCTTACAGAAAGCATTTATTTGTTTAGAAATGTATTTATTAATTATGATAAAAGCTTTTAAAAATCATTTAAAAATAATATAAGTAAAATAATACAAATGTAGCCTTTAAAAACCATGCTAAGTATATGTGTAAAGTAATTAGCCTTTAATGTGACGAGTTTCAAGATTTATTTCTTATTTTCTTTAATTTTGATAAATTCTAATTTTCATTATATAAACATACTTCATTCATCTTACTATTTTTTGTCTTCTCAACTTCTAAAATAAAAAGAGAAGCAATGAAAATTTCACTTGAACTTCATCTCTAAAACCAGATCAAATCTGAAAATTTTCCTCAAACCAAAATCATAATCTTGTAAAACTGTTTTATCCTCAAGCACACTTTTTTTCAAATCAAAAGCCTGGAAATGATAAAATCAAAATAAATCAAGACTGGAAACAGATCTGAGTAAGTTTAATCAAAACTGAATCAAGCTAAGCAAGGATTCAACTTTTATTCATCATGCAAGATCAACTCGACAGGGATACAAATTCAACTTAAAATTTCAAGGAATCAACTCAACATGATAATCTCCGTCTTCTCTGTTACAATTTACTGTGAGTAATCTACTACACTTTTTAATGCTTAATCCTGTTTGAAAATTTATGCTTATGAGTAACCCCTTTCTTTAAAAGCTTGAAATAGATCTAAATATATGCATGTGATTGTGGATTGGATTTGTGTTATGCATATGTATATATAAGTATGAATCTCTGGATATTTGTGATTTTATTTGATCTGTGCAAGTTATAGAGCATGTTCTTCTCTGTTTCAAAAAAATATAGAGTTTAAACATTTCAAGAAAAAAAATTCAAACTTTTTACCCAATTACTGTTAGACTTAGAATTTCAAATAATATAAGTTTGTGAAATCATAATCCAAGTTTAAAAACATGTTTAAGTATTTTTAGTTTGCAAATATTCTGAAACTATGTAAATACAGTAAGATTTTAACAAAAATGTTAAAAATTAAACAATTCGTTTTATGAGTTCAAGCATGCAGCTTAAATCAACACTAGCAAACTCAATTTTTAAAACTAAAATTATGAATTTTTGTTGGGTATTGTGTTAGCATTTTGGGGATGACTAGTTATTAGTTTTCGAGTAAGTTCCGGCGACTGGAGTAGTTTTGGAGGTCAAGGCTTTGGCTGGAGATAGATTGACGATCATTGAAGTTGGGAAAAATGGGGTAAAGGGTACACGATTGTCGTAGCGTCGGTGATAGGCCAATTGGGTTTTAAACCCTAGATCTGTCGAGGCTTGAATATTGGTCGCTGTCGTTTCTATGGTGCATCGAGCAGCACGTGGTTTGAGGAAGAGACACTGGGGTCGTGAATGAAGACGCTGGTGAAGTCTTAGGGGTTCCGGTGGCAAGAATCGCCTCATCGAGGCAATTTTCAGATGGGGTTTGGTTTTCGAGTTTCAGCAGGAAGGCTCGATTCTTATTTGGGCTTTGCGGTATCGAATCGATGGCTGGAATGGATTGTCATGACGATGGGTGACTTGTTGAGGTTGATCAAAGGGTGTCGGAGCATCGTCGGCATTGGTGCACGTGCACCTGATTTCTGTGTGCATTGACGTTTGGGAACGAAGGAGATACTCGGGTTGAAGTTCGGGTTCAAGGGTAGTTTTGCTCGAGTTTATTCTTGAGATTTTTGCGAGAGAGGTACGCGGCCCAGTTTTTAAAATTCAAATCAAATAAGTTTCGAAATTTTAGAAAGCTTTTGTTCCATTGGATCCGTAATAGTTATAGCAATCGGAGTTGTCGTTTGACCCTGGCAGCTCAAAACGCTTAGAATTATTTTAATCGATTAAATTTAAAATTGATCATTTATTTCCGTAACTCGCACATGCGATCAAATTAGCCTTCGAAACATGTTCCATTGTGTTTGGAATATAGGTAATTTATAATCGCCTCGCGGCATTCCTTAAGAGGATTTTAAAATTTTATGTAGAAATCGATGAGGCATTTTGGAAGTTTTATATAAGATAATAAAAGTTTAAAATAACTTAGCAAAGATATTTTTAACATTTAATTATATAATAAATTTTGAAGTACATCTAGAGATATTTCATCAACACTCGTACGTAGGAAGCTACTCAAATCACTACTTATCACCGTTCCTCCTCTAATCTTACAACAGAATCGACATTGACCTCAAAAAGAAAAAAAGAAAATGGAAATCAAAACGAAAGATTAATGGCCGAACTAATAAATTGAAAATTCTTTTCGTTCGAATAATTCCCCTCCTTTACCTTCTCTATAAATTCAAACGAGATCTATTTCGTTTGATATTTTAAAAAAAAAGGGACGATTGAGTCGCGAGGCCAGAAGGAGGGGGCGGCGATCTAGGGCACAATCGATCTTTTGAGGGTCGCGCGCGGCAACTTTATCGTGGGCAAGGATAAGTAGATGGCGGCCACTCGATGTAGCTCAGTCGCGAGGTCGCTGGAGGAACTCGAAGTCGATGCTCGTGGGGGGGAAGAAGAGCGACGACTCGACAATTGTTGCTTGGGGAGGCGACATGCAACCAACATCAAAGCTAGGGTTTCACGTGGAGAAGATGCTAGGGTTGCAAGCACTCGCATTCAAGAAAGGGGAAGCGTGATCCGGGTTAATGATCGATCGTGAGTAATTTTTCTTTTATTTATTTATTTCAGCTCTGTTTGTTTTTAAACTTAGGCTAAAAAAAAAGTAAATAAAGAAAAATGGAATTGTTTTAGTCATTTATAAATCCTGTAAATTAAATGCTTTTCAAACTTAAATTAAGACTGTTTGATTTATTGTTAAATTAAGTATGTTAAATACATAAAAGATGTTTAAAACTTAATTATTTTACAAATTAAGTTAATCGTTATTGTGATTCAGTATTTAACAAAGAACATGTTTACCTTAAGTATATTTAAGATTTGGTAATTTATGAAATAAGTTAAAGATTAATTAAGTAATTGATTTGAAATTATTGATTGAGTAATTTGTAATTAGTGATTTACAAATGGGAATTAGGATTTAGAAATTAACAATGAAGGTTGATAATTAATAGCTAGGGAGTAATGAATTAAAAATCTCTTGGGGAAGTAATAAATTAATAATCATTGGACGTAATTAATTGAATGAAGTGGACTGCCAATTGTGAGGAAAAGGTGAGTAAATCTCACTCTGTTTTGATTTTTATTTGGATTTAAATGGTTAGCTTTAAATAATTGGTTGAATGATTGGATTGATTGAATGTGTACTGATGATCTACTGATTTTGGTTTTGGTTGGCTCTCGAGTTAATTGTGGTTTGACTCGAGGTATTTGAATTTTAAATGGTTTTGAACTTGAATCATAAATAAGTAAATGGTTCTGTTTAAAAATCAAATAGGGTTTAATGATCGGTGATTCATTAAATAGGTATGATAATTTAAATGAAAAATTTATTAATTAAATTAATTAATGATTTGGGTTAATTAATTAAGTTTATATTAAATTGGAGTGATCATTGGGTGGTTTAATAAGTAATTACCAAATGTGATTAATAAAATATAATTACTTTGTGAAATTAATCAAGAGATTAATTAAAATAGTAAATAAAGGAGTAATTAATTTATTTAATGAAGTAAATATAAAAAGGTAGTAAATTACTGGTTGAGATAAATCAAGAGTGATAAATATTTATGATTTAATAATGATTAATTATTTAATGTAATTAATTTAGATTAGGATAAGTTAAAATATAATTGATGATCCTTAATCTATAATTAAGGATGTAATCAAAGATTGATTAATTAAGATTGATTAACCCATAAATAATGACTTATGAAAAATTAACTAATATAATTTATTTAGGATTAACGTAATTAAAACAGTTAATTAATTTATAAAGTAATTAAGATTACTTATTGAATTTGGTTAAGAATAATTAATATCTTGAAATTGAACAAAGATAATTACTTGAATGTAATTGAAAAATAATTAATCCAAGGTGATTAATTAAGATGAATCATGAAGGGTTGACTATTTTATTGATTTGGAATTAATTAACCTTAAATGAAGAAATCTAAGTGGTTGCGGTTTGAAATTCAATTAGAATCAATTGAATTGATTTGTTTGTGATTAAGCTTTGCATCTGAATAATTGAAGGTATTGGATGATTTGAAGGAATGGATAACTCTGATATGATATGTTGTGTATTTCATTTGGATAACTTGGGATAGGATGATATGAGATTCGAAGAGACCGGGGTTGGGTTTTGGGTAAATACCCGAAACCACTTCGAATATTTTTATAGATTGATATGTGAAATATATATGCTGAAGTTAAGTGATTTAAGGGAAACTGGACTATTTAAATCTAAGCCTCGGTACTTAGGAAATGGATGTGTGGAATGAACGATGTCTATAACTAATTGTGGCTTTGTGAATTGAATCGAGTTACCCCGGGTTTTATATAAGTTGTACGCTTTGTATTCCATGTTGAATGGTTTACTCACGCAGTTTTCCAGCCTGACCCGGGTGTTACTTTGATGTAATGCTCGGGTCAGACCGAGTATTACAGATTTTCAGGTTAGGACGTTCTGGAGCTCAGGAGGCGAGCTGGATGGCAAGAACGTATGGAGTGATTCCGCTATATTATATTATTGTAAATCTATGACACAGTAATTGTGTATATTCCAGTGTCTGTAAAAAAGTGAAACTCTGATGTATTAAAATGTAATTGACAGATATAATATTCTTTTGTAGACTGTTATTATTTATTACTTATTATATTTTATCCGCTGCGAATGTGAGATGTTGTTGACTCTGAACTTCTTCTTCTTCTATCTCTTTCTTCTTTTTCATAACTATCTGGAATTTTCGGCTTCGGAAATTCCGGGTCGTTACATTTGGTATCAGAGCTGAAAGGTTAAGCGAGAACCTTGGCTCTGGTGGGGATTACTCATTAAATAGAGTCTGAAGTACTCTAGATTGAGTTGTATGTGTGTGTATGTGTAACGATCCAGAATTTTATTTATTTTAAATTGATAATTAAATTAAATTTTGATTAAATAATTGTGGGGTTAATTGATAAATTGACTTGAGTTTTTCCAAATTTAAATATTATCTGTTTATAAAGAGATAGTTTCTTTTATAATTGTTTTAATTTAATATCTAGATAATGAAGGAATGAAAATGTAAATATCTTAAATTATAAAATATAAAGTAAATATGTTAGATAAATTCTAATATCATGTTTTATAAAATAGAAATTTATTTATATTACAAAATAATAAGTATATGACATACAAGACTATTAAGTATTTAGGTTGAGAATAGGAAAATAAATATAAAAATAAATAAGCTATATTGTAGAATAAAGTAAATACATTGGCCATAATTCTAACAATATATTAATTATGGATATTCATTTTTGTTTCAAAGTAACAAGGCCAAATTAAATAAAACTATAAGTATGTAGAAACAACAAATGGGTAAGTATAAACAAGACAACAAAATATCTTGTACAAATAAAGTATAAACATGGAAAAATATAAAGATGCAGGCAAGTCTATTAACATGAAAATAATAGAGTTGTAAACAAATATGAGAACAAGCTTGCACACATGAAAATGACAATATCTTTAGCCACTAAACAAAATCACTCCAGCCGAGATAAAGGAATGAAACAAACAAATATCTACAAAAAAAAAGTACATATAAGAAATAGGCTGTAAACAGAAAAAAAAGAAGAAAAGAAAGCAAGGCAAAGTAATTAATGCAGCCACCAGAACCACATTTATTAGTCAACAATCAAGCTAAGAAATGGATGCAAGTACAAACCAAATGTCTTTAGCTGTAGACAAATATAAAAAGTAAGTAAACAGACAAAGGCAAGTAGCAATTAAATACAAGTATGTAGCTTGCAAAAGAAAACAATGATAATTAATGCAAAATATATTTACAAGGTACACATCATTTCAGCCGAAAGAAAAAAAAATGTATGATAAGTATAAGCTTATGAAATAAGATAATGGCAATAAATGTTAGCACACAATTTATATACATCAGTCAGCAAGCAAAGAAAATATCCCTGCTAAACATTATACAGACATATTTTTATCAACTTGAACAACAAATTCGTTTCAGTTGCATCCATATAACTGAGTGAAAAAAAGAAAAATGAGATAATATCATCATCATTCAAACAAACAACTTAAATCAATTCAAACTGAAGACTTAAAAGCTTCAGCAAGCAAAGAACTCAAGCCTGTTCAACATTATCAAGCTCTGTTTCATTTCTCTGGAAAATCAGGTGAGTAATACACCCTTACTGTGTTTAGTGGTTTGTAGTTTTTGTTGAATTTTTGATTTGATCAGGTAGTAACGCATCTGATATGATTCAGAGTATATATATAAGTATGTTTCATAGTTTCGAAGCATCAAAACAATGTGCTTCTTCCTAAAACATTCTATTTATTTTGGAAGACAGTGACTAAACAAAAAAAAACAAAAAAAAAACTTAAAAAAAAAAAGTAGCTCACCCTTCAAGCAGTTTTATTACATGGTCCCAAAACAAAAGTCATTTGTTTTTAAGTGTAGTTTATCCTAAAATTTATATCTTTTGAAACCATGAAGTATAGGGGACGGAAACCCTATTTTACAATAGACGTGTCAAGGTTGGCCAAAATTCGGTGATCGTACTTTGATCAATGGATTACATGGGGGTGTTTGTTGTTGAAAACTATGATTTTTAGTCATGATTCTAGGATTTTTAGTGACGCGCAGAATGAGGGGGAAAGAGATGACCAGAGTTCGAACTTTTGTCAAATTCTAGTGGTCGAGGTAATGTGAGGGGCTGTCGCTGGTTATGGAGTTTGCCGGGGTGATGAGAATTCATGGAAAAATGGCAAGGAATTTTTATATTGAAGGAATTGCGTAGCCTTGCTCGATTTAGGGTTCGACAGTCTGGTTTGGTCGATCAGGTTTGCGAAGGGATTGCATCGTCGACTGAGATTTTGGGGCGATCGGTTGGTGGGGGTTCGAAGTATGGTTGAATGGAGAGGCTGTGGCCAGAATTTCATGGTTTCTGGTGATCGTGGTTGGTCGGACGAGATGGTTTTTAGCGTCAGAGCTCGTTCCAGGTTGGGGGTGGATGGCACGATTCGGAGTAGCAATGACGTTGGTTGTTCTGGGTGGTCTGTTGCTTTGGGATGGTCACTGTCGACTTATTGGAGGCAGTCTCGGTGGTCGGAGCATCACCTTGGAGTGGTGCACGTGCACGCGTCATTATCAGTACCTGGTGATGTTGAATTGGGAAAAGAAGTAGATAGTGGAAGGAGGAGAGTGTTCTCGGGTATAGCTGTTCCAGGTTTATGCAAACCTGTTCTGTTGCTTTGAATTTTAATATACTTTCAAGGTTATAAAACAAGTTTTAATTAAGCTTTAGAAACAAAGATAATATCGGTTCAAGTTCAGTTTTGAACTTAGTCTGGAAATGGGTGTTTTTTTTTTAAAAAAAAAAATTTCAACTAGTTTTCAGGCTAAAAATAAAATTTTAAGCATGTAAGTGTATTTTAAATAAAAGAAAAGAAGGAATTTGAACAAGCTAAATAAAAAGGGAAACTTGGATTTAAACTAGGTTTAAAATCTAGATTTCGAAATTTAATAAAGTTTATAAACTTAAATATTTAAATAAGCTTAAATGTTGTGACATTCTTTTAAATTATGTAAATCTCATGGGAAGTTGATTTTTACTCTTTAAAATTTACTTTTGTAGTAAAAGTATTATCTTAACATGTAAATTTAAAGGGTTAAAAAAAAAAAAAATTAGTTCTAAACTTTGTAAAAAATAAATAAATTGGGGATTCATTTTAAATCTTGAAATTTAAATTGAAATATTAAAAGTAAATTTGTAAATCAATGTATCCAAACACATTTGTGAATGGTAACTTAATCATCGGTAAGAATGAGTTTTAACTTAATTCAACATAAATTTAATGATTTATAATTCGTTAATTATTAAGTTAATTTAAAATGGATAATTAATGATTGTAGCAATTAAAATTGAAGTCATAAGTGTAAATTTACTTGTTAAGGTTTAAGTTAAAGGAATAAATGAAAACTTAATGGTAATTAAGAATCAT
This sequence comes from Allium cepa, assembly GCA_030765085.1. Lineage (NCBI taxonomy): Eukaryota > Viridiplantae > Streptophyta > Magnoliopsida > Asparagales > Amaryllidaceae > Allium > Allium cepa. The sequence goes on along the minus strand of CM060943.1, from coordinate 871,185,620 downwards.
GGATTAGTAAATGGTTAGGAATTAATTAATTGTAGTTAAGAATCCATTAAGTTACTATTAACACTTAATTGAATAATTAAGGATTAATTATTAATTAAGAGCTACTTAATGATTAATTAAAGGATAATTTATAAAATGTTGGAAATTAATTGATTATTAATTTACCATGACTAGCAAATTTATAGAAATTAATCAGATTTAAATTAATCAGATAATTAAACTGATCCATTTATGGATGTTTGGATTTTACTGAATGGTTGAATTGTTTGACATCCCTGATATGTGATGCTTTGTGATATATCTTGATTTGTGTTGTGATCTGTAATGCAATTTATTGTCTGTGATTTAATTTATTAATCTGTGATCTGTATATAAAAGATAAGCGTTATAGTTTGTACCGCTTATCAACTATATTTCTGTGTTTTAATCTGTGATGATTGAATGATGTCGCACTATTGTGTTAAACCCCTGGACTACACTTATACACACACAAATATGGATTTCACGAGGAAATCAATTAAGTCACAGATTTTTTTGAATAGTTTTAAATTTGAATATTTAAATTCAAATGTTTGGAAATGGATTGGGTTAAAGTGAAAAGCTTTTGAAATGGAATTTCAAAGATGAGATTTATTTTGAATAACTTGATTGAATTTTTGTAATTTAAATATTTTGATTTAAATTTGAATTAAATATTTTAAATTGAATTCTATGATTTGGAAACTGGCGTTTAAAAAGGTCATTCAACTTATAAATTGGTTTACATGGGTTAAATTATTTTTAAGGTATTGATTTGGGAATTTGAATTTAAATTCAAAGGCTTTAACTCGTGTAAATATAATTGAATATTTCTGGAACGAAAACTATTTGTTTCAAATGATAAATGCTTTCACTCAAGTAATGAACGTCCAATTTGTGTTAAAGGGATTTCAAGTTAAAAATGAAAATGATTTCCCAAGTTTTGGAAACGGTTTGAAAGCTATAAGTTAAATCTTAAATTTAAAGATTTAACGAGTTAATCCAATTGAAATGGAAATTAATTTGAAATCCGTAAATGGATCTTTGTGAAAATGGGTGAACTTAGTGAAATAAATCTTTTTGGTTAAAAGATTTGAAATGGTAATTTGTTTAACCATTTAAAGGAAAGTTTTGAATTATTAAGTTGTGACTTAATTGAAATCTCATATCCATATGTTTTAAATGTTGCGCTCACTATTCGGTTTAGCCGGGAGAGGACCTTTGTGTCGTATAACCCATTCCGAATATGTGATTCGACGTTATGAATAGTATTTGAAGACCGGTGGTGAAGACCGGGTATTTGTAAGAACGATAGGATAACCTATCGATTGTCTCTGCACTGGCTGATCCCCGGTATAGAGATTTCCTTTGTGATAGGAAATTCGATCGGGATTGTGAATACCCGGATTGCAAGGGCTTCTTCGGAAGTGCCTTCGGTTCTGTTCGAACCCGGAACAGACTTGTATGGTTACATGTCTGACACTACACTTTGAGATATAAAGCAGATTTCTTTCAAATACATTTCTGTTGGTGGCGGAGAATTTATTCTCTTAGCTTAACACCCTTCTCTGAGACGTACGAGCTCAGAGGTTATGTAGTTGAAGGTTATCAGCGATATACTCCCAATTTGGTAGTGTGGCATGCTGAGTGCTGCTGTGTGTTGATGATCATTTGTTGATCATTTATGATCAGAGCATGGCTTTTGTATAAAGCGTAGCTTTGTGGACAAGACTGCATCAGGACCTCACACCCCGGAAATGGTCAAAACAGGAAAGATGCGGCAAGGTCATGAGGGTCGCGCCCTTTAGCGTGTGTCATTCCCTTCTGGTAAAGGGTGGTATCATGGTATGGAGCCCAGATATTTGCCTATGTGGTAGCTCCAATCTCATTTACTGTGTGGTTGTTGCTTTAGAGGCGCCTCGGATAAAGGTCCCAAAGGACCGGGGAATGGCTTGCTCGAGTAGTAGTTACCTAGTTACAGAGGTAACCCGGCCTTGTGTTGGCAGAGATCCGGTTAGGTTCTCGGGACGTCCCGCCAGAGGCGATCCCATGTGGCAATAGGAAGTTCCTTAGCCTGACCATTTGTTGGAAAAATCCAATCAAAACAATACGAGCCTTGTACGGTTTTAGTTGTATTACCTGCCATTCACTTATGGTGGCGCCCCACTGTTTGGATGGTAGCTATAGTAGGCATAGTTCGGAATGTCTATGCTGGCTAAGATTAATATTCTACTTTCGAAATGTTTTCTGCACTGTGCACTGGTAATAATAATATCCAAGAAATTTTCCGCGTATTAAGCATGTTTGACTATCATAAGAAGAAATCTCCTCCAATTTTGCGTTTGCATTGTGTGTGTGGCGGGAGGTCTTATGGTAGTTTCATTTTCTAAAAAGCATTGCGAAGTTACTTTAAAATTCTCTTGCTGTTTGTGTTTAAAGGATAAACTATTTTTGTTACTCACACCAGTCCCATGACTGACCTGGAGTTTATTGTTCCTTTCCTAAACTCTGGGTGCTCACTATTTTCCACACGAGCAGTCTAGAGTTGGGTTTTTTTTCAGATAGTTAGGTTCTGTAGATTATCTGGAGCTAGTTCAGCCTTTGGACATGACTGACCTTGCTTAGCTTAGTGCATCATTATTGGGAGTTCGAGCTATTTCTGGATTGGTTCTTGGAGATGGAGAAAGACAGTTTTGGAATTCTTCTTTGAAGACTATCTTAGAGTTATTTGTTCCGCTGCTAGTGTTATTTATTTTTCTTTCCGCTGCTATTTTATTGTAGCATATCTCTGATGTATATCGATATCTATTATATCATCTGTTGTATCAGGATGTTGTATCAGATGTTGTATATTGATATTCATTATTTCTTCTGCTATGTTGTTTACTTAATGGTGTTATAAGCTCCGGCGAACCGAATTTGAACGGTCGAATCTGCGGCATTCGAGTACGATGTAAAGTATGGATGTCGATTTTCGAACGGGCAAAATCCGCTTCGTTACAGTATGTATATATATATACACACACGAGAGCTTACTTGTTATTTTCTTATATTAAGGTTTTAAACGATTTTATATAAAAATATATTTTTTGATATATAAAGCAATATTTTCTTCTAATAAATAATTAAGGTGACTGACTGTTAGATTATTAGAAATAAAATTTAGAAGTAATATAATACAACCAAACTGAAGTCTTGAATTGGAATTAAATTAAGTAGAAATAGTAATACAACCAAATTAAAATTTAATTGATTGAAAATGAAATTCTAAATCTGGTCCCAGAATTTGAAAATTTTGTTTCAAAGTAATGAAAAATAATAAGTATTATTTGGATAACTGGGACTTGTTGCAAACAATGGGTTGTTTGAAAATTTGATTTGAATTTAAAACCAAAGGTGGTTTAAAATTTTAAAACATGGCTGGGAGGGCCAAGAAATAAATATGTATATATATATGGATATACATGATATCAAAGATAATTTGAAATAAACTCTAAGAGGTTGAGTTTTGATTTTTCCCTGAAGTGTGATGTAAAACCCAAATTGATATAAGTTTTGAACTTATAAGAGGGAAAGAATTTTGAAGTTGAAGCAGGAATTCAAATTAAGTAAGATTGAATGGATTAAGTAAATTGGAATTTAACTTTCGGAAAGTTAAATAAGTGTAGAAAAAAGCAACCTGAATTGGAAATTTCAAGATGAAATTAGAATTTAACTTGTGAAGTTAAATGGTTGATTTGAATTGGAAATTCGTGTGATCTCAAAACGGGTTTGAGATTTAAAAATTGAAAATGGATGGACGTTTTAAAAATAAATGGATGATATCATCCTATTATTAATGAAAATTTTTAAATTGAGAATGGTATTGTATAAATAAAATAAATTTGAATAATTGAATTGTAAATTAAACTTGTTTTAGAACCGGCTTCAAATTGGAAGATAAAATTGAGTAATAAATTAAATTTTTAAAATAAAATTGTGTTGAATTCTTAGTTGAACCTTGAAATACATAAGTAAAGATAATTTAAAATGGAATTTTAAGAATTTAACTCGAATTTATATAATTCGAGGTAGTTTAAATTCAAGATTGAATTTGAATTAGTTCAAAATTTAATTTGGTTTGAATTAATTGAATTGGTGATTGAAAATGTATAAGTTTAAGAATTTAAATGGGAAACTGAATTGGATTATGTTGAAATAATTTGAATTTGAAGTGGGTTAAATTGATAATAATTCAAATTGATTGGAATAATATGAAATTATAATTAAAGTTGAATAGGATTAAAATCAAATGGAATTTGATTTAAATTGGGAAGGGAATCAAGGTTGATTCAACTTGAATTGGGTTTAAATAAATTTCAATAGAAAGTGAAGTTATTCAAGTTAGAATTGGGTCAATTAAATGGAAGTGGAAATTTAAGTTGAATTGTTGGGGAAGTGAACAGTTGACTCTTGACTATTTTCAATATAAATTGTTTTAATAAAACTTATTTTTCTAAGCTATTAAATATATACAACCTTTCTTTCTTAAAGCCAAATTATTTTATACTTGTTTTACAATTATTTTCTAAACTAATTACTATTTTTCAACTATTTCACAAACTAATTTCTCTTTTACAACTATTTGGCAATTATTTAAAAATTTCTGAAACTATTTAACTATTTTCAACTATTTTACAATTAGTTAACTATTTCATAGCTATTTCGCAAACTAATAATTATTTTTCAACTACTTATCTATTTTTAAAATTTTCAAGCTATTTTTTATATAAATTGGTCGGAGTTCAAACTGTTATTTATTAAATACCCAACTGAGATAAGAATTGAAGTGATAATTCAATGGAATTGAGGCAATTGTGAATAGAAAGGAAATTGATTTGGCTAATAATCGATGAAGATAATTACGTAGGATGTACGTATATTATTCTATTCCCATAATGATTTGATCCAAATTCGAGCACAGAACTTCGAGATAGTTTATCGATCCGAGTTGGGATTTTTCACTAGATTTTCGACGACGAACCTGGATATGGGTTGTTGGTTGGTTCTAGATATTCTCTATCATAGTTATGGCTATGCAAGGAGAATGACGGTTTCTAATCAAGAAACTAGATCCGTGTCCGTACTAGGAAGTCGGATGGACGATACTAGTTCGGAAGTGAAATTGTGAGATCGAGTGGGCGATCAGATTGGTATAGCGTACGAATGATAAGTGTACTTCGTACGGATTTGAATGAAATTGATATTGAAAAGAGTAATCAAATTTGAATATTTGATTTTGAATAAACAAAGTTATATATCTTTGTTATATGTAAGATGAAACCCCCTCGTTAAATCTATTGCCGGAAGAAAAGGATTTTTGAAGATGTTTGAAGTATAAAAGGAGTTTTATATGAGTTTGAAAGGATCTAAAGTTTTTTAAAAAAAATTATATATATATATGAATATATATATATATAAAGGATCTTATGAGGATTTTGAAAAAGGTTTTGGGAACCTTTGAATTTGGAAGGGCTTTTGATTTTTGGGTAAAATCAATATTGAAATTTGAAAAGCCTAGCTTGAGAATTATCGATTTTGGGATAATCGATTTTGTGTAAAGGAGCTTTGTATGAGATCATACTAGGTGTATGATTTGGAAGATACTATATATGAATAGTATAAAGTGTTTTGATGATGGCTCTGGGGAAAAAGGCGCTCCCTTGAAATGAACTTCTCAGGCGTACCACTGGGTGGTGCTGCCTTGAGCCCCAGGGGGGGTTTCTAAAGTTAATTCTGTAAGGAGTCCGGACAAAACTAGTTCCTGGGGATTATGAGTAGAGTATACCGTAGCGAAAGTCGTGTGTGCCGCTGAGAGCCAACAGTCTGTGTTTGATTTTATATCGGTAGACTGCGACCTATGGTATAACATAGAGATAGTCATGTGTGCCACTGAGAACCAACAGTCTGCGTTTGATTTTATATCGATAGACTGCGACCTATGTAGGAGTGGAGAAGTTTCATTTTGATAGCGAAAATCAGAGGCCGCAGAGAGCCTGCAGTTACATGGACTTTTGCTACGATGGCAACGTAACCCTGGTATGTAACTGCGATCTGTCGTGGGTTCCATGGCGTAATCGAGAGGCCGCGGAGAGGCTGTAGTTACATGGACTTTTGCTGCGATGGCAACGTAACCCCGGAATGTAACTGCGACCATGGATGGGGGTGATGATTCCCAGAGCTTTCTCACCAAAGAAATTTCCCCTATTTTCAAAAACTGTTTTCGATATTTTCAATAAAATTATTTTCCAAGTTTTTCACTGGGTGTTGGAAGCGGGTTTACCAAGTACTTATAGATTTTCAGTCTTACGCCTGATCAACGTATGACCGAATTTCTATAAGAACAAGGATGGACTGGTTGGGACATCAAGTTATAAGAAGTATTTTTATAAATGGCCACTTTAATAGTATGATGTGAATTTAATAACATTTCTAAAATTTTATACTAAAAGTGATGGAATTTTGAAAAAAAATGAAAGAAGATTCGAACTGGAATTATGAAAAATTTGAATTCAGGAAAAATTTAATAAGGTGATTTTGTTGTAATAAAATCGAATATTGATATAAAAGTTGGAGGTAAGCTAATTTGTTAAATAATTATTTGATAGAGTATGTTGATAAAATTTAACTCGGTTAAACAAAATGGATTGAAGTTAATAATGGAATATGGAAATGAATTCGAATTGTAAATATAATTTGACTTGGATTTGATAATGAATTAAATAAGTGGAGATGTTCTAAAAATAAAATTCAAGTGAGTTATAAATAATATTTAATGAAATTTGCAAATAAATTAGACATGGGAAGGGTTGTCGTATGAAATGAAATGAATTATAATAAACAGAGTTTGAGTTGCAAACAAAACCAAGGTAAGTAGAAATAATTTAGAAATAAAATGGAATTAAATTCAGAATGAGTTGAAATTAAATTGAAATAGTTATAAACTTAAATGGATACTCAATTAAGCAAATATCGCCAAAATTTTCATAAAAATAGTTGACGTTGTTGTAAACAAAAGTAATTAAAATTATATGGGTTGAGAGAAGTTAAATGATAATGATTTTGAATCGTTTGAAGTGAATATGAGCTTGTTTGGATTAAAAATCAATTAAATGTAAGCACTTGGGTTGTAAACCGTTATAATTGAATGAAATGCCATATAAATTTGGTTAGAAGCAATTGGACTTAGCTTTAAATCAGATAATCGCTTATGGAAAGCGTTTTGGTGCTTGTTACTTATAATATACATTTGTTTAACTATTGAATATAAGTGAAATGCCAATAGATTTTCTATATATGGCACTTACATATTTAAATTGAGTAAGTACAGGTACCTGAAGGCCGTTTGGCTGGATTTGGATGCACTAATTGCTAAAATAAATAAGCTGCATGCTTAAAATGCAAAATAAGGTACGCATACGCAATAAAAATAGGAAATATGAATCGCTTTTGCTTTTACCGACCGTGTGGGTCGATGTATACATATTTATATCTCTTGTCAAATTGCAAAAGCTCCTCCGTACAAAGGAGACTCCGTCAAAAAATTCAAAAATTTTGGGAGTTAGAAAAATTTGGAAAATATTTGGGAAAAATTTTGTTAACGACAAAACAATTTAGAATTGAAAAATAAAGTAAATTAGTAGATGAAACTAATATGAATCAGTTATACTTGAAAGGCAAAATTTAATATTCAAAATTGAAGACAAATTGAAATCATATGGAAATGGGGAAAAACTAATTTGAATAGAAGTGGGTATGAAACTTGTGTAGGAAAATGTATACAATGATTTGAAAGGTTACGATTTGATATTATTGCTAAGCAGGATGCAGGTATTATAAGGAAAAAGGAAAATTGATTGTGATTCCAAAAGATAAAATTTGAATTGCCCGAAAATAAGGTATGAATTCAAGTTTCTGTATGAAATTGGATTGGGTTTTTGATCTAGCCACTTGGCTTTTGTTTTCTTTTGGAATTTGGGAGCCCGTAGATGCCTTTTGTAGTAGTACCAAGCTAGCAGCGCAAAGGAGACGCTGGCAAAAAAATTCAGAAATTTAGGGAGTTAGAAAAATTTTGAGAAAATTTTGATAATTCAAAATTTTGTTTTAAATTGAAATTTAGATGATTGAGCAAAAGGGTATTGTTTGAAACTAGAGAAGGTTTTGGGAAGTTGGTTAATGTGATAATGGGGTTGATTTTTAAAGGATAGTTGGTAAGATGTTGATAAAACTGTTGGTTTTAGAGGAAAAGTAAACGAGTATAGTACCATTCTTCCTAACTAGTAATTTCGGGGACGAAATACTTTTAAGGGTGGAGGAATGTGACGACCCGAAATTATTAACAAATTAAATTGGAATAGTTAATTAATTTTAAATATTTAGAAGTTAATTTTTAACTTGAATTCCAAATATTAATATTTACTTGATAATTAAATTATTGAATTATATAATTGAAATTGGGTAAATTGTTGAATCTGAGATTCTAAGCCTGTTTAAAATAATTTGAAGGCTTATAAAATTTATATTGATAGCACTGAAGATAGTGAAAGTGTTGAAATTGAGTTTGGAAGTGTTTTGTTCCGTTTTAAAAATATATCGTTTAAATTAAATTTAAAAATAGCCTTTCGAGGCACAGTCTCGGAATTTGACGAAACTAGTTTCATTGGATCCGTAATAGTTAGTTATTATCGAATTTCAATTTTCGTAGCAATCGGAGTTGTCGTTTGACCCTGGCAGCTCAAAACGCTTAGAATTATTTTAATCGATTTAATTTAAAATTGATCGTTTATTTCCGTAACTCGCGCATGCGATCAAATTAGCCTCCGAAATACGTTCCATTATGTTCGGAATATGGGTAATGCTTTATAATCGCCTCGCGGCATTCCTTAAGAGGGGTTCAAAATTTTAAGTAGAAATCGATGAGGCATTTTGGAAGTTTTATATAAGATAATAAAAGTTTAAAATAACTTAGCAAAGATATTTTTAATATTTAATTATATAATAAATTTTGAAGTACATCTAGAGATATTTTATCAACACTCGTACGCAGGAAGCTACTCAAATCAATATTTATCACCGTTCCCCCTCTAATCTTACAACAGAATCGACATTGACCTCAAAAAGAAAAAAAGAAAATGGAAATCAAAACGAAAGATTAATGGCCGAACTAATAAATTGAAAATCCTTTTCGTTCGAATAATTCCCCTCCTTTTCCTTCTCTTTAAATTCGAACGAGATCTATTTCGTTCGATATTTTAAAAAAAAAAGGGGGACGATTGAGTCGCGAGGCCAGAAGGAGGGGGCGGCAATCTATGGCGCAATCCATCTTTTGGGGGTCGCGCGCGGCAACTTTATCGTGGGCAAGGATAAGTAGATAGCGGCCACTCGATGTAGCTCAGTCGCGAGGTCGCTGGAGGAACTCGAAGTCGATGCTCGTGGAGGGGAAGAAGAGCGACGGCTCGTTGTTGCTTAGGAAGGCGACATGCAACCAACATCAAAGCTAGGGTTTCACGTGGAGAAGATGCTAGGGCTGCGAGACCTCGCGTTCAAGAAAGGGGAAGCACGATCTAGGTTGATGATCGATCGTGAGTAATTTTTCTTTTATTTATTTATTTCAGCTCTGTTTGTTTTTAAACTTAGGCTAAAAAAAGTAAATAAAGGAAAATCGAATTGTTTTAATCATTTATAAATCCTGTAAATTAAATGCTTTTCAAACTTAAATTAAGACAGTTTGATTTATTGTTAAATTGAGTATGTTAAATACATAAAAGATATTTAAAACTTAATTATTTTACAAATTATGTTAAATGTTATTGTGATTTAGTATTTAACAAAGAACATGCTTACCTTAAGTATATTTAAGATTTGGTAATTTATAAAAGAAATTAAAGATTAATTAAGTAATTGATTTGCAATTATTGATTGAGTAATTTGTAATTAGTGATTTACATATGGGAATTAGGTTTTAGAAATTAACAATGAAGGTTAATAATTAATAGCTAGGGAGTAATGAACTAAAAATCTCTTGGGGAAGTAATAAATTAATAATCACTGGATGTAATTAATTGAATGAAGTGGGTTTCCAATTGTGAGGCAAAGGTGAATAAATATCACTCTGTTTTGATTTTTATTTGAATTTAAATGGTTAGATTTAAATAATTGGTTGAATGATTGGATTGATTGAATGTGTGCTGATGATCTACTGATTTTGGTTTTGGTTGGCTCTCAAGTTAATTATGGTTTGACTCGAGGTATTTGAATTTTAAATGATTTTGAACTTGAATCATAAATAAGTAAATGGTTCTGTTTAAAAATCAAATAGGGTTTAATGATCGGTGATTCATTAAATAGGTATGATAATTTAAATGAAAAATTTATTAATTAAATTGATTAATGATTTGGGTTAATTAATTACGTTTATATTAAATTGGAGTGATCATTGGGTGGTTTAATAAGTAATTACCAAATGCGATTAATAAAATATAATTGCTTTGTGAAATTAATCAAGAGATTAATTAAAATAGTAAATAAAGGAGTAATTAATTTATTTAATGAAGTAAATATAAAAAGCAAGTAAATTACTGGTTGAGATAAATCAAGGGTGATAAATATTTATGATTTAATTAATGATTAATTATTTAATGTAACTAATTTAGATTAGGATAAGTTAAAATATAATTGAAGATCCTTAATCTATAATTAAGGATGTAATCAAAGATTGATTAATTAAAATTGATTAACCCATAAATAATGACTTATGAAAATTAACTAATATAATTTATTTAGGATTAATGTAACTAAAACAGTTAATTAATTTATGAAGTAATTAAGATTACTTATTGAATTAGGTTAAGAATAATTAATATCATGAAATTGAACAAAGATAATTACTTAAATGTAACTGAAAAATAATTAATCCAAGGTGATTAATTAAGATGGATCATGAAGGGTTGACTAATTTATTGATTTGGAATTAATTAACGTTAAATGAAGAAATCTAAGTGATTGAGGTTTGAAATTCAATTAGAATCAATTGAATTGATTTGTATGTGATTAAGCTTTGCATCTGAATGATTGAAGGTATTGGATGATTTGAAGGAATGGATAACTCTGATATGATATGTTGTGTATTTCATTTGGATAACTTGGGATAGGATGATATGAGATTCGAAGAGACCTGGGTCGGGTATTGCGTAAATACCCGAAACCACTTCGAATATTTTTATAGATTGATATGTGAAATATATATGCTGGAGTTAAGTGATTTAAGGGAAATTGGACTATTTAAATCTAAGCCTTGGTACTTAGGAAATGGATGTGTGGAATAAACGATGTCTATAACTAATTGTGGCTTTGTGAATTGAATCGAGTTACCCCGGGTTTTGTATAAGTTGTATGCTTTGTATTCCATGTTGAATGGGTTTACTCACGCTGGTTTCCAACCGGACCTGGGTGTTACTTTGATGTAATGCTCGGGTCAGACCGAGCATTACAGATTTTCAGGTTAGGATGTTCTGGAGCTCAGGAGGCGAGCTAGATGGCAAGAATGTATGGAGTGCTTCCGCTATGTTATATTATTGTAAATCTATGCATAGTAATTGTGTATATTCCAGTGTCTGTAAAAAAGTGAAACTCTGATGTATTAAAATGTAATTGACAAATATAATATTCTTTTGTAGACTGTTACTATTTATTATTTATTATATTTTATCCGCTGCGAATGTGAGATGTTGTTGATTCTATTCTTCTTCTTCTTCTATCTCTTTCTTCTTCTTCATAACTATCTGGAATTTTCGGTTTCGGAAATTCCGGGTCGTTACATTTTGCAAATGGAAGAAAATTCGAGAAAACTCGAGACTGGACTTGAACTAATCTGGGGAAAACCCGAAGAAGTTTTAATGCAGACTTTTAAAAGCCTTTATAAAACAAGTATTTTTTTAAATTGAATCTAAATTTAAAACTATTTTGTAAAATAAATATTTTCTTAAACATCTGATTTGGAAGATTTGAAAATTTATTTTACTTAAAATGTGTTAAGTTAAGTTGAAAGCTATTTTAATCTTAAGTTTAAATTTAAGTTTAATTTAAAAGTAGAATGAATTTAAATGTATTTAAATTATGATTAGTGAGACATATATAAAGATAAAGATTTATCTTTAAAGTTAATCAAGATTTGAAAATTCATGACTAATTAATTAAATGAATTAATTAGTAATGGTAATTACAAGATGTAATTAATTGAAGATTGGATGTGGTTTTGGGTTGATTACCTGGTGTAGTTAATATAAAGAATAATTACTTAGTAGAAGTAATTAATAATTAATTACTTAGTGTAATTAATTTAATAATTGACTCATAAAAGTTATGGTAAGTTAATTAAGTGATGTAATTAATTAAGAGTAATTAATTACAGAATGAGATTAATCAAGGGTGATTAATAAATATATTTAATTAAAGATTAAGTATAATTACTTTAAGAAATTAATGAGGTGTAATTCCTTAATGAAGTAATGAGTAAATAATTACTAGATGTAATTAATTAAAAAGAAATTACTTGATGGGAAGTAATTAGAGGATAATTACTGGATGGAAGGAAATAAGTGATATTTACTTAGTGCAATTAAAGGATTAATTAATATAATTGATCAAGGAGTTGGATTAATTGATAGAGCAATTTAGGAAAGTTAATTTTTGATTGTGATTAATCAAAGTCGATTAATGAATGTAATTAAGCTAAAGGTTAATTATTAAATGAAATTTAAGTATAATTAACTACGAAAGTAATTAGAGGATCATTAATTAATATAATTAGTGGAAGTGATCAATCTTGCTTATTAATGATTGAATGATGATGAATGCTTTAAATTGGTTGATATCTCTGATATGAATTTCTTTGTGATATGCTATGTTGGATGGACGATGATAATATGATTATCTATCAATTATGAATTGCTGTGTAAAAGGGATATCTGGTAATTAAAGTTGAGTAGTATTTAATTGAATAACTTGAATTTAGGTGAAACTGAATTCGAAGAGACAGGAGTCGGGTATTAGAGAATACCCGAAACCACTTTGATTCTTTATAAATTGATATGTGAAATTAATAGGCTGAAATGGAATGATTTAAGTGGATTGGACCATTTAATCTAAGTTTTGGTGCTTTGAAATTGATGTGTGAAATAGGTGATGTCTATAACAACTTGTGGAGTTGTAAATTGATATAAGTTACCCCAGGTTTATATAAGTTGTATGCTTTTGTATTCCATGTTAGATGGGTTTACGCACGCTGGTTTCCAGCCTGACCCCGGTGTTACTTTGATGTAATGCTCGGGTCAGACCGAGTATTACAGCTTTTCAGGTAAGGACGTTCTGGAGCTTAGGAGGCGAGCTGGATGGCAGGAACGTATAGAGTGTTTTTTTCTCGCTGTGATATATATTGTTATTTATTTGGGACAAGTTATTTAACTGTCCAAGGATTGTGTAAATATTGTAACTCTGATGTATTAATATGTAATCGACTGATACAGTTTTCCTTTGTAAACTGTTATTTTATGTGATATTATATTTTGATCCGCTGTGAATGTGAGAATCTTGTTTATTTTTTGTTTCTTCTTCTATCTCTTTTCTTTCTTTACTAACTATCTGGAATTTTTGGAATTGAAATTTCCGGGTCGTTACATTTGGTATCAGAGCTGAAGGTTAAGCGAGAACCTTGGCTCCGATGGGATTACTTATTAAGGATAGGGTCAATGGTGCCCTAGAATGAGTTGAGTAAATATATATATGAAAGTGTACTTGTTATTTTCTTATATAAAGATTTTAAATGATTTTATATAAGAATATATTTTGATATATAAGGCAATATTTCTTTCTAATAAATATTAAGGTAATTCGCTGTTAAATTATTGGAATTAAATTAAGTGGTAATAGAAATACAACCAAATTGAAATTAAATAAAGATAAGTTTGAAATGAATTCAAACTGAAATTAAAATCTTGAATTTGGGAAAAGAGTTTCAGAAATAGATGATAATGAACGGTTTCCAGATATGATAAACTTGGTTATTATCATATATGGTTGTTGTATTTAATAATGAAATGTTTTAGTGAAGTAAAACATTTAGGCAAGTATGAGTTTTAAATTGGAACTGAAGATGATCTAAATTGTGAAGTTTTAAATCGAGTTTCGAAATTTTAAAGAAATTTGTTTGAATTTAAAACCAAAGGTGGTTTAAAATTTAAAAGTAACCTGGTGTGTAAAGGAAATAAATATGAAATAAACTCTAAATGTTGAGTTTTAAATTTGGAATGAGATGTGAAAACCCAAAGTGATAAGTTTTTGAACTTATAGGTGGGAAAGTATTTTGAAATTTGAAGCGCGAATTCAAATTTGAGTAGGGTTGACTGGATTAAGTAAATTGAATTTAACATAGAAGAAGTTAAATAAGTTTGAATGAACAACCTGAATTGGAAATTTCAAGATGAAATTGGGATTTAACTTGGGAAGTTAAAATGGTTGATTTGAATGGGGAGTTTGTGTTATCTCAAAATGGATTTGAGATCTGGAAATTGGAAATGGATGAAAGCTTTAAAATAATTTGAATGATACCATCCTGTTGTTATTAATAATCTTTAAGCTGAAATTGGATTAGTTCAAATGAATGAAGAAATGGGGTGTGGTAATATATCCATTATTAAGATAAAATGGAATTATTTTGGACTTAAATTTTGAATGTTTAAGATAAAACGTCAAAGGTTTGGTTTCAAAATTGAAATTTGATGATAAATTGAATTTCAAAGATTTAGTTTTTTAAAAAGGATTTGAATTATTATTTGAACTTTGAAATAGGATAAAAATGGAATGTGGAAGGAAATCAAGAATAATTCAACTTGATTTGGAAATAGAGTTTGAAACTGGGATTAATTCAAACTGGAGTTGAAATGAACTGAAATTGGAACTGGTTCAATAGAAATTTATTTGAATTAGTAGAATTTGAGATCAAAGTTGAATAAAGTTAAATTTGGAAAGAAACTGAGGTTAATTCAACTTGAATTGGGGATAAATCAAGTTCAAGGGAAAATTGAAGTTATTTAAATTGAAACTTAGTAAATTTAAATGGAAGTGGAAATTTAAATTGAATTGATTGGAAATGGAGATTGGGAAGTTGTACAGTTTGGCTCTGGACTATTGTCAAAATAAATTATTTTAATATAAATCTATTTTTCCAAACTATTTACTATACAACTTTTCTTTTTTAAACCTCAAACTATCTTATACTTGTTTTAGAATTATTTTTGTAATTATTTAACAATTTTTTTTCTATTTTATAAACTAATTACTGTTTTTCAACTACTTTATAACTAATTACTATTTTATAGTTATTTTGCAATTATTTAAAATTTCTATAACTATTTGACTATTTTCTAACTATTTTACAATTACTTAATTATTTTACAGCTATTTTACAAACTAATAGTTATTTTTTTCAACTATTTATCTATTTTTATCCTTTCAAGCTATTTTCTAAATATAAGCTGGTCAGAGTGCAAACTGTTTATGATTGAATATCCATTTGAAATAAGAATTGTGGTGATAATCCAAATGTGGATTTAAGCAATTGTAAATAAGTGAATAGAAATTAAAGTGAATATGAATAGAAAAGAGAACTGATTTGGTTAATAATCAATGAAGATAAATATGTAAGATGTACGTATATTATTCTATTCGCATAGTGATTTGATCCAGATTTGAACACAGAATTTCGAGATAGTTATATCGATCCGAGTTGGGATTTTTCACTCAATTTTCGATGGCGAACCTGGATATGGATTGTTGATTGGTTCTGATATTCTCTATCATACTTATGGCTATGCAAGGAGAATGACGGTTTCTGATCAAGAAACCAGATCTGAGTCCGCACTAGGAAGTCGAGTGGTCGATACAAGTTCGGAACTGCAATTGTGTGATCGAATGAGCGATCAGATTGGTATAGCGTACGGATGATATGTGTACATCGTACGGATTTGAATGAAATTGATACTGGGAATTTGAGGATAAGAAATGTGAAATGGTTTTTGAAATGAAAGGTATATTTTGTGAAATATATGATGAAGTAAAAAATGGAAATTGGATATTTCTATGGTAGAAATTTACTTTATGAAAGTAAGTAAGTGACTTTATAGAGTAATCAAGTTTGAATATTTAATTTGGAATAAACGAAGTTATATATCTTTGTTATATAAGATAAAACTTCCCTTATTGAATCTTTTGCAAGAAGAAAAGGGTTTTGAAAGTTTTGAAGTATAAAAAGGGAATTTATACAAGTTTGAAGTGATTCAAAGATTTTTAAAAGTTATATATATATATATATTATATATATATATATGTAAAGGATCTTATGAGAATGATTTTGAGAAAAGGTTTTTGGAACCTATGGATTTGGAAAGGATTTTGATTTTTGGAGAAAAATCAATTTTGGAATTTGAAAAGCCTTATTGAGAATTATCCATTTTGGGATAATCGATTTTGAGAAAAGAGATTTATATGGATTCATACTAGGTGTATGATTTGGAAGATACTATATGTGTATAGTATAAAGTGTTTTGAAAATGGCTCTGGAGAAAAAGGCGCTCCCTTGAAATGAACTTCTCAGGAGTACCATAGGTTGGTACTTCCTTGAGTCTCAAAGAGGGGGAGGCTCTAAAGTTGATCCTGTGAGGAGTCCGGACAAACTAGTTCCTGAGGATTATTGGGTAGCAAAAGTCGAGGGCGCTGATGCCTGCAGAGGCATTTGGGTTATGATGTGACGATAGCGTAACTCGATGTCGCCGCGATCTACTGTGTGGACCATAGCGGAAATCATGTGGAGGTGAGTGTCAACGATCTACGCTTGATTTTTTCGGGAAGGCAACGTAACATCGGTAGACTGGAATCTATGGTCAAGTGGAGTGGGGAAGTTTCATTCTTTTGGCAGCGGAATTCGAGGGCGCTGAGGCCTACAGTTATATGGGTTTTTGTTGTGACAGCAACGTAACCCCGGTTGTAGCTGCGATCTGTAGCGGGTTCTATGGCATAATCGAGGGGCGCAGAGGCCTACAGTTATCTATGGACTTTGCCGGGATGGCAACGTAACCATCGGGTTAACTGCGACCATGGATGGGGGTGATGATTTCCAAAGCATTCTCACCAAAAGATATATCCTCTATTTTCAAAAACTATTTCCTATATTTTTAATATAATTATTTTTTAAAGTATTTTCACTGTGCATTGGAAATGGGTCTGCCAAGCACTTAAAGATTTTCAGTCGTACGCCTAATCAACGTATGACCGAATTTCTGTGAGAACAAGGGTGGACTTGTCGAAACATTGAGTTATAAAAGTATTTTTTTTAAAGTATTTTTTTTAAAAGTATTTTTTTATAAAAACTATTTTGGCAATATTATATAGATTTTAAGAAGTGTTTGAAAAATGATCAAAGAATATTTTAACTGGTTTTAAAATATTTAATAAAATTCTAGCTTCGTTCCTTTTCGAGGACGAAAAGATTCAAAAAGGGGAGGAATGTGATATCCCGGAATTCTAGACATCTGTAATTGATAAATAATTGGGTTAATTAATAGGATATTGATTTATAGATTGAACAAATAAATATGACGATAAATATTTATACTTGGATAAGTATTTATTTGATATTCTCCTAGTATAATTATTCAAAATTTGCAAAATTATTATTTTTCAAACAAATTTAATACATGTTTGTTTAAATATATATATGAATCAATTTAAATTTAATTTGAAATCAAGGTTGAAAATTCAAAGATAAATATCTTAAAGTAAACTGGATATAAAAATAATGGATATCTTAAATAAAGCATTTATTTCTTTAGAAATGTATTTATTAATTAAGGTAAAAGCTTTTAAAAATCATTTAAAAATAATATAAGTAAAATAATACAAATGTAGCCTTTAAAAACCATGCTAAGTATATGTGTAAAGTAATTAGCCTTTAATGTGACAAGTGACAAGATTTATTTCTTATTTTCTTTAATTTTAATAAATTCTAGTTTTCATTATATAAACATACTTCATTCATCTTCCCATTTTTTTATCTTCTCAACTTCTAAAATAAAAAGAGAAACAATGAAAATTTCACTTGAACTTCATCTCTAAAACCAGATCAAATCTGAAAATTTTCCTCAAACGAAAATAATAATCCTGTAAAACTGGTTTATCCTCAAGCACACTTTTTTTTTCAAATCAAAAGCCTGGAAATGAATAAAATCAAAATAAATCAAGACTGGAAACAGATCTGAGAAAGCTTAATCATAACTGAATCAAGCTAAGCAAGGATTCAACTTTTATTAATCATGCAAGATCAACTCGACAGGGATACAAATTCAACTTAACATTTAAAGGAATCAACTCAACATGATCATCTCAGTCTTCTCTGTTACAATTTACTGTGAGTAATGTACTACACTTTTTAATGCTTAATCCTATTTGAAAATTTGTGCTTATGAGTAACCCCTTTCTTTAAAAGCTTAAAATAGATCTAAATCTGTGCATGTGATTGTGGATTGGATTTGTGCTATGCATATGTATATATAAGTATGAATCTCTGGATATTTTGTGATTGTATTTGATCTGTGCAAGTTATAGAGCATGCTCTTCTCTGTTTTAAAAAAATACAGAGTTTAAACATTTCAAGAAAAAAAAATTCAAACTTCTTATCCAATTACTGTTAGACTTAGAATTTTGAACAATATTAGTTTGTGAAATCATAATTCAAGTTTAAAAACATGTTTAAGTATTTTTAGTTTGCAAATATTCTGAAACTATGTAAATACAGTAAGATTTTAACAAAAATGTTAAAAATTAAACAATTTGTTTTATGAATTCAAGCATGCAGCTAAAATCAACACTAGCAAACTCGATTTTTAAAACTAAAATTATGAATTTTAGTTGGGTATTGGGTTAGCATTTTGGGGATGACCAGTTCTTAGCTTTCAAGTAAGTTCCGGCGATTGGAGCAGTTTTAGAGGTCGGGGCTTTGGCTGGAGATAGATTGGCGATCGTTGAAGTTGGGAAAAATGGGGTAAAGGGCACACGATCGCCGTAGCGTCGGTGATAGGCCAATTGGGTTTTAAACCCTAGATCTGTCGAGGCTTGAATATTGGTCGCTGTGGTTTCGATGTTGCATCAAGTTGCACGTGATTTGAGGAATAGACACTAGGGTCGTGAATGAAGACGCTGGTGAAGTCTTAGTGGTTCCGGGGGCCAAAATCGCCTCATCGATGCAGATTTCAGATGGGGTTTGTTTTCGAGTTTCGGTAGGAAGGCTCGATTCTAATTTGGGTTTTGTGTTATCGAATCGATGGATGGAATGGATTGTCTTGAAGATGGGTGACTTGTTGAGGTTGGTCATAGGGTGCCGGAGCATCGTCGGCGTTCGTGCAAGTGCACCTGATTTCTATGTGCATTGACGTTTGGGAATGAAGGAGATACTCGGGTTGAAGTTCGGGTTCGAGGGTAGTTTTGCTCGAGTTTATTCTCAAGATATTTGCGAGATAGATGCTTGGCCCAGTTTTTAAAATTTAAATCAAATAAGTTTCGAAATTTTAGAAAGCTTTTGAAAATGGAAGAAAATTCGAGAAAACTCGAGACTGGACTTGAACTAATCTCCGGTAAAACCCGAAGGTGTTTTAATGCAGACTTTTAAAAGCCTTTATAAAACAAGTTTTTTTTAAAATTGAATCTAAATTTAAAACTATTTTGTAAAATAAATATTTTCTTAAACATCTGATTTGGAAGATTTGAAAATTTATTTTACTTAAAATGTGTTAAGTTAAGTTGAAAGTTATTTTAATCTTAAGTTTAAATTTAAGTTTAATTTAAAAGTAGAATGAATTTAAATGTATTTAAATTATGATTAGTGAGACATATATAAAGATAAAGATTTATCTTTAAAGTTAATCAAGATTTTAAAATTTATGACTAATTAATTAAATGAATTAATTAGTAATGGTAATTACAGGATGTAATTAATTGAAGATTGGATGTGGTTTTGGGTTAATTACCTAGTGCAATTAATATAAAGAATAATTACTTAGTAGAAGTAATTAATAATTAATTACTTAGTGTAATTAATTTAAGAATTGACTCATAAAATTTATGGTAAGTTAATTAAGTGATGTAATTAATTAACAGTAATTAATTACAGAATGAGATTAATCAAGGTTGATTAATATATATATTTAATTAAAGATTTAGTATAGTTACTTTAAGAAATTAATGAGGTGTAATTCCTTAGTGTAGTAATGAGTAAATAATTACTGGATGTAATTAATTAAAAGGAAATTACTTGATGGGAAGTAATTAGAGGATAATTACTGGATGGAAGGGATTAAGTGATAGTTACTTAGTGTAATTAAAGGATTAATTAATATAATCGATCAAGGAGTTGGATTAATTGATAGAGGGAAAGTTAATTTCTGATTGTGATTAATCTAAGTTGATTAATGAATGTAATTAAGATAAAGGTTAATCATTAAATGAAATTTAAGATTAATTAACTACGAAAGTAATTAGAGGATCATTAATTAATATAATTAGTGGAAGTGATCAATCTTGCTTATTAATAATTGAATGATGATGAATGCTTTAAATTGGTTGATACCTCTGATATGAATTACTTTGTGATATGCGATGTTGGATGGACGGTGATAATGTGATTATCTATCAATTGTGAATTGCTATGTAAAAGGGATATCCGGTAATTAAAGTTGAGTGGTATTTAATTGAATAACTTGAATTTAGATGAAATTGAATTCGAAGAGACCGAAATCGGGCATTAGAGGATACCCGAAACCACTTTGATTCTTTATAAATTGATATGTGAAATTAATAGGCTGAAATGGAATGATTTAAGTGGAATGGACCATTTAATCTAAGTTTTGGTGCTTAGAAATTGATGTGTGAAATAGGTGATGTCTATGACAACTTGTGGAGTTGTAAATTGATATAAGTTACCCCGGGTTTATATAAGCTGTATGCTTTTGTATTCCATGTTAGATGGGTTTACTCCTGCTGGTTTCCATCCTGACTCGTGTGTTACTTTAATGTAATGCTCGGGTCAAATCGAGTATTACATCTTTTCAGGTAAGGACGTTCTAGAGCTCAGGAGGCGAGCTGGATGGCAGGAACGTATGGAGTGTTTTTTTACCACTGTGATATATATTGCTATTTATCTGGGACAAGTTATTTAACTGTCCAGGGATTGTGTAAATACTGTAACTCTGATGTATTAATATGTAATCGACCGATACAGTTTTCCTTTGTAAACTGTTATTTTATGTGATATTATATTATGATCCGCTGCGAATGTGAGAATCTGTGTTTGTTTTCTGTTTCTTCTTCTATCTCTTTTCTTTCTTTGCTAACTATCTGGAATTTTCGGGATTGAAATTTCTAGGTCATTACAACAAACCTGAAGGCACAAACCCCCTAAGGCAACATACCCGAAGGCAACAAATCCGAAGGAGACAGCCCGAAGACACGATCCCAAAGGCGACAAACCGTAGTGGCGAAGGTCCGAAGGCCCAGTACTGGACACCACTAACTGGTCAAATGTGTCACAACTCTCGAAAAGGAACCTCACATTCGCAGCGAAATAATATATAATAGATAAATGAATAATCTTTGAAACAAAAGAACGGCATCCGTTTATATATTACAACATCATCAGAGTACATCCATTTACTACAAATCGGACAGTTATATAAACTTGCCCACGTAACTAAATACACAGCGGAATGATAATAAGGTACGGAAGTACGTCTCGCCAACCATTGCCTCTATATTTCCACAGCATATCTTTTTCGACCTCGCTCCAGAATAATGATAACCTGAGTCTAGGCTGCCCGTGTGGAAAATTATGGGCACCCAGAGTTTAGAAAGGGAACAATAAACTCTATGTCAGTCATGGGACTGGTTTAATATCTTAAAAACAGTTTTTTTTCACAAAGAAAGGAAAATAAATCCGCTATCCTTTTGAAAAATGAAACTACCATAAGGCCTCCCCGCACACACACAATGCAAGCGTTTAATTAGAGGAGATTTCTCCTTATGGTAGTCAAACATGCTTGATACGCAAAATCTCTTTGATATTATTATTATTAGTGCATAGTGTGGAAAACATTTCAAAAGTATAATATAAATCATAGCCAACATAGGTACCATTATATTATGCCTGCTATAGCCACCTCCTGAGGAGGCAGGTTATACAACTGCAATCATAAAGGGCTCATATTGTTTCTTTGGATTTCCAACAAATGGTCAGGCTAAGGAACATCCCGGGCCACATGGGTATGCCTTTGGAGGGACGCCTCAAGAACCTAACCGGATCACTGCCAACACAAGGCCGAGTTACCTCTATAACTAGGTAACTACTGACACGAGTATGCCATCCCCCGGTCATTACCGACCTTTATCCGAGGATCCTCAATACCAACAATCACAAATTAATAAATTTGCAGCAACCATATAGGTTAAATATCTAGGCATCATACCATGATATAACCCTTTTCCAAAAGGAAATGAACATACCCTCAGGGGGCACTACCCCGAAATAACCTTGGCGCATCCTTCATGGTTTGACCATTCCGGGTTGTGAGGTCCGACGAAGTCTCTTTCAAAAAGCTACGCTTTTCACAAAGCCATGCTTTGATCAACAAATGATCAGCAGCACTTTGTATGCCACATTACCAGATTGGGAATGTATCACTAGTAACCATCAACTACATAAGCTCTGAGCTCGTACGTCTCAGAGAAGTTTGTTAAGCTAAGAGAATAAATTCTCCGCCACCAACAGAAATGTACTTGACAGAAACCAGCATCATATCTCAAAGTGTAATGTCAGACACACATCCATACAAGTCCATCCCAGGTTCGAACGGAACCGAAGGCACTTCAAAGAAGCCCTTGCAAATCTGGATATTCACTAATCACATCCGGAATCCCCATCATAAAGGGTAATAAAATCTCTATACCGGAGCAAGCTGGTGTAGAGACATTCGACAGGTAATCCTTTCACTTTCGAAAATACCCGATCTTCAACATCATCTTCAAATGCAATCCCATTTCATCGTATCATTATTCGGAATGGGTTTTATGACACAAAGTCCTCTCCTGGCTAATCCGAATAACGAGCGCTTATTTCAAAAATAAGTGTTACATTCAGATTTCAAATAAATCACAACAAATTTCCACTTTGATCTTTTAAACTAAAGATCCATCACAATGATTGCTCACTCAATCACACAATTTCACTTCCGAACTAGTATCTTCCACCCAACCTCCTAGTGCGGACTCAGATCTAGTTTCTTGATCAGAAACCGTCATTCTCCTTGCATGGTTCTAAACTATGATAGAGAATTTCGAGAATCAACCAAAAATCCATATCCAGATTCGTCGTCGAAAATTGAGTGACAAAATCCCAACTCTGATCGATATAACTATCTTCAAATTCTATGCTCGAATTCTACATCAAATCGTTATGCGAATAAAGTAATATACGTACGTCCTACATATTTATTTCTAATTGATTATTAGATATATCAATTTTCTTTTATTCACATTGATTATTTTCATTCCCTTATTCACAATTTCCAGTTTAACCTTCACTCAAATATTAACCTTGTATATTTCCAATATCAAATTTACTTAAGAATTACACCATTTGTTTTCTTAAGTTCTATACAAGTATTTTATATACTTCCGATATTTATTTCCAATTTGCCACTTCGGTTAATATCTACTTATATTAAACTGGATTTCAAATTCCATATGTATTCAATTTACCTTTCTTTTATAATTATTGAATTCAATTCATTTCAAACCATATTTTCTTTGTCATTTATTTAATTAGTCCCAATTATTAATTTATTTCAATACATTGTTTCATTTGATCCATCTTAACAAATTTTCCATTTTGCATTGTTTATCTCAATCAAATTCAATTCCAATTTCAGTTCTATTTACTTACAAATTCGAAATGTATTTCAACATTCAATTTCACTTTCACTTTCATTTAGTTGCAATTGTAAATTTATTTATTCATTCACAATTTTATTTTCCCCCTAAATAAATTTTATTCCATAACTATTTTTATAAGATTCCAGAGTCTTTTCAACATTTCAAAATAATTTTTGAAATCAATTCAAATTATCCTCTGAATTTCCAAAACCAAACCTAAATTTTGCAAACAAATTCAGTTTATATAATAATTTTGGCAGCAATCCCTCTTTTGGAAACTTGAAAATGAACACCGATGATGTCGTGATCATCATTGGAAATATTTTCCCACGACCGAAAAGAGTTTAGTGCTTTCATTCCTTCAAAACATTTTTTCCTAGACCTTTGAAAACCATTTCCAAACTCCAAGGGAATTTAATCTTTTCCAAATTAAAAAAAATTTCAAATCCTTTCAAATTCTTTCAAATATTTCTCTGGAATTCCATTTTAAATTATAAATCACATTTACAATTTATATTTACAAATCCCATTTATATGGATTTTATTTCTTAACTCTTCGTTAAGATTTCAATTTCTTATTCAGTAATCAATGATAATAATTTAATATTATCACTTCCTAACAAACAATCAACCATATACTATAATAATTTATGGAAAATTATTCCTTTATATAAAAAAATAATTTAGGTAAAATTATCTCATTTACCCGACTTTTCGAACAATACTGTGTCGATTTATCTTGTTTAAGAGTTTAGAAACCCCTATCGATATAGTTCGCCAAACTGCACCGACTAGAATCTATAAACAATCAACCGATAAGTCAACACAATACAAACAAAAATTATATTCACTAACAAATACACGCCCATATCTATTATTACACTCAAACTCAATCTAGAGTGCTGCTGACTCTATCTCTAATGAGTAATCTCCACCAGAGCCAAGGTGGTCACTTAACCAAATGCTATGATACCACATTGTAATGACCCAATTTTTCTACTTTCGAAAGTCGACATCAATACGTCCACTGTATCGAATGTCGCATAATCGAATGCCGGAAAACCAAACTATTAGGGTTAAAGAAGAAGAAGATAGAAGAAGAAACCGAAATAATAACAGAATCTCACATTCGTAGCGGAAAAATATATAATAGATAAATAAATAATCTTTAAAGCAAAAGAACTGTATCCGTTTATATATTACAACATCATCAGAGTACAACCATTTACAACAAATCGAACAGTTATATAAACTTACCCACATAACTAAATACACAACAGAATGATAATAAGGTACGGAAGTACGTCTCGCCATCCATCTTGCCTCCAGATTTCCACAGCATATCTTTTTCGACTTCGCTCCATAATAATGATAACCTGACTCTAGGCTGCCCGTGTGGAAAATTGTGGGCACCTAGAGTTTAAAAAGTGAACAATAAACTCCAGGTCAGTCATGGGACTGGTGTGAGATCTTAAAAACAGTTATTTTTACAAACAAAGGAAAAGAAATCCACTATGCTTTTGGAAAACGAAACTACCATAAAGCCTCCCCGCACACACTCAATGCAAGCGCACAATTGGAGGAGATTTCTCCTTATGATAGCCAAACATGGTTGACGCGCAAAATCTCTTTGATATTATTATTATTAGTGCATAGTGTGGAAAACATTTCGAAAGTAAAATATAAATTTTAGCCAGCATAGCTACCATTATATTATGCCTGCTATAGCTACCTCCTGAAGATGCAGGTTACACAATTGCAATCGTAAAGGGCTCGTATTGTTTCTATGGATTTTCAACAAATGGTCAGGCTAAGGAACTTCCCAGGCCACATGGGCACGCCTCTGGAGGGACTCCCCGAGAACCTAGCCGGTTCTTTGCCAACACAAGGTCGGGGTACCTCTGTAACTAGGTAACTACTGACACGAGTATGTCATCCCCTAGTCGTTACCGACCTTTATCCGAGGATCCTCAACACCAACAACCACAAAGTAATAAATTTGCAGCAACCACATAGGTTAAATATCTAGGCATCATACCATGATACAACCCTTTTCCGAAAGAAAATGAACATACCCTCAGGGGGCATTACCCCAAAATAACCTTGGCGCATCCTTCCTGGTTTGGCCATTCTGGATTGTGAGGTCCGACGAAGTCTCTTTCAAAAAGCTACGCTTTTCACAAAGCCATGCTCCGATCAACAAATGATCAGCAGCACTTCGTATGCCACATTACCAGATTGGGAATGTATCACTAGTAACCATCAACTACATAACCTCTGAGCTCGTACGTCTCAGAGAAGTTTGTTAAGCTAAGAGAATAAATTCTCCGCCACCAACAGAAATGTATTTGACAGAAACCAGCATTATATCTCAAAGTGTAATGTCAGACACACATCCATACAAGTCCATCCCAGGTTCGAATGGAACCGAAGGCACTTCAAAGAAGCCCTTGCAAATCTGGATATTCACTAATCACGTCCGGAATTCCCATCATAAAGGGTGATAAAATCTCTATACCGGAGAAACCCGGTGCAGAGACATTCGACAGGTAATCCTTTCACTTTCGAAAATACCTGATGTTCAACATCATCTTCAAATGCAATTCCATTTCGTCGTATCATTATTCGGAATGGGTTTTATGACACAAAGTCCTCTCCTGGCTAATCCGAATAACGAGCGCTTATTTCAAAAATAAGTTTTACATTCAGATTTCAAATAAATTACAACAAATTTCCACTTTGATATTTTAAACTAAAGATCCATCACAAAGATTCGATATGGTTTTAGGATATCCATTTGAAATCCGACCCGCGGTCCATCGAAATTCAAATGCCATTTAAAGGCCAATATTGATAGCCGGTTATTTAACCATCAAACAACATTCACAACAATTGCCAGATTTAATAATTTTCCACAAATTATTTATTTTCAAAATATATTCACAAGATATATTTTTAACACTTCATCACTTTGAAAACAAATTTCAAATCACTTTTCCTCATGAGGAATATATTTCCAAATATTATTCACTCCCACTGAAAATTTGCCGAGTTCGAATACTATAAAATAATTTAAATCACTTATCCAAAATATATACTTGGAAACATTTATAATAAAAAATATCTTTAAACACTTACTTAAATACTAGTTATGAAAATATTATACTAATATCTCATATAAACTTTAAGCCCAAAACTAATTTTAAAACTAAAATTATTAGATAGAGTATAACTATTTAAATAAACATTTTCTAAAATACAAATATCAATTAAATCTTTAAATAATCACTTCTATAATTATTCAAATAAATCTTTACTTTAAAGATTTAAAAACAATTTACAAAATAATTTCTCCAATAAATATTCTTTTTTTTAAACCAACTTTGAAACTTTAAAGTTATATTCATAAGCTACTTTGAAAATATACTCGGCTTTCCAGGGAAAATACACTTCCCTTTCAAAATGGTTCATTTAAGTCAATTAATAAATCCTTCTTGATTTATTTTAAATTTACATTCTAAATCTGTAAATTTCTTTCCACGCTATTAAAAACAAATCAGTATTTATTTTTAAAACAAATTTCCCTTTCCTTTATAAATTCTCATTAGGAAATAAATATCCATTGATATACGATTTTAAAAATCAATTTCCAAATATTCACTTTAAACACCAATTCCTTTTTCAAATTGATTTCCAAATTTGTTTTCAAACCACCAAATCAAATTCCAATTTGATTTCCAAAATTTATTTCCAAACACTAAATTAATTTTCAAAGCGATTTCCCAAAGATTTATTTTTAACCACCAAATTAAGTTCCAAATTTGATTCCTAAATTTATTTCCATTTAAAATAAATTCCTTTATCTCTTCCAATCTTTCTTTAAAATTTGAATTTTAAATAAATTCTTCAACTATTAAACAATATTACTCAAAACCCATTTATTAAAATATTTTCCCATATCTTGGAATTAATTCAATAAGTTTTCAAAAAATAAAACTTTATCAATTTAAATTTCTTCTTTTAAATTCACCCAATTCTTTAAATGAATTTATGATAAATTTTCTACTTGAACTTCAAAAATCCAATTTTATTTATTTCTGGTATCCTACGATACCAAAAATATATTCGGCTAAATTATAGCCTTCAACGGTTTCAATCACAAATATAATCATACATAGATTATAAATAAACCATCACACAACATATGAAACAAATTCAAATATTTGAGGAATCCAATTGGATCACTCCAACATGTTTCCCTGCATCCACAGACCTTTGCACAACAATTAAATACCAATTCCACTTCAAGGTGGAATATTACGGTGTACGGGATTATATAAAATCATCCGCTATTATGCAGCGCATAGGGTCTCATCGCTATGTAATGCGGGAAATCAATCACTCTAATATACGTGTGAGTGTGTGTGTGTGTGTGTAATACCAATTCCACTTCGAGGCGGGATATCGCGATATATGGGTTTATGTAAAATATCATACGCTATTATGCGGCGCATAGGGTCTAATCCAATACAACTGATAATAATTTATCATCCAAGCACACAATCAATAATTTTAAATTTAACTATTTAAAATTAAATCGAAAAATCCAATTGAGTGACAAGTTCTCACCTTTGCTTTTGTTTTGCAATCCATTTCCATCTAGCTTGTTTTCACGATTTTTTAAACCTTGTATAAACATTTGCGATTTATTACTATTCGAAATAATCGAACAATCCATACAGATTTTAAAAGTCGAATTTTTATATAATTTTCCATAGAAACTAATCTATTTATATACATGTATCATACATTCTTTTTTTTCTGAAGTCATGTATATTTATAAAATGATTTATATATACTTCAAAATCAAATTCTTGATGTAATTTTCCAAATCAACATTTAAAATTTATGCTTCTAAAATCCTTCCACACGTAATTTCCGTTTCCAGTTAAAACACTAAATCATTTTTTTATATTAATCCCAAAATCTAACCAAAATAGAAAATACCTTCACTGCCTCACAGTCATACCCAGCTACCCAACCAAACCCATCGCAGCACAGCCGAAACTTCCCCAAGCACATCACCTCACTGCCTGAACGCCATGCTTCCCAAATGGGCATTACTCCTTTTCGTCATAGCAACACCACACCATCGCGAGACCACGCTGCGCATGCGCAAGCTCGCTCACGCCCTAACCCTAGCCTACGCACCGTCACCTGACTCCATCGCAACATAAACATTGCGACCACCATCCTCGACTCGCGTGCTGACGCCATCGCACATTTTACATGCCGCCGCGGCTTTGCCCCAACACTATGCTCCTCAAAACCCTAGCATCGCGACCCAGATTTCCCCACGGCTCAAAACGAGCATGCAATATGCTCCTCGTCTTCTTTCTTCGAGTCGTTACCTCGAATCGATCGTTGGATTGAACTAGAAAGGAGCGACCATTTTCCTATTCGAATTCAATTTCAAACGAAGATAGTTTTATTCTTTTTTTTATATATATTTGCTGTAACGAGAATTGAAGAAGGAAAAGAGGGCATCCATTCTTTTGATTTGAACGAAAAAGATTTTTCATCTGTAAATGAATTTGGGTTTTTATTTTTATTTTTTTAAAGTGCACGGCTTTGATTTAAAGAATGTGTGTCTTCAATTTTGCCAAGTGTTTTGAAATGATGAATCATGTAGTTTGCCTTGGAAAATAGTATTATATCGTTCAATTTCGCAATTCAAAATCTCAATCTCCAATCAAGGCACGCCGCCATGTGTTTATAATGTTATAGGCCTATTTCGAACGCAATGGAAAAGGTACCGAGTCCAAATTCAATCATATGGAGAAGATAGCTTTTTGAACCAGTTATTAAATTAAAATTTCGATATAACTTTCAGCGTGTTTGCTTATCATATGGTCAAACGATCACTCCAACGCTACGAAAACTAAAATCCAATAATAATACACTATTACGGATCCAATGGAACCGGTTTCGTCGAAATCCGAGAATGTGCCTCAGAAGGCTATTTTTAAATATCGATTTAAAAGATGAAATTATAAAACTGAACAAATCATCTTCAAATCCAATTTTAAAAGTTCTATTACCTTCAGTATGGTCATTATAGATTTTATGAGCCTTTGAAATATTTTTAATCGGCTTTAAATTGAAGATTAAATATTTTACCCAACATTCAATAATTTAAATGTAATAATTTAATTGCCAAATTAAATCGTGATATTTGAAATTCAAGTTGAATAACTTCGAAACATTTAAAATCAATTAAATATTCTAATTTCAAATGTCCAAAATTCTGGGTCGTCACATCTTCCGAAAACTCTCATCTCTCTTTCTCAACACCAACCTCGGATAGTTCATCGACTTCCAACTCCTACACCAGATCAGGAATCGACCTATAAGTGGTCCTCCTACTACACGAGATTCGCTCTCGATAAAAAATGGACCAAACGATCTCTATTTGTCTCTTCTAACACCAAGGAGAAAATCGATTATATACATCATTACCAAAAGCAACAAATAGAGTTATAACGAGAACTATACTTCGAACAAAAAGTCACTATGGGACTAAGTTTTCTAGAGCAAGTAGCGATCAAATTTTGCAGTTCCCGAAAAAAGGATGTACATGAACCACTTCCGATTTCTTACAATCATTTGGATCCTTCTGCCTCTTATCGTACACCTTGGGATCCTCCACCTAGGAAATTCTCTTGTTCCCAAAGAACCAACGAACGTGGAAATATTTGGTCTCCACTCAAGCCATGAAGGGATAGCAAGTCTAAAGATCGCAATGTTCCATCTTCATCCAAATAAATTTGCATATTCTCATTTTATTTTTATCTAATTTTATTTGTATTCTTTTTCACAAATAATAATATTATGTTTCACTAAAATCAATCTCTTGAAAAATAAGCAACACCCTTCAAAATTAGGCTATTTTAAGACAAACTGGATATTTCAGACGTTTGAACAATGTTATAAGACATCTGACACCCTTGTATCACACAAATTTTCAATATTATGCATATATCAAATGTCTGATACAACCAACCAGACGTTTGAAAATATTTTCTACCTTATAAAAATGCACAACTTACTATTTCAGGCATCTAACAATTGTTATCAAACGTCTGAACAAAGTATCTGCCTCCTTAACATAACAACAAGGCCAATTTCAGACTTCTGATTCTATATCTATACGTCTGACAAAACTCTCTGCTTTCCAAAATTCATAACTCGATCTATTCCAGACATCTACCACCAATAACCATACGTCTAAACATATTTACTGTCTTCCTACTAGGTTAAATCAGAAGTTTGATTCACCTTTCAGACGTTTGAAATTCAATCGATACTCTAATAACCTTATAACGACTATTTTTTGAACCATTCTCACTTTCATTTCATTGCGTTTCAATTTCAAAATCAATACCCTAATTCTCCAAGTCGCTTTCTCCTCCAATTCGCTCGAATCTCGTGGCGCCCAAAACAAAAAACCCTAAAATCTCTAAACGCAAGCAAGACCAAGCTACTTCATCCAACCGCAAGTGTGCTCTGATGATCAAATTGAGAGATGGATGAATCGAGCACCTTATTCAATTAAAAGATATGAAGACATTCAAAAGAAGAAGCTACATACAAGTCCTTTCTACAATTTTCTAAAATTCCCAATGTATGATTTGGATGAAATGTGTGAATGTGCTAGGTTACATCAGTTGATTTCCTTCAATTCAAATAATATCCAAATCGACCAGCTTGTGATATTCCTTTTCTATACTATTCTAGATAGCACTGCCGTTTGGAATACCGAAAATGATGATAATTGGCAATGGTCAAGTGTTTACGGCAACGCTATTAGACTAACTTCGAGGATTATAAGCCGAACTCTAGGTTGTTCCGACTCCAGAGAAGATTTATATAACATCCCGGATATGCGCCTTAAACCTAGAGATAATATTACCCATCAGATTTGGGAAGATGAAATGCCGAGATTTGCTTCAAAATATTTACGCCCTAAGGCGAGACTACTCACTAGAATGTTTATCAACACTATCATTCCTCGCCTTGGTAGCCATGAGCAAATAACAGATTTAGAGCACAAGGCTCTATATGCTATCTTCAATGGATCAAGGGTAAATTGGGCAAAATTCATATTTGACGGCTCATACATTATTGGACTCGATCACGCCTATCCAACATCTACTCTACTTACATCATGCGTCTTCTGCGAGCTCACAACATTCCTTCATATTTATCAACTTTTGAAGAGATATCTCCCAAGTACGCCTCCGCAAAAAATTTCTCTCTTATGCACTTACCAGAAAATCTCCCGAATTTTATATCATTTGAAGAATGGATGCAACGTCATCAACAAGATAGCCAAGCTAGGCTTCCACCCCAACACCAACCTGAACCATCACAAGAGGTAGAACAACATCGCGAGCATACTCCTCCTCCTCTTGCACCTTTTGATTATTCGTACCAAGATGACATTTTGGAGACTCGCATTATGACAAATCCAAATGAGAGTATTCGAGACTTAACTCTCCAAAATCAACTTATCCTATCACGAAATCAAAAATTATTGGCCAAACGGATTGATAGCTTTGAAACAACATTTGCTTCTTGCCTAGCCACGTTTGAGACGTCACTTTCAACAACATTATCAGTTCTGAAAGAGGATCTTCAACGAGTCTGTGGTCCTACACCACCTTCGAATGATTGGCCAACTCCAGTGCCTTCTCCTCCTCCTTCAAAACATTCTAAACTTTTTGAAGAGGAAAAAGGACCTCTCGAACACACCCCAACATCTCCTACAAAACAAGCTAGTTCTTCCAAGAATGCAGATGAAGGAGATGCTCATGCTAAAGCTTCCCCAAAAGATCCTTAGATTCTATCTTTTGTATTATAATAATAAAAAATCTATGCATTTAATCAATCAATATGTTTAATGAAAAGTGCTTTTCGGTTTTTTATTTCTGCTTATATTCATATAACCTACTGACGATTGTTAAATATTATATGGTATGAACATGATGTCTAAGTTAAAAAATATTAATGCTTTTTGTTAATTTCAAAGGGTGAGAAAATGATGGAAAGCATATATTCAGGGAGAGATTTATAAAGTTATATCTAAGTACATTGTATAGTTGTCATCATCAAAAAGGGGGAGAATGTTAGGAAATCCAATCTACGGTTTCGATGACAACAACTATACAATGGAAATCGAATACACATATATATATGTATATACAGGTACTTGCTAGAACACCATCACTAGAAAGACAAGAACAAGGCTCAAAAGACACTACAAGAGACTACAAGTAGATAGGAACAAAGAAGCAAAAGAAAACATGCACAAAAACTAATGTGCAGCATATCAAACGTCCGGGTGCGCAAGCCAGACGTCTAAAATACTTCTATGGAATAATAGACGGGCTAGACCAGACGTTTGGTAATAGCACTCAGACGTCTGATATTCTACTATATTCAAAAAAATATAGTATCAGACGTCTGATACAAATACTAGACATCTGAATTCAAACTCGAATTTCAGATATGAACTTCAACTGCCATATACGAATGGATATCTTCACTTCTCTTCGCTGCAACTCTTCATCATCAATAGAAGCAACTATAGGGCACTCACTAATGGATGTAACTATCATGACACCTATCTACAACTATATAGCATCAAGAATCAAGAGAACAAACTAACTTACTTGTTTATGCTTTCTGATTTTATACTCTATTCCTGATCTCTGGACTCTGGCAATTCCTACTTGTATTCAATCTTCCATATAAACAGTTTCTCATAGACAATATTCCTTAGAGATATATTGGAAGCAATTGTACTAATTGGTCAACATCTGTGTTATATTAGAACACGCATTTGACAAGAACAACTTATTGTAACCAAGCCAATTCCTCTGGGCGAAGCGAGGATTTTTGATAGTCGAATTCCGAAGGGGAGCTTCGCGACTGGACGTAGGACCGGAGGTCCGAACCAGTATAAATATTCTGGTGTGCTTATTCTATATTTGCATAAATTAATATTATTTTAGTTGAATCGTATATTTTGTCACACATACTTGCATATACACTATACGATCCACCCCGTAGACTTTCATGTATGTCTATGTGCAAGATTTCAAGCTGACCCAAAAGAATCACACTTACAAGCCGTAAAACGAATACTACGTTATCTTAGTAATACTAAAGATTTCGACCTTTTCTACCCAAAAGATTACTCCTTCGAGTTAGTATCATATAGCGATGCTGATTTCGGAGGATCATGGACGAATAAAAAAAGTACGAGCGGTACGTGTCATTTCATTTGTAAATCATTAATATCGTGGTTTAGAAAGAAACAAAATTGTGTCTCACTATCAACTTGTGAAGCATAGTATATATCTGCACCATTAGCTTGTGCACAAGAAATCTATATGCAACAGACACTTAAAGATTTCGGAGTTAATTTGTCAAAATCAACAATTTACTATGATGATTCCAATGCAATAAAACTATCTAAAAATCCAGTAAATCACTCTAGAACTAAACACATAGATATTCGACATTATTTTCTACACGCCAATATAGAAAAATATGTGATAAATTTAGATTATGTTCCATCTGAAAATCAATTAGCTGATATATTTACAAAACCACCGTTAGAAAATACATTTATAAAACTACGTCGAGAACTCGGCATAATGTCAGTTAAAGATATATAAATAGTTCTAGAATAATAAAAATACGAAATTTTAGACTATAGCTCAAATATAAAATTTTGACAAAAATTCATTTTTGTAACCATGCCGAGACTTGAACCTTTGACCTGTTGTGAATAAACTAGATGTCTTAACCACCTGAGCTATTGATTATTTGCATTATGATCTAGGTCGGGGATTTTCTTATATGGTTACAACTATACTCTAATTTGTTTATAACACTTACCTTTATATACATATGTTTACTGTATGTACAAACATTTTACATTTACAAAAGTAAACCACAATAACATAAAACCACCAAAATAGCAATGATCATTCCTAACTAACAACTTTGTTGTAAGTAAAAACAATTCAATCCACTCATTTAATTCTTTTTATTCTCCACTATAGCCTATAAATAGGCATTCTTATTCGCTATTATTCATACAAACAACTAAACTAACAAAAATACAGAGTCCTACCATTATGTCAAACCCCTCACATTCAACTCACTCCATAAAAATCATAACCTCTTCCGAATCACCAACGAAGACACCCATTCATCATTCTACACCACCTTTTGCTTCTCACGATCATACCGGACACACTCCGGAGAGAATGAAAGGAAAGAAAATGGTGTTTGACGTCTCTCCAACTACTAAACAAAAGATAAGTGATATACATCACTATCAGTAGGAGTCGTTGATGCTTCAACGCGAAATGTATTACGAGCAGAAAATTAATTCAAGACGTCTAGGTATTATAGAACATGTTGCCATGAATTCTTTGGCGCTTCATCCCATCCAATCGATGAACACGTGGTTGCACACATTCGTCGACTTTCTACTTCATCCCCGCCACGACCACCGGTCTCACCAAACTTATGGGATCGAAACGAAGCATCCAACGTTCAATGCAAACAATAGGGCTACAAAACTCCCAGTCCTTCAAAATAAGAGAAGTTGTAATTATATTTCATTTCTCAAATAATTAAACAAATCATGTACAATTTTTTATTATTAATAAAATAATCATTTCTTTTCCTTCGTACATTCAAAACATATATACCGGTTCTAATAATCAAACAAATAAATTTACATTTTCATAAGTATAAACATGTAATATAAACAAATATACAAAACACTTCACAAAAGCAGGCTTATTGGAGAAATTTGCGCAGGTCAGTCGACTGAACCAGTAGGTCAGTCGACTGACTCTGAAATCAAAAAATTATTACAGTAGATTCAGTCGACTATCACAGTGGGTCTACTGACTGGACCAGAAGTTAGCAAATTTCGATCATCCATATTCAGTTAACTGAATCAAGCCATCAGTTGACTGAACCAGTAGATCCAAAATATCGAAATTCATATTCAGTTGATTGGACACCTGATTCAATCGACTGATTCGTGGATTTGAGCCAAATTAACTACTCCTACCAACCGAATCTCACCTTTTATCTTCCAAATTCACCAGTACTCTTCACTCTTATTTCAGATTTTTCAACTTTTCTCAAACCCTACACCTTCAAAAATCAAATTTTTACCTCCAAACGCCCAAATTCAATGGCTCCAAAAAGAAAAAGTCAAGCAACTTCATCTTCCCAACCTCCTTCCAATGGCCAAATCCAACAATGGCTTTTCGACGATACCGTGGTTAGACGATGGAGGAGAATGTAAGATTCTCATATTTTTGAAGGTTCGTTTATAAAATTTACCGATTTCCCTCCTTATCATATACAAGAATTGGCTCGTCGTAGCAATTTGGAGTCTTTATTTAATATTGATGAAAACAAGAACAAGATAAACCAAATTATGGTTAAGCTATTCTATGCCAATCTTAATTTAGGTCACCAAAATATACAAAACCAAGTTGATTGTGTATGAAGTTTGATTTGTGGAAAACCGGTATTTTTCTCTTTAGATCGAGTGGCACACATCTTAAAATCTGAAAATTATGGATTTGAATTAAGTAATGTTGATTGCAATACGGTCGTTCGTGATCGTATAAGTCATTTGTTTTAAGAAGATGATATGTGCCAACTCAAATCTATATCCTTAAGGCCTAAAGCTAGAATTATGCGCCGTGCATTAATGAAAACCATAACCCCGCTAATCGGAAGTTACGAACTTATTTATGAACACAATTTCAAACCCCTATATGCCATCTTTGGAAATATCGAAGTTAATTGGCTCTGGTTAATTCTTGACGAGTTTTTAAGTTTCAACAATGGCCGCATGAATGCATATATTATGGTGAGTACATTATGCACTTATTAAAAAAATGTGAGATTTCAAAACCGGACTCACCGGTCTCCACCGTCGGCTACTTAAACTCCCGTACTCTAGCATTGATGAAATTACTAGTTGCTCGACCTCCTCCCATCATTTCTTTTGAAAAATGGACTCAACGCCAAATACCTCAAGATCAACCACCTCAATAACAAGGCGAAGCATCATCTCACCGTCCAACTCGCCAAAGACCAACTATTCGTCAACAAGACGAGATTATGATTCTAAATCCGGGCCTTCCTCCATATGAGTCTATTTCCATGATATGTCGTAACCAAAAATTCTTCACACACATATCATTAGGGTTGACAAAAAGCTTAATAAAGTGAAAGGAC
The DNA here is from genome assembly GCA_030765085.1 of Allium cepa. NCBI lineage: Eukaryota > Viridiplantae > Streptophyta > Magnoliopsida > Asparagales > Amaryllidaceae > Allium > Allium cepa. The sequence goes on along the minus strand of CM060943.1, from coordinate 871,148,186 downwards.
TTTTCACAAAGTTATGGCAAGCAATCTCGTGTTCATCTAGCTCTTCCACGGCTACATTAGGTAATCGGTAAAACAAACTGTCTTCACTTGGTCCTCCTCTTCCGATGATCAAGCGAGTAGTAGCGACAACGGTGGAAATGGAGGCGATACCGGTGGTCAAAGTTCTCATGGTGATAAGGGTAAGCGTATAATAGAGTAAGTTATTGCTTATCCTATGTTCTACAAACATTAGTCTTTGTTTTCAAAACCTTAACACATGGCTTGTACTAAATAGCCAATGTTTCGTATTATTCTGTTATCTTAAAACTCTTGTCTGTGATATTGTAATGTATGAATGTTTGTTTCTTTTACTACTATGATTTGAATATCTATAAATGCATCATACTATTGTTCATGCTCTTTATTCCTTTTTGTCGATGACAAAGGGGGAGAAAAATTATCACTAACATTAAGAATGCAGGATATAGATCGTCAAAGATTCAGGCGGAGTAAGTATTTATATTATATACAGTCAAAATCTATATCTATTTACAGGTTGTCATTAATCTAAAAGGGGGAGAGTGTTGAGACTTTGTTTTGATTCATGACACGAAGCTATCACCACAACAAACAGATTCGATGACTGTTCCAACAAAAAGAGAATATATACTACATTGAGACAAGACATCAAAATCGGTGCTTTAACTTTTATATTATTTCGTTTTGAGTCTTAAGTCAATATTGTTAAGATCTCTCCTCGTTTACGTATATATTAGCTTACATATAATGTTCTTATTTTTAAATGATTTATACATATATAAGCATATAATATATATATATGTATATATTATCAAAAAAAAATTAGAATCATATATATATATATATATACACACACATTATATATACCTGTGTAAACTGTGCAAATTGCACGGAAAAACCAGGTCAGTCGACTGACCTAGTAGGTCAGTCGACTGACCTGCTAGTTTCTGTGCAACATGCACAAGTGCACAAATATATATTTAAAATTCGTTTGAATATTTAGTCGACTGACCCAGAGGCTTAGTTGACTGAATTTCTATAACAACTATATTTTCTGAAAAGACACGATCATTTATGAAGAGTTACAAATCTCTACGAAGAGATTTGGACACAACACTTCAACCGAAACTCTTCGCCAATGATCGCTGCTATTTAACAACTATAAATAGATATCTTAACTTGATTCCAAATCACTGAAACTACTTATCTCTCTTATCTAACTCTCTTGAATATTCTTGCGACTATACTTTCAAATTTTCAGCATTCGTAACATACTATTCCTTTCTAATCTTCATGAAACTTCAAATATACATATTTATACTCGAAGCGAAGATTCATAGGAAGGGTGTACTGTAAACAGACTCATCCGTGTTATCAAAACACAAAAAGTCAAATAATATTTTGTATTTGTTAAAGTCATGTTCTCCTACTCAGGCGTGTGAACTCCTCTTCGGCTGCTAAGGCGAAATCATGTTCCGCTGCTCGGGTCCTTGTTCGGCTGCTCAATGATTTACAGACCTATTCCTTCAGGTTAAGTGAGGGTTATTGTCATAGTGATATTCCAGGAGTCTCGGACTGGGCGTAGGACGAAGCTTCGAACCGGTATAAAAATCTCTGGTGTTATTTGTATTATTCTGCTTTTATATTCCATACTATTTACTGTATAGCTATCATCACTATACTCTGTATTATCGTATATCCATGTTACACGATCCATAGCACACTTTCAGTATACAGTTGTTAAAGTGGTTTTGGTATAGACAGAGAGTATGCTCATATCTGACCCCGGTCACTTTAACAACCAAACATTATTTTACACACCTATTGGTACTTTTACATTTCGAAAACAGTTCATACTTGATATCAAAATATCATATTCGTTTCAAAATCAAATCCATTTCGAAATTGTCATATTTACTCAAAATATACCATTTCACTTCCAAAAATCATTTTCGCCTCAATATTTCGATTTCGCTTCCAAAATCGTTTTGAATTTCAATTTAGGTTATAACTTCATTTTAACCCAATTTGCATTTAAATCCAAGATTTAATTATAAACATTTCACCCCTTTGACCAGTTTGAAAATTTTAGAAAATATTTTAAATAATTTTAAAATAGTTAAATAATTAAAATAGTTTAGTAGAAAATAGTTTGAGTATTAAAATGGTTTATATAGTAAATAGCTTAGAAAATCGAATTATTTTTGAATATTTAAAAAGATAGACATAAGTAGTTTATATTAAAATAATTTATTTAAAATAGTTTCATAGTCAAACTGATTCAATTTCCAAATTTTCCAACTCAAATCACTTTTAAATTTCCATTTCAATTTTTATCTGTTCCAAGTACGAAATTCAAAACATCGATTCAAAACACTAAAATCAAATTAACTTTCACTACCCAATTGGAAATCCAAATCCTCAAATATAATTCAATTCCAAGCTCAATTTAAAAATAGTTCGATTTCCACAAATTCGATTTTTAATTTTCTTAAAATCAAATCATTTAAGTAAATTTGAAATCAAAAATTATAAAGTCATTTAATTTAATCGGTCCAGTGTTCATATATAATTTTCTATTATATGGCCAAGTGATCGGTTATTTCCATTTAATTTCAGGGATGGAAATATATCATTTCAACCCAAATCACAGTGTCATAGGTATATATCATTTCAACCTATTTCTTAATTTATTCAAAATAATTCAATTTACAGTTTTGTATACTGTAAATAGTATACAGGATTATAACATGATATATCAAAATAAATAAACATCCAAATCATCCAAAACATCAATCAATAGCATCCATCACAATCAACACCCAAATAAGCAAATAATTCACAACAATTCCATAGTTATCAATATTAGGTATTTTACTGGCAATTAAATTCCTATTTCAAATTTAACCGTCAATTTTAATTTTTAACAGTTAATTCGAATGACAATTAAATTTATCAATCAACGATCAATAAATTTATACCACTTCATAGTTCCAAATTTACTAGTATAAAAATATTTTAGTACGTTGTGAGTGTTATAAAACACTCACCTATTATCATTTTTATCGCTTCCGCGTTCTGCTTTCGATTAAATTCGAACGCGTTCGAATTTAACTGAAAATTCAAGAAACTACAAATTCAGCCAAACTGATACCTATGCGTCTTATTCGTCGATACGAACGCAACGCAAACAACCGCGTCTCGATTAGACCTAAAACGAACGAGATATGATATTTCTAAGAATTTGAACTTTTAAATTAAATATTTTATATAACTTAAATCAATTCATTACTCAGCCCAACAAGAACCCGGCCCACTAACTAACTTTCTTCCCCGAATGACTGATTGTCAGTGCACGCAGCAAGAAACCCATATAGTCGTGCACGATTTGCAAGTAATACGGAGCTCCACAGCATGAAATGAAAATCTGACGACGCTACCATGTTCCTCATCAAAATCTCCATTTGGCCATCACCACTACGTTGCCTCCGTCAACCCCGTGCGATTCGCGACCAAATGCTTCAACCATCCTCGACCTGGAAATGTCGCGTTTGTCCCTGAAGCGTCGCACACATCCATACTCCTTCCCGAAATGCTAAACTTCGCTACAAACTCGAATACCATGCCGCCATGATCAAAAACTCCACCAATCATTCTATAATCGAAGCCCTGGATGACCGCCCCTTTACTGTAGAGTGAATATGAAGTCGCACCTCGCAAAATTATGTCAGGTTGTAGCAAATGATAAATTTCGATTTTTAAAACCGTTTTTCATATTTTTTAATTAAGCAAATTTGGAGAAATCGAATTTTGAATTTAACATCCGTTTTTTCCTCTTCAGTTTCTTCCTCGAAACGTTTAAATAGATGAAGTGGGAGGGACATATGTAGGGTGGCTTGAGCAGGAAAGATAGAGTGGCTGTAGGTCAGCTTGAAAAGAAAGCGGAGGCTATGCAATCATATCGACTTAAAATATATTATTAAAAATTTCAAAATATTTCGTTTGGTACAACTTAAAATCTAAACCCCTGTTAAGGCATGCCGCCAAGGGTTCGTAATGTTATACCCCTATTTTGAATGCAATAGAACAAATTTCGAATTCCAATTCGATCGTATGAAGAAGATAGCATTTTGAACCCAGTTATAATATTAAATTTTCGATATTAAATTCAACGTGTTTCTATCTCGTAAAGTCAAATGATAACTCTAAACGCTACGAAATTTGAAATCCGACAAAAATACACTATTACGGATCCATTAGAACTGGTTTTGTTCAAATCCGAGACTGTTCCCTAGAAGACTTTTTTTACTCGTCAATTAAAATATAAAATTTTCAAATTTTAAATTAATCAATTAGATCCAATTTTAAGTGTGGAAAATCTCCATCCATATTTAAATAACATCTAAATCAACTTTTGAAACCATTTCATTCATATTTACTTTAGAATTCAGTTATTTATATAATTTTCAAGATCTAATTTTAAACAGTTTAATTGTCCAATATTCAATAAATTTCAATTTTAGCTTTCACATGAATTTTAGTTATTAACCAATTACTTTATTTATATCTAATGAATTCGACATTTATTATTTAATTCAACTATTGATTGTAAACACATTCAATACATAGCATTTCCTTTCAATACTTGTTATTACTTAAATCTTCGAAATTTGTTTATTTTAAAATCTTGTTCAATTTCATATTCAATAGCTATATTGATAGATCATTAAGAACATTATTTTTAACCATTTTTATTCAGTGATTACATTATATTTAATAATTTAAATAGTTATAATACGGGTCGTTACACTTTCCCAGCAACTGTTTGTTGTTGCATATTTTCTTCCTTGTTCTGTCAAAAAAATTCAATGATATTACACTGCAACTATACTAATTTTGCTTTACTTGATTTTATAGTACTAGTTACTTTTTCCTCTGCATTTTCTTACATTTTTGATTGATTTTCATCTTCTACATTTTGTTCATTTCTCATTTTTGTTCTTTTTTTTAACGTTGTTGTGCTTATTGTTCAACCAGTCATTTTCATAAGTTTTTCTTTCTAGGTTTTCTTTCCGTCGTTTGCGATTTTGGGTCATTCGAAGCTAGGTATTTTGTTTCTCGAGTTTGGGATTATTGTTGAATTTCTGCTGGAGCTCGGTTTTCGGTTTCTATAGTTCGGCATTGCTGTTGAATTTCAGGTGGAGCTAGGTTTTCGATTTTGCGATTGGTATTGAACTTCTTGTGGTTGCAGATCGTGCATTGATATTTTAGGTTGTGTTGGAGATGATGATTTGCTTCTGATTTCAAACATCATTGCTGTGATTTTAAACTTTGAGAGCGAATCGAGAAAAGAGTTTTAAATTGAAAGCCACACTCGAATGGAAGGAAACAGAAAGCTAAAGGGAAGGTTTAATTTACAAATGGGCTTTGGGCCTATCATTGAATGAAAAAAAAGTAGATGTGCCCTTTTATCTTTTTTTTTTAAGATAATTTGTTTTTAAATATTATTTTCCGATTTTGTCAACTAATATTTCATTCATGTCCACGTAACTTAAAATTTTCACAATTATATACATAATTATCTTTTGTTCTCTTACATTCTTCTATCTACTTCACATAATTTATTTCATTCCAGTTTTATTACTTTATTACCAAAAAACAAAATTTCTTTCTGAAGTTGTTATTTTATTACAAACGAAACATATCAATATTTTCTTTCTAAATTGTGTATATTATTACAAACATAGACAACGCTTGTTCTCTTTGAAATTGGTACATTGAGTGAGTTATGTTGCATTAATAACAGCTATTTTTGATAAGAATGACATTAAAAAAAGGGTAAGCAATGAATATTGTAGTTTGTAGTTTTAAAAAGAGCCGAATATTTTCAATTAACATGTGTTGTGAAAATGCTAAACTTTGGTTATGTATATTTGTAATTGCATTAATTAAGGGATAAAAATATAATATTTTGACTAAAAAGTATCTTTCTACTGTATTTATTGTCTTTTTGGAAGATGTTGATTTATTTTTTGAAATGTTTTATTACCATAAAATAAATTATTGGGTATGAAACAACGGTTTGAAAAACCAAATTATTATTTGTAGATAAATAAAATAACAATATGATTTGCAACGGTTCTTTTAATTAACATTTCTTTTAGTCGCTAAATAAATATTTCATTTACTGTTTTGATAATACAATATATTTATTCTTGATGTTGATATTAATTACAAGAGTTTTAAATGCATAAAAATTTATTGATTCATTAATACTGCACTATCATTCTCTATTTGTTTTCCATCATTCTCTATTATATTTAAAATTCATTAAATATATCATTTATCTTTTAAACAAATGTACTTAATGCTAAATGTTAAACGAAAACTCCATGTACATCAATATTAATCTTTTGAAATTTTTGCAAATATTAATTTTAACATTAATTAAGAATATTAACTTTAATTTATTTCCTTCATATTAAATGCTAAAAGATAATATGCTAGTATTATCACCTACAAAAATTATAGTTTAGTTTTTATATCCAAATATAAAAATATAGAGTTGACGTATACTCCGTAATAATTTCAACTAATTATAAATTTTACCTTGCACAACTCCCATTTCACCTCAATATTTATTACCCCCTTAACGGAGAAAAAAATAAATGTAACCCCACAATTAAAACATTTAAATCTCTGTAACTTCAATTACCCCCTCCACTAAAATAAAACCCATCTCAAACCCATCGCCGTCCACAGCCATAGCGAATCCGTTTCCATCTCCCAACTCGAACCCAGCACCCGACGCCCAACAACAGCCTCCGATCCCTCCTGTGAACTACCGAAAAGGCAACTAGGCAGTCCAGGAAACGCTGACCCTCGTCACCGCCAAACGCCTCCAGGACGACCGACGCCATGCCACCGCGTCGTCCCATTTCCCCTACCTATGCCCCGCCCATGAAAGCTGGAAGTGGATCAAGAACTACTGCTGCGCCCACGGCTGCCTCCGCTCTCAGAACCAGTGCATCGACAAATGGGACAACCTCCTCCGCGAGTACAAAACGGTCCGCCGCTACGAGTCCAGAAACCTTGGAACCAAACCTGATACTGGTGCCAACCAGAAAAGCTACTGGAAGATGGAGCCACATGAAAGGAAAGAATTCAACCTGCCTACCAACTTGGGCTTCGACATCCACGAATCGCTCACTGTTATCCTCAATCTCCGCAACGCTCGTCGAATCTCCGTCTCCCCGACACCGAGCATGATGATCCCTCCACGGCAGCAGCCAAAAGACCTCTCGCCCCCTCCAGCAGCGACGCAAGCTGCCACGGAGACTGAAGATTCAGGTAATATCGGTTTTCAATCTTTTAATTTGACGACGTGTGATTAGAACTCGCTGGGCCCTGTGCATAATAATGCATCCAATATTGATTATAACCTGAGTAAAGTTTATGAAAAAGATTGCTTATTTATAAAGCTTTTCAACATGAAGAGTATCTTATATGCTTTCGATATCATTTATTTCTTAATTTTGTGTTACTTTTTTTTCCCTTAGAAATAGCTGAATTGGACGAGTCGGTGGAGGAGGAACAGGAGATGAAAAGAAGAAAGGTTGGAGATTTGGGGATGACCACGGTGCGTACTGCTCCTATGCTGTCGCAGACATTGATGACATCTGAGGAGAACAAGCAGAGGCACAAGGAATTGATGGAGCTGGAAGAAAGGAAGTTGAGACTGAAAGAAAGGAGGTTGAGGCTGGAAGAGGAGAGATCGGAGATAAAAAAGCAAGCGGTGTCCGGTTTGCTATCTGCCATTAATGGATTATCGAGCGATGTGCATACACTTGTGTCGGAAGAACGGCATGCAGTTGACGGTGGTCGCATGTAACTAGGAGGTTTTTCATGTCGATTGTGGTTTGAAGAGTGGAATTAACTGTTCTATTTCAGATTTGTAACCCTCAGTTTTCCCCCATTTTCCAATCTAAAAAAGTTAAAACTGCTAGAAGCATTCCAACCTTCAGTTCGTCGGTTAAGCTGTACTTTCGAATTGCATTCAAAAATCATTGAATATTTGCGTTTCCTGATATGAATGGACATCGGAGAATAATTTTTTGTTTAAATATCGATGAATTATAAAATGTAAATAGAAATTTTTGATTTAGCGTTTCTTATTTTAATTTCATCAATCATATAAAAGTATGAATCATTAAATACATATTAAGTAGATAAATTATTAACTTAATAAAACAATAAATACATATATTTCATTACACTAACTTCCTTTAAAATAAACTATATTCTGCATAAAAATCTAATAAATAATTTTCGGACGTAGATGCATTTGAAGCCGCATCTGAATCCTTTTTTTGGATACAAGACATTTATCTGCTTTTAAGATATTGTGGACGGATTTAAAAAATAAATAAATTAAGTATCAATTCACGGCCTTAATAACGATTGATTTATTTGAATTTTGTATAGACCTTTCCCACATTCTAATAATACACCAACGTGGATCTCCTTCCACGTAAATGCACCAACACTTTGATTATTTACTAAGTAAGCATCCAATGGTGAGCATGTAGTCAAGAAGAACTCAAAATCGAATGCCTATTTATTGGAAATTACAACAAAAATTGACTGTCTATTTATTGCATAATTACAACAAAAATTAAAGTCATTATATGATTCGTTCCTATATTAATGCGCAAACTTTTTTGTTTGTCGAGTGCTTATTTATTTGGAAGGAAAGGAAAAAATCAACAAATTTTTAGTTTTACTTTGAGAAAGAATTAAAAGAACATAATAAGCAAAAATTCACTTTATTCACATATCGCTTTTTCTCACCAATTCTTCCATAATAATTTTTTTTTCATATACTTAAAATTTCTACACTGAGATTACTACAAATCTTCAACTTTTTCAACATTGAGCCGCACAAGTTTGAAAAGTCGTCGTATCAAATTTAGAGAGCAAACGATAATTATTGATTGCATTATATTCATGTCAAATTTCGCTTTAAAATAGTGTCCTCATCCAAGATACAACTCCAATCAATTTCTCTTTGTTGTTCCTACCCATCAATTTCCACAATTTGGAAGTGAGATTAAATTCAACATTTATACGATTGGTCTATTCGGGTTTTGGAACAAAGATTGGACTGTTTTGACGATTCGTGCATTTGAAGAAGAAAAGCAAGAATTTTAAGCAAAGTTGAAAAAAACCTGGGAATTTCAAAACATTAACATGATAATATATTCGGTTAAGGTACAATCCAAATTCTCCTTCTATCTACCTTTTTGATTTATATTCGAACGGTCCAGAGAGTTCTGGTACTTAAAACTAATTATGAGTCAAGACCCTATTGCAAATACTAAATAGAACAACAAATGTAAACCATCAAAGTCGTTTATATATGATACAAATAACAAATGGAGTAACAAAAGGAAACAATTGTCTTGGTAATAATACTTCAAGTCATACAATGATTCCAAATAAAAAAAAAAATTAGCGAATAATTTGTGTTAGAAATGTTGATCATTAAATTTCAAAGCAAAAAAACATATTTACCATAAATTTTAGCATTTAGATCATATAAATATTCTATAAATAGAAATTCGTAACAAAAAGTTACTATAATATAAAGATAAAAAAGTCTATCCTTTTATGTAGAATTATGATTTTTGAAACTTATACAATGCTTCAATCTTTCTTTCAATTTCTTTCAATGGAAGCAGATTTAGAAAATTATAAATTTGTGGGATTTCTAAAAGTTGTGATTTTAAAATTTAAGTACTATGTATTGAAGGAATAACGGATGAATTACGCTCATTCCTTGCCCTTAACGTCTACTTTTAACTTTTAATTTCATATAATGGTTATTGTTGGCTTCTACTATGAATATTCATATAATGGTTATTGTTGGCCTCTACTATGAATATTCACACCTGGCTTCTACTATGAATATTCATAACAAAATAAAACCCACCTCAAACCCATCGCTGTCCATGGCCATGGCGAATTCGTCTCCATCTCCCAACCCGAACCCAATACCAGACACCCAACAACAGCCTCCAACCCCTCCTATGAACTACCGAAAAGGCAACTGGGCGGTCCAGGAAACGCTGACCCTCATCACCGCCAAACGCCTCCTTGACGATCGACGCTTTTCCACCACGTCATCCCCCTTCCCCTATCAATGCTCCACCTGGCCATGCTGGAAGTGGATCGAGAACTACTGCTGCGCCAACGGCTGCCTCTGCTCTCGGAAACAGTGCATCGACAAATGGGACAACCTCCTCCACGAGTACAAAAAGGTCCGTCACTACGTGTCCAGAAACGCCGGAACCAACCATGGTACCGGTGCTAACCGGAAAACCTACTTGGAGATGGAGCAGCATGAAAGGAAAGAATTCAACCTGCCTGCCAACATGGGCTTTGACATCCACGAATCGCTCACTATTGTACTCAATCTCCGCAATGCTCGCCGGATCACCCTCTCCTTGACACCGATCATGATGATCCCACCACGGCAGCTGCCAAAACACTTCTCGCCCCCTCCCGCAGTGACCCAAGCTGCCATACAGACTGAAGAGTAAGGCAATTTCGGTTTTAAATTCTTTTAATTTGATAACGTGGGCCTAATAGTCGTTGGGCCCTATGCATTGTAATGCATGCAATATTTCGTTACAGTCATAAAGCTAAAAATTTATGAAAAAGATTGCGTTTTTATAATGATTTTCAACATGAACATTATCTTATATGCTTTCGCTAGCATTTTTTTCCTTTAATTTTGTGTTACTTTTTTTTTTCTTTTTTGGAAGCAGCTGAATTGGACGAGTCTACGGAGGAGGAATGGGAGATGAAAAGAAGTATGGTGAGAGATTTGGGGATGACCATGGTGTGTACTGCTCCAATGCTGTCGCAGACATTGATGACATCTGAGGAGAACAAGCAGAGGCACAAGGAGTTGATGGAGCTGGAAAAAAGGAAGTTGAGACTGGAAGAAAGGAGGTTGAGGCTGGAAGAGGAGAGATCGGAGATGAAAAAAAAGCGGTGTCCGGGTGGTTATCTGCCATTAATGGATAATCCAACGCTGTGCATGCAGTTGTGTCGGAGGAGCGACGTACAGTTGACGATGATCGTATATAACTAGAAGGTTTTTTCATATTGGTCATTGCTTTTGATTTGAACAGTAGAGTTAACTGTTCTTTTTCAGATTTATAACCGTCATTTTTTCTTTTCCTTTTCCAATCTAAAAAGGTTTTTTACTTATTATTTATCGTAGAGCTAAATGCATTTTAATCTTCAATTCGTCTGTTAATGAGTACTTTCAACCACATGAAGGTTGTCGTATTAGTGTTTGTATTTGAAATTATTTTCGGATATCAGATATTGCATTCATAGATACGAACGGATATCGAATTATTATTTTTTTGCATTTAGATATCGATAAACTAAGAAATGTAAATAGAAAATTTTGATTTAATGTAATATTTTTTTAGATGGTTTTAAGTAGTTATTACGCGTTGAATACATATAATATAAACTTTCGACTTAATAAAATAATAAACACATATATTTGATTGTATTAAAATACTTGTAAAATAAACTATAATCTTAACAAAAATGGAATGGATAATTATTGAATGCGGATGCATTCGTATCCGCATCCAAATCTGTTTTTTCGAATATCAGATATTTATCCACTTTTAGAATACAACTGATGCAGACAGATTTCAGATATTTCGAGTATCAATTGAAAGCCTTAATAGTCAATAGTTTATTTGAATTTGTATATACCTTTTTCCACATTCTAATGGTACACCAACGAGGATCTCCTTCCATGTAAGAGCGCAACCAACGCTTTCTGTGTTAATAAGCATCCAATGGTGGAGCATGTAGTCAAGAAGAACTCAAAATTGAATGCCTATTTATTGGATAATTGCAACAGAAATAAAAGTCATAAAAATTGCAACAAAAATAAAAGTCAATTTATGACCCTTAGTATTCTGTATTAATGAGCAAACATTTCATTTTGGAATGCTTACTTGGAGAAAGAAATGAGAAATCGATATTCATTTTTCTCTAATTTTCACTTTATTTTGAGAAAGAAAAAAAACATAATAATTAAGCAAAAATTCATTTTCTTATCTCTTTTTGTTCATAAATTCATCCATAGTTAAATCTTCTTCCATTTATGCTTAAAACTTCTAGACAGAGATTGCTACAAATCTTTAAATCTTTTCCATTTTTTTAAAATGGTACTAGATACAACATGTCACCGGTACAACAAACCACAAATCATGTGTCAATAAATGTTCGGATCACGCTACGCAAGTTTCGAACTTGTGACCTATAGTCATGTTGCATCACTTAAATACCGGGACAATGGTGCTTGTCTGTTAACCCCGTTTAGTCAACGAGTTAAGGCCTGGGACGATCCACGACTTAAGGTGCTTAACGGTTCAAGAGGGATCTACGACTTAGGAAACCTCACGACTTAAGGTGTGTGACGACTTAACAAGTTAAGGCATGAACGACTTACGACTTAAGGTCACCACGATCTAACAGCTCAAAGTACTCCACGACTTAACAACTTAAGGTCTGGACGACTTAACGAGTTAAGGTCTACACGACTTAAGAATTGAAACGGTCTAAGCAGTTTTCGATTCAAGCAGGTCTACGACTTAAAGCAATCTACGACTTAAGGAAGTCTACGACTTAAGAGATGGCACGACTTAAAATATCTACGACTTAACGACTCAAGGCACGAAAAGGTTAAGACAACTACACTTAAGTCGCAACCGACTTACGACCTTTGCTAGGTCGATAACGACCTAAGACTACAGAGGCAAGTTCAATACCACGCCATGATTTGTTAACTCGTTGACGACTTGGGACTTGAGATGTGAATCCAAAGAGCAAACTTACTCCAGTTAAGCCGCAAGCCAAGACTTAGTTCAGGTCGGTCACAACCTACGACCTATGATGAGTCGTGCACGACTTAAGCAAACAGATAAGAAGCCGCATCCGGTTAACTCGTGCACGACTTAGGACTTGTAACATGAATTCGAACAGATAAGCAAACTTCTACCAAGCTACGAGCTGGACTCAATAGGTCACGACCTACCCTAAGTCGGTCATGAGTTACGACCTAAGGGGTAAAATTCTCTATAAATACCAACCTACATTGAACGTGAAAGGGACCTTTTGGACAATCTCTTCAAGCGCCAATACTCTGCCAGTTTCTAAACCGACTTTATACTTGAAGTTTCGAAGAACACTACAAGCTACTTTGAAAGACTTTCACACGTCGGACATGAATTCGAAGACTTTCATCTACATCGAAGCTTAAGCTACTTGCTCAAAGTGTTTTGTAACTAAAGAGATTTGTACTTGAAGAGCATTGTATCGTTTTGTAACAAGATCAGTAATAAAGATACTTAAAGTGGACGTAGGCTACTCCTTAAGCCGAACCACTATAAAATCGCTGTCTCTTACTGTATTTTCTATTATTTTAGCTGATATTCTGTTCCCGAACTGTCGGGTGGTGCTTTCACATTCACACTTCACACACCGGGGTGTTAGAGTTCGATTTTAAGCGTTAACATTTTTGGTGCTTTCACTGAAAAACCAACTCAGGATACTTCCATCATTGCTCCGCAAAAGTTTGTGGAAAGAGTTTCTCTCAAAACCAGAAGTCCATCGGAAATCATGGCTCTTGGAAGAAAGGGTAAATCTACTATATCCGAAATTGCTTAAGAAGGGACCTCTGCTTCCCCAATACCAGATCAGGCGACTCCTACTATCGGAGTCACAAGAGCTGAATTAGACGATGCAGTGTCCAGGTTATATCAACAGATTGAAGCTCAAAACGCTTTAATGATGGATAGATTGAATGCCACGCTTGGGGCAAGTCGACAACCAGAAAATAACGAAGTAAACCTTGCCGAAGATGTTCATGATTCCCAGGACAAAAGTATTCCTCGAAGAACAGCTGGCATCGCCACAAGGGCACCTTCCCAAGTTGGGGGTTCAAGGCCGCAACCAACTGTTCGCGAATATTTGCCAAGGCAATATTTCGAAAGAACAGCCGACGTCCACCCAGTGAGGCCTCTGAACGACGAGGAGTATCTATCATGGATGGTTCGCCAAATCGTGAAAGAGAGCATGCAAAGGGAAGAAGACGAAAAAGACTGGGGCTTCGCTCCAAGCAAGACTCCGTTCACTAAAAAGATCTTAAAAGCAGAATTTCCAAAGAAATTTGTGCGTCCTACTATCCCGGCCTATAATGGAATTAGTGACCCTAACCATTTCCTATACAAGTACGATTGGCATATGACAGGGGCAAGAGCATCTGACGAGGTTAAATGTCGATACTTTCCAGTGTACTTGAAAGGTGTGGCCCTACTTTGGCTCACAAAGCTACCGGTCCGGTCTATAGACCAATTCTCCGACTTAACTCGAAAATTTAAAGAATAGTTCAGGCTGTATGCATCGAAGGCAAAGGATATAATGTCGCTGTCCAGCCTTGAGCAAGCTCCCGGAGAATCTATCAAATCTTTCTTGAATCGCTTCCACATAGCTTTGGCCGAAGTAGACAATGCAGAGCCCCGTATGATCCTGACTTACTCGATGCGAGCCATCGACAAGTCGAGTGAATTCGGAAAATGGCTGAAAATGAAGGAGCCGAACTCACTTGACAAGTTTTATAAAAAGGCCGACGAATTCATGCGACTAGAAAGCCTTTCTGGGCCAGCAAAAGTAGTTGTTGCCAAAGTCGAGGATAATAATGTTGCTTCTAACAAGAGAGAATCTGGTAACCAGAAAAGGAAAAATGACGAAGGAAAGAAGCAGAAAAATGAGAAGAAACCTCGCCGCTTCGATCCCTCAGACTTTACTCCTTTAACTGATACTCCAGAGAATATCTTTTTCGCAACTAAGGATGTTGTTGAGTATCCCAAACCACCTGGGATGAAGAGAGGTGCAGTGATTAATGGGAAGTTTTGTCGATTCCACAATCAACCTGGCCATGACACTGACCAATGTCGCCAGTTAAAGAACGTGATTGAAGAATTGCTGAAACAAAATAAGCTGCAACGGTATGTGAAGAAAAACAGAGTTGACCCAACCTCATCCACTCAGGGACAACAACGTCAATCTGGTTTAGGCAACAAAACTGCAGTGCAACAATCTGAAAAACTTGTCATTGACGTTATCACAGGGGGTCCTCACCCAGCAGGCGAAAGTTGGGACGAGTTGGAAAGATATGCTTATGCTTTGAGAAGAAATTAACCAAAGTGTTGCCAACTACCCACAAGAACTGCAGCTCAGCATATTCCGCTCCAAAGGGAAATCCAACCCTGGAACCATGGAACAATAATCACTTCATTTTTAATAGCTTTGCTTAAAATTGTGAAGTTACCATGAATGTATCATTCTTATATTGAAAAAACCGCTATAAAAGTAGTGTTGATCAATAAAAGAAAAATAGACATCTTGTGTTCTTTACTACAATTTAATGCCTGTTTCATTTTGATATGCATATATATTTAAAATATTGCTAAAATCTCGATTTCAAATTGCAGGCTATCAAAGCAAAGCTTACCTATTCAACACATCGCAAAGCTTAGCGATTCCTACAAGTCACAAAAGTCCCAAACCCTACTCCTACAAGAGAAGTGTTATTTACAAATGATTGATGATTCCACTAAAGTAGGCACCTTCCTAACGAGAAGGGTCCGGACCTTTGCCATTAAACCATAATAGTTTGTGCTAACAAACATCCGATGAAGTGGCTCGCATCTGCCCCGTGGATTCGCTCAACAATAAAGTACACTTCTCCGGCAAAGGTGAACAACTGCCAAGAGAATAGGATGTGAACTCGAAATCGCTAAGGTGCAGATGATGAAAAGGACGTGACCAAAGCCCTCTTCGAAGGCAAAACGCTTCTCTACGGAGACCAAATGCTTCTCCTCAGAGAACAAAGCCCTCTTCGGAGGCAAAACGCTTCTCTACGGAGACCAAATGCTTCTCCTCAGAGAACAAAGCCCTCTTCGGAGGCAAAACGCTTCTCTACGGAGACCAAATGCTTCTCCTCAGAGAACAAAGTGTAGGATCGATTTCACCCTAGAGGGGGGTGAATAGGGTGATAGTGTTAATTATAAAAATTATTGCGGAAGTGTATATTAATTTTAACACAGATCACTGCAGAATAAACATAGCACAGATAATATCAGAATAAAATGCAGAACAGAACAACACAGAATTTACCCAGCTTCGGCAAAAACCTGCCTACGTGCTGCCCCCAAGGTTTCTACTAGAAATTAGATAGTCCCTCGCTTACACACGTAAACTCGCTATACCCGCTATTGACTAATCTAACTCTACGCTCAAAACCCTGCCACAACTCAACTACCGAGTTGCGAATTCTCAAGCTACGCCACGTAGCTTGTCCCCTAGTCACACGACTAGAAATTTAAACGGTTTAAAATTTAAAAACAAATTTAAACAGAAAACTAAAAATAAAAACCCTAATTAATAATAAACCAAAAACTAAAGCCTTTTTAAACAAAGCCGGCCCAATAATTTGTTAAAAAAAAGCGTCCCCCTTTCTTCCTTTTTAATTTATCGGCCTGGTTCCTTCTTGAAAATAATGGCGGTTGTATTTGTCTGTACAAATTAGGGCTTCTGCTCCTTGCGCTCTTTGTTCCAAATTAGGGTTGTAAATTAAAAGCAGCTGATAGTAGTTCGATCGTATGATTGATTTAGCTCCTCTCTATGCCGATCGACTATTTTTCCGAGTTGCTCACTGCTGCTCGATCGAGTTCGACGCTTGCGATTTCGGTATGTAATTTTTCCTTTTGATTTTCTGGGTTGATGCTTGAACTCGATACTCCTTGCCGATGATGTGAATTTGATTTATATAGGGTTTGTAAATCCTATTCTTGCGTTCGTATAAAATCATTTGAATTTGTCAAATTCTTTTGATCGGCCGTTTGATTATGCTTGAACGATTGATGATCGATCTGACTTTGTCAAATTCGTATCTTTTGCGTTCCTTGGTTGACACGGTTTTGAATTTATTTTCGTGATAACCACGGCTTCTACTCCGTTACTTTTTTTTTTCTGTTGACCGTGACTTGTTTACTTCGGCTTTGTTGTTACTGTGGCTTGTACTTGTTTACTGTTGTGTCATGTAGTTTGCTTCAATATGCCCTGGTCTGGAATAGCTCTGTTGCACTGAGTTTGTAGCTTGGTGTTGTGGTCATCTTGCTTTGCCTGGATTGTGTTCATTTGTGCACTTGTTGTCTTGTGTCTATGGCCACTGGTTTGCTGCCTTCATGTACATGTCGAACTTGCTTGATATGAAAATATGGTCGCATTGCAGTTGTATTGTGATTGGTTTGGATTGAAGTTGCAGGCTTGTGTACTATGTCTTTTGAGCATTGTATTACTTCATTGTTCACTGTCCTGTTGTTTGCAACTGTGTTGCACTTGCACACTTTCATCATTGCTGCCTGGTCGACTTGACATTGTTGATCTTGGTGGCATATTTGCTTGTTGTTGTTTGGATCATTATGCAGTCTGCATTGAACTGTAGCTTGCAATGTGTATTCATCCTTACTGACTTGATTCACTTCATGTTTGTCCTGTCTCACTTCCATGTATGGCTTTTCTTGGTCTCTGTTACATGCTTTTTGTTGCATGCTTGTTTGCATTTACTTGGTGCATTCATGTTTACTTTCATGGAGTAGTCACTGTTTTGCATTTAGCTCGGTTTACTGGTGCATACATGTTGCATTATTTGTCTCTGCTCCATTCTGGTTGCTTCCCTGATCTTGCTTGCTTCTGTACTGATGCATTAGTTGTTGGCATATTGATGCATTCATTGTAGCTCCATCTTGACTTGTGCTTTCTCACTGTATCAAATGCTATACTTGTTCATGTATTCGACTTCACTGTTTACATTGTTTGCATTCTTCCATACTGCTATGTTGTTTGTGTACTACTTTGGTCTCACTGTACATTATATGCAGCACCACTGTGTCGATCTTGCTTCTGCATATTGTTGTATCCATGTTGCAACTATTTTGGTCGAGACTTGTTGTTTGTTGGCACTGGACCTGATCTGCGTACATGATTGTTGCAGTCCATTTTGATGTTGGTCTTCGTTGCATTCATGTCATGTTGCCTTGTGTTGAATCCAGTTTTAAAACTCGGATTTGACCTTGTGCTCGTGTCGTGATTTTCAACGTTATTGCACGTGAGTTGAACCTAATTTTTCATTTGGGTTTGACCTGTGCTTGCCTGTCCCTGTAAATCAATCAAGTGTATATATCGGCGTGCACGGCCTTGTGGCATATACAGTAATACACTGTGTATGTCACAAGTTGTTCGTGTATGATGAATTCAAATTTAAATGATGACGAACAACCCAAATAACCGAGGTAAATATTATTTTCAAAAATCATATCTTATTTTATTTTGCAAAAATATTTCTTTTTCAATTTTACTGCGTTAGTGAATATTTTTGCAGATTTCTCAGATGCTGGATTCAAACTGGAATGAAGTTGAAGATAAATACGAGTGTGAGTGATATGTAGTGAGGTGAATTGTAAATGTGAAATGTGATGTAATTGTAATCAAAGTTGTATAGTTATAGTGAGAGCTTGAAATTGTACTATTCAAAGATGTAATAAATATTTGTTTGAATAAAATATTCGTTTGAATTCAAATTTCGTGTTATTTATTTTATTCTGCAAATATTTATTTAATCTGTGAAAAAATAAAATAGTATATTATCAAATACATTTAAACAAATGAATATATGTTTATTATCATCAAACAAAAATCATATAAGCGCATATTCAACAATCTCCCCCTTTTGATGATAACAAACATATATTTAAGATTTTGAACATGTTAAATGTATTTGATCAGTGATATATTCTAATTGCTCCCCCTATTTAATTGCTTCTTCTCTACACAAAACTCCCCCTACATATATGCATACAAATAAAATATGCAAATGAGTCTAGATGCAAAATAGAAAATTATTTGACCTTTGCTAGATTTTATTTGACAAAATCTTAACTTTTCTCTCCCCCTTTTGTTATCAGCAAAAGAATAATAGTGTTAGAGAAAATAGAGATAAAGTGATCGACATGAATCAAACATTTAACTCAATTGAATATAAATATCAAATTTCAATAAACTTCAAACAAAAATCATAATTACCCATGTCAGACGCATATTCCACTTTCAGAAATGATAGGGATAAATTCATAAAAATCATACAGTTCTGTCTATTTGTGGTATATTTATTTCGGGAAATTTGAATATCTACTAACCATGCATAACCGTTAGGACTTTTAAATGAGATTAGTAGTATTCCAATTTAATTTTAAAAATGAAATCAAGTATCTTCTAACCACGCATGACCGTGAGGACTTTTAAATGGGATTAGAATCAACTTGTCTATTTAACCAATTAATTTTGATATGCGTTCCATACATGCATAACCGTGAGGACTTTTAAATGAGCATGGAAGTACATAATCAAAAATCCAAGTAATTCACCCATGCATAACCGTGAGGACTTTTAAATGAGAGTGAATACTTTGGATATTTATTTTTATTGAAGAATATAATAAATTGAAGCACAGATAATTTCCTTTGTAAACTACCACAAATTTACATACTATATATGATTTTGATGAGTGATGGTCGATAGAAAGATGATAGAAATAGAAATGACCATGGAATTTTTACCCAACAAAAAGTTTTTATAACTTTTGTTATGAAATTCTAAAGAAATTTTTCTAAATATATTGTCTTGAGTAATGTATGACAAATATCGACACTCATCACTTTTTCAATCACTATTGATCTTTTCGATAATCATTAGGGAGTTAGATTAGTCAAAATAGTCATTTAAAATCAAATCCAAAAATTATAAAAATAATTTTTCAAAAATGACTAATCTGTAAATATGGTCAAACATGATTTTCTCGAGGGGGTTTTATAAGAAAATTTTCTGCTATTTGAAAAATATTTTAAGTGAAAAATATGCAGATATTTTCTTTGAAAAAAAACGATGCAACAAATGAATGTGTCAAAAATTAATCACGTTCCACTAGTAATTTTTCTATCAACCATATTACCAGTGTAATCTGCATCTGAATTTAAATTTCACTCAAAATTCACTCGTTGAATGTCAAAGACCAGATTCAGAAATTTCAACAAATTTTCTCATGATTATTATCAACAAATTTTAAATGAAATTCTCTTGGATTTGAAATGAAAACCGTGTCAACAATCAAACATATATTAAAGTGTCAATTTTAGAAGCCATCAAACATTATTTTTATTTCAAAGCAATTTCTTAAAAGTTTCAAAAATTTAAAATCCTTTTTACAATTTTTAAAATAGAATTCATTAGGATTTTAAATCGAGGCCGTGTCAAAACATGAATATAGATTTAGCCAAAAATATTATAACAACAATATTATTATCCAATCAAAACACTATTTTTCTCTTAAACTTATATATCAAGTAATTCTAGAGAATTTTATAGTGTTTTTGGCATAAGAATATAAATGGCTAACACTTTTGAATAAAGTCAGAATCAAAATCATCATTAAATCATCATCATATCATCATCGCATAATTGGCTGATTTTATTCAGAAAATGGTACAGATTATCACATATAAATATACCTTTACCTGTCTTTACCTTTACGATATTTCTCGTCGTTGTCAATTGTGATTCTGTCACCCTTATACTAGGCTAAGGAACTTAGCTTTGTCGCCCGTTGTGTTTCTGGAACAGCCAAAATCCAGAGAACACTATTGTTGTTCCTTAGCCTTCCACCACACCTACACGGAAAAGGATTTATGTGACCTATTTATTTTTATAGGTCCATGGTTGTTAGTGGCAGAAAATTTTGAAAAATAATTTTGTGTAGACCCAAAACTATTTATAATTGTTCCCTTTGGCACCCAAATTTGTTTAACTTTGAGAGATTTTATATTTGTGCCTTTTGGAACCCAAATCGGTATAGTTTTCACATGTTTGGGTCTATACCAACAATTATTGTGACTGTGTCCAAATTTTCTACAAATTGTGCACATAGAATTAACTTGATTAATCTTGTTTTCAACAATTTTCAAATTATTATATCCAAGTCCTTGTCTAACCGTATTAACAGTTTGCTTTCCTAATAGCATATTCAACGATTTTTCACTTTTGGAAAATTTATCTAAAGTCGTTGACAAATATTGGACTTGTGTTTTGAGAGATTCGTTTTCATTCAACAATTGTGTGCACTTTTTAATAGAATTCTCTCTCCTAGTATTTTCATTCTCCTTTAAAATCAGAATTTCATTTTCAAGCGATTTTATTTTAATTTCTGATTTTTTAATTTCCTCATCAAATGTTGGACACTTATCACACTTAGGGATCCTACTTTGATAGGTTTTAACTAATTGATCAAGTTGTTTATTACATTCTATCAAAGTATCTTTTTGAGATTCAAGTTTGGCGTATTTTTCCCTAAGTCGTTCAAAACAACCGTTTACTTCATGAAAATATATAAGCAACTCAGAATGGGTAAGTTTTGATACCTCACTTGGGTCGTCATCGTCACTGTCTGTTGTATCACCTCGAAGACACAATTCTGCCTTTTCGCTTTCACTGCCAGTGCTTTGATCATTCTCGTCTATTTCATCCCAAGTGGCTGCAAAACTTTTCTTTTTCTGTTCCTTTCCGTGGCTGGATTTAATTTGTGGACAATCGGGCTTGATATGGCCGGGTTTGTTGCAATTATAACAAATAAACTTTTGTTCTTCTGAGTAGTCTAGTGCTTTGGCTATTCTGCTTTTTGCTTTTTGAATTCGAGCTGAATTTCCATGTTTTTGATTCCATTTTTTTGAATTTCCTTATTAACAGCTCCAATTCTGCTGCTCCATCATCTTCATCGTTATCATCATCACTTCCGGTTGTTCCTTTGAGAGCTATTGATTTCTTTTGAGTGTCACCTCCTTCACGCTCTTCTTTGAATTTCATTTCAAGCTCATAAGTGGTGAGATTTCCGATGAGTTCCTCAACTTTAAGTTGTTTCAAATCTTTCGATTCTTGTATGGCAGTTATTTTGCTTCAAAGCTTCGTGGAAGGACTCTGAGGATTTTGCGGACTATTTCTAATTCGGTGTATGTTTTTCCGAGAGCTTTTGATTTGTATACGATATTGGAGAGTCGTCCGTACATCTCTTTGACATTTTCTTCCTTCGCCATTTTGAAGTTCTCGTATTCGCTGCTTAGCATTGCAAGGCGAGATTCTTTGACTTGAGATGTTCCTTCGTGAGTCACTTCTAGTATGTGCCATATTTCCTGCGCAGTTAGACAATGTGAGACACGATTAAATTCAAATTGATCCAATGAACAGATAATAGAATTCATAGCTTTGGCATTAGTATTCTGTAATTTATTTTCTAGTTCTGTCCATTGTTCCTTTGGTTTCTCTATTTCCTGATTATCTACAGTTATAGTTGGTATACTATAACCTGTCTCAACAATATTCCAAGCGTCAATGGTTTTCAGAAAAATTTGCATTCTATTTTTCCAGTAAGCATATTCACCATTGAACATTGGTGGTCTAACTATGGATTGTCCTTCTGCAAAAGCATTATTAAAAGAAGTCATTTTAAAAAATTCAAATTTTTAAAACAAAAACCGATTTTTGAAACAAGAATTTTTAAAACACGAATTTTTAAATAAAAAATTGGTTTTTGTAAAATCAAAATTTTAAAACAAAAAATGGCTTTTGTTCCTAGCTCTGATACCACTTGTAGGATCGATTTCACCCTAGAGGGGGGGTGAATAGGGTGATAGTGTTAATTATAAAAATTATTGCGGAAGTGTATATTAATTTTAACACAGATCACTGCAGAATAAACACAGCACATATAATATCAGAATAAAATGCAGAACAGAACAACACAGAATTTACCCAGCTTCGGCAAAAACCTGCCTACGTGCTGCCCCCAAGGTTTCTACTAGAAATTAGATAGTCCCTCGCTTACACACGTAAACTCGCTATACCCGCTATTGACTAATCTAACTCTACGCTCAAAACCCTGCCACAACTCAACTACCGAGTTGCGAATTCTCAAGCTACGCCACGTAGCTTGTCCCCTAGTCACACGACTAGAAATTTAAACGGTTTAAAATTTAAAAACAAATTTAAACAGAAAACTAAAAATAAAAACCCTAATTAATAATAAACCAAAAACTAAAGCCCTTTTAAACAAAGCCGGCCCAATAATTTGTTAAAAAAAAAGCGTCCCCCTTTCTTCCTTTTTAATTTATCGGCCTGGTTCCCTCTTGAAAATAATGGCGGTTGTATTTGTCTGTACAAATTAGGGCTTCTGTTCCTTGCGCTCTTTGTTCCAAATTAGGGTTGTAAATTAAAAGCAGCTGATAGTAGTTCGATCGTATGATTGATTTAGCTCCTCTCTATGCCGATCGACTATTTTTCTGAGTTGCTCACTGCTGCTCGATCGAGTTCGACGCTTGCGATTTCGGTATGTAATTTTTCCTTTTGATTTTCTGGGTTGATGCTTGAACTCGATACTCCTTGCCGATGATGTGAATTTGATTTATATAGGGTTTGTAAATCCTATTCTTGCGTTCGTATAAAATCATTTGAATTTGTCAAATTCTTTTGATCGGCCGTTTGATTATGCTTGAACGATTGATGATCGATCTGACTTTGTCAAATTCGTATCTTTTGCGTTCCTTGGTTGACACGGTTTTGAATTTATTTTCGTGATAACCACGGCTTCTACTCCGTTCCTTTTTTTTTCTGTTGACCGTGACTTGTTTACTTCGGCTTTGTTGTTACTGTGGCTTGTACTTGTTTACTGTTGTGTCATGTAGTTTGCTTCAATATGCCCTGGTCTGGAATAGCTCTGTTGCACTGAGTTTGTAGCTTGGTGTTGTGGTCATCTTGCTTTGCCTGGATTGTGTGCATTTGTGCACTTGTTGTCTTGTGTCTATGGCCACTGGTTTGCTGCCTTCATGTACATGTCGAACTTGCTTGATATGAAAATCTGGTCGCATTGCAGTTGTATTGTGATTGGTTTGGATTGAAGTTGCAGGCTTGTGTACTATGTCTTTTGAGCATTGTATTACTTCATTGTTCACTGTCCTGTTGTTTGCAACTGTGTTGCACTTGCACACTTTCATCATTGCTGCCTGGTCGACTTGACATTGTTGATCTTGGTGGCATATTTGCTTGTTGTTGTTTGGATCATTATGCAGTCTGCATTGAACTGTAGCTTGCAATGTGTATTCATCCTTACTGACTTGATTCACTTCATGTTTGTCCTGTCTCACTTCCATGTATGGCTTTTCTTGGTCTCTGTTACATGCTTTTTGTTGCATGCTTGTTTGCATTTACTTGGTGCATTCATGTTTACTTTCATGGAGTAGTCACTGTTTTGCATTTAGCTCGGTTTACTGGTGCATACATGTTGCATTATTTGTCTCTGCTCCATTCTGGTTGCTTCCCTGATCTTGCTTGCTTCTGTACTGATGCATTAGTTGTTGGCATATTGATGCATTCATTGTAGCTCCATCTTGACTTGTGCTTTCTCACTGTATCAAATGCTATACTTGTTCATGTATTCGACTTCACTGTTTACATTGTTTGCATTCTTCCATACTGCTATGTTGTTTGTGTACTACTTTGGTCTCACTGTACATTATATGCAGCACCACTGTGTCGATCTTGCTTCTGCATATTGTTGTATCCATGTTGCAACTATTTTGGTCGAGACTTGTTGTTTGTTGGCACTGGACCTGATCTGCGTACATGATTGTTGCAGTCCATTTTGATGTTGGTCTTCGTTGCATTCATGTCATGTTGCCTTGTGTTGAATCCAGTTTTAAAACTCGGATTTGACCTTGTGCTCGTGTCGTGATTTTCAACGTTATTGCACGTGAGTTGAACCTGATTTTTCATTTGGGTTTGACCTGTGCTTTCCTGTCCCTGTAAATCAATCAAGTGTATATATCGGCGTGCACGGCCTTGTGGCATATACAGTAATACACTGTGTATGTCACAAGTTGTTCGTGTATGATGAATTCAAATTTAAATGATGACGAACAACCCAAATAACTGAGGCAAATATTATTTTCAAAAATCATATCTTATTTTATTTTGCAAAAATATTTCTTTTTCAATTTTACCGCGTTAGTGAATATTTTTGCAGATTTCTCAGATGCTGGATTCAAACTGGAATGAAGTTGAAGATAAATACGAGTGTGAGTGATATGTAGTGAGGTGAATTGTAAATGTGAAATGTGATGTAATTGTAATCAAAGTTGTATAGTTATAGTGAGAGCTTGAAATTGTACTATTCAAAGATGTAATAAATATTTGTTTGAATAAAATATTCGTTTGAATTCAAATTTCGTGTTATTTATTTTATTCTGCAAATATTTATTTAATCTATGAAAAAATAAAATAGTATATTATCAAATACATTTAAACAAATGAATATATGTTTATTATCATCAAACAAAAATCATACAAGCGCATATTCAACACAAAGCCATCTTCGGAGGCAAAACACTTCTCTACGGAGACCAAATGCTTCTCCTCAGAGACCAAAGCCCTCTTCGGAGGCAAAACGCTTCTCTACGGAGACCAAATGCTTCGCTTCAGAGAACAAAGCCCTCTTCGGAGGCAAAACGCTTCTCTACGG
This sequence comes from Allium cepa, assembly GCA_030765085.1. Lineage (NCBI taxonomy): Eukaryota > Viridiplantae > Streptophyta > Magnoliopsida > Asparagales > Amaryllidaceae > Allium > Allium cepa. Next base: position 871,122,391 of record CM060943.1, on the reverse strand, counting down.
AGACCAAATGCTTCTCCTCAGATACCAAAGCCCTCTTCGAAGGCAAAATGCTTCTCTACGGAGACCAAGTGCTTCTCCTCAGAGACCAAAGCCCTCTTCGAAGGCAAAACGCTTCTCTACGAAGACCAAATGCTTCTCCTCAGAGACCAAAGCCCTCTTCGAAGGCAAAATGCTTCTCTATGGAGACCAAATGCTTCTCCTCAGAGACCAAAGCCCTCTTCGAAGGCAAAACGCTTCTCTACGAAGACCAAATGCTTCTCCTCAGAGACCAAAGCCCTCTTCGAAGGCAAAACGATTCTCTACGGAGACAAAACGCTTCTCTACGGAGACCATGTGCTTCTCCTCAGAGACCAAAGACCTCTTCGGAGGCACACGTTTCGCCGAGATTGAAATAAAACTTCCAAGTGTTGAAACGTGAAAAGCCCTCTTCGGAGGCCCATTTCACTAGGAGTTGAAGTGTAAGAGTCGCTCTTTGGAGGTCCACTTCACCAGAAGCTGAAATGATAAAAAGACCTCTTCAGAGGCACACGTTTCACCGAGATTGAAATAAAATTTCCAAGTGTTGAAACGTGAAAAAGCCCTCCTCAGAGGTACAACTTTTCAAAGAAGCATTTCATCAGAAATGCAAAACGAAGATCAAAAAGCCTTCCACCGAGGCGCAATATAAAAAAAAGAGGGTCCCCTTCAAAGGTACACTTTAGCTCTCAAAGGAAGATTGGTTCATCTATTTTGAGAAGCCCCTTCCTCAAAAGACTAAAGTGCCCTTCACAGGCCCGCTCTACCACATAGGAGAATTCGCTTTGTAAAAATGTGTATATGCACAAAAGAAAAAGTGATATCTCCGAAGGTTGAAGCGTAAAAACTTATATGAAATGAGGTGTACTCTGTTTAGGGCGAAATGATATTTCCACAAATATGGAATAATTATTCTCCAAAAATAGGACTACAAGTCCCCTCGAGATTGGAAATATTACGATGAGCTTATGGTATGGGGGCAATACGGTGTGGCTGCATTGGTAAAAGCACCGAACAACATACCACAAGCTCACTATAATATTACATAAAGAAACTTGCATATATATAAAAAAAAAAGAATAGATGCATTCTCAAACACAGATAGAAGTTTATACAAGCAAGAGAATCATTTTATTCAACGTTATGAAAATTATGTACATTTATTCAACGTTATGAAAATTATGTACATATGCAGGTTTCAAAATAAAAGAAAAGCGGGGGCCGGTACCCGCACAACGTCCGGGCAGTACAAACAAAAAGCTAAAAGCAAAAAGTAAAAACAAGGAAGGGGAAGCAGGGTCCATAACTTCTACTTCTTACCACCACCTTTGGAGCTTTCACCTGACCTAATAGGTAGTTTTTCAGGACGGCTTGGGAGTGTTGGGGAAGAAGGAGAGAGGGCTACTGCCGGATCAACCTCCGCTTCCTTTTCAGTAACAGAAATGCTTTTCCTCTTCTTCTTTTAAGTAGTACTCTTCCTCCTCCTCTTCGAAGAAGACTCGCTTCCCAGAGTAAAAAGAGTAGACAATTTTATATCATCGGAAATGGTTCACTCCGGGGACTCATTGACTTCTCCAAGCCCTTCTCCCCCGTGTTCCTGTGAAGCATTAGGATCATCTAAGTCTCGGAGAGCCTCTATTTGCTCCTCTTGCGATCCGGGTTGAGAGGCGAATGGAGGGGTGACTTGGAGAGGCGGGGGAGGAATAACTGAAGGAGCGGGAGTCCGAACGATGCTCGGCACTTTCTCTACAGAAGAAAAGAAGTTAAAGTCAGTAAAGAGAGGAGATAAAGGCTCGTTGAGATTCAAGAAGTAGTCAAGAAGCTCATCAAACTCATAGGAAGCAAATGAGCAGTCTATTTGAGTAAGATCAGCATTAGGATTACCTGGCGGAGTAGGCTTAATTTGCTATGTCAATCTCAAAACCCAGCGCTTCACCGCTCTCTTGGCTTTCGTCTCCGTTATGGACAGTTGCACCTTCTGTGATAGCTTTGGTAGGGGGTGGAGAATGAGAACTGGAGCCGACAATGTCGATTTCAGCCGAAGGTGAAGGCTGAACTGGATCAGTTGAAGTAGTTTTTCCTAAATGCTCCCATTCTGCCATTTCGGCTCTTAATTTCCCAAGTTGTTCTTTTCCACTGACAAGAGCGGCGCGAGCTTCGTCATCCAAGTAATGCTTCTCAAGAGCTGATTCGGCATAGCCAGCACCTTTACCGCCAAGCATGTCAAGTGCGGCCTCCCACACTTCAGCCAGAGTAACTTCATATTTGGGGCCTAGAAAGGCGTGACTACCGCGCCCCAAGACGCTGTGTAGGTAGAAGTCAAATAATGTCGAGCTGATGCTGGTCTTCGTTGCCTCATGAGATTCTTCAGCTGCAATTTTACCGGCAACGGCCTCATCACGCTCTCTTTCAGCTTCGGAGAGTTGAAGCTTTAGCATTTCGATCTCCGCCTCTTGAGAGCCGGTTTTATTCCGAAGCTCTTCAATATCAGCGATATAGCCCTTATTGATTCTGTTTTGCACCTCGAGCCTATCTTCGGCATCCCTCTGAGCAGCATGAGCGTTCCGCACTTGTTCCTGAAGCACTTTCTCCCTCTGGGAGTAGGAAGTAGAAGAAGTAGCAAGCTCCTCTTTAAGCTTTCCAACCTCCGCTTCGAGCTTTTCGTTATAGTCAGTGATGCTCCTCATCTCTATGTCATGTTCATTGAGAATTTTTTGCCATTCAGATTTATCATTCTCCATAGTCAACATAGCTTCAAGGTTCGCACGGTTCACTCTCTGGAGTTCGTCAACAAGTTTTTGCCAGCTCGACATTCTCTCAATATCAAGTCTGACGGCATCAAGATTTCGCAACATGGCAGGCTTGTCAATTGGAACTAAGTCGAGATCAAAGCGAACCCCCTTCAAGCACCATTGTGGAAATCGGCTTTGGAGAGTAGCTGGACCTGGCCCAACTTGATATGAAGGCCTGTTAATGATTGTCTGGATATCGGTACGAGAAGGGGCAGGAGATTGAGGAGGAATGGAAGCAGTGGTCTTCTCAGAAATTGCATGTACTGATTGCTCACTAACTTTAGCCCGTTTGCTTGGTCGTCAGCCATGTGGCTCTTCCCTCTGTCATCATGGGATTTACGGTTATGGGAATCACCCTCTCTATGGGAAGAATCGTGCCGCTCATCCCCTCTTCCACAGCGTTCTTCATAAGAACGTCTCTCCCGAGCCTTTCGAGCAACCCTCTCTTCATCAGTTTCCCTATAAGTGGGAAGATAACACCTATATTCATACTGACCACGCTTTCCGTATTGCTTGAAGTCGTCCAATATGAACCACTTCGCCCCATCGGAGAATCTGAAACTGAAAAAAGACAAGTCTTAAAAGTCTTCAGAGAAAAGAAGTTAAGTACGAATAAATGCTGAAAGTTCTAAGTGTGTGTGATGTGCAAACTACGCGCATCAAACTACGAACCACTCTTCGATCGCGAAGCAATGGTGGGGGTAGTAGTTAGCGTCAACTCTTGAGTCGACGGAGCTTGTTGCAAAGTAGAATTCGCTTCAACTACTGAAGAAAAAACCATAGTAGTAATAGGGTCGTCTTTAAAAAGTTCCTGTGAAGTTATGATCAGGTCGCTTAGCCCCTCAAAAGTATCATCACCGCCATGCCCGGTGGGAGTTTCTTTTTCGGCTTCCAGATCGGTCGCATCTTCAGAGCAACGAAGAGTTTCTTCCTCCTCAATAACTGGGGCAAGTGCCGGTTTGCTGGACGGACCCGCAACATCGGTAAGTGTGGGGCACTTCACCAGTAAGGTTTCAATAGAGGGCTCCTTCGGCATAAGCACTTCAACAGGGATTGAGACATCTGGTGCCTCCGTTGGAGAATCGGGGACTTCATGAGGCTGAGTGGAGCAAGAAGGGTGAAGAAGTCCGAACTGGTGAAGGAATTCATCGTTCAACAAAAATTTCATGTCCCGCTCTTCAACCGGTACAGCCATGAGCCTCTCTAGAGTTGGCTTGTGGCTGGGATCTCTAGAAGGAGGGGGAAGCGCTGAAATGAAAAAACAAAGTTAACACTTGGCAATTCGGACTTCGCAAACTCAGAGAATAGAAGAAGTAAAGGTAGATGATCTTACTTCCTTCCCTCCACACAGCATAAAACCCTGGGGGGCAGCGGACAAAGAAGAACTGAGTTAAGAACCCATGAGAAGTGTCGGGAAGGCCAACGATCAATTTGCGATTTCGGGCGCTTCTCACGACGGTGATAGAAGGGTGATCCTTAGTCCTGGTAAAGGAGCATAAGAAGCAAATCTCATCGAAGCTTGGAAGTCGATCAAATGTTCTCCTAAATAGCACACACAGCCCCATCAGAATGGCGTAGCCATTGGGGTGTAGCTGGAATGGGGGGATGGCTAGTTGACGAAGAAGATTCTGGAGAAAGTTGTTGAAAGGGGGAATGGCCCTGCTCAGGCTCATTTGCCGGTTAACCGCTACAAAGCCAGGAGGCGCCACATCAGCAGTGTTAGTTTTCTTAGGAAGAATGGCATCTGCTTCAGCAATGCCAAACTGAGTACATAACTGACGAAAAACTTTGTATGATAAAGTGGTAGAGGTTCTCTCTGGAGGATTAACTAGGGTAGCCGGAATAAGAGTGGCTTCTCCAGTCTGGGATGTCACCTCTTCTTGTTGAGAAGTAATTCTACACAAGCAACTAGATATTCAAATATGAAGGTGCACGTTTCCTAAAAGTGTGAAGTGTTGTGCAGAACTAATAAAAATAACAAGTAAATATAACTGGAATTAAACTAGTCGACAATTGATCGATTACCAAATTTCAGGACTTGTTAATTTAAAGTTCAGGTATAGTATTACTGCAAACTGGGCGGTTTCAGTTGACTATTTCAATGTTGCTTTAATAGTTTACTTGAATTTGATGATTTAAAAGCACTTCCTTCGTACAATCTATTTAAGTTGATTATCTGTTGTTAACTAATCTTCCATTTGATGTGGGCAGTTAGTGGCAGTATATTCGTCCCAATTTTCTGTAAATGATGTATTGAACAGATTGTTAGCTCGCAAGTCAAAAGTGATCTGTGAAAGAATGCAGCAAAGTCTAACAGTTCAAAGTTTAACAGTTCAAAGTTCAAGCAACAGTTCAAGGTTCAAGCAAAGTTTAAAAGTACAAGTGCTAAGTCGCCGATGACTCAAGTGCTAACTCGGCGACGACTTAAGTGCTAACTCGCCGACGACTTAAGAAATTTTTCCTACAGGTTATGTCTTTGGTTCTCTGGCTAACTCGTCCATGACCTAAGGATTATGAGGCGAGTTAAGTTAGGTCGTTTCAATCTTGAGTCATTAATGCTTTAAGTCGGCTGTGCTTTAAGTCGTAAACCGTGGAAGATAGAAGAAACTTCAATTCAAAGCAGCGAGAAATTCTCAAGTCCTAACTCGGCCCCGACTCAAAGCTTAAGTCATAAAGTATGTTAAGTCGGTTCATAGCTAAGTCGCTAAGATTGCTGGATCGCACAAAATTGCCAAGTCGCACCCGAGGCAACATTCCACTCCATTTGGCCAACATACCTCCTTACTCCTAACCCGTTAACTTTCTTACTCCTAACCCGTTAACCATCTAACTCCTAACACGTTAACCCAATAACCTCACAATGGTCAACCCTAGTTCTATCTCACCACTAGATCGCCTCAAATCACGAATCATCGCAAGTCAGATCAAACCGCCTGCCTTAAGTCCATCGATGTCCAATATAACAATATTCGCAAGGCACAAGGGGGAAAATCAGAGACGAAGATCGACGATGATCGGCAATTGGAAAAGAGGCAAAATCTCTTACGCGGTGTGATGCTAGAGATGATCGAAGATGAATCAAGTCAAAATCGCCTTTGAAAGCTTGGAGAAGTGTAAATGGCAGATGCAGCTTAGAGATTAAGTAATGAGAAGAAGGAGGTAAGAGTAACGACTCAAGCCTTTTATATCTCAGGGCAGTGGAACTCGAAACGGCACATGCGAGTTAAGGAAAGTCGAAGTGCACGACCTACGACTTAGGCGTGTACTTCAAGGGGCAAATGTTAACCCCGTTTAGTCAACGAGTTAAGGCCTGGGACGATCCACGACTTAAGGTGCTTAACGGTTCAAGAGGGATCTACGACTTAGGAAACCTCACGACTTAAGGTGTGTGACGACTTAACAAGTTAAGGCATGAACGACTTACGAATTAAGGTCACCACGATTTAACAGCTCAAAGTACTCCACGACTTAACAACTTATGGTCTGGACGACTTTACGAGTTAAGGTCTACACGACTTAAGAATTGAAACGGTCTAAGCAGTTTTCGACTCAAGCAGGTCTACGACTTAAAGCAATCTACGACTTAAGGAAGTCTACGACTTAAGAGATGGCACGACTTAAAAGGTATACGACTTAACCACTCATGGCACGAAAAGGTTAAGACAACTACACTTAAGTCGCAACTGACTTACGACCTTTGCTAGGTCGATCACGACCTAAGACTACAGAGGCAAGTTCAACACCACGCCATGATTCGTTAACTCGTTGACGACTTGGGACTTGAGATGTGAATCCAAAAGAGCAAACTTACTCCAGTTAAGCCGCAAGCCAAGACTTAGTTGAGGTCGGTCATGACCTACGACCTATGATGAGTCGTGCACGACTTAAGCAAACAGATAAGAAGCCGCATCCGGTTAACTCGTGCACGACTTAGGACTTGTAACATGAATTCGAACAGATAAGCAAACTTCTACCAAGCTACGAGCTAGACTCAATAGGTCGGCCATGACCTACCCTAAGTCGGTCACGAGTTACGACCTAAGGGGTAAAATTCTCTATAAATACCAACTTACATTGTACGTGAAAGGGACCTTTTGGACAATCTCTTCAAGCGCCAATACTCTGCCAGTTTCTAAACCGACTTTATACATGAAGTTTCGAAGAACACTACAAGCTACTTTGAAAGACTTTCACACGTCGGACATGGATTCGAAGACTTTCATCTACATCGAAGCTTAAGCTACTTGCTCAAAGTGTTTTGTAACTAAAGAGATTTGTACTTGAAGAGCATTGTATCGTTTTGTAACAAGATCAGTAATAAAGATACTTAAAGTGGACGTAGGCTACTCCTTAAGCCGAACCAATATAAAATCGCTGTCTCTTACTGTATTTTCTGTTATTTTAGCTGATATTCTGTTCCCGAACTGTCGTGTGGTGCTTTCACATTCACACTTCACACACCGGGGTGTTAGCGTTCGATTTTAAGCGTTAACATTTTTGGTGCTTTCACTGAAAAACCAACTCAGGATACTTCCATCATTGCTCCACAAAAGTTTATGGAAAGAGTTTCTCTCAAAACCAGAAGTCCATCGGAAATCATGGCTCTTGGAAGAAAGGGTAAATCTACTATATCTGAAATTGCTCAAGAAGGGACCTCTGCTTCCCCAATACCAGATCAGGCGACTCCTACTGTTGGAGTCACAAGAGCTGAATTAGACGATGCAGTGTCCAGGTTATATCAACAGATTGAAGCTCAAAACGCTTTAATGATGGATAGATTGAATGCCACGCTTGGGGCAAGTCGACAACCAGAAAATAACGAAGTAAACCTTGCCGAAGATGTTCATGATTCCCAGGACAAAAGTATTCCTCGAAGAACAGCTGGCATCGCCACAGGGGAACCTTCCCAAGTTGGGGGTTCAAGGCCGCAACCAACTGTTCGTTGACGACTTGGGACTTGAGATGTGAATCCAAAAGAGCAAACTTACTCTAGTTAAGCCGCAAGCCAAGACTTAGTTCAGATCGGTCACGACCTACGACCTATGATGAGTCGTGCACGACTTAAGCAAACAAATAAGAAGCCGCATCCGGTTTACTCGTGCACGACTTAGGACTTGTAACATGAATTCGACCAGATAAGCAAACTTCTACCAAGCTACGAGTTGGACTCAATAGGTCGGCCACGACCTACCCTAAGTCGGTCACGAGTTACGACCTAAGGGGTAAAATTCTCTATTAATACCAACCTACATTGAACGTGAAAGGGACCTTTTGGACAATCTCTTCAAGCGCCAATACTCTGCCGGTTTCTAAACCGACTTTATACTTGAAGTTTCGAAGAACACTACAAGCTACTTTGAAAGACTTTCACACGTCGGACATGGATTCGAAGACTTTCATCTACATCGAAGCTTAAGCTACTTGCTCAAAGTGTTTTGTAACTAAAGAGATTTGTACTTGAAGAGCATTGTATCGTTTTGTAACAAGATCAGTAATAAAGATACTTAAAGTGGACGTAGGCTACTCCTTAAGCCGAACCAATATAAAATCGCTGTCTCTTACTGTATTTTCTGTTATTTTTGCTGATATTCTGTTCCTGAACTGTCGGGTGGTGCTTTCACATTCACACTTCACACACCGGGGTGTTAGCGTTCGATTTTAAGCATTAACATTTTTGGTGCTTTCACTGAAAAACCAACTCAGGATACTTCCATCATTGCTCCGCAAAAGTTTATGGAAAGAGTTTCTCTCAAAACCAGAAGTCCATCGAAAATCATGGCTCTTGGAAGAAAGGGTAAATCTACTATATCCGAAATTGCTCAAGAAGGGACCTCTGCTTCCCCAATACCAGATCAGGCGACTCCTACTGTCGGAGTCACAAGAGCTGAATTAGACGATGCAGTGTCCAGGTTATATCAACAGATTGAAGCTCAAAACGCTTTAATGATGGATAGATTGAATGCCACGCTTGGGGCAAGTCGACAACCAGAAAATAACGAAGTAAACCTTGCCGAAGATGTTCATGATTCCCAGGACAAAAGTATTCCTCGAAGAACAGCTGGCATCGCCACAGGGGAACCTTCCCAAGTTGGGGGTTCAAGGACGCAACCAACTGTTCGTTGACGACTTGGGACTTGAGATGTGAATCCAAAAGAGCAAACTTACTCCAGTTAAGCCACAAGCCAAGACTTAGTTCAGGTCGGTCACGACCTACGACCTATGATGAGTCGTGCACGACTTAAGCAAACAAATAAGAAGCCGCATCCGGTTTACTCGTGCACGACTTAGGACTTGTAACATGAATTCGAATAGATAAGCAAACTTCTACCAAGCTACGAGCTGGACTCAATAGGTCGGCCACGACCTACCCTAAGTCAGTCACGAGTTACGACCTAAGGGGTAAAATTCTCTATAAATACCAACCTACATTGAACGTGAAAGGGACCTTTTGGACAATCTCTTCAAGCGCCAATACTCTGCCGATTTCTAAATCGACTTTATACTTGAAGTTTCGAAGAACACTACAAGCTACTTTGAAAGACTTTCACACGTCCGACAAGGATTCGAAGACTTTCATCTACATCGAAGCTTAAGCTACTTGCTTAAAGTGTTTTGTAACTAAAGAGATTTGTACTTGAAGAGCATTGTATCGTTTTGTAACAAGATCAGTAATAAAGATACTTAAAGTGGACGTAGGCTACTCCTTAAGCCGAACCACTATAAAATCGCTGTCTCTTACTGTATTTTCTGTTATTTTAGCTGATATTCTGTTCCCGAACTATCGGGTGGTGCTTTCACATTCACACTTCACACACTGGCGTGTTAGCGTTCGATTTTAAGCGTTAACATTTTTGGTGCTTTCACTGAGAAATCAACTCAGGATACTTCCATCATTGCTCCGCAAAAGTTTGTGGAAAGAGTTTCTCTCAAAACCAGAAGTCCATCGGAAATCATGGCTCCTGGAAGAAAGGGTAAATCTACTATATTCGAAACTGCTCAAGAAGGGACCTCTGCTTCCCCAATACCAGATCAGGCGACTCCTACTGTCGAAGTCACAAGAGCTGAATTAGACGATGCAGTGTCCAGGTTATATCAACAGATTGAAGCTCAAAACGCTTTAATGATGGATAGAATGAATGCCACGCTTGGGGCAAGTCGACAACCAGAAAATAACGAAGTAAACCTTGCCGAAGATGTTCATGATTCCCAGGACAAAAGTATTCCTCGAAGAACAGCTGGCATTGCCACAGGGGCACCTTCCCAAGTTGGGGGTTCAAGGCCGCAACCAACTGTTCGCGAATATTTGCCAAGACAAACTTTCGAAAGAACAGCCGACGTCCGCCCAGCGAGGCCTCTGAACAACGAGGAGTACCTATCAGGGATGGTTCGCCAAATCATGAAAGAGAGCATGCAAAGGGAAGAAGTCGAAAAAGACTGGGGCTTCGCTCCAAGCAAGACTCCGTTCACTGAAAAGATCTTGAAAGTAGATTTTCCAAAGAAATTTGTGCCTCCTGCTATCCCGGCCTATAATGGAATTAGTGACCCTAACCATTTCCTATACAAGTACGATTGGCATATGACAAGGGCAAGAGCATCTGACGAGGTTAAATGTCGATACTTTCCAGTGTACTTGGAAGGTGTGGCCCTACTTTGGTTCACAAAGCTACCGGTCCGGTCTATAGACCAATTCTCCGAATTAATTTGAAAATTTAGAGAACAGTTCAGGCTGTATGCATCGAAGGCAAAGGATATAATGTCGTCGTCCAGCATTGAGCAAGCTTTCGGAGAATCTATCAAATCTTTCTTGAATCGCTTCCACATAGCTTTGGCCGAAGTAGACAATGCAGAGCCCCGTATGATCCTGACCTACTTGATGTGAGCCATCGACAAGTCGAGTGAATTCGAAAAATGGCTGAAAATGAAGGAGCCGAACTCACTTGACAAGTTTTATAAAATGGCCGACGAATTCATGCGACAAGAAAGCCTTTCTGGGCCAGCAAAAGTAGTTGTTGCCAAAGTCGAGGATAATAGTGTTGCTTCTAACAAGAGAGAATCTGGTAACCGGAAAAGGAAAAATGATGAAGGAAAGAAGCAGAAAAATGAGAAGAAACCTCGCCGCTTCGATCCCTCAGACTTTACTCCTTTAACTGATACTCCAGAGAATATCTTTTTCGCAACTAAGGATGTTGTTGAGTATCCCAAACCACCTGAGATGAAGAGAGATTCAGTGAATAATGGGAAGTTCTGTCGATTCCACAATCAACCTAGCCATGACACTGACCAATGTCGCCAGTTAAAGAACGTGATTGAAGAATTGCTGAAACAAAATAAGCTGCAACAGTATGTGAAGAAAAACAGAGTCGACCCAACCTCATCCACTCAGGGACAACAACGTCAATCTGGTTTAGGCAACAAAACTGCAGCGCAAGAATCCGAAAAACTTGTTATTGAAGTTATTACAGGGGGTCCTCACCCAGCAGGCGAAAATTGGGACGAGTTGGAAAGATATGCTTATGCTTTGAGAAGAAATTAACCAAAGTGTTGCCGACTACCCACAAGAACTGCAGCTCAGCATATTCCGCTCCAAAGGGAAATCCGACCCTGGAACCATGGAACAATAATCACTTCATTTTTAATAGCTTTGCTTAAAATTGTGAAGTTACCATGAATGTATCATTCTTATGTTGAAAAAACCGCTATAAAAGTAGTGTTGATCAATAAAAGAAAAATAGACATCTTGTGTTCTTTACTACAATTTAATGCCTGTTTTATTTCGATATGCAAATATATTTAAAATATTGCTAAAATCTCGATTTCAAATCGCAGGCTATCAAAGCAAAGCTTACCTATTCAACACATCGCAAAGCTTAGCGATTCCTACAAGTCACAAAAGTCCCTAACCCTACTCCTACAAGAGAAGTGTTATTTACAAATGATTGATGGTTCCACTAAAGTAGGCACCTTCCTAACGAGAAGGGTCCGGACCTTTGCCATTAAACCGTAATAGTTTGTGCTAACAAACATCCGGTGAAGTGGCTCGCATCTGCCCCGTGGATTCGCTCAACAATAAAGTACACTTCTCCGGCAAAGGCGAACAACTGCCAAGAGAATGGGATGTGAACTCGAAATCGCTAAGGAGCAGATGATGAAAAGGACGTGACCAAAGCCCTCTTCGAAGGTAAAACGCTTCTCTACGGAGACCAAATGCTTCTCCTTAGAGAACAAAGCCCTCTTCGGAGGCAAAACGCTTCTCTACGGAGACCAAATGCTTCTCCTCAGAGAACAAAGCCCTCTTCGGAGGCAAAACGCTTCTCTACGGAGACCAAATGCTTCTCCTCAGAGAACAAAGCCCTCTTCGGAGGCAAAACGTTTCTCTACGGAGACCAAATGCTTCTCCTCAGAGAACAAAGCCCTCTTCGGAGGCAAAACGCTTCTCTACGGAGACCAAATGCTTCTCCTCAGAGACCAAAACCCTCTTCGAAGGAAAAACGCTTCTCTACGGAGACGAAATGCTTCTCCTCAGAGACCAAAGCCCTCTTCGGAGGCAAAACGCTTCTGTACGGAGACCAAATGCTTCTCCTCAGAGAACAAAGCCCTCTTCGGAGGCAAAACGCTTCTCTACGGAGGCCAAATGCTTCTCCTCAGAGAACAAAGCCCTCTTCGGAGGCAAAACGCTTCTCTACGGAGACCGAATGCTTCTCCTCAGAGAACAAAGCCCTCTTCGGAGGCAAAACGCTTCTCTACGGAGACTGAAAGCTTCTCCTAAGAGACCAAAGCCCTCTTCGAAGGCAAAACGCTTCTCTACAGAGACCAAATGCTTCTCCTCAGAGACCAAAGCCCTCTTCGAAGGCAAAACGCTTCTCTACGGAGACAAAATGCTTCTCCTCAGAGACCAAAGCCCTCTACGAAGGCAAAATGCTTCTCTACGGAGACAAAACGCTTCTCTACGGAGACCAAATGCTTCTCCTCAGAGACCAAAGACCTCTTCGGAGGCACACGTTTCACCGAGATTGAAATAAAACTTCCAAGTGTTGAAACGTGAAAAGCCCTCTTCGGAGGCCCATTACACCAGGAGTTGAAGTGTAAGAGTCGCTCTTCGGAGGTCCACTTCACCAGAAGATGAAATGATAAGAAGACCTCTTAAGAGGCACACGTTTAACCGAGATTGAAATAAAACTTCCAAGTGTTGAAACGTGAAAAAGCCCTCCTCAGAGGTACAACTTTTCAAAGAAGCATTTCATCAGAAATGCAAAACAAAGATCAAAAAGCCCTCCACCGAGGCGCAATATAAAAAAAAGAGGGTCCCCTTCAAAGGTAGCTCTCAAAGGAAGATTGGTTCATCTATTTTGAGAAGGCCCTTCCTCAAAAGACTAAAGTGACCTTCAGAGGCCCGCTCTACCACATAGGAGAATTCGCTTTGTAAAAATGTGTATATGCACAAAAGAAAAAGTGATATCTTCGAAGGTTGAAGCGTAAAAACTTATATGAAACGAGGTGTACTCTGTTTAGGGCGAAATGATATTTCCACAAATATGTAATAATTATTCTCCAAAAATAGGAGTACAAGTCCCTTCGAGATTGGAAATATTACGATGAGCTTATGGTATGGGGGCAATACGGTATGGCTGCATTGGTAAAAGCAACGCCCGAACAACATACCACAAGCTCACTGTAATATTATATAAAGAAACTTGCATATATATAAAAAAAAAGAATAGATGCATTCCCAAACACAAACAGATGTTTGTACAAGCAAGAGAATCATTTTATTCAACGTTATGAAAATTATGTACATTTATTCAACGTTATGAAAATTATGTACATATGCAGGTTTCAAAATAAAAGAAAAGCGGGGGCCGGTACCCGCACAACGTCCGGTCAGTACAAACAAAAAGCTAAAAGCAAAAAGTAAAAACAAGGAAGGGGAAGCAGGGTCCATCACTTCTTCTTCTTACCACCACCTTTGGAGCCTTCACCTGACCTAATAGGTAGTTTTTCAGGACGGCTTGGGAGTGTTGGGGAAGAAGGAGAGAGGGCTACTGCCGGATCAACCTCCGCTTCCTTTTCAGTAACGGAAATGCTTTTCCTCTTCTTCTTAGAAGTAGTACTCTTCCTCCTCCTCTTCGAAGAAGACTCGCTTCCCGGAGTAAAAAGAGCAGACAATTTTATATCATCGGAAATGGTTCGCTCCGGGTACTCATTGCCTTCTCCAAGCCCTTCTCCCCCGTGTTCCTGTGAAGCATTAGGATCATCTAAGTCTCGGAGAGCCTCTATTTACTCCTCTTGCGACCCGGGTTGAGAGGCGGATGGAGGGGTGACGTGGAGAGGCGGGGGAGGAATAACTGAAGGATGGGGAGTCCGAACGATGCTCGACACTTTCTCTACAGAAGAAAAGAAGTTAAAGTCAGTAAAGAGAGGAGATAAAGGTTCGTTGAGATTCAGGAAGTAGTCAAGAAGCTCATCAAACTCATAGGAAGCAAATAAGCAGTCTATTTGAGTAAGATCAGCATTAGGATTACCTGGCGGAGTAGGCTTTGCTACGTCAATCTCAAAACCAGCGCTTCACCGCTCTCTTGGCTTTCGTCTCCATTATGGACAGTTGCACCTTCTGTGATAGCTTTGGTAGGGGGTGGAGAATGAGAACTGGAGCCGACAAGTCGACTTCGGCCGAAGGTGAAGGCTGAACTTGATCAGTTGAAGTAGTTTTTCCTAAATGCTCCCCTTCTGCCATTTAGGCTCTTAATTTTGCAAGTTGTTCTTTTCCCCTGACAAGAGCGGCGCGAGCTTCGTCATCCAAGTAATGCTTCTCAAGAGCTGATTCGGCATAGCCAGCACCTTTACCGACAAGCATGTCAAGTGCGGCCTCCCACACTTCAGCCAGAGTAACTTCATATTTGGGGCCTAGAAAGGCGAGACTACCGCGCCCCAAGATGCTGTGCAGGTAGAAGTCAAATAATGTCGAGCTGATGCTGGTCTTCATTGTCTCATGAGATTCTTCAGCTGCAATTTTACCGGCAACGGCCTCATCACGCTCTCTTTTAGCTTTGGAGAGTTGATGCTTTAGCATTTCGATCTCCGCCTCTTGAGAGCCGGTTTTCTTCCGAAGCTCTTCAATATCAGCGATATAGCCCTCATTGATTCTGTTTTGCACCTCGAGCCTATCTTCGGCATCCCTCTGAGCAGCATGAGCGTCCTGCACTTGTTCCTGAAGCACTTTCTCCCTCTAGGAGTAGGAAGTAGAAGAAGTAGCAAGCTCCTCTTTAATCTTTCCAACCTCCGCTTAAAGCTTTTCGTTATAGTCAGTGATGCTCCTCATCTCTGCATCATGTTCATTGAGAATTTTTTGCCATTCAGATTTATCATTCTCCATAGTCAACATAGCTTCAAGGTTCGCACGGTTCACTCTCTGGAGTTCGTCAACAAGTTTTTGCCAGCTCGACGTTCTCTCAATATCAAGTCTGACGGCATCTAGATTTCGCAACATGGCAGGCTTGTTAATTGGAACTAAGTCGAGATCAAAGCGAACCCCCTTCAAGCACCATTGTGGAAACCGTCTTTGGAGAGTAGCTGGACCTAGCCCAACTTGATATGAAGGCCTGTTAATGATTGTCTGGATATCGGTACGGGAAGGGGCAGGAGATTGAGGAGGAATGGGAGCAGTGGTCTTCTCAGGAATTGCAGGCACTGATTGCTCACTAACTTTAGCCCGTTTTCTTGGGTCATCAGCCATGTGGCTCTTCCCTTTGTCATCATGGGATTTACGTTTATGGGAATCACCCTCTCTATGGGAAGAATCATGCCGCTCATCCCCTCTTCCATAGCGTTCTTCATAAGAACGTCTCTCCCGAGCCTTTCGAGCAGCCCTCTCTTCATCAGTTTCTCTATAAGTGGGAAGATAGTGCCTATAGTCATACTGACCACGCTTTCTGTATTGCTTGAAGTCGTCGTAATATGAACCACTTCGCCCCATCGGAGAATCTGAAACTGAAAAAAGACAAGTCTTAAAAGTCTTCAAAGAAAAGAAGTTAAGTACGAATAAATGCTGAAAGTTCTAATTGTGTGTGATGTGCAAACTACGCGCGTCAAACTACGAACCACTCATCGATCGCAAAGCAATGGTGGGGGTAGTAGTTAACGTCAACTCTTGAGTCGACGGAGCTTGTTGCAAAGTAGAAGTCGCTTCAACTACTGAAGAAAAAACCATAGTAGTAATAGGGTCGTCTTTAAAAAGTTCCTGTGAAGTTATGATCAGGTCGCTTAGCCCCTCAAAAGTATCATCATCGCCATGCCCGGCGGGAGTTTCTTTTTCGGCTTCCAAATCGGCCGCATCTTCAGAGCAACGAAGAGTTTCTTCCTCCTTAATAACTGGGGCAAGTGCCGATTTGCTGGACGGACCCGCAACATCGGTAAGTGTGGGGCACTTCACCAGTAAGGTTTCAGTAGAGGGCTCCTTCGGCATAAGCGCTTCAGCAGGGATTGAGACATCTGGTGCCTCCGCTGGTGAATCGGGGACTTCATGAGGCTGAGTGGAGCGAGAAGGGTGAAGAAGTCCGAACTGGTGAAGGAATTCGTCGTTCAACAAAAATTTCATGTCCCGCTCTTCAACCAGTACAGCCATGAGCCTCTCCAGAGTTGGCTTGTGGCTGGGATCTCTAGAAGGAGGGGGAGCGCTGAAATGAAAAAATGAAGTTAACACTTGGCAATTCGGACTTCGCAAAACTCAGAGAATAGAAGAAGTAAAGGTAGATGATCTTACTTCCTTCCCTCCACACAGCATAAAACCCTGGGGGGCAGCGGACAAAGAAGAACTGAGTTAAGAACCCATGAGCAGTGTCGGGAAGGCCAACGATCAATTTGCGATTTCGGGCGCTTCTCACGACGGTGATAGAAGGGTGATCCTTAGTCCTGGTAAAGGAGCATAAGAAGAAAAATCTCATCGAAGCTTGGAAGTCGATCAAATGTTCTCCTAAATAGCACACACAGCCCCATCAGAATGGCGTAGCCATTGGGGTGTAGCTAGAATGGGGAGATGGCTAGTTGACGAAGAAGATTCTGGAGAAAGTTGTTGAAAGGGGGAATGGCCCCGCTCAGGCACATTTGTCGGTTAACCGCTACAAAGCCAGGAGGTGCCACATCAGCAGTGTTAGTTTTCTCAGGAAGAATGGCATCTGCTTCAGCAATGCCAAACTGAGTGCATAACTGACGAAAAACTTTTTATGATAAAGTGGTAGAGGCTCTCTCTGGAGGATTAACAAGGGGAGCCGGAATAAGAGTGGCTACTCCAGTCTGGGCTGTTACCTCTTCTTGTTGAGAAGTCATTCTACACAAGCAACTGGATATTCAAATGTGAAGGTGCACGTTTCCTAAAAGTGTGAAGTGTTGTGCAGAACTAATAAAAATAACAAGTAAATATAACTGGAATTAAACTAGTCGACAATTGATCGATTACCAAATTTTAGGACTTGTTAATTTAAAGTTCAGGTATAGTATTAGTGCAAACTGGGAAGTTTCAGTTGACTATTTAAATGTTGCTTTAATACTTTACTTGAATTTGATGATTTAAAAGAACTTCGTTCACACAATCTATTTTAGTTGATTATCTGTTGTTAACTAATCTGCCATTTGATGTGGGCAGTCAGTGGCAGTATATTCGTCCCAATTTTCTGTAAATGATGTATTGAACAGATTGTTAGCTTGCAAGTCAAAAGTGATCTGTGAAAGAATGCAGCAAAGTTTAACAGTTCAAAGTTTAACTGTTCAAAGTTCAAGCAACAGTTCAAGGTTCAAGCAAAGTTTAAAAGTACAAGTGCTAAGTCGCCGATGACTCAAGTGCTAACTCGGCGATGACTTAAGTGCTAACTCGCCGACGACTTAAGAAATTTTTCCTACAGGTTAAGTCTTTGGTTCTTTGGCTAACTCGTCCACAACCTAAGGATTATGAGGTGAGTTAAGTTAGGTCGTTTCAATCTTGAGTCGTTAATGCTTTAAGTCGGCTGTGCTCTAAGTCGTAAACCGTGGAAGATAGAAGAAACTTCAATTCAAAGCAACGAGAAATTCTTGAGTCCTAACTCGGTCCCGACTCAAAGCTTAAGTCATAAAGTATGTTAAGTCGGTTCATAGCTAAGTCGCTAAGATTGCTGGATCGCACAAAATTGCCAAGTCGCACCCGAGGCAACATTCCACTCTATTTGGCCAACATACCTTCTTACTCCTAACCCGTTAACTTTCTTACTCCTAACCCGCTAACCATCTAACTCCTAACCCGTTAACCCAATAACCTCACAATGGTCAACCCTAGTTCTATCACACAACTAGATCGCCTCAAATCACGAATCGTCGCAAGTCAGATCAAACCGTCTGCCTTAAGTCCATCGATGTCCAATATAACAATATTCGCAAGGCTCAAGGGGGAAAATCGGAGACGATGATCGGCAATTGGAAAAGAGGCAAAATCTCTTACGTGGTGTGATGCTAGAGATGGTTGGAGATGAATCATGTCGAAATCGCCTTTGAAAGCTTGGAGAAGTGTAAATGGCAGATGCAGCTTAGAGATTAATTAATGAGAAGAAGGAGGTAAGAGTAACGACTCAAGCCTTTTATATCTCAGGGCAGTGGAATTCGAAATGGCACACGCGAGTTAAGGAAAGTCGAAGCACACGACCTACGACTTAGGCGTGTACTTCGAGGGGCAAAAGTTAACCCCGTTTAGTCAACGAGTTAAGGCCTGGGACGATCCACGACTTAAGGTGATTAACGGTTCAAGAGGGATCTACGACTTAGGAAACCTCACGACTTAAGGTGTGTGACGACTTAACAAGTTAAGGCATGAACGATTTACGACTTAAGGTCACCACGATCTAATAGCTCAAAGTACTCCACGACTTAACAACTTAAGGTCTGGACGACTTAACGAGTTAAGGTCTACACGACTTAAGAATTGAAACGGTCTAAGCAGTTTTCGACTCAAGTAGATCTACGACTTAAAGCAATCTACGACTTAAGGAAGTCTACGACTTAAGAGATGGCACGACTTAAAAGGTCTATGACTTAACGACTCAAGGCACGAAAAGGTTAAGATAACTACACTTAAGTCGCAACCGACTTACGACCTTTGCTAGGTCGATCACGACCTAAGACTACAGAGGCAAGTTCAATACCACGCCATGATTCGTTAACTCGTTGACGACTTGGGACTTGAGATGTGAATCCAAAAGGCAAACTTACTCCAGTTAAGCCGCAAGCCAAGACTTAGTTTAGGTCGGTCACGACCTACGACCTATAATGAGTCATGCACGACTTAAGAAAACAGATAAGAAGCTGCATCCGGTTAACTCGTGCATGACTTAGGACTTATAACATGAATTCGAACAGATAAGCAAACTTCTACCAAGCTACGAGCTGGAATCAATAGGTCGGCCACGACCTACCCTAAGTCGGTCACGAGTTACGACCTAAGGGGTAAAATTCTCAATAAATACCAACCTACATTGAACGTGAAAGGGACCTTTTGGACAATCTCTTCAAGCGCCAATACTCTGCCAGTTTCTAAACCGACTTTATACTTGAAGTTTTGAAGAACACTACAAGCTACTTTGAAAGACTTTCACACGTTCGACATGGATTCAAAGACTTTCATCTACATCGAAGCTTAAGCTACTTACTCAAAGTGTTTTGTAACTAAAGAGATTTGTACTTGAAGAGCATTGTATCGTTTTGTAACAAGATCAGTAATAAAGATACTTAAAGTGGACGTAGGCTACTCCTTAAGCCGAACCACTATAAAATCGCTGTCTCTTACTGTATTTTCTGTTATTTTAGCTGATATTCTGTTCCCGAACTGTCGGGTGGTGCTTTCACATTCACACTTCACACACCGGGGTGTTAACGTTCGATTTTAAGCGTTAACATTGTCAATCTTTCAACCTTCCCACCTTGAGTGCACGAGTTTGAAGAGTCGTTGTGTTAACATTGAAATGCAAAAATCGTTATCGATTTCACTATAGTCATGTTGAATTTCGCTTTCAAGGTACTGTTCTCATCAAAAACACAACTCCAGTAAGTTTCTCTTTGTTGTTCCTACCAACCAATTCCCCTAATTTGAAAGCGAGATTATATTCAACATTCATACGATTAGTCTATTCGAGTTTTGGAACAATGATTGCGCTAATTACGGTGATTCGTGCGTTTGGAGAAAAAACAAGAATTTTGAGCAAAGTTTGAAAATTTTTGGGAATTTCAAAACATTAACATTGTAATATATTCAATTAATGCCAATTACTGTCCAAATTTTCCTTTTACTTTCATGTTTGAATTATATTTGGATTTTAAAAATAATCCTTTGAGTTAATATTTTCGAGATGTATAGTGATTTAAGCAGCGTCGGCCCTAGGAGTTCTACTACCTAAAACTAGTTATGAGTCAAGGTCTTATTAAAAATACTAATTAGATTAACAAAATCAAATAATCAAAATCGTTTATATCTGATACAAATCAAAAATAGAGTAAAAGGAAGAAACAACCATCATGGCAATAATACTTCAAGTCATACAATGGTTTAAAATAAGTTATTTTTAGCAACTGATTTGTGTTAGAAATGTCAATCATTAAATTTAAAAGAAAAAAGCTTATTTACAATAAATTTTAGCATTTAGATCGTATTAAAATTATAATATTCTATAAATGGAAATTCATAACATAAAATTAGTAAAATTTAAATATAAAAAAGTTTATCCACTTATGCAAAACAAAAAATAGACATAAGGACAAACTTAGAAATTTTTTCAAACTGAGGGACAACAGGTATATACTTTTAGTTGAATGACAATGCTAGTTATAACTCGTATTTTCTATAATGTAAAATTGAATACAATGCTATTTATAATTAGCATTTTGTAGATTGCAAAAGTTGAACATAATGCTAAATGATAATACACCATTGCTGACAAAACTTATAGTTTAATTTATGTATGCTAATATAAAAATATATAAATCACGTGAAAAAAATTACATATTTAAAAAATAGTAAATTTATGTGACTTAATTATCTTTACATGGTTTTAATATCTACTCAATAATAAATTTAAGTATAATTTTTTTTCAAACACATCGTGTGGAATTCACGAGTTACACAGTACTAAAAGAAGAGTTTAAAACCTTAATATGAATTATGTCTTCAATTCCCAAAGCATAACTGATTTTTTCAACCTGTAACATGGCTGTATGAATTAATTACAATACCAAATTCAATGTAACTTGCCCGTTTCACGTCACATTTCTCAAATACACCCTCTTTCAACTATAATCCCTTACACAACCCCCATTTCACCTCCATATAATCAAACATTTATTACCCCATTGCAGCCAAAAAATCTTTATTAATAGTTGGCTTGAAAGCGCAATCTTTTGGTCCGACCGTAAAGTTCCAAAAATTGCCCTTTATATGTATTCCTTTAGTAAAAATGCTTTTATACATTTATTATTAAATTTTAACATTACTTAAAAATAGGATCTGACAATTAAGTTTTGTTTACAAATTCAAATTTCCTCTACAAATATTTACACGTCTTAATATCACTTAAAAATTGGATCTAACAAATAAACTACTTTACAAATTCGTTTTTTACGTATTATATAAATACAATGTGTAAAAAAACAATTCAGATGACTTCATCACGTGCGAAGCGCGTGCCATAACGATCGTTAAATACTACTCAATTAAAACATTTAAATCTCCGCAACTTTCATCGTCCCATTCCCCTCCACCGAAATAAAGGCCACCTCAAATCCATTGTTGTCCACAGCCATGGTTAATCCGTTTCCCTCTCCCAACCCGAACCCAACACCGGATTCTCACTAACAATCTCCAAGCCCTCCTTTGAACTACTGGAAAGGCAACTAGACAGTCCAAGAAACACTGACCCTCATCACCGCCAAACGTATCCAGGACGACCGATGCTATGCCGGCGCGTCATCCCCCTTCCCCAACCAGCACTCCGCCCGGCCATGCTGGAAGTGGATCGAGAACTACTACTGCGCCCACGGCTGCCTCCGCTCCCAGAACCAGGGCATCAACAAATGGAACAACATCCTCCGCGAGTACAGAAAGGTCCACCACTACGAGTCCAGACACGATGGAACCGAACTTCTGATAAATAGGTTGGGTGTAATAACAAAAACAACTCCCGCCAAAAGCATAGAAGTGCCATCAGCAGTCATAAGGTATAACATGAATGAAGGATGATGAAGGGAAAGTAGAAAAAGGCGAAGAGTCTCGAGGTATATGGTGGGAAGCACTAGAATCCAAGACTTATAAACATGACTTACCCAAGGAATTATTATGTATTTCACATGAAAATGAAGAGGTGGAAATATCCTATAGTTGTAGAGGATGAAAATTCTAAAGAGACTCGTAGCTGGTAAAATGAACAGTAGCACTCGAAAAATAGTGAGACAATTGAAATTCCTTTTCGAATAAAAAATTATGACATATTTAAATACAAATTTCTATAGAAAGAGTTCCAATAATAGCCTTTTGATTGTCACAATTACAAATAAAACAACATTCTTAGCCACATTCATTGATTCTACATGCGTAATTAGTGAAAGATGTAAATATTTATGTAATGACCCAGAATTTATATTAATTAAAATTTGAATATTTAATTAATTTTAATTATTAATAAGTGGAATTTATAAGTCGAATAATTTTATTTCGAATAATTAGATTTAATTGGATAATTAAATCGATTATTTAATAGTTGAAATTTCTGAAATAATTGAAAATCGAGTTAAATATGATTGAAAATGATTTGTAAAATTTTATTTTATCATATTGGAGTTAGAACGATATTTTAGAACTTTTAAAATCGAATTAGAAGTTAATTTGTGAAAATTGAATATTTTAATATTTAAATCGACTAGTGAAAATAGCCAATTTTTGAACAGTCTCAGAATTCGAAGAAACCAGTTCCATTGGATCCGTAATAGTTAGTTATTACCGGATTTCATTTTTCATAGCAATCGGAATTTTCGTTTGGCCGTGGCAGCTCGAAACGCATCGAAATAGTTTTAATATTAATTTAGCGAGTCAAAATAGCCATTTTTCAAACAGTCTCGGATTTCGACGAAACCTATTTCATCGGATCCGTAATGTGATATTATTGTATGGTTTAAAATTCCATGTCAATTGGATTTACCGTTTGTCCGGTGCAAGCTAAAACGCCTAGAAAATCGTTAAACCGGTTTAATTTAAAACCGAACGTTTATTGCCATAACTCGCACAGATGACCGAATTAGCTCCCGAAACACATCCATTGCGTTCGAAATGTGGGGTAAACCTTAGGAACGCCAACCGGCACGCTTCGTTTGAAATTCGAAAATTCCGAGATGAATAGTGTTCGTCGTTTTTTCTATAAAAGCCCCCATAATTTTCATTTTTGCAAAAGAAAAACTGCCTAGGGTTTCGGAAACCTAACCGCCACCTTCATAAACATTAATGGCCAGAAATTCATCATTTTCTTCTCTTAATCTCTCTCAATCTATATACAATTAGAAGAAATGCCCAACTACAAAGTCGAAGAGCTCGATGAAAGCTTTGATTCTATACGGTGATGATCGGAATTGGAGCGTCAGAGGGGGAGCTAGGGGGGCCGACGGCCTGTAGTTGCGCACGCAAATCGTGAGTGAGGGTGGGACCGAGTTCACCAAGGTTGTGGCCGAGTGAAGAGGAGAAGATGCTCGTTCGAATGGCACTTGTTGATCGAGTTCTAGGTGTTCGATATGCTTGCATAATTAAACCCTAATTTGGATGGAAGTAGGTTTCTTGTGTGCGTTATTACCTGTAGAAACGTGAAGATGGAGGAAGGAAGGGGACGGGCCTGATGGTAGTGGGATGGATCTACGGCTAGGATTGATTTAGGGTTAGAAATGTAAATATATGTTGTAAATTATATATATATATATATATATCGTGTAACTTTAAAAATTCATATTTTTTCATAAGAAGTCGAAAACGCGTGAAACCAGTTGCGTTGGAATCGTATGGACAAGCACTACGCTATGAAATTGGATTGGAGTCGTTTGGAGTTAGTGAGAATTTCGGGTAAAATTAAACGCACGTTTAATTTTATTCGAAATAAATCGCTAAAACGAAAATGAAATCAAGGTGAGAACTTCTCACTCAATCGAATCGGTTTCGATTTTAATTTTAAATAGTTATATTTAAAATTCTTGAATGCATGTTTGAATGATGATTGTTATCTATTGATTGTTAAAATAGACATTATGCGCCGTTAGTAAGCGGATGTTATTTATTAAAAACATATACCGTGAATATTTCACAGTACAGTGAAATTGGTATTATTTATGTACTTGGAGTTGATTTCCCGCATTATATAGCGGATGAGACCCTATTGCGCCGTCTATTAAGCGGATAATATTTTATAAATCCCATATACCATGATAATTCCGTACTGGAACGGAATTGGTATTGTGCTAATGTTTGTGGATGCAGGGAAACAGGTTGGAGGGATCCAACTGGATTTCTCAACTGTATTGATTTATTTACAGATATTGTGATATTTGTTGATTATCATATTGATATATGATATTTGGATGTCGTGATTGACTATTTGGTGCTGTTGCATCATTGGATCCATTTTTGAAGTTTTAAAATAATGATTTTGGTTTTTAAAAGAATTTTTAAAGTGATTTTTGAAAGTATACGTTTTATTTAATTTTGAATTGTTAAAATAAATAAACATTTTAATTTTATGGTTGTAAAAGTTATATTTTTGGGAAAATAATACTTAAGTGTAATTTTGGAGTTATATAAGTTTTTAAATAACGTTTTGTAAATTAATAAAGAGATTGGTTTATTTAAATTGAGATTTTTGAATTATTATAAACGGTTTGTATAAAAGATTTATAAAATTTATATTTTATAAGTTAAAGATATTGGAATTATAAAACGAGCTTTCATAAGTGTTAGAATAAAGTTGTACTTAGTTTTATTAGTAAATAAGAATTTTAGATTTATAAACAAACGATGATATAAAAGAATGGATTTGTGAATAAATGGATTATAAGTAATTTACTTATAAGTAAGATTCGGCATATAAACGAAATATAAATTGGATTAATAAAGGAGATTTATAAACCGAAGCTTATAAATAGAAATGGAATTTATAGACATTGTTTATAAATTCGAAATCAATGGAATTTGATAAATTGAAAGTTGAAATTGGTTAAGGAAGTATATTCACGATTTTGGACAGTGAATATATTATCAAATAAAATGGATATGCTTGGGAAAATGAATATTATAAAATGAAGTTAATCATTTTAACGATGTTTTAAAATGTATTATGAATCGAATACATAAATTTCAACATTCATTGTTGAAATAGACGTTTTCGAGAAATAGAAGGAAATGGTGGACTATAACACTGTTGTTATAGTAAATGATCTCCGAGAGGAAATGTTTTTGGTATAGTATTGGGATTTATATATATATCTAAATTTTGAATCCCTATACTAGTGATTTTGGGTCGTCGTTACGATGTTTTACGCAACATACGTTTTGGCCCAAACAAATGTGTTTAAGAGAATGATTTCTTAAAGAATGAAATATATACTTAATTTTCGATTTAAGTATATTGAATATTTTCCAAGTGTTGAAAATAAATGGGTTTGTGAATTACTTATTATTAAATAAGTATGGAAATGTTTTCCAATATGAAGTGAATGTTTTGAGATTTTATCTTTTAAGGATAAATTGAAAATGAATATTAGAAATCGGTTTGGGAAATCGTATATTCATAGATATTTAGGAATTATAAATTCATTATGGAATTTATAAAAGAAAGGGAAATTTGTTTAAAAATAAACGTTGATTTATTTTTGAACTGTGGGAATAAATTTACGGATTTGGAACGAAGATAAAAAAGTAAATCAGTAAGGATTTATTTGATTTATTTAAATGAACCATTTTAAATTTAAAATGGATAAATAATTGGAAGTGTTTCAATTTAAGGAAAATGATTTTAAATTTGTTTTCAAATGGTTGAAGTGTGGAAAATTATATATCTAGTAAAGATATTTTAGAGAGTAAATAAATTGGGAAATTATTTGGAATTTGGTGATGTTGAGCATGCCTATTGATAGTTAAATAATCCGACTATCAATATTTACCTTTAAATAGGTATTTGTTGTGATTTGCTTGAATTTGAATGCCACACTTATTTTAAAATAAGCGCACACTATTCGGGTTAGCCGGGAAAGGACCTTGGGGTCGTATAACCCATTCCGAATATGTGATACGTCGTAATAGATTGCATTTGATGACCGGTGTTGAAGACCGGATATTTTTGAAAACGGAAGGATTACCGTTGAGTTACTCTGCATCGGCTGATCTCCGATATAGAGGTTTTATCACCCTTAGTGACGGGAAGTCCGGACGTGATTAGAAATTATCCAGGATGCAAAGACTTCTTTGTAAGTGCCTTCGGTTTTGTTCGAGCCCGGAACAGACTTGTATGGATTGTATGTCTGACATTACAAATTGAGATATAAAGCTGATTTCTTTCAAATATATTTCTGTTGGTGGCGGAGAATTTATTCTCTTAGCTTAACACCCTTCTCTGAGACGTACGAGCTCAGAGGTTATATAGTTGAAGTTATTAGTGATATACTCCCAATTTGGTAGTGTGGCATGCTGAGTGTTGCTGTGAAATGATCATTGATTGATCAATTGTGATATGATCATTTGTTTGATCCTTTATCTTGGTGATCATTACTTCGATCATTTGTTGACCCAAAGCGCAGCTTTTGTATAAAGCGTGGCTTTGTGGACCAGACTTCGTCGGACCTCACACCCCGAAAATGGTCAAAACAGGAAGGATGCGGCAAGGTTGTTAGGGGCTAGCGCCCCTTTAGTGTATGTCATTCCTTATGGATAGAGGTGGTATCATGGTATGGAGCTCAGATATTTAACCTATGTTGTTGCTGCAAATTTTGTGGTTGTTGGAAATCGAGGATCCTCGAATAGATCAGTTACGATCGGGGGATGACATATTCGTGTCAGTAGTTACCCAGTTAGGGGTAACCCGGCCTTGTGTTGGCAAAGATCCGGTTAGGTTCTCGGGACGTCATTCCAGAGGCGTTTCCATGTGGCAATGGGAAGTTCCTTGGCCTGACCATTTGTTGGAAATCCAAAGAAACAATACGAGACTTGTACGGTTTTAGTTGTAGAACCTGCCATGGAATGTGGCGGTAACCTGCTATTGAACATGGTAGCTATAGTAGGCATACGATAATGGTCGTATGTTGGCTAAGATTTATATCCTTACTTTTGAAATATTTCTACACTACGCACTAGTAATAATATCAAATGTTTCTTTTAATGCGTATCAAGCATCTTTGACTATCATAAGGAGAAATCTCCTCCGATTCTACGTTTGCATTGTGTGTGTGTGCGGGAGGCCTTATGGTAGTCTCATTTTTAAAAGCATTGCGAATTGACTTTAAAAATATTCCTTTATTTTGATTTTAAAGAAAAATAAACTGTTTTAGTTCTCACACTAGTCACATGACTGACTCGGAGTTTATTGTTTTCCTTCCTAAACTCTGGGTGCCCACCAATTTCCACACGGGCAGTCAAGAGTAAGGTTTATCAGGATATTTTGGATATTCAGGAGTTGCTGGAGGCAAGCTGGATGGCATGGCGTATTACTATTATATAGTATTTCTTTTCCGTTGTTTGTTGTTGTTTGTTGTTGTACACCCTGATGATGTAATGTAATGTAATGTAATAACTGATATAGTTCTTTGTTTAAAGATTATTCATTTATCTATTATATGTTGTTCCGCTGCGATTGTGAGATTCTGATGTTGTTCTGCTATTTCTTTCTATTTCTGTTGCTTCCTTTTCTCTCTTCTTCTACCTTTTTCTTTTTCTTTAACCCTAACGGTACGGTTTTCCGGCCTTCGATTGCTCGGCAGTTGATACAGTGGATGTATTGATGTCGGCGTTCATGGACGAAAAATCGCAAACGTTACATTTGGTATCAGAGCATATGGTTAAGTGACAACCATGGCTCTGTTGGGAATAACTCATTAGAGATAGGGTCAGTAGTACTCTAGAATGAGTTTGAGTGTAATAATAGATACGAGCGCGTATTTGTTAGTGAATATAAATTGTTTTATATTGTGATGATTGGTTTGTTGAGTGGTATATGGATTTTGGTCAACACGAGTAATTAACGTTGTTGATAGGGATCTCTAAACACTTGTACAGAACAAATTAACACGATATCGTTTTAATAGGGTAAATGAAATAATTTTACCTTGATTATATTTTATATATATAAAGGAAATAATTTTTCAGAATTATTAAAGTATATATGAATTGATTGTTTGGTTGTTGAATAAGTTAAATAAAAACAACAGCTGTGAAAGAATGAATTGTATAACAATTGAATTATAAGTATGAAGTTATAATTAAAATGATTTACACTTGTGGAAAATAACCTTATATATAAGAAGTGAAATTATATAAGTAAAAGGTTTGTAAATGCGATTTATAATCTGAAAAAAAAATTCCAGAGAAGTGTTTTGGAAGGATTTGATAATTTGGAAAATTTTTTTGGAGAAATTAAAGCTCTAAACTCTTTTCGGTCGCTGGAAAATAATCCTGATGATGATGGCCACATCATTAGAATTCATTTTCGGGTTTCCAAAATAGAAATTGCTGCCAAATTGTTTTAATAAAAGTTGTTTGGAAAATTTTGAGTTTGGGTTTTGAAATTCAAAAGATAATTGAATTGATTTCAAAAATGGTTTTGAAAGATTTGAAAGGACTTTGGAATCCTATTTAAGATATTTATGGGAATGATAAATGAGTTGATAACTTATACAGATTGAATTTTGATAGAATAAATTTAACTTAAAGGATGGAGTTAAATTAAAGGAAGTATAAGTAAATCAATAAAATCCAAGTTGAAATAAATTTGAGTTGTCCTCAAAGACATGTGATTTGAAATTTAACAAAAGGAAAGTTAAATAAATTAATTTGGATTTGATAAGATGTTTGAAATGGAACATAACCTAAATAATGTTGAATAAAGTTGATTTTGGTATCGAAGTAAATTAATAAGTGAATTAATGAAGTGAAGTGATTAAGAATTTGAGCTTGAGTTATATAAATGAAATTCAACATTATATTGTTAAAGGAATTAGCAATTGAATTGAACTACTGAATTGAATGAAAATCAATTGAATGTAAATAAAATTGATATGGGATAATGGATGTAAGTGTCAATTCATTAGAAGCTAATGTTACTGGAAATTGAATAAATTGAATGAAAGTCAATTTAATATGATCCAATTGGAATTAAAAGTGTTGAACCAAATTGAATGTAAAGTGAATAAATTTGGTTGTATTGAATAAACATTGGTTGTTATTTGATTGTTGATCGATTGTATATAATTCATTAAGTGTTAATGAAATTGAATTAGCAAAATTGAAAGCTATGTAATTGAATTCAAATGGAAAATACGTAAACTTGAATAGAGTTGAATTTGGATTGAAAGTGAACCAATGTGAATTTAATTAGTGAATGTAAACAAATTGAATATGAATGAATGTTAGTAAATCCAATGTTAATGAATCAATTGGAAAACCAATTCATTAAATGTTAATGAGAAATAAATTTATATTGATTTGGTAGTTGCATTTATTGCTATTGAATGCATCGCTATGTTAGCACATGTAGTTATTATGTTGCTATATGATGTATATTAAGATTATTTTCATATATGGATGTTCACATGTTGTTTGTTGAGTGTATAGTAGGTGCGGATTGCGCATTGCTTCGCATTTGGAGCTCGCTTTCGCGCTATATTAGTCGTATATGCTTGCTAATAATATATAAGGTACATATCTCGGATTACATATCGTACTTTTACACTTTTTTCCCTGTGGGATGCCTCATCACTTGATGAGATGTATATTTGTGATATATACACTGTCATTTTTTTTCCGGATCGAGCCGCGCAAAGGAGACTCTGGTGAATTTTTTCGAAAAATAAAGGCGTTAGAAAAATTTGGGAATTTTTGGGAAAATTTTGAAAACTTAAACTTTGATTTGGAGTTGAAAGTTAAACACTTAAGAGATTTGTAAAATCTCATTTGAATGGTTTGTTTTGAAAAGTTAATGGATTTTGTGAATTTTTCTTACTTGGTGATTTCGAGGACGAAATTCTTTTAAGGGGGGAAGTCTGTAACGACCCAGAATTTATATTAATTAAAATTTGAATATTTAATTAATTTTAATTATTAATAATTGGAATTTATAAGTCGAATAATTAGATTTAATTGGATAATTAAATCGATTATTTAATAGTTGAAATTTCTGAAATAATTGAAAATCGAGTTAAATATGATTGAAAATGATTTGTAAAATTTTATTTTATCATATTGGAGTTAGAACGATATTTTAGAACTTTTAAAATCGAATTAGAAGTTAATTTGTGAAAATTGAATATTTTAATATTTAAACCGACTAGTGAAAATAGCCAATTTTTGAACAGTCTCAGAATTCAATAAAACTAATTCCATTGGATCCGTAATAGTTAGTTATTACCGGATTTCAATTTTCATAGCAATCGGAATTTTTATTTGACCGTGGCCACTCGAAACGCATCGAAATAGTTTTAATAGTAATTTAGTGAGTCAAAATAGCCATTTTTCAAACAGTCTCGAATTTTGACGAAACCTGTTTCATCGGATTCGTAATGTGATATTATTGTATGGTTTAAAATTCCATGTCAATTGGATTTACCGTTTGTCCGGTGCAAGCTAAAACGCCTAGAAAATCGTTTAATCGGTTTAATTTAAAATCGAACGTTTATTGCCATAACTCGCACAGATGACCGAATTAGCTCCTGAAACACGTTCCATTGCATTCAGAACGCGGGGTAAACCTTAGGAACGCCAACCGGCATGCTTCGTTTGGAGTTCGAAAATTCCGGGATGAATAGTGTTCGTCGTTTTTTCTATAAAAGCCCCCATAATTTTCATTTTTGCAAAAGAAAAACTGCCTAGGGTTTCAGAAACCTAGCCGCCACCTTCATAAACATTAATGGCCAGAAATTCATAATTTTCTTCTCTTAATCTCTCTCAATCTATATACAATTAGAAGAAATGCTCAACTACAAAGTCGAAGAGCTCGATGAGAGCTTTGATTCTATACGGTGATGATCAGAATTGGAGCGTCAGAGGGGGAGCTAGGGGGGTCGACGGCCTGTAGTTGCGCACGCAAATCGTGAGTGAGGGTGGGACCGAGTTCACCAAGGTTGTGGCCGAGTGAAGAGGAGAAGATGCTCGTTCGAATGGCACTTGTTGATCGAGTTCTAGGTGTTCGATTTGCTTGCATAATTAAACCCTAATTTGGATGGAAGTGGGTTTCTTGCGTGCGTTATTACCTATAGAAAAGTGAAGATGGAGGAAGGAAGGGGACGGGCCTGATGGTAGTGGGATGGATCTACGGGTAGGATTGATTTAGGGTTAGAAATGTAAGTATATGTTGTAAATTATATATATATAAATCATGTAACTTTAAAAATTCATATCTTTTTCATACGAGGTCGAAAATGCACGGAACTAGTTGCGTTGGAATCGTATGGACGAGCACTACGCTATGAATTGGATTGGAGTCATTTTGAGTTAGTGAGAATTTCGGGTAAAATTAAACGCACGTTTAATTTTATTCGAAATAAATCGCTAAAACGAAATTGAAATCAAGGTGAGAACTTCTCACTCAATCGAATCGGTTTCGATTTTAATTTTAAATAGTTATATTTGAAATTCTTGAATGCATGTTTGAATGATGATTGTTATCTATTGATTGTTAAAATAGACATTATGCACCGTTAGTAAGCGGATGTTATTTATTAAAAATATATGCTGCGAATATTTCATAGTACAGTGAAATTGGTATTATTTATGTACTTGGAGTTGATTTCCCGCATTATATAGCGGATGAGACCCTATTGCGCCGTCTATTAAGCAGATAATATTTTATAAATCCCATATACCGTGATAATTCCGTACTGGAACGGAATTGGTATTGTGCTAATGTTTGTGGATGCAGGGAAACAGGTTGGAGGGATCCAACTGGATTTCTCAACTGTATTGATTTATTTACAGATATTGTGATATTTGTTGATTATCATATTGATATATGATATTTGGATGTCGTGATTGACTATTGGGTGCCGTTGCATCATCAGATCCGTTTTCGAAGTTTTAAAATAATGATTTTGCTTTTTAAAAGAATTTTTAAAGTGATTTTTGAAAGTATACGTTTTATTTAATTTTGAATTGTTAAAATAAATAAACATTTTAATTTTATGGTTATAAAAGTTATATTTTTGGGAAAATAATACTTAAGTGTAATTTTGGAGTTATATAAGTTTTTGAATAACGTTTTGTAAATTAATAAAGAGATTGGTTTATTTAAATTGAGATTTTTGAATTATTATAAACGGTTTGTATAAAAGATTTATAAAATTTATATTTTATAAGTTAAAGATATTGGAATTATAAAACGAGCTTTTATAAGTGTTAAAATAAAGTTGTACTTAGTTTTATAAGTAAATAAGAATTTTAGATTTATAAACAAACGATGATATAAAAGAATGGATTTGTGAATAAATGGATTATAAGTAATTTACTTATAAGTTAGATTCGGCATATAAACGAAATATAAATTGGATTAATAAAGGAGATTTATAAACCGAAGCTTATAAATAGAAATAGAATTTATAGACATTGTTTATAAATTCGAAATAAATGGAATTTGATAAATTGAAAGTTGAAATTGGTTAAGGAAGTATATTCACGATTTTGGACAGTGAATATATTATCAAATAAAATGGATATGCTTGGGAAAATGAATATTATCAAATGAAGTTAATCGTTTTAACGATGTTTTGAAATGTATTATGAATCGAATACATAGATTTCAACATTCATTGTTGAAATAGACGTTTTCGAGAAATAGAAGGAAATGGTGGACTATAACACTGTTGTTATAGTAAATGATTTCTGAGAGGAAATGTTTTTGGTATAGTATTGGGATTTATATATCTATCTAAATTTCGAAACCCTATACTAGTGATTTTGGGTCATCGTAGCGATGTTTTACGCAACATTCGTTTTGGTCCAAACAAATGTGTTTAAGAGAATGATTTCTTAAAGAATGAAATATATACTTAATTTTCGATTTAAGTATATTGAATATTTTCCAAGTGTTGAAAATAAATGGGTTTGTGAATTACTTATTATTAAATAAGTATGGAAATGTTTTCCAATATGAAGTGAATGTTTTGAGATTTTATCTTTTAAGGATAAATTGAAAATGAATATTAGAAATCGGTTTGGGAAATCGTATATTCATAGATATTTAGGAATTATAAATTCATTATGGAATTTATAAAAGAAAGGGAAATTTGTTTAAAAATAAACGTTGATTTATTTTTGAACCGTGGGAATAAATTTGTGGATTTGGAATGTAAATAAAAAAGTAAATCAGTAAAGATTTATTTGATTTATTTAAATGAACCATTTTAAATTTAAAATGGATAAATAATTGGAAGTGTTTCCATTTAAGGAAATTGATTTGAAATTTGTTTTCAAATGGTTGAAGTGTGGAAAATTATATATCTAGTAAAGTTATTTTGGAGAGTAAATAAATTGGGAAATTATTTGGAATTTGGTGATGTTGAGCATGCCTATTGATAGTTAAATAATCCGACTATCAATATTTACCTTTAAATAGGTATTTCTTGTGATTTGCTTGAATTTGAATGCCACACTTATTTTAAAATAAGCGCTCATTATTCGGGTTAGCCGGGAAAGGACCTTGGGGTCGTATAACCCATTCCGAATATGTGATACGTTGTAATAGATTGCATTTGATGACCGGTGTTGAAGATCGGATATTTTTGAAAACGGAAGGATTACTGTTGAGTTACTCTGCATCGGCTTATCTCCGATATAGAGGTTTTATCACCCTTAGTGACGGAAAGTCCGGACGTGATTAGAAATTATCCGGAATGCAAGGACTTCTTTGTAAGTGCCTTCGGTTCTGTTCGAGCCCGGAATAGACTTGTATGGATTGTATGTCTGACATTACAAATTGAGATATAAAGCTGATTTCTTTCAAATATATTTCTGTTGGTGGCGGAGAATTTATTCTCTTAGCTTAACACCCTTCTCTGAGACGTACGAGCTCAGAGGTTATATAGTTGAAGTTATTACTGATATACTCCCAATTTGGTAGTGTGGCATGCTGAGTGTTGCTATGAAATGATCATTGATTGATCATTTGTGATATGATCATTTGTTTGATCCTTTATCTTGGTGATCATTACTTTGATCATTTGTTGACCCAAAGCGTAGCTTTTGTATAAAGCGTGGCTTTGTGGACGAGACTTCGTCGGACCTCACACCCCGGAAATGGTCAAAATAGGAAGGATACGGCAAGGTTATTAGGGGGTAGCGACCCTTTAGTGTACGTCATTCCTTCTGGATAGAGGTGGTATTATGGTATGGAGCCCAGTTATTTAACCTATGTTGTTGCTGCAAATTTTGTGGTTGTTGGAAATCGAGGATCCTCGGATAGATCGGTTACGATTGGGGGATGACATATTCGTGTCAGTAGTTACCCAGTTAGGGGTAACCCGGCCTTGTGTTGGCAGAGATCCGGTTAGGTTCTCGGGACGTCATTCCAGAGGCGTTTCCATGTGGCTATGAGAAGTTACTTGGCCTGACCATTTGTTGGAAATCCAAAGAAACAATACGAGACTTGTACGGTTTTAGTTGTAGAACCTGCCATGGAATGTGGCGGTAACCTGCTATTGAACATGGTAGCTATAGTAGGCATACGATAATGGTCGTATGTTGGCTAAGATTTATATCTTTACTTTCGAAATATTTCTACACTACGCACTAGTAATAATATCAAATGTTTCTTTTTAATGCATATCAAGCATCTTTGACTATCATAAGGAGAAATCTCCTCCGATTCTGCGTTTGCATTGTGTGTGTGTGCGGGAGGCCTTATGGTAGTCTCATTTTTAAAAGCATTGCGAATTGACTTTAAAAATATTCCTCTATTTTGATTTTAAAGAAAAATAAACTGTTTTAGTTCTCACACCAGTCACATGACTGACTCGGAGTTTATTGTTTTCCTTTTTAAACTCTGGGTGCCCACCAATTTCCACACGGGCAGTCAAGAGTAAGGTTTATCAGGATATTCTGGATATTCAAGAGTTGCTGGAGGCAAGCTGGATGGCATGGCGTATTACTATTATATAGTATTTCTTTTCCGATGTTTGTTGTTGTTTGTTGTTGTACACTCTGATGATGTAATGTAATGTAATAACTGATATAGTTCTTTGTTTAAAGATTATTCATTTATCTATTATATGTTGTTCCGCTGCGATTGTGAGATTCTGATGTTGTTCTGTTATTTCTTTCTGTTTCTGTTACTTCCTTTTCTCTCTTCTTCTACCTTTTTCTTTTTCTTTAACCCTAA
Source organism: Allium cepa (assembly GCA_030765085.1). Classification (NCBI taxonomy): domain Eukaryota; kingdom Viridiplantae; phylum Streptophyta; class Magnoliopsida; order Asparagales; family Amaryllidaceae; genus Allium; species Allium cepa. The sequence goes on along the minus strand of CM060943.1, from coordinate 871,086,984 downwards.
CGGTACGGTTTTCCGGCCTTCGATTGCTCGGCAGTTGATACAGTGGATGTATTGATGTCGGCGTTCGTGGACGAAAAATCGCAAACGTTACAATTTTGCAACACCTGGTTCACATTTAAGAGTTTTTTTGAGTCTCAATTTGGAATCCCAAAATTCCATTTCTTTATTTGGTTTTTTTCCTTTTTCCTTCCTTTTTTCTTTTTATAAATAATATAATATAATATAATAATAATATCCATGTGATATAGTGATTATTCTCTTCCTTTTTGCTCTTAGTCCAAACCAAAATAACTTAGATTAGATAACACAACCTAGAAACAAAGTTGGAATTTGGAAATCACTGAGACATGCATCGAGTAGTAGATGCGGATGTAGTTTATGAACGTCCGTTTTGATGAGTCACTTGAGATGCATTTGGATTTGTTGTCCAGGTTAGGTTGCATGTTATGGATTGTGTATTTGGTCCAAAAGTTCTTTGGTGTAGATATAAGATTTGATTGTAGGTGGTTGTTGATAGCAGATCTGAGTGGAGTATAACAAAAGTGGTGGTTTGATAATGTAATTTGAGAGCAGTAGAGTAGTGATGTTTTTTTTTGGATTAGGAAAGATGACGTCTGGGTTATGTTGTTTTTGAAGTTTGGTGATGGTATAAGTAAAAAAGAAGAAGAGAGAAAGAAAGGCAAAAAAAGTTTATAATAGCAAGGAGGAGAATAATACCTCAAATTAGAAATCTGCTCTGGTACCATGTTTATGATAATTAAAGAATTGATTTATTAAATACATGAATACTTTATTACGACTTGATAATGTTATATAATTCATAACCAATTATTTATAGCCATTTTGCTTAGAGCTAAGTAATTGCACAACAAAAATACTATTGTAATAAGATAAAACCTATAGGTTGGGAATCCTTGATTTATTTCTTAACATATAATAAGTATCTCTTATTATTAAAAAACACATCACGTGCATATAAACCACTTTATTCATCAATTTAATCGTCTCCAAACTTAATTAAACTCACAATGAACAATTTATAAAACAACTTATGATCTTTTTTTCTGACAATAATTTAACTCAAAGTTGAAGAAAAGTACTAATCAAGAATTTGGGGATCTATCACTATATATTCATAAATAATATCATGTACAAAGCTATTTCATAATTAAAACAACAACCCCAAATTTAACTTTCATGTAACAAAGTTATTGTTTTTTTGATCAGAGTAAGTTACCACAACGTATAAAAAATTATATATCCATATAGTTACCAAAAATTCATCTATGGACTTGTGATCAACCAAGCACACAAACAATTAATAATATAAATGAATTTAGATTCAAATACTCAGCATGATTTCACACAGTTCAAGATTTTCTTCTCCAAATGTTGCACTATCACAATAACATCTTAATTGTCCAATCTTTACTCACAAAACCCAAATAGTCTGCTCATTAATTATGAATCAATTTCACTTTTAAATTATTGGAATTTTCGAGTAGAAGTAATCAAGAGAAATTGATATAATATTATTGTGTTATAGACTAGCTATTGCGTTGAAAGCGAAATTTATCATGATTACGGTGCAATTGATAATTCTTTCCACTCACAAGGTTAACACAACAATCCCACAAACATGTGTACCTAAGATCAAAAGAATTGGAGAATTGTAGAAAAAATCGTCCAAGAGTTCTATTCAAAAGATAATTTTGTAACCAAATGAATTTTTGAAAGAGAAGAGATGAAGAAGATAGATTTATTCACTAGATTGATTTTCAAATGAAAGAGAGGAAAATAATAGGGGTGAAGGAGAAAAGAACCATCCTTTTATTATTTGACCAAAAAAGTTAGTCTCAAAATAAATTGTAAACTAACAGAAATGGTTGTCCGTTAAAGAAAAATACAAAAGATGAGAAAATTAGAAAATTAAGTTTTATTGTATTTATCCAATAGTATAGATAATGCAAAACCATAGAAGAAGGAAACAAATACCTTATAAAACTCATTTTTACCATGAATAATGTGCACATTGTGTTCTTAGAAATTAGTTTATATTGAAATATAGATAGATTTAGCCCAACTATTTTTGTAAAAGGATGACCATATGAGAATATTCATTTTCATTCATATATTAATTATTGTGTTACTTTTGCATCTGTTTCTTCGCTGCATCTAAAGAAGTGTATATTAAAAGATTGGGTATTATTTATTTTAGTATCATGTAATTTATTTAACCTTTGACTAATCAATAAGATGAACAAAAAGTTGGTGAGTTTATTGAATTTTTTGTTTATCGTTGTTCTATTATATAATGATTGCTTCATATACATTATTTCAGTGATATTTGGAGTAATTTTGTGTGTCAAATGATTACAATTTTCTACATATTTTAATTTGATTGAAGAGGCTTTGCACGAAAGGTCCTTATTTCTAATGTTGTTAGAAGAAAAATCCCTGTAGAAATAAGTACGTAAATTAGGTCCATATTTTTCTAAATCAGAAAGTGCAAATCAGCTTGCACATTTTAAAATTTTCAAAATCTAAGAAATTTCAAAATCAGAAAACGCAAACTAGCTTGCGCTTTTCTACTTTTCAAAATTTTCAAAATAAAAATAAAATTAGAAAGCGCTGTTATAAAATGAAGAAAGTAGAAGCCATTAGAGAGAACAATTTTATTCATTCAGAGATTAGTAATCATTTTCATTACATTAGCACCTTTATATAAAGGCCTAGGAGTTTGGGATAGAACTATCCCACGATGTGGGACTAAATACAAAACAGTATATTCATATTCATAATTTATACTATAACACTCCCTCTTGAATATGCGTCTTCAAAATCTTGAATCCTCTGATAACTTGAAATTGTCTCTTTTGCAATGTGTATGACGATTGCTCCCCCTCATTGTTATCTTACTTGCACTTATTCGTTCAGTCGATCTATATATTGTCTTTGCCTCATTAAAAAACCTTTATTAGGAAAACCTAATGGAAAAACCTTAAACTAGGAAAAGAGTGCAACTTGAGATCATAGATATCATACAATGATACTCCTTTTAAGAGTTTGATACTTCAGGATCAATATAATGCCTCATTAAAACCCTTACTAAGAAAAACCCAACGGGAAAAATCTTAATGAAGAAAAAAAAGCACAATGACATATCTTATTTTCTCATTTCTTCAAATGAAGTTTGATACTCCTGGAACAAACTAATGCCTCATTAAAACCTTACTAAGAAAAACCCCATGGGAAAAATCTTAGTGAAGGAAAAATAGTACAATATAGTATGAGATATTTCAATAATTTACAGAATCAAATAGAGTTTGATACTTATGGATCAATATAATACTTCATTAAAAACCTTACAAAGGAAAACCCGATGGAAAAAACCTTAGTCAAGGATAAAAATACAATTTAACTTAAATAACATATTTGAGATGTTATTTCTTGAAAATACGTTTGATTCTTCTAGATCAAGACAATGCCTCATTAAAACCTTAGTAAGAAAAACCCAGTGGGAAAAATCTTAAATAAGGGAAAAGAGTACATTGTAACTTATTTTCAAATATTAATGGGGAGTTGATACTTCTGGATCAAGATGATGCCTCATTAAAACCTTACTAATAAAAACCCAGTGGGAAAAATCTTAGTCAAGGAAAAAGAGTGCATTATAATATACTTATGGATGCTGCCCCTGATTTAAAGTTTTCTTTGAATTCGTATTCGTCTTTCGATAACTTAAATTGGCTATAGGTCCTTCTGGATCCACAAATATGTATCTCATTAATAATATAATTTATTAATAGTTTCCTTCGAAACAATCAAATTTTGCAATCCAAATATGATTGGTATTTTATGCATTTTGTTTGCTACCTTAATGAAAAACACATCATGTGTTTTCATTTTTATGCTTCAAATCAGTTTTGCATATTGCAACTACATCTTTGATGAATATTAAAAGTTATATTACAACAATACTTAAAAGCAGGAAGTAATCTACTCATCTTAAAGTGCATCAAGATTTTCATTACAGCGATACTTAGAAGAAGGTTGTAGTCTACATTCCATGTTCTTTGTATTCTTTATAATCATCATAGTTATTTATATTCTTCAGGAATAATTTTTGCATATCGCAACTAACATTTCAATGTATATTAAAAGTTTCATTATAATGATACTTAAAAATAGGAAGTGATCTACTCATCATGAATTATATCAAGATTTTCATTACAACAATACTCAAAGTAGGTTGTAATCTATGCTTCTTGTTCTTTGCATTCTTTATAACCATAAAAGTAATTTATATTCTTTAGGAATTTGTATACTTTCATCATTTAATATGATTTAAACCATATTTATACCTTCAGGGTATATTAAGCATTTCAAGTACTTTCGCTACGTTGTGGACTACATGTCCATATTTCTTATTGGTAAAGGATTCATGATGGCCAATCATGTTTACCCTAATTCAAGATATTTGATCTTTTTATAAACATAAGCGCTTTATTATTTATAAATTTATCATCAATTATTATTTCTTTGTCAGTTCTAGACATGATTTATTGAGATCTCTTTAATTATCATGTTTTAGGTACCTAAACCACTTCTAGGGTAATTTGACAATCATGTCATTAGTCTCTTCAAGAGCACCCTTAAGTGTTTCTTCAAGAACGCTCATCTCTTTTATTTGACATCTTTATTACTTACTCAAAAAGTATTTCAAACTGACTTTTGTACCATATTTCAGATGTGGTTTACACATTTTGATCCTTCGAGGATTCAAATCTATATTGGAGAAAGTCTACTAGGGATATTATTGATAATTTATTCAAGTTACTTAATATTTTGCATCATTGTATATTTTAACAAATATTTAACACTGAAGATCAAAATGAACTTGTATCGCTTTGTCCTCCCCCACAATGTTGACAAACATTGTCACATTAAATAATAATCATCTTTGGATTCTCATTTTGATCCATTATCATATTGCTACTAGTAAATACACCACACGTATTAATGGTAAGAGGATAATTCTTTTATCAATTGATAAGATGCATTCAAGTGATATTTGTGAGCATCTAGCTCATGTTTAAATATGAGATTCAATTATGCCGAATTTTCATGAAATATAATCCAGTTGAAATTATATTAAATTTTCTAAAATAAGCTTTTGGCTTTCAATTTTAGAAATAACGCAATGATATTCTTTGACGTTTTCATTATAGTTTCAATATGGTAGCTATTCATTTATATATCCTCAAAACTCAACAAATTTCTTTTAAGTTTGCTTGAGTATAATGTATTTTGAATTAAGATATATGTACCATTTGGTAATACTATATGGGCTTTTCCGGATCCTTCAATTATATTAGCAAATTTTCTATGATTGAAATTTGTAGCTAAATATTTTCGGATAGTTCGGAGAAAAAACTTCTATTTTTCAAAATAATGTGAATAGTTACACAATCTTGTAAGCATATATTATCACTCAAATATTGATGGTCCATACCTTAAGAACTAAAGGACAATATAGTTAGTCAACTACTAAATTTATAAGCATAAATAAATGCTAGTACTTTCCAAAATTTTAAAAATAGACTACTGATTAAGGCCAACATTATCGGTACATTATTTCATTACCAATTAATAATGAAAGGAAAAACATACAAGCACCAACTTCCAACTGATTTATTGAACTGAAATAAAATAAAATCCATATAGCAGACTTCAGACTGCTACAATTGATCAATTTGACCATATCATTTATTATTGCACTTAGATTTTCATCATTAATGAAGTTTCCGTCATCAACTTCGAAGATATGATCTAACTTCAGGTTAGTATTACCAGGACATATTATTATTATTTTTAATGGCATTTTGTAAGCTATGAGATTGTAATTGAATAACAAAACGTTATCTCCTAATATATCCAAAACTTTAAATTCAAGCTTGACTGTGTTTATCATATTACCAACTATAAGTGGAAATAAAAATGCATAAGCATCAAAATATTATTCATGGGTATATAATCAATGCATTTCCATAAAATAAGAACCCATATCTAATAGTAGTTATAGTGAAAGAAAGAAAAAAATTACTACAAAATGGTAAAAGACAATCAAATATAATCTATAAAAGCGACTATAATTTCTTATTTACATCCTTTTGATAGCTCTAGATCCAATCTCATTTATTCATTCATTAATTTCCTTGAAAATGAAAAATTACCCTTGAAAATATGAAAAGGCCTTTATATGGATTGATTGGAGGAGAAATGATGAATTATAATCAAAAATTATGCTGACTTTATCATGTTTATTTTTATAGTAAAGGCAGATTTAAGAATATGAATAGGTAGTATTAAATACCATTTATTAATTCATAACAATTGCAATAGTGAGAGACAGAAATATATACCATGTATATACGTTATAATCCTTGTCTACGATAAGAGATATAAAAGAAGAATAAATGTATGAAGCATTCAAATACATCTTTGTTGGACCATTCTCATTAATCAATAAATTTTATTTATTGATTTATTAATTGCTACCAATTAATATATGAATTAATATATGTGCTATTTACATATCGTAAGTACAGAGAGAGAAAATTTGTACATCACATGTTAACATTCATTTTATGAAGAATCCAAAATACTTACTTGATGAGCCAAAGGAAAGAAACTTGATCTATTATATTTTACCATTTAAAAGACACGATTGGATGCATGGAAGAAGGGGAAAAAATTAGGAAATAAACTTCCTATTAGAATACCTTGTTTTCTATTAAAAAGAAAGAGAGTAGGAGAGTAGATATATTTCTATGTATTTATTTGGTTTAGTAAAAGCACCAAATATATCAACAAATCTCTTCTGGAGATTTATTATTATTATTATCACCACTTCTGGAGTGAACAAATTTCTATACATTTATTTGTTTAGTAGTTAATACCATTGGCAAATATTTTTAGAACTTCAGGTTTCAATTTTACTTTAAAATAAAGTCTTTGTTTTGTACTTAAGATCCTAAATGGTACAACTTGATTTCATTATCAAACTTCAGGTTTGATTGCAGTTGGAATTTATCATAATCTGAATTAGCTTTTCTAATAATTCAAAGCTTCACATCTCAAATTTATATATTTGAATTTTGATATATAAACCTTTTTTTAGGAATGCAAACTTATATGAATAATTTTTTTTGAAATGGTACTTTATATACAACAAATCATTGGGACAACATATCACATGTCAATAAACGTTCGAATGACCTCTTGCACAAAAGCCGAATCAATTAACCACTTGGACAATGGTGCTTGTCCTTATATGCATAATTTTTTTTATTTGAGAACTTCAGGCTTCCAATATTAAATAAATACAATGAAACAAGAGGACTCTTCATAATTGTATTAGAACATGAAAATCATAATACTATTTATCTTCAGTGAAATAATATTTACCACATTTATAATGTTATTTCAACATATTATTTTTATGTCATGTCTTCTGGACATATCAACATCTTCTTTTGGAATTGCTCGCTTTTTTTCATTGCTTTATTTTAGCTTATGAGAACTTTAATCTTTCACCTTCGCACATATGAACTTTAGGTTCTTATTCTTTCATACTGACTTAATACGATCTTCTAGATACGTATTATTCTTATATTTGTTTCTCTAAGAAATAATAAAATATTTCTTCTGGAAATATAAATCATGTAGAAAAATCATTTCTGTAGTCCTCATTCAAACTGAAATCCAAACAAAAAAGGTTCAAAATGAAAACCCTTTTTTACCAAACAATGGAATGAGATCTAAAAGTTTACTATGACAAAATAAGATCTAAAATGATAATATTAATAGAGCAAGATCTATAAGATTATATATATATATATATATATATATATATATATATATATATATATAATGAAATCTAGAAAATTAGATATGATAGATAAGGTCTAAAAAGAATACTAAGAAAATAAGGTCTGAAATTACATTTTGGTCTATGAAACAATTTTAGTTTCAGATCAAATTCAAAATTATCACAAAAAAATGAATATACATTAATAAAAATTACTAAGAGATCTGATGACTAAAATCTACAGATCCAAAAAATATATCATTTGAACATGATATTAAAATTTACAAGTGATCTGAAAAAAATATACGATCTGCAACAAAACGAGATCTAAAATACAGGAACAAAAAATAAAATGTACAAATAGAATAAAATCTAAATAATTAGATCAATGATACAATGAGATCTAAAAGAAATAAAATTAATATAATGAGATTCGAAAGATTTGATTAATCAGATCAGAAATAGCTTACTGCGTTGAAGATTTATAATCAGATCTGAAATTTTTCTTTTATTTAGAGATCGTGCTGATAACGTGTTATAAAATGAAGAAAGCAGAAGCCAATAGAGAGAACAATTTTATTCATTCAGAGATTAGTAATCCATTTTCATTACATTAGTACCTTTATATAAAGACCTAGGAGCTTGGGATTGAACTAGTCCCACGATGTGAGACTAAATACAAAACAGTATATAGCATATTCACAATTTATACTATAACAAGCACAAACTAGCTTGCATTTTCCTGATAGAAAGTGTAAGATAACTTGCATTTTTCCAAATTTTGAAAATTTCGAAAAAGATTTCACAAACAGAAAAGTGCAAGTTACCTTACATTTTCTTTCAGATAAGTGCAAGGCACCTTGCATTTTTTATTTTTCAAAATAGGGATCAATTTACATATTCATTTCTACATGGACTTTTCCTTTAACAACATCAAAACCAGGGACATATGTCTCTTTTATTGTTGATTAAATCTAAGAATGTTCCCTTTATAACAAACAAAAAAATCGTATAGAAGACACATGTTACACACTAATAACTTCATGACTGAATCTATTAGCAGCACTTATTTTTCTATTACATCCGTCGTTTTGTTAAAAAAAATCACACATCATTTATTTCTTTTTCTCACACCATATTATATATATTACCTTTTTATTTTTACTTCTTTTTCATTCACTTTCTATGAGAATGGAAAAAAATTAAGGTGTTAAGATTTAGCCTAGCTTTAATAAATCTAGAAGTATACATGTTCGATTAAAGGGAGAATGCAACGGTTCAACATATTCATGAATGACCCCATTTTGAAGATCGATTCTCCATAAACACTGTCTGTTTTACATCTATTAAATAATAGTAAAACGAAAGAATTTCCTGCTGATTCTTTCCTTATATTTTATTTTCAAATCCCCACAATTAATAATTATTGTTATTACAAAGTTTTATAAATTCTCTTATTATCATTTAACGTTTAAATATCAATATTAAATAATTCTAAAGTTTAACTTTTATCATATTACTTTACATTTGATTCATATAACTAAATCAATTAAGTTATCAAACATTTGAACAATTAAAATAAGGGGGAATTATTTTAAAGGACAAAAATTTGTATATTTTTTGCCTCAAGGACACGACCTCAATATTTTTAGCACAAGGACAAACATTCTTCTAAAAATTATTCACAAGGACAAACATTTTTCAAAATTATTCATAAGGACAACAAAACTGCTATCAAGCTAAAACTGATACCTAAAAACTACTACCAATAACTACAAACTGATACCTAAAAACTGCTATCAATAACTAAAAACTGTACCTACAGAAAGTTGTCCTTCAGGATAAAATATTGAAGGTCTGTCCTTGAGGCTAAAAAGCTGTGAAATTTTGTCCTTGACAATAATTTCCCGTTAAGAAGAAATCCAATTTACTAATATTTATTATTTAAGGTAATAACTCTTAAATAATGACAATTTAATGTACTATATAACACATTTACGTTTACAAAGGTTTTTTAAACTAAAATTTCAATCAAGTCCACATAACTTAAAATTTTCACAACTTTATACAAAAAATTTAGTTCTCTTGCATTCTTCTACATTTAAGTTTACATAATTTTTAAACCAAATACATATGCTAAAAGAGGTCTAAGAAGAGGAAGAGACACAAAAAATATTGGAAGCCAACGTGTGATAAATTATAAGTTAAATGTTATAATTGTTATAAAGTTGGGCATTTTGCTTTCGAATGAAGATATAGTTCCAGTAAAGTTCAAGGGAGATCAAATTTTGCTAAAGAGGAGGAAGAACACTCTACACTTTATGGACGTATAATGCAGATGAAAAAGAAAATGACAATATATGTTAATATTTTGATACGTGAGGTAGTAATTATATGTGTGGACTAGGATCATGTTTACGGAGGTAGATGAATCGATAAGCAGAAATATTCATTTTGGAATCTTGAAATCCACGCAAAGTAAAAAAAATACCGTTACAACCCTGATTTGTAACTAATTAAAAATTTGTAACTAATTAAAATAAAATATAAAATAATTTGAACTAGGATTTTAAATAAAATTTCAAAATTTCAAAATTTTGAGATTTCAAGAAATTGAAAATTTGCGATTTTTCTAAAAGAAATGTATTGTTAAGGAATTTGGTATGGAAAATATAATTTTCTTTGGAAATAATCTCCATGCTATTTGGAAATTTCAAACGGTTAGAATTTTAAAGTTTCGATATAAAAGATTATTTAAATTCCAAAAGAATAAAAACTGAAAATTTAAATAATATTGAAAATTTGAGACTTGAAATTAGTACTTTGAGATTCATAAATAAATCTATTTTAGATGATAAAGAGAAATTTTAGCTTTTTAAATCCTTTATTTAAGTATGAAAATAAAATTAAGATATGCTTGTTTATAAGTGATCGTTGTTTAAGATATACTGGTATTTTATTTCAGAGCCTTGTATTAAAAATTTAATTTGGGTTATATGGAAAGGTATAAACGAATGAATATGTAAATTTATCAGTAACATTAATTATAAAGTTTATTTTATAATTTATATTAAAATCTTGAATTAGAGAAGGAAAAAAATCAAATTAAAAAAATGGATATGGGTTTAGGTTAGTAAGCTACCCAAAGCCCATTAACTATCAAGAAGGTAGAAAAAAATTTCTTCTTGGTATCATTGTACATGCTGGAAAAAGAAAGTTTAGAAGATCCTCCATTTTTGAAAACCCTAAACAAATTCATTCATTTAAACTCAAGAAAGTTCTAGAAAATCCAAATAAAAATCAGGTAATGTTCTCAACCCTTGATTACACCTTTAGAAAACTATAATTTTAAATTTTACAGTGTTTAGAAATTCTTTATTCCTCTTAAGTTGAGTTATTTCTAGGGCTGGGCTGAAATAGGAGAAGCAATGTCAAAATTTAAGATTTTGGTGAGCTATTTCTAAGATATAAGTTGAGCAACCCTTACAAGTATCCCTAATTTGATTGCATTCAGCTATTGTAGCATGTGATAGGATTTTGGTTGTGATTTGAGTGTGAACTAAATGTATTTGCTAAGTGGTACTTGCTAAAAATTAAAATTGTTGAAGTTGCAAGTATTATTTCGTTATTTGATCATTTAATTTATTGAATGCTTGCTTTAGATGAATGCATGCCTTCATATGATGTATCAATCCTCTTATATTAAATTCAGGTGTCGGAAGTTGAAAATCGACCATAAAATTTGACTTCCTACAGTTGAAAAGTTTAAGAAACTATGGCACTAGTGCATCAGTGGAGTGCCCACTGGAGGACCAGTGCACGTTTCCTGAACCAATTCAGCTCAAGGTCCGAAGCTTATTGTCTTGTATTTTTTGTTTTTGATTAGGTTCTTTCTTTTGATCCTCTTGAGGTTTTTCAAAATTGGTCTTCACGTGTTGTTTCAACCTTAATATGAATTATATTTTTAATGCACAAAGCATAACTAATTTTTTAAACTACAGCATAGTTGCATGCATTAATTACAATACAAAATCCAAAGTAACTCAACCGTTTCACATAGAACTATTCGTAACTTCCATCACCCCCTCCATCAAAATTAAACCCACCTTAAAACCCATCGCTGTCGACAGCCATGGCGAATCCGTTTGCATTTCCCAACCCGAACCCAGCACCAGACAACCAACAACAGCCTCAAACCCTTCCTATTAACTACCAAAAAGGCAACTGGACAGTCCAGGAATTGCTGACCCTCATCACCGCCAAACGCCTCTATGACGACCCCTTTCACGGCCGACGCTCTTCCCAGCCACAGTGGAAGTAGATTGAGAACTACTACTGCGCCCACGGCTGCCTCTGCTCCCAGAACAAGTGCAAGAATAAATGGGACAACCTCCTCCGCGAGTACAAAAAGGTCTGCCCCTATGAGTCCAGAAACGATGCAACCAAACCTAGTACCGGTGCCAGCCGGAAAAGCTACTGGGAGATGGAGCGGCATGAAAGGAAAGAATTCAACCTGCCTGCCAACATGGGCTTCGACATCCACGAATCGCTCACTGCTATACTCAATCTTGGCAAAGTTCGTCGGATCCCCGTCTCCTCGACACCGGTCATGATGATCCCACCACAGCAGCCGCCAAAAGACCTCTCGCCCCCTCCAACAGTTACGCAAGCAGCCCCGCAGACCGAACACTCAGGTAATTTCAATTTCTGATTCTTTTAAATTGACAACGTGGAACTAGCCGTCGTTAGGCCCTGCGCAAAATAATGCATGCAATATTTCGTTATAATCATAAAGCTGAGTAAATCTTATGTAAAAGATTACGTTTTTATACTACTTTTCAACATGAACAGTATCTTATATGCTTTCGATAGCATTTTTTCCCCTTAATTTTGTGTTTTTTTTTTTTACTTTTTGGGAAGCAGCTGAATTGAACGGGCCAGTGGAGGAGGAACGGGAGATGAAAAGAAGCAAGGTGAGAGATTTGGGAACGACCACGGTGCGTACTGCTCCGTTGCTATCGCAGACATTGATGACATCTGAGGAGAACAAGTAGAGGCACAAGGAGTTGATGGAGCTGGAAGAAAGGAAGTTGAGACTAGAAGAAAGGAGGTTGAGGCAGGAAGAGGAGAGATCGGAGATGAAAAGGCAAGCGGTGTTCGGTTTGCTAACTGCCATTAATGGATTATCGAGCGTTGTGCATACACTTGTGTCGGAGGAACAGTGTGCAGTTGAAGGTGGTGGCATGTAACTAGGAGGTTTTTTCGTATCGATTGTTGTTTGAATAGTGGAATTAACTGTTCTATTTCATATTTGTAACCGTCAATTTTTCCTCCCTTTTCAATCTAAAAAAGTTAAAACGCTTATTATTTGTTACTGAGTTAAAAGCATTCCATACTTCTGTTCGTCCGTTGAAAGTGCTATCAGATTGCATTCACATTTTCGAATATTGAATATTTGCATTTTCTGATAAATGGACATTAGACAATAATTTTTTGTTTTAATATCGATGAATTAAGAAATGTAAATAGAAAATATTGATTTAACGTAATATTTCTTTTTTCAATTCATTAATAAAAAAAGTATGCAATATCATTAAATTCATATTAGATACATAAACTATTAACTTAATAAATCAATATATACCTATTTCTCATTACACAAAATACCTTTACAATAAACTATAATCTGAATAAAAACAAAATAAATTATTTTCAAGGTGGATGCATTTGTATTCATATCTGAATCCCGTTTTCCTAATATAAGACATTTATTTGCTTTTATGATAATGCAGACGCATTTTAGATTTTTTTAAAGTACCAATTGATAGACTTAATAATGATTGGTTAATTTGAATTTTGTATATACCTTTTTCCACATCCTAATAATACACCAACACTTTCATTGTTTACTGAATAAGCATCCATTGATGGAGCATGTAGTCAAGAAGAACTCAAAATCGAATGCCTATTTATTGGATAATTACAACAAAAATAGAATTCCTATTTATTGCATAATTACAACAAAAATCAAAGTCATTTTGTCATTTGTATTCTTTATTAATGAGCAAACATTTTTATTCGTTGAGTGCTTATTTATTTGGAGAAAGAAAGGAGAAATCGACAACTAATTTTTCATTTTACTTTGAGAAAGAATTAAAAAACATCATAAACAATTTTTTTTTTTCTTATCTCTTTTTCTCCCCAGTTCCTCCATAATAAAATCTTCTTTCGCATACTTAAAACTTCTACACTGAGATTACTACAAATCTTTAAATTTTCAACTTTGAGTGCACAAGTTTGAAAAGTCATCGTATCAATTTTGAAGAGCAGATGATAATTATTGATTGCATCATAGTCATGTAAAAATTTTCTTTCAAGATAGTGTCCTCATCCAAGACCCAACTCCAATCAATTTGTCTTTGTTGTTCTGACCCATCATTTCCAACAATTTGGCAGTGAGATTAAATTCAACATTTATACGATTAGTCTATTCGAGTTTGGAACAAAGATTGTGCTGTTTTGACGATTCGTGCATTTAAAGAAGAAAATCTAGAATATTAAGCAAAGTTGAATCAAATATAGGAATTTCAAAACATTAACATGATAATATATTCAATTAACGCTAAGATACATTCCAAATTGTCCTTCTATCTACCTTTTTTGATTTATATTCAGACGATCCTGAGAGTTCTGGCACCTAAACTAGTTATGAGCCAAGACCCTATTGCAAATACTAATTAGAATAAAAAATTTAAAGCATCAAAGTCATTTGTATATGATACAAATAACAAATGGACAAAAGAAACAACTGTCTTAGTAATAATACTACAAGTTATATAATGGTTCTAAATAAAACTATTTTCTAGCAATTAATTTGTGTTAGAAATGTTAATCACTAAATTAGAAAGCAAAAAAAAATGTATTTACCATAAATTTTAGCATTTAGATCATATAAATATTCTATAAATAGAAATTCATAACATAAAGTTACTATAATATAAAGATAAAAAAGTCCATCCTTTTATGCAAAATTATGATTTTTGAAATTGATATGATGCTTCAATCTTTATTTCAATTTCTTTCAATAGAAGTAGATTTAGAGAATTACAAATTTATGGGATTTCTAAAAGTTGTGGTTTTAAAATTAAGAGCTATGTATTGAAGGAATAGTGGATGAATTACGCTCATCTTCCTTGCACTTAGTGTCTACTTTTAATTTCATATAATGGTTTAAGTTGGCTTCTACTATAACTATTCACACCATGGTTTTACTATTTTTCTATTTTGATGCCTTTGTGTGTTTTTCTATTCTGACGACCTTATATGAATAGGACCAAAGCCATGACTTTAGTGGCGTTCTCCAGTAGCCACCCTTACATTTAAGAACTAGTTTTTGTTGTTAATATGTATCGTAATCATACTAAATTAAATATGAAATGCTATGGTTCTCGAATTTTTTTCTAAATATTGTGATAAAAATAATTAATAAGCTTGTGATAAAAAATTTATTAATAAATGCAGGAAAATAAGGAATATATATATAAGTAGAAGGAAATATATACATAAGTAGGATTTATATACTAATTTAAGCACTATAATTATTACATTCCATTATGAAAAATAAAATGAAGTAGGTATGCATATCATATGACTCAAATTAGTATATTTTATGATTAAAAATGAATATATCTTATATTATGTCTTAAAGTCGGAACTAACTCATGGATTTTTCATATTTTCTTAAGATTTTAGAATTTAAACGTTATATTCACCTGAGTATATCCTTAAGAAGGACACAAGTTCAAGTTCGAATTGCTAGGTTCGAATCTCGATTTTCTCTAATATATTTTAAAATTGCTTGGTTCGTTTAAAATATTTATTCTTTCCTACTAAGTTTTTTCGTACTATCAAATTTCTATCAAATCCAAGCTTAGCTCATAAAATCTTGTATTTTGTATCCATATTAAATGAGTAAGTTGGATCTTTTTTCAAATTTCAGTGGTCGTATATTTGGTACATATACCTTATTTAAAACAACATATTTTCAACACTAATGAAAACGAGAACAAAAATAAAAGAATGAAAACTAATAAATAAATTATAAAACGAAGAATAATAAATTAAATAGAAAGTATAATAATTATATATATATATATATAGTTAAAGCTATAGTTATATCCTAAGTATTTATTGTAAGTTTTAATCCTTAATCTTCTTTAATATGTGAAATATAAAATGAATTCCATTAGTTAGTCTGCATTCAACCGTCAATATGAGCTTCTATATCATTTGATGTTCGTTTACCTAATTAAAAATGATGTGTGCTTAAATTTCATTGGTTCTAAGTAAATATAACGTAAAATATTGTAGGTTTTCGCAATAAAAACATAATGATAAGGAAACTGACATATCTATTTGGTTTAGAACAAAGTTTTCATTTAAGAAGTATGCTTTTATTGGCACCAAGTTTTTGTCTTCCGGTCACCATCATAATTTTATTAGACATCATTATTTTCTATGTACTTTTGGCCACCATGTTCTATTCTTTCACTTAGCCCTACAAAACTCAGCTCTACAAAGCAGTATTTCTCATATCTTCTTAGTGGCAAAACTTACGTACTTCTCAAAAGATCCAAACCTTAAACCAAAAAAGAAATCTTTTTGCTTAGTAGATAATGGAATGTAAATATTTAGTGGATAATTACAATTGTAATGATCACAAAGAATTTAGTTTCCTTTTCATGGGTTAAAATTTGTATTTTTAACAAATTGAACATAGATAAATTTCCTTCTCATGTATAAATGATCTCATGGTTATATATATTTAGAGGGTGTAAAATTTGATAATGTTGTAATAGAAAATGTCAATATAAGTTATTAAACTATATCTTTTTATCATTCAACATATATGTCTTATTTCTCTCCTATTATTATTTTTTGGTTCTTAGATGGAGGATGCCAATGCAGTTATTGTTTTGGATGCTAAATTTGGCGATAGTTAAAATACGGTACAAGACGATCGATTAAATGTTTTAAAAGACATGAAAATTAATTTGACAAACCGTTTGCAACTAAAGAAGAAAACAATCGATGGAACTTTATGTTGATTAGCAAATTGAATTTAGGAAGCTTCGTCCACCAGATATATAAATAACGGATGCCCATTTTCAAATTGAAGTGTAAAGAAAATTTGAAATAGAACATCATGTATGTTGACGAACTTCTCTTTTTGTAGCGATCGAAATGTAATGAAATGCAAAAAAAACTTGAATAGTCCCACAACATAACCGATTTTTTAAACCATAGCTTAATTGTATGAATTAATTACAATACCAAATCCAACATAACTCACCCGTTTCACGTTGCATTTCTCAACTTACCCTCTTCCATATATAATCCCTTGCACAACTCCCATTTCAACTCCATGTAACCAAACGTTTATAACCTCCTCGGCAACCAAAAAAATAAAGTAATTCCACAATTAAAACATTTAAATCTCCGCAACTTTCATCAATGCCTCCACCAAAATAAAATCCACCTCAAACCTATCGCTATCCATAGCCATGGTGAATCCGTCTCCATCTCCCAACATGAACCCAGTACCAGACACCCAACAACAGCCTCCAACCCCTCCTATGAACTACCGAAAAGGCAACCAAATGGTCTAGGAAATGCTGACCCTCACCACCGCCAAACGCCTCCGTGACGACCAACACTATACCGCCATGTCACCCCCCTTCCCCTACCAATGCTCTGCCCGGCCATGTTGGAAGTGGATCGAGAACTACTGCTGCGCCCACGGCTGCCTTTACTCCTAGAACCAGTGCATCAACATATGGGACAATCTCCTTCGCGAGTACAAAAAGGTCTGCCGCCACGAGTCCAGTGTAACGACCTGCAAATCCGTACCCCTTGAGTCGACAATATTCTACATCAATCAACTCAAGTTGAACAGAAATACGAACTATTGGGTTAAAGAAGAAGAGGTAGAAGAAGAGAAAACAGAAAACATCAGAATCTAACCATCGCAGCGGAATAAAATATAATAGATAATAAATGATCTTTACACAAGAACAAATATATACCTGTTTTATACATACATCATCATCAGAGTACATCATCAGAGTTCAACAACATCAATAACATACAACTGGATACACAGCTACTCAACACAGCGGAATATATATAGAACAAGTACGAAAATACGCATCGTCATCCAGCTCGTCTTCTGAGCTCCACAGCATCAAATCCTGTATACTATAATACTCGGTCTGACCCGAGAATTACAGTTAAATAGTACCCGAGTCAGTCTGGAATACCAGCGTGAGAAAATCACACTCAATTTGATTATTAAAGTTTCAAACATACTTTGAAAAACAAAAGCATCTCATAAGACCACGCCACAAATAAACATGCCGGGTTTTTACCTTACGATAGCTAAAACAGTTTTTATAGAAATTCTCTGATATTATGATAGGGTCTATATACAAATACTTATAAAATAGCCGAAATTGTTACATGATTAAATTCCAGCTACTAGCCACAGAGTGGGTAATACAAACAAAACTCGTACAAAGCGCGTATGGAAAATGGATTTCCAACTAATGACTAGGCACTGGGGTACCACCTGTCACAGTACGTGGCCTAGATCACAGTACTGAGGAGTACGCCCGCTCCCCTGCAACACAAGACCGGGACTAACCCTTACTGGATAATCCCGAGTGAGATCACCCGCGGTTGGGATCAGCAATCACACCACTAAGCCGAAATAAAAAGGGAATCTAGATAGGGATGACCTCACCCTGAATGAGTGCTACCCACCTAGCCTTGCTGTATAACCCCTGATTTTCAGTCATTCCCGGTTGATGAGGCTTGAGGCTAAGCGTTACCTTTTAGAACATATCCCTTAGAATGCCCATCGTCCACCTGACGATGTTCCGAAAGCATTCATCCATACAAGTCCGTTGCGGGTTCGAACCGAACCGAAGGCGCTATTCCTACTACATCCAATTTGGAAATATCCTCCGGATTAGTAGCGACTAGCCCTTGCACTTCACTCTCCATCTTCGAATCCAAACTCGTTTTCATGAAAACGTACAAACCGGATCGAAGTGGTTTTCGAGAAATAAATCTCGATCCCGGTCTCTTCGAAACGATCAACGCGTTTGTCCAATATTGATAGTTGGTGATTTCACTATCAATTAATATTCACAACATCCACCAAACAATAAATAATTTCCCAAATTATTTATTATTCAAAATATCTTTGTAAGATATATTTCCAATTTCAACCCTTTGAAAACAGTTCTAAACTATCTTCCTTTTACAGAATAAATTTTTCAAATATTTTCTATTTCCACTGAAATCACCAAGCACAAAACTTTAGATTTCAAAATAATTTAAAACACTTTACTTTGAAATGTACTTTAAAACATTTATTTTAAAAACTACTTCAATAATTTATTAAAAATACATACTATATAAATATATGAAAATAAGGTTACTTTATAAAATATAGAACTACGTTTTTTAACTTTTTTAAAAACAAAAACAAAATACTAAGCCACTTTTAAATAATTACTACGATAATAGATTTGAAAAATATTTACTTAAGAATTTAAAAGATTAGAAATAATAAATTCTCTAAACCATGCTCTTTAAAAACAACAATAAAACCTTTATCTTATATTTAAAAATTTATTTTGAACGTACTTGGCTATCCAGATAAATATACATCTCTTCTCAACCTTCTTAAAATTTCCAATTTTAAAACACTTGAATCAATTTTCCAAATTGATTTCCAGTTTACTCCCTTTTACTCCAAATTCCATTGATTTCAGATTTTATTTCTTAATTACGATTTAAAATATTTTTAACTGAAAATACCAATATTAGATTTCTCAAATTACATTTATCCTTTTAAATAAATTTAAACCTTGAATTTTAAAAAAATTCTTTATTCCTTTAAAATAATATCACTTGATTTCACAATTCATCAATTTCTGTTTATTCAAAATCTTTTCATACTCGAAGTTATTTATTCGTATTTTAATATCACATCCATTTCTTTCAATTCATTCTTAATTTATTTCAAATTTTCTATAATTATTTCACTTACAAATTCACTTCTTTATTTTTTTCAAAAATCCAATTTATATATTTTTAGTAGCTCGTTATACCCAAATATATTCAATCAAACCAAAGCATTTAATATTCCAACATAATTCATCATAGAATATCAACAATCACAACAAAGAATATTGAATAATTTAAATAAACGTTGAGGGACCAAGTTGGATCCCTCCAACATGTTTTCCCTGCATCCACGGACGTTAGCACAACATAAATACCAATTTCACTTCGAAGTGGAATATTGTGGTATATGGGTTTATATATAATATTCGCTACATAATGCGGGAAATCAAACATTCCAAAATATACTATATACTACTATATATATAATATAACACACCAATCCAATCAATCAACCAATTATTTAAATTTAACCAATTAAATTTAAATTAATATTCGGCTGAGTGAGATTAACTCACCTTTAATTTCTGTTTTGCAACCCACTTCCATTCCGACTTGTTTTCTTTCAGATATGGACCTTGAATAAATATTAGATGATTTTATTAATATTCAGAATAATTGAACAATTTAAATCCCATTAATAAATTTAGTTAACCAATTATTTTATTTAACTAATTTTTTGGACAAAAACAATTTAAGTTACAAAAATAATTAAATGGATTAACTTACAAATAAACCACCTTAATACTTTATTTTAAAATAACTTGTGAATTAAAATATCTGTTTATATATTTATCTATTTCATTTTTTCCTTTTAAAACTACCTACGCGTAAACTTATAAAATAATCTATATTGCCATTTAAATTTCTACCTTCTGAATCATATCCATATATAGACTATTTTCTATTTACTAAATAAATATATAAATAAAAAAAACTGCCTTTACATTTATTTTACTGTAAATAAATTTATATATGTATATATTTTATTTTTTATTTTCTCTTCTTTCCAGCTTAAAATTTCATAATAGGGTATACATAAATATTCTAATTTCTCAAATAAATATATTAACTATCAATAGAGTTAACTGATTACTATATACCTATTATAAAGTTTACCTCACTGTAACTTATCCTATTTATAATTATATTATTTTTATATAACTAAACATTTTAGATCCTAAAACTAACTAAACAAACCCGGAATTTTACCCATAAAATCTAGAAGTCGAGGCCGCACGATGAAGAACCACAAGCCGCAAACCCTAACTCGATTCCACTCCAAGTCGAGCCCAAATACAGTGATGACGTCCTGGATCACTGCTCAGCATCGCGAATAAAGTTCGCTCTTCGATCAAATCCTATCTCGAGTGCGACACACTTTCTCCATCCTACCGTGACAGTCGCCATTAGCTCGAGTACAAACCCTAATCGCGAACGAATTGACGCGCCGCTCCCAATCGTTCGAACTCGAGATCGAATGGATCGATACGATCGATTAAACAGAATGAATATTCGATTTATGCTGTTCGGCCATTTATTTTCTTTTTTCTGAACTTTGTTTTTTTGTTTGACAGAAGAGGTTGGATTCTAATTTTAAAGAAGAAGTGGGTTGCGTGATATGTACAAGGAAAAAAGGTTGCTAGGTCGGCTTGGTTCAGAATTGGTCGGCTTGATGTGATTAAAAGAGGGAACACGAATATTAAAGGAAGTAGGCTGAATATTAAAAGGGAAGCGTGTTTAAGACGGCACCGGTGACATTGATTTGATCAATTAAAATTTTATTTAATTTTCAACGCGTTTTTATATCGTACGCTCACACAACAAACCCAAAAACTACGAAAATTGTAACCCGATAATAACATAATATTACGAATCCAATGGAACCGGTTTCGTCGAATTCCAAGACTGTACCTCGTAAGGCTATTTTTAAATTTAATTTAAACTATAAAATTTTAAAACTGAACACACCACTGTTAATTTCAATTTTGCAACTTCTATTATCCTCGGTACTATCAGTATAAATTTTTCAAGCCTTCAAAATATTTTTAATAGGCTTAAAACTCCAGATTTCATATTTTATCCAATTTTAAATTATTTAATTCAATAATTTAATTATCGAATAAATAGTGATATTTGGAATTCAAGTTAAAATTAACTTTTAAATATTCAAAATCGATTAAATATTTCGATTTTAAATGCTCGAAAATTTCGCGTCGTCACATTCCTCCCCCCTTAAATTAATTTTGTCCCCGAAATTACTAGTCAGGAAGAATAATCCAATACCCGTTTACTTTTTCCCAAAACCAAACAGTTTAACATCCTACCAACTATCTTGTATAAAAGTCCCATTATCATTCTTACTACTTTCCAAACTCTCTAGTTTCAAACAATACTATTTGCTCAATCGTTCAAATTTCAATTTAAAACCAATTTTGAATTAACAAAATTTTCTCAAAAATTTTCTAACACTCTAAACTTCCAAAAAAATTCGCCAGTATCTCCTTTGCGCGGCTAGCTCGATACAACTATAAAAGGCCACTACGGCCCCCAAATTCCAAAAGAAAACAAAAAGCCAAGTGGCTTGATCAAAAACCCAATCAAATTTCATACAGAAATTTAAACACATACCTTTTTGTCGAGCAATTCAAATTTATCTTCTGAAATCAAAACAAATTCTCTTTTCCTTTTATAATACCTGTATATTCCACTTAGCAATAATATCCAATCACAACATTCAAAAACATTTTATCGATTTCCTTACAAATGTCAATATTTATTCAATCAAATATTAACTTAGATTATATTTGTAATATCAATCTCCAATTAAGAATTCACCATCCCTTTCTTAAGTTTAGTATAAGCATTTTATATGTTCCTTTATTTATTTTCACTTTACCATTCTAGTTTATATCTACTTCTATTCAAATCAGTTCTCCCATTCCATATGAATTTAATTTATTTTCAACTCCGAACATTTAATTTTATCTTCCATTTATACTGATTCATATTATTATTTTAAAGTAGTTTCATTCACTAATTTATTTCAATTTCCAGTTTGAAATCGTTTTGTCGTTAACTAAAATTTTTCCCAAATTTTTTTCTAACTCCCAAAATTTCTAAATTTTTTTGGCAGAGTCTCCTTCGTACGGAGAAGCTTTTGCAGTTTGACAAAAGATATAAATATATATACATCGACCCACACGGTCGGAAAAACAAAAAATAGTTCATATTTCCTATTTTTATTGCGTAGGCGTACCTTTATTTAGCATTTTAAGCAAGCGGCTTATATTTTTAGCATCTAGCGTGACCAAAATCCAGCCAAACGGCTTCCCGGTACGTGTACTTACTCAATTTAAACATATAAGTACTATATATAGGAAGTTTATAGCATTTCACTTAAATTTAAATAGCTAAAACATCGATCCTGTAACAATGCATGTGATATACTGGCATAAACACATAAATTTCACATATAATGCATGTTATATAATTTCCATAAGCATATATAAGGTTCCGACACTTATTACAATTGCTTTTAATCAATACTCAAACCATTCCATTCAGTTGAAGTGATTTACAACTTACTTGCTTTTATTTAATTCATTATAAGCAAAGCAAACTCATATTCATTCCAATTGATGCAAAAATCAATTTATCAAACTGCTATTGGTTCATATAATTTTACTTACTTCCATTTACGTCGAACGACCAATTTTCTAATGCAATTCGATAATATTAATGTGAATAAATAATAACATAAGCTTTATAACCAATTTAAATTGATTCCAACTCAATTTACACTTAATCCTATCCCATTTTAATTTATTCACAAACTTCCATTGCATGTCTTTCATATCCAAAAAGTTTGATTTCAAACCATTTTATTATACTCGACATCATCCCATGCTTCTATTAATTTTAAACTTAAGTTAATTTACTTCAATTCACTACCATTTCATAACTTAAGTTCATTCCCCCCCGTTTTTTTTAATTTATTCATACTCGAATTGGATTTATTTTCATCTCAAATCATTTTTGTTTTAATCCAATTCCATACAACTCAAGCTTTATTTCCAAACTCTATTACCTATTCACAATCTTTGCTTTGATTTTCCCTTGATCAAATTCCAACCATTTCACTAATTTATTCGATTAGTTTATTCTATTATCCATTTTAAATTTTAATTTACATTAACAATTCATTGTTGAATTTATTAATAATAAGGCCATTTAATTTATGCTTGAATTGGATTTGTTTATATTTCACACCATGTCCATTTTAATCCAATTCAATTTTCATTCAACAACACTTCCAATTATAATCCCATACTTGATTTTCCTTTTTCATTTATCTTAAAAATCATTTTATTTAATTTCCTTGAGTTCAATCTTATTTTATATCCCAAGTTTGGATTTTTATCTCAAAATACAATATTTTTATTCTGGCTTATTTATTACCTTTTTAAATTTTATAAGCTACTAACTTTTAATATTCATACTTCATCATCTATTTACAGTCAACCACATTCACATCTTACCTTTAAATAGGGATTATATATATATATTTTTCAATGCTTTTCAATCCTTTTATAAGCTTTCGAAGTTTTATTTATTCTAATTCAATACTTACTTAGTTTAAATTTATTTATTTAAGTAAGAATTTTAATCCATTCAATAATATCTATAACTCGACTGAATTTATTTAAATTCAGTTTTATTCCAACTCAACTTCAGTTAAATCTAGTTACATACCATTCTTTTAAGTTTTATTAAGCAAGGACTTAATTCCATTTAATACCATTCACAACACAACTGATGTAACAACCCGCATATTTAACGATTTTATATTTAAATGATTTATTTAAATATAGCGTCGTTAGTCGGATTTTGGGTCCGAAATGTTACTTTCTGCAAACGGTCGAATTGGGTCTCAAGACCACTTCCATTGTGTTCAAACATCGTTTGCGATCTTTTTGAGTATAAGCTTCGATATGTTTGGAGTAAGTTGAAATTGGCTACCTTTTCTAGTTGGGTTTTGGGTTTGGGTTCAGCCCACTAGCTAACTAAACCCTCTAACTCAGCCCTTTCCTCCCCATTCTCTCATTCTTACCTCCCAAACTCAAGCTCCAACTGAAAATGGTGGAAAGGAAAGGGAATTAGAAACTCCAAACCCTAGTTCTTCTTGCTAGCTCATAATCTTGCTCCAAAATCAAAGGAAAGCCATTGGTAAGCCTCTTCTTCTTCTTCTCTATCTCTTTCTCTCTTCAATCTCAGAAATTTCCTAAACCGAAATTGGGAAATATTTGTTTTATTCTTAGATTGAAGCTTTTTGAGTTGAAGTAGTGTTTGGTTGGTCTTCTCCTTATTATTGAGCTTCATCTTCTTTGTTTTTGAGTGAAAAAGGTGAGTTTTGAACTCACATCTACTTCTCTTGATTTCATTGATGTTGGGTATGAATTCCTAACACCTTGTTTATATGCACTTGCTTTTGGTTTGGATTGAATTGGTGAATATCTAAATTTTTAGTGTTTGGGTTCAATTCTCTAAAGATCCTAACTTTGATGTTTGAACATGTTTTTGGTGGCGAATCGGAGAGCTGATGGAGCTGGGGTATATATTGGCTAAGGCTCCTTAGGTCCATTGCTCGAACGATCGCGTTTTGGAAGAAATTGCAATTCATTGAAAAAGGACAGAAACTGCAGAAATATGCAGTTCGGCCGACCGAGCCCTGTAGCCGGTCGACCGACCTGCTATCCCGAGCCTTGTTTTGTTTTCTGCATCTGGCCAGTCGACCGAGCCCTGCAACTGGTCGAACGACCTGCTCTTATTTTGCTGTTTTGCCTATTTTTGCATATTTTGATTTGTTTTCCAAACTTTATCGATTCAAGTTGCTTTTTAATGGTTGTCATTGCATATTTGGCTTTGATAACTTATTTTTGACTTCATTCACGGGTTTTATAAATAATCCCTCTAAATTGTATTAAAAGCTTCCTTCTCCAATTCGTAAATTCTATTTAAAACGCACACACAATTTCGCACTTCGAGCGGAGTGGAAAGGAGATTAAATGGTTAGATAAAACACGGACCATGAATCCATGGTTTGTCTTCCCGATTAGTCCCCGACCTATTCGATTGATCGTTTTGACCTTCGGGTCTGGTTTACCGATGAAATGAGGTGAACTTTGTACTGCTTTGAGTGTGAAATTAACTAACGGATAGTAAACCGTTTAGTGCGAACGAGCGGTTATGGGACTCACGTTACCACTTTTCGGATTCCTTTTCGAGAGTTGTGACACATTCCGCCAGTTAGTGGTGTCCAGTACGGGGTCTTAGACCTTCACCACTACGGTTTGTTGCCTTTAGGATAGTGTCTTCAGACTGTCTCCTTTAGGTTTGTTGCCTTCGGGTGGGTTTCCCCTTTTGTATCGCTTTTGGAGTTGGTCCATTGTCACCGCTCGAGAGATACTTGGGTTTGTCGCCTTCGGGTTTGTTGCCCTATTGTATCGCTTTCAGAGTTGGTCATTCGTCACCGCTCGAGTAATATTGGGTTTGGAGACTTCGGGCTCATGGATCCTTGTTTATACAGTATTGAGCTCGAGCAATTTTATGATGTTTCATTCATATGTATATTCCCTAGGTATCGCCCTTCGATGTTGGTCATTATGAGCCGCATGTTGCGTAGCGTTTACCTTGCGGAACTTGTGTTACCTTCATTGGTATTTGTTATTTGCCTTTTTGGCTTGCTTTGGGATATTTGTATCCCTTATTTCTATATGTTGCCGATGATATGAGCCTTGTTCTATATGATTCATCTTTTGTTAGATGAGTGTGTTATCTCCTTTAGAGATATTTGTTATACTCTGTAACCTTGCAGGTTTATTGTTGTTCATTTATCTAACTGATTTGTTTAGCTAGACTGACCCGTGTATTTTATACTCGGGTCAGACCGAGATGTTTCAGGTTAGGTGCCTTTGGACTTAGCCTATTTTGCTTCCGCATGGACTACTCCGCTAGCTTCTTTTTGTCATAGCTTTTTGTGTAGTCCCATTTTGTAGTAACTCTGATATGTATTCTATTGACTCGTCTGTATATCGTGGTTTGCTATACCACTTGACATGTATTATTTTGTATACTCTGTTATGTAGCAATATATGTATATATGATGGTTTACTGGTCTATGATGTATATTGCATTTGAGTTGTTATATTCTGTTCTGATAGATCCTCTAGCCACCTATGGTTTTGTTTTAAGTATTCATTGGACATGTCGATCTGCTTGGTAAGGCAATTGTCGATGTATTCAATAGATAATTAAAGCAAGACTATAGATGGTCGCTCCTAAACAGCCTTATTCTCCGTGTTAGCAGACGGTATTATCTATTAATACTCTTTGCTAGCGTGAGTATAGAGGTGGGGCATCACAGCGTGGTATCAGAGCGCTGAGTTCAGGACAAAATATGATAAACACAGAATAGAGACACATATTACGATACATCAAAGTGTAATAAGTGATACAAGTCTTCGAATCATCGTGCCTATCTATTCCTTCTACCATCAAAGATTAGATAGAATTTGGGGAATACGTCTAGGAATGCATGTGTGTCCGTAGTATTCCGTATTGAAGTACCTACCTTGTGATTTATCTTGTTCTTATCTTACTTTCTGCGTATGGCTGGAAGAGGCAGGGGACGACGCTCGGGTGTTGGGCAATCCAGTAGCTCACATCCGGATGGCGTTTATATGTCAGCTGATCAGTTTATGGAGTTGTTTAGGAGCACTCAGCCTCCAGCTCCTACTCGTGTATCTCCGCCTCGCAAGTCCGCCTTTGCACGTCTGTGCAGTGATTTTTCTCATCTAGGAGGAAAGCCGTTTAAGGGCTCCGAATCCGTTCTTGAAGTCCAAGCTGGGCTTCGCACGTGCGAGCGTATTTTCTCTCGCATGGATCTTTCTGACCATGATAGAGTTCTTGTAACTTCTAGCTTATTACAAGAGCGCGCTCTTGATTGGTATGAGCTTCTTGTAGCCAAAATCGATGAGTCTACTCTTTCTTGGACTCAGTTTCGGGGACGATTCGAACTCAAGTTCGTTCCTGAATCTGAAAAAGTTTTATTGACCCGTCGCTTCCTTGAGTTGAAGAAAGGGAAGTCTTCTGTTTCTGAGTATGTTGCATCATTCGAGGCTTTATCTAAGTATGGTCTTGAATTCATTAGCACTTCATATAAGAAGAATATGAAGTTTGTCTCTGGTCTTAAGAAATATCTTAAGAAGTCTTTGTTGCTCCAGCTTAAGCTTTCTTTTGAGGAGTTGGTAGATTCTGCACTTCATCTTGAAACCGTCGAGAAGGAGTGTGATAGTGGTGATGATGTTGAGGTTCGTAAGAACCCCAACAAAAAGCAGTCTCCATTGGATGAGCGGGAAATTTTCCCTTCCAAGAAAAAAAAGCCCGTTGAATCTGATTCTCAGTCTCAGCCTTCTGGAACACCTTCCATTCGGAAGTGTTTAAATTTGATTCTCCTGATCACATGATTCGAGTTTGTCCTAAGCCGCTATTGCAAGAAGGAAGGCCATCGTCTTTCCACTTGTCCTATTGCTCCGAATAATTCTCAGTCTGGCAAGCTAAATGTGACAGGTGCTTCTGGAGGCCCTTCTCGGGGATAAGGTATGTCTCCATCTATTTTGGTAGGTTTCTACTTTTCTTTTATTCGATTTCCAATTTGATGGCATTATTTTATTTCTTTAAGCTCTCATGATGAGGAAAGTGTTGTTCCCTCATTCTTGTAGTTTGAGAATTTTCTGGTATTTTTGAGCTTGTCTTAGGATTATCACCTAAGCAAATCTTTTGATTAGTGTTAATGTCTTTTCAGCTCGACCTTGCCACCGGTTTTGATTTGGTTGCGAGTTGCTGAAGTTAGCACTCCATTTACCGCATTCTGCACTCATTGTGATTCTTATGAATGATTTATTGTGTCATACAGTTTGTCCAACTCATTTCATCCATTTATGAACCGAGTATTCTATGAATATCTCGATGATTCCATTTTTGTATTTATTGATTTTGGTTGGAAGTTGGCAATTTAAAATTTTTGCAAATCTTTTTCATAAGATTTATTTATAAGTATAAATGGGATTTTGTTCTTAAAACAAACAAAGAGAATTTTCAAAAGTTTTTCAGAAATATGTTTATTGTAACAACCCGCATATTTATCGATTTTATATTTAAATATTTTATTTAAATATTTTATCGTTAGTCGGATTTTTGTCCGAAAAGCTACTTTTTGCATACGGTCGAATTAGGACTCGAGACCACCTTCATTGAGTTCAAAATGACGTTTGCGACCTTTTTGAGTATAAGCTTCGATATGTTTGGAGAAAGTTGAATTTTTCTACTTTTTGCTTAGGGTTTTGGTTTGGGTTGAACCTACTTACTAACTCAGTCCCAATCCCCTTCTCCTCTTCATTACTTCATTCTAACTCCTCAAACTCAAGCTCCAACTGAAAATGGTGGAGAGGAAAAAGAATTAAAACTCCAAGCCCTAACTTTCTTGCAAATCAAATTCCTTGCTCCAAACTCAAGAAGAACCCTTTGGTAAGCATCTCCTTCACCTTCTCCAACTCTTTCTCCATTCAATTTCAGAAATTTCCTAAACCTAATTTAGGGAATGTTTCTCTTTTAAGCTTAGATTCAAGCTTGTTGAGTTGGAATTGAAGAGTGCTTGTTCTTGCCATTGCTTTCAAGCTTCATCTTCATAAATTTAGTTTAAAGGTGAGATTTTTATCTCACATCTATGACTATAATTATCTTTGGTTGTTAGGTATGAATTCCTAACACTTCTTCATGAGAATTTGCTCTTGATTTGGATTGGTTTTGTAAATATTCCAATTTTTGGGTTTTTAAGTCAAATTTGTGTGAAATCCTTTTATGGATGTTTGATCATGCTTTTGGTGATGCATCGAGGAGCATATAGGGCCGGGTTGCCGTTTGGCATAAACCCTTAGAGCCAATGTTCGTCCGATTGCATTTTGGAAGAGTTTGCTCTTCATTTGTATAAGGCTGAAAAACAGCCCAGGCATGATTCAGTCGACTGAAATCTCTGTTCAGTCGACTGAACCTGAAACCCGAGAGTTTCCAGGCATGATTCAGTCGACTGAAAACTTCTGCACAGTCGACTGAAACTGGAAACAGAAAGTTTCCTGAACCTGGAAAATTTCCATGTACAGGGTCAGTCGACTGAAATTCTCTATTCAGTCGACTGAACCTGCTGTTTGAGTCCAATTTGCCTTTTTGGATTGAAATTCCAGTTTAAATCGATTTGTGATAATCCTATTTGTTGTTATCATCTATTATGACTTTGATGACTCTTTTTAGGGTTTTTTGAATATCCATTTCGATGGATTCTTTATCGATTTCGTTGGATTTTATTCACGTCTTCGTATATGAATTTTTGTGATTGATTGTTCTTACATTCTTCTACGTGATTTGTCACTTTAAAAATATAAAGGTTTTCTATACTAGTAGTAAATATCAAAACTCTTTCCTCAAACGATTTCAATACTATTTTAATACCAAATTCGTTTATAAAACCGTTTTCCAATCTATTAGTATATACAAACCTTTACCTCACTCGTATGAGAAATCTAATTAAACGGCTTAGTAAAACAAGTGGTATGAAACGCTTGCGTTTACTTTGTCGGTTAATTCTTGGACTTGTTCGATTGAACCTCTTGTGACAATTTTCTAGTGGAGATTTACAGTTTGTTCGTAAATATTTAAGTTAAGCTAGTGGTTATGGGACATGAAGCTAAGCTCATATATTTACTAGCTTAGTGTAATCGACACTTCTCTTTGATCATGACGATCATTTTAGGTTCTAGACTAGCATCGTGCTATGTCTTTGTGATTTGGTTCATCGGACGTCCCGCTGTACGACGTCGTTGTTCCCTTTGATTGTGATTTGGTTCATCGGATGTCCCGCTGTACGACGTCGTTGATCCTTTCCTTGTGATTTCTGGATTTCGTGTATTAATTTCTGGAATTTGTGTTTCACCAACTTTTACGATGGGCATTGATATATATGTCATTTATTGTGGCTTGGTGAATGAAATTAGGAGTATGACATTCCTTTTTATCTTGAGTAGATTATTGTGATATTGATTAATCTCATGATGATTTTCAATTACTTATTTATCACAGCTTGGCATTGTGATTATTATGTGTTTAGTCATATCTCCTATCCTATATCATGTTATCCGATATTTATAGTTAGACTGATCCGTTTATTATTTTCTTATAAATAATTCTCGGGTCAGACCGAGATGTTACAGGTGCTTCTGCTTGACTTCTCATCCGGGATTAACTCCTTGACTTTTGGGTTAACTACTTAGATTAGTAGTTATTTTGTTGTATACATTTGAGATATAGACTCCTTAATGTATACTTATTCTTTTGTGTAGTTCGTGTAACTATTCTTTTGTGATATTGTGGATCTTTTTAGACCACTACTCTGATGTACACTTCCTAGTGTAGTATTCATATCTTATTCCGCCTTTGTGATATGAATTGTCTGTGACTGATTTATGTTATGTTTATTTCTATATTTGTTTTCCGAAGGATTTATATAGCCACCGTGTAGTAGCTTTGAGTTTGTGTCGGTATGTCGGATTTCCTCTTGAAATAGAATGCATGTTATATTATTTGACATATCGGTGCTCGCGCAAAGAAATTACATGGATGGTCGCTCCTCAACAGCCTTATTCTCCATGCTAGTCGACAGCATTCACCGTAATGTTCTTGTCTAGCGTGGGTATAGAGGTGGGGCGTCACAGATTGGTATCAGAGCCAAACTTCGGAACAATGTAGAATAATTTAGCAAGGATCATGTCCTAAGTTCATCTTAGGAGTTGTGCTTTAGGATTTTATTCGGGTCTTCGTACCGATTCATCCTATTTTCTTTATGATTCCTTGTTTTATCTATCAAGAATTGCTTGATATTTATTTTGAGATTAACCTTTTCCTCTTCTTTCTTTCTTTCTTAAAGAAGAGAAATGGTTAGACCAGGCCGTTCCAGCGCCGGTCAATCTAGCGCTACTCCTCAGGATGGAGTATTTATGTCTGCTCAGCAGCTTCTAGATCTTGTTAAGAACGCTCAAGCAGCCGGACCCAATCCAGAGCCTACTCATCCTAGATCCGGTTTTGCACGCTTGTGCAGAGACTACACCGATTTGGGTGGAGTGCCATTCAGGGGATCCGAGAGTGTTATTGAAATTCAAGCTTGGCTCAAATCATGCGATCGCATCTTTTCTCGCATGAATCTTATTGACCTTCATCGAGTCCAAGTAGCTTCTAGCATGCTCCAAGAAAGAGCATTGGATTGGTATGAGCTTTTAATTTCTGAAATCGTTGAGGCGGATCTTACTTGGGAGCAATTCCGGGAAAGATTCGAATTGAAATTTGTGCTGGAGGCTGAAAAAGTAACCTTAGCCCGGCGTTTCGTAGACCTTGTTCAAGGTGAATCTTCTGTGACAGACTATGTCGCATCCTTCGAATCTCTGTCCAAATACGGGGTTGAGTACATTAATACCCCATTGAAGAAAAATCAGAGATTTGTCTATGGCTTGAATAAGAATCTTAAGAAGCCATTACTCCTGAAACTTGAGGTTTCATTTGATCAGCTTATTGATATCGCTCTTCGTCTTGAAGAGGCCGATAATGAAGGTGATGTTGAAGTTGTGCATGCCCAACAGAACTTCAACAATAACTCGAAGAGGCCTATCAAATTCAAAGGCCCCGATTCTTATAAGAAAGGAAAGCAACAAACTCTGGTAGCAAATGTTCCTACCTCTAGTCGTGGACGATGCTACAATTGTGGTTCCACAGACCACCATGTAAGGGAGTGCCCGAAACCCCTCTTTTGCCGTTATTGCAAAGGTTCGGGTCATCTTTTATCTTCGTGTCCTAAGCTTCCAAGCAAGTGAGAAGGAAAGCTGCAACTTTTGGTCAAGGTATTACTCATTTAATCCTTGGTTACATTTATTTTGTGATCTTCTTATTTGAGTTCTTTTTGATATGGGTTTCATCTCATTATTTTTATATCAAAAGAACTTGTCGATTCTTTTTCTTTGAATATTTTGGGCTTATTGACTTCATTGAGAATTGCGAATCCGGATGGTAGATCCGCAACACTCAATTTGCTTTTGTTTAGATGTCGAGATTGTTTTATGTGACTTTTCTTTCCGAGCCGATATTTTTGCTTTGGCTTCGAAATTGACCTTTCTGCAAGGATTGGCTTAATCATTGTGAAGCCCATATCCTATTTTTTCGAGTGGACTATTCATCTTCGACATTTTCAATCTGTTAAGCAGATTTCTATTTTTCTTTGTGATTTTGATTCCATCTTGATGGCATCATTTTATTCTTTAAAGTCCTTATGGTGAGGAAAGTGTTATTTCTCTCATCTAAATAGTTTGAGAATTTTCCGGTATATTTGACTTGTCTTAGGATTATGACCTAAGTAATCTTTTGTGTGGTGCTAAGGTCTTTTTAGTTCGACTTTACCACCGTTTTCATTTGCTACAAGTTGCGGATGTTAGCATTTCACTTATCGCATTCCGCACTTGTTATGATTCCTATGAATGAATTATTATGTCATTCAATTTGTCCAGCTTGTTTCATCCATTTTATAAATCCAATATTCTATGAAAATTTCAATGAGACCATTCTTATTTATGGATTTTGGATGGAAATAGAAATTTAAAATTTTGCAAATCTTTTTCATAAGATTTAATTATAAGTGCAATTTGATTTTTTTCTCTTAAAACGAGCAAAGAATATTCTTAAAACTTTTTAAGAGATTTATTTATCCTAAAAAAGATGACTTTGTGATTGTATTGCCCGTTGAGTGCTTTAAGAATTTTGGTCGATGCGCTTGATCAACGTTATCGATAGGAATTTCCTAAACGCATTGATGTGACAATCAGACACGATATATTGACTTGTAAAAATTTAAATTTTTGTAGAAAGATTATTACATAAAAGTAAAAATGTAATTTTGAAAGTTTTAACTTTTCGGGGAAGAGAATTATTTAAAAAGAACCCTTCCTTTCAATACTCTTATTCTTGTGATTCCTGAAGGGGAACCAAGACTTTGCTATTTGTACCGATACTAGTCGTATTGGTTTGGAATGCCATTCTCTTGCAAAGGAGAACGTTCTATCACTTGTGCTTCTAAATCATTATAGTTTATCGAGACTAGATATGCCACTCATGATCTAGTGTTCGCGGCTATTGTTTTTACTTTTGGAATTTGGCATCATCATTTTTGGATGAGAAATTTGTTCTCTACCTCGATCATAAATCTTTGGAATAATTATTTTCTCATAAGGAACTTCATGTTGACTCGAGTTCCTAGCATCTTATGATCTTGATATTCTTTTATTCCCGAGAAGGGAAATCGTGTTGCCAATGCGCTTTGTCGTAGGCAACAAGTGGTTGATTCTTTGATGTTGTCTGAATGGAATTATTTTTCTATCAAGTTCATCGGACGTTTTCTCATTCCTTTTAAGGACTAGCGTCCGATGTCCTTTTATTGTGTTCGGTTCATTGGACGTACCATTTTTGTACTACGTCGGTGTTTCGAAAATCATTAGGGTTTTGATTCATCGGATGTACCGTTTGTACTACATCGATGTCTTTTGCTTTTGATTCATCGGATGTACCGTTTGTACTACATCGATGTCTTTGCTTTTGATTCATCGGATGTACCGTTTGTACTACATCGATGTCTTTTCTTTTGATTCATCGGATGTACCGTTGTACTACATCGATGTCTTTGCTATTTGATTCATCGGATGTACCGTTTGTACTACATCGATGTCTTTTCTTTTGATTCATCGGATGTACCGTTGTACTACATCGATGTCTTTGCTATTTGATTCATCGGATGTACCGTTTGTACTACATCGATGTCTTTTCTTTTGATTCATCGGATGTACCGTTTGTACTACATCGATGTCTTTTCTTTTGATTCATCGGATGTACCGTTGTACTACATCGATGTCTTTCCTATTTGATTCATCGGATGTACTGTTTGTACTACATCGATGTCTTTTCTTTTGATTCATCGGATGTACCGTTTGTACTACATCGATGTCTTTGCTTTTAATTCATCGGATGTACCGTTTGTACTACATCGATGTCTTTGCTTTTTGATTCATCGGATGTACCGTTGTACTACATCGATGTCTTTGCTTTTGATTCATCGGATGTACCGTTGTACTACATCGATGTCTTTGCTATTTGATTCATCGGATGTACTGTTTGTACTACATCGATGACTTTGCTATTTGATTCATCGGATGTACCGTTGTACTACATCGATGTCTTTGCTATTTGATTCATCGGATGTACCGTTTGTACTACATCGATGTCTTTTCTTTTGATTCATCGATGTCTTTGCTATTTGATTCATCGGATGTACCGTTTGTACTACATCGATGTCTTTTCTTTTGATTCATCGGATGTACCGTTTGTACTACATCGATGTCTTTGCTTTTGATTCATCGGATGTACCGTTTGTACTACATCGATGTCTTTGCTTTTTGATTCATCGGATGTACCGTTGTACTACATCGATGTCTTTGCTTTTGATTCATCGGATGTACCGTTGTACTACATCGATGTCTTTGCTATTTGATTCATCGGATGTACCGTTTGTACTACATCGATGACTTTGCTATTTGATTCATCGGATGTACCGTTGTACTACATCGATGTCTTTGCTATTTGATTCATCGGATGTACCGTTTGTACTACATCGATGTCTTTTCTTTTGATTCATCGATGTCTTTGCTATTTGATTCATCGGATGTACCGTTTGTACTACATCGATGACTTTGCTATTTGATTCATCGGATGTACCGTTGTACTACATCGATGTCTTTGCTATTTGATTCATCGGATGTACCGTTTGTACTACATCGATGTCTTTTCTTTTGATTCATCGGATGTACCGTTGTACTACATCGATGTCTTTGCTATTTGATTCATCGGATGTACCGTTTGTACTACATCGATGTCTTTTCTTTTGATTCATCGGATGTACCGTTTGTACTACATCGATGTCTTTGCTTTTGATTCATCGGATGTACCGTTTGTACTACATCGATGTCTTTGCTTTTTGATTCATCGGATGTACCGTTGTACTACATCGATGTCTTTGCTATTTGATTCATCGGATGTACCGTTGTACTACATCGATGTCTTTGCTATTTGATTCATCGGATGTACCGTTTGTACTACATCGATGTCTTTGCTTTTGATTCATCGGATGTACCGTTTGTACTACATCGATGTCTTTGCCTTTGATTCATCGGATGTACCGTTGTACTACATCGATGTCTTTACATTTGATTCATCGGATGTACCGTTGTACTACATCGATGTCTTTGCTTTTGATTCATTGGGCGTACCGTTTTTGTACTACGCTGATGTCCCAAATTGTTTGAGTTTCTAGTTTTTCGGGCGTACCGTTTTTGTACTACGCCGTTACACCGGCTCAATTTTCTGCTATTCTTGACGTTTCCCCACGTCTTTTATCTACGGGAATGCCTTAGGGATTCCGGTTTTCATTCTTGAGCCCGGTGTTATTGTGGAAATTGAAGTTTCACTAGATTTCCTGCTAACTCTTTTGTGCACTTTAGGGTGAACTTCCTATTTCAAAATTTTCTTTTGTGTTAATATGCTTCTATGGTTGTTACTTCATGTATTTCCTTCTTACTTATTGCGAGGACGCAATTTCTTTAAGGAGGGGAGTCTGTAACAACCCACATATTTATCGATTTTATATTTAAATATTTTATCGTTAGTCGGATTTTGTCCGAAAAGCTACTTTTTGCATACGGTCGAATTAGGACTCGAGACCACCTCCATTGAGTTCAAAATGACGTTTGCGACCTTTTTGAGTATAAGCTTCGATATGTTTGGAGAAAGTTGAATTTTTCTACTTTTTGCTTAGGGTTTTGGTTTGGGTTGAACCTACTTACTAACTCAGTCCCAATCCCCCTCTCCTCTTCATTACTTCATTCTAACTCCTCAAACTCAAGCTCCAACTGAAAATGGTGGAGAGGAAAAAGAATTAAAACTCCAAGCCCTAACTTTCTTGCAAATCAAATTCCTTGCTCCAAACTCAAGAAGAACCCTTTGATAAGCATCTCCTTCACCTTCTCCAACTCTTTCTCCATTCAATTTCAGAAATTTCCTAAACCTAATTTAGGGAATGTTTCTCTTTTAAGCTTAGATTCAAGCTTGTTGAGTTGGAATTGAAGAGTGCTTGTTCTTGCCATTGCTTTCAAGCTTCATCTTCATAAATTTAGTTTAAAGGTGAGATTTTTATCTCACATCTATGACTATAATTATCTTTGGTTGTTAGGTATGAATTCCTAACACTTCTTCATGAGAATTTGCTCTTGATTTGGATTGGTTTTGTAAATATTCCAATTTTTGGGTTTTTAAGTCAAATTTGTGTGAAATCCTTTTATGGATGTTTGATCATGCTTTTGGTGATGCATCGAGGAGCATATAGGGCCGGGTTGCCGTTTGGCATAAACCCTTAGAGCCAATGTTCGTCTGATTGCATTTTGGAAGAGTTTGCTCTTCATTTGTATAAGGCTGAAAAACAGCCCAGGCATGATTCAGTCGACTGAAATCTCTGTTCAGTCGACTGAACCTGAAACCCGAGAGTTTCCTGGCATGATTCAGTCGACTGAAAACTTCTGCACAGTCGACTGAAACTGGAAACAGAAAGTTTCCTGAACCTGGAAAATTTCCATGTACAGGGTCAGTCGACTGAAATTCTCTATTCAGTCGACTGAACCTGCTGTTTGAGTCCAATTTGCCTTTTTGGATTGAAATTCCAGTTTAAATCGATTTGTGATAATCCTATTTGTTGTTATCATCTATTATGACTTTGATGACTCTTTTTAGGGTTTTTTGAATATCCATTTCGATGGATTCTTTATCGATTTCGTTGGATTTTATTCACGTCTTCGTATATGAATTTTTGTGATTGATTGTTCTTACATTCTTCTACGTGATTTGTCACTTTAAAAATATAAAGGTTTTCTATACTAGTAGTAAATATCAAAACTCTTTCCTCAAACGATTTCAATACTATTTTAATACCAAATTCGTTTATAAAACCGTTTTCCAATCTATTAGTATATACAAACCTTTACCTCACTCGTATGAGAAATCTAATTAAACGGCTTAGTAAAACAAGTGGTATGAAACGCTTGCGTTCACTTTGTCGGTTAATTCTTGGACTTGTTCGATTGAACCTCTTGTGACAATTTTCTAGTGGAGATTTACAGTTTGTTCGTAAATATTTAAGTTAAGCTAGTGGTTATGGGACATGAAGCTAAGCTCATATATTTACTAGCTTAGTGTAATCGACACTTCTCTTTGATCATGACGATCATTTTAGGTTCTAGACTAGCATCGTGCTATGTCTTTGTGATTTGGTTCATTGGACGTCCCGCTGTACGACGTCGTTGTTCCCTTTGATTGTGATTTGGTTCATCGGATGTCCCGCTGTACGACGTCGTTGATCCTTTCCTTGTGATTTCTGGATTTCGTGTGTTGATTTCTGGAATTTGTGTTTCACCAACTTTTACGATGGGCATTGATATATATGTCATTTATTGTGGCTTGGTGAATGAAATTAGGAGTATGACATTCCTTTTTATCTTGAGTAGATTATTGTGATATTGATTAATCTCATGATGATTTTCAATTACTTATTTATCACAGCTTGGCATTGTGATTATTATGTGTTTAGTCATATCTCCTATCCTATATCATGTTATCCGATATTTATAGTTAGACTGATCCGTTTATTATTTTCTTATAAATAATACTCGGGTCAGACCGAGATGTTACAGGTGCTTCTGCTTGACTTCTCATCCGGGATTAACTCCTTGACTTTTGGGTTAACTACTTAGATTAGTAGTTATTTTGTTGTATACATTTGAGATATAGACTCCTTAATGTATACTTATTCTTTTGTGTAGTTCGTGTAACTATTCTTTTGTGATATTGTGGATCTTTTTAGACCACTACTCTGATGTACACTTCCTAGTGTAGTATTCATATCTTATTCCGCCTTTGTGATATGAATTGTCTGTGACTGATTTATGTTATGTTTATTTCTATATTTGTTTTCCGAAGGATTTATATAGCCACCGTGTAGTAGCTTTGAGTTTGTGTCGGTATGTCGGATTTCCTCTTGAAATAGAATGCATGTTATATTATCTGACATATCGGTGCTCGCGCAAAGAAATTACATGGATGGTCGCTCCTCAACAGCCTTATTCTCCATGCTAGTCGACAGCATTCACCGTAATGTTCTTGTCTAGCGTGGGTATAGAGGTGGGGCGTCACATTTATCATATAGAAGATTGTTTTGTGATTGTATTGCCCATTAAGTGTTTCAAGAATTTTGGTCGATGCGCTTGATCAACGTTATCGATAGGAATCTCCTAAACGCTTTGATGAGACAATCAGACACAGTGAATTGACTTGAAATAAGAAATTTTTCCGGAAATATGATTTTATGAAGATAATTGTGATTTGAAAGTATTAGCTTTTCGGAAAAGTAGGTTATTTAAAAGAAGTCTTTTCCGATACTCTATTTCTTTTACTCCCGAAAGGGGGATCGTGTTGCCAATGCATTTTGTTGTAAGCAACAAGTGATTGTTTCTTGTTGATGTCCGTATGGAATGATCTTTTTATCAAGTTCATCGGACGTTTTGTTGTACTTCATTTTGTTGATATTTGGTTCATTTGACATATTGTTGCACCACGTCGGTGTTCCGAATTATTTTGAGCTTAGAAATCCTTAGAATTCTCTGAGCAAATAAGTTAGGGCTTATCCTTTCGTGCACTTTATGGTGAACTTCTTATTCTGTTGTCCTTATTTGTTATATGTTTTTTGGGTTGTTACTCTTTATTTTCTCCTTAAGAATTGCGAGGACGCAATTTTGTAAGGAGGGGAGATCTGTAACAACCTGCATATTTAACGATTTTATATTTAAATGATTTATTTAAATATAGCGTCGTTAGTCGGATTTTGGGTCCGAAATGTTACTTTCTGCAAACAGTCGAATTGGGTCTCAAGACCACTTCCATTGTGTTTAAAACGCCGTTTGCGATCTTTTTGAGTATAAGCTTCGATATGTTTGGAGTAAGTTGAAATTGGCTACGTTTTCTAGTTGGGTTTTGGGTTTGGGTTCAGCCCACTAGCTAACTAAACCCTCTAACTCAGCCCGCTCCTCCCCATTCTCTCATTCTTACTTCCCAAACTCAAGCTCCAACTGAAAATGGTGGAAAGGAAAGGGAATTAGAAACTCCAAACCCTAGTTCTTCTTGCTAGCTCATAATCTTGCTCCAAAATCAAAGGGAAGCCATTGGTAAGCCTCTTCTTCTTCTTCTTCTCTATCTCTTTCTCTCTTCAATCCCAGAAATTTCCTAAACCTAAATTGGGAAATATGTGTTTTATTCTTAGATTGAAGCTTGTTGAGTTGAAGTAGTGTTTGGTTGGTCTTCTCCTTGTTATTGAGCTTCATCTTCTTTGTTTTTGAGTGAAAAAGGTGAGTTTTGAACACACATCTACTTCTCTTGATTTCATTGATGTTGGGTATGAATTCCTAACACCTTGTTTATATGCACTTGCTTTTGGTTTGGATTGAATTGGTGAATATCCTAATTTTTAGTGTTTGGGTTCAATTCTCTAAAGATCCTAACTTTGATGTTTGAACATGTTTTCGGTGGCGAATCAGAGAGCTAATGGAGCTGGGGTATATGTTGGCTAAGGCTCTTTAGGTCCATTGCTCGAACGATCGCGTTTTGGAAGAAATTGCAATTCATTGAAAAAGGACAGAAACTGCAGAAATATGCATTTCGGCCGACCGAGCCCTGTAGCCGGTCGATCGACCTGCTACCCTGAGCCTTGTTTTGTTTTCTGCATCTGGCCAGCCGACCGAGCCCTGCAACCGGTCGATCGACCTGCTCTTATTTTGCTGTTTTGCCTATTTTTGCATATTTTGATTTGTTTTCCAAATTTTATCGATTCAAGTTGCTTTTTAATGGTTGTCATTGCATCTTTGGCTTTGATAACTTATTTTTGACTTCATTCACGGGTTTTTATAAATAATCCCTCTAAATTGTATTAAAAGCTTCCTTCTCCAATTCGTAAATTCTGTTTAAAACGCACACACAATTTCGCACTTCGAGCGGAGTGGAAAGGAGATTAAATGGTTAGATAAAACACGGACCATGAATCCATGGTTTGCCTTCCCGATTAGTCCCCGACCTATTCGATTGATCGTTTTGACCTGCGGGTCTGGTTTACCGATGAAATGAGGTGAACTTTGTACTGCTTTGAGTGTGAAATTAACTAACGGATAGTAAACCGTTTAGTGCGAACGAGTGGTTATGGGACTCACGTTACCACTTTTCGGATTCCTTTTCGAGAGTTGTGACACATTCCGCCAGTTAGTGGTGTCCGTACGAGGTCTTTGACCTTCACCACTACGGTTTGTTGCCTTTAGGATAGTGTCTTCGGACTGTCTCCTTCAGGTTTGTTGCCTTCGGGTGGGTTTCCCCTTTTGTATCGCTTTTGGAGTTGGTCCATTGTCACCGCTCGAGAGATACTTGGGTTTGTCGCCTTCGGGTTTGTTGCCCTATTGTATCGCTTTCCGAGTTGGTCATTCGTCACCGCTCGAGTGATATTAGGTTTGGAGTCTTCGGGCTCATGGATCCTTGTTTATACAGTACTGAGATCGAGCAATTTTATGATGTTTCATTCATATGTATATTCCCTAGGTATCGCCCTTCGATGTTGGTCATTATGAGCCGCATGTTGCGTAGCGTTTACCTTGCGGAACTTGTGTTACCTTCATTGGTATTTGTTATTTGCCTTTTTGGCATGCTTTGGGATATTCGTATCCCTTGTTTCTATATGTTGCCGATGATATGAGGCTTGTTCTATATGATTCATCTTTTGTTAGATGAGTGTGTTATCTCCGTTAGAGATATTTGTTATACTTTGTAACCTTCCAGGTTTATTGTTGTTCAGTTTATCTAACTGATTTGTTTAGCTAGACTGACCCGTGTATTTTATACTTGGGTCAGACCGAGATGTTTCAGGTTAGGTGCCTTTGGACTTAGCCTATTTTGCTTCCGCATGGACTACTCCGCTAGCTTCTTTTTGTCATAGCTTTTTGTGTAGTCCCATTTTGTAGTAACTCTGATATGTATTCTATTGACTCGTCTGTATATCGTGGTTTGCTATACCACTTGACATGTATTATTTTGTATACTCTGTTATGTAGCAATATATGTATATATGATGGCTTACTGTTATGTGATGTATATTGCATTTCAGTTGTTATATTCTGTTCCGATAGATCCTCTAGCCACCTATGGTTTTGTTTTAAGTATTCATTGGACATGTCGATCTGCTTGGTAAGGCAATTGTCGATGTATTCAATAGATAATTAAAGCAAGACTATAGATGGTCGCTCCTAAACAACCTTATTCTCCGTGTTAGCAGACGGTATTATCTATTAATACTCTTTGCTAGCGTGGGTATAGAGGTAGGGTGTCACAGCGTGGTATCAGAGCGCTGAGTTCAGGACAAAATATGATAAACACAGAATAGAGACACATATTATGATATATCAAAGTGTAATAAGTGATACAAGTCTTCGAATCATCGTGCCTTTCTATTCCTTCTACCATTAAAGGTTAGATAGAATTTGGGGAATACGTCTAGGAATGCATGTGTGTCCATAGTATTCCGTATTGAAGTACCTACCTTGTGATTTATCTTGTTCTTATCTTACTTTCAGCGTATGGCTGGAAGAGGCAGGGGACGACGCTCAGGTGTTGGACAATCCAGTAGCTCACATCCGGACGGCGTTTATATGTCAGCTGATCAGTTGATGGAGTTGTTTAGGAGCACTCAGCCTCCAGCTCCTACTCGTGTATCTCCGCCTCGCAAGTCCGCCTTTGCACGTCTGTGCAGTGATTTTTCTCATCTTGGAGGAAAGCCGTTTAAGGGCTCCGAATCCGTTCTTGAAGTCCAAGCTTGGCTTCGCACGTGCGAGCGTATTTTCTCTCGCATGGATCTTTCTGACCATGATAGAGTTCTTGTAACTTCTAGCTTATTACAAGAGCGC
This sequence comes from Allium cepa, assembly GCA_030765085.1. NCBI lineage: Eukaryota > Viridiplantae > Streptophyta > Magnoliopsida > Asparagales > Amaryllidaceae > Allium > Allium cepa. The sequence continues at coordinate 871,043,844 of CM060943.1, read as the reverse complement.
GCCCTTGATTGGTATGAGCTTCTTGTAGCCGAAATCGATGATTCTACTCTTTCTTGGACTTAGTTTCGGGGATGATTCAAACTCAAGTTCGTTCCTGAATCTGAAAAAGTTTTATTGACCCGTCGCTTCCTAGAGTTGAAGCAAGGGAAGTCTTCTGTTTCTGAGTATGTTGCATCATTCGAGGCTTTATCTAAGTATGGTCTTGAATTCATTAGCACTTCATATAAGAAGAATCTGAAGTTTGTCTCTGGTCTTAAGAAATATCTTAAGAAGTCTTTGTTGCTCCAGCTTAAGCTTTCTTTTGAGGAGTTGGTAGATTCTGCACTTCATCTTGAAACCATCGAGAAGGAGTGTGATAGTGGTGATGATGTTGAGGTTCGCAAGAACCCCAACAAAAAGCAGTCTCCATTGGATGAGCGGGAAATTTTCCCTTCCAAGAAAAAAAGCCCGTTGAATCTGATTCTCAGTCTCAGCCTGCTGGGACACCTTCCATTCGGAAGTGTTTCAATTGTGATTCTCCTGATCATATGATTCGAGCTTGTCCTATGCCTCTCTTCTGCCGCTATTGCAAGAAGGAAGGCCATCGTCTTTCCACTTGTCCTATTGCTCCGAATACTTCTCAGTCTGGCAAGCTAAATGTGACAGGTGCTTTTGGAGGCCCGTCTTGGGGATAAGGTATGTCTCCATCTATTTTGTTAGGTTTCTACTTTTCTTTTATTCGATTTCCAATTTGATGGCATTATTTTATTTCTTTAAGCTCTCATGATGAGGAAAGTGTTCTTTCTCTCATTCTTGTAGTTTGAGAATTTTCTGGTATTTTTGAGCTTGTCTTAGGATTATCACCTAAGCAAATCTTTTGAGTAGTGTTATGGTCTTTTCAGCTCGACCATGCCACCGATTTTGATTTGGTTGCGAGTTGCGGAAGTTTGCACTCCATTTACCGCATTCCGCACTCATTGTGATTCTTATGAATGATTTATTGTGTCGTACAGTTTGTCCAACTCATTTCATCCATTTATGAATCGAGTATTCTATGAATATCTCGATGATTCCATTTTTGTATTTATTGATTTTGGTTGGAAGTTAGCAATTTAAAATTTTTGCAAATCTTTTTCATAAGATTTATTTATAAGTATAAATGGGATTTTGTTCTTAAAACAAACAAAGAGAATTTTCAAAAGTTTTTAGAAATATGTTTATCATATAGAAGATTGTTTTGTGATTGTATTGCCCATTAAGTGTTTCAAGAATTTTGGTCGATGCGCTTGATCAACGTTATCGATAGGAATCTCCTAAACGCTTTGATGAGACAATCAGACATAGTGAATTGACTTGAAATAAGAAATTTTTCCGGAAATATGATTTTATGAAGATAATTGTGATTTGAAAGTATAAGCTTTTCGGAAAAGTAGGTTATTTAAAAGAAGTCTTTTCCGATACTCTATTTCTTTTACTCCCGAAAGGGGGATCGTGTTGCCAATGCATTTTGTTGCAAGCAACAAGTGATTGTTTCTTGTTGATGTCCGTATAGAATGATCTTTTTACCGAGTTCATCATACATTTTGTTGTACTTCATTTTGTTGATATTTGGTTCATTTGACGTATTGTTGCACCACGTCGGTGTTCCGAATTATTTTGAGCTTAGAAATCCTTAGAATTCTCTGAGCAAATAAGTTAGGGCTTATCCTTTCGTGCACTTTATGGTGAACTTCTTATTCTGTTGTCCTTATTTGTTAATATGTTTTTTGGGTTGTTAGTCTTTATTTTCTTCTTAAGAATTGCGAGGACGCAATTTTGTAAGGAGGGGAGATCTGTAACAACTCGCATATTTAACGATTTTGTATTTAAATGACTTATTTAAATATAGCGTCGTTAGTCGGATTTTGGGTCCAAAATGTTACTTTCTGCAAACAGTCAAATTGGGTCTCATGACCACTTCCACTGTGTTCAAAACGCCGTTTGCGATCTTTTTGAGTATAAGCTTCGATATGTTTGGAGTAAGTTGAAATTGGCTACCTTTTATAGTTGGGTTTTGGGTTTTGGGTTTGGCTTCAGCCCACTAGCTAACTAAACCCTCTAACTCAGCCCTCTCCTCCCCATTCTCTCATTCTTACTTCCCAGTGGAAAGGAAAGGGAATTAGAAACTCCAAACCCTAGTTCTTCTTGCTAGCTCATAATCTTGCTCCAAAATCAAAGGGAAGCAATTGGTAGCCTCTTCTTCTACTTCTCTATCTCTTTCTCTCTTCAATCTCAGAAATTTCCTAAACCTAAATTGGGAAATATGTGTTTTATTCTTAGATTGAAGCTTGTTGAGTTGAAGTAGTGTTTGGTTGGTCTTCTCCTTGTTATTGAGCTTCATCTTCTTTGTTTTTGAGTGAAAAAGGTGAGTTTTGAACTCACATCTACTTCTCTTGATTTCATTGATGTTGGATATGAATTCCTAACACCTTGTTTATATGCACTTGCTTTTGGTTTTGATCGAATTAGTGAATATCCAAATTTTTAGTGTTTGGGTTCAATTCTCTAAAGATCCTAACTTTGATGTTTGAACATGTTTTCGGTGGCATATCGGAGAGCTAATGGAGCTGGGGTATATATTGGCTAAGGCTCCTTAGGTCCATTGCTCGAACGATCGCGTTTTGGAAGAAATTACAATTCATTGAAAAAGGGCAGAAACTGCAGAAATATGCAGTTCGGCCGACCGAGCCCTATAGCCGGTCGACCGACCTGCTACCCCGAGCCTTGTTTTGTTTTATGCATCTTGCCAGCCGACCGAGCCCTTCAACCGGTCGACCGACCTACTCTTATTTTGCTGTTTTGCCTATTTTTGCATATTTTGATTTGTTTTCCAAATTTTATCGATTCAAGTTGCTTTTTAATGGTTGTCATTGCATCTTTGGCTTTGATAACTTATTTTTGACTTCATTCACGGGTTTTATAAATAATCCCTCTAAATTGTATTAAAAGCTTCCTCCTCCAATTCGTAAATTCTATTTAAAACGCACACACAATTTCGCATTTCAAGCGGAGTGGAAAGGAGATTAAATGGTTAGATAAAACACGGACCATGAATCCATGGTTTGTCTTCCCGATTAGTCCCCGACCTATTCGATTGATCGTTTTGACCTTCGGATCTGGTTTACCGATGAAATGAGGTGAACTTTGTACTGCTTTGAGTGTGAAATTAACTAACAGATAGTAAACTGTTTAGTGCGAACGAGTGGTTATGGGACTCACCATACCACTTTTCGGATTCCTTTTCGAGAGTTGTGACACACACCGCCAGTTAGTGGTGTCTAGTACGGGGTCTTAGACCTTCACCACTACGGTTTGTTGCCTTTAGGATAGTGTCTTCGGACTGTCTCCTTCAGGTTTGTTTCCTTCGGGTGGGTTACCCCTTTTGTATCGCTTTTGGAGTTGGTCCATTGTTACCGCTCGAGAGATACTTGGGTTTGTCGCCTTCGGGTTTGTTGCCCTATTGTATCGCTTTCAGAGTTGGTCATTCGTCACTGCTCGAGTGATATTGGGTGTGGAGTCTTCGGGCTCATGGATCCTTGTTTATACAGTACTGAGCTCGAGCAATTTTATGATGTTTCATTCATATGTATATTCCCTAGGTATCGCCCTTCGATGTTGGTCATTATGAGCCGCATGTTGCGTAGCGTTTACCTTGCGGAACGTGTGTTACCTTCATTGGTATTTGTTATTTGCCTTTTTGGCTTGCTTTGGGATATTCGTATCCCTTATTTCTATATGTTGCCGATGATATGAGGCTTGTTCTATATGATTCATCTTTTGTTAGATGAGTGTGTTATCTCCTTTAGAGATATTGTTATACTCTGTAACCTTGCAGGTTTATTGTTGTTCAGTTTATCTAACTGATTTGTTTAGCTAGACTGACCCGTGTATTTTATACTCGGGTCAGACCGAGATGTTTCAGGTTAGGTGCCTTTGGACTTAGCCTATTTTGCTTTCGCATGGACTACTCCGCTAGCTTCTTTTTGTCATAGCTTTTTGTGTAGTCCCATTTTGTAGTAACTCTGATATGTATTCTATTGACTCGTCTGTATATCGTGGTTTGCTATACCACTTGACATGTATTTTTTTGTATACTCTGTTATGTAGCAATATATGTATATATGATGGTTTACTGTTCTGTGATGTATATTGCATTTGAGTTGTTATATTCTGTTCTGATAGATCCTCTAGCCACCTATGGTTTTGTTTTAAGTATTCATTGGACATGTCGATCTGCTTGGTAAGGCAATTGTCGATGTATTCAATAGATAATTAAAGCAAGACTATAGATGGTCGCTCCTAAACAGCCTTATTCTCCGTGTTAGCAGACGGTATTATCTATTAATGCACTTTGCTAGCGTGAGTATAGAGGTGGGGCGTCACAGCGTGGTATCAGTGCGCTGAGTTCAGGACAAAATATGATAAACACAGAATAGAGACACATATTACGATACATCAAAGTGTAATAAGTGATACAAGTCTTCGAATCATCGTGCCTTTCTATTCCTTCTACCATCAAAGGTTAGGTAGAATTTGGGGAATACGTCTAGGAATGCATGTGTGTCCGTAGTATTCCGTATTGAAGTACCTGCCTTGTGATTTATCTTGTTCTTATCTTACTTTCAGCGTATGGGTGGAAGAGGCAGGGGACGATGCTCGGGTGTTGGGCAATCCAGTAGCTTACATCCGGACGGCGTTTATATGTCAGCTGATCAGTTTATGGAGTTGTTTAGAAGCACTCAGCCTCCAGCTCCTACTCGTGTATCTCCGCCTCGCAAGTCCGCCTTTGCACGTCTGTGCAGTGATTTTTCTCATCTTGGAGGAAACTGTTTAAGGGCTCCGAATCCGTTCTTGAAGTCCAAGCTTGCCTTCGCACGTGCGAGCGTATTTTCTCTCGCATGGATCTTTCTGACCATGATAGAGTTCTTGTAACTTCTAGCTTATTACAAGAGCACGCCCTTGATTGGTATGAGCTTCTTGTAGCCAAAATCGATGAGTCTACTCTTTCTTGGACTCGGTTTCGGGGACGATTCGAAATAAAGTTCTTTCCTGAATCTGAAAAAGTTTTATTGACCCGTCGCTTCCTTGAGTTGAAGAAAGGAAAGTCTTCTGTTTCTGAGTATGTTGCATCATTCGAGGCTTTATCTAAGTATGGTCTTGAATTCATTAGCACTTCATATAAGAAGAATATGAAGTTTGTCTCTGGTCTTAAGAAATATCTTAAGAAGTCTTTGTTGCTCCAGCTTAAGCTTTCTTTTGAGGAGTTGGTAGATTCTGCACTTCATCTTGAAACCGTCGAGAAGGAGTGTGATAGTGGTGATGATGTTGAGGTTCGCAAGAACCCCAACAAAAAGCAGTCTCCATTGGATGAGCGGGAAATTTTCCCTTCCAAGAAAAAAAAGCCCGTTGAATCTGGTTCTCGGTCTCAGCCTGCTGGAACACCTTCCATTCGGAAGTGTTTCAATTGTGATTCTCCTGATCATATGATTCGAGCTTGTCCTATGCCTCTCTTCTGCCGCTATTGCAAGAAGGTAGGCCATCGTCTTTCCACTTGTCCTATTGCTCCGAATAATTCTCAGTCTGGCAAGCTAAATGTGACAGGTGCTTCTGGAGGCCCTTCTCGGGGATAAGGTATGTCTCCATCTATTTTGGTAGGTTTCTACTTTTCTTTTATTTGATTTCCAATTTGATGGCATTATTTTATTTCTTTAAGCTCTCATGATGAGGAAAGTGTTGTTTCCCTCATTCTTGTAGTTTGAGAATTTTCTGGTATTTTTGAGCTTGTCTTAGGATTATCACCTATGCAAATCTTTTGAGTAGTGTTAAGGTCTTTTCAGCTCGACCTTGCCACCAGTTTTGATTTGGTTGCGAGTTGCTGAAGTTAGCACTCCATTTACCGCATTCCGCACTCATTGTGATTCTTATGAATGATTTATTGTGTCATACAGTTTGTCCAACTCATTTCATCCATTTATGAATCTAGTATTCTATGAATATCTCGATGATTCCATTTTTGTATTTATTGATTTTGGTTGGAAGTTAGCAATTTAAAATTTTTGCAAATCTTTTTCATAAGATTTATTTATAAGTATAAGTGGAATTTTGTTTTTAAAACAAATAAAGAGAATTTTCAAAAGTTTTTAGAAATATGTTTATCATATAGAAGATTGTTTTGTGATTGTATTGCCCATTAAGTGTTTTAAGAATTTTGGTCGATGCGCTTGATCAACGTTATCGATAGGAAGTTCCTAAACGCTTTGATGAGACAATCAGACACGGTGAATTGACTTGAAATAAGAAATTTTTCCAGAAATATGATTTTATGAAGATAATTGTGATTTGAAAGTATTAGCTTTTTGGAAAAGTAGGTTATTTAAAAGAAGTCTTTTCCGATACTCTATTTCTTTTACTCCCGAAAGGGGGATCGTGTTGCCAATGCATTTTGTTGTAAGCAATAAGTGATTGTTTCTTGTTGATGTCCGTATGGAATGATCTTTTTACCAAGTTCATCGGACGTTTTGTTGTACTTCATTTTGTTGATATTTGGTTCATTTGACGTATTATTGCACCACGTCGGTGTTCCGAATTATTTTGAGCTTAGAAATCCTTAGAATTCTCTGAGCAAATAAGTTAGGGCTTATCCTTTCGTGCACTTTATGGTGAACTTCTTATTCTGTTGTCCTTAGTTGTTAATATGTTTTTTGGGTTGTTACTCTTTATGTTCTTCTTAAGAATTGCGAGGACGCAATTTTGCAAGGAGGGGAGATCTGTAACAACCTGCATATTTAACGATTTTATATTTAAATGATTTATTTAAATATAACGTCGTTAGTCGGATTTTGGGTCCGAAATGTTACTTTCTGCAAACAGTCGAATTGGGTCTCAAGACCACTTCCATTGTGTTCAAAACGCCGTTTGCGATCTTTTTGAGTATAAGCTTCGACATGTTTGGAGTAAGTTGAAATTGGCTACCTTTTCTAGTTGGGTTTTGGGTTTGGGTTCAGTCCACTAGCTAACTAAACCCTCTAACTCAACCCTCTCCTCCCCATTCTCTCATTCTTACTTCCCAAACTCAAGCTCCAACTGAAAATGGTGGAAAGGAAAGGGAATTAGAAACTCCAAACCCTAGTTCTTCTTGCTAGCTCATAATCTTGCTCCAAAATCAAAGGGAAGCCATTGGTAAGCCTCTTCTTCTTCTTCTCTATCTCTTTCTCTCTTCAATCTCAGAAATTTCCTAAACCTAAATTGGGAAATATGTGTTTTATTCTTAGATTGAAGCTTGTTGAGTTGAAGTAGTGTTTGGTTGGTCTTCTCCTTGTTATTGAGCTTCATCTTCTTTGATTTTGAGTGAAAAAGGTGAGTTTTGAACTCACATCTACTTCTCTTGATTTCATTGATGTTGGGTATGAATTCCTAACACCTTGTTTATACGCACTTGCTTTTGGTTTGGTTTGAATTGGTGAATATCCAAATTTTTAGTGTTTGGGTTCAATTCTCTAAAGATCCTAACTTTGATGTTTGAACATGTTTTCGGTGGCGAATCGGAGAGCTAATGGAGCTGGGGTATATATTGGCTAAGGCTCCTTAGGTCCATTGCTCGAACGATCGCGTTTTGGAAGAAATTGCAATTCATTGAAAAAGGACAGAAACTGCAGAAATATGCATTTCGGCCGACCGAGCCCGGTAGCCGGTCGACCGACCTGTTCTTATTTTGCTGTTTTGCCTATATTTGCATATTTTGATTTTTTTTTCAAATTTTATCGATTCAAGTTGCTTTTTAATGGTTGTCATTGCATCTTTGGCTTTGATAACTTATTTTTGACTTCATTCACGGGTTTTTATAAATAATCCCTCTAAATTGTATTAAAAGCTTCCTTCTCCAATTCGTAAATTCTATTTAAAACGCACACACAATTTCACACTTCGAGCGGAGTGTAAAGGAGATTAAATGGTTAGATAAAACACGGACCATGAATCCATGGTTCGTCTTCCCGATTAGTCCCCGACCTATTCGATTGATCATTTTGACCTTCGGTTCTGGTTTACCGATGAAATGAGGTGAACTTTGTACTGCTTTGAGTGTGAAATTAACTAACGGATAGTAAACCGTTTAGTGCGAACGAGTGGTTATGGGACTCACGTTACCACTTTTCGGATTCCTTTTCGAGAGTTGTGACACAATCCGCCAGTTAGTGGTGTCTAGTACGAGGTCTTTGACCTTCACCACTACGGTTTGTTGCCTTTAGGATAGTGTCTTCGGACTGTCTCCTTCAGGTTTGTTGCCTTCGGGTGGCTTTCCCCTTTTGTATCGCTTTTGGAGTTGGTCCATTGTCACCGCTCGAGAGATACTTGGGTTTGTCGCCTTCGGGTTTGTTGCCCTATTGTATCGCTTTCTGAGTTGGTCATTCGTCACTGCTCGAGTGATATTGGGTTTGGAGTCTCCGGGCTCATGGATCCTTGTTTATACAGTACTGAGATCGAGCAATTTTATGATGTTTCATTCATATGTATATTCCTTAGGTGTCACCCTTCGATGTTGGTCATTATGAGCCGCATGTTGCGTAGCGTTTACCTTGCGGAACTTGTGTTACCTTCATTGGTATTTGTTATTTGCCTTTTTGGCTTGTTTTGGGATATTCATATCACTTGTTTCTATATGTCGCCGATGATATGAGGCTTGTTCTATATGGCTGATCTTTTGTTAGATGATTGTGTTATCTCCTTTAGAGATATTTGTTATACTTTGTAACCTTGCAGGTTTATTGTTGTTCAGTTTATCTAACTGATTTGTTTAGCTAGACTGACCCGTGTATTTTATACTCGGGTCAGACCGAGATGTTTCAGGTTAGGTGCCTTTGGACTTAGCCTATTTTGCTTCCGCATGGACTACTCCGCTAACTTCTTTTTGTCATAGCTTTTTTTGTAGTCCCATTTTGTAGTAACTCTGATATGTATTCTATTGACCCGTCTGTATATCGTGGTTTGCTACACCACTTGACATGTATTATTTTGTATACTCTGTTATGTAGCAATATATGTATATATGATGGTTTACTGTTCTGTGATGTATATTGCATTTGAGTTGTTATATTCTGTTCTGATAGATCCTCTAGCCACCTATGGTTTTGTTTTAAGTATTCATTGGACATGTCGATCTGCTTGGTAAGGCAATTGTCGATGTATTCAATAGATAATTAAAGCAAGACTATAGATGGTTGCTCCTAAAAAGCCTTATTCTCCGTGTTAGCAGACGGTATTATCTATTAATACTCTTTGCTAGCGTGGGTATAGAGGTGGGGCGTCACAGCGTGGTATCAGAGCGCTGAGTTCAAGACAAAATATGATAAACACAGAATAGAGACACATATTACGATACATCAAAGTGTAATAAGTGATACAAGTCTTCGAATCATCGTGCCTTTCTATTCCTTCTACCATCAAAGGTTAGATAGAATTTGGGGAATACGTCTAGGAATGCATGTGTGTCCGTAGTATTCCGTATTGAAGTACCTACCTTGTGATTTATCTTGTTCTTATCTTACTTTCGGCATATGGCTGGAAGAGGCAGGGGATGACGCTCGGGTGTTGGACAATCCAGTAGCTCACATCCGGACGGCGTTTATATGTCAGCTGATCAGTTTATGGAGTTGTTTAGGAGCACTCAGCCTCCAGCTCCTACTCGTGTATCTCCGCCTCGCAAGTCCGCCTTTGCACGTCTGTGTAGTGATTTTTCTCATCTTGGAGGAAAGCCGTTTAAGGGCTCCGAATCCGTTCTTGAAGTCCAAGCTTGGCTTCGCACGTGCGAGCGTATTTTCTCTCGCATGGATCTTTCTGACCATGATAGAGTTCTTGTAACTTCTAGCTTATTACAAGAGCGCGCCCTTGATTGGTATGAGCTTCTTGTAGCCGAAATCGATGATTCTACTCTTTCTTGGACTCGGTTTCGGGGACGGTTCAAACTCAAGTTCGTTCCTGAATCTGAAAAAGTTTTATTGACCCGTTGCTTCCTTGAGTTGAAGCAAGGGAAGTCTTCTGTTTCTGAGTATGTTGCATCATTCGAGGCTTTATCTATGTATGGTCTTGAATTCATTAGCACTTCATATAAGAAGAATCTGAAGTTTGTCTCTGGTCTTAAGAAATATCTTAAGAAGTCTTTGTTGCTCCAGCTTAAGCTTTCTTTTGAGGAGTTGGTAGATTCTGCACTTCATCTTGAAACCGTCGAGAAGGAGTGTGATAGTGGTGATGATGTTGAGGTTCGCAAGTACCCCAGCAAAAAGCAGTCTCCATTGGATGAGCGGGAAATTTTCCCTTCTAAGAAAGAAAAGCCCATTGAATCTGATTCTCAGTCTCAGCCTGCTGGAACACCTTCCATTCGAAAGTGTTTCAATTGTGATTCTCCTGATCATATGATTCGAGCTTGTCCTATGCCTCTCTTCTGCCGCTATTGCAAGAAGGAAGGCCATCGTCTTTCCACTTGTCCTATTGCTCCGAATAATTCTTAGTCTGGCAAGCTAAATGTGACAGGTGCTTTTGGAGGCCCTTCTCGGGGATAAGGTATGTCTCCATCTATTTTGGTAGGTTTCTACTTTTCTTTTATTCGATTTCCAATTTGATGGCATTATTTTATTTCTTTAAGCTCTCATGATGAGGAAAGTGTTGTTTCCCTCATTCTTGTAGTTTGAGAATTTTCTGGTATTTTTGAGATTGTCTTAGGATTATCACCTAAGCAAATCTTTTGAGTAGTGTTATGGTCTTTTCAGCTCGACCTTGCCACCGGTTTTGATTTGGTTGCGAGTTGCGGAAGTTAGCACTCCATTTACCGCATTCCGCACTCATTGTGATTCTTATGAATGATTTATATTGTCATACAGTTTGTCCAACTCATTTCATCCATTTATGAATCGAGTATTCTACGAATATCTCGATGATTCCATTTTTGTATTTATTGATTTTGGTTGGAAGTTAGCAATTTAAAATTTTTGCAAATCTTTTTCATAAGATTTATTTATAAGTATAAATGGGATTTTGTTCTTAAAAAAAACAAAGAGAATTTTCAAAATTTTTTAGAAATATGTTTATCATATAGAAGATTGTTTTGTGATTGTATTGCCCATTAAGTGTTTTAAGAATTTTGGTCGATGCGCTTGATCAACGTTATCGATAGGAATCTCCTAAACGCTTTGATGAGACAATCAGACACAGTGAATTGACTTGAAATAAGAAATTTTTCCGGAAATATGATTTTATGAAGATAATTGTGATTCGAAAGTATTAGCTTTTTGGAAAAGTAGGTTATTTAAAAGAAGTCTTTTCCGATACTCTATTTCTTTTACTCCCCAAAGGGGGATCGTGTTGCCAATGCATTTTGTTGCAAGCAACAAGTGATTGTTTCTTGTTGATGTCCGTATGGAATGATCTTTTTACCAAGTTCATCGGACATTTTGTTGTACTTCATTTTGTTGATATTTGGTTCATTTGACGTATTGTTGCACCACGTCGGTGTTCCGAATTATTTTGAGCTTAGAATCCTTAGAATTCTCTGAGCAAATAAGTTAGGGCTTGTCCTTTCGTGCACTTTATGGCGAACTTCTTATTCTGTTGTCCTTATTTGTTAATATATTTTTTGGGTTGTTACTCTTTATTTTCTTCTTAAGAATTACGAGGACGCAATTTTGTAAGGAGGGGAGATCTGTAACAACCCACATATTTAACGATTTTATATTTAAATGATTTATTTAAATATAGCGTCGTTAGTCGGATTTTGGGTCCAAAATGTTACTTTTTGCAAACAGTCAAATTTGGTCTCAAGACCACTTCCATTGTGTTCAAAACGCCGTTTGCGATCTTTTTGATATAAGCTTCGATATGTTTGGAGTAAGTTGAAATTGGCTACTTTTTCTAGTTGGGTTTTGGGTTTGGGTTCAGCCCACTAGCTAACTAAACCCTCTAACTCAGCCCTCTCCTCCCCATTCTCCCATTCTTACTTCCCAAACTCAAGCTCCAACTGAAAATGGTGGAAAGGAAAGGGAATTAGAAACTCCAAACCCTAGTTCTTCTAGCTAGCTCATAATCTTGCTCCAAAATCAAAGGGAAGTCATTGGTAAGCCTCTTCTACTATTTCTCTATCTCTTTCTCTCTTAATCTAAGAAATTTCCTAAACCTAAATTGGGAAATATGTGTTTTATTCTTAGATTGAAGCTTGTTGAGTTGAAGTAGTGTTTGGTTGGTCTTCTCCTTGTTATTGAGCTTCATCTTCTTTGTTTTTGAGTGAAAAAGGTGAGTTTTGAACTCACATCTACTTCTCTTGATTTCATTGATGTTGGGTATGAATTCCTAACACCTTGTTTATATGCACTTGCTTTTGGTTTGGATTGAATTGGTGAATATCCAAATTTTTAGTGTTTGGGCTCAATTCTCTAAAGATCCTAACTTTGATGTTTGAACATGTTTTCGGTGGCGAATCTGAGAGCTAATGGAGCTGGGGTATATATTGGCTAAGGCTCCTTAGGTCCATTGCTCGAACGATCGCGTTTTGGAAGGAATTGCAATTCATTGAAAAAGGGCAGAAACTGCAGAAATATGCAGTTCGGCCGACCGAGCCCTGTAGCCGGTCGACCAACCTGCTACCCCGAGCCTTGTTTTGTTTTCTGCATCTAGCCAGCCGACTGAGCCCTGCAACCGGTCGACCGACCTGCTCTTATTTTGCTGTTTTGCCTATTTTTGCATATTTTGATTTGTTTTCCAAATTTTATCGATTCAAGTTGCTTTTTAATGGTTGTCATTGCATCTTTGGCTTTGATAACTTATTTTTGACTTCATTCACGAGTTTTTATAAATAATCCCTCTAAATTGTATTAAAAGCTTCCTTCTCCAATTCGTAAATTCTATTTAAAATGCACACACAATTTCGCACTTCGAGTGGAGTGGAAAGTAGATTAAATGGTTAGATAAAACACGGACCATGAATCCATGGTTTGTCTTCCCGATTAGTCCCCGACCTATTCGATTGATCGTTTTGACCTTCGGGTCTGGTTTACCGATGAAATGAGGTGAAGTTTGTACTGCTTTGAGTGTGAAATTAACTAACGGATTGTAAACCGTTTAGTGCGAACGAGTGGTTATGGGACTCACGTTACCACTTTTCGGATTCCTTTTCGAGAGTTGTGACACATTCCGCCAGTTTGTGGTGTCCAGTACGGGGTCTTTGACCTTCACCACTATGGTTTGTTGCCTTTAGGATAGTGTCTTCGGACTGTCTCCTTCAGGTTTGTTGCCTTCGGGTGGGTTTCCCCTTTTGTATCACTTTTGGAGTTGGTCCATTGTCACCGCTCGAGAGATACTTGGGTTTGTCGCCTTCGGGTTTGTTGCCCTATTGTATCGCTTTCGGAGTTGGTCATTCGTCACCGCTCGAGTGATATTGGGTTTGGATTCTTCGGGCTCATGGATCCTTGTTTATACAGTATTGAGCTCGAGCAATTTTATGATGTTTCATTCATATGTATATTCCCTAGGTATCGCCCTTCGATGTTGGTCATTGTGAGCCACATGTTGCGTAGTGTTTACCTTGCGGAACTTGTGTTACCTTCATTGGTATTTGTTATTTGCCTTTTTGGCTTGCTTTGGGATATTCGTATCCCTTGTTTCTATATGTTGCCGATGATATGAGGCTTGTTCTATATGATTCATCTTTTGTTAGATGATTGTGTTATCTCCTTTAGAGATTTTTGTTATACTTTGTAACCTTGCAGGTTTATTGTTGTTCAGTTTATCTAACTGATTTGTTTAGCTAGACTGACCCGTGTATTTTATACTCGAGTCAGACCGAGATGTTTCGGGTTAGGTGCCTTTGGACTTAGCCTATTTTGCTTCCGCATGGACTACTCCGCTAGCTTCTTTTTGTCATAGCTTTTTGTGTAGTCCCATTTTGTAGTAACTCTGATATGTATTCTATTGACTCGTCTGTATATCGTGGTTTGCTATACCACTTGACATGTATTATTTTGTATACTCTGTTATGTAGCAATATATGTGTATATGATGGTTTACTGTTATGTGATGTATATTGCATTTGAGTTGTTATATTCTGTTCTGATAGATCCTCTAGCCACCTATGGTTTTGTTTTAAGTATTCATTGGACATGTCGATCTGCTTGGTAAGGCAATTGTCGATGTATTCAATAGATAATTAAAGCAAGGCTGTAGATGGTTGCTCCTAAACAGCCTTATTCTCCGTGTTAGCAGACGGTATTATCTATTAATACTCTTTGCTAGCGTGGGTATAGAGGTGGGGCGTCACAACTGACTTTTGATTCAATTCAATTTCAATTTTATTTAACTTATCTCAAGTTAAATTCAAATATATTTTCTTCACTACCATTCACTTAAGTTAAATTTAGTTCTTGGATTAAAATTTCCAATTTCTTCTTATTAATATCAACTTTACTTTATAAGTTTAATGGTTGATTCATTTATTCATTCACCAATTCATTTTCTACGAATAAATTTTATTTCCAAACGTAAATTATTTTTAGTCCATTCGAACTTATTCTGCACCTTATTTTACATATTTAAATCAAGCATCATCCAATATTGAATTTCATTTCATTTGCATACCCTATTAATTAATCAGTTACTTATAAATTTTAATCTTAAAACTTTGTTTATTTAATCCAGCTTGACTAATAATTTTTTTTCTCAAACTTAAGTTCAACATTAAATTTTGAAAACATATATATCTAACCAAACTATTCCTTTGCATTTTCAAAATCAACCAAATTCCTCCAACAAACATTAATCCAAAACATCCTGGTAGCAATCCCTCTTTTGGAAACTCGAAAATGAACACCGATGATGTCGCGATCATTATCGGAATTATTTTCTAGCGACCGTAAAGAGTTCAACGCTTCTCTCTCTTTTAAAACTCTTCAAATATTTTTAATTCCAAATCTCTCGAGATTTCAAATCTGATTCAAAAATATTTCTCAATATATATTATCTTCCCAACTTTCTAGAATCATTTTCAAATTCAAAGGAATTAAATTTCCAAATCCCAAATCCCAAATCCTTTAAATTTATATTCACACATTACTTTGGATTTTTATCTTATTTTAATTATTAATCACACTATAATTCACATTTAGTTTATATTCACAAATTTCATTTGTATATGAATTTGTTTCTAGTTTTTAATTATGGTTTCAATTCCTAATTCAATTATGAATCACATTTACAAATTCCATTTATTTTATTTATTTATTTATTCCTTAATCTTTAGTTATCATTTCAATTCTTATTCAATTATCATACAATGATAATAATTAAATATTATCACTTTCTACCATCCAAGCATCCATATATAATGATAACAATTTACGAAAAATTATTTCCTTTATATACAAAATAATTTTGGTTAAAATTATTTCATTTACCCTATTTAAAACAATACAGTGTCGGTTTACCTTGTTTAAGAGTTTAGAAATCCCTATCGAAAATATGGCATCCCACACATCGACCAGAATCCATAAACACTCAACCGATAAATCAACGCAATATAAAAACAATTTTATATTCACTAACAAATACGCGCTCATAACTATTAATACTCTCAAACTCATTTTAGAGTACTTACGGACTCTATTTAATGAGTAATCCCCACCAGAGCCAAGGTTATCACCAACCTAAGCTCTGATACCAAGTGTAACGACCCGCAAATCCGTACCCCTTGAGTCGACAATATTCTACATCAATCAACTCAAGTTAAGTAGAAATACAAACCATTGGGTTAAAGAAGAAGAGGTAGAAGAAGAGAAAACAGAAAACAGAAAACATCAGATTTCTAACCATCGCAGTGGAATAAAATATAATAGATAATAAATGATCTTTACACAAGAACAAATATATACCTGTTTTATACATACATCATCATCAAAGTACATCATCTGAGTTCAACAACATCAATAACATACAACTGGATACATAGCAACTCAACACAGCAGAATATATATATATAGAACAAGTACGAAAATATGCATCGTCATCCAGCTCGTCTCCTGAGCTCCACAACATCAAATCCTGTATCCTAAAATACTCGGTCTGACCCGAGCATTACAGTTAAATAATACCCGAGTCAGTCTGGAATAGCAGCGTGAGAAAATCACACTCAATTTGATTATTAAAGTTTCAAAAATCCTTTGAAAAACAAAAGCATCTCGTAAGACCACGCCACAAATAAACATGTCGGGTTTTTACCTTACGATAGCTAAAACAATTTTTATAGAAATCCTCTGATATTATAATAGGGTCTATATACAAATACATATAAAAAGCCGAAAATGTTACATGATTAAATTCCAGCTACAAGCCACAGAGTGGGTAATACAAACAAAACTCATACAAGGCGCATAGGGAAAATGGATTTCCAACTAATGACTAGGCACTGGGGTACCACCTATCACAGTACGTGGCCTAGATCACAGTACCGAGGAGTACACCGCTCCCCTGCAACACAATACCGGGATTACCCCTTACTGGATAATCCCGAGTGAGATCACCCCACGGTTGGGATCAGCAACCGCACCACTAAGCCGAAATAAAAAGGAACATCTACACAGGAATGACCTCACCCTGAATGGGTGCTACCCACCTAGCCTTGCTGCATAACCCCTGATTTTCAGTCATTCTTGGTTGATGAAGCTTGAGGCTAAGCGTTACCTTTTAGAACACATCCCTTAGAATGCCCATCGTCCACTAGACGATGTTCCGAAAGCATTCATCCATACAAGTCTGTCCCGAGTTCGAACGAAATCGAAGGCACTATTCCTACTACATCCATTTTAGAAATATCCTCAGGATTAGTAGCGACTAGCCCTTGCACTTCATTGCTCCATCTTCGAATCCAAACTCATTTTCACGAAAACGTACAAACCGGATTGAAGTGGTTTTCGAGAAATAAATCTCGATCCCGGTCTCTTCGAAACGATTAATGCATTTGTCCAATATTGATAGTCGGTGATTTAACTATCAATTAATATTCACAATATCCACCAAACAATAAATAATTTCCCAAATTATTTACTTATTCAAAATATCTTTGCAAGATATATTTCCAATTTCAATCCTTTGAAAATAGTTCCAAACTATCTTCCTTTTACAGAATAAATTTTCCAAATATTTTCTATTTCCACTTAAATCACCAAGCACAAAACTTTAGATTTCAAAATAATTTAAAACACTTTACTTTAAAATGTACTTTAAAACATTTATTTTAAAAACTACTTCAATAATTTATTAAAAATACATACTATATGAATATATGAAAATAAGGTTACTTTATAAAATATAGAACTAGGTTTTTTGTTTTTTTTGAAAAAAAACAAAATACTAAGTCACTTTTAAATAATTACTACGATAATAGATTTGGAAAATATTTACTTAGGAATTTAAACGATTAGAAATGATAAATTCTCTAAAACATGCTCTTTAAAAACAACATTAAACTTTTATCTTATACTTAAAAATTTACTCTGAACGTACTTGGCTATCCAGAGAAATATACTTCTCTACTCATCCTTCTTAAAATTTCCAATTTTAAAACATTTGAATCAATTTTCCAATTTACTCCCTTTTATTCCAAATTCCACTAAATTTAGATTTTATTTCTTAATTACGATTTAAAATATTTTTAAATGAAAATACCAATGTTAGATTTCTCACATTACCATTATCCTTTTAAATAAATTTAAACCTTGAATTTTAAAATAATTCTTTATTCCTTTAAAATAATATCACTTGATTTCACAATTAATTAATTTCTGTTTGTTCAAAATCTTTTCATACTCGAAGTTATTTATTAATATCTTAATATCACTTCCATTTCTTTCAATTTATTCTTAATTTATTTCAAATTTTCTATAATTATTTCGCTTACAAATTCACTTCTTTATTTTTTTCAAAAATCCAATTTATATATTTTTAGTAGCTCATTATACCCAAATATATTCAATCAAACCAAAGCATTTAATATTCCAACATAATTCATCATAGAATATCAACAATCACAACAGAGAATATTAAATAATTTAAATAAATGTTGAGGGACCCAGTTGGATCCCTCCAACCTGTTTTCCCTGCATCTACAGACGTTAGCACAACATAAATACCAATTTCACTTCGAAGTGGAATATCGCGGTATATGAGTTTATATATAATATTCGCTATATAATGCGGGAAATCAAACATTACAAAATATACTATATACTACTTTAATAATATAACACACCTATCCAATCAATCAACCAATTATTTAAATTTAACCAATTAAATTTAAATTAATGTTCAGCTGAGTAAGATTAACTCACCTTTAATTTCTGTTTTGCAACCCACTTCCATTCTTATTTGTTTTCTTTCAGATATGGACCTTGAATAAATGTTAGATGATTTTATTAATATTCAAAATAATTAAACAATTTAAATCCCATTAATAAATTTAGCTAACCAATTATTTTATTTAACTAATTTTCTGGACAAAACAATTTAAGTTACAAAAATAATTAAATAGATTAACTTACAGATAAACCACCTTAATAATTTATTTTAAAATAACTTATGAATTAAAATATCTGTGTATATATTTATCTATTTCATTTTTTCTTTTAAAACTACCTACACATAAACTTATAAAATAATCTATATCGCCATTTAAATTTCTACCTTCTAAATTATATCCATATATACACTATTTTCTGTTTACTAAATAAATATATAAATATTAAAAACTGCCTTTACATTTATTTTACTGTAAATAAATTTATATATTTGTATATTTTATTTTTTTATTTTCTCTTCTTTCCAGCTTAAAATTTCATAATAGGGTATACATAAATATTCTAATTTCTTAAATAAATATGTTAACTATCAATAGAGTTAACTGATTACTATATACCTATTATAAAGTTTACCTCACTGTAACTTATCCTACTTATAATTATATTATTTTTATATAACTAAACATTTTAGATCCTAAAACTAACTAAACAAATTTACAGAAACAAACCCAGTTTTACCCATAGAAGCTAGAAGTCGAGGCCGCACGATCAAGAACCACAAGCCGCAAACCCTAACTCGATTCCACTCCAAGTCGAGCCCAAACACAGCGATGACGTCTTGGATCGCTGCTCAGCATCGCCAATAAAGTTCTCTCTTCGATCAAACCCTATCTCGAGTGTGACACACTTCGTCCATCCTACTGTGACAGTCGCCATTAGCTCGAGTACAAACCCTAATCGCGAGCAGAACCCTCAACGAATTGACGCGCCGCTCCCAATCGTTCGAACTCGAGTTCGAATAGATCGATACGATTGATTAAACAGAATGAATGTTTGATGCTATTCGGCCATTTATTTTCTTTTCTCTGAAGTTTATTTTTTTTTTGACAGAAGAGATTGGATTCTAATTTTAAAGAAGAAGAGGGTTGCGTGATTTGTATAAGTAAAAAAAGTCGCTAGGTCGGTTTGCTTCAGAATTGGTTGGCTTGATGTTATTAAAAGAGGGAACACGAATATGAAAGGAAGTCCGCTGAATATTAAAAGGGAAGCATGTTTAAGAAGGCACCGATGACATTGATTTGATCAATTAAAGTTTTATTCAATTTTCGACGCGTTTTTATATCGTACGCTCACACAACAAACCCAAAAACTACGAAAATTGAAACCCGATAATAACACAATATTACAGATCCAATGAAACTGGTTTTGTCGAATTCCGAGTCTGTGCATCTTAAGGCTATTTTTAAATTTAATTTAAACTATAAAATTTTAAAACTGAGCACACCACTGTTAATTTCAATTTTGCAACTTCTATTATCCTCGGTACTATCAGCATAAATTTTTCAAGCCTTCAAATTATTTTTAATAGGCTTAAAACTCAAGATTTCATATTTTATCCAATTTCAAATTATTTAATTCAATAATTTAATTATTGAATAAATAGTGATATTTGGAATTCAAGTTAAAATTAACTTTTAAATATTCCAAATCGATTAAATATTTCGATTTAAATGCTCGAAAATTCCGGGTCGCCACACCAGAAATGCTGGAACCAACCCTGGCACCGGTGCCAACCGGAAAAGCTATTGGGAGATGGAGAGGCATGAAAGGAAAGAATTCAACCTGCTTACCAACATGGGCTTCGACATCCATGAATCGCTCACCATTGCATTCAATCTCCGTAATGTTCGCCGGATGCCCCTCTCCCCGACACCGATCATAATGATCCCACCACGGTAGCTGCCAAAAGACTTGTCACCCCATCCCACGGTGACCCAAGCTGCCACACAGACTGAAGAGTCAGGTAATTTCAGTTTTCAATTCTTTTAATTTGATAATGTGGGACCAATAAAGTCGTTAGGCCCTGTGCATAGTAATGCATGCAGTAGTTCATTACAGTCATAAATTGAAAATTTATGAAAAAGATTGCGTTTTTATTATGCTTTTCAACATGAACAGTATGTTATATGATTTCGATAGCATTTTTCCCCCCTAATTTTGTGTTAGTCTTTTTTTATTTTTCGAAAGCAGCTGAATTGGAAGAGTCAATGGAGGAGGTACGTGAGATGAAAAGAAGCAAGGTGAGATATTTAGGGATGACCATAGTGCGTACTGTCCTAATTCTGTCGCAGACATTGGTGACATGTGAGGAGAACAAGCACAGGCACAAGTAGTTGATGGAGCTGGAAGAAAGGAAGTTGAGACTGGAAGAAAGGAGGTTGAGGCTGGAAGAGGAGAGGTCCGAGATGAAAATGCAAGCGGTTTCCGGGTTACTATCGTTTTTAATGGATTATCGCGCTCCAATGATGATGTTCTGATAGCATTCGTCCATACAAGTCCGTTCTATGTCTGAACGTAACCGAAAGCACCATTTCCACTACACTTGTTTTTGGAATTACCCTCAGGGTTAGTGGCAAACAACCCTTGCACTCTAAAATCTACATCCTGGATCTTGCCTTTAGAATCTTCCAAATCGCTTGCTTAAATTGGTTCAAAGTGGTTTTCGGATAATACTGTTATCCAATCCCTATGTCATCGAACCAAAATGATAAATTTACAAAAGGCCAAGTTTGTTTAAACAAACAATTCTACAACCAGAGTGTAAATATTCGTATACGGAAATTTATTCCATATGTTTACTTTATCATGACCTGTCCATCGAAATTAATTCGCTTGTAATCATCACATTTTTCAAAACTCGGAATATTGATCAGTACAAGTCAACTTAGTTCCAAATAAACGTGTCAACGTTTTATTCTAATTACTTTAATATGTTTGGCTACATAATAGCACAGAAAAAAGATAATTGAAATCAATATCTAAGAGAAATAAAAATCAAAGAATAGATCATTAACCTCAAATAAACGATTTATAATTAATATTAAACCAATTTACAAATCAAAACTGAATTGGTTTCAATTAAATGACTCAAGTTATATTTTTAACCCTGATTACTAGTAAATAAAGGAATTTATAAAATGATTTATTCTTAGTTAGTTAAAATTAAACAATCCATTTAATAATTAATTTATTAATTAACATATAATTAATTAAATAAGAAATTACTTATTCGTTGACTTTCAATTGTTATAAATCATTAAATTTTTACATTGCAGAAATCTTCACATATTAGTTCGGATGAAAGTACTCGGCAATAGGATTTCGACATAAAAACCCATGCATCGATTGGTTTTGAAATGAAAGAGAAATAGTGTTTTAAATTTATAGATTATTATATATAATAATTAATTAAATTTACATTTAAAAAAAAAACCCAGCCCATATAAACTCAAACCCGGCCCATAACTCCTTCTTCCTCTTCCCAGTTCCTCCTCTCTTCTTTCATTCGCATGCACAAAACTATGCACGAAAGTGTCCACGTACACACTGCCTCCGACCAACTAAAATCGTTGCCGACCAACCTCGTTGGTCACCCCTGATCACCACACCATGTCTACCTACTAGAAAATGCGATCCAACCTTTGCTTCAAAAATCGAATGCCTCCCACAAAACTGAATCATGCCGTGCCCATCTAAATGCCTCGCTACATCACCACATTCCACCATCCACGACCAAACTTCACCCACGCTCCGCCATCGCCTTCTCTAACAATTCCTCACTATGCGCACCCCTCTCTCTCTCTCCCCTTGTCGCATTTCTACACGAACCCGAGACCAAAATAAAACACCCTAAAACCCTAGTTCTACCTCGTTTAGCCCATACACACAATTAAAAATCGCCGCACTATTTTTCTAGGTTGTGCCATCACACCATCCTCCTCCACGCCGAATGCCATTGCTTGAAATTGCTTAGATCGTCGGAATTTGACGAAACTCCCAATTAAGTTCATCTCCACACTTCTCCCTCCACACAATACTAAAAATTCTCAAACCAATCTTAAAACCATATTTTTCAACCAAAATCACAATTGTAAGATCCATTTCGTAACTCATGATAGCTGAAACTCGACCATATTAGACCCACTCACTGATATTTGGGGTTTCCTTTCTCTATGCTTAATGGAATTAAATGAAATAAATTTTAAAATATTCTACACTAAAAAAGAAATAACTTTTTTTGAATCATGGGTTAAAAATAAATGGATGTGAGATATTGATTTTCAAATTTAAAGGTTCAACTGTTTTTAACCAAAAACATGAACATAGAAGCTTTTGGAAGAAGTACAGTATTTTGGTGGAACTGACCATGTCGAACACACATGCACATACACATATACACATAACAGATACATATACACTTGACATATATCAATGATTCATTCAAAAACATATATATATATATATATATATATATATATAATAACCAGTTAAAAGAAAACTAAGGTGTTATACTCACTGTTTTAAGATGGATGATCAAACTGCTGCTTAATCTTCAAGCTTTTGAACAACTTAAATCTTTTTATCGAAATGGCAGATTTTTTTTTGTAAATGAACAAGCACGGCTATATATATATAAGTGAAAGGAAGGGGATAGTGCAATAAGTAGGAGGCTGGAGCACACTGATAAGGGTGGCTGATATTTGCATGTACATGCTTCATCACATTATTATGTTCTTTGTGGACTTGAATTTTCTTTTGTGGGCTAATTTGATATTTTGCATGCTTTATTTTAAGTTTGTAACGATGATGCTTATATACACACACACGCTTTATTTACATGTCTCGTCGAGTCATTTGCGGGAAAAAATATCTCGAGTGCCAACGCCTCGTGCTGCTCATTGTTCTACACTAAATATTTTTATTTCGGACATGATGGAATTATTCTCGAATTCCAATTTTATCATATTCAGTAGTTAGCTTTTGAAAATTTAGTAGCTTTTAAAATTCATAGATTTAGATATTCTCAATATCAAAAAATTAAGTTATTCGACTTACAAAAATTAACAGTTCAATATTTAAAATTAGCAAATTATTCTAATAACCGATGGCTAAAAAGCCGGGTCGTTACAAAATCACTTACTAATATCCCCAGATCAACTAATACACTATTATCATTTACTAATACATAATAATCATCAATTTCAAATCAATAATTAACTAATTTTCTAAATTAGGGTTTTAATTTTATCTCCAAATCAACTAATAAACTATACAATCATCTAATACCAATTAATGTAACCTATTCAAACTAAAAATACTAATTTATTTCATAAATAGGGTTTAAAGTAATATACATCAAAAATTGGGGACAAAGAGAA
The DNA here is from genome assembly GCA_030765085.1 of Allium cepa. Taxonomy (NCBI): domain Eukaryota; kingdom Viridiplantae; phylum Streptophyta; class Magnoliopsida; order Asparagales; family Amaryllidaceae; genus Allium; species Allium cepa. The sequence goes on along the minus strand of CM060943.1, from coordinate 871,020,065 downwards.
GAGAGATGGGGTGCGCCGTGGGAAGGGGTCATCGGCGTCGGCTAGAGGCGGCCAAAGGCTGTTGGAGGTGGTTGGAATCGGGTGGAAGAAAATGAAAGCGAGAAGAACAAGAAAAATAACCGGCTAGAGGAAATGTTGAAATGTTCTTGGCTTTGTGGGTTATATTAATATTTACAACGGCTATCGATGACCGCTTTTTTTAGCCAACACCAATCGTCGCTACGAGCTGTCGCCAAGTAAAGCCGTTCTAGTAATAAAAGGAAAAATCGACATTCATTTTTCTCTAATTTTTCACTTTATTTTGAGAAAGAATAAAAAAACATAATAATTAAGCAAAAGTTCATTTTCTTATCTCTTTTCTCCATAAATTCACCCATAGTTAAATCTTCTTCCATATATGCTTATCAGTGAATCCTTTTTTAATTTTGTTATAATGGTGATATCGAATATTTAAATATATTTAAGTTCCCTCAAAAGTAAATTAAAGAATTAGTTGGATAACTCATATCATATTTGTGTAGTTCACAAATATGCATAGAATTTGAAATAAATCATACAGCTTTTGGTCATGCTTTTATTTCTATCTTATGAGTGCAATTTGGACAATATATTTTTTCCATTCACGTATAGTAACGGGTCTTATGTGTATTTTTTCGTACCATTTCACAATAAAAGGGAGTTAGCTTACATATATATTTTTGTCAAGTATCATTTATATAATAAATAAATTTGCTCTCTATTTTCTTTGCACACGTCCAACGGACGTGCCTAACGTACTGGTATACGTTCAATGCATAGAACATAAGCTATTAACTTGATAAAACAATTAATACATATATTTCATTTTACTAAAATAGCCATAAAATAAACTATAATCGTAACACAAATTGAATGGAAAACTTTCGGATGTGAATGCATTCGTATCCGTAGCCAAATCTTTTTTTGAATATCACAAATTTATCCACTTTTAGGATACAGATGTAGACGGATGTTCGATTTTTCGAGTACCAATTAACGCTTTAATCGTCACTAGTTTATTTGAATTTTGTATATACCTTTTCCCACATCCAAATAGTACACCAACGAGGATCTCCTTGCATGTAAGAGCACCACCAATACTTTCTATGTCTATTCCATAAGCATCCAATGGTGGAGCATGTAGTCAAGAAGAACCCAAAATCGAATGCCTATTTATTGGATAATTGTAACCAAAATAAAAGTCATTTTAGGACCTTTTATATTATGTATTAATGAGCAAACATTTTCATTTGTGGAGTGCTCATTTATTTGGATAAAGAAAGGAGAAATTGACATTTATTTTTTCTCTAATTTTTCATTTTACTTTGAGAAAGAATAAAAAACACACAATAAACAAAAATTCATTTTCTTCATACCTCCTTTTCTTCCCCATTCCTCCGTAATAAAACTTCTTCCATATATACTTAAAATTTCTACACAGAGATTACTATAAATCTTTAAATCTTTCAACCTTGCGTACACAAGTTTGAAAATTCGTTGTGTGAGTGGACGACAATTATCTTGCATCATATCATGTCGAATTTCGCTTTCAAAGTAATGTTCTCATTAAAACCACAACTCCAATCAATTTCTCTTTGTTGCACCTACCACTCAATTCCCATAATTTGAAAGGAGATTAAATTCAACATTTATACGATTAGTCTATTTGAGTTTTGAAACAATGATTGTGCTATTATGACGATTCATGCTTTTGGAGAAGAAAAACAAGAATTTTGAGCAAAGTTTGAAACAAATCTGGGAATTTCAAAATATTAACATGATAATATATTAAATTAACGCCATGGTACAATCTAAATTTTCTTTCTACCATCATATTTGAATTATATTTGGATTTTGACTGTAACAACCCGCATATTTATCGATTTTATATTTAAATATTTTATTTAAATATTTCATCATTCGTCGGATTTTGGTCCGAAAAGCTACTTTTTGCAAACAGTCGAATTAGGACTTGGGACCCCTTCCATTGAGTACAAAATGCCGTTTGCGACCTTTTTAAGTATAAGCTTCGATATGTTTGGAGAAAGTTGATTTTTGCCACTTTTTCACTTAGGGCTTTGGTTTGGGCTGAACCCATTAACCACTTACTAACTCAGTCCCAACCCCCTCTCCTCTTCATTCATTCCTCATTTCCTAACTCTCTCAAGTTCAAGAGAATAATGGGGGAAAAGATTGGAAATTAGTGTTCCTAAGCCCTAGTTCATTTGCAAAATCCAAGCTTTAGCTCCAAATTCAAGAGAACCCATTGGTAAGCATCTCCGTCTTCTTCTCCAACTCATTCTCCTTCCAATTTCATAAATTTCCTAAACCTAATTTGGGAAATATTTCTCTTTTAAGCTTAGAATCAAGCTTCTTGAGTTGGGATTGAAGAGTGGTTGGTTCTCCTTTTCTTTCAAGCTTCTTCTTCATTTGTTTGAGTTCAAAGGTGAGATTTTTATCACACATCTTAGTCTATAATTCTCTTCGATTGTTAGGTATGAATTCCTAACGCTTATTCTTGTGCAATTGCTTTTGGTTTGTATTGATTTGGTGAATATTCCAATTTTTAGTGTTTTGAGTTCAATTCTTTAAAAATCCTAACATTGATGTTTGAACATGTTTTTGATGATGCATCGAGGAGCATATAGGGTGGGTAGTCGATTGGCATAAACCCTTAGCGCCGTTGCTCGTGCGATTGCAATTTGGTCGAGAATTGCACCTCATTTGAAATAGGGTAGGAAGTGCAGAATACAGGATTTGGCCGACCGAGCCCGTAGGCCGGTCGACCGACCTGTAGTCCGGGCACTTCCTGCCTCTGTTTAGGAAGTGCTGGTTGCAGGCTTCGGCCGACCGAGCCCCTGGGCCGGTCGACCGACCTGGTGCCCGAGCACTTCCAACCCTGGTTCGGTCAACCGACTCAGGGAGTCCGGTTGATCGACCTGCTACTATTTGCCAACTATGCCTATTTTGCCTAGTTGTCTGAATTTACAGCTTTAATCGATTTGTGTTATTTCCCTATTTGTTGTTATCATTTGTTATTGACTTTGATGACTTATTTTCTTCGGGAATTCTTGGAATATCCATTTCGATGGATTCAGTATCGATTTCTTTGGATTCTATTCACGTCTTCAAATGTGAATATTAGTGATTGATTGTTCCTACAATCTTCTTTGTGATTTGTCACTTTAAAAATATAAAGGTTTCAATACTAGTATTAAATATCAAAACCTCTTCATCAAAACGATTTCAACTATATTTCCAATATTAAACTCGTTTATAAAACCGTTTTCCAATCTACTAGTATTCACCAACCTTTACCTCACTCGTATGAGAAATCTAATTAAACGACTTAGTAAAACAGGTGGTATGAAATGCTTGCGTTTACTTCATTGGTTAATTCTTGGACTTGTTCTATTGAATCTCTTGTGACAATTTTCTAGTGGAGATCTACAGTTTGTTCGTAAATATTTAAGTTAAGCAAGTGGTTATGGGACATGAAGCTAAACTCATATATTTACCAGCTTAGTGTAATTGACACTTCTCGTTGATCATGACGATCATCTTTGTGGTTTAGACTAGCAATATGCGATGTCTCTTTGTCTATGTGGAGGACTGTTCCTCATTTTATTGAGCTTCGTCTCATTTCTTACATGGGTCGTACCTATTTAGGTGCGTCGATGTTTGTTTACACATGGGTCGTACCTTTCTAGGTGCGTCGATGTTTATTTATGCATGGGATGTACCTTTCTAGGTGCATCGATGTTTATTTACTTCGTGGGGCAATCGGCTCAATAAGTCGGGACATGGGTCGTATCTTTCTAGGTGCGTCGATGTTCGTCTATGCATGGGGCGTGTCTTTCTAGGTGCGTCGATGTTCGACTTTGCATGGGGTGTATCTTTTTAGGTGCATCGATGTTAGACATTACATAGGGTGTATCTTTCTAGATGCATCGATGTTTATTTATGCATGGGATGTATCTTTCTAGGTGCATCGATGTTTATTTATGCATGGGGCGTATCTTTCTAGGTGCGTCGATGCTAGAACATGGGGCGTATCTTTCTAGGTGCGTCGATGTTCGACTGTGCATGGGGCGTGTCTTTCTAGGTGCGTCGATGTCCAGTTTATGGGATTGGCCATCCTTTTATTGTGATTTCTGGATTTCTATTTGATGATTTCTGGAATTTTGTGTTTCACCAACTTTTACGATTAGCATTGATATATATGTCATTTATTGTGGCTTGGTGATTGAAATTAGGAGTATGACATTCCTTTTTATCTTTGAGAAGATCTTTGCGATATTGATTAATCTCTTGTTGATTTTCAATTACTTATATTTATCACAGCTTGGCATTGTGATTATTATACGTTTAGTCATATCTTTTATTCTATATCATTTCTTCTGATACTTATAGCTAGACTGATCCGTTTATTATTTTCTTCTTAAATAATACTCGGGTCAGACCGAGATGTTACAGGTGCTTTTGCTTGACTTCTCTTTTGGGGTTATCATCCTGACTTTTGGCTAACTACTTAGATTAGTAGTTTATTTTGTTGTATACACTCGAGATATAGACTCATAGTTGTATTCTTTTGTATAGCACGTGTTGCTATTCCTCTGTATTATTGTGGATCTTTTTGACCACTACTCTGATATACACTTTCATGTGTTAGTTATATATTCATATCTTCTTCCGCCTTTGTGATATGAATTATCTGTGACTGATTTGTGTTATGCCTATTTCTATATTTGTTTCCGAAGATTATTATAGCCACTGTGTAGTAGCTTTGTGTTTGTATCGGTATGTCGGATTTCCTCTTGAAATAAAATGCACGTTATACTATCTGACATATCTGTGCTCGCGCAAAGCAATTACACGGATGGTCGCTCCTCACAGCCTTATTCTCCGTGCTAGTTGACAGCATTACACCGTAGTGTTCTTGGCTAGCGTGGGTATAGAGGTGGGGCGTCACAGCTTGGTATCAGAGCCAAACTTCGGAACAATATGGAATATTATAACAAGGATCATCGTCCTAAGTCCATCTTAGGAGTCGTGCTTTAGGATTTATTCGAGTCTTCGTACTGTTCTATCATACTTTCTTTTATGATTCCTTGTTTTATCTATCATGATTGCTTGATATATATTTTGAGAATAACTTTTTCCTCTTCTTTCTTTCTCTCTTAAAGAAGAGAAATGGTTAGACCAGGCCGTTCCAGCGCCGGTCAATCTAGTGCTACTCCCCTGGATGGAGTGTTCATGTCTGCTCAACAACTTTTGGATCTTGTAAAGAATCAAGAGTTTATCTATGCTTTGATTAATAACCCCGAAATGGTTCTACCTTTGAAACTTGAAGTTTCTTTCAATCAGCTTGTGGATGTTACTCTTCTTCATGGAGAGGTTGGTAAAGGAAGTGTTTGTGATATTGGGACTTCCAAGAAGAGGCATATTAAGTTCAAGATCCTTAATCCCAATAAGAGAGTGAAGCAAACTACTTTTGTAGCAAAGAATCCAATCCCTAATCGTGGAGGATGCTACAATTGTAATTCTAAGGAACACTATGCGAATATATGTCCAAAACCCCATTCTTGTCGCTATTGCAAGAAACCGGGTCATCTTTTATCTGCATGTCCCAAACTTTTGAACAAGGACATGAGAAAGCTAAATATTGTGCAAGCCCCTAGAAACACTTCTCTGGGTCAAGGTATTTTTCACTCAATCCTTGATGGCATTGTTTTATTTCGTGATCTTCTTAATTGAGTTCTTTTTGATATGGGTTCCATCTCACTATTTTATATCAAAAGAACTTGTTGATTCTTTTTCTTTAAAAATATTTTGGGCTTGATGAGTTCTTTGAGAGTTGTGAATCCGGATGGTAGGTCCGCAACACTCAATTTGCTTGCTATTGATGTCGAAACTATTTTATGTGATTTTTCTTTCCGAGCCGATATTTTTACTTAGGCTTCGGAATTGTTTTTTTTGTAAGGATTGGCTTAATTGTGAAGCCCATATCCTATTTTCCGACTGAACTATTCATCTTTGACATTTTCAATCGGTTAAGCAGATTCCTATTTTTCCTTTATGATTTTGATTCCGACTTGGTGACATCATTTTATTCTTTAAGCCCTCAAGATGAGAAAAGTGTTATTTCTCTTATCTTAATAATTTGTGTAACTTTTCCGGTATTTTTGAGTTTGTCTTAGGACTGTCACCTAAGCAATCTTTTGAGTGGTCTTAAGGTCTTTTTAGTTCGACCTTGCCACCGATTTTCATTTGCTACGAGTTGCGGGAGTTAGCATTCCACTTACCGCATTCCGCACTCATTATGATTCTATGAATGAATTATTATGTCATTCAGTTTGCCCATCTTGTTTCATCCATATTATAAATCGAGTATTCTACGAATATCTCGATGACTCCATCTTTGTATTTATTGATTTTGGATGAAAATTGAAATTTAAAATTTTGCAAATCTTTTTCATAAGATTTATTTATATGTACGATTTGACTTTGCTCTTAAACAAGCAAAGAATATTCTTAAAGGTTTGTAAGAAACATGTTTATCATATAGAAGATGATTTTGTGATTGTATTGCCCGTTGAGTGTTTTAAGAATTCTAGTCGATGCGCTTGATCAACGTTATCGATAGGAATTTCCTAAACGCTTTGATGAGACAACCAGACACGATATATATATTGACTTATAAAATGTAAATTTTTGTAGAAAAGATTATTACATAAAGATAAATGTAATTTTGAAAGTTTTAACTTTTCGGGAAAGAGGATTATTTAAAAGAACTCTTCCTTTCGATACTCTTATTCTTGTGATTCCTGAAAGGGAACCAAGACTTTGCTATTTGTACCGATACTAGTCGTATTGGTTTGGTTGTCATTCTCTTGCAAAGGAGAACGTGCTATCACTTGTGCTTCTAAGTCATTATAGCTTATTGAGACTAGATACGCCACTCATGATCTAGTGCTCGCGGCTATTGTTTTTACTTTTGGAATTTGGCATCATCATTTTTGGATGAGAAATTTATTCTCCACCTCGATCATAAATCTTTGGAATATTTATTTCTCATAAGGAACTTAATTTGCGTCAACCTCGTTGGCTCGAGATTCCTTGTATCTTATGATCGTTTTACCAAGTTCATCGGGCGTTTTGACGTACTTCGTTTTATTGAGTTTCATCTCATCTCTTTTATGGACTAGCATCCGATGTTTTTTTATGGTGTTCGGTTCATCGGAAGTATTGTTATTATACTACATCGATGTTCTGTCTTATCTGGATCAATGGATGTACCATTATTTTACTACATCATTGTTCCGGTTTATCGGTTCATTGGACGTACCGTTTTTGTACTACGCCGGTGTTCCGAAATTATTCGGGCTTTGGTTCATTGGACGTACCATTTTTGTACTACGTCGGTGTTCCAAATTATTCGAGTTTCTAGTTTCTCGGGCGTACCGTTTTTGTACTACGCCGTTGCACTGGCTCAATTTTCTGCTATTCTTGACGTTTTCTGCGTCTTTTAACTATGGAAATGCTTTTAGGTTTCCTAATTTTATTCTCGAGCTGGTGTTATTGATGAAATTGAAGTCTCACCAGTTTTGACTTATGAGCAACATTCCATTCGCATCATTGCTTCGGAGGTTGAGTGCCTTCGAAATAAAGGTGTTCTTTTTGTGAGAGTTCAATGGTTCTCAAATCCTAGGGATTACTCTTGGGAATCTAGAGAATTCATCGAGCGATCCCGTTCGTGCTAACTCTTTCGTGCTCTTTATGGTGAACTTCTTATTTCGATTTTCTTTTGTGTTGATATGCTTTTATGGTTGTTACTCTTTATTTTCTTCTTAAGTATTGCGAGGACGCAATTTTTTTAAGGAGGGGAGTCTGTAACAACTCGCATATTTATCGATTTTATATTTAAATATTTTATTTAAATATTTCATCATTCGTCGGATTTTGGTCCGAAAAGCTACTTTTTTCAAACAATCGAATTAGGACTCGGGACCCCTTCCATTGAGTTCAAAATGCCGTTTGCGACCTTTTTAAGTATAAGCTTCGATATGTTTGGAGAAAGTTGACTTTTGCCACTTTTTCACTTAGGGCTTTGGTTTGGCCTGAACCCATTAACCACTTACTAACTCAGTCCCAAACCCCTCTCCTCTTCATTCACTCCTCATTTCCTAACTCTCTCAAGTTCAAGAGAATAATGGGGGAAAAGATTGGAAATTAGAATTCCTAAGCCCTAGTTCATTTGCAAAATCCAAGCTTTAGCTCCAAATTCAAGAGAACCCATTGGTAAGCATCTCCTTCTTCTTCTCCAACTCATTCTCCTTCCAATTTCATAAATTTCCTAAACCTAATTTAGGAAATATTTCTCTTTTAAGCTTAGAATCAAGCTTCTTGAGTTGGGATTGAAGAGTGGTTGGTTCTCCTTTGCTTTCAAGATTCTTCTTCATTTGTTTGGGTTCAAAGGTGAGATTAATATCTCACATCTTAGTCTATAATTCTCTTCGATTGTTAGTTATGAATTCCTAACGCTTATTCTTGTGCAATTGCTTTTGGTTTGGATTGATTTGGTGAATATTCCAATTTTTAGTGTATTGAGTTCAATTCTTTAAAAATCCTAACATTGATGTTTGAACATGTTTTTGGTGATGCATCGAGGAGCATATAGGGTCGGGTAGTCGATTGGCATAAACCCTTAGCGCCGTTGCTCGTGCGATTGCAATTTGGTCGAGATTTGCACCTCATTTGAAATAGGGTAGGAAGTCCAGAATACAGGATTCGGCCGACCGAGCCCCTGAGCCGGTCGACCGACCTGTAGTCCGGGCACTTCCTGCCTCTCTTTAGGAAGTGCTGGTTGCATGCTTCGGCCGACCGAGCCCCTGGGCCGGTCGACCGACCTGGTGCCCGAGCACTTCCAGCCCCTGGTTCGGTCAACCGACTCAGGGAGTCCGGTTAACCGACCTGCTGCTATTTGCCAACTATGCCTATTTTGCCTAGTTGTCTGAATTTCCAACTTTAATCGATTTGTGTTATTTCCCTATTTGTTGTTTCATTTGTTATTGACTTTGATGACTTATTTTCTTCGGGAATTCTTGGAATATCCATTTCGATGGATTCAGTATCGATTTCTTTGGATTCTATTCACGTCTTCAAATGTGAATTTTAGTGATTGATTGTTCCTATAATCTTCTTTGTGATTTGTCACTTTAAAAATATAAAGGTTTCGATACTAGTATTAAATATCAAAACCTCTTCATCAAAACGATTTCAAATATATTTCCAATATTAAACTCGTTTATAAAACCGTTTTCCAATCTACTTGTATTCACAAACCTTTACCTCACTCGTATGAGAAATCTAATTAAACGACTTAGTAAAACAGGTGGTATGAAACGCTTGCGTTTACTTCGTCGGTTAATTCTTGGACTTGTTCGATTGAATCTCTTGTGACAATTTTCAAGTGGAGGTCTACAGTTTGTTCGTAAATATTTAAGTTAAGCAAGTGGTTATGGGACATGAAGCTAAACTCATATATTTACTAGCTTAGTGTAATTGACACTTCTAGTTGATCATGACGATCATCTTTGTGGTTTAGACTAGCAATGTGCGATGTCTCTTTGTCTATGTGGAGGACTGTTCCTCATTTTATTGAGCTTCGTCTCATTTCTTACATGGGTCGTACCTATTTAGGTGCGTGGATGTTTGTTTACACATGGGTCGTACCTTTCTAGGTGCGTCAATGTTTATTTATGCATGGGATGTACCTTTCTAGGTGCATCGATGTTTATTTACTTTGTGGAGCAATCGGCTCAATAAGTCGGGACATGGGGCGTATCTTTCTAGGTGCGTCGATGTTCGTCTATGCATGGGGCGTGTCTTTCTAGGTGCGTCGATGTTCGACTTTGCATGGGGTGTATCTTTCTAGGTGCATCGATGTTAGACATTACATGGGGTGTATCTTTCTAGATGCATCGATGTTTATTTATGCATGGGATGTATCTTTCTAGGTGCATCGATGTTTATTTATGCATGGGGCGTATCTTTCTAGGTGCGTCGATGCTCGAGCATGGGGCATATCTTTCTAGGTGTGTCGATGTTCGACTGTGCATGGGGCATGTCTTTCTAGGTGCGTCGATGTCCAGTTTATGGGATTGGCCATCCTTTTAATGTGATTTCTGGATTTCTATTTGATGATTTCTGGAATTTATGTTTCACCAACTTTTACGATTGGCATTGATATATATGTCATTTATTATGGCTTGGTGATTGAAATTAGAAGTATGACATTCCTTTTTATCTTTGAGAAGATCTTTGCGATATTGATTAATCTCTTGTTGATTTTCAATTACTTATATTTATCACAGCTTGGCATTGTGATTACTATACGTATAGTCATATCTCTTATTCTATATCATTTCTTCTGATATTTATAGCTAGACTGATCCGTTTATTATTTTCTTCTTAAATAATACTCTGGTCAGACCGAGATGTTACATGTGCTTCTGCTTGACTTCTCTTCTGGGGTTATCATCCTGAATTTTGGCTAACTACTTAGATTAGTAGTTTATTTTGTTGTATACACTCGAGATATAGACTCATAGTTGTATTCTTTTATATAGCACGTGTTGCTATTCCTTTGTATTATTGTGGATCTTTTTGACCACTACTCTGATATACACTTTCATGTGTTAGTTATATATTCATATCTTCTTCCGCCTTTGTGATATGATTTATCTGTGACTGATTTGTGTTATGCTTATTTCTATATTTGTTTCCGAAGATTATTATAGCCACTGTGTAGTAGCTTTGTGTTTGTATCGGTATGTCGGATTTCCTCTTGAAATAAAATGCACGTTATACTATCTGACATATCTGTGCTCGCGTAAAGCAATTACACTGATGGTCGCTCCTCAACATCCTTATTCTCTGTGCTAGTTGACAACATTACACCGTAGTGTTCTTGGCTAGCGTGGGTATAGAAGTGGGGCATCACATTGACAATAATCCATTGCGTTAATATTTTTGAGATTGTATAGTGATTTAAGTACCGTCGGTCCTAAGAGTTCTGCTACCTAAAACTAGTTATGAGTCAAGGTCCTTTTATAAATACTAATTAGATCAATAAAATTAAATAATCAAAGTCGTTTATATATGATACAAATAAGAAATGGAGTAAAAAGAAGAAACAACCGTGTTGGCAATAATACTTCGAGTCATACAACGGTTCAAAATAAGTTAGTATTAGCAACTGGTTTGTGTTAGAAATTTTAACCATTAAACTTCAAAGTAAAAAGGCTTATTTACCATAAATTTTAGCATTTAGATCATATCAATATAACAATATTCTATAAATAGAAACTCATAACATAAAACTAGTACAATTTAAATATAAAAAAGTTTATCCACTTATGAAAAATAGAAAAGTAGACATAAGGACAAACTTCGAAATTTATTAAACTAAAGGACAACAAGTTTATATTTTTAGCTGAATGACAATGCTAGTTATAACTTGCATTTTTTATAGTGTAAAATTGAATATAATACTATTTATAATTAGTATTTTGTATATTGTAAAAGTTGAACATAATACTAAATGATAATACACCATTGCCGACAGAAATTGTAATTTAAATTGTGCATGCTAATATAAAAATATATAAATCACGTGACAAAAATCATATAAAAAAAAATGGTGAATTTATGCAACTTAATTATCATTTCATGGATTTAACATATACTCAATAATAAATTTAAGTAATTTTTTTCTTCAAACACATCGTGTGGAATTCATGAGTTACACAGTGGTAAAAGAAGAGTTTAAAACTTTAAGATGAATTATATCTTCAATGCCCAAAGTATAACTGAATTTTCAGCCTGTAACATAGCTATATGAATTATTTACAATACCAAATCCAACATAACTCACCCGTTTCACGTTACATTTCACAACTATACCCTCTTCCAAATATAACCCCTTACACAACTCCCATTTCACCTCCATGTAAACAAACATTCATTACTCCCACAACAACAAAAAAATTATATATAATTCCAGCTAAAACATTTAAATCTTTGTAACTTTCATCATCCTATTCCCCTCCACCGAAATAAAAGCCACCTCAAACCCATCGTTGCATACAGCCATGGCAAATCAGTTTCCGTCACCCAACCCGAACCCAACACCCGGTGCCCAACAACAACCTCCAATCCCTCATATGAACTACTGGAAAGGCAACTGGACAGTCCAGGAAACGCTGACCCTCATTATCGCCAAACGGCTCCATGACGACCAACGATATGCCGCCGAGTCAGCCCCCTTCCCCTACCAACGCCTGTTTCTCTGGGTCGGAAGCACAACATGATAATATATTAAATTAACGCCATGGTACGATCCAAATTTTCCTTCTACCTTCATATTTGATTTATATTTGGATTTTGACAATGATCCATTGCATTAATTTTTTTGAGATTGTATAGTGATTTAAGCAACGTCGGTCCTAAGAGTTCTGCTACCTAAAACTAGTTGTGAGTCAAGGTCCTATTACAAATACTAATTAGATCAATAAAATTAAATAATCAAATCTGTCTATGTATGATACAAATAAGAAAAGGAGTAAAAAGAAGAAACAACCGTCTTGGCAATAATACTTCAATTCATACAACAGTCTAAAATAAGTTAGTTTTAGCAATTGGTTTGTGTTAGAAATGTTAACCATTAAATTTCAAAGTAAAAAAGGCTTATTTACCATAAATTTTAGCAATTAGATCATATTAATAAAATAATATTCCATAAATAGAAATTCATAACATAAAATTAGTAAAATTTAAATATAAAAAAGTTTATCCACTTATGCAAAATAGAGAAATAGACATAAGGACAAACTTTGAAATTTGTTAAACTGAAAGATAATAAATTTATATTTTTAGCTGAATAACAATGCTAGTTATAACTCTCAATTTTTTTATAGTGTAAAATTGAATATAATGCTATTTATAATTAGCATTTTGCATATTGTAAAAGTTGAACATAATGCTAAATGATAATACACCGTTGCGGATAGAAATTATAGTTTAAATTATGTATGCTAATATAAAAATATATAAACCATGTGACAAAATTCACATATTAAAAAAATAGTAAATTTAAGTAACTTAATTATCTTTACATGAATTCAACATATACTCAATAATAAATTTAAGTATATTTTTTTTCAAACACATCGTGTGGAATTCACGAGTTACACAGTAGTAAAAGAAGAGTTTAAAACCTTAAGATGAATTATATCTTCAATTCCCAAAGTATAACTGATTTTTCAACCCGTAACATAGCTGTATGAATTAATTACAATACCAAATCCAACGTAACTCACCCGTTTCATGTTACATTTCACAACTATACCCTCTTCCAAATATAACCTCTTACACAACTCCCATTTCACCTCCATGTAACCAAACATTTATTCCTTCCACGGCAGTGAAAATTTTAAACATAACTCCAAATAAAACATTTAAATCTTCGTAACTTTCATCATCCCATTCCCCTCCACCGAAATAAAAGCCACCTCAAATCCATCGTTGCCCACAGCCATGGTGAGTCAGTTTCCGTCACCCAACCCGAACCCAACACCCAACTCCCAACAACAACCTCCAACTTTGGGCACCCAACCCCGAACCCAACAACTATCGGAAAGGAAACTGGATGGTCCAGGAAACACTAACCCTCATCACCGCCAAACGCCCCCATGATGACCGATGCTATGCTGCCGCGTCATCCCCCTTCCTCTACTAGCGCTCTGCCTGGCCATGCTGGAAATGGATCGAGAACTACTACTACGCCCACGGCTGCCTCCGCTCCCAGAATTAGTGCATCAACAAATGGAACAACTTCCTTCGCAAGTACAAAAAGGTCCGCCATTATGAGTCCAGAAACGATGGAAACGAACCTAGTACCAGTGTCAACCGGAAAAGCTACTGGGAGATGGAGCAGCATGAAAGGAAAGAATTCAACCTGCCTACTAACATGGGCTTCGACATCCACGAATCGGTCACTGCAATACTCAATCACTGCAATGCTCGCCGGATCCCTGTCTCCCCGACACCGGTCATGATGATCCCACCACATCAGCTGCCAAAAGACCTCTCACTCCCTCTAGTGGCTATGAAAGCTACCACCCAGACTGAATATTTAGGTAAGTTAGGTTTTCAATCTTTTAATTTGAAGAAGTGGGATTAGAACTTGCTGGGCCTAGTGCATAATAATGCATACAATATTTCATTATAATCATTAAACTGAGTACAATTTATGAAAAAGATCGCTTTTTTGGAAATGGTACTTTATATACAGCAAATCATTGGGACAACATATCCTATGTCAATAAACGTTCGAAAGAAAATTTCAAACTTGTGACCTCTTACACCAAAGCGGAATCAATTAACCACTTGGACAATGGTGCTTGTCAACATGAAGAGATCTTATATGCTTTCGATATCATTCTTTTCTTAATTTTGTGTTACCTTTTTTTTGAAGCAGCAGAATTGGACGAGTCAGTGGAGGAGGTATAGGGGATCAATAGAAGCAAGGTGAGAGATTTGGGATTACCATTGTGCATACTGCTCCAACACCGTCGCAGACTTTGATGACGTCTGAGGAGAAGAAGTAGAAGCACAAGGATTTGCTGGAGCTGGAAGAAAGGAAGTTGAGACGGGAAGAAAGAAGGTTGAGGCTGGAAGTGGAGAGGTCGAAGATGAAAAAGCAAGCGGTGTCGGGGTTGTTATCTTCAGTTAATGGATTATCGAACATTGTGTATGCACTTGTGTCGGAGAAAGGGCATACAGTTGATGATCGTTGTATGTACCTAGGAGGTTTTTTCGTATTGACTAGGATAATTTTAAAATTTAGGCTAATTTTAAAAACTAATTACAAATTTAGACCAGTTTAATAAATTATTACAAAAATAGGCCACTTTATACCACATCAGCGCTAAAATATACTGGAGGCATTTCAAATGCCGCCAATACAATTTTTATTTTGCTTTAAATATTTCGCGTCATTTAAAATGTCGCAACCTATTTTACAAAAATAACAACTCTCGGCGGCATTTTCAATGCCGCGCAATGGAGGTTTCTCAAATGCCGTAAACTTTTGTGTTAAAAAAAATTGTATTGGCGGCATTTGAGATGCCTCCAGTGCATTTTGATGCTAATGTGGCACAAAGTGGTCTATTTTTGTAATAAGCTATTAAACTGGTCTAAATTTGTAATTAGTTTTTCAAATTTGCCTAAACTTACAAATTATCCATTGACTATGATTTGAATAGTGGAGTTTACTGTTCTTTTTCAGATTTGTAAACTTCAATTTTTTTTATAACTTTTTGTCTTTTTAATAATAATATATAATTTACTTTATCCATCACTTAATCTGATATGGGACTGTCCACGACCAAATTAATTTAAAAAAATTTATATGTTTGCCCGGTTGAACAAAATTTATGTCATGAATGCTTTCTTTGATGATAATTAATATTCTTTTTCTCTCTTTTGGAATTTTATCAGAGGATAGGTTTAATTTCTTCATTAATTATTAATTTGGACTACAAATTAAAGAAGAAGAATAGTAAAGATTAAATGATATTAGGCTAAATAATAAGGGGATAAATTAGAATATTCTATTCAATAAGTTCCATTTAGAAGACGATTTTGTAACTGAATGTATTTTTGAAAGAGAGAAGATGAAGAAGGTGAATTTATCTGCTGTATTATTTCTTAAGGATTTCAAAAACAATCCTATCTAAGGTCCGTGTTTTTTATAAACCAGAAATTGCAAACTAACTTGCGCTTACCTGATAAAAAGTGCAAGTTAATTTGTACTTTTCAAAAATTTCAGAAGAAATTTCAAAATCAGAAAGTGCAAACTAGCTTGCATTTTTCATACAATTGAATTTGTGAGTTTCAAAAATTTCAAAATTTTCCACTACCAGGAACATGGCAATTTCAAACGGCTAGCAGCTGTCGCTAGCCGCCGAAAATGCCGTCGGAATACGGACCACGACTTTCGTCCTTCTTTGACGACTTCGACGACATAGTAGCGACGACATCCAACGGATATTCCGACGAACATTCCGATAGCCCTGACATACACGTGGCGTGGTATTTTTCCACTAAGCCGCCGGGAGCCTTTGGAATGTTGCCGTCGGAAGACGTCGCCTGCCGTCTGAAATGGCGGCCAATAAGCCTTCGGATGTCGTCGCTTGCTGTCGGAAATAGTGACTTGTGAGCCTTCGATAACCGTCGACGGCGGTGGGTATTCTGGACTATTTTTTGTGTTGCCTTCTTCGCTTTCATACCACAATCAATATATAACTCATCAAAATCAATATATAAGTCTCATATATAAGCTGAATCAATATCAATATCTATATCAATATAAAACTCAAACATCATAATATCAAATGCAAACATATTTACATCCAACATCAAATTCCAATATATACAAAACAAACCTTCCATCATAACTTTCACCCATCCAACTTTAATATTTACATCCAATATTTACATCCAACGTCAAACTCCATAAATCAACCACATAATCAATGTCAAACAACACATGTCCATAAATTAACCTCACCATCACTCAATGTTTATATACACAAAACTACATCCAACACCACATGTCCATAAAAAACTGCAAATCAGACATCAGGACTCATCATCGGCTTTGGAACCACCGGACAAAGGGAACGCACCATGATGCTCCATATACTCGGCCAAACGCTGGTTGAGCTGCTCCATTTGCATTGCTCGGAGGCGGTCCTACCCCTACAGCTGCGCAATCTGTTGTCTAAGCTCATTAATGTCCGCGCTGTCCTGAGCCTTTTGGTAAGCCCGTTGTGATGTCCGAGCCTACAGAACAAGTAGAAATATGTTTTATTAGGTAACTTTTATAAAAATTAAGAAATTTTTACAGCATAGTTAGTTTTTGTAAGTTACCGATTGGTTGTCATAGCGGTAGCGCCTGTTTCTTTGGGTCGGGTCCGTAACAGAGTCAAAGATCGCGTCCTCTTTGTTAGTGGTCAACTGCTCCCTGCTCAAGCATCTGCGCACGTGCCTGCATAAATTTTCCTTGAAACGCAAAATTAAATACAAATAAATATTACATGACATTATTATAATATTTTATAATTAATTAAAATGATCATTAATTATAAATTATAACTTAAAATATACCCTCATGCCTGGCATATGACACCGATCCCTCGTCGTTTGTCTGCCTAACGGCATGTGTATGCTCAAACACGTCCATATACGAGACTGGACCCCTCCGTGCTCTTTCCTGCAATAATTGATGTATATTATTGTTATTTATACAAATTTATAATAAAATGTAACAAATATTCATAATTCCAATTAATTAATTTACCAGGTCCTCATGATGGTGCTGGAATGATTTTGAGCCACCGTGGTGTGTGACAGGATTTTTCTGCCTATTCGCAGAGTTCCTGTCCGACTCCGTCTGCATATTAAAAATTAAGATTATATGTTATAGGTATAAATTTATGAAATATGGTAATGTTAATGGTATACATAATATTAATAATACATAAATATGAAACAAAATCACAGATTTCAAAATAGCAACTTTATTGATTACATTTCAAAAACATGTTTCATGTCAAATTACATAATTTCAGTCGTTTCCCAAGTTCAGATCAAATATAATTATTACAAAAATACACCAAGAGAGATATATAAAGATTCCCCCATGGATGATTAGAGTACTAATTAGACAAAAACCATCTTAATACTTCAGGGTGGAATAAAACAAAATAACTCCTAAATATAGCTATTCATGCCTCATGCACGTCTTCGAAAGCTTTGTTCGTCCACCTACTAAAACCTGTAAACGTCAACTCTCAACCTACTCAAATCAATTTTGAGCATCCGAGAGTTTAAGGATAAAAACATAAACTTCAAGACAGACATAAAGCCTGGTGTGAATAATACTATACATCTCGGTTATCTGATATTAAGTGAGACCATGACGGTTAGCGGATCGGGTTTCCCTTACTAATATCCCTTTAAAAGCATATCTTTTGGAAATCAAAATCCTGCAACCAAACTGGTTAAAATAATAATAACATATCATGTATGCATAAAAATCTGATAATCAATGGATTAGCTGTCAGAACACTATAGTTTTGTTTGGCAGACTACTAATCTTTGGCTGACTCGAGCCTACCATACAAATTAAAAAAAGTAATCTAACTTCTAATAGATACTCTTTTGGATGGTCTGTCCCTAACTTACTTCTCCAAGGGTCAGCTGGTCCTAATAGTTTTGCAGGACCATTAATAACCTATCTCTATTCTGTATATTCTTTTCCGTGTGTAGCATCATTTGAGCCTTACCTATGACAAAGCCTACATACTAAAATTTTAGGCTTATATTGGCTAGGGGCTGCTAGCAAAAGTATAGGATGCGACACCATACAGTCCTATCGGGTATTCTAATATCTAAGTCATTTACTTAGGGTCAACTATCCCATCAAATATTTCTTGAAAACATTTCTTTCAAATTGATTTAACCCCTTAAATCATACATGTGACAACCCGGAATTTTCTAGCAATATCAATTTAATAATCTGCATTAAATATTAAATTGATTTGATATATCTTTATTAATTAGACTTGAATTGATACTTTTCTTTTAATAAATATTTAATTGGAAAATGATGTCTGTTAAAATTAATTGTTTGTTTTCTATTTATATATGTATATATTTGTATACATTGTAAATAGATGAAATTTGTTTTAAATTTAACTAATAAATTGTGTTTCAAATACCAATATATATTTTAGTGAATTAGAAATTATGATTTATTTGATATAAACTTTTCAAAGTTAAATAAATAAATATTTTATTTTAAATGCATAAGATAAATGTTTAAATAGTTTAAAACTTATTTTAACTTAAGTTTAAATTTAAATTTATTAACAAAAGGGTTTGTTTTCTTTTCGTTTAGTATAGCTTGATTAAATATGGATTTAAAAATATATATGAGTTTTAAATATAATTTTGTCAAACAATATATTAACATACATTAATAAAATATGTAGTTTATACTAGAAAGATAATTCATTTTATTTATCATTTCAAATTGATCATGTGTTTTATAATATAAATAAAATAAGAATGTACATATAGGGATACAAGATTTTAAGTAATAAGTTAAACATAGAAATAAAACAAAATATACATTAAGCTATAGATTTTAAGTGAAAATACTGTATATAATAAGTTAAAATAAGAAATAAACATATTGGATAAATTTATATAACATTCACAAACATTTACAATTTATAATAACAAGACAACAAATAAACTAGAAACATATGATTTTCAAATTTGTAAACTAACATAACAATGAACTGCAGCATATATATATATATATATATATATATATGTTTTAAGCATCAAGACAAATATCTATTGTACAAACAAAAATCTAAAATATATGTGCAGGCCAAACTAAGTAAAACAAAATAAGGACAGTAATAAGAATATACATGTTATACACACAAGTAAAATCAGTATGCAGGAATGTAATCTGGAAAGCAAATGACAGTAAGAAAACTGACTTAAAGCATTGAGGAACAAATCTATGTGTGCAGGCCAAATAAATAAAACAACTGTATATGTATGAAGCTTGTTAAGGAAGACATTGTTAAGTATCCTTAAGCAAACAAACAAAAATCATTAATGTAAAATCTTTTAGTACACAATTGTATTTCATATCAGCTTCTATTATAAAATATCTCTGGTAAAAATCTGTACAAACAAGATTGTTATGTTTTATTGTACAAATTTTGTCTTAGTTGTTGAAACATAATAATAAACCTGTCTGCAACTCTTTGATATATATCTCTGCCTTTTCATTTTAAATTCGAAAGCCAAGCTAAGAATCTGAATTAAAACCATTTCAAACTTAAACAAAATTCAGAAAGCAAAAAGGAAGTTTACGGGGATTAAACACTTTAACAGCAGATTGTTTCATTGTCAAACTAGGCTCTGTTCTTTTACATTTCAGGTGAGTAACACTTTTAAGATTTACTTAAGTTTTAAATTCTGATGCATCCCAATATTTGAATGCTTAAATAAATTGTGTGAAAATTTATATATTCATTTTTCTCTGGATATTTGTGAGATGAAATTCTACATATCTCAAGCCTGCAAATCCAAACTGTTTCCTTATAAACTTGCTGTGTTAACTATTTGTTGTGAGTAACACAACTTTTAATAAATTTAAAGTATAAGATTGTTGCTTATGTGTAGGTGAATAACTATGTTTGTATCTTTATACATATGGATGCTCTGTGGATGATGAATAGCATTTGTGTGCAGGCTGTTAATCATATATGTTCTCTGTTCTGTGTTCTAAACATAAGATTTTGGTTTAAAGAATCATTTCCAATTGATTTACTCGATGTTTGAATTTAGTGTTAAAACAAAAATTTCCTGTTTCTGTGTAAATTAAGTTTTAAAAATTTATTCAAGCCTAAACAGTTTAGCAATATCTCTGGAAATTAAAGAAACGAACCAAACTATAAATTAGTCAAATTTCGAATTTCTAAATTTACAAATTCAGGATTGTAATTGGAATTCGTATAATATAACGTGCTTTTTAAAACATGAATCATAATTTTTGGGCTTAGGAATTATGCACAGTTTGGGTTAGTTTGAATTTCCTTCTTTTGATGACCTTTGATGATCCACGGGTTGGTGGTGGATGGGATCTTGAGCGCACGTGTAAGAGTGAAGTGTGGTTGCAGGAAAAATATTCGCATGGTGTTTCGATGAACGTGGTTGAGGCGGTGGGCAAATTCTTGCATGTAAACCTAGTTTGAAGTGGTCGAAGTGTTTGGTTCCGTTCATCACCATCAGGCGATCAAGTGCAGTGGATTTTTGTGAGGGGGTAGCTCGGTCATAGTCGCGTTCATGGCAGGAGCTGCTGGTCGCCAGGTGGTCAGGGTTGGAAGTGGGCGGCGGTGACAGGTTTGAGGGGAGGTGAGGTTGGGTTTTTTTTCCAGGTTTTGTTTATTTTTATTTCATTTGCACGCATAAGGGGAGACTCGAAGCAGCTGGTCGACTTTCACGGGGAAACTCGCATGTTTACTCGAAATAAACATAAGGGTGCTCGGGGTGTTGTTGTACATGCTTAAACCTGTGACGACCCGCCTTTCTCAATCCCAGAAAGACGTTTCATCATTAAGAAAGAAAGGGATAGAAATAGAAAAGAATAGAAAGAAAGAACAACAACATCAGAATCTCACAGCGGAATGGAACAAAATATAATACATCACATATCTATTACATAGTTATACATACATCAGAGTCGTACAATATCATGTAACAGGACTGTCATATACATACATGACCATACATACATCCAAAATACAACATCACTAACTACACAGCGGAACTACATATATATATACGTACGTCTGGTCTTCTCTACAAAATAGCTCCTCCAGAAAAGCAACACTTCTAGATACCTATCACTTGGCTACTCGTAAAAATTTGAGTACCCAAGAGTTTATGAAAACACAAAATATAAACTCCGGGTCAGACATGGGTCTGGTATGAGTAAACAGGTTAAAATTGCTTAACTTTAAAAATCATTTGAAAATAAAGGTATCACGTAAGACTCCCCACAAATAAATATGGGTAAGTTTTTACCTTACGCTAACCAAAACATTTTATAGGAAATTCTGTGATATTATAATAGTGTCTAGGGTTTTCAAGTAAATAGAAAATAGCCGAAATTGTTACATTCATTAAATTCCAGCTACTAGCCACGAAAGTGGGTAGTACAAATCAAAACCGTAGGGTCTCGTAGGGTAAATGGATTTCCAACAATGGCAGGGATACTGGGGTACCGCCCGTCACAGTACGGGGCCTAGATCACCGTACCGAGGATTACTCCCTTCATCCCCTGCAACACAAGGCCGGAACCATTCCTTACTGAACAGTCCCGAACAAGATAACCCCGCAGTTGTGGCCAACAACTGCCCACTAAGCCGAAATAAAAAGTGACATCTAGACAGGGGAAAATCTTGTCCTGCTTGGGCATGACCCACCTAACCTTGCTGCATCTCCCCCGTTTTAGCCATTCCCGGTTGATGAGGCTTGAGGCTACGATTACCTTTATTGAACAAATCACTTAAAGTGCTCATCGTCCGCCTGACGATGTGTTGTAAGCATTCAATCCATACAAGTTCGTTCCAGGTTCGAACGAAACCGAAGGCATTATCTCGTTACACTCATTTTGGAATCACCCTCAGAGTTAACGACGATAACCCTTGCATTCTGAAACTCCATCTCGATCTCCATTTGTTAAGTTGCGACCTATCATTTAATTTGGATCGATGTGGTTTTCAGAGAATCAAAATTGATTCTTCCGATCCCGGTCTCATCGGATCCAAACGCCATTTTAAGGGCCAAGTTGTCTATTTAACTTAACAGTTTAATTAAATATCAGAAATTAACATAACAGATATATCTGATAAATCATATACACTTAACACGGATATCCATAATATATCATCAACATATCACAGAAATATCGTCAACTGATATCACAGTCAACCAAACAGAGTTATCAATGCATATCAAACAATTTTGGTTTTACTCAACTAAATTATGTGCTTAAAAATAAACTATTTTATCCCGTTTAATTAATTACTGATTAATTAACTTATTGATGATCAATTTTCATTAATTAGTTAATCATTAATAATTAATTTATTAATCATCTCATCTTTAATTTATTATTTAATTAATTAACTTCTATTCATTAACTATTACTCAATTACCCAATTAATTAGTTTATTCTTAATTATTAATTAATAATTAATAACTTACTTATTAAAATGAATTAAGTATTTAATTATCACAAATTACTTTACTTATCAATTTAATTAAAGTGTAATATCTTTAATTAATCTCGTGAGTTAATTTCCATTCACTAATTAACTTTTTAATGATAAGCTTATGTTCTTAAGATTTGAATTGATTAAATCTTTATTTCAAAATCAGCTTAAAGTTATTAATTTAATATTCAAGTATAAATTTTAATTAACATTCCATCTACTTACTGATAATCTTCTACCTTTATATAATTACATAAATCAAGTCTTTAATTAAAACATTAGCTTAATTAATTAACATTTGTTTATTGAACTTAGTTATAAGCCTGTACAAAATCATTCCAGACCTTGAAAGCACCGAGGCACAATAGTACCATACTCGAGAAAACCTCGAGTTTCCCCGCGTCTCACCCGTATTACTCTCCCCTTCCTTTTCTTCTTCTTTCCAGTTCTTTTCTTCTTCTTCTTTTTTTATAGTTAAGTTGAAAACGTACCTGAAGCTACTCTCGCACGCTACTTGGAGAAACACGGGAATTACTCGAAGCATTCCTCACAAATGCCTCGAGCAACCCACACGTTAACCCAGAACCCAAAGAAAACGCGACACTGATCACCGAACCCCACTTCGCCACCGTGCACGTGCACGGTGGCTCACCTTGCCTGCGGCGACTCCCTACAGTCCCCACACACCACAAAACACCCACTTAAGTGAATTCGAAGCCCAAAATCCAAATACGAGTCGAAATGAAGAATTCGACCTCCAGCTCCAACAAACGAAAACATCACTGATGAACCAAACACGCACGCAGCCACCACACATCACCAAAGGTGATGAAAATTCACCAAGACGACGCCTACACCTCCACCTAGCTTCACCTACAGTCGCGCTTCACTCGGTTTCAAATTGAAGCCGAAATCAATGCGTTTACAGAACTTTGAAAAACATGGGTTTAAACCCTATTTATGATTCAAACTCGAAATCTATGAATTCGAAAAATAATTAGACATTTTTCTAGTGTTAATACCTCTTCAACCTTACTTCATTCAAATTTCCAGGATTTAAAATTTACTCTATTACCCACAATTTACAAAAACACATTTCTATTTTATTTCGAAACTGCTCTTAACTCCTTTACATAAAAATCATAATTTTTATGTTAAAAATCATAATTACTTGTATGAAATCTAAATATTTTATTGAATTTTCAAATTTAAACATTTGAATTTTAATCTTTAATTTCTTGTTTACCTGTAGTTGAAAAATACAGTATTCATATTATACTGTTAAAGCTTAAACATGATTTGCAGGCTTGTTTCATATAAACAAACTCAATTTTTTTCCAATACAACATTTAAATGGTTATATGACTAAGATTTGTTTAAACTTGAAGTACTGATACAACTTGAAGTACTGATCAATAACATTTATGCAACTTCCAGTGCAATCAACATATATACAGAACAGTATATATTTAAACTTCATCAACATATATCAGTGAGAAAAAAATATGCAAGCTAAAATTTTGAAAATTAGTTTTGTTTACTCACCTAATCAAAAACTGTTGAACAGAAAATGTTGAAGAAGATACTTGCAAAAGAACTTTCTTGAAGCTCCCCTCTATTCTTCTTTTTGTTTCTATTTCTTTGCTTGCAGTTTTACTTCTTCTTCTAGTTTAAGTTTATGTTCAGTGCTAATGGGTAAACTGAAGATTATAAGTGAATATATAGATGCATGAATATAAGTTAAAGTCACTTAACAATAGGTTTTATCTGGCCAGTAAAAGTCTGCAGAAAGTAATGATATAAGGAGATTTCGGCTGTGTACTTAATTAAACAATATGTTATGCTATTTAATGTTCATGTTATTAATTATGACAGCAAGTAATAAATTTTACTGACAGTAGCTACTTAGTACATAGATATTTATGTGTTTACTTACTTTGTTGAATAAGATATTATCATTTCGGCCAGTAAGTTTTACACCTACAGGTTTTATTTTCTTTACTACCTTGAGTTGAAAACTAGTTTTATATTAAAGTTTACTCTGATTCCTTAGGCCTGAATGTTTTATTTGTTAAGTAACTTATCTTGTTTCTTTGCTTCATTCCATTTGCATATGTAGGTTATATGTTTTACAAACTTCCTGATATGATTATATTGTTAACATGTTTTTGTTTACTTATTTTGTTAGTTATATTCTATATGAAATTTCATACTTGTTCAAATGATTTTTAACATTTTATTTAAGGTTGTTGTGTTGCACAATTTAAATGTTGTAGATCATTGTTTGTCTAAAAATACTTGTTTTTGTATATTTCACATTATAATTTATATGTTGTATTTTTATGTTCCTTTAATTACATTTATAATGTATGTTTGTGTTATATACTAATTTTTTTTGAATGTTTACACTTATATTGTTTTGCACTACCAAATTTATGTTAAATAATTTCATGTTTGTTTATTTTAAAACTTATCATTTTAAAAACTAAAAGTGTATTCATATGTATTTTATCAAATATCAAATAATGAATCTTTGATTTAATACTATTGAATAAATCCTATTTTTTTTTAAATGGTTTTGAAGTATTTAAATTTTAAATTTCAAATCAAAACTTCCTTTTATAAACATATATAACTGTTAAATATTTAATATCTCATCAATTTAAATATTGACAAGCTTATATTTGATTTAATTTAGATTTAATATTTATTAAAATATATCGTCAAAATTTCGGGTCGTTACATTCCTCCCCCCTTAAAAGAATTTTGTCCCCGAAATTTAAACAACAGTAAATGCAAAAGCTCTTATATTAACAATCCAAACATACATATCATTCATACAATAGCAAACAAACAAACAGTCTATGCTAACAAACAACACTAGTTATCCGAACATAAATCCGGATAAGCACTCCTAAAACTATCAAGAGTTTCCCAGGTACAATCTCTTGGATCCTCACTCCATTGCACCTTAACGAGTTTCACCACTTTGTTTCTGAGTTGCTTCTCATCACGGTCCACAATCTGAACTGGATTTCTGACCATAGTTAAATTGGGTTCTACTTCCAAATCTTCTTGAATTACCGCTTCTACAACTAGTGAGGGATCATGAACAAATTTCCTCAAATGCGATACATGAAACACATCGTGAATCCCAGACATCCGCACTGGTAATTCAATCCTGTAGGCCACAGTTCCAATTCTCTCCAACACTCGGAACGGTCCAATGTATCTCGGAGCAAGTTTTACCGTCTTTCCGAATCTTATAGCACCTTTAATTGGGGAAACTTTAACAAAAACCAAGTCTCCGATCTCAAATTCCAATGGCCTTCGTCTTCTATCCGCATATTTCTTCTGACGATCTTGAGCAGCTTTCATTCTTTTCTTAATAAGCTCAACCTTCGCAGAAGCTTCACGAATAAGATCGGGTCCGAGCACAAGACGATCCTTCGATTCAATCCAACAAGATGGAGATCTACACGGTCTTCCGTATAGAGCTTCATAAGGAGCCATCTTAATACTTGCTTGATAACTGTTATTATAAGAAAATTCCACTAAATGAAGATGGTCCTCCCAAGATCCTCCAAAATCTAAAACACAAGCCCGTAGCATATCCTCAAGAATACGATTCAGCCTCTCTGTCTGTCCGTCCGTTTGAGGATGGTAGGCTGTACTTAATCTCAAATCTGTTCCCATTGCTGATTGCAGAGCTTCCCAAAATTTGCTAGTGAAAATAGGATCACGATCACTTACTATGCTGACTGGAACTCCATGCAATCGAACTATCTCCTTCAAGAAAATTTCTGCCAAAGAAACTGCAGTACGAGTTGCCTTTACTGGTATAAAATGGGCACTCTTAGTTAAACGATCCACAATAACCCATATACCGTCATTTTCTTTCCTGGTTCTAGGCAAACCATCAATAAAATCCATCGAGATCATTTCCCATTTCCAATTCGGAATTTCCAGAGGTTGCAATAACCCGGCAGATTTCTGTTGATCACCTTTCACTTGCTGACTGTTCACAAATCTAGCAACATCCTCCTTCATGCCCTTCCACCAAAAGACTCTCCTCATGTCCTTATACATCTTCGAGATTCCAGGATGAATATTCAATTTGGAGCGATGACTCTCGGATAAAACTTCCTGCTTCAAATCCTTGTCATTCGGAACACAAATTCTCCCATTGATTCTTAGCGTTCCTTGGTCATCAATGTCAAAACTAGGACACTGACCTCTTCTGACTCCTTTGATGATCCTCCTCAACTTCTTATCAGATTCTTGCTTGCTTGAGATCCTTTCAATAAGAGATGAAACCACTTCCAGTAGAGATAAAACTGCATTCCTACTGAGAGCATCAGCTACGACATTCGCTTTCCCCGGAGTGTACAGAATATCCAGATCATAGGATGCAAGAAATTCAACCCACCGCTGCTGTCTCAGATTAAGGTCTTTTTGAGAGAATAAATATTTCAACGGTTTGTGATCCGTGAACAATTCGAATTTCTCTCCTAAAAGATAATGTCTCCAAATCTTTAGAGCAAAAACAATGGCAAGCAATTCAAGATCATGCGTAGCATAGTTTTTCTCATGAGGCTTTAACTGTCGACTAGCATACGCAATAACCCTTCCGTTCTGCATCTGAACTGCTCCCAAACCAACAATACAAGCATCAGTGTAAACCTCGAGTTTGCTCTTCCCATCCGGAACAGCAAGTACTGGTGCACTCGTAAGCCTTATCTTCAATTCCTGAAAAGCTTCTTCACACTGAGGCGTCCATTTGAATTTTGCTCCTTTTCTGGTCAGCTGAGTCAAATGCGAAGAAATCTTGGAATAATCTCTAATAAATCTCCTGTAGTAACCAGCCAATCCTAGAAAACTGCGAACTTCCATCGGTGTCTCTGGCTGTTTCCATTCCAGAATAGTTTCCACTTTCGCTGGGTCTATAGAAATGCCTTCACCCGAAACAATGTGCCCTAAAAATTTAACTTCCGATTTCCAGAAGTGACACTTCGAAACCTTCGCCTTCAGCACATTCTTTCTCAGAGTCTTCAATACAATCCTCAAATGTTCCCTGTGCTCTTCTTCGGATCTGGAATAGACCAAGATATCATCAATGAATACCAGCACAAACTTATTCAACACATCTCTAAAGACTCGATTCATGAGATCAACGAAATAAGCAGGAGCGTTGGTTAATCCGAACGGCATAACCAACCACTCATAGAAACAATTCGGTCCCCTAAATGCAGTCAAGGGAATACTGTCTTCAGCTACCCTCAACTGGTGGAAACCTGAAGCTAGATCCAATTGAGAAAAGATAGAAGCACCATGCAACTGGTCAAAAAGATCATCGATGCGAGGAAGAGGATACTTATTACGGATAGTCACTTTGTTCAATTCTCTATAATCCACACAGAACCTCAGTGATCCATCCGGTTTGGTCACAAACACCGCCGCTGAACCCCAACAAGAAAAACTAGGTCTAATCAATCCCTTCTCTAAAAGATCCTGCGTCTGCTTAATCAACTCTTCTCTTTCCCTGGGAGCCATTCTCCTACTGGGTTGAATTACTGGCACAGCTCCTGGAATCAAATCAATACGGAACTCTATTTCTCGATGTGGTGGCAAACACTTAACTTCTTCAAAAACATCAGCAAAATCCTGAACCACATCAATAACTTCAACACTCTCTTCAGATGTCTCAATTCCATGCAGAAGACTGCTCAAATGAATTCCAGAATTATCACACGACACTCTGGCAATTCTACCCAGATCAGTTTCCAACGAAACTGTTCTCTCATCACAATTCAAGACGGCTTTATACTTATCCAGCCAATCCATACCCAAAATAAGATCAAATCCCTTAAAATTCAACACATACGGGTCACAAGAAAAACTGTGGGATAGATAAGAGATCTTCAAGTCCTTACAAATAGAGTCTAATTTGGTCACCCCTCCTATAGGATTAGACACCAAGATAGAACTATCTACTGAACTAGGGGTAAGAGAAAACTTTTCAACAGAGTCCAAGGAAATAAAACTCAAGGAAGCACCCGAATCAAACAAAACTCTAATATACTTTCCATTTGAAAGTAAAGTACCTTCTAATACTCCTTTTCCCATCGAAGAAGAAGATGGTCCAGTTTCCAAAGCAAAAACTTTATTCTGAGGTGCTCTCTGCAGAAGTGGACAGTTCTTGATCATGTGCCCTGGCTGATGACAATTAAAGCACAATGATTTCTGAACCATAGCTGATCCTGGGCCACTCTGGTGCGGTTGCTGTTGTTGCTGCTGGAATCCCTTCCTAGAACACCTATTTGCCAAATGCCCTTCCTGATGACAAATGTAGCACTTTCGGGGTCCGTTGTTATTCCCAGGTT
The DNA here is from genome assembly GCA_030765085.1 of Allium cepa. NCBI lineage: Eukaryota > Viridiplantae > Streptophyta > Magnoliopsida > Asparagales > Amaryllidaceae > Allium > Allium cepa. The sequence continues at coordinate 870,990,727 of CM060943.1, read as the reverse complement.
TCTTCTTATTCGGTTTCCTCCATTTAGGATCAAACTTTCGCTTATTCGGATTAGTGAAATTCCCACTTGAAGTTACAACTGAATCCACCGGCTTCTTACTCATCAAACTTTCATACCTCAATGCTATATCAATCAAATCAACAAAAGATCCCTTCAGAAGCACTGTCAATTTCCCATGGAATTCAGGTCTCAATCCTTGCACAAATTTCTCGTTCTTTTTCAGAGGAGTATCGATGAGTCCTGATCCATAACAAGAGAGTTCATTGAATCTAGTTTCATATCCGAAATAGACATACTACCTTGCTTCAAATATAGAAAATCCTGATACAGTTGAGTTCTCCCTGCCGTCGGCACATACTTCTCTTCAAACAACTCCTTGAATCTGTCCCAAGAAATGTCATCCTCAGAAATATTTGCAATAGTTGAATCCCACCATGCTGCTGCACCGCCTTGCAACTGCCACGATGCCATATGCCTCTTACGCTCATCAGACAATCTCATGCTCTTGAAAATACGTTTGCAAGAGCGTAACCATTCCTGAACTTCAATTATTGACTCCGAACCTTTGAATGGTTGACCTCCAAGACGTTTGAAATCCTTGCATAAGGCTGCAAAGCTAACTTGAGATGGTACTGGATTGACAGCCTCACTAACATTCTGACTCCGTCCATTATCTGTAGAAGTACTGGCCCTAACTCTGCCTCTTCTTCCTGAACTCATGTCGGTCACCTGAAAAGGTAACTCAACCAATTTAGATAGATAGATATATATATATATATATATATATATATATATATATAATATTATATGAAAATACAAATACGCACTCTCTAGAGAACTATAACACTAGAGCCTAGGTACTCGCTTTACCTAGCACTCTGATACCAACTATGACGATCCGCCTTTCTCAATCCCAGAAAGACGTTTCATCATTAAGAAAGAAAGGGATAGAAATAGAAAAGAATAGAAAGAAAGAACAACAACATCAGAATCTCACAGCGGAATGGAACAAAATATAATACATCACATATCTATTACATAGTTATACATACATCAGAGTCGTACAATATCATGTAACAGGACTGTCATATACATACATGACCATACATACATCCAAAATACAACATCACTAACTACACAGCGGAACTACATATATATATACGTACGTCTGGTCTTCTCTCCAAAATAGCTCCTCCAGAAAAGCAACACTTCTAGATACCTATCACTTGGCTACTCGTAAAAATTTGAGTACCCAAGAGTTTATGAAAACACAAAATATAAACTCCGGGTCAGACATGGGTCTGGTATGAGTAAACAGGTTAAAATTGCTTAACTTCGAAAATCATTTGAAAATAAAGGTATCACGTAAGACACCCCACAAATAAATACGGGTAAGTTTTTACCTTACGCTAACCAAAACATTTTATAGGAAATTCTGTGATATTATAATAGTGTCTAGGGTTTTCAAGTAAATAGAAAATAGCCGAAATTGTTACATTCATTAAATTCCAGCTACTAGCCACGAAAGTGGGTAATACAAATCAAAACCATAGGGTCTCGTAGGGTAAATGGATTTCTAACAATGGCAGGCTACTGGGGTACCGCCCGTCACAGTACGGGGCCTAGATCACCGTACCGAGGATTACTCCCTTCATCCCCTGCAACACAAGGCCGGAACCATTCCTTACTGAACAGTCCCGAACAAGATAACCCCGCAGTTGTGGCCAACAACTGCCCACTAAGCCGAAATAAAAAGGGACATCTAAACAGGGGAAAATCTTGTCCTGCTTGGGCATGACCCACCTAACCTTGCTGCATCTCCCCTGTTTTAGCCATTCCTGGTTGATGAGGCTTGAGGCTACGATTACCTTTATTGAACAAATCACTTAGAATGCTCATCGTCCGCCTGACGATGTGTTGTAAGCATTCAATCCATACAAGTTCGTTCCGGGTTCGAACGAAACCGAAGGCATTATCTCGTTACACTCATTTTGGAATCACCCTTAGAGTTAACGACGATAACCCTTGCATTCTGAAACTCCATCTCGATCTCCATTTGTTAAGTTGCGACCTATCGTTTAATTTGGATCGATGTGGTTTTCGGAGAATCAAAATTGATTCTTTCGATCCCGGTCTCATCGGATCCAAACGCCATTTTAAGGGCCAAGTTGTCTATTTAACTTAACAGTTTAATTAAATATCAGAAATTAACATAACATATATATCAGATAAATCATATACACTTAACACGGATATCCATAATATATCATCAACATATCACAGAAATATCATCAACAGATATCACAGTCAACCAAACAGAGTTATCAATGCATATCAAACAATTTTGGTTTTACTCAACTAAATTATATGCTTAAAAATAAACTATTTTATCCCGTTTAATTAATTACTGATTAATTAACTTATTGATGATCAATTTTTATTAATTAGTTAATCATTAATAATTAATTTATTAATCATCTCATCTTTAATTTATTATTTAATTAATTAACTTCTATTCATTAACTATTACTCAATTACCCAATTAATTAGTTTATTCTTAATTATTAATTAATAATTAAAACTTACTTATTAAAATGAATTAAGTATTTAATTATCACAAATTACTTTACTTATCAATTTAATTAAAGTGTAATATCTTTAATTAATCTCGTGAGTTAATTTCCATTCACTAATTAACTTTTTAATGATAAGCTTATGTTCTTAAGATTTGAATTGATTAAATCTTTATTTCAAAATCAGCTTAAAGTCATTAATTTAATATTCAAGTATAAATTTTAATTAACATTCCATCTACTTACTGATAATCTTCTACCTTTATATAATTACATAAATCAAGTCTTTAATTAAAACATTAGCTTAATTAATTAACATTTGTTTATTGAACTTAGTTATAAGCCTGTACAAAATCATTCCAGACCTTGAAAGCACCGAGGCACAATAGTACCATACTCGAGAAAACCCCGAGTTTCCCCGCGTCTCACCCGTGTTACTCTCCCCTTCCTTTTCTTCTTCTTTCCAGTTCTTTTCTTCTTCTTCTTCTTTTTTTTTAGTTAAGTTGAAAACGTACCTGAAGCTACTCTCGCACGCTACTCGGAGAAACACGGGAATTACGCGAAGCATTCCTCACAAATGTCTCGAGCAACCCACACGTTAACCCAGAACCCAAAGAAAACGTGACACTGATCACCGAACCCCACTTCGCCACCGTGCACGTGCACGGTGGCTCACCTTGCCTGCGGCGACTCCCTACAGTCCCCACACACCACAAAACACCCACTTAAGTGAATTCGAAGCCCAAAATCCAAATACGAGTCGAAATGAAGAATTCGACCTCCAGCTCCAACAAACGAAAACATCACTGATGAACCAAACACGCACGCAGCCACCACACATCACCAGAGGTGATGAAAATTCACCAAGACAACGCCTACACCTCCACCTAGCTTCACCTACAGTCGCGCTTCACTCGGTTTCAAATTGGAGCCGAAATCAATGCGTTTACAGAACTTTGAAAAACATGGGTTTAAACCCTATTTATGATTCAAACTCGAAATCTATGAATTCGAAAAATAATTAGACATTTTTCTAGTGTTAATACCTCTTCAACCTTACTTCATTCAAATTTCCAGGATTTAAAGTTTACTCTATTACCCACAATTTACAAAAACACATTTCTATTTTATTTCGAAACTGCTCTGAACTCCTTTACATAAAAATCATAATTTTTATGTTAAAAATCATAATTACTTGTATGAAATCTAAATATGTTATTGAATTTTCAAATTTAAACATTTGAATTTTAATCTTTAATTTCTTGTTTACCTGTAGTTGAAAAATACAGTATTCATATTATACTGTTAAAGCTTAAACATGATTTGCAGGCTTGTTTCATATAAACATACTCAATTTTTTTCCAATACAACATTTAAATGGTTATATGACTAAGATTTGTTTAAACTTGAAGTACTGATACAACTTGAAGTACTGATCAATAACAGTTATGCAACTTACAGTGCAATCAACATATATACAGAACAGTATATATTTAAACTTCATCAACATATATCAGTGAGAAAAAAATATGCAAGCTAAAATTTTGAAAATTAGTTTTGTTTACTCACCTAATCAAAAACTGTTGAACAGAAAATGTTGAAGAAGATACTTGCAAAAGAACTTTCCTGAAGCTCCCCTCTATTCTTCTTTTTGTTTCTATTTCTTTGCTTGCAGTTTTACTTCTTCTTCTAGTTTAAGTTTATGTTCAGTGCTAATGGGTAAACTGAAGGTTATAAGTGAATATATAGATGCATGAATATAAGTTAATGTCACTTAACAATAGGTTTTATCTGGCCAGTAAAAGTCTGCAGAAAGTAATGATATAAGGAGATTTCGGCTGTGTACTTAATTAAACAATATGTTATGCTATTTAATGTTCATGTTATTAATTATGACAGCAAGTAATAAATTTTACTGACAGTAGCTACTTAGTACATAGATATTTATGTGTTTACTTACTTTGTTGAATAAGATATTATCATTTCGGCCAGTAAGTTTTACAGCTACAGGTTTTATTTTCTTTACTACCTTGAGTTGAAAACTAGTTTTATATTAAAGTTTACTCTGATTCCTTAGGCCTGAATGTTTTATTTGTTAAGTAACTTATCTTGTTTCTTTGCTTCATTCCATTTGCATATGTAGGTTATATGTTTTACAAACTTCCTGATATGATTATATTGTTAACATGTTTTTGTTTACTTATTTTGTTAGTTATATTCTATATGAAATTTCATACTTGTTCAAATGATTTTTAACATTTTATTTAAGGTTGTTGTGTTGCACAATTTAAATGTTGTAGATCATTGTTTGTCTAAAAATACTTGTTTTTGTATATTTCACATTATAATTTATATGTTGTATTTTTATGTTACTTTAATTACATTTATAATGTATGTTTGTGTTATATACTAATTTTTTTTGAATGTTTACACTTATATTGTTTTGCACTACCAAATTTATGTTAAATAATTTCATGTTTGTTTATTTTAAAACTTATCATTTTAAAAACTAAAAGTGTATTCATATGTATTTTATCAAATATCAAATAATGAATCTTTGATTTAATTCTATTGAATAAATCCTATTTTGTTTTAAATGGTTTTGAAGTATTTAAATTTTAAATTTCAAATCAAAACTTCCTTTTATAAACATATATAACTGTTAAATATTTAATATCTCATCAATTTAAATATTGACAAGCTTATATTTGATTTAATTTAGATTTAATATTTATTAAAATATATCGTCAAAATTTCGGATCGTTACAAAACCTGTAACAGTTTTATCATCATTTGAAACTTTTGTTTTAAATTTAAAATCAAAGATTTAAACCTAGTTTTAAAACAAGTTTAAATGGTGACTTTAAGTCAGTTTTGAAAATAAAGTTGGGAATAATAAAGTTCCAAAATTTAAATTATTTTAATAACTTAAAAGTGCTTAATGCTTAAGTGTATTCAAGGAGTTGAATTCAAAAATGAAATATAAATTGTTAAGAAAGGATTTAGACAAGTTAACTCCACAAATTAAACCAGAACTTAGATTTGAACTTCTAGATTTGGAACTAAAATAAGTTTTACAATATAAATTGATTCAAATAGGTTTTAAGTGCCATCAAATACGTGAGTTTAAAAGGATTTTGAAAATTTAGTTTTAAACTTTATTAATGATAAAATTTGAATTTATTTACAAAGTAAATTGAAATAAATGTTTTAAACATATTGGAAGTGAGAATTTAATCAATTATAAGAACAATTTACTTTAAGTAATGAAGACTTAGAATTTATAATTAAGTATGAATAATTAATGTTTGATATTAATTAATTTAGTAATTCTATGTTTGAATGTATTAATATTAGTTAAATAACGAATTAATTAATTAATATGTGATTAAGAGCCATAGATTAGATTTTTATGGTTAGTAAACTTATAATTAATAATGATTAATATATGTTAATTATTTTAGAAGAAATAATTAAATAAGTGTTAATGAAGATCATTAACTAGATTATTTCATAATTAATTAATGTGATTGATTTTGTAATAAATTAATTAGATTAATTAATCTAATAGTTTAAATGCAATTATTTATTGGGAAAGTAATTAAGAAATTAATTACTTATTAATTGTATAAATTGATTTGAGTTAATTAATTTAGATTAATTAAAAGATATTTTGGGATTGAATTACTTAGAGAAGTAATTGATGGATAAATTATTGGAAGTAAATTACTGGATGATGTTGTTAATGGAAGTAATTGGAGTATAATTACTTGAAATTAATCAGGGGATTAATTAAGAGTATTATTGAGAAGTAATTAATTATGAATGATTAATTACTGTATGTTATTAATCAAGAGGATTAATATTTGTGATTGGAAGATTTGTATTCTTAATAAAGTTAACAAATGAAAATGTAATTAGAAATTATTAATATAATTAATGATGGGATTTGAAATTGGTTTATTTGAGAATAATAAATCAACAAGATAATTAAATGGTAATAAATCGATATAAATGTAATTAATTAATGGATTTATTCAAGATTAATTTCTGTAAATAAATTAAAGAAAATTACTGGAATGTTGCAAAAGATATTTAAATCAAGATGATTAATTTGAATATATATAAGTAATGGATAATAAGATTTAAATTAAGTTAATTAATTAATTTTAGAAACCATTTGATGATTTGGAATGTGTAATTACTTAGTGAAATTAATGGAGTGTAATTACTTAGAATAGTAATTAGATAATAATTGCTTGATGAAATTCATACAAGATGATTATAAGTGAAGTAATTTGGATAATTTCTTTTGTAATTAATCAAGGGATTAATTTATGGAATTAATTAATCATGGAATGATTAATTTGTTAATAAGTAATTAAGGGTAGTTAATTACTGGTTTGTTATTAATCAAGGGGTGATTGATAATTGTGTTTAAGTAAAGATTAATCACTTAATTAATTTAAATAAGTAATTTAATATAAATTGGAGATCGTTAATTAATATAATTAATGATGTAATTAAGAATTGTAAATTAAATAATAAATAATAGGGTGTAATTAAATGTTAATCTGCTATGAATGATTTAGAATAATTCATTTGAGAAATTAATTAAAGACTAAATTACTTCTTGTAATTAGAGAATGGTTAATTAATTTGATTTATAATTAATTAATGATTGTGAGAGCAGGATTTATGGAATGAGTAATTAATTTAATTTATTATTTTAGATTAATTAAAAATGGAAATAGTTAATTTAATTCATTTTAAATTAATTATAGATTGTGATTCATAAATCATTGCTGATGGATGATATTGATATTTCATTGTTTGATTGTGATCTCAGCAATGAGATGGATAATATCTATTTGATATGGATGTATAGTTTAAATATGATAATATTTGATTATCTGTTTGGATGATGATATTAGTTATCTGTTTGTGATGATGATGTGATTATCTATTATGAGATGTGAATTATCTATCTGTGCATATTGATAATATTGATCCATTATTAGGACTAAATAGACAACTTGGCCTTAAAAGACACGTTTTTGGATTTCGATGAGACCGGGATTGGTTTTCCTTATTTGGAACATCCAAAAACCACATCGATTCCAAATTAATGATAGGTCGTGAATCTGAAGTGAAGATGAAGATTCAGAATGCAAGGGTTATCGTCGTTGACTTTGAGGGTGATTCGAAAACGAGTGTAACGAGATGATGCCTTCGGTTTCGTTCGAACCCGGAACGAACTTGTATGGATCGAATGCTTTCAACACATCGTTAGGCGGACGATGAGCATTCTAAGAAATATGTTTATAAAGGTAATCGTAACCTCAAGCCTCATCAACCGGGAATGGCTAATACAGGGGAGGTGCAGCAAGGTTAGGTGGGTCATGCCCAAGCAGGACAAGGATATTCCCATGTCTAGATGTCCTTTTTTATTCGGCTGTGTGGGCAGTTGGTCTGTAGCCAACTGCGGGGTTTATCTTGTTCGGGACTGTTCAGTAAGGAATGGTTCCGGCCTTGTGTTGCAGGGGGTCGAGAGTGATCCTCGGTACGTTGATCTAGGCCACGTACTGTGACGGGCGGTACCCCAGTAGCCCTGCCATTGTATGGAATCCAAAATCCAATAAGTGCCTACGGTTTTGATTGTATTACCCACTTTTGTGGCTAGTAGCTGGAATTTAATGAATGTAACAATTTCGGCTATTTTCTATTTACTTGAAAACCCTAGACCTATTATAATATCACTGGATTTCCTATCAAATGTTTTGGTTAGCGTAAGGTAAAAACTTTTCCATGTTTATGTGTGGGAAGTCTTACGTGATACCTTTCTTTCAAAGGATTTTCAAAAATTAAGCAACTTTAACCTATTACTCATACCAGACCCATGTCTGACCCGAAGTTTATTTTGTTTTTCATAAATTCTCGGGTACACAAATTTTTACGGGTAGCCAAGGGATTCAGGTTTAGCTTTGACGAATTTTGGGGGAGCAATGGAGCAGGAGGCTTCAGCGTTGTAGATATATATTTAGTTCCGCTGTGTGGTATCTCTGTGATGTATGGTGTATTGAGTTGTATTAACTAGATAGGTACTGTCTAGTATGTGATGTACTATCTGTATAACTTTGATTGATGTTATATATTATGTAAGTACTTATGTGATTAATATAATTTATTCGTTCCGCTGTGAGATTCTGATGTTGTTGTTCTTTCTTCTCTTTCTTTTCTATTTTCTCACCCTTTTCTTTCTTTAAAAACGATACTTCTTCCTGGGCGTAGGAAGTTGGGTCGTTACAATACACAAACAAGGAAATTATATTCTATGCTTTACTCAAGTCATCTTGCCATGTTATATATAGTTCGCAAAAAAAATTATTGATGAAAACATTCGAAACCTTAGAAAGTACACCATTCGAAACCATTGAAAGTACCCCTTTCGAAATCATTGAAAGTACACCTTTCGGTACAAGTAAACTACTTTACTTTATAACCTTAGGCCGAAAGGCCAAAACGTCGAAACCATCATAGTAGACATTGAAAACATCCATTTCGAAAGCTTTAAAAAACCTTAGACATCCTCTTTTCAAAACACTTTAAACATGCCTTTCGAAAACTTTGGAAACCTTCCATTTAAATCCATTCGAAAACATTGGGGAACCACACCTTTGGAACCTTTATCTTTTACCTTTCGAAAGCATTAAGTCCTACAAATAACTCAAACCTTTCGTAAGCATTGGGTTCAAGTAAAAACATGTGGAAAAACCTTTTGGAACAATTTAAAATCATTCCTCTCAAAACCTTTGTGTTTAAGTTTCAGTATAACAAAGGGTCTTAAAACAACTAAGTCGAAAGCAACTCTTTCGAAAGCAATTTCATATGTAAAAGAAGTGTATGATACCAAAATCATTCCTTTCGCAAGTATTGGAGAAGTGGCTTAGGGTTTAAAGCGAAAGCACCCTTTCGAAGGCCTTGCTTCGAAAGGTCGAATGAGGCAGCAAGGGGTTTTGACCCTTTCGAAAGCAACAAAGGCACAACCTCTTTCAAAAGCATTCTTTAAAAGTATTTGACCAAGTCGAAAGCTATCTTATTTAAAAGCATTTTTGTAAAAGAAAAGTAGGCGCTTTTCCTTTTAATAGCAAAACAAGGTTTTGACCCCTTTGGAACCGATATTTCGACTCTATACCTTTCTTTATCTCCAATCCACTCCGTACCATGACTTTTGATGCCATGTGTATTGGTTTCGATTGAAATGGAGGCGGAATTATGTAGTCGAAAGGTGCTGTCGAAAGTGGCGAAACAGCAAAACCTTTGTAAAAATGATATTTAACTTTAAAAAGTAATTTCTTTTCAACTAACCTGTTTGTTTGTCAACATATGATTTGTTTCCAATTTCTATTCGGAAATCTTTTCTAAAAGTGCTGCCAATTTTAGAAACAATTAATTTAAAACATTCACAAATTTCCCCTTCTCCTTTTATTAACATATAAAACATTTATGTTCCATACCTTATATAAGTTTATATACTTATTAAAACATTTAGAATAATTCTACAAAAATTTCTATAAATAATTTTAATATGTTTCTAACATATATAAATTTTTGACCCAAAGCTAATATAGAATAGCCGTTATTAATTTTAAACAAAATTAACTAATTTCTTCATTTGAAAATTCATAACAAATCCAAATTAATTGAGAAAATTATATAATTTGAAACCCATCTCAAAAATATCATTTCTGACCTTATATCAAAGTCGTAAGGCATTTAGATGTCATTTGATAGGCTTTTCAGATCGAAACTTGTCATAAAAATCAATATGAATATGCATAATCCATCAACAAGCATATATGTATACCTTACATTCAAAACATGGCAATATACTTTGCAAAATATTCAGATCTGATTTAGAAACTGAAAACATCAAAAATATGAGATGTAGCCTATTATTCACCTTTGCTTGTGATTAAGGAGTTGATTTTGGATCTTGGATTAAGTTGATTAAGCTTCCTTGTTTTTATTCTAGCTTTACCTTCTTCTTGCTTTCCCTTAATGGTGGTCGACCTCTCTTATGTACAGATTTTGTTTTATGAATGTGTAAATGAAAGCTCATGAAGGTTTAGGGTATTAGAATAGGTCTTATTCCTATTCTTCCCTTATCAACTACCCTTACTTATTTCATTTTAGATTTCCGTTAGTTCATTTGTTATTAGGTACGGCTACCCCTATTAACACAATCCTCAATCCCTTAACCATTTAAATTATTTTATTTAACAAATTAAATGTCCTATATAATGTTAGTAAAAAGTAGGGTCGTCACACGTAGCCATACATTATGATAGGGAATCCCTGAGTCAAACAAAAATCCATATCTAGTATTCGCCATTGAGAATCAAGTGGAAAATTATAACTCGGACCGATGTAAATCATCTTAAAATCGTATATTCGAATCTAGGTCAAACAGTTATGCGAATAAAATAATATACATACGATTACGTATTTATTTCAATTGGTTTCTCATTATTTAGATTCTTTTAGTTATATTCATTTCATTACTTAGTATATTTAAGAAAATACTAATATCACTAAAGAATCGTTCCATCAAACTTTACTTAAGTTTACTATAACCATATTATACAACACTTCTCATGTTTATTATCACTTCACAACTTAAGTTCATATTCATATTAAATCAAATTCAATTTCGTTTGACTTTACTAAAGTTAAATTCCATGTCATCTTAATTTCAAATTTTTGTTTGCTTAACTAAAATGTTCAACCATTTTAAAAATTGGTTTTACTTTTTCATTTTTTCAAAATTTATAAGTTATAAAAACTTATCTACTAAAAATTCTATAAATCTTTACTTAGTTTAAATTTCATTGCTTTTCTTAACATTTATATTCAACAATAAAAAAAATAGTTATTAGTTTTCAAAATTTATAAGTTATAAAACTTTTTTTTGAAAAGGTAAATAGGCCCAAGGCCTGCTTAATCAAAAATATCAGTACTCATACACAAACACCCGAAACATTAACCTAAGACTTCAAAACCTTAGCCGCAAAAAAACTCTTCTAAGTAGAGAAAAAAAGATTAAAATGGCGACCGACTTCAGCCAATCCAGCCACCACCTCTCGAATTACACCTCACGGAGGCTTCCAAAACCTCTCCTTCGCACTAATATCCCCTTTATCTATCCAGTTATGAAGCTTTTCACTGGAAAGTTGGGATTTGATGAAGTTGTGTCTTTCCCTCTTCCATAACTCATTTCTTTTCCCCAGATCCATGCTTTCTTCTTCAAAATAGTGACGACTGGTAAAGTAAGATGTTTTGCCCTTCCATATGTCGTTGCTATTCTCCAGATCTTCTGTTGAATAGAGGCGATTAGGAGGATTGTAGCCTGTTTGAGTGGAATCTTTTAAGATCTTGCTACTTTCTCCCTTGCTCCAGCAAGATACGTGATAAACTTTGTTGTTTAACAAACTTTTGTAAAAAAGCTCTCGCTTTTATTGTCGATGATATTAAAACTGATATAATCTTCCTTGGACAACAACTTAATCTCCTTGGGAACACTGCTGGACGTGCGGTAGCTCCTTCGAGCTGTAACAGGTAAATAGCCAGCATCATTATTCATAATACTGTAAGGATTAATATTATTACTAATATTATTGTGCATACTTCCCTTGTAGAAAATAAATTTGTTAGCAGCTCTGGAATGGCCGCCTCTAGTGAGATAGCTACGGGAGTGGCTTTCATGACCGAGGGAAGATGTGCTTTTAGCATTAGTGTGTGCATTACTCTGACAGTATCTGTGTCTTCTTTGGGAAATATCAGTAGAGGATTTCCCCCTAAGTAAGAAATCTTCAACTCCAGTTTCATACATATCAAGTTTTTTTAAATTAAGCTTAGTAACTTCATAGCTTCCTTGATGCTTGATTATTTTCCTGTTGAGAATTTGGAAGTCTGAGTAAATTCTATTACAAAGTTGATTGCTGCTTCTCTCAATGTTATTATGAACTCTTTGATTTCTTTCTTTCCATATATGGCATATGACCGTGGTTAGCATAATAGATGCTATTTTGAAGTCTTTTGATTTGGGTTTGTATCTGCTCTGAATATAGTGAATACTTTCTCCTATGTTTTGAATGGATTGATGTTGATTAAATCTTAAAGTATTCTTAGCAATGTACCAAACATGTCTTGAGAAGATACAATCAAAGAAAAGATGATCTGCATTTTCAACACCATTTTACATAACAGGCATCTTTTATCTGCATTTTTAGTCCCCTTGGCACATCTTTCTTTTGATGGTAGCTTGTTGATAATGGAAAAAGTAGGAACAGTGAGACATTTTGGGACAATTTAATTTACACCAAAATAACTTTGTGCCAGCTAACTTCAGTGTCATCCCCCTTGATAAATTTCCAAACTTTTTTAAAGGTGAAATTTTCTTTTGAGTTAAGCTTCCAAATCCAAGTATCCCTTTGAAGATTATGATCTATTGAGATATTTTCAATAGCAGTTCTGAAAATATTAGCAGCTTGATGCATTTTTGTATTCCATGCTTGATTGTGAATGATGTTTTGAACCTTTTCGGTAGCATCTCCGATTAGATACATGTTGTTCCAGCCAAGCAAATCGATTAGAGATTTTCCAAAAATCCAAGGGTCAAACCATAAGCTAGTCATACTGCCATCTTTGAATTTCCTTTCTAAAAGAGTTTTGCCTTTCTCCCTACAGTTAAGTATATTTTTCCAGGTGTATGAATGATGGATTTTAGCCTTAGCAGTCCAATTTATTTTATTTTTAAGGTATTTTTCCCTCATCCATCTGGCCCAAAGAGATTTGCCATCAATAAATTTCCAAAAAAGCTTGTATTTAGCTGCTTCCCTCAAGTCTCTGATATTTCTAAGTCCCAGACCACCTGCACTTTTAGACATGCAGAATTTATCCCATGCAATTTTGTGTTGTTTACCTTGCCAAATAAAGTTAGCACACTTTTTTTTCAATTTTACAAATTGCTTTTGTTGGAATATTATAAGCTTGAACCCAATACATTGTAATTGCAGTGATGACAGTATGGATGAGTTCTAGTCTACCAGCTAGAGATAATAGTTTACTAGACCACCCATCAAGTTTATTTGAATAATGTCAAATGATCTTAGACAATCCCTATCATTAAGCTGATTTATACTTAATGGAAAGCCTAAATATTTGACTGGCAAACTACCTTCTTTGAAATTAAGAACTTTTAAGATTTCCTCTTTGCATTTGCAACCTTTATGGAAATAAATTTTACCTTTACACTCATTAACTTTTAAACCAGCAAAGATTTCTAATTTTTTAAAGATGCTAACAATAGTATTAACACTTTTAGCATCTGCATTAATAAACAAAAGAAAATCATCTCCATATAACAGATGAGTATGGAGGGTTTGATTCTATTTATAGCTTTTAAATTAGCCCTTTTATGTTCAGAATCAATTAAGAAGGAGAAATACTTCATAACAATAGTGAATAGATAAGGAGAGCGGAGATCTCCTTGTCTAATTCCTCTATTGCAATGTATGTATCCTTTTGGAGAGCCATTAATCATTACTGTAACGACCCATAAAATTTTAATAATTTTTAATTAATTAATAGGTAGAGAATAAATAAGTAACGTATAAATTAATAGATAGAGAATAAATAGTATAAATTAATAGGTACAGAATAAAACGTATAAATTAATAGTTAGAGAATAAATAGTATAAATTAATAGGTAGAGAATAAATAGTATAAATTAATAGGTAGAAAATAAATATGTAATGTATAAATAAATAGGTAGAGAATAAATTAGTAACGTATAAATTAATATGTAGAGAATAAATAAGTGACGTATAAATTAATAGGTAGAGAATAAATAAGTAACTTATAAATTTAGATACGTTACTTTTTGTATAAATTTAGCGTATCTTGTACTAACTATATGGAAAAAAATATAAGAACAACGCATATATATATTGCCCATGATAAACATATCTCTCCTTCTTCTTTTCATTCTTGGGAAAAAAAACTCTTCCCCTAATTCCTCTTTGCTCCACGCGTTCACCACATGCTCGATTACCTACAACCGTTTCCTCTCTTCTTTCATTCTTTATATGTAAGTATTTCTTTATATATTATATCTATTTCTTATACTTGCAGCTTTATATATATTCAAGCATACGAAAGGTTTGTTAAAACATAGATTTATATGTATATTTTATTTTATACAAGATTTCAAGTATCCTGGTGAGTTGGTTTTAGAGCGTATATATATAATCTGCTTGGTTATTTTAAGTTTTTATTTATAAGTTTGAAATAGATTTTCATAATACATATTTATTTTTCGGTATGTATATATGATTTCTGCATATTTGGATAAGTTTATGTTGTACAAATTATTACATACATTAGTTTTTTGTGTTAGGTATATGCAGGCTATATGGTTTCTGCATATAAAATATATAGCTTTTATAGTATTATTATATATTTTGGCAGAGTATATATTTATACAAAATATGTTTTGTTAACAGCTTGGTATGTTATGTTTATAAAATATGTTATAAAAAAAAGGATTTTTGGTACAAATGATTTATGTCAGTTTTCCAATGTAAATGTTAGTAATATTTGAGTTTGACAGTGTATATATGTTAGTAGAAATGACATTTTGTGTATATATAAAGTTTACATAAGTTTGATATGTTATTCTTCAATATGTCTGTTTATATAAATCGGCTTTTTGTTTTATATATATTATTATTTTATATATATTATTATTATATGATATGTATAGTAAGACTAAGTTAATTTTTAATATGTACTGTGTACATAATTTATTGTTGTTTAAGTATATAATGTATTTTGATTTTTTTTTTAAAAAAATGGCCGCAGCCTATATTAGCTTACGTATTTTAACTTGCATAGGTTCTATTTAGTATATAAAGTAAGTTATTTATATACTATAAGGTTTATATAAAATTTTATGATATATGTTAATACGAGTTATTATATATGTAAAGTTTATATTATATGAGTTTAAGATAGGTGTATTTTGAACATCTGGTGCGTCACACACACATATATATTATATCCAGGCTGCTTTGTTTGTCATTCTATATTTTACTATTTTAAGATGAGTATATATCATATATTTGTTATACAACTGGTCGTATAGGATCTTTTGAGTCAGTAGTTAGTTTTATTGACGTTTTGAAATTTTTAAGCACGTATGAATATATATGTATATTTATAACTATAATATGTTTTTGGTTATATAAGAGTTAGTTCAGTTTATACATGAGCAGTCTGTGTTTATGCCCATATTTTAGAAACAATAGTCAACTTTTGTTCTTTTTGGTTGATATAGGTTATGTACAGTATTATATTTATACTATTTTGGATTTAAGATGATTCTATAAATACTCTACTTTATAAATTATTTTAATACACATATATAATTTGGAAATTTATATAGGTTGAATATTATATGTTATTGAATGTAAAAATATGGATGGATTTAAATTATATATATATATATATATTATTTAATATATATAGAAATGGTTATATATATAAAAAAGTTTTCTTTTAGGTATTCATATTTAAACATTTATTTTATCTATTTGAGAATATATATATACTAGTTATATAAGTTTGGTATAAAGGTGTTAGTATATATATATTTTTTTAAGTGTATGTTGATTTAAAAAAATGTAAGCTTGATTTATTTATTTATTTATATGTTTGAAAAACATGTAAATTAAATTTGTGATGTTTGAACTTAGAATATAAATTTCATATGTGTATATATAGGTATAAGTGGTTATAAAAGTTCGCTTATACCATTTATCTGCATCGTTCCAGTTCTGATCTAATCCGTTTCATTAATTCGAGCCAATCAGCTTTGATCGTTGAATTCGTGCCGATTTTTCTTTGCTTGGATTTGAAATTTAATTTCAGTGTCTGTACCAGTGTGCGTATCCATGTCTCCTTCTATATTCTCTAGCCTCGAAAGGTAAGCAATCACTCACGATTAACATTTTTTTATTCATTAAATTTGATTTCAATTGAAACGACAATTGAAATATACTGCTGTGGTTATTTAAATTTGTTATATATGCTATTATCTGTAACTGTTCACCTGCGGGATATGACACCATATCCGGTTGTTTATATTATATTGCTATTGATGATATATGCCTGTTATTTTATTGTATTTTCTGTTATCACTCTACAAGTTCCCTGTAGTTTAGAAATCACTATGGGTTGAAATGATACATACCCGAACAGACTTTAGAATAGGAGAAAATCGTTATGGGTTGAAATGATAAACCCAAGCGATTTTCATTTAATTTAATTTGCGATTACGGGTTGAAATGATATCCACCCGTATATATTTAGTATACGAATTAAAATGATAAATATCTGTAGCATTTGACTATATGATAGGAAATATATACAGACACCGTTGGTCCATATAAATATTTTGAATATAATTTCTATAATTTTGGAAAGAAATATATGGTTTAATAAATTTGATTCTTAAGATATTATATAAATGAAAATTGTATATATATATATATATATATATATATATATATATTTAGTAGTAATATTTGATATAATTAGATTGATTTAATACATATAATATGGTTAAGTATTTATGTAAATCTATATTTCAAATAGATTCTCTTATAATATATTGAATAATTAAGATTGGGAGATAAATTTGGGTATATAAAAATGGTATTTAAATAAGGATTTATTTAATTAAATCGATTTGAAAATTTTGAACGGGAAATTTAAAGGGTATGATTTTATAACTGGATTTTTGATTTAAGTGATTTAATGAATATTTCACGTTTAAATAAATTAAAGAAAATATTGAGTAAAATGTAATTTAAGGTTACTTAAATGATATTGAATCTAATAAGGGAGTATTTCAAGACTAAATAATAATGAGGTTAAATCGAGATCTATATGAAACTGGTATATAGAACATTTAAATATTAAAGCCTTGATCTATATTGGAATTTAAATAGTTTATGTTGAGATTCGGATCTGTATTTGAAATCAACGTAGTTGAATTTGTTATTTAGCAACTAAATTGAATTAAAATGAAAATTTAGGTTGAATTAATTTGAATTTATTATTTAGAAAACTAAATCGAATGAAGATTTAGATGAAACGTTGAATACTTAAAGTTTTGAAATATATGGAAATATAAAGTGGTATTTGTGATTATAAATCCGAATTTAAGATCGATAAAATTTAAGTGGTTATTTTAGAAATTGAGTTGAATTTAAATTGATAAATTGAGTTTGAATTTAATTTGAATGGGAAGGTCGGGTTGATGTTGGAACGATTTGTTAAGTTGTGGAAATTGAAAATACTTTAGTGTATAAATTATTTAATATATATAAATACTATTTTGGGAAATATAAAGATATTTGAAGTGAAAATGAGATTTGGTTTTGAAGTATAAATTAAGCTGAAATGACCATGGTGTTATAGTGTATATTTCTACCTTGTAGAAAGTTCCATGGACCCTTAGAGGATGGTTATCCCAAACATCCTTTAAGTTATTTGTATTTCAGTTGATATTTCAATTGAGTTGGATTTATAATCCTGGCTCGAGTGTTTTGTGTTTTGCTTTACGCTCGGGTCAGACTGAGTGATACAGCATTTGAGACTCACCTTTGTTGTTCGAAGCTTCATTTGGAAATCTAACCATCGATTCAGATTCCAGCCTTTCCAGTTGATTGGTTCAGAGAAGTCATCTGTTGCATTGGAGACTTCACTGCATTTGAACTATTCGGTTGTATTTTTCTAACTCTGATGTATATAGTAGCTTCATGAACTACTATTCTTTATCTATTCCGCTGCATTATATTACCCTGTGATCTGTGGTTGATTTATTTAATGTATATTTTAAGTTTTGCCAAATTTTAATTAACAATTTGGTATTTTGAATTATTTAAGTCGGATATGTATGGTTTTATTGTCGATTTGAATGGTCCAAAATAGCGAGTCGTTACAGTTGGTATCAGAGCTTTGGCTCTAGGCAAAACTTAGCATATATGGTAAATTTATTTACAGAATCACTTTCGCTCGAGTTGAATCTCTTCCTTTTGACTCGATTTCCTTTTAATTTTGGAATGTCCCTCGGTTTCGAAATTCATTCTGTCTCTCCCTATTTATATTCGTTTGATTCCGGAGTATCCCATAACTCCACTGAATGATTTGTAAATGGGGTGAAAACTCCTTTTCAATTGGCATTGACTCACCGAAGATTTCTGTATCCTCGGTTTATGATGCTGCTATATCTTATTATGCCGAATTCTATATCTCTGGCGATCGAATGTCGAATTGCCTCAGAATTCTACATGATATAATTGCGGAATCACGGTTGACCTTTAAAGGTCGCCCGCGATTTATAGAAGTATATCCACCTTCTATTTTGTAATTTAATTATCTCATCTTCGATCGAGTCTATCTTCGAATCAGGACTCTATTGATTGGAGTTCCTCTAAATTAAATCGTTGTCTTTGTTTTGAAATCCATTCTTGAATCATCCTTTGAAAATCGGGTTTTGTTTGTATTTTTGAAATTGTTTATATCGAAATTTTATTTTGATAACTATGCTTTTATATATATATATATAAAAGTGAAAATGTTTTCGATAAGGATTATATACCTATATATATAAAGCAAATAAGAAATGTTATTCTATATAAAACAGTTTTGAAAGGATTTGAAATTTTGAAAAATTATAAGAAATTGATTTATATAAAAATGATTTATAACTGTAGAGTTAAATTTGAAATTCGAGAATTGAATTCCGATATTTTGAAATTGGTTTTAAGATTTTGGAAAATATATAAAAATAATACGATTTAAAAGTATTTTTCCGAATAAGAAATGTTTCAAATGAGTTCAAATGAATTCCAATAATTTTGAAGAAATTTCAAAGAAGTTTTCAAGAAAATAGAAGTCCAAAACTCACCTATGTCGTTGGGAAATAATTTTGGTGATGAATGCACGCATCATCGACATTGATTTTCGAGTTTCAGAGTGGGGGAGAGGCCACTTTAATAGCTTCGCTATGCAAGTAATTTTGTAAAACTATTTTTGATTTCAAATTCTGAAGTATAATTTGATATTTTAGAAAGATATAAGTATATATTTGAAACAATTTAAAATGAGACCGGTGTTCAGTCCTCGAGTTTCGGATTTAATAATTGATTTATTGATTTATTATTGATTTTCAACTCTTGAATTGAAAATTTGATTTCCCTAACTATTTTGAATGTTCGAACACTTCCAAATCGAGATTAAATTTTTAAAAGCTAAGAAATTTCGAAGAGTATAAAATGTTTGATAAAGAATATAAATTTAGTTTTGAAATGTTCTGAAAAAAAATAGTTGAATAATGGTTTTCAAAAAGGTAAATTGGATATTTCACATAGAAATAGATAGTTTAAAAGTTTTTAAAAAAGGGATAATTATAAATTTGGAAACCATTTTGAGTATAATTGATTTTGGGAAAATATTTGGTTTTGAAATTAAACTGGAATTAAAAACCAGTACTTATATGGTGAGTTTTGAAAATGAATTGGTTTGACTTGGATTATTTTAATTTGGAAAATGGGATAATTTTCTAAACCTATTATTTTGGGAACTTTGAAATTTGATATTTAATTTGGAAGAAAATTTGGTGAAATCATATATGATTTTGAAACTGAATTGATATTGAAATGATTTGAAATTTGAGAACCTTATATTATTAAGCACTATATTTAGGAGTGGTCGGACTTATATAAAATGGATCGTATAAGTATGAAGTTGATTTGAAATCTATTGATCTGAAAGGTACTCAATTTGGTAAGAGATTTTATATAATCGAAGTCTATATAAGTATGATTTGATCTACTATTGATTTGGAAAGTATTCGATTTGGGAAAATGGAATCCTATATATATGGACTTTATATAAGTATGATATTTGAAAGTGATTTGAAAAGGTACTATATTATATATATTTTCGAAGTAAAGATATGGAAAGCCCCTTTTGCTTGATATCCTCTTTGTGGCCACATCGTGGATTCATTCTATCGATATTATTCCCTCTGATTTTTGGTTTTCCGGATGTAACACTCGAGTGTTCCCACCGTGGCGTAACCCATGTTTTTTTTCCCCTCGTGACTGCATAGCGCAATTGCCTGGCTGAGTCTGGCCTTAGGAGTACGGATTGTTTCCTTGAGGATCCAGTCATAACCATTGTGTATCCTGCAATCTGTGTAGGTCGCAAATAGTAGCGAAACTGCCTGGCTGAGACAGCCTAGGGGTACGGATTGTTTCCTGGGGGACCCGGGCATAACCATTGTGTATCCAGCACTCTACTAGTCATCATGGCGTAACTCGCAGGGCTGAGAAAGCTTACAGATACAGATTGTTTCCTGGGGGATCCAGGCGTAACCATTGTGTATCTGCGAACCATGGTCGGACAAAGGTTTTGGTTTGGTTGTTTTTTTTTGGATCGTACTTTCCATATCTGTTTTAAAGGTTTTTCAAGTATTTTCACTGGATGTTGAAACAAGTCTACTAAGTACTTGAAGAATTCTAGCTTTGCGCCTGATCAATGCATAGCCAGATTCTGCAAGAACGAGGATAAACTTGTTGAAACATCGAGTTCTAAAAGTATTTTCGAAAGGAAAAACTATTTCGACATAATAGTATTTTATTATAAAAGTATTATTATAAAGGTATTTATTATAAAAGTATTTTTCCCAACAAAGAAATTTTGTGTTAATATTTGAGATTCAAACTCTTATGGTTTGAAATTTACGATTCGTGCTCGATTCTGTTCTTTGAATCTACCTTATCTTCTCAGCTTTAGTTGTTCACCTATATTCCGTTTCCAAAATCTACCTTCCTTTCCTTTTTGAATATAATCTTTTAAATATTGCTTATTTGTATACTACATTGGTTAATAGAAAATTTTAGTGGTATAAATATTTTTGAAGTTATTAGTTAAATAAAACATATTTAAAGAAAATGATTATTAATTTATTGATAATATTTGAAAAGTATCTTGAGATAAATTAAAATTTTCATGAGTTATGGATTTAATATTTTCAAATAGCTTCTTTAAATATAACTAATGATGTAAATAATTGTTTTCAAATAGTTTTCATATACTTATAAAGGTGTTATTTAAACATATAAATGGTATTTATAAAGGAAGCAAAAAGTTTTACAAATGGGTTTTGAAAAGTATGAATATCTCAAGTAAAATTTATATAGTCAAATCAATTATTTACCCTTGACTTTCAATCTACTTTTATTTTTGGTTGTTCTATTCTCCTACCCCTTCCTTTTCGGGGACGAAAAGTTTTGAGTGGGGGAGAGTGTAACGACCCATAAATTTTTAATAATTTTTAATTAATTAATAGGTAGAGAATAAATAAGTAACGTATAAATTAATAGGTAGAGAATAAATAAGTAACGTATAAATAAATAGGTAGAGAATAAATAAGTAACGTATAAATTAGTAGGTAGAGAATAAATAAGTAATGTATAAATTAATATGTAGAGAATAAATAAGTAACGTATAAATTAATAAGTAGAGAATAAATAAGTAACGTATAAATTTAGATACGTTACTTTTTGTATAAATTTAGCGTATCTTGTACTAACTATAAGAAAAAAAAATATAAGAACAACGCATATATATATTGCCCATGATAAGCATATCTCTCCTTCTTCTTTTCATTCTCTGGAAAAAAACTCTTCCCCGCATTCCTCTTTGCTCCACGCGTTCACCACATGCTCGATTACCCACAACCGTTTCCTCTCTTCTTTCATTCTTTATATGTAAGTATTTCTTTATACATTATATTTATTTCTTATACTTGCACCTTCATATATATTCAAGCATACGAAAGGTTTGTTAAAACATAGATTTATATGTATATTTTATTTTATACAAGATTTCAAGTATTCTGGTGAGTTGGTTTTAGAGCGTACATATATAATCTGCTTGGTTATTTTAAGTTTTTATTTATAAGTTTGAAATAGATTTTCATAACACATATTTATTTTTCGGTATGTATATATGATTTCTGCATATTTGGATAAGTTTATGTTGTACAAATTATTATATATATTAGTTTTTTGTGTTAGGTATATGCAGGCTATATGGTTTCTGCATATAAAATATATAGCTCTTATAGTATTATTATATATTTTGGCAGAGTATATATTTATACAAAATATGTTTTGTTAACAGCTTGGTATGTTATGTTTATAAAATATGTTATGAAAAAAAGGATTTTTGGTATAAATGATTTATGTCAGTTTTCCAATGTAAATGTTAGTAATATATGAGTTTGACAGTGTATATATGTTAGTAGAAATGACATTTTTTGTATATATAAAGTTTACATAAGTTTGATATGTTATTATTCAATATGTCTGTTTATATAAATCGGTTTTTGTTTTATATATATATTATTATTATATGATATGTATAGTAAGACTAAGTTAATTTTTAATATGTACCGTGTACATAATTTATTGTTGTTTAAGTATATAATGTATTTTGATTTTTTTAAAAATGGCCGCAGCCTATATTAGCTTACATATTTTAACTTGCATAGGTTCTATTTAGTATATAAAGTAAGTTATTTATATACTATAAGGTTTATATAAAATTTTATGATATATGTTGATACGAATTATTATATATGTAAAGTTTATATCATATGAGTTTAAGATAGTTGTATTTTGAACATCTGGTGCGTCACATATATATATTATATCCAGGCTTTGTCATTCTATATTTTACTATTTTAAGATGAGTATATATCATATATTTGTTATACAACTGGTTGTATAGGATGTTGTGAGTCAGTAGTTAGTTTTATTGACGTTTTGAACTTTTTAAGCATGTATGAATATATATGTATATTTATAGCTATAATATGTTTCTGGTTATATAAGAGTTAGTTCAGTTTATACATGAGTAGTCTGTGTTTATGCCCATATTTTAGAAACAATAGTCAACTTTTGTTCTTTTTGGTTGATTTAGGTTATGTACAGTATTATATTTATACTATTTTGGATTTAAGATGATTCTATAAATACTCTACTTTATAAATTATTTTAATACACATATATAATTTGGAAATTTTTATAGGTTGAATATAATATGTTATTGAATGTAAAAATATGGATGGATTGAAATTATATATATATATAACATTTAATATATATAGAAATAGTTATATATATAAAAAAGTTTTCTTTTGGGTATTCATATTTAAACATTTATTTTATCTATTTAAGAATATATATATACTAGTTATATAAGTTTGGTATAAAGGTGTTAGTATATTTTTTTAAGTGTGTGTTGATTTAAAAAAAAATGTAAGCTTGATTTATTTATTTATTTATATGTTTGAAAAACAGGTAAATTAAATTTGTGATGTTTGAACTTAGAATATAAATTTCATATGTGTATATATAGTTATAGGTGGTTATAAAAGTTTGCTTATACCATTTATCTTCATCGTTCCAGTTCTCATCTGATCCGTTTCATCAATTCGAGTCAATCAACTTTGATCGTTGAATTCGTGTCGATTTTGCTTTTCTTGGATTTGAAATTTAATTTCAGTGTCTGTATCAGTGTGCGTATCCATGTCTCCTTCTATATTCTCTAGCATCGAAAGGTGAGCAATCACTCATGATTAACATTTTTTTAT
Source organism: Allium cepa (assembly GCA_030765085.1). NCBI lineage: Eukaryota > Viridiplantae > Streptophyta > Magnoliopsida > Asparagales > Amaryllidaceae > Allium > Allium cepa. The sequence continues at coordinate 870,966,358 of CM060943.1, read as the reverse complement.
TCATTAAATTTGATTTCAATTGAAACGACAATTGAAATATACTACTGTAGCTATTTAAATTTGTTATATATGCTATTATCTGTAACTGTTCAACTGCGGGATATGACACCATATCCTGTTGTTTATATTATATTGTTATTGATGATATATGCCTGTTATTTTATTGTATTTTCTGTTATCACTCTGCAAGTTACCTGTAGTTTAGAAATCACTATGGGTTGAAATGATACATACCCAAACAGACTTTAGAATAGGGTAAAATCGTTATGGGTTGAAATGATAAACCCAAGCGATTTTCATTTAATTGAATTTGGGATTACGGGTTGAAATGATATCCACCCGTATATATTTAGTATATGAATTGAAATGATAAATATCCGTAGCATTTGACTATATGATAGGAAATATATATACAGACACCGTTGGTCCATATAAATATTTTGAAAATAATTTCTATAATTTTGGAAAGAAATATATGGTTTAATAAATTTGATTCTTAAGGTATTATATAAATGAAAATTGTGTATATATATATATATAGATTTAGTAGTAATATTTGATTTAAATTAGATTGATTCAATACATATAATATGGTTAAGTATTTATGTAAGTCTATATTTCTAATAGATTCTCTTGTAATAAATTGAATAATTAATATTGAGAGATAAATTTGGGTTTATAAAAATGGTATTTAAATAAGGATTTATTTAGTTAAATCGATTTGAAATTTTTGAATGGGAAATTTAAAGGGTATGATTTTATAACTGGATATTTGATTTAAGTGATTTAATGAATATTTCACGTTTAAATAAATTAAAGAAAATATTGAGTAAAATGTAATTTAAGTTTACTTAAATGATATTGAATCTAATAAGGGAGTATTTCAAGACTAAATAATAATGAGGTTAAATCGAGATCTATATGAAACCGGTATATAGAACATTTAAATATTAAAGCCTTGAACTATATTGGAATTTAAATGGTTTATGTTGAGATTCGGATCTATGTTTGAAATCAACGTAGTTGAATTTGTTATTTAGCATCTAAATTGAATTAAAACGAAAATTTAGGTTGAACTAAATTTGAATTTATTATTTATAAAACTAAATTGAATGAAAATTTAGATGAAACGTTGAATACTTAAAGTTTTGAAATATATGGAAATATAAAGGGGTATTTGTGATTATAAATCCGAATTTGAGTTCGATAAAATTTAAGTGGTTATTTTAGAAATTGAGTTAAATTTAAATTGATAAATTGAGATTGAATTTAATTTGAATGGGAAGGTCGGGTTGATGTTGGAACGATTTGTTAAGTTGAGGAAATTGAAAATACTTTAATGTATAAATTATTTAATATATATAAATACTATTTTGGGAAATATAGAGATATTTGAAGTGAAAATGAGATTTGGTTTTGAAGCATAAATTAAGCTGAAATGACGATGGTGTTATAGTGTAAATTTCTACCTTGTAGAAAGTTCCATGGACCCTTAGAGGATGGTTATCCCAAACATCATTTAAGTTATTTGTATTTCAGTTGATATTTCACTTGAGTTGGATTTATTGATATAAGAATGTTAATCCTGACTTGAGTGTTTTGTGTTTTGCTTTACGCTCGGGTCAGACTGAGTGATACAGCATTTGAGACTCACCTTTGGAGTTCGGAGCTTCATTTGGAAATCTAACTATCGATTCAGATTCCAGCCTTTCCAGTTGATTGGTTCAGAGAAGTCATCTGTTGCATTGGAGACTTCACTGCATTTGAACTATTCGGTCGTATTTTTCTAACTCTGATGTATATAGTAGCTTCATGAACTACTATTCTTTATCTATTCCGCTGCATTATATTACTCTGTGATCTGTGATTGATTTATTTACTGTATATTTAAAGTTTTACCAAATTTTAATTAACAATTCGGTATTTTGAATTATTCAAGTCGAATATGTATGGTTTTATTGTCGATTTGAATGGTCCAAAATAGCGGGTCATTACAATTACAAAGCATGTTACATTGTCAATACATTCTTTTATTAGATCACAAATTTTTTATATTGAAACCCATTTGAATCATCATGTGAATAATGAAGTGTCTATTAATTTTATCAAATGCTTCGTGTAAGTCAATTTTAATACATATGGCATTTTTATTTTTATTGTTGAAATTTCTAAATTGCTCATGTGCTAACAAAGTGTTTTCAGTAATAACCCTTCCTGGAATGAAGGCACATTGATTTTCAGCAATTAGAAATTTTAAAAACATTTTAATCCTATTGCATAAAATGGAAGATGTGATTTTATAAATAAAATTACAACATGAAATAGGTCTATAATCTTCCAATCCAATTGGATTGCTAATTTTTGGGATTATTGTAATGAAAGTGTGATTGAAGGATTTTAAAAGCTTACCAGTCTTAAAAAATTCTGAATAACCTCCAAAATATTATTATTAATATCAGCCCAATGAGTTTATAAAATTTAGCACTAAAGCCATTTGGTCACGTGCTTTATCTTTATCAGCATTGAAAAAAAAATTAATATCCAAGATGTTTACAGGGGCTAAAAAGAGGTCCTAACTACTCTCTTTTAATAAGTATTTAGTATTAATGTTAGGAAAGGTAGTCAAACAGTCATCAGAATTAAACAACTCTGTGAAATAATTAATGGCTTCCTCCTCAATTTCATATAGATTCTTTAAAACATTTCCATTAACATCAATAAGTTTGCCTATGGCATTACTATTTTTCCTAATGGTCATTTTGGCATAGAAAAATTTACTTGCTTCATCCCCATTAGTTAGCCAGTCAATTTTTGCCTTTTGCCTAATATTAAATGATTGAACATGCAAGGATGTGCTAAGCTTATTTTAGGCCTGAAAAAAACTGTTTATAGTATTTCTGTCTCAGCAATTACTATCAAGATCATTATGTAATTTCTCACAGTCTGCTCTTAATTGTTTCAGCTCATTTTTGTTTCTACTATTATTCCAGCTTTTATTATTCCCCTTAGCAATCTGTAGAAATTTAAAAAATGTGTACTAAGAAGATCCATGAATCTTGAATGATTAACTTTTATTTAGGATATCTTTATAATTATCTTCAAGCATCGATCCATTCATAAATCTGAATGGAATATTTTTTATATTGAATGTTGTCTGTGAGAAAAATTTGTAATGGTGTGTGATCACTTGTAGCTTGAGGAAGAGCAAAACATTTGTAATGTGGCAATAAACTTAAAAAACTTTAATTAATTAATATCTTATCAAATTTGTAGTGAATATTCCCAAACTGACCAGACTTCCGAGTGAATTTATTGCCTATAATATTAGCTTCAATTAAGCCTGTCCTAAGAAAGAACTTTTAATAAAATCTAACTTGCTAAAGGGGACTGGAAGACCTCCTCTTTTATCAGATGCATGCATTATGGTGTTAAAATCACCAAATATAATCCAAGGATAAGATATTTGTTTATTTATTTTTTCTAGGTGGTTCCATAAAACAAGTCTCTCGTTTTCAAAGTTTGATGCATATATAAAGGTGATTTCCAAATTTAGCCCCCCTTTATTTACAAACAGACAGTGAATATATTGGTAATTTAAAGAGTGACTAACTAAATTCCAAATGCTATCATCCCATAATATTAAAATTTTGCCATTACCCCCCATTTGATTGTTATGAATGATATTCCAATTGGAGAGTTGTCTAGTATGATAATCAACTATTTTTTATTCATCTAATTTTTGTTCTAAAAGACCTAAAATGCTAGGCTTTTTAGTAGAAATTAAATTAGAAATATCCAGTTTTTTGATAGGGGAGTTAAGCCCCCTAACATTCCGTGAAATGATAGACATAATTAAAATTATGCATGAAAAGAATAATAAAGGATACTCAAAGGATATGTATATAGTTACAGTGAATCACTGTAACTATCCTCATCCTCCATCACTTCAAGCTTCTTCCCTTTCTTTTTGTATGCTGAATCGTTTTTAACCATATAAGCTTTTAACATTTATCATTTTTTGAAATATACTTTTCTCTAAATTCTTTATCTGCAGCATCCTCAACATATGCTGTGGAAGAAATATCATTTAAGCTTTTGATTGTTTTTCTAGCTTTTTTCTTCTTTTTCTTGTATTTGACTGCAAATGATAGGGATGATACAACATTGACTGCTGCTTGGATAGCTTTTCCAGATATTGACTTTTTATTATGTGGAGTGAGTGAGCCTGGAAGAAATGTTATTCCAGTGTTATATGGGGGGTTGTGTAGATCAGGAAGGGCCAGACTTTTTGAATGGCGGTGATCAACAGTCATAGAATCCTCTGGAATATTTACCAGAGTAGCAGCTTTATTCTTTCCTGTCTCTTTCATGTCGGAGAATGAAGAAATTGGAACATTAGATTCAATAGCTTTATCTTTAATACCCTGGAATGCCTGAGGGAAGTAACATTCTTTATTTTGCAAATTAATCTGAAGGCCTGCAATTTTGTTTATGTCCATTGCATTTGTGTGAACCTCCACATTATTACAGTAACCCGACTCTAGTATAGATGTGGTTTGAAGCTCATCAGCACCTTTTTGAGTATTTATGTGTTCCTCTACATTTTTTCATGTTGCATCATTATTTCCTCTAGATTTTTCTTTCCAGATTTTCTTTGCAGTACAATTTTCATTAGAGTGTCCAAAACATACACAAGCTTTACATCTTGGAGGAATCCACTCATATTCGATTTTTTGCACTATAGTATCTCCAATATACATAGAAATGTTAGCTTTCTCGGATAAATCTGCACTAGCTTTTATTTCAACAAGTATTCTTGCATAACTCAGTCTTGTTTCTTTAGCAGTTGGTTCATCCAACTTTAAGGGCATACCCACCACACTTGCAGTAGCACTAAAGGCATCTTTATCCCATAATCTTAGGTTTAATTCAGGTAACCTAATCCATACTAGCATAGTGGATAGAAGCTCTCTGTCAAAATTCATTTTCTTACTCCGTTTCTTTAGTATGATTAGCTTGCCATATATAAAATACGGCCCCCTTTAATAATTTTTCACAGTCATCAAGTTTTGTAAATCTATTAATGAAGAATCCATTGTTTCTGGTGTAAATTTCAAAACTACTGGAGGGATTCCAATAGCGGGAGATATAATTCTTGAAATGATGATATGGAGGACGAGGACTGAACACATAAGCAATAACCAAAAACCCCCATTTATTCTCTATGCGTTTATCAATATCTTCTTTTACAGTAATGATTTTTCTATTATTGATATTGATAGGAGCAACATAATGCGCATCAAAGTCAGAGTCTAACCCTCATTTCTTTAGAAGATCAGCCCAAGAAGAATCATTCTGTGTCTTCTGTGCAACTTTTGTATTTACTGGTGCATTGGAGACTTAGCTTCTTGAATTCAACAAAGGCTTGTTTGCATTTCTTGAAAGTGGATTCAGATTTCTTGATTCAAAATTCCCCATTGTAATAGGGTTTTGATGTGTATTTCCTGGTTTTCTTTGAATGTTTCTCTGAAAATTAGAAATACCATCCGTTCTGATCACTTTTTTATTGTAAGTAACCATTTGAAAACCATCTTCATCAATGTACGCATTGCTCGGATTAGGAGGGCTATATCTGATATTGATTTGCTGCATAAGAGGATTAGAGATATGCGAAGGATGAGGAGAAGTAGAGGGGAAGAAGAGTCCCCAATTTGATCAAGATTATCAAAAATTGGGTTATTTTGAATTTCTAGAGAATCTACTTTTTTTTACATTTCTTGGAGAAGTTGCGATTATCATAAATATAATTTGTATAAGTTATAAAACTTATTTACTTATATTTATCAAATTAAACTTTGGATTCTAAAATCAAGACTCATTTTACCAAAACAAAACTTCAATGATAGAAATTCCTTTCTTGGAAACCCAAAAATGAACGTCGATGATGTTGCGGTCATGGTCGATTTTTTTTCCTAGCAACCAAAGTCAGTTCAGTGCTTTCTTAACACTTTCAAATTCCATTTAAAATATTTTCATTCAAAAATATTTTAAAATAATATAATTTTGCAAAACTTAGGAATTTTTTTTTCAAAATCCACGAGATTTAAATTCTAAAATTCTTAGCTTTCAATTCCTTTTAATTTACAAAAACATTTCCCTAATATGTAATCTCACTATGGTTTTATAAAACCATTTCTTAATTGTTTATCTTGTTTATATATTGTAATAATAATAAATTTTATTTGAACACAAACAACAAAAAACAAATGATAATAATCAAATATTATGAACCTCTAACAACCAAACACACCCTATATACTATAATAATTTTTGAAAAATGATTCCTTTACATATAAAATATAATCAAGGTAGAATTATTTCATTTACCCAATTTTGTACAATACTGTGTCGAATTACTCCGTTCAAGTGTTTAAAAATCCCTATCAATAGCGTTAATTACTCATATTGAACAGAATCCATAAGACTGCGACAACCCGCAAATCCGTACCCCTTGAGTCAACACTATTCTACATCAATCAACTTAAAATAAATGGAAATACGAACCATTTGGGTTAAAGAAGAAGAGGTAGAAGAAGAAAATAGAAAACAACATCAGAATCTAACCATCGCAGCGGAATAAAATATAATAGATAATAAATGATCTTTTCACAAAACTAATATATCTGTTTATACATTACATCATCAGAGTACATCAATCACATAACACACAATTGGACAGTAATCATGACCTGCCCTCACACAACTGAGTACACAACTAATTAACCCAGCGGAATATATAAAACAAGTACAGAAGTACGTATCGTCATCCAGCTCGTATCCTGAGCTCCACAGCATCATATCCTGTATTCTATAATACTCGTTCTGACCTGAGCATTACAGTTAAATAACACCCGAGTCAGTCTGGAATACCAGTATGAGAAATCACACTCAAATTAATTATTAAAGTTTCAAAAATCCTTTGAAAATCAAAAGCATCTCGTAAGACCATGCCACAAATAAACATGTCGAGTTTTTACCTTACGATAGCTAAAACATTTTTTATTAAAATCCTCTGATATTATAATAGGGTCTATTTACAAATACTTATTAAAATAGCCGAAATTATTACATTGTTAAATTCCAGCTACTAGCCACAGAGTGGGTAATACAAACAAAACTCGTAAAAGACGCGTAGGGAGAATGGATTTCCAACTAATGACTAGGCACTGGGGTACCACCTGTCACAGTACGTGGCCTAGATCAGCATACCGAGGATCACTCCCGCCCCCCTACAACACAAGAGCAGGACTATCCCTTACTGGATAATCCCGAGTAAGATCACCCCATGGTTGGGATCAGCAACCGCACCACTAAGCCGAAATAAAAGGTACATCTTGACAGGGATGACCTCACCCGGAAATGGGTGCTGCCCACCAAGCCTTGCTGCATAACCCCTGATTTTCAGTCATTCCCAGTTGATGAGGCTTGAGGCTAAGCGTTACCTTTTAGAATGTTTAACTTAGAATGCCCATCGTCCACCTAACGATGTTCCGAAAGCATTCATCCATACAAGTCTGTCCCGGATTCGAACGGAACCGAAGGCACTACTCCTACTGCATCCATTTTGAATATATCCTCAGGATTAGTAGCGACTAGCCCTTGCACTTCATTGCTCCATCTTCGAGTCCAAACTCGTCTTCCTCACGAAAATGTACAAACCGGATCGAAATGGTTTTCGAGAAATTAATCTCGATCCCGGTCTTTTCGAAACGATCAACGCATTGGCCAATATTGATAGTCGGTTATTTAACTATCAATTAACATTCACAGCAACCATCCAACATAAATAATTTCACCAAATTATTTATTAAACTCAAAATATCTTCACAAGATATACTTCTATTTTCAATCCTTTGAAAACAGTTTCAAACCATACTTTTCTCATCATAAATTTTCCAAATATTTATTTCCACTGAAAACACCAAGTACAAAGCTTTATATTTTTAAAATAATTTAAAACACTTTATTAAAAAATATATTTTAACATTTAGATTGAGAACTACTTCAATACTTCATTAAAATATACACTTTAGGAATATTTAAAATGAGGTTACTTTTATAAAATATAAAACTAGATTTTCTGTTTTAAAACAAATACCAAGTCACTTTTAAATAATTACTACCATAATAGATTAAAAGAAAATACTTACTTTAGAATTTAAATATTTTAGAAATAATAAATTTTTCAAAACTTGCTTTTTGAAACAACTTTAAAACTTTTAACTTATATTTAAAATTTTACTTTGAAAACGTACTTGGTTATCCAGGGAGAATTTCCAATTTCAATCACTTAAATCAATTTTCCAAATTGATTTCCAATTTACTCCATTTGAAATAAATTTCTTTACTTTCTCAATTCATTTCAAAATCCATTAATTATAGACTTTGTTATTATTTTTCGTTTGATTTTAAATCTTTTAACTGAAACATACCAATTTCAGATTTTCCAAATTTCCACTTATTTCTTAATAATTTAAATCTTAAATTTATAATAAATGCTTTATTCTTTTAAATAATAGCACTGAAGTTTAAAATTCATTATTTTCCTATTTATTCAAAATCCACTCTTCATGTACGGAATTTATTTATTAGAATTTTAAAATCACATTTATTCTTATCTAGTTCATTCTTAATTTATTTAAATTCTTTATAATTATTTCATGTACAAATTCTCTTCCTTTATTTTCAAAATCCAATTCTATATATTTTGATAACTCAGTGTACCAGAATATTCAAGTAAACCATAGCATTCAATATTTCAAATTATCAATAATATTCGTCATAGAATATCGCATATTCATAACAGTGAATATTAAACAATATAAATGATTTTGAGGAATCCAGTTGGATCCCTCCAACCTGTTTGCCTGCATCCACAGATGTTGGCACAATCATAAAAAACCAATTTCACTTCGAGGTGGAATATCGCGGTATATGGGTTTTAAATAAGATATCATCCGCTATTATGCGGCGCATAGGGTCTCATCCGCTATATAATGCGGGAAATCAACCATTCCAAGATATATTATATACTACTACATATAATATTACACGTCAAAAAAATTCAATCATTCAATCAATTATTTAAATTTAAATATCAACCTGATGAGTGAGATTAACTCACCTTTGATTTTCATTTGCAATCCACTTCAATATTGCCTTGGTTTACCCGATTTGACCTTGAATAATCAATTTATACGGCTTTATTAATAATTTGAATTAACCGAACAATTTTATTATCATTTATTAATTTAAGTAACTAAGAAATTTAGTTTAAACTGATAATTTCCCATCCAAATCCAAATTGTATATAAAAATAATTTATATATACCAAATCTTATGTATATGCATATCTTCTTCTTTGAACCTTATATATATATATATATATATATTTGTAAAGTCTAATAAAATACAATCTCCTTTTTAACCTATATATTAAAACAAATTTATCTTATTACAGTAAACTATAAAATTTAATAATCATTTTATTTTATCATCTTATAAATCGAAAAATTTCCTATATAAAATTTAAATCAAACAACCCACATATTTTATTTTTATTTATTTTAATAAAACAAAATAAATTTATAATTATTTTACCGTAGTATTCTTTTGTTTTCCTGGATATATATATTCTTCTCATACAAGAATAAATTAAATAAATAGAAAATACCAACTCACCTCGATCGCTCGAACCCACGACACTCCATCTCGAAGCTCACGCTAATAGAAACCCTAGCCTCTCGCGCCATCATCTCCTCGTCGCTGCTGATGAAGTCGCACTCGAGATGCTTAGATTTCCTCTCAAACTCGTGGTGATTGACATCGCACTTGATTCCTTCGGTCGACTTCACCTATGGATTTTGTAACAACCCGGAATTTTGAACAATTTAATTTGAAAATATTTAATTAATCTTAAATATTTGAATGATGGTTTGACGTGAATTTCAAATTATCAGAATGAATTTGGCGATTAAATTATAGAGTTTAATCTATTGAGGTTGAAAAAAATTTGAATCTTCAATTTTAAGCTGATTAAAAATATTTCAGAAGCTTGTAAAACTTATATTGATAATACTGAAGATAATCGAAGCTTCAGAATTGAATTTGAACGTGAATTGTTCAGTTTTGAAATTTTATCGTTTGAGACGATATTTAAAATAGCCTTCCGAGGCACAGTCTCGGATTTCAAATTTCGTATTTTTCTGAGTTGTTGTGTGAGCACACGGTAAGTAAACACGTTAAAATTAAATCGAATTCGATTTAATTTTTAAAATTTGAATTTGGTAAACATCAGCACGTTACACGCCTAAAATCACACCCAAAAATCACGGAATAGATCATGGAAAGCATGCTTCATTCGACTGTAAATATCACGTCTCCTCCCTTTCCAGATTTTCAAATCAAAGAAAATCAAAATGGCCGCAGCTTCAAACGAAAGAAAATCTTCGTTCAAATTAAAATTCTCGTTCCATAACCAAAGTAAATGGTCGCACTTCCTTCATCTTAACTCAAATCAAAATCCCATTCTTTCAGTTTCGAATTGAAAAAAAAAAATGGCCGCGCGCTCGAACGAGATGGGGGAAACGTGCGCACAGGCACGCTAGGGGGGGTGGCGACTTTATGCTGCGATGGAGGGCACACGCGCACGTGCTCGCGCGTGGGAGAAGGCGACGGTCGCGATTTTGGGGGAGCTCGATTTCGAGCATCTCGAAGTGGAGGAGGCGGCGTCGACGTCAGTAGAGGATGAAGTCGAGGCTTGCGCGTGCGATTCAAGGTGGCGGCGACGTCGATGGTGAGGCAGGCGCTCGCGAGCATCTGGAAGGGCGAGAGTTTGGGGGATCGAATGATTGCAGTGAGGTAATTTTAAGATTTTTTATTTTTCAAATTTTAATTAAAAAATAACAGTAAGGTGTTCAGTTGCTTAATTTAAATTTAATTCAAATATATATATAAATGTATATACAGGAACAGAAAAAAAAACATAGGGATTTGAATTCATTAAATTTAATGTGTATATAAATGTATAAGTGAATTTACGGTAAAGAAAAAAAAAATTAAACAAGTAAAGTTAATTCCTGTTTTATTTTTATAGAAATTTCTAATTATAAATATATATACATGTGTTCCAATTTATTAATTATTCTAAAATAAATTTTTAAAAGGTGATTTGTTTGTTTAGTTAACATGTTTAGAAATTTATTTTTGTCTCTAAAAGTAGTTTATTTATGAAAATTTAGTTTAAATTTAAATTTTTAGTTAAATCAATTATTAAAGACAAAATTGGGTTAAACGAAACTATTAGTGAATTAAACTATTTTAGTTGCAAACTGAAAAATAAAATATAAATACTGAAGCAGAAAGAAGAAAATTTAGTTTTAAAATTAAATTGTAGTTAAATAAATTTATTTAAGTAAATTTAGTTGAAATTTAAATTTTATTAGATAAATTTGTTAAGAGTAATCTGTTTAAAATTAAAAGGGAATTTGTTTAGAATGAGTGATTAAGCCCAAATTAAATTATAAACTAGTTAAATCAAATGAAAATTTATTATTCGATCTGTTCGAATATTAATAAATTGTGTAAATATTTATACAAGGTATAAATCAAGGAAATCGAGACAAGATGGAAATGTATTGCAAAATAAAAGCTAAGGTGAGAACTTCTCACTCAAAAATTTTTAAGTTGGATTTGCAGTTATTGATTGATTGCTATTTAGTTATGATATTAAATATAGTAGGATATATCTACATATATTAGCAATATATATATATATATTGGCATATGTATATATTGGAGTTGATTGATTTCCCGCATTGTATAGCGGATGAGACCCTATTGCGCTGCCTATTAAGCGGATAATATTTTATAAATCCCATATACCGCGATATTCCACCTCGAAGTGGAATGGGTATTGTGCTAATGTCTGTGGATGCAAGGAAACAGGTTGGAGGGATCCAACTGGATTCCTCACAAATATTTATTTGATTCAGATATTGTGATATTTGATTGTTTATCATATCGATATATGATATTGGAAAGTCGTGATTGACTATTTGATGTGTTGCATCATCGGATCCAATTTTGAAGTTTAAAAATAACGATTTTGATTTTAAGGGATTTCTAAAGTGATTTTTGAAAGTATACGTTTATAAAATATTTTTTTTGAATTGATTCATCTTAAATAAATAAACGTTATAATTTTAATACTATAAAATTATGGTTTTTGAGAAATACAGTTAAAAGTTGATTTTTGAAAATATGGGATTAATGATTTTATAAAATAGTTAAAATTAGGATTTCTAAATTTATTATAAAAATTTTAAATGATAGGAGTTATGAAATTTGATTATTTTATAAATCAAAATGATGAAATTATAAAGGAGTTTAAAGACGTTTTAAAAGAATAATATAAATTGATCCATATAAAAGATTTATAAATTGATATTTATAAATTAAAAATATTGGAATTGTAAAATGAGTTTTTATAAGTGTTAGAATGAATTGTGAATGAATTTCATAAATGAATGAAATCTATAGGATTATAACGGCGAAGTTATAAATGGAATTTTATAAATAGTAGGTTTATAAAATGTGTAAAGTTATTTAAAAGAATAGATTTTGGATAAATAAATGAATCTTATAAGTTATAAGATTTATAATTTGGGAAGTTAAAAGAACAATTTTGTAAACAAATAAATTATGAGCATTTAACTTATAATATGGACTTTCGGTATATAATTGAGTTATAAATCGAATAGGTTAATGAAGGAATTTATAAAGGGAAGTTGTTATAAAATAAATAGAAATGGAATTTATGAACATTGTTTTATAAATCCGCAACGACTTATTTTGATAAGTAAAATTGTTGTAATTTATTAATGGAGTTATATTCACGTTTTAGACAGTGAATAATCATGTAAAACAAAATGTATAGAAATGATGAAATTGGTTAACAGGTATATTCACGTTTTTGAATAGTGAATAATATATTAAAGAAAATGTTTTGGATGTGATGTTTTAAATAGAATTACAACGATCTAAAGATGTTTAAAATGTATTAAGATTCGAAAACATAGATTTCAACATTCATTGTTGAAATAGACGTTTTCGAGAAATAGAAGGAAATGGTGGACTATAACACTGTTGTTATAGTAAATGATTTCCGAAAGGAAATGTTTTGTATAGTATTGGGATTTATATATCTATTTTAATTTCGAATCCCTATACTAGTGATTTTGGGTTGTCGTAACAATGTTTTACGCAAAATTCGTTTTGGCCCAAATAAATATGTTTAAGAGAATGATTTCCTTAAAGAATGAAATATATACTTAATTTCGATTAGAGTATATTGAATATTTTCCAAGTGTAGAAAATAAAAAGACTTGTGAATTACTCATAAATAAATAAGTATGGAAATGTTTTTTTTCCAATATTAAGTGAATATTTTGAATTTATCTTTTTGAAGATAAATTGAAAATGAATACTAGAAATCGAATGGAAATCGTATATTCATAAATATTTTGGAATATAAATTCACTATGGAATTTATAAATGAAAGGGGGAAATTGTTTAAAAATAAATATTGATTTATTTTTGAAGAATGGAAAATATATATCTTGTAAAGATATTTTTGGAAAATAAATAATTTGGAAAATTATTTGGAATCTGGTGATGTTGTGCATATCCGTTAATAGTTCAATAACCAACTATCAATATTTACCTTTAAATAGGTATTTGTTGTGATTTGCTTGAAATTGAATGCCACACTTATTTTTTTTAAATAAGCGCTCACTATTCGGGTTAACCGGGAAAGGACCCTGGGGTCGTATAACCCATTCCGAATATGTGATACGTCGTTATGAATTGCATTTGAAGACCGGTGTTGAAGACCGGATATTTTCGAAAACGAAAGGGTTTCTTGTTGATTGTCTCTGCACTGGCTGATCCCCGGTATAGAGATCTCCATATGTGATGGGAAATCCGGACGTGATTAGAGATTATCCGGATCGCAAGGACTTCTTTGTAAGTGCCTTCGGTTCTGTTCGATCCCGGAACAGACTTGTATGGATTGTATGTCTGACATTACAAATTGAGATATAAAGCTGATTTCTTTCAAATATATTTCTGTTGGTGGCGGAGAATTTATTCTCTTAGCTTAACACCCTTCTCTGAGACGTACGAACTCAGAGGTTATGTAGTTGAAGGTTTTTAGCAATATACTCCCAATTTGGTAATGTGACATGCTGAGTGTTGCTGTGAAATGATCATTGTGTTGATCATTTACGATAAGATCATTTGTTTGATCGTTTATCTTTGTGATCATTTCTATGATCATTTGTTGACCCAAAGCACAGCTTTTGTATAAAGCGTGGCTTTGTGGACGAGACTTCGTCGAGCCTCACACCCCGGAATGGTCAAAACAGGAAAGATGCGGCAAGGTTATGAGGGGTAGCTCCCTTTAGGGTATGTGCATTTCCTTTCGGAAAAGGGTGGTATCATGGTATGGAGCCCAGATGCTTACTCATGTTGAAACACTTATTATTATGGTATGATGTTGATTACGAGCGCTCGGTTAAAGGTCCTAAAGGACCGGGGGATGGCATACTCGTGTCAGTAGTTACCCAGTTAGGGGTAACCCGGCCTTGTGTTGGCAGAGATCCGGATTGGTTCTCGGGGACATCCTTCCAGAGGCGTTCTCATGTGGCAATGGAAAGTTCCTTGGCCTGACCATTTGTTGGAAATCCATAGAAACAATACGAGACTTGTACGGTTTTAGTTGTAGAACCTGCTTCCTCAGGACGTAGCTACAGCAGGCATAATATAATGGTACCTATGGTGGCTAAGATTTATATTCTACTTTCGAAATATCTTCTACACTATGCACTAATAATAATATCAAAATTGATTTGATTTTTGCGTAGTAAGCATCTTTGACTGACATAAGAAGAAATCTCCTCCAAGTCTGCGTTTGCATTGTGTGTGTGGTGGGAGGTCTTATGGTAGTCTCATTCTTAAGAACATTGCGAATTGATTTTAAAAAATATTCCTCTATTTTGATTTTGAAGATAAATAAACTATTTTGAGTTCTCACACCAGTCACATGACTGACTCGGAGTTTATTGTTTTCCTTCCTAAACTCTGGGTGCCCACCAATTTCCACACGGGCAGTCGAGAGTTAGGTTTATCAGGATATTCTGGAATTCAGGAATTGCTGGAGGCAAGATGGATGGCATTGGCGTATCACTAGTAATAGTATTTCTTTTCCGCTGTTTGATGTTGTTTGTTGTTGTACACTCTGATAATGAAATGTAATGTAATAACTGATATAGTTCTTTGTTTAAAGATTATTCATTTATCTATTATATGTTGTTCCGCTGCGAATTGTGAGATTCTGATATTGTTCTGTTATTTCTTTCTGTGGTGTTCTATCTTCTTATCTCTTCTTCTACCTCTTTCTTTTTCTTTTCTTCTTCTTAAACCCTAACATTTCGGTTTTTTGACAACGAAAAATCGCAATCGTTACAGATTTTTGATGCGAACACTCAATCCTAGCGATAAACGACTCGGCGACGAAGCCCAGTCGCTCGCGGATCAGTCTCGATTACATCGTTTGAAACGATTTCAACTCTTGTGATTTGAATTACCGACCTAGAGGTGAGAGGGAATGAGTGCTTCGACTATTGATTAGTGCGATTCTCGGATTTCGCCATTCTCGGATTTCGCCATTATTTTGTTTTTTTTCGATTTCGTTCGACTGTTCATATATCTTTTGACCAAAATTTGGGATAAACGGAGGAAGTGTCGGCTAGGTTATTTTATTATGGACAAGAGAGCAGCGCAATTTCAGGAGAGTAGGTAGCGTATGGAAGAAGGAAAATATCTACAGTGTTTTGAAGGTGAAATCAAAAAGTATTGACGTGATTTTAATTTGACTGGTTAACTAATATATTAATTTGATTTAAATTTAAATTTAAATCGAACTGAATTACACAACCTAAAATCTCCACCTCCTATCGCAACGTGCCGCTAGGCGTTTATAATGTTAACCCCCTATTTCGAACACAATGGAAAAGGTTTCGAGTCCTAATTCGATCGTATGGAGAAGATAGCTTTTTGGACTTGGTTATTATATTTAATTTCGATTTAGATTTAAGCGCGTTTATATATCGTACACTCACACAACAACTCCAAATGCTAAAAAAATTAAAATCCGATAATAATATACTAGTACGGATCCAATGGAACTGGTTTTGTCGAAATCTGAGACTGTACCTCAGAAGGCTATTTTTAAATATCAATTTAAACGATAAATTTTCAAATCTGAACGAATCACCTTTAAATTCAATTTTAACACTTTACTATCTTTGGCACTATCAATATAAATTTTATAAACCTTCAAATTATTTTTAACCGGCTTAAAACTCGAGATTCAATATTTTACCTAACTTCCAATTATTAAATTCAATTATTTAATTATCAAGTAAATAGTCATATTCGAAATTCAAGCCAAAATTAGCCTTTCCAATATTTAAAATCAATTAAATATTTCAATTTCTAATATCCAAAAATTACGGGCCGTCACAAAGCCACTCAAGAGATTAATCAATATAATATAAAATATTTTTATATCACTAAAAAATACACATTTATATATAAATACAGCAAACTCATTCTAAGGTGTTACCGACCCTATCCCTATTGAGCAATCCCCTTCAAAGCGAATGGTTCTCACTTAACCTTCAACTCTGATACAAAAAATTTAACGATCCACTTTTCCGTACAATTTAACAGAATAATCAACCGTACATGACCCAGTCAAATTGAACGGAAAGGCGGATAGTTAGGATAAAAAAAGAAGAAAGAAGCCAAGAAGAAACTAGACAACATAGAGTCTAACGATGGAAAGAATAAACTATAACATACAACAAATATTTACACAAAAGCAAACAGTAATACATATATATATATATATATATATATATATATATATATATTTATGACATTATTCAGAGTAGACTAACATATTTCAGTCCGGACAGTTATAACAACATGTCTTCACAATAGTTGATAAATTAAGCAAAGAATCTGTGGAAAAATAACTATATACATGGATACATCTTTGGGCCTCCTACTCGTCTCCTGAGCTCTAATGCATCCAAATTAATCTGTAAATATCTTTGGTCCGACCCGAGCATTATAATAAAATAACATTCAAGTTAATCTGGTAAACCACTGTGAGAAAACACACCTCAATTGAGTTTCAATGTTTCAAATGTTAAAAAAATAAAAGTATCTCATAGGGTCATGCTGCACACTAACACAGACGGGTTTTTATCTTACGGTAATCAAACCAATTCATACAAAATTCTCTAATGTTATAATAGTGTCTAAGATACAAGTACTTATTAATCATAGCCGAAATTGTTACATTAATCAAATTCTAGCATAATTAGTAGATAACTAAAATAGTAAAGGCTTGAGGTTTGAGTCAATCCTGGTTGATGAGGCTTGAGGTCACGTTTTACCTTTTATATAGCATTTCTCACTTGGAATGCTAATACTGCCCTCCGAGCAATAATATAATGCTAGCATTCATCCATATAAGTTCAATCTGGGGCTGAATGAAACTAAAGGAAGCACTTCTACTAAATCCATTTTGGGAATCATCCTCAGGATTAGTAGCAAGAAGCCCTTGCACTTTAAAGAGCTTCATCATCAATTTCGCCATCTTCATTACGTGTTTACTTCGAACACTTGAGTTGGATCAAAGTGGTTTTAAGATAACTGATCTGATTCTGGTCTCTTCGAAACAACATTAGATAGTTTCTGGTAAACTCAACTGTGGTTCTTTAGAAAATGAACAGTCAAAGATAAGAGCAAATATCATCTCCTAACCGTTAGTGGATGAATTTCTTTATCATTTGTCCTAGGAGAATAAAACAAGATTTATACGCATAAAAAGCATCATCGGAGATGACTGTACCATATAACTCATATATTTCTCTTAGATATTTCCAAAGTTACGTGGGTCCAAATTCGATAGTCGGTTATTTGACTATCGAATAGACAAATATTCAAACCAGGGATTTATTTCAACGAGAAAACTCACATTGGTTAAGAACATAAGTAACCACTAGCCTCTTTAATTAATCTTTTCATTAATTAAATTCATTACATAAATATTTGTATCAAAATAATTTTACAAAGATATATTATTAATCCTTATAATTTCAATACTTAGAAACTATCCATATGCTTATCTCAATAATATAGGTATATTCACAAAATCGAAGGAAGATTTTCTTTTACACAATTCTAAAACCATTTATAAAACTCCTTTTATAAATCTAGAAACATATTTCTAAAATTTGTTTAAAATATTGAACCATTTATAAAAGGCCATTAGCTTGTATATAATTTTCCTTAAAGTCTTCAATTCATTCTATAAAAATCCTCTTATAAAACCCAAATCTATTTGTAAAACTCTATTTATAAATCTTGAAAACATATTTATAAATAAATTTCAATCATTTACTACAAAACACTATTATATAGTAATAATTAATAAAAAGATTTAAAACATTATTAATAAACAATAGTAATTAATCTTCACCATTATTATAAATAATTTCCAAAGCATTATTAATAATCATTATTGTTAATTTCAAAATATATTAATTATTTACAATAATTATAACCTTTCAAAATATTAAAATATTGATAAAAATAACTTTAATACAACATTAATTATAAATAAATAATTTTAAAACAATATTAAGTATAAATAGATAAATTTAAAACAATATTAAATATAAATAATTTTAAAACAATAGTAAATATAAACAAATAACTTGGAAAAGATTGATAAAATGGTTGGAGTAAAAATAGAAGTTAAATCATTTAAAATAAAATATTTCTGAAACCCAATTTCAGATTCAAAATCATTTACTGTCCCAAAAACCAACTCCAACTCAAATGGCAATTTATAATATTTTTTAAAATATTAAGTTGAGGCTAATAGCTACCCAATATTTAACCAACATCGATATTAATTTCCTATTACTATAGGGTTTAGGTTTGTGCATATAATGATGTCATAATCAATAGAGCCAACAATCAGTTTTAATGTCCAATGCTTCATTTGTCTAAAATTATATAATTTAGAATCAGCAGTGGCAAGGAATCCAATTGGATCCCTCCAACCTGTCCCCCCACATCACAACTCATATGTACATATCAACACATATATATGTAAATAAAATCAACAGTGGTGAGGAGTCTTGTTTGATCCATCCAATCTATTCTCTTGCATTCAAGCAGTATACAATCATATAATATGGGTCTTCCGCTACTAGGCAGGTGTGTGTGTGTATATGGTTATTTGCTCCAAGTGTGGGAATAAATCCAAACCAACTGATAAAATAGCAAATTATTCAAACATTCAATCAACAATTTTTATCAACTATGTAACATATTAGTTAACCAAAAGGGCAAGTTTAACCCACCATTACCCCAGTTGTCATCAAAGCATTTTGGTTCCATCAGATTTTGAATGACGTTCAAATTCAAAGTAAAATTTAATAAGCTCCATTCGTCGTCGAATCAATTCTATATTGTAATTCACGTTAATGCGATCCTAACGCGACCGACCGCATTCAATTCTGACCTAAAATGTACAAGGTATCTCTAATATAAGATTTGCAATTTTAAAATATAATATACCTCCTTAATTACAATCATTATTTTTTGATTAACTGCATTTAAATTATAACCTGTCCTCCTAATTCTCCTTCTCCCACTCGCGTTTGATAATACCCAGGCCATGCAACTTCATCTCATCACCGTCGCCGCCTCAGTCATCCAATCGTCGCTGCATCATCACCCCACGCTCCGCCGAACTCAACAAGCTTCCAATTACCATTCACATTGCCTATAAAGGCCCCATTCCCCATAAATCCATCTAAACCAAACTCCATTCGTCCTTGGATTTGCAACACCATAGTCCATGCCGCGCCACCAAACTTCGCCTGAACCTTGACCGAACCATTCTCAACATTTCTCCTTCAGGGTCCATCGCCTAAAGATAATCCAAAACACAGTGAATCCCCAAAAACCAAATTTCGGTTATAATTCTCCTTCAGTTTCCATAGCCAATCTCCACAATTGATCTACTACATCTCCATTTCGCAAACAATTTGCTAGTTGAAGTAGAAGCCTAAAAACACACAGAATGGTCCCGAGGATTATGGGACGTTGGATCGAGCACGGGCGATTTTTTGAATTGAGAAACTTTCCTCTGGTTTAGTCGTGTTTAAATAGGGGAAAAGCAAGGGTCTGAACGTGGGCAAGGGTATAGCTACAGTGGAGAAATATGGTGAGGATATGGTTGTGTGTATGTGTGTGTCGATATATATTCAAAAATATATAGCTCGATGTAGTTAAAAATCTCGAACTCCAAAGTAGAAATGCCGCTTGACGTTCTATATGTAATACCCATATTCCGATCACAATGAAACTAGTCTCGAGACCTAATTCGATCATATGCAGAGGATGGCTTTTCAAACCTAGTTATATCATATAAATTTCTACAATTAGTTCCTAAGCGTTTCGAACTCGCGCGATCAAACGATACATCCGATCGTCATGAAATTCGACATCTTAAATAACTCACTATTATGGATCTAATGAAAACAGCTTCATCTAAATTCAAGACAGTGCTTTGGAAGGCTATTTTCACTCGTTAATTAAAACGATTATTATAAAAACAAGTTTAATCGCTTTTAAATTCAAATTCAAAAGTTTACTATCTTCATTCTTATCCGAATGGAATTTAAATCAACTTTCAAAATCATTTTCATTCACGTAAAATTCAAGATTAAATTATATAAACAATTCTAAATATTCAAATAACCATTATATTTTAAATTCAAGTTATTTAATTTATAAAATTAACTTTTCAATATTTAAAAGCAATTAAATATTCCTAATTCGAATGACCGAAATTATAGATCATTACATAAATTTTATTGAATTAATTAATTAACTTAAGTACTTAATTTAAAGTACTCAACTCCCCTAATTATCTTCCCCGAACTGAATCATGCACAAGATACTCTATACACTCACCATTGCTGCCTTCTTCTCTCATCCCTCTCTCTTTCTGCATTCAATGTAATCAACCACCACTTCCTCCGGTGAACTCCGCGTAGTATGCTCTCCACATCCCAATCTTTGACATCATGCTCGCACCTTCCTCTTGATTCACGATCATACCCAACTATATGACAAACCCAATGTTGCATATTTCCCTATGTGGCCATACCACCTCCAATTGTTCTATGTCCACTCGTGTGCTCAAGGGAAACTCAACGACACCTTCCTCTTTGTCTAACTCCACCTCTGGCGTCGACAAATGCTAACCCTAGTTCTCAGCCACAACCATTGATCGTTTCCAATCACCACCCATAAGACAAACCCCATATAGATTCGAAGATATCACTCATACGACTACAATGGATCAGACGTCATATTTACCATCAATAAAAGCTCTTGATTTTAATTTTGGAAGAGGAGGCTAGGTTGAAAATGTTTATAAGAAGAGAGAAACATGAAAAAGGAAAGAATGGAAAAAAGAGAGTTGGAAAGAAAAGTGAAATGGGGTTATTTTAAGTTAAAATTTCTGACACTTCGCTACAAAATATTCCATTCGCATACAAACTGCAAACGATGGAAATAAAAGTACAATTGCACAGAATAATATGACACGAACACAAAACAACAATAAAATACACTGGTTATCTTATTTTGTGAAATTTCAAAAATAGCAATGTTTGTCGAAAAATACGTCAAACAATAATTTAGATATTTTCTAACTAAAAAAGATAAAAAAAATTCTATAAGTTCATCTAAAAATACATCATTAAATAACATATTATTTTATTAACAATTCATTTTCTTATTATTTATTATATTTGAATCAAATTTAAAATTTTAAATAAATTAAATATTCTCATTTGAAACGTAAAAAATTACAGGTCTTTACACAATCCATCAAATACATGCACATATAATATCTCCATTAAATTCTCATAAATAACCAAATAAAAATTTTATACAAAAATAATCTTCTTAACTTCAACAGAAAAAACTCAATGAAAATGGTTTCCAAAAGTGAAAAAAATATGGAAACTTGAAATACATTTTGACTGGTAATGTCTTAAAGTGATTTAGGAAACAAGAAGGATTTAATAAATGCATGCTTATTATAGATATTCTCATTTAAACATGAATGCTATAGTGTAGATTAACTATAAATATTAGAGTAATTGAACTTATAAAGAAATAAAAAGTCTTCATATTGCATAGTAATATATTTTAGAATTCAATTCTTACTGGAGCAATAAATTATTGGCATTTAATGTTCGAACTTAAAATCGTCAATTATATATGCATGCAAACAAATAATTTTTTCTTTACACTCCAACTTTTCAAATCAAACATTTGAGAAAAACATAAGGGACTAATACATGTCATCACTAATTTTTCTCTTAATGTAATTATTCACTTCATATGCTAATGAAAAATATAATATCGAGTCACCTCAAAGATAAGAGTTAATGCTTCTATCGAAATATAAAAATTTAAGAAAATTCATTTTTATTCAAAGAAGAACTTTTTTCCTCATGAATGGATGTTTATCATTTATCAATTATATAACCAAAAAAATCAAGATATTCAACAAGCAAGTTGCATTACTTACATACATGGAAAATAATATAGATGTTTCGTCACATTATTTTTTAATTTCACTATTAATTTTCAATTATATTTTTGTTAAATGATTAATTAATATTAATAACCTCTATTTTCATTCTATAAAGTTTTCACCTGTAAATTGTATTCATTGACATACTAGCTCTAGTCATGTGGAACATGCATTATATATTTTTACGGAAAAAACTTATAAACATCCATTAAGTTTAATTGTAACAATAATCTATATTTATAGATCATTCAATCAATAACATAATTTACTTGCATATAGCATATAAGGATATGATGATAAAACAAAGTAATCAGTTGTATCTTTATGACGATGTTTTAACTGTTAAAAATAACTGAAGAGTTGATTTATTCACTTATGGTGTTATACAGTTCATAAACCAACTATTTATAGCAACACTGCTAAGAACCTATGTAATTATATAATAGGAAAAATATTGTAATAAGGGAAAGCATAGACATTGAAATATTCCTGATTTATTTTTTAATATTCAATAAATATTTCTAAACATTCTTCTTCAAACTCACGATGCGGCGGCTATAAGCATCGAGAGTTTGCCAACTAGAAATCGAATATGTGAAATTAAATGTGACTTGGTAGCATGGAAGAGGGAACGAAAGTAGAGTAATAATGCCTTTTTCAAGATGGTGACGTATGACATGACAATCGATCTCAATATGTTTGATCCACTCGTGAAATCGAGTTGCAAGTAATCTGAACATCACTCTTATTATTACAATACATAGAAGTAGGATCAAAAAGATACAACCCTATATCTGCAAGTAACCTACGCAACAAAATAATATATTTGGTAGTAGATGCTATACATAGATGCTTTGCTTTAGTTAAAGATTGAGGAACAACATATTGTTTCTTACTCTTCCAATGTATAAGAGAATCACCAAGAAAGATGCAAAAGCCAGTGATTGACTTGCGATCCAGGGGTCACTACCATATTTAATGTCAGAATAAGCACGCAATTCAAAAGTTGAGATTGATGAAGAAAGAAAGCTATGGAAAATAATACCTCGAAGATACCTTAAAATATGAAGGACGACTGCCTAGTGAATTGTAGTATAGTAAACTATAAACTAACTAATAAATTGAACAACATATGACATATACGGACGAGTGGTAGTAAGATAAACCAAGCTTCCAACAATAGTATGGTATATAATAAGATCTGAAATTGATATACCTTTCGAAGGACAGTGTTTTGCATTAACTTCAATAGAGTGTCAAAGACCTTATTAACTATAAGTCTAGCTTTCACGAGAATATCTATGACATATATTGGCTGAGAAAGAAGATAATTTTTTGGTAAGTGTGCAATCTCAATTCCTAAGATATATTTTAGAGGTTCCAAATCTTTCATTTCAAATTTTTTAGCTGACTCCTTTTTTGAGGAATAAATGCCATGAACATCATCTCTTGCAATAATCATATTCAACATACCAATAGTATGATATGTGCTTCATTAATGTTTTTAACAAAAAAGGAAATATCATGAAAGTTAGAGACGAAAACAAGAGTTTAATCACAGTAGAAAATTTCTCAAACCAAGGGCAAGGTGCTTGCTTAAGTCCGTACAATTATTTCTTAAGCTTACAAACATATCCAGATTCATGTTGAACACCTAGAAGAGGTTCCATCTAAACTTCTTCTTGAGGATCGCCATTCAAGAATCCACTTTTAAGTATTTTCGAGCGTGGGAAATAGCAATAAGAGTATGAATGAGAGTCATTTTTACAACCGTAGTAAACGTCTCTTTATAATCCATGCCATTCCATTAAGAGTAACTTTTTTTGAAATGGTACTTTATATACAACAAATCACCACGACAACATATCACATGTGAATAAACGCTCGAATCACGCTACGCAAGTTTCAAACTTGTGGCATTTCGCACCAAAGCCAAATCACTTAACTACTGGAACAATGGTGCCTATCATTAAGAGTAACCTTTTGCCGCCATTCTAGCTTTATATCTTTCTATTGATCCATCATATTTGGTTTCAATTTATACACCCAACGACAACCAACAATGGTCTTATTATAAGGTAGAAGAATCAACTTCTAAGTATATGTCCTTTGTAAGGTAGAAAGTTCTTTATCCATAGCCTCTCATCAACAAGGATTAAAAACTGCCTCTTTATAGGAAGTCGGCTCAGAAATTTTATAAATGGAGATTAAGAATGAAGAAAGGGATTAAGAGTAACAAGAATAAGCAAAATCATGTGATTTTGATGACTTAAGAATGCATGTGGAATGACGAAGAGGTGGATCTACATGCTCAGTTAGGGATTAAGTGGCCATAATAGGAGGACATAGCTTCAGGTGTTCTAGTTGTTCCAATTTCTATGAGGCTGTTAGTATTATCATTATCCTCGAAAATGTGATCAATATAAATTAGAACAGATTTGGTTAAACTATGAGTGTTGGATGGAATAGTGTAAAAAGGTATATGTTTAAGAAATACAACATTTTGAGACAAATAAAGTTTTTATATGGTTGGATCAAAATATCTATACCCATTTTACCCATCATAGCAAAGAAAAATACAAATAGCAGACCGAAACACAATTTATTGCATTCTATATGAGGAAGAAGAATAAAACAAGTACACCAAAACACTTTAAAATGGAATAATCAGGTGCATGTCCGTATAATTTTTCAAAAGGTGAAATACCTGAAATGAGAAGAAGGAATAATGTTAATTATTCTAACAGTCGCAAGAACAGCTTCATCCCAAAATTCCCTACGAACAGAAGCAAGAGGTAACATAGATCGAGTAGTTTCAAGAATATGTATGTGTTTTTTTTTCTGCAAATCCATTTTTTAGGAGTAATTGTACATAAGGTTTGTTGAATAGTTCAATCCAAAGAAAGTAATTCACAAAATTTCTTAAAGGTGTATTCTCCACCTAAATCATACCTAAAACATTTATAACAAACGAATGTTGTGTTTTGACAAATGCTCTAAAGTTTTTGTATATTTCAAAATAGTCAAAGTGATGTTTCATTAAATAGACCAAATAATAGCGTGTATATTCATTAATAAAGGACACATAATATTGAGACCCTCCTCTAGTGGAAACTGGAGATGGTCCCCACACATCTGAATGAATCAACTCAAATAGAGTAGAAGAAATATAGATGCTACTATTAAAGGGCAAAGTGGAAAACTTTTCTAGTTTACATCCATTACAATTGAAAATATCATGATTTTGTAAATTTCCTAACGCACATGTGGACGCTAAATACTCAAATGAGAAGAAGAGCCATGATCCAAATGAGAATTCCATAAATAAAAACTAAAGGAAAAGGACACAAATGAAAACTAAATAAATCAAAGCTAGTAGCTGCACTAGTTGGAACTATTAATTCATTCAAAACATATCGTCCTCTTACCCTATAGCATATCTCAATTAGTTTTTGGGATTGTAGATCCTGCATTAAACAAGAATCAAAAGTAAATGCTACTATACTACCAGGGTAGCATAACTGACCAACAGATACAAGATTTAATGTGAGATTCGAAATATCATAGACACTGGAAATAAATAGGTTGGGTGTAATAACATAAACAACTCCCGCCAAAAGCATAGAAGTGCCATCAATAGTCATATGGTATAACATGAACGAAGGATGATGAAGGGAAAGTAGAAAAAGACGAAGAGTCTCGAGGTATATGGTGGGAAGAACTAGAATCCAAGACTTATAAAGCAGACTTACCCAAGGAGTTATTATGTATTTGACGTGCAAATGAAGAGGTGGAAATATCTTGTAGTTGTAGAGGACGAAAATTCTAAAGAGACTTGTATCTGGTAAAATGAATAGCAGCACTCGAGAAATAGTGAGACAATTGAAATTCCTTTTCGAATAAAAAATTATGACATATCTAAATACAAATTTCTATAGAAAGAGTTCCAATAATAGCCTTTTGATTGTCCATAATTACAGATAAAACAACATTCTTAGCTGCATTCATTGATTCTATGAGCGTAGTTAGTGAAAGATGTAAATATTTACAACACCTGGTTCACATTTAAGAGTTCTTTTGAGTCTCAATTTGGAATCCCAAAATTCCATTTGTTTATTCAGTTTTTTTCCTTTTTCCTTCCTTTTTTTCATTTTATAAATAATATAATATAATAATATCGATGTGATATAGTGATTATTCTCTTCCTTTTTGCTCTCAGTCCAAACAAAAATAATTTAGATTAGATAACACAACCTAGAAACAAAGTAGGACTTTGGAAATCACTGAGATATGCATCAAGTAGTAGATGCAGATGTAGTTTATGAACGTCCATTTTGATGAGTCACCTGAGATGCATTTGGATCTGTTGTCCAGGTTAGCTTGCATGTTATAGATTGTGTATTTGGTCCAAAAGTTCTTTAGTGTAGATGTAAGATTTGATTGTAGGTGGTTGTTGATAGCAGATCTGAGTGGAGTAGAACAAAAGTGGTGGTTTGATAATGTAATTTGAGAGCAGTAAAGTAGTGATGTGTTTTTTGGATTAGGCAAGGCGATGTCTGGGTTATGATGTTTTTGAAGTTTGGTGATGGTGTAAGTAAAAAAGAAGAAGAGAGAAAGAAAGGCGAAAAAAGTTTATAACAGTAAAGAGGAGAATAATACCTCAAATTAGAAATCTGCTCTGGTACCATGTTGAAGATAATTGAAGAATTGATTTATTGAATACATGAATACTTTATTACCACTTGATAATGTTATATATTTCATAACCAATTATTTATAGCCATATTGCTTAGAGCTAAGTAATTGCACAACAAAAATACTATTGTAATAAGATAAACCCTATAGGTTGAATATCCATGATTTATTTCTTAACATATAATAAGTATCTCTTATTATTAAAAAACACATCACGTGCATGTAAACCACTTTATTTATCAATTCAATCATCTCCAAACTTAATTAAACTCACAATGAACAATTTACAAAACAACTTATAATCCTTTTTTTCCGACAATAATTTAACACAATGTTGAACAAAAGTACTAATCAAGAATTTGAGGGTCAATCACTATATATTCATCAAAAAATCATGTACAAAGCTATTTCATAATTAAAACAACAACCCCATATTTAACTTTCTTGTAACAAAGTTATTGTTTTTTGCCCAG
Organism: Allium cepa; assembly: GCA_030765085.1. Taxonomy (NCBI): domain Eukaryota; kingdom Viridiplantae; phylum Streptophyta; class Magnoliopsida; order Asparagales; family Amaryllidaceae; genus Allium; species Allium cepa. The sequence continues at coordinate 870,938,362 of CM060943.1, read as the reverse complement.
AGTTAGTTACCATAACGTATAAAAAATTATATATCCATATAGTTACAAAAAATTCATCTATGGACTTGTGATCAACAAAGCACACAAACAATTAATAATGTAAATGACTTTTGATTGAAAAACTCACCTTGCTTTCACACACTTCAAGATTTTCTTCTCCGTGCACTATCACAATAACATCTTAATCGTTCGATCTTTACTCACAAAACCCAAATAGTCTAATGCTTATGAATTATGGATCAATTTCATTTTCAAATTATTGGAATTTTCGAGTAGAAGTAATCAAGAGAAATTGATAAAATATTAATGTGTTATTTACTAGCTATTGCGTTGAAAGTGAAATTCATCATGATTATGGTGCAATTGATAATTCTTTCCACTCACAAGGTTAACACAACAATCCCTCAAACATGTGTACTTAAGATTAAAAGAATTGGAGAATTGTAGAAAACATCGTCCAAGAGTTCTATTCAAAAGATAATTTTGTAACCAAATGAATTTTTGAAAGAGAAGAGATAAAGAAGATAGATTTATTCACTGTATTGTTTTTCAAATGAAAGAGAGGAAAATGATAGGGGTGAAGGAGAAAGTACCATCCTTTTATTATTTGACCAAAAAAGTTAGTCTCAAAATAAATAGTAAACTAACAGAAATGGTTGTCCATTAAAGCAAAATACAAAAGATAAGAAAATTAGAAAATTAAGTTTTATTGTATTTATCCAACAGTATAGATAATGCAAAACCATAGAAGAAGGATACAAATACCTTATAAAACTCATTTTTACCATGAATAATGTGCACATTGTGTTCTTAGAAATTAGTTTATATTGAAATATAGATAGATTTAGCCCATCTATTTTTGTAAAAGGATGACCATATGAGAATATTCGTTTTCATTCATATATTAATCATTGTGTTACTTTTGCATCTGTTTCTTTGCTACATTACATCTAAAGAGGTGTATATTAAAAGATTGGGTATTATTTATTTTAGTATCATGTAATTATTTAACCTCTGACTAATTAATAAGATGAATCAAAAGTTGGTGAGTTTATTGAATTTTTTGTTTATCGTTGTTTTATTATATAATGATTGCTTCATATACAATATTTTAGTGATATTTGGAGAAGTTTTGTGTGTCTAATGATTACAATTTTGTAGATATTTTAATTTGATTAAAGGGGCTTTGCACGAAAGGTCCCTATTTTTGTTGTTGTTAGAAGAAAAATCCCTATAGAAATAAGTCCCTGTTTTTCTAAATTAGAAAGTGCAACTTAGCTTGCGCTTTTCTAAAATTTCAAAATTTTAGAAATTTCAAAATCAGAAAACGCAAACTAGCTTGTGCTTTCCTACTTTTCAAAATTTTCAAAAAGAAAATTCAAAATCAGAAAGCGCAAACTAACTTGCATTTTCCTGATAGAAAGTGCAAGATAACTTACGCTTTTCAAAATTTTGAAAATTTCAAAAAAGATTTCATAAACAGAAAAGTGCAAGTTACCTTACATTTTCTGCCAGATAAGTGCAAGACACCTTGCTTTTTTATTTTTCAAAAATAGGGACCAATTTACATATTCATTTCTACATGGACTTTTCCTTTAACAACGTCAAAACCAGGGACATGTATCTCTTTTCTTGTTGATTAAATCTAAGAATGTTCCCGTTATAACAAACAAAAAATTCGTATAGAAGACACATGTTACATACTAATAACTTCATGATCGAATCTATTAGCAGCGCTTAATTTTTCTATTACATCCGTCATTTTGTTAAAAAAATTTCACACATCATTTATTTCTTTTTCTCACACCATATTATATTAATTTCACCGTTTTATTTTTAGTTTCTTTTTCATTCACTTTCTATGAGAATGGAAAAAAAATTAAGGTGTTAAGATTTAGACTAGCTTTAATAAAGCTAGAAGTATACATGTTTGGTTGAAGGGAGAATGCAACGGTTGAACATATTAATGAATGACCCCTTTTCGAAGATTGATTCTCCAAAAACACTATCAATTTTACATCTATTAAATAATAGTAAAACGAAAGAATTTCCTGTTGATTCTTTCCTTATATTTTATTTTCAAATCCCCACAATTAATAATTATTGTTATTACAAAGTTTTATAAATTCTCTCTATTATCATTTAACATTTAAATATCAATATTAAATAATTCTAAAGTTTAACCTTTATCATATTCTTTACATTCGATTCGTATAACTAAATCAATTAAGTTATCAAACATTTGAACATTTAAAATAAATCTAATTTATTGATATTTATTATTTTAGGTAATAACTCCTAAATAATGACAATTTAACGTACTATATATCACATTTATGTTTACAAAGGTTTTTTAAATTAAAATTTCAATCAAGTCCACATAACTTAAAATTTTCACAACTATATACAAATTTTAGTTCTCTTGCATTCTTCTACACTTAAGTTTACATAAATTTTAAACCAAATACATATGCTAAAAGAGGTCGAAGAAGAGGAAGAAACACAACAAATATTGGAAGCCAACGTGTGATAAATTATAAGTTAAATATTATAATTGTGATAAAGTTGGGCATTTTGTTTTCGAATGTAGATATAGTTCCAATAAAGTTCAAGGGAGATCATATTTTGCTAAAAAGGAGGAAGAACACTCTACACTTTATGGACGTATAATGCAGATGAAAAAGAAAATGACAATATATGGTAATATTTGGATACGTGAGGTAGTAATTATATGTGTGGACTAGGATCATGTTTACGGAGGTAGATGAATCGATAAGCGGAAATATCCATTTTGGAATCTTGAATTCCACGCAAAGTAAAAAAAAAATACCATTACAACCCTGATTTGAAACTATTTAAAATAAAATATAAAATAATTTGAACTAGGATTTTAAATGAAATTTCAAAATTTCAAAATTTTGAGATTCAAAGAAATTGAAAAATTGTGATTTTTCTAAAACGTATTGTTAAGGAATTTGGTATGGAAAATATAATTTTCTTTGGAAATAATTTTTATGCTATTTGGAAATTTCAAATGGTTGGAATTTTAAAGTTTCAATATAAAAGATTATTTAAATTCCAGAAGAATAAAAAAGAAAATTTAAATAATATTGAAAATTTAAGACATGAAATTAGTACTTTGAGATTCATAAATAAAACTATTTTATATGATAAAGTGAAATTTTAGTTTTTTAAATCCTTTATTTAAGTATGAAAATAAAATTAAGAAATGCTTGTTTATAAGTGATCATTGTTTAAGATATGCTGGTATTTTATTTCAGAGCCTTGTATTAAAAATTTAATTTGGGTTACATGGAAAGGTATAAACGAATGAATTTGTAAATTTATCAGTAACATTAATTATGAAGTTTTTTTTGTAATTTATATTAAAATCATGAATTAGAGAGGGGAAAAAATCAAATTAAAAAAAAGGATATGGGTTTAGGCTAGTAAGCTACCCAAAGCCCATTAACTATCAAGAAGGTAGAAAAAAAATTACTTCTTGGTATCATTATACATGCTGCAAAAAGAAAGTTTAGAAGCACCTCCATTTTTGAAAACCCTAAACAGATTCATTCATTTAAATTCAAGAAAGTTCTAGAAAATCCAAATAAAAATCAGGTAATGTTCTCAACCCTTGAATACACCATTAGATAACTATTGTTTTAAATTTTGCAGTGTTTAGAAATTCTTTATTCCTCTTTTCTTGAGTTATTTTTAGGGCTGGGCTGAAATAGGAGAAGCAATGTCGAAATTTAAGATTTTGGTGAGCTATTTCTAAGATATAAGTTGGGTAACCCTCACAAGTATCCCTAATTTGATTGCATTCAGCTATTGTAGCCTATGTCAGGATTTAGGTTGTGATTTGAGTATGAACTGAATGTATTTGCTAAGTGGTACTTGTTAAAAATTAAAATTGTTGAATTTGCAAGTATTGTCTCATTATTTGATCATTTAATTTATTGAATGCTTACTTTGGATGAATGCATGCCCTTGTATGATGTATCAATCCTCTTATATTAAATTCAGTTGTCGGAAGTCGAAAATCGATCATAAAATTTAACCCTCTACAGTTGAAAAGTTTCAGAAACTATGACGCTAGTGCATTAGTGGGGTGTCCACTGACGGACCGGTGCGCGTTTCCAGAACCAACTCAGCTCGATGGCCGAAGCTTATTGAGTTGTATTTTTTGTTTTTGATTTAGGTTCTTTCTTTTGATCCTTTTGAGGTTTTCCAAAATTGAATTTTCGGTCTTCACGTGTTGTTTCAACCTTAATATGAATTATATTTTTAATGCACAAAGCATAATTGATTTTTTGAACTACAACATAGTCGCATGCATTAATTACAGTACAAAATCCAAAGTAACCTAACCGTTTCACATAGAACTATTCGTAACTTCCATCATCCCCTCCATCAAAATTAAACCCACCTCAAACCCATCGCTGTTGACAGCCATGGAAAATCCGTTTCCATTTCCCAACCCGAGCCCAGCACCTGACAGCCAACAACAGCCTCAAACCCTTCCTATTAACTACCAGAAAGGCAACTGGACAGCCCAGGAATCGCTGACCCTCATCACAGCTAAACGCCTCCATGACGACCCCTTTCGCGGCCGACGCTCCTCCCAGCCACAGTGGAAGTGGATCGAGAACTACTGCTGCGCCCACGGCTGCCTCCGCTCCCAGAACCAGTGCAAGAACAAATGGGACAACCTCCTCCGCGAGTACAAAAAGGTCTACGACTATGAGTCCAGAAACGCTGCAACCGAACCTGGTACCCGTGCCAACCGGAAAAGTTATTGGGAGATGGAGCGGCATGAAAGGAAAGAATTCAACCTGCCTACCAACTTGGGCTTCGACATCCACGAATCACTCACTGCTGTATTCAGTCTTGGCAACGTTCGTCGGATCCCCGTCTCCCCGACACCGATCATGATGATCCCACCACAGCAGCCGCCAAAAGACCTCTCGCCCCCTCCAGCAGCGAAGCAAGCAGCCCCGCAGACCGAAGACTCAGGTAATTTCAATTTCTTATTCTTTTAAATTGACAACGTGGAACTAATAGTCGTTGGGCCCTGTGCATAATAATGCATGCAATATTTCGTTATAATCATAAAGCTGAGTAAAGCTTATGAAAAAGATTACGTTTTCATACTGCTTGTCAACATGAACAGTATCTTATATGTTTTCGATAGCATTTTTCCCTTAATTTTGTGTTTCGTTTTTTTTTTTCTCCTTTTTGGGAAGCTGCTGAATTGGACGGGTCGGTGGAGGAGGAACGGGAGATGAAAAGAAGCAAGGCGAGAGATTTGGGAACGACCACGGTACGTACTGCTCCGTTGCTGTCGCAGACATTGATGACATCTGAGGAGAACAAGCAGAGGCACAAGGAGTTGATGGAGCTGGAAGAAAGGAAGTTGAGACTGGAAGAAAGGAGGATGAGGCTGGAAGAGGAGAGATCGGAGATGAAAAAGCAAGCGGTGTCCGGTTTGCTATCTGCCATTAATGGATTATCGAGCGCTGTGCATACACTTGTGTCGGAAGAACGGCGTGCAGTTGAAGGTGGTGGCATGTAACTAGGAGTTTTTTTCATATCGACTGTAGTTTGAATACTGGAGTTAACTGTTCTATTTCAGATTTGTAATCGTCAAATTTTCCACCTTTACCCAATCTAAAAAAGTTCCCCTTTTTCCAATCTAAAAAAGTTAAAATGCTTATTATTTGTTACTGAGTTAAAAGCATTCCAACCTTCTGTTCGTCCGCTAATAAATACTATCAGATTGCATTCACATTTTTTAATAGGACAAATTTTTAAAAGAGACCAATTTTCAATAGCATTTGCAAATATAGCCTAGTTTTGAAACTAATTGCAGAAATAGGCTAGTTTTGACCAGCTCAGCGATGAGCTGACTTTTTTTTTAAATATAACGAGGCGCATTTCTGAAATGCGCCCATTTATATTTGCACTAGCGCATCTGCAAAATGCGCCAGTGCAAATATTTGCTGTCCAAACCTGAACAGCAAACTATATTAAGCAATTCGAATTGAAATACACAAAATCAAAATTCAATTGGACAATCTTAAATGATAGCAAACGTTTATCAATATGCAAGCCAACAAATAAAACTATCATTAAATAAATTCCAACATTACATAATTAAAATCCGACTACATTCGAATTAAAGCAGAAGTTATAGTTCGATTACAAAAGAAAATTAATAATAAACTAAAAATAGGAGTGCTCATGGTTGAGTTGGATCGTCTTGAGTAGGTGGGGGTTGAGAAGGTCCAGCAGGTTGCGATTGGTGTGTATCCTGCCTTCTTTTAGTTCTTCGCTCTCTAATCCACAAAGCTTGTTCGGAAGAGCTTGGTCGTGTTAATCGATTTCTAAAAAGGAGCGTGTCAATAAGTTTCTTCAAATCAAGACACCGTGGTTGGACTTCTCGTTCGGGTACTCTACCATGTCCGATATCAGCTAACCCTCCTCCTATCGTCTCTAGAACATCGACCTACAAGTTGAAGTTATTTATTCAAAATTAGAAATATAATTCAAGCGAACAAACTAAAAATATCACGATAATGTGAAGATTTACCACATCTCGCTCAAGTGGTGCACGAGCGGTGTATGCTCGTTCGTGAGAAGTCCGATCTGCAACAATGAATCTTCGAGTAATCGATCAATACCAAGTCATGTATCTCGAAATAGGAATCGTTGGAAGCTGTTGGTGTACGATACGGTTATGTCTATCGTTCCACTGGACGACAACAAACTCCAAATCCAGCTTTGGTTCGCATGGATCAGGTATGTGTTGCTGAAGACCAAACTGTCGCATCACTCGATCAGGATTACACATTTCTACATCTCACATGCATATGATAGGTGTCTTACAAAGCCAATTATGCATCCCACTTAGACAAATCTGCGGAAGATCGACTAGCACATCCTGTGTATACGGATTCCATATAACAGCTTCATCTGCTAACAGCTTCAGCTGCATTCCCACTTGAAAACCAGAATCAACACATTCTGTGGTAAAAACATTTCTAATAGGAGTTATATTTTCAATCAATGATGCCGCCATAATTTTCGCAGTACATAAATCATCTGTCAAAGGCATCTCAAATTCCATACATTCTTCGTTATCATCGTCATCTTCTTTTTCCACCAAAGATGCTTCGTTATTTTCATTTTCTTTCTCATGATTAATTTCAAACTCTAGCGCTTCATTGTTAACTTCCATATTATCCATCCATGACATATCATTATCCATTGAAGCAATATGCATACTATCTATATGCGGTGAACTACGACCACCATCATCATTGTTAACCTCTCTAGCATTTGTAGGAACGGAGTGTAAAAATTGATCATTTGCCAATCTAGAGCTTGAACCACCCGGATGCATCGTAGAACTGTGAAAAAAAGAGTATGAGATCAAAACGCTATAAATTTCAACTACTCGAATGTAAATACTTTAACAAATTACTTACTTTGTATTCACACAAGTAGGAAATACTGGACTTGGATTGCTCTGATAAGGATAACTCGGAATAGTACCAAGAATTTGAGTAGAATGTTGGTTCAAATTAGTGGCATTTGCAGGTTCAAAATGTCTCAACTCCTCTTTTATTACAAATAATTCGATCACTTTCATATTAACGGAAAACATAGCATCGACATCTTCATCATCATTTACGTCAATAGCAGAAGATCCAGAATCAGTAACCCACTAGCTTACTAGTTTTGCATCATATTCTTGTGAATTAATTTTTGTCACCCTATACACCGTTTTTTTAGTTCATGATAGGAGCAAAAAAATTTAACCTTCGAACCTTTTTGTTTACCACCAACATATACCGGTGTATTGTTTTCTTTTATAGTCAATTTTCCATCAAAGTAGCAAATTATTGGGATGAAATCCGACATACTTCTAAAAAAGAAAACATTATTAATTTTAGAACAATCAATTACTACACAAATACTAATGACATAATAAAGCATAAAAATGAAAAGATGGACATGTGAAAGTTAGAATATGAAAATACCCAAAAATTGAGCTAGGGTTTGAGTTTTCACCTTCAAATTGATGCCAAGTAGCTGATAGAAGTAATCCGACTAGTAATCCTTGTATATTTTGGAGATTTTAAGTAGATATTGATCAATTTTTGAGCTGAATGGAAGAAAGGTTCGGAATTGGAGCTTGGACTAGACTAATTTGTTTTGAGTAATAAAAGTGAGTTGGGTATATTGCCTTTTGCTTTCTGTTTTGTGCAGAAAGATTTGCACTGGCGCATTTTGCAGATGCGCCAGTGCAAATATAAAGGGGCGCATTTCTGAAATGCGCCCCGTTATATTTTTTTTAAAAAGGCCAACTCATCGCTGAGCTGGCCAAAACTAGCCTATTTCTGCAATTAGTTTCAAAACTAGCATATATCTGCAAATGGTTTTGAAAATTGGTCTTTTTTGAAAATTTGTCCTTTCCAATATTGAATATTTTTTTTTGAAAAAAGGTAAAAGGCCTGGCCCAGGCCCAAGTTTACAAACAAAACAATCGGGTAAATATTACAACCTGAAGTCACTAACTCACTCAAAACCCTAGCGCCTCCACAAACTCACTCAAACACTCGAAGCTCCAAAAGAAAAAGAAAGCCACAAAAATGGCTGCTGATCTTCTATACCACTTCGTTGTCGGTCTTCACCCACTACTTTCCCCACGCTCCCAATATGAAAGAGCTTCGTTAAAGCTATTTCTCAAGCCTCTATCTCTTTTAAACCTGCTAGAAGAATCACGATTGTTGTTGAGATGCAAATAATTGTTAGATCTAGAGTCATTATGACCTAGATCTAACGAAAACTTCTGAGCTTTGTTAATACCATCCAGATTCTCACGGTTTCTTTGATATTGCTTGCTGATTTCCACAAAATTGTTAGATCTAACGTCGACAAGACTTAGATCTGACGATGCTATCCTCAAGCTGATGTTATTACCCAAATTATCTTCAATATTAGAGGGATTGATGGCAGTGGCTTGGTGAGGATTAGCGTTGTAACTCGTAGACTCGAGGAAGCTAAATTCTTCAGCAATTCCAGCAGCCTCTTGTTGGTTGACACTATGGATGCTGGTCTGCAGACATTTCGAGTGCAAAAGATATCCTTCTAAATGTTTGCTACCAGCTTCAGATCTCTAGTCTTCAGCAAGGGAAGCAAACTTGGTTTGGTTTTTCAGTACATTCTTAGATTTTTGCTGAATAATTTTGCTATCCGTGTTAATAGTTGACCAAACTTGCTCTTTACTTCTGCTGCCCTTGTTGTGCACACGCAAATTTCTTTCTTTCCACAAGTTGAACACAGCCGTAGTAAGTAGAATGTGAGCATAATCTGTTTCTTTAGATTTGTCTCTGAAGTTGCTGTTGATAATTTTGATAATATTCATAAGATCCATATGCCTGTTGTCATCTATGTTTAGGGAAACTCTGATTTGATTCCATATAAAATATGAGTAGCTGCATTCAAAAAATATATGATTAGCACTTTCATTACATAAGTTGCAAAAGGAACAGAGTGAATTCATATTGTTTCCCCATTTATTTAATCTATCCCAAGTTGGCAATTTGTTTTTGATTGCAAAATAAGTACAAAAAGCCATCTTGGGACAATTCACTCTATTCCAAATGCAACTATACCACTCTTCAGTTGGGAATCTGATTCTAGTAAAATTCCAAGTTTCTTTAAAGGAAAACTTCCCTCTGTGTTTAGCTTTCCATTCCCAGTAGTCATTCTCTGCATCATTATCAAATTGAATTTTGCAAATATCTTTTTTATGGGGGTTAGTAATAGGATGAATTTGTGGTTGCCGTTGATTATTAATTATAATATCAGATACTTTACTATTTGATCCACCACATATAACAAGGCTAGTCCACCCATCTCTATTTATAAAAGACTCATTATTGAACCAAGGATCAAACCATAAACTTGTATCTTTACCATTTTTAAATTTTCTTTCAATCAACGATTTACCAGTTTCCCTACTATTTAATATTTGTTTCCAAGTATTTGATTGGTTACTCTGATGAACTATAGACCATAAATTATCATTTTTCAAGTACTTGAATCTCATCCATCTAGCCCATAATGATTCAGAACTAATGAATTTCCAAAGTAATTTTAAGTGGCATGTAGTACCCAGATCCTTAATTTTCTAATGCTAAGACCCCCCTCATTCTTAGGTCTGCAAACATTCTCCCAACTAATTTTATGATATTTACCTTCCCATAAAAAATCAGCACACCTACTTTACAATTTTTTAATTATTATAGCTGGGATTTGAAAAGTTTGCAGCCAGTATAATATGATAGCATAAATCACTGTCTTAATAAGTTCAAGTCTTCCAGCAATGGAAAGTAATTTACACGACCAAGTCTCCATCCTATCCTGAATTTTTTCAATAAGAATAGAACAATCTGAATCCTTAATCATATTTGTAGAAAGAGGTAGACCTAAATATTTGATTGGAAGAAACCCCTCTTCTATTTGTAATACATTTAAGAATTCTCTTTTGAACTTACATGCCTTACTGAAATAAGCTTTACACTTATTTACATTAAGTTGAAGCCCAGCATGAGTTTTTAATTTATCAAAAATGGATTTTATAGAGTCTGCATTTTCTTTATTGGCTTTTAAAAACACCATAAGATCATCAGCATATATCAGATGATTAACACATGGCTGGATTCTATTTATAGGGTGAACTTTACCCTTAATACTCTCTATTTCTATAAGGATAGAAAAATATTCCATTACAATAGCAAAAAGATAAGGTGAAAGGGGGTCCTCCTGCCTTAGTCTCCTATTAGACTTAATAAACCCTTCAGCCTTACCTTGAATTAAAATAGAGAAAGTAGGAGTATTAATACACTCAAACACTAAGTCACAAAACTTTATTGGAAACCCCATACATTTCATAATATGATGAATAAAATGTCTGTTTACCTTATCATATGCTTTTTGAAGATCAATTTTAATACATACATTATCTCCTTGTTTAGTGTTAAATTTTCTGACCATTTCATGTGCTAAGAGAGAATTTTCATATATAAGCCTACCAGGAACAAAAGCACTCTGATTTTCTGAGATGAGAAAAGGCAAAAAAAACTTTTATTCTATTGCTAAGAACATTAGCAATAATTTTGTAAATAAAGTTGCAGCAAGATATAGGTCTATAATCACCAATATCAGTAGGGTTTTTATTCTTTAGGATAAGGGTAATGAATGTATGATTTATACTTTTCAGAATTTTACCATTACCCATAAACTCATTGACAACATCTAGAATCTGCTGTTTAATACAGTCCCAGTTATTTTTGAAATTTTTTGCATTGAAACCATCAGGACCTGGACTTTTGTTGTCTCCAGCATTAAAAACAATATATTTAATTTCATCCATATCCACAGGGGCCAGTAAGATTTCTGAAGCACTACTATTTAAAATATTCTTATTATAATATCAGGAAACTCATGATTATTAATTGTAGAAAATATAGCCCCTTGTAAAAATTAATAGCTTCAGAAGACACTTTATCATATGAATTTGCTAAATTTCCCTCTTTATCAATTATGCTACCTATATTATTTATGTGTTTTCTATTACTCATTTTAGCATGAAAAATTTGGTGCAGTCATCACCCAAAGTAAGCCAGACAGTCTTTGCTTTCTGTCTAGCATCAACTGATTCCTTATACATTTCATTGGACAATTCCTTTTGATTTTGGAAGAATTTGTTAATTTCACTGATATCATCAGGCTTAATATCAACACTCATTTGTAAAATTTTACCTTCATTTCTCAAACTAATAATCTTATTTTTATTAACATATTTGCTTTTATTCCAATTTTTAAGATTATTCTTTGTGAATTTCAAAAACATACAGAACTGAAACTGCTTAGAACCATCACAAGAAAAACTATGGCAGTTTTCCATTAAAGTTTTGTAATCATCCTCCAAAACCCAACTATTTTTAAACCTAAAGGGATGAGCTTTATTGTTACCAACTTTATTTACAACCAAATTGACCATTAAAGGGGTGTGATCACTTAAATTTTGTTCCAAAGTAGAACAGATACTATCTGGAAAACTATTTGCAAATTCTTTGTTATACAAAATTCTATCAAGTTTGCAGTGAATATTTTTAGCTAAACCAAATTTCCATGTATACTTATTACCACTGATAATTGGTTCAATAAGACCAGATTCTAATAGAAATTTATTGACTCTATCCAATTTATTATGAGGGATTTTAACTCCTCCAAATTTCTCATTAACATGAAAGACAGTATTAAAATCTCCTAACACAATCCAGGGGAAATCATATATGTAAATTAGAGCTTTAAGTTTTTGCCACATCACATTTCTTTCAATTTCAAAATTGCTACCGTAAACAGCAGTAACTTGCAAATAAAAGCCACCAATGTTTTTAAAATTACAGTCAATAAATTGGCTATCTTTATTAATATTTGTGCTAGTCCAGACATTAGAATCCCATATAACAATAATTCTTCCTTTACGACCACAGTCATTATTATGAGTAGCTTTCCAGTTACTGGACATTTTAAGAAAAATCTTTCAAAGTTCTCATCATTCATTTTATTTTCAACTAAAGCAATAATAGAAGGTTTGTAAATATTGATCATATAAAGGATATCAAATTGTTTTACAGGGGTATTCATCCCCCTTACATTCCAAGCAAATATTGACATATATATAATAATAAAATATGGATTTTAGATAGTACCTGACACCATAGTGCTTTTACCTCTCCTTTTTTTTCTAGCCCCTTTAGCTTTCAAACTAGTAGACATTTGATCCCATTCTGGATTGATTGAGATATATTTTTGCTTGAAGGCTTTTTTCTCTTTGTTTCCCTTTATCTTACCAGCTGATTTTGTTTTAGTAATATGTAAACCTGATAAGTCAAATACCTCTTTGATATCCCCCTTCTCTGATTCATCTTCCTCCATTTGTGCAGATTCTGGGATCTTGATTAAGGAAATATCAAAACAAGCTGTGCGAGGCATGTCTGGCTCATTGCAGTCAGTCACTGCAGCCTGCTCTGGAAGTGGATCACCCTTGCGAGGCAATGCTGAGCTACTATTCTTTCTCTCAGCATCTGCAGCAAGCTTAGAGGAAGGTCCCTTCTCGATTAATGTTTCCTGAATCGGATTTGATGGCTGTTGAATATTTTTAACTATTTTTGTAATTGTCTGATCTGTATTTAAACATGGCTCTGAAATATTGGGGATTTCAGAGTTAAAGAACTGTATTTTTTTACCCTCTTCTATACTTGGCAAAGTCAGAACATTTGAGATTTCTACACTTTCTTCTAACTGATGAACTTCCATTGCCATGATCTGATCATTTTGATCAGTGAGCTCTCTATTATTGTTTTCTTGATCGAAAATGATATCTTCTTAATAGATTCGATCTTTGCCCTCCTGGGATCTTGATTGGATTTTTATGCCTTCACTGTTTCTTGTTTCTTGAACAATTTCAGAAATATTTTCTTGAATCACTGTTTTATCTTTATCATTCTTTTTGGGGATCCACATCTGTTTCGGGTTGCACTGATCTTTATTGTGACCAAAACATTTACAGATGCTACACTTTGGTGGAACCCATTCGTATTCAACTTTTTGCGTAATGATTTCACCATTATAAAGATTTAGACTAATTTCATTTGGGAGTTCATCAGTTGCAGAAACTTCTACAAGAAGTCGAGCATAATTCAATCTCGACTTCATGGTAGTTGCTGCATCCATCTTTATGGGTTTTTCGATTATACTCGCCATGATGCTAAATGCCTCTCTGTCCTATAATTTGAGGCTTACACTGGGTAACCGAATCCATATCGGCATAGTCGACAGAAGATCTCTGTCCAACTTCAAACACTCGGTCCACCTTCTCATGATGATGAGTTTGCCGTTGTAGAAGTAAGGACCATTCTGAATGATAGAATTGCAGTCTTGTGAATCATTAAACTTGATTAGAAAGAACCCATTCTCTCTCGAAAAGATTTCAAAATCTCAATTTGGTTTCCAAACTCTTTTAATATATTCCTTAAAAACAAAAAATATGGTTTACTACTCACCACATAAACCAAAATGGAGTTATTCCAGCACTCTGTGGCTCTTTTACATACAGCCTCCTTAACAACACCATATTTATTGTTATTGATTCGAATGGGAGAAATGGTTTCAAGACTGCATTCTTCATCCCTTGGTTCCTTTAATTGCTCAGAGACAATATCAGCCCAAGTTTTCTGCCCTAGTTCTTTATTCAAAGAGAACATTGTTGGTGGTTTACTGATTTGTATCAGTTTGGTCCTGTCCTGGAAGGAGTTGCGCTTTTGATCATCCTTCTTTCTATGTATATCATTGGATTGAGACCGAATCTGATTATTTCTTGGCTGAAATTTTCTTTGCGATCTTGGCTGAACCAATTGGAAGCCCTTATTATCGATGATGATGTTATTCGGCTTTCTGATTTGAGACTCAGGTGGCCTGTCTTGAGGATTAGGACGAGAAAGGGAAGGATTGAATTTGGAATTGAGAGAGGGATTGTTTTCTCCCATGGTAGAAGAAAACCCTAAATGTTTGCCAAAATATAAAGCAAGACTTATGGCTTCCAATTGGGGTCTAAAATCTTATGATGTTGAACAAAAATATTTAATATTTGCATTTTCTAATAAAACGTAATATTTCTTTTTTCAATTCATTAATCAAAAAAGTATGCAATATCATTAAATGCATATTAGATACATAAACTATGAACTTAATAAAAAAATAAATACACATTTTTCATTACACAAAATACCTTTAAAATAAACTATAATCTGAATATAAACAGAATAAATTATTTTCGGATGCGGATGCATTTTTATTCATATCCGAATCCGTTTTTCTTGATATAAGACATTTATCTGCTTTATGATAATGCAGATGAATTTTTTTTTTAAAGTACCAATTGATAGCCTTAATAATGATTGGTTTATTTGAATTTTGTATATACATTTTTCCACATCCTAATAATACACCATCGGGGATCTCCTTCAATGTAAAGGCACCACCAACGCTTTCATTGTTTACTGAATAAGCATCCAATGGTGGAGCATGTAGTCAAGAAGAACTCAAAATCGAATGACTATTTATTGGATAATTACAACAAAAATTGAATTCCTATTTATTGCATAATTACAACAAAAATCAAAGTCATTTTGTGATATGTATTCTGCATTAATGAGCAAACATTTTTATTCCTGGAGTGCTTATTTATTTGGAGAAAGAAAGGAGAAATCGACAATTAATTTTTCATTTTACTTTGAGAAAGAATTAAAAAACATAATAAACAAAAATTCATTTTCTTCATATCTCTTTTTCTCCCCAGTTCCTCCATAATAAAATCTTCTTTCATATACTTAAAACTTCTACACCGAGATTACAACAAATCTTCAAAATTTTCAACTTTGAGCGCACAAGTTTGAAAAGTCATCGTATCAATTTTGGAGAGCAGACGATAATTATTGATTGCATCATAGTCATATCAAATTTTGCATTCAAGATAGTGTCCTCGTCCAAGACCCAACTCCAATCAATTTCTCTTTGTTGTTCCGACCCATCATTTCCGACAATTTTTAAGTGAGATTAAATTCAACATTTATACGATTAGCCTATTCGGGTTTGGAACAAAGATTGGGCTGTTTTGATGATTTGTGCATTTGAAGAAGAAAATCCAGAATTTTAAGCAAACTTGAATCAAATATAGGAATTTCAAAACATTAACATGATAATATATTCAATTAACACTAAGATACAATCCAAATTTTCCTTCTACCTACCTTTTCTGATTTGTATTTGGATGGTCCTAAGAGTTCTGGTACCTAAACTAGTTATGAGCCAAGACCCTATTATAAATACTAATTAGAATAACAAATTTAAAGCGCCAAAGTCATTTATATATGATACAAATAACAAATGGAGTAACAAAATTAAACAATTGTCTTAGTAATAATACGACAAGTCATACAATGGTTCTAAATAAAACTATTTTCTAGCAATTAATTTGTGTTAGAAATATTAATCATTAAATTTGAAAGCAAAAAAACGTATTTACCATAAATTTTAGCATTTAGATCATATAAATATTCTATAAATAGAAATTCATAACATAAACTTACTATAATATAAAGATAAAAAAGTCCATCCTCTTATGCAAAATTATGATTTTTTAAATTGATATCATGCTTCTATCTTTCTTTCAATTTCTTTCGATAGAAGTAGATTTAGAAAATTATAAATTTATGGAATTTCTAAAAGTTGTGATTTTAAAATTTAAGAGCTATGTATTGAAGGAATAGTGGATGAATTACGCTCATCTTCCTTGCACTTAGCATCTACTTTTAATTTCATATAATGGGTTTTGTTGGCTTGTACTATAACTATTCACACCTTGGTTTTACTATTTTTCTATTTTGATGCCCTTTTGTGTTTTTCTATTTTGATGACCTTGTGTGAATGGGCCCAAAGCCATGACTTTAGTGGCGTTCTCTAGTAGCCACCCTTACATTTAAGAACTAGTTTTGGTTGTTAATATGTATCGTAATCATACTAACATAAATCTGAAATGCTATGGTTCTGGAATGTTTTTCTAGGTATAAAGGTTTGTAATAAAAATAATTAATAAGCTTGTGATGAATTTTTTTTTAACAGATGCAGGAATACAAGGAATATATACATAAGTAGAACGAAATATATACATAAGCAAGATTTATATACCAATTTAAGCACTATAATTATTACATTCTATTATGAAAAATAAAAATGAAGTAGGTATGTGTATCATATAATTCAAATTAGTATATTTTATGATTAAACATGAATATATCTTATATTATATGTCTTAAAGTCGGAACTAACTCAAGGAGTTTTCACATTTTCTTAAGATTTTAGAATTTAAACACTATATTCACCTGAGTATATCCTTAAGAAGGACAAAAGTTCAAGTTCGAATTGCTAGGTTCGAATCTTGATTTTCTCTAATATTTAAAATTTCTTAGTTCGTTTAAAATATTTATTCTTTCCTATTAAGTTTTTTCATACTATTAAATTTCTATCAAATCCAAGCTTAGCTCATAAAATCTTTTATTTTGTATCCAAATTATATGAGTAAGTTGGATCTTTGTTCAAATTTCATTGGTCGTATTTTTTGATACATATACCTTGTTTAAAACAACATATTTTCAACACTAATGATAACGATAACAAAAATAAAAGAATGAAAACTAATAAATAAATTATAAATGAAGAATAATAAATTAAATAAAAAGTATAATAATTATATATATATATTATTAATTAAAGCTATAGTTCTATCCTAAGTATTTTTTATAAGTTTTAATCCTTGGTCATCTTTAATATGTAAAATATAAAATGTATTCCATTAGTTAGTCTGCATTCAACCGCCGATATGAGCTTCTATATTATTTGATATTCGTTTACCTAATTAAAAATGATGCGTGCTTAAATTTCATTGGTTCTAGGTAAATATAACATAAAATATTATAGGCTTTCGCAATAAAAACATAGTGATAAGGAAACCGACATATCTATTTGGTTTAGAACAAAGTTTTCGTTGAAGAATATTGACACCTAGTTTTTGTCTTCCGGTCACCATTATAATTTTATTAGATATCATTATTTTCTATGTACTTTTGGCCACCATGTTCTATTTTTTCACTTAGCCCTACACAACTCAGCTCTACAAAGCAATATTTCTCATCTCTTCTTAGTAGGAAATCTTACGTACTTCTCAAAAAATCCAAACCTTAAACTAAAAAAAAAAAATCTTTTTGATTAGTAGATAATGGAACGTGAATATTTATTGGATAATTCCAATTGTAATGATCACAAAGAATTTATTTTGCTTTTCATGGGTTAAAATTTGTATTTTTAACAAATCGAACATAAATATGTTTCCTTCTCATATATAAACGATCTCATGGTTATATATATTTAGAGGGTGTAAAATTTGATAATGTTGTAACAGAAAATGTCAATATATGTTATTAAACTATATCTTTTTATCATTCAACGTATATGTCTTATTTCTCTTCTATTATTATTTTTTGGTTCTTAGATGGAGGATGCCAATGCAGTTATTGTTTTGGATGCTAAATTTGGCGATAGTTAAAATACGGTACAAGACGATTGATTAAATGTTTTAAAAGACATGAAAGTTGATTTGACAAACCGTTTGCTACTAAAGAAGAAAACAACCAATGGAACTTTATGTTGATTAGAAAATTGAATTAGGGAAACATCGTCCGTCGGATATATAAATAACGGATGCTCATTTTTAATTGAAACCCAAAGAAAATTTAAAATAGAACGACATGAATGTTGACGAACTTTTCTTTTTGTAGCGATCGAAATGTAATGAAATTCAAGAAAACTTGAATAGTCCCACAACATAATCGATTTTTTAAATCGTAGCATAGTTGTATGAATTCAATACAATACCAAATCCAACGTAACTCACCCGTTTCACATTGCGTTTCTCAACTTTACCCTCTTCCATATATAATCCCTTGCACAGCTCCCATTTCACCTCCATGTAACCAAACGTTTATTACTTCCTCGGCAGCCAAAAAAATAAATGCAACTTCATAATTAAAACATTTAAATCTCCGCAACTTTCATCAATGCCTCCACCAAAATAAAACCCACCTCAAACCCATCGCTGTCCTAAGCCATGGCGAATCCGTCTCCATCTCCCAACCCGAACCCAGTACCAGACAGCCTACAACAGCTTCCAACCCCTCCTATGAACTACCGAAAAGGCAACTAGACGGTCCAGGAAATGCTGACCTCATCACCGCCAAACGCCTCCGTGACGCCCGCCACTATGCCTCCATGTCATCCCCCTTCCCCTTCCAATGCTCAGCCCGGTCATGTTGGAAGTGGATCGAGAACTACAGCTACGCCCACAGCTACCTTCGCTCCTAGAACCAGTGCATCGACAAATGGGACAATCTTCTCCGCGAGTACAAAAAGGTCCGCCGCCACGAGTCCATAAATGCTGGAACCAACCCTGCTACCAGTGCCAACTGAAAAAGCTACTAGGAGATGGAGAGGCATGAAAGGAAAGGATTCAACATGCCTACCAACATGGGCTTCGACACCGACGAATCGCTTACTGTTGTACTCAATCTCCGCAATGCTCGTCGGATCCCCCTCTCCTCGACACCGATCATGATGATCCCACCATGGTAATTGCCAAAAGACTTGTCGCCCCATCCTGCGGTGACCCAAGCCGCCACAGAGACTGAAGAGTCAGGTAATTTTAGTTTTCAATTCTTTTAATTTGATAACGTGGGACTAATATAGTCGCTGGGCCCTGTGCATAGTAATGCATGAAATATTTCATTACAGTCATAAAGCTGAAAATTTATGAAAAAGATTGCATTTTTAGAATGCTTTTCAACATGAACAGTATGTTATATGCTTTCGATAGCATTTTTTCCCCTTAATTTTATGTTACTTTTTTTTTTAATTTTTCGAAAGCAGCTGAATTGGAAGAGTCAATAGAGGAGGTACATGAGATGAAAAGAAGCAAGATGAGAGATTTCAACATAATAATTACGCAAAAGTTCATTTTCTTACCTCTTTTCTCCATAAATTCATCCATAGTTAAATCTTCTTCCATATATGCTTATCAGTGAATCCTGTTTTAATTTTGTTACAATGGTGATATCGAATATTTAAATATATTTAAGTTCCCTCAAAAGTAAATTAAAGAATCAGTTTGATAACTCATATCATAATTTGTGTAGTTCACAAATATGCATAGAATTTGAAATAAATCATAAAACTTTTGGTCATGTTTTTATTTCAACCTTATGAGTGTGGTTTGGACAATATATTTTTTCGATTCAGTATTTACAAAGAAATCAAATTAATGCTTGAAAATATAGCAACGGGTCATATGTGTATTTTTTTCGTACCATTTCACAATAAAAAGGAGTTAGCTTACATATATATTTGCGTCAAGTGTCATTTATGCATAATAAATAAATTTTCTCTCAGTTTCTTTGCACATGTCCAATGGACGTGCCTAACGTACTGATATACATTAAATGCATAGAACATAAGCTATTAACTTAATAAAACAATTCATACATATATTTCATTGTGCTAAAATGCTTGTAAAATAAACTATAATCGTAACACAATTTGAATGGAAAATTTTCAGACGCGAATGCATTCGTATCCGCAGCCAAATCTATTTTTTTGAATATCACAAATTTATCCACTTTTAGGATACAGATGCAGACGGATTTTCGATTTTTCAAGTATCAATTGACGCTTTAATAGTCACTAGTTTATTTGAATTTTGTATATACTTTTTCCCACATCCAAATAATACACCAACGAGGATCTCCTTGCATGTAAGAGAACCACCTATGCTTTCTTTGTCTATTCAATATAAGCATCCAATGGTGGAGCATGTAGTTAAGAAGAACCCAAAATCAAATGCCTATTTATTGGATAATTGTAACAAAAATAAAAGTCATTTAGGAAATTTTATATTATGTATTAATGAGCAAACATTTTCATTTGTGGAGTGCTTATTTATTTGGATAAAGAAAGGAGAAATTGAGATTTATTTTTTTATCTAATTTTTCATTTTACTTTGAGAAAGAATAAAAAACACATAATAAACAAAAATTCATTTTCTTTGTACCTTCTTTTCTTCCCAATTCCTTCATAATAAAATCTTCTTCCATGTATACTTAAAATTTCTACACAGAGATTACTATAAATCATTAAATCTTTCAACCTTGAGTACACAAGTTTGAAAATTTGTTGTGTTAATATTGGAGAGTGGACGACAATTATCGATTGCACCATATCATGTCGAATTTCGCTTTCAAGGTACTGTTCTCATCAAAAACACAACTGCAATCAATTTCTCTTTGTTGTTCCTACCACTCAATTCCCACAATTTAAAAGCGAGATTAAGTTCAACATTTATACGATTAGTCTATTTGAGTTTTAAAACAATGATTGTGCTGTTATGACGATTCGTGCGTCCGGAGAAGAAAAACAAGAATTTTGAGCAAAGTTTGAAACAAATCTGGGAATTTCAAAACATTAACATGATAACATATTAAATTAACGCCATGGTACGATCCAAATTTTCCTTCTACCTTCATATTTGAATTATATTTAGATTTTGAAAATAATCCATTGTATATTTTTGAGATTGTATAGTGATTTAAGCAACGTCGGTCCTAAGAGTTCTGCTACCAAAAACTAATTATGAGTCAAGGTCCTATTACAAATACTAATTAGATCAATAAAATAAAATAATCAAAGTCATCTATATATGATACAAATTTTAGCATTTAGATTATATTAATGTAATCGTATTCTATAAATAGAAACTCATAACATAAAATTGGTACAGTTCAAATATAAAAAAGTTTATCCACTTATGAAAAACAGAAAAATAGACATAAGGACAAACTTAGAAATTTATTAAACTAAAGGACATCAAGTTTATATTTTTAGCTGAATGACAATGCTAGTAATAACTCGCATTTTTTATAGTGTAAAATTGAATAATGCTATCACTACTAGAAAAAGCACAAAAACCGGTAAGGCAGGGCGACGGCTCCCGACGGCTTATTTCCGACGGGCCGTCGACGGCCGTCGGAAGCCGTCGGAAATTCACGAATATCTGGCTCCAGCCGAGCCTTCTTCTTCTCCATTTTCATATGAAAAAATTAGGTTTAATTCCCCCAATTCTCTTCCCCAACCCTTCAATCAGCAATTTCGTGATTTCAAGTTCTTCCCGGCTGTGCAATCAACTTCTACTGCTCTCTAGTACAGGTATAATCTCTTATTTTAGCCAAAAATTCACTTTTTATCCTAATTCTAGATTTGCATAATTTGATAAATTAGGGGTAATTGTTGATTGCAATTGTTTACAATAGTGGTATAATAGTTTCTAGCATTCCATGGTATTCCTATTTAATCTGTTATCGTGAAATTGCGAAAAACGTGTATAATTTATATTGATTGTATATGTGTGTAGCGGTGCTATCATTGTATTATGTTAGTTGAATTAAGATAAAATGAACGTACGTGGTAGAAATATTATATTGTGCACGTAATGATTTATGCAACAAAAAAATACGTCGAATGAGCCTTAAGTTGATGCGTAATACGTCGAATAAATGTGTTAAATTAATATATATTTTTGTAAATGTGAACAGTGAGTAAAACTGTATTCTTTAGTAAAATGCGCGCATGTAACTGACAAATGTCACTTAGAGAGTTTTTGGCCCCGTCTGACGAGTGTTGTACACGATCGTTGTATAAATAGTCGTTTTTTTCGAAAAACGACCATTTATATTCAATTGGTACAATGTTTGTCGGATTTGTCCCTGTATTGGACAAGTTATGAACACAGTAAGAATTTACATTTTGTATACTACTTCGTCTCAAACGGTTCATAAAATTTCGGCCTAACTTTTCTTTTTTGTTTCCTGCGTACACGCATTTGTGTACAATGCAGGGAACAAAAGGAAAATGCTGCCGAAATTTTGTTGAATCGTTTGAGACGAAGTAATATACGAAATGTAAATGCTTACTGTGTTTGTAATGGGAAGTAGGATGCCTGGCCAATGAAAAAAAATTATATATATTTTTAAATGGTTACGTTAAAAAATAAAATGTGCCCTATTTGAAAATATTTTTAAATTTGTGAAGTTGTTCTTTAAATTCAAAATATTATACGACCATGAAAATAATCTTTTTCGAATTTGTATTCTTCAAAATAAATATTAAATTTTGAACTTCCCATTTTGTCAAATAGGAAAAATGATTGATTATTTTGTTAATCGAAGGAGATGGATGTACCAAAGAAAAGGACTGAGGGGCTCAATAAAAGAAGATTTTTATAATGGTATAAACGTGTTTGTTGAATTCGCTTTAAGTAATAACGGAAACGATCCAGAAATTCGTTGTCCGTGTAGTAGGTGTAGACATTTGAAGTATTTGTTACCAGATATTGTGAAAGTTCATTTGTGCCAACACGGTTTCGCACCCGAATATTATGTTTGGGATCGGCATGGAGAAGTTGTAGCAAATACTTCTGTAGAGTCTGAAAGTATCATTAACGAAATAGTTTCAACGACCCGTATAGAAAATATGGTCGAAGATGCAGCACGATCAATGTTTCCTATGGTTGAAGTTGACGACGATGATGAAAATGTTGAAGAACCAAATATTGAAGCTAAAAAAATTTATGATTTACTAGATGCAGCTAAGAAACCTATTTGGGATGGTTGTAAAAGCGGCACTCAGCTGTCAGTAATCGTAGAATACATTGCGATGAAGTCAAAATACAACATCACCGAAGTTGGGTTTACGGATGTTGTACAAGCTGCAAAAAGACATATGCCGCCCGATAATTTATGTGTGAAAATCACTACGAAGTTAAAAAACTTATGTCGGTTTTTGGTTTACCATATCAAAAAATAGATACATATTTAAAAGGATGCATGTTGTTTTGGAAAGAAGACGCAAACCTTAGAAATTGTAAAATTTGTAACGAGGAGAGATACAAACCAAGAAAAAAGAAGGGAAAGGAAGTTCCATACAAGCGTATGCACTACTTACCCATAACTCCAAGACTTCAAAGATTATATGCATCTTCTGTAACTGCGTCTAATATGAGATGGCATAGCGTGAGAACGGAGGAAGAGGGTACGTTGACACATCCGACCGATGAAGAAGCATGGAAGCATTTCGATAAAACGTATCCAAATTTTGCAGCGGAGAGTCGAAATGTTAGATTAGGATTATGTACGGACGGTTTTTCTCCTTTTTCTCAATTTGGTTCTAAATATTCATCATGGCCCATTATCGTCACACCTTATAATTTACCTCCATGGATGTGCATGAAAACGCAATATATGTTTCTTACTGTTGTCGTTCCTGGTCCCGATGATCCGACACAAGGAATCGATGTATATTTACAACCGTTGATTGAAGAGTTAAAAATACTGTGGAACGAAGGAGTAGAAACATACGATGTGTCCAAGAAGAAAAAATTTCGTATGTTTGCTTCTTTGTTGTGGACTATAAGTGATTTTCCTGCCTATGCAATGCTTTCGGGATGGAGTACTGCCGGTCGTCTAGCATGTCCATATTGCATGGATGAAACACGAGCGTTTTCTTTACCTCATGGTAAGAAAATTTCATGGTTTGACTGTCATCGATATTTTCTCCATGTAAATCATCCCTTCAGAGGAGACAAGAAAAACTTTTTAGCTAATAGAGTAGAAACCATACAACCACCGACGATATGGTCAAACGAAGACATATATGAACTTGTTAAGGACTATCCAAAGATATATGAAACTGGCGAGCAGACAGAAATTGACGGCAAATCAGTTGTTCATAACTGGTGCAAACAAACTATTTTTTGGGAGTTGTCATATTGAAAACATCTTCTGCTTCGCCAAAACATAGATGTGATGCACAATGAGAAAAATGTATTTGATAATGTTTTTAACACAATTTTGAATGTGAAAGGGAAGAGGAAGGATGATTTGAAATCAAGACGTGATATAGAAGAATTATGCAAACGTCCTGAGCTTCATATGAAACCAAATGACAGTAAAAAACCCAAAGCTTGTTGCGAATTAGATAATAATCAAGTTAAAGCTGTGTTAAAATGGATGGAAGGGTTAAGATTTCCTGATGGGATATCATCAAATCTTCGTAGATGTGTTGACTTTAAAAATGGTAGATTGAGCGGAATGAAAAGTCATGACTGTCACATAATGATGGAAAATTTATTTCCCGCAATGTTCAATGAACTACTGCCGTTAAAAGTTTGGAAAGTAGTAACGGAGCTTAGTATGTTTTACAAAGAGCTTTGTTCGACTACTTTAAAAGTGCAACGTTTACGTAAACTTGAAGTGGACATTCCTATATTGCTTTGCAAATTAGAGAAAATATTTCCGCCAGGTTTTTTTCATGTGATGGAACATTTACCTATTCATCTCCCATCTGAAGCACGACTTCGAGGTCCTGTCCAATATGGATGGATGTATCCATACGAGAGGTATGTAATATGTTATAACGTAATAATTGCATTTGAAAGATGAAGTTAATATAAATTAATTTTGCATAGATATTTGCATCACCTGAAGAAAAAAATGAGGCAAAAAGCACGGGTTGAAGGTTCGATATGTAAATCTTACATCGAAGAAGAAGCTTCGTTCTTTTTCTCTCACTATTTCAGTGACCATGTGAATATTTCATTTCAAAGTGTTCCTCGTAATGACGAAGGCGACGAACAAGAGTCCTCTCAAGCAATGTTATCTATTTGTAGACAACATGGTCGGCATTCTGGAAAATATGTAGAAATATGGCTAGACGATAGAGATCTTCATGTAGCACACACTTATATTCTTCTAAATTGTGCCAAGGTTGCACCGTTTGTTAGGTAATCTGAAATAATAATTTGCGTTCTATTCTTTTCTATAATGCATGCGCGTGTATAACCTAATGTAGTAATTTGTTTATATAAACAGTGTTTATGAACGTGAACATCCGAACGGAGATCTCAGTAAAGAATTTTCCGGTTCGTTTTCAAATTACGTTTATGAGCCGAGAAATAGTGTTATTGACGAAGGGTTGAAACATCTTGTGATGGGACCAAAAAGAGTGGTCAAGACATATCCAATATATCCGTCAATGGATATAAATTTAACACCAAAGAATACGGTGCAGAAAAATTAACAAATAATACTGGTGTATTTGTTAAAGGTAGTGGCGATCCAGAAAATCATTTAAATTATTTTTATGGCGTTCTGACACAATTTTGCAACCGACATATTTCACACCACCCGCGGAGGAGGTATTTCTATTTAGATGCAATTGGTTTAGCAATGTTCCAGGTTTTGGAATTAATGTGCACAAGGATTATAATCTTATCGAAATAAAGCATACATCGCACTATCACAAGTATGATCCTTTTGTACTAGCCAAACAAGCATTGCAAGTTTATTACGCTCCTTATCCGTCTCTAAAAAGAGATAAACCAGATTGGTCTGCAGTTTTTAAAACAAAGGCCAGATTCACATTCGATGGGAAGAATATTCCGGACGAACAAGCTTATCAGGCAGATCTTGAGCAAAATAATGAAATAATAATTACAGACGATCATACAGATTTTGGTCCCTTGATCGATGAATCAAATGTTTTGGTACAAGCGTTTGACAGTGCAGAGGAAAATATCGTCGAAAACGAGACCGAATCTGAATCAGTAGACGATGATGACTGATAAAAATCTGAATATGTTTTTTCAATTGATGTAACTATGTTGAATTCTTGATGTATTATGAAATTGATGTAACTATGAAACCAAATCCGTTTACTATTGTTTGCATGTTTTATGTTATTTCCATTTGTCATTTATTTAGCAATTTTTATTAAAAATGCAATGAACTCTGCTTATCATTAGAAGAGTACACCCATTATGAATCAGGTATAACACACTTCCATTTCTATTTCCATTTCAGTCATTAATTAAGCAATTTATACGGTTGATGTCATTTTCATATGAAACATATTTCATTATCATGTTTTTAATTTCTTATATAATGATGTGTATATGTCATAGGTTTATCGTTTTGTCGTATAGAGGTAGGAGCTCTTCCTGATCCTCAGGAGGCGATGGCAGTGGCCCATCGCAAGAGCCACAGCGGGCAGTTGTATCGCTAGTCCCTAGAGCAGATGGGTAAGAATTAAATTTTATTCAGCATCTTATTTTTTCTATGATATACGTACGTACTTATCTATATCATACTTAAAAACAGGGGGTTCGACCTACTTCCCTCTAAGGTTGTGTTGGACGTCACTAGAGCATCTTATCGCAGTAGGATGAGTGCGTGCTGGCCGAGGTGGTATACCATCCCTCCTCACATCATAGAGTGCATATGGCAGGATGTCCTAGTATGTATAATTTTTCTGTTTTTTAATTCGTTTTTGTCGTTTTTTTATTGTTTATCATTTAAAGTGTAATCTTTTTTTTAATATAGGACGAGATAGACATCCAGACAGGCGATTTGATGCTGGCACGAGCATACTGGATGAAGAAGATGCGCAAGAACTACAGGGACACGATATCTGAGATTAAGAAATCTGGTAAGAAACCATGGTGGATGGGAGACAGCGTGTGGCAAGCTTGGTTGAGCTACCGGGAGACGAATGAGGCGAAGGCAAGTATACTAATTTTTTTTGAATTATTAATTTGACGTGATTGAAAAATATTGTATCAAATTTTGAATGTTCAGGCAGAGTCGGATAGAAACTCTGTAAATAGAAATAAGAATCCCGTCACTCATCGCGAAGGATCGAAGTCGTTTCAGCAGTATCGGCAGGAGTTGGTAAATTTACTGAATAATAAATGTAAATAGTTTATGCTATATGATTTTAAACGTATAATAATTGTATGTAACAATCAACTTCAGGAAGCCGAGGCACATGGTCGTGTCAGCTATATGGACGTGTTCACCCGTACGCATGATGTCGAGCATGTTAATCCAGACGGGACTGTTTCGTACACATGGCAGGACGATAAATCCAGCAAAAGCCATGTAAGCATATTTCATGTTATTCAGTATTAGTAATTGTTTTAATTGTTAAATTATGATGAAATAAGATATTATTAATTTGTTAATGCAGAAGATGTTTATGGAGCAGCGGTAGAAACTCCTTGCTGATACGGATAGAGAGCAGCTGACGACCGATGAGGAGGACGTTATTTTTGAGTCCGTTATGAGTCCAGCAGAGCATGGTCGACGATACGGATTTGGCAATTTAGCAGTAAATAATTTACCTTTTCTTAAAATACTGAAAATATGATATTTTTACCTTTTCAAAGCAATAAATTTGGATTTTATTTATTTTTCAATTATTGCAGTCCAATAGTCATAGTCGGGGACGGCGGAGTAGACCTCAGAGCGATTTAGCAGTTATAGAAGAATTGCGGACTAGAGTGTCCCAATTGGAGGAGCAGAACCGCCAACAGGCCTTACAGACCGCACAGTTGTTAGAGTACATGCAGCAGTTTGGTGGCCGCTTCCCTTCCTCGGCTGGCTCTGGATCTGGAGGAGATTGATTCATTCCTTGCTTGCTTGTTCGTTTGTTTGTTCAGGTATGTTTTGTTTTAGTTTAGAATGATTTGGTAGATGGTGCAGGAAATTGTTGATTTGTATAATTATGTATGATACACTTGGTTCTGAAGTTGTATGAGGATATGCATGAGAATATTGATGAATTTGTGTAGTAACAACATGGTAGAATAGTTATTGTTAGGATTATTGTTAATGTTGGAATGGTATGTATATTTTGTATTTTATTTTTATTCTAATTTTATCCATTTGTGTGTTTATTGAATATTTTGTGGTCTAGGTTTGGATATTTGGTTGGATTATTGTTTATTGGATTGTGCGGTATTGATATCGTAGTGTTTGGAAGAGAAATGTGGTTGGAAGGCTCTATTTGCAGCAAATATAAAAAAAACAGCAGATTTCCGACGGCTTCCGACGGCCGACAGGTCAAAATTTTCGACGGCTTCCGACAATTTCCGGCAGCCTGTAGCCACACATTTTCGACGGCTACCGGCGGCTTCTGACGGGCGTCGGAAGCCGTCGGAAATCGTCGAGAGCCGTCGGAAACGCGTTCGGCAGCCTCCGTCGGAAGCCGTCAGAAATACTGCTCCCCGACGCAGCCTTTTCCGTCGGCTTCCGACGGCCGCCGACGGATTTTGGCCATCGTAAAATGCGTTTCCCCTTGTAGTGTATTTATAATTAGCATTTTGTATATTGTAAAAGTTGAACATAATACTAAATGATAATACACCATTGCCGACAGAAATTATAGTTTAAATTATGTATGCTAATATAAAATATATAAATAATGTGTAAAAAATCGGATATTAAAAAAAATAGTGAATTTATGTAACTTAATTATCTTTACGTGGATTGAACATATACTCAATAATAAATTTAAGTATAATTTTTTTTTCAAAGACATCATATGGAATTCAGGAGTTACACAGTACAAAAGAAGAGTTTAAAACCTTAACATGAATTATATCTTCAATGCCCAAAGTATAATTGATTTTTCAACCTGTAATATGAATTAATTACAATACCAAATCCAACGTAACTCACCCGTTTCACGTTACATCTCACAACTATACCCTCTTCCAAATATAACCCCTTACACAACTCCCATTTCACCGCCATGTAACCAAATATTTATTACCCCTATAACAGCGAAAAAATAAAATATGATTCCAATTAAAACATTTAAATCTTCGTAACTTTCATCATCCCATTCCCCTCTACCGAGATAAAAGCCACCTCAAATCCATCATTGCCCATAGCCATGGCGAATCAATTTCCGTCACCCAACCTGAACCCAACACCCGACGCCCAACAACAACCTCCAACCCCTCCTACGAACTACCGGAAAGGCAACTAGATGGTCCAGGAAACGCTGACCCTCATCACCGCCAAACGCCTCCATGACGACCGATGCTATGCCGATGCGTCAGCCCCCTTCCCCTACCAGAGCCTATTTTTCTGGGTCGGGTCCATAACATGATAATATATTAAATTAAGGCCATGGTACGATCCAAATTTTCCTTCTACCTTCATATTTGAATTATATTTGGATTTTTCAAATAATCCATCGCGTTAATATTTTTGAGATCCTATAGTGATTTAAGCAACGTCGGTCGTAAGAGTTCTGCTACCTAAAACTAGTTATGAGTCAAGGTCTTATTACAAATACTAATTAGATCAATAAAATTAAATATATAAAGTTGTTTATATATGATACAAATAAGAAATGGAGTAAAAAGAAGAAACAATCATCTTGGCGATAATACTTCAAGTCATACAATGGTTTAAAATAAGTTAGTTTTAGCAACTGATTTGTCTTAGAAATGTTAACCATTAAATTTCAAAGTAAAAAGGCTTATTTACCATAAATTTTAGCATTTAGATCATATTAATATAATAATATTCTACAAATAGAAATTCATAACATAAAATTAGTACAATTTAAATATAAAATAGTTTATCCACTTATGCAAAATAGAAAAATAGACATAAGGACAAACATAGAAATTTATTAAACTAAAGGACAACAAAATTATATTTTTACCTGAATGACAATGCTAGTTATAACTAGCATTTTTTATAGTGTAAAATTGAATGTAATGCTACTTATAATTAAAATTTTGCATATTGTAAAACTTGAATATAATACTAAATGATAATACACCATTGCCGACAGAAATTATAGTTTAAATTATGTATTCTAATATAAAAATATATAAATCATGTGAAAAAAATTCACATATTAAAAAAAATAGTAAATTTATGTAACTTAATTATCTTTACACGGATTTAACATATACTCAATAATAAATTTAAGTATATTTTTTTTCAAACACATCGTGTGGAATTCACGAGTTACCCAGTACTAAAAGAAGAGTTTAAAACCTTATGATGAATTATATCTTCAATGCCCAAAGTATAACTGATTCTTCAACCCGTAACATAGTTGTATGAATTAATTACAATACCAAATCCAACGTAACTCACCCGTTTCACGTTACAGTTCACAACTATACCCCCTTCCAAATATAATCCCTTACACAACTCCCATTTCACCTCCATGTAACCTAACATTTATTACTCCCAGAGAAGTGAAAAAAATTAAATATAACTCCAATTAAAACATTTAAATATTCGTAACATTCATCATCCCATTCCCTTCCACCGAAATAAAAGCCACCACAAATCCATCGTTACCTACAGCCATGGTGAATCAGTTTCCATAACCCAACTCGAACCCAACACCCAACACCCGACCTCCAACCCCTCCTATGAACTACCGGAAAGGCAACTGGGCCATCCGGGAAATGCTAACCCTCATCGCCACCAAATGCCTCCATGATGACCGACGCTATGCCGCCGCGTCATCCTCCTTCGCCTACCAGCGCTCCGCCCGGCCATGCTGGAGGTGGATCGAGAACTAATGCTGCGCCCACGGCTGCCTCCGCTCCAAGAACCAATGCATCAACAAATAGAACAACCTCCTCCGTGAGTACAAAAAAGTCCGCCACTACGAGTCTAGAAATGCTGGAACTGAACCTAGTACCGGTGCCAACTGAAAAAGCTACTGGGAGATGGAGCAGCATGAAAGGAAATAATTCAACCTGCCTAACAACATGGGCTTCGACATCCACGAATCAGTCACTACAGTACTCAATCCTCACAATGCTCGTCGGATCCCCGTCTCCCCGACGCCGGTCATGGTGATCCCACCACAGCAGCCGCCAAAAGATCTCTCGCTCCCTCCAGCGGTGATGCAAGCTGTGACGCAGCGTGGGAAGCGAATTCGACGATGTAAATCGAATCCGTCCAGGATCTCACATGATTAGCGGAAATAATCGGTGAATCGACGAAGAAATCGATGGATTCAAGAATACCGAAAGGCCCAAATCCGTTGATCACGAAGATACCGGATTTTAGCAATCTTCGACACGTTAATCGCGCACGATTCCGTGAAGAAAGATCTACAATTCTTTGAGCGTTGATCAAGCGCACTTGATTCCGCGAATTGGCTTCAACGTTCGTTGATTCGAGCGCACTCGAATGCCGAAGTGGAGATAGGATTTGACACTCGACTACCAATTTAAAAATGGAGGCACAAAGCACAAACCAAATTTTATTCAAATTTCAACAACCTTTACAAATGACACGACTCGCCTATTTATAGGCTTACAACATCACAACACTAAACAACGTTCAACACATTACAAACAGTACAAAATGTTACAACATAATACGACTCGACATAAGAAGTCACAAACAAACGACTTAACAACAAAGTATGTCCTAAATGAAACAACAACAACCTAACAGTCAGTGACATATGCTTGCGGCCTGCTGCATTTTCTTCGCGACCTATTTAAGGCAGCACGCGACTTAAACTTCACACACGACTTAAATTGCGCGAGCTAAAAAAACACGGGAATTAGGTTGCTGAAGGTAGCGACTTAGGGAGGAGGCACGCGACTTAAGAGGAAGAAGTTTTTCACGCGATCTACTGTAACTTGTTCATGCGATTTAAGAGCATGGCCGCGACTTACAGAAGGTCGTTCGCGTGACCTAAGTTATGTCGCCTCGCGACTTAAGAAAGTTCATAGCTCGTGCGCGACTCTCGGAGGAGGAGGAGGAGTTAGGTCGCGAGGAAGGGAAAGACGTTAAGTCGCGACGGGGAGAGTTAGGTCGCGGTGAAGGGAAAGAGGTTAGGTCGCGGCGGAGAAAGTTATGTCACGGTGATTTAGGTCATGGTGATTTAGGTCGTGGTGATCGGCGATAGGTCGTTGATGTGGTTAGGTCGTGGATCGCGGATGGAATTAGGTCGCGAGTCGAGGTATGTGCTTCATCATCCTCCCCTTGTTGGAAGGAATTCGTCCTCGAATTCATACTTTCGTCATCTTCGTTAGGTTCCTCCCCATAATACGGAATTAAATGTTTGACATTGAAAACATCAGAAGTATGAACCTCTTCCGGCAACCTTAGTCGATACGCATTATCATTGATCTTCCTCAAAATTTCTACTGGGCCAATCTTTCGTGCTTTCAACTTATTGTAAGTTCCAACCGAAAAACGATCTTTCGTCAAAACGGCATATACAAAATCTCCCTCTTTGAAGACAACACTTCTTCGTTTCTTATCCGCCATTTGTTTATACTTCTCATTTGTCTTCTCCAATCGTTCCCGAACGATTCTATGGCATTCTGTCAACCCATCAACAAAATCGGCAGCCCGCTTAACTGTCCCTTTCGGTTGTGGCACTATTGTCAAATCCAGCGGTCCCTTTGGTAAGCTTGAATATACAATCTGAAATGGACTAAAACCTGCACTTCGGTTAATTGCATGACTGTGAGAAAATTCAGCTTGACACAACTTCAAATCCCAACTCTTCAAATTGTCTTTCACAAGACATCGTAACAAATTTCGCAACGATCTATTCACCACCTCTGTTTGCCCATCTGTTTGCGAATGATAAGCGCTACTAACATTCAGCTTCGTTCCAACCATCTTCCACAAACTCAACCAAAAATGGCTTAAAAATCTGGTATCTCGATCAGAAACAATGGATTCTGGTAAACCATGCAATCGATACACCTCTTTAAAGAATAATTGAGCCACTCGGACGGCATCAGCTGTCTTCTTACAGGCTATGAAATGCGTCATCTTTGAAAACCTGTCCACTACAACATATATAGAATCATTTCCATCTGAGTTCTCGGCAAACCCAACACAAGATCCATGCTAATATCAACCCATGGTTTAGTAGGCACGGGTAATGGCATGTATAATCCCGCATTCGTCGCTATTCCCTTCGAAACCTGACAGATATGACAACTCTCCACAAATCTCTCTACCTCTTTCCTCATTGACGGCCAAAAATAAGATTGTGAAACTAACTGTAAGGTGCGATCCCTTCCAACTTGTCCTTCTTCATGCAACTCTTTAACAATCTTCATTTTCAAGCTACAGTCTGGTATGCATAATCGATTCCCCTTGAACAAGAATCCATCAACCAACACAAAGTCATCAGTACTCCCATCCTTAACTCTCTCAACAAACTTTGCAAAGTAAGGATCCTCCTCAAACAACTCTGGCAATAATTCGAATCCTGTCACTTCAACCTTCAACGTTGTCAACAAATGATTCCTCCTGCTCAAAGCATCTGCTACACGATTTGTCACCCTTGACTTGTGTTTTACAACGAAAGTAAATTGTTGTAGATATGCTATCCATGAAGCATGCCTCGCTGAAATCTTGTCATGCCCCTGTAGATGTTTCAATGCTTCATGATCAGTGTAAAGAACAAACTCCTTCTGAAACAAGTAATGTCGCCAGTGCTTCATGGCTTGAACAATCGCGTAAAACTCTACATCATAAGTGCTATATTTCAACTTGGCTCCAGACAACTTTTCACTGAAATAAGCAACCGGTCTTCCATTCTGACTCAATACTCCACCAATTCCAACCTTCGAAGCATCAGTATGCAACTCAAACAACAACTGAAAATTCGGCAGTACCAGAATCGGTGCTGTCGTCAAAAGTGCCTTGACCTTCTCAAAAGCAACCCCTGCTTCCTCTGACCATACAAACTTCTTTCCTTTCATGCAATCGGTTACTGGTGCCATCACACTACTAAAGTATGGAATGAATCTTCGATAAAAAGACACCAAGCCATGAAAACTTCGCACTTCACTAATTGTCTTCGGTTGTGGCCAACTCCTGACAGCTTCCACTTTATTTTCATCCACTTGAATACCTTCCTTTGACAGAACATACCCCAGAAATAAAACACTGTCCGTCATAAACACGCACTTCTTTGTTGCTGCATAAAACTGCTCTTGTCGTAGAATCAACAGTACTTCGCGCAAATGCTGGATGTGTTCTTCCGTACTCCCGCCGTAAATCAAAATATCATCAAAGTAAACAACCACGAACTTCCCAACAAATGGTCTAAAAATCTGGTTCATCACTCTCATGAAGGTACTAGGAGCGTTTGACAAGCCAAATGGCATAACCAACCATTCGTATAAACCCTCCCTGGTTTTAAAAGCAGTCTTCCACTCATCACCCGGTCGAATACGAATTTGATGGTATCCACTCTTCAAGTCAATCTTGGGAAACACAATAGCCCCACTCAACTGATCAATCAAATCATCAAACCTCAGCATAGGAAATCTGTATCTCACAGTGATCTTGTTTAGTGCCCGACTGTCCGTACACATCCTCCACGTTCCATCCTTCTTCGGTACCAATAAGGTTGGCACGGCACATGGACTCAAACTCTCCTGGACATGCCCTTGTTCTAACAACTCCTCCACCTGCCTTCTTAGTTCTTCATGCTCTTTAGGACTCATCCTGTAATGTGGCCTGTGAGGTAATACTGATCCTGGTACAAGATCAATCTGATGTTGAATATCCCTCAAAGGCGGTAGCTCCTTTGGTAACTCTTCGAGAAACACATCACTGAATTCTTCCAATATCGGCTTCACTTCCTCTGGAACTTCAACTGATTCAGTAGCTTCATGTCCAATCAACAAAAACACTTCGAGACTCTTCTCTACTTCTTCAACAAATTCTTTCAAAGTCAATAAAGTTTTCAGCTCCTCAATCTCCTCAGATTTACTCTCTTCCTGTTGTCTCTTCTTTGGAACTAAAATAATCTTAACGCCTTCAAACATAAAACTGTAGCTATTGGTTCGACCGTCATGCTGCACCGCTCGATCATACTGCCACAGTCTTCCCAAAAGAAAATGACAAACATCCATCTCAACTACATCACACCAGATCTCGTCTTTATATTTCTTCCAATAGAAAATGGAACTCGAACTCGCCTATCCACCTTCACCTCTCCTCCTTTTCTTAACCACGCTAACTTGTAAGGATTAGGATGTTTCTCCGTTTTCAACTTCAACTTTCTCACAGCTTCAGTAGAGATAATATTGTCACAACTTCCTGCATCAATCACAAACTTACAAACTTTTCCCAGAATAGTGCATGTAGATTGAAAAATATTGCTCCTCAACCAACTAGCCTAATCCTCTTGCTTCGGTGTTAAACAAGACCTCCTCATCATTAGATTACATCCTTCATCTCTCGACGCGATATCTTGCTCATCTTCTTCCACTGGACTAGAATCACCTTCACCGACATCCTCACCTTCAACTTCAGCAATCATCGTTCTCTTCTTTGGCTTTGGACATTCGTTTCTCTTATGACCCACTTCCTGGCAATTGTAACATTTAAAACTGTTGTTGACCTTTGCCTTCTCAACCTCTTTCACAACTGGTTTATTGACGGCTTTAGAAACATTGGAACTCCCACTAACACCTTTGCTTTGAATATTGGAACTGGTAAACACACCACCTCCTCGTCTTCCCTGCTTTTTCCAAGCTACCGCCTTCTGGTGCGCTTCCGCCATAGATCTCTGATCAAACATATTAACCATATCCTGGATTTGCATTCTCAATCCTCCAACAAACCTAGCAATCAACTGTTCCTCTGTCTCCAAATGTCATTTCGAGCAATCAGTTGATAAAACTCGTCAGCATAATCATTAACAGTCTTCGTCCCTTGCCCCAAGTTCTGCAACCTCTGATACATGAGTGATTGATAATTGTAAGGTAAAAATATAGCTTTCATCAATTTCTTCATTTTCTCCCAATCCACAATCTTCGACTTCCCCGTCCGTTCTCGTGTAAGTTTGGTTTGCTGCCACCACGCCATAGCTCTTCCTCTCAACCTAGTAGCAACCAACTTCACTCGACGATCTTTCGGTACCTCCTTGAAATCAAAGATCTCTTCAACATTAGACAGCCAATCCAAAAATTCTTCTGCAACCATTCCACCCTTGAACTCTGGAATTTCCATCTTCATTCCCAATTCCCATCTACAATCATCCTCTACATCTCGATACTGACGTCGTGTTTGAGCTCTATCTCGATAATGAACACTTCCTCTATCACCATCAAACTCCTCATCAAAATCTGAAGTATATCGATGTCGATCACGACCTCCAACATCTCTACCACCACCACTTCTTCGATCTTCATTCTTATCACGATTGTCAGCACTTCTAGGATCATGATCTTCTCTTCTCTCCCGTTCTGAATATGGTGAAACTCTACTTCTCCCATGGCTCGATTCAGGTGAAACCCTTCTTCGATTTTGATTCATTTCAAGCATCATTCTCTCTAATCGACCAATTCCTTCATTCAACTTTTCAGTGAAACTCTCGTTGATTCGTTGTTCCATTTCATCGGCCTCTTCTCTTACATACAAAGCATTAATATTTCGATGACGTTGAGCTCGTCTCGGAGGCATGATTGATCTTCAAACAACTCAAAAATAAATTTCAAACACTTTTCGAACTTTGATCCAAAGTGAGATGGATCGAAACTCCCAACTTGTTGCAACTTCACGATGAACACCAAATTTCTCAACAATTTGCAAATCCGCTCTCCAAACTTCAAATTATCGAGCCCCAAGTCTCTAAATAATGCAAACTTCTTGCGATCTAGCTCTGATACCAAACTGACGCAGCGTGGGAAGCGAATTCGACGATGTAAATCGAATCCGTCCAGGATCTCACACGATTAGCGAAAATAATCGGTGAATCGACGAAGAATCGATGGATACAAGAATACCGAAAGGCCCAAATCCGTTGATCACGAAGATACCGGATTTTAGCAATCTTCGACACGTTAATCGCGTACGATTCCATGAAGAAAGATCTACAATTCTTTGAGCGATTATCAAGCGCACTTGATTCCGCGAATTGGCTTCAACGTTCGTTGATTCGAGCGCACTCGAATGCCGAAGTGGAGATAGGAGTTAACACTCGACTACCAATTTAAAAATGGAGGCACAAAGCACAAACCAAATTTTATTCAAATTTCAACAACCTTTACAAATGACACGACTCGCCTATTTATAGGCTTACAACATCACAACACTAAACAACGTTCAACACATTACAAACAGTACAAACAGTTACAACATAATACGACTCGACATAAGAAGTCACAAACAAACGACTTAACAACAAAGTATGTCCTAAATGAAACAACAACGACCTAACAGTCAGTGACATATGCTTGCGGCCTACTGAATTTTCTTCGCGACCTATTGGAGGCAGCACGCGGCTTAAACTTCACACGCGACTTAAATTGCGCGAGCTAAAAAAAACACAGGAATTAGGTCGCTGAAGGTAGCGACTTAGGGAGGAGGCACGCGACTTAAGAGGAAGAAACTTTTCACGCATAACTTGTTCACGCGATTTAAGAGGATGGCCGCGACTTACAGAAGGTCGTTCGCACGACCTAAGTTATGTCGCCTCGCGACTTAAGAAAGTTCGTAGCTCGTGCGCGACTCTCGGAGGAGGAGGAGGAGTTAGGTCATGGGGAAGGGAAAGAGGTTAGGTCGCGGCGGGGAGAGTTAGGTCGCGGTGAAGGGAAAGAGGTTAGGACGCGGCGGAGAAAGTTATGTCGCGGTGATTTAGGTCGTGGTGATTTAGGTCGTGGTGATCGACGATAGGTCGTTGATGTGGTTAGGTCGTGGATCGCGGATGGAATTAGGTCGCGAGTCGAGGTATTTGCTTCATCAAGCTGCCACCCAGACTAAAGACTCAAGTAAGTTTGGTTTTCATTCTTTTAATTTGATGACCATTGTGCGTACTTCTCCAATGCTATTGCAGACATTGATGACGTCTGAGGAGAAGAAGCAGAGGCATAAGGATTTGCTGGAGCTAGACTAAAGGGAGTTGAGACTAGAAAAAGGAGGTTGAGGCTGGAAGAGGAGAGGTCTGAAGATGAAAAAGCAAGCGATGTCGGGGTTGTTATCTTTAGTTAATGGATTATCGAATGCTGTGCATGCACTTGTGTCGGAGAAACAACGTACGGTTGACGGTGGTCGTACGTAACTAGGAGCATTTTCATAGTAACTGTGATTTGAATAGCGGAGTTTACTGTTCTTTTTCAGATTTGTAAACTTCAAATTTTTTTTATAACTTTTTGTCTATTGTTAATGATATTATATAATTTACTTTATGTTATAATATATGTAAATATATAAGTGAATATGCTTTTATGGTTTTTTGTTTAGTCCCACATCGTGGAATTGGTTAAGTCCATTGCTCTGAAGCCTTTATATAAAGGAGGCTATGTAATGTAAATACACATCTATTCTAAGAAGTGAATAATATATCTTTTGTCTCTCTCCAATGGCTTCTATTTTTCTTTATTCTATAACACGTTATCAGCACGACCTTCACAAATTTTTTTTTTCAGATCTACAATTGTGATAATTTATGAAATCAAATCTATTATTCTCCAGATCTAATTATAGATCTCAAAACGATCTAATTTGTTTGTTGTTGCTATTTTTCTGATAATTTTATATTGTAGATCTCAATATCATACTTATTTTTATGCTTTTGAGTTCATTTATTTTGGAATGCAAGTTTGAACTTGACAAAATTTTGATATTGTTGATTAAAGCAATTTTTTTGAATTTGATTGTATTTAGTTTGGACATGGATTTGAGAAATCAAACATGGTTGGTAAATGGGGTTTTCATTTTGAAAACCTTTTGGTTTGATTTAGATTTGAATGAAGACTTTGGAAATTATTTTGATATATGATTTACATTTCCAGAAGAAATATTCTATTGTTTTTAAGAGAAACAAATATAAATATAATACGTATCTAGAAGATCGTATTAAGTGAATGGACACATTAGTAAAAGCTTACATGATAAACTTAATATCTTCCAATGTTTCCTTAAAAAAAAAGGAAAAGGAAATAATAACTGAGAACCTGCAGTTTTCATAAATCAGTAAATTACAAGTTTCCTCAAAATGAAGAACCAGAAGTTCTAACTAAAAAAAAAGATTATATATCAAAACTCAAATATATAAATTTGAGATGTGAAGCTTTGAATTATTTGAAAATCTAATTCAGATTATGGTAAATTTCAATTGCAATCAAACCTGAAGTTTGATAATGAAAATCAAGTTGTACCATTTAGGATCTAAAGTACTAAACAAAGACTTTTTTTAAAGTAAAATTGGAACCTGAAGTTCTAAAAATATTTGCTAATGGTATTAACTACTAAATCAAATAAATGTATAGAAACTTTTTCACTCCAGAAGTAGTGATAATAATATATTAAAAAAAAAGGTCTCCAGAAGAGGTTTGCTGATATATTTGGTGCTTTTACTAAACCAAATAAATACGTAGAAATATATATACTCTCCTACTCTCTTTCTTTTTAATTAAAAATAAGCTGTTCTAATAGAAAGTTTATTTCTTAATTTTTTTTCCTTCTTCCATGCATCCAATCGCTGTTCAAAAGGTAAAATATAATAGATCAAATATAATAGATCTGAAATAATCTTAATTTCCTAAATTTCTAAAATAACTTATGTTGATTTGAAGATTTACATGTTTGTTTTGATATATTTGGTAAAGAATTATGAAGTTAGTTTTCTTATGAAAATAATAATGATTTGGATCTGAGATTTATAGTTATTTATGGTTATGAATGATATGGATAGATCTGAGATAATTTTGTTTATTTAGAAATTCTGATTATTGGGAAATAAAGTTTCGCTTTAAGATATTTATTTTAATTTTATTATTGAGTAATATTGAACCTATATTTGAGATGAAATTGTGTTACTTTGAGTACCGTTTGATCAATTAGTTCATATATTTATAATGAGATTATTTTGCTATGACAGTAGTTATATCCTAAACCACATAAAGGTTAATTGTAGTTATTTTTATCACAAATGAATTAATTGTAAGTGTTATGGTAATAAATTAAATCATTTATTGTCATAAATGCGTTAAATGCATTGATTATTGTAAATTAAATGACGATGTATGTTTGTGTTTGGGATAAGAATAGATGTATGATTTACTATTTGATGTATTTATTTTGACAAGTAATGTCTGTTGTAATGGAAAAAATAGGTTTAACAACAACTTGAAGTTGTGCAAAGGAATTATTTTAATAGAAGTTGTATAACTCAAAGTCCAAGGCCTGAAGTTTGGAATTATGAAAAGATTTTCTGACAAACTTTACAAGCTCGAATTCTTGTCAGTATTTTTTTTAATTTGTCAAAATGTACAAGCTTCTAAAAAAAGAAGGGCAGTTTACACAAAATTTAAGAATCCGAAGTTCGTAATAAATTAGTGAACTTGAAGTTCATGAATTAGAAGCCCGAAGCTCTATTGAAATTGTGTAAAATGATAAGGTTGTACTTCGTGAAGAAGTTAAAGGAAAATAATATATTATCATATGAGATAATAATGCTACATTCAAGAGATTACAAAAATCTCCAAATGAGTTATACCTTACCTTATATCTTCATATTTATATTATATTAACCAAATATCCTGAAGATATTATGTTATATGATATATCAAACATCATTGGATGTGTGTGTATTAATCTCTTGAAAAGATGTTTTAGAGATTTATTTATATTTATATTGCAAAATTTAACATCCCTTGCAATTCCTTAAAATAAAATACTATATTCCCCAAAGGAATAATGATATAAATATTTTTGAGTAATAATAATAATTTATCGAGAAAAAAAATGATATTGTATACCAATGTTACACTCCAGAAGTAGTGGTTTTATCTTTCGCATCTTACTTTCATTTGGTGCATTTATCTTTTTTACTGTATTTAAAGTCTGATATGTCATTTCAAAGATAGTCACAACAAAAAAAAATTCAGTAGGGATGTTTTATGTAACGATCCTGAATCTTAATTTATTTTAAATTGATAATTTAAATTATTTTTGATTTAAAATTGTGAAATTAAATGATAAATTGATTCGTGTTTTTCCAAATTCAAATAAATTATGTTATTTATTAAGAAAGAAATGGTTTCTTTTATAAATTTTTATTTTATTTTATTTTATATTGAGTTATTTTTAAACAATGTTAATATAGAGATATTTGAAGTCAATCCTATGAAATGGGTTTTTGAAGTTGTGTAAATATAACAAAATTTTTGAAATAAATATATAGAGAAATACAAGACGATTTGTACGAAGATAAAATAAATACTTAAGCTAGAAATAGGAAAAAAAATTTATAAAATAAATTATAAAATATAAAGAAAACACATTAGCAACATATTAAAATAGAAGCTCATTTATATTGTAAAGTATAAGTCAAAATAATAATAATAATAATAATAATAACAACAAAAGATAATACATATACTCAAGTATAAACAAAGGAAAGGTAAGAATAAACAAAAATTTGCTAAATTCAAACAACACAATAACTATGGAATTTCATTTATATTTTAAAGTAAGGAGACAAAATAAAATATGAATACTTAAGTTAGACATATGAAGCACCAAGGCAAAGAAAATAAATAAAATAAAGTACATATGTACATGCTTATGAAATAAAGCAAAGAAAACTGTGCTTACATAACAAAGTATAAGCTGTAAACAAAAGTAGAGACACGTGCATTTATTACCCCATCTCCTCAGTACAAAATATATCATCCCATCCATGTAAGTATATGCAGGCAAGAAAAATGCAGGCTGAAATAAACAAAGCTAAAGTAATAATACATCTCAACCATACTTATTAAACAAAATAGTATTACTTTGTACAAATAACATCACCCTGTATAAAGTTGTAACCCCTATACACATCCCCTCAGCACAAATTGATATCATCTTCAACCATGCCTATTATACAAAATATTATAATCATTTGTACAAACAACATTATAATACACTGTACTAACTATACCAGCCTGTAAAGCTCCATTCTTTTATATATCAATCTTCTTCATTTCGTTCAAAACTGAGTACATATGAAGTAAAAATCCATTTCAAGCTATAAATAAACTTCATCTTAAACAATTCAAACAAAATAAACCAAAGATCAAGGAGGAAAGTATAGCTAAGAATTTCAAGGCCTGTGCTAAAAAGTGGAAACTCTGTTCTCTGTTCATCTTCTCAAAAGTGAGTAACATCACTTTTTAATTTAAGAATTGAATATGGTTGCCTGTCTTTCTGTGATAAATATGGTAGTAGTATGTATATATGTAAATGCAATATGCTTTGTGTATGTTTATTTTCATATGAGAATTCTCTGATCTTAGTTTCCAGTTTCCCGTTTTAGATTTAAATCCATATTCTATTCAATCAATAGTTGTTAGGACTTGTTTCCAAAGAAAAATTGTTTGATTTATTATGGACCAATGTTTAAAAACTTGATTAAGTTAAATATCAAGCCTGAGTGTCACTGGAATATAAAAACAATAGTATATGTTAAACAAAGTGAAAACCCAAACCTTGCAATTTATAAATTCAATTTTATAAATTAAAAATAACAACTACAACATGATTTTTAAAGCTAGAATCAAAATTTTTAGTTGAGAGATTCAAGGGCAGTTCGAGTTTGAAAAAAACCAGCTCTTTAATCATTTTCTGGTGATCGAATCATCTTTGGATGCTAAGATTTGGGTTGAAGCAGGTTTGAACATCATGGAGTTTAGGAAAATTGTCGAAAAAATTATCGGTTGCAAGAATTTTGAGTTCGAGATACATATAGGGTTTGGGTTCCATTTTTTTTTTGTGTTCTGTAAAAATTTGATTTCGCCACCGTGACGTGATCGAGTGCAGCGCGCTTCTGGGAGGTGGAAGAGGGGAGATGGACGAGTAGATGACCGGAGTTGTACGAACTCAGGTGATCGAGGTGTTGAGAACGACAATGGTTTCCAGATTTAGGTGGCAATGCTCTCGCGTGTTCCAGATTTCAATCTCGGGCTCGAATTCACTCGATTGTGATTTGGACAAGTTTGTGTATATTGGGTTGTTCGAATTGATTTGGGAGGTCGACGATGACGCTTAGGTGGCTGTGGCGTTGACCGGAGTTGGTCGCGAAGATCGTGTACGTGTACATGCCGGTTTACGTATCTGGGTGGGAAGTGGGGAAGAAGCATGGTGAACTCGCGTGTGTTGACTCGAAGCTTTACTCGAGGTTATTGGGGGTAGGACTCGAAGCAGGAGTGATGTAGCTCGGGTATGTCTGGGTAGCAGGTTTTAATAACCCGATTTATCTCTAAACTTTGAAAACTGAATTTAAATTATTAAGCAAAGTTAAAACAAGTTTAAATCTAAATTTAAATCTGATTAAAGATAGTTTGAATTTGAGTTTAAAAAGAAAATAAAGTTTTAGAATTTGAATTGTTTTTAACAACCTTAAATGTTTAAATAGTTTGAATTTGAAAATAAAGTTTTTAATTGTAGATAAGTTTTTAAGTTAAATTTAAATCTGAATTAAAGATAATTTGAATCCTAGTTCTGAAATCAAAGAAGTTTAATATTTAAATTGTTTAAATTTGCTTTGTGATGATAATTAAAACATTAGTTAGAAAATGTTTTAAATTTGAATTAGTGAAGATAAAATGATATGCACTCATTAAATTAGTTCAAGTGAATAATTGATTAATTTATTTAATCAAGAA
The DNA here is from genome assembly GCA_030765085.1 of Allium cepa. Lineage (NCBI taxonomy): Eukaryota > Viridiplantae > Streptophyta > Magnoliopsida > Asparagales > Amaryllidaceae > Allium > Allium cepa. The sequence continues at coordinate 870,894,090 of CM060943.1, read as the reverse complement.
ATTAAGATTTGAGTTAAATTAATTAAGGTAAATTAATTTGTAAATAAGATTCATAAATTTAATAAAGAGTTGTCTTTTAAACAAATGATTAAGGTTATTTAATCAAGTAATTAAGATTTATTAAGTTACAGTTTAGAACTTAATTAATTAAATAATCAGTGGTTAAATATATGATTTTAAAGGTTAATTAAATGATAATTAACAATAATTAAATTGAGTTTAATTACTTAAGAATAGTAATTAAATAATTATGAATAGTTAATGAGGATCATTTACTTGAAATTTATTTGATAATAAATGTGAAAAGAATTATTCATAGAAATTTAATCTGATTTAAATTTATCAGATAATTAAATTGATCCTACTTATGGATGTTTGGATTTTATTGGATGTTGAATTGTTAATATCCCTGATATGTGATGCTTTGTGATATATCCTGATTTGTGTTGTGACTTGTAATTCATTATCGGTGACCTTTATATATCTGTGATCTGTGAATGGACGATGAGCGTTATAGTTTATATTGCTTATCAACTATATTTCTGTGTTTTAATCTGTGATGATTGAATGATGTTTCACTATTGTGTTAAACCCCTGGACCACACTTATACACACACAAAGATGGATTTCACGAGGAAATCAATTAAGTCACAGATTTTGGAATGATTTTTAAAAGTTGAATATTTAAATTCAAATGTTTTGGAAATGGATTGGGTTTAAAAGTGAAAAGCAATTAAAAAGGGAATTTCAAAGATGGAAATTTATTTTGATTAACTGGATTTAAGTGTTGGAATTTAAATACTTTGATTTAATTTTGAATTCAATATTGAAATTGAATTCTGTAATTTGAAACTAGGGATTAACGATATTATACTAGTCATTATGAGTTAAACCATTTTTAAAGCATTATTTTTGGGAATTTGAATTAACCCAAAGATTGTAACTTGTATAAATGAAATCGGGTTTTTTCAAAATAAGACTGTTGTTTCTAAATGATAAAAAGCTTTCATAGGAGAAACGAATTTCAAATTATATAAAAGGGATTTCAAGTTTAAACTGAAATAGTTTACCAAGTTATTGATGAATATTTGGAAATGAATTTTGAAAGTGAATATTTGGGAACGGTTTGAAAGCTATAAAATAAATCTTTAATTTAAAGATTTAAATGAATTAATCCAATTGAGATGGAATTGTTTTGAAATCCAGGAATAAATATTTGTGAAAGTAGGTGAACTTTATGAAATAATTCTTTTGTTTAAAAGATTTGAAATGGTAATTGGATTAAACCATTTGAAAGAAAGTTTTGAATTATTAAGTTGTGACTTAATTGAAATCCCATATCCATATGTTTTAAATATTGCGCTCACTATTCGGGTTAGCCGGGAAAGGACCTTTGCGTCGTTTAACCCATTTCGAATATGTGATTCGACGTTATGGATAGCATTTGAAGACTGGTGATGAAGACCGGGTATTTTCGAAAGCGATAGGATGACATATCGATTGTCTCTGCACCGAGTCGCGCCGGTATAGAGACTCCCTAAGTGATGGGAAATCCGATCAGGATTGTGAATATCCGGATTGCAAGGACTTCTTTGGAAGTGCCTTCGGTTCTGTTCTTAATCCAGAACAGACTTGTATGGATTGTTATGTCTGACATTACAATTTGAGATATAAAGCTGATTTCTTTCAAATATATTTCTGTTGGTGGCGGAGAATTTATTCTCTTAGCTTAACACCCTTCTCTGAGACGTACGAGCTCAGAGGTTATGTAGTTGATGGTTATCAGCGATATATTCCCAATTTGGTAATGTGACATGCTGAGTGTTGCTGTGAAATGATCATTGTGTTGATCATTTGTGATATGATCATTTGTTTGATCGTTTATCTTTGTGATCATTTCTATGATCATTTGTTGACCCAAAGCACAGCTTTTGTATAAAGCATGGCTTTGTGGACGAGACTTCGTCAAGCCACACAACCCGGTAATGGTCGAAACAGGAATCGTGGCGGCAAGGTTTTCAGGGATAGCTTCCCTAGGGTAGGACCATTCCTTCTGGAAAGGGGTAGTATAATGGTATGGAGCCCAGATACTTACTCATGTGGATACACTATATCTATTACTGTGTGGTGTTGTTGGAATCGAGGCCTCGTATAAAGGTCCCAAAGGACAAGGGGTGGTATATTTGAGGTTTCTTACTCCCTGGGAAAGGGGTAGCCGGCCTTGTTTGGCAGAGATCCATTTGGGATGCTCGGGGACGTCCTTCCAGAGGCGTTCCATTTCGGGGTTTGGGAAATTCCTTTGCCCGACCATTTGTTGGAAATCCATTCTTCAAATACGTACCTTGTACGGTTTTAGTTGTAGAAACTATCATTCACTTATGGTGGCGCCCCACTGTTTGGATGGTAGCTATAGTAGGCATAGTTCGAAATGTCTATGTTGGCTAAGATTTGTATCTTTACTTTCGAAATGATTTTTACTACACTATGCACTAGTAATAATATCAAATGTTTCTTTTTAATGTGTATCAAGCATCTTTGACTATCATAAGGAGAAATCTCCTCCGATTCTGCGTTTGCATTGTGTGTGTGTGCGGGAGGCCTTATGGTAGTCTCATTTTTAAAAGCATTGCGAATTGATTTTAAAATATTTCGTTGCTTGTTTTTAAAGATAAAACTGTTTTTGTTGCTCACACCAGTCCCATGACTGATCCGGAGTTTATTGTTTCTTTCCTAAACTCTGGATGCTCAAAATTTTCTAAACGAGCAGTCTAGAGTTGGGTTTTTCAGATAGTCAGGTTTAGTAGATTATCTAGAGTTAGTTCAGTATTTGGACCACACCAGTCTTGCCGAGCTTGGTGCATGGTTATTGGGAGTTCGAGCTATTGCTGGATTGGTTCTTGGAAATGGAGTTGCAGTTCTTGGAGTTCTCTTTTGAAGACTATCTTAGAGTTATATTGTTCCGCTGCTAGATGTCATCTATTTTCTTTTCCGTTGCTATTTTATTGTATCATATCTCTGATGTATATTTATATCTATTGGATCACCTATTGTATCAGATATTGTATCAAAGCTATATATCAATGTACTATTCTTTTTATTCCGCTGTGTTATTTACTTAATGTTGTTATAAGCTCCGGCGAATCGGATTTGAACGGTCGAATCTATGGCATTCGAATACGATATGAAGTATGGATGTCGATTTTCGAGCGGGCAAAATCCGAAACGTCACATTTGGTATCAGAGCTAAGGTAAAACTTTAGCTCAGGAGTATAACACATTAAGTAGCTCATTAGAGATAGGGTGAAGTATACCCTAGAATGAGTAATCCTTAAGATATCCATTCGAATGCCTCAGTAAATTCTCTTGCTATCCACTAATAGTGAGTATGAGTGCAAGAAGAGAATGAGATAGGGGACAGGGAAATACGACTATAAATGGTTAATACTCTGTAACGACAGTGGAAATTCTATCAATCTCCTTTGATTCGATTTCAATTCTTTTGATTTGCTTCGTGACAGCTCCAGAAAGAAGTTTCGGTGCGGTGATGCCCTACGAATCGTTGTAGAAAATCTTTACTTTGTATTTCATCGGTTTCTTATCGACTTTTCGATTTAAACCTTAATGAATATAAATTGGAAATTTTAAATAAATTTGAAATTTTAAATTGAGTTAAATTGATTAATAGAATATGAGGATAAATTTTAATTGAATCGATAAAACAATTTCGTTTAAAACCAAATTAGAAATTCTATTGTAATTTCTCATGAATACCAAAGTCCGAAGAGGGACAAATTGGTATGTATTCTGAGATTTTACGACTTGAGTTTGGAATTCATATCTTAAATTTGAGGAATTATAGGAGATCGAATCAGTCTATCTCTGTGTTGTTTTCGTGCCTGCGAATTTCGAGGATGAAATTCTTTTAAGGGGGGAAGTCTGTAACGATCCTGAATTTTAATTTATTTTAAATTGATAATTTAAATTATTTTTGATTTAAAATTGTGAAATTAAATGATAAATTGATTTATGTTTTTCCAAATTCAAATAAATTATGTTATTTATTAAGAAAGAAATGGTTTCTTTTATAAATTTTTATTTTATTTTATTTTATATTGAGTTATTTTTAAACAATGTTAATATAGAGATATTTGAAGTCAATCCTATGAAATGGGTTTTTGAAGTTGTGTAAATATAACAAAATTTTTGAAATAAATATATAGAGAAATACAAGACGATTTGTATGAAGATAAAATAAATACTTAAGCTAGAAATAGGAAAAAAAATTATAAGATAAATTATAAAATATAAAGAAAACACATTAGCAACATATTAAAATAGAAGGTCACTTATATTGTAAAGTATAAGTCAAAATAATAATAATAATAATAATAATAATAATAATAATAATAATAATAATAATAATGACAACAAAAGATAATACATATACTCAAGTATAAACAAAGGAAAGGTAAGAATAAACAAAAATTTGCTAAATTCAAACAACACAATAACTATGGAATTTCATTTATATTTTAAAGTAAGGAGACAAAATAAAATATGAATACTTAAGTTAGACATATGAAGCACCAAGGCAAATAACTATGGATTAAGCTTCCTTCTTTTGATTCTAGCTTTATATTCTTCTTGCTTTCCCTTAAAGGTGGCCGACCACTCTTATATTTAGTTTTTGTTTTGTGAATGTGTAAATGAAAGTGCGTGAGGGTTTAGGGTATTAGAATAGGTCTTATTCCTATTTTTCCCTTATCAACTACCCTTACGTATTTCATTTTAGATTCCCCTTAGTTCATTTGTTATTAGACACGGGTACCCCTATTAACACAAACCTCAATCCTTTAACCATTTACATTATTTTATTTTATTAAACAAATTAAATGTCCTAAATAATATTAATAAAAATTAGGGTCGTTACACATAACTATATACTATGATAGGGAATCTCAAAATCAATCAAAAATACATATCCTGTGTTCACCATAGAGAATCAAATGGAAAATCCTAACTCGGACCGATGTAAATCATCTTAAAATCGCATATTCGAATCTAGACCAAACAGTTATGCGAATAAAATAATATACACATGATTACGTATTTATTTCAGTTGGTTTCTCATTATTTAGATTCTTTTATTTACATTTACTTCATTACTTAGTACATTTAAGAAAATACTAATATCACTTAAGAACCATTCCATCAAATTTTGCTTCAGTTTATCATGACCATTTTATACAACACTTCTCATATTTATTATCACTTCACAACTTAAGTTCATATTCATATTAAATCAAATTCAATTTTATTTAACATTATTTAAGTTAAATTCCATGTCATCTTAATTTCAAATTTTTTTTGGCTATACTAAAATGTTCAACCATTTTAAAATTTGGTTTCACGTTTTCATTTTCTCAAAATTTATAAGTTATAAAAACTTATCTAACTAAAATTCCATAAATCTTTACTTAGGTTAAATTTCATTTCAATTCTGCTTTTCTTAACATTTATATTCAACAAATTTAAATTTTTGTTTTAGTTATTAGTTTTCAAAATTTATAAGTTATAAAACTTATTTACTTATATTTGCAAATTGACCTTTGGATTTTAAAATCAAGACTCGTTTTACCAAAACAAAACTCCAACGGTAGCAATTCCTCTCTTGAAAACCCAAAATTGAACGTCGACGATAATGCGGTCATCGCTGAAATTTTTTTCTAGCAACCGAAGTGAGTTCGGTGCATTCTTAACACTTTCATATTCCATTTAAAATATTTCCATTCAAAAATATTTTCAAAACAATATTATTTTCCAATACTTAGAATTTTTTTTCAAAATCCACATGATTTTAATTCTCAAATTCTTGGCTTTTAATTCCTTTTAATTTACAAATACATTTCCCTAATATATAATCTCACTATGGTTTTATAAACCATTTCTTAATTGTTTATCTTGTTTATATTGTAATAACAACAAATTTTATTAGAACATAAACAAAAAAATGATAATAATCAAATATTAAGATTCTCTGAAAACCAAACACACCCTATATACTATAATAATTTTTGAAAAATGATTCCTTTATATATAAAATATAATCAAGGTAGAATTATTTCATTCACCCAATTTCGTACAATACAATGTCGAATTACTCTATTCAAGTGTTTAGAAATCCCTATCAACAATGTTAATTACCTATATTGAACAGAATCCATAAGCCATTCAAAAGATTAATCAACATAATATAAAATATTTTTATACCACTAAAGAATACGCGTTTATATATAAATGCAGCAAACTCATTCTAGGGTGTTACCGACCCTATCTTTAATGAGTAATCCCCATCAAAGCCATTGGTTCTCGCTTAACCTTCAACTCTAATACCAAAAACTTAACGACCCAATTTTCCGTACAGTTTAAGCGGACAATCAACCACACACGACCCATTCAAATTGAACGGAAAGGCAGATAGTTAGGTTAAAGAAAGAAGAAAGAAGTCAAGAAGAAACTAGACAAAATAGAATCTCACGGCGAAAAAAATAAACTACAACATACAACAAATATTTATACAGAAGCAAACTGTAATATATATATATATATATATATATATATATATATATATTAGACATCACCTAGAATATACTAACATACTTCAACTCGGACGGTTACAACAACATGTCCTCACAATTGCTGATAAATAGAGCAATGAATGTGCGGAAAAATAACCATATACATGGATACATCTTTGAGCCTCCAGCTCGTCTTCTGAGCTCCAATGCATCTAAATTAATCTGTAAATATGCTTGGTTCGACCCGAGCATTATAATAAAATAAAATTTGAGTCAATCTGGTAAACCACTTTGAGAAAACACACCTCAATTTAGTTTTAATGTTTAAAAATGTTAAAAAAAATAAATGTGTCACGTAGGACTACACTGCACGTTAACACAGACGGGTTTTTACCTTACCATAACCGAACAAATTCATACGAAATTCTCTGATATTATAATAGTGTCTAAGATACAAGTACTTATTAATCATAGCTGAAATTGTTACATTAATTAAATTCCAGCATAATTGGTAGACAACTAAAACAGTAAAGGCATGTATTGGGAAGTCGATTCCATACAATGACTGGGCTGTTGGGTACTGCCCATCACAGTGCGTATCTAGATAAAATAACACCAAGGTCGAACCTATTTACCCCTGCCAACATAGAACCAACCTACTCTTTACTAGATAGTACCGAATATGATCACCCCTCCGTTAATGGTCCCCAAAGCATGCAAATGAGCTATAATATTGACTCCAGATATGGATTATCATACCTTACTTAGAAGCGACCCACTTAGCCTTGCTAAGTCACCTCTGTTTTAGTCATTCCCAGTTGATGAGGCTTGAGACTACATTTTACCTTTTATTTAGCATTTCCTACTTAGAATGCAAACACTGACCTCAGAGCAAAAATACAGTGCCAACATTCATCAATATAAGTTCATTCTGAGACTGAATGAAACCGAAGGCACCACTTCTACTACATCCATTTTGGGAATCACCCTCAAGATTAGTAGCAAGCAGTCCTTACAGTTCAAAGAGCTTCATCTTCAGTTCTATCATCTTCAATATGTCTTTACTTCGAACACTTGAGTTGGATCGAAGTGGTTTTCAGATTACTGATCTGATTTCGGTCTCTTCGAAACAACATTCGATAGTTTTCTGTAAGCTCAACCCCGGTTCTTTAGGAAATGAACAGTTAAAGATAAGCGCAAAGATCACCTCCTAATAGTCAGATGATGGATTTCTTTATCGTTTGTCCTAAGAGAATGAAACGAGATTTATACGCATAAAAAGCATTATCGAAGATAACTGTACCTTATAACTCACATATTTGTCCTAGATATTTCCAAAGTTTTATTTTGGGTCCAAATTCGATAGCTGGTTATTTAACTATCGAATAGACAAATATTCGAATTAGGGATTTATTTCAACGAGAAAACCAACATTGGTTAAGCACATAAGTAACCACTAGCATCTCTAATTAATCTTTTCATTAATTGAATTCATCATGTAAATATTTGTATCAAAATAATTTTACAAAGATATATTCACATGTGCTTATCTCAATATTTTCAATACTTAGAAATATTCATATGCTTATCCCAATGATATAGGTATATTTACAAAATTGGAGGAAGATTTCCTTTCGCACAATTCTAAAGCCATTTATAAAACTCCTTTTATAAATCTAGAAACGTATTTCTAAATTTCGTTTATAAATATTTAACCATTTATAAAATTCCTTTACCTTGTAAATAATTTTCCTTTAAGTCTTTAAATCATTTAGAAAACTCCTCTTATAAAACCCAAATCTATTTGTAAAACTCTATTTTATAAATCTTGAAAAAACATTTATAAATAAATTCTAATCATTTACTACAAAACACTATTATATAGTAATAATTAGTAAAAAAATTTAAAAAATTATTAATAAATAATATTAATTAATCTTCACCATTATTATAAATAATAAATAATTTCCGAAGCATTATTAATACTCATTATTATTGATTTTAAAAAATATTAATTATTTACCACAATTAACCTTTCAAATTATAAAATATTGATAAAAATAACTTTAATACAACATTAATTATAAATAAATAATTTTAAAACAATATTAAGTATAAATAGATAAATTTAAAACAATATTAAATATAAATAATTTTAAAACAATAGTAAATATAAATATATAACTTAGAAGAGATAGATAAAAAGGTTGGAGTAAAATAGAAGTTAAATCATCTAAAATAAAATATTTCTAAAATCCGATATCAGATTCAAATCATTTCCTGTCCCAATAACGATACTGATATTGATTTCCTATTACTACAGGGTTTAAGTTTGTGCAAATAACGATATCATAATCAATAGAGCCAACCATCAGTTTTAATGTCCAATAATTCATATGTCCGGAATGTTATTTAAATTAAAATCAACAGTGGCAAGGAATCCAGTTGGATCCTTCCAACTTGTCCTCCTACATCAAAATTCGTATGTATATATCAGCATATATATATATATATATATATGTAAATAAAATCAACAGTGGCGAGGATTCCTATTTGATCCCTCCATTCTATTCTCCAGCATTTAGGCAGTATATAATCATATAATATGGGTCTTCCGCTACTAGGCGGGTGTGTGTGTGTAAGGTCATTTGCTCTAAGGTTGGGAATAAATCCAAACCAACTGATAAAATAGTAAATCATTCAAACATTCAATCAATAATTTTTATCAACAATACAACATACTAGTTAACCAAAAAGGCGAGTTTAACTCACCATTATTCCAGTTGTCATCGAAGCATTCTGGTTCCATCAGAATTCGAACGACGTTCGAATTCATTGTAAAATTTAACCAGCTCTATTCGTGGTCGAATCAATTCAATATCATAGTTCACGTTAGTGCTATCCTAACACTACCGATGCATTCAATTCTGACCTAAAATGAACAAGTTATCGCTAATATAAGATTTCCAATTTTAAAATATAATATAACTCCTTAATTTCAAATAATTAATTTTTAATTAACTACGTTTAAATTATAACCCATCCTCCTAATTCTCCTTCTCCCTCTTGCGTTCGATAATACCCTTGCAACTTCACCTCATCACCGCTGCAGCCTCATTCATCCAACCACAGCTGCATCATCTCCCCACGCTCCGTCGATCTCGACAAGCTTCCAGTTACCAACCACGTCGCCTATAAAGGCCTAATTCCTGAGAAATCCATCAAAACCAAACACCATTCATCCTTGGATTTCCATCATCACTGTCCATGCCGCACCACCAAACTTCGCCTAAACCATGCCCAACCATTCTCAACAATATTCCTTTGGGATCCATCACCTAAAGATCATACAAAACGCCGCGAATCCCCAAAAACCAAATTTCGATTATAATTCTCCTTCAGTGTCCATAGCCAATCTTCGCAATTGATCTACTACATCTCCCTTTTGCGAACGAATTGGTAGTTGAAGCAAAGGCCAAAAAACGCACATAACGGTCCCAAGGATTATGTGACGTTGGATCGAGCACGGTTGATTTTTTGAATTGAGAAACTTTCCTTTGGTTTGGTCGTGATTAAATAGGGGAAAAGCGAGGGTCTGAAAGTGGGCAAGGGTATAGCTACAGTAGTGAAATATGGTGAGGGTATGGTTGTGTGTATGTGTGTGTTTCTATATATATTCAAAAATATCTAGCTCGATGTACTCAATAATCTCGAACTCCAAATGAAACGTGCCGCCTGACGTTCTATATGTAATAGTCATATTCCGAACACAATGGAACAAGTCACGAGACCTAATTCGATCATATACAGAGGATAGATTTTCAAACCTAGTTATATTATATAAATTTCTGTAACTAGTTCCTAAGCGTTTCGAGCTCACACGATCAAACGATACGTTCGATGGTTACGAAATTCGACACCATAAATAACTCGCTATTACGAATCTAACGAAAGTTGTTTCAACGAAATTCGAGACAGTGCTCCGGAAGGCTATTTTCACAAGTTATTTAAAATGAATATTATAGGAACAAGTTTAATCACTTTTAAATTCAAATTCAAAAGTTTACTACCTTCATTCTTATCCGAATAGAATTTAAATCTACTTTCGAAATCATTTTCATTCGCATAGAATTAAAGATTTAATTATTTAAACAAATTCAAATATTCAACTAACCATTATATTTGAAATTCAAGTTATTTAGCTCATAAAATTAACTTTTCAATATTCAAAAGCAACTAAATATTCCTAATTCGAATGACCGGAATTATAGATCATTACAGATAAGTTTTTGAATTAATTAAAATAATTAACTAACTTAATTACTTAATTTAAACACTCGACTCCCCTAATTATCTTCCCTGATCAAAACTTATGCATAAGATACTCTATACACGCACCATTTTCGCCTTTATCTCTCATCCCTCCCTCTTTCTATACTCAATGAAATCAACCACCACTTCCTCCGACAAACTCCACGAGCGTGCTCTCCACATCCCATCCTTTGACATCACGCTCGCACCTCCCTCTTGTTTCACGATCGTGCCCAACTATATGACAAACCAAATGTTGCGCATCCCTATGCGGCCACACCACCTCCAATTGGTCTCTCTTCACTCGTGTGCTCAAGGGAAACTCAACGACACCCTCCATTTTGTCTAACTCCACATATAGCCTCGACAAATGCTAACACTAGTTTTCAGCCACAACCATCAATCATCTCCAATCGCCACCCGCAAGACAAACCCAATATTTTGTCCAAGAGGAGGCTAGGGTGAAATTTTTACAAGAAGAGAGAAAAATGAAAAAAAGGGAAGAATGGAAAAAAAGAGTGGGAAAGAAAAGTGCAATGGGGGTTATTTTAAGTTAAAATTTCTGACACTTCGCTATAAAATATTCCGTTCGCATACAAACCGCAAATGATGGAAATAAAAATACAATTGCACACAACAATGCGACATGAACAAAAAACAACAATAAAATTCACTGGTTATCTTATTTTGTGTTCGAAAATAGCAATGTTTGTCGAAAAATACGTCAAATGATAATTTAAATATTTTCTAAATTAAAAATTATGAAAAAAATTCTATAAGTTCGTTTAAAAATACGTCATTCAAAATCATATTATTTATTAACAATTCATTTTCTTATTATTCATTATATTTAAATCAAATTTAAAATTTTTTAAGTAACTTGAATATCCCTATTTGAAATGTAAAAATTACGGTCGTTACACATTCCATCAAATACATGCACATATAATATCTCCATTAAATTTTCATAAATAACTAAACATAAATCTTGTACAAAAATATTCTTCTTAACGTCAACAAAAAACTCAATGATAACTGTTTCCAAAAGTGAAAAAAATGTTGAAATTTGAAATACATTTGTGACTGATAATGTCTTAAAGTAATTAAGCAAACAAGAAGGATTTAATAAATGCATGCTTATTATAGATATTCTCATTTAAATATGAATGCTATTGTGTAGATTAAGTATAAATATTAGAGTAAATGACCTTATAAAGAAATAAAAAGACTTCATATTGCATAATGATATATTTTAGAATTCGATTCTTAGTGGAGCAATAAGTTATTGGCATTTAATGTTCGGACTTCAAATCATCAATTATATATGCATGCAAACAAATAATTTTTTCTTTACACTCCAACTTTTCAAATCAAACATTTGTGAAAAACATAAGGGACTAATACATATCATCACTAATTTTTCTCTTAATGTAATCATTCACTTCCTATGCTAATGAAAAATATTAATATTGAGTCACCTCAATGATAAGAGTTAAAGCTTGTATCGAAACATAGAAATTTAAGAAAATTCATGCTCATTCAAGGAAGAACTTTTTTCCTCAAGAATGGATGTTTATCATTTATCAATTATATAAAAAAATCAAGACATTCAACAAGAAAGTTGCATTACTTGCATACATGGAAAAGAACATAGATGTTTCGTTGCATTATTTTTAATTCCTCTATTAGTTTACTATTATACTTTTATTAAATGGTTAATTAAGATTAACAGCCTCTATTTTCATTTTATAAAGTTTACACCTGTAAATTATATTCATTGACATACTAGCTCTAGTCATGTGGAGCATGCATCATATATTTTTAAGGAACAAACTTATAAATAACCATTAAGTATAACTGTAATAGTAATCTATATTTATAGATTGCTCAAACAATAACATAATTTACTTGCATATAACATATAAGGATATGATATATCCGGATGAGTGGTTGTAAGATAAACAAAGCTTCCAACAATAGTATGGTATATAATAGGATCTGAAATTAGTATACCATCCGAAGGACAGTGGTTTGCATTACTTCAATAAGAGTGTCAAAGACCTAATTAACAATAAGTCTAGCTTTCACGAGAATATCTATGACATATTTTGTTTGAGAAAGAAGATAACCTTTTGGTAAGTATGAAGTCTCAATTCCTAATTTATATTTTAGAGGTCCAAATATTTTATTTCAAATTTTTTAGCTAATTCCTTTTTTGAGGAATAAATGCCATGAATATCATCTCCTGCAATAATCGTATTCAACATAAAAATAGTATGTTACGTCCTTCATTAACGTTTTTAACTAAAAGGGCAACATCATGAAAGATAGCGACGGAAACAAGAGAATTAATCGTTGTAGAAAATTTCTCAAACTAAGGGTAAGGTGCTTGCTTAAGTCTGTACAATGCTTTCTTAAGCATATAAACATATCCAGATTCATGTTGATCACCTAGAAGAGGTTCTGTCTAAACTTCTTCTTGAAGATCACCATTCTAGAATGCATTTTTAATTGTTTTCGAGCGTAGGCAATAGCAATAAGAGTATGAATGAGAGTCATTTTTGCAACCATAGCAAACGTCTCTTTATAATCCATGCCATTCCATAAGAGTAACCTTTTTTTTTGAAATGGTACTTTATATACAACAAATCACTGTGACAACATATCACATGTCAGTAAACGTTCGAATCACGCTATGCAAGTTTCGAATTTGTGATCTCTTGCACCGAAGCCATATCACTTAACCACTAGGACACTGGTGCTTGTCATAAAGAGTAACCTTTTGCAGCCAATCAAGCTTTTTATCTTTCTATTGATCCATCGTATTTGGTTTCAATTTTATATACCCAACGAAAACCAACAATGCTCTTACCATAAGGTAGATGAATCAACTTTTAAGTATATGTCCTTTGTAAGGTTGAAAGTTTTTCGTCCATAGCCTCTCGTCAACAAGGATTAAAAACTACCTCTTTATAAGAAGTCGGCTCAGAAAGTTTATGAATGGAGATTAAGAACCAAGAAAAGGATTAAGAGTAACAAAAATAAGCAAAATCATGTGATTTTGAAGACTTAAGAATGCGTGTGGAATGACAAAGTGGTGGATCTATAGGCTCAGTTAGGGATTACGCGGCCGTAATGGAGGGATGTAGCTTCAGGTGTTCTAGTTGTTCCAGTTTCTATGAGGCTATTAGTATTATCCTTATCCTCGGAAAAGTCATTAATATAAATTAGATCAGATTTGGTTAAACTATGAGTGTTGGATGAAATAGTGTAAAAAGGTATACGTTTAAGAAAACAACAATTTGAGACAAATAAATTTTTTATGTGGTTGGATCAAAACATCTATACCCATTTTTACCCATCAATGCTAAGGAAAATACAAATAACAGACCGAAATATAATTTATTGCATTCTATATGAGGAAGAAGAATAAAACAAGTACACCCAAACACTTTAAAACAGAATAATCAGGTGCATGTCCGTATAATATTTTAAAAGGTGAAATACTTGAAATGTGAGAAGAAGGAATACTGTTAATTATTTTAACAGCCGCAAGAATAACATCATCCCAAAATTCCCTACGAACAGAAGCAAGAGGTAACAGAGATCGAGCAGTTTCACGAATATGTTTATGTTTTCTTTTTGCATCTCCCATTTTTTAAGAGCATTAATACATAAAGTTTGTTGAATAGTTCAATCCAAAGAAAGTAATTCAAAAATTTCTTATAGGTGTATTCTCCATCTATATCATACCTAAAACATTTTATAACAAACGAATGTTGTGTCTTGACAAATGCTCTAAAGTTTTTGTATATTTCAAAATAGTAAAAGTGATGTTTCATTAAATAGACCCAATAGTAGTGTGTAGTCATCAATAAAGGACACATCATATTAAGACTCTCCTCTAGTGGAAACTGGAGATGGTCCCTACATATCTGAATGAATCAACTGAGATAGAGTAGAAGAAACATAGATGCTACTATTAAAGGGCAAAGTGGAAAACTTTTCTAGTTTACAGCCATTACAATTTGAAATATCATGAATTTTTAAATTTTCTAATGCACATTTGGATGCTAAATACTCGAACAAGAAGAAGAGACATGATCCAAATGAGAATTCCATAAATAAAAACTAAAGGAAAAAGGACACAAACAAAAACTAAATAAATCAAAGCTAGTAGCAGCACTAATTGGAACTATTAATTCATTCAAAACATGTAGTCCTCTTACCCTATAGCATGTCCCAGTTAGTTTTCGAGATTGTAGATCCTGCATGAAACAAGAGTCAAAATTAAATATTACTATACTACCAGAGTAGCATAACTGACCAACAGATACAAGATTTAATGTGAGATTCGAAATATCATAGACATTGCAAAGAAATAGGTTGGGTGTACTAACATAAACAACTCCCGCCAAAGGCACAGAATTTCCATCAGCAGTCATAAGGTATAACAGGAATGAAGGATGATGAAGGAAAAGTAGAAAACGACGAAGAGTCTCAAGGTATATGGTGGGAAGCACAAGAATCCAAGACTCATAAAGATGACTTACCCTAAGGAGTTATTATGTATTTGACATGAAAATGAAGAGTTGGAAATATCTTGTAGTTGTAGAGGATGAAAATTCTAAAAAGACTTGTAGCTAGTAAAATAAACCGCAGCACTTGAGAAATAGTGAGACAATTGGAATTCCTTTTCGAATAAAAAATTATGACATGTCTAAATTCAAATTTCTATAGAAAGAGTTCTAATAAAAACCTTTTGTTTGTTAACAATTACGGATAAAACAAAGGTCTTAGTTGCATTCATTGATTCTACGAGCGTAGTTAGTGAAAAATGTAAATGTTTACAATACCTGGTTCACATTTAAGAGTTTTTTGAGTTTCAATTCGGCATCCCAAAATTCCATTTCTTTATTCTCTTTTTTTCCTTTTTCCTTCCATTTTTTCTTTTTGTAAATAATGTAATATGATAATATCCATGCGATATAGTGACCATTCCCTTCCTTTTTGCTCTCCATCCAAAGCAAAATAATTTAGATTAGATAACACATCCTAGAAACAAAGACGGACTTTGGAAATCATGGAGATATGCATCGAATAGTAGATTCAGATGTAGTTTATGAACGTCCGTTTTGATGAGTCGCCTGAGATGCATTTGGATCTGTTGTCTTGGTTAGGTTGCCTGTTATAGATTGTGTATTTGGTCCGAAAATTCTTTGGTGTAGATGTAATATTTGATTGCAGGCGGTTGTTGATAGTAGATCTGAGTATAGTAGAACAAAAGTGGTGGTTTGATAATGTAATTTGAGATAAGTAGAGTCATGATGTGTTTTTAAGGTTAGGCAAGACGATGTTTGGGTTGTGATGTTTGTGAAGTTTGGTGATGGTGTAAGTAAAAAGGAAGAAGAGAGAAAGGAAGGCGAAAAAAGTTTATAATAGAAATGAGGAGATTAATACCTCAAATTAGTTAGTTGATCTGATACCATGTTGAAGATAATTGAAGAAATGATTTATTGATTACATGAATACTTTATTACCATTTGATAATGTTATATAATTCATAACGAATTATTTATAGCCATATTTCTTAGAGCTAAGTAATTGCACAATAAAATTACTATTGTAATAAGATAAACCTTATAGGTTGAATATCCATAATTTATTTCTTAACATATAATAAATATCTCTTAATATTAAAAAACACATCATGTGCATGTAAACCACTTTATTTGTCAATTCAATCATCTCTAAACTTAATTAAACTCACAGTGACCAATTTACAAAACAATTTACAATCCTTTTTTCTCTCACAATAGTTTAACTCAAAGACAAACAAAGGTACTAATCAAGAATTTGGGGAACTATCGCTATATATTCATAAAAAATATCATGTATAAAGCTATCTCCTAATTGTAACAACAACCCCAAATTTAACTTTCTTGTAACAAAGTTATTATTTTTTGATCAGAATTAGTTACCACAACGTATTAAAAATTATATATCCATGTAGTTACCAAAAATTAATATATGAACTTGTGATCAACCAAGCACGCAAATAGTTAATAATATAAATGAATTTAGATTGAAACACTCACCATGGTTTCACACAGTTCAAGATTTTCTTCTCTAAATGTTGCATTATCACAATAACTTCTTAATTATCCGATCTTTACTCCCAAAACCAAAATGGCCTAATGCTCATGAATTATGGATCAATTTCACTTTCAAATTATTGTAATTTTCGAGTAGAAGTAATCAAGAGAAATTGATAAAATACTATTGTGTTATAGACTAGCTACTGCGTTGAAAGCCAAATTTAGCATGATTACGGTGCAATTGATAATACCTTCCACTCACAAGGTTAACACAACAATCCCTCAAACATGTGTACTTAAGATTAAAAGATTTGGATAATTGTAGAAAACATCGTCCAGGAGTCGTATTAAGAAGATGACTTTGTAACCAAATGAATTTTTGAAAGAGAAGAGAAGAAGAAGATAGATTTATTCACTGTATTGTTTCTCAAATGAAAGAGGAAAATAATGGGACTGAAGGAGAAATGAACCATCCTTTTATTATTTGACCAAAAAAAGTTAGTCTCAAAATAAATAGTAAACTAACAGAAATGGTTGTCCATTAAAGCAAAATACAAAAGATAAGAAAATTAAGTTTTATTTTATTTATCCAAAAGTACAGACAATTCAAAACCATAAAAGAAGGATACAAATACCTTATAAAACTCATTTTTACCATGAAATACCTTATAAAACTCATTTTTACCATGAATAATGTGCACATTGTGTTCTTAGACATTAGTTTATATTGAAATATAGATAGATTTAGCCCAACTATTTTTGTAAAAGGATGACCATATGAGAATATTCTTTTTTCATTGATATACTAGTATGAACCCATGCTTCCCACATGGGTCGTCGAAATAAATCAGATTATAATTAATGAATGAAAAGAAAATTTGCAAATGAATGATGAATTATTGATAACAAATTGAACCTATACTATGCCCACGTGGACTTGGTACCAATACCATAAATAAATGATGTAGTTCTTTTTATTAACGTAGAAAGACAAACTTTCCTAAACGCAAATAAATAATTATTTTATTTGCAGTTGACAATTTAATTTATAAGAATTAAATGCCATGCATCCATCTCTTCTTTGTTAGCAATTTACTCAACTTTTACACCACCTTCTCATTTAGCAACAATTTAGGGTGTGTTTTTCTACGACATGAAAGTGGCATTAGAAAGGAACATGAAAGAAGAATGGTTAATAAAATGAGAATGCGTTCTTGTGTACAAAGTGTGCATTTTAATTTTTTGAGAGTAGTAAGTATTATTATTAGTCATGATTGAGTGTATTAATTATTTTTTTAAAAAGGGATCCAACGTGTTAAATTATTACTACAAAGGGGGTGACAACTTCCCTAGGTGAAGGTGCAAGGGCAATACCTCCGCTGAAGACGGATCGAGCCATTCTGGTCATAGGCGTCTAGAGGCAGCATCTCATTCGAAAAGTTCTCATTCATGTGTGAATTTTATTAAGTATAGTTGACGTTCGAAAAATATGCAATATATACTAAAACCGTGTGTTAGTTGGGATTAAGTCCTACTGGCATCAGACACGTCGGACGCGTCCGCGTACTATTCAATTTCTCCCGTTAAGCTAAATGGAGCATTTTTGATAAGCTAAATGGAATATTTGTGCGAGATACACATCCTAACACGAATGTCAAAGAGGGAAAAATAACTGCCAAATGCAACCTTAGTACACATATTCACTATAAAAAGAAAAATAAAAGGAAAAATAATAATATGCCAACTGAAATAATTTATTAAAATGCTTAGTCAATGCAGAACTTGCCAAATTATTCCAGCATGCACAAATAATTTTGATAACAAATTACTGGAAAAATGAAATGTTTCGTAGTTGAATAGATTGATGTGTACCACCATATGTTACCTAAAGCTTATAATACTGGATACATAATTATTATGCAAAAACTAATAAAGTTGGATTAGTTAAGTTTAATGCCATCAAAAACAACCCTCCATAGTCTGTCATAAACTAAACTTGTTTAGCCTTATGTGCACAAATACATACATACACATGTAGACATTTTCAAATATGATATTAGTATAAAATATTTAAGCAACCTCTACTTAAATAACATATTAATTTTTCTGCTCAAATGACAAAATATTGAAATTTAATGTTAATTAATATTATGATG
The DNA here is from genome assembly GCA_030765085.1 of Allium cepa. Taxonomy (NCBI): domain Eukaryota; kingdom Viridiplantae; phylum Streptophyta; class Magnoliopsida; order Asparagales; family Amaryllidaceae; genus Allium; species Allium cepa. Next base: position 870,874,947 of record CM060943.1, on the reverse strand, counting down.
ACGTGGAATACTAACCAAAAGAGCATATTCATCCATCTCAAACTTATTTACCATAATATATATTTTCTTTTCATTGTAAATGATATCACATGCATAAAATCAAAGAGTGGTTGTTCATGAAAAGCAATGATACATATAATTTATGCAATGATTAAATACTTTTTAGAGCATGATGGGATCATACAACAAAAGCTAACATTCAAAATAGCACTTGCACGAGAATTAAATTGAAAAAACATTGGGTTTTGATATAAAAAATGTAGAGAATTGAATACATGAACTAAAAGTCAATAAAAATGAAGAATTATATCTCATGGATTTCATTACATATTAAGCTACGTATTTTCTCATTAATTGGTGGTAATTTAATAATTCCCATATGGGAATGTAAAAAAAAATCTGCATGAATTTTTTTTAGTGTGGATAGTTGGTTTCAATACTGCCACATTAATAGCCTTGCATTCAACCAAGTATTTATTTACATCAAGGTAACACACATGTCATGGTCAAATTATAGTGTACTAATATATAATTCAATTCTATCTCGATTGTAGTTATGCTATTGTTGTATGCATTGATAATGTACCTTAATTATCTATTTGCATATATTCAAATTAATGAAGAAAAAGGAAACAAAAAAAATCCCATAGATGCCACACCTTTTAATTAAGTGACAAATGAATTAGACATTTGTGTACAGACACTTTAAGAACAGGGGAAAAATTATCTTTTAATTGTGAATATACAACGCAATATCTTTTAGAACTAATTTCAATTGAAATTAAATAGATAGGACTGAAATAATTTCTCTAGTTACTTGCGTAAATTTCATCTTATTTGTTGTGTGCTTAATCCATAGTATATATAATTATATCATAGAACTCAAAGAACACAAACTAACTATGTAAAAATAAATTCAAACAAAAAGAAAGATAAATGAAGTAGACAACACAATATCCCATATGACTTTTCAATTTATTGAACAAATAGATAATCTCACACATTATTTCAGATGAAATAGAACCTAAACATAATATCTCATATATAATATAGTACAAAATTTATATCATACAGCTAGCTATGATGGTGATGGAGCCAAATCATTAGGCTAATTTATTAAGGTTGAGGATTCCTCATAAGCATCCACCAAAAGTTCCTAGTTTGGATAGAAAAATAATCGTAAGTACCCAACAATGCCTAATTAGCTTCATCTTGAACACAATATCTTGCCCTCTTAGAAATAGACTACAACGATGAATTGAAAGAAGAACCATACAAATAATTGTACTTTGTTTAATTAGCACTTGTGTATTTTTATTACCTTAGTGGACCATTGCATTCTTCCACTCCGTTATGCCATTTCACACAAATAACTTCAGGAAAACCCAAACTTTAGGCGTTAAAACAATTATTAGGGTACCACTCATAATGTTTACATCTTAATAGTACCATAACTTACAATCGATATGCAAATATTTTCAAATTCTTACCACTCTCTTTCTGCTCATGCTACATATCTATCATGGGCATCATGGTAAATCCTATGCTGAGAACCCCTTCCTTCCTCACACAAATAGTATTGAAATAGGCAACAGATGAGTTTTTCATCCACGAATAGTTTTAAAAATTCACCATAACAACACATTTTGTATCTTGGAAACCAATTGCTTTAATACATCAAATTTCAATCTCCTCAAGATGAATTAGAAAAAAATAAAGTATTCATGAAATGAATCTTTATCTTATATACTCAATTACTTTTTAAGAACAATATCTTCATTGAAAAAAGTTAAATCATCTTAAACTCTAATGCAACTAATGCAAATCGTTTTAAAGCCTAGTAAAAATGCTAAAATGTAAGTTTATACTTCAGATGAAGTTATTACGACCTAGTCTGATAGTTTTAAAGGTTTTTTCATAATGTGAAGACGAACCATAGGATTTCTCTGAATACTTGATTGAGATTTCAATCTTTTCTCTCTTCAAGTAAGTATTTGAGTCTGGAAAAACTGTTGCAACTTTCTTTACAATTATAAATGATAAGCCACTTATTAAGATATTTAGAAAGTTATAAGTATGAATATGCAAAATGGAATGGTGCAATTTCCCTTTTAAATGCCTAAAAGAAGATAAAAGAATGAAAAATTTGGTTATTTTTCTTTCTTTAAAAAAACTAATAAAAACAATATGTAAATGAACTCACTTAAGTAACATCATTGAGCATATCTCTAGCACCTTAGAGTAATCGTGGATGTTTCACTTGTAAAATACAAGCATCTTCTTATTGTGAGTTTCGTGTTCGACCTATAAAAAATTTATAGTACATATGGGACAAATAATCTATGCTTTTTATGGAAATTAAAAAGTAAACTGATTTATTGTAAGAATACAATAAATAATTTTACCTAATACTGTACAAAAGTATCAACTTTTTGATATTTATTAAGCTGACATCAACTTTAGTATGGAGGTCATATGCTTGTACGATATTGGTAATAGTAGAAAAATTAAGAATTTCACTAATATGAAATCTACCCACTAAAAAATAATTAGGAATGGTTCATGACCTCCTTATGCTCAACTAATTTACTTACTACTAGAATAAATCATGAACCAATAAAAGAAAAATATCAATTATAACTTTAGTCCGGGCTAAAAAGATTCAATTTTAATTCAACCTAGTCTCTTAGACACCTTTAATAAAAAAAAGTTATATGTATTATTACATTTTATAACGGCATATCAATAAGACTGGATTTTCGAGAAATACATTTCTTTTTGACTTAGTCGACGTGTGTGAAGTTCCTTCCAAAGACAGAAATGATATACACTACCAACAATTTAAATTTAAATTTGTTTTATCCAGCCTATGTTCATAATAATTATAGTTGTAGACATCAAACTTCATATAGGTTTTGTTTAAAATCAAATATGCATGATAAATAACTGAAATTAATCATATGTCTCTTGCAGACTTGGAAACCTATAATAGTCTAACCTCATACTTGACATAATCTTGTAATTCGCTTAATTATTCACCAAATTATGTTAATCAAGGCATCACATACATGCTTGTGGATATTGCATTATTTTCTTACTTTCTTTTTGCACTCTAATCGTTACTTTGAATCCAAAAAAAAAATCCACCAACCAACTCAAATTATTTATGAGAAAAGTTAAATAACAACATATATAAAATGCTAACGAAGTATCACATGTTTCACCAAACATTACAATAATATGTGAATGCTCTACCATTAATATAATGTTAGGATTTTGCATTATTAGCTTAGACATGTCTCAAATACAGGAAGAAAGTATCCACCCTCTATTTTATTAATCATATGTTATAAATGGCTAGTTTTTGCTCTGTTAAGTGGGAATAACAAAAAAATACAATCATTATGGGAAACTGTTATTTGTGGATAGAATTACTATGCTTAGTGGAAGTAAATTTGGAAAGTAATCAGTAGGCTAGAATTAAAGAGGTATGACCGGTTTACTCCATAATCCATAATATGTTTTCCTCATTTACGACTTTCCCTATATAGCTCATATTATATCCGTGCGCCATGAATAGGAGTTTCTGTGCAAATGCTAGAACATGTAATGGATGCATTGTAATATCAATACTTGTTGTGTCAACCACTTTGTAAGTCCAACCGATTGAATGTCATTCTTGTTGGTATTTTTGATGAATTGTTATCATCAGAGGAAACATAATCTTAAAACGTACTTATATCGTCAAAATCTCAACCTCAAAGTATAATAAATTGCCATTATTTTATTGGGCTTGTATGAAGTATCAGATATGATTAATGCATATACTGCAATACTAGTTTGGCAACATTTCATTTTTTGTAGTCATGAAGATTTCTAAAATATTGAAAATTGTACGTTTAGGGTTAAAGAAAATTAGGAAGTTTCTATAGACATAACAAATAAATTATGTAGGACGGTATAGTTAATTAAAAAAGATGAAACCTTCAAGCTCCATTGATTTTAAAGTGATGTTTCGATCATACACTAATGTTACCAAATTCTATTTTAGGTTACGGAGGCATGACAAAATTTTACATGACTAAATTCCCATGATGTTTATAGTCCATATTTTTTACCCCTAAACTTTGACGCCCAAAATTACAACATAATACAAAAAAAACATGTGCAAAATTACAAAATTATAATTTCTAACTTTCATCATTCTAGGTGCGGAAGATTAATAAAGCCGGCTAAATTATATATGAGGAATTCAAATATTAGTTATATAGAGAAATGACTTACTCATTATAGAATATAAATCTAAAATCAAACGAGCAGCATAAATAATGTATTGAATGTACATCAATAAATTTAATCGATGAACGGGATTCATATGCGTTGGTAAATATTAAAAACTGGCCATAATAAGAAACACAACTTCTCTAATAAATTAAAAAGATTGTTTTAGTATAACATGATGGTCTACGCACTATGTTATCAAGGGCACCACAGAATGCCATTTAGGTGCTACTTTGCAACTTAAACGTCCCCGCTTTATTATAACGCTTTATTGTGCCGTTTATCCAAGATATCGTCTGAACGCTAGCTATTCATAGAGTAACAATAAGCATTTTTATTATGAATTTATTTTCTACCTGAATAAATTAAGTACGTTTACAATGAAATTGTGATATCCAAATTTATTTTCTACTTGAATAAATTAAGTACATTAACAACAAAGGTAATTTCTTATTAGTTTAAAATATATTTTTGTTAAAATTTAAATTAAGATTTAACCAAAGGATTATATTCTTTTAATATACTTTGTTTTTGACTTTAAAATTTATTAACGAAGACATTAACTTATTAATACTATAAGTAAGAAGATTAATATAAAAAGTGTATTAGGACCTTTGTAAGCATATAAAACAAGTTGGGACATTTGTAAATAAATGAATACTTGTAAGTAGAACTGTCACTTATGTATTATATAATAGAACAAGTGGCAAGATGATTTCATTTAAAGAAATTTAAAAAAAAAATATAGGCTGCTCACTTTTCTCTATATACTTCTGTTCAAAGGAAAATTTTCTTCATCTACAATCCTGGAAACAATTTTTTAAACAGAAAAGCAAAACATTTTTCAAAAGCCTGTAACCAAATTTCTTTCCAAAGCAAATCAAGCTTTCAAATAAATCAAAATTTCAGTTCTATAAAGCTAGAACATCTTAACAAAAACTAGATTTCCAGTTCCAGCTTCAAGCTTGCAATGATCAAAACATTATAGTTCTCAAAATCAAGCATCTATGTTTTAAGTCTCCGTTCTCTGCTTTTACAAGAACAGGTGAGTAAAACCGATACTTGTTTTAAAATCTGTTGAATAATCTGATGCATGCAACCTATATCTGAAGCAAGCATGATAAATTATTGCCTGATGGTTTAATATATGTTGCATATTTATATATCTGAATATATAGTGTATATGTATGGATACAGAGTGTTGGCTCTTCTTGTTATAGGAAACAAACTTGAAAAAATATATTCATATCTCAATAATTAAGCACTTTCACGTTATGATTCTTAAAGGAAAAATGTTTGTATCAACTAAACCTTGATTTGAAAAATATTTAGGAGTATAATTAGGAAGCGATTAACTGGAAAATGGAAATATTCAGTGGAAAATCGTTTCTAGGAAAAAATTCAAGTATTTTAATATCAAGTTTGGATTGCATGTCTGGATTTGAATTTGGAAAATATGATTTTTAATGAAGATTTCATAATTTTTAAGCACGAGATTGTCGAGATATTGCTAGATGATTAGAAAAGTAGATTTCGTCGATTGTCGACCATCAGAAAAAGTTTCGCCGACGTTATTGATACTGTAGAAAGCTTGAGAGGTGGCGAACGCAGGAAAAATTCTCAGAGAGTTTAATTGCCACCAAGGTGGTCTGGCGACGGCTAGTTAAGGTTTTTAACCCTGATTCTGTCGATGATGGATACTAGGAAAATGCAGCCTCGTTAGTGTGTCGAGTGGAATCGGAGTTATGGGAAATGGAAGAGATGAGTATGACGATGGTCTGAACGGAGTTATGGATTCTCCGGTAGGAAGTAGTGGCGGCATGAAGGGATTTTCTGATGGGGTGGTTCTCGATTTGGGGATCAGTTGAGCTCGATTTTGTTTGCGCATTCGATGGTTCGATCTCATGATCGGAATTGTAAGAGAGGGTCGTAGGTTACTCGTTGATGGTGGCAAGCGTGGTCGGAGCTTCGTCGTTAGTTCGTGCACGTGCACGGGAACGATTAAGTATCTGATGATACAGTTGAGTTTGAGGGTTAGGATATCGTGCTTGGGTTTGTTCGCGTCGTAATGAGGTGGATGACTCGTGATTTACTCGGGGAGTTTTGTCTGGTTATCGGGTTATAGGGTAGGTACACAGTATTTTTTTATGTAAATGACTCGAGTCTTTGCTTGGGTGAGCTGTGGGTTGACTCGGGAAATGTCGGTTTAGGCTTGGGTTTCTGTTATGTTTAATAACCACATTAGATATTAGAAGTAATTTGTTACCAGGTTTCCCAAAATTTTAAAAGGAAAAATGAAAAAAATAACGATGACTTATTAATAAATTATAAAAAAGAGGGAAAGGAAATTAAATTGTTGTTTTGAATGGTTATGTATTGGGATATTTACCTAGTATAATTAGCTTAAGTATGATTATTTAAATAAACCTAAGTAATCATAGGTCAATTTAATAATGAAATTAAAAGATGATTACTAAATGAAATTGGGGAATAATTACATAATGTAAGTTATTAGGGTAAAATAATTCATGTAATTACTTAGTGAAGTAAATAAGGAATAACCATTGAATGTGATTAATTAATTAATCAAAGGGAAATTACTTAATGAAGTAATTAGTGAATATTTACTTAGACGAGATGATAAATTTTAGATAATCAATTAAGTCTAATTTCATTTAGATAATTACTTATGAAATTGATTGAGTAAATTAAGTAATGTAAGTAATTAGGGAATAGTTAATTTCTGAATGAAATTATTTAAGGTTAATTAATATATATGATTAATTTAATATAAATAAATTTATGTATGTAATTAATTAATATATTTAACAATAGTTAATTGATTAAAGAGTGTAATAAAGGTTAATTAATGTAGATGGTTAAGGATTATTAATCTGTGACTAATTACTTAATGTAATTAGAGAAAATTATTTAAGGAAGATTAATTATGATGGATAGTTAAATGTTGTTTGGTTTGTAATTGACTAATGTTAAGTAAGTAGGATTGTAAGATAATCTAAGTGATTAAAGTTGGTAATTAATTTAATTGAAGATTAATTAAATTAATTAAGCATTTATATATCTATGTTTTATGGATGATTGAATGATATCGGATGACTTGGATTGTTAATGTCTATAATGGAATATATTGCGATATGAATGGATTGGACTGTTATAACGTAGGTCACCTATCTGTGTTGAATTGTTGTGCGGTATGATATCTCGAATATGAATTATATTACTTCTAAAACCTAACAACCTGAATTTTAATGATAGTAAGCTCAAAGAGACCGAGGTCGGGTATCAGTAAATACCCGAAATCTCTTTGATTAGTAATTACAGAAATTCTTTATAGTTGGATAGAAGCAAACAGACTGGAATGAAATAAGTTAAGAATCATGGATATTTAAACTAAGTAATGATTCTTAGATATCGTGTTAAATAAGTGATTTACTAAATTAAGTTGAAACTCGTAGAAGGTACGAGTTACCCTAGAAGTTCACTTATGATTTTTAGCTTGGTATTTCAAATTATTTGCGTTTACTCAAGCTGGTTTCCAGCCTGACCCAGGTGTTACTTTGATGTAGTGCTCGGGTCAAACCGAGTATTACAGATTTTCAGGTAAGGGCGTTCTGGAGCTCAGTTGACGAGCTGGATGGCAGGAACGTAATGGAGTGTTTCCGCTGTGATATATTGATGTATATCTGATACAGTTTCCTTTGTGTAAAGAATATTATTTGATATTATATTTTGATCCGCTGCGAATGTGAGGTTTCTGTAACTTGTTCTGTTTCTTCTTCTTTCTCTTTTCTTCTTTTCTAACTATCTCGAATTTTTGGAATCGAAAATTTCAGGTCGTTACATTTGGTATCAGAGCAAAAGGTTAAGCGAGAACCTTGGCTCTGGTGGGATACTCATTAAGGATAGGGTCAATAGTACCCTGTAATGAGTTAAGTGTATAATTATAAGAGAGCGTACTTGTTATTTTCTTATATAAAGGTTTTAAAATGGTTTTAAAAGTAAATGAATCTTACATAAGTTTATTAAGAAATAGATTATCTTTTATATTAAGGAAATTGGTTGTTGTATTAATTAAATTTAAAAGTAATAGTAAGAATTAAGTGGTAATAGAGATACAGCCAAATTTAAATGGAATAAAGAACAAGTTTGAAATGGATGCAAACTGAAATTTAAAATCTTGAATTTGGGGAAGAATTCCAAAATTAGATGGTAATGAATTATTTTCCAAATACGATAATCTTAGTTATTATCATAAATGTTTATTATGTTTAATAATGAAATATTTGATAATGAGTATAACTTATAAATTGAGATGGGTTTTGAATTGTGAAGTTCTGAATTCTAAATTTAAATATTTGAAATTATTTTCAAAATGTTAAAGGAAATAATATTATTCAAACTATTTTGATTGTAATCTTATTTTAGAATAAGAAGTTGTTTGTAAATTTTAAAAGAATTTGTTGAATTAAAACCATGAGTGGTTTAAATTTTAATATTTGGCTTGGTGGGCCAAGAACTAAATATGTATATATGTGTGGATGTACATAATATCAAAGATAGTTTGAAATAAACTCTAAATGTTGAGTTTTAATTTGGAATGAGGTGTGATACCCAAAGTGATAAGTTTTTGAAATTTAAAAGTGGGAAGATTAATAATGTGAAATTTAGAATTTTGAAATGGAATTCGAATTGGTAAGGTTGGTTGGGTTAAGTAAATAGAATTTAACTTTGGGAAAGTTAAATAATTTAACAAGCAACCTGAAGTGGAAATTTCCAGATGAAATTGGAATTTAACTCGGAAAGTTAAATGGTTGATTTGAATTGGGAGTTTGTGTGATCTCAAAATGGATTTGAGATCTGGAAATTGGAAATGGATGGATGTTTTAAAATAATTTGAACGATACCATCCTGTTGTTATTAATAATCTTTAAGCTGAAATTGGATTTTTTTTAAATGAATAAAGAAATGAAGTGTGGAAATATATCCGTTATTGAGATAAAAGGGAAATTAAGCTTTAATTAGAAATTAAGGACATGGAATCACTTTGAACTGAAGATTTGAATGTTAAGAATTGAATCTGTAAACAAATTTTTTTTTGAACTCTTACTTGAACCTTGTAATGAGTTAAGTAAAGATAAGTTAAAAATGGAATTTGAATTCTGAATTAAATGGTTTAAAAATATAAGTTGATTGGATTTAAAGTATTAAATCAATGTTAAAAAAAATTAACTCGAATTTATATAATTCGGGATGGTTTAAATTTGGAATTTGAATTGAATTAGTTCAAATTGATTTTGATATGAATTAATTGGTATTGTGGTTGAAGATGGATAAGTTTAAAAATTCAAATGGAAAATTTGAATTGGATTGATTTGAAATGAAATTGAAGATGAATGAATTCAAATTCAAATGAGGAATTGGGATTAATTTAAACTAGAATTGAAATGATTTGAAATTGAAGTTGGTTCAATTTGAAATTATTCCGAATTGATTTAAATAATTTGGAATTGTGATTAAAGTTGAATAGGTTTAAAATTCAAATGGAATTTGATTTGAATTTGGAAATAAATTGAGGATCAATTCAACTTGAATTGGGGTTAAATCAATTTCAATGGAAATTGAAGTTATTGAAATTTAGTCAATTTAAATGGAAGTGGAAGTTTAAATTGAATTGATGAGAATGGAGATTGGGAATTGAATAGTTTGGCTTTGGACTATTTTCAATATAAATTGTTTAAATATAAACTTATTTTTCCAAGTTATTTATATATACTTCTTTCTTTTTAAAAAGCCCAAACAATTTTATACTTATTTTACAATTATTTTGGAACTATTTAACTATTTTTCAACTGTTTTATAAACCAATTATTGTTTTTCAACTATTTTACAAATTAATTTCTATTTTTCAACTGTTTTGCAATTATTAAAAATTTCTATAACTTTTGACTATTTTCTAATTATTTTACAATTATTTAACTATTATACAGATATTTACGAACTAATAATTATTTTTTAACTACTTATCTATTTTAAAAAATTTCAAGCCATTTTCTAAATTTAAATTGGACGGAGTTCAAACTGATTTGATTAAATATCCATTTTGGATAAGAATTGAAGTGATAATCCAAATGAGGATTTAAGAATTGTAAGTGAATGAAAATCAAAGTGAATGTGGATAGAGAGGAGAATTGATTTGGCTAATAACCAATAAATGATAAATACGTAGGGTGTACGTATGTTATTCTATTCGCATAGTGATTTGATCCAGATTCGAGCATAGAATTTCGAGATAGCATGTCGATTCGAGTTGGGATTTTTCACTCGATGTTCGACGGAGAACCTGGATATGGATTGTTGATTGGTTCTGGATATTCTCTGTCATAGTTATGACTCTGCAAGGAGAATGACGGTTTCTGATCAAGAAACCAGATCTGAGTCCTCACTAGGAAGTCGGGTGGACAATACTAGTTCAGAAGTGAAATTGTGTGATCGAGTGAGCGATCAGATTGGTACAGCGTGCAGATGATATGTGTACATCGTACGGGTTTGAATAAAATTGATACTGGGAGTTTGAGGATAAGAACTGTAAAATGGTTTTTGAAGTGAAAATATATGATGAAATAAAATAGAAATTGGTATTTATATGGTAGAAATTTACTTATAGAAGTAAGTAATATGGTTAATGACTTTATAGAGTAATCAAATTTGAATATTTGATTTGGAGTAAATAAGTTATATATCTTTGTTATATAAGATAAATCTCCCCTTTTTGAATCTATTGCCAGAAGAAAAGGATTTTGAAGGTATTTTGAAGTATGAAAGGAGTTTTATACAAGTCTAAAATGATCCAAAGATTTAAAATTTTTATATATCTCTGTGTGTGTGTGTGTGTATATATATATATACATATATATATATATATAAAGGATCTTATGATGATTTTGGAAAAGGTTTTGGAAACCTTTGGATTTGGAAAGGCTTTTGATTTTTGGGTAAAATCAATATTGAAATTTGAAAAGCCTAGTTTGATAATTATCGATTTTAGGATAATCTATTTTGTGTAAAGGAGCCTTGTATGAGATCATACTAGGTGTATGATTTGAAAGATACTATATGTGTATAGTATAAAGTATTTTGATGATGGCTCTGGGGAAAAAGGCGCTCCCTTGAAATGAACTTCTCAGGAGTGCCACCGGGTGGTGCTGCCTTGAGCCCAAGGGGGGGTTCTAAAGTTGATCCTGTGAGGAGTCCGGACAAAACTAGTTCCTGGGGATTATGAGTAGTGTGTACCATAGCGAAAGTCGTATGTGCCGCTGAGAGCCAACAGTCTGCGTTTGATTTTATATCGGTAGACTGCGACCTATGGTAACATAGCGAAAGTCGTGTGTGCCGCTGAGAGCCAACAGTCTGCGTTGATTTTATATCGTAGACTGCGACCTATGTAGGAGTGGAGAAGTTCCATTTTGACAGCGAAAATCGTGTGTGCCGCTGAGAGCCAACAGTTACATGAACTTTTGCTGCGATGGCAATGTAACTCTGGAATGTAACTGCGATATGTTATGGGTTCCATGGCGTAATCGAGGGGCGTGGAGTGCCTACACTTACATGGACTTTTGCTGCGATGGCAACGTAACCCAGGATGTAACTGCGACCATGGATGGGAGTGATGATTTTCATAGAATTCTCACCAAAGTTATTTCCTTTATTTTCAAAATGTTTTCTATATTTTTGATAAAATTATTTTCCAAGTATTTTCACTTGGTGTTGAAAATGAGTCTGCTAAGTACTTGTAGATTTTCAATCATGTGCCTGATCAACGTATGACCGAATTTCTGTGAGAACGAGGACGGACTTGTTGAAACATCGAGTTATAAAAAAAGGATTTTTATAAAAATATTTTGGTAATATATATAGATTTTTTTTCAAAAAAAGTTTTTAAAATTTCGTAATAAAAGGATTTATAGTTGAAAGTGATCAAAGAATAATTTTCTTATGATAAGTATTTTAATAAATTCTGGCTTTGTTCCTTTTCGAGGACGAAAAGATTCAAAGGGGGAAGGCATGTGATAACCCGGATTTTTGGAGTATCTGTTATTAACGGGGTTAATTAATAGAAATTCTGATTTATGTTTGATTGAGAAAAATAAAACTTGGGTACTTAGAATATATTCGGATACGTATGCAAATAAATAAATTCTGATAATACAAATTTCTGTTTCAAAGCAAAATAAGGAATGATTGCCTTATTAAATAAATATTGTAGTAAATAAATTGGATTTAAAAATTCTATGTTTTATAAATTATTTATAAGTGTACAATTGGAAAACAATATCATTTTTCTTTTAAGTTATATATATTTGAAATTTAAATTATATTTCTTAACAACAAAAAATAAGATTTAACCAAACGATTATATTCTTTTAATATACTTTCTTTTTGACTTTAAAATTTATTAACGAAGACATTAACTTATTAATACTATAAGTAAGAAGATTAATATAAAAAGTGTATTAGGACCTTTGTAAGCATATAAAACAAGTTGGGACATTTGTAAATAAATGAATACTTATAAGTACAATTGTCACCTAAGTATTATAAAATAGAACAAGTGGAAAGATGATTTCATTTAAAGAAATTTAAAAAAATATATAAGCTGCTCACTTTTCTCTACATACTTCTGTTCAAAAGAAAATTTTCTTCATCTACGATCTTGGAAACAATTTTTGAAACAGAAAAGAAAAACATTTTTCAAAAGCCTGTAACCAAATTTCTTTCCAAAGCAAATCAAGCTTTCAAATAAATCAAAATTTCAGTTCCATAAAGCTAGAACATCTTAACAAAAACAAGATTTCCAGTTCCAGCTTCAAGCTTGAAAAGATCAAAACATTATAGTTCCCAAAATCAAGCATCTATGTTTTAAGTCTCTGTTTTCTCTGCTTTTACAAGAACAGGTGAGTAAAACTGATACTTGTTTTAAAATCTGTTGAATAATCTGATGCATCCAACCTATATCTGAAGCAAGCATGATAAATTGTTGCCTGATGGTTTAATATATGTTGCATATTTATATTTATCTGAATATATAGTGTATATGTGTGGATACAGAGTGTTGGCTCTTCTTGTTATAGGAAACAAACTTGAAAAAAAATTCATATCTCAATAATTAAGCAGATTCATGTTATGATTCTTAAAGGAAAAATGTCTGTATCAACTAAACCTTGATTTCAAAAATATTTAGGAGGATAACTAGGAAGCGATTAACTGGAAAATGGAAATTTTCAGTGGAAAATCGTTTCTAGGAAAAAATTCAAGTATTTTAATATCAAGTTTGGATTGCATGTCTGGATTCGAGTTTGGAAAATATGATTTTTAATGAAGATTTCACAATTTTTAAGCACGAGATTGTCGAGATATTACTAGATGATCAGAAAAGTGGATTTCGTTGATTCTCAACCATCAGAAAAATTTCGCCGATGTTATTGATGCTGAGAAATCTTGAGAGGTGGCGAACTACGGAAAAATTCTTGGAGAGTTTAATTGCCACCAAGGTGGTCTAGCGACGGCTAGTTAGGGTGTTTAACCCTGATTCTGTCGATGATGGATACTAGGCAAATGCAGCCTCGTTAGTGTGTCGAGTGGAATCAGAGTTGTGGGAAATGGAAGAAATGAGTATGACGATGGTCTAAATGGAGTTACGGATTCTCCGGTGGGCAGTAGTGGCAGCGCGAAGGGATTTTCTGATGGGGTGGTTCTGGATTTGGGGTTCGCTTGAGCTCGATTTTGTTTGCGCATTCGATGGTTCGATCTGATGATCGGAATTGTAAGAGAGGGTCGTAGGTGACTCGTTGATGGTGGCAAGCATGGTCGGAGCTTCGTCTTAGTTCGTACACGTGCACGGGAACGATAAAGTATCTGATGATATGGTGGAGTTCGAAGGTTAGGATACCATGCTCGGGTTTGTTCGCGTGGTAATGAGGTGAATGGCTCGAAATTTACTCCGGGAGTTTTGTCTGGTTATCGGGTTAAAGGGTAGGTACGTAGTAATATTTTTTATGTAAATGACTCGAGTCTTTGCTTGGGTAAGCTGTAGGTTGACTCGGGAAATGTCGGTTTCGGCTTGGGTTTCTTTTATGTTTAATAACCAGATTAGATAATAGAAGTAATTTATAACCAGGTTTCCAAAATTTTAAAAAGAAAAATGAAAAAAAATGACGAGTTATGAATAAGTTATAAAAAAAAAAGAGAAAGGAAATTAAATTATTGTCTTGAATGGTTATGTATTAGAATATTTACCCAGTATAATTAGCTTAAGTATGATTATTTAAATAAACTTAAGTAATCATAGGACAATATAATAATGAAATTAAAGGATGATTACTAAATGAAATTGGGGAATAATTACATAATGTAAGTTATTAGGGTAAAATAATTCATGTAGTTACTTAGTGAAGTAAATAAGAAATAATCATTGAATGTGGTCAATTAATTAATTAAAGGGAAATCACTTAATGAAGTAATTAGTGAATATTTACTTAGATTAGACGATAAAATTAAGATAATTAATTAAGTCTAATTTCATTTAGATAATTACTTATGAAATCGATTGAGTAAATTAAGTAATGTAAGTAATTAAGGAATAGTTAATTTTTGAATGAAATTAATTTAGGTTAATTAATATATATGATTAATTTAATATAAATTAATTTATGTATGTAATTAATTAATATGATTAACAATAGTTAATTGATTAAAGAGTGTAATTAAAGGTGAATTAATGTAGATGGTTAAGGATAATTATTCTACGACTAATTACTTAATGTAATTAGAGAAAATTAATTAAGGAAGATTAATTATGATGGATAGTTAAATGTTGTTTGGTTTGTAATTGACTAATGTTAAGCAAGTAGGATTGTAAGATAATCTAAGTGATTAAAGTTGGTAATTAATTTAATTGGAGATTAGTTAAATTAGTTAGGCATTTATATATCTGTGTTTTATGGATGATTGAATGATATCGGATGACTTGGATTGTTAATGTCTATAATGGAATATGTTGCGATATGAATGGATTGAACTATGATAACGTAGGTCACCTATCTGTGTTGAATTATTGTGCGGTATGATATCTTGGATATGAATTATATTATTTCTCAAACCTAACAACCTGAATTTTAATGGTAGTAAACTCAAAGAGACCGAGGTCGGGTATCAGTAAATACCCGAAACCACTTTGATTAGTAATTACAGAAATTCTTTATAGTTGGATAGAAGCAAACAGACTGGAATGAAATAAGTTAAGAATCATGGATATTTAAACTAAGTAATGATTCTCAGATATCGTGTTAAATAAGTGATTTACTAAATTAAGTTGAAACTCATAAAAGGTACGAGTTACCCTAGAAGTTTACTTATGATTTTTAGCTTGGTATTTCAAATTATTTGGGTTTACTCACGCTGGTTTCCAGCCTGACCCGGGTGTTACTTTGATGTAATGCTCGGGTCAGACCGAGTATTAGAGATTTTCAAGTAAGGACGTTCTGGACCTCAGGAGACAAGCTGGATGGCAGGAACGTAATGGAGTGTTTCCGCTGTGATATATTGATGTATATCTGATACAGTTTCCTTTGTGTAAAGAAAATTGTTTGATATTAGATTTTGATCTGCTGCGAATGTGAGGTTTCTGTAACTTGTTCTGTTTCTTCTTCTTTCTTTTTTCTTCTTTTCTAACTATCTGGAATTTTCGGAATACAAAATTTTGGGTCATTACAGAAATCATCTGGTAACTTTATTTATTGTAGAATTTTGTATTTCAAGAATTTCATTGCCTTAATCATTTCTATAACTTTTTAAAAATATACACACAACCAGTAAAAAAGGATAATCTATTTTATAATTGAGAATGAAGGTTACCCATGGATTTACCAATTCTCAGCTTTTTAAGTTAATTATGTTAGCCTTTTAAAATTATCTTAAAATAATCTATTAATCAAACGTAAAATAGCCAACTATAAAATTTATATTATTCACTAATATTGTACCTGATTTTTTACAGAGAATTTGGTATAAAATATTAAATTATTGTTCTGACACAACTTTACTAACATAAATTTTGTCACTTCGATAAATTAAAAAAATATTTGATTCATTTTAAATTTATTAGTGAAAAAAATTTTATGTGCACACACATATAGTATATACATGCATCATTAATAATAAACTAAAAAGTAGTGATCATCTAATTAACATCAATATAGTTTAATTATAAATACTTATCTTGCAATTATATAATGTGAAAATTGTTTGTGTAAAGTGCATATGACGAACACCTATTCTCGTGTAGGCTTCGTCTGGACTTTAAAGCCAATCTTAACGTCCAACACCCCTACTCCGCCTCGAACAACATAGTCTATGCGTATAATTTTTTTAAAAAAAAATATCTATATATGAGAGAAAATGCAAATTCAAGAGAAATTATACAATCAACATAAGTAAATTTGAATGAGACAATGCATAATTGTATACAGCGGCCTGAAACAGATATGGAACCAAAGAAAAGAAAATATGCTAGGAATGAGATAGATAAACTAAGGCGTTTGCAACGTTAAAATAGTTTATTCCACGTTTAACCATGTTGGAATAACATGGTTGAAACACTACACCATTTGTTACTAACTATACATATGATTTTAGCAATCATGAGAGTTATCAAAAGTATGAGATGCATCATGCATAGTTAATGAATTTTATAAAAGTGTTTCTCTATTTTTTTAATATTTGTTATTTTTTGAAAGAAAATACTAATATAATCTAGTACAAAACCATTTCCTAAAAAATATAGTGAATTCCATTATGTTCGCTTATAATTACAAAATGCAAAGGTAATATATAAAACTAAATTCATATGGATCCATTATTCATTCATATAAATACACTGTGGATAATGCTGCATTACCATAAGTAGGCCAAAAACTAACTGGAGTAATCTTTGGAATATGGAAACATATAGTAAGTGAATATTCACCCGCCTTTTCTACAACTTTTAGAAAATGGTTTGAAACGACAATCAATATTAATGATATAATCTAGATGTCCCGTGTGATATGAAGGCATGTTTCTTCAGCAATTCATGTTGGCTTGTACAAATTGATGTACTAAGAAAAAGGGTCATTTACAAAATTTAAATGAAATTTTTAATTGGACCATTCGAATAAAATTCATTCAAATACTGCTAAAACTTACAAAGTAGAAACCGACTCTTACAAAAATGTATATGGTAGATTTGTTCTTATGCATATTTTAAAATAGCAGTTTTGAAAAGTATATTAATATGACTTGACAATATAGAAGTTATAGAACATAAATCCATATTTTCTTAATGGTTTATAAAAGTGGAACTTTCCAACACAAAACTATACACAAAATTCCTATCTAAAGGACAATATAAAATCTAATAAAGCATGCCAAAATGTCTCGTGTTTGAATGTGAGCCAAAATGAAAGAGATGACCGGTGGTTTACTATTATTGCTCCATTACGCTTAATTTGCCGATCACATTCTCTCTTAATTTATGCAAAATTTATAATGTTATTATCATGACAATTGGTCATGTTTCTTGCACAGTTGCTCTCCATGTTGCTCCAATATTTATGTAATCAATGTTGGAAGTTTGTCTATATTGAATTTATATTTATTATTGTTGATGAATCATTCATTTTGCTTACTGACTCATCATGGAAACCGCCCACTACATAAAAGAAGAATAAAATCGTTCTTCAATATGTCTATTTATAGTAACTTGTGTTTGCGTGAGGATCTATGCATATTGATTATTTGTAAAGTTTGCTTCACATTAACATATGAAAATAGTAGTAGGTTAACTAAATAGGACACACTCTTATTTGCACATCATAATTTTTTAAATAAAAAACTATGTAATTGAATATTAAAATGGATATACTATTCATAGTCTCAATAAATTGCCTACCTCTTGAAGTTACGTGGATATAACTCCACTAACTAATATCAACATGTGTCCTTGTCAATGTAAGCCAATTCCAATTAAATTAAATAGTAATAACGGACAATTATTTTGTACAATCATAACAACAAATTTGTACAATTATGCATTAGGTGTAGATGTACATCATAGGCCCAAGCTGTAATAATCCGCATATTTTATGATTGTATATTTAAATGAGTTATTTAAATATAGCATCGTTAGTCGGATTAAAGCCTGAAATGATACTTTTTGCAAACAGTCGAATTAGGACTCAAGACTACTTCGATTTAGTTCAAAATGGCATTGGCGACCTTTTTGAGCATAAACATCGATATGTTTGGAGTTGACTAGAATTTTTCTATTTTTCTATTGGGCTTTGGGTTTGGGTTTCAGCCCATTAACCCAACATAATACCCTTCGACCCCTTTCCTCTTCATTCATTCTCATTTCCGAATACTCTCAAGCTAAAGTAAAAATAGGGGAAAGAAAGGAGAATCAAAATTTTTAAGCCCTATTTTACTAGGAAATTCAAATTCAAGTTCTATAAATCAAGGAGAAGCATAGGTATGTATACTCTTCATCTTCTCCATCTCACTCTCTCTTCAATTTTCAGAAATTCCTAAACCTTAACTTAGAAAATATTTGCTTATAAGCTTAGATTGGAGCTTCTTGAGTTGAAGTTTAGGAGCGGTTGATCTTGCCTTGTCTTAGAGCTTCTCATTCATTGTTTTTGGGTTTAAAAGCAAGTTCTTGAACTCACATCTATGTCTATACCTTTGATAGTTGTTAGGTTTGAATTTCAAACATCTATTTCATGTTCATTTGCTTTTGAATTGAATTGAATTGGTGAATTTTCCAATTTTTTGTATTTTGAAGTCAAAATCTATGAAAATCCTTATATGGATGTTTGGACATGTTGTTTGCAGTGTATTGAAGAGCTTATAGGACTGGGTTGTCACTTCGCATAAATCCCTAGCCTCTGTTGCTCGTACGATCACTTCCGAATCGAATTAGCCATCAATGGCCTAGGCTAATTTCTGCTCTGAGCTTCAGTTCAGCCATCTAGCAGTATGATCAGACGTCTAAAGCTGCGGAATAAAAATTCCATATATTTATTTGAATTGGAAGCGAAGCAATTTATTCGTGCTAGTTCCTCTCCTTAGGAAGCTTCAGCTATTTTTGTGAAGAAATCTGATGGTACACTTAGGCTTTGCGTTGACTACCGCAAACTTAATAATCTCACCATCAAGAATAAATATCCTTTACCTCGGATTGATGATCTATTCGATCAACTCAGTGGTGCTAGAGTCTTTTCACGGTTAGACTTAGCAACTGGTTTTGATCAGCTTCGTATTGCAGTGGATAGTATTCCTCTGACATTGTTCCGTACTCGTTATGGATCTTATGAATGGCTTGTTATGCCATTTGGTTTAACGAATGCTCCAGCTTATTTCGTTGACCTTATGAATCGAGTTTTCAAAGACTTCCTCGATCAATTCGTTCTCATCTTTATAGATGATATTCTTATTTATTCCAAAACCAAGGAAGAGCATGAAAAACATCTTCGGATTATGTTGGAAACTCTTAGGAGCAATCAATAGAAAGAATAATTTTGTAAGTGCCACTTTTGGCAATCTCGTATGAAATTTCTCGAACATATTATTTCTGAATCCGGAATTTCCGTAGATCCTTCATTGATTGAAGAGATTCAAAATTGGAAAAAACCGGAGAATGCGATGGAAATTCGTAGCTTTCTTGGATTGGTGGGCTATTACCGTCGGTTCGTAAGAGACTTTTCTAAAATTTCTTTGCTTCTTACTAGTTTGACAAAGAAAGGTACTAAGTACATTTGGTCAGACAAATGTGAAAGTACTTTTAAGAAATTAAAAGAACTCCTTTCTGATGCTCTAACTCTTGTGATTCCCGAGGGGAACCAAGAATTTATTGTTTATACCGATGCTAGTCGTGTTGGTTTGGGATCTGTTCTCATGTAAAGGGAACGTGTTATTGCTTATGCTTCTAGGCAATTAAAGCCTACCAAGACTAGATATGGAACTCATGATTTAGGGCTCGCGGCCATTTTTTTCACCCTTAGACTATGGCGTCATTATCTTTTGGGAGAGAATTTTTTTCTCTACACTGATCATAGAACTTTGAAGTATTTATTTTCTCAAAAGGAAATTAATTTGCGTCAACAACGTTGGCTCGAGTTCCTTGCATCCTATGATCTTGATATTCTTTATACTCCCGGAAAGGGGAATCGTGCTGCCGATGCCCTTAGTCGTAAGCAACAAGAAGTTATTTCAACGATTATATCCGAATGGAATGATATTGGGACTTTATCCACTTGTGAGATTCGAGATCGTGAATCCGATTCATGTTCATCTCTTGTTCTATGTAGCCTTGAGGCTCATCCATCTATTTTTGACCGTATTCTTGGTGCTCAAAAGCATGATCCCGAATTGGCTCATCTTAGCCAAGTTGTAGGGATAGAAATATTAATGGTTTGAAAGACTTAGAAATCAATGCTCGTGGCGGCATTCAAAAATTTGGTAGATTTATCGTGTCAAATATTAGTGATCTTCGTAAAGAAATTTTAGAAGATTCTCATCGTTCTAAATTTACCATTCATCCCGGTAGTAGTAAAATGTACGTGTATATGAAGCGACTTTATTATTAGGATGGGATGAAATCTGATATTTCTAACTTTATTAAGCGTTGCATGACTTGCCAACTCATTAAGGTCGAGCGTCAGAGGCCCGGTGGGTTATTGCAACCTTTAGACATTCTCGTTTGGAAGTGGGATCAAATTTCCATGGACTTTACTGGCGGTCTTCCCCATTCTCGTTCGGTTCATGACAGTTTATGGGTGATTGTCGATAGGCTTACAAAATCCGTCCATTTTATTCTCGTTCGGTCTAGTCGGACCGTGCCTCTTTTGGCCAAACTCTATGTTAGAGAAATTATTAAATTGCATGGAGTTCCTACTTCTATTGTTAGCGATAGTGATCCATTATTTACTAGTGGATTATGGAAGAGTCTTTAAAAAGCTTTAGGAACGAAGCTTAATTTTAGCACCGCTTATCATCCTCAGTCCGATGGATAAATCAAGCGTGTGAATCAAACTCTTGAAGATCTTCTTCGTGCATGTGTTCTCGATTTTGGTTCAAGTTGGGAAGATTATATTTCTCTTGTTGAGTTTTCCTAAAATAATAGCTTCCAATCGTATTGGTATGGCACCTTTCGAGGCACTCTATGGAAAACCATGCCGATCTCCTTCGTGTTGGCTTGAAGTACATGAGAAACTGGTTTTAGGCCAGATTAAATTCATGATTCCACAGGAAAGATTGACCTTATTCATCATAGGATGTAAGAAGCTTAAAGTAGACAAAAATCCAAATCGAAGAAGGAATTTGTAATTTTTTTTGGGAGATTTGGTGTTTATTCATGTCTCACCTATGAAGGGTGTTATGCGTTTCAGTCGATCAAGAAAATTAGCACCTCGATATATTGGTCTATTTCCCATCACCGAACGCATTGGTTCCGTGGCATATCGCCTTTTATTACCGGCTCAATTTTCTACTATTCATGACATTTTCCACTTCTCTCGGGAACGAAAATTCCTTAGGGATTCTGACTCTATTCTTGAGCCTAGTGTTATCAAAGAAATTAAAGTTTCACCTAATTTGACTTATGAGCAACATCATATTCGTATCATTGCTACGGAGCTTAAACGCCTTTGAAATAAAGATGTTTCGCTTGTGAAAGTTCAATGGTCCTCAATCCTAAGGATTTCTCTAGGGAACCCAGAGAATTCAACAAGCGAACACATCCGGACTTACTCTCTCGTGCTCCTTAAGGTGAACTTCCCATTTCAAAATTTTCTTTTGTGGTTGTTACTCTTTATTTCCGTCTTAAGTATTGCGAGGACACAATTTCTTTAAGGAGGATAGACTGTAACAACTCGCATATTTTACGATTGTATATTTAAATGATTTATTTGAATATAGCATCCTTAGTCGGATTAAAGTTCGAGATGCTAATTTTTACAAATAGTCGAATTAGGAGTCGAGACTACTTCCATTGAGTTCAAAATGGAATTTGAGACCTTTTTGAGTTTAAACGTCGATATGTTTGGAGTTGACTAGAATTTTTCTATTTCTCTACAGGGCTTTGGTTTGGGTTTCAGCCCATTAGCCCAACATAATACCCTAACTCCACCCCCTCTCATCTTCATTCATTCTCATTTCCAAATACTCTCAAGCTAAAGTAAAAATGGGGAAAAGAAAGGAGAATCAAAATTCCTAAACCCTAGTTTACTAGGAAATTCAAATTCAAGTTCTAGAAATCAAGGAGAATCATAAGTATCCTCTTTATTTTCTTCATCTCAATCTCTCTTCAATTTTTAGAAATTCCTACAACTTAACTTAGGAAATATTTGTTCTATGAGCTTAGATTGGAGCTTCTTGAGTTGAAGTTGAAGATTGGTTGGTCTAACCTTGTCCTAGAGCTTCTCATTCATTGTTTTTAGGTTTAAAGTTGAGTTTTTAAACTAATATCTATGCATATACCTTTGATAGTTGTTAGGTATGAATTCCTAACATATATTTCATGTTCATTTGCGTTTGAATTGAATTGGATTGGTGAATTTTCCAATTTTTGGTATTTTGAAGTCAAAATCTATGAAAATCCATATATGGATGTTTGGAAATGTTGTTTGGAGAAGAGCTTATAAGACTAGGTTGTCGCTTGGCATAAATCCCTAGCCTCCGTTGCTCGTCCGATCGCTTCCGAACCGAATTGGCCATCAATGGCCTAGGCTATTTTCTGCTCTGAGCTTTAGCTTAGACGTTTGGTAGTATGATCAGACGTCTGAAGCTACGAAATAAAAATTCCAGACCTTTAGCTCAGACGTTTGATTTTACTTACCAGATGTCTAGGCGATATGGAAGAAAATTCCAGACCTTTAGCGCAGACGTCTGGGGAAAGCACCAGATGTTTGACACGGTTAAATTTAGGGAAATTGCCCATTTCTACGTAGCTTTCCATTTATATCGATTTTTGGTTGATCTGATTGGTCGTCGTTATTTATTATCGATTTTGATGACTTCATTCTGGATTATTAGGAATATCCATTTGATGGATTTGATATCGATTTCTATGGTTTTGATTCACGTCATCGAATGTGAATTTTTGATGATTGGTTGTTTCTACAATCATTTTTGTGATTTGTCACCTTAAAATACAAAGGTTTCTGTACTAGTAGTAAATATTCAAACTCTTTCGCAAAAATGGTTTCAACGTTATTTTTAATACAAAGCTCATTTTATAACCGTTTTTCAATCTATTAGTATATACAAACCTTTACTTTATTCTTGTGAGAAATCTAATTATATGACTTAGCAAAACAAGTGGTATGAAATGCTTGTGTTTTCTTTGTTCGTTAATTCTTGGACTTGTTCGATTGAACTCTCGTGATAATTTTCGAGTGGAAATCTACAATTTGTTCGTAAATACTTAAGTTAAGACAGTGGATATGGGACATGAAGCCAAGCTCATTTATTTAATAGCTTAGTGTAATTCATACTTTTATTGATCTATGATGATCATTTTATGGTTTAGACTAGCGATATGCGATGTCTCTTTGTCCACGTAGGGGACCATACCTCGTTTTATTGAGCTTCGTCTCATTTCTTTTATAGGCTAGCGACCTATGGGTTCTTTGCAGCTACGACTCACTTTTATGGGCTAGCAACCCATGTTCTTTTATGGAGTTCGGTTCATTGGACGTACCGTTGTTTTACTACGTCGTTGTTCTGGCTTATCAGGTTCATCGACTTACCGTTATTGTACTACGTCCTTGTTTTAAATTATTCGAGCTTCAGGTTCCTCGGGTGTACCGTTATTGTACTACGTTGTTGCATTGGCTCTATGGTTAACGACCAAGGGATAGCATCCCGTTTGTGATACACGTGTTGGTGACATTTCATGCTCCCATTTTTGATAGGCCTCCCCCATTGTGATTTCTGGATTTCTAATTGATGATTTCTAGAATATGTATTTCACCATTTTTTGTGATTTATATTGATATATCAATATTTGTGCTTTAGTGAATAAAATGAAGAATATGACATTCTTTTTGGTGTTTGAGAAAATTTGAGATATTGTATGATTTTTTTTGTTATATAATGTATACTTGTCACGGTATGGCATTATTGTTATCATACGTTTTGTTGTATCTCTTATCCTATCTCATTTTATATGATATTTATAGCTAGACTAATCCGTATATTATTTTCTTCTTAAATAATACTCGGGTCAGACTGAGGTATTTCAGGTGCTTCTACTTGACTTCTTATCAGGGACTGTCATCTGACTTTTGGCTAACTACTTAGCTTAGTAGTTTTTGCTTTTATACACTCGAGATAGAGGCTCCTTGATGTATACATATTCTTTTTTATAGCTCTTGTACCTATTCTTTTGTGATGTAGTGGAACTTATATGACCACTACTTTGATGTATACTTTTATGTGTTATATTCATATCCGTTTCCACCTTAGTGATATGAATACGTGTGACTTATTTATGTTATGCTTATTTTATATTTGTTTTCGAAGATCACATGGCCATTGTGTAGTGGTTTTGAGTTTGTAATTGATGTGTCAGATTTTCTCTTGAAACGAAATGCATGTAATAATATTTGACATAACGGTACTCGCACAAATCAACTACACATATGGTCGCTCCTCAACAGCCTTATTCTTCGTGCTAGTTCACGGCATTACTCTGTAATATCCTTGGCTAGTGTGAGCATAAAGGTAGGGCGTCACACAAGCCAATTACAAACTAAAATATTCATATGTGGAAATATGATAATAACTAGTGTATAATATGGCTTAAATAAGAAATTGTTATTAGTAACATTAATAACTCTACAATAGTAAAATGAGAACATTTCATCAACTAACTGGACCCTGTCTCCTTCGGCCAAATCATGCAAGGTTCTACTTCAACGTTATTAGTCAACAATCATGTTTGTTAAAGCAGCTAATAATAATGAAGATCAACATAGAAAATATTAAGGTTTAAGATTTCATTCGGCCAAGATTATAAGTATACAATAACGACTTACCTTGAGAAGCAACTAATTTAACTAAAATACAAAATTAATGTAGGAGATTAAAATAACTCAATGGAAAAATAAAATACCGCATATGAAAAAAGAATACCAAATTTAAGAGGTGCTCATATGGATCGAGAAAGGAATTCAACACCTTGCCATTGAACGCATTTTTGGACTTTCTTTGCTCTGTAAAAAAATAGTTCATTCAGTGAAGGATTCAGAGGAAGAGTTGGAAAGCCTAAATCTGAAAATGAAAATTGATTAAAAAAAGGAAAGAACGAATGCACAAAAAATTGGGAAGAAGCGAGTAATTACATGATATTTACCGTAATAACACACGAACAAATTTATCCTTTGAGAAATCAACAAAGGGAAGAAATTTTCGACGATATAAAAAGAGAATTTAGCCGATAGGAAAGAAACATAATCTTCGTAGCATTTTTTAACCACTCAAAAATGAACCATGCAGCAATGTTAACTATAGCATTTCTAGTGCCAAAATATTTGTGATTAGAACGAACATATAACTACAAAAAATGAACCATTATTAAGATAGATAAATATGATGTAAAGTAATACTAATGAGTCCAACGTAACAAAAGGCTTATACCATTGTTTGTAAATAGCAACTGACAATATTGTTTTTAAACATCAACGTAAATGGAAACAATGGGAAAAACATTTTAACTTCGTCATCAGGACCATGGAACCTATTAGTAAGTAACCATAGATAGTGTCCACATGATAGTTATCATATCGACATTATATTATGGCTTTTTTTGCAATATATAATGAATACTTATTAACTGTTAAGGTTACAAATTTAAAAGCTATGCTTGCTCTAATTTTATGAACTCATTTGCAAAAGAATTTTTTTGATTTTATATTACAAAAAAAGGGTAAACCTATGAACATAAGGATGCCTATTTGGTATTATTTTTTTTGGTTTATTGTATTGTTTGTTTCAAACTTGAGCAAACATAAGAATGGTTTTGACCGTGAGTAGTATGTTTTATTTTTACCTTTTAGCTCATATGCTTTTAAAAAAACTAAATAATTTATCAAAAAACAAAGAAAAAATTATGTTGGTATGGTATTATTACTTGGGTATGGAATATATATCATTGAAAATAAAGAACCGATAATCTACATTTATATATTTTAAGGGTGTATGAGAAATATTTTTTTCACTTTATGTTGTATGGACTTGCAAATATTTAGCAATTGAAAACTATTCCTTTTTTACTTTGCTGTAGATTGAATTCAGTAATATATTATAGGTTAGTGCATCAGAAAATAGTGAAATGTTAATATATCACAAAATTCATACATGAGCTCGTTGTAAAGTAAAATTTATCCTTAAGGCTTTATTGCAACCTACAACTGGACAAATTTGCATCAAGATTAACCTATGCAATAGAAAAGAGATATAATATTAAACCTTATAGTAAAAAATAGTAGAAAGACATCAATTAGAGATTTGATTTGATCATTCTACTTGAGTAATAATCAATTTAAATGCATGTCTTTTTTATATGTTATCTACTAAATTTAGAAGTTGAAAAATACATGTGTTCATAAAAAATATCTGTATAAAACTCATTGTCTATAGTTAATACTAAAAATTCAAATTTTACTTTTATCGTGTAGTATAAAAATGAAAGAATATGGACTAATTACCTTATTGTATTATAGAGAATCCTACATCACCACACATATGACAGAGATATCCACTTGTTGCATAGATCGCTGAAAGGAAAATAACTTTCAAGAAACAATTAATTTGGAGATTTTTCATGTGCATGATAATTCAAAATAAATATTTGAAAGATAAGTACAGCCCTGATTAATCTTAGAAAAATTGAAGTAACTAATTGATGTTGGGGTGATGTAAAATATAGCCCATGATTTTGGACACGGCTTTGAAATTTGTGGATAAGTGATAAGGAGACACATAGAAGTTTGCAGAATATTATGAAAAATCTAATATTAATATAAACTGAAAAGAAGAATAAGCTTATCATATTTATGCATCTAATTTCTAGTAATCAGAAGATGAAACTAATAAAATGTTGTATGGTTAGGTCAAATACAAAAATATTGACATGATTTCCCATATCATCGTATTTTACACACATAACATCCACAAAACTTTTGGCATGGCTTTGTTTGAAAAATGGGACTTCTTATAATATACAGTAAACAAATATCAAAAATCAAGAACAATATGATGAAGTTAACACTATACATCAAAACGGCCAGTAGGATGGCTCAACGCAGTTGTGAGTTAAAGGAGACAACTCATCTTAATTTTACAACGCACCATTCATTGTTTCCACTACTAGCCTTCAACTTCAGTCTTAAACTTCAACTTCTCTTGCTGACCTATTCTGAAATAAGACCGAAACTCCATGGATCTCACCATTATGCACTCTTGATGTTATAAGAAGTGCAAGAGTGGTTTGCTACTGATTTGGAATTTTTTTTCCACTTTTCTGGATTTTATTTCACTTGGTTCACATATCTTTTAAAGTTTTAAGTTAGGAAGAAGGAAAAAAGGTTTTTCTTTCCTTGTTTCAGAGTGATAAAAATGAACATACAGTTTATTATAGAATGGAATAGGGAAGAGAAATATAAATGGGAATTGGCCAAAACAACAAAGGGTTTGAGAAAATAAATTCTACTTTGTTTTATTTATTTTCAACTTTAAAACAATTCTATACATTAAAAAAATTTAAAATTAAACCAAACAAATATTTCCATAAAATATTCATGTGCCTATTTTTATTTTTCACATTTAAAGCCATATATTATAAGTATTTTAATTTCTTATGGGAAAATAGTCCTTATTTAAACCGAGTTTAAAATAACAACTATTTATTTCTTATCCAAAAAATTTCAATTTTGCAAATTTCAATTATTCCATCATTTGAAATTATTTTGATCAAAATGAACATATCGTTTATTATGGAAAGGAATGTGGAAGAAAATATAAATGTCAATTGCCTTAAGAAAAAATTGCTTCTTTGTTTTGTTTATTTTTAACATGAAATTAGGTTCTAAACACCATGAAATTTTAATTTAAACCAAACAAATATTTTCACCAAATATTCAAGTGCCAAAATATTTTATTTTTCATATTTAAACCCATATATTATAAGTATTTCAATTTCTTTTCTTATGGGAAAATAGTCCTTTTTTTTAAATGACTTTAAAATAATTGCTATTTATTTGTTATCCATATTTCCAGATTTCAATAATTCCATCATTTTAAAATATTTCTACTCAAAAGCAAAATTTTCAACGCAAACATTTTCTTTCCAAGAATTACAATTTTTCTCCATCTTCCTATTTAGTTTATAAAAATAAAATTATTTTATTTTATTTAAATTCTTTACAAAGTTATTTACATAAATCCACAGCACCATAATTACATTATTCTGTATTTTTCCATCTAAAATTAACATTTTATCACAAATATATTTTACACAATTTTAAGATTTTTTGTAAAAACAGTTTATTCCCAAACTTTGTACTCCAAAAATCGAGTTGTTAGAGGTATATTATTTAGCACCAACATGAAGCCACATGTATTGTTCATTTTCATATGAAAAATTGATCAAATTATGCATTACCATCTAAAAGGTTAAGAGTCTACATCAAAGCGAGAAAATTCAGTTTTCGTCTATTTATGTATTGAAAAGGTTTACGTATTGGTGCATGATTTATGTGAGTTAAAATGGCAAAGCTAACAGACATAATGCCTAAGATTATTAATAAAAGGATTAAAAAAATATTTGAGTTTGCTTTATTTTAGCCCTCAAAAAAGGCCTTTGTGACATTTGTAGTCAAAACCCTTAGCTAATTTTGGAATATGTCAATTTTAGTTAATGGAACCTGATTTATAATAAATATAGATTTTACAACCTTTTTGCATTAAAGGCATGAACTTTTACTTATAATACTAATTCGTCTCAAGTTTTAAAAATTACTTATTACATAGATGTTCATCATATTCACAGATACATTACCTAGCTTATACAAGACAAACATTTGATTCTTTAATTTTTTAAAACAAAAAAGAATCATTAATGGTTGATCCGATATGAGTTTTTTTTTAAAAGACTAACATTTTCTACCATGTGAATGCATTGGTTTAATGATCGTAGTGTAATGGTTAAATTATGCATGATACAATAATATATAGTTTATAAAACGCCATAAAGTCATCTTGTTAGAAGCCAGATATATTTTCTATGAATGAGAGTGAAAGAACAAACCCCGTTGGAAAAATTCATACACACGATATAATGACATTTATCACCATGAAAAAACTATTAAAGAACAAAAGAAAGAGGGGAGCAAAAGTGAAAGAATCAACTCAAGTCCAGCAACCATTGTAGTGCGATGCCAATCTTCATTATGTAAATCGTAAAATACTCAAACAAATGGAAGTAAAACGGACATATTTTATATTTATTTATTTATTGCCGTTTAAAAAAACTATAATTCCTTGTAGCTAATGTGCTTGGAAAAACCTTACATATATCTTAGAACAACACAGAACAATGCATGGCACACCTTTGGTAATTGGACAATAATGTCTCATGACTATGAGTTTCATACTTGTCGTATGCCTCTAGAAAAATCGTTGCGTAATCTAAGGTGTCATTGATCGAATACCAAAAAAATAGACCAATTTTTAATGGGTGTTCAAGGCTTTTTTTTGCAGGCATTGTCATGGTACGTGATGGAAAAAATCAACCAAGTCGCATTTTTTCCTACTGTACATGAAAAACCTATGCTCAATGCTGCTTCTTTTGGGAATTTCACTATTTGATTTCACTTATTCAATCATAAGTAGGCAAGTTCAATGTATGGTAATGCAGAATGAAACATATACAAAAAATTGAGCCACGTGAATATTTTATAAGGTGCCTAACTAAGTGACTGATGTTCTTCTATTAATAGCTTAAATGTCGATCTGTTTTTTATTCTCCTTTTTTAAGAGAAAACGTCATGTGTTCTATATGAATTAAATTATTATTATTTCAAAATCCTTTACACTACCTATTGAATCATCTAATAATAATTAAAGAATAAAAAGTAAAACATTTGGAATATATGAACAACTCAACTACTTATTCCCTAAAGTCCATGCACAAAAAGATGGGAGGAACCCAACACTTATAAGCTACCTCGGATCATGCCACATGAAGCAGAAGATGCTACAATGGAACCGGAAACATTTGGTTATGTAGAATACAATGGAAAAGAAGTAACATCACTGTGTGTATGTCTGTCTGTGCGTGTGTGAGTGATCAACTGAGCATGTTGTTCTCATAAAATTAATGAAGGACCAATATAGTTGGAGTATTTACATACATTATAAAGCTACCCTACCCTATCAGTGGAAAATATTTGGTATTAACACCACTGATGTTTGCACATCGTGAAAAGCCCACTAATCTATTTATCAACCCCTTTTAAAAAACTTTAATAGCCGAAAAAAAAATTTGTTACCCATCAACAGAAACTATCATAAGGTCGTTACAACCAACTCTATTGATTTATCTATCAGTTTCCATGATGTTGATAATGCTCAAAGTATAAATTCTACCCATGATAACATACAAAATCTATCAATGGTTCTGAGTCTATGGGATATTTATCACACTATGTTACTCTTTCACCGTCACAGTGTTGTAAAATAAAATAAAAATTGAAGCATCGATGCAGAAAGCCCAGATGCATGTCAAAACAACAATTGCTTATGCGATCATCAGATTTGTATTATTTGAAATCCCGTCAAGAACCTTTACTACCGTTATACAGGGCCATATTGTACACAGCACAATAACATAAACTTACACGTTTTCCTTCGTTAAAAGCAAGACAACAAACCAGTATCATAATTTAAAATTGGAAACACTACTCAATTATTCGGAGCATGAAGAATAGAAAAAACATACACCAAAAATTACCTCCGGTTGGGCAGAGACGCAGGCCAACAAAATGTACAGCTCCTCTACAGGTTTAAATCCAGCTGAACCAAGCACGGGCAAAATCCGCCGCACTGAAATCAGATGCAAAATTCAAAAAATGACAACAATCCCTTATGGCTTGTAACAAAAATGGTGAATAACAGTGATTTTCCTCGGCCATACCTTGTTTATTGTTCTTGCGCCAAAACCAAAAGAAGGAAGGTGCGAAGAGATGTACAGCTGAAAACGATGTTGACGTCGAGGGTAGGGAAGACGACGTAGTAGTAAATTTGGGGGAAAGGAACAGCTAAACCTGGAATCAAAGGGAATTTATCGATTGGCGAAGGGACCGAAGTAAAAGAAGCGGAAGGGGAGAAAACGGGAAGGGTATTCGATGGTAGTGGGCGGCATTAAATGGGAGGAGAGAAGAAGAAGCCGAAAATGGGGAAGGGTTTGCAGATGAAAATGCAAAAGATGGAAGCGCGTATAAATAGGAGATGGTTCGGTTGGCCAAATTCAAGGGGCTTCTGTGCTGTTGAGGTGAAAATCACTAATCATGATATAGTATAGATTAATCATTGCGTTACTTTTGCATCTGTTTCTTCATTGCATCTAAAGAAGTGTATATTAAATGATTGGATGTTATTTATATTAGTATCATATAATTTATTTAACCTCCGACTAATCAACAAGATGAACCAAAAGTTGGTGAGCTTATTGAATTTTTTGTTATCGTCGTTTTATTATATAATGATTGCTTCATATATATTATTTCAGCGATATCTGGAGTAATTTTGTGCGTCGAATGATTATTGTTTTGTAGATATTTTGATTTGTTTAAATCTAAGAATGTTCCCTTTTTAACAAACAAAAAATTCGAATAGAAGGCACATGTTACACACAAATAACTTCATGACTGAATCTATTAGCAACGCTTAATTTTTTTATTACTTTTTTCGTTTTGTTGAAAAAAATCACACATCATTTATTTCTTTTCTCAGACCATATTATATTAATTTTTAACTTTTTATTTTCAATTTCTTTTTCATTCACTTATATGAGAATGGAAAAAATTGAGGTGTTAAGATTTAGCCTAGCTTTAATAAAACTAGAAGTATACATACTTGATTGAAGGAAGAATGCAACGGTTGAACATATTCATGTATTACAACATTTTTTGAAGATTGATTATCCAATAAGACTGTCAGTTTTACATCTGTGAAGCCCTACCATTATACCCATGCTAGCCAAGAACAATACAGAGTAATGTCGTCAACTAGCACGGAGAATAAGGCTGTTGAGGAGCGACCTTCTACATAATTGCTTTGTGAGAGTACCGATATGCCAGATAAAAATATAACTTTTCATCTCAAGTGGAAATTCGACATACCGACACAAATGCAAAGCTACTACACAATGGCTATATGTAATCTTCGAAAACAAATATAGACATATCATAACACATATCAGTCACAGAAGTTCATATCTCAAAGGCGGAAACAGATATGAATATTACACATAAAAGTGTACATCGGAGTAGTGGTCGAACAAGATCCACAATATAACAAAAAGGAATAGATACAAGTGCTAGAAAAAAATGTATACATCAAGGAGTCTAAATCTCAAATGTATACAACAAAGAACGACTAGTCTAAGTAGTTAGCCAAAAGTCAAGGGATAGTCCCTGATAAGAAGTCAAGAGGAAGCACCTGTAACATCTCGGTCTGACCTGAGTATAATTTAAGAAGAAAATAATAAACGGATCAATCTAGCTATAATTATCAGGCGAAATGAGATATAAGAAGAGATAATGATAAAAGCGTATGATAACAAAAATGTCATACTACGATAAGTATACATTAAATAACAACAAAAATCATACAATATCTTAAGAAATCTCGAAGCACTAAAAAGAATGTCATATACTTTGTTTTATTCGCTAAACCACAAACATTGGCAAATGTCGCAGTGCCAATCGTAAAAATTATTGAAACACAAATTCACCAATGCACAAATAATGATAAAGCTTATCAATGTAAATCACGAAAATTGGTGAACACAAATTCTAGAAATCAATCAATAGAAATCCAGAAATCACAAAAAAGGGAAAGAGGCCTATCACAGAACGGAGCATTAAAACTCACCAACACGTGTATCACAAAACGCAACACTATTCCATGGTTGCTAACCATTAATATTGAACCAAAGCTCCACAAAAACAGCCCGAAGACCTTTGAGGCGAAGCTCCACTAAAAAGGTCCGAAGACCTTTGAGCCGAAGTTCCACTAAAACGGTCCGAAGACCATGGGTTGCTACCCCACCAAACCGAAGCTCCACTAAAAATGGGTTTAGTCTCCCTCGCAGACAAAGAGACATCGCACATTGCTAGTCTAAATCACAAATTGATCATCATTGATCGATAA
Organism: Allium cepa; assembly: GCA_030765085.1. NCBI lineage: Eukaryota > Viridiplantae > Streptophyta > Magnoliopsida > Asparagales > Amaryllidaceae > Allium > Allium cepa. The sequence continues at coordinate 870,841,116 of CM060943.1, read as the reverse complement.
GTGTAAATTACACTAAGCTAGTAAATAAATGAGTTTAGCTTCATGTCCCATAACCACTAGCTTAACGTAATTATTTACGAACAAATTGTAGACTTCCACTCGAGGTTAAGTGTCAATTACACTAAGCTAGTAAATACATGAGTTTAGCTTCATGTCCCATAACCACTAGCTTAACTTAAATATTTACGAACAAACTGTAAATTTCCACTCGAGGTTAAGTGTCAATTACACTAAGCTAGTAAATATACGAGTTTAGCTTCATGTCCCATAACCACTAGCTTAACTTAAATAATTACGAACAAATTATAGATCTCCACTCGAAAATTGTTGCAAGAGATTCAATCAAACAAGTCGAAGAATTAACCGATGAAGTAAACGCAAGCGTTTCATACCACTTGTTTTGCTAAGCCGTTTAATTAAATTTCTCATACGAATGAGGTAAAGGTTTGTATATACTAATATATTGGAAAACGGTTTTAATAAACGAGCTTTGTAATAAAATAGTGTTGAAATCGTTTTGATGAAAGAGTTTTGATATTTACTACTAGTATGGAAAACCTTTATATTTTTAAAGTGACAAATCACAAAAATGATTGTAGGATAATCCATCACCAAAATTCACATTCAAAGACGTGAATAAAATCCAAAGAAATCGATACTGAATCCATCAAAATGGATATTCCCAAAAATCCCGAAGAAAATGCCATCAAAGTCAATAATAAATGATAGCAACAAAAGGGAAACAACACGAATCGATTAAATTTGGAATCTCAAGCTAAATAGGAAAAATCAAGCCCAGACAGAAGATTCAGACGTCTGAAATCAAGGATTCAGACGTCTGAATTTGGAAAAATAAAAGTTTTCCAGAACATAATTAAGACGTCTGAACCCTATATTTCAGACGTCTGAAATAGGCATTTTTTTAGCCTATTTCCTTTCTGGTTGCTCATGAGCAAATTCAGACGTCTGGAATTTTGATTCAGACGTCTGACCAATGGGGAATAAAAATTCTCAGTATAATATTCAAACGTCTGAATTAAGAATTCAGACGTCTGAAACCGTGGTTCAGGGCATTCCCTGAACCTCGACCAAAAATGGCCAAATGAATATCGAAAGCTATCGGACGAGCAAATGACGACAAAGGATTTACATCATTCGACAACCCAGCCTTAACGGCTCTTCGATACGCCTCAAATATCAATGTCCAAATATCCATAATAGGATTTTCATAGATTTTGATTTCAAGACACCAAAAATTGGAATACACACAAAATCAATCCAAACCAAAATCAATTGCACAAGAATAAGTGTTAGAAATTCACACTAAACAATCGAAGATAATTATAGACTAAGATGTGAGATAAAAATCTCACCTTTAAACCCAAATCAATGAAGGAGAAGCTTTAGAGCAAAGGCAAGGACAATCACTCTTCAATTCCAACCCAACAAGCTTGAATCTAAGCTAAAAAGAGAAACATTTTCTAAGTTAGGTTTAGGAATTTCTGAAATTGGTAAGAGAATGAGTTGGAGACGAAGAAGAGGAGGCTTACCAAAGCTTCTTCTATTGATTTGGAGCTAGAACTTGATTTGTAAATGAAAACTAGGACTTGGAGTTTTAATTTTCCATTCCTCTCTGCATTATTGCTAAAGCGTGAGTATTAGAAAATAGAAAGGAAGTGAAGAGGAGAGGTGGACGGAGCTAGAGTAATAAGTTGGGTTAATGGGCTGAAACCCAACCCAAAGCCCTAAGTGAAACGTAGCAAAATTCTACTAACTCCAAACATATCGAAGTTTATACTCAAAAAGGTCGAAAACGACATTTTGAACTCAATGGAAGGGGTCTCGAGATCCAATTTGACTGTTTGCAAAAAGTAGGTTCTCGGACTAAAATCCGACGAATGATGAAATATTTAAATAAAATATTTAAATATACAATCGATAAATATGCCGGTTGTTACGGACTCCCCTCCTTAAAGAAATTGCGTCCTCGCAATACTTAAGAAGAAAATAAAGAGTAACAACCATAAAAGCATATCAACACAGAAGAAATTTGAAATATGAAGTTCACCATAAAGAGCATGAAAGAGTAAGCCTGAACGGGATCGCTCGATGAATTCCCAGGATTCCCAAGAGCAATCCTTAGGATCTGAGAACCATCGAAATTTCACAAGAAGAACATCTTTATTCCGAAGGCACTCAACCTCTGAAGCAATGATGCGAATGGAATGTCGCTCATAAGTCAAATCTGGTGAAACTTCAACCTCTACTATAACACCAGGCTCAAGGATAAAATCAGGATCTTGAAGGCATTTCCATAGTTGAGAAACGTGAAACACGTCATGAATAGCAGAAAACTGAGCCGGTAATGAAAGGCGATAAGCCACAGAACCAATACGTTTGGTGATGGGAAATGGAACAATATATCGAGATCCTAACTTTCCCGATTGACTGAAACGCACAACACCCTTCATAGGTGAAACACGAATAAACACAAAATCTCCCATAGAAAATTCTAATTTCCTTCTTCGGTTATCGGCATAGGAATTTTGTCTACTTTGGGCTTCTTTCATCCTACAACGAATAAGGTCAATCTTTTCTGTGAAATCACAAATAAAATCTGGACCTAAAATCAGCCTCTCACCGGCCTCAAGCCAACAAGAAGGAGATCAGCATGGCCTTCCATAGAGTGCCTCGAAAGGTGCCATACCAATACTAGATTGGAAGCTATTATTATAGAAAAACTCAACAAGAGAAATATGATCTTCCCAACTTCCACCAAAATCAAGAACACATGCACAAAGGAGATCTTCAAGAGTTTGATTCACATGCTCGGTTTGTCAATCGGACTAAGGATGATACGCGGTGCTAAAATTAAGCTTCGTATCCAAATCTTTTTGAAGACTCTTCCAAAATCCACTAGTAAACAATGGATCACGATCACTAACAATAGAAGTAGGAACTCCATGCAATTTAACAATTTTTTTGATAAAGAGTTCGGCCAAAAGAGGAACGGTCCGATTAGACCGAACGGGAATAAAATGGACAGATTTAGTAAGCCTATCCACTATCACCCATAAGCTATCATGACCCGAACGAGAACGGGGAAGGCCATCAATAAAATCCATGGAAATTTGTCCCACTTCCAAATTGGAATGCCAAAGGTTGCAAGAACCCACCAGGCCTTTGATGCTCGGCCTTAATGAGTTGGCAAGTCATGCAACGCTTAACGAAGTTAGCGATATCAAATTTCATTCCCTCCCAATAATAAAGTCGCTTCATATCCGCGTATATTTTAATACCATCAGGATGAATGGTAAATTTAGAACGATGAGAATCTTCTAAAATGTCTTTACAAAGATCACAAATATTTGGCACGATAAGTCTACCAAATTTACGAATACAACCATGCGAATCAATATCAAAGTCTTTCAAACCTTTAATATCAATTTTATCCTTACAATTTTGGCTAAGAAGAGCCAATTCGGGATCTAGCTTTTGAGCTTCAAGAATGCGGTCTGAAAGAGAAGGATGAGCCTCAAGGCTACATAAAACAAGAGATGAACATAAATCAGACTCACGATCTCGAATCTCACAAGTGGATAAAATCTCGAGATCGTTCCGTTCGGATATCATCATAGGAACAACCGCTTGTTGCTTACGACTAAGTGCATTGGCAACACGATTCTTCCCTCTCGGGAGTATAAAGAATATCAAGATCATAAGATGTAAGGAACTCGAGCCAACATTAAGTTCCTTATGGGAAAATAAAATTTCAAAGATTCATGATCAGAGTGGAGAACGAATTTCTCCCCCAAAATAAATGATGTTGCCAAACTCTAAAATTCGGCAATAATAGCCGCGAGCACTAGATCATGAGTTGCGTACCTAGTCTCGATGGGCTTTAATTTTATAGAAGCATAAATGATCGAACGTTCTCTTTCGCAAAAGAATGGCACCCAAACTAACACGACTAGTATTGGCACAAACAATGAAGTCTCGGTTCCCTTCGGGAATCACAAGAATATGAGTATTGGAAAAGAGTTCTTTTAATTGACCCTCTTTCACGAAAAGCTAAAACTTCCAAAAATTATAATTAACTTTATGTAATCCTCTTTCTAGAAAAATGTACATTTTTTTCAAGTCAATTTATTGTGTTTGATTGTCTCATCAAAGCGTTTAGGAAATTCCTATCGATAACGTTGATCAAGCGCATCGATCAGAATTCTTAAAGCACTCAATGGGCAAAACAACACAAAACCATCTTCTATACAATAAAAATATCTCTTAAAAACTTTACGAATATTCTTTATACGTTTTAAGAACAAAATATAATTATACTTATAAATAAATCTTATGAAAAAGATTTGCAAAATTTTAAATTGATGTTTTCATCCAAAATCAACGAATACAAGAATGGAGTCACCGAGATATTCGTAGAATACTCGATTCATAAAATGGATGAAATAAGCTGGACAAACTGAATGACATAATAAGTCATTCATAAGAATCATAATGAATGCGGAATGCAGTAAGTAGAATGCTAACTTCTGCAACTCGTAACTAATGAAAATCGGTGGCAAGGTTGAGCTGAAAAGACCTTAACACCACTCAAAAGATTGCTTAGGTGATAATCCGAAGACAAGCTAAAAAATACTGGAAAATTCACAAACTACATAAATGAGAGAAATAACACTTTCCTCATCAAGTGGGTCTAGAGAATAACATGGTGCCAACAAATTGGAATTGAAATCATTTCGAAAAATAGAAATCTGCTTAACTGATTGAAAGTGTCGAAGATGAATAGTCCACTCGGGACATAGAATATGGCTTCATAATAATTAAGCCAATCCTTTCACAAAATAAATTTCGAAGCCTAAGTAACGCATAAAATGCAAATCGACTCGGTAAGAAAAAAATCACATAAAATAATCTCGACATCCAAACAAAGAAAATTGAGTGTTGCGGATCCACCAACCGGATTCGCAATTCTCAAAGAAGTCATCAAGCCCAAAATATTTAAAGAAAAAGAATCAACAAGTTCTTTTGACACAAAATAATAAGATGAACCCATATCAAAAAGAACTCGAAAAGGACAATCACAGAACAAATGAAATCAAGGTTGAATGTGAAATACCTTGACCAAGAGAAGTGTCACAAGGGGCTTGCACAACTTTCAACTTTCCCTCCCTCTTGCTAGGGAGTTTGGGACATGTAGATAAGAGATGGCCCGGTTTTTGCAATAGCGACAAGTAATAGGTTTCGGACACTTAGGTACATAATGGTCCTTAGAATTACAATTGTAGCATCCTCCACGATAAGGGATTGGAGTCTTTGCTACCAAAGTAGTTTGCTTCACTTTCTTATTGGGATTAGGGCTTTTGAACTTAATATGCCTCTTCTTGGAAATCCCAATACCACCATCAATTCCTTTATTAGCCTCCTCATGTCGAAGAGTGATATCCACAAGCTGATTGACAGGAACCTCAAGTTTCAAAGGCAAAATCTTTTAGGGGTTCTTACTCAAAGAACAAATAAACTCTTGGTTCTTTACAATATCCAAAAGTTGTTGGGCATACATGAATATGCCATCCATAGAAGGGCTACTGAATTGACCAGCGCTTGGACTGCCAGAACTAACCATTTCTTCTTCTTTAAGAAAGAAAGAAGAGGAAAACGGTTACTCTTAGAATGAATACCAAACAGTCATGATTGATAAAACAAGGAATCATAAAGAAAATAGGATAGAACGAGTCCAATGACTCGAATATAATCCTAAGGCACGACTCCTAAGGAGGACTTAGGACGATGATCCTTGTTAAATTATTCTACATTGTTCCGAAGTTTGGATCTGATACCAAGCTGTGACGCCCCACCTCTATACCATGCTAGCTAAGAACACTACGAAGTAATGTCGTCAACTAGCACGGAGAATAAGGCTGTTGAGAAGCGACCATCTGTATAATTGCTTTGTGCGAGTACTGATATGCCAGATAAAAATATAACTTTTCATCTCAAGAGGAAATCCGATATACCGACACAAACACAAAGCTACTACACAGTTGCTATATGTAATCTTCAGAAACAAATATAGAAATATCATAACACAAATCAGTCACAGAAGTTCATATCTCAAAGGCGGAAACAGATATGAATATTACACATAAAAGTGTACATTAGAGTAGTGGTCGAACAAGATCGACAATATAACAAAAAAGAATAGATACAAGTGCTAGAAAAAAATATGTACACATCAAGGAGTCTAAATCTCAAATGTATACAACAAAGAACTACTAGTCTAAGTAGTTAGCCAAAAGTCAGGCGATAGTCCCTGATAAGAAGTCAAGAGGAAGCACCTGTAACATCTCGGTCTGACCCGAGTATTATTTAAGAAGAAAATAATAAATGGATCAGTCTAGCTATAATTATTAGGCGAAATGTGATATAAGAAGAGATATGATAAAAGCGTATGATAACAAAAATTTCATACTACGACAAGTATACATTAAATAACAACAAAAATCATACAATATCTCAAGAAATCTCGAAGCACTAAAAAGAATGTCATATACTTTGTTTTATTAACTAAACCACAAACATTGGCAAACGTCGCAATGCAATCGTAAAAATTGTTGAAACACAAATTCACCAATGCATAAATAACGATAAAGCTTATCAATGTAAATCACGAAAATTGGCGAAACACAAATTCTGGAAATCAATCAGTAGAAATCCAGAAATCACAAAAAGGGGAAAGAGGCCTATCACAGAACGGGAGCATTAAAACACACCAACACGTGTATCATAAAACAGAAAGCTATTCCATGGTTGCTAACCATTAATATTGAACCGAAGCTCCACAAAAACGGCCCGAAGACCTTTGAGCCGAAGCTCCACTAAAACGGTCCGAAGACCTTTGAGCCGAAGTTCCACTAAAACGGTCCGAAGACCATGGGTCGCTACCCCCCCTCCCAAGTCGAAGCTCCACTAAAAATGGGGTTTAGTCTCCCTCGCAGACAAAGAGACATCGCACATTGCTAGTCTAAATCACAAATTGATCATCATTGATCGATAAGTGTAAATTACACTAAGCTAGTAAATAAATGAGTTTATCTTCATGTCCCATAACCACTAGCTTAACTTAATTATTTACGAACAAATTGTAGACTTCCACTCGAGGTTAAGTGTCAATTACACTAAGCTAGTAAACATATGAGTTTAGCTTCATGTCCCATAACCACTAGCTTAACTTAAATATTTACGAACAAATTGTAGATTTCCACTCGAGGTTAAGTTTCAATTACACTAAGCTAGTAAATATATGAGTTTAGCTTCGTGTCCCATAACCACTATCTTAACTTAAATATTTACGAACAAATTGTAGATCTCCACTCGAAAATTGTCACAAGAGATTCAATCGAACAAGTTCAAGAATTAACCGACAAAGTAAACGCAAGCGTTTCATACCACTTGTTTTGCTAAGCCGTTTAATTAGATTTCTCATACGAATGAGGTAAAGGTTTGTATATACTAATAGATTGGAAAACGGTTTCAATAAACGAGCTTTGTAATAAAATAGTGTTGAAATTGTTTTGATGAAAGAGTTTTGATATTTACTACTAGTATGGAAAACCTTTATATTTTTAAAGTGACAAATCACAAAAATGATTGTAGAACGATCCATCACCAAAATTCACATTCAAAGACGTGAATAAAATCCAAAGAAATCGATACCAAATCCATCAAAATGGATATTCTCAAAAAACCCGAAGAAAATGTCATCAAAGTCGATAATAAATGATAACAACAAAAGGGAAACAACACGAATCGATTAAATTTGGAATCTCAAGCTAAATAGGCAAAATCAAGCTGAGACAGCAGATTCAGACGTCTAAATCAAGGATTCAGACGTCTGAATTTGGAAAAATAAAAGTTTCCCAGAACATAATTCAGACGTCTGAACCCTATATTTCAGACGTCTGAAATAGGCATTTTTTAGCCTATTTCCTTTCTGGTTGCTCACGAGCAAATTCAAACGTCTGGAATTTTGATTCAGACGTCTGAACACTAGGGAATAAAAATTCCCAGTATAATATTCAGACGTCTGAATTAAGGATTCGGACGTCTGAAACTATGGTTCAGGGCGTTCCCTGAACCCCGACCATAAATGGTCGGACGAACAAATGACGACTAAGGATTTACGCCACGCGACAACCCAACCTTAACAGCTCTTCGATACGCCTCAAATATCAATGTCCAAATATCCATAATAGGATTTTCATAGATTTTGATTTCAAAACACCAAAAATTGGAATATACACCAAATCAATCCAGACCAAAATCAATTGCACAAGAATAAATGTTAGGAACTCATACCTAACAATCGAAGATAATTATAGACTAAGATGTGAGATAAAAATCTCACCTTTAAACCCAAATCAATGAAGGAGAAGCTTTAGAGCAAAGGCAAGGACAATGACTCTTCAATTCCAACCCAACAAGCTTGAATCTAAGCTAAAAAGAGAAATATTTCCTAAGTTAGGTTTAGAAATTTCTGAAATTGGTAAGAGAATGAGTTGGAGAAGAAGAAGAGGAGGCTTACCAAAGCTTCTTCTATTGATTTGGAGCTAGAACTTGATTTGTAAATGAAAACTAGGGCTTGGAGTTTTAATTCCCCATTCCTCTCTCCATTGTTGCTAAAGCTTGAGTATTAGGAAATAGAAAAGAAGTGAAGAGGAGATGTGGACTAAGCTTGTGTAATAAGTGGGGTTAATGGGCTGAAACCCAACCCAAAGCCCTAAGTGAAAAGTAGCAAAATTCTACTAACTCCAAACATATCGAATTTTATACTCAAAAAGGTCGCAAATGGCATTTTGAACTCAATGGAAGGGTTCTCGAGTCCCAATTCGACTGTTTGCAAAAAGTAGGTTCTCAGACTAAAATCCGACGAACGATGAAACTTTTAAATAAAATATTTAAATATACAATCGATAAATATGCGGATTGTTACAACATCTATTAAATTATAGTAAAACGGAAGAATTTCCTACTGATTCTTTCACTATATTTTATTTTCAAATCCCCACAATTTATAATTATTATAATTGTTATTACAAAATTTTGTGAATTCTCTCTATTATCATTTAACGTTTAAATATCAATATTAAATAATTCTAAAGTCTAACTTTTATCATATTACTTTGCATTCGAGTTCACATAACTAAATCAATTAAGTTATCAAACATTTGAACATTTAAAATAAATATAATTTATTAATATTTATTATTTAAGGTAATAACTCCTAAATAATAAAATTTTAATGTGTTATATACCACATTTATGTTTACAAAGGTTTTTTAAACTAAAATTTCAATCAAGTCCACATAACTTAAAATTTTCAAAATCATATACAAAATTTTTAGTTCTCTTCATTCTTCTGCATTTAAGTTTACATAATTTTTAAACCAAATACATACACTAAAAGAGGTCTAAGAAGAGAAAGAAACACAAAAAATATTGGAGGCCAAAGTGTGGTAAATTATATGTTTAATAATATAATTGTGATAAAGTTGGGCATTTTGCTTCCGAATGTAGATATAGTTCCAATAAAGTTCAGGGAAGATCAAATTTTGCCAAACAAGAGGAAGAACATTCTACACTTTTATGGAAGTATAATGCAGATGAAAAGGAAAATGGCAATATATGGCACTATTTTGATATGTGAGGTAGTAATTATATGTGTGAACGAAGGATCGTTTACGGAGGTAGATGAATCGATAAGCGGAAATATTCATCTTGGAATCTTGAATTCCACGCAAAGTAAAGAAAAAGTACCATTACAACCCTGGTTTGGAACTATTTGAAATAAAAATATAAAATAATTTGAACAAGGATTTGAAATGAAATTTCAAAATTTTCAAATTTTGAGATTTAAAGAAATTGTAAATTTTTGATTTTTCTAAAATAAACGTACTGTTAAGGAATTTGGTATGGAAAATATATTTTTCTTTTGGAAATAATCTTTATGCTATTTGGAAATTTCAAATTGTTGGATTTTTAAAGTTTCAACATAAAATATTATTTAAATTCCAAAAGAATGAAAACCGAAAATTTAAATAATATTGAATCTTTAAGACATGAAATCAGTACTTTGAGATTCGTAAATAAATCTATTTTATATGATAAAGAGAAATTTTAGTTTTTTAAATCCTTTATTTAAGTATGAAAATAAAATTAAGAAACGCTGTTTATAAGTAATCGTTGTTTAAGATATACCGGTATTTTATTTCAGAGCCTTGTATTAAAATTTTATTTTGGGTTATATGGAAAGGTATACATGAATGAATTTGTAAATTTATCAATAACATTAATTATAAAGTTTATTTTGTAATTTATATTAAAATCGTGAATTAGAGAAGGAAAAAAAAGGATATGGGTATAGGTTAGTAAGCTACCCAAAGCCCATTAACTATCAAGAAGGAAGAAATTTTTTTCTTCTTGGTATCATTAAACATGCTAGAAAAGGAAAGTTTAGAAGCTCCTCCATTTTTGAAAACCCTAAGCAAACTCATTCATTTAAATTCAAGAAAGTTTCGGAAAATCCAAATAAAAATTAGGTAATGTTCTCAACCCTTGAATAAACCTTTAGAAAACTATTGTTTTAAATTTTGCGGTGTTTTGAAATTCTTTTTCCTCTTTTGTTGAGTTATTTCTATGGCTGTGCTGAAATAGGAGAAGCAGTGTCGAAATTTAAGATTTTGGTGAGCTATTTCTAAGATATAAGTTGATTAACCCTCACAAGTATCCCTAATTTGATTGCATTCAGCTATTGCAGCCTATGTTAGGATTTTGATTGTGATTTGAGCGTGAACTGAATGTATTTGCTAAGTGTTACTTGCTGAAAATTAAAATTGATAAAGTTGCAAGTAATTGTTTCATTATTTGATCATTTAATTCATTGAATGCTTGCTTTGGATGAGTGCATGCCCTCATATGATCTATCGGTCCTCTTAGATTAAACTCGGGTGTGGAAAGTCGAAAATCGATCATAAAATTTGATCTTGTATAGTTGAAAAGTTTCAGAAACTATCGACACCAGTTATCAGTGGGACGCCCACTGGTGGACCAGTGCACGTTTCCTGAAGCAATTTAGCTCTAGGACCGAAGCTTAATACTTTTGAGGTTTTCAAAAATTGAATTTTTGGTCTTCACGTGTTGTGTCAACCTTAATGTGAATTATATCTTTAACGCCAAAAGCATAACTGATTTTTTAAACTATAACATAGTTGCATGCGTTAATTCGTACAAAATCCAAAGTAACTCACCCGTTCCACGTTGCTTTTCACAACTTTGCCCTCTTCCATATATAATCCCTTGCACAACTCCCGGTTCACCTTCATGTAACCAAACATTATTTACTCGCTCAGCAGCCAAAAATATAAACAGAACTCCACGATTAAAAATTAAAACATAGAACTATCCGTAACTTCTACCACCCCCTCCATCAAAATTAAAACCACCTCAAACACATCGCTGTCAACAGCCATGGCTAATCCGTTTCCATCTCCCAACCCGAACCCCACACCAGACACCCAAGGCCAACAACAGCCTCAAACCCTTCCTATGAACTACCGGAAAGGCAACTGGACAGTCCAGGAAACGCTAACCCTCATCACCGCCAAACGCCTCCATGACGACCGACGCTATGCCGCCATGTCATCCCCCTTTCGCGGCCGACGCTCCTCCCAGCCACAGTGGAAGTGGATCGAGAACTACTGCTGCGCTCACAGCTGCCCCCGCTCCCACAACCAGTGCAAGAACAAATGGGACAACCTCCTCCGTGAGTACATAAAGGTCTGCGATTACGAGTCCAGAAACGCTGCAGCCAAACCTGGTACTGGTGCCAACAGGAAAAGCTACTGGGAGATGAAGCGGCATGAAAGGAAAGAATTCAACCTGCCCGCCAACATGGGCTTTAACATTCACGAATCACTCACTGCTATACTGAATCTCCGCAACGCTCGCCGGATCCCCATTTCACCGACACCGGTCAGGATGATCCCACCACAGCAGCCGCCAAATGACCACTCGCCCTCTCCAGCAGTGACGCAAGCAGCCCCGCAGACTGAAGACTCAGGTAATTTCAGTTTCTGATTCATTTAAATTGACAACGTGGGACTAATAGTCGTTGGGCCCTGTGCATGATAATGCATGCAATATGCTTTCGATAGCTTTCATTATAATCATAAAGCTGAGTAAAGTTTATGAAAAAGATTACGTTTCTATACTGCTTTTCAACATGAACAGTATCTTATATGCTTTCGATAGCTTTTTCCCCCTTAATTTTGTGTTGCTTTTTTTTGTTTTTTTTCCTTTTTGGGAAGCAGATGAATTCGACGGTTCAGTGGTGGAAGATCGGGAGATGAAAAGAAGCAAGGTGAGAGAATTGGAGATGACCACGGTACGTACTGCTCCATTGCTGTCCCAGACATTGATGACATCTGAGGAGAACAGACAGAGGCACAAGGAGTTGATGGAGCTGGAAGAAAGGAAGTTGAGACTGGAAGAAAGGAGGTTGAGGCTGGAAGAGGAGAAGTCGGAGATGAAAAAGCAAGCGGTGTCCGGGTTGCTATCTGCCTTTAATGGATTATCCAACGCTGTGCATGCAGTTGTGTCGGAGGAACCGCGTACAGTTGACGACGGTCGTATGTAACTCGGAGGTTCTTCCATATTGGTTATTGGTTGTGATTTGAACAGTGGAGTTAAGCGTTCTTATTCAGACTTGTGACCGTCATTTTTTCTGTTCTTTTTCCAATCTAAAAAGGTTTTCTACTTATTATTTGTTACTGAGTTAAATGCATTCCAATCTTCAATTCGACTGTTAATGTATACTTTCAACCGTCGTTTGTATTCGAAGTTATTTTCGAATATCAGATATTGCATTCGTAGAAACGAACGGATATTAAATAATTATTTTGTGTTTAAATATCGATAAACCAAGAAATGTAAATAGAAAATTTTGATCTAACGTAATATATTTTTTTTAATTTTTTTTTAAATAGCTACTACGCGTTAAATATATATGATATAAACTTTCAACTTAATAAAATAATAGATAAATATATTTGATTGTATTAAAATATGCATAAAATAAATTATAATTTGAACAAAAATCGAATGGCTAATTATTGAATGCGGATGCATTCGTATCTGCATCCATATCTATTTTTTCGAATATCAGATATTTATCCACTTTTAGGATGCAGCTGATGCAGATGGATTTTGGATGTTTCGAGTATCAATTGAAAGCCTTAATAGTCAATAGTTTATTTGAATTTTGTATATATCTTTTCCCACATCCTAACAGTACACCAACGAGGATATCCTTCCATGTAAGAGCACCACCAACGCTTTTTGTGTTAATAAGCATTCAATGGTGGAGCATGTAGTCAAGAAGAACTCAAAATCAAATGCCTATTTATTGGATAATTATAGTAAAAACAAAAGTAATTTTATGACCTTTAGTATTCTATGTTAATGAGCAAACATTTCATTTGTGGAATGCCTATTTATTTGGAGAAAGAAAGCAGAAATCGATATTCATTTTCCCCTAATTTTCACCTTATTTTGAGAAAGAATAAAAAACATAATAATTAAGAAAAAATTCATTTTCTCAACTCTTTTTTTTCGTTAATTCATCCATAGTTAAATCTTCATCCATATATGCAAAAAACTTCTTGACAGAGATTACTACAAATCTTAAAATCTTTTTTTTTTCCTTCTAATGGTACCTAGATACAACATGTCACTGGGTCAACAAAGCACAAACCATGTGTCAATAAATATTTGAATCACGCTACGCAAGTTTCAAACTTGTGACCTCTTGTACCAAAGTCGAATCACTTAACCACTCAAAGAATGGTCCTTGTCAATCTTTCGACCTTTCAACCTTGTGTGCACAAGTTTAAAAAGTCGTTGTGTTAACCTTGAAGTACGAAAATCATTATCGATTGCACCATAGTCATGTTGAATTTTACTTTCAAGGTACCATTCTCATCAAAAACACAACTCCAGTCAATTTCTCTTTGTTGTTCCTACCAATCAATTCCCACAATTTGAAAGCGAAATTAAATTCAACATTCATACGATTAGTCTATTCAAGTTTTGGAACAATGATTGTGCTGATTAGATGATTGATGCGTTTGGAGAAGAAAAACAAGAATTTTGAGCAAAGTTTGAAACATATCCGGGAATTTCAAAACAATAACATGGTAAATATATTCTGTAACGACCCGTATTTTTCGTTAATTTTCAACATTTAAATGATTTTAAATATTGGATTAGGAATATAAATTGATTTTTTTTAATATGAAGATTTGGTGGGAAACGTTAAATGAAATTAAATGCCAAATACAGCGAGTATTGTAATGTGTAAATAGGGCAATGATTGAATTTTGAGCTGAATATAAATCGTAATGAATTTTAAAGTGAATATAAATTCTATTTGAATTATAATTTAATTAATAAGATTTTAAAATTGAAATTTCAAGCGATTTCGGAATTTTTGAAATCGTCGATTTAATCGACGCGTTAAAAAAGCGATCTGGGGCACAGTATTGGAATTCGACGAAATCAGTTATATTGGATCCGTAATAATGTGTTATTATCATATTTCAGATTTCGTAGCTTTTAGATTTACCATGGGGTCGTACGATCTGAAAACATCTAGAAATGATTTAATTGAATTTAATTTAAACAGTCGATTTAAAAGCTATCATCCACATACGATCGGATTACGCTACGGAACTCGTTCCATTGAGTTCGGAATAGTAATATAACGTTAGAAACGCTAGGCGGCATGCCTCGATAGAGATTGTAGATTTTTAGTTATCTAATACGAGTTATTTTGAATATGAAATATATTTAAAATGGTCAAACCCTACAATGTCTCCTCAGCCACCCAATGATTTGTACACGACACTCTACCCTTTTATTCAGCCATCTTTCCCTATTAATACACGCGACCTTATCTTCTTTGTTCGAAATGTTGGTACGAATTAGAAAGCAAAAACAAAGCAAAACAAAAAGAAAAGAAAAAAGAGGGAAAGAACAAAAATCCCGTTCAATATTAAAAGAAATCATCACTCTATCAAAGTCATGCGAGTGTACACAATGGGAGGCTCGAATTGACTAGTAGGGACAAGGTGGTGGAGTTTTGCAGCCGCGTGAACTGGAAGGTCAAAAGACGGCAGTGCGCGTGAGTGCGATTGGGAAATTGCTCGAGAAATGAATCGCGATAGATTTAGAGTTCGTGAAGCTCGCGTAAGTGCATGGTATAAAATATTATCCCGCATTATATAGCGGATGAGACCCTATTACGCCGCATAATAGCAGATAATATTTTATATTAAACACATATACCGCGATATCCCACCTTGAAGTGGAATTGGTATCAGAGCTAAGGTTGAACTTTAGCTCAGAGGTTATGTAGTTGATGGTTACTAGTGATATATTCCCAATTTGGTAACGTGGAATGCTGAGTGCTGCTGATCATTTATTGATCAAAGCGTGGCTTTTATGAAAAGCGTAGCTTTCTGGACGAGACTTCGTGGGACCTCATACCTCGGAAATGGTCAAAACAGGAAGAATGCAGCAAGGTTATTTGGGGATAGCGCCCCCATAGGGTATGTACATTTCCTTCTGGATAGAGATGGTATTATGGTATGGAGCCGAAATACTTAACCTACGTGGTTGCTGCAAATTTATTTCTTTGTGGTTGTTGGTGAATCCCGGGATTTAGGTCGGTTACGATCGGAGGATGGTATACTCGTGTTAGTAGTTACCTAGCTAGAGGTAACCCGGCCTTGTATTGGCAGAGATCCGGTTAGGTTCTCGGGGCGTCTTTCCAGAGGCGTACCCATTTGGCAATGGGAAGTTCCTTGGCCTGACCATTTGTTGAAAATCCATACTCCAATACGTACCTTGTACGGTTTTAGTTGTAGAACCTGCCATTTACTTATGGTGGTCACCACTGTTTAGATGGTAGCTATAGTAGGCATAGTGCGAAATGCCTATGCTGGCTAAGATTTATATTCTATTTTTGAAATGTTTTCTTACACTTTGCACTTATAGTAATAATATCAAAGAAATTTGCGTATCAAGCATGTTAGACTATCATAAGAAGAAATCTCCTCCAATTCTGCGTTTGCATTATGTGTGGCGGGAGGTCTTATGGTAGTTACATTTTCTAAAAGCATTGCGGATCTATTTTAAAATATTTCTTTGTTTGTTTTTAAAAGATAAACTGTTTTTGTTACTCATTCCAGTCTCACGACTGACCTGGAGTTTATTTTCCCTTTCCTAAACTCTGGGAGCTCAAATTTTTTTCCACATGGGCAGTCTAGAGTTGGGTTTTTCAGATAGTCAGGTTCAGCAGATATCTGGAGCTCCTTCAGTCTTTGGATAACGGACGAGACTTGCTTATCTTTATGCATCGTTATTTGGAGTTCGAGCTATTTCTGGATTGGTGCTTCGGAGTTCTCTTTTGAAGACTATCTTAGAGTTATTTGTTCCGCTGCCAGTGTTATCTATTTTCTTTCCGCTGCTATTTCTTGTATCGTATCTCTGATGTATATTGATATTCATTTTATCATCTGTTGTATCATATTGTATCAGATATTGTATATCAATGTATTATTCTTTTCCTTCTGCTGTGTTGTTATACTTAATTGTGTTATATGCTCCGGCGAACCAGATTCGACGTTTAGATCTGCGGCATCTGAATATGAGTGTCGTATTCGGTGCCGATTTTCGAAGGTCGAGTCAGGATCGTTATATATGGCGAAGGGCTTGGTCGAGAAAGCATCTTAGAGGCGAAGTGTAGTCGCGATTTGTTGTGGAGGTTCGGCGATGCTCGTAGCCGAGGCGATCAATGGTGGCAGAGGAAGGGCAATGAGGGAAGTGAGATGGGGTGCTCTGGTGATCGAAAAGGGTGCGGTGATGAGATGGATGGAGTTCGTGCCGTGTGTTATTCGAGCCTGGAAGATGGATAAGCGCGATTAGGTTTCTTAATTGCGAGGTTTACATTGACAAGGTAATTAACTGTTTAACATTTGTAATTAATGTTGTAGTTAATTTAGTTAATTATACTATTAAAAATCAAATGCTTATAATATGATAATAAATTCAAACGAGGTACAAAAATCGCGAACTTTAATCTAGAATCAATTGGAGATTTTTAGAGGCAGTTGTCAATTAAAAATTGATATGGATTGCAATTGAAAACCGAGGTGAGAAATTCACACTCATTTGGAAATAGCCATTTTGGCCACTGACTCGGATTTTGACGAAACCAGTTCCATCGGATCCGTAAATGTGAATTATTAGAGGATTTCAAGTTTCGTAGTGATCGGACTTGCCGTTTGATCGTACGAACGCGAAACGCCTAGAAATCAATTGAATTGAAATTAATTGAAATCAATTTGAAATAATTTGATTTTAGCATAACTTCTTCATACGACAGATGGCTAAAATCCAGAGATTTTTAAAAAAAAAATGATGTTTTAGATTTGTTGCATGGATGTGAATGTGTTTGTATAGGTAAATATGCAGATATACATGCCTGCACATATATTTGTAACGCTCTGATACCAAAATGCCACGAGTCAAATTTCAACGGTTGCATCTGCGGCATTCGAGTAAGTACGAGTGTCGATTTTCGAACGCTGAAATTTGGACCGTGACATTTTGGTATCAGGGCTGAAGGTTGAAACTTTAACTCAGGAGTATAGCACATTAGGTAACTCATTAGAGATAGGGTACGTAAACCCTAGAATGAGTATATCCCCAAGATATCCGTTCGTATGCCTCAGTAAATTCTCTTACTATCCACTGATAGTAAGTAAGAGTGCAAGAAGAGGACGAGATAGGGGACGGGGAAATAACACTATGGTCAATACCCTGCAACAACGGGAATAATATTTTCTTTATCAATCTCTTTTGTTTATCATCCTGTTTCAATTCTTTGATGGTTCCTGGCAGCTCCAGGAAGAAGCTTTGATATATTTGCATGGGACATAAACTCCAGATGGGTCAGAATTGTTTGTTTGGATGAATTGTTTGTTTTGGTTGCTATGCTTGATAGGTATATTTTGGTTGTTTAAACTAAAAGTTTTGGGATTGTATCCATATATCTGTCTATTCTTTGGGTCCCGACATATTCTATGAACGGTTAGTTATCCTTCGAACTGACCAATGCCCCTGCATACTTCATAGATCTGGATGACTCGAGTGTTTCATGAGTGTTAAATAGATTCTTTCTTGTATCTATTAATGATATTCTGATTTGGTAAACCAAATGCAGAATAGATATTCATCTTGATCTGGTAATTCATCTCTCTATCTTTCTATATTCTTTTGTTGTCTCCCTACTTTCAAACTTCGAGGACGAAATTTTCTTATGGGGGGAAACTATAACATCCCCAGATTTTAGCCAAGTTTAAATTGGTAATTTATATAGAAATTTTGGATTTAATTGAGAATTAATTTGGATATTTGGGAATAAATATATATAGTGGATTTTGAGAGTTAATTTGTATTGGAAATTGAAGAATAATATATTGTAATTTTGGGTTGAAATTCAAAGATAAGTATTTTATAAAAATTGTATTTGTATTTTGTAAATTAAATAAGATGTATGTTTTTTTTATTCATATATATGGATTATAATTTGGAATTTGATTTTGGAATTAAATAAATATATTGGAAATAAAAAATGATTTAGTGAATAAATTAGATTTAAAAAAAGCTTTATAAAATTTAGAAATACATACGTATGATTATTTATTAAAGTGTAGTTTAGTTTCAAACATTTTTCTTTAAGGATATATAAGTATAAATAAAGGTAGTTTAAATGTAAACATTTGAAACATAACACATACATAACTAAAGGAAATAATAAAAGTATGATTTGAATTAGATATAAATAAATTAAAAAAAAACTATTTAAAAGTTAAATTTTAATATATACATATCTTTTGAAAAATTAATAAGACTTGAATAAAGTATTTAAAAATGAAAAGTAAATAAAAAATTTAAAAACATAAACATATGGAAATATGAAGCAATTTATAACAACACAAGGGTTGAAACAAAATTTTTAAACTTATTTAAATTAAGGGTTTAAACACAAATTTCCTTCATGTTAACAAATGTAAGGCAAGTAATCATAAAGATTAACAAGTGTAAATAAATCATCATGCAAATAATATAAGTGGCAAAAATAAATTATTCTTAAAATTTAAATGATTAAAGAGTAAAACTAGGCTGCATGTTTTCTTTCTTTCATCCTCACTTCTCAGATTTCAAACCTGTAACAAATTAGATTCAAGAGAAAAAAAGCAAATATGAATTTAAAACAAAATCTGAAATTCTAAAACAAACTTCAAACTCGAACAAGAAATCAATGCACAATGATCAGATAATTTCAAACCTGGAAACATTTTCCAGTTTTTTAAATCAAGTGGCTGTTCCAAATTCAAGCCTGGGAAACAAAGCAATTCAAAGCCAAATGAAAATCTGGAAAACTGAAAACAAGCCAGAAACCAAAAGCAAAAGAGAAATTGAAACCAGCAGAAAAGAAACAAAATTCAAAAAATCTGAAGCATGCAGATTCAAAAGCATGAACTAAGCAATAAATCAGAGTTCAACTCAAAAAGCTTCAAGCCTTGATTCCGATATGAATTCAGATGAAAGTAGCAGATTCAAATCAATAATCATCGTCAAGCAAACCTGTACATCTACTTCAAAATAAAAGTTGTTCTAGATGCAAGTCAAAAGCAGTTCCAATCATGCCTCTGTTCTTCATTTTGACAGGTGAGCAAACATCATTTTTTTTTAAAAAGCCTTGATATGTTATATCTTGATGGATGTGATGAATGATGTTTTAGATTTGTTGCATGGATGTGAATGTGTTTTTATAGGTAAATATGCAGATATACATGCCTGCACGTATATTTGTAAGGCTCTGTTTAGTTACAGGAAAGAAGAAAAAAAGTGAACAAAGTCAAAAATCAATTACTCTTTATCAAATCTTCTTTAGGCCATGATTTATAAATAGAATATGTTTGTAGTAACAAGTTATAAGGTTTAAAAATATTTTTTGAAGATGAATATGAAGAATGTTTTAACAAAAAGAAGAATTATAGTAAAATTTAAACCATATCAAATTCTCGACTGGAATGGTTTGCTGATTCATATGTATAACCTAAATCTCCTTTAAAAACTAGGATTTTTAAAATAAAAATCATAATTTTTAGTTTTGATTCGTAGTAGAATTTTCAAGATGAACAGAAAACCCATTTTCGTCATTATCCGTTGAACTACAACGTGTGGTGGGTCGAGATTGCTGTTGAGGGAAGCTTGAGTGCTGAAGATCACTAGAAAAATAACAGTAACATTTATAAATAATCAAGTAGGTGGTACGACATGATTCTAGAGTTTATTTGACTGTTTGGGGTGATGGTGGAATCGAGATGATTTCTTCATCATCGTTGCATCGGATCGCACCGGACCGGGGGGGGGGGGGGGAGGGGAAGTGGTGCGTGGACGATCGACGGAGTTTGAGTCGAATTCGCGAGGATCCTGGTGTCGTGATGTGGCAGAGCGAGGCGTTTTGGGGTTGATCAGTGAGTTCTAGGTTGAGTGAGATGGTTCGATTCCGATTGGGATACGATTAAGCAAATCTGGGTGGTCGAGTGGCTTAAAGGCATCGTCGTCCACCTGCCAAAAGTGGCGATGATGATCAGAGTGCTGGCGAATGATTGTACACGTGCACGACCACGTTTGTATCAGGCATTGAAAGATGAGTTTGAAGAAAAAGGAGTTTCTTCAGATTCGGACTTGAAGGCAATCGCGAGATGACTCGAAACAAGTAAAGAGAGGGGAACTCGAAGTTGAGCTCGGGCCAGGGTCGGGATTATCTCGGAGTTGCTCGAGTGATTGTAAGAGCAGTTTTGAAAATTAAAATCAAATCAAAAAATTGATTTTTGTTAATCCATTGTTCTTAAAAAATAATTGTCCTGATTAAGTTCTGAGATTAGTGGGGGTTTTGTACAAATTATCTGAATTTATTAAGGTTAAATAAGTTTTAAAAATAAGTAGTTTTAAAAAGATTTTTGAACTAAGTTTTCTCAAAAGTAATTTTTTTAACAAGTTCCTATAATAAGTTTTCAGAGAATTAATCTTAAAATTAAGGATATGTTTAAAAAATTGTTTGACTATATTGGGATGGTTATTTAAAATATTTCTAAGCATTTCAAATAAAAAAAATTGATGATGTGTTGAAATATGTGATTAAGATAAGTAGATTATCTTAAGTAAATTTAAGCCTTGGGTAATCAAAAATTTAATTATTTAGTCAACAATTAAAAGTTAATTAATTTATGTGATTAACCTAAGAGATAATTAATTGAGGTGATTAAATTATTTATGTGATAGATTTAAAATTAATTAATTAGGATAATTAATTAATGGATAATGAATTAAAGAGTTAATTAATTAATATGATAAATGAAGATTAATTTATTAATTAAAGATAATTACTTAATGAAAGTAATGAAAGGTTAATTACTTAACGATTAAAAGTTATTAATTAAAGTAATTAATAGGGGATAATTAAAAATTAATTATGTAAAAGCAATTAATTAAAATAAATAATTAAGGTTGATTAATTTCATAAATTAATACCAAATGATTTGTAAATAAATTAAATCAAGATTTGATAATTTAATTCATGAGTAATTAATTTAATTGAAAATTTAATTGAATTTATTTAGGATTAAACAATTAATCCTGTTTATAAATGATTATTGAATGATTGGATTGCTTATGAATGTTTGCATTGTATGAAATGCCTTGAATTAATTGTGATCTCTAGATTGTAATATTATGTTCTGTGAATTGAGCTGTGTGTAATATATTTATTTATTTGTTTTGTCTGTGATACATTTATATGTGAATCTGTGAATAAAGGTAAGTGTTATAGGAATATATCGGTTATCGATGTTGATGTGATTGAATCTGTGATGATTGATGTTGTTGTACTATTGTGTAAAACCCCTGGACTACACCATACACACACAAATATGGATTGTACGAGGAAGTCGGCTAAGTCACAGATTTTAGAAAAATTTTTGAATTGAATTTTGAATTCAAAATAGTTTTGGAAATGGAATTGGATTAAATATAAGGCTTTTGAAAAGGAGTTTTAAAGATGAAAGTTATTATGAATAACTTGATAAAGTTTTGAAACTTAAATAATTTGATTTAAATTTTAATTCAAAATTTGAAATTGAATTCCTTGTTTGGAAATCATGGTTTAAAAGGCTATATAAGTTACATGTGTGTTTGTATGGTTTTAAACAATTTTAAAAAGTGTTGTTTTGGCAATTTGAATTTAACCCAAGAATTTTAACTTGTATAAATGAAATCGGATTTTTCCGAAGCGAAAACTATTTATTTTCAAATAATAAAACCTTTCATGTAAGGACAGGATTCCCAATTCGCGTTGAAAGATTTCAAGTTTGAAATAGAATTGAAATAATTTTGAAAGCTATGAATTAATCTTTGTGAAAGATGGTTGAACCTTGTTTTGAAATTGAAGGGGATTTTAAATAGTGTATCTTTTATATATAAGATTTGAAATGGGAATTGTTTTGAAAGTTATGAATAAATCTTTGGAAATGGTTTGAAAGCTATGAATTAAATCTTTGATTAAAAGATTAAAGGAGTTAATCCAATTTGAAAAGGGAAACTGTTTGAAAGAATATGAATGAATCTTTGTTAAAGATTGGTATACTTTGTTTCCAAATTGAAAAGGATCTTAAAGGTGTGTCCTTTCTATAAAAGATTTGAAATGGAAGTTGTTTTGAAATATGTGAATGATTGTGAAAGCTGGATGAACTTTGTGAATTGAATCTTTTTGTTTAACGATTTGAAATGGTAATTTGTTTAAACCATTTGACGAAAGGTTTTGGGTAATAAGTTGTGACTTAACTGAAATCCCATTATTCATATGTTTTTAAATTTTGCGCTCATTATTCGGTTTAGCCGGGAGAGGACCTTTGTGTCATATAACCCATTTCGAATAATGATATGACGTTATGGATAGCATTTTAAGACCGATGGTAAAGATCAGATATTTTCGAAAGCGAAAGGATAACTCGTCGAATGTCTTTGCACCGACTGGTCCCCGATACAGAGACTCCACATGTGATGGGAAGTCTGGACGTGATTAGGAATTATCCGAATTTGCAAGGACTTCTTCGGAAGTGCCTTCGGTTCTGTTCGAACCCGGAACAGACTTGTATGGATGTGTGTCTAACATTACACTTTGAGATGTAAAGCTGGTCTCTATCAAATACATTTCTGTTTGGTGGCGGAGATTTATTCTCTTAGCTTAACACCCTTCTCTGAGACATACGAGCTCAGAGGTTATGTTGTTGATGGTTACTAGCGATACATTTCCAATTTGGTAATGTGGCATACGAAGTGCTGCTGATCATTTGTTGATCGAAGCATGACTTTGTGGAAAAGCATAGCTTTGTGGATGAGACCTCATCGAGCCTCACAACCCGGTATTAGTCGAAACAGGAAAGATGCGGCAAGGTTGCAGGGGTCGCTCCCTTAGGGTATGTCCATTCCTTTTGGAAAAGGGTGGTATCATGGTATGGAGCCCAGATACTTAACTCATGTGGACACTGTAAATTTTATTACTGTGTGATGTTGCTTTATGATTGAGGGCCCTCGGATAAAGGTTGCAAACGACCGGGGATGGCATATCTTAGGTTTTACTCCCGAGAAGGGAGTAAACCGGCTTTGTGTTGGCAGAGATCCAGGTAATTTCTCGGGGCGTCTCTCCAGAGGTGTTCCCATGTGGCAATAGGAAGTTCCTTGGCCTGACCATTTGTTGGAAAATCGAAAGAAACAATACGCGCCCTATACGGTTTTAGTTGTATAACCTGCCATGGAATGTGGCGGTAACCTGCTATTGAACATGGTAGCTATAGTAGGCATACAATAATGGTTGTATGCTGGCTAAGATTTATACTGTCGAAATATTTTCCACTATGCACTATAATAATATCAAAATGGTTTTCGCGTATCAAGCATTTTTGACTATCATAAGGAGAAATCTCCTCCAATTCTGCGTTTGCATGGTGTGTGTGGAGGGAGGCCTTATGGTAGTTTCATTTTCCAAAAAGCATTGCGGATTTCAACTTTTAAAATCTTTTGTGATTGTTTTAAAAGATAAACTGTTTTTGTTTTAAAAGATAAACTATTAGCTTAATAAAAGAATAAATACATATTTTTCATTACACAAAATACCTTTAAAATAAACTATAATCTGAATAAAAACAGAATAATTATTTTCGGATGCGGTTGCATTTGTATTCATATCCGAATCCGTTTTTCTTGATATAAGACATTTATCTGCTTTTATGATAATGCAGATGAATTTTAGATTTTTTTAAGTACCAATTGATAGCCTTAATAATGATTGGTTTATTTAAATTTTGTATATAAATTTTTTGACGCAACGGATAATAACAAATGGAGCAAAACGATGGAACGATACAGATATAAATTGGTGAATTGATGATACCAAATGCCCAAATCCGTTGATCTCTCGAGATACTGGATTCTAGCTATCTTCAACATGTTGATCGCGTACGATGCCGCGCTAGAAGATATACGATTCTTCGACGTTGATCTCGCGCACGAGATTCCGTGAATCGGCTTCAAATTCGTTGATTCGAGCGCACTCGAATAACCGAAGATGGAGAAAGGAGCTCACACTCAACTTCCAATTTTTAAAGAGGCACAAAGCTCTCAACAAAATTTTATTCAAAATCAACCACCTTTACAATGACATCACGTTCCTATTTATAGGAAATTTACAACACACAACTCGACTTAACATATGCGACATAACAACATGTTACAACATATATGCGACATAACAACACAGTACAATACAAACGACTTAAGAAAATAAAATACAAGCGACTTATCAAACCATGCGACCTAAGCAAGTAACGACCTAAACAAGCACGGCAGCAACCTAGGCAAGCTTCGGCGGCGACATAGGCAAGCTTCGCGACATAATGATCCTGGAACGACATAAGAAACAACGACCTATTGGAAGCTCGCGACCTAAGGAAGCTCGTGGCTCAGCAAAATGACTTTGGAAATCTGGAGCGACTTAAGAAGCTCCGACCTATTGGAGGCGACATAAGAAAACCCCGCGACTTAAGGAGTTCTGTAGCTCGGGACCTGCTCCGCTCGCGACCTAAGGAAGATCTGCTCGTTCGCAACTTAGGCTGGAGCGATCTAGGGCTTCGTTCGCATCTTAAGGTATGCGCTGCATCATCCTCCCCTGGTTGAAAAGAATTCGTCCTCGAATTCACACTTTCCTCTTCTTGGACACGCTTATCTTCATGATACGGAATCAAGTGTTTGACGTTGAAAACGTCAATAGTATGAATATGATCCGACAATCTCAACTGATACGCGTTCTCGTTGATCTTCTTCAAGATTTCTAAAGGACCAATCTTTTTTGTAAGTTCCAACTGAAAAACGAGCTTTCGTCAATACTGCGTAAACAAAATCACCCTCTTTGAAGTCCACACTCCTTCGCTTCTTATCTGCCAGTTGCTTATACTTCTCATTTGACTTAAGCAATCGTTCATGAACAATCCTGTGACACTCCTGCAACTCATTCACGAAATCACAATCTCGTTTAACAACTCCTTTCTGACGTGGAATTGTCGACAAATCCAACGGTCCCTTCGGAATTGCTGAATATACTACTTGAAATGGACTGAATCCAGTACTTCGATTAACGGCATGATTATGTGTGAATTCTGCCTGACACAAGTTCACATCCCAGCTCTTCAAATTATCCTTCACAAGATATCTCAACAAGTTTCCCAAAGATCTGTTCACCACTTCCGTTTGCCCATCCGTTTGTGGATGATAGGCGCTACTAAAATTCAGCTTAGTCCCAACCATCTTCCACAGACTCAACCAAAAATGACTTAGAAATCGAGTATCCCGGTCAGAAACAATGGTCTCAGGTAGCCCATGTAGTCGATAAACCTCTTTAAAGAACAATTGAGCAACACGGACGACATCGGCGGTCTTTTTACAAGCTATGAAATGTGCCATCTTCGAAAATCTATCCACCACAACATATATAGAATCATTCCCTCGTTGAGTTCTTGGCAAACCCAAAACAAAGTCCATGCTAACATCAACCCATGGTCTAGTAGGTACGGGCAATGACATATGCAATCCGGCATTTGTAGCTGTCCCTTTGGAAACTTGACATATGTGACATCTCTGCACAAATTTTTCAACTTCTTTCCTCATGGAAGGCCAAAAATATGATTGAGAAATCAACTGCAAGGTACGATCTCTTCCCACATGACCTTCTTCATGCAATTTCTTCACAATCTTCATTCGTAAACTGCACTCTGGTATACACAACTGATTTCCTTTGAATAGAAAACCATCTACCAACACATACTCATCCGTCATCCCTTTCTCAACTTCATCTACAATCTTAGCAAAGTAAGGATCCTCAATAGACAATTCTGGAAATACATCAAACCCCGTCACTTCAACTCTCATCGTAGTCAACAAATAATTTCTTCTACTAAATGCGTCTGCCACACGATTTGTAACTCCCGACTTCTACTTTACAACAAATGTAAAATGTTGCAAGTATGTGATCCATGAAGCATGTCTGGCTGCAATCTTATCCTGTCCCTGCAAATGTTTCAATGCTTCATGGTCAGTATACAACACAAACTCTTTATAAAACAAGTAGTGTCTCCAACGCTTTATGGCTTGGACAATAGCATAGAACTCCAAGTCATAGGTACTGTATCTTGTCTTGGCTCCAGAAAGTTTTTCGCTAAAATAAGCAATTGGACGACCCTTTTGACTTAACACTCTACCAATTCCAACTTTAGACGCATCAGTATTCAGCTCAAAGAGTAACTGAAAGTCCGGGTATCTAAGAATCAGTGTTGTAGTCAAAAGTGTCTTGATCTGTTGGAAAGCAGAATTAGCCTCTTCAGTCCACACAAACTGCTTTCCTTTCATACAATCTGTCACTGGTGCCATCACGCTACTGAAATGTGGAATAAACCTTCGGTAGAATGATGCTAAACCATGGAAACTTCTTACTTCAGTTACAGTCCTGGGTTGTGGCCAATCCTTGATTGCTTCAACTTTACCTTGATCCACTTGAATACCTTCCTTGGACAACACATACCCCAAGAACAAAATACTGTGTGTCATGAATATGCACTTCTTTGTTACCGCGTAAAATTGCTCCTGATGAAGTATCCTCAACACTTCCCACAAGTGTTATAGATGTTCTTCTGTGCTTCCACTGTATATCAATATATCATCAAGTATACCACTACGAACTTTCCAATAAACGATCGAAAGATCTGATTCGTCACTCGCATAAAAGTACTAGGTGCATTCGAAAGACCAAATGGCATGACCAGCCATTCATACAACCCCTCCCGTGTCCTGAAGGCTGTCTTCCATTCATCCCCTAGTCGAATTCGAATCTGATGATACCCACTCTTCAAATCAATCTTTGAAAAGATAGCAGCTCCACTCAACTGATCTAACAAGTCGTCCAATCTTGGCATCAGAAATCTGTACCTCACTGTAATCTTGTTTAGTGCTCGACTATCTGTACACATTCTCCATGTTCCATCCTTCTTTGGCACTAACAAGGCTGGTACTGCACAAGGACTTAAACTTTCTTGTACGCACCCTTGTTAAAGTAACTCCTCCACCTGCCTTCTCAACTCTTCGTGCTCCTTTGGACTCATTCTATAATGTGGTCTATGTGGTAACACAGCTCCCGGAACAAGATCAATCTGGTGTTGTATGTCTCTCAACGGTGGTAATTCTTTTGGTAATTCTTCAGGAAATACATCTTCAAATTTCTTCAACACTGGCTTAACTTCCTTAGGAATTTCAACCGTTTCACAACCTTCACGTCCAATCAATAGAAATACTTTAGGCCCATCCTCTACTTCTTTGACAAACTCCTTCAAAGATAACAGAGTCTTTAGTTCCTCGATTTCCTCCAACTTGCTTTCGTTTTGTTGTCGCTTTTTAGGAACTAAAGTGATTCTAGTGCCATTGAACATGAAACTATAGCAGTTAGTCCTACCATCGTGTTGCACGACTCTATCAAATTGCCACGGTCTTCCCAGCAACAAATGACGTACATCCATATCCACCACGTCACACCAAATTTCATCCTTATACTTCTTTTCGATGGAAAAAGTTATACAAGCTCTTCGACTGACCTTCACTTCCTTACCTTTCCTCAGCCAAGCCAATTTGTATGGTTTGGGATGCTTCTCTGTCTTTAACTTTAACGCTAACTTCTTTACAGCTTCTGTAGAGATGATGTTATCACAACTTCCTGCATCGATAACAAACTTACAAACCTTTTTCAAAATAGTGCACGTCGACTGAAAAATATTACTCCTCAACCAGCTAGTCTCCTCTTCCTGCTTTGGCGTCAAGCAAGATCTCCTCATCATTAAAGAATATCTCTCGTCTCCCGTCAGTAATTCTTCTTCCTCCTCAACTTGTGGTGAATTAGGACATTCTATTTCTGCATCCTCATCCTCAAGCTTAGTAACCATCGCTCGCTTCTTAGGCCTCGGGCATTCATTGCTCTTATGACCAATAGTTGTAACACTTGAAATTGTTGTTGACCTTGGTCTTAGCAACTTCATTGACAACCGGTTTGCTAACAACCTTGGAAACATTAGTATTGCTACTAGCCCCTTTCACCTGATTGATCGAATTTGTAAGCGCACCACCTCCTCTTCTACCTTGCTTCTCCCAAGATAGAGCCTTCTGGTGTGCTTCAGCAAAGGATCTTGGATCAAACATATTTACCGTATCCTGAATTTGCATTCTCAATCCTCCAACAAATCTAGATGTCATCTGTTCCTCCGTTTCCATGATATCGTTTCTAGCAATCAGTTGATAAAACTCATCTGCATAATCATTTACCGACTTTGTCCCTTGTCTCAAATTCTGTAAGCGCTGATACATAAGAGACTGATAATTATAAGGCAAGAAAGTAGCCTTCATCAACTTCTTCATCTTTTCCCATGAAACAATCTTCAACTTTTCCATTCTTTCCCGTGTAAGTTTAGTTTGTTGCCAGCATGCCATAGCTCTTCCCCTCAATCGTGTAGCAACCAACTTAACCCTACGATGCTTGGGTACTTCCTTGAAGTCCAAAATTTCTTCAACGTTTGATAACCAATCCAGAAATTCTTCCGCTATCATTCCCCCTTTGAATTCTGGAATCTCTGTTTTCATCCTCGACTCCCATCGACGATCATCTTCGAAATCTATATTTCGACTTCGTCCTTGGCCATGGTTTCGACAAAAGCTACTATCACCATCACTGGATTCCTCCAAATCTGACGTATGTCGATGTCGATTCTGACCATCAACATTTCTGCTACCACGCACATCTCTTTCTCCCGAAACTGATAGTTCTCTTCTTCCCCGATCCGATAGTGGTGACATTCTTCTCCTCTCGGAATTTGATGGCGAAATTCTATGTCCACCTTGATTTGAACCTGGCGATGCTCTTTGTCGAGTTTGATTTATATCCATCATGAGCCTTTCCAATCTACCAATTCCCTCATCAAACTTCTCATTGAATTTATCACTAATTCATTGCTCCATTTGTTCAGCATCTTCTCTTTGATACACATCTGCAACATTATGAAGACGATTAACTCTTCTTGGAGGCATTGTCGAATCTTCAACAAATCCAAACACACACTTCAACTTGCACAACTTTCAATGATGCAAAATCTACGTACAAACTCCTAGCTCACGACTTGAACAAATCTCGCACAAACTTGAACAAGCTCGTTTCTGGGTTTAACTTGCTTTAACTTCGGCCTTGATCTTCTTAGTTCTTCTAGCTCTCGGTTTTGACTTACAAAAGTGAATCAACTTCAACTCGGCCTAGGACTGATTAAGCTCTGATACCAAACTGACGCAGCGGATAATAACAAATGAAGCAAAACGATGGAATAATACAAAGATAAATTGGTGAATTGATGATACCAAATGCCCAAATTCGTTGATGTCTCGAGATACCAGATTCTAGCTATCTTCAACACGTTGATCGCGCACGATGCCGCGTTAGAAGATCTACGATTCTTCGACGTTGATCTTGCGTACGAGATTCCGTGAATCGGCTTCAAATTCGTTGATTCGAGCGCACTCGAATAACCGAAGATGGAGAAAGGAGCTCATACTCAACTTTCAATTTTTAAAGAGGCACAAAGCTCTCAACAAAATTTTATTCAAAATCAACCACCTTTACAATGACATCACGTCCCTATTTATAGGGAATTTACAACACACACAACTCGACTTAACATATGCGACATAACAACACGTTACAACATATATGTGACATAACAACACAGTACAATACAAACGACTTAAGAAAATAAAATATAAGCGACTTATCAAACCATGCGACCTAAGCAAGTAACGACCTAAACAAGCACGACAGCGACCTAGGCAAGCTTCGGTAGCGACATAGGCAAGCTTCGCGACGTAATGATCCTGGAACGACATAAGAAACAGCGACCTATTGCAAGCTCGCGACCTAAGGAAGCTCGCGACTCAGGAAAATGACTTTGGAAATCTGGAGCGACTTAAGAAGCTCCGACCTATTGGAGGCGACAAAAGAAAACCCCACGACTTAAGGAGTTCTGTAGCTCGGGACCTGCTCTGCTCGCGACCTAAGGAAGATCTGCTCGTTCGTAACTTAGGCTAGAGCGATCATGGGCTTCGTTCGTGTCTTAAGGTATGCGCTGCATCATGCCAAACTGACGCAGCGGATAATAACAAATGAAGCAAAACGATGGAACGATACAAAGATAAATTGGTGAAATGATGATACCAAATGCCCAAATCCATTGATCTCTCGAGATACCGGATTCTAGCTATCTTCAACACGTTGATCGCGCACGATGCCGCTTTAGAAGATCTACGATTCTTCGACGTTGATCTCGCGCACAAGATTCCATGAATCGGCTTCAAATTCGTTGATTCGAGCGCACTAAGAATAACCGAAGATGGAGAAAGGAGCTCACACTCAACTTCCAATTTTTAAAGAGGCCCAAAGCTCGCAACAAAATTTTATTCAAAATCAGCCACCTTTACAATGACATCACGTCCCTATTTATAGGGAATTTACAACACACACAACTGACTTAACATATGCGACATAACAACACGTTACAACATATATGCGACATAACAACACAGTACAATACAAACGACTTAAGAAAATAAAATACAAGCGACTTATCAAACCATGCGACCTAAGTAAGTAACGACCTAAACAAGCACGGCAACCACCTAGGCAAGCTTCGGCAGCGACATAGGCAAGCTTCGCGACATAATGATCCTGGAACGACATAAGAAACAGCGACCTATTGGAAGCTCGCGACTCAGGAAAATGACTTCGGAAATCTGGAGCGACTTAAGAAGCTCCGACCTATTGGAGGCGACATAAGAAAACCCCGCGACTTAAGGAGTTCTGTAGCTCGGGACCTGCTCTACTCGCGATCTAAGGAAGGTCTGCTCATCCGCAACTTAGGCTGGAGCGATCTAGGGCTTCGTTCGCGTCTTAAGGTATGCGCTACATCATTTTTCCACATCCTGGTAATGCACCATCGGGGATCTCCTTCAATGTAAAGGCACCACCAACGCTTTCATTGTTTATTGAATAAGCATCCAACGGTGGAGCATGTAGTCAAGAAGAACTCAAAATCGAATGCCTATTTATTGGATAATTACAACAAAATTTGAATTCCTATTTATTGCATATTACAACAAAAATCAAAGTCATTTTGTGATTTGTATTCTATATTAATGAGCAAAAATTTTTATTCCTGGAGTGCCTATTTATTTAGAGAAAGAAAGGAGAAATCGACAATTAATTTTTCATTTTACTTTGAGAAAGAATTAAAAAACATAATAAACGAAAATTCATTTTCTTCATATCTCTTTTTCTCCCCAGTTCCTCTATAATAAAATCTTCTTTCATATACTTAAAATTTCTACACTGAGATTACCACAAATCTTCAATATTTTCAACTTTGAGTGCACAAGTTTGAAAAGTCATCGTATCAATTTTGGAGAGCAGATGATAATTATTGATTGCATCATAGTCATATCAAATTCTGCTTTCAAGATAGTGTCCTCATCTAAGACCCAACTCCAATCAATTTCTCTTTGTTGTTCCGACCCATCATTTCCGACAATTTGGAAATGAGATTAAATTCAGCATTTATACGGTTAGTCTATTCGGGTTTTGGAACAAAGATTGGGCTGTTTTGATGATTCGTGCATTTGAAGAAGAAAATCCAGAATTTTAAGCAAAGTTGAATCAAATATAGGAATTTCAGAACATTAACATGATAATATATTCAATTAACGCTAAGATACAATCCAAATTTCCCTTCTACCTACCTTTTTTGATTTGTATTTTGACAGTCCTAAGAGTTATGGTACCTAAACTAGTTATGAGCCAAGACCCTATTATAAATACTAATTAGAATAACAAATTTAAAGCACCAAAGTCATTTATATATGATACATACAACAAATGGAGTAATAAAAAGAAACAATTGTCTTAATAGTAATACTACAAGTCATACAGTGGTTCTAAATAAAACATTTTCTAGCAATTAATTTGTGTTAGAAATATTAATCATTAAATTTGAAAGCAAAAAAACGTATTTACCATAAATTTTAGCATTTAGATCATATAAATATTCTATAAATAGAAATTCATGACATAAAGTTACTATAATATAAAGATAAAAAAGTCCATCCTCTTATGCGAAATTTTGATTTTTGAAATTGATATGATGCTTCAATCTTTCTTTCAAATTCTTTCGATAGAAGTAGATTTAGAAAATTATAAATTTATGGGATTTCTAAAAGTTGTGATTTTAAAATTTAAGAGTTATGTATTGAAGGAATAGTGGATGAATTACGCTCATCTTCCTTGCACTTAGCATCTACTTTTAATTTCGTATAATGGTTTTTGTTGGCTTCTACTATAACTATTCACACCTTGGTTTTACTATTTTTCTATTTTGATGCCCTTGTGTGTTTTTCTATTTTGATGACCTTGTGTGAATGGGCCCAAAGCCATGACTTTAGTGGCGTTCTCCAGTAGCCACCCTTATATTTAAGAACTAGTTTTGGTTGTTAATATGTATCGTAATCATACTAACATAAATATGAAATGCTATGGTTCTGGAATTTTTTTTCTAGATATAAAGGTTTGTGATAAAAATAATTAATAAGCTTGTGATGAATTTTTTTTAATAGATGCAGGAATACAAGGAATATATACATAAGTAGAACGAAATATATACATAAGCAGGATTTATATACCAATTTAAGCACTATAATTATTACATTCTATTATGAAAAATAAAAATGAAGTAGGTATGCGTGCCATATAATTCAAATTAGTATATTTTATGATTAAACATGAATATATCTTGTATTATATGTCTTAAAGTCGGAACCAACTCAAGGAGTTTTCATATTTTCTCAAGATTTTAGAATTTAAACCTTATATTCACCTGTGTATATCCTTAAGAAGGACATAAGTTCAAGTTCGAATTGCTAGGTTCGAATCTCGATTTTCTCTAATATATTTTAAAATTGCTTAGTTCGTTTAAAATATTTATTCTTTCCTATTAATTTTTTTCGTACTACTAAATTTCTATCAAATCCAAGCTTAGCTCGTAAAATCTTGTATTTTGTATCCAAATTAAATGAGTAAGTTGGGTCTTTGTTCAAATTTCATTGGTCGTATTTTTTGATACATATCCTTGTTTAAAACAACATATTTTCAACACTAATGATGACGATAACAAAAATAAAGAATGAAAACTAATAAATAATTTATAAAATGAAGAATAATAAATTAAATAAAAAGTATAATAATTATATATATATATATATATATATATATATAATTAAAGCTATAGTTCTATCCTAATTATTTTTTATAAGTTTTAATCCTTGGTCTTCCTTAATATGTAAAATATAAAATGTATTCCATTAGTTAGTTTACATTCAACCGCCGATATGAGCTTCTATATAATTTGATGTTCGTTTACCCAATTAAAAATGATGTGTGCTTAAATTTCATTGGTTCTAAGTAAATATAACATAAAATATTGTAGGCTTTCGCAATAAAAACATAATGATAAGGAAACCGACATATCTATTTGGTTTAGAACAAAGTTTTCATTTAAGAAGTATGCTTCTATTGACACCTAGTTTTTGTCTTCCGGTTACCATTATAATTTTATTAGATAATTTTCTATGTACTTTTGGTCACCATGTTCCATTCTTTCACTTAGCGCGACACAACTCAGCTCTGCAAAGCAATATTTCTCATTTCTTCTTAGTAGCAAATCTTATGTACTTCTCAAAAGATCCAAACCTTAACTAAAAAAATAAAATCTTTTTGCTTAGTAGATAATGGAACGTGAATATTTAGTGGATAATTCAAATTGTAATGATCACAAAGAATTTAGTTCCTTTTCATGGGTTAAAATTTAAATTTTTAACAAATCGAACATAGATATGTTTCCTTCTCATATATAAACGATCACATGGTCATATATATTTAGAGGGTGTAAAATTTGATATTGTAACAGAAAAACTTATTAAACTATATCCTTTTATCATTCAACGTATATGTCTTATTTCTCTTTTATTATTATTTTTTGGTTCTTAGATGGAGGATGCCAATGCAGTTATTGTTTTTGATGCTAAATTTGGCGATAGTTAAAAACGGTACAAGACGATCGATTAAATGTTTTTAAAGACATGAAAGTTGACTTGACAAACCGTTTGCAATTAAAAAAGAAAACAACCGATGGAACTTTATGTTGATTAGAAAATTGAATTAGGGTCGTCCACCGGATATATAAATAATGGATGCTCATTTTCAAATTTAAATGTAAAGAAAATTTGAAATAGAACGGCATGAATGTTGACGAACTCTTCTTTTTGTAGTGATCGAAATGTAATGAAATGCAAGAAAACTTGAATAGTCTCACAACATAACCGATTTTTTAAATCGTAGCATAGTTTTATGAATTAATTACAATACCAAATCCAACGTAACTCACCCGTTTCACATTGCGTTTCTCAACTTTACCCTCTTCCATATATAATCCCTTGCAAAACTCCTATTTCACCTCCATGTAACCAAACGCTTATTACCTCCTCGGCAGCCAAAAAAATAAATGCAACTCCACAATTAAAACATCTAAATCTCTGCAACTTTCATCAATGCCTCCACCAAAATAAAACCCACTTCAAACCCATCGCTTTCCACAGCCATGGCGAATCCGTCTCCATCTCCCAACCCGAATCCAATACCAGACACCCAACAACAGTCTCCAACCCCTCCTATGAAATACCGAAAAGGCAACTAGACGGTCCAGGAAATGCTGACCCTCATCACCGCCAAACGCCTCCCTGACGCCCGACACTGTGCCTCCATGTCATCCCCCTTCCCCTTCCAATGCTCTGCCCGGCCATGTTGGAAGTGGATCGAGAACTACAACTGCGCCCACGGCTGCCTCCACTCCCAAAACTAGTGCATCGACAAATGGGACAATCTCCTCCGCGAGTACAAAAAGGTCCGCCGCCACGAGTCCAGAAATGCTGGAACCAACCCTGGTACCGGTGCCAACCGGAAAAGCTACTGGGAGATGGAGAGGCATAAAAGGAAAGAATTAAACCTGCCTGCTAACATTGGTTTCGACATCGATGAATCGCTCACTGTTGTACTCAGTCTCCGCAATGCTCGCCGGATCCCCCTCTCCCCGACACCGATCAAGATGATCCCACCATGGTAGTTGCCAAAAGACTTGTCGCCCCATCCCGCGGAGACCCAAGCTGCCACACAGACTGAAGAGTCAGGTAATTTTAGTTTTTAATTCTTTTAATTTGATAACGTGGGACTAATATAGTCGCTAGGCCCTTTGCATAGTAATGCATGAAATATTTCATTACAGTCATATAGCTGAAAATTTATGAAAAAGATTGCGTTTTTATAATGCTTTTCAACATGAACGGTATGTTATATGCTTTCGATAGCATTTTTTCCACTTATTTTGTGTTACTTTTTTTAATTTTTCGAAAGCAGCTGAATTGGAAGAGTCAATGGAGGAGGTACATGAGATGACAAGAAGCAAGGTGAGAGATTTGGGGATGACCACGGTGCGTACTGTCCCAATCACTACTAGAAAATGCTCTAAAATCGACAGGGTTGGGCGACGGCTCCCGACGACTTCCGATGGACCGTCGGCGGCCTTCGGAAGCCGTCGGAAAATCGCGATTTACAGTCCCAGGCCGAGCCTTCTTCTTCCTCATTCTGCATATGAAAATTTTAGGTTAACAATTCCCAAATCTCTTCCCCAACCTTCCAATCATCAATTTCGAGCTTTCAGATCCTCCCTGGCTGTGCAATCAACGTCTTTTGCTATCTAGCATAGGTAAATCTTTTATTTCGCCAAAAATTCAGTTTTTAGCCTAATTCTAGATTTGCATAAGTTGATAAATTAAGGCTAATTGTTGATTTAATTTGTTTTCAATAGTGTTATAACAGTTTCTAGTATTTCATGGTATTCCTATTTCATCTTTTATTGTGAAATTGCGAAAAACATGTATAATTTATGGTTGTTTTTAGACAACATGGTCAGCCTTCTACAAAATGTGTAGAAATATGGCTAGACGATAGAGATCTTCATGTAGCACACACTTATATTCTTTTAAATTGTGCCGAGGTTGCACCGCTTGTTAGGTAATCTGAAATAATAATTTTTGTTTTATTCTTTTCTATAATGCATGCACATGTATAACCTAATGTAATAATTTGTTTATATAAACAGCGTTTATGAACGTGAACATCCGAACGGAGATCTCAGTAAAGAATTTTCCGGTTAGTTTTCAAATTACGTTTATGAACCGAGAAATTGTGTTGTTGACGAAGGGTTGAAACATCTTGCGATGGGACCAAAAAGAGTGCTCAAGACATATCCAACATATTTCATCAATGGATATAAATTTAACACCAAAGAATACGGTGCAGAAAAATTAACAAATAATACTGGTGTATTTGTTAAAGGTAGTGACGATCCAGAAAATCACTTAAATGATTTTTATGGGTTCTAACACAAATTTTGCAACTGACATATTTCTCACGACCCGCGGAGGAGGTGTTTCTATTTAGATGCAATTGGTTTAACAATGTTCCAGGTTCTGGAATTAATGTGCACAATGATTATAATCTTATCGAAATAAAGCATATATCGCACTATGACAAGTATGATCCTTTTGTACTAGCCAAACAAGCATTGCAAGTTTATTACGCTCCTTATCCATCTCTAAAAAGAGATAAAGCAGATTGGTCTGCAGTTTTTAAAACAAAGGCCAGATTCACATTCGATGGGAAGAATATTCCGGACGAACAAGCTTATCAGGCAGATCTTGAGCAACAAAACGAAATAATAATTACAGACCATCATACAGATTTTTGTCCTTTGATCGATGAATCAAATGTTTTGGTAGAAGCGTTTGATAGTGCAAAAGAAAATATCGTAGAAAACGAGACCGAATCTGAATCAGAAGACGATGATGACTGATACAAATCTGAATCTGTTTTTTTTTCAATTGACGTAACCATGTTGAATTCTTGATGTATTATGAAATTGATGTGACTATGAAACCAAATCCGTTTACCATTGTTTACATGTTTTATGTCATTTCCATTTGTCATTTATTTAGCAATTTTTATTACAAATGCAATAAAATCTGCTTATCGTCGGATGAGTGCACCCATTATGAATCAGGTATAACACACTTCCATTTCTATTTCCACTTCAGTCATTAATTAAGCAATTTATACCGTTGATGTCATTTTCATATGAAATATATTTCATTATCATGTTATTATTTTCTTATATAATGATGTGCATATATGTCACAGGTTTATCATAATGTCATATAGAGGTAGGAGCTCTTCCCGATCAACATAAGGCGATGGCAGTGGCCCATCGCAAGAGTCACATCGTCCAGTAGTTTCGTTAGTTAGAGTAGAGGGGTAAGAATTAAATTTTATTCAGCATCTTATTTTTTTATGATATACGTATGTACTTATCTATATCGTATTTAAAAATAGGGGGTTCGACCTACTTCCCTCGAAGGTTGTGCTGGATGTCTCTTGAGCTTCTTATCGCAGTAGGATGAGTGCTTGCTGGCCGAAGTGGGATAATATCCCTCCTCACATCATAGAGTGTATATGGCAAGATGTCCTAGTATGTATATTTTTCTGTTTTCAATTTTTAATTCGTTTCTGTCGTTTTTCTACTGTTTATTATTTAAAGTGTAATTTTTTTTTTACTCTTTATCGTGAAACACAGGCTGAGATAGACATCCAAACAGACGATACGCTGCTGGCACGAGGATACTGGATGAAGAAGTTGCACAAGAACTACAGGGACTCGATATCCGAGATTAAGAAATCTGGTAAGAAACCATGGTGGATGGAGGAGAGCGTATAACAAGCTTGGTTGAGATACTGGTAGACGGACGAGGAAAATGCAAGTATACTAAATTTTTTTAAATTATTAATTTGACGTGATCGACAAATAATGTATCACATTTTGATTGTACATGCAAAGTCGGATTGAAACTCTGCAAACAGAAATAAGAAACTCTGCAAACAGAAAATGAACATACAGTTTATTATAAAATGGAGTAGGAAAGAGAAATATAAATGAGAATGGGCCAAATACAACAAAGGGTTTGAGAAAATAAATTCTACTTTGTTTTATTTATTTTCAACTTTAAAACAATTCTATACATTAAGAAAATTTAAAATTAAACCAAACAAATATTTCCAGAAAATATTTATGTGCCTATTTTTATTTTTCACATTTAAAGCCATATATTATCAGTATTTTTATTTCTTTTCTTATGGGAAAATAGTCCTTATTCAAACCGAGTTTAAAATAACAACCATTCATTTCTTATCCAAAAATTTCAATTTTCCAAATTTCAATTATTCCATCATTTGAAATTATTTGTGATCAAAATGAACATATAGTTTATTATGGAAAGGAATGTGGAAGAGAAGTATAAATGGCATGGGACTTAAGAAAAAGTTGCTTCTTTGTTTTGTTTATTTAAAACATGAAAATAGTTCTAAACACCATGAAATTTTAATTTAAACCAAACAAATATTTTCACCAAATATTCAAGTGCCAAAATATTTTATTTTTCGTAATTAAACCCATATATTATAAGTATTTCAATTTCTTTTCTTATGGGAAAATAGTCCTTTTCTTAAATGACTTTAAAATAATTGCTATTTATTTGTTATCCAAATTTCCAGATTTTAATAATTCCATCATTTTAAAATATTTCTACTCAAAATCAAATTTTTCAACGTAAACGTTTTCTTTTCTAGAATTTTTCTCCATCTTCCTATTTAGTTTATAAAAATAAAATTAATTTATTTTATTTAAATTCTTTATCAAAGTCATTTACATAAATCCGCAGCACCATAATTACATTATTCTATATTTTTCCTTCTAAAATTCACATTTTATCATAAATATATTTTACACAATTTCAAGCTTTTTTGTAAAAACCAGTTTATGCCCAAACTTTGTACTCCAAAAATCAGGTTGTTAGAGGTATATTATTTAGCACCAATATGAAGCCACATGTGTTGTTCATTTTCATATGAAAAATTGATCAAATTATGCATTACCATCTAAAAGGTTAAGAGTCTACATCAAAGCGAGAAAATTCATTTTTCGTCTATTTATGTATTGAAAAGGTTTACGTATTGGTGCATGATTTATGTGAGTTAAAATGGCAAAGCTAACAGACATAATGCCTAAGATTATTAATAAAAGGATTAAAAAAATATTTGAGTTTGCTTTATTTTAGCCCTCAAAAAAGGCCTTTGTGACATTTGTAGTCAAAATCCTTAGCTAATTTTGGAATATGTCAATTTTAGTTAATGGAACCTGATTTATAATAAATATAGATTTTACAACCTTTTTGCATTAAAGGCATGAACTTTTACTTATAATACTAATTCGTCTCAAGTTTTAAAAATTACTTATTACATAGATGTTCATCATATTCACAGATACATTACCTAGCTTATTCAAGACAAACATTTGATTCTTTAATTTTTTTAAACAAAAAAGAATAATTAATGGTTGATCCGATATGACTTTTTTTTGAAAAGACTAACTTTTTCTACCATGTGAATGCATTGGTTTAATGATCGTAGCTTAAAGGTTAAATTATGCATGATATAATAATATATAGTTTATAAAATGCCATAAACTCATCTTGTTAGAAGCCGGATATATTTTCTATGAATGAGAGTGAAAGAACAAACCCCGTTGGAAAAATTCATACACACGATATAATGGCATTTATCACCATGAAAAAACTGTTAAAGAACAAAAGAAAGAGGGGAGCAAAAGTGAAATAATCAATTCAAGTCCAGCAATCATTGTAGTGTGATGCCAATCTTCATTATGTAGACCGTAAAATACACAAACAAATGGAAGTAAAACCGACATATTATTTATTTATTTATTTATTGCCATTTAAAAAAAACTATAATTCCATGTAGCTAATGTACTTGGAAAAACTTTACATATATCTTTGAACAACACAGAACAATGCATGGCACACCTTTGGTAATTGGACAATAATGTCTCATGACTATGAGTTTCATACTTGTTGTATGCCTCTAGAAAAATCATTGCATAATCTAAGGTAGCATTGATCGAATACCAAAAAAATAGACCAATTTTTGATGGGTGTTCAAGGCTTTTTTTGCAGGCATTATCATGGTATATGATGGAAAAAATCAATCAGGTCAAATTTTTTCCTACCGTACATGAAAACTCTATGCTCAATGCTGCTTCTTTTGGGAATTTCACTATTTGATTTCACTTATTCAATCATAAGCAGGCAAGTTCAATGTATGGTAATGCAGTATGAAACATATACAAAAAATTGAGCCACGTGAATACTTTATAAGTTGCCTAGCTAAGTGACTGATGCTCTTCTATTAACAGCTTAAATGTCGATCTGTTTTTTATTCTCCTTTTTTAAGAGAAAACGTCATGTGTTCTATATGAATTAAATTATTATTATTTCAAAATCCTTTACACAACCTATTGAATCATCTAATAATAATTAAAGAATAAAAAATAAAACATTTGGAATATATGAACAACTCAACTACATATTCCCTAAAGTCCATGCACAAAAAGATGGGAGGAACCCAACACTTATAAGCTACCTCAGATCATGCCACGTGAAGCTGAAGATACTACAATGGGACCGGAAACATTTGGTTATGTAGAATACAATAGAAAAGAAGTAACATCACTGTGTGTATGTCTCTGTGTGTGTTAGTGATCAACTGAGCATGTTGTTCTCATAAAATTAACGAAGGACCAATATAATTGGAGTATTTACATACATTATAAAGCTACCCTACCCTATCAGTGGAAAATAATTGGTACTAACACCACTGGATGTTTGCACCGTGAAAAGCCCACTAATTTATTTATCAACCCCTTTTAAAAAACGTTAATAGCCGAAAAAAATTTTTGTTGCCCAACTGTTGAAAAATTTAATAGTCTAATGTATGACTAATCACTCCAAGGCACGAAGAAATTGTTGTATTTCAAGAATGTTTTCCCCTTCTTTATCACATCGGGTAGAACAAAAACCTTCTTTCAGGATAAATGGAGAATAATCCGAGCAAGTTGTGATTACTTGCTCATATTAGAAGAAACACTCAAAAGTTTTCAGACGAGTTTGATATAGAAGAAAAAGAATCGGTTATTCTCTGCGTTGATGGAATGCTGAGTTATATAGGGAGTGAGGTGTCTATTTGAATGGTCGCGACTGTTAGAAAACGGTTGTTACCGTTGACTGTTGAATTTGAATTCAAAAGTCAATAAAGCGTATCGTTTCGGACCCGTAGTGGGGGCGTTGCCCCCGCACCCCCACCTAGAGGGGTTGCTACCCCCCTGGACCCCCCCTCCGTAGGGGATCTTATTTGAAAAAACATTAAACATTGCCCACCTTTTTTCAAAAAAAAAAACTTCACTTATAAAACCAATATTTTAAACTCATCGTAGAAAATAGTACATATATGAAAGTTGCTTACGGCTTTGAACTTTCACTTAGTGTAAACAACTCAAAGTTTGTCAAGGTGCTATGGTGAACGTGTCTTGAACAAGGACCTTTTAATGACTTACCGGAGCCATCACACATATTAATTTCATAATAGAGTGTAATTCTTTGTTCCTACACATTAAATGGCCTTGCGTAATACCTGATTTCATGAATGCTATAGAGACGGCCTGATCTCATAAAAAGCGGCCTAACTTTCTCATTCATATAGGTGGGTTTTAACTAAAGTGATTCTGCGAGTCACTCCTCCTTATAATTAAACCCATTAAGAATTTTCTTCATCCTCTATCTTGCAGAAATTATACACTAGATATTTTCCTTTTGTAATGGGATC
This sequence comes from Allium cepa, assembly GCA_030765085.1. NCBI lineage: Eukaryota > Viridiplantae > Streptophyta > Magnoliopsida > Asparagales > Amaryllidaceae > Allium > Allium cepa. The sequence continues at coordinate 870,798,335 of CM060943.1, read as the reverse complement.
TATTGTTGTACTCTAGTGTATCTCCAATTTCATACTTCAACTTGTTCTTACTCTGTTTGTTTTTCAAAACATAAGTAGGGTTCCTATTGAAGAATGGATTCACATAGACCTTAATCCCATTCCTATTGACGTTTTCGCAATCATCTCTCTAGCCAGTCCTTTCTTCAAAGGATCTGCTAAATTATTTTTTGATTCAACAAAGTCTACTATAATTACACCTCGTTTGAGTAATCCTCTAATAAATTGATGTCGAAGGTTAAGATGTCTTTGTTTACCATTGTAAGTCTTTTGTGCTACTTTGTACAAAGTAGCTTGACTATCACAATGTATTTTAATAGCTGGAGTAGGTTTTGTCCAAATCGGAATATCTATTAATAAATCTCTTAACCATTCAGCCTCTTTACATGCATCTGCAAGTGCTATAAATTCTGCCAACATAGTTGAGTCAGAGATGCATGTTTGTTTCTTAGAACTCCATGATACGGCAGCCCCACATATTATAAATATCCATCCTGAAGTGGATTTAGAGTTAGACTCTATATTGTTCCAACTTGCATCGCTGTAACCTTCAAGTGCAGTCGGTTCTCCCTTGAAAATTAAACCATAATTCATAGTCCATTTCAGATATCTTAGAATTCTTGATATTGCATTCCAATGCTCTCTTCTTGGATTACTAGTGAATCGACACAAAATTCCTATAGCATATGCTACATCTGGTCTAGTACAATGCATGACATACATAAGACTACCAATCACACTAGCATATTTTAACTGATCGCAACATCTACCAGTATTTTCATTAATTTGACACTAGGATCAATAGGCGTTTTTGCTAAAGGGAGATCTAAGTGGTCGTATTTCTTAAGGATACTTTCAATATAATGAGATTGTGTCAATAATATTGATCCTTCTTTTCTCATTATTTTGATTCCTAAGATTACATTTGCTTCTCCCAAATCTTTCATGTCAAAATTAGATTCTAGAAATTTCTTAGTTTCTATTATACTTTCTATACTTGAACCAAATATTAGCATATCATTCACATGCAAACAAACAATTACACATATTCCATCTTTGTATATAGAATATATACACTTGTCTTCTTCGTTTACTTTGAATCCTTTTGATAGCATGATTTATTAAATTTTTCATGCCATTGCATTGGAGCTTGTTTTAATCCGTAAAGAGATTTTAGAAGTTTACAAACTTTCTTCTCTTGTCCGGATAAAACGAATCCTTCTGGTTGTTCCATATACACTTCTTCTTCTAATTCACCATTTAGAAACGTAGTTTTTACATCCATTTGATAGACAAATAAATTGTGAATTGAAGCAAGTGATAATAACAAACGTATCGAAGATATTCTTGCTGCTGGAGCATATGTATCAAAGTAATCTATACCATGACGCTGTTTATAACCTTTAGCAACCAACCTTGCTTTGTATTTATTAACAGAGCCATCGACATTTAATTTTATTTTAAAAATCCATTTGCTCCCTATTGGTTTTGATCCCGGTGGTAGATCAACCAACGTCCATGTTTGATTTGACAAGATAGAATTCATCTCATCGTTAATCGCATCTTTCCAAAAACTTGCATCACGGCGAGTTATTGCTTCCTATAAGTCCGTGGATCATCATCATTACTAAGAGTTATCTTAGTCTGGTGTGTGATTTCATTTATATCTCCTTCTACAAGGTACGTCAACAATTCCAGTCCAAATTTCTTTTCAACCCTTTGCCTCTTGCTTTTACGGGGTTCAGTATCCAAACTTGGTGCAGTTGATTCTTTATGAATCATTTTAGCAGTACCATGAATTTTGGTATTATCTTCCGAGGAAGATTTAAACATATACTCAAAAAATTATGCATCGATTGGTTCTGTAATTTCATTTGTTTCTAATTTCAGAAATCTATATGCAGAGCTATTCTTGGCATATCCAATAAATGCGCATTTATATGTTTTGTTTCCTAACTTTGTCATTTCTGGGTGTGGTTTTCTTACATAAGCCAAGCATCCCCATACCTTTAAACCACTAAGATTAGGTTTTCGATTATACCATAGTTCATAAGGAGTTTTGCTAATTCTTTTCATAGCAATTCTGTTTAAGATATAACATGCACTTAAAAGTGCTTCTCCCCACCAACAATCAGATAAACCGGAACTTAACAACATACAATTAACCATATTCAATAAAGTTCTATTTTTCCGCTCAGCAATACCATTTGATTCTGGTGAATATGGTGGTGTAAATTCATGGACTATTCCGTTAGGTTCACAAAACTCTAAAAGTTCTATTGATTTATATTCACCACCTCTATCGGATCTTAGCACTTTAATTCTACGATTTAATTGATTTTCAACTGCTGCCTTATATATAAGAAACTTGCTTAGAACTTCATCCTTACTTTTTAGTAAGTATATGTAAGTATATTTTGAATAATCATCAATAAATGTCACAAAGTATTTGTTTCCTCCTCGTGATACTTTACTATGTAAGTCTCCAACATCAGTATGCACAAGTCCAAGCAATTCAGATATCCTACTTACTGATTTGTGTGATTTACAAGTTAATTTACCTTGTACACATATTTCACACTTATCAACATTCTCAATGTTGCATTTCGAAATAAGTCCTAGATTATGCATATTTCGAACAGAATTGTAGTTAATATGGCCTAATCTACCATGCCATAAGGGTAAATATTCAACCATATAAGCAGAAACTGATTTTATTAAATTCATTTTGAACATTCCATTACATGAATACCCCTTTCCAATAAATACATTATTTTTGGACATAACAACACTATCTGATTCAGTGACTAACTTAAACCCTCCTTTGTTGAGACGATCTCCAGAAATTAGATTCTTAGTCATTTCTGGAGCATGAAATACGTCAACCAAAGTCAGAACCTTTCCTGAAGTAAACTTCAGAGTAATATTCCCAATACCAACAACTCTGGCATGAACATCATTACCCATTTTGACTTCTTTTAGTTCGCTGCATTCTTTATAGGTCTAGAAATGTGACTTATCGTTACAGATATGAATGGTTGCACCTGTGTCTAACCACCATCCGTCTTCAACTCCAACAGAGTTGGCTTCTTCTACAACAGCGACCAGTTTTGGTTCATTTTCAGAATAAGCAACAATGTTAACCTGTTTATTCTTTTCTTTCTCGTCTCTTATGCGAATTCTGCATTCTTGGGCATAGTGACTAGGTTTCTTACAGTAAAAACAATCACCTTTGGGCTTCTTAGATTTCTCATGTTTATTCCCTTTGGGATTGTTCTTTCTTTTCTTCCCATTACTATGATTCTTAGAGAATTCTCCTTGAATCACATTTGCTTTTTCTGTCTCCTGATCATCTTTCTTATCTCTCTTGCGAGATTCTTCCTCAATACGTAAATGTCATATGAGGGATTCCAGAGAGTATGTTTATTCTTCATGCATCAGTTTCTTTTTGTAGCCATTCCAAGTACTAGGCAATTTTGCAATTACAATTCCTACTTGAAATGCTTCAGGAAGTTCTATTTTCACATCCTTTAGTTTACTAACAAGCAGATTTAAATCATGGGCTTGGGAAACAATATCAGCGTCATCATTCATCTTATAATTAATATAATTACTTATTAGAAACTTCTGATTACTTGCCTCTTCAACGCGGTATTTGACATCCAGAGCCATCCATAGAGCTTTTGCGCCATCAATAGTTCTATGTGCACTGTATACTGAATCTGAAAGTGCATTGAGAATGTGCCTGCGACAAAGAAAGTCTTCATTCTTTCGCTTCTGCCTTAATTCCTTTAACTCTTTCTTTCGTTGATCAGAATCTGTAGTACTTTCTTCCAGAATTGGTTCTAAGTCATCGTTTATTATATGGTTCAGACCAATAGTGGTGAGAAAAAACAAAATTGTTTCCTGCCAGCAAGTAAAGTTATTTCCATCAAATCTTTCAAGACAGGTGAGATCCTGATTCATTACTTGAAGAGATTGCGCTGTAGTTCTGTTGAGTGACGAGTCTTGAACAGAAGACATTCTTGAAACTGTTGAAAAATTTAATAGTCTAATGTATGACTAATCACTCTAAGGCACGAAGAAATCGTTGTCTTTCAAGAATGTTTTCCCCTTCTTTATCACAGCGGGTAGAACGAAAACCTTCTTTCAGGATACAATGGAGAATAATCCGAGCAAGTTGTGATTACTTGCTCAGATTAGAAGAAACACGCATAAGTTTTCAGACGAGTTTGATATAGAAGAAAAGGAATCAGTTATTCTCTGCGTTGATGGAATGCTGAGTTATATAGGGAGTGAGGTGTCTATTTGAATGGTCGCGACTGTAAGAAAACGGTTGTTACTGTTGGCTGTTGAATTTGAATTCAATAGTCAATAAAGCGCACCGTTTCAGACCTGTAGCGGGGCGTTGCCCCGCACCCCCACCTTGGGGGGTTGCCACCCCCCTGGACCCCCCCTCCGAAGGGGATCTTATTTGAAAAAACATTCAACGCCAACAATAGAAACTATCATAAGGTCGTTACAACCAACTCTATTGATTTATTTATTAGTTGCCACGATGTTGGTGATGCTCAAAGTATAAATTCTACCCCTGATAACATACAAAATCTATCAATGGTTCTGAGCCTATGGGATATTTATCACACTATGTTACTCTTTTCACCGTCACAGTGTTGTAAAATAAAATAAAAATTGATGCATCGATGCAGAAAGCCCAGATGCATGTGAAAACAACAATTTCTTATGCGATCATCAGATTTGTATTATTTGAAATCCCATCAAGAACCTTTACTACCGTCATACAGGGCCGTATTGTACACAACACGGTAACATAACTTACACATTTTCCTTAGTTAAAACCAGACAACAAACCAATATCATAATTTAAAATAGGAAACACTACTCAATTATTCGAAGCATGAAGAATAGAAAAACATACACCAAAAATTACCTCCGATTGGGCAGAGACGTAGGCCAACAAAACGTACAGCTCCTCTACAGGTTTAAATCCAGCTGAACCAAGCACGGGCAAGATCCGCCGCACTGAAATCAGATGCAAAATTCAAAAAACGACAACAATCCCTTACGGCTTGTAACAAAAGTGGTGAATAACAGTGATTTTCCTCGACCATACCTTGTTTATTGTTCTTGCGCCAAAACTGAAAGAAGGAAGATGCGAAGAGATGTGCAGCTGAAAACGATGTTGACGTCGAGGGTAGGGCAGACGGCGTGGCGGTAAATTTGGGGGAAAGGAACAGCTGAACCCAGAATCAAATGGAATTTATCGATTGGCAAAGGGACCGAAGGAAAAGAAGTGGAAGAGGAGAAAACGGGAAGGGTATTCGATGGCAGTGGGCGGCGTTAGTTGGGAGGAAAGAAGATGAAGCCAAAAGAGGGAAAGGGTTTGCGGATGAAAATGTGAAAGATGGAAGCATGTAAAAATAGAAGACGGTTCGGTTGGCCAAATTCAAGGGGTTTCTGTGCTGTTGAGGTGAAAATCACTAATCATAATATAGTATAGATTAATCATTATGTTACTTTTGCATCTGTTTCTTCATTGCATCTAAAGAAGTGTATATTAAATGATTGGGTGTTATTTATATTAGAATCATATAATTTATTAAACCTCCGTCTAATCAATAAGATGAACCAAAAGTTGGTGAGTTTATTGAATTTTTTGTTTATCGTTATTTTATTATATAATGATTGCTTCATATATATTATTTCACCGATATATGGAGTAATTTTGTGTGTCGAATGATTACAATTTTGTTGATATTTTGATTTGCTTAAATCTAAGAACGTTCCATTTATAACAAACCAAAAATTCATACAGAAGGCACATGTTACATACTAACAACTTCATAACTGAATCTATTAGCAGCGCTTAATTTTTTTATTACATTTTTCGTTTTGTTGAAAAATATCACACATCATTTATTTCTTTTCTCACACCATATTATATTAATTTTTAACTTTTTATTTTCAATTTCTTTTTCATTCACTTCTATGAGAATGGAAAAAATTGAGATGTTAAGTTTAGCCTAGCTTTAATAAAGCTAGAAGTATACATATTTGATTGAAGGAAGAATGCAACGGTTGAACATATTCATGTATTACACCATTTTTGGAAGATTGATTCTCCAAAAAGACTGTCAGTTTTATATCTATTAAATAATAGTAAAACGGAAGAATTTCCTACCGATTCTTTCTCTATATTTCATTTTCAAACCCCCACAATTTATAATTATTATAATTGTTATTGCAAAATTTTATGAATTCTCTCTATTATCATTTAACATTTAAATATCAATATTAAATAATTCTAAAGTCTAACTTTTATCATATTACTTTGCATCTGAGTTCGCATAACTAAATCTATTAAGTTATCAAACTTTTGAAATAAATATAATTTATTAATATTTATTATTTAAGGTAATAATTCCTAAATAATGAAAATTCAATGTGCTATATACCACATTTACGTTTACAAAGGTTTTTTAAACTAAAATTTCAATCAAGTCCACATAACTTAAACTTTTCACAATTACATACAAAAATTTTAGCTCTCCACTACAAGGAAACTGCAGTTTACCTACGCCAAAATGGCGTAGGCGGGGCGTAGGTAAATGCATTAACTACGTAACCCATACACCAATTTTGGCGTGGATAAAACTTGCGTAGCTAATAAAATACCTACGCTTTACCAACATCATCCGTTGGGTTGTTCCCTACGTCTTTCCTACGCCATGATTTTTCTACGTCTTTCCTACGCCTCGTTATTCCTACGATTTTGCTACGACATTTTTACTTCTTTCGTTACCCACGTCTTTCCTACGTCATTCGTTTACCTACGTCTTCCCTACGTCTTGTTTTCCTACGCTTTCCCTACGCCATTCTTACATACTACATTTCCTATGTTTTATCTACGCCATTCATTCATCTACGGGTGCATCAATATTCCCTTTACCTATGCGTTTTCTAAAGCAATTTTGATATATTACTATTGTGTTTCATTTCACCATATTAAATAGAAACTAAAACCAACTTGATACACATATATACACATTCCAACAAAAAGATTAAAATCAAATCATTCATCTTTAATTCAAAAAAATATCTCATTCATATTACAAAGTTAAACAATATTAATCAAGTTTTTATATGTCAAAATAATACGATAATATGTTCAAAATTTATAATCACATCACATTGTAAATCAAACTGCTTCCACATTGCAAGAATAGTAGCCAGTTCATAGACAAAAGGCCTTCCACTATGTCCACTTTCTCTCATGGTATATGCTTCAGCAGTAAAGGTCGAGACAGTGCTCAGACAGCCCAAAAACCCCAACTGGATCCCCCTAATCACTATTGTCTTTTGCATATTTACTCGCATGAAATATCATAACTCGCATGAAAAAAACGAAGTTAAAAGGCCAAACCTGCAAAGTAGAATTATATTAAGAAGAGCAGTCTACCAATAAATTGTAACATAATTATCCCACAAAAAGAACATAAGCTTTGCCTCCAAATGAAATAATACAGAGGTGCCTAATTATCCATCATGAATGTAGACGGCGTAGTGGTTGTATACTATTGCATAAAAAACAATATTTATTGTCGACAAGCACCTTTGTCCAAGTGGTTAATTGATTCGGCGTTGGTGCAGGATGTCACAAGTTCGAAACTTGCTTTCGAACATTTATTTGACATGGGATATGTTGTCCTAATGATTTGTTGTATATAAAGTACCAGTTCAAAAAAAAAAAAAAAAAACAATATTTATTGTCTTCAATACAAATATCTGTATAGTTCTTATAGCCATTAACATCACTAAGCGAAGAATTAAAACCGCATATGAGATGCAGCATGCATGGATATGCTTCAAAAGCATGCCTTATGCATTTCATTCATTACAGCTAACATGAATTGGGGTTGGCTGTATGGATATAAATAGACAATCATATCGGTCCAGGTCACCTAGTGATAATACTACAAATCAAGAAAACCAGAAACATCTACTCATTCCGATCCAGAACTATTTCACCACTTTCTTTTAATTACTGTTTCGCCTCCATGTACGTATATTCTGATCTTTTTTCCTTCTAATTTTCCACATTCAAAATTTCACGCATTTGCCTTTTTTTAACAATGCTCATCGGTATTCTATGATCACGATTCATAAAATACGTATTATTTTATTGGGATATGATTCGCCAACCATGAATAGTATAAGGATTGCACTGAGGCAAACCAATAAAATGAGAATCGCTTGTAAATAAAGCATTCAAAAAAATTGATCTGATACCAGAAATACACCAGGTAACGTAAATCATATATCGGAAAGCAGAATAAGGCAGATAATTTTAGAAACTAGAAAACCAAACTAAAGCCGGATGAATGAGGTAAGATCATACCAAAATGATAGCAGCGGTAGAAATGCAGATAGGATCAAAATTTGAGGAGATGCTGCATGAGTTAAACTATACATATAAGTAAGAACCAATAAACAATTGTTCCCTACACAACCTTAAATCTTATGATGAAAATGTGTTAACATGGGTGTAGTCTTTCGATGCATACCCATGAGGATAAAACCACAACCATGTAGCCAGCATTTCCACCCGTCACAGGTTGCCAGGATAGAAGATATGAAATAAATAAAGTAGCCTACAAAATGAATAAATACATAAACTTGCTGCATGCTTATTTGAGGATGTCAGTACCTTACAACAATTATTTTCAAAAAATGGGAAAAATAATTAGAATTTGATGCACAAAAATAATAAATTATTAAGGCGGCACAAGTGGAACAAATAAAAAGTAAACCTAGCCAAAAGTTAAAATTATGGGAAGAGGATAATAAATACACATTTTTCATTACACAAAATACCTTTAAAATAAACTATAATCTGAATAAAAACAGAATAAATTATTTTCGGGTGCGGATGCATTTATATTCATATCCGAATCCCTTTTTTTTTGATATAAGACATTTATCTGCTTTATGATAATGCAGATGAATTTTAGATTTGTTTAAAGTACCAATTGATAGCCTTAATAATGATTGGTTTATTTGAATTTTGTATATACATTTTTCCACATCCTGATAATACACCATTGGGGATCTCCTTCAATGTAAAGGCACCACCAACGCTTTCATTGTTTACTGAATAAGCATCCAATGGTGGAGCATGTAGTCAAGAAGAACTCAAAATTGAATGCCTATTTATTGGATAATTACAACAAAAATTGAATTCCTATTTATTGCATAATTACAACAAAAATCAAAGTCATTTTGTGATCTGTATTCTGCATTAATGAGCAAACAATTTTATTCCTAGAGGGCTTATTTATTTGGACAAAGAAAGGAGAAATCGAGAATTAATTTTTCATTTTACTTTGAGAAAAAAAGGAGAAATCGACAATTAATTTTTCATTTTACTGAGAGAAAGAATTAAAAAACATAATAAAAAAAAATTCATTTTCTTCATATCTCTTTTTATCCACAGTTCCTCCATAATAAAATCTTCTTTCATATACTTAAAACTTCTATACTGAGATTACAACAAATCTTCAAAATTTTCAACTTTGAGCGCACAAGTTTGAAAAGTCATCGTATCAATTTTGGAGAGCAGATGATAATTATTGATTGCATCATAGTCATATCAAATTTTGCTTTCAAGATAGTGTCCTCGTCCAAGACCCAACTCCAATCAATTTCTCTTTGTTGTTCCAACCCATCATTTCCGACAATTTTTAAGTGAGATTAAATTCAATATTTATACGATTAGCCTATTCGGGTTTGGAACAAAGATTCGGCTGTTTTGATGATTTGTGCATTTGAAGAAGAAAATCCAGAATTTTAAGCAAAGTTGAATCAAATAAAGGAATTTCAAAACATTAACATGATAATATATTCAATTAACACTAAGATACAATCCAAATTTTCCTTCTACCTACCTTTTCTTATTTGTATTTGGACGGTCCTAAGGGTTCTGGTACCTAAACTAGTTATGAGCCAAGACCCTATTATAAATACTAATTAGAATAACAAATTTAAAGCGCCAAAGTCATTTATATATGATACAAATAACAAATGGAGTAACAAAATGAAACAATTGTCTTAGTAATAATACTACAAGTCATACAATGGTTCTAAATAAAACTATTTTCTAGCAATTAATTTGTGTTAGAAATATTAATCATTAAATTTGAAAGCAAAAAAACGTATTTACCATAAATTTTAGCATTTAGATCATATAAATATTCTATAAATAGAAACTCATAACATAAACTTACTATAATATAAAGATAAAAAAGTCCATCCTCTTATGCAAAATTATGATTTTTGAAATTGATATGATGCTTCTATCTTTCTTTCAATTTCTTTCGATAGAAGTAGATTTAGAAAATTATAAATTTATGGAATTTCTAAAAGTTGTGATTTTAAAATTTAAGAGCTATGTATTGAAGGAATAGTGGATGAATTACGCTCATCTTCCTTGCACTTAGCATCTACTTTTAATTTTATATAATGAGTTTTGTTGGCTTGTACTATAACTATTCACACCTTGGTTTTACTATTTTTCTATTTTGATGCCCTTTTGTGTTTTTCTATTTTGATAACCTTGTGTGAATGGGCCCAAAGCCATGACTTTAGTGGCGTTCTCTAGTAGCCACCCTTACATTTAAGAACTAGTTTTGGTTGTTAATATGTATCGTAATCATACTAACATAAATCTGAAATGCTATGGTTCTGGAATGTTTTTCTAGATATAAAGGTTTGTAGTAAAAATAATTAATAAGATTGTGATGAATTTTTTTTAATAGATGCAGGAATACAAGGAATATATACATAAGTAGAACGAGATATATACATAAGCAAGATTTATATACCAATTTAAGCATTATAATTATTACATTCTATTATGAAAAATGAAAATGAAGTAGGTATGTGTATCATATAATTCAAATTAGTATATTTTATGATTAAACATGAATATATTTTATATTATATGTCTTAAAGTCGGAACTAACTCAAGGAGTTTTCACATTTTCTTAAGATTTTAGAATTTAAACATTATATTCACCTGAGTATATCCTTAAGAAGGACAAAAGTTCAAGTTCGAATTGCTAGGTTCGAATCTCGATTTTCTCTAATATTTAAAATTGCTTAGTTCGTTTAAAATATTTATTCTTTCCTATTAAGTTTTTTCGTGCTATTAAATTTCTATCAAATCTAAGCTTAGCTCATAAAATCTTGTATTTTGTATCCAAATTATATGAGTAAGTTGGATCTTTGTTCAAATTTCATTGGTCGTATTTTTTGATACATATACCTTGTTTAAAACAACATATTTTCAACACTAATGATAACGATAACAAAAATAAAAGAATGAAAACTAATAAATAAATTATAAATGAAGAATAATAAATTAAATAAAAAGTATAATAATTATATATATATATATAATTAAAGCTATAGTTCTATCCTAAGTATTTTTTATTAGTTTTAATCCTTGGTTATCTTTAATATGTAAAATATAAAATGTATTCCATTTGTTAGTCTGCATTCAACCGCCGATATGAGCTTCTATATTATTTGATTTTCGTTTACCTAATTAAAAATGATGTGTGCTTAAATTTCATTGGTTCTAGGTAAATATAACATAAAATATTATAGGCTTTCGCAATAAAAACATAATGATAAGGAAACCGACATATCTATTTGGTTTAGAACAAAGTTTTCGTTGAAGAATATTGACACCTAGTTTTGTCTTCCGGTCACCATTATAATTTTATTAGATATCATTATTTTCTATGTACTTTTGGCCACCATGTTCTATTTTTTCACTTAGCCCTACACAACTCAGCTCTACAAAGTAATATTTCTCATCTCTTCTTAGTAGCAAATCTTACGTACTTCTCAAAAAATCCAAACCTTAAACTAAAATAAAATAAAATCTTTTTGCTTAGTAGATAATGGAACGTGAATATTTAGTGGACAATTCCAATTGTAATGATCACAAAGAATTTAGTTTGCTTTTCATGGGTTAAAATTTGTATTTTTAACAAATCGAACATAAATATGTTTCCTTCTCATATATAAACGATCTCATGGTTATATATATTTAGAGGGCGTAAAATTTGATAATGTTGTAACAGAAAATGTCAATATATGTTATTAAACTATATCTTTTTATCATTCAACGTATATGTCTTATTTCTCTTCTATTATTATTTTTTGGTTCTTAGATGGAGGATGCTAATGCAGTTATTGTTTTGGATGCTAAATTTGGCGATAGTTAAAATACGGTACAAGACTATTGATTAAATGTTTTAAAAGACATGAAAGTTGATTTGACAAACCGTTTCCTACTAAAGAAGAAAACAACCAATGGAACTTTATGTTGATTAGAAAATTGAATTAGGGAAACTTCGTCCACCGGATATATAAATAACGGATGCTCATTTTCAAATTGAAACACAAAGAAAAATTAAAATAGAACGACATGAATGTTGACGAACTTTTCTTTTTGTAGCGATCGAAATGTAATGAAATGCAAGAAAACTTGAATAGTCCCACAACATAATCGATTTTTTAAATCGTAGCATAGTTGTATGAATTCAATACAATACCAAATCCAACGTAACTCACCCGTTTCACGTTGCGTTTCTCAACTTTACCCTCTTCCATATATAATCCCTTGCACAACTCCCATTTCACCTCCATGTAACCAAACATTTATTACTTCCTCAGCAGCCAAAAAAATAAATGCAACTCCACAATTAAAACATTTAAATCTCCGCAACTTTCATCAATGCCTCCACCAAAATGAAACCCACCTCAAACCCATCGCTGTCCACAGCCATGGCGAATCCGTCTCCATCTCCCAACCCGAATCCAATACCAGACACCCAACAACAGTCTCCAACCCCTCCTATGAACACCGAAAAGGCAACTAGACGGTCCAGGAAATGCTGACCCTCATCACCGCCAAACGCCTCCGTGACGCCCGACACTATGCCTCCATGTCATCCCCCTTCCCCTTCCAATGCTCAGCCCGGTCATGTTGGAAGTGGATCGAGAACTACAGCTACGCCCACGGCTTCCTTTGCTCCTAGAACGAGTGCATCGACAAATGGGACAATCTTCTCCGCGAGTACAAAAAGGTCCGCCGCCATGAGTCCAGAAATGCTGGAACCAACCCTGGTACCAGTGCCAACTGAAAAAGCTACTGGGAGATGGAGAGGCATGAAAGGAAAGGATTCAACCTGCCTACCAACATGGGCTTCGACACCGACGAATCGCTCACTGTTGTACTCAATCTCCGCAATGCTCATCGGATCCCCCTCTCCTCGACACCGATCATGATGATCCCACCACGGTAGTTGCCAATAGTCTTGTCGCCCCATCCTGCGGTGACCCAAGCCGCCACAGAGACCGAAGAGTCAAGTAATTTTAGTTTTCAATTCTTTTAATTTGATAACGTGGGACTAATATAGTCGCTGGGCCCTGTGCATAGTAATGCATGAAATATTTCATTACAGTCATAAAGCTGAAAATCTATGAAAAATATTGCATTTTTAGAATGCTTTTCAACATGAACAGTATGTTATATGCTTTCGATAGCATTTTTTCCCCTTAATTTTGTGTTACTTTTTTTTAATTTTTCGGAAGCAGCTGAATTGGAAGAGTCAATTGAGGAGGTACATGAGATGACAAGAAGCAAGATGAGAGATTTGGTGATGACCATGGTGTGTACTGTCCCAATGCTGTCGTAGACATTGGTGACATTTGAGGAGAACAATCACAGGCACAAGTAGTTGATGGAGTTGGAAGAAAGGAAGTTGAGACTGGAAGAAAGGAGGTTGAGGCTGAAGAGGAGAGGTTCGAGATGGAAAAGCAAGCGGTGTCTGGGTTACTATCTGCCTTTAATGTATTATCGCCCTCCAATGATGATGTTTTGATAGCATTCGTCCATACAAGTCCATTCTAAGTCTGAACGAAACTGAATGCACCATTTCCACTACACACATTCTTAGAATTTCCCTAAGGATTAGTGGCAAACAACCCTTGCACTCTAAAATCTACATCCTGGATCTTTCCTTTAGAATCTTCCAAATCGCTTGCTTAAATTGGTTCAAGGTGGTTTTCGGATAATACTGTTATCCGATCCCGGTCTCATCGAACCGAAATGATAAATTTTTAAAAGGCCAAGTTTGTTTAAATAATAATTCTACAAAGAGAGCGTAAATATTCATATATGCAAATTTATTCCATATGTTTACTTTATCATGACCTGTCCATCCACCGAAATTAATTCGCTTGTAATCATCCCATTTTCCGAAACTCGGAATAATGATCAGTACAAGTCGATTTACTTCCAAATAAACGTGTCAACGTTTTGTTCTAATTACTTTAATATGTTTGGCTACTTAATGGCATAGACAAAAGATAATTGAAATCAATATCTAGGAGAAATAAAAGTCAAATCATAGATCATTAACCTCAAATCAGTGATTTATAATTAATATTAAATCAATTTACAAATGAGAACTGAATTAATTTCAATTAAATGACTCAAATTATATTTTTAACCCAGATTACTAGTACACAAAGGAATTTATAAAATGATTTATTCTTAGTTAATTAAAATTAAACAGTCCATTTAATAATTAATTTATTAATTAACATATAATTAATTAAATAAGAAATTACTTATTCGTTCACTTTCAATTGTTATAAATCATTAAATTTTTACATTGCAGAAATCTTCACATATGAATTCAGATGAAAATACTCGGCGATAGGATCCCGACGTAAAAACCCATGCATCGATTGGTTTTGAAACGAAAGAGAAATAGTGTTTTAAATTTAAACATTATTATATATAATAATTAATTAAATTTACATTTAAAACACAAAACCCAACCCATATAAACTCAAACCCGGCCCACAACTCCTTCTTCTTCTTCCCAGTTCCTCCTCTCTACTTTCATTTGCATGCACAAAACTATGCACGAAAGTGTGCATGTACACATTGCCTCCGACTAAACTCGCTGCCAACTAACCTCGCAGGTCACTCCTGATCACCACACCACATCTACCTACCAGGAAATGCGATCCAACCTTTAGTTCGAAGTTCGAATGCCTCACCCAAAACTGGAGCAAGCCGTGCCCATCTAAATGCCTCGCCACGTCACCACATTCCACCATCCACCACCAAACTTCACCTATAGCTCTGCCATTGCCTTCTCTACCAATTCCCCTCTATGCGCACCCCTCTCTCTCCCTCCCCTTGTCGCATTTCTACACGAACCCGAGACCAAAATAAAACACCCTAAAACCCTAGTTCTACCTCTTCTAGCCCACACACGCAATTAAAAATCGCCGCACTATTTTTCTTGGCTGTGCCATCACACCATCCTCCTCCACACCGAACGCCATTGCTTGAAATTGCTTAGATCGTCGGAATTTGAAGAAACTCCTAATTTCGTTCATCTCCACACTTCTCCCTCCACACAATACTTAAAATTCTCAAACCATTTTTAAATATCATATTTTTCAATCACAATCACAACTGTATGATCCATTTCTTAAATCATGATAGCCGAAACTCGACCATATTAAACCCACTCACTAATATTTGGGGTTTCCTCTTAAAATCTTTATGGAATCAAATGAAATAAATTTTAAAATATTCTATACTAAAAAAAACATCTTTTTTTTTGGAATCATGGATTAAAAATAAATGGATGTTGAGATATTGACTTTCAAAGTTAAAGGTTCAACTGTTTTTAATAAAAAACATGAACATAGAAGCTTTTGGAAGAAGTACAGTGTTTTGGTGGAATTGACCATGTCGAACACACATGTACATACATATATACACATAACAGAGACATATACACTTGACATATATCAATGATTCATTCAAAAACACAGTTATATATATATATATATATATATATAATAACCAATTAAAAGAAAACTAAGGTATTCTACTTACTGTTTTAAGATGGATGATCAAACTGCTACTTAATCTTCAAGCTTTTGAACAACTTAAATATTTTTATTGAAATGGCATATTTATTTTATAAATGAACAAGCACGACTATATATATAAGCGAAAGGAAGGGGACGGTGCAACAAGTATTAGGCTGGAGTATGCTGATAAGGGTTGCTGATATTTGCATGTACATGCTTCATCACATTATTATTTTTTCTTTTGTGGACTTGATTTTTCTTTTATGGGCTGATTTGACAGTTTGCAAGCTTGATTTTAAGTTTGCAATGATGAACCTTATAAATACACACACATTTTATTTACATGTCTCATCGAGTCATTTGTGGGGAAAAATATCTCGAGTGTCAACGTCTCGTGCTGCTCATTGTTCTACACTAAATACTCTTATTTCGGATACGATGGAAATATTCTCAAATTCCAATTTTATCATATTCAGCGGTTACCTTTTGAAAATTTAGTAGCTTTCAAAATGATTTAGATATTCTCAATGTTAGAAAATTAAGTTATTCGAGTTATAAAAAATTAACGGTTTAATATTTAAAATTAGCTAATTATTCTAATAACCGATGGCTAAAAACACGGGTCGTTACAAAATCACTTACTAATATCCCTAAATCAACTAATATACTATTATCATCAACTAATGCATAATATCATCAATTTCAAATTATGAATCAACTAATTTTCTAAATTAGGGTTTTAATTTTATCTCCAAATCAACTAATAAACTATACAATCATTAATACCAATTAATCTAACCTATTCAAACTAAAATTACTAATTTCTATTATAAATAGTGTTTAAAGTAATATACCTCAAAAATTGGGGATAAAGAGAAGAAGGAAGGGGTGTGCAGTGGGAAGTGATCATCGGCATCGGCTAGAGGCAACCGAAGGCTATTGGAGGTGGCTGGAATCGGGTGGAAGGAAATGAAAACAAGAAGAATAAGAAAAATAATCGGCTAGAGGGAATACTGAAATGTTATTGGCTTCGCGGGTTATATTAAGATTTGCACCGACTATCGACGACCATTTTTTAGCCAACATAAACCGTCGCCACGAGCTGTCGCCAAGTAAAGCTGTTCTATTAGTGGAAGGAAAAATCGACATTCATTTTTCTTTAATTTTTCACTTTATTCTGAGAAAGAATAAAAAAACATAATAATTACGCAAAAGTTCATTTTCTTACCTCTTTTCTCCATATATTCATCCATAGTTAAATCTTCTTCCATATATGCTTATCAGTGAATTCTGTTTTAATTTTGTTACAATGGTGATATCGAATATTTAAATACATTTAAGTTCCCTCAAAAGTAAATCAAAGAATCAGTTGGATAACTCATATCATAATTTGTGTAGTTCACAAATATGCATAGAATTTGAAATAAATCATAAAACTTTTGGTCATGTTTTTATTTCAGTCTTATAAGTGTGGTTTGGACAATATATTTTTTCCATTCAGTATTCACAAAGAAATCAAATTAATGCTTGAAAATATAGCAACGGGTCATATGTGTATTTTTTTCGTACCATTTCACAATAAAAAGGAGTTAACTTACATATATATTTGCGTCAAGTATCATTTATGCATAATAAATAAATTTTCTCTCAGTTTCTTTGCACATGTCCAACGGACGTGCCTAACGTACTGATATACGTTAAATGCATAGAACATAAGCTAGTAACTTAATAAAACAATTAATACATATATTTCATTGTGCTAAAATACTTGTAAAATAAACTATAATCGTAACACAAATTGAATGGAAAATTTTCAGACGCGAATGCATTCGTATCCGCAGCCAAATCTATTTTTTTGAATATCACAAATTTATCCACTTTTAGGATACAGATGCAGACGAATTTTCGATTTTCCAAGTATCAATTGACGCTTTAATAGTCACTAGTTTATTTGAATTTTGTATATACTTTTTCCCACATCCAAATAATACACCAACGAGGATCTCCTTGCATGTAAGAGCACCACCTATGCTTTCTTTGTCTATTCAATATAAGCATCCAATGGTGGAGCATGTAGTTAAGAAGAACCCAAAATCAAATGCCTATTTATTGGATAATTGTAACAAAAATAAAAGTCATTTAGGAAATTTTATATTATGTATTAATGAGCAAACATTTTCATTTGTGGAGTGCTTATTTATTTGGATAAAGAAAGGAGAAATTGACATTTATTTTTTATCTAATTTTTCATTTTACTTTTAGAAAGGATAAAAAACACATAATAAACAAAAATTCATTTTCTTTGTACCTCTTTTTCTTCCCAATTCCTTCATAATAAAATCTTCTTCCATATATACTTAAAATTTCTACACAGAGATTACTATAAATCATTAAATCTTTCAACCTTGAGTACACAAGTTTGAAAATTTGTTGTGTTAATATTGGAGAGTGGACGACAATTATCGATTGCATCATATCATGTCGAATTTCGCTTTCAAGGTACTGTCTCATCAAAAACACAACTGCAATCAATTTCTCTTTGTTGTTCCTACCACTCAATTCCCACAATTTGAAAGCGAGATTAAGTTCAACATTTATACGATTAGTCTATTTGAATTTTGAAACAATGATTGTGCTGTTATGACGATTCGTGCGTTTGGAGAAGAAAAACAAGAATTTTGAGCAAAGTTTGAAACAAATCTGGGAATTTCAAAACATTAACATGATAATATATTAAATTAACGCCATGGTACGACCCAAATTTTCCTTCTACCTTCATATTTGAATTATATTTGGATTTTGAAAATAATCCATTGTATATTTTTGAGATTGTATAGTGATTTAAGCAACGTCGGTCCTAAGAGTTCTGCTACCTAAAACTAATTATGAGTCAAGGTACTATTACAAATACTAATTAGATCAATAAAATTAAATAATCAAAGTCATCTATATAAGATACAAATTTTAGCATTTAGATTATATTAATGTAATAATATTCTATAAATGAAACTCATAACAAAAAATTGGTACAGTTTAAATATAAAAAAGTTTATCCACTTATGAAAAACAGAAAAATAGACATAAGGACAAACTTAGAAATTTATTAAACTAAAGGACATCAAGTTTATATTTTTAGCTGAATGACAATGCTAGTTATAACTCGCATTTTTTATAGTGTAAAAATTGAATAATGCTATTTATAATTAGCATTTTGTATATTGTAAAAGTTGAACATAATACTAATACACCATTGCCGACAGAAATTATAATTTAAATTATGTATGCTAATATAAAATATATAAATAATGTGAAAAAAAATCGGATATTAAAAAATAGTGAATTTATGTAACTTAATTATCTTTACATGGATTGAACATATACTCAATAATAAATTTAAGTATAATTTTTTTTTTCAAAGACATCATATGGAATTCACGAGTTACACAGTACAAAAAGAAGAGTTTAAAACCTTAACATGAATTATATCTTCAATGCCCAAAGTATAATTGATTTTTCAACCTGTAATATGAATTAATTACAATACCAAATCCAATGTAACTCACCCGTTTCACGTTACATCTCACAACTATACCCTCTTCCAAATATAACCCCTTACACAACTCCCATTTTACCGCCATGTAACCAAACATTTATTACCCCTACAGCAGCGAAAAAATAAAATTTGATTCCAGTTAAAACATTTAAATCTTCGTAACTTTCATCATCCCATTCCCCTTTGCCGAAATAAAAGCCACCTCAAATCCATCATTGCCCATAGCCATGGCGAATCAATTTCCATCATCAAACCTGAACCCAACACCCGACGCCCAACAACAACCTCCAACCCCTCCTTCGAACTACCGGAAAGGAAACTAGATGGTCCAGGAAACCCTGACCCTCATCACTGCCAAACGCCTCCATGACGACCGATGCTATGCCGCTGCGTCAGCCCCTTTCCCCTACCAGAGCCTGTTTTTCTGGGTCGGGTCCATAACATGATAATATATTAAATTAAGGCCATGGTACGATCCAAATTTTCCTTCTACCTTCATATTTGAATTTTATTTGGATTTTGCAAATAATCCATTGCGTTAATATTTTTGAGATCGTATAGTGATTTAAGCAATGTCGGTCGTAAGAGTTCTGCTACCTAAAACTAGTTATGAGTCAAGGTCTTATTACATACTAATTAGATCAATAAAATTAAATATATAAAGTTGTTTATATATGATACAAATAAGAAATGGAGTAAAAAGAAGAAACAATCATCTTGGCAATAATACTTCAAGTCATACAACGGTTTAAAATAAGTTAGTTTTAGCAACTGATTTGTGTTAGAAATGTTAAACATTAAATTTCAAAGTAAAAAGGCTTATTTACCATAAATTTTAGCATTTAGATCATATTAATATAATAATATTCTACAAATAGAAACTCATAACATAAAATTAGTACAATTTAAATATAAAATAGTTTATCCACTTATGCAAAACAGAAAAATAGACACAAGGACAACCTTAGAAATTTATTAAACTAAAGGACAACAAATTTATATTTTTACCTGAATGACAATGCTAGTTATAACTAGCATTTTTTATAGTGTAAAATTGAATGTAATGCTACTTATAATTAAAATTTTGCATAATGTAAAACTTGAATATAATACTAAATGATAAGACACCATTGCCGACAGAAATTATAGTTTAAATTATGTATGCTAATATAAAAATATATAAATCATGTGACAAAAATCACATATTGAAAAAAATAGTAAATTTATGTAACTTAATTATCTTTACACGGATTTAACACATACTCAATAATAAATTTAAGTATATTTTTTTCAAACACATCGTGTGGAATTCACGAGTTACCCAATACTAAAAGAAGAGTTTAAACCTTAAGATGAATTATATCTTCAATGCCCAAAGTATAACTGATTCTTCAACCCGTAACATAGTTGTATGAATTAATTACAATACCAAATCCAACGTAACTCACCCGTTTCACGTTACAGTTCACAACTATACCCCCTTCCAAATATAATCCCTTACACAACTCCCATTTCATCTCCATGTGACCTAACATTTATTACTCCCAAAGCAGTGAAAAAATTAAATATAACTCCAATTAATACATTTAAATATTCGTAACTTTCATCATCCCATTCCCTTCCACCGAAATAAAAGCCACCAGTGAAAAATAAAGTATAAAAGTGTGTTTTCTCTTATGCTGTGCTGACAATCCAGGTGAATAGCTCTGCTAACATCTCAGCCATCGATCTCATCCAAAGCCTGCAATTTACCCTCTTTTATTTTTTGGATCATGGGCTTTCATATTTTTAGCCCAATATGTAGTCTATATATTCTGTGCATACTTTACATTGTAATCTATTCTATTGTGTACATCAATAAAATAATTTCTTTTCAGCATATATAATACACTGCATTTCTAACTTGGTATCAGAGCCAACTATTGTGTGATAACTGCACAAGTTGATCAGAGATCTTGTTCCATCAGAATTGATATCATCATTTGGATTCCTCTCATCAAAGATTCACCATCTTCTCATTTGAGAGTTGCTGCCATCACTGAATCAGTGCCTCGCCAGTTTATCAATCTGGCTGCATCTGATAATCACTGAAAGCTTGGTGGTATAAAGCATTCGCATCCATTGAAAACCGATCAAGAAAATCAAGAAAAGTCTTCGGTTAAATCAAGATTCAACCGAATCACCTATTCCTTTATCCTCAATTCAAGATTTTCAAGGTAAGAATTCTTATACTTGATCATTTTCGGCTCTGAATATTCATCATGAATCAAGATGATGATGCAAGCCCACAAACGTCCACCACAAGGGTATCCCTCAGTCAAAATCAATTAAATCCAGTTAATGATCTAATGAATTCCACCATCAAACCTCAGAGCCAATTGCTCTCAATCCAACTTGATGAATCCAACTTCCTACTCTAGAAATTGCAAGTAGAAACATCAATTAGAGGTTATGGATTAGAGGACTATATTCTTGGAAAAAAAATTACACCACCGAAATTTATCAAAGACAATGAGGACAAATTAGTTCCAAATCAAGAATATATAGCACATCAAAGGCGAGATAGTCTTGTATGTGCATGGATGATGTCATCCATAAGTGCATCTATACTACCACAACTTATAGGCTGTAAAACTGCTCAAGAAGTATGGACAACAATTGAAAGAAATTTCACATCTCAATCATCTACAAGGATCACGCATCACAGAAGACAACTACAAAGCATCAGAAAGAATGAAATGACTATGAATGAGTATCTACTCAAAGTCAAAAATTTATGTGATCAGTTATCTTCAGCAGGACATAAGGTCTCTGATTCTGAACAAGTTTTGTATATAATCAGTGGTCTAGACAATGAATATGAAGCTGCTGTGGCAATTATCTCTACTATGGAACCAACTCCCTCACTACAGTTTGTATACTCCACTCTCTTATCACATGAAGGAAGAATTGAACATGGCAAGACAGTAAACTCAGATATATCTGTTAATTACATTTACAATAAAGGCAAACAAGGACAAGGGAGAGGGCAGTCCAATAACTATCAGAGAGGAGGACCATCTATTAGAGGCAGGAGAGGTGGCAGAAGTAATAACAACAATAAAATAAGATGTCAAATTTGTGAATAATATGGACATGGAGCAAGCAAATGCTATTTCAGATTTAACAAGGATTATACCGAAGCTCAACAAAATAGCAATACTAGTATCAATACTGTAAATATGCCTAAAGACAACAGCAATAATGATCAGCCAGAGATTCTAAACACTAAAACTTCTACAGATGATATATGGTACCCAGACTCTGGAGCAACAAACCATGTCACCAATAATCTAAGCAACTTAAATTTGGGTAACAAGGAATACAAAGGTATGCAAAATCTCTTTGTTGGCAATGGAAAAACTATTCACATTACACATACTGGAAATGCAAGCCTAAATGGACCCAAAAAATTATTACTAAAGAATTTATTAAGGGTTCCTTCAGTTAAAAAAAACTTGATTAGTGTTTCCCAATTTGCAAAAGATAACAATGTCTTTTTTGAATTCTACCCTGATCATTGCATAGTCAAAGGTATACTAACTCAAGAAATCATTTTGCAGGGTAAAGAAAACAATGGATTATACAAATTTGATTTATGTTGCTCAAAAGTATCTGGAAATAAAGAAAACACCTGTGTAATGAATGTCATAAATAACAATATATTTGATTTATGGCATTACAGACTGGGCCACCCCAGTGCAAAAATTGTGAAGCATGTTATGAATAATAATAATATTCCTTTTAGTAATATTTCTGATTCATATATGTGCACCTCTTGCCAATTGGGAAAAAGTCATAAGCTTGCATTTCCAGATTCACACACATGCTACACAAAACCACTTGAATTAGTAGCTAGTGATTTATGGGGACCAGCATCTATTAGTTCTGATTATGGCCACAAGTATTATATATCCTTCATAGATGCTTACTCAAGATTTGTATGGATTTATATGCTAAAAACCAAGTCAGAAGCTAGTAATATAGTTATTCAGTTTATAAATAAGGTTGAAAACATGACTGGAAATCATGTTTGTACTTTTCAAACTGATGGAGGAAAAGAATTTTTACCACTAAAAACTTTCTTTGAAAGAAAAGGAATTAATCATAGGACTACATGTCCATATACTTCAGAACAAAATGGAATCATTGAAAGAAAACATAGACATATTGTTGAAACTGGTCTGACATTGCTAGCACAAGCTTCTATGGCCCTAAAGTTTTGGCCAGAAGCATTTAATACTCCTGTGCATTTAATAAACTTACTTCCAACCAAAAATCTCAATTTTAAATGCCCACAGGAAGTGCTAACGAAGGTCAAACCAGATTATAAACATCTAAAAGTCTTTGGCTGTCAATGTTTTCCTTGTTTAAGGCCATATAATAATCACAAACTAGATTTTAGATCTAAACAATGCACCTTCTTAGGATACTGTAATAAATAGAAGGGATATAAGTGTCTTGATAACAAAGGAAAATATATATATTTCCAGACATGTAAGATTTAACGAACATGTATATCCATATAGCAATACTGCAATCAGAACCACTGAAAAAGTGAGAAATACAAGGCTTGTTATACCTGATTTACCAGATGGAGTTGATGTTATACGCTCAACTCAACCCATGAATAAAGGCTCAAGCACCAGCTCTCAACTCACCATGCCCACTAGGGAGCCAGGTCAAGAGCAAAATGATTGGGCAGATGATAGCAATGATCAACAAGAGATCAGCTGTCAAAATAATCAAGATGCCAGCAATGATACTGTGGATTGCAACAGTCCTGATAATAATTCAGACATCATTGTAAGAAACAATATCAATATTCATCCAATGCTAACTAGAGCAAAATGTGGTATGCATAAACCAAAAATTATTAACATCATCACAAGTCAAGATGAACCATCCTCTTACATAGAAGCTACCCAAAATGATAAATGGAAAGCTGCTATGCAGGAGGAGTATAATGCTCTAGTTAACAAAGGAACTTGGACTCTTGTTAAGAAACCAGAATACAAAAACATTGTTGGATGCAGGTGGACATTCAAAGAAATGCTGATGGTTCAATTTCTAAATATAAAGCAAGGCTGGTTGCAAAAGGGTATTCACAACAGCATGGATTTGATTTCTCTGAAACATTCTCCCCTGTTGTGAAACCATCATCTATTAGAATCATTCTAACCATTGCTTTAAATAAAAATTGGACCATCAAGCAATCAGATGTCAAAAATGCTTTTCTGAATAGTGTGTTACAGGAAGAAGTATTTATGGAGCAACCAGAAGGATTCACTCACAAATCAGGAATGGTGTGCAAACTCAACAAGGCTATCTATGGTTTAAAGCAAGCACCAAGAGTCTGGTTTGACAAACTCAAGTCAACACTTGTGAAGTTTGTCTACAAATCTCTGAAATCTGATAACTCCATTTTTACTAAGATTAATAATTTTTCTACTACCTATATTTTAATTTATGTTGATGATATTATCATTACAGGAAGCAGTATGACAGAAATAAAGAAAGTTACTGAAATGCTCAATTCAGAATTTTCTGTTAAAGGTCTAGGTGATCTGAATTACTTTTTGGGAATTGAAGTTCAAAGACATGCAACTTCAGAAATGCATCTCAGTCGAAGAAAATACATTGCAAATATACTATCAAGAGCCAAAATGGACAAAGCCAATACTCTACCAACTCCTATGATCACAAATCATCAACTATCAAAGTATAAGGGAGAGGCAATTCAAAATGCAAAGCAATACAGGAGTATAGTAAGTGCACTACAATACGTAACTATCACAAGACCAGATATATCTTTTAGTGTCAACAAAGTCAGTCAATACATGCAAAATCCTCTTGACAATCATTGGAAAGCAGTAAAAAGAATTCTCAGATATCTCAAAGGGACAATTGATCATGGACTCATCTTAAAATCAAGTCAATCACTCAACATCAATGCATATGCCGATGCTGATTGGGGGACAGACACTGATGACCACAAATCTACATCAGGCTACTGCATCTACTTAGGAAAAAACCCAATTTCTTGGAGTGCAAAGAAACAGAACACAGTGTCACGATCCAGCACAGAAGCTGAATTTAGGTGTGTTGCTAGTGCAGCAGCAGAAGTTATATGGGTCGAATCTTTTCTAAGTGAACTTAACATAACAGTAGACAAAAAAGCAACAATTTGGTGTGACAACGTGAGTACTATTTCTCTATCATCCAATCCAGTACTCCATTCTAAGACTAAACACATAGAACTAGATCTCTATTTCATAAGAGAACAAGTTATAAAGGAGAAGCTAAGAGTCGGATACATACCATCTATACACCAAAAGGCAGATATACTTACTAAACCGTTGTCAAGGCTCAACTTCACAAGACTCAGAGATGAACTCAACGTCGACACCGCTAATCCATGTCAGAGATCTCAAAGAGCCATTTACATACCAGAATAAAGCAGGTGTAATACTTTTTCTATCATGGATTGCTGAATTTCTTCTTCGTCTCGAGCAGCCGCCATACTTTATTTTTTATCACAAACCCTAACCTAATCGGGTTTGAAGGGGGCAGTGAAAAATAAAGTATAAAAGTGTGTTTTCTCTTATGCTGTGCTGGCAATCCAGGTGAATAGCTCTGCTAACATCTCAGCCATCGATCTCATCCAAAGGCTGCAGTTTACCCTCTTTTATTTTTTGGATCATGGGCTTTCATATTTTTAGCCCAGTATGTAATCTATATATTCTGTGCATACTTTACATTGTAATCTATTCGATTGTGTACATTAATAAAATAATTTCTTTTCAGCAAATATAATACACTGCATTTCTAACTCCACCACAAATCCATCGTTGCCTACAGCCATGGTGAATCAGTTTCCATCACCCAACTCGAACCCAACACCCAACACCCGACCTCCAACCCCTCCTATGAACTACCGGAAAGGCAACTGGACCGTCCAGGAAATGCTAACCCTCATCGCCGCCAAATGCCTCCATGATGACCGACGCTATGCCGCCGCATCATCCCCCTTCGCCTACCAGCGCTCCGCCCGGCCATGCTGGAGGTGGATCGAGAACTACTGCTGTGCCCACGGCTGCCTCCGCTCCAAGAACCAGTGCATCAACAAATGGAACAACCTCCTCCGTGAGTACAAAAAAGTCCGCCAAGTCCGCCACTACGAGTCCAGAAATGCTGGAACTGAACTTAGTACCGGTGCCAACTGAAAAAGCTACTGGGAGATGGAGCAGCATGAAAGGAAATAATTCAACCTACCTAACAACATGGGCTTCGACATCCACGAATCAGTCACTACAGTACTCAATCCCCACAATGCTCGTCGGATCCCCGTCTCCCCGACGCCGGTCTTGGTGATCCCACCACAGCAGCCGCCAAAAGACCTCTCGCTCCCTCCAGCGGTGATGCAAGCTGCCACCCAGACTAAAGACTCAAGTAAGTTTGGTTTTCATTCTTTTAATTTGATGACCATTGTGCGTACTTCTCCAATGCTATTGAAGACATTGATGACGTCTGAGGAGAAGAAGCAGAGGCATAAGGATTTGCTGGAGCTAGACTAAAGGGAGTTGAGACTAGAAAAAGGAGGTTGAGGCTGGAAGAGGAGAGGTCTGAAGATGAAAAAGCAAGCGGTGTCGGGGTTGTTATCTTAGTTAATGGATTATCGAATGCTGTGCATGCACTTGTGTCGGAGAAACAACGTATGGTTGGCGGTGGTCGTACGTAACTAGGAGCATTTTCATACTAACTGTGATTTGAATAGCGGAGTTTACTGGTCTTTTTCAGATTTGTAAACTTCAAATTTTTTTTATAACTTTTTGTCTATTGTTAATAATATTATATAATTTACTTTATCCTTCGTCTAATCACATGGGACTGCCCACAACAAAATTAATTTAAAAAATATATATTATATGTTTGTTCCGATGAACATAATCTATGTTATGAATGATTTTTTGGATAATAATTAATCTTTTTTCTCTCTTTTGGAATTTTATCAGAAGAAAGATTTAATTTCTTCATTAATTATTGATTTGGATTACAAATTAAAGAAGAAGAAGAATAAAGACTAATGATATTAGGCTAAATAATAAAGGAATAAATTAATACTTTCTATTTAGAAGACAATTTAGTAGCTGAACGTATTTTTGAAAGAGAAGAGATGAAGAAGCTATCCTGAGCCTTTTGGTAAGCCCTTTGTGATGTCCGAGCCAACAGAACAAGTAGAAATATGGTTAACTTATATGTAAGTTTTATAAAAATTAAGCAAATTTTAAAACGTAGTTAATTTTTATAAATAACCAATTGGTTGCCGTAGCGCCTGTTTCTCTAGTCAGGTGCATAACAGAGTCAAAGATCGCGTCCTTCTCGTCAGTGGTCAACTGCTTCCGTCCAGAATGCTCGAGCATCTACGCACGTGCCTGCACAAATTTTTCTTGCAACGCAAAATTAAATACAAATAAATATTACATGACATTATTATAATATTTTATAATTAATTAATTAAAATGATCATTAATTATAACTTATAACTTAAAATATACATAGATGTGCGACGTAGGCAATATCAACCTCATGCCCAGCATATGACATTGATCCCACGTCGTCTTTCTGCCTAACGGCATGTGTATGCTCAAACACGTCCATATACGAGATTGGACCCCTCCGCGCTCTTTCCTGCAATAATTGATGTGTATTATTGTTGTTTATACAAATTTATACAAAAATGTAATTACTGTTCGTAATTCCAGTTAATTAATTTACCAGGTCCCCACGATGGTGCTGCAATGATTTTGGGCCACCGTGGTGTGTGACAGGATTTTTCTGTCTATTCGTAGAGTTCCTGTCCGACTCTATCTGCAAATTAAAAATTAAGATTATATTTTACTGGAATAAATTTATAAAATATGGTAACGTTAATGGTACCCATAATATAAGAAGCACATGAATATGAAACAAAATCATAGATTTAAAAACAGCAGCTTTACTAATTACATTTCAAAAATATGTTTCATATCAAGTTACATAATTTCAATCATTTTCCAATTCCGGATCAAATATAATTATTACAAAAATACGCCAAGGGCGACCTACGAAGATTCCCCACGGATGACTAGAGTACTAATTAGACAAAAACTGTCTTAATACATCACAATGGAATAAAACAAAATAACTCCTAAATTTAGCTATCCATGCCTCCTGCACATCTTCAGAAACTTTATTCGTCCACCTACTAAAACTTGTAAACCTCAACTCTCTACCTGCTCAAATTAATTTTGAGCATCCAAGAGTTTAAGGAGAAAAACATAAACTTCGAGACAGACATAAAGCCTGGTGTGAATAATACAATACATTTCGGTTATCTGATATTAAGTGAGACCATGCCGCTCAGCGGAATGGGTTTTCCCTTACTAATATCCTTTTAAAAGCATATCTTTTGCAATCAAAATACTTCAACCAAACTGGTTAAAAAAATAATAGCATATCATGTATGCATAAATATCAGGTAATCAATGGATTATCGGTCCGAGCATTATAGTTTTGTTTGGCAGACTACTAATCTTTGGCTGACTTGGGCCTACCAGACAAAAGAAAATAATAATCTAACATTCTGATAGATACTCTTTCGAATGGTCTGTCTCTATCTTACTTCTCCAAGGGTCAGCTGGTCCTAATGGTTTTGCAGGATCACTAATAACATATCTTACTCTGTATATTCCTTTCTGTGTGTATCATCATTTAGCCTTACATATGACAAAGCCTACACACTGGAATTTTAGGCTTATATTAGCTAGAGGCTACTAGCAAAAGTATAGAGCACGACACCATACCAGTTCCATCGGTAATGCTAATATCTGAGTCATTTACTTAAGTTCAACTACCCAATCAAATTTTCCTCGAACACGTTTCTTTCAAAGTTATTTAACCCCTTAAATCGTACATAAACAAGAAAATTATATTATATGCTTTAGTCAAATCATATTGCCATGTTATATACTTCATGTAAAACAGTATTGATGAAAACATTCAAAACCTTTGAAAGTATACCTTTTGAAACCATTGTAAGCACCCCTTTCAAAACCATTGAAAGTACCCCTTTCGGTAGAAGTAAACTACTTTACTTTATAACCTTAGACCAAAAGGCCAAAACATTCCTTTCGGAAACATTTACAGTAGACATTTCGAAAACATCGAAAACATCCCTTTCAAAAGCTTTATTTCAAAACACTTTAAACAAGCCTTTCGAAAACTTTGGAAACCTTCCATTTAAAACCTTTCAAAAACATTGGTGAACCACCTCTTCGAAACCTTTACCTTATACCTTTTGAAAGCATTAAGTCCTTTACATAACTCAAACTTTTCGAAAGCATTGGGTTCATGTAAAAACATATGGAAAAACCATTTGGAACCATTTAATACCGTTCCTCTCGAAACCGTTGTGTTTAAGTTTCAATAGAACAAAGGGTCTTAAAACAACTAAGTCGAAAGCAACTTTTTCGGAAGCAATTTCCTATGTAAAAGAAGTGGATGGTGTCAAAATCATTCCCTTCGAAAGCATTGGAGAAGCGACTTAGGGTTTAAAGTGAAAGAACCCTTTCGAAGGCATTGCTTCGAAAGGTTGAATGTGGCTGGAAGGGGTTTCGGCACCTTCGATAGCATTTTCTTAAAACGAAGGCATAACCACTTTCGAAACCATTCTTTAAAACTATTTGACAAAGTCGAAAGCTATCTTATTCGAAAGCTTTTTTTTTAAAAGCAAAGCAGGCGCATTTCCTTTTAATAGCAAAACACGGTTTCGACCCCTTCGGAACCCATATTTCAACTCTATACATTTCGCCTATCTCCAATCCACTACGTATCACGACTTTTGATACCATGTGTATTGGTTTCGGCTAAGATGGAGGAAAAATTATTTAGTCGAAAGGTGCCGTCGAAAGTGTCGAAAAAGCAAAACCTTTGTAAAAAATGATATTTAACTTTATAAAGTAATTTCTTTTCAACTAACCTACGTTGTTTGTCAACATATGATTGGTTGCCGATTTCTTCTTTGAAATATTTTCTAAAACTGCTACTAATTCCAGAAATAAGTAATTTTAAACATTTGCAAATTTTCCCTTCTCTTTTTATAAACATATAAAACATTTATGTCCTATACCTTAAAATGTTTATATACTTATTAAAACATTTAGAAAAATTCTACAAAAATTTCCATAAATCATTTTTAATATGTTTTCTAACATATATAAATTTTTGATCCAAAGCTAATACAAAATAGCCATTATTAATTTTAAACCAAATTAACTAATTTCTTCATAAGAAAATTCATAATAAATCCATATTAATTGAGAAAATTATGAAATTTGAAACCCGTCTCTAAAATAACATTTTCGACCTTATGTCGAAGTCGCAAGGAATCTGATTGTCATTTGATAGGTTTTTCATATCAAAACTTGTTATAAAAATCAATATGAATAAGCATAATTCATCAACAAGTATATATATATATATATATATATATATATATCATTCAAAACATGGCAATATACTTTGCAAAATATTCAAATCTAATCTAGAAACTGAAAACATCAAAAAAAAAATGAGATGTAACTTATCATTCACCTTTAGCTTGTGATTAAAGAGTTGAGATTTGATCTTGGATTAAGTTGATTAAGCTTCCTTCTTTTGATTCTAGCTTTATATTCTTCTTGCTTTGCCTTAAAGGTGGCCGACCACTCTTATATTTAGTTTTTGTTTTGTGAATGTGTAAATGAAAGTGCGTGAGGGTTTAAGGTATTAGAATAGGTCTTATTCCTATTTTTCCCTTATCAACTACCCTTACTTATTTCATTTTAGATTCCCCTTAGTTCATTTGTTATTAGACATGGCTACCCCTATTAACACAAACCTCAATCCCTTAACCATTTACATTCTTTTATTTTATTAAACAAATTAAATGTCCTAAATAATATTAATAAAAATTAGGGTCATTACACATAACTATATACTATGATAGGGAATCCCAAAATCAATCAAAAATACATATCCTGTGTTCACCATAGAGAATCGAATGGAAAATCCTAACTCGGACCGATGTAAATCATCTTAAAATCGCATACTCGAATCTAGAACAAACAGTTATGCCAATAAAATAATATACACACGATTACGTATTTATTTCAGTTGGTTTCTCATTATTTAGATTCTTTTATTTACATTTACTTCATTACTTAGTGCATTTAAGAAAATACTAATATCACTTAAGAGCCATTCCATCAAATTTTGCTTCGGTTTATCATGACCATTTTATACAACACTTCTCATATTTATTATCACTTCACAACTTAAGTTCATATTCATATTAAATCAAATTCAATTTTATTTAACATTACTTAAGTCAAATTCCATGTCATCTTAATTTCAAATTTTTTTTCGCTATACTAAAACGTTCAACCATTTTAAAATTTGGTTTCACTTTTTCATTTTCTCAAAATTTATAAGTTCAAAAACTTATCTACTTAAAATTCCATAAATATTTACTTAGGTTAAATTTCATTTCAATTCTCCTTTTCTTAACACTTATATTCAACAAATTTAAATTTTTGTTTTTAGTTATTAGTTTTCAAAATTTATAAGTTATAAAACTTAATTACTTATATTTGCAAATTAACCTTTGGATCTTAAAATCAAGACTCGTTTTACCAAAAAAAAACTCTAACGGTAGCAATTCCTCTCTTGAAAACCCAAACTTGAACGTCGACGATAATGCGGTCATCGCTGAATTTTTTTTCTAACAACCGAAGTGAGTTCGGTGCATTCTTAACGCTTTCATATTCCATTTAAAATATTTCCATTCAAAAAAATTTCAAAATAATATTATTTTCCAACACTTAGAATTTTTTTTCAAAATCCACATGATTTTAATTCTCAAATTCTTGCCTTTTAATTCCTTTTAATTTACAAATACATTTCCCTAATATATAATCTCAATATGGTTTTACAAACCATTTCTTAATTGTTTATCTTGTTTATATTATAATAGTAACAACTTTTATTAGAACATAAACAAAAAAAATTATAATAATCAAATATTATGATTCTCTGAAAACCAAACACACCCTATATACTATAATAATTTTTGAAAAATGATTCCTTTATATATAAAATATAATCAAGGTAGAATTATTTCATTCACCCAATTTCGTACAATACTTTGTCGAATTACTCTATTCAAGTGTTTAGAAATCCCTATCAACAATGTTAATTACCTATATTGAACAGAATCCATAAGCCACTCAAGAGATTAATCAACATTATATAAAATATTTTTATACCACTAAAGAATACGCGTTTATATATAAATGCAGCAAACTCATTCTAGGGTGTTACCGACCCTATCTTTAATGAGTAATCCCCATCAAGGCTATTGGTTCTCGCTTAACCTTCAACTCTAATACCAAAAACTTAACGACCCAATTTTCCGTATAGTTTAAGCGGACAATCAACCATACACGACCCATTCAAATTGAACGGAAAGGCAGATAGTTAGGTTAAAGAAAGAAGAAAGAAGTCAAGAAGAAACTAGACAAAATAGAATCTCACGGCGAAAAAAATAAACTACAACATACAACAAATATTTATACAAAAGCAAACTATAATGTGTGTGTGTATATATATATATATTAGACATCAGTTAGAATATACTAACATACTTCAGCTCGGACGGTTACAACAACATGTCCTCACAATTGCTGTAAATAGAGCAATGAATGTGCGGAAAAATAACCATATACATGGATACATCTTTGAGCCTCCAGGTCGTCTTCTGAGCTCCAATGCATCTAAATTAATCTGTAAATATGCTTGGTCCGACCCGAGCATTATAATAAAATAAAATTTGAGTCAATCTGGCAAACCACTTTGAGAAAACACACCTCAATTTAGTTTTAATGTTTAAAAATGTTAAAAAAATAAATGTGTCACGTAGGACTACACTACACGTTAACACATACAGGTTTTTACCTTACCATAACCGCTCAAATTCATACGAAATTCTCTGATATTATAATAGTGTCTAAGATACAAGTACTTATTAATCATAGCTGAAATTGTTACATTAATTAAATTCCACCATAATTGGTAGACAACTAAAACAGTAAAGGCATGTATTGGGAAGTCGATTCCATACAATGACTGGGCTGTTGGGTACTGCCCATCACAGTGCGTATCTAGATAAAATAACACCAAGGTCGAACCTATTTACCCCTGCCAACATAGAACCAACCTACTCTTTACTAGATAATACCGAATATGATCACCCCTCCGTTAATGGTCCCCAAAGCATACAAATGAGCTATAATATTGACTCCAGATATGGATTATCATACCTTACTTAGAAGCGACCCACTTAGCCTTGCTAAGTCACCTCTGTTTTAGTCATTCCCAGTTGATGAGGCTTGAGACTACGTTTTACCTTTTATTTAGCACTTCCTACTTAGAATGCAAACACTGACCTCCAAGAAATAATACAGTGCCAGCATTCATCAATATAAGTTCATTCTGAGACTGAATGAAACCGAAGGCACCACTTCTACTACATCCATTTTGGGAATCACCCTCAAGATTAGTAGCAAGCAGTCCTTACACTTCAAAGAGCTTCATCTTCAGTTCTATCATCTTCAATACGTCTTTACTTCGAACACTTGAGTTGGATCGAAGTGGTTTTCAGATTACTGATCTGATTTCGGTCTCTTCGAAACAACATTCGATAGTTTTCTGTAAGCTCAACCCCGGTTCTTTAGGAAATGAACAGTTAAAGATAAGCACAAAGATCACCTCCTAATAGTTAGATGATGGATTTCTTTATCGTTTGTCCTAGGAGAATGAAACGAGATTTATACGCATAAAAAGCATTATCGAAGATAACTGTACCTTATAACTCACATATTTCTCCCAGATATTTCCAAAGTTTTATTTTGGGTCCAAATTCGATAGCTGGTTATTTAACTATCGAATAGACAAATATACGAATTAGGGATTTATTTCAACGAGAAAACCAACATTGGTTAAGCACATAAGTAACAACTAGCATCTTTAATGAATCTTTTCATTAATTGAATTCATCATGTAAATATTTGTATCAAAATAATTTTACAAAGATATATTCACATGTGCTTATCTCTATATTTTCAATACTTAGAAATATCCTTATGCTT
The DNA here is from genome assembly GCA_030765085.1 of Allium cepa. NCBI lineage: Eukaryota > Viridiplantae > Streptophyta > Magnoliopsida > Asparagales > Amaryllidaceae > Allium > Allium cepa. The sequence goes on along the minus strand of CM060943.1, from coordinate 870,763,502 downwards.
ATCCCAATGATATAGGTATATTCACAAAATTGGAGGAAGATTTCCTTTCGCACAATTCTAAAGCCATTTATAAAACTCCTTTTATAAATCTAGAAACGTATTTCTAAACTTCGTTTATAAATATTTAACCATTTATAAAATGCCTTTACCTTGTAAATAATTTTCCTTTAAGTCTTTAAATCATTTAGAAAACTCCTCTTATAAAAACCAAATCTATTTGTAAAACTCTATTTATAAATCTTGAAAAAACATTTATAAATAGATTCTAATCATTTACTACAAAACACTATTATATAGTAATAATTAGTAAAAAAAATTTAAAACATTATTAATAAACAATAAATTAATCTTCACCATTATTATAAACAATAAATAATTTCCGAAGCATTATTAATACTCATTATTATTGATTTCAAAAAATATTAATTATTTACCACAATTAACCTTTAAAAATATTAAAATATTGATAAAAATAACTTTAATACAACATTAATTATAAATAAATAATTTTAAAACAATATTAAGTATAAATAGATAAATTTAAAACAATATAATTTTAAAACAATAGTAATTATAAATAAATAACGTAGAAGAGATAAATAAAAAGGTTGGAGTAAAAATAGAAGTTAAATCATCTAAAATAAAATATTTCTAAAATCCGATATCGGATTCAAATCATTTCCTGTCCCAATAACGATACTGATATTGATTTCCTATTACTACAGGGTTTAAGTTTGTGCATATAACGATATCATAATCAATAGAGCCAACCGTTAGTTTTAATGTCCAATAATTCATATGTCCAGAATGTTATTTAAATTAAAATCAACAGTGGCAAGGAATCCAGTTGGATCCTTCCAACCTGTCCTCCTACATCAAAACTTGTATGTATATATCAGCATATATATATGTAAATAAAATCAACAGTGGTGAGGAGTCCTATTTGATACCTCCATTCTATTCTCCAGCTTTAAGGCAGTATATAATCATATAATATGGGTCTTCCGCTACTAGGCGGGTGTGTGTGTGTAAGGTCATTTGCTCTAAGGGTGGGAATAAATCCAAATCAACTGATAAAATAGTAAATCATTCAAACATTCAATCAATAATTTTTATCAACAATACAACATACTAGTTAACCAAAAAGTTGAGTTTAACACACCATTATTCCAGTTGTCATCGAAGCATTCTGGTTCCATCAGAATTCGAACGACGTTCGAATTCAGTGTAAAATTTAACCAGCTCTATTCGTGGTCGAACCAATTCAATATCATAGTTCACGTTAATGCTATCCTAACACTACCGCTGCATTCAATTTTGACCTAAAATGAACAAGTTATCGCTAATATAAGATTTCCAATTTTAAAATATAATATAACTCCTTAATTTCAAATAATTATTTTTTAATTAACTACGTTTAAATTATAACCCATCCTCCTAATTCTCCTTCTCCCTCTTGCGTTCGATAATACCCTTGAAACTTCACCTCATCACCGCTGCAGCCTCATTCATCCAACCACGGCTGCATCATCTCCCCACGCTCCGTCGATCTCGACAAGCTTCCAGTTACCAATCACGTCGCCTATAAAGGCCCAATTCCTGAGAAATCCATCAAAACCAAACACCATTCATCCTTGGATTTCCATCATCACTGTCCATGCCGCACCACCAAACTTCGCCTAAACCATGCCCAACCATTCTCAACAATATTCCTTTGGGTCCATCAACTAAAGATCATACAAAACGCCGCGAATCCCCAAAAACCATTCGATTATAATTCTCCTTCAGTGTCCATAGCCAATCTCCGCAATTTATCTACTACATCTCCCTTTCACGAACGAATTGGTAGTTGAAGCAGAAGCCAAAAAACACACGTAACATTCCCAAGGATTATGTGACATTTGATCGAGCACGGTTGATTTTTTGAATTGAGAAACTTTCCTCTGGTTTGGTCGTGATTAAATAGGGGAAAAGCGAGGGTCTGAAAGTGGGCAAGGGTATAGCTACAGCGGAGAAATATGGTGAGGGTATGGTTGTGTGTATGTGTGTGTTTCTATATATATTCAAAAATATCTAGCTCGATGTACTCAATAATCTCGAACTCCAAACAAAACGTGTCGCCTGACGTTCCATATGTAATAGTCATATTTCGAACACAATGAAACAAGTCACGAGACCTAATTCGATCATATACAGAGGATAGCTTTTCAAACCTAGTTATATTATATAAATTTCTATAACTAGTTCCTAAGCGTTTCGAACTCACACGATCAAACGATACGTTCGATAGTTACGAAATTCGACACCATAAATAACTCGCTATTACGAATCTAACGAAAGTTGTTTCAACGAAATTCGAGACAGTGCTTCGGAAGGCTATTTTCACAATTTATTTAAAATGAATATCATAGAAACAAGTTTAATCACTTTTAAATTCAAATTCAAAAGTTTACTATCTTCATTCTTATCCGAATAGAATTTAAATCAACTTTCGAAATCATTTTCATTCGCATAGAGTTAAAGATTTAATTATTTAAACAAATTCAAATATTCAACGAACCATTATATTTGAAATTCAAGTTATTTAGTTCATAAAATTAACTTTTCAATATTCAAAAGCAACTAAATATTCCTAATTCGAATGACCGAAATTATAGATCATTACAGATAAGTTTTTGAATTAATTAAAATAATTAACTAACTTAATTACTTAATTTAAACACTCGACTCCCCTAATTATCTTCCCTGATCTAAACTCATGCACAAGATACTCTATACACGCACCATTTTCGCCTTTGTCTCTCATCCCTCCCTCTTTCTATACTCAATGAAATCAACCACCACTTCCTCCGACAAACTCCATGAGCGTGCTCTCCACATCCCATCCTTTGACATCATGCTCACACCTCCTTCTTGATTCACGATCATGCCCAACTATATGACAAACCTAATGTTGTGCATCTCCTTATGCGGCCACACCACCTCCAATTGGTCTCTGTCCACTCGTGTGCTCAAGGGAAACTCAACGACACCCTCCATCTTGTCTAACTCCACATATAGCCTCGAAAAATGCTAACACTAGTTTTCAGCCACAACCATCGATCATCTCCAGTCGCCACCCGCAAGACAAACCCCATATAGATTCAAGCTATCACTCATACAACTTCAATGGATCAGACGGCATATTTACCGTCGATAAAAGCTCTTGATTTTAATTTTGCAAGAGGAGGCTAGGGTGAAAATGTTTACAAGAAGAGAGAAAAATGAAAAAAGGGAAGAATGGAAAAAAAGAGTGGGAAAGAAAAGTGCAATGGAGGTTATTTTAAGTTAAAATTTCTGACACTTCGCTATAAAATATTCCGTTCGCATACAAACCGCAAACGATGGAAATAAAAATACAATTGCACACAACAATGCGACATGAACACAAAACAACAATAAAATTCACTGGTTATCTTATTTTGTGTTCGAAAATAGCAATGTTTGTCGAAAAATACGTCAAATGATAATTTAAATATTTCTAAATTAAAAATTATGAAAAAAATTCTATAAGTTCATTTAAAAATACGTCATTAAAAATCATATTATTTATTAACAATTCATTTTCTTATTATTCATTATATTTAAATCAAATTTAAATTTTTTAAGTAAATTGAATATCCCTATCTGAAATGTAAAAATTACGGTCGTTACACATTCCATCAAACACACGCATATATAATATCTCCATTAAATTTTCATAAATAACTAAACATAAATCTTGTACAAAAATAATCTTCTTAACGTCAACAAAAAAGTCAATGATAACTGTTTCCAAAAGTGAAAAAAATGTTGAAATTTGAAATACATTTGTGACTGATAATGTCTTAAAGTAATTAAGCAAACAAGAAGGATTTAATAAATGCATGCTTATTATAGATATTCTCATTTAAATATGAATGCTATAGTGTAGATTAAGTATAAATATTAGAGTAAATGACCTTATAAAGAAATAAAAAAACTTCATATTGCATAATAATATATTTTAGAATTCAATTCTTAGTGGAGCAATAAGTTATTGGCATTTAATGTTCGGACTTCAAATCATCAATTATATATGCATGCAAACAAATAATTTTTTCTTTACACTCTAACTTTTCAAATCAAACATTTGTGAAAAACATAAGGGACTAATACATATCATCACTAATTTTTCTCTTAATGTAATCATTCACTTCCTATGCTAATGAAAAATATTAATATCGAGTCACCTCAATGATAAGAGTTAAAGCTTGTATCGAAACATAGAAATTTAAGAAAATTAATGTTCATTCAAGGAAGAACTTTTTTCCTCAAGAATGGATGTTTATTATTTATCAATTATATAAAAAAAATCAAGACATTCAACAAGAAAGTTGCATTACTTACATACATGGAAAAGAACATAGATGTTTCGTTGCATTATTTTTAATTCCTCTATCAGTTTACTATTATACTTTTATTAAATGGTTAATTAAGATTAACAGCCTCTATTTTCATTTTATAAAGTTTACACCTGTAAATTATATTCATTAACATACTAGCTCTAGTCATGTGGAGCATGCATCATATATTTTTAAGGAACAAACTTATAAATAACCATTAAGTATAACTGTAATAGTAATCTATATTTATAGATTGCTCAAACAATAACATAATTTACTTGCATATAACATATAAGGATATGATATATCCGGATGAGTGATAGTAAGATAAACCAAGCTTCCAACAATAGTATGGTATATAATAGGATCGGAAATTAGTATACCATCCGAAGGACAGTGGTTTGCATTACTTCAATAGGAGTGTCAAAGACCTAATTAACAATAAGTCTAGCTTTAAGGAGAATATCTACGACATATTTTGTTTGAGAAAGAAGATAACCTTTCGGTAAGTATGCAGTCTCAATTCCTAATTTATATTTTAGAGGTCCAAATCTTTTATTTCAAATTTTTTAGCTAATTCCTTTTTTGAGGAATAAATGCCATGAATATCATCTCCTGCAATAATCGTATTCAACATAAAAATAGTATGTTACGTCCTTCATTAACGTATTTAACTAAAAGGGCAATATCATGAAAGTTAGCGACGGAAACAAGAGATTTAATCGTAGTAGAAAATTTCTCAAACTAAGGGCAAGGTGCTTGCTTAAGTTTGTACAATGCTTTCTTAAGCATATAAACATATCCAGATTCATGTTGATCACCTAGAAGAGGTTCTGTCTAAACTTCTTCTTGAAGATCACCATTCGAGAATGCATTTTTAATTGTTTTCGAGCGTAGGCAATGGCAATAAGAGTATGAATGAGAATCATTTTTGCAACCATAGCAAACGTCTCTTTATAATCCATGCCATTCCATAAGAGTAACCTTTTTTTTGAAATGGTACTTTATATACAACAAATCACCGTGACAACATATCACATGTCAGTAAACGTTCGAATCACGCTATGCAAGTTTCGAACTTGTGATCTCTTGCACCGAAGCCAAATCACTTAACCACTGGGACAGTGGTGCTTGTCATAAAGAGTAACCTTTTGCAGCCAATCAAGCTTTTTATCTTTCTATTGTTCCATCATATTTGGTTTCAATTTTATATACCCAACGAAAACCAACAATGCTCTTACCATAAGGTAGATGAATCAACTTTTAAGTATATGTCCTTTGTAAGGTTGAAAGTTTTTCGTCCATAGCCTCTCGTCAACAAGGATTAAAAACTGCCTCTTTATAAGAAGTCGGCTCAGAAAGTTTATGAATGGAGATTAAGAACCAAGAAAAGGATTAAGAGTAACAAAAATAAGCAAAATCATGTGATTTTGAAGACTTAAGAATGCGTGTGGAATGACGAAGTGGTGGATCTACAGGCTCAGTTAGGGATTAAGCGGCCATAATGGAGGGATGTAGCTTCAGGTGTTCTAGTTGTTCCAGTTTCTATGAGGCTATTAGTATTATCCTTATCCTCGGAAAAGTCATTAATATAAATTAGATCAGATTTGGTTAAACTATGAGTGTTGGATGAAACAGTGTAAAAAGGTATAGGTTTAAGAAAACAACAATTTTAGACAAATAAAGTTTTTATGTGGTTGGATCAAAACATCTATACCCATTTTTACCCATCAATGCTAAGGAAAATACAAATAGCAGACCGAAATATAATTTATTGCATTCTATATGAGGAAGAAGAATAAAATATGTACACCCAAACACTTTAAAACAGAATAATCAGGTGCATGTCCGTATAATATTTTAAAAGGTGAAATACCTGAAATGTGAGAAGAAGGAATACTGTTAATTATTTTAACAGCCGCAAGAATAACATCATCCCAAAATTCCCTGCGAACAGAAGCAAGAGGTAACAGAGATCGAACAGTTTCAAGAATATGTTTATGTTTTCTTTCTACATCTCCCATTTTTTATGAGCATTAATACATAAAGTTTGTTGAATAGTTCAATCCAAAGAAAGTAATTCAAAAATTTCTTATAGGTGTATTCTCCATCTATAGCATACCTAAAACATTTTATAACAAACGAATGTTGTGTCTTGACAAATGCTCTAAAGTTTTTGTATATTTCAAAATAGTCAAAGTGATGTTTCATTAAATAGGCCCAATAGTAGTGTGTGTAGTCATCAATAAACGACACATAATATTAAGACCCTCCTCTAGTGGAAACTGGAGATGGTCCCTACATATCTGAATGAATCAACTGAAATAGAGTAGATTACGGATAAAACAAAGATCTTAGCTGCATTCATTGATTCTACGAGCGTAGTTGGTGAAAGACGTAAATGTTTACAATACCTGGTTCACATTTAAGAGTTTTTTTGAGTTTCAATTCTGTGACGACCCGCCCTTCTACTACCAGAAAGACTTATCATCATTAAGAAAGAAAGGGATAGAAGTAGGAAAGAAAGAGAAAGAAAGACTAACAACATCTGAATCTCACAGCGGAACGGAACAAAATATAATATATCACATAAATATTTCATAGCTTTTACATATATCAGAGTTATTCAATATCAATATACATGACAGTCATATACATACACCTATCACTATATACATCAGAGGTACAGTACATCTCAACTAACATAGCGGACTACATATATATAGCTATATACGTCTGGAATCTCCTGCTCCAAGCTCCTTCAGAAATCAAAGTCCATAACCTATCACTTGGCTACTCATAAAAATTTGAGTACCCAAGAGTTTATGAAAACACAAAATATAAACTCCGGGTCAGACATGGGTCTGGTATGAATAAACGGTTTAAGTTGTTTAACTTTGAAAACATTTGAAAATAAAGGTATCACGTAAGACTCCCCACAAATAAATATGGGTAAGTTTTTACCTTACGCTAACCAAAACATTTCATAGGAAATCCGGCGATATTATAATAGTGTCTAGGATTTTCAAGTAAATAGAAAATAGCCGAAATTGTTACATGATTAAATTCCAGCTACTAGCCACAAAAGTGGGTAATACAAATCAAAACCGTAGGGTGTCGTGGGGAAAATGGATTTCCAACAATGGCAGGGCTACTGGGGTACCGCCCGTCACAGTACGGGGCCTATATCACCGTACCGAGGATCACTCCTGACCCCCTGCAACACAAGGCCGGAAACATTCCTTACTGAGTAGTCCCGAACAAGATAAACCCCGTGGTTGGCGCGACCAACCACCCACTAAGCCGAAATATAAAAGGGACATCTAGACAGGGGAAATATCTTGTCCTGCTTGGGCATGACCCACCTAACCTTGCTGCATCTCCCCTGTTTTAGCCATTCCCGGTTGATGAGGCTTGAGGCTGCGATTACCTTTATAGAACATATTACTTAGAATGCTCATCGACCGCCTGACGATGTGCTGAAAGCATTCAATCCATACAAGTTCGTTCCGGGTTCGAACGAAACCGAAGGCATTATCTCGTTACACTCGTTTTGGAATCACCTCAGAGTCAACGACGATAACCCTTGCCTTCTGAATACACCATCTCGATCTTCATTTCAGGATTCACGACCTAACGTTTAAATTGGATCGATGTGGTTTTCGGAGAATCAGATTTGATTCTTCCGATCCCGGCCTCAAAGAATCCAACCGCCATTTTAAGGGCCAAGTTGTCTAATTAACTTAATAGTTTAAATAATTTAAATTTAGCATTGAATTAACATAACATTTATCACAGATAAAACATATACAAACATCATAGATATAACACAACATACCACAGGGTAACATAGAATATCATCATATAAATATCACAATCAGATATCTAACACAACAGTTCATAAGCGATTTCCCTTAAATCTTATTTGTAATTAATTCAATTTAGAATTAATTGCCTGAGAATTAATCACTTAACTCTATTTAATTAATCATTCATTCCAGATTGTTTAATTATTGATTTCTTTATTAATCTTTAAATCTTAATTACATAATTACTTTATTTTCACACTATCACATAGCATTTGCCACATAATTATTTGAAATTAATTACTCTAATTAACCATTTTAATGAATAGTCTTAATTATTAATCAAACTTAAATTCCCATTTAATCACTGCTAATTACTTACTTAACCATTTATTTATTCTCAATTAAATTACTCGATTCAGTAACTATCTATCATTCATAAGTTGACTTTAAGTAATTAAATTCAAATTTACCCCTTCTCTTTATTATAACTCGCTCTCTGATTATTAAGTAATTACTCTCAACCACTTTTCAAAATAATTAATCAATATCAATGCTTCATCTTAATTAACATTTAAAAGGAATTTTTCTTAACTTCAAAATCAATTTATTATTAACTACACCGCTTGAATGTTAATTATCTTATACTTAACTTAGTAAGTGCTTAATTAAAATAATAATTAAGTGTTTCAAAACATCGTTATGTATTAAGTAAACTCATCATTGCCTAAATCCAACGTCTTCACCATACTAAAATTTTTTTTATGGAGAAACAAACTTTAATCAATATTAACACTAATGCAAAACTGCATTCTGTACAACCCGAGACTCCCCTTTCTTAAACTCGACTATTACTTCGGGTTAAAAAATAAATCTCCCGAGAAAGAAACCCAGTAACTCTTTCTTCTTGTTTTTTTTTAAAAACTTCCAGCAAGTTTGTTTTAAGGTTAGATATAAATTATCATCAAGAAATAACTCTCGCACTCAACTCGAGTCCAACTCGAAGGAAAAATAGCGGCCGACTCGAGTCAGACCTCCCCTACACGGTACCGACACCAACACCGCTGTCGTGCACGTGCACGGCAGCGCAGCCTAACTTCGGCGAACTCCGACACTACCGGCATGTCACAAACCACCCCCCATTCTCGAAATTCAAACCGGATTGTCTCAAATCAATTCGAAAAGTAAAACAGTAGTTCGAATGGAAACAGCCAACAACATTACTGACAAAAACCACCTTGTCTTCGACGTACCGGCCACCGGAGCCACTCGAACCTCGGCTACACTACGACATCTCACTAAGTAACCCTCCACCATGATTTAGTGGCACTCGGTTGCTTGATGAAGGCGATCTCGATCCTTTACAGACATGGAAAAATTCTGTAACTCGAGCCCTAAATTGATTTCGCATTATAATCTCGAACAACATAAAAATTTTCTGATAATTTTCTTGTAATCACATACGTTTATATTTGCTTCATCCCAAATTTCAACCTTTGTTATTGATTAAATAACAGGAAATTTGCAAACGTACCCTTTTGATTCGAATACAAACTGCCTTAGAAATACTGTGTTAAAAATTTTCATTTTAGTTTTAAAAATCATATTTTGTAGTAAGGATTCAAGCTATGAACTAAATTTAATACTTTACATCAATCCAATTATCCAATTTTATGCTTGCTTACCTGTAAAATAAAGTTACAGTGTATGTTTACAAACCAGGGTTTAAATTAGCATTTAAAAATCTTAATTACAAGTTTAAAATATTATGCTTGGTTTAAAAATTAAAACTTAGCAATGATTTAATGTGAATCATATGTGATTTGTTTGAACAATATTCAACCTGTATCATTTTTCCAGAGTAGTACAGAGCAACCCAGCAATATTCGAAATCAAAGCATAAACAATCATACCATAAACAATCCTCTGAACTGTTATTCTATCAAACTTAAAGCTTTTAAACTTTTTGTTTACTCACCTAATAATCTTTGAATAGAGGGCAAGGTTGCTTCATGAAGAAAGAAAACTGTAATTATAGTTTGAATTCCTGTAACTTTTCTTGTTTTCCTGAATTTGTTTGAACTTGAAATTATCAAGTTGTGCTTATTTTCTTTCACATCTTCTCAGGTTTTTCTTTATAAGTTAAAGACTGAACTAAATAAAATAAGACATAATAAATACATATATATAACCTTCAACAGTTTTGCCTTCTTGAACAAGCCTTGTTGACAAAATATCTTGCGTTGTTTTTGTTTGCACTAAGGCCTAAGGTGATTCAACAATTTCGGCTGGAAGGTTTTCTTTTAGACAGAAAAGTGGGCTAATTCAATGCTTATGTTTTTTTTTACTTATCCCAACACAATCTATATTTACTAACACAAATATTTAGTACAAAGATATTGCAGGCTTATGTTTGTACTAGTATGTTTCATATGTGTTTACACTAATTAGTATTTACTGACATAAACATTTTGTACAAAATATTTCAGATTTTGTTTGTACTGAAATGTTTACATATAAGTTTACACTTCAATGCTCTGCTGACCAATTTTGTACAAGAGTTTTGTTTTAATATCTTGATATGAATACTTGTTCTCTTATGTTCACATATAAGTAGTATTTGCAAACAAGTTAAATTTGTTTAAAGATACTTGCAGATTTGTTTGTTTAGTGTAATTATACAATAGTTTTTCCTTTTTGTTTTATTATCTTATAACTTAAAGACAAACTATACATTTGTTCTTGACAGAATTATATGTTTGTCTTCACATAATTACACTTTTATTCATGTCTTATTCATATTATAGTGTGTACTTATGTACACACATACTTATATTTATCACTATAATTTAAGTTATACTTATCTTATTTATAAGCTTACTTTATTTAAATTATAAAAATTGTTAGAAACATTCCTTAATCTTATTTTTTTATTTATTTTTTTTATTTAAAAGTTTAATCTTCCCAATATTTGATTTATAATGTATTTGCACTAATGTATTTTATATTTATATGAATATGATTGTGTTATTATACTTATTATTATTAACAACTTTGATACTTATGATATTAAATGTCATTAATATAAAATTTTCAATTTAATAGAATAACACAGATTAAATTTTAAATATTGTTAAAAGAGTCTATTTTATATTTTGAAATTATAAATTCCTTTATAACACATATGCAACTAAAAAATGGCCAATATCTCATATTTTATAAATGAAAATCTCGTATTTATTTTAAATTTGATCAAAAACTTATTATAATAATAGGGTCAAAATTCCGGGTTGTCACATTCCTTCCCCCTTAAAAGAATTTCGTCCCCGAAATTTAAACAACAGTTAATTTCAAAACTTAATATTAACAATCCAAACATACATATCATCCATACAAAAATACAATCAAACAGTCAATTCTAACAACATTACTAGCTATCCGAACATGAATCTGGATAGGATTTTCTAAAACTATGAAGAGTTCGTTTCCCGATGATCAACAATCCAAACTGGATTCCTGCCCATAATTAAATTTGATTTAACTTCCAAATTCCTGAATTACTAGCTTAACCACTCATGATGAATCATGAATAATTTCCAAGATGGGATATACAGAATACACAATAAATCCCAAATATCTACTCTGGCAATTCAATTTTGAAATCTACAGTATTAACCCTTTCCAATTTTTTGACTTGTTTACAGAATTTCAATTTCTATTCAATCAAGTCCGTACGATGTACATATATCATTTGTACGCAATATCAAATCCGATCGCTCGCTCGATCATACAATTTCTCTTCCGATCTAGTATTGTCCACCCGACGTCCTAGTACGGACTCAGAACTGGTTTTTTTTTGATCAGAAACTGATATTCTCCTTGCATAGTCACAACTATGATAAAGACTTTCCAGAATTAATCAAAATCCAAATCCATGGTTCGTCATCGAAAATCGGTTGAAAAATCCTTACTCGGATCGATATAACTATCTCGAAATTCTATGCTCGAATCTGGATTTAATTGCTATGTGAATAAAATCATATACGTACATTCTACGTATTTATATTCATTGATTATCAACTATATCAATTTTTTTTATTCACATTATTCTGATTTCTATCCACTTGGAATAAGTTTCTCAATATCAATCTTTACTTAAGAATTTCACCACTTATGTCTTAAGTTTATTATAAGCATCATATATATTTTTATATTATTACTCTATCACTATAGCCTTTATATCCTCTTTTCACTTATTTTCAATTTGAATTTTTAATTCCATGTGAATTCAAATTTTCTTCAACTCTGATTATTAAATTTTATTGACTATCTTTCATTCATAACTGATTTCTATCATTATTTTAAATTAATTTTATCTACTAATTTATTTTCAATTCCCAATTTTAAATTGTTTTGTTGCTAATTCATTTTTTTTTATAGTTTCCAAATTCTGAAAAGTTTGACAAAGTCTCCATTTGTCTAGTATTACATATTTTCATAAGCACATATGTAAGGTTTCCAACACTTATTACAATTATTTCCAATCAATTTTCAAATCATTCCTTTTAGTTAAAGTGATTAACACTTACTTGCTTAGACATATAATCCATTTGAGCAAAACAAACTCATATTCAAAATCCTCCTATTTTGCTTCCAATAATTCATAGAATTTATCTAATTCTCATTTACTTCAAACATCCCATTTCCATATGCAATTCAACAATATTATTGTGAATAGATAATCACTTAAGCTTTATAACAAATTTTAAATTGATTCCAATTCAATTTACACTTGATTCCATCCCAATTAAATTATTCACAACCCTTACATTGCATTTTCTTCCATTTCAATCAGGTTTGATTCCAAACCATTTTATTAAACTTTACAACCAATGTTTTAAATAATCATTTCACAATTTACTTAAGTTATTTATTTTCTTCAAACTGTTCCACCCAATGACTTAAGTTTACTCTATTTCACCTATTTCCATTTATATCTTTGATTTGATTTTTCTTTACTCAAATCTCAATTATTTACTGATTAGTTTATTCTTTTGTCCACTCTTAAATTTACATGAACAATTTATTATCGAATTTATAATAAAGTCATTCAGTTTATGCTTGAATTAGATTTGTTTACAACTTACACCAATTCTGTTCTAATTCAATACTTACTTTGATTTACATTTACTTATTTACATAAGAATTTTATTTCATTCAATTTTATCTATAACTCGACTGAATTCATTCAAATTCAGTCTTATCCTAACTCAACTTTAGTTAAATTTATCTACTTACCATACTTTAAATTATTTCTCAATATATGAGCTCAAAATTTATTTGTTTACTTAAAAGTTTATATCACTCATTTGGGTCATTTCATCTTATAATCACAATTCATATATATATATATATATATATATATATATATATATATAGCACTTGCTATCTTAAGGTATGAATTTTCACCTCCCAAATTCAATCATTTTACCTTCAAATTTTACATCCAAATAAGTTCATTTTGAACTTCAATTCCATTTAACTTATCTCAGGTTAAACTCAAGTACATTTTTCCTATTTTCATTTACTGAAGTTAAATTGAAATTCCGGGATTAAAATTCCCGATTTCTTCTTATTAATATCAACTTTACTTTATAAGTTCAACAGTTAATTCATTCAAACCTTTCACATTATTAATTAGAATTCTTAGAATTCAAATGCCCAGTTTTCATTTCCAAAACCATTTTGAAGTGATAACTTCACATACCTACTTGGTATATCAAATCAAATTTCCAATAAAATTTTCAAATTCCAAGCACTTGTTTTCACCAAAACAAATTTTCTCCTTTTGAACATTTCTAAAACAACTTGTATGTCCAACAAGCCTATACAATTTATCATGACCAACTATCCTGGTAGCAATCCATCACTTAAGAAACTCGAAAATGAATACTGATGATGTGGCCATCACCATCAGGATTATTTTCCAGCGACTGAAGTGAGTTCAGTGCTTCCTTACTTCCACAAATTTTTTTTCCAAACAATCTCCATTCAACTATATTTTCCAAAACAATATTCCATCATTGCCTTTAAATCTTTGGAAAAACAGTTCAAACATTCCCAAGATTTTAAAATTTCCAAATCCTTTGTTTAAATTCATTTAAACACCTTCAAAGTTCCGAAACTTAAATTCAAATTTAATCAAATTTTAGTTATATTCCTTTTTATTTAAAATCATTCTTAAATAATTTTATTTGGTTATAAACCACTCACATTTAAATTTTTATTTGATTGTACTATTAACAATCAAATATCCAAGTATATATATAGTTATTTCAAAAAAATATTTTCTTTTATATCAAAATATAATTTTGGGTAAAATTATTTCATTTACCCTACCTTTACAAACAATACTGTGTCAGTCAATCTTGTTTAAGAGTTTAGGAATCCCTATCGATGAAATGGCGTCCCACACATCGACCAGAATCCATAACACTCAACAGATAAATCAACACAATATAAAAACAATTTTATATTCACTAACAAATACGCGCTCATATCTATTAATACACTCAAACTCATTTCAGAGTACTATTGACTCTATTCCATGAGTAATTTCTACCGGAGCTAAGGTTATCACCAACCTACGCTCTGATACCAACTGTGACGACCCGCCCTTCTACTACCAGAAAGACGTATCATCATTAAGAAAGAAAGGGATAGAAGTAGGAAAGAAAGAGAAAGAAAGACTAACAACATCTGAATCTCACAGCGAAACGGAACAAAATATAATATATCACATAAATATTTCATAGTTTTTACATATATCAGAGTTATTCAATATCAATATATATGACAGTCATATACATACACCTATCACCATATACATCAGAGGTACAGTACATCTCAACTAACGCAGCGGACTGCATATATATAGCTATATACGTCTGGAATCTCCTGCTCCAAGCTCCTCCAAAAATCAAAGTCCATAACCTATCACTTGGCTACTCATAAAAATTTGAGTACCCAAGAGTTTATGAAAACACAAAATATAAACTCCGGGTCAGACATGGGTCTGGTATGAGTAAACGGTTTAAGTTGTTTAACTTTGAAAAACATTTGAAAATAAAGGTGTCACGTAAGACTCCCCACAAATAAATACGGGTAAGTTTTTACCTTACGCTAACCAAAACATTTCATAGGAAATCCGGTGATATTATAATAGTGTCTAGGATTTTCAAGTAAATAGAAAATAGCCAAAATTGTTACATGATTAAATTCCAGCTACTAGCCACAAAAGTGGGTAATACAAATCAAAACCGTAGGGTCTCGTAGGGAAAATGGATTTCCAACAAAGGCAGGGCTACTGGGGTACCGCCCGTCACAGTACGGGGCCTAGATCACCGTACCGAGGATCACTCCCGACCCCCTGCAACACAAGGCCGGAACCATTCCTTACTGAACAGTCCCGAACAAGATAAACCCCGTGGTTGGCGCGACCAACCACCCACTAAGCCGAAATATAAAAGGGACATCTAGACAGGGGAAATATCTTGTCCTGGTTGGGCATGACCCACCTAACCTTGCTGCATCTCCCCTGTTTTAGCCATTCCCGGTTGATGAGGATTGAGGCTGCGATTACCATTATAGAACATATTACTTAGAATGCTCATCGTCCGCCTGACGATGTGCTGAAAGCATTCAATCCATACAAGTTCGTTCCGGGTTCGAGCGAAACCGAAGGCATTATCTCGTTACACTCGTTTTGGAATCACCCTCAGAGTCAACGACGATAACCCTTGCCTTCTGAATACACCATCTCGATCTTCATTTCAGGATTCACGACCTAACGTTTAAATTGGATCGATGTGGTTTTCGGAGAATCAAATTTGATTCTTCCAATACGGTCTCATCGAATCCAACCGCCATTTTAAGGGCCAAGTTGTCTAATTAACTTAACAGTTTAAATAATTTAAATTCATCAATTGAATTAAAATAACATTTATCACAGATAAAACATATACAAACATCATAGATATAACACACCATACCACAGGGTAACATAGAATATCATCATATAAATATCACAATCAGACATTTAACACAACAGTTCATAAGCGATTTCCCTTAAATCTTATTTGTAACTAATTCTATTTAGAATTAATTACCTGAGAATTAATCACTTAACTCTATTTAATTAATCATTCATTCCAGATTGTTTAATTATTGATTTCTTTATTAATCCTTAAATCTTAATTACATAATTACTTTATTTTCACACTATCACATAGCATTTATCACATAATTATTTGAAATTAATTACTTTAATTAACCATTTTAATGAATAGTCTTAATTATTAATCAAACTTAAATTCCCATTTAATCACTGCTAATTACTTACTGAACCATTTATTTATTCTCAATTAAATTACTCGATTCAGTAACTATCTATCATTCATAAGTTGACTTTAAGTAATTAATTTCAAATTTTCCCCTTCTCTTAATTATAACTCGCTCTTTGATTATTAAGTAATTACTCTCAACCACTTTTCAAAATAATTAATTAATATCAATGCTTCATCTTAATTAACATTTAAAAGGAATTTTTCTTAACTTGAAAATAAAATTATTATTAACTACACCACTTGAATGTTAATTATCTTATACTTAACTTAGTAAGTGCTTAATTAAAATAATAATTAAGTGTTTCAAAACATCGTTATGTATTAAGTAAACTCATCATAGCCTAAATCCAACGTCTTCACCATACATTTTTTTTTATGGAGAAACAAACTTTAATCAACATTAACACTAATGCAAAACTGCATTCTGTACAACCCGAGACTCCCCTTTCTTAAACTCGAGTACTACTTCGGGTTAAGCAATAAATCTCCCGAGGCAGAAACCCAGTAACTCTTTCTTCTTATTCTTTTTTTTTTAACTTCCAGCAAGTTTCTTTTGAGCTTGGATATAAATTATCATCAGGAAATAACTCTCGCACTCAACTCGAGTTCAACTCGAAGGAAAAACAGTGGCCGACTCGAGTCAGACCTCCCCTACACGGTACCAACACCAACACCGCTGTCGTGCACGTGCACGGCAGCGCGGCCTAACTTCGGCGAACTCTGACACTACCGGCATGTCACAAACCACCCCCCATTCTCGAAATTCAAACCAAATTGTCTCAAATCAATTCGAAAAGTAAAACAGTAGTTCGAACGGAAACAACCAACAACATTACTGACAAAAACCACCTCGTCTTCGACGTACCGGCCACCGGAGCCGCTCCAACCTCGGCTACACTACGACATCTCACCAAGTAACCCACCACCATGATTTCGTGGCACTCGGTTGCTTGATGAAGGCGATCTCGACCCTTTACAGACATGGAAAAATTCTGTAACTCGAGCCCTAAATTGATTTCACATTCTAATCTCGAACAACATAAAAATTTTCTGATAATTTTCTTGTAATCACATACGTTTATATTTGCTTCATCCCAAATTTCAACCTTTATTATTGATTAAATAACAGGAAATTTGCAAACATATCCTTTTGATTCGAATACAAACTGCCTTAGAAATAATGTGTTAAAAATTTTCATTTTAGTTTTAAAAATCATGTTTTGTAGTAAGGATTCAAGCTATGAACTAAATTTAATACTTTACATCAATCCAATTATCCAATTTTATGCTTGCTTACCTGTAAAATAAAGTTACAGTGTATGTTTACAAACCAGGGTTTAAATTAGCATTTAAAAATCTTAATTACAAGTTTAAAATATTATTTTTGGTTGAAAAATTAAAACTTACCAATGATTTAATGTGAATCATATGTGATTTGTTTGAACAATATTCAAACTGTATCATTTTTCCAGAGTAGTACAGAGCAACCCAGCAATATTCGAAATCAAAGCATAAACAATCATACCATAAACAATCCTCTGAACTATTATTCTATCAAACTTAAAGCTTTTAAACTTTTTGTTTACTCACTTAATAATCTTTGAACAGAGGGCAAGATTGCTTGATGAAGAAAGAAAACTGTAATTGAAGTTTGAATTCCTGTAACTTTTCTTGTTTTCCTGAATTTGTTTGAACTTGAAATTATCAAGTTGTGTTTATTTTCTTTCACATCTTCTCAGGTTTTTCTTCATAAGTTAAAGACTGAACTAAGTAAAATAAGACATAATGAATACATATATATAACCTTCAACAGTTATGCCTTCTTGAACAAGCATTGTTGACAAAATATCTTGCTTTGTTTTTATTTGCACTAAGGCCTAAGGTGATTCAGCAATTTTGGCTGGAAGGTTTTCTTTTAGACAAAAAAGTGGGCTAATTCAATGCTTATGTTTTTTATACTTATGCTAACACAATCTATATTTACTGACACAAATATTTAGTACAAAGATATTACAGGCTTATGTTTGTACTAGTATGTTTCATATGTGTTTACACTAATTAGTATTTACTGACATAAACATTTTGTACAGGATATTTCAGGTTTTGTTTGTACTGAAATGTTTACATATAAGTTTACACTTCAATGCTCTGCTGACCAATTTTGTACAAGAGTTTTGTTTTATTATCTTGATATGAATACTTGTTCTCTTATGTTCGCATATAAGTAGTATTTGCAAACAAGTTAAATTTGTTTAAAGATACTTGCAGATTTGTTTGTTTAGTGTAATTATACAATAGTTTTTCCTTTTTGTTTTATTATCTTATAACTTAAAGACAAACTATACATTTGTTCTTGACAGAATTATATGTTTGTCTTCACATAATTACACTTTTATTCATGTCTTATTCATATTATAGTGTGTACTTATGTACACACATACTTATATTTATCACTATAATTTAAGTTATACTTATCTTATTTATAAGCTTACTTTATTTAAATTATAAAAATTGTTAGAAACATTCCTTAATCTTATTTTTTTATTTATTTTTTTTATTTAAAAGTTTAATCTTCCCAATATTTGATTTATAATGTATTTGCACTAATGTATTTTATATTTATATGAATATGATTGTGTTATTATACTTATTATTATTAACAACTTTGATACTTATGATATTAAATGTCATTAATATAAAATTTTCAATTTAATAGAATAACACAGAATAAATTTTAAATATTGTTAAAAGAGTCTATTTTATATTTTGAAATTATAAATTCCTTTATAACACATATACAACTAAAAAATGTCCAACATCTCATATTTTATAAATGAAAATCTCGTATTTATTTTAAATTTGATCAAAAACTTATTATAATAATAGGGTCAAAATTCCGGGTTGTCACAAATTCGGCATCCCAAAATTCCATTTCTTTATTTGCTTTTTTTCCTTTTTCCTTCCATTTTTTCTTTTTGTAAATAATGTAATATAATAATATCCATGCGATATAGTGATCATTCTCTTCCATTTTGCTCTCCATCCAAAGCAAAATAATTTAGATTAGATAACACATCCTAGAAACAAAGATGGACTTTGGAAATCATGGAGATATGCATCGAATAGTAGATGCAGATGTAGTTTATGAACGTTCGTTTTGATGAGTCGCCTGAGATGCATTTGGATCGGTTGTCTCGGTTAGGTTGCCTGTTATAGATTGTGTATTTAGTCCAAGAATTCTTTGGTGTAGATGTAATATTTGATTGCAGGCTGTTGTTGATAGTTGATCTAAGTATAGTAGAACAAAAGTGGTGGTTTGATAATGTAATTTGAGATAAGTAGAGTCATGATGTGTTTTTAAGATTAGGCAAGACGATGTTTGGGTTGCGATGTTGTGTGAAGTTTGGTGATGGTGTAAGTAAAAAGGAAGAAGAGAGAAAGGAAGGCGAAAAAAGTTTATAATAGAAATGAGGAGATTAATACTTCAAATTAGTTAGTTGATCCGATACCATGTTGAAGATAATTGAAGAATTGATTTATTGATTACATGAATACTTTATTACCATTTGATAATGTTATATAATTCATAACCAATTATTTATAGCTATATTGCTTAGAGCTAAGTAATTGCACAATAAAATTACTATTGTAATAAGATAAACCCTATACGTTGAATATCCATAATTTATTTCTTAACATATAATAAATATCTCTTAATATTAAAAAACACATCATGTGCTTGTAAACCACTTTATTTGTTATGAAAATCATCTCTAAACTTAATTAAACTCATAATGACAAATTTACAAAATAATTTACTATCCTTTTTCTCTCACAATAGTTTAACTCAAAGACAAACAAAGGTACTAATCAAGAATTTGGGGAACTATCGCTATATATTCGTAAAAAATATCATGTATAAAGCTATTTCATAATTATAACAACAACCCCAAATTTAACTTTCTTGTAACAAAGTTATTATATTTTGATCAGAATTAGTTACCACAACATACTAAAAAATATATATCCATGTAGTTACCAAAAATTAATATATGAACTTGTGATCAACCAAGCACGCAAATAGTTAATAATATAAATGAATTTAGATTGAAACACTCACCATGGTTTCACACAATTTAAGATTTTCTTCTCCAAATGTTGCACTATCACAATAACTTCTTAATTATCCGATCTTTACTCCTAAAACCCAAATGGTCTAATGCTCATGAATTATGGATCAATTTCACTTTCAAATTATTGTAATTTTCGAGTAGAAGTAATCAAGAGAAATTGATAAAATACTATTGTGTTATAGACTAGCTACTGCGTTGAAAGCGAAATTTAGCATGATTACGGTGCAGCTGATAATGCCTTCCACTCACAAGGTTAACACAACAATCCCTCAAATATGTGTACTTAAGATTAAAAGAATTGGAGAATTGTAGAAAACATCGTCCAGGGGTCGTATTAAGAAGATGATTTTGTAACCAAATGAATTTTTGAAAGAGAAGAGAAGAAGAAGAAGATAGATTTATTCACTGTATTGTTTCTCAAATGAAAGAGGAAAATAATGGGACTGAAGGAGAAATGAACCATCCTTTTATTATTTGACCAAAAAAGTTAGTCTCAAAATAAATAGTAAACTAACAGAAATGGTTTTCCATTAACGCAAAATACAAAAGATAAGAAAATTAGAAAATTAAGTTTTATTTTATTTATCCAAAAGTACAGACAATTCAAAACCATAAAAGAAGGATACAAATACCTTATAAAACTCATTTTTACCATGAAATACCTTATAAAACTCATTTTTACCGTGAATAATGTGCACATTGTGTTCTTAGACATTAGTTTATATTGAAATATAGATAGATTTAGCCCAACTATTTTTGAAAAAGGATGACCATATGAGAATATTCTTTTTTCATTCATATACTAGTATGAACCCGTGCTTCCCACATGGGTCGTCGAAATAAATCAGTTTATAATTAATGAATGAAAAGAAAGATTGCAAATGAATGATGAATTATTTATAACAAATTGAACCTATACTATGCCCACGTGGACTTGGTACCAATACCATAAATAAATGATGTATTTCTTTTTATTAACGTAGAAAGACAAAATTTTCTAAACGCAAATAAATAATTATTTTATTTGCATTTGACAATTTAATTTATAAGCAATTAAATGCCATGCATCCATCTCTTCTTTGTTAGCAATTTACTCGACTTCTATACCACCTTCTCATTTAGCAACAATTTAGGGTGTGTTTTTCTACGACATGAAAGTGGCATTAGAAAGGAACATGAAAGAAGAATGGTTAATAAAATGAGAATGCGTTCTTGTGTACAAAGTGTGCACTTTAATTTTTTGAGAGTAGTAAGTATTATTATTAGTCATGATTGAGTGTATTAATTATTTGTGTTAAAAAGGGAACCAACGTATTAAATTATTACTTCAAAGGGGGTGGCAACTTCCCTAGGTGAAGGTGCAAGGGCAATACCTCCGCTGAAGACGGATCGAGCCATTCTGGTCATGGGGGTCTAGAGGCAGCATCTCATTCGAAAAGTTCTCATTCATGTGTGAATTTTATTAAGTATAGTTGACGTTTGAAAAATATGCAATATATACTAAAACCGTGTGTTAGTTAGGATTAAGTCCTACTGGCATCAGACACGTCGGACGTGTCCGCCTACTATTCAATTTCTCCCGTTAAGCTAAATGGAGCATTTCGATAAGCTAAATGGAATATTTGTGCGAGATACACATCCTAACATGAATGTCAAAGAGGGAAAAATAACTGCCAAATGCAACCTTAGTACACATATTCACTATAAAATGAAAAATAAAAGGAAAAACAATAATCTGCCAACTGAAATAATTTATTAAAATGCTTAGTCAATGCAGAACTTGCCAAATTATTCCAGCATGCACAGATAATTTTCGATAACAAATTACTGGAAAAATGAAATGTTTCATAGTTGAATAGATTGATGTGTCCCACCATATGTTACCCAAAGCATATAATACTGGATACATAATTATTGTGCAAAAACTAACAAAGTTGGATTAGTTAAGTTTAATGCCATCAAAAACAACCCTCCATGGTCTATCATAAACTAAACTCGTTTAGCCTTATGTGCACAAATACATACATACACATGTAGACATTTTCAAACATGATATTAGTATAAAATATTTAAGCAACCTCTACTTAAATAACATATTAATTTTTCTGCTCAAATGACAAAATATTGAAATTTAATGTTAATTAATATTATGATGACGTGGAATACTAACCAAAAGAGCATATTCATCCATCTCAAACTTATTTACCATAATATGTATTTTCTTTTCATTGTAAATGATATCACATGCATAAAATCAAAGAGTGGTTGTTCATGGAAAGCAATGATACATATAATTTATGCAATGATTAAATACTTTTTAGAGCATGATGGGATCATACAACAAAAGCTAACGTTCAAAATAGCACTTGCACGAGAACTAAATTGAAAAAACATTGGGTTTTGATATAAAAAATGTAGAGAATTGAATACATGAACTAAAAGTCAATAAAAATGAAGAATTATATCTCATGGATTTCATTACATATTAAGCTACGTATTTTCTCATTAATTGGTGGTAATTTACAATAGAGGAAAAAACTATTATCCTACTACAACTTTTTGGGTAGAATGTCAACAATTCCCATATGGGAATGTAAAAAAAATCTGCATGATTTTTTTTAGTGTGGATAGTTGGTTTCAATACTGCCACATTAATAGCCTTGCATTCAACCAAGTATTTATTTACATCAAGGTAACACCCATGTCATGGTCAAATTATAGTGTACTAATATATAATTCAATTATATCTCGATTGAAGTTATGTTATTGTTGTATGCATTGACAATGTACCTTAATTATCTATTTGCACGTATTCAAATTAATGAAGAAAAAGGAAACAAAAAAAATCCATAGATGCCACACCTTTTAATTAAGTGAAAAATGAATTAGACATTTGTGTACAGACACTTTAAGAACAGGGGAAAAATTATCTTTTAATTGTGAATATACAACGCAATATCTTTTAGAACTAGTTTCAATTTAAACTAAATAAATAGGACTGAAATAATTTCTCTAGTTACTTGCGTAAATTTCATCTTATTTGTTGTGTGCTTAATCCATAGTATATATAATTATATCATAGAACTCAAAGAACACAAACTAACTATGTAAAAATAAATTCAAGCAGAAAGAAAGATAAATGAAGTAGGCAACACAATATCCCATATGACTTTTCAATTTATTGAACAAATAGATAATCTCACACATTATTTCAGATGAAATAGAACCTAAACATAATATCTCATATATAATATAGTACAAATTTTATATCATACAGCTAGCTATGATGGTGATGGAGCCAAATCATTAGGCTAATTTATTAAGGTTGAGGATTCCTCATAAGCATCCACCAAAAGTTCCTAGTTTGGATAGAAAAATAATCATAAGTACCCAACAATGCCTAATTAGCTTCATCTTGAACACAATATCTTGCCCTCTTAGAAATAGACTACAACGATGAATTGAAAGAAGAACCATATAAATAATTGAACTTTGTTTAATTAGCACTTGTGTATTTTTATTACCTTAGTGGACCATTGCATTCTTCCACTCAGTTATGCCATTTCACACAAATAACTTCCGGAAAACCCAAACTTTAGGCGTTAAAACAATTATTAGAGTACCACTCATAATGTTTACATCTTAATAGTACCATAACTTACAATCGATCTGCAAATATTTTCAAATTCTTACCACTCTCTTTCTACTCATGCTACATATCTATCATGGACATCATGGTAAATCCTATGCTGAGAACCCCTTCCTTCCTCACACAAATAGTATTGAAATAGGCAACATATGAGTTTTTCATCCACGAATAGTTTTAAAAATTCACCATAACAACACATTTTGTATCTTGGAAACCAATTGCTTTAATACATCAAATTTTAATCTCCTCAAGATGAATGAGAAAAAATAAAGTATTCATGAAATGAATCTTTATCTTATATACTCAATTACTTTTTAAGAACAATATCTTCATTGAAAAAAGTTACATCATCTTAAACTCTAATGCAACTAATGCAAATCATTTTAAAGCCTAGTAAAAATGCTAAAATGTAAGTTTATACTTCAGATGAAGTTATTTCGACCTAGTTTGATAGTTTTAAAGGTTTTTTCATAATGTGAGGATGAACCGTAGGATTTCTCTGAATACTTGATTGAGATTTCAATCTTTTCTCTCTTCAAGTATGTATTTGAGTCTGGAAAAACTGTTGCAACTTTCTTTACAATTATAAATGATAAGCCACTTATTAAGATATTTAGAAAGTTATAAGTATGAATATGCAAAATGGAATGGTGCAATTGCCCTTTTAAATGCCTAAAAGAAGATAAAAGAATGAAAAATTTGGTTATTTTTCTTTCTCTAAAAAAATAATAAAAACAATATGTAAATGAACTCACTTAAGTAACATCATTGAGCATATCTCTAGCACCTTAGAGTAATCGTGGATGTTTCACTTGTAAAATACAAGCATCTTCTTATTGTGAGTTTCCTGTTCGACCTATAAAAAATTTATAGTACGTATGGGACAAATAATCTATGCTTTTTATGGAAATTAAAAAATAAACTGATTTATTGTAAGACTACAATAAATAATCTTACCTAATACTGTACAAAAGTATCAATTTTTTGATATTTATTAAGCTGACATCAACTTTAGTATGGAGGTCATATGCTTGTACGACATTGGTAATAGTAGAAAAATTAAGAATTTCACTAATATGAAATCTCCCCACTAAAATATAATTAGGAATAGTTCATAACCTCCTTATGCTCAACTAATTTACTTTCTAGTGGAATAAATCATGAACCAATAAAAGAAAAATATCAATTATAACTTTAGTCCGGGCTACAAGATTCAATTTTAATTCAACCTAGTCTCTTAGACACCTTTAATAAAAAAAGTTATATTATTATTACATTTTATAACGGCATATCAATAAGACTGGATTTTCAAGAAATACATTTCTTTTTGACTTAGTCGATGTGTGTGAAATTCCTTCCAAAGACAGAAATGATATATACTACCAACAATTTAAATTTAAATTTGTTTTATCCAGCCTATGTTCATAATAATTATAGTTGTAGACATCAAACTTCATATAGGTTTTGTTTAAAATCAAATATGCATGATAAATAATTGAAATTAATCATATGTCTCTTGCAGACTTGGAAACCTATAATAGTCTAACCTCATACTTACATAATCTTGTAATTTGCTTAATTATTCACCAAATTATGTTAATCAAGGCATCACATACATGCTTGTGGATATTGCATTATTTTCTTACTTTCTTTTTGCACTTTAATCGTTACTTTGAATGCAAAAAAAAAAAAATCCACCAACCAACTCAAATTATTTACGAGAAAAGTTACATAACAACATGTATAAAATGCTAACGAAGTATCACATGTTTCACCAAACATTACAATAATATGTGAATGCTCTACCATTAATATAATGTTAGGATTTTGCATTATTAGCTTAGACATGTCTCAAATATAGGAAGAAAGTATCCACCCACTATTTTATTAATCATTATAAATGGCTATTTTTTGCTTTGTTAAGTGGGAATAACAAAAAATACAATCATTATGGGAAACTGTTATTTATGGATAGAATTACTATGCTTAGTGGAAGTAAATTTGGAAAGTAATCAGTTGGCTAGCATTAAAGAGGTATGACTGGTTTACTCCATAATCCATAATATGTTTTCCTTATTTATGACTTTCCCTATATAGCTCATATTATATCCGTGTGCCATGAATAGGAGTTTCCATGCAAATGCTATAACATGTAATGGATGCATTGTAATATCAATACTTGTTGTGTCAACCACTTTGTAAGTCCAACCGATTGAATGTCATTCTTGTTGGTATTTTTGATGAATTGTTATCATCAGAGGAAATGTAATCTTAAAACGTACTTATATCGTCAAAATCTCAACCTCAAAGTATAAAAAATTGCCATTATTTTATTGGGCTTGTATGAAGTATCAGATATGATTAATGCATATACTGCAATACTAGTTTGGCAACATTTCATTTTTGTAGTCATGAAGACTTCTAAAATATTGAAAATTGTACGTTTAGGGTTAAAGAAAATTAGGAAGTTTCTATAGACATAACAAATAAATTATGTAGGACAATATAGTTAATTAAAAAAGATGAAACCTTCAACCTCCATTGATTTTAAAGTGATGTTTCGATCATACACTAATGTCACCAAATTCTATTTTAGGTTACATAGGCATAACAAAATTTTACATGACTAAATTCCCATGATGTTTATAGTCCATATTTTTTACCCCTAAACTTTGACGCCCCAAATTACAACATAATACCAAAAAAACATGTGCAAAATTACAAAATTATAATTTCTAGCTTTCATCATTCTAGGTGCGGAAGATTAATAAAGCCGGCTAAATTATATATGAGGAATTCAAATAATTATATAGAGAGAAATGACTTACTCATTATAGAATATAAATCTAAAATCAAACGAGCAACATAAATAATGTATTGAATGTACATCAATAATTTTAATCGATGAACGGGATTCATATGCGTTGGTAAATTTAAAAACTGGCCATAATAAGAAACACAACTTCTCTAATAAATTAAAAATATTGTTTTAGTATAACATGATGATCTACGCACTATGTTATCAAGGGCACCACGGAATGCCATTTAGGTGCTACTTTGCATCATAAACGTCCCCGCTTTATTATAACGCTTTATTGCGCCGTTTATCCAAGATATCGTCTGAACGCTAGCTATTCATAGAGTGACAATAAGCATTTTAATTATGAATTTATTTTCTACTTGAATAAATTAAGTACATTTACAATGAAATTATGATATCCAAATTTATTTTCTACTTGAATAAATTAAGTACATTAACAACAAAGGTAATTTCTTATTAGTTTAAAATATATTTTTGTTAAAATTTAAAATAAGATTTAACCAAAGGATTATATTCTTTTAATATACTTTGTTTTTGACTTTAAAGTTTATAAACGAAGACATTAACTTATTAATACTATAAGTAAGAAGATTAATATAAAAAGTGTATTAGGACCTTTGTTAGCATACAAAACAAGTTGGGACATTTGTAAATAAATGAATACTTGTAAGTACAACTGTCACTTATGTATTATAAAATAGAACAAGTGGCAAGATGATTTCATTTAAAGAAATTTAAAAAAAAATATAGGCTACTCACTTTTCTCTACATACTTCTGTTCAAAGGAAAATTTTCTTCATCTACAATCCTGGAAACAATTTTTTAAACAGAAAAGCAAAACATTTTTCAAAAGCCTGTAACCAAATTTCTTTCCAAAGCAAATCAAGCTTTCAAATAAATCAAAATTTCAGTTCCATAAAGCTAGAACATCTTAACAAAAACAAGATTTCCAGTTCCAGCTTCAAGCTTGTAATGATCAAAACATTATAGTTCTCAAAATCAAGCATCTATGTTTTAAGTCTCCGTTCTCTGCTTTTACAAGAACAGGTGAGTAAAACTGATACTTGTTTTAAAATCTGTTGAATAATCTGATGCATGCAACCTATATCTAAAGCAAGCATGAAGATTTATTGCCTGATGGTTTAATATATGTTGCATATTTATATATATCTGAATATATAGTGTATACGTGTGGATACAGAGTGTTGGCTCTTCTTGTTATAGGAAACAAACTTGAAAAAATATATTCATATCTCAATAATTAAGCACATTCATGTTATGATTCTTAAAGGAAAAATGTTTGCATCAACTAAACCTTGATTTCAAAAATATTTAGGAGGATAATTAGGAAGCGATTAACTGGAAAATGGAAATATTCAGTGGAAAATCATTTCTAGGAAAAAATTCAAGTATTTTAATATCAAGTTTGGATTGCATGTCTGGATTTGAATTTGGAAAATATGATTTTTAATGAAGATTTCATAATTTTTAAGCACGAGATTGTCGAGATAATGCTAGATGATCAGAAAAGTAGATTTCGTCGATTCTCGACCATCAGAAAATGTTTTGCCGACGTTATTGATACTGTAAAAAGCTTGAGAGGTGGCGAACTAAGGAAAAATTCTCAGAGAGTTTAATTGCCACCAAGGTGGTCTGGCGATGGCTAGTTAGGGTTTTTAACCCTGATTCTGTCGATGATGGATACTAGGCAAATGCAGCCTCGTTATGTGTCGAGTGGAATCAGAGTTATGGGAAATGGAAGAGATGAGTATGACTGTGAAGACCCGCAAATCCGTACTCCTTGAATATACACTAATCTCCGTAGATTAATTCAAGATGAACAGAAATACGAATTCTCAATGTTTAAGAAAAAGGAAAAGGGAGAAGAAGAGAGAGAAGGATAGAAAATAGAGAGAACAGAAAATAGAAAATAGAACAGAAAGAAAACAACAGAACAATATCAGAATCTCACAATTCGCAGCGGAACAACATATAATAAATAAGTGAATAATCTTTAAACAAAGAACTATATCAGTTATTACATCACATTACATTTCATTACATCATCAACAGAGTGTACAACAACATACATCAACAAAGAGCGGAAAAAGAAATACTATATACTAATAATACGCCATGCCATCCAGCTTGCCTCCAGCAACTCCAGAATATCCTGATAAACCTTAACTCTTGACTGCCCGTGTGGAAATTGGTGGGCACCCAGAGTTTAGGAAGGAAAACAATAAACTCCGAGTCAGTCATGTGACTGGTGTGAGAACTCAAAACAGTTTATTTATCTTTAAAATCAAAATAGAGGAATATTTTTAAAGTCAATTCGCAATGCTTTTAAAAATGAGACTACCATAAGGCCTCCCGCACACACACACAATGCAAACGCAGAGTCGGAGGAGATTTCTCCTTATCATAGTCAAAGATGCTTGATACGCATTTAAAAGAACATTTGATATTATTACTAGTGCATAGTGTAGAGAAAAATTCATTTCGAAAATAAAGATATAAATCTTAGCCAGCATAGACATTTCGAACTATGCCTACTATAGCTACCATCTAAATAGTGGTGACCACCATAAGTAAATGGCAGGTTCTACGACTAATACCGTACAAGGTTTCGTATTGGGAATTGGATTTCCAACGAATGATCAGGCCAAGGAACTTCCCATTGCCACATGAGAATGCATCTGGAAGGACATCCCCGAGAACCAAACCGGATCTCTGCCAACACAAGGCCGGGTTACCCCTAACTGAGTAACAACTGACCGAATATGCCATCCCCCGGTCCTTTGGGACCTTTAACCAAGGCTCGTAATCAATTCACACAATCATAAAGTGTTTTCAACATGAGTAAGTATCTGGGCTCCATACCATGATACCACCCTTTTCCAGAAGGAAATGCACGTACCCTAAAGGGCGCTACCCCTCATAACCTTGCTGCATCTTTCCTGTTTTGACCATTCCCGGGGTGTGAGGCTCGACGAAATCACGTCCACAAAAACATACTTTATTCAAAAGACATGCTTTGGGTCAACAAATGATCATAGAAATGATCACCAAGATAGACGATCAAATAAATGATCCTATCACAAATAATCAACACAACGATCATTTCACAGCAACACTCAGCATGTCACATTACCAAATTGGGAATATATTGCTGATAACCTTCAACTACATAACCTCTGAGCTCGTATGTCTCAGAGAAGGGTGTTAAGCTAAAAGAATAAATTCTCCGCCACCAACAGAAATATATTTGAAAGAAATCTGCTTTATATCTCAATTTGTAATGTTAGACATACAATCCATACAAGTCTGTTCCGGGCTCGAACAGAACCGAAGGCACTTACAAAGAAGTCCTTGCAATCCGGATATCCACAATCCTGATCGGATTTCCCATCACATATGGAGAACTCTATACCGGAGCAACTCGGTGCAGAGTCAATCGACAGGTCATCCTATCGCTCTCGCAAATACCGGGTCTTCAACACCGATCTTCAATGCTATCCATTACGTCGTATCACTATTCGGAATGGGTAATCCGAATAACGAGCGCAATAATTTAAAACAAGTGTAGCATTCAAATTCAACAAATCCCAACAAATACCTTTCAAAGGTTATTATTGATAGTCGGTTATTGAACTATCAATGGATATGCACAACAACACCAGATTCCAAATAATTTTCCAAATTATTTATTTCCCAAAAATACCTTTACTAGATATATAATTTTCACACTTCAAAAATAAATCAATATTTATTTTTAAACAAATTCCCCTTTTTATAAATTCCATAATGAATTTATATTCCAAAATGTCTATGAATATACAATATCAATTATTCATTTTCAATTTATCTTCAAAAAGATAAATTCTCAAAATATTCACTTTATATTGGAAAACATTTCCATACTTATTTATTCATAAGTAATTCACAAATTTTATTTATTTTCAACACTTGGAAAATATTCAATATACTTAAATCGAAATTAAGCATATATTTCATTCTTTAAGGAAATCATTCTCCTAAATATATTTATTTGGGCAAAAACGAATGTTACGTAAAACATTGTTATGACAACCCAAAATCACTAGTATAGGGATTCAAAATTAAAATAGATATATAAATCCCAATGCTATACAAAACATCTCCTTTCGAAAATTATTTACTATAACAACAGTGTTATAGTCCACCATTTCCTTCTATTTCTCGAAAACGTCTATTTCAACAATGAATGTTGAAATCTATGGTTTTGAATCTCAACACATTTAAAACATCGTTAGATCGTTTTAATTCTGTTTAAAATATCACATCCTAAACATTTTCTTTAACATATTATTCACTATTCAAAAACGTGAATATACTACGTTAACAAATTTCATCACTTCTATTCATTTTATTTCAAAGGATTATTCACAGTCAAAAACGTGAATATAACTCCATTAATAGGTTTCAACAATTTACTTATCAAAATAAGTCGTTTGCGAATTTATAAAACAACGTTTATAAACTCCATTTCTATTTATTTTATAACAACTTCCTTTTATAAATTCCTTTATTAACCTATTCAATTTATAACTCAATTATAAAACAAAAGTTAATGTTATAAGTTAAATACTTAGAATTTATTTGTTTGCACAATCGTTCCTTTAAACTTCATAATTATAAATCTTATAACTTATCAGATTCATTTATTTATCCAAAACCATTCTTTTAACAACTTTATAATTTTTATAAACCTACTGCTTATAAAATTCCATTTATAACTTCACCGTTTATAATTCTATAAATTTCATTCATTTATGAAATTCATTCTAACACTTATAAAAACTCGTTTTTTATTTCAAATATTTTAATTTACAAATTACCAATTTATAAATCTTTTATATAAATTAATTTATACTATTATTCTTTTAAAACATCTTTAATCCCCTTTATAATTTCACCATTTTGATTTATAAAATAATCAAATTTTATAAATCCTATATTTAAACTTTTCACAATAAATTCAGAAATCCCGTTTTAACTATTTAATAAAATCATTACTTTTATAACATTAAAATTATAACGTTTATTTATTTAAAATGGATCAATTCCAAACATATAGTATATTTTCAAAAATCACTTTAAAAATCATTTTAAAATTCCAAAATTTGGTCCAATGATGCTACATACCAAATAGTCAATCACGACAACAACAATATCATATATCGATATGATAATCCATCAAATATCAAAATATCTGAAATCAAATAAATACTGTTGAGGAATCCAGTTGGATCCCTCCAACCTGTTTTCCTGCATCCACAAACATTAGCACAATACCAATTCCGTTCCAGTACGGAATTATCGCGGTATATGGGATTTAAAATATTATCCGCTTAATAGACGGCGCAATAGGGTCTCATCCGCTATACAATGTGGGAAATCAATAACTGCAATATATACATATGCCAATATATATATATATTGCTATTATATATAATACCAATTTCACTGTTTATGAAATATTCGCGGTATATGTTTTTAATAAATAACATCCGCTTACTAACGGCGCATAATGTCTATTTTAACAATCAATAGATAACAATCATCATTCAAACATGCATTCAGGTATTTTAAATCTAACTATTTAAAATAAAAATCGAAACTAATTCGATTGAGTGAGAAGTTCTCACCTTGATTTCAATTTCGTTTTAGCGATTTAATTCGAATAAAATTAAACGGACGTTTAATTTTACCCGAAATTTTCACTAACTCCAAACGACTCCAATCCAATTCCATCGCGTAGTGCTCGTCCATACGATTCCAACGCTTCCTGTTTCGCGCGTTTTCGACCTCGTATGAAAAGGTTATGCATTTTACAAGTTTATACTAATTTTTATAATTATAATTTACAACAAAATTAACTATATTAAACCTATACTCGATCACTGCCGTCGATTTCCTGCATCCACCATCAGGCCGCACGTCCCCCCCCCCCCTCTTCCTCTTCTCATTCACGTACAGGCAACATAGCCGAACCCATCTATGGATATTAGGGTTTATTTTTGCTTCCACCACACTCGCTTCCAGTATGATCAGAGACCACCACTACGAAGGCCGACCCAACCTCCATGCTCGGCCAGAGCATAGGCCAACTCGGCCTCCTCCTTCCTTGGAAAACGCACACACAACGCATTGCCTTCATCTCCATTTTCCCGTTGATCCATAGCTCCAATCTCGATCTCCACCGTTGAACACGAAGATCTCGATGTGCTCTATAACATTGTAGTTGAAGAATTCTTGAAATGAGGCTTGGATTTGAAGAGATTTGGGGATGAAGTTGAGATAATTTCGGCCTTTGGTTCTAACTGAGGCGGCTAGGGTTTTAGAAATTTTTTTTTTCTTGTGAATGGAGGGGCTATTTATAGGAAAACGAACGACACTATTCATTCCGGAATTTCCAAATTCCGATTTACGCGCGGTAACCAGCGTTTCTAGGGTTTACCCCGCGTTTCGGACACAATGGAACAGGTTTTGGAAGCTAACTCAGACATCTGTGCGAGTTATGGCAATAAACGTTCAATTTAAATTAAACCGATTTAAACGATTTTTTAGGCGTTTTAATTTGTACCGGACAAACGGTAAATCTGATTGACACGAAATTTTAAACCTTACAATAATATTACATTACGGATCCGATGAAACTGGTTTCGTCGAAATCCGAGACTTTTTGAAAAATGTCTATTTTAACTCGCCAAATTAATATTAAAAACAATTCGATGTGTTTCGAGCTGCTACGATTACTCCGATTGACACGAAAATTGAAATCCGGTAATAACTAACTATTACGGATCCAATGGAACTAGTTTCGTCCAATTCTGAGACTGTTCAAAAATTGACTATTTTCACTAGTCGATTTAATATTAAAATATTCAATTTTCACAAATTAACTTTTAATTCGATTTTAAAAGTTCTAAAATATCGTTCTAACTTCAATATGATATAATAAAATTTTACAAATCATTTTTAATCATATTTAACTCAATTTTCAATTATTTCCATAATTTAACATATTAAATTATTGATTTAATTATTCAATTAAATCCAATTATTCGAAATAAAATTTATTCGACTTATAAATTCACTAATAAATATTTAAAATTAATTAAATATTCAAATTTTAATTACTAAAAATCCTGAATCGTTACAATCTTCCCCCCTTAAAAGAATTTCGTCCTCGAAATTACTAAGTAAGAAAAATTACAGAATCTATTAACTTTCCAAAATCCATAGTCAAACTTCTTATAATACTTTACTAAATTTCCAAATCATACTTAGTTATCTTTTCAAAAACAACTACTATTGTTTGACTTTCAATTCCAAATCAAAGGTAAAGTTTTCACAATTTTCCAATTTTCTCAAATTTTTCTAACTCCTTAAATTTTCCGGAAAAATTCGCCATAGTCTCCTTTGCGCGGCTCGATCCGAAAAAAAATGACAGTATATATATCACAAATATACATCTCATCAAGTAATGAGGCATCCCGAAGGGAAAAAAGTATAAAAGTACGGTATGTAATCCGAGATATGTACCTTATATTTTATTAGCAAGCATATACAGCTAATATAGCGCGAAAACGAGCTCCAAATGCGAAGCAAACGCGATCCGCACCTACTAAACACTCAACAAACAACATGAGAATCATGTATATAGACAATAGTATCGATATACAACACATAGCAACATAATAACTATATATGTCAACATAGCAAATGAAACAAAAGCAATATATTCAACCATCAACCAACTAGCATCCAACTAATTCATAATCAATAAATATTCATTCATATTCTCATTAATATTCAATGGAATGGCTTTCAATATAATCACATTTGATTTATTAACAGTGGATTTTACTAACATTCTTTCATATTCAATTTTTATTAGTTTGCATTCACTAATTCATATTCAAGTTGGTTCACTTCCAATTCAAATTCAATTCTATTTAAGATTCACTTAACTTCCAATTGAATTCCAATTACTTTAGCTTTCAATTTCATTAATACTTAATGAATTATATACAATCAACTAACAATCATATAACAACCAATGTATATTAATTACAACCAAATTCCTTTGCTTATATTCATTCAATTTGGTTTCAACACCATCACTTTCAATTGGTTTAATTAAATTGATTTTCATTCAATCTTTCAACTTCCAATAACATTAGATTTTAGTGAATTAACACTTACATTCATTATTCCATATCAACTTTATTTGCATTCAATTGATTAGCATTCAAACCATTTTTTTATATTTACAACTCACATTTATAAATATATTCATATAGTTTCACTTCTTATATATATAAGTTTATTTCACAATTGTAATCACTTTAATTATAATTCAATTCTTATAATTCTTTTGCTTATACGAGTATTCTTTTATTTAGATTATTCAAACAACTAAACAATCAATTTATATACACTTTAATAATTCTGAAAAATTATTTCTTTATATATAAAATATAATCAAGTAAAATTATTTCATTTACCCAATTTTAAAACAATACTTTGTCGAATTGTTCTATTCAAATGTTTATAAACCCCTTCGGCATAGTTGTCCAGACCGTTCTGACAAAGGTTCATATGCCACTCAATAAACCAATCATCACAATATAAAACAATTTTATATTCACTAACAAATACGTTCTCATAGCTATTATTACACTCAAACTCATTCTAGAGCACTACTGACTCTATCTCTAATGAGTAATACCCAACAGAACCATGGTTGTCGCTTAACCATATGCTCTGATACCACCTGTGAAGACCCGCAAATCCGTACTCCTTGAATATACACTAATCTTCGTAGATTAATTCAAGATGAACAGAAATACGAATTCTCAATGTTTAAGAAAAAGGAAAATGGAGAAGAAGAGAGAGAAGGATAGAAAATAGAGAGAACAGAAAATAGAAAATAGAACGGAAAGAAAACAACAGAACAATATCAGAATCTCTCAATTCGCAGCGGAACAACATATAATAAATAAATGAGTAATCTTTAAACAAAGAACTATATCAGCTATTACATTACATCACATTACATTTCATTACATCATCATCAGAGTGTACAACAACATACATCAACAAACAGCGGAAAAAAAATACTATATACTAATAATATGCCATGCCATCCAGCTTGCCTCCAGCAACTCCAGAATATCCTGATAAACCTTAACTCTTGACTGCCCGTGTGGAAATTGGTGGGCACCCAGAGTTTAGGAAGGAAAACAATAAACTCCGAGTCAGTCATGTGACTGGTGTGAGAACTCAAAATAGTTTATTTATCTTGAAAATCAAAATAGAGGAATATTTTTAAAGTCAATTCGTAATGCTTTTAAAAATGAGACTACCATAAGGCCTCCTGCACACACACACAATGCAAACGTAGAATCGGAGGAGATTTCTCCTTATGATAGTCAAAGATGCTTGATACGCATTTAAAAGAACATTTGATATTATTACTAGTGCATAGTGTAGAGAAAAATTCATTTCGAAAATAAAGATATAAATCTTAGCCAGCATAGAAATTTCGAACTATGCCTACTATAGCTACCATCTAAACAGTGGTGACCACCATAAGTAAATGGCATGTTCTACAACTAATACCATACAAGGATTCGTATTGGGAATTGGATTCCCAACGAATGGTCAGGCCGAGGAACTTCCCATTTTTAAAAATAAGTGTGCATTCAAATTCAACAAATCCCAACAAATACCTTTCAAAGGTAATTATTGATAGTCGGTTATTGAACTATCAATGGATATGCACAACAACACCAGATTCCAAATAATTTTCCAAATTATTTATTTCCCAAAAATACCTTTACTAGATATATAATTTTCACACTTCAAAAATAAATCAATATTTATTTTTAAACAAATTCCCCTTTTTATAAATTCCATAATGAATTTATATTCCAAAATGTCTATGAATATACAATATCAATTATTCATTTTCAATTTATCTTCAAAAAGATAAATTCTCAAAATATTCACTTTATATTGGAAAACATTTCCATACTTATTTATTCATAAGTAATTCACAAATTTTATTTATTTTCAACACTTGGAAAATATTCAATATACTTAAATCGAAATTAAGCATATATTTCATTCTTTAAGGAAATCTGGGCAAAAACGAATGTTACGTAAAACATTGTTACGACAACCCAAAATCACTAGTATAGGGATTCGAAATTAAAATAGATATATAAATCCCAATACTATAGAAAACATCTCCTTTCGGAAATTATTTACTATAACAACAGTGTTATAGTCCACCATTTCCTTCTATTTCTCGAGAACGTCTATTTCAACAATGAATGTTGAAATCTATGGTTTTGAATCTCAACACATTTAAAACATCGTTAGATCGTTTTAATTCTGTTTAAAATATCACATCCTAAACATTTTCTTTAACATATTATTCACTATTCAAAAACGTGAATATACTACGTTAACAAATTTCATCACTTCTATTCATTTTATTTCAAAGGATTATTCACAGTCAAAAACGTGAATATAACTCCATTAATAGGTTTCAACAATTTACTTATCAAAATAAGTCGTTTGCGAATTTATAAAACAACGTTTATAAACTCCATTTCTATTTATTTTATAACAACTTCC
Source organism: Allium cepa (assembly GCA_030765085.1). Taxonomy (NCBI): domain Eukaryota; kingdom Viridiplantae; phylum Streptophyta; class Magnoliopsida; order Asparagales; family Amaryllidaceae; genus Allium; species Allium cepa. The sequence continues at coordinate 870,725,590 of CM060943.1, read as the reverse complement.
TTTTATAAATTCCTTTATTAACCTATTCAATTTATAACTCAATTATAAAACAAAAGTTCATGTTATAAGTTAAATACTTAGAATTTATTTGTTTGCGCAATCGTCCCTTTAAACTTCATAATTATAAATCTTATAACTTATCAGATTCATTTATTTATCTAAAACCATTCTTTTAACAACTTTATAATTTTTATAAACCTACTGCTTATAAAATTCCATTTATAACTTCACCGTTTATAATTCTATAAATTTCATTCATTTATGAAATTCATTCTAACACTTATAAAAACTCGTTTTTTAATTCAAATATTTTAATTTACAAATTACCAATTTATAAATCTTTTATATAAATCAATTTATACTATTATTCTTTTAAAACATCTTTAATCCCCTATATAATTTCACCATTTTGATTTATAAAACAATCAAATTTTATAAATCCTATATTTAAACTTTTCACAATAAATTCAGAAATCTCGTTTTAACTATTTTATAAAATCAATATTTTTATAACGTTAAAATTATAACGTTTATTTATTTAAAATGGATCAATTCCAAACATATAGTATATTTTCAAAAATCACTCTAAAAATCATTTTAAAATTCCAAAATTTGGTCCAATGATGCTACATACCAAATAGTCAATCACGACAACAACGATATCATATATCGATATGATAATCCATCAAATATCAAAATAGCTGAAATCAAATAAATACTGTTGAGGAATCCAGTTGGATCCCTCCAACCTGTTTTCCTGCATCCACAAACATTAGCACAATACCAATTCCGTTCCAGTACGGAATTATCGCGGTATATGGGATTTAAAATATTATCCGCTTAATAGACAGCGCAATAGGGTCTCATCCGCTATACAATGCGGGAAATCAATAACTGCAATATATATATATGCCAATATATATATATATATATATATATATATATATTGCTATTATATATAATACCAATTTCACTGTTTATGAAATATTCGCGGTATATGTTTTTAATAAATAACATCCGCTTACTAACGGCGCATAATGTCTATTTTAACAATCAATAGATAACAATCATCATTCAAACATGCATTCAGGTATTTTAAATCTAACTATTTAAAATAAAAATCGAAACTAATTCGATTGAGTGAGAAGTTCTCACCTTGATTTCAATTTCGTTTTAGCGATTTATTTCGAATAAAATTAAACGGATGTTTAATTTTACCCAAAATTTTCACTAATTCCAAACGACTCCAATCCAATTCCATCGTGTAGTGCTCGTCCATACGATTCCAACGCTTCATGTTTCGCGCGTTTTCGACCTCGTATGAAAAAGTTATGCATTTTACAAGTTTATACTAATTTTTATAATTATAATTTACAACAAAATTAACTATATTAAACCTATACTCGATCACTGCCGTTGATTTCCTGCATCCACCATCAGGCCGCACGTCCCCCCCCCCTTCTTCCTCTTCTCATTCACGTACAGGCAACATAGCCGAACCCATCTATGGATATTAGGGTTTATTTTTGCTTTCACCACACTCGCTTCCAGTATGATCAGAGACCACCACTACGAAGGCCGACCCAACCTCCATGCTCGGCCAGAGCATAGGCCAACTCGGCCTCCTCCTTCCTTGGAAAACGCGCACGCAACGCATTGCCTTCATCTCCATTTTCTCGTTGATCCATAGCTCCAATCTCGATCTCCACCGTTGAACACGAAGATCTCGATGTGCTCTATAACATTGTAGTTGAAGAATTCTTGAAACGAGGCTTGGATTTGAAGAGATTTGGGGATGAAGTTGAGATAATTTCGGCCTTTGGTTCTAACTGAGGCGGCTAGGGTTTTAGAATTTTTTTTTTCTTGTGAATGGAGGAGCTATTTATAGGAAAACGAACGACACTATTCATTCCGGAATTTCCAAACTCCGATTTACGCGCGGTAACCAGCATTTGTAGGGTTTACCCCGCGTTCCGGACATAATGGAACAGGTTTCGGAAGCTAATTCGGACATCTGTGCGAGTTATGGCAATAAACGTTCAATTTAAATTAAAACGATTTAAACGATTTTCTAGGCGTTTTAATTTGTACCGGACAAACGGTAAATCAGATTGACACGAAATTTTAAACCATACAATAATATCACATTATGGATCCGATGAAACTGGTTTCGTCGAAATCCGAGACTTTTTGAAAAATGGCTATTTTAACTCGCCAAATTAATATTAAAAACAATTCGATGCGTTTCGAGCTGCTACGATCAAACGATAACTCCGATTGACACGAAAATTGAAATCAGGTAATAACTAACTATTACGGATCCAATGGAACTAGTTTCGTCCAATTCTGAAACTGTTCAAAAATTGACTATTTTCACTAGTCGATTTAATATTAAAATATTCAATTTTCACAAATTAACTTTTAATTCGATTTTAAAAGTTCTAAAATATCGTTCTAACTTTAATATGATATAATAAAATTTTACAAATCATTTTCAATCATATTTAACTCAATTTTCAATTATTTCCATAATTTAACAGATTAAATTATTGATTTAATTATTCAATTAAATCCAATTATTCGAAATAAAATTTATTCGACTTATAAATTCACTAATAAATATTTAAAATTAATTAAATATTCAAATTTTAATTACTAAAAATCTTGGGTCGTTACAATGACGATGGTTTGAACGGAGTTATGGATTCTCCGGTATGAAGTAATGGCGGCGTGAAGGGATTTTCTGATGGGGTGGTTCTGGATTTGGGGATCAGTTGAGCTCGATTTTGTTTGCGCATTCGATGTATTGATCTCATGATCGGAATTGTAAGAGAGGGTCGTAGGTGACTCGTTGATGGTGGCAAACTTGGTCGGAGCTTCGTCGTTTGTTCGTGCACGTGCACGGGAACGATGATGTATCTGATAATACAGTTGAGTTCGAGGGTTAGGATATCGTGCTTGGGTTTGTTCGCATGGTAATGAGGTGGATGACTCGTGATTTACTCGGGGAGTTTTGTCTGGTTATCGGGTTATAGGGTAGGTACACAGCAATTCTTTTTATGTAAATGTCTCGAGTCTTTGCTTGGGTGAGCTATGGGTTGACTCGGGAAATGTCGGTTTAGGCTTGGGTTTCTGTTATGTTTAATAACCACATAAGATATTAGAAGTAATTTGTTACCAAGTTTCCCAAAATTTTAAAAAGAAAAATGAAAAAAATAATGATGACTTATGAATAAATTATAAAAAAGAGAGAAAGGAAATTAAATTGTTGTTTTGAATGGTTATGTATTAGGATATTTACCTAGTATAATTAGCTTAAGTATGATTATTTAAATAAACTTAAGTAATCATAGGTCAATTTAATAATGAAATTAAAGGATGATTACTAAATGAAATTAGGGAATAATTACATAATGTAAGCTATTAGGGTAAAATAATTCATGTAATTACTTAGTGAAGTAAATAAGGAATAACCATTGAATGTGATTAATTAATTAATTAAAGGGTAATTACTTAATGAAGTAATTAGTGAATATTTACTTAGACGAGATGATAAATTTAAGATAATCAATTAAGTCTAATTTTATTTAGATAATTACTTATGAAATCGATTGAGTAAATAAAGTAATGTAAGTAATTAGGGAATAGTTAATTTCTGAATGAAATTAATTAAGGTTAATTAATATATATACGATTAATTTAATATAAATAAATTTATGTATGTAATTAATTAATATATTTAACAATAGTTAATTGATTAAAGAGTGTAATGAAGGTTAATTAATGTAGATGGTTAAGGATAATTAATCTATGACTAATTACTTAATGTAATTAGAGAAAATTAATTAAGGAAGATTAATTATGATGGATAGTTAAATGTTGTTTGGTTTGTAATTGACTAATGTTAAGTAAGTAGGATTGTAAGATAATCTAAGTGATTAAAGTTGGTAATTAATTTAATTAGAGATTAATTAAATTAATTAAGCATTTATATATCTATGTTTTCTGGTTGATTGAATGATATCGGATGACTTGGATTGTTAATGTCTATAATGGAATTGTTGCGATATGAATGGATTGAACTGTGATAACGTAGGTCACCTATCTGTGTTGAATTGTTGTGCGGTATGATATCTTGAATATGAATTATATTATTTCTAAAACCTAACAACCTGAATTTTAATGATAGTAAGCTCAAAGAGACCGAGGTCGGGTATCAGTAAATACCCGAAATCACTTTGATTAGTAATTACAGAAATTCTTTATAGTTGGATATAAGCAAACAGACTGGAATGAAATAAGTTAAGAGTCATGGATATTTAAACTAAGTAATGATTCTCAGATATCGTGTTAAATAAGTGATTTACTAAATTAAGTTGAAACTCGTAGAAGGTACGAGTTACCCTAGAAGTTCACTTATGATTTTTAGCTTGGTATTTCAAATTATTTGCGTTTACTCAAGCTGGTTTCCAGCCTGACCCGGGTGTTACTTTGATGTAATGCTCAGGTCAAACCGAGTATTATAGATTTTCAGGTAAGGACGTTCTGGAGCTCAGTTGACGAGCTGGATGGCAGGAACGTAATGGAGTGCTTCCGCTGTGATATATTGATGTATATCTGATACAGTTTCCTTTGTGTAAAGAATATTATTTGATATTATATTTTGATCCGCTGCGAATGTGAGGTTTCTGTAACTTGTTCTGTTTCTTCTTCTTTCTCTTTTCTTCTTTTCTAACTATCTCGAATTTTCAGAATCGAAAATTTCGAGTCGTTACATTTGGTATCAGAGCAAAAGGTTAAGCGAGAACCTTGGCTCTGGTGGGATATTTATTAAGGATAGGGTCAATAGTACCCTGTAATGAGTTAAGTGTATAAATATAAGAGAGCGTACTTGTTATTTTCTTATATAAAGGTTTTAAAATGGTTTCAAAAGTAAATGAATCTTATATAAGTTTATTAAGAAATAGATTATCTTTTATATTAAGGAAATGGGTTGTTGTATTAATTAAATTAAAAGTAATAGTAAGAATTAAGTGGTAATAGAGATACAACCAATTTTAAATGGAATAAAGAACAAGTTTGAAATGGATGCAAACTGAAATTTAAAATCTTGAATTTGGCGAAGAATTCCAAAATTAGATGGTAATGAATTATTTTCAAAATACGATAATCTTAGTTATTATCATAAATGTTTATTATGTTTAATAATGAAATATTTGATAATGAGTATAACTTATAAATTGAGATGGGTTTTGAATTGTGAAGTTCTGAATTCTAAATTTAAACATTTGAAATTGTTTTCAAAATGTTAAAGGAAATAATATTATTCAAACTATTTTGATTGTAATCTTATTTTAGAATAAGAAGTTGTTTGTAAAATTTTAGAAGAATTTGTTGAATTAAAACCATGGGTGGTTTAAATTTTAATATTTGGCTTGGTGGGCCAAGAAGTAAATATGTATATATGTGTGGATGTATATAATATCAAAGATAGTTTGAAATAAACTCTAAATGTTGAGTTTTAATTTGGAATGAGGTGTGATACCCAAAGTGATAAGTTTTTAAAATTTAAAAGTGGGAAGATTAATAATGTGAAATTTTGAATTTTGAAATGGAATTCGAATTGGTAAGGTTGGTTGGGTTAAGTAAATAGAATTTAATTTTGGGAAAGTTAAATAATTTAACAAGCAACCTGAAGTGGAAATTTCTAGATGAAATTGGAATTTAACTTGGAAAGTTAAATGGTTGATTTGAATTGGGAGTTTGTGTGATCTCAAAATGGATTTGAGATCTGGAAATTGGAAATGGATGGATGTTTTAAAATAATTTGAACGATACCATCCTGTTGTTATTAATAATCTTTAAGCTGAAATTGGATATTTTTTAAATGAATGAAGAAATGTAGTGTGTAAATATATCCATTATTGAGATAAAATGGAAATTAAGCTTTAATTAGAAATTAAGGATATGGAATCACTTTGAACTGAAGATCTGAATGTTAAGAATTGAATTTGTAAACTAATTTTTTTTTGAACTCTTACTTGAACCTTGTAATGAGTTAAGTAAAGATAAGTTAAAAATGGAATTTGAATTCTAAATTAAATGGTTTAAAAATATAAGTTGATTGGATTTAAAGTATTAAATCAACGTTAAGAAAAATTAACTCGAATTTATATAATTCAGGATGGTTTAAATTTGGAATTTGAATTGAATTAGTTCAAATTGATTTTGATATGAATTAATTGGTATTGTGGTTGAAGATGGATAAGTTTAAAAATTCAAATGGAAAATTTGAATTGGATTGATTTGAAATGAAATTGAAGATGAATGAATTCAAATTCAAATGAGGAATTGGGAATAATTTAAACTAGAATTGAAATGATTTGAAATTGAAGTTGGTATGATTTGAAATTATTCCGAATTGATTTAAATAATTTTGAATTATGATTAGAGTTGAATAGGTTTAAAATTCAAATGGAATTTGATTTGAATTTGGAAATAAATTGAGGATTAATTCAACTTGAATTGGGGTTAAATCAATTTCAATGGAAATTGAAGTTATTGAAATTGAGTCAATTTAAATGGAAGTGGAAGTTTAAATTGAATTAATGAAAATGGAGATTGGGAATTGAACAGTTTGGCTCTGGACTATTTTCAATATAAATTGTTTAAATATAAACTTATTTTTCCAAGTTATTTATATATACAACCTTTCTTTTTAAAAAGCCCAAACAATTTTATACTTATTTTACAATTATTTTGGAACTATTTAACTATTTTTCAACTGTTTTATAAACCAATTACTATTTTTCAACTATTTTACAAATTAATTTCTATTTTTCAACTATTTTGCAATTATTTAAAATTTCTATAACTTTTGACTATTTTCTAACTATTTTACAATTATTTAACTATTTTACAGATATTTTACGAACTAATAATTATTTTTTAACTACTTGTCTATTTTAAAAAAAGTCAAGCCATTTTCTAAATTTAAACTGGACGGAGTTCAAACTGATTTGATTAAATATCCATTTTGGATAAGAGTTGAAGTGATAATCCAAATGAGGATTTAAGAATTGTAAGTGAATGAAAATCAAAGTGAATGTGGATAGAGAGGAGAAATTGATTTGGCTAATAACCAATAAAAGATAAATACGTAGGGTGTATGTATGTTATTCTATTCGCATAGTGATTTGATCCAGATTCGAGCATAGAATTTCGAGACAGCATGTCGATTCGAGTTGGGATTTTGCACTCGATGTTCGACGGAGAACCTGGATATGGATTGTTGATTGGTTCTGGATATTCTCTATCATAGTTATGACTATGCAAGGAGAATGACGGTTTCTGATCAAGAAACCAGATCTGAGTCTGCACTAGGAAGTCGGGTGGACAATACTAGTTCGAAAGTGAAATTGTGTGATCGAGTGAGCGATCAGATTAGTACAGCATACAGATGATATGTGTACATCGTACGGGTTTGAATAAAATTGATACTGGGAGTTTGAGGATAAGAACTGTAAAATGGTTTTTGAAGTGAAAATATATTTTATGAAATATATGATGAAATAAAATAGAAATTGTATTTCTATGGTAGAAATTTACTTATAGAAGTAAGTAATATGGTTAATGACTTTATAAAGTAATCAAATTTGAATATTTGATTTAGAGTAAATAAGTTATATATCTTTGTTATATAAGATAAATCTCCCCTTTTTGAATCTATTGCCAGAAGAAAAGGAATTTGAAGGGATTTTGATGTATGAAAGGAGTTTTATACAAGTCTGAAATGATCCAAAGATTTAAATTTTTATATATCTATATATATATATATATATAAAGGATCTTATGATGATTTTGGAAAAGGTTTTGGAAACCTTTGGATTTGGAAAGGCTTTTGATTTTTGGGTAAAATCAATATTGAAATTTGAAAAGCCTAGTTTGAGAATTATCGATTTTAGGATAATCGATTTTGTGTGAAGGAGCCTTGTATAAGATCATACTAGGTGTATGAATTGAAAGATACTATATGTGTATAGTATAAAGTATTTTAATGATGGCTCTGGGGAAAGAGGCGCTCCCTTGAAATGAACTTCTCAGAAGTGCCACCAGGTGGTGCAGCCTTGAGCCCCAAGGGGGTTCTAAAGTTGATCCTATGAGGAGTCCGGACAAAACTAGTTCCTGGGGATTATGAGTAGTGCGTACCATAGCTAAAGTCGTGTGTGCCGTTGAGAGCCAACAGTTTGCGTTTGATTTTATATCGGTAGACTACGACCTATGGTAACATAGCGAAAGTCGTGTGTGCCGCTGTGTGACGACTCGGAATTTTTAAGCATTTGAATCGGGATATTTAATTGATTTTAAATATTCAATAGAGTAATTTTAGCTTGAATTACGAATATCACAATTTATTTGATAATTAATTTATTGAATTTAATAATTTAAAGTTTAGTAAAATGTTGAATCTGAAATTTTAAGCCCGTTGAAAATAAATTGAAGGCTTATAAAACTTATATTGATAATACTGAAGACAATAGAAGGTATTAAAATTTAATTTAACTGTGGTTTGTTTAGTTTTAAAATTTATATCGTTTAAATTGAATTTAAAATAGCCTTCCGAGGCACCGTCTCGGAATTCGACGAAAACAGTTCCGTTGTATCCATAATATTGTACTATTATCGGGTTTCAATTTTCGTAGTGTTTGGAGTTGTTGTGTAACCGTACGATATATAAAAGCATTGGAGTTTGCATTGAATTCCATAGCTAGCATCACGTATAGAAAATAGGAAAAATAGAAAAGAAAATAATAAAAAAAAAATAGAAGAAAAAATCACGTTACCTTCTTTAAGAAGCCTCTAAGTTTAGTGAATACAATAAAAGAAGATATTTTCTTCGTTCTAAAACAAAACAAACCGAAACTACCCTATTTCCTTTGATGGCGGACCTCGTTTTCCCTTTATGAAAATCGAAATCAGAAACTTAAAAAAAAAATGGCCGAGTGTAATTATCGCCATCTTCGTTTCGCTAATCTTTCCGCATAAACTAAATCGAAGCAGCCGATTAAGAGAGAAAATGGGGGAAGGGCGATTGAAATCGCGAGATCCAAAGAGGCAAGCGTTCGAGAACGACGGTCGACTTGAGAGGGAGGCATGTCGAGCTTAGCGACTTCGTACTTCTCTGAGGTAGGCCGTGACTAGAGCTTGAGGTCGTGACGTTTTAGGGGAAGAGTCGAAATAGAAGAAGGTGGAACCGCGTCTAGGATTCTCTTACTCGAGGGTTTCGATCTGGAGTTAAGATCGTTGATGGGAAGGGGCGACTCGTCTGTGACGATGGTGTCTTTGTTCGTGCAGGTGAGATGGATGTTGAGAGTCAGTAAGGTATCGATTTATTATTCTTAAATTACAGTAAGGTACTGCCGTAATCTTCAATTTTGTTTCATTAAATATCGTGCATATATTTTACAAATTTAAATTATGAAAATTTGTATAACAATTCTGTTTATATAAATATACTTATGTATTTTAATTTACGTATATGTACACACACACACTGAATTGAAGGAGGATATTTACAGTTAAATGTATAGCAGTTTTAGAAAAATATATGAATTTACAGATGAGAAAGTATAGATACGGTAAGGCATATCAGTTTGCCTAATTTAATGAATATTTACAGATTAGAATATATATATATATATATATATATATATATATATATATATTTAGAATTTACAGTTTGTAAGAGAAAAAAAGGGAGGAATTACAGTGGTTATGAATCATTTTAGTAAACTGAAGATCTGTGTAGGAAATTATATAAAGATTTGGTTTATATTCTCGGCATATATGTGTATGTTTATAGGAAGATTAGAATTTTTGGTATAGTGGGAATTTTAAAATAAATTATCAGTAAATTAAATTATTGGTTAATTAAATTTATTAAGTGGTAATTGATTAGTTCAAATATTAATAAATCATATAAATTGGTTATACAAGGTCTGTGATTGTGGAGAGACATGGTTTGGATCGAATTCGCAAAATGAAAATCAAAGGTGAGTAAATCTCACTCAGTTTAAATTTAAAATTTAAAATGATTAAATTTAAATAATTGTTTGAATGGTTGAATGAATTGATGTGATATAGTATGATATTTTGGAATTGGTATATTATATTGTGCTGACGTTTGTGGATGCAGGGAAAAACAGGTTGGAGGGATCCAACTGGATCCCACAATATTTATTTAAATTATTTAAAACCCTCTGTTGTGATTTATTTGATATCCTATGATGATCTTTATTGGAATATTGAATGCCATTGTTAGATTGGATATCATTGGGTATGGTGAATTACCAAAAATATATAAATTGGATTTTGGTAAGATAATAAAAGAAGTGAAATTGTAAGTGAAATAATTATAGAAATTTGAATAAATTTTAAATGAATTGGAAAGAAATAACGTGACTTTAAAAATCTACTAAATAGATCCTGGTATAGAATGGAAATTTGAATAAACAGGAAGTTAATGAATTTTAATCTTCCATGATATTAATTAAAAGAATAAAACATTTATTTAAAATTTAAGATTTAAATTTTTGAGGAAAATAAATAAAGAAGAAGTTGGGAAAAGCTGAAATTTGTATATTTCAGTTAAAAGATTAAAAATCAAATGGAAAATAGTAACAATAATGATTAAGTGCATAATTAATGAAATTTGAAATGAATTGAGTAATTAAAGAAACTTATTTCAAATAAAATAATTGGAAATCAATTTGGGAAATTGATTTAAGCGATTGAAGTTGGAATTCTCCCTGGATAACTAAGTACGTTTTCAAGTAAATTTTTAAATATAAGTTAATAGATTTAAAATTGTTTTAAAAGGTATGTTTTGAAAAATTTATTGTTTCTTATATTTAAATTCTAAAGTAAGTATTTTCTCAAATCTATTATAGTGGTAATTATTTGAAAAGTGACTTAGTATTTTGTTTCAAAAGTGAGAATCTAGTTTTATATTTTATTAAGTAACTTTATTTTCAAATATTCATATAAGATGTATTTTTAACAAATTATTAAATTAGTTTTAATTTAAATGTTTTAAAAGTATATATTTCAAAGTAAAGTGTTTTAAATTATTTTAAAATCTAGTTTTGTGCTTGGTAATTTCAGAGGAGATAGAAAATATTTGGGAAAGATTATTCTAAAAAGAAAGAGGGTTTTGAAACTGTTTTTAAAGGATTGAAAATAGAAATATATCCTGTGAAGATATCTTTGAGATAAATTAATAATTTGGGAAATTATTTATTGTTTGATGGATGTTTATGAATATTAATTGATAGTTAAATAACCGACTATCAATATTGGCCAACTGCGTTGATCGTTTCGAAGAGACCGGGATCGAGATTAATTTCTCGAAAACCACTTCGATCCGGTTTGTACGATTCGTGAAAATGATTTTGGATTCGAAGATGGAGTAGTGAAGTGCAAGGGCTAGTCGCTACTAATCCTGAGGATATTTCCAATATGGATGTAGTAGGAATAGTGCCTTCGGTTCCGTTCGAACCCGGGACGGACTTGTATGGATGAATGCTTGCAAAACATCGTCAGGTGGACGATGAGCATTCTAAGGAATATGTTCTAAAAAGGTAACGCTTAGCCTCAAGCCTCATCAAATGGGAATGACAGAAAATCAGGGGTTATGCAGCAAGGCTAGATGGGTAGCACCCAAGCAGGGTGAGGTCATCCCTGTTTAGATGTCCCCTTTTATTTCGGCTTAGTGGGCGGTTGCTGATCCCAACCGTGGGGTGATCTCACTCGGGATTATCCAGTAAGGGGTAGTCCCGGTCTTGTGTTGCAGGGGAGCGGGCGTACTCCTCGGTATGGTGATCTAGGCCCCGTACTGTGACAGTGGTACCCTAGTGCCTAGTCATTAGTTGGAAATCCATTCTCCCTACGAGCCTTGTACGAGTTTTGTTTGTATTACCCACTCTGTGGCTAGTAGCTGGAATTTAATAGATGTTACAATTTCGGCTATTTTATAAGTATTTGTATATAGACCCTATTATAATATCAGAGGATTTCTATAAAAATTGTTTAAGCTATCATAAGGTAAAAACCCGACATGTTTATTTGTGGCGTGGTCTTACGAGATGCTTTTGTTTTCAAAGGATTTTTGAAACTTTAATAATCAATTGGGTGTGATTTTCTCATGCTGGTATTCCAGACTGACTCGAGTGTTATTTAACTGTAATGCTCGGGTCAGACCGAGTATTATAGAATACAGGATATGATGATGTGGAGCTTAGGAGTCGAGCTGGATGACGATACGTACTTCCGTACTTGTTTATATATATATATATATATATATTCCGCTGTGTTGAGTTTCTGTGTATCCATTTGTATGATATTGATGTTGAGCTATGATTGATGTACTCTGATGATGTAGTATATAAACAGATATATTATGATTTGAGTAAAGATCATTTATTATATATTATATTTTATTTCACTGCGATGGTTAGATTCTGTTGTTGTTTTCTATTTTCTTCTTCTACCTCTTCTTCTTTAACCCAAATGGGTCGTATTTCTATACAACTTGAGTTGATTTAGGTAGTATAGTGTTAACTCAAAGGGTACGGATTTGCGGGTCGTTTCACTTGGTATCAGAGCATAGGTTGGAGATAACGTTGGCTCTGGTGGGAATTACTCATAAAATAGAGTCTATAGTACTCTAAAATGAGTTTGAGTGTATTAATAGATATGAGCGTGCATTTGTTAGTGAATATAAATTATTTTAATATTGTGTTGATTGGTTTATTGAGTGGCATATGAACCTTCGTCGACACAGTCTGCGCAACTGTATTGAAGGGGTTTCTAAACACTTGAATAGAACAATCGACACGGCATTGTTTTAAATATGAGTAAATGAAATAATTTTACCCAAAAACATATTTTGATATAAAGAATAGTTTTTTGAAAACTATTTAGCTAATATATGGTTGGTTGGATGTTAGAAATGATAATATTAAAGTATTATCATTGTTAAGTGAAAATTTAACTAGAAATTGAAAATATAACCAAAGTTTAAGGCAATAAATTCATTATAAAATGAAATTTATAAATGTGAATTGTAAATGTAATTGATGAATTGAAATACAATCAAATGGAAATTTGTATAAGCATAAACTGTACAAATGAATTACAGTTGAAATTTATTTAAGCAGGCTTTGGAAATTTGAAATCCCGGAGACTTAGGAAGTGTTTGTCGAAGTGTTTTAAAGATAAATAATAGCCTTATTGTTTTGGAGGTATTTCTGAATGGAATTTGTTTTAAAATGGATTTTGAAAGTGATATAGCATTGAATTCACTTCAGTAGCTGGAAAATAACTTCGGTGATGACTGCAGCATCATTGATGTTCATTTTCGAGTTTCTAAGTGAAGATTGCTGCCAAATTTGATTTGTTCAGGAAAACCTGTTTGTTTTTTTGAAAATTTCAAAGGAAATTTGTTGGTAATAAAACTAGGGTTGGTTTAATTTTTGAGAATTTTGATTTTGAGATGTTGGATATTTCAAAATGATTGGAAAACAAAAGCCGTGTGTTTAAAAATCCTGATGAGATAGGTTGTAAGTTTATAAATTGAGATGATTTTTAAATCAGGAAGGAAATATAAGCTTTGAATGTTGGAATGTAAATTTAAAGAGAGTTAAAAATGAAATTTACTTGGATGGGAAATAAAAATTTAACTGGATTTAAATAAATTGGATAGGCTGAAAATAATATCCAGTTGTATTCGAATCAAGTTGGAATTAAATTGAGTTGAATAAATCTGAGTTAAAGTAAAATTGAATTGGAATGAGAATTCAATTGAATTAATGAATAAAATTAAATTTTTGCCTGAACAAATGGAAAATAAATTGAATAAGGATTGAAATAAATAAATAAGAATAACGTGAATTTTTTTTAATAATACATGGAATAAAAATATGCTTGAGTTATAAATAAGCGTAAATCTTGAATTTAAAATAAAAGAAGAATATATTCAAGCCTATGATGAATGGAATTGTATAAAAAAATATAATAATAAGTTGTGACTTATAAAATTTGAAAAGTGGGATAGGAAACCCAAAATATATATTTTGATGAATTGGAGAATAAAATGAAAATCAAAACTTGAATTATAAGATAAATTGAACTAAGAAAAATCAAATGAAGTGATACTTGGAATTAAAAATCAAGTTTTGGATTATAAATTGGGGAAAGACTTATTAGATAATAAACTAGATAATAAAATATGTAATAAGAACCTAGTGCTGTTAAGTAGAAGCTGAATTGTGAGATAATAATGAAGTTTGAAGATAAAACTCAAGGTATAAATCAAATTCGATTTGAAATCATTAGTGAGTAAAATATAATTGAAAGTGGCCATGCAATTAATTAAATGAATTGAGAATGAAGTTGAATTGTGAGTCCATGAAATTTGGTGGTAAATTGAAAATGGATTGTGGATTCAGAATTTGAGTTATTATTTAAAATTTGACTTGAAGTGTTAACAAATTAAATATAATTGGAAATAGTCATGTAATCAATTGAAGGAGTTGAATCTGAAAAGTTAAATTTGATAATAACCAATCAAATGAAATTGCAGATTTAAAATGAGATTTAATTGGGAGAGAATTAAGTTGAATAAAAGAAAAATGTTTTTTTTACTTGAAAATGAAATGAGCTTAAGTATAAAATTGGAGTGAATAAACTTAAGCTAAAAGATGGAAAGGAAAGGAGTTGAATTGAATTCAACTTAAAATTAAGTTTAATAATAGTGGATTGGATTTAAATCAAGTAAAAATGGATTTTTAATTGAAATAAAATTCGGTGAGTTGCCGATAATATTTAATGGAATGAAAATTCTTAAATAAATAATTGTAAACCATTTAAAATGTTTAGAAATTGAAATAACTTGGAGAATATATTCACAATTGAATGTTTTCAAGTTTAATAGAATAGTTTTAAGTGAAACGCTAATGATTGGGTTGAGAATAAAATTTAAATGGAATGTGTCGAGTTTAATAGATGGTTGCGATTGAATTAAAATAAAAAGAAAATTTAATTGGAAATGAAGATGAACCTAAATTGTTAATGGTTTTGAATGAACTGGTTTGGTTAATAAACTGAGATGCAAGTGAATGGATTCCAATCTGAAATGCAATGGAAATGAGAATATATGGATTGTGAATAAATTTGGAAATGGAACAGAATTAAGTATAAATAGAGTTGAAATCCATTTAAATTGGTTATAAAACATAAATACTTATTTATTCACATAGACCTCATCGAATTGCATAGAATAAATTGTCGTTTGATGTAAATGGAAGTAATTAAAATTCTATGAATTGATAGGAGTAAAATTAATTAATTTTGAGAGCAATTGAATTAAATATGAGCTTGGTTTGCTTAAAAATAAATTAAATATAAGCGTTTGAGTTTTAAACCATTCAACTTGATGAAGTTGTATACAAATGGATTGAAACCATTCATTTTGAATGAAAATGGTTTATAAATTAATTAAAACAGTTGAATTAGCATGGAAACTATATAAATTGCTTGCGGAAAAATGTTTGGTGTGAATTTCTTTTAGAATTCATATGTTTTAACTATTGTAAATAAGTGAAATGTAGTTAAACTTCATTTATATGACACTTACATGTTTAAATTGAGTAAGTACAGGTACCGGGAAGCCGTTTGGCTGGATTTTGGGCACGCGAACCGCTAAATAAATAAGTTGCTTGCTTAAAAATGCTAAATAAGGTACGCCTACGCAATAAAAATAGGAAATATGAACTGTTTTTAGTTTTTCCGACCGGGTGGGTCGATGTATATATATTTATCTCTTTTGTCAAATTGCAAAAGCTCCTCCGTACAAAGGAGACTCTGCCAACAAATTTCGAAAATTTTGGGAGTTAGAAAATTTTTGAAATTTTTTGCTAACAACAAAACGAATTTAAATTGGCAACTAAAATTAATTAGTAAATGAAACTAACTATAGTAATGATATGAATTAGTTATAAATGAAAAATAAAATTTAAAATATTCAGAGTTGAATTCATGTGGAATGGAGATAAATCAATTTGAATAGAAACGGATATAAACTAAGGTGGTAAGATGAAAATAAATATAAGAAGCATATAAAATGCTTATACTAACTTAGGTAAGCAATGATAAATTCTTAATTGGAAATTGATACTACAAATATAATCTAAGATAATATTGGAATGAATAGATATTGACATTTTGTAAGAAAGTCGATAAAATGTTTTTGGAATATTGTGAATGAATATTAGTGCTAAGCAGGGTATGCAGGTAATATGAAGGGAAAAGAGAATTGATTTTGATTTCAGAAATAATTTTGAAATGCTCGACAAAAAGGTATGTATTTAAATTTGGTGTGAAATTTGATTGGGTTTTCGGATCGACCCACTTGGCTTTTTGATTTATTTTTGGATTTGGGAGGCCGTAGAGCCATTTTGTAGTTGTACCGAGCTAGCCGCGCAAAGGAGACGCTGGCGAAATTTTTCGAGAATTTAGAGAGTTAGAAAATTTTTGAGAAAATTTGAAAATTTTAAACTTGGTTTTGAATTATAATATGAATAATTGAATAATTAAAGTTGATTGGTAACTAAGGAAAGGTTTGGGAAGGTGGTAAGAAAGATAACGGGTCTTTTATAAGAAGGTCGCTAGTAAGATATTGATTTGTTTGATTTTGGGGGTAAGTAAATGGGTATTGGACCATTCTTCCCAATTAGTAATTTCGGGGACGAAATTCTTTCAAGGGGGGAGGAATGTGACGACCCGAAATTTTTAAGCATTTGAATCGGGATATTTAATTGATTTTAAATATTCAATAGATTAATTTTAGCTTGAATTACGAATATCACAATTTATTTGATAATTAATTTATTGAATTTTATAATTTAAAGTTGAGTAAAATGTTGAATCTGAAATTTTAAGCCTGTTGAAAATAAATTGAAGGCTTATAAAACTTATATTGATAATACTAAAGACAATAGAAGGTGTTAAAATTTAATTTAACAGTGGTTTGCTTAGTTTTAAAATTTATATCGTTTAAATTGAATTTACAATAGCCTTCCGAGGCACCGTCACGGAATTCGACGAAAACAGTTCCGTTGGATCCGTAATATTGTATTATTATCGGGTTTCAATTTTCGTAGTGTTTGGAGTTGTTGTGTAACCGTATGATATATAAACGCATTGGAGTTTGCATTGAATTCCGTAGCTAGCATCACGTATAGAAAATAGGAAAAATAGAAAAGAAAATAATAATTAAAAAAAGAGAAGAAAAAATCACGTCACCTTCTTTAAGAAGCCTCTAAGTTTAATGAATAAAATAGAAGAAGATTTTTTCTTCGTTCTAAAACAAAACAAACCGAAACTACCCTATTTCCTTCGATGGCGGACCTCGTTTTCCCTTTATGAAAATCGAAATCAGAAACTTAAAAAAAAAAAGGCCGAGTGTAATTATCGCCATCTTCATTTCGCTAATCTTTCCGCATAAAGTAAATTGAAGCAGCCGATTAAGAGAGAAAATGGGGGAAGGGCGATTGAAATCGCGAGATCCAAAGAGGCAAGCGTTCGAGAACGACGGTCGACTTGAGAAGGAGGCACGTCGAGCTTAGCGACTTCATACTTCTCTGAGGTAGGCCGTGACTAGAGCTTGAGGTCGCGATGTTTTGGGGGAAGAGTCAAAATAGAAGAAGGTGGAACCGCGTCCAGGATTCTCTTACTCGAGGGTTTCGATCTGGAGTCAAGATCGTTGATGGGAAGGGGCGACTTGTCTGTGACGATGGTGTCTTTGTTCGTGCAGGTGAGATGGATGTTGAGAGTCAGTAAGGTATCGATTTCTTATTCTTAAAATTACAGTAAGGTACTGCAGTAATCTCCAATTTTGTTTCATTAAATATCGTGCATATATTTTACAAATTTAAATTATGAAAATTTGTATAACAGTTCTGTTTATATAAATATACTTATGTATTTTAATTTACGTATATATATACACACACACACACTGAATTAAAGGAGGATATTTACAGTTAAATGTATAGCAGCTTTAGAAAAATATATGAATTTACAGATGAGAAAGTGTAGATACGGTAAGGCATATCAGTTTGCTTAATTTAATGAATATTTACAAATTAGAATATATATATATATATATATTTAGAATTTACAGTTGGTAAGAAAAAAAAGGGAGGAATTACAGTGGTTATGAATCATTTTAGTAAACTGAAGATCTGTGTAGGAAATTATATAAAGATTTGGTTTATATTCTCGGCGTATATGTATATGTTTATAGGAAGATTAGAATTTTTGGTATAGTGGGAATTTTAAAATAAATTACCAGTAAATTAAATTATTGGTTAATTAAATTTATTAAGTGGTAGTTGATTAGTTCAAATATTAATGAATCGTATAAATGTTATACAAGGTCTGTAATTGTGGAGAGACAAGCCGGTTTGGATCGAATTCGCAAAACGAAAATCAAAGGTGAGTTAATCTCACTCAGTTTAAATTTAAAATTTAAAATGATTAAATTTAAATAATTGTTTGAATGGTTGAATGAATTGATGTGATATAGTATGATATTTTGGAATTGGTATATTATATTGTGCTGACGTTTGTGGATGCGGGGAAAAACAGGTTGGAGGGATCCAACTGGATCCCACAATATTTATTTAAATTATTTAAAACCCTCTGTTGTGATTTATTTGATATCCTATGATGATCTTTATTGGAATATTGAATGCCATGGTTAGATTGGATATCATTGGGTATGATGAATTACCAAAAATATATATATTGGATTTTGGTAAGATAATAAAAGAAGTGAAATTGTAAGTGAAATAATTATAGAAATTTGAATAAATTTTAAATGAATTGGAAAGAAATAACGTGACTTTAAAATTCTACTAAATAGATCCTGGTATAGAATGGAAATTTGAATAAACAGGAAGTTAATGAATTTTAATCTTCAATGATATTAATTAAAAGAATAAAACATTTATTTAAAATTTAAGATTTAAATTTTTGAGGAAAAAAAATAAAGAACAAGTTGGGAAAAGCTGAAATTTGTATATTTCAGTTAAAAGATTTAAAATCAAATGGAAAATAATAACAATAATAATTAAGTGCATAATTAAGGAAATTTGAAATGAATTGAGTAATTAAAGAAACTTATTTCAAATAAAATAAACTGGAAATCAATTTGGAAAATTGATTTAAGTGATTGAAGTTGGAATTCTCCCTGGATAACTAAGTATGTTTTCAAGTAAATTTTTAAATATAAGTTAATAGTTTTAAAATTGTTTTAAAAGGTATGTTTTGAAAAATTTATTATTTCTAATATTTAAATTCTAAAGTAAGTATTTTCTCAAATCTATTATAGTGGTAATTATTTAAAAAGTGACTTAGTATTTTGTTTCAAAAGTGAAAATCTAGTTTTATATTTTATCAAGTAACTTTATTTTCAAATATTCATATAAGATGTATTTTTAACAAATTATTAAAGTAGTTTTAATTTAAATGTTTTAAAAGTATATATTTCAAAGTAAAGTGTTTTGAATTATTTTAAAATCTAGTTTTATGCTTGGTAATTTCAGAGGAGATAGAAAATATTTGGGAAAGTTTATTCTAAAATGAAAGATGGTTTTGAAACTGTTTTCAAAGGATTGAAAATAGAAATATATCTTGTAAAGATATCTTTGAGATAAATAAATAATTTGGGAAATTATTTATTGTTTGATGGATGTTTATGAATATTAATTGATAGTTAAATAACCGACTATCAATATTGACCAACTGCGTTGATCGTTTCGAAGAGACCGAGATCGAGATTAATTTCTCGAAAACCACTTCGATCCGGTTTGTATGATTCGTGAAAACGATTTTGGATTCGAAGATGGAGCAGTGAAGTGCAAGGGCTAGTCGCTACTAATCCTAAGGATATTTCCAATATGGATGTAGTAGGAATAGTGCCTTCGGTTCCGTTCGAACCCGGGACGGACTTGTATGGATGAATGCTTGCGAAATATCGTCAGGTGGACGATGGGCATTCTAAGGAATATGTTCTAAAAAGGTAACGCTTAGCCTCAAGCCTCATCAAATGGGAATGACTGAAAATCAGGGGTTATGCAGCAAGGCTATGTGGGTAGCACCCAAGCAGGGTGAGGTCATCCCTGTCTAGATGTCCCTTTTTATTTCCGCTTAGTGGGCAGTTGCTGATCCCAACCGCAGGGTGATCTCACTCGGGATTATCCAGTAAGCGGTAGTCCCGGTCTTGTGTTGCAGGGGAGAGGGCGTACTCCTTGGTACGGTGATCTAGGCCCCGTACTGTGACAGGTGGTACCCTAGTGCCTAGTCATTATTTGGAAATCCATTCTCCCTACGAGCCTTGTACGAGTTTTGTTTGTTTTACTCACTCTGTGGCTAGTAGATGGAATTTAATAGATGTAACAATTTGGGCTACTTTATAAGTATTTGTATATAGACCCTATTATAATATCAGAGGATTTCTATTAAAATTGTTTTAGCTATCGTAAGATAAAAACCCGACATGTTTATTTGTGGCGTGGTCTTACGAGATGCTTTTTTTTTCCGAAGGATTTTTGAAACTTTAATAATCAATTAGGTGTGATTTTCTCACGCTGGTATTCCAGACTGACTCGGGTGTTACTTAACTGTAATGCTCGGGTCGGACCGAGTATTATAGAATACAGGATATGATGCTGTGGAGCTCAGGAGTTGAGCTAGATGACGATACGTACTTCCGTACTTGTTTATATATATATTCCGCTGTGTTGAGTTGCTGTGTATCCATTTGTATGATATTGATGTTGAGCTATGATTGATGTACTCTGATGATGTAGTATATAAACAGATATATTGTGATTTGAGTAAAGATCATTTATTATATATTATATTTTATTTCGCTGCGATGGTTAGATTCTGTTGTTGTTTTCTATTTTCTTCTTCTACCTCTTCTTCTTTAACCCAAATGGATCGTATTTCTGTACAACTTGAGTTGATTTAAGTAGAATAGTGTTAACTCAAGGGGTACGGATTTGCGGGTCGTTTCACACTGAGAGCCAACAGTCTGTGTTTTATTTTATATCGGTAGACTGCGACCTATGTAGGAGTGGAGAAGTTCCATTTTGACAGCGAAAATCGTGTGTGCCGCTGAGAGCCAATAGTTACATGGACTTTTACTGCGATGACAACGTAACTCTGGAATATAACTGCGATCTTTTATGGGTTCCATGGCGTAATCGAGGGGCGCGGAGTGCCAACACTTACATGGACTTTTGCTGCGATGGCAACGTAACCTAGGATGTAACTGCAACCATGGATGGGAGTGATGATTTTCAGAGAATTCTCACCAAAGATATTTCCTTTATTTTCAAAATGTTTTCTATATTTTTGATAAAATTATTTTCCAAGTATTTTAACTTGGTGTTGAAAATGGGTCTGCTAAGTACTTGTAGATTTTCAATCATGCGCCTGATCAACGTATGACCGAATTTCTCTGAGAACGAGGACAGACTTGTTGAAACATCGAGTTATAAAAAAAGGATTTTTATAAAAATATTTTGGTAATATATATAGATTTTTTTTATCTTTTTTTAAAATTTCATAATAAAAGGATTTATAGTTAAAAGTGATCAAAGAGTAGTTTTCTTATGATAAGTATTTTAATAAATTCTGGCTTTGTTCCTTTTCGAGGACGAAAAGATTCAAAGGGGGAAGGAATGTGATAACCCGGATTTTTGGAGTATTTGTTATTAACGGGGTTAATTAATAGAAATTCTGATTTATGTTTGATTGAGAAAAATAAAACTTGGGTACTTAGAATATATTCGGATACGTATGTAAATAAATAAATTCTGATAATACAAATTTCTGTTTCAAAGAAAAATAAGGAATGATTGCCTTATTAAATAAATATTGTAGTAAATAAATTGGATTTAAAAATTCTATGTTTTATAAATTATTTATAAGTGTACAATTGAAAACAATATCATTTTTCTTTTAAGTTATATATATTTGAAATTTAGATTTATATTTCTTAACAACAAAAAATAATATTTAACCAAAGGATTATGTTCTTTTAATATACTTTCTTTTTTATTTTAAAATTTATTAACGAAGACATTAACTTATTAATACTATAAGTAAGAAGATTAATATAAAAAGTGTATTAGGACCTTTGTAAGCATATAAACCAAGTTGAGACATTTGTAAATAAATGAATACTTATAAGTACAATTGTCACTTAAGTATTATAAAAGCGAAAAAGTGGCAAGATGATTTCATTTAAAGAAATTAAAAAAAAAAATATAAGCTGCTCACTTTTCTCTACATACTTCTGTTCAAAGGAAAAT
This sequence comes from Allium cepa, assembly GCA_030765085.1. NCBI lineage: Eukaryota > Viridiplantae > Streptophyta > Magnoliopsida > Asparagales > Amaryllidaceae > Allium > Allium cepa. The sequence goes on along the minus strand of CM060943.1, from coordinate 870,703,145 downwards.
TTTCTTCATCTACAATCTTGGAAACAATTTTTGAAATAGAAAAGCAAAACATTTTTCAAAAGCCTGTAACCAACTTTCTTTCCAAAGCAAATCAAGCTTTCAAATAAATCAAAATTTCAGTTCCATAAAGCTAGAACATCTTAACAGAAACAAGATTTCCAGTTCCAGCTTCAAGCTTGCAAAGATCAAAACATTATAGTTCTCAAAATCAAGCATCTATGTTTTAAGTCCCTGTTTTCTCTGCTTTTACAAGAACAGGTGAGTAAAAATGATACTTGTTTTAAAATCTCTTGAATAATCTGATGCATCCAACCTATATCTGAAGCAAGCATGATAAATTGTTGCCTGATGGTTTAATATATGTTGCATATTTATATATATCTGAATATATCGTGTATATGTGTGGATACAGAGTGTTGGCTCTTCTTGTTATAGGAAACAAACTTGAAAAAAAAATTCATATCTCAATAATTAATCAGATTCATGTTATGATTCTTAAAGGAAAAATGTCTATATCAACTAAACCTTGATTTCAAAAATATTTAGGAGGATAATTAGGAAGCAATTAATTAGAAAATGGAAATATTCAGTGGAAAATCGTTTCTAGGAAAAAATTCAAGTATTTTAATATCAAGTTTGGATTGCATGTCTGGATTCGAGTTTGGAAAATATGTTTTTTAATGAAGATTTCATAATTTTTAAGCACGAGATTGTCGAGATATTGCTAGATGATCAGAAAAGTGGATTTCGTTGATTCTCGACCATCAGAAAAAGTTTCGCCGATGTTATTGATGCTGAGAAAGCTTGAGAGGTGGCGAACTAAGGAAAAATTCTTGGAGAGTTTAATTGCCACCAAGGTGGTCTGGCGACGGCTAGTTAGGGTTTTTAACCCTGATTCTGTCGATGATGGATACTAGGCAAATGCACCCTCGTTAGTGTGTCGAGTGGAATCAGAGTTATGGGAAATGGAAGAGATGAGTATGACGATGGTCTAAACGGAGTTATGGATTCTCCGGTGGGCAGTAGTGACAGCGCGAAGGGATTTTCTGATGAGGTGGTTCTGGATTTGGGGTTCAGTTGAGCTTGATTTTGTTTGCGCATTCGATGGTTCGATCTGATGATCGGAATTGCAAGAGAGGGTCGTAGGTGACTCATTGATGGCGGCAAGCGTGGTCGGAGCTTCGTCGTTAGTTCGTACACGTGCACGGGAACGATAAAGTATCTGATGATACGGTTGAGTTCGAGGGTTAGGATACCATGTTCGAGTTTGTTCGCGCGGTAATGAGGTGAATGACGCGAAATTTACTCGGGGAGTTTTGTCTGGTTATCGGGTTATAGGGTAGGTACGTAGTAATTTTTTTTATGTAAATGACTCGAGTCTTTGCTTGGGTGAGCTGTGGGTTGACTCGGGAAATGTCGGTTTTGGCTTGGGTTTATGTTATGTTTAATAACCAGATTAGATATTAGAAGTAATTTGTTACTAGGTTTCCCAAAATTTTAAAAAGAAAAATGAAAAAAAATGACGAGTTATGAATAAGTTATAAAAAAGAGAGAGAAAGGAAATTAAATTGTTATTTTGAATGGTTATGTATTAGGATATTTACCCAGTATAATTAGCTTAAGTATGATTATTTAAATAAACTTAAGTAATCATAGGACAATATAATAATGAAATTAAAGGATGATTACTAAATGAAATTGGGGAATAATTATATAATGTAAGTTATTAGGTTAAAATAATTCATGTAGTTACTTAGTGAAGTAAATAAGAAATAATCATTGAATGTGATCAATTAATTAATTAAAGGGAAATCACTTAATGAAGTAATTAGTGAATATTTACTTAGATTAGATGATAAATTTAAGAAATTAATTAAGTCTAATTTCATTTAGATAATTACTTATGAAATCGATTGAGTAAATTAAGTAATGTAAGTAATTAAGGAATGGTTAATTTCTGAATGAAATTAATTTAGGTTAATTAATATATATGATAATTTAATATAAATTAATTTATGTATGTAATTAATTAATATAATTAACAATAGTTAATTAATTAAAGAGTGTAATTAAAGGTGAATTAATGTAGATGGTTAAGGGTAATTAATCTACGACTAATTAGTTAATGTAATTAGAGAAAATTAATTAAGGAAGATTATTTATGATGGATAGTTAAATGTTGTTTTGTTTGTCATTGATTAATGTTAAGTAAGTAGGATTGTAAGATAATCTAAGTGATTAAAGTTGGTAATTAATTTAATTGGAGATTAGTTAAATTAGTTAGGCATTTATATATCTATGTTTTATGGATGATTGAATGATATCAGATGACTTGGATTGTTAATGTCTATAATGGAATATGTTACGATATGAATGGATTGAACTATGATAACGTAGGTCACCTATCTGTGTTGGATTATTGTGCGGTATGATATCTTGAATATGAATTATATTATTTCTAAAACCTAACAACCTGAATTTTAATGATAGTAAGCTCAAAGAGACCGAGGTCGGGTATCAGTAAATACCCGAAATCACTTTGATTAGTAATTACAGAAATTCTTTGTAGTTGGATAGAAGCAAACAGACTGGAATGAAATAAGTTAAGAATCATGGATATTTAAACTAATAATGATTCACAGATATCGTGTTAAATAAGTGATTTACTAAATTAAGTTGAAACTCATAGAAGGTACGAGTAACCCTAGAAGTTTACTTATGATTTTTAGCTTGGTATTTCAAATTATTTGGGTTTACTCACGCTGGTTTCCAGCCTGACCCGGGTGTTACTTTGATGTAATGCTCGGGTCAGACCGAGTATTACAGATTTTCAAGTAAGGACGTTCTGGAGCTCAGGAGACGAGCTGGATGGCAGGAACGTAATGGAGTGTTTCCGCTGTGATATTTTGATGTATATCTGATACAGTTTCCTTTGTGTAAAGAAAATTAGTTGATATTATATTTTGATCCGCTGCGAATGTGAGGTTTCTGTAACTTGTTCTGTTTCTTATTCTTTCTCTTTTCTTCTTTTCTAACTATCTGGAATTTTCGGAATAGAAAATTTAGAGTCGTTACAGAAATCATCTGGTAACTTTATTTATTGTAGAATTTTGTATTTTAAGAATTTCATTGCCTTAATCGTTTCTATAACTTTTTAAAAATATACACACAACCAGTAAGAAGGGATAATCTATTTTATAATTGAGAATGAAAGTTACCTATGGATTTACCAATTCTCAGCTTTTTAAGTTAATTATGTTAGCCTTTTAAAATTATCCTAAAATAATCTATTAATCAAACGTAAAATAACCAACTATAAAATTTATATTATTCACTAATATTGTACCTGATTTTTTACAGAGAATTTGGTATAAAATATTAAATTATTGTTCTGACACAACTTTACTAACATAAATTTTGTCACTTCGATAAATTAAAAAAATATTTGATACATTTTAAATTTATTAGTGAAAAAAATTATATGTGCACACACATATAGTATATACATGCATCATTAATAATAAACTAAAAAGTAGTGATCATCTAATCAACATCAATATAGTTTAATTATAAATACTTATCTTGCAATTATATAATGTGAAAATTGTTTGTGTAAAGTGCATATGACGAACATCTATTCTCGTGTAGGCTTCGTCTGGACTTTAAAGCCAATCTTAACGTCCAAAACCCCTACTCCGCATCGAACAACACAGTCTATGCGTACAATTTTTTTTATAAAAAATATCTATATATGAGAGAAAATTCAAATTCAAGAGAAATTATACAATCAACATAAGTAAATTTGAATGAGACAATGCATAATTGTATACAGCGGCCTGAAACAGATATGGAACCAAAGAAAAGAAAATATGCTAGGAATGAGATAGATAAATTAAGGCGTTTGCAACATTAAAATAGTTTATTCCACGTTTAACCATGTTGGAATAACATGGTTGAAACACTACACCATTTGTTACTAACTATACATATGATTTTAGTAATCATGAGAGTTATCAAAAGTATGAGATGCATCATGCATAGTTAATGAATTTTATAAAAGTGTTTCTCTAATTTTTTTAATATTTGTTATTTTTTGAAAGAAAATACTAATATAATCTAGTACAAAACCATTTCCTAAAAAATATAGTGAATTCCATTATGTTCGCTTATAATTACAAAATGCAAAGGTAATATATAAAATTAAATTCATATGGATCCATTATTCATTCATATAAATACACCGTGGATAATGCTTCATTACCATAAGTAGGCCAAAAACTAACTGAAGTAATCTTTGGAATATGGAAACATATAGTAAGTGAATATTCACCCGCCTTTTTTACAACTTTTAGAAAATGGTTTGAAACGACAATCAAGATTGATGATATTTCTATCTAATCTAGATGTCCCTTGTGATATGAAGGCATGTTTCTTCAGCAATTCATGTTTGCTTGTACATATTGATGTACTAAGAAAAAGGGTCATTTACAAAATTTAAATGAAGTTTTTAATTGGACCATTCGAATAAAATTCATTCAAATACTGCTAAAACGTACAAAGTAGAAACCGACTCTTACAAAAATGTATATGGTAGATTTGTTCTTGTGCATATTTTAAAATAGCAGTTTTGAAAAGTATATTAATATGACTTGACAATATAAAAGTTATAGAACATAAATCCATATTTTCTTAATGGTTTATAAAAGTGGAACTTTCCAACACAAAACTATACACAAAATACCTAACTAAAGGACAATATAAAATCTTATAAATAATGCCAAAATGTCTCGTGTTTGAACGTGAGACAAAATGAAAGAGATGACCGGTGGTTTACTATTATTGCTCCATTACGCTTAATTTGCCGATCACATTCTCTCTTAATTTATGCAAAATTTATAATGTTCATATCATGACAATTGGTCATGTTTCTTGCAAAGTTGCTCTCCATGTTGCTCCAATATTTATGTAATCAATGTTGGAAGTTTGTCTATATTGAATTTATATTTATTATTGTTGATGAATTCATTCATTTTGCTTACTGACTCATCATGGAAACCGCCCACTACATAAAAGAAGAATAAAATCGTTCTTCAATATGTCTATTTACAGTATCTTGTGTTTGCGTGAGGATCTATGCATATTGATTATTTGTAAAGTTTGCTTCACATTAACATATGAAAATAGTAGTAGGTTAACTAAATAGGACACACTCTTATTTGCACATCATAATTTTTTAAATAAAAAACTATGTAATTGAATATTAAAATGGAAAAATATTCATAATCTCAATAAATTGCCTTCCTCTTGAAGTTACGTGGATATAACTCCACTAAGTAATATCAACATGTGTCCTTGTCAATGTAAGCCAATTCCAATTAAATTAAATAGTAATAACGGACAATTATTTTGTACAATCATAACAGCAAACTTGTACAATTTTGCATTAGGTGTAGATGTACATCATAGGCCCAAGCTGTAACAATCCGCATATTTTATGGTTGTATATTTAAATGAGTTATTTAAATATAGCATCGTTAGTCCGATTAAAGCCTGAAATGATACTTTTTGCAAACAGTCGAATTAGGACTCAAGACTACTTCCATTTAGTTCAAAATGGCGTTGGCGACCTTTTTGAGCATAAACATCGATATGTTTGGAGTTGACTAGAATTTTGCTATTTTTCTATTGGTCTTTGGGTTTGGGTTTCAGCCCATTAACCCAACATAATACCCTTCGTCCCCTTTCCTCTTCATTCATTCTCATTTCCTAATACTCTCAAGCTAAAGTGAAAATAGGGGAAAGAAAGGAGAATCAAAATCTTTAAGCCCTATTTTACTAGGAAATTAAAATTCAAGTTCTATAAATCAAGGAGAAGCATAGGTATGTATCCTCTTCATCTTCTCCATGTCAATCTCTCTTCAATTTTCAGAAATTCCTAAACCCTAACTTAGAAAATATTTGCTTATGAGCTTAGATTGGAGCTTCTTGAGTTGAAGTTTAGGAGTGGTTGATCTTGCCTTGTCTTAGAGCTTCTCATTCATTGTTTTTGGGTTTAAAAGCAAGTTCTTGAACTCACATCTATGTCTATACCTTTGATAGTTGTTAGGTTTGAATTTCAAACATTTATTTCATTTGCTTTTGAATTGAATTGGATTGGTGAATTTTCCAATTTTTTGTATTTTGAAGTCAAAATCTATGAAAATCCTTATATGGATGTTTGGACATGTTGTTTGCAGTGTATTGAAGAGTAGGACCAAGTTGTCACTTGGCATAAATCCCTAGCCTCCGTTGCTCGTACGATCGCTTCCGAACCGAATTAGCCATCAATGGCCTAGGCTAATTTCTGCTCTGAGCTTCAGCTCAGCCATCTAGCAGTATGATCAGATGTCTAAAGCTACGGAATAAAAATTCTAGATATTTATTCGAATTGAAAGCGAAGCAATTTATTCGTTCTAGTTCCTCCCCTTGGGAAGCTTCAGCTATTTTTATGAGGAAATCCGATGGTACACTTAGGCTTTTCGTTGACTACCGCAAACTTAATAATCTCACCATCAAGAATAAATATCCTTTACCTCGGATTGATGATCTATTCGATCAACTCACTGGTGCTAGAGTCTTTTCATGGTTAGACTTAGCAACTGGTTTTGATCAGCTTCGTATTGCAGTGGATAGTATTCCTTTGACATTGTTCCGTACTCGTTATGGATCTTATGAATGGCTTGTTATGCCATTTGGTTTAACGAATGCTCCAGCTTATTTCGTTGACCTTATGAATCGAGTTTTCAAAGACTTCCTCGATCAATTCCTTCTCATCTTTATAGATGATATTCTTATTTATTCAAAAACCGAGGAAGAGCATGAAAAACATCTTCGGATTATGTTGGAAACTCTTAGGAGTAATCAATAGAAAGAAATTTTTTGTAAGTGCCACTTTTGGCAATCTCGTATGAAATTTCTCGAACATATTATTTCTGAATCCGGAATTTCCGTAGATCCTTCAATGATTGAAGAGATTCAAAATTGGAAAAAACCGGAGAGTGCGATGGAAATTTGTAGTTTTCTTGGATTGGTGGGCTATTACCGTCGGTTCGTAAGATACTTTTCTAAAATTTCCGTGCTTCTTACTAGTTTGACAAAGAAGGGAACTAAGTACATTTGGTCAGACAAATGTGAAAGTACTTTCAAGAAATTAAAAGACCTCCTTTATGATGCTCTAACTCTTGTGATTCCCGAGGGGAACCAAGAATTTATTGTTTATACCGATGCTAGTCGTGTTGGTTTGGGATATGTTCTCATGTGAAGGGAACGTGTTATCGCTTATGCTTCTAGGCAATTAAAGCCTACCAAGACTAGATATGCCACTCATGATTTAGGGCTCGCGGCCATTTTTTTTTCACCCTTAGACGTCATTATCTTTTGGGAGAGAAATTTTTTCTCTACACTGATCATAGAACTTTGAAATATTTATTTTCTCAAAAGGAAATTAATTTGCGTCAACAACGTTGGCTCGAGTTCCTTGCATCCTATGATCTTGATATTCTTTATACTCCCGGAAAGGGGAATCGTGTTGCCGATGCCCTTAGTCGTAAGCAGCAAGAAGTTATTTCAACGATGATATCCGAATGGAATGATATTGGGACTTTATCCACTTGTGAGATTCAGATCATGAATCCGATTCATGTTCATCTCTTGTTCTATGTAGCCTTGAGGCTCATCCATCTATTTTAGACCGCATTCTTGTTGCTCAAAAGCATGATCCCGAATTGCCTCATCTTAGCCAAGTTGGAGGGATAGAAATATTAATGGTTTGAAAGACTTAGAAATCGATGCTCGTTGTGGCATTCGAAAATTTGGTAGACTTATCGTGCCAAATATTAGTGATCTTCGTAAAGACATTTTAGAAGATTCTCATCGTTCTAAATTTACCATTCATCTCGGTAGTAGTAAAATGTACATGGATATAAAGCGACTTTATTATTAGGATGGAATGAAATCTGATATTTCTAACTTTATTAAGCGTTGCATGACTTGCCAACTCATTAAGGCCGAGCATCAGAGGCCCGGTGGGTTATTGCAACCTTTAGACATTCTCGTTTGGAAGTGAGATCAAATTTCCATGGACTTTACTGGCGGTCTTCCCCATTCTCGTTCGGGTCATGACAGTTTATGGGTGATTGTCGATAGGCTTACAAAATCCATCCATTTTATTCTCGTTCGGTCTAGTCGGACTGTACGTCTTTTGGCCAAACTCTATGTTAGAGAAATTGTTAAATTGCATGGAGTTCCTACTTCTATTGTTAGCGACAGTGATCCATTATTTACTAGTGGATTTTGGAAGAGTCTTCAAAAAGTTTTGGGAACACAGCCTAATTTTAGCACCACTTATCATCCTCAGTCCGATGGATAAACCGAGTGTGTGAATCAAACTCTTGAAGATCTTCTTCGTGCATGTGTTCTTGATTTTGGTGGAAGTTGGCAAGATCATATTTCTCTTGTTGAGTTTTCCTAAAATAATAGCTTCCAATCGTATTGGTATGGCACCTTTGGAGGCACTCTACGGAAAACCATGCCATTCTCCTTCGTGTTGGCTTGAAGTACGTGAGAAACTGGTTTTAGGCCAGATTTAATTCGTGATTCCACAGGAAAGATTGACCTTATTCATCATAGGATGTAAGAAGCTTAAAGTAGACAAAAATCCAAATGGAAGAAGGAATTTGGAATTTTTTTGGGAGATTTGGTGTTTATTCGTGTTTCACCTATGAAGGGTGTTATGCGTTTCAGTCGATCGAGAAAATTAGCACCTCGATATATTGGTCCATTTCCCATCACCGAACGCATTGGTTCCGTGGCATATCGCCTTTTATTACCGGCTCAATTTTCTACTATTCATGGCATTTTCCACGTCTCTCGGCAACGAAAATTCCTTAGGGATTCTGACTCTATTCTTGAGCCAAGTGTTATTAAAGAAATTGAAGTTTCACCTAATTTGACTTATGAGCAACATCCTATTCGTATCATTGCTACGGAGCTTAAACGCCTTTGAAATAAAGATGTTCCGCTTGTGAAAGTTCAATGGTCCCAAATCCTAAGGATTGCTCTTGGGAACCCAGAGAATTCATCGAGCGAACACATCCGGACTTATTCTCTCGTGCTCCTTAAGGTGAACTTCCCATTTCAAAATTTTCTTTTGTGGTTGTTACTCTTTATTTCCTTCTTAAGTATTGCGAGGACACAATTTCTTTAAGGAGGATAGTCTGTAACAACTCGCATATTTTACGATTGTATATTTAAATGATTTATTTAAATATAGCATCCTTAGTCGGATTAAAGTTCGAAATGCTAATTTTTGCAAATAGTCGAATTAGGACTCGAGACTACTTCCATTGAGTTCAAAATGGAATTTGAGACCTTTTTGAGTTTAAACTTCGATATGTTTGGAGTTGACTAGAATTTTTCTATTTCTCTATAGGGCTTTGGTTTGGGTTTCAGCCCATTAGCCCAACATAATACCCTAACTCCACCCTCTCTCATCTTCATTCATTCTTGTTTCCTAATACTCTCAAGCTAAAGTAAAAATGGGGAAAATAAAGGAGAATCAAAATTCCTAAACCCTAGTTTACTAGGAAATTCAAATTCAAGTTCTAGAAATCAAGGAGAATCATAAGTATCCACTTTATTTTCTTCATCTCAATCTCTCTTCAATTTTTAGAAATTACTACACCTTAACTTAGGAAATATTTGTTCTATGAGCTTAGATTGGAGCTTCTTGAGTTGAAGTTGAAGATTGGTTGATCTAACCTTGTCCTAGAGCTTCTCATTGATTGTTTTTGGGTTTAAAGTTGAGTTTTTAAACTAATATCTATGCCTATACCTTTGATAGTTGTTAGGTATGAATTCCTAACATCTATTTCATGTTCATTTGCGTTTGAATTGAATTGGATTGGTGAATTTTCCAATTTTTGGTATTTTGAAGTCAAAATCTATGAAAATCCATATATGGATGTTTGGAAATGTTGTTTGGAGAAGAGCTTATAAGACTAGGTTGTCGCTTGGCATAAATCCCTAGCCTCCATTGCTCATCCGATCGCTTCCGAACCGAATTGGCCATCAATGGCCTAGGCTATTTTCTGCTCTGAGCTTTAGCTTAGACGTTTGGTAGTATGATCAGACGTCCGAAGCTACGAAATAAAAATTCCAGATGTCTGATTTTACTTACCAGATGTCTAGGCGATCTGGAAGAAAATTCCAAACCTTTAGCGCAGACGTCTGGGGAAAGCACCAGATGTTTGACATAGTTAAATTTAGGGAAATTGCCTATTTCTATGTAGCTTTCCATTTATATCGATTTTTGGTGATCCGATTGGTCGTCGTTATTTATTATCGATTTAGATGACTTCATTCTGGATTATTGGGAATATCCATTTAATGGATTTGATACCGATTTCTATGGTTTTGATTCACGTCATCGAATGTGAATTTTTGATGATTGGTTGTTTCTACAATCATTTTTGTGATTTGTCACCTTAAAATACAAAGGTTTCTAAACTAGCAGTAAATATTCAAACTCTTTCGCAAAATGGTTTCAACGTTATTTTTAATACAAAGCTCATTTTTAAAATCGTTTTTCAATCTATTAGTATATAAAAACCTTTACTTTATTCTTATGAGAAATCTAATTATATGACTTAGCAAAACAAGTGGTATGAAATGCTTGTGTTTTCTATGTCCGTTAATTCTTGGACTTGTTCGATTGAAATCTCGTGATAATTTTCGAGTGGAAATCTACAATTTGTTCGTAAATACTTAAGTTAAGACAGTGGTTATGGGACATGAAGCCAAACTCATTTATTTAATAGCTTAGTGTAATTCATACTTTTATTGATCTATGATGATCATTTTATGGTTTAGACTAGCGATATGCGATGTCTCTTTGTCCACGTAGGGGACTATACCTCGTTTTATTGAGCTTCGTCTCATTTCTTTTATAGGCTAGCAACCTATGGGTTCTTTACAGCTTCGACTCACTTTTATGGGCTAGCGACCCATGTTCTTTTATGGAGTTCGGTTCATCGGACGTACCGTTGTTTTACTACGTCGTTGTTCTGGCTTATCAGGTTCATCGACTTACCGTTATTGTACTACGTCCTTGTTTCGAATTATTCGAGCTTCAGGTTCCTTGGGTGTACCGTTATTGTACTACGTTGTTGCATCGGCTATATGGTTAATGACCAAGGGATAGCATCCCGTTTGTGATACACGTGTTGGTGACTTTTCATGCTCCCATTTTTGATAGGCCTCCCCCTTTGTGATTTTTGGATTTCTAATTGATGATTTCTAGAATTTGTATTTCACCAATTTTTGTGATTTATATTGATATATCAATATTTGTGCTTTGGTGAATAAAATGAAGAAGTGACATTCTTTTTGGTGTTTGAGAAAATTTGAGATATTGTATGATTTTTGTTGTTATCTAATGTATATTTGTCACAGTATGGCATTATTGTTATCATACGTTTTGTTGTATCTCTTATCCTATCTCATTTTATATGATATTTATAGCTAGACTAATCCGTTTATTACTTTCTTCTTAAATAATACTCGGGTCAGACTGAGGTATTTCAGGTGCTTCTACTTGACTTCTTATCAGGGACTGTCATCTGACTTTTGGCTAACTACTTAGCTAAGCAGTTTTTGCTTTTATACATTCGAGATAGAGGTTCCTTGATGTATACATATTCTTTTTTCTAGCTCTTGTACCTATTCTTTTGTGATGTAGTGGAACTTATATGACCACTACTTTGATGTATACTTTTATGTGTTATATTCATATCCGTTTCCACCTTAGTGATATGAATGCCCGTGACTTATTTATGTTATGCTTATTTTATATTTGTTTTCGAAGATCACATGGCCACCGTGTAGTAGTTTTGAGTTTGTAATTGATGTGTCAGATTTTCTCTTGAAACGAAACGCATGTAATAATTTTTGACATATCGGTACTCGCACAAATCAACTACACATATGGTCGCTCCTCAACAGCCTTATTCTTCGTGCTAGTTCACGGCATTACTCCGTAATATCCTTGGCTAGTGTGAGTATAAAGGTAGGGCGTCACACAAGCCAATTACAAACCAAAATATTCATATGTGGAAATATGATAATAACTAGTGGATAATATGGCTTAAATAAGAAATTGTTATTAGTAACATTAATAACTCTACAATAGTAAAATGAGAACATTTCATCAACTAACTGGACCCTGTCTCCTTCGGCCAAATCATGCAAGGTTCTACTTCAACGTTATTAGTCAACAATCATGTTTGTTAAAGCAACTGATAATAATGAAGATCAACATAGAAAATATTAAGGTTTAAGATTTCATTCGGCCAAGATTATAAGTCTAAAATAACGACTTACCATGAGAAGCAACTAATTTAACTAAAATACAAAATTACTGTAGGAGATTAAAATAACTCAATGGAAAAATAAAATACCGCATATGAAAAAAGAATACCAAATTTAAGAGGTGCTCATATGTATCGAGAAAGGAATTCAACCCCTTGCCATTGAATGCATTTTTTGGACTTTCTTTGCTCTGTAAAAAAAATAGTTCATTCAGTGAAGGATTCAGAGGAAGAGTTGGAAAGCCTAAATCTGAAAATGAAAATTGATTAAAAAAAGGGAAAGAACGAATGCACGAAAAATTGGGAAGAAGCGAGTAATTACATGATTTTTACCGTAATAACACACGAACAAATTTATCCTTTGAGAAATCAACAAAGGGAAGAAATTTCGACGGTATAAAAAGAGAAATTAGCCGATAGGAAAGAAACATAATCTTCGTAGCATTTTTTAACCACTCAAAAATGAACCATGCAGCAATGTTAACTATAGCATTTCTAGTGCCAAAATATTTATGATTAGAACGAACATATAACTACAAAAAATGAACCGTTATTAAGATAGATAAATATGATGCAAAGTAATACTAATGAGTCCAACGTAACAAAAGGCTTATACCATTGTTTGTAAATAGCAACTGACAATATTTTTTTTAAACATCAACATAAATGGAAACAATGGGAAAAACATTTTAACTTCGTCATCAAGACCATGGAACCTATTAGTAAGTAACCATAGATAATGTCCACATGATAGTTATTATATCGACATTATATTATGGCTTTTTTTCACAATATATAATGAATACTTATTAACTGTTAAGGTTACATATTTAAAAGCTATGCTTGCTCTAATTTTATGAACTCATTTGCAAAAGAATTTTTTTGATTTTATATTACAAAAAACAGGTAAACCTATGAACATAAGGATGCCTATTTGGTATTTTTTTTGGTTTATTGTATTGTTAGTTTCAAACTTGAGCAAACATAAGAATGGTTTTGACCGTGAGTAGTATGTTTTATTTTTACCTTTTAGCTCATATGCTTTTAAAAAAATTAAATAATTTATCAAAAAACAAAGAAAAAATTATGTTGGTATGGTATTGTTACTTGGGTATGGAATATATATCATTGAAAATAAAGAACAGATAATCTACATTTATATATTTTAAGGGTGTATGAGAAATATTTTTTTCACTTTATGTTGTATGGACATGCAAATATTTAGCAATTGAAAACTATTCCTTTTTACTTTGCTGTAGATTGAATTCAGTAATATGTTATAGGTTAGTGCATCAGAAAATAGTGAAATGTTAATATATCACAAAATTCATACATGAGCTCGTTGTAAAGTAAAATTTATCCTTAAGGCTTTATTGCAACCTACAACTGGACAAATTTGCATCAAGATTAACCTATGCAATAGAAAAGAGATATAATATTAAACCTTATAGTAAAAAATAGTAGAAAGACATCAATTAGAGATTTGATTTGTTCATTCTACTTGAGTAATAATCAATTTAAATGCATGTCTTTTTTATATGTTATCTACTAAATTTAGAAGTTGAAAAATACATGTGTTCATAAAAAATATCTGTATAAAACTCATCGTCTATAGTAAATACTAAAAATTCAAATTTTACTTTTATTGTGTAGTATAAAAATGCAAGAATATGGACTAATTACCTTATTGTATTATAGAGAATCCTACATCACCACACATATGACAGAGATATCCACTTGTTGCATAGATCGCTGAAAGGAAAATAACTTTCAAGAAACAATTAATTTAGAGATTTTTCATGTGCATGATAATTCAAAATAAATATTTGAAAGATGAGTACAGCCCTGATTAATCTTAGAAAAATTGAAGTAACTAATTGATGTTGGGGTGATGTAAAATATAGCCTATGATTTTGGACACAGCTTTGAAATTTGTGGATAAGTGATAAGGAGACACATAGAAGTTTGCAGAATATTATGAAAAATCTAATATTAATATAAACTGAAAAGAAGAATAAGCTTATCAGATTTATGCATCTAATTTCTAGTAATCAAGAGATGAAACTAATAAAATGTTGTATGGTTAGGTCAAATACAAACATATTGACATGATTTCCCATATCATCGTATTTTACACACATAACATCCACAAAACTTTTGGCATGGTTTTGTTTGAAAAATGGGACTTCTTATAATATACAGTAAACAAATATCAAAAATCAAGAACAATATGATGAAGTTAACACTATACATCAAAACGGCCAGTAGGATGGCTCAACACAGTTGTAAGTTAAAGGAGACAACTCATCTTAATTTTACAACGCACCATTCATTGTTTCCACTACTAGCCTTAAACTTCAGTCTTAAACTTAAACTTCTCTTGCTGTCCTATTCTGAAATAAGACCCAAACTCCATGGATCTCACCATTATGCACTCTTGATGTTATAAGAAGTGTAAGAGTGGTTTGCTACTGATTTGGAATTTTTTTTCCTCTTTTCTGGATTTTATTTCACTTGGTTCACTTAGCTTTCAAAGTTCTAAGTTAGGAAGAAGGAGAAAAGGATTTTTCTTTCCTTGTTTCAGAGTGATAAAAATGAACATACAGTTTATTATAGAATGGAATAGGGAAGAGAAATATAAATGAGAATAGGCCAAAACAACAAAGGGTTTGAGAAAATAAATTCTACTTTGTTTTATTTATTTTCAACTTTAATACAATTCTATACATTAAAAAAAATTTAAAATTAAACCAAACAAATATTTCCAGAAAATATTCATATGCCTATTTTTTTTCACATTTAAAGCCATATATTATAAGTATTTTAATTTCTTATAGGAAAATAGTCCTTATTCAAACCGAGTTTAAAATAACAACTATTTATTTCTTATCCAAAAATTTCAATTTTCCAAATTTCAATTATTCCATCATTTGAAATTATTTTTGATCAAAATGAACATATCGTTTATTATGGAAAGGAATGTGGAAGAAAATAAAAATGGCATGGGCCTTAAGAAAAAATTGCTTCTTTGTTTTGTTTATTTTTAACATGAAAATAGTTCTAAACACCATGAAATTTTAATTTAAACCAAACAAATATTTTCACCAAATATTCAAGTGCCAAAATAATTTATTTTTCATATTTAAACCCATATATTATAAGTATTTCAATTTCTTTTCTTATGGGAAAATAGTCCTTTTTTAAATGACTTTAAAATAATTGCTATTTATTTGTTATCCAAATTTCCAGATTTCAATAATTCCATCATTTTAAAATATTTCTACTCAAAAGCAAAATTTTCAACGCAAACATTTTCTTTTCAAGAATTACAATTTTTCTCCATCTTCCTATTTAGTTTATAAAAATAAATTATTTTATTTTATTTAAATTCTTTACAAAGTTATTTACATAAATCCACAGCACCATAATTACATTATTCTGTATTTTTCCTTCTAAAATTAACATTTTATCACAAATATATTTTACACAATTTTAAGATTTTTTGTAAAAACCAGTTTATTCCCAAACTTTGTACTCCAAAAATCGGGTTGTTAGAGGTATATTATTTAGCACCAATATGAAGCCACATGTGTTGTTCATTTTCATTAGAAAAATTGATCAAATTATGCATTACCATCTAAAAGGTTAAGAGTCTACATCAAAGCGAGAAAATTCATTTTTCGTCTATTTACGTACTGAAAAGGTTTACGTATTGGTGCATGATTTATGTGAGTTAAAATGGCAAAGCTAACAGACATAATGCCTAAGATTATTAATAAAAGGATTAAAAAAATATTTGATTTGCTTTATTTTAGCCCTCAAAAAAGGCCTTTGCGACATTTGTAGTCAAAACCCTTAGCTAATTTTGGAATATGTCAATTTTAGTTAATGGAACCTGATTTATAATAAATATAGATTTTACATCCTTTTTGCATTAAAGGAATGAACTTTTACTTAATTATAATACTAATTCGTCTCAAGTTTTAAAAATTACTTATTACATAGATGTTCATCATATTCACAGATACATTACCTATCTTATTTAAGACAAACATTTGATTCTTTAATTTTTTAAAATAAAAAAGAATCATTAATGGTTGATCCGATATGAGTTTTTTTTAAAAGACTAACATTTTCTACCATGTGAATGCATTGGTTTAATGATCGTAGTGTAATGGTTAAATTATGAATGATACAATAATATATAGTTTATAAAACGCCATAAAGTCATCTTGTTAGAAGCCAGATATATTTTCTATGAATGAGAGTGAAAGAACAGACCCCGTTGGAAAAATTCATACACACGATATAATGACATTATCACCATGAAAAAACTGTTAACGAACAAAAGAAAGATGGGAGCAAAAGTGAAAGAATTAACTCAAGTCCAGCAACCATTGTAGTGCGATGCCAATCTTCATTATGTAGACCGTAAAATACTCAAACAAATGGAAGTAAAATGGACATATTTTATATTTATTTATTTATTGCCGTTTAAAAAAACTATAATTCCTTGTAGATAATGTGCTTGGAAAAACCTTACATATATCTTAGAACAACACAGAACAATGCATGGCACACCTTTGGTAATTGGACAATAATGTCTCATGACTATGAGTTTCATACTTATTGTATGCCACTAGAAAAATCGTTGCGTAATCTAAGGTGTCATTGATCGAATACCAAAAAAATAGACCAATTTTTAATGGGTGTTCAAGGCTTTTTTTGCAGGCATTGTCATGGTACGTGATGGAAAAAATCAACCAAGTCACATTTTTTCCTACTGTACATGAAAACCCTATGCTCAATGCTGCTTCTTTTGGGAATTTCACTATTTGATTTCACTTATTCAATCATAAGTAGGCAAGTTCAATGTATGGTAATGCAGTATGAAACATATACAAAAAATTGAGCCACGTGAATACTTTATAAGGTGCATAACTAAGTGACTGATGTTCTTCTATTAACAGCTTAAATGTCGATCTATTTTTTATTCTCCTTTTTTAAGAGAAAACGTCATGTGTTCTATATGAATTAAATTATTATTATTTCAAAATCCTTTACACTGCCTATTGAATCATCTAATAATAATTAAAGAATAAAAAATAAAACATTTGGAATATATGAACAACTCAACTACATATTCCCTAAAGTCCATGCACAAAAAGATAGGAGGAACCCAACACTTATAAGCTACCTCGGATCATGCCACGTGAAGCAGAAGATGCTACAATGGAACCGGAAACATTTGGTTATGTAGAATACAATGGAAAAGAAGTAACATCACTGTGTGTATGTCTATCTGTGCGTGTGTGAGTGATCAACTGAGCATGCTGTTCTCATAAAATTAATGAAGGACCAATATAATTGGAGTATTTACATACATTATAAAGCTACCCTACCCTATCAGTGGAAAATAATTGGTATTAACACCACTGATGTTTGCACATCGTGAAAAGCCCACTAATTTATTTATCAACCCCTTTTAAAAAACTTTAATAGCCGAAATTTTTTTTTATTACCCATCAACAGAAACTATCATAAGGTCGTTACAACCAACTCTATTGATTTATCTATCAGTTTCCATGATGTTGATAATGCTCAAAGTATAAATTCTACCCATGATAACATACAAAAATCTGTCAATGGTTCTGAGCCTATGGGATATTTATCACACTATGTTACTCTTTCACCGTCACAGTGTTGTAAAATAAAATAAAAATTGAAGCATCGATGCAGAAAGCCCAGATGCATGTCAAAACAACAATTGCTTATGCGATCATCATATTTGTATTATTTGAAATCCCATCAAGAACCTTTACTACCGTCATACAGGGCCATATTGTACACAACACAGTAACATAAACTTACACGTTTTCCTTCGTTAAAAGCAAGACAACAAACTAGTATCATAATTTAAAATACTCAATTATTCGGAGCATGAAGAATAGAAAAAACATACACCAAAAACTACCTTCGGTTGGGCAGAGACGCAGGCCAACAAAACGTACAGCTCCTCTACTGGTTTAAATCCAGCTGAACCAAGCACGGGCAAGATCCGCCGCACCGAAATCAGATGCAAAATTCAAAAAATGACAACAATCCCTTACGACTTGTAACAAAAATGGTGAATAACAGTGATTTTCCTCGGCCATACCTTGTTTATTGTTCTTGCGCCAAAACCGAAAGAAGGAAGGTGCGAAGAGATGTACAGCTGAAAACGATGTTGACGTCAAGGGTAGGGCAACGTAGTAGTAAATTCGGGGGAAAGGAACAGCTAAACCTGGATTCGAAGGGAATTTATCGATTGGCGAAGGGACCGAAGGAAAAGAAGCGGAAGAGGAGAAAACAGGAAGGGTATTCGATGGCAGTGGGAGGCATTAAATGGGAGGAGAGAAGAAGAAGCCGAAAATGGGGAAGGTTTTGCAGATGAAAATGCAAAAGATGGAAGCACGTATAAATAGGAGACGGTTCGGTTGGCCAAATTCAAGGGGCTTCTATGCTGTTGAGGTGAAAATCACTAATCATAATATAGTATAGATTAATCATTGCGTTACTTTTGCATCTGTTTCTTCATTGCATCTAAAGAAGTGTATATTAAATGATTGGATGTTATTTATATTAGTATCATATAATTTATTTAACCAGCGACTAATCAATAAGATGAACCAAAAGCTGGTGAGCATATTGAATTTTTCGTTTGTCGTCGTTTTATTATATAATGATTGCTTCATATATATTATTTCAGCGATATCTGGAGTAATTTTGTGCATCGAATGATTATAATTTTGTAGATATTTTGATTTGTATAAATCTAAGAATGTTCCCTTTATAACAAACAAAAAATTCGAATAGAAGGCACATGTTACACACAAATAACTTCATGACTGAATCTATTAGCAACGCTTAATTTTTTTATTACTTTTTTCGTTTTGTTGAAAAAAATCACACATCATTTATTTCTTTCTCACACCATATTATATTAATTTTTAACTTTTTATTTTCAACTTCTTTTTCATTCACTTCTATGAGAATGGAAAAAATTGAGGTGTTAAGATTTAGCCTAGCTTTAATAAAATTAGAAGTATACATATTTGATTGAAGGAAGAATGCAACGGTTGAACATATTCATGTATTACAACATTTTTTGAAGATTTATTCTCCAAAAAGACTATCAGTTTTACATCTGTGAAGCCCTACCTCTATACCCATGCTAGCCAAGAACAATACAGAGTAATTTCGTCAACTAGCACGGAGAATAAGGCTATTGAGGAGCGACCTTCTATATAATTGCTTTGTGAGAGTTTCGATATGCCAGATAAAAATGTAACTTTTCATCTCAAGAGGAAATCCGACATACCGACACAAACACAAAGCTACTACACATTGCTATATGTAATCTTCAGAAACAAATATAGACATAACATAACACATATCAGTCACAGAAGTTCATATCTCAAAGGCGGAAACAGATATGAATATTACACATAAAAGCGTACATCAGAGTAGTGGTCGAACAAGATCCATAATATAACAAAAAGGAACAGATACAAGTGCTAGAAAAAAATGTATACATCAAGGAGTCTAAATCTCAAATCTATACAACAAAGAACTACTAGTCTAAGTAGTTAGCCAAAAGTCAAGCGGTAGTCCCTGATAAGAAGTCAAGAGGAAGCACCTGTAGCATCTCGGTCTGACCTGAGTATAATTTAAGAAGAAAATAATAAACGGATCGGTCTAGCTATAATTATCAGGTGAAATGAGATATAAGAAGAGATATGATAAAAGCGTATGATAACAAAAATGTCATACTACGACAAGTATACATTAAATAACAATAAAAATCATACAATATCTTAAGAAATATCGAAGCACTAAAAAGAATGTCATATACTTTGTTTTATTCACTAAATCACAAACATTGGCAAACGTCGCAATGCCAATCGTAAAAATTATTGAAACACAAATTCACCAATGCACAAATAATGATAAAGCTTATCAATGTAAATCATGAAAATTGGTGAAACACAAAGTCTAGAAATCAATCAATAGAAATCCAGAAATCACAAAAAGGGGAAAGAGGCCTATCACAGAACGGGAGCATTAAAACTCACCAACACGTGTATCACAAAACGCAACGCTATTCCATGGTTGCTAACCATTAATATTGAACCGAAGCTCCACAAAAACGGCCCGAAGACCTTTGAGCGGAAGCTCCACTAAAAAGGTCCGAAGACCTTTGAGCCGAAGTTCCACTAAAACGGCCCGAAGACCATGGGTTGCTACCCCACCAAACCGAAGCTCCACTAAAAACGAGTTTAGTCTCCCTCGCAGACAAAGAGACATCGCACATTGCTAGTCTAAATCACAAATTGATCATCATTGATGGATAAGTGTAAATTACACTAAGCTAGTAAATAAATGAGTTTAGCTTCATGTCCCATAACCACTAGCTTAACTTAATTATTTACGAACAAATTGTAGACTTCCACTCGTGGTTAAGTGTCAATTACGCTATGCTAGTAAATATATGAGTTTAGCTTCATGTCCCATAACCACTAGCTTAACTTAAATATTTACGAACAAAATATAGATTTCCACTTGAGGTTAAGTGTCAATTACACTAAGCTAGTAAATATATGAGTTTATCTTCATGTCCCATAACCACTAGCTTAAATTAAATATTTACGAACAAATTATAGATCTCCACTCGAAAATTGTCACAAGAGATTCAATCGAACAAGTCCAAGAATTAACCGACGAATTAAACGCAAGCGTTTCATACCACTTGTTTGCTAGGCCGTTTAATTAGATTTCTCATATGAATGAGGTAAAGGTTTGTATATACTAATAGATTGGAAAACGGTTTTAATAAACGAGCTTTGTAATAAAATAGTTTGAAATCATTTTGATGAAAGAGTTTTGATATTTACTACTAGTACGGAAAACCTTTATAATTTTAAAGCGACAAATCACAAAAATGATTGTAGGACAGTCCATCACTAAAATTCACATTCAAAGACGTGAATAAAATCCAAAGAAATCGATGCCGAATCCATCAAAATGGATATTCCCAAAAATCCCCAAGAAAATGCCATCAAAGTCGATAATAAATGATAACAACAGAAGGGAAACAACACGAATTGATTAAATTTGGAATCTCAAGCTAAATAGGCAAAATCAAGCCCAGATAGCAGATTCAGACGTCTGAAATCAAGGATTCAGATGTCTGAATTTGGAAAAATTAAAGTTTTCCAGAACATAATTCAGACGTCTGAACCCTATATTTCAAACGTCTGAAATAGGCATTTTTTTAGCCTATTTCCTTTCTGTTTGCTCATGAGCAAATTCAGACGTCTGGAATTTTGATTCAGACGTCTGACCACTGGGGAATAAAAATTCCCAGTATAATATTCAGACGTCTGAATTAAGAATTCAGACGTATGAAACTGTGGTTCAGGGCATTCCCTGAATCTCGACCAAAAATGGCCAAATGAATATCGGAAGCTATCAGACGAGCAAATGACGACTAAGGATTTACGCCATGCTACAACCCAGCCTTAACGGCTCTTCGATACGCCTCAAATATCAATGTCCAAATATCCATAATAGGATTTTCATAGATTTTGATTTCAAAACACCAAAAACTGGAATATACACCAAATCAATCCAAACCAAAATCAATTTCACAAGAATAAGTGTTAGGAATTCATACCTAACAATCGAAGATAATTATAGACTAAGATATGAGATAAAAATCTCACCTTTAAACCCAAATCAATGAAGGAGAAGCTTTAGAGCAAAGGCAAGGACAATCACGCTTCAATTCCAACCCAACAAGCTTGAATCTAAGTTAAAAAGAGAAACATTTCCTAAGTTAGGTTTAGAAATTTCTGAAATTGGTAAGAGAATTAGTTGGAGAAGAAGAAGAGGAGGCTTACCAAAGCTTCTTCTATTGATTTGGAGCTAGAACTTGATTTGTAAATGAAAACTAGGGCTTGGAGTTTTAATTTCTCATTCCTCTCTCCATTATTGCTAAAGCTTGAGTATTAGAAAATAGAAAGGAAGTGAAGAGGAGAGGTGGACGGAGATAGAGTAATAAGTGGGGTTAATGGGCTGAAACCCAACCCAAAGCCCTAAGTGAAACGTAGCAAAATTCTACTAACTCCAAACATATCGAAGTTTATACTCAAAAAGGTCGCAAACGACATTTTAAACTCAATGGAAGGGGTCTCGAGTTCCAATTTGACTGTTTGCAAAAAGTAGGTTCTCGGACTAAAATCCGACGAATGATGAAATATTTAAATAAAATATTTAAATATACAATCGATAAATATGCGGCTTGTTACGGACTCTCCTGCCTAAAGAAATTGCATCCTCGCAATTCTTAAGAAGAAAATAAGGAGTGACAACCATAAAAGCATATCAGCACAGAAGAAATTTGAAATATGAAGTTCACCATAAAAAGCATGAAAGAGTAAGCCTGAACGGGATTGCTCGATGAATTCCCATGATTCCCAAGAGCAATCCTTAGGATCTGAGAACCATCGAACTTTCACAAGAAGAACATCTTTATTCCGAAGGCGCTCAACCTCTGAAGCAATGATGCGAATGGAATGTCGCTCATAAGTCAAATCTGGTGAAACTTCAATCCTTACTATAACACCAGGCTCAAGGATAAAATCGGGATCTCGAAGGCATTTCCGTAGTTGAGAAACGTGAAACACGTCATGAATAGCAGAAAACTGAGCTGGTAATGAAAGGCAATAAGCCACGGAACCAATACGTTTGGTGATGGGAAATGGAACAATATATCGAGATCCTAACTTTCCCGATCGACTGAAACGCACAACACCCTTCATAGGTGAAACACGAATAAACACAAAATCTCCCATAGAAAATTCTAATTTCCTTCTTCAGTAATCGGCATAGGATTTTTGTCTACTTTGGGATTCTTCATCCTACGACGAATAAGGTCAATCTTTTCTGTGAAATCACGAATAAAATCTGGACCTAAAATCAGCCTCTCACCGGCCTCAAGCCAACAAGAAGGAGATCGGCATGGCCTTCCATAGAGTGCCTCGAAAGGTGCTATACCAATACTAGATTGGAAGCTATTATTATAGAAAAACTCAACAAGAGAAATATGATCTTCTCAACTTCCACCAAAATCAAGAACACATGCACAAAGAAGATCTTCAAGAGTTTGATTCACATGCTCAGTTTGTCCATCGGACTAAGGATGATAAGCGGTGCTAAAATTAAGCTTCGTATCCAAATCTTTTTGAAGACTCTTCCAACATCCACTAGTAAACAATGGATCACGATCACTAACAATAGAAGTAGGAACTCCATGCAATTTAAAAAAAAATTTGTTAAAGAGTTCGGCCAAAAGAGGAACGGTCTGATTAGACCGAACGGGAATAAAATGGACAGATTTAGTAAGTCTATCCACTATCACCCATAAGCTATCATGACCCGAGCGAGAACGGGGAAGGCCATCAATAAAATCCATGGAAATTTGTCCCACTTCCAAATTAGAATGCCCAAATGTTGCAATAACCCACCAGGCCTTTGATGCTCGGCCTTAATGAGTTGGTAAGTCATTCAACGCTTAACGAAGTTAGCGATATCAAATTTCATTCCCTCCCAATAATAAAGTCGCTTCATATCCGCGTATATTTTACTACCACCGGGATGAATGGTAAATTTAGAACGATGAGAATCTTCTAAAATGTCTTTACAAAGATCACAAATATTTGGCACGATAAGTCTACCAAATTTACGAATACCACCATGAGAATCAATATCAAAGTCTTTCAAACCTTCAATATCAATTTTATCCCTACAATTTTGGCTAAGAAGAGCCAATTCGGGATCTAGCTTTTGAGCTTCAAGAATGCGGTCTAAAAGAGAAGGATGAGCCTCAAGGCTACATAAAACAAGAGATGAACATAAATCAGACCCACGATCTCGAAACTCACAAGTGGACAAAATCTCGAGATCGTTCCGTTCGGATATCATCATGGGAACAACCGCTTGTTGCTTACGACTAAGTGCATTGGCAACACGATTCTCCCCTCTCAGGGGTATAAAGAATATCAAGATCAAAAGATGCAAGGAACTCGAGCCAACATTAAGTTCCTTATGGGAAAATAAAATTTCAAAGATTTATGATCGGAGTGGAGAACGAATTTCTCCCCCAAAATAAATGTTGTTACCAAACTCTAAAATTCGACAACAATAGCCGCGAGCACTAGATCATGAGTGACATACCTAGTCTCGATAGGCTTTAATTGTATAGAAGCATAAATGATAGAACGTTCTCTTTCGCAAGAGAACGACACCCAAACTAACACGACTAGTATTGGCACAAACAATGAAGTCACGGTTCCCTTCGGGAATCACAAGAATATGAGTATTGGAAAAGAGTTTTTTTAATTGACCCTCATTCCCGAAAAGCTAAAACTTCCAAAAATTATAATTAACTTTATGTAATCATCTTTCTAGAAAAATGTACATTTTTTTCAAGTCAATTTATTGTGTTTGATTGTCTCATTAAAGCATTTAGGAAATTCCTATCGATAACGTTGATCAAGCGCATCGATCAAAATTCTTAAAGCACTCAATAGGCAAAGCAACACAAAACCATCTTCTATACGATAAAAATATCTCTTAAAAACTTTACGAATATTCTTTATACGTTTTAAGAAAAAAATATAATTATACTTGTAAATAAATCTTATGAAAAAGATTTGCAAAATTTTAAATTGATGTTTTCATCCAAAATCAACGAATACAAGAATGGAGTCACCGAGATATTCGTAGAATACTCGATTCATAAAATGGATGAAATAAGCTGGACAAACAGAATGACATAATAAGTCATTCATAAGAATCATAACGAATGCGGAATGCGGTAAGTGGAATGCTAACTTCCGAGAACTCGTAACTAATGAAAATCGGTGGCAAGGTTGAGCTGAAAAGACCTTAACACCACTCAAAAGATTGCTTAGGTGATAATCCGAAGACAGACTCAAAAATACTGGAAAATTCACAAACTACATGAATGAGAGAAATAACACTTTCCTCATCAAGTGGGTCTAGAGAATAAAATGGTGCCAACAAATTGGAATCGAAATCATTTCGAAAAATAGAAATCTGCTTAACTTATTGAAAGTGTCGAAGATGAATAGTCCACTCGGGACATGGAATATGGCTTCATAAAAATTAAGCCAATCCTTTCACAAAATAATTTTCAAAGCCTAAGTAACGCATAAAATGAAAATCGACTCGGTGAGAAAAAAATCACATAAAATAATCTCGACATCGAAACAAAGCAAATTGAGTGTTGCGGATCCACCAACCGGATTCGCAATTCTCAAAGAAGTCATCAAGCCCAAAATATTTAAAGAAAAAGAATCAACAAGTTCTTTTGACATAAAATAATAAGATGAACCCATATCAAAAAGAACTCGAAAAGGACAATCACAGAACAAATGAAATCAAGGATTGAATGTGAAATACCTTGACCGAGAGAAGTGTCACAAGGGTCTTGCACAACTTTCAACTTTCCCTCCCTCTTGCTAGGGAGTTTGGGACATATAGATAAGAGATGGCTCGGATTTTTGCAGTGGCGACAAGTAATGGGTTTCGGACACTTAGGTACATAATGGTCCTTAGAATTACAATTGTAGCATCCTCCACGATAAGGGATTGGAGTCTTTGCTACCAAAGTAGTTTGCTTCACTTTCTTATTGGGATTAGGGCTTTTGAACTTAATATGCCTCTTCTTGGAAATCCCAATATCACCATCAATTCCTTTATTAGCCTCCTCATGTCGAAGAGTGATATCCATAAGCAGATTGACAGAACCTCAAGTTTCAAAAGTAAAATCTTTTCGAGGTTCTTAATCAAAGCACAAATAAACTCTTGGTTCTTTACAATATCCAAAAGTTGTTGGGCATACATGAATACGCCATCCAGAGAAGGGCTACTGGATTGACCAGCGCTAGGACTTTTAGAACTAACCAATTCTTCTTCTTCAAGAAAGAAAGAAGAGGAAAAAGGTTACTCTCAGAATGAATACCAAACAGTCATGACTGATAAAACATGGAATCATAAAGAAAATAGGATAGAATGGATCCAATGACTCGAATATAATCCTAAGGCACGACTCCTAAGGAGGACATAGGACGATGATCCTTGTTAAATTATTCTACATAGTTTCGAAGTTTGGCTCTGATACCAAGCTGTGACGCCCCACCTCTATACCCATGCTAGCCAAGAACACTACGAAGTAATGTCGTCAACTAGCACGGAGAATAAGGCTGTTGAGGAGCGACCATCTGTATAATTTCTTTGTGCGAGTACCGATATGCCAGATAAAAATATAACTTTTCATCTCAAGAGGAAATCCGACATACCGACATAAACACAAAGCTACTACACATTGCTATATGTAATCTTCAGAAACAAATATAGAAATATCATAACACAAATCAGTCACAGAAGTTCATATCTCAAAGGCGGAAACATATATGAATATTACACATAAAAGTGTACATTAGAGTAGTGGTCGAACAAGATCCACAATATAACAAAAAAGAATAGATACAAGTGCTAGAAAAAAATATGTACACATCAAGGAGTCTAAATCTCAAATGTATACAACAAAGAACTACTAGTCTAAGTAGTTAGCCAAAAGTCAGGCGATAGTCCCTGATAAGAAGTCAAGAGGAAGCACCTGTAACATCTCGGTCTGCCCTGAGTATTATTTAAGAAGAAAATAATAAACGGATCAGTCTAGCTATAATTATTAGGTGAAATGTGATATAAGAAGAGATATGATAAAAGCATATGATAACAAAAATTTCATACTACGACAAGTATACATTAAATAACAACAAAAATCATACAATATCTTAAGAAATCTCGAAGCTCTAAAAAGAATGTCATATACTTTGTTTTACTAACTAAACCACAAACATTGGCAAACGTCGCAATGCCAATCGTAAAAATTGTTGAAACACAAATTCACCAATGTAGAAATAACGATAAAGCTTATCAATGTAAATCACGAAAATTGGTGAAACACAAATTTTGGAAATCAATCAGTAGAAATCCAGAAATCACAAAAAGGGGAAAGAGGCCTATCGCAGAACGAGAGCACTAAAACTCACCAACACGTGTATCATAAAACGGAACGCTATTCCATGGTTGCTAACCATTAATATTGAGCCGAAGCTCCACAAAAACGGCCCGAAGACCTTTGAGTCGAAGCTCCACTAAAACGGTCCGAAGACCTTTGAGCCGAAGTTCCACTAAAACGGTCCGAAGACCATAGGTCGCTACCCCACCAAGTCGAAGCTCCACTAAAAACGGGGTTTAGTCTCCCTCGCAGACAAAGAGACATCGCACATTGCTAGTCTAAATCACAAATTGATCATCATTGATCGATAAGTGTAAATTACACTAAGCTTGTAAATAAATGAGTTTAGCTTCATATCCCATAACCACTAGCTTAACTTAATTATTTACGAACAAATTGTAGACTTCCACTCGAGGTTAAGTGTCAATTACAGTAAGCTAATAAATATATGAGTTTAGCTTCATGTCCCATAACCAGTAGCTTAACTTAAATATTTACGAACAAATTGTAGATTTCCACTCGAGGTTAAGTGTCAATTACACTAAGCTACTAAATATATGAGTTTAGCTTCATGTCCCATAACCACTAGCTTAACTTAAATATTTACGAACAAATTGTAGATCTCCACTCGAAAATTGTCACAAGAGATTCAATCGAACAAGTCCAAGAATTAACCGACGAAGTAAACGCAAGCATTTCATACCACTTGTTTTGCTAAGCTGTTTAATTAGATTTCTCATACGAATGAGGTAAAGGTTTGTATATACTAATAGATTGGAAAACGGTTTTAATAAACGAGCTTTGTAATAAAATAGTGTTGAAATTGTTTTGATGAAAGAGTTTTGATATTTACTACTAGTATGGAAAACCTTTATATTTTTAAAGTGACAAATCACAAAAATGATTGTAGAACAATCCATCACCAAAATTCACATTCAAAGACGTGAATAAAATCCAAAGAAATCGATACCAAATCCATCAAAATGGATATTCCCAAAAATCTTGAAGAAAATGCCATCAAAGTCGATAATAAATGATAACAACAAAAGGGAAACAACACGAATCGATTAAATTTGGAATCTCAAGCTAAATAGGCAAAATCAAGCTCAGACAGCAGATTCAGACGTCTGAAATCAAGGATTCAGACGTCTGAATCTGGAAAAATAAAAGTTTTCCAGAACATAATTCAGACGTTTGAAACCTATATTTTAGACGTCTGAAATAGGAATTTTTTAGCCTATTTCCTTTCTGGTTGCTCACGAGCAAATTCAAACGTCTGGAATTTTGATTCAGATATCTGAACACTGGGGAATAAAAATTCCCAGTATAATAGGACGAACAAATGACGACTAAGGATTTATGCCACGCGACAACCCAGCCTTAACGGCTCTTCGATACGCCTCAAATATCAATGTCCAAATATCCATAATAGGATTTTCATAGATTTTGATTTCAAAACACTAAAAATTGGAATATACACCAAATCAATCGGAAAAAAAATCAATTGCACAATTAGGAATTCATACCTAACAATCGAAGATAATTATAGACTAAGATGTGAGATAAAAATCTCACCTTTAAACCCAAATCAATGAAGGAGAAGCTTTAGAGCAAAAGCAAGGACAATCACTCTTCAATTCCAACCCAACAAGCTTGAATCTAAGCTAAAAAGAGAAACATTTCCTAAGTTAGGTTTAGGAATTTCTGAAATTGGTAAGAGAATGAGTTGGAGAAGAAGAAGAGGAGGCTTACCAAAGCTTCTTCTATTGATTTGGAGTTAGAACTTGATTTGTAAATGAAAACTAGGGCTTGGAGTTTTAATTCTCATTCCTCTCTCCATTGTTGCTAAATCTTGAGTATTAGGAAATAGAAAGGAAGTGAAGAGGAGAGGTGGACTGAGCTAGAGTAATAAGTGGGGTTAATGGGCTGAAACCCAACCCAAAGCCCTAAGTGAAAAGTAGCAAAATTCTACTAACTCCAAACAAATCGAATTTTATACTCAAAAAGGCCGCAAACGGTATTTTGAACTCAATGGAAGGGATCACGAGTCCCAATTCGACTGGTTGCAAAAAGTAGGTTCTCGGACTAAAATCTGACGAACGATGAAATTTTTAAATAAAATATTTAAATATACAATCGATAAATATGCGGGTTGTTACAACATCTGTTAAATAATAGTAAAATGGAAGAATTTCCTACTGATTCTTTCTCTATATTTTATTTTCAAATCCCCACAATTTATAATTATTATAATTGTTATTACAAAATTTTGTGAATTCTCTCTATTATCATTTAACATTTAAATATCAATATTAAATAATTCTAAAGTCTAACTTTTATCATATTACTTTGCATCCGAGTTCACATAACTAAATCAATTAAGTTATCAAACATTTGAACATTTAAAATAAATATAATTTATTAATATTTATTACTTAAGGTAATAACTCCTAAATAATAAAAATTTAATGTGCTATATACCACATTTACGTTTACAAAGGTTTTTTAAACTAAAATTTCAATCAAGTCCACATAACTTAAAATTTTCAAAATTATATACAAAAATTTAGTTCTCTTGCATTCTTCTGCATTTAAGTTTACATAATTTTTAAACCAAATACATACACTAAAAGAGGTCTAAGAAGAGAAAGAAACACAAAAAATATTGGAGGCCAAAGTGTGATAAATTATATGTTAAATATTATAATTGTGATAAAGTTGGGCATTTTGCTTCCGAATGTAGATATAGTTCCAATAAAGTTCAAGGGAGATCAAATTTTGCCAAACAAGAGGAAGAACATTCTACACTTTTATGGACGTATAATGCAGATGAAAAGGAAAATGGCAATATATGGTACTATTTTGATATGTGAGGTGGTAATTATATGTGTGAACGAAGGATCGTTTACGGAGGTAGATGAATCGATAAGCGGAAATATTCATCTTGGAATCTTGAATCCACGCAAAGTAAAGAAAAAAACCATTACAACCCTGATTTGGAACTATTTGAAATAAAAATATAAAATAATTTGAACAAGGATTTGAAATGAAATTTCAAAATTTTCAAATTTTGAGATTTAAAGAAATTGAAATTTTTTGATTTTTCTAAAATAAACGTACTGTTAAGGAATTTGGTATGGAAAATATATTTTTCTTTGGAAATAATCTTTATGCTATTTGGAAATTTCAAATTGTTGGATTTTTAAAGTTTCAACATAAAATATTATTTAAATTCCAAAAGAATGAAAACCGAAAATTTAAATAATATTGAATCTTTAAGACATGAAATCAGTACTTTGAGATTCGTAAATAAATCTATTTTATATGATAAAGAGAAATTTTAGTTTTTTAAATCCTTTATTTAAGTATGAAAATAAAATTAAGAAATGCTGTTTATAAGTGATCGTTGTTTAAGATATACCGGTATTTTATTTCAGAGCCTTGTATTAAAAATTTATTTTGGGTTATATGGAAAGGTATACATGAATGAATTTGTAAATTTATCAATAACATTAATTATAAAGTTTATTTTGTAATTTATATTAAAATCGTGAATTAGAGAAGGAAAAAAAAATCAAATTAAAAAAAGGATATGGGTATAGGTTAGTAAGCTACCCAAAGCCCATTAACTATCAAGAAGGAAGAATTTTTTTCTTTCTTGGTATCATTAAACATGCTAGAAAAAGAAAGTTTAAAAGCACCTCCATTTTTGAAAACCCTAAGCAAACTAATTCATTTAAATTCAAGAAAGTTCAAGAAAATCCAAATAAAAATCAGGTAATGTTCTCAACCCTTGAATACACCTTTAGAAAACTATTGTTTTAAATTTTGCGGTGTTTTGAAATTCTTTTTTCCTCTTTTGTTGAGTTATTTCTAGGGCTGTGCTGAAATAGGAGAAGCAGTGTCGAAATTAAAGATTTTGATGAGCTATTTCTAAGATATAAGTTGATTAACCCTCACAAGTATCTCTAATTTGATTGCATTCAGCCATTGCAGCCTATGTTAGGATTTTGATTGTGATTTGAGTGTGAACTGAATGTATTTGCTAAGTGGTACTTGCTGAAAATTAAAATTGATAAAGTTGCAAGTAATTGTTTCATTATTTGATCATTTAATTCATTTAATGCTTGCTTTGGATGAGTGCATGTCTTCATATGATCTATCGGCCCTTTTAGATTAAACTCGGGTGTGGAAAGTCGAAAATCGATCATAAAATTTGATCTTCCATAGTTGAAAAGCTTCAGAAACCATCGACACCAGTGATTAGTGGGGTGTCCACTAGTGGACCAGTGCACGTTTCCTGAAGCAATTCAGCTCTAGGACCGAAACTTAATCCTTTTGAGGTTTTCAAAAATTGAATTTTTGGTCTTCACGTGTTGTGTCAACCTTAATGTGAATTATATCTTTAACGCCCAAAGCATAACTGATTTTTTAAACTATAACATAGTTGCATGCATTAATTAGTGCAAAATCCAAAGTAACTCACCCGTTTCACGTTGCTTTTCACAACTTTGCCCTCTTCCATATATAATCCCTTGCACAACTCCCGGTTCACCTTCATGTAACCAAACATTATTTACTCGCTCAGCAGCCAAAAATATAAACAGAACTCCACGATTAGAAATTAAAACATAGAACTATCCGTAACTTCCACCACCCCCTCCATCAAAATTAAAACCACCTCAAACACATCGCTGTCAACAGCCATGGCGAATCCGTTTCCATCTCCCAACCCGAACCCCACACCAGACACCCAAGGTCAACAACAGCCTCAAACCCTTCCTATGAACTACCGGAAAGGCAACTGGACAGTCCAGGAAACGCTAACCCTCATCACCGCCAAACGCCTCCATGACGACCGACGCTATGCCACAATGTCATCCCCCTTTCGCGGCCGACGCTCCTCCCAGCCACAGTGGAAGTGGATCGAGAACTGCTGCGCTCACGGCTGCCCCCGCTCCCACAACCAGTGCAAGAACAAATGGGACAATCTCCTCCGTGAGTACATAAAGGTCTGCGATTACGAGTCCAGAAACGCTGCAGCCAAACCTGGTACTGGTGCCAACAGGAAAAGCTACTGGGAGATGAAGCGGCATGAAAGGAAAGAATTCAACCTGCCCGCCAACATGGGCTTTAACATTCACGAATCACTCACTGCTATACTGAATCTCCGCAACGCTCGCCGGATCCCCATTTCACCGACACCGGTCAGGATGATCCCACCACAGCAGCCGCCAAATGACCACTCGCCCTCTCCAGCAGTGACGCAAGCAGCCCCGCAGACTGAAGACTCAGGTAATTTCAGTTTCTGATTCATTTAAATTGAAAACGTGGGACTAATAGTCGTTGGGCCCTGTGCATGATAATGCATGCAATATGCTTTCGATAGCTTTCATTATAATCGTAAAGCTGAGTAAAATTTACGAAAAAGATTACGTTTCTATACTGCTTTTCAAAATGAACAGTATCTTATATGCTTTCGATAGCTTTTTTCCCCCTTAATTTTGTGTTGCTTTTTTTTTGTTTTTTTTCCTTTTTGGGAAGCAGATGAATTCGACGGTTCAGTGGTGGAAGATCGGGAGATGAAAAGAAGCAAGGTGAGTGTTAACGCTAAAATTTAAACGCTAACACCCCGGTGTATGAAGTGTAGTTGTGAAAGCACCACCCGATGATTCGGGAGCAGAGTATGAGCAGAAAATCACAGAAAAAACAGTGAATAACAACGATTTTATAGTGGTTCGGCTCAAGGCAAGCCTACGTCCACTTTAATTCTCTTTATTGCTAAACCGATTACAACTTTACAACAATCTTCAATTACAATTATGACGAGACAAACAACTAGAACTTTGGTAGAGAAGAATTCTTCGATCCATGTAGATGGCGTTAGATTTTCCCTTGAAGTTAGTTGAAATGTCTTTCGAACTTGAAGTGTCGGGTGAGTTGAGAATTCAGCAGAGTATTGGCGCTTGAAATGATTGGCCAAAAGGTCCCCTGAATGTTGGAGGTGGCCATGTATTTATAGGAGTTTTCAGCCCTGAGTCGTGAGTCGTGTTCGACCCATGCTTCGCTCGTGGCCGAGTCAAATTAGGTCGTGGCCGACTCATCGAACCAACCCTTGATTTCTCCATGGCTTATTCCTCTGCTGGATTTTATGCTATGTCCTGAGTCGCTTACGAGTCAATCTTCCTTGGCATAGGCACTGTGGCAATGGATTACGACCCAATGGCTTTAAGTCGTGGACGAGTCATTCTAAGTTGTGAGTCGTTAAGCCGTTAACGACTTATCAGGTAGCGGTATATAAATGAAGCGGCACAAGGATTCACCTTCTTATGTCGTTACTTCCCCTGAGTCATCTCATATGATAAGTCGCGAACTCGTTGAGTCGTTGATCCACTGAGTCGTTGTAAGCTCTGAGTCGCTGCTTACCATGAGTGGTTGAGACGATAGTCATGATGAGTCGGTAACTCACTGAGCCATCCTGCCTTGTGAACCGTTAACCCCTTGAGTCGTCCTATCCCTCTAAGTAGATGAGTCGGTCCATCCCTTGAGTAGATGAGTCGGTCCTGTCTTTGGTTGGATGAGTCGGTCCAGTCCTTGAATCGTTGGCAAAACGAGGTTAACACTTGCCCCTCGAAGTACACGCCTAAGTCGTAGGTCGTGTGCTTCGACTCATCCTGTCTCGTGTGCCGATTCAACTTTCAATGCTCAAAGCTATAAAAGACTTGAGTCGTTACTCTTACCATACTTTTACTGTTTATCTGTTTCAGTTGATCCTGCCATTTGCGATCCCTCAAGCTTCCAGAGACGAATCCAAGCTAATCAATTGCCAATCCATCTTTACTCTCATATTGCGTAAGTGAATTCTCCTTTTGTTCAATCTACGATCACCACTGATTCATGAATCCGGACTCCCCATTTCCCTTTTTTACTTCGATACATTTCTGTGCCGTGTTCCATCGCGACCCATGCTTTTGATCGATTTACAACTGCCATCGATCATGCTGTCGTTATTGTCCACGATGACACAGCAGCGCTTGAAGCGATTCGAGTTGGTCTTCTGAGTGATTTTCTGATGGTGTGAGGAGAGGGCAATGGATTATAGCGCCTCGAATCATCTGGTCTGTGGATTTGGAAGAGATGAAATGACCCTTAACGGGTTAATGGGTTGGAAAGTGGACGACCGGTTGAGGAAATGACTTAGGATTCATACGGCCTAATTGGTTTTCTGATGACTTAGGTTTTTGGTCGTACGAGCGACTCAGCCCTTTAGATCCTCACCGCGACTCATCCTTTGAACCGTGAATGACTCAAACCATCTGCCGCGAACGACTTAAGCCATAGGCCATGAACGACTCAAGTCATAGGTCGTGAACGACTCAGCACTTGGACTATTTTTCATACCGAGTTGCTCCTTGTGGTTTGAACCTATGACCGGCTCAATTAGATGCAACCTAACTTAACTTGGAGAATTTCACACTGCTTTGAACTAAAAAATTTCTCCTTTTACCATGCCTTACAACTTAGAGAACTAGTGACTCGATGCATTAATGACTTGGAGCATAAGCGACCTAACTTAACTTGCCTCATAACCTTTAAAACATGAATGAGTTATCACATTGTACTGCTTTGAAGCATAATTCTGACTTGATCTTTGACTTGAATTGCTGAAATAAACTGCCTGAATATTGAATTGTCTGGACTTTAACCTGTTAAACTTTATTGCATACTTTAGTTTTACAGATTGCTTCAATTTGCAAGTATACAACCTTTTTAATACAACAATCACAGAAGATTGAAACGAATATACTGCCATTGATTGCCCACATCTAATGACAGATTAGTCAATAGAAGATAATTAATTTAAATGGATTGCGTGAATGAAGTACTTTAAACCAACGAATCCAAGTAGAATGCTAAAGCAATGTTGAAATAGTCAACTGAAATTGACCAGTTTGCACTAACACTATACCTGAAACTTTAAATTAACAAGTCCTGAAATTTAGTAATTGATCAATTGCCAACTAGCTTAACTTCAGTTATATTTACTTGTTTATCTTCATTAGTTCTGCACAACACTTCACACTTTTAGGAAACGTGCACCTTCGCATTTGAACATCCAGTTGCTTGTGTAGAATGTCTTCTCAACAAGAAGAACCGATGGGCCAGGCTGAAGATGTCTTCCCAATAGCTAACCCATTGGATAACCCTCCGGAGAGAACTTCCACAACTCTGAATCAGCGGGTGTTTAACCAATTGCGCATCCAGTTTGGCATTGCCGAAGCTGATGCCTTACTACCGGGGCCAAATGATACTGCAGATAGGCCCCCTCTTGGCTTCATTGCTGTCAATCGCCAAATGTGCTTGAGCGGTGCCATCCCACCTTTTAATGACTTCCTTCAGCAGTTCCTGCTTCGGTTATCTATCTCTCCATTCCAATTGCACCCCAACGGCCATGCCATTCTGATGGGGTTATGTGTGCTATTTAGGAGAGTTTTGGACCGATTACCGAGATTTGGGGAAATCTGCTACTTCTGCTCATTCACAAAAATTAAAGATCATCCCTCTATCGTAGTTATAAGGAGTGCTCGAAATCGCAAACTCATCACTGATCTTCCTGAAAGCGTTCATGGATTTCTAAATCAGTTTTTCTTTGTTCGCTGTCCTCCAGGGTTTTATGCCATCTGGAGAGTAGGAAGTAAGATTTCCTGTTTTTATTTCTCCATTCTTGAGCTTTTCGAAATCTGAGTTGCTAAATGCTAACTTCGCTTCTTTTTTTTCTGTTTTAGCACTTCCTCCTCCCTCTAAAGATTCATGCTATAAGCAAATTTTTGAAAGACTGAATGCCGTGGCGGCAGAAGAGAGGAGTATAAAGTTTTTGTTAAATGATGAATTTTTACATCAATTTGGACTCCTTCACCCTTCTCGTTCCACTCAGCTTTGTGAAGTTCCCGATTCTCCAGCGGAGGCTGAAAAACTTATGCCAAAAGATCCCTCCACTGAAACTTTACTGGTGAAGTGCCCCACTCTCACTGATGTTGCGGGGCCGTCTAGCAATTTGACACTTGCCCCAGTTATCGAAGAGGAAGAACCTCCACGATCTTCCGGGAGATCTGCTGACGAAGGAGTTGAGAAAGCAAGTCCCAAAAAGCATGATGGTGATGATGTTTTTGAGGGGTTGAGCGACCTAATTGTGACTTCACAAGAACTTTTTAAAGATGATGTTTCCAAAACTATCTCTTCTGTAATCGAGGCGACATCTTCTCTACAACAAATGTCAACTCCTCCTACTCAAGTTATCACCACCTCTACTCCACAGAGTGGTCTGTAGCTTGATGCGTGTAGTTTACACATTACACAACACTTAGGATTTTTCAGCACTTGTTTGTGTTTGACCTCTTTTCTCTAAAGGCTTTTAAGACTTGTCTTTTTGCCTTTCAGATCCTTCAATGGGGCGTAGCGGCAGCGGCTCTTACTATAAAGACTTTCAGCGCTATGGAGGGCGTGGCAACTATGATTATAGACGCTACCTTACTGGTCCCAGAGAAACCGATGAGCAGAGAGCTGCTCGAAAAGCTAGAGAGAGGAGAGAATATGAAGAGCGTCATGAGAGGATAGATGTGCGACATGAGTCTTCTTCAAGAGGCGATGACTCTCACAAACGTAAAACACATGATGGTCGGGGGAAGAGCCACATTGTTGAGGACCCGAGCAAGCGGGCCAAACCTAGTGAGAAGCACGCATCTGCAATATCTGAAAAGTTTGACGCTCCCATCTCTATCGACATTCCTTCCAAATCCCCTGCTCTTGAAGGAAGCGCTATTCAAACACTTCTTAATAGGCCTTCATATCGTGTTGAAAGGGGCCCACCGACCCTACAGAGCCGATTCCCGAATTGGTACTTAAAGGGGGTTCGCTTCGATCTTGATTTAGTTCCCATCGATAAAGAAGCCATGTACCAAAATCTTGATGTCGTCAGACTCGATATTGAAAGAATGTCTGGATGGCAGAAGCTTGTTGATGAACTCCAAAGGGTCAATCGGGCCAATATCGAGGCGATGCTAACTATGGAGAACGATAAGTCGGAATGGAAGAAGATTCTTGACCAGCACAATATCGAGATGAAAAACATAACCGAGTATAATGAGAAACTTGAAGCTGAAGTCAAGCATCTTAAAGACGATCTTACCACCTCTTCTAACACTTACACTCAAAGAAAAGAGGTGCTACAAAAACAAGTGCGGGATGCACATGCTGGCCAAAGAGATGCCGAAGCTAAAGTTGAGAGGCTAGAAGAGGTCGCAGAGAATTACCGCACTGATGCCGCTCAGTTGCGGAGTAAAATGAGCGCCCAAGACATGGATATTGAAGCGTTAAAAGCTCAACTTGCTAAAACCGAAAAAGAACGAGATGAGGCCATGGCTGGTAAAATCGCAGCTGAAGAATCTATTCAAGTCATGGAAACCAACGTCAGTTCAAATCTATTCGACTTTTACTTGCACAGTGTCTTGGGGCATGGAAGTCTCTCTTTTCTCGGTCCTAAATACGAAATCACCTTGGCTGAAGTGTGGGAAGCTGCTCTCGACATGTTCAGAGGTGCCGGGTATACCGAGGAAGAGCTTGAGGCGCGCTACTTAGATGAGGAAACTCGCGCTGCTCTTGCGAAAGGAAAAGAGCAACTTGCCAGAGTGCGGACTGGGATGGCGGAAGAGGAACGTTCTGGAAAAGAATTACCACCTACCACCTCTGTTCGTCCTTTAGTTTCTCCTGGGGTTGACATCACAGGTTCCAGTGCTCATTCCCCGCCTCCTACAAGAACCGGGGTAATTATCCCTACTGATGATGAGGCTTTGGAGGATATTGGAGCTCAAAATTATGAGATTGAACTAACGAAGCAAATATCTTCAGGTAACTTTGATATTGGTCCGATTCAGGTGGATTGCCTGCTTGCTCCTCAAAAGTTTGATGAGCTTCTCGATTACTTCTTGAATCTTGACGAACCCATATCTCCCTTCTTTTCGGGAGATACCAATATTTTTAACTTTTCTTCTTCTGCAGTTGAAACACCAAGTGTTGTGCAAACTTCGCCTCCTCCGGTTATCCCTCCTCCGTCTCTTCAGGTGGCTCCTCCTTCTGCTTCACAGCCCGGGTCACAAAAGGAGCAAATAGAGGCTCTTCATGGCTTAGATGACCCTATCGCTTCGCAAGAGCAGAAAGACGAGGGACTTGAGGGAGGTGAGATATCTCCGGAGCGGACTCCTTCTGATGACATAATTTTGTCTGCTCT
This sequence comes from Allium cepa, assembly GCA_030765085.1. Classification (NCBI taxonomy): domain Eukaryota; kingdom Viridiplantae; phylum Streptophyta; class Magnoliopsida; order Asparagales; family Amaryllidaceae; genus Allium; species Allium cepa. The sequence continues at coordinate 870,664,306 of CM060943.1, read as the reverse complement.
TGTTACTCCAGGGAGTGAGTCTTCTTCGAAGAGGAGAAAGAAGCACGGAACATCGAAGAGGAGGGGGAAGAAAATCATTGCTACTGAAGAGGAACCGGAAGTTGCACCAGTTGCACCTCCCTCCCCTTCTTCCCTTATGCCTACAGACCGACCTGAAAAGCTAACCATTCGGCCAGGTAAAGGGTCCAAAAGTGGCAAGAAGAAATGAAGATTCCAGCTTTTAGCTTCTTGTCTTTTGCATGTACTGGTCGAGAATTGTGCGGGTACCGGCCCCTGCTTTTTATTTTGAAACTTGTATCTGCAATACAATTGAATAAAATGATCCTTTATTTGTACAGACTCCTGTTTGAATTTGAGAATGCATTTATTATTCATTTTTGCACAAGTTTATTTATATGATATTGCAGTGAGCTTGTGGTATATATATTGTTCGAGCGCAATTTTACCGATGTAGTTATGCCATGCTGCCCCTATACCATAAGCCCATTGTAATATTTCATTTTATGAGGAACTTGTGCTTTTATTTTTTGGAGAATAATTATTCCACATTTGGAGGAATATGACTTCATTAAAAAATAGAGCACAAATAAGTTTCTATGCTTCAACTTTCGAAGATATCACTCTTTATTTTGTGCATATACACATTTTATTGAATGAAATCTTCTATGTGGTAAAGCGGGCATTTGTAAGACACTTCAACTTCTTTTTGAGGAAGAGAATTTTCTAGAACAAGTAGTTCACTCTTCCTTTGAAAGTTAAAGTGTGCTTTTAATGAGAAATTTTTTTTATTTGCCACAGTGAAGGGCTTCTTGATTTTTGTTTCTTTGAAAAGTTGCACCTCTGAGGAAGACTTTTTCACGACTTTTTCACGTTTCAACACTTGGAAGTTTTACTTCAATATTGGCGAAATGTGTGCCTCCGAAGAGGTTTTTATTTTGTTTTACATTTCAACTCTGGTGAAGTGAAATTCCGAAGAGCGGTTGTAACACTTCAACTCCTGGTGAAATGGGCCTCCGAAGAGGGCTTTTATTGCCTGGAAGTTACTCTCTCATGGTTGGAGGGTCATGACTCCCCCAATCTTTTTTGTTGAGTAGAGAACTTTCTTTTTTGCGGCATATGCCTCGTTAAAGGTCTTTATCCTCCGAAGAGTTGTGCCTCCGAAGAGGGCTTTAGGCTCTGAAGAGTAGCATTTGGTCTCCGAAGAGAAGCATTTGGTCTCCGAAGAGAAGCATTTGGTCTCCGAAGAGAAGCATTTGTGTCTTTCTAACATGTGCTTCTTAGCGATTCCTTGTTATCACTTCGGGTATATGCCCCTTTCTTTTGCAAGCTATTCCTTTTTGCTCAAAGAGAGTGCTATATTACCGAGTGAAACCACGGGGCAAACGCAAGAGTCTGGAACTATCTTGTTCAGAAAGTGCCCGTTTTAGTGGAATCCTCAATTGTTTGCAAATAGCACTTCTTTGAGTTTGGAGCTTTTGCAACTTGTGATTTGCTTATGTCGTGGTTCATGAGAATCGCTTAGCCTTATGATACGTTGAATGGACAGGCTTTACTTTGATTGCCTGCAAATTTAAATCGACATTTTAATAATACATTCAGAGTATCTTACATATCGAAATAAAATGAGCAATGGTAAAGAACACAAAGTTTATAGTTCTGAAATTCGAATCAGTTTTACATTGGTTCACAGCGCAAGAATTATACATCCATCATCGGTTTACGAGTTCAAACAATGAAATTAAGCAAAGTACGGATGCAAATAAATGCTGTTCTAAGATCCCGGAGGATTCATTGTTTTTGATCCATATGTCAATTTATGACAAGTTTCTCGGACTCCTGCTCTGCAGTTTTGTCGCGTGAGCTGGATTAATTAGCAGGACGTTGTACCCCCTGAGCGGATGAGGTTGGGTCAGTTCTGTCTTTCTTCACATATTGTTGCAGTTTATTCTGTTTCAGCAACTCTTCAATCACATTTTTTAATTTGCGGCACTGGTCAGTGTCGTGACCGGGCAGATTGTGGAATCGACAGAATTTTCCGTTATCTTGTGCACCTCTACTCATCTCAGGTGGTTTGGGATACTTGATGACATCCTTCGTCGCCAGGTAAATCCTTTCCGGTGTATCAGTAAGGGGGGTAAAACTTGAAGGGTCAAAGCGGCGAGGTTTCTTCTCATTTCCCTTCTTCTTTCCTCTGTCGCTTTCCCTTTTCTGGCTTCTGGACCCTTCTCTGTTAGAAGCATCATTGTTATCTTTGACCTCAGCTATAATTATCTTAGATGGCCCTGAGAGGATTTCTAGCCGCATGAATTCGTCGGCCTTTTTATAGAACTTCTCAAGTGAATTAGGTTCTTTCATTTTCAGCCATCTTCCAAACTCGCTTGATCTGTTGATGGCTCGCATTAAGTATGTTAAGATCATTCGGGGCTCCGCGTTATCTACCTCAGCCAGAGCTATGTTGAAACGGTTCAAAAAAGACTTGATGGATTCTCCAGGTGCTTGTTCAAGGCCGGACAGTGACATTATATCTTTCGCCCTTGATGCATACAACCTGAATTGTTCTTTAAATTTTCGGGTTAAATCGGAAAATTGATCTATGGATCGAACCGGTAGCTTGGTGAACCAAAGCAAAGCAACCCCTTCCAAATACACAGGAAAGTATCGACATTTAATCTCATCTGATGCTCGTGCCCCAGTCATATGCCAATCGTATCTGTATAGGAATTGGTTGGGGTCACTAATCCCTTGATAAGCCGGGATAGTAGGAGGTACAAAATTCTTGGGAAACTCTACCTTTAAGATCTTTTCGGTGAATGGAGTTTTGCTTGGGGCAAACCCCCAATCCTTTTCGTCCTCTTGCCTCTGCATGCTTTCTTTCATAATTGAGCGAATCATCCCTGATAGGTACTCCTCATCATTCGGAGGCCTCTCCTGGCAGATGTCAGCTGCTCTTTCGGAAGTTCGAAAGTTGGCTGTGGCCTTGAACCTTCAGCTTGGGAAGGTGCCCCTGCGGTGGTGCCTTCTGCTCTTTGAGGAATGCCTTTCTCTTGGGAGTCGCGGGCATCTCCGGCAAAGGTTGTCTCATTATTCACTGGTTGACGGTTAGTCCCAAGCAAATCATTCACCCTATTCAAGATTAAAGCATTTTGTATATTTTGAGCCTCCAACTGCGCATTCTGAGCATTCAACTGCTGATTCAACCCTAGAATTACAGCGTCCAATTCTGCCCTTGTAACTCCAACAGTTGGAATTGCCTGATTTGGTGTCGGAGAAGTGGAGGTTCCCTCATTTGCACCCCCGGATCTGACAGATCTACTCTTCCTACCAGGAGCCATAATTTCTGATAAACTTCTGGTCTTCAAAGAGATTCTCTCAACAATCTTTCGTGGAGCAATGGTGAAGACAGCCTGAGTTCAATTCTCAGTGAAAGCACCAAAAATGTTAACGCTAAAATTTGAACGCTAACACCCCGGTGTATGAAGTGTAGTTGTGAAAGCACCACCCGATGATTCGGGAGCAGAGTATGAGCAGAAAATCACAGAAAAAACAGTGAATAACAACGATTTTATAGTGGTTCGGCTCAAGGCAAGCCTACGTCCACTTTAATTCTCTTTATTGCTAAACCGATTACAACTTTACAACAATCTTCAATTACAATTATGACGAGACAAACAACTAGAACTTTGGTAGAGAAGAATTCTTCGAATCCATGTAGATGGCGTTAGATTTTCCCTTGAAGTTAGTTGAAATGTCTTTCGAACTTGAAGTGTCGGGTGAGTTGAGAATTCAGCAGAGTATTGGCGCTTGAAATGATTGGCCAAAAGGTCCCCTGAATGTTGGAGGTGGCCATGTATTTATAGGAGTTTTCAGCCCTGAGTCGTGAGTCGTGTTCGACCCATGCTTGGCTCGTGGCCGAGTCAAATTAGGTCGTGGCCGACTCATCGAACCAACCCTTGATTTCTCCGTGGCTTATTCCTCTGCTGGATTTTATGCTAAGTCCTGAGTCGCTTACGAGTCAATCTTCCTTGGCATAGGCACTGTGGCAATGGATTACGACCCAATGGCTTTAAGTCGTGGACGAGTCATTCTAAGTTGTGAGTTGTTAAGCCATTAACGATTTATCAGGTAGCGGTATATAAATGAAGCGGCACAAGGATCCACCTCCTTATTTCGTTACTTCCCCTGAGTCGTCTCATATGATAAGTCACGAACTCGTTGAGTCGTTGATCCACTGAGTCGTTGTAAGCTCTGAGTCGCTGCTTACCATGAGTCGTTGAGACGATAGTCTTGATGAGTCGGTAACTCACTGAGCCGTCCTGCCTTGTGAACCGTTAACCCCTTGAGTCGTCCTATCCCTCTAAGTAGATGAGTCGGTTCATCCCTTGAGTAGATGAGTCGGTCCTGTCTTTGGTTGGATGAGTCGGTCCAGTCCTTGAATCGTTGGCAAAACGAGGTTAATAGTGAGAGAATTGGAGATGACCACGGTACGTACTGCTCCATTGCTGTCCCAGACATTGATGACATCTGAGGAGAACAGACAGAGGCACAAGGAGTTCATGGAGCTGGAAGAAAGGAAGTTGTTACTGGAAGAAAGGAGGTTGAGGCTGGAAGAGGAGAAGTCGGAGATGAAAAAGCAAGCGGTGTCCGGGTTGCTATCTGCCTTTAATGGATTATCCAACGCTGTGCATGCAGTTGTGTCGGAGGAACCGCGTACAGTTGACGATGGTCGTATGTAAATCGGAGGTTTTTCCATATTGGTTATTGGTTGTGATTTGAATAGTAGAGTTAAGTGTTCTTATTAAGACTTGTGACTGTCATTTTTATGTTCTTTTTCTAACGCAGCGTGGTAAGCGAATTCGATGATGTAAAACGAATCCGTTCATGATCTCACACGATTAGCGGAAATAATTGGCGAATCGATGATAAATCGATGAATTTAAGAATACCGAAAGGCCCAAATCCGTTGATCACGAAGATATCGGACTTTAGCAATCTTCGACACGTTGATCGCGCACAATACCGTGAGAGAAGATCTTCAATTCTTCGAACGTTGATCAAACACACTTGATTCCGTGAATTGGCTTCAACAATCGTTGATTCGAGCGCACTCGAATGCCGAAAGTGGAGATAGGAGATAACACTCAACTACCAATTTAAATGGAGGCACAAAGCACAAACCAAATTTTATTCAAAATTCAACAACCATTACAATTGCCATGACTCCCTATTTATAGTAGTTACAACTCACACACATGAAAAGAAAAAAAATACATCTCAACGGTACAACGACTTACAAAACACACAGATAACAACGTACGCGACTTAAAAGCTAACAATAACGACCTAAACGATTTAACAACAGTGTTTAAAAAAACCATGTTCACGACCTAACTGTAGTTCAGCAACATAGCTTCGTACGCGACCTAAAGATAACCCATCATGCGACTTATCCCAAGCTTCAGCAGCGAATAGAGCTAGGCTCGCGTCATAAGAATTCGCGACCTAGAGATAAGGACAGTAGGTCGTTTGCGACTTTGGATGTGGTTCTGGAGAGGGAAAACGACTTACCGTAGCTCGCTCGCGACCTATCTGCTCGTAGCTCGTGCGCGACATACGGAGGAGGGGGAGCGATCTAGGGCTTCAGCAGTTTGGGTTTTTCCGCCTTCACGACCTAGGGTAGGTCGGCCGTGACCTATGGCTTCGCGATTCAGGTAAGCGATTTTAGCTCGCGCTGTATTGTGTTTATCTCGCACTGCATCATCCTCCCCTGATTGAAAAGAATTCGTCCTCGAATTCACGCTCTCCTCTTCTTCGACAAGCTTCTCCCCATAATACGGAATTAAATATTTGACATTGAAAACATCAGAATTATAAATATTATACGTCAATCTCAACAGATACGCATTCTCATTGATCTTCTTTACGATTTCTAAAGGACCAATCTTTCTAGCAGCTAGTTTGTTGTAGGTACCAATAGGAAATCGATCCTTGGTCAATACTGCATATACAAAATCTCCTTTTTTGAAGACAACACTTCTTCGTTTCTTATCCACCATTTGTTTATACTTCTCATTCGTCTGCTCCAATCGTTCCTGAATGATTCTATGGCATTCTGTCAACCCATCAACAAAATCAGCAGTCCGCTTAACTGTCCCCTTCTGTTGTGGCACTATTGTCAAATCCAACGGCCCCTTTGGCAAGCTTGAATATACAATCTGAAATGGACTGAAACCTGTACTTCGGTTAACTGCATGATTGTGTGCGAATTCAGCTTGACACAACTTCAAATCCCAACTCTTCAAATTGTCTTTCACAAGACATTTCAGTAAATTTTCCAACGATCGGTTAACCACCTCTGTTTGCCCATCAGTTTGCGGATGGTAAGCGCTACTAAAATTCAGCTTCGTTCCGACCATCTTCCACAAACTCAAACAAAATTGGCTTAAAAATCTAGTATCTCGATCAGAAACAATAGATTCTGGTAAACCATGCAATCGATACACCTCTTTAAAGAATAATTGAGCCACTCGGACGGCATCGGCTGTCTTCTTACAGGCTATGAAATGCGCCATCTTCGAATACCTATCCACTACAACATATATATAATCATTTCCCCTCTGAGTTCTCGGCAAACCCAACACAAAATCCATGCTAATATCAACCCATGGTTTAGAAGGCACGGGTAATGGCATGTATAATCCCGCATTCGTCGTTGTTCCCTTCGAAACCTGACAGATATGACACCTCTTCACAAATCTCTCTACCTCTTTCCTCATTGACGGCCAAAAATAAGATTGTGAAACTAACTGTAAGGTGAGATCCCGTCCAACATGTCCTTCTTCATGCAACTCTTTAACATTCTTCATTCTCAAGCTACAGTCTGGTATGCATAATCGATTCCCCTTGAACAAGAATCCATCAACTAACACAAATTCATCAGTACTCCCATCCTTAACTTTCTCAACAAACTTTGCAAAGAAAGGATCCTCTTCAACCAACTCTGGCAATAGTTCAAATCCTGTTACTTCAACATTCAACATTGTCAACAAGTGATTCTTCCTGCTCAAAGCATCAGCCACACGATTCGACACCCCTGATTTGTGCTTTACGACAAATGTAAACTGTTGTAGACACGCAATCCATGATGCATGTCTCGCTGAAATCTTGTCCTGACCTTGTAGATGTTTCAACGCCTCATGGTCAGTATATAACACAAACTCCTTCTGAAACATATAATGTCTCCAGTGCTTCACAGCTTGAACAATCGCGTAAAACTCTACATCATATGTACTATAACTCATCTTGGCTCCAGACAATTTCTCACTGAAATAAGCAACTGGTCTTCCATTCTGACTCAATACTCCACCAATCCCAACCTTCGACGCATCAGTATGTAACTCAAACAATGACTGAAAATCTGGTAAAACTAGAATTGGCGCTGACGTCAATAGTGTCTTGATCTTCTCAAAAGCTAACTTTGCTTCCTCTGTCCACACGAACTTCTTTCCTTTCATGCAATCGGTTACAGGTGCCATCACACTGCTAAAGTGTGGATGAACCTTCGGTAAAAAGATACCAACCCATGAAAACTCCTTACTTCAGTAATTATCTTCGGTTGTGGCCAACTTCTGACAGCTTCCACTTTGCTTTCATCCACTTGAATACCCTCCTTTGACAGTACATATCCCAAAAACAAAACACTGTCCATCATAAATACGCACTTCTTTGCTGCTGCATAGAACTGCTCCTGTCGTAGAATCAACAGTACTTCTCGCAAATGTTGGATGTGCTCTTCCGTACTCCTACTATAAATCAAAATATCATCAAAGTAAACAACCACGAACTTCCTAACAAATGGTCTGAAAATCTGGTTCATTACTCTCATAAAAGTACTAGGAGCGTTTGACAAGCCAAATGGCATAACCAACCATTCGTATAAATCCTCCCTTGTTTTAAAAGCAGTCTTCCACTCATCATCCGGTCTAATACGAATTTGATGGTATCCACTCTTCAAGTCAATCTTGGAAAACACAACAGCCCCACTCAACTGGTCAATCAAATCATCAAACCTCGACATGGGAAATCTGTAACAACCCGCATATTTATCGAGTTTGTATTTAAATATTTTATTTAAATATTAACTCGTTAATCGGATTTTGGTCCGAAAAGATACTTTTTGCAAACGGTCAAATTAGGACTCGAGACCACTTCCATTGAGTTCGAAATGTCGTTTACAACTTTTTAAGTATAAACATCGATAGGTTTGGAGTTAGTGAAATTTCACTAACTTTTCCCGCTTTGGACTTTGGGTTAGTTTAGCCTATTAAGCCCAAGTTCCAACCCTCTTCTCCTCACTCTTCATAAATTTCCTAACTAATCAAGCTTTGGCATTAATGGTGGAGGGAAGGGGAAATTAAAACTCCAAGCACAAATTCAATTGCAAATCCAACATTCAACTCCAAATTCAAGTACAAGATATTGGATTCAAGCTTTGGATTGCTTCTCCTTGCTTTCAAGCTTCATCTTCATAAACTTTAGTGCAAAGGTGAGATTTTTATCTCACAATTCTAGTCTATATCAATATTGGACTGTTGGGAATGAATCCCTATCGTGTTTGCATGTATATTTGCATTTGGTTTGGATTGGGTTGGCGAAAAACTCCGATTTTTAGCGTTTTGGTGGATTTTCTGCTCCTAGGTCGTTCTGGCCTTATTAGCTCGTATCGGAGTTAGGTCATAGGTCGCATGGGCCTTAGGTCGTAGGTCGCATGTGAGTTAACCCCTAGGTCGTTCTGGCCACTTTTCGTGTGTTTGGGTTTAGGTCGTTGGACCTTTAGGTCGTTGACCCCCTTGAGTCGTTAACTAGTTAAGTCGCTCGCTACTTGACTCCATTAGGTCGCTCGCTACTGGATGCAGTTAGGTCGCTCGACTCCCTTACCCACTAGGTCGCCTACTCAGTTAGGTCGCGTGACCCCATAACTGTTAGGTCGTTAGACCGTTAACCCTATAGGTCGCTTGGCCTATTTGTTTAGGTCGTAGGTCGTTGGACCTTACCTCGATAGGTCGTTCCCACTTTTGGACGTGTGCACTCTAGGTCGGTAGGCCGCCTCTCTTTAGGTCGCGTGACCCAATACAGTTAGGTCGTTTGACTTTATGTTCTTTTAGGTCGCGCCACCTTTAGGTCGCGCCTCTTTTAGGTCGCGTCTCCTTTAGGTCGCGCCTCTTTTAGGTCGCGTCTCCTTTAGGCCACGCCTCTTTTAGGTCGTTCGAATGCTAGGTCGCTCGGCCCTTATTCCCTTAGGTCGCTCCGTCTCGTTTATGACCATAGGTCGCTCACCCACTCTTCCTTAAGTCGCGAGTCATCGTTAGGTCGCGAACACCTTTAGGTCGCTCGACCCTATCCCTTTAGGTCGTTAGACCTCATTTTGTCTTCACTAGGTCGTACCCCGTAAGCGGTGGCATTGCCCCCGCACCCCCACCTTGGAGGGTTGCCACCCCCCCGGACCCCCCCTCCGTAGGGGATCTTATCTGAAAAACATTGAGCTGATTTCCTTGGATTTTATTCGCATCTCCGTATGCGATCTTTGTGACTGATTGTTTCTACACTTGCTTATGTGTTTTGTCACTTTATAATATAAAGGTTTCAATACTAGTAGTAAATATCAAAACTCTTTTAACAAACTATTTCAACTCTATTTTTAATAACAAAGCTCTTTTCTTAAACCGTTTTCCAATCTATTAGTATATACAAGCCTTTACCTCACCCGGATGAGAAATCTAATTAAACGACTTAGTAAAACAAGTGGTATGAAACGCTTGCGTTCACTTCGTCGGTTAATTCTTGGACTTGTTCGATTGAACCTCTTGTGACAATTTTATTAGTGAAGATTTACAGTTTGTTCGTAAATATTTAAGTTAAGCAAGTGGTTATGGGACATGAAGCTAAACTTCTATATTTACTAGCTTAGTGTAATTGACACTTCTCGTTGATCTTGATGATCGCTTTATGAATTAGACTAGCAATTGCGCGATGTCTCTTTCATTGCAAGGTTAGACTAGACACCACTTGTGTGATTCCATTCACACATACCTTTCTGCTTTTTGGTTAGTCTTGACCTCAATCTGTGTGATTCCATTCACACATGCGGGGTAGCTCCCCTTGGTCTTCGGACCGTCATGTGATAGGCCTCTTTCCCTTTTTATGATTTATGGATTTCTCGTGTTGATTTCTGGAATTTATGTCATTGACTTGTTATGAGTACAAGTTTAGGGTATGATGCCCTCTTCGAATCTTTGAGAAGATTCTTGTGATATTGATTATCTCTTATTGATTGATCTTCTGTTGATCATTATTTACATACTTATAGTGGTATGTCGTTATGGATGTTTATGTTTATGCCATATCTTTTATGTTATATCATGCCATCTGATATTTATAGCTAGACTGATCCGTTTATTATTTTCTTAAATAATACTCGGGTCAGACCGAGATGTTACAGGTGCTTCTGCTTGACTTCTTCCCAGGGATTCATCACTCTGACTTTTGGCTAACTGTTTAGATTAGCAGTTTTTGTTGTATACACTTGAGATATAGACTCATAGTTGTATTCTTTTGTATAGCACGTGTTGCTATTCTTTTGTATTATCATGGACCTTACTGACCACTACTCTGATGTACACTTTCATGTGTTAGTGATATATTCATATCTTCTTCCGCCTTTGTGATATGGATATCTGTGACTGATTTGTGATATGATTATTTCTATGTTTGTTTCCGAAGATTATTTATAGCCACCGTGTGATAAGCAATTACATGGATGGTCGCTCCTCAACAGCCTTATTCTCCGTGCTAGTTGACAGCACTACTCCGGAGTGTTCTTGGCTAGCGTGGGTATAGAGGTGGGGCGTCACAAAATCTATATTTCACAGTGATCTTATTTAGAGCCCGACTGTCCATACACATCCTCCACGACCCATCCTTCTTCGGTACCAATAAGGCTGGCATGGCACATGGACTCAAACTCTTCTGAACACGCCCTTGTTCTAACAATTCGTCCACCTGTCTTCTGAGTTCTTCATGTTCCTTAGGACTCATCCTGTAATGTGGCCTGTGAGGTAATACTGATCCTTGCACAAGATCAATCTGATGTTGAATGTCCCTCAACGGTGGTAACTCCTTCGGCAATTCTTCTGGAAACACATCTCTGAATTCTTCCACTACTGGCTTTACCTCCTCTTGAACTTCAACAGATTCACTAGCCTCATGTCCAATCAACAAAAACACCTCTGGACTCTCCTCTACTTCTTCAACAAATTCCTTCAAAGTCAACAAAGTTTTAAGCTCCTCAATCTCTTCTGATTTGCTCTCTCCCTGTTGTCTCTTCTTTGGAACTAAAATAATCTTTACGCCTTCAAACATAAAACTGTAGCTATTGGTTCGACCGTCATGCTGCACTGCTCGATCATACTGCCACGGTCTTCCCAAAAGAAAATGACAAACATCCATCTCGACTATATCACACCAGATCTCGTCTTTATATTTCTTCCCAATAGAAAATGGAACTCGAACTCGCCTGTCCACCTTCACCTCTCCTCCTTTTCTTAGCCATGCTAACTTGCAAGGATTAGGATGTTTCTCCGTTTTCAACTTCAACTTTCTCACAGCTTCGGTAGAAATGATATTGTCACAACTCCCTGCGTCAATTAAAAACTTGCAAACTTTTCCCAGTATAGTGCATGTCGACTGAAAGATGTTACTCCTCAACCAACTAGCCTCATCCTCTTGCTTCGGTGTTAAACAAGACCTCCTCATCATTAGATTACATCCTTCATCTCCTGACGCGATATCCTGTTCATCTTCCTCCACTGGACTAGAATCACCTTCACCAACATCCTCACCTTCAACTTCAGTAATCATCGTTCTCTTCTTTGGTTTTGGATATTCGTTACTTTTATGATCCACTTCCTGGCAATTATAACATTTGAAACTGTTGTTGACCCTTGCCTTCGCAGCCTCATTCACAACTGGTTTACTGACAACTTTAAAAACATGGGAACTCCCACTGGCACCCTTTACTTGATTGTTGGAATTTGTAAACACACCACTTCCTCGTCTTCCCTGCTTCTCCCAAGCCAACGCTTTCTGGTGCGCTTCATCCACAGATCTCGTGTCAAACATATTAACCATATCCTAGATCTGCATTCGCAAACCTCCAACAAACCTAGCAGTCAACTGTTCCTCTGTCTCCATAATGTCATTTCGAGCAATCAGTTGATAAAACTCGTCAGCATAATCATTAACAGTCTTTGTCCCTTGTCTCAAGTTCTGCAATCTCTGATACATGAGTGATTGATAATTGTAAGGTAAAAATGTAGCTTTCATCAATTTCTTCATTTTCTCCCGTGAAACAATCTTTGACTTTCCCATCCGTTCTCGTGTAAGTTTTGTCAGCTGCCACCACGCCATGGCTCTCCCTCTTAAACGAGTAGCAATCAACTTCACTCTACGATCTTCCGGAACCTCCTTGAAATCAAAGATCTCTTCAACATTAGATAACCAATCTAGAAATTCTTCAGCCTGCATACCACCCTTAAACTCTGGAATTTCAATTTTCATTCCGGACTCCCATCTGTGATCATACTCTGAATGATTTCTTCCTCGGCTTCTATTTCGACTATGAACACTTCCTCCATCAAACTCCTCATCAAAATCTGATGCATATCGATGTCGTTCATGACCACCAATATCTCTACCACCATTTCTACCACCAACATTACTTCGATCTACATTCCTTCGATCACGATAATCCACATCTATCTGATTTCGTTCATCAACATTTCTATCACGATCGTCAACATTTCTACGATCATGATCTTCTCTTCTCTCCCTATCTGAATGTGGTGAAACTCTATTTACCCAATGACTCGATCCAGGTGAAACCCTTCTTCTACTTTGATTCATTTCAAGCATCATTCTCTCTAATCGACCAATCCCTTCATTCAACTTCTCAGTGAAACTCTCGTTGGTTCGTTGCTCCATTTCATCGGCCTCTTCTCTTCCATACAAAGCATTAATATTGCGATGACGTTGAGCTCGTCTCGACGGCATGATTGAACTTCAACAAATCAAACAATCTTCAAAAACTTCAACTCAAACTTGAACAAACAAGTCACAGCTTACTCCAATACTTGGCTCTCGGCCTTGAACACTTCAAAGTGATGCACGGCTCAACTTCAAACACTTTCCGGACTTTGATCCAAAATGATATGGATCGAAAGCTCCAAACTTGTTGCAACTTCACAATGAACACGATGAACACCAAACTTCTCAACAATTGCAAATCCGATCTCCAAACTACAAATTCTCGAAACTTAAGTCTCCAAATGATTCAAACTTCAAATGATGCAAACTCCTTGCGATCTAGCTCTGATACCAAAAGACGCAGCGTGGGAAGCGAATTCGATGATGTAAAACGAATCCGTCCAGGATCTCACACGATTAGCGGAAATAATAGGTGAATCGATGATAAATCAATGAATTTAAGAATACCGAAAGGCCCAAATCCGTTGATCACGAAGATACCGGAATTTAGCAATCTTCGACACGTTGACCGCGCACGATACTGTGAGAGAAGATTTTCAATTCTTCGAACGTTGATCAAGCGCACTTGATTCCGTGAATTGGCTTCAACAATCGTTGATTCGAGCGCACTCGAATGCCGAAAGTGGAGATAGGAGATAACACTCAACTACCAATTTAAATGGAGGCACAAAGCACAAACCAAGTTTTATTCAAAATTCAACAACCATTACAATTGCCATGACTCCCTATTTATAGTAGTTACAACTCACACACATGAAAAGAAAAAAAAATACATCTCAACGGTGCAACGACTTACAAAACACACAGATAACAACGTACGCGACTTAAAAGTTAACAATAACGACCTAAACGACTTAACAACAGTGATTAAAAAAAACATGTTCACGACCTAACTGTAGTTCGGCAACATAGCTTCGTACGCGACATAAAGATAACCCATACCACGACTTATCCCAAGCTTCAGCAGCGAATAGAGGCTCGCATCAGAAGAATTCGCGACCTAGAGATAAGGACAGTAGGTTGTTCGCGACTTTGGATGTGGTTCTGGAGAGGGAAAATGACTTACCGTAGCTCGCTCGCGACCTATCTGCTCGTAGCTCGTGCGCGACATACGGAGGAGGGGAGCGATCTAGGGATTCAGCAATTTGGGTTTTTCCGCCTTCACGACCTAGGGTAGGTCGGCCGCGACCTATGGCTTCGCGATTCAGGTAAGCGATTTTAGCTCGCGCTGTATTGTGTTTATCTCGCGCTGCATCATTTTCCAATCTAAATAGGTTTTCTACTTATTATTTGCTACTGAGTTAAATGCATTCCAATCTTCAATTCAACTGTTAATGTGTACTTTCAACCACATGAAGTACGTCGTACCTGTGTTTGTATTCGAAGTTATTTTTGAATATCAGATATTGCATTCGTAGAAATGAACAGATATTAAATAATTATTTTGTGTTTAAATATCGATAAACCAAGAAATGTAAATAGAAAATTTTGATCCAACGTAATATTTTTTTAATTTTTTTTAAATAGTTATTACCCGTTAAATACATATGATATAAACTTTCAACTTAATAACATAATAGATACATATATTTGATTGTATTAAAATACGCATAAAATAAATTATAATTTTAACAAAAATCAAATGGATAATTATTGAATGCGGATGCATTCGTATCTGCATTCAAATCTATTTTTTCGAATATCAGATATTTATCCACTTTTAGGATGCAGCTGATGCAGTTGGATTTTGGATGTTTCGAGTATCAATTGAAAGCCTTAATAGTCAATATTTATTTGAATTTTGTATATATTTTTTCCCACATTCTAACAGTACACCAACGAGGATCTCCTTCCATGTAAGAGCACCACCAACGCTTTTTGTGTTAATAAGCATCCAATGGTGGAGCATGTAGTCAAGAAGAACTCAAAATCAAATACCTATTTATTGGATAATTATAGTAAAAATAAAAGTCATTTTATGACCTTTAGCATTATATGTTAATGAGCAAACATTTCATTCGTGGAATGCCTATTTATTTGGAGAAAGAAAGCAGAAATCGATATTCATTTTCCCCTAATTTTTACTTTATTTTGAGAAAGAATAAAAAACATAATAATTAAGCAAAAATTCATTTTCTCAACTCTTTTTCTTCGTTAATTCATCCATAGTTAAATCTTCATCCATATATGCAAAAAACTTCTTGAGAAAGATTACTACAAATCTTCAAATCTTTTTTTTTCTTCTAATGGTACCTACATACAACATGTCACTTGGTCAACAAAGCACAAATCATGTGTCAATAAATATTTGAATCATGCTACGCAAGTTTCGAACTTGTGACCTCTTGTACCAAAGTCGAATCACTTAACCACTCAAACAATGGTCCTTGTCAACCTTTCAACCTTTCAACCTTGGGTGCACAAGTTTAAAGAGTCGTTGTGTTAACCTTGAAGTGCGAAAATCATTATCGTTTGCATCATAGTCATGTTGAATTTTACTTTCAAGGTACTATTCTCATCAAAAACACAACTCCAGTCAATTTCCCTTTGTTGTTCCTACCAATCAATTCCCGCAATTTGAAAGCGAAATTAAATTCAACATTCATACGATTAGTCTATTCAAGTTTTGGAACAATGATTGTGCTAATTAGATGATTGGTGCGTTTGGAGAAGAAAAACAAGAATTTTGAGCGAAGTTTGAAACAAATCCGGGAATTTCAAAACAATAACATAGTAAATATATTCTGTAACGACCCGGATTTTTCATTAATTTTCAACATTTAAATGATTTTAAATATTGGATTAGGAATATAAATTGATTTTTTTTAATATGAAGATTTGGTGGGAAACATTAAATGAAATTAAATGCCAAATACAGCGAGTATTGTAATGTGTAAATAGGGCAATGATTGAATTTTGAGCTGAATATAAATCGTAATGAATTTTAAAGTGAATATAAATTCTATTTGAATTATAATTTAATTAATAAGATTTTAAAATTGAAATTTCAACCGATTTCGGAATATTTGAAATTGTCGATTTAATCGACGCGTTAAAAAAGCGATCTAGGGCACAGTCTTGGAATTCGACGAAATCAGTTATATTGTATCCGTAATAATGTGTTATTATCAGATTTTAGATTTTGTAGCTTTTAGATTTACCGTGGGGTCGTACGATCTGAAAACATATAGAAATGATTTAATTGAATTTAATTTAAACAGTCGATTTAAAAGCTATCATCCACATACGATCGGATTACGCTACGGAACTCGTTCCATTGAGTTCAGAATAGTAATATAACGCTAGAAACGCTAGGCGGCATGCCTCGATAGAGATTGTAGATTTTTTGTTATCCAATACGAGTTATTTTGAATATGAAATATATTTAAAATGGTCAAACCCTACAATGTCTCCTCAGCCACCCAACGATTTGTACACGACACTCTACCCTTTTATTCAGCCGTCTTTCCCTATTAATAGACGCGACCTTATCTTCTTTCTTCGAAATGTTGGTACGAATCAGAAAGCAAAAACAAAGCAAAACAAAAGGAAAAGAAATAAGAGGGAAAGAACAAAAATCCCGTTCAACATTAAAAGAAATCATCACTCTATCAAAGTCATGCGAGTGTACACAATGGGGAGGCTCGAATTGACTAGTAGAGACAAGGTGTTGGAGTTTTGCAGCCGCGTGAACTGGAAGGTCAAAAGACGGCAGTGCGCGTGAGTGCGATTGGGAAATTGCTCGAGAAATGAATCGCGATGGATTTAGAGTTCGTGAAGCTCGCGTAAGTGCATGGTATAAAATATTATCCTGCATTATATAGCGGACGAGACCCTATTGCGCCGCATAACAGCGGATAATATTTTATATTAAACACATATGCCGCGATATCTCACCTTGAAGTGGAATTGGTATCAGAGCTAAGGTTGAACTTTAGCTCATAGGTTATGTAGTTGATGGTTACTAGTGATATATTCCCAATTTGGTAACGTGGAATGCTGAGTGCTGCTGATCATTTATTGATCAAAGCATGGCTTTTATGAAAAGCGTAGCTTTGTGGACGAGACTTCGTCGGACCTCACACCCCGGAAATGGTCAAAACAGGAAGAATGCAGCAAGGTTATTTGGGGATAGCGCCCCCATAGGGTATGTACATTTCCTTCTGGATAGAGGTGGTCTTATGGTATGGAGCCTAAATAATTAACCTACGTGGTTGCTGCAAATTTATTTCTTTGTGGTTGTTGGTGAATCCCGGGATTTAGGTCGGTTACGACCGGAGGATGGCATACTCGTGTCAGTAGTTACCTAGCTAAAGGTAACCCGACCTTGTGTTGGCAGAGATCCGGTTAGGTTCTCGAGGCGTCTTTCCAGAGGCGTACCCATGTGGCAATGGGAAGTTCCTTGGCCTGACCATTTGTTGAAAATCAAAACTCCAATATGTACCTTGTATGGTTTTAGTTGTAGAACCTGCCATTTACTTATGGTGGTCACCATTGTTTAGATGATAGCTATAGTAGTCATAGTGCGAAATGCCTATGCTGGCTAAGATTTATATTCTATTTTCGAAATGTTTTCTTACACTTTGCACTTATAGTAATAATATCAAAGAAATTTGCGTATCAAGCATGTTAGACTATCATAAGAAGAAATCTCCTCCAATTCTGCGTTTGCATTATGTGTGTGGCAGGAGGTCCTATGGTAGTTACATTTTCTAAAAGCATTGCGGATCAATTTTAAAATATTTCTTTATTTGTTTTTAAAAGATAAACTGTTTTTGTTACTCATACCAGTCCCACGACTGACCTGGAGTTTATTTTTCCGTTCCTAAACTCGGCGTGCTCAAAATTTTTCCCCACGGGCAGTCTAGAGTTGGGTTTTTCAGATAGTCAGGTTCAGTAGATATCTGGAGCTCGTTCAGTCTTTGGATAATGGACGAGACTTGCTTATCTTTATGCATCGTTATTTGGAGTTCGAGCTATTTCTGGATTGGTGCTTTGGAGTTCTCTTTTGAAGACTATCTTAGAGTTATTTGTTCCGCTGCTAGTGTTATCTATTTTCTTTCCGCTGCTATTTCTTGTATCATATCTCTAATGTATATTGATATTCATTTTATCATCTGTTGTATCATATAGTATCATATATTGTATATCAATGTATTATTCTTTTCCTTCCGCTGTGTTATTATACTTAATTGTGTTATAAGCTTCGGCTAACCAGATTCGACGTTTGGATCTGCGACATCTGATTATAAGTGTCGTATTCGGTGCCGATTTTCGAAGGTCGAGTCAGGATCGTTATATATGGGGAAGGGCTTGGTCGAGAACGCATCTTGGAGGCAAAGTGCAGTCGCGATTTGTTGTGGAGGTTCGGCGATGCTCGTAGCCGAGGCGATCAATGGTGGCAGAGGAGGGGCGATGAGGGAAGTGAGATGGGGTGCTCTGGTGATCGAAAAGGGTGCGGTGATGAGATGCATGGAGTTCGTGCTGTGTGTTATTCGAGCCTGGAAGAAGGATAAGCGCGAATAGGTTTATTAATTGCGAGGTTCACATTGACAAAGGTAATTAACTGTTTAAAATTTGTAATTAATGTTGAAGTTAATTTAGTTAATTATATTATTAAAAATCAAATGCTTATAATATGATAATAAATTCAAACGAGGTACAAAAATCGTGAACTTTATTCTGGAATCAATTGGAGATTTTTAGAGGCATTTGTCAATTAAAAATTGATATGGATCGCAATTAAAAACCAAGGTGAGAAATTCACACTCATTTGGAAATAGCCATTTTGGCCACTGACTCGGATTTTGACGAAACCAGTTCCATCGGATCCGTAAATGTGAATTATTAGAGGATTTCAAGTTTCGTAGCTATCAGACTTGCCGTTTGATCGTACGAACGCAAAACGCCTAGAAATCAATTGAATTGAAATCAATTTGAAATAATTTGATTTTAGCATAACTTCTTCATACGACAGATGGCTAAAATCTAGAGATTTTTTAAAAAAAAAATGATGTTTTAGATTTGTTGCATGGATGTGAATGTGTTTGTATAGGTAAATATGCAGATATACATGCCTGCACATATATTTGTAACGCTCTGATACAGAAATGTCACGAGACAAATTTCAACGGTTTAATCTGCGGCATTCGAGCAAGTACGGGTGTCGATTTTCGAACGCTGAAATTTGGACCGTGACATTTTGGTATCAGGGCTGAAGGTTGAAACTTTAACTCAGGAGTATAGCACATTAGGTAACTTATTAGAGATAGGGTACGTAAACCCTAGAATGAGTATATCCCTAAGATATCCGTTCATATGCCTCAGTAAATTCTCTTACTATCCACTGATAGTAAGTAAGAGTGCAAGAAGAGGACGAGATAGGGGACGGGGAAATACCAATATGGTCAATACCCTGCAATGACGGGAATAATATTTTCTTTATCAATCTCTTTTGTTTATCATCCTGTTTCAATTCTTTGATGGTTCCTGGCAGCTCCAGGAAGAAGCTTTGATATATTTGCATAGGACATAAACTCCATATGGGTCAGAATTGTTTGTTTGGATGAATTGTTTGTTTTGGTTGCTATGATTGATAGGTATATTTTGGTTGTTTAAACTAAAAGTTTTGGGATTGTATCCATATATCTGTCTATTCTTTGGGTCTCGACATATTCTATGAACGGTTAGTTATCCTTCGAACAGACCAATGCCCCTGCATACTTCGTAGATCTGGATGACTCGAGTATTTCATGAGTTTTAAATAGATTCTTTCTTGTATCTATTAATGATATTCTGATTTGGTAAGCCAAATGTAGAATAGATATTCAGCTTGATCTGGTAATTCATCTCTCTATCTTTCTATATTCTTTTGTTGTCTCCCTACTTTCAAATTCCGAGGATGAAATTTTGTTATGGGGGGAAACTATAACATCCCCGGATTTTAGCCAAGTTTAAATTGGTAATTTATATAGAAATTTTGGATTTAATTGAGAATTAATTTGGATATTTGTGAATAAATATATATAGTGGATTTTGAGAGTTAATTTGTATTGGAAATTGAAGAATAATATATTGTAATTTGGGTTGAAATTCAAAGATAAGTATTTTATAAAAATTGTATTTGTATTTTGTAAATTAAATAAGATGTATGTTTTTTTATTTATATAAATGGATTATAATTTGGAATTTGATTTTGGAATTAAATAAATATATTGGAAATAAAAAAATGATTTCATAAATAAATTACATTTAAAAAAAGCTTTATAAAATTTAGAAATACATATGTATGATTATTTATTAAATTGTAGTTTAGTTTCGAACATTTTTCTTTAAGGATATATAAGTATAAATAAAGGTAGTTTAAATGTAAACATTTGAAACATAACACACGCATAAATAAAAGGAAATAATAAAAGTATGATTTGAATTAGATATAAATAAATTAAAAAAACAATTTAAAAGTTAAATTTTAATATATACATATGTTTTGAAAAATTAATAAGACTTGAATAAAGTATTTAAAAAGGAAAAGTAAATAAAAAATTTAAAAACATAAACATATGGAAATATGAAGCAATTTATAACAACACAAGGGTTGAAACACAATTTTTAAATTTATTTAAATTAAGGTTTTAAACACAAATTTCCTTCATGTTAACAAATGTAAGGCAAGTAATCATAAAGATTAACAAGTGTAAATAAATCATCATGCAAATAATACAAGTGGAAAAAATAAATTATTCTTAAAATTTAAATGATTAAAGAGTAAAACTAGGCTGCATGTTTTCTTTCTTTCGTCTTCACTTCTCAGATTTCAAACCTGTAACAAATTAGATTCAAGAGAAAAAAAAGGAAATATGAATTTAAAACAGAATTTGCAAATCTAAAACAAACTTCAAACTCAAACAAGAAATCAATGCACAATGATCAGATAATTTCAAACCTGGAAACATTTTCCAGTTTTTTAAATCAAGTGGCTGTTCCAAATTCAAGCCTAGGAAACAAAGCAATTCAAAGCCAAATGAAAATCTGGAAAACTGAAAACAAGCCAGAAACCAAAAGCAAAAGAGAAATTGAAACCAGCAGTAAAGAAACAAAATTCAAAAATCTGAAGCATGCAGATTCAAAAGCATGAACCAAGCAATAAATCAAAGTTCAACTCAAAAAGCTTCAAGCCTTGATTCCAATATGCATTCAGATGAAAGTAGCAGATTCAAATCAATAATCATCATCAAGCAAACATGTACAACTGCTTCAAAATAAAAGTTGTTCTAGATGCAAGTCAAAAGCAGTTCCAATCCTACCTCTGTTCTTCATTTTGACAGGTGAGCAAACATCATTTTCTTTTAAAAAGCCTTGATATGTTATATCTTGATGGATGCGATGAATGATGTTTTAGATTTGTTGCATGGATGTGAATGTGTTTGTATAGGTAAATATGCAGATATACATGCATGCACGTATATTTGTAAGGCTCTGTTTATTTACAGGAAAGAAGAAAAAAATAAACAAAGTCAAAAATCAATTACTCTTTATCAAATCTTCTTTAGGTCTTGATTTATAAATAGAATATGTTTGTAATAACAAGTTATAAGGTTTAGAAATATCTTTTGAAGATGAATATGAAGAATGTTTTAACAAAAAGAAGAATTATAGTAAAATTTAAACCATATCAAATTATCGACTGGAATGGTTTGTTGATTCATATGTATAACCTAAATCTTCTTTAAAAACTAGGATTTTTAAAATAAAAATCATAATTTTTAGTTTTGATTCATAGTAGAATTTTCAAGATGAACAGAAAACCCATTTTCGTCATTATCCGTTGAACTACAACGTGTGGTGGGTCGAGATTGCTGTTGAGGGAAGCTTGAGTGCTGAAGATCACTAGAAAAATAACAGTAACATTTATAAATAATCAAGTAGGTGGTACGACGTGATACTAGAGTTTATTTGACTGTTTGGGTTGACGGTGGAATCGAGATGATTTCTTCGTCATCGTTGCATCGGATCGCACCGGACCGGGGGGGGGGGGGGGGAGTGGTGCGTGAACGATCGACGGAGTTTGAGTCAAAGTCGCAAGGATCCTGGTGTCGTGATGTGGAAAAGCGAGGCGTTTTGGGGTTGATCAGTGAGTTCTAGGTTGTGTGAGATGGTTCGATTTCGATTGGGATACGATTAAGCAAATCTGGGTGGTCGAGTGGCTTAAAGGCATCGTCGTCGACCTACCGAAAGTGGCGATGATGATCAAAGTGCTGGCGAATGATTGTACACGTGCACAACCACGTTTGGATCAGGCATTGAAAGATGGGTTTGAAGAAAAAGGAGTTTCTTCAGATTCGGACTTGAAGGCAATCGCGAGATGGCTCGAAACAAGTAAAGAGAGGGGAACTCGAGGTTGAGCTCAGGCCAGGGTCGGGATTATCTCGGAGTTGCTCGAGTGATTGTAAGATCAGTTTTGAAAATTAAAATCAAATCAAAAAATTGATTTTTGTTAATCCATTATTCTTAAAAAATAATTGTCTTGATTAAGTTCTGAGATTAGTGGGGTTTTTGTACAAATTATCTTAATTTATTAAGGTTAAATAAGTTTTAAAAATAAGTAGTTTTAAAAAGATTTTTGAACTAAGTTTTCTCAAAAGTAATTTTTTTAACAAGTTCCTATAATAAGTTTTCAGAGAATTAATCCTAAAATTAAGGATATGTTTAAAAAATTGTTTAACTATATTGGGATGGTTATTTAAAATATTTCTAAGCATTTCAAATAAAAAAAATTGATGATGTGTTAAGTAGATTATCTTAAGTAAATTTAAGCCTTGGGTAACCAAAATTTAATTATTTAGTCAACAATTAAAAGTTAATTAATTTATGTGATTAACCTAAGGGATAATTAATTGAGGTGGTTAAATTATTTATGTGATAGATTTAAAATTAATTAATTAGGATAATTAATTAATGGATAATTAATTAAAAAGTTAATTAATTAATATGATAAATGAAGATTAATTTATTAATTAAAGATAATTACTTAATGAAAGTAATGAAAGGTTAATACTTAATGATTAAAATTTATTAATTAAAGTAATTAATAAGGGATAATTAAAAATTAATTATGTAAAAGCAATTAATTAAAATAAATAATTAAGGTTGATTAATTTAATAAATTAATATCAAATGATTTGTAAATAAATTAAATCAAGATTTGATAATTTAATTCATGAGTAATTAATCTAATTGAAAATTTAATTGAATTTATTTAGTATTAAACAATTAATCCTGTTTATAAATGATTATTGAATGATTGGATTGCTTATGAATGTTTGTATTGTATGAAATGCCTTGAATTGATTGTGATCTCTGGATTGTAATATTCCGTTCTATGAATTGAGCTGTGTGCAATATATTTATTTATTTATTTTACCTGTGATACATTTATCTGTGAATATGTGAATAAAGGTAAGTGTTATAGGAATATATCGCTTATCGATGTTGTTGTGATTGAATCTGTGATGATTGATGTTGTTGTACTATTGTGTAAAACCCCTGGACTACACCATACACACACAAATATGGATTGTACGAGGAAGTCGGTTAAGTCACAGATTTTAGAAAAAAAATTTAAATTGAATTTTGAATTCAAAATAGTTTTGGAAATGGAATTGGATTAAATATAAGGCTTTTGAAAAGGAGTTTTAAAGATGAAAGTTATTTTGAATAACTTGATAAAGTTTTGAAACTTAAATAATTTGATTTAAATTTTAATTCAAAATTTGAAATTGAATTCCTTGTTAGGAAATCATGGTTTAAAAGGCTTATAAGTTACATGTGTGTTTATATGGTTTTAAACTATTTTAAAAAGTGTTGTTTTGGCAATTTGAATTTAACCCAAGAATTTTAACTTGTATAAATGAAATCGGATTTTTCCGAAGCGAAAACTATTTATTTTCAAATAATAAAACCTTTCATGTAAGGAAAGGATTCCCAATTCGTGTTGAAAGATTTCAAGTTTGAAATAGAATTGAAATAATTTTGAAAGCTATGAATTAATCTTTGTGAAAGATGGTTGAACCTTGTTTTGAAATTGAAGGGGATTTTAAATAGTGTATCTTTTATATATAAGATTTGAAATGGGAATTGTTTTGAAAGTTATGAATAAATCTTTGGAAATGGTTTGGAAGCTATGAATTAAATCTTTGATTAAAAGATTAAAGGAGTTAATCCAATTTGAAAAGGGAAATTGTTTGAAAGAATATGAATGAATCTTTGTTAAAGATTAGTATACTTTGTTTCCAAATTGAAAAGGGATCTTAAAGGTGTGTCCTTTCTATAAAAGATTTGAAATGGAAGTTGTTTTGAAATATGTGAATGATTCTTTGTGAAAGCTGGATGAACTTTGTGAATTGAATCTTTTTGTTTAACAATTTGAAATGGTAATTTGTCTAAACCATTTGAAGAAAGGTTTTGGGTAATAAGTTGTGACTTAACTGAAATCCCATTATCCATATGTTTTTAAATATTACGCTCATTATTCGGTTTAGCCGGGAGAGGACCTTTGTGTCATATAACCCATTTCGAATAATGATATGACGTTATGGATAGCATTTGAAGACCGATGGTAAAGACCGGATATTTTCGAAAGCGAAAGGATAACTCGTCGAATGTCTTTTCACCGACTGGTCCCCGATATAGAGACTCCACATGTGATGGGAAGTCTGGACGTGATTAGGAATTATCCGGATTTGCAAGGACTTCTTCAGAAGTTCCTTCGGTTCTGTTCGAACCCGGAACAGACTTGTATGGATGTGTGTCTAACATTACACTTTGAGATGTAAAGCTGGTTTCTATCAAATACATTTCTGTTTGGTGGCAAAGATTTATTCTCTTAGCTTAACACCCTTCTCTGAGACATACGAGCTCAGAGGTTATGTAGTTGATGGTTACTAGTGATACATTCCCAATTTGATAATGTGGCATACGAAGTGTTGTTGATCATTTGTTGATCGAAGCATGACTTTGTGAAAAAGAATACCTTTGTGGATGAGACCTCATCGAGCCTCACAACCCGGTAATGGTCGAAACAGGAAAGATGCGTCAAGGTTGCAGGGGTCGCTCCCCTAGGGTATGTCCATTCCTTTTGGAAAAGGGTGGTATCATGGTATGGAGCCCAGATACTTAACTCATGTGGACACTGTAAATTTTATTACTGTGTGATGTTGCTTTGTGATTGAGGGCCCACGGATAAAGGTCGCAAACGACCGGGGATGGCATATCTTAGGTTTTACTCCCGGGAAGGGAGTAAACCGGCTTTGTGTTGGCAGAGATCCGGGTAATTTCTCGGGGCGTCTCTCCAGAGGTGTTCCCATGTGGCAATAGGAAGTTCCTTGGCCTGACCATTTGTTGGAAAATCGAAAGAAACAATACGCGCCCTATACGGTTTTAGTTGTATAACCTGCCATGGAATGTGGCGGTAACCTGCTATTGAACATGGTAGCTATAGTAGGCATACAATAATAGTTGTATGCTGGCTAAGATTTATACTTTCGAAATATTTTCCACTATGCACTATAATAATATCAAAATGGTTTTCGCGTATCAAGCATTTTTGACTATCATAAGGAGAAATCTCCTCCAATTCTGCGTTTGCATGGTGTGTGTGGCGGGAGGCCTTATGGTAGTTTCATTTTCCAAAAAGCATTGCGGATTTCAACTTTTAAAATCTTTTATGGTTGTTTTAAAAGATAAACTTCTTTTGTTTTAAAAGATAAACTATTAGCTTAATAAAACAATAAACACATATTTTTCATTACACAAAATACCTTTAAAATAAACTATAATCTGAATAAAAACAGAATAAATTATTTTCCGATGCGGATGCATTTGTATTCATATCCGAATCCGTTTTTCTTGATATAAGACATTTATCTGCTTTTATGATAATGCAGATGAATTTTAGTTTTTTTAAGTACCAATTGATAGCCTTAATAATGATGGATTTATTTGAATTTTGTATATACATTTTTTGACGCAGTGGATAATAACAAATGAAGCAAAACGATAGAACGATACAAAATTAAATTGGTGAATTGATGATACCAAATGCCCAAATCCGTTGATCT
This sequence comes from Allium cepa, assembly GCA_030765085.1. Taxonomy (NCBI): domain Eukaryota; kingdom Viridiplantae; phylum Streptophyta; class Magnoliopsida; order Asparagales; family Amaryllidaceae; genus Allium; species Allium cepa. Next base: position 870,638,090 of record CM060943.1, on the reverse strand, counting down.
CTTGAGATACCTGATTCTAGCTATCTTCAACATGTTGATCGCGCACGATGCCGCGCTAGAAGATCTACGATTCTTCGACGTTAATCTCGCGCACGAGATTCCGTGAATCGACTTCAAATTCGTTGATTCGAGCGCACTCGAATAACCGAAGATGGAGAAAGGAGCTCACACTCAACTTCCAATTTTTAAAGAGGCACAAAGCTCTCAACAAAATTTTATTCAAAATCAACCACCTTTACAATGACATCACGTCCCTATTTATAAGGAATTTACAACACACAACTCGACTTAACATATGCGACATAACAACACGTTACAACATATATGCGACATAACAACACTGTACAATACAAACGACTTAAGAAAATAAAATACAAGCGATTTATCAAACCATGCGACCTAAGCAAGTAACGACCTAAACAAGCACGGCAGCAACCTAGGCAAGCTTCGACAGCGACATAGGCAAACTTCGCGACATAATGATCCTGGAACGACATAAGAAAAAGCGACCTATTGGAAGCTCGCGACCTAAGGAAGCTCGTGACTCAGGAAAATGACTTTGGAAATCTGGAGCGACTTAAGAAGCTCCGACCTATTGGAGGCGACATAAGAAAACCCCGCGACTAAAGGATTTCTATAGCTCGGGACCTACTCTGCTCGCGACCTAAGGAAGATCTGCTCGTTCGCAACTTAGGCTGGAGCGATCTATGGCTTCGTTCGCATCTTAAGGTATGCGCTGCATCATCCTCTCCTGGTTGAAAAGAATTCATCTTCGAATTCACACTTTCCTCTTCTTCGACACGCTTATCTTCATGATACGGAATCAAGTGTTTGAATATGATCTGGCAATCTCAACTGATACGCATTCTCATTGATCTTCTTCATGATTTCTAAAGGACCAATCTTTCTAGCTTTCAATTTGTTGTAAGTTCCAAATGAAAAACGATCTTTCGTCAATACTACGTAAACAAAATCACCCTCTTTGAAGTCCACACTCCTTCGCTTCTTATCTGCCAGTTGCTTATACTTCTCATTTAACTTAAGCAATCGTTCATGAACAATCCTGTGACACTCCTGCAAATCATTCACGAAATCACAAGCTCGTTTAACAACCCCTTTCTGACGTGGAATTGTCGACAAATCCAACGGTCCCTTCGGAATTGCTGAATATACTACTTGAAATGGACTGAATCCAGTACTTCGATTAACGACATGATTATGTGCGAATTATGCCTGACAAAAGTTCACATCCCAGCTCTTCAAATTATCCTTCACAAGAAATCTCAACAAGTTTCCCAAAGATCTGTTCACCACTTCCGTTTTCCCATCCGTTTGTGGATGATAGGCGCTACTAAAATTCAGCTTAGTCCCAACCATCTTCCACAGACTCAACCAAAAATGACTTAGAAATCGAGTATCCCGGTCAGAAACAATGGTCTCGGGTAGCCCATGTAGTCGATAAACCTCTTTAAAGAACAATTGAGCAACACAGACGACATTGACAGTCCTTTTACAAGCTATGAAATGTGCCATCGTCGAAAATCTATCCACCACAACATATATAGAATCATTCCCTCATTGACTTCTTGGCAAACCCAAAACAAAGTCCATGCTAACATCAACCCATGGTCTAGTAGGTACGGGCAATGATATATACAATCCGGCATTCGTAGCTGTCCCTTTGGAAACTTGACATATGTGACATCTATGCACAAATCTTTCAACTTCTTTCCTCATGGAAGGCCAAAAATATGATTGAGAAATCAACTGCAAGGTACGATCTCTTCCCACATGACCTTCTTCATGCAATTCCTTCACAATCTTCATTCGTAGCTGCACTCTGGTATACACAACCGATTTCCTTTGAATAGAAAACCATCTACCAACACATACTCATCTGTCTTCCCTTTCTCAACTACATCTACAATCTTAGCAAAGTAAGGATCCTCAATAAACAATTCTGGAAATGCATCAAACCCCATCACTTCAACTCTCATCGTAGTCAACAAATGATTTCTTCTACTAAATGCGTCTGCACACGATTTGTAACTCCCGGCTTATGCTTTACAACAAATGTAAACTGTAGCAAGTATGTGATCCATGAAGCATGTCTGGCTGCAATCTTATCCTGTCCCTGCAAATGTTTCAATTCTTCATGGTCAGTATACAACACAAACTCTTTATAAAACAAGTAGTGTCTCCAATGCTTTATGGCTTGGACAATAGCATAGAACTCCAAGTCATAGGTACTGTATCTTGTCTTGGCTCCAGAAAGTTTTTCGCTAAAATAAGCAATTGGACGACCCTTTTGACTTAACACTCCACCAATTCCAACTTTAGACGCATCAGTACTCAGCTCAAAGAGTAACTGAAAGTCCGGGTATCTAAGAATCGGTGTTGTAGTCAAAAGAGTCTTGATCTGTTGGAAAGCAGAATCAGCCTCTTTAGTCCACACAAACTGCTTTCCTTTCATACAATTTGTCACTGGTGCCATCACGCTACTGAATGTGGAATAAACCTTCGGTAGAATGATGCTAAACCGTGGAAACTTCTTACTTCAGTTACAGTCCTGGGTTGTGGCCAATCCTTGATTGCTTCAACTTTACCTTGATCCACTTGAATACCTTCCTTGGACAACACATACCCGAAGAACAAAATATTGTGTGTCATGAATATGCACTTCTTTGTTGCCGCGTAAAATTGCTCCTGACGAAGTATCCTCAACACTTCCCACAAGTGTTGTAGATGTTCTTCTGTGCTTCCACTGTATATCAATATATCATCAAGTATACCACCACGAACTTTTCAATAAACGATCGAAAGATCTGATTCGTCACTCGCATAAAAGTACCAGGTGCATTCGAAAGACCAAATGGCATGACCAGCCATTCATACAACCCTTCCCGTGTCCTGAAGGCTGTCTTCCATTCATCCCCTGGTCGAATTCAAATCTGATGATACCCACTCTTCAAATCAATCTTTGAAAAGATAGCAGCTCCACTCAACTGATTTAACAAGTCGTCCAATCTTGGCATCGGAAATCTATACCTCACTGTAATCTTGTTCAGTGCTCGACTATCTGTACACATTCTCCAAGTTCCATCCTTCTTTGGCACTAACAAGGCTGGTACTACACAAGGACTTAAACTTTCTTGTACGCGCCCTTGTTCAAGTAACTCCTCCACCTGCCTTCTCAACTCTTCGTGCTCCTTTGGACTCATTCTATAATGTGTTCTATGTGGTAACACAGCTCCCGGAACAAGATCAATCTGGTGTTGTATGTCTCTCAACGGTGGTAATTCTTTTGGTAATTCTTCAGGAAATACATCTTTAAATTTCTTCAACATTGGCTTAACTTCCTCAGGAATTTCAACCGTTTCACTACCTTCACGTCCAATCAACAGAAATACTTCAGGCCCATCCTCTACTTCTTTGACGAACTCCTTCAAAGATAACAGAGTCTTTAGTTCCTCGATTTCGTCCAACTTGCTTTCATTTTGTTGTCGCTTTTTAGGAACTAAAGTGATTCTAGTGCCATTGAACATGAAACTATAGTTGTTAGTCCTACCATCGTGTTGCACGACTCTATCAAATTGCCACGGTCTTCCCAGCAACAAATGACATACACCCATATCCACCACGTCACACCAAATTTCATCCTTATACTTCTTTCCGATGGAAAAGTTACACAAGCTCTTCGACTAACCTTCACTTCCCCACCTTTCCTCAGCCAAGCCAATTTGTAAGGTTTGGGATGCTTCTCTCTCTTTAACGCAAACTTCTTTACAGTTTCTGTAGAGATGATGTTATCACAACTTCCTGCATCGATAACAAACTTACAAACCTTTTTCAAAATATTGCACGTCGACTGAAAAATATTACTCCTCAACTAGCTAGTCTCCTCTTCCTGCTTTGGCGTCAAGCAAGATCTCCTCATCATTAAAGAATATCCCTCGTCTCCCTTCAGTAATTCTTCTTCCTCCTCAACTTGTGGTGAATTGGAACATTCTATTTCTGCATCCTCATCCTCAAGCTCAGTAACCATCGCTCGCTTCTCAGGCCTCGGGCGTTCATTGCTCTTATGACCAAACTCCTGACAGTTGTAACACTTGAAACTGTTGTTGACCTTGGCCTTAGCAACTTCATTGACAACCGGTTTACTAACAGCCTTGGAAACATTAGTACTGCTACTAGCCCCTTTCACCGGATTGATCGAATTTGTAAGCGCACCACCTCCTTTTCTACCTTGCATCTCCCAAGCTAGAGCCTTCTGGTGCGCTTCAGCAACGGATCTTGGATCAGACATATTTACCATATCCTGAATTTGCATTCTCAATCCTCCAACGAATCTAGATGTCAACTGTTCCTCCGTTTCCATGATATCGTTTCTAGCAATCAGTTGATAAAACTCATCTGCATAATCATTTACCGACTTTGTCCCTTGTCTCAAATTCTGTAAGCGCTGATACATAAGAGACTGATAATTATAAGGCAAGAAAGTAGCCTTCATCAACTTCTTCATCTTTTCCCATGAAACAATCTTCGAATTCTCCATTCTTTCCCGTGTAAGTTTAGTTTGTTGCCACCATGCCATAGCTCTTCCCCTCAATCGTGTAGCAACCAACTTAACTCTATGATGCTTGGGTACTTCCTTGAAGTCAAAAATTTCTTCAATGTTTGATAACCAATCCATAAATTCTTCCGCTATCATTTCCCCTTTGAATTCTGGAATCTCTGTTTTCATCCCCGACTCTCATCGACGATCATCTTCGAAATCTCTATTTCGACTTCGTCCTTGGCCATGGTTTCGACAAAAGCTACTATCACCATCACTGGATTCCTCCAAATCTGACGTATGTTGATGTCGATTCTAACCATCAACATTTCTGCTACCACGCACATCTCTTTCTCCCGAAACTGATAGTTCTCTTCTTCCCCGATCCGATAGTGGTGACATTCTTCTCCTCTCGGAATTTGATGGCGAAATTCTATGTCCACCTTGATTTGAACCTGGCGATGCTCTTTGTCGAGTTTGATTTATATCCATCATGTGACTTTCTAATCTACCAATTCCCTCATCAAACTTCTCATTGAATTTATCACTAATTCGTTGCTCCATTTGTTCAGCATCTTCTCTTCGATACACATCTGCAACATTATGATGACAATTAACTCTTCTTGGAGGTATTGTCGAATCTCAATAAATCCAAACACACACTTCTACTAGCACAACTTTCAATGATGCAAAATCTACGTACAAACTCCAAGCTCACGACTTGAACAAATCTCGCACAAACTTGAACAAGCTCGTTTCTGGCTTTAACTTGCTTTAACTTCAGCCTTGATCTTCTTAGTTCTTCTAGCTCTCGGCTTTGACTTACAAAAGTGAATCAACTTCAACTTGGCCTAGGAACTGATTAAGCCCTGATACCAAACTGACATAGTGGATAATAACAAATGAAGCAAAACGATGGAACAATACAAAGATAAATTGGTGAATTGATGATACCAAATGCCCAAATCCGTTGATGTCTCGAGATACCGGATTCTAGCTATCTTCAACATGTTGATCGCGCACGATTCCGCGTTAGAAGATATACGATTCTTCGACGTTGATCTCGCGCACGAGATTCCATGAATCGGCTTCAAATTCGTTGATTCGAGCGCACTCGAATAACCTAAGATGGAGAAAGGACCTCACACTCAACTTTCAATTTTTAAAGAGGCACAAAGCTCTCAACAAAATTTTATTCAAAATCAACCACCCTTACAATGACATCACGTCCCTATTTATAGGGAATTTACAACACACACAACTCGACTTAACATATGCGACATAACAACATGTTACAACATATATGCGACATAACAACAAAGTACAATACAAACGACTTAAGAAAATAAAATACAAGCGACTTATCAAACCATGCGACCTAAGCAAGTAACGACATAAACAAGCACGGCAGCGACCTAGGCAAGCTTCGGCAGCGACATAGGCAAGCATCGCGACATAATGATCCTGGAACGACATACGAAACAGCGACCTATTGGAAGCTCGCGACCTAAGGAAGCTCGCGACTCAGGAAAACGACTTTGGAAATCTAGAGCGACTTAAGAAGCTCCGACCTATTGGAGGCGACATAAGAAAACCCCGCGACTTAAGGAGTTCTTTAGCCGGGGACCTGCTCTGATCGCGACCTAAGGAAGATCTGCTCATTCGCAACTTAGGCTGGAGCGATCTAGGGATTTGTTCGTGTCTTATGGTATGCGCTGCATCATACCAAACTGACGCAGCGGATAATAACAAATGAAGCAAAACGATGGAACGATACAAAGATAAATTGGTGAATTGATGATACCAAATGCCCAAATCCATTGATCTCCCGAGATATCGGATTCTAGCTATCTTCAACACATTGATCGCGCATGATGCCGCGTTAGAAGATCTATGATTCTTCGACGTTGATCTCGCACACGAGATTCCGTTTATCGGCTTCAAATTCGTTGATTCGAGCGCACTCAAATAAACGAAGATGGAGAAAGGAGCTCACACTCAACTTTCAATTTTTAAAGAGGCACAAAGCTCTCAACAAAATTTTATTCAAAATCAACCTCCTTTACAATGACATCACGTCCCTATTTATAGGGAATTTACAGCACACACAACTGACTTAACATATGCGACATAACAACACGTTACAACATATATGCGACATAACAACACAGTACAATACAAACGACTTAAGAAAATAAAATACAAGCGACTTATCAAACCATGCGACCTAAGTAAGTAACGACCTAAACAAGCACGACATCTAGCTAGGCAAGCTTCTACAGCGACATAGGCAAGCTTCGCGACATAATGATCCTAGAACGACATAAGAAACAACGACCTATTGGAAGCTCGCGACCTAAGGAAGCTCACGACTCAGGAAAACGACTTTGGAAATCCGGAGCGACTTAAGAAGCTCCGACCTATTGGAGGCGACATAAGAAAACCCCACGACTTAAGGAGTTCTATAGCTCGGGACCTGCTCTGCTCGCGATCTAAGGAAGATCTGCTCGTTCGCAACTTAGGTTGGAGCGATCTAGGGCTTCGTTCGCGTCTTAAGGTATGCGCTGCATCATTTTTCCACATCCTGGTAATGCACCATCGAGGATCTCCTTCAATGTAAAGGCACCACCAACGCTTTCATTGTTTACTGAATAAGCATCCAATGGTGGAGCATGTAGTCAAGAAGAACACAAAATTGAATGCCTATTTATTGGATAATTACAACAAAATTTGAATTCCTATTTATTGCATAATTACAACAAAAATCAAAGTCATCTTGTGATTTGTATTCTGTATTAATGAGCCAAAAAATTTATTGCTGGAGTGCCTATTTATTTGGAGAATGAAAGGAGAAATCGACAATTAATTTTTCATTTTACTTTGAGAAAGAATTAAAAAACATAATAAACAAAAATTCATTTTCTTCAAATCTCTTTTTCTCACCAGTTCCTCCATAATAAAATCTTCTTTCATATACTTAAAACTTCTACACTGAGAATACCACAAATCTTCAATATTTTCAACTTTGAGTGCACAAGTTTGAAAAGTCACCGTATCAATTTTGGAGAGCAGATGATAATTATTGAGTGCATCATAGTCATATCAAATTCTGCTTTCAAGATAGTGTCCTCATCCAAGACCCAACTCCAATCAATTTCTCTTTGTTGTTCCGACCCATCATTTCCGACAATTTGGAAATGAGATTAAATTCAACATTTATACGGTTAGTCTATTCGGTTTTGGAACAAAGATTGGGCTGTTTTGATGATTCGTGCATTTGAAGAAGAAAATCCAGAACTTTGAGCAAAGTTGAATCAAATATAGGAATTTCAAAACATTAACATGATAATATATTCAATTAACGCTAAGATACAATCCAAATTTTCCTTCTACCTACCTTTTTTAATTTGTATTTTGACAGTCCTAAGAGTTATGGTACCTAAACTAGTTATGAGCCAAGACCCTATTATAAATACTAATTAGAATAAAAAATTTAAAGCACCAAAGTCATTTATATATGATACAAATAACAAATGGAGTAACAAAAAGAAACAATTGTCTTAGTAGTAATGCTACAAGTCATACAGTGGTTCTAAATAAAACTATTTTCTAGCAATTAATTCGTGTTAGAAATATTAATCATTAAATTTGAAAGCAAAAAAAAACGTATTTACCATAAATTTTAGCATTTAGATCATATAAATATTCTGTAAATAGAAATTCATAACATAAAGTTACTATAATATAAAGATAAAAATGTCCATCCTCTTATGCAAAATTTTGATTTTTGAAATAGATATGATGCTTCAATCTTTCTTTCAATTTCTTTTGACAGAAGTAGATTTAGAAAATTATAAATTTATGGGATTTCTAAAAGTCGTGATTTTAAAATTTAAGAGCTATGTATTGAAGGAATAGTGGATGAATTATGCTCATCTTCCTTGCACTTAGCATCTACTTTTAATTTCATATAATGGTTTTTATTGGCTTCTACTATAACTATTCACACCTTGGTTTTACTATTTTTCTATTTTGATGCCCTTGTGTGTTTTTCTATTTTGATGACCTTGTGTGAATGGGCCCAAAGCCATGACTTTAGTGGCGTTCTCCAGTAGTCACCCTTATATTTAAGAACTAGTTTTGGTTGTTAATATGTATCGTAATCATACTAACATAAATCTGAAATGCTATGGTTCTGGAATTTTTTTCTAGATATAAAGGTTTGTGATAAAAATAATTAATAAGCGTGTGATGAATTTTTTTTAATAGATGCAGGAATACAAGGAATATATACATAAGTAGAACGAAATATATACATAAGCAGGATTTATATACCAATTTAAGACTATAATTATTACAGTCTATTATGAAAAATAAAAATGAAGCAGGTATGCGTGCCATATAATTCAAATTAGTATATTTTATGATTAAACATGAATATATCTTGTATTATATGTCTTAAAGTCGGAACTAACTCAAGGAGTTTTCATATTTTCTCAAGATTTTTGAATTTAAACATTATATTCACCAGTGTATATCCTTAAGAAGGACACAAGTTCAAGTTCGAATTGCTAGGTTCAAATCTCGATTTTCTCTAATATATTTTAAAATTGCTTACTTCGTTTAAAATATTTATTCTTTCCTATTAAGTTTTTTCGTACTATTAAATTTCTATCAAATCCAAGCTTAGCTCATAAAATCTTGTATTTTTTATCCAAATTAAATGAGTAAGTTGGGTCTTTGTTCAAATTTCATTGGTCGTATTTTTTGATACATATACCTTGTTTAAAACAACATATTTTCAACACTAATGATGACGATAACAAAAATAAAAGAATGAAAACTAATAAATAAATTATAAAACGAAGAATAATAAATTAAATAAAAAGTATAATAATTATATATATATATATATAATTAAAGCTATAGTTCTATCCTAATTATTTTTTATAAGTTTTAATCCTTGGTCTTCTTTAATATGTAAAATATAAAATGTATTCCATTAGCTAGTCTACATTCAACCGCCGATATGGGCTTCTATATTATTTGATGTTCGTTTACCTAATTAAAAATGACGTGTGCTTAAATTTCATTGGTTCTAAGTAATTATAACATAAAATATTGTAGGCTTTCGCAATAAAAACATAATGATAAGGAAACCGACATATCTATTTGGTTTAGAACAAAGTTTTCATTTAAGAACTATGCTTCTATTGACACCTAGTTTTTGTCTTCCGGTCACCATTATAATTTTATTATATAATTTTCTATGTACTTTTGGTCACCATGTTCCATTCTTTCACTTAGCCCTACACAATTCAGCTCTGAAAGCAATATTTCTCATTTCTTCTTAGTAGCAAATCTTACGTACTTCTCAAAAGATCCAAACCTTAACGGAAAAAAAAATATTTTTGCTTAGTAGATAATGGAACGTGAATATTTAGTGGATAATTCAAATTTTAATGATCACAAAGAATTTAGTTCCTTTTCATGGGTTAAAATTTAAATTTTTAACAAATCGAACATAGATTTGTTTCCTTCTCATATATAAACGATCTCATGGTCTATATATTTAGAGGGTGTAAAATTTGATATTGTAACAGAAAAAGTTATTAAACTATATCTTTTTATCATTCAACGTATATGTCTTATTTCTCTTCTATTATTATTTTTTGGTTCTTAGATGGAGGATGCCAATGTAGTTATTGTTTTAGATGCTAAATTTGGCGATAGTTAAAAACAGGTACAAGACGATCGATTAAATGTTTTAAAAGACATGAAAGTTGATTTGACAAACCGTTTGCAATTAAAGAAGAAAACAACCGATGGAACTTTATGTTGATTAGAAAATTGAATTAGGGTCGTCCACCGGATATATAAACAATGGATGCTCATTTTCAAATTGAAATGTAAAGAAAATTTGAAATAGAACGACATGAATGTTGACGAACTTTTCTTTTTGTAGCGATCGAAATGTAATGAAATGCAAGAAAACTTGAATAGTCCCACAACATAACCAATTTTTTAAATCGTAGCATAGTTTTATGAATTAATTACAATACCAAATCCAACGTAACTCACCCGTCTCACCTTGCGTTTCTCAACTTTACCCTCTTCCATATATAATCCCTTGCAAAACTCCCATTTCACCTCCATGTAACCAAACGCTTATTACCTCCTCGGCAGCCAAAAAAATAAATGCAACTCCACAATTAAAACATTTAAATCTCTGCAACTTTCATCAATGCCATCACCAAAATAAAACCCACTTCAAACCCATCGCTTTCCACAGCCATGGCGAATCCGTCTCCATCTCCCTACCCGAACCCAATACCAGACATCCAACAACAGTCTCCAACCCCTCCTATGAACTACCGAAAAGGCAACTAGACGGTCCAGGAAATGCTGACCCTCATCACCGCCAAACGCCTCCGTGACGCCCGACACTGTGCCTCCATGTCATCCCCCTTCCCCTTCCAATGCTCTGCCCGGCCATGTTGGAAGTGGATCGAGAACTACAGCTGCGCCCACGGCTGCCTCCACTCCCAAAACCAGTGCATCGAGAAATGGGACAATCTCCTCTGCGAGCACAAAAAGGTCCACCGCCACGAGTCCAGAAATGATGGAACCAACCCTGGTACCGGTGCCAACCAGAAAAGCTACTGGGAGATGGAGAGGCATAAAAGGAAAGAATTCAACCTGCCTTCCAACATTGGCTTCGACATCGATGAATCGCTCACTGTTGTACTCAGTCTCCGCAATGATCGCCGGATCCCCCTCTCCTCGACACCGATCAAGATGATCCCACCATGGTAGTTGCCAAAAGACTTGTCGCCCTATCCCGCGGAGACCCAAGCTGCCACACAGACTGAAGAGTCAGGTAATTTTAGTTTTTAATTCTTTTAATTTGATAACGTGGGACTAATATAGTCACTAGGCCCTGTGCATAGTAATGCATGAAATATTTCATTACAGTTATATAGTTGAAAATTTATGAAAAATATTGCGTTTTTATAATGCTTTTCAACATGAACAGTATGTTATATGCTTTCGATAGCATTTTTCCCCCTTATTTTGTGTTACTTTTTTTAATTTTTCGAAAGCAGCTGAATTGGAAGAGTCAATGGAGGAGGTACATGAGATGACAAGAAGCAAGGTGAGAGATTTGGGGATGACCACGGCGCGTACTGTCCCAATCACTACTAGAAAATGCTCTAAAATCGACAGGGTAGGGCGACGGGTCCTGATGGCTTATTTCCGACGGCTTCCAACGGACCGTCGGCGACCTTCGGAAGCCGTCGGAAAATCGCAATTTACAGTCCCAGGCCGAGCCTTCTTCTTCCTCATTCTGCATATGAAAATTTTAGGTTAACAATTCCCAAATCTCTTCCCCAAACTTCCAATCATCAATTTCGAGCTTTCAGATCCTCCATGGCTGCGCAATCAACGTCTATTGCTATCTAGCACAGGTAAATCTTTTATTTTTGCCAAAATTCAGTTTTTAGCCTAATTCTAGATTTGCATAAGTTGATAAATTAAGGCTAATTGTTGATTGAATTTGTTTTCAATAGTGGATAACAGTTTCTAGCATTCCATGGTATTCCTATTTCATCTTTTATCGTGAAATTGTGAAAAACATGTATAATTTATGGTTGTTCGTGTATATGTAAATCGTTGTGTATGCCTTGATTCTACGATTGTATATGTGTTTAGCGCTACTATCATTGTATTGTGTTAGTTGGAATAAGATAAAATGAATGTACGATCTAGGAATATTATATTGTACACGTATTGACTTATGCAACAAAAAAACGTCGAATGAGCCTTAAGTTGATGTAATACGTCGAATAAATGGTAGATTTCCTAATGGGATATCATCAAATATTCATAGATGTGTTGACTTTAAAAATAGTAAATTGAGCAGAATGAAAAGTCACGACTGCTACATAATGATGGAAAATCTATTTTCCGTTATGTTCAAAGAACTATTGCCGTTAAAAATTTGGAAGGTAGTAACAGAGCTTAGTATGTTTTACAAAGAGCTTTGTTCGGCTACTTTAAAAGTGCAACGTTTACGTAAACTTGAAGTGGACATTCCTATATTGCTTTGCAAATTGTAGAAAATATTTCCGCCAGGTTTTTTTAATGTAATGAAACATTTACCTGTTTATCTGCCATCTGAAGCACGACTTCGAGGTCCTGTTCAATATGGATGGATATATCCATTTGAGAGTTATGTAATATGTTATCATGTAATTTAATTGCATTTGAAAGATGAAGTTAATATAAATTAATTTTGCATAGATATTTGAATCATCTGAAGGAAAAAGTGATGCAAAAAGCACGAGTTGAATGTTCGATATGTAAATCTTACATCGAAGAAGAAGCTTCATTCTTTTTCTCTCACTATTTCAGTGACCATATGAATATTTCATTTGAAAGTGTTCCTCGTAATGAAGGCGACGAACAAGAGTCCTCTCAAGCAATGTTATCTATTTTTAGACAACATGGTCAGCCTTCTGCAAAATGTGTAGAAATATGGCTAGACGATAGAGATCTTCATGTAGCACACACTTATATTCTTCTAAATTGTGCCGAGGTTGCACCATTTGTTAGGTAATATGAAATAATAATTTTTTTTTATTCTTTTCTATAATGCATGCGCGTGTATAACCTAATGTAATAATTTTTTTATATAAACGGTGTTTATGAACGTGAACATCCGAACGGAGATCTCAGTAAAGAATTTTCCGGTTGGTTTTCAAATTACGTTTATGAGCCGAGAAATTGTGTTGTTGACGAAGGGTTGAAACATCTTGCGATGGGACCAAAAAGAGTGGTCAAGACATATCCAACATATTTCATCAATGGATATAAATTTAACACCAAAGAATACGGTGCAGAAAAATTAACAAATAATACTGCTGTATTTGTTAAAGGTAGTGACGATCCAGAATATCACTTAAATGATTTTTATGGGTTCTAACACAAATTTTGCAACTGACATATTTCTCACGACCCGCGGAGGAGGTGTTTCTATTTAGATGCAATTGGTTTAGCAATGTTTCAGGTTCTGGAATTAATGTGCACAATGATTATAATCTTATCGAAATAAAGCATATATCGCACTATGATAAGTATGATCCGTTTGTACTAGCCAACCAAGCATTGCAAGTTTATTACGCTCCTTATCCATCTCTAAAAAGAGATAAAGCAGATTGGTCTGCAGTTTTTAAAACAAAGGCCATATTCACATTCAATGGGAAGAATATTCCGTACGAACAAGCTTATTAGGCAGACCTTGAGCAAAATAACGAAATAATAATTACAGACCATCGTACAAATTTTTGTCCTTTGATCGATGAATCAAATGTTTTGGTAGAAGCGTTTGACAGTGCAAAGGAAAATATCATAGAAAACGAGACCGAATCTGAATCAGAAGACGATGATGACTGATATAAATCTGAATCTTTTTTTTTTCAATTGACGTAACTATATTGAATTCTTGATGTATTATGAAATTGACGTGACTATGAAACCAAATCCGTTTACCATTGTTTACATGTTTAATGTCATTTATTTAGCAATTTTTATTACAAATGCAATGAAATCTGCTTATCGTCGGATGAGCACACCCATTATGAATCAGGTATAACACACTTCCATTTCTATTTTCACTTCAGTCATTAATTAAACAATTTATACCGTTGATGTCATTTTCATATAAAATATATTTCATTATCATGTTATTATTTTCCTATATAATGATGTGCATATATGTCACAGGTTTATCATAATGTCATATAGAGGTAGGAGCTCTTCCCGATCAACATGAGACGATGGCAGTGGCCCACCGCAAGAGTCACATCGTGCAGTAGTTTCGTTAGTTAGAGTAGAGGGGTAAGAATTAAATTTTATTCAGCATCTTATTCTTTTATGATATACGTACGTACTTATCTATATCGTATTTAAAAACAGGGGGTTCGACCTACTTCCCTCGAAGGTTTTGCTGGATGTCTCTTGAGCTTCTTATCGCAGTAGGATGAGTGCTTGCTGGCCGAAGTGGGATAATATCCCTCCTCACATCATAGAGTGTATATGGCAAGATGTCCTAGTATGTGTATTTTTCTGTTATCCATTTCTAATTCATTTCTGTCGTTTTTCTACTGTTTATTGTTTAAAGTGTAATCTTTTTTTTACTCTTTATCGTGAAACACAGGCTGAGATAGACATCCAGACAGACGATACGCTGCTGGCACGAGGATACTGGATGAAGAAGATGCACAAGAACTACAGGGAGTCGATATATTAGATTAAGAAATCTGGTAAGAAACTACGGTGGATGAAGGAGAGCGTATAACAAGCTTGGTTGAGATACTAGGAGACGGACGAGGCAAATGCAAGTATACTAATTTTTTTTAAATTATTAATTTGACGTGATCGACAAATAATGTATCACATTTTGAATGTACATGCAGAGTCGGATAGAAACTCTACAAACAGAAATAAGAAACTCTGCAAACAGAAAATGAACATACAGTTTATTATAGAATGGAATAGGAAAGAGAAATATAAATAAGAATGGGCCAAATACAACAAAGGGTTTGAGAAAGTAAATTCTACTTTGTTTTATTTATTTTCAACTTTAAAACAATTCTATACATTAAGAAAATTTAAAATTAAACCAAACAAATATTTCCAGAAAATATTTATGTGCCTATTTTTATTTTTCACATTTAAAGCCATATATTATAAGTATTTTATTTCTTTTCTTATGGGAAAATAGTCCTTATTCAAACCGAGTTTAAAATAACAACCATTCATTTCTTATCCAAAAATTTCAATTTTCCAAATTTCAATTATTCCATCATTTGAAATTATTTGTGATCAAAATGAACATATAGTTTATTATGGAAAGGAATGTGGAAGAGAAGTATAAATGGCATGGGCCTTAAGAAAAAGTTGCTTCTTTGTTTTGTTTATTTTTAACATGAAAATAGTTCTAAACACCATGAAATTTTAATTTAAACCAAACAAATATTTTCACCAAATATTCAAGTGCCAAAATAATTTATTTTTCGTATTTAAACACATATATTATAAGTATTTCAATTTCCTTTCTTATGGGAAAATGGTCCTTTTCTTAAATGACTTTAAAATAATTGCTACTTATTTGTTATCCAAATTTCCAGATTTTAATAATTCCATCATTTTAAAATATTTCTACTCAAAATCAAATTTTTCAACGTAAACATTTTCTTTTCTAGAATTTTCCTTCATCTTCCTATTCAGTTTATAAAAATAAAATATAATTATTTTATTTAAATTCTTTATCAAAGTTATTTACATAAATCCGCAGCACCATAATTACATTATTCTATATTTTTCCTTCTAAAATTTACATTTTATCATAAATGTATTTTACACAATTTCAAGCTTTTTTGTAAAAACCAGTTTATTCCCGAACTTTGTACTCCAAAAATTAGGTTGTTAGAGGTATATTATTTAGCACCAATATGAAGCCACATGTGTTGTTCATTTTCATATGAAAAATTGATCAAATTATGCATTACCATCTAAAAGGTTAAGAGTCTACATCAAAGCGAGAAAATTCATTTTTCGTCTATTTATTTATTGAAAAGGTTTACGTATTGGTGCATGATTTATGTGAGTTAAAATGGCAAAGCTAACAGACATAATGCCTAAGATTATTAACAAAAGGATTAAAAAAATATTTGAGTTTGCTTTATTTTAGCCCTCAAAAAAGGCCTTTGCGACATTTGTAGTCAAAACCCTTAGCTAATTTTGGAATATGTCAATTTTAGTTAATGGAACCCTATTTATAATAAATATAGATTTTACAACCTTTTTTCATTAAAGGCATGAACTTTTACTTGTAATACTAATTCGTCTCAAGTTTTAAAAATTACTTATTACATAGATGTTCTCATATTCACAGATACATTACCTAGCTTATTCCAGACAAACATTTGATTCTTTAATTTTTTAAAACAAAAAAGAATAATTAATGGTTGATCCGATATGACTTTTTTTTGAAAAGACTAAATTTTTCTACAATGTGAATGCATTGGTTTAATGATCGTAGTGTAAAGGTTAAATTATGCATGACACAATAATATATAGTTTATAAAATGCCATAAAGTCATCTTGTTAGAAGCCGGATATATTTTCTATGAATGAGAGTGAAAGAACAAACCCCGTTGGAAAAATTCATACACACGATATAATGACATTTATCACCATGAAAAAACTGTTAAAGAACAAAAGAAAGAGGGGAGAAAAAGTGAAAGAATCAACTCAAGTCCAGCGATCATTGTAGTGCGATGCCAATCTTCATTATGTAGACCGTAAAATACACAAACAAATGGAAGTAAAACCGACATATTTTATATTTATTTTTTTATTGCCGTTTAAAAAACTATAATTCCTTGTAGCTAATGTACTTGGAAAAACTTTACATATATCTTAGAAAAACACAGAACAATGCATGGCACACCTTTGGTAATTGGACAATAATGTCTCATGACTATGAGTTTCATACTTGTTGTATGCCTCTAGAAAAATCATTGCATAATCTAAGGTGTCATTGATCGAATATCAAAAAAATAGACCAATTTTTGATGGGTGTTCAAGGCTTTTTTTGCAGGCTTGTCATGGTATATGATGGAAAAAATCAATCAGGTCGCATTTTTTCCTACCGTACATGAAAACTCTATGCTCAATGCTGCTTCTTTTGGGAATTTCACTATTTGATTTCACTTATTCAATCATAAGTAGGAAAGTTCAATGTATGGTAATGCGGTATGAAACATATACAAAAAATTGAGCCACGTGAATACTTTATAAGGTGCCTAGCTAAGTGACTGATGCTCTTCTATTAACAGCTTAAATGTCGATCTGTTTTTTATTCTCCTTTTTTAAGAGAAAACGTCATGTGTTCTATGTGAATTAAATTATTATTATTTCAAAATCCTTTACACTACCTATTGAATCATCTAATAATAATTAAAGAATAAAAAATAAAACATTTGGAATATATGAACAACTCAACTACATAAAGTCCATGCACAAAAAGATGGGAGGAACCCAAAACTTATAAGCTACCTCGGATCATGCCACGTGAAGCTGAAGATGCTACAATGGAACTGGAAACATTTGGCGATGTAGAATACAATGGAAAAGAAGTAACATCATTGTGTGTATGTCTCTGTGTGTGTGTGAGTGATCAACTGAGCATGCTGTTCTCATAAAATTAACGAAGGACCAATATAATTGGAGTATTTAATACATTATAAAGCTACCCTACCCTATCAGTGGAAAATATTTGGTACTAACACCAGTGGATGTTTGCACCGTGAAAAGCCCACTAATTTATTTATCAACCCCTTTTAAAAAACTTTTATAGCCGAAATTTTTTTTTGTTACCCAACTGTTGAAAAATTTAATAGTCTAATGTATGACTAATCACTCCAAGGCACGAAGAAATTGTTGTCTTTCAAGAATGTTTTCCCCTTCTTTATCACAGCGGGTAGAACGAAAACCTTCTTTCATGATACAATGGAGAATAATCCGAGCAAGTTGTGATTACTTGCTCATATTAGAAGAAACACTCAGTAGTTTTCAGACGAGTTTGATATAGAAGAAAAAGAATCGGTTATTCTCTGCGTTGATGGAATGCTGAGTTATATAGGGAGTGGGTTGTCTATTTGAATGGTCGCGACTGTTAGAAAACGGTTGTTACCGTTGGCTGTTGAATTTGAATTCAACAGTCAATAAAGCGTACCGTTTCGGACCCGTAGTGGGGGCGTTGCCCCCGCACCCCCACCTAGGGGGTTGCCACCCCCCTGGACACCCCCCTCCGTAGGGGATCTTATTTGAAAAAAACATTAAGCATTCCCCACCTTTTTTCAAAAAAAAACTTCACTTATAAAACCAATATTTTAAGCTCGTCGTAGAAAATAGTACATATATGAAAGTAGCTAACGGCTTTGAACTTTCACTTAGTGTAAACAACTCAAAGTTTGTCAAGGTGCTATGGTGAACGTGTCTTGAAGCAAGGACCTTTTAATGACTTACTGGAGTCATCACACATAATAATTTCATAATAGAGTGTAATTCTTTATTCCTACACATTAAATGGCCTTGCGTAATATCCTGATTTCATGAATGCTATAGAGACGGCCTGATCTCATAGAAAGCGACCTAACTTTCTCATTCATATAGGTGGGTTTTAACTAAAGTGATTCTGTGAGTCACTCCTCCTTATAATTAAACCCATTAAGAATTTTTTTCATCCTCTATCTTGTAGAAATTATACACTAGAGATTTTCATTTGTAATGGGATCTATTGTTGTACTCTAGTGTATCTCCAATTTCATACTTCAACTTGTTCTTACTCTTTGAACTCTGTTTGTTTTTCAAAACATAAGTAGGGTTCCTATTGAAGAATGAATTCACATAGACCTTAATCCCATTCCTATTGATGTTTTCGCAATCATCTCTCTAGCCAGTCCTTTCGTCAAAGGATTTGCTAAATTATTTTTCGATTCAACAAAGTCGACTGTAATTACACCTCGTTTGAGTAATCCTCTAATAAATTGATGTCGAAGGTTAAGATGTCTTTGTTTACCATTGTAAGTCTTTTATGCTACTTTGTACAAAGTAGCTTGACTATCACAATGTATTTTAATAGCCGGAGTAGGTTTTGTCCAAATCGGAATATCTATTAATAAATCTCTTAACCATTCAGCCTCTTTACATGCATCTGCAATGCTATAAATTCTGCCAACATAGTTGAGTCAGAGATGCATGTTTGTTTCTTAGAACTCCATGATATGGCAGCCCCACATATTGTAAATATCCATCCTGAAGTGGATTTAGAGTTAGACTCTATATTGTTCCAACTTGCATTGCTGTAACCTTCAAGCGCAGTCGGTTCTCCCTTGAAAATTAAACCATAATTCATAGTCCATTTCAGATATCTTAGAATTCTTGATATTGCGTTCCAATGCTCTCTTCCTGGATTACTAGTGAATCGACACAAAATTCCTATAGCATATGCTATATCTGGTCTAGCACAATGCATGACATACATAAGACTACCAATCACACTAGCATATTTTAACTGATCGTAACATCTACCAGTATTTTTCATTAATTTGACACTAGGATCAATCGGCGTTTTTGCTAAAGGGAGATCTAAGTGGTCGTATTTCTTAAGGATACTTTCAATATAATGAAATTGTGTCAATAATATTGATCCTTCTTTTCTCACTATTTTGATTCCTATGATTACATTTGCTTCTCCCAAATCTTTCATGTCAAAATTAGATTCTAGAAATTTCTTGGTTTCTATTATACTTTCTATACTTGAACCAAATATTAACATATCATTCACATACAAACAAACAATTACACATATTCCATCTTTGTATATAGAATGTATACACTTGTCTTCTTCGTTTACTTTGAATCCTTTTGATAGCATGACTTTATTAAATTTTTCATGTCATTGCATTGGAGCTTGTTTTAATCCGTAAAGAGATTTTAGAAGTTTACAAACTTTTTTCTCTTGTCCGGATAAAAAAAATCCTTCTGCTTGTTCCATATACACTTCTTCTTCTAATTCACCATTTAGAAACGTAGTTTTTACATCCATTTGATGGACAAATAAATTGTGAATTGAAGCAAGTGATAATAACAAACGTATTGAAATATTCTTGCTACTAGAGCATATGTATCAAAGTAATCTATACCATGACGCTGTTTATAACCTTTAGCAACCAACCTTGCTTTGTATTTATTAACAGAGCCATCGACATTTAATTTTCTTTTAAAATCCATTTGCTCCCTATTGGTTTTGATCCCGGTGGTAGATCAACCAACGTCCATGTTTGATTTGACAAGATAGAATTCATCTCATCGTTAGTCGCATCTTTCCAAAAACTTGCATCACGGTAAGTTATTGCTTCCCTATAAGTCTGTGGATCATCATCATTACTAAGAGTTATCTTAGTCTGGTGTGTGATTTCATTTATATCTCCTTCTACCAGGTACGTCAAAAATTCCGGTCCAAAGTTCTTTTCACCCCTTTGCCTCTTGCTTTTACGGGGTTCAGTATCCAAACTTCGTGCAGTTGATTCTTTATGAATCTTTTTAGCAGTACCATTTTAAACATATACTCAAAAAATTCTGCATCGACTGATTCTGTAATTTCATTTGTTTCTGATTTCAGAAATCTATATGCAGAGCTATTCTTGGGGTATCCAATAAATACGCATTTATATGTTTTGTTTCCTAACTTTGTCATTTCTGGGTGTGGTTTTCTTACATAAGCCAAGCATCCCCATACCTTTAAACGACTAAGATTCGGTTTTCGATTATACCATAGTTCATAAGGAGTTTTGCTAATTCTTTTCATAGCAATTCTGTTTAAGATATAACACGCACTTAAAAGTGCTTCTCCCCACCAACAATCAGATAAACCGGAACTTAACAACATGCAATTAACCATATTCACTAAAGTTCTATTTTTCCGCTCAGCAATACCATTTGATTCTGGTGAATATGGTGGTGTAAATTCATGGACTATTCCATTAGATTCACAAAACTCTAAAAGTTCTATTGATTTATATTCACCATCTCTATCGGATCTTAGCACTTTAATTTTACGATTTAATTGATTTTCAACTGCTGCCTTATATTTAAGAAACTTGCTTAGAACTTCATCCTTACTTTTTAGTAAGTATATGTAATTATATTTTGAATAATCATCAATAAATGTCACAAAGTATTTGTTTCCTCCTCATGATACTTTACTATATAAGTCTCCAACATCAGTATGCACAAGTCCAAGCAATTCAGATATCCTACTTACTAATTTGTGTGATTTACAAGTTAATTTACCTTGTACACATATTTCACACTTATTAACATTCTCAATGTTGCATTTCGAAATAAGTCCTAGATTATGCATATTTCGAACATAATTGTAGTTAATATGGCCTAATCTACCATGCCATAAGGGTAAAGATTCAACCATATAAGCATAAACTGATTTTATTAAATTCATTTTGAACATTCCATTACATGAATACACCTTTCCAATAAATACATTATTTTTGGACATAACAACACTATCTGATTCAATGACTAACTTAAACCCTCCTTTGTTGAGACGATCTCCAGAAATTAGATTCTTAGTCATTTCTAGAGCATGAAATACGTCAACCAAAGTCAGAACCTTTCCTGAAGTAAACTTCAGAGTAATATTCCCAATACCAACAACTCTGGCATAAACATCATTACCCATTTTGAATTCTTTTAGTTCGCTGCATTCTTTATAGGTCTGGAACTGTGACTTATCGTTACAGATATGAATGGTTGCACCTGTGTCTAACCACCATCCGTCTTCAACTCCAACAGAGTTGGCTTCTTATACAATAGCGACCAGTTTTGGTTCATTTTCAGAATCAGCAACAATGTTAACCTGTTTATTCTTTTCTTTCTCGTCTCTTATGCGAATTCTGCATTCTTGGGCATAGTGACCAGGTTTCTTATAGTAAAAGAAATCACCTTTGGGCTTCTTAGATTTCTCATGTTTATTCCCTTTGGGATTGTTCTTTCTTTTCTTCCTATTACTATGATTCTTAGAGAATTCTCCTTGAATCGCATTTGCTTTTTCTTTCTCCTGATCATCTTTCTTATCTCTCTTGCGAGATTCTTCCTCAATACGTAAATGTTGTATGAGGGATTCCAGAGAGTGTGTTTTTTCTTCATGCATCAGTTTCTTTTTGTAGCCATTCCAAGTACTAGGCAATTTTGCAATTACAATTCCTACTTGAAATGCTTCAGGAAGTTCTATTTTCACATCCTTTAGTTTACTAACAAGCATATTTAAATCATGGGCTTGGGAAACAATATCAGCATCATCATTCATCTTATAATTAATATAATTACTTATTAGAAACTTCTGATTACTTGCCTCTTCAATGCGGTATTTGACATCCAGAGCCATCCATAGAGCTTTTGCGCCATCAATAGTTCTGTGTGCACTGTATACTGAATCTGAAAGTGCATTGAGAATGTGCCTGCGACAAAGAAAGTCTTCGTTCTTTCGCTTCTGCCTTAATTCCTTTAACTCTTTTATTTCATTGATCAGAATCTGTAGTACTTTCTTCCAGAATTGGTTCTAAGTCATCGTTTATTATATGGTTCAGACCAATAGTGGTGAGAAAAAATAAAATTGTTTCCTGCCAGCTAGTAAAGTTATTTCCATCAAATCTTTCAAGACGGGTGAGATCCTGATTCATTACTTGAAGAGATTGCGCTGTAGTTCTGTTAAGTGACGAGTCTTGAACAGAAGACATTCTTGAAACTGTTGAAAATTTTAATAGTCTAATGTATGACTAATCACTCCAAGGCACGAAGAAATCGTTGTCTTTCAAGAATGTTTCCCCTTCTTTATCACAGCAGGTAGAACGAAAACCTTCTTTTAGGATACAATGGAGAATAATCCGAGCCAGTTGTGATTACTTGCACAGATTAGAAGAAACATCCAGAAGTTTTCAGACGAGTTTGATATAGAAGAAAAGGAATCGGTTATTCTCTGCGTTGATGGAATGTTGAGTTATATAGAGAGTGATGTGTCTATTTGAATGGTCGCGACTGTTAGAAAACGGTTGTTACCGTTGGCTGTTGAATTTGAATTCAATAGTCAATAAAGCGTACCGTTTCGGACCCGTAGCGGGGTGTTACCCCCGCACCCCACCTTGAGGGGTTGCCACCCCCCTGGACCCCCCTCCGTAGGGGATCTTATTTGAAAAAACATTCAACACCAACAATAGAAACTATCATAAGGTCGTTACAACCAACTCTATTGATTTATCAATCATTTGCCACGATGTTGATAATGCTCAAAGTATAAATTCTACCCTTGATAACATACAAAATCTTTCAATGGTTCTGAGCCTATGGGATATTTATCACATATGTTACTCTTTTCACCATCACAGTGTTGTAAAATAAAATAGAAATTGATGCATCGATGCAGAAAGCCTAGATGCATGTGAAAACAACAATTGCTTATGCGATCATCAGATTTGTATTATTTGAAATCCCATCAAGAACCTTTACTACCGTCATACAGGGCCGTATTGTACACTACACAGTAACATAAACTTACACATTTTCCTTAGTTAAAACAAAGACAACAAACCAATATCATAATCTAAAATAGGAAACACTACTCAATTATTCGGAGCATGAAGAATAGAAAAAACATACACCAAAAATTACCTCCGATTGGGCAGAGACGTAGGCCAACAAAACGTACAGCTCCTCTACAGGTTTAAATCCAGCTGAACCAAGCACGGGCAAGATCCGCCGCACTGAAATCAGATGCAAAATTCAAAAAACGACAACAATCCCTTACGACTTGTAACAAAAATGGTGAATAACAGTGATTTTCCTCGACCATTCCTTGTTTATTGTTCTTGCACCAAAACTGAAAGAAGGAAGATGCAAAGAGATGTGCAGCTGAAAACGATGTTGACGTCGAGGGTAGGGCAGACGGCGTGGCGGTAAATTTAGGGGAAAGGAACAGCTTAACCCAGAATCAAAGGGAATTTATCGATTGGCAAAGGGACCGAAGGAAAAGAAGTGGAAGAGGAGAAAACAGTAAGGGTATTCGATGGCAGTGGGCAGCGTTAGTTGGGAGGAAAGAAGATGAAGCCGAAAGAGGGGAAGGGTTTGCAGATGAAAATGCGAAAGATGGAAGCATGTAAAAATAGAAGACGGTTCAGTTGGCCAAATTCAAGGGGTTTCTGTGCTGTTGAGGTGAAAATCACTAATCATAATATAGTATAGATTAATCATTGTGTTACTTTTGCATCTATTTCTTCTTTGCATCTAAAGAAGTGTATATTAAATGATTGGGTGTTATTTATATTAGTATCATATAATTTATTAAACCTCCGTCTAATCAATAAGATGAACCAAAAGTTGATGAGTTTATTGAACTTTTTGTTTATCGTTGTTTTATTATATAATGATTGCTTCATATATATTATTTCAGCGATATCTGGAGTAATTTTGTGTGTCGAATGATTACAATTTTGTAGATATTTTGATTTGCTTAAATCTAAGAACGTTCCCTTTATTACAAACCAAAAATTCGTATAGAAGGCACATGTTACATACTAACAACTTCATAACTGAATCTATTAGCAGCGCTTAATTTTTTTATTACATTTTTCGTTTTGTTGAAAAAAATCACACATCATTTATTTCTTTTCTCACACCATATTATATAAATTTTTAGCTTTTTATTTTCAATTTCTTTTTCATTCACTTCTATGAGAATGGAAAAAATTGAGGTGTTAAGTTTAGCCTAGCTTTAATAAAGCTAGAAGTATACATATTTGATTGAAGGAAGAATGCAACGGTTGAACATATTCATGTATTACACCATTTTTTGAAGACTGATTCTCCAAAAAGACTGTCAGTTTTATATCTATTAAATAATAGTAAAACGGAAGAATTTCATACTGTTCTTTCTCTATATTTTATTTTCAAACCCCCACAATTTATAATTATTATAATTGTTATTACAAAATTTTATGAATTCTCTCTATTATCATTTAACATTTAAATATCAATATTAAATAATTCTAAAGTCTAACTTTTATCATATTACTTTGCATCTCAATTCGCATAACTAAATCTATTAAGTTATCAAACATTTGAACATTTGAAATAAATATAATTTACTAATATTTATTATTTAAGGTAATAATTCCTAAATAACGAAAATTCAATGTGCTATATACCACATTTACGTTTACAAAGGTTTTTTAAACTAAAATTTCAACCAAGTCCACATAACTTAAAGTTTTCACAATTATATACAAAAATTTTAGTTCTCCACTACAAGAAAACTGTAGTTTACCTACGCCAAAATGGCGTAGGCGGGACGTAGGTAAATGCATTAACTACGTAACCCTTACGCCAATTTTGGCGTGGGTAAAACTTGCGTAGCTAATAAAATACCTACGCTTTAACTACGTCATCCGTTGGGTTGTTCCCTACGTCTTTCCTACGCCATGATTTTTCTACGTCTTTCCTACGCCTCGTTATTCCTACGATTTTGCTACGACATTTTTACTTCTTTCGTTACCCATGTCTTTCCTACGTCATTCGTTTACCTCCGTCTTCCCTACGTCTTGTTTTCCTACGCTTTCCCTACGCCATTCTTACATATTACATTTCCTACGTTTTATCTACGCCATTCATTCATCTACGGGTGCATCAATATTCCCTTTACCTATGCCTTTTCTAAAGCAATTTTGATATATTACTATTGTGTTTCATTTCACCATATTAAATAGAAACTAAAACCAACTTGATACACATATATACACATTCCAACAAAAAGATTAACATCAAATCATTCATCTTTAATTCAAGAAACAAATATCTCATTCATATTACAAAGTTAAACAATATTAATCAAGTTTTTATATGTCAAAATAATACAATAATATGTTCAAAATTTATAATCACGTCACATTGTAAATCAAACTGCTTCCACATTACAAGAATAGTAGCCAGTTCATAGACAAAAGGCCTTCCACTATGTCCACTTTCTCTCATGGTATATGCTTCAGCAGTAAAGGTCGAGACAGTGCTCAGATAGCCCAGAAACCCCAACTGGATCCCCCTAATCACTATTGCCTTTTGCATATTTACTCGCATGAAATATCATAACTCGCATGAAAAAAAACAAAGTTAAAAGGCCAAACCTGCAAAGTCGAATTATATTAAGAAGAGCAGTCTACCCAAAAATTGTAACAGAATTATCCCACAAAAAGAACATAAGCTTTGCCTCCAAATGAAATAATACAGAGGTGCCTAATTATCCATCATGAATGTAGACTGCGTAGTGGTTGTATACTATTGCATAAAAAACAATATTTATTGTCTTCAATACAAATATCTGTATAGTTCTTATAGCCATTAACATCACTAAGCGAAGAATTAAAACCGCATATGAGATGCAGCATGCATGGATATGCTTCAAAAGCATGCCCTATGCATTTCATTCATTACAGCCAACATAAATTGGGGTTGGCTGTATGGATATAAATAGACAATCATATCGGTCCAGGTCACCTAGTGATGATACTACAAACCAAGAAAACCAAAAACATCTACTCATTCTGATCCAGAACTATTTCACCACTTTCTTTTAATTACTGTTTCGCCTCCATGTGCGTATATTCTGATCTTTTTTCCTACTAATTTTCCACATTCAAAATTTCATGCATTTGCCTTTTTTTAACAATGCTCATCGGTATTCTATAATCACGATTCATAAAATACGTATTATTTTATTAGGATATGATTCACCAACCATGAATAGTATAAGGATTGCACCGAGGCAGACCAATAAAATGAGAATAGCTTGTAAACAAAGCATTCAAAAAAATTGATCTGATACCAGAAATACACCAGGTAACGTAAATAATATGTCGGAAAGCAGAATAAGGCAGATAATTTTAGAAACTAGAAAACCAAACTAAAGCCGGATGAATGAGGTGAGATCATACCAAAATGATAGCAGCAGTAGAAATGCAGATAGGATCAAAATTTGAGGAGACGCTGCACGAGATAAACTATACATATCAATAAGAACCAATAAACAATTGTTTCCCACACAACCTTAAATTTTATGATGAAAATGTGTTAACATGGGTGTGGTCTTTCGATGCATACCCATGAGGATAAAACCACAGCCATGTAGCCAGCATTGCCACCCGTCACAGGTTGCCAGGATAGAAGAGATGAAATAAATAAAATAGCCTGCAAAATGAATAAATACATAAACTTGTTGCATGCTTATTTGAGGATGTCAGTACATTACAACAATTGTTTTCAAAAAATGGGAAGAATAATTAGAATTTGATTCACAAAAATAATAAATTATTAAGGCGGCACAAGTGGAACAAATAAAAAGTAAACCTAGCCAAAAGTTAAGATTATGAGCAGAGGATAATGAATACACATTTTTCATTACACAAAATACCTTTAAAATAAACTATAATCTGAATAAAACAGAATAAATTATTTTCGGATGCGGATGCAATTGTATTCATATCCGAATCCGTTTTTCTTGATATAAGACATTTATCCGCTTTATGATAATGCGGATGAATTTTATATTTTTTTAAATTACCAATTGATAGCCTTAATAATGATTGGTTTATTTGAATTTTGTATATACATTTTTCCACATCCTGATAATACACCATCGGGGATCTCCTTCAATGTAAAGGCACCACCAACGCTTTCATTGTTTACTGAATAAGCATCCAATGGTGGAGCATGTAGTCAAGAAGAACTCAAAATCAAATGCCTATTTATTGGATAATTACAACAAAAATTGAATTCCTATTTATTGCATAATTACAACAAAAATCAAAGTCATTTTGTGATCTGTATTCTGCATTAATGAGCAAGCATTTTTATTCCTGGAGTGCTTATTTATTTGGAGAAAGAAAGGAGAAATCGACAACTAATTTTTCATTTTACTTTGAGAAAGAATTAAAAAACATAATAAACAAAAAATCATTTTCTTCATATCTCTTTTTCTCCCCAGTTCCTCCATAATGAAATCTTCTTTCATATACTTAAAACTTCTACACTGAGATTACAACAAGTCTTCAAAATTTTCAACTTTGAGCGCACAAGTTTGAAAAGTCATCGTATCAATTTTGGAGAGCAGATGATAATTATTGATTGCATCATAGTCATATCAAATTTTGCTTTCAAGATAGTGTCCTCGTCCAAGACCTAACTCCAATCAATTTCTCTTTGTTGTTCCGACCCATCATTTCCGACAATTTTTAAGTGAGATTAAATTCAACATTTATGCGATTAGCCTATTCGGGTTTGGAACAAAGATTGGGCTGTTTTGATGATTTGTGCATTTGAAGAAGAAAATCCAGAATTTTAAGCAAAGTTGAATCAAATATAGGAATTTCAAAACATTAACATGATAATATATTCAATTAGCATTAAGATACAATCCAAATTTTCCTTCTACCTACCTTTTCTGATTTGTATTTGGACGGTCCTAAGAGTTGTGGTACCTAAACTAGTTATGAGCCAAGACCCTATTATAAATACTAATTAGAATAACAAATTTAAAGCGCCAAAGTCATTTATATATGATACAAATAACAAATGGAGTAACAAAATGAAACAATTGTCTTAGTAATAATACTACAAGTCATACAATGGTTCTAAATAAAACTATTTTCTAGCAATTAATTTGTGTTAGAAATATTACTCATTAAATTTGAAAGAAAAAAAACGTATTTACCATAAATTTTAGCATTTAGATCACATAAATATTCTATAAATAGAAATTCAAAACATAAACTTACTATAATATAAAGATAAAAAAGTCCATCCTCTTATGCAAAATTATGATTTTTGAAATTGATATGATGCTTCTATCTTTCTTTCAATTTCTTTCGATAGAAGTAGATTTAGAAAATTATAAATTTATGGAATTTCTAAATTAAAATTTAAGATCTATGTATTGAAGGAATAGTGGATGAATTACGCTCATCTTCCTTGCACTTAGCATCTACTTTTAATTTCATATAATGGGTTTTGTTGGCTTGTACTATAACTATTCACACCTTGGTTTTACTATTTTTCTATTTTGATGCCCTTTTGTGTTTTTCTATTTTGATAACCTTGTGTGAATGGGCCCAAAGCCATGACTTTAGTGGCGAGTTCTCTAGTAGCCACCCTTACATTTAAGAACTAGTTTTGGTTGTTATTATGTATCGTAATCATACTAACATAAATCTAAAATGCTATGGTTCTGGAATGTTTTTCTAGATATAAAGGATTGTAATAAAAATAATTAATAAGCTTGTGATGAATTTTTTTTAATAGATGCAGGAATACAAGGAATATATACATAAGTAGAACGAAATATATACATAAGCAGGATTTATATACCAATTTAAGCACTATAATTATTACATTCTATTATGAAAATAAAAATGAAGTAGGTATGCGTGCCATATAATTCAAATTAGTATATTTTATGATTAAACATGAATATATCTTGTATTATATGTCTTAAAGTCGGAACTAACTCAAGGAGTTTTCATATTTTCTCAAGATTTTAGAATTTAAACATTATATTCACCAGTGTACATCCTTAAGAAGGACACAAGTTCAAGTTCGAATTGCTAGGTTCGAATCTCGATTTTCTCTAATATATTTTAAAATTTCTTACTTCGTTTAAAATATTTATTCTTTCCTATTAAGTTTTTTCGTACTATTAAATTTCTATCAAATTCAAGCTTAGCTCAAAAATCTTGTATTTTGTATCCAAATTAAATGAGTAAGTTGGGTCTTTGTTCAAATTTCATTGGTCGTATTTTTTGATACATATACCTTGTTTAAAACAACATATTTTCAACACTAATGATAAGGATAACAGAAATAAAAGTATGAAAACTAATAAATAAATTATAATGAAGAATAATAAATTAAATAAAAAGTATAATAATTATATATATATAAAGCTATAGTTCTATCCTAAGTATTTTTTATAAGTTTTAATCCTTGGTCATCTTTAATATGTAAAATATAAAATGTATTCCATTAGTTAGTCTGCATTCAACCGCCGATATGAGCTTCTATATTATTTGATATTCATTTACCTAATTAAAAATGATGTGTGCTTAAATTTCATTGGTTCTAGGTAAATATAACATAAAATATTGTAGGCTTTCGCTATAAAAACATAATGATAAGGAAACTGACATATCTATTTGGTTTAGAACAAAGTTTTCGTTGAAGAATATTGACACCTAGTTTTTGTCTCCCGGTTACCATTATAATTTTATTAGATTCATTATTTTCTCTGTACTTTTGGCCACCATGTTCTATTTTTTCACTTAGCCCTACACAACTCAGCTCTACAAAGCAATATTTCTCATCTCTTCTTAGTAGCAAATCTTACGTAGTTCTCAAAAAATCCAAACCCTAAACTAAAAAAAAATCTTTTTGCTTAGTAGATAATGGAACGTGAATATTTAGTGGATAATTCCAATTGTAATGATCACAAAGAATTTAGTTTGCTTTTCATGGGTTAAATTTGTAACAAATCGAACATGAATATGTTTCCTTCTCATATATAAACGATCTCATGGTTATATATATTTAGAGGGCGTAAAATTTGATAATGTTGTAACAGAAAATGTCAATATATGTTATTAAACTATATCTTTTTATCATTCAACGTATATGTCTTATTTCTCTTCTATTATTATTTTTTGGTTCTTAGATGGAGGATGCCAATGCAATTATTGTTTTGGATGCTAAATTTGGCGATAGTTAAAATACGGTACAAGACGATTGATTAAATGTTTTAAAAGGCACGAAAGTTGATTTGACAAACCGTTTGCTACTAAAGAAGAAAACAACCAATGGAACTTTATGTTGATTAGAAAATTGAATTAGGGAAACTTCGTCCACCGGATATATAAATAACGGATGCTCATTTTCAAATTGAAACACAAAGAAAATTTAAAATAGAACGACATGAATGTTGACGAACTTTTCTTTTTGTAGCGATCGAAATGTAATGAAATGCAAGAAAACTTGAATAGTCCCACAACATAATCGATTTTTTAAATCGTAGCACAGTTGTATGAATTCAATACAATACCAAATCCAACGTAACTCACCCGTTTCACGTTGCGTTTCTCAACTTTACCCTCTTCCATATATAATCCCTTGCACAACTCCCATTTCACCTCCATGTAACCAAACATTTATTACTTCCTCGGCAGCCAAAAAAATAAATGCAACTCCACAATTAAAACATTTAAATCTCCACAACTTTCATCAATGCCTCCACCAAAATAAAACCCACCTCAAACCCATCGATGTCCACAGCCATGGCGAATCCGTCTCCATCTCCCAACCCGAACCCAATACCGGACACCCAACAACAGCCTCCAACCCCTCCTATGAAGTACCGAAAAGGCAACTAGACGGTCCAGGAAATGCTGACCCTCATCACCGCCAAACGCCTCAGTGACGCCCGACACTGTGCCTCCATGTCATCCCCCTTCCCCTTCCAATGCTCAGCCCGATCATGTTGGAAGTGGATCAAGAACTACAGCTACGGCCACGGCTACCTTCGCTCCTAGAACCAGTGCATCGACAAATGGGACAATCTTTTCCACGAGTCCAAAAAGGTCCGCCGCCACGAGTTTAGAAATGCTGGAATCAACCCTGCTACCAATGCCAACTGAAAAAGCTACTAGGAGATGGAGAGGCATGAAAGGAAAGGATTTAACCTGCCTACCAACATGGGCTTCGACACCAACGAATCGCTCACTGTTGTACTCAATCTTCGCAATGCTCGTCGGATCCCCCTCTCCTCGACACCGATCATGATGATCCCACCACGGTAGTTGCCAAATGACTTGTCGCCCCATCCTGCGGTGACCCAAGCCGCCACAGAGACTGAAGAGTCAGGTAATTTTCGTTTTCAATACTTTTAATTTGATAACGTGGGACTAATATAGTCGCTGGGCCCTGTGCATAGTAATGCATGAAATATTTCATTACAGTCATCAAGCTGAAAATTTATGAAAAAGAAAGCATTTTTAGAATGCTTTTCAACATGAACAGTATGTTATATGCTTTCGATAGCATATTTTCTTCTTAATTTTGTGTTACTTTTTATTAATTTTTGGAAAGAAGTTGAATTGGAAGAGTCAATAGAGGAGGTACATGAGATGACAGGAAGCAAGATGAGAGATTTGGTGATGACCATGGTGCGTACTGTCCCAATGCTGTCGCAGACATTGGTGACATTTGAGGAGAACAATCACAGGCACAAGTAGTTGATGGAGTTGGAAGAAAGGAAGTTGAGACTGGAAGAAAGGAGGTTGAGGCTGAAGAGGAGAGGTTCGAGATGAAAAAGCAAGCGGTATCTGGGTTACTATCTGCCTTTAATGTATTATCGCCCTCCAATGATGATGTTTTGATAGCATTCGTCCATACAAGTCCGTTCTAAGTCTGAACGAAACTAAATGCACCATTTCCACTACACCCATTCTTAGAATTACCCTCAGGATTAGTGGCAGACAACCTTTGCACTCTAAAATCTACATCTTGGATCTTGCCTTTAGAATCTTCCAAATCGCTTGCTTAAATTAGTTCAAAGTGGTTTTCAGATAATACTGTTATCCGATCCCAGTCTCATCGAACCGAAATGATAAATTTTTAAATGGCCAAGTTTGTTTAAATAAATAATTCTACAACGAGAGCGTAAATATTCATATATGTAAATTTATTCCATATGTTTACTTTATCATGACTTGTCCATCCATCGAAATTAATTCGCTTGTAATCATCCCATTTTTCGAAACTCGGAATAATGATCAGTACAAGTCGATTTACTTCCAAATAAATGTGTCAACGTTTTGTTCTAATTACTTTCATATGTTTGGCTACTTAATGGCACAGACAAAAGATAATTGAAATCAATATCTAAGATAAATAAAAGTCAAATCATAGATCATTAACCTCAAATCAGTGATTTATAATTAATATTAAATCAATTTACAATCAGAACTGAATTAATTTCAATTAATCGACTCAAATTATATTTTTAACCCAGATTACTAGTAAATAAAGGAATTTATATAATGATTTATTCTTAGTTAATTAAAATTAAACAGTCCATTTAATAATTAATTTATTAATTAACATATAATTAATAAAATAAGAAATTACTTATTCGTTCACTTTCAATTGTTATAAATCATTAAATTTTTACGTTGCAGAAATCTTCACATATTAATTCAGATGAAAATACTCGGCGATAGGATCCCGATGTAAAAACCCATGCATTGATTGGTTTTGAAACGAAAGAGAAATAGTGTTTTAGATTTATACATTATTATATATAATAATTAATTAAATTTACATTTAAAACACAAAACCCAACCCATATAAACTCAAACCCAACCCATAACTCCTTCTTCCTCTTTCCAGTTCCTCCTCTCCACTTTCATTTGCATGCACAAAACTATGCACGAAAGTGTGCACGTACACACTGCCTCCGACCGACTAAACTCGCTGCCGACCAACCTCGCAGGTCACTCCTGATCACCACACCACATCTACCTACCAGGAAATGCGATCTAACCTTTAGTTCGTAGTTCGAATGCCTCACCCAAAACTGGAGCAAGCCGTTCCCATCTAAATGCCTCGCCACTCAACACATTCCACCATCCACCACCAAACTTCACCTATAGCTCTGCCATCGCCTTCTCTACCAATTCCCCCTATGCGCACCCCTCTCTCTCCCTCCCCTTGTCGCATTTCTACACGAACCCGAGACCAAAATAAAACACCCTAAAACCCTAGTTCTACCTCTTCTAGCCCACACACGCAATTAAAAATCGCCGCACTATTTTTCTTGGCTGTGCCATCACACCATCCTCCTCCACACCGAACGCCATTGCTTGAAATTGCTTAGATCGTCGGAATTTGAAGAAACTCCTAATTTCGTTCATCTCCACACTTCTCCCTCCTCACAATACTAAAAATTATAAAACCATTTTTAAATATCATATTTTTCAATCACAATCACAACTGTATGATCCATTTCTTAAATCATGATAGCCGAAACTCGACCATATTAAACCCACTCACTAATATTTGGGGTTTCCTCTCTCTATCTTTATGGAATCAAATGAAATAAATTTTAAAATATTCTATACTAAAAAACATCTTTTTTTTGGAATCATGGGTTAAAAATAAATGGATGTTGAGATATCGACTTTCAAAGTTAAAGGTTCAACTGTTCTTAATAAAAAACATGAACATAGAAGCTTTTGGAAGAAGTACAGTGTTTTGGTGGAACTGACCATGTCGAACACACATGTACATACACATATACACATAACAGATACATATACACTTGACATATATCAATGATTCATTCAAAAACACAGTTATATATATAATAACCAGTTAAAAGAAAACTAAGGTATTCTACTCACTGTTTTAAGATGGATGATCAAATTGCTACTTAATCTTCAAGCTTTTGAACAACTTAAATATTTTTATCGAAATGGCATATTTATTTTATAAATGAACAAGCACGACTATATATATAAGCGAAAGGAAGGGGACGGTGCAACAAGTATTAGGTTGGATATGCTGATAAGGGTTGCTGATATTTGCATGTACATGCTTCATCACATTATTATTTTTTCTTTTGTGGACTTGATTTTTCTTTTATGGGCTGATTTGACCGCTTGCAAGCTTGATTTTAAGTTTGCAATGATGAACCTTATAAATACACACACATTTTATTTACATGTCTCATCGAGTCATTTGTGGGGGAAAATATCTCGAGTGTCAACGTCTCGTGCTGATCATTGTTCTACACTAAATACTCTTATTTCGGACACGATGGAAATATTCTCAAATTCCAATTTTATCATATTTAGCGGTTAGCTTTTGAAAATTTAGTAGCTTTCAAAATGATTTAGATATTCTCAATGTTAGAAAATTAAGTTGTTCGAGTTATAAAAAATTAACGGTTTAATATTTAAAATTAGCTAATTATTCTAATAACCGATGGCTAAAAACCCGGGTCATTACAAAATCACTTACTAATATACCTAAATCAACTAATACACTATTATCATCAACAATACATAATACATCAATTTCAAATCACGAATCAACTAATTTTCTAAATTAGGGTTTTAATTTTATCTCCAAATTAACTAATAAACTATACAATCATTAATACCAATTAATCTAACCTATTCAAACTAAAATTACTAATTTCTATTATAAATAGGATTTAAAGTAATATACCTCAAAAATTGGGGATAAAGAGAAGAAGGAAGGGGTGTGCAATGGGAAGGGATCATCCGCATCGGCTAGAGGCAACCGAAGGCTATTGGAGGTGGCTGGAATCGGGTGGAAGGAAATGAAAACGAGAAGAATAAGATAAATAATCGGCTAGAGGGAATACTGAAATATTATTGGCTTCGCGGGTTATATTAAGATTTGCGCTGGCTATCGACGACCATTTTTTAGCCAATATAAACCGTCGCCACGAGCTGTCGCCAAGTACAGTTGTTCTATTAGTGAAAGGAAAATCGACATTCATTTTTCTTTAATTTTTCACTTTATTCTGAGAAAGAATAAAAAAACATAATAATTATGCAAAAGTTCATTTTCTTACCTCTTTTCTCCATAAATTCATCCATAGTTAAATATTCTACCATATATGCTTATCAGTGAATCCTGTTTTAATTTTGTTACAATGGTGATATCGAATATTTAAATATATTTAAGTTCCCTCAAAAGTAAATTAAAGAATCAGTTGGATAACTCATATCATAATTTGTATAGTTCACAAATATGCATAGAATTTGAAATAAATCATAAAACTTTTGGTCATGTTTTTATTTCAATCTTATGAGTGTGGTTTGGACAATATATTTTTTCCATTCATTATTTACAAAGAAATCAAATTAATGCTTGAAAATATAGCAACGGGTCATATGTGTATTTTTATCGTACCATTTCACAATAAAAAGGAGTTAGCTTACATATATATTTGCGTCAAGTATCATTTATGCATAATAAATAAATTTTCTCTCAGTTTCTTTGCACGTGTCCAAGGACATGCCTAACGTACTAATATACGTTAAATGCATAGAACATAAGCTATTAACTTAATAAAACAATTAATACATATATTTCATTGTGCTAAAATACTTGTAAAATAAACTATAATCGTAACACAAATTGAATGGAAAATTTTCAGGCGCGAATGCATTCGTATCCGCAGCGAAATCTTTTTTTTGAATATCACAAATTTATGCACTTTTAGGATACAGATGCAGACGGAATTTCGATTTTTCAAGTATCAATTGACGCTTTAATAGTCACTAGTTTATTTGAATTTTGTATATACTTTTCCCACATCCAAATAATACACCAACGAGGATCTCCTTGCATGTAAGAGCACCACCTATGCTTTCTTTGTCTATTCAATATAAGCATCCAATGGTGGAGCATGTAATTAAGAAGAACCCAAAATCAAATGTCTATTTATTGGATAATTGTAACAAAAATAAAAGTCATTTAGGAAATTTTATATTATGTATTAATGAGCAAACATTTTCATTGTGGAGTGCTTATTTATTTGGATAAAGAAAGGGGAAATTGACATTTACTTTTTATCTAATTTTTCATTTTACTATGAGAAAGAATAAAAAACACATAATAAACAAAAATTCATTTTCTTTGTACCTCCTTTTCTTCCCAATTCCTTCATAATAAAATCTTCTTCCATATATACTTAAAATTTCTACACAGAGATTACTATAAATCATTAAATCTTTCAACCTTGAGTACACAAGTTTGAAAATTTGTTGTGTTAATATTGGAGAGTGGACGACAATTATCGATTGCATCATATCATGTCGAATTTCGCTTTCAAGGTACCGTTCTCATCAAAAACACAACTGCAATCAATTTATCTTTGTTGTTCCTACCACTCAGTTCCCGCAATTTGAAAGCAAAATTAAGTACAACATTTATACGATTAGTCTATTTGAGTTTTGAAACAATAATTGTGCTGTTATGACTATTCGTGCGTTCGGAGAAGAAAAACAAGAATTTTGAGCAAAGTTTGAAACAAATCTGGGAGTTTCAAAACATTAAAATGATAATATATTAAATTAACTCCATGGTACGATCCAAATTTTCCTTCTACCTTCATATATGAATTATATTTGGATTTTTAAAATAATCCATTGTATATTTTTGAGATTGTATAGTGATTTAAGCAACGTCGGTCCCAAGAGTTCTGCTACCTAAAACTAATTATGAGTCAAGGTCCTATTACAAATACTAATTAGATCAATAAAATTAAATAATCAAAGTCATCTATATATGATACAAATTTTAGCATTTAGATTATATTAATGTAATAATATTCTATAAATAGAAACTCATAACAAAAAATTGGTACAGTTTAAATATAAAAAAGTTTATCCACTTATGAAAAACAGAAAAATAGACATAAGGACAAACTTAGAAATTTATTAAACTAAAGGACATCAAGTTTATATTTTTAGCTGACTGACAATGCTAGTTATAACTCGCATTTTTTATAGTGTAAAATTGAATAATGCTATTTATAATTAGCATTTTGTATATTGTAAAAGTTGAACATAATACTAAATGATAATGCACCATTGCCGATAGAAATTATAGTTTAAATTATGTATGCTAATATAAAATATATAAATAATGTGAAAAAAATTGGATATTAAAAAAAATAGTGAATTTATGTAACTTAATTATCTTGACATGGATTGAACATATACTCAATAATAAATTTAAGTATAATTTTTTTTCAAAGACATCATATGGAATTCATGAGTTACACAGTACAAAAAGAAGAATTTAAAACCTTAACATGAATTATATCTTCAATGCCCAAAGTATAATTGATTTTTCAACCTGTAACATGAATTAATTACAATACCAAATCCAACGTAACTCACCTATTTCATGTTACATCTCACAACTATACCCTCTTCCAAATATAACCCCTTACACAACTCCTATTTCACCGCCATGTAACCAAACATTTATTACCCCTACAGCAGCGAAAAAATAAAATATGTTTCCAATTAAAACATTTAAATCTTCGTAACTTTCATCATCCCATTCCCCTCTACCGAAATAAAAGCCACCACAATCCATCATTGCCCATAGCCATGGCGAATCAATTTCCGTCACCCAACCTGAACCCAACACCCGACGCCCAACAACAACCTCCAACCCCTCCTACGAACTACCGGAAAGGCAACTAGATGGTCCAGGAAACGCTGACCCTCATCACCGCCAAACGCCTCCATGACGACCGATGCTATGCCGCTGCGTCAGCCCCTTTCCCCTACCAGAGTTAGTTTTTCTGGGTCGGGTCCATAACATGATAATATATTAAATTAAGGCCATGGTACGATCCAAATTTTCCATCTACCTTCATATTTGAATTATATTTGGATTTTGCAAATAATCCATTGCGTTAATATTTTTGAGATTGTATAGTTATTTAAGCAACGTCGGTCGTAAGAGTTCTGCTACCTAAAACTAGTTATGAGTCAAGGTCTTATTACAAATACTAATTAGATCAATAAAATTAAATAATCAAAGTTGTTTATATATGATACAAATAAGAAATGGAGTAAAAAGAAGAAACAATCATCTTGGCAATAATACTTCAAGTCATACAACGGTTTAAAATAAGTTAGTTTTAGCAACTGATTTGTGTTAGAAATGTTAACCATTAAATTTCAAAGTAAAAAGGCTTATTTACCATAAATTTTAGCATTTAGATCATATTAATATAATAATATTATACAAATAGAAACTCATAACATAAAATTAGTACAATTTAAATATAAAATAGTTTATCCACTTATGCAAAACAGAAAAATAGACATAAGGACAAACCCAGAAATTTATTAAACTAAAGGACAACAAATTTATATTTTTACCAGAATGACAATGCTAGTTATAACTAGCATTTTTTATAGTGTAAAATTGAATGTAATGCTACTTATAATTAACATTTCGCATATTCTAAAACTTGAACATAATACTAAATGATAATACACCATTGCCGACAGAAATTATAGTTTAAATTATGTATGCTAATATA
Organism: Allium cepa; assembly: GCA_030765085.1. Taxonomy (NCBI): domain Eukaryota; kingdom Viridiplantae; phylum Streptophyta; class Magnoliopsida; order Asparagales; family Amaryllidaceae; genus Allium; species Allium cepa. Next base: position 870,598,695 of record CM060943.1, on the reverse strand, counting down.
AAAATATATAAATAATGTGACAAAAATCACATATTAAAAAAAATAGTAAATTTATGTAACTTAATTATCTTTACACGGATTTAACATATACTCAATAATAAATTTAAGTATTTTTTTTTCAAACACATCGTGTGGAATTCACGAGTTACATAGTACTAAAAGAAGAGTTTAAAACCTTATGACGAATTATATCTTCAATGCCCAAAGTATAACTGATTCTTCAACCCGTAACATAGTTGTATGAATTAATTACAATACCAAATCCAACGTAACTCACCCGTTTCACGTTACAGTTTACAACTATACCCCCTTCCAAATATAATCCCTTACACAACTCCCATTTCACCTCTATGTAACCTAACATTTATTACTCCCAGAGCAGTGAAAAAATTAAATATAACTCCAATTAAAACATTTAAATATTAGTAACTTTCATCATCCTATTCCCTTCCACTGAAATAAAAGCCACCACAAATCCATCGTTGCCTACAGCCATGGTGAATCAGTTTCCATCACCCAACTCGAACCCAACACCCAACACCCGACACCCAACAACAACCTCCAACCCCTCCTATGAACTACCGGAAAGGCAACTGGACCGTCCAGGAAATGCTAACCCACATCGTCGCCAAATGCCTCCATGATGACCGACGCTATGCCGCCGCGTCATCCCCCTTCGCCTACCAGCGCTCCGCCGTGTCATGCTGGAGGTGGATCGAGAACTACAGATAAAGAACTGAATACTTTTATTGAATTGATATTTTTAATTTTTTTACAGAAATCTCAGTTTGTATTTTTGAATACATAATAAGATGATGCAGCTTCTATATTTAAAAAGAAAAGATTGGGCCGCATATACATGGGCTTGCATATCCTTCGGTACTCTGTACACAGCTTTGAATGATGCAGAATGAGCCGGGTTGAATATCTAGTTGTAACATACTCTTATGTCTTCAGATTTGTTTTTATCTTTATTTCACCCCCTCAAACCCTTAAGCCAGTAGGGTTTGCGAGATGAAAGATAATGGCGCCGCCGACTCATTCATTTGATAAATTTTCGTAAATAAAGGCATCATTCCTTCTGTATCTGTCGTCAGCTCTCTTTTATGATGCTATGTTCATCTCTGATCTCTTGGTTAGATGGGTTTTTGAAACGCAGAAGGCTGATTCTTAGATAAGTTGTCAAAGCTTCTATTTTTATCTTTATTTGAGATATACTTTCGAATGACAACTCATATTGATGAAATTCCTTGATCGAGCCTAGCTTGAGATGAGAATGCGACAGAAATTCGAGAGATCTTCAGATGTTAGTCAGATCTGGTGAGTCTTCTCTCCTGCTTTTGTAATTGTTGAGCTCATATATTGAGATGTTAGCTTTGAACTTATACCCTTTGCTGTTTTTGAGGTGACGATCTGTTGAACTCTGGGATTTCTAAGGATGATGCTTAAAGTGTTGATCTTTACTTTCTGCTTGTACAACGAAAAGTAAAGTTTTGATCTTTGGCTCATCATATTGCTTTATGGTTGCTGTCCATTGTCAACAGTCCAAACTTTGAGCTTTTGCTTGAAAAGAAAAAAAAATTCTTGGATAATGGCTTTGTCAAAATGTCGGCAATTTGGTAAGATGCAGGTATATGGCTCACATTCAGTTTATTGCTCATAACTTGTTCTCTAACAAAGTAAAGATCAATCTCCATATTCTTAGTTCTGCTGTGTAGAACTGGATTTGCATTGAGTAGAACTGTGCTGAGATTGTCACACCAAATTGTAGGTTTACTGTTAGTGTTAACTCTGAGTTCACTCAAAAGTGAATTTATCCATATTAATTCTGCTGTGGCATTTGCCACACTTCTGTACTCAGCTTCGGTACTAGACCTGGAAACAGTAGGTTGCTTCTTTGAGCACCATGATGTAGGATTTGTACCTAAAAATATACAGTATCCTGTTGTAGATCTTCTATCATCTGGGTCTGTGGCCCAATCTGCATCTGCATAACCATTAATGTTCAAGTTTTTGCATGATTCCAGGATCAATCCATGCTTTAGTGTGCCCTTTAGGTATCTTATTATTCTTTTTACTGCTTTCCAATGCTCATCTAGTGGGTCTTGCATAAATTGACTGACCTTATTTACACTATAAGCGATTTCAGGCCTTGTAATTGTTGCATATTGCAATGCTCCAACAATGCTTCTGTAATGTGTACTGTTCTGTATTGCTTCACCTCTGTTTCTGGATAGATGTAAATTGCTTGCCATGGGTGTAGATAGTGCATTTGCTTTATCCATTTTTGCTCTGACAAGTATCTCTGATATATATTTCTCTTGAGTTAGTTGGATCATTGATGCAGATATTCTTTTAACTTCAATTCCCAGAAAATAATTTAGACACCCCAGATCTTTGATTGAGAATTCTTTATTGAGATATTCAGTAAGCATGTTGATTTCTGCATTGTTGTTGCGTGTGATAATAAAATCATCAACGTATATTAGTACATATGTAATTTCAAGTTTGCTGAATTTTGTAAATAAAGAGTTATCAGATTTAGTTGATGAGTAGCCAAGACTGATTATTGTTGACTTCAGTTTGTCAAACCAAACTCTGGGTGCTTGCTTGAGTCCATAGATTTATTTGTTTAGCTTGCACACAAGTTTTTCATTGCCTTTTTGTTTGAAACCTTGTGGTTGCTCCATGTATACTTCTTCCTGCAAAGTACCATTCAAAAAGGCATTATTTACATCAAGTTGCTTGATGGTCCAGTCTCTACTTAAGGCAATTGTAAGAACTACTCTAATAGTAGAAGGTTTCACAACAGGTGAGAATGTTTCACTGAAATCAAAACCATTTTGTTGTGAGTAACCTTTTGCTACGAGTCTTGCCTTATATTTAAAGATTGAACCATCAGGATTCTTTTTAATCTTGTATGTCCATTTACATCCAACAATGTTTTTGTTGGATTGAAAAGGAACCAAAGTCCAGGTCTTATTTCGAATCAGTGCATCATATTCTTCCTGCATTGCAGTTTTCCATTTTACATTCTGCACTGCTTCAAAATAAGTAGCTGGTTCTATGATATCCGTGACAACATTATAAGTCTTTTGCTTGAAAATTCCACTTTTAGCCCTTGTTATCATGTGATGGCTAGTTGTTGCGGGTTGTTGAATGCTGCTTTCACCTGTGACTTAATTGTCATTAGATGATTGTAAATCATCTAATGATTGATGGTTGCCTGACTAAATGTCAGAGTCATGCTGTGCATCTTGAACTTTATACTTAATATTGAACCTGGAACATATTAAAATTATGTTTCAGGTTATGTAGTTGATGGTTACTAGTGATACATTCCCAATTTGGTAATGTGGCATACGAAGTGCTGTTGATCATTTGTTGATCGAAGCATGACTTTGCGAAAAAGCATAGCTTTGTGGATGAGACCTCATGGAGCCTCACAACCCGGTAATGGTCGAAACAGGAAATATGCGTCAAGGTTGCAGGGGTCGCTCCCCTAGGGTATGTCCATTCCTTTTGGAAAAGGGTGGCATCATGGTATGGAGCCCAGATACTTAACTCATGTGGACACTGTAAATTTTATTACTGTGTGATGTTACTTTGTGATTGAGGGCCCTCGGATAAAGGTCGCAAACGACCGAGGATGGCATATCTTAGGTTTTACTCCCGAGAAGGGAGTAAACCGGCTTTGTGTTGGCAGAGATCCGGGTAATTTCTCGGGGCGTCTCTCCAGAGGTGTTCCCATGTGGTAATAGGAAGTTCCTTGGCCTGACCATTTGTTGGAAAATCGAAAGAAACAATACGCGCCCTATACGGTTTTAGTTGTATAACCTGTCATCGAATGTGGCGGTAACCTTCTATTGAACATGGTAGCTATAGTAGGCATACAATAATGGTTGTATGCTTGCTAAGATTTATACTTTCGAAATATTTTCCACTATGCACTATAATAATATCAAAATGGTTTTCGCGTATCAAGCATTTTTGACTATCATAAAGAGAAATCTCCTCCAATTCTGCGTTTGCATGGTGTATGTGGCGGGAGGCCTTATGGTAGTTTCATTTTCCAAAAAGCATTGCGGATTTCAACTTTTAAAATCTTTTGTGGTTGTTATAAAAGATAAACTGTTTTTGTTTTAAAAGATAAACTATTAGCTTAATAAAACAATAAATAAATATTTTTCATTACACAAATACCTTTAAAATAAACTATAATCTGAATAAAAACAGAATAAATTATTTTCGGATGCGGATGCATTTGTATTCATATCCGAATCCGTTTTTCTTGATATAAGACATTTATCTGCTTTTATGATAATGCAGATGAATTTTAGTTTTTTTTTAAGTACCAATTGATAGCCTTAATAATGATTAGTTTATTTGAATTTTGTATATACATTTTTTGACGCAGCGGATAATAACTAATGAAGCAAAACGATGGAACGATACAAAAATAAATTGGTGAATTGATGATACCAAATGCCCAAATCCGTTGATCTCTCGAGATACCGGATTCTAGCTATCTTCAACATGTTGATCGCGCACGATGCCGTGCTAGAAGATCTATGATTCTTCGACGTTGATCCCGCGCACGAGATTCCGTGAATCGGCTTCAAATTCGTTGATTCGAGCGCACTCGAATAACCGAAGATGGAGAAAGGAGCTCACACTCAACTTCCAATTTTTAAAGTGGCACAAAGCTCTCAACAAAATTTTATTCAAAATCAACCACCTTTACAATGACATCACGTCCCTATTTATAGGGAAGTTACAACACACAACTCGACTTAACATATGCGACATAACAACACGTTACAACATGTATGCGACATAACAACACAGTACAATACAAACGAGTTAAGAAAATAAAATACAAGCAACTTATCAAACCATGTGACCTAAGCAAGTAACGACCTAAACAAGCACGGCAGCAACCTAGGCAAGCTTCGCGACATAATGATCCTGGAACGACATAAGAAACAGCGACCTATTGGAAGCTCGCGACCTAAGGAAGCTTGTGACTCAGGAAAATGACTTTGGAAATCTGGAGCGAGTTAAGAAGCCCCGACCTATTGGAGGCGACATAAGAAAACCCCGCGACTTAAGGAGTTCTGTAGCTCGGGACCTGCTCTCCTCGCGACCTAAGGAAGATCTGCTCGTTTGCAACTTAGGCTAGAGCGATCTAGGGCTTCGTTCACGTCTTAAGGTATGCGCTGCACCATCCTCCCCTGGTTGAAAAGAATTCATCCTCGAATTCACACTTTCCTCTTCTTCGACACGCTTATCTTCATGATATGTAATCAAGTGTTTGACGTTGAAAACGTCAACAGTATGAATATGATCTGGCAATCTCAACTGATACACATTCTCATTGATCTTCTTCAAGATTTCTAAAGGACCAATCTTTCTAGCTTTCAATTTGTTGTAAGTTCCAACTGAAAAAAGATCTTTCGTCAATACTGCGTAAACAAAATCACCCTCTTTGAAGTCCACACTCCTTCGCTTCTTATATGCCAGTTGATTATACTTCTCATTTGACTTAAGCAATCGTTCATGAACAATCCTGTGACACTCCTGCAACTCATTCACGAAATCACAAGCTCGTTTAGCAACCCCTTTCTGACGTGGAATTGTCGACAAATCCAAAAGTCCCTTCGGAATTGCTGAATATACTACTTGAAATGGACTGAATCTAGTACTTCGATTAACGACATGATTATGTGCGAATTCTGCCTGACACAAGTTCACATCCCAGCTCTTCAAATTATCCTTCACAAGACATCTCAACAAGTTTCCCAAAGATCTGTTCACCACTTCCGTTTGCCCATCAGTTTGTGGATGATAGGCGCTACTAAAATTCAGCTTAGTCCCAACCATCTTCCACAGACTCAACCAAAAATGACTTAGAAATTGAGTATCCCGGTCAGACACAATGGTCTCAGGTAGCCCATGTAGTCGATAAACCTCTTTAAAGAACAATTGAGCAACACGGATGACATCGATAGTCTTTTTACAAGCTATGAAATGTGCCATCTTCGAAAATCTATCCACCACAACATATATAGAATCATTCCTTCGTTGAGTTCTTGGCAAACCCAAAACAAAGTCCATGCTAACATCAACCCATGGTCTAGTAGGTACAGGCAATGATATATACAATCCGGCATTCGTAGATGTCCCTTTGGAAACTTGACATATGTGACATCTATGCACAAATCTTTCAACTTCTTTCCTCATGGAAGGCCAAAAATATGATTGAGAAATCAACTGCAAGGTACGATCTCTTCCCACATGACCTTCTTCATGCAATTCCTTCACAATCTTCATTCGTAAACCGCACTCTGGTATACACAACCGGTTTCCTTTGAATAGAAAACCATCTAGCAACACATACTCATCCGTCTTCCCGTTCTCAACTTCATCTACAATCTTAGCAAAGTAAGGATCCTCAATAAACAATTCTGGAAATACATCAAACCCCGTCACTTCAACTCTCATCGTAGTCAACAAAAGATTTCTTCTACTAAATGCGTCTGCCACACGATTTGTAACTCCCGACTTATGCTTTACAAAAAATGTAAATTGTTGCAAGTATGCGATCCATGAAGCATGTCTGGCTACAATCTTATCATGTCCCTGCAAATGTTTCAATGCTTCGTGGTCAGTATACAACACAAACTCTTTATAAAACAAGTAGTGTCTCCAATGCTATATGGCTTGGATAATAGCATAGAACTCCAAGTCATAGGTACTATATCTTGTCTTGGCTCCAGAAAGTTTTTCGCTAAAATAAGCAATTGGACAACCCTTTTGACTTAACACTTCACCAATTCCAACTTTAGACGCATCAGTATTTAGCTCAAAGAGTAAATGAAAGTCGGTGTTGTAGTCAAAAGTGTCTTGATCCGTTGGAAAGCAGAATCAACATCTTCAGTCGACACAAACTGCTTTCCTTTCATACAATCTGTCAATGGTGCCATCACGCTACTGAAATGTGGAATAAACCTTCGGTAGAATGATGCTAAACCAAGGAAACTTTTTACTTCAGTTACAGTCCTAGGTTATGGCCAATCCTTGATTGCTTCAACTTTACCTTGATCCACTTGAATACCTTCCTTGGACAACACATACCCTAAGAACAAAATATTGTGTGTCATGAATATGCACTTCTTTGTTGCCGCGTAAAATAGCTCCTGACGAAGTATCCTCAACACTTCCCACAAGTGTTGTAGATGTTCTTCTGTGCTTCCACTGTATATCAATATATCATCAAGTATACCACCACGAACTTTCCAATAAACGATCGAAAGATCTGATTCGTCACTCGCATAAAAGTACTAGATGCATTCGAAAGACCAAATGGCATGACCAACCATTCATACAACCCCTCCCGTGTCCTGAAGGCTGTCTTCCATTCATCCCCTGGTCGAATTCGAATCTGATGATACCCACTCTTCAAATCAATCTTTGAAAAGATAGCAGCTCCACTCAATCGATCTAACAAGTCGTTCAATCTTGGCATCGGAAATCTATACCTCACCGTAATCTTGTTTAGTGCTCGACTATCTGTACACATTCTACAAGTTCCATCCTTCTTTGGCACTAACAAGGCTGGTATTGCACAAGGACTTAAACTTTCTTGTACGCGCCCTTGTTCAAGTAACTCCTCCACCTGCCTTCTCAACTCTTCGTGCTCCTTTGGACTCATTCTATAATGTGGTCTATGTGGTAACACAGCTCCCGAAACAAGATCAATCTGGTGTTGTATGTCTATCAACGGTGGTAATTCTTTTGGTAATTCTTCAGGAAATACATCTTTAAATTTCTTCAACATTGGCTTAACTTCCTCAGGAATTTAACCCGTTTCACTACCTTCACGTCCAATCAACAGAAATACTTCAGGCCCATCCTCTACTTCTTTGACAAACTCCTTCAAAGATAACAGAGTCTTTAGTTCCTCGATTTCCTCCAACTTGCTTTCATTTTGTTGTCGCTTTTTAGGAACTAAAGTGATTCTAGTGCCATTGAACATGAAACTATAGCAGTTAGTCCTACCATCATGTTGCACGGCTCTATCAAATTGCCACGGTCTTCCTAGCAACAAATGACATACATCCATATCCACCACGTCACACCAAATTTCATCCTTATACTTCTTTCCGATGGAAAAGTTACACAAGCTCTTCGACTAACCTTCATTTCCCCACCTTTCCTCAACCAAGCCAATTTGTAGTGTTTGGGATGCTTCTCTGTCTTTAACGCTAACTTCTTTACAGCTTCTGTAGAGATGATGTTATCACAACTTCCTGCATCGATAACAAACTTACAAACCTTTTTCAAAATAGTGCACGTCGACTGAAAAATATTACTCCTCAACCAGCTAGTCTCCTCTTCCTGCTTTGGCGTCAAGCAAGATCTCCTCATCATTAAAGAATATCCCTCGTCTCCCGTCAGTAATTCTTCTTCCTCCTGAACTTGTGGTGAATTGGGACATTCTATTTCTGCATCCTCATCCTCAAGCTTAGTAACCATCGCTCGCTTCTTAAGCCTCGGGCATTCATTGCTCTTATGACCAATAGTTGTAACACTTGAAATTGTTGTTGACCTTGGTCTTAGCAACTTCATTGACAACCGGTTTACTAACAGCCTTGGAAACATCAGTATTGCTACTAGCCCCTTTTACCTGATTGATCGAATTTGTAAGCGCTCTACCTCCTCTTCTACCTTGCTTCTCCCAAGCTAGAGCCTTCTGGTGTGCTTCAACAACGGATCTTGGATCAAACATATTTACCGTATCCTGAATTTGCATTCTCAATCCTCCAACAAATCTAGATGTCATCTGTTCCTCCATTTCCATGATATCGTTTCTAGCAATCAGTTGATAAAACTCATCTGCATAATCATTTACCGACTTTGTCCCTTGTCTCAAATTCTGTAAGCGTTGATACATAAGAGACTGATAATTATAAGGCAAGAAAGTAGCCTTCATCAACTTCTTCATCTTTTCCTATGAAACAATCTTCGACTTTTCCATTCTTTCCCGTGTAAGTTTAGTTTGTTGCCACCATGCCATAGCTCTACCCCCCAATCGTGTAGCAACCAACTTAACTCTACGATGCTTGGGTACTTCCTTGAAGTCAAAAATTTCTTCAACGTTTGATAACCAATCCAGAAATTCTTCCGCTATCATTCCCCCTTTGAATTATGGAATCTCTGTTTTCATCCCCGACTCCCATCCACGATCATCTTCGAAATCTCTATTTCGACTTCGTCCTTGGCCATGGTTTCGACAATAACTACTATCACCATCACTGGATTCCTCCAAATCTGACGTATGTTGATGTCGATTCTAACGATCAACATTTCTGCTACCACGCACATCTCTTTCTCCCGAATCTGATAGTTCTCTTCTTCCCCAATCCGATAGTGGTGTCATTCTTCTACTCTCGGAATTTGATGGCGAAATTCTATGTCCACCTTGATTTGAACCTGGCGATGCTCTTTGTCGAGTTTGATTTATATCCATCATGAGCCTTTCCAATCTACCAATTCCCTCATCAAACTTCTCATTGAATTTATCACTAATTCATTGCTCCATTTGTTCAGCATCTTCTCTTCGATACACATCTGCAACATTATGATGACGATTAACTCTTCTTGGAGGCATTGTCGAATCTTCAACAAATCCAAACACACACTTCAACTAGCACAACTTTCAATGATGCAAAATCTACGTACAAACTCTTAGCTCATGATTTGAACAAATCTCGCACAAACTTGAACAAGCTCGTTTCTGGCTTTAACTTGCTTTAACTTCGGCCTTGATCGTCTTAGTTCTTCTAGCTCTCGGCTTTGACTTACAAAAGTGAATCAACTTCAACTCGGCCTAGGAACTGATTAAGCTCTGATACCAAACTGACGCAGCGGATAATAACAAATGAAGCAAAACGATGGAACAATACAAAGATAAATTGGTGAATTGATGATACCAAATGCCCAAATCCGTTGATGTCTCGAGATACCGGATTCTAGCTATCTTCAACACGTTGATCGCGCACGATGCCGCGTTAGAAGATATACGATTCTTCGACGTTGATCTCGCGCACGAGATTCCGTGAATCGGCTTCAAATTCGTTGATTCGAGCGCACTCGGAGAACCGAAGATGGAGAAAGGAGCTCACACTCAACTTTCAATTTTTAAAGAGGTACAAAGCTCTCAACAAAATTTTATTCAAAATCAACCACCTTTACAATGACATCACGTCCCTATTTATAGAGAATTTACAACACACACAACTCGACTTAACATATGCGACATAACAACACGTTACAACATATATGCGACATAACAACACAGTACAATACAAACGACTTAAGAAAATAAAATACAAGTGACTTATCAAACCATGCGACCTAAGAATGTAACGACCTAAACAAGCACGGCAGCGACCTAGGCAAGCTTCGGCAGCGACATAGGCAAGCATCGCGACATAATGATCCTGGAACGACATAAGAAACATTGACCTATTGGAAGCTCGTGACCTAAGGAAGCTTGCGACTCAGGAAAACGACTTTGGAAATCTGGAGCGACTTAATAAGCTCCGACCTATTGGAGGCGACATAAGGAAAACCCCGCGACTTAAGGAGTTCTGTAGCTCGGGACCTGCTCTGCTCGTGACCTAAGGAAGATCTGCTCATTCGCAACTTAGGCTGGAGCGATCTAGGGCTTCGTTCGTGTCTTAAGGTATGCGCTGCATCATCCCAAACTGACGCAGCGGATAATAACAAATGAAGCAAAACAATGGAACGATACAAAGATAAATTGGTGAATTGATGATACCAAATGCCCAAATCCGTTGATCTCTCGAGATACAGGATTCTAGCTATCTTCAACACGTTGATCGCACACGATGCCGCGTTAGAAGATCTGTGATTCTTCGATGTTGATCTCGCGCACGAGATTCCATGAATCGGCTTCAAATTCGTTGATTCGAGCACACTCGAATAACCGAAGATGGAGAAAGGAGCTCACACTCAACTTCCAATTTCTAAAGAGGCACAAAGCTCTCAACAAAATTTTATTCAAAATCAACCACCTTTACAACGACATCACGTCCCTATTTATATGGAATTTACAACACACACAACTGACTTAACATATGCGACATAACAACACGTTACAACATATATGCGACATAACAACACAGTACAATACAAACGACTTAAGAAAATAAAATACAAGCGACTTATCAAACCATGCGGCTTAAGTAAGTAACGACCTAAACAAGCACGACAGCCACCTAGGCAAGCTTCGGCAGTGACAAAGGCAAGCTTCGCGACATAATGATCCTGGAACGACATAAGAAACAACGACCTATTGGAAGCTCGCGACCTAAGGAAGCTTGCGACTCAGGAAAACGACTTTGGAAATCTGGAGAGACTTACAAAGCTCCGACCTATTGGAGGCGACATAAGAAAACCCCACGACTTAAGGAGTTCTGTAGCTCGGGACCTGCTCTGCTCGCGATCTAAGGAAGATCTGCTCGTTCGCAACTTAGGCTGGAGCGATCTAGGGCTTGGTTCACGTCTTAAGGTATGCGCTGCATCATTTTTCCACATCCTGGTAATGCACCATCGGGAATCTCCTTCAATGTAAAGGCACCACCAACGCTTTCATTGTTTACTGAATAAGCATCCAATGGTGGAGCATGTAGTCAAGAAGAACTCAAAATTGAATGCCTATTTATTGGATAATTACAACAAAATTTGAATTCCTATTTATTGCATAATTACAACAAAAATCAAAGTCATTTTGTGATTTGTATTCTGTATTAATGAGCAAAAATTTTTATTCCTGGAGTGCCTTTTTGTTTGGAGGAAGAAAGGAGAAATAAATAATTAATTTTTCATTTTACTTTGAGAAAGAATTAAAAAACATAATAAACAAAAATTCATTTTCTTCAAATCTCTTTTTCTCCCCAGTTCCTCCAAAATAAAATCTTCTTTCATATACTTAAAACTTCTACACTGAGATTACCACAAATCTTCAATATTTTCAACTTTGAGTGCACAAGTTTGAAAAGTCATCGTATCAATTTTAGAGAGCAGATGATAATTATTGATTGCATCATAGTCATATCAAATTTTGCTTTCAAGATAGTGTCCTCATCCAAGACCCAACTCCAATCAATTTTTCTTTGTTGTTCCGACCCATCATTTTCGACAATTTGGAAATGAGATTAAATTCAACATTTATACGGTTAGTCTATTCGGGTTTTGGAACAAAGATTGGGCTGTTTTGATGATTCATGCATTTGAAGAAGAAAATCCAGAACTTTAAGCAAAGTTGAATCAAATATAGGAATTTCAAAACATTAACATGATAATATATTCAATTAACGCTAAGATACAATCCAAATTTTCCTTCTACCTACCTTTTTTGATTTGTATTTTGACAGTCCTAAGAGTTATGGTACCTAAACTAGTTATGACCTAAGACCCTATTATAAATACTAATTAGAATAACAAATTTAAAGCACCAAAGTCATTTATATATGATAGAAATAACAAATGGAATAACAAAAAGAAACAATTGCCTTAGTAGTAATACTACAAGTCATATAGTGGTTCTAAATAAAACTATTTTCTAGCAATTAATTTGTGCTAGAAATATTAATCATTAAATTTGAAAGCAAAAAAAAAACGTATTTACCATAAATTTTAGCATTTAGATCATATAAATATTCTATAAATAGAAATTCATAACATAAGGTTACTATAATATAAAGATAAAAAAAGTCCATCCTCTTATGCGAAATTTTAATTTTTGAAATTGATATGATGCTTTAATCTTTCTTTCAATTTCTTTCGATAGAAGTAGATTTAGAAAATTATAAATTTATGCGATTTCTAAAAGTTGTGATTTTAAAATTTAAGAGCTATGTATTGAAGGAATAGTAGATGAATTGCGCTCATCTTCCTTGCACTTAGCATCTACTTTTAATTTCATATAATGGTTTTTGTTGGCTTCTACTATAACTATTCACACCTTGATTTTACTATTTTTCTATTTTGATGCCCTTGTGTGTTTTGCTATTTTGATGACCTTGTGTGAATGGGCCCAAAGCCATGACTTTAGTGGCGTTCTCCAGTAGCCACCCTTATATTTAAGAACTAGTTTTGGTTGTTAATATGTATCGTAATCATACTAACATCAATCTGAAATGCTATGGTTCTGGAATTTTTTTCTAGATATAAAGGTTTGTGATAAAAATAATTAATAAGCTTGTGATGAATTTTTTTTAATAGATGCAGGAATACAAGGAATATATACATAAGTAGAACGAAATATATACATAAGCAGGATTTATATACCAATTTAAGCACTATAATTATTACATTCTATTATGAAAATAAAAATGAAGTAGGTATGCGTGACATATAATTCAAATTAGTATATTTTATGATTAAACATGAATATATCTTGTATTATATGTCTTAAAGTCGGAACTAACTCAAGGAGTTTTCATATTTTCTCAAGATTTTAGAATTTAAACATTATATTCACCAGTGTACATCCTTAAGAAGGACACAAGTTCAAGTTCGAATTGCTAGGTTCGAATCTCGATTTTCTCTAATATATTTTAAAATTTCTTACTTCGTTTAAAATATTTATTCTTTCCTATTAAGTTTTTTCGTACTATTAAATTTCTATCAAATTCAAGCTTAGCTCAAAAATCTTGTATTTTGTATCCAAATTAAATGAGTAAGTTGGGTCTTTGTTCAAATTTCATTGGTCGTATTTTTTGATACATATACCTTGTTTAAAACAACATATTTTCAACACTAATGATGACGATAACAAAAAAAAAAGAATGAAAACTAATAAATAAATTATAAAATGAAGAATAATAAATTAAATAAAAAGTATAATAATTATATATATATATATATATATATATAATTAAAGCCATAGTTCTATCCTAATTATTTTTTATAAGTTTTAATCCTTGGTCTTCTTTAATATGTAAAATATAAAATGTATTCCATTAGTTAGTCTACATTCAACCGTCGATATGAGCTTCTATATTATTTGATGTTCATTTACCTAATTAAAAATGATGTGTGCTTAAATTTCATTAGTTCTAAGTAAATATAATATAAAATATTGTAGGCTTTCGCAATAAAAACATAATGATAAGGAAACCGACATATCTATTTGGTTTAGAACAAAGTTTTCATTTAAGAAGTATGCTTCTATTGACACCTAGTTTTTGTCTTCCGGTCACCATTATAATTTTATTAGATAATTTTCTATGTACTTTTGGTCACCATGTTCCATTCTTTCACTTAGCCCTACACTACTCAGCTCTGCAAAGCAATATTTCTCATTTCTTTTTAGTAGCAAATCTTACGTACTTCTCAAAAGATCCAAACCTTAACTAAAAAAAAAAAAAAATCTTTTTGCTTAGTGGATAATGGAACGTGAATATTTAGTGGATAATTCAAATTTTAATGATCACAAAGAATTTAGTTCCTTTTCATGGGTTAAAATTTAAATTTTTAACAAATCGAACATAGATATGTTTCCTTCTCATATATAAACGATCTCATGGTCATATATATTTAGAGGGTGTAAAATTTGATACTGTAACAGAAAAAGTTATTAAACTATATCATTTTATCATTCAACGTATATGTCTTATTTGTCTTCTATTATTATTTTTTGGTTCTTAGATGGAGGATGCCAATGCAATTATTGTTTTAGATGCTAAATTAGGCGATAGTTAAAAACAGTTACAAGACGATCGATTAAATGTTTTAAAAGACATGAAAGTTGATTTGACAAACCGTTTGCAATTAAAGAAGAAAACAACCGATGGAACTTTATGTTGATTAGAAAATTGAATTAGGGTCGTCCATCGGATATATAAATAATGGATGCTCATTTTCAAATTGAAATGTAAAGAAAATTTGAAATAGAACGACATGAATGTTGACCAACTTTTCTTTTTGTAGCGATCGAAATGTAACGAAATGCAAGAAAACTTGAATAGTCCCACAACATAACCGATTTTTTAAATCATAGCATAGTTTTTTGAATTAATTACAATACCAAATCCAACGTAACTCACCTGTTTCACCTTGCGTTTCTCAACTTTACCCTATTCCATATATAATCCCTTGCAAAACTCCCATTTCACCTCCATGTAACCAAACGCTTATTACCTCCTCGGCAGCAAAAAAATAAATGCAACTCCACAATTAAAACATTTAAATCTCTGCAACTTTCATCAATGCCTCCACCAAAATAAAACCCACTTAAAACCCATCGCTTTCCACAGCCATGGCGAATCCGTCTCCATCTCCCAACCCGAACCCAATACCAGACACCCAACAACAGTCTCCAACCCCTCCTATGAACTACCGAAAAGGCAACTAGACGGTCTAGGAAATGCTGACCCTCATCACCACCAAACGCCTCCGTGACGCCCGACACAGTGCCTCCATGTCATCCCCCTTCCCCTTCCAATGCTCTGCCCGGCCATGTTGGAAGTGGATCGAGAACTACAGCTACGCCCATGGCTGCCTCCACTCCCAAAACCAGTGCATCGACAAATGGGACAATCTCCTCCGCGAGTACAAAAAGGTCCGTCGCCATGAGTCCAGAAATGTTGGAACCAACCCAGGTACCGGTGCCAACCGAAAAAGCTACTGGGAGATGGAGAGGCATAAAAGGAAAGAATTCAACCTGCCTGCCAACATTGGCTTCGACATCGATGAATCGCTCACTGTTGCACTCAGTCTCCGCAATGCTCGCCAGATCCCCCTCTCCCCGACACCGATCAAGATGATCCCACCATGGTAGTTGCCATAAGACTTGTCGCCCAATCCCGCGGAGACCCAAGCTGCCACACAGACTGAAGAGTCAGGTAATTTTAGTTTTTAATTCTTTTAATTTGATAACGTGGGACTAATATAGTCACTAGGACCTGTGCATAGTAATGCATGAAATATTTCATTACAGTTATATAGTTGAAAATTTATGAAAAAGATTGCGTTTTTATAATGCTTTTCAACATGAACAGTATGCTATATGCTTTCGATAGCAATTTCCCCCCTTATTTTGTGTTACTTTTTTTAATTTTTCGAAAGCAGCTGAATTGGAAGAGTCAATAGAGGAGGCATGAGATGACAAGAAGCAAGGTGAGAGATTTGGGGATGACCACGGTGCGTACTGTCCCAATCACTACTAGAAAATGCTCTAAAATCGACAGGGTAGGGCGCCGGCTCCCGATGCCTTATTTTCGACGGCTTCCAACGGACCGTTGGCGGCCTTCGAAAGCCGTCGGAAAATCGCGATTTACAGTCCCAGGCTGAGCCTTCTTCTTCCTCATTCTGCATATGAAAATTTTAGGTTAACAATTCCCAAATCTCTTCCCCAACCTTCCAATCATCAATTTCGAGCTTTCAGATCCTCCCTGGCTGCGCAATCAACGTCTATTGCTATCTAGCACAGGTAAATCTTTTATTTTCGCCAAAAATTCAATTTTTATCCTAATTCTGGATTTGCATAAGTTGATAAATTAAGGCTAATTGTTGATTGAATTTGTTTTCAATAGTGTTATAATAGTTTCTAGCATTCCATGGTATTCCTATTTCATCTTTTATCGTGAAATTGCGAAAAACATGTATAATTTATGGTTGTTCGTGTATATGTAAATCGTTGTGTATGCCTTGATTCTACGATTGTATATGTGTTTAGCGCTACTATCATTTTATTGTGTTAGTTGGAATAAGATAAAATGAACGTACGAGCTAGGAATATTATATTGTACACGTATTGACTTATGCAACAAAAAAAATGTCGAATGAGCCTTAAGTAGATGTAATACGTCAAATAAATGGTAGATTTCCTAATGGGATATCGTCAAATCTTCATAAATGTGTTGACTTTAAAAATGGTAAATTGAGCGGAATGAAAAGTCACGACTGCTACATAATGATGGAAAATTTATTTTCCGTTATGTTCAAAGAACTACTGCCGTTAAAAATTTGGAAGGTAGTAACGGAGCTTAGTATGTTTTACAAAGAGCTTTGTTCGGCTACTTTAAAAGTGCAACGTTTACGTAAACTTGAAGTGGACATTCCTATATTGTTTTGCAAATTGTAGAAAATATTTCCGCCAGGTTTTTTTAATGTAATGGAACATCTACCTGTTCATCTGCCATCTCAAGCACGACTTCGAGGTCCTGTTCAATATGGATGGATATATCCATTTGAGAGGTATGTAATATGTTATCATGTAATTTAATTGCATTTGAAAGATGAAGTTAATATAAATTAATTTTGCATAGATATTTGAATCATTTAAAGAAAAAAGTGAGGCAAAAATCACGAGTTGAAGGTTCGATATGTAAATCTTACATCGAAGAAGAAGCTTCGTTCTTTTTCTCTCACTATTTCAGTGACCATATGAATATTTCGTTTGAAAGTGTTCCTCGTAATGACGAAGGCGAAGAACAAGAGTCCTCTCAAGCAATGTTATCTATTTTATCTATTTTTAGACAACATGGTCAGCCTTCTGCAAAATGTGTAGAAATATGGCTAGACAATAGAGATCTTCATGTAGCACACACTTATATTCTTCTAAATTGTGCCGAGGTTGCACCGTTTGTTAGGTAATCTGAAATAATAATTTTTGTTTTATTCTTTTCTATAATGCATGCGCGTGTATAACCTAATGTAATAATTTATTTATATAAACGGTGTTTATGAACGTGAACATCCGAATGGAGATCTCAGTAAACAATTTTCCGGTTGGTTTTCAAGTTACGTTTATGAGCCGAGAAATTGTGTTGTTGACGAAGGGTTGAAACATCTTGCGATGGGACCAAAAAGAGTGGTCAAGACATATCCAACATATTTCATCAATGGATATATATTTAACACCAAAGAATACGGTGCAGAAAAATTAACAAATAATACTGGTGTATTTGTTAAAGGTAGTGATGATCGAGAAAATCACTTAAATGATTTTTATGGGTTCTAACACAAATTTTGCAACTGACTTATTTCTTACGACCCGTGGAGGAGGTGTTTCTATTTAGATGCAATTGTTTTAGCAATGTTCCAGGTTCTGGAATTAATGTGCACAATGATTATAATCTTATCGAAATAAAGCATATATCGCACTATGACAAGTATGATGCGTTTGTACTGGCCAAACAAGCATTGCAAGTTTATTACACTCCTTATCCATCTCTAAAAAGAGATAAAGCAGATTGGTCTGCAGTTTTTAAAACAAAGGCCAGATTCACATTCAATGGGAAGAATATTCCGAACGAACAAGCTTATCAGGCAGATCTTGAGCAAAATAACGAAATAATAATTACAGACCATCATACAGATTTTTGTCCTTTGATCGATGAATCAAATGTTTTGGTAGAAGCGTTTGACAGTGCAAAGGAAAATATCGTAGAAAACGAGACCGAATCTGAATCAGAAGACGATGATGACTGATATAAATCTGAATCTGTTTTTTTTCAATTGACGTAACTATGTTGAATTCTTGATGTATTATGAAATTGATTTGACTATGAAACCAAATCCTTTTACCATTGTTTACATGTTTTATGTCATTTATTTAGCAATTTTTATTACAAATGCAATGAAATCTGCTTATCGTCGGATGAGTACACCCATTATGAATCAGGTATAACAAACTTCCATTTCTATTTCCACTTCAGTCATTAATTAAGCAATTTATACCATTGATGTCGTTTTCATAAGAAATATATTTCATTATCATGTTATTATTTTCTTATATAATGATGTGCATATATGTCACAGGTTTATCATAATGTCATATAGAGGTAGGAGCTCTTCCCGATCAACATTAGGCGATGGCAGTGGCCCATCGCAAGAGTCACATCGTCCAGTAGTTTCGTTAGTTAGAGTAGAGGGGTAAGAATTAAATTTTATTCAACATCTTATTCTTTTATGATATACGTACGTACTTATCTATATCGTATTTAAAAACAGGGGGTTCGACCTACTTCCCTCGAAGGTTGTGCTGGATGTCCCTTGAGCTTCTTATCGCAGTAGGATGAGTGCTTGCTGGCCGAAGTGAGATAATATCCCTCCTCACATCATAGAGTGTATATGGAAAGATGTCCTAGTATGTATATTTTTTTTGTTTTCCATTTTTAATTCCTTTCTGTCGTTTTTCTACTGTTTATTGTTTAAAGTGTGATCTTTTTTTACTCTTTATCGTCAAACACATGCTGAGATAGACATCCAGACAGACGATACGCTGCTGGCACGAGGATGCTGGATGAAGAAGATGCACAAGAACTACAGGGACTCGATATCTGAGATTAAGAAATCTGGTAAGAAACCATGGTGGATGGAGGAGAGTGTATAGCAAGCTTGGTTGAGATACTGGAAGACGGACGAGGCAAATGCAAGTATACTAAATTTTTTTAAATTATTAATTTGACGTGATCGACAAATAATGTATCACATTTTGAATGTACATGCAGAGTCGGATAGAAACTCTACAAACAGAAATAAGAAACTCTGCAAACGGAAAATGAACATACAGTTTATTATAGAATGGAATAGGAACGAGAAATATAAATGAGAATGGGCCAAATACAACAAAGGGTTTGAGAAAATAAATTCTACTTTGTTTTATTTATTTTCAACTTTAAAACAATTCTATACATTAAGAAAATTTAAAATTAAACCAAACAAATATTTCCAGAAAATATTTATGTGCCTATTTTTATTTTTCACATTTAAAGCCATATATTATAAGTATTTTTATTTCTTTTCTTATGGGAAAATAGTCCTTATTCAAACCGAGTTTAAAATAACAACCATTCATTTCTTATCCAAAAATTTCAATTTTCCAAATTTCAATTATTCCATCATTTGAAATTATTTGTGATCAAAATGAACATATAGTTTATTATGGAAAGGAATGTGGAAGAGAAGTATAAATGGCATGGGCCTTAAGAAAAAGTTGCTTCTTTGTTTTGTTTATTTTTAACATGAAAATAGTTCTAAACACCATGAAATTTTAATTTAAACCAAACAAATATTTTCACCAAATATTCAAGTGCCAAAATATTTCATTTTTCGTATTTAAACCATATATTATAAGTATTTCAATTTCTTTTCTTATGGGAATATAGTCCTTTTCTTAAATGACTTTAAAATAATTGTTATTTATTTGTTATCCAAATTTCTAGATTTTAATAATTCCATCATTTTAAAATATTTCTACTCAAAATCAAAATTTTCAACGTAAACATTTTCTTTTCTAGAATTTTTCTCCATCTTCCTATTTAGTTTATAAAAATAAAATTATTTTATTTTATATAAATTCTTTATCAAAGTTATTTACATAAATCTGCAGCACCATAATTACATTATTCTATATTTTTCCTTCTAAAATTTACATTTTATCATAAATATATTTTACACAATTTCAAGATTTTTTGTAAAAACCATTTTATTCCCAAACTTTGTACTCCAAAAATCGGGTTGTTAGAGGTATATTATTTAGCACCAATATGAAGCCACATGTGTTGTTCATTTTCATATGAAAAATTGATCAAATTATGCATTACCATCTAAAAGGTTAAGAGTCTACATCAAAGCGAGAAAATTCATTTTTCGTCTATTTATGTATTGAAAAGGTTTACGTATTGGTGCATGATTTATGTGAGTTAAAATGGCAAAGCTAACGGACATAATGCCTAAGATTATTAATAAAAGGATTAAAAAAATATTTGAGTTTGCTTTATTTTAGCCCTCAAAAAAGGCCTTTGCAACATTTGTAGTCAAAACCCTTAGCTAATTTTGGAATATGTCAATTTTAGTAAATGGAACCTGATTTATAATAAATATAGATTTTACAACCTTTTTGCATTAAAGGCATGAACTTTTACTTATAATACTAATTCGTCTCAAGTTTTAAAAATTACTTATTACATAGATGTTCATCATATTCACAGATACATTACCTAGCTTATTCAAGACAAACATTTGATTCTTTAATTTTTTAAAACAAAAAAGAATAATTAATGGTTGATCCGATATGACTTTTTTTGAAAAGACTAACTTTTTCTACAATGTGAATGCATTGGTTTAATGATCGTAGCGTAAATGTTAAATTATGCATGATACAATAATATATAGTTTATAAAACGCCATAAAGTCATCTTGTTAGAAGGCGGATATATTTTCTATGAATGAGAGTGAAAGAACAAACCCCGTTGGAAAAATTCATACACACGATATAATGACATTTATCACCATGAAAAAACTATTAAAGAACAAAAGAAAGAGAGGAGCAAAAGTGAAAGAATCAACTCAAGTCCAGCGATCATTGTAGTGCGATGCCAATCTTCATTATGTAGATCGTAAAATACACAAACAAATGGAAGTAAACCGGCATATTTTATATTTATTTATTTATTGCCGTTTAAAAAAACTATAATTCCTTGTAGCTAATGTACTTGGAAAAACTTTACATTTAACTTAGAACAACACAGAACGATGCATGGCACACCTTTGGTAATTGGAAAATAATGTCTCATGACTATGAGTTTCATACTTGTTGTATGCCTCTAGAAAAATCATTGCATAATCTAAGGTGTCATTGATCGAATACCAAAAAAATAGACCAATTTTTGATGGGTGTTCAAGGCTTTTTTTGCAGGCATTGTCATGGTATATGATGGAAAAAATCAATCAGGTCGCATTTTTTCCTACCGTACATGAAAACTCTATGCTTAATGCTGCTTCTTTTGGGAATTTCACTATTTGATTTCACTTATTCAATCATAAGTAGGCAAGTTCAATGTATGGTAATGCAGTATGAAACATATACAAAAAAATGAGCCACGTGAATACTTTATAAGGTGCCTAGCTAAGTGACTGATGCTCTTCTATTAACAGCTTAATTGTCGATCTGTTTTTTTTTCTCCATTTTTAAGAGAAAACGTCATGTGTTCTATATGAATTAAATTATTATTATTTCAAAATCCTTTACACAACCTATTGAATCATCTAATAATAATTAAAGAATAAAAAATAAAACATTTGGAATATATGAACAACTCAACTACATATTCCCTAAAGTCCATGCGCAAAAAGATGGGAGGAACCCAAAACTTATAAGCTACCTCGGATCATGCCACGTGAAGCTGAAGATGCTACAATGGAACTGGAAACATTTGGCGATGTAGAATACAATGGAAAAGAAGTAACATCATTGTGTGTATGTCTCTGTGTGTGTGTGAGTGATCAACTGAGCATGCTGTTCTCATAAAATTAACGAAGGACCAATATAATTGGAGTATTTAATACATTATAAAGCTACCCTACCCTATCAGTGGAAAATAATTGGTACTAACACCAGTGGATGTTTGCACCGTGAAAAGCCCACTAATTTATTTATCAACCCCTTTTAAAAAACTTTAATAGCCGAAATTTTTTTTTTGTTACCCAACTGTTGAAAAATTTAATAGTCTAATGTATGACTAATCACTCCAAGGCACGAAGAAATTGTTGTCTTTCAAGAATGTTTTCCCCTTCTTTATCACAGCGGGTAGAACGAAAACCTTCTTTCAGGATACAATGGAGAATAATCCGAGCAAGTTGTGATTACTTACTCATATTAGAAGAAACACTCAGAAGTTTTCAGACGAGTTTGATATAGAAGAAAAAGAATCGGTTATTCTCTGCGTGATGGAATGCTGAGTTATATAGGGAGTGAGGTGTCTATTTGAATGGCCGCGACTGTTAGAAAACGGTTGTTACCGTTGGCTATTGAATTTGAATTCAACAGTCAATAAAGCGTACTGTTTCGGACCCGTAGTGGGGGCGTTGCCCCTGCACCCCCACCTAGGGGGGTTGCCACCCCCCTGGACCCCTCCTCCGTAGTGGATCTTATTTGAAAAAACATTAAACATTCCCCACCTTTTTTCAAAAAAAAACTTCACTTATAAAACCAATATATTAAGCTTGTCGTAGAAAATAGTAGATATATGAAAGTAGCTTACGGCTTTGAACTTTTACTTAGTGTAAACAACTCAAAGTTTGTCAAGGTGCTATGGTGAACGTGTCTTGAACCAAGGACCTTTTAATAACTTACCGGAGCCATCACACATACTAATTTCATAATAAAGTGTAAGTCTTTGTTCCTACACATTAAATGGCCTTGCGTAATATCCTGATTTCATGAATGATATAGAGACGGCCTGATCTCATAGAAAGCGGCCTAACTTTCTCATTCATATAGGTGGGTTTTAACTAAAGTGATTCTGCGAGCCACTCCTCCTTATAATTAAACCCATTAAGAATTTTCTTCATCCTCTATCTTGCAGAAATTATACACTAGAGATTTTCCTTTTGTAATGGGATCTATTGTTGTACTCTAGTGTATCTCTAATTTCATACTTCAACTTGTTCTTACTCTTTGAACTCTGTTTGTTTTTCAAAACATAAGTAGGGTTCCTATTGAAGAATGAATTCACATAGACCTTAATCCCATTCCTATAGATGTTTTCGCAATCATCTCTCTAGCCAATCCTTTCGTCAAAGGATCTGCTAAATTATTTTTTGATTCAACAAAGTCGACTGTAATTACACCTCGTTTGAGTAATCCTCTAATAAATTGCTGTCGAAGGTTAAGATGTCTTTGTTTACCATTGTAAGTCTTTTGTGCTACTTTGTACAAAGTAGCTTGACTATCACAATGTATTTTAATAGCCAGAGTAGGTTTTGTCCAAATCGGAATATCTATTAATAAATCTCTTAACCATTCAGCCTCTTTACATGCATCTGCAAGTGCTATAAATTCTGCCAACATAGTTGACTCAGAGATGCATGTTTGTTTCTTAGAACTCCATGATATTGCAGCCCCACATATTGTAAATATCCATCCTGAAGTGGATTTAGAGTTAGACTCTATATTGTTCCAACTTGCATTGCTGTAACCTTCAAGTGCAGTCGGTTCTCCCTTGAAAATTAAACCATAATTCATAGTCCATTTCAGATATCTTAGAATTCTTGATATTGCATTCCAATGCTCTCTTCCTGGATTACTAGTGAATCAACACAAAATTCCTATAGCATATGCTATATCTGGTCTAGTACAATGCATGACATACATAAGACTACCAATCACACTAGCATATTTTAACTGATCGCAACATCTACCAGTATTTTTCATTAATTTGACACTAGGATCAATAGGCGTTTTTGCTAAAGGGAGATCTAAGTGGTCGTATTTCTTGAGGATACTTTAAATATAATGAGATTGTGTCAATAATATTGATCCTTCTTTTCTCACTATTTTGATTCCTAAGATTACATTTGCTTCTCCCAAATCTTTCATGTCAAAATTAGATTCTAGAAATTTCTTGGTTTCTATTATACTTTCTATACTTGACCCAAATATTAGCATATCATTCACATACAAACAAACAATTACACATATTCCATCTTTGTATATAGAATGTATACACTTGTTTGCTTCGTTTACTTTGAATCCTTTTGATAGCATGACTTTATTAAAATTTTCATGCCATTGCATTGGAGCTTGTTTTAATCCGTAAAGAGATTTTAGAAGTTTACAAACTTTCTTCTCTTGTCCGGATAAAACGAATCCTTCTGGTTGTTCCATATACACTTCTTCTTCTAATTCACCATTTAGAAACGCAGTTTTTACATCCATTTGATGGACAAATAAATTGTGAATTGAAGCAAGTGATAATAACAAACGTATCGAAGATATTCTTGCTACTGGAGCATATGTATCAAAGTAATCTATACCATGACGCTATTTATAACCTTTAGCAACCAACCTTGCTTTGTATTTATTAACAGAGCCATCGACATTTAATTTTCTTTTAAAAATCCATTTGCTCCCTATTGGTTTTGATCCCAGTGGTAGATCAACCAACGTCCATGTTTGATTTGACAAGGTAGAATTCATCTCATCGTTAATCGCATCTTTCCAAAAACTTGCATCACGGCAAGTTATTGCTTCCCTATAAGTCTGTGGATCATCATCATTACTAAGAGTTATCTTAGTCTGGTGTGTGATTTCATTTATATCTCCTTCTACCAGGTACGTCAAAAATTCCGGTCCAAAGTTCTTTTCAACCCTTTGCCTCTTGCTTTTACGGCGTTCAGTACCCAAACATCGTGCAGTTGATTCTTTATGAATCTTTTTAGCAGTACCATTTTAAACATATACGTAAAAAATTCTGCATCGATTGATTCTGTAATTTCATTTGTTTCTAATTTCAGAAATCTATATGCAGAGCTATTCTTGGCGTATCCAATAAATACGCATTTATATGTTTTGTTTCCTAACTTTGTCATTTCTGGGTGTGGTTTTCTTACATAAGCCAAGCATCCCCATACCTTTAAACGACTATGATTAGGTTTTCGATTATACCATAGTTCATAAGGAGTTTTGCTAATTCTTTTCATAGCAATTCTGTTTCAGATATAACATGCACTTAAAAGTGCTTCTCCCCACCAACAATCAGATAAACCGGAACTTAACAACATACAATTAACCATATTCAATAAAGTTCTATTTTTCCGCTCAGCAATACCATTTGATTCCGGTGAATATGGTGGTGTAACTTCATGGACTATTCCATTAGATTCACAAAACTCTAAAAGTTCTATTGATTTATATTCACCACCTCTGTCGGATCTTAGCACTTTAATTTTACGATTTAATTGATTTTCAACTGCTGCCTTATATATTAGAAACTTTCTTAGAACTTCATCCTTACTTTTTAGTAAGTATATGTAAGTATATTTTGAATAATCATCAATAAATGTCACAAAGTATTTGTTTCCTCCTCGTGATACTTTACTATGTAAGTCTCCAACATCAGTATGCACAAGTCCAAGCAATTCAGATATCCTACTTACTAATTTGTGTGATTTACAAGTTAATTTACCTTGTACACATATTTCACACTTATCAACATTCTCAATGTTGCATTTCGAAATAAGTCCTAGATTATGCATATTTCGAATAGAATTGTAGTTAATATGGCCTAATCTACCATGCCATAAGGGGAAAGATTCAACCATATAAGCAGAAACTGATTTTATTAAATTCATTTTGAACATTCCATTACTTGAATACACCTTTCCAATAAATGCATTATTTTTGGACATAACAACACTATCTGATTCAATGACTAACTTAAACCCTCCTTTGTTGAGACGATCTCCAGAAATTAGATTCTTAGTCATTTCTGGAGCATGAAATATGTCAACCAAAGTCAGAACCTTTCCTGAAGTAAACTTCAGAGTAATATTCCCAATACCAACAACTCTTGCATGAACATCATTACCCATTTTGACTTCTTTTAGTTCGTTGCATTCTTTATAGGTCTGGAACTATGACTTATCGTTACAGATATGAATGGTTGCACCTGTGTCTAACCACCATCAGTCTTCAACTCCAACAGAGTTGGCTTCTTCTACAATAGCGACCATTTTTGGTTCATTTTCAGAATCAGCAACAATGTTAACATGTTTATTCTTTTCTATCTCGTCTCTTATGCGAATTCTGCATTCTTGGGCATAGTGACCAGGTTTCTTACAGTAAAAGCATTCACCTATGGGCTTCTTAGATTTCTCATGTTTATTCCCTTTGGGATTGTTCTTTCTTTTCTTCCCATTACTATGATTCTTAGAGAATTCTCCTTGAATCACATTTTCTTTTTCTGTCTCCTGATCATCTTTCTTATCTCTCTTGCGAGATTCTTCCTCAATACGTAAATGTCGTATGAGGGATTCCAGAGAGTGTGTTTTTTCTTCATGCATCAGTTTCTTTTTGTAGCCATTCCAAGTACTAGGCAATTTTGCAATTACAATTCCTACTTGAAATGCTTCAGGAAGTTCTATTTTCACATCCTTTAGTTTACTAACAAGCAGATTTAAATCATGGGCTTGGGAGACAATATCAGCATCATCATTCATCTTATAATTAATATAATTACTTATTAGAAAATCTGATTACTTGCCTCTTCAATGCGGTATTTGACATCCAGAGCCATCCATAGAGCTTTTGCGCCATCAATAGTTCTGTGTGCACTGTATATTGAATCTGAAAGTGCATTGAGAATGTGCCTGCGACAAAGAAAGTCTTCATTCTTTCACTTCTGCCTTAATTCCTTTAACTCTTTCTTTCGTTGATCAGAATCTGTAGTACTTTCTTCCAGAATTGGTTCTAAGTCATCGTTTATTATATGGTTCAGACCAATAGTGGTGAGAAAAAATAAAATTGTTTCCTGCCAGGGAGTAAAGTTATTTCCATCAAATCTTTCAAAACGGGTGAGATCCTGATTCATTACTTGAAGAGATTGCGATGTAGTTCTGTTGAGTGACAAGTCTTGAATAGAAGACATTCTTGAAACTATTGAAAAATTTAATAGTCTAATGTATGACTAATCACTCCAAGGCATGAAGAAATCGTTGTCTTTCAAGAATGTTTTCCCCTTCTTTATTACAGCGGGTAGAACGAAAACTTTCTTTCAGGATACAATGGAGAATAATCCGAGCAAGTTGTGATTACTTGCTCAGATTAGAAGAAACACGCAGAAGTTTTCAGACGAGTTTGATATAGAAGAAAAGGAATCGGTTATTCTATGCGTTGATGGAATGGTGAGTTATATAGGGAGTGAGGTGTCTATTTGAATGGTCGCGGCTGTTAGAAAACGGTTGTTACCGTTGGCTGTTGAATTTGAATTCAATAGTCAATAAAGCGTACCGTTTCGGACCCCCCCTCCGTAGGGGATCTTATTTGAAAAAACATTCAACACCAACAATAGAAACTATCATAAGGTCGTTACAACCAACTCTATTGATTTATCTATCAGTTGCCACGATATTGATAATGCTTAAAGTATAAATTCTACCCCTAATAACATACAAAATCTATCAATGGTTCTGAGCCTATGGGATATTTATCACACTATGTTACTCTTTTCACCGTCACAGTGTTGTAAAATAAAATAGAACTTGATGCATCGATGCAGAAAGCCCAGATGCATGTGAAAACAACAATTGCTTATGCGATCATCAGATTTGTATTATTAGAAATCCCATCAAGAACCTTTACTACCGTCATACAGGGTCGTATTGTACACAACACGGTAACATAAACTTACACATTTTCCTTAGTTAAAACCAAGAAAACAAACCAATATCATAATTTAAAATAGGAAACACTACTCAATTATTCGGAGCATGAAGAATAGAAAAAACATACACCAAAAATTACCTCCGATTGGGCAGAGACGTAGGTTAACAAAATGTACAGCTCCTTTACAGGTTTAAATCCAGCTGAACCAAGCACGGGCAAGATCCGCCGCACTGAAATCAGATGCAAAATTCAAAAATCGACAACAATCCCTTACGACTTGTAACAAAAATGGTGAATATTTGGATGCCTTTAACAATCCTGTTTTTCGAAAACTTCCCTCTTTGTTTTCTGAAAACTTCGTGAGATCTGAAACCGCCGCCGTCCCCCTCTTCGTTCGGCCTCCCAATTCGTGTCTCCTCAGTTTGCCTCCCCTCTCCCCATCGACACCGCACCTATTCCATAACAATGGAACCTCAAGCCACTCGCCCTCCAGATCCCCCTCCCCCCGATGTAGAACCTCCTCCAGGCTTCCTGCCGTTAGCTTCCAAAGAACGGAACCCTGCCGACAACGATGGTTTCACCTTGGTGAGTCGACATAAATGGAAACGTACCCCTACTATTATGCCTAATTCACGTACAGGTAACCCTAATGATAAAGATTTACATCAGAAAACCCCTTTTCCGTCTCGTCCACCCACTGTTACAAATGTTAATAACACTAGTCAAAATTCGTCTCGCCTTAATACTCCTCAAACTCCCCAGATCGCAACCAATTCCGTCTCGAAAAGGTGGAATTTTTCCACCACATCCAGTCGTGCTTGGAACGAAGTAGTTAAAGGCAACAATATCCCTATCACTATTCCATTGAAATTCTATCAACCACGAGAACTAAACTCACTGCAATGTGCCAAAATGTCAGAAGAAGTGGTGCTAAAGGCTAAAAAGCAATGGGACAACGCCATAGTGGTATATGTAGTAGGTCCGAAGCCATATTATCCGTATTTCAAAGAATACATTATTAGAGTATGGAAACCACAAGATGAATTCGCAATTTACTCAAAGGAAAACGGATTCTATGTTATAAAGTTCAACAAAAAACAAGATTGTGACAAAATTCTAGAAGGGGTTCCTTATTTCTATAATAAAAAACTAATGATGATGAAAAAATGGTCTCTGGGAATGCACCTCAGCAAAGAACTCCTGCGCACAATCCCAATCTGGATACGCCTCCCCAATCTCCCTCTGGATTATTGGACAGAAGAAGGAATTAGTAGGATTGCCTCAGTGCTTGGCTCCCCAATCAAACTGGATAAGGCTACTGAAGGCATCATCAAAATAGCATACGCGAGAGTTCTGGTTGAAATAAATAACTCGTTCAAATTCCCTAGTAAGATTCCCATAATAACTGAAGACAATAAAATGATATGGCAAGAAGTGAATTACGAATGGAAACCATCGTTATGTATGAACTGTTCGAGTTTTGGACATGCTGAAATCAACTGTCAATTTAATAAAGCGTGGCAACCAAAAACAGGTGCAGTACCATCTAAAGAGAACAACGCAGACATGTTGATAGACAACAGAGAGAATAACGTGGAGGATGTAGTAAACAACAACCATAATATCGATGAAACAGTGACTACCTTTCAGAATATTTCTGAAACAATACAACAAACAATTCCAGCAGACTCTAATCATCAACACACTGTTATTGAAGACTCTACACAGGAACATTCAAAGAAAACACAGTTATCACATCATATAGTTACAGTCCTGAATAAAACTACAAGTTCAAGCATTATTCCTAATGAGACAGAAACAACATCAAATATACAAATGACAAATGCCGATACAGGTTCACTCCTTCATGACTCCAGAGATATATGCATGGTCCAATCTGAAGTGCCCAGTATGTCTGACCCTATAGAACAAATCACTAACTCTTCCCATAACTCCAAAACCAGCAACACGCGAAAAATAAGAACATATGAAACCCCTTTTGAATTTAAAGCTTCAGCAGATTCTAATGTCGTCGACAATCCTGCATGGCACACCATGGTGAATCAACTTAAAGGAAAAAATCAAAAATCAAAAAAAGCGAAGTTATTGGTGAATGCTACTACTCCAGAAATCAGTAGCTACCCCGAAAACAATATTTAGATGGAGTTCCTCTTTTGGAACATAAGGGGTATGAATTCCGCAACCAAGCAAATGGAAATGGCGAGATTAGTGAATAGTAATAAGTTTTCTTTTATTTGCATGCTTGAAAATAAACTCTCGGCAAGTAATATTGATAGATTCATGAATAAAATGCACACTAAATGGAAATTTACACATAATATATTAGATGGCCAGAAATGTCGTATTCTTATAATCTGGGATTCAAGTCAATGGTCAAATATAATTCTCTACACGAATGAACAGTACATCACAAGTATCCTTCACAATTATAATGGCCTCAGTGTGATATGCACATCTGTGTATGGTCATAATGATGAAATGAAGAGGAAGGACCTATGGACATACATTAATGAACAGTCTATGCGTATTAATCTGCCCTGGCTTCTAGCAGGAGACTTTAACTCAATATTATCTTCTACGGAAAGAATAAATAATGGTAATTACACTGATATGGGAGACCTTGATTTTATGAACTGCATTAACAATTCTCGGCTTACTGAACCAATGTATTCAGGAAATTTTTATACTTGGAGAGGGGGTCTGCAATTTTCAATTCATAGCAAAATAGACAGAGTTTTCGTCAATTCTCTATGGTTCGAAAAGTTCAAACATTATGGTATACACTTTGGAAATCATTCCATTATTGATCACACCCCTATCATGATTAATTTAATAACCCAGAACACGAGAAGAAAGCCCATACCTTTCAAATATAAAAATTCGTGGCATCGACAAAGTGGATACCAGAGCATCGTCCAACCAGTTCTGGCGCAAGAATTTCCAGGGAATGCTCTCTACAATCTCCTATGTAAATCAAAAACTGTGAAAGTTACTCTGAAAAACTGGATAGCAAATAAAAGCAATATATACTCTGAATTAAATACGTTAAAAGAGGAAACAAATGATATGTACAAGAAATTAGTTTGTGAACCTCTTAACAACTATCTCATTGAAGAATATAGCTCGAAAAATGCACAGATTTATGATATTATGAGGAATATTGCGATAGACAATGAACGAAGGATGAAAATAAACTGATTGACAAAAGGAGACAAACCAACTGAATTTTTCTTCTCAAAAATCAATAAAATTAAACCACCAAGGGGAAACAAATTCATCATTCAAGAGAATGGAGATTGGTATCCAGCATCAGAAACTATTGGTGGAGCAGCCACAACATATTTCACAAATCTCTTTTCATCGCCTACAGGCAAAACTCAATTTCCAGACATAATATGCAAAAGAATACTCTCAGAAAAAGCAAAAGAAAACCTCTGCAAGCCTTTTCTCCTCGAAGAAGTTAAAGATGCAGTTTTTCAAATCAATGACAATAGTTCCCCAGGACCGGATGGAATTAACTCTAAATTCTATAAAATTCACTGGGAACAAATCAAATACGACATATGTAATGCTATGAACAGTACCCTACAAGCAGGGAAAATCATTAAAGAAATCAATCATACATTCATTTGTCTTATCCCTAAAAATCCAAATGCAGTGGACATGACTGACTTCAGACCTATCTCCCTATGCAATGTATCTTATAAAATACTTGCAAATCTTTTATGCAATAGAATGAAAACCCTCATGAATGGTCTAATCTCCTATAACCAGAATGCTTTCATTCCTGGAAGAGTTATCACAGATAACTCACTCCTAGCTTATGAAATGATAAGAGGGTTCAACAGGAAAAAATCCAATGAATTATGTCTGAAAATTGACCTGCATAAGGCGTATGATAAAATTAATAGAGATTTTATTCATCATATGCTGATCTCAATGAACTTTCCCCCCCAGATTTGTGGATCTCATATATGAATGTATTACTACACCCACTTTCTCGGTGTTAGTAGAAGGGTCACCACATGGTTTTATTAATAGCTCAAGAGGATTACGACAAGGTGACCCCCTCTCACCTTACCTTTTTGCCATAGCTATGGAATACTTGACTATTATTCTGGACATGGAATTTCACAAAGGCATTTTAACCCCCATTATTCAAAATGAACCAGTGATTACTCATCTGATTTATGCAGATGACATTTTGATATTAACTAAAGCCACAATTCAAAATGCTACCTGCATCAAGCAAAGTTTTCAAAATCTGTGCAACACTACAGGTCTGGAGTTAAATCCCAACAAGTCCTCTCTATTTTTTAGTGAAGGTGCCACAAATAAAGACCAGATAGCCAACATACTTAATATTCATATTGGTAAATTGCCAATCATCTATCTTGGTATTCCTTTATCAAACAACAAACTGAAAAAAAGGGACTTTGGAGGGTTAATTGATCAAATTAATAAAAAATTCAATCATTGGCACAGCAAATTTCTAAACATTAGTGGTAGAGCTGAACTAATTAAAACTATAATCCACCCTATATTGCACTTCTGGCTGCAATTTTCTCCATTTCCACTGGCAGTTATGCAAAGAATTGATAGCTTATGTGCAAATTTCTTATGGAAATCTAAAGCTCACCAAATGAAATGGGAAGAAGTGTGCAGAACTAAAACTGAAGGTGGTTTTGGCATCAGAAAAATTGAAGATATCTCTAAAGCAGTGGCCTCAAATCTTTTGTGGAAATTTATCAATCGTGAAACCACATGGGCTAAATGGATGCAAAACAAATATTGTAAAAATACAAACTTCTGGAATGCTAGCACTGATCTTACTGCATCAAACACCTGGAAAACATTACTTCGAGCAAGACAGTGGTGCAAAGGTCTCATTAACAAAAACATAGTCAATGGGGATGACACAAGCCTATGGTTTGACCCTTGGATCAATGGAACCTCATTAATAGACGACATAGGATGGAATACCATGTCAATGATTAGAGGACATAACAGAAAAGTGTCTGAATTGATCTCCAACCATAAATGGAAACAAAACATCAATTATGTCCCTACTCAGTTCCATCAAACCATATACAATGTTACCATTCAACCTCAGTATGAAAAAGATTATTGGAATTGGCTACTAAGTAACAATGGACAATTTACACTAAAGTCAGCATGGAATCATTTAAGAAATAAGTACCCAGAATATTTCTGGACAAAAATCATATGGGGTAAGGGATGTGCCCCCAAAATGTCAATATGTACTCTCCTGGCCATCCAAAACAAATTGAAAACCAAGGTCCGTATTAGCAAATGGAACACAGACATGGACCAACAATGCAATTTATGCGCAAGCCATATAGAAGATAGAGACCACCTATTTTTCAACTGCCCGTATTCTAACAAATTGCTGGAAAATACCATGCAAAAATTGAAATTAGACATCAATCTAAATTTCAACATTAACCAAATTATGGAATGCATAAGCAACAGCAACAAGAATCAAACTTTAGACAACCAAATCATCAACATAGCGTTTACTTCCCTGATTTGGAACATTTGGTGTGAAAGAAACAACCGGATCTTCAGAGGTATTGAAATGCCAACATCAGTTAGAAACGCCCTGATAAATCATGATGTTAAAATGCGTACGCAACACTTAATCCAAGATAGAGAAGTTAGTAGAGAAGCGAAACTCATCTACGAAAACTGGAACATTGTCAGCAGGATCCAGGTTCCTCCGCATCCCCCCTGACCTGCTTTTTCACTAGAGGGTTTCTTCGGTCATCTCCCCGTTGATGAGATTTTTGTCCTCTTGTGTTTCCAGACCCGTTTGTGCTTTTACTTGGCATATGTCTTTTGCTCCCCTAACGAGACAGAAGTGGTTTCACACTTCCTTTTAGAAGGTTCTGGACTGACTCCTTGAGAAGAATGTATTTTAGATTGCTATTGTTGTTTGTGTATTTTCTGTTTAGTTTTTTATCGGTCCAAGTTGTTATTACGGATGTTTTTGAGTACTTTATAAACTTTGTTTCAACTCCTCCATCTGTTCAACAACTTGGATCCGGTTTCTCCGTATTGTATCGTTAATATATGGAAGTGATATGTACTCTTTTTCCTTGTAAGGTACCCGACTAGGTTAGGGGGGTTACAAGGTTCTAATGAGGCATATCATGAAAATATATGCTCTTCTTTGTTAATAAAGTACCTTTTTTCAAAAAAAAACATGGTGAATAACAGTGATTTTCCTCGACCATGCCTTGTTTATTGTTCTTGCGCCAAAACTGAAAGAAGGAAGATGCGAAGAGATGTGCAGCTGAAAACGATGTTGACGTCGAGGGTAGGGCAAACGGCGTGGCGGTAAATTTGGGGGAAAGGAACAGCTGAACCCAGAATCAAAGGGAATTTATCGATTGGCAAAGGGACCGAAGGAAAAGAAGCAGAAGAGGAGAAAACGGGAAGGGTATTCAATGGCAGTGGGCGGCGTTAGTTGGGAGGAAAGAAGATGAAGCCGAAAGAGGGGAAGGGTTTGCAGATGGAAATGCGAAAGATGGAAGCATGTAAAAATAGAAGACGGTTCGGTTGGCCAAATTCAAGGGGTTTCTGTGCTGTTGAGGTGAAAATCACCGATCTTAATATAGTATAGATTAATCATTGTGTTACTTTTGCATCTGTTTCTTCATTGCATCTAAAGAAGCGTATATTAAATGATTGGGTGTTATTTATATTAGTATCATATAATTTATTAAACCTCCGTCTAATCAATAAGATGAACCAAAAGTAGATGAGTTTATTGAATTTTTTGTTTATCGTTGTTTTATTATATAATGATTGCTTCATATATATTATTTCAGCGATATCTGGAGTAATTTTGTGTGTCGAATGATTACAATTTTGTAGATATTTTGATTTTCTTAAATCTAAGAACGTTCCCTTTATTACAAACCAAAAATTCGTATAGAAGGCACATGTTACATACTAACAACTTCATAACTGAATCTATTAGCAGTGCTTAATTTTTTTATTACATTTTTCGTTTTGTTGAAAAAAATCACACGTCATTTATTTCTTTTCTCACACTATATTATATTAATTTTTAACTTTTTATTTTCAATTTCTTTTTCATTAACTTCTATGAGAATGGAAAAAATTGAGGTGTTAAGTTTAGCCTAGCTTTAATAAAGCTAGAAGTATACATATTTGATTGAAGGAAGAATGCAATGGTTGAACATATTCATGTATTACACCATTTTTTGAAGATTGATTCTCCAAAAAGACTGTCAGTTTTATATCTATTAAATAATAGTAAAACGGAAAAATTTCTACTGATTCTTTCTCTATATTTTATTTTCAAACCCCCACAATTTATAATTATTATAATTGTTATTACAAAATTTTATGAATTCTCTCTATTATCATTTAACATTTAAATATCAATATTAAATTATTCTAAAGTCTAACTTTTATCATATTACTTTGCATTTGAGTTCGCATAACTAAATCTATTAAGTTATCAAACATTTGAACATTTGAAATAAATATAGTTTGCTAATATTTTTTATTTAAGGTAATAATTCCTAAATAATGAAAATTCAATGTGCTATATACCACATTTACGTTTACAAAGGTTTTTTAAACTAAAATTTCAATCAAGTCCACATAACTTAAAGTTTTCACAATTATATACAAAATTTTAGTACTCCACTACAAGAAAACTGCAGTTTACCTACGCCAAAATGGCGTAGGCGGGGCGTAGGTAAATGCATTAACTACGTAACCCTTACGCCAATTTTGGCGTGGGTAAAACTTGCGTAGCTAATAAAATACCTACGCTTTACCTACGTCATCCGTTGGGTTGTTTCCTACGTCTTTCGTACGCCATGATTTTTCTACGTCTTTCCTATGCCTCGTTATTCCTACGATTTTGCTATGACATTTTTACTTCTTTCGTTACCTACGTCTTTCCTACGTCATTTGTTTACCTACGTCTTCCCTACGTCTTGTTTTTCTACGCTTTCCCTACGCCATTCGTACATATTACATTTCCTACGTTTTATCTACGCCATTCATTCATCTACGGGTGCATCAATATTCCCTTTACCTATCCTTTTCTAAAGCAATTTTGATATATTACTATTGTGTTTCATTTCACCATATTAAATAGAAACTAAAACCAACTTGATACACATATATACACATTCCAACAAAAAGATTAACATCAAATCATTCATCTTTAATTCAAGAAAAAAATATCTCATTCATATTACAAAGTTAAACAGTATTAATCAAGTTTTTATATGTCAAAATAATACGATAATATGTTCAAAATTTATAATCACATCACATTGTAAATCAAACTGCTTCCACATTGCAAGAATAGTAGCCAGTTCATAGACAAAAGGCCTTCCACTATGTCCACTTTCTCTCATGGTATATGCTTCAGCAGTAAAGGTCGAGACAGTGCTCAAACAGCCCAGAAACCCCAACTGGATCCTCCTAATCACTATTGTCTTTTGCATACTTACTCGCATGAAATATCATAACTCGCATGAAAAAAACAAAGTTAAAAGGCCAAACCTGCAAAGTAGAATTATATTAAGAAGAGCAGTCTACCAAAAAATTGTAACAGAATTATCCCACAAAAAGAACATAAGCTTTGCCTCCAAATGAAATAATACAGAGGTGCCTAATTATCCATCATGAATGTAGACTGCGTAGTGGTTGTATACTATTGCATAAAAAACAATATTTATTGTCTTTAATACAAATATCTGTATAGTTCTTATAGCCATTAACATCACTAAGCGAAGAATTAAAACCGCATATGAGATGCAGCATGCATGGATATGCTTCAAAAGCATGCCTTATGCATTTCATTCATTACAGCTAACATGAATTGGGGTTGGCTGTATGGATATAAATAGACAATCATATCGGTCCAAGTCACCTAATGATAATACTACAAACCAAGAAAACCAGAAACATCTACTCATTCTGATCCAGAACTATTTCACCACTTTCTTTTAATTACTGTTTCACCTCCATGTACGTATATTCTGATCTTTTTTCCTTCTAATTTTGCACATTCAAAATTTCACGCATTTACCTTTTTTTAACAATGCTCATTGGTATTCTATAATCACGATTCATAAAATACGTATTATTTTATTGGGATATGATTCACCAGCCATGAATAGTATAAGGATTGCACCGAGGCAAACCAATAAAATGAGAATAGCTTGTAAACAAAGCATTCAAAAAAATTGATCTGATACCAGAAATGCACCAGGTAACGTAAATAATATGTCGGAAAGCAGAATAAGGCAAATAATTTTAGAAACTAGAAAACCAAACTAAAGCCGGATGAATGAGGTGAGATCATACCAAAATGATAGCAGCAGTAGAAATGCAGATAGGAACAAAATTTGAGGAGACGCCGCACGAGATAAATTATACATATCAGTAAGAACCAATAAACAATTGTTTCCTACACAACCTTAAATCTTATGATGAAAATGTGTTAACATGGGTGTGGTCTTTCGATGCATACCCATGAGGATAAAACCACAGCCATTTAGCCAGCATTGCCACCGTCACAGGTTGCCAGGATAGCAGATATGAAATAAATAAAGTAGCCTGCAAAATGAATGAATACATAAACTTGCTGCATGCTTATTTGAGGATGTCAGTACATTAAAGCAATTGTTTTCAAAAAATGGGAAAAATAATCAGAACTTGATGCACAAAAATAATAAATTATTAAGGCGGCACAAGTGGAACAAATAAAAAGTAAACCTAGCCAAAAGTTAAGATTATGAGCAGAGGATAATAAATACACATTTTTCATTACACAAAATACCTTTAAAATAAACTATAATCTGAATAAAAACAGAACAAATTATTTTCGGATGCGGATGCATTTGTATTCATATCCGAATCCGTTTTTCTTGATATAAGACATTTATCTGCTTTATGATAATGTGGATGAATTTTAGATTTTTTTAAAGTACCAATTGATAGCCTTAATAATGATTGGTTTATTTGAATTTTGTATATACATTTTTCCACATCCTGATAATACACCATCGGGGATCTCCTTCAATGTAAAGGCACCACCAACGCTTTCATTGTTTACTGAATAAGCATCCAATGGTGGAGCATGTAGTCAAGAAGAACTCAAAATCGAATGCCTATTTATTGGATAATTACAACAAAAATTGAATTCCTATTTATTACATAATTACAACAGAAATCAAAGTCATTTTGTGATCTGTATTCTGCATTAATGAGCAAACATTTTTATTCCTGTAGTGCTTATTTATTTGGAGAAAGAAAGGAGAAATCGACAATTAATTTTTCATTTTACTTTGAGAAAGAATTAAAAAAACATAATAAACAAAATTTCATTTTCTTCATATCTCTTTTTCTCCCCAGTTTCTCCATAATAAAATCTTCTTTCATATACTTAAAACTTCTACACTGAGATTACAACAAATCTTCAAAATTTTCAACTTTGAGCGCATAAGTTTAAAAAGTCATCGTATCAATTTTGGAGAGCAGATGATAATTATTGATTGCATCATAGTCATATCATATTTTGCTTTCAAGATAGTGTCCTCGTCCAAGACCCAACTCCATCAATTTCTCTTTGTTGTTCCGATCCATCATTTCCGACAATTTTTAAGTGAGATTAAATTCAACATTTATACGATTAGCCTGTTCGGGTTTGGAACAAAGATTGGGCTGTTTTGATGATTTGTGCATTTGATGAAGAAAATACAGAATTTTAAGCAAAGTTGAATCAAATATAGGAATTTCAAAACATTAACATGATAATATATTCAATTAATACTAAGATACAATCCAAATTTTCCTTCTACCTACCTTTTCTGATTTGTATTTGGACGGTCCTAAGTGTTCTGGTACCTAAACTAGTTATGAGCCAAGACCCTATTATAAATACTGATTAGAATAACAAATTTAAAGCGCCAAAGTCATTTATATATGATACAAATAACAAATGGAGTAACAAAATGAAACAATTGTCTTAGTAATAATACTACAAGTCATACAATGGTTCTAAATAAAACTATTTCTAGCAATTAATTTGTGTTAGAAATATTAATCATTAAATTTGAAAGCAAAAAAACGTATTTACCATAAATTTTAGCATTTAGATCATATAAATATTCTATAAATAGAAATTCATAACATAAACTTACTATAATATAAAGATAAAAAAGTCCATCCTCTTATGCAAAATTATGATTTTTGAAATTGATATGATGCTTCTATCTTTCTTTCAATTTCTTTCGATAGAAGTAGATTTAGAAAATTATAAATTTATGGAATTTCTAAAAGTTGTGATTTTAAAATTTAAGAGCTATGTATTGAAGGAATAGTGGATGAATTATGCTCATCTTCCTTGCACTTAGCATCTACTTTTAATTTCATATAATGGGTTTTGTTGGCTTGTACTATAACTATTCACACCTTGGTTTTACTATTTTTCTATTTTGATGCCCTTTTGTGTTTTTTTATTTTGATAACCTTGTGTGAATGGGCCCAAAGCCATGACTTTAGTGGCGTTCTCTAGTAGCCACCCTTACATTTAAGAACTAGTTTTGGTTGTTAATATGTATCGTAATCATACTAACATAAATCTGAAATGCTATGGTTCTGGAATGTTTTTCTAGATATAAAGGTTTGTAATAAAAATAATTAATAAGCTTGTGATGATTTTTTTTAATAGATGCAGGAATACAAGGAATATATACATAAGTAGAACGAAATATATACATAAGCAAGATTTATATACCAATTTAAGCACTATAATTATTACATTCTATTATGAAAAATAAAAATGAAGTAGGTATGTGTATCATATAATTCAAATTAGTATATTTTATGATTAAACATGAATATATCTTATATTATATGTCTTAAAGTCGGAACTAACTCAAGGAGTTTTCACATTTTCTTAAGATTTTAGAATTTAACATTATATTCACCTGAGTATATCCTTAAGAAGGACAAAAGTTCAAGTTCGAATTGCTAGGTTCGAATCTCGATTTTCTCTAATATTTAAAATTGCTTAGTTCGTTTAAAATATTTATTCTTTCCTATTAAGTTTTTCGTACTATTAAATTTCCATCAAATCCAAGCTTAGCTCATAAAATCTAGTATTTTGTATCCAAATTATATGAGTAAGTTGGATCTTTGTTCAAATTTCATTGGTCGTATTTTTTGATACATATACCTTGTTTAAAACAACATATTTTCAACACTAATGATAACGATAACAAAAATAAAAGAATGAAAACTAATAAATAAATTATAAATGAAGAATAATAAATTAAATAAAAAGTATAATAATTATATATATATATATATATAATTAAAGCTATAGTTCTATCCTAAGTATTTTTTATAAGTTTTAATCCTTGGTCATTTTAATATGTAAAATATAAAATGTATTCCATTAGTTAGTCTGCATTCAACCGCCGATATGAGCTTCTATATTATTTGATATTCGTTTACCTAATTAAAAATGATGTGTGCTTAAATTTCATTGGTTCTAGGTAAATATAACATAAAATATTGTTGGCTTTCGCAATAAAAACATGATGATAAGGAAACCGACATATCTATTTGGTTTAGAACAAAGTTTTCGTTGAAGAATATTGATACCTAGTTTTTGTCTCCCGGTCACCATTATAATTTTATTAGATATCATTATTTTCTATGTACTTTTGGCCACCATGTTCTATTTTTTCACTTAACCCTACACAACTCAGCTCTACAAAGCAATATTTCTCATCTCTTCTTAGTAGCAAATCTTACGTACTTCTCAAAAAATCCAAACCTTAAACTAAAAAAAAAATCTTTTTGCGTAGTAGATA
Source organism: Allium cepa (assembly GCA_030765085.1). Classification (NCBI taxonomy): domain Eukaryota; kingdom Viridiplantae; phylum Streptophyta; class Magnoliopsida; order Asparagales; family Amaryllidaceae; genus Allium; species Allium cepa. The sequence goes on along the minus strand of CM060943.1, from coordinate 870,557,565 downwards.
ACGGAACGTGAATATTTAGTGGATAATTCCAATTGTAATGATCACAAAGAATTTAGTTTGCTTTTCATGGGTTAAATTTGTATTTTTAACAAATCAAACATAAATATGTTCCTTCTCATATATAAACGATCTCATGGTTATATATATATTTAGAGGGCGTAAAATTTGATAATGTTGTAACAAAAAATGTCAATATATGTTATTAAACCATATATTTTTATCACTCAACGTATATGTCTTATTTCTCTTCTATTATTATTTTTGGTTCTTAGATGGAGGATGCCAATGCAATTATTGTTTTGGATGCTAAATTTGGCGATAGTTAAAATACGGTACAAGAGGATTGATTAAATGTTTTAAAAGACATGAAAGTTGATTTGACAAACCGTTTGCTACTAAAGAAGAAAACAACCAATGGTACTTTATGTTGATTAGAAAATTGAATTAGGGAAACTTCGTCCACCGGATATACAAATAACGGATGCTCATTTTCAAATTGAAACACAAAGAAAATTTAAAATAGAACAACATGAATGTTGACGAACTTTTCTTTTTGTAGCGATCGAAATGTAATGAAATGCAAGAAAACTTGAATAGTCCCACAACATAATCGATTTTTTAAATCGTAGCATAGTTGTATGAATTCAATACAATACCAAATCCAACGTAACTCACCCGTTTCACATTGCATTTCTCAACTACACCCTCTTCCATATATAATCCCTTGCACAACTCCCATTTCACCTCCATGTAACCAAACGTTTATTGCTTCCTCGGCAGCCAAAAAAATAAATGCAACTCGACAATTAAAACATTTAAATCTCCACAACTTTCATCAATGCCTCCACCAAAATAATACCCACGTCAAACCCATCGCTGTCCACAGCCATGGCGAATCTGTCTCCATCTCCCAACCCGAACCCAATACCAGACACCTAACAACAGCCTCCAACCCTTCCTATGAATTACCGAAAAGGCAACTAGACGGTCCAGGAAATGCTGACCCTCATCACTGCCAAACGCCTCCATGACGCCCGACACTATGCCTCCATGTCATCCCCCTTCCCCTTCCAATGCTCAGCCCGGTCATGTTGGAAGTGGATAAAGAACTACAGCTACGCCCATGGCTACCTTCGCTCCTAGAACCAGTGCATCGACAAATGGGACAATCCTCTCCGCGAGTACAAAAAGGTCCGCCGCCACGAGTCCAGAAATGTTGGAACCAACCCTGGTACCTGTGCCAACTGAAAAAGCTACTGGGAGAGGGAGAGGCATGAAAGGAAAGGATTCAACCTGCCTACCAACATGGGCTTCGACACCAACGAATCGCTCACTGTTGTACTCAATCTCCACAATGCTCGTCGAATCCCCCTCTCCTCGACACCGATCATGATGATCCCACCACGGTAGTTGCCAAAAGACTTGTCGCCCCATCCTGCGGTGACCCAAGCCGCCATAGAGACTGAAGAGTCAGGTAATTTCAGTTTTCAATTCTTTTAATTTGATAACGTGGGACTAATATAGTCGCTGGGCCCTGTGCATAGTAATGCATGAAATATTTCATTACAGTCGTAAAGCTGAAAATTTATGAAAAAGATTGCATTTTTAGAATGCTTTTCAAGATGAATAGTATGTTATATGCTTTCGATAGCATTTTTTTCCCCTTAATTTTGTGTTACTTTTTTTTAATTTTTCGAAAGAAGTTGAATTGGAAGAGTCAATAGAGGAGGTACATGAGATGAAAGAAGCAAGATGAGAGATTTGGTGATGACCATGGTGCGTACTGTCCCAATGCTGTAGCAGACATTGGTGACATTTGAGGAGAACAATCACGGGCACAAGTAGTTGATGGAGTTGGAAGAAAGGAAGTTGAGACTGGAAGAAAGGAGGTTGAGGCTGAAGAGGAGAGGTTCGAGATGAAAAAGCAAGCGGTATCTGGGTTACTATCTGCCTTTAATGTATTATCGCCCTCCAATGATGATGTTTTGATAGCATTCGTCCATACAAGTCCGTTCTAAGTCTGAACGAAACTGAATGCACCATTTCCACTACACCCATTCTTATAATTACCCTCGGGATTAGTGGTAGACAACCTTTGCACTCTAAAATCTACATCCTGGATCTTGCCTTTAGAATCTTCCAAATCGCTTGCTTAAATTGGTTCAAAGTGGTTTTCAGATAATACTGTTATCCGATCCCGGTCTCATCGAACCAAAATGATAAATTTTTAAAAGGCCAAGTTTGTTTAAATAAATAATTCTACAACAAGAGCATAAATATTCATATATGCAAATTTATTCCATATGTTTACTTTATCATGACTTGTCCATCCATCGAAATTAATTCGCTTGTAATCATCCCATTTTTCAAAACTCGGTATAATGATCAGTACAAGTCGATTTACTTCCAAATAAACGTGTCAACGTTTTGTTCTAATTACTTTAATATGTTTGGCTACTTAATGGCACAGACAAAAGATAATTGAAATCAATATCTAAGAGAAATAAAAGTCAAATCATAGATCATTAACCTCAAATCAGTGATTTATAATTAATATTAAATCAATTTACAAATCAGAACTGAATTAATTTCAATTAAATGACTCAAATTATATTTTTAACCCAGATTACTAGTAAATAAAGGAATTTATAAAATGATTTATTCTTAGTTAATTAAAATTAAACAGTCCATTTAATAATTAATTTATCAATTAACATATAATTAATAAAAGAAGAAATTACTTATTCGTTCACTTTCAATTTTTATAAATCATTAAATTTTTACATTGTAGAAATCTTCACATATTAATTCAGATGAAAATACTCGGCGATAGGATCCCGATGCAAAAACCCATGCATCGATTGGTTTTGAAACGAAAGAGAAATAGTGTTTTAAATTTATACATTATTATATATAATAATTAATTAAATTTACATTTAAAACACAAAACCCAACCCATATAAACTCAAACCCGGCCCATAACTCCTCCTTCCTCTTCCCAGTTCCTCCTCTCTACTTTCATTTGCATGCACAAAACTATGCACGAAAGTGTGCACGTACACACTGCCTCCGATCGACTAAACTCGCTGCCGACCGACCTCGCAGGTCACTCCTGATCACCACACCACATCTACCTACCAGGAAATGCGATCCAACCTTTAGTTCGAAGTTCGAATGCCTCTCCTAAAACTGGAGCAAGCCGTGCCCATCTAAATGCCTCGCCACGTCACCACATTCCACCATCCACCACCAAACTTCACCTATAGCTCTGCCATCGCCTTCTCTACCAATTCCCCGCTATGCGCACCCCTCTCTCTCCCTCCCCTTGTCGCATTTCTACACGAACCCGAGACCAAAATAAAACACCCTAAAACCCTAGTTCTACCTCTTCTAGCCCACACACGCAATTAAAAATCGCCGCACTATTTTTCTTGGCTGTGCCATCACACCATCCTCCTCCACACCGAACGCCATTGCTTGAAATTGCTTAGATCTTCGGAATTTAAAGAAACTCCTAATTTCGTTCATCTCCACACTTCTCCCTCCACACAATACTGAAAATTCTCAACCATTTTTAAATATCATATTTTTCAATCACAATCACAACTGTATGACCCATTTCTTAAATCATGATAGCCGAAACTCGACCATATTAAACCCACTCACTAATATTTGGGGTTTCCTCTCTTTATCTTTATGGAATCAAATGAAATAAATTTTAAAATATTCTATACTAAAAAAACATCTTTTTTTTTGGAATCATGGGTTAAAATTAAATGGATGTTGAGATATTGACTTTCAAAGTTAAAGGTTCAACTGTTTTTAATAAAAAACATGAACATAGAAGCTTTTGGAAGAAGTACAGTGTTTTGGTGGAACTGACCATGTCGAACACACATGTACATACACATATACACATAATAGATACATATACACTTGACATATATCAATGATTCATTCAAAAACACAGTTATATATATAATAACCAGTTAGAAGAAAACTAAGGTATTCTACTCACTGTTTTAAGATGGATGATCAAACTGCTACTTAATATTCAAGCTTTTGAACAACTTAAATATTTTTATCGAAATGGCATATTTATTTTATAAATGAACAAGCACGACTATATATATAAGCGAAAGGAAGGGGACGGTGCAACAAGTATTAGGCTGGAGTATGTTGATAAGGGTTGCTGATATTTGCATGTACATGCTTCATCACATTATTATTTTTTCTTTTGTGGACTTGATTTTTCTTTTATGGGCTGATTTGACCGTTTGCAAGCTTGATTTTAAGTTTGCAATGATGAACCTTATAAATACACACACATTTTATTTACATGTCTCATCGAGTCATTTGTGGGGGAAAATATCTCGAGTGTCAACGTCTCGTGCTGCTCATTGTTCTACACTAAATACTCTTATTTCGGACACGATGGAAATATTCTCAAATTCCAATTTTATCATATTCAGTGGTTAGCTTCTGAAAATTTAGTAGCTTTCAAAATGATTTAGATATTCCCAATGTTAGAAAATTAAGTTATTCGAGTTATAAAAAATTAACGGTTCAATATTTAAAATTAGCTAATTATTCTAATAACCGATGGCTAAAACCCGGGTCATTAAAAAATCACTTACTAATATCCTTAAATCAACTAATACACTATTATCATCAACAATACATAATATCATCAATTTCAAATCATGAATCAACTAATTTTCTAAATTAGGGTGTTAATTTTATCTCCAAATCAACTAATAAACTATACAATCATTAATACCAATTAATCTAACCTATTCAAACTAAAATTACTAATTTCTATTATAAATAGGGTTTAAAGTAATATACCTCAAAAACTGGGGATAAAGAGAAGAAGGAAGGGGTGTGCAATGGGAAGGGATCATCGGCATCGGCTAGAGGCAACCGAAGGCTATTGGAGGTGGCTGGAATCGGGTGGAAGGAAATGAAAACGAGAAGAATAAGAAAAATAATCGGCTAGAGGGAATACTGAAATGTTATTGGCTTCGCGGGTTATATTAAGATTTGCGCCGGCTATCGACGACCATTTTTTAGCCAACATAAACCGTCGCCACGAGCTGTCACCAAGTAAAGCTGTTCTATTAGTGAAAAGAAAAATCGACATTCATTTTTCTTTAATTTTTCACTTTATTCTGAGAAAGAATAAAAAAACATAATAATTACGCAAAAGTTCATTTTCTTACCTCTTTTCTCCATAAATTCATCCATAGTTAAATCTTCTTCCATATATGCTTATCAGTGAATCCTGTTTTAATTTTGTTACAATGGTGATATCGAATATTTAAATATATTTAATTTCCCTCAAAAGTAAATTAAAGAATCAGTTGGATAACTCATATCATAATTTGTGTAGTTCACAAATATGCATAGAATTTGAAATAAATCATAAAACTTTCGGTCATGTTTTTATTTCAATCTTATGAGTGTGGTTTGGACAATATATTTTTTCCACTCTGTATTTACAAAGAAATCAAATTAATGCTTGAAAATATAGCAACGGGTCATATGTGTATTTTTTTCATACCATTTCACAATAAAAAGGAGTTAGCTTACATATATATTTGCGTCAAGTATCATTTATGCATAATAAATAAATTTTCTCTCAGTTTCTTTGCACGTGTCCAACGACGTGCCTAACGTACTAATATACGTTAAATGCATAGAACATAAGCTATTAACTTGATAAAACAATTAATACATATATTTCATTGTGCTAAAATACTTGTAAAATAAACTATAATCGTAACACAAATTGAATGGAAAATTTTCAGATGCGAATGCATTCGTATCCGCAGCGAAATCTATTTTTTTGAATATCACAAATTTATCCACTTTTAGGATACAGATGCAGACGAATTTTCGATTTTTCAAGTATCAATTGACGCTTTAATAGTCACTAGTTTATTTGAATTTTGTATATACTTTTTCCCACATCCAAATAATACACCAACGAGGATCTCCTTGCATGTAAGAGCACCACCTATGCTTTCTTTGTCTATTCAATATAAGCATCCAATGGTGGAGCATGTAGTTAAGAAGAACCCAAAATCAAATGCCTATTTATTGGATAATTGTAACAAAAATAAAAGTCATTTGGGAAATTTTATATTATGTATTAATGAGCAAACATTTTCATTTGCGGAGTGCTTATTTATTTGGATAAAGAAAGGAGAAATTGACATTTATTTTTTATCTAATTTTACATTTTACTGTGAGAAAGAATAAAAAACACATAATAAACAAAAATTCATTTTCTTTGTACCTCCTTTTCTTCCCAATTCCTTCATAATAAAATCTTCTTCCATATATACTTAAAATTTCTACACAGAGATTACTATAAATCATTAAATCTTTCAACCTTGAGTACACAAGTTTGAAAATTTGTTGTGTTAATATTGGAGAGTGGATGACAATTATCGATTGCATCATATCATGTCGAATTTCGCTTTCAGGGTACTGTTCTCATCAAAAACACAACTACAATCAATTTCTCTTTGTTGTTCCTACCACTCAATTCCCACAATTTGAAAGCGAGATTAAGTACAACATTTATACGATTAGTCTATTTTAGTTTTGAAACAATGATTGTGCTGCTATGACGATTCGTGCATTCGGAGAAGAAAAACAAGATTTTTGAGCAAAGTTTGAAACAAATCTGGGAGTTTCAACACATTAACATGATAATATATTAAATTAACGCCATGGTACGATCCAAATTTTCCTTCTACCTTCATATTTGAATTATATTTGGATTTTGAAAATAATCCATTGTATATTTTTGAGATTCTAGAGTGATTTAAGCAACGTCGATCTTAAGAGTTCTGCTACCTAAAACTAATTATGAGTCAAGGTCCTATTACAAATACTAATTAGATCAATAAAATTAAATAATCAAAGTCACCTATATATGATACAAATTTTAGCATTTAGATTATATTAATGTAATAATATCCTATAAATAGAAAATCATAACATAAAATTGGTACAGTTTAAATATAAAAAAGTTTATCCACTTATGAAAAACAGAAAAATAGACATAAGGACAAACTTAGAAATTTATTAAACAAAAGGACATCAAGTTTATATTTTTAGTTGAATGACAATGCTAGTTATAACTCGCATTTTTTATAGTGTAAAATTGAATAATGCTATTTATAATTAGCATTTTGTATATTGTAAAAGTTGAACATAATACTAAATTATAATACACCATTGCCGACAGTAATTATATTTTAAATTATGTATGCTAATATAAAATATATAAATAATGTGAAAAAAATTGGATATTAAAAAAATAGAGAATTTATGTAACTTAATTATCTTTACATGGATTGAACATATACTCAATAATAAATTTAAGTATAATTTTTTTTCAAAGACATCATATGGAATTCACGAGTTACACAGTACAAAAAGGAGAGTTTAAAGCCTTAACATGAATTATATCTTCAATGCCCAAAGTATAATTGATTTTTCAACCTGTAATATGAATTAATTACAATACCAAATCCAACGTAACTCACCTGTTTCACGTTACATCTCACAACTATACCCTCTTCCAAATATAACCCCTTACACAACTCCTATTTCACCGCCATGTAACCAAACATTTATTACCCCTACAGCAGCGAAAAAATAAAATATGTTTCCAATTAAAACATTTAAATCTTCGTAACTTTCATCATCCCATTCCCCTCTACCGAAATAAAAGCCACCTCAAATCCATCATTGCCCATAGCCATGGCGAATCAATTTCCGTCACCCAATCTGAACCCAACACCCGACGCCCAACAACAACCTCCAACCCCTCCTACGAACTACCGGAAAGGCAACTAGATGGTTCAGGAAACGCTGACCCTCATCACCGCCAAACGCCTCCATGACGACAGATGCTATGCCGCTGCGTCAGCCCCCTTCCCCTACCAGAGTTTGTTTTTCTGGGTCGGGTCCATAACATGAAAATATATTAAATTAAGGCCATGGTACGATCCAAATTTTCCTTCTACCTTCATATTTGAATTATATTGGGATTTTGCATATAATCCATTGCGTTAATATTTTTGAGATTGTATAGTGATTTAAGCAACGTCGGTCGTAAGAGTTCTGCTACCTAAAACTACTTACGAGTCAAGGTCTTATTACAAATACTAATTAGATCAATAAAATTAAATAATCAAAGTTGTTTTATATATGATACGAATAAGAAATGGAGTAAAAAGAAGAAACAATCATTTTGGCAATAATACTTCAAGTCATACAACGGTTTAAAGTAAGTTAGTTTTTTAGCAACTGATTTGTGTTAGAAATGTTAACCATTAAATTTCAAAGTAAAAAGGCTTATTTACCATAAATTTTAGCATTTAGATCATATTAATATAATAATATTCTACAAATAGAAACTCATAACATAAAATTAGTACAATTTAAATATAAAATAGTTTATCCACTTATGCAAAATAGAAAAATAGACATAAGGACAAACCTAGAAATTTATTAAACTATAGGACAACAAATTTATATTTTTACCTGAATGACAATGCTAGTTATAACTAGCATTTTTTTATAGTGTAAAATTGAATGTAATGCTACTTATAATTAACATTTTGCATATTGTAAAACTTGAACATAATACTAAATGATAATACACCATTGCCGATAGAAATTATAGTTTAAATTATGTATGCTAATATAAAAATATATAAATCATGTGACAAAAATCACATATTAAAAAAATAGTAAATTTATGTAACTTAATTATCTTTACACGGATTTAACATATACTCAATAATAAATTTAAGTATATTTTTTTCAAACACATCGTATGGAATTCACGAGTTACGCAGTACTAAAAGAAGAGTTTAAAACCTTATGATGAATTATATCTTCAATGCCCAAAGTATAACTGATTCTTCAACCCGTAACATAGTTGTATGAATTAATTACAATACCAAATTCAACGTAACTCACCCGTTTCACGTTACAGTTCACAACTATACCCCCTTCCAAATATAATCCCTTACACAACTCCCATTTCACCTCTATGTAACCTAACATTTATTACTCCCAGAGCAGTGAAAAAACTAAATATAACTCCAATTAAAACATTTAAATATTCGTAACTTTCATCATCCCATTCCCTTCCACCGAAATAAAAGCCACCACAAATCCATCGTTGCCTACAGCCATGGTGAATCAGTTTCCATCACCCAACTCGAACCCAACACCCAACACCCGACACCCAACAACAACCTCCAACCCCTCCTATGAACTACCGGAAAGGCAACTGGACCATCCAGGAAATTCTAACCCTCATCGCCGACAAATGCCTCCATGATGACCGACGCTATGCCGCCGTGTATCCCTCTGCGCCTACCAGCGCTCCGGCCGACCATGCTGGTGGTGGATCGAGAACTATAGATAAAGAACTGAATACTTTTATTGAATTGATATTCTTAAAAAGATTTACAGAAATCTCAGTTTGTATTTTTGAATACATAATAAGATTATGCATGTTCTATATTTAAAAGAAAAGATTGGGCCGCATATACATGGGCTTGCATATCCTTCGGTACTCTGTACACAGCTTTGAATGATGCAGAATGGGCCGGGTTGAATATCTAGTTGTAACATACTCTTATGTCTTCAGATCTGTTTTTATCTTTATTTCGCCCCCTTAAACCCTTCAGCCACTAGTGTTTGCGAGATGAAAGATAATGGCGCCGCCGACTCAGTCATTTGATAAAAATTTCTTAAATAAAGGCATCATTCATTCTGTATCTGTCGTCAGCTCTCTTTTATGATGCTATGTTCATCTCTGATCTCTTGGTTAGATGGGTTTTTGAAACGCAGAAGGCTGATTCTCAGATAAGTTGCCAAAGCTTTTGTTTTTATCTTTATTTGAGAATTAATTTGAGATGTACTTTCGAATGACAACTCATATTGATGAAATTCCTTGATCGATCCTAGCTTGAGATGAGAATGCGACAGAAATTCGAGAGATCTTCAGATGTTAGTCAGATCTGGTGAGTCTTCTCTCCTTCTTTTGTAATTGTTGAGCTCATATATTGAGATGTTAGCTTTGAACTTATAACCTTTGCTGTTTTTGAGGTGACGATCTGATGAACTCTGGGATTTCTAAGGATGATGCTTAAAGTGTTGATCTTCACTTTCTGCTTGTACAACGGAAAGTAAAGTTTTGATCTTTGGCTCATCATATTGCTTTATGGTTGCTGTCCATTGTCAATAGTCCAAACTTTGAGCTTTTGCTTGAAAAGAAGAAAAATTTTCTTGGATAATGGCTTTGTCAAGATGTCGGCAATTGTAACGACCCACCGTTCTGACCGCCCCCAGTCGGTAATTAAACCAACTTGAAATGTTCAAAATGACGGATTGTTATTCAGTTTATAGAGTTTAAACAGAATCAGCCACAGAAAAACAGAATAATTATATATCACATAATGAATTTTTGTACATATATCAGAGTTTATACAATGCATTAGTTTATACGGCGGAATATTTCATTAAGTACAAAAATATAACAATGAACTAAAGTGAGCTTTATCCCTCTCTCTCTAACTTCGCTGCCCGAAAATCTTCAAGCTGTAAAATACTGGGTCTGACCCGAGTATTACGTTCAAAAGAAAATAATACACAGGTCAGTCTAATTCAAACTCAGTTATTAGTGCATAGAGGCAATAATAATCAATTAACAATTAGACGACAGTCAAATATAAATTTACCTATCCGACCCTTTTAACAAAGAAATCGGATAACGGTAATTATAACACTTAACAGTGTTAAACAATAAATCAGTAGATTCAAATTATCAACGAAGATAGATGAATGGATTATTAATGAAGATGATTTAGAAAAAACATCAGAATTGCCTAAACGGCAATTAACAACAAAATCATCAAAATGCGATTCAAAATATATTGAATTGGCAACATAAAACAATTTTCATCAATAGAAAAAATCCATTAAAACATCAAATTTGGTAGGGCTGCAGTACACACACGCGTGTACGGCCTCGCCACAACAACATGTTAACTCTGCGTGGCTGCAGTTCACGCTTACGTGCACTGCCTCGCCACTACCGTAATGAAATATGCAAAAGATAATCAATCAAAACAAAGTAGTATATCAATAAAAATAAATACTGTGTGGCTGTAGTACACGCACGCGTGTACGGCCTCGCCACAACAGCATGTGAAATCATCACAACAGTGAATACTAACAGAAATCAAAGCTGCAGAGGTTAAGTCACAACTATCATGACTCAACACAACTGCAAATAAAACCAATAGTGTAACGGGCTAGAAATTCAAGTGCAAATCCACTATTAGAAAGGTAGACTGCAATTAAACAGGCCCAAATCAAACTTTAACCAAATGCAAAAGTTCAAGCCAGTGACTCAATGCAGCTGCCACACTAAAACCCATGCAACATGGCAAGGTCGAAATGCAACTGTTTTGCATATACTCAAGTAAACTCAAAAAACAAGTTTCCAAACAACTCATGGCTGCACACTTCAACAAGTGTAATATTTTATATTAAATGAAACTGCGGCCCCACTTGGACTCAAGGGCAAACTGCCACAAGACTGCAGCCCCCACTTGAATACAAGGAAGCCAGTACAAGGTACAACAAATCAAACTGCAATTGAAATCAGTGCATCAATGCAATGCAAACCAGGCAAGGGAAAAATCTCGACAAAAAGCACTGCAGCCACCACAATATTCAAAGGCAAGACTGCAAGAATGAAACCAAAAGAATTCATAGAGATAACAAATAGCCTGTTCAAATCAAACAACAGGCGAAACATGGACATGCCAAAAATCTAAGGCAAAGGCAAATGATGGCAGCCAATCAAATAAAGCTACAGGGACGTGCAAATCAAAGTAACAGGCTATGGGATATGTGTGCAATTTCAACAATACATGCATACACAGTTAACATATATGATCAGGTGGCTACACTATATGAAGTGCACAACAGGTTCAAGTCTGCAATCCAAGACTCAATCTAGGCAACAGTGAATAGCATATATCAGTGGACAAAGAAATGTAGTGACTCCATATAACAGTAACTTGGAGTTTATATTCAGGATTTGCTTTAGAAAAACTCAGGTCAAACCTGGGTTTAAAACAGATTAAAATCAGTTTCTTTTTTTTTCTTTTTCCAAAGATATGAACTAACTGTTTTTTATATATATATACAGACATACTTGTTAAAATTACTTGTTAAAATTGTTTATAAAAGGGAATTTGCATTGAAATAGAAATTTAATTTGAAACTAATATATATATTAATATGAACTCTCTTTTATAAATTTGCTTGTATTCAAATCACATATTTATATTTATATTTCAGACAGAGTTTTATATAATGCTTGAAATTCCAAATCACATAAAATCAAAAACAATAAAACATTAAACGATGAACTTGTACATTTTATTTTAGAAATCTGAAACAGTTACAGGTTTCATTCAATTCAAAAACCCCTTCTTTTACTTATCATTTCTGAGTTATTTAAAACAAATTCAAACCAAGTTCAACAGTCAAAATATCATCAAAAAAATGATACAAAAAAAATATCAAAGACATAATGGCCGAAGCAACAAATGACAGAGAATCAACTGCAACTGGTTATTTCTTGTTTTTTCTTAAAACATCTTCAAATATTATCATGTTATTAAAGAAAACTACAAAAATCAAGTCAGGAGTACGCTCGAACAAAGTCAAAGCAAGTTAAATATATATATATATATATATATATATATATATATAACTATGCAGTTCAAAATCAAAACCCAATGTCAACAATATTTGGAACATACCCCGACAGTGGCCGAAGCCAATACACAAAAATGTCGAAGTCAGGAGAAGACATGAAAAAGTTTTAGCCAGAAAATCATCAACGGGGACAATCCACAACAGTGATGTCTCAAATTCAAAGCATACTGGAATCGAGCCAACAGAGAAATTCACGGACATAGTCAAACATCACAAAAATTCAAAGCCGAGAATTTCAAACCAAGTCAAGAAACCCAAACCGTGACTATCAAGTAGTATATACGAAAAATAACCGAATTTGAAAAGGTCAGAAATCATCAACTATAAATAAAATTGAACTAAATCAGAAATCATGAAATCTCAAGTTCATAATCGCTAGAGTTCTTGAATTAGATGTGAGTGAGGGGGATCACTCACCTTTGTCGATGTGAATTGAAGTAGCCGAGCAGAGCTCCTCATGACGAACGATCGTCGGAGCAAGCCCTAATTTTTGTGGACGAAAACCCTAATTGTTGAAGAAGGGGACGAACGAAGATGAAGCCGACACCATTTTTAGTTTTTCTCGTTTTTTTTTCCTTATGATTTGAAGAGGGTAGGGTTTCGAATATAAAAGGGAAAGGAGACGTGATTTTTGCGTGATGGAAGGCATAGATTAAGGCTGAAACAAAGGAATGTTTGCAGCTGATAAAGGTAAGGCAGTTGGATTTTTTTTATTTTATGTTTATTTTTTTATTTTTTTTTCATTTTTAAATTCAATTTGTTTTGTATATATTTTCTTTCTTTGTTTTGTAAATTTTGTTGTTTGAATTTTTAACTATGTGTATTTCTTTATTTATTTTGTATTGATTAAAATTTTATTCCTTTTTATTTTAAAGAAAAGAAAATTGTTAATTAAAACTAACCATCCATTATTAATTTAAATAAATAAAAATCCTTAAATCCAAATTATTTTTCTAAGTCATTAGTTCGAATTTTAAATACAAATTCAATATTTTAATTTCAAACTCCAAAGTCAAATTCAAATTTTTATTCAACTTCAATAGATTAAATTAAAAATTTAAATCGCCAAATTCATAGTTATATTGGGAATTCAAACTAAACCATCATTCAAATATTTAAAATTAATTAAATATTTTCAATTTAAATTGTTTAAAATTCTGGGTTGTTACAATCTTCCCCCCTTAAAAGAATTTCGTCCCGAAATTATAAGTTAGGAAAAAAATGATTGTTAAAATCTCACCAATATTTATACCCTACACAGTTTTTACCAAGTTCGAATCTTATTAAAATAAATAAATATAGGATTCATTCCATTTATTTTATCTCCATAGCTTTGTTCGTTATTTTCTAAAATCAAGATGTAAAAGTCTTTTACCTAAAATTTTCGGCTTACAAAACTCAAATTTAAACTTGAAATTCTTCATGCTAGATATTTGCATATCACATATTTTTTTCAAAGCTGTGGGCTTTCAAGATATTTTAAAAGAACTTCTTCCTTAATTCAATTAGGTTGGAATTATGTAATTCTAATTTCAGACTATTGATTTGCTATCTAAAGTTTTGAAAATAATTGCTAACTCGAAGTTTAACAAGTCCATCGTCGTTCTCACAGACATTAGGCATACGCTGGCCAGGCGCAGGACTAAAAATCTCCAAGTACTAAATATACTTGCTTCAACTCCCAGTGAAAATACTTTTAAAAAATTCTTTCAAAAATGGATATGGAAAGCACGTTCCCCCATGGATCACAGTTTACCCGGCGGTTACGCTACTATCCCAGTAGAATCGCTTGTAACTGTAGATTTCACATCTCTCTTGAATTTAGCCATGGTTGTTGCCGTAGATCGCGGTTCACACGGCGGTTTCGCTACTATCCCAGTAGAAACGCTTGTGACCGTAGGCATCTCGCCCCTCAAATTACGCTTTGGCCTCTAGATCGCAGTTTACGCGGCGGTTGCGCCACTATCCCAGTGGAATCGCTTGTAACTGTAGGCATCACGCCCCAGGAATTACGCCAGCATACATCATCAATTCACATGATCCCAACACGATGATCCATCGTGGGGGATTCCAGTCCCAATGGACATTCCACTAATGGAAATTCTACATAGCTACGATTTTCAAATGGACACTCACACCGAGTTCCACTCACCGTCACAAATTATAAATGGAAGGTACTTTTCCATATCCTCAGTTTTAGAAAACATATGTCATATACATATAGTACTTCATTTCACATTTTGTACATATCATACCTATGTAAACTTGCATAGGATTTTCATAATAATGACTTTCCAAACTGATGGTTTTCGAATTATTACATTCACATATATAAGTTACGAAAACCACAATATCCCATACCCATAACAAATAGAGGATTCCAAATTTTTCCATTTCGTTTAAAATGTTCCTCTAAGTCGATTTGAAAATTTAAGGTTATCTCAAACCCAATTCACATTCATAATCCAATTCATTATCGACCTCACATTCGATTTGGATTTCACGTTACATCGTCAATTCTCAACACATAATTGATGTCTACCGATATATAACCTCAAAGCTCGTACGTCTCAGAGAAAGGTGTTAAGCTAAAAGAATAAATTCTCCGCCACCACAGATATATATTTAATAGAGATCAATTGCTATGTCATCAATTCACCATGTTAGACATACAATCCAAATCGACTATCAAAAATTCAAAGCTCAACTTATATTTGTTTTTGGTGTCGAAGTTAAACTCAATTTAACTCATAATTCAATCTTTTTGAAAAAAATTCAAGTTGAACTGATCGTTCAAATTTCCCAAAAAATATCTTTACAAGACATATATAATTTTCCACACTTAACCATTTGAAACAAATTTCAAATATTCACTTTTCAATTTATCTTTAAAAGATAGAATTGCAAACTTTCCATTTCATATTGGAAAACATTTCCATACTTATTAAATAATAAGTAATTCACAAATCCATTCATTTTCAACACTTGAAAAATATTCAATATACTTAAATCATAATCAAATATATATTCCATTCTTTAAGGAAAACGTTCTTTTTAAACACATTTATTTGAGTCAAAACGAATGTTACGTAAAACATTGTTACAACGACCCAAAATCACTAGTATAGGGATTCGAATTTAAGATAGATATATAAATCCCAATACTATATAAAACATTTCCTTTCGGAAACCATTTACTATAACAACAGTGTTATAGTCCACCATTTCCTTCTATTTCTTGAAAACGTCTATTTCGACAATGAATGTTGAAATCTATGTATTCGATACTTAATGCATTTTAAAACATCTTTAAAACCATTAACTTCATTTCATAGTATCACTTCCCTAAAACATTTCTGTTTCATTTAATAATATATTCACTGTCCAAAATCGCGAATATACCTCGTTAACCAATTTCAATATTTTACGCATTTAATTCAGAATTATCCACTGTCCAAAATCGTGGATATAATTCCTAACCAAACTCTTATTATCACAATATTTAACTTAAAGGATAATTCGTTGTCCAAAATCACGAATATATCTCCTTTAATAACTTCTATGTTTCATTTATCAAATTCAATTGGTTTCAAATTTATAAACAACCTTTACAAATTCCATTTCTATTTATAAAACTTCGATTTATAAATCTCCTTTATTAATTCAATTCAATTTATATAACTCAATTATATACCAAAAGTCCATTTATAAGTTAAGTACCTATAATTCATTTATGTACTAAATCATTCTTCAAAACATTTGAAATCAATTTCCAAAGGAATTCAGAATCAAATTCCCAAGTTATAGTTTAATGATCCCCTTGGCTATAACTAAACTGACATGTCATTTTATTTCCCAGTTATTACTTTGGAGATATTCGAAATATTTTATTTAAACCAATTCATTTATTCACTTAAATCATATATTTTTTTTCATAAATCTCAGCAAATTCGATAATGGGATTTCGAATGATCAGGACTCAAATTTAAGGAAACCTTATCGAAGAGAAACTATCGCAAACCTAAATTCAGAGAGGGGAATTTCCGAAAAAATTTGAATTTTCAAAATAACTTTTATTTTTCAAAGAAAACAATTTTATACTTCAATAGATTTCAAAAACGTTTTCTTTAAAATGATTCTAGTAACTATTCATATTAAACATCATAAACTGAGCTTTGTATAAACCAAAGCTCTGATACCATTTTTGTAACGACCCGCCGTTCTGACCCCCCCCCAATCGGTAATTAAACCAACTTGAAATGTTCAAAATGACGGATTGTTATTCAGTTTATAGAGTTTAAACAGAATCAGCCACAGAAACACAGAATAATTACATTTCACATAATGAATTTTTGTGCATATATCAGAGTTTATACAATGCATTAATTTATACAGCGGAATATTTCATTAAGTACAAAAATATAACAATGAACTAAAGTGAGCTTTATCCCTCTCTCTCTAACTTCGCTGCCCGAAAATCTTCAAGCTGTAAAATACTGGGTCTGACCCGAGTATTACATTCAAAAGAGAATAATACACAGGTCAGTCTAATTCAAACTCAGTTATTAGTGCATAAAGGCAATAATAATCAATTAACAATTAGACGACAGTCAAATATAAATTTACCTATCCGACCCTTTTAACAAAGAAATCGGATAACGGTAATTATAACACTTAACAGTGTTAAACAATAAATCAGTAGATTCAAATTATCAACGAAGATAGATGAATGGATTATTAATGAAGATGATTTAGAAAAAAACATGAGAATTGCCTAAACGGCAATTAACAACAAAATCATCAAAATGCGATTCAAAATATATTGAATTGGTAACATAAAACAATTTTCATCAATAGAAAACATCGATTAAAACATCAGATTTGGTAGGGCTGCAGTACACACACGCGTGTACGGCCTCGCCACAACAACATGTTAACTCTGCGTGGCTGCAGTTCACGCTTGCGTGCACTGCCTCGCCACTACCGTAATGAAATATGCAAAAGATCATCAATCAAAACAAAGTAGTATATCAATAAAAATAAATACTGTGTGGCTGTAGTACACGCACGCGTGTACGGCCTCGCCACAACAGAATGTGAAATCATCACAACAGTGAATACTAACAGAAATCAAAGCTGCAGAGGTCAAGTCACAACTATCATGACTCAACACAACTGCAAATAAAACCAATAGTGTAACGGGCTAGAAATTCAAGTGCAAATCCACTATCAGAAAGGTAGGTTGCAATTAAACAGGCCCAAATCAAACTTTAACCAAATGCAAATGGTCAAGCCAGTGACTCAACGCAGCTGCCACAATAAAACCCATGCAACATGGCAAGGTCGAAATGCAACTGTTTTGCATATACTCAAGTAAACTCAAAAAACAAGTTTCCAAACAACTCATGCTGCACACTTCAACAAGTGTAATATTTTATATAAAATGAAACTGCGGCCCCACTTGGACTCTAGGGCAAACTGCCACAAGACTGCAGCCCCCACTTGAATACAAGGAAGCCAGTACAAGGTACAACAAATCAAACTGCAATTGAAATCAGTGCACCAATGCAATGCAAACCAGGCAAGGGAAAAATCTCGGCAAAAAGCACTGCAGCCACCATAATATTCTAGGGCAAGACTGCAAGAATGAAACCAAAAGAATTCATAGAGATAACAAATAGCCTGTTCAAAACAAACAACAGGCGAAACATGGACATGCCAAAAATCTAAGGCAAAGGCAAATGATGGCATCCAATCAAATAAAGCTACAGGGACGTGCAAATCAAAGTAACAAGCTATGGGATATGTGTGCAATTTCAACAATACATGCATACACAGTTAACATATATGGTCAGTTGGCTACACTATATGAAGTGCACAAGAGGTTCAAGTCTGCAATCCAAGACTCAATCTAGGAAATAGTGAATAGCATATATCAGTGGACAAAGAAATGCAGTGACTCCATACAACAGTAACTTGGAGTTTATATTCAGGATTTGCTTTAGAAAAACTCAGGTCAAACCTGGGTTTAAAACAGATTAAGATCAGTTTCTTTTTTTTTCTTTTTCCAAAGATATGAAGTAACTGTTTTTAATATATATATACACACACGCATACTTGTTAAAATTACTTGTTAAAATTGTTTATAAAAGGGAATTTGCATTGAAATAGAAATTTAATTTGAAACTAATATATATTAATATGAACTCTCTTTTATAAATTTGCTTGTATTCAAATCACATATTTATATTTATATATCAGACAGAGTTTTATATAATGCTTGAAATTCCAAATCACATAAAAACAAAAACAATAAAACATTAAAGATGAACTTGTACATTTTATTTTAGAAATCTGAAACAGTTACTGGTTTCATTCAATTCAAAAACCCCTTCTTTTACTTATCATTTCTGAGTTATTTAAAACAAATTCAAACCAAGTTCAACAGTCAAAATATCATCAACAAAATGATACAAAAAAATATCAAAGACATAATGGCCGAAGCAACAAATGACAGAGAATCAACTGCAACAGGTTATTCCTTTTTTTTTTCCTAAAACAACTTCAAATATTATCATGTTAGTAAAGAAAACTACAAAAATCAAGTCAGGAGGTACGCTCGAACAAAGTCAAAGCAAGTTAAAAATATATATATAACTATGCAGTTCAAAATCAAAACCCAATGTCAACAATATTTGGAACATACCCGACAGTGGCCGAAGCCAATACACAAAAATGTCGAAGTCAGGAGAAGACATGAAAAAGTTTTAGCCATAAAATCATCAACTGGGACAATCCACAATAGTGATGTCTCAAATTCAAAGCATACTAGAATCGAGTCAACAGAGAAATTCATGGACATAGTCAAACATCACAAAAATTCAAAGCCGAGAATTTCAAACCAAGTCAAGAAACCCAAACCGTGACTATCAAGTAGTATATACGAAAAAAAACCGAATTTGAAAAGGTCAGAAATCATCAACTATAAATAAAATCGAACTAAATCAGAAATCATGAAATCTCAAGTTCATAATCGCTAGAGTTCTTGAATTAGATGTGAGTGAGGGGGATCACTCACCTTTGTCGATGCGAATTGAAGTAGCCGAGCAGAGCGCCTCGTGACGAACGATCGCCGGATCAAGCCCTAATTTTTGGGGACGAAAACCCTAATTGTTGAAGAGGGGGACGAACGAAGATGAAGCCGACACCATTTTTAATTTTTCTCGTTTATTTTTTTTTCGTATGATTTGAAGATGGTAGGGTTTCGAATATAAAAGGGAAAGGAGACGTGATTTTTGCGTGATGGAAGGCATAGATTAAGGCTGAAACAAAGGCGTGTTTGCAGCTGATAAAGGTAAGGCAGTTGGATTTTTTTCCTTTATTTTATGTATATTTTTTATATATTTTTTTTTCATTTTTAAATTCAATTTTTTTGTATTTATTTTCTTTCTTTGTTTTGTAAATTTTGTTGTTTGAATTTTTAACTATGTGTATTTCATTATTTATTTTGTATTGATTAAAATTTTATTCCTTTTTATTTTAAAGAAAAGAAAATTGTTAATTAAAACTAACCATCCATTATTAATTTAAATAAATAAAAATCCTTAAATGCAAATTATTTTTCTAAGTCATTAGTTCGAATTTTAAATACAAATTCAATATTCAATTTCAAACTCCAAAGTCAAATTCAAATTTTTATTCAACTTCAATAGATTAAATTAAAATTTTAAATCGCCAAATTCATAGTTATATTGGGAATTCAAACTAAACCATCATTCAAATATTTAAAATTAATTAAATATTTTCAATTTAAATTGTTCAAAATTCTGGGTTGTTACAGCAATTTGGTAAGATGCAGGTATATGGCTCACATTCAGTTTATTGCTCGTAACTTGTTCTCTAACAATGTAAAGATCAATCTCCATATGCTTTGTTCTGCTGTGTAGAACTGGATTTGCACTGAGTAGAACTGTGCTGAGATTGTCACACCAAATTGTAGGTTTACTGTTAGTGTTAACTCTGAATTCACTCAAAAGTGAATTTATCCATATTAATTCTGCTGTGGCATATGCCACACTTCTGTACTCCGCTTCGGTACTAGACCTGGAAACAATAGGTTGCTTCTTTGAGCACCATGATATAGGATTTGTACCTAAAAATATACAGTGTCCTGTTGTAGATCTTCTATCATCTGGGTCTGTGGCCCAATCTGCATCAGCATAACCATTAATGTTCAAGTTTTTGCATGATTCCAGGATCAATCCATGCTTTAGTGTTCCCTTTAGGTATCTTAGTATTTTTTTACTGCTTTCCAATGCTCATCCAGTGGGTCTTGCATAAATTGACTGACTTTATTTACACTGTAAGCAATTTCAGGCCTTGTAATTGTTGCATATTGCAATGCTCCAACAATGCTTCTATAATGTGTACTGTTCTGTATTGCTTCACCTTTGTTTCTGGATAGATGTAAATTGCTTGCCATGGGTGTAGATAGTGCATTTGCTTTATCCATTTTTGCTCTGACAAGTATCTCTGATATATATTTCTCTTGAGTTAGTTGGATCATTGATGCAGATATTCTTTTAACTTCAATTCCCAGAAAATAATTTAGACGCCTCTGATCTTTGATTGAGAATTCTTTATTGAGATATTCAGTAAGCATGTTGATTTCTGCATTGCTGTTGCCTGTGATAATAAAATCATCAACGTATATTAGTACATATGTAATTTCAAGTTTACTGAATTTTGTAAATAAAGAGTTATCAGATTTAGTTGATGAGTAGCCAAGACTGATTAGTGTTGACTTCAGTTTGTCAAACCAAACTATGGGTGCTTGGTTGAGTCCATAGATTGCTTTGTTTAGCTTGCACACAAGTTTTTCATTGCCTTTTTGTTTGAAACCTTATGGTTGCTCCATGTATACTTCTTCCTACAAAGTACCATTCAAAAAGGCATTATTTACATCAAGTTGCTTGATGGTCCAGTCTCTACTTAAGGCAATTGTAAGAACTACTCTAATAGTAGAAGGTTTCACACAGGTGAGAATGTTTCACTGAAATCAAAACCATTTTGTTGTGAGTAACCTTTTGCTACGAGTCTTGCATTATATTTAAAGATTGAACCATTAGGATTCTTTTTAATCTTGTATGTCCATTTACATCCAACAATGTTTTTGTTGGATGGCAAAGGAACCAAAGTCCACGTCTTATTTCGAATCAGTGCATCATATTCTTCCTGCATTGCAGTTTTCCATTTTACATTCTGCACTGCTTCAAAATAAGTAGTTGGTTATATGATATCTGTGACAACATTATAAGTCTTTGGCTTGAAAATTCCACTTTTAGCCCTTGTTATCATGTGATGGCCAGTTGTTGCGGGTTGTTGAATGCTGCTTTCACCTGTGATTTCATTGTCATTAGATGATTGTAAATCATCTAATGATTGATGGTTGCCTGACTGAATGTCAGAGTCATGCTGTGCATCTTGAACTTGAACTTCAGATCCCAACTGCTCATGACCTGGTTCATCTCTGATCATTGTGTGTTGTGAGCCACTGCTACCCTCAACTGTGGTACTGAGTTGAGTATTCTGTCTTGTGCTTCCATGAGATTGAGCATCAATCTCTGAGTATTCTGGTAGCTCAGGTATTGATACTTTTGGATTATAAATTTTTTGTGATGTTTTCATCTCTGTTTTACTATAGGGAAAGACATTTTCATTGAACACGACATGTCTAGATATAAAGATTTTCCCTTTGTCATCTAAGCATTTATATCCCTTCTTGTTTGTGGCATATCCCAAAAATGTGCATGGTGATGATCTGAAACTTAGTTTGTGTTTGTTGTAGGGTCTTAGGTAGGGAAAACATAACACAACCAAAAATCTTTAAAGCCTAGTAATGTAGTTTAATTCCTTGCAGTTTTTCTATGGGACTTTTGAATTTTATGACCTTAGTAGGCAATCTATTTATTAAATACACAGTTGTAGAAAAAGCACCAGGCCAAAATTTTAACGGTAGTGATGCTTGAGCAAGTAAAGTAAGACCAGTCTCAACTATTTGTCTATGTTTTCTCTCAACTAGACCATTCTGTTCGGACGTGTATGAACAAGTTGTTCTATGGACTATTCCTTTTTTTGAGAAAAAATCTTTTATAGGGTGAAATTAAGTTCCACCATCTGTTTGTATGATTTTTACACTGCAGCTTAGTTGATTTTGAACTTGAATTATAAATTGTTGCACTTCCTTGTAAGTTTCAGATTTTGACTTTAGAAAATAAATCCATACATATCTAGAGTAGGCATCAACAAATGAGACATAATATTTGTACCCATAATCTATGCTAATGGGTGCCGATCCCCATATATCTATGGCTACCAGTTCTAGTGGTCTACTATAATCAGTTTGTGAGTCTGGAAATGCAAGTTTATGGCTTTTTCCTGTTGACAGTGTGTGCAAACATATGGTAAAGAGATATTTTCAAAGGAAATTGCATTTTTGTTCAACACATGCTTAACAATGTTTACACTTGGGTGACCTAGTTTGTAATGCCACATATCAAAAATTTTACTGTCATTATTACATTTAATTTCAGAAACATTACAACATTTTCCCTTATGACCAGAATTTCTTGATTTGGCTACATCAAATTTGTACAATCCTCTATCTCTACCCTGCAATAAAATTTCCTTTGTTAGAATATCTTTAACTAGACAATATTGTGGATAAAATTCAAAAAATACATTATTATCTTTTGCAAACTGGGATACACTTGGTAAGTTTTTTCTTATCAATGGGACTCTCAAAAGATTATTGAGATAAAGTTGTTTCTTGCCAATGAAACTTGCATTTCCAATCCATCCCCCATATGCATAGTATGTGTACCATTGTACTCTCTGCTTCCCAGGTTTAGCTTGCTCAGATCATTTGTCACAGGATTTGTAGCACCTGAATCTGGGTACCAGCAGTCATCATGTATATCTTCTACTTTTGATGTGTCACAATCTGCATTTTCTGACTGGCCTCTCTGATTTGGTTGAGTGTTGATCATGTTAGCATTTGGTTGATAGTTCTTTATATTGCTTTGTTGTTGTGGCACATAATTGCTATCATATCTAAAATAGCATCTGCTTGTCGTATGGCCATATTTCTCACATATCTGGCATCTAATTCTATTATTGTTGTTGTATTGCCTGCCACCCCTACCTCTTGCTCTGTTTGTCTGATCACCTCTCTAGCTGTTGGATTGATTTCTGATGTTATTATTTTTTCCTTGATTCCTGTTTCTACTGTTGCTGATAAAATTGGTTGTGAAATCTAAACCAGTAGATTTCTTTTGCTCTATTCTACCTTCATGGGCAAGAAGAGTAGCATGAACATACTAAATTGTGGGGGTAGTTTCTTTAGAAGAAATTACTGCTACAACTACTTCATACTCCTCATATAGGCCATTTAGAATTGACAATATTTGTTCATAATCATAGATTTTGTGCCCTGCAGAGGCTAGTTGATCACATAAAATTTTGATTTTATACAAATAGTTTCTCATTGGTAGAGTGTATTTCTTTAAACTTTGCAGTTGTCTTTTGTAAAACATGACCTTTGCTGCTGATTGAGTATTGAATACTTGCTCAATAGTAGACCAGATCTCATTTGTTGATTTGCATCCAATTAATTGTGGTAAAAGGTTGGAACTTATTGTAGAAAGTAGCCAAGAACTTACTAGGCTATCTTGTCTTTGATGTGATATGAAATCTTGATTGCTTACTAATTTTCCATCCTTATCTGTTACAAACCTGGGTGGTGTGATTAATGTTCCATGAATATTATCTTCAAGACCATAGCCTTTAATAGCTGTTTCAATATGGAATTTTCAGAGTAAGAAATTTGATTCATCTAGTTGAACATTAATAATTTGGCTCTGTGGTTTGACTCATGCCTTAATCCACTCTTGTGTTGCAGATCTTGATTCAGTGTTTCTTGCAGTAGATGAAGGCGATGACTCGTCATCAGCCATTGAAACAGGGTTATGACGGAAAAGGTAGATTCTTGCAACTGCTGTGAGAGGATCTTTAAATTAAGAAAGTTGCAAGAATTGAAGATGCAGGCTTCTGATGCAGGCTTCTGATGCAGCCTGAACCAACCGAGCGATGAAGAATACTGACAGTTGCTTCAAGGCGTGGCACAGATCAAAATCAATTGAGAAAACTGATGAGAATCTTGATATTAACACAGGTATGACCGATCTTTAACTATCAGATGATGAGAAACTTAATTCTCTGATGATATCTTGGGTGCGCAGCCTGATTTCAGTGATGATGTTTGATCTGAGAAATCAACGGCAAGGCGTTAACCTTGTTACTGCTGTTAAGCAGATTTTTCTCAAGCTCCGATGCCAAAATAAAGAACTGAATACTTTTATTGAATTGATATTCTTAAAAAGATTTACAGGAATCTTAGTTTGTATTTTTGAATACATAATAAGATGATGCAGCTTCTATATTTAAAAGAAAAGATTCGGCCTCATATACATGGGCTTGTATATCCTTCGGTACTCTGTACATAGCTTTGAATGATGCAGAATGGGCCGGGTTGAATATCTAGTTGTAACACACTCTTATGTCTTCAGATCTGTTTTTATCTTTATTTACTACTGTTGCGCCCATGGCTGCCTCCGCTCCAAGAACCAGTGCATCAACAAATGGAACAACCTCCTCCGTGAGTACAAAAAAGTCCGCCACTACGAGTCCAGAAATGCTAGAACTGAACCTAGTACCGGTGCCAACTGAAAAAGCTACTGGGAGATGGAGCAGCATGAAAGGAAAGAATTCAACCTGCCTAACAACATGGGCTTCGACATCCACGAATCAGTCACTACAGTACTCAATCCCCACAATGCTCGTCGGATCCCCGTCTCCCCGACACCGGTCATGGTGATCCTACCACAGCAGCCGCCAAAAGACCTCTCGCTCCCTCCAACGGTGATGCAAGCTGCCACCCAGACTAAAGACTCAAGTAAGTTTGGTTTTCATTCTTTTAATTTGATGACTATTGTGCGTACTTCTCCAATGCTATTGCAGACATTGATGACGTCTGAGGAGAAGAAGCAGAGGCATAAGGAATTGCTGGAGCTAGACTAAAGGGAGTTGAGACTAGAAAAAGGAGGTTGAGGCTGGAAGAGGAGAGGTCGAAGATGAAAAAGCAAGCAGTGTCGGGGTTGTTATCTTTACTTAATGGATTATCGAACGCTGTGCATGCACTTGCGTCGGAGAAACAACGTACGGTTGACGGTGGTCGTATGTAACTAGGAGCATATTTCATACTAACTGTGATTTGAATAGCGGAGTTTACTGTTCTTTTTCAGATTTGTAAACTTCAAATTTTTTTATAACTTTTTGTCTATTGTTAATAATATTATATAATTTACTTTATCCTTCGTTTAATCACATGGGACTGCCAACAACAAAATTAATTTAAAAAAATATATTGTATGTTTGTTCCGATGAACAAAATCTATGTTATGAATGATTTTTTGGATAATAATTAATCTTTTTTCTCTCTTTTGGAATTTTATCAGAAGAAAGATTTAATTTCTTCATTAATTATTGATTTGGATTACAAATTAAAGAAGAAGAATAATAAAGACTAATGATATTAGGCTAAATAATAAAGGAATAAATTAATACTTTCTATTTAGAAGACGATTTAGTAGCTGAACGTATTTTTGAAAGTGAAGAGATGAAGAAGCTATCCTGAGCCTTTTGGTAAGCCCTTTGTGATGTCCGAGCCAACATAACAAGTAGAAATATGTTTAACTTATTTGTAAGTTTTATAAAAATTAAGAAAATTTTACAACGTAGTTAATTTTTATAAATTACCGACTGGTTGCCGTAGCGCCCGTTTCTCTAGTCAGGTCCATAACAGAGTCAAAGATCGCGTCCTTCTCGTCAGTGGTCAACTGCTTCCGTCCAGAATGCTCGAGCATCTACGCACGCGCCTGCATAAATTTTTCTTGCAACGCAAAATTAAATACAAATAAATATTACATGACATTATTATAATATTTTATAATTAATTAATTAAAATGATCATTAATTATAACTTATAACTTAAAATATACATAGATGTGCGACGTAGGCAATATCATCCTCATGCCCAGCATACGACATTGATCCCACGTCGTCTTTCTGCCTAACGGCATGTGTATGCTCAAACACGTCCATATACGAGATTGGACCCCTCCGCGCTCTTTCCTGCAATAATTGATGCGTATTATTGTTGTTTATACAAATTTATATAAAAATGTAATTACTGTTCGTAATTCCAATTAATTAATTTACCAGGTCCCCACGTGGTGCTGCAATGATTTTGGGCTACCGCGGTGTGTGACAGGATTTTTCTGTCTATTCGCAGTTCGCAGAGTTCCTGTCCGACTCCATCTGCAAATTAAAAATTAAGACTATATTTTACAAGAATAAATTTATAAAATATGGTAACGTTAATTGTATCCATAATATAAGAAGCACATGAATATGAAACAAAATCATAGATTTAAAAATAGCAGCTTTGCTAATTACATTTCAAAAATATGTTTCATATCAAGTTACATAATTTCAATCATTTTCCAATTCTGGATCAAATATAATTATTACAAAAATACGCCAAGAGCGACCTATGAAGATTCCCCCACCGATGAGTAGAGTACTAATTAGACAAAAACTGTCTTAATACATCACAATGGAATAAAACAAAATAACTCCTAAATATAGCTATCCATGCCTCCTGCACGTCTTCAGAAGCCTTATTCGTCCACCTACTAAAACTTGTAAACCTCAACTCTCTACCTGCTCAAATTAATTTTGAGCATCCAAGAGTTTAAGGAGAAAAACATAAACTTCGAGACAGACATAAAGCTTGGTGTGAATAATACAATACATTTCGGTTATCTGATATTAAGTGAGACCATGCCGTTCCGCGGAATGGGTTTTCCCTTACTAATATCCTTTTAAAAGCATATCTTTTGCAATCAAAATCCTTCAACCAAACTGGTTAAAATAATAATAGCATATCATGTATGCACAAATATCAGGTAATTAATAGATTATCGATCCGAACATTATAGTTTTGCTTAGCAGACTACTAATCTTTACCTGACTTGGGCTTACCAGACAAAAGAAAATAATTATCTAACATTCTGATAGATACTCTTTCGAATGGTCTGTCACTATCTTACTTCTCCAAGGGTCAGCTGGTCCTAATAGTTTTGCAGGATCACTAATAACATATCTCTACTCTGTATATTCCTTTCCATGTGTATCATCATTTAGCCTTACATATGACAAAGCCTACACACTGAAATTTTAGGCTTATATTAGCTAGAGGCTACTAGCAAAAGTATAGAGCACGACGCCATACCAGTCCCATCGGTAATTCTGATATCTGAGTCATTTACTTAAGGTTAACTACCCGATCAAATTTTCCTCAAACACGTTTCTTTCAAAGTTATTTAACCCCTTAAATCATACATAAACAAGAAAATTATATTATATGCTCTAGTCAAATCATATTGCCATGTTATATATACTTCATGTAAAACATTATTGATGAAAACATTCAAAACCTTTGAAAGTATACCTTTTGAAACCATTGTAAGTACCCCTTTCAAAACCATTGAAAGTACCCCCTTCGGTAGAAGTAAACTACTTTACTTAATAACCTTAGACCGAAAGGGCAAAACATTCCTTTCGAAAACATTTACAGTAGACATTTCGAAAACATCCCTTTCGGAAGCTTTATTTCAAAACACTTTAAACAAGCCTTTCGAAAACTATGGAGACCTTTCATTTAAAACCTTTCAAAAACATTGGTGAACCACCTCTTCGAAACCTTTACCTTATACCTTTTGAAAGCATTAAGTCCTTTACATAACTCAAACTTTTCGAAAGCATTGGGTTCATGTAAAAACATATGGAAAAACCATTTGGAACCATTTAATACCGTTCCTTTCGAAACCTTTGTGTTTAAGTTTCAATAGAACAATGGGTCTTAAAACAACTAAGTCGAAAGCAACTTTTTCGAAAGCAATTTCCAATGTAAAAGAAGTGGATGGTGTCAAAATCATTCCCTTCGAAAGCATTGGAGAAGCGACTTAGGGTTTAAAGTGAAAGAACCCTTTCGAAGGCATTGCTTCGAAAGGTTGAATGTGGCTGGAAGGCGTTTCGAATCCTTCGATAGCATTTTCTTAAAACGAAGGCATAACCACTTTCGAAACCATTCTTTAAAACTATTTGACCAAGTCGAAAGCTATCTTATTCGAAAGCATTTTTTTAAAAGCAAAGCAGGCGCATTTCCTTTTAATAGCAAAACACGGTTTCGACCCCTTCAGAACCCATATTTTGACTCTATACCTTTCGCCTATCTCCAATCCACTACGTATCACGACTTTTGATACCATGTGTATTGGTTTCGGCTAAGATGGAGGCAGAATTATGTAGTTGAAAGGTGCTGTCGAAAGTGTCGAAACAGCAAAACCTTTGTAAAAAATGATATTTAACTTTATAAAGTAATTTCTTTTTAACTAACCTACTTTGTTTGTCAACATATGATTGGTTGCCGATTTCTTCTTTGAAATATTTTCTAAAACTGCTACTAATTTCAGAAATAGGTAATTTTAAACATTTGCAAATTTCCCCTTCTCTTTTTATAAACATATAAAACATTTATGTCCTATACCTTAAAATGTTTATATACTTATTAAAACATTTAGAAAAATTCTACAAAAATTTCCATAAATCATTTTTAATATGTTTTCTAACATATATAAATTTTTGATCCAAAGCTAATACAAAATAGCCATGATTAATTTTAAACCAAATTAACTAATTTCTTCATAAGAAAATTCATAATAAATCCATATTAATTGAGAAAATTATGAAATTTGAAACCCGTCTCTAAAATAACATTTCCGACCTTATGTCGAAGTCGTAAGGAATCTGATTGTCATTTGATAGGTTTTTCAAATCAAAACTTGTCATAAAAATCAATATGAATAAGCATAATTCATCAACAAGCATATATATATATATATATATATATAAATATATATATATCATTCAAAACATGGCAATATACTTTGCAAAATATTCAAATCTGATCTAGAAACTGAAAACATCAACAACAACAAAATAAGATGTAACTTATTATTCACCTTTAGCTTGTGATTAAAGAGTCGAGATTTGATCTTGGATTAAGTTGATTAAGCTTCCTTCTTTTGATTCTAGCTTTATATTCTTCTTGCTTTCCCTTAAATGTGGCCGACCACTCCTATATTTAGTTTTTGTTTTGTGAATGTGTAAATGAAAGTGCGTGAGGGTTTAGGGTATTAGAATAGGTCTTATTCCTATTTTTCCCTTATCAACTACCCTTACTTATTTCATTTTAGATTCCCCTTAGTTCATTTGTTATTAGACACGGCTACCCCTATTAACACAAACCTCAATCCCTTAACCATTTACATTATTTTATTTTATTAAACAAATTAAATGTCCTAAATAATATTAATAAAAATTAGGGTCGTTACACATAACTATATACTATGAAAGGGAATCCCAAAATCAATCAAAAATACATATCATGTGTTCACCATAGAGAATCGAATGGAAAATCCTAACTCGGACCGATGTAAATCATCTTAAAATCGCATATTCGAATCTAGACCAAACAGTTATGCGAATAAAATAATATACACACGATTACGTATTTATTCAAGTTGGTTTCTCATTATTTAGATTCTTTTGTTTACATTTACTTCATTACTTAGTACATTTAAGAAAACACTAATATCACTTAAGAACCATTCCATCAAATTTTGCTTCAGTTTATCATGACCATTTTATACAACACTTCTCATATTTATTATCACTTCACAACTTAAGTTCATATTCATATTAAATCAAATTCAATTTTATTTAACATTACTTAAGTTAAATTCCATGTCATCTTAATTTCAAATTTTTTTTGGCTATACTAAAATGTTCAACCATTTTAAAATTTGGTTTCACTTTTTCATTTTCTCAAAATTTATAAGTTATAAAAACTTATCTACTTAAAATTCCATAAATCTTTATTTAGGTTAAATTTCATTTCAATTCTTCTTTTCTTAACATTTATATTCAACAAATTTAAATTTTTGTTTTTAGTTATTAGTTTTCAAAATTTATAAGTTATAAAACTTATTTACTTATATTTGCAAATTAACCTTTGGATTTTAAAATCAAGACTCGTTTTACCAAAACAAAACTCCAACGGTAGCAATTCCTCTCTTGAAAACCCAAAATTGAACGTCGACGATAATGCGGTCATCGCTGAAATTTTTTTCTAGCAACCGAAGTGAGTTCGGTGCATTCTTAATGCTTTAATATT
This sequence comes from Allium cepa, assembly GCA_030765085.1. Classification (NCBI taxonomy): domain Eukaryota; kingdom Viridiplantae; phylum Streptophyta; class Magnoliopsida; order Asparagales; family Amaryllidaceae; genus Allium; species Allium cepa. Next base: position 870,526,313 of record CM060943.1, on the reverse strand, counting down.
CCATTTAAAATATTTCCATTCAAAAATATTTTCAAAATAATATTATTTTCCAACACTTAGAATTTTTTTTTTCAAAATCCACATGATTTTAATTCTCAAATTCTTGGCTTTTAATTCCTTTTAATTTACAAATACATTTCCCTAATATATAATCTCACTATGGTTTTATAAACCATTTCTTAAGTGTTTATCTTGTTTATATTGTAATAATAACAACTTTTATTAGAACATAAACAAAAAAAATGATAATAATCAAATATTATGATTCTCTGAAAACCAAACACACCCTATATACTATAATAATTTTTGAAAAATGATTCCTTTATATATAAAATATAATCAAGGTAGAATTATTTCATTCACCCAATTTCGTAGAATACTATGTCGAATTACTCTATTCAAGTGTTTATAAATCCCTATCAACAATGTTAATTACCTATATTGAACAGAATCCATAAGCCACTCAAGAGATTAATCAACATAATATAATATATTTTTATACCACTAAAGAATACGCGTTTATATATAAATGCAGCAAACTCATTCTAGGGTGTTACCGACCCTATCTTTAATGAGTAATCCCCATCAAAGCCATTGGTTCTCGCTTAACCTTCAACTCTAATACCAAAAACTTAATGACCCAATTATCCGTACAGTTTAAGCGGACAATCAACCATACATGACCCATTCAAATTGAACGGAAAGGCAGATAGTTAGGTTAAAGAAAGAAGAAAGAAGGCAAGAAGAAACTAGACAAAATAGAATCTCACGGCGAAAAAAATAAACTACAACATACAACAAATATTTATACAAAAGCAAACTGTAATATATATATATATATATATATATATATATATATATTAGATATCAGTTCAGCTCGGACGGTTACAACAACATGTCCTCACAATTGCTGATAAATAGAGCAATGAATGTGCGGATAAATAACCATATACATGGATACATCTTTGAGCCTCTGGCTCGTCTTCTGAGCTCCAATGCATCTAAATTAATCTGTAAATATGCTTGGTCCGAGCCGAGCATTATAATAAAATAAAATTTGAGTCAATCTGGTAAACCACTTTGAGAAAACACACCTCAATTTAGTTTTAATGTTTAAAAAATAATTGTGTCACGTAGGACTACACTGCACGTTAACACAGACGGATTTTTACCTTACCATAACTGAACAAATTCATACGAAATTCTCTAATATTATAATAGTGTCTAAGATACAAGTACTTATTAATCATAGCTGAAATTGTTACATTGATTAAATTCCAGCATAATTGGTAGACAACTAAAACAGTAAAGGCATGTATTAGGAAGTCGATTCCATACAATGACTGGGCTGTTGGGTACTACCCATCACAGTGCGTATCTAGATAAAATAACACCAAGGTCGAACCTATTTACCCCTGCCAACATAGAACCAACCTACTCTTTACTAAATAGTACCAAATATGATCACCCCTCCGTTAATGGTCCCCAAAGCATACAAATGAGCTATAATATTGACTCCAGATATGGATTATCATACCTTACTTAGAAGCGACCCACTTAGCCTTGCTAAGTCACCTCCGTTTTAGCCATTCCCAGTTGATGAGGCTTGAGACTACGTTTTACCTTTTATTTAGCATTTCCTACTTAGAATGCAAACACTGACCTCCAAGCAATATTACAGTGCCAGCATTCATCAATATAAGTTCATTCTGAGACTGAATGAAACCGAAGGCACCACTTCTACTACATTCATTTCGGGAATCACCCTCAAGATTAGTAGCAAGCAGTCCTTACACTTCAAAGAGCTTCATCTTCAGTTCTATCATCTTCAATATGTCTTTACTTCGAACACTTGAGTTGGATCGAAGTGCTTTTCAGATTACTGATCTGATTTCGGTCTCTTCGAAACAACATTCGGTAGTTTTCTGTAAGCTCAACCCCGGTTCTTTAGGAAATGAACAGTTAAAGATAAGCGCAAAGATCACCTTCTAATAGTTAGATGATGGATTTCTTTATCCTTTTTCCTAGGAGAATGAAACGAGATTTATACGCATAAAAAGCATTATCGAAGATAACTGTACCTTATAACTCACATATTTCTCCTAGATATTTCCAAAGTTTTATTTTGGGTCAAAATTCGATAGCTGGTTATTTAACTATCGAATAGACAAATATTCGAATTAGGGATTTGTTTCAACGAGAAAACCAACATTGGTTAAGCACATAAGTAACCACTAGCATCTTTAACTAATCTTTTCATTAATTGAATTCATCATGTAAATATTTGTATCAAAATAATTTTACAAAGATATATTCACATGTGCTTATCTCTATATTTTCAATACTTAGAAATATCCATATTCTTATCCCAATGATATAGGTATATTCACAAAATTGGAGGAAGATTTCCTTTCGCACAATTCTAAAGCCATTTATAAAACTCCTTTTATAAATCTAGAAACGTATTTCTAAATTTCGTTTATAAATATTTAACCATTTATAAAATGCCTTTACCTTGTAAATAATTTTCCTTTAAGTCTTTAAATCATTTAGAAAACTCCTCTTATAAAACCCAAATCTATTTGTAAAACTCTATTTATAAATCTTGAAAAAACATTTATAAATAAATTCTAATCATTTACTACAAAACACTGTTATATAGTAATAATTAGTAAAAAAATTTAAAACATTATTAATAAATAATAGTAATTAATCTTCACCATTATTATAAATAATGAATAATTTCCGAAGCATTATTAATACTCGTTATTATTGATTCCAAAAAATATTAATTATTTACCACAATTAACCTTTCAAAATATTAAAATATTGATAAAAATAACTTTAACAGAACATTAATTATAAATAAATAATTTTAAAACAATATTAAGTATAAATAGATAAATTTAAAACAATATTAAATGTAAATAATTTTAAAACAATAGTAAATATAAATAAATAACTTAGAAGAGATAGATAAAAAGGTTGGAGTAAAAATAGAAGTTAAATCATCTAAAATAAAATATTACTAAAATCCGATATCAGATTCAAATCATTTCCTGTCCCAATAACGATACTGATATTGATTTCCTATTACTACAGGTTTTAAATTTGTGCATATAACGATATCATAATCAATAGAGCCAACCATTAGTTTTAATGTGCAATAATTCATATGTCCGGAATGTTATTTAAATTAAAATCAACAGTGGCAAGGAATAACAGTTGGATCCTTCCAACCCGTCCTCCTACATCAAAACTCATATGTATATATCAGCATATATATATGTAAATAAAATCAACAGTGGTGAGGAGTCCTATTTGATCCCTCCATTCTATTCTCCAGCATTCAAGCGGTATATAATCATATAATATGGGTCTTCCGCTACTAGGCGGGTGTGTGTGTGCAAGGTCATTTGCTCTAAGGGTGCGAATAAATCCAAACCAACTGATAAAATAGTAAATCATTCAAACATTCAATCAATAATTTTTATCAACAATGCAACATACTAGTTAACCAAAAAGGCGAGTTTAACTCACCATTATTCCAGTTGTCATCGAAGCATTCTGGTTCCATCAGAATTCGAACGACGTTCGAATTCAGTGTAAAATTTAACCAGCTCTATTCGTGGTCGAATCATTCAATATCATAGTTCACGTTAATGCTATCCTAACACTACCGCTGCATTCAATTCTGACCTAAAATGAACAAGTTATCGCTAATATAAGATTTCCAATTTTAAAATATAATATAACTCCTAAATTTCAAATAATTAGTTTTTAATTAACTACGTTTAAATTATAACCCATCCTCCTAATTCTCCTTCTCCCTCTTGCGTTCGATAATACCCTTGCAACTTCACCTCATCACCACTACAGCCTCATTCATCCAACCAAGGCTACATCATCTCCCCACGCTCCGTCGATCTCGACAAGCTTCCAGTTACCAACCACGTCGCCTATAAAGGCCCAATTCCTGAGAAATCCATCAAAACCAAACACCATTCATCCTTGGATTTCCATCATCACTGTTCATGCCGCACCACCAAACTTCGCCTAAACCATGCCCAACCATTCTCAACAATATTCCTTTGGGGTCCATCACCTAAAGATCATACAAAACGCCGCGAATCCCCAAAAACCAAATTTTGATTATAATTCCCCTTCAGTGTCCATAGCCAATCTCCGCAATTGATCTACTACATCTCCCTTTCACGAACGAATTGGTAGTTGAAGCAGAAGCCAAAAAACGCATGTAACGGTCCCAAGGAGTATGTGACGTTGGATCGAGCACGGTTGATTTTTTGAATTGAGAAACTTTCCTCTGGTTTGGTCGTGATTAAATAGGGGAAAAGCGAGGGTCTGAAAGTGGGCAAGGGTATAGCTACAGCGGAGAAATATGGTGAGGGTATGGTTGTGTGTATGTGTGTGTTTCTATATATATTCAAAAATATCTAGCTCGATGTACTCAATAATCTCGAACTACAAACGAAACGTGCCGCCTGACGTCCTATATGTAATAGTCATATTCCGAACACAATGGAACAAGTCACGAGACCTAATTCGATCATATACAGAGGATAGCTTTTAAAACCTAGTTATATCATATAAATTTCTGTAACTAATTCCTAAGCGTTTCGAACTCACACGATCAAACGATACGTTCGATAGTTACGAAATTCGACACCATAAATAACTCGCTATTACGAATCTAACGAAATTTGTTTCAACGAAATTCGAGACAGTGCTCCGTAAGGCTATTTTCACAAGTTATTTAAAATGAATATTATAGGAACAAGTTTAATCACTTTTAAATTCAAATTCAAAAGTTTACTATCTTCATTCTTATCCGAATAGAATTTAAATCAACTTTCGAAATCATTTTCATTCGCATAGAATTAAAGATTTAATTATTTAAACAAATTCAAATATTCAACTAACCATTATATTTGAAATTCAAGTTATTTAGCTCATAAAATTAACTTTTCAATATTCAAAAGCAACTAAATATTCCTAACTCGAATGACCGGAATTATAGATCATTACAGATAAGTTTTTGAATTAATTAAAATAATTAACTAACTTAATTACTTAATTTAAACACTCGACTCCCCTAATTATCTTCCCTGATCTAAACTCATGCACAAGATACTCTATACACGCACCATTTTCGCCTTTATCTCTCATCCCTCCCTCTTTCTATACTCAATGAAATCAACCACCACTTCCTCCGACAAACTTCATGAGCGTGCTCTCCACATCCCATCCTTTGACATCACACTCGCACCTCCCTCTTGATTCACGATCGTGCCCAACTATATGACAAACCAAATGTTGCGCATCTCCCTATGTGGCCATACCACCTCCAATTGGTCTCTATCCACTCGTGTGCTCAAGGGAAACTCAACGACACCCTCCATTTTGTCTAACTCCACATATAGCCTCGAAATATGCTAACACTAGTTTTCAGCCACAACCATCGATCATCTCCAATCGCCACCCGCAAGACAAATCCCATATAGATTCAAGCTATCACTCATACAACTTCAATGGATCAGACGGCATATTTACCGTCGATAAAAGCTCTTGATTTTAATTTTGCAAGAGGAGGCTAGGGTGAAAATGTTTACAAGAAGAGAGAAAAATGAAAAAAGGAAAGAATGGAAAAAAAGAGTGGGAAAGAAAAGTGCAATGGGGGTTATTTTAAGTTAAAATTTCTGACACTTCGCTATAAAATATTTCGTTCGCGTATAAACCGCAAACGATGGAAATAAAAATACAATTGCACACAATAATGCGACATGAACACAAAACAACAATAAAATTCACTGGTTATCTTATTTTGTGTTCGAAAATAGCAATGTTTGTCGAAAAATACGTCAAATGATAATTTAAACATTTTCTAAATTAAAAATTATGAAAAAAATCTATAAGTTCATTTAAAATTACGTTATTAAAAATCATATTATTTATTAACAATTCATTTTGTTATTATTCATTATATTTAAATCAAATTTAAAATTTTTAAGTAAATTGGATATCCCTTTTTGAAATGTAAAAATTACGGTCGTTACACATTCCATCAAATACACGCACATATAATATCTCCATTAAATTTTCATAAATAACTAAACATAAATCTTGTACAAAAATAATCTTCTTAACGTCAACAAAAAAACTCAATGATAACTGTTTCCAAAAGTGAAAAAAATGTTGAAATTTGAAATACACTGATAATGTCTTAAAGTAATTAAGCAAACAAGAAGGATTTAATAAATGCATGCTTATTATAGATATTCTCATTTAAATATGATTGCTATAGTGTAGATTAAGTATAAATATTAGAGTAAATGACCTTATAAAGAAATAAAAAGACTTCATATTGCATAATAATATATTTTAGAATTCAATTCTTAGTGGAGCAATAAGTTATTTGCATTTAATGTTTGGACTTCAAATCATCAATTATATATGCATGCAAACAAATAATTTTTTCATTACACTCCAACTTTTCAAATCAAACATTTGTGAAAAACATAAGGGACTAATACATATCATCACTAATTTTTCTCTTAATGTAATCATTCACTTCCTATGCCAATGAAAAATATTAATATCGAGTCACCTCAATGATAAGGGTTAAAGCTTGTATCGAAACATAGAAATTTAAGAAAATTCATGTTCACTCAAGGAAGAACTTTTTTCCTCAAGAATGGATGTTCATTATTTATCAATTATATAAAAAAAATCAAGACATTCAACAAGAAAGTTTCATTACTTGCATACATGGAAAAGAACATAGATGTTTCGTTGCATTATTTTTAATTCCTCTATTAGTTTACTATTATACTTTCATTAAATGATTAATTAAGATTAACAGCCTCTATTTTCATTCTATAAAGTTTACACCTGTAAATTATATTCATTAACATACTAGCTCTAGTCATGTGGAGCATGCATCATATATTTTTAAGGAACAAACTTATAAATAACCATTAAGTATAACTGTAACAGTAATCTATATTTATAGATTGCTAAAACAATAACATAATTTACTTGCATATAACATATAAGGCTATGATATATCTGGATGAGTGATAGTAAGATAAACCAAGCTTCCAACAATAGTATGGTATAAAATAGGACCTGAAATTAGTATACCATCCGAAGAAAAGTGGTTTGCATTACTTCAATAAGAGTGTCAAAGATCTAATTAACAATAAGTCTAGCTTTCACGAGAATATCTATGACATATTTTGTTTGAGAAAGAAGATAACCTTTTGGTAAGTATGCAGTCTCAATTCCTAATTTATATTTTAGAGGTCCAAATCATTTATTTTAATTTTTTTAGCTAATTCCTTTTTTGAGGAATAAGTGCCATGAATATCATCTCCTGCAGTAATCGTATTCAACATAAAAATAGTATGTTATGTCCTTCATTAACGTTTTTAACTAAAAGGGCAATATCATGAAAGTTAGCGACGGAAACAAGAGATTTAATCGTAGTAGAAAATTTCTCAAACTAAGGGCAAGGTGCTTGCTTATGTCTGTACAATGCTTTCTTAAGCATATAAACATATCAGATTCATGTTGATCACCTAGAAGAGGTTCTGTCTAAACTTCTTCTTGAAGATCACCATTCGAGAATGCATTTTTAATTGTTTTCGAGCGTAGGAAATAGCAATAAGAGTATGAATGAGAGTCATTTTTGCAACCATAGCAAACGTCTCTTTATAATCCATGCCATTCCATAAGAGTAACCTTTTTTTTGAAATGGTACTTTATATACAACAAATCACCGTGACAACATATCACATGTCAGTAAACGTTCGAATCACGCTATGCAAGTTTCGAACTTGTGATCTCTTGCACCAAAGCCACATCACTTAACCACTAGGACACTGGTGCTTGTCATAAAGAGTAACCTTTTACAGCCAATCACGCTTATTATCTTTCTATTAATCCATCATATTTGGTTTCATATATACCCAATGAAAACCAACAATACTCTTACCATAAGGTAGATGAATCAACTTTTAAGTATATGTCCTTTGTAAGGTTGAAATTTTTCGTCCATAGCCTCTCATCAACAAGGATTAAAAACTACCTCTTTATAAGAAGTCGGCTCAGAAAGTTTATGAATGGAGATTAAGAGCCAAGAAAAGGATTAAGAGTAAACAAAATAAGCAAAATCATGTGATTTTGAAGACTTAAGAATGCGTGTGGAATGACGAAGTTGTGGATCTACAGGCTCAGTTAGGGATTAAGCGGCCACAATGGAGGGATGTAGCTTCAGCTGTTCTAGTTGTTCCAGTTTCTATGAGGCTATTAGTATTATCCTTATCCTCGGAAAAGTCATTAATATAAATTAGATCAGATTTGGTTAAACTATGAGTGTTGGATGAAATAGGGTAAAAAGGTACAGGTTTAAGAAAACAACAATTTGAGACAAATAAAGTTTTTATGTGGTTGGATCAAAACATCTATACCCATTTTTACCCATCAATGCTAAGGAAATTACAAATAGCAGACCGAAATATAATTTATTGCATTCTATATGAGGAAGAAGAATAAAACAAGTACACCCAAACACTTTAAAACAGAATAATCAGGTGCATGTCCGTATAATATTTTAAAAGGTGAAATACCTGAAATGTGAGAAGAAGGAATACTGTTAATTATTTTAACAGCCGCAAGAATAACATCATCCCAAAATTCCCTACGAACAGAAGCAAGAGGTAACAGAGATCGAGCAGTTTCAAGAATATGTTTATGTTTTCTTTCTGCATCTCCCATTTTTTACGAGCATTAATACATAAAGTTCGTTGAATAGTTCAATCCAAAGAAAGTAATTCAAAAATTTCTTATAGGTGTATTCTCCATCTATATCATACCTAAAACATTTTATAACAAACGAATGTTGTGTCTTGACAAATGCTCTAAAGTTTTTGTATATTTCAAAATAGTCAAACTGATGTTTCATTAAATAGACCCAATAGTAGTGTGTATAGTCATCAATAAAGGACACATAATATTAAGACCCTCCTCTAGTGGAAACTGGAGATGGTCCCTACATACCTGAATGAATCAACTCAAATAGAGTAGAAGAAACATAGATGCTACTATTAAAGGGCAAAGTGGAAAACTTTTCTAGTTTACATTCATTACAATTTGAAATATCATGAATTTTTAAATTTTCTAATGCACATTTGGATGCTAAATTCTCGAAACATGTAGTCCTCTTACCCTATAGCATGTCCCAATTAGTTTTTGAGATTGTAGATCCTGCATAAAAAAAGAGTCAAAATTAAATGTTACTATACTACCAGAGTAGCATAACTGACCAACAGATACAAGATTTAATGTGAGATTCGAAATATCATAGACATTGGAAAGAAATAGGTTGGGTGTACTAACAAAAACAACTCCCGCCAAAGGCATAGAATTTCCATCAGCAGTCATAAGGTATAACAGGAATGAAGGATGATGAAGGAAAAGTAGAAAACGACGAAGAGTCTCGATGTATATGGTGGGAAGCACAAGAATCCAAGACTCATAAAGATGACTTACCTAAGGAGTTATTATGTATTTGACATGAAAATGAAGAGGTGGAAATATCTTGTAGTTGTAGAGGATGAAAATTCTAAAAAGACTTGTAGCTAGTAAAATAAACTGCAGCACTTGAGAAATAGTGAGACAATTGGAATTCCTTTTCGAATAAAAAATTATGACATGTCTAAATTCAAATTTCTATAGAAAGAGTTCCAATAAAAACCTTTTGGTTGTCAACAATTACGGATAAAACAAAGATCTTAGCTCCATTCATTGATTCTACGAGCGTAGTTAGTGAAAGATGTAAATGTTTACAATACCTGGTTCACATTTAAGAGTTTTTTTGAGTTTCAATTCGGCATCCCAAAATTCCATTTCTTTATTCGCTTTTTTTCCTTTTTCCTTCCATTTTTTCTTTTTGTAAATAATGTAATATAATAATATCCATGCGATATAGTGATCATTCTCTTCCTTTTTGCTCTCCATCCAAAGCAAAATAATTTAGATTAGATAATACATCCTAGAAACGAAGATGGACTTCGGAAATCATGGAGATATGCATCGAATAGTAGATGCAGATGTAGTTTATGATCGTTCATTTTGATGAGTCGCCTGAGATGCATTTGGGTCTAGGTTGCCTGTTATAGATTGTGTATTTGGTCCGAAAATTCTTTGGTGTAGATGTAATATTTGATTGCAGGCTGTTGTTGATAGTAGATCGGAGTATAATAGAACAAAAGTGGTGGTTTGATAATGTAATTTGAGATAAGTAGAGTCATGATGTGTTTTTAAGATTAGGAAAGACGATGTTTGGGTTGTGATGTTTGTGAAGTTTGGTGATGGTGTAAGTAAAAAGGAAGAAGAGAGAAAGGAAGGCGAAAAAAGTTTATAATAGAAATGAGGAGATTGATACCTTAAATTAGTTAGTTGATCAGATACCATGTGGAAGATAATTGAAGAATTTATTTATTGATTACATGAATAATTTATTACCATTTGATAATGTTATATAATTCATAACCAATTATTTATAGCCATATTGCTTAGAGCTAAGTAATTGCACAATAAAATTACTATTATAATAAGATAAACCCTATAGGTTGAATATCCATAATTTATTTCTTAACATATAATAAATATCTCTTAATATTAAAAAACACATCGTGTGCATGTAAACCACTTTATTTGTCAATTCAATCATCTCTAAACTTAATTAAACTCACAATGACCAATTTACAAACAATTTACAATCCTTTTTTCTCTCACAATAGTTTAACTCAAAGAAAACAAAGGTACTAATCAAGAATTTGGGGAAAATATCATGTATAAAGCTATTTCATAATTATAACAACAACCCCAAATTTAACTTTCTTGTAACAAAATTATTATTTTTTGATCATAATTAGTTACCACAACGTATTAAAAGTTATATATCCATGTAGTTACCAAAAATTAATATATGAACTTGTGATCAACCAAGCACACAAATAGTTAATAATATAAATGAATTTAGATTGAAACACTCACCATGGTTTCACACAGTTCAAGATTTTCTTCTCCAAATGTTGCACTATCACAATAACTTCTTAATTATCCGATCTTTACTCCCAAAACCCAAATGGTCTAATGCTCATGAATTATGGATCAATTTCACTTTCAAATTATTGTAATTTTCGTGTAGAAGTAATCAAGAGAAATTGATAAACTAATATTGTGTTATAGACTAGCTACTGCGTTGAAAGCGAAATTTAGCATGATTACTGTGCAATTGATAATGCCTTCCACTCACAAGGTTAACACAACAATCCCTCAAACATGTGTACTTAAGATTAAAAGAATTAGAGAATTGTAGAAAACATTATCCAGGAGTCGTATTAAAAAGATGATTTTGTAACCAAATGAATTTTTGAAAGAGAAGAGAAGAAGAAGATAGATTTATTCACTGTATTGTTTCTCAAATGAAAGAGGAAAATAATGGGACTGAAGGAGAAATGAACCATCCTTTTATTATTTGACCAAAAAAGTTAGTCTCGTAATAAATAGTAAACTAACAGAAATGGTTGTCCATTAACGCAAAATACAAAAGATAAGAAAATTAGAAAATTAAGTTTTATTTTATTTATCCAAAAGTACAGACAATTCAAAACCATAAAAGAAGGATACAAATACCTTATAAACTCATTTTTACCATGAAATACCTTATAAAACTCATTTTTACCGCGAATAATGTGCACATTGTGTTCTTAGACATTAGTTTATATTGAAATATAGATAGATTTAGCCCAACTATTTTTGTAAAAGGATGACCATATGAGAATATTCTTTTTTCATTCATATACTAGTTTGAACTCGTGCTTCCCACATGGGTCGTTGAAATAAACCAGTTTATAATTAATGAATGAAAAGAAAGTTTGCAAATGAATGATGAATTATTTATAACAAATTGAACCTATACTATGCCCATGTGGACTTGGTACCAATACCATAAATAAATGATGTAGTTCTTTTTATTAACGTAGAAAGACAAACTTTTCTAAACGCAAATAAATAATTATTTTATTTGCAGTTGACAATTTAATTTATAAGCAATTAAATGCCATGCATCCATCTCTTCTTTGTTAGCAATTTACTCAACTTCTACACCACCTTCTCATTTAGCAACAATATAGGGTGTGTTTTTCTACGACATGAAAGTGGCATTAGAAAGGAACATGAAAGAAGAATGGTTAGTAATATGAGAATGCGTTCTTGTGTACAAAGTGTGCATTTTAATTTTTTGGGAGTAGTAAGTATTATTATTAGTCATGATTGAGTGTATTAATTATTTGTGTTAAAAAGGGATCCAACATATTAAATTATTACTACAAAGGGGGTGGCAACTTCCCTAGGTGAAGGTGCAAGGGCAATACCTCCGCTGAAGACAGATCGAGCCATTCTGGTCATGGGGGTCTAGAGGCAGCATCTCATTCGAAAAGTTCTCATTCATGTGTGAATTTTATTAAGTATAGTTGATGTTCGAAAAATATGCAATATATACTAAAACCGTGTGTTAGTTGGGATTAAGTCCTACTGGCATCAGACACGTCGGACACGTCCGCCTACTATTCAATTTCTCCCGTTAAGCTAAATGGAGCATTTTCGATAAGCTAAATGGAATATTTGTGCGAGATACACATCCTAACACGAATGTTAAAGAGGGAAAAATAACTACCAAATGCAACCTTAGTACACATATTCACTATAAAAAGAAAAATAAAAGGAAAAACAATAATGTGCCAACTGAAATAATTTATTAAAATGCTTAGTCAATGCAGAACTTGCCAAATTATTGCAGCATGCACAGATAATTTTCGATAACAAATTACTGGAAAAATGAAATGTTTCATAGTTGAATAGATTGATGTGTCCCACCATATGTTACCTAAAGCTTATAATACTGGATACATAATTATTATGCAAAAACTAACAAAGTTGGATTAGTTAAGTTTAATGCCATCAAAAACAACCCTCCATAGTCTGTCATAAACTAAACTTGTTTAGCCTTATGTGCACAAATACATAAATACACATGTAGACATTTTCAAATATGATATTAGTATAAAATATTTAAGCAACCTCTACATAAATAACATATTAATTTTTCTGCTCAAATGACAAAATATTGAAATTTAATGTTAATTAATATTATGATGACGTGGAATACTAACCAAAAGAGCATATTCATCCATCTCAAACTTATTTACCATAATATATATTTTCTTTTCATTGTAAATGATATCACATGCATAAAATCAAAGAGTGGTTGTTCATGAAAATCAATGATACATATAATTTATGCAATGATTAAATACTTTTTAGAGCATGATGGGATCATACAACAAAAGCTAACGTTCAAAATAGCACTTGCACGAGAACTAAATTGATAAAACATTGGGTTTTGATATAAAAAATGTAGAGAATTGAATTATTCATGAACTAAAAGTCAATAAAAATGAAGAATTATATCTCATGGATTTCATTACGTATTAAGCTACGTATTTTCTCATTAATTGGTGGTAATTTACAATAGAGGAAAAAAACTATTATCCTACTACAACTTTTTGGGTAGAATGTCAACAATTCCTATATGGGAATGTAAAAAGAAATCTGCATGAATTTTTTTTAGTGTGGATAGTTGGTTTCAATACTGCCACATTAATAGCCTTGCATTCAACCAAGTATTTATTTACATCAAGGTAACACCCATGTCATGGTCAAATTATAGTCTACTAATATATAATTCAATTGTATCTCGATTGAAGTTATGCTATTGTTGTATGCATTGATAATGTGCCTTAATTATCTATTTTCACATATTCAAATTAATGAAGAAAAAGGAAACAAAAAAATCCATAGATGCCACACCTTTTAATTAAGTGACAAATGAATTAGACATTTGTGTACAGACACTTTAAGAGCAGGGAAAATTTATCTTTTAATTGTGAATATACAACGCAATACCTTTTAGAACTAATTTCAATTGAAATTAAATAGATAGGACTGAAACAATTTCTCTAGTTACTTGCGTAAATTTCATCTTATTTGTTGTGTGCTTAATCCATAGTATATATAATTATATCATAGAACTCAAAGAACACAAACTAACTATGTAAAAATAAATTCAAACAGAAAGAAAGATAAATGAAGTAGGCAACACAATAGCCCATATGACTTTTCAATTTATTGAACAAATAGATAATCTCACACATTATTTCAGATGAAATAGAACCTAAACATAATATCTCATATATAATATAGTACAAAATTTATAGCATACAGCTAGCTACGATGGAGATGGAGCCAAATCATTAGGCTAATTTATTAAGGTTGAGGATTCCTCATAAGCATCCACCAAAAGTTCCTAGTTTGGATAGAAAAATAATCCTAAGTACCCAACAATGCCTAATTAGCTTCATCTTGAACACAATATCTTGCCCTCTTAGAAATAGTCTACAACGATGAATTGAAAGAAGAACCATACAAATAATTGTACTTTGTTTAATTAGCACTTGTGTATGTTTATTACCTTAGTGGACCATTGCATTCTTCCACTCCGTTATGCCATTTCACACAAATAACTTCAGGAAAACCCAAACTTTAGGCGTTAAAACAATTATTAGAGTACCACTCATGATGTTCACATCTTATTAGTACCATAACTTACAATCGATCTGCAAATATTTTCAAATTCTTACCACTCTCTTTCTGCTCATGCTACATATCTATCATGGACATGGTGGTAAATCCTATGCTGAGAACCCCTTCTTTCCTCACACAAATAGTATTGAAATAGGCAACAGATGAGTTTTTCATCCACGAATAGTTTTAAAAATTCACTATAACAACACATTTTGTATCTTGGAAACCAATTGCTTTAATACATCCAATTTCAGTCTCCTCAAGATGAATGAGAAAAAAATAAAGTATTCATGAAATGAATCTTTATCTTATATACTCAATTACTTTTTACGAACAATATCTTCATTGAAAAAAGTTAAATCATCTTAAACTCTAATGCAACTAATGCAAATCATTTTAAAGCCCAGTAAAAATGCTAAAATGTAAGTTTATACTTCAGATGAAGTTATTTCGACCTAGTTTGATAGTTTTAAAGGTTTTTTCATAATGTGAAGATGAACCGTAGGATTTCTTTGAATACTTGATTGAGATTTCAATCTTTTCTCTCTTCAAGTAAGTATTTGAGTCTGGAAAAACTGTTGCAACTTTCTTTACAATTATAAATGATAAGCCACTTATTAAGATATTTAGAAAGTTATAAGTATGAATATGCAAAATGGAATGGTGCAATTGCCCTTTTAAATGCCTAAAAGAAGATAAAAGAATGAAAAATTTGATTATTTTTCTTTCTCTAAAAAAACTAATAAAAACAATATGTAAATGAACTCACTTAAGTAACATCATTGAGCATATCTCTAGCACCTTAGAGTAATCGTAGATGTTTCACTTGTAAAATACAAGCATCTTCTTATTGTGAGTTTCCTGTTCGACCTATAAAAAAATTATAGTACATATGGGACAAATAATCTATGCTTTTTATGGAAATTAAAAAGTAAACTGATTTATTGTAACATCCCGTATTTTTAAGCCACTGAATTTGAACCTTTAATTCGTTTTAAATGTTAACGTGGATTCTTAATTGATTTGTAAATGGATGGATTCGGGTTCAATCAATGAAATAAGCTATAATTTTTAATTATAGTAATTTCGGTTGAATTTGAATAATGGGAAAATGATAATTTAAATATTCGGAATTGAAATAAAAGTAAATCTGGATGTAAATAGTGATAAAAATGGTTTTAAAAATTTATTTTGAGTTATTTGATTGTAAATAGTATGGTGCGAATTTTAGATAAATTTTTAAGTCGATAAATTAATATTTGGGATTTTATATTAATTTAAAAATGAATTTAATATTATTAAAATGCAGTTCAATCAGACTTTGGTCCGGAATGAGCCAGAATGATTTTATTTGTGTTTATAAATTTTATATGATTTATTATTAAGTTATTAAAATTTTAAAGGTGAAATTTTAGACGTTTTCGTCAATTTTGAAAATCGCTCGATTTAATAGACGAGTTAAAATAGCCTTCCGGGGCACAGTCTCGGAATTTGACGAAACCAGTTCCATTGGATCCGTAATAGTTAGTTATTATTGGATTTCAATTTTCGTAGCAATCGGAGTTGTCGTTTGACCGTGGCAGCACGAAACGCTTAGAAATCGATTTAACCGATTTAATTTTTAATTGATCGTTTAATTCCGTAACTCACACATATGACCGAATTAGCTTACGAAACCTGTTCCATTGTGTCCGGAGCGCGGAAAAACCCTAGAAACGCTTGTTGGTACGTGAGAATTGAAGTCTGTTTGCGTAAGTGGTAAATTGATTGGAACGAGATTAAATTAATATTAAATAATATTATATATATTTCAATGCTTAAACCCTAGCGTATATTCAGAGCCGTCGCTTCCTTAAGTTTCATGGCCGAAAATTGATTTCAATCCTCCTCTAAAATATCTCAATCCATGCTTTAATTGGAGAAACTTTCTAAATGAAAGTTGTAGATCGTTGAAGGATCTATAGATCCAACGGGTGATTTCGCGTGAGGTTATCGTTTGGAGCAGTTATGGAGTTGCGGTCGTATAGGGTTCGAGCATGTATCGTGCGTGATTGCCTTGACCGAGCTCCACTTGGTTTTGGGCCGAAGGTAGTATTGTTGAGGAGCTTCGACGTGAAGGAGCTGGATCGTCGTCGAACGCGACGGGGATGGTGCGATTTCGAACCTTAGTTCGAATGTTTGGGTTCGGCTTTCTCTGTTTTCGCGTGCGTGAGTTGATGGAGGAAGAAAGCACTTATGTGGCCACGATTTCTCACTGCTTGATCTACGGTTGAGGGTAAAGGGGATTTAGTTTAAAAGGAAATTGTTTTAAGTTCGATTCAAAACTTCATAAAATCCTAACTAATTCATACGTTATCAGAATTTAACGAAATTTGCGGCACCAGGATCGCAGAGACACGTACTTCGCAATGGTGCAGTCCGGGAACCATTTCGGGCAAGTAGAAATTTTAGTTAAATCGAATGTCGTTCGGTTTAATTTAAATTTCGAACGCTCGCCGAAACTCAAAGTGAGTATTCTCACTCACATCTGGATATTGGCTGATTTAAATAATTAACATTTAAATATCTGTGTGATTGGTTGCATATTATTGTTGTTATCAATTTGAATTGATATATATATATATATATATATATATATATATATGATGTGCTAATATTTGTTGATGCAGGGAAAACAGGTTGGAGGGATCCAACTGGATTCCTCACACTATAGTAATTATCTTTATAATTGATGTTGTGATCTGTTTATATATTGTGATGGATAACTCTGGATTAAATTGTATTGTGATATTGCTGGATAAGTAAATACACAGAACTTTAAGAATAAAATAAAAATAAATTGGATTTTTAAAGAAATAAAAGGAATTGATAAATTAAGAATTTAAGTGAATTAAATTTGGAACCTGGGTTGAGTGAAGAATGAAAATTTGCAAAGTTGGAAATAAAAATAAGTGGAACATTTATTAGTTGATAAATGAGGAAGTAGGGATTTCTGGTGATAATTTCAATAAGAAATTATAAATTGTAAAAAAAAAATAACAATGGGGTTATTTTGATAATAATGTTCTCTGGAAATTAAATATGATTTCAAAAGAAACCCTTCAAATTAAATTTGCAATAAATTGAATGTTGCAGAAGTATTATTTAAAACCATTGAAAATTTAAGTTGGTACTTAGTTAAGCAATTCCTTAAGTATGATTTCATTAAATAAATTTATAATAGTTTATTTAAAAAGGCCTTTAAACTTATACTTTGGAAGTGAATTTCCGGGAATGGAAATGTGGTTAAGCTTCGTAATAAGTTATTTTAAACCTGGAAAGGAAATCTATGTTATTAAACATAAATCTAAATTGAAATATAATCGACAGAATTTATAAATGGATTTTCTGGGTTGTTTGAGTGGGAATGAGTTTTCCTGTGAAAAACCAAGTTCGAGTTTTAAACAGATTGTACTAAAAGAAAGTTTAAAAAATTCTAACTTGTTTAAAAGAGTGTTTTGGAAATTTTTATTTTAAAGTAATTATTGATAAATTAGCAATAGTAAATTTTTATGAATACCTTAGTAATTATTTTTGCAAATAGATTTATCTAAAGGCTAGATTTGAACAAAGTTACTTGAAATTGTTATTAATCCTTTGAAAACTCTATTTTTAAATTTAGTTTAACTAAACATTTATGTAAAACCAAGTTTAGATCTAAATAAATAGTTTTACTTCACTTATTTAAAATTTATATTTTTGAGTAAGTAATTAGAAGTAAATTTACGTATTTAGAGTATATTTCAGTATAAAATGTTTTAACTATTTTAACTCTAAATGTTTTGAACTCGGTTATTCCCAATGGGAATCAATGATAAAGGATTTACCTTGTAAAGGAATAATTTTGGGAAATTGTTTTCAAATGGGTTTTGGAAATTTGAAAATATATCTTCTAAAGATATTTGAGGAGAATAAATAATGTGGGAATCATTTATTGTGTGATGGATGTTTGTGAAAAATAATTGATAGTTAAATCACCGACTATCAATATTGGACAAATGCGTTGATCATTTCGAAGAGATCGGGATCGAGATTTATTTCTCGAAAACCATTTCGATCCGGTTTGTACGTTTCGGAAAAAACGTGTTTGGATTCAAAGATGGAGTAGTGAAGTACAAGGGCTAGTCACTACTAATCCTGAGGATATTTCCAAAATGGATGTAGGAGGAGTAGTGCCTTCGGTTCCGTTCGAACCCGTGACGGGCTTGTATGGACGAATGCTTTCAGAACATCGTCAGGTGGACGATGAGCATTCTAAGTGATGCGTTCTTAAAAGGTAACATTTAACCTCAAGCCTCATCAACCGGGAATGGCTAAAACAGGGGAGGTGCAGCAAGGTTAGGTGGGTCATGCCCAAGCAGGACAAGATTTTCCCCCGTCTAGATGTCCCTTTATATTCGGCTTAGTGGGTGGTTGGTCGCGCCAACCACGGGGTTATCTTGTTTGGTACTGTTTAGTTAGGAATGGTTCCGTCCTTGTGTTGCAGGGGAGCGGGCGTACTCCTCAGTACTCTGATCTAGGCCAGGTACTGTGACGGGCGTTACCCCAGTAGCCCAGCCATTGATGGAAATCCATTCTCCCAACGGCCTTGTACGAGTTCTATTTGTATTACCCACTTTTGTGGCTAGTAGCTGGAATTTAATAGATGTAACAATTTCGGCTATTTTATAAGTATTTGTAAATAGACCCTATTATAATATCAGAGAATTTCTATAAAAAGTGTTTTATCTATCGTAAGGTAAAAACCCGACATGTTTATTTGTGGCGTGGTCTTACGAGATGCTTTTGTTTTTCAAAGGATTTTTGAAACTTTAATAATCAATTTGGATGCATTATTATCAGCTGGTATTCCGGACTGACTCGGGTGTTATTTCATTATAATTCTCGGGTCAGCCCGAGTATTATATGTACAGGACATGATGCTTTGGAACAGGAGAGTAGCTGGAGCCCGAGACGTATTATCTATACATATATATATATATATATTCCGCTGCTGTGATTGTATGGTATGTCTGAATGGTAATTTAATGTATGAGATACTCTGATGATGTGATGTATAAAACAGTTATAGATTTCATTTTGTGTAAAGTTCTATATTTATTATTATAGTTTATTCCGCTGCGACTGTGAGATTCTGATGTTGTTTAGTTTCTTCTTCTTTTATCTCTTCTTCTTTAACCCTAATGGTTCGTAATTCTGTGCCACTTGAGTTAATAGAGGTAGAATAGTGTCGATTCAAGGGGTATGGATTTGCGGGCTGTTACACTTGGTATCAGAGCCTAGGTTGGGGACAACCTAGGCTTTGGTGGGGAAATTACTCATTAAACAGAGTCGACGGTACTCTATAATGAGTTGAGTGCATTAATAAATACGAGAGAGTACTTGTTAGTGGAAATAGAATTGTTTTTATAATGTGTTGACTTATCGGTTGAGTGTTTATGTATTCTGGTCGGCACGGGAAGTACAACCGTATCGATAAGGGTTTCTAAACTCTTAAACAAGATAAACCGACATAGTATTGTTTTTAAAGTGGGTAAATGAAATGATTTTACCCAAAATTATTTTTGATATAAAGGAAATAATTTTCTGAAATTATTATATATATTTGGATGATTGGTTGTTAATGTCTAAATCAAATAAGAATCCAAAATTTAATCTGAAATTTGAAATAGTTATAATGAAAATAAAATCCTACTAATATAAATTATATAAAAGGAAGAATAACTAAATCTGAATTGAACTAGAATTTAAATCCGGAAGTTTTGGAAAGGATTTTAAATGTAATGGAATAAAGGTTTGGAAAATTTAAATTCTTGGGAAAGTTTGAAATGTTTGCTAAAGTGTTTGAGGGGTATATTGGAACATTGATTTGGGAAGTATTTTTGAATGGGAACTGTTTTGAAATGAATTTGGGAAAGTAAGAAAGCATTGAACTCACTTCAGTCGCTAGAAAATAATCCTGATGATGCTGGCCACATCATTAGAATTCATTTTCGAGTTTCTAAAGTGATGGATTGCTACCAAAATGGTTGGTTATGATATTGTTTGGATTTGTTGGGTATGCCAGTTGTTTTGGAAATTTCAAGGGAGTAAATTTGTTTGGTATAAACAAGTTGTTTTGGAAAATCTGGAGATTTGATTGATATACCAAATGGGTATGAATTGATTATTATTTCAAAATGATTTTGGAATAAAGCCGGGTAATTGAATTCTGGAAATTCTGTTTAAAAGTAAAATTGTAACGTTAAAACGCATCAATTAATGAACTTATCTCGGTAAAATTGATGCTAATAAGAAGGAAATGTAAATTTTAATCTTGAAATTAAAATTTAACTTGAGTTATTAAAAGTGAATAAAGTATATTGAAGTGGATTTTGAATTTAACTTGGGATAAGTTAAATAAATTGAACTTAGAATTAAATTGGTTTGGATTAAATTGAAATGTAAATAACTTAGTAATCATGGGTTATTATACAATAAATTGTACCCATAAGTTAATATGTGTTATACCTATAACCTGGATGTGTGGATCTAAATTTTTACAAAGAATTAGATTGAAAGAAAATTTGTATTCTTAAGAATTCAGTGATATATATATATATAGAATTTGGAATTGTTTTGGATGAGAATCGAATAATATATATATATATATATATATATATATATATATAATTTGATATAAGAAGACAATGGAAATATTGTATGATTTAAACGACATAAGCAAATTGAAACAATAATAACAGATGAGCTTTATTAAGTAATCCTAAATGAAATGTGAATTGAGATAAGGTAGAGTGAGATATAAAAGAAGTGAAAGAACTTAAGTTAGAAAATAAGTTTTGAACTTATTTATGGAGGGAAGAAATTGGATATAAAGGTGAAATGTAAATTGCTTATGATTGCATAAAGAAATTCATATTCTTAAGTCATTAAGTGTTATAATTTGAACTTGTGATAATGACATTGAAATTAAATTTCAGTTGTGTAACAAATAATGTTAGAAGAAATTTAAATTCTATTTAAAGGAGTGAAAAGGAAGGCAGAAAATTTAAATTTACTAAATGACATAATTGGAAAAATTGTCATATTATAAAAATGAATTCAGAGTGAATTGAGGAAGTGAATTAAAACCTAATATGGATAGGTTATTGACTAAATTGAATTACAATTTAATGGAATTTGTAATGAGATGAATAGAATTTTGATGGGTTGGTCAAAAATTTGGAAAGTAAATAAAACTCCAATTGTGGCATGGGATTTAAATTTGTGGTAACAAATATTGAAGTGTGAATGAAAGGTGGAATCAGATTATAATGGAGATAGTTTGGATTATGAATAAATTCAAATGAGTGAAATAATTTAAATGGCTTCTTTGTTATTAAAATAAATCTAAAATGGATTGAATAAGTAAACAAAGGGCATTCGAATTTGTAAATGGATTGGAATTTGATTGAATGAGAATCAAATGGAAATAAAATAAAATTGAATTGCAAGTGAAATGGTATTAATTAATTATTGTGATAAATTAAGGGTTTATGGATTGTAAATAATCCAGGATGGAATGAAACTAATATAAACCTGAATTGGTTAATGAAATTAAAATGTAAGGAAAATTTAACTTAACAATTGCATTGGAATAAAAATACTTGGCTTGTGAACTAGGCAAAATTGAATAAAATTAATATAAATCTAAGTAAAATGAATTTTAATGGTTATGAGCTTAAATGGGGATTATTTTTGCTTGAATGACATGAGTATTTGCATGTATTCATAATTGAGTTGTTTAACAAGCAATTGAAATTGATTGTTGAATAAATTGATATGGATTGGTATAGAATTCAAAGAGCTTGTATATGAATGCAAGTGAATTGATTTGAAGAAGCAAATAAGGATGGTTTTAAATTAATTAGATAAATGCAATCTAATTAAGCGATTTTGCATATGAATGGAAATGGATCATAAAAAAAATGCAAATGTTTCAAATTTAAAAATAAAATTTGATTGTAAATCAAATTGGGAATGCAAGTTAGAGTAAAGAAATGCAAGTAAGGCATATGTAAATCATGTTGAAATAAAAAACGAATTGGTTGTAATAAATATGAATGGTATATAGTAAACTTGAATGTAAATCATTCAAATGAAATAAAATGAAGTTGGTTTGGATGAAAGTAGAATGGGCTGAAATCTTAAAGAAAAAAATGGATTTGAGTATAAATGTAAGTGAGTTATAATAGAAATGCACATGTAACAAATTGAAATGAAATTTTTCTTGGTAAATCAATTCGAAGATTGGGTAGAGTATGAATTGAAATAGCGAAACTGGTATGTAGCTCATTTGTGTGAAATAAAAATGAATTTTGGACTTGGATAAGAAATTTAAAAGGTGATTGAAATCATTAAATTGTTGATAAAATATGGTTAACATTGTTAAATAATGAAGTTGCTTGGTTAGGTCATGAAATGGATATGTTTGGCTTACATTTATATTGGAAATGTTGTTAAAATGCTCGTATCTTTGAAAACTGATGAGTTTGTTGAGTAAGTACAGGTATGGGAGGCGTTCGATAGAGTTGGAGCACATATGTGCTAAAATATTTGCCGCTTGCTTTAAAAAAAATTGCTAGAAGGTACGCCTACGCAAATATAATTGGGAAATGATATATTTGTTGTGATATATTTTGGTTTCCGACCGTGTGGGTCGATGTATATATATTTATTTGTATCGCGATATCGCGAAAGCTCCTCCGTGCAGGGGAGACTCTGCCAAAAATTTTCCAAATTTTGGGAGTTAGAAAATTTTTAGGGTTTTGGGAGTTTGAAAATTGTAATTAACTTGGAAAATTGTTTTTAAGAAAATGTTGAGACCAAAACATTTGATTCTAAATAAAACATATGAGTTTGGATTTGAAAAATGGTTTTGGGAAGTGTATATAAGTTTTAACTAAAGAAGGTTGGGTTATGTAAATAAGTTTGAGAGTATGTTCTACCTTAGCAAATTTCGGGGACGAAATTTTTATAAGGGGGGAGGAATGTAACATCCCATATTTTTAAGCCATTGAATTTGAACATTTGATTCATTTTAAATGTTAATGTGGATTCTTAATTGATTTTTTAAATGGATGGATTCGGGTTCAATCAATGAAATAAGCTATAATTTTTAATTATAATGATTTCGGTTGAATTTGAATAATGGTAAAATGATAATTTAAATATTCGGAATTGAAATAAAAGTAAATCTGGATGTAAATAGTGATAAAAATGGTTTTAAAAATTTATTTTGAGTTATTTGAGTGCAAATAGTATGGTGGGAATTTTAGATAAATTTTTAAGTCGATAAGTTAATATTTGGGATTTTATATTAATTTAAAAATGAATTTAATATTATTAAAATGCAATTCAATCAGACTTTGGTCCGGAATGAGCCAGAATGATTTTATTTGTGTTTATAAATTTTATATGATTTATTATTAAGTCATTAAAATTTTAAAGGTGAAATTTTAAGCGTTTTCGTCAATTTTGAAAATCGCTCGATTTAATAGACGAGTTAAAATAGCCTTCCCGGGAACTGTCTCGGAATTCGATGAAACCAGTTTCATTGGATCCGTAATAGTTAGTTATTATCGGATTTCAATTTTCGTAGCAATCGGAGTTTTCGTTTGACCGTGGTAGCACGAAACGCTTAGAAATCGATTTAACCGATTTAATTTTTAATTGATCGTTTAATTCCGTAACTTGCACATATGACCGAATTAGCTTACGAAACCTGTTCCATTGTGTCCGGAACACGGAGAAACCCTAGGAACGCCTGTTGGTACGTGAGAATTGAAGTCCGTTTGCGTAAGTGGTAACTTGATTGAAACGAGATTAAATTAATATTAAATAATATTATATATATATATATATATATATATATATGTATGTATGTATGTATGTACATATATATATATATATATCAATTTGTTGCTTAAACCCTAGCCTATATTCAGATCCGCCGCTTTCTTAAGTTCCATGGCCGAAAATTGATTTCAATCTCCTATAAAATATCTCAATCCATGCTTTAGTTGGAGAAACTTTCTAAATGAAAGTTGTAGATCGTTGAAGGATCTATAGATCCAACGGGTGATTTCGCTTGAGGTGATCGTTTGGAGCAGTTATGGAGTCGCGTTCGTATAGGGTTCAAGCACGTATCGTGCATGATTTCCTTGACCGAGCTCCACTTGGTTTGGGCCGAAGGTAGTATTGTTGAGGAGCTTCGACGTGAAGGAGCTGGATCGTCGTCGAACGCGACGGGGATGGTGCGATTTCGAACCCTAGTTCGAATGTTTGGGTTCGGCTTTCTCTGTTTTTGCGTGCGTGAGTTGATGGAGGAAGAAAGCACCTGTGTGGCCACGATTTCTCACTGCTTGATCTACGGTTGAGGGTAAAGGGGATTTAATTTAAAAGGAAATTGTTTTAAGTTCGATTCAAAACATCATAAAATCCTAACTAATTCATACGTTATCAGAATTTAACGAAATTTGCGGCACCAGGATCGCAGAGACACGTACTTCGCAATGGTGCAATCCGGGTATCATTTCGGGCAAGTAGAAATTTTAGTTAAATCGAATGTCGTTCGGTTTAATTTAAATTTCGAACGCTCGCCGAAACTCAAAGTGAGTATTCTCACTCACATCTGGATATTGGCTGATTTAAATAATTAACATTTAAATATCTGTGTGATTGGTTGCATATTATTGTTGTTATCAGTTTGAATTGATATTTGTATATATATGATGTGCTAATATTTGTTGATGCAGGGAAAACAGGTTGGAGGGATCCAACTGGATTCCTCACACTATAGTAAT
This sequence comes from Allium cepa, assembly GCA_030765085.1. Classification (NCBI taxonomy): domain Eukaryota; kingdom Viridiplantae; phylum Streptophyta; class Magnoliopsida; order Asparagales; family Amaryllidaceae; genus Allium; species Allium cepa. The sequence continues at coordinate 870,500,700 of CM060943.1, read as the reverse complement.
TATCTTTATAATTGATGTTGTGATCTGTTTATATATTGTGATGGATAACTCTGGATTAAATTGTATTGTGATATTGCTGGATAAGTAAATACATAGAATTTTAAGAATAAAATAAAAATAAATTGGATTTTTAAAGAAATAAAAGGAATTGATAAATAAAGAATTTAAGTGAATTAAATTTGGAATCTGGGTTGAGTGAAGAATGAAAATTTGCAAAGTTGGAAATAAAAATAAGTGGAACATTTATTAGTTGATAAATGAGGAAGTAGGGATTTCTGGTGATAATTTCAATATGAAATTATAAATTGTAAAAAAAAAATAACAATGGGGTTATTTTGATAATAATGTTCTCTAGAAATTAAATATGATTTCAAAAGAAACCCTTCAAATTAAATTAGCAATAAATTGAATGTTGCAGAAGTATTATTTAAAACCATTGAAAATTTAAGTAGGTATTTAGTTAAGCAATTTCTTAAGTATGATTTCATTATATAAATTTATAATAGTTTATTTAAAAAGGCCTTTAAACTTATACTTTGGAAGTGAATTTTCGGGAATGGAAATGTGGTTAAGCTTCGTAAGAAGTTATTTTAAACCTGGAAAGGAAATCTATGTTATTAAACATAAATTCGAATTGAAATATAATCGACAGAATTTATAAAATGGATTTTCTGGGTTGTTTGAGTGGGAATGAGTTTCCCTAGGAAAAACCAAGTTCGAGTTTTAAACACATTGTATTAAAAGAAAGTTTAAAAATTCAAACTTGTTTAAAAGAGTGTTTTGGAAATTTTTATTTTAAAGTAATTATTGATAAATTAGCTATAGTAATTTTTTATGAATACCTTAGTAATAATTTTTACAAATAGATTTATTTAAAGGCTAGATTTGAACAAAGTTATTTGAAATTGTTATTAATCCTTTGAAAACTCTACTTTTAAATTTAGTTTAACTAAACATTTATGTAAAACCAAGTTTAGATCTAAATAAATAGTTTTACTTCACTTATTTAAAATTTATATTATTGAGTAAGTAATTAGAAGTAAATTTACGTATTTAGAGTATATTTCAGTATAAAATGTTTTAACTATAAATGTTTTGAACTCGGTTATTCCAAATGGGAATTAATGATAAAGGATTTACCTTGTAAAGGAAGAATTTTGGGAAATTGTTTTCAAATGGGTTTTGGAAATTTGAAAATATATCTTTTAAAGATATTTGAGGCAATAAATAATGTGGGAATTTTTTATTGTGTGATGGATGTTTGTGAAAAATAATTGATAGTTAAATCACTGACTATCAATATTGGACAAATGCGTTGATCGTTTCGAAGAGACCGGGATCGAGATTTATTTCTCGAAAACCACTTCGATCCGGTTTGTACGTTTCGGGAAAAACGTGTTTGGAGTCGAAGATGGAGCAGTGAAGTGCAAGGGCTAGTCGCTACTAATCCTGAGGATATTTCCAAAATGGATGTAGTAGGAGTAGTGCCTTCGGTTCCGTTCGAACCCGGGACGGACTTGTATGGACGAATGCTTTCAGAACATCGACAGGTGGACGATGAGCATTCTAAATGATGCGTTCTTAATAGGTAACGTTTAACCTCAAGCCTCATCAACAGGGAATGGCTAAAACAGGGGAGGTGCAGCAAGGTTAGGTGGGTCATGCCCAAGCAGGACAAGGTTTTCCCCTGTCTAGATGTCCCTTTATATTCGGCTTAGTGGGTGGTTGGTCGCGCCAACCACGGGGTTATCTTGTTCGGGACTGTTCAGTAAGGAATGGTTCCGGCCTTGTGTTGCAGGGGAGCGGGCATACTCCTCGGTACTCTGATCTAGGCCAGATACTGTGACGGGCGGTACCCCAGTAGCCCAGCCATTGATGGAAATCCATTCTCCCTACGAGCCTTGTACGAGTTCTGTTTGTATTACCCACTTTTGTGGCTAGTAGCTGAAATTTAATAGATGTAACAATTTCGGCTATTTTATAAGTATTTGTAAATAGACCCTATTATAATATCAGAGAATTTCTATAAAAAGTGTTTTAGCTATCGTAAGGTAAAAACCCGACATGTTTATTTGTGGCGTGGTCCTACGAGATGCTTTTGGTTTTAAAGGATTTTTGAAACTTTAATAATCAATTTGGATGCATTATTATCAGCTGGTATTCCAGACTGACTCGGGTGTTATTTAATTATAATGCTCGGGTCAGCCCGAGTATTATATGTACAGGACATGATGCTTTGGAACAGGAGAGGAGCAGGAGCCCGAGACGTATTATCTATACATATATATATTCCGCTGCTATGATTGTATGGTATGTCTGATTGGTAATTTGATGTATGAGATACTCTGATGATGTGACGTATAAAACAGTTATAGATTCATTTTGTGTAAAGTTCTATATTTATTATTATAGTTTATTCCGCTGCGACTGTGAGATTCTGATATTGTTTAGTTTCTTCTTCTTCTATCTCTTCTTCTTTAACCCTAATGGTTCGTAATTCTGTGCCACTTGAGTTAATAGAGGTAGAATAGTGTCGATTCAAGGGGTACGGATTTGCGGGCTATTACATTTATTGTAAGACTACAATAAATAATCTTACCTAATATTGTACAAAAGTATCAACTTTTTGATATTTATTAAGCTGACATCAACTTTAGCATGGAGGTCATATGCTTGTACGATATTGGTAATAGTAGAAAAATTAAGAATTTCACTAATATGAAATCTACCCACTAAAATATAATTCGGAATAGTTCATAACCTCCTTATGCTCAACTAATTTACTTTCTGCTGGAATAAATCATGAACCAATAAAAGAAAAATATCAATTATAACTTTAGTCCGGGCTACAAAGATTCAATTTTAATTCAACCTAGTCTCTTAGACACCTTTAATAAAAAAAAAGTTATATGTATTATTACATTTTATAGCGGCTTATCAATAAGACTGGATTTTCGAGAAATACATTTCTTTTTGACTTAGTCGATGTGTGTGAAGTTCCTTCCAAAGACAGAAATGATATACACTACCAACAATTTAGATTTAAATTTGTTTTATCCAGCCTATGTTCATAATAATTATAGTTGTAGACATCAAACGTCATATAGGTTTTGTTTAAAATCAAATATGCATGATAAATAACTGAAATTAATCATATGTCCCTTGTAGACTTGGAAACCTATAATAGTCTAACCTCATACTTGACATAATCTTGTAATTCACTTAATTATTCACCAAATTATGTTAATCAAGGCACCACATACATGCTTGTGGATATTGCATTATTTTCTTACTTTCTTTTTGCACTCTAATCGTTACTTTGAATGCAAAAAAAAAATTCACCAACCAACTCAAATTATTTATGAGAAAAGTTACATAACAACATATATAAAATGCTAACGAAGTATCACATGTTTCACCAAACATTACAATAATATGTGAATGCTCTACCATTAATATAATGTTAGGATTTTGCATTATTAGCTTAGACATGTCTCAAATACAGGAAGAAAGTATCCACCCACTATTTTATTAATCATATGTTATAAATGGCTAGTTTTTGCTCTGTTAAGTGGGAATAACAAAATATACAATCATTATGGGAAACTGTTATTTATGGATAGAATTACTATGCTTAGTGGAAGTAAATTTGGAAAGTAATCAGTTGGCTAGCATTAAAGAGGTATGACTGGTTTACTCCATAATCCATAATATGTTTTCCTTATTTATGACTTTCCCTATATAGCTCATATTATATCCGTGTGCCATGAATAGGAGTTTCCGTGCAAATGCTATAACATGTAATGGATGCATTGTAATATCAATACTTGTTGTGTCAACCACTTTGTAAGTCCAACCGATTGAATGTCATTCTTGTTGGTATTTTTGATGAATTGTTATCATCAGAAGAAACATAATCTTAAAACGTACTTATATCGTCAAAATCTCAACCTCAAAGTATAAAAAATTTCCATTATTTTATTGGGCTTGTATGAAGTATCAGATATGATTAATGCATATACTGCAATACTAGTTTGGCAACATTTCATTTTTTGTAGTCATGAAGACTTCTAAAATATTAAAAATTGTACGTTTAGGTTTAAAGAAAATTAGGAAGTTTCTATAGACATAACAAATAAATTATGTAGGACAGTATAGTTAATTAAAAAAGATGAAACCTTCAACCTCCATTGATTTTAAAGTGATGTTTCGGTCATACACTAATGTCACCAAATTCTATTTTAGGTTACGGAGGCATAACAAAATTTTACATGACTAAATTCCCATGATGTTTATAGTCCATATTTTTACCCCTAAACTTTGATGCCCCAAATTACAACATAATACAAAAAAAAACATGTGCAAAATTACAAAATTATAATTTCTAGCTTTCATCATTCTAGGTGCGGAAGATTAATAAAGCCGGATAAATTATATATGAGGAATTCAAATATTAGTTATATAAAGAGAAATGAATTATTCATTATAGAATATAAATCTAAAATCAAACGAGCAACATAAATAATGTATTGAATGTACATCAATAAATTTAATCGATGAACGGGATTCATATGCGTTGGTAAATATTAAAAACTGGCCATAATAAGAAACACAACTTCTCTAATAAATTAAAAAGATTGTTTTAGTATAACATGATGATCTACGCACTATGTTATCAAGGGCACCACAGAATGCCATTTAGGTGCTACTTTGCAACTTAAACGTCCCCGCTTTATTATAACGCTTTATTGCGCCGTTTATCCAAGATATCGTCTGAACGCTAGCTATTCATAGAGTGACAATAAGCACTTTAATTATGAATTTATTTTCTACTTGAATAAATTAAGTACATTTACAATGAAATTGTGATATCCAAATTTATTTTCTACTTGAATAAATTAAGTACATTAACAAAAAAGGTAATTTCTTATTAGTTTAAAATATATTTTTGTTAAAATTTAAAATAAGATTTAACCAAAGGATTATATTCTTTTAATATACTTTGTTTTTGACTTTAAAATTTATTAACGAAGATATTAACTTATTAATACTATAAGTAAGAAGATTAATATAAAAAGTGTATTAGGACCTTTGTAAGCATATAAAACAAGTTGGGACATCTGTAAATAAATGAATACTTGTAAGTACAACTGTCACTTATGTATTATAAAATAGAACAAGTGGCAAGATGATTTCATTTTAAGAAATTTAAAAAAAAATATAGGCTGCTCACTTTTCTCTACATACTTCTATTCAAAAGAAAATTTTCTTCATCTACAATCCTGGAAATAATTTTTTAAACAGAAAAGCAAAACATTTTTCAAAAGCCTATAACCAAATTTCTTTCCAAAGCAAATCATGCTTTCAAATAAATCAAAATTTCAGTTCCATAAAGCTGGAACATCTTGACAAAAACAAGATTTCCAGTTCCAGCTTCAAGCTTGTAATGATCAAAACATTATAGTTCTCAAAATCAAGCATCTATGTTTTGAGTCTCCGTTCTCTGCTTTTACAAGAATAGGTGAGTAAAACTGATACTTGTTTTAAAATCTGTTGAATAATCTGGTCCATGCAACCTATATCTGAAGAAAGCATGATAAATTATTGCTTGATGGTTTAATATATGTTGCATATTTATATATATCTGAATATATAGTGTATATGTGTGGATACAGAGTGTTGGCTCTTTTTGTTATAGGAAGCAAACTTGAAAAAATATATTCATATCTCAATAATTAGCACATTCATGTTATGATTCTTAAAGGAAAAATGTTGGTATCGACTAAACCTTGATTTCAAAAATATTTAGGAGGATAATTAGGAAGCGATTAACTGGAAAATGGAAATATTCAGTGGAAAATCGTTTCTAGGAAAAAATTCAAGTATTTTAATATCAAGTTTGGGTTGCATGTCTGGATTCGAATTTGGAAAATATGATTTTTAATGAATATTTCATAATTTTTAAGCACGAGATTGTCGAGATATTGCTAGATGATCAGAAAAGTAGATTTCGTCGATTCTCGACCATCAGAAAAAGTTTCGCCGACGTTATTGATACTGTAGAAAGCTTGAGAGGTGGTGAACTAAGGAAAAATTCTCAGAGAGTTTAATTGCCACCAAGGTGGTCTGGCGACGGCTAGTTAGGGTTTTTAACCCTGATTCTGTCGATGATGGATACTAGGCAAATGCAGCCTCGTTAGTGTGTCGAGTGGAATCGGAGTTATGGGAAATGGAAGAGATGAGTATGACGATGGTCTGAACGGAGTTATGGATTCTCCGGTAGGAAGTAGTGGCGGCGTGAAGGGATTTTCTGATGGGGTGGTTCTGGATTTGGGGATCAGTTGAGCTCGATTTTGTTTGCGCATTCGATGGTTCGATCTCATGATCGGAATTGTAAGAGAGGGTCGTAGGTGACTCGTTGATGGTGGCAAGCGTGGTCAGAGCTTCGTCGTTAGTTCGTGCACGTGCACGGGAACGATGAAGTATCCGATGATACAGTTGAGTTCGAGGGTTAGGATATTGTGCTTGGGTTTGTTCGCGTGGTAATGAGGTGGACGACTCGTGATTTACTCGGGGAGTTTTGTCTGGTTATCGTGTTATAGGGTAAGTACACAGTATTTTTTTTTTATGTAAATGACTTGAGTCTTTGCTTGGATGAGCTGTGGGTTGACTCGAGAAATGTCGGTTTAGGCTTGGGTTTCTGTTATGTTTAATAACCACATTAGATATTAGAAGTAATTTGTTACCAGGTTTCCCAAAATTTTAAAAAGAAAAATGAAAAAAATAATGATGACTTATGAATAAATTATAAAAAAGAGAGAAAGGAAATTAAATTGTTGTTTTGAATGGTTATGTATTAGGATATTTACCTAGTGTAATTAGCTTAAGTATGATTATTTAAATAAATTTAAGTAATCATAGGTCAATTTAATAATGAAATTAAAGGATGATTACCAAATGAAATTGGGTAATAATTACATAATGTAAGTTATTAGGGTAAAATAATTCATGTAATTACTTAGTGAAGTAAATAAGGAATAACCATTGAATGTGATTAATTAATTAATTAAAAGGAAATTACTTAATGAAGTAATTAGTGAATATTTACTTAGACGAGATGATAAATTTAAGATAATCAATTAACTCTAATTTCATCTAGATAATTACTTATGAAATCAATTGAGTAAATTAAGTAATGTAAGTAATTAGGGAATAGTTAATTTTTGAATGAAATTAATTAAGGTTAATTAATATATATGATTAGTTTAATATAAATAAATTTGTGTATGTAATTAATTAATATATTTAACAATATTTAATTGATTAAAGAGTGTAATAAAGGTTAATTAATGTAGATGGTTAAGGATAATTAATCTATGACTAATTACTTAATGTAATTAGAGAAAATTAATTAAGGAAGATTAATTATGATGGATAGTTAAATGTTGTTTGGTTTGTAATTGACTAATGTTAAGTAAGTAGGATTATAAGATAATCTAAGTGATTAAAGTTGGTAATTAATTTAATTGGAGATTAATTAAATTAATTAAGAATTTATATATCTATGTTTTATGGATGATTGAATGATATCGGATGGCTTGGATTGTTAATGTCTATAATGGAATATGTTGCGATATGAATGGATTGAACTGTGGTAACGTAGGTCACCTATTTGTGTTGAATAGTTATGCGGTATGATATCTTGAATATGAATTATATTATTTCTAAAACCTAACAACATGAATTTTAATGATAGTAAGCTCAAAGAGACCGAGGTCGGGTATCAGTAAATACCCGAAATCACTTTGATTAGTAATTACAGAAATTCTTTATAGTTGGATAGAAGAAAACAGACTGGAATGAAATAAGTTAAGAATCATGGATATTTAAACTAAGTAATGATTCTCAGATATCGTGTTAAATAAGTGATTTACTAAATTAAGTTGAAACTCGTAGAAGGTACGAGTTACCCTAGAAGTTCACTCATGATTTTTAGCTTGGTATTTCAAATTATTTGCGTTTACTCAAGCTGGTTTCCAGCCTGACCCGGGTGTTACTTTGATGTAATGCTCGGGTCAAACCGAGTATTACAGATTTTCGGGTAAGGACATTCTGGATCTCAGTTGACGAGCTGGATGGCAGGAACGTAATGGAGTGTTTCCGCTGTGATATATTGATGTATATCTGATACAGTTTCCTTTGTGTAAAGAATATTATTTGATATTATATTTTGATCCGCTGCGAATGTGAGGTTTCTATAACTTGTTCTGTTTCTTCTTCTTTCTCTTTTCTTCTTTTCTAACTATCTCGAATTTTCGGAATCGAAAATTTCGGGTAGTTACATTTGGTATCAGAGAAAAAGGTTAAGCGAGAACCTTGGCTCTGGTGGGATACTCATTAAGGATAGGGTCAATAGTACCCTGTAATGAGTTAAGTGTATAAATATAAGAGAGCGTACTTGTTATTTTCTTATATAAAGGTTTTAAAATGGTTTCAAAAGTAAATGAATCTTATATAAGTTTATTAAGAAATAGATTATCTTTTATATTAAGTAAATTGGTTGTTTTATTAATTAAATTAAAAATAATAGTAAGAATTAAGTGGTAATAGAGATACAACCAAATTTAAAAGGAATAAAGAATAAGTTTGAAATGGATGCAAACTGAAATTTAAAATCTTGAATTTGGGGAAGAATTCCAAAATTAGATGGTAATGAATTATTTTCCAAATATGATAATCTTAGTTATTATCATATATGTTTATTATGTTTAATAATGAAATATTTGATAATAAGTATAACTTATAAATTGAGATGGGTTTTGAATTGTGAAGTTCTGAATTCTAAATTTAAACATTTGAAATTGTTTACAAAATGTTAAAGGAAATAATATTATTCAAACTATTTTGATTGTAATCTTATTTTAGAATAAGAAGTTGTTTGTAAATTTTAAAAGAATTTGTTGAATTAAAACCATGGGTGGTTTAAATTTTAATATTTGGCTTGGTGGGCCAAGAAGTAAATATGTATATATGTGTGGATGTACATAATATCAAAGATAGTTTGAAATAAACTCTAAATGTTGAGTTTTAATTTGGAATGAGATGTGATACCCAAAGTGATAAGTTTTTGAAATTTAAAAGTGGGAAGATTAATAATGTGAAATTCAGAATTTTGAAATGGAATTCGAATTGGTAAGGTTGGTTGGGTTAAGTAAATAGAATTTAACTTTGGGAAAGTTAAATAATTTAACAAGCAACCTGAAGTGGAAATTTCCAGATGAAATTGGAATTTAACTTGGAAAGTTAAATGGTTGATTTGAATTGGGAGTTTGTGTAATCTCAAAATGGATTTGAGATTTGGAAATTGGAAATGGATGGATGTTTTAAAATAATTTGAACGATACCATCCTGTTGTTATTAATAATCTTTAAGCTGAAATTGGATTTTTTTTTTAAATGAATGAGGAAATGAAGTGTGGAAATATATCCACTATTTAGATAAAGGGGAAATTAAGCTTTAATTAGAAATTAAGGATATGGAATCACTTTGAACTGAAGATTTGAATGTTAAGAATTGAATTTGTAAACTAAAATTTTTTTGAACTCTTACTTGAACCTTGTAATGAGTTAAGTAAACATAAGTTAAAAATGGAATTTGAATTCTGAATTAAATGGTTTAAAAATATAAGTTGATTGGATTTAAAGTATTAAATCAACGTTAAAAAAATTAACTCGAATTTATATAATTCGGGATGGTTTAAATTTGGAATTTGAATTGAATTAGTTCAAATTGATTTTGATATGAATTAATTTGTATTGTGGTTGAAGATGGATAAGTTTAAAAATTCAAATGGAAAATTTGAATTGGATTGATTTGAAATGAAATTGAAGATGAATGAATTCAAATTCAAATGAGGAATTGAGATTAATTTAAACAAGAATTGAAATGATTTGAAATTGAAGTTGGTTCAATTTGAAATTATTCCGAATTGATTTAAATAATTTGGAATTGTGATTAAAGTTGAATAGGTTTAAAATTCAAATGGAATTTGATTTGAATTTGGAAATAAATTGAGGATTAATTCAACTTGAATTGGGGTTAAATCAATTTCAATGGAAATTGAAGTTATTGAAATTGAGTCAATTTAAATGGAAGTGGAAGTTTAAATTGAATTGATGAGAATGGAGATTGGGAATTGAACAGTTTGGCTCTGGACTATTTTCAATATAAATTGTTTAAATATAAACTTATTTTTCCAAGTTATTTATATATACAACCTTTCTTTTTAAAAAGCCCAAACAATTTTATACTTTTTTTACAATTATTTTGGAACTATTTAACTATTTTTCAATTGTTTTATTAACCAATTACTGTTTTTCAACTATTTTACAAATTAATTTCTATTTTTCAACTATTTTGCAATTATTTAAAATTTCTATAACTTTTGACTATTTTCTAACTATTTTACAATTATTTAACTATTTTACAGATATTCTACGAACTAATAATTATTTTTTAACTACTTATCTATTTTAAAAAATTTCAAGCCATTTTCTAAATTTAAACTGGACGGAGTTCAAACTGATTTGTTTAAATATCCATTTTGGATGAAAATTGAAGTGATAATCCAAATGAGGATTTAAGAATTGTAAGTGAATGAAAATCAAAGTGAATGTGGATAGAGAGGAGAAACTGATTTGGCTAATAACCAATAAAAGATAAATACGTAGGGTGTACGTATGTTATTCTATTCGCATAGTGATTTGATCCAGATTCGAGCATAGAATTTCGAGATAGCATGTCGATTCGAGTTGGGATTTTTCACTCGATGTTTGACGGAGAACCTGGATATGGATTGTTGATTGGTTCTGGATATTCTCTATCATAGTTATGACTATGCAAGGAGAATGACGGTTTCTGATCAATAAACCAGATCTGAGTCCGCACTAGGAAGTCGGGTGGACAATACTAGTTCGGAAGTGAAATTATGTGATCGAGTGAGCGATCAGATTGGTACAGCGTACAGATGATATGTGTACATCATACAGGTTTGAATAAAATTGATACTGGGAGTTTGAGGATAAGAACTGTAAAATGGTTTTTGAAGTGAAAATATATTTTGTGAAATATATGATGAAATAAAATAGAAATTGGTATTTCTATGGTAGAAATTTACTTATAGAAGTAAGTATTATGGTTAATGACTTTATAGAGTAATCAAATTTGAATATTTGATTTGGAGAAAATAAGTTATATATCTTTGTTATATAAGATAAATCTCCCCTTTTTGAATCTATTGCCAGAAGAAAAGGATTTTGAAGGTATTTTGAAGTATGAAAGGAGTTTTATACAAGTCTAAAATGATCCAAAGATTTAAAATTTTTATATATCTGTATATATATAAAGGATCTTATGAGGATTTTGGAAAAGGTTTTGGAAACCTTTGGATTTGGAAAGGCTTTTGATTTTTGGGTAAAATCAATATTGAAATTTGAAAAGCCTAATTTGAGAATTATCGATTTTAGGATAATCAATTTTGTATAAAGTAGCCTTGTATGAGATCATACTAGGTGTATGATTTGAAAGATACTATATGTGTATAGTATAAAGTATTTTGATGATGGCTCTGGGGAAAAAGGCGCTCCCTTGAAATGAACTTCTCAGGAGTGCCACCAGGTGGTGTTGCCTTGAGCCCCAAGGGGGGTTCTAAAGTTGATCCTGTGAGGAGTCCGGACAAAACTAGTTCCTGGGGATTATGAGTAGTGTGTACCATAGCGAAAGTCGTGTGTGCCGCTGAGAGCCAACAGTCTGCGTTTGGTTTTATATCGGTAGACTGCGACCTATGGTAACATAGCGAAAGTCGTGTGTACCGCTGAGAGCCAACAGTCTGCGTTTGATTTTATATCGGTAGACTGCGACCTATGTAGGAGTGGAGAAGTTCCATTTTGACAGCGAAAATCGTGTGTGCCGCTGAGAGCCAACAGTTACATGGGCTTTTGTTGCGATGGCAACGTAACTCTGGAATGTAACTGCGATCTGTTATGGGTTCCATGGCGTAATCGAGGGGCGCGGAGTGCCTACACTTACATGGACTTTTGCTGCGATGGCAACGTAACCCATGATGTAACTGCGACCATGGATGGGAGTGATGATTTTCAGAGAATTCTCACCAAAGATATTTCCTTTATTTTCAAAATGTTTTCTATATTTTTGATAAAATTATTTTCCAAGTATTTTCACTTGGTGTTGAAAATGGGTCTGCTAAGTAATTGTAGATTTTCAATCATGCGCCTGATCAACGTACGACCGAATTTCTGTGAGAACGTGGACGGACTTGTTGAAACATCGAGTTATAAAAAAAGGATTTTTATAAAAATATTCTGGTAATATATATAGATTTTTTAAAAAAAAAGATTTTTAAAATTTCATAATAAAAGGATTTATAGTTAAAAGTGATCAAAGAATAATTTTCTTATGATAAGTATTTTAATAAATTCTGGCTTTGTTCCATTTCGAGGACGAAAAGATTCAAAGGGGGAAGGAATGTGATAACCCGGATTTTTGGAGTATCTGTTATTAACGGGGTTAATTAATAGAAATTCTGATTTATGTTTGATTGAGAAAAATAAAACTTGGGTACTTAGAATATATTCGGATACGTATGCAAATAAATAAATACTGATAATACAAATTTCTGTTTCAAAGCAAAATAAGAAATGATTGCCTTATTAAATAAATATTGTAGTAAATAAATTGGATTTAAAAATTCTATGTTTTATAAATTATTTATAAGTGTACAATTGGAAAACAATATCATTTTTCTGTTAAGTTATATATATTTGAAATTTAAATTTATATTTCTTAACAACAAAAAATAATATTTAACCAAAGGATTATATTCTTTTAATATACTTTCTTTTTGACTTTAAAATTTATTAACGAAGACATTAACTTATTAATACTATAAGTAAGAAGATTAATATAAAAAGTGTATTAGGACCTTTGTAAGCATATAAAACAAGTTGGGACATTTGTAAATAAATGAATTCTTATAAGTAAAATTGTCACTTAAGTATTATAAAATAGAACAAGTGGCAAGATGATTTCATTTAAAGAAATTAAAAAACAAAATATAAGCTGCTCACTTTTCTCTACATACTTCTGTTCAAAGGAAAATTTTCTTCATCTACAATCTTAGAAACAATTTTTGAAACAGAAAAGCAAAACATTTTTCAAAGCCTGTAGCCAAATTTCTTTCCAAAGCAAATCAGGCTTTCAAATAAATCAAAATTTCAGTTCCATAAAGCTAGAACATCTTAACAAAAACAAGATTTCCAGTTCCATCTTCAAGCTTGCAAAGATCAAAACATTATGGTTCTCAAAATCAAGCATCTATGTTTTAAGTCTCTGTTTTCTCTGCTTTTACAAGAACAGGTAAGTAAAATTGATACTTGTTTTAAAATCTGTTTAATAATCTGATGCGTCCAACCTATATCTGAAGCAAGCATGATAAATTGTTTCCCGATGGTTTAATATATGTTGCATATTTATATATATCTGAATATATAGTGTATATGTGTGGATACAAAGTGTTGGCTCTTCTTGTTATAGGAAACAAACTTGAAAAAAAAATTCATATCTCAATAATTAAGCAGATTCATGTTATGATTCTTAAAGGAAAAATGTCTGTATCAATTGATTTCAAAAATATTTAGGAGGATAATTAGGAAGCGATTAACTGGAAAATGGAAATATTCAGTGGAAAATCGTTTCTAGGAAAAAATTCAAGTATTTTAATATCAAGTTTGGGTTGCATGTCTGGATTCGAATTTGGAAAATATGATTTTTAATGAATATTTCATAATTTTTAAGCACGAGATTGTCGAGATATTGCTAGATGATCAGAAAAGTAGATTTCGTCGATTCTCGACCATCAGAAAAAGTTTCGCCGACGTTATTGATACTGTAGAAAGCTTGAGAGGTGGTGAACTAAGGAAAAATTCTCAGAGAGTTTAATTGCCACCAAGGTGGTCTGGCGACGGCTAGTTAGGGTTTTTAACCCTGATTCTGTCGATGATGGATACTAGGCAAATGCAGCCTCGTTAGTGTGTCGAGTGGAATCGGAGTTATGGGAAATGGAAGAGATGAGTATGACGATGGTCTGAACGGAGTTATGGATTCTCCGGTAGGAAGTAGTGGCGGCGCGAAGGGATTTTCTGATGGGGTGGTTCTGGATTTGGGGATCAGTTGAGCTCGATTTTGTTTGCGCATTCGATGGTTCGATCTCATGATCGGAATTGTAAGAGAGGGTCGTAGGTGACTCGTTGATGGTGGCAAGCGTGGTCAGAGCTTCGTCGTTAGTTCGTACACGTGCACGGGAACGATAAAGTATCTGATGATATGGTTGAGTTCGAGGGTTAGGATACCATGCTTTGGTTTGTTTACGTGGTAATGAGGTGAATGACTTGAAATTTACTCAGGGAGTTTTGTCTAGTTATCGGGTTATAGGGTAGGTACGTAGTAATTTTTTTTTATGTAAATGACTCGAGTCTTTGCTTGGGTGAGTTGTGGGTTGACTCGGGAAATGTCGGTTTCGGCTTGGGTTTCTGTTATGTTTAATAACCAGACTAGATACTATAAGTAATTTGTTACCAGGTTTCCCCAAATTTTAAAAAGAAAAATGAAAAAAAAAATGACGAGTTATGAATAAGTTATAAAAAAAAGAGAATGGAAATCAAATTGTTGTTTTGAATGGTTATGTATTAGGATATTTACCCAGTATAATTAGCTTAAGTATGATTATTTAAATAAACTTAAGTAATCATAGGACAATATAATAATGAAATTAAAGGATGATTACTAAATGAAATTGGGGAATAATTATATAATGTAAGTTATTAGGGTAAAATAATTCATGTAGTTACTTAGTGAAGTAAATAAGAAATAATCATTGAATGTGATCAATTAATTAATTAAAGGGAAATCACTTAATGAAGTAATTAGTGAATATTTACTTAGATTAATTGATAAATTTAAGATAATTAATTAAGTCTAATTTCATTTAGATAATTACTTATGAAATCGATTGCGTAAATTAAGTAATGTAAGTAATTAAGGAATAGTTAATTTCTGAATGAAATTAATTTAGGTTAATTAATATATATGATTAATTTAATATAAATTAATTTATGTATGTAATTAATTAATATAATTAATAATAGTTAATTGATTAAAGAGTGTAGTTAAAGGCGAATTAATGTAGATGGTTAAGGATAATTAATGTATGACTAATAACTTAATGTAATTAGAGAAAATTAATTAAGGAAGATTAATTTTGATGGATAGTTAAATGTTTTGTGGTTTGTAATTGACTAATGTTAAGTAAGTAGGATTGTAAGATAATCAAAGTGATTAAAGTTGGTAATTAATTTAATTGGAGATTAGTTGAATTAGTTAGGCATTTATATATCTGTGTTTTATGGATGATTGAATCATATCGGATGACTTGGATTGTTAATGTCTATAATGGAATATGTTGCGATATGAATGGATTGAACTATGATAACGTAGGTCACCTATCTGTGTTGAATTATTGTGCGGTATGATATCTTGAATATGAATTATATTATTTCTAAAACCTAACAACCTGAATTTTAATGATAGTAAGCTCAAAGAGACCGAGGTCGGGTATCAATAAATACTCGAAATCACTTTGATTAGTAATTACAGAAATTCTTTATAGTTGGATAGACGCAAACAGACTGGAATGAAATAAGTTAAGAATCATGGATATTTAAACTAAGTAATGATTCTCAGATATCGTGTTAAATAAGTGATTTACTAAATTAAGTTGAAACTTATCGAAGGTACGAGTTACCCTAGAAGTTTACTTATGATTTTTAGCTTGGTATTTCAAATTATTTGGGTTTAATCACGCTGGTTTACAGCCTGACCCATGTGTTACTTTGATGTAATGCTCGGGTCAGACCAAGTATTACAGATTTTCAAGTAAGGACGTTCTGGAGCTCAGGAGACGAGCTAGATGGCAGGAACGTATTGGAGTGTTTCCGCTGTGATATATTGATGTATATCTGATACAGTTTCCTTTGTGTAAAGAAAATTATTTGATATTATATTTTGATCCGCTGTGAATGTGAGGTTTCTGTAACTTGTTCTGTTTCTTCTTCTTTCTCTTTTCTTCTTTTCTAACTATCTGGAATTTTCGGAATAGAAAATTTCAGGTCGTTACAGAAATCATCTGGTAACTTTATTTATTGTAGAATTTTGTATTTCAAGAATTTCATTGCCTTAATCGTTTCTATAACTTTTTAAATATAAACACACAAGCAGTAAAAAAGGATAATTTATTTTATAATTGAGAATGAAAGTTACCCATGGATTTACCAATTCTCGGCTTTTTAAGTTAATTATGTTAGCCTTTTAAAATTATCTTAAAGTAATCTATTAATCAAACGTAAAATAACCAACTATAAAATTTATATTATTCACTAATATTGTACCTGATTTTTTACAGAGAATTTGGTATAAAATATTAAATTATTGTTCTGACACAACTTTACTAACATAAATTTTGTCACTTCGATAAATTAAAAAAATATTTGATTCATTTTAAATTTATTAGTGGAAAAAATTATATGTGCACACACATATAGTATATACATGCATCATTAATAATAAACTAAAAAGTAGTGATCATCTAATCAACATCAATATAGTATAATTATAAATACTTATCTCGCAATTATATAATGTGAAAATTGTTTGTGTAAAGTGCATATGACGAACACCTATTCTCGTGTAGGCTTCGTCTGGACTTTAAAGCCAATCTTAACGTCCAACACCCCTACTCCGCCTCGAACAACATAGTCTATGCGTACAATTTTTTTTATAAAAAATATCTATATACGAGAGAAAATGCAAATTCAAGAGAAATTATACAATCAACATAAGTAAATTTGAATGAGACAATGCATAATTGTATACAGCGGCCTGAAACAGATATTGAACCAAAGAAAAGAAAATTTGCTAGGAATGAGATAGATAAATTAAGGCGTTTGCAACGTTAAAATAGCCACGTTTAACCATGTTGGAATAACATGGTTGAAACACTACACCATTTGTTACTAACTATACATATGATTTTAGTAATCATGAGAGTTATCAAAAGTATGGGATGCATCATGCATAGTTAATGAATTTTATAAAAGTGTTTCTCTATTTTTTTTAATATTTGTTATTTTTTGAAAGAGAATACTAATATAATCTAGTACAAAAGCATTTCCTAAAAAATATAGTGAATTCCATTATGTTCGCTTATAATTACAAAATGCAAAGGTAATATATAAAATTAAATTCGTATGGATCCATTATTCATTCATATAAATACACTGTGGATAATGCTGCATTACCATAAGTAGGCCAAAAACTAACTGAAGTAATCTTTGGAATATGGAAACATATAGTAAGTGAATATTCACCCGCCTTTTTTACAACTTTTAGAAAATGGTTTGAAACGACAATCAAGATTGATGATATTTCTATCTAATCTAGATGTCCCTTGTGATATGAAGGCATGTTTCTTCAGCAATTCATGTTGGCTTGTACAAATTGATGTACTAAGAAAAAGGGTCATTTACAAAATTTAAATGAAAATTTTAATTGGACCATTCGAATAAAATTCATTCAAATACTGCTAAAACCTACAAAGTAGAAATTGACTCTTACAAAAATGTATATGGTAGATTTGTTCTTGTGCATATTTTAAAATAGCAGTTTTGAAAAGTATATTAATATGACTTGACAATATAGAAGTTATAGAACATAAATCCATATTTTCTTAATGGTTTATAAAAGTGGAACTTTCCAACACAAAACTATACACAAAATACCTAACTAAAGGACAATATAAAATCTTATAAAGCATGCCAAAATGTCTCATGTTTGAATGTGAACCAAAATGAAAGAGATGACCGGTGGTTTACTATTATTGCTCCATTACGCTTAATTTGTCGATCACATTCTCTCTTAATTTATGCAAAATTTATAATGTTCTTATCATGACAATTGGTCATGTTTCTTGCACAATTGCTCTCCATGTTGCTCCAATATTTATGTAATCAATGTTGGAAGTTTGTCTATATTGAATTTATATTTATTATTGTTGATGAATTCATTCATTTTGCTTACTGACTCATCATGGAAACCGCCCACTACATAAAAGAAGAATAAAATCGTTCTTCAATACGTCTATTTACAGTAACTTGTGTTTGCGTGAGGATCTATGGATATTGATTATTTGTAAAGTTTGCTTCACATTAACATATGAAAATAGTAGTAGGTTAACTAAATGGGACACACTCTTATTTGCACATCATAATTTTTTAAATAAAAAACTATGTAATTGAATATTAAAATGGAAAACTATTCATAATCTCAATAAATTGCCTACCTCTTGAAGTTACGTGGATATAACTCCACTAACTAATATAAACATGTGTCCTTGTCAATGTAAACCAATTCCAATTAAATTAAACAGTAATAACGGACAATTATTTTGTAAAATCATAACAACAAACTTGTACAATTATGCATTAGGTGTAGATGTACATCATAGGCCCAAGATGTAACAATCCGCATATTTTATGATTGTATATTTAAATGAGTTATTTAAATATAGCATCGTTAGTCGGATTAAAGCCTGAAATGATACTTTTTGCAAACAGTCGAACTAGGACTCAAGACTGCTTCCATTTAGTTCAAAATGGCGTTGGCGACCTTTTTGAGCATAAACATCGATATGTTTGGAGTTGACTAGAATTTCGCTATTTTTCTATTGGGCTTTGGGTTTGGGTTTCAGCCCATTAACCCAACATAATACCCTTCGCTCCCTTTCCTCTTCATTCATTCTCATTTCCTAATACTCTCAAGCTAAAGTAAAAATAGGGGAAAGAAGTGAGAATCAAAATTTTTAATCCCTATTTTACTAGGAAATTCAAATTCAAGTTCTATAAACCAAGGAGAAGCATAGGTATTTATCCTCTTCATCTTCTCCATCTCAATCTCTCTTCAATTTTCAGAAATTCCTAAACCCTAACTTAGAAAATATTTGTTTATGAGCTTAGATTGGAGCTTCTTGAGTTGAAGTTTAGGAGTGGTTGATCTTGCCTTGTCTTAGAGCTTCTCAGTCATTGTTTTTGGGTTTAAAAGCAAGTTCTTAAACTCACATCTATGTCTATACCTTTGACAGTTGTTAGGTTTGAATTGCAAGCATCTATTTCATGTTCATTTGCTTTTGAATTGAATTGGATTGGTGAATTTTCCAATTTTTTGTATTTTGAAGTCAAAATCTATGAAAATCCTTATATGGATGTTTGGACATGTTGTTTGCAGTGTATTGAAGAGCTTATAGGACTGGGTTGTCACTTTGCATAAATCCCTAGCCTCCGTTGCTCGTACGATCGCTTCCGAACCGAATTAGCCATCAGTGGCCTAGGCTAATTTCTGCTCTGAGCTTCAGCTCAGCCATCTAGCAGTATGATCAGACGTCTAAAGCTGCGGAATGAAAATTCCAGATATTTATTCGAATTGGAAGCGAAGCAATTTATTTGTTCTAGTTCCTCTCCTTGGGAAGCTTCAGCTATTTTGTGAAAAAATCTGATGGTACACTTAGGCTTTGCGTTGACTACCGCAAACTTAATAATCTCACCATCAAGAATAAAGACCTCGGATTGATGATCTATTAGATCAACTCAGTGGTGCTAGAGTCTTTTCACGGTTAGTCTTAGCAACTCGTTTTGATCAGCTTCGTATTGCAGTGGATAGTATTCCTTTGACATTGTTCCGTACTCTTTATGGATCTTATGAATGGCTTGTTATGCCATTTGGTTTAACGAATGCTCCAGCTTATTTCGTTGACCTTATGAATCTAGTTTTCAAAGACTTCCTCGATCAATTCATTCTCATCTTTATAGATGATATTCTTATTTATTCAAAAACCGAGGAAGAGCATGAAAAACATCTTTGGATTATGTTGGAAACTCTTAGGAGCAATCAATAGAAAGAAAATTTTTGTATGTGCCACTTTTGGCAATCTCGTATGAAATTTCTCGAACATATTATATCTGAATCCAGAATTTCCGTAGATCCTTCAATGATTGAAGAGAATCAAAATTGGAAAAAACCGGAGAGTGCGATGGAAATTCGTAGCTTTCTTGGATTGGTGGGCTATTACCGTCGGTTCGTAAGAGACTTTTCTAAAATTTCGTGCTTCTTACTAGTTTGACAAAGAAGGGAACTAAGTACATTTGGTCAGACAAATGTGAAAGTACTTTCAAGAAATTAAAAGAACTCCTTTCTGATGCTCTAACTCTTGTGATTCCCGAGGGGAACCAAGAATTTATTGTTTATACCGATGCTAGGCGTGTTGGTTTAGGATCTGTTCTCATGTAAAGGGAACGTGTTATCGTTTATGCTTCTAGGCAATTAAAGCCTACCAAGACTAGATATGCCACTAATGATTTAGGGCTCGCGGCCATTTTTTTTCACCCTTAGACTATGGCATCATTATTTTTTGGGAGAGAAATTTTTTCTCTACGCTGATCATAGAACTTTGAAATATTTATTTTCTCAAAAGGAAATTAATTTGCGTCAACAACGTTGGCTCGAGTTCCTTGCATCCTATGATCTTAATATTCTTTATACTCCCGGAAAGGGGAATCGTGTTGCCGATGCCCTTAGTCGTAAGCAACAAAAAGTTATTTCAACGATGATATCTGAATGGAATGATATTGGGACTTTATCCACTTGTGAGATTCGAGATCGTGAATCTGATTAATGTTCATCTCTTGTTCTATGTAGCCTTGAGGCTCATCCATCTATTTTAGACCATATTCTTGGTGCTCAAAAGCATGATCCCGAATTGGCTCATCTTAGCCAAGTTGTAGGGATAGAAATATTAATGGTTTGAAAGACTTAGAAATTGATGCTCGTGGCGGCATTCGAAAATTTGGTAGACTTATCGTGCCAAATATTAGTGATCTTTGTAAAGACATTTTAGAAGATTCTCATCGTTCTAAATTTACCATTCATCCCAGTAGTAGTAAAATGTACGTGGATATGAAGCGACTTTATGATTGGGATAGGATGAAATCTGATATTTCTAACTTTATTAAGCGTTGCATGACTTGCCAACTCATTAAGGCCGAGCATCAGAGGCCCGGTGGGTTATTTGCAACCTTTAGACATTCTCATTTGGAAGTGGGATCAAATTTCCATGGATTTACTGACGGTCTTCCCCATTCTCGTTCGGGTCATGACAGTTTATGGGTGATTGTTGATAGGCTTACAAAATCCGTCCATTTTATTCTCGTTCGGTCTAGTCGGACCGTACCTCTTTTGGCCAAACTCTATGTTAGAGAAATTGTTAAATTGCATGGAGTTCCTACTTCTATTGTTAGCGATAGTGATCCATTATTTACTAGTGGATTTTGGAAGAGTCTTTAAAAAGCTTTGGAACGAAGCTTAATTTTAGCACCGCTTATCATCCTCAGTCCGATGGATAAACGGAGCGTGTGAATCAGACTCTTGAAGATCTTCTTCGTGCATTTGTTCTTGATTTTGGTGGAAGTTGGGAAGATCATATTTCTCTTGTTGAGTTTTCCTAAAATAATAGCCTCCAATCGTATTGGTATGGCACCTTTCGAGGCAATCTACGGAAAACCATGCCGATCTCCTTCGTGTTGGCTTGAAGTACGTGAGAAACTGGTTTTAGGCCAGATTTAATTCGTGATTCCGCAGGAAAGATTGACCTTATTCATCATAGAATGTAAGAAGCTTAAAGTAGACAAAAATCCAAATCGAAGAAGGAATTTGTAATTTTTTTTGGGAGATTTGGTGTTTATGCGTGTTTCACCTATGAAGTGTGTTATGCGTTTCAGTCGATCGAGAAAATTAACACCTCGATATATTGGTCCATTTCCCATCACTGAACGTGTTGGTTCCATGGCATATCGCCTTTTATTACCGGCTCAATTTTCTACTATTCATGACATTTTCCACGTCTCTCGGTAACGAAAATTCCTTAGGGATTCTGACTATTCTTAGCCTAGTGTTATTGAAGAAATTGAAGTTTCACCTAATTTGACTTATGAGCAACATCCTATTCGCATCATTGCTACGGAGCTTAAACGCCTTTGAAATAAAGATGTTCCGCTTGTGAAAGTTCAATGGTTCTCAAATCCTATGGATTGCTCTTGGGAACCCAGAGAATTCATCGAGCGAACACATCTGGACTTACTCTCTCGTGCTCCTTAAGGTGAACTTCCCATTTCAAAATTTTCTTTTGTGGTTGTTACTCTTTATTTCCTTCTTAAGTATTGCGAGGACATAATTTCTTTAAGGAGGATAGTCTGTAACAACTCGCATATTTTACGATTGTATATTTAAATGATTTATTTAAATATAGCATCCTTAGTCGGATTAAAGTTCGAAATGCTAATTTTTGCAAATAGTCGAATTAGGACTCGAGACTACTTCCATTGAATTCAAAATGGAATTTGAGACCTTTTTGAGTTTAAACGTCGATATGTTTGGAGTTGACTAGAATTTTTCTATTTCTCTACAGGGCTTTGGTTTGGGTTTCATCCCATCAGCCCAACATAATACCCTAACTCCACCCCCTCTCATCTTCATTCATTCTCATTTCCTAATACTCCCAAGCTAAAGTAAAAATGGGGAAAAGAAAGGAGAATCAAAATTCCTAAGCCCTAGTTTACTAGGAAATTCAAATTCAAGTTCTAGAAATCAAGAAGAATCATAAGTATCCTCTTTATTTTCTTCATCTCAATCTCTCTTCAATTTTTAGAAATTCATACACCTTAACTTAGGAAATATTTGTTCTATGAGCTTAGATTGGAGCTTCTTGAGTTGAAGTTGAAGATTGGTTGATCCAACCTTGTCCTAGAGCTTCTGATGAAGCGCTTACCATAAGTCGAGGCCGACTCATCACTTCACTGCCGCCCTCCACCCTAAGTCGCGAGCGACCTAACTTCACTTCCCTAAGTCGCGAGCGACCTAACTCCGCTTCCTCAAGTCGTGAACGGCCTACCACAACCTTAAGTCGCGGCCAAAATCCTAAGTCGCGAAATTGCCATAAGTCGCGAACGACTTACTCCCCGGTCTCCTCCATATGCCACGCGCGAACTACCCCAGAAAGCGAACGACTTATCAATTTTAAACCGCGACCGACTTATCATTGCCTGGGAGAACATTAAGTCGCGAACGACTTATATTTTTGAGTCGTGAGAACTTGTGCCATGAAGAATTTGAGTCGCCTCCGTTAAGTCGTTGCCGAGCTAGCATGAGTCGGAGCCGAGTTAGCATGAAGTCACTGCATTTTTTTTTAAATCGCGAGTTATTTTTTTTAGGTCGCATAAAAGCTTATGTCGTGAAATTTTAAGTCGACTGTATGTTATTTCTTTAGGTCGTGGAAGCACTATTGATGAGTCATTGTACTTTGGTACCTTGTTGCTTATATCGTTTGTGTAAAGTGTTGTAATTTTCTTAATTCGTGTTGTAACCCTATTGTTAACGCTAAAATTTGAACGCTAACACCCCGGTGTATGAAGTGAGATTGTGAAAGCACCACCCGATAGCTCGGGAACAGATTATAAGCAGATAACAGTGAGAAAGTAGTAAACAACAGCAATTTTATAGTGGTTCGGCTTAAGAGAGAGCCTACGTCCACTTTGAATATCTTTATTGATGATTCGATTACAAATCAATGCAGTTACACTTTGGTTACAACACACTTTGAATTTCAAGTGACTTAGAACAAGTAGTCTAAACTTCAATGTTGATCCGAATCTTTGAACACAGGTTAGACATGTTTGATTTCTTCGTGAAGTTCCTTGAAGGTGTTGAAGTAGTTCAGAATGCGGCAGAGTAACGGCGCTTGAAATGAATGAGCCGAAAAAGTCCCTTCAATGTTGGATGTGGCCATGTATTTATAGGCAAATTTCTGGGCTGGAATTGTTAAGTCATGAGTCGTGGGCGACTCAACTGGTTGAGCCCAGGCTTCGTATCAGAGCGTCTTCGGTCCTCTGTATATAGCACAAGTCCTAACTCGTCTGCGAGTTAAAAGGTCACGGTCTAAAATGAGGCGGCATTGGATTTCTACTTAGTAGCTTTAAGTCGTGGACGACTCAAGTTAGGTCGTGAGTCGTGGCCTAACCGGTTAGCTTGCTTACCGAGTCGTGTACGAGTCAATGGGCCACGATGTAAAATGAAGCGGTATCGAATTCTTTTGCTTAGGTCGTGAACGACCTACCATAGGTCGTAGGTCGGTCCTTTGTTGTTTTGGGATTTTAGTCAGTTAGGTCATTTGACACCTTAGGTCGTTGAGTCGTTAGAGAACTTGAGTCGGTCTATCCCATACATCGTTAATCCCTTGAGTCGCTCCACTCCTCTAAGTCGCCTTAAGCTTTAACTCGTTAGCTTGTTAAGTCGGTTGCTTGTTGAGTCGGTTGCTTGTTGAGTCGGTTCACCCTTTAAGTCGTGAGGCTTCTTGAGTAGTGGGTCCCTCCTGAACCGTTAAGAACCTTAAGTCGTGAATCGGCCCAGACCTTAACTTGTTGCCTAAACGGAGTTAACATTTGCCCCTCGAAGTTCACGCCTAAGTCGTAGGTCGTGTGCTTCGACTCATCTTAACTCGTGTGCCGATTCAACTGCCGCTGCTCAAAGCTATAAAAGACTTGAGTCGTTCCCCTTACTTCCTTCTTCTCATTTCTTATCCTTCGAACCGTGTCTGCCATTAACGCATCTTCGAGCTCTCAAAGGCGATTCCAACCTGATTTATTTTCGATCATCTTTAGCATCACACCGTGTAAGAGATTTTGCATCTTTTTTCAATTGCTGATGATTGCCGATCTCCGCCTCTGTTTTTCCCCCTTGATCCTTGCGAATATTATTACATCGGACATTGATGGATTAAAGGCAGGCGGTTTGATCTTACTTGTAACGATTCGAGATTTGAGGCGACCTAGTGGTGTGATGGAACTGGGGTTAACCATTGCGAGGTTATTGGGTTATCGGGTTAGGGATTAGATGGTTAATGGGTTAGGAGTTAGATGGTTAATGGTGTTAAAAGTTGGAAGATTAACGGGTTAGGAGTTAGGAGTGAAAAGGTTTATGGATTAGAAGGTAACCCGGTTAGGAGTTAGGTGATTAGTCGGTCAGATTGATTCGAATATTGCCATAGGTATGACTCGGTCATTTTTGTATGATCCAACAACCATGATCCAACCCACATGCTCCACGGCCTAAGCCTTGAGTCGTGGCCGAGATACGACTTACGACTCACGTCTTATGACTTACGACTTACGGCCTAAGCCTTGAGTTGAACCAGAGCTTCTCCCTTTTATATGACTTACGACTTAGGGCACTGCCGACTCAAGCCTTACTGCCGACTCAAGCTTTTTGAGCCGTTGACGAGTCAGGACTTGCGTGAATTCTGCTCGAACTTTGAACCATTGCATAAACTTTGAACTGTTGACTTTTTTTGCATTCATTCACAGGTTATTTCGACTTGCAGGCTAACAATCTGTTCAACACAACATTCACAGAAAACTGGGACGAATATACTGTCATCGACCGCCCATATCAAATGACAGATTAGTTTATAACAGATAGTTAACTTAAACAAATCGTGTGAACGAAGTGCTATCGATTTCAAGTAGAATATTAAAGCAATACTGACATAGTCAATCGAAACTGACCAGCCTGCACTAATATTATGCTTGAATTTTAAATTAACAAGTTCTGAAATTACCTTAGTCGATCAATCGTCAACCAGTTTAATTCCAGTTATATTTACTTGTTATTTTCATTAGTTCTGCACAACACTTCACACTTTTAGGAAACGTGCACTTTCTCATTTGAACACCCAGTTGCTTGTGTAGAATGACATCTCACCCAGAAGAACCGATGGGCCAGGCTGAAGATGTCTTCCCAGTAGCCAACTTGTTGGATAATCTTCCGGTGAGAACTCCTACCACTCTGAATCAGCGGGTGTTTAATCAATTGCTCACCCAATTTGGCATTGCCGAAGCTGATGCCTTACTGCCGGGGCCAAATGATACTGCAGATAGGCCCCCTTCTGGCTTTTTTGCTGTCAACCGCCAAATGTGCTTGAGCGGTGCCATACCACCTTTCAATGACTTCCTTCAGCAGTTCTTGCTTCGATTATCTATCTCTCCATTCCAATTGCACCCCAATGGTCATGCCATTCTGATGGGGTTATGTGTACTATTTAATAGAGTTCTGGGCTGATTACCGAGCTTTGAGGAAGTCTGCTACTTTTGCTCATTCACAAAAATTAAAGATCATCCCTCTATCGTAGTTATAAGGAGTGCTCGAAACCGCAAGCTCATCACCGATCTTCCTGAAAGTGTTCATGGATTTCTAAACCAGTATTTCTTTGTTCGTTGCCCTCTAGGGTTTTATGCCATCTGGAGAGTAGGAAGTAAGATTTTCCTGTTTTTATTTCTCCATTCTTGGGCTTTTCGAAATCTGAGTTGCTAAGTGCTAACTGGGCTTCTTTATTTTTTCCTGTTTTAGCGCTTCCTCCTCCCTCTAGAGATCCATGCTATAAACAAATTTTCGAGAGATTGAACGCCGTGGCGGCAGAAGAGAGGAGTATAAAGTTTTTGTTAAATGATGGATTTCTACATCAATACGGGCTTCTTCATTCCTCTCGCTTTACTCAACTTCGTGAAGTCCCAACTGAAATTCCCGATTCTCCGGCGGAAACCCCTGATGCCCCGGTCTCTATTAAAGAGCACATGCAGGGAGGAACCTCTATAGAAACTCCATTAGTGAGGTGTTCAATTCCGAAGGACGTTGCGGGGCCGTCTGATAAGTCTGCACTTGCCCCAGTTATCGAAGAGGAAGAAACTCCACGATCTTCCGGAAGATCTGCCGACGAAGGAGTTGAAAAAGCCAGTCCCAAAAAACATGATGGTGATGATGTTTTCGAGGGGTTGAGCGATTTAATTGTGACTTCTCAAGAACTTTTCAAAGATGATGTTTCCAAAACTATCTCTTCTGTAATTGAGGCAACATCTTCTCTACAACAAATGTCAACTCCTCCTACTCAAGTTATCACTACCTCTATTCCACAGAGTGGTTTGTAACTTGATGCGTGTAGTTTACACGTTACACAACACTTAGGATTTTTCATCACTTCTACGCGTTTATCTTCTTGTACTTTAAAGATTTCTAAAGCTTGTTACTTTTATTCCAGATTCTCCTATGGGGCGCAGCGGCTCGTACTATGATGATTTCCAGCGCTACAGGAGGCGTAGCCAGTATGATTATAGGCGTTACCTCCCTTCTTACAGAGAATCCGATGAGGAGAGGGCCATCAGGAAAGCAGACGAGAGACGAGCATATGAAGAACGTCACCGAAGAGAACAAGAAAGACATGACCCTCCCCACAGAGATGATGATACCCAGAAAAGAAAGACTCGTGATGAGAGAGGTAAAGGTCACTTGGACGATTCTTCTAGCAAGCGGGCTAGACTTACTGAAGAAACAATGCCGACAGCTTCTGAACATGTTCCTGCTCAATCTCCTGCTCCCGTTCGCTCCGACATTCAAGCAATCATCAACCGGCCCGCATACCAAGTCGGGCAAGGTCCTCCCACTCTTCAAAGTCGATTTCCTCAGTGGTGCTTGAGAGGGGTTCGATTTGATCTCGACTTGGTTCCTCTCGACAAATCGGCTATGCTGCGAAATCTTGATACTGTCAGGACCGATATTGAAAGAATGTCGAACTGGCAAAAACTTGTCGACGAGCTTCAGAGGGTTAACCGAGCCAATCTCGAGGCCATGCTCACAATGGAGAATGATAAGGCTGAGTGGCAGAAGACTCTCGAACAGCATGACGCCGAAATGAGAAGTATTGCTTCCTATAATGAAAAGTTGGAAGCGGAAGTAGAAAAGCTTAAGGAAGAATTAGCTACTTCATCTACTTCCTATTCTCAAAAGGAGAGCATGATTCAGCAACAAGTACGAGATGCGCATGCCAGTCAAAGGGCAGTCGAAGATAAGCTTACACACCGGGAGAAGGTCATAGAAGAATATCGCGCTGAAACTTTACAGCTGCGAGAACAGACCGGCTCTCAAAGCTTGGAGATAGAGATGCTAAAAGCTCGACTTGCTATGGCCGAAAAGGAGCGCGACGAGGTTGTTGCTGGTAAACTCGCGGCCGAAGAGGCCCATCAAGCAACCAAAGCTGACATTAGCTCCACATTATTTGATTTCTATCTGCACAGCATTTTGGGGTGTGGCAGCCTTGCCTTTCTAGGCCCTAAATATGAAATTACGCTAGCTGAATTTTGGGAGGCAGCACTTGATATGCTCGGTGGTAAAGGTGCTGGCTACGCTGAGTCTGCTCTTGAAGAGCATTATCTTGATGATGATGCCCGCGCCGCTCTTGCCAAGGGAAAAGAGCAACTCGCCAGGGTACGGGCCGGAATGGCGGAAGGGGAACGTTCTGAGAAAGAAATACCACCTACCACTTCTGAACGTCCTTTAATTTCTCCCGAAGTGGACATTACAGGTTCCAGTGCTCATTCGCTGCCTCCTACAAGAACCGGGGTAATCACCCCTACTGATGATGAAGCTTTGGAGGATATCGGGGCTCAGAATTATGAGATTGATCTAACGAAGCAAACATCTTCAGGTAATTTTGATACTAGTCTGATTCAAGGGGATTGCCTGCTTACTCCTCAAAAGTTTGATGAGCTTCTGGATTACTTCTTGAATCTCGACGAACCCATATCCCCCTTCTTTTGGGGAGATACTAATATTTTTAATTTCCCTTCTTCTGCAGTTGAAACACCAAGTGCTGTGCAGACTTTACTTCCTCCGGTTATCCCTCCTCCATCTCTTCAGGTGCCTCCTCCTTCTGCTTCACAACCCGGGTCACAAGAGGAACAGATTGAGGCTCTTCATGGCTTGGATGACCCTATCGCTTCGCAAGAGCAGAAGGACGAGGGACTTGAAGGAGGCGAGATCTCTCCGGAGAGGACTCCCTCTGATGACGTAGTTTTGTCCGCTCTTGCTACTCCAGGGAGTGAGTCTTCTTCGAAGAGAAGAAAGAAGCACGGAACATCGAAGAGGAGGGGGAAGAAAATCATCACTACTGAAGAGGAACCGGAAGTTGCACCGGTTGCACCTCCCTCTCCTTCTTCCCTTATGCCTATAGGTAGACCTGAAAAATTAATCATTCGGCCAGGCAAAGGGTCCAAAGGTGGCAAGAAGAAGTGAAGAGTCGGACTTCGGGCTTTTTGACTCCTTTTTTGTGTAATGGTCGGATGATGTGCAGGCACCGGCCCTTGCTTTTTTTTTATTTTGAAACATGTATCTGCAATTGAATAAAATGATCCTTTATTCGTACAGACTCTTGTTTGAATTTGAGAATGCATTTATTATTCATTTTTGCACAAGTTTATTTATATGATATTGCGGTGAGCTTGTGGTATGTTGTTTGAGCGTACTTTACCGATGTAGCTATACCATTTTGTATGTAACTATACCGTGTTGCCCCCATACCATAAGCTTGCTGCAATATTTTATACTTTGAGGGGACTTGCACTCTTATTTTCTGTAGAATGACTATTTCATTCGTGAAGAAATTTTTCATAGAGTACAACTCCTTTCATATAAGTTTTTACGCTTTGTCCTTCGAAGAAATCACTTTTTCCTTTTGCGTATGTACACATTTTGCCAAGTGAATTCTTCTATGTGGTAAAGCGGACCTCTGAATGTACTTTAACTTTCTTCCCTTTTTTTTTTAGAAGAGGTAAATCACTCTTCCTTTGAAAGTTAAAGTATGCTCTTGATGAGGATTTTTCTTTTAAATAGAAATTTGTACCTCTGAGGAGGGATTTTTTCACGTTTCAACACTTGGAAGTTTTATTTCAATCTTGGTGAAACGTGTACCTCCAAAGAGTTGTGCCTTTGAAGAAAGCCTTTTTCACGTTTCAACACTTGGAAGTTTTATTTCAATCTCGGTGAAACGTGGGCTTCCGAAGAGGTCTTTCTTCTTGATTATGCTTCCGGGGGAGGGGGGTTGTACCTCTGAGGAGGGATTTTTCACGTTTCAACACTTGGAAGTTTTATTTCAATCTTGGTGAAACGTGTACCTCCAAAGAGTTGTGCCTTTGAAGAAAGCCTTTTTCACGTTTCAACACTTGGAAGTTTTATTTCGATCTCGGTGAAACGTGGACTTCCAGAAAGGTCTTTATTTTGTTTTGCATTTCAACTTTGGTGAAGTGAAATTCCGAAGAGCGGCTGTTACACTTCAACTCCTGGTGAAATGTGCCTCCGAAGAGGTCTTTATTTTGTTTGCATTTCAACTCTGGTGAAGTGAAATTCCGAAGAGCGGTCGTAACACTTCAACTCCTGGTGAAATGTGCCTCCGAAGAGGTCTTTATCTTGTTTGCATTTCAACTTTGGTGAAGTGAAATTCCGAAGAGCGGCTGTTACACTTCAACTCCTAGTGAAATGTGCCTCCGAAGAGGTCTTTATTTTGTTTGCATTTCAACTCTGGTGAAGTGAAATTCCGAAGAGCGGTCGTAACACTTCAACTCCTGGTGAAATGTGCCTCCGAAGAGGTCTTTATCTTGTTTGCATTTCAACTCTGGTGAAGTGAAATTCCGAAGAGCGGTCGTAACACTTCAACTCCTGGTGAAATGTGCCTCAGAGAGGGTTTTCATCGCCTGGAAGTTACTCTCTCATGGTTGGAGGGTCATGACTCCTCCAATCTTTTTTGTTGAGTAAAGAACTTTCTTTTTTGTGGCGTATGACCCATTAGAGGTCTTTATCCTCCGAAGAGTTGCGCCTCCGAAGAGGACTTGTGCTGCTGATGACGGCTTTTGGTTGTTCCCTTGTCCACTTGCTTATGCCTTCTCAGTGATCCTCTTCTTTTTTTTAGCTTTCATTCACTTTTCTTACAAGTAATTTGTTTAATCCAAGGAAGTGTGCTTCATTGTCAGGCAATTTCGTGAGAACGAGCATTAGCTTCTTAATTGGATGTTTGTATGTTCAAACGATCTCGATTTATTAGCAAAGGCCCGTTTCTGTCGAAATCATAGGCCGTTCAATTGAAGTACTTCCTATTTAGGATTTGAATTTGGGACTTTTGTGACTTGAAATTTGGCGAGAATCACTTGGCCTTATTATGTGCAAGTTTCACTTCCATTGTCTGCAAAAATTTAAATCGACATTTCAGCAATACATTCTATGTACTTTTTGTATCGAAAATAAAGCAAACATGTAATAATAATAAGGAACACAAGATTTATAGTGGTTCGGCCAGGAAATTGGGCCTACATCCACTTTATATTCTTTCATTATTTACTTGCATCAGTTTTACAATTTCCTTCAATTACAAGAATCATACATTCATAATTCTTTTTACAATATTTCAACAAAATTTTCAAGTAAAGTATGGACGCAAATGGTTGTTGTTCCATGCCCTTGGAATTTGATCTCCTTCAACAGTGGTGAGTTTGAATGTGCCGTCAAGAAGCTTCTGACCTATGACATATGGTCCTTCCCAATTTGGCCCAAACACACCTGTCGCTGTCATAATTCTCTCAGGACTAGGTCTCCAATCTCAAAGTTGCGTTGGCGGACTTTGGAATTGAAATGTCTGGCTATTCTTTGCTGATGAGCTGCAATTCTGAGATTAGCCTCATCTCTTTTTTCATCAAGGAGATCTAGCGCTTCGACCTGTAGCTTTTCGTTTTCTACTTGATTGAAATGGATTCTTCTATGTGAAGGGACCTCTATTTCTACCGGAATCATTGCTTCTGACCCGTATGCTAATGAAAACGGGGTGTGCCCAGTCGCAGTTTTGTGAGTGGTTCTGTATGCCCATAGTGCCAGTGGTAGCTTATCAACCCAACCACCTTTTGCTTTTTCAAGTTGCTTCTTGACGGTTGACTTAATAATTTTGTTCACGGCTTCCACTTGCCCGTTTGCCTGCGGATGAGCCACTACTGAAAAGCTTTTCCGGATTTTGAATTGCTTGCAAAAATCTTGGAATTCTTCACTTTCAAACTGAGTACCATTGTCTGTAATTATTTTTTGAGGCACACCGTATCTGCAAATGATGTTTTTAGTCACAAAACTTATCATCTTCTTTGAGGTGATAGTAGCCAGTGGTTCAGCTTCTGCCCACTTAGTAAAATAATCTACAGCAACAATGGCATATTTAATTCCAGATTTGGCAATTGGTAATGGTCCTACAAGGTCTATTCCCCATATTGCAAACGGCCATGGACTGACCATCTGTGTGAGTTCAGTGGAAGGAGCTCTAGGAATTTTGGCGAATCTTTGACATCTGTCACATTTTCGGGAATACTCTGCTGCATCTCGATTAATTTCTGGCCAAAAGTATCCATATCGGAGAATTTTCTTTGCTAATGTTTGGCCACCTGAATGATCACCACATTCTCCTCCATGCACCTCCGCTAGGATTGCTTTGGACTCTTCCCTGGATACATATCGAAGTAATGGCATTGAGAATCCCCGTCTGTATAATCGGCCATCCTGGATTATATATCGAGAGGCTTTTCTCAGTAGCTTTTGTCGTTCTTTTGAGTTCCCTGGTAAAGATCCATTGAGCAGATATTCTGTTATCGGAGTCATCCATGATTCTTGCTCTTGAGACATGCTCATGATCCAATCAATATCCATCTCATCAATGCTAGGAGTCGACAGGACCTCCACTGGAGTTAATCCCAGAAATTGGGCTTCGCCTGTGCTAGAATACTTTGCGAGAGAATCTGCTTTCGTGTTTTCCTCTGGAGGAATGTGACTTATCATGTAATGATTGAAATCACCCAGGAGCTCCCAAGCCTTTGACAAGTAGACGGGCAGATTCCCCCCTTTTGCTTGGAATTCCTTTTTGACTTGGCATACAATAAGCTGAGAATCACTGAATATCTGTAACGCTCGGATGTTTAATTCTTTAGCAATCCTTAAGCCAGCGATAAGGGCTTCGTATTCTGCTTCATTGTTTGTTGAAGGAAATTCCAATCTTAGTGCATAGCATAATGATCGGCCTTCAGGGGTCTCAAGTACAACTCCGGCTCCAGAACAGTAGTCGTTTCTTGCACCATCGACATATAACTTCCATTGGATTGGGGAATCGTCGACTGTTTCCTCCTCACTGTTACCCTTATCTGTGAATTCTGCAATGAAATCTGCTAAAGCTTGTCCATTGATTTCTTTTCGGGGATGATAAGTGATGTCATACTGACCGAGTTCAATATTCCACTTTAGAAGACAACCCGAAGTCTCAGGGCGAAATAGGACTTGCTTTAAAGGTTGATCAGTGAGGACTCTGATAGGATAAGCCTGAAAATATTGCCTCAACTTCCTAGATGCAATTAGTAGGCAATAGGCGAGTTTTTCCAACTTAGAGTAGTTCATCTCTGCCCCAGTGAGTCTTTTGCTGATATAGTAAACTGGATGTTGAATCCTTTTGTCTTCTCATATCAGCGCTGCACTTAAAGCATGAGATGATACTGCCAAGTATATAAGAAGATCCTCGCCATTGCCAGGCCTAGAAAGTATTGGAGGCGTTTCCATATGGCGAATCAATTCATCAAAGGCTTTTTGGCATTCGGGGGTCCAATCGAAGTTTTTCTTTCCTTTCTTTAGGGCGTCAAAGAATGGGATGCATTTATCTGTGGCTTTGGAAATGAACCGACTCAAGGCGGCGACTTTTCCATTGAGACTTTGCAATTCCTTCTTTGTTCTAGGAGCTTTGACTTCTTTCAATGCAGTAATTTGAGCTGGACTGGCCTCAATGCCCCTAGCGCTCACGATGAAGCCTAAAAACTTGCCGGATTCCACTCCAAATGAACATTTTAAAGGATTGAGCTTCATTCTGTACTTCCGAAGGACTGCGAACATGTCTGCTAAGTGTTCTATGTGATCCACTGCTTTCTTAGACTTTACTAACATGTCATCGACGTAGACTTCCATAGTCTTGCCCATTTGCGGTTTGAACATAGCATTAACGAGTCTTTGGTATGTTGCCCCTGCATTCTTCAACCCGAAGGGCATCACTCTGTAGCAGTAAAGACCAGTGTCGGTGATAAAGCTCGTGTCCTCCTGATCTGGCTCATGCGTCATGATCTGGTTATATCCGGAGTAAGCATCCATAAAAGATAACAATTCGTGTCCCGCTGTTCCGTCTACCAGTTGGTCGATTCTGGGTAACGGGAAGCAGTCTTTGGGGCAGGCCTTGTTTAGATCTAAAAAATCGATGCATACTCTCCATTTTCCGTTGGCTTTCTTAACCAGCACTGGATTTGAAACCCAATTCGGATAGGTGGATTCTTTGATAAAATTATTCTCCATGAGCCGATCAACTTCTTCTTTTAATGCCGCTGACCTTTTTGGACCTTGAGTTCTCCTTTTCTGCTTCACAGGTGTAAATTCTGGATCAATATTTAGAGCATGCACTGCAACTTCTGGGGATATTCCGCACATATCGGCATGAGTCCAAGCAAAAACATCCAGATTTGCCTTTAAAAAAGATATTAAGATATTCTGTATTGACGCATTAAGTTGTGAACCCACATTCAACACTTTGTTTGGGTCCTTTGGGTCAACAGGTATTGGTATTGTCGTTTCCACCGGTACCACTCTATTTTCTCCTGCACTGACTTTTCTAGGGTCCATCTCTTTCCTTGCTCCGCTGTGCTCGCCAGTGCAGGGTCCGCCCTGTAATTGCTACAAGGCTGGTTCTTTGATGCGGACTGGGGCTGCCGCATTCTTTCCCATTTCTCTTTTTCTGGTTTCTCGTAGCTCTGTCAGATAACACTCTCGCCCAGCATTTTGATCCCCTTTTATAACTCCTACTCCATTGTCTGTAGGGAATTTAATAGTGAGGCACCACGGGGCAAGAACAGCTTTGAATGCTGCCAGAGTTGGACGACCAAGGAAAGCATTGTAAGCAGAAAATTCGTCGACAATCACAAAAGTTTGCTTGCGGACCATTTTTCTCTCTCCTTCCCCAAGTTCCACAAACAAATCAATGGTTCCTACCGGCTGTTTTGGCTCCCCAGTGAAGCCAGCGATTTTATGTGATGAAGCTTGCACATCAGCCATAGGGATCTTTATTTGGTCGAATGTTTTCTTGAAGAGGATATTGCAGGATGCGCCACAATCAATGAGAACTCTTCTGACAATAGCTGGCCCGATACCAGCCGAGATGACTAAGGGATCCAAGGTAGGAGCTTCAATACCTGCGGAATCCCTAGCTTTGAATACAATATCATCATCAAGAGTTCATTGTTGCTTCAAGGGCGTAGCACCTTCCAAAACGAATACATCTTCCTCGGTCGGTACATACTTTAAAGCTCGGGTATACCTTTCCATCTCACCCCAGCTTCTGCCCGCTGGGTGGGGTCCTCCCGTAATGACATTGATAATGGGCCTTCCAGATTCATGCCCTGAAGCCTTCTCAATCGTCCTAGGCTGATGAGTAGGAGCCTGTTGCCCTGAAGCAGGATTGTTGCCATTCTTTTTCACAAATTGCTGTAGTTTGTTTTCCCTTAGCAATTCTTCAATCAGATTTTTCAGCTGACGGCATTCGTCGGTTTCGTGACCGGGTTGATTATGGAAGCGGCAGAACTTCCCACTCTGTATAGCCTTTTTCCCGGTCCTTAGAGGAGGAGGTTTAGGAAAGTCAATAGAATCTTTAGTGGCAAGGTAGATACGCTCCGGCGTATCTGATAAAGGAGTATATTCTGATGGCTTGAAGGATCGGGGTTCTTCAGATTACTCTGCTTCTTCCCATTGTTATTTTCCCTTTTTTGCCCTACAGATTCATTCTTGCGTGGAACAACAGTGTTATCTTCGGCTTTTTCCAACACTGCCTTTACCGGTACGGGACGACTTTCTAAGCGTATGAACTCATCTGCTTTTTTATAGAACTTTTCAAGGGAATTTGGTTCCTTCATGTTTAGCCATTTCCCAAACTCGCTTGACTTGTCAATACCCTTCATCAGATAAGTCAATATCATTCGCGGTTCTGCATTGTCCACCTCAGCTAGCGCTATATTAAAGCGGTTTAAGAAAGATCTGATAGTCTCTCCTGGATTCTGCTCCAAACTTGACAGTGACATGATATCCTTGGCTTTTGAGGCATATAGTCTGAACTGCTCCTTGAATTTCCGGGTTAAGTCGGAAAACTGATCTATAGATCGGACCGGAAGTTTGGTGAACCAAAGCAGAGCTACACCTTCGAGATACACAGGAAAATATCGGAACTTTATTTCATCAGAGGCTCTGGCTCCAGTCATGTGCCAATCATACTTGTATAAGAATTCGTTCGGATCACTCGTCCCCTTGTAAGCTGGAATGGTTGGTGGGACAAACTTCCTTGGGAATTCAGCCTTTAAGATTTTTCAGTAAAAGGAGTTTTACTCGGGGCGAAACCCCATTCTTTCTCGTCTTCAACCCTCTGCATACTCTCTTTCATGATTTGTCGGACCATTCCAGAAAGATACTCCTCATCATGTCGAGTTCTAGATCCACCAACCTCAGGAAGTGTCTGTTCAAAGGGGCTAGCAGCCCTTTCAGGAGCATTCCTTTCTTCAGCCTCATGAATGTTGCAAGCAAAATACCTTTCATTACCTGCCAGTTGACGGTTTGCCCCAAGCAAATCGTTCAACCTATTCAGAATTAGGGCATTCTGGGCATTCTGAGCCTCGAATTGTGCATTTTGGGCATTGATCTGTTGGTTCAGCCCTTAGATTGCAGCATCCAGCTCTGCCTTTGTAACTCCGACAGCTGGAGTGGCTTGATTCGATATAGGGGAAGCGGAGGTTCCCTCTTGAATATTCCCAGATCTGACAGATCTACTCTTCCTTCCAGGAGCCATAATTTCGGATAGACTTCTGGTTTTCAAGGAAATTCTCTCTACAAACCTATGTGAAGCAATGATGATAACTCGCCTGAGTTCAGTTCTCAGTGAAAGCACCAAAAATGTTAACGCTAAAATTTGAACGCTAGCACCCTGGTGTATGAAGTGAGATTGTGAAAGCACCACCCGATAGCTTGGGAACAGATTATAAGCAGATAACAGTGAGAAAGTAGTAAACAACAGCAATTTTATAGTGGTTCGGCTTAAGAGAGAGCCTACGTCCACTTTGAATATCTTTATTGACGATTCGATTACAAATCAATGCAGTTACACTTTGGTTACAACACACTTTGAATTTCAAGTGACTTAGAACAAGTAGTCTAAACTTCAATGTTGATCTGAATCTTTGAACACAGGTTAGACATGTTTGATTTCTTCGTGAAGTTCCTTGAAGGTGTTGAAGTAGTTCAGAATGCGGCAGAGTAACGGCGCTTGAAATGAATGAGCCGAAAAAGTCCCTTCAATGTTGGATGTGGCCATGTATTTATAGGCAAATTTCTGGGCTGGAATTGTTAAGTCATGAGTCGTGGGCGACTCAACTGGTTGAGCCCAGGCTTCGTACCAGAGCGTCTTCGGTCCTCTGTATATAGCACAAGTCCTAACTCGTCTGCGAGTTAAAAGGTCACGGTCTAAAATGAGGCGGCATTGGATTTCTACTTAGTAGCTTTAAGTTGTGGACGACTCAAG
This sequence comes from Allium cepa, assembly GCA_030765085.1. Classification (NCBI taxonomy): domain Eukaryota; kingdom Viridiplantae; phylum Streptophyta; class Magnoliopsida; order Asparagales; family Amaryllidaceae; genus Allium; species Allium cepa. The sequence continues at coordinate 870,462,980 of CM060943.1, read as the reverse complement.
CTAGGTCGTGAGTCATGGCCTAACCGGTTAGCTTGCTTACCGAGTCGTGTACGAGTCAATGGGCCACGATGTAAAATGAAGCGGTATTGAATTCTTTTGCTTAGGTCGTGAACGACCTACCATAGGTCGTAGGTCGGTCCTTTGTTGTTTTGGGATTTTAGTCAGTTAGGTCATTTGACACCTTAGGTCGTTGAGTCGTTAGAGAACTTGAGTCGGTCTATCCCATACACCGTTAATCCCTTGAGTCGCTCCACTCCTCTAAGTCGCCTTAAGCTTTAACTCGTTAGCTTGTTGAGTCGGTTGCTTGTTGAGTCGGTTGCTTGTTGAGTCGGTTGCTTGTTAAGTCGGTTGCTTGTTGAGTCGGTTCACCCTTTAAGTCGTGAGGCTTCTTGAGTAGTGGGTCCCTCCTGAACCGTTAAGAACCTTAAGTCGTGAATCGGCCCAGACCTTAACTTGTTGCCTAAACGGAGTTAACACCTATAAATAGGGACGTGATGTCATTGTAAATGGTTGTTGAAAATTGAATAAAATTTTGCTTGTGAAGCTTGGTGCCTCCATTAAATTGGTAGTCGAGTGTTAACTCCTATCTCCACTTACGTAATTCGAGTGCGTTCGAATTATCGTTTGTTGAAGCCGATTCACTGTATCTTGTGCGCAAGATCAACATTGAAGAATCGTAGATCTCTTTTCACGGAATCGTGCGCGATCAACGTGATAGAGATAGCTAGAATTCGGTATCTTCATATCAACGAATTCGGGCATTATAGGATTATCAATTCACCGCTTGCTACTTTCATCCATTTCATTTGTTTTTCCGAATATCCGCTGCGTTAGTTTGGTATCAGAGCCAGGTTGCCAGAAGTTGCATCATTTGGAGACTTGGGTTCGAGAATTTGAAGTTTGGAGATAGTATTTGCAATTGTTGAGAAGTTTAGTGTTCATCGTGTTCATCGTGAAGTTGCAACAAGTTGGGAGTTTCGATCCATCTCACTTTGGATCAAAGTTCGGAAAGTGTTGGAAAATTATTTTTTGAAGTTTGTTTGAAGTTCAATCATGCCTCCAAGACGAGCTCAACGCCACCGAAATATCAATGCTTTGTATGGAAGAGAAGAAGCTGATGAAATGGAGCAACGAATCAACGAGAGTTTCACTGAGAAGTTGAATGAAGAAATTGGTCGATTAGAGAGAATGATGCTTGAAATGAATCAAAGTAGAAGAAGAGTTTCACCTGAATCGAACCATGGGGGAAGTAGAGCTTCGATACATTCAGATCGAGAGAGAAGAGAAGATCAAGATCATAGAAGTGTTGACAATCGTGATAGAAATGTTGATCGAAGGAGTGGTAGTAGAGATGTTGGAGGTCGTGATCGACATCGATATACTTCAGATTTTGATGAGGAGTTTGATGGTGATAGGGGAAGTGTTTATTACCGAGATAGAGAACCAACACGACGTCAGTATCGAGATGTAGTGGATGATTGTCGATGGGAATCGGGAATGAAGATGGAAATTCCAGAGTTCAAGGGTGGAATGGTTGCTGAAGAATTTTTAGATTGGTTGTCTAATGTTGAAGAAATTTTTGATTTCAAGGAGATTCCGGAGAATCGCCGAGTGAAGTTAGTCGCTACAAGACTGAGGGGGAGAGCTTTGGCGTGGTGGCAGCAAACTAAACTTACACGAGAACAGATGGGAAAGTCAAAGATTGTAGATTGGGAGAAAATGAAGAAATTAATGAGAGCTACATTTTTACCGTACAACTATCAATCACTTATGTACCAGAGATTGCAGAATCTAAGGCAGGGGACGAAATCAGTCAATGATTACGCCGATGAATTTTACCAACTCATTGCCAGGAATGATATAATGGAGACGGAAGAACAACTGACTGCTAGATTTATTGGAGGGTTACGAATGCAGATCCAGGATATGGTTAATATGTTTGATCTGAGATCTGTGGCAGAGGCACACCAGAAAGCGATAGCTTGGGAGAAGCAGGGAAGGCGTGGAGGTGGTGTGTTCACAAATTCCAACAATCAAGTGAAGGGAGCTAGTGGCAATACTACTGTTTCGAAGGCTGTTACTAAACCGGCTGTGAATGAGGCTGCGAAGGCAAAGGGCAACAGCAGTTTCAAATGTTACAATTGCCAGGAAGTGGGTCATAAAATCAATGAGTGTCCAAAACCAAAGAAACGAACTATGATAGCTGAGGCTGAAGTTGAGGATGTTGGTGAAGGTGATTCTAGTCCAGTGGAGGAAGATGATTAGGATATCGCATCGGGGGACGAAGGCTGTAATCTAATGATGAGGAGATCTTTTTTAACACCGAAGCAAGAGGATGAAGCTAGTTGGTTGAGGAGTAACATCTTTCAGTCGACATGCACTATATTGGGAAAAGTTTGTAAATTTGTGATTGATGCAGGAAGTTGTGACAATATTATTTCTACAGAAGCGGTGAGAAAATTGAAGTTGAAAACGGAAAAACATCCAAATCCTTATAAGTTAGCATGGCTGAGAAAAGGAGGAGAGGTGAAGGTGGATAAGCGAGTTCGAGTTCCATTTTCTATTGGGAAGAAATATAAAGACGAAATCTGGTGTGATGTAGTTGAGATGGATATTTGTCATTTGCTTTTGGGAAGACCGTGGCAGTATGATCGAGCAGTGCAGCATGACGGTCGAACTAATAGCTATAGTTTTATGTTTGAAGGCGTTAAGATTATTTTAGTTCCAAAGAAGAGACAGCAGGGAGAGAGTAAATCTGAGGAGATTGAAGAGCTGAAAACTTTGTTAACTTTGAAGGAGTTTGTTAAGGAAGTTGAAGAGGAGCCTGAAGTCTTTGTGTTAATTGGACGAGATTGTAGTGAAGAGGTTGAAATCCCAGAAGAAGCAAAGCCAGTTTTGAAAGAATTTGAGGATTTATTTCCAGAAGAGTTGCGCAAGGAGTTACCGCCACTGAGAGACATTCAACATCAAATCGATCTTGTTCCGGGAGCAGTATTACCGCATAGATCACATTATCGAATGAGTCCAAAGGAACATGAAGAGTTGAGGAGGCAGGTGGAAGAGTTACTTGAGCAGGGACGTGTGCAGGAAAGTTTGAGTCCATGGGCTGTGCCAGCTTTGTTGGTACCGAAGAAGGACGGGACGTGGAGGATGTGCACTGACAGTCGAGCATTGAATAAGATTACTGTGAGATATAGATTTCCAATGCCGAGGTTGGATGACTTGCTAGATCAGTTGAGTGGGGCGACTATCTTTTCGAAGATTGATTTGAAGAGTGGGTATCATCAAATTCGAATTAGACCAGGTGACGAATGGAAGACAGCCTTCAAGACGAGAGAGGGGTTGTATGAATGGCTTGTGATGCCATTTGGTCTTTCGAATGCACCGAGTACGTTCATGCGGGTGATGAATCAAATCTTTAGACCTTTTATCGGGAAATTTGTGGTGGTGTATTTCGATGATATTCTGATATACAGTGGGAGTTCGGAGGAACATTTGCATCATTTGAAGGAAGTATTGATGGTCCTACGACAGGAACAGTTTTATGCCGCAACAAAGAAATGTGTGTTTATGGAGAGGAGTGTTTTATTTCTGGGGTATGTTGTGTCAGGAGAAGGTATATAGGTGGACCAGAATAAAGTTGAAGCAGTCAGGAATTGGCCACAGTCGAGGACAATTACGGAAGTGAGGAGTTTTCATGGGTTGGCTTCATTCTACCGAAGATTTTTTCCACACTTCAGTAGCGTGATGGCGCCTGTTACCGATTGCATGAAGGGTAAACAATTTTCGTGGTCAGAGGAAGCCGGGAATGCTTTTGGAAGGATCAAGGAATTGTTGACGTCTGCACCAATTCTAGTTTTACCATATTTTCAGTTATTGTTTGAGCTACATACTGATGCTTCAAAGGTTGGAATTGGGGGAGTGTTGAGTTAGAGGGAACGTCCTATTGCGTATTTCGGTGAAAAATTAACTGGAGCCAAGTTGAGATATAGCACTTATGATGTAGAGTTTTACGCGATTGTTCAAGCGATGAAGCACTGGCGACATTACTTGTTTCAGAAGGAGTTTGTTCTTTACACTGATCATGAGGCATTGAAACATCTACAAGGACAGGATAAGATTTCAGCGATACATGCTTCGTGGATAGCATATCTACAACAATTTACTTTCGTGGTAAAACACAAATCAGGGGTGACAAATCGTGTAGCGGATGCTTTGAGCAGGAGGAATCAATTGTTGACGACGTTGAAGGTTGAAGTGACAGGATTCGAATTATTGCCAGAGTTGTTTGAGGAGGACCCTTACTTTGCAAAGTTTGTTGAGAAAGTTAAGGATGGGAGTACCGATGAATTTGTATTGGTTGATGGATTCTTGTTCAAGGGAAATCGATTATGCATACCTGACTGTAGCTTGAGAATGAAGATTGTTAAAGAATTACATGAAGAAGGCCATGTGGGCAGAGATCGTACTCTGCATTTGATTTATCGGTCTTATTTTTGGCCGTCAATGAGGAAAGAGGTAGAGAGATTTGTGGAGAGATGTCATATCTGTCAGGTTTCGAAGGGAACAGCTACGAGTGCGGGATTATATATGCCGTTACCTGTACCTACTAAACCATGGGTTGATATTAGTATGGATTTGTGTTGGGTTTGCCGAGAACTCAGAGGGGAAATGATTCCATATTTGTTGTGATGGACAGGTTTTCGAAGATGGCACATTTTATAGCCTGTAAGAAGACAGCGGATGCAGTTCAAGTGGCACAATTATTCTTTAAAGAGGTGTATCGATTGCATGGTTTACCAGAATCTATTGTTTCTGATCGAGATACTAGATTTTTAATCCATTTTTGGTTGAGTTTGTGGAAGATGGTCGGAACAAAGCTGAATTTTAGTAGCGCTTACCATCCGCAGACAGATGGGCAAACAGAGGTGGTGAATAGATCGTTGGGAAATTTACTGAGATGTCTTGTGAAAGACAATTTGAAAAGCTGGGATTTGAAATTGTGTCAAGCTGAGTTCACACACAATCACGCAGTCAATCGAAGTACTGGATTCAGTCCATTTCAAGTTGTATATTCATCCATTCCAAAGGGACCGTTGGATTTAACGACTGTACCATATCAGAAGGGAGTTGTTAAGCGGGCTAGTGATTTGGTGAATGAGTTACAGGAATGCCACAAAGTTGTACAGGAACGATTGTGTAAGACGAATGAGAAGTATAAACAAATGGCGGATAAGAAAAGAAGAAGTTTTGTCTTCAAAGAGGGAGATCTTGTATATGCCATTTTGACGAAGGATCGTTTTCCTATTGGAACTTACAACAAGTTGAAAGCTCGAAAGATGGGTCCAGTAGAAATATTGAAGAAGATCAATGATAATGCGTATCAATTAAGATTGCCGAAAAATGTTCATACTTCTGATGTTTTCAATGTCAAACACTTAATTCCGTATTATGAAGAGGAACTTGACAAAGATGACGAAAATGTGAATTCGAGGACGAATTCCTTCCAACAAGGGGAGGATGATGAAGCGCTTACCATAAGTCGAGCCGACTCATCACTTCGCTGCCGCCCTCCACCCTAAGTCGCGAGCAACCTAACTTCACTTCCCTAAGTCGCGAGCGACCTAACTCCGCTTCCTCAAGTCGTGAACGACCTACCACAACCTTAAGTCGCGGCCAAAATCCTAAGTCGCGAAATTGCCATAAGTCGCGAACGACTTACTCCCCGGTCTCCTCCATATGCCGCGCGCAAACTACCCCAGAAAGCGAACAACTTATCAGTTTTAAACCGCGACCGACTTATCATTGCCTGGGAGAACATTAAGTCGCGAACGACTTATATTTTTGAGTCGCGAGAACTTGTGCCGTGAAGAATTTGAGTCGCCTCCGTTAAGTCGTTGCCGAGCTAGCATGAGTCGGAGCCGAGTTAGCATGAAGTCACTGCTTTTTTTTTTAAATCGCGAGTTATTTTTTTTAGGTCGCATAAAAGCTTATGTCGTGAAATTTTAAGTCGACTGTATGTTATTTCTTTAGGTCGTGGAAGCACTGTTGATGAGTCGTTGTACTTTGGTATCTTGTTGCTTATATCGTTTGTGTAAAGTGTTGTAATTTTCTTAAGTCGTGTTGTAACCCTATAAATAGGGACGTGATGTCATTGTAAATGGTTGTTGAAAATTGAATAAAATTTTTCTTGTGAAGTTTGGTGCTTCCATTAAATTGGTAGTCGAGTGTTAACTCCTATCTCCCCTTACGTAATTCGAGTGCGTTCGAATTATCGTTTGTTGAAGCCGATTCACGGTATCTTGTGCGCAAGATCAACGTTGAAGAATCGTAGATCACTTTTCACGGAATCGTGCGCGATCAACGTGATAGAGATAGCTAGAATTCAGTATCTTCGGATCAACGAATTCGGGCATTACAGGATTATCAATTCACCACTTGCTACTTTCATCCATTTCATTTGTTTTTCCGAATATCCGCTACGTCAGCTTCTCATTCATTGTTTTTGGGTTTAAAGTTGAGTTTTTAAACTAATATCTATGCCTATACCTTTGATAGTTGTTAGGTATGAATTCCTAACATCTATTTCATGTTCATTTGCGTTTGAATTGAATTGGATTGGTGAATTTTCCAATTTTTGGTATTTTGGAGTCAAAATCTATGAAAATCCATATATGGATGTTTGGAAATGTTGTTTGGAGAAGAGCTTATAAGACTAGGTTGTCGCTTGGCATAAATCCCTAGCCTCCGTTGCTCGTCCAATCGCTTCCGAACCGAATTGGCCATCAATGGCCTAGGCGATTTTCTGCTCTGAGCTTTAGCTTAAACGTTTGGTAGTATGATCAGACATCTGAAGCTACGAAATAAAAATTCCAGACCTTTAGCTCAGACGTCTGATTTTACTTACCAGATGTCTAGGCGATCTGGAAGAAAATTCAAGACCTTTAGCGCAGACGTCTGGGGAAAGCACCAGATGTTTGACACAGTTAAATTTAGGGAAATTGCCTATTTCTATGTAGCTTTCCATTTATATCGATTTTTGGTTGACCTGACTGGTCGTCGTTATTTATTATCGATTTTGATGACTTCATTCTGGATTATTGGGAATATCCATTTGATGGATTTGATATCAATTTCTATGGTTTTGATTCACGTCATCGAATCTGAATTTTTGATGATTGGTTATTTCAACAATCATTTTTGTGATTTGTCACCTTAAAATACAAAGGTTTCTATACTAGTAGCAAATATTCAAACTCATTCGCAAAAATGGTTTCAACGTTATTTTTAATACAAAGCTCGTTTTTAAAACTGTTTTTCAATCTATTAGTATATACAAACCTTTACTTTATTCTTATGAGAAATCTAATTATATGACTTAGCAAAACAAGTGGTATGAAATGCTTGTGCTTTCTTTGTCCGTTAATTCTTGGACTTGTTCGATTGAACTCTCGTGATAATTTTCGAGTGGAAATCTACAATTTGTTCATAAATACTTAAGTTAAGACAGTGGTTATGGGACATGAAGCCAAACTCATTTATTTAATAGCTTAGTGTAATTCATACTTTTATTGATCTATGATGATCATTTTATGGTTTAGACTAGCGATATGCGATGTCTCTTTTTCCACGTAGGGGACTATACCTCATTTTATTGAGCTTCGTCTCATTTCTTTTATAGGCTAGCGACCTATGGGTTCTTTGCAGCTTCGACTCACTTTTATGGGCTAGCGACCCATGTTCTTTTATGGAGTTCGGTTCATCGGACGTACCGTTGTTTTACTACGTCGTTGTTCTGGCTTATCAAGTTCATCGATTTACCGTTATTGTACTACGTCCTTGTTTCGAATTATTCGAGCTTCAGGTTCCTCGGGTGTACCGTTATTGTACTACGTTGTTGCATCGGCTCTATGGTTAACGACCAAGGGATAGCATCCCGTTTGTGATACACGTGTTGGTGAATTTTCATGCTCCCATTTTTGATAGGCCTCCCCCTTTGTGATTTCTGGATTTCTAATTGATGATTTCTAGAATTTGTATTTCACCAATTTTTGTGATTTATATTGATATATCAATATTTGTGCTTTGGTGAATAAAATGAAGAATATGACATTCTTTTTGGTGTTTGAGAAAACTTGAGATATTGTATGATTTTTGTTGTTATCTAATGTATACTTGTCACAATATGGCATTATTGTTATCATACATTTTGTTGTATCTCTTATCCTATCTCATTTTATATGATATTTATAGCTAGACCAATCCGTTTATTATTTTCTTCTTAAATAATACTAGGGTCAGACTTAGGTATTTCAGGTGCTTCTACTTAACTTCTTATCAGGGACTGTTATCCGACTTTTGGCTAACTACTTAGCTTAGTAGTTTTTGCTTTTATACATTCGAGATAGAGGCTCCTTGATGTATACATATTCTTTTTTCTAGCTCTTGAACCTATTCTTTTGTGATGTAGTGGAACTTATATGACCACTACTTTGATGTATACTTTTATGTGTTATATTCATATCTGTTTCCACCTTATTGATATGAATACCTGTGACTTATTTATCTTATGCTTATTTTATATTTGTTTTCGAAGATCACATGGCCACTGTGTAGTAGTTTTGAGTTTGTAATTGATGTGTCAGATTTTCTCTTGAAACGAAATGCATGTAATAATATTTGACATATCGGTACTCACAAAAATCAACTACACATATGGTCGCTCCTCAACAGCCTTATTCTTCGTGCTAGTTCGTGGCATTACTCCGTAATATCCTTGGCTAGTGTGATATAAAGGTAGGGCGTCACACAAGCCAATTACAAACCAAAATATTCATATGTGGAAATATGATAATAACTAGTGTATAATATGGCTTAAATAAGAAATTGTTATTAGTAACATTAATAACTCTACAATAGTAAAATGAGAACATTTATTCAACTAACTAGACCCTGTCTCCTTCGGCCAAATCATGCAAGGTTCTACTTCAACGATATTAGTCAACAATCATGTTTGTTAAAGCAACTAATAATAATGAAGATCAACATAGAAAATATTAAGGTTTAAGATTTCATTTAGCCAAGATTATAAGTCTAAAATAACGACTTACCATGAGAAGCAACTAATTTAACTAAAATACAAAATTAATGTAGGAGATTAAAATAACTCAAAGGAAAAATAAAATACCGCATATGAAAAAAGAATACCAAATTTAAGAGGTGCTCATATGGATCGAGAAAGGAATTCAACACCTTGCCATTGAACGCATTTTTTGGACTTTCTTTGCTCTGTAAAAAATAGTTCATTCAGTGAAGGATTCAGAGGAAGAGTTGGAAAGCCTAAATCTGAAAATGAAAATTGATTAAAAAAAGGTAAAGAATGAATGCACGAAAAATTGGGAAGAAGCGAGTAATTACATGATATTTACCGTAATAACACACGAACAAATTTATCCTTTGAGAAATCAACAAAGGGAAGAAATTTTCGACGGTATAAAAAGAGAAATTAGCCGATAGAAAAGAAATATAATCTTCGTAGCATTTTTTAACCACTCAAAAATGAACCATGCAACAATGTTAACTATAGCATTTCTAGTGCCAAAATATTTGTGATTAGAACGAACATATAACTACAAAAAAATGAACCGTTATTAAGATAGATAAATATGATGCAAAGTAATACTAATGAGTCCAACGTAACAAAAGGCTTATACCATTGTTTGTAAATAGCAACTGACAATATTGTTTTTAAACATCAACATAAATGGAAACAATGGGAAAAACATTTTAACTTCGTCATCAAGACCATGGAACCTATTAGTAAGTAACCATAGATAATGTCCACATGATAGTTATCATATCGACATTATATTATGGCTTTTTTTCGCAATATATAATGAATACTTATTAACTGTTAAGGTTGCATATTTAAAAGCTATGCTTGCTTTAATTTTATGAACTCATTTGCAAAAGAAATTTTTTGATTTTATATTACAAAAAACAGGTAAACCTATGAACATAAGGATGCCTATTTGGTATTTTTTTTGGTTTATTGTATTGTTAGTTTCAAACTTGAGCAAACATAAGAATGGTTTTGACCATGAGTAGTATGTTTTATTTTTACCTTTTAGCTCATATGCTTTTAAAAAAATTAAATAATTTATCAAAAAACAAAGAAAAAGTTATGTTGGTATGGTATTATTACTTGGGTATGGAATATATATCATTGAAAATAAAGAACGGATAATCTACATTTATATATTATAAGGGTGTATGAGAAATATTTTTTTCACTTTATGTTGTATGGACATGCAAATATTTAGTCAATTGAAAACTATTCCTTTTTTACTTTGCTGTAGATTGAATTCAGTGATATGTTATAGGTTAGTGCATCAGAAAATAATGAAATGTTAATATATCACGAAATTCATACATGAGCTCGTTGTAAAGTAAAATTTATCCTTAAGGCTTTATTGCAACCTACAACCGGACAATTTGCATCAAGATTAACCTATGCAATAGAAAAGAGATATAATATTAAACCTTATAGTAAAAAATAGTAGAAAGACATCAATTAGAGATTTGATTTGATCATTCTACTTGAGTAATAATCAATTTAAATGCGTGTCTTTTTTATATGTTATCTACTAAATTTAGAAGTTGAAAAATACATGTGTTCATAAAAAATATCTGTATAAAACTCATCGTCTATAGTAAATACTAAAAATTCAAATTTTACTTTTATCGTGTAGTATAAAAATGAAAGAATATGGACTAATTACCTTATTGTATTATAGAGAATCCTACATCACCACACATATGACAGAGATATCCACTTGTTGCATAGATCGCTGAAAGGAAAATAACTTTCAAGAAACAATTAATTTGGAGATTTTTCATGTGCATGATAATTCAAAATAAATATTTGAAAGATGAGTACAGCCCTGATTAATATTAGAAAAATTGGAGTAACTAATTGATGTTGCGGTGATGTAAAATATAGCCCAAGATTTTGGACACGGCTTTGAAATTTGTGGATAAGTGATAAGGAGACACATAGAAGTTTGTAGAATATTATGAAAAATCTAATATTAATATAAACTGAAAAGAAGAATAAGCTTATCAGATTTATGCATCTAATTTCTAGTAATCAGAAGATTAAACTAATAAAATGTTGTATGGTTAGGTCAAATACAAACATATTGACATGATTTCCCATATCATCGTATTTTACACACATAACATCCACAAAAATTTTGGCATTGTTTTGTTTGAAAAATGGGACTTCTTATAATATACAGTAAACAAATATCAAAAATCAAGAACAATATGATGAAGTTAACACTATACATCAAAACGGCCAGTAGGATGGCTCAACACAGTTGTGAGTTAAAGGAGACAACTCATCTTAATTTTACAACGTACCATTCATTGTTTCCACTACTAGCCTTCAACTTCAGGCTTAAACTTCAACTTCTCTTGCTGTCCTATTCTGAAATAAGACCCAAACTCCATGGATCTCACCATTATGCACTCTTGATGTTATAAGAAGTGTAAGAGTGGTTTGCTATAGATTTGGAATTTTTTTTCCACTTTTCTGGATTTTATTTCACTTGGTTCACTTAGCTTTTAAAGTTTTAAGTTAGGAAGAAGGAGAAAAGGATTTTCTTTCCTTGTTTCAGAGTGATAAAAATGAACATACAGTTTATTATAGAATGGAATAGGGAAGAGAAATATAAATGAGAATAGGCCAAAACAACAAAGGGTTTGAGGAAATAAATTCTACTTTGTTTTATTTATTTTCAACTTTAAAACAATTCTATACATTAAAAAAAAATTAAAATTAAACCAAACAAATATTTCCAGAAAATATTCATGTGCCTATTTTTATTTTTCACATTTAAAGCCATATATTATAAGTATTTTAATTTCTTATGGGAAAATAGTCCTTATTCAAACCGAGTTTAAAATAACAACTATTCATTTCTTATCCAAAAATTTCAATTTTCCAAATTTCAATTATTCCATCATTTGAAATTATTTGTGATCAAAATGAACATATCGTTTATTATGGAAAGGAATGTGGAAGAAAATATAAATGGCATGGGCCTTAAGAAAAAATTGCTTCTTTGTTTTGTTTATTTTTAACATGAAAATAGTTCTAAACACCATGAAATTTTAATTTAAACCAAACAAATATTTTCACCAAATATTCGAGTGCCAAAATATTTTATTTTTCATATTTAAACCCATGTATTATAAGTATTTCAATTTCTTTTCTTATGGGGAAATAGTCCTTTTTTAAATGACTTTAAAATAATTGCTATTTATTTGTTATCCAAATTTCTAGATTTCAATAATTCCATCATTTTAAAATATTTCTACTCAAAAGCAAAATTTTCAACGCAAACATTTTCTTTTCTAGAATTACAATTTTTCTCCATCTTCCTATTTAGTTTATAAAAATAAAATTATTTTATTTTATTTAAATTCTTTATCAAAGTTATTTACATAAATCCACAGCACCATAATTACATTATTCTGTATTTTTCCTTCTAAAATTGACATTTTATCACAAATATATTTTACACAATTTCAAGCTTTTTTGTAAAAACCAATTTATTCCCAAACTTTGTACTCCAAAAATCGGGTTGTTAGAGGTATATTATTTAGCACCAATATGAAGCCACATGTGTTGTTCATTTTCATATGAAAAATTGATCAAATTATGCATTACCATCTAAAAGGTTAAGAGTCTACATCAAAGAGAGAAAATTCATTTTTCGTCTATTTATGTATTGAAAAGGTTTACGTATTGGTGCATGATTTATGTGTGTTAAAATGGTAAAACTAACAGACATAATGCCTAAGATTATTAATAAAAGGATTAAAAAAATATTTGAGTTTGCTTTATTTTAGCCCTAAAAAAAGACTTTTGCGACATTTGTAGTCAGAACCCTTAGCTAATTTTGGAATATGTCAATTTTAGTGAATAGAACCTAATTTATAATGAAATATAGATTTTACAACCTTTTTGCATTAAAGGCATGAACTTTTACTTATAATACTAATTCGTCTCAAGTTTTAAAAATTACTTATTACATAGATGTTCATCATATTCACAGATACATTACCTAGCTTATTCAAGACAAACATTTGATTCTTTAATTTTTTGAAACAAAAAAGAATCATTAATGGTTGATCCGATATGAGTTTTTTTTGAAAAGACTAACGTTTTCTGCAATGTGAATGCATTGGTTTAATGATCGTAGTGTAATGGTTAAATTATGCATGATACAATAATATATAGTTTATAAAACGCCATAAAGTCATCTTGTTAGAAGCCGGATATATTTTCTATGAATGAGAGTGAAAGAACAAACCCCGTTGGAAAAATTCATACACACGATATAATGACAATAATGTCTCATGACTATGAGTTTCATACTTGTTATATGCCTCTAGAAAAATCATTGCGTAATCTAAGGTGTCATTGATCGAATACCAAAAAAATAGACCAATTTTTAATGGGTGTTCAAGGCTTTTTTTACAGGCATTGTCATGGTACATGATGGAAAAAATCAACCAGGTCGCATTTTTTCCTACTGTACATGAAAACCCTATGCTCAATGCTGCTTCTTTTAGGAATTTCACTATTTGATTTCACTTATTCAATCATAAGTAGGCAAGTTCAATGTATGGTAATGTAGTATGAAACATATACAAAAAATTGAGCTACGTGAATACTTTATAAGGTGCCTAACTAAGTGACTGATGTTCTTCTATTAACAGCTTAAATGTCGATCTGTTTTTTATTCTCCTTTTTTAAGAGAAAATGTCATGTGTTCTATATGAATTAAATTATTATTATTTTGAAATCCTTTACACTACCTATTGAATCATCTAATAATAATTAAAGAATAAAAAATAAAACATTTGGAATATATGAACAACTCAACTACATATTTCCTAAAGTCCATGCACAAAAAGATGGGAGGAACCCAACACTTATAAGCTACCTCGGATCATGCCACGTGAAGCAGAAGATGCTACAATGGAACCGGAAACATTTGGTTATGTAGAATACAATGGAAAAGAAGTAACATCACTGTGTGTATGTCTGTCTGTGCGTGTGTGATTGATCAACTGAGCATGCTGTTCTCATAAAATTAATGAAGGACCAATACAATTGGAGTATTTACATACATTATAAAGCTACCCTACCCTATCAGTGGAAAATAATTGGTATTAACACCACAGATGTTTGAACATCGTGAAAAGCCCACTAATTTATTTATCAACCCCTTTTAAAAAACTTTAATAGCCGAAAAAAAATTTTGTTACCCATCAACAGAACCTATCATAAGGTCGTTACAACCAACTCTATTGATTTATCTATCAGTTTCCATGATGTTGATAATGCTCAAAGTATAAATTCTACCCATGATAACATACAAAATCTATCAATGGTTCTGAGCCTATGGGATATTTATCACACTATGTTACTCTTTCACCGTCACATTGTTGTAAAATAAAATAAAAATTGAAGCATCGATGCAGAAAGCCCAGATGCATGTCAAAACAACAATTGCTTATGCGATCATCATATTTGTATTATTTGAAATCCCATCAAGAACCTTTACTACCGTCATACAGGGCCATATTGTACACAGCACGGTAACATAAACTTACACGTTTTCCTTCGTTAAAAGCAAGACAACAAACCAGTATCGCAATTTAAAATAGGAAACACTACTCAATTATTCGGAGCATGAAGAATAGAAAAAACATACACCAAAAATTACCTCCGGTTGGGCAGAGACGTAGGCCAACAAAACGTACAGCTCCTCTACGGGTTTAAATCCAGCTGAACCAAGCACGGGCAAGATCCGCCGCACTTAAATCAGATGCAAAATTCAAAAAATGACAACAATCCCTTACGGCTTGTAACAAAAATGGTGAATAACAGTGATTTTCCTCGGCCATACCTTGTTTATTGTTCTTGCGCCAAAACCGAAAGAAGGAAGGTGCGAAGAGATGTACAGCTGAAAACGATGTTGACGTCGAGGGTAGGGCAGAAGGCGTAGTAGTAAATTTGGGGGAAAGGAACAGCTAAACCTGGAATCGAAGGGAATTTATCGATTAGCGAAAGGACCGAAGGAAAAGAAGCGGAAGGGGAGAAAACGGGAAGGGTATTCGATGGAAGTGGGCGGCATTAAATGGGAGGAGAGAAGAAGAAGCCGAAAATGGGCAAGGGTTTGCAGATGAAAATGCAAAGGATGGAAGCACGTATAAATAGGAGACGGTTCGGTTGGCCAAATTCAAGGGGCTTCTGTGCTGTTGAGGTGAAAATCACTAATCATAATATAGTATAGATTAATCATTGCGTTACTTTTGCATCTGTTTCTTCATTGCATCTAAAGAAGTGTATATTAAATGATTGGATGTTATTTATATTAGTATCATATAATTTACTTAACCTCCGACTAATCAATAAGATGAACCAAAAGTTGGTGAGCTTATTGAATTTTTTGTTTATCGTCGTTTTGTTATATAATGATTGCTTCATATATATTATTTCAGCGATATCTGGAGTAATTTTGTGCGTCGAATGATTATAATTTTGTAGATATTTTGATTTGTATAAATCTAAGAATGTTCCCTTTATAACAAACAAAAAATTCGAATAGAAGGCACATGTTACACACAAATAACTTCATGACTGAATCTATTAGCAACGCTTAATTTTTTTATTACTTTTTTCGTTTTGTTGAAAAAAATCACACATCATTTATTTCTTTTCTCACACCATATTATATTAATTTTTAACTTTTTATTTTCAATTTCTTTTTCATTCACTTCTATGACAATGGAAAAAATTGAGGTGTTAAGATTTAGCCTAGCTTTAATAAAACTAGAAGTATACATATTTGATTGAAGGAAGAATGCAACGGTTGAACATATTCATGTATTACAACATTTTTTGAAGATTGATTCTCCAAAAAGACTGTCAGTTTTACATCTGTGAAGCCCTACCTCTATACCCATGCTAGCCAAGAACAATACAGATTAATGTCGTCAACTAGCACGGAGAATAAGGCTGTTGAGGAGCGACCTTCAATATAATTGCTTTGCGAGAGTACCGATATGCCAGATAAAAATATGACATTTCATCTCAAGAGAAAATCCGACATACCGACACAAACACAAAGCTACTACACTGTGGCTATATGTAATCTTCGAAAACAAATATAGACATATCATAACACATATCAGTCACAGAAGTTCATATCTCAAAGGCGGAAACAGATATGAATATTACACATAAAAGTGTACATCAGAGCAGTGGTCGAACAAGATCCACAATATAACAAAAAGGAATAGATAAAGTGCTAGAAAAAAAATGTATACATCAAGGAGTCTAAATCTCAAATGTATACAACAAAGAACTACTAGTCTAAGTAGTTAGCCAAAAGTCAAGCGATGGTCCCTGATAAGAAGTCAAGAGAAACATCTCGGTCTGACCTGAGTATTATTTAAGAAGAAAATAATAAACGGATCGGTCTAGCTATAATTATCAGGCGAAATGAGATATAAGAAGAGATATGATAAAAGCGTATGATAAGAAAAAATTTCATACTACGACAAGTATACATTAAATAACAACAAAAATCATATAATATCTTAAGAAATCTCGAAGCACTAAAGAGAATGTCATATACTTTGTTTTATTCACTAAACCACAAACATTGGCAAACGTCGCAATGCCAATCATAAAAATTATTGAAACACAAATTCACCAATGCACAAATAATTATATATCTTATCAATGTAAATCATGAAAATTGGTGAAACACAAATTCTAGAAATCAATCAATAGAAATCTAGAAATCACAAAAAGGGGAAAGAGGCCTATCACAGAACGGGAGCATTAAAACTCACCAACACGTGTATCACAAAACGCAACGCTATTCCATGGTTGCTAACCATTAATATTGAACCGAAGCTCCACAAAAACGGCCCGAAGACCTTTGAGCCGAAGCTCCACTAAAAGGGTTCGAAGACCTTTGAGCCGAAGTTCCACTAAAACGGTCCGAAGACCATGGGTTGCTAACCCACCAAACCGAAGCTCCACTAAAAACGGGTTTAGTCTCCCTCGCAGACAAAGAGACATCACACATTGCTAGTCTAAATCACAAATTGATCATCATTGATCGATAAGTGTAAATTACACTAAGCTAGTAAATAAATGAGTTTAGCTTCATGTCCCATAACCACTAGCTTAACTTAATTATTTACGAACAAATTGTAGACTTCCACTCGAGGTTAAGTGTCAATTACACTAAGCTAGTAAATATATGAGTTTAGCTTCATGTCCTATGACCACTAGCTTAACTTAAATATTTACGAACAAATTGTAGATTTCCACTCGAGGTTAAGTGTCAATTACACTAAGCTAGTAAATATATGAGTTTAGCTTCATGTCCCATAACCACTAGCTTGACTTAAATATTTACGAACTAATTATAGATCTCCACTCGAAAATTGTCACAAGAGATTCAATCGAACAAGTCAAAGAATTAACCGACGAAGTAAACGCAAGCGTTTCATACCACTTGTTTTGCTAAGCCGTTTAATTAGATTTCTCATACGAATGAGGTAAAGGTTTGAATATACTAATAGATTGGAAAACGATTTTAATAAACGAGCTTTGTAATAAAATAGTGTTGAAATCGTTTTGATGAAAGAGTTTTGATATTTACTACTAGTATGGAAAACCTTTATATTTTTAAAGTGACAAATCACAAAAATGATTGTAGGACAATCCATCACCAAAATTCACATTCAAAGACGTGAATAAAATCCAAAGAAATCGATACCGAATCCATCAAAATGGATATTCCCAAAAATCTGAAGAAAATGCCATCAAAGTCGATAATAAATGATAACAACAAAAGGGAAACAACACGAATCGATTAAATTTGGAATCTCAAGCTAAATAGGCAAAATCATGCCCAGACAGCAGATTCAGACGTTTGAAATCAAGGATTCAGACGTGTGAATTTGGAAAAATAAAAGTTTTCCAGAACATAATTCAGACGTCTAAAATAGGCATTTTTTAGCCTATTTCCTTTCTGGTTGCTCATGAGCAAATTCAGACGTCTGGAATTTTGATTCAGACGTCTGACCACTGGGGAATAAAAATTCCCAGTATAATATTCAGACATCTGAATTAAGAATTCAGACGTCTGAAACTGTGGTTCAGGGCATTCCCTGAACCTCGACCAAAAATAGCCAAATGAATATCGGAAGCTATCGGACGATCAAATGACGACTAAAGATTTACGCCACGCGACAACCCAGCCTTAACGGCTCTTCGATACGCCTCAAATATCAATGTCCAAATATCCATAATAGGATTTTCATATATTTTGATTTCAAAACACCAAAAATTGGAATATACACCAAATCAATCCAAACCAAAATCAATTACACAAGAATAAGTGTTAGGAATTCATACCTAACAATCGAAGATAATTATAGACCAAGATGTGAGATAAAAATCTCACCTTTAAACCCAAATCAATGAAGGAGAAGCTTTAGAGAAAAGGCAAGGACAATCACTCTTCAATTCCAACCCAACAAGCTTGAATCTAAGCTAAAAAGAGAAACATTTCCTAAGTTAGCTTTAGGAATTTCTGAAATTGGTAAGAGAATGAGTTGGAGAAGAAGAAGAGGAGGCTTACCAAAGCTTCTTCTATTGATTTGGAGCTAGAACTTGATTTGTAAATGAAAACTAGGACTTGGAGTTTTAATTTCCCATTCCTCTCTCCATTGTTGCTAAAGCTTGAGTATTAGAAAATAGAAAGGAAGTGAAGAGGAGAGGTGGACGGAGCTAGAGTACTAAGTGGGGTTAATGGGCTGAAACCCAACCCAAAGCCCTAAGTGAAACGTAGCAAAATTCTACTAACTCCAAACATATTGAAGTTTTATACTCAAAAAGGTCGCAAACGACATTTTAAACTCAATGGAAGGGGTCTCGAGTTCCAATTTGACTGTTTGCAAAAAGTAGGTTCTCAGACTAAAATCCCATGAATGATGAAATATTTAAATAAAATATTTAAATATACAATCGATAAATATGCGGGTTGTTACGGACTTTCCTCCTTAAAGAAATTGCGTCCTCGCAGTACTTAAGAAGAAAATAAAGAGTAACAACCATAAAAGCATATCCACACAGAAGAAATTTGAAATATGAAGTTCACCATAAAGACCATGAAAGAGTAAGCCTGAACGGGATCGCTCGATGAATTCCCAGGATCCCCAAGAGCAATCCTTAGGATTTGAGAACCATCGAACTTTCACAAGAAGCACATCCTTATTCCGAAGGCGCTCAACTTCCAAAGCAATGATGCGAATGGAATGTCGCTCATAAGTCAAATCTGGTGAAACTTCAATCCCTGCTATAACACCAGGCTCAAGGATAAAATCAGGATCTCGAAGGCATTTCCGTAGTTGAGAAACGTGAAACACGTCATGAATAGCAGAAAACTGAGCCGGTAATGAAAGGCGATAAGCCACGGAACCAATACGTTTGGTGATGGGAAATGGAACAATATATTGAGATCCTAACTTTCCCGATCGACTGAAATGCACAACACCCTTCATAGGTGAAACACGAATAAACACAAAATCTCCCATAGAAAATTCTAATTTCCTTCTTCGGTTATCGGCATAGGATTTTTGTCTACTTTGGGCTTCTTTCATCCTATGACGAATAAGGTCAATCTTTTCGGTGAAATCACGAATAAAATATGGACCTAAAATCAGCCTCTCATCGGCCTCAAGCCAACAAGAAGGAGATCGGCATGGCCTTCCATAGCATGCCTCGAAAGGTGCCATACCAATACTAGATTGGAAGCTAATATTATAGAAAAACTCAACAAGAGAAATATGATCTTCCCAACTTCCACCAAAATCAAGAACACGTGCACAAAGAAGATCTTCAAGAGTTTGATTCACATGCTCGGTTTATCCATCGAACTAAGGATGATAAGCGGTGCTAAAATTAAGCTTCGTATCCAAATCTTTTTGAAGACTCTTCCAAAATCCACTAGTAAACAATGGATCGCGATCACTAACAATAGAAGTAGGAACTCCATGCAATTTAACAATTTTTTTGATAAAGAGTTCGGCCAAAAGAGGAACGGTCCGACTAGACCGAACGGGAATAAAATGGACAGATTTAGTAAGTCTATCCACTATCACCCATAAGCTATCATGACCCGAACGAGAACGGGGAAGGCCATCAATAAAATCCATGGAAATTTGTCCCACTTCCAAATTGGAATGTCCAAAGGTTGCAATAACCCACCAGGCCTTTGACGCTCGCCCTTAATGAGTTGGTAAGTCATGCAACGCTTAACGAAGTTATCGATATCAAATTTCATTCCCTCCCAATAATAAAGTCGCTTCATATCCGCGTATATTTTACTACCACCGGGATGAATGGTAAATTTAGAACGATGAGAATCTTCTAAAATGTCTTTACAAAGATCACAAATATTTGGCACGATATGTCTACCAAATTTACGAATACCACCATGAGAATCAATATAAAAGTCTTTCAAACCTTCAATATCAATTTTATCCCAACAATTTTGGCTAAGAAGAGCCAATTCGGAATCTAGCTTTTGAGCTTCAAGAATGCAGTCTAAAAGAGAAGGATGAGCCTCAAGGCTACATTAAACAAGAGATGAACATAAATCAGACTCACGATCTCGAATCTCACGAGTGGACAAAATCTCGAGATCGTTCCGTTCGGATATCGTCATATGAACAACCGCTTGTTGCTTACGACTAAGTGCATTGGCAACACGATTCTCCCCTCTCAGGAGTATAAAGAATATCAAGATCATAAGATGCAAGGAGCTCGAGCCAACATTAAGTTCCTTTTGGGAAAATAAAATTTCAAAAATTTATGATCGGAGTGGAGAACGAATTTCTCCCTTAAAATAAATGATGTTGCCAAACTCTAAAATTCGACAACAATAGCCGCGAGCACTAGATCATGAGTGGCATACCTAGTCTCGATAGGCTTTAATTGTATAGAAGCATAAATGATAGAACGTTCTCTTTCGCAAGAGAACGGCACCCAAACTAACACGACTAGTATTGGCACAAACAATGAAGTCTCGGTTCCCTTCGGGAATCACAAGAATATGAGTATTGGAAAAGAGTTCTTTTAATTGACCCTCTTTCCCGAAAAGCTAAAACTTCCAAAAATTATAATTAACTTTATGTAATCATCTTTCTAGAAAAATGTACATTTTTTTAAGTCAATTTATTGTGTTTGATTGTCTCATCAAAGCGTTTAGGAAATTCCTATCGATAACGTTGATCAAGCACATCGATTAGAATGCTAACTTCCGCAACTCGTAACTAATGAAAATCGGTGGCAAGGTTGAGCTGAAAAGACCTTAACACCACTCAAAAGATTGCTTAGGTGATAATCCGAAGACAAGCTCAAAAATACTGGAAAATTCACAAACTACATGAATGAGAGAAATAACACTTTCCTCATCAAGTGGGTCTAGAGAATAAAATGGTGCCAACAAATTGGAATCGAAATCATTTCGAAAAATAGAAATCTGCTTAACTGATTGAAAGTGTCGAAGATGAATAGTCCACTCGGGACGTGGAATATGGCTTCATAAAAATTAAGCCAATCCTTTCACAAAATAAATTTCGAAGCCTAAGTAACGCATAAAATGCAAATCGACTCGGTAAGAAAAAAATCACATAAAATAATCTCGACATCCAAACAAAGCAAATTGAGTGTTGCGGATCCACCAACCGTATTCGCAATTCTCAAAGAAGTCATCAAGCCCAAAATATTTAAAGAAAAAGAATCAACAAGTTCTTTTGACATATAATAATAAGATGAACCCATATCAAAAAGAACTCGAAAAGGACAATCACAGAACAAATGAAATCAAGGAATGAATGTGAAATACCTTGACCAAGAGAAGTGTCATAAGGGGCTTGCACAACTTTCAACTTTCCCTCCCTATTGTTAGGAAGTTTGGGACATGTAGATAAGAGATGGCCCGGATTTTTGCAATAGCGACAAGTAATGGGTTTCGGACACTTAGGTACATAATGGTCCTTAGAATTACAATTATAACATCCTCCACGATAAGGGATTGGAGTCTTTTCTACCAAAGTAGTTTGCTTCACTTTCTTATTGGGATTAGGGCTTTTGAACTTAATATGCCTCTTCTTGGAAATCCCAATATCACCATCAATTCCTTTTTTAGCCTCCTCATGTCGAAGAGTGATATCCACAAGCTGATTGACAGGAACCTCAAGTTTTAAAGGTAAAATCTTTTCGGGGTTCTTACTCAAAGAACAAGTAAACTCTTGGTTCTTTACAATATCCAAAAGTTGTTGGGCATACATGAATACGCCATCCAGAGAAGGGCTACTGGATTGACCAGCGCTAGGACTGCCAAACTAACCATTTCTTCTTCTTTAAGAAAGAAAGAAGAGGAAAAAGGTTACTCTCAAAATTAATACCAAAAAGTCATGATTGATAAAACAAGGAATCATAAAGAAAATAGGATAGAACGGGTCCAATGACTCGAATATAATCCTAAGGCACGACTCCTAAGGAGGACTTAGGATGATGATCCTTGTTAAATTATTCTACATTGTTCCGAAGTTTGGCTCTGATACCAAGCTGTGACGCCCCACCTCTATATCCATGCTAGCCAAGAACACTACGAAGTAATCTCGTCAACTAGCACGGAGAATAAGGCTGTTGAGGAGCGACCATCTGTATAATTTCTTTGTGCGAGTACCGATATGCCAGATAAAAATATAACTTTTCATCTCAAGAGGAAATCCGACATACCGACACAAACACAAAGCTACTACACAATTGCTATATGTGATCTTCAGAGACAAATATAGAAATATCATAACACAAATCAGTCACAGAAGTTCATACCTCAAAGGCAGAAACAGATATGAATATTACACATAAAAGTGTACATCAGTGTCGTGGTCGAACAAGATCCACAATATAACAAAAAAGAATAGATACAAGTGCTAGAAAAAAATATGTACACATCAAGGAGTCTAAATCTCAAATGTATACAACAAAGAACTACTAGTCTAAGTAGTTAGCCAAAAGTCAGGCGATAGTCCCTCATAAGATGTCAAGAGGAAGCACCTGTAACATCTCGGTCTGACCCGAGTATTATATAAGAAGAAAATAATAAACGGATCAGTCTAGCTATAATTATTAGGCAAAATGAGATATAAGAAGAGATATGATAAAAGCGTATGATAACAAAAATTTCATACTACGACAAGTATACATTAAATGACAATAAAAATCATACAATATCTTAAGAAATCTCGAAGCACTAAAAAGAATGTCATATACTTTGTTTTATTAACTAAACCACAAACATTGGCAAACGTCGCAATGCCAATCGTAAAAATTGTTGAAACACAAATTCACCAATGCAGAAATAACGATAAAGCTTATCAATGTAAATCACGAAAATTGGTAAAACACAAATTCTGGAAATCAATCAGTAGAAATCCAGAAATCACAAAAAGGGGAAAGAGGCTTATCACAGAACGGGAGCATTAAAACTTACCAGCACGTGTATCATAAAATGGAACGCTATTCCATGGTTGCTAACCATTAATATTGAACCGAAGCTCCACAAAAACGGCCCGAAGACCTTTGAGCCGAAGCTCCACTAAAACAGTTCGAAGACCTTTGAGCCGAAGTTCCACTAAAATGGTCCGAAACCATGGGTCGCTACCCCACCAAGCCAAAGCACCACTAAAAACAGGGTTTAGTCTCTCTCGCAGAAAAAGAGACATCGCATATTGCTAGTCTAAATCACAAATTGATCATCATTGATCGATAAGTGTAAATTACACTAAGCTTGTAAATAAATGAGTTTAGCTTCATGTCCCATAACCACTAGCTTAACTTAATTATTTACGAACAAATTGTAGACTTCCACTCGAGGTTAAGTGTCAATTACACTAAGCTAGTAAATATATGAGTTTAGCTTCATGTCCCATAACCACTAACTTAACTTAAATATTTACGAACAAATTGTAGATTTCCACTCGAGGTTAAGTGTCAATTACACTAAGCTAATAAATATATGAGTTTAGCTTCATGTCCCATAACCACTAGCTTAACTTAAATATTTACGAGCAAATTGTAGATCTCCACTCGAAAATTGTCACAAGAGATTCAATCGAACAAGTCAAAGAATTCAACCGACGAAGTAAACGCAAGCGTTTCATACCACTTATTTTGCTAAGCCGTTTAATTAGATTTCTCATACGAATGAGGTAAAGGTTTGTATATACTAATAGATTGGAAAACGGTTTTAATAAACGAGCTTTGTAAGTGTTGAAATTGTTTTGATGAAAGAGTTTTGATATTTACTACTAGTATGGAAAACCTTTATATTTTTAAAGTGACAAATCACAAAAATGATTGTAGAACAATCCATCACCAAAATTCACATTCAAAGACGTGAATAAAATCCAAAGAAATCGATACTGAATCCATCAAAATGGACATTCCTAAAAATCCCGAAGAAAATGCCATCAAAGTCGATAATAAATGATAACAACAAAAGGGAAACAACACGAATCGATTAAATTTGGAATCTCAAGCTAAATAGGCAAAATTAAGCTCAGACAGCAGATTCAGACGTCTGAAATCAAGGATTCAGACGTTTGAATTTGGAAAAATAAAAGTTTTCCAAACATAATTCAGATGTCTGAACCCTGTATTTCAGACGTCTGAAATAGGCATTTTTTAGCCTATTTCCTTTCTGGTTGCTCACGAGCAAATTCAAACGTCTGGAATTTTGATTCAGACGTCTGAACACTGGGGAATAAAAATTTCCAGTATAATATTCAGACGTCTGAATTAAGGATTCGGACGTCTGAAACTATGGTTCAGGGCGTTCCCTGAACCTCGACCAAAAATGGTCGGATGATCAGATGACGACTAAGGATTTACGCCACGCGACAACCCAGCCTTAACGGCTCTTCGATACGCCTCAAATATCAATGTCCAAATATTCATAATAGGATTTTCATAGATTTTGATTTCAAAACGCCAAAAATTGGAATATACACCTAATCAATCCAAACCAAAATCAATTGCACAAGAATAAGTATTAGGAATTCATACCTAACAATCGAAGATAATTATAGACTAAGATGTGAGATAAAAATCTCACCTTTGAACCCAAATCAATGAAGGAGAAGCTTTATAGCAAAGGCAAGGACAATCACTCTTCAATTCCAACCCAACAAGCTTGAATCTAAGCTAAAAAGAGAAACATTTCCTAATTTAGGTTTAGGAATTTCTGAAATTGGTAAGAGAATGAGTTGGAGAAGAAAAAGAGGAGGCTTACCAAAGCTTCTTCTATTGATTTGGAGCTAGAACTTGATTTGTAAATGAAAACTAGGGCTTGGAGTTTTAATTTCCCATTCCTCTCTCCATTGTTGCTAAAGCTTGAGTATTAGGAAATAGAAAGGAAGTGAAGAGGAGAGGTGGACTGAGCTAGAGTAATAAGTGGGGTTAATGAGCTGAAACCCAACCCAAAGCCCTAAGTGAAAAGTAGCAAAATTCTACTAACTCCAAACATATCGAATTTTATACTCAAAAAGGTCGCAAAACGGCATTTTGAACTCAATGGAAGGGGTCTCGAGTCCCAATTCGACTGTTTGCAAAACGTAGGTTCTCGGACTAAAATCCGACGAACGATGAAATTTTTAAATAAAATATTAAAATATACAATCGATAAATATGCGGGTTGTTACAACATCTATTAAATAATAGTAAAACGGAAGAATTTCCTACTGATTCTTTCTCTATATTTTATTTTCAAATCCCCACAATTTATAATTATTATAATTGTTATTACAAAATTTTGTGAATTCTCTCTATTATCATTTAACATTTAAATATCAATATTAAATCATTCTAAAGTCTAACTTTTATCATACTACTTTGCATCTGAGTTCACATAACTAAATCAATTAAGTTATCAAACATTTGAACATTTAAAATAAATATAATTTATTAATATTTATTATTTAAGGTAATAACTCATAATTAATAAAAATTTGATGTGCTATATACCACATTTACGTTTACAAAGGTTTTTTAAACTAAAATTTCAATCAAGTCCACATAACTTAAAATTTTCAAAATTATATACAAAAAATTTAGTTCTCTTGCATTCTTCTGCATTTAAGTTTACATAATTTTTAAACCAAATACATACACTAAAAGAGGTCTAAGAAGAGAAAGAAACACAAAAAATATTGGAGGCCAAAGTGTGATAAATTATATGTTAAATATTATAATTGTGATAAAGTTGGGTATTTTGCTTCCGAATGTAGATATAGTTCCAATAAAGTTCAAGGGAGATCAAATTTTGCCAAACAAGAGGAAGAACATTCTACACTTTTATGGACACGTATAATGCAGATGAAAAGGAAAATGGCAATATATGGTACTATTTTGATATGTGAGGTAGTAATTATATGTGTGAACGAAGGATCGTTTACGGAGGTAGATGAATCGATAAGCGGAAATATTCATCTTGGAATCTTGAATTCCACGCAAAGTAAGGAAAAAATACCATTACAACCATGGTTTGGAACTATTTGAAATAAAAATATAAAATAATTTGAACAAGGATTTGAAATGAAATTTCAAAATTTTCAAATTTTGAGATTTAAAGAAATTGAAATTTTTTGATTTTTCTAAAATAAACGTATTGTTAAGGAATTTGGTATGGAAAATATATTTTTCTTTGGAAATAATCTTTATGCTATTTGGAAATTTCAAATTGTTGGATTTTTAAAGTTTCAACATAAAATATTATTTAAATTCCAAAAGAATGAAAACCGAAAATTTAAATAATATTGAATCTTTAAGACATGAAATCAGTACTTTGAGATTCGTAAATAAATCTATTTTATATGATAAAGAGAAATTTTAGTTTTTTAAATCCTTTATTTAAGTATGAAAATAAAATTAAGAAATGTTGTTTATAAGTGATCGTTGTTTAAGATATACCGGTATTTTATTTCAGAGCCTTGTATTAAAAATTTATTTTGGGTTATATGGAAAGGTATACATGAATGAATTTGTAAATTTATCAATAACATTAATTATAAAATTTATTTTGTAATTTATATTAAAATCGTGAATTAGAGAAGGAAAAAAATCAAATTAAAAAAAGGATATGGGTATAGGTTAGTAAGCTACCCAAAGCCCATTAACTATCAAGAAGGAAGAAAAAATTTTCTTCTTGGTATCACTAAACATGCTAGAAAAAAAAAGTTTAGAAGCTCCTCATTTTTGAAAACCATAAGCAAATTCATTCATTTAAATTCAAGAAAGTTTCAGAAAATCCAAATAAAAATCAGGTAATGTTCTCAACCCTTGAATACACCTTTAGAAAACTATTGTTTTAAATTTTGTGGTGTTTTGAAATTCTTTTTTCCTCTTTTGTTGAGTTATTTCTAGGGCTGTGCTGAAATAGGAGAAGCAGTGTTGAAATTTAAGATTTTGGTGAGCTATTTCTAAGATATAAGTTGATTAACCCTCACAAGTATCCCTAATTTGATTGCATTCAGCTATTGCAGCCTATGTTAGGATTTTGATTGTGATTTGATTGTGAACTGAATGTATTTGCTAAGTGGTACTTGGTGAAAATTAAAATTGATAAAGTTGCAAGTAATTGTTTCATTATTCGATCATTTAATTCATTAAATGCTTGCTTTGGATGAGTGCATGCCCTCATATGATCTATCGGTCCTCTTAGATTAAACTCAGGTGTGAAAAGTCGAAAATCGACCATAAAATTTGATCTTGCATAGTTGATGGCGTGGAAAATTTCTACGCCTTCCTACGGCATACTTTTGGCGTAAGGAATTTCCTACGCCTTTCATACGCTGATCTGGAAATGTAGAAAATTAACAGAGACGTGGAAATAGCGTAGGAGATTATCCATGTCTTTTCTACGGTATAATTTTGGTGTAGGAGATTTTCTACACCTTTACTATGCCTCGATTTTTTTTCTACGTATTGAAGTTGACGTAGGAAATTTCCTTACGTCTTCCCTACGCCTTTACCTCTTTCACCCTGTTTCCTACGCCTCCCCTACGCCCCGCCTTTTGGCGTAGGAAAGGCGTCAGAAACTTTGCGTAGAAAATTGAAGTATTTTCTAGTAGTGTCTCTTACATTCTTCTAAATTTAAGTTTACATAATTTTTAAACCAAATACATACACTAAAAGAGGTCTAAAAAGAGAAAGAAACGCAAAAAGTATTGGAAGCCAAAGTGTGATAAATTATAAGTTAAATATTATAATTGTGATAAAGTTGGGCATTTTGCTTCCGAATGTGGATATAGTTCCAATAAAGTTCAAGGGAGATCAAATTTTGCTAAACAAGAGGAAGAACATTCTACACTTTTATGGACGCATAATGCAGATGAAAAAGCAAATGGCAATATATGGTACTATTTTGATACGTGAGGTAGTAATTATATGTGTAAACGAAGGATCATGTTTATGGAGGTAGATGGATCGATAAGCGGAAATATTCGTCTTGGAATCTTGAATTCCACGCGAAGTAAAGAAAAAGTACCATTACAACCCTGGTTTGGAACTATTTGAAATAAAAATATAAAATAGTTTGAACAAGGATATGAAATGAAATTTCAAAATTTTCAAATTTTGAGATTTAAAGAAATTGAAATTTTTTGATTTTTCTAAAATATTAAGGAATTTGGTATGGAAAATATATTTTTCTTTGGAAATAATCTTTATGCTATTTGAAAATTTCAAATTGTTGGAATTTTAAAGTTTCAATATAAAATATTATTTAAATTCCAATAGAATGAAAACCGAAAATTTAAATATTGAAACTTTAAGACATGAAATCAGTACTTTGAGATTCATAAATAAATCTATTTTATATGATAAAGAGAAATTTTAGTTTTTTAAATCCTTTATTTAAGTATGAAAATAAAATTAAGAAATGCTTGTTTGTAAGTGATCGTTGTTTAAGATATACCGATATTTTATTTCAGAGCTTTGTATTAAAAATTTATTTTGGGTTATATGGAAAGGTATAAATGAATGAATTTGTAAATTTATCGGTAACATTAATTATAAAGTTTTTTTTGTAATTTATATTAAAATCGTGAATTAGAGAAGGAAAAAAAATCAAATTAAAAAAAAGGATATGGGTATAGATTAGTAAGCTACCTAAAGCCCATTAACTATCTAGAAGGAAGATTTTTCTTTTTTTGGTATCATTATACATGCTAGAAAAAGAAAGTTTAAAAGCTTCTCCATTTTTGAAAACCCTACGCAAATTCATTCATTTAAATTCAAGAAAGTTGCAGAAAATCCAAATAAAAATCACGTAATGTTCTCAACCCTTGAATACACCTTTAGAAAACTATTGTTTTAAATTTTGCGGTGTTTTGAAATTCTTTATTCCTCTTTTGTTGAGTTATTTCTAGGGCTGGGCTGAAATAGGAGAAGCAGTGTCGAAATTTAAGATTTTGGTGAGTTATTTCTAAGATATAAGTTGAGCAACCATCACAAGTATCTCTAATGTGATTGCATTCAACTATTGCAGCCTATGTTAGGATTTTGATTGTGATTTGAGTGTGAACTGAATGTATTTGCTAAGTGGTACTTGCTGAAAATTAAAATTGATAAAGTTGCAAGCAATTGTTTCATTATTTGATCATTTAATTCATTGAATGCTTGCTTTGGATGAGTGCATGCCCTGATATGATCCATCGGTCTTCTTAGATTAAACTCGGGTGTGGAAAGTCGAAAATCGACCATAAAATTTGATCTTCCATGGTTGAAAAGCTTCAGAAACTATCGATACCAGTGATTAGTGGGGTGTGCATGTTTCCTGAAGCAATTCAGCTCTTGGACCGAAGCTTAATCCTTTTAAGGTTTTCAAAAATTGAATTTTTGGTCTTCACGTGTTGTGTCAACCTTAATGTGAATTATATCTTTAACGCCCAAAGCATAACTGATTTTTTAAACTATAACATAGTTGCATGCATTAATTAGTACAAAATCCAAAGTAACTCACCCGTTTCACGTTGCTTTTCACAACTTTGCCCTCTTCCATATATAATCCCTTGCACAACTCCCGGTTCACCTTCATGTAACCAAACATTATTTACTCGCTCAGCAGCCAAAAATATGAACAGAACTCCACGATTAAAAATTAAAACATAGAACTATCCGTAACTTCCACCACCCCCTCCATCAAAATTAAAACCACCTCAAACACATCGCTGTCAACAGTCATGGCGAATCCGTTTCCATCTCCCAACCCGAACCCCACACCAGACACCCAAGGCCAACTACAGCCTCAAACCCTTCCTATGAACTACCGGAAAGGCAACTGGACAGTCCAGGAAACGCTAACCCTCATCACCGCCAAACGCCTCCATGACGACCGACGCTATGCCGCCATGTCATCCCCCTTTCGCGGCCGACACTCCTCCCAGCCACAGTGGAAGTGGATCGAGAACTACTGCTGCACTCACGGCTGCCCCCGCTCCCACAACCAGTGCAAGAACAAATGGGACAACCTCCTCCGCGAGTACATAAAGGTCTGCGATTACGAGTCCAGAAACGCTGCAGCCAAACCTGGTACTGGTGCCAACAGGAAAAGCTACTGGGAGATGAAGCGGCATGAAAGGAAAGAATTCAACCTGCCCGCCAACATTGGCTTTAACATTCACGAATCACTCACTGCTATACTGAATCTCCGCAACGCTCGCCGGATCCCCATTTCACCGACACCGGTCAGGATGATCCCACCACAGCAGCCGCCAAATGACCACTCGCCCTCTCCAGCAGTGACGCAAGCAGCCCCGCAGACTGAAGACTCAGGTAATTTCAGTTTCTGATTCATTTAAATTGACAACGTGGGACTAATAGTCGTTGGGCCCTGTGCATGATAATGCATGCAATATGCTTTCGATAGCTTTCATTATAATCATAAAGCTGAGTAAAGTTTATGAAAAAGATTACGTTTCTATACTGCTTTTCAACATGAACAGTATCTTATATGCTTTCGATAGCTTTTTCCCCCTTAATTTTGTGTTGCTTTTTTTTGTTTTTTTTCCTTTTTGGGAAGCAGATGAATTGGACGGCTCAGTGGTGGAAGATCGGGGGATGAAAAGAAGCAAGGTGAGAGAATTGGAGATGACCACGGTACGTGCTGCTCCATTGCTGTCCCAGACATTGATGACATCTGAGGAGAACAGACAGAGGCACAAGGAGTTGATGGAGCTGGAAGAAAGGAAGTTGAGACTGGAGGAAAGGAGGTTGAGGCTGGAAGAGGAGAAGTCGGAGATGAAAAGGCAAGCGGTGTCCGGGTTGCTATCTGCCTTTAATAGATTATCCAACGCTGTGCATGCAGTTGTGTCGGAGGAACCGCGTACAGTTGACGATGGTCTTATGTAACTCGGAGGTTTTTCCATACTGGTTATTGGTTGTGATTTGAACAGTGGAGTTAAGTGTTCTTATTCAGACTTGTGACCATCATTTTTTCTGATCTTTTTCCAATCTAAAAAGGTTTTCTATTTATTATTTGTTACTGAGTTAAATGTATACCAATCTTCAAATCGACTGTTAATGTGTACTTTCGACCACATGAAGTACGTCGTACCTGTGTTTGTATTCGAAGTTATTTTCGAATATCAGATATTGCATTCGTAGAAACGAACGGATATTAAATAATTATTTTGTGTTTAAATATCGATAAATCAAGAAATGTAAATAGAAAATTTTGATCTGACGTAATATTTTTTTTAAATGTTATTTTAGATAGTTATTACGCGTTAAATACATATGATATAAACTTTCGACTTAATAAAATAATAGATACATATATTTGATTGTATTAAAATACGCATAAAATAAATTATAATTTTAACAAAAATCGAATGGATAATTATTGAATGCGGATGCATTCGTATCTGCATCCATATCTATTTTTTCGAACATCCTAACAGTACACTAACGAGGATCTCCTTCCATGTAAGAGCACCACCAACGCTTTTTGTGTTAATAAGCATCCAATGGTGGAACATGCAGTCAAGAAGAACTCAAAATCAAATGCCTATTTATTGGATAATTATAGTAAAAATAAAAGTCATTTTATGACCTTTAGTATTCTATGTTAATGAGCAAACATTTCATTTGTGGAACGCCTATTTATTTGGAGAAAGAATGCAGAAATCGATATTCATTTTCCTCTAATTTTCACTTTATTTTGAGAAAGAATAAAAAACATAATAATTAAGCAAAAATTCATTTTCTCAACTCTTTTTCTTCGATAATTCATCCATAGTTAAATCTTCATCATCCATATATGCAAAAAACTTATTGTCAGAGATTACTACAAATCTTTTTTCTTTCTTCTAATGGTACCTATATACAACATGTCACTGGGTCAACAAAGCACAAATCATGTGTCAATAAATATTTGAATCACGCTACGCAAGTTTCGAATTTGTGACCTCTTTTACCAAAGTCGAATCACTTAACCACTCAAACAATGGTCCTTGTCAATCTTTCAACCTTTCAACGTTGGGTGCACAAGTTTAAAGAGTCGTTGTGTTAACCTTGAAGTGCGAAAATCATTATCGATTGCACCATAGTCATGTTGAATTTTACTTTCAAGGTACTATTCTCATCAAAAACACAACTCCAGTCAATTTCTCTTTGTTGTTCCTACCAATCATTTCCCACAATTTGAAAGCGAAATTAAATTCAACATTCATACGATTAGTCTATTCAAGTTTTGGAACAATGATTGTGCTAATTAGATGATTGGCGCGTTTGGAGAAGAAAAACAAGAATTTTGAGCAAAGTTTGAAACAAACCCGGGAATTTCAAAACAATAACATAGTAAATATATTCTGTAACGACCCGGATTTTTGTTAATTTTCAACATTTAAATGATTTAAATATTGGATTAGGAATATAAATTGATTTTTTCTAATATGAAGATTTGGTGGGAAACGTTAAATGAAATTAAATGCAAAATACAACGAGTATTGTAATGTGTAAATAGGGCAATGATTGAATTTTAAGCTGAATATAAATCGTAATGAATTTTAAAGTGAATATAAATTCTATTTGAATTATAATTTAATTAATAAGATTTTAAAATTGAAATTTCAAGCGATTTCGGAATTTTTGAAATCGTCGATTAAATCGATGCGATAAAAAAGCGATCCGGGGCACAGTCTTGGAATTCGACGAAATCAGTTATATTGGATCCGTAATAATGTGTTATTATCGGATTTTAGATTTCGTAGCTTTTAGATTTACCGTGGGGTCGTACGATCTGAAAACATCTAGAAATGATTTAATTGAATTTAATTTAAACAGTCGATTTAAAAGCTATCATCCACATACGATCGGATTACGCTATGGAACTCATTCCATTGAGTTCGGAATAGTAATATAACGTTAGAAACGTTAGGCCGCATGCCTCGATAGAGATTGTAGATTTTTAGTTATCCAATACGAGTTATTTTGAATATGAAATATATTTAAAATGGTCAAACCCTACAATGTCTCCTCAGCCACCCAATGATTTGTACACGACACTCTACCCTTTTATTCAGCCGTCTTTCCCTATTAATACACGCGACCTTATCTTCTTTCTTCGAAATGTTGGTACGAATCAGAAAGCAAAAACAAAGCAAAACAAAAAGAAAAGAAAAAAGAGGGAAAGAACAAAAATCCCGTTCAACATTAAAAGAAATCATCACTCTATCAAAGTCATGCGAGTGTACACAATGGGGAGGCTCGAATTGACTAGTAGAGACAAGGTGGTGGAGTTTTGCAGCCGCGTGAACTGGAAGGTCAAAAGACGGCAGTGCGCGTGAGTGCGATTGGGAAATTGCTCGAGAAATGAATCGCGATGAATTTAGAGTTGGTGAAGCTCGCGTAAGTGCATGGTATAAAATATTATCCCGCATTATATAGCGGATGAGACCCTATTGCGCTGCATAATAGCGGATAATATTTTATATTAAACACATATACCGCGATATCCCACCTTGAAGTGGAATTGGTATCAGAGCTAAGGTTGAACTTTAGCTCAGAGGTTATGTAGTTGATGGTTACTAGTGATATATTCCCAATTTGGTAACGGGGAATGCTGAGTGCTGTTGATCATTTATTGATCAAAGCGTGGCTTTTATGAAAAGCGTAACTTTATGGACGAGACTTCGTCGGACCTCACACCTCGGAAATGGTCAAAACAGGAAGAATGCAGCAAGGTTATTTGGGGATAGCGCCCCCATAGGGTATGTACCTTGTGGATAGAGGTGGTATTATGGTATGGAGCCCAAATACTTAACCTACGTGGTTGCTGCAAATTTATTTCTCTGTGGTTGTTGGTGAATCCCGGGATTTAGGTCGGTTACGTCCGGAGGATGGCATACTCGTGTCAGTAGTTACCTAGCTAGAGGTAACCCGACTTTGTGTTGGCAGGGATCCGGTTAGGTTCTCGAGACGTCTTTCCAGAGGCATACCCATGTGGCAATGGGAAGTTCCTTGGCCTGACCATTTATTGAAAATCCAAACTCCAATACGTACCTTGTACGGTTTTAGTTGTAGAACCTGCCATTTACTTATGGTGGTCACCACAGTTTAGATGGTAGCTATAGTAGGCATAGTGCGAAATGCCTATGCTGGGTAAGATTTATATTCTATTTTCGAAATGTTTTCTTACACTTTGCACTTATAATAATAATATCAAAGAAATTTGCGTATCAAGCATGTTAGACTATCATTAGAAGAAATCTCCTCCAATTCAGCGTTTGCATTGTGTGTGTGGCGGGAGGTCTTATGGTAGTTACAGTTTCTAAAAGCATTGCGGATCTATTTTAAAATATTTCTTTGTTTGTTTTTAAAAGATAAACTGTTTTTGTTACTCATACCAGTCCCATGACTGACCTGGAGTTTATTTTCCCTTTCCTAAACTCTGGGTGCTCAAATTTTGTAAATTAAATAAGATGTATGTTTTTTATTTATATAAATGGATTATAATTTGGAATTTGATTTTGGAATTAAATAAATATATTGGAAATAAAAAAATGATTTAATAAATAAATTAGATTTAAAAAAAGCTTTATAAAATTTAGAAATACATATGTATGATTATTTATTAAAGTGTAGTTTAGTTTCAAACGTTTTTCTTTAAGGATATATAAGTATAAATAAAGGTAGTTTAAATATAAACATTTGAAACATAACACATACATAAATAAAAGGAAATAATAAAAGTATTATTTGAATTAGATATGAATAAATTAAAAAAAAAACTATTTAAAAGTTAAATTTTAATATATACATATCTTTTGAAAAATTAATAAGACTTGAATAAAGTATTTAAAAAGGAAAAGTAAATAAAAAATTTAAAAACATAAACATATGGAAATATGAAGCAATTTATAACAACACAAGGGTTGAAACACAATTTTTAAATTTATTTAAATTAAGGGTTTAAACACAAATTTCCTTCATGTTAACAAATGTAAGGCAAGTAATCATAAATATTAACAAGTGTAAATAAATCATCATGCAAATAATACAAGTGGCAAAAATAAATTATTCTTAAAATTTAAATGATTAAAGAGTAAAACTAGGCTGCATGTTTTCTTTCTTTCATCTTCACTTCTCAGATTTCAAACCCGTAACAAATTAGATTCAAGAGAAAAAAAAAAAGGAAATATGAATTTAAAACAGAATCTAAAAATCTAAAACAAACTTCAAACTCAAACAAGAAATCAATGCACAATGATCAGATAATTTCAAACCTGGAAACATTTTTCAGTTTTTTAAATCAAGTGGCCGTTCCAAATTCAAGCCTGGGAAACAAAGCAATTCAAAGCCAAATGAAAATCTAGAAAACTGAAAACAAGCCAGAAACCAAAAGCAAAAGAGAAATTGAAACCAGCAGAAAAGAAACAAAATTCAAAAATCTGAAGCATGCAGATTCAAAAGCATGAACCAAGCAATAAATCAGAGTTCAACTCAAAAAGCTTCAAGCCTTGATTCCAATATGCATTCAGATGAAAGTAGCAGATTCAAATCAATAATCATCATCAAGCAAACCTGTACAACTACTTCAAAATAAAAGTTGTTCTAGATGCAAGTCAAAAGCAGTTCCAATCCTGCCTCTGTTCTTCATTTTGACAGGTGAGCAAACATCATTTTTTTTTAAAAAAAAGCCTTGATATGTTATATCTTGATGGATGTGATGAATGATGTTTTAGATTTTTTTGCATGGATGTGAATGTGTTTGTATAGGTAAATATGCAGATATACATGACTGCACGTATATTTGTAAGGCTCTGTTTAGTTACAGGAAAGAAGAAAAAAATAAACAAAGTCAAAAATCAATTACTCTTTATCAAATCTTCTTTAGTTCATGATTTATAAGTAGAATATGCTTGTAATAAGAAGTTATAAGGTTTAAAAATATTTTTTGAAGATGAATATGAAGAATGTTTTAACAAAAAGAAGAATTATAGTAAAATTTAAACCATATCAAATTCTCGACTGGAATGGTTTGCTGATTCATATGTATAACCTAAATCTCTTTTAAAAACTAGGATTTTTAAAACAAAAATCATAATTTTTAGTTTTGATTCGTAGTAGAATTTTCAAGATGAACAGAAAACCCATTTTCGTCATTATCCGTTGAACTACAACGTGTGGTGGGTCGAGATTGCTGTTGAGGGAAGCTTGAGTGCTGAAGATCACTAGAAAAATAACAGTAACATTTATAAATAATCAAGTAAATGGTACTACGTGACTCTAGAGTTTATTTGACTGTTTGGGTTGACGGTGGAATCGAGATGATTTCTTCATCATCGTTGCATCGGATTGCACCGGACCGGGGGGGGGGAGTGGTGCATGGACGATTGATGGAATTTGAGTCGAAGTCGCGAGGATCCTGGTGTCGTGATGTGGCAGAGCGAGGCATTTTGGGGTTGATCAGTGAGTTCTAGGTTGAGTGAGATGGTTCGATTCCGATTGGGATACGATTAAGCAAATCTGGGTGGTCGAGTGGCTTAAAGGCATCGTCGTCGACCTGCCGAAAGTGGCGATGATGATCAAAGTGCTGGCGAATGATTGTACACGTGCACGACCACGTTTGTATCAGGCATTGAAAGATGGGTTTGAAGAAAAAGGAGTTTCTTCAGATTCGGACTTGAAGGCATTCACGAGATGACTCGAAACAAGTAAAGAGAGGGGAACTCGAAGTTGAGCTCGGGCCAGGGTCGGGATTATCTCGGAGTTGCACGAGTGATTGTAAGAGCAGCTTTGAAAATTAAAATCAAATCAAAAAATTGATTTTTGTTAATCCATTATTCTTAAAAAATAATTGTCCTGATTAAGTTCTGAGATTAGTGGGGGTTTTGTACAAATTATCTGAATTTATTAAGGTTAAATAAGTTATAAAAATAAGTAGTTTTAAAAAGATTTTTGAACTAAGTTTTCTCAAAAGTAATTTTTTTAACAAGTTCCTATAATAAGTTTTCAGAGAATTAATCTTAAAATTAAGGATATGTTTAAAAAATTGTTTAACTATATTGGGATGGTTATTTAAAATATTTCTAAGCATTTCAAATAAAAAAATTGATGATGTGTTGAAATATGTGATTAAGATAAGTAGATTATCTTAAGTAAATTTAAGCCTTGGGTAATCAAAAATTTAATTATTTAGTCAACAATTAAAAGTTAATTAACTTATGTGATTAACCTAAGGGATAATTAATTGAGGTGATTAAATTATCTATGTCATAGATTTAAAATTAATTAATTAGGATAATTAATTAATGGATAATTAATTAAAGAGTTAATTAATTAATATGATAAATGAAGATTAATTTATTAAATAAAGATAATTACTTAATGAAAGTAATGAAAGGTTAATTATTTAATGATTAAAAGTTATTAATTAAAGTAATTAATAGGGGATAATTAAAAATTAATTATGTAAAAGCAATTAATTAAAATAAATAATTAAGGTTGATTAATTTAATAAATTAATATCAAATGATTTGTAAATAAATTAAATCCAGATTTGATAATTTAATTCATGAGTAATTAATTTAATTGAAAATTTAATTGAATTTATTTAGGATTAAACAATTAATCCTGTTTATAAATGATTATTGAATGATTGGATTGCTTATGAATGTTTGCATTGTATGAAATGCCTTGAATTGATTGTGATCTCTGGATTGTAATATTCCGTTCTGTGAATTGAGCTGTGTGTAATATATTTATTTATTTATTTTATCTGTGATACATTTATCTGTGAATCTGTGAATAAAGGTAAGTGTTATAGGAATATATCGCTAATCGATGTTGATGTGATTGAATCTGTGATGATTGATGTTGTTGTACTATTGTGTAAAACCCCTGGACTACACCATACACACACAAATATGGATTATACGAGGAAGTCGGTTAAGTCACAGATTTTAGAAAAAAATTTAAATTGAATTTTGAATTCAAAATAGTTTTGGAAATGGAATTGGATTAAATATAAGGCTTTTGAAAAGGAGTTTTAAAGATGAAAGTTATTTTGAATAACTTGATAAAGTTTTGAAACTTAAATAATTTGATTTAAATTTTAATTCAAAATTTGAAATTGAATTCTTTGTTTGGAAATCATGGTTTAAAAGGCTATATAAGTTACATGTGTGTTTATATGGTTTTAAACTATTTTAAAAAGTGTTGTTTTGGCAGTTTGAATTTAACCCAAGAATTTTAACTTGTATAAATAAAATCGGATTTTTCCGAAGCGAAAACTATTTATTTTCAAATAATAAAACCTTTCATGTAAGGAAAGGATTCCCAATTCGTGTTGAAAGATTTCAAGTTTGAAATAGAATTGAAATAATTTTGAAAGCTATGAATTAATCTTTGTGAAAGATGGTTGAACCTTGTTTTGAAATTGAAGGGGATTTTAAATAGTGTATCTTTTATATATAAGATTTGAAATGGGAATTGTTTTGAAAGTTATGAATAAATCTTTGGAAATGGTTTGAAAGTTATGAATTAAATCTTTGATTAAAAGATTAAAGGAGTTAATCCAATTTGAAAAGGGAAACTATTTGAAAGAATATGAATGAATCTTTGTTAAAGACTGGTATACTTTGTTTCCAAATTGAAAAGGGATCCTAAAGGCGTGTCCTTTCTATAAAAGATTTGAAATGGAAGTTGTTTTGAAATATGTGAATGAGTCTTTGTGAAAGCTGGATGAACTTTGTGAATTGAATCTTTTTGTTTAACGATTTGAAATGGTAATTTGTTTAAACCATTTGAAGAAAGGTTTTGGGTAATAAGTTGCGACTTAACTGAAATCCCGTTATTCATATGTTTTTAAATATTGCGCTCATTATTCGGTTTAGCCGGGAGAGGACCTTTGTGTCATATAACTCATTCCGTATAATGATATGACGTTATGGATAGCATTTGAAGACCGATGATAAAGACCGGATATTTTTGAAAGCGAAAGGATAACTCGTCGAATGTCTTTGCACCGACTGGTCCCCGATATAGAGACTCCACATGTGATGGGAAGTCTTGACGTGATTAGGAATTATCCGGATTTGCAAGGACTTCTTCGGAAGTGCCTTCGGTTCTGTTCGAACCTGGAACAGACTTGTATGAATGTGTGTCTAACATTACACTTTGAGATGTAAAGCTGGTTTCTATCAAATACATTTCTGTTTGGTGGCGGAGATTTATTCTCTTAGCTTAACACCCTTCTGTGAGACATACGCGCTCAGAGGTTATGTAGTTGATGGTTACTAGTGATACATTCCCAATTGGTAATGTGGCATACGAAGTGTTGCTGATCATTTGTTGATCGAAGCATGACTTTGTGAAAAAGCATAGCTTTGTGGATGAGACCTCATCGAGCCTCACAACTCGGTAATGGTCGAAATAGGAAAGATGCGGCAAGGTTGCAGGGTTCTCTCCCCTAGGGTATGTCCATTCCTTTAGGAAAAGGGTGGTATCATGGTATGGAGCCCAGATACTTAACTCATGTGGACACTGTAAATTTTATTACTGTGTGATGTTGCTTTGTGATTGAGGGCCCTCGGATAAAGGTCGCAAACGACCAGAGATGGCATATCTTAGGTTTTACTACCGGGAAGGGAGTAAACCGGCTTTGTGTTGGCAGAGATCCGGGTAATTTCTTGGGGCGTCTCTCCAGAGGTGTTCCCATGTGGCAATAGGAAGTTCCTTGGCCTGACATTTGTTGGAAAATCGAAAGAAACAATACGCGCCCTATACGGTTTTAGTTGTATAACCTGCCATGGAACGTGACGGTAACCTGCTATTGAACATGGTAGCTATAGTAGGCATACAACAATGGTTGTGTGCTGGCTAAGATTTATACTTTCGAAATATTTTCCACTATGCACTATAATAATATCAAAATGGTTTTCGCGTATCAAGCATTTTTGACTATCATAAGGAGAAATCTCCTCCAATTCTGTGTTTGCATGGTGTGTGTGGCGGGAGGCCTTATGATAGTTTCACTTTCCAAAAAGCATTGCGGATTTCAACTTTTAAAATCTTTTGTGGTTGTTTTAAAAGATAAACTGTTTTTTTTTGTTTTAAAAGATAAACTATTAGCTTAATAAAACAATAAATACATATTTTTCATTACACAAAATACCTTTAAAATAAACTATAATCTGAATAAAAACAGAATAAATTATTTTCGAATGCGGATGCATTTGTATTCATATCCGAATCCGTTTTTCTTGATATAAGACATTTATCTACTTTTATGATAATGCAGATGAATTTTAGATTTTTTTAAAGTACCAATTGATAGCCTTAATAATGATTGGTTTATTTGAATTTTGTATATACATTTTTTGACGCAGCGGATAATAACAAATGAAGCAAAACGATGGAACGATACAAAAATAAATTGGTGAATTGATGATACCAAATGCCCAAATCCATTGATCTCTCGAGATACCGGATTCTAGCTATCTTCAACACGTTGATCGTGCACGATTCCGCGCTAGAAGATCTATGATTTTTCGACGTTGATCTCGCGCACGAGATTCCGTGAATCGGCTTCAAATTCGTTGATTCGAGCGCACTCGAATAATAGAAGATGGAGAAAGGAGCTCACATTCAACTTCCAATTTTTAAAGAGGCACAAAGCTCTCAACAAAATTTTATTCAAAATCAACCACCTTTACAATGACATCACGTCCCTATTTATAGGGAATTTACAACACACAACTCGACTTAACATATGCGACATAACAACACGTTACAACATATGCGACATAACAACACATTACAATGCAAACGACTTAAGAAAATAAAATACAAGCGACTTATCAAACCATGCGACCTAAGCAAGTAACGACCTAAACAAGCACGGCAGCAACCTAGGCAAGCTTCGGCAGCAACATAGGCAAGCTTCGCGACATAATGATCCTGGAACGACATAAGAAACAGCGACCTATTGGAAGATCGCGACCTAAGGAA
This sequence comes from Allium cepa, assembly GCA_030765085.1. Classification (NCBI taxonomy): domain Eukaryota; kingdom Viridiplantae; phylum Streptophyta; class Magnoliopsida; order Asparagales; family Amaryllidaceae; genus Allium; species Allium cepa. Next base: position 870,421,288 of record CM060943.1, on the reverse strand, counting down.
GCTTGTGACTCAGGAAAATGACTTTGGAAATCTGGAGCGACTTAAGAAGCTCCGACCTATTGGAGGCGACATAAGAAAACCCCGCGACTTAAGGAGTTCTGTAGCTCGGGACCTGCTCTGCTCGCGACCTAAGGAAGATCTGCTCGTTCGCAACTTAGGCTGGAGCGATCTAGGGCTTCGCTCGCGTCTTAAGGTATGCGCTGCATCATGCTCCCCTAGTTGAAAAGAATTCGTCCTCGAATTCACACTTTCCTCTTCTTCGACACGCTTATCTTCATGATACGGAATCAAGTGTTTGACGTTGAAAACGTCAACAGTATGAATATGATCCGGCAATCTCAACTGATACGCGTTCTCATTGATCTTCTTCAAGATTTCTAAAGGACCAATCTTTCTAGCTTTCAATTTGTTGTAAGTTCCAACTGAAAAACGATCTTTCGTCAATACTGCGTAAACAAAATCACCCACTTTGAAGTCCACACTCCTACGCTTCTTATCTGCCAGTTGCTTATACTTCTCATTTGACTTAAGCAATCGTTCATGAACAATCCTGTGACACTCCTGCAACTCATTCACGAAATCACAAGCTCGTTTAACAACCCCTTTCTGACGTGGAATTGTCGACAAATCCAACGGTCCCTTCGGAATTGTTGAATATACTACTTGAAATGGACTGAATCCAGTACTTCGATTAACGACATGATTATGTGCGAATTCTGCCTGACACAAGTTCACATCCCAGCTCTTCAAATTATCCTTCACATGACATCACAGCAAGTTTCTCAAAGATCTGCTCACCACTTCCGTTTGCCCATCCGTTTGTGGATGATAGGCGCTACTAAAATTCAGCTTAGTCCCAACCATCTTCCACAGACTCAACCAAAAATGACTTAGAAATCGAGTATCCCGGTCAGAAACAATGGTCTTAGGTAGCCCATGTAGTCGATAAACCTCTTTAAAGAACAATTGAGCAACACGGACGACATCGGCGGTCTTTTTACAAGCTATGAAATGTGCATCTTTGAAAATCTATCCACCACAACATATATAGAATCATTCCCTCGTTGAGTTCTTGGCAAACCCAAAACAAAGTCCATGCTAACATCAACCCATGGTCTAGTAGGTACGGGCAATGACATATACAATCCGGCATTCGTAGCTGTCCCTTTGAAAACTTGACATATGTGACATCTCTGCACAAATCTTTCAACTTCTTTCCTCATGGAAGGCCAAAAATATGATTGAGAAATCAACTGCAAGGTACGATCTCTTCCCTCATGACCTTCTTCATGCAATTCCTTCACAATCTTCATTCGTAAACTGCACTCTGGTATACACAACCGATTTCCTTTGGATAGAAAACCATCTACCAACACATACTCATCCGTCTTCCCTTTCTCAACTTCATCTACAATCTTAGCAAAGTAAGGATCCTCAATATACAAATCTGGAAATACATCAAACCCCGTCACTTCAACTCTCATCGTAGTCAACAAATGATTTCTTCTACTAAATGCGTCTGCCACACGATTTGTAACTCCTGATTTATGCTTTACAACAAATTTAAACTGTTGCAAGTATGCGATCCATTAAGCATGTCTGCTTGCAATCTTATCCTGTCCCTGCAAATGTTTCAATGCTTCATGGTCAGTATACAACACAAACCTTTATAAAACAAGTGGTGTCTCCAATGCTTTATGGCTTGGACAATAGCATAGAACTCCAAGTCATAGGTATTGTATCTTGTCTTGGCTCCAGAAAGTTGTTCGCTAAAATAAGCAATTGGACGACCCTTTTGACTTAACACTCCGCCAATTCCAACTTTAGACGCATCAATATTCAGCTCAAAGAGTAACTGAAAGTCAGGGTATCTATGATCGGTGTTGTAGTCAAAAGTGTCTTGATCTATTGGAAAGCAGAATCAGCCTCTTCAGTCCACACAAACTACTTTCCTTTCATACAATCTGTCACTGGTGCCGTCACGCTACTGAAATGTGGAATAAACCTTCGATAGAATGATGTAAACCATGGAAACTTCTTACTTCAGTTACAGTCCTGGGTTGTGGCCAATCCTTGATTGCTTCAACTTTACCTTGATCCACTTGAATACCTTCTTTGGACAACACATACCCCAAGAACAAAATACTGTGTGTCATGAATATGCACTTCTTTGTTGCCGCATAAAATTGCTCCTGACGAAGTATCCTCAACACTTCCCACAAGTGTTGTATATATTCTTCTGTGCTTCCACTGTATATCAATATATCATCAAGTATACCACCACGAACTTTCCAATAAACGATCGAAAGATCTGATTCGTCACTCGCATAAAAGTACTAGGTGCATTCGAAAGACCAAATGGCATGACCAGCCATTCATACAACCCCTTCCGTGTCCTGAAGGCTGTCTTCCATTCATCCCCTGGTCGAATTCGAATGTGATGATACCCACTCTTCAAATCAATCTTTGAAAAGATAGCAGCTCCACTCAACTGATCTAACAAGTCGTCCAATCTTGGCAACAGAAATTTGTACCTCACTGTAATCTTGTTTAGTGCTCGACTATCTGTACACATTCTCCAAGTTCCATCCTTCTTTGGCACTAACAAGGCTGGTACTGCACAAGGAATTAAACTTTCTTGTACACGCCCTTGCTCAAGTAACTCCTCCACCTGCCTTCTCAACTCTTCGTGCTCCTTTGGACTCATTCTATAATGTGGTCTATGCGGTAACATAGCTCCCGAAACAAGATCAATCTGGTGTTGTATGTCTCTCAACGGTGGTAATTCTTTTGGTAATTCTTCAGGAAATACATCTTCATATTTCTTCAACACTGGCTTAACTTCCTCAGGAATTTCAACCGTTTCACTACCTTCACGTCCAATCAATAGAAATACTTCAGGCCCATCCTCTACTTCTTTGCAAACTCCTTCAAAGATAACAGAGTCTTTAGTTCCTCGATTTCCTCCAACTTGCTTTCATTTTGTTGTCGCTTTTTAGGAACTAAAATGATTCTAGTGCCATTGAACATGAAACTACAGTAGTTAGTCCTACCATCGTGTTGCACGGCTCTATCAAATTGCCACGGTCTTCCCAGCAACAAATGACATACATCCATATCCACCACGTTACACCAAATTTCATCCTTATACTTCTTTCCGATGGAAAAAGTTACACAAGCTCTTCGACTAACCTTCACTTCCCCACTTTTCCTCAGCCAAGCCAATTTGTAGGGTTTGGGATGCTTCTTTCTCTTTAACGCTAACTTCTTTACAGCTTCTATAGAGATGATGTTATCACAACTTTCTGCATCGATAACAAACTTACAAACCTTTTGCACGTCGACTGAAAAAAATATTACTCCTCAACCAGCTAGTCTCCTCTTCCTGCTTTGGCGTCAAGCAAGATCTCCTCATCATTAAAGAATATCCCTCGTCTCCCGTCAGTAATTCTTCTTCCTCCTCAACTTGTGGTGAATTGGAACATTCTATTTCTGCATCCTCATCCTCAAGCTTAGTAACCATCGCTCGCTTCTTAGGCCTCGGGCATTCATTGCTCTTATGACCAAACTCCTGACAGTTGTAACACTTGAAATTGTTGTTGACCTTGTTCTTAGCAACTTCATTACCAACCGGTTTACTAACAGCCTTGGAAACATTAGTATTGCTACTAGCCCCTTTCACCTGATTGATCGAATTTGTAAGCGCACCACCTCCTCTTCTACCTTGCTTCTCCCAAGCTAGAGCCTTCTGGTGTGCTTCAGCAACGGATCTTGGATCAAACATATTTACCATATCCTGAATTTGCATTCTCAATCCTCCAACAAATCTAGATGTCAACTGTTCCTCCGTTTCCATGATATCGTTTCTAGCAATCAATCAGTTGATAAAACTCATCTGCATAATCATTTACTGACTTTGTCCCTTGTCTCAAATTCTGTAAGCGCTGATACATAAGAGACTGATAATTATAAGGCAAGAAAGTAGTCTTCATCAACTTCTTCATCTTTTCCCATGAAACAATCTTCGACTTTTCCATTCTTTCCCATGTAAGTTTAGTTTGTTGCCACCATGCCATAGCTCTTCCCCTCAATCGTGTAGCAACCAACTTAACTCTACGATGTTTGGGTACTTCCTTGAAGTCAAAAATTTCTTCAACGTTTGATAACCAATCCAGAAATTCTTTTGCTATCATCCCCCCTTTAAATTCTGGAATCTCTGTTTTCATCCCCGACTCCCATCGACGATCATCTTCGAAATCTCTATTGCGACTTCGTCCTTGGCCATGGTTTCGACAAAAGCTACTATCACCATCACTGGATTCCTCCAAAACTGACGTATGTCGATGTCGATTCTGACCATCAACATTTCTGCTACCACGCACATCTCTTTCTCCCGAAACTAATAGTTCTCTTCTTCCCCGATCCGATAGTGGTGACATTCTTCTCCTCTCGGAATTTGATGGCGAAATTCTATGTCCACCTTGATTTGAACCTGGCGATGCTCTTTGTCGAGTTTGATTTATATCCATCATGAGCCTTTCCAGTATACCAATTCCCTCATCAAACTTCTCATTGAATTTATCACTAATTCGTTGCTCCATTTGTTCAACATCTTCTCTCCGATACACATCTGCAACATTATGATGACGATTAACTCTTCTTGGAAGCATTGTCGAATCTTCAACAAATCCAAACACACACTTCAACTAGCACAACTTTCAATGATGCAAAATCTACGTACAAACTCCTAGCTCACGACTTGAACAAATCTCGCACAAACTTGAACAAACTCGTTTCTGGCTTTAACTTGCTTTAACTTCGGCCTTGATCTTCTTAGTTCTTCTAGCTCTCGGCTTTGACTTACAAAAGTGAATCAACTTCAACTTGGCCTAGGAACTGATTAAGCTCTGATACCAAACTGACGCAGCGGATAATAACAAATGAAGTAAAACGATGGAACAATACAAAGATAAATTGGTGAATTGATGATACCAAATGCCTAAATCCGTTGATCTCTCGAGATACCGGATTCTAGCTATCTTCAATACGTTGATCGCGCACGATGCCGCGTTAGAAGATCTACGATTCTTTGACGTTGATCTCGCGCACGAGATTCCATGAATCGGCTTCAAATTCGTTGATTCGAGCGCACTCGAATAACCGAAGATGGAGAAAGGAGCTCACACTCAACTTTCAATTTTTAAAGAGGCACAAAGCTCTCAACAAAATTTTATTCAAAATCAACCACCTTTACAATGACATCACGTCCCTATTTATAGGGAATATACAACACACACAACTCGACTTAACATATGTGACATAACAACACGTTACAACATATATGCGACATAACAACACAGTACAATACAAACGACTTAAGAAAATAAAATACAAGTGACTTATCAAACCATGCGACCCAAGCAAGTAACGACCTAAACAAGCACGGCAGCGACCTACGCAAGCTTCGGTAGCGACATAGGCAAGCTTCGCGACATAATGATCCTGGATCGACATAAGAAACAGCGACCTATTGGAAGCTCGCGACCTAAGGAAGCTCGCGACTCAGGAAAACGACTTTGGAGATCTGGAGCGACTTAAGAAGCTCCGACCTATTGGAGGCGACATAAGAAAACCCGCGACTTAAGGAGTTCTGTAGCTCGGGACATGCTCTGCTTGCGACCTAAGGAAGATCTGCTCGTTTGCAACTTAGGCTGGAGCGATCTAAGGCTTCGTTTGTGTCTTAAGGTATGCGCTGCATCATACCAAACTGACGTAGCGGATAATAACAAATGAAGCAAAACGATGGAACGATACAAAGATAAATTGGTGAATTGATGATACCAAATGCCCAAATCCATTGATCTCTCGAGATACCGAATTTTAGCTATCTTCAACACGTTCATCGCGCACGGTGCCGCGTTAGAAGATCTACGATTCTTCGACGTTGATCTCGCGCATGAGATTCCGCGAATCGGCTTCAAATTCGTTGATTCGAGCGCACTCGAAGAACCGAAGATAGAGAAAAGAGCTCACACTCAACTTCCAATTTTTAAAGAGGCACAAAGCTCTCAACAAAATTTTATTCAAAATCAACCACCTTTACAATGACATCACATCCCTATTTATAGGGAATTTACTGAAAATGTATAACAATGCTAGTTATTACTAAGGATCGGCTAATATGGAAATAACTAAAATTAAAGGTGAAAATAGATGATAGTAGCAAAGTAAATAAAAAATAAAACAAGCACACCAGGAATTTTTATACTGGTTCGAACTTCCCGTTCTACGTCCAGTCCCAGACTCCTTCTGGAATTTCACTAACAACAATCCTCACTTAACCCGGAGGAACAGGTTTACAACAACCTTTGAACAGCTGAATAAGGGACTTGAACAGCAGAACGGGATTTTGCCTCAACAGCAGAAGAGGACTTCAATTCAAAAGTATGTTTGACACAGTGTGTTCTCAATAACACGAATTTGTCTATTATTAGTACAAACTTCCTATAATCTTTCTCCTTTATGATATATGTATGAATGAGTGAAGATTAAGAAAGTAGAAATTGAATTTGGATGATATTGAGAGCACAAGTGAATTAAAATCAAAGATTTCAAGAGTAGAATAATAATCAAAATGAATTAGGTGATCTTAAAACTTGATTCTAATGTGTTTATGTAGGTAGTAAGTGGTTGCAACTCTTCATGAAGAATTATCATTAAGAGCTATTGAAATAAACGTTGCAACTCTTCATGAATGGAAATGCCTTTTCAAAAAAATAGTCGTTGTAAATATTCAGACGTCTGAAATTTAAATTTCAGACTTCTGAATTAAACGATATTTGAAACAGAAAGGAAATAGGCAATATTTGGTTATTTTCAAACGTCTGAATATCTTATTTCAGACGTATGAATATTGTAACATACAATATTCTATATTACAGATTCAGACGTCTGAAATGAGTTATTCAGACGTTTGAATGTAACATGAAAATTGAATTTCTTATTTTTTGAAAAGATGATCATGCAATATATCATATAGGAGAGATTTTAACATACTATTATTACTAGACACAGACTCAATACATACTTTAAGTGTTGGAGCTCTTTTGAATCTGTCCTTTGATTGATTCCTGCAATAAATATGTTAGTATACACAGTAACATATATAGTTGTCATAGTCAAAATATCGTAATTACGAAGTATTGTAAATACGAAGTTCCAACAATCTCCCCCTTTTTGACGATGGCAACTATATGAGTAAATGATCATATATATATAAATGAAGTTAAAGGATTATATTAACTCCCTCTGCAATTCTCCCCCTTACTATAAGCTCCCCATTACTATAATTCTCCCCCTTTGACATCGAAAAAAAATAGAAAACCAAACCAGAGAATCAACATAGTCATTACTGGATACAAAACAATAGGAGCAAATGTTTGAAGGATACATACCAGAATAAGGAAATCAAGTTGCAAATAGTCTAAAAAGTTACACATAATGATAGAAACAAACAACTAGTTAAAAAAAAAGGTAGAATATGATAAGATGCAACAGAAATATTTATGCAATCAGAAGGAAGAACTGGGCTGATCTGTGCCTTCTTCTTCATCATCATCATCATCATCATCATTTCCATTGCCCGAGCTAGAAGACCATTGAAATGGTGCGGGATTAAACATCTCGGTAGATGTGGAAGAAGAGCAACCAATACGTCCCCAAATTTTATTTAGGAAGCCTCGAATAGAATTAAATTTCTTATTTGTTTGCTTTTCCAATCTTTCAGTCTTGGCATTGAGTTTAGATTGATTCCGAGAGAGTGTAACTAAGGCATGTTTCGGTGTTGACTCAAGAGAAACCACTTCGATATCATCATCATCATGCTCGGTAGCTTGTTGGGCCATTTGTTGTTGAGGTTGATGAGTTTGGTGAGGTTGATGAGGTTGGTGAGGTTGATGAGGTTGGGGTATATTCTGATCCCTATTTGAGATCCATTCTTGAAAAGAAATAAAATTAAGATTCTGAGGACGTTTGGGCAAATTCATCAACCCTAATGTTTTGGAGCCAAGTTCTTTTATGGGTGAAAATTCGGATTCGGGAAAAGTTACCCCATAGTTTCTAAGAATTTTCATAATATATGCTCCATAATGAAACGTTTTATATCGGCGACGGCGATTAACATCCATAAATTTTTCAAGAATAATTTACCCCCAATTAATAGGTTGTTGGGAATAAATGGCATATAAAGCTTGGAAGTTCCGTTTGTTTATGACTTCATAACTTCCGGTTCTTGGTAAAACGGAACGAATTAAAGCACGATGAAGAATACGGGCTTGAGGCCTTAGGTTGACAGAAGTTAACCTAGTGATATCATCAGATAGAAATCTATGAGAGACTTCATCTCTATTTTCCAGGGAGAGTGAAGCATCAATGTCATCTAAATCAGTCCCGGATGAAGGGCATTGCAAGATATCTCCAAGACGATCTAATGGGAGATATATTTTTACTCCACATACCCAAGTCCAAATAAATTTTCTCGATTATGTGGATGATGATGATCTAAATTCATATTTGCATAGAATAACTTAACTAGGAGATGATTTATTTTGACATTATTCGCAGAGTATGACAATAAAGATTCTAACCCGCTTGAATTGGCAATTTGTTGAATCCTATAGGGTTGGAATTCATCATACTTCACAAAAGCTCCTGGAAAGAAGCCAGATCTGTCCATCTGAGCAAACCTTTTCTTGGCTTCATCATTCCACAACCATTAGTCTATATTGGGTGTAGAAGATGAAGTTGAAGCTCTTGGTCGCTTTGCTTTTGGAGCCATTGGAGTTTTTTGGTGAAAAATTTGAAGATAGGAGATGAAAAAATGGAGTTTTGAAGGGTGATAATGGTGTCGGTTCGGGTATTTGGGGGAAATGAAGAAGTGGATGGAAGTAATAAAGGTGGTTGGTAGTTGGAAAATTTGTAAAAAGCCCTTGAATTTTGAACCACTATTTGAATTCAGACGTCTGGAATTATAATTTCAGACGTCTGAAATTAAAAAATTTCAAACAGAAGAGAATTAGTTCATTTTTGCCTTATTTCAGACGTTTGAATGGACAGTTTCAGACGTCTGAAACTGTAGAAAAAATTTATTTTTGTACAATATTCAGACGTCTGAAACAACAGTTTCAGACGTCTGAAACTTAAAGGTTCAGATTTTTGCATGAGAAATCAAAAATAAATGATAGAACTACTATATTAATATTGAACAGAATGACAAGATTGTCAAATATTTTAAAAAATAAATGATAAACAACAAATAGTATTTGAACAAAATTACAAGAAAAATAGAATTAGAAGTTAATTTTCCGAAGCATTTGGAGATTTGCATTCTTCTGGTTCGATTTTTGTAATTTCTGTGAATGGTCGTAAAGGAGACCAATATGACGTACGTTCCCACGAGTTTGGAGAAACTAGAGGACGCTGTGGACTTGGTTCCCATGGATTCCATCCTGATGTAGTTATTTGATGAGAAGATGACGGTTCGACTGCATCTTTTTCTGGAGATGTACCACAAAAGTTAAATGCCACTTTTTCAATGAAGCTAAGTCGTTTAGCATTTATTTTTTGTTCATAATACATCTCACGTTGCAAATCCAATTGCTCTTTTTGATAATGATGAATGTCGGATATTTTTTCTTTGGTTGATGGAGAACCAAAGAAAAGAGAACGTCGAGATTTCTTCTTATCTGGCGTAAAACCAGAGTGTTCACGTGCAGGACGAGCTTGTTCACGTGGAGTTGGAGTTGCTAAAATCTCGAAAGAAGACGTAGAATAAGCTGATGGAGAATTGTCAGAATTAGAAGCCATAGAGAGAAGTAAAATAACTAGGTTAAATTCCATTGAAGGAGAATTTTATTTTGGTGTTTTAAAATGAGATGAAAGAAATAATTAGTTTGAACATATATATAACAAAAAGGAAAAACTATTTAAAGAAATTAGTTTTATATTAATGGTTAAATATAGTTAGTTTTGTTTAGTTACTAACTAATGGATAAAATTTAAAAAAAAAATGGAAAGTTAGAAATATACATACCAAATGGAAGGTTAGAAATATTTGTTACTAATTTGTTAGTTATGAGATTTTAGAGAATAAACATATATATTGGGAGCAAATATAATATAGACAGAAGATGTATAACTAGATTGGAAAAATTTGCTACAGAATTATAAATTTTTAACAGAAACAATACCAAGTTCTCGTCTTAGCTTAATAAAAATGTTTTCTAAAAGAGGTTTTGTAAAAATATCAGCTAACTGATTTTCAGAAGATACAAAATCTAACTTTATTGTTCCTTTTTCAACATTGTCACGAAGAAAGTGATGACGTATGTCAATATGTTTTGTTCGTGAATGATTGATAGGATTTTTAGACAAGTTAATAGCACTCGAGTTGTCACAGTATATTGTAGAGTTTGATAAATTAATATTTAAATCTTTGAGTATTTGTTGCATATAAATTACTTGAGTACATGCTAGAGCAGCAGAAATGTATTCTGCTTCGCATATAGAGAGAGAAACACAATTCTGTTTCTTACTAAACCAGGATACGAGAGATTTTCCAATGAAATGGCACGTACCACTCGTACTTTTTCGATCTGTTCGAGAACCACCGAAGTCAGCATCACTATATGAGACTAATTCGAATGGACATCCTTTTGGATAAAACAGGCCAAAATCCTTTGTGTTTGTAAGATAACGTAATATCCGTTTTACTCCTTTCAAATGTGATTCTTTTGGATTAGCTTGAAATCTAGCACATAAACAAACACTCATAATTATATCAGGACGACTTGCAGTTAAATATAGTAATGATCCAATCATACTTCGGTATAGTTTCTGGTCAACACTTTTGCCATTGTCATCTTTTTCAAGATGTGTAGTTGTACTCATTGGAGTTGGTTTGGCAGAAGTATTTTCCATTCCGAAACGTTTGATTAGATTAATACAATATTTTTCTTGATTAATAAAAATGCCATTTTGTAGTTATTTTATTTGTAATCCAAGAAAATATGTTAATTCACCCATATGAGACATTTCAAATTCTTTGGTCATTATTTCTAAAAATTCCTGGCATAATTTCTCATTCGTAGAACCAAAAATGATTTCATCAACATAAATTTGAACTATTAAAATATCCCTTTTAGAATGTTTTATAAAAAGTGTTTGATCAACCTTTCCAATTAGAAAACCCGAAGAAATTAGATAAGTCTTTAGACGGTCGTACCAAGCACGTGGTGCTTGTTTCAAACCGTAAAGTGCTTTTTTAAGTTTATAGACGTGATCAGGGAACTTTTCGTGAATAAATAGAGGAGGTTGTTCAACATACACTTTTTCTTTTATGTAACCATTTAAAAAGGCACTTTTAACATCCATTTGATAAAGTTTGAAATTATGAAAGCATGCATAGGCCATTAATATTCGAATTGCTTCTAGTCTTGCAACCGGAGCAAACGTTTCTTCATAGTCAATTCCTTCTTCTTGATTATAACCTTGTGCAACTAATCTTGCTTTATTTCTAGTGATATTTCCTTGTTCATCTGGTTTATTTTTGTAAACCCATTTTGTTCCAATAACAGCCTGATCACTTGGTCTAGGAACTAATTCCCAAACTTCATTGTGTTCAAACTGGTTTAGCTCTTCTTGCATTGCTATTATCCAGTAGTCATCTGTGGAAGCTTCTTTGGGATTCTTTGGCTCGATATTGGAAAGGAATGCAACGTGGCCCATTTGATTTAGTTGACTTCTAGTTCGAATATTTGAATTAATTTCTCTAATAATATTTTGTATAGGATGATCCCGTAATATTTTTGGTGAATTCCTTAATTCAATATTATTGTCAACAATGTTTTCATTATTTTCAAAATTTATAGTATCTGTATTTGTAATGTTATCTTGAAAATCATCATCATTTTGAATACTTGGTTTTTGTAGAAAATTTTCATCGAAAGAAACATTTAATGTTTCTTCAACAATATTTGATTTTTTATTAAATACACGATAAGCTTTGCTGCGATCTGAATATCCTGAAAGATTCCTTCGTCAGATTTCGCATCGAATTTTCCAAGCTGATCTTTTGTATTTAATATAAAACATTTTTAACCAAATACTTTAAAATAAGAAATCTTTGGTTTTCTTCCAGTAAAAAGTTCATAAGAAGTATTTTTTGTTAGAGGTCGAATAGAAACACGATTCAAAACATAACATGCAGTTGCAACAGCTTCTGCCCAGAAATGTTTTGGAAGAGTGCTTCCATTTAACAAAGTTCGTGCACATTCTTGTAAACTTCTATTTTTACGTTCTACAACTCCGTTTTGTTGTGGAGTTCTAGGAAACGAAAAATTATGAAAAATTCCTTTCTTTTTACAAAATGATCAAAAGCTTCGTTTTCAAATTCTCCTCCATGATCACTTCTTATATTTTTTATTTTTAGACCTTTTAAATTCTGAATACGTTTGACAAAAATTTTAAATTGCTCAAACGTATCATTTTTGTTTTTCATAAAAATAGTCCAAGTATATCTAGAGAAATCATCTACTATTACAAACACATATCTATTATGGCTAATGGATTGAACTTGGGTTGGTCCAAATAGATCCATATGTAGTAGTTCAAGTGGTTGTAAAGTAGAGATAACCTTTTTAGATTTAAAGGATGATTTTGTTAATTTTCCTAATTGACATTCATCACAAATATGATTAATTCTGAAGTTCATTTTCGGTAATCCTCTGACTAAATTATTTTTGGAAAGTTTATTTATAGTTTTGAAGTTTATATGACAGAGTCTTTTGTGCCATAGCCAAGGATCATTTTCATTAGCTATTAAACACATATCTGAATTATGATTGATTTTCATATTCAAAACATATATATTTTTATCTCTATTTCCTTCAAAAATAAGATTTTGATTTTTATCACGAATGCTACACTTATCTTCAGAAAAAGAGATTTTGAAACCTTTGTCACATAATTGGTAGATACTTAAAAGATTGTGTTTCAAATTTTTCACTAATAAAACATTTGAAATAAGAGGTAAATCAGATGTACCGACATTGCTGACGTCGCCTTTTCCAATGATATATCCTTTAGAATTGTCTCCAAAAGTGACAAAGCCTCCATTTGAGTAAGCGATGTTTGATAACATATTTTTGTCTCTAGTCATATGTTTTGAGCAACCGCTGTCGAGTATCCATTTTCCTCTCTTTAAAAGTGGGTCTTGCAAATAATAATAATAACATTGGTACCCACCTTTTATAGGGTCCTATGAGTTAGGTCTAAGGAAACCAAACCCAAGTAGGTTCAGTATTCCCCTTAAATATATAATTCTGATTTTTATGAACAGTTTCAAAAAAGAGATTTATATATTTATTTCTAATTAGATTATTGTTTGTTTTGGGAACCCATATTTTTATGGTATTGGAATTTTTAGAATTAATATGAGAATTATTTCTCCTAATTTTCTTTTTAGATAGAGATTTCTTAAAATATCCTAGTCCATTTTTATTTGAAGTGGACTGAGAATTTTCAATAATACTTGATAGATTTTCTCTACCTTTATAAAAGTTGGAAATATTTTTAGAAATATTTTATAATTTGGTTTTGAGACAAGTATTTTCTAATTCTATCATTTTATTCTTAGTTTTTAGCTCATGATTTTCAGAGACAAGAGAATCATTCTTTTCTTTTTGAGTTTCAATTTCTTGACTCAATAAAGTAAATTGAGAATTATCATTAGAAACTTTATCTTGAAGTTTTCCAATTTCTTCTTCAAATATTTTCTTTTCATCGTTAAGCATATCTCTTTCGAATTCTGCTTTTCTTTGATTTTCAAGAGATTCTTTATATTTTCTTTTGATGCTTTTTTAGATTATCAAAAAGTTCTGAATTTATTTCAATCATATCATCAAAAGTAAGATCACTTACCTCATTTTCTGAAGCCATAAAACAAACATTTGCTTGTTCTTTCTCACTATCACTGCTGCTTTCTGAAGAAGATGAGGAATCTGAATCATCCCATGTTACTGAAAATGCTTTTCTTTTTGATTTGTCCTTTCGATTCTTATTGTGATATGTTTTCTTCTGTTCTGGACAATCCTTTTGCATATGTCCTTTCTTGTGACAGTTAAAGCATTCTAATATTGATGAAGCTGGATTATTTGGATTGTTGTTGTAGTTCCTTTTGCCATTGTTTCGATTTCCTTTTCTGAATTTTAAAAACTTTTTAAACTTTTTAGCAATGAATGCTAAGTCTTCTTCATCAGAATCTGATTCTTCTTTTCGAGCATGGAATGCTATATTCTTTTTGTCTTGTGCTTGTACTCTTTTAGCCTGCAAATTTACTTCATATGACATTAGATTTCCTATCAACTCTTCTGGTTTCATAGTAGAAAGGTCATTAGCTTCTTCAATAGCTAAAACTTTTCTTTCCTATTCATCCGTTAAAGAGTTAAGGATTTTTGAAACAATATCAAAATCGGAATACTTTTCTCCAAGACCTAGTAAAGAGTGGTATATATCTTGGAATCTAGAATACATATAATTTATAGTTTCATCTTGCTTCATTTTAAAATTTTGAAATTGATTTTTGAGCATGGAAATTTTGCTTTGTTTAACTTTGTTAGTTCCTTCGTGAGTAATCTTAAGTGTTCTCCATATTTCATAAGCAGTTGTACACATACTAACACGGTTAAACTCATTTCTATCTAAAGCACAAAATAGCATATTCATAGCTTTGGCATTAGCGGTAGCATCTAGTCTTTGTGTGTTTGACCATGTAGAATATTCTGTTATAGGAATATTATATTCGGTTTGAGTAATATTCCATGAGTCAAAACCATTAGCTTGCATATAAATACGCATTCGAGTTGCCCAATAATTGTAATTCATACCATTGAATAGTGGAGGTCGTGCAGTGGATTGTCCTTCAATGAAACTAGTGTTAACAGTGCTGGTGTTGTTTTCCATTTTAGCAGAATATCAAATAACTGTGTAACGGTTATTAGAAACAAGGCTCTGATACCAAATGAAAATGTATAACAATGCTAGTTATTACTTAGGATCGGCTAATATGGAAATAACTAAAATTAAAGGTGAAAATAGATGATAGTAGCAAAGTAAATAAAAAATAAAACAAGCACACCAGGAATTTTTATACTGGTTCGAACTTCCCATTCTACGTCCAGTCCCAGACTCCTTCTGGAATTTCACTAACAACAATCCTCACTTAACCCGTAGGAACAGGTTTACAACAACCCTTGAACAGCAGAACAGGATTTTGCCTCAACAGCAGAAGAGGACTTCAATTCAAAAGTATGTTTGACATAGTGTGTTCTTAATAACACGAATTTGTCTATTATTAGTACAAACTTCCTATAATCTTTCTCCTTTATGATATATGTATGAATGAGTGAAGATTAAGAAAGTAGAAATTGAATTTGGATGATATTGAAAGCACAAGTGAATTAAAATCAAAGATTTCAAGAGTAGAATAATAATCAAAATGAATTAGGTGATCTTAAAATTTGATTCTAATGTGTTTATATAGGTAGTAAGTGGTTGCAACTCTTCATGAAGAATTATCATTAAGAGCTATTGAAATAAAGGTTGCAACTCTTCATGAATGGAAATGCCTTTTCAAAAAAATAGCCGTTGTAAATATTCAGACGTCTGAAATTTAAATTTCAGACTTCTGAATTAAACGATATTTGAAACAGAAAGGAAATAGGCAATATTTGGTTATTTTCAGATGTCTGAATATCTTATTTCAGACGTCTGAATATTGTAATATACAATATTCTATATTACAGATTCAGACATCTGAAATGAGTTATTCAGACGTCTGAATGTAACATGAAAATTGAATTTCTTATTTTTTGAAAAGATGATCATGCAATATATCATATAGGAGAGGTTTTAACATACTATTATTACTAGACACAGACTCAATACATACTTTAAGTGTTGGAGATCTTTTGAATCTGTCCTTTGATTAATTCCTGCAATAAATATGTTAGTATACACAGTAACTTATATAGTTGTCATAGTCAAAATATCGTAATTACGAAGTATTGTAAATACGAAGTTCCAACATTTACAACACACACAACTGACTTAACATATGCGACATAACAACAGGTTACAACATATATGCGACATAACAACACAGTACAATACAAACAACTTAAGAAAATAAAATACAAGCGACTTATCAAACCATGCGACCTAAGTAAGTAACGACCTAGACAAGCACGGCAGCCACCTAGGCAAGCTTCGGCAGCGACATAGGCAAGCTTCGCGACATAATGATCCTGGAACGACATAAGAAACAACAACCTATTGGAAGCTCGCGACCTAAGGAAGCTCGCGACTCAGGAAAACGACTTTGGAAATCTGGTGCGACTTAAGAAGCTCCGACCTATTGGAGGCAACATAAGAAAACCCCACGACTTAAGGAGTTCTGTAGCTCGGGACCTGCTCTGCTCGCGATCTAAGGAAGATCTGCTCGTTCGCAACTTTGGCTGGAGCGACCTAGGGCTTCGTTCGCGTCTTAAGGTATGCGCTGCATCATTTTTCCACATCCTGGTAATGCACCATCGGGGATCTCCTTCAATGTAAAGGCACCACCAACACTTCCATTGTTTACTGAATAAGCATCCAATGGTGGAGCATGTAGTCATGAAGAACTCAAAATCGAGTGCCTATTTATTGGATATGTGGCGCCCCACCTCTATACCCACGCTAGCCAAGAACATTACGGAGAATGCTGTCAACTAGCACGGAGAATAAGGCTGTTGAGGAGCGACCATCCGTGTAATTGCTTTGCGCGAGCATCGATATGTCAGATAGTATAACATGCATTTCTTTATCAAGAGGGAAATCCGACATACCGACACAAACTCAAAGCTACTACACAGTGGCTATAATATCTTCGGAAACAAATATAGAAATAAACATAACATAAATCAGTCACAGACAATTCATATCACAAAGGCGGAAATAGATATGAATATTACACTAGGAAGTGTACATCAGAGTAGTGGTCTAAAAAGATCCACAATATCACAAAAGAATAGTTACATGAACTACACAAAAGAATAAGTATACATTATATATGGAGTCTATATCTCAAATGTATACAACAAAAACTACTAATCTAAGTAGTTAACCAAAAGTCAGAGAAATCAATCCCAAGAGAGAAGTCAAGCAGAAGCACCTGTAACATCTCGGTCTGACCCGAGTATTATTTAATAAGAAAATAATAAACGGATCAGTCTAACTATAGATATCAGATGAAACGATATAGAATAAGAGATATGACTAAACACATAATAATCACAATTCCAAGTTGTGATATATATAAGTAATTGAAAATCAACGAGAGATTAATCAATATCACCAAATCTACACAAGAATCAAAGAAATGCCATACTCCTTATTTCGTTCATCAAACCACAAATATTGACGATTATATCAATGTCAATCACAAAAGTCAATGACACACAAATTCACCAATGCACAAATATTGACAATAATATCAATGTCAATCACACAAGTCAATGACACAAATTCACCAATGCAAAAATATTGACAATAATATCAATGTCAATCACAAAAGTCAATGACACAGAAATTCCAGAATTCAATATGCGAAATCCAGAAATCACAAAAGTCAATGACGCACAAATTCACCAATGCACAAATATTGATAAAACTTATCAATGGAAATCATGAAAATTGGTGAAACACAAATTCTAGAAATCATCTCAAGAAATCCAGAAATCACAAAGGGGGGAGGCCTATCACAAACGGGAGCATAAAGCACACCAACACATGTATCACAAACGGAACGCTAATTCCATGGTTGCTAACCATCACAAATTGAGCCGAAGCTCCACAAACGGCCCGAAGACCATGGGTTGCTACCCCACCAAATTGAGTCGAAACTCCACAAAACGGGGTTTAGTCTCCCTCGCAGACAAAGAGACATCGCATATTGTTAGTCTAAATCACAAAGATGATCGTCATGATCAACGAGAAGTGTCGATTACAGTAAGCTAGTAAATATATGAGCTTAGCGTCATGTCCCATAACCACTAGCTTAACTTAAATATTTACGAACAAATTGTAGATCTCCACTATAAAATTGTCACAAGAGTTTCAATCGAACAAGTCCAAGAATTAACCAACAAAGTGAACGCAAGCGTTTCATACCACTTGTTTTACTAAGTCGTTTAATTAGATTTCTCATACGAGTGAGGTAAAGGTTTGTATATACTAATAGATTGGAAAACGGTTTTATAAACGAATTTGGTATTAAAATAGTATTGAAATCGTTTGAGGAAAGAGTTTTGATATTTACTACTAGTATAGAAAACCTTTATATTTTTAAAGTGACAAATCACGAAGAAGATTGTAAGAACAATCAATCACTAAAATTGAAATACGAAGACGTGAATAAAATCCAAAGAAATCGATAAAGGATCCATCGAAATGGATATTCAAAAATCCCTAAAAAGAGTCATTAAAGTCATAATAGATGATAACAACAACTAGGAAACAACTCGAATCGATCAAAGTTGGAAATTCACGCGACTAGGCAAAAATAGGCAAAATGCATCAGGTCGGTCGGCCGGCTACAGAGCTTGGTCGACCGAACCCTGTTTTGAAAACTTCTCGGGCATCAGGTCGGTCGACCGAACCGGGGGGGTCGGTCGGCTGAACCAGAAACAGAGAAGTGCAACTGCACTTTTACTAGTAGGTCGGTCGACCGGACCAGGGGGTCGGTCGGCCCAACCTGATGCTCTGCAAATTGATGCCTATAAATTGATATGTAACCTCCACCAATTCGCAACCGAACGAGCACGGACGCTAAGGGTTTATGCCAATCGACTACCCGGCCCTATATGCTCCTCGATGCATCACCAAAAACATGTTCAAACATCAAAGCTATGATTTTTAAAGAATTGAACCCAAAACACTAAAAATTGGAATATTCACCAATTCAATCCAAACCAAAAGCAATTACACATGAATAAGTGTTAGGAATTCATACCTAACAATCGAAGATAAATATAAGCAAAGATGTGAGATAAAAATCTCACCTTTTAACCCAAACGATTGAAGAAGAAGCTATAGAGCAATGGTAAGAACAATCACTCTTCAATTCCAACCCAACAAGCTTGAATCTAAGCTTAAAGGAGAAACATTTCCTAAATTAGGTTTAGGAAATTTCTGAAATCAATGAGAGAATGAGTTGGAGAAGAAGAAGAGGAGCTTACCAATGGGTTGTCTTTGATTTTGGAGCAAGAACCTGAGCTAGCAAGAGGAACTAGGGCTTGGTGTTTCTAATTCCCTTTCCTCTCCACCATTTTCAGTTGGAGCTTGAGTTTGAGGAGTTAGAATGAGTGAATGGAGAGGAGAGGGCTGAGCTAGAGTATAAGTGGGGTTAATGGGCTGAAACCCAACCCAAAGCCCTAAAGAAAAAGTAGCAAAATTCTACTATCTCCAAACATATCGAAGTTTATACTCAAAAAGGTTGCAAACGTCATTTTGAACTCAATGGGGGTGGTCTCGAGTCCCAATTCGACTGTTTGCAAAAAGTAGGTTTTCGGACCAAAATCCGACGAACGATAAAATATTTAAATAAAATATTTAAATATAAAATCAATAAATATGCGGGTTGTTACAGACTCCCCTCCTTAAAGAAATTGCGTCCTCGCAATACTTAAGAGGAAAATGAGAAGTAACAACCATGGAAGCATATCAACACAAAAGAAAATTGAAATAAGAAGTTCACCATAAAGAGCACGAAAGAGTTAGCAAGAACGGGACCGCTCAATGAATTCTCTGGATTCTCTAGAGCAATCCTTAGGATCTAAGAACCATTGAACTCTCATAAGAAGAACATCTTTATTTCGAAGTCGTTTGAGCTCCGAAGCAATAATTCGAATAGGATGTTGCTCAAAAAATCATATCTGGTGAAACTCTAATTTCCACAATATCACCGGGCTCAAGAACGAAAACCAGAATCCTAAGGCATTTCCGTAGATGAAAGACATGGGGAACGTCAAGAATAGCAGAAAATTGAGCCGGTGCAACGGCGTAGTACAAAAACGGTACGCCCGAGGAACTAAAAACTCAAATAATTTGGGACATCAGCGTAGTACAAAAATGATACGCCCAATGACCAAAGCAAAGACATTGATGTAGTACGTACGGTACATCCAATGAATCAAATAGCAAAAACATTGATGTAGTACAAATGGTACATCCAATGAATCCAAAAGCAAAGACATTGATGTAGTACAAACGGTACATCCAATGAATCAAATAGCAAAGACATTGATGTAGTACAAACGGTACATCCAATGAATCAAAAGCAAAGATATTGATGTAGTACAAACGGTACATCCAATGAATCAAATAACAAAGACATTGATGTAGTACAAACGGTACATCCAATGAATCAAAAGCAAAGACATTGATGTAGTACAAACGGTACATCCAATGAATCAAACAACAAAGACATTGATGTAGTACAAACAGTACATCCAATGAATCCAAGCTCAAATAATTCGGAACACCGACGCAGTATAAAAACGGTACGTCCAATGAACCGAAGCCCGAATGATTTCGGAACATCGACGTAGTACAAAAACGGTACGTCCAATGAACCGAACGCAATAAAAGGACATCGGACGCTAGTCCATAAAAGAAATGAGATGAAACTCAATAAAACGAAGTACACCAAAACGCCCGATGAACTTGGTAAAAAGATGATTCCATTCCGACATCATTAAAGAATCAACACCTTATTGCCTACGACAAAACTTATTGGCAACACGATTTCCCCTTCGGGAATAAAAAGAATATCAAGATCATAAGATGCTAGGAACTCGAGCCAACATGCAGTTCCTTAAGAGAACATAAATATTCCAAAGATTTATGATCGAGGTAGAGAACAAATTTCTCATCCAAATATGATGATGCCAAATTCCAAAAACAAAAACAATAGCCGAGAGCACTAGATCATAAGTGGCATATCTAGTCTCGATAAGCTATAATGATATAGAAGCACAAGTGATAGCATGTTCTCTTTGGCAAGAGAACGGCATCCAAACCAATACGACTAGTATCGGTACAAATAGCAAAGTCTTGGTTCCCCTTCAGGAATCACAAGAACAAGAGTATCGAAAGGAAGAGTTCTTTTAGATAATCTTCTTTCTCGAAAAGCTAAAACTTTCAAAATCACAATTATTTGAATGTAAAAATATTTCTAGAAAAATTTACAATTTACAAGTCAATATATCGTGTCTGATTGTCACATCAAAGCGTTTAGGAAATTCCTATCGATAACGTTGATTAAGCGCATCGACCAAAATTCTTAAAGCACTCAACGGGCAATACAATCACAAAATCATCTTTTATAGGATAAATAAATCTCTTAAAAAGTTTTAAGAATATTCTTTGTTCGTTTCAAGAACAAAATCCAGTTTTACTTATAAATAAATCTTATGAAAAAGATTTGCAAAATTTTAAATTACTATTTTCATCCAAAATCAATAAATACAAGAATGGTCTCATCGAAATATTCATAGAATATTCGATTTATAAAATGGATGAAATAAGCTGGACAAATTGAATGACATAATAAGTCATTCATAAGAATCATAATGAGTGCGGAATGCGGTAAGTGGAATGCTAATTTCCGCAACTCGTAACAAACGAAAACCGGTGGTAAAGTCAAACTGAAAAGACCTTAGCACCACACAAAAGATATTGCTTAGGTGATGATCCTAAGACAAGCTCAAAATACCGGAAAATTTTTCACAAATTATTTAGGTAAGAGAAATAATACTTTCCTCACCATAAGGGCTTAAAGAATAAAATGATGCCATCAAATTGGAATTAAAATCACAAAGGAAAAACAGAAATATGCTTAACAGATAGAAAATTTCGAAGATGAAGAGTCCACTCAGAAAATAGGATACAGGCTTCATAATGATTAAGCCAATCCTATCGCACAAATCAATTCCGGAGCCTAAGCAAAAATATCGGCTCGGAAAGAAAAATCACATAAAATAATTTCGACATCTAAACAAAAGCAAATTGTTGCGGATCCATCCGGATTCACAATCCTCAAAGAAGTCTTCAAGCCCAAAAATGTTTAAAAAGAATCAATAAGTTCTTTAGATATAAATTAGTGAGATGGAACCCATATCAAAAAGAACTCGAAAAGGAAAATCATAAAACAAATGTCATCAAGGATAGAATGGCTACCTTGACTAAGAGAAGAGTTGCTAGGGGCTTGCAGCTTTCCTTCTCTCTTGCTTGGAAGCCTAGGGCACGAAGATAAAAGATGACCCAAACCTTTGCAATAACGACAAAAGAGGGGTTTCGGGCACTCCCTTGCATAGTGGTCTGTGGAACCACAATTGTAGCATTGTCCACGACTAGAGGTAGGACTCTTTGCTACCGGAGTTGGTTGCTTCCCTTTCTTATTAGAATTGGGGCCTTTGAATATGATAGGCCTCTTCAAGTTATTGTCGAAGTTCTGTTGGGCATGCAAAACTTCAACATCACCTTCATTATCGGCCTCTTCAAGACGAAGAGCGATATCAATAAGCTGATCAAATGAAACCTCAAGTTTCAGAAGTAATGACTTCTTAAGATTCTTATTCAAGACATAGACAAATCTCTGATTTTTCTTCAATGGGGTATTAATGTACTCAACCCCGTATTTGGACAGAGATTCGAAAGATGCGGCATAGTCTGTCACAGAAGATTCACCTTGAACAAGGTCAATGGGCCAAAGTTACTTTTTCAGCCTCCGGCACGAATTTCAATTCGAATCTTTTCCAGAATTGCTCCCAAGTGAGATCCGCTTCAATGATTGCAGAAATTAAAAGCTCATACCAATCTAATGCTCTTTCTTGGAGCATGCTAGAAGCCACTTGGACTCGATGAAGGTCAATCAGGTTCATGCGAGAAAAGATGCGATCGCATGATTTGAGCCAAGCTTGAATTTCAATAACACTCTCGGATCCCCTGAATGGACTTCCACCTAAATCGGTGTAGTCTCTGCACAAGCGTGCAAAACCGGATCTAGGATGAGTAGGCTCTGGTTCGGGACTGGTAGCTTGAGCATTCTTTACTAGATCAAGAAGCTGCTGGGCAGACATAAAAACTCCATCTTGGGGAGTAGCACTAGATTGACCGGCGCTGGGACGGCCTGGTCTAACCATTTCTCTTCTTTAAGAAAGAAAGAAAGAAGAGGAAAAAGTTATTCTCAAAATGAATATCAAGCAATCTTGATAGATAAGACAAGGAATCATAAAGAAAATAGGATGAATCGGTACGAAGACTCGAATAAAATCCTAAAGCACGACTCCTAAGAAAGACTTAGGACGATGATCCTTGTTATAATATTCCATATTGTTACGAAGTTTGGCTCTGATACCAAGCTGTGGCGCCCAACCTCTATACCCACGCTAGCCAAGAACATTACGGAGAATGCTGTCAACTAGCACGGAGAATAAGGCTGTTGAGGAGCGACCATCCGTGTAATTGCTTTGCGCGAGCATTGATATGTCAGATAGTATAACATGCATTTCTTTATCAAGAGGGAAATCCGACATACCGACACACACTCAAAGCTACTACATAGTGGCTATAATATCTTCGGAAACAAATATAGAAATAAACATAACATAAATCAGTCATAGACAATTCATATCACAAAGGCGGAAATAGATATGAATATTACACTAGGAAGTGTACATCAGAGTAGTGGTCTAAAAAGATCCACAATATCACAAAAGAATAGTTACATGAACTACACAAAAGAATAAGTATACATTATGGAGTCTATATCTCAAATGTATACAACAAAAACTACTAATCTAAGTAGTTAACCAAAAGTCAGAGAAATCAATCCCAAGAGAGAAGTCAAGCAGAAGCACCTGTAACATCTCGGTCTGACCCGAGTATTATTTAATAAGAAAATAATAAACGGATCAGTCTAACTATAGATATCAGATGAAACGATATAGAATAAGAGATATGACTAAACACATAATAATCACAATTCCAAGCTGTGATATATATAAGTAATTGAAAATCAACGAGAGATAAATCAATATCACCAAATCTGCACAAGAATCAAAGAAATTCCATACTCCTTATTTCGTTCATCAAACCACAAATATTGACGATTATATCAATGTCAATCACAAAAGTCAATGACACACAAATTCACCAATGCACAAATATTGACAATAATATCAATGTCAATCACACAAGTCAATGACACACAAATTCACCAATGCACAAATATTGACAATAATATCAATGTCAATCACAAAAGTCAATGACACACAAATTCCAGAATTCAATATGCGAAATCCAGAAATCACAAAAATCAATGACGCACAAATTCACCAATGCACAAATATTGATAAAACTTATTAATGGAAATCACGAAAATTGGTGAAACACAAATTCTAGAAATAATCTCAAGAAATCCAGAAATCACAAAGGGGGGAGGCCTATCACAAACGGGAGCATAAAGCCCACCAACACGTGTATCACAAACGGAACGCTAATTCCATGGTTGCTAACCATCACAAATTGAGCCGAAGCTCCACAAACGGCCCGAAGACCATGGGTTGCTACCCCACCAAATTGAGTCGAAACTCCACAAAACGGGGTTTAGTCTCCCTCGCAGACAAAGAGACATCGCACATTGCTAGTCTAAATCACAAAGATGATCGTCATGATCAACGAGAAGTGTCGATTACAGTAAGCTAGTAAATATATGAGCTTAGCGTCATGTCCCATAACCACTAGCTTAACTTAAATATTTACGAACAAATTGTAGATCTCCACTATAAAATTGTCACAAGAGTTTCAATCGAACAAGTCCAAGAATTAACTAACAAAGTGAACGCAAGCGTTTCATACCACTTGTTTTACTAAGTCGTTTAATTAGATTTCTCATACAAGTGAGATAAAGGTTTGTATATACTAATAGATTGGAAAACGGTTTTATAAACGAATTTGGTATTAAAATAGTATTGAAATCGTTTGAGGAAAGAGTTTTGATATTTACTACTAGTATAGAAAACCTTTATATTTTTAAAGTGACAAATCACGAAGAAGATTGTAAGAACAATCAATCACTAAAATTCACATACGAAGACGTGAATAAAATCCAAAGAAATCGATAAAGGATCCGTCGAAATGGATATTCAAAAATCCCTAAAAAGAGTCGTCAAAGTCATAATAGATGATAACAACAACTAGGAAACAACTCAAATTGATCAAAGTTGGAAATTGACGCGACTAGGCGAAAATAGGCAAAATGCATCAGGTCGGTCGACCGGCTACAGAGCTCGGTCGACCGAACCCTGTTTTGAAAACTTCTCGGGCATCAGGTCGGTCGACCGAACCGGGGGGGTCGGTCGGCCGAACCAGAAACAGAGAAGTGCAACTACACTTTTACTAGCAGGTCGGTCGACCGGACCAGGGGGGTCGGTCGGCCGAACCTGATGCTCTGCAAATTGATGCCCATAAATTGATATGCAACCTCCACCAATTCGCAACCGAACGAGCACGGACGCTAAGGGTTTATGCCAATCGACTACCCGACCCTATATGATCCTCGATTCATCACCAAAAACATGTTCAAACATCAAAGCTATGATTTTTAAAGAATTGAACCCAAAACACTAAAAATTGGAATATTCACCAATTCAATCCAAACCAAAAGCAATTGCACACGAATAAGTGTTAGGAATTCATACCTAACAATCGAAGATAAATATAAGCATAGATGTGAGATAAAAATCTCACCTTTTAACCCAAACGATTGAAGAAGAAGCTATAGAGCAATGGTAAGAACAATCACTCTTCAATTCCAACCCAACAAGCTTGAATCTAAGCTTAAAGGAGAAACATTTCCTAAATTAGGTTTAGGAAATTTCTGAAATCAATGAGAGAATGAGTTGGAGAAGAAGAAGAGGAGCTTACCAATGGGTTGTATTTGATTTTGGAGCAAGAACCTGAGCTAGCAAGAGGAACTAGGGCTTGGAGTTTCTTATTCCCTTTCCTCTCCACCATTTTCAGTTGGAGCTTGAGTTTGAGGAGTTAGAATGAGTGAATGAAGAGGAGAGGGCTGAGCTAGAGTATAAGTGGGGTTAATGGGCTAAAACCCAACCCATAGCCCTAAAGAAAAAGTAGCAAAATTCTACTATCTCCAAACATATCGAAGTTTATACTCAAAAAGGTCGCAAACGTCATTTTGAACTCAATGGGGGTGGTCTCGAGTCCCAATTCAACTGTTTGCAAAAAGTAGGTTTTCAGACCAAAATCCGACG
Source organism: Allium cepa (assembly GCA_030765085.1). Taxonomy (NCBI): domain Eukaryota; kingdom Viridiplantae; phylum Streptophyta; class Magnoliopsida; order Asparagales; family Amaryllidaceae; genus Allium; species Allium cepa. The sequence continues at coordinate 870,394,859 of CM060943.1, read as the reverse complement.
AACGATAAAATATTAAAATAAAATATTTAAATATAAAATCGATAAATATGCGGGTTGTTACAGGATAATTGCAACAAAATTTGAATTCCTATTTATTGCATAATTACAACAAAAATCAAAGTCATTTTGTGATTTGCATTCTGTATTAATGAGAAAAAAAAATTATTCCTGGAGTGCCTATTTATTTGGAGAAAGAAAGGAGAAATCGAAATTTAATTTTTCATTTTACTTTGAGAAAGAATTAAAAAACATAATAAACAAAAATTCATTTTCTTCATATCTCTTTTTCTCCCCAGTTCCTCCATAATAAAATCTTCTTTCGTATACTTAAAACTTCTACACTGAGATTACCACAAATCTTCAATATTTTCAACTTTGAGTGCACAAGTTTGAAAAGTCATCGTATCAATTTTGGAGAGCAGATGATAATTATTGATTGCATCATAGTCATATCAAATTCTGCTTTCAAGATAGTGTCCTCATCCAAGACCCAACTCCAATCAATTTCTCTTTGTTGTTCCGACCCATATTTCCGACAATTTGGAAATGAGATTAAATTCAACATTTATACGGTTAGTCTATTCGGGTTTTGGAACAAAGATTGGGCTATTTTGATGATTCGTGCATTTGAAGAAGAAAATCCAGTATTTTAAGCAAAGTTGAATTAAATATAGGAATTTCAAAACATTAACATGATAATATATTCAATTAACGCTAAGATACAATCCAAATTTTCCTTCTACCTACCTTTTTTGATTTGTATTTTGATAGTCCAAAGAGTTATGGTACCTAAACTAGTTATGAGCCAAGACCCTATTACAAATACTAATTAGAATAACAAATTTAAATCACCAAAGTCATTTATATATGATACAAATAACAAATGGAGTAACAAAAAGAAACAATTGTCTTAGTAGTAATACTACAAGTCATACAGTGGTTCTAAATAAAATTATTTTCTAGCAATTAATTTGTGTTAGAAATATTAATCATTAAATTTGAAAGCAAAAAAAAAGTATTTACCATAAATTTTAGCATTTAGATCATATAAATATTCTATAAATAGAAATTCATAACATAAAGTTACTGTAATATAAAGATAAAAAAGTCCATCCTCTTATGCGAAATTTTGATTTTTGAAATTGATATGATGCTTCAATCTTTCTTTCAATTCTTTTCGATAGAAGTAGATTTAGAAAATTATAAATTTATGGGATTTCTAAAAGTTGTGATTTTAAAATTTAAGAGCTATGTATTGAAGGAATAGTGGATGAATTACGCTCATCTTCCTTGCACTTAGCATCTAATTTTAATTTCATATAATGGTTTTTGTTGGCTTCTACTATAACTATTCACACCTTGGTTTTACTATTTTTCTATTTTGATGCCCTTGTGTGTTTTTCTATTTTGATGACCTTGTGTGAATGGGCCCAAAGCCATGACTTCAGTGGCGTTCTCCAGTAGCCACCCTTATATTTAAGAACTAGTTTTGGTTGTTAATATGTATCGTAATCATACTAACATAAATCTGAAATGCTACGGTTCTGGAATTTTTTTCTAGATATAAAGGTTTGTGATAAAAATAATTAATAAGCTTGTGATGAATTTTTTTAATAGATGCAGGAATACAAGGAATATATACATAAGTAGAACGAAATATATACATAAGCAGGATTTATATACCAATTTAAGCACTATAATTATTACATTCTATTATGAAAAATAAAAATGAAGTAGGTATGCGTGCCATATAATTCTAATTAGTATATTTTATGATTAAACATGAATATATCTTGTATTATATGTCTTAAAGTCGGAACTAACTCAAGGAGTTTTCATATTTTCTCAAGATTTTAGAATTTAAACATTATATTCACCTGTGTATATCCTTAAGAAGGACACAAGTTCAAGTTCGAATTGCTAGGTTTGAATCTCGATTTTCTCTAATATATTTTAAAATTGCTTAGTTCGTTTAAAATATTTATTCTTTCCTATTAAGTTTTTTCGTACTATTAAATTTCTACCAAATCCAAGCTTAGCTCGTAAAATCTTGTATTTTGTATCCAAATTAAATGAGTAAGTTGGGTCTTTGTTAAAATTTCATTGGTCATATTTTTTGATACATATACCTTGTTTAACACAACATATTTTCAACACTAATGATGACGATAACAAAAATAAAAGAATGAAAACTAATAAATAAATTATAAAATGAAGAATAATAAATTAAATAAAAAGTATAATAATTATATATACATATATATAATTAAAGCTATAGTTCTATCCTAATTATTTTTTATAAGTTTTAATCCTTGGTCTTCTTTAATATGTAAAATATAAAATGTATTCCATTAGTTAGTCTACATTCAACCGCCGATATGAGCTTCTATATTATTTGATGTTTGTTTACCTAATTAAAAATGAAGTGTGCTTAAATTTCACTGGTTCTAAGTAAATATAACATAAAATATTATAGGCTTTCGCAATAAAAACATAATGATAAGGAAACTGACATATCTATTTGGTTTAGAACAAAGTTTTCATTTAAGAAGTATGCTTCTATTGACACCTAGTTTTTGTCTTTCGGTCACCATTATAATTTTATTAGATAATTTTCTATGTACTTTTGGTCACCATGTTCCATTCTTTCACTTAGCCCTACACAACTCAGCTCTGCAAAGCAATATTTCTCATTTCTTCTTAGTAGAAAATCTTACATACTTCTCAAAAGATCCAAACCTTAACTAAAAAAAAATCTTTTTTCTTAGTAGATAATGGAACGTGAATATTTAGTGGATAATTCATGATCACAAAGAATTTAGTTCCTTTTCATGGGTTAAAATTTAAATTTTTAACAAATCGAACATAGATATGTTTCCTTCTCATATATAAACGATCTCATGGTCATATATATTTAGAGGGTGTAAATTTGATATTGTTACAGAAAAAGTTATTAAACTATATCTTTTTATCATTCAACGTATATGTCTTATTTCTCTTCTATTATTATTTTTTGGTTCTTAGATGGAGGACGCCAATGCAGTTATTGTTTTAGATGCTAAATTTGGCGATAGTTAAAAACGGTACAAGACGATCGATTAAATGTTTTAAAAGACATGAAAGTTGATTTGGCAAACCGTTTGCAATTAAAGAAGAAAAAAACCGATGGAACTTTATGTTGATTAGAAAATTGAATTAGGGTCGTCCACCGGATATATAAATAATGGATTCTCATTTTCAAATTGAAATGCAAAGAAAATTTGAAATAGAACGACATGAATGTTGACGAACTCTTCTTTTTGTAGCGATCGAAATGTAATGAAATGCAAGAAAACTTGAATAGTCCCACAACATAATCGATTTTTTAAATCGTAGCATAGTCTTATGAATTAATTACAATACCAAATCCAACATAACTCACCCGTTTCACCTTGCGTTTCTCAACTTTACCCTCTTCCATATATAATCCCTTGTAAAACTCCCATTTCACCTCCATGTAACCAAACGCTTATTACCTCCTCGGCAGCCAAAAAAATAAATGCAACTCCACAATTAAAACATTTAAATCTCTGCAACTTTCATCAATGCCTCCACCAAAATAAAACCCACTTCAAACTCATCGCTTTCCACAGCCATGGCGAATCCGTCTCCATCTCCTAACCCGAACCCAATACCAGACACCCAACAACAGTCTCCAACCCCTCCTATGAACTACCAAAAAGGCAACTAGACGGTCCAGGAAATGCTGACCCTCATCACCGCCAAACGCCTCCGTGACGCCCGACACTGTGCCTCCATGTCATCCCCCTTCCCCTTCCAATGCTCTGCCCGGCCATGTTGGAAGTGGATCGAGAACTACAACTGCGCCCACGGCTGCCTCCACTCCCGAAACTAGTGCATCGACAAATGGGACAATCTTCTCCGCGAGTACAAAAAGGTCCGCCGCCACGAGTCCAGAAATGCTGGAACCAACCCTGGTACCGGTGCCAACCGGAAAAGCTACTGGGAGATGGAGAGGCATAAAAGGAAAGAATTCAACCTGCCTGCCAACATTGGATTCGACATCGATGAATCGCTCATTGTTGTACTCAGTCTCCGCAATGCTCGCCGGATCCCCCTCTCCCCGACACCGATCAAGATGATCCCACCATGGTAGTTTCCAAAAGACTTGTCGCCCCATCCCGCGGAGACCCAAGCTGCAACACAGACTGAAGAGTCAGGTAATTTTAGTTTTTAATTCTTTTAATTTGATAACGTGGGACTAATATAGTCGCTAGGCCCTGTGCATAGTAATGCATGAAATATTTCATTACAATCATATAGCTGAAAATTTATGAAAAAGATTGCGTTTTTATAATGCTTTTCAACATGAACAGTATGCTATATGCTTTCGATAGCATTTTTTTCCCCTTATTTTGTGTTACTTTTTTTAATTTTTCGAAAGCAGCTGAATTGGAAGAGTCAATGGAGGAGGTACATGAGATGACAAGAAGCAAGGTGAGAGATTTGGGGATGACCACGGTGCGTACTGTCCCAATCACTACTAGAAAACACTCTAAAATCGATAGGGTATGGCGCCGGCTCCAGATGGCTTATTTCCGACGGCTTATTTCCGACGGCTTCCGATGGAACGTCGGCGGCCTTCGGAAGCCGTCGGAAAATCGCGATTTACAGTCCCAGGCCGAGCCTTCTTCTTCCTCATTCTGCATATGAAAATTTTAGGTTAAAAATTCCCAAATCTCTTCCCCAACCTTCCAATCATCAATTTCGAGCTTTCAGATCCTCCCTGACTGCGCAATCAACGTCTATTGCTATCTAGCATAGGTAAATCTTTTATTTTCGCCAAAAATTCAGTTTTTAGCCTAATTCTAGATTTGCATAAGTTGATAAATTAAGGCTAATTGTTGATTGAATTTGTTTTCAATAGTGTTATAACAGTTTCTAGCATTCCATGGTATTCCTATTTCATCTTTTATCGTGAAATTGCGAAAAACATGTATAATTTATGGTTGTTCGTGTATATGTAAATCGTTGTGTACGATTGTATATGTGTTTAGCGCTACTATCATTGTATTGTGTTAGTTGGAATAAGATAAAATGAATGTACGAGCTAGGAATATTATATTGTACACGTATTGACTTATGCAACAAAAAAACGTCGAATGAGCCTTAAGTTGATGTAATACGTCGAATAAATGGTAGATTTCCTAATGGAATATCATCAAATCTTCGTAGATGTGTTGACTTTAAAAATGGTAAATTGAGCGGAATGAAAAGTCACGACTGCTACATAATGATGGAAAATTTATTTTCCGTTATGTTTAAAGAACTACTGCCGTTAAAAGTTTGGAAGGTAGTAACGGAGCTTAGTATGTTTTACAAAGAGCTTTGTTCGGCTACTTTAAAAGTGCAACGTTTACGTAAACTTGAAGTGGACATTCCTATATTGCTTTGCAAATTGTAGAAAATATTTCCGCCAGGTTTTTTTAATGTAATGGAACATTTACCTGTTCATCTGCCATCTGAAGCACAACTTCGAGGTCATGTTCAATATGGATGGATATATCCGTTTGAGAGGTATGTAATATGTTTTCATGTAATTTAATTGCATTTGAAAGATGAAGTTAATATAAATTAATTTTGCATAGATATTTGAATCATCTGAAGAATAAAGTGAGGCAAAAAGCATGAGTTGAAGGTTCGATATGTAAATCTTACATCGAAGAAGAAGCTTCGTTCTTTTTCTCTCACTATTTTAGTGACCATATGAATATTTCATTTGAAAGTGTTCCTCGTAATGACGAAGGCGACGAACAAGAGTCCTCTCAAGCAATGCTATCTATTTTTAGACAACATGGTCAGCCTTCCGCAAAATGTGTAGAAATATGGCTAGACGATAGAGATCTTCATGTAGCACACACTTATATTCTTCTAAATTGTGCCGAGGTTGCACCGTTTGTTAGGTAATCTGAAATAATAATTTTTGTTTTATTCTTTTCTATAATGCATGCGTGTGTATAACCTAATGTAGTAATTTGTTTATATAAACAGTGTTTATGTACATGAACATCCGAACGGAGATCTCGGTAAAGAATTTTCCGGTTGGTTTTCAAATTACGTTTATGAGCCGAGAAATTGTGTTGTTGACGAAGGGTTGAAACATCTTGCGATGGGACCAAAAAGAGTGGTCAAGACATATCCAACATATTTCATCAATGGAAATAAATTTGACACCAAAGAATACGGTGCAGAAAAATTAACAAATAATACTGGTGTATTTGTTAAAGGTAGTGACGATCCAGAAAATCACTTAAATGATTTTTATGGGTTCTAACACAAATTTTGCAACTGACATATTTCTCACGACCCGCGGAGGAGGTTTTTCTATTTAGATGCAATTGGTTTAGCAATGTTCCAGATTTTGGAATTAATGTGCACAATGATTATAATCTTATCGAAATAAAGCATATATCGCACTATGACAAGTATGATCCTTTTGTACTAGCCAAACAAGCATTGCAAGTTTATTACGCTCCTTATCCATCTCTAAAAAGAGATAAAGCAGATTGGTCTGCAGTTTTTAAAACAAAGGCCAGATTCGCATTCGATGGGAAGAATATTCCGGACGAACAAGCTTATCAGGCAGATCTTGAGCAAAATAACGAAATAATAATTACAGACCATCATACGGATTTTTGTCCTTTGATCGATGAATCAAATGTTTTGGTAGAAGTGTTTGACAGTGCAAAGGAAAATATCGTAGAAAACGAGACCGAATCTGAATCAGAAGACGATGATGACTGATATAAATCTGAATATGTTTTTTTTCAATTGACGTAACTATGTTGAATTCATGATGTATTTTGAAATTGATGTGACTATGAAACCAAATCCGTTTACCATTGTTTACATGTTTTATGTCATTTCCATTTGTCATTTATTTAGCAATTTTTATTACAAATGCAATGAAATATGCTTATCGTCGGATGAGTACACCCATTATGAATCAGGTATAACACACTTCCATTTCTATTTCCACTTCAGTCATTAATTAAGCAATTTATACCGTTGATGTCATTTTCATATGAAATATATTTCATTATCATGTTATTATTTTCTTATATAATGATGTGCATATATGTCACAGGTTTATCATAATGTCATATAGAGGTAAGAGCTCTTCCCGATCAACATGAGGCGATGGCAGTGGCCCATCGCAAGAGTCACATCGTCCAGTGGTTTCGTTAGTTAGAGTAGAGATGTAAGAATTAAATTTTATTCAGCATCTTATTTTTTTATGATATACGTACGTACTTATCTATATCGTATTTAAAAATAGGGGGTTCGACCTACTTCCCTCGAAGGTTGTGCTGGATGTCTCTTGAGCTTCTTATCGCGGTAGGATGAGTGCTTGCTAGCCGAAGTGGGATAATTTCCCTCCTCACATCATAGAGTGTCTATGGCAAGATGTCCTAGTATGTATATTTTTCTGTTTTCCATTTTTAATTCATTTCTGTCATTTTTCTACTGTTTATTGTTTAAAGTGTAATTTTTTTTTTACTCTTTATCGTGAAACACAGGCTGAAATAGACATCCAGACAGACGATACACTGCTGGCACGAGGATGCTGGATGAAGAAGATGCACAAGAACTACAGGGACTCGATATCTGAGATTAAGAAATCTGGTAAGAAACCACGGTGGATGGAGGAGAGCGTATAGCAAGCTTGGTTGAGATACTGGGAGACGGACGAGGCAAATGCAAGTTTACTAAATTTTTTTAAATTATTAATTTGACGTGATCTACAAATAATGTATCACGTTTTGAATGTACATGCAGAGTCGGATAGAAACTCTGCAAACAGAAATAAGAAACTCTGCAAACAGAAAATGAACACACAGTTTATTATAGAATGGAATAGGAAAGAGAAATATAAATGAGAATGGGACAAATACAACAAATGGTTTGAGAAAATAAATTCTACTTTGTTTTATTTATTTTCAACTTTAAAAAAATTCTATACATTAAGAAAATTTAAAATTAAACCAAACAAATATTTCCAGAAAATATTTATGTGCCTATTTTTATTTTTCACATTTAAAGCCATATATTATAAGTATTTTTATTTATTTTCTTATGGGAAAATAGTCCTTATTCAAACCGAGTTTAAAATAACAACCATTCATTTCTTATCCAAAAATTTCAATTTTCCAAATTTCAGTTATTCCATCATTTGAAATTATTTGTGACCAAATGAACATATAGTTTATTATGGAAAGGAATGTGGAAGAGAAGTATAAATGGCATGGGCCTTAAGAAAAATTTGCTTCTTTGTTTTGTTTATTTTTAACATGAAAATAGTTCTAAACACCATGAAATTTTAATTTAAACCAAACAAATATTTTCACCAAATATTCAAGTGCCAAAATATTTTATTTTTCGTATTTAAACCCATTTATTATAAGTATTTCAATTTCTTTTCTTATGGGAAAATAGTCCTTTTCTTAAATGACTTTAAAATAATTGTTATTTATTTGTTATCCAAATTTCCAGATTTTAATAATTCCATCATTTTAAAATATTTCTACTCAAAATCATATTTTTCAATGTAAACATTTTCTTTTCTAGAATTTTTCTCCATCTTCCTATTTAGTTTATAAGAATAAAATTATTTTATTTTATTTAAATTCTTTATCAAAGTTATTTACATAATCCGCAGCACCATAATTACATTATTCCATATTTTTCCTTCTAAAATTTACATTTTGTCATAAATATATTTTACACAATTTCAAGCTTTTTTGTAAAAACCAGTTTATTCCCAAACTTTGAACTCCAAAAATCGGGTTGTTAGAGGTATATTATTTAGCACCAATATGAAGCCACATGTGTTGTTCATTTTCATATGAAAAATTGATCAAATTATGCATTACCATCTAAAAGGTTAAGGGTCTACATCAAAGCGAGAAAATTCATTTTTCGTCTATTTATGTATTGAAAAGGTTTACGTTTTGGTGCATGATTTATGTGAGTTAAAATGGCAAAGCTAACAGACATAATGCCTTAGATTATTAATAAAAGGATTAAAAATATATTTGAGTTTGCTTTATTTTAACCCTCAAAAAAGGCCTTTGCGACATTTGTAGTCAAAACCCTTAGCTAATTTTGGAATATGTCAATTTTAGTTAATGGAACCTGATTTATAATAAATATAGATTTTACAACCTTTTTGCATTAAAGGCATGAACTTTTACTTATAATACTAATTCGTCTCAAGTTTTAAAAAATTACTTATTACATAGATGTTCATCATATTCACAGATACATTACCTAGCTTATTCAAGACAAACATTTGATTCTTTAATTTTTTAAAACAAAATAGAATAATTAATGGTTGATCCGGTATGACTTTTTTTTGAAAAGACTAACTTTTTCTACCATGTGAATGCATTGGTTTAATGATCGTAGTGTAAAGGTTAAATTATGCATGATACAATAATATATAGTTTATAAAACGCCATAAAGTCATCTTGTTAGAAGCCGGATATATTTTCTATGAATGAGAGTGAAAGAACAAACCCCGTTGGAAAAATTCATACACACGATATAATGACATTTATCACCATGAAAAAAATGTTAAAGAACAAAAGAAAGAGGGGAGCAAAAGTGAAAGAATCAACTCAAGTCCAGCAATCATTGTAGTGCGATGCCAATCTTCATTATGTAGACCGTAAAATACACAAACAAACGGAAGTAAAACCGACATATTTTATATATATTTATTTATTGCCGTTTAAAAAAACTATAATTCCTTGTAGCTAATGTACTTGGAAAAACTTTACGTGTATCTTAGAACAACATAGAACAATGCATGGCACACCTTTGGTAATTGGACAATAATGTCTCATGACTATGAGTTTCATACTTGTTGTATGCCTCTAGAAAAATCATTGCATAATCTATGGTGTCATTGATCGAATACGAAAAAAACAGACCAATTTTTGATGGGTGTTCAAGGCTTTTTTTGCAGGCATTGTCATGGTATATGATGGAAAAAATCAATCAGGTCGCATTTTTTCCTACCGTACATGAAAACTCTATGCTCAATGCTGCTTCTTTTGGGAATTTCACTATTTGATTTCACTTATTCAATCATAAGTAGGCAAGTTCAATGTATGGTAATGCAGTATGAAACATATACAAAGAATTGAGCCACGTGAATACTTTATAAGGTGCCTAGCTAAGTGACTGATGCTCTTCTATTAACAACTTAAATGTCGATCTGTTTTTTATTCTCCTTTTTTAAGAGAAAACGTCATGTGTTCTATATGAATTAAATTATTATTATTTCAAAATCCTTTACACAACCTATTGAATCATCTAATAATAATTAAAGAATAAAAAATAAAACATTTGGAATATATGAACAACTCAACTACATATTCCCTAAAGTCCATGCATAAAAAAATAGGAGGAACCCAACACTTATAAGCTACCTCGGATCATGCCACGTGAAGCTGAAGATACTACAATGGAACCGGAAACATTTGGTTATGTGGAATACAATGGAAAAGAAGTAACATCACTGTGTGTATGTATCTGTGTGTGTGAGTGATCAACTGAGCATGCTGTTCTCATAAAATTAACGAAGGACCAATATAATTGGAGTATTTACATACATTATAAAGCTACCCTACCCTATAAGTGGAAAATAATTGGTACTAACACCAGTGGATGTTTGCACCGTGAAAAGTCCACTAATTTATTTATCAACCCCTTTTAAAAAACTTTAATAGCCGAAATTTTTTTTTGTTACCCAACTGTAAAAAAAATTAATAGTCTAATGTATGGGCACGAACAAATTGTTGTCTTTCAAGAATGTTTCCCCCTTCTTTATCACAGCGGGTAGAACGAAAACCTTCTTTCAGGATATAATGGAGAATAATCCGAGCAAGTTGTGATTCTTGCTCATATTAGAAGAAACACTCAGAAGTTTTCAGACGAGTTTGATATAGAAGAAAAAGAATCGGTTATTCTCTGCGTTGATGGAATGCTGAGTTATATAGGGAGTGAGGTCTCGGGACTGTTAGAAAATGGTTGTTACAGTTGGCTGTTGAATTTGAATTCAACAGTCAATAAAGCGTACCGTTTCGGACCCGTAGCGGGGGCGTTGCCCCCGCACTCCCACCTAGGGTGGTTGCCTCCCCCCCGGACCCCCCTCCGTAGGGGATCTTATTTGAAAAAACATTAAACATTCCCCGTCTTTTTTCAAAAAAAAAAGTTCACTTATAAAACCAATATTTTAAGCTCGTCGTAGAAAATAGTACATATATGAAAGTAGCTTACGGCTTTGAACTTTCACTTAGTGTAAACAACTCAAAGTTTGTCAAGGTGCTATGGTGAACGTGTCTTGAACCAAGGACCTTTTAATGACTTACCGGAGTCATTGTTCGTCGACGGAAGTTCTATCGGTTTAGAAAACCGTCGAACGAATTTTGAAATAAAAATAACCGCAAGCGCACGGTGTACAAATGTAGCACGCGGCGAATACGGGTCGATCCGCAGGGAATTGATGATTTTAAAATTCTACTCAATCAAATTAACCAAAGTTGTAAGAGTGATTAACTAAAAAAAGAAGAAAAATGACAAAAGAAAATAGACAAAAATATGAGAGTGTTAAGACAATTTAGAGGCAATTTTCACTCTCTAGATCATATAAATCAACAAAATGAAGTTATGATCTCTCTTTTCTTGTCATTAGTGAATTAGTTGTTGTGCTTATCATAAGTATGGTATATTTGTGCTATTAATTAGCTCAATATAAACCACCAAACTATAACACAACCACTAATACACTTTTAAATCTCATGAAATATGACAACAAAGTTGAAAGCAAAATTTATTTTAAGCATGGCCTATTAACCATTAATTAGAAATATAAGCCATCAAATTTCAATTTCAACAATCACTTCTTTGCCATAATCATATGTAGATGAAGAGGCAATTTGTGTTTTGTTTGTTTAAGCATAGCCTATTTGTTATAAACAACATAGACTATCAAATTCAAAGCTAAACAACATCATTAAACCACTTCATTCATTCTCATTAAGCATAAAAAGGGAGCATGAACATCAAATTAAGTTGAAGCTACATGATTAGAGAGCTTCGTTACCCCTAAATTGAAGGGGTTTAGCCTCTCATATTTGTTATCATATGAACAAATGTAGCTTGCAACATGAGAGAAAAAGAAAAGGAAAAGAGAGCAAAGTGAAATGGAAAACTATTCTAATTGCATAAAGGAAAATCTACACTACTTGCATATAAGGAAATGAACATGTAATTAAAAAGAAATAATAATTAACATTGCATAAAAGAAAAGAATTACATAAGAGAAGAAATGGCTAAGTAGCCATGGAAAGAAAGAGAGAATTGATTTATTTTCTAAACTAAAACTAACTAACTAAGAGGGAGATGGCTACATGAAACATATGGGTATTTATACATATATGATACCCTAATTCATATTTTTAGGGAATCCCCAAAATGCCCCTTAGGAAGTGTGGGGGCCAAGTAACCATTAACATGTCTTAATCCCACATTAAGTGTACATGAAACCATTAACTCCAAAAGCATGTGCATTAGCCTTTAATTTGTACATTAAGGTAGGTGGATAGGTGGGGTCCTCCATGTTCTTCACTTTGAATTATTTCCATCTTCATTCCTTTGTACTAATTTTGTGCATGCATATCTTCATGAAACCACTTCTATTTGAGATCAAATTCCTACAAAAATATATACAAATTTTCAATTAATTTTTCTCAAATTAATATACGCACAAAAATGACCATTTTGCCCTTGGATGAAGATGAATATGTGACAATTTCAAATAATATGAATTTTGGTTTAAACAAGTTAAAATACCCAATATGATCATTTATTTAATTTAAAAAGAATAATTATGATGATAAAAATATGCACATTTACGTGCACATCAAATACCCCCACACTTATCTTTTTATTCGTCCTCGAATAAAGGGAAACTAAGATAAATCCGTTTTCGTAGGAAGCACGATTGCATTGAGCGTATGCAACAAGCCGTTAAACCTCTGGGTGTCCCTAGTAGGACGAGTGTTGTCTCGTGAGGGTTTTCAGCGGATACTACCCACAAAATCCAAATGCATGATGAAAATATTTACAAAATGCAAGATTTATTTACAAAGAGATGAATGCAAAATTTTGAAAATATTTACAAATGAAGGATTTATTTTTAAATTGACACGAATAAGTTAAATATAGGTTTTGGTTATTATCTTGAAAATTTATGTCATTTACTCGTCAAAATTTCCAACAAAAATCAAGTTATCATAACAAATAGATAATAGTTTAACTTGTTGTTTCGGTTAATAACAAAGTGTAATTATAAAATGGATCCTTAGGTGATTATCAAAGTTTATCAAAGTGGTATTTTCATTTCTTTTCAATAACAAATCAAATCAAATAAGTAAAAATAGTGCTAGGATTTCAATTGCTTGCACTCTCATTATTTGCAAGAAAAATTACACACCTAGCTCAGGTAAACTGAGGCCAGATATACCACCCATGCACTGCCTTTCGGGCTTATGTGAGGGGAGTACAAAGTATGGCGAGTGTACACACTTTCGTGCATACACCTATCGACCGTAGGTGGTTTTTATTAAGTCTTTTTTTTAACATGTGTTCCATACATGCATAACCGTGAGGACTTTTAAATGAGTATGAAAGCACATAATCAAAGATTCCAAGTAATTCACCCATGCATAACCGTGAGGACTTTTAAATGAGAGTGAATACTTGGATGTTATTATTTTTTTTATTTTTTTTTATTTTTTTTAAGAGAGAGAGAGAGTTTTGCAAAATCATCTTAGCACCATTTAACTAAGAAGACAAAAAAAATGTTATATCCTTTACTTTAAATCAACCACTTTTTAAAACAAAGATTTTCAATTAGGATATATTTCATAATTAACACGTATGAATCTTCCTATATACTAGTTAAACCATTTTTATTTGTAATCAAATTTCATTTTTATTTTTGTTTAGACAAGTAAATTTCCGAAAATTTCAATTTAACAAACCAAAGCCGTATATTTATCTTATAGTGTTTCTTTTAAAAATAAATCAAAAGAAAATTTGTTTTTGGGATTTTTTTTAATTTTTTTTTGTTTTTGTGATTTTAAACCAAAAATAAACCATGAAAAAAAAATGAAGATGAGTCTCCCCCCTACACTTGATTTTGACTGTGTCCCCACAGTCAACCCAAGTGGAAGGAGAAAAATAAAATAAAAATCTAATATTTACATGAAAGATTATTATTTACAAGAGATGAGAAAGTATACAGTCAAAAAGTAAATGAAACGTTCTTCTAAAGACCGATTCATTTGTCTCGTCAAATGTGCGAGACACAGCTTAAGCACGAAAAACCAAATAGTAAAAGATTTCGCAGTTGAATGTGGATTTGGAAAAACGAAAGTCATTTTATTGAAAATCATACGAGTTGTTTTATTTTCGATGATTTTTGGGGTAGATAGAAAAATTGGTTGAAGTTCAATTTCTTTCAAAGTATCGATTTCAAAACAAAAATGGTGATCGAAATTTTCCCTTTCAAAATTCAACAACTCGTTTTCAAAAAGTCCATAAAACTCATGTTCGTTAAATTCGACTTCATTTGTTGGATTATCAACAACTTCATCATGTAAATCGAGTTTCAAAGTTGTCGTATTCAAATTTTCAGAAAAAGGAAGATTGAAGTTTAAATCGAGGTTCGCACCCTCAAAAGAATTGAAATCCAACTCAATTACCGTATTTTCAACACCTTGATTAAGATCGTCATCATCAAATTCAAAAGTTGTTATTTGAAAATCGTCGATTTGGGTAAAAGGTGGATTATCACTTGACTCATCACACATTGAGATTTGATTTTGTTGTTCACGTTGTTTCATATAAGTTTCCAACAACAAATCCGTGTGATCATCGTAAATTTCATTCATTTGTTCAACAAAATCCAATTTATAGTTATTAAATTGAGAATTTTCGATTTGGATTTGTTGAGAACAAAAATTTTCACTCGTAACATGGTTAAGATTATTCCTATTGCCAAATTCGTTTGAAAAGTTTTTCCCATTTTCATGATGATTTTGGAATTCATTTTGGAGTTCGAAATCAAATTGGCATGGGTTATAATCGTAATCGTTTGAATTTTGAATTGAATTCAAATTTTGAAATCCTTGACTCGAGTTATTACACAAATCAGAATTACATAAATCATTTATCTCTTGATTTTGTCGTGCAGAAAGTTCGAGTAAAGATGAAATCATTTCAATGCTATTTTCAAGAGTCGAACGTTGGTCATCGTTTTGAAAATTTTGTTGTTCGAAATTTGAATTATTCACAAAATAGTTGTTGTTAAAATATCCATACGAATTTGGACTGAAATCATATGGATTATATTGATTTTCACAACTATTGTAAAATTCAAGTGGATAAGAAAAAGGAAACTCGGACATTTTCAAGATTTTTTTTTTGGTTTTTTTTATAAAGAAAAATATTTACAAGTAAAATTTATTTTTCAAAATGGAAAATTGATTTTTGTTTTGTTTTTCTTTGGATTTTCAATTTTTTTGGCTTTTTTTTTAAGAAAAAGTTTTTTATGTTTTTTTGGATTTTTGTTTTTCTAAATTTTTTGGATTTTAGAAATTTCAAAGGAAAATGATTTAAAAATTGCAAAGAAAAATAAAAGGATTATTTACAATTTTTTTAGTTTTGGATTTTGAATTTTTTTTTTGTTTTTTTAAAAATATGCATGAACTAATGCAACTAAATGAATGCAGTGGTTAAGTACAAATGATTTATCCTAAGTTAACCCAAAATTGTATATTCACAAATTGTCTTAGATAAACAAGATAGTTCTCAGCCAGGTAACGGGCAGGATTTATCGGTGCACCACGAATCACCGTAGCAATGCAGCCGAAGGTTTAAGTACCTTCAGAGGAACAACCACTATAATATTTACGAATCACCGTAATATTTATAAATGGTTATTACTCTGCCGTAGCCTAGACACCAAGAAATTAAATTGTTCAAAAAAAAGACAAATTGTCAATATACAATTAAGTGTTATCGATGTCTAACCGTTATTATTAATCAAAATCTAATATGAAATGCAGAACAGAAACTAAACGTGTATTAACAATGCAACTACGAATGAATTTTTTTTATTTTTTAAAATGCAAATGCAAGCAACCAACAATTCAATTCAAATAAAACCAGAAATGAAAGGAGAATTTTTTTAGCAAGCAGAGCAATTTATTTTGGCTAGCTAAGGAAGCAATTTTCAGCAAGCTATTCTTCCTTTATTTCCTGCTTTGGCAACCTGAAAATTAAAAACTAAGATATATACAATTTTATTTTTTTTGGTTTTTTTTTTTGAAAGGAAACTTAAAAGTAGGGTTTTACTTAAAAAAAAAATTGCAACAAAGGAAAGTACAAGAAAATTTTGTTGACCACTAAGGAAAATATTTTTTTTCTTTTGAATGTTTTAACAATCAAATAAAACAAGAAAATGATTTAACAAAAGAAAGCAAAGGAAACAAAAAAATACTTAACTAAGCCCACAAAACAGCCTAACAAAATCAGAAAAGAAAAGGATTTTAAAAAAAACAAAACACCCAAAACTAAAAAACAAAAAAAAAATTATTCACTAAGCCCGCAACTTCGGCCCATTACCCAAATTAACAAGCAACTTCCAAAACAAGATAGCTATCCACCTGCCTTTTATTTTTTATTTAATACCCGGCCCATTATATCTCTCTGCCCAAAACAAGATAGCTATCCACCCAGTCCACAACAAAGCATGAACGTTTCCCCAAAACCGATCGAATTTTCAGAAATTTCACAAAACAAAGCACATCAAATTTCAGCAGATTGAAATCACGAGTAGTGGATGGGGATTGAGGAGCGGCGAGGAGATTGCAGTTGCTTAGGCTTGGTCACGAGTTTCAAATGGGGTGTTTGGTGGAGATTCAATTTTGGAATTGTGGATTCGTGGAAGTTGAGTTAGCGGGTGCGATTCAAAGAGGTAGGTGCAAATCGCGGTGATGGTTGTGGTGATCTTTGGCTTTGCGAATGCAGAGGTTGGATTTGGGGATGTTTGAGCAGGGTTGGTACTGTTCCTCTGTGAGGTTAGTCATGACTATGTTTTGAACAGAGGAGGCAATAGTGTTTCTGGTGGCTTGAAGTGGTTGAGAAGATGGTGGCTGTGTGATGTGGTTTGCTGCAGGCGATTGGGCGTGGGATTATGGTGACGTATTTGGGGCAATTGCAGGCGACTTTGGCTTCAATGAATCAGCGAAAGAGCGGATGGTTCGGTGGAGTTTGATGCTTGTGGAAGTTGTAGAGTCGATGGAGGTGATTGGGTGAAGACGTATGGTTGAAGGGGATGCTTGATTTTGTATGATGGTTGAAGGGGATGCTTGGTTTTGTATGATGGTGAAGGGTATGTTGGTGGAACGTAGGGAAGTGTTGGTGAAGAAGTGGGTTTCTGGTGGTTGCACAGTGTAGTTTGGAGTGGTGATGAGAATCTGTAGTATGCTAAGGCAGAGAATGGTTGATGAATGAAGGGGAGCAGTTGATGTATGAAGGAAATGATAAGATGGCAGCAGCTGTTTGTTGTTGGCAAGGTGCTTTTGGTGGTGGAGGAGTATGATGCAGTTCTGTTGAACAGAGCAGTTTTGTAGCAGTTGAAGTTTGTATGGTTAATTGTCGAACTGTCGGGGGTATGCAGTAAGATGGTGTATGGGTTTGCTAGTTTGTATGGGATTGCTGTTGTATGCAGAGTAGATGGTTGAGGGATGAAAAGGCAGTGAGGATGGTTAGAGGATGGAGTAGTGTTTGTTGGTGGTTGAGGAAGTGGCTGGGGAATGAAGTTGTTGATTATTTGAGAGGAGGGATGGTCAGAGCACAAAATGATGGGTTTGAAATGTGCAAATGTATGCACAGTGATATGCAGAGGAGGGGCACTGTGTAGGCAGAAAATATTTTTTTTCTTTTTGTTTGTAAATGTACAGAAAAGAAGACAACAAAAAAAATGAAAATGCAAAAGGATGTGAATGCAAAAAATATTATTTTTTTGTTCTTTTGAAATTGAGTATGCTTTTTTTTTTTGAAGTAAAATGAGATGCAAATGCAAATGAAAATAAACAACAACAAGCACACAAACAAAAATAAAAATCACACAAACGCACACGATAAAAATCAACAAAAATAATTCGAAGAATAAGAAATCAAAATCAAATCAATTCCCCAGCAACGGCGCCAAAAACTTGCTCGTCGACGGAAGTTCTATCGGTTTAGAAAACCGTCGAACGAATTTTGAAATAAAAATAACCGCAAGCGCACGGTGTACAAATGTAGCACGCGGCGAATACGGGTCGATCCGCAGGGAATTGATGATTTTAAAATTCTACTCAATCAAATTAACCAAAGTTGTAAGAGTGATTAACTAAAAAAAGAAGAAAAACGACAAAAGAAAATAGATAAAAATATGAGAGTGTTAAGACAATTTAGAGGCAATTTTCACTCTCTAGATCATATAAATCAACAAAATGAAGTTATGATCTCTCTTTTCTTGTCATTAGTGAATTAGTTGATGTGCTTATCATAAGTATGGTATATTTGTGCTATTAATTAGCTCAATATAAACCATCAAACTATAACACAACCACTAATACACTTTTAAATCTCATGAAATATGACAACAAAGTTGAAAGCAAAATTTATTTTAAGCATGGCCTATTAACCATTAATTAGAAATATAAGCCATCAAATTTCAATTTCAACAATCACTTCTTTGCCATAATCATATGTAGATGAAGAGGCAATTTGTGTTTTGTTTGTTTAAGCATAGCCTATTTGTTATAAACAACATAGACTATCAAATTCAAAGCTAAACAACATCATTAAACCACTTCATTCATTCTCATTAAGCATAAAAAGAGAGCATGAACATCAAATTAAGTTGAAGCTACATGATTAGAGAGCTTCATTACCCCTAAATTGAAGGGGTTTAGCCTCTCATATTTGTTATTATATGAACAAATGTAGCTTGCAACATGAGAGAAAAAGAAAAGGAAAAGAGAGCAAAGTGAAATGGAAAACTATTCTAATTGCATAAAGGAAAATCTACACTACATGCATATAAGGAAATGAACATGTAATTAAAAAGAAACAATAATTAACATTGCATAAAAGAAAAGAATTACATAAGAGAAGAAATGGCTAAGTAGCCATGGAAAGAAAGAGAGAATTGATTTATTTTCTAAACTAAAACTAACTAACTAAGAGGGAGATGGCTACATGAAATATATGGGTATTTATACATGTATGAAACCCTAATTCATATTTTTGGAGAATGCCCAAAATGCCCCTTAGGAAGTGTGGAGGCCAAGTAACCATTAGCATGTCTTAATCCCACATTAAGTGTACATGAAACCATTAACTCCAAAAGCATGTGCATTAGCCTTTAATTTGTACATTAAGGTAGGTGGATAGGTGGGGTCCTCCATGTTCTTCACTTTGAATTATTTCCATCTTCATTCCTTTGTATTAATTTTGTGCATGCATATCTTCATGAAACCACTTCTATTTGAGATCAAATTCCTACAAAAATATATACAAATTTTCAATTAATTTTTCTCAAATTAATATACGCACAAAAATGACCATTTTGCCCTTGGATGAAGATGAATATGTGACAATTTCAAATAATATGAATTTTGGTTTAAACAAGTTAAAATACCCAATATGATCAGTTATTTAATTTAAAAAGAATAATTATGATGATAAAATATGCACATTTACGTGCACATCAGTCATCACACATACTAATTTCATAATAGAGTGTAATTCTTTGTTCCTACACATTAAATGGCCTTGCGTAATATCCTGATTTCATGAATGCTATAGAGACAGCCTGATCTCATAGAAAGCGGCCTAACTTTCTCATTCATATAGGTGGGTTTTAACTAAAGTGATTCTGTGAGTCACTCCTCCTTATAATTAAACCCATTAAGAATTTTCTTCATCCTCTATCTTGCAGAAATTAGACACTAGAGATTTTCCTTTTGTAATGGGATCTATTGTTGTACTCTAATGTATCTCCAATTTCATACTTCAACTTGTTCTTACTCTTTGAACTCTGTTTGTTTTTCAAAACATAAGTAGGGTTCCTATTGAAGAATGAATTCACATAGACCTTAATCCCATTCTTATTGATGTTTTCGCAATCATCTCTCTAGCCAGTCCTTTCGTCAAAGGATCTGCTAAATTCTTTTTTGATTCAACAAAGTGGACTGTAATTACACCTCGTTTGAGTAATCCTCTAATAAATTGATGTCGAAGGTTAAGATGTCTTTGTTTACCATTGTAAGTCTTTTGTGCTACTTTGTACAAAGTAGCTTGACTATCACAATGTATTTTAATAGCCGGAGTAGGTTTTGTCCAAATCGGAATATCTATTAATAAATCTCTTAACCATTCAGCCTCTTTACATGCATCTGCAAGTGCTATAAATTCTTCCAACATAGTTGGGTCAGAGATGCATGTTTGTTTCTTAGAACTCCATGATATGGCAGCCCCACATATTGTAAATATCCATCCTGAAGTGGATTTAGAGCTAGACTCTATATTGTTCCAACTTGCATCGCTGTAACTTTCAAGTGTAGTCGGTTCTCCCTTGAAAATTAAACCATAATTCATAGTCCATTTCAGATATCTTAGAATTCTTGATATTGCATTCCAATGCTCTCTTCCTGGATTACTAGTGAATCGACACAAAATTCCTATAGCATATGCTATATCCGGTCTAGTACAATGCATGGCATACATAAGACTACCAATCACACTAGCATATTTTAACTGATCGCGACATCTACCAATATTTTTCATTAATTTGACACTAGGATCAATAGGTGTTTTTGCTAAAGGGGGATCTAAGTGGTCGTATTTCTTAAGGATACTTTCAATATAATGAGATTGTGTCAATAATATTGATCCTTCTTTTCTCACTATTTTGATTGCTAAGATTACATTTGCTTCTCCCAAATCTTTCATGTCAAAATTAGATTCTAGAAATTTCTTGGTTTCTATTATACTTTCTATACTTGAACCAAATATTAGCATATCATTCACATACAAACAAAAAATTACACATATTCCATCTTTGTATATAGAATATATACACTTGTCTGCTTCATTTACTTTGAAACCTTTTGATAGCATGACTTTATTAAATTTTTCATTCCATTGCATTGGAGCTTGTTTTAATCCGTAAAGAGATTTTAGAAGTTTACAAACTTTCTTCTCTTGTCTGGATAAAACGAATCCTTCTGGTTGTTCCATATACACTTCTTCTTCTAATTCACCATTTAGAAACGCAGTTTTTTACATCCATTTGATGGACAAATAAATTGTGAATTGAAGCAAGTGATAATAACAAACGTATCGAAGATATTCTTGCTACTGGAGCATATGTATCAAAGTAATCTATACCATGACGCTGTTTATAACCTTTAGCAACCAACCTTGCTTTGTATTTATTAACAGAGCCATCGACATTTAATTTTCTTTTAAAAATCCATTTGATCCCTATTGGTTTTGATCTCGGTGGTAGATCAACCAACGTCCATGTTTGATTTGACAAGATAGAATTCATCTCATCGTTAATCGCATCTTTCCATAAACATGCATCACGACAAGTTATTGCTTCCCTATAAGTCTGTGGATCATCATCATTACTAAGAGTTATCTTAGTCTGGTGTGTGATTTCATTTATATCTCCTTCTACCAGGTACGTCAAAAATTCCGGTCCAAAGTTCTTTTCAACCCTTTGCCTCTTGCTTTTACGGGGTTCAGTATCCAAACTTGGTGCAGTTGATTCTTTATGAACCTTTTTAGCAGTACCATGAATTTTGGTATTATCTTCCGGGGAAGATTTAAACATATACTCAAAAAATTCTGCATCGATTGATTCTGTAATTTCATTTGTTTCTAATTTCAGAAATCTATATGCAGAGCTATTCTTGGCGTATCCAATAAATACGCATTTATATGTTTTGTTTCCTAACTTTGTCATTTCTGGGTGTGATTTTCTTACATAAGCCAAGCATCCCCACACCTTTAAACGACTACGATTAGGTTTTCGATTATACCATAGTTCATAAGGATTTTTGCTAATTCTTTTCATAGCAATTCTGTTTAAGATATAACATGCACTTAAAAGTGCTTCTCCCCACCAACAATCAGGTAACCCAGAACTTAACAACATACAATTAACCATATTCAATAAAGTTCTATTTTTCCGCTCAGCAATACCATTTGATTCTGGTGAATATGGTGGTGTAAATTCATGGACTATTCCATTAGATTCACAAAACTCTAAAAGTTCTATTGATTTATATTCACCACCTCTATCGGATCTTAGCACTTTAATTTTACGATTTAATTGATTTTCAACTGCTGCCTTATATATAAGAAACTTGCTTAGAACTTCATCCTTACTTTTTATAAGTATATGTAAGTATATTTTGAATAATCATCAATAAATGTCACAAAGTATTTGTTTCCTCCTCGTGATACTTTACTAGGTAAGTCTCCAACATCAGTATGCACAAGTCCAAGCAATTCAGATATCCTACTTACTGATTTGTGTGATTTATGAGTTAATTTACCTTGTACACATATTTCACACTTATCAACATTCTCAATGTTGCATTTCGAAATAAGTCCTAGATTATGCATATTTCGAACAGAATTGTAGTTAATATGGCCTAATCTACCATGCCATAAGGGTAAAGATTCAACCATATAAGCAAAAACTGATTTTATTAAATTCATTTTGAACATTCCATTACATGAATACCCCTTTCCAATAAATACATTATTTTTGGACATAACAACACTATCTTATTCAATGACTAACTTAAACCCTCCTTTGTTGAGACGATCTCCAGAAATTAGATTCTTAGTCATTTCTGGAGCATGAAATACGTCAACCAAAGTCAGAACCTTTCTTGAAGTAAACTTCAGAGTAATATTCCCAATACCAACAACTCTGGCATGAACATCATTACCCATTTTGACTTCTTTTAGTTCGGTGCATTCTTTATAGGTCTGGAACTGTGACTTATCGTTACAGATATGAATGGTTGCACCTGTGTCTAACCACCATCCGTCTTCAACTACAACAGAGTAGGCTTCTTCTACAACAGTGACCAGTTTTGGTTCATTTTCAGAATCAGCAACAATGTTAACCTGTTTATCATTTTCTTTCTCGTCTCTTATGCGAATTCTGCATTCTTGGGCATAGTGACTAGGTTTCTTACAGTAAAAGCAACCACCTTTGGGCTTCTTAGATTTCTCATGTTTATTCCCTTTGGGATCGTTCTTTCTTTTCTTCCCATTACTATGATTCTTAAAGAATTCTCCTTAAATCACATTTGCTTTTTCTGTCTCCTGATCATCTTTCTTATCTCCCTTGCGAGATTCTTCCTCAACACGTAAATGTCGTATGAGGGATTCAAGAGAGTGTGCTTTTTCTTCATGCATCAGTTTCTTTTTGTAGCCATTCCAAGTACTAGGCAGTTTTGCAATTACAATTCCTACTTGAAATGCTTCAGGAAGTTCTATTTTCACATCCTTTAGTATACTAACAAGCAGATTTAAATCATGGGCTTGGGAAACAATATCAGCATCGTCATTCATCTTATATTTAATATAATTACTTATTAGAAACTTCTGATTACTTGCCTCTTCAATGCGGTATTTTACATCCAGAGCCATCCATAGAGCTTTTGCACCATCAATAGTTCTGTGTGCACTGTATACTGAATCTGAAAGTGCATTGAGAATGTGCCTGCGACAAAGAAAGTCTTCATTCTTTCGCTTCTGCCTTAATTCCTTTAACTCTTTCTTTCGTTGATCAGAATCTGTAGTACTTTCTTCCAGAATTGGTTCTAAGTCATCGTTTATTATATGGTTCAGACGAATAGTGGTGAGAAAAAATAAAATTGTTTCCTGGCAGCGAGTAAAGTTATTTCCGTCAAATCTTTCAAGACGGGTGAGATCCTGATTCATTACTTGAAGGGATTGCGCTGTAGTTCTGTTGTGTGACGAGTCTTGAATAGAAGACATTCTTGAAACTGTTGAAAAATTTAATAGTCTAATGTATGACTAATCACTCCAAGGCACGAAGAAATCGTTCTCTTTCAAGAATGTTTTCACCTTCTTTATCACAGCGGGTAGAACAAAAACCTTCTTTCAGGATACAATGGAGAATAATCCGAGCAAGTTGTGATTACTTGCTCAGATTAGAAGAAACACCCAGAAGTTTTCAGACGAGTTTGATATAGAAGAAATAGAATCGGTTATTCTCTACGTTGATGGAATGCTGAGTTATATAGGGAGTGAGGTGTCTATTTGAATGGTCGCGACTGTTAGAAAACGGTTGTTCCCGTTGGCTGTTGAATTTGAATTCAATAGTCAATAAAGCGTACCGCTTCGGACCCGTAGCGGGGCGTTGCCCCCGCACCCCCACCTTGGGGGTTGCCACCCCCCCGGAACCCCCCTCCGTAGGGGATCTTATTTGAAAAAACATTCAACACCAACAATAGAAACTATCATAAGGTCGTTACAACCAACTCTATTGATTTATCTATCAGTTGCCACGATGTTGATAATGCTCAAAGTATAAATTCTACCCCTGATAACATACAAAATCTATCAACGGTTCTGAGCCTATGGGATATTTATCACACTATGTTACTCTTTTCACCGTCATAGTGTTGTAAAATAAAATAAAAATTGATGCATCGATGTAGAAGGCCCAGATGCATGTGAAAACAACAATTGCTTATGCGATCATCAGATTTGTATTATTTGAAATCCCATCAAGAACCTTTACTACCGTCATACAGGGCCGTATTGTACACAACACGGTAACATAAACTTACACATTTTCCTTAGTTAAAACCAAGACAACAAACCAATATCATAATTTAAAATAGGAAACACTACTCAATTATTCGGTGCATGAAGAATAGAAAAAACATACACCAAAAATTACCTCCGATTGGGCAGAGACGTAGGCCAACAAAACGTACAGCTCCTCTATAGGTTTAAATCCAGCTGAACCAAGCACGGGCAAGATCCGCCGCACTGAAATCAGATGCAAAATTCAAAAAACGACAACAATCCCTTACGGCTTGTAACAAAAATGGTGAATAACAGTGATTTTCCTCGACCATACCTTGTTTATTGGTCTTGCGCCAAAACTAAAAGAAGGAAGATGCGAAGAGATGTGCAGTTCAAAACGATGTTGACGTCGAGGGTAGGGCAGACGGCGTGGCGGTAAATTTGGGGGAAAGGAATAGCTGAACCCAGAATCAAAGGGAATTTATCGATTGGCAAAGGGACCGAAGGAAAAGAAGTGGAAGAGGAGAAAACGGGAAGGGTATTCGATGGCAGTGGGCGGCGTTAGTTGGGAGGAAAGAAGATGAAGCCAAAAGATGTGAAGGGTTTGCAGATGAAAATGCGAAAGATGGAAGCATGTAAAAATAGAAGATGGTTCGGTTGGCCAAATTCAAGGGGTTTCTGTGCTGTTGAGGTGAAAATCACTAATCATAATATAGTGTAGATTAATCATTGTGTTACTTTTGCATCTGTTTCTTCATTGCATCTAAAGAAGTGTATATTAAATGATTGGGTGTTATTTATATTAGTATCATATAATTTATTAAACCTCCGTCTAATCAATAAGATGAACCAAAAGATGGTGAGTTTATTGAATTTTTTGTTTATCGTTGTTTTATTATATAATGATTGCTTCATATATATTATTCCAGCGATATCTGGAGTAATTTTGTGTGTCGAATGATTACAATTTTGTAGATATTTTGATTTGCTTAAATCTAAGAACGTTCCCTTTATAACAAACCAAAAATTCGTATAGAAGGCATATGTTACATACTAACAACTTCATAACTGAATCTATTAGCAGTGCCTAATTTTTTTATTACATTTTTCGTTTTGTTGAAAAAAATCACACATCGTTTATTTCTTTTCTCACACCATATTATATTAATTTTTTACTTTTTATTTTCAATTTCTTTTTCATTCACTTCTATGAGAATGGAAAAAATTGAGGTGTTAAGTTTAGCCTAGCTTTAATAAAGCTAGAAGTATACATATTTGATTGAAGGAAGAATGCAACGGTTGAACATATTCATGTATTACACCATTTTTTGAAGATTGATTCTCCAAAAAGAATGTCAGTTTTATATCTATTAAATAATAGTAAAACGGAAGAATTTCCTACTGATTCTTTCTCTATATTTTATTTTCAAACCCACACAATTTATAATTATTATAATTGTTATTACAAAATTTTGTGAATTCTCTCTATTATCATTTAACATTTAAATATCAATATTAAATAATTCTAAAGTCTAACTTTTATCATATTACTTTGCATCTGAGTTCACATAACTAAATCTATTAAGTTATCAAACATTTGAACATTTGAAATAAATATAATTTATTAATATTTATTATTTAAGGTAATAATTCCTAAATAATGAAAATTCAATGTTCTATATACCACATTTACGTTTACAAAGGTTTTTTAAACTAAAATTTCAATCAAGTCCACATAACTTAAAGTTTTCACAATTATATACAAAAATTTTAGTTCTCTCTTACATTCTTCTAAATTTAAGTTTACATAATTTTTAAACCAAATGCATACACTAAAAGAGGTCTAAGAAGAGAAAGAAACGCAAAAAGTATTGGAAGCCAAAGTGTGATAAATTATAAGTTAAATATTATAATTGTGATAAAGTTGGGCATTTTGCTTCCGAATGTGGATATAGTTCCAATAAAGTTCAAGGGAGATCAAATTTTGCTAAACAAGAGGAAGAACATTCTACACTTTTATGGACGCATAATGCAGATGAAAAAGCAAATGGCAATATATGGTACTATTTTGATACGTGAGGTAGTAATTATATGTGTGAACGAAGGATCATGTTACGGAGGTAGATGAATCGATAAGCGGAAATATTCATCTTGGAATCTTGAATTCCACGCGAAGTAAAGAAAAAGTACCATTACAACCCTGGTTTGGAACTATTTGAAATAAAAATATAAAATAATTTGAACAAGGATATGAAATGAAATTTCAAAATTTTCAAATTTTGAGATTTAAAGAAATTGAAATTTTTTGATTTTTCTAAAATATTAAGGAATTTGGTATGGAAAATATATTTTTCTTTGGAAATAATCTTTATGCTATTTGGAAATTTCAAATTGTTGGAATTTTAAAGTTTCAATATAAAATATTATTTAAATTCCAAAAGAATGAAAACCGAAAATTTAAATATTGAAACTTTAAGACATGAAATCAGTACTTTGAGATTCATAAATAAATCTATTTTATATGATAAAGAGAAATTTTAGTTTTCTAAATCCTTTATTTAAGTATGAAAATAAAATTAAGAAATGCTTGTTTGAAGTGATCGTTGTTTAAGATATACCGATATTTTATTTCAGAGCCTTGTATTAAAAATTTATTTTGGGGTATATGGAAAGGTATAAATGAATGAATTTGTAAATTTATCGGTAACATTAATTATAAAGTTTATTTTGTAATTTATATTAAAATCGTGAATTAGAGAAGGAAAAAAAAATCAAATTAAAAAAAAGGATATGGGTATAGATTAGCAAGCTACCTAAAGCCCATTAACTATCTAGAAGGAAGATTTTTCAGTTTTTTGGTATCATTATACATGCTAGAAAAAGAAAGTTTAAAAGCTCCTCCATTTTTGAAAACCCTACGCAAATTCATTCATTTAAATTCAAGAAAGTTCCAGAAAATCCAAATAAAAATCACGTAATGTTCTCAACCCTTGAATACACCTTTAGTTGCTTTAAATTTTGCGGTGTTTTGAAATTCTTTATTCCTCTTTTGTTGAGTTATTTGTAGGGCTGTGCTGAAATAGGAGAAGCAGTGTCGAAATTTAAGATTTTGGTGAGCTATTTCTAAGATATAAGTTGAGCAAGCCTCACAAGTATCCCAAATTTTATTGCATTCAGCTATTGCAGCCTATGTTAGGATTTTGATTGTGATTTGAGTGTGAACTGAATGTATTTGCTAAGTGGTACTTGCTGAAAATTAAAATTGATAAAGTTGCAAGCAATTGTTTTATTATTTGATCATTTAATTCATTGAATGCTTGCTTTGGATGAGTGCATGCCCTCATATGATCTATCGGTCCTCTTAGATTAAACTTGGGTGTGGAAAGTCGAAAATCGACCATAAAATTTGATCTTGCATAGTTGAAAAGCTTCAGAAACTATCAATACCAGTGATTAGTGGGGCGTGCATGTTTCCTGAAGCAATTCAGCTCTTGGACCGAAGCTTAATCCTTTTGAGGTTCTCAAAAATTGAATTTTTGGTCTTCACGTGTTGTGTCAACCTTAATGTGAATTATATCTTTAACGCCCAAAGCATAACTGATTTTTTAAACTATAACATAGTTGCATGCATTAATTAGTACAAAATCCAAATTAACTCACCCGTTTCACGTTGCTTTTCACAACTTTGCCCTCTTCCATATATAATCCCTTGCACAACTCCCGGTTCACCTTCATGTAACCAAACATTATTTAATCGCTCAGCAGCCAAAAATATAAACAGAACTCCACGATTAAAAATTAAAACATAGAACTATCCGTAACTTCCACCACCCCCTCCATCAAAATTAAAACCACCTCAAACACATCGCTGTCAACAGCCATGGCGAATCCGTTTCCATCTCCCAACCCGAACCCCACACCAGACACCCAAGGCCAACTACAGCCTCAAACCCTTCCTATGAACTACCGGAAAGGCAACTGGACAGTCCAGGAAACGCTAACCCTCATCACCGCCAAACGCCTCCATGACGACCGACGCTATGCCTCCATGTCATCCCCCTTTCGCGGCCGACACTCCTCCCAGCCACAGTGGAAGTGGTTCGAGAACTACTGCTGCACTCACGGCTGCCCCCGCTCCCACAACCAGTGCAAGAACAAATGGGACAACCTCCTCCGCGAGTACATAAAGGTCTGCGATTACGAGTCCAGAAACGCTGCAGCCAAACCTGGTACTGGTGCCAACAGGAAAAGCTACTGGGAGATGAAGCGGCATGAAAGGAAAGAATTCAACCTGCCCGCCAACATGGGCTTTAACATTCACGAATCACTCACTGCTATACTGAATCTCCGCAACGCTCGCCGGATCCCCATTTCACCGACACCGGTCAGGATGATCCCACCACAGCAGCCGCCAAATGACCACTCGCCCTCTCCAGCAGTGACGCAAGCAGCCCCGCAGACTGAAGACTCAGGTAATTTCAGTTTCTGATTCGTTTAAATTGACAACGTGGGACTAATAGTCGTTGGGCCCTGTGCATGATAATGCATGCAATATGCTTTCGATAGCTTTCATTATAATCATAAAGCTGAGTAAAGTTTATGAAAAAGATTACGTTTCTATACTGCTTTTCAACATGAACAGTATCTTATATGCTTTCGATAGCTTTTTCCCCCTTAATTTTGTGTTGCTTTTTTTTGTTTTTTTTCCTTTTTGGGAAGCAGATGAATTCGACGGTTCAGTGGTGGAAGATCGGGGGATGAAAAGAAGCAAGGTGAGAGAATTGGAGATGACCACGGTACGTACTGCTCCATTGCTGTCCCAGACATTGATGACATCTGAGGAGAACAGACAGAGGCACAAGGAGTTGATGGAGCTGGAAGAAAGGAAGTTGAGACTGGAAGAAAGGAGGTTGAGGCTGGAAGAGGAGAAGTCGGAGATGAAAAAGCAAGCGGTGTCCGGGTTGCTATCTGCGTTTAATGGATTATCCAACGCTGTGCATGCAGTTGTGTCGGAGGAACCGCGTACAGTTGACGATGGTCGTATGTAACTCGTAGGTTTTTCCATATTGGTTATTGGTTGTGATTTGAACAGTGGAGTTGAGTGTTGTTATTCAGACTTGTGAACGTCATTTTTTCTGTTCTTTTTCCAATCTAAAAAGGTTTTCTACTTATTATTTGTTAGTGAGTTAAATGCATTCCAATCTTCAATTCGATTGTTAATGTGTACTTTCAACTACATGAAGTACATCGTATATGTGTTTGTATTTGAAGTTATTTTCGAATATAAGATATTGCATTCGTAGAAACGAACGGATATTAAATAATTATTTTGTGTTTAAATATCGATAAACCGAGAAATGTAAATAGAAAATTTTGATCTAACGTAATAATCTTTTTAAATTTTGTTTTAAATAGTTATTACGTGTTAAATGCATATGATATAAACTTTCAACTGAATAAAATAATAGATACATATATTTGATTGTATTAAAATACGCATAAAATAAATTATAATTTTAACAAAAATCGAATGGATAATTATTGAATGCGGATGCATTCGTATCTGCATCCATATCTATTTTTTCAAATATCAGATATTTATCCACTTTTAGGATGCAGCTGATGCAGATGGATTTTGGATGTTTCGAGTATCAATTGAAAGCCTTAATAGTCAATAGTTTATTTGAATTTTGTATATATCTTTTCCCACATCCTAACAGTACACCAACGAGGACTCCTTCCATGTAAGAGCACCGCCAACGCTTTTTGTGTTAATAAGCATCCAATGGTGGAGCATGTAGTCAAGAAGAACTCAAAATCAAATGCCTATTTATTGGATAATTATAGTAAAAATAAAAGTCATTTTATGACATTTAGTATTCTATGTTAATGAGCAAACATTTCATTTGTGGAATGCCTATTTATTTGGAGAAAGAAAGCAGATCTCGATATTCATTTTCCCCTAATTTTCACTTTATTTTGAGAAAGAATAAAAAACATAACAATTAAGCAAAAATTCATTTTCTCAACTCTTTTTCTTCGTTAATTCATCCATAGTTAAATCTTCATCCATATATGCAAAAAACTTCTTGACAGAGATTACTACAAATCTTCAAATCTTTTTTTTTCTTCTAATGGTACCTAGATACAACATGTCACTGGGTCAACAAAGCACAAATCATGTGTCAATAAATATTTGAATCACGCTACGCAAGTTTCGAACTTGTGACCTCTTGTACCAAAGTCGAATCACTTAACCACTCAAACAATGGTCCTTGTCAATCTTTCAACCTTTCAACCTTGGGTGCACAAGTTTAAAGAGTCGTTGTGTTAACCTTGAAGTGCGAAAATCATTATCGATTGCACCATAGTCATGTTGAATTTTACTTTCAAGGTACTATTCTCATCAAAAACACAACTCCAGTCAATTTCTCTTTGTTGTTCCTACCAATCAATTCCCACAATTTGAAAGCGAAATTAAATTCAACATTCATACGATTAGTCTATTCAAGTTTTGGAACAATGATTGTGCTAATTAGATGATTGGTGCGTTTGGAGAAGAAAAACAAGAATTTTGAGCATAGTTTGAAACAAATCGGGAATTGCAAAACAATAACATAGTAAATATATTCTGTAACGACCCGGATTTTTCGTTAATTTTCAACATTTAAATGATTTTAAATATTGGATTAGGAATATAAATTGATTTTTTTTAATATGAAGATTTGGTGGGAAACGTTAAATGAAATTAAATGCCAAATACAGCGAGTATTGTAATGTGTAAATAGGGCAATGATTGAATTTTGAGCTGAATATAAATCGTAATGAATTTTAAAGTGAATATAAATTCCATTTGAATTATAATTTAATTAATAAGATTTTAAAATTGAAATTTTAAGTGATTTCGGAATTTTTGAAATCGCCGATTTAATCGACGCGTTAAAAAAGCGATCTGGGGCACAGTCTTGAAATTCGACGAAATCAGTTATATTCGACGAAATTTTGTGTGTGTGGCGGGAGGTCTTATGGTAGTTACATTTTCTAAAAGCATTGCAGATCTATTTTAAAATATTTTTTTGTTTGTTTTTAAAAGATAAACTCTTTTTGTTACTCATACCAGTCCCACGATTGACCTAGAGTTTATTTTCCCTTTCCTAAACTCTGGGTGCTCAAAATTTTTTCCACACGGGCAGTGTAGAGTTGGATTTTTCAGATAGTCAGGTTCAGTAGATATCTGGAGCTCGTTCAGTCTTTGGATAACGGACGAGACTTATTATCTTTATGCATCGTTATTTGGAGTTCAAGCTATTTCTGGATTGGTGCTTTGGAGTTCTCTTTTGAAGACTATCTTAGAGTTATTTGTTCTGCTACTAGTGTTATCTATTTTCTTTCCGCTGCTATTTCTTGTATTATATCTCTGATGTATATTGATATTCATTTTATCATCTGTTGTATCATATTGTATCAGATATTGTATATCAATGTATTATTCTTTTCCTTCCGCTGTGTTATTATACTTAATTGTGTTATAAGCTCTGGCGAACCAGATTCGACGTTTGGATCTGCGGCATCTGAATATGAGTGTCATATTCGGTGCCGATTTTCGAAGGTCGAGTCAGGATCGTTATATATGGGGAAGGGCTTGGTCGAGAAAGCATCTTGGAGGCGAAGTGCAGTCGCGATTTGTTGTGGAGGTTCGGCGATGCTTGTAGCCGAGGCGATCAATGGTGGTAGAGGAGGGGCGATGAGGGAAGTGAGATGGGGTGCCCTGGTGATCGAAAAGGGTGCGGTGATGAGATGGATGGAGTTCATGTCGTGTGTTATTCGAGCCTGGAAGATGGATAAGCGGGATTAGGTTTCTTAATTGCGAGGTTTACATTGACAAAGGTAATTAACTGTTTAACATTTGTAATTAATGTTGTAGTTAATTTAGTTAATTATATTATTAAAAATCAAATGCTTATAATATGATAGTAAATTCAAACGAGGTACAAAAATCACGAATTTTAATCTGGAATCAATTGGAGATTTTTAGAGGCAGTTGTCAATTAAAAATTGATATGGATTGCAATTAAAAACCAAGGTGAGAAATTCACACTCATTTGGAAATAGCCATTTTGGCCACTGACTCGGATTTTGACGAAACTAGTTCCATCGGATCCGTAACTGTGAATTATTAGAGGATTTCCAGTTTCGTAGCGATCGGACTTGTCGTTTGATCGTACAAACGCGAAACGCCTAGAAATCAATTGAATTGAAATCAATTGAATTGAAATCAATTTGAAATAATTTGATTTTAGCATAACTTCTTCATACGACAGATGGCTAAAATCTAGAGACTTTGACGCAGCGGATTAACAGAAAATCGATATAACGATGAAAATGTAGCAATCGGTGAATTGATAATCCTGTAATGCCCGAATTCGTTGATCCGAAGATACCAAATTCTAGCTATCTCTATCACGTTGATCGTGCACGATTCCGTGAAAAGAGATCTACGATCCTTCAACGTTGATCTTGCGCACAAGATTCCGTGAATCGGCTTCACAAACGAAGATTCGAGCGCACTCGAATGTCGAAAGTGGAGATAGGAGATTACACTCAACTACCGATTTAAATTGAAAGCACAAAGCTAACAAAGAGAATTTTATTCCAAAAATCAACAACCATTACAAATGACACGGTTTGCCTATTTATACGCTTACAACTCAACAAATGACTTAAAAATTTACAACACAATATGCACACGACTTAAGACTAAACAGTACAACGACTCAACACTGACCTAAAGAAAAGTTCGCGACTTAAAAGAATATGCAGCGACTTAAAAATAACAAACGACACAACTTTGTGACTCAATAATAAGTCGTTCGCGACTTATGGAATCATCAGCAACTTAAGGAGTTGAATGTTCGCGACTTATTTCCTTTACACGTGCTAAGAGAAAGCGGTAAACAATCTTCGCGACTTAATTGGGCTTCAGCACATAAGAAAATGGCAACGACTTATGGAGGGGTTGGAACGCGACTTAGGCTTCGCGACTTACTGTGAAATGGGAAGTAGGTCGTTCGCGACATATAGAGGAGGGAGGAAACTCGTGAGTTGGGGAAGTGGAATAGATCGTGCGCGACCTAATTTTGAGTCGCGACATAGATCCATGGTGTTGGAGTTAGGTCGCGGGGTTGGGTTAATTCGCGTAGCGAAGTAGGACTTAGGTCGAAGAAGTTAGGTCGTGTGATGGATTCGTGGTGGAATTTAGGTCGTGGGTCTGATGAGTCGTAGATCGTGGATTGCGGAGATGGCGATGAGTCGTGAGTCGGTGGAAGGGCGATGAGTCGTGAGTCGGTGGGAGGACTGGGTCGCGGCTGCAGTGTTGAGTCGTGGAGAAGTGGCGATGGTTTTGAGTTGAGTCGCGGCCGATGCTTCGAACGAGGTAACTACTTCATCATCCTCCCCTTGTTGGAAAGAATTCGTCCTCGAATTCACACTTTCGTCATCTTCGATGAAATCCTCCCCACAGTACGGAATTAAATGTTTGACATTGAAAACATCAGAAGTATGAACATTTTCCGGCAACTTTAACCGATACGCATTATCATTGATCTTCTTCAAGATTTCTACTGGTCCAATCTTTCGGGCTTTCAATTTGTTGTAAGTTCCAACCGGAAAGCGATCTTTCGTCAAAACGGCATATACCAAATCTCCCTCTTTGAAGACAACACTTCTTCATTTCTTATCCACCATTTGTTTATATTTCTCATTCGTTTTCTTCAATCATTCCTGAACGATTTTATGACATTCTGTTAACCCATCAACAAAATCAGCAGCCCGCTTAATTGTTCCCTTTGGTTGTGGCACTATCGTTAAATCCAACGGCCCCTTTGGCAAACTTGAATATACAATCTGAAATGGACTGAAACCGGTACTTCGGTTATTTGCATGATTGTGAGCAAATTCAGATTGACACAACTTCAAATCCCAACTCTTCAAATTGTCTTTCACAAGACATCGTAACAAATTTCCCAACGATCTATTCACCACCTCTGTTTGCCCATCTATTTGCGGATGATAAGCACTACTAAATTTCAGCTTCGTTCCCACCATTTTCCACAAACTAAGCCAAAAATGACTTAAAAATCTAGTATCTCGATCAGAAACAATAGATTCTGGTAAACCATGCAATCGATACACCTCTTTAAAGAATAATTGTGCCACTCGAACGACATCCGCTGTCTTCTTACAGGCTATAAAATGTGCCATCTTAAAAAACCTGTCCACCACAACAAATATAGAATCATTCCCCCTCTGAGTTCTCGGCAAACCCAACACAAAATCCATACTAATATCAACCCATGGTTTAATAGGCACGGGTAATGGCATATATAACCCCGCATTCGTAGCCGTTCCCTTCGAAACCTGACAGATATGACATCTCTCCACAAATCTCTCTACCTCTTTCCTCATTGACGGCCAAAAATAAGATTGTGTAATTAACTGCAATGTACGATCACGGCCCACATGTCCTTCCTCGTGCAATTCCTTGATAATCTTCATTCTCAAGCTTCAATCTGGTATGCATAATCGATTTCCTTTGAACAAGAATCCATCAACCAATACAAATTCATCAGTATTCCCATCCTTAACTTTCTCAATTTGCAAAGTAAGGTTCTTCTTCAATCAGCTCTGGCAATAATTCAAACCCTGTCACTTCAACTTTCATTGTCGTTAATAAATGACTCCTCCTACTCAAAGCATCAGCTACCCGATTCGTCACCCCAGACTTGTGTTTGACAACGAAAGTAAATTGCTGTAAATAGGCAATCCACGATGCATGTCTTGCTGAAATCTTGTCTTGTCCTTGTAAATGTTTCAACGCTTCGTGATCAGTATATTGAACAAATTCTTTCTGAAATAGATAGTGTCTCCAATGCTTAACAGCTTGTACCACATCATAGAATTCAACATCATAAGTACTATATCTCATCTTCGCCCCTGATAACTTTTCACTGAAATACACAATAGGACGTCCATTCTGACTCAACACCCCTCCAATTCTAACCTTCGATGCATCAGTATGTAGTTCAAATAATAACTGAAAATCCGGAAAAATGAGAATGGGTGCTGTCGTCAAAAGTCCTTTGATCCGCTCAAAAGCAACCCCTGCTTCCTCTGTCCATACAAACTTCTTTCCTTTCATGCAATCGGTTACTGGTGCCATCACGCTGCTAAAGTGTGGAATGAATCTTCGATAAAAAGACACCAACCCATGAAAGCTCCTCACTTCCGTAATTGTCTTCGGTTGTGGCCAACTCCTGACAGCTTCCACTTTATTTTCATCCACTTGAATTCCTTTCTTTGACAGAACATACCCCAGAAATAAAACTCTGTCCGTCATAAACACGCACTTCTTTATTGCAGCAAAAAATTATTCCTCACGGAGAATAATCAACACTTCCCTCAAATGGTGAACATGCTCCTCCATACTCCTGCTATATATCAGAATATCATCGAAATACACCACCACAAATTTCCCGATAAATGGTCTAAAGATTTGATTCATCACCCGCATGAACGTACTAGGTGCATTTGATAAACCAAATGGCATAACCAACCATTCGTACAACCCCTCTCTTGTCTTGAAGGCTGTCTTCCATTCGTCTCCAGGTCTAATCCGAATTTGATGGTACCCACTCTTCTGGTCAATTTTTGAAAACACAACAGCCCCACTCAACTAATCAATCAAATCATCGAATCTCGGCATAGGAAATCGGTATCTCACAGTGATCTTGTTTAGAGCCCGACTGTCCGTACACATCCTACACGTTCCATCCTTCTTCGGTACCAACAAAGCTGGCACAGCACATGGACTCAAACTTTCCTACACACGTCCCTGCTCAAGTAACTCTTCCACCTGCCTTCTCAGTTCTTCGTGCTCCTTCGGACTCATTCGGTAATGTGGCCTGTGAGGTAACACTGACCCTGGCACAAGATCAATTTGATGTTGAATATCCCTCAACGACGGTAACTCCTTTGGTAGTTCTTCTGGAAATACATCACTGAATTCTTCTACTATCGGTTTTACATCCTTTGGACTTTCAACCTCTTCGTTACACTCCCGCCCAATCAACAGGAATACTTCAGGCTCCTCTTCAACTTCCTTAATAAACTCTTTCAATGATAGCAAAGTTTTTATCTCTTCAATCTCCTCAGATTTACTCTCTCCCTGCTGTCTCTTCTTTGGAACTAAAATAATCTTAACGCCTTCAAACATAAAACTATAACTATTGGTTCGACCGTCATGCTGCACTGCTCGATCATACTGCCACGGTCTTCCCAAAAGCAAATGACAAACATCCATCTCAACTACATCACACCAAATTTCGTCTTTATATTTCTTCGCAATAGAAAATGGAACTCGAACTCGTTTATCCACCTTCACCTCTCCTCCTTTTATCAACCACGCTAACTTATAAGGATTTGGATGTTTTTCCGTTTTCAATTTCAATTTTCTCACTGCTTCTGTAGAAATAATATTGTCACAACTTCCTGCATCAATTACAAACTTATAAACTTTCCCAGAATAGTGCATGTAGATTGAAAAATGTTGCTCCTCAACCAACTAGCCTCATCCTCTTGTTTCGGTATTAAACAAGACCTTCTCATCATTAGATTACACCCTTCATCTCCTGACGCGATATCCTGTTCATTCTCCTCAACTAGACTATCTCCACCTTCAACAGCATCCTCACTTTCAACTTCAGCTATCATAGTTCTCTTCTTCGGCTTCGGACACTCGTTGCTTTTATGACCCATTTCCTGGCAATTATAACATTTGAACCCATTGCAAACCTTCGCCTTCTCACCTTCCTTCACAACAGGTTTATTGACAGGTTTAGAAACATTGGAATTCCCACTGGCACCCTTCACTTGATTGTTGGAATTTGTAAACACACCACCTCCTCGTCTTCCTTGCTTCTCCCAAGCCAACGCTTTCTGGTGCGCTTCAGCCACAGATCTCGGATCAAACATATTAACCATATTCTGGATCTGCATTCGCAACCCTCCAACAAACCTAGCAGTCAACTGTTCCTCTGTCTCCATAATGTCATTTCGAGCAATCAGTTGATAAAACTCGTCAGCATAATCATTAACAGTCTTCGTTCCTTGCCTCAAGTTCTGCAACCTCTGGTACATAAGTGATTGATAGTTGTAAGGTAAAAATGTAGCTCTCATCAATTTCTTCATCTTATCCCAAGACTCAATCTTTGACTTCCCCATTCTCTCTCTCGTAAGTTTAGTTTGCTGCCACCATGCCAAAGCTCTCCCCCTCAACCTAGTAGCAACCAACTTCACTCGACGATTCTTCGGAATCTCTTTGAAATCAAAGATCTCTTCAACATTAAACAACCAATCAAGAAATTCTTCAGCAACCATCCCACCTTTAAATTCTGGAATCTCCATCTTCATTCCCGATTCCCATCGACGATCATCCACTATATCTCGATACTGACGTCGTGTTGGATCTCTATCTCGGTAATGAACACTTCCCCTATCACCATCAAACTCCTCATCAAAATCTGAAGTATATCGATGTCGATCACGACCTCCAACATCTCTACTACCACTCCTTCGATCAACATTCCTATCACGATTATCAACACTTCTATGATCTTGATCTTCTCTTCTCTCTCGATCTGAATGTATCGAAGCTCTACTTCCCCCATGGTTCGATTCAGGTGAAACTCTTCTTCTACTTTGATTCATTTCAAGCATCATTCTCTCTAATCGACCAATTCCTTCATTCAACTTCTCAGTGAAACTCTCGTGGATTCGTTGTTCCATTTCATCAGCTTCTTCTCTTCCATACAAAGCATTGATATTTCGATGGCGTTGAGCTCGTCTCGGAGGCTTGATTGAACTTCACTAATAATTCAACAAATCTCCAAACTTCAACAAATCAAACTTCAACACAAAATCAAACAAGTCACGGCTCCTTAGCTCGGCTTCAAACTTCAAAACAACTTCACAAGGCTCGGCTACTTCTCACAAGTATACACGGCCTAACTTCAACAAATGATACCAAAATTGACGCTTCAACTCTCGGTTCACGCTTTAAATTCCAACACTTTTGTACACTTTGACCCAAAAGGCTATGGATCAAATACTCCAATCTTGTTGCAACTTCAATATGAACACGATGAACAACTTCAAACTTCAAATACTTGGCTCCAAGACCCGATTTAGCTATGATTGGCTAAAACAGGCTCTGATACCAAAACTGACGCAGCGGATTAACAAAAAATCAATATAACGATGAAAATGTAGCAATCGGTGAATTGATAATCCTGTAATGCCCGAATTCGTTGATCCGAAGATACCGAATTCTAACTATCTCTATCACGTTGATCGCGCACGATTCCGTCAAAAGAGATCTACGATTCTTCAACGTTGATCTTGCCTACAAGATTCCGTGAATCGGCTTCACAAACGAAGATTCGAGCGCACTCGAATGTCGAAAGTGGAGATATGAGATTACACTCAACTACCGATTTAAATTGAAAGCACAAAGCTAACAAAGAGAATTTTATTCCAAAAATCAATAACCATTACAAATGACACGGTTTTCCTATTTATAGGCTTACAACTCAACAAATGACTTAAAAATTTACAACACAATATGCACACGACTTAAGACTAAACAGTACAACGACTCAACACTGACCTAAAGAAAAGTTCGCGACTTAAAAGAATATGCAGCGACTTAAAAATAACAAACAACACAACTTTGCGACTCAGTAATAAGTCGTTCGCGACTTATGGAATCATCAGCGACTTAAGGAGTTGAATGTTCGCGACTTATTTCCTTTACACGTGCTAAGAGAAAGCCGTAAACAATCTTCGCGACTTAATGGGGTTTCGGCACATAAGAAAATGGCAACGACTTATGAAGGGGTTGGCACGCGACTTAGGCTTCGCGGCTTACTGTGAAATGGGAAGTAGGTCGTTCGCGACATATAGAGGAGGGAGGAAACTCATGATTTGGGGAAGTGGAATAGATCGCGCGCGACCTAATTTTGAGTCGCGACATAGATCCATGGTGTTGGAGTTAGGTCGTGGGGTTGGGTTAATTCGCGTAGCGAAATAGGACTTAGGTCGAAGAAGTTAGGTCGTGTGATGGATTCGTGGTGTAATTTAGGTCGTGGGTCTGATGAGTCGTAGGTCGTGGATCGCGGAGATGGCGATGAGTCGTGAGTCGGTGGAAGGGCAATGAGTCGTGAGTCAGTGGGAGGACTGGGTCGCGGCTGCAGTGTTGAGTCGTGGAGAAGTGGCGATGGTTTTGAGTTGAGTCGCGGCCGATGCTTCGAATGAGGTAACTACTTCATCAGATTTTTTTAAAAAAAAACGATGCTTTGGATTTGTTGCATGGATATGAATGTGTTTGTATAGGTAAATATGCCGATATACATGCCTACACATATATTTGTAAGGCTCTGATACCAAAATGTCACGAGTCAAATTTCAACGGTTGAATCTGCGACATTCGAGTAAGTACGGGTCTCGATTTTCGAACGCCGAAATTTGAACCGTGACATTTTGGTATCAGGGCTGAAGATTGAAACTTTAACTCAGGAGTATATCACATTAGGTAACTCATTAGAGATAGGGTACGTAAACCCTAGAATGAGTATATCCCTAAGATATCCGTTCGTATGCCTCAGTAAATTCTCTTACTATCCACTGATAGTAAGTATGAGTGCAAAAAGAGGACGAGATAGGGGACGGGGAAATACCACTATGGTCAATACCCTGCAAGAACGGGAATAATATTTTCTTTATCAATCTATTTTTTTTATCATCCTGTTTCAATTCTTTGATGGTTCCTGGAAGCTCCAGGAAGAAGCTTTGATATATTTGCATGGGACATAAATTCCAGATGGGTCAGAATTGTTTGTTTGGATGAATTGTTTGTTTTGGTTGCTATGGTTGATAGGTATATTTTGGTTGTTTAAGCTAAAAGTTTTGGGATTGTATCCATATATATATGTCTATTCTTTGGGTCCCGACATATTCTATGAACGGTTAGTTATCCTTCGAACTGACCAATGCCCCTGCATACTTCGTAGATCTGGATGACTCGAGTATTTCGTGAGTGTTAAATAGATTCTTTCTTGTATCTATTAATGATATTCTGATTTGGTAAGCCAAATGCAGAATAGATATTCAGCTTGATCTGGTAATTCATCTCTCTATCTTTCTATATTCTTTTGTTGTCTCCCTACTTTCAAATTTCGAGGATGAAATTTTCTTGTGGGGGGAAACTATAACATCCCCGGATTTTAGCCAAGTTTAAATTGGTAATTTATATAGAAATTTTGGATTTAATTGAGAATTAATTTGGATATTTGGGAATAAATATATATAGTGGATTTTGAGAGTTAATTTGTATTGGAAATTGAAGAATAATATAATGTAATTTTGGGTTGAAATTCAAAGATAAGTATTTTATAAAAATTGTATTTGTATTTTGTAAATTAAATAAGATGTATGTTTTTTATTTATATAAATGGATTATAATTTTGAATTCGATTTTGGAATTAAATAAATATATTGGAAATAACAAAATGACTTAATAAATATATTATATTTAAAAAAAGCTTTATAAAATTTAGAAATACATATGTATGATTATTTATTAAAGTGTAGTTTAGTTTCAAACATTTTTCTTTAAGGATATATAAGTATGAATAAAGGTAGTTTAAATACAAACATTTGAAACATAACACATACATAAATAAAAGGAAATAATAAAAGTATGATTTGAATTAGATATAAATAAATTAAAAAAAAAACTATTTAAAAGTTAAATTTTAATATATACATATCTTTTGAAAAATTAATAAGACTTGAATAAAGTGTTTAAAAAGGAAAAGTAAATAAAAAATTTAAAAACATAAACATATGGAAATATGAAGCAATTTATAACAACACAAGGGTTGAAACACAATTTTTAAATTTATTTAAATTAAGGGTTTAAACACAAATTTCCTTCATGTTAGCAAATGTAAGTAAGTAATCATAAAGATTAACAAGTGTAAATAAATCATCATGCAAATAATACAAGTGGCAAAAATAAATTATTCTTAAAATTTAAATGATTAAAGAGTAAAACTAGGCTGCATGTTTTCTTTCTTTCATCTTCACTTCTCAGATTTCAAACCTGTAACAAATTAGATTCAAGAGAAAAAAAGGAAATATGAATTTAAAACAGAATCTGAAAATCTAAAACAAACTTCAAACTCAAACAAGAGATCAATGCACAATGATCAAATAATTTCAAACCTGGAAACATTTTTCAGTTTTTTAAATCAAGTGGCTGTTCCAAATTCAAGCCTGGGAAACAAAGCAATTCAAAGCCAAATGAAAATCTGGAAAACTGAAAACAAGCCAAAAACCAAATGCAAAAGAGAAATTGAAACCAGTAGAAAAGAAACAAAATTCAAAAATCTGAAGCATGCAGATTCAAAAGCATGAACCAAGCAATAAATCAGAGTTCAACTCAAAAAGCTTCAAGCCTTGATTCCAATATGCATTCAGATGAAAGTAGCAGATTCAAATCAATAATCATCATCAAGCAAACCTGTACAACTACTTCAAAATAAAAGTTTTTCTAGATGCAAGTCAAAAGCAGTTCCAATCCTGCCTCTGTTCTTCATTTTGATAGGTGAGAAACATCATTTTTTTTAAAAAAAAGCCTTGATATGTTATATCTTGATGGATGTGATGAATGATTTTTAGATTTGTTGCATGGATGTGAATGTGTTTGTATAGGTAAATATGCAGATATACATGCCTGCACGTATATTTGTAATGCTCTATTTAGTTACAGGAAAGAAGAAAAAAATAAACAAAGTCAAAAATCAATTACTCTTTATCAAATCTTCTTTAGGTCATGATTTGTAAATAGAATATGCTTGTAATAACAAGTTATAAGGTTTAAAAATATTTTTTGAGGATGAATATGAAGAATGTTTTAACAAAAAGAAGAATTATAGTAAAATTTAAACCATATCAAATTCTTGACTGAAATGGTTTGCTGATTCATATGTATAACCTGAATCTCCTTTAAAAACTAGGATTTTTAAAATAAAAATCATAATTTTTAGTTTTGATTCATAGTAGAATTTTCAAGATGAACAGAAAACCCATTTTCATCATTATCCGTTGAACTACAACGTGTGGTGGGTCGAGATTGCTGTTGAGGGAAGCTTGAGTGCTGAAGATCACTAGAAAAATAACAGTAACATTTATAAATAATCAAGTAGGTGGTACGACTGATTCTAGAGTTTATTTGACTGTTTGGATTGACGGTGGAATCGAGATGATTTTTTCATCATCGTTGCATCAGATCGCACCGGAACGGGGGGGGGGGGGGGGGGTGGGGAAGTGGTGCATGGACGATCGACGGAGTTTGAGTCGAAGTCGTAAGGATCCTGATGTCGTGATGTGACAGAGCGAGGAATTTTGGGGTTGATCAGTGAGTTCCAGGTTGAGTGAGATGGTTCGATTCCGATTGGGATACGATTAAGCAAATCTGGGTGGTCGAGTGGCTTAAAGGCATCGTCGTCGACCTGCCGAAAGTGGCGATGATGATCAGAGTGCTGGCGAATGATTGTACACGTGCACGACCACATTTGTATCAGGCATTGAAAGATGGGTTTGAAGAAAAAGGAGTTTCTTCAGATTCGGACATGAAGGCAATCACGAGATGACTCGAAACAAGTAAAGAGAGGGGAACTCGAAGTTGAGCTCGGGCCAGGGTCGGGATTATCTCGGAGTAGCTCGAGTGATTGTAAGATCAGTTTTGAAAGTTAAAATCAAATCAAAAAATTGATTTTTGTTAATCCATTATTCTTAAAAAATAATTGTCCTGATTAAGTTCTGAGATTAGTGGGTGTTTTGTACAAATTATCTGAATTTATTAAGGTTAAATAAGTTTTAAAAATAAGTAGTTTTAAAAAG
Organism: Allium cepa; assembly: GCA_030765085.1. NCBI lineage: Eukaryota > Viridiplantae > Streptophyta > Magnoliopsida > Asparagales > Amaryllidaceae > Allium > Allium cepa. The sequence continues at coordinate 870,350,837 of CM060943.1, read as the reverse complement.
ATTTTTGAACTAAGTTTTCTCAAAAGTAATTTTTTTAACAAGTTCCTATAATAAGTTTTCAGAGAATTAATCTTAAAATTAAGGATATGTTTAAAAAATTATTTAACTATAATGGGATGGTTATTTAAAATATTTCTAAGCATTTCAAATAAAAAAAATTGATGATGTGTTGAAATATGTGATTAAGATAAGTAGATTATCTTCAGTAAATTTAAGCCTTGGGTAATCAAAAATTTAATTATTTAGTCAACAATTAAAAGTTAATTAATTTATGTGATTAACCTAAGGGATAATTAATTGGGGTGGTTAAATTATTTATGTGATAGATTTAAAATTAATTAATTAGGATAATTGATTAATGGATAATTAATTAAAGAGTTAATTAATTAATATGATAAATGAAGATTAATTTATTAATTAAAGATAATTACTTAATGAAAGTAATGAAAGGTTAATACTTAATGATTAAAAGTTATTAATTAAAGTAATTAATAGGGGATAATTAAAAATTAATTATGTAAAAGCAATTAATTAAAATAAATAATTAAGGTTGATTAATTTAATAAATTAATATCAAATGATTTGTAATAAATTAAATCAAGATTTGATAATTTAATTCATGAGTAATTAATTTAATTGAAAATTTAATTGAATTTATTTAGGATTAAACAATTAATCCTGTTTATAAATGATTATTGAATGATTGGATTGCTTATGAATGTTTGCATTGTTTGAAATGCCTTGAATTGATTGTGATCTCTGGATTGTAATATTCCGTTCTATGAATTGAGCTGTGTGTAATATATTTATTTATTTATTTTATCTGTGATACATTTATCTATGAATCTGTGAATAAAGGTAAGTGTTATAGGAATATATCGCTTATCGATGTTGATGCGATTGAATCTGTGATGATTGATGTTGTTGTACTATTGTGTAAAACCCCTAGACTACACCATACACACACAAATATGGATTATACGAGGAAGTCGGTTAAGTCACAGATTTTAGAAAAAATTTATATTGAATTTTGAATTCAAAATATTTTTGGAAATGGAATTGGATTAAATATAAGGCTTTTGAAAAGGAGTTTTAAAGATGAAAGTTATTTTGAATAACTTGATAAAGTTTTGAAACTTAAATAATTTGATTTAAATTTTAATTCAAAATTTGAAATTGAATTCCTTGTTTGGAAATCATGGTTTAAAAGGCTATATACGTTACGTGTGTGTTTATATGGTTTTAAACTATTTTAAAAAGTGTTGTTTTGGAAATTTGAATTTAACCCAAGAATTTTAACTTGTATAAATGAAATCGGATTTTTCCGAAGCGAAAACTATTTATTTTCAAATAATAAAACCTTTGATGTAAGGAAAGGATTCCCAATTCGTGTTGAAAGATTTCAAGTTTGAAATAGAAATGAAATAATTTTGAAAGCTATAAATTTATCTTTGTGAAAGATGGTTGAACCTTGTTTTGAAATTGAAGGGGATTTTAAATAGTGTATCTTTTATATATAAGATTTGAAATGGGAATTGTTTTGAAAGTTATGAATAAATCTTTGGAAATGGTTTGAAAGCTATGAATTAAATCTTTGATTAAAAGATTAAAGGAGTTAATCCAATTTGAAAAGGGAAAATGTTTGAAAGAATATGAATGAATCTTTGTTAAAGATTGGTATACTTTGTTTCCAAATTGAAAAGGGATCTTAAAAGTGTGTCCTTTCTATAAAAGATTTGAAATGGAAGTTGTTTTGAAATATGTGAATGAGTCTTTGTGAAAGCTGGATGAACTTTGTGAATTGAATCTTTTTGTTTAAAGATTTGAAATGGTAATTTGTTTAAACCATTTGAAGAAAGGTTTTGGGTAATAAGTTGTGACTTAACTGAAATCCCATTATCCATATGTTTTTAAATATTGCGCTCATTATTTGGTTTAGCCGGGAGAGGACCTTTGTGTCATATAAACCATTCCGAATAATGATATGACGTTATGGATAGCATTTGAAGACAGATGGTAAAGACCGGATATTTTCGAAAGCGAAAGGATAACTCGTCGAATGTCTTTACACCGACTGGTCCCCGATATAGAGACTCCACATGTGAAGGGAAGTCTGGACGTGATTAGGAATTATCCGAATTTGCAAGGACTTCTTCGGAAGTGCCTTCGGTTCTGTTCGAACCCGAAACAGACTTGTATGGATGTGTGTCTAACATTACACTTTGAGATGTAAAGCTGGTTTCTATCAAATACATTTCTGTTTGGTGGCCGAGATTCATTCTCTTAGCTTAACACTCTTCTCTGAGACATACGAGCTCAGAGGTTATGTAATTGATGGTTACTAGTGATACATTCTCAATTTGGTAATGTGGAATACGAAGTGCTGCCGATCATTTGTTGATCGAAGCATGACTATGTGAAAAAGCATAGCTTTGTGGATGAGACCTCATCGAGCCTTACAACCCGGTAATGGTCGATACAGGAAAGATGCGGCAAGGTTGCAGGGGTCGCTCCCCTAGGGTATGTCCATTCCTTTTGGAAAAGGGTGGTATCATGGTATGGAGCCCAGATACTCAACTCATGTGGACACTGTAAATTTTATTACTGTGTGATGTTGTTTTGTGATGAGGGCCCTCGGATAAAGGTTGCAAACGACCGGGGATGGCATATCTTAGGTTTTACTCCCGGGAAGAGAGTAAACCGGCTTTGTGTTGGTAGAGATCCGGGTAATTTCTCGGGGCGTCTCTCCAGAGGTGTTTCCATGTGGCAATAAGAAGTTCCTTGGCCTGACCATTTGTTGGAAAATCGAAAGAAACAATACGCACCCTATACGGTTTTAGTTGTATAACCTGCCATGGAATGTGGCGGTAACCTGCTATTGAACATGGTAGCTATAGTAGGCATACAATAATGGTTGTATGCTGGCTAAGATTTATACTTTCGAAATATTTTCCACTATGCATTATAATAATATCAAAATGGTTTTCGCGTATCAAGCATTTTTGACTATCATTAGGAGAAATCTCCTCCAATTCTGCATTTGCATGGTGTGTGTGGCGGGAGGCCTTATGGTAGTTTCATTTTCCAAAAAGCATTGCGGATTTCAACTTTTAAAATCTTTTGTGGTTCTTTTAAAAGATAAACTGTTTTTGTTTGCTCAAACCAGTCCCATGACTGAATTGGAGTTGATTGTTCCCTTACTAAACTCTAGCTGCCCATAATTTTCCACACGGGCAGTCTAAAGTTTAGTTTTTCAGATAGTCAGATAGTAGATGTAGATTCGACATTTTTGAAGCCTTTGGATCTTGGCGATCACACTTGCTTCATTCTGGAGTTATCCAGTTTTCTTATTGCATCGTGATGATAGTTCGAGCTATCTTTAGTTTGGAGATGGAGTTGCAGTTGCATTATGGAGTTGGATTCTTTTGGAGATTTTAGTGGAGTTATCTTTCCATTGTCGATGGTTGCAAAGTGTAGACCATCCGGCTGTGTTTTATTTCCGCTGTTATTTTTGTATCTCTGATGTTAATATCGTTTGTATCAAATTGTTGTATATCATTGGATATTCTATTCATTGGAGTTATATGATATTCATTATTTTCTTCCGCTGTGTTTTTGTACTTAATGTGTTATTAGCTCCGGCACGTGTCAAATTTCAACGGTTGAATCTGCGGCATTCGAGTACAAGTGAAGTATGGGTGTCGATTTTAGAATGCTGAAATTTGGATCGTGACAATAGAATTTGGATCTGAAACATGTTCCATTGATTTTAAAATATTTAACAACATCTAATTTGATAAATGGGCTAACCCAATTTCGTTCCGGAGTCGAAACGGGCTTTTCGGGCCATTTATCGTTCAACAATCCAAACCAATCGTGCCCATTCATCTCTATTTCTAACCTACCTATATATATCCTATTAAAATCCTAGCCTATTTCTTATATCCATTTTTCTGTATGTACAATTTTATTTGCTTCTCCTCTTTCAATGGCAGACAGAACACTAGATTCCAATTGCAATTCCCAATAAAATTCGAAGCCCAAAATTAAGTCTCTTCAAACTATATCGAATTATATATGGATTGGAAGCTCTCGACGAGCGCAAGTCAAATATATGATTCATTTTTCAGTCTGGGTTTCGATGTGGCCGAAAATCGATGAACTATCCATGATCGTTCATCACGCCGTGACCAAAATCGTCCTATTTATGGGTATTGCAGAGTGGACCGAGAGGACTTCATCTATGTAGTTTATTTGACGAATCAGCGGTTGGATTTTCATGCAAAATTCGATTTGGGTTTGATTTCTAGGGCGGTGGCTGCTCTCGTTTGCTCGTGCCTAGGTGGACACGATGGCTCTGGGTGATCGCATGTGAAGGAGGCATCTCCGGTGGGTTGTCGGCGTCGCGGCATTGCAGGTTGAGGAGGCGGCGACCGTTAGTCGCACGCGATCGTGCTTTGGATGGCTAGCTTTCGGTTTCAAAAGCCTAGTAGCATATGTGTTATTGAGTGATGAAGAATATGTGACATGGCACTAAGGGATGGGTTAGTTTTCTTTCTTTTCTTTTATTTTAATTTAAATTCCATTCGTTCTGATCACAATAACTTTTGCATATGAGGTCAAAATTTCACGCTGTTATCTCCTCTAGGATCATATTGAAATTCCGGACATTTTGACGCTTGTTTGGACGAATTCTGAGACTGTTCAAATTTTGGGTTTAAATTGGATTTAAATTCAATTTAAATTCAAAAGGTGAGTGTTTCAACCCACTCACAACTTCTAAAATTTCTTATGTTTGTTAAATTGACTTATGATTTGATTAGAAATTTATTTATGACTGTTTGGCATATTTTTATCATCATCTTAGTTAAATTGGATATGTTGAATTAAGTTGTTATTTAATTTATTATTGCATATAAACTGCCATTAAATTGTTATTTAATTCATTATGGCACATAAACAGCCAGTTTAATTGTTGTTTAATTTATTTTTGAATATGAACTACCACTAAATACCTGTTGTTTATTATCTGTTTATATTGATGTTATTGATTTAATTGGATGATGATTGTGATAAATGGTTAATGATTGATATATGATGAATGTATGTTGTATGTTATATTGTTGTGAACTGCAAGTTGTATGGACTTTATTTCATTAGGGATCGTGGTTTGAAATGTTATATAACAACACTTATATTTTAAATTACGGATTGAAATGATAAATATCCGTATCACTTGACCATAGGATAGAAAATTATATACAGACACCATGGTCTATATATATAAAAATAATTTTGAAATGATTTCTATGGTTTCGTAAAGAAATATATGGATTATATAAATATTGATTTTAGATGTCACATAAATGTTATTTTATTTTTGATTTTTAGCTATGTATAAATTTGTTTTGAAATATAAAATAAGTTAAATAATAAAGTATGATTTAGGATTTGGTTAAATTTAAAATTTAGAAATTCGAGCTGTTTTGAAATTGAGTTGTGAAATCTAAGAAGCCATTTTATTATATAAAGTATTCTAATATTTAAACCATTTGAGTGGTGGAATTTATATTTTAAGTGTTTTGTTTTCGAAGTCTTATAACTTTGAAGTGCTATGATTTTCAAAGAAGGACATATTTGGAATAAAAATGATATTATATTAATTTGGGTTTTAATAAAATGATATCATATTGGTTTGGGTTTGAAATGGAAATGATATCGTATTTATATGGTTTTGATATGGATATTATATTCTGGTTTCGAAGTATAAATTATTTTAAAATGACCGTGGTGTTATAATAGCGTTTGGTTGTTAAAGAGACCAGGATCGGAAGTTGTCATACTCTCTGCCAACTCCAAAAACCACTTTAACAACCGTGTACGCAGAGGAGATTCCAGAATGAAGTAGGATGGTGGATGCATTCCTTTATGGTATATATGTGGACCCGACTCCCGTGAGTTGGCATAAGGTGGCTAAAATAGGAGCGATTAACGGGCTAATGAGGTAGCACCTTTGATTGGACACATCCTTTCGATATTATACTTTAACTTTTGGATTGATTCGGTGGCCACTTTTTATTTTTTTGATTTGGAGGTGTGGCCAAGGTGGGATGTAGCTGCAGCTATGCGTTACCACCGGCCGGAAGTATAATTGGTATATCTACACTGGCATTGCCTAGTTGTACCGTGTCACCTACCCTAGCGTGCCTTGTACGAGCTTGATTTGTGTCGTACCTATGGAGTTCCTCTGGTAGCCTCCCGATCAGGAGGTATTACGGTACTGTATAGACTATTGGCACTATTACGTGTTAAGGGCCATATGGGTAACCCCTTGACGTTATTTAAAAGCAAGTTTATTTTACTATTAGTCATTATTTTAATAGCGAAATATTACTACATAGTAAATAGTTTAACGAATCCTTGGAAGATGTGAATCCCGAACATCTCCTAAGTTACTGCACTCACGTTAGACATTGGATATGAGATGTCAAATCCCATAAACATCTCCGATGCTGTTTACACTCATATTTCATAGTTGATTTAACTCTCATAAGATCTTTTAGTTCTGACTCGAGTGTTTTGTCTTTTCAATTCGCTCGGGTCAGTCTGAGCATTTCAGGATTTGAAGACTTTATTTCTGGAGGGCGAAGACGTGGAGTGTGTTACTATTATCTATTATATTATTCACTGCATCATGTACTCCGCTGCATTTTATTATTCTCTGTATGTGTAACTCTAATACGTATTGTATAAGTATAATCAAATATTTTGTAAAACAGCTTCATGAACTATTTATTTGATTATTATATTTTGTCGTTCCGCTGCAAGATTCTGTTTTGTTTTTCTTTCTCTGCATTTTCTTATTTACCCTAATAACAATCCGCTCTTTTGTATGGTTTGAGTTTGACGTGTGTGGTTTGTCGTCGATTTAAAGCGTACAAAAAGGCGGGATGTTACATCTGGTATCAGAGCTTTGGTTTAGCGATAAACCTTAGCTTTGTGGGGTCTGACTCTTTATTAATAGGGTAGTAATACCCTATGATGAGTCGCCGAGCGTATATATATGAGAGAGCGTATTTGTTAGTGTTATAAAAGGTTTTGATATTGTGTTAATTTGTTCCGTTTTGTACTTATAAATTCTGGTTGGTGCATAGGACGCTATGACATCAACAGGGATTTCTAAACATTTAATAGGACAAACCAACACAATATTTGTTTTGAATATAGGTGAATGAAATAATTTTACCTATTATGTTTTCTGTATATAAAGTAATAAATTTTATAAAGAATATATTTGGGTTGTAATGTATTGGTTGTTAGGCGGTGAAATTTATAAATATTGATGGGAAACAAAATTTGAAGAAAATAAAATAAATGTAAATTGAAAATTTTAAAACTCAAGTTTCGAGATTTTTAAAATTTCCTTCAAAGTATTTTGGAATATAATAATATTGTTTATAAGTATTTTCTTATATAAATATTTCAAAATAATTTGAAAGGATTGTTTTTTGTAAAAAAACTTTGGAAAGAAATAAGTTCTGTACTTCCCTCTTTGTCACTGGAAAATAATTTCGGTGATGAGTGCACGCATCATCGACATCCATCTTCGAGTTTCATAGTGGGAAGGCCAATTTAGTAGTTTTACCGTAGACTTGTTTTAAAAAACAAATACAAATTTTAAATTGTTTGAAATATAATTGGATATACAAATTGTAAATATATACGTTTATCTACTATTTTTTTTTAAATGATTTGAAATGAAACCCGGTATTTAGTTCTTAAATTTTCGTTAATTAATAGTTTCAACTATTTTAGTGAAATGGAATGTAACTAGTTAATAATTGGAACCTTTAATTAAAATAAGAGATTAAATGCTAGGTTATAAATGAAATAACAAGAAAGTTGAAATTGTAACCCATAAAGCAAAGGATATGATTATTGAACATTAAATTAATTTAAAAGAAATGAGAAAACTTGTATAGCTTTCAATTACATTCTTAAAGCATATATATATAACTTACCAAATGTTAAAAGTTGTAATGTTAATAAGAAAATGTAATGGATATTATGCAAGTAATAAACTTGAGATAATGAAAGTATTCAATGAAATTCTTTAATAAATAAGAATTTGATGTTGTAGTTGTTATAAACTTACGTATGAAGGAAAGGCTACTAATTAAATAAATGGAAAGGTAGGTATTATAAATAAATGAGTAAATGAAATTAAGTAATAAATGAAATTGAGGAATGAATGAATATAATGCAACAAAAGAAATTTACATGATATGAATAAACGAGAATAAATGGAAATTTGTAAGAAGTTAAATGTAAATTTAAAGGGTAGGTCATTATACGAATGAAAAGGAAATCAAACAACAAATGTTATAAAATGAAATTATTAAGAACGAACTTGACCTATTGTTTGCAATTGTTGTTGGTTTGTTTTATGGTTGGATGGGCAAGAATACTTTAAAATTGTTTGGAAGAATGAATAATCTATTTAATTTCATCTACGACTATCGAGTAAATGGTGCGCTTAATAGTTTATTTTTCATTCTATACAATTTAAAGTTTTTGAACCTGCAAAACTGTTTGTTTTATTTAATATGAATGGACAATTGATTGTGTTGATTTTTGATTATATGTTGGTTGCAAGTGGTTGTTGGTTATATTGGTTTGTTTGTTAGTGGGTGAAACAACTTTGATATTCCGTTTTATATATTTATTAACTCTTTTTGGATTATATAAGTGAAATACAGGTTATGAAAGCAATTGCTATTGCTTTTGGTTTCATAAAATAAGCGTTAATTGCCCGACAAATAGGTACGTTTTCGGATTACAGTTTTATAGCGCTATCATATTGTTTTTCCCGTGTTGGGATATATATTATTTTGGAAAATATGTGTTGTATATTGTTATATTTGATATTATATTTTCTCTCGAGCTTCTCCGTACAAATGAGACTTTGCCGAAATTTTCCGTAAATTTTGGACTTAGAAATTTTTGAAAATGTTTCCAAACTTTATTAATTTAAGTATAAAATGATCTAATGGTTATAAATTGGTATATTTTATTTAAGTTAATTAATTTTGTAAATTTATTTGTTTATAAATTTATTATTTTAAGTAAGATATATTGATTTCTTGATTCTTCTTTTCCCTTCTTTTTCCTTTTCGGGGACAAAAAGTTTTGAGTGGGGGAGAGTGTAACGACCCAAAATTTTCGATAATTAAATTTGGTTAATTTAATATGTTTTAGTAATTTAACTTGGAAAGAAAATAAACAAATCTGTAATTTAATAATGAAATCATTAAAATAAAAGGTAATAATGTTAATACAAGTTAATAAATTACTAATTTGGCGCAGACCCAATTAATTGAACCAATTGTAAGATTATAGCTGATTGTAATTGATAAATTGGGGAATAAGTTCAGAATACATTAATTAGTGAAATAACACGTAATAAATGTTAATTTGATAAAATCAATGTTAGTATCAATTAAAGAAATAATTGGAAATAATGTTAATTCTATTTATAATATGAAAATTGGTTGATTTAAAGAATGGAAATCAAGATTTAATAATTTAATTGAAATGTAAAATTCAATAATTGGATTAATTGCAAATAAATGAAATTAAATATTTAATTATTACGTTATTGGAGATTAAGATGAAATCTGAGAATATTAAGGTAATAGATCATGAATCCAATGTTAAATGCATCCATTCGAAAATGATGAATTGAATAATAGAATGAAAGTTAAATGAAATAGAACTATTGGAAATCTAATTTATAATTTCTGAAGTTAATGGAATTAAGGCTAACACTGAAATTAATAAATTAATCAACTCTAAATTGACAGTTAAATTTGGTTAAATTAGTGTAAATGATTAAGAAATTTAAAAATGATGAAATTGGCTAATTATAGAATTGAAATTGAAAACTTGATTTAATTAATCAATTATTAATTTATTTAATTAACTAGGAACTAGCCATTTTGGCCACTAACTCGGATTTCGACGAAACCAGTTCTCATCGGATCCATAATCGTGAATTATTGTAGGATTTTAAGTTTCGTAGAGATCAGACTTGTCATTTGATCGTACGAACGTGAAACGCCTAGAAATCAATTTAATTTAAATCAATTGGAATCAAATTGAAATAATTTGATTTTAGCATAACTTCTTCATATGATAGAATTTGGACCTGAAACCTGTTTCATTGATTTTAAAATATTTAAAAACATCTATGTTGATATATGGGTTGACCTAATTTCGTTTTGGAGTCGAAATGGGCTTTTCGGGCCATTTGTTGTCCAACGATCCAAACCAATCGTGTCCATTCATCTCTATTTCTGACCTGCCTTTATATATCCTATTATAAACCCTATCCTATTTCTTATATCCATTTTTCTATATGTATAATTCTATTTTTTTCTTCTCTTTCAATGGCAGACGTAACCCAAGATTCCAATAAAGTTTCCAATAAAATTCAAAGCCAAAAATTAAATCTCTTCAAATATATTGAATTATATATGGATTAGAAGCTCTCGACGAGCACAAGTCAAATATATGATTCGTCTTTCAATCTGGGTTTCGGTGTGGCCGGAAATCGATGAACTATCCACAGCCGTTTATCACGCCGCGGCCAAAATCGTCTGATCTTCGAATCTATTTCTGGGTATTGTAGAGTGGACCAAGGGGACTTCATCTATGCAGTTTATTTGGCGAATCGACAGTTGGATTTTCGTATAAAATTCGATTTGAAAATTCGATTTGGGTTTAATTTCAAGGGCGGCGGCTGCACTCGTTCGCTCGTCCCTTGGTGGCCGCAATGGCTCGGGGAGATCGCATGTGAAGGAGGCTTCTCTGGTGGGTTGTCGGCGTCGCAGCGTTGCAGGTTGAGGAGGCGACGACCGTTAGTCACGCGCGATCGTGCGTTGGGCAGCTAGGGTTTGGTTTCAAAAGCCTGGTAGCATGCGTGTTACTGAGTGATGAAGAATAGGTGACGTGACACTAGGGGATGGGTTACTTTGCTTTGTTTTCTTTTATTTTAATTTAAATTCCATTCGTTGTGATTGCAATAAATTTTGCATATGAGGTCGAAATTTCACGCGGTTTTCTCCTCTAGGATCATATTGAAATTCCGGACATTTTGGTGCTAGTTTGGATGAATTCTGAGACTGTCCAAATTTTGGGTTTAAATTGGCTTTAAATTCAATTTAAATTCAAAAGGTGAGTATTTTAACCCACTCACAACTTCTAAAGTTTCTTGTGTTTGTTAAATTGATTTATGATATGATTAGAAATTTATTTATGATTATTTGGCATATTTTTATCATCATCTCATTTAAATTGAATCTGTTGAATTAAGTTGTTATTTAATTTATTATTGCATATAAACTGCTAGTTAAATTGTTATTTAATTCATTATTGCATATAAACTGCCAGTTTAATTGTTATTTAATTTATTTTTAAATATGAACTGCCAGTAAATACCTATTGTTTATTATCTGTTTATATCGATGTTATTGATTTAATTGGATGATGATTGTGATAAATGGTTGATGATTGATATATGATGAATGGATGTTGTATGTTATATTGTTATGAACTTCAAGTTGTATGGATTTTATTTCATTAGGGATTGCGGTTTGAAATGATATATTACCGTACTTATATTTTAAATTACGGATTGAAATGATAAGTATTCGTATCACTTGACCATAGGATAGAAAATTATATACAAACACCGTGGTCTGTATATATAAAAATAATTTTGAAATGATTTCTATGGTTTCGTAAAGAAATATATGGGTAATATAAATATTGATTTGAGATGTCACATAATTGTTCTTTTATTTTTGATTTTTAGCTATATATAAATTTGTTTTGAAATATAAAATAAGTTAAATAATAAAGTATGATTTGGGATTTGATTAAATTTAAAATTTAAAAATTCGAGCTGTTTTGAAATTGAGTTGTGAAATCTAAGAAGCCATTTTATTATATAAATTATTCTAATATTTAAACTATTTGAGTGGTGGAATTTATATTTCAAGTGTTTTGTTTTCGAAGTGTTATAATTTTGAACAACTATGATTTTGAAAAATGGATATATTTGGAGTAAAAATGATATTATAATGATTTAGGTTTTAATAAAATGATATCATATTGGTTTGGGTTTTGAAATGGAAATGATATCGTATTTATACGGTTTTGAAATGGATATTATATTCTGGTTTTGAAGTATAAATTATTTTAAAATGACCGCGGTGTTATAATAAAGTTATAATAACGTTTGGTTGTTAAAGAGACCGGGATCGGAAGTTTTCATACTCTCTGCCAACTCCGAAAGCCACTTTAACAACCGTGTACGTGGAGGAGATTCCAGAATGAAGTGGGATGGTGGCGGTGTTCCTTTGAGGTATATACGTGGACCCGACTCCCGTGAGTTGGCATAAGATGGCTAAAACAGGAGCGATGGACGGGCTAATGAGGTAGCACCTTTGATCGGACACATCCCTTCGATATTATACTTTGACTTTTGGATTGACTCGGTAGCGACTTTTGATTTTTTTGATTTGAGGGTGTGGCTCGAGGTGGGCGGTAGCTGCGGCTATGCATTATCACCGGCCTGGAAGCGTAATTGGTATATTTACCCTGGCATTGCCTAGTTGTGCCATGTCACCTACCTTAGCGTGCCTTGTACGAGTTTGATTTGTGTCGTACCTATGGAGTATCCTCTGGTAGCCTCCCGATCAGGAGGTATTACGGTACTGTATAGACTATCGACACTATTACGTATTAAGGGCTATATGGGTAACCCCTTAATGCTATTTAAAAGTAAGTTTATTTTACTATTAGACATTATTATAATAGCGAAATATTACTACATAGTAAATAGTTTAACGGATCCTTGGGAGATGTGAATCCTGAGCATCTCTTAAGTTACTGCACTCTTGTTAGACACTGGATAGGAGATGTCAAATCCCGAAACATCTCCGACGTCGTTTACACTCATATTTCACAGTTGATTTAACTCTCATAAGATTTTTTAGTTCTGACTCGAGTGTTTTGTCTTTTCAATCCGCTCGGGTCAGTCTGAGCATTTCAGGATTCGAAGACTTTATTTCTGGAGGACGAAGACGAAGAGTGTATTACTATTATTTATTATATTATTCACTGCATCATGTACTCCGATGCATTTTATTATTCTCTGATATGTATAACTATGATATGTATTGTATAAGTATAATCAAATGTTTTGTAAAACAGCTTCATGAATTGTTTATTTGATTGTTATATTTTGTCGTTCCGCTGCAAGATTCTGTTTTGTTTTTCCTTCCCTGTATTTTTTTATTTACCCCAATAACAATCCGCTCTTTTGTATGGTTTGAGTCTGACGTGTGTGGTCTATCGTCGATTTAAAGCGTACAAAAAGGCGGGATGTTACAACTCCGATTTCACTTTTTTGCTTAGGAGTTAGAACAGGGTGCGTGAATTTGAAAATTTTGTGAGAATTTATTTTCTTCAACCATTAAATCTCGAGCGAACTTATTGCTTTCCTCTTAACTTTTTTTGTTAACTGGTATAAAGGAAATAAGAAAAAAAAAGTAATACGTGTTAGAAGATGCAGGAGACGTGTTGAAAATAACAGGATACATGTTTGAAGACAAGGTAGATAGTAGGGTGGCTTGAGAAAACAAAGAAAGGTAGTGGATGTGAATTTTGTCAAATATTATATTTACATTTAAATTTTAAATCGTCTCGAATCACGCAACTCACGATCTCAACCTCCTATCGATGCGTGGCGCTAGGCATTTCTAAAAGGTCTCGGGTCCTAATTCGATTATATGGAGAAGATAGCTTTTCGAACCCAGTTTTAATATTAAATTTCGATATATATTTCAGCGTGTTTATATATCGTACGGCCACATGACAACTCCAGACGCTATAAAAATTAAATCTGATAATAATACAATATTACGGTTCCAATGGAATTGGTTTCGTCTAATTCTGAGACTGTGCCTTGGAAGGCTATTTTTAAATATCGATTTAAACGATATATTTTTAAAACTGAACAGAACACTTTTTAAATTCAATTTTTACACTTTTACTATCTTTAGCACTATCAATATGAATTTTACAAGCCTTTAAATTATTTTTAACAAGCTTAAAATTGCAGATTCAACTATTTACCCAATTTCCAGTTATTTAATTAAATAATTAAGTCACTCAATAAAAAGTGGCATTTGAAATTCATGTTAGAAATTAACTTTTAAATATTTAAAATCAATTAGATATTCCAATTTCAAATGTACAAAATCCCGAGTCGTCACATTACACTCCCCTTGAAAGAATTTTGTCCCCGAAATTACTATTTAAGAAGAATGATCCATAACCCGTTAACTATCCCCCAATCCAAATAGTTTTAACAACTTCCCAAAACCAAACTGTTTAACAACACCCAAAACAATCTTTTTATTAAAGACATTATCATTCTTACTAACTTCCCAAACTCATCCATAGATTCCAACCAATATTATTTACTCAATCATTCAAATTATAATTTAAAACCAAATTGCAAACTATCAAAATTTCTTCAAAATTTTTCCAACTCCCTAAATTTTCGGAAAATTTCGCCAACATCTCCTTTGCGCGGCTAGATCAGTACAACTACAAAATGCCTCTAGGGGCCCCCAAATTTCAAAAGAAAAAAAAAGTCAAGTGGCTAGATTAGAATAATCATCAAATTTCATATGACAATTTGCAATACATACAATTTTTTGTTGGCCAATTCATTTTATCTTCTGAAATCATAACATCAATTTATCCTTTGTTTTAAAACACCTGTATATCCTACCAAGCAATAGTATCCAAATGTAAAATCCAAATTCATTTATTCATTTTCTTTACAAATGTTTCAACATTTGCTTTGCTTAAGATGTACACATATCATCCGTGTGCAATATCGAATCCGATCGCTCACTCGATCACACAATTTCACTTCGGAACTAGTATCGTCCACCCGACTTCCTAGTGTGGGCTCAGATCTGGTTTCTTGATCAGAAAATGTCATTCTCCTTGCATAGCCACAAACTATGGTAGAAAATTTTAAAACCAATCAAAAATCCACATCCAAGGTTCGCCGTCGAAATTGAATGAAAAATCCCAACTTGAATCGGTATAACTTTCCCGAAATTCTGTGCTTGAATCTGGATCAAATCGCTATGCGCATAAAATAATGTATGTACATCTTATGTATTTATCCCAATTGATTATTAGCTACATCAGTTTTCTTTTTATTCACATTTATTTTGATTTCCGTACATTTATTCACAATACCACTTTTATTAAATCTCCATTCAAATATTAACTTAGTATTTTTCCAATACCAAATTTCTTAAGAATTTCATTACCCATTTCTTAAGTTCAATTTAAGTATTTTATACAACCTCTTATATTTATTTTCATTTAACTAAATTTTTAATTCCATTATGAATTCAGTTTACCTTCCAATTTTCCACTATTGAATGCCATTAACCACCTCTCAACCCATAATTATTTCTTGGTTATTGTAATTAGTTTCATGCACTAATTCGTTTTCAATCAAATTCCATTTCAAATCTATTTAACATACTAATTTTATTTATCACTTCATTTTCCAATTTAATACCAAATCCCAATAAAAAGTTTATTTTCAAACTTTTACTTCTTTTAGTTCCCTCGAACAAATTCTACAATTCTAATTTACTTAACACAATTTAAATTGATTGCAATCTTCAATTTCAGTTCAAGTTCTATCTATTTTCAAATTTAAATTAATTTGTTCATTTACAAATTTATTTCCAACTTAATAAATTTTATTACAATGACCATTTCGTTTAATCAACTTAGACCCTTTCCTCAAATTCACTTTATATTTAACTTGGTTTAGTTAAATTTCATTTCTATTTAAATTTTTAAAATTTCATAAGTTTTTTTCCAACTTATTTAAATTCTATTCACTACTCTCTTTAAATTTACTTCACTTGATGGGTTACTTTTCCAACTTATTTCGTTTTTCATACTCATTTTAATTTAACTCTTCTTAAGTTAAATTTTATTCTAAATAGATTTCAAATTTTTATAAGTTTTTCAAACCCATTTATTATTCCATAAACATTTTAAATTAACTTCCAAAGTTTAAGCAATTCCTCAACATTTCAAAATAAATTTTGAAAACACAAATATGTAAATCAAACTATTCTTTTGTATTTTCAAAATCAAACCCAATATTTGCATACAAACACCAATCCAAAACATCCAGGTAGCAATACCTCTCTTGGAAACTCGAAAATGAATATTGATAATGCTGCAGTCATCATCGAAATTATTTTCCAGCGATCGAAAAGAGTTTAGTGCTTTTACCTTCCTTAAAAACATTTTCAAATATTTTTAATTCCAAATCCCACCAGATTTCATATCCAATTCAAAAATATTTTCAAATAATATCACTATTATTCCTCCAAGGCCTTTGAAAATCGTTTTCAAACTCAAAGGAAATTAAATTTCCCAAATTTTCAAAACTTCAAAACCTTCCAATCTGTATTCAAAAATTTCTCTGGGAGTTCGAGTTACAATTCCCATTTACAACTCCATTTTGTTATATAAGTTAATTTCTTAACTTTTTTGTTATAACATTAATTTCTTATTTTAATTTCTATACAGCAATGATAATAATTTAAAATTATCACTTTCCAGCAACCAAGGAACCATATATAATTCTGAAAATTTATTTCTTTTATATAAGAAAATAATTTAGGCAAACCATTTCATTTACCTTATTTAAAACAATACCGTGTCGAACTGTTTTGTACAAGTGTTTAGAGATCCCTATCAATAACGTTAATTACTCGTATTGGTCAAAATCCATAAACCATTCAACAAACCAATCAACACAATATAAAACGATTTTATATTCACTATCAAATACGCGCTCATATCTATTAATATGCTTAAACTCATTCTAGAGTACCACTGACTATATCCCCAATGAGTAATTCCCACCTGAGCCAAGGTTCTCTCTTAACCTTCAGCTCTGATGCCAAATGTTACAACTCGATTCGACATCAATACGTCCACTATGTTAAATGCCAAACATTCGAATGTTGGAAAACCGAACCATTAGGGTTAAAGAAGAAGGAGGTTGAAGAAGAAATAGAAACAACATCACAATCTCACAAACACAGTGGAACAATATATAATATATAAATGACCAATCTTTAAACAAAAGAACTATATCTGTTATATACATTACATCATTAGAGTACAACAAAATTCATAGCACACAACTGACTATGAAGTTAATCATACACAGCGGAATATACATCAAATACGTGTAATATGTCTTGCCATCCAGCTCATCACCTGAGCTCCATAGCAGTCCATCCAGAATCTGTACTCTATAATACTCGGTCTATCCTGACCATTATAGCGAAATAACACCCAAGTCAATCTGGAATGCCGGATTAAGAAAACACACTCAATTGGATTATTAAAGCTTTCAAAATCTTTTGAAATCAAAGGTATCTCGTAAGACCACACCACAAATAAACATGCCGAGTATTTACCTTACGATAAAATAAAACATCTTTATCAAACCGTTTGATATTATAATAGTGTCTATAGAAAGTAAAATAGTATCTAGCTGAAATGCTTGCATCTCATATTCCAGCATAGTTGGGCATAATCAAAACCGTACAGGTGCTTATTAGAGATTGGATTCCATAAAATGGCAGGGCTACTGGGGTACCGCCCGTCATAGTACGTGGTCTAGATCACCGTACCGAGGATCCCTTTGATCCTCAGCTACACCAGAACGGAGCTACCTCTTACTGGATAGTTGGAATAAGATCACCCTACGGTTGGGATCAGCAACCGCCTACTCAGTTGAAATAAAAGGGACATGTAGATAGGGATGACCTTACACTAATTGGTTGCTAGCCACTTAGCCTTGCTGCACCTTCCCTGTTTTAGTTATTCCTGATTGATGAGGCTCGAGGCTATGTGTTACCTTTTTAGAACACATCTCGCTTAGAATGCTCATCATCCTCCCGACGATGTTCAAAAAACATTCATACAAGTCTGTCCCCGGTCCGAACGAAACCGAAGGCACTACTCCTACTATATCCAGTTTTGAATCATCCTCAGGATTAGTAGCGATTAGCCCTTGCACTTCACTTCTCCATCTTTGACTCCAAGCTCTAGTCTTCCTCACGAAAATGTTCAAATCGGATCGAAGTGGTTTTTGGGAAATTACTCCCAATCCCGGTCACTTCGAAACGATCAGCACATTGGTCAACGTTGATAATCGGTTATTTAACTATCAAATCACACAATCATCCAAGCAATTTGTTTCGTTTCCACTGAAAAGCACCAAGTCCTAATAACTTAGATTTTAAATAATTTAAATTACTTTATCGAAAGATATTTATATTTAAAACATTTAAAATAAAACTACTTAATGGCTTTATTCAAAATGATAGTATGAAATTCTATGATAATTTTTCAAGTAAAACTTAGCCAAAACTACCTTCAAAACAAAAGTCATTTTTATGAAGTATAAATATTAAGAAATAATCTTTTAAATCATAATGCTAATTTAACCTTAAAAGTAATTACTACTATAACTAAATTAACAAATATTTACTTTAAAGTTTCAAAATAATTTAAATAATAATTTCCTCTAAAATATTCCTATAAACTACTTTAAATTTTTTAACTTATACTTTAAAAATATGCTTTGAGAACATACTTGATTTTTTGCGAAATTCACTTTTCATTCCAATATAACCGTCTAATCATTTATAAATCCTTCTTAATTTATCCCAATTTAATTTTCGTTTCAACCTATAAATTTCTTTCAACACTTTAAAATAAACCACTTTTATTTTTAAAACACATTTCCATCTTCTTATAATCACTTTCAAAAATATATATACTTAAACTATTTACAACAAGGCTACTAAAATTACTAAAATCAAATAATACTTAAGAAATTCTATATTAATTATTGAGTAAAACGTAAACCAAAATTTCTTTTTAAAACAAAGTTATTATATCAAACATTTATGTTAGAAATCGCCTTTGAAAATCTTAATACTAATTTACCTTTAGAAAAATAATTAACTACCATAATTAACTAATAAATATTAACTTTTCACTTAAAAATAATTAAAATAATAAATTTCGAAAACATTCTTAAATACTTTTTTTAAAACTTCTAGTTATACTTTGAAATATTTTCTTTAAAAAATATACTTAGTTTTCCCTTGAAAATATACTTCCCAACTTTTTAAAAATAAAATCACCCTTTTTATTTTTAAAATGAACTTCACCTTTTCTTATAAATTCCATCAAAATCTATACTTCCAAATTCATCCACTGATAAATATTCCACTTCATTTATAAACCAGTTTACAAATTCCCATTCTCACTTTCCTTAAAATCACAATTCCATAACAATAAATCAATTTCAATCCGATTTCCTGGTTTTAAATTCCCTTTTAAAATTTATTATTCGATTTATCTAATTCCCAATAATTATTTACTTAAGAATTTTTTTTTAATTTCCTTTTAAAAATCTAACTTAATTCTTAAAATACCCATATATATATTCAGCCAAGCATAGCATTCAGTCATTTCAGTCTCCAATAAAATCAATATAATCTATCACAAATCATCAAATAAATCATTGCTGAATATAAAATAAATTCAGTCGTTTTGAGGAATCCAGTTGGATCCCTCCAACCTGTTTCCCTGCATCCACAGATGTTAGCACAATATAAAATATCAATCCCACTTCGAGGGGGATATCGTGGTATATAGGGTCATCCGCTATTATACGGGGCCCATAGGGTCTCATCCCCTATACAATGCGGGAATATCAATCACTCTAATATATATACACTATATATCATATCACATTCAGATTGATAATAATTAGCAATGCAATCAACAACAAATAAATTAGATTTAACTATTAAATTTAAATGGTAAGCCAATGAGTGAGAAAATCTCACCTTTGATTTTATTTGCAGACCATTTTCATCTTAACTTGTTTTCTTCACGATTTCTGACCTTGAATAAACATTATATGATTTATTATTGTTTGAACTAATCGAACAATTAATTACCATCTATTGATTTAATTAACTAAGATTTTTATTTAAACTAATTTTCCTTTAATAAAATATTTTTAATGACTAAAATAATTGAATAAGTTAACCACCTTAATAGTTATTTTTAAAATTAAAATTAAGAAGTACGCAAAAATATGTATGTATATGTATAATTATTCTTTCTTTTGAAACCACATATGTACTTATAAAATAACTTATATAGATTCAAAAATCCAATCTTTTAAATAAATTCTTCAACATTTCAAAATTTCTATATATTTCCAAAATCATATATATATATATATATATATATATATATATTTCTATTTTACCTATATATTTATATATACATTAAATTCTAATAAGATAAAATTCCTTCAAACCTATATGTATATATATTAAAAAGCAGAACTGCTTTTATTTTTATTTTTTCGAAATCATCATTTTCAAAATCCACTACTTTCTAGAAAATCAACATTTAAAATAAATGTTAATAAATCTTACCACCATTTTCTTTTTTTATTAACCATTCAAATTCATACGTTAAATTAAATTAAATGAAATTAAGATTGGTTATACCTAATCACCATCACAGCCTCGCCTCCATCCTCGATGCGGCCACCAATATTTCACCCTGAGCAGCTGCCACATGCCACCTACATCGAACTCGTACTCGACTCTCCCCCTAAGCCTCCGATCTTGAGAACGCGTGTGCGAACGAGAGTTTCGGCCGACCCTAACTGCGACTCACCTCCTGAAGCCTCGCAATCCCTAGCTTCACGCGCCATCACCTCTTCGTCGCCACTCCATCATGAGCGACCTCTGTTGTAATCTCGACGCGAACGCTGCTCGCCACCTTGCGCACTCGTTCCCCCTTGTCGAAGTCGAAATCGAATTCGATTTCAATTTTTTTGCTTAGGAACTTGAGCAGGGTGCACGAATTTGAAAATTTTAGGAGAATTTATTTTCTTCGGCCATTAAATCTCGAGCGAATTTATTGCTTTCCTCTTAACTTTTTTTCTTAACTGGTATAAAGGAAATAAGAAAAACAAAGTAACATGTGTTAGAAGATGCAGGAGACGTGTTGAAAACAACAGGATACGTGTTTAAAGACAAGGTAGGTAGTAGGGTGGCTGGAGCAAAGAAAGAAAGGGAGTGGATGTGAATTTTGTCAAATATTATTTAAATTTCAATTTTAAACTGTCTCGAATCATGCAACTCACAATCTCAGCATCCTACCGATGCGTGCCGCTAGGCGTTCCTAACGTTATACCTCTATTTCGAACACAATGGAAAGATCTCGAGTCTTAATTTGATCGTATGGAGAAGATAACTTTTTGGACCCAGTTATAATATTAAATTTCGATATAGATTTCAGCGTGTTTATATATCATACGGCCACACGATAATTCCAAATGCTACAAAAATTTAAATCTGATAATAATACAATATTACAGATCCAATGGAACTCGTTTCATCGAATTCCGAGGCTGTGCCTCGGAAGGCTATTTTTAAATATCGATTTAAACGATATATTTCAAAACAATAAAACACCTTTTAAATTCCATTTTAACACTCTTACTATCTATAGTACTATCAATATAAGTTTTACGAGCCTTTAAATTGTAGATTCAACTATTTACCCAATTTTCAATTATTTAATTAAATAATTAAATCACTCAATAAATAGTGGCATATGAAGTTCAAGTTAGAAATTAACTTTTGAATATTTAAAATCAATTAAATATTCTAATTTCAAATGTCTAAAATTACGGGTCGTCACAAGTAGGCAAGTTCAATATATGGTAATGCAGTATGTAACATGTACAAAAAATTAAGCCACGCGAATACTTTATATGGTGCCTAACTAAGTGATAGATGCTCTTCTATTAACAGCTTAAATGTCGATCTATTTTTTATTCTCCTTTTTTAAAATGAAAACGTCATGTGTTCCGTATGAATTAAATTACAATTATTTCAAAATCCTTTACACAACCTATTGAATCATCTAATAATGATTAAAGAATAAAAAATAAGACATTTGGAATATATGAACAACTCAACTACATATTCCCTAAAGTCCATGCACAAAAAGAAGGGAGGAACCCAACGCTTATAAGCTAACTCAGATCATGCCACGCGAAGCTGATGATACTACAATGGAACTTGGAAGCTGTGACGCCCCACCTCTATACCCAGGCTAGCAAAGGACACTACGGTGTAATGCCGTCAACTAGCACGGAGAGTAAGGCTGTTAAGGAGCGACCATCCGTGCTATTGCTTTGTGCGAGCACCGATATGTTAGATAGTATAACATGCTCATGAGGAAGTCCGACATATCGATACAAACTCAAAGCTACTACACAGTGGCTATATGAATTCTTCGGAAACAAACGTAGAAATAAACATAACACAAATCAGTCACAAATATCCATATCACAAAGGCGGAAAAAGATATGAATATAACACATGAAAGTGTACATCAGAGTAGTGGTCAAAAAAGATCCACACTGTCACAAAAGAATAGCTACAAGTGCTAGACAAAAGAATATGGATACATCAATGAGTCTATATCTCAAATGTATACAACAAAAACTACTAATCTAAGTAGTTAGCCAAAAGTCAGGGTGATAATCCCAGATGTGAAGTCAAGCAGAAGCATCTGTAACATCTCGATCTGATCCAAGTATTATTTAATAAGAAAATAATAAACGGACCAGTCTAGCTATAATATCAGATAAAATGATATAGAATAGGAGATATGACATAAATATATATATAATAACCATAAAGCCACATTATGATAAGTATGCAATTGAAAAATCAACTTCGGATTAATCAATATCACGAGAATCTTCTCAAAGATCAAAAGGAATGTCATACTCCTTATTTACCAAATCACTAAACTATAAATATTGACAATAATATCAATGTCAATCACAAAAGTTAATGACATACAAATTCACCAATGCACAAATATTGATAATACTTATCAATGTAAATCACAAAAATTGGTGAAACACAAAATTCTAGAAATCAACAATGGAAATCCAGAAATCACAAAAAAGGGGGAGGCCTATCACAAAACGGGAGCATGAAAACTCACCAACACGTGTATCACAAAATGGAACGTTATTACATGGTTGCTAACCATTAATTTTGAGCCGAAGCTCCACAAAACGACCCGAAGACCATGGGTCGCTACCCCACCAATTTGAGCCGAAGCTCCATAGAAACGGGATTTAGTCTCCCTCGTAGACAAAGAGACATCGCACATTTGCTAGTCTAAATCACAAAAAATGATCATCAACGATCATCAAGAAGTGTCAATTACAGTAAGCTAGTAAATATAAAAGCTTAGCTTCAGTCCCATAACCACTAGCTTAACTCAAATATTTACGAACAAATTGTAGATTTTCACTAGAAAATTGTCACAAGAGATTCAGTCGAACGAGTCCAAGAATTAACCGGCAAAGTAAACGCAAGCGTTTCATACCACTTGTTTTACTAAGCCGATTAATTAGATTTCTCGTACGAATGAGGTAAAGGTTTGTATATTTTTAAAATGACAAATCACAAAAATGATCGTAGAAACGATCAATCACAAAAATTCATATACAAAGATGTAAATAAAAATCCAAAGAATTTGGTTCCAAATTCATCAAAATGGAAATAGCCTAGCGACTCAACACGGCGCGACCTAGCAGCTGAGCGACCTAAGTGGTAGCGGCATAAGTGTAGGCCGAACGACCTAAGGAAATGGTGCGACCCAACACATGGCCGACCTAACGTGCAAACGACCTAAGGAAATGGCCGAGCGACCTAACACATGCACGACCTAACGTGTATACGACCTAAGGAGATGCGGCCAAGGTAGAGCGACCTAAGTGGTACGTGACCTAAACAACAAGGCGCGACCTAGCAATTGCGAGCTAACACGGAGCGACCTAGTAGCAGAAAGACGAGGAAATGGTGCAACGACCTATCCAAGGCGTGACCTAAGCACGAGCGAGCTAGCTGTGGAACGACCTAGCGACTTAGTGGTTGCAGGCCGAGCGAATGTAGGACGAGCGATTTAGTGGTGGAACGACCTAGCGATGCGCGACCTAAACATGCCGAGCGACCTAACCTGTTGCGACCTAAGGTGCGTACGACCTAAACACGCACGACCTATCTGCAGGCCGAGGAACATGATTTGTGCAGGCCGAACGACCTAAGGGAAAAGAATGCAAAACTCACTCAATTTGCAACCAGACGATCACGAACGCTAAGGGATTACGCCTATCGGCTACCCGGTCCTATTGGCTCCTCGTTGCATCACCAAAAACGTGTTTAAACATCAAAGATTGGATTTTTAAAGATTTGAAACCAAAACACCAAAAACTGGGATATTCACCAATTCAATCCAAATCAATAGCAAATGCACATGAATAAGAGTTAGGAATTCATACCTAACAATCAAAGATAGTTATAGACAAAGATGTGAGATAAAAATCTCACCTTTACATAAAATCAATAAAGAAGAAGCTTGAAAGAAAGGAAGAATCAATGGGTTCTCTTTGAATTTGGAGTTAGATGTTGGATTTGCAAATGAACTTGAGCTTGGAGTTTTAATTTCCCATTTCTTCCTCCATTTTTGATGAAGCTTGAGTGTTAGGAAATGAAAGTAAAGTTATGAAGAGAAAGGAGTTGAGCTAGAGTAAATAGTTTGGGCTAATGGGCTAAACCAAACCCAAAGTCCAAAGTGAAAAAGTGACAAAATTCCACTAACTCCAAACATATCAAAGATTACACTCAAAAAGATTGCAAACGGTGTTTTGGACCCAATGGAAGTGGTTCCGAGTCCTAATTCGACCGTATGCAAAAAGCAACTTTTCGGACTAAAATTCGACTAACGATAAAATATTTAAATACTCAATCATAAAATATGCGGGTTGTTACAGACTCCCCTCCTTAAAGAAATTGCGTCCTCACAATATTTAAGAAGAAAATACATAGAGTAACAACCATAAAAGCATATACAACACAAAAGAAATTTGAAATAAGAAATTCACCTCATGGAGCACGAGAAAGTAAGTCCGGATGCGTTCGCTTGATGAACTCTCTAGATTCCCAAGAGCTATCCTTAGGATTTGAGGACCATTGGACTTTAACAAGCGGAACATCTTTATTTCGAAAGCGCTTGACCTCCGAAGCAATAACACGAATAGGATGTCGCTCATAAGTTAAATTAGGCGAAACTTTAATTTCTTCCACAACACCGGGCTCAAGAATAGAATCGGAATCTCGAAGGCGCTTCCGTAATTGAGAAACGTGAAACACATCATGAATAGCAGAAAATTGAGCCGGTAATAAAAGGCGGTAAGCCACGGAACCAATACGTTCGGCGATAGGAAATGGCCCAATATATCAAGGCGCTAACTTTCCCGATCGACTGAAACGTACAACACCCTTCATAGGTGAAACATGAATGAACACAAGATCTCCCACAGAAAATTCTAATTTCCTTCTCCGATTATCGGCATAGGATTTTTGTCTACTCTAGGCTTCTTTCATCCTATGACAAATAAGGTCAATCTTCTATGTGGAATCACGAATAAAATCTAGACCTAAAACCAGCTTGTCACCGGCCTCAAGCCAACAAGAAGGAGATCGGCATGGCCTTCCATAGAGTGCCTCGAAAGGTGCCATACCAATACTAGATTGGAAGCTATTATTATAGGAAAACTCAACAACAGAAATATGATCTTCCTAACTTCCACCAAAATCAAGAACACATGCACGAAGAAGATCTTCAAGGGTTTGATTCACACGCTCAGTTTGTCCATCGGACTGGGGATGATAAGTGGTGCTAAAATTAAGCTTCGTTACCAAAGCTTTTTGAAGACTCTTCCAAAATCCACTAGTAAACAATGGATCACGATCACTAACAATAGAAGAAGGAACTCCATGCAATTTTACAATTTCTTTAATAAAGAGTTTGGCCAAGAGAGGAACGGTTCGATTGGATCGAACGGGAATAAAATGGGCGGATTTAGTAAGTCTATTGACTATCACCATAAGCTATCATGACCCGAACGATAACGGGGAAGGTCGTCTACAAAATCCATGGAGATGTGGTCCCACTTCCAAATTGGAATTTCTAAAGGTTGCAATAACCCTCCGGGCCTTTGATGTTCGGCCTTGACAAGTTGGCAAGTCATGCAACACTTAACAAAGTTAGCAATATCAGATTTCATTCCCTCCCAATAATAAAGTCGCTTCATATCTACGTACATTTTACTACTACCGGGATGAATGGTAAATTTAGAACGATGAGAATCTTCTAAAATGTCTTTACGAAGATTACTAATATTTGGCACGATAAGTCTACCAAATTTTCGAATACCGCCACGAGAATCAATATCAAAGTCTTTCAAATCTTCAATATCAATTTTATCCCTAAAATTTTAGCCAAGAAGAGCCAATTCGGGATCTAGCTTTTGAGGTTCAAGAATGCGGTCTAAAAGAGAAGGATGATCCTCAAGGCTACATAAAACAAGAGATGAACATAAATCAGAAACACGATCTTGAATCTCACAAGTGGATAGAATTCCGAGATCATTCCATTCGGATATCATCATAGAAACAACCGCTTGTTGCTTTCGACTAAGTACATCGGCAACACGATTTTCCTTTCCGGGAGTATAAAGAATATCAAGATCATAAGCTGCAAGAAATTCGAGCCAACGTTGTTGACGCAAATTAAGTTCCTTTTGAGAAAATAGATACTTCAAAGATTTATGATCGGTGTAAAGAATAAATTGTTCTCCCAAAAGATAATGACGCCAAATACGAAGGGCGAAAACAATAGCCGCGAGCTCTAAATCATGAGTGGCATATATAGTCTCAGCAGGCTTTAATTGCCTAGAAGCATAAGCAATAACACGTTCTCTTTGCATAAGAACGACACCCAAACCAACACGACTAGCATCGGTATAAACAATAAAATCTTGATTCCCCTCGCGAATCACAAGAATAGGAGAATCGAAAAGGAGTTCTTTTAATTTCTGAAAAGAAGCTTCACATTTGTTCGACCAAAAGTATTTAACACCTTTCTTTGTTAGACTAGTAAGAGGCACGGAAATTTTTGAAAAGTCCTTCATGAAACGGCGGTAATAACCTGCCAATCCAAGGAAACTACGGATCTCTGTTACACTTTCCGGTCTCTTCCAATTTTGAATCGCTTCGATCTTTGAAGGGTCCACGGAAATTCCGGATTCGGAAATAATATGACCGAGAAACTTCACACGAGATTGCCAAAAGTGGCATTTAGAAAATTTTGCTTTCAATTGATTGCTCCTAAGAGTTTCCAACACAATCCGAAGATGTTTTACATGCTCCTCCTCGGTTTTTGAATATACAAGAATATCATCAATAAAGATGAGAACAAACCGATCGAGGAAATCTTTAAAAACTCTATTCATAAGGTCAACGAAATAAGCCGGAGCATTCGTTAAACCAAATGGCATAACAAGCCATTCATACGATCCATAACGCGTACAGAAAGATGTCAAAGGAATGCCATCCTCTGAAATATGAAGCTGATGAAAACCGGTAGCTAAGTCTAATTGTGAAAAGACTCTAGCACCACTAAGTTGATCGAATAGATCATCAATCCGAGGTAAAGGATATTTATTTTTGATAGTGAGATCATTAAGCTTGCGATAGTCAACGCAAAGCCTAAGTGTACCATCGGATTTCTTCACAAAAATAATCGAAGCTCCCCAAGGCGAGGAACTAGAGCAAATAAATTGCTTCATCTCCAATTTGGATAATTGTTTGCGCATCTCCTCATTTTCTTTATTGGACATACGATAAGGAGGACGAGTAATAGGTGAGCTCCAGGGATGAGATTAATTCTGAACTCAATTGCTCGCTTAGGTGGTAATCCTAAAAACGGGCTCAAATATGTTGGAAAATTTACGAACAATGTGAATAAGAGAAATAATATCTTCCTCATCATCATTATCGTCATCATGAGGATTTAAAGAATATAAGATGCAACTAAGCTGGAATCCGAATCTTTAAGGTCAATAGAAATCTACTTAACAGATTGAGAATGTCGAAGATAAATAGTCCGCTCAGGACATAGGATTTGGGCTTTATAGCGGTTAAGCCAATCCATTCCCAAAATCATTCCAAAGCCTAAGTAGCGCATAACATGCAAATCGGCTCAGAAAGAAAAATCACACAAAATAATCTCAACATCTTTACACAATAAACTGATTGTTGCGGATCCACCAATCGGATTCGCAATTCTCATAGAAGTCATTAAACACATAACATCCAAAGAAAAAGTATAAACAAGTTCTTTTTAAATAAAAGAATGGGACGCACCCGTATCAAAAAGAACTCGAATAGGATGATCACGAAATAAAATAATGCCATCAAGGATAGAATGAGAAATACCTTTACCACGAGATGTGTTGCCAGGGGCTTGAGCAACATTAAGCTTTCCCTCCTTCCTATTTTGAAGTTTGGGACAAGAAGATAAATATTGATCCGGGCTTTTGCAATAGCGACAAGTACGAGGCTTTGAACACTTATTCGCATAATGGTCCTTAGAACCACAGTTGTAGCATTGCCTACCACTTGGGGTATAAGTCTTAGTTGCCGGAGAGGCTTGCTTCCCTTTCTTATTGTTAGGATAAGGACCCTTGAACTTATTAGGCCTTTTCTTGTTGTTGAAGTTTGGTTTGGTACCCATAACTTCAACGTCGCTTTCTTTATCTGCCTCCTCAAGCCGAAGAGCGATATCAACGAGTTGATCAAAAGAAACTTCTAGCTTTAGAAGTAAGGGCTTCTTGAGATTTTTATTCAAGCCATAGACAAATCTTTGGTTCTTCTTCAATGGGGTGTTTATATATTCGACCCCATATTTAGAAAGTGACTCGAAAGATGCGACATAATCTACCACGGAGGATTCACCTTGAACAAGGTCAATGAATCGGCGAGCCAAAGTCACCTTCTCAGCTTTTGGCACAAATTTTAATTCGAAGCGTTCCCAGAATTTCTCCCAAGTAAGATCCGCTTCATTTATTTCAGAAATCAGAAGCTCATACCAATCTAATGCTCTCTCTTGGAGCATACTTGAGGCCACCTGGACATGGTGAAGATCAACAAGATTTATGCAAGAAAAGATTTGGTCGCACGATCTCAACCAAGCCTGGACTTCAATAATGGTTTTAGAACCTTTGAATGGATTTACACCCAAATTGGTATAATCGCTGCACAAACGTGCAAATCTAGACATAGGGTGAGTAGACTCCAGATTAGATCCGGCTGCTTGAGCATTCCTCGCTAGATCAAGAAGCTGCTGGGCAGACATAAATACTCCATCTTGGGGAGTAGCACGAGATTGACCGGCGCTGGGACGGCCAGGTCTAACCATTTCTCTTCCTTTAGAAAGAAAGAAAGAAGAAGGATAAGGTTATTCACCAAATGAATATCAAGCAATCTTGATAGATAAACAAGGAATCATAAAGAAAAATAGGATGAATAGGTACGAAGACTCGAATTAAATCCTAAAGCACGATTCCTAAGATGGACTTAGGACGATGATCCTTGCTAGATTATTCTATATTGTTCCGAAGATTGGCTCTGATACCAAGGTGTGACTCCCCAACTCTATAAACACGCTAGCCAAGGATACTACGGTGTAATGCCATAAACTAGCGCGGAGAATAAGGCTGTTGAGGAGCGACCATCCGTACTATTGCTTTATGCGAGTACCGATATGTTAGATAATATAACATGCTTATGAAGAAGTCCGACATATCGGTACAAACTCAAAGCTACTACATAGTGGCTATATAAATTTTATTGGAAACAAACGTAGAAATAAACATAACACAAATCAGTCATAAATATCCATATCACAAAGGCGGAAAAAGATATGAATATAACACATGAAAGTGTACATCAGAGTAGTGGTCAAACAAGATCCACACTGTCACAAAAGAATAGCTACAAGTGCTAGACAAAAGAATATGGATACATCAATGAGTCTATATCTCAAATGTATACAACAAAAACTACTAATCTAAGTAGTTAGCCAAAAGTCAGGGTGATAATCCCAGATGTGAAGTCGAGCAGAAGCACCTGTAACATCTCGGTCTGACCCGAGTATTATTTAATAAGAAAATAATAAACGGATCAGTCTAGCTATAAATATCAGATAAAATGATATAGAATAGGAGACATGACATAAATATATATAATAACCATAAAGCCATACTGTGATAAGTATGCAATTGAAAAGTCAACTAGGGATTAATCTATATCACGAGAATCTTCTCAAAGATCAAAAGGGATGTCATACTCCTTATTTACCAAATCACCAAACTATAAATATTGACAATAATATCAATGTCAATCACAAAAGTTAATGACACACAAATTCACCGATGCACAAATATTGATAATACTTATCAATGTAAATCACGAAAATTAGTGAAACACAAAATTCTAGAAATCAACAATGGAAATCCAGAAATCACAAAAAAGGGGGAGGCCTATTACAAAACGGGAGCATGAAAATTCACCAACATGTGTATCACAAAATGGAACGCTATTCCATGGTTGCTAACCATTAATTTTGAGCCGAAGCTCCACAAAGTGGCCCGAAGACCATGGGTCGCTACCCCACCAATTTGAGCCGAAGCTCCACAGAAACGGGGTTTAGTCTCCCTCGTAGAAAAAGCGACATCGCACATTTGCTAGTCTAAATCACAGAAAACGATCATCAACGATCATCAATAAGTGTCAATTACAGTAAGCTAGTAAATATAAAAGCTTAGCTTCATGTCCCATAACCACTAGCTTAACTCAAATATGTACGAACAAATTGTAGATTTCCACTAGAAAATTGTCACAAGAGATTCAGTCGAACAAGTCCAAGAATTAACAGGCGAAGTAAACGCAAGCGTTTCATACCACTTGTTTTACTAAGCCGTTTAATTAGATTTCTTATATGAATGAGGTAAAGGTTTGTATATTTTTAAAATGACAAATCACAAAAATGATCGTAGAAACGATCAATCACAAAAATTCACATATGAAGATGTAAATAAAAATCCAAAGAATTTGATTCCAAATTCATCAGAATGGAAATAGCCTAGCGACTCAACACGGCGCGACCTAGCAGCTGAGCGACCTAAGTGGTAGCAGCATAAGTGCAGGGCGGCCTACCTAAGGAAATGGTGCGACCCAACACATGGCCGACCTAACGTGCAAACGACCTAAGGAAATGGCCGAGCGACCTAACACATGCACGACCTAACGTGCATACGACCTAGGAGATGCGGCCAAGGTAGAGCGACCTAAGGGGTACGTGACCTAAACAACAAGGCGCGACCTAGCAGTTGCGAGCTAACACGAGCGACCTAGTTGCAGAAAGCCGAGGAAATGGTGCAACGACCTATCCAAGGCACGACCTAAGCACGAGCGAGCTAGCTGTGGAACGACCTAGTGACTTAGTGGTTGCAGGCCTAGCGAATGTAGGCCGAGCGACTTATTGGTGGAACGACCTAGCGATGCGCGACCGAAACATGCCGAGCGACCTAACCTGTTGCGACCTAAGGTGCGTACGACCTAAACACGCACGACTTATCTACAGGACGAGAAACATGATTTGTGCAGGCCGAACGACCTAAGGGAAAAGAATGCAAAACTCACTCAATTTGCAACCGGACGATCACGAACGCTAAGGGATTACGCCTATCGGCTACCCGGTCCTATCCAATCACAACATTCAAAAACATTTTATTGACTCCTTTACGAAATTTCAATATTCAATATCCACAATTATGTCATTTCACCACTTTCAGTTTAATCTTCATTCAATTATTCACCTAAAATAATAATTTTTTTTCAATGCCAAATTTACTTAAGGATTTCACCATTAATTCCTTAAGTTTAATATAAATATTTTATACACTTCTCAAATTTATTTTCACTATGCTCTCTACAATCTCATTTGAATTCAATTTTCCTTCAAACTTTGCATAATGAATTTCATTTACCTTACTTAACCCATATTTAATTAATCATTTCTTTTTACCACTAACTAATTTATTTAAAATTTCAAATAAAAGCTTACTTCCAACTTTGTCTTCCTTTAATTTCTTCAAACAATTTTTTCAATTTCACTTTACTTACTCGCTTTTAAATTAGATTTCAACATTCAACTTTTAAATCTATTTGCTTACTAATTTTAAATCCTTTGCCGTTAGTGAAAATTTCTAAAAAAATTCTAACTCCCAAAATTTCCAAAAAATTTGGGCAGAGTCTCCTTTGTACGGAGGAGCTTTTGTAATTTGACAAAAGATATAAATATATATACATCGAACCACACTGTCGGAAAAACCAAAAACAGTTCATATTTTCTATTTTTATTGCGTAGGCGTACCTTATTTAGCATTTTTAAGCAAGCGGTTTATCTAATTTGCATTTTGCGCGATCCAATCCAGCCAAACGGCTTCTCGGTACCTGTACTTACTCAATTCAAACATATAAGTACTAAATATATAAAATTTATCAACATTTCACTTATATTCAAATAACTAACACATAGATTTCATAAGTAATGCATGTGCTATACATTCATAAGTACGTATGCAAGACTTCGACACTAGTTTTAAATGTTTTGCATCCAAATTACATATCATTCCATTTAATTCATTTTTAAACGAAACGAACTCATATTCATTCCAATTGATGCCAAAATCAATTTATTAAACTACTATTGATTCATATAATTTTGTTTACTTCCATTTACATCGAACGACCAATTTACTAATGCAATTCGACAATATTAATGTGAATAAATAATTACTTAAGCTTATAACCATTTATATTGATTCCAACTCAATTTACACTTAATCCCATCCCATTTTAATTTACTCACAAACTTTCATTGCATTTCTTTCATATACAAAAAGTTTGATTCCAAACCATTTTATTATACACGACATCATTCCATGCTTCTATTTACTTTAAACTTAAGTTAGTTTACTTCAATTAACTACCATTTCATAACTTAAGTTCACTCTCGTTTTAATTTATTTGTATTCAAATTGGATTTATTTTCATCTCAAATCATTTTTATTTTTATTTTAATCCAATTTCATACAACTTCAATTCATATTTAATTCACTTACAATTCTAAGTTGAATTTCTATTTATAAATCAAGCTTTATTTCCAAACTCTATTATCTATTGACGATTCAATTCTAAGTTAATAATTTCGAGTTCCATTTCCATATTTCATCAACTAATTTATTATCTAATTAGTTCTCCCCTGGTTTAAATTCAGTAACTTGATTTTTAATCTCAAAATCTCTTCATTAAATTTTTTAAGCGCAATTTATTTTATAATTCAAGTTTGGATTTTCGTTTATTTTCCAATTCATCAAAAATATTTATTTTGGGTTTTCTATCCCACTTTTCAATTTTATAAGTCACAACTTATTATTTTACACATCTCCATTTATTCTAGGCTTGAATATATTCATCTTTTATTTTTAACTTAAAATTTACGCTTATTTATAGCCCAAGTATATTTTATTCTGAGGATTTTTAATTATTTTATAAATTATTCTATATTATTTATTCCACTTATTTCTTATCCAACTTACTTCCATTTATTCAGGTAAGAATCTAATTTCATTTAATATCACCCATAACTCAATTGAATTTTACTCCAATTCAATTCTACTTAACTTATCCCCAGTTAAATCTTGTTGCATACTATTCCTTTGAATTTTTGTTAAGCAATGACTTAATTCCATTCAATATCATTACAATATCCAATTTCAGTTCATTCACTTACAATTATAAATTCATTTATTCATTCTCTAATTCATTTCCAACCAATAGATCTTATTTCCAAACATTAATTATTTTTAGTCCATTTGAACTAATTCTAGACTTATTTTTGTACAACTTTAAATCAAACATCATCCAATATTCAGTTTCATTTCAGTTGCATACCATATAAATCATTCAGTTACTTAAAAATTTAAATCTCAAAACTTTGTTTTATTTAGTCCAACTTGACTAATTTTTTTTTCAAACTTATGTTCAGCATTAAATTTCAGTTTCCTTTTTAAATTTTTATAAGCTACTCACTTATAAATATCTAATTCTTCCTAAGTTAAATTTCTATTCTAAACAAATTTCAAACTTATATAAGTTCCCAAATTTATTCTTTAAGCATTCCAGTTTACTTCTAGGATTTTCAATAGTCACATAAGTATTTCAGAATCCCTTTTGAAATTATTTATATCCAAAATCCTTTGATACGTTCAATTTATCTCTTTGAATTTCAATACCCACCCAGTTTTATAAACAATTTCATTGCAAAACAATTTGGTAGCAATTTCTCTCTAGGAAACTCAAAAATGAACATCGATGATGTTGTAGTCATCACCGAAGTTATTTTCCAGCGACCGAAAGAGTTCAATGCTTTTATCTCTTTTAAAGCCTTAAATATTTTTAAATTCCAAATCTCTCTCTAGATTTCAAATCCGATTCAAAAATATTTCTCAATATATATTACCTTCCCAACTTTTGAGAATCATTATCAAATTCAAAAGAATCTAAATTTTCCAAATTTCCAAATTTCTTTAAATTTATATTTAAACATTACTTTGAAATTTTATCTTATTTTAATTATTAATCACACTATGATTCATATTTAGTTTACATTTACAAATTTCATTTATATGCAAATTGGTTCCTCAATTTTTAGTTATGGTTTCAATATCTTATTCAATTATGAATCACATTTGTAAATTCCATTTATTTATTAATTTATCCCTTAATCTCTGGTTATTATTTTCAATTTCTTATTCAATTCTCATACAATAATGATAATAATTTAATATTATCATTCCTAACAACCAAGCGACCATATATAATTATTATAATTTATGAAAAATCATTTTCTTTATATACAAAAATAATCTGGGTAAAATTATTTCATTTACCCTATTTAAAACAATACTGTGTCGGTTTATCTTGTTCAAGAGTTTAAAAATCCCTATCGATGACATGGTGTCCCATATATCGACCAGAATCCATAAACACTCAACCGATAAATCAACGCAATATAAAAACAATTTTATATTCACTAACAAATACGCGCTCATATCTATTAATACTCTCAAACTCATTCTAGAGTACTTTGGACTCTAATTAAATGAGTAATCCCACCAGAGCCAAGGTTATCACCAACCTGGCTCTGATACCAAGTGTAACGACCCGTAAATCTGTACCCCTTGATTCAACACTATTCTACATCAATCAACTCAAGTTGCACAAAAATACAAACCATTTGGGTTAAAGAAGAAGAGGTAGAAGAAGAGAAAACAGAAAACAACATCAGAATCTAACCATCGCAGCGGAATAAAATATAATAGATAACACAGATCTTTACACAAAAAACAAATACTATATCTGTTTATACATACATCATCAGAGTTCCACATCAATAACATACAACTGGATACACAACGGAATAATAATCAAGTACGAAAGTACGTATCGCCATCCAGCTCGAGTACTCCTGAGCTCCACAGCATCATATCATGTATCCTATAATACTCGGTCTGACCCGAGCATTACAGTTAAATAACACCCGAGCCAGTCTGGAATACCAGCATGAGAAAATCACACTCCAATTGATTATTAATGTTTCAAAAATATTTTGAAAAACAAAAGCATCTCGTAAGACCATGCCATAAATAAACATGTCGGGTTTTTACCTTACGATAGCTAAAACAGTTTTATATTAAAATCCTCTGATATTATAATAGGGTCTATGTACAAATACATATTAAAATAGCCGAAATTGTTACATCTATTAAATTCCAGCTACTAGCCACAGAGTGGCCAATACAAACAAAACTCGTACAAGGCTCGTAGGGAAAATGGATTTCCAACTAATGACTAGGCACTGGGGTACCACCTGTCACGGTACGTGGCCTAGATCACAGTACCAAGGATCACTCTCGACCCCGTGCAACACAAAACCGGGACTAGATCGCCTCACGGTTGGAATCTGCAACCGCACCACTAAGCCGAAATAAAAAGGGACATCTAGACAGGGATGACCTTACCCTGAATGGGTGCTACCCACCTAGCCTAGCTGCATAAATCCTGATTTACAGTCATCCCCGGTTGATGAGGCTTGAGGCTAAGCGTTGCCTTTTTAGAACATATCCCTTAGAATGCCCATCGTCCACCTAACGATGTTCCGAAAGCATTCATCCATACAAGTCCGTCCCGGGTTCGAACGGAACCGAAGGCACTATTCCTACTACATCCATTTTGGAAACATCCTCAGGATTAGTAGCGATTAGCCCTTGTACTTCACTGCTCCATCTTCGAATTCAAACTCGTTTCCCCGCGAAACGTAAAAACCGGATCGAAGTGGTTTTCGAGAATTTAATCTCAATCCCGGTCTCTTCGTAACGATCAGCGCATTTGGCCAATATTGATAGTCGGTGATTTAACTATCAATTAACATTTACAACATCCATCACAAAATAAATAATTTTCCAAATTATTTATTTATCTCAAATTATCTTTTCAAGATATATTTCAAATTTAAATCCTTTGAAAACAGTTTCAAAATATCTTCCTTTTTCCGAATAAGCTCCAAGTATTTCTATTTCCACTGAAATCACCAAGCACAAAACTTTAGTTTTTTAAAATAATTTAAAAACGCTTTACTTTGAAATATACTAGAAAACATTTAAGTTAAAACTACTTCAATAATTTTTTAAAAATACATACTATATAAATATTTGAAAATAAGGTTACTTTATAAAATATAAAACTAGGTGTTCACTTTTAAAACAAAATACTAAGTCACTTTTTAAATAATTACTACGATAATAGATTTGAAAAATATTTACTTTAGAATTTAGATATTTAGAAATAATAAATTCCTAAAATATGCTTTTTAAAACGGAGTTAAAATATTTTATCTTATATTTTAAAAAAATTACTTTGAACGTACGTGGCTATCTAGAGAAATATACTTCACTTCACATTCTTCTTTAAATTTCCAATTTCAAACACTTGGATCAATTCCCAAATTGATTTCCAATTTACTCCCTTTTATTTCAAAATCCATTAACTTCAGATTTTAAATCCTTAATTATGATTTAAAATATTTTTAACTGAAAATCCTAATGTTAGATTTCTCAAATTACTTCTTTATTCCTTTGAAATAATATCACTTGATTTTACAATTCATTAGTTTTTGTTTATTCAAAATCTTTTCTTTTCATACCCGAAGTTATTTATTAGTATTTTAATATCACTTCTAATTCTTTTCAATTCATTCTTAATTTATTCAAATTTTCTATAATTGTCTCGCTTACAACTTCACTTCTTTTATTTTCTTTCCAAAATCCAATTTATATATTTTTGGTAGCTCATTATACCCAAATATATCCAATCAAACCATAGCATTCAATATTCCAACATAATTCATCAAGAATATCAAATAATCACAACAGAGAATATTAAATAATTTAAATGTTGAGAGACCCAGTTAGATCCCTCCAACCTAGTTTCCCTGCATCCACAAACGTTAGCACAACATAAACACCAATTCCACTTCGAAGTGGAATATCGCGGTATATGGGATTAATATAATATTATCCGCTATTATACGGTGCATAAGGTCTCATCCGCTATAAAAATGCGAGAAATCAATCATTCCAAGATGTACTATATACTAAAATATAGCACATCAAACAATTCAACCATTCAAACAATTATTTAGGTTTAATCATTTAAATTTAAATTTAAATTCAGCCGAGGAGATTAACTCACCTTATTCCGTTTGCAACCCATTTCCAAACCAGCTTGTTTCCATTATTTTTGACCTTGTACAAGCATTATAGGATTTATTAATATTTGAACTATTCGAAGGGTAAATTGCCATCAAATAAATTTAATTAACCAATTATTTTATTTAAACTGATGTTGTGGACAAATAAAATTTAAGTTACAAAAATAATTAAATATATTAGCTTACGAATAAATCACCTTAATAAACTTTTTTTTCCGACATTCGAGTCAATTTGAACGACTAAAATTCCATTTATAATTTAATTAACTACACATTTTATTACCATTAATAGAATTTAATTTACTAATAATTTAATTTAATCCAAACTAATAATTCCCCCTTTAAAAATCTTTAGTAGCTAAAATAAGTTGATAAAACAAGTTAGTCACGTTAGTATACCCCCTTTTTAAAATTAATCAGCAGGTTTACAGCGTATATATATATTTATATATATTTTTCTTTTCTAATCTATAAATATTCATTAATTTAAATTAAACAAACCGACATACCTTACTGTAAACTTATTCTTACTGTAACATGTGCATCTAATTTATATATGTATGTGTAAATCAAAAATAAAATACTGTTTTATTTTTATTTTCACACATAAACTTCTGATATTTAAATCGAATAAGAAATTATACCTTGCTGCTCAAATCCTAAACCCGAGATGTCCAAACACAGATCACAGCATCAACGCCCTCGAATGCGAAACGGCCTCCCCCAACCACGCATCGCGACGCCTACCAACGAACTCGCCCCATCCAAGATCGACTGCCGCCTCCTCCTATTTCTTGCTCGATTGCCGTGAGCTTTGCGAATCTCCCCCTTGTGCCATGCGAGCAAGCGACCCTCTCTCTCTCTTGCGAACGAGATTCGCCGCAGTTCGATCCCCCCCACGGTGCCTTCGCGAGTCGAAACCGATCCCTCTTCTCATCTGCCATGCGAATACTTCGATGAATAAACCCTTTTTTTTTTATCATGGACTGGTTTGGAGTTTTGGAAAGAAGAAAAAGGTTCGGCCCTAATTGATCTTGATTTTGATATGAAGTATCGGCCATTGCTATTTGTTTTAGCTTCCTGTATATTTTTATTTTATTTTTCTGAATCTCGGCTGTTCAAACAAGCGAAGGAGGAGAGATTGATTTTCATAAAGGAAACGAATTGGATTGCCTTGCGTGAGAAGATAATTTACGTTAAAAAGATGGAAGGCGGCTGGACTTGATTTCTGACTTGAATAATAAAATATAAATTTTAATATTGAAAATATCTCGTTTAAGCAGCTTAAAATTTTGATCTCCTATCGAGGCGCTCCGCTAGGCATTTATAATGTTAAACCCCTATTCCGAACGCAATGGAAAAAGTTTCGAGTCCTAATTTGATCGTATGGAGAAGATAGCTCTTTGGACCAGTTATAAAATTGAATTTTCGATTAAATTTTCAGCGCGTTTACTTATCGTACGCTCACACAACAACTCCAATCAATATGAAATTTGAAATCCGATAATAAAACACTATTTCGGATTCAATGGAAATGTTTTGGCTGAATTCCGAGACTGTGCCTCGGAAGGCTATTTTTAAATTCAATTTAAAATGATAAAATTTCAAAACTGAACAGATCACTGTTGATTTCAATTTAACACTTCTATTTTCTTCAGCATTATCAATATAAATTTTATAAACCTTCAAATTATTTTTAATACGCTTTAAACTCTAGATTCAACATTTTACCCAACTTCAAATTATTTAATTCAGTAATTTAATTATCAAATAAAGTGTGATATTTGGAATTCAAGTTAAAAATTAACTTTTAAATATTTAAAGTAAATTAAATATTCCAATTTTAAATGCTCAAAAATTCTGGGTCGTCACAAGGTTATTCGATTGACAGTGGGCGGCGTAATTGGGAGGAGAGAAGAAGAGGCCAAAAGAGGGAAAGAGTTTGCGGATGAAAAT
This sequence comes from Allium cepa, assembly GCA_030765085.1. Lineage (NCBI taxonomy): Eukaryota > Viridiplantae > Streptophyta > Magnoliopsida > Asparagales > Amaryllidaceae > Allium > Allium cepa. The sequence goes on along the minus strand of CM060943.1, from coordinate 870,310,805 downwards.
GCGAAAGATGGAAGCACATATAAAGTGGGAGACGGTTCGATTGGCCAAATTCAAGAGGCTTCTGTGTGTTTGAAGTGAAACTCACTAATCATAATATAGTATGGATTAATCATTACGTTACTTTTGCATCTGTTCTTCATTGCATCTAAAGAAGTGTATATTAAAAGATAGACTGTGTTATTTATATTAGTTTTTTGTTTATCGTTGTTTTATTATATAATGGTTACTTCATATATATTGTTTCAATGATATTTGGAGTAATTCTGTGTGTCGAATGATTACAATTTTGTAGATATTTTTATTTGTTTAAATCTAAGAATGTTCCCTTTATAACAAACAAAAAAATTCGTATAGAAGATACATGTTGCATACTAATAACTTCATGACTGAATCTATTAGCAGCGCTTAATTTTTCTATTACATCCGTCGTTTTGTTAAAAAAAATCACACATCATTTATTTCTTTTCTCACACCAAATTATATTAATTTTTACCTTTTTATTTTAATTTCTTTTTCATTCACTTTCTATGCGAATGAAAAAAATTAAGGGGTTAAGATTTATCCTAGATTTAATAAAGCTAGAAGTATACATGTTTGATTGAAGGTAGAATGCAACGGTTGAACATTTTCATGATACACACCATTTTGAAGATTGATTCTCCAAAAAGACTGTCAGTTTTACATCTATTAAATAATAGTAAAATGGAAGAATTTTCTGCTGATTCTTTCTCAACATTTTATTTTCGAATCCCTACAATTTATAATTATTATAATTGTTATTACAAAGTTTTATAAATTCTCTCTATTATCATTTAACATTTAACAATATTAAATAATTCTAAAATCTAACTTTTACCAATTACTTTACATCTAAGTTCATATAACTAAATCAATTAAATTATCAAACATTTGAACATTTAAAATAAATATAATTGACTAATATTTATTATTTAAGGTAATAACTCCTAAATAATGACAATTCAATGTGATATATACCATATTTACGTTTACAAAGGTTTTTTAAACTAAAATTTCAATCAAGTCCACATAACTTAAAATTTTCACAATTATATACTAAATTTTTAGTTCTCTTGCATTCTTCTACATTTAATTTACATAATCTTTAAACCAAATACATATGCTAAAAGAGGTCTAAGAAGAGGAAGAAACACTGTTAACGCTAAAATGTGAACGCTAACACCCCGGTGTGTGAAGTGTAGTTGTGAAAGCACCACCCGATAGATCGGGAAAGAGTTACAAGCAAGTAATAGCAGAAGAGCAGTAAACAACAACAATTTTATAGTGGTTCGGCTTAAGGGTGTAGCCTACGTCCACTCTAAGTACTTTTATTAATAATCTCGTTACAAGCTGATACAATTCTTCTCAAGTACAATATACTTCAAGTTACAAGTAATTTGGAACAAGTCTTAAGCTTCAATGTCGATTAAAGTCCTTAAATCCATGTTGAAGATGTGTGGTTTCTTCGTGGAGTTCTTTGATGAATTCCTCTATTCTTGAAAGCTCTAAGTGTTGATGAAGTTCTCAATGCAGCAAGGTAACGGTGTATGAAGAGAATGTGCCAAAAGTCCTTTGAATGTTGGAGATGGGTGCCTATTTATAGAGAGTTCTGATTCTGAAATTTTTGCCAAGTCCTAAACCGTGGCCGACTCAAGTTAAGCCGCAGCCGACTTAAGGTGAGTCGTGACCGGTCTAAGGTCGCCTCCGAGTCAACACCACCTCTTCTCAGTAACATGGCATCGGGCTTATATTAGGTCGTGGACGAGTTAACTTGGTAGGTCGCAAGTCACGGTCCAAATGATAAGTCCTGGATCGTGAACGAGATAACTGGGGAGCTGGATCGGTTGTGACTTGGGTCGGCAACTATTCTAGGTCGCCAGCTTGGTAGGGCATTAGATCAGTAACTCGGTCAAGTCACTGAGTCGGTATCTTCTGAGTCTTAGGCCAGTACCCACGTTAGGTCGGCAACTGTTTTAGCCTTAACTCGGTATTTCTCAAGTTGGTATGCCTCTCAATCCTACTAGGTCGGTAACCCTTTGAATCTTAAGTCGGTCTCCCTTGAGTCGCTGTCCCTTCTGAGTCATTAAGTCGGTAACCATTGAGTCGCCATTCATTTTAGGTCGGCAATGAGCTAAGGCTGTTGGGTCGGTATTTATGTTGAGTGGGTAGCCTCGTTGAAGTGTTAAGTCGGCATAACCCTTAGGCCTTAGGTCGGCACCCCCTGTTGAGCCTTAGGTTGGCATGCTTCTAACTGTTAGGTCGGAACCTCTTGATGCACTAGATCGGCGAGTCATGGTCAAGGCGGAGTTAACATTTGCCCCTCGAAGTATACGCCTAAATGTTAGGTCGTGTGCTTCGATAGCCCTTAACCCGTCCCCTCTTAGGTCGGTAGGTCGTATGCGACCTAACAGTTAGACCGTGTGTGTTGCTCCAAACTTTCCACTGCAGGGTATAAGTTAACTTTCTTCCTCTTTCTTCGTCACTTACTCTCTTGCCTGATTCCGCCATTAAAGTATTCTCAAATTCCTAGAAGCAATTTCCTTCCAACTAATCACTGATAATCTCTACCATCCATTGCGTAAGTGATTCTATTTCTCTTTTGATCGTAGATTACTTGTCGATTCATGAATCCTGTCGCTCAAACACGAATCGCCTCTTTGTGTAATGCTCCATCAAGAATACCATCGTTTTCATAATTGGTGAAGTTTAGGTTGCTCGGTTCGATTTCGACTGATCGATGGGACGATGAAGATGGTTTACTGATTTAGGCTAGCTGATTTTGATTCGTGCTAGGATTGCAAGGCGCTGACTTTGCAGAGGTTTCGAATTGATGTCTTGGATGATCCGAATGCATGAAATAGGATAAATGAAGTGAGAATTTTTTGGTTGAGGGAGTAGCTAACGGGTTAATAGGTTGAGCGGGGCGAGGCATTGATTCAGATATGACCTGGTGATTTTAGGGGGCTTGGCTTTTGGCTGACCCAATCCTTAAATCGTGGCCGTGCTAGCACTTGAGGGAGATCTACCGACCTAACCTTCTGCCGATCTAAGCCTTAAAACTGTGGCCGAGTTAATCCTTGGGGAAATCTGCCGATTTAACCTTCTACCGTTTTAACCTTGAACCGCAGCCAAGTTAATCCCTAAGTCGTGGCCGAGTTAAACCCTTAAACCGTGACCGAGTTGGCTCTTAAACCGCTGCCGAGTTAACACTTAAGCTTTGGGCATGCTGACTTTTTGAGAGCATAGATCCGCTTTGAGTTTCTAACTTGAACTGCCAAACTAAGTTGCCTAAATTTTGAACTGCCCCAACTTTAAATTTGCTTGAATCTCATTGTATTATTTCACAGATCGCATTAACTTATAAGCTGCTAACCTGCTGAAAATAACAAACAAAGAAAACCGAGGCGAAAATACTGCCATTGACTGCCCATGTCAGATGACAGATTAGTCAAGACAAGACAAGCAACTTAATTATATTGCATGAAATGTTTGTGAATCAATCAATTAAAGTTAAACATTAATGCAAAGTATCAATAATCTGAACTGATTTATCTGCATCAACATCTTACTTGCATATTTAGGCTTAAACCAATAGTCCCTGAATTTCATAACTAACAAATGCTTGCTAGTTTTCATTCCAGTTATATTTGTTCACTGCTTGATTGATTTTACACAACACTTCACACACTTTAGGAAACGTGCACCTTCATGTTTGAATACCCAGTTGTTTATGTAGAATGACTTCCCACCGAGAAGAAGAAGTGGTAACTCAAGAGGAAGAAACTTTTCCGATAGCTGTTCCCATAGAGAATCCTCCGGAGAGAACCTCGACTATTCTAACTTCGAGAGCGTTTATCCAGCTGCGCACTCAATTTGGCTTTGCTGAAAGTGATGTTCTTCTCCCTGGGCCAAGTGATACTGCTGACAATCCTCCCTATGGTTTTGTTGCAGTCAATCGCCAAATGTGCTTAAGTGGGGCGATCCCTCCTTTTAACGACTTCCTTCGAACTCTTCTCCTTCGGTTGACAATCTCTCCGTTTCAACTTCATCCCAATGGCTATGCCATCTTGACGGGGTTATGTGTTTTGTTTAGAAGAACTCTTGATCGCCTACCGAGTTTTGAAGAAATTCGTTATCTGTGCTCGTTTGCAAAGAGTAAAGATCATCCTTCCCTCATTATTGTGAGAAGTGCCAGAAACCGCAAGCTCATTTCCGATCTTACTGAAAGTGTTCATGGATTTTTGAACCAGTTTTTCTTTGCCCGCTGTCCCTCAGGGTTTTATGCCATCTGGAGAGTAGGAAGTAAGATTAGTGTTTCTATTTTTTCCGTTTTGAAACTTTTTCGAGATCCGAACTTTCAGTTGCTAATTTCATTCTTTGTTCCTTTCAGCACTTCCTCTCCCTTCTAGAGACCCAATTCATAAGCAAGTTTTTGAGAGGTTGAGTGCCGTGGCCACAGAAGAGAGGAGCATAAAATTTCTGTTGAGGGATGAATTTTTACATCAACATGGGCTTCTACACACTTCTCGCTCTATGCATGCTCATGAAGTTCCAACGAAAGTCCCCGATTCTCCGATAAAGACTCCTGAATCTTCGCTGGTGAAGTGCTCCACTTCTGTTGATGTTGCGGGGCCATCTGGTAAACTTGCCCCGGTTATCGAGGAAGAAGAGCCTCAGGGATCCTCTCACCATTCACAAGAATCTGGTGAAAAGGCTAAGAAATCCAGTCCTGTCAAGCAAAGCAGGGACGATACCTTCGAAGGATTGAGCGACCTCTTCGCTACTTCACAAGAGATCTTCAAAGATGACCCTACTACTGCCGGGATTTCTTCTTCAGTAGTTGAAGCTACTTCTATTTTGCAACAGTCGTCGTCGACTCAAGAGTTGACGTTAACTATTACACCCACAACCACTCCCCAAATAAAGAGTGGTTCGTAGATTAATGTGCGTAGTTTGCACAACACACACACTTAGAATTTCTCATCACTTCTATGCACTTATCTTCTTGTACTTTAAAGATTTCTAAAGCTTATTATTTTAATTCCAGATTCTCCTATGGGGCGCAGCGGCTCGTACTATGACGATTTCCAGCGCTACGGGAGGCGTAGCCAGTATGATTACAGGCGTTACCTTCCTTCTTACAGAGAGTCGGATGAAGAGAGGGCTGCCCGAAAGGCTCATGAAAGGAGGACTGAAGAAGAACGTCGTGAAAGAAGGGAGAGAGAAGAGCGCTATGATTCTTGGCAAAAAGGCGATGACTCCCACAAGAGAAAATCTCATGACGATCGAGGAAAAGGTCACATGGGTGAAGACTTAAGCAAACGAGCCCGTCACAGTGAAAAGCAGGCCTCTACTACTCCTGAGAAAGTTACTACTCCTGCCTCGCTCGACATTCCTTCTGACTCTCCCGCTCTTGGGAAATCAGATATTCAAACGATAATTAGCAGGCCCAAATTTCAAGTTGGACCGGGTCCTGCCACTCTGCAGAGCCGGTTTCCTCAATGGTGCCTTAAGGGAGTGAGGTTCGACCTAGACTTGGTCCCCATTGACAAGTCTGCCATGTTGCGCAATCTTGATGCCGTCAAGCTCGATATTGAGAGGATGTCGAACTGGCAAAAACTTGTTGACGAGCTTCAAAGGGTTAACCGTGCCAACATAGAGGCCATGCTTACTATGGAAAATGATAAGGCCGAATGGCAAAAGGTCGTTGAGCAACACGACACCGAAATGAGGAGCATTGCTTCTTACAATGAGGAGCTTGAAGCAAAAGTCGAGGAATTGAAACATGAGCTTGCTGCTTCCTCTACTTCCTATTCTCAAAAAGAAGAAGTGCTCCTGAAACAAGTGAGAGACGCTCACGCTAGCCAAAGGAATGCCGAAGACAGGCTCGAAGTACAAAAAAGAATCAGTGAAGGCTATGCTACTGATATTGCTGAGCTCCGAAAGAAAAACAACTCCCAGGAGGCGGAGATACAAATGCTTAAGCTTCAGCTTGCCAAAACTGAAAGGGAGCGTGATGAGGTTGTCGCCGGCAGAATCGCAGCTGAAGAATCTCATGAGGCGACCAAAAACAGCATCAGCTCAACATTATTCGACTTCTACTTGCACAGCGTCTTGGGGCGTGGAAGCCTTGCCTTTCTAGGCCCCAAGTATGAAATCACACTGGCTGAAGTTTGGGAGGCAGCACTTGATATGCTCGGTGGTAAAGGTGCTGGATATGCTGAGTCAGCCCTTGAAGAGCATTATCTTGATGACGAAGCCCGTGCCGCTCTTGCCAAGGGTAAGGAGCAGCTTGCCAGAGCGCGGGCCGGGATGGCGGAAGAGGAGCGTTCTGAAAAAGAAGTACCGCCTACCATCTCTGAACGTCCTCTAGTTTCTCCCGAGGTGGACATTACAGGCCCTAGTGCTCATTTGCCGCCTCCTACAAGAACTGGGGTAATCACCCCTACTGATGAAGAGGCTTTGGAGGACATTGGGGCTCAGAATTATGAGATTGAACTGACGAAGCCAACATCTTCAGGTAATTTCGACATTGGTCCGATTCAGGTGGATTGCCTGCTTATTCCTCAAAAATTTGATGAGCTTCTTGATTACCTCTTGAATCTCGATGAACCCATATCTCCCCTCTTTCGGGAAGACACTAACATTTTCAATTTTTCTTCTTCTGCAGTTGAAACAACAAGTGCCGTGCAGACTTCGCCTTCTCTGGTTATTCCTCCTCCATCTCTTCAGGTGACTCCTCCTTCTGCTTCACAACCTGGGTCACAAGAGGAGAAAATTGAGGCTCTTCATGGTTTGGATGACCCTGTTGCCTCGCAGGAGCAAAAAGATGAGGGACTCGAAGGAGGCGAGATCTCTCCGGAGCGGACTCCTTCTGACGACGTAGTTTTGTCCGCTCTCGTTACTCCGGGGAGTGAGTCTTCTTCGCAGAGAAGAAAGAAGCATGGGACATCGAAGAGGAGGGGGAAGAAAATTATCACCACTGAAGAGGAACCGGAAATTGCGCCAGTTGCACCTCCCTCCCCTTCTTCCCTTATGCCTTCAGACCAACCTGAAAGACCCGAAAAGCTAACCACTCGGCCGGGTAAAGGGTCTAAAGGCGGCAAGAAGAAATGAAGAGTTGAGCTTTTTGATTCCTTTTTTGTGTAATGGTCGGATGTTGTGCAGGCACCGGCCCCTGCTTTTTTATTTTGAAACCTGTATCTGCAATATCTGCAATTGAATAAAGTGATTCTTTATTTGTACAGACTTTTGTTTGAATTTGAGAATGCATTTATTATTCATTTTTGCATAAGTTCTTTTTTTTGCACAAGTTTATTTATACGATGTTGCGGTGAGCTTGTGGTATGTTGTTTGAGCGTACTTTACCGACATAGTTATACCGCTTTGTATGTAACTATACCATGTTGCCCCTATACCATGAGCTTACTGCAATATCGTATACTTTAAGGGGACTTGCACTCTCGTTTTCTAAAGAATAATTACTTCATTCTCGAGAAGAATTTTCGTAGAGTGCAACTTCCTTCATATAAGTTTCTACGCTTTGTCCTTCGAAGAAATCACTTTCTCCTTTTGCGTATGTATATATTTTGCCAAGTGAATTCTTCTATGTGGCAAAGCGGACCTCTGAATGTACTTTAACCCCCCTTTTTTTTTGAGGAAGATCATTCTCCATAATAGGTAAATTACTCTTCCTTTGGAAGTTAAAGTATGCTCTTGATGAGGATTTTTTTTTTATATATATAGAAAGTTGTACCTCTGAGGAGGGATTTTTCACGTTTCAACACTTGGAAGTTTTATTTCAATCTCGGTGAAACGTGTACCTCCAAAGAGTTATGCCTTAGAAATCCTTTTCACGTTTCAACACTTGAAAGTTTTATTTCAATCTCGGTGAAACGTAGGTTTCCGAAGAGGTCTTTCTTCTTAATTGCGCCTCCGAAGAGGTCTTTATTTTGTTTGCATTTCAACTCTGGTGAAGTGAAATTCGGAAGAGCGGCTGTTACACTTCAACTCCTGGTGAAATGTGCCTCCGAAGAGGTCTTTCTTTTGTTTGCATTTCAACTCTGGTGAAGTGAAATTCCGAAGAGCGGCTGTTACACTTCAACTCCTGGTGAAATGTGCCTCCGAAGAGGTCTTTCTTTTGTTTGCATTTCAACTCTGGTGAAGTGAAATTCCGAAGAGCGGCTGTTACACTTCAACTCCTGGTGAAATGTGCCTCAAAGAGGGTTTTCATTGCCTGGAAGTTACTCTCTCATGGTTGGAGGGTCATGACTCCTCCAATCTTTTTTGTTGAGTAGAGAACTTTCTTTTTTTGTGGCATATGACCCATTAGAGGTCTTTATCCTCCGAAGAGTTGTGCCTCCGAAGAGGACTTGTGCCGCCAATGATGGTTTTTGGTTGTATTCTTGTCTTCTTGCTTATGCCTTTTCAGCGATCCTCTTTTTTCCTTTTCAAGTTTTCACTCCCCTTTTCTCGCAAGTAGCTTGTTTAATCCAAGGAAGTGTACTTCATTGACAGGCAAGTTCGTGAGAACGGGCACTAGCTTCCTAATTGGATGTTTGTTCGTTCAAACAATCTCAATTTATTAGCAAGGGCTCGTTTCTATCGAAATCATAAGCCGTTCAATTGAAGTATTTCCTATCTAGGATTTGAATTCGGGGCCTTTATGACTTGAAATTTGTTTGTTGAATGATGGTGAGAATCACTCGGTCTTATTATGAGCAAGTTTTATTTCCATTGTCTGCAAAAATTTAAATCGACATTTCAGCAATACATTTTATGTACTTTTATATCGAGAATAAAGCAAACATGTAATAATAATAAGGAACACAAGATTTATAGTGGTTCGGCCAGGAATTTGGGCCTACATCCACTTTATATTCATTCATTATTCACTTGCATTAGTTTTACAATTGCTCTCAATTACAAGAATCATACATCCACAACTCTTTTACATTATTTCAACAAAATTTTCAAGTAAAATATGGATGCAAGTGATTGCTGTTCCATGCCCTTGGAATTTGAACTCCTTCAACAGTGGTGAGTTTGAATGTGCCGTCAACAAGCTTCTGACCTATCACATATGGTCCTTCCCAATTGGGCCCAAACACACCTGTCGCGGTCATAATTCTTTTCAAGACTAGATCTCCAATTTCAAAGCTGCGTTGACGAACTTTGGAATTGAAATGTCTGGCTATCCTTTGCTGATGAGCTGCAACTCTGAGATTAGCTTCGTCTCTTTTTTCATCAAGGAGATCTAGCGCTTCAAGTTGTAGCTTCTCATTTTCTGCTTGATTGAAATGGATTCTTCTGTGTGAAGGGACCTCTGCTTCAACCGGAATCATTGCTTCCGATCCGTATGCTAACGAAAAAGGAGTATGCCCAGTCGCAGTTTTGTGGGTAGTTCTGTATGCCCATAGTGCAAGTGGTAGTTTATCGACCCAACCACCTTTTGCTCTTTCGATTTGCTTTTCGATGGTTGATTTGATGATCTTGTTCACTGCTTCCACTTGCCCGTTTGCCTGCGGATGAGCTACTGCCGAAAAGCTTTTCTGGATTTTGAATCGTTTGCAAAAATCCTGGAATTCCTCGCTTTCAAACTGAGTACCATTGTCTGTGATTATTTTCTGAGGCACACCGTATCTGCAAATGATATTCTTGGTCACAAAGCTTATCATTTTCTTAGAAGTGATAGTAGCCAATGGTTCAGCTTCAGCCCATTTAGTAAAGTAATCAACTTCAACAATAGCATATTTAATTCCTGATTTGGCAGTTGGTAGCGGCCCAATGAGATCCAATCCCCAAATCGCAAACGGCCATGGACTGACCATCTGTGTGAGTTCGGTAGAAGGTGCTCTAGGAATTTTGGCAAATCTTTGGCATCTGTCACATTTTCGGGAGTAATCTGCAGCATCTCGATTAATTTCTGGCCAAAAATATCCGTATCGGAGAATTTTCTTTGCTAATGTTTGACCACCTGAATGATCACCACATTCTCCTCCATGCACCTCAGCTAGGATTGTTTTGGACTCTTCCCGGGATACACATCGAAGCAATGGCATTGAGAATCCCCGTCTGTACAATCGGCCATCCTGAATTACATAGCGAGAGGCTTTCCTTAGTAGCTTTCGTCTTTCTATCGAATTTTCTGGCAGAGAACCTCTGAGTAGGTAGTCCAGTATTGGAGTCATCCATGACTCTTGTTCTTGAGATACATTCATAATCCAGTCAATATCCATCTCGTCTATACTTGGTGCTGAAAGGACTTCTACAGGGACCAATCCCAACAGTTGAGCTTCACCAGAACTTGAATACTTTGCGAGGGAATCTGCCTTCATATTCTCTTCCCGAGGAATGTGGCTTATTGAATAGTGATCGAGTTCACATAGGAGTTCCCAAGCCTTTGACAAGTAGGAAGGCAAGTTTCCACCTTTTGTTTGAAATTCCTTCTTGACTTGGCATACAATAAGCTGAGAATCACTGAAGATCTGTAATGCTCGAATGTTTAGCTCTTTAGCGATTTTCAGACCTGCAATAAGAGCTTCATATTCTGCTTCATTGTTTGTTGAAGTAAACTCCAACCTTAGTGCATAACATAATGATCGACCTTCAGGAGTTTCAAGTACCACTCCGGCTCCAGAACAGTAGTCATTTCTTGCGCCATCAACATACATCTTCCACTGGATTGGGGAATCATTGATCGCTTCATCCTCACCATTATCCTTCTCTGTGAATTCTGCAATGAAATCAGCTAAAGCTTGTCCGTTGATTGCTTTTCGGGGGTGATAAGTGATGTCATATTGACTGAGTTCAATGTTCCATTTTAGAAGGCGACCCGAAGTTTCAGGGCGAAATAGGACTTGCTTTAGAGGTTGATCAGTGAGTACTCTGATAGGATGAGCTTGGAAATATTGCCTCAGTTTCCTTGATGCAACTAGTAGGCAATAGGCGAGTTTTCCCAACTTGGAGTAATTCAGCTCTGCCCCAGTGAGTCTTTTGCTGATATAGTAAACCGGATGTTGAATCCTTTTGTCTTCCCGTATCAGCACTGCACTTAGAGCATGAGATGTACTGCCAAGTATATAAGAAGATCCTCACCATTGCCTGGCCTAGAAAGTATTGGAGGCGTTTCCATATGACGGATCAACTCATCGAAGGCTTTTTGGCATTCGGAAGTCCATTCAAAATTCTTCTTTCCTTTCTTCAGGGCGTCAAAGAATGGGATGCATTTATCAGTGGCTTTGGAAATGAACCGACTCAGGGCGGCGACCTTTCCGTTGAGACTCTGCAATTCCTTCTTCGTTCTAGGAGCTTTAACTTCTTTCAAGGCAGTAATTTGAGCTGGACTAGCCTCAATGCCCCTAGCACTGACGATGAAACCTAAGAACTTTCCGGACTCGACCCCAAATGTACATTTCAGAGGGTTAAGTTTCATTCTGTATTTCCGAAGGACTGCGAACATTTCTGCTAAGTGTTCAATGTGATCTGCTGCTTTCCTGGACTTCACTAACATGTCGTCGACGTAGACTTCCATAGTTTTGCCCAATTGTGGTTTGAACATAGCATTAACAAGTCTTTGGTAGGTTGCCCCTGCATTTTTCAATCCGAAGGGCATAACTCTGTAGCAATAAAGTCCAACATCTGTGATAAAGCTTGTATCCTCCTGATCCGGCTCGTGCATCATGATTTGGTTGTAACCGGAGTAGGCATCCATGAAAGATAACAATTCATGTCCCGCAGTTCCGTCTACCAGTTGATCGATCCTGGGTAACGGGAAGCAATCTTTTGGGCAAGCCTTGTTTAGATCAGAAAAATCGATGCACACTCTCCATTTTCCATTAGCTTTCTTGACCAGCACAGGATTTGAAACCCAATTCGGATATGTAGATTCTTTGATGAAGTTTTTTTCCATGAGTCGATCGACTTCTTCTTTTAATGCTGCTGACCTTTCTGGACCTTGGGTTCTTCTTTTCTGTTTAACTGGCGTAAACTTTGGGTCAATATTCAGAGCGTGTACTGCAACTTCTGGAGATATTCCACACATATCGGCATGAGTCCAAGCAAAGACATCCAGATTTGCTTTCAGGAAAGATATCAAGATATTCTGAATTGACACATTAAGCTGTGAACCCACATTCAACACCTTATTTGGGTCCTTCGGGTCAACAGGTACCGGAACTGTCGTTTCCACCGGTACCACTCTATTCTCCCCTGCACTGGCTTTTCTGGGATCCATTTCTTTCCGTGCCCCGCTGTGCGCTCCAGTGCAGGGTCCGCCCCGTAATTGCTACAAGGCTGGTTCCTTGATGCGGACTGGGGTTGCCGCATCCATTCCCATTTCTCTTTTTCTTGACTCTCGCAGCTCTGTCAAATAGCACTCTCGCGCAACATTTTGATCCCCTTTTATAACTCCTACTCCATTGTCAGTAGGGAATTTAATAGTGAGGCACCACGGGGCTAGGATAGCTTTGAATGCTGCGAGTGTTGGACGGCCAAGAAAAGCATTATAAGCAGAAAACTCATCGACAATCACAAATGTTTGCTTGCGGACCACTTTCCTTTCTGCTTCCCCAAGTTCTACAAGCAGATCGATGGTCCCAATTGGTTGCTTTGGCTCCCCAGTGAAGCCAGCGATCTTCTGTGATGAGGCTTGTACATCGATCATAGGGATTTTCATCTGGTCAAATGTCTTCTTGAAGAGGATATTACATGATGCTCCGCAGTCGATGAGGACTCTTCTGACAATGGCCGGTCCAATACCAGCCGAGATGACCAAGGGATCTAGGGTAGGAGCTTCTATACCTGTGGAATCTCTGGCTCTGAAAACAATATCATCGCTGAAAGTTTTCTGTTGTTTCAGGGGCGTAGTGTCTTCTAAAACAAAGACGTCTTCTTCGGCTGGAGCATATTTCAAAGCCCTGGAATATCTCTCCATCTCACCCCAGCTCTTGCCAGCTGGGTGAGGCCCTCCTGTAATGACATTGATAACGGGCCTTCCAGATTCATGTCCCGTAGCTTTCTCACCTATCCTAGGCTGATGAACAGGAGCTTGTTGCCCTTGACTTGACGATGCAGGATTGTTGCTATTCTTCTTCACAAATTGCTGCAGTTTGTTTTCTCTTAGCAACTCTTCAATCAGATTTTTCAACTGGCGGAATTCATCAGTCTCATGACCAGGTTGATTGTGGAAGCGGCAGAATTTCCCACTCTGTATGGCTTTTTTCCCGGTTCTCAAAGGGATAGGTTTAGGGAAATCGACGGAATCTTTAGTGGCAAGGTAGATGTGCTCCGGCGTATGTGATAATGGAGTATACTCTGATGGCTTGAAGGATCGGGGCTTCTTCAGATTACCCTGTTTCTTCCCATTATTATTCTCCCTTTTTTGCCCCACCGATTCATTCTTGCGTGGAGCGAAAGTGTTGTCTTCTGCTTTCTCCAACACTATCTTTACTGGTAAAGGACGGCTTTCCAAGCGAATGAATTCATCTGCTTTTTTGTAGAACTTTTCGAGAGAGGTTGGCTCCTTCATATTTAACCATTTCCCAAATTCACTTGACTTATCAATAGCCCTCATCAGATAAGTCAATACCATTCGTGGTTCAGCATTGTCCACCTCAGCCAGTGCTATATTAAAGCGGTTCAAGAAGGATCTGATAGACTCACCAGGATTCTGCTCTAAACTCGACAGTGACATAATGTCCTTGGCCTTCGAAGCATATAGTCTAAACTGATCCTTGAATTTTCTGGTCAAGTCTGAAAACTGATCGATAGATCGGACTGGCAACTTGGTGAACCATAGTAGAGCCACACCTTCCAGGTATACGGGGAAATATCGACACTTTATTTCGTCAGAGGCTCTGGCACCTGTCATGTGCCAATCATATTTATACAAGAACTCATTCGGATCACTTGTCCCTTTGTAAGCTGGAATAGTCGGAGGGACAAACTTCCTTGGAAATTCCGCCTTCAAGATTTTTTCAGTAAACGGAGTTTTACTTGGGGCGAAACCCCATTCCTTCTCATCTTCAACCCTTTGCATACTTTCTTTCATGATCTGCCGGACCATTCCAGAAAGATATTCCTCATCATGCCGAGTTCTAGATCCACCAGCCTCAGGAACTGCCTGCTTAAAGGGACTAGTAGCCCTTTCAGGAGCATTCCTTTCACTAACATCATGAATGTTGCCAGCATAGTTCCTTTCATTACCAGCTGGTTGATTGTTTGCCCCAAGTAAATCGTTCAACTTATTCAGAATCAGAGCATTCTGGGCACTTTGAGCCTCTAATTGTGCATTTTGGGCGTTTATCTGCTGGTTTAGCCCTAGAATCACAGCATCCAACTCCGCTTTCGTAACTCCAACAGACGGAGTGGGTTGATTAGGTACAGGGGAAGCGGAGGTTCCCTCTTGAATGTTTCCAGATCTGATAGATCTACTTTTCCTTCCAGGAGCCATAATCTCAGATAGACTTCTGGTTTTTAAGGAAATTCTTTCTTCAAATCTCTGTGAAGCAATGATGACAGTTTTCCTGAAATCGATTCTCAGTGAAAGCACCAAAAATGTTAACGCTAAAATGTGAACGCTAACACCCCGGTGTGTGAAGTGTAGTTGTGAAAGCACCACCCGATAGATCGGGAAAGAGTTACAAGCAAGTAATAGCAGAAGAGCAGTAAACAACAACAATTTTATAGTGGTTCGGCTTAAGGGTGTAGCCTACGTCCACTCTAAGTACTTTTATTAATAATCTCGTTACAAGCTGATACAATTCTTCTCAAGTACAATATACTTCAAGTTACAAGTAATTTGGAACAAGTCTTAAGCTTCAATGTCGATTAAAGTCCTTAAATCCATGTTGAAGATGTGTGGTTTCTTCGTGGAGTTCTTTGATGAATTCCTCTATTCTTGAAAGCTCTAAGTGTTGATGAAGTTCTCAATGCAGTAAGGTAACGGTGTATGAAGAGAATGTGCCAAAAGTCCTTTGAATGTTGGAGATGGGTGCCTATTTATAGAGAGTTCTGATTCTGAAATTTTTGCCAAGTCCTAAACCGTGGCCGACTCAAGTTAAGCGCAGCCGACTTAAGGTGAGTCGTGACCGGTCTAAGGTCGCCTCCGAGTCAACACCACCTCTTCTCAGTAACATGGCATCGGGCTTATATTAGGTCGTCGACGAGTTAACTTGGTAGGTCGCAAGTCACGGTCCAAATGATAAGTCCTGGATCGTGAACGAGATAACTGGGGAGCTGGATCGGTTGTGACTTGGGTCGGCAACTATTCTAGGTCGCCAGCTTGGTAGGGCATTAGATCAGTAACTCGGTCAAGTCACTGAGTCGGTATCTTCTGAGTCTTAGGCCAGTACCCACGTTAGGTCGGCAACTGTTTTAGCCTTAACTCGGTATTTCTCAAGTTGGTATGCCTCTCAATCCTACTAGGTCGGTAACCCTTTGAATCTTAAGTCGGTCTCCCTTGAGTCGCTGTCCCTTCTGAGTCATTAAGTCGGTAACCATTGAGTCGCCATTCATTTTAGGTCGGCAATGAGCTAAGGCTGTTGGGTCGGTATTTATGTTGAGTCGGTAGCCTCGTTGAAGTGTTAAGTCGGCATAACCCTTAGGCCTTAGGTCGGCACCCCCTGTTGAGCCTTAGGTTGGCATGCTTCTAACTGTTAGGTCGGAACCTCTTGATGCACTAGATCGGTGAGTCATGGTCAAGGCGGAGTTAACAAATACAAAATATTGGAAGCTAAAGTGTGATAAATTATAAGTCAAATATTACAATTGTGATAAATTTAGGCATTTTGCTTCCGAATATAGATATAGTTTCAATAAAGTTCAAGGGAGATCAAATTTTGCAAAAGAGGAGGAAGTACACTCTACACTTTTGTGGACGTATAATGTAGACGAAAAAGAAAATGACAATATATGGTACTATTTTGATACGTGAGGTGGCAATTATATATGTGGACGAAGGATCATGTTTACGAAGGTAGATGAATCGTTGAGCGAAAATATTCATCTTGGAATCTTGAATTCCATGCAAAGTAAAGAAAAAAAATACCATTACAACCCTGGATTGGAACTATTTGAAATAAAAATATAAAATAATTTGAACAAGGATTTTAAATGAAATTTCAAAACTTTTTAATTTTAAGATTTAAATAAATTGAAAAAAAATTATTTTCCTAAAAAAACGTATTGTTAAGGAATTTGGTATTGAAAATATATTTTTCTTTGGAAGTAATATTTATGCTATTTGGAAATTTCAAATTATTGAATTTTAAAGTTTCAATATAAAAGATAATTTAAATTCCAAAAGAATGAAAACCAAAACTTTAAATAATATTCAAATTTAAGATATGAAATTCGTACTTTGAGATTCATAAATAAATCTATTTTACATGATAAAGAGAAATTTTAGTTTTTTAAATCCTTTATTTAAGTATGAAAATAAAATTAAGAAATGCTTGTTTATAAGTGATCGTTGTTTAAGATATACCGGTATTTTATTTCAAAGCCTTGTATTAAAAATTTAATTTCGGTTATATGGAGAGGTATAAACGAATGAATTTGTAAATTTATCAGTAACATTAATTATAAAGTTTATCTTGTAATTTATATTAAAATCATGAATTGGAGAAGGAAAAAAATCAAATTAAAAAAAGATATGGGTATAGGTTAGTAAGCTACCCAAAGCCCATTAACTATCAAGAAGGAAGAAAAAAAACTTCTTTTTGGTATCATTATACTTGCTGGAAAAAGAAAGTTTAGAAGCTCCTCCATTTTTGAAAACCCTAAGCAAATTTATTCATTTAAATTCAAGAAAGTTCCAGAAAATCCAAATAAAAATCAAGTAATGTTCTCAACCCTTGAATACACCTTTAGAAAACTATTGCTTTAAATTTTGCATCGTTTTGAAATTCTTTATTCCTCTTTTGTTGAGTTATTTCTAGGGCTGGGCTGAAATAGGAGAAGCAATGTCGAAATTTAAGGTTTTGGTGAGCTATTTCTACGATATAAGTTGAGCAACCATCACAAGTATCCTAGTTCAATTGCATTCAGCTGTTGTAGCCTATGTTAGGATTTTGGTTGTGATTTGAGTGTGAACTGAATGTATTTGCTAAGTGGTACTTGCTGAAAATTAAAATTGTTGAAGTTGAAAGTAATTGTTTCATTATTTGATCATTTAATTTATTTAATGCTTGCTTTGGATGAATGCATGCCCTCATATGATGTATCAGTCCTCTTAGATTTAATTCAAGTGTCGGAAGTCGAAAATCAATCATAAAATTTGACCACATACAGTTGAAAAGCTTCAGGGACCGTCGACACCAGTGGGGTGGACCAGTGCACGTTTTCTGAAGCAATTCAGCTCCAGGGCCGAAGCTTATTGGGTTATATTTTTTTTGTTTTTGATTTAGGTTCTTTCTTTTAATCCTTATGAGGTTTTCCAAAATTGAATTTTTGGCATTCACGTGTTGTGTCAACCTTAATATGAATTATATTTTTAACGCCCAAAGCATAACTGATTTTTTAAACTATAACATAGTTGCATGCATTAATTACAATACAAAATCCAAAGTAACTCACCCGTTTCACGTTGCTTTTCACAACTTTTCCCTCTTTCATATATAATCCCTTGCACCATAGTTTTCATAACCCGACCCTGCCGCGGTTGAACCTTGAATAACCTCGAGCCGTGGGGGTCAAAGGCCGGAAACTCAATCAAACTTTCTTCATGCAAGAACCTTGGTTCGACCTTTGAATTGGCGGTTTAACGCTTCATTTGAACCTGATTGAACCCTCTCATATGCACAATTTCTACGTTTCAAAATATGTTTTCAAATCTCCGTCTGTTTTATGTTCGTAGTTAGTGCAGCAAGTATAATAAATTTTGTTTACTTTTTCATATTTGAATTATGTGTGGATTATGAATTAATATCGTATATATTTATTGAAGATGTTGATTTATTTTGTACTTATGGTTGATACGTTGCATCTAAATGTATTAATTTTCAATAAAGAGTATGTGCGGTTCTTGACGATTCGACCGATCGAACCCTCCAAACCTCGAATCTTGAGTCCTCACGTTTGATTCACGCTCCGGGTTATGAAAACATTGCCTTGCACAACTCCCGTTTCACCTCCCTGTAGCCAAACATTTATTACTCCCTCAACAGCCAAAAAAATAAACTGAACTCCACAATCAAAAGTTAAACATAGAACTATCCGTAACTTCCATTACCTCCTCCATCAAAATTAGAACCACCTCAAACCCATCGCTGTCAACAGCCATGGCGAATCCGTTTCCTTCTCCCAACCCAAACCCAGCACCAGACACCCAACAACAGCCTCAAACGCTTCCTATTAAAAA
Organism: Allium cepa; assembly: GCA_030765085.1. Taxonomy (NCBI): domain Eukaryota; kingdom Viridiplantae; phylum Streptophyta; class Magnoliopsida; order Asparagales; family Amaryllidaceae; genus Allium; species Allium cepa. Next base: position 870,292,426 of record CM060943.1, on the reverse strand, counting down.
CCGGAAAGGCAACTGGACAGTCCAGGACACGCTAACCCTCATCACCGCCAAACGCCTCCATGACGACCGACGCTATGCCGCCATGTCATCCTCCTTTCGTGGCCGACGCTCCTCGCAGCCACAGTGGAAGTGGATCGAGAACTGCTGCTGCGCTCTTGGCTGCCTCCGCTCCCACAACCAGTGCAAGAACAAATGGGACAACCTCCTCCGCGAGTACATAAAGATCTGTAATTACGAGTCCAGAAATGCTGCAGCCAAACCTGATACTGGTGCGAACAGGAAAAGCTACTGGGAGATGAAGCGGCATGAAAGGAAAGAATTCAACCTGCCTGCCAACATGGGCTTTAACATTCACGAATTACTCACTGCTATACTGAATCTCCACAACGCTCGCCGGATCCCCATTTCCCCGACACCGGTCAGGATGATCCCACCACAGCAGCCGCCAAATGACCACTCGCCCTCTCCAGCAGTGACGCAAGCAGCCCCGCAGACTGAAGACTCAGGTAATTTCAGTTTCTGATTCATTTAAGTTGACAACATGGGACTCATAGTCGTTGGCCCTGTGCATGATAACACATGCAATATGCTTTCGATAGCTTTCATTATAATCATAAAGCTGAGTAAAGTTTATGAAAAAGATTGCGTTTCTATACTGCTTTTCAACACGAACAGTATCTTATATGTTTTCGACAGCTTTTTTCCCCCTTAATTTTGTGTTGCTTTTTTTGTTTTTTTCCTTTTTGGGAAGCAGATGAATTCGACGGTTCAGTGGTGGAAGATCGGGAGATGAAAAGAAGCAAGGTGAGAGAATTGGTGATGACCACGGTACGTACTGCTCCATTGCTGTCCCAGACATTGATGACATCTGAGGAGAACAGACAGAGGCGCAAGGAGTTGATGGAGCTGGAAGAAAGGAAGTTGAGACTGGAAGAAAGGAGGTTTGTTAGAAAATTTTCAGGTTGAACGTTAATTGGATAGCAAGCGTGAAATGAGAGATTTATTTTAAAGGAGAAAGTTGTACTTTATTATAAACTTTTGCTTACAATTTTTTTTTTTGCTTGCAATTAAAATACACCACTACTATTTATAGTAATTCACATCTCAATTGAACGGTAGAGATGTGTTTGAACTTACGGTATACAACTATTCTCTAGAGTTTTCTATAACTTTCATATAAAATATCTTTAAATAAGAAAACTCTACATTCTAGTTATTTTATTACAATTTGAGAATGGAAAATTCCAGAGCCTCTTCTATCATGACAACATATATCTAGATAATTCTATCTAGATGTTTCTTTCTAACTTTCTCTAGAATTCTATTTTAGCTTTACTTCTTTGTTTGTGGCCCAAATTAAGTCCAATAATCTAGCCCAAAGTCAAGTTTAATTTTCAACATTCTCCCGTAAACTTGACTTTGTCACTCCAAGCATCTTCCGCAGTCTTTGAAAGTCTACATTTTTTTAATGCCTTTGTAAAAATGTCTGCTACTTGTTCTTTTGAGTTAATAAACTTTGCTTGTACTTTCTTTTTTGCAATCCGCTCTCGAATAAAGTGATAACGTGTATCGATGTGTGAACTTCGTTCATGGAAGACGGGATTCTTGGCTAGAGCGATAGCTGACTTATTATCCATGTAAATTTCTGTTGCATTGTGTTGTGGTATATGCAACTCCATCAACAGATCTCGAAGGAAAATAGCATGACGAACACAAGTTGAAGCAGCAACATACTCAACTTCACAAGTGGAAAGCGTCATAATTGGTTGCTTTTTTGAGCTCCAGGTGAAGGCTGTATCTCCCATGAAGAAGACAAATCCAGTCGTACTTTTACGATCATCAACATCTCCAGCCCAATCGCTGTCACTGTAACCAATTAACTTGAAATTATTAGAACTTGAGTATAACAATCCAAAATCAATGGTACCTTTAATGTATCGAAGAATCCTTTTTGCAGTCTTCAAATGTGATGTTGTAGGACCTTCTATATAGCGGCTAATGAGTCCAACACCATAAAGTATATCGGGTCTTGTGCATGTGAGGTATCTTAAGCTACCAACCAAACTCTTGAGTAGTGTGGGATCCACATCTTCTTCTCTGGTATATTTTGAGAGCTTTGTTCCACATTCTTTTGGGGTATTAACTGGTTTACTTCCATCCATCTTAAATTTCTTTATCATTTCCTTTGCATATGCTTCTTGTGAAATAAATATGCCGTGCTCCCTTTAAATCACTTGGATACCAAGATAATATGACATGAGTCCAATATCGGTCATCTCAAACTCTAAACTCATCTCCTTCTTAAAATCTTCAAATGCTTTTGGATTATTTCCGGTAAAAATTAAGCCATCCACATACAATCATACAATCAGGATATCTCCACTTTGATTTGTCTTTATGTAAAGAGCATGTTCATGGGGTATTTTATAAAGTTATTTTCCAGAAAATATTTATCAATTCTAGAATTCCATGCTCTAAGGGCTTATTTCAAACCATAAAGTGCCTTTTTTAATTTTAAAACTTTATCTTCATGTCCTTTAATTTTATAACCAAGTGGCTGCTCCAAATAAACTTTTCTTCTATAGTACCATTCAAGAAAACCGATTTTACATCCATTTGATATATTTTCCATTTGTTTTGAGCCGCTAGAGAAATTAATAATCTTATAGTTTCTAAACGGGCAACAGGAGCAAATAACTCGTCATAATCTATACCTGCTCTTTGCTTGTATCCTTTGGCTACCAATCTAGCTTTGAACCTTTCAACTTCTCCTTTAGCATTCTTCTTTACTTTGTATACCCATTTTACTCCAATAGCTTTGTGTCCTTTAGGTAATCGGGCATCTCCCATGTATCATTTTTCACAATAGCTTTGATTTCTTCATCCATAGCACTCCTCCATCTTCTGTCTTGTTTTGCTTCTTCGAAATCTATTGGCTCACAATTTGCAAAAAGGCAAAATAAAGTAATATTATCACAAAGTGGTGTTACCTCATATAGTTCTTGTAAAGATCTCATGCGCGACATCCTTTCACTTGAGCTTTCTTCTTGTGGAGTTTCTTGATGAGCGCTTGATGGAGATGACGGTGTTGGACTAGTCGGCTCTTCTTGCACATCACTGCTTTCTTCTTCTTCGTAAAAGGGAAGGAAATTATAATCATCTTCTTGTGTGCTCCAATCCCAAGTGTTTTCTTCATCAAACTCCACATCTCAACTAACAACAACTTTTCCATTTATAGGATTATATAACTTATACCCTTTTGACCTTGAGTCATAGCTAATGAATATATATTTTTCACTTTTATCATCCAATTTGGAGCGCTTTTGATCCGGCACATGGGCATATGCTAGGCTTCCAAATACTCTCAAATGTGTTATACATGGTTTTCTTCCATACCAAGCTTCTTCGGGAGTTTTGTTCCACACACTTCGAGTTGGAGAGCGATTAGCTAAGTACACTGCACATTCAACTGCTTCGGCCCAAATTTCTTTTGGAATTCTCTTACTTTTCAACATACTCCGTGCCATATTAAGTAGAGATCTATTCTTCCTTTCTACGACCCCGTTTTGTTGTGGAGTATACAGGACGGTTAAGGGATGGTGAATTCCATTTTCTTCACAAAATTTCTCAAATTCTTTAGAGGTAAATTTTCCACCTCGGTCGGACCTCATGGTTTTTATCTTATAACCGCTTTCATTTTCTACAAAAGCTTTAAATTTCTTAAAGGCATCAAATACATCGGACTTCTGTTTAAGGAAATAGGCCCAAGTTTTTCTACTATAGTCATCAATAAACAAAGCAAAGTAATTACTTTTTCCAAGTGAGCACAGTTTTATTGGACCGCAAATATCGGAATGAATTAACTCTAGTGGTTCTTTAGCCCTTGTGTTGGATTCTTTTGGAAAACTTTTCCTTGGTTGTTTTCCAAATAAGCATCCTTCACATAGTTGATTCATGTGATCGATTCGTGGTAAACCTTTCACATATTTTTATTATTTAACAACTTTAAACCCCCAAAATTAAGATGTCCAAATCTCAAGTGCCAAAGCCACGATGAATCTTTATAGCATGCTTTTAAACATTTGGCAATATTATTTGAAATATGGAGTGGAAACATTCTATTTTTTAACATTTCTACTTTAGCAACCAGATTTCCTTTAGCATCTTTCATGAGAAGGCTATGATCTTTCATATGAATATTGTATCCCTTTTCTAAAAGTTGCCCCAAGCTTAGAATGTTACTTTTCATATTAGGCACATAATATACGTTAGAGATAAAATCATGTTTTCCATTTTTTAAGCGAATTGATATTTTTCCTTTTCCCTTAACTGGAATTTTAGATTCATCACCAAAATAAATGTTTCCACTTACAGATTCGTCAAGCTCCGTGAACATGTTCCTTCTTCCACACATATGATTGGTAGCCCCCGTATCCAAATACCATGTATTGCTATCACCACATGCATCTTCCTTTTGTACCAAAAGTAGTGTAGAATATTCTTTCTCTTCTTTAGCAAAGTTAGATCTCTCTAGAACTTTATTAGAAGTAGATCTACATTCGATAGAAAAATGCCCAAATTTATCACAACTGTAACACTTAATTTGTGTTTTATCATACCTTGGTCTTCTATTTTGTTTCATGTTTCCTCCTCTTCCTCGACCTCTTGTAGCATATGCGTTTTGGCTTCTCTCCTCTTTATTGAAGAATTTGTGACCGCCTCTTCCACAGCTTTGACATTGACCTCTTCCTCTTTGGCTATGACTTCTTATATTTCTAAATGTTGCATTCTCATTTAAGGTGAGTTTGGTTTGAAGAACTTGCTCCAATGGCTCTTCTTTAACCCTTTTCTTTAATTTTTCTTCATGGGCTTGAAGTGATCCTATGAGTTGATCAACTGTAACAAGCCGCAAATCCGTACCCCTTGAGTCATCAATATTCTACCTAAAACAACTCATGCTATATAGAAATACGAACCATTTGGGTTAAAGAAGAGGTAGAAGAAGAAAATAGAAAACAACTACAGAATCTAACCATCGCAGCGGAATAAAATATAATAGATAATAAAAAAAATCTTTATTCAAAAATCAAATATCTCTATTTATATATTACATCATCAGAGTACATCAATCACAGTTCACAACAACATACAAATGGATACACAACAACTCAACATAGCGGAATATCTATATAAACAAGTACGGAAGTACGTATCGTCATCCAGCTCCACTCCTGAGCTCCACAGCATCATATCCTGTATCCTATAATACGCGGTCTGACCCGAGCACTATAGTTAAATAACACCCGAGTCAGTCTGGAATACGGGCGCGATAAAATTACACTCAATTGATTACTAAAGTTTCAAAATCCTTTGAAAACAAAAGCACCCCTTAAGACCACGCCACAAATAAACATGTCGGGTTTTTACCTTACGATAGCTAAAACAATTTTTATAGAAATCCTCTGATATTATAATAGGGTCTATATACAAATACTTATAAGATACCGAAATTGTTACATCTATTAAATTCCAATTACTAGCCAAAGAGTGGGAAATACAAACAAAACTCGTACAAGGCTCGTAGGGAGAATGGATTTCCAACTAATGACTAGGCACTGGGGTAGCACCTGTCACAGTACGTGGCCTAGATCACAGTACTGAGCAGTACGCCCGCCCCCCTACAACACAAGACCGGGCCTACCCCATACTGGATAATCCCGAGTGAGATCACCCTACGGTTGCGATCAGCAACCGCCCACTAAACCGAAATAAAAAGGGACATCCAGACAGGGATGACCTCAACCTGCTTGGGTGCTACCCACCTGGCCTTGCTGCATAACCCCTGATTTTCAGTCATTCCCGTTTGATGAGTCTTGAGGCCAAGCGTTACCTTTTTAGAACATATCCCTTAGAATGCCCATCGTCCACCTGACGATGTTCCAAAAGCATTCATCCATACAAGTCCGCCCCGGGTTTGAACGGAACCGAAGGCTCTATTCCTACTACATCCATTTTGGAAATATCCTCAGGATTATTAGCGATTAGCCCTTGCACTTCACTGCTCCATCTTCGAATCCAAAATCGTTTTCCACGAAAACGTACAAACCGGATCGGAGTGGTTTTCGAGAAATAAATCTCGATCCCGGTCTCTTCGAAACAATCAACGCATTTGTCCAATATTGATAGTCGGTTATTTAACTATCAATTAATATTCACAAACAACCATCAAACAATAAATAATTTCCCAAATTATTTATTTGCCTCAAAAATATCTTCATAAGATATATTTCTATTTTCAATCCATGAAAACAGTTTCAAAAAGCATCTTTCTTTTTCAGAATAAACTTTCCTAAATATTTTCTATCTCCTCTGGGATCACCAAGCACATAACTAGATTTGTAAAAAAAATTAAAACACTTTACTTTGAAATATAATTTAAAACATTTAAGTTAAAACTACTTCAATAATTTGTTAAAAATACATACTATATGAATATTTGAAAATAAGGTTATTTAATAAAATATAAAACTAGATTTTCACTTTTAAAAACAAAATACTAAGTCACTCTTTAAATAATTACTGTTATAATAGATCAAAAGAAAATACTTACTTTAGAATTTAAATATTTAGAAATAATAAATTCTCCAAAACTCGCTTTTTAAACCAATTTTAAAACTATTAACTTATATTAAAAATTTACTTTAAAAACGTACTTGGTTATCCAGAGAAAAATTCCAACTTCAATCACTTAAATCAATTTCCCAAATTGATTTCCAATTTACTCCATTTGAAATAAGTTTCTTTAATTACTCAATTCATTTCAATTCACTTCTTTATTTTCTTTCCAAAATCCAATTTATATATTTTTGGTAATTCATTATACCCAATTATATCCAATCGAACCATAGCAATCAATATTCCAATATAATTCATCATAGAATATCAAATAATCACAACAGAGGGTATTAAATATTTTAAATAAATGTTGAGGGGTCCAGTTGGATCCCTCCAACCTGTTTTTCCCTGCATCCACAGACATTAGCACAATGTAAAATGCCAATTCCAAAATATACCATACTATAGCACATCAATCAATTCAACCATTCAAACAATTAGTTAAATTTAATCATTTAAATTTAAATTTAGCCGAGTGAGATTAACTCACCTTTGATTTTCTTTCGCAATCCACTTCAATATTGCCTTGGATTTCCAGGCGTTTGACCTTAAATAAACAATTTATATAATTTTATTAATATTCGAAAGGAATCGAACAATTCAATTATCATTTAATGACTAATACTTAAATTTTCATTTATTACATCTTTTAGTAACAAAAATAAATTAAATAAGTAAATCGTAAAATTTTATCACAAATCCCTTATATAATTTCCTTCCAATACCTTATGTAAACGTCTTGTACATATATTTAACCTTTGCATAAATAACTAATAATCTAAATTTAAATTTAAAAACAAAACTATTTTATTTTATTTTATTTTTCAAACCTTAAATAAATTTTCTGTTTCGGTAAATATCAGCAGTAATTTACTTCTCTGTATAAACATTCAATTCCAAATATAAATCTATAAATCGAGGATAATTAATCAATTAATTTTTATTATTTTATTTTTTAAACGAAACTTCCACTATTTGTATATGCATATTTATACAATTTAACAAATAATTAAATAAAGAAATACCTCATCTACCTATCGAATCGAAGCCCTAGCTGCCGACTCCACCACGTCACCCCAAAAACCATGCCACTACAGCCACGCATGCTTCGCGATGCTTCGCCACGGCCCCTCTCAGCCATACGCACACCCCTAATTCGCGACATCGCCTCTGCCCTCAACCATCTTCTGTCAACTACCACTACTGTCATCAAACTGCCTACTCCTAACTGTTCACCAATTTCAACCCTCAACATACCATACCACCCACAGTCTCCAACAAAACCACCACCTAGAAACACCACAATACTGCCATCCTTCAACAAAAAAGCATCAACATCCACCAAACTGCAACATATCACACTTAACCAATAGCGCTTCGACACTCATGTAATGCCTTCACATCCCCTTCACCAGTCATTCCATCATCACAGGGCAACTACACTGGCATCTTGCATACATCACTCCACTACCCACACAACAATCAAATACCCTGCATACACTGTCAACCTTCTCCCAATCACCATACACTATCATATACATCATCCTCCTTAATTCCACAGTAACTGCCAAGCATCACCAAGATTCAACAACTTCAATATATTCGACATAACAACCTTGCAAATAATACCAGCCTTCGAGCACCGACCGCGATCAAGCACTACCACAAAACTGCGACTTCAACTTCACAACCACCCTTTGCCTTTCCTCATCACCAACAACTTCTCTCACTACAAAACCACAAATCATCACCTGAAACCACTGCGACATCCATTTCTCAACCAACTTCTCCAATCGCAACTATCACAACTGCTTCCTCCCCAAATCGCGAATTCCCAATCGCCAACCAAATTCAACCCTCCTCAACATCGCGTTGCCGAAGCCCTAGGGCGTGCACCCTCAATCGATGACCCAAGTCTCCTTAGGTACAAATCTGATCGATAAAAAGAGGCTACTCACACGGCCGAGGGTTTACGTTTTGAATTTAAGGCTTGCCCCCTCCTTTCTTTCATTCTGAGAATCTCGATTCTCCTTAATCGGAGGAAGCGGCCATTATTCTCTTTTTTTATTTTTATTTTTTTTAGCCTGAATTCAATTTGAATGGAAGAAAGGGAAAGTATTAATTTGAACGAGGATGGTTTCATAAAAAAAAATAATACGTGAATTCCTGAAGAAGGCTCGGCTATAGATATTAAAAAGAGAAGTGTGTTGAAGAATACTCGCTACAGTGTTTCGAAAGATGATAGAATCGCGACTGATAGGAAAGGAAACGGCTGATAGTGACCAGATATAAATATATATATATATATATATATATATATATATATTTAAATTAAATTCAACACGTGTCGATAAACGCAACACGAAATTTGACTTCCTATCGAGGCGTGCCGCTATGCGTTCCTAGTGTTATATACCTATTCCGAATGCAATGGAAAAAGTTTCAAATCCTAATTCGATCGTATGGAGAAGATAACTTTCTGAATCGATTATTATCAATTAAAATTTCAGCGCGTTTATATATCGTACGCTCACACAACAACTCCGATTACTACGAAAATTGAAATCCGATAATAATATACTATTATGGATCCAATGAGACTGATTTCGTCGAATTCCGAGACTGTGCCTCGGAAGGCTATTTTTAAATTCAATTTAAACGATATAAAAATTTTAAGACTGAACAAATCAGTGTTAAATTCAATTTTAAAACTTCTATTATCCTTAGTATTATCAATATAAATTTTATAAGCGTTAAATTATTTTTAGCAAGCTTAAAATTCCAGATTTCATATCTTGTCAAATTTCAAATTATTTAATTCAATAATTTAATTATCGAATACATAGTGATATTTGAATTCAAGTTAAAAATTAACTTTTAAATATTTAAAATCAATTAAATATTTGGATTTTAAATGTTCTAAAATCCCGGGTCGTCACATTCCTCCCCCCTTAAAGGAATTTTGTCCTCGAAATTACTAATTAGGAAGAATGGTCCAATACCCGTTCACTTATCCCCAAAACCAAACAATTCAACATCCAACCACTATCTATTTATAAAAGACCATTATCATTTTTATTAACTTCTCAACTCCCTTATAGTTTTCAAATATTATTACTTATTCAACCCTTCTGACTTAAATTTAAATTTAAATTTAAATTATCAAAATTTTCTAACTCCTTAAATTCCCGAAAAATTTCGCCAGCATTTCCTTTGTGCAGCTAGCTCGGTACAACTACAATAGGCCTCTACGGGCTCCCAAATTCCAAAAGAAAAAAGCCAAGTGGCTAGATCCAAAAACCCAATCAAATTTCACAGAAATTTAAACACATACCTTTTTGTCGGGCATTTCAAATTTATCTTCAGAAATCAAAATCAATTCTCTTTTCCCTTTATATTACCTGCATACCCTGCTTAGCACTAATATCCATTCACAACATTCCCAAAAACATTTTATCGACTTTCTCACAAAATGCCAATATCTATTCATTCAAATATTGATTTAGATTATATTAGTAGTATCAATTTTTCATTTAAGAATTCACCATTCCCTCTTAAGTTAGTATAAGCATTTTATATGCTTCTTATATCTATTCCCACTTTACCACTTTAGTTTATATCCAATTCTATTCAAATTGATTCTTTCATTTCCATATGAATTCAATTTATCTTTAACTCTGAATATTTGAATTTTATTTTCCATTTATAACCAATTCATGTCATTATTTTAGTTAGTTTCATTTACTAATTTATTTTAGTTTCCAATTTAAATTCGTTTTGTCATTAACAAAAAATTTCCCAAAAATTTTCAAAAAAATTTCTAACTCGCAAAATTTCTGAAATTTTTTGGAAGTCTCCTTTGTACGGAGGAGCTTTTGCAATTTGACAAAAGATATAAATATATATACATCGACCCACTCGGTCGGGAAAACCAAAAACAGATCAATTTCCTATTTTTATTGCGTAGGCATACCTTATTTAGCATTTTTAAGCAAGCAGCTTGTTTAGTTAGCAGTTAGCGCAACCAAACCAAGCCACACAGCTTCCAGGTACCTGTACTTACTCAATTTAAACATGTAAGTGCCAAACATATGAAGTTTAACAATATTTCACTTACTTGCAATAGTCAAACACATGAATTCTAACAGCAATGCACATTAAACACTTTTTATAAGCAATTTAAATATTCCAACATTAATTTTAATTTCTTACAACCAATCACCCATCGTTTCACTTAATCCGAATGGTTAACAACTTACATGCTTACATTTAATTTATTTTTAAGCAAACTGAACTCATATTTAATTCAATTGCTCTCAAAATCAATTTATTTTACTCCTATTAATTCGTAGCATTTTAATTACTTCCATTTACATCAAATGACAATTTATTCTATGCAACTTAACGATATCTATGTGAATAAATAAGTACTTATGTTTTATAACCAATTTAAATTGATTTCAACTCAATTTATACTTAATTATATTCCATTTTTAAATTTTTTTCACAATCCATATATTCTCATTTTCATTGCATTTCAAATTTGAATCCATTCACTTCATTATTCAAACAGGTTCCATTAAAAACATTTGATCTAGCTTGACACATTCTGTTTAACTTCAATTCACAATCCATTCATTTACAATTCATTCCATATTTGTTTATCCCAAACTATTTTATTTAGCTCGAAAACAATTCAGGCTATTTCATTTTACTAACCAAACTAGTTCATTCAAAACCCATTAACAACTTAGGTTCATCTTCATTACCAATTAAATTTCTTTTTTTATTTGAATTCATTCACGACCATTCATTTAGCTCGACCCATTCCAAGCTTGCATATTACTAACCATTCTCGAATTAATTCAAACCAAGCTTTAATTTAATGGTCTTCAATTTTTACTCGTAGTCGAGCTTTTAATTATTCTCAACTTAAGTTAATTTACTCAATTTACTCCACTTCAAGCCTAAGTCCACTTCCATTTGATTCTTATTTATTCCATCCATCCATTTATTTATTCAATATAATTAGTTTATCCACTCAATCCATTATGAATTTTCATTTCCTTAAATATTATCTATAACTCACCGAATTCTATTTCAATATAAATTTATTTTCACTTGATTTAAATCCAACCCAATATCATTAAACTTAGTTTAAGTTGAATTCAATTCAACTGTCCTCCATCTATTCAGCTTAAGTCAATTTACTTCAATTTATCCAAATTTTATACTTAAGCTCATTTTCGTTTTACAAGTAAACTCTCTCTTCTATTCAACTTAATTCTATCTCAATTAAATCTCATTTTAAATCTATAATTTCTTTTGATTAGTTTTTATAAAATTTAACCTTTCAGACTCAGCTCATTTAATTGATTACATGGCCATTTCCAATTTATTTCCACTTGTTTGGATTTTATTTGCAATTCAAACCATTACTATTTTAATCTGTTTCATTTTCCTTTATTTGACACATTTCCAATTATATTTAATTTGTTAGCACTTCAAGTTAAATTTTAATTTATAACTCAAGTTCTGAATCCACTATCCATTTTCAATTTACCACCCAATTTCATGAACTCACATTTCAATTACATTTACTTCACCAACAATTTAAGTCGAATTTAATTTATAACTTGAGTTTTATTCCCAAACTCCATCATAAACTCATAATTCAGCTTCTATTTAACTACATTAGGTTTCCATTACATATTTCATTATCTAATTCAGTACGTAATTAGTTCTCCCTCTATTAATAATAAAATACTTGATTGATTTTTTTCGAAATCTCTTCATTTGATTTTCTTAAGTTTAATTTATTTTGTAATTCAAGCTTTGATTTTCATTTTATTTTTCAACTCGTCAAAAATATATTTATTTTGGGTTTTTCTATCCCACTTTTCAAATTTTATAAGTCACAACTTATTATTTACACAATTCCATTCATTATAGGCTTGAATATATTCTTCTTTTATTTTTAACTCAAGCCTTATGCTTATTTATAACCCAAGCATATATTTATTCCATGCATTTTAGTTCTTTTATAAGTTATTTCAATTCAATTTTATTTTAACTCAAATTTATTTAACTCAATTCGATTTCAACTTAATACGAATACAACTGGATATTATTTTCAGTCTGATCCAATTAATTTCAATCCAGTTAAAATTTATTCCCCAATCCAAGTTAGTTTCATTTTTAACTTTTCACTTTAAATTTAAAATCCAACATTCAAAGCTTATCTTCTTCCTGATTTAAAAATCATCTTAATTTATAAGCTTATAACCCATCTCATCAGGAATTTAAAAAAACCGACTTTTGGTTTGAAAACATTTTGAAATCTCTAAAATCTCAAATCACACTTCTCAAAATTTTTAAACCAATCTTGGCTTTATTCCCTAACAAATTTCCTTTGAAATTTTCAAAAACAAACAGGTTTTCCTGAACAAATCAATTTGGCAGCAATCTGTCACTTAGAAACTCGAAAATGAACATCGATGATGCTGCAGTCATCACCGAAGTTATTTTCTAGCGACTGAAGTGAATTTAATGCTATATCCTTTCCCAAAATTTATTTGGCACAATTCCTTTTCAGAAATACTTTTTAAAACAATAATGCTATTATTTGTCTTCAAAATGCTTCCAAAATCTCCGGGGTTTTAAAGTTTCAAAGTCAGTTTTAATTCAAATTTTAACTATAATACATTTGTATAGTTTATGCTTATACAAATTCCCATTTAATTATATTTCAATTTATAATTTACATTTATAATTCATATTCATAAATTTCGTTTTATAATGAATTTATTCCCTTAAACTTTGGTTATATTTTCAATTTCTAGTTAAATTTTCACACAACGATGATAATAATTTAATATTATCATTTCTAACATCCAAGCAACCATATATTAGCTAAAATAGTTTACAAAAACCTTTCTTTATATAAATATATATTTTGGGTAAAATTATTTCATTCACCCACATTTAAAACAATACCGTGTCAAACTGTTCTATTCAAGTGTTTAGAAACCCCTTCGATACAGTGGTCCAGACCGTGCCGACAAAGGTTCATATGCCACTCAATAAACCAATCAACACAATATTAAAACAATTTATATTCACTAACAAATACGTGCTCATATCTATTAATAGGCTCAAACTCATTCTAGAGTACTACGGACTCTATTTTAAATGAGTAATTCCCACCAAAGCCAAGGTTATAACCAACCTATGCTCTGATACCAACTGTAATGACCCGCAAATCCGTACCCCTTGAGTCATCACTGTTCTACCTAAAACAACTCAAGTTGTACAGAAATACGAATCATTTGGGTTAAGGAAGAGGTAGAAGAAGAAAATAGAAAACAACTACAGAATCTAACTATCGCAGCGGAATAAAATATAATAGATAATCAAAAAAAATCTTTATTCAAAAATCAAATATCTCTATTTATATATTACATCATCAGAGTACATCAATCACAGTTCCCAACAACAACATACAAATGGATACACAGCAACTCAACACAGCGGAATATCTATATAAACAAGAACGGATGTACGTATCATCGTCTAGCTCGTCTCTTGAGCTCCACAACATCATATCCTATATCCTATAATACTCGGTCTGAGCCGAGCATTATAGTTAAATAACACCCAAGTCAGTCTGGAATACAACCATGAGAAAATCACAGTCAATTGATTATTAATGTTTCAAAATCCTTTGAAAACAAAAGCATCTCGTAAGACCACGTCACAAATAAACATGTCGGGTTTTTACCTTACGATAGCTAAAATAATTTTTATAGAAATCCTCTGATATTATAATAGGGTATATATACAAATACTTATAAAATAGTCGAAATTGTTACATCTATTAAATTCCAGCTACTAGCCACAGAGTGGGTAATACAAACAAAACTCGTACAAGGCTCATAGGGAGAATGGATTTCCAACTAATGACTAGGCACTGGGGTACCAGTTGACGACCCGAACTCGATGTCCGATAAACGACATCAAATTCGCATCGCCGGAGCTTATAACAACAATTAGATGAATATAAAACAGCGGAACAGAATCAATATCATAAATATCATCACAGTTACAACATCAACATAATATCCGTACTATATCAGAGTATATAATACATAAACCACAACTCCAAATACAACATCATGATAATACAACAGTGATCATATATCCAAAAGTCCTCAAATGAGAGAGGTGATAACGATCTCCCAAAATCTAAACACCTGAAATCTCCAAAAGCTCCCAAGATATCTCTAAGATAAGAGCTCCAAAATACAGCTACTCCAAAATACAGAAACCTGCTACTAGGCTGCCCATGTGGAAATAATGGACACCTAGAGTTTAGGAAATAAACAATAAACTGCGGATGACGAATTATAATTATTGGTGCTTCTTAATTTTGATATAATCAACATGTTTTTTTATTTGAATACTTTGGTATGAGTAAACAAAAACAAAAGTTACTTTCAAAGAACTAGCTTTATAAATGAATTTTTCGGTATGCTTTTAAAAATGGGACTACCATAAGACCTCCCGCCACACACACAATGCAAACGCAGAATTGGAGGAGATTTCTTCTTATGATAGTCAAATATGCTTAGTACGAGAAAAAGAATTCTTTTATACTATTACTAGTGCATAGTGTATAAATCATTTCGAAAATAGAATATTAATCTTAGCCAGCATAGACATTTCGAACTATGCCTACTATAGCTACCATCTAAACAGTGGGGCGCCACCATAAATAAATGGCAGGTTCTATAACTAAAACCGTGCAGGGTTTCGCATGGGGAATTGGATTTTCAACAATGGTCAGGCTAAGGAACTTCCTGGGCCACATGGGTACGCCTCTGGAGGGACGACATGAGAACCTAACTGGATCTCTGCCAACATAAGGCCGGGTTACCCCTAACTGGGTAACTACTGACACGAGTATGCCATCTCCCGGTTGTAACCAACCTTTAACCGGGGCCCCAACAACAAATCACAAAGTAATACATACATACATACATACATATATATATATATATATATATATATATATATATATATATATATATATATCTGCGATATCAACATAAGTTAAGTATCTGGGCTCCATACCATGATACCACTTCTATGCAGAAGGAAATGCACATACCGTAAGGGGTGCTACCTCCAATAACCTTGCTGCATCTTTCCTGTTTCGACCATTCTGAGGTGTGAGGCTCGATGAAGTCTCGTCCACAAAGCTACGCTTTTCAAAAAGCCATGCTTCGATCAACAAATGATCAGCAACACTCAGCATGCCACATTACCAAATTAGGAATATATCGCTGATAACCTTCAACTACATAACCTCTAAGGGTGTTAAGCTAAGAGAATAAATTCTCCGCCACCAACAGAAATATTTTTGAAAGAAACCTGCTTTATATCTCAATTTGTAATGTCAGACATACAATCCATACAAGTATGTTCTGGGTTTGAACAGAACCGAAGGCACTTCCAAAGAAGTCCTTGCAATCCGGATATCCACAATCCCGATCGGATTCCCCGTCACATATGGAGAACTTTATACTGGAGCAACTCGGTGCAGAGTCATTCGACAGGTTATCCTATTGCTCTCGCAAATACCCGGTCTTCAACACCGGTCTTCAAATGCTATCCATAACGTCGAATCACATATTCAAAATGGGTTATACGATACAAAGGTCCTTTCCCGGCTAATTCGAATGGTGAGTGTCAAATTTTAAAACATGTGGATGTCATTCACAAAAATTAACAGGTTCGATGTGGGTTTCGGATAACAAACTGAAATCCGATTCCCTGTCGCATCGAAGTTTAAATGCCGTTTTACGGTCAAATAGGGTTTTCACATCAATACAGAACAAATTACAATTACAGTGCAGTACATGGCAATCTACATAACACAGCATCCCCAACAGAACAGAAATATCAATATGGTGCACAACAATAGTTAATTATTTTCCAATGTGGTTTAAATAAATTTACCACAAAACTATTTTAAATCAATGATAAAAATTTGGATAAATAAATTTAATCTTAATTAACTTGATTTATTGTTTCAAATTTAGTTATTTAAATTAACTACTAATTTTCTCGATTAATCAACTTGAATTAATTTGAATAACAAATTCTCAATTACAATTAAATTTGAACACTTAATTAAATTTCAAATTGTATATCATCCTTAATTTCTTTTTAAAATCATTAATTAATAAAAATTATTCACTTTAATTATTTGAAAACTCTTCTTTATATCTTAAGAATAAATTTATTGTTGTATTTAAAAGTTCTAATGTAAATTAATTCAAACTCTTATTTTAGATTTAATCATTTAAATAAAGAGTTAATTAAATTTTAAAAACATTTTTAAATGATGTAAACTCATAATAAGTTTTCACTTAACATAATCGACATTGTTTACCCTGAAATACAAAAATTTACATAACTTTGAAATTATTCAAATCTTATTGGGCCTAACCCAAATTTTCAAAAGCCTGAGTAAAAATAGGGCTTTACTCGAGTAAAACCCATGTCCTCCTCGTCACTTTCCCGAGCTTCTTCTCTCCCTCTCCCTGTGTCTGTTCCTTCTTCTTCCTCTTTTTTTTTAGCTTAAGTTTTTATTTTCTTCCTTTAAACTACAACTGTAACAACCCATATGAACACGAAAAAAACCCGAGCCAACGCAATCCCTTACTCGAGCATTCCTTCGAGTTTCTCCTCCAACCCAACCTCCTGAGACGACATCGAAACGTGCACGTGCACATCAACGCGCTGCCGTTCTGGCAAACACCACCGACCTCGGCAAACCACAATACGACCTCTCACTCAAATTCGAAACCTAGATCGACTTGAAAAACTCGACTTCAAATTTTGTGCGTTCGAACGAACTGCAACATGAGCACGTCTCCCCAAAATCGTCACGACCACCCTACGTTGACCACCTGACGCGAAGACACTCCGGCCCTACCTCGACCATGCCCTCTTCTACCTTCACCTAGAATCGCGTGACACTCAATCATCTTATGGAGCCGAAAACGTGAATTTAAGCAGAGCACAGAAAACATAATCCTAAGCCCTAAATTTGAATCGACCCCAAAATTTACGCATTAGAAAAAT
The DNA here is from genome assembly GCA_030765085.1 of Allium cepa. Classification (NCBI taxonomy): domain Eukaryota; kingdom Viridiplantae; phylum Streptophyta; class Magnoliopsida; order Asparagales; family Amaryllidaceae; genus Allium; species Allium cepa. Next base: position 870,274,600 of record CM060943.1, on the reverse strand, counting down.
TCTTTGACATTTTTCCTAGATTCATGGATGAGTGAACTCGCTATATAACAAACTTCAGCATTTATAATTGATTAAATCGGCAGAATTTTGTAGAAATGCAAAATTTGTTTATATACGAACTGCCTTTTTAATATTAATCTAAAAATCTTGAGTTTTGTTTTAAAAATCGTGGATTGTAGAATAGATTCAATATATCATCGCGAATTAATATTTTTCAATGATTTATTTTTGTAAAATATTGGTTGGATACCTGTAAACAAGTTTACAGTGGAAATAATTTTTACTGTATATTCAAATAAGCTTTGAAAAATATTGTTTGAGATTAAACATCTTGATTGTTTGAAAAAAAACAAAGCTTTGCAATGCTAACAGCAAATGAATTTTAGTTTTGGATCAGATATACACCATGTATACATTTTTTAGGTAGAGAAACACTGAACATCCAACACTATATGCAAACTAAAGTATATTCAAGGCAGTTAACAGATGAAGTTTAAACTGTTTTAAATAGATTCAAAACTTTTCAAAAATTTGTTTTACTCACCTGTAAATATTTGAAAACAAAGAACACTTTTGTTTTTGTTTTGAAATCTGCAGTTGAATCTTCCTTCAGTAAATTTCCCTACAACTTGAATATAAGGTGATGTTTGTTTTTTTTTCTTGTTTCCTGATCTTTGCTAAGTTGTTTTTAACAAATGAACGTGAGGTTTTGTGTATGTATACATATAGGTGAAAGGTTGTGTGCAGAGTAAGGTATAGGCAAGTACAGTTTTTTTTTGCTCTTTCTTTTGCTCAACCATACTTTAAAGTTGCTGATGTGATTTTCTTCTTGCTGGAGAGTAAATGCATTTAATGCAAGTATGTTACTTTGTATACTTTCAGCATGTCATGTTTAATTTGATTATTATAAGTACATTTTATTTTTATTTTTCTTTATTTTAATCTTAATGGTGGCTGTTTTCGTTTTATGGAGGCTTGCATTTAATGCAAGTATGTTTTTGTGATACTTCTATCTTGTATACTTACAGCAATGTGTTGTTTGATTTTTTTATAAGTACTATTTATATTATTTTTTATTTTATAGTTTATTTTTGTTTTACACTCCTACACACTTATATTTAAATGTTCCTTCCTTTTGTTTTCTTGTTTATTTTTCCAAATGTTAGATTATAATCATGTGATTTAAATTTTATAATTTTGTCATAACTTACATTAATAATTTTATTTCTATTAAAAGCTCAACTATCAATATTTAAATTTATAACCCATATTTCATTAAATGGTTTTAAAACAATTTCTTATTTTACTTTGTTAAAAAGAAAAGTTGTTTTTAGTTACTAAAATTTAATAACCATGTGATTTTATTACAATATTTTATTTCTTTTGAAATTCTCTAATTAAATTTAAAAGTTCTAACAATTCAACGAATTTAATTTAACAAAATTCCGAGATGTTACAACATCCCCTACTTAAGAAAATTTCGTCCTCGAAATTTAAAGAGAGAGAAACGCAAACAAAGAATATATGAATTTAGAAATAAGGAAATGACTTACAGTTTAAGCCGAAACGTCTATTCTGCAATAGGGATATGATTTCTTCATATTATCTTCAGTCTCCCAAGTACAGTCCTTTGGATCGCCACTCCATTAAACTTTGACCAATTTCTCAACTTTGTTTCGCAATTGCTTCTCATCACGATATACAATTTTTATCGGCTCTCTTTTAACTGCCAAGTTAGGAGTGATCTCTAGATCCTGCTAAGCAGCTTCTTCAATAATATCAACTGGATCGTGCACATATTTCCGAAGATTAGAAATGTAGAACACATCATGCATGCCAGACAACCAGCTGGGTAGCTGCACTCGATATGCTAGAGGACCAATCCTTTCCAGAATAGGAAAAGGACCAATATAACGCGGTGCTAGTTTTCCAGTTTTCCCAAATCTCAATACTCCCCGCATCGGAGATACTTTCAGAAATACAGAATCTCCAACTTGAAATTCCAAATTTCTTCTTCGGCGGTCATAATAGCTCTTCTGACGGCTTTGGGCAGTTAATAACTTCTTTCGGAAAAAATCTACCTTCTCCGTGGCTTCTTTTATCATATCTGGTCCAAGAACAAGTCTGTCACCTGATTCGATCCAGCATGTAGGTGATCGAAGCTTCGAAAGGAGCCATTTCTATACTGGCCTGATAACTGTTATTATATGAGAATTCAACCAGATGCAAATGGTCCTCCCAAGAACCACCAAAATCATGAATGCAAGAACGTAGTAGGTCTTGTAAAATTCGGTTGACCCTCTTAGTCTGCCCATCAGATTGTGGATGATAGGCAGTGCTGAAATTTAATTTCGTTCCCAAAGCGTCTTGGAATGCCTCCCAAAATCTACTGGTGAAGATCGAATCACGATCACTCACTATACTGCTGGGAATACCATGGAGGCGAACAATTTCCTTTATATATATACCTGCCACGCCTTCCGCAGTCCGAGTGGATTTCACTGGAATAAAGTGAGCAGTTTTGGTTAGACGGTCCACTATAACCCAAATCGCTTCATTGCCTTTCTTGGTTCGTGGCAATCCGTCGATGAATTCCATCGATACCTGATCCCATTTCCATTTCGGTACTTCCAAAGGCCGAAGTAAACCGGCTACTTTCTTTTGATTGCTTTTGATTTGCTGACATGTAGCACAGCGACACACATAAATCGATATGCCTCTTTTCATCGTTTTCCACCAAAATGTTCTTTTAATATCATGATACATTTTGTTGACTCCTGGATGGATGCTGAGTTTGGACTTGTGGCATTCGTCCAATACTTCACGTTTCACTTCTGGAATGTCAAGGACACAAATTCTGCCCTTCATCCTTATAACTTCTCTATTATCTATCTCAAAACTAGTATCTTCACCCTGGCATATTCTTTTATGGATTCCTCGTAGAAACTCATCTTCATATTGCTTGCTCGCGATCTTCTTAAGAAGAGTAGGACTGATAACAAGATATGCGAGAACAACATGTCTTCTGCTCAAAGCATCGGCAACCACATTGGCATTTCCCGGTGTATACAGAATATCTAGGTCATATGATGCCAGAAATTCCAACCAACGTTGTTGTCGCAGATTTAGATCTTTCTGGGTGAACAGATATTTCAAAGATTTATGGTCGGTGAATAATTCGATTTTTTCACCTAAAACAAAGAGAGTTTATTAAGTATATTTCTTTAGTTAATTTCATAAATTGTTAAGAAATCTAAAAAGATTCTTACCCAGAAGATAGTGTCACCAGATTTTTAAAGCGAAAACAACAGCCAAAAGTTCCAAATCGTGTGTTGGGTAGTTTTTCTCATGCGGACGTAATTGTCTACCCGCGTAGGCAATTACCTTCCCATTTTGCATTAATACTGCACCTACCCCATCACCACATGCATCAGTATAGATAGACAAGCCTTGGTTCCCGTTAATAATAGCGAGAACAGGAGAGGTGGTTAATCTCTTCTTCAACTCTTGAAAAGCTTCCTCACATTTCGGAGTCCAAACGAACTTTGCATTTTTCATTGTTAGCTTAGTCAGCGGACTAGCTATCTTAGAAAAATCTTGAACGAATTTCCAGTAATAGCCTGCTAAACCCAAAAAGCTTCGAACTTCTTTTGTAGTAGTGGGTCGTTTCCAATCAAGAATAGCGGAAATTTTGCTAGGATCTACCGAAATTCCTTCTTCATTAACAATATGGCCAAGGAATTTGACTTCATTGACCCAGAAGTGGCATTTGGAAAATTTTGCGTATAGAACATTTCTCCTCAATATTTCCAATACGATTCTAAGATGTTCGGCATGCTCCTCTTTAGTCTTGGAATAGATCAAAATATCATCAATGAATACAAGCACAAATTTATTCAAAACTTCCCGAAACACACGATTCATAAGATCTACGAAGTATGCTGGAGCATTAGTTAGCCCGAAAGGCATGACTAACCATTTGTAGAACATTTCAGGATCTCTGAAAGCAGTTAAATGTACACAATCTTTGGCGATTCGTAGTTGGTGGAATCCTTGGGCTAGATCCATCTTTGAAAAGAAACGAGCGCCGTTCAACTGATCAAATAAATCATCAATTCTGGGCAGTGGAAATTTATTCTTGAGAGTTTTCTTATTGAGATCGCGGTAATCTACACACAATCTCAAAGATCCGTCCGATTTAGCAACAAATATGACGGCTGAGCGCCATTCAGAAACACTGGATCGAATTAATCCTTTTGCTCATAGCTCATCAGTTTGATGAACCAATTCTATCTTTTCCCTAGGTGCCATCCTGCGACTTGCGTGAACAACAGGACGAGCATTGGGTACTAAGTCGATTCGGAATTCTATTTCTCAGTGAGGAGGTAAAGATTTCACTTCTTCAAATACGTCGGAAAATTCCCGAACAACAGGTATAGACTGCAAACTGGGTTCAGGATATCCCAAAGTATACATCAATCTATCTCTCCTTGGACTTGGATCCTCACAAGAGATTTTAATAAAATTTCCAAGGTTCGTTTTGACTAAAACTGTCTGATTATTATAATCCAATATAGCTTCGTATCTCGATAACCAGTTCATACCGAGTAAGATTTCAAATTCATTAAAATCGAGGACAAAAAGGTTGATAGGAAATCGATAGCTAGCATATGAAATAGGAACTCTCTTACAATATAAACAAAGATTTGTGGGACTTCCAACCGGATTTTTCGCGCAAATTGGATCGTCAACAAATTTAGTTTTAAGTCCTAATTCATTTACGGTTTGTTGAGAGATAAAGCTATGTGAAGCTCCCATATCAAATAAAACTCTAACAGTTCTATCAGAAATAGTAAGGTTACCTTCCAAAACACCTTTTCCCTTATCTACTTCCGAAGTTGAAGGGTCTTTTTTTATCGCATAAACATTTTCCACCTGTGTCAACACTAGGCAATCTTTAATAAAATGTCCAGGCTTGTGACAATTATAACATTCTTTTGCTCCTTTAACAGTCTCTTCCATTTTAACTTGCTTCTTCAGTTTTGGGTAGCTGTTTGAATTATGGCCCTTCTCTTTGCAGTTGTAACAAGTGACATTTTCTGCTGCGCTTCCCTGAATGCTCCTCTTTTTCTCGTTGCCCTGCCATGGTTTCTTGCCTCCAAATTTCCGTTTCTTCCAATTTTGATTGCCCGAATTTCCTTTCTCCGCCGGGGCTTCTTGCATATCAAGGGTAGAGTATCTGCACCCCATATCAACTAAATCTGAAAAAGATTCCTTAATGTGGCCCGTCATTCTTTCGTGGAATTTCTTATTCATCCCGCGAATGAATCTTTCGTTCATCTTTAAAGGCGTATTCACCAATTCGGGACCAAAACGAGACAATTCATTAAATCTGTTCAGATACTCTTCGAATGATAAACTTCCCTGCTTCAGGTCCATAAATTCCTGATACATTCGAGAAATTCCAGCTGGTGGAAAATATCGCTTCTCAAACACTTCTATGAATTTTTCCCAAGAAAACTCGTCTTCTGGCTTATCTACCGTGATTGTCTCCCACCAGGCTGAGGCTTCATCTTGAAGTTGCCAAGAAGCTATGAGTCGCATCTGATCGTCTTCCAATTTTAGCCCTCTAAAGATTTTCTCACACGATCTTATCCAGGCTTGAGCCTCAACAATCGACTCCTTGCCATTGAACGGCTTACCACCAAGTCTCGAGAAATTCTTATATAATTTAGCCAGATTCGACTGTTGCTGAGCTGCTGCTATTGCCGTTGGGGGATCTTGATCAGGTGCTGTGGCACCTCCTTGACCCCTAACTCTTCCCATTCGTCCGCTCATTTCTTACTATCTGTAATTAGTAAGAAAATTGATTTAAATACACGAACGAAATATCTTAAGTAATATTAGCAGTAAAAGAAATAGACTAATAAAATTTAGAGTTTCAGTCTTGGTTATACTCGTTCTAGGGTATACTTCACCCTATCTCTAATGAGCCATCTAATGTGTTATACTCCGTAGCTGAAGTTCTTACTCAACCAACAGCTTTGATACCACTTGTGACGACCCGAACTCGATATCCGATAAACGACATCAAATTCGCATCGCCGGAGCTTATAACAACAATTAAATGAATATAAAACAGCGGAACATAATCAATATCATAAATATCATCACAGTTACAACATCAACATAATATCCATACTATATCAGAGTATATAATACATACACCACAACTCCAAATACAACATCATGATAATACAATGGTGATCATATATCCAAAATTCCTCAAATGAGAGAGGTGATAACGATCTCCCAAAAGCTAAACACCTGAAATCTCCAAAAGCTCCCAAGATATCTCCAAGATAAGAGCTCCAAAATACAGCTACTCCAAAATACAGAAACCTGCTACTAGGCTGCCCGTGTGGAAATAATAGGCACCCAGAGTTTAGGAAATAAACAATAAACTCCGGATCAGTCATGGGACTGGTATGAGTAAACAAAAACAACAGTTACTTTCAAAGAACTAGATTTATAAAAGAATTTTTCGGTATGCTTTTAAAAATGGGACTACCATAAGACCTCCCGCCACACACACAATGCAAACGCAGAATTGGAGGAGATTTCTTCTTATGATAATCAAATATGCTTGGTACGAGAAAAAGAATTCTTTGATATTATTACTAGTGCATAGTGTACAAATCATTTCGAAAATAGAATATTAATCTTAGCCAGCATAGACATTTCGAACTATGCCTACTATAGCTACCATCTAAACAGTGGGGCACCACCATAAGTAAATGGCAGGTTCTACAGCTAAAACCGTACAGGGTTTCGTATTGGGAATTGGATTTCCAGCAATGGTCAGGCTAAGGAACTTCCTGGGCCACATGGGTACGCCTCTTGAGGGACAACCCGAGAACCTAACCGGATCTCTGCCAACACAAGGCCGGGTTACCCCTAACTGGGTAACTACTGACACGAGTATGCCATCTCCCGGTTGTAACCAACCTTTAACCGGGGCCCCAACAACAAATCACAAAGTAATACATAAATATATCTGCGATATCAACATAAGTTAAGTATCTGGGCTCCATACCATGATACCACTTCTATCCAGAAGGAAATGCACATACCTAAGGGGTGCTACCCCCAATAACCTTGCTGCATCTTTCCTGTTTCGACCATTCCGGGGAGTGAGGCTCGATGAAGTCTCATCCACAAAGCTACGCTTTTCACAAAGCCATGCTTCGATCAACAAATGATCAGTAACACTCAGCATGCAACATTACCAAACTGGGAATATATCACTGATAACCTTCAACTACATAACCTCTAAGGGTGTTAAGCTAAGAGAATAAATTCTCCGCCACCAACGGAAATATTTTTGAAAGAAACCTGCTTTATATATCAATTTGTAATGTCAGACATACAATCCACACAAGTCTGTTCTGGGTTTGAACAGAACCGAAGGAACTTCCAAAGAAGTCCTTGCAATCTGGATATCCACAATCCCGATCGGATTCCCCATCACATATAGAGAACTTTATACTGGAACAACTCGGTGCAGAGTCATTCGACAGGTTATCCTATTGCTCTCGCAAATACCCGGTCTTCAACACCGGTCTTCAAATGCTATCCATAACGTCGAATCACATATTTGAAATGGGTTATACGACACAAAGGTCCTTTCCCGGCTAATTCGAATGGTGAGTGTCAAATTTTAAAACATGTGGATGTCATTCACAAAAATTCATAGGTTCGATGTGGGTTTCGGATAACAAACTGAAATCCGATTCCCTGTCGCATCGAAGTTTAAATGCCGTTTTACGGTCAAACAGGGTTTTCACATCAATACAGAACAAATTACAATTAAAGTGCAGTACATGGCAATCTACATAACACATCATCCCCAACAGAACAGAAATATCAATATAGTGCACAGCAATAGTTAATTATTTTCCAATGTGGTTTAAATAAATTTACCACATAATTATTTTAAATCAATGATAAAAATTTGGATAAATAAATTTAATCTTAATTAACTCGATTTATTGTTTCAATATTAGTTGTTTAAATTAACTGCTAATTTTCTTAATTAATCAACTTAAATTAATTTGAATAACAAATTCTCAACTACAATTAAATTTGAACACTTAATTAAATTTCAAATTGTATATCATCCTTAATTTCTTTTTAAAATCATTAGTTAATAAAAATTATTCACTTTAATTATTTGAAAAATCTTCTTTATATCTTAAGAATCAATTTATTGTTGTATTTAAAAGTTCTAATGTAAATTAATTCAAACTCTTATTTTAGATTTAATCATTTAAATAAAGAGTTAATTAAATTTTAAAAACATTTTTAAATGATGTAAACTCATAATAAGTTTTCACTTAACATAATCGACATTGTTTACCCTGAAATACGAAAATTTACTTAACTTTGAAATTATTCAAATCTTATTGGGCCTAACCCAAATTTTCAAAAGCCTGAGTAAAAATAGGGTTTTACTCGAGTAAAACCCGTGTCCTCCTCGTCACTTTCCCAAGCTTCTTCTCTCTCTCTCCCCGCGTCTATTCCTTCTTCTTCCTTTTTATTTTTAGCTTAAGTTTTTATTTTCTTCCTTTAAACCACAACTGTAATAACCCATGTGAACACGAAAAAACTCGAGCCAATGCAATCCGTTACTCGAGCATTCCCTCGAGTTTCTCCTCCAAGCCAACCTCCTGACACGACATCGAAACGTGCACGTGCACGTGCACATCAACGCGCCGCCGTTCTGGCGAACACCACCAACCTCGGCAAACCACAATACGACCTCTCACTCAAATTCGAAACCCAGATCGACTTGAAAAACTCGACTTCAAATTTTTGTGTGTTCGAACGAACTGCAACACGAGCACGTCACACCAAAATCGTCACGACCACCCTACGTTGATCACCTGACGCGATGACACTCCGGCCCTACCTCGACCATGCCCTCTTCTACCTTCACATAGAATCGCGTGACACTCGATCATCTCACGAAGCCGAAAACGTGAATTTAAGCAGAGCACAGAAAACATAATCCCAAATCATAAATTCGAATCGACCTCAAAATTTACGCATTAGAAAAATTCTTTGACATTTTTCCTGGATTCGTGGATGAGTGAACTCGCTATATAACAAACTTCAGCATTTATAATTGATTAAATCGGCAGAATTTTGTAGAAATGCAAAATTTGTTTATATACGAACTGCCTTTTTAATATTAATCTAAAAATCTTGAGTTTTGTTTTGAAAATCGTGGATTGTAGTATAGATTCAATATATCATCTCGAATTAATATTTTTCAACAATTTATTTTTGTCAAATATTAGTTGGATACCTGTAAACAAGTTTACAGTGGAAATTATTTTTACTGTATATTCAAATAAGCTTTGAAAAATATTTTTTGAGATTAAACGTCTTGATTGTTTAAAAAACAAAGCTTTGCAATGCTAATAGAAAATGAATTTTAGTTTTGGATCAGATATACACCCTGTATACATTTTTTTGGCAGAGAAACACTAAACATCCAACACTATATGCAAAGTGAAGTATATTCAAGGCAGTTGACAGATGAAGTTCAAACTGTTTTAAATAGACTTAAAACTTTTCAAAAATTTATTTTACTCACCTGTAAATATTAGAAAACAGAGAACACTTTTTTTTTTGTTTTGAAATCTGCAGTTGAATCTTCCTTCAGTAAATTGCCCTACAACTTGAATATAAGGTGATGTTTGTTTTTTTTCTTGTTTCCTTGTAACGACCCAGAATTTTTAGAAATTAAAATTTGAATATTTAATTAATTTTAAATATTAATAAGTGAATTTATAAGTCGAATAAATTTTATTTCGAATTTTTGGATTTAATTGAATAATTAAATCGATAATTTAATATGCTAAATTATGGAAATAATTGAAAATTGGGTTAAATATGATTGTAAATGATTTGTAAAATTTTATTTTATCATATTGAAGTTAGAACGATATTTTAGAACTTTTAAAATCGAATTTAGAGTTAAATTGTGAAAATTGAATATTTTAATATTAAAATCGACTAGTGAAAATAGTCAATTTTTGAGCAGTCTCAGAATTGAACGAAACCAGTTCCATTGGATCCGTAATAGTTAGTTATTACCGGATTTCAATTTTCGTGTCAATCGGAGTTATCGTTTGATCGTAGCAGCTCGAAACGCATCGATTTATTTTTAATTTTAATTTGGCGAGTTAAAATAGCCATTTTTCAAAAAGTCTCGGATTTCGACGAAACCAGTTTCATCGGATCCGTAATGTGATATTATTGTAAGGCTTCAAATTTCAAGTCAATTGGATTTACCGTTTGTCCGGTACAAATTAAAACGCCTAGAAAATCGTTTAAATCGGTTTAATTTAAATTGAGCGTTTATAGCCATAACTCGCATAGATGTTCGAATTAGCTTCCGAAACCTGTTCCATTGTGTCCGGAACGCGGGGTAAACCCTAGAAATGCTGGTTATGGCGCGTGAATCGGAGTTCGGAATTTCCGGGATGAATAGTGTCGTTCGTTCTCTTATAAATAGCCCACCATTCATAAAAAAAAAACAAAAAGAAAACTAAACCCTAGCAATGCACAGCCGCCTCCATTAGCCATGAACGGCCAGAAAACTCCTAACTTCCTCCCTCCAAATCTCCAAATCCGTCGACAATTAGGCTAAACTTTCAACTAGAGTATTGAAGAGGGCGATGAGAGCTTCGATGTGAACGGCTATGATCGAATATGGTGTCGCGTAGGGGGAGCTAGGGGGTGCGTGCGTGGGCTGTTCATGGACGTGCGCACGCATCACGAGGTGGCCGAACTTCAGGTGGTTGGTGGTGGAGGTAGCTCTCGCGAAGGGCTTCGACATGGCAGTAATTTGATGAAGTTTAGTTGAGTATGGGTGTTGCAAAATTAAACCCTAGTATTTGATAATGGGTTTGGGTGTGCGGCCTGTACGTGAATGAAGGGGAGAGGAAGAAAGCAAGGTGCGGTGGTGATTGCATGATGAAGGATCTAACGGCCTGAAATGGATGTGGGTTTATAAAATTTAATTTAAGTTGTAAATTGTTTATATAAAAATTCGTGAAACTTCAAATATTCATATCTTTTTCATACGAGGTCGAAAACGCGCGAAACTAGTTGCGTTGGAATCGTATGGACGAGCACTACGCGATGAAATTGGATTGGAGTTGTTTGGAGTTAGTGAGAATTTTGGGTAAAATTAAACGTCCGTTTAATTTTATTCGAAATAAATCGATAAAACGGAATTTAAAATCAAGGTGAGAACTTCTCACTCAATCGAATCAGTTTCGATTTTATTTTAAATAGTTAGATTTAAAATATTTGAATGCATGTTTGAATGATGATTGTTATCTACTGATTGTTAAAATAGACATTATACGCCGTTAGTAAGCGGATGTTATTTATTAAAAACATATACCGCGAATATTTCATAAACAGTGAAATTGGTATTATATATAATAGCAATATATATATATTGGCATATATATATTGGAGTTATTGTTTTTCCGCATTTTTTGTTTAGCGGATGAGACCCTATTGCGCCGTTATTAAGCGGATAATATTATTAAATCCCATATACCACGATAATTCCGTACTGGAGCGGAATTGGTATTGTGCTAATGTTTATGGATGCAGGAAAAACAGGTTGGAGGGATCCAACTGGATTCCTCAACAGTATTTATTTGATTTCAGATATTTTGATATTTGATGGATTATCATATTGATATATGATATCACTGTTGTCGTGATTGACTATTTGATATGTAGCATCATTGGACCAAGTTTTGGAATTTTTAAAATGATTTATAAAGTGATTTTTGAAAATATACTATACGTTTGGAATTTGATCCATTTTAAATAAATAAATGTTATAATTTTTAATGTTATAAAAATTATGATTTTGAGAAATACAGTTAAAGGTTGATTTTTGAAAATATGGGATTAATGATTTTATAAAAGAGTTTAATCGGGATTTTTGAATTTATTATAAAGAGTTGAAATATAGGATTTATAAAATTTAATTATTTTATGAATCAAAATGATGAAATTTTAAAGGAGATTAAAGATGTTTTAAAATAATAGTATAAATTGATTTTATAAAGGATTTATAAATTGATATTTATAAATAAAAATATTTGAGTTATAAAATGAGTTTTTATAAGTGTTAGAATGAATTGTGAATGAATTTCATAAGTGAAATGAATTTATAGAATCATAAACGGTGAAGTTATAAATGGAATTTTATAAGCCGTAGGTTTATAAAATTCATTAAGTTATTTGAAGAATAGGTTTGGATAAATAAACGAATCTTATAAGTTATAAGATTTATAATTATGAAGTTTAAAGGAACGATTTTGTAAACAAATAAATTATAAGTATTTGAATTATAATATGAACCTTTAGTTCATAATTGAGATATAAAGTGAATAGGTTAATAAAGAAAATTTATAAAGAAAGAAGTTATAAAACAAATAGAAATGGAATTTATTTTATAAATTCGCAAACGACTTATTTTAAGAAGTAAATTGTTGAAACCTATTAATGGAGTTATATTCACATTTTTGACTGTGAATAATCCTTTAAAATGAAATGTATAGAAATGATGAAATTGATTAACGTAGTATATTCACGTTTTTGAATAGTGAATAATATGTTAAAGAAATTGTTTTGAATGTGATATTTTAAATAAAATTAAAACGATCTAACGATGTTTTAAAAAAAAAGTGTTGAGATTTGAAACCATAGATTTCAACATTTATTGTTGAAATAGACGTTTTCGAGAAATAAAAGCTAATAGTGGACTATAACACTGTTGTTATAGTAAATGATTTCTTAAAGGAAATGTTTTGTATAGTATTGGGATTTATATATTTATTTTAATTTCGAATCCCTATACTAGTGATTTTGGGTTGTCGTAACGATGTTTTACGCAACATTCGTTTTGGCCCAAATAAATATGTTTAAAAGAATGATTTCCTTAAAGAATGAAATATATACTTAATCTCGATTTAAGTATATGGAATATTTTCTAAGTGTTGAAAATAAATAAAATTTGTGAATTACTTATGAATAAATAAGTATGGAAAAGTTTTTCCAATATAAAGTGAATATTAGAGAATTTATCTTTTTTGAAGATAAATTGAAAATGAATATTGTAAATCGAATTGAAGTCGTATATTCATTAATACTTTGGAATGTAAATTCACTATTGAATTTATAAAAGAAAGTAGAATTTGTTTAAAAATAAATATTGATTTATTTTTGAAGTGTGAAATAATATATCTTGTAAAGATATTTTGGAAAATAGATTTTTGGAAAATTATTTGGAAACTAGTGACGTGTGCATATCCATTGATAGTTCAATAACCGACTATCAATATTTCCCTTTGAATGGGTATTTGATGTGATTTGTTTGTATTTGAATGCCACACTTATTTTTGAATAAGCGCTCACTATTCGGGTTAACCGGGAAAGGACCAATTGGGTCGTATAACCCATTCCGAATATGTGATACGTCGTTGTGAATTGCATTGAAGATCAGTGTTGAAGACCGAGTATTTGTGAAAGCGATAGGATGACCTATCGATTGTCTCTGCACTGGGTAGCTCCTGGTATAGAGATTCTGTAACGTACCGAATTTTCGTTGCCGAAAAACCGAATAGTTATGGGTTTAAGAAAGAAGAAAGGAAGAAGAAGAGAAGAAGGTAGAAGATGGAGAGAAGAAAATAGAAAAAAACAGAAAGATAGAATTTTAAAATAGAAAGAAAAGAGAAGAGAAAGAAAATAGAGAATAGAAAAAAAATTTAAAATAGAACGGAACAGAAAGAAAACAACAGAACTACAACATCAGAATCTCACAATTCGCAGCGGAACAACATATAATAATAAATGAATAATCTTTAAACAAAGAACTATATCAGTTATTACATTTTATACTTTACATCATATCATCATCAGAGTGTACAACAACAAACAATGCAGCGGAAAAAGAAATACTATATAAACTAGTGATACGCCATCCAGCTTGCCTCCAGCAACTCCTGAATTCCAGAATATCCTGATAAACCTTAACTCTTGACTGCCCGTGTGGAAATTGGTGGGCACCCAGAGTTTAGGAAGGAAAACAATAAACTCCAAGTCAGTCATGTGACTGGTGTGAGAACTCAAGACAGTTTATTTATCTTTAAAATCAAAATAGAGGAATATTTTTAAATTCAATTCGCAATGCTTTTAAAAATGAGACTACCATAAGGCCTCCCGCACACACACACAATGCAAACGCAGAATCGGAGGAGATTTCTCCTTATGATAGTCAAAGATGCTTGATACGCATTAAAAATAACATTTGATATTATTACTAGTGCATAGTGTAGAAGAATTCATTTCGAAAGTAGAATATAAATCTTAGCCAACATACGACCATTATCGTATGCCTACTATAGCTACCATCCAAACAGTGGTGACCACCATAAGTGAATGGCAGGTCCTACAACTAATACCGTACAAGTTTCGTATTGTTTCTTTGGATTTCCAACAAATGGTCAGGCCAAGGAACTTCCCATTGCCACATGAGAATGCCTCTGGAAAGACATCCCCGAGAACCAAAGCAGAACTCTACCAACACAAGGCCGGGTTACCCCTAACTGGGTAACTACTGACACGAGCACGCCATTCCCCGATCGTAAACGACCTTTCTCACGGGATCCCGAAAACCAATAACCACAAAGTAATAAATTCGTAGTAACCACATAGGTTAAATATCTGGGCTCCATACCATGATACCACCTCTATCCAGAAGGAAATATACATACCCTAAAGGGTGCTACCCCTCATAACCTTGCTGCATCTTTCCTGTTTTGACCATTTCCGGGGTGTGAGGCTCGACGAAGTCACGTCCACAAAAACATACTTTATACAAAAGCCATGCTTTTGGGTCAACAAATGATCAACACAATGATCACTAAGTTAGACGATCAAATAAATGATCCTATCACAATAATCAACACAATGATCATTTCAGCAACACTCAGCATGTCACATTACCAAATTGGGAATATATTGCTGATAACTTCAATTATATAACCTCTGAGCTCGTACGTCCCAGAGAAGGGTGTTAAGCTAAGAGAATAAATTATCCGCCACCACCGAAATATATTTGAAAGAAATCGGCTTTACATCTCAACTTGTAATGTCAGACACACAATCCATACAAGTCTGTTCCGGGCTCGAACAGAACCGAAGGTACTTACAAAGAAGTCCTTGCAATCCGAATAATCTCTAATCACGTTCGGATTTCCCATCACATATGGAGATCTCAATACCAGGGATCAGCCAGTGCAGAGACAATCAACAAGAAACCCTTTCTCTTCCGAAAATATCCGGTCTTCAACACCGATCTTCGAATGCAATTCATAACGACGTATCACATATTCGCAATGGGTTATACGACCCCAAGGTCCTTTCCCGGTTAACCCGAATAGTGAGCGCTTATTTTTAAAAAAAATAAGTGTGGCATTCAAATTCAAACAGATCACAACAAATACCTATTTAAAGGTAAATATTGATAGTCGGTTATTGAACTATCAATAGATATGCCAACATCACCAGATTCCAAATAATTTTTCCAAATTATTTATTTCACAAAAATATCTTTACAAGATATAAACATAATTTCCATACTTTAAAAATAAATCAATATTTATTTTTAAATCTAATTTCCCAATTTCATTTATAAATTCTATATTGAATTTACATTCCAAAATATTTATGAATATACGATTTCCATTCAATTTCTAATATTCATTTTCAATTTATCTTCAAAAAGATAAATTCCAAATATTCACTTAATATTGGAAAAGCATTTCTATACTTATTAAAAATAAGTAGTTCACAGATCTTTTTATTTTCTATACTGAGAAAATATTTAATATACCCTAATCGAAATTAAGTATATATTTCATTCTTTTAAGGAAATCATTCACTTAATCATGTTCATTTGGGTCAAAACGAATGTCGCGTAAAACATCGTTACGACAACCCAAAATCACTAGTATAGGGATTCGAAATTAAAATAGATATATATAAATCCCAATACTATACAAAACATTTCCTTTCGGAAATCATTTACTATAACAACAGTGTTATAGTCCACTATTTCCTTTTATTTCTCGAAAACATCTATTTCAACAATAAATGTTGAAATCTATGGTTTCGAATCTCAACATCTTTTAAAACATCTTTAGATCGTTTTAATTCTATTTCAAACATCACATCCAAAATAATTTCTTTAACAAAATATTCACCTAATATTCAAAAACGTGAATACGCTTGTTAATAAATTCCATCACTTCTATTCATTTTATTTTAAAGAATTATTCACTGTCTAAAACATGAATAAAATTCCATAAATAAATTACAACAATTCCTTATCAAAATAAGTCGTTGCGGATTTATAAAACAACGTTTATAAATTCTATTTCTATTTATTTTATAACAGCTTTCTTTTATAAATTTCCTTTATAAATCTATTCAATTTCATATCTAAATGATATACTAAAATTTCATATTATAAGTCAAATACTTATAATTTATTTATTTATAAAAATCATTCCTTCAAACTTCCCAAATCTATAAATCTTATAACTTCTAAGATTCATTTATTTATCCACATCTATTTCCTAAATAACTTTATAAATTTTTATTTATAAAATTCTATTTATAACTTCACCGTTATAATTCTATAGATTTCATTTCTTTATGAAATTTATTTACAAATTATTCTATCACCTATAAAAGCTCGTTTTATAATTCAAGATATTCTAAATTTATAAATATCAATTTATAAATCTTTTAATACAAATCAATTTATATTATTACTTTAAACATCTTTAAACTCTTTCATAATTTTCATCATTCTGATTTATAAAATAAAAATTTTATAAATCCTATTTTTAGACTTCTTATAATAAATTCAGAAATCCCAGTTCAAACTATTTTATAAAATCACTAATCCCATAATTGCAAAAATCAACTTTTAACTGTATTTCTCAAAAATCATAATTTTTATAATATTAAAATTATAACGTTTATTTATTTAAGATGAATCAATTCCAATATTTTTATAAACGTATACTTTCAAAAATTATTTTAGGAATCAAAATCGTTATTTTTAAACTTCAAAAATTGGATCCGATGATGCAACACATCAATATTCAATCACAACTTTCAAACATCATATATCATCCATGATAACAATCAAATATCACAATATATGAAATCAACTAAATATTTGTGAGGAATCCAGTTGGATCCCTCCAACCTGTTTCCCTGCATCCATAGACATTAGCACAATACCATTCCGTTTCAAGACGGAATATCGCGGTACATGGGATTTTATAAATATATATCTGCTTACTAACGGCGCAATAGGGTCTCATCCGCTATACAAATGCGGGAAATCAATCAACTGCAATATATACATATGCCAATATATATATATTGCTATATATAATATAATACCAATTCCACTTCGAGGTGAAACATCGCGGTATATGTGTGTAATAAATAACCTCCGCTTACTAACGGCGTATAGGGTCTATTCACATCCATTATATATATATATATATATATATATATATAACAATCATCATTCAAGCATTCAATCATTCAATCTACAAATTTTAAATCTAACTATTTAAAATTTAAATAAACAACAAAATTCCTTTCGAGTGAGAAGTTCTCATCTTTGCTTTTATTTGCAATCCATTTCCATCTTGACTCGATTTTCTTGATTTATACCTTGTATAAATATTTACAAAATTTATTAATATTCGAACAGATCGAATAATAAATTTTCATTTGAAAATTTTAATTCATTGGTGATTTCATTTTAATAGTTAAATTAACCGATAGGTTTATTTAAACCAGTTTCTTGTTTAATAATTTATTTTAACTAATTATTTTACTTTTAAAAAAAATTTAACTAGAAATTTCAAATTGAACTAAATTTCTTTTAATACTTTTTCTTAACTAACTATTTATTTAAATAAATTTTCCTTTGATAAAATATCCTTTAGTTATTAAAATAAATAGATAAATTTCGTTAAAATAATTAATCCCTATATTATGTATTATTTTAATATAAACTTAGTAGATTTAAAATCTATCTATACATTTATTTTACTTTTCTAACTAATGACTTATTTATTTATAAGTTAAATAAATCATTCTTTAATTACCATATTAATTTAGTCATTTTATTTTAACTAACTAATTTCTTTTATTCTTAAAACAATTTCTTTTAATTAATTAAATTTATCTATTTTCCCGATAATAAATAATATTATCTTTTGATAAATCATTTTTATCTAATAAATTAAATTTCTAACCAAATTTCTTCTTTAATAAATTTATTTTAACTAAAATTTTAAATTTAATTTACCAAACTTTCTTTTAACAAATTTACTTAACAAAATATTCACCTAATATTCAAAAACGTGAATACGCTTGTTAATAAATTCCATCACTTCTATTCATTTTATTTTAAAGAATTATTCACTGTCTAAAACATGAATAAAATTCCATAAATAAATTACAACAATTCCTTATCAAAATAAGTCGTTGCGGATTTATAAAACAACGTTTATAAATTCTATTTCTATTTATTTTATAACAGCTTTCTTTTATAAATTTCCTTTATAAATCTATTCAATTTCATATCTCAATGATATACTAAAATTTCATATTATAAGTCAAATACTTATAATTTATTTATTTATAAAAATCATTCCTTCAAACTTCCCAAATCTATAAATCTTATAACTTCTAAGATTCATTTATTTATCCACATCTATTTCCTAAATAACTTTATAAATTTTTATTTATAAAATTCTATTTATAACTTCACCGTTATAATTCTATAGATTTCATTTCTTTATGAAATTTATTTACAAATCATTCTATCACCTATAAAAGCTCGTTTTATAATTCAAGATATTCTAAATTTATAAATATCAATTTATAAATCTTTTAATACAAATCAATTTATATTATTACTTTAAACATCTTTAAACTCTTTCATAATTTTCATCATTCTGATTTATAAAATAAAAATTTTATAAATCCTATTTTTAGACTTCTTATAATAAATTCAGAAATCCCAGTTCAAACTATTTTATAAAATCACTAATCCCATAATTGCAAAAATCAACTTTTAACTGTATTTCTCAAAAATCATAATTTTTATAATATTAAAATTATAACGTTTATTTATTTAAGATGAATCAATTCCAATATTTTTATAAACGTATACTTTCAAAAATTATTTTAGAAATCAAAATCGTTATTTTTAAACTTCAAAAATTGGATCCGATGATGCAACACATCAATATTCAATCACAACTTTCAAACATCATATATCATCCATGATAACAATCAAATATCACAATATATGAAATCAACTAAATATTTGTGAGGAATCCAGTTGGATCCCTCCAACCTGTTTCCCTGCATCCACAGACATTAGCACAATACTATTCCGTTTCAAGACGGAATATCGCGGTACATGGGATTTTATAAATATATATTCGCTTACTAACGGCGCAATAGGGTCTCATCCGCTATACAAATGCCGGAAATCAATCAACTGCAATATATACATATGCCAATATATATATATTGCTATATATAATATAATACCAATTCCACTTCGAGGTGAAACATCGCGGTATATGTATGTAATAAATAACCTCCGCTTACTAACGGCGTATAGGGTCTATTCACATCCAATATATATATATATATATATATATATATATATATATATATATATATATATACATAACAATCATCATTCAAGCATTCAATCATTCAATCTACAAATTTTAAATCTAACTATTTAAAATTTAAATAAACAACAAAATTCCTTTTCAGTGAGAAGTTCTCACCTTTGCTTTTATTTGCAATCCATTTCCATCTTGACTCGATTTTCTTGATTTATACCTTGTATAAATATTTACAAAATTTATTAATATTCGAACAGATCGAATAATAAATTTTCATTTGAAAATTTTAATTCATTGGTGATTTCATTTTAATAGTTAAATTAACCGATAGGTTTATTTAAACCAGTTTCTTGTTTAATAATTTATTTTAACTAATTATTTTACTTTTAAAAAAAATTTTAACTAGAAATTTCAAATTGAACTAAATTTCTTTTAATACTTTTTCTTAACTAACTATTTATTTAAATAAATTTTCCTTTGATAAAATATCCTTTAGTTATTAAAATAAACAGATAAATTTTGTTAAAATAATTAATCCCAATATTATGTATTATTTTAATATAAACTTAGTAGATTTAAAATCTATCTATACATTTATTTTACTTTTCTAACTAATGACTTATTTATTTATAAGTTAAATAAATCATTCTTTAATTACCATATTAATTTAGTCATTTTATTTTAACTAACTAATTTCTTTTATTCTTAAAACAATTTCTTTTAAATAATTAAATTTATCTATTTTCCCGATAATAAATAATATTATCTTTTGATAAATCATTTTTATCTAATAAATTAAATTTCTAAACAAATTTCTTCTTTAATAAATTTATTTTAACTAAAATTTTAAATTTAATTTACCAAACTTTCTTTTAACAAATTTACTTAACAAAACTAAATTTAAAAACTAATTTTCCTTAAATAAATCATTTCACCTAAATTCATTGCATTCTTAAGATAAATCAGTAAATTAAAAAGGTGTATTTGATATACATTTTTTTTTTCTTTTTTTTTTTAACAGGGAACTTAACCAAATCTATCGAAAAATAAAAATAATAATGATAAATAAACTCAACTATATTGCCTCACCTCCTTGCTGATGAACTCGTGACCCCCCATTGCTGACTTCATCGACACCCACAAAATCACCTTCACGGCCATCACCGCGAACCCTAATTCGCCGTGCCAAGCTCGCGAGTCGCCGCCGCTGCTTACGCGTGCGCGCGCGCCTGCGTCCCCTCACTCCATCGTGCGCCTCGACCTCAGCCATTTCTCGTGTCGCGCGCACTCCATCGCGACCTGAGCATCACCAATAACCCCTTTTCCATTCGCGCGCCACCGCGCCTTGCTCCTCCACTCTTCCTGCTATCGCGACCCACTGCCTCACCTCGCGCCGACCCCATACGCGATTCCCCCCTTCTTCTTTTATTATTATTTTTTTTTTACGAATGAACGAATCGCGATTTTGATTTGGGAAAGAAGGGTCTCAAAGGAGAGGCTCGGCATTAATTATAAATTGAAGAGGAAGAGGTTTTGATTTGGGGAACAAAAAGGCTTCGGCCATTATTTGTTTTCATGTTCTTTGATTCTGAAAACTGAGGAGAGGAAGGGGTATCGGCCATGTATAAAAAGAGAAAGGGGAGACGTGCTTTGGCGTTGTTTAGGGCGTAAATAATGGCGTGAGAAAAGGAGAGTAACGTGTGTGCATTGACTAAAATTTAAATTCAAATTTAAATTTAAATCGTTGAAAATTTCGACGCGTTTATGTGTCGTGTGCTCACATATTAACTCCGAAAAATACGAAATTTGAAATCCGGCAATAATTCAATATTACGGACCCAATGGAACTAGTTTCGTCGAATTCCGAGACCGTGCCTCGGACGGCTATTTTTAAATATCGATTCAAACGATTAAATTTCAAAACTGAACAAATCAGTTTCAAATTCGATTCTGAAGCTTCTATTACCTTCAGTATTTTCAATATGAATTTTACAAGCCTTTGAAATATTTTTAATCGGCTTAAAATTGAAGATTCAAATTTTTATTCAACACTCAATAGATTAAATTCTATAATTTAATCGCTAAATTTATTCTGATAATTTGAAATTCAATTCAAACCAGCATTCAAATATTTAAAATTAATAAAATATTCTCAAATTAAATTATTCAAAATCCAGGGTCGTTACAGATTCCTTAAGGGATGGGAAATTCGATCGGGATTGTGAATACCCGGATTGCAAGGGCTTCGTAAGAAGTGCCTTCGGTTTTGTTCGAGCCCGGAACAGACTTGTATGGATTGTGTGTCTGACATTACAAATTGAGATATAAAGCAGATTTCTTTCAAATATATTTCTGTTGATGGCGGAGAATTTATTCTTTTAGCTTAACACCCTTCTCTGAGACGTACGAGCTCAGAGGCTATGTAGTTGAATGTTATCAGCGATATATTCCCAATTTGGTAATGTGACATGCTGAGTGTAGCTTTAAATGATCATTGTGTTGATTATTTGTGATAGGATCGTTTATTTGATCGTCTATCTTTGTGATCATTTCTATGATCATTTGTTGACCCAAAGCATGGCTTTTGTATAAAGTATGTTTTTGTGGACGTGACTTCGTCGAGCCTCACACCCCGTGAATGGTCAAAACAGGAAAGATGCGGCAAGGTTATGAGGGGTAGCGCCCTTTAGGATGTGTGCATTTCCTTCTGGAAAAGGGTAGTATCATGGTATGGAGCCCAGATACTTACTCATGTTGAAAACACTTTGTTATGATTGTGTGAATTGATTACGAGCGCTCGGTGAAAAGGTCCCAAAGGACCGGGGGATGGCATATTCGGTCAGTTGTTACTCAGTTAGGGGTAACCCGGCCTTATGTTGGTAGAGATCCGGTTTGGTTCTCGGGAATGTCCATCCAGAGGCATTCTCATATGGCAATGGGAAGTTCCTTGTCCTGATCATTCGTTGGAAATCCAAAGAAACAATACGTGACTTGTACGGTTTTAGTTGTAGAACCTGCCATCTAATATGGTAGCTATTAGTAGGCATAATATAATGGTACCTATGCTGGCTAAGATTTATATTCTACTTTCGAAATGAATTTTTCCTACACTATGCACTAATAATAATATGAAATGTTCTTTTTAAATGCGTATCAAGCATCTTTGACTATCATAAGGAGAAATCTTCTCCAAGTCTGCGTTTGCATTGTGTGTGTGGCAGGAGGTCTTATGGTAGTCTCATTTTTAAAAGCATTGCGAATTGACTTTAAAAATATTCCTCTATTTTGATTTTAAAGATAAATAAACTGTTTTGAGTTCCCACACCAGTCACATGACTGACTTGGAGTTTATTGTTTTCCTTCCTAAACTCTGGGTGCCCACCAATTTCCACACGGGCAGTCAAGAGTTAGGTTTATCAGGATATTCTGGATATTCTGGAGTTGCTGGAGGCAAGCTGGATGGCATGGCGTATTACTAGTATATAGTATTTCTTTTACCGCTGCACTGTTTGTTGTTGTATGTTGTTGTACACTCTGATGATATGATGTAATGAAATGTATAAAATGTAATAACTGATAGTTTTTTTTTAAAGATTATTCATTTATTATTATATGTTGTTCCGCTGCGAATTGTGAGATTCTGTTGTTGTTCTGTTGTTTTCTGTTCCGTTCTCTGTTCTATCTTCTATCTCTTCTCTATTTTCTGTTTTCTTTTCCCTATTTGTTCTCTATTCTCTTTTTCTTCTATTTAAAAATTTTTGTATCTTCTTTTTCCTCTGTTACTTGTTTTTTTTTCTATTCTCTTTTCTCTCTATCTTCTATCCTTCTCTCTTCTTCTTTTCTTTTCTTCTTCTTAAAACCCTCAGTGTTCGGTTTTCCGTCGTTCGATTGCTCGGCAGTCGATAAAGTGAGTATCGATGTTGAATTTTCGGAAGACGAAGAATCGGGTCTAGACAATGTGGTATCAAAGCATATGGTTAAGCGACAACCATGGTTCTGTTGGGTATTACTCATTAGAGATAGAGTCAGCAGTGCTTTAGAATGAGTTTAAGTGTAATAATAGCTATGAGAGCGTATTTGTTAGTGAATATGAAATTGTTTTATATTGTGATGATTGGTTTGTTGAGTGGCATATGAACTTTCGTCAGCGTGGTCCGCAAGACTATGCCGAAGGGGTTTCTAAACACTTGAATAGAACAATTCGACACAATATTGTTTTAAAATTGGGTAAATGAAATAATTTTACCTTAATTTTATTTTTATATATAAAGGGATAATTTTTCAGAATTATTAAAGTATATAAGTTGATTGTTTAGTTGTTTGAATAATCTAAATAAAAGAATAATTATATAAGCAAAAGAATTATAAGAATTGAATTATAATTAAAGTGATTTACAATTATGAAATAAACTTATATATATAACAAGTGAAACTATATGAATATATTTATGAATATGAGTTGTAAAATAAAAATAAATTTAAAGTTAAATGGAAATTTACTTTAAAAATGAAATATAACTTAAGTGATATGGAATGAAATTGATATTAGTATCAAAGTAAATTAATAAAATTAAGTGATGGATATGAACTTGAGTTATATGTAATGAAATTCAACTTTTGTATTTGAATTGAATGAATGGATTGAATGTTAATCAATTAAATATGAATTAAGTTGATATGAAATAATGAATGTAAGTATATAATTCATTAAGAGTTAATGAAATTGGAAGCTAAAGTAATTGAAATTCAATTGGAAGTTAAATGAATCTTAAATAGAATTGAATTTGTTTTGGAAGTGAACCAACTTGAATATGAATTAGTGAATATAAACTAATTGAAAATGAATGTTAGTAAAAACATCCACTGTTAATGAATCAAATGTGATTAAATTGAAAACCTGATTCATTAAATATTAATGAGGATATGAATGAATATTTATTGGTTATGAATGCTAGTTGGTTGATGGTTGCATTTGTTGTTTGTTTCATTTGCTATGTTGACATGTATAGTTATTATGTTGCTATATGATGTATATCGATACTATTATCTATATGCATGATTCTCATGTTGTTTGTTGAGTGTTTAATAGGTGCGGATCGCGTTTGCTTCGCATTTGGAGCTCGCTTTCGCGCTATATTAGCCGTATATGCTCGCTAATAAAATATAAGGTACATATCTCGGATTACATACCGTACTTTTATACTTTTTTTTCCCTGCGGGATGCCTCATTACTTGATGAGATGTATATTTGTGATATATATACTGTCATTTTTTTTCGGATCGAGCCGCGCAAAGGAGACTATGGCGAATTTTTCCGGAAATTTAAGGCGTTAGAAAAAATTTGAGAAAATTGGAAATTTTTTGAAAAACTATAACTTTGATTTGGAATTGAAAGTTAAATGATATAGTTTGGTTTTGAAAAGATAACTAAGTATGATTTGAAAACTTAGTAAAGTTATTATAAGAAATTTAACTATGAATTTTGGAAAATTAATAAATTATGTAACTTTTCTTACTTAATAATTTCGTGGTCGAAATTCTTTTAAGGGGGGAAGATTGTAACGACCCAGAATTTTTAGAAATTAAAATTTGAATATTTAATTAATTTTAAATATTAATAAGTGAATTTATAAGTCGAATAAATTTTATTTCGAATTTTTGGATTTAATTGAATAATTAAATCGATAATTTAATATGTTAAATTATGGAAATAATTGAAAATTGGGTTAAATATGATTGTAAATGATTTGTAAAATTTTATTTTATCATATTGAAGTTAGAACGATATTTTAGAACTTTTAAAATCGAATTTAGAGTTAAATTGTGAAAATTGAATATTTTAATATTAAAATCGACTAGTGAAAATAGTCAATTTTTGAACAGTCTCAGAATTGAACGAAACCAGTTCCATTGGATCCGTAATAGTTAGTTATTACCGGATTTCAATTTTCGTGTCAATCGGAGTTATCGTTTGATCGTAGCAGCTCGAAACGCATCGATTTATTTTTAATTTTAATTTGGCGAGTTAAAATAGCCATTTTTCAAAAAGTCTCGGATTTCGACCAAACTAGTTTCGTCGGATCCGTAATGTGATATTATTGTAAGGTTTCAAATTTCAAGTCAATTGGATTTACCGTTTGTCCGGTACAAATTAAAACGCCTAGAAAATCGTTTAAATCGGTTTAATTTAAATTGAGCGTTTATAGCCATAACTCGCACAGATGTCCGAATTAGCTTCCGAAACCTGTTCCATTGTGTCCGGAACGCGGGGTAAACCCTAGAAACGCTGGTTACGGCGCGTGAATCGGAGTTCGGATATTCCGGGATGAATAGTGTCGTTCGTTCTCTTATAAATAGTCCACCATTCATAAAAAATAAAAATAAAATAAAAGGAAAACTAAACCCTAGCAATGCACAGCCGCCTCCATTAGCCATGAACGGACAGAAAACTCCCAACTTCCTCCCTCCAAATCTCTAAATCCGTCGACAATTAGGCTAAACTTTCAACTATAGTATTGAAGAGGGCGATGAGAGCTTCGATGTGAACGGCTATGATCGAATATGGTGTCGCGTAGGGGGAGCTAGGGGGTGCGTGCGTGGGCTGTTCATGGACGTGCGCGCGCATCACGAGGTGGTCGAACTTCAGGTGGTTGGTGGTGGAGGTAGCTCTCGCGAAGGGCTTCGACATGGCAGTAATTTGATGAAGTTTAGTTGAGTATGGGTGTTGCAAAATTAAACCCTAGTATTTGATAATGGGTTTGGGTGTGCGGCCTGTACGTGAATGAAGGGGAGAGGAAGAAAGCAATGTGCGGTGGTGATTGCATGATGAAGGATCTAACGGCCTGAAATGGATGTGGGTTTATAAAATTTAATTTAAGTTGTAAATTGTTTATATAAAAATCCGTGAAACTTCAAATATTCATATCTTTTTCATACGAGGTCGAAAACGCGCGAAACCAGTTGCGTTGGAATCGTATGGACGAGCACTACGCGATGAAATTGGATTGGAGTAGTTTGGAGTTAGTGAGAATTTTGGGTAAAATTAAACGTCCGTTTAATTTTATTCGAAATAAATCGCTAAAACGGAATTTAAAATCAAGGTGAGAACTTCTCACTCAATCGAATCAGTTTCGATTTTATTTTAAATAGTTAGATTTAAAATATTTGAATGCATGTTTGAATGATGATTGTTATCTATTGATTGTTAAAATAGACATTATACGCCGTTAGTAAGCGGATGTTATTTATTAAAAACATATACCGCGAATATTTCACGAACAGTGAAATTGGTATTATATATAATAGCAATATATATATATTGGCATATGTATATATTGGAGTTATTGATTTCCCGCATTTTTTGTTTAGCGGATGAGACCCTATTGCGCCGTTATTAAGTGGATAATATTATTAAATCCCATATACCGCGATAATTCCATACTGGAGCGGAATTGGTATTGTGCTAATGTTTGTGGATGTAGGAAAAACAGGTTGGAGGGATCCAACTGGATTCCTCAACAGTATTTATTTGATTTCAGATATTTTGATATTTGATGGATTATCATATTGATATATGATATCGTTGTTGTCGTGATTGACTATTTGATATGTAGCATCATTGGACCAAGTTTTGGAATTTTTAAAATGATTTATAAAGTGATTTTTGAAAATATACTATACGTTTGGAATTTGATCCATTTTAAATAAATAAACGTTATAATTTTTAATGTTATAAAAATTATGATTTTGAGAAATACAGTTAAAGGTTGATTTTTGAAAATATGGGATTAATGATTTTATAAAAGAGTTTAATCGGGATTTTTGAATTTATTATAAAGAGTTGAAATATAGGATTTATAAAATTTAATTATTTTATGAATCAAAATGATGAAATTTTAAAGGAGATTAAAGATGTTTTAAAATAATAGTATAAATTGATTTTATAAAGGATTTATAAATTGATATTTATAAATAAAAATATTTGAGTTATAAAACGAGTTTTTATAAGTGTTAGAATGAATTGTGAATGAATTTC
Organism: Allium cepa; assembly: GCA_030765085.1. Lineage (NCBI taxonomy): Eukaryota > Viridiplantae > Streptophyta > Magnoliopsida > Asparagales > Amaryllidaceae > Allium > Allium cepa. The sequence continues at coordinate 870,246,718 of CM060943.1, read as the reverse complement.
ATAAGTGAAATGAATTTATAGAATCATAAACGGTGAAGTTATAAATGGAATTTTATAAGCCGTAGGTTTATAAAATTCATTAAGTTATTTGAAGAATAGGTTTGGATAAATAAACGAATCTTATAAGTTATAAGATTTATAATTATGAAGTTTAAAGGAACGATTTTCTAAACAAATAAATTATAAGTATTTGAATTATAATATGAACCTTTAGTTCATAATTGAGATATAAAGTGAATAGGTTAATAAAGAAAATTTATAAAGAAAGAAGTTATAAAACAAATAGAAATGGAATTTATTTTATAAATTCGCAAACGACTTATTTTAAGAAGTAAATTGTTGAAACCTATTAATGGAGTTATATTCACATTTTTGACTGTGAATAATCCTTTAAAATGAAATGTATAGAAATGATGAAATTGATTAACGTAGTATATTCACGTTTTTGAATAGTGAATAATATGTTAAAGAAATTGTTTTGAATGTGATATTTTAAATAAAATTAAAATGATCTAACGATGTTTTAAAAAAAGTGTTGAGATTTGAAACCATAGATTTCAACATTTATTGTTGAAATAGACGTTTTCGAGAAATAAAAGGAAATAGTGGACTATAACACTGTTGTTATAGTAAATGATTTCCGAAAGGAAATGTTTTGTATAGTATTGGAATTTATATATCTATTTTAATTTCGAATCCCTATACTAGTGATTTTGGGTTGTCGTAACGATGTTTTACGCAACATTCGTTTTGGCCCAAATAAATATGTTTAAAAGAATGATTTCCTTAAAGAATGAAATATATACTTAATCTCGATTTAAGTATATCGAATATTTTCTAAGTGTTGAAAATAAATAAAATTTGTGAATTACTTATGAATAAATAAGTATGGAAAAGTTTTTCCAATATAAAGTGAATATTAGAGAATTTATCTTTTTTGAAGATAAATTGAAAATGAATATTGTAAATCGAATTGAAGTCGTATATTCATTAATACTTTGGAATGTAAATTCACTATTGAATTTATAAAGGAAGTAGAATTTGTTTAAAAATAAATATTGATTTATTTTTGAAGTGTGAAATAATATATCTTGTAAAGATATTTTGGAAAATAGATTTTTGGAAAATTATTTGGAAACTAGTGATGTGTGCATATCCGTTGATAGTTCAATAACCGACTATCAATATTTCCCTTTGAATGGGTATTTGATGTGATTTGTTTGAATTTGAATGCCACACTTATTTTTGAATAAGCGCTCACTATTCGGGTTAACCGGGAAAGGACCATGGGGTCGTATAACCCATTCCGAATATGTGATACGTCGTTGTGAATTGCATTGAAGATCGGTGTTGAAGACCGAGTATTTGTGAAAGCGATAGGATGACCTATCGATTGTCTCTGCACTGGGTAGCTCCTGGTATAGAGATTCCTTAAGTGATGGGAAATTCGATTGGGATTGTGAATACCCGGATTGCAAGGGCTTCGTAAGAAGTGCCTTCGGTTTTGTTCGAGCCCGGAACAGACTTGTATGGATTGTGTGTCTGACGTTACAAATTGAGATATAAAGCAGATTTCTTTCAAATATATTTCTGTTGGTGGCGGAGAATTTATTCTTTTAGCTTAACACCCTTCTCTGAGACGTACGAGCTCAGAGGCTATGTAGTTGAATGTTATCAGCGATATATTCCCAATTTGGTAATGTGACATGCTGAGTGTAGCTGTAAATGATCATTGTGTTGATTATTTGTGATAGGATCGTTTATTTGATCGTCTATCTTTGTGATCATTTCTATGATCATTTGTTGACCCAAAGCATGGCTTTTGTATAAAGTATGTTTTTGTGGACGTGACTTCGTCGAGCCTCACACCCTGTGAATGGTCAAAACAGGAAAGATGCGGCAAGGTTATGAGGGGTAGCGCCCTTTAGGATGTGTGCATTTCCTTCTGGAAAAGGGTGGTATCATGGTATGGAGCCCAGATACCTACTCATGTTGAAAACACTTTGTTATGATTGTGTGAATTGATTACGAGCGCTCGGTGAAAAGGTCCCAAAGGACCGGGGGATGGCATATTCGGTCAGTTGTTACTCAGTTAGGGGTAACCCGGCCTTGTGTTGGTAGAGATCCGGTTTGGTTCTCGGGGATGTCCATCCAGAGGCATTCTCATGTGGCAATGGGAAGTTCCTTGGCCTGATCATTCGTTGGAAATCCAAATAAACAATACGTGACTTGTACGGTTTTAGTTGTAGAACCTGCCATCTAATATGGTAGCTATTAGTAGGCATAATATAATGGTACCTATGCTGGCTAAGATTTATATTCTACTTTCGAAATGAATTTTTCCTACACTATGCACTAATAATAATACGAAATGTTCTTTTTAAATGCGTATCAAGCATCTTTGACTATCATAAGGAGAAATCTTCTCCAAGTCTGCGTTTGCATTGTGTGTGTGGCAGGAGGTCTTATGGTAGTATCATTTTTAAAAGCATTGCGAATTGACTTTAAAAATATTCCTCTATTTTGATTTTAAAGATAAATAAACTGTTTTGAGTTCCCACACCAGTCACATGACTGACTTGGAGTTTATTGTTTTCCTTCCTAAACTCTGGGTGCCCACCAATTTCCACACGGGCAGTCAAGAGTTAGGTTTATCAGGATATTCTGGATATTCTGGAGTTGCTGGAGGCAAGCTGGATGGCATGGCGTATTACTAGTATATAGTATTTCTTTTTCCGCTGCACTGTTTGTTGTTGTATGTTGTTGTACACTCTGATGATATGATGTAATGAAATGTATAAAATGTAATAACTGATAGTTCTTTGTTTAAAGATTATTCATTTATTATTATATGTTGTTCCGCTGTGAATTGTGAGATTCTGTTGTTGTTCTGTTGTTTTCTGTTCCGTTCTCTGTTCTATCTTCTATCTCTTCTCTATTTTCTGTTTTCTTTTCCCTATTTGTTCTCTATTCTCTTTTTCTTCTATTTAAAAAATTTTCTATCTTCTTTTTCCTCTGTTACTTGTTTTTTTTCTATTCTCTTTTCTCTCTATCTTCTATCCTTCTCTCTTCTTCTTTTCTTTTCTTCTTCTTAAAACCCTCAGTGTTCGGTTTTCCGTCGTTCGATTGCTCGGCAGTCGATAAATTGAGTATCGATGTTGAATTTTCGGAAGACGAAGAATCGGGTCTTGACATTCCTGATCTTTGCTAAGTTGTTTTTAACAATTTAACGTGAGGTTTTGTGTATGTATACATATAGGTGAAAGGTTGTGTACAGAGTAAGGTATAGGCAAATACAGTTTTTTTGCTCTTTCTTTTGCTCAACCATGCTTTAATGTTGCTGATGTGATTTTTTTCTTGCTGGAGAGTAAATGCATTTAATGCAAGTATGTTGCTTTGTATACTTTCAGTATGTTATGTTTAATTTGATTATTATAGGTACATTTTATTTTTGTTTTTCTTTATTTTAATCCTAATGGTGGCTTTTTTTGTTTTATGGAGGCTTGCATTTAATGCAAGTATGTTTTTGTGATACTTCTATCTTGTATACTTACAGCAATGTGCTGTTTGATTTTTTTATAAGTACTATTTTTTTTATAGTTTATTTTTGTTTTACACTCCTACACACTTATATTTAAATGTTCCTTCCTTTTGTTTTCTTGTTTATTTTTCCAAATGTTAGATTATAACAATGTGATTTAAATTTTATAATTTTATCATAACTTACATTAACAATTTTATTTCTATTAAAAGCTCAACTATCAATATTTAAATTTATAACCCATATTTCATTAAATGGTTTTAAAACAATTTATTATTTTACTTTATTAAAAAGAAAAGTTGTTTTTAGTTACTAAAATTTAATAACCATGTGATTTTATTACAATATTTTATTTCTTTTGAAATTCTATAATTAAATTTAAAAGTTCTAACAATTCAACGAATTTAATTTAACAAAATTCCAGGATGTTACATACCACCTGTCACAGTACGTGGCCTAGATCACAGTACCGAGGAGTACGCCTGCTCCCCTGCAACACAAGACCTGGACTGCCCCTACTAGATAATCTCGAGTGAGATTACCCCGCGGTTGGGATCAGCAACCGCCCACTAAGCCGAAATAAAAAGGGACATCTAGACAGGGATGAACTCACCCTGCTTGGGTGCTACCTACCAAGCCTTGCTGCATAACCCCTGATTTTCAGTCATTCCCATTTGATGAGGCTACGCGTTACCTTTTTAGAACATATCCCTTAGAATGCCCATCGTCCACATGACGATGTTCCGAAAGCATTCATCCATACAAGTCCGCCCCGGGTTCGAACGGAACCGAAGGCACTATTCCTACTACATCGATTTTGGGAATAACCTCAGGATTAGTAGCGACTAGCCCTTGCACTTCACAGCTCCATCTTCGAATTCAAAGTCGTTTTCCATGAAAACGTACAAACCGGATCGAAGTGGTTTTCGAGAAATAAATCTCGATCCCGGTCTCTTCGAAACGATCAACGCATTTGTCCAATATTGATAGTCGGTTATTTAACTATCAATTAATATTCACAAACAACCATCAAACAATAAATAATTTCCTAAATTATTTATTTGCCTCAAAAATATCTTCACAAGATATATTTCTATTTTCAATCCTTGAAAACAGTTTCAAAAACCATCTTTCTTTTTCAGAATAAACTTTCCCAAATATTTTCTACCTCCTCTAGGATCACCAAGCACATAACTAGATTTGTAAAATAATTTAAAACACTTTACTTTGAAATATACTTTAAAACATTTAAGTTAAAACTACTTCAATAATTTGTTAAAAATACATACTATATGAATATTTGAAAATAAGGTTATTTAATAAAATATAAAACTAGATTTTCACTTTTAGAAACAAAATACTAAGTCACTCTTTAAATAATTACTGCTATAATAGATCAAAAGAAAATATTTACTTTAGAATTTAAATATTTAGAAATAATAAATTCTCCAAAACTCGCTTTTTAAACCAATTTTAAAACTATTAACTTATATTTAAAAATTTACTTTAAAAACGTACTTGGTTATCCAGAGAAAAATTCCGACTTCAATCACTTAAATCAATTTCCCAAATTGATTTCCAATTTACTCCATTTGAAATAAGTTTCTTTAATTACTCAATTCATTTCAAAATTCATTAATTATGGACTTTATTTTTATTATTATTATTTCCCTTTTTGATTTTAAATCATTTAACTGTAATATACCAATTTCAGTTTCTTCCCAATTTCTTCTTTATTCTCTTCAATAATTTAAATCTTAAATTTTAAATAGATGTTTTGTTCTTTTAAAATAATAAGTTTAGAATTCATTAATCTTCTTTTTATTCAAAATTTCCCTTTCTATACTCAAGATTTATTTATTTGAATTTTAAAGTCACTTTGTTTCTTTTCCAATTCATTCTAAAATTTATTCAAATTTTCTATATTTATTTTACTTACTAATTCACTTCTTTATTTTCTTTCCAAAATCCAAATTATATATTTTTGGTAATTCATTATATACAATTATATCCAATCGAATCATAGCATTCAATATTCCAATATAATTCATTATAGAATATCAAATAATCACAACAGAGGGTATTAAATATTATAAAAAATGTTGAGGGGTCTAGTTGGATCCCTCCAATCTATTTTTCCCTGCATCCACAGACATTAGCACAATATAAAATGCCAATTTCAAAATATACCATACTATAGAACATCAATCAATTCAACCATTCAAACAATTATTTAAATTTAACCATTTAAATTTAGCTGAGTGAGATTAACTCACCTTTGATTTTCATTCGCAATCCGCTTCAATATTGCCTTGGATTTCCAGGTGTTTGACCTTAAATAATCAATTTATATAATTTTATTAATATTTGAAACGAATCGAACAATTCAATTATCATTTAATAATTTTATTTGGGACTAATACTTAATTTTTCCTTTATTACATCTTTTAGTAACAAAAACAAATTAAATAAGTAAATCGTAAAATTTTATCACAAATCCCTTATATAATTTCCTTCCAATACCTGATATAAATGTCTTGTACATATATTTAACCTTTGCATAAATAATTAATAATCTAAATTTAAAAACAAAACTATTTTATTTTATTTTTTTTTATATTCAAACCTTATAAATAAATTTTCTATTTCAGTAAATATCAGCAGTAATTTACTTCTCCGTATAAACATTCATTTACAAATATAAATCTCTAAATCGAGGATAATTAATCAATTAATTTTTATTATTTTATTTTTTTAAACGAAACTTCCACTATTTTTATATACATATTTATACAATTTAACAAATAATTAAATAAAGAAATACCTCACCTACCTATCGAATCGAAGCCCTAGTTGCCGACTCCACCACGTCACCCCAAAACCACGCCACTACAGCCATGCATGCTTTTCAACGCTTCACCATGGCCCCTCTCAGCCATACGCACACCCCCAATTCGCGACATCGCCTCTGCCCTCAACCATCTTCTGACAACTAACACTACTATCATCAAACTGCCTACTCCTAACTGTTCACCAACTTCAACCATCAACATACCATACCACCCACAGTCTCCAGCAAAACCACCACCCAGAAACACCAAAATACTGCCATCCTTCAACAAAAAAGCATCAACATCCACTAAACTGCAACATATCACACTTAACCAATAGCGCTTCAACACTCATATACTGCCTTCACATCCCCTTCACCAGTCATTCCATCATCACAGAGCAACAACACTGCCATCTTGCATACATCACTCCACTACCCACACAACAATCAAATACCCTGCATACACTGTCAACCTGCTCCCAATCACCATACACTGTCATATACATCATCCTCCTTAATCCCACAGTAACTGCCAAGCATCACCAAGATTCAACAACTTCAATATATTCAACACAACAACCTTGCAAATACTACCAGCCCTCGAGCACCGACCGCGAACAAGCACCACCACAAAACTGCGACTTCAACTTCACAACCACCCTTTGCCTTTCCTCATCAACAGCAACTTCTCTCAGTACAAAACCACAAATCATCACCTGAAACCACTGCGACATCCATTTCTCAACCAACTTCTCCAACCGCAACTATCACAACTACTTCCTCCCCAAATCGCGAATTCCCAATCGCCAACCAAATTCAACCCTCCTCAACATCGCATTGCCGAAGCCCTAGCACGCGCACCCTCAATCGATGACCCAAGTCCCCTCAGGTGCAAATCTGATCAATAAAAAGAGGCTACTCACACGGCCGAGGGTTTACGTTTTGAATTTAAGGCTTGCCCCCTCCTTTCTTTCATTCTGAGAATCTCGATTCTTCTTAATCGGAGGGAGCGACCATTATTCTGTTTTATTTTTTATTTTTTTTATCCTGCGTTCGATTTGAATGGAAGAAAGGGAAAGTGTTAATTTGAACGAGGATGGATTCATAAAAAAAAAATTAATATGTGAGTTCTTGAAGAAGGCTCGGCTGTAGATATTAAAAAGAGAAGCATGTTGAAGAATACTCACTATAGTGTTTCGAAAGATGATAGAATCGCGGCTGATAGGAAAGGAAACGGCTGATAGTGACCAGATATAAAAGAAAAATATTTAAATTAAATTCAACTCGTGTCGATAAACGCAACACGAAATTTGACTTCCTATCGAGGCGTGCCGCTAGGCGTTCCTACTGTTATATACCTATTCCGAACGCAATGGAAAAGGTTTCGAATCCTAATTAGATCGTATGGGGAAGCTAACTTTCCGAATCGATTATTATCAATTAAAATTTCAGCGCTTTTACATATCATACGCTCATACAACAACTCTGATTACTACGAAAATTGAAATCTGATAATAATATACTATTACGGATCCAATGAGACTGATTTCGTCGAATTCCGAGACCGTGCCTCGGAAGGCTATTTTTAAATTCAAGTTAAACGATATAAAAATTTTAAGACTAAACAAATCAGTGTTAAATTCAATTTTAAAACTTCTAATATCCTCAGTATTATCAATATAAATTTTATAAGCCTTCAAATTATTTTTAGCAAGCTTAAAATTCCAGATTTCATATCTTATCAAATTTCAAATTATTTAATTCAATAATTTAATTATCGAATAAATAGTGATATTTGAATTCAAGTTAAAAATTAACTTTTAAATATTTGAAATCAATTAAATATTTCGATTTTAAATGCTCGAAAATCCCGGGTCATCACATCAACGGTCATGGATTTTAGATCTTTAGATTCTTCAATAGCTACAACTATGTAATCGAATTTTGAATCTAAAGATCGTAGAATTTTCTCGACCACTCTAGAGTCCTCCAATTTTTCGCCATATCTTTTCATTTGATTTACTAATGCCAAAAATCGTGAAAAATAATCATCAATCGAATCGGTTGATTTCATATGTAAAGCTTCAAACTCACCTCGCATAGTTTATAGTCTTTTCTTCTTCACTTTATCGATGCCTTTGAATGCATTCTCCAAAATCTCCTATGCTTCCTTACTACATTGCGCACTTGCTACCTTCTCAAACATAGATTCATCCAAGCCTTGATGAATGAGAGTAAGAGCCTTATGATCCTTCTTTCTTGAATCCTTTAAATTATCCTTTTGTGTTTGGGATAAAGTGGTGATATCGACGGGTTCAATATATCCATTTTCAACGATATCCCACACATCTTGTGAACCAAGCAATGCCTTCATGCGAATACTCCAATTACCATAGCACTCCTTCTTTAGCAATGGAACTTGAAATGGTGTCATGCCACTTGCCATATTTTCTTGACTAAGAACCTCGCTTTGATACCAATGTTAGAAAATTTTCAAGTTGAAGATTAATTTGATAGCAAGTGTGAAATGAGAGATTTATTTTAAAGGAGAAAGTTGTACTTTATTACAAACTTTTGCTTACAATTTTTTTGCTTGCTTGCAATTGAGATACACCACTCCTATTTATAGTAATTCACATCTCAAATGAACGGTGGTGATGTGTTTGAACCTACGGTATACAACTATTCTCTAGAGTTTTATATAACTTTCATACAAAATATCTTTAGATAAGAAAACTCTAGATTCTAGTTATTTTATTACAATTTGAGAATGGAAAATTCTAGAACCTCTTCTACCATGACAACATATATCTAGATAATTCTATCTAAATGATTCTTTCTAACTTTCTCTAGAATTCTCTTTTAGCTTTACTTCTTTGTTTGTGGCCCAAATTAAGTCCAATAATCTAGCCCAAAGTCAAGTTTAATTTTCAAGGTTGAGGCAGGAAGAGGAGAAGTCGGAGATGAAAAAGCAAGCGGTGTCCGGTTTGCTATCTGCCATTAATGGATTATCCAACGCTGTGCATGCAGTTGTGTCGGAGGAACGGGCGTACAGTTGACGATGGTAGTATGTAAATAGGAGGTTTTTCCATATTGGTTATTGGTTGTAATTTGAATAGTGGAGTTAAGTGTTCTTATTCAGACTTGTGACGGTCATTTTTTCTGTTCCTTTTCCAATCTAAAAAGGTTTTCTACTTATTATTTGTTACTGAGTTAAATGCATTCCAATCTTGAATTCGACTGTTAATGTGTACTTTCAACCACATGAAGTATGTGATATCTATGTTTGTATTTGAAGTTATTTTCGAATATCAGATATTGCATTTATAGAAACGAACAGATATTGAATAATTATTTTGTGTTTAAATATCGTTAAACCAAGAAATGTAAATAGAAAATTTTGATTTAACGTAATATTTTTTCTAAATAGTTTTAAGTAGTTATTACGCGTTAAATACATATGATAAAAATTTTCAACTTAATAAAATAATAGATACATATATTTGATTGTATTAAAATACGCGTAAAATAAACTATAATTTTAACAAAAACCAAATGGATAATTACTGAACTTGGATGCATTCGTATCTGCATCCATATCTATTTTTTCGAATATGAGATATTTATCCACTTCTAGGTTACAGCTGAGCAGAAGGATTTCAGATGTTTCGCTATCAATTGAAAGCCGTAGTAGTGAATAGTTTATTTGAATTTTGTATATACCTTTTCCCACATTCTAACAGTACACCAACGAGGATCTCCTTCTATGTAAGAGCACCACCAACGCTTTCTGTGTTAATAAGCATCCAATGGTGGAGCATGTAGTCAAGAAGAACTCAAAATCAAATGCCTATTTATTGGATAATTACAATAAAAATAAAAGTCATTTTATGACCTTTAGTATTTTGTATTAACGAGCAAACATTTCATTTGTTGAATGCTTATTTATTTGGAGAAAGAAAGGAGGAATCGACATTCATTTTCCCCTAATTTTCACTTTATTTTGAGAAAGAATAAAAAACATAATAATTAAGCAAAAACTCATTTTCTCAACTCTTTTTCTTCATTAATTCATCCATACTTAAATCTTCTTCCATATATGCATAAAACTTCTTGACAGAGATTACTACAAATCTTCAAATCTTTTTTTTCTAATGGTACCAAGATACAACACGTCACTCGGACAACAAATCACAAATCATGCGTCAATAAATATTTGAATCACGCTACGCAAGTTTCGAACTAGCAACCTCTTGTACCAAAGTCGAATAACTTAACCACTCAGACAATGGTGCTTGTCAATCTTTCAACTTTTCAACCTTGAGTGCATAAATTTAAAAAGTCGTTGTGTTAACCTTGAAGTGCGAAAATCATTATCGACTGCACCATAGTCATGTTGAATTTCACTTTCAAGGTACTATTCTCATCAAAAACACAACTCCAGTCAATTTGTCTTTGTTGTTCCTACCAATCAATTCCCACAATTCGAAAGAGAAATTAAATTCAACACTCATACGATTAGTCTATTCAAGTTTTGAAACAATGATTGTGCTAATTATGACGATTGGTGCGTTTGGAGTAGAAAAACAAGAATTTTGAGCAAAGTTTGAAACAAATCCTGGAATTTCAAATAATAACATAGTAAATATATTATGTAATGACTCAGATTTCTCGTCATTTAATTTTAAATATTTAAATTATTTTAAATATTGGATTAGGAATATAAATTGATTTTTTTAATATGAAGAATTGGTTGGAAACGTTAAATGAAATTAAATGCCAAATACAGCGAGTATCGTAATATGTAAATAGGGCAGTGATTAGATTTTGAGCTGAATATAAATCATAATGAATTTTAAAGTGAATATAAATTCTATATGAATTATAATTTAATAATAAGATTTTAAAACCGAAATTTTAAGCGATTTCGGAATTTTTTAAATCGTCGATTTAATTGACGCGTTAAAAAAGCGATCTGGGGCACAGTCTTGGAATTCGACGAAATTAGTTATATTGCATCCGTAATAATGTGTTATTATCGCGTAGCTTTTAGATTTACCGTGGGGTCATACGATCTAAAAACGTCTAGAAACGATTTAATTGAATTTAATTTAAACAGTCGATTTAAAAGCTATCTTGCATATACGATCGGATCAGGTTACGGAACTTGTTCCATTGAATTCAGAATAGTAGTATAACATTAGGAACGCTAGGCTACATGCCTTGATATGGATTGTAGATTTTTAGTTACCCAATATGAGATATTTTGAATACAAAATATATTTAAAATGGTTAAACCCTATAATGTCTCTCAGCCACCCAATGATTTGTACACGCCACTCTACCCTTTTATTCAACCGCCTTTCCCTATTAATATATGCGATCTTATCTTCTTTCTTCGAAATATTGGTACAAATCAGAAAGCAAAAACGAAGCAAAATAAAAAGAAAAGAAAAAAGAGGGAAAGAACAAAAATCTCGTTCAACGTTAAAAGAAATCATCACTCTAACAAAGTCGTGCGAGTGTACACAATGGGGAGGCTTCAATAATAACTTAAGCATTTCAAAAATCATTTGAAATCAATTATATCCAAAATTCTTTGGTAAATTCAATTACCTCTTTGAATTTCAAAACCAAATCCAGTTTTTGCAAACAATTCCAATTTAAAACAATTTGGTAGCAATTTCTTTCTTGGAAGCTCGAAAATGAACATCGATGATGCTACAGTCATCACCGAAGTTATTTTCTAGCGACTGAAAGAGTTCAATGCTTTTATCTCTTTAAAATCCCTTCAAATATTTTTAAATTCCAAATCTCTCTAGATTTCAAATCCAATTCAAAAATATTTCTCAAATACATATTTTTTTTCCAAAACCTTTTGAAAAGCATTTTCAAATTCAAAGTAATTTAAATTTTCCAAATTTTCAAATTCGAAACCCTTTCAATTCATATTTAAACATTACTCTTGAATTTTCATCACAATTTATTTTCAAATATTTCCCTAGAATTCTATTTCAAATTATAATCATATTTACAATTTACATATACAAATCCCATTAGTATATGAATTTATTCTTATTCAATCCTTGCACAACAATGATAATAATTTAATATTATCACCTCCTAACAACCAAGCAGCCATTAGGAAATATTTCTCTTTTAAGCTTAGATTCAAGCTTCTTGGGTTGAAATTGAAGAGCGACTGTCCTTGCCATTGCTCTATAGCTTCTTCTTCATTTGTTTTGGGTTTAAAGGTGATATTTTTATCTCACATCTTAGTCTATAACTATCTTTGATTGTTAGGTATGAATTCCTAACACTTATTCATGTGCATTTGATTTTGATTTGGATTGATTTGGTGAGTATTCCAATTTTGGTGTTTTGGTCTAATTTTATGAAATCCTATTGTGGATATTTAGACATTAATATTCGAGGCATATCGAAGAGCCTTTAAGGCTGGGTTGTCGCTTGGCATAAATCCTTAGTCGTTGTTCCTCGTCCGATCGCTTCCGATAATCGTTTTGGCATTTATTGGCTTAGGTTCAGGGAATGCCCTGAACTTCAGTTTCAGACGTCTGAAACGTATGATTCAGACGTCTGAATATTATACTGTTTATTTCCCAGTATTCAGACGTCTGAATCAAAGGTTCCAGACGTCGGAATTATTTCGAATTGAACCAGAGAAGAAATAGGCCAAAAATTGGCAGTTCCAAACGTGTGAATTTATAGATTCAGACTTCTGAATTATGTTCTGGAAAATATTTTATTTTCCAGATTCAGACGTCTGAATCATACATTTCAGACGTCTGAATCTGCTTGTTTTTTCCTGTTTTCCCTAGTTAGCTTGAGTTTCCAAATTTAATCGATTCGTGTTGTTTCCCTTTTGTTGTTATCATTTATCATCGGCTTTGGTGACATTTTCTTCGGGATTCTTGGGAATATCCATTTTGATGGATTCCGTATCGATTTCTTTGGATTTTATTCACGTCTTCGATTGTGAATTTAGGCGATTGATTGTTCTACAATCGTTGTTGTGATTTGTCACTTTAAAAAATATAAAGGTTTCAATTCTACAAGTAAATATCAAAACTCTTTCATCAAAACGATTTCAACACTATTTTATTACAAAGCTCGTTTCCTAAACCATTTTCCAATCTACTTGTATATACAAACCTTTACCTCACTCGTATGAGAAATCTAATTAAACGACTTAGTAAAACAAGTGGTATGAAACGCTTGTGTTTATTTCATCGCTTAATTCTTGGACTTGTTCGATTGAATCTTTTGTGACAATTTTCTAGTGGAGATCTACAATTTGTTCGTAAATATTTAAGTTAAGCTAGTGGTTATGGGACACGAAGCTAAACTCATATATTTAGTAGACTAGTGTAATTGACACTTCTTGGTGATCGATGATGATCATTTCTGTGATTTAGACTAGCATTGTGCAATATCTCTTTGTTTGCGAGGGAGACTAAACCCCGTTTTTGTGGAGTTTTGACTCAAATTGGTGGGGGAGTGACTCATGGTCTTCGGGCCGTTTTGTGGAGCCTTGGCTCAAAATTAATGGTTAGCAACCATGGAATAGCGTTCCGTTTTGTGATACACGTGTTGGTTAGCTTTCATGCTCCCGTTTTGTGATATCTTGTGATTTCTGGATTTCTAGTTGATGATTTCTAGAATTTATGTTTCACCAATTTTCGTGATTTACATTGATAAGTTTTATCAATATTTGTGCATTAGTGAATTTGTGTGTCATTAACTTTTGTGATTGACATTGTTATAATTGTCAATATTTATGGTGTGGTGAACAAAAATTAAGAATATGATATTCTTTTCTGTGTTTTGAGATTTTTTGAGATGTTGTATGATTTTCGTTTTGTCTAAGGTATATTTGTCATTGAATGGCAATATTGTTATCATGCGTTTTTGTCACATCTCATATTCTATCTCATTTAATCTGATATTTATAGTTAGACTGATCCGTTTATTATTTTCTTATTAAATAATACTCGGGTCAGACCGAGATGTTATAGGTGCTTCTGCTTGACTCCTCATCTGGGATTATTATTCTGACTTTTGGTTGACTACTTAGATTAGTGTTTATTTTATTGTGTACATTTGAGATATAGACTCCATGATGTATACTTATTCTTTTGTGTAGCACTTGTAACTATTTCTTTGTGATATTGTGGATCTTGTTAGACCACTACTCTGATATACACTTTTATGTGTAGTATTCATATCTGTTTCCGCCTTTGAGATATGGACTTCGGTGACTGATTTGTGTTATGATATTTCTATATTTGTTTCCGAAGATTACATATAGCCACTGTGTAGTAGCTTTGAGTTTGTGTCGATATGTCGGAATTTCTCTTGAGATGAAAAGTTATATTTTTATCTGGCATATAGAAACTCGCACAAAGCAATTATACAGATGGTCGCTCCTCAACAGCCTTATTCTCCGTGCTAGTTGACGGGATTACCCCGCAGTGTCCTTGGCTAGCGTGGGTATAGAGGTGGGGCGTCACAGTTTGGTATCAGAGCCAAATTTCGGAACAATGTAGAATAATCTAGCAAGGATCATTATCCTAAGTCTTTCTTAGGAGTCATGCCTTAGGATTTGATGTCTTCGTACTGTTCTATCCTATATTCTTTTATGATTCCTTGTTTTATCAATCATGATTGTTTGATAATTATTTTATGAATAACTTTTCTTCTTCTTTCTTTCTTAACGAAGGGAAATGGTTAGATCAAATCGTCCCAGTGCCAGACAATCTAGTGCTACTCCTCAGGATGGAGTTTTTATGTCTTCCCAGCAGCTTCTTGATCTTGTAAAGAATGCTCAAGCAGCCGGTTCTATTCCCGAGCCTACTCACCCTAAGTTTGGATTTGCATGCTTGTGCAACGATTATACCAACTTTGGTGGGAAGCCATTCAAGGTTCTGAAACCATTATTGAAGTCCAGGCTTGGCTAAGAACATGCGATCGAATATTTTCTCGCATGAATCTTATCGATCTTCACCGTGTCCAGGTGGCCTCTAGTGTGCTCCAAGAAAGAGCATTAGACTGGTATGAGCTTCTGATTTTTGAAATGAATGAAACGGATCTTACCTGGGTGCAATTCCAGGGATGATTCAAATTAAAGTTTGTGCCAGAAGCTGAGAAGGTGACATTGGCTCGTCGTTTCATAGAGCTTGTTCAAGGTGAATCCTCCGTGGCAGATTATGTCGCCTCCTTCGAGTCACTTTCTAAATACGGGGTCGAATACATAAACACCCCATTTAAGAAGAACCAAAGATTTGTCTATGGCTTGAAAATTATATCAAGAAGACATTACTTCTAAAATTAGAAGTTTCTTTTGATCAACTCATTAATATCGCTCTTCGTCTTGAAGAGGCGGATAGGGAGAGTGATGTTGAAGTTGGGATTGCCAAACCGAACTCAACAACAACAAGAAAAGGCCTATTAAATTCCAAGGTCCTTATCCTAATAAAAAGGGGAAACAAGCATCTCCGGTAGCGAAGAGTTCTACCTCTAGTGGTGGGCAATGCTACAATTGTGGTTCTAAGGACCATTATGCGAATAAGTGTTCAAAGCCCCGTGCTTGTCGCTATTGCAAAAGCTCAGATCATTATTTATCCGCATGCCTCAAACTCCAAAACAAGAAGGAGGAAAGTTTAATGTGGCGCAAACCCCTTTGCAACACTTCTCGTGGTCAAGGTATTTCTCATTCTATCCTTGATGGCATTATTATGTTTCGGGATCATTATATTCGAGTTCTTTTTGATACGGGTGCATCCCATTCTTTTATATCAAAGGAATTTGTTGATACTTTTTCTTTAAGTGTTGTTGCTTTAATGACTTCTTTGAGAATCGTGAATCCGGTTGGTGGATCCGCAACACTCAGTTTACTTTTTAAAGATGTCGAGATTATTTTGTGTGATTTTTCTTTCCAAGCAGATTTGCATGTCATGCGTTACTTAGGCTTTGGAATGATTTTGGGAATGGATTGGCTTAACCGTTATGAGGCTCATATCCTATGTCCTGTGCGGACTATTTATCTTCGATATCCACAATCTGTTAATCAGATTTCTATTGTTCTTAAAGATTTGGATTCCACTTTGGCAACATCATTATATTCTCTAAATCCTCGTGATGACGATAATGATGATGAGGAAGATGTCATTTCTCTTATTCACGTTGTTCGTGAATTTTCAGACATATTTGAGCCCATTTTAGGATTACCACCTAAGCGAGCAATTGAGTTTAGAATTAATCTAATTCCTGGAGATTTACCTATTACTCATCCTCCTTATCGAATGTCCAATAAATGGAATGAGGAGATGCACAGGCAATTATCCGAATTGGAGACGAAGCAGTTTATTTGTTCTAGTTCCTCTCCTTGGGGAGGTTCAGCTATTTTTGTGAAGAAATCCGATGGTACACTTAATCTTTGCATTGACTACCGCAAGCTTAATGATCTTACTATCAAGAATAAATATCCTTTAACTCAGATTGATGATCTATTCGATCAACTTAGTGGTGCTAGAGTCTTTTTACAATTGGACTTGGCAATCGATTTTCATCAGCTTCGTATTGTGTTAACCCTCTTCTATCTACGACCCTGCGATCTAGAGAGAGTAGCGACCTAACGACTCAACTAGTCAGCGACCTACCGAGCTCAATGATCTAGCAAACTAAGGCCCACGACTTAACAATCTATAGCAGGCTACGACCTAAGGAGTTAAAGCGGCAGTGACCTAGTGACTAAATGAAGACAGAGCGACCTAAGAATGGAGCGGTCTTAACGACCTAAAGAGCTTACGACCTAAGAGCTCCTCCAACACACCAACCTAATGAAATAATGGACTTAGTGACCTAATGAAATAATGGACTTAGCGACCTAATGAAATAACTGACTTAGCGACCTAAAAAGAGTTCAGATGCCTTGCGACCCAATGGAGTGACATAGTGTCAGTTGAAGAGCACCGCGACCTAACAAGCCAAGAAGCTCAGCAACCTAAGGGTTGAACGACCTAGCAAGTTAATAAGGGGGCGACCTAACAGGGAAGAAATTCTGCAGTGAGCTAAGGTGTGACGACCTATTCCTAAGTCGCTCACGACCTAAACATACCAAAGGAGCTTCCTATGCCGCTTCCTACCTAGGTCGGCCACGACCTATGACTTGTTAGTTTATCTAGAATGATCAAGTGTACCATATTTAAGCCGTAAACCACTCCCACTAGGTCGCGGATGACCTACGACCTATCCAAGGTCGCTTGCGACCTACGACCTAACGCCGAACTCTCCTATAAATACCCCGCCTACTCCAACGAAAAGGGGATCTTTTGGCTCATTTCTGGAACGCCGATACTCTGCCGAATTCTCGACTTACTCCACACTTCAAACACGAAAGACATCTCAACAAAATTCTAGAGGAAATCTAACACAGTGAACATGGATTCAAAGAATTCTTCTACATCGGAGTTCTAATTGTTTGTCCCATCAGTATTGTAATCGAAGATTGTTGTAAATTTGTAATTGATTCAGCAATAAAGAAGATTAAAGTGGACGTAGGCTTAACCTGAAGCCGAACCACTATAAAACTGTTGTCTTTTACTGCTTTCTTTGTGACTTTTCTACTTGTTTCTAATTCCCGTATTCACGGGTGGTGCTTTCACTTAATCTCTACTTACACCGGGGTGTTAGCCTTCAATTTTTAGCGTTAACATTTTTGGTGCTTTTACTGAGAACCCAACTCTGGCTATCTTCGTCATTGCTTCGCAAAAGTTTGTTGAAAGAATCTCTCTGAAAACCAGAAGTCTATTAGAGATAATGGCTCCTAGAAGAAAGCATAGATCTACAAGACCTAGTAATGTCCATGAAAATACTGCCACCTCTCCTTCGTCAAGTCAAGCAGCACCAAGTGCCGGAATTACACAAGCGGAGTTAGATGCTGCAGTATCTGGATTATACCAGCAGATGGAAACTCAAAATGCTTTAATGCTTGAAAGGTTAAATGCATTGCTCGGAGCTAACCGTCAACCGGTGAATAATGAAGAGAACCTTGCAGATTATGTTCATAATCCCGAAGAGAGGAATATTCCTCAAAGAGCAGCTAGCCCCGCCAAAGAAACACCTCCTCAAGATGGAGGATCGAGACCACAGCCAACTCTCCGCGAACGTTTGTCCAGACAAACTTCCGAGAAAATGGCCGAAGTCTGTCCTGCAGATCCTTTAAATGATAAGGAATATCTTTCAGGCATGGTGCGTCAAATCATGAAAGAAAGCATGCAGAGGGATGAAGATGATAAGGAATGGGGATTCGCTCCGAGCAAAACTCCGTTAACCGAAAGGATTATAAAGGCGGAATTCCCAAGGAAGTTTGTTCCTCCTACCATCCTGGCTTATAAGGGAACAAGCGACCCCAATCAATTCCTGTATAAGTATGATTGGCACATGACTGGTGCTAGAGCGTCTGATGAGATCAAATGCCGGTACTTTCCGATATACTTGGAAGGAGTGACTCCGCTCTGGTTCACAAAGCTTCCGGTCCGATCCATAGACCAGTTCGCCGATTTGACTTGGAAGTTTAAAGAGCAATTCAGGTTGTATGCTTCAAAGTCTAAGGATATTATGTCACTGTCGAGCCTGGAATAGAATCCTGGGGAATCTATCAGGTCTTTCTTGAACCGCTTCAACATAGCTTTGGCTGAAGTGGACAATGCAGAGCCACGGATGGTCTTGACATACTTGATGAGGGCAATCGACAAATCAAGCGAATTTGGGAAGTGGCTGAAGATTAAAGAACCGAATTCGGCTTGAGAAATTCTATAAGAAAGCTGATGAATTCATGCGCTTGGAAAGCCTTCGAGCACCAGTTAAAGTGGCATTGACAGAGGTTAAGAATAATACTACTGCTCCTACCAAAAAGGAATCCGGAAGTCAGAAAAGGGAGAATCATAGTGGGAAGAAACATAAAGATATGAAGAAACCTCGCTTCTTAAAACCTTCAGATTTCACTCCTTTGACTGACACCCCGGAGAATATCTTTATTGCTACCAAAGATGTAGTAGAATATCCTAAACCGCCTGAGATGAGAGTTAACAAAAAAGCTGCTCAGAGTGGGAGATTCTGCCGGTTTCATAATCAACCCGGTCATGATACCAAGGAATGTCGCCATCTGAAAAGTTTAATCGAAGAACTACTGAGAGAGAACAAGTTGCAGCAACATGTTAAGAGAAGTAGAAATGACCCAACTTCATCTACTAAGGACCAACAACTTCCAGCTCATCCATCTGGCTCGGTGAGAGGAATACCGTGCATAATCGGAAAGGCCTGTTATCAATGTGATTACAGGAGGTCCTCACCCAGCAGGTAGAAGCTGGGGCGAGATGGAAAGATATGCCCGTGCCTTGAAGTATGTGCCAGCAGAAGAGAATGTTATTGTGCTAGAAAATTATGCACCTTTGAAGCAGTAGAAAACTTTCAATGATGATATTGTGTTCAAAGCCAGCGACTCTATGGGTATTGAAGCTCCAACCATGGATCCCTTGGTCATCTCTACAGGCATTGGGCTGGCTATTGTGAGAAGAGTGCTCGTAGATTGCGGCGCTTCTTGCTATATTCTCTTCAAAAAGACGTTTGACCAAATGAAAGTTCCGATGGTTGATGTTCAGGCTTCATCTCAAAAAATTGTTGGCTTTACAGGGGAACCGAAACAGCCAATTGGAAAATTTGACTTATTCGTCGAGCTTGGAGAGGGGCAGAAAAGGGTGGTTCGAAAATCGACTTTCGTAATTGTTGATGAATTCTCTGCCTACAACGCCTTCCTAGGCCGACCAACTCTTGCAGCTTTTAAAGCAATCCTCACCCCGTGGTGCCTCACTATGAAATTCCCCACCGATAATGGAGTTGGAGTTATTAAAGGGGACCAGAATGCTGGGCGAGAATGTTATCTAGTAGAGTTGCGTGAAGCAAGGAAGAGAGAGATGGGAAAAGATGCGGTAGCCCCTGTCCGCATCAAAGAACCAACCTTGTAGCAATTATAGGGTGGACCCTGCACTGGCGAGCATAGCGGGGCACGAAGAGAAATGGATCCCAGAAAAGCTATTGCAGGGGAGAATAGAGTGGTGCCAATTGAAGTAACGGTGCCAGTACCTATTGACCCGAAAGATCCGAACAAAGTGGTGAATGTGGGTTCGCAACTTAGTGTGACGGTTCAGAATTCCTTGATATCATTCTTCAAAGCAAATCTGGACGTATTCGGTTGGACTCATGCTGATATGTGTGGAATATCCCCAGAAACTGTAGTACATACTCTGAATATTGATCCGAAGTTTACACCGGTAAAACAGAAAAGAAGAACCAAGGGTCCTGAAAGGTCAGCAGCGTTGAAAGAAGAGGTAGACCGGCTTATGGAGAATGGTTTCATCAGGGAGTCTACTTATCCGAATTGGGTTTCAAATCCAGTACTGGTTAAGAAAGCTAATGGAAAATGGAGAGTATGCATTGACTTCTCAGATTTAAACAAAGCCTGCCCCAAAGACTACTTCCCGTTACCCAGGATAGATCAGTTGGTGGATGGAACAGCGGGGCATGAATTTTTATCTTTCATGGATGCTTACTCCGGATACAACCAGATCATGATGCATGAGCCGGATCAGGAGGACACAAGCTTCATCACCGATATTGGTCTCTACTACTATAGAGTCACGCCCTTCGGACTTAAGAATGCAGAGGCAACTTACCAAAGACTCGTCAATGCTATGTTCAAACCACAGATTGGCAAAACTATGGAAGTTTATGTTGACGATATGTTGGTGAAATCAAAGAAAGTTGTAGACCATATGGATCACTTGGCGGAAATGTTTGCAATCCTCCGAAAGTACGGAATGAAGCTTAATCCTTTGAAATGTTCGTTTGGGGTGGAGTCCAGAAAGTTCCTGGGTTTCATTGTGAGTTCTAGGGGCATTGAAGCTAATCCTGCTCAGATTGCTGCCTTAAAATAAATCAAGGCTCCTAGAACGAAGAAGGAACTGCAAAGTCTTAATGGAAAGGTCGCTGCCTTGAGTCGATTCATTTCCAAAGCTACTGATAAATGTATTCCATTCTTTGATGCTCTGAAGAAAGGATGGAAAAGTTTTGATTGGACTCCTGAATGCCAGAAAGCTTTCGATGAGTTGATTCGTCATATGGAAACGCCTCCAATACATTCTAAGCCGGACAATGGTGAAGATATTTTCGTATATTTGGCAATCTCATCTCATGCTCTCAGTGCAGCGTTGGTACGGGAAGACGCAAAAATTCAGCGCCCGGTCTATTATATCAGCAAAAGATTCACTAGAGCAGAGATGAATTATTCAAAGTTGGAAAAGCTCGCCTATTGTCTACTGATTGTATCAAGAAAATTGAGGCCATATTTCCAAGCCCATCCTATCAAAGTCCTCACTGATCAACCTTTGAAGCAAGTCCTGTTTCGTCCTAAGACTTCGGGTCGCCTTTTAAAGTGGAATATTGAGCTCAACCAATACGACATCACTTATCATCCCCGGAGAGCAATTAATGGACAAGCTTTAGAAGATTTCATTGCAGAATGTATAGATAAAGGTGATAGTAAGGAAGAAGGGACTGATAATACCCCAATTCGTTGGAAATTATATGTTGATGGTGCAAGAAACGATTATTGTTCCGGACATGGGGTTGTGCTTGAAACCCCTGAAGGACGGTCATTGTGCTATGCGTTGAGATTGGAATTCCCTTCGACAAAAAATGTAGCAGAATATGAAGCTCTTATTGTCGGCTTGAGAATTGCTAAAGAATTGAATATCAAAGTGTTGCAGATCTTCTGTGATTCACAGCTTATTGTATGTCAAGACAAAAAGGAGTTTCAGACTAAAGGAGGAAATCTGCCTGCTAACTTGTCAAGAGCCTGGGAACTTCTCGATGATCTTGACCATTATACGATAAATCATATACCCCGAGAAGAGAACATGAAGGCAGATTCTCTCGCAAAGTACGCAAGCACTGGTGAAGTTCAATTATTGGGATTAGTTCGTGTGGAAGTCCTGTCGGCTCCAAGCATTGATGAGATGGATATTGACTGGATCATGACTATCTCAGGAGCAAGAATCATGGATGACTCCGATAATGGAATATCTGCTCAACGGTTCTCTACCAAAAAATTCAAAAGAACGACAGAAGTTGCTAAGAAAGTCTCTATATATATAATTCAAGATGGCCGATTGTATAGGCGGGGATTCTCAATGCCATTACTCCAATGTGTGACCAAGGAAGAAGCTAAGACAATTCTAGCTGAAGTACACGGAGGAGAGTGTGGAGACCATTCGGGTGGTCAAACTCTAGCAAAGACAATTCTCCGTTATGGGTATTTTTGGCCAGATATTAATCGTGATGCTGCAAGCTGTGCCCGAAAATGTGACCGATGCCAGAGATTTTCAAAAATCCCAAGAGCACCTTCCACCGACATAACACAGATGGTCAGTCCGTGGCCATTTGCTATTTGGGGAATAGATCTCATCTGGCCTTTGCCAACCGCCAAATCCGGAATCAGATATGCTATTGTTGTTGTTGATTATTTTACTAAATGGGCTGAATATGAACCATTAGCTACTATTACCTCTAAAAAGATGATAAACTTTGTAACTAAGAATATCATTTGCAGGTATGGTGTGCCTCAAAAGATAATCACAGATAATGGAACCCAATTCGAAAGTGAAGAGTTCCAAGATTTTTGCAAGCGATTCAAGATCCAAAAAAGCTTCTCAGCAGTGGCTCATCCGCAGGCAAACGGGCAAGTGGAAGCAGTAAACAAAATTATCAAATCAACCATCAAAAAACAGATAGAAAAAGCGAAAGGTGGTTGGGTCAATAAGCTTCCACTAGCACTATGGGCATATAGAACTACCCACAAAACTGCGACTGGGCATACCCCATTTTCATTGGCATATGGATCAGAAGCAATGATTCCGGTCGAAATAGAAGTCCCTTCACATAGAAGAATTCATTTCAACCAAGCTGAAAACGAAGAGTTGCAACTTGAAGCACTTGACATCCTTGATGAAAAAAGGGAGGAGGCTCAGCTCAGAATTGCAGCCCATCAGCAAAGAATTGCCAGGCACTTCAATTCCAAAGTTCGCCAACGCAGCTTTGAGATTGGAGATCTAGTCTTGAAAAGGATCATGACAGCAACAGGAGTGTTTGCGCCAAATTGGGAAGGGCCATATGTTATAGGCAAAAAACTTCTTGACGGCACTTTAAAACTGACAACTGTCGAAGGAGATGCAATTCCAAGAGCTTGGAACAACAATCACCTACGACCATATTTTACTTAAAAGCTTTACTGAAATACTGTAAAAGAATTATGAATGTATGATTCTTGTATTGAAAGCCACTGTAAAGCCAGTGCAAGTGAATAATAAGAACTATAAAGTGGATGTAGGCCCAGTTCTTGGCCGAACCACTATAAATCTTGTGTTCTCTACTATTATAAACTGCTTGCTTTATTTAGATATATATAAAGTACTTCAATTGTATTGCTAAAATGTTGATTTAATATTGCAGGCCATTAAAACAAAGCTTACCCATCATAAGACCAAGCGATCCCTGACATCACTCAATAAATGAATGTCCAGCCACAAAAATTCCAGACTCAAATCCTATATAAGAAGTGCTTCAAGCAAACAGTTAGTGGTTCCGCCTGAGGTAGACCCTTCCTAACTAATTGTGATCGTTTGTGCAAACAAACATCCGATTAATTAGCTTGTGTCTGCCCCTGCAAACTCATTTAACAATGAAGTACACTTCTTTGGATAGAATAAGCCACTTGCAAAAAGAAAGGAATGTGTGCTTGGAAATGATAACAGGGAACCGCTGATATGAGCAAATGGTGAAAAGACACGGGCGAGCTGGCAGCAAACAGCAAAAGACCTCCTCGGAGGCACAAGCCCTCTTCGGAGGCACAACTCTTCGGAGGATAAAGACCTCTAATGGGACTTTCCAGAAAAAGAAAGTTCTCTTTCTCAACAAAAAGTTGTGGAATGACTGGTGGCACAGGACACTCGTTAACTAGCTGAGAACGTTTGTGCAAACAAACAATCCAAGTAACTTGTGTCCGCCCCGTGAATCCATCCAACCGAGAGAAGGAAACTTCCAAGCAAAAGCCCTACTCGGAGGCACACGTTTCCCCATGATTTGAAGTAAAACTTCACACGAGTTGAAAGGTGAAATGACCTCTTCGGAGGCATGCATTCCACCGAGATCTGAAATAAAACTTCACAAGTGCTGGAATGTGAAAAGCCCTCTTCGGAGGCCTATTTCACCATAGTTGAAATGCTAAAAGACCTCTTCGGAGGCACGCATTCCACCGAGATCTGAAATAAAACTTCACAAGTGCTGGAATGTGAAAAGCCCTCTACGGAGGCCCATTTCACCATAGTTGAAATGCTAAAAGACCACTTCGGAGGCACACATTTCACCGCGATCTGAAATAAAACTTCACACGAGTCGAAATGTGAAAAGACCTCTTCGGACGCCCGCTTCCCAGCGGACAGGGAAAAAATAAAAGCCTCTCCCCAGAGGCAGAAACAAAAAGCCCTCTTCCCAGAGGCACAATCAAACAAAAAAGCCCTCTTCCCAGAGCCACCATCAAACAAAAAAGCCCTCTTCCCAGAGGCACCATCAAACAAAAAAGCCCTCTTCCCAGAGGCACAATCAAACAAAAGCCCTCTTCGGAGGCACAAGCAGGTTAAAGCCCCTTTTTCGGAAGCCCACTTTACCACAAAGGAAAATTCACTTGCCAAAAATAGAAGTGACTTTCTCCGAAAGTGAAGTCTAAAAACTTCTCTATATAAAAAAAAGAAAGAAGTAAGAGACAACTTCTCCAATACGAGGCGCATTCTACTAAATCGGAAAAATATTTCCTTAAAATGAAGAAATTATTCTATAAAGTGCAAATGCAAACCTCCT
The DNA here is from genome assembly GCA_030765085.1 of Allium cepa. NCBI lineage: Eukaryota > Viridiplantae > Streptophyta > Magnoliopsida > Asparagales > Amaryllidaceae > Allium > Allium cepa. Next base: position 870,221,354 of record CM060943.1, on the reverse strand, counting down.
TCGAAAGGAAAAGTTGTTATCTAAAGGAAGAGTACAAGTCTTCTCGAAACAGAAGAGTTGTTCTCCAAAATTTTGCCAAAGTGAAAGAAATTGCAATAAACCATGGTATGGGGGCAATATAATATAATTACAAAAATAAAAACAATGCTCAAGCAACGTACCATAGGTTTACTGCAACATCACACAAAGAAAATAAAGAAACTTGTATGAAAAAGAAGAATAAATGCATTCTCAAATACAGACAGAAGTTTGTACAAGTAATAGAATCATTTTATTCCATACTATGAAATTTTTATACATGAGCAGGTCTCAAACAAAGGAAGGCGAGGACCAGTACCCGCACAATCTTCGGTCAACACAAGTCTTTATATATACAAGCAAAAAAGCGAGAGAAAAAGCATAGGAATAAAGCCATCATTTCTTCTTCTTTCCACCTTTCGAGCCTACGCTGGCCGGATGATCAACTTTTTGGGCCAGCTTGTAAGAGTAGGGGAAGAAGGAGAAAGGGGTACAATTGGACTTTCTTCTGCTTTTTCTTCGCTGGCAGAAGCTTCCTTCTTTTTCTTTGAGACTCCACGCTTCCCCCTCTTCTTAGAAGAAGATTCACTGTCCGGAGTAAAAAGAGTGGATAATTTTATGTCATCAGAAATAGTCTGTTCTGGAGTTCTCTCGCCTTCTTCAGGTTCTTCGACCTTCTGTTCTTGAGAAGCGACCGGGTCATCCAAGCCTTGAAGAGCTTCTATTTTCTCCTCTTATGAACCCGGTTGAGAAACGGAAGGGGGAGTAATCTGAAGAGGCGGAGAGGAAACAGCTGGAAGAGGGGAAGGTTGAACAACACTTGGCGCTTTCACTACAGGAGAAGAGAAGTTAAAGTCAGTATCTCTCATAAAAGGAGAAGAAAGTGGCACGTCAAGATTTAAGAAATAATCAAAAAGTTCATCAAACTAATGTGAAGTAAACAAGCAGTCTACTTGAGCGAGATCAACATTGAGGTTACCTAGAGAAGTAGGCTTTACTATGTCAATTTCAAAGTCCTGCGCCTCAGTGCTTTCTTGAGTCTCATCTCCAGTGCGGGCGGTGGCACTCTCAATAACAGCTTTAGCAGGAGGAGGAGAATGGGAACTGGAGCCAACAATATCGATGTTGGCTGAAACCGAAGGTTGAACTGGGACGGTTGAGATTGTCTTCCCTAAATGTTCTCCTTCTGTTATTTCGGCTCTCTCTTTGGCGAGTTGCTCCTTTCCCCTGGCAAGAGCGGCACATGATTCATCATCTAGATAGTGTGCCATTAAATCTACTTCGGCATATCCGGCTCCTCCAAGCATATCAAGTATGGCCTCCCACACTTTGACCAAAGTGATCTCATACTCCGGTCCTAGAAATTTAAGGCTACCGCACCCCAGAACACTATGGATGTAAAACTCGAACAGAGTGCTGCTGACTTCGGCTTTAGTTGCCGTATGAGATTCTTCGGCTGCAGATTTGCCGGCAATAGCTTCATCACGCTCCTTTTCAACTTCAGAAAGTTGAGCTTTGAGCAGTTCGATCTCCAAGTTCTGGGAGCTGGTTTTCTCTCGAAGTTGAGCAACAGCAGCTCGGTAGTTTTCTACAACTTGCTGCCGTGCTTCAAATTTAGCTTCTGCTTCTCTCTGTGCCGCATGAGCATCTCTCACTTGTTTTTGAAGCACTTCTTCTCTCTGAGAGTAGGAAGTGGAAGAAGTGGCGAGCTCTTCCTTAAGTTTTTCAACTTCTGCTTCAAGCTTCTCATTATAGGCGGCTATACTCTTTATTTCGGCATCATGCTGCTCGAGTGTTTTATGCCACTCGGATTTGTCATTTTCCACAGTCAGCATGGCTTCGAGGTTCGCGCGATTTACTCTCTGAAGCTCGTCAACAAGTTTCTGCCAGCTAGACATTCTCAGGATATCAAGTTTGACGGCATCAAGATTGCGCAACATGGCTTGTTTGTCAATCGGGACCAAGTCAAGGTCGAAACACACTCCCTTTAAGCACCAGTGCGGGAATCGGCTTTGAATAGTAGTCGGACCCTGTCCAACTTGATAGGGGGTCCTACTTATGATTGTTTGAATATCGGTTCTTCGAAGGGGGGAGCTGGAAGGAATTTCCAAAGAGACGGAAGCAGTGGGCTTTTCAGAGAGTTCAGATGTCAGTTTTTCACCAAGCTTGGCCCGTTTACTCGGGTCCTCAGCGACATGGCTTTTTCCCTTGTCATCATGGGATTTTCGCTTGTGGGAATCATCCTCTCTATGGGAAGAATCATGTCGTTCGTCCCATCTCCCGTAGCGCTCTTCATAAGCGCACTTCTCACGAGCCTTCCTCGCAGCTCTTTCTTCGTCAGTTTCCCAAGAGGTAGGAAGATACCTTCTGGGGTCATAAGAACCACGCTTTCCTTAAACTTGGAAATCGTCATAGTAAGAGCCACTTCTTCCCATTGGAGACCTGAAAATGAAGAAAAATAAACTCATATGTCTTCAAAGCCAGAAAGTTGAACGCATATAAGTGCTGAAAAGTCCTAAGTGTGTGTAACGTGCAAACTACGCGCGTCGAACTACGAACCACTCCTGGGTTGGGAGGCGATGATGGATTTTACAGCCAGTGTCAACTCTTGGGCTGATGGAGTTTGTTGCAGAAAGGATGTCGCTTCAACTGCTGGAGAAGTAACTTTAGCAGTGATAGGATCATCTTTAAAAAGCTCCTGTGAAGTAATCGTCAGGTCGCTCAACCCCTCAAAAGTATCATCACCACTGTGCCTGGCGGGACTTGCTCTCTCAGTTCCTTCGTCACCAGGTTTCCCAGATTGTTGGGGAGGTTCCTCTTCTTCGATGACCGGGGCAAGTGCAAGTTTGCCGGATGACCGCGCAACATCAATTGAAGTAGAACACTTTACCAATGAAACCTCAACAGTACGTTCTTTCGGCGTAAGTTCTCCGACGAAAACTAGGGCATCCGATGTCCCTACTAGAGATTCGGCGACTTCATGAGGTTGAGTAGAATGGGAGGGGTGCAGAAGCCCGTATTGGTGAAGAAGTTCATCTTTCAGCAGAAACTTAATACTTCTTTCCTCAACCGGCACGACGCTTAATCTTTCAAAAGTCGTTTTGTGACTGGGATTTCTAGAGGGAGGAGGAAGTGCTGTAAAAGAAAAGAATGAAATTAGCACTTAGCAATTCGGATCTCAAAAAAATCATAAACGGAAAGAACGAGGATGAGCAATCTTACTTCCTATTCTTCAGATGGCATAAAACCCTGGGGGGCAGCGAACGAAAAAGAATTGATTCAGAAAACCGTGAGCACTTTCGGAAAGATCGGTGATAAGTTTACGATTTCTGGCACTTCTCACGAGTATAATGGAGGGGTTGTCTTTATTCTTTGCGAATGTGCATAAGTTGCAGATTTCTTCGAAGCTCGGAAGACGGTTAAGTGTCCTCTTGAATAAAACACAATCCCATCAGGATGGCGTAGCCATTGGAATGCAGTTGAAAGGAAGAAATGTTTAGTCGGAAAAGGAGTTGATGAAGAAATTCATTGGAAGGAGGAATGGCACCACAAAGGCACATCTGACGGTTGACGGCGACGAAACCGAGAGGTGGCCTGTCAGCAGTATCATTTGGCCCAGGAAGTATAGCGTCCGCTTCGGCAATCCCAAATTGAATACGTAATTGGTTGAATGCCCGCTAACTCAGGGTAGTTCGAGTTCTTTCCGGAGGATTATCCAATGGGTTGGCTATCGGGAAGACTCCTTCAGATTGGTCGATTATCTCTTCTTGAGAAGACATTGTACACAAGGAACTGGATATTCAAATATGAAGGTGCACGTTTCCTAGATGTGTGAAGTGTTGTGCAGAACTAATAAAATGACAAGCAAATATAACTGAAATTAAACTAACAGGCATTTGTCAGTTACAACGTTTCAGGTTTTGTTGTTTTAAGTCCAAATGCAAGTGCAGTATTGATGCAAACAAATCAGTTTTAATTGATTAATATTGCTTTGCTTTAATACTTCACTTGAATTTGTTGATTCATAGCACTTCCTAAAATTTCTTTAAGTTGATTATCTTTTATCGACTAATCTGTCATTCGATGTGGGCAATCAATGGCAGTATATTCGCCCTAGTTTTCTGCAAATGTTGTGTTCAGCAGGTTGTTAGCTTACAAGTGAATATAATCTGTAAAGAAGTGAAGCAAAGTTCAAACAGTATTAAAGTCCAGACAGTTCAAAGTTCAGACAGTTTAAATTCCAGACAGTTCAAAGTTCAAACAATTCCAAGTTCAGACAGTTCAAGACATGCGAGTTCAAGTTGAAATTATGCTTCAAGACATGCAAAGCATTTTTTTTAAGCCAAGTGTTAGCTCGTCCACGACCTAAAAGCCATGTCGCGGGTTAACTTAGGTCGCTAATTCTTTAAGTCATGATGAATATAAGAGAATAAAGCCTCAGGTCAGAATGACGCAAAATTGTTAAGTCCTAGCTCGGCCACGACCTAAAGCTTACGTCGCAGAAAGTTAGGTCGTTAGCTTTTAAGGTCATTCTGCTTTTAACTTCACGTTATTCCAGCGACCTATCATAGGTCAGACTTCCTTAAGTCGTTCTGTTTAGAATTCATGTGATATTTTGACCAGTTAAGTCGTAAAACAGTTAAACCGTTAAGCTGATTGGGTCAAGCAATTCATGTCTCAAATCGCTAAAGCCCTAGGTCGTTCGAGGCTCCTAAGTCGAGCACAACCTAACTCTCTTTAACTCGCTAACTCTTCTCCCCTCAACAAATCGCCTAACCCGTTAACCCAATAACCTGTTAGCCTCTCTACAATAAAATCCACCATCTCTCCACACCACCAGATCATCCAAAAACAATTCAAATCGCCTCAGATCCATCACGAACCTAATGTACTGTTGTACTCTCATGAATCACAGCGACAACGTGTCTAATAACGATCAAAAGTTAATCATAACATGATCCACGGCGAAATGCGGCATGTTAAATTGGGATAGGGTTGGGGGATTCACAATTCGATGGTGGTCATGGTTGAATAATGGTCGAATTCACTTACGTAATGAGATTGAGGAGATGATTCGCGGCTGGTTGATTCAAATTCTTCTTCGAAAGCTCGAAAATCTTTTGAAAGAGGGTTAGGGTGTTAGAGCAGGTAAAGAGAAGAAGGGGTGATCTCGGCAGCTTATATACAGGGGTGGAGGAACACGAATCGGAACGAACGACCTAACTCTTTCATAAGTCGCCCATGACTTAATCACCTAAGCTAGCACGGGTTAAAAGATATCGAAGCACACGACCTAACTCTTAGGCGTATACTTCGAGGGGAAAATGTTAACCCTCTTCTATCTACGACCCTGCGATCTAAAGAGAGTAGCGACCTAACGACTCAACTAGTCAGCGACCTACCGAGCTCAATGATCTAGCAACCTAAGGCCCGCGACTTAACAATCTATAACAGGCTGCGACCTAAGGAGTTAAAGCGGCAGCGACCTAGTAACTAAATGAAGACAGAGCGACCTAAGAATGGAGCGGTCTTAACGACCTAAAGAGCTTACGACCTAAGAGCTCCTACAACACAGCGACCTAATGAAGTAATGGACTTAGCGACCTAATGAAATAATGGACTTAGCGACCTAAAAATAGTTCAGATGCCTTCCGACCCAATGGAGTGACATAGTGTCAGTTGAAGAGAACCGCGACCTAACAAGCCAAGAAGTTCAGCGACCTAAGGGTTGAACGACGTAGCGAGTTAATAAGAGGGGCGGCCTAACAGGGAAGAAGTTCTGCAGCGAGCTAAGGTGCGACGACCTATTCCTAAGTCGCTCACGACCTAAACATACCAAAGGAGCTTCCTATGCCGCTTCCTACCTAGGTCGGCCACGACCTATGACTTGTTAGTTTATCCAGAATGATCAAGTGTACCATATTTAAGCCGTAAACCACTCCCACTAGGTCGCTTGCGACCTACGACCTATCTAAGGTCGCTTGCGACCTACGACCTAACGCCGAACTCTCCTATAAATACCCCGCCTACTCCAACTAAAAGGGGATCTTTTGGCTCATTTCTGGAACACCGATACTCTACTGAATTCTCAACTTACTCGACACTTCAAACACGAAAGACATCTCAACAAACTTCAAGAGGAAATCTAACACAGTCAACACGGATTCAAAGAATTCTTCTACATCGGAGTTCTAGTTGTTTGTCCCATCGGTATTGTAATCGAAGATTGTTGTAAAGTTGTAATTGATTCAGCAATAAAGAAGATTAAAGTGGACGTAGGCTTAACCTGAAGCCGAACCACTATAAAACTGTTGTCTTTTACTGCTTTCTTTGTGACTTTTCTACTTGTTTCTAATTCCCGTATTCACGGGTGGTGCTTTCACTTAATCTCTACTTACACCTGGGTGTTAGCGTTCAATTTTTAGCGTTAACATATTGCAGAGGGTAACATTTCTTTGACATCGTTCCGTACTCATTATGGATCTTATGAATGGCTTGTTATGCTATTTGGTTTAACGAATGCTCCGGCTTATTTCGTTGACCTTATGAATCGAGTATTCAAAGACTTCCTCGATCGATTTATTCACATTTTATTGATGATATTCTTGTGTATTCAAAAACCGAGGAAGAACATGAAAAGCATCTTCGGATTGTGTTGGAAACTCTTAGGAGTAATCAATTAAAAGCAAAATTTTCTAAATGCCACTTTTGGCAATCTCGTGTGAAATTTCTCGGTCATATTATTTCTGAATCCGGAATTTCCGTGGATCCTTCAAAAATTGAAGCGATTCAAAATTGGAAGAAACCGGAGAGTGGGACGAAAATCTGTAGTTTCCTTGGATTGGCGTGCTATTACCGCCGTTTCATAAAAGACTTTTCTAAAATTTTCGTGCCTCTTACTAGTTTGACAAAGAAGGGAGTTAAATACATTTGGTCGGAAAAATGTGAAGCTTCTTTTCAGAAATTAAAAGAACTCCTTTCTGTTGCTCCTATTCTTGTTATTCCCAAAGGGAATCAAGATTTTATTGTTTATACCGATGCTAGTCGTGTTGGTTTGGGAGCCGTTCTCATGCAAAGAGAACGTGTTATTGCTTATTCTTCTAGGAAATTGAAGCCAGCCGAGACTAGATATGCCACTCATGATTTAGAGCTCGCGGCTATTGTTTTCGCCCTTAAAATTTGGCGTCATTATCTATTGCGAGAAAAATTTATTCTTTACGCCGCGCATAAATCTTTGAATTATTTATTTTCTCAAAAGGAACTTAATTTGCATCAACAGCATTGGCTCGAGTTCCTTGCATCTTATGTTCTTGATATTCTTTATACTCCCAGAAAGGGAAATCGTGTTGCCAACGCCCTTAGCCGAAAGCAACAAGCAGTTGTTTCCATGATGATATCCGAATGGAATGATCTTGAGTCTTCATCCACTGGTGGGATTCGAGATCGTGTATCCGATTTATGTTCATCTCTTGTTTTATGTATCCTTGAGGCTCATCCTTCTCTTTTAGACCGCATCCTTAAAGCTCAAAAGCTAGATCCCGAATTGGCTCTTCTTAGCCAAAGTTGTTGGGATAAAATTGATATGGAAGGTTTGAAAGACTTTTACATTGATTCTCGTGGCGGTATTCGAAAATTTGGTAGACTTACCATGCCAAATACTAGTGATCTTCATAAAGATATTTTAGAAGATTCTCATCGTTCTAAATTTACCATTCATCCCGGTAGTAGCAAAATGTACGCGTATATGAAGCGACTTTATTAATGGGATGGAATGAAATCTGATGTTGCTAACTTTGTTAAGCGTTGCAGGACTTGCTAACTTGTCAAGGCCGAGCATCAAAGGCCCGGTAGGTTATTGCAATCTTTAGAAATTCCAATATGGAAGTTGGATCAAATTTCCATGGATTTTATTGACAGCCTTCCCCGTTCTCGTTCGGGTCAAGATAGCTTATGAGTGATAGTTGACAGACTTAAGCAATCTGCCCATTTTATCCCCGTTCGGTCCAATCGGACCGTACCTCTTTTGGCTAAACTCTTTATTAAAGAGGTTGTTAAATTGCATGGAGTTCCTACTTCTATTGTTAGTGATCGTGACCCATTGTTTACTAGTGGATTTTGGAAGAGTCTTCAAAAAGCTTTGGGAACGAAGCTTAATTTTAGAACCGCTTATCATTGACGCAGCGGATATTACGGATTGACGACGAAATGAAGATTTTGTGTCAAACTAATCGATGAACGATTAGATGAATCAATATAAATCGATGGATTTAAGGAATACCGAAGGCTCAAATTCGTTGATCTACGAAAGATACCGAAGGCTCAAATTCTTCGAACGTTGATCAAGCGCACTTGATACCGTGAATTGGCTTTAACAATCGTTGATTCGAGCGCACTCAAATAACCGAAAGTGGAGATAGGAGATCACACTCAACTACCAATTTCAAAAGAGGCACAAAGCACTCAAACAAAGTTTCATTCAAAAATCAACCAAGAGTTACAAACGACCCAAAATGCCTTTTTATAGGCTTACAACACACGGTTCAACTTAGGTCGCTAACGACTTAGCTATGAACGACTCAACACACACGACCTAAATACACTCATGCGGTTCACGACCTAACATAGCCCAACGAATTATCAACATGCCCGTTACAACATGTAACGACCTAAGAAACAATACAACTCAATATATACAACACGAGTTACGACCTAAAGAAAATACCACATCACCACGAGTTAATATCATTCGACTTACAAACAACGACTCAACATGACGCGACTTAAAGACAAACAACTTAGGCTTCAACAAAGAAACACTTCACGCGACCTAAGTACTACAGATTAGGAATCTCTTCAACACGTTGGCTTGAGCGACCTATGAGAACGCGGCATATCTTGAATCTGGGTAGGTCGTAAGTTGCTAGGTCGTTCGCGACTCAAGGAACCCACGCGACCTAAATCCAGCGAACCATCATTTGAGCGACTTAAGGAATTGGAGGCGCTAGGTCGTTTGAACGTCTTAAACCCCAACTCGTTAGGTCGCAACTCCTTATCTCGTGATTCGTTAGGTCGTGTGCGACCTTCACTAGGTCGTATGCGACCTAAGGCTCCTTCCCTTGAACAACTCGAATTCAATGACTTCGTAGATTGCTCTGCTTCGTCATTAGGTTGGGCTGCATCATCCTCCCCGGGTTGGGAAAAATTCGTCATCGAATTTAAAAGTTCTTCCCCATTGGCTTGTTCATCTCCATAATAAGGAATAAGATGTTTAATATTAAACACGTCAGAAGTGTATACATCCTCCAGCAGCTTCAACCTATAAGCGTTCTCATTGATCCGTTTCACAACCTTTACAGGACCAATCTTTCGAGCCTTAAGTTTTTTGTATGCTCCCACTGGAAAACGATCCTTCGTTAATACGGCATATACTAGATCTCCTTCATTAAATTCAACACTTCTTCGCTTCATATCCGCAGATTGTTTATACTTCTCATATGTCTTCTCCAATCATTCCTGAACGATTCTATGGCATTCTGTCAACCCACGAACGAAATCAGCTGCTCGCTTAATTGTCCCCTTCGGTTGTGGTACTATCGTTAAATCCAACGGCCCCTTTGGTAAGCTTGAGTATACAATTTGAAATGGAAGAAACCCGTACTACGGTTGACAGCATGATTATGAGCAAACTCTGCTTGACATAACTTCACATCCCAGCTCTTCAGATTATCTTTCACAAGACACCGCAATAAATTTCCCAGCGATCTGTTCACAACCTCCGTTTGTCCATCAGTTTGCGGATGATAAGCACTACTGAAATTCAGCTTCGTTCCCACCATCTTCCACAAACTTAGCCAAAAATGACTCAGAAATCTGGTATCCCTGTCGGAAACTATAGATTCTGGTAAACCATGCAAGCGATAGATTTCTCTAAAGAACAATTGTGCCACATGGACTGCATCTGCCATGCTTTTACAAGCAACAAAATGTACCATCTTCGAGAAACAGTACACCACAACATATATAGAGCCATTTCCCCGTTGAGTCCTCGGTAAACCCAACACGAAATCCATGCTTATATCTACCCACGGTTTTGTAGGAACAGGTAAATGCATATACAACCCCGCATTTGTAGCTGTCCCTTTCGAAACCTAACAAACATGACATCTACGCACAAACTTTTCAACTTGCCGCCTCATCGATGGCCAATAGTAAGACTGAGAAATCAACTGCAATGTGCGATCTCTACCCACATGGCCTTCTTCGTGTAACTCCTTTACAATCTTCATTCGCAAGCTTCCTTCTGGTATGCACAATTGACTCCCCTTGAACAGGAAACCATCCACCAATAAATACTCATCAGTACTCCCATCCTTAACTTTCTCAACAATCTTCGCAAAGTAAGGATCTCCTTCAAACAATTCTGGCAATGTTTCAAATCCTGTTACTTCAACCTTTATTGCTGTCAACAAATGATTCCTCTTGCTCAAAGCATCAGCTACACGATTCATCACCCCTGATTTGTGCTTTACAACAAAAGTAAACTGCTGTAGGTACGCGACCCATGAAGCGTGCCTAGCTGAAATTTTGTCCTGTCCTTGCAAATGTTTCAAAGCTTCATGATCCGTATAAAGAACAAACTCCTTCTGAAACAGATAATGTCTCCAGTGCTTCACAACTTTAACAATCGCGTAAAATTCCACGTCATATGTTCTATATCTCAACTTGGCTCCAGACAACTTCTCACTGAAATAAGCAACCGGTCTGCCCTTCTAACTCAATACTCCACCAATCCCAACCTTCGATGCATCAGTATGTAATTCAAATAACAGCTGAAAATCCGGCAAAACTAGAATTGGTGCTGACGTCAATAGTGTCTTGATCTTCTCAAAAGCAACCCCTGCTTCCTCTGACCATGCAAACTTCTTTCCCTTCATTCAATCGTTACAGGTGCCATTACGCTGCTAAAATGTGGAATGAATCTTCGATAAAAAGATACCAACCCATGAAAGCTTCTCACTTCAGTAATTATCTTGGGTTGTGGCCAACTCCTGATAGCTTCTACTTTACTTTCATCCACTCGAATGCCTTCCTTCGACAGAACATATCCCAGAAACAAAACACTGTGCGTCATGAACATACACTCCTTCGTTGCAGCATCAAATTGCTCCTGTCGTAGAATCAACAGCACTTTCCGCAAATGCTGGGTATGCTCTTCCATACTCCCACTATAGATCAAAATATCATCAAAGTAAACTACTACGAACTTCCCAATAAATGGTCTAAAAATCTGGTTCATCACTCTCATAAAAGTACTAGGTGCATTTGACAAGCCAAACGGCATAACCAGCCATTCGTATAGACCTTCCCTAGTTTTAAAAGCAGTCTTCCACTCATCACCCGGTCTAATACGAATCTGATGGTATCCACTCTTCAAGTCAATCTTCGAAAACACAACATCCCCACTCAACTGATCAATCAAATCATCGAACCTCGGCATAGGAAACCTGTATCTCACAGTGATCTTGTTTAGAGCCCGACTGTCCGTACACATCCTCCACGAACCATCCTTCTTTGGCACCAATAAAGCTGGCACTGCACAAGGACTCGAGCTCTCCTTAACACGCCCTTGTTCTAACAACTCCTCCACCTGCCTTCTCAGTTCCTCATGCTCCTTGGGACTCATCCTGTAATGTGCTCTGTGTGGTAATACTGCCCTTGGCACAAGATCTATCTGATGCTGAATATCGCTCAACGGTGGCAACTCCGTTGGCAATTCTTCAGGAACCACATCTTTAAACTCGTCCAAAACTGGTTTTACTTCTTCAGGAATTTCAACAGATTCAGTAGCTTCACGTCAAATCAACAAAAATACTTCTGGACTCTCTTCTACTTCTTCAACAAATTCTTTCAAAGTTAACAAAGTCTTCAGCTCCTCAATCTCTTCTGACTTGCTTTCTCCTTGTTGTCTCTTCTTTGGAACCAAAATGATCTTAACACCTTCAAACATAAAGCTGTAGCTATTGGTCCGACCGTCATGCTGCACTGCTCGATCATACTGCCATGGTCTTCCCAAAAGCAAGTGACAAACATCCATCTCCACAACATCACACCAGATCTCGTCTTTATACTTCTTCCCAATAGAAAATGGAACATGTACTCGCCTATCCACCTTCACCTCTCCTCCTTTTCTCAACCATGCTAACTTGTAAGGATTTGAATGCTTCTCCGTCTTCAACTTCAACTTTCTCACAGCTTCAGTAGAAATGATATTATCACAACTTCCCGCGTCAATCAAAAATTTACAAACCTTCCCCAGAATAGTGCATGTGACTGAAAGATATTACTCCTCAATCAACTAGCTTCTTCTTCTTGCTTTGGTGTCAAACAAGATCTCCTCATAATTAGATTACATCCTTCATCTCCTGACGCGATATCCTGTTCATCCTCCTCAACTGGACTAGAATAATCATCACCAACATCCTCACCTTCCGCTTCAGCAATCATAGTTCGCTTCTTCGGCTTCGGACATTCATTACTCTTGTGGCCCACTTCCTGGCAATTATAGCATTTGAAACTGTTTTTAACCTTTGCCTTCTCAACCTCTTTCAAAACTGGTTTACTGACGACTTTAGGAACAGTGGAACTCCCACTAACACCGTTGTTCTAAGAATTGTAAATTGGAAACACACCACCTCCTCGTCTCCCTTGTTTCTCCCAAGCAAGTGCTTTCTGATGTGCTTCTGCAACAGATCTCGGATCAAACATGTTCACCATGTCCTGGATCTGCATTCTCAACCCTCCAACAAATCTAGCAGTCAACTGTTCCTCTGTCTCCATAATTTCATTTCGCGCAATCAGTTGATAAAATTCATCAGCATAATCATTAACAGTCTTCGTCCATTGCCTCAGATTCTGCAACCTCTGATACATGAGTGATTGATAATTATACGACAAGAACATAGCTCCTATCAATTTCTTCATTTTCTCCCATGATTCAATCTTTGACTTCCCCATTCTCTCCCATGTAAGTTTAGTTTGCTGCCAACACGCTAAAGCTCTTCCCCTCAACCTTGTAGCAACTAACTTCACTCTTCTATGCTCAGGCACTTCTTTAAAGTCAAAAATTTCTTCAACATTAGACAACCAATCCAGAAATTCTTCTGCTACCATTCCACCTTTGAAATCCCCGACTCCCAACGTCGATCATCTTCTACATCCCCGTAGGAATTTCGAACTTGGTCTAGATCTCGATAATGAATGCTAGCTCTATCACCATCTTCATCAAAATCAAATGTACGTCTGAATCGATCTCGACCATCAACATCCCTTCGATCACGCATGTCTCTTCTGCTATGTTTCTCTTCATCTCGATATGGCTCATCTTCAAACTCACGTGGAGTTCTTCTCTCTTCATGTCTATATTCATGGTGATCCCTTCTCGATGAAATTGATGTTTCTCTTCTTTCTCTAAAAGATTGTGGCGACACCCTCCTCGCTTCCGTAACCGATGGTGAAATTCTGTTTCCTCCATGGTTCGAGATTGGCGACCTTCTCCTCTGATTCATATCAATCATCAATTTCTCCAATCTACCAATGCCTTCATCTAACTTTTCATTGAATTTATTGCTAATGCATTGTTCCATCTGTTCAGCATCTTCTCTTTTGTACAAATCTTCAACATGCTGATGGCGATTAGCTCTTCTCGGAGGCATCATTAATCTTCAACAAATTTCACAAACACAACTTTCGGCCTTGGACACATGATGCACGGCTCAAACTCCAACTAGCTCGGCTCGGCCTAAGTCAAACTTCACTTTGGCGTGCAAAAATCCAATGAGAAAATTCAAACACTTTCCGAACATTGATCCAAAATGATATGGATCGAAAACTCCCAACTTGTTGCAACTTCACGATGAACGCGATGAACACCAAACTTCTCAACAATGCAAACTTCAACTTCAAACTCCTTGGCTCCAAGACTCGGCATAGCTATGATTGGCTAAGTCTAGCTTTGATACCAAACTAACGCAGCAGATATTACGGATTGACGACGAAATGAAGATTTTGTGTCAAACTAATCGATGAACGATTAGATGAATCAATATAAATCGATGGATTTAAGGAATACCAAAGGCCCAAATTCGTTGATCTACGAAAGATACCGAATTATAGCTATCTTCGACACGTTGATCGCGCTCGATACCGTGAAAGAAGATCTACAATTCTTCGAACGTTGATCAAGCGCACTTGATACCGTGAATTGGCTTCAACAATCGTTGATTCGAGCGCACTCGAATAACCGAAAGTGGAGATAGGAGATCACACTCAACTACCAATTTCAAAAGAGGCACAAAGAACTCAAACAAAGTTTCATTCAAAAATCAACCAAGAGTTACAAATGACCCAACATGCCTATTTATAGGCTTACAACACACGGTTCAACTTAGGTCGCTAACGACTTAGCTATGAACGACTCAACACACACGACCTAAATACACTCACGTGGTTCACGACCTAACATAGCCCAACGACTTATCAACATACCAGTTACAACATGTAACGACCTAAGAAACAATAGAACTCAATATATACAACAGAGTTACGACCTATACCACATCACCACGAGTTAATAGCATTCGACTTACAAACAACGACTCAACATGATGCGACTTAAAGACAAACGACTTAGGCTTCAACAAAGAAACACTTCACACGACCTAAGTATGGCGGCTTAGGAATCTCTTCAACATGTTGTCTTGAGCAACCTACCAGAACGCGGCATATCTTGAATCTGGGTAGGTCGTAAGTCGCTAGGTCGTTCGCGACTCAAGGAACCCGCGCGACCTAAATCCAGCGAACCATCATTTGAGCGACTTAAGGAATTGGAGGCGCTAGGTCGTTTGAACGTCTTAAACCCCAACTCGTTAGGTTGCAACTCCTTATCTCGTGATTCGTTAGGTCGTGTGCGACCTTCACTAGGCCGTATGCGACCTAAGGCTCCTTCCCTTGAATAACTCGAATTCAATGACTTCGTAGACTGCTCTGCTTCGTCATTAGGTTGGGCTGCATCAATCATCCTCAGTCTGATGGACAAACTAAGGATGTGAATCAAACTCTTGAAAATCTTCTTCGTGCATGTGTTCTTGATTTTGGTGGAAGTTGGGAAGATCATATTTCTCTTGTTGAGTTTTCCTGTAATAATAGCTTCCAATCTTGTATTGGTATGGCACATTTCGAGGCACTCTGTGGGAGGCCATGTCGATCTCCTTCTTGTTGGATTGAGGCCGGTGAGATGCTGGTTTTAGGTCTAGTTTTTATTCGTGATTCCACAAAAAGATTGACCTTATTCGTCATAGGATGAAAGATGCCCAGAGTGGACAAAAATCCTATGCCGATAACCGAAGAAGGAAATTAGAATTTTCTGTGGGAGATTTTGTGTTTATTCGTGTTTCACCTATGAAGGGTGTTGTGCGATTTAGTCGATCGGGAAAATTAGCTTCTCGATATATTGGTCCATTTCCCATCACCGAACGTATTGGTTCCGTGGCTTATCGCCTTTTATTACCAGCTCAGTTTTCTTCTATGCATGACGTGTTTCATGTTTCTCAATTCCGGAAATGCCTTCGAGATTCCGATTCAATTCTTGAGCCTGGTGTTGTTGAAGAAATTGAAGTTTCGCTTAATTTGACTTATGAGCAACATCCTATTCGTATTATTGCTTCGAAGGTTAAACGCCTTCGAAATAAAGATGTCCCACTTGTGAAAGTTCAATGGTCCTCAAATCCTAAGGATTGCTCTTGGGAATCTAGAGAATTCATCGAGCGAACCTATCCGAACTTATTCTCTCTTGCTCTTTGAGGTGAACTTTTTGTTTCAAATTTCTTTTGTGTTGATATGCTTTTATGGTCGTTACTTTTTGTTCTTTTATTTCTTAAGATTGCGAGGACGCAATTTTATTAAGGAGGGGAGTCTGTAACAACCCATATATTTTACGATTGAATATTTTATTCAAATATTTCATCGTTAGTCGGATTATTGTCCGAAAAGTTACTTTTTGCAAACGGTCGAATTAGGACTCGAGACCACCCCCATTGAGTTCAAAATGACATTTGCGACCTTTTTAAGTATAAACATTGATATGTTTGGAGTTAATAAAATTTTACTACTTTATCACTGTGGGCTTTGGTTTGGGTTTCAGCCCTATATCCTAACACAAGCCCTAGCTCCACCCCACTTATCTTCATTCACTTCTTTTTCCTAACACTCTCAAGCTCTAGATAAAAATGGTGGAGGAGAAAAAGAATTAGGAAATCCTAAGCCTAGTTCCATTTGCAAAATCCAAGCATTAACTCCAAATTCAGAGAAGAAGCTTTGGTAAGCTTTCTCTTCATCTTCTCCAACTCGTTCTCTTTCCAATCTTAGAAATTCCTAAACTTAACTTAGAAAATGTTTCTCTTTTAAGCTTAGATTCAAGCTTGTTGGGCTGAAATTGAAGAGTGATTGTCCTTGCCATTGCTCTATAGCTTCTTCTTCATTTGTTTTGTGTTTAAAGGTGAGATTTTTATCTCACATCTTAGTCTATAACTATCTTTGATTGTTAAGTATGAATTCCTAACACTTATTCATGTGCATTTGATTTTGATTTGGACTGATTTGGTGAGTTTTCCAATTTTTGGTGTTTTGGTCTATTTTTATGAAATCCTATTGTGGATATTTAGACATTGATATTCGAGGCATATCGAAGAGCCTTTAAGGCTGGGTTGTCGCTTGGCATAAATCCTTAGTCGTTGTTGTTCGTCTGATCGCTTTCGATCATCGTTTTGGCCATCATTGGCCTAGGTTCAGGGAATGCCCTGAACTTCAGTTTCAGACGTCTCAAATGTAGGATTCAGACATCTGAATATTATACTGTTTATTTCCCAGTATTCAGACGTCTGAATCAAATGTTCCAGACGTCTGAATTGGTTCGAATTGAAGCAGAGAAGAAATAGGCTAAAAATTGGCATTTCCAGACGTTTGAATTTATAGATTCAGACGTCTGAATTATGTTCTGGAAAATATTTTATTTTCCAAATTCAGACGTCTGAATCTGCTTATTTTTGCCTATTTTGCCTATTTAGCTTGAGTTTCCAAATTTAATCGATTCATGTTGTTTCCCTTTTGTTGTTATCATTTATTATCGACTTTGATGACATTTTCTTGGGGATTTTTGGGAATATCCATTTTGATGGATTCGTTATCGATTTCTTTGGATTTTGTTCACGTCTTCGAATGTAATTTTTGGTGATTGATTGTTCTACAATTGTTTTTGTTATTTGTCACTTTAAAAATATAAAGGTTTCAATACTAGTAGTAAATATCAAAACTCTTTCATCAAAACGATTTCAACACTATTTTATTACAAAGCTCGTTTCTTAAACCATTTTCCAATCTACTGGTATATACAAACCTTTACCTCACTCGTACGAGAAATCTAACTAAACAATTTAGTAAAACAAGTGGTATGAAACGCAAGCGTTTACTTCGTCGGCTAATTCTTGGACTTGTTCTATTGAATCTCTTGTGATAATTTTCTAGCGGAGATCTACAATTTGTTCGTAAATATTTAAGTTAAGCTAGTGGTTATGGGACATGAAGCTAAACTCATATATTTACTAGCTTAATGTAATTGACACTTCTTGGTGATTGATGATGATCATTTCCATGATTTAGACTAGCATTGTGCAATGTCTCTTTGTCTGCGAGGGAGGCTAAACCCCGGTTTTGTGGAGTTTCGACTCAAATTGGTGGGGTAGCGACCCATGGTCTTCGGGCAATTTTGTGGAGCCTCGGCTCAAAATTAATGGTTAGCAACCATGGAATAGCGTTCCGTTTTGTGATACACGTGTCGGTGAGCTTTCATGCTCCCGTTTTGTGATAGGCCTCCCCCATCTTTGTGATTTCTGGATTTCTAGTTGATGATTTCTGGAATTTGTGTTTCACCAATTTTCGTGATTTACATTGATAAGTTTTATCAATATTTGTGCATTGGTGAATTTGCGTGTCATTAACTTTTGTGATTGGCATTGATATAATTGTCAATATTTATGGTGTCGTGAACAAAAATAAAGAATATGACATTCTTTTCACTGTTTTGAGATTTCTTGAGATGTTGTATGATTTTCGTGTTGTCTAAGGTAAATTTGTCATTAAATGGCATTATTGTTATCATACGGTTTTGTCACATCTCATATTCTATCTCATTTTATCTGATATTTATAGTTAGACAAATCCGTTTATTATTTTCTTGTTAAATAATACTCGGGTCAGACCGAGATGTTACAGGTCCTTCTGCTTGACTCCTCATCTGGGATTATTATTCCGACTTTTGGCTGATTACTTAGATTAGTAGTTTATTTTGTTGTGTACATTTGAGATATAAACTCCATGATGTACACTTATTCTTTTGTGTAGCACTTGTAACTATTCCTTTGTGATATTGTGGATCTTGTTAGACCACTACTCTGATATACACTTTTATGTGTAATATTCATATTTGTTTCCGCCTTTGAGATATGAACTTCTGTGACTAATTTGTGTTATGATATTTCTAAATTTGTTTCCGAAGATTACATATAGCCACTGTGTAATAGCTTTGAGTTTGTGTCGATATGTTGGTTTTTCTCTTGAGATGAAAAGTTATATTATTTTCTGGCATATCGAAACTCGCACAAAGCAATTATACAGATGGTCGCTCCTCAACAGCCTTATTCTCCGTGCTAGTTGACGGCATTACCCCGTAGTGTCCATGGCTAGCGTGGGTATAGAGGTGGGGCGTCACAACGGATCTAATGGAACTAGTTTCGTCGAACTCTGAGACTGTGCCTGGGAGGGCAGTTTAAATATCAATTTTAAATGATATATTTTTAAAACCGAACAATTCCAATTTCAATTTAAAAGCTTTTATTATCGTTAGAACTATCAATATAAATTTTACAAGCCTTCAAATTATTTTTAACAGGCTTAAAACTCCTGATTCAACATTTTACCCAACTTCAAATTATTTAATTCAATAATTTAATTATCAAATAAATAGTGATATTTGAATTCAAGTTAAAAATTAACTTCTAAATATTTAAAATCAATTAAATATTCTGATTTCAAACATCCAAAAATTCTGGGTCGTCACAAAAAGCAAGCGGTGTCCGGGTTGCTTTCTGCCATTAATGGATTATCGAGCGTTGTGCTTACACTTGCGTCGGAGGAACGGCCTGCAGTTGACGGTGGTCGCATGTAACTAGGAGGTTTTTTCATACGGATCGTGGTTTGAAGGGTGGAATTAACTGTTCTATTTTAGATTTGTAACCATCAATTTGCCCCCTTTTCCAATCTAAAAAGGTTAAAGCACTTATTATTCGTTCCTGAGTTAAAAGCATTCTAACCTTCAGTTTGTCCGTTGACCAGTACTTTCAGATTGTATTCCAAAATCACTGAATATTTGCATTTCATATGAATGGACTTCGGAAAATAGTTTTTTTTTAAATATCGATGAAATAAGAAATTTAAATAGAAAATTTTGATTCAATGTAATATTTCTTTTTTTTATTTTATTAATCATAAAAAGTATGCAATATCATTAAATGCATATTAGATAGATAAAATATTAACGTAATAAAACAATAAATAATATATTCTATTACACTAAATACCTTTAAAATAAACTATATTTTGAATGAAACGAACAAATAATTTTCGGATGTAGATGAATTTGTATCCACATCCAAATCCGTTTTTCTGGATACAAGACATTTATCTGCTTTTATGATAATGTGGACAGATTTTAGATTTTTTTTTTAAAATATCAATTCACAGCCTTAATAATGATTGGTTTATTTGAATTTTGTATATACCTTTCCCATATTTTAATAATACACCAACATGGATCTTCTTCCATGTAAAGGAACCACCAACACTTTTAGTATTTACCGAATAAGCATCCAATGGTGGAGCATGTTGTCAAGAAGAACTCAAAATCCAATGCCTATTTATTGGAAATTACAACAAAAATTGAGCGCCTACGTATTGCATAATTACAACAAAAATCAAAGTCATTATATGATTCGTATTCTGTATTAATGCACAAACATTTTCATTTGTTGAGTTCTTATTTATTTGGAGAAAGAAAGGAGAAATTGACGACTAATGTTTAATTTTACTTTGAGAAAGAATTAAAAAACATAATAAACAAAAATTCATTTTCTTCATATATTGCTTTTTCTCCCCAATTCCTCTATAATAAAATCTTCTTTCATGTAAATTTCTACACTGAGATTACTACGAATCTTCAAATCTTTCAACTTCGAGTGCACAAGTTTGAAAAGTCATCGTATCGAAGTATGGAGAGCAGACGAAAATTATTGATTGCATCATAGTAATGTCAAATTTCGCTTTAAAAATAGTGTTCTCATCCAAGACAAAACTCCAATCAGTTTCTCTTTGTTGTTCCTACCCATTCCACAATTTGGAAGTGAGATTAAATTCAACATTTATACGATTAGCCTATTCGGGTTTTGGAACAAAGATTGGCCTGTTTTGACGATTCGTTCATTTGAAGAAGAAAATAAAGAATTTTAAGCAAAGTTGAACCAAGTCTGGGAATTTCAAAACATTAACATGATAATATATTCAATTAACGCTAAGATACAATCCAAATTTTCATTCTATCTACCTTTTGATTTAAATTTGGACAGTCAGGAGAGTTCCGCTACCTAAAACTAATTATGAATCAAGTCCCTATTATAAATACTAATTAGAATAATAAATTTAAACCATCAAAGTCATTTATATATGATATAAATAACAAATGAAGTGACAAAAAGAAATAATTGTCTTAGTAATAGTACTTTAGGCCATACAACGTTTCAAAACAAAACCATTTTTAGCAATTAATTTGTGTTAGAAATGTTAATCATTAAATTTCAAAGCAAAACAAAACATACTTACGATAAATTTTAACATTTAGATGGTATAAATATTCTATAAGGAAAAATTCATAACAAAAAGTTACTATAATATAAAGATAAAAAAGTCTATCTTCTTATGCAAAATTATGATTTTTGAAATTGATATGATGCTTCAATCTTTCTTTCAATTTCTGTCAAGGGAGGTAGATATAGAAAATTATAAATTTGTGGGATTTCTAAAAGCTGTGATTTTAAAATTTAATTGTTATGTATTGAAGGAATAATGGATGAATTACGCTCATCTTCCTTGGGCTTAACGCCTACTTTTAATTTCATTTAATGGTTTATGTTGGCTTCTACTATAAAGATTCACAACTTGGTTTTACTATTTTTCTATTTTGATGCCCTTTTGTATTTTTTTTATTTTCATTCCCTTGTGTGAATGGGCCCAAAGCCGTGACTTAAGTGGGTTATCTCATAGCCACCTTACATTTAAGAACTAGTTTTGGTTGTTAATATGTATCGTAATCATATTAACATAAATCTAAAAAGCAATGTTTTTGGATTTTTTTTCCTAAATATAAAGATTTGTGATAAAAAAAAATAAGCGTGTGATGAATTTTTTTTAATAGAACCGGAATACAAGCAATATATACATAGGTAGAATGAAATATATACATAAGTAGGAATTATATTGTAACATCCCAAAAATTTATCAATTAAAATTAATAATATATTTTAAACTTTTGGAATTTAATTTGAAATTAAATTGAAAAGTCTCAGACAAATAAAATAAGTGATAATCATATATGAATAAATTCCAATTTCTTTTGAGTTTAAAATTTTGAAATAACGAATGTTTTAAAAAGTCATTTGAATTTTTAATTATATACATATATGTATATTGCATATATGAGTAGAATTGAATATATATTGGAATTGAATTTAAATTGTTCAAGATATGTGTGAATATATAAATGGACATAAATGGTTATAATTCAAGTGAATTGGAATTGGAATTTGAATTTAAATTTAAAATAAATGTTTTAGGAGAATAATTGGCTTTTGAAATCACAAAGGTGTAATTTATGTAATGTAAAGATTGGTTAAAAACAATTCTCCTTTTAACATTGTATATATATATATATACACACAAATGGATAAGGGTGCATTCATTTATAAAGTGAATATGATATGAAATCTATTTAAAAATTCTTTTATCTTTGTGAAATTACAAATATTAGACATGCACAAAGGAGATGGAGTAAAGAAATTAACATGCATTGAGATCTCATGATTATTTTTAACAAATGGCATTCAATATAATTGATTCAATAAAATAATAAAATTTAAAAATCACAAAAACTTTTCACCTTCCCATATCCAATTATTTAGCCTCTCAGCAAATCTGAAAGTATAGTAACAAAAGATTGAGCATTTCAAACTCCAACACCCAAAGGAAAAAAAGAGAAAATTAGAAAGAAAACCGCCAACTTTCTTTCAATTCAAAGTTGAAAAGAATCTAAAAATCTTCTTAAACATCAAGTTGTAGTGTTACATTCCATTTCTCGGGTAAAACTTTATACTTTATAGTTTAATGAATTTATGATTTCAAAATCAAGTCTTAACATAAACAAATAAAAAATGCAGATTTATAAAACACAGCTTCAGTTTTTGGCTAAAGAGACAGTGCAGTGATTCTCTGAAATAATTAAGGCAAGTGAAACTTTTTTATAAAAAATTTTGAATTTGAGTTTGCTAAACAGTATTAAAGCAAGAATTAATCAATTAAATTAATCAGTTGTAGGAAGGAAATCAAGTTCAAGGTTAAATAGATTCCTGGTTTTCAACTGCAGATTTGTTCCCTGTTGTATAAAAAAATCCAAACTGTAAGTAAATTTAAGATTGTTTGTATTTGATGAATTAAGTGAATAAATACAACAAAGAGTAATCCAAGATCAGTACTTGCAAGTTGCAGATCTATGCTTCAAAAAAATTAAAGTAGGAAATCCGGGCTTCATCCTTCTTTTGAAAACTATCAGAAGCTTTCTGTCTTTAGGAAAAAAAATAGTGAGTAAACCTCTGACCTATTCAATCATTTATTGTTGTATGAATGCCTGAATGATGTTAAAGACATTTTTATGTGAACAAGTTGTGCGCTTGTGTTTTCTTTTGCCTGAAATGTTAAGATCAAAATTTTCTTTCATGTTCTTCCGTTCCTCTTAGCCTCTGGTTTACAGAGTAAAATCATGATAAATTCAAGATCTCTCTCTATTCTCCTCTGAAATTAAAGTCTAAAAAGATTAGAATGTTGTTTAAATATGCACTATGTTTCAGTAATAAATCAAAGCAAAGTTATATAGTTCCTTTTTCTGGAAAATGTGAAACAGAGTCACAACTTAAATTATGCAGAAATTCGAGCCTCAGGAATTTTGATTTCAGTAATACTATTTGAATCACCACTGGAAATGATGATTTTAGAAAGTAAAATTTAAATTTTTCATTAAGTTTTCAGTAAAATATTGGGGTTGATCAAAAAAATGAATTTTTGTCGATTTCTGATGATCTAAGCGTTCGTGGGCCTCGAATTCGTCGTCGCAGTTAGATTGAATGTTTGAGATCACTAGAAAAATACGAGTGGAATTTGTAAATATTTAAATTTTTAATTCGAGATCGAATTAGGGTTAAAAACCCATTTCTGCTCCCGTTTGAAAAAATGGTGTTGCGCCGCTGTTGGATGACCGGACTTCTTGCCACTGGTGCCAATCACGGCGTCGTACGTTGATGGAGCTTCGGTCGAATTTTGGTGACCGCTGATGGCCAGAGGAGGTGGGGCGAGACCATTTCCTAGTGATGGGTTTTTGATGGAGTAAGGGTCGAGGAGCTCGTTTTCGATCATGGAAAATGTTCGTGCTTTGGGGTGGCTCGATGGCTCGAGAACGTCGTCGTCGACCTAACGACGGTCGTAACTTCGGCCAGCAATGACCGGGACGGTGTGCAACATGCACACGATTTCGTGGTGTCAGCAGTTTGGTTTTGGGGGGAGATGATGTTTGACTCGAACACTGCTCGAGGATTTGGAGGTGAAGACTCGAAGCCAAGTTCGTGTCGTTTCAACGTTACACTAGGTCGCTTTAAAAACAAAAATATTTTTTTGTGAAAAAACTTTACTCGAGTTAAATTGGGTAAAATCTTAAAGCAGGGGGCATTTTTCTTGGGGACAACTCGAGGCAGCCTCGGGTTGGCCGTAACAATAGCAAATTCCAATTTTAAATTTTTTGAAAACATAAGTTTAAACTAGTTTCTTAATCTATTCTTTAGAAATAAATGATAGTTTGTTAATGGAAGGTGAAGTAAATGGGGGTGAAATGATTTTTGAAATTTATGAACTTCAAAGATATTTCAAATTTATATTTTCAAATAAAAATTCTTTTACATTTAGCTTAAAAAAAATTAACAAGTAAATCAAATATTCAAGTGTTAATTTAAAAACCAAATTTATTTGTATGATAAAATAATGATTAAACAATTAATGATTTGTAATCACTTTATGACTAAAAATTAATTAATTAATAAAAGTAATTAAAATTTAATTAGTTGACAATTAAGAATTAATAAATTAAAATAATTAATTAGAGAATAAGTAGTTAATAAAGCCAATTAAGATTTAATTAATTCATAGTTAAGAATAACTAATCATTGGTAATTAATGAAAACAATTATGTGGTTAATTCATTTAAATCACATTCAACTTAATTGAAGATGATTGACTATCATCAAATGTTGTGCGCTGGATTGATATTTCTGTTGTGATACTGTGATTGCTTTGAGCTAAACTTTGATTTGTGATTTTTTTCTATATGTATGTGAAAACCTTTTTGCCCGTAAACGGCATTTAAATTTCGATGCGACTGGGAGTTGGATTTCAATTAGTTATCTGAAACCCACATCGAACCCAGAATATGAATCCTTGTAATTGATACACCCACGTGTTTTAAAATTAAGCTTTCACTATTCGGATTAGCCGGGAGAGGACCTTTTTGTCATATAACAAATTTCGAATAGTGATACGACGAAATGAATAACATTTGAAGACGGTGGCGAAGACCGGGTGTTTCGAAAACGATAGGATAACCTATCGAATGTCTCTGCACAGAGTTGCTCCGGTATAGAGATCTCCACATGTGATGGGGAGTCCGATCGGAATTGTGGATGCTCGGATTTGCAAGGCCTTCTTCCTTTGTTGGACGAAGTGCCTTCGGTTCTGTTCGAACCCAAAACAGACTTGTATGGCTGTGTCTAACACTACACTTTGAGATTAAAGCAGATTTCTTTCAAATACATATCTGTTGGTGGTGGAGAATTTATTCTCTTAGCTTAACACCCTTCTTTGAGATGTACGAGCTCAGAGGTTATGTAGTTGAAGGTTATCAGCGATATACTCCCAATTTGGTAGTGTGGCATGCTAAGTGCTGCTGTGTGTCGATGATCATTTGTGATCAATGCATGGCTTTCGTGTAAAGCGTAGCTTTGTGACGAGACTTCATCGGATCTCACACCACAGAAATGGTCGAAACAGGAAAGATGCGGCAAGGTTATGAGGGTCGCACCCTTTAGGGTATGTCATCTCCTTCTGAAAAAAGTAGTACCATGGTATGGAGCCTAGATACTTTACCTATGTGGTTGCTACAATCTCTTTTACTGTGTGGTTGTTGCTTTGTGGTAAAAGGCCCTCGGATAAAGGTCGCAAACGACCGGGGGGTGGCATACTCGAGTAGTAGTTACCTAGTTACAGAGGTAACCCGGCCTTGTGTTGGTAGAGAGCAAGGTAGGTTCTTGGGACGTCCCTCCAGAGGTGTACCCATGTGGCATAGGAAGTTCCTTAGCCTAACCATTTGTTGGAAATCCAATTCCCAATACGAACCCAGTACGGTTTTAGTTGTAGAACCTGCCATCTAACATGGCAGCTATAGTAGGCATAGTATAATGGTACCTACGCTGGCTAAGATTAATATTATATTTTCGAATGTTGTCACACTACACACTAGTAATAATATCAAAGAATTTTCCTCGTGTTAAGCATATTTGACTATCATAAGGGGAAATCTCCCCCAAATGTGCGATTGCATTGTGTGTGTGCCGGGAGACCTTATGGTAGTTTCATTTTCCAAAAGCATGAACGATTTTCTTTTAAAAATCTATTTTATTTAAAAGCAACTATCTTTTTTTACTCATACCAGTCCCATAACTGACCCGGAGTTTATTGTTTCTTTCTAAACTCTGGGTGCCCATCATTTTCCACCCGGGTAGCCTAGTAGCAGATTTTCGTGTTTTGGTGTTAGCTGTATTTTGGAGTCATTTTGGGTTTGGAGGCTATCGGTTTTTAAAGGCTTTTAATTTGGAGATATTTTGGAAGCTTTTGGATCTCAAGGTGCATAGCTTTTGGAAGTTCACTATCGCTTCATTCCTTTGAAGACTTTTTGGCATATGATCACTTGTTGTTCAATTATGATGTTCTATTTGGAGTTGTGATATATGTATTATGATACTCTATTGTAGTAATGGATATTATGATGATGCTGTATCTGTGATGTAATGTATGATATTCACTTGTTTCCGCTGTTTCATATTCACCTAATATTGTTATATGCTCCACCCGACTGGAGTTTGATGTTTGAATCTTTGGCAGTCTAATACAAGTGAGGTATTTG
This sequence comes from Allium cepa, assembly GCA_030765085.1. Classification (NCBI taxonomy): domain Eukaryota; kingdom Viridiplantae; phylum Streptophyta; class Magnoliopsida; order Asparagales; family Amaryllidaceae; genus Allium; species Allium cepa. Next base: position 870,194,683 of record CM060943.1, on the reverse strand, counting down.
ATTTCAATTTTCGAACATTGGATTTCAGCTCATGACATATGGTATTAGAGCCAAAGGTTGACTAAGAACTTTAGCTACGGAGTATAGCACATTAGATGGCTCATTAGAGATAAGGTGAAGTACACCCTAAAATGAGTATAACCGAGACTGAAACCTCAAATTTTCTTAGTCTATTACCTTTAACTGCTGATATTCCTTAAGATATCTCGTCTGAATATCTAAACCAATTTTCTGACTAATTACAGATAGTAAGGATGAGTGGACGAAGAGGAAGAGCCGGGGGGTGAGGAAATGCCACAGCACCTAACCAAGTTCCCCCAACATCCGAAGCAGTCTTATCTACTCTGCATCAACCGAATCTGGCTGATTTATACAAGAGTTTCTCAATGCCTGGTGGTAGGCCGTTCACTGGCAAGGAGTCGATTGTTGAGGCCCAAGCATGGATCAGATCATGTGAAAGAATCTTTAAAGGGCTAAAGCTGCAAGATGATCAGATGCGTCTCATGGCTCTTGGCAACTTCAAGAAGAAGCCTTAGCATGGTGGGAGACAGTCACTATTGATGAGCCAGAAGACAGTTTACTTAGGAGAGATTCAAAGAAATATTTTAGAAGCGCTATATGCCATCAGCTGGGATTTCTCGAATGTACCAGGAATTCATGGACTTAAAGAAAGGGAGTTTTTCACACTAGGAGTATTTAAACACATTCAATAAATTGTCTCGTTTCGGTCCAGAATTGGTGAACACACCTTTAAAGAAGAATGAAAGGTTCATTCGTGGGATAAATAAGAAGTTCCACGAAAGGATGACTGTCCACGCCAAAGAATCCTATTCAGATTTGGTTGATATGGGATACATATAAGCTACACTTGACATGCAAAAAGCCCCGGTGGAGAAAGGAAATTTGAGAAATCAAAATTGGAAGAAGAGGAAATTTGGAGGCAAGAAACCATGGCAGGGTAAGGAGAAAAAGAAGAGCATTCAGAGAAGCACAGCAGAGAATGTCAGTTGCTTCAATTGTCTAGTGAAAGGCCACTACTCAAACAGCTGCAAGAAGCCAAAGAAAAATCAATCCGTTCAAGTAAAGCCCAGGAAATGTTATTATTGTTAGAAATTGAGACACGAAGTTAAAGACTGCCCAGTCATGAAGCAAGCTCAGACAGCCAAGGTGCACACAGTCGAAGACAAACCTGCATCCTCCAAAGTAGAAAAAGGGAAAGGAGTTCTGGAAGGTAATCTCACTATTGATGATAGAATTGTTAGAGTTCTGTTTGACACGGACGCTACACACAGTTTTATATCTCAGCAAGCTATAAATGAATTGAATCTTGAACCTGATTTTGTTGATGAGCCTATATGCGTAAAGAATCTAGTTGGTGGTCCCACGAACCTTTGTCTTCGATGTAGAGATATTCCTATCTCATATTCCTGTTACCAATTCCCTATTGGTCTCTTTGTCCTTGAGTTTAACGAGTTTGAAGTCTTACTCGGAATGGATTGGCTAGCAAAATATGAAGCCAAATTGGCTTGCAATAATCGATTGATTTCAATCAAAACCAAATTTGGAGATTTCATCGAGATTTCTTATGAGGACCCTAGTCCTAAAAGAGGAGGGTTGATGTATAATTTAGGTTATCCCAGACCCAGTCTGGAGTCCATAACCGTTGTTAGAGATTTTCCAGATGTGTTTGAAGAAGTGAAATCTCTACCTCCACACCGAGAAATAGAATTCAGAATCAACCTAGTACCCAATGCTCGTCCTGTCGTTCACACAAGTCGTAGGATGGCACCCAGGGAAAGGGTTGAATTTGTTCAGCAAACCGATGATTCACTAGCAAAAGGGTTAATTCGACCCAATGTTTCTGAATGGGGTTCAGCCATCTTGTTTGTTCCTAAATAAGACGGATCTTTGAGATTGTGTGTGGATTACCGTGATCTCAATAAGCTGACTCTCAAGAATAAATTTCCACTACCTAGAATTGATGATCTATTTGATCAATTGCACGGCGCTGGTTTCTTTTCGAAGGTGGATCTAGCCCAAGGGTTCCATCAACTACGAATCGCCAAAGGTTGTGTTCATTTGACCGTTTCCAGGGGTCCCAATATGTTCTACGAATGGTTAGTCATGCCTTTCGGGCTAACTAATGCTTCAGCATACTTCGTAGATCTTATGAATAGTGTGTTTTGGGAGGTATTGAATAAATTTGTGCTCGTGTTTATTGATGATATTTTGGTCTATTTCAAGACCGAAGAGGAGCATGTCGAGCATCTTAGAATCGTTTTGGAGATATTGAGGAGAAATATTCTATTCGCAAAATTTTCCAAATGCCATTTCTGGGTCAAAGAAGTTAAATTTCTTGGCCACATTGTTAATGAAGAAGGGATTTCTGTTGATCCTAGCAAAATTTCCGCTATTCTTGATTGGAGAAAACTTACTACACCAAAAGAAGTTCGAAGCTTTTTGGGTTTAGCGGGTTATTATCAGAAGTTTGTTTAGGACTTTTCTAAGATAGCTAGCCCATTGACTAAGCTGACGATGAAGAATGAAAAATTCAATTGGACTCCAAAATGTGACGAAGCTTTTGAGGAGTTGAAGAAGAGATTAACCACCGCTCCTGTTCTCACTATTATCAACGAGAACCGGGGTTTATCTGTTTATACCGATGCTTATGGTGATGGTTTGGGTGAAGTATTAATGCAGAATGGGAAGGTAATTGCCTACGCGAGTAGACAATTATGTCCTCATGAAAGAAATTACTCAACCCATGATTTGGAGCTCTTGGCTATTATCTTCGCTTTGAAAATATGGCGACATTATCTTCTGCATAAGAATCTTTTCAGCTTTCTTAACAATTTACGAATTTAATTTAACTTAACTTAACAAATATACTTATTGAACTCTCTTTATTTTTAGGTGAAAAATTTGAATTATTCACCGACCAAAAATCTTTGAAATATCTCTTCACCCAGAAAGATCTGAATCTGCGACAACAATGATGGTTGGAATTTCTGGCATCTTATGACCTAGACATTCTATATACGCACGGAAAAGCCAATGTAGTTACCAACGCCTTGAGTAGAAAGCATGCTATTCTTGCTCACCTTGTCATTGCTCCTAATCTTCTTGAGAAAATCGCCAACAAGCAAAAATGGGACAAGTTTCTTTAGGAAATATATGGGAGAACTCGTCGGGGTGGAGATTCTAGTTTGCAATTGATGATAATGGGATTATAAGATTGAAAAGCAGGATTTGTGTCCTGGACATCCCTGATCTGAAACGTGAATTTTGGACGAATGCCACACGTCTAAGCTTTGTGTCCATCCAGGAGTCAGTAAAATGTATCATGATATCAAAAGAACTTTCTGGTGGAAGACGATGAAAAGGGACATATCTATGTATGTGAGTGGCTATGCTACTTACCAACAAATCAAAAGAGATTAAAAGAAAATGGCGGGTTTACTTCAGCCTTTAGAGGTACCCAAGTGGAAATGGGACCAAGCATCGATGGATTTCATCGACGGTTTGACTCGTACTCGGAAAGGCAATGTAGCAATTTGGGTCACTGTGGACCATTTGACTAAGACAGCCCACTTCTTGCCAGTGAAATCTACCCGCACGGCAGCAAGTTTAGCAGAGTTATATATGAAAGAAATCGTCCATCTCTACGGCATTCCTAGCAGCATAGTGAGTGATCATGATCCGATATTCACTAGTAGATTTTGGGAGGCATTTCAAGATGCATTGGGAACAAAACTGAATTTCAGCACTGCTTATCACCCACAGTCTGATGGGCAGACTTAGAGGATCAACCGAATCTTAGAAGACCTAGTGTGAGCTTGTATACTTGATTTTGGTGGTCCTTGGGAGGACCATTTGCATCTGGTCGAGTTCTCATATAACAATAGCTATCAGGCAAGTATAGAGATGGCTCCTTTTGAGGCTTTATATAGTCGTCCGTGTCGATCACCGACATGATGGATTGAGGCTGGTGATGGACTCGTTCTTGGACCGGATATGATTAAAGAAGCCACAAAGAAAGTTGATTTTATACGGAGGAAATTGAGGACAGCTCAGAATCATCAAAAGAGTTATTATGATCGCAGAAGAAGGGATTTGGAATTCCAGATTGGAGATTCTGTCTTTCTTAAAGTATCTCCTGTGCGAGGTGTATTGAGGTTTGGGAAGACCAGTAACCTGACACCACGGTATATTGGTCCTTTTCCTATTCTAGAGAGGATCGGTTCTTTAGCCTATCGAGTGTAATTGCCTAGCTGGTTATCTCGCGTGCATGATGTGTTCCACATTTCTGACATTTGGAAGTATGTGCACGATCCAGATAGTATTATTGAAGAAGCTGCTCAACAGGATCTTGACATCACTCCCAATTTAACATTCAAAAGAGAACCGATAAAGATTGTAGATCGAGATGAGAAGAAATTGAGAAACAAAGTTGTTAAGCTAGTTAAAGTACAGTGGAGTGGCGATCCAAAGGACTGCACTAGGGAAACCGAAGATAATATGCAGAAATCATATCCCAATTGCAGAGTGGATATCTCAGCTTAAGCTGGTAAGCCATCCCTTTACTTTTTCTGAATTCGTATATTCTTTGTCCGTTTTTCTCTCTTTTTTCAAATTTTTAGGATGAAATTTTCTTAAGGGGGGATATCTATAATATCCCAAAAGTTTATCAATTAAAATTAATTATATATTTTAAACTTTTGGAATTTAATTTGAAATTAAATTGAAAAGTCTCAAACAAATAAAATAAGTGCTAATCAAATATGAATAAATTCCAGTTTCTTTTGAGTTTAAAATTTTGAAATAATGAATGTTTTAAAAAGTCATTTGAATTTATAATTATATACATATATGTATACTACATATATAAGTAGAATTGAATATATATTGGAATTGAACTTAAATTGTTCAAGGTACGTGTGAGTACATAAATGGTTATAATTCCAGTGAATTGGATTTTGAATTTAAATTTAAAATAAAATTTTTAGGACAATAATTGGCTTTTTAAATCATTAAGGTGTAATTTATATAATGTAAAGATTGGTTAAAAACAATTCTTCTTTTAACATTGTATACACACACACAATTGGATAAGGGATGTATTCATTTATAAAGTGAATATGGTATGAAATCTATTTAAAAATTCTTTTATCTTTGTAAAATTACAAATATTAGACATGCACAAAGGAGATGGAGTAAAGAACTTAACATGCATTGAGATCTCATGATTATTTTTAACAAATGCATTCAATATAATTGATTGAATAAAATAATAAAATTTAAAAATCACAAAACTTTTCAGCTTCCCATATCCAATTATTTAGCCTCTTAGCAAATCCGAAAGTACAGTAACAAAAGATTGAGCATTTCAAACTCCAACACCCAAAGAAAAAAAAAGAGAAAATCAGAAAGAAAACTGCCAACTTTCTTTCAATTCAAAGTTGAAAAAATCTGAAAACTTCTTAAACATCAAGCTGTAGTGTTACAATCCAGCTCTCAGGTAAAACTCTATACTTTATAGTTTAATGAATTTATGATTTCAAAATCAAGTCTTAACATAAAAAAATTCAAAAAAGTAGATTTATAAAACAGAGCTTCAGTTTTTGGCTAAAGAGACAGTGCAGTGATTCTCTGAAATAATTAAGGCAAGTGAAACTTTTTTTTTTCAAATTTTAAATTTAAGTTTGCTAAACAATATTAAAGCAAGAATTAATCAATTAAATCAATCAGTTGCAGGAAGGAAATCAATTTCAAGGTCAAATAGATTCCTGGTTTTCAACTGCAGATCAGTTCCCTGTTGTATAAGAAAACCCAAACTGTAAGTAAATTTAAGATTGTTTGTATTTGATGAATTAAGTGAATAAATACAACAAAGAGTACAAAGATCTGTACTTGTTAGTTGCAGATCTAAGCTTCAAAAAAATTAAAGTAGGAAATCCTGGCTTCATCCTTCTTTTGAAAACTGTCAGAAGCTTTCTGTCTTCAGGAAAAAAAGTGAGCAAACCTCTGATCTATTCAATCATTTGTTGTTGTATGAATGCTTGAATGATGTTAAAGACCTTTGTTTGTGAACAAGTTGTGTGCCTGTGTTTTCTTTTTCCTGGAATGTTAAGATCTGAATTTTCTTTCTTGCTCTTCTGTTCTTCTTAGCCTCTGGTTTACAGAGTAAACCATGATAAATTCAAGATCTCTCTCTATTCTCCTCTGAAATTAAAGTCTAAACAAATTAGAATATTGTTTAAATATGCATTATGTTCAGTAATAAATCAAAGCAAAGTTATATAGTTCCTTTTCCTGGAAAATGTGAAACACAACCACAACTTAAATTATGCAAAAATTCGAACCTCGGGAATTTTCATTTCGGTAATACTATTTGAATCGCCACTAGAAATGATGATTTTAGAAAGTAAAATTTAATTTTTTCATTATGTTTTTACTGAGATATTGTGGTTGATTAGAAAAATTAATTTTTGTCGATTTCTAATGATCTAAGCATTTGTGGGCCTCGAGTTCATCGTCGCAGTTAGATTGAATGTTTGAGATCACCAGGAAAATATGAGTGGAATTTATAAATCTTTAAAATTTTAATTCGAGATCAAATTGGGGTTAAAAACCCAATTCTGCTCGCGTTTGAAAAAATGGCACTGCGCCGCCGTTAGATGACCGGACTTCGTGCTACCAGTGCCAATCGCGGCGACATACGTTGATGGAGCTTCGGTCGAATTTGAGTGACCGCTAACGGCCAGAGAGGTGGGGCGAGACCATTTCTTGGTGATGGGTTTTTGATGGAGTACGGGTCGAGGAGCTCATTTTCGATCATGGAAAATGTTCGTGCTTTGGGGTGGCTCGATGGGTCGAGAACATCGTCATCGACCTAACGACGATCGTAACGTCCACCAGTGATGACCGGGATGGTGTGCAACGTGCACACGGTTTTGTGGTGTCAGCAGTTTGTTTTTGGAGGCAGATGATGTTTGACTCGAAGCACTGTTCGAGGATTTGGAGGTGAAGACTCGAAGCCAAATTCGTGTCGTTTCAACGTTACACCGGGTCGCTTTAAAAACTAAAACAATTTTTTGGGAAATTTTTTTACTCAGGTTAAATGGGGTAAAAACTCGAAGCAGGAGAGCATTTTTCTCGGGGACAACTCGAGGCAGCCTCGGGTTGGCCGTAATAATAGCAAATTCTGGTTTTAAATTTTTTGAAAACATAAGTTTAAACTAGTTTCTGAATCCATTCTTTAGAAATAAGTGATAGTTTGTTAATAGAAGGTGAAGTAAATGGTACTGAAATGATTTTTGAAATTTATGAAGTTCAAAGATATTTCAAATTTATATTTTCAAATAAAAATTGTTCTACATTTAGCTTAAAAAATTAAGAAGTTAATTAAATATTCAAGTGTTAATTTAAAAACCAAATTTATTTACATGATGAAATAATGATTAAACAATCAATGAATTTTAATCACTTTATGATTAAAAATTAATTAATTAAAAAATAGTTAATTAATAAAATTAATTAGAATTTAATTAGTTAACAATTAAGAATTAGTAAATTAAAATAATTAATTAGAGAATAATTAGTTAATAAAGCTAATTAAGATTTAATTAATTCATAGTTAAGAATAACTAATCATTGGTAATTAATGAAAACAATTATGTAGTTAATTCATTTAAATCACATTCACCTTAATTGAAGATGATTGACTATCATCAAATGTTGTGCACTGGATTGATATTCCTGTTGTGATACTGTGATTGCTTTGAGTTGAACTATGATTTGTGATTTGTTCCTATATGTATGTGAAAACCCTTTTGCCCGTAAACGACATTTAAATTTCGATGCGACAGGGAGTCGGATTTCAGTTAGTTATCTGAAACCCACATCAAACCCTGAATATGATCCTTGTAATTTATACACCCATGTGTTTTAAAATTAAGCGTTCACTATTCGGATTAGCCGGGAGAGGATCTTTGTATCATATAACCCATTCCGAATAGTGATACGATGATATGTATAACATTTGAAGACGGTGGTGAAGACCAGGTGTCTTCGAAAATGATACGATAACTTATCGAATGTCTATGTACTACGTTGCTCCGGTATAGAGATCTCCATGTCGTGGGGAGTCCGATCGGAATTGTGGATGCCCGGATTTGCAATAGCTTCTTCCTTTGTTGGACAAAGTGCATTCGGTTCTGTTCGAACCCGGAATAGACTTGTATGGTTGTGTGTCTGACACTACACTTTGAGATATAAAGCAGTTTGTTTCAAATACACATCTGTTGATGGCGGATAATTTATTCTCTTAGCTTAACATCCTTCTCTGAGACGTACGAGCTCAAAGATTATGTAGTTCAAGGTTATCTGCGATATACTCCCAATTTGATAGTGTGGAATGCTAAGTGTTGTTGTGTGTTGATGATCATTTGTGATCAAAGCATGGCTTTCGTGTAAAGCGTAGCTTTGTGGACGAGACCTCATTGGACCTCACACCCCGGAAATGGTCGAAACAAGAAAGATGCGGCAAGGTTATGAGGGTCGCACCCTTTAGGGTATGTCGTCTCCTTCTGGAAAAAGGTAGTATCATGGTATGGAGCCCAGATACTTTGCCTATGTGGTTGCTGCAATCTCATTTACTATGTGGTTGTTGATTTGTGGTAGAGGGCCCTCGGATAAAGGTCGCAAACGACCGGGGGGTGGCATACTCTAGTAGTAGTTACCTAGTTACAGAGGTAACCCAGCCTTGTGTTAGTAGAGAGCCAGGTAGATTCTTGGGATGTCCCTCCAGAGGCGTACCCAAGTGGCATAGGAAGTTCCTTAGCCTGACCATTTGTTGGAAATCCAATTCCCAATATGAACCCAGTACGGTTTAGTTATAGAACCTACCATTTAACATGGCAGCTATAGTAAGCATAGTATAATGGTACCTATGCTGGCTAAGATTAATTTTATATTTTCGAATGTTTTCACACTACGCACTAGTAATAATTTCAAAGAATTTTCCTCGTATTAAGCATATTTGACTATCATAAGGCGAAATCTCTCCCAAGTGTGCGATTGCATTGTGTGTGTTGCGGGAGGCCTTATGGTAGTTTCATTTTCCAAAAGCATGAATGGTTTTCTTTTAAAAATCCATTTTATTTAAAAGAAACTATCTTTGTTTACTCATACTGACGCAGCGGATAATTAACAAAATGATATTGATCGATGAAAGTAGCGATCGGTGGATTGAAGATACTGAAATGCCCAAATTCGTTGATCACAAAGATACCAAATTCTAGCTATCTTCGACACGTTGATCGCGCACGATACCATGAAAGAAGATCTACAATTCTTCAAACGTTGATCAAGCGCACTTGATACCGTGAATTGGCTTCAACAATCGTTGAATCGAGCGCACTCGATTAACCGAAAGTGGAGATAGGAGATTACACTCAACTACCAATTTAGGATGAAAAGCACACAGCAATCAAACAAGAATTTTATTCAAGAATCAACCTCCTAAAATGTACAACACATTCGCTATTTATAGAGTTTTTGACCCAAACCCTTAAGTCGTTGCCGACCTAGTTTCCCTGACTCACGACTCATCCTTAGGTCGTACGCGACCGAACACATCACATACATACACGACTCAAAGCAATTACGTCACAACAGCCTTCGGCCGACTCAACACTTGAACGGCTTAAGGAAACACACAAATATAAAACACCTAGGTCGTATTCGACCTAACTACTCACGCGACTTAAGAAGCTAACGACATACGACTTAAAGACAGTACCAACATATTACAACACATCACACCTTCGGCCGACTCATCGACATACCGACCCATGACTTAACTTCTTGTCGACTTGCGACTTAAATTCTTGCCGACTTACGACTTAACTCTTCAGCCGTATTCCGTTAGGTCGCCACCTGTTAGAGTTAGGTCGTTAACTCGGCACAACTTACCCTCTGGTCTCCAGTTAGGTCGGAAACGACTTACCTCCTCTTCATTAACTCGCATCTCTCCCCCACGTGATTCCTTAGGTCGGAAACGACCTATATCTTCCTTCTTAAGTCGTGGACGACTTAGAACCATGTCGTTAGCTCGCATACGACTCATCCATCCCGAACGACTTAAGCCCCCGTTAAGTCGTAACTCCTTTTAATCTTCTTTGTTAGGTCGTGGTTCTTTCTCACAGACTTTGTTAATTCGTGGACGACTTACGATCACCTTCTTAGGTCATGGTCGACTCAAGTCTTGAAGGTTTGGGCCTTGCACTGCTCCAACTCTGTCCTGGACTGCATCATCCTCCCTAGGTTGAGAAAAATTCGTCCTCGAATTTGTAAATTCTCCCACATCGGATTGTTTATCCCCAAAATATGGTATAAGATGCTTAACATTGAACACGTCAGAAGTGTATACCTCCTCCGGCAGCTTCAACTTATAAGCATTTTCATTAATCCGTTTCACAATTTCTACAGGACCAAATTTTCTAGCTTTCAACTTGTTATAAGCGCCCACTGGAAAACGATCCTTGGTTAACACAGCATAAACTAAATCACCCTCATTAAATTCAACACTTCGCGCTTCAAATCTGCAGTTCGCTTATACTTCTCATTTGCTTTCTCCAATCGCTCCTGAATGATTTTATGACATTCAGTCAACTCATCGACAAATTTTACAGCTCTTTTAACCGTCCCCTTTGGTTGTGGTACTATCGTTAGGTCCAACGGTCCCCTTGGCAAATTAGAATATACAATCTGAAATGGACTGAATCCCGTACTACGATTCATTGCATGATTATGAGAAAACTCTGCTTGGCATAACTTCATGTCCTAACTTCTCAGATTATCTTTCACAAGACATCGTAACAGATTTCCCAACGATCTATTAAGAACTTCTGTCTGTCCATCTGTTTGTGGATGATAAGCGCTCCTAAATTTCAGCTTCGTTCCAACCATCTTCCATAAACTTAGCCAAAAGTGACTTAGAAAACGAGTATCCCTATCCGACACAATAGATTCTGGCAATCCATGAAGTCGATAGATCTCCTTGAAAAATAACTGAGCGACATGAACATCATCCGTCGTCTTCTTACACGCAATAAAATGTACCATCTTCGAGAAACAATCCACCACAACATATATCAAGTCATTTCCCCTTTGCGTTCTCGGCAAACCCAATACGAAATCCATATTAACATCTACCCATGGTTTTGTTGGAACAGGTAAAGGTATATATAATCCCGCATTTGTAGTTGTCCCTTTCGAAACCTGACAAACATGACATCTATGCAGAAACTTTTCAATTTCCCTTCTCATTGTCGGCCAATAATAAGACTGGGAAATCAACTACAATGTTCGATCTCTACCCACATGTCCTTCTTCGTGCAACTCTTTCACAATTTTCATTCTCAAGCTGCAATCTGGTACACATAATTGATTCCCTTTGAATAAGAATCCATCTATCAACACAAATTCATCAGTACTCCCATCCTTGACTTTCTCAACAAATTTCATAAAGTAAGGATCTTCTTCAACCAATTCTGGTAATAGCTCAAATCCTGTCACTTCAACCTTCATCGTCGTTAATAAATGACTCCTCCTACTCAAAGCATCAGCTACACGGTTTGTTATTCCAGATTTGTGTTTCACAACAAAAGAAAACTATTGTAAATACGCGACCCATGAAGCGTGTCTAGCTGAAATTTTATCCTGCCCTTGCAAATGCTTCAAAGCTTCATGATCCGTATAGAGAACAAACTCCTTCTGAAATAGATAACGTCTCCAGTTCTTCACTGCTTGAATAATTGCGTAAAACTCAACATCATAAGTGCTATATCTCAACTTAGCTACAGATAACTTCTCACTGAAATAAGCAACTGGTCTTCCTTTCTGACTCAAAACTCCACCAACCCCAACCTTCGAGGCATCAGTATGTAATTCAAATAACAACTGAAAATCCGGTAAAACTAGAATTGGTGCTGTCGTCAATAGTGTCTTGATCCTCTCAAAAGCAACCCCTGCTTCCTCTGACCACTCAAACTTCTTTCCCTTCATGCAATCGGTTATAGGTGCCATCACACTACTAAAATGTGGAATGAATCTTCGATAGCAAGATACCAATCCATGAAAACTCCTCACTTAAGTAATCGTCTTGGGCTGTGGCCAACTTCTGACAGCTTCTACTTTACTTTCATCCACTTGAATTCCTTCCATCGATAGAACATATCCCAGAAACAAAACACTGTCCGTCATAAACACGCACTTCTTTGCTGCTGCATAGAATTTCTCCTGTCGTAGAATCAACAGTACTTCACGCAAATGCTGGACATGCTTTTCCATACTCCCACTGCAGAACAAAATATCATCAAAGTAAACAACCATGGATTTTCCAATGTATGGTCTAAAAATCTGGTTCATCGCTCTCATAAAAGTACTCGGTGCATTCGATAAACCAAATGGCATAACCAACCATTCGTATAAACCTTCCCTGGTCTTGAAAGCAGTCTTCCATTCATCGCCTGGTCTAATACGAATTTGATGGTATCCACTCTTCAAGTCAATCTTTGAGAACACAACAGCTCCACTCAACTGATCTATCAAATCATCAAACCTCGGCATAGGAAACCTGTATTTCACAGTGATCTTGTTTAGAGTTCGACTATCTGTACACATTCTCCACAAACCATCCTTCTTTGGCACCAATAAGGCTGGCACTGCACAAGGACTCAAGCTCTCCTGAACACGCCCCTGTTCTAACAGCTCTTCCACCTGCCTTCTCAGTTCCTCATGCTCCTTAGGACTCATCCTATAATGTGGCCTGTGTGGTAATACTGCCCCTGGCACAAGATCAATCTGATGTTGAATATCCCGCAACGGTGGTAACTCCGTAGGCAAGCCTTCAGGAAACACGTCACCGAATTCTTCTAATACCGTTTTTACTTCCTCTGGAACTTCTACAGATTCAGTGGCTTCATGTTCAATCAACAAAAATACCTATGGACTCTCTTCTACTTCTTCAATAAATTCCTTCAAAGTCAATAAAGTCTTCAGCTCCTCAATCTCTTTAGATTTACTCTCTTCCTGCTGTCTCTTCTTTGGAACTAAAATAATCTTAACACCTTCAAACATAAAGCTGTAGCTATTGGTCCGACCGTCATGCTGCACTGCTCGATCATACTGCCATGGTCTTCCCAAAAGCAAGTGACAAACATCCATCTCAACCACATCACACCAGATCTCGTCTTTATATTTCTTCCCAATAGAAAAAGGAACTCGAACTCGCCTGTCCGCCTTCACTTCTCCTCCTTTTCTCAACCACGCTAACTTGTAAGGATTTGGATGCTTCTCCGTTTTCAACTTCAACTTTCTCACAGCTTCGGTATAAATAATATTGTCACAACTCCCTGCATCAGTCACAAATTTGCACACCTTTCCCAGAATAGTGCACGTTGACTGAAAGATGTTACTCCTCAACCAACTAGCTTCTTCTTCTTGCTTCGGTATCAAACAAGATCTCCTCATCATCAGATTACATCCTTCATCTCCTGACATGACATCCTGTTCTTCCTCCTCAACTGGACTAGGATAACCTTCACCAACATCCTCACCTTCAACTTCAACAATCATAGTTTGTTTCTTCGGCTTCGGACATTCATTACTCTTGTGACCCACTTCCTGGCAATTGTAACACTTGAAACTGTTGTTGACCCTCGTCTTCGCAACTTCATTCACAACTGATTTACTGATAGATTTAGGAACATTAGAGCTTCCACTAGCACCCTTCACTTGATTGTTGGAATTAGTAAACACACCACCTCCACGGCTTCCCTGCTTCTCCCAAGCCAACGCTTTCTGATGTGCTTCTGCTACAGATCTAGGATCAAACATATTCACCATATCTTGAATCTCCATTCGCAACCCTCCAACAAATCTAGCAGTCAGCTGTTCCACTGTCTCCATAATGTCATTTCGAGCAATCAGTTGATAAAATTCATCAGCATAATCATTAACAGTTTTCGTCCCTTGCCTCAGATTCTGCAATCTCTAATACATGAGTGATTGATAGTTGTAAGGTAAAAATGTAGCCCTCAATAACTTCTTCATCTTATTCCAAGATTTAATCTTTGACTTTCCCATTCTCTCCATTGTAAGTTTGGTTTGCTGCCACCATGCTAAAGCTCTTCCACTCAACCTAGTAGCAACCAACTTAACTCTTCGATTCTCCAGGACTTCTTTAAAGTCAAAAATCTCTTCAACATTAGACAACCAATCAAGAAATTCTAAAGCTACCATTCCACCCTTGAACTCTGGAATTTCCATCTTCATACCCGATTCCCAACGACGATCATCATCTACATCTCGATATGAATTTCAAACTTGGTCTCGATCTCGATAATGAATGCTAGCTCTATCACCCTCTTCATCAAAATCAAATGTACGTCTATATCGATCCCGACCATTATCATCCCTTCGATAACGCATCTCCCTTCTACTATGTCTCTCTTCATCTCTACATGGCTCTTCTTGAAACTCACGTGGAGTTCTTCTCTCTTCATGTCCATAGTCATGGTGATCTCTCCTTGATGAAATTGATGTTTCTCTTCTCTCTCTAAAAGATTGCGGTGATACCCTTCTCGCTTCCGTAACCGATTGCGAAACTCGGTTTCCTCCATGGTTCGAGATTGGTGATCTCCTCCTTTGATTTTGATTCAAATCATTCATCAATTTCTCCAACTTTCCAATGCCTTCATCAAATTTCTCATTAATGCGTTGTTCCATTTGCTCGGCTTCTTCTCTTCTATATAACACTTCAACATTTTGATGACGATTAGCTCTCCTCGGCGGCATGATTGATTCAACACAACCTTCAACTAATACTTCAAAATCCTCAACACAAGCAAGTCATGGCTCAACCACTAACTTGGCTCGGCCTCAAAACTTCAAACAAGCTTCACCAAGGCTCGGCTACTTTTCACAAGTATACACGGCCTACCTTCAACAAATGATACCAAAATGATGCTTCAACTCTCGGCTCAAACACCTTTCCAATTTTAATCCAAAATGAAATGGATTGAAAGTTTCTAACTTGTTGTAATTTCAAGATAAACATGATGAACAACAACTTCAAACTCCTTGGCTCCAAGACTCGGCTTAGCTATGATTGGCTAAGTCCAGCTCCGATACCAAAACTGACGCAGCGGATAATTAACAAAACGATATTGATCGATGAAAGTAGCGATCGGTGGATTGAAGATACTGAAATGCCCAAATTCGTTGATCACAAAGATACCGAATTCTAGCTATCTTCGACACGTTGATCGCGCACGATACCGTGAAAGAAGATCTACAATTCTTCAAACGTTGATCAAGCGCACTTGATACCGTGAATTGGCTTCAACAATCGTTGAATCGAGCGCACTTGATTAACCGAAAGTGGAGATAGGAGATTACACTAAACTACCAATTTAGGGTGAAAAGCACACAACAATCAAGAATTTTATTCAAGAATCAACCTCCTAAAATGTACAACACACTCGCTATTTATAGAGTTTTTGACCCAAACCCTTAAGTCGTTGCCGACCTAGTTTCCCCGACTCATGACTCATCCTTAGGTCGTACGCGACCTAACACATAACATACATACACGACTCAAAGTAATTACATCATAACAGCCTTCGGCCGACTCAACACTTGAACGGCTTAAGGAAACACACAAATATACAACACCTAGGTCGTATTCGACCTAACTACTCACGCGACTTAAGAAGCTAACGACATACGACTTAAAGACAGTACCAACATATTACAACACATCATACCTTCGCCGACTCATCGACATACCGACCCATGACTTAACTTCTTGCCGACTTACGACTTAACTTCTTGCCGACTTACGACTTAACTCTTCAGCCGTATTCCGTTAGGTCGCCACCTATTAGAGTTAGGTCGTTAACTCGGCACAACTTCCCCTCTGGTCTCCAGTTAGGTCGGAAACGACTTAACTCCTCTTCATTAACTCGCATCTCTCCCCCACGTGATTCCTTAGGTTGGAAACGACCTATATCTTCCTTCTTAAGTCGTGGACGACTTAGAACCATGCCGTTAGCTCGCATACGACTCATCCATCCCGAACGACTTAAGCCCCCGTTAAGTCGTAACTCCTTTTCATCTTATTTGTTAGGTCGTGGTTCTTTCTCACGGACTTTTTAAGTCGTGGACGACTTACGATCGCCTTCTTAGGTCGTGGTCGACTCAAGTCTTGAAGGTTTGGGCCTTACACTGCTCCAACTCTGTCCTGGACTGCATCACATACCAGTCCCATGACTGACCTGGAGCTTATTGTTTCTTTCTGAACTCTGGATGCCCATCATTTTCTACACGGGAAGCCTAGTAGCAGGTTTCCGTGTTTTGGTGTTAGCTGTATTTTGGAGTCTTTTTGGATTTGGAGGCTATCGGTTTTTGAAGGCTTTTACCTTGGAGATATTTTGGAAGCTTTTGTATCTCAAGGGGCTTAGTTTTTGGAAGTTCACTATCGCTTCATTCCTTTGAAGACTTTTTGGCATATGATCACTTGTTGTTCTATTATGATGTTCTATTTGGAGTTGTGATATATGTATTATGATACTCTGGTGTATTAATGGATATTATGATGATGTTGTATCTGTGATGTAATGTATGATATTCACTTGGTTCCGCTGTTTTCTATTCATCTAATATTGTTATAATCTCCATCCGACTGGAGTTTGATGTTTGAATCTTTGGCAGTCTAATACAAGTGAGGTATTTGATGTCAATTTTCGAACATTGGATTTCGGGTCATGACATATATACTAATTTAGGCACTATAATTATTACATTCTATTATGGAAAGTAAAAATGAAGTAGATATGGCATAGCATATAATTCAAATTAGTATACTTTATGATTAGACATGAATATATCTTATATTATATATCTTAAAGTTGAATCTAGCTCAAGAATTTTTCATATTTTGTAAAGATTTCAGAATTTAAACATTATATTCACCTTGATTGAGTATGTCCTTAAGACGGACACAAGTTCGTATTCGAATTGCTAGGTTCGAATCTTGATTTTCTCTAGTATATTTCAAAATTGTTTAGTTCGTTTAAAATATTTATTCATTCCTATTAAGTTTATTTATACTATTAACTTTCTATCGAATCCAAGCTTATCTCATAAAATCTTGCATTTTGTATCCATGTTAAATGAGTAAGTTTGATCTTTGTTTAAATTTCATTGTTCATATTTTTTTGTTAACCCAGTTTCCTCTACAGGTTAAAGAGTCTACGAGATAGGATCTACGACTTAAGGCCTCCACGGGTTAAAGAGTCTATGAGATAGGATCTACGACTTAAGGCCTCTACGGGTTAAAGAGTCTACGAGATAGGATCTACGACTTAAGGCCTCTACGGGTTAAAGAGTCTACGAGATAGGATCTACGACTTAAGGCCTCTACGGGTTAAAGAGTCTACGAGATAAGGTCTACGACTTAAGGCCTTCACAACCTAAGAACATTACGGCCTGACAACCTAAGGTCTGCACAATCTTACTAGTTAAGGGTGGCACGACTTAAGGAAGTTTACGACTCAAAAGATAAGTCGTTCACGACTTATGACGACGTACGACTTATAATGAGATACGACATACGACTCATACTAACATCAAGGAAGGTTGCACTGGTTAACTCGTGAACGGCTTAGGACTTGTGTTATTCATCTAAATGGAAGCTTAACTTTGGACCAAGCAGTGAGCTAATCCAGTAGGTCGGCCGCAACCTACTATGAGTCGTGAACGGGTTATGGCTCATCATGAGTCGTGTACGAGTCATGACCTAATTCCGAGAAATGCCTATAAATACGATCCTAGCTCCAACTAGAAAAGGACTTTTGGCTCATTTTCTTCAAACACCGTTACTCTGCTGCATTCCAAACCAATCCAATCCAACACTTGAAGCTCTCAAGATATTAAGAACGCTACAAACAACTTCAAGAAGAGATCACATACATCCAACATGGATTCGAAAACTCTCATCTTCATCGAAGTTTAAGCTACTTGTTCTAAGTCTCTTGTAATTCAAAGTGTATTGTATTTGGGAAGAATTGTATCAGCTTGTAACGAGATTATTAATAAAAGTACTTAAAGTGGACGTAGGCTATACCCTTAAGCCGAACCACTATAAAATTGTTGTTGTATACCGCTTTTCTGCTATTACCTGCTTGTAATCTGTCCCCGAGTCGTCGGGTGGTGCTTTCACAACTGCAACTCATACACCGGGGTGTTAGCGTTCAAATTTTAGCGTTAACATTTTTGGTGCTTTCACTGAGAATTGAACTCAGGCAAGTTATCATCATTGCTTCACAAAGATTTGTAGAGAGAATTTCCCTGAAAACCAGAAGTCTATCCGAGATAATGGCTCCTGGAAGGAAGAGTAGATCTGTCAGATCTGGGAATATTCAAGAGGGAACCTCCGCTTCCCCTGTACCTAATCAACCCACTCCGTCTGCTGGGGTTACGAAAGCGGAGTTGGATGCTGTAATATTAGGGCTGAACCAGCAGATAAACGCCCAGAATGCACAATTAGAGGCTCAGAGCGCCCAAAATACTCTAATTCTGAATAAGTTGAATGATTTGCTCGGGGCAAACAATCAACCGGCTGGTAATGGAAGGAATTATGCTGGCAACATTCATGATGCTAATGAAAGGAATGCTCCAGAAAGGGCTGCCAGTCCCTTTGAGCAAACGCTTCCTGAGGTTGGTGGATCTGGAACTCGACATGATGAGGAGTATCTTTCTGGGATGGTCCGGCAAATCATGAGAGAAAGTATGCAAAGGGTTGAAGATGAGAAAGAATGGGGTTTCGCCCCAAGTAAAACTCCATTTACTGAGAAAATCTTAAAGGCAGAATTTCCAAGGAAGTTTGTCCCTCCAACCATCCCAGCTTACAAAGGGACAAGTGATCCGAATGAATTCTTGTATAAATATGATTGGCACATGACAGGTGCCAGAGCCTCAGACGAGATAAAGTGCCGATATTTCCCCGTATACCTTGAAGGTGTGGCTCTACTGTGGTTCACCAAGTTGCCAGTCCGATCTATTGATCAGTTTTCAGACTTGACCCGAAAGTTCAAGGAACAGTTTAGACTATATGCTTCAAAGGCCAAGGACATCATGTCGTTGTCAAGTATAGAACAGAATCCTGGTGAATCTATCAGATCTTTCTTGAACCGCTTTAATATAGCGCTGGCAGAGGTGGACAATGCTGAACCGCGAATGATATTGACTTATCTGATGAGGGCTATTGATAAGTCGAGCGAATTTGGGAAATGGCTAAACATGAAGGAGCCAACCTCCCTTGAAAAGTTCTACAAAAAGGCAGACGAATTCATACGCCTGGAAAGCCGTCCTGTACCGGTGAAGGCAGTGTCGGAAAAAGCTGAAGATAACACTGTTGCTCCACGCAAGAATGAATCTGTAGGGCAAAAAAGGGAAAATAACAATGGGAAGAAACAGAGTAATTTGAAGAAGCCCCGATCCTTCAAGCCATCAGAGTATACTCCTTTATCAGACACGCCGGAGCACATCTACCTTGCCATTAAAGATTCTGTTGACCTCCCTAAACCTATCCCTTTGAGGACCGGAAAAAAGGCTATACAAAGTGGGAAGTTCTGCCGCTTCCATAATCAACCCGGTCATGAGACCGATGAATGCCGCCAGTTGAAAAATCTGATTGAAGAATTGCTAAGAGAAAACAAGCTGCAGCAATTCGTGAAAAAGAATAGCAACAATCCTGCATCGTCAAGTCAGGGGCAACAGGCTCCTGTTCATCAGCCTAGGATAGGTGAGAAAGCTACGGGGCATGAATCTGGAAGGCCCATTATCAATGTCATTACAGGAGGACCTCACCCAGCTGGCAAGAGCTGGGGTGAGATGGAGAGATATACCAGGGCTTTGAAATATGTTCCAGCCGAAGAAGACGTCTTTGTTTTAGAAGACACTACGCCCCTGAAACAACAGAAAACTTTCAGTGATGATATTATATTCAGAGCCAGAGATTCCTCAGGTATCGAAGCTCCTACCCTAGATCCCTTGGTCATCTCAGCTGGTATCGGACCGGCCATTGTCAGAAGAGTTCTCATTGACTGCGGAGCATCATGTAATATCCTCTTCAAGAAGACATTCGACCAAATGAAAATCCCTATGGTCGATGTACAAGCCTCATCGCAGAAGATCGCTGGCTTCACCGGGGAGCCAAAGCAACCAATAGGAACCATCGATCTGCTTGTAGAACTTGGGGAAGGAGAAAGGAAAGTAGTCCGCAAGCAAACATTTGTGATTGTCGATGAATTTTCCGCTTATAATGCTTTCCTTGGCCGTCCAACGCTCGCAGCGTTCAAAGCTATCCTAGCCCCGTGGTGCCTCACTATTAAATTCCCTACAGACAATGGGGTAGGAGTTATAAAAGGGGATCAAAATGCTGCGCGAGAGTGCTATTTGACAGAGTTGCGAGAGTCAAGAAAAAGGGAAATGGGAAAGGATGCGGCCACCCCGGTCCACATCAAAGAGCCAGCCTTGTAGCAATTACGGGGCGGACCCTGCACTGGCGAGCATAGCGGGGCACGGAAAGAGATGGATCCCAGAAAAGCCAGTGCAGGGGAGAATAGAGTGGTGCCGGTTGAAACGACAGTACCGGTAACTGTTGACCCGAAGGACCCAAATAAGGTGTTGAATGTGGGTTCACAACTTAATGTGTCAATTCAGAATATCTTGATATCTTTCTTGAAAGCAAATCTGGATGTCTTCGCTTGGACTCATGCTGATATGTGTGGAATATCTCCAGAAGTTGCAGTACACGCTCTGAATATTGACCCAAAGTTTACACCAGTAAAACAGAAAAGAAGAACCCAAGGTCCAGAAAGGTCAGCAGCATTAAAAGAGGAAATTGATCGACTCATGGAAAATAACTTCATCAAAGAATCTACATATCCGAATTGGGTTTCAAGTCCTGTGTTGGTTAAGAAAGCTAATGGAAAATGGAGAGTGTGCATCGATTTTTCAGATCTGAACAAGGCCTGCCCCAAAGATTGCTTTCCTTTACCCAGGATCGATCAACTGGTAGATGGAACAGCGGGACACGAATTGTTATCTTTCATGGATGCCTACTCCGGATATAACCAGATCATGATGCATGAACCGGATCAGGAGGACACGAGCTTTATCACCGATGTTGGTCTTTATTGCTACAGAGTTATGCCCTTCAGATTGAAGAATGCAGGGGCAACCTACCAAAGACTTGTTAATGCTATGTTCAAACCGCAATTGGGCAAAACTATGGAAGTCTACGTCGACGACATGTTAGTAAAGTCTAAGAAAGCAGCGGATCACATTGAACACTTGGCAGAAATGTTCGCAGTCCTCCGGAAATACAGAATGAAGCTAAACCCTCTGAAATGCACATTTGGGGTCGAGTCCGGAAAGTTCTTAGGGTTTATCGTCAGCGCTAGGGGCATTGAGGCTAGTCCAGCTCAAATTACTGCTTTGAAAGAAGTCAAAGCTCCTAGAACAAAGAAGGAATTGCAAAGTCTCAATGGAAAAGTTGCCGCCTTGAGTCGGTTCATTTCCAAAGCCACAGATAAATGCATCCCATTCTTTGACGCCCTAAAGAAAGGAAAGAAAAACTTCAATTGGACTCCCGAATGCCAAAAAGCCTTTGATGAATTGATTCGCCATATGGAGACGCCTCCAATTCTTTCTAGGCCTGGCGATGGCGAGGATCTTCTTATATACTTGGCATTATCATCACACGCTTTAAGTGCAGCGCTGATACGGGAAGACAAAAGGATTCAACATCCAGTTTACTATATCAGCAAAAGACTCACTGGGGCAGAGATGAATTACTCTAAGTTGGAAAAACTCGCCTATTGCTTACTAATTGCGTTTAGGAAATTGAGGCAATATTTTCAAGCTCATCCTATCAGAGTCCTCACTGATCAACCTTTAAAGCAAGTCATGTTTCGCCCTGAAACTTCGGGTCGTCTTCTAAAGTGGAATATTGAACTCAGTCAGTATGACATCACTTATCATCCCCGGAAAGCAATCAATGGACAAGCTTTAGCGGATTTCATTGCAGAATTTACAGATAAGGGTAACAGTGAGGAAGAAACGTTCGACAATTCCCCTATCCAGTGGAAGTTATATGTCGATGGTGCAAGAAATGATTACTGTTCTGGAGCCGGAGTTGTACTTGAGACTCCTGAAGGTCGGTCATTATGCTATGCACTAAGATTGGAATTTCCTTCAACAAACAATGAAGCAGAATATGAAGCTCTTATCGCAGGACTGAAAATCGCTAAAGAACTAAACATACGAGCGTTACAGATCTTTAGTGATTCTCAGCTTATTGTATGCCAAGTCAAGAAGGAATTTCAAACGAAAGGGGGAAACCTGCCCGCTTACTTATCAAAGGCTTGGGAACTTCTGTGTGAGCTCGATCACTATTCAATAAGCCACATTCCTCGGGAAGAGAATATGAAGGCAGATTCCCTCGCAAAGTATTCAAGTTCTGGTGAAGCTCAACTATTGGGATTGGTCCCCGTAGAAGTCCTTTCAGCACCAAGTATAGACGAGATGGATATTGACTGGATTATGAATGTATCTCAAGAACAAGAGTCATGGATGACTCCAATACTGGACTACCTACTCAGAGGTTCTCTGCCAGAAAATTCGATAGAGAGATGGAAGCTACTAAGGAAAGCCTCTCGCTATGTAATTCAGGATGGCCGATTATACAGACGGGGATTCTCAATGCCATTGCTTCGATGTGTATCCAGGGAAGAGTCCAAAACAATCCTAGCTGTGGTACATGGAGGAGAATGTGGTGATCATTCAGGTGGTCAAACATTAGCAAAGAAAATTCTCCGATACGGATATTTTTGGCCAGAAATTAATCATGATGCTGCAAGCTATTCCCGAAAGTGTGACAGATGCCAAAGATTTGCCAAAATTCCTAGAGCGCCTTCAACTGAACTCACACAAATGGTCAGTCCATGGCCATTTGCAATTTGGGGAATGGATCTCATTGGGCCGCTACCGACTGCCAAATCAGGGATTAAATATGCTATTGTTGCAGTTGATTATTTTACTAAATGGGCTGAAGCTGAACCATTGGCTACTATCACCTCTAAGAAGATGATAAGTTTCGTGACCAAGAATATCATTTGCAGGTATGGTGTGCCTCAGAAAATAATCACAGACAATGGTACTCAGTTTGAAAGCGAGAAATTCCAAGATTTTTGCAGGCGATTCAAAATCCAGAAAAGCTTTTCAGCAGTTGCTCATCCGCAGGCAAAGGGGCAAGTGGAAGCAGTAAACAAGATCATCAAATCAACCATCAAAAAGCAACTTGAAAAAGCAAAAGGTGGTTGGGTCGATAAGCTACCACTTGCACTATGGGCATACAGAACCACTCACAAAACTGCGACTGGACACACTCCTTTCTCATTAGCATACGGGTCGGAAGCAATGATCCCGGTAGAAACAGAGGTTCCTTCACACAGAAGGATCCATTTCAACCAAGCAGAGAACGAAAGGCTACAGCTTGAAGCGCTAGACTTCCTTGATGAAAAAAGAGATGAGGCTAATCTCAGAATTGCAGCTCATCAGCAAAGAATAGCCAGACATTTTAATTCCAAAGTTCGCCAACGCGGCTTTGAGATTGGAGACCTAGTCCTGAAGAGAATTATGACAGCGACACGTGTGTTTGGGCCAAATTGGGAAGGACCGTATGTAATAGGTCAGAAGCTTCTTGACGGCACATTCAAACTCACTACTGTTGATGGAGATCAAATTCCAAGGGCATGGAACAGCAACCATTTGCGTCCATACTTTACTTGAAAATTTTGTTGAAATATTGTAAAAAGAATTATGAATGTATGATTCTTGTAATTGAAAGCAATTGTAAAACTGATGCAAGTAAATAATGAAAGAATATAAAGTGGATGTAGGCCCAATTTCCTGGCCGAACCACTATAAATCTTGTGTTCCTTATTATTATTACATGTTTGCTTTATTTGCGATATGAAAAGTACATAGAATGTATTGCTGAAATGTCGATTTAAATTCTTGCAGACAGTGGAAATGAAACTTGCACATAAAAAGACCGAGTGATTCTCGCCAAATTTCAAGTCACAAAAGCCCCGAATTCAAATCCTAGATAGGAAGTACTTCAATTGAGCGGCCTATGATTTCGACAGAAACGGGTCTTTGCTAATAAATTGAGATCGTTTGAACAAACAAACGTCCAATTAAGAAGCTAGTGCTCGTTCTCACGAAATTGCCTGACAATGAAGCGCACTTCCTTGGATTAAACAAGTTACTTAAAAAGAAAAAAAAAAGAGGAGGCAGAGGATCATTGAAAAGGCATAAGCAAGTGAACAGAGGAACAACCAAAGCCATCATCGGCAGCACAAGTCCTCTTCGGAGACACAACTCTTCGCAGGATAAAGACCTCTAATGGGTCATACGCCACAAAAAAGAAAGTTCTCTACTCAACAAAAAAGATTGGAGGAGTCATGACCCTCCAACCATGAGAGAGTAACTTCCAGGCGATGAAAACCCTCTCAGAGGCACATTTCACCAGGAGTTGAAGTGTTATAACCGCTCTTCGAGATTTCACTTCACCAGAGTTGAAATGCAAACAAAAATAAAAGCCCTCTTCGGAGGCCCATTTCACCAGGAGTTGAAGTGTTATAACCGCTCTTCGAGATTTCACTTCACCAGAGTTGAAATGTAAACAAAATAAAAGCCCTCTTCGGAGGCACATTTCGCCAGGAGTTGAAGTGTAACAACCGCTCTTCGGAATTTCACTTCACCAAAGTTGAAATGCAGAGACAAAATAAAGACCTTCCTGAAAGCCCACGTTTCACCGAGATTGAAATAAAACTTCCAAGTGTTGAAACGTGAAAAGGCTTTCTTCGAAGGCACAACTCTTTGGAGGTACACGTTTCACCAAGATTGAAATAAAACTTCCAGGTGTTGAAAAGTGAAAAATCCCTCCTTAGAGGTACAACCCCCTCCCGGGGACACAATTCAAAGGAAAGACCTCTTCAAGGGCACAATCAAGAAGAAAGACCTCTTCGGAAGCCCACGTTTCACCAAGATTGAAATAAAACTTCCAAGTGTTGAAACGTGAAAAGGCTTTCTTCAAAGGCACAACTCTTTGGAGGTACACGTTTCACCGAGATTGAAATAAAACTTCCAAGTGTTGAAACGTGAAAAATCCCTCCTCAGAGGTACAACTTTGTATATATATATAAAAAAAAAGAAGTTAAAGTGCCCTTCAGAGGTCCGCTTTACCACATAGAAGAATTCACTTGGTAAAATATGCACATAAGTAAAAGAAAAAAATGATTTCTTCGAACGACAAAGCGTAGAAACTTATACGAAGGGAGTTGTACTCTACAAAAATTTTCTTTAAAAAGAATAAAATAATTATTCTTTAGCAAATAAGAGTGCAAGTCCCCTCGAAGTATAAAATATTGCAGCAAGCTTAAGGTATGGGGGCAACATGGTATAATAGTATAGCTGCATCAGTAAAGTAATACTCAAACAACATACCATAAGCCCACTGCAATATCATATAAATAAACTTGTGCAAAAATGAATAATAAATGCATTCAAACAGAAGTCTGTACAAACAAAGGATCATTTTATTCAATTGAAATGCAGGTACAGGTTTCAAAATAAAGAAAAGCGGGGGCCGGTACCCGCACAATTCTCGACCAGTACATACAAAAGGCAAAAAGCTAAAATGTTCACTTCTTTTTACTACCTTTGGACCCTTTTCCAGGCCGAATGATTAGCTTTTCAGGCCGGTCAGTTGGCACAAGGGAAGAAGGAGGGGTAGGTGCAGCTGGTCCAACTTCTGGCTACCCTTCAGTAACAGTGATTATCTTCCCCCTCCTCTTTGACGTTCCGTGCTTTTTCCTCCTCTTTGAGGAAGACTCACTTCCCAGAGTGGCAAGTTTAGACAAAGTTATGTCATCAGAAGGGGTCCGCTCCGGAGATATCTCACCTCCCTCAAGTCCCTCGTCTCTATGCTCTTGCGAAGCGATGGGATCGTCTAAACCGTGGAGGGCTTCTATTTGTTCCTCTTGCGACCCGGGCTGAGAAGCAGAAGGAGGAGCCACCTGGAGAGACGGAGGAGGGATAACTGGAGGAGGAGAAATCTGGGCGGTGCTTGATACTTTCTCTGTAGAAGAAAAGAGGTTAAAGTCAGTAAAGAGAGGAGATGAAGGCTCATCAAGGTTGAGAAAATAGTCAAGGAGCTCATTAAACCCATGTGAAATAAATGAGCAATCCACTTGAGCGAAATTTACAGTGGAATTACCTGCAGAAGTTGTCTTTATTACATCAATTTCATAGTCCGGGGCTTCAGCACTCTCTTGCAATTCATCTGTAACTTGAGTAATTTTGGCCCCGGTATCAGTTTGAGCAGGGATCGGTACATAAGAGCTAGAGCCAATAATGCCAGCATCGACCGAAGTTGAAGGAGGGACAGGAACAGTCAAATTTGTTTCTTTTTCTTGATGCTCTTCCCCCACTATTTCAACCTGCGATCTGGCGAGTTGCTCCTTCCCTCTGGCAAGGGCTGCGCGAGCCTCAAAGTCTAAGTAGTGCACCTCCAACTCCTCTTCAGTGTACCCGACCCCTTTAAACATATCTTGTGCGGCCTCCCACACTTCGGCCAGGGTAATCTCATACTTGGGGCCCAGGAATGCAAGACTGCCACACCCTAATATACATTGCAAGTAGAAATCAAATAGTGTCGAGCCAATATCAGCTTTGGTAGCTTCATGGGCCTCTTCAGCTGTAATTCTACCCGCAACAGCCTCATCCCGCTCTCTCTCGACTTTGGATAACTGGGCTTTCAATTTTTCAATCTCTGCAGCCTGAAGGCCAGTTTGTCCTCGTAACTGAGTAATGTCAGTACGGTTGCCCTCTATAATCTGCTCCAACTCATCAGCCTTGGCCTCAGCATCCCTTTGCGCGGCATGAGCATCCCGCACCTGTTGAAGAAGCACACTCTCCCTTTGAGAATAAGAAGTGGAAGAAGTAGCAAGCTCCTCTTTAAGTTTCCCAACTTCTGCCTCAAGTTTCTCATTATAATCGGCGATACTCCTCATTTATGCATCATGCTGTTTAAGGATCTTTTGCCATTCAGTTTTGTCGTTCTCCATGGTAAGCATAGCTTCGAGATTGGCCCTATTCACCCTTTGGAGCTCATCAACGAGTTTCTGCCAAGATGACATCCTCTCAATATCGGTTCTGACTGCATCAAGGTTCCGTAGCATAGCACTTTTATCTATGGGAACCAGATCGAGGTCAAAGCGAACTCCTTTTAAACACCAATTAGGAAATCGGCGTTGAAGAGTGGCTGGACCTGGTCCAACTTGGTAAGATGGCCTATTGATGATTGCTTGGATATCAGTAGGGGAAGGGGCAGGAGATTGAGAAGAAGTAGGAGTAGTAATCTTCTCTGAAGGCACAGGCATTGGCTCCTCAATAACTTTGGCTCGTTTGCTCGAGTCATCAGTTGTGTGACTCTTCCCTCTATCATCATGAGATTTGCGTTTAAGGGAGTCACTCTCTCTGTGGGAGGAATCATGTCGACTATCTGGTCTTCCAAAGCGTTCTTCATAATCACGTCTTTTCCGAGCCTTCCGGGCTGCCCTTTCTTCATCAGTCTCTCTATGAATAGGAGGATAGGATTGATAGCCATACTGGCTGCGTTTCCCATATCGCTGAAAGTCATCATAGTACGAGCTGCCTCGCCTCATTGGTAAACCTAAAATTGAAAAAGAAGAAATAAAACTTGAGAATCCTTCAAACGTTAAAAAAAGAGAGAGCATAAAAGTGCCAGGAATTCTAAGTGTGTGTGATGTGCAAACTACGCGCATCAATCTACGAACCACTCTTTAATTGGGGAGTAGTTGTGGGTGTAATAGATAGCGTCAACTCTTGAGTCGACGGCGACTGTTGCAAAGTAGAAGTAGCTTCAACTACTGAAGAAGAAATCCCGGCAGTGATAGGATCTTCTTTAAAGATCTCTTGTGAAGTAGCAAAAAGGTCGCTCAGTCCTTCGAAAGTATCGTCCCTGCTCTGCTTAACGGGACTGGATTTCTCAGCTTTTTCACCAGATTCTTGTGAATGATGGGAAGATCCCTGAGGCTCTTCTTCCTCGATAACCGGGGCAAGTTTGTCAGATGGCCCCGCAGCATCAACAGAAGTGGAACACTTCACTAGCGAAGCCTCAGGAGCAGGTCCTTTAGATATGGATGTGCTAGTAGAAACTGAGGCATCCAACACTCTAGCTGGGGAGTCTGGAATTTCATGAGGACGCGTAGAACGAGAAGTATGCAAAAGTCCGTACTGATGCAGAAACTCATCTTTCAACAGAAATTGAATATCTCTCTCCTCAACCGGCACGGCCTTAAGCCTCTCAAAAGTCGACTTGTGACTGGGATTCCTAGAGGGAGGAGGCAGCGCTGAAAATAAAAAGAAGCAGAGTTAACACTTAGCAGGTCAGTCTCACAAAGGCCAGATAACAAACGAAGCAAGGATGGGTGATCTTACTTCCTTCCCTCCACAGAGCATAAAACCCCGGGGGGCAACGAACGAAGAAGAACTGGGTTAGAAACCCGTGAGCAGTGTCAGGAAGGCCAACAATTAATTTGCGGTTTCGGGCGCTTCTCACGACAGTAATAGAAGGATGATCTTTGGTCCGGGTAAAGGAGCATAAGTAACAAATTTCATCAAAGCTCGGAAGTCGATCAAGTGTTCTCCTAAATAGCACACACAACCCCATTAGAATGGCGTAGCCATTGGGGTGTAGTTGGGATGGAGCAATGGCCAATTGATGAAGAAGTTGTTGGAAAAAGTCATTGAAAGGAGGAACGCCCCCACTTAGGCACATTTGTCGGTTAACTGTCACAAAGCCAGAAGGTGCTATGTCAGCAGTGTTACTTCTCTCAGGAAGAATGGCATCTGATTCAGCAATGCCAAACTGAGCACACAGCTGGCGAAAAACTTTATATGATAGTGTAGTAGGAACTCTTTCGGGAGGATTAACTAGTGGAGCTGGAAGAACAGTTGCCTCTCCCGTCTGAACTGTTGCATCTTCTTCCTGAGAAGTCATTCTACACAAGCAACTGGATATTCAAATATGAAGGTGCACGTTTCCTAAAAGTGTGAAGTGTCGTGCAAAACTGATAAAAATAACAAGTAAATATAACTGGAATTAAACTGGTCGACGATTGATCGACTACGGTAATTTCAGAACTTGTTAATTTAAAGTTCAAGCATAATATTAGTGCAGGCTGGTCAGTTTCAATTGACTATTTCAGTGTTGCTTTAATATTCTACTTGAAATCGATAGCACTTCGTTCACACAATTTATTTAAGTTAATTATCCGTTATTAACTAATCTGTCATTTGATGTGGGCAGTCGATGGCAGTATATTCGTCCCAATTTTCTGTAAATATCATATTAAACAGATTGTTAACCCACAAGTTAAAGTAATCTGTAAAAGAATGCAGCAAAGTTCAACAGTTCAAAATCCATGCAACAGTTCATGGTCTAAGCAGAGTTTAAAAATGCAAGTGCTGAGTCGCAGATGACTCAAGAGCTAAGTCGTAAACGACTCAAGTGATAACTCGGCAACAACTTAAGTGCTAACTCGTCTACGAGTTAAGAATTTTTCCTTCGGGTTAAGTTAAGTCGTTGGTTCTCTGGTTGACTCGTCCACGACCTAAAGGACTATGAGGAGAGACAGGATAGGTCGCTTCACTTTTGAGTCGTTGATGCCTTGAGTCGGTAGTCCTTTGAATCGTGAGTCATAAGAGAGAGACAAGACTTCAAGTCAGAAAGATACGAATTCTTCTAAGTCTTAACTCAGTTACGACCTAAAACTCATGCCTCAACTAGTCGAATAACCTTATCTCCACCCCTAAACCGATGAACCCACTAACTATTATCTCGTCTTCTCCAAACCCCTAACAGCCTAAAAATAAAAACAAAATATAAATATATTGAAACCCATTTTCTTCTCCTCGCGAATTATCCAAAACCTAATCGAACTTCCTCGAGCTCACCAGCAATCGATCGTGGCAACAATCGTGATGAAGCGTGGTATAAGGAACTGGATTAAAGTTGTCAATGAGGGGTCCAGATTCGCAAGTTAATGGCTATCGCGGAATCAAATGAACTGCGGATTTACTTACGCGATGCGATGGTGAGGATTATAGGGACTAAATCAACGGTAGGATGAACTGGTTGAATTTGTTTCCGAAAGCTCGAGGACGTGTTAATGGCAGAAATAGCTCAGGGGTAAGTAATGAGAAGAAGGAAATAGGAGGAACGACCCAAGCATTTTATACCTCAGGGAAGTGGAACTCGAATCGGCACGCCAGGGTTATGATGAGTCGAAGCACACGACTTACGACTTAAGGCATGTGCTTCGAGGGGCAAGTGTTAACCCAGTTTCCTCTACAGGTTAAAGAGTCTACGAGATAGGATCTACGACTTAAGGCCTCCACGGGTTAAAGAGTCTACGAGATAGGATCTACGACTTAAGGCCTCTACGGGTTAAAGAGTCTACGAGATAGGATCTACGACTTAAGGCCTCTATGGGTTAAAGAGTCTACGAGATAGGATCTACGACTTAAGGCCTCTACGGGTTAAAGAGTCTACGAGATAGGATCTACGACTTAAGGCCTCTACGGGTTAAAGAGTCTACGAGATAAGGTCTACGACTTAAGGCCTTCACAACCTAAGAACATTACGGCCTGACGACCTAAGGTCTGCACAATCTTACTAGTTAAGGGTGGCACGACTTAAGGAAGTTTACGACTCAAAAGATAAGTCGTTCACGACTTATGACGACGTACGACTTATAATGAGATACGACATACGACTCATACTAACATCAAGGAAGGTTGCACTGGTTAACTCGTGAATGGCTTAGGACTTGTGTTATTCATCTAAATGGAAGCTTAGCTTTGGACCAAGCAGTGAGCTAATCCAGTAGGTCGGCCGCAACCTACTATGAGTCGTGAACGGGTTATGGCTCATCATGAGTCGTGTACGAGTCATGACCTAATTCCGAGAAATGCCTATAAATACGATCCTAGCTCCAACTAGAAAAGGACTTTTGGCTCATTTTCTTCAAACACCGTTACTCTGCTGCATTCCAAACCAATCCAATCCAACACTTGAAGCTCTCAAGATATTAAGAACGCTACAAACAACTTCAAGAAGAGATCACATACATCCAACATGGATTCGAAAACTCTCATCTTCATCGAAGTTTAAGCTACTTGTTCTAAGTCTCTTGTAATTCAAAGTGTATTGTATTTGGGAAGAATTGTATCAGCTTGTAACGAGATTATTAATAAAAGTACTTAAAGTGGATGTAGGCTATACCCTTAAGCCGAACCACTATAAAATTGTTGTTGTATACCGCTTTTCTGCTATTACCTGCTTGTAATCTGTCCCCGAGTCGTCGGGTGGTGCTTTCACAACTGCAACTCATACACCGGGGTGTTAGCGTTCAAATTTTAGCGTTAACATTTTTGATGCATATACCTTATTTAAAGTAACATATTTTCAACACTAATGATAACGGTAATAAAAATAAAAGAATGAAAGCTAATAAATAAATTATAAAATGACGAATCATAAATCCAATAAAAAGTATAATAATTACATAGCTATATATATGTATGTGTGTATATATATATTTAGTTAAGGCTATAGTTCTATCCGAAGAATTTATTATAAGTTTTAATCCTTTTAATATGTAAAATAGAAAATGAATTCCATCAGTTAGTCTGCATTTAACCATCAGTATGGACTTCTATATTACTTAAAGTTCATTTAGGCAATTAAGAATGATATGTGCTTAAATTTCGTTGGTTCTAAATAAATATAGCATAAAATATTGTAGGTTTCACGATAAAAACTTAATGATAAGGAAATCGACATATATATATATATATGGTTTAGAGCAATGTTTTCATTTAAGAAGTATGCTTCTATTGGCACCTAGTTTTTGTCTTCTGGTCACCATTATAATTTTATTAGATATCATTATTTCTTGATGTACTTCTTGCCACTATGTTCTATTCTTTCACTCAGCCCTATATAATTCAACTCTATAAAATTGTATTTCTCATCTCTTCTTAGTAGCAAATCGTACGTACTTATCAAATGATCCAAACCTTTAAAAAATAATTCTGCATGGTAGATGATAAATGGAGAATATTTAGCGGATAATCCTAATTGTAACGATCACTAAGAATTTAGCTCCCTTTTCATGTGTTGAATCTTGTATTTTTAAAAACCAGACATCGATATGTTTCCTTTTTATATATAAACGATCTCATGGTTATATATATTTAGAGGGCTCTAAATTTGATAATGTTGTAATAGAAAATGTCAATATAAGTTATCAAACTGTGTTTTTATCATTCAGTGTGTATGTCTTATTTCTCTTCTATTATTTTTTTCAGTTCTTAGATGGAGGATGGAAATGCCGTTATTGTTTTGGATGCTAAAATTATCGATAGTGAAAATATGGTAAAAGAGGATCGACCAAATGCCTTAAAACTCATAAAGTTGATTTGACAAATCATTTGCAACTAAAGAAGAAAACAGTGGACATGACTTTATGTCGATCACCAAATTGAATTTGAGAAACTTTGTCCATTGGATATATAAATAACGGATGCTCATTTTCAACTTGAAATGTAAAGAAAATTTGAAATAGAACGGCATGTATGTTGACGAACTTTTCTTTTTGGAGCGATCAAAATGTAATGAAATGCAAAAAAACTTGAATGGTCCCACATCATAATCGATTTTTTAAACTGTAACAGAGCTGTATGAATTAATTAAAATACCAAACTCAACCAAACTCACCCGTTTCATGTTGTTTTTCCCAACTTTACCCTCTTCTATATATAATCCCTTGCACAAGTCCCATTTCACCTCCATGCAACTAAATATTTGTTACCTCCTTGGCAGCCCAAAAAATAAATGTAACTCCATAATTAAAACATTTAAATTTACGAAACTTCCATCATCTCCTCCACCAAAAAAAAACCTTCCTCAAACCCATCACTGTCCACCGCCATGGCGAATCTATCTCCATCTACCAACCCGAACCCAATACCAGACACCCAACAACAGCCTCCAAACCCTCCTATGAACTACCGAAAAGGCAACTGGGCGGTCCTGGAAACGCTGACCCTCATCACAGCCAAATGCCTCCATGACAACCGACGCTTTTGAGATAAAATGTTGAAGTGCTGAAATGAAAAACATTATTGATTAATCGAACTGTTTGATACAGAACGATTATTATTTATCATTGTACATTGCTTGCTATTTATATACAATGTTTATTAGCTAAATGGGCTTACAATTGGATAGCCCGTATCCATTATGTTTCCTCTGTAGATAAAAGCTTGAATATGATCCGTTGAGATTTGATTGAATGGCTCTAGTTTCTTGAAGATAGCTGTGCCATTATATATCTATCTATACCATATCTAATCTCATTCTCGTACATTCCTCCTCAAACCCAATGTCGGCTAGGGTTTGTTTACGAGAAATGAGATTCATTTTCTCTGAAAATTCATGAAAGAGGCTCGACAGATTAGAGTCGATCTTTGATACAATAGCTTTCTCTTCTATTTATTTGTCTTTAGATGAGTTAAAGGCAGCAACTTGACCAAAAAGTAAGGAGGAACTGAAGAAGATGTTGTGAATGATTTCAAGTTGAAATCTTTTCGAAATGTTTATCTTTATTATGCTCTTGAATTGCCTAAGGTATGTATACTGGAGCTTGAGACTTTGATTGATGTCGGCAACATCAACATTTAGTTCATGTCTGAATTTCATGAAGCTTTGTCTTGAAAGAGGCTTAGTAAGCACATCTGCTTTTTGGTAAGTTGAAGGTATGTAGTCAACCCTAATTTTATTTTTCACGACCTGTTCTTTGATAAAATAAAGATCAAGTTCCATATGTTTGGTTCAAGAATGTAGAACTGGATTCGCAATAAGAGATATTGCACTAATGTTGTCACACCAAATAGTTACCTTGCGATTAGTATTAATATGTAGTTTACTTAGTAGTGATTGCATCCACATGATTTTTGATGTTGTACGCGCAATGCTTCTGTACTCGGCTTCTGTACTATGATCTAGACATAGTTGATTGTTTTTTAGCATACCAAGATACTGGATTCTTCCCTAGAAAAATGCAATAACCAATAGTAGATTTTCTATCATCATGATCAGCAGCCCAATCTATGCATAGGAATTAATATTCAGTGATTTACTTGATTGCATGATTAAGCCTTGATCTAGTGTACCCTTGAGATATCTTAGAATACATTTGACTGCTTTCCAGTGTTCGTCTAATGATCTTTGCATAAACTGACTGACTTTATTCACACTGAAAGAAATGTCCGGTCTTGTTATGGTGGCATACTGTAGTGCACTAACTATGCTTCTATACTATTTGTCATTGCATATGAGTTCACCCTTGTGTTGTGATAGATGCAAGTTACTTGTCATAGGTGTAGGCAGTGGATTGGCTTTATCCATGTTGGCTCTTTCTAAAATCTCCGTGATATTATTTTTTTGATTCAACTGCATTTCATTGTTTGGTAGTCTTTTAACTTCAAATCCAAGAATGTAGTTCATATTTCCCAAGTCTTTGATTGTAAATTCTCTGTGTAGATACTGTACAGTCTTTTCAATTTCTAACTTTTTGATGCCTGTAATAATAAAGTCATCAACATAAATCAGTACGTATATAATAATATCATTGGAAAATCTAAGAAATAAGGAGTTGTCTGATTTTTTTGAATTGTATCCAAGCTTGGCAAGTGTTGATTTTAGCTTTTCGAACCACACTTGGTGCTTGCTTGAGTCCATAAATAGCTTTGTTTAGTCTGCACATAAGATTTTCATTGCCTTTCTCAATGAACCCTTGTGGCTGTTCCATGTATACCTCCTCCTGGAAGATACCACTGAGAAAAGCATTATTAACATCTAGTTGTCTGATAATCCATTTCTTGTGCAAAGAAATAGTCAAAATAATCCTAATGGTTGAGGGTTTTACAACAGGAGAAGAAGTTTTATTAAAGTCAAATCCATTTTGTTGTGAATACCCTTTTGCCACTAGTCTTGCTTTGTACTTAAGAACTAAACCATCTGAATTCTTTTTAGTTCTGTATGTCCACTTGCATCCAATCATATTTTTGTGTGTTGGTAAGGATACAAGATCACAGGTTTTGTTATTCATTAATGCATTGTACTCTTCCTTTATGGCTGCTCTCTAATTAATATCATGTACTGCTTGTTGATAAGTACTAGGCTCAGTGCAGTCTGACACAACACTGTAAATTTTTGGTTTAAATATGCCAATGTTGGCTATTATTATCATGTGAATGTCCAGTGTTTACAGGTTGAGCAGATTGATCACTGTTGTCTTTAGTGACACCGTGTTGAGTATTGAGTGATGGAGTGTTATTCAATATTTGACATGTGTCAGAATATTGACTGGTGCTGGATAGAGAAAGATCACTTGATCTTTCAGAAATATTACCTTGCTCTTCCCCTGTTTCACTTATTGATCTGAAGAGATTAGTACTGAGACTATCTCTTCCCTTACTATCAGTGGTGTGATCAGAAGCAAACTCTTCAAAAAAGAGTGTTATTAGAGGTAATGAGTATCTAGCATTATATACATTATCAGATGTCTTAATTGCTACATTACTAAAAGGAAATTTTTGTTCATTAAAGATTACATGTCTTGATATGTATATCCTTCCTTTGCTATCAAGACACTTGAACCCCTTTTTAGTTGATGCATAACCTAAGAATATGCATAGTTGAGATCTAAATTCCGACTTATGCTTATTATACGGTCTTCAATAGGGAAAACATAGGCATCCAAATACCTTTAAGTTTTGATAGTCTGGCTTGATTTTAGTTAGTGTTTCCAATGGACTTTATAATTCAATATCTTTGTGGATAGTCTATTGATCAAATAAACTGTTGTGGAGAAAGCATCAGGCCAAAAATTTAATGGTAGTGATGCCCGAGCTAACAAAGTCAAGCCAGTTTCTACAATGTGCCTATGTTTTCTTTCTATAAGACCATTTTGTTCAGAGGTGTATGGATAGGTGGTTCTTTGTGTGATTCCCTTTTTCGAAAGTAATCTTTCAGTGTTAGGAATTCTTTTCCACCATCTGTTTGAACAATTTTTACCTGACACCCTGTCTGACTTTCTGCATTGGCTACAAACTGCATTACTACATTGTTAGTTTTAGACTTTGCCTTTAAGAAATATATCCATACATGTCTAGTGTATGCATCAATGAATGAGATATAGTATTTATAACCATAATCACTACATATTGGGGTTGGTCCCCATAGATCAATAGCAATTACTTCTAGTGGTTGATGATAAACAGTCTCAGAGTCTGGAAATGCAAGCTTATGACTTTTACATATTTGACAAAATGTAAATTATAAGAATTAGGAATTTTATTGACAGAGAATTCATTGCAATTATTTACAACATGCTTTAAAACTTTTATACTGGGATGACCCAGTTTACAGTGCCAAGTGTCAAGACTTTTACTACTATCATCAGTTTTCAATTCAGAAACATGGCACCAATTTTCCATATGATCATCATGTCTTGAATTTGCATCATCAAATTTGTACAATCCCATATATTCTTTACCCTGCAAGAGAGTTTCCCTTGTTAGTATGTCTTTTACAAAACAATGATTTGGGTAGAACTCAAAGTAAACATTATTATCTTTGGAAAACTGTGGTACACTCATTAATTTTTTTAATAAGTGGGACTCTCAGTAAATTGATGAGATAAAGTTGTCTTATACCTCTTAAGCTTGCATTACCAGTGTGAGAAATGTGAATTGGTTTACCATTTCCTAAGTTTAGTAATTGTGTACCTTTGTATTCCCTATTGCTAAGATTTAAATTGCTCAGGTTGTTTGTTACATGGTTGGTAGCTTCTGAGTCAGGATACCAACTGTCATCATGTATGTCTTCAATCTTGACTCTTGTCATCATTTCCTTTTTCCGTCTTGACTTCTTTTTGGGTATTGACCAAGTTTGCACTAGCATTTGAAGCTTTTGAACTGTTACTGCTTTGTTGAGATGGAGTGAAATTAGCATCAAATCGAAAGTAACATTTATTTGCTGTGTGCCCATATTTTTCACGTATTTGGCATCTTGGTCTGTTGTTACAACTCTGCCTGCCTCCTCTGCCTTTGGGCCTATTTGATTGACCACCCCTTTAATTATTGTTATGTTGATTTCTGGCTCCATTGTTACGTTCTTGATTTATGTTTCTGCTGTTAGCAATGTAATTAATGGAATATTCTGAGTTGATTGACTTCTTTTGCTCTAATATGCCCTCATGAGAAAGAAGTATTGCGTGTACATATTGTAATGAGGGTAATAATTCATTAGAAGATATTACTGCCAACACTGACTCATATTCTTCATCAAGCCCATTTAATATAGATAGGACTTGCTCCGTATCAGAGACTTTGTGTCCAGCAGAAGCAAATTGATCACATATTGTTTTAGCCTTTGATAGATATTCCCTTATGTTTAGATTGTCTTTCTATAAATGATGCAATTGCCTTTTGTACTGCATGATTCTTGCAGCAGATTGAGAACTAAACACGTGTTCAATAGTATGACATATCTCATGTGTTGTTTTGCATCCAACAAGTTATGGTAACAGGCTTGCACTGATAGATGGTAACAGCCATGAACTAATCAGATTGTCTTGTCTTTGATGTATTATATAATCTTTATTTCTTATAAGCTTTCCATCTTGATTTGCAGTGAACTTGGCGGAACACTTACGGTTCCAAGTACATAATCTTCAATTCCATATCCTCTGATTGCAGTTTCCATTTGAAATTTCCACAGCAAGTTATTTGATTCATCCAACTGAACAGTGAAGGCTTGACTTTGTGGCTTAATGATTGAATTCATGAGTTCTTGAGTGATATTGGATTGAGTCTGAGCAGTTCTTGGAGTGGTTCATTGGTACAACGGTTGATGATACCGCAGCATCCTCTTCAGCCATAATGATCAGATTGAATCAAGAATCAAGAACACGGATAAGTAGGGTAAACAGGTGAAAATGATGAATAGATTTCTCTGATTCACCTTTCTGTCTGATACAGGTCAATTAATTTTTACAATTGATGAACTTCTTTGATGAATACTGGTGTAGCCAGTAGGATGGTGAATGATGAATGCTGAAACCTCCTAACTTGGGAAGGCACGGCGATCAGATGATAAGAACAATGATGGATTCTTGATTCTCAGATGATGATCTCTGATCTGATGAGATCCAATCGTGCAGCCTATTCCCAGGTAAGGAGATAGACTCTGATGAGAGTATGGCATGGCACAACGCTGTTAAGCGAGTTTACGGCTCTAATACCATGAAAGATTTTGAGATAAAATGTTGAAGTGCTGAAATGAAAAACTTCATTGATTAATCGAACTGTTTGACACAAAGAAATTATTATTTATCATTGTACATTGCTTGCCATTTATATACAATGTTTGTAAGCTAAATGGGCTTGCAATTGGACAGCCCTTATCCATTATGTTTCCTTTGTAAATAAAAGCTCGAACAGGATCCGTTGAGATTTGATTGAATGGCTCTGATTGCTTAAAGACAGTTGTGACATTATATATCTATCTATACCGTATCTAATCTCATTCTCTTACAGCTTTGCCACTATGTCGTCCCCCTTTCCCTATCAATGCTCCACCCGACCATGCTGGAAGTGGAACGAGAACTACTGCTGTGCCCATGGCTGCCTCCACTTCCAGAAACAATGCGTCAACAAATGGGATAACCTCCTCCGCGAGTACAAAAAGGTCCGCCGCTATGAGTCTAGAAACACTGGAACCAACCCTAGTACTAGTGCTTACCGGAAAAGCTACTAGGAGATGGAGTGGCATGAAAGGAAAGAATTCAACCTGCCTAGATACATTGGCTTCAACATCCATGAATCGCTCAATGCTGTACTTAATGTTTGTAATGCTCGCCGGATTTCCCTCTCGCCGACACCGATCATGATGATCCTACCACGGCAGTTGCCAGAAGACTCCTTGGCCCCTTCCACGGTGACCCAAGCTGCCACACAGACAGAA
Organism: Allium cepa; assembly: GCA_030765085.1. Lineage (NCBI taxonomy): Eukaryota > Viridiplantae > Streptophyta > Magnoliopsida > Asparagales > Amaryllidaceae > Allium > Allium cepa. The sequence continues at coordinate 870,155,358 of CM060943.1, read as the reverse complement.
GAGTAAAGTAATTTTGGTTTTTAATTCATTTAATTTGATAACGTGGGACTAATAGTCGTTGGGCCATGTTCATAGTAATGCATGCAATATTTCATTACTGTCATAAAGCTAAAATTTATGAAAAAGATTGCGTTTTTATAATGCTTTTCAACATGAATAGTACCGTATATGATTTTGATAGCATTTTTTCCTTTAATTTTGTGTTACTTTTTTTTCTTTTTGGAAGCAACTGAATTGGACAAGTCAATGGAGGAGGAACGGGAGATGAAAAGAAGCAAGGTGAGAGATTTAGGGATGACCATGATGCGTACTGCTGCACTGCTGTCGCGGACATTAATGAAATCTAAGGAGAAGAAGTAGAGGCACAGGAAGTTGATGGAGCTGAAAGAAAGGAAGTTTAGACTGGAAGAAAGGAGGTTGAGGCAAAAAGAGGAGAGAATGGGGGTGAAAAAGCAAGTGATGCCCGGATTGCTATCTGCCATTGATGGATTATCCAACGTTATGCATGCAGTTGTGTCGGAGGAACGGTGTACAGTTGACTGTGGTTGTGTGTAGCTAGAAGGTTTTTCCATATTGGTTATTCCTTGTGATTTGAAGAGTAGAGTAAACTGTTCTTTTTCAGATTTATAACTGTCATTTTTTCTTTTCCTCTTCTAATCTAATTTTTTTTACTTATTATTTTTCACCGAGTTAAACGCATTTCAATCTTCAATTCATGTGTTAATGACTAGTTTCAACCGCATGAAGGTTGTCGTATTGGTGTTTGTATTTGAAATTATTTTCGGATATCAGATATTGCATTTGTAGATACGAACGTATATCGAATAATTTTTTGCGTTTAAATATGGATAAATTAAGAAATGTAAATAGAAAATATTGATTTAGCATACTATTTTTTAAATCGTTTTAAGTAGTTATTGCGCGTTAGATACATATAATATAAACTTCAACTTAATAAAATAATAAATACATATATTTGATTGTATTATAATACCTATATATAAATTATGATTTAAAAAAAAACCGAATGGATAATTAATGAATACGAATGCATTCCTATCTGCGCCCAAATCTATTTTTTCAAATATCAGATATTTATCTACTTTTAGGATACAGCTGATGTAAGCGTATTTCAGATATTTCGAGCATCAATTGAAAGCCTTAATAGTCAATAGTTTATTTGAATTTTGTATATACATTTTCCTACATCCTAATAGTACACCAACGAGGATCTCCTTCCATTTAAGAGCACCACCATCGCTTTCTATGTTAATAAACATCCAATGGTGGAGCATGTAGTCAAGAAGAACTCAAAATCGGATCCCTATTTATTAGATAATTACAAAAAAAATAAAAGCATTTTATGACCTTTAGTTTTCTGTATTGGAATGCTTATTTATTTGGAGAGAGAAAGGTGAAATTGACATTCATTTTTCTCTAATTTTCACTTTATTTTGAGAAAGAATAAAAAAAAAATTAAGCAAAAATTCATTTTCTTATCTCCTTTTCTTCATAAATTCATCCATAGCTAAATGTTCTTCCATATATGCTTAAAACTTGTAGACAAAGATTACTTCAAATTTTCAAACCTTTATCTTTTTTTGAAATGGTACTTGTATACAATGGGACAACAAACGATAAATCATGTGCCAATAAATGTTCGAATCATGTTGTGTAAGTTTGGAACTTGTGACCTCTCGCACCAAAGTCGAATCACTTAACCATTTGTATAATGGTGCTTGTCTATCTTTTAACTTCTCAACCTTGAGTGCACAAGTTTAAAGAGTCATTGTGTTAACCTTGAAGTTCAAAAATCATTATCGATTGCACCATAGTCATGTTGAATTTCACTTTCAGGGTACTGTTCTCATCATAAACACAACTCAAGTCAATTTATCTTTGTTGTTCCTACCAATCAATTCCCATAATTTAAAAGCGAGATTAAATTCAACATTCATATGATTAGTCTATTCGAGTTTTGGAACATTGATTATGCTAATTATGATGATTCATGCGTTTGGAGAAAAAAATAAGAATTTTGAGCAAAGTTTGAAACAAATCATGAATTTCAAAACGTTAACATGGTAATATTTTCAATTAATGCAATTTACGATCCAAATTTTCCTTCTATTTCATGTTTGAATTATATTTGGTTTTTGACAATAATCCATTGCGTTAATATTTTTGAGATTGTATAGAGATTCAAACAATGTCGGTCCTAGGAGTTCTGCTACCTAAAACTAGTTATGAGCCAAGGTCCTATTACAAATGCTAATTAGATTAATAAAATTAAATAATCAAAGTCGTTTACATATGATACAAATAAGAAATCGAGTAATAAGAAGAAACAACCGTCTTGTCAATAATACTTGAAGTCATACAACGGTATAAAATAAATTATTTTTAGCAACCAATTTGTGTTAGAAATGTTAATCATTAAATTTCAAAGTAAAAGGCTTATTTACCATAAATTTCAGCATTTAAATCATATAAATATAATAATATTCTATAAATAGAAATTCATAACATAAAATTAGTACAATTTAAATATTGAAAAGTTTATCCACTTATGCAAAAAAGAAAAATAGCCATAAGGATAAACTTAGAAATTTTAAGGACAACAAGTGTATATTTTTAGCCGAATGACAATGCTTGTTATAACTCGTAATTTCCGTAGTGTAGAATTAAATATAATGCTATTTATAATTAGCATTTTGTATGTTGTAAAAGTTGAACATAATGCTAAATGATAATACACCACAACCTACAAAAATTATAATTTAATTTATATATGCTAATATAAAAATACGTAAAATTTTAGACAGAAATTACATATTAAAAAATAGTAAATTTATGTAACTTAATTATGTTTAGATGGATTTTAACATATACTCAATAATAAATTTAAGTATAAAATTATTATTTTTCAAACACATCGTGTAGAATTCATGAGTTACACAGTAATAAAAGAAGAGTTCATAACCTTAATATGAATTATGTCTTCAATGCCCAAATTATAACTGATTTTTCAACCAGTAACATGGCTGTATGAATTAATTACAATGCCAAGTCCAACCTAACTCACCCGTTTCACGTTATATTTCAAAGCTATACCGTCTTCCAATTATAATTCCTTATACAACTCCCATTTCATCTCCATGTAACCAAACATTTATTACTCCCACATCAGCCCAAAAACTAAATATAAGTCCAATTAAAACATTTAAATCTCTATAACTTTCATTATCCCATTCCCTCCCCCCCCCCCCCCCCCCAATGAAATAAAACCCACCTCAAATCCATCCTACCTCAAATCCATCGTCGCCCACAACCATGGTGAATTCTTTTCCATCTCCTAACCCAAAGCCAACACCTGACGCCCGACAACAACGTCTAACCCCTCCTACGAACACTTTAACAAAAATACTTTTTCGCAACTGCCAAAAACAGTTGTAATAGATCTATTACAACAGGCGACTGCCATTCTTAATATCCGAAGCTATAATAGAGTTGAATATTTTCACAACTGTTGTCGACAGTTGTAGGAGCGGTTGTAAAAAATCTTTTTACAAATGCTTTTGAAAGTTGTGGAAAAGTTATCGTAAATGTTGCATTGACAGTTGTAACAGGTCTCTTTTGCAACTGCTAATAGCAGTTGCAACGATAACTTTTGTAACTGCTTTTGGCTGCTGTAATAGATTCATTTACAACTGTTATTTATAGTTGCAATAAATCTTTTTACAACTGTTACCAACAATTGCAATTCATCTTCCGACAACTGCCATTAACCATAAATTTCACAACATTATAATTAAAACCGATATTTCACTAATAATAACTGCAATCGTCAACATTACTTGAATAACATGAACCATTCACATTTAATAAATGCTAAAAGAATTCAGTTTTACACCATTTTTGAATTCATAATTTTATTACAAAATATAACTAAATCCATAACATACGTCAATATAAATATAGATACGTACTAATTAAAGGAGATAAATTCCCGTGCTAAGCAACAATCTTACCAACCGCTTGTCCAATAGTACAGACGTATGAAGTAGGCCTTTATGGAATAGCTTAAGAATCCAGTTGAGTGCAATCTAGTTGAGTGCTTAAGAATCCAGTTGAGTCCAATAGTACACACGTATGATGCAATATGAATTAGCATATGAGTGCAATCTAGTTGAGTGCAATCTAGTTGAGTGCTTTCAAGCATAAGATCCTGCAATGTATATTCAGATTGTAACCGAATTATAATCAAGAGCTAATTATAACAACAGTATTCATATAATTAAGCCAAAAGGATGTCAAAGGGGCAACTTTCATTGAATAAGAATATTACTATACTTACCAATCAACAAAAATATACGTTTATTGCATAGATCCAAAATAAGATTTACTTAAGTCGGCAACTATCCAAATAAGATCCTTCAAACCCAAAGAAAATGGCACGAAAATTGAAGTTAATTAGCATACACTTGTTGCATAGCTCCGTAAAGGACATGTATTGTACTTAATTGATCGATTAAGAAGATTTCTTAGTTAACTGTCATTACCAAAAGTCAAAGAAAGATTATGTGTTCAACAGTGTTGTTCAATGGTAATATCTGGCATAGGAGTTATTGGAGGAGGAGTCATTGGAGCACACATTAACAGACAAAGTTAAAAATTATAATATGTTACTCATAAATCCATGATAAAATAAATGAACCATCATCTTATTACGAAACCTTTTGAACATAGGTGCCCAATGGGCACAAGTGAAAATATCTAAACCTTATTTAAAAACTCAAAATAAAGTTCGACTATTAGTATTATCATTAAGTAAACATTCAACGATCCACCTACGAATTTTATACAGTTTGTGTTGAAATAATATATAAGTTTGTAAATTATAGTTAAGATTGTGTCAAAAAATGATTTAACACACATGTATTACTACCGTAACTATACATAATCCAAATAAACAAACAATATTAAAATTTTACCACTAAAAGGGAAATAAATACAAATAATGCATAAAAGAGCTATCAAATTCGAAAGGTAACAGCAAGGCGGGAATGGAAGACAGTGGGTTTAAGTAGAAAAATTACCATCATGTTCAGTGGCACTAAGAACACTCTACAAACAAATTATACAAAGCTGATTGGAAATAGCTTAAACAAGACCTTAGAACACAACAATAAAACAAACATTTCCAAAAGAGTATAATATCAACTGGGGTTCAGTTGTTTAGATTATTAAGAAACTATTTGACGCAGCGGATATTCGGAAAAACAAATGAAATGGATGAAAGTAGCAAGCGGGGAATTGATAATCCTGTAATGCCCGAATTCGTTGACCCGAAGATACCGAATTCTAGCTATGTCTATCACGTTGATCGCGCATGATTTCGTGAAAAGAGATCTACGATTCTTCAACGTTGATCTTGCACACAAGATACCGTGAATCGGCTTCAACAAACGATAATTCGAACGCACTCGAATTACGTAAGTGGAGAAAGGAGTTAACACTCGACTACCAATTTAATGGAGGCACCAAGCTTCACAAGCAAAATTTATTCAATTTTCAACAACCATTTACAATGACATCACGTCCCTATTTATAGGGTTACAACACGACTTAAGAAAATTACAACACTTTACACAAACGATATAAGCAACAAGGTACCAAAGTACAACGAATCATCAACAGTGCTTCCACGACCTAAAGAAATAACATACAGTCGACTTAAAATTTCACGACATAAGCTTTTATGCGACCTAAAAAAAATAACTCGCGATTTTAAAAAAAAATGCAGTGACTTCATGCTAACTCGGCTCCGACTCATGCTAGCTCGGCAACGACTTAACGGAGGCGACTCAAATTCTTCACGGCACAAGTTCTCGTGACTCAAAAATATAAGTCGTTCGCGACTTAATGTTCTCCCAGGCAATGATAAGTCAGTCGCAGTTTAAAATTGATAAGTCGTTCGCTTTCTGTGGTAGTTCGCGCGCAGCATATGGAGGAGACCGGGGAGTAAGTCGTTCGCGACTTATGGCAATTTCACGACTTAGGGTTTTGGCCACGACTTAAGGTTGTGGTAGGTCGTTCACGACTTGAGGAAGCGAAGTTAGGTCGCTCGCGACTTAGGGAAATGAAGTTAGGTCGCTCGCGACTTAGGGTGGAGGGCGGCAGCGAAGTGATGAGTCGGCCTCGACTTATGGTAAGCGCTTCATCACTATCTATACTTTAAGTTCTTGAAGCAATTAAGCATTAATAGATGTAAACTTACAAAGCTAAAAGAGTTTCTAAATTCACTTTTCTTAAACAGTTCAATCTGATGAATAAACTATGGTCACAAATTTCTCCTGTAACCCCCAGTTTTAAATGGTTACCAATACAATGTATGGTACATCCATTTAATTTTGGTTATCTGACAAAAAAGTTATGAAATACTTATATAAATTTTCTTTTTTATCCAACTAAACATAGTAGCTAAATATAGATATTGATGGAAAGAGCGAAATGAATGCCAACTATCGCGTATGATGTAAGGTTACACCATTCTGTATACATTAGTATGAGGGACCGTTTTGTATGCTTAAATTTGATTTCCATCTTGACCATCCCTATAGTGGAACCGTTCTGTATGCATAAGTGCAAGAGACTGCATGATGTGCAGATACTACAGTTTTAGACAAAAATATTTCCATTATTTGACACCTTGGTTGCCGTCGATGACCAAGGCTGATAATAAAATTTAAAGCATGTTGACAGGTTAATCCTTCGTGACCTATATTTTGTTTCAAACCATTTGCTTATGGATACAGCAATACTGCTCAATAATCGGGTATATGGAAATTTCAGATAAAAATACTACGATGACATCTAAATTCCTGCTTTATTTTTATCAATGTATTTATGTAAGTCGAGAAAATTTTCTTTACTTAGTGGAACAAATTCGAGACTAACTCGGTGAAACTTCACATGGTATATAAGAAACAATACTTAAAATACTAAAAATTTAACATATCACTGATCGTTTGGTTGTTCAAAGATGAATTATCAAAATGTAAGAAAACATAATGTTCTCGTAAGTGAGTCCAAATTCAATCTTAAACATACACAATAATGTAAGAAAAGTTCATGTAACCTCATTAAAGCACGAACGAAAATATAGGGGTTTGAACCCAATATAAACGATGAACATCATCGGCAAATAAATCATTCAAGTTCAAGCAAACAGAGACCAATAAATCATTAAACTCGAATCAAAGTCGAGTATTATAAATATCAAAAAAGGCAAAAACTGCATACCAATTTAACAGACAAACTCGACTTGATTGAAGCAGCCGTGTGTATAATCGAAGAGACGATCAATCGATGAACCAAGCATACGGAACATTACACACTCGATTGATCAATTGAAGCTGCGCCTCAATTTACAAATCCCTAATTCCAGAGCAAAGTAGAAAAGAACGAGCAGCCCATTTTCAAAGAACAAAGCAAAGGAGTTCGGCCAGAGGCTCTTCAATAACGGCAACGGCGATTCGACTTGGTTACTCTCGGTTTAGAAAACCCAAATTGATTAGCTTCGACTGCGATCCAGTCTTGTAGGAGATATAGTTTGAGGAAATCGAATGATTTTTTTCTATTTTAAAGCAAGCGAAATAAAGAAAATTAATGACGAGATGGAGGAAAACAATAATTTAGGTTACTAGGGGAGAAGAGAGAAGGAGCGGCGATTATACATGAAAATTTAGCTTTGGAGCCCAAAACTTTAGTTTTGGAGCCAATGGAAAATTTGGTTCTGGAGCCTAAAGAAAGTTGTAAAAAATAGACATCTATTATAACTAGCAAAAAAGTGTTGCGACAGAGATTTATTACAACTGACAGAAAAGAAGAGTTGTTAAAAATAGAAATTTATTACAACTTGCAAAAAAGAAAGGTTGTAATAAACATATGTTAAATTAATGTTATTTCATTTTAGTTATTATTATTTAATTTAACTATTAATTATTATTATTATTTAACATTGATTTTTAACTTTTATTATTACTATTTAATTTTTATTTAGTTAACGATTCTTATCATAAAAAATTTATTATTAATAATTAGTTACTATTTTTCGATGGTAATTATTATTTATAAATTATCAACTAAATAGTTAGTATATAATTATTAGTTATAATTACTTCATATTTCAAATTAATTATTGTTATTTAATAGTATTTCTTGTTTATTATTAATTTTCTTATTAATTATTAATTATTATTATTGATTATTATATTTTTGATATCAATTATTAATTATTAATTGTTAATGTTATTTTTTATTTCTTAATTATTAATTATTAGTGTTAAATATTAATTATTAAAAATTTATTATAATTTACCAAATATTAATTGTTATATTAATTATTAATTTTATTGAATAGTAATTATTAATACTAAATATTTCATATTTAAAATTAATTATTATAATTTAATATTAATCAATATTTATTATTAATTATTGATTATTATATTTTAAATATCAAATATTAAATATTAATTATTAATATTAATTTTATTTCTTAATAATTAATTGTTAATGTTAATTATTAATTATTCAAAATTAATTCTGGTTTATTAATTATCATCTATTTAATAATTATTGATTATATTGAATGTTAATTACTTCATACTTTAAATTAATTATTATTGTTATATAATAGTAATTATTATTTATTATTAATTTTCTAATTGATTATTAATTATTAAGTATTAATATTTAATTATAATTATTAAATAATTATTTCAACTGGTAAACAAAAAGTTGTAAGAGACACCTTTTTTTTTTTGAAATGGTACTTTATATACAACAAATCATTGGGATAACATATCCCATGTCAATAAACGTCCGAAAGCCAGTTTCAAACTTGTGACTTCTTGCACCAAGCTGAATCAATTAACCACTTGGACAATGGTGCTTGTTAAAAATATGCATCTATTACAACTAGCAAAAAATGTTGTAATAGGCTTCTATTACAGCTGACAAAAAAGAAGAGTTGTGAAAAATAGGCATCTATTATAACTAGCAAAAAAAATGTTGTAACGAGGATTTATTACAACTGACAAAAATGAAGAGTTGTTAAAAATAGACATCTATTACAACTGGTAAAAAAGAAAGGTTGTAATAGATATCTATTACAATTGGCAAAAAATAAGAGTTGTTGAAAGTAAGTTTATTACAACTTTCTAAAAAAAGAGGTGTAAAAAACCTCTATTACAACTGTCAAATTGTGAAAGTTGTAAAAATATAATTGTAATAGGGTCTTTTTGTAGTGAATAAACCCACATAATACATGCTATAGTTATAACTGATAAAAGAACTATGCCTTCCATCATGCCAGAAATTCATTCATTTCACTTAGCAGTATTTGATGTATCTTTTTTTCTTCCTTACAATACTGAATACTTCATAAATTTCAATAAAGGAAATGTTAAGGCCTATTTCTGCAAAATTGGCATTGCGCACTAGATTCTTCGGGGCAATATCAGCCATGACATAGTCCTTCTCACCTCTACAGAAACATCGAGTAGGGTAAACCTCTTAATCTCTAACACTACAACAAAACAGTCATATTACAACTTTTACTTTACAACTAACACAAACTGACAATTGTTATAGGTTATTTTTAACAGCTATTTATTTTCAGCAGTTGTAACAAAGGTACTTTTAACAACTTTATTTATGCAGCAGTTGCAATATACGTTTATAACAACTGATTTTTTTTGCCGGCTGTAAACACTTAATTATTACAACTGTTTGCCGGTTTTGTATGAGACTATGGTAATGAAGCAAGCGTATATGTATGGTTATGGGTTGTGAACAGGCTGTGAACATGTAAATGGTATATAGATGGTGTCGAGGAATAGTGGTTCACTATCTAGTGGACAGTGGTAAGTGGCACAGTAGTTACGGGGGTTGTGGAAATTGAAGATGTTTGATGTGGTCGGGGTATAGCGCATATACATAACAACAATAGTATGCTATTGAATGGAAGCATGGATTATGTCATTTGATCACATATTGCCAATCGTTTTTCTTATTATACCTCATTGATATTTGCAAACTGTTAAATAATTCACCTATCAGGTGCATCTAAATATGAGAAAGTCCATTTTATTTGACGTGACATTACATAAATATGACTTAAAAAACTATTTTTCCAATACCCATAATATCTCGATGCAATAAATGTAGATAATAGTTAGTACATTAATTAACATGTTGTTTATTATCTTGTCATTTAATGGTAATATTTCATAATTTAGTAATAACAAACTGGACAATCGAGTTATGGATAATTTTTTCAAATGTACGAATTTGAATTAAATGAATTAATTATTTTATGTTATAATCTTCATGTGCAAAACAATTGATATAAATTCTTTTGAAAAAATTTCATCATTCAATTCTTAATGACATGGTGACTATTATTCCATCTTATAATACGAATTATTAATTGTGCATAGTGAAAATAAAAGTCCATAGAATTGGCAGTGTAGTTCTTTTGCATCTGTTGTTTAAGTATTTAAGTTTTTTATTTTACAAATTGATCTGTTTACTTTGCTCCGAATACACAATGGTTAGCAATTATATATTTTTCTTTGTGCTTATTCTGTCTAATCAGTTTACCTGTGACCGAATTTCCCTTAGGTTGACTACATAACATCAAAAATTATGCTAAAAACAATATTCATATCCATTTATTGCACATATAAACTGATTTGTGTCATCGAATTATTTTTGTTTTATTTTATTTTGTGTTTATTTTGTGTTTTGTTCTTCTTAAAAAACGAAAAATAATATTATTGAGCATTTGTTTTGCTTTGTTTTCATAATTTTTGACTTAGTTGTGTTTGGTTTTGTTTTGTTTTCTTTCCAAAACTTAAAATAAAAAATAAAAAACTACTTTGCATTAAAAAAAAATACACAAGAGTGTAATGACCCAACTTCCAGACTCCAGGAAGTCACATCGTTAATAAGAAAGAAAGGGATAGAGAATAGAAAGAAAGAGAAGAAGAAAGAAACAACACATCATAATCTAAACAGCGGAACGAATAAATTATATTAATAACGTAAATATTAAATGGTATACAACACTAATCAGAGTACACAAATATACAACATATACTAGACAGTTATAAACACCTGTCTAGTATTTACAACATAATACAATCAAGAGACAACACAAAACACACAGCGAAATACTATATATCTAACGCAGAAGCCTCCTGCTCCATTGCTCCTCCATAATTCTTCAAAGCTAACCTGAATCCCTTGGCTACTCGTAAAAATTTGAGTACCCAAGAGTTTATGAAAAACAAAAATAAACCCCGCGCCAGACATGGGTCTGGTGTGAGTAACAGGTTAAAGTTGCTTAACTTTCAAAAACCTTTTGAAAAGAAAGGTATTACGTAAGACTTCCCACACATAAACATGGAAAAGTTTTTACCTTACGCTAACCAAAACATTTGTTAGGAAATCCAGTGATATTATAATAGTGTCTAGGGTTTCCAAGTAAATATGAAATAGCCGAAATTGTTACATTATTAAATTCCAGCTACTGGCCACAAAAGTGGGTAATACAATCAAAACCGTTGGCACTTATTAGATTGTGGCTTCCATACAATGGCAGGGCTACTAGGGTACCGCCCGTCACAGTACGTTGCCTAGATCAACGTACCAAGGATCACTCCCGACCCCTGCAACACAAAGCCGGACCCATTCCTTACTGAATAGTTCCGAACAAGACAACCCCGCAGTTGGCGTACGCTCCAAACTGCCCACACAGCCGAAATAAAAGGGATCTCTAGACAGGGGAAAATCTTGCTCTCAAGTGGGAGCTACCCACGAAGCCTTGCTGCACCTCCCCTGTTTTAGCCATACCCGGTTGATGAGGCTTGAGACTACGATTACCTTTAGAACACATCTCTTAGAATGCTCATCGTCCACCAGACGATGTTCTGAAAGCATTCAATCCATACAAGTTCGTTACGGGTTCGAATGAAACCGAAGGCATTATCTCGTTACACTCGTATTGGAATCACCCTCAGAGTTAACGACGATGACCCTTGCACTCTAAATCACCATCTCGAACCTATAAGTACTATTCCGTCAAACTCATTACGGAACCACCCACAGAGTTATACTGACGTATAGCCCTTACACCTCGAGTCTTCACTTGCTCCACTTATATTCACGACCTAACGTTAATTTGGATCGATGTGGTTTTCGGATATCCAAATATGGAAACCCGATCCCGGTCTCATCAAAATCCAAAGCGTGTCTTTTAAGGCCAAGTTGTTTTAAAGGTTTAAAACAATTCAATTTTCTATATACACAGATAGATGAATCATAGATTCACAATAGGTAATCATTATCATCATTGCACGAATAATTCATAATATCATTATCAAAGATAATCTATATCATCATCACAATGCAACCAATACATCCAAATCACTCAACATTATCTATTTCATATTTGAGATTCAATCCATTTAGGCAATCAACATCATCCATCCATATAAGCAATGATTTATAACCATACCACCTATAATTAAATTTAAAATTAATTAAATTAACTACATCATTCTCTAATTAATTTAAAGTGAATTAAATTAATTACCCTATCAATAAAAATCTTGCTTTCATAACTATTAAGTAATTACAATTTAATTAATTAATCATCTTCCAATTAATCACTTTAATTAATCACCTTTGATTAATTACTCCTTAATTACATTTATGTAATTATCCTTTAATTAATTTCACAAATTAATTATACTAAACCAAATTCAGTAATCAATCTTAATTACTTCACAAATTAATTAACTATAATTAATTACATTAATCCTTAATTAATTATATTAATTAATTACCTTAATCACTTATTATTGATTAATTAATCTTAATTAATCAATCTTAATTGCATCATTAATTATATTAATTAATGATCTCTAATTACATTTAAATTAGTTACCTTATTTAAATTAATTACATTAAGAAATTAATCTTAATTTAGACCATAATTGTTAATCACTCTTGATTAACCCCATTTAGTAATTAACTACCGTTAATTACTTTACTAAATAAATTAATTATTCCTTAATTAATTATCTCAAATTAATCCCTTGATTAATTCACAAAGTAATTATACTCAAATTACTTCAGTTATCAAATCACCTTCAAATTAATTACATACAGTAATTACCCATTAATTACTTTTCTAAGTAATTTCTCTTCATTTAATTACATTAAGTAATTATACTTCACAAATCATCAAATGATTATTTTAAATTAATTAAACTGAATTAATTAACTTAATCTAATCAAACTAACCTCAATTAATTACAATAAATAATTAATTTCCTTAATTACTCAAATGATTATCTTTAAATTAATTAATCTAATTAATTATTAAAAAAATTAATCACATTAATTAATTAATTAATTAATCCTTAGTTAATGACCCACATTAACTATTAACAATTTATTAATTATTTTCTAAAATAATTAACTTATTTTAAATCATTATTAATTTCAAATTAATTAATCATTAATAACTCATTAATTATTCCTTAATTAATTAAATAATTAAGTGTTAATTAAAACTTAATTACTCCATTATTACTTGATTAATTAATTATTAATCATTAATTATAATCAAACCTTATTTAATTAATTACTCTTAATTACAAGTTAATTATTCTAAAAATAATTAACCTTAAACCCTTAATTACTTTGAGTAATTATTCATTTCATTAATTAAATAAATTAATTACTCATTTAATTACCCCAATAATTAAATGAAATTCAAATTATAAAATTATAACTTAACTTTAACAATTTTTAAAAATCAATCTAAAACCTTTAAATGATAACTAGTACTTTTACTATAAAATAAATTTTTCAAAAGTTAAAACAAATTTCCTTTTAAATTGAAAACCATTTAAACTTTATATTATTACTCAAATTTGTTTTAAACACTTATATTTATAAAGCTTAAATTTAATTTGAAACAAAGATTCAAATCCAAATTTGAATCAAATTTAAACTTTGTTTAAACATTACTTTATATTTCAATTTCCCAATTTAAATTCAAATTTCTTTAAATCATTTCTAAACAATAAACCCCTTTAAAGTTTATTTAAACAAATTTGAATTTAAAACTTAATCATTTACAACTATGATTCAAATCAAAACTTGAATCCATAATACAAATTAGATTTAAAACATATCTTAAACCTTTACTTAATAACTTAACCTTCAGGTTAAATTTGAAAACAAGACAGTTTTCTACCCCGAAAGGAATCCAACTCGAGTGATCACAAAATTCACTCGACCCTCATCTTATCATAACCCGAGCAAAATTCAAAACAAACTCGAGTAAACTCTAGTAACATTCATTTGCACCAATTCAGAAATTTACAGAACTGTCAAGTTTTAATCCAAAAACCTGCAACAAACATACTACCCGAGCCCACAAACAATATTCTTCGAGTCCCATGCCCCAAATCCTCGAGCAAATCAAAATTTTACCCGATACATTCACGAATACCCATTCTTCCCCAAAAATAAACTACTGACACAACATGATAACCGTGCACCTGCACCAACTTGGCAAACATCACCGGCCGTTCGCAACCCTACCCACAAGTCAACGATTACCTTCTCACCAATTTCCGACCATCGAAGAAACTTCAAAATCCGATCATCTAGACAACTTCACCTCCGGCCTCGAGCTTCTCCCTACCCTGACTACCTCCCACTTGAACCATGAAGAACTCGCTTGCTTCTAGAAAGCTTCGGCGGTCAAAATTTACTGACGAACAGTAAGTTAGGTTTAAAAATTTTAATTTCATTTTTTCTCTGTCCCGCTGCATTAATCCCATAATAAATATATTTCCCCACATCTAAGTTCACTAATCTATCACCATAATCAAAATTTGCCACTCCGATCAACCAGATAGTCAAATTTAACCAAAAACACAATTTACAGGAAATCCAGAAATGCCCCTTCCAATTTAAACTAAATTTTCTGAATTTAGTTTTAGAATTCAAGTTTTAATTTATGTAATTGATTTAATATCTTAAATCAATGAAACCTTATATAATTAAATTCTTACTTGCATAAAAAAAAATTCTGTAGTATACTACTATTTCCAGAGACATTACAGGTTTCTTTTTATTTTATTTTTTATCATCATGTTTTTCATATTAAAATAAATTAGAGCTTTAACTTATATTACATACATACTTTGTTTAAATCTTAAATATTAACAGGGTTTTTAATATGAGATCATTAATTTTGGTCAGGATTTAATCCTGAATCCTAGAACAGACCCAAAACCACATTTCAACAACAAGCATGCACAATTTCATACAATCATGAATATACTAGTAATAACTTGCAAATAGCTCACAACCACATTTATTCCCAGAGTATAATAAGCAACTAAATGTATATTTAAATTAGTTTATATAAAATTGTTACTCACCTTGAAAATTCATGAGCAGAGCACTTTGTTTTTTTGAAATGCCTGATCCTGAGTTTCTTTTTAAAAACTGCAGCTTGTTTTTAATTTCCAAAACTTCCAGTTGCATCTTTGATTTTCCCTTTTAAAACTTTAGTTTGCCTTGAAAATCATTCATCTTATTTTACTGAAATATTCTGCTCCTTGATGTATTGCATGCTGTAAAACTTCAAGTTGCTTTTTTACTTTTTTGTAAACTTAAACTTTGATTTACTGTAATGCTTCTACTCTGAATCACATGCATGTTTCCAGAAATGAAATGCAGGCCTCCAGAAAGAAAATGCATGCAGTTTTGGATGTTGTTTCAAACAGAGGACTGCAAGCTTGAGAATTTGCAAAGTGATTTTAGGTTTACATGCATTTCAGGTTGATAAAAAAAATGCAGATTCATTAAGTTTTGAATTTGCAAATGAGATTTCAGGTATTTGAATTGAGGGGCTACAGGTAATTTTGAAAAATGGTTTCAGCTGGTTATGAGTTTTGAGGGGAACAGGGTTTTCAGATTACTTTTTTTTTCTTTGAGGGGAAAACAGATTCTGGAAAGGGTTTTGTTTTTGCATGTAGATTATTTCAGATTCTAGATCTGAATAATTTCTCAAGTTGTTGAAGAAAAGAAGAATGGGAAAAGAAATGAGATAAGCAAAAATGTTTACATAAAAAAGTTTTTGATTTAATTAAAAGAGAATGAAAAAGATTTAATTAGGACACTTGTTTTAAATTTAAACATTTGTCACTTTAGTTCATGCTATGCTTACACATGTCAATTAGGTATAAATAAATTAACATATGTATTAAGAGTATTTTTACTTTAATTTAAATTGTTTTATAAGAAGTTAAATTCTAAATTTGTTATTTCTTATGTATATATAAATGAATTTACCTCTTTATAAATTAAAAAGAAATGAAAACAATCAAATTGTAAATATAAGCTTATTCATATATTTTTAAATAATTTTTTTCTTTTAAATTTCAAAACATCAAAGTCAAATTCAAATTAAATTATAAACTTTGAAATAAAAATCAAGTTATATATGTGTGCATATATATAACTCTTATTAAATTTTAAAATAACA
Organism: Allium cepa; assembly: GCA_030765085.1. NCBI lineage: Eukaryota > Viridiplantae > Streptophyta > Magnoliopsida > Asparagales > Amaryllidaceae > Allium > Allium cepa. The sequence continues at coordinate 870,138,710 of CM060943.1, read as the reverse complement.
AATCCTATTTCTAACAAAATTTATTTATGATTATAAAAACTAAGTATTCTCAACATCATTTGAAATAACAAATTAAACAATATTTAAAATGATTTATAAAAGATATCATAAATTACTTCTATAAATTAAGATCATATGTAAATTTTATTTTAAATTCTTATATATATATATATATATATATTCAAGCAATAATTTAAAAAGAAAATACAACTAAGTTTTTAATGTTAATCTAATTTAAATTCATGTTCAAGTTAATTAAATATAAATTTAAACAAATAAGGTTTTCCTTTAATATAAACTATATAATTATTTATTAAATTGTTTAGAACAATTAAATGTTAAATTTAAATCAAATTTCCAATTTTACCAAATAAAAATTAAAAATTGATTCATTTACGAAATTTTAAATCAAAGTTTATCCATTTACAAGATATACAATTATATATAAACAGAAAACAGCAAATTTTATTATCAAAAATATCAAATCAAATTAAATTTATAACGCAGATTATTAAACTTATATTGCCCAATTTCCGGGATATCACATTCCTCCCCTCTTAAAAGAATTTCGTCCCCGAAATTTAAAAGCAAAAGTAATTTAATAATCTATCCTAAGATTTTATTTTAAAACACAAGCATATATATCAAACATATGCTAACAACCATAGTAACCAATTTACACAATCAAACAAATCTAATTATCCAGAAAAATTCTGGATAAAATTTTCACGAGTTTCCCCGGTAAATATCGGGATACTCGCTCTATAGAATCTAAACTATCAATACTATGAAGCTACAAAGCTCCTATACAACTATATCTATAAAACTAAACAGGATATCAGACTACAGACAAGTCTGACTCAACAATCACATCCTCCTGAACTGCTGATTTCACAACCAGAAATAAATCATACACGTACTTCCTTAGAGATACGTGAATCACAACGAAACCCAGTTATCCAAACTGGCAATTCAACTTTGAAAAATCAAACACCAATCCTCACAAAAATACAGAAAAGATCTAATACACCTCGGAGCTGACTTACCCAGTCTTACTCAATCTTATAGCTCTTTAGATCAGAGAAAACTTACCCAAAATCAAATCTTAGACTCCGGAATCCAAATTACTTCGTCTCTTACCCACAGAACACTTCTAGTGATCCTGGGTTGCCTTCATCCTTACAAATCAGCTCAACTCTTGTTGATTCCACCAGAAACAAACATGACCCAAAACTTCTCAACAGAATGATCTCCTCAAGATAAATTTCCAAACCAAGAACACCAACTCTACTCCACAAATATCAGAAGACTAACATACTTCTCCTATCCTGAAAAGATAAAACAAAAGCATTTCCAAACTGCTTCCGCTGCATAACTCTGATCTGGAGTAGAAGAAAAAATTGAGCACAAACTGGATAACACATCTCAGAAATATGGTTCAACAGATCCATAAAAGTAAACTCAGATGCCCCATCTGATCCTTCTACTAAACTAAACCACCAATAGCACTCCTGGAATCCAGTCGATAAGAAAACTCAGCCTCCAGTTGCGGACAAACTTCTCATAGCTCAAGAGAACACTCGAACTATCGCAAGTCACTTTTGCGATCAACCAGTCCAACATCCGAAGTAAACTGTTCTCTCTTTATCAATCAGAACAGCTTATGCCTAACTAGCCAACCCATCAAAGAAATGAATCTACCCGGCTGCTTCTGAACTCCTTCAGAAAAATTGCTAACCAGAAATCCTTCTTGTCAGCATACAACACTCCGAGCTGCACTGTTAATACCAATGCCAAAGACTTCCTAATCCAAAATTCTTCGAGAAACTCGGGTCTCAAACCAGACAGAAACATCCTGCTGAACCCAGCCACAACATCGAAGCAAACATACTTCCTAAAACTTGTTCATAAGAAAAAATCTTCGGAAACATCTATAGTCATTGTGTCTCATTGCATAACTACTCATTCCTTAGGTATCGAGATACCATCATTTCCTTCTGCCCAACCGACAGATCCAAACTCTACTCATCCAATTCAGAGATGATCTCCGAACCTTTACAGGTTACCTCAGAGATAAATGAAATTCTTCATAAGCTTACTCGAGAGGGTATTAGGTCTACGGTCTCGACAGATACACTCCCAACTTTAACACTCAAACTCCAATCATTGGTAGTCGTGTTACACACACTGCTACCCTTTCTACCTTTATAACTTACGTTGGAAAACCCGAACAGGTAACCCAACAGATAGGTAGATATTTATATATATATATAAACAAAAAAATTACAAATACGCTCTCTCAAGATAGACACCACTACAGAGCCTAGGTATTCACTCAACCTAATGCTCTGATACCACTGTAATGACCCAACTTCCAGACTCCAGGAAGTCACATCGTTAATAAGAAAGAAAGGGATAGAGAATAGAAAGAAAGAGAAGAAGAAAGAAACAACACATCAGAATCTAAACAGCGGAACGAATAATTTATATTAATAACATAAATATTACATAGTATACAACACTAATCAGAGTACACAAATATACAACATATACTAGACGGTTATAAACACCTGTCTAGTATTTACAACATAATACAATCCAGAGACAACACAGAACACACAGCGGAATACTATATATCTAACGCATAAGCCTCCTGCTCCATTGCTCCTCCATAATTCGTCAAAGCTAACCTGAATCCCTTGGCTACTCGTAAAAATTTGAGTACCCAAGAGTTTATGAAAAACAAAAATAAACTCCGGGTCAGACATGGGTCTGGTGTGAGTAACAGGTTAAAGTTGCTTAACTTTGAAAAACCTTTTGAAAAGAAAGGTATCACATAAGACTTCCCACACATAAACATGGAAAAGTTTTTACCTTACGCTAACCAAAACATTTGATAGGAAATCCAGTGATATTATAATAGTGTCTAGGGTTTTCAAGTAAATATGAAATAGCCGAAATTGTTACATTATTAAATTCCAGCTACTAGCCACAAAAGTGGGTAATACAATCAAAACCGTTGGCACTTAATGGATTGTGGATTCCATACAATGGCAGGGCTACTGGGGTACCGCCCGTCGTAGTACATGGCCTAGATCAACGTACCGAGGATCACTCCCGACCCCCTGCAACACAAAGCCGGACCCATGCCTTAGTGAATAGTTCTGAACAAGACAACCCCGCAGTTGGCGTACGCTCCAAACTGCCCACACAGCCGAAATAAAAGGGACCTCTAGACAGGGGAAAATCTGGCTCTCAAGTGGGAGCTACCCACGAAGCCTTGCTGCACCTCCCCTATTTTAGCCATTCCCGGTTGTTGAGGCTTGAGGCTACGATTACCTTTAGAACACATCTCTTAGAATGCTCATCGTCCACCTGACGATGTTCTGAAAGCATTCAATCCATACAAGTTCGTTCCGGGTTCGAACGAAACCGAAGGCATTATCTCGTTACACTCGTATTGGAATCAACCTCAGAGTTAACGACGATAACCCTTGCACTCTAAATCACCATCTCGAACCTATAAGTACTATTCCGTCAAACTCATTACGGAACCACCCACAGAGTTATACTGACGTATAGCCCTTACACCTCGAGTCTTCACTTGCTCCACTTATATTCACGACCTAACGTTAATTTGGATCGATGTGCTTTTCGAATGTCCAAATATGGAAACCCGATCCCGGTCTCATCGAAATCCAAAGCTTGTCTTTTAAGGCCAAGTTGTTTTAAAGGTTTAAAACAATTCAATTTTCTATATACACAGATAGATAAATCATAGATTCACAATAGGTAATCAATATCATCATCACACGGATAATCCATAATATCATTATTAAAGATAATCTATATCATCATCACAATGCAACCAATACATCCAAATCACTCAACGTTATCTATTTCATATTTGAGATTCAATCCATTTAGGCAATCAACATCATCCATCCATATAAGCAATGATTTATAACCATACCACCTATAATTAATTTAAAATTAATTAAATTAACTACATCATTCTCTAATTAATTTAAAGTGAATTAAATTAATTACCCTATCAATCAAAATCTTGCTTTCATAACTATTAAGTAATTACAATTTAATTAATTAATCGTCTTCCAGTTAATAACTTTAATTAATCACCTTTGATTAATTACACCTTAATTTCATTTATGTAATTATCCTTTAATTAATTTCACAAATTAATTATACAAAACCAAATTCAGTAGTCAATCTTAATTACTTCACAAACTAATTAACTATAATTAATTACATTAATCCTTAATTAATTATATTAATTAATTACCTTAATCACTATTATTGATTAATTAATCTTAATTAATCAATCTTAATTACATCATTAATTATATTAGTTAATGATCTCTAATTACATTTAAATTAGTTACCTTATTTAAATTAATTACATTAAGAAATTAATCTTAATTTAGACCATAATTGTTAATCACTCTTGATTAACCCCATTTAGTAATTAACTACCTTTAGTTACTTTACTAAATAAATTAATTATTCCTTAATTAATTATCTCAAATTAATCCCTTGATTAATTCACAAAGTAATTATACTCAAATTACTTCAGTTATCAAATCACCTTCAAATTAATTACATACAGTAATTACCCATTAATTACTTCTCTAAGTAATTTCTCTTCATTTAATTACATTAAGTAATTATACTTCACAAATCATCAAATGATTATTTTAAATTAATTAAACTGAATTAATTAACTTAATCTAATCAAATTAACCTCAATTAATTACAATAAATAATTAATTTCCTTAATTACTCAAATGATTATCTTTAAATTAATTAATCTAATTAATTGTTAAAAATAATAATCACATTAATTAGTTAATTAAATAATCCTTAGTTAATGACCCTCATTAGCTATTAACAATTTATTAGTTATTTTCTAAAATAATTAACTTATTTTAAATCATTATTAATTTCAAATTAATTAATCATTAATAACTCATTAATTATTCCTTAATTTATTAAATAATTAAGTGTTGATTAAAACTTAATTAATCCATTATTACTTGATTAATTAATTAATTATTAATCATTAATTATAATCAAACCTTAGTTAATTAATTATTCTTAATTACAAGTTAATTATTCTAAAAATCATTAACCTTAAAAACCCTTAATTACTTTGAGTAATTATTCATTTCATTAATTAAATAAATTAATTACTCATTTAATTACCCTAATAATTAAATGAAATACAAATTATTAAATTATAATTTAACTTTAACAAGTTTTAAAACTCAATCTAAAACCTTTAAATGATAACTAATACTTTTACTATAAAATAAATTTTTCAAAAGTTAAAACAAATTTCCTTTTAAATTGAAAACCATTTAAACTTTATATTATTACTCAAATTTGTTTTAAACACTTATATTTATAAAGCTTAAATTTAATTTGAAACAAAGATTCAAATCCAAACTTGAATCAAATTTAAACTTTGTTTAAATATTACTTTATATTTCAATTTCCCAATTTAAATTCAAATTTCTTTAAATCATTTCTAAACAATAAACCCCTTTAAAGTTTATTTAAACAAATTCGAATTTAAAACTTAATCATTTACAACTATGATTCAAATCAAAACTTGAATCCATAATACAAATTAGATTTAAAACATATCTTAAACCTTTACTTAATAACTTAACCTTCAGGTTAAATTTGAAAACAAGACAGTTTTCTACCCCGAAACGAATCCAACTCGAGTGATCACAAAATTCACTCGACCCTCATCCTATCCTAACCCGAGCAAAATTCAAAACAAACTCAAGTAAACTCGAGTAACATTCATTTGCACCAATTCATAAATTTACAGAACTGTCAAGTTTTAATCCAAAAACCTGCAACAAACATACTACCCGAGCCCACAGACAATATTCTTCGAGTCCCATGGCCCAAATCCTCGAGCAAATCAAAATTTTACCCGATACATTCACGAATACCCCATCTTCCCCAAAAATAAACTACTGACACAACATGATAGCCGTGCACCTGCACCAACTTGGCAAACATCACCGGCCGTTCGCAACCCTACCCACAAGTCAACGATTACCTTCTCACCAATTTCTGACCATCCAAGAAACTTCAAAATCCCTAAATTGAATTTGAGCATTCGAGCTAAAAAATATAGCAATGGCGAAACTTGTAATCTGCTACAATACTACAATCCGATCATCTGGACAACTTTACCTCCGGCCTCGAGCTTCTCCCTACCCCGACTACCTCCCACTCGAACCATGAAGAACTCGCTTGCTTCTAGAAAACTTCGGCGATCAAAATTTACTGACGAATAGTAAGTTAGATTTAAAAATTTTAATTTCAATTTTTCTCTGTCCCGCTGCATTAATCCCATAATAAATATTTTTCCCCACATCTAAGTTCACTAATCTATCACCATAATCAAAATTTTCCACTCCGATCAACCAGATAGTCAGATTTAACCAAAAACACAATTTACAGGAAATCCAGAAATGCCCCTTCCAATTTAAACTAAATTTTCTGAATTTAGTTTTAGAATTCAAGTTTTAATTTATGTAATTTATTTAATATCTTAAATCAATGAAACCTTATATAATTAAATTCTTACTTGCATAAATTTTTTTCCTGTAGTATACTACTGTTTCCAGAGATATTACAGGTTTCTTTTTATTTTATTTTTTATCATCATGTTTTTCATATTAAAATAAATTAGAGCTTTAACTTATATTACATACATACTTTGTTTAAATCTTAAATATTAATAGGGTTTTTAATATGAGATCATTAATTTTGGTCAGGATTTAATCCTGAATCCTAGAACAGACCCAAAACCACATTTCAACAGCAAGCATACACAATTTCATACAATCATGAATATACTAGTAATAACTTGCAAATAGCTCACAACCAGATTTATTCCCAGAGTATAATAAGAAACTAAATGTATACTTAAATTAGTTTATATAAAATTGTTACTCGCCTTGAAAATTCATGAGCAGAGCAATTTGTTTTTTTGAAAATGCCTGATCCTGAGTTTCTTTTTAAAAACTGCAGCTTGTTTTTAATTTCCAAAACTTCCAGTTGCATCTTTGAAATGCCCTTTTAAAACTTTAGTTTGCCTTGAAAATCATTCATCTTATTTTACTGAAATATTCTGCTCCTTGATGTATTGCATGCTGTAAAACTTCAAGTTGCTTCTTTTCTTTTTTGTAAACTTAAACTTTGATTTACTGTAATGCTTCTACTCTAAATCACATGCATGTTTCCAGAAATGAAATGCAGGTCTCCAGAAAGAAAATGCATGCAGTTTTGGATGTTGTTTCAAACAGAGGACTACAAGCTTGAGAATTTGCAAAGTGATTTCAGGTTTACACGCATTTCAGGTTGATAAAAAAAATGCAGACATTCATTTAGTTTTGAATTTGCAAATGAAATTTCAGGTATTTGAATTGAGGGGCTACAAGTAATTTTGAAAAATGGTTTCAGCTGGTTTTGAGTTTTGAGGGGAATAGGGGTTTCAGATTCCTTTTTTTTTCTTGAGGGGAAAACAGATTCTGGAAAGGGTTTTGTTTTTGCATGTAGATTATTTCAGATTCTAGATCTGAATAATTTCTCAAGTTGTTGAAGAAAAGAAGAATGGGAAAAGAAATGAGAGGAGCAAAAATGTTTACATAAACAAGTTTTTGATTTAATTAAAAGAGAATGAAAAAGATTTAATTAGGACACTTGTTTTAAATTTAAACATTTGTCACTTTAGTTCATGCTATGCTTACACATGTCAATTAAGTATAAATAAATTAACATATGTATTAAGATTATTTTTACTTTAATTTAAATTGTTTTATAAGAAGTTAAATTCTAAATTTGTTATTTCTTATGTATATATAAATGAATTTACCTCTTTATAAATTAAAAAGAAATGAAAACAATCAAATTGTAAATATAAGTTTATTCATATATTTTTAAACCATTTTTTTTCTTTTAAATTTCAAAACATCAAAGTCAAATTCAAATTAAATTATAAACTTCAAAATAAAAATCAAGTTATATATGTGTGCATATATATAACTCTCATTAAATTTTAAAATAACAAATCCTATTTCTAACAAAATTTATTTATGTTTATAAAAATTAAGCATTCTCAATATCATTTGAAAATAACAAATTAAACAATATTTAAAATGATTTATAAAAGATATCATAAATTACTTCTATAAATTAAGATCATATGTAAATTTTATTTTAAATTCTTATATATATATATATATATATATATATATATATATATATATATTCAAGCAATAATTTAAAAAGAAAATACAACTATGTTTTTAATGTTAATCTAATTTAAATTCATATTCGAGTTAATTAAATATAAATTTAAACAAATAAGGTTTTCCTTTAATATAAACTATATAATTATTTATTAAATTGTTTAGAACAATTAAATGTTAAATTTAAATGAAATTTCCAATTTTACCAAATAAAAATTAAAAATTGATTCATTTACTAAGTTTTAAATCAGAGTTTATCCATTTACAAGATATACAATTATATATAAACAAAAAACAGTTTATTAGCTTTAAAATGATAAAATCTGCCAATTTAAATATTTATTAAAAGAAGATTATTAAATCAATCCAAATTTTATTATCAAAAATATCAAATCAAATTAAATTTATAACACAGATTACTAAATTTATATTGCCCAATTTACGGGATATCACAAACAGTTTGCTAGCTTGCTTTGTTCTATTTCTGCTTTGCATTATCTATTCTCTGCTTTCCACATTCCATTACATTTGTATAGTTCAATTTGTTACATTTAATTTTTACATGCATTTCGTATTCTCCGTGAATTTTTGTTGCTTCATTACATTTTTTTTCACTCTTTACTTCTTTAGTTTAAAGAAAAAATTAATTGCTTTTATAATTCGACTTGAGTTAATTTATTCTTAAGTCTTGCTTTTATAATTCTTTAGTTTAAAAAATTTTATTTTTAATTTTTGGACCAATCACCGACACTCAAACAACAGGAAGCGCAAAATCCTAAACCTATGAATCAATCGCGGAATTATGATTTCTGAATTATGACATTCCAATTGTAAATGGCACTGGGTTGCATCGATGGACATTAGCATGGTGATAACTGAACGTAATAAAAGATTAACATGCTAGTTGATGATTTCAAATAATAATTTTACGCTCAATTTATGAAAAACCCCTAAGGCGTATTGCCACGAGAATCACTGGCTCTTCCGCTACATTTTGTTTACCATTGATGTTCTGTTTAAAAAAATGTACTTGCATTAATAAATTTTTAAGCGCATATCAATTACTCTAACATAGTGAATCAAAATAACTTACAACCATAAACAAATATAGCTCTTTCATTTGGGCCTGCAAGGTAGTAATTTCATTTTCCAATGCATGTGCTTTTTTTGAACTACTCGTGTGAACTACAAACTGAGTTGGTGTAACTCCAAAACCTAGTCCCCTTATTCTACCTCTATGTTCACGACCAAAAGCCTTCGACACTCCATCTTCCTCCAACAATACCGTTCCCTAAGAACTTTGATCGGTGTTTTTATACTCTTTTATCTTTTTCTACAAATAAAAAATATCCATTTTTCGCATGTCACAACATTCATGTAAGGTTCATATATTGGAGACAACCGTGAAAATACATGCCAATTAAAATATATCAAATTCAACTTGCTAGAAATAAAAAAAATAAAAAAATAATTGGATTAAAGAAAGGGTAAAATGAAGTCAAAATGGAAAACGGAGAAATAATTAGATGTAATATATATGTATTCTTACCATGTAATCGCCGACAAAAGAATTTGGTGGTTCTCCATTTTTCTTTATGTGGCCTCTACACCACAAATCCTCCCTAGTAATATCCGATGAGCAACCGCTTTCTTTTTTCTGGAAAAAGAACTTAAAAACAAATTACTAAACCGTATTGGATGAATATTTTTTATACTCATAACAAATGAATTTATAAGTTATTTTTTCTTACCATATCTTCTGCAAGTCTTGCGTACCCCTTTCGACTCATAGTGTATGGAATTGTATTCATTGCTCATATGGTTTTGTATTTATTGCTCGTCGACTACAAAAGAGAAATTCAATAAAATTAGATATAATAAATTGAAATGAAAAAAAATTCAACAGTAGACACTAAAATAAAACCAACTACCTCAAATTCTTTCGTCAATTTCTCGTTGGCAAAATCATTCCATTCTTGAGCACTCTTAATATTATCTTGTTTTAACATGCCTAATTTGTTGGAAGCATCGGGACTCTTTTCTGTAACTTTTACAGCTTTAACTAGCCGTGACTTTGACTCTTTCCATCGCAGTACCAACATTTGAAGAAGCATATGTTGATGTATGTCATCCAACTTGAATCTTGCCTGCACAGTGTGAACAGTGTTATCAATGATTATTTGAATTCAACTGTAACCTTCAAGCACATTTTAATGAATAAGACTAACAAAACTAACCTTCAACCACATTTTAACGAAGAATCCAAAATTACCGTGTTATCTAAAGAATTTAAATTTAGTACAGTACTATTTGTAATACCTGAATACATGTCCATAGATCAGCCTTCAATTTGTTATCGACTTTCTTCCAATTCCTAATGGTCACGTGTACCATCTCCCTTGCTAAATCCCAATATATGATGATAAATGTTTGGAATTTGGACCAATAGGCTGATTTCGGTCGTTAAACTCAATTTCTACCTTCTCATTCGGTGTTAAGGAAAATAATCTCATCATTATTTTTCCTCATTTTCTTTTAGTTTTGACCATGTTCACCTCTTCGGAGGAAGGATCTAAATTCATAGGTGAAGCGGACCTTTGAGCAGTTGAATCATGACGATTGGACGAGTGTATGGTAATGATGTTTTAGAACGGAGTTTAATCATGAGGAATGGACGAGCGTGTGGTAATCATGTTTTGGAGGGGAGTTGAATCATGAGGAATGGACGAGGGTGTGGTAATGATGTTTTGAAGGGGAGTTGAATCGTGAGGATTGGATGAGTGTGTGGTAATGAGGTTTTGGAGGGGAGTTGAATCAAGAGGATTGGATGAGTGTGTGGTAGTAAAGTTTTGGAGAGGGGTTGACTTACGGCAAGGAATGATGGGTAGAGGAATTTCACCATGCTTGCGTGGAGATTTTCTAACACTAGCATTCATATCCTTAAGAGTACAAGCAACTTCAACTTCAACATCTTTCGTTTTAGAGATTCTAATACCACCATTAGCTTCAGTTAGACCACGAGCAGTTGCAAGTGTAGCCAGACTTTGTTTCTTTGATCTTTTCTTTGCTTTCTTCGAGCTCTGAAATTATTTGAACAAATATAGCATTATTAAGGGTATAGTTGGGATTGAGATAAATATTTTTAACACTCAAGCATTAAATGAAATGAGTCAAATAAAAAGCTAAAACCGAAACTATAGCATGATCTCTAAAAATTACTTGGTGAGTGGCATGGGTAGCAGAGATGCAATTTGTCGTATGGGACATCTCACTGATTAACCATGTTCTTTTTAAAGAACGCATATAATAGGCATATATATGAACGTATTGACATATTATATAAACTGTAAGATTCTACTTGTTCTTACGATATCAATTATGTTCCATGTGATTATGAAATCATAAAGTAAATATCGACTATTAGTTCAATCATTATGAATTTCCATAGCCAACGCATGTATTATTAGTAAAAACTCAAAAGGCAAAATGCTGAGTAAGAGCTGTGAAGCAAATAGGAGTTCTATTGTCTGGTTATATAGCTAGAAGTCAAATTTATAAAGTTGTCATTTCAAGGTACATGAAAGGAACCGAATCTCATTTACAAAGGCCCTTGCAATAATACAAGTATATACTATTAATGATTTGGTGAAAACCAAAAACTACCAAGCTACCACGAAACATGCTTCTGATTTTAAGCTTTCAGTAACACCTGTACCACAACAGCAAAACTTAGCAAATATTCAATACAGATATTTCTCATTGATATACAGGAACTCAGTGATATGACCGCAATAAGAACAGATGACATCCTGAACACACTACAGATGACATCCTGAACACACTACATATGACACTACAGATGACAAACCACAATAAGAACAGATGCTTTACAGAGGTGATGGGTATATTGGAGGTGTTGTTTGTTGAAATGTAGATGTTGTGATGGTGGCAACGAGGATGTAAAGGAAGAAATATTTGTTTTGGGTGGGGAGAGGGGGGTTGTAGCAAGGATGATGAAGTATGTTGGAGTTTAAAGGGAGCTTGGATGATGGTTAGAGCAAAGGAGGTGATAATAAATGTCTATAACAGCCATGTGGAGTTCACATGCAAAGTTGCACTTGCGCTGTTGAAATGGTGAAGATGTTGCAGTGTGAACAGTGGGAAGGTGTGTGAATAGTGTGATGGAATGAACTATTTGTGGTAATTGGTTGTTCACTGAGTAAGGCAGTGTGATGGAAGAGTTCGTGAGGACTGTGGCAAGGCAGTGATGACAGAGGGGAGTGTTTTGGTTAAGTATGGCTAGAGGTGGTGAGATGATTGTGTGACAGCAGCAGTGAACTGATGGAAAGATGATGTTTGTACAGGCAGCTTGAAGGTGTTTGTACAGGCAGCTTGAAGGTGTAATGAATGGGTTGATGATGGTGTGCACTATGCACAACTTTGCTGGTTTGCTATAGGGATAACGAATGTGTCGATGAGCAGTTACTGGCGGGGATGGCAGTAGTAGTATGGCCAGAAGTAAAGGGTGCAGCAGTAAAGTGGATGTGCATAGTTGCACAATTATGTGCATAGAGTGGAAGTGAAATTGACAGAAAGTGTGAGGTTAAAGGTGGTAAATGAAATTGTATATGTAAAAGAAAATTGTAACAAAAAAAATTGTAAAAGTTTTGCAAAAAAAAATGGAAAGAAAAGGTTTGAGCATCATTTTAATTTCTCCAGGACAAAATTCAGTTGTAATATTATTCAAGATGGTTATCTTTTCTTGATGTTGCTCGTTCTTACCCATGGGTGCAACAAGTTCAAGCTTCTTTTACTAAGTGATCAACCTGAAAAAAAACCATAACATGTTGAAAATTAACATCATACTAATTATAGGATTTTTTTTATATGTAAAGACTATGATATCAGACAAATATTTAAACAACCACGTATGATACAGTATAAAAATACTTTGACACACTTCTGTCAAAAACTCAAGTAAATAAATATGCAATTTGATAACTTGTATTCTTTTCAATCAGAAGAGAAATTTAGTTATGGGTTTACCTTTCAAAAAAGAGATGCACTTTTGAAATCAGAAATGAAGAAAGGTAATTCAATAATATTTAATTGTTAGTTTCTTAACCTAACTTAGAACAAAGGTCTTTATTTTGTGTTTACACTATATATATGAGACAAATAACTACATAACTAAACATTTTAAGGCATATGACTATATATAAAAAAAATGAATGCTTTATTCATACCAAAATTCCATCGCAATCCTTCCTTATGTAACTTTCGCACCCATTATCAACATCTCTATCATTAAGTAGTGACTCATCTAGTGGTTTACTAGTTGAGTTTTCCTCCTCCTCATATTTTTTCAATTCATGGAAACCTCTAAAAGGTGCTTTCAAAACAACATACCAATTTGAACAACTACTTTCTCTAGAGAAGAACACTTGTACACCTTCTCTCGCTAAGATGAAAGGATCGCTTTGCAAATTGATTTTGGAATTAATGTAAATTGACTAATGTAAATCCATCTTCAATCTTAACTCCACGATAAATATTTTCCCGATCACACTTAAACAAAGTAACCTGAAATAGACGGTAGTCCAACAACAAAATTTCACGTAAGATGCCATAATAAATAATTTTCTCAACGGACCCGTCTACCCGAATAGTATTTGCCTTAATGGAAACACCACTATTTTGCGTAGACTTCTCGTAATCCTTAGTATGGAAATGTCGTCCATTAACAATATAGCTAATATACGAAACTACTTGTGACCGAGGCCCATATGAAAGCCATTTTATTATTTCGCTAACATGTGAAACATTTCTCTCATCTTTAACCTGGATATATATAATTTTGTTTATAACGATATATGACAAAAATATGTGCATATATGAAGGTTAATTGTTATAAAGAAAGAAAATATAACTACTCCAACCTTTTTTCCAAACCAACAACTAAAAGTCTCTAAATGTAGTTTTGAAAATTCCACATCGTCTTGTAACAGTCGACGGTGCAAACGTTTCAACTCCTCATTATGCATTCTAGATCGCAAATGTATAGGTTAAAATTTAATTTCGTTCACATAGAATAATCGAGTTGAACTTATACTTACACTATGTACGGCTCCACTTCATCGGTGTTGAACAACACATACCGATGAGCAGCATCAATTAATTCTTCGGAAACCAATGTGGGTTTTCCTTTGGAAATTGGACATCCATTGAGTATGGAATCACTTTGCTGCAAGTCATTCTGATTTTTTATTTCTCCAAACTTATCCCCATCGTTAATATATCTAGCGCAATACTTAATGCATTCTTCAGAAGAATAACGCTTAGCTATGCATCCTTCGGGTCGGGCTTGATTTTTAACATAACCCTTCAGTATTTTCATATACCTACAATCAAGATTTAAGCATAAAATGCTTTTGTAAATGCATGATTAATTAATTAATTATGTTAATTATTCATAAAAAAATATATCTCTCAAATGGATACATCCACCGGTATTGTACCGGTCCATAAATTCTTGCTTCCCTCTCCAAATGTATTGTCAAGTAAATCATGACGTCAAAAAAGAAGGAGGAAAGAATCTCTCAAGGTCACATAGTGTTAATGCGACTTGATTTTCCATGGATTCTAATTTATCTCTATCAAGCACTCTTTGACATTTGTCATTGTAAAATGAACATAGTCGCAATAATGCATTCCTTGTACCTATAGGCAATAGCCCTCTCAATGCTACAGACAATAGTTGTTGTAGCAAAACATGATAATCATGAGACTTAAGACTTGAAATTTTGTCCCGTTTTGCAAAACATTTCCTAATATTTGAGCTATACCCATCAGGCACCTTCAAATTCCTCATCCTATCGTAAAAGATCTCTTTTTGTTGGTCTATTAATGTGCACGGGGTAACAGGAAGTAATACTTTACTTCCAACATCTATAGGATGCAACTTCTTCCTTATACACGTTGCTTCTAAATCTTGATGGGAACTAATTCCATCTTTTGATTTTTCTTTGATATCAAGCAATGTACCGAGAATACTGTCACAAATATTTTTCTCGACATGCTTTACATCTAGATTGTGACGCAACGGAAGTGCCTACGAAAACCCATAAATTGTGTATAATAAAGTGATAGTAAAATACTAATTACTAGAAATGGTTAAAAAAATAAAAAGACATTATATTTTTAGATATATTTTACCTTCCAATAAGGCAAATAAAAAAATGGATTTCTTTTTCCACATTTGGATTCCCTTTTTCTTTACATCCCCCCGTTTTCTTTTCCTACTCTCTCCCTCTTCTTTCTTTGTTTCTTCCCCCACTCATTCACAATATCTTTGACATCATCGAAGATTTGAGTACCAGTATGTATTGGAGGCATTTGTCCATTTTCTATGGTTCCATCAAGCAAGTTTTTCCAGTGACGGTATTCATTAGTAGGTGCAAGAAATCATCTATGACCCAAGTATGCGCATTTTTTACTAAATGGTAGCCATATTGAACGTGTATTCATGCCACAAACAGTACATGCTCTCTTACCTTTTACAGTGCAACCTGCTAAATTTCCGTAAGCTGGAAAATCATTTATTATCCACATCGGAATTACATTTAATCTAAATTTGCTGCAATCGTATGCATCATACACTTTTACCCCTTTATTCCATAATTTGTCCGAATCATCAATAAGTGGTTGCAGATATACATCAATATCTTTTCCTGGTTGATGTGGTTCGGGAATTAATAAAGATAGCATTATATTATCTTTATGCATACAAAGCCACGGAGGGAAATTATAAGCAACAAGAAACACTGGCTAACAACTATATGTTGAATTCCAATCACCAAAGGGGTTAAAACCATCACTTGTAAGACCGAGCCTTAAATTTCATGAATCGGTTGCAAAGGAAGGATACATTCTATCAATTGTAGACCATTAAGAGGAATCTACAAGATGTTGTAGTTTGCAATCTTCTCTTTTATTACTGATATGCCTCTTAATTGTTCTGAGGTCTCCGGCGACATGAACATTCTTTTCAACCTTGGTATGAGTGGAAAGTATCTCAAAACCATCATAGGTATTTTGGTTTGCCTTCCATCTTCACTTGTCTTGTTCTTTTTGCAACGAGATTTGCCACATGTGAGGCAAAAATCACAATGTGCAAGCTCTTTTCTATATAGACAACAATCGTTTACGCATGCATGTATATTCCTATAACCTAAAACAAATTATTTAATCAAATTATTTTTTGCATATGTAGAAGCAGGAAGCTTGTTTTCCTTAGGTAGCATATCCCTAAGAAGCTTAAGTAGTTCCGCAAATTCCATGTCGGTTATACCATTTGGAGCCTTATGTTTATAAAGAAGTATTGTAGCAGACAACTTTGTATGGCTTGTACAACCAGGATATAAAGGAATTTCAGCTGTCTCCGACATTTTCTTAGTCCGTTCCCTATGTTTATCGTTAACATGATACTTATTCTCATCGTCACCAATTTCTACATCTAAATACATTCTTTATGTATCTGCCACTTCATCGGCTTCATTTCATGAATGACATGCTTCTCCGTGAAAGATCCATACATCATATGTTTGATCAATTCCAAAGAAAACCAATTGCGTCACAACATCTCTTGGAGAATGCTAAACAAGATTCCTACATTGACGACATGGACAAATAATTTTTTCTGGACTACCCTCACTTTCTGCATGCTTATGTACGAAATTCCGAACGGCTTGCCTATATTCCTCTATCATTCTACAAAAAATAAACATGTTCTTGGTCAACCCTAAATAGTTATAAGTATGAAATAACTAATCAAAAATTACAAAACCTTGGTAGGTTAACCCATATTTTGTCCATAGCTTGTGAGGATCCGATTGGACGCACATGCAAAAGACACTAGTAACTACACGGCAAAAGAAACTAGAAAGTTTTAAATAGTCCATTCTTTACATGCACTTCATCAAGAAACTAGTAACACTTTTTTTATGCTAGTCTATGCACTAACATTGGAAAAAAAATAGTTTGTTAGTTCACAAGTTTTCTTTTCATTGTTAATATCATTTATTATTTGCACAGTACGAATAAATTACATAGAATGAGTCATTACAAATTAAAAATGAAAAATATATTCAATTGTCTTCTACATGAAATGAAAAACAGAAATGCTTTTAGCAATATTATCAAATTTGTCACAAGATTAGCGACTTCTATTAAGCATAACTGAAGAAAGTGTTTTCCATTTCAACATTTTTTGGAAAAGAGGCTGCCATTCTTGAAAGCTACATTTGCTTGATTATCTGTACATTTACTTTTAGAGTTTTTAGTAACGTTATTCCTGTATATTTCAGATTTTAGATGTTTTTAACGTACTTAATTTAAATGGTAGATACTTCTCAGATTTGTATTATTTTTTTGTTAAACAATTTTTTGACGCCATTGCCGAGGAGTAGTATTGCTTTTAATTTTATATTCTTCGTATTATTTTTCGTTTGATTTGAGTGTGTATTGCATTAAAAAAAATTGTTTATGTTTGTTGTTTTATTTTAGATTTCAGTTTGTTATGTGCATGTTCTAGTTTTCCATTTGCATTGCATTTCCTATTGAAAAAAAGCATCCACGATTTCATTCCAAAAAAAAAATTCCTTTTATTCAATTTATGTTGCTCATTTACAACTTTCTTTTTTTCCTTTTACAATTTTACATTTACATTGAAAAAAAAATTCTGCTGTCCATCATCAAATTTGCTTCGTGTTGCACTACCCCAAATCGCTGCATATACACTTCCTCATCGAAATACATCTACAACTGTTCCAGTCTCCCCCTGTCCTCCCCTTTGTGCATTTGTGCACATGCACTTGCACACTTTCAAAAGTGACCACAGACTCTATCATCTACTAACGCACAAATCTGCAGTCATTCTTCATGCTGCATTCATTCTTCATACTGCCTATTCACCACATTCAAACATCCATAGAAAACTACCGCCAAACTCCTATTCAAATACCCCCAAATCTTTTTTTCAAGTTGAGACTTCTATGACGAAATCGTTATCTGGTTTTCTGACGCAGCGGATTTAACAAACTTGATGTGCTAATAACGTTTTGATACAAATTGGCGCACTTTCTTCCTCACGAAATAAATTCGTATCAAGTAAACTTGGTACAATGATAAATGCCCAAATCCGTTGATCTCTCGAGATACCGGATTCTAGCTATCTTCAACACGTTGATTGCGCACGATTCCGCGTTAGAAGATCTACGATTCTTCGACGTTGATCTCCCGCACGAGATTCCGTGAATCGGCTTCAAATCGTTGATTCGAGCGCACTCGAATATTCGAATATGGAAGAAGAAGGAGATCACACTCAACTTCAACAAAAGTGGCAAAAAGCACACAAACAAATTTTATTCAAAAACAACTCTTTTTTACAATGACATCACGCCCCAATTTATAGGAAATTTACAACACACAGCCGACCTAACATCAGCGACCTACGACCCAACATGTTACAACATTCCTGCGACTTATCAGTACACGACATAACAATCTTACAACGACCCACGTCTTAACAACAAACAACTTAAGAAAATTACAACACAGCGCCATAGCAACATACAACATACGGACATGACGACCTAACAGATAGCCCAACTTCACGCGACCTAAGAAATCAGCGGCTTAAGCTTCAGGAGCGACCTAAAATGAAATGAGCGACTTAAGTGATGAGAGACTTAAGGTCAGCGACCTATCATGGTAAGCGGCTTAAAGCAATCAGCGACTTAAGAAAGGTAGCGGTATAAAGAACTGCGGCAAAACTTGCTAGGTCGCTCACACGACATAGCTTGCTGTTGGTATAACCCGCTATGGCATGACTCGCTAGGTCGCAGCCGACTTAAGGCCAAGCATTCGAACCCTGGTTGACTCTCTAACTCGCTAGGCCGTAACCCGCTAGGTCGCTGGCGACTTAAGGCACGCAACCTACGACTTAAAGCATGATGCGCTGCATCATGCTCCCCTGGTTGAAAAGAATTCGACCCCGAATTCACACTTTCCTCTTCCTCGACAAGCTTGTGCTCATGATACAGAATCAAATGTTTGATGTTGAAAACGTCAGCAGTATGAATATGATCTGGCAATCTTAACTGATAAACATTCTCATTGATCTTCTTCACGATTTCCAAAGGACCAATCCTTCTAGCAGCTAGCTTGTTGTAAGGTCCAACAGGAAATCGATCCTTGGTTAACACTGCATACACAAAATCTCCTTCCTTGAAGTCAACATGTCATCGTTTAATATCTGCGGATTGCTTATATTTCTCGTTCCCCTTATGCAACCGTTCCTGCACAACCTTGTGGCATTCTTGCAATTCCTTCACCAAATCACTAGCCCGTTTGATTACTCCTTTCTGCTGTGGTACTGTAGATAAATCTAACGGTCCTTTAGGAATTGTTGAATATACGATCTGGAATGGACTAAACCCAGTGCTTCGATTAACTGCATGGTTGTGTGCAAACTCAGCTTGACATAACTTCGAATCCCAACTCTTTAAATTGTCATCCAGGAGGCATCGCAATAGATTACCTAGGGATCTATTCACAACCTCCGTCTGTCCATCCGTCTATGGATGATAAGTATGTGGAATATACGAGTATATGATTTTTGTTTGATGATAATAAACATATATATATATTCATTTAAATGTATTTGTTAATGTACTATTCTATTTTTCATAGATTAAATAAATATTTGTTGAATAAAATAAATTACAAAGAATTTGAATGAAATTTGAATTCAAACAGAAATTTTATTCAAACAAATATTTATTACAATTTTGAATAGTACAATTTCAAGCTCTCACTATACATATACAGTTTTGAATACATCACAATTCAATTTACATTAATAACCTCACTACATATCACTCACACTCGTATTTTGTCTTCAACTGCATTCCACTTTGAATCCAGCATCTGAGAAATCTACAAAAATATTCACTAACGCAGTAAAATTGAAAAAGAAATATTTTTGCAATATAAAATGAAATATGATTTTTGAAAATATTATTTGCCTCAGTTATTTGGGTTGTTCGTCATCGTTCACATTTGAATTCATCACACACGAACAAGTGTGTCATGCACAGTGTATCACTGTACATGCCACAAGGCCTTGCACATCAATATACACTTGATAATGCTACAGGGACAGGTGAGCACATGTCAAACCCAAATGAAAAGCCGCGTTCAACTCACGTGCAATATATCACAACACGAGCACAAGGTCAAACCCTAGTTTTTGAAACTGGATTCAACTCAAGTGAAATTTCAAAAATCAACATGTATGGATTGAAAGACCAGCTGCAACATGAAGTGAATCAAGTTCAGTAAGGAAATGCACCAATGCAAACTCAAATAAGTATGTGTAACTGTGAAAACTGAAGTGAACAAATGTCAACAGCAATGAAAGCAACATGACCTCAAGATCACACTATGTAGTGTACAACAACAAGTCCAGCAGCTCAAGTAACAAAACTCGAGTGCAACAGTGAAGCCAGAACATGAATAATACAACATGACAGTGCAGACCACAAAGAAATGCCACAAAGCAAACAAAGACCAGATAGTACAGAGCCAAGAATACATGTACTCGAGGCAATATGCACAAGTGAAAAACCAAAATGGAAAAGCAGTTCATACAACATATACAAGATAGATGAAGCAATGTCAGTAGTGAACCCAGACAAAAGTCAGAGAGTGCAGACATGATTATCAAGCTACATCTCAAATGAGAAAGTGCAATAAAGTGAAACTTAACTATCAAGACAAAGTACAATAACAAATTCAGTGAAGCCCAAATATACAGAAGTCAATGCCGAGAAACAATGCATACAAATAATCAGGTCAAAATGAAGCAAACTACAGAATCAAGTGCACCAGTGATGCAAGCTACTGATTATACAATGAAAACATCAATTGAAGTTCAGGTTAAACCAACATGCAAACAGTGACGGCACTATCAGTGTCAGGCACACATATATATGAAGCAGCACAAGTGCAAATTCGACAAGCACATGAAACATGAAAACAACAAGTTCAACTGAAATGAAAACAGTTCGAAGAAGACTACAATATCAAGTACATGAAGACTACAATACATAAGTCAGTGCAGTGATACATGGAATCACATAAACAAGTTCGAACAACCAGAAAACATCATATTCACGAATGTAATGTTCAAGTGGAAACCAGTGAAGATGGCCAGAGACGAAGATAGGGACAAACACAAAGATGGCCGAGGCCATGTCAAAAGCAGGTGTTAACCAAGTCAGAATTCAACGCAAATATATCTTTGAAAAAGTCAAAGCAAATTAAAATAGGAAATTTTCCGTCGTATCAATCAAGAGAAAATCGAACGCTACAAAATCAAGGCCGTGCGCATCAAGTTAAAAATATATCAGGAAAGCCTTGCGCATCAGGCAATTAAAAATTTGGAAAGTATCGAATTGATACAAGCAAATTCAAATGTCTCGAATACATATAAATACCAAACCCAAAAATTCATCATGGGCATCGAGTGTGCAACAAGAACAAGTGATAATTCAAGCAAATTAAACCAGCAAAGAGATTACATACCGCAATCTGACGCACTCGATCGAATGGGCAGCAGCGAACGAGCGCAAGCAACACAAACTAGAATCGATCATCAGAGAAGCCGCGAGCAAGAGCAACACCAGAGAATCGAATTTGAAGAAAGCCTCAATTTGGATCGATAGTACAAAACCCTAATTGTCGAAGAGGAACGAACAAGAATAGATAGCCGACATTGATAAAAGAAGATAACAGGGCCGCGTTTTTTCTTGAGTGATAATACTTTGGGCCGGTTATATTTTAGAGGCTTTTGGCTATTAGGGTTTTGGGTTTAATTATTTTTATTTGTTGTTTTTACTTTTCGAATCAAAGTATTGGTAAATCACCACCTAGGTTGTAGGTAGTGTCAGATTGTCTAGTTAGAATTAGTTCAGTGAGCAGGGTGTGCGAGTTTGCAAAACTCTATAGGAGGGAGCAGAGTTTGTGAGTTTGCAAAACTCTATTGGCGGGAGCAGGGGTTGCGAGTCTATTAGAGTGTTTGTAAGCGGGAGCAAGGGTTTGCGAGTCTGTTAGAGTGTTTGTAAGCGGGAGACTGTTTAATTCTAATAGAAATCTGGGAATGCAGCAGTATGCAGGGGTTGCCAAAGCTGGGTAAATTTTGTGTGTGATTTACTTTTCAGCATATTTATTTCTGCAGTTTGTTTCTGTGTTTAAATCGAGAAAATTTGCTATAACTCTATTTACCCCCCTCTAGGGTTAATCTAGATCCTACATAGTACTACTAAATTTCAGCTTTGTCCCGACCATTCTCCATAGACTCATCCAAAAATGACTTAGAAAACGAGTGTCTCTATCTGAAACAACAGATTCAGGCAACCCATGAAGACGATAGACCTCTCTGAAGTATAACTGAACAACATTAATTGCATCTGCCGTCTTCTTGCATGCAATAAAATGTACCATTTTTGAAAATCGATCAACCACCACATATATAGAATCATTGCCACGTTGCGTCCTCGGCAAACCCAATACAAAGTCCATACTAACATCTACCCATGGCTTAGTAGGTATAGGCAACGACAAATATAAACCTGCATTTGTCGCGGTCCCCTTTGACACTTGAGAAATATGGCACCTCTGAACAAATCTTTCAACTTCTTTTCTCATTGACGGCCAAAAATAAGATTTTGCGATCAACTGCATAGTACGGTCGCGGCCCACATGTCCTTCCTCATGTAATTCTTTGATAATCTTCATTCGTAAACTGCAATCTGGAATACACAGTTGATTTCCTTTAAATAGAAAACCATCAACCAACACATATCCATTTATGCTTCCCTGTTTCACTTTGTCTAGGATCTTGGAAAAATATGAATATGATGTAAGCAAATCTGGAAGTAAGTCAAAACCCATCACCTCTACTCGCATAGTTGTCAGTAAACTACTCCTTCGACTCAATGCATCGGCAACGCGATTAGTTACTCCAGACTTGTGCTTCACGACGAATGTAAATTGTTGCAAATAAGCTATCCACGATGCATGCCTAGCTGCAATTTTATCCTGCCCTTGCAAATATTTCAACGCTTCATGATCCGTATACAAAACAAATTCTTTATGGAATAAATAATGTCTCCAATGCTTCACAGCCAGCACAATTGCATAAAATTCCACATCATAAGTATTGTATCTCATCTTTGCTCCAGAAAGTTTTTCACTGAAATAGGCAATTGGACGATCCTTCTGACTCAACACTCCTCCAATTCCAACTTTAGATGCATCCGTGTGTAACTCAAATAGCAACTGAAAATCTAGAAACACTAGAATAGGCGCTGAGGTTAAAAGGTCCTTGATTCGCTCAAAAGCTAATCCTGCCTCTTCCGTCCATGAAAATTTCTTTCCTTTCATACAATCTGTAACATGAGCCATCACACTACTGAAGTGTGAGATAAAACTTCGATAAAATGAAGCTAACCCATGAAAACTTCTGACTTCTGTGATAGTTTTGGGTTGTGGCCAGTTTCTGATTTCGGCAACTTTACTCTGATCCACCTGTATTCCCTCCTTGGATACGACATATCCCATAAATAAAACACTTGGCATCATGAACACGCATTTCTTCGTTGCTGCATAGAACTGTTCCTGATGAAGAATAATTAACACTTTCCGCAAATGTTGAATATGCTCCTCTGTGCTTGCACTATAGATCAAGATATCATCAAAATAAACAACAACAAACTTCCCAATGTAAGGTCTAAAAATTTGATTCATCACCCTCATAAATGTACTTGGTGCATTCGATAGACCAAACGGCATGACCAGCCATTCATATAATCCGTTTCGAGTCTTGAATTCTGTCATCCATTCTTCACCTGGTCTAATACGAATCTGAGGATAACCACTCTTAAGATCAATCTTTGAAAAGATTACAGACCCACTTAGTTGATCCAATAGATCATCAAGTCTTGGCATAGGAAATCTGTATCTGATAGTTATTTTGTTGAATTCCCTGCTATCTGTACACATTCTCCATGGACCATCTTTCTTCGGTACTAACAAAGCTGGTACAGCACAAGGACTAAGACTTTCTCGAACACGCCCTTGCTCAAGCAACTCCTCAACCTGTCTCCTCAACTCTCCATGCTCCTTCGGACTCATACGATAATGTGGCCTATGCGGTAACACAGCACCTGACACTAGATCAATTTGATGTTGTATGTCCCTCAATGGTGGTAACCCCTTGGGCAATTCCGTAGGAAAGACATCGTCAAATTCATTCAACATTGGTCTAACCTCCTCAGGAATTTCAATATCTTCACTTGCTTCATACCCAATCAACTTAAATATTTCAGCACTATCCTTCATTTCTTCAACAAATTCTTTCAAAGATAATAGGCTAGTTGATTCCATCTTCTTCTCTGCTTTGCTTTCACTTTGCTCACGCTTCTTAGGAACCGAAGTAATTTGAGTACCTTCGAACATGAAACTGTAGCTGTTGGTGTGACCATTATGTTGTACAGCTCTATCATATTGCCATGGTCTTCCCAATAGTAAATAACAAACATCCATGTCAACTACATCACACCATATATCATCTTTGTATTTCTTCCCAATAGAAAATGTAACAAAAGCTCGCCTTCCCACTTTCACTTCTCCACCTTTCTTCAACCATGACAGTTTGTAAGGTCTAGGGTGTTTTTCAGTCTTCAAGCTTAACTTCGTAACGTTTTCTTTACAAATAATGTTATCACAACTTCCCGCATCGACAACAAACCGACAAAACTTTCCCAAAATAGTACATGTAGACTGAAAAATATTGCTCCTTAGCCAACTAGAATCGTTCTCTTGCTTTTGGCGTTAAACAAGACCTCCTCATCATCAAGTTACATCCTTTATCTCCTGACACAACTTCTTCATCATCATCAAACTTCGATGGTTGAGAATAGTCAACTTCAGCTTCCTCATTCTCATATTCACATTCCTCTGCAACTAATGTTCTCTTCTTTGGTTTTGTACATTCATTATGTTTGTGGCCAAACTCCTGACAATTGTAGCACTCGATACTGTTGTCGACCTTTGCTTTAGCGGCTTCTTTAACAACTGGCTTACTAACTGCCTTGGAAACATTAGCATTGCTACGAGCACCCTTATTCTGATTATTGGAACTTGTAAACTCACCACCTCCTCGTCTCCCTTGTTTCTCCCAAGCTAAGGCTTTCTGATGTGCTTCAGCAACAAACATTGGATTAAACATATTCACCATGTCTTGAATTTGCATTCGTAACCCTCCAATATATCTAGTCGTTAGCCGTTCCTCTGTTTCCATTATATCATTCCTTGTAATCAACTGATAAAATTCATCTACATAATCATTCACTTTCCTCGTCCCTTGTCTCAAGTTCTATAAACGTTGATATATAAGAGATTGATAATTTTATGGCAAGAAAGTTGCTTTCATCATCTTTCTCATCTTCTTCCAAGTGACAACTTTTGACTTTCCCATTCTCTCCCGTGTTAGTTTAGTTTGCTGCCACCAAGCCATAGCTCTTCCCCTTATCCTTGTAGCAACTAACTGAACTCTACGATTCTCTGGCACTTCTTTGAATTCCAAAATTTCTTCAACATTAGACTACCAATCAAGAAATTCTTCTGCTTGCATACCACCTTTGAATTCTGGAATTTCCATCCTCATACCTGATTCCCATTTACGATCATTCTCTGAATAGAGATACTGATTTCGACCTTGGCCTCAATCTCGATAATGAATACTGCCTCTATCACCATATTCCTCAAAATCATATGTATGTCGATATCGATCTCATCCATCTACATCTCTATAACTATGCATGTCCCTTCTACCTTGCCTTTCAACATCACGGTAAGATTCATTGTCAAACTCACGTGGGGTTCTTCTCTCTTCACCTCGATACTCATGGTGTTCTCTTCTCATGGAAACTGATGATTCTCTTCTATCTGGATAAGATTGGGGTGACATTCTCCTTTGTTCCGAAACCAAAGGTGAAACTCTGTTTCCACTAGGTGCGAAACTGGTGAAGTTCTCCTTTGACTTTGATTCTTGTCTCTCATCAACTTCTCTAACTTTCCAATACCTTCATCGAACTTTTCATTGATACGCTGCTCCATCTGTTCAGCTTCTTGTCTTCTATACACATCTTCAACATTCTGAAAACGATTAGCATGTCTCGGAGGCATGATTATCAACAAACTCAGATCCAACACAAATACTACTTTAACTCGGCTCTGCACTAGCTCGGCTTCGACCTAACCTGGTTCTGCACTTAGCTCGGCTCGGCTTTAACTCGGCCTTGATCTTACTTAGCTTCAACTTAGCTCTGCAAGCTCTGATACCAATCTGACGCAGCGGATTTAACAAACTTGATGTGCTAATAATGTTTTGATACAAATTGGTGCACTTTCTTCCTCACGAAATAAATTCGTGTCAAGTAAACTTGGTACAACGATAAATGCCAAAATCCGTTGATCTCTCGAGATAACGGATTCTAGCTATCTTCAACACGTTGATCGTACACGATTCCGCGTAAGAAGATCTATGATTCTTGGACGTTGATCTCGCGCACGAGATTCCATGAATCGGCTTCAGATTCGTTGATTCGAGCGCACTCGAATATCCAAAGATGGAAGAAGAAGAAGATCACACTCAACTTCAACAAAAGTCGCAAAAAGCACATAAACAAATTTTATTCAAAAACAACTCCTTTTTACAATGACATCACGCCCCTATTTATAGGAAATTTACAACACACAGCCAATAACATCAGCGACCTACGACCCAACACGTTACACTATTCCTGCGACTTATCAATACACGACATAACAATGTTACAACGACCCAGGTCTTAACAACAAACAACTTAAGAAAATTACAACATAGCGCCATAGCAACATACAACATACAAACATAACGACCTAACAGATAGCCCAGCTTCACGCGACCTAAGAAATCAGCGGCTTAAGCTTTAGGAGCGACCTAAAATGAAATGAGCGACTTAAGTGATGAGCGACTTAAGGTCCGCGACCTATCATGGTGAGCGACTTAAAGCAATCAGCGACTTAAGAAAGGCAGCGGCATAAAGAACTACGACAAAACTCGCTAGGTCGCTCAGACGACATAGCTAAGGCCAAGCATTCGAACCCTGGTTGACTTGCTAACTCGCTAGGTCGTTGGCGACTTAAGGCACACGACCTATGACCTAAAGCATGATGTGCTGCATCATCTTCTAAGACTAGTTATTTGAAGTTCTTTCGATCCTTAGCCTGGGACCCAATTTCTCTTTTTCGTATTCATTTAATTCACTTCGGTTAGTTGATCAATAGTTCAAAATATAAATTGGTTTGCTGTTTTATTCCTATTGTATCTAATTGATTTCAAATTAACCTATAAACTGTACCTTGAAATACCATTAGCTGCTTAGACTAAGGCTCTCTTCTATCTAAACAAATTATTAATCAGGAAAACAGTTATGATTATAAATGTCAACGGTTTTTTAACATTTTCTTTGTAATTATAGACAGGTGATTGAAAAGTACTTAATCAATTTAGCTATTTCATATAAAGATTCATACCATTGTTATGTTTACAGGCGAATAGTTTGTAACTACTATTTTCTATAACTAGTCATAAACGGTTCTTCAACACATACTGTCCTACATGGAGTAAATGCTACATCCTAAAATAATTATTTTAATCTCTGTACAAAATGGAAATGTAATGTATATGTCAGCTACATGTACAAAAATACACTTAATTTTAGTTACTGAAATTATTTAAGTTCATTTGTATTGTGACTCTCCTCTCTAACATTAATGTGTTCAATGCCTTGAAATATACTCAAGATTTTTCCATAATCTTCAAATATTCCAGTTCAATATACAATATTAAGCTTGTGCATTGCATCAAATAATAAACTAAGCCTGATACTTAAATCTTAAATATGTCAATGTACACGACACTTAAATTAACTAAGTTCTCTTTTAACTTTCTCATACGAAGTCCTAGAAATTCATAAGAGCAAATGCATTAGTCTAATGTACAAAGTAGTAGGCTAGTTTTGCACTAGTGTAAGTAGTCGTCTTTCAAACAATAGAAAAAAATTGGTTTGTAATAAAAAATTCTCGCTATTTTTTTGTTTGATTGGCCACCCTAATCAATTATATCAAGGGGAAAACAATATTTACAAAAGGTACAACTTTAAAGTTATTTATAAATCTTGAGTGCGCCTGAATAAAAAATTCAAGAGATTTCAGTTTTTACTTGCTTTTTAAGTCTGATTCAATACATGACTTGTATTTAGTCCATCCTCGTACCTGATATAAAATACCATTTATGTTACAATATTTTACAGTACTTGGGTGAATTTTTCATTGCTCAACTTGAACATTTGATAAATAAAACTATCTACTATTGTTTGCTTTGTCTTTTATATGCATATTAGAAGATATACATGTGAGGTTTTTTTTTCAAACTTTCTCTACTTTTTCTTTCTCTCGTTGTATTAATAATTTCATCAATATTTTCTACAGTTTAACCCTTATAACCTTATGGTTAACAATATAGACTAATAAGAATAACCAACGGTTAGTTTTTACGCATAAGGATCTATTAAATTTTTTTCAAGGACCTTCATAACTAAGCATAAAAACAATTTCAAAAAGAAAAATAAAATGATTAAGTAAACATATGTAAAAATTATGTTTAAGCAAACATATGCAAAAATTATGTAAACACATGATTAAGCAAACATACGCAAACATAAGGACCTTCGTAACTAAGCATAAACACCTAATAGTTTCATCAAAAATTATGTAGAACTTCGTTCTTCAAAATACATTTATATTATCAAGCAAACATAGTAAAAATTTATCACTTAAGTCATACAAAAGCGCCTATCAGTATCAACATTTCTTTTTCCTCAATCAAAAGCTAAAGTCTTTATCCAATACTTATATACCCCAAACTCATTTAAATTGTATCACACTATTAATATTATTCACTGGATTGTATCAAAGAGAGAACGCAACTTGTATTCCAAAATAATTCATCCACTCATACAAAAATATGTAATTTTACCCGAAACAATGAAGGCTTGATCTAGAAGTATCTAGTAATATACATGATAAACACCAAATGTTTTCATGATATAATGCAATTGATTTATCTATATAAGTAAGACACAATACCTATATCAGCGGCAACGGCAAGCAAATCAGATGCAGAGCAGAACGTGGTTAGGGTTCGTGGGTTTCATGGATGGCAAGGGCGGCGAGCGGTCTATCTTCGTGGAGGGCAAGGGCGACAAGCGGGTTTAGTTTCGTGGATGGCAAGGGTGGCGAGGTCAACGCGATGGAGTTAGGATTTAGGTATACGAAATTTTGACCGTGAGTTTTAGTAGTTAGTGAATAAATTAAGCGGCTAAGGAAATGAAGGGAGGGAAGCGGAAAATTTTGTTGAGGTGGAAAGCAATAACTATGTGTTCAGTAGACAACCGATACAAACAGTTGTAATAAATAAGTATTTACAACCGGCAAACAAAATCAGTTGTTATAAACGTATATTGCAATTGCTGCATAAATAAAGTTGTTAAAAGTACCTTTGTTACAACTGCTGAAAATAAACAGTTGTTAAAAATAACCTATAACAACTGTCGGTTTGTGTTAGTTGTAAAGTAAAAGTTGTAATATGACTGTTTTGTTGTAGTGGAACTATCGGAAAGGAAACTAAATGGTCCAAGAAACGCTGACACTCATCACCACCAAATGCCTCCATGACGACCGACGATATGCCACCGTGTCATCCACCTTCCCCTACCAGCCCTCCGCCCGGCCATGTTGAAGTGGATCGAGAATTATTGCTGCGCCCACTGCTGCATCCGCTCCCAGAACCAGTGCATCAACAAATACAACAACCTCCTCCGGGAGTACAAAAAGGTACGCCACTATGAGTCCAGAAACTTTGGAACCGATCCTAGTACCAGTGCCAACCGAAAAGGCTATAGGGAGATGAAGCAGCATGAAAGGAAAGAGTTCAACCTGCCTGCCAACATGGGCTTTGACATCCACGAATCGGTCACTGCAGTACTTAATCACCTTAATGCTCGTCGGATCCTCGTCTCCCTGACACCGGTCATGATGATCCCACCACAGCAGTTGCCAAAAGACCTCTCGCTCCCTCCAACGGTGATGCGAGCTGCCACTCAGACTGAAGACTCAAGTAAGTTTAGTTTTCGATCTTTTAATTTGGTGACGTGGGATTAAAACTCGCTGGGCCCTGTGCATAATAATGCATACAATATTTCATTATAATCGTGAAGCTGAGTAAAGTTTATGAAAAAGATTACTTTTTTATAAAGCTTTTCAACATGAAGAGATCTTATATAATTTCGATATCATTTTTTTCTTAATTTTGTGTAACCTTTTTTCTGGAAGTAGCTGAATTAGACGAGTTAGTGGAGGAGGTATAGGAGATCCCAAAAAGCAAGTTGAGAGATTTGGAATGGCCATTGTGCATACTGCTCCAATGCTGTCGCAGACATTGATGATGTTTGAAGAGAAGAAACAGAGGCATAAGGATTCGCTAGAGCTGAAAGAAAGGGAGTTGAGACTAGAAGAAAAGAGGTTGAGGCTGGAAGAGGAGAGGTCAAAGATGAAAAAGCAAGTGATGTCGGGGTTGTTATCTTTAGTTAATGGATTATCGAACACTGTGTATGCACTTATGTCGGAGAAATGGCGTACGGTTGACGATGGTCGTATGTAACTAGGAGGATTTTTCATATTGACCGTGATTTGAATAGTGGAGTTTACTATTCTTTTTCAGATTTGTAAACTTCAAATTTTTTCATAACTTTTTGTCTACTGTTAACAATAATATATTATTTACTTTATCCATCGTTTAATCAGATATGGGACTATCCACAAACAGGTTAATTTAAAAAAAAATTATACGTTTGTCCCGTTGAACAAAATCTATGTTATAAATGCTTTTCTGGATAATAATTGATCTTCTTTTTCTCTCTTTCGTAATTTTATCAGAAGAAAGGTTTAATTTCTTCGTTAATTATTGATTTAGATTACAAATTAAAGAAGAAGAATAGTAAAGATTAAATGATATCAGGCTAAATATTAAAGGAATAAATTAATATTTTCTATTCAGAAGACGATTTTGTAACTTAATGTATTTTTGAAAGAGAAGATATAAAGAAGCTATCCTGAGCCTTTTGGTAAGCCCTTTGTGATGTCCGAGCCTACAGAACAAGTAGAAATATGTTTAACTTATTTGGTAACTTTTGTAAAAATTAAGCAAATTTTACATAGTTAATGTTTGTAAATTACCGATTGGTTGCCCTAGTGCATGTTTCTCTGGGTCGGGTCTATAACAAAGCCAAAGATCGCGTCAACCTCATCAGTGGTCAACTGCTCCCGTCAGAAATGCTCAAGCATCTACGCACATGCCTATATATATTTTTCTATCTTCACAATTGATCTACTACATCTCCATTTCGCGAACGAGTTTCTAGTTGAAGTAGAAGCCTAAAAACGCGTAGAACAGTCTCAGGATTATGGGACGTTGGATCTAGCAGCTTTTTTTTGAATTGAGAGACATTCCTCAGATTTGGTCGTGATTAATAGAGGAAAAGAAAAGGTCTGAACGTGGGCAAGGGTATAGCTACAGTGGGAAATATGATGAGGGTATGGTTGTATGTATATGTGTGTGTCTATA
The DNA here is from genome assembly GCA_030765085.1 of Allium cepa. Lineage (NCBI taxonomy): Eukaryota > Viridiplantae > Streptophyta > Magnoliopsida > Asparagales > Amaryllidaceae > Allium > Allium cepa. The sequence goes on along the minus strand of CM060943.1, from coordinate 870,106,559 downwards.
TATATTCAAAAATATCTTACTTGATGTACTCAAAAATCTCGAACTCCAAACAAGACATGCCGCCTGACGTTCTATATGTAATACCCATATTCCGAACACAATGGAACTAGTCTCGAGACCGAATTCGATCATGCACAGAGGATAGCATTTCAAACCTAGTTATATCATATAAATTTCTATAACTAGTTTTTAAGTGTTTCGAACTCGCACTATCAAATGATACGTCCGATAGTTACGAAATTCGGCAGCATAAATAACACACTATTACGAATCTAATGAAATTGGTTTCATGAAATTCGAGACAATGCTTCGGAAGGCTATTTTTATGCGTTATTTAAAACGATTATTATAAAAACAAGTTTAATCATTTTTAAATTCAAATTCAAAAGTTTACTATCTTCATTCTTATTCGAATAGAATTTAAATCAACTTTTGAAATCATTTTCATTCGCGTAAAATTAATGATTTAATCATTTAAACAATTTCAAATATTCAATTAACCATTATATTTGAAATCAAGTAATTTAGCTTATAAAATTAACTTTTGAATATTTAAAAGCGATTAAATATTCGTAATTCGAATGACTGGAATTATAGAACATTGCATATAAGTTTTTGAATTAATTAAAATAATTAATTAACTTAATTGCTTAATTTAGAAATACTCAACTCCCCTAATTATCTTCCTCGAAGTTAACTCATGCACAAGATACTATATACACGCCCCATTGTTCCTTCTTCTCTCATCCCTCTCTCTTTCTGCACTCAATGAAATCAACCACCACTTCCTCCGACAAAGTCCATATGCGTGCTCTCCACACCCCACCCTTTGAATCATGCTCGCACCTCCCTCTTGATTCACGATCGTGCCCAACTATATGAAAAACCTAATGTTGTGCATCTCCCTATATGGCCATACTACCTCCAATTGGTCTTTCTCCACTCATGTGCTAAAGGGAAACTCAATGACACCCTCTACTTGGTCTAACTCCACCTGTAGCCTCGACAATGCTAACCCTAGTTTTCAGCCACAACCGTCGATCATCTCCAATCGCCACCCATAAGACAAACCCCACATAGATTCAAGCTATCACTCATACAAGTGCAATAGATCAGACGGCATATTTACCACCGATAAAAACTCTTGATTTTAATTTTGGAAGAGGGGTGATAATGTTTCCAAGAAGTGAGAAAAAAAATGAAAAAGAAAAGAATGGAAAAAAGAGAGTGGGAAAGAATTGTGAAATGGGGGTTATTTTAAGTTAAAATGTCTGACACTTCGGGACAAAATATTCCATTTGCATACAAACCGCAAATGACGGAAATAAAAATACAATTGCACACAACAATGCGACATGAACACAAAACAACAACAAAATTCACTGGTTACCTAATTTTGTCGAATTTAAAAAATAGGAATGTTTGTCGAAAAATACGTCAAATGATAATTTAAATATTTTCTAAATTAAAAATTGTGAAAAAATTCGATAAGTTCATTTAAAAACACATCACTAAAAACCATATTATTTTATTAACAATTCATTTTTTATTATTCATTTTATTTGAATCAAATTTACAAAAATTTAAATAAATTAAATCCCCATTTGAGATGTAAAAATTACGGGTCGTTACACATTCCATCCAATGCACGCACATAAAATATCTCTATTAAATTATCATAAATAACTAAACTTAAATCTTGTACAAAAATAATCTTCTTAACTTCAACAAAAAAAATCAATGACAATTGTTTCCAAATGTGAAAAAAATATGGAAAGTTGAAACACATTTGTGACTGATAACGTCTTAAACTAATTAAGCAAACAAGAAGGATTTAATAAATGCATGCTTATTATGGATATTCTCATTTAAACATGAATGATATGGTGTAGATTAACTATAAATATTAGAGTAAATGACCTTATAAAGAAATAGAAAGACTTCGTACTTCATAATAATATATTTTAGAATTAAATTCTTAGTGGAGCAATAAATTATTGGCATTTAATGTTCAGACTTAAAATCATCAATTATATATGCATGCGAACAAACAATTTTTTCTTTACACTCCAACTTTTCAAATCAAACATTTGAGAAAAACATAAGGTACACTATTTTTCTCTTAATGTAATCATTCACTCCTATGCTAATGAAAAATATTAATATTGAGTCACCTCAAAGATAAGAGTTAATAATTGTACCGTAATATAAAAATTTAAGAAAATTCATATTTATTCAAGGAAGAACTTTTTTCCTTAAGAATGGATGTTTATCATTTATCAATTATGTAACAAAAAAATCAAGACATTCAACAAGCAAGTTGTATTACTTACATGAATGGAAAAGAACATAGATGTTTCATTGCATTATTTTTTAATTCCTCTATTAATTTTCAGTTATATTATTACATGATTAATTAATATTAACAGTCTCTATTTTCGTTTTATAAAGTTTTCACCTATAAATTATATTCATTAACATACTAGCTCTAGTTATGTGGAATACACATCATATATTTTATAGGAACAAGCTTATAAACATCCATTAAGTATAATTGTAAAAGTAATCTATATTTATAGATTACGCAAAAAATAACATAATTTACTTGCATATAGCATATAAGATATGATGATAAAACAAAGTAATCGGTCGTATCTTTATGATGATATTTTAATTGTTAAAGATAATTGAAGAGTTGATTTATTCACTTAATGGTGTTATACGGTTCATACACCAACTATTTATAGCCAAACAGCTAAGAACCTAAGTAATTATACAACAGGAAAATATTGTAATAAGGGAAAGCATAGACATTGAAATATCCTTGATTTATTTTTTAATATAAAATAATATTTCCTAGCATTATTCCTCAAACCCAAGATGCAGAGGCTATAAGCATCAAGGATTTCCCAACTATAAATCGAAAATGTGAAATTAAATGTGACTTGGTAGCATGGAAGAGGGAAAGAAAGGTAGAGTAATAATTCCTTTTTCAAGATGGTGACGTATGACATGGCAATCAGTCTCAATATGTTTGATCCACTCGTGCAACCGAGTTGCAAGAAATCTGAACTCACTCTTATTATTACAATATGTAATAGTAGGATCAAAAAGAGAAAACCTCATATCCACAAGTAACCTACACAACAAAATAATTTATTTGGTAGTAGATGCTATAGTAAGATACTTTTCTTCAGTTAAAGAATGAGGAACAATAGATTGCTTCTTACTCTTCTAAGGTATAAGAGAATCACAAAGAAAGATGCAAAAGTTGGTAATTGACGTGCGATCCATGGGGTCATTACCATAATTAACGTCATAGTAGGCACGCAATTTAAAAGTTGAGATTGACAAAAATAGAAGGCTATGGAAAATAGTACCTCGAGGATACCTTAAAATATGAAGGACGGCTGCCCAATGAATTGTAGTGGAGTAAGTTATAAGCTGACTAATAAATTGAACAACATATGACATATCCAGACGAGTGATAGTGAGATAAACCAAGTTTCCAACAATAGTATGGTATATAATAGAATCTGAAATTGGTATGCCGTTTGAAGGATAGTGGTTTGCAATAACTTCAATAGGAGTGTCAAAGGCCATGTTAACAATAGGTCTAGCTTTCACGAGAATATCCAAGACATATTTTGGTTGAGAAAGAAGATAACCTTTTGGTAAGTATGCAATCTCAATTCCTAAGATATATTTTAGAGGTTACAAATGTTTCATTTCAAAGTTTTCAGCTAATTCCTTTTTCAAGGAATAAATGCCATGAATATCATCTCCTGCAATAATCGTATTTAACATAATAGCAAGTTCGTCCTTCATTAACCTTTTTAACTGAAAGGGTAATATCATGAAAGTTAGAGAAGAAAACAAGAGATTTTATCACAGTAGAAAATTTCTAAAACCAATGGCAAGGTGATTTCTTAAGTCTGTACAATGCTTTCTTAAGCTTACAAATATCCAGATTCATGTTGATCACCTAGAAGAGGTTCCGTTTAAGCTTCTTCTTGAAGATCGTCATTCAAGAATGCATTTTTAATTTTTTTCGAGCATAGGCAATAGCAATAAGAGTATGAATGAGAGTCATTTTTGCAATCGTAGCAAACGTCTATTTATAATCCATGCCATTCCATTAAGAGTAACCTTTCTTTTGAAATGGTACTTTATGTACAACAAATCACCATGACAACATATCACATGTCAATAAACGTTGAAATTACGCTACGCAAGTTTCGAACTTGTGGCCTCTTGCACCAAAGCTAAATCACTTAACCACTGGGACACTGGTGCCTGTTATTAAGAGTAACCTTTTGTAGCCAATCTAGCTTTATATCTTTCTATCGATCCATCATATTTGGTTTCAATTTTATATACCCAACGACAACCAGCAATGGTCTTACCATTAGGTAGATGAATCAACTTCTAAGTTGATGTCCTTTGTAAGGTAGAAGGTTTTTCATCCATAGCCTCTCGTCAACAAGGATGAAAAACTACCTCTTTATAGGAAGTTGGCATAGAAATTTTATGAATGGAGATTAAGAATGAAGAAAAGGATAAAGAGTAACGAGAATAAGCAAAATCATGTGATTTTGAAGACTTAAGAATGCATGTGGAATGGCGAAGAGCTGGATCTACAGGCTCAATTAGGTATTAAGCGGCCATAATGGAGGGACATAGCTTCAGGTGTTCTAGTTGTTCCAGTCTCAATGAGGCTGTTAGTATTATCATTATCCTCGAAAAAGTGATAGATAATTTAGATCAGATTTGGTTAAACTATGAATGGTGGATGGAATAGATGTAAAACGGTATATGTTTAAGAAAAAAAATTTGAGACAAATAAAGTTTTTATATGGTTGGATCAAAACATCTATACCCATTTTATGCATCAGAGACAAGAAATGTACAAATAGCAGACCGAAACATAATTTATAGCATTCTAAATGAGGAAGAAGAATAAAACAAGTACACCGAAACACTTTAAAACAGAATAATCAGGTGCATGCCCGTATAATATTTCAAAACGTGAAATACTTGAAATGTGAGAAGAAGGAATGGTATTAATTATTTTAACAGCCGCAAGAATAGCTTCATCCCAAAATTCCCTACGAACAGAAGTAAGAGGTAACATAGATCGACCAGTTTCAAGAATATGTTTATGTTTTCTTTCTACAACTCCATTTTCTTAGGAGTATTAGTACATTAGGTTGGTTGAATAGTTCAATCCAAAGAAAGTAATTCACAAAATTTCTTAGTGGTGTATTCACCAAAATTATACCTAAAACATTTTATAATAAATGAACGTTGTGTCTTAATAAATGCTCTAAAGTTTTTGTATATTTCAAAATAGTCTAAGTAATGTTCCATTAAATAGACCAAATAGTAGTGTGTATAGTCATCAATAAAGGACACATAATATTGAGACCCTCCTATAGTGGAAACTGGAGATGGTCCCCACACATCTGAATGAATCAACTCAAATAGAGTAGAAGAAACATAGATGCTACTATTAAAGGGAAAAGTGGAAAACTTTTCTAGTTTACATCCATTACAATTAGAAATATCATGAGTTGTAAATTTCCTAACGCATATGTGGATGCTGAATACTCAAACGAGAAGACGAGATATGATCCAAATGAGAATTCCATAAATAAAATAAAGGAAAAAGGACACAAATGAAAACTAAATAAATCAAAGCTAGTAGCAACACTAATTGGAACAATTAATTCATTCAAAACATTTAGTCCTCTTACCCTATAGCATATCTGAATTGGTTTTTGGGATTGTAGATCCTGCATAAAAAAGGAATCAAATTTTAAATGTTACTATACTACCAGAGTAGCATAACTGACCGACAGATACAATATTTAATGTGAGATTCGAAATAACATAGACACTGGAAAGAAATAGGTTGGGTGTACTAATGGAAAAAACTCCCGCCAATGGCATAGAATTGCCATCAGCAGTCGTAATGTATAACATGAAAGAAGGATGATGAAGGAAAAGTAGAAAAGTCGAAGAGTCTCGAGTTATAAGGTGGGAAGCACTAGAATCCAAGACTCATAAAGATGACTTACCTAAGGAGTTATTATGTATTTAACATGAAAATGAAGAGGTGGAAATATCCTGTAGTTGTAGAGGATGAATATTCTAAAGACACTTGCAGCTGGTAAAATGAACAGCAGCACTCGAGAAATAGTGAGACAATTGGAATTCCTTTTCGAATAAAAAATTATGACGTGTCTAAATATAAATTTCTATATAAAGAATTCCAATAATAACCTTTTGGTTGTCAACAATTACGGATAAAAGAACATTCTTAACTGCGTTCCTTAATTCGACGAGCGTAGTTAGTGAAAGATGTAAATATTTACAATACCTGGTTCACAATTAAGTGTTTTTTGAGTTTCAATTCGGCATCCCAAAATTCCATTTCTTTATTCGCTTTTTTCCTTTTTCCTTCCTTTTTTCCATTTTTATAAATATTATAATACAATATAATAATATCCAGGCGATATAGTGATTATTCTCTTCCTTTTTGCTCTCAGTCCAAAGAAAAATAATTTAGATTAGATAACACAACCTAGAAACAAAGATGGAATTTGGAAATCATGGAGATATGCATCGAGTAGTAGATGCGGATGCAGTTTATGAATGTTCATTTTGATGAGTTGCCTAAGATGCATTTGGATCTGTTGTCTAAGTTAGGTTGCATGTTATAGATTGTGTATTTGGTCCAAAAATTCTTTGGTATAGATGTAAGATTTGATTGTAGGTGGTTGTTGATAGTAGATTTGAGTGGAGTAGAACAAAAGTGGTTGTTTGATAATGTAATTTGAGATCAGTAGAGTCGTGATGTGTTTTTTGGATTAGGCAAGACGATGTTTGGGTTATGATGTTTGTGAAGTTTGGTGATAGTGTAAGTAAAAAGGAAGAAGAGAGAAAGAAAAGTGAAAAAAGTTTATAATAGAAATGAGGGGATTAATACCTCAACTTAGAAAGTTACTCTGATACCATGTTGAAGATAATTGAAGAACTGATTTATTAATTACATGAATACTTTATTACCATTTGATAATGTTATATAATTCATAACCAATTATTTATAGCCATATTGCTTAGAGCTAAGTAATTGCAGAACAAAAATACTATTGTAATAAGATAAACCATATAGGTTGAATATCCATGATTTATTTCTTAACATAAAATAAATATCTCTTAATATTAAAAAACACACCATGTGCATGTAAACCACTTTATTTATCAATTCAATCATCTCCAAACTTAATTAAACTCACAATGAAAAATTTACAAAACAACTTATAATCCTTTTTTCTTACAATAATTTAACTCAAAGGCAAACAAAAGTACAAATCAAGAATTTTAGGATCTATCACTATATATTCAAAAAAATATCATGTATAAAGCTATTTCATAATTAAGAAACAACCCCAAATTTTACTTTCTTGTAACAAAGTTATTATTTTTTTATCAAAATTAGTTACCACAACGTATAAAAAATTATATGTCCATGTGCTTACTAAAAATTCAACTACGAACTTGTGATCAACCAAGCACACAAATAATTAAAAATATAAATGAATTTAGATTGAAATACTGACTATGATTTCATGCAATTCAAGCTTTTCTTCTCCAAATGTTGCACTATCACAACAACATCTTAATTGTCCGGTCTTTACTCCCAAAACCCAAATGGTCTAATGCTCATGAATTATGGATCAATTTCACATCCAAATTATTGGAATTTTCGAGTAGAAGTAATCAAGAGAAATTGATAAAATATTATGGTGTTATAGACTAGCTATTGCGTTGAATTTTTGGTTGTTTGAAATTGGAATATTTAATTGATTTTAAATATTTCATAGTTATTTCTAACTTGAATTCAAGTATCACTATTTATTGGATAATTTAATTATTAAATTAAATCATTTTGAAGTTTGTTTAAATGGTAAATCTTGGATTTAAGCTGAATGAAATTATTTCAAAGACTTGTAAAATGTATACTGATAGTACTGAAGATAGTAATAGTGTTGAAATTTAATTTGGGAATGTCATGTTAAGTTTTGAAAATATATCGTTTAAATTGACGTTTAAAAATTGCCTTCCGAGGCACAGTCTCGGAATTCGACAAAACTAGTTCCATTGGATCCGTAATATTATATTATTATCGGATTTCAATTTTCGTAGTGTTTGGAATTGTTGTATGAGCGTATGATATATAAATGTACTGAAATCTATATCGAAAATTAAATATAATAACTGATCCAAAAAGCTATCTTCTCTATACGATCGAATTAGGACTCAAAACCTTTTCCATTGTGTTCAGAATAGGGGTTTAACATTATAGACACCTAGCGGCATGCCTCGACAGGGATTCGTGATTTTAAGCTAGGTAATTGGGACAGTTTGAATTTAAATTGTATATATATGTTTTTGATTTGCCAAAATATATTCCCATCAAAACTTTTACCTTTCAATTTAGAGCTTTTCTACTACTATTATCAGTCACTGTAGCAAGGTGTATTCTGTACGCAAAAAAATTCAAGCACGTTAGCATCAAATCTTGTCTCCCTCCCCTGCTTCATTTTAAACCCTAAACAGATCACTAAAAAAAGAGATAAACGAACGATTTTTTTTTTAATAATGGCCGAAAATCAATTCCAAATCCCTCATCCCCTTCTATTCTCGAAAAATAAAATTTACGGCCTCGTTCTAAAATCAAGTACCAGATGAAATCTCAAATCCCTCCCAATCAAAATCAAATTCGAAATTCGCTGCTTTTTCATGTTCTCGAGGACGTGCGGTGAATCACGAGCATGGGCAGGCTACGGCGTCGGGCAGTAGGGTTGTCGATGTTGAGGTCACGATGTATTTAAGAGGGAGAGGTGCTCCTATGGTGGCGTTCGATCGATGGAAGCAGCTAGGGCTCGATTTCGAGCATCGCGTAAAGAGTCAGGCACGACATCGCGCAAGCTAGGGTTTGGGTTGGAGTCTCAAGCTTGCTCGCGAGGTCAAGGTGTATGCGTATGTTCGAGGCATGGGGGCAGTGGTGTTTCGAGGGTGTGATAGTGGTGGTCATTGGCTAGGTAGTAAGGTAAAACAATCTATTTTATTTCCAACTTAAAAATTTATAGATATATATGTATATATATATACTGTAAAAAAGATTTCTGTTTGTTATTTATAAAAAAAGAGAATATATTAGATGTACAATAGAAAAAACTTTTTAAAAGTGGTCTGTTAATTTAGTGTATATGTACAGAAAGAGAAAAATATACAGAATTTTTGAAGTGTTTGAAAAATTTATAAAAGTTAGATTTTTGAAATTTATAATCTATTTTCATAAGGATATGTAGTTTCAAAATGAAAAATAATAATAAAATAAATATACACCTTTTTACTTACTAGTTTACTTTAAAAATATGTATTTAGGTGATTAATTTATTTAATAAACTTACTTAGCTATTTAGTCACAAAAGTAATTTATTAAAAGGAAAATTAGTTAAAGTCGAATTTATTAGTTTAATATCAAATTATTAGTCTAAATTAAATAAGTAAGTAATAATAGATTGTTCGGTTAGTTTGAATATTAAAAACCATACAATGTTTGTACAAGGTCCGAAATCGTGATGAAAATAGTTGAGATCAAAATGGGCGACAAAACAAAATCAAAGGTAAGTAAATCTCACTCAAACTGGATTTCTGATTTATTTAGTTGGTTAAATTACATTATTGGTTGATTGCTTGAATTGTTAATTTATCATCAATCTGATGTGATATTATATATAATAGTATATATATATATTGCAGTGATTGATATTCCCGCATTATATAGCGGATGAGACCCTATGCGCTGCATAATAGCGGATGATATTATATTAATCCCATATACTGTGATATTCCACCTTGAAGTGGAATTGGTATTGTGCTAACATCTGTGGATGCAGGGAGACAGGTTGGAGGGATCCAACTGAATTTCTCAAAATATTTAGATTTGTTTAAATATTATGTGATATGATTATTTGATATACTGTTATGAATTTTATTGATAATTGGAGTACTGGATGTTACGTTTTATTGAATATATTCGGGTATAATGAGTTACCAAAAATATATAAATTGGATTTTTGGAAAGAAAATAAAGGAAGAGAATTTGTAAGTGAAATAATTATAGAGAATTTGAATAAATTTAAGAATGAATTAGAAAAGAATAAAAGTGATTTTTAAATTCTAATAAATAAATTCCAAATATAAAAAGGGGATTTTGAATAAACGGGAAGATAATAAATTTAAAACTTAAGTGTTATTATTTAAAGAAATAAAGAACTTATTTTAAATTTAAGATTTAAATTTTTGGAAAAGATAAAGAAGGAATTTGGGGAAAATCTGGAATTGGTATTTTGAGTCAAAAAGATTTTAAATCACAATTAAGAAATAAAATCAGAAGTCTATGGGTTATGAAATAAAATTGAGTAAGAAAAGGAATTTATTTCAAAATGGGAGTAATTTGGAAATCAATTTGAAGATTGATTAAGTGTTTAAAATGGGGATTTTTAAAAGAGAAGTGAGACTTTAGAATTTATAAACTGGGTTTATAAAAGTAAAGCAATATATCAATGGATATTTGGAAGAATAAATTCACGGTGAGAATTTATTAAAGGAATGAGTAAATTTGTTTAAAAAAAATAGTGATTTATTTTTAAAAGATGTAAAAGAGAACCGTATTTCCGTGGATAGCCAATTACGTTTCAAAGTAAATTTTTAAATATAAGTTAAAAGTTTAATGTTGTTTTAAAAAGCATGTTTAGAAAACTTATTATTTCTAAATGTTTAAATTCTAAAGTAAGCATTTTCTTTTAATCTATTATAGCAGTAATTATTTAAAGGTGGCTTGGTATTATGTTTTAAAAGCTAGAAATTCAGTTTTATATTGTACAAAGTAGTTTTATTTTAAATATTCTTAAAGTATATATTTTAATTAAGTATTAAAGTAGTTTTAATTTAAATGTTTTAAAGGATATTTTATAATAAAATGTTTTAAATTATTTCAAAAATCTAGATTATTGTATTTGGTGTTTTCAGTGGAAATAAATATTTGGGAATTCATTCCATGGGAAGAGTGTGGTTTGAAAACCATTTTCAAAAGGGTTGAAAGTGGAAATATATCTCGCGAACAGATTTTGAGATTAATAAATAATTTTTGAGATTATTTATTGTTTGATGGTTGTTTGAGAATGTTAAATGATAGTTAAATAACCGACTATCAATATTGGCCAATGCGCTGATCGTTTCGAAGAGACCGGGATCGGGATTTATTTCCTGAAAACCACTTCGATCCGATTAGAACGTTTTCATGTGGAAAACAAGAGTATGGATTTGAAGGTGGAGTAGTGAAGTGCAAGGGCTAGTCATTACTAATCCTGAGGTGATTCCAAAATGGATGTAGTAGGAGTAGTGCCTTCGGTTCCGTTCGTATCCGAGACGGACTTGTATGGATGAATGCTTTCGAAACATCGTCAAGTGGACGATGAGCATTCTAAGTGATATGTTCTAAAAAGGTAACGCTTAGCCTCGAGCCTCATCAACCAGGAATGACTGAAAATCAGGGGTTATGTATCAACGCTAAGTGGGTAGCACCTATTAGGGTGAGGTCATCCCTGTCTAAATGTCCCTTTTTTCGGTTTAGTGGTGCGGTTGCTGATCCCAACCGTAGGGTGATCTTACTCGGGATTATCCAGTAAGGGGTAGTCCCGGTCTTGTATTGTAGGGGATTGGGAGTAATCCTCGATACGATGATCTAGGCCACGTACTGTGACAGTGGTACCCTAGTGCCTAGTCATTAGTTGGAAATCCATTCTCTCTACGCGCCTGTACGGTTTTAATTATGCCCAACTATTGCTAAAACGTGAGATGCAAGCATTTCAGCTAGATTCTATTTTACTATCTATAGACACTATTATAATATCAGAGAATTTTGATAAAAAGTGTTTTGGCTATCGTAATGTAAAAACCCGACATGTTTATTTGTAGCGTGGTCTTACAAGATGCTTTTGTTTTCAAAAGAATTTTGAAACTTCAATAAATCAATTTGAGTGTAGTTTTCTCACGTTGGTATTCCAGACTGACTCGGGCGCTATTTAGCTATAATGCTCGGGTCAGACCGAGTATTATAGAATACAGGAAAGGATTCTGAGGAGCTCAGGAGACGAGCTGGATGGCGATATGTACTTCCATATTTGTGTTAAATATTCCGTTGTGTATTCAGATAGCGAGGATAGGTTATGATTACTGTCCGGTTGCGTGTTATGTATACTCTGATGATGTAATGTATAAACAGATGTATTTGTTTTTGGTGTAAAGATCATTTATTATCTAATATATTTTATTCCGCTGCAATGGTTAGATTCTGATGTTGTTTTCTATTTTCTTCTTCTACCTCTTCTTCTTTAACCCAAATGGTTCGTATTTCCGTTCATCTTGAGTTGAATGATGAGAATAGTGTCGACTCAAGGGGTACGGAACTACGGGTCATTTCATATACTATGCCCACGTGGACTTGGTACCAATACCATAAATAATGTTGTAGTTCTTTTTATTAACGTAGAAAGACAAACTTTTCTAAATGCATATAAATAGTTATTTAATTTGTAGTTGACAATTTAATTTATAAGCATTAAAATGCCATACATCCATCTCTACTTTGTTAGCGATATACTCAACTTCTACACCACTTTCTTATTTAGCAACAATTTAGGGTGTGTTTTTCAATGACATGAAAGTGGCATTAGAAAGGAACATGAAAGAAGAATGGTTGATAAAATGGGAATGCATTCTTGTGTACAAAACGTGCATTTTAATTTTTTGAGAGTGGTAAGTATTATTATTAGTCATGATTGAGTGTATTAATTATTTGTGTTGAAAAGGGATCCAACTTATTAAATTATTACTACAAAGGGGGTGGCAACTTCCTTAGGTAGGGGAGCAAGGGCAATACCTCCGTTGAAGAAGGTCCCCCAAGCCATTCAGGTGATGGGGGTCTAGAGGCAACATCTCGTTAGAAAAGTGCTCATTCATGTGTGAATTTTGTTAAGTATAGTTGACGTTTGAAAAATATGTAATATATACTAAAACCGTATGTTAATTGGGATTGAGTCCTACAAGAGTCAGACACGTTGAACGCGTCCATCAACTATTTAATTTCTCCCATTAAGCTAAATGAGGCATTTTCGTTAAGCCAAATGGAGCATTTGTGCGAGATACACATCCTAACACGAATGTCAAAAAGGGAAAAATAGCTGCCAAATGCAACCTTAGTACACATATTCACTATAAAAATAAAAATAAAGGGGAAAAAATAATGTGCCAACTGAAATAATTTATTAAAATGCTTAGTCAATGCAGAACTTGCCAAAATATTCCACATGCACAAATAATTTTTGATAACAAATTACTGGAAAAATGAAATGTTTCATAGCTGAATAGATTGATGTGTTCTACAATATGTTACTTAAAGCTTATAGTACTGGATACATAATTATTATGAAAGGACTAACAAAATTGGGTTAGTTAAGTTTAATGCCATCAAAAACAACCCTTCATACACTACTACAAAACAGGCCATTTGCGTCGGTTGTTTACCCCACTTTTGCATCAGTTCAACAACCACTGCATATGCAACTGATGCAACAGGCTTAACACTTTTGCATCAGTTTGGAAACCGATGCAAAAAGGTCCTTTTTGCATCGGTTGTTACTAACAACTAATGCAAATTATCATGATTTGTAGCTTGAACACAGCCCCCATGTTGCATCGGTTGTAATGAAAACCGATGCAACAAAGGAACTTGTTGCATCGGTTGTTGTTGAAAACCGAAGCAAACTAATCCCTCTATTGCATCGGTTTTTTATAACAACCGATGCAAACTAATCCCTCAGAAACCATTATTACAGTACTCAAATAGACTATATATATATTATTGATAATCTTTATATATATATATATATGTATAAAAGAAAAAACATACACCAAAAATAGAAAAAAAAAATTTATTCATTATCATTTACAAATTCTGCTTTGGTTTACAAATTTTCACCTTCATTTACAACATTGATTTTTGTCATCTCCACTGTGCATCACTGTTCACACTTCATCAGTAACAGCATTGACCTCCAACATTTGTTGCTTCTCCACCTCCTCCATAAAACAAAACACATACACTTCGCAGCAACTACCGACATCACTTACACCCAAACTCCTCCACCACTTAACATCAAACATCACCCAATATCCATCATCAAGTTGCTGACAATACTTCACCACATACCTGAGATGACCCGACTTTCAACGACCAGAAAGTCGTATCATCTTTAAGAAAGAATGGGATAGAAAAGAGAAAAGAAAGAAGAGAAAGAAGAAACAACATCAGAATCTCAACAGCGGAACGAATAAATTATATTAATAACATAAGTATTACATAGTATACAACAACTGTCAGAGTTAGACAGAAAATACATCACATACTAGACAGTTATAAACACCTATCTAGTTATACAACTCAATACAATACAAGGAAACTACTCAGACAAACCAACACAGCGGAACACTATATATCTACAACGCGGAAGCCTCCTGCTCCATTGCTCCTCCATAATTCGTCAAAGCAAACCTGAATCCCTAGGCTACTCGTAAAAATTTGAGTACCCAAGAGTTTAAGAAAAACAGAAATAAACTCCGGGTCATACATGGGTCTGGTGTGAGTAACAGGTTAAAGTTGCTTAACTTTTGCAAACCTTTGAAAACAAAAGGTACCACGTAAGACTTCCCACAAATAAACATGGAAAAGTTTTTACCTTAAGCTAACCGAAACATTTGATACGAAATCTGGTGATATTATAATAGGTCTAGGGTTTTCAAGTAAATAAGAAATAGCAGAAATTGTTACATCTATTAAATTCCAGCTACTAGTCACAAAAGTGGGTAATACAATCAAAACCGAGGGCACTTATTGGATTTTGGATTTCATACAATGGCAGGGCTACCGGGGTACCGCCCGTCATAGTACGTGACCTAGATCAACGTACCGAGGATCACTCCCAATCCCCAACAACAAAAAGCCGGAACCATTCCTTGCTGAACAGTTTCGAACAAGACCACTCCGCAGTTGTGATCAGCAACCGCACTACACAGAAATAAAAGGGACATCTAGACAGGGGTAAATCTCGTCCTACTTGGGCATGACCCACTTAGCCTTGCTGCACCTCCCCTGTTTTAGCCATTCTCGACTGATGAGGCTTGAGGCTACGACTACCTTTATAGAACACATCACTTAGAATGCTCATCGTCCACCTGACGATGTTCTGAAAGCATTCAATCCATACAAGTTCGTTCCGGGTTCGAACGAAACCGAAGGCATTATCTCGTTACACTCATTTTGGAATCACCCTCAGAGTTAACGACGATAACCCTTGCACTCTGAATCTTCACCTTCCTTCAGATACACGGCCTATCGTTAATTTGGATCGATGTGGTTTTTAGATATCCAAATATGGAAACCCGATCCCGGTCTCACCAAATCCAAAGCGTATCTTTAAAGGCCAACTTGTTTAGAGTTCAAAACAATTTCAATTCTACTATCTATATACACACAGATAGATAGTTCACAACATAATAATAGATAATCAACAACAGATAATCTATGTCATCATTATAAATAGATAATCTATATTATCATTGGAATGCAACCAAAGCATCCATAACACACAGCATTACTCATCTCATAGCTGAGTTTACAAACCATTCAAGGCAACCGATATCATCCATTCATACATAAGCAATGATTTAATGATCACACCATCTATAATCAATTTAAAGTGAATTAAATTAATTACTTCTTCTCTTAATTAATTTAAAATGAATTAAATTAATTACTTCATCATTATAATCCTGCTTAACTTAACCATTAATTGGTTACTAATTAATTAATTAATCACCATCTCATTATTCATTTCAATTAATCATTCCTGATTAACAATCTTCTAATTACAATAAGTAATTAGCCTTTAAATTAATTACACAAGTTAATTATACTTAACTCTTACAATAATTAACTTTTAAATACTTAATCAATTAATTAACTAAAATTAATTGCATTAATTCTTTATTAATTAATAACTTCATTTATTAATTATTCTTTAGCTAATCAATTCTAAATTTACATCATTAATTTTATTAATCAATGATTTTCCAGTTACATTTTCATTAATCTCTCTATATAAATTAATTAAATTAAGTAATTAATCTTCAATTAATCCACATATATTAATCACCCTTGATTAATAACATCCAGTAATTAACTACTCTTAATTAATTCATCAATAAATTACTCCTTAATTTATTCTCTAATTAATCCCTTGGTTAATTATAAAGTAATTTAATCCAAATTACTTCCATTATTAAAACATCTTTAATTACATCCAGTAATTATCAATTAATTACTTCACTAAGTAATTACAATTCATTAATTACATAAAATAATTATTTTTAAATCATCAAGTGTTTAAATTAATTAAACTTAATTAATTAATCTAAACTAATCACCTTAACCCAATTAATTACATTAAGTAATTAATTCATTAATTACTTCTATTAAGTAATTAAACAATTTCACAAATGATTATTATTAATTAATTAATCTAATTAATTATTAAAATTAGTCATATTAATTAATTGTTAAATAATCTTAGTTAATGACCTTCATTAACTATTTTTTAATTTCTTTACTTAAGTAATTAATTTAGATTAACCATCATTAATTAATATTTAATTACCAATTAATTAACCTCTAATTATCTAATTAATTAAGTGTTAATTGTAACTTAATTAATTCTTAATTACTGGATTGATAAATCTTTAATCATTAATTAAAATCTAATTAAAAATCCTTAATTACAGATTAATTAACCTTAATTAATTAATCTTAAGTCTTAATTAATCAATTTAAAAATTCTTAATTATTTAATTAATCATCCATATCATTTATTAATTAAATAATTAATTATTCATTTTAATTAACTTAATTATTTAAGTGAATCACAAATCATTAAAGTTCTAATTATCTTTAGAATAAACATTTCTTACTTAATCAAGCATTTAAAAACAATTTTTTTTCAAATTTACTTTAAATTCCTTTTTAAACTTCATTTTAAATTTAAGATTTTAAAATGAATACAAATTTATCTAAACATGGTTTAAAAAAAATTCAAAACCTTTTTGTCTCATATGTTAAAGGAATAACCATTTTATAAAGAAGTTTAAAAGAAATTTAAAACCCAATTCATTTTTAAAATTCAAATTAATTTAAAAATATTCTTAAACAAACAAGGCTGTTTAAGTCATTTAAATTTAAAAATTTCCGTTTTTTTCAAACTGGAATACATATTAAATTTTGATTCCAAATTTCTTAGATTCAAAACTTACTTACATTTTAAATTTCATCTTAAATTCAAATCATTTAACCATTTTTAAAGTAGAAAACAAACTAATTTAAACTTTATTTTATTTTAAAAGAAACTGAAATTCAACTCAAATTCCAGATTTTTTTTAAATCTCGGATTTATACTTATTTTAAATTTCTATTTTACAATATAACAGTTTAAATTCAAAACAAAATATTCTTTTGCACTTTAAAAGATTGTTAAAATCAAATTTTAATTTCAAAATTTAAATCATTTCAAATCTGAGGTTCATACTACTTGGATTCATATTCAAGCTCATGTTTCATACTTATCTTAAATCTCAGTTTACATTTAAACCTAACTTTAAAATTTAAAAAAAAGAACAGAACAGTTCTTCTGTTTTGTTTTTAAAACCTGAAACAATATAATATACTCGAGCCTACCCTACAACGACTTCGAGTAAAAACCTTACCTACTTCGAGTTAAAACTCGAATTCCCCGAGACCAACACGAGGCCACTAAAACCTGTAACCACCCAACATTCACAAGCATCACTACATTGCTCTATGCACATGTATAGTGCCTTCGGCCAACCTTGATCATCATCGCGACCTCCCCACAGTCGACAATCATCAACTCAAACTATCCAAACCACATCCCAGTGAGCACATGCCCGAACTCAAAATCGCGACCAAAATTTCCAAACCTGGAACAGGAATAGAACTCCACACCCAAACCTATCAATGTCTCACCCAAACACCTCTGACCAACGTTGCACCTGAAACTCTGACAAAGTCTTCGTCAACCCACCATCTTCCATTTCCCAAAATACTGTCAAACTCGATCCATTACAAATGCCGTGGTGATCAATTCTATCTAACCCCAGTAAAACTAGGGTTCCAAACTTCAACCACAATCCATCATCTCCAAAATGAAATGCAACCCAATCTGATAATTTTCTTGGCCTCTCTGATCACTCATCTACCTCCAGAATAAAACTCGACACCTCCAATCAATTGTGGTAACAGAAATGCCTCAAAATTCATACCACGGTCAAAAGAGAACTGGTCTTTGAATATAGTATTAAAAATTGTAATTTTTGGTTTAAAATTCATGATTTTGTATGATGTTTTGATTTATAATCCTGAAACATAAAATCATATAGTTTGAATTTTTCACTTACACTCATTTTTGCTCTGTTAATTTTATTTCCAGGTAATACAAAATTTTATTTAACTTATATAAATTTTTAAAACTTACTTTATCTTGTAATAAACAAGTTTCAATCAAATACTAAACCATAACAGCAAACAGATCAAAAGAAAAAGAATATTTTTAGCAACTTGAACTTATACTGTAAACGGTCAGAAACATGGGTGAAACAGACATGCACCTCATTCCAACATATAGATATACACAGCAAATTCATAATGTGTAATCATTTCTAAATAAAAGTCTGAAAACAACTTTTACCAACTTAAATTTAAAATAAAAATGGAGTTACTCATCTGTACAGAAGACAGAGCACAGATTTGAAAAACCCCTTGAATCTTTAAAACTAAATTTGCCTCGTGCTTTTTTTTGAAACTTGAGTTGTTTGATGTTATTAACTTGCTTTAAAACGGCTTTGCCCCTTGATTGACAAACTTGCATGCATGCCGGCTACAGATTGAAGAATGCAGTGGCCAATTCCTAGATTTTAATGAATGCAAGCTTTTAAAACAGATTAAAATTGCGTGTTTGCTTTTGTTTAAAAATGTACAAGATAGCTTCAGATTTTCTTTTGCATGCATGCTGAAAAATGTTACAGATTTTTGAAGAAATGAAATTTGCTTTTGGAAATGATTTGCAAGTTTTGAAGATGGTTATGGGTAAGTGGTTTACAAGGATTTGATATGCATTTTGGAAGAGTGATTACAGATTTGCATGATTTGTTTTGAGAATACTTTGCATTTTGAAAATAATTTACAGGAATGATTACAGATTTTGAAGTAGAAAAGGGTTTTGATTTTTCAGATTTTGTTTTGATTTTGAGGATCGTCAAGAGTAAATAGTTTTCAGCTGAAAATTTTCTTAGTTATGAATTGAAAACGAGAAAAGAATAGGAAAGGAAGAAGGCATGTGTTTATATATCTTATTTTATGATCTATTTAAAATCAAAGAAAAATAAAATTAAGACATGACACTTGTCTTTAGTATTCACACTTGTAAATTTCTTGTTTAATCACTTTACACATGTTGTATTAGGTCCTAAGATGTTTACATATGTTCTTTTAATTAATTAGTATTTTTAATTAAAGTTAATAAAAGTTTTAAACCTAATTTTGTTTAAAAATACTTATTTATATGTATAGCTAATTTTAAAGAAATAAAACCAAGTATGATTATAAATAAAAGCAATACACATATCAACTATTTGAAATAACATTTTTGATTATTTAAATAAAACTTATAAAAGAGATTGTAAATTACTTATTATTTATATGAATAAATGTTTCATATTTAATTGCAATCATATTTCTTAAACAATATTTTAAAAAGAAATAAAACAAATCTTTATTATTAACCTTATTTAAACTTAAGCTAAAACCCTTTTTAAACAATTAAACATTTATTTTATGTATTTAAAATCATATAGTTATTTTATTAAATAACCTTGAAAAGCTTAATATTAAATAATCATAATTTCCCAATTACCAAAATGTTGGAATTAGAAAATATGCTATATTAATTAAATTTAAAACCAAACTCATCTATTTAAAATATATATAAATATATATATATATACACACACATTATAAATTGAAAACAACTTATTAGCTTATTAAAAGAGAAATTCACTAATTAAATATTTAATAAAAGAAGACTATTAAATCAATTCAAATTTATTAACAAAAATTATCAAATCAATTTAATTTTAAATACATATTATTAAATTTATATTGTAAAAAATTCTGGGATATCACAATCCTCCCCCGTTAAAAGTATTTCGTTCCCGAAATTTAAAGCAAAGGTAATTTAATAATCTATTTAAAGATTTAATTTTAAAACACGGCATATATTAATCATATGCTAACAACCAAAGCAATCAATTCATCCAATCAAAACAAATCTAACTGTCCAGAAAAATTCTGGATAGAATTTCCACGAGTTTCCCCGGTATAAATATCGGGATACTCGCTCTATAGAATCCAAACAATCAATACTACTAAGCTACAGAGCTCCTATCTCTTCTAAATCTACAACTCTAAACAGGATACCAGACTACAGACGAGTCTGTCTCAACAACCAAATCCTCCTGAACTGCTGGTTCCAAAACCAGAGATATATCATACACGTACTCCCTCAGAGATACGTGAAACATATTGAATCCCAGTAATCCAAACTGGTAATTCAACTCTTGAAAACAAAACACTTATCTTACCAAAACATAGAAGAAGTCCAAAACACCACAGAGCTAGCTTCCCAGACTTACCAAAACTTATAGCTCCTTGGATTGGAGGAATCTTAACCATAACCAAATCTCCGATTCCGGAATCCAAATTCCTTCATCTCTTATCCACAAAATCCTTCGAACGATCCTGGGCTACCAACATCCTTCCTGATCAGCTCAACCCTTGCTGATTCCTCTAGAAACAAACTGGACCAAACCAAACCCAACCCAATGATCTCCTCTAGATCAATCCAAAACCAAGAACACAAACTCTATTCCTCAAACATCGGAAGACAGAACAAACTTCTCCTTATCCGGAAAGACAAAACAGATGCACCCCTAAACTGCTTCCGCTGTACAACTCTGATCTGAAGTAGAAGAAAATGCTGATGAATAACACGAGCACAGACTAGACACCACACCCTAGAAATATGGTTCAACAAATCCATAAAGAAAACTCAGAAGTTCCTCCGAAACCTGAGTTGCTTCACCAACTTCTATCTCTAGAAACCATCCTTTTGCTATCTGAACCACCAGAAACTAACCTGGAATCCTAGCCGATAAGAAAACTCGAACCAGATGTGGACAAACCTCTGACTTCCTTGAGACATCCCAAAAATCTCCAACAACCCAAGAGAACACTCAAACTATCGCAAGTCACTTTTGCGATCAACCTGGACTAATATCCAAAGAAAACTGGTCTCTCTTTACTAATCAGAACAGCTTACGCTGGCCTATCCAATCGACCGAAGAAATGGACTCACACAGCTGCTTCTGAGCTCCATTTTTAGAAAAACTACTCAGGCAGAAAACTTCCTACCAACACAGAACACTCCGAACTGCACTGCTAACACCAATGCCAAAGACTTCCTAATCCAAAGCTCTCCAAGAAACTCGGACCCCAAAGCAAACAGAAACACTCTGCTGGACCCAACCACAAAACCGAGACAGACGCACTTCCATACTCTTGTTCCAAACGAACATCTCCGGAAACATCCATAATCACTGCATCTCATCACGTAGTTACTACTTCCTGAGGTATCAAGATACCATCGCCCACTTCTGCCAAACCGACAGATCCAAACTCTACTCATCCAACATCAAAGATAGACTCCGAACCTTAACATGTTTCCTTCAGAGATCAATGAAATCCTTACACCAAGCTGCAAAGCTCACTCGAGACGGTAGTAGGTCTACAGTCTCGACAAATACACTTCCAACCTCATTACTCAAACTCCAACCAATGGTAGTAGTCGAGTTACACACCCCACTACATTATCTACCTTTATAAATTATATTGGAAAACCTGTACAGGTAACCCAACAAATAGGTAGAAATAATATATATATATATATATATATGTATGTATGTATGTATTTAAAAATACAAATACGCTCTCTCAAGATAGACACCACTCCAGAGTCTAGGTATTCGCTCAACCTAGCGCTCTGATACCAAATGAGACGACCAGACTTTCAACGACCAGAAAGTCGTATCATTTTTAAGAAAGAAAGGGATAGAAAAGAGAAAAGAAATAAGAGAAAGAAGAAACAACATCAGAATCTCAATAGCGGAACAAAAAAATATATAAATAGCATAAGTATTACATAGTATACAACAACTATCAGAGTTACACAGACAATATGTAATGATCCCGAATTTAATTTATTTTAAATTGATAATTTATTTTAATTTTGAAAAACATTGTGAAATTAATTGATAAATTGGTTTGAGTTTCCCCCAAATTTCAATTTAATATGTATTGAATCATTTGAATTTGAGTTTAAGTAAATGGTTTGAAAATAATTTGAATTCATAATATAAATAGGGAAATAAATAAATATCTTAAAATTTTAGTTATGCAAACTATAAAATAAATTCAAATGATATGTTAATTTTAGAATTTCCTTTATACTATAAAGTAACAAGACAAAAGAAAAGAAAGAAAGAAATTCGACAAATTCAAACAGCATATAAATAAATGGTATAGTTCCTAAGATATAAAGTCAATACAATATACTGAATTTAACACTTCACTACAAAGCAATAGAACAAACATGTATAGTTCAGTATGAATTAACTTGCAAAGTAAAACGAAAATATCCCTGAAGCTTGCAAAAGAAGTTATACAAATGAAGTATGATAGAAACAAAAGTATGCAAGAGAAAAACATCTACAAACAATATCATATCTTTAGCACACAAAGTATAACCATCTCAGCCTAAACAAAGTAAAAATAAATATAGGTATGTAGAAAAATGAATAGGCATGTAAATGAAGCTTACAAAGGAAGCCAAAGAAAATATCTTATATTTGTACAAACAAAATGAAAAAAAATATGAGTTTGTACAATGCAAATAAATGCAGCCACCACAACTCATTTTCCCATCCTCCAAAAGAAGAAAAAAATATCTGATCACTTGTACAAACAATGTCACTCAGTACAAAGAAAATGATATACCCTGAATACTCATTTTATAAGTCAAGCTATTCATTTATATTCGTTCATTCTTGGCCAAGAATCTGAAGCAATACCACCTCACTCTTAAAACAAACTACAAATCAAACAAGCAAAAAGCAGATTCAAGAAAAAAGAGGAAACTGCAGTTCATCAAAACCCAAAAGCAACTCTCTGCCTTCAACAAATCAAGTGAGTAACATCACATCCCAAAATGTTTTAAGTATATTCATTCTGATGAATGTTCTCTCTAAAGTTAGTTCATTTGTGGGTATATTTTTAAAAATATTTCTGTGTTTTGAGTATGAATATATGGTAAACAATTCTGTGCATCTCTCTGTTTTGATTCCAGGCTTTAATACTCATCAAAATTCTTCTGCTTTTAATCCAAGCCTTAACTAGACTTAAGATATGAATATAAATGATTGTTACAATATAGTCTTATGTTTAAAAAAAATCTGTTTAAAAAGAAATCAACTTGTATGGCTTCTGGAAATATAAAACCAATGTGAAAAACTTAAATAAGTTAAAATTTAATTTTCACAATTCATGAGTTCAGATATGTGAATCAACTACTAAGAATAAAACTTGATTTTTGAAACAAGAATTACTATTTTTAGTTAAGCATTTAAGTAGCAGTTTGGGTAGAACTGTTTTGGGCATTTTCATCGATTGCCGGCGGTAGGAGGGTTTTCGGTGGTCGGGGTTTCGTTTGGAGGGGGTCTGATGATCAAGGATGATGGGAAAAATGGTGGTGGGTCGTAATGACCACCGTGGTAGCGGCGGTAGGCTGAACCAGGTTTTTAACCTAGTTTTTGTTGAGTGTAGAATGGTGGTCGTGGCGGCGTCCCCAGTTGATCGAGTGGCACCGGATTTTAAGGAACGCTGGCAAGGGAAGTCGGCAAGGTGTGGCAGGAGGCTCGGACGTCCAGGTGGTCGGAGGCGTGGAGTCGAGGAGGATCTTGGTGATGGGGTTTGGGGTTTGGGTCAACTGAGTTGCTCGAATTGACTCAGTGGCTTGTGTTAGTATTTTGGTGATTGGAGTTGGTTGCATTGGTGAAGGTCGATGTGCCGGAGGGTTCACCGGAGGCCGAAGGTGGTTCTGACACCGGTGCATATGCACGGCGTTGCTTTGTGTCAGTGGAGAAAAAAAAACGCAGAAGAAAAGAAAGAAGGGAAGAAGAAAGGGACGCGGGTAGAAGTGCGGAAAAACTCGTGCCTTGCTCGAGTGATTCGAGTAGTATACTCGAAGTAAGGGATGGGAAGTCTCTGGTCAAAGTCTTGTTCCAGGCTTTGAAACCTGAACTTTCTTGTTTGGGAAATTTGAAACTAAATTAAATTTTAAATCAAGGTTTTTTTAAAAAAACTGAGTGATAAATCAAAGTATAAATATAATTCAAGTTTGAATGAAAGGGATTATACGTTTAAATGTGTGAAGTTAGAAGAAAATTTGATTTTTTTCACTCTTCTAAATTTCTTTATAACAAAAGTACTTCTTTAACATGAGATTTAAAAGGTGTTGAAATTGTTTAAACTTTATTAAAAATAAATTTGTATTTATTCTAAAAGCTTGAAATTTAATTTGAAATCAATATTTCTAAACATAGTGTAAGTAATAATTTAATCATAAATGTAAATAAGTTTTACTTTAAATAATGAAGATTTAATGACTTATAATTCATTAAAAATTATCAAGGCAATTAAGGTGGATAATTGATTAATTCAATTAGATTACGATTTGGAATTAATTTATCACATAATTAAGAATGAAATTGGGATTAATCAATGAGATATAAATGGTAAATTAATTTATAATTAATGTTAATTGATCTAAGTTAATTACTTTAGAAAGTAATTTAAAGAATAGTTAGTAAAAATTATTAACTAAGCATTATTAAACAATTAATTTATTAAGAAAATCAATTGTTAATTGTTAATTACTTAGTTAAAGTAATTAAAAAATTAATTACTTATTGTAATTTATTTTGGATACTTTAATTTATTAAAGTTCATTAATTTAGTTTAAGAAACTTATGAGATTAAATTGGAAAATTAATGATTTTTGGTTATGAGATAATTACTTTAGGATAAGTAATTAAAAGTTTAATTTCTTAAGATAATTAATCAAGGGGTTAGTTAATTATGTAACTGGTTCAGAGGTTAATTTTATTAATATGATTGATTAAGAATAATTTAATTAATTAAAGTGTTTGATAAATTCGTTTATATCAAATGATTTGTAATTAATTAGGATTTGATCACTAATTCATACGTAATAAAAAAAGGAAATTATTGAATTAATTAGGATTAAATAATTAATTAATCCTGCTTATAAATGATTATTAAATGCTTGACTTTACTTATGAATGATCGTATTATTTGTTATGCCTTGAATTGATTGTCCTGTCTGATCTGTGATATTTTATTCTGTGATTTGTGCCGTGTATGATTTATTCATTTATATCTGCATATTATCTGTGAATTGTGAATGGATGATAAGCGTTATAGTTTATATCGCTTATCAACTATATTTCTGTGTTTTAATCTGTGATGATTGAATGATGTTACACTATTGTGTTAAACCCCTGGACCACACTTACACACACAAATATGGATTTCACGAGGAAATCGATTAAGTCACAGATTTTTGAATAGTTTTAAATTTGAATATTTGAATTCAAATGCTTTAGAAATGGATTGGGTTTAAAGTGAAAAGCTTTTGAAATGGAATTTCAAAGATGAAATTTATTTTGAATAACATGATTGAATTTTGGAATTTAAATATTCTGATTTAAATTTGAATTCAATATTTGAAATTGAATTCTATGATCTGGAAATTAGCGACTAAAGATGTTATACCAGTTGGGAATTTGAATTTAAATTCAAAGGCTTTAACTCGTGTAAATAAAAATTTGGATATTTCGGAAACGAAAACTACTTGTTTTCAAATAATAAAAGCTTTCATATAGGAAGTGAACGTCCAATTTGTGTTAAAAGGATTTCAAGTTAAAAATGATAATGATTTTCCAAATTATGGAAACGATTTGAAAGTTATAAGTTAAATCTTCAATTTAAAGATTTAACGAGTTAATCCAATTGAAATGGGGGTTGATTTGAAATCCGTAAATGGATCTTTGTGAATGGGGTGAACTTTGTGAATTAAATCTTTTGTTTAAAAGATTAAAGTGTGGAAATTGTTTAAACCACTGAAGATTTTTTTTGAAATAAATCTTTTGTTTAAAAGATTTGAAAATGGTAATTTGTTTAAACCATTTGAAAGAAACTTTGAATTATTAAGTTGTGACTTAATTGAAATCCCATATCCATATATTTTAAATATTGCGCTCACTATTCGGTTTAGCCGGGAGAGGACCTTTGTGTCATTTAACCCATTCCGAATATGTGATACGTCGTTATGGATAACATTTGAAGACCGGTGTTGAAGACCGGGTATTTGTGAGAACGATAGGATAACCTATCGATTGTCTCTGCACTGGGTAGCTCCTGGTATAGAGATTCCCTAAGTGATGGGAAGTCCGATCGGGATTGTGAATGCCCGGATTGCAAGGGCTTCTTTGGAAGTGCCTTCGGTTCTGTTCGAACCCGGAACAAACTTGTATGGTTGTATGTCTGACACTACACTTTGAGATATAACGCAGATTTCTTTCAAATACATTTCTGTTGGTGGCGGAGAATTTATTCTCTTAGCTTAGCACCCTTCTCTGAGACGTACGAGCTCAGAGGTTATGTAGTTGAAGGTTATCAGCAATATACTCCCAATTTGGTAGTGTGGCATGCTGAGTGCTGCTGTGTGTTGATGATCATTGTTTGATCATTTGTGATATGATCATTTGTTTGATCATTTATCTTTATGATCATTACTTTGATCATTTGTTGACCCAAAGCATGGCTTTGTACCAAAGCGTAGCTTTGTGGACGAGACTGCATCAGGACCTCACACCCCGGAAATGGTCAAAACAGGAAAGATGCGGCAAGGTTATGAGGGTCGCGCCCTTTAGGGTGTGTCATTCCCTTCTGGTAAAGGGTGGTATCATGGTATGGAGCCCAGATATTTACCTATGTGGTAGCTCCAATCTCATTTACTGTGTGGTTGTTGCTTAGAGGCGCCTCGGATAAAGGTCCCAAAGGACCGGGGAGTGGCTTGCTCGAGTAGTAGTTACCTAGTTACAGAGGTAACCCGGCCTTGTGTTGGCAGAGATCCGGTTAGGTTCTCGGGACGTCCCGCCAGAGGCGATCCCATGTGGCAGTAGGAAGTTCCTTAGCCTGACCATTTGTTGGAAAATCCAATCAAAACAATACGATCCTTGTACGGTTTTAGTTGTATTACCTGCCATTCACTTATGGTGGCGCCCCACTGTTTGGATGGTAGCTATAGTAGGCATAGTTTGGAATGTCTATGCTGGCTAAGATTAATATTCTACTTTCGAAATGTTTTCTGCACTGTGCACTTATAATAATAATATCAAAGAACTTTCTACGTAGTAAGCATGTTTGACTATCATAAGAAGAAATCTCCTCCAATTTTGCGTTTGCATTGTGTGTGTGGCGGGAGGTCTTATGGTAGTTTCATTTTCAAAAAAAGCATTGCGAATTTACTTTAAAATTCTCTTTTTGTTTGTTTTCAAAGATAAACTATTTTTGTTACTCACACCAGTCCCATGACTGACTCGGAGTTTATTGTTCCTTTCCTAAACTCTGGGTGCTCACTATTTTCCACACGAGCAGTCTAGAGTTGGGTTTTCAGATAGTTAGGTTCTGTAGATTATCTGGAGCTAGTTCAGTCTTTGGACATGACTGACCTTGCTTAGCTTGGTGCAATGTACTGATGGAGTTCGAGTTATTTCTGGATTGGTTCTTGGAGATGGAGTTGCAGTTTTGGAGTTCTTTCTTGAAGACTATCTTGAGTTATTTGTTCCGCTGCTAGTGTTATTTATTTTCTTTCCGCTGCTATTTTCTTGTATCATATCTCTGATGTATATTGATATTCATTGTATCATCTGTTGTATCAGATATTGCATCAATGTTGTATATCAATGTATTATTCTTTTTCTTCCGCTGTGCTGTTTACTTAATGGTGTTATAAGCTCCGGCGACTCGGATTTGAACGGTCGAATTTACGGCATTCGAGTACGATGTAAAGTATGGATGTCGATTTTCGAACGGACAAAATCCGCTTCGTCACATGTGGTATCAGAGCTAAGGTTGAACTTTAGCTCAAGAGTATAACACGTTAAGTAGCTCATTAGAGATAGGGTGAAGTAAACCCTAGAATGAGTAATCCCTAAGATATCCGTTCGTATGCCTCAGTAAATTCTTTTACTATCCAGTGATAGTGAGTATGAGTGCAAGAAGAGAATGAGATAGGGGACAGGGAAATACGACTAGGTCAATGCCCTGCAATAGTGGAAGTAATTTTTCTCTATCGATCTTCTTTGATTCGTTTCCAAATTCTTTTGATTTCTTCATGATAGCTCCAGAAGAAGTTTCAGTGTGATGGTGGCCCTACGAATCGTTGTAGGAAATTCTTACTTTGTATCTTCATCGGTTTCTTATCAGTTTTTGATTTAAACCTTAATGAATATGAATTGAAAATTTGGAATTGAAAATTTAAATTGAAAATTTTAAGTTGAGTTAAATTGATTAATAGAATATGAAGCTAAATTTGAATTGTATCGATAAAACGATATCGGTTAAAACCAAATTCGAAATTCTATTGTAATTTCTTGGGTAGATCGAAGTCCGAAGAGGGACAAATTATATATACTTTGGGATGTTCCGACTTGAATTTGGAATCCATTTCTAGTATTGGAAAAATTATAGAAGATTAAATCCATCTCTTTTGTTCAGCATCTCTTGTCAATTCTTCGATTGTTCCTGGTAGACCCAGGAAGAAGATTTGATATATTAGTGTGGGACATAAAGTCCAAATAGGCCAAAATTGTTTGTTTGAATGTATTGGTTGTTTTGTTTGCTTTAGTTGCTATGGTTGATAGATATACTTTGGTTTATAAACTAGAAATTTTGAAATTATACCCAAGAGTAGACAGATATGTGAATACAAATTGAGTCCAGAAATATTTGACGAATGGTTGGTTATCCTTCGAACTAACCAGTGCTTTGCATGTTTCGTAGAATTTATGACCCGAGTATCCTATGTAGTATTGTATGGGTTTGATCTCATATTGTTGATATTCTTATTTGGTAAGCCAAATGAAGAATAAATATATTCTAGTTGATCTGGAAAGATATTTCTCTTTCATCTATCTTCGTTATCTCTCTTTGACAAATTTCGAGGACGAAATTCTTTTTAAGGGGGGAAGTCTGCAACGATCCCGAATTTAATTTATTTTAAATTGATAATTTATTTTAATTTTGAAAAAAATTGTGAAATTAATTGATAAATTGGTTTGAGTTTCCCCCAAATTTCAATTTAATATGTATTGAATCATTTGAATTTGAGTTTAAGTAAATGGTTTGAAAATAATTTGAATTCATAATATAAATAGGGAAATAAATAAATATCTTAAAATTTTAGTTATGCAAACTATAAAATAAATTCAAATGATATGTTAATTTTAGAATTTCCTTTATACTATAAAGTAACAAGACAAAAGAAAAGAAAGAAAGAAATTAGACAAATTCAAACAGCATATAAATCAATGGTATAGTTCCTAAGATATAAAGTCAATACAATATACTGACTTTAACACTTCACTACAAAGCAATAGAACAAACATGTATAGTTCAGTATGAATTAACTTGCAAAGTAAAACGAAAATATCCCTGAAGCTTGCAAAAGAAGTTATACAAATGAAGTATGATAGAAACAAAAGTATGCAAGAGAAAAACATCTACAAACAATATCATATCTTTAGCACACAAAGTATAACCATCTCAGCCTAAACAAAGTAAAAATAAATATAGGTATGTAGAAAAATGAATAGGCATGTAAATGAAGCTTACAAAGGAAGCCAAAGAAAATATCTTATATTTGTACAAACAAAATGAAAAAAATATGAGTTTGTACAATGCTAATAAATGCAGCCACCACAACTCATTTTCCCATCCTCCAAAAGAAGAAGAAAATATCTGATCACTTGTACAAACAATGTCACTCAGTACAAAGAAAATGATATACCCTGAATACTCATTTTATACGTCAAGCTATTCATTTATATTCGTTCATTCTTGGCCAAGAATCTGAAGCAATACCACCTCACTCTTAAAACAAACTACAAATCAAACAAGAAAAAAGCAGATTCAAGAAAAAAGAGGAAACTGCAGTTCATCAAAACCCAAAAGCAACTCTCTGCCTTCAACAAATCAAGTGAGTAACATCACATCCCAAAATGTTTTAAGTATATTCATTCTGATGAATGTTCTCTCTAAAGTTAGTTCATTTGTGGGTATATTTTTAAAAATATTTCTGTATTTTGAGTATGAATATATGGTAAACAATTCTGTGCATCTCTCTGTTTTGATTCCAGGCTTTAATACTCATCAAAATTCTTCTGCTTTTAATCCAAGCCTTAACTAGACTTAAGATATGAATATAAAATGATTGTTACAATATAGTCTTATGTTTAAAAAAAATCTGTTTAAAAAGAAATCAACTTGTATGGCTTCTGGAAATATAAAACCAATGTGAAAAACTTAAATAAGTTAAAATTTAATTTCACAATTCATGAGTTCAGATATGTGAATCAACTACTAAGAATAAAACTTGATTTTTGAAACAAGAATTACTATTTTTAGTTAAGCATTTAAGTAGCAGTTTGGGTAGAACTATTTTGGGCATTTTCATCGATTGCCGGCGGTAGGAGGGTTTTCGGTGGTCGGGGTTTCGTTTGGAGGGGGTCTGATGATCAAGGATGATGGGAAAAATGGTGGTGGGTCGTAATGACCACCGTGGTAGCGGCGGTAGGCTGAACCAGGTTTTTAACCTAGTTTTTGTTGAGTGTAGAATGGTGGTCGTGGCGGCGTCCCCAGTTGATCGAGTGGCACCGGATTTTGAGGAACGCTGGCAAGGGAAGTCGGCAAGGTGTGGCAGGAGGCTCGGACGTCCAGGTGGTCGGAGGCGTGGAGTCGAGGAGGATCTTGGTGATGGGGTTTTGGGTTTGGGTCAACTGAGTTGCTCGAATTGACTCAGTGGCTTGTGTTAGTATTTTGGTGATTGGAGTTGGTTGCATTGGTGAAGGTCGATGTGCCGGAGGGTTCACCGGAGGCCGAAGGTGGTTCTGACACCGGTGCATATGCACGGCGTTGTTTTGTGTCAGTGGAGAAAAAAAACGCAGAAGAAAAGAAAGCAGGGAAGAAGAAAGGGACGCGGGTAGAAGTGGGGAAAAACTCGTGCCTTGCTCGAGTGATTCGAGTAGTATACTCGAAGTAAGGGATGGGAAGTCTCTGGTCAAAGTCTTGTTCCAGGCTTTGAAACCTGAACTTTCTTGTTTTGGGAAATTTGAAACTAAATTAAATTTTAAATCAAGTTTTTTTTTAAAAAACTGAGTGATAAATCAAAGTATAAATATAATTCAAGTTTGAATGAAAGGGATTATACGTTTAAATGTGTGAAGTTAGAAGAAAATTTGACTTTTTTCACTCTTCTAAATTTCTTTATAACAAAAGTACTTCTTTAACATGAGATTTAAAAGGTGTTGAAATTGTTTAAACTTTATTAAAAATAAATTTGTATTTATTCTAAAAGCTTGAAATTTAATTTGAAATCAATATTTCTAAACATAGTGTAAGTAATAATTTAATCATAAATGTAAATAAGTTTTACTTTAAATAATGAAGATTTAATGACTTATAATTCATTAAAAATTATCAAGGCAATTAAGGTGGATAATTGATTAATTCAATTAGATTACGATTTGGAATTAATTTATCACATAATTAAGAATGAAATTGGGATTAATCAATGAGATATAAATGGTAAATTAATTTATAATTAATGTTAATTGATCTAAGTTAATTACTTTAGAAAGTAATTTAAAGAATAGTTAGTAAAAATTATTAACTAAGCATTATTAAACAATTAATTTATTAAGAAAATCAATTGTTAATTACTTAGTTAAAGTAATTAAAGAATTAATTACTTATTGTAATTTATTTTGGATACTTTAATTTATTAAAGTTCATTAATTTAGTTTAAGAAACTTATGAGATTAAATTGGAAAATTAATGATTTTTGGTTATGAGATAATTACTTTAGGATAAGTAATTAAAAGTTTAAATTCTTAAGATAATTAATCAAGGGGTTAGTTAATTATGTAATTGGTTCAGAGGTTAATTTAATTAATATGATTAATTAAGAATAATTTAATTAATTAAAGTGTTTGATAAATTCGTTTATATCAAATGATTTGTAATTAATTAGGATTTGATCACTAATTCATACGTAATAAAAAAAGGAAATTATTGAATTAATTAGGATTAAATAATTAATTAATCATGCTCATAAATGATTATTAAATGCTCGACTTTACTTATGAATGATCGTATTATTTGTGATGCCTTGAATTGATTGTCCTGTCTGATCTGTGATATTTTATTCTGTGATTTGTGCCGTGTATGATTTATTCATTTACATCTGCATATTATCTGTGAATTGTGAATGGATGATAAGCGTTATAGTTTATATCGCTTATCAACTATATTTCTGTGTTTTAATCTGTGATGATTGAATGATGTTACACTATTGTGTTAAACCCCTCGACCACACTTACACACACAAATATGGATTTCACGAGGAAATCGATTAAGTCACAGATTTTTGAATAGTTTTAAATTTGAATATTTGAATTCAAATGTTTTGGAAATGGATTGGGTTTAAATTAAAAGCTTTTGAAATGGAATTTCAAAGATGAAATTTATTTTGAATAACTTGATTGAATTTTGGAATTTAAATATTCTGATTTAAATTTGAATTCAATATTTGAAATTGAATTCTATGATCTGGAAATTAGCGACTAAAGATGTTATACCAGTTGGGAATTTGAATTTAAATTCAAAGGCTTTAACTCGTGTAAATAAAAATTTGGATTTTCGAAAACGAAAACTATTTGTTTTCAAATAATAAAAGCTTTCATATAGGAAGTGAACGTCCAATTTGTGTTAAAAGGATTTCAAGTTAAAAATGAAAATGATTTTCCAAATTATGGAAACGATTTGAAAGTTATAAGTTAAATCTTCAATTTAAAGATTTAACGAGTTAATCCAATTGAAATGGGGGTTGATTTGAAATCCGTAAATGGATCTTTGTGAATGGGGTGAACTTTGTGAATTAAATCTTTTGTTTAAAAGATTAAAGTGTGGAAATTGTTTAAACCACTGAAGATTTTTTTTGAAATAAATCTTTTGTTTAAAAGATTTGAAAATGGTAATTTGTTTAAACCATTTGAAAGAAACTTTGAATTATTAAGTTGTGACTTAATTGAAATCCCATATCCATATATTTTAAATATTGCGCTCACTATTCGGTTTAGCCGGGAGAGGACCTTTGTGTCATATAACCCATTCCGAATATGTGATACGTCGTTATGGATAGCATTTGAAGACCGGTGTTGAAAACTGGGTATTTGTGAGAAGGATAGGATAACCTATCGATTGTCTCTGCACTGGGTAGCTCCTGGTATAGAGATTCCCTAAGTGATGGGAAGTCCGATCGGGATTGTGAATACCCGGATTGCAAGGGCTTCTTTGGAAGTGCCTTCGGTTCTGTTCGAACCCGGAACAGACTTGTATGGTTGTATGTCTGACACTACACTTTGAGATATAACGCAGATTTCTTTCAAATACATTTCTGTTGGTGGCGGAGAATTTATTCTCTTAGCTTAGCACCCTTCTCTGAGACGTACGAGCTCAGAGGTTATGTAGTTGAAGGTTATCAGCAATATACTCCCAATTTGGTAGTGTGGCATGCTGAGTGCTGCTGTGTGTTGATGATCATTGTTTGATCATTTGTGATATGATCATTTGTTTGATCATTTATCTTTATGATCATTACTTTGATCATTTGTTGACCCAAAGCATGGCTTTGTACCAAAGCGTAGCTTTGTGGACGAGACTGCATCAGGACCTCACACCCCGGAAATGGTCAAAACAGGAAAGATGCGGCAAGGTTATGAGGGTCGCGCCCTTTAGGGTGTGTCATTCCCTTCTGGTAAAGGGTGGTATCATGGTATGGAGCCCAGATATTTACCTATGTGGTAGCTCCAATCTCATTTACTGTGTGGTTGTTGCTTAGAGGCGCCTCGGATAAAGGTCCCAAAGGACCGGGGAGTGGCTTGCTCGAGTAGTAGTTACCTAGTTACAGAGGTAACCCGGCCTTGTGTTGGCAGAGATCCGGTTAGGTTCTCGGGACGTCCCGCCAGAGGCGATCCCATGTGGCAGTAGGAAGTTCCTTAGCCTGACCATTTGTTGGAAAATCCAATCAAAACAATACGAGCCTTGTACGGTTTTAGTTGTATTACCTGCCATTCACTTATGGTGGCGCCCCACTGTTTGGATGGTAGCTATAGTAGGCATAGTTCGGAATGTCTATGCTGGCTAAGACTAATATTCTACTTTCGAAATGTTTTCTGCACTGTGCACTTATAATAATAATAATATCAAAGAACTCTCTACGTAGTAAGCATGTTTGACTATCATAAGAAGAAATCTCCTCCAATTCTGCGTTTGCATTGTGTGTGTGGCGGGAGGTCTTATGGTAGTTTCATTTTCAAAAAAGCATTGCGAATTTACTTTAAAATTCTCTTTTTGTTTGTTTTCAAAGATAAACTATTATTGTTACTCACACCGGTCCCATGACTGACTCGGAGTTTATTGTTCCTTTCCTAAACTCTGGGTGCTCACTATTTTCCACACGAGTAGTCTAGAGTTGGGTTTTCAGATAGTCAGGTCCTGTAGATTATCTGGAGCTAGTTCAGTCTTTGGACATGACTGACCTTGCTTAGCTTGGTGCAATGTATTGATGGAGTTCGAGTTATTTCTGGATTGGTTCTTGGAGATGGAGTTGCAGTTTTGGAGTTCTTTCTTGAAGACTATCTTGAGTTATTTGTTCCGCTGCTAGTGTTATTTATTTTCTTTCCGCTGCTATTTTCTTGTATCATATCTCTGATGTATATTGATATTCATTGTATCATCTGTTGTATCAGATATTGCATCAATGTTGTATATCAATGTATTATTCTTTTTCTTCCGCTGTGTTGTTTACTTAATGGTGTTATAAGCTCCGGCGACTCGGATTTGAACAGTCGAATCTACGGCATTCGAGTACGATGTAAAGTATGGATGTCGATTTTCGAACGGACAAAATCCGCTTCGTCACACAATACATCACATACTAGACAGTTATAAACACATGTCTAGTTATAAAACTCAATACAATACAAGGAAACTACTCAGAGAAACCAACACAGTGGAACACAATATATCTACAACACGGAAGCCTCCTGCTCCATTGCTCCTCCATAATTCGTCAAAGAAAAGCTGAATCCCTTGGCTACTCGTAAAAATTTGAGTACCCAAGAGTTTAAGAAAAACAGAAATAAACTCTGGGTCAGACATGGGTGTGGTGCGAGTAACAGGTTAAAATTGCTTAACTTTTGAAAACCTTTGAAAACAAAAGGTATCACGTAAGACTTCCCACACATAAAAATGGAAACGTTTTTACCTTATGCTAACCAAAACATTTGATAGGAAATCCGGTGATTTATAATAGGTCTAGGGTTTTCTAGTAAATAAGAAATAGCTGAAATTGTTACATCTATTAAATTTCCAGCTACTAGCCACAAAAGTGGGTAATACAATCAAAACCGAGGGCACTTATTGGATTTTGGACTCCATACAATGGCAAGGATACCGGGGTACCACCCGTCATAGTACGTGGCCTAGATCAACGTACCGAGGATCACTCCCAATCCCCAGCAACACAAAGCCGGAACCATTCCTTACTGAGTAGTTCCGAACAAGACCACCCCGCAGTTGTGATCAACAACCGCACCACACAGCCGAAATAAAAAGGGACATCTAGAGAGGGGTAAATCTCGTCCTAATTGGGCATGACCCACATAGCCTTGCTGCACCTCCCCTGTTTTAGCCATTCCCGGTTGATGAGGCTTGAGGCTACGATTACCTTTATAGAACACATCACTTAGAATGCTCATCGTCCACCTTACGATGTTCTGAAAGCATTCAATCCATACAAGTTCGTTCCGGGTTCGAACGAAACCGAAGGCTTTATCTCGTTACATTCATTTTGGAATCACCCTCAGAGTTAACGACGATAACCCTTGCACTCTGAATCTTCACCTTCCTTCAAATACACGACCTACCGTTAATTTGGCTAGATGTGGTTTTCGGATATCCAAATATGGAAACCCAATCCTGGTCTCACCAAATCCAAAGTGTATCTTTTAAGGCCAAGTTGTTTAGAGTTCAAAACAATTTTAATTCTATTATCTATATACACACAGATAGATAGTTCACAACATAATTATAGATAATCAGCAACAGATAATCTATAACATCATTATAAACAGATAGTCTATATTATCATTCCAATGCAACCAAAGCATCCATAACACACAGCATTGCTCATCTCATAGCTGAGATTACAAACCATTCAAGGCAACCAATATCATGCATTCATACATAAGCAATGATTTAATGATCAGATCATCTATAATTAATTTAAAGTGAATTAAATTAATTACTTCTTCTCTTAGTTAATTTAAAATGAATTAAATTAATTACTTCATCATTATAATCCTGCTTAACTTAACCATTAATTAGTTACTAATTAATTAATTAATCACCATCTCATTATTCATTTCAATTAATCATTTCTGATTAACAATTTTCTAATTACAATAAGTAATTAGCCTTTAAATTAATTACACAAGTTAATTATACTTAACTCTTACAATAATTAACTTTTAATTACTTAATCAATTAATTAACTAAAATTAATTACATTAATTCTTTATTAATTAATTACTTCATTTATTAATTATTCTTTAGCTAATCAATTCTAAATTTACATCATTAATTTTATTAATTAATGATTTTCCAATTACATTTTAATTAATCTCTCTATATAAATTAATTACATTAAGTAATTAATCTTCAATTAATCCACATATATTAATCACCCTTGATTAATAACATCCAGTAATTAACTGCTCTTAATTACTTCATCAATAAATTACTCCTTAATTTATTCTCTAATTAATCCCTTGATTAATTACAAAGTAATTTAATCCAAATTACTTCCATTATTAAAACATCTTTAATTACATCCAGTAATTATCAATTAATTACTTCACTAAGTAATTACACACCATTAACTACATAAAGTAATTATTTTTAAATCATCAAGTGTTTAAATTAATTAGACTTAATTAATTAATCTAAACTAATCAACTTAACCCAATTAATTACATTAAGTAATTAATTCATTGATTACTTCTATTAAGTAATTAAACAATTTCACAAATGATTATTATTAGTTAATTAATCTATTAAAATTAATCACATTAATTAATTGTTAAATAATCTTAGTTAATGACCTTCATTAACTAATCTTTAATTTCTTTACTTAAGTAATTAATTTAGATTAACCATCATTAATTAATATTTAATTACCAATTAATTAATCTCTAATTATCTAATTAATTAAGTGTTAATTGTAACTTAATTAATTCTTAATTACTTGATTAATAAATCTTTAGTCATTAATTAAAATCTAATTAAAAATCCTTAATTACAGATTAATTAACCTTAATTAATTAATCTTAAGTCTTAATTAATCAATTTAAAAATTCTTAATTATTTAATTAATCATCCATATCATTTATTAATTAAACAATTAATTATTCATTTTAATTAACTTAATTATTTAAGTGAATCACAAATCATTAAAATTCTAATTATCTTTCGAATAAACGCTTCTTACTTAACAAGCATTTAAAAGCACTTTGTTTTCAAATTTACTTTAAATTCCATTTTAAACTTCATTTTAAATTTAAGATTTTAAAATGAATACAAATTTATCTAAACAAGGTTTAAAAACAATTCAAAACCTTTTTATCTCATATGTTAAAGGAATAACCATTTTATAAAGAAGTTTAAAAGAAATTTAAAACACAATTCATTTTAAAAATTCAAATTAATTTAAAAATATTCTTGAACAAACAAGGTTGTTTAAGTCATTCAAATTTAAAAATTTCCATTTATTTCAAACTGGAATACATATTAAATTTTGATTCTAAAATTTCTTAGATTCAAAACTTACTTACATTTTAAATTTCATCTTAAATTCAAATCATCTAACCATTCTTAAAGTAGTTAAAACAATCTAATTTAAACTTTATTTTATTTTAAAAGAAACTGAAATTCAACTCAAATTCCAAATATTTTTTAAATCTCAGATTTAAACTTATTTTAAGTTTCTATTTTACAATTTAAACTTTCAGTTTAAATTCAAAACCCAATATTCTTTTGCAGTTTAAAAGATTGTTAAAATCAAATTTTAATTTCAAAATTTAAATCATTTCAAATCTGAGGTTCATACTACTTGGATTCATATTCAAACTCAGGTTTCAAACTCATTTTAAATCTCAGATTACATTTAAACTTAACATTAAATTTTAAAAAAAAAGAACAGAACAGTTCTTCTGTTTTGTTTTTAAAACCTGAAACAATATAATATACTCGAGCCTACCCTACAACGACTTCGAGTAAAAACCTAACCTACTTCGAGTTAAAACTCGAATTCCCCGAGACCAACACGAGGCCACTAAAACCTGTAACCACCCAACATTCACCAACATCACCACATTGATCTGTGCACATGTACAGTGCCTCGGGCCAACCTTGATCATCACCGCGACCTCCCCACAGTCGACAATCATCAACTCAGACCATCCAAACAACATCCTAGTCAACACATGCTCGAATTCAAAATCGCAACCAAAATTTCCAAACCTGGAACAGGAACAGAACTCCATACCCAAACCTGTCAACGCCTCACCCAAACACCTCCGACCACCATTGCCCTTGAAACACCGGCAAAGTCTTCGTCAACCCACCATCTTCCATTTCCCAAAATACTTTTGAACTCGATCCATTACAAATGCCATGGTGATCCATCCTATCTAACCCCAGTAAAACTAGGGTTCCAAACTTCAATCACAATCCATCATCTCCAAAATGAAATGCAACCCAATCTGATAATTTTCTTGGCCTCTCTGATAACTCATCTACCTTCAGAATCAAACTCGACACCTCCAATCAATTGTGTTAACAGATTGCCTCAAAACTCATACCACGGTCAAAAGAGAACTGCTCTTTCAATATAGCATTAAAAATTGTAATTTTTGGTTTAAAATTCATGATTTTGTATGATGTTTTGATTTATAATCCGGAAACATAAAATCATATAGTTTGAATTTTTCACTTATACTCATTTTTTCTCTGTTAATTTTATTTCCAGGTAATACAAAATTTTATTTAACTTATATAAATTTTTAAAACTTACTTTATCTTGTAAGAAACAAGTTTCATTCAAGTACTAAATCATAACAGCAAACAGATCAAAAGAAAACAAATATTTTTATCAACTTGAACTTATATTGTAAACAGTCAGAAACATGGGTGAAACAGACATGCACTTCGTTCCAACATATAGATATACACAGAAAATTCATAATGTATAATCATTTCTAAATTAAAGCATGAAAACAACTTTTACATACTTAAATTCAAAATAAAAATGGAGTTACTCACCTGTACAGAAGACAGAGCATAGATTTGAAAAACCCCTTGAATCTTTAAAACTAAATTTGCCTCGTGCTTTTTTTTTAAACTTGAGTTGTTTGATGTTATTAACTTGCTTTAAAACGGCTTTGCCCCTTGATTTACAAACTTGCATGCATGCCGGCTACAGATTGAAGAATGCAGTGGCCAATTCCCAGATTTTGAATGAATGCAGGCTTTTAAAACAGATTGAAATTGCATGTTTGCTTTTGTTAAAAATGTACAAGATAGCTTTAGATTTTCTTTTGCATTCATGCTTAAAAATGTTAAAGATTTTTAAAGAAATGAAGTTTGCTTTCGGAAATGATTTCCAAGTTTTGAAGATGGTTATGGGTAAGTGGTTTACAGGGATTTGATATGCATTTTTGAAGAGTGATTACAGATTTGCATGATTTGTTTTGAGAATACTTTGCATTTTGAAAATAAGTTACAGGAATGATTACAGAATTTGAAGTAGAAAAGGGTTTTGATTTTATAGATTTGATTTTGGGGATTGTCTACAGTAAATGGTTTTCAGCTGAAAATTTTCTTAGTTATAAATTGAAAATGACAAAATAATAGGAAAGGAAGAAGGCATGTGTTTATATATCTTATTTTATGATCTATTTAAAATCAAAGAAAAATAAAATTAAAACATGAAACTTGTCTTTAATATTCAGACTTGTAAATTTCTTGTTTAATCACTTAACACATGTTATATTAGGTCCTAAGATGTTTACACATGTTCTTTTAATTAATTAGTATTTTTAATTAAAGTTAATAAAAGTTTTAAACTTAATTTTGCTTACAAATACTTATTTATATGTATAGCTAATTTTAAAGAAATAAAACCAAGTATGATTATAAATAAAAACAATGCACATATCAATTATTTGAAAATAACATTTTTGATTATTTAAATAAAACTTATAAAAGAGATTGTAAATTACTTATTATTTATATGAATAAATGTTTCATATTTAATTGCAATCATATTTCTTAAACAATATTTTAAAAAGAAATATAATAAATCTTTATTATTAATCTTATTTAAACTTAAGCTAAAACCCTTTTTAAACAATTAAACATTTATTTTATGTATTTAAAATCATATAATTATTTTATTAAATAATCTTGAAAAGCTTAATATTAAATAATCATAATTTCCCAATTACCAAAATATTGGAATTAGAAAATATGCTATATTAATTGACTTTAAAACCAAACTCGTCTATTTAAAATACACACACACACACATTATAAATAGAAAACAACTCATTAGCTTATTAAAAGATAAATTCACTAATTAGATATTTAATAAAAGTAGATTATTAAATCAAGTCAAATTTATTAACCAAAATTATCAAATCAGTTTAATTTTAAATACAAATCATTAAATTTATATTGTCAAAAATTCCGGGATATCACAATACCCCAACCCAAGCAGCAGCACTTCTCCTCATTTCCATAGCATATACCAACATTGCACACTGCTACCTGCAGGCACCCAAACAACAGGATCAGCTATAATGTTCCTATGTTACTATTAAGTTGATCTAAAAAAACTATTTATATAGAATTTTTTGTCATGCATAAGGATACTGTGTCAAATCACTAGTGACCGAAAGAAGTATGAAGGGAAAATGATTCTAACCTCCCGACAACAATTAGCAAAATGCATAACAAATGGTGCCTCAGAGAAATATTGTTAAATGCTTTTTTGCTAGCAAGTAGACGAAGCAGAGCAACTAGAGTTGAGCATTCTACATCATTGCCAGTTTCAGCCTCTTCATTTGCTTGACACGAACGCATAACATGCAAAGCCAGCTTTACTTCTCCTGTAATCAAATTATAAACCACAAGAGCTGTAAATTTGTTACAAAAATGAAAGATAATGAGGGAATTTCAAACCTCTTAAATCAGCTTCATACTGTACACAAAGTGCCGCCACTACTGCCATCTGAAAATACAAAACAAAACGAACATAAATCTAAAAAATAAAAAAGGTAATAAACAAAATTAAATAACTTAATCATTTTTTATAGTTTATCATTATATGGTTAAAAGTTATAAATATTTCTTTGCATAAAATATTTGTTATGGGTAGTGATTCTTTTTCGTTCAAGAGGTATACAAATGACATATATAGTACAAAAGGTATAAATCTGTAAAGTGCACACAGATATGTTCACGACATATTCAAAGCTAGGTGATTTATATAATTTTATTTACAAATAAATATATCAATTAGATAAGACCAGAATGTACTTCATAATCACACCTTAGCAACAGCTTTTGGTGGATAGTCATCTTTGAGTTTTGGATCAATACATTGCTTAACTTTGTCTTCGCTCAACCTTGGTGTTGCCTGAATTCAATGTAAAATAGCATGAATGTATAAGTTAATTTGGTGATTATTTTTACTGGCAACTATTGAAACACTAGCTTCAGGTGTGAGCTGTATTCAAAAAACCTACCCAGGTAACCAAACTTTGTTGTCCTTTCGGCATAGTGTGGTCTATGGATTTCCTTCCTGTTAAAAGCTCTAAAAGAATGACACCAAAACTATACACAATGCTCTTGTGCGTTAGTTGTCCAGTCATAGCATACCTGATTTTTTATAAACAAATACTTTTGAGGAAATAATTTGCTACTGCACTTCAAGCAATAAAAATACTACAAGTATATAGCCATGTCATGTTTA
Organism: Allium cepa; assembly: GCA_030765085.1. Taxonomy (NCBI): domain Eukaryota; kingdom Viridiplantae; phylum Streptophyta; class Magnoliopsida; order Asparagales; family Amaryllidaceae; genus Allium; species Allium cepa. Next base: position 870,063,666 of record CM060943.1, on the reverse strand, counting down.
GTTAAATCCAGACAAAAGTTCAAGAAAGAAATAGAGGAAATGGAGTCAATTAACTAGAGCAAGAAAGTTAATGTACAAAAAATTGATGGATTATATTTTTCTTACAAATGACACAGAGGAAGACAACTTCAATGCAATCTGTGCTAGGGTGTGAATGCAGCTAATGGTAATAATTCCATTGTGCCTAGGCATAAGGCTTAAATTTGATGAAAAATAAATTAACAACTGTTTAGCATGCTGTTATGGTAAAAGCAAGACACATTTTATTCTATAAACTAAAATATACATGTCAAATTGCATTACTAACGCAGCTTGGAAAGCGAATTCGATGATGTAAATCGAATCCGTCCAGGATCTCGCACGATTAGCGGAAAATAGTCGGTGAATCGACGAAGAATCGATGAATTTAAAAATACCGAAAGGACAAATCCGTTGATCACGAAGATACCGAATTCTAGCAATCTTCGACACGTTGATCGCGCACGATTCCTGAAGAAAGATCTACAATTCTTTGAGCGTTGATCAAGCGCTCTTGATTCCGCGAATTGGCTTCAACGTTCGTTGATTCGAGCGCCCTCGAATGCCGAAGTGGAGATAGGAGTTAACACTCGACTACCAATTTAATGGAGGCACAAAGCTTCACAAACAAAATTTTATTCCATTTTCAACCACCTTACAAATGACACGACTTGCCTATTTATAGGATTACAACTCAACTCACGACTTAAAAAATTACAACACAATATGTACACGACTCAAGACTACAAACGACTCAACATTCTCCTCTGCAACCTAAAGAAAATGGTTCACGAAACAGAACTTGCCGACTTAAGGAGTAAGTCGTTCGCGACTTAAGAAATCAACAACGACTTAAAAAAAACAAAAAAAACATACACGACTTAACACAGAACGGCACCGAGCTTGAGAGAAGCGGCATGAATTCTATCTCGTTCGCGACATAGGGTTTCACGGTTTAGGCCTAAGTCGCTCGCGACTTACTGTCATTGCCTCGCGACTTAGGGTTAGGTCGGCTGCGACTTAGGGTTAGGTCGGCTGCGACTTATAGTGGAGGGAGGAAAGTTAGGTCGGCCGCGACTTATAGGGAAAAGAGGAAAGTTAGGTCGGCCTCGACTTATAGGGGAGGGAGGAAACTCGCGAGTTAGGGAATTGGGATATGTCGTTCGCGACCTAATTTTGAGTCGCAGTGTGGGAGGCACGGTGACGGAGTTAAGTCGCGGGGTTGGGGTTAAGTCGCAGGTTTGTTGAAGGTCGCATAGAGGCAAAGTTGGGTCGGTGAACGACCTACAGGTGAGATTTCCTTCCTCTTCCCTTTTATATTCTACATCATCCTCCCTGGGTACGAAAGAATTCGTCCTCGAATTCGCATTTTCTTGATCATCAGCATAATACGGAATCAAGTGTTTCACATTAAACACATCAGAAGTATGAACCTCTTCCGGCAACCTTAACCGATACACATTATCATTGATCTTCTTCAAGATTTCCAATGGACCAATTTTCCGTGCTTTCAACTTGTTGTAAGTTCCAACTGAAAAACGATCTTTCGTTAAAACAGCATATACAAAATCTCCCTCTTTGAAAACAACACTTCTTCGTTTCTTATCCGCCATTTTTTTATTCTTCTCATTCGTTTTCTCCAATCGTTCCTGAACGATTCTATGGCATTTTGTTAACCCATCAACAAATTCAGCAGCCCGCTTAACTGTCCTATTTGGTTGTGGTATTATCGTTAAGTCTAACGGCCCCTTTGGTAAGCTTGAATATACAATCTGAAATGGACTGAAACCTGTACTTCGGTTAATTGCATGATTGTGAGCAAATTCAGCTTGACACAACTTTAAATCCCAACTCTTCAAATCGTCTTTCACAAGACATCTCAATAAATTTCCCAACAATCGGTTAACCACCTCCGTTTGTCCATCAGTTTGCGGATGGTAAGCGCTACTAAAATTCAGCTTCGTTCCGACTATCTTCCACAAACTCAACCAAAAATGGCTTAGAAATCTAGTATATCGATCCGAAACAATAGATTCAGGTAAACCATGTAATCGATACACCTCTTTAAAGAATAATTGAGCTACTCGAACTACATCTGCTGTCTTCTTACAGGCTATAAAATGCGCCATCTTCGAAAATCTGTCCACCACAACAAATATAGAATCATTCCCTCTTTTGAGTTCTAGGCAAACCCAAAACGAAATCCGTGCTGTTATCAACCCACGGTCTGGTAGGCACAGGTAACGGCATATATAATCTCGCATTCATCGCAGTTCCTTTCGAAACCTGACAGATATGACATCTCTCCACAAATCTCTCTACCTCTTTCCTCATTGACGGCCAAAAATAAGATTGAGAAATTAACTGCAATGTACGATCTCTGCCTACATGGCCTTCTTCATGTAATTCTTTGATAATCTTCATTCTTAAGCTGCAGTCTGGTATGCATAATCGATTCCCCTTGAACAAGAATCCGTCAACCAATACAAATTCATCGGTATTCCCATCCTTAACTTTCTCAATAAACTTTGGAAAGTAAGGATCCTCCTCAAACAACTCTGGCAATAATTCGAATCCTGTTACTTCAACCTTCAACGTTGTCAACAAGTGATTTCTCCTGCTCAAAGCATCCGCTACACGATTTGTCACCCCTGATTTGTGTTTTACCACGAAAGTAAACTGTTGTAGATATGCTATCCACGAAGCATGTCTCGCTGAAATTTTGTCCTGCCCTTGTAGATGTTTCAATGCCTCATGATCATTGTAAAGAACAAACTCCTTCTGAAACAAGTAATGTCGCCATTGTTTCACGGCTTGAACAATCGCGTAAAACTCTACATCATAAGTACTATATCTCATCTTGGCTCCAGATAATTTTTCACTGAAATAAGCAACTGGTCTTCCGTTCTGGCTCAATACTCCACCAATTCCCACTTTCGAAGCATCAGTATGCAATTCAAACAACAACTGAAAATTCGGCAGTACCAAAATTGGCGCTGTCGTCAAGAGTGTCTTGATCTTCTCAAAGGCAACCCCTGCTTCCTCTGTCCATACAAACTTCTTTCCTTTCAGCAATCGGTTACTGGTGCCATCATACTGCTAAAGTGTGGAATGAATCTTCGATAAAAAGACACCAAGCCATGAAAACTTCGCACTTCCGTAATTGTCTTCGGTTGTGGCCAACTTCTGACAGCTTCCACTTTATTTTCATCCACTTGAATACCTTCCTTTGACAGAACATACCCCAGAAATAAAACACTGTCTGTCATAAACACACACTTCTTTGTTGCTGCATAAAACTGCTCTTGTCGTAGAATCAACAACACTTCTCGCAAATGCTGGATGTGTTCTTCCATACTCCCACTATAAATCAAAATATCATCAAAGTAAACAACCACGAACTTCCCAACAAATGGTCTAAAAACCTGGTTCATCACTCTCATGAAAGTACTAGGAGCATTTGACAAACCAAATGGCATAACCAACCATTCGTATAAACCCTCCCTGGTTTTAAAAGCAGTCTTCCATTCATCACCCGGTCTAATACGATTTTGATGGTATCCACTCTTCAGGTCTATCTTGAAAAACACAACAGCCTCACTCAATTGATCAATCAAATCATCAAACCTCGGCATAGGAAATCTGTATCTCACAGTGATCTTGTTTAGAGCCCGACTGTCCATACACATCCTCCACGTTCCATCCTTTTTCGGTACCAATAAGGCTGACACGGCACACGGACTCAAACTCTCCTGGACACGCCCTTGTTCTAACAACTCCTCCACTTGCCTTCTCAGTTCTTCATGCTCCTTTGGACTCATCCGGTAATGTGGTCTGTGAGGTAACACTGACCCTGGCACAAGATCAATTTGATGTTGAATATCCCTCAATGGCGGTAACTCCTTTGGTAGCTCTTCTGGAAATACATCACTGAATTCTTCTAATATCGGTTTTACTTCCTTTGGAATTTCAACGGATTCAGTAGCTTCATGTCCAATCAATAAAAACACTTCAGGACTCTCCTCTACTTCTTCAACAAATTCCTTTAAAGTCAATAGAGTTTTCAGCTCCTCAATCTCCTCAGATTTGCCCTCGCTTTGTTGTCTCTTCTTTGGGACTAAAATAATTTTAACGCCTTCAAACATAAAACTATAGCTATTGGTCCGACCGTCATGTTGCACTGCTCGATCATACTGCCATGGTCTTACCAGAAGCAAATGACAAACATCCATCTCAACTACATCACACCAAATCTCGTTTTATATTTCTTTCCAATAGAAAATGGAACTCGAACTCGCCTATCCACCTTCACCTCTCCTCCTTTTCTTAACCACGCTAACTTGTAAGGATTAGGATGTTTCTCCGTTTTCAACATCAACTTTCTCACAGCTTCAGTAGAGATAATATTGTCACAACTTTCTACATCAATCACAAACTTACAAACTTTTCCCAGAATAGTGCATGTAGATTGAAAAATGTTGCTCCTCAACCAACTAGCCTCATCCTCTTGTTTCAGCGTTAAACAAGTTCTTCTCATCATTAGATTACACCCTTCATCTCCCGATGCGATGTCCTATTCATCTTCCTCCACTGGACTAGAATCACCTTCACCAACATCCTCAATTTCAACCTCAGCTATCATAGCTCGTTTCTTCGGTTTTGGACACTCATTGCTTTTATGACCCATCTCCTAGCAATTGTAGCATTTGAAACCATTGTTAACCTTCGCCTTTTCACCCTCCTTTATCACGGGTTTACTGACAGGTTTAGAAACATTAGAACTTCCACTAATACCCTTCACTTGATTGTTGGAATTAGTAAACACACCACCTCCACGCCTTCCCAGCTTCTCCCAAGCCAACGCCTTTTGGTGTGCTTCCGCCACAGATCCTGGATCGAACGTATTAACCATATCCTGAATCTGCATTCACAAACCTCCAACAAACCTCGCCTTTAACTGTTCCTCTGTCTCCATGATGTCATTTCGAGCAATTAGTTGATAAAACTCGTCACCGTAATCATTAACAGTCTTCGTCCCTTGCCTCAAGTTTTAAAACCTCTGATACATGAGTGATTGATAGTTGTAAGGTAAAAATGTAGCCTTCATCAATTTCTTCATTTTCTCGCAATCAACAATCTTCGACTTTCCCATCCGTTCTCGTGTAAGTTTGGTTTGCTGCCACAACGCCATAGCTCTCCCTCTCAACCTAGTAGCAACCAACTTCACTCGACGGTCTTTCGGAACCTCCTTGAAATCAAAGATCTCCTCAACATTAGACAACCAGTCCAAGAATTCTTCTGCAACCATTCCACCTTTAAATTCAGGAATCTCCATTTTCATTCCCGATTCCCATCGACGATCATCATCTACATCTCGATACTGTCGTCGTGTTTGTTCTCTATCTCGGCAATGAACACTTCCCCTATCACCATAAAACTCCTCATCAAAATCTGAAGTATATCGATGTCGATCACGACCTCCAACATCTCTACTACCACTCCTTCGATCAACATTCCTATCACGATTATCAATACTTCTATGATCTTGATCTTCTCTTCTCTCCCGATCTGAATGTATCGAAGCTCTACTTCCCCCATGGTTCGATTCAGGTGAAACACTTCTTCGATTTTGATTCATTTCAAGCATCATTCTCTCTAAACGACCAATTCCTTCATTCAACTTTTCAGTGAAACTCTCGTTGATTCGTTGTTCCATTTCATCGGCCCCTTCTCTTCCATACAAAGCATTAATATTGCGATGACGTTGAGCTCGTCTCGGAGGCATGATTGAACTTCAAACAAACTCAAGAATAAATTTCAAACACTTTCCGAACTTTGATCCGAAGTGAAATGGATCGAAACTCCCAACTTGTGACAACTTCACGATGAACACGATGAACACTAACTTCTCGACAATTGCAAATACGATCTCCAAACTTCAAATTCTCGACACCCAAGTTTCCAAATGATGCACACTTCTTGCGATCTCGCTCTGATACCAAACTGACGCAGCGTGGAAAGCGAATTCGATGATGTAAATCAAATCCGACCAGGATCTCGCACGATTAGCGAAAAATAGTCGGTGAATCGACGAAGAATCGATGGATTTAGGAATACCGAAAAGCCCAAATCCGTTGATCACGAAGATACCGGATTCTAGCAATCTTCGACACGTTGATCACGCACGATTCCGTGAAGAAAGATCTACAATTCTTTAAGCGTTGATCAAGCGCTCTTGATTCCGCGAATTGGCTTCAACGTTCATTGATTCGAGCGCCCTCGAATGCCGAAGTGGAGATAGGATTTAACACTCGACTACCAATTTAATGGAGGCACAAAGCTTCACAAACAAAATTTTATTCCATTTTCAACCACCTTACAAATGACACGACTTGACTATTTATAGGCTTACAACTCAACTCACGACTTAAAAAATTACAACACAATATTTACACGACTCAATACTACAAACGACTCAACATTCTCCTCTGCAACCTAAAAAAATGGTTCACGGAACAGAACTTGCCGACTTAAGGAGTAAGTCGTACGCGACATAAGAATCAACAACGACTTAAAAAAAACAAAAAAAACATACATGACTTAACACAGAACGACACCGAGCTTGAGAGAAGCGGCATGAATTCTATCTCGTTCGCGACATAGGGTTTCACGGTTTAGGCCTAAGTCGTTCGCGACTTACTGTCATTGCCTCGCGACTTAGGGTTAGGTCGGCCGCGATTATAGGGAAAGGAGGAAAGTTAGGTCGGCCGCGACTTATAGGGAAAGGAGGAAAGTTAGGTCGGCCGCGACTTATAGGGGAGGGAGGAAACTCGCGAGTTAGGGAATTGGGATATGTCGTTCGCGACCTAATTTTGAGTCGCGGTGTGGGAGGCACGGTGTCGGAGTTAAGTCGCGGGGTTGGGGTTAAGTCGCAGGTTTGTTGAAGGTCGCGTAGAGGCAAAGTTGGGTCGGCGAACGACCTACAGGTGAGATTTCCTTCCTCTTCCCTTTGATATTCTGCATCAATTACATGTTCAATGCGCTTGAGAAAGGATGACAAAAGGGAAACATTCTTATAGTTGACGCCATGTATTTCATGCCTTCACCATTAGTCCACGTCATGTATGTCCAGATGATCTTATCGGCTTTTAAGCCTTAAATGACATAATTAGCACTTAAATTTTACGTGGCTTGACATGTATAATCAACTGTCTGAAGTTGCTAAATTTTGAGTTTTAAACAAATTAGAAAGTTTTGATTTCATAATGAAATGAGCCGAGCCAACATTTTAATGAACTGGCTGAGCATGACGATATAGATTGCACTCCACAACTTGAATCACTGCTGCAAATGCCCAGAATATAGTATTGAAGAGTTACTGAAGACTGAATAAAGACTGACATCGTTGAAATGGAATGAAACTGAAACGCTGATGTGATGTGCACTTAAAATTGTTGAAACTGAAGCTGAAGCTATCTATGAACTGAAAATGAAGGTATGTGTGAACTTGAAACAAATTAAAGCTATGTATTTAGGACTTGAAATTGAAGCTGTGTGTGAAATGAAAATTTTGATGTTTCACTAAAATTTACCGTTGTATTATTAAGGGATTTTATCAAGTGGTGCAAACTATGTAAGTTAGCACCATGCAACTTGGCACCATACAAACTATTCAATCTTAAGCGAGCATTATACAATCTGGAATCATGCAAACAGAAGCAAAATTGTTAAGGAAAGAACTGTATCTAGTGATAGCATGATACAATATATGCATCTGCCGTACAAGTCGATGTAGTATCAACTAAATACGAAACATAACTAAAGTAGGATGGAAAATAAGATGGGTCATGGACAGACTGGGCCAAAGAAAAAAACTAATGGAAGGACTAGGATTCAAACATGCTCCGACCAAAGAGGAATAAGCAAGGAGCAAAGTTGGTGAAGGGGTTAAGATTACCAGAGAAAAGTCACAAAATTTGGCTTCAGGTGCCTTAATCGTTTACTTGGTCCTACAAGCCTAATTACAGCTTTATTTCAGGTAGTCAAAAGCTGACGAACCTTATTAATTCTAGGTTTGATCTCATAGGATTAGAATCCATCTATAGCTTTAAGGCTCTTAACATATTTTGATAATATACACCTGGCAACTATATATTGATACTATATTGATACTACATGAAAAAATCGGTAAAACTGCACAAAGTATACGTAATAATCCTACAGAGATATGGAAAATCAACAGTGTCCACTATGGAAAGCATCAACATTTGCATACAGCTATTTGGTTGGCTCATTCTGTTAAGTGAAACCGTCAACGATTTTATTAAGCGCCAACAAAGCATACATATTAATCCTTCTGTTAGGTGAAAGACAGCGTGAAAATTAGACTTTACATGGTTTATGCATACGATCGTCCAAATATTTAATGTGATTTTGCCATTTATTTTTTAACATAGTTAATCTTACCACCTGATGTTTATTTACTTCTGATCTCCAAGTCAATAAGAAGTTTATGTATCTTGTTATAATTTTAACTATTCATTAAGGGAATATAATAATATTCATGTATTGAACAAAAGATCAACTACATTCAGCTAAAGTAATGATTTCCTACATTGGCAAAGCTCTGTATCATACTTAAAATGGTTGACCTTAAAAATAATATATATAGTGGCAAATTATGTCTAAATACACGAAAATGTTGACGCTACAGAACGCAGATTTTTTCGATTTTTGTTCTTTAGAAAGAGGCCAATCTTAAATAAACAATTCATTATAGAGTGCTCGCTATTTTTCAATCGAATAAAAGAGAAAAATTATCAAAACAAACATCTGTAGTTGGAACAAGTATCTATTGTGCTATTTCCCAATGCATCTATATATTTCCCTCAAAAATCAAAACTTTCCAATGTCATCATGGAGTAAGCACCTAGAACAAAAAATTATAGTTTATTTTTATATGACTTTAACAAACGAAGTTAGTTTTTATAATTTTAGTTAATTTATTATTGTTGTTGTTGGTATTATACAAATTTAGTTAATTTTTATAAAACCTATTTACCTTGGTTTATATTTTATAATTTATTATTATTATTTTCAAAATTTAGTTAATTATTACCAAACTTGGTTAAATTTTAAAACTTAGTTATATTATTACTTTTATTATCAGCTTAGCTAATTTTTATTAAACTTAATTAATGAAGTTAATTTTTATAATCTTAGTTAATTTTACTACGATTATTATGGTTACTTAAATTTTATTGTTACAGTTAGTTAATTTAAATAATCTTAGTTAATTTTATTATGAAGATTATTTAACTAAGACTATAAAATTTTATTGTAATTATTATGATTATTATTACTATAAAGTTAATTAATTTTTATAAAGTTAGTTGATTTATAATTATTATAATATAAACTTGTTATTTTTTATAAAACTTAGTTTACTTGGTTAATATATTATTGTAAACTTAGTTAATTTATTATTATTATTATTGTTGTTGTTGTTGTTATTGTTATTATTATATAAACTTTGTTGTACTTGGCTTGTCTCTCACTTCTACGTGGTGCACCTGTTTTGTTCTATCAAATTACAACATAAGAAATTAGCATTCAGCAATACTATTTTACCCAGAAATCAACATCCGAAATAAATAAGGAAACAATTTAAATCACAAGTTTCCATATACTTTTAGGTTGGGTATTATAGCATTAGCCATTAACGTTCTAATATCAAAATAAAATAAGGAATATGGAAATATAGTCAAACCTGTCCACTTGTCAAACCTACAGAGAGATCCTCTATGCAGTTGTCTTCAGTCTCTCGATTTTGGTGGTTGACCATCACTCCCCAACCTGCAGCTTTTGAGCCAGGGCAGTCCTTATAGATTCAGTCACACTGCCAACACTACAACATATTCACCATATTACAACGGTGTAAAACCGTTATAAAAGACATATTACAACAGTGGAGCTACTGTCGTATTATTAGAAGTTGTAATAGACTAAAAACGTCTCGTAGTTGCAATTGGCCATTGTCATAAATTCTATTACAACTGTTTTTTACGGTTGCAATTAAGCTTTTTACATCTAGTAGTAACTGTTGTAAATATGAAATAATGTAGTGGGAATGACAACAACGGCTTCTAAAAATTTATTTCCGTAGCCAGCGAAAATCAAATACCAAAACCAAAATAGAGATGAAATTTTTTGTTTGAGACTTTAATGCAATATATACAAACAACATAGTCATATATCTTCTTAAATCATAATTGACCAAAAAATACAATCTGATTAAATTGCCTCAACCTTAAACATATTATCTCTATCACCTGAAAGATATAGAAGCCAATCCTAAGGCAACCCATGCACCAACTTCCGTTACTCAACATCAGCAATCAATCACCCAACGCAACCGAAAACAACATCAAATACCCTACAACTCCTCTGCTAAATCACCGTCATCTTCCATACACAATCAACCACTTCCTCCCCGCCACCGCAACACCATCAGCACCTCTCAAATCACAGCACCAACCACTGCCAACCTGAAACCAACTTCGCAATCACCCACTTCCACTATCATACCAACTTCCATGACCTCCCTCTTTCATCATCACAAATATACCACCGGCTCCCACACATTGAAAAAATGCATGTCAGTATTTCAGACATAAAACCGAAATATAGCCCTTAACTAGTCAAGAATATCCAAGTCTCCAATCCCCTGCCTTTGAACTTATTCAAAAGAAGATGGCCAACTCAAACCTCCAGTGTTTCTCAAAGCAGCCACGATAGCTTTAACCTGTTTAATATCATAACTTATGAAATATTGCATAATATTGGAGTTGGACTTCATGAAAATTTACAATTATGTGAAGGAGTAACAGCAATACCTCCTTAAGCTGCATTATGGGTTGTGAAGCTCCTGCTGCATCCAATGGAAGAATGTTATAAGGAATATAAATTTTGTTCTTTTCTTGAACATCTCTGGCATCTGCAATGATCTACACGCATGCACATTTAGTTTCAACACATTAAAACAAATTGGAATGAATATTATGCATCCCTCATGTAATAAGTATATAATACTAACCTCAGGAGAAACTTCTTCAACTTTTTATGTCTTGTTAACAACGCAAAGCACTTCAAAGACAATCGAACCCTCAAGCCTGCTCCTTCATCCTGTCCACCTTGTCTTAATAACCGCCACCTTCCACAAATACTCCAGATCCATCGCCAATCACCAAACCCAAATCGTTTCTACCCAAATTCGAATACTAGTGCACAACCCCAGAATCGCCACTTGCACCTCCTTTACACAAACCCGACCACCTAGATCCGAAACGACCAAATCCAAATCTACACCCATCCGCGTTCCTACACTCATCGCATATCCTCACCACACCCTTGAATCCACCCTGCAATTGCCACCTATCGCGTCCCCTCACTCTGACCAATCCTTGATTCGCGTTTGTGCCTTCAAAGGAACGAGGGAGGAAAAAGAAAAAAGAAAGAAAATGAATTTCATCTTTGACAAAGAGAGAGAGGATTTTTTTGGACATATATAAATGTTTGGAGCCAAAAATTGACGTTTGGAGCCAAGAAACTGAAGTTCGGAGCCAATAATTTCATTCTGAAGGCAAAATAAAAGCTTTTAAATTTTAGAGAAAATGTTACAGAAGACAATCTCTAGATATATATATATGAAAGTAATACAATATACCTTACACAAGTTGCAATACTTTGTATCATAAGTTAAAACTTTTTGAAGATTTTCTAATTTTTTGAAATTTTAAATTTAATTTAATTTTTATTTTTGACTTTTATGAAAATTACAAAATTTTGTTAAATTTTATGAGTAACTTAAATTTATTAAATATAATCATTATATAATAAATATTACTTCTTAATTAGTAAACATTACTTATTAGTTATTAATTACTAAAAATTAATTACTAGTTATTAGTTATTACTTATTAACTATAATTGAATATTTATTATTAATTATCAAAAATTAATTACTAAATATTAAATATTACTTCTTAATAATTAATTATTAATCTTAATTATTAGTTATTAAAATCAATCCTTATTTATTAATTATTATTTATTTAATAATAATTATTAATTGAATACTAATTATTAATAGTAATTATTTCATATTACAAATAAAATATTAATTATTATTATTTAACAATAACTATTATTTATTAATAATTGTTTATTAATTATTAAATATTATTATTTAATTATAATCATTAATTAATTATTACAATAGGCAGATAAAAAAGTTTGTAATAGGTATACATTACAACTGACAAAAAAGAAGAGTTGTTAAAAGTAGGCATCTATTACAACTGGCAAAAAAAAAGAGTTGTCAAAAATAAGCATCTATTACAACTGACAAAAAAGAATGATTGTAATAGGCCTCTATTACAACTGGAAAAAAAGGAGTTGTTGAAAATAAGTCTATTACAACTTTATAAAAAGAAGAGTTGTAAAAGACCTTTATTAAAACTGACATTTTGTGACAGTTGTAAAAATACAGTTGTAATAGGGTCGTTTTGTTATAGTGCAATTTGGTTGACCTACATTTCCACATACATTATTAAAATTAAAGCTTTGCCAATTAGCAAAATTAAAATACATGGTAACCAAAATCAAAAATAGTAAAAAAAGGATAGATGGCATAATACCAAGACTGAAGGCACTGATACCATCAATTAGCATACTAGGAAAAAAGTGTCAAAATTTTAACATCAAGTGTCAATACACTTGTAAGTAAACAGAGGGTTTGTTTTTAGGTATATGATAATTTGTATAAAAGAACAATATGACTATATATGCTCAGAAATTTTCCCCTGTAAATAACCAATTCGAATCAAAATTTGATTTCTACAAGCAATTCGAATCAAAATTTGAAAAAGTACAATTCTCAAATTTCATATCTTACACAATTGAACAAAATGTAACAACGAAATTGTTACTTACTGTGGTGTCGAGCATCTCTCTTCTCAACAACCTTCTTCCCCTTCAAAAGAACCATTGCGTCCATCAACACCTACAAACCGACAACAGGGTTGTCCCCTTGTATCAATCGAATGAAGAAAATTAAAAAAAACTACCAAAGTATGGATTCATAATTTACGAAACAACATCACACTATCATGCAAACTAAAGAGAAATTGTGTGCCAACTTACTTGCCATACCATACTTCCAAAACTGCATACAACTTCTCAATACTTCTATGAACACCCAGTGCATATCACTTCTATGCACTGTGCACAACCATCCACTACTTTCACACCACAACTATTGCTCATCTGTGCACACAATCCATACAACTCCTACATACATAAATCTCCAAACTGCATTGTGCATTACTGACCGTAACTTGTGCGTTACAAATTCATTTACCCCAGCCTCATCATTCATCACTCCAGAACCATTTGAACACTCATGCCAACAACACAATAACATCTCTGACCCTCCTCAACATCCACATAACTGCATTTTCACCTGCATTTTTACCTGACTGCATTTTCACCTGACCTACACACATCACCTGCCCAATTGTATCCATCAACAAACATACAAGATTTTCTGTTACCACTGCCACTGCTGCAACATCATACAACTTCCCTCGCAGCGATTATCTTGCTAATAGTCACTCCTCACAACATCACCACTGCTCAACAACAACTCCTTACCATCAACACTTTACCTCACTGCCTTACCATTCCAGCCACTTCCATATCACTGCAACCACCAGTGTCAGTACAACCAACCATACAGACCATACAAACACTGCACTACAGCCACTTCCCATATACAAACATACATTTCCTCTACTGCCTTTCACTGTGCTCTACTATAAAATTTCACCACCTGCTACTTTGCACCTTCTACAACCCCAGAACACCACAACAACACTTCAGGCATCAACATGCTAACCAGTCGCCACTGCTTTCAAACTGCAACCGCCTCCATCGTCATCGATCACCTCATGTAATTCACCTTCAGCGAAACAGCCATGACCCAAAACCCTTAAATTCCAAAACATGAATCACCCTCGACACAAAATCGAGCACCGAATCACCTAAATTCGAACGATAAACTCAAACAAAGAACACCATAACATCAAGCTTGTTTGTGAATTTTTTTTTGCTTGTGATGATGTTGTGAATAGTTTTGTTTTATTCTGCATGCTTTGGTAGTTTTGAAACCAAAGTTTGGAACCAAAGATGGAACTCGAATTCATGAAGTTTGGAGCTTTATCTGGCCATCATACTCAAATTCACGAATTCTGAAAGCAACGAATTTCCAATTTCATTGTAAGTGGATTAGGGTTCGGGCTTGGATTCAGAGCTGAGGGAGAGGAGAATGGAGAGGAAGAAAGAGTGGTTGGGAGAGCTCGTGATAGGGAAATTATTAACGGGGATAGAGCTTGGATTTAGATCAGGTTTTTCCGATTTTCGGAAAGATGAAAAGTGTAACGAAAACGGGTTTTGCCCGCTCAAAAATCGACATCCATACTTCAAATCGTATTCGAATGCCGTAGATTCGACCGTTCAAATCCGATTCGCCGGAGCTTATAACACAATTAAGTAAACATCACGGCGGAATAAAAGAATAATACATTGATATACAATATCTGATACAACAGAATGTTACAATGAATATCAATATACATCAGAGATACAAGAAAATAGCAGCGGAAAGAAAATAGATAAAACTAGCAGCGGAACAAAATAACTCTAAGATAGTCTTCAACGAAGAACTCCAAATCTGAACTCCATCTCCAAGAACTAATCCAGCAATAGCTCGAACTCCCCATCACAATGCACAAAGATAAGCAAGTGCAGTCCACATCCAAAGACTGAACTAGCTCCAGATAAAATCTACTACATCTAACTATCTGAAAAACCCAACTCTAGACTGCTCGTGTGGAAAATAATGAGCACCCAGAGTTTAGGAAAGGAACAATAAACTCTGGATCAGTCATGGGACTGGTGTGACCAACAAAAACAGTTTATCTTTAAAAACAATCAACAAGAGAATTTTAAAGTAAATTCGCAATGCTTTTTGAAAATGAAACTACCATAAGACCTCCCGCCACACACACAATGCAAACGCAGACTTGGAGGAGATTTCTTCTTATGATAGTCAAACATGCTTAATACGCAGAAAATTTCTTTGATATTATTATTATAAGTGCACGGTGCAGAAAAGCATTTCGAAAGTAGAATAATCTTAGCCATCATAGGTACCATTATATTATGCCCGCTATAGCTACCATATTAAATGGCAGGTTCTACAACTAATACTGCACAGGGTTTCGTATTGAAGATTGGATTTCCAACAAATGGTCAGGCCAAGGAACTTCCCATTGCCACATGGAAACGCCTCTGGAAGGACGTCCCGAGAACCTAACCGGATCTCTGCCAACACAAGGCCGGGTTACCCCTAACTGGGTAACAACTGACACGAGTATGCCATCCCCTGGTCCTTTAGGACCTTTAACCGAGCGCTCGATAACCAACATCACACCATAATAAATAGAGTGTTTCAACATGAGTAAGTATCTGGGCTCCATACCATGATACCACCCTTTTCCAGAAGGAAATGAACATACCCTAAAGGAGCGCTACCCCCTAATAACCTTGCTGCATCTTTCCTGTTTTGACCATTCCGGGGTGTGAGGCTCGACGAAGTCACGTCCACAAAGCTACACTTTGGTACAAAGCCATGCTTTGGGTCAACAATTGATCAAAGTAATGATCTCAAAGATAAATGATCAAACAAATGATCATATCACAAATGACCAAACAATGATCATTTCACAGCAACACTTAGCATGTCACATTACCAAATTGGGAATATATCGCTGATGACCTTCAACTACATAACCTCTGAGCTCGTACGTCTCAGAGAAGGGTGTTAAGCTAAAAGAATAAATTCTCCGCCACCAACAGAAATGTATTTGAAAGAAATCTGCTTTATCTCTCAATTTGTAATGTTAGACACACAATCCATACAAGTCTGTTCCGGGCTCGAACAGAACCGAAGGCACTTCCAAAGAAGTCCTTGCAATCCGGATAATCCCTAATCACGTCTGGATTTCCCATCACATATGGAGATCTCTATACCGGGGATCAGCCAGTGCAGAGACAATCGACAAGAAATCCTTTCGTTTTCGAAAATATCCGGTCTTCACCACCGGTCTTCAAATGCTATCCATAACGACGTATCACATATTCGGAATGGGATATATGACACAAAGGTCCTCTCCCGGCTAAACCGAATAGTGAGCGCAATATTTCAAAAACATATGGACATTGGGATTTCAATTAAGTCACAATTTAAAACCCAAAAACTTTCTTTCAATGGTTAAACAATTTACCATTTCAAATCTTTAGACAAAAAGATTTATTTCACGAAGATCAATTCATAGATTTCCAAAACAATTTCATTTCTATAGGATTAACCCATTAAATCTTTAAATCAAAGATCTTTAAATCAAAGATTTAACTTATAGTTTCAAACTGTTTCCAAAACTTGGAAGTCATTTTCATTTTCAAACTTGAAATTCTTTTTAACATAAATTGGACGTTCATTTCTTATGTGAAAGCCTTTATTATGTGAAAACAAACAGTTTTCGTTTCAGAAAAATCCAATTAATTTACACGAGTTAAAGTTCTCAATTTATGTTCATATTTCCAAATTATTACATTTTAAAATGATTTAACCCATATATAACTGGTATAACATCTTTAACCCCTAGTTTCAAATTATAGAATTCAGTTTCACATTTTGAATTTAAATTTAAATCAAATTATTTAAATTTCAAACTTTATCAAGTTATTCAAAAATAAATTTCATCTTTGAAATTTCATTTCAAAAGCTTTTCACATTTAACCCGATTCCATTTCAAACTATTTGAATTTAAAAATTCAAATTCAAAACTATTTTCAAAAATCTGTGACTTAATCGATTTCCTCGTGAAATCCATATTTGTGTGTGTATGGTGTGGTCCAGGGGTTTAACACAATAGTGCAACATCATTCAATCATCATAGATCAAAACACAGAAATGTAATTGATAAGCGATATAAATTATAACGCTCATCGCCTATTCACAGATTCACAGATAATATACAGATGCAAATAAATACACACAGTTCAATCTACAGAACAAAATATCACAAATCAGATAGGATAATCAATTCAAGGCATCACACATAATACGATCATTCATAAGTAATTCAAGCATACAATAATCATTTATAAACAGGATTTATTTATCGTTTAATCCTATGTAATTCAATTTATCTCCAATTAAATTAATTACTTATGAATTTATTATCCAATTCTGATTAGATTATTTTCATTAAGTAATTACATTTAAATCATTTATAATTGATTATCTAATTTATTTAATCCAATAAATCATTAACATTAATCACTTTAAATCAGTTACTTAATAATCCTTAGTTAATTATCCTGATTAACTAATAATATTTCTTAATCACTTTCTTAAGAAATTATCTTAGATTAATTCATTATTAATCATCTCTAATTATAAATTAATCCAAACATTAATAAATTAAATAATTAAATTATTCATTTTAATTAACCTAATTTATAATTCATTAAATCTTTATTACTTAAAGTATGGCTCATTCATACTTATGATTAAATTATTTATAACGTGTTTGGAAACATTGTTTTCAAATTTGCTTTTAGATTTCATATTAAATTTCAAGCTTTTAAAATGATTACCAATTTATCTTTAATCAAGTAAAAAATCCAAATGATCTCTAACTTTTAATTTCTCATGTTAAAGTAAAAATTTTGTTATAAAGAAATTCCAAGAGTTAAAAAAAAAAATCTTTATGCATATCTTTTAAAAATATACTTTAACATTTAAATTTATAAACCTTTATTTCATCCCCAAAACTGAACTCAAATTTGGGTTTGCACTTTATTTCAACACTCAATTTAAACCTTGGTTTATAAATTTAAATTTAGTTTTTAAATTTCAAATCAAAACAGGCTTTGAAGCCTGTACAACATCTACCCGAGCCTCCTTGCTTCGAGTTCCCTATAACATCACGTACGTTGCTCCTTTTTTTTTTAAGCTTTACTAAGCATAAGTAGCATCAGGTAAACCCATTCTTTCCAATTCATATAAACTGAAGCATCCAAACTCAAAATCACTCCCCTGGAATCAAAACGTGCACGTGCACGTGTACAACACCGATGATCGCCCCCGATCTTCGTTGCAAAGTCGAACAAGTCGGCCATCTTCCTCACACCACTTCCAGGTTGCCATCGCCCTTCTTTTTTTTCGAATTCAAAAAATGAGCAAAAACCCAAACCTGGAAACCGCGTCTTCCTCCACACCCATACCTGGCAACGCCAAGTTCTCTGACCACCATTCGCCACTAAACTCCGGCCACGAACTCGACTATCTCCCCTCTACCATTCCCCAAACCCGCGTGCAGCTCGGTGCTTTCACGAGACAGCGGTGCGCAAATTTCTCGCGTGGTTAAAACTAGGTTAAAAAAAATAAAACCCCACGCCGCCGCCGCCACGACCAACCGGACCACCTGACCCCATTTTTCCCTGACCCTCCGATGGCACCTCCATCACCAGAAGAAAGCTCGGCCCCTCCAGTTGCCACGATCATCAGGGAAACCCAATTTCATATTTCGTTCAAAACCAAAATTCGCTCATTCAATGCTTAACTAAAAAATGTGATTTTAGTCTTAAAAATCCTGACTTGTTGTAGGAATTCAATATATAATCTTGAATTTATAATTTATGACAATTGATTTTATCACTTTTCTACCTCCTTGCCTGTAAACCAAAGTTTCAGTGTATATTTTACACATCATGGTTTAAATTAGCTTTTAAAATCTTGATATAAGTTTAATAATTTGGTTTAGTTGAAAACTTAAACTTAGAGATGATCAAATGAAAATCATATGGGGTTCTGAACAGATATACACTCTGTAATAAACACACAGAGTTTATATTTTAAACTACCCAGTATTTAAATATACTCAATTCCAAAATACATCCAAATTTTAATTCAAGCATTCAGATAACACCCAAATATATTCACAAGAACAAGATGAAACCAAGATTTTAAACTGCCCTTAAAATTCATTTCAAAGTGAAGTTACTCACCTGTTTTTCCAGAGAAAGGAAGAACAGAGCCTTCTTTGTGTTAACAGAAGCTTTGAATTTTGCTGATGAAAGCCTTCTTACTTGATGTTGAATTTGTATTGATTTGTTTTGATATTTGTAAACTGAAGTTTGCTTTAGTTTGAGATGTTATCATTCCAGATTTTCTTTGGTTTTGTTCAAGTTGTTGCTCATTTCAGTTTTACTCTCTTTTTTTTTTTTTTTTTTTTTTTTTGTAAATGAACAATCTGATGAAGGAGGTTGGTGTATATATGAAGTTTGCAGGCCCATATCATCATGTTTGTACAGGGTATTAAAATAGGTTTGTAAGCAGAAGATGTTTTCTTTCTTTATTTATTTATTTTACTTCTTGGTTCGGCTGACAGAAAATATATTGTGCTAGTATTTAATGCCTTTGTACAAATCTATACCTATACCATACTTAAAGATATCTTGTTTGTACTTGAATGTATATATTTTCTTCTTTTACTTTGTTAACTTCGGCTGAGAGATGATATGTTGCTCATGTACACTTTTTTTTTTTTTACAGCCTCTCCTTTCTTATATGTACTTTCTTCCCATTGTTTATTTACAAAGAGGCAGATTTGTATTTTTTTTTTTTTTTTTTGATTTTGGAGGATGAAATAAGAGACAAAAGTGGGTAGCATTAAATGTTTGCCTAGATTTACACATTCATATTTATCAAATATTGTTTGTACACTATTAGTATATTTTAATTCCCCTTTAAAACTTTCAGCCTGCACACTTTGGTTTTGTTAGCCATGCTATTCGAACTTGAATACTAAGTTGCTTGCCTACGTGTGTTAGTTTACAACTTGTATATTATTTATTTGTTTGTGTTTGTCTTGACCTCGTATATACATTTTGTATACATCTAGTTTATTTGTTTTGTTGCTTTGTTATTTGGTTATGCTGCTTCTAGCTTATATATGTTGTGAATAAATATATTACTTATGTTTTTTTTTAACTTATCACCAACTAATTTCACAATTTTAAATCAAGAATTAATTTAATTACCAATTTAAAATAAATTGAAATTCGAGATCGTTACAAAAAGGGGGAGAGGGATTTAGGGTTTTCGAGTGAAGGACGAAAAGAAGAGGTTCGCGGTGAAAATGAGAGGGAGACGAAATAATTTACTACTAACTTTTCATCACGATTTTCAACGTGGGAATAGTATTTTTGCATCGGTTGTAAATAAAACTGATGCAACTAACACTATTTACATTGGTACATTTTCTTCGGTTGTCAATGATAACCGATGCAAATTGTATTTTTTACTATCTACTGCTTTCTACATAACAAATGCATCGATTGTTAAAGCGTAATCGATGCAAATACTTCTATTTGCATTGGTTGTTATAACAACCGATGCAAATGAGGCGAAGCAACATGCGTATTTTGTTGTAGTGATAGTCTGTCATAAACTCAACTGGCTATGCCTTATGTGCACAAATACATACATACACGTGTATACATTTTCAAATATGATATTAGCATAAACTGTTTAATCAACCTCTACTTAAATAACATATTAATTTTTCTGTTCAAATGACAAAGTAATAAAATTTAATGTTAATTAGCATTATGATGATGTGGAATACTAACCAAAAGAGCATATTCCTCCATCTCAAATTTATTTACCATAATGTATACTTTCTTTTCATTATAAATGATATCACATTCATAAAATCAAAGAGTGGTTGTTCATGAAAAGCAATGACACATATAATTTATGCAATGATTAAATACTTTTTAGAGCATAATGGGATCATACAACAAAAGCTAACGTTTAAAATAGAACTTGCATGAGAACTAAATTGAAAAAACATTGGGTTTTCATACAAAAATATAGAGAATTGAATACAGGAACTAAAAGTTAGTAAAAATAAAGAATTATGGCTCATGGATTTCAATGCATATTAAGCTATGTATTTTCTCATTAGTTGGTGGTAATTTACTATAGAGGAAAAAACTATTATCCTACAACAATGTTTTGGGTTGAATGTCAACATTTCCCATATGGGAATGTAAAAAAAATTCTATGTGGATTTTTTTGTTTGGATAGTTGGTTATATACTGCCACATTATAGCCTTGCATTCAACCAAGTATTTATTTTCATCAAGGTAACACCCATGCACTACAACAAAAAGTATCTTTTATAGCACCATTTAATAACGCATTATTCTAAAGTGTTATTGTTTACCTTTAAATATTTGTTTTTTTACAAAATTTGTTTTGTATATACATATGCAACGCTTTGGCCCCAAATTTTCGTCTCCCTCCCAAAAACACACCCAATTTCATCTCCCTCTCAAAATAACACTCAGCAATTTTCGTTTCCCTCCTAAAACAAAATAACCCTAATCGAAGTTCTACTCCATCTCTAATCTATGAAATTCAGCTTTTGTACTCTATCTCCGATCTTCAAAATTTCGCTCTTCAGCAGTTGTGAACTCGACGACGTCAGGAACCCTAATCTCCAGTCTCTGATCTTCAATTTTGCTCTTCATCAATATCTACCAGATTCATCCCGCTTCCTGCGAAGGTAACATCTTTTTTATGCTTTATTCTTTTTTAGAAATATAATTTGCTATTTCTCATTTGGGGGCGATTTCAGTATGGTTTTCAGGAGTGCTAATGTTTAAATTATAAACTAGTTTTATGTTTAGGTGAACTAATGATTAAATAGATGATTTGTTTTATGTGATGATACTTTAGTATGTAGGTCTGTTATTATTAAATTTGATTATGCATACGTTGGAGTGAAGATAACATAAATTTTTTGATTTTGGAATAATAAAAGGTTGTCTTTTAGAATATAGGCTAACAATAGAAGTTGAATTTTCTTCTTCTTACTAAAAAGGTTTTGTTTTTGCGTCGTTTCCTACTTTTCAAGGAGACAATTTCCTGTATGACAAGATAGGTAGACAATTTCCTGAATGTATGCATTGTGTGCATTGTTGTGTGGTGATATCAAGCAGAGATGGATGGTGATAAATTCATGAATGAGTAATGTGTTGAAACAATGGAGAGTGCCTTGTTGTTGATGGGGATTTGAGGCTGAGTTGAAGTAATAATTGTTGAGCACCAAACGTGGACCTGAAGTGGATGAGCATTAGATATCAACTTTAATCTATTGAATTCTACATGTTTCAGACTTCTGTATAAATACCAACTTTGAGGCATATGTTATTTAATTTTTTTTACTTCAGTTCTTTGCTAAGTGGACACAAATATGTTAAGATGTGACTATAACATGTAAGTTTGCGTACATTATGTATGAAATGACTTGGGAGTTTTACATGAAAGTTTGAGCTAATTGTATAGGTTAACTAAGAAATAAGCTTTTCTTTTCATGCGACTAAAAATCCATTAATCTTCTTACTAATATATTATAGATTTAAATATAGGTGGAAGCAAGAGCGTTAGGGAGTTTAAGGAATGAAAGATTGGTGAATTTGCTAGGATTATCTTGTCAATGAAACGAGAGGCTTCTTGTTGCTGAATTACATTGGTTAAGTATCTCCTTCACTGTGAGTTGGTTTTATTTTGTTTTAGTCATATTTGTTATATCCTTTTGATATCATCATATTTTTAGAACATGCAAGTAGATGAAACCAATTCAATTATGTACTACCCTTTGAAGATTTCTAAAGTTTAGGATAATTTGGAAATCTGATAATAATATCGTGGGGAGTTTCACTTTATTTTAGTCTCATGAGAAAAGCGGCCATACTGATTTATTTGTGCTAAATATGCTTGCAAGTAAAATATTGTTTGCACTCCAGCAAAAATACGTAGTTATGTTACTTGAAATCCAGTACTATACTCGGTTTGATAAACATTGATAAAAATGGAAAGTTAAGTTGTGTCAGTTTTTAAACTAGTACAGTAAAAATTGTGCTTATACACAAGTAATAATATCTCAATCAGCTTGTTTACTTTATCTGTAGTTTTCAACTGCAACTTATGGCATATAGCTATTTCTTATTTCAAATTTAATTCTTCCAAGTGTAAATTAGCCATCCAGGGGCAAGAAATGCTCCTATAGTTCATTTTTTTAGAGCTATTGCATTAAGTACTAGAGGTCTTTATCAATCTGATGTTTTTTGTTGAACTTGGTCATTTTTCACAGAGTTGCTTCATATCAAAATGGTTCACACTTCATATCTTAAAAGTGGTAAGCTTGAAATTCAAAATGCAACAATAAGGGTGTTATGGAATTCTGCTACTAAATTAATTGACTGACTTATATATGATTGCTGAAATCTAGGATGCTGAGGCGATCTTCTATGATTTGGCGTGCAATATAAAATGCCTTGTACTTGGACAATTTGAATTCTTTATACACGAGCTCTTTCTTGTGCTGCAACTAGAGCTTGTGTTTGTCTTAGAGTCTCAGTTGCTTTCATTCTCATAGGTGCCCTCTTATTAATGCTTGTAGCTTTATTAGACCTCTAAGCGCACATAGTGCTTTTCTTGCATGCACAAACAAATGATATGTATAATTCAATTTCTCTTAATGCTGTTATGATGGTATTCTGAAATGTTTTTTTTCTCATTTATTATTCTGTAATCTAACAATCCTTCACAGCTACTAAATTATGGTTCACATAGGTATTAATTTGTTATTAATATCTTTCAGCAAAACATTTCCAAATATTGGGTGTAGCAAATTTACCAAGTAAGCTCGGTATTTTTCTGAATTTTAACTGTAGCCTCATCCTCAACATAGTACAGTAAAACCAGAAATATTTCAAGATATCGAAAAACTAGTTCGTTAAATTGAAATTAGATCATTGGTGCATGCAGGATCAATGCATCGGGCACGTTTTGAGAATGGAGGGTGGTTGAGTCGGTGGAACAGGGTGGTGTTGTTTTGTTTGAGACAGTGGCATTGGTGATTGATGATGGAGATGAAGTTGTGATATGGTGTTGGCTGTGTTGTTCTCAAGTAAGGAATATGGTGAAGGAGGAAGGCTGTTTGACAATGCTCGGTTGGAAGGTTCAGTTTGTGTTGGTTGCAGGCAGTGATTGTAGAGGGAGTTGATAATGGAAGAGAAGGCTGTTGTATTGTTGGTGTAGGCAGTTGCGAAACAGGGATGGTATCAGTGAAAATGAAGTGGATGGTTGTTGATGTGGTGGTGGATTCGATGGAAATTGGGCTGCGGAATTGGATTGAGGAGTATAAGACAATGGGTTGTTGTGATATGGTGTTGGTCGGAAATAGAAGAGTATTGGCAGAGGGTAGGTTTTGTACAGCACTGTGATCAGGTGGGTGACTGGTTGTGTTGCTGTAGTGTTTCTGTGGAGTGGCAATTGAAGTAAAGTAGTTAAAGTAAGGCGATATAAATATGATGCTGGATGTTGTAGGGGATGGCAGAAATGTATGTGACGTTGAGATGAAGACTGTTGCAGTTTGTATGGCACTGTAAGGTGGGAATGTTGTAGCTAGGCAATGTGAAGAAAATATGGAAGTAGATGTTGTGGTAAATGAACAGGGCGGAGATAGGGGAGTGACACAGAAATGATAACAGAGAGGAAATAAAAACAGATGTAACAGTGTTCTGAATTTACAGAAGCATGAGACACATATAGGCAGTAAAGGTATTAAATTTTCTATTTTACTAGTACATATTTTTAAATGTTGATAACCTTTTATTTTTTCATTTGTTACCAAATATATTGCAATATCAGGTTTTCTCTTATTGCTAGGCATATAATATATGGTGCAATCTTTGTAATAATGCTTGGTTTCTGTTGCAGGATTTAAAATCTTTCAAAATCTATGCCATTTCTCACGTTTTTTTGTCTAATAATTCTATGGATATCATTTTTTATAAAAGCGCAAATTAATTAAATCATTTTCTGCTTCTCATTATTGTTTTGTAGGTAAATTTTTGTGAGGGTAACTCATAAGCAATTCTAACTCCAGAAAAAGCATGCTTAGACAACCGGAGAAGAAACTGATATTACACTTATTTGTCGAATGATGATGGCTTATTTTTTTTTTTTTTTTTTTTTTTTGAAACAGGTACTTTATTAACAAGAAAGAGCATATATTTCCATGATATGCCTCATCAAAACCTTGCAACCCCCCTAACCTAATCGGGTACCTTACAAGGAAAAAGAGTACATATCACTTCCATATATTAACATTACAACAATGTAAAAACACTGATCCAAGTTGTTTAACAGATGGAGGAGTAAAATAAATTATGGGTTGCACTCAAAACCATCCGTAGTAACAACTTGATCAAAGGACAGATAAAAAGATTAAAAATAAATAAAAACAAACAATAAAATAAAAGACGTAAAGGCACGTCTTTCTTATCTGGATATCAGAACCATGGGGAGATGTAACCTTGAAACTTCTCCCAAGAAGGTAGATCTAAAAGATCTGAGGCAACAGCAGAAGTTTGGTACTGCAAATGAGAAGGACCATCATAATCCAAAAGGTGGATGGTTAACTCAGGGCGGTTGTTGTGGTTCCATCGGCTTGTTGGCGATGTTCCAGTTATCAAAGATGAGACTCGTATCTCTGCTTACTTCTCTATCCTTGATTACGTACTGCATAAGGCTTTTAACATCTTGATTTATTAGGGTGCTTCTGATCGAGGTTTGCATTTCAATGTTTCTGAAGATTCTGTTATTTCTTTCGCACCAGATATTCCAAATCAGGGAAGTGAAAGCAACATTGGTGATTTGGCTAATTAAAGTTTGATTCTTGTTTCTTTTACTTATGCATTCCAGAATATGGTTTATGTTGAAGTTAAGCTTGAAATCTAAGTTCAATTTTTGCATGACATTTTCCAATAGTTTACTAGAGTACGGGCAATTGAAAAAGAGGTGATCTCTGTCCTCTAAGTGATTTGTACATAAATTGCACTGTTGATCAATGTTTGTGTTCCATCTACTTATGCGAACTTTAGTTTTCAATTTATTTTGGATGGCCAGTAAAGCACACGTTGACATTTTAGGGGCACATCCCTTTCCCCATATAATTTTTGTCCAGAAGTGTTCTGATTGCTTGTTTCTTAGTTGGTTCCATGCTGACTTCAATGTATATTGACCATTGTTGCTGGGGATCCACTTCCAGTGGTCTTTTTCCATCTGTGGTTGAATGTTAATATTGTGAATAGTTTGATGATATTGAGTTGGAACAAAATTGATGTTCTGTTTCCATTTATTGTTGGATATCAAATCAGATACTTTTTTATCACTTCCTCTAAGCACTGTCATGGCATTCCAGCCTACATTATCTATTAATGATGTACCATTAATCCAGGGATCAAACCATAAGCTTGTAGTATCCCCATTTACAATGTTTTTAGTAATGAGACCTTTGCACCACTGTCTTGCTCGAAGTAATGTTTTCCAAGTATATGATGCATTATGATCTATGGAAGCATTCCAGAAATTTTCATTTTTACAGTACTTATTATGAGTCCATTTAGCCCATAGAGAATCACAATTGATGAATTTCCACAACAAGTTGGTAGCCACTGCTTTAGATATATCTTCAATTTTTCTTATACCAAATCCACCCTCACTTTTAGTTCTACACACTTCTTCCCACTTCATTTGGTGAGCTTTAGATTTCCATAAAAAATTTGCGCACAAAGTGTTGATTCGCTGTATAATTGCCACTGGAAATTGTGTGAATTGAAGCCAAAACTGCAGTATAGGATGAATTACAGTTTTAATTAATTCAGTTCTGCCACTGATATTTAACATCTTGCTGTGCCAATGATTGAACTTTTTGTTTATTTGGTCTATCAACTCTCCAAAGTCTCTTGCTCTTAATTTGTTATTTGATAAAGGTATGCCTAAGTAAATTATTGGCAAATTACCAATGGAGACATTAAGGGTATTGGCTATCTGATTTTTATTTATGGCCCCCTTGCTAAGAAAAAGAGTGGTTTTTTTGGGATTTAACTCCAGTCCCGTTATGTTATTCAGATTTTGAAAAACATGCTTGATACAGGTGGCATTTTGAACTGTAGCTTTAGTTAAGATCAGAATGTCATCTGCATAAATCAAGTGTGTGACCACTGGTTCTATTTGATAAATGGGGCTTAAGTTGCCTTTGAGAAATTCCATTTCCAGGTTAATAGTCAAATATTCCATTGCTATGGCAAATAGGTATGGTGAGAGGGGATCACCCTGTCTTATCCCTCTTGAACTATTGATGAAACCATATGGTGATCCTTCTACTAGCACTGAGAACGTGGGAGTTGTAATACATTTGTATATGAGATCAGCAAAAATGAGGGGAAAATTCATTGAAATCAGCATATGATGAATAAAATCTCTATTAATTTTGTCATACGCCTTGTGTAGATCAATTTTCAGACATAAATTGTTAGATTTTTTCCTGTTGAAACCTCTTATCATTTCGAATGCTAGAAGGGAATTATCAGTAATAACTCTTCCCGGGATGAATGCATTCTGATTATAGGAGATAAGTTCATTCATGAGTGACTTCATTCTATTGCATAAAAGGTTTGCAAGTATTTTATAAGACACATTACATAAAGAGATTGGTCTAAAATCTATCATATCCACTGCATTTGGTTTTTTTGGGATGAGACAGATAAAAGTATGATTGATTTCTTTAATAATTTTCCCTGATTGTAGAATACTGTTCATTGCATCCCATATGTCATTTTTGATTTGCTCCCAATGAATTTTGTAGAATTTTGAATTTATTCCATCTGGTCCAGGGGAACTATTGTCATTAATTTGGAAGACTGCATTTTTAACTTCTTCAAGTAGGAAAGGTTTACACAGATTTTCTTTTGCATTTTGTGATAGGATTCTCTTACAAATTATGTCTGGAAATTGTAACTTGTCTATGGGCGATGAGAAGAGATTTGAAAAATATGTTATAGCTTCTGAACCAATTTTTTCTGATGCTGAAAACCAAGATCCATTGTCTTGAAGAATGAGATTATTTCCTCTTGCTGGTTTGATATTATTAATTTTCGAAAAGAAGAATTCTGTTGGTTTGTCTCCTTTCGTCAACCAGTTAATTTTCATTCTTTGCTCATTATCTATTGCAATATTCCTCATTATCTCATGAATCTGTTCATTTTTTGTGCAATATTCTTCAACTAGGTTACTATTTAGAGGTTCTTGAACTAACTGTTTATAGATTTCATTTGTTTCCTCCTTTAATTTATCTAGTACTGAATATATATTGCTGTTACTTGACATCCAGATTTTTAGTTCAGATTTCACAATTTTCAATTTACATAGGAGATTGTAGAGAGCATTACCTGGAAATTTCTGCTCCAGAACTGGCTGTATGATATTCTGGTATCCTCTTTGTCGATGCCACGAATTATTATACTTGAAAGG
This sequence comes from Allium cepa, assembly GCA_030765085.1. Taxonomy (NCBI): domain Eukaryota; kingdom Viridiplantae; phylum Streptophyta; class Magnoliopsida; order Asparagales; family Amaryllidaceae; genus Allium; species Allium cepa. The sequence continues at coordinate 870,035,066 of CM060943.1, read as the reverse complement.
TATGCTCCTTCTTTTCATATTCTGATTAGAAAGTTTAATTGTGATAGGAGTATGGTCGCTAATTGAATGATTTCCAAAGTTTATACCATATTGTTTGAACTTTTCAGACCATAAATCATTTACAAATACTCTATCAATTTTGCTATGTATTGAGAAATGAAGTCCTCCTCTCCATGTATAGAAGTTACCTGAGAAAATTGGCTCAATTAACTTTGACTTATTTATGCAATCTATAAAAACTTGATCACCCATATCAGAACAGACTCCATTATTTAATCTTTCATTGTGTGATAAAATTGAGTTGAAATCTCCTGCCACTAACCAAGGAAGATTAATATTCAGAGATTGCTCGATGAGATATTTCCATAGGTCATTTCTTCTTATTTCATCATTGTGACCATAAACAGATGTACATATCACACTAAGACCACTAGAATTATGTAGGATTGCAGTAATGTATTGTTCATTCGTGTGAAGAATAATATTAGACCACTGAGTTGAATCCCAAATTATAAGAATACGACATTTTTGACCATCCACAATATTATGAGAGAATTTCCACTTATTTTGGATTTTATTCATGAAGCTATCAATACTATTTAACGTGAGTTTATTTTCAAGTATGCTAATAAAGGAAAATTTACTGTTATTCAATAATCTCCGGATTTCCAGTTGTTTGTATGGGGCATTCATACCCCTGATGTTCCAAAATAGGAACTCCATCTATAATTTGATTTCAGGATTGCTACTGTTTTCTATGGGGGTAGCATTCCCCAGCAACTTTGCTTTTTTCGACTTTTTGTTCTTTCCTTTTAATTGATTCACCATGGTATGCCATGCAGGATTATCGACAACATCTGAATTTGCTGAAGCCTTAAATTCAAAAGGGGTTTCATCTGTCCTTATTTTTCGAGTATTACTGGACTTGGAAATTCGCAAAACAGTGGTGTGTTGCTCTGTAGATTCAGGCACTGATTCCTTATCAGATTGGATCATGCATTCTTCACTGCAGTCGCTAAGGAGTAGCTCTGTGTCTACATTCTTACTGTGTATATTTGATTGTGGTTCTGTACTAATGATTTTTGGACTGAAACATATATTATTGTTCACCTCAGCATGTTTTTGATGAGTTGACTGAATTTGGTCTGGTTGATTTAGTGTTGTGTCTATATTATCAATACTTAGGGGATTACTGTTTGAAGGTTTTTCCTGTTCTAAAGATTTAGCAGTTTTCTGTGAAACACTTCGAGTTTCATCATTGTTGTGATTATTGAGGATTTCGTTCTCGTTTGTATTGCCATTGCTATCTATCATCATATCTGGATTATTCTCATTTGGGACTCCATTATTTGTTTTTGGTTGCCACTCTTTGTGAAATTGACAATTAGTTTCAGCATGTCCAAAACTTGAGCAATTCGTGCATAATGATGGTTTCCATTCATAACTTACTTCTTGCCATAATAATTTATCATCTTCGGTTAGAATAGGGATTTTATTGGGGAATTTGAACGAGTTTTTAATTTCAACTAGCACTCGTGCATAGGCTATTTTAATGATGCCTTCAGTAAACTTATCTAGTTTGATTGGGGCACCAAGCACTGAAGCAATACGACTAATTCCTTCTTCTGTCCAATAATCTAGGGGGAGGTTAGGAAGTCGTATCCAAATCGGGATTGAATGAAGAAGTTCTTTGTTGAGTTGCATTCCCAGAGACCATCTTTTCATCATCATTAACTTTTTATTATAGAAATAAGGACCTCCTTCCAGGATTTTATCACAGTCTTGTTTTTTGTTGAATTTTATTACGTAGAATCCATTTTCCTTAGAATAAATAGAGAATTCATCTTCTGGTTTCCATACTCTGAGGATATAATCTTTGAAGTATGGATAATACGGTTTCGGACCAACTACATAAATCACTATAGCGTTATCCCATTGTTTTTTGGCCTTTATCACCACTTCTTCAGACATTATGGCGCATTGAAGTGAATTTACTTCACGTGGTTGATAAAATTTCAGTGGGATAGTAATAGGAATGTTGTTGCCTTTAACTACTTCATTCCAAGCCCGACTGGCTGTTGTGGAAAAATTCCATCTATTCGTAGCGGATTTGTTTACGGTTGGGGGATATTGGGAATCATTATTATGAGTTGAATTATTGTTAACTTTACTAGTAATAGGGTCAGAACGTGGACAAGGCGGATAATCTTGTTTCTGATGTAAATTCCTTTTCGTAGAATTACCAGTTTGTGAAGAAGGCGAGTGTGAGGGGATTCGTTTCCATTTTCGACGGCTTACCAAAGTAAATCCGTCTTCATCAGTGTTGTCTCGGGGCGTAGCAGCTAGCGGCGGAAATCCCGGAGGTGGATCCATGGCTGACGGTGGACGGTCTGGTGGTCGATTGGATTGGGGAATCAGTGGCAAGGACGTAGACATCTCAGAGGCGAAAGTGGAGGAGATCTGGTGGATGATGGATCGGCGGCGAAAGCTAGGGGTAGCGGCGGCTGAGATCTAAATCTGTTTTATTTGTCATGAGTTAAAAGCTAGTTTCCAAAGGTCTGTTCTTCTTCACACTTATTTGTCATGATGGAAGGTTGGGGATGTTGTCAGTAGAGTTTGGTTATTGGCAAGGAGGTTCTTATGTAGAAGTTGATTATGTGGAAGTTTATGACAGTGGCTGTTGAAGGTGAGGAGTAGGCAGCGGGAAGTAAATGGTGGATGGTGGCCTTGGATATGCTTTGATGTGGTTCAGTGGACAGAGCTGTTTTACTGCATTGTTGGGCAATGGAGTGATCGTGTAGAAGTAGTGGTATATTGTCGAGGAGGAACCAAGCAGGGCAGTTGAATGAATATTGTGTGGATAGTCTATTTGTTTGAAGCGTTTTGGTTACAAGTATGAGTGGTTGAAGTAAGGGTAAGATGTATGCACTGATGGCTGCTTTGATGAGAGAAGGTTATTGAGGAAAGTTTGTGATGGTAGACAATTGTGCTTGTGTATATATGTAGGGGATGATGTGCATAGCTTGGTGTGTACAGAGGAACAGCTGTTGTTGTAGACAGTTTGGTTGCATGTGATGGGTTGAATTCTGGTTTGATCAGTGTCGGTTTGAGCAGTGTACAGGCTAGTGAAGAGGAATGAATGTGTGTGATTGATGGTGGTGGTAAGGGAGAAATGTGGGCAGTGTTGTCTATATATTTCCTGTAATCGTTCCCTGATGAAGTCAATGCCGGGAGACCATTGCTTAATAACAATAAATCTAGAGTTAAACGTGTAAAGGCCCATTGTTAATAACCTTTAATACTTCTGAAGTTGTAGAAAAGTGTACAATGAAATGTCCAGGTTTTTAAATTATGAGATATTATATGTATAAATAATTTTTTTTTGAACTACGACTTTATATACAACAAATCACTGGGGCAACATATCCCATGTCAAATAAATGTTTGAAAGCAAGTTTCGAACTTGTGACATCCTGCACCAAAGTCGAACCAATTAACCACTTGGACAAAGGTGCTTGTCTATGTATAAATATTTTGTTTGTTTAGTATTACGTGTTACATCTCTTAGCTGTATTATAAAATATTATATGTATAATGCTTAATGGTGTTATAAAGATTTCCAATTCCGTTGAGATTTAGCTGTATTATAGTGGCTACAATGAGCTATTGAATAAATATTTTATAGTGGCAAAATGGTGTTATAAAGATTTCCAGTTCCGTTGAGATTTAGCTGTATTATAGCGGTTATAATGAGCTATTGAATTAACATACCATAGCGGCCAATTTGTGTTATAAAACTAAGCTCAACCATAGCGGCATATTTTGTGTTATAAATATTCAACAGTTTTTTATAACATGTCGATATACAACGCTTATCAAACCCCTATGGTTGTGATTAATAGCGGCTATATGCCGTCATAAAAGACACTTTTTGTTGTAGTGATGTCTTCGTCAAATTATAGTGTACTAATATGTAATTCAATTCTATCTCGATTGAAGTAATGCTATTGTTGTATGCATTGATAATGTGCCTTAATTGGTTTATTTGCACATATTCAAATTAATGAAGAAACAGGAAAAGAAAAAATCCGTAGATGCTACACGTTTTAATTAAGTGACATATGAATTAGACACTTGTGTACAAACACATTAAGAACATAGAAAAAATTATCTTTTAATTGTGAATATACAACACAATATCTTTTAGAACTAATTTCAATTGAAATTAAATAGACAGGATTGAAATAATTTCTTTAGTTACTTGCGTAAATTTAAACTTATTTGTTGTGTGCCTAATCCATAGTATATATAATTATCACCGAAATCGAAGAATACAAATTAACTATGTACAAATTAAAATAGAGAGAAAATAAATGAAGTAGACAGCTCAATATCCCATATGACTTTTCAATTTATTGAAAAATAGAAAATCTCACATATTATTTCAATTGAAATAGAACCTAAACATAATATCTCATATACAATATAGTACAAAATTTATATCACAGTTTGCTATGGTGATGATGGAGCCAAATCATTAGGCTAATTTGTTAAGGTTGAGGATTATTCATAAGCATCGACCAAAAGTTCCTGGTCTGGATAGAAAAATAATCATGAGTACCCAACAATGCCTAATTAGCTTCATCTTGAACATAATACCTTGCCCTCTTAGAAATAGACTACAATGATGAATTGACGGAAGAACCATACAAATAATTGTACTTTGTTTAATTAGCACTTGTATATTTCTATGACCTTAGTGACCATTGCATTCTTCCACTTAGTTATGCCATTTCACATAAATAACTTCAGGAAAACCCAAACTTTAGGCGTTAAAACAATTATTAGAGTACCACTCGTAATGTTTACATCTGAATAATACATAACTTACAATTGATGTGCAAATATTTTCAAATTCTTACCACTCTCTTTCTACTCATGCTACATATCTATTATGGAAACCATGGTAAATCCTATGTTGAGAACCCCTTCCTTCCTCACTAAAATAGTATTGAAATAGGCAACATATGAATTTTTCATCCATGCATAGTTTTAAAAATTTACCATAACAACACATTTTGTATCTTAGAAACCAATTGCTTTAATACATCAAATTTCAATCTTCTCAAGATGATTGGGGAAAAAAATAAAGCTTATTCATGTAATGAATCTTTATCCTATACACTCAATTACTTTTGAAGAATAATGTCTTCATTGAAAAAAGTTAAATCATCGTAAACTCTAATGCAACTAATGCAAATCATTTTGAAGCCTAGTAAACATGCTAAAATGTAAGTTTATACTTCAAATGAAGTAATTTCAACCTAGTTTGATAGTTTTAAAGATTTTTTCGTAATATGAAGATGAGAAGTAGGATTTCTCTGAATACATGATTAAGATTTCAATCTATTCTCTCTTCAAGTAAGTATTTGAGTCTGGAAAATCTGTTGCAACTTTCTTTACAACTATAAATGATAAGCCACCCACTAAGATATTTAGAAAATTATAAGTATGAATATGCAAAATGGAATGGTGCAATTGCTCTTTTAAATGCCTAAATGAAGATAAAAGAATGAAAAATTTGGTTACTTTTCTTTCTCTAAAAAAAAGAACTAATAAAAACAATATGTAAATGAACTCACTTAAGTAACTTCATTGAGCATATCCCTAACATCTTAGAGTAATCGTGGATGTTCACTTACGGAATTCAAGCATCTTCTTGTTGTGAGTTTCCTGTTCGACCTATAAAAAAAGTTATAGTACACATGGGGCAAACAATTTATGCTTTTTATGGAAATTAAAAAGTAAACTAATTTATTGTAAGACTACAACAAATAATCTTACCTGATAATGTACAAAAGTATCAACTTTTTGATATTTATCAAGCAGACATCAACTTTAGTATGGAGGTCATATGCTTGTACGATATTGGTAATAGTAGAAAAACTAAGAATTTCACAAATATGAAATCTACCCACTAAAATATAATTAGGAATAGTTGGTAACCTCCTTATCCTCAACTAAATTACTTTCTATTGGAATAAGTCATGAACCAATAAAAGAAAAATATCAATTATAACTTTAGTCCGGGCTACAAAGATTCAATTTTAATTTTACCTAGTCTCTTAGACACCTTTAATAAAAAAAAGTAATAAGTATTATTACGTTTTATAACGGCAGATTAATAAGACTGGATTTTCAAGAAACACATTTCCTTCGAACTTAGTCGATGTGTGCAAAGTTCCTTCCAAAGACAGAAATGATAAACACTACTAATAATTTAAATTTAAATTTGTTTTATCCAGCCTATGTTCATAATAATGTAATTGTTGACATAAAACTTCATTTATATTTTATTTAAAATCAAGTAAGCATGATAAATAACTGAAATTAATCATATGTCTCTTGCAGACTTGCAAACCTATAACAATCTAACCTCATAGTTGACATAATCTTGTAATTCGCTTAGTTATTCTCCAAATTATGTTAATCAAGGCATCACAGACATGCTTGTGGATATTGAATTATTTTCTTAATTTATTTTTGCACTCTAATCACTACTTTAAATACAAAAAAAACTCCACTAACCAACTCAAATTATTTTATGGGAAAAGTTACATAACAACATATATAAAATGCTAACGAAATACCACATGTTCCAACAAACATTGCAAAAATATGTGAATGCTCTACCATCATTATAATGGTGGGATTTTGCATTATTAGCTTAGACGTATCTCAAATACAGGAAGAAAGTATCCACCCTCTATTTTATTAATCATATGTTATAAATGGCTAGTTTTTGCTCTATTTGGCGGGAATAACAGAAAATACAATCATTATGTGGGAAATTGTTATTTGTGGATAGAATTACTATGCTTAGTGGAAGTAAATTTGGAAAGTAACCAGTTGGCTAGCATTAAAGAGATGTGACTAGTTTACTCCATAATCCATAATATGTTTTGCTTATTTATGACTTTCCTTATATAGCTTATATTATATCAGTGTGCCATGAATAGGAGTTTCTGTGCAAATGCTATAAGATGTAATGATGCATTGTAATATCAATACTGTTGGTTCAATCACTTTGTAAGTCCAATCGGTTTAATGTCGTTCTTATTGGTATTTTTGATGAATTGTAATCATCGTAGGAAACATAATCTTAAAACATGCTTATATCGTCAAAATCTCAACCTCGAAGTATACAAAATTGCCATTATTTTATTGGGCTTGCACGAAGTATCGGATATGGTTAATGCATATACTGCAATACCAGTTTGGGAACATTTCATTTTTGTAGTCATGAAGACTTCTAAAATATTGAATATTGTATGTTTAGGGTTAAAGACAATTTGGAAGTTTCTATAGAAAGAACAAATAAATTGTGTAGGATAGTATAGTTAATTTAAAAAGATGAAACCTTCAGCCTCCATTGATTTTAAAGTGATGTTTTGATCATACAGTGATGTCACAAATCCGATTTTAGATTACGGAGGCATCGCAAAATATTATAGGACTAAGTTCCCATGATGTTTATTGTCCATAATTTTTACCCCTAAACTTTGATGCCCTAAATTACGACATAATATAAAAAACATGTGCAAAATTACAAAATTACAATTTCTAGCTTGCATGATTCTAGAACCGGAAGATTAATAAAGCCGGCTAAATTATATATGAGGAATTCAAGCATTTATTGTATAGTGATAAATGGATTTGTCATTATAGAATATAAATCTATAATCAAATGAGCAACATGAATAATGTATTTAATGTACATTAATAAATTTAATCGATGAACGGGATTCATATGAGTTGGTAAATACGAAAAACTAGCCATAATAAGAAACACAGCTTCTCTAATAAATTAAAAAGATTGTTTTAGTATAACGTGATGATATACGCACTATGTTATCAAGGGCACCGCAGAATGCCATTTAGGTGCTACTTTGCAACTTACACGTCCCCGCTTTATTATAATACTTTATTGCGCTGTTTGTCCAAGATATCGTCTGAACGCTAAGCTTTTCATAGAGTGACAATAAGCATTTTAATTATAAATTTATTTTCTACTTGAACAAATTAAATATATTTAGAGTGAAATCATCTGGTAACTTTATTTTTTGTAGAATTTTGCATTTCAAAATTTTCAATGCCTTAATCGTTTTTTATAACTTTTTAAAAATATACACATAACCGGTAAAAAAAGCATGATTTATTCTATAATTGTGAATGAAAGTTACCCTTGGATTTACCGATTCTCACCTTTTAAGTTAATTGTGTTAGCCTTTTAAAAATATTTTAAAATAATCTATTAATCAAACATAAAATAACCAACTATAAATTTCATGTTATTCACTAATATTATATTTGAGTTTCTACAAAGAATTTGGTATACAAATATTAAATTATTGTCCTGACATAACTTTACTAACATAAATTGTGTTACTTCGATAAATTATAAAAAAAATGATTTATTTTTAAATTTATTAGTGAAAAAAAATTATATGTGCACACGCATATAGTATATACATGTATCACTAATAATAAACTAAAAAGTAGCGATCATCTAATCAACATCAATATAGTTTAATAATAAATACTTGTCTTAATTATTTAATGCGAAAATAGTTTGTGTAAAGTGCATGTGATGAACATCTATTTTCGTATAAGCTCCTCCTGGACTTTAAAGCCAATCTTAGCCCAACACCCCTACTCCGCCTTGAACAACATAGTCTATGCACACACAAAATCTAAAAAAAAATCCATATATGAGAGAAAATGCAAATTCAAGAGAAATTATACAATCAACATAAGTGAATTTGAATGAAACAATGCATAATTGTATACAGTGGCCTAAATAGATATGGAACCAAAGAAAAGAAAATACGCTAGGAATGGGATAGATAAATTAAGGCATTTGTAAAGTTAAAATAGTTTATTCCATGTTTAACCATGTTAGAATAACGTGGTTGAAACACTACACCATTTGTTACTAAATATACGTATGATTTTAGCAATCATGAGAGTTATCAAAAGTATGAGATGCATCATTGCATAGTTAATGAATTTTATATAAATACTTCTCTAATTTTTTTGCTATTTGTTATTTTCTGAAAGAAAATGCTAATATAATTTAGTACAAAACCTTTGGCTAAAAAATATAGTGAATTTCATTATGTTCACATATAATTACAAAATGTAGAGATAATACATAAAACTAAAGTCATACAGATCCATAATTCATTTATAAGAATACACCGTGGATAATGCTGCATTACTATAAATAGGACAAAAATTAAGCGAAGTATCCTTTGGAATAAAGTCCGCGGGTGCAGCGCAGTGGAAAGGAGGCTTGAGTTCTGGTAAAAAGAAGCAGGTTCGATTCTAACCATGCGCTTCCCTATCCTATATAAATTTACCTGAGGGTATGTGGGCTTGGATCAGCGGACAACTTTACTAGACCCTCCTAAGAAGTTTACTGGTCCGCCGGGTTCTCATGGGTTTTCAAGAAAAAAAACCCTTTGGAATATGGAAACATATAGCAAGTGAATATTCACCTTCCTTTTTTACAACTTTTAGAAAATGGTTTGAAATGACTATCAACATTGACGATATTTCTAAAACTAATCTAGATGTCCCTTGTGATAGGTAGGCAAGTTTCTTCAGCAATTCATGTTGGCTTGTACGAATTGCTATACTAAGCAAAAGGATCATTTACAAAATTTAAATACAAATTTGAATTGGACCATTCAAATAAAAGTCATTCAAATACTGCTAAAACTTACAAAGTAGAAAATGATTCTTATTAAAATGTATATGGTAGAGTTGTTCTTGTGCTTGTTTTAAAATAGCAGTTTTGAAAAGTGTATTAATATGACTTGACAATGTAAAAGTTATAGAACATAAATCCATATTTTCTTAATTGTTTATAAAATGGAACTTTCCAACACAAAACTATACACAAAATACCTACTTAAAGGACAATATAAAATTTTATAAAGCATGCCAAAATGTGTCCTCTTTGAATGTGAACCAAGATGAAAGAGATGACAAGTGGTTTACTATTATTGCTCCATTACGCTTGATTTGCTGATTGTTGGGATCCCTCCTTAATTGGAGAGTTCTACAAAATTCTAGATCTTTCTAGAGAAGTATAGAATTTTCTAGAACGTTCCGGAGAACTCTCTTGAAGTTTATGGAAGAGTGTGGAACCCTCTGGAATATTCTAGAGATGTTTGGAACCTTCCGAAACCTAATGGAAGAGCATGGAAGAATGTAGAAGGGAATGAAAGAGTTTAGAGATTTCTAAAGAGTGTGGAGCATTCAAAAAAATTAGTTTCCACCCTTGCATACGAGTAATCTCCACCATTCATAGTGGAGGTTGAGTAGTATAAATAGGGGTAGGAACCTTCATTCTTAATCAATCAATCAAAAAAAATATCCAAGAATTATAAAGGAGAGCATCTTTGAGAGAAAAAGAGAGATAGCTTGGGAAGTCTCTATCCTCAAGCTTGAGTGAGCCACCGAGTGTGAGTTGCTTTTGTAATCATATTCTTATAATCCTTCTATTCTTTGGTATAGTGGAAGAATCTCCATATTAGAGAATTATAAACTCTTGTGCTCCCAATACCACTTTCAATCTTAGAGTGCCTATCTTAACTTCACGAACCGGGCGCGAGATTTACCAACAGTGGTATTAGAGCAAGGTTCGTCTATAGCCGTAATCAAGCTCGTGTAAGTTCAAGATGGAGGATGATGTCGCTAATGATGGAGACATGTTCAAGCTTACAGACAACAATTACTCCTTTTGGAAGCCGATGATGGAGAACCACTTGTATTGCAAGGATTTGCATAAGACCATCATCATCTACAAAGAAAAGGTAGAAGGAAAGAGTGATGCTTAGTGGGAATTATTGAACCGGAAGGCTGTTGTTATGACCCGTAAGTACATTGACAAAACTCTCTTCGAGCATGTTTCTACTTATATAAATGCTTATGAAATATGGACAAAACTTGAGTCCATGATTCAGAAGAAAACACCTCGTTATAAGGTTAATTTAGTTCGACGGTTGGTGAAGTTGGAGTATAAGGATGGTCATAGTATGATTAAGCACTAGAATAATTTCATGGGGCTCGTAAATCAACAAACAAAATTGATATAAAGATTGATGATGAGTCAAAAGTCCTTCTACTCCTTTGTTCCTTACCAGAAAGTTAGGATACACTCGTAGTTACACTTAGTAACTCAGCTCCGAATGGAAAGCTAACTATGGATACCGTCAATGACAGTCTTCTTGGTGAAGAAGCAAGGAGAATGGAACGAGGTGAGTTTATCCATCTCGAAGCAAATGTTGTTGAGAACTAGGGTAGGAATAAAACTCGTGGACGTAGTAAGAGCTGAGATCTGCATCAGTCTCAAGGTAGATCCAAGTCACACTCAAAAATTGCATGCTTTTACTGTGGAAGGATGGGTCAAAAGAAAATGGAACGTCGATCCATCAAGAAAGACGAAAAGGTCGATAATGTTAATCCAAACCAAATAAGCCCAACGAAGAAGCAAAAATAGAAGAGTACTACTGCCATAGTATTAAAAGAAGATCGGCTACATCTCGTTGGTGAGGGTAACATTCTAAACATTGCCTATGATGGGAGTTAATGAATTTGTTGATTCTGGTGATTCCTTCCATGTTACTCCACATAAAAGCGCCTTCTCATCCTACCAAAGTGGTGACTTTGGTACGACGCAAATGGAAAATCAAGATTGAAGCAAGATCGTCAGGATAGAAGACATCATTCTAACGACAAGCACTGGGTGTAAGCTTGTTCTGAAAGATGTGAGGCATGTCCAGGCCAAGCGCCTAAATCTTATCTCCACCGGAAAACTAGATGATGATGATCTGATGAATTACTTTGGTGAAGGAAAGTGGAAGCTCACCAAAGGAAGTTTAATAATGGCTCGAGGAAAGAAGGTAGGATCATTGTACGTAATGAAAGCTAAGCTCTATTAAGGAGAGCTAAACATCACCACTGATGATATGGACACATGGCATAAATGACTTGGGCACATCAGTGATAAGGGTCTTCACATGAAAGGTAAACCACTCGATCCTTGTGCTTATTATTTAGTTAGAAAACAACACAAAGTTGCTTTCCGAAGATCTTCTCCGCCTACAAGGAGAAAGAATATTCTAAAACTCATGCACACTGACATGTGTTCGATGTTTGAGAGATCCATTGTCCGTGCTTTACAATTTGTCGCCTTCATTGATGATCATTCAAGGAAACTGTGGTTGCACCTATTAAAATCAAAGGATCGAGTGCTTGATGCCTTCGAAGAATTCCATGCTCTAGTGGAGCTTGAGACTGGACAGAAGATCAAGTGTGTACGATCAGATAATGGAGGTGAGTATGGAGGTCCTTTTGTAGCCTATTGTAAGAAATATGGCATTAGGCTAGAGAAGACTCCACCCAAAACTCCACAATTGAATGGGCTAACTAAGAGACTGAACTGTACCATTGAAGAAAGAGTTGGTTGTGTGCTCTCTCATGCTAAGTTACCCAAATCATTTTGGGGAGAAGCTATAATCACCGTGGTTGACGTTGTCAACCTCACACCATCGGTTCCTTTGGATGGGGCCATCCTAGAGGAAATTTGGACATGCAAGAGGGCTTCATACAATCATCTCAAGGTGTTCGGGTGCACGACATTTGTTCACATCCCCAAAGATGAGAGAGCTAAGCTTGATGTAAAGACAAAGGAGTGTATCTACCTTCGTTCACCTAAGGGTATCTACTCTGTGATTCAACTAACAAGAAGATTGTTCGCAGTAGAGATATTGTATTCTTTGAAGATCAAACAATTGAAGATATCAAGAATTTAGAGAGGCCAAGATTGAGAAGTAGTAAGAACACCAAACCTACTCTAGTTCGACATAAAGATAATAACACACAAGAAAATAGTGATGTTGAAGATCATGAAATTCATGATGAACCGGCTCAGGAAGAACCTCAATCTAGCACTCCAACCGCACCAGAGTCGAGACTATCCTCGACAGATAGGAGACCATCCACCCGATACAACACGGAGGAGTACGTTATGCACTGATGAGGGGGAGCCTCAATGCTATAATGAAGCAATGAGTGATTGTCATAGAGAAGAATGGAGAATAGCCATGCAAGAAGAAATGAAATCCTTGCATGAGAATAAAATATATGAGCTAGTGCAGCTGCCAAAAAAGAGAAAAGCTTTAAAGAATAAGTGGGTGTATAGAATCAACACCGAACAGAACAGTTCAAAGTCTTGCTACAAAGCTCACTAGTCGTCAAAGGATTCAGACAAGAAAAAGGTATCGACTTTGATGAGATATTCTCTTCCGTGGTAAAGATGTCATCCATTCGAGTTGTCCTTGGCCTAGCAGCCGTGCAAGATTTGGAGATTGAACAGCTCGATGTTAAGACCACATTTCTTCATGGTGACCTAGAGGAAGAGATCTACCTAGATCATCCCGAGGGATTCAAAGTTCCACGCAAAGAAAGTTTAGTGTGTCGCCTCACGAAGAGTCTATAGAGGCTTAAGCAAGTACCAAGGCAATGGTACAAGAAGTTCGACGCATTCATGGAAGAACATGATTTCAAAAAGACGGAAAGCAATCATTGTGTCTTCACAAAGAGGTATGCAAGTGGTGACTTTCTCATACTTCTTCTCTATGTTGATGATATGTTAATTATTTGTCAAGATTGCGTAAAGATAGCCGCTTTAAAGAAAGAACTAAGGAAGAGCTTCGCCATGAATGATTTGGGACCGGCTAAACAAATCTTTGGGATGAGATAACTCATGATAGATCAAAAAGACTATTGTGTCTATCCCAAGAAAGGTACATTGAGAAAATGTTGGAAAGGTTCAACACGCACAATTCAAAGCCGGTTAACAACACTTCAAGCTAAGTTCGGTGCAGAGTCCGACAAGTGAAAAAGTCATGGAGGAAATAAAGAAGATACCATACTCATCTGTAGTTAGCAGTCTGATGTACGCAATGATATGCACAAAACAAGATATCGCCTATGCAGTTGGTGTTGTCAGCCGCTTCTTGGAAAACCCAGGGAATGAACATTGGGTTGTAGTCAAATGGATCCTCCGATATCTACGTGGAACTTCCAAAAGATGTTTATGCTTTGGAAAAGGAAAACCTATATTAGAAGGATACTCAGATGCAGACTTGGTCGGTGACATTGATTCAAGGAAATCAACATTGGGATACTTAACTACTTTCGTAAGGGGAGCTATTTCGTGGCAATCAAAGCTACAAAAGTGTGTTGCATTATCCACTACAGAGGAAGAGTATATCGCAGCTAAAGAAGCTTGCAAGGATATGTTGTGGACAAAGAACTTATTGTATGAATTGGGAATAGATCAAGAAAGTATGACAATCAAAGTGAAATTTACTTGGCAAAGAATTCAACATTTAATTCCCACACAAAGCACATTGATACAAGATATCATTGGATCGAACAAGTGATCGAGGAAAAGCAAATACATCTTGAAAAGATTTACACGGATGAGAACTGGTCTGACCTGATGACCAAGGTAATACCAACAAAGAAATTTGAAGACTGCTGTCAAGGTGCCAGTTTGCTACTACCTCCAATTAAGTAGGGATGGGGAGATTTGTTGGGATCCCTCCTTAATTGGAGAGTTTCTAGAAGATTCTAGATCTTTCTAGAGAAGTATAGAATTTTCTAGAACGTTCCGAAGAACTCTCTTGAAGCTTATGGAAGAGTGTGGAACCCTCTGGAATATTATGGAGATGTGTGGAACCTTACGGAAGAGTATGGAAGGTTGTAGAAGGGAATAAAAGAGTGTAGAGATTTCTAAAGAGTGTGGAGCAATCTAAAAGATCAATTTCCACCCTTGGATACGAGTAATCTCCACCATTCATTGTGGAGGTTGAGTAGTATAAATAGGGGTAGGAGCCTTCATTCTTAATCAATCAATCAAAAAAATATCCAAGAAATATAAAAGAGAGCCTCTTTGAGAGAAAAAGAGAGATAACTTGGAAAGTCTCTATCCTCAAGCTTGAGTGAGCCACTGAGTGTGAATTGCTTTTCTAATTATAATCTTGTAATCCTACTATTCTTTGGTATAGTTGGAGAATCTCCATATTGGAGAATTATAAACTCTTGTGCTCCCATTACAACTTTCAATCTTAAAGTGCCTATCTTAACTTCACGAAGCGGGAAAGCCCAAGGATTTCCCAAAACCGATCACATTCTCCCTTAATTAATGCAAAATTTATAATGTTCTTATCGCGACAATTGGTCATGTTTCTTGCCCAGTTTCTCTCCATGTTGCCCCAAAATTTATGTAATCAATGTTGGAAGTTTGTCTATATTGAATTTAGATTTATTATTGTTGATGAATTCTTTCCTTTTGCTTACTGACTCATCATGGAAACTTCCCACTACATAAAAGAAGAATAAAATTATTCTTCAATATGTCTATTAACAGTAACTTGTGTTTGTGTGAGGATTTACGCATATTGATTATTTGTAAAGTTTGCTTCACATTAACGTATGGAATTAGTAGTAGATTAACAAAAGACACACTCTTATTTGCATATCATAATTTTTTAAATAAAAACTATGTAACTGAATATTAAAATGGAAAAATATTCATAATCTCAATAAATTGCCTACCTCTTGAAGTTGCATGGATATAACTCCACTAAATAATATCAACATGCATCCTTGTCAATGTATGCCGATTCCAATCAAATTAAATAGTAATAACTATTTTGTACAATCATAACAGCAAATTTGTACAATTATGCATTAGGTGTAGATGTACACCATAGGCCCAAGCCAATTACAAACTAAAATATTCATATATGGAAATGTGATAATAAATCTAGTGTATAATATGGCTTAAATAAGAAATTATTATTTGTAAAATTGATAACTCTACAATAGTAAAATGAGAACACTTTCAACAACTAACTGGACCCTGACTCATTTGGCCTAATCATGTAAGATTCTACTTCATCATTATTAGTCAACAATCGTGTTTGTTAAAGACTAATAATAATGAAGATCAATAAAGAAAACATTAAGGTTTAAGATTTCATTTGGCCAAGATTATAAGACTAAAATAACGACTTACCACGAGAAGCAACTAATTTAACTAACATACAAAATTGATGTAGGAGATTAAAATAACTCAATGGAAAAATAAAATACTGCATATGAAAAAAGAATACCAAATTTAAGAGGTGCTCGTATGGATCGAGAAGGAAATTCAATGCCTTGCCATTGAACACGTTTTTGAACTTTCTTTGCTCTATAAAAAATAGTTCATTTAGTGGAGGATTCAGAGGACGAGTTGGAAACACTAAATCTGAAAATGAAAATTTATCCAAAAAAAAAAAGGAAAAGAATGAACGCGTGAAAAATTGGGAAGAAGCGAGTAATTGCATGATTTTTACCATAATAACACGCAAACAAATTTCTCCTTTAAGAAATCAACAAAGGGAAGAAATTTGCGGCGGTACAAAAAGAGAAATCAGCCGATAGGAAAGAAACATAATCTTTGTAGCATTTTTTAACCACTCGAAAATGAACCATGTAGCAATGTTAACTACAGCCTTTCTAGTGCCAAAATATTTACGATTAGAACGAATGTATAACTACAAAAAATGAACCATTACTAAGATAGATAAATATGATGCAAAGTATTACTAATGAGTCCAACATAACAAAAGGGTTATACCATTGTTTTTAAATAGCAACTGACAATATAGTTATTAAACATTAACATAAATGGAAACAACGGGAAAAACGTTATAACTTCGTCATCAAGACCATGGAACATATTAGTAAGTAACCATAGATAATGTCCACTTGATAGTTATCATATCGACATTGTATTATGGCTTTTTTTTGCAATATATAATGAATACTTATTAACTGTTAAGATTACATATTTAAAAGCTATTCTTGATCTAGTTATATGAACTAACTTGCAAAAGAAATTTTTTTATTTTATATTACAAAAAACAGGTAAACCAGCGAACATAAGGATGCCTATTTGGTATTTTTTAGTTTAGTAAGAATTTACGACTACGACAACATCCGGACTCGACGACTCAAAGTATGGTTCATATAGTTATATATTTTAACAAGAGTCATCAAATATATATATAGAGGTTAGTAAATCAAGCTTTCAAAATATGCATGGAGCGAGGCTCGAACCCGCGTCACTAGTTTAAAAGGCAAGTGCTCTAACCAAATGAGCAATGGTGATTTTTGATAATCAATAGAATTCAGTCGACCGAACAAAGTCATTCAGTCGAATGAATATCTATAAAAAGCCTATTGAACTTGTGCACATATGTATACACGTTTACATTTTCAAAATCAGTCGACTGACTGAAAACAACCAGTCGACTGACCATGTTCAGTACACAGATATGCATTGTTTTACACTATCTTTGAATATTCAATAGACCGGTCGATTTTGCTCAGTCGACTGACCTGCTTCCAATTGCTATTTTTTTTTAAAAGACACTTCCTTTTCGAATAGCCTTCTTCCTCGCGAAGAGTTGCAGCCATTGCTATTCGTTGAGAACTCTTCACCAGCAGTTGCAACTCCTTAACTACTATGTATAAGCATGAATTTCAAGGAAAATTACTTCACTTACTTGCTTATACTTGAATCATATTTTCTGAATCAACTATTCTTTTGCATTCATACATTCATTGCTTATAATCACAATTCTATATTTCTAAAGCAATTTGAAACTTACTAATCTTCATATACATACGACTATGCACATCATACTTGAGGAAAAGATGATATGAATGGTGTACTACAAGTGACAAATTTGTGTTATTTGAACACACAAGGTCAAGACAATCTACTTTGCAATCAAAGTCCTGTTCGGTTGCTCAAGCAGTACAGCCCTGTTCCGTTGTTCAGGCGGTAAAAGTCCTCTTCGGCTATTGAGGTGGAAAATGTTTGATTGGTTGCTTGGGTGTTGTATACCTATTCCTTAAGGTTAAGAGAGGGGTTTATTGATTGAAATTCTAGAGGGATGTCTTGGACTGGACGTAGAATGGGAAGTTCGAACCGGTATAAAAAATCCTACTGTGCTATTCTTATTTACTTTAATATTTTATCTATTCCCGTATTTAGATTATAATACATTACAATTACACGATCCTAGGTGATAACTAGCCACACAGTAGTCACTTTCATTTGGCATTAGAGTATAGCGACTTTCATTTGGTATCAGAGCATAATGACTTTCAATTATATCGCTAGTTTCAAACTTGAGCAAATATAAAAATGGTTCTGACTGTGAATAGTATGTTTTATTTTTACCTTTTAGCTCATACGCTTGTAAAGAAAATTAAACAATTTAGAAAAAAACAAATAAAAAATTATGTTGGTATGGTAATATTAATTGGGTATGGAATATATATCATTGAAAATAAAGAACGGATAATCTGC
Source organism: Allium cepa (assembly GCA_030765085.1). Classification (NCBI taxonomy): domain Eukaryota; kingdom Viridiplantae; phylum Streptophyta; class Magnoliopsida; order Asparagales; family Amaryllidaceae; genus Allium; species Allium cepa. The sequence continues at coordinate 870,016,558 of CM060943.1, read as the reverse complement.
ATTTATATATTTCAAGGGTGTATGAAAAATATTTTTTTCACTTTATGTTGTATGGACATGCAAATATTTACCAAATGAAAACTATTCCTTTTTACTTTACTGTAGATTGAATTCAGTAACATGTTATAGGTTAGTGCATCAGAAAAAACAGAAGTGTTAATATATCACAAAATTCATACATGAACTCATTGTAAAGTTAAATTTATCATTAAGGCTTTGTTGCAACCTACAACTGGACTAATTTGCATCTAGATTAACCTATACAATAGAAAAGAGATATAATATTAAACCTTATAGTAAAAAATAGTAGAAAGACATCAATTAGAGATTTTATGTGATCATTCTAGTTGAGTTATAATCAATTTAAATGCATGTCTTTTTTATATGTTATCTACTAAATTTAGAAGTTGGAAAAATACCTGTGTTCATAAAATATCTATATAAAACTCATCATCAATAGTAAATACTAACAATTCAAAGTTTACTTTTATCATGTAGTATAAAAATGAAAGAATATGGACTAATTACCTCATTATATTATAGAGAAGCCTACATCACACTTATGACAGAGATATCCACTTGTTGCATAGATCGCTGAAAGGAAAATAGCTTTCTAGAAACAATTAATTTGGAGATTTTGTTGTGCATGCTAATTCAAAATAAATGTCTGAAAGATGAGTACAGCTATGACTACTCTTATAAAAATTGGAGTAATTAATTAATGTTGGCGTGATGTAAATTATTGCCCATGATTTTGGACATGGGTCTGAAATTTGTGGATGAGTGACAAGGTGACACTTATAAGTTTGTAGAATATTATGAACAATCTAATATTAATATAAACTGATGGAAGAATAAGCTTATCGGATTTATGCATCTAATTTCTAGTAGTCAGAAGATGAAACTAAAAAAATGTTGTACGGTTAGATCAAATACAAACATATTGACATGGTTTCCCATATCATCATATTTCACACACATAACATCCACAAAACTTTTGTCATGGTTTTGTTTTAAAAATGGGTCTTCTTATAATTTATAGTAAACAAATATCAAAAATCAAGAATAACAAGATGAAGTTAACACACTTCATCAAAATGGCCAGTAGGATTGCTCAACACAGTTGTGAGTTAAAGGAGACAACTCACCTTAATTTTACAATGCACCATTCATTGTTTCCACTGCTAGCCTTCAACTTCAGTCTTAAACTTCAGCCTCTCTTGCTGTCATGTTCTGAAATAAGACCCAAACTCCATGGATCCAACCAATTATGCACTCTTGATGTTATAAGAAGTGTAAGAGTGGTTTGCTACTGATTTGGAATTTTTTTTCTAAATTTTATTTCACTTGGTTCGCTTAGCTTTTAAAGTTTAAAATGAGGAAGAAGGTGAAAAGGATTTTCTTTCCTTCTTACAGAGTGATAAAAATGAACATACAGTTTATTATAGAATGGAATAGGGAAGAGAAATATAAATGAGAATGGGCCAGATAGAACAAAGGGTTTGAGAAAATAAATTCTTCTTTGTTTTATTTATTTTCAACTTAAAAACAATTATATACATTAAGAAAATTCAAAATTAAACCAACAAATATTTCCAGCAAATATTCATGTGCCTATTTTTATTTTTATTTTTCATATTTAAAGCCATATATTATAATTATTTTAATTTCTTTTCTTATAGGAAAATAGTCCTTATTCAAACCGAATTTAAAATAATTACTATTTATTTATTATCCAAAAATTTCAATTTTCCAAATTTCAAGTGTTCCATCGTTTGAAAGTATTTGTGATCAAAATGAACATATAGTTTATTATGGAAAGGAATGTGGAAGAGAAATATAAATGGCATGGGCCTTAAGAAAATATTGTTTCTTTGTTTTGTTTATTTTTATCATGAAAATAGTTCTAAACACCATGAAAATTAAATTTAAACCAAACAAATATTTTCAGCAAATGTTCAAGTGCCAAAATATTTTATTTTTCATATTTAAACCCATATATTATAAGCATTTAAATTTCTTTTCTTATGGGAAAATAGTCCATTTTTTAAAAGACATTAAATAATTACCATTTATTTGTTATCCAAATTTCCAGATTTCAATAATTCCATCATTTTAGAATATTTCTACTCAAAATCAAATTTTTCAACGTAAACATTTTCTTTTCTAGAATTATGATTTTTCTCCAACTTCCTATTTAGTTTATAAAAATAAAATTATTTTATTTTATTTAAATTCTTTGTCAAAGTTATTTACATAAATCCACAACACCATAGTTACATTATTCTAATTTTTTTCTTCTAAAATTGACATTTTATCACAAATATATTTTACACAATTTCATGCTTTTTTTATAACAAAACCGATTTATTCCTAAACTTTATACTCCAAAAATCGAGTTGTCACTGATATATTATTTAGTACCAATATGAAGCCGCATGTGTTGTTCAACTGCGGAAAAAATTGATCAAATTATGCATTACCATCTAAAATGGTAAGTTTACATCAAAGTGGGAAAATTCATTCTTCGTCTATTTATGTATTGAAAAGGTTTACGTATTGGTGCATGATTTATGTGTGTTAAAATGACGAAGCTAACAGACATAATGCCTAAGATTATTAATAAAAGGATTAAAAAAATATTTAAGTTTGCTTTATTTTAGCCCTTAAAAAAGGCATTTGCGACATTTGTGGTCAGAACCCTTAGTTAATTTTGGAATATGTCAATTTTAGTGGATGGAACCTGATTTATAATGAAATATAGATTTTACAACTTTTTCGCAATAAAGGCATGAACTTTTACTTATAATACTGATTCATCTTAAGTTTTAAAAATTACATATTACATAAATGTTCATCATATTCATAGATACATTACCTAGCTTATTCAGGACAAACGTTTGATTCCTTAATTTTTTTATAACAAAAAAGAATCATTGACGGTTGTTTCGATATGAGTTTTTCTAAAAGGACTAACATTTTCTACCATATGAATGCATTATTTAAATGATCGTAGTGTAATGATTAAATTATGCATGATATAATAATATATAGTTTATAAAATGCCATAAAGTCATCTTGTTAGAAGCCGGATATATTTTCTATGAATGTGATGCAGCACAGCCTGATGCAATCTTAGGTCGCGAGCGACCTAACGAACTAATAGGTCGAGTGCGATCTAACGGGATGAAGAATGAACAAGTTAAAGAGATGAAAATGCAGGAAAACGAGTTGAAAGGTCGCTCAAGCGAGCTACGACCTAGCTACGTCGCTTCAGCGACCTACCGAGACAAGCATATGATTGTATCGGCCAGTTTTCTTTAGGTCGCGAATGATCTACCATAAGTCGCAAGACCTTATCTCTTAAGTCGCTCAGGAAGCTGATGTTCAACCTGAAGATGTGCTAACTATTTAGGTCGTTCGAGTTATTAGGTCGTATGGCTTTTGAGTTGTAATTTCCTTAAGTTATTTGCATGATGTTAAGTCGCTGTGTTGTAAACTGATATGTCGTTTGTGCTTGTTATTTCCTTAACTTGTGTTGTATTTGCTTTGTGATTAGGTTGCGTAAATGTTGTAATGTGTTGAGTTTGTAGGTAGCTACTGATAGGCTGCGGGTACTGTTGGGTCGTTAACGACCTATGTAAGGTCGTATGTCGCGTGTACGACCTAGTGTTGAGTTGTAGCTTATAAATAGGCGTGTTGATGTCATTTGTAGGTGGTTGATTTTTGAATTAAACTTTGTTAGAGTGATTTGTGCCTCTTTGAAATTGGTAGTTGAGTGTGATCTCCTATCTCCACTTTCGGTATTCAAGTGCGCTCGAATCAACGATTGTTAAAGCCAATTCGTGGTATCAAGTGCGCTTGATCAACATTTGAAGAATTGTAGATCTTCTCTCACGGTATCATGCGCGATCAACGTGTCGAAGATAGCTAGAATTCGGTATCTTTTGGAGATCAACGAATTTGGGCATTCGGTATCTTTCAATCCATCTATTCATATTACTTCATCTAATCGTTCTTCGATTAGTTTGACACGAAATCTTCATTTCGTCGTCAAATCGTTTATTCCGCTGCGTCAGTTTTGGTATCAGAGCTAGACTTAGCCAATCATAGCTAAGCCGAGTCTTGGAGGCAAGGAGAAGTATTTGAAGTTTAGTGTTCATCGTGAAGTTGCAACAATTTGGGAGTTTCGATCCATATCATTTTGGATCAAAGTTCGGAAACTGTTTGAATTTTTCTCATTAGAATTTTTGCGCGCCAAAGTGAAGTTTGACTTGGGCCGAGCCGAGCTAGTTGGAGTTTGAGCCATGCATCTAGTGTTCAAGCCGAGAGTTGAAGTGTAGAAGCCGTGCATTATTTTTTTCAAAGTAGATCAAGGCCGAAGTTGTATTTGTTGAAAATTTGTTGAAGTTCTACAATGCCGCCGAGAAGAGCTAATCGCCATCAGAATGTTGAAGATTTGTACAAGAGAGAAGATGCTGAACAGATTGAACAAAGCATTAGCAATAAATTCAATGGAAAGTTTGATGAAGGCATTGGTAGATTGGAGAAATTGATGATAGATATGAATCAAAGGAAAAGGTCGCCAGTCTCGAACCATGGAGGAAACAGGGTTTCACCATCGGTTACGGAAGCGAGGAGGGTGTCGCCACAATCTTTTAGAGAAAGAAGAGAAACATCAATTTCATCGAGAATGGATCACCATGAATATAGACATGAAGAGAGAAGAACTCCACGTGAGTTTGAAGATGAGCCATATCGAGATGAAGAGAGACATAGTAGGAGAGACATGCGTGATCGAAGGGATGTTGATGGTCGAGATCGATATAGACGTACATTTGATTTTGATGAAGAGGGTGATAGAGCTAGCTTTCATTATCAAGATCGAGACCAAGTTCGAAACTCATATAGGGATGTTGAGGATGACCGACGATGGGAGTCGGGTATGAAGATGGAAATTTCAGAATTCAAGGGTGGAATGGTAGCAGAAGAATTCCTCGATTGGTTGTCAAATGTTGAGGAAATTTTTGACTTCAAGGAAGTTCCCGAGAATCGAAGAGTGAAGTTGGTTGCTACGAGATTAAGAGGGAGAGCTATGGCATGGTGGCAACAAACGAAACTTACACGGGAGAGAATGAGGAAGTCAAAGATTGAGTCATGGGAGAAGATGAAGAAGCTAATGAAGGCTACGTTCTTGTCTTACAATTATCAATCACTCATGTATCAGAGGTTGCAGAATCTGAGGCAAGGAACGAAGACTGTTAATAATTATGCTGATGAATTTTATCAACTGATTACTCGAAATGACATTATGGAGGAGGAACAGTTGACTGCTAGGTTTGTTGGAGGGTTGAGAATGCAGATTCAAGATATGGTGAACATGTTTGATCCTAGATCTGTCGCTTCAGCACATCAGAAAGCATTGGCTTGGGAAAAGCAGGGAAGACGAGGAGGTGGTATGTTTACAAGTTCTAATATTCAGAACAAAGGTGCTAGCGAGAGTTACAATGTTCCTAAAGTTGTTAGTAGACCAGTTGTGAATGAGGTTGCGAAGGCAAAGGTCAACAACAGTATCAAATGCTTTAATTGCCAGGAAGTGGGTCACAAAAGTAATGAATGTCCGAAGCCGAAGAAACGAGCGATGATTGCTGAAGTAGAAGGTGAGGATGTTGGTGAATGTTATTCTAGTCCAGTTGAGGAGGATGAACAGGATATCGCATCAGGAGATGAAGGATGTAATCTTATGATGAGGAGATCTTGTTTAACACCAAGGCAAGAGGATGAGGCTAGTTGGTTGAGAAGTAATATTATTTAGTCGACATGCACTATACTGGGGAAACTTTGTAAATTTGTGATTGACGCGGGAAGTTGTGACAATATCATTTCTACTGAAGCTGTGAGAAAGTTGAAGTTGAAAATGGAGAAGCATCCAAATCCTTATAAGCTAGCGTGGTTAAGGAAAGGAGGAGAGGTGAAGGTGGACAGGCGAGTTCATGTTCCATTTTCTATTGGGAAGAAGTATAAAGACGAGATCTGGTGTGATGTGGTAGAGATGGATGTTTGTCACTTTCTTTTGGGAAGACCATGGCAGTATGATCGAGCAGTGCAGCATGATGGTCGAACCAATAGCTACAGCTTTATGTTTGAGAATACTAAGATCATTTTAGTTCCAAAGAAGAGACAGCAAGGAGAGAGAAAGTCAGAAGAGATTGAGGAGCTGAAGACTTTGTTGACTTTGAAGGAATTTATTGAAGAAGTAGAGGAGAGTCCAGAGGTGTTCTTATTGATTGGACATGAAGCTACTGAATCTGTTGAAGTTCCAGAGGAAGTAAAGCCGGCAATGGAAGAATTCAGAGATGTGTTTCCTGAAGAGTTGCTAACGGAGTTACCACCGTTGAGAGATATTCAACATCAGATTGATCTTGTGCCAGGAGCTGTATTGCCTCATAGGCCACATTACAGGATGAGTCCTAAGGAGCATGAGGAACTGAGAAGGCAGGTGGAGAAGTTGTTAGAACAAGAGCGTGTTCAGGAGAGCTTGAGTCCTTGTGCAGTGCCAGCCTTATTGGTACCGAAGAAGGATGGAACTTGGCGGATGTGTACGGACAGTCGGGCTTTAAACAAGATCAGTGTGAGATACAGGTTCCATATGCGAGGTTCGATGATTTGATTGATCAGTTGAGTGGGGCTGTTGTATTCTCGAAAATTGACTTGAAGAGTGGATACCATCAAATTCGTATTAGACCGGGTGATGAGTGGAAGACTGCTTTTAAAACTAAGGAGGGTCTATACGAATGGTTAGTTATGCCGTTTGGCTTGTCAAATGCTCCGAGTACTTTTATGAGAGTAATGAACCAGATTTTCATACCATTCATTGGGAAGTTTGTAGTAGTTTACTTTGACGATATTTTGATCTATAGTGGGAGTATGGAAGAGCATGTCCAGCATTTGCGAGAAGCATTGTTTATTCTACGACAGGAGCAATTCTATGCAGCAACAATGAAGTGTGTGTTCATGACGCACAGTGTTTTGTTTCTGGGATATATTCTATCGAAGGAAGGTATTCAAGTGGATGAAAGCAAAGTGGAAGCTGTCAGGAGTTGGGCACAACCCAAGACAATTACTGAAGTGAGGAGCTTTCATGGGTTGGTATCTTTTTATCGAAGATTCATTCCACATTTTAGCAGTGTAATGGCACCTGTAACAGATTGCATGAAAGGAAAGTAGTTCGTGTGGATGGAGGAAGCAGAGTTAGCTTTTGAAAAGATTAAGAAACTTTTGATGTCAGCACCAATTCTAGTATTGCCGGATTTTCAGTTGTTGTTTGAGTTACATACTGATGCTTCGAAGGTTGGGATTGGTGGAGTTTTGAGTCAGAAGGGAAGACCAGTTGCTTATTTCAGTGAGAAGTTTCCTGGAGCCAAGTTGAGATATAGCACTTATGACGTGGAATTTTACGCGATTGTTCAAGCTGTGAAGCCTGGAGACATTATCTGTTTCAGAAGGAGTTTGTTCTTTATACGGATCATGAAGTTTTGAAGCATTTGCAAGGGCAGGACAAAATTTCAGCTAGACACGCTTCATGGGTCGCGTATCTAAGCACAAATCAGGGGTGACGAATCGTGTAGCTGATGCTTTGAGCAGGAGGAGTCATTTGTTGGCAACAATGAAAGTTGAAGTGACAGGATTTGAACTCTTGCCAGAGTTGTTTGAAGAAGATCCTTACTTTACGAAGATTATTGAGAAAGTCAAGGATGGGACTACTGATGAGTTTGTATTGGTGGATGGATTCTTATTCAAGGGGAATCGATTATGCGTACCAGATTGCAGCTTGAGAATGAAAATTGTGAAAGAGTTGCATGAAGAGGGACATGTTGGACGGGACCGCACAATGCAGTTGATTTCTCAGTCTTACTATTGGCCATCGATGAGGCGAGAAGTTGAAAAGTTTGTGCGTAGATGTCATGTTTGTCTAGTTTCGAAAGGGACAACTACAAATGCGAGATTGTATATGCCTTTACCCGTTCCTACAAAACCGTGGGTAGATATAAGCATGGATTTCATGTTGGGTTTGCCGAGGACTCAACGGGGAAATGACTCTATATATGTTGTGGTGGACCGTTTCTCGAAGATGGTACATTTTGTTGCTTGTAAGAAGACGGCAGATGCAGTCCATGTGGCACGGTTGTTCTTTAGAGAAATCTATCGCTTGCATGGTTTACCAGAATCTATAGTTTCCGACAGGGATACCAGAATACTGAGTCATTTTTGGCTAAGTTTGTGGAAAATGGTGGGAAGGAAGCTGAATTTCAGTAGTGCTTATCATCCGCAAACCGATGGAAAAACTGAAGTTGTGAACAGATCGCTGGGAAATTTATTACGGTGTCTCGTGATGGATAACCTGAAGAGCTGGGATGTGAAGTTATGTCAAGCAGAGTTTGCTCATAATCATGCTAACAACCGTAGTACGGGTTTCAGTCCATTTCAGATTGTATATTCAAGCTTACCAAAGGGACCGTTGGATTTAACGATAGTACCACAACCGAAGGGGACAGTTAAGCGGGCTGCTGATTTTGTTGATGGGTTGACAGAATGCCATAAAATCGTTCAGGAACGATTGGAGAAGACGAATAAGAAGTATAAACGATCTGCGGATCTGAAGCGAAGAAGTGCTGAATTTAATGAAGGAGATTTAGTATATGCTGTACTAACGAAGGATCGTTTTCCAGTGGGAACATACAATAAACTTAAAGCACGAAAGATTGGTCCTGTAAAGATTGTGAAACAGATCAATGAAAATGCTTATAGGTTGAAGCTACCGGAGGATGTGTACACTTCTGACGTGTTTAATGTTAAACATCTTATACCCTATTATGGGGACGAACAATCCAATGGGGAGGAGATTTTAAATTCGAGGACGAATTATTTTCAACCAGGAGAGGATGATGCAGCCCAGCCTGATGCAATCTTAGGTCGCGAGCGACCTAACGAACTAATAGGTCGACTGCGACCTAACGGGATGAAGAATGAACAAGTTAAAGAGATGAAAATGCAGGAAAACGAGTTGAAAGGTCGCTCAAGCGAGCTACGACCTAGCTATGTCGCTCCAGCGACCTACCGAGACAAGCAAATCATGGTATCAGCCAGTTTTCTTTAGGTCGCGAACGATCTACCATAAGTCGCAAGACCTTGTCTCTTAAGTTTCTCAGGAAGTTGAAGTTCAACTTGAAGATGTGCTAACTATTTAGGTCGTTCGAGTTATTAGGTCGTATGGATTTTGAGTTGTAATTTCCTTAAGTTGTTTGCATGATGTTAATTAAGTCGCTGTGTTGTAAACTGATATGTCGTTTGTGCTTGTTATTTCCTTAAATCGTGTTGTATTTGCTTTGTGATTAGGTTGCGTAAATGTTGTAATGTGTTGAGTCTGTAGGTCGCTACTGATAGGCTGCGTGTACTGATAGGTCGTTAACGACCTATGTAAGGTCGTATGTCGCATGTACGACCTAGTGTTGAGTTGTAGCCTATAAATAGGCATGTTGATGTCATTTGTAGGTGGTTGATTTTTGAATGAAACTTTGTTAGAGTGCTTTGTGCCTCTTTGAAATTGGTAGTTGAGTGCGATCTCCTACATCCACTTTCGGTATTCGAGTGCGCTCGAATCAACGATTATTGAAGCCAATTCACGGTATCAAGTGCGCTTGATCAACGTTTGAAGAATTGTAGATCTTCTCTCACGGTATCGTGCGCGATCAATGTGTCGAAGATAGCTAGAATTCGGTATCTTTTGGAGATCAACGAATTTGGGCATTCGGTATCTTTCAATCCATCGATTCATATTACTTCATCTAATCGTTCTTCGATTATTTTGACACGAAATCTTCATTTCGTCGTCAAATTGTTTATTCCGCTGCGTTAGAATGAGAGTGAAACAACAAACCCCGTTGGAAAAATTCATACATACGATATGATGACATTTATCACCATGAAAAAGCTGTTAAATAACAAAAGAAAGAGGGGAGCAAAAGTGAAAGAGTCAAATCAAGTCCAACAATCATTGTAGTGCGATGCCAATCTTCGTTATGTAGACCGTAAAATTCTCACACAAATGGAAGTAAAACTGACATATTTTATATTTATTTATTTATTGCTGCTTAAAAAAACTATAATTCCTTGCAACTAATGTGCTTGGAAAAACCTTACATATATCTTAGAACAACACAGAACAATGCATGGCATACCTTTGGTAATAGGACTATAATGTCTCATGACTATGGGTTTCATACTTTTTGTGTGCCTCTAGAAATATCATTGCATAATTTAAGGTGTCATTGATTGAATACTAGAAAAGTAGACCAATTTTTAATGGGTGTTCAAGGCTTTTTTTGCGGGCATTGTCATGGTACATGATGGAAAAAATCAACCAGATGGCCTTTTTTTCCTACTGTACATGAAAAATCTATGCTCAATGCTGCTTCTTTTGTGAATTTCATTATTTGATTTCACTTATTCAATCATAAGTAGGCAATTTCAATATATGGTAATGCACTATGAAACATATACAAAAAATTGAGCCACGTGAATACTTTATAAGGTGCCTAACTAAGTGATTGATGCTCTTCTATTGACAGCTTAAATGTCGATCTGTTTTTTATTCTTCTTTTTTAAAGAGAAAACGTCATGTGTTATGTATGAATTAAATTATTATTGCACTAAAATCCTTTACACAACCTATTGAATCATCTATTAATAATTAAAGAATAAAAAATAAAACATTTGGAATAGATGAACAACACGACTACATATTCCCTAAGGTCCATGCACAAACAGATGGGAGGAACCCAACACTTATAAGCTACATGAGATCATTCCACGTGAAACTGAAGATACTACAATGGATTTGGAAACATTTGGTTATGTAGAATACAATGGAAAAGAAGTAACATCACTATGTGTGTGTTTGTCTGTGTGTATGCGCGCACGAGTGATCAAGTGAGCACGCTGTTCTCATAAATATAATAAAGAACCAATATAATTAGAGTCTTTACATATATTATAAAGCTACCCTACCCTATGAGTGGAAAATAATTGGTACTAACACCACTAGATGTTTGCACATCGTGAAAAGCCCACTAATTTATTTATCATGCCTTTTTAAAAAACTTTAATAGTGGAAAAAAATTTTGTTGCACAACAACGAAAACTATCATAAGGTCATTATAACCGACTTTATTAATTTATCATCAGTTGTCACGATATTGATAATGCTCAAAGTATAAATTCTACCAATGATAACATAAAAAATTTATTAATGCTTCTGAGCCCATGTGATATTCATCATACTATGTTACTCTTTTCACCGTCACGGTGTTGTTGTAAAATAAAATAAAAACTAAAGCATCGATGCAGAAAGCCCAGATGCATGTCAAAACAACAATTGCTTATGCGATCATCAGATTTGTATTATTTGAAATCCTTTGAAGAACCTTTAGTAACGTCATATAGGGTCATATTTTACACCACATAGTAACATAAAATTACACGTTTTCCACAGTTAAAAGCAAGAAAACAAACCAATATCATAATTTAAAATAGCAGACACTACTCAATTATTCGGAGCATGAGGAATAGAAAAAACAGACAACAAAAATTACCTTCGGTTGGGTAGAAACGCAGGCCAACAAAACGTACAGCTTCTCTGTAGGTTTAAATCCAGTTGAACCAAGCATGGGCAAGATCAGCCAGACTGAAATCAGACGCATAATTCAAAAATGATAATAATCCCTCACGGCATGTAACAAAAATGGTGAATAACAGTGATTTTCCTCGGCCATACCTTGTTTATTGTTCTTGCGCCAAAACCTAAAGAAGGAAGGTGCGAAGGGATGTACAGCTGAAAAAGATGTCGACGTTAAGGGTAGGGCAGCCGACGTGGCGGCAAATTTGGGGGAAAGATACAGTTGCGCCCGAAATCGAAGAGAATCTGTCGATTGGCGAAGGGAACGAAGGAAAAGAAGTGGAAGGGGGAGAAAGCGGGAAGGGTATTTGACCAACAATGGGCGGCGCTAATTGGGAGGAGAGAAGAAGAGGTCGATAGAGGGGAAGAGTTTGCGGATGAAAATGCAAAAGATGGAAGCACGTATAAATATGAGACGGTTCGGTTGGCCAAATTCAATGGGCTTATGTGCTGTTGAAGTGAAACTCACCAATCATAATATAGTATAGATTAATCATTGCGTTATTCTTGCATCTATTTCTTCATTGCATCTAAAGAAGTGTATATTAAATATTTGGTGTTATTCATATTAGTATCATGTAATTTACTTAAGCTCTGATTACTCAATAAGATGAACCATAAGTTCGTGAGTTTATTGAATTTTTTGTTTATCGTTGTTTTATTATATAATGATTGCTTCATATATATTATTTCAGCGATATTTGGAGTAATTTTGTGTGTCGAATGATTACAATTTTGTAGATATTTTGATTTATTTAAATCTAAGAATGTTCCCTTTATAACAAACAAAAAATTCATATAGAAGGCACATGTTACATACTAATAACTTCATGAATGAATCTATTAGCAGCACTTAGTTCTTCCATTACATCTGTCGTTTTTAAAAAAAAAATCACACATCAGTTATTTCTTTTCTAACACATATTATATTAATTTTTACCTTTTTATTTTTAATTTCTTTTTCATTCACTTTCTATGAGAATGGAAAAAATTAAGGTGTTAAGATTTAGCCTAGCTTTAACAAAGCTAGAAGTCTACATGTTTGACTGAAGGGAGAATGAAACAGTTAAAACGTTTATTAATTACACCATTTTGAAGATTGATTCTCCAAAAAGACTGTCGGTTTTTAGTAAAACGGAAAAATTTCCTGTTGATTTTTTCTCTATATTTTATTTTGAAATCCCCACAATTTATAATAATTATAATTGTAATTACAAAGTTTTATAAATTCTCCCTATTATCATTTAATATTTAATTATCAATATTAAATAATTATAAAGTCTAACTTTTAACATATTTCTTTACATATGAGTTCGTATAACTAAATCAATTAAGTTATCAAACATTTGAACATTTAAAATAAATATAATTTACTAATATTTATTATTTAAGTTAATAACTCCTAAATAATGACAAATCAATGTGTTATATACCACATTTACGTTTACAAAGGTTTTTTAAGCTAAAATTTCAATCAAGTCCACATAACTTAAAAAATTTCACAATTATATACAAAATTTTTAGTTCTCTTGCATTCTTGTACATTTACGTTTACATAATTCTTGACCCAAAGACATACGCTAAAAAGGTCTAAGAAGAGAAAGAAGCACAAAAAATATTGGAAGCCAAAGTGTGATAAATTATAAGTCAAATATTATAATTGTGATAAAGTTGGGCATGTTTGCTTCCGAATGTAGATATAGTTCCAATAAAATTCAAGGGAGATCAAATTTTGCTAAAGAGGAGGAAGAACACTAAACACTTTTGTGGACGTATAATGCAGGTGAAAAAGAAAATGGCAATATATGGTACTATTTTGATACGTGAGGTAGTAATTATATGTGTGGGCGAAGGATCATGTTTACAAAGGTAGATGAATCGATAAGCGGAAATATTCATCTTGGAATCTTGAATTCCACGCAAAGTAAAGAAAAAAAAGTACCATTACAACCCTGTTTTGAACTATTTGAAATAAAAATATAAAATAATTTGAACAAGGACTTTAAATGAAGTTTCAAAATTTTTAAACTTTGAGATTTAAAGAAATTGAAAATTTTTGATTTTTCTAAAATAAATGTATTGTTAAGGAATTTAGTATGGAAAATATTTTTTTCTTTGGAAGTAATCTTTATGCTATTTGGAAATTTCAAATTGTTGGAAGTTTAAAGTTTCAATATAAAAGATTATTTAAATTCCAAAAGAATGAAAATCGAAAATTTGAATAATATTGAAACTTTAAGACATGAAATTAGTACATTGAGATTCATAAATAAATCTAGTTTATACGATAAAGAGAAATTTTAGTTTTTTAAATCCTTTATTTAAGTATGAAAATAAAATTAAGAAATGCTTTGTTTATAAGTGATTGTTGTTTAAGATATACTGGTATTTTATTTCAGAGCCTTGTATTAAAATTTAATTTGGGTTATATGGAAAGGTATAAACGAATGAATATGTAAATTTATTAGTAACATTAATTAAAAAGTTTATTTTGTAATTTGTATTAAAATCATGAATTAGAGAAGGAAAAAAAATCAAATAAAAAAATGATATGGGTATAGGTTAGTAAGCTACCCAAAGCCCATTAACTATCAAGAAGGAAGAAAAAAAATTCTTCTTGGTATCATTATACATGCTGGAAAAAGAAAGTTTAGAAGCTCCTCCATTTTTTAAAACCCTAAGAATATTCATTCATTTACATTCAAGAAAGTTCGAGAAAATCCAAATAAAAATCAGGTAATGCTCTCAACCCTTGAATACACCTTTAGAAAACTATTGTTTTAAATTTTGCGTCGTTTTGAAACTCTTTATTCCTCTTTTGTTGAGTTATTTCTAGGGCTGGGCTGAAATAGGAGAAGCAATGTCAAAATTTAAGATTTTGGTGGGATATTTCTACGATATAAGTTGAGTAACCATCACAAGTACCCCTAGTTTAATTGCAATCAGCTGTTGTAGCCTATGTTAGGATTTGGGTTGTGATTTGATTGTGAACTAAATGTATTTGCTAAGTGGTGCTTGCTAAAAATTAAAATTGTTGAAGTTGCAAGTAATTGTTTCATTATTTGATCATTTAATTTATTGAATGCTTGCTTTGAATGAATGCATGCCCTCATATGACGTATCAGTCCTCTTAGATTAAATTCAAGTGTCAAAAGTCGAAAATCGATCATAAAATTTGACCTCCCACAATTCAAAAGCTTCAGGGACTGTCGACACTAGTGCACCATTGGGGTGGATTAGTGTACGTTTTCTGAAGCAATTCAGCTATAGGGCCGAAGTCTATTTGGTTATATTTTTTTTTTTTTGATTTACATTCTTTTGATCCTTTTGAGATTTTACAAAATTGAATTTTTGGTCTTCACGTGTTGTGTCAACCTTAATATGAATTATATTTTTAACACCCAAAGCATAACTGATTTTTTAAACTATAACATAGTTGCATGCATTACTTACAATACAAAATCAAAGTAACTCACCCGTTTCACTTTGCATTTCATAACTTTACCATCTTCCATAAATAATCCCTTTGCACGACTCCCATTTCACCCTCATGTAACGAAACGTTTATTATTCCCTCAGCAGCCAAAAAAATAAACAGAACTCCACAATTAAAAGTTAAAACATAGAACTATCCGTAACTTTCATCATCCCCTCCATCAAAATTAAAACCTCCTAAAACCCATCGCTGTCAACAGCCATGGCGAATCTGTTTCCATCTCCCAACCCGAACCCAGCACCAGACACCCATGGCCAACACAGCCTCACACCCTTCCTATGATCTACTAGAAAGGCAACTGGACAGTCCAGGAAACGCTAACCCTCATCACCGCCAAATGCGTCCATGCTGACCGACGCTATGCTGACATGTCATCCCCCTTTCGCGGCCGACGCTCCTCCCAGCCACAGTGGAAGTGGATCGAGAACAATTGCTGCGCTCACGGCTGCCTCCGCTCCCACAACCAGTGCAAGAACAAATGGGACAACCTCATCCGCGAGTACATAAAGGTCTGCGATTACGAGTCCAGAAACGATGCAACCAAACCTGGTACTGGTGCCAATAGGAAAAGCTACTGGGAGACGGAGCGGCATGAAAGGAAATAATTCAACCTTCCTACCAACATGGGCTTCAACATTCACGAATCGCTCACTACTATACTGAATCTCCACAACGCTTGCCGGATCCCCATTTCCCCGACACTGGTCAGGATGATCCCACCGCAGCAGCAGCCAAATGACCTCTTGCCCCCTCCAACGGTGATGCAAGCAGCCCCGCAGACGGAAGACTTAGGTAATTTCAGTTTCTGATTCTTTTAAATTGACAACGTGGGACTAATAGTCGTTGGGCCCCGTGCATAATAATGCATGCAATATGCTTTTGATAGCTTTCATTATAATCATAAAGCTGAGTAAAGTTTGTGAAAAAGATTACGTTTATACTGCTTTTCAACATGAACGGTATCTTATATGCTTTCGCATGGTTGTTTTTCCCTTAATTTTGTGTTGCTTTTTTTTTTCTTCTCCCTTTTGAGAAGCAGATGAATTGGACGGTTTAGTGGAGGAGGATCGGGAGATTAAAAGAAGCTAGGCGAGAGAATTGGGGATGACCATTGTACGTACTGCTCCATTGCTGTCGCAGACATTGATGACTTCTGAGGAGAACAGACTTGCATAAGGAGTTGATGAAGCTGGAAGAAAGGAAGTTGAGACAGGAAGAAAGGAGGCTGAGGCTGGAAGAGGAGAGGTCCGAGATGAAAAAGCAAGCGGTGTCTGGTTTCCTATCTGCCATTAATGGATTATCCAACGCTGTGCATGCAGTTATGTCAGTGGAACGGTGTACAGTTGACGGTGGTCGTATGTAACTAGGAGGTTTTTCCACATTGGTAACCGTCATTTTTTTTCTGTTCCTTTTCCAATCTAAAAAGTTTTCTACTCGTTATTTATTACCGAGTTAAATGCATTCCAATCTTCAATTTCAACCACAAGAAGGTTGTTGTATCTGTGTTTATATTCGAAGTTATCTTCGGATACCAGATATTGCATTTGTAGAAACTCACATATATCGAATAATTATTTTGCATTTAAATATTGATAAACCAATAAATGTAAAACGAAAATTTTGATTTAACGTAATATCTTTTTAAATAGTTTTAAGTAGTTATTACACATTAAATACATATGATATACACTTTCAACTTAATAAAATAATAGATACATATATTTGATTGTATTTAAATACACGTAAAACAAGCTATAATTTAAATAAAAAACCGAATGGATAATTATTGAATGCTGATGCATTCGTATCTGCATCCAAATCTGTTTTTCGAATATCAGATATTTATCCACTTTGAGGATACAGCTGATGCAGACCGATTTCAGATATTTCGAATATCAATTGAAAGCTTTAGTAGTCAATAGTTTATTTGAATTTTATATATACCTTTTCCCACATCCTAATAGTACACCAACGAGGATCTCCTTCCATGCAACAGCACCACCAAGGCTTTCTGTGTTAATAAGCATCCAATGGTGGAGCAGAACTTAAAATCGAATGCCTATTTATTGGATAATTACAATAAAGGTAAAAATCATTTTATGACCTTTAGTATTCTGTGTTAATGAGCAAACATTTCATTTGTGGATTATTTTGAGAAAGAAAGGAGAAATCGACATTCATTTTTCTTTAATTTTCACTTTATTTTGAGAATGAATAAAAAAACATAATAATTAAGCAAAAATTCATTTTCTTAACTCTTTTTCTCCATAAATTCATCCATAGTTAAATCTTCTTCCATATACGCTTAAAACTTCTAGACAGAGATTACTTCAAGTCTTCAAATCTTTTTCTCTTGTTTTCCTAATGGTACCTAAATACAACATGTCACTGGACAACAAATCACAAATCATGTGTCAATAAATGTTTGAATCACGCCATACAAGTTTCGAACTTGTGACCTCTCGTACCAAAGTCGAGTCACTTAACCATTAGACAATCGTCCTTGTGAATCTTTGAACCTCTCAACATTGAGTGCACAAGTTTAATGAGTCGTTTTGTTAATCTTGAACTACGAAAATCATTATCGATTGCACCATAGTCATGTTGAATTTCTCTTTCAAGGTACTATTCTCATCAAAAACACAACTCCAGTCAATTTCTCTTTGTTGTTCCTACCAATCAATTCTCACAATTTGAAAGCGAGATTAAATTCAACATTCATACGATTAGCCTATTCAAGTTTTGGAACAATGATTGTGCTAATTATGACGATTCGTGTGTTTGGAGAAGAAAAACAAGAATTTTGAGCAAAGTTTGAAACAAATCCAGGAATTTAATAATAAGAACATATTAAATATATTCGGTAACGACCTGGATATTTCATCGTTTAATTTTAAATATTTAAATGATTTTAAATATTGGATTTGGAATATAGATTGATTTTTATGAATATGAAGATTTTGGTTGGAAAGTTAAATGAAATTAAATGCCAAATACAGCGAGTATCAAAATAGGTAAATAAGGCGAATGATTGAATTTTGAGCTGAATATAAATCGTAATGATTTTTAAAGTTAATATAAATTCTATTTGAATTATAGTTTGGTTAATAAGATTTTAAAACTGTAATTTTAAGCGATTTCGAAAATTTTGAAATCGTCTATTTAATCGATGCGTTAAAAAAGCAATCTGAGACACAATCTTGGAATTCGACGAAATCAGTTTCATTGGATGCATAATAATTTGTTATTATTGGATTTCAGATTTCGTACCTCTTAGATTTGCCGTGGGCTCATACGATCTAAAAATGTCTAGAGATAATTTAATTTAATTTAAAGAGTCGATTTAAAAAGCAATCTTCCTCATACGATCGGATAAGGCTATGGAATTGGTTCCATTGAGTTCAGAATAGTAGTATAACATTAGGAACGCTAGGCGGCACAGCTAGATATGGATTGTAGATTTTTAATTACCCAATACGTGTTATTCTGAATATAAAATATATTTAAAAAGGTCAAACCCTATAATGTATCCTCACCCACCCGATGATTTGCACATTCCACTCTACCCTTTTATTCATCCGTCTTTCCCTATTAATGCATGCGACCTTATCTTCTTTCTTCGAAATATTGGTACAAATCAAAAGCAAAAACGAAGCAAAATAAAAAGAAATGAAAAAAGAGGGAAAGAATATAATCTCATTCAACATTAAAATAAATCAACACTCTATCAATTTCGCATGAGTGTACAGGCAATGGGGAGGCTCGGATGGACTAGTAGAGATAGGGCGGTGGAGTATTGGAGGCGCATGAACTAGAAGGTCAAAAGACGACAGCTCGCGTGAGCGCAATTGGGAAATTGCTCGAGAAACGAATAGCGTTGGATTTAGGGTTCATGAAGCTCGTGCGCGTGCACGAGGAAGGGCTTGGTCGACGAAGTATCTCAGAGGCGAAGTGTAGTCGCCATTTGTTGTGGAGGGTCGGCGATGCTCGTAGCCGAGACGATCAATGGTGGAAGAGGAAGGGCGATGAGGGAAGTGAGGCGGGGGTGCTCTGGTTATCGAAAAGTGTGCGGTGATGAGATGGATGGAGTTCGTGCCATGTGTTGTTCGAGCCTAGAAGAGGGATAAGCGCGATTAGGTTTCTTAACTGTGAGGTTTACATTAAAAAAGGTAATTAACTGTTTAACATTTGTAATTAATGCCGTAGTTAATTTAGTTAATTATATTATTCAAAATCAGATGCTTATAATATGATAACAAATTCGTACAAGGTATAAAAATCGCATCGATTAGATATTTTTAGAGCCAGCTATCAATTAAAAATTAGAATGGATCACAATTAAAAACCAAGGTGAGAAATTCTAACTCATTTGGATTACTAAAATTTGTTTTAAATAGCTAATATTAATTTTTGGATGCTAGGATGGATTGATAAATTATAATTATTTATTGGATGATTTTATTATATATAGTAGTCTATATTTTAGTAGTTGGATTGATGTTCCCGCATATTTTAGCGGATGAGACCTTATGCCCCCCACATAAAAGCGGATGACCCTATTTTACCGCAATATCCCACCTGAGGTAGTGCGATTGGTATTTTTATGTCGTATTAACATTTGTGGATGCAGAGAAACATGTTGGAGGGATCCAACTGCATTCCTCAAAATTGTTGATTTGATTTTTATATATAGTGATATATGATTTGTGTGAATAATCTGTTATAGGTTATTGTTGTGGTTTGAATTTTTGGATGCAATAGTAGCACTGGCCTTAATTTTGGTATTTTAAATATCATAATTATTATTTTTGAATTTAAAGGGATTAAAAGGAGGCTTTTGATATAAAAATATTTATATTTTGATTTATTTTAAAGGAAATTTAGTTAGAAAAATATGATAATTTTGGATTGTACGTAACTATTTATAAATGGTTTTGAAAAGAGCTTTTAAAAATTTATTATATAAAGGAGTTTGTAAATGGTATTTTGAAATATGTAAAGGAGTTAAAGTCGATATTAAAAATAGATTAGATGTTATAAATGGAATTTAAAAAGAAATGGATTTTATAAAACGGAATTTATAAATAAGATTGTTTTTATAAACAAGTAAAACTCAAAGAAGTTTTAAAAATTTATAAACGACGTATATAAATAAGGTAAGCGGTATCAGTTGATATATTGGGAGTTTAAATCCGTAGTGTGAATTTATATTAGAATATGAAAATAGGGTTGAGGCAAATAGTGGATACCCTTTTTGAAATGTGGAGATGGTTAGGAGAATTGGAATGAAATTGATGGTTTGTGAATCGAGAGGGGTTTATAAATTAATTTGTTATTGATATTTTAAAAACATATTTTTATTATTAAAAAGTTAAGTTGTTTTTAAAGGGAAGTTTATTTATAAAAACTATGCAATCTGAACTAGTAGAATTGTAAAACATCAAAAGTGAAATTTTCAAATAATTGATATTTATTTTATGAAATTCTATTATTTTTTAAAAAATCAGCTTTGAAAATTTATTTGTTTATCTAAAAATAAAGTATCAATGTTTATAAAAAGTGTTTCGATATTTTAAACAATTACTTGAACATGTTTTAAAAATAAACTATTATTCTTTTAAATGCTTATTATATATATGTAGAATTTTGTAATGATTAAACTTTATTTATAAATCATCTTGAGATTAGGGAACGGAGTTATTCGGTAGATGGGATTTATAAGAGAAATTTCAATTGAACTTCGAATATTGAATTAGAATTCATAAAAGAAGTTAGAATTTGGGTAGTTGATATTTATAGATAAGGGAAATCGATTTGGAAAAAATTAAAGGGAGTTAGTTTAGGAAATTTCTAAAGCTTTTAAAAATCGGTTATAAACGAGTGAAGAAATTTGCAAATAAATTGTAAATTATATCGAGAATGGGAAATAAATGAAATATTCCTAAGTATTGGGAATAAACCGATTTGGAAGATAATATACTTATGGAAATTTCCTAAGTATATGACCGGAAGGATTTGAGATTTTTGCACTACGAGGTTATTATTATTAGGACTATTTTCAAAGTGTTGAATCATAAAATGGAATTAAAAGAAAATATTCTAAGTACTGGGACGAGTAGAAAAATGTCATGTTATGGATATAAATATCGAATTTGTTTTCAAATATTGAAATACTAGGAAAGATTTTAATATATAAATCTTATAAAGATATTCTGAAAATAAATGTTTCAAAAATTAATAATAAAGCCAGATGCCTGTTTCTGGATGTTATTTGATAGTTAAATAACCGACTACCAATTTTGACCAAATTCGCTGATCATTTCGAAGAGACAGGGATCGAATTTAATTATCCGAAAACCACTTTGACCTGGTTTACTATAAATGGATATTGTGAAGATAGTGAAGGCGGTGATTCAGTTTTCCTAGACCCAGGACCACTTATATGGATGAATGCTATTAGAACATCGTCATTGGAGGACGATGAGCATTCTAAGGGAAAATGTTCATGAAATATAATCGTAGCCTCAAGCATCATCAACCATAATGATTGAAAATCAGGGGAGATGTAGCAAGGCTATGTGGGTCGCACCCAATTCAGGTATGTTATCACCTTTCTAGATGTCCTCGGATATACTAAAATTATGGATATCGTTGTACATGGAAAAGTGAGTGCTCAATTTTTAACGGTGGGAACATCCGAGGTGATAACATATTCAGTTCTATCCATGTTAGGGATAAGGCCGGTCTTGTGTTGTAGGGGATCCCGACGAGGTCCTCGGTACATATTTCTATACGTGTACCATGATAGGTAGTACCCCGGTGCCTAGTCATTGTGTAGAATCCATTCTCCAATAAGTGCAGTACAGTTTTGATTGTGCCCAACTATGCTGAAACTTGAGATGCAAGCATTTCAGCTATTTTCTACTAACTTCCTATAGACATTATTATAATATCAGACGATTTTGATAACAAATGTTTTGCTTATCGTAAGGTAAAAACCAATCGTGTTTATGTGTGGCGTAGTGTTACGAGATACCTTTGTTTTCAAAGGATTTTGATAACTTTAATAATTTAAATTGAGAGTGTTTTCTCACGCTGGTTGTCCAAACATACTCGGGTGCTATTTTGTTATAATGCTCGGATCAGACCGAGTATTACAGATTCAGTATAGGATGCTGTGGAGCTTAGGGGAGGAGGTGGATGATAAAGACGTATTCCTGTATTTGGTTTATGTTTCCGTTGTGTGTGGACAATTTATAAAAATGGTCCATATCGATATATTGATTATTGTATTATGATGATTGCATATGTATACTAACAGATACAGATTCTTTGTATAAAAATCTACTATTATATATTATATTTTATTCCGTTGTGATTGTGAGATTCTAATGTTGTTTCTAGTTTCTTCTACATTTTCTTCTTCACCCCTAACAATCTCCTTTTTGTGCAATTTGAGTTGACTTGTTCGGTCAAATTATCAGCTTAGATTGTACGGAAAAGTGGATCATTATAATTCAATGAACGACATTTACGATCCAAATTTTCCTTTTACTTTTATGTTTGATTTATATTTGGATTTTGACAAATGTCCATTGCATTAATATTTTTGAGATTGTATAATGATATAAGCAACTTCGTCCTAGGAGTTCTGCTACATAAAACTAGTTATGAGTCGAGGTCCTATTATAAATACTAATTAGATTAATAAAATTAAATAATAAAAGTCGTTTATATATGATACAAATAAGAAACAGAGTAAAAGGCAGAAATAATCGTTTTTGCAATAATACATCAAGTCATACAACAGTTTAAAATAATTTTTTTTAGCAACTGATTTGTGTAAGAAATTTCAGTCATTAAACTATAAAGTAAAAAGGCTTATTTACCATAAATTTTAGCACTTAGATCATATTAATATAATAACATTCTATAAATAGAAATTCATAACATAAAATTAGTACAATTTAAATATAACAAAGTTTATCCACTTATGCAAAACAAAAAAATATACATTAAAAACAAACTTAGAAATTTTTTAGACTAAAGAACAACAAATTTATATTTTTACCTGAATGACAATGCTAGTTATAACTCGCATTTTCTATAGTGCAAAATTGAATATAATGCTATTTATAATTAACATTTTATATATTATAAAAGTTGAACATAATGCTAAATTATAGTACATGATGTTGCCAAAGAAGCGAATTCGACGATGTAAATCGAATCCGTCCAGGATCTCACACGATTAGCGGAAATAATCGGTGAATCGATGATAAATCGATGAATTTAAGAATACCGAAAGGCCCAAATCCGTTGATCACGAAGATACCGGACTTTAGCAATCTTCGACACGTTGATCGCGCACGATACCGTGAGAGAAGATCTTCAATTCTTCGAACGTTGATCAAGCGCACTTGATTCCGTGAATTGGCTTCAACAATCATTGATTCGAGTGCACTCGAATGCCGAAAGTGGAGAAAGAAGATAGCACTCAACTTCCAATTTGAATAGAGGCACAAAGCACAAACCAAATTTTATTCAAAATTCAACCACCTTTACAACGACATCACACCTCTATTTATAGAGTTTTTAAAACATAACAACGACTCAACATAACATGACTTAACTACGGAAACTCGACAAATGACTTAACAATTAGTAAAGACCTAACTGGAGTGACTTAAACACAACAACGACCTAGGCAACTTTGGTAGCGACTTAAGAGGACTATGCTATGCAAGAATTGGCATATTCGCGACCTATGCTGGGAATTGGAAGCGATCTATGGTTTTTGCGACCTAAACATCGGGGATAGGGTTAGGCCGTGGATGGATTAGGTCATTAGGTCGCGAGGGATTAGGTCGTTAGGTCGTGTGATGGCCAGGTCGTGGAGCATTGGTGATAGGTCGCGGTGATGGATAGGTCGTGGAGTATTGGTGATAGGTCACAGTGATGGATAGGTCGTGGAGTATTGGTGTAGGTCACGGTGATAAATAGGTCGTGGAGTATTGGTGATAGGTCGCGGCGATGTGAACGGGGTTAAGTCGTGGGGGTTAGGTCGCGGCGATGGGAATGGTGTTAGGTCGTGGAGATTAGGTTGCGGCAATGGGAATTCACGAATTAAGGTATGTCTTATTAACTCCTTCCCCTTCACTCCTTACCGTGCTGCATCATCCTCTCCCGGTTGACAAGAATTTGACCTCGAATTTGCGCCTTCCTCTTCCTCAACAAGCTTATCCCCATGATACGGAATCAAGTATTTGACATTGAAAACGTCTGCAGTGTGAATATGATCCGGCATCTTTAACTGATATGCATTGTCATTGATCTTCTTCAAAATTTCCACTGGTCCAATTTTTCGAGCTTTCAACTTTTTGCAAGTTCCCACTGGAAAACGATCTTTCGTCAAAACAGCGTAAACCAAATCACCTTCTTTGAAGTCCACACTTCTTCGTTTCTTATCTGCCATTTGTTTATACTTCTCATTTGATGCAAGCAATCGTTCTTGAACAACTTTGTTGCACTCTTGCAACTCATTCACCAAATCACTAGCCCGCTTAACATCCCCTTTCTGAAATGGAACTATCGATAAATCCAATGGTCCTTTCGGAATTGCTGAATATACAACTTGAAACGGACTGAAACCAGTACTTCGATTAACAGCATGATTATGTGAAAATTCCGCCTGACATAACTTTATATCCCAGCTCTTCAAATTATCTTTCACAAGACATCTCAGCAAGTTTCCCAATGATCTATTCACCACCTCTGTTTCCCCATCTGTTTGCGGATGATAAGCGCTACTAAAACTCAGCTTCGTTCCAACCATCTTCCACAGACTCAACCAAAAATGACTTAAAAATCGCGTATCCCGGTCAGAAGCAATGGATTTAAGTAGCCCATGTAATCAATAAATCTCTTTAAAGAATAACTGAGCAACTCGGATGGCATCGGCTGTCCTCTTATAGCCTATGAAATGTGCCATCTTCGAAAATCTGTCTACTACCACATATATAGAATCATTTCCTCGCTGAGTTCTTGGCAAACCCAAAACGAAATCCATGCTGATATCAACCCATGGTCTGGAAGGCACGGGTAATGGCATATACAATCCCGCGTTTGTAGCTGTCCCTTTCGAAACTTGACAAACATGACATCTCCGAACAAACTTTTCAACTTCTTTTCTCATTGACGGCCAAAATTTAGACCTTGAAATCAACTGCAAAGTACAATCCCGACCAACATGTCCTTCTTCATGCAACTCTTTTACAATTTTCATTCTCAAGCTGCAATCTGGTATGCACAATTGATTTCCCTCGAATAAAAATCCATCCACCAACACAAACTCATCAGTACTCTCATCCTTGACTTTCTCAACAATCTTCGCAAAGTAAGGATCCTCCTCAAACAATTCTGGCAATAGTTCAAATCCTGTCACTTCAACCTTCATCGTCGTCAACAAATGATTCCTCCTGCTCAAGGCATCAGCTACACGATTCGTCACCCCTGATTTGTGCTTTACAACAAAAGTAAACTGCTGCAGATACGCGACCCATGAAGCGTGCCTAGCTGAAATTTTGTCCTGTCCTTGCAAATGCTTCAAAGCTTCATGATCCGTATAGAGAACAAACTCCTTCTGAAACAGATAATGTCTCAAGTGCTTCACAGCTTGAACAATCGCGTAAAACTCCACATCATAAGTGCTATACTTCAACTTGGCTCCAGACAACTTCTCACTGAAATAAGCAACTGGTCTTCAACTCTGACTCAATACTCCACCAATACTAACCTTCGACGCATCAGTATGTAATTCAAACAACAACTGAAAATCCGGCATAACTAGAATTGGTGCCGACGTTAAAAGTGTCTTAACCTTCTCAAAAGCTAACTCTGCTTCCTCTGTCCACACAAACTTCTTTCCCTTCATGCAATCGGTTACAGGTACCATCACACTGCTAAAATGTGGAATGAATATTCGATAAAGAGATACCAATCCATGGAAGCTCCTCACTTCAGTAATTGTCTTGGGTTGTGGCCAACTCCTGACAGCTTCCACTTTACTTTCATCCACTTGAATACCCTCCTTCGACAAAACATATCCCAGAAATAAAACACTGTGCGTCATAAACACACACTTCTTCGTTGCTGCATAAAATTGCTCCTGCCATAGAATTAATAGCACTTCTCGCAAATGTTGGACATGCTCTTCCATACTCCCACTATATATCAAAATATAATCAAAGTAAACTACCACGAACTTCCCAATGAATGGTTTGAAAATCTGGTTCATCACTCTCATGAAGGTACTAGGAGCATTAGACAAGCCAAACGGCATAACCAACCATTCGTGTAGACCTTCCCTTGTTTTAAAAGCAGTCTTCCACTCATCACCCGGTCTAATACGAATCTGATGGTATCCACTCTTCAAGTCAATCTTTGAGAACACAACAGCTCCACTCAAACGATCAATCAAATCGTCGAACCTCAGCATAGGAAACCTGTATCCCACAGTGGTTTTGTTTAGAGCTCGACTGTCCGTACACATCCGCCAAGTCCCATCCTTCTTCGGTACCAATAAGGCTGGCACTGCACAAGGACTCAAGCTCTCCTGAACATGTCCTTGTTCTAACAACTCCTCCACCTACCTTCTCAGTTCCTCATGCTCCTTAGGACTCATCCTGTAATGTGGCCTGTGAGATAGTAAAGCTCCTGGAAAAAGATCTATTTGATGTTGAATGTCCCTCAATGGTGGTAATTTCGTTGGTAGTTCTTTAGGAAACACATCTTCGAATTCTTCCAACACTAGTTTGACTTCCTCTGGAACTTCAACAGATTCAGTAGCTTCACGTCCAATCAACAAAAACACCTCTGGAATCTCCTCTACTTCTCCAACAAACTCCTTAAAAGTCAACAAAGTCTTCAGCTCCTCAATCTCTTCTGACTTGCTCTCTCCTTGCCGTCTCTTCTTCGGAACTAAAATGATCTTAATACCTTCAAACGTAAAGCTGTAGCTATTGGTTCGACCATCATGCTGCACTGCTCGGTCATACTGCCTTGTTCTTCCCAAAAGTAAGTGACAAACATCCATCTCCACAACATCACACCAGATCTCGTCTTTATACTTCTTCCCAATAGAAAATGGAACATGAACTCGTCTGTCCACCTTCACCTATCCTCCTTTCCTTAACCATGCTAATTTGTGAGGATTTGGATGCTTCTCCGTCTTCAACTTCAACTTTCTCACAGCTTCGGTAGAAATGATATTGTCACAACTTCCCACGTCAATCACAAATTTACACACCTTCCCCAGTATAGTGCATGTCGATTGAAATACATTACTCCTCAACCAACTAGCCTCTTCTTCCTGTTTCAGTGTCAAACATGATCTCCTTAACATTAGATTACATCCTTCATCTCCCGATGCGATATCCTGTTCATCCTCTTCAAATGGACTAGAATGACCTTCATCAACGTCCTCATCTTCAATCTCAGCAATCATTGCCCGCTTCTTTGGTTTCGGACATTCATTACTTTTGTGACCAAATTCTTGACAATTAAAGCACTTGATACTATTGTTGACCTTGGTCTTTGCTACCTCATTGGCAACCGGTTTAGTAACAGCCTTTGTAACAGTAGTACTGCTACTAGCTCCCTTTACTTGATTGTTAGAATTTGTAAACACACCACCTCCTCATCTTCCCTGCTTCTCCCAAGCCAACGCTTTCTGGTGCGCTTCAGCCACAGATCTAGGGTCAAACATATGTACCATGTCCTGAATCTGGATCCTCAACCCTCCAACAAATCTAGCGGTCAACTGTTCTTCCGTCTCCATGATATCATTCCTAGCAATGAGTTGGTAAAATTCATCCGCATAATCATTAACCGACTTTGTCCCCTGCCTTAGATTTTTTAAGCGTTGATACATAAGAGATTGATAATTGTAAGGTAAGAAAGTAGCTTTCATTAACTTCTTGATCTTCTCCCATTAAACAATCTTTGACTTCCCCATTCTCTCTCGTGTAAGTTTAGTCTGCTGCCACCATGCCATAGCTCTCCCTCTCAATCTCGTAGAAACCAACTTAACTCTGCGATTCTCGAGAACTTATTTGAAGTCAAAAATTTCCTCAACGTTTGAAACCCAATCCGAAAATTCTTCCGCAACCATACCACCCTTGAATTCCGGATTTGCATTTTCATTCCCGATTCCCATCTACGGTCATCTTCATATTCTCTAGCTCGACTCCACACTTGACCTCGATCTCGGTAATGAACACTTCCTCTATCACCATCAAACTCCTCATCAAAATCTGACGCATATCATTGTCGATCATGACCACCAACATCTCTACCATCACCATTTCTTCGATCTACATTCCTATGATCACGATAATACACATCTCTCCGATTTCGTTCATCAACGTTCCTATCACGATCGTCAGCATTCCTACGATCATGATCTCTTCTTCTCTCCCGATCTGACTGTGGTGAAACTCTGTTTCCCCCATGACTCGATTCAGGTGAAACCCTTCTTCTACTTTGATTCATTTCAAGCATCATTCTCTCTAATCGACCAATCCCTTCATTCAACTTCTCAGTGAAACTCTCGTTGATTCATTGCTCCATTTCATCGGCCTCTTATCTTCCATACAAAGCATTAATATTGCGATGACGTTGAGCTCGTCTCGGTGGCTTGATTGAACTTCAACAAATTCAAAAAAATTCAAACACTTTTCGATCTTTGATCCAAATGATATGGATCGAAACTCCCAACTTGTTGCAACTTTATGATGAACACCAAACTTCTCAACAATTGCAAATCCGAACTCTAAACTACAAATTCTCGAAACCCAATTCTCCAAATAATGCAAACTTCTTGCGATCAAGCTTTGATACCAAACTGATGCAGCCAAAGAAGCGAATTCGACAATGTAAATCGAATCCGTCCAGGATCTCACACGATTAGCGGAAATAATCGGTGAATCGATGATAAATCGATGAATTTAAGAATACTGAAAGGCCCAAATCCGTTGATCACGAAGATACCAGACTTTAGCAATCTTCGACACGTTGATCGTGCACGATACCGTGAGAGAAGATCTTCAATTCTTCGAACGTTGATCAAGCGCACTTGATTCCGTGAATTGGCTTCAACAATCGTTGATTCGAGCGCACTCGAATGCCGAAAGTGGAGAAAGGAGATAACACTCAACTTCCAATTTGAATGGAGGCACAAAGAACAAACCAAATTTTATTCAAAATTCAACCACCTTTACAACGACATCACACCTCTATTTATAGAGTTTTTACAACATAACAACGACTCAACATAACATGACTTAACTACCGAAACTCGACAAATGAATTAACAATTAGTAACGACCTAACTGGATTTACTTAAACACAACAACGACCTAGGAAACTTTGGTAGCGACTTAAGAGGACTTCGCTATGCAAGAATTGGCGTATTCGCGACCTATGCTGGGAATTGGAAGCGATCTATGGTTTTTGCGACCTAAACGTCGGGGATAGGGTTAGGCCATGGATGGATTAGGTCGTTAGGTCGCGAGGGATTAGGTCGTTAGGTTGCGTGATAGATAGGTCGTGGAGTATTGGTGATAGGTCGCAGTGATGGATAGGTCGTGGAGTATTGGTGATAGGTCGCGGCTATGTTAATGGGTTAAGTCGTGGGGGTTAGGACGTGGAGACTAGGTCGCGGTGATGGGAATTCGCGAATTAAGGTATGTCTTATTAACTCCTTCCCCTTCAGTCCTTGCCGTGCTGCATCAGTACACCATTGCCGACAAAAATTATAGTTTAATTTATGTATGTTAATATAAAAGTATATAAATCATGTGATAAAAATGACATATTAAAAAATAGTAAATTCATGTAACTTAATTATCTTTACATGGATTTAACATATAATCAATAATAAATTTAAGTATAATTTTTTTTTTCAAACACATCGTGTGAAATTTATGAGTTACATAGCGCTAAAAGAAGAGTTTAAAACCTTAATATGAATTAGGTCTTCAATGTTCAAGTATATCTGATTTTTCAACCTGTAACATGGTTGCATGAATTAATTACAATACTAAATCCAATTTAACTCACCCGTTTCAGGTTACATTTCACAAATATACCCTCTTCCAATTATAATCCCTTACACAGCTCCCATTTCACCTCCATGTAATCCCACACCCACCAAAAAATTAAAAATAACTCCAATTAAAACGTTTAAATCTCGGTAACTCTCATCATCCCATTCCCCTCTACCGAAATAAAAGCCACCTCAAATCCATCACCATCTACGGCCATTGTGAATCTATTTCCGTCTCCCAACCCGACGCCCACCAATAACCTCCAACCCCTCTTAAGAACTACCGAAAAAGCAACTGAACTGTCCAGGAAATGCTGACCCACATCATCGCCAAATGCCTCCATGACGACCGACGATATGCCACCCCGTCGTTCCCCTTCCCCAACCAACGCTCCACCCAGCCATGCTGGAAGTGGATCGAGAACTACTACTGCACCCATAACTTCCTCCACTACCAGAAATAGTGCATCGACAAATGGGACAACCTCCTCCTCGAGTACAAAAAGGTCCGCCACTATGAGTCTAGAAACGCTGGAACCAAACCTGGCAGCAATGCCAACCGGAAAAGCCACTGGGAGATGGAGAGGCATGAAAGAAAAGAATTCAACCTGCCTCTAACTATGGGGTTCGACATCCACGAATCGCTCACTACTGTCCTCAATCTTTTCAATGCTTGTTGGATCCCTGTCTCCCTGACACCAGTCATGGTGATCCCACCATGGTAGCAACCCAAAAACCTACACCCCCTACCGCGGTGATGCAAGCTGCCACACATACTGAAGAGTCAAGTAATTTCAATTTTCAATTCTTTTAGTTTGATAACGTGGGACTAATAGTCGCTGGGCCCTGTGCATAACATTTTTCCCCTTAATTTTGTGTTACTTTTTTTCTCTTTCGAAAGCAGCAGAATTGGACGAGCCAGTGGAGGATGAATGGGTGATGTATAAAGCAAGGTTGCTCAAATGTTGTCGCGGACATTGATGACATCTCAGGAGAAGAAGAAAAGGCACATGGAGTTGATGGAGCTGGAAGAAAGGAAGTTGAGGCTGGAAGAAAGGAGATTAAGGTTGGAAGAGGAGAGGTTGCAGATGAAAAAGCAAGTGGTGTCCGGGTTGCTATCTACCGTTAATGGATTATTAAGCGTTGTGCATGCAGTTATGTCGGAGAACGGCGTATAATTAACGGTGGTCGTATGTACCCGGGAGGATTTTTCATATTGATTGTGACTGGAATAATGGTGTTAGCTATTCTTTTTTAGATTTGTAAGTCATTTTTTTTCTTTTTCCAATCTAAAAATAATAGACCACTTATGATTTGTTACTGATTTAAAAGCAAGATTCGAAGTTCCGTTTTCCATTATGGTCATCAGAAAATTTTAAAATTCCGGATCGTTTTAGAATTTCCAAAAATTCCGTTTTAGTTTAAGTTTGTGAATTCTGATATTTTTTGTTATAAATATGCAATACTATTAGTCAATTACACTAAATATTCAAGTTACATAGAAAATAAAAAACATACAAAAACAAAAATTTAACACCAAAAACTATTTCTCTGAGCATTACGTTAATTTTGTCCTTCGCTATCTTCATCTTATGTCGGATCATAATATGATTTATACTTCTGCATCTGATTCGACCATAAAAATATCATCATCATTGGATGAGGGGTTCATCGTGCCTACTTGATGGTTCAGCAGCATCCTGTTGATTTAATCCACAAAATGAATAACCACCGGTATAGTCAGACATAAAATATCTATAATTAGGGACATTAATCTTCCATCATATTTATGTTGATCTCCACGTTCAATGTTCAAATTTCTTTCTCTTCGTCGACTATAGTCATCTGCATCTCTTCTAGAATAATTTTGGATATGTCTTTGAGAATCATTAAAAGTGGAACCAACACCATAACCACTAAAACCAATACCATCACCATCAGCATTACCTAAATCAACATTTAATTAACTATCATTTTCTGTATTTCCTATAGATACAATATCATTGTCCGACCAAAGATTATCACTTCCGTTATCAAGTAGTGGATTCTCAGCTTCTTCATTCCATTCTGCAAGTGAATCATGCCCATGAAAGATGATCTATGTCAATAAGTTGGTCTGTTTTTTTTTACGTTTAGCGTGAATCATCACAAACGTTGTCCAATTTTTTTCTCAAAATTTGATGTAGAAGCTATTTGGCCATGAATACGCGTAGCTATGTGTGTTAAATTTGGAGCAGCTTCCCTGCCAATTATTGACCACCATATAGCCGGAAGACACGACTTAACTACATGTTTCACTTTTGCGGAACCAAATATATCAAGTTTCATTTTGTAATTTTCCACCTACACAACATTCATTAATAAACTGTAACAGCCCGAAAATTTCGATCCCGAAATTTCCAGATAGTTAGGAATGGAAGAAGGAGATATAAGAAGAAAAAGAAAACAAAAAACACCAAACACAAATTCTCACATTCGCAGCGGATCAAAATATAATATTAAATAATATAGCAGTTATACAAGGGAAAAACCTTATCAGTTAATTACATTTAAGTACATCCGAGTTACATTCATTTATACAACCATTGGACAGTTATAACAACTTGTCCCAGATAAGCTACAATAAATCACAGGGAATACACTCCAACGTTCCTGCCAGCAAGCTCGCCTCCTGAGCTCCAGAATGTCCTTACCTGAAAATCTGTAATACCTGGTCTGACCCAAGAATTACATCAAAGTAACGCGCGGGTCAGGCTGGAAACCAGCGTGAGTAAACCCATATAACATGGAACACTAAAGCATATAACTTATATAAACCCGGGTAACTTGTATAAATTTACAACTTCACAAGTTGTTATAGACATCATTTATTTCACACATCAATTTCTAAATACCAAAAAATTAGATTAAATGGTCCAATTCATTTAAATCATTCCATCCCAGTTTATTGATTTCACATATCAATCTATGAAGAATCAAAGTGGTTTCAGGCATTTGCTAATACCCGACTCCGATCTCTTCGACTCCAGTGTCATTATTACCCAAGTTATTTAAATGAAATACAATTCAAACTTAATATACAGGATGTCACTATTTTAACCCAACATATTATATCACATAGCATCACACATCACATGCCTGTGATATCAACTAATCTAAGGAATACAATATCATTCAATCATTCATAAGCAAGATTAATCAACCACACAATCTCTAATTAATTTAATTAACCACAAATGAATTAAATTAATTACTTCAATTGCTTTTAAATCCTACCTATTAATTTATTCACAAACCAATTAATTTATCACCAATAATTATCCATCTTAATTAATCATCCTTAATTAATTATACTATATTTCCAAAGTTATTAAATAAATTTTTATATAGATATCATTTTGAAAATCTACTTTTCTATCCTTTAACGAATTATCTATTTTAAACATATTTAAAACTTGTTAGAACATTTATTCTTGAAAACAACAATTTTCATAAGTAAAAACTTGTTTTACGTTGTTTTAAAGCATAGAAATATTTGTAAGTCAATTTTCTTTGTTTTAAATTTTTTTAAAAACTTCCGGAAAAAACATTAAATCTGCACCTCACAAACAACTCGAGGAAATACCCCAACTACCCGATGGAAACACGGAACAACTCACTGCATCCCCTACTTCGAGTCACGCAAACAAATTCTTGTGAAAGACCCTAAGCCCGACCTTCTTCCCCAAACCACCAATCCACCCAGATGCACGAAACATGCACATACACATGCACATCGCCTCCGATCTCCGATGATCTCCACCCTATCCTCAGACAAGTCGACAACAACCATGACAACTCCACGAGATCGACCAATCATCTCGATTCATTGCAGAATCGAAATTGACCCCTAAAACCTATCAGCGCGGGAACGACATCACTGGAATTATCAACCACCACCAATGATCAAGCACTCGAGATCCCATGCCATTCTCTCCATTACTTCATCACGCCTTCCAACACCCACAACTAACTCGCGACCGGTCCCGATCGTCACTAGGCATCGCGAAACCAATCTGAACAACGTCGACACATTTAGGCAGTAAATCCCTATCTCGATCCTTTCTGGTCATCACGGCCCCTGAAAAATCATGATAGCATTTTCCCACGATCTACGACTTCCCCTCTACATTCAAGCTCAACCACGATGACTAGATTGCCGTTGATTGACTGAAATCGATCAATTCATCCAAAATGAACAACTCAAGAATGCATCCAAATTTTCAAACTAAAAATTATGACATGCATACCAAAAATCATGATTTCCTATCACTAATTCAATCATGCAATCCATTCTTAGAATTGAATTCAGAAACTTTTGACCAAATTTACAATGCCAATGTAAATTATAAATTTCGAACCAAATATTCATTTCCAATTCCTGTAATTATTTTTAGGAGGAATGTTACTTGTTTTCAAACATCTTTCATTTACCAATCAAAGGCTATCGGAGATTAAGTGATGAGATATTGGAATTTGAGAGAAATCAAAACCTGAAGTTTATCAACAGAGCTTATTTTAAAACTACACAGTCATTCAATATTCTCACATACACGCATCCATTTCAATCCAAATTTCAGGCTAACAACATGATTTATATTCAGATATCAAAAAAAATTCAGATTTTAAAACTTTTTTTAAAATAGTTTACTCACAGTACAACTTGAACAAAGAAAAGATGATAACATCTATACAGGCATCTATATTACATATCCAGGCATAAAAGTACTTTCATTTCCAGGCAACACCATAAATTGTTTTGTTAATTTTACAATTTCTTTTAAAAGATGTAGATTACTCACCTTGTAATGTTTGAACAGAGGAATTGGAATTGGTTTTTGAAAACTTTGATCTTTGAACTGGAAAATGTTTTGATTTGAGCTTGAAAACAGTAAGCTTAGATCCTTGCTTAGGAAATTTGTTTTGAGATGAAGCTTAAATCTTGCTTGATGTTAGAGTTGAATCTAATTCATTTTTGGATTCCCTTTGATTTTGATCTCTGGCTTGAGATTGAATAAAGGTTTTTAATTTGTTTTTCACTTAACAAATCCTCGAATCCAGGCAGGAATGAAGAAGGCAAAGTAGAGTTATATAGGCTACTCTTTGGTGTACACAGCAAGCTTCTTTTGATTTGATTTTTTTTATTCTGTAAACTTGAAATGATATATGGTATGCTTGAGTTAAAATGTGCATTAAATGCTTGTCTCCTTCCATGTTTACATACTTATCCATACTTATGAATATCTTTTCATAATCCACTTATTCCTTCTTTGATATGGATATATGTATATATTATCAACAATTAAAGTTGCATGTGATTAGGTTCGCATGCCAGGCTGCAACAAGGCTGAAAGTGGAGATAGCTCCTCTTGTTCAGGCCTTTACTTTGCTGATTTCTTTTTTTTATACGGTTGATTATTGTATGCATTTGATACTATGTTTTCCCAAAGAGTTTATCTGTATATACATCCTTACATATATATTCACATACTACATACGTATGCGAAGAACCCTTTTATGTTTATATATTTACTTAGTTATATTTATTCATGTAAAATTCAAAAGAAATTTATTAAAACATTTATATTTATTCTTATTTAAATTTTAACTTAAGATCATACTAAATCAATAACTAAGTATATATATACACTAGTATTTAAAATGTAGAGTTTCACATCAAATTTTTTTTAAGATATTTTCTTTGATTTCAAATCCAAGTACTATTTACAATAAAAATTTGAAATTACAAATATTATTTGTTTTGAAAAAAAAATCGCACACTTAAATAATTATAAAATAAAATTATCAAATAAATATCTATATCCAGATATTTTAATTATCAGAATTCATTTGTTTAATTTAAAAATTAGTATTACTAATAATTTAATCTAGTTAATTACCGATTAGCAGATGTCCAAAAATTCGGGTTATCACATTCTTCCCCCCTTGAATCTTTTCGTCGTCGAAAAGGAGCGAAGCCAGAATTTATTAAAATACTTAATATCAGTTAAATTATTCTTTGATCAATTAATTAAAACTCTTTTTACTTAGAAATCTTTAAAACCTTTAAAATCTATATAATATTACAAAAAAGGTTCTATAAAAATAATTTTTATAACTCGATGTCTCGACCAGTCCATCCTTGTCCTTACAGAAATTTGGTCATACGTTGATCAGGCGTACGACTGAAAATCTATAAGTGCTTGGCAGACCCGTTTTCAACATCCAGTGAAAATACTTTGAAAAATAGTTTTACTGGAAATATCAAAAACATTTTGAAAATAGAGGAAATATCTTCGGTGAGAATGCTCTGGAAATCATCATCCCCATCCATGGTCGCAGTTACATCCTGTGTTACGTTGCCATCGCAGCAAAAGTCCATGTAACTGTAGGCACTCCGCGCCCCTCGATTACGCCATGGAACCCACAACAGATCGCAGTTTCATTCCAGGGTTACGTTGCCATCACAGCAAAAGTCCATGTAACTGTAGGCATTAGTGCCGTCGATTTTCGCTGCCAAAATCAAACTTCTCCACTCCCACATAGGTCGCAGTCTACCGATGTAAAATCAAACGTAGACCGTTGGCTCTCAGCGGCACACACGACTTTCGCTATGTTACCATAGGTCGCAGTCTACCGATATAAAATGGAATGCAGACTGTTGGCTCTCAGCAGCACACATGACTTTCGCTATGGTCTGCAGTAGATCGCAGTGGGATCGAGTTACACTGTCTTTACAGCATAACCCAAATGCCTCTGCAGGCATCAGCGCCATCGACTTCGGCTACACACTACACAACATCCTCACGAATTAGTTTTGTCCGGACTCCTCACAGGATCAACTTTAGAACACCCCTTAGGGCTCAAGGCAGTACCAACCTATGGTACTCCTTAGAAGTTCATTTCAAGGGAGCGCCTTTTTCTTCAGAGCCACTTTTAAAACACTTTATACTATACACATATAATATCTTCCAAATCATACACTTAGTATGATCTCATACAAAGCTCCTTTACACAAAATCGATTACCTCAAAATCGATAATTATCAAACTAGGCTTTCCAAATTCCAATACCGACTTTACCCAAAAATCAAAACCCTTTCCAAATCCAAAGGTTCCCAAAACTTTTTTCCAAAATTCTCATAAGATCCTTTATATATAGATATATATAATTTTTAAAAACTTTGGATCATTTCAAACTTGTATAAAACTCCTTTTATACTTTAAACACCTTCAAAATCCTTTTCTTCCGGCAATAGATTCGACAAGGGGAGATTTATCTTATATAACAAAGATATATAACTTTGTTTTATTCCAAATGAAATATTCAAATTTGATTTCTCACTTCCTTTCTTTATAAAGTGAACCTTTAATCATGCAAATATCCGATTTCCATTTTACTTCATTGTATATTTCACAAAATATACTTTCATTTCAAAAATCATTTCACATTTATTATTCACAAATTTTCAATATTAATTTCATTCAAACCCGTACGATGTACACATATCACCCGTATACTATATCAATCTGATCGCTTACTCGATCACACAATTTGACTTCCAAACTAGTATCATCCACCTGACTTCCTAGTGCGAACTCAGATCTGGTTTCTTGATCAGAAACCATCATTCTCCTTGCATAGCCATAACTATGAAGAGAATATCCAGAACCAATCAACAATCCATATCCAGGTTCGCCGTCAAAAATCGAGTGAAAATCCCAACTCGGATTGATATAACTATCTCGAAATTCTATGCTCTAATCTGGATCAAATCACTATGCGAATAGAATAATATACGTACATCCTGCGTATTTTTCTCATTGATTATTAACCAAATCAATTCCCTTTTCTATTTACATCACTTTTATTTTATTCACTTATTCACATTTGCCTTAATCCCCATTTGAATTATCACTTCAATTCTGATCTCAGTTGGGTATTTAATCAATAATAGTTTGAACTCTGACCAGTTTATATTTAGAAAATAGCTTGAAAATTTTAAAAATAGACAAGTAGTTGAAAAATAATTATTAGTTTGTAAAATAGCTGTAAAATAGTTAAGTAATTGTAAAATAGTTGAAAAATAGCAAAGTAATTGCAAAATAGTTGTAAAATAGTAACTAGTTATAAAGTAGTTGGAAAAATAGTAATTAGTTTATAAAATAGTTGTAAAATAGTTAAATAGTTCCAAAAATAATTGTAAAACAAGTATAAGATAGTTTGGCTTTAAAGAAGAAAGGTTGTATATATAATAAATAGCTTGGAAAAATAGATTTGTAATAAAACAATTTATTTTGGAAATAGTCCAGAGTCAAACTGTTCAATTCCAAACCTCCAATCCCATCAATTCAATTTAAATTTCCATTTCCATTCAAATTGACTCAATTCTAGTTTGAATAACTTCAGTTTCCCTTGAACTTGATTTATTCCCAATTCAAGTTGATTTAACCTCAATTTCTTTCCTGATTCAAATTCCATTTGATGTTAAACATATTCATTTTAACTGCAATTCCAAATTATTCAAATTAATTTAGACTAATTTCAAATTGAATCCACTTCTGTTTCAAATCATTTCAATTTCTATGAATTAGTCCCAATTCCCATTTGAATTTGAACTCATTCAATCTTCGATTTTATTTCAGATTAATCCAATTCAAATTTCCCATTTGAATTTTATACTTATCCATCATCAATTGTAATTAATTCAAACAAAATTCAATTTGAACCAATGAAATCTAAGTCTCAACCTTAACCCATCTCGAATTATATAAATTCAAGTTAAATTTTCAAATGTTGATTTAACCCCTTAAATCAAATTAACCTTTATTTTTAAATCAATAGTCCAAATCTTTAAACAATTTAATTCTGAGTCCAATTGCCAAAATTCCATTTAAAATTATCTTTACTTAACTTATTTCAAAGATCAACTAAGAGTTGAAAACAATTTTATCTTAAAAATTCAACTTATTACCCAATTTTTATCTTCTAGTTTTGAAACCAGTTCTTAAACAAATTTTAACTTACAGATTCAATTATTCAAATATTCAGTTCAAAGTAATTCAATATCCTTAATTTCAAATTAAAGTTTAATTTCCCTTTTATCTCAATAATGGGTATATTACCACACTTCATTTCTCATTCATTTAGACAAATCCGATCCACTATTTAAAGATTTTTAATAATAATAGGACAATATCATCCAATTTATTTTAAAACATCCATCCATTTTTAATTTTCAGATCTCAAACCCATTTTGAGACCACACAAACTCCTAATTCAAATTAACCATTTAAATTTCCAAATTAAATCCCAATTTCATCTTAAAATTTCCAATTCAAGTTGCTTGTTAACTTATTTAACTTTCCCAAAGTCGAATTCCATTTGCTTAATCCAGCCAACCTTACCCAATTTGAATTCCCATTTTAAATTTTAAACTTCACATTAATAATCTAATAAGTTCAAAACTTATCATCTTGGGCATCACATCTCATTCCAAATTTAAAACTCAACATTTAGAGTTTATTCAAACTATTTTTGATATTATGTATATTCCTCATATATACATATTATTTCCTTCACACACTAAGTCATCCTTAAATTTTAAACTACCTTTGGTTTTTAATTTAAAACAATTTTCTCTTAACATTTTGAAACAATTCAAATGTTTCTAGATTTAGGTTTTAAAATTCCACAATTTAAATCCTACTTTTATTTAGAAGTTATACTCATCTTAAAAGTTTACTTCATTTGGCTTACTTATTAACAAATACATCATTATTAAACACAATAACTATTTATAATAGTAGCCAAGATTATCATATCTGGAAACCAATTCATTATTATATTATTCTAAAACTTTTCCCCAAATTCAAGATTTAATTTCAGTTTGAATCCTTTTCAAACTTACCTTTATTTAATTTTTAATTTGGTTATATTTCCATTACCACTTAATTTAATTCCAATAATTTAACTACCAATTACCTTAATATTTATTAGTAAGAAATATTGCCTTATAAATATCAAAATATATTCTTACATAAAATCATTTAAAATCATCATATAAGAAAATAACGAGTACGCTCTCATATAAATAGACACTCAACTCATTCAAGGGTACTATTGACCCTATCCTTAATGAGGACACCCACCAGAGCCAAGGTTCTCGCATAACCCTGGATCTGATACCAATTGTAACAGCCTGAAAATTTTGGTCCCGAAAATTCCAGATAGTTAGGAAAAGAAGAAGGAGATAGAAGAAGAAAAAGAAAACAGAAAACACCAAACACAGATTCTCACATTCGTAGCGGATCAAAATATAATATTAAATAAAATAGCAGTTGTACAAAGGAAAACTGTATTAATTAATTACATTTAAATACATCAGAGTTACATTCATTCATACAACCACTGAATAGTTATAACAACTTGTACCAGATAAGCTATAATAAATCACAGCGGAATACACTCCATACGTTCCTGCCATCAAGCTCGCCTCCTGAGCTCCAGAATATCCTTACCTGAAAATCTGTAATACTCGGTCTGACCCGAGCATTACATAAAAGTAACACCCGGGTGAGGCTGGAAACCAGCTAGTGTGAGTAAACCCATTTAACATGGAACACTAAAGCATATAACTTATATAAATCCGGGTAACTTTTATAAATTTACAACTTCACAAGTTGTTATAGACATCATTTATTTCACACATCAATTTCTAAGTGCCAAAAACTTAGATTAAATGGTCTAGTTCATTTAAATCATTCCCTCCCAGCCTACTGATTTCACATATCAATCTATAAAGAATCGAAGTGGTTTCGGGCATTTGCTAATACCCGACTCCGGTCTCTTCGACTCCAATGTCGTTATTACCCAAGTTATTTAAATGAAACACAATTCAAACTTAATATACAGGATGTCACTGTTTTAACCCAACATATTATATCACATAGCATCACACATCACATATCGGAGATATCAACAATCTAAGGAATATAATATCATTCAATCATTCATAAGCAAAATTAATCAACCACACCATCTCTAATTAATTTAATTAACCACAAATGAATTAAATTAATTACTTCAATTACTTTTAAATCCTACCTATTAATTTATTCACAAACCAATTAATTTATCACCAATAATTATCCATCTTAATTAATCATCCTTAATTAATTATACTATAATTACTTTGAGTAATTAACCTTTAATTAATTACACAAATTAATTATCTTCAAACAATTATAGTAGTTAATTTTTAATTACTTCATTAATTAATTTACTATAATTAATTAATTAATAACCTTAATTGATTAACCGCTAATCACTTCCACTAAATTACTTCCATTAAGTAATTAACCTTTAATTACTTTATTTAAATAATTACTCTTTTCTTAGTTACATCCAGTAATTATTCCCTAATCACTTCACCGAGTAATTAACTTAATTCATTCATAAGTGATTATCTTTAATCAATTATTAATCATTTAAATTTAATTAAATAATTCTTTAACTTATTATATTTAAAGGACCCTTAATTAAGAAAAATCATTATCTTAATTAGATTATTTACAATAACCAACAATTAATAATAATTGAATCATCTTCATTATCTTCACACATTAAATTTCTTTAATTTTTCAAACAACTCTTAATTACTTAAAAATAAACTTCTTATTATAATTGATTACTAAATTCTTATCATTAAACTTTATTTAATATAAACATTATAGAAATTAATTATAAATTAAACCATACAACATCTAATTGAATCTTTAAAATCTTTGAAACTTTCCAAAATTAGTAAATAAATTTTTATATAGAAATCATTTTGAAAATCTACTTTTCTATCCTTTAATGAATTATCTATTTTAACATATTTAAAACTTGCTAGAACATTTATTCTTGAAAACAACAATTTTCATAAGTAAAAACTTGTTTTACTTTGTTTTAAAGCTTAGAAATATTTGCAAATCAATTTTCTTCATTTTAAACTTTTTTAAAAACTTCCTGAACAATCCTTGAATCTGCGCCACACAAACAACTCAAGGAAATACCCCAACTACCCAATCGAAACGCGGAACAACTCACAGCATCCCCTACGTCAAGTCACACAAACAAATTCTCGTGAAAGACCCTGAGCCCGACCTTCTTCCCCAAACCACCAATCCACCCAGATGCACGAAACATGCACAACCACATGCACATCGCCTCCGATCTCCGATGATCTCCACCCTACCCTCAGACAAGTCGACAACAACCACGGCAACTCCACGAGATCGACCAATCATCTCGATTCATTGTAGAATCGAAATCGACCCCTAAAACCAATCAGCGTGGAAACGAAATCACTGGAATTATCGACCACCACTAATGATCAAGCTCTCGAGACCCCATGCCATTCTCTCTGTTGCTTCATCACGCTTTCCAGCACCCACGGCTCAACTCGCGATCGATCTCGACGTCACTAGGCATCGCGAAACCCATATGAACAACGTCGACACGTTTAGGCAATAAAACCCTATCTCGATCCTTTCTGGTCATCACGACCCCTGAAAAATCTTGATAGCATTTTCTCATGATCTACGACTTCCCCTCTACATTCAAGCTCAACCACGACGACTAGTTCGCCGTTGATTGACTGAAATCGACCAATTCGTCCAAAATGAACAACTCGAGAATGCACCAAAATTTTTAAACTAAAAATTATGACATGCATACAAAAAATCATGATTTCCTGTCACTATCAATCATGCAATCCATTCTTAGAATTGAATTCATAAATTTTTGACCAAATTTATAATGCCACTGTAAATTATAAATTTCGAACCAAATATTCATTTCAATTCCTGTAATTATTTTTCGGAGGAATGTTACTTATTTTCAAACATCTTTCATTTACCAGTCAATGGCTATCAGAGTTTAAATGATGAGATATTGGATTTTGAGAGAAATCGAAACCTGAAGTTTATCAGTATAGCCTATTTTAAAACTAATCAGTCATTCAATATTCTCACATACACGCATCCATTTAAATCCAAATTTCAGGCTAATAACATGATTTATATTCAGATATCACATAAAAATTCAGATTTTAAAACTATTTTTAAAATAGTTTACTCACAGTACAACTTGAATAGAGAAGAGATGATAACATCTATATAGCCATCTATATTTCATATCTAGACATAAAAGTACTTTCATTTCCAGGAAACACTATAAATTGTTTAGTTACTTTTATAAATTATTTTTAAAAGATGTAGCTTACTCACCTTTTAATGTTTGAACAAAGGAACTGGAATTTATTTTTGAAAACTTTGATCTTTGAACTGGAAAATGTTTTGATTTGAGCTTGAAAACAGTAAGCTTCTGATCTGATCCTTGCTTTGGAAATTTGTTTTGAGATGAAGCTTAAA
Organism: Allium cepa; assembly: GCA_030765085.1. Taxonomy (NCBI): domain Eukaryota; kingdom Viridiplantae; phylum Streptophyta; class Magnoliopsida; order Asparagales; family Amaryllidaceae; genus Allium; species Allium cepa. The sequence goes on along the minus strand of CM060943.1, from coordinate 869,972,765 downwards.
TCTTGCTTGATGTTGGAGTTGAATCTAATTCAGTTTTAGATTCCCTTTGATTTTGATCTCTGGTTTGAGATTGAATAAAGGTTTTTAATTTGTTTTTTTACTTAACAAATCCTCGAATCCAGGCAGAAATGAAGAAGGCAAAGTAGAGGTATATAGGCTACTCTTGGTGTACAAAGCAAGCTTCTTATGATTTGATTTTTTTTATTTTATAAACTTGAAATGATATATGGTATACTTGAGTTAAAATGTGCATTAAATGCTTGTCTCCTTCCATGTTTACATATTTATCCATACTTATGCATATCTTTTCATAATCCACATATTCCTTCTTTGATAGGGATATATGTATATATTATCAACAATTAAATTTGCATGTGATTAGGTTCGAATGCCAGGCTGCAACAAGGCAAAAAGTGGAGATAGCTCCTCTTGTTCATGCCTTTACTTTGCTGATTCCTTTTCTTACAAGGCTGATTATTGTATGCATTTGATACTATGTTTTCCCAAAGTGTTTATATGTATATATATTCTTACATATATATTCATACACTACATACGTATGCAAAGAACCCTTTTATGTTTATATATTTACTTATTATATTTATTCATGTAAAATTCAAAAGAAATTTATTAAAACCTTTCTATTTATTCTTGTTTAAATTTTAACTTAAGATCATATTAAATCAATAGCAAGTATATATATACACTAGTATTTAAAATGTAGAGTTTCACATCTAAATTGTTTTTAAGATATTTTCTTTGAATTTCAAATCCAAGTTCTATTTACAATAAAAATTTGAAAGTACACATATTATTTGTTTTGAAATTTTTTTTGGCACATTTAAATAAATATAAAAGAAAATTATCGAATAAATTTTTATATCCAGATATTTTAATTATCAGAATTCATTTGCTCAATTTAAAAATCAGTATTACTAATAATTTAATCCTGTTAATTACCGATTAATAGATGTCCAAAAATTCGGGTTATCACATAAACCAAGTTATTCTTTTTGTCAAATATAATAGCAAGAATCATGAGTAGTTTAATAATTTGTTTATTACCGCTTTTGAAATTTCAATTCGCATAGCAATATCATATACCATTTTTTCAAGAACATTTGTCTATCCACTAAAACCTCAGCATCGTTTATTGCATTCTCTGTATTGTATATGAGGATTGAGAAAATAATTAAGACAATTTGATAGTTTGGAGAAAAATTGATATGATATATATTGCTATAATTGTATAATGATTAAAAAAATTACCTAGTAGAACGAATAATTCAATGCAATTGTCTTTCCCAAACTATCTTTTATTGATTATATTCCACCACTTTTGATACTATCTTACACCAACATTTTTCTTAATCGATTCCTTACATATACATATACGTACGTACATACATACATACATACATACATACATACATACATACATATATTACATCTCCACTTTATCTTCATCATTTTCCACCATTCTTAAATTTTTTACAAGAACCAAATACGAAAATACTAGTAGGAACGTTGGCCCAAGATTTATCACTGTGAAGCAAGTTATAGATAGGAATTGTTGTTTCTTATCTTTAGGATTGAGTTTGGGTATCTTTGCACTACATTCCCACGAAGAAGTCATTCTTCTTAGATTCCCTTTATATGTGTATATGGATTCTATTGCAACAAAGTTGGCAATAAGCCTAGTTATTGCTGGTCGAATCAATTCTTTATTATCAATTTCATTTCTCACTATAATAAATTACCAACCATAATTGTATATGAATTCTGTTATTCACTGACAATTTGAAATAATCATTTTTAGCTCGATTTCTTTTGAAATATCTTCAAGAATCAAATTGATACAATGTGCTGCACATGATGTCCAATATATTATCTTTCTTTTCTTCATCAGTAGTTAGCCAATAGCTTTGTAGTTTTCTCCATCATTAGTTACCATTTGCGTAATTTAAATTCTTTAATAAAATTAGTAACATTATCCATTAGACCACAAATGTAACGACCCTCTATTTCAAACAATTAAAATCGACAATAAAACCACATATGTCAGACTTGAATATTTCAAAAAGAAAAATCGTTAATTAAATTGGGGTAAATAAAATCAATCATATAATCACAGACAAATTATAGTAAAATATCTTGCAGCAGAATTAATAAAACATAGTAGTTTATGAAGCTACTAAATACGTAGTCTCAAAGCAAATACATAATATTAGAGCCTGAAAGCAAATACAACTAGAAATCCAAATACACAAGTCCCCTAATACAAAAGCAAATGACCGAAAGGAAAATAACTAAAATAGAAAATGTGACGCCCCACCTCTATACCCACGCTAGCCAAGGACACTACGGTGTAATGTCATCAACTAGCACGGAGAATAAGGCTGTTGAGGAGCGACCATATGTATAATTGCTTTGTGCGAGTACCCATATGCCAGATAAGATGTAACTTGCATTTCTTTTCAAGAGGACATCCGACATACCGACACAAACTCAAAGCTACTACACAGTGGCTATTATGTCTTTGGAAACAAATATAGAAACAAACATAACACAAACCAGTCACAGATAATTCATATCACAAAGGCGGAAATAGATATGAATATATATAACACATAAAGTGTTCATCAGAGTAGTAGTCAAGAAGATCCACAATAATACAAAAGAATAGAAACACGTGTTATACAAAAGAATACAACTATGAGTCCATAGCTCAAGTGTATACAACAAAATAAACTACTAATCTAAGTAGTTAGCCAAAAGTCAGAGAAATCAATCCCAAGTGAGAAGTCAAGCTGAAGCACCTGTAACGTCTCGGTCTGACCCAAGTATTATTTGATAAGAAAATAATAAACGGATCAGTCTAGCTATAAATATCAGATGAAACGATATAGAATAAGAGATATGGCATAAACATATGATAACCATAATGGCATACAACAATCAATATGAGATTAATCAATATCACAAGAATCTTCTCAAAGATCCAAAAAGAAGAATGTCATACTCTATATTATAATTCACCAAAACCATAAGTATTGACAATAATATCAATGTCAATCACAAATTGTCAATGACACACAAAATTCACCAATCCACAAATATTGATAAAACTTATCAATGCAAATCACGAAAATTGGTAAAACACAAATTCCAGAAATCAACACATGCAATCCAGAAATCACAAAAAGGTGGAAAGGCCTATCACAAATGGGAGCATAAAGCTCACCAACACGTGTATCACAAACGGAACGCTAATTCCATGGTTGCTAACCATCACAAATTGAGCCGAAGCTCCACAAACGGCCCGAAGACCTTGGGTTGCTACCCCACCAATTTGAGTCGAAACTCCACAAAACGGGGTTTAGTCTCCCTCGCAGACAAAGAGACATCGCACATTACTAGTCTACATCACAAAAATGATCGTCGTTGATCATCAAGAAAGTGTCAATTATGCTAAGCTAGTAAATATATGAATTTAGCTTCTTGTCCCATAACCACTAGCTTAACTTAAATATTTACGAACAAATTGTAGATCTCCACTAGAAAATTGTCACAAAAGATTCAATCAAACAAGTCCAAGAATTAAGCGGCGAAGTAAATGCAAGCGCTTCATACCACTCATTTTACTAAGTCATTTAATTTGATTTCTCATACGAGTGAGGTAAAGGCTTGTATATACTAATAGATTGGAAAACGGTTTAAGAAAAGAGCTTAGTAATAAAATAGTTTTGAAATCGCTTTGATGAAAGAAGTTTGATATTTACTACTAGTATTGAAACCTTTATATTTTTAAAATGACAAATAACAAAAATGATTGTAAAACAATTAATCACCGAAATTCACATTCGAATACGTGAATAAAATCCAAAGAAATTGATATCAAATCCATCAAAATGGATATTTCTAAAATTCCCGAAGAAAAGAAGTCATCAAAGTCAATGACAAATGATAATAACAAATAGGGAAGTAACACGAATCGATTAAATTTGGAAACCACGCAAAATAGGTGAAATAGGCAAAATAGCAACAGGTCGGTCGGCTGGCCTCAGAGCTCGGTCGACCAGACCCTGCTCTGGAAAAATTCTCGAGAAGCAGGTCAGTCGGCTGAGCTCTATAGTTGGTCGACCGGACCTGAGACAGAGAAGTGATATGCACTTTTAGTAGCAGGTCGGTCAACCGGCCCAGGGGTTCGGTCGGCCGAACCTGATGTTCTGCAATTTGAAACCCATTTAATTGATGTGCAAAATCCACCAATTCGCAACCGATCGAGCACGGACGCTAGGGAATTACGCCCAACGACTACCCGGTCCTATTGGCTCCTCGATGCATCACCAAAAACACATTCAAACATCAAAGTTGTGATTTTTAAAGATTTGAACCCAAAACACCAAAAATTGGAATATTCACCAAATCAATCCAAATCAAAAGCAATTCCACAAGAATAAGCGTTAGGAATTCATACCTAACAATCGAAGATAAATATAGGCATAGATGTGAGATAAAAATCTCACCTTTTCACAAAAACAATGAAGAAGAAGCTTGAAAGCAAAAGGGAGAATCAACCACTCTTCCACACAAACCAAATGAGCTTAAATCTATGCTTTAAAAGAAGAACATTCCCAAAATTAGGTTTAGGAATTTCTGAAATTGATAAGAGAATGAGTTGGAGAAGAAGAAGAGGAAGGCTTACCAAAGCTTCTTCTATTGATTTGGAGCTAGAACTTGATTTGTAAATGGAAACTAGGGTTTAGAGTTTTAATTTCCCATTCCACTCACCATTGTTGCTAAAGCTTGAGTATTAGGAATTAGAAATGAAGTAATGAAGAGTTGGAGTGGAGTTGGGTTCACATGTTAGATTAATGGGCTGAAATCCAAACGAAAGCCCTAAGTGAAAAAGTAGCAAAATTCTACTATCTCCAAACATTTCAAAGTTTATACTTAGAAAGATCGCAAACGTCATTTTGAACTCAATGGAAGTGGTCTCGAGTCCTAATTTGACTGTTTGCAAAAAGTATCTTTTTCGGACAAAATCCGACTAACGATGAAATATTTAAATGAAATATTTAAATACTCAATCGTAAAATACGCGGGTTGTTACAGACTCCCCTCCTTAAAGAAATTGCGTCCTCGCAGTATTTAAGAAGAAAATATATAGTAACAACCATGAAAGCATATTCAACACAAAAGAAATTTGAAATAAGAAATTCACCTCAAAGAGCACAAGAAAGTAAGTCCGGATGTGTTCGCTCGATGAACTCTCTAGATTCCCAAGAGAAATCCTTAGGATTTGGGGACCATTGGACTTTAACAAGGAGAACATATTTATTTCAAAGGCGCTTGACCTCCGAAGCAATAAAACGAATAGGATGTTGCTCATAAGTTAAATTAGGTGAAACTTCAATTTCTTCCACAACACCGGGCTCAAGAATAGAATCGGAATCTCGAAGGCACTTCCTTAGTTGAGAAACGTGAAACACGTCATGAATAGCAGAAAACTGAGCCGGTAATAAAAGGCGATAAGCCACGGAACTAATACGTTCGGTGATAGGAAATGGCCCAACATATCGAGGCGCTAATTTTCCCGATCGACTGAAACGTACAACACCTTTCATAGGTGAAACATGAATAAACACAAGATCTCCCACAGAAAATTCTAATTTCCTACTCCGGTTATCGGCATAGGATTTTTGTCTACTCTGGGCTTCTTTCATCCTACGACGAATAAGAGCAATCTTTTCTGTGGAATGACGAATAAAATCTGGACCTAAAACCAGCTTCTCACCGGCCTCAAGCCAACAAGAAGGAGATCGGCATGGCCTTCCATAGAGTGCCTCGAAAGGTGCCATACCAATACTAGATTGGAAGCTATTATTATAGGAAAATTCAAAAAGAGGAATATGATCTTCCCAGCTTCCACCGAAATCAAGCACACAAGCACGAAGAAGATCTCCAAGAGTTTGATTCACACGCTTGGTTTGTCCATCGTACTGGGGGTGATAAGCGGTGCTAAAATTAAGCTTCGCTCCTAAAGCTTTTTGAAGACTCTTCCAAAATCCAGTAGTAAACAATGGATCGCGATCACTAACTATAGAAGTAGGAACTCCATGCAATTTAACAATCTCTTTAACAAAGAGTTTGGCCAAAAGAGGAACGGTTCGGTTAGACCGAACGGGAATAAAATGGGTAGATTTAGTAAGTCTATCAACAATCACCCATAAGCTATCATGACCCGAACGAGAACGGGGAAGGCCATATATAAAATCCATGTAAATTAGGTCCCACTTCCAAATTGGAATTTCTAAAGGTTGCAGTAACCCACCGGGCCTTTGATGTTCGGCCTTAACGAGTTGGCAAGTCATGCAACGCTTAGCGGAGTTAGCGATGTCAAGTTTTATTCCCTCCCAGTAATAAAGTCGCTTCATATCCGCGTACATTTTACTACTACTGGGATGAATGGTAAATTTAGAACGACGTGATCTTCTAAAATATCTTTACGAAGATCGCTAATATTTGGCACGATAAGTCTACCAAATTTCCTAATGCCGCCACGAGAATCGATATCAAAGTCTTTCAAACCTTCAATATCAATTTTATCCTTAATATTTTGGCCAAGAAGAGCCAATTCAGGATCTAGCCCTTGAGCTTCAAGAATGCGGTCTAAAAGAGAAGGATGAGCCTCAAGGCTACATAAAACAAGAGATGAACATAAATCGAAAACACGGTCTCGAATTTCGCAAGTGGATAAAATCTCGAGATTATTCCATTCGGATATCATCGCAGAAACAACAGCTTGTTGTTTACGGCTAAGAGCATCGGCGACACGATTACCCTTACCGGGTGTATAAAGAATATCAAGATCATAGGGAGCAAGGAACTCGAGCCAACGTTGTTGACGCAAATTAAGTCCCTTTTGAGAAAATAAATACCTTAAAGACTTATGATCTGTATAAAGAACAAATTTCTCTCCTAAAAGATAATGACGCCAAATCCGAAGAGCAAAAACAATAGTCGCGAGTTCTAAATCATGTGTGGCATATCTAGTCTCGGCCGGCTTTAATTGCCTAGAAGCATAAGCAATAACACGTTCTTTTTGCATAAGAACGGCATCCAAACCAACGCGAATAACATCGGTATAAACAACGAAATCTTGATTCCCCTCGGGAATAACGAGAATAGGAGCATTAGAAAGAAGTTCCTTTAGTTTCTGAAAAGAAGTTTCACATTTGTCCGACCAAATGTATTTAACACCTTTCTTTGTTAAGCTAGTGAGAGGCACGACAATCTTAGAAAAGTCTTTGATAAAACGGCGGTAATAACATGCCAATCCAAGGAAGCTACGGATCTCCGTCACACTCTCCGGTCTCTTCCAACTTTGAATCGCTTCAACCTTTGAAGGATGTACGAAAATTCCGGATTCGGAAACAATATGACCGAGAAACTTCACACTAGATTGCCAAAAATAGCATTTAGAAAATTTTGCTTTTAATTGATTACTCCTAAGAGTTTCCCACACAATCCGAAGATGCTTTTCATGCTCCTCCTCGGTTTTTGAATACATAAGAATATCATCAATAAAGATGAGGACAAACCGGTCGAGAAAGTCTTTGAAAACTCTATTCATAAGGTCAACGAAATAAGCGGGAGCATTCGTTAGACCAAATGGCATAACAAGCCATTCATAAGATCCATAACAAGTACGGAACGATGTCAAAGGAATGCTATCCTCTGCAATACGAAGCTGATGAAATCCGGTATCTAAGTCTAATTGTGAAAAGACTCTAGCACCACTAAGTTGATCGAATAGATCATCAATTCGAGGTAAAGGATATTTATTTTTGATAGTAAGATCATTAAGCTTGCAGTAGTCAATGCAAAGCCTAAGTGTACCATCGGATTTCTTCACAAAAATAGTCGAAGCTCCCCAGGGCAAGGAACTTGAGCGAATAAATTGCTTCGTTTCCAAATCGGATAATTGTATGCGCATCTCCTTATTTTCTTCATTGGACATGCGATAAGGAGGACGAGTAATAGGTTGAGCTCCAGGGATAAGATTAATTCTGAGCTCAATTGCTTGCTTAGGCGGTGATCCTAAAACGGGCTCAAATATGTCAGAAAATTCACGAACAATGCGAATAAGAGAAATTATATCTTCCTCATCATCATTACCGTCATCACGAGGATTTAAAGAATATAAAGATGCAACCAAGCTGGAATCTGAATCTTTAAGATTAATAGAAATCTGCTTAACAGATTGAGGATGTCGAAGATGAATAGTCCGCTCAGGACATAGGATATGAGCTTCATAACGGTTAAGCCAATCCATTCCCAAAATCATTCCAAAGCCTAAATAGCGCATGACATGCAAATCAGCTAGGAAAGAAAAATCACACAAAATAATCTCGACATCTTTACAAAGCAAACTAAGAGTTGCAGATCCGCCAACTGGATTCGAAATTCTCAAAGAAGTCATTAAAGGAACAACACTTAAAGAAAAAGTATCAACAAGTTCTTTTGATATAAAAGAATGGGATGCACCTGTGTCAAAAAGAACTCGAACGGGTTGATCACGAAATATAATGGTGCCATCAAGGATAGAATGAGACATACCTTGACCACGAGATGTGTTGTCAGGGGCTTGAGCAACATTTAACTTTCCCTCCTTCTTGCCCTGAAGCTTGGGGCATGAAGATATAACATGACCGAGACCTTTGCAGTAGCGACAAGAGAGAGACTATGGACACTTGTTCGCGTAATGGTCCTTCGAACCACAATTATAGCATTCCCCACGATCGAAGGAAGAAGTCTTTGCCACAGAGGTTGCTTGCTTCCCTTTCTTATTGGGATAAGGACCTTTGAATTTATTAGGCCTTTTCTTGTTGTTGTTGAAGCTTGGTTTGGAACCCACCACTTCAACATCATTTTCCCTATCCGCCTTTTCAAGACGAAGAGGGATATCAATGAGTTAGTCGAAAGAAACTTCTAATTATAGAAGTAATGGCTTCTTGAGATTTTTGTTTAAGCCATAGACAAATCTTTGGTTCTTCTTCAATGGGGTGTTGATGTATTCAACCCCATATTTGGAAAGTGACTCGAAGGATGCAACATAATCAGTCACAGAGGCTTCACCTTGAACAAGGTCAACAAAACGACGAGCCAAAGTCACCTTCTCAGCTTCTAGTACGAATTTTAACTTGAAGCGCTCTCGGATTTCTCCCAAGTGAGATCTGCTTCATTTATTTCAGAAATCAGAAGCTCGTACTAGTCTAATGCTCTTTCTTGGAGCATACTAGAAGCCACCTGAACTCGATCAAGATCAATGAGGTTCATACGAGAAAAGATTCGATTGCATGTCCTTAACCAAGCCTGGACTTCAATAATAGTTTCAGAACCTTTAAATGGCTTCCCACCCAGGTTGGTGTAATCATTGCACAAACGTGCAAACCCAGATTTAGGGTGAGTTGGTTCCAGATTAGAACCAGCTGCTTGAGCATTCGTGACAAGGTCAAGAAGTTGCTGGGTAGTCATAAAAACTCCATCTTGGGGAGTAGCACTAGATTGACAGGCGCTGGGACGGCCAGGTCTAACCATTTCTCTTCCTTTAGAAAGAAATAAAGAATAAGAAAATGGTTATTCACAAAATGAATATCAAGCAATCTTGATAGATAAAACAGGGAATCATAAAGAAAATAGGATGAAACGGTACGAAGACTCGAATTAAATCCTAAGGCACGACTCCTAAGAAGGACTTAGGACTATGATCCTTGTTAAATTATTCTACATTGTTCCGAAGTTTGGCTCTGATACCAAGCTGTGACGCCCCACCTCTATACCCACGCTAGCCAAGGACACTACGGTGTAATGCCGTCAACTAGCACGGAGAATAAGGCTGTTGAGGAGCGACCATCTGTATAATTGCTTTGTGCGAGTACCGATATGCCAGATAAGATGTAACTTGCATTTCTTTTCAAGAGGACATCCAACATACCGACACAAACTCAAAGCTACTACACAGTGGCTATTATGTCTTTGGAAACAAATATAGAAATAAACATAACACAAATCAGTCACAGATAATTCATATCACAAAGGCGGAAATAGATATGAATATATATAACACATAAAAGTGTTCATCAGAGTAGTAGTCAAGAAGATCCACAATAATACAAAAGAATAGCAACACGTGCTATACAAAAGAATACAACTATGAGTCCATAGCTCAAGTGTATACAACAAAATAAATTACTAATCTAAGTAGTTAGCCAAAAGTCATAGAAATCAGTCCCAAGTGAGAAGTCAAGCTGAAGCACCTGTAACATCTCGGTCTGACCCGAGTATTATTTCATAAGAAAATAATAAACAGATCAGTCTAGCTATAAATATCAGGTGAAATGATATAGACTAAGAGATATGGCATAAACATATGATAACCATAATGGCATACAAAAATCAATATGAGATTAATCAATATCACAAGAATCTTCTCAAAGATCCAAAAAGAAGAATGTCACACTCTATATTATAATTCACCAAAACCATAAGTATTGACAATAATATCAATGCCAATCACAAATTGTCAACGACACACAAAATTCACCAATGCACAAATATTAATAAAACTTATTAATGCAAATCACGAAAATTGGTGAAACACAAATTCCAGAAATCAACACACGAAATCCAGAAATCACAAAAACGGGGAAAGGCCTATCACAAACGGGAGCATAAAGCTCACCAACACGTGTATCACAAACGGAACGCTAATTCCATGGTTGCTAACCATCACAAATTGAGCCGAAGCTCCACAAACGGCCCGAAGACCATGGGTTGCTACCCCACCAATTTGAGTCGAAACTCCACAAAACGGGGTTTAGTCTCCCTCGCAGACAAAGAGACATCGCACGTTGCTAGTCTAAATCACAAAAATGATCGTCGTTGATCATCAAGAAAGTGTCAATTACGCTAAGCTAGTAAATATATGAATTTAGCTTCATGTCCCATAACCACTAGCTTAACTTAAATATTTACGAACAAATTGTAGATCTCCACTCGAAAATTGTCACAAAAGATTCAATCGAACAAGTCCAAGAATTAAGCGGCGAAGTAAACGCAAGCGTTTCATACCACTCGTTTTACTAAGTCGTTTATTTAGATTTCTCATACGAGTGAGGTAAAGGCTTGTATATACTAATAGATTGGAAAACGGTTTAAGAAAAGAACTTAGTAATAAAATAGTTTTGAAATCACTTTGATGAAAGAAGTTTGATATTTACTACTAGTATTGAAACCTTTATATTTTTAAAGTGACAAAGCACGAAAATGATTGTAAAACAATCAATCACCGAAATTCACATTCGAAGATGTGAATAAAATCCAAAGAAATCGATATCAAATCCATCAAAATGGATATTTCTAAAATTCGCGAAGAAAAGAAGTCATCAAAGTCATTGACAAATGATAATAACAAATAGGGAAGTAACACGAATCGATTAAATTTGGAAACCACGCAAAATCGGTGAAATAGGCAAAATAGCAACAGGTCGGTCGGCTGGCCTCAGAGCTCGGTCGACCGGACCCTGCTCTGGAAAAATTCTCGGGAAGCAGGTCGGTCGGCTGAGCATTGTAGTTGGTCGACCGGATCTGAGATAGAGAAGTGCTATGCACTTTTAGTAGCAGGTCGGTCGACCGGCACAGGGGTTCGGTCGGCCGAACCTGATGTTCTGCAATTTGAAACCCATTTAATTGATGTGCAAACTCCACCAATTCGCAACCGATCGAGCACGGACGCTAGGGAATTACGCCCAACGACTACTGTAACGACGCGAAATTTTCACACCCGAAAATTCCAGATAGTTAAGAAAAACAAGAAAGAGATAGAAGAAGAAGAACAGAAACACCAAACATCTCACAATCGCAGCGGATAAAATAATAATAAATCATAACAGTTTACAAAAGAATATTATAACTGTCGATTACATTTAATATACATCAGAGTTTCACATTATATACAGTCACTAAATATTTACAATTATCATGTCTCAAATGAACAATAATATAAATACAGCGGAAATATTCTATACGCTCCTGCCATCCAGCTCGCCTCCTGAGCTCCTAAAACGTACTTACCTGAAAATCTGTGATACTCGGTCTGACCCGAGCATTACACCAAAGTAACACCCGGGTCAGGCTGGAAACCAGCGTGAGTAAACCCAAACAACATAGAATACCAAGGTAAACAATTTTAATAAACCAGGGGTAACTTATACCAATTTAATAAATCCACAATTTGCTATAGACAACACTTATTCCTCACATCCATTTCTAAGTACCAAACTTAGAAAAAATAATCCAATTTACTTAAATCATTTCCTTCCAGTCTATTGATTCCACAAATCTACTTATAAAAATTAGAAGTGGTTTCGGATATTTCCAATACCCGACCCCGGTCTCTTTGTAACCCATGTTAACCTAACCAAGTCATTCAAATGAAATACGCATCATTCATATCAGAGATATCAACTCATTCAAGCATTTAACACCATTCAATCACCCATAAGCAAAGCTTAATCGCATGCAAGCCAATTCAATTTATTCTAATTGAATTCCAAACCCCAATTACTTAGATTTCCTCATTGATTTATTTCCAACCTAATTAATTAATCAATTCTTTCATATTCATCCATCTTAATTAATCACCCAGGATTAATTATCTTTCAATTCCATTCAAGTAATTCTCTTTAATTAATTTCACAATATTAATTATTCTTACCAAATCAATGAGTAATCTTTAGTTACTCTACAAATTAATTAACTAAAATCAATTACACCAGTTCTTAATTACTTGTCTTAATTAGCTACTCATAAGCCATTTATTATGAATTAATCAATCTCAATTAATCAAATCTTCAATTACTACATTAATTACAAGAAGTAATGATTTCCAATTATATTTTACTTTAATTCGACCATAATATTAATCGTTCTCAATTAATCCCAAATTGTAATTAACTATCCTTCATTTTACTTCATTCATAAATTAATTACTCCTTTCTTAACTGGCTTAATTAATCTCTTGATTTATTTCACAAAGTAATTATATTTAATTAATTACATTAAGTAATTATTATTTATCACACCATCAAATGATTATTCTGAATTACTTATACTTAGTTAATTACTTTACAACTTAATTTATTATTTATTCAACCCTTTGATTACTAAGTTAAATAATCCAAATCTTTCATTAATTGAATTAATTAGTTTTTCATTTTAGTTACCCTATTAATTTGTTGAATCAAGAATCATTAAGCCCTTAATAGTTTATCTTATTTAATCCTTACTTACATAATTTCAAGTAATTAATTCTCAAGTACTTCCATTAAGTACTTTATCATTTAAGTGCTGATTACGTTCTAATTGTAGGCTTAATTTTCTAGAATGCTAAGCTTTTATAACGAGCTGGAATACAAATAGGTTCATCACAATCTGAACAACTATTATCTCGAAGCAACCCTACCATGCTTCGAGCACAAGCCCCACTGCCCCGAGTATAACTACCCTATACTTCGAGTCTCACAGTTTCACCCAAAAATTATCCCAGATCAAGCTGTTAAAGTACAATTCGTTAAAATAATTTTTTTTATTAAGGTACTCACCTGCTATCACCATTGCAAACCTCCTCACCTCGAAATCGAACCACTTCATCACTCCATCCGATGCTACCCAGGTCTGAGCACCATCGGCCTGTGCCCAAACGCGACCACTTCCACCTCAAACCCCTTCGAGCTACCCCGTTGCAACCGCTCTTCCTGCTGTTGCCAGTCGCGACTCGTCTTCCCCAATCCCTCGTACCAACACAGCATCGAGCTCGCTCTTCTCAGACACGGCTCGCCTCTCCTCACGCGACGTTCAACTCGCTCAACCTCGGCAAAACCCCCTGAGCCCGAGCTCTAGACTACACACCGCGATTCAAATTCGAATCACTTGCCGTTGTTTAAATTGTTTTTTTTTATTTTTAATATTTACGAATCGATTTGGGAATGAAGGAAAGGAGGGGGCTCGATTTCATAACTGTTGAAGGAAGAGAGGACGGGGAAAAATATCGAACTGAGGAAGCTTCACGAGTACGAGAGTGGTTAGCTTCTTGAATACGAGAGTGGTTAATTAAATATTTAAATATCGAAAATATCTCTCTTTGCATAACGCGAAATCCCGAACCCCAAATCAGAACTGCCGACAGGCGTTAGTAAGGTTATACCCGCATTTCGAACACAACGGAACAGATTCCGCAAGCTAATTCGATCGTATGTGCGAGTTACAGAAGAAAATGATCAAATTCCAATTAAATCGATTAAAATAATTCTAAGCATTTCGAGCTGCCAGGATCAAACAACAAGTCCGATTGCCACGAAAATTGAAATCCGATAATAACTAACTATTACGGATCCAATGGAACTGGTTTCGTCAAATTCCGAGACTGTGCCTCGGAAGGCTATTTTTAAATTCAATTTAAATGATATATTTTCAAAACTGAATATATTACCCTTAAATTCAATTCCAAATAAATGGTGATATTTGAAATTTGAGTTAAACATTAACTTTTAAATATTTAAAATCAATTAATATTCCAATTTCAAATGCTCAAAATTTCCGGGTCGTCACAGTCCTCCCCCTTGTAAGAATTTCGACCCCGAAATTGCTAGTTAGGAAGAATGGTACTATACCCGTTTACCTTTCCCAAAACCCACAATTCAACGTCCTACCAATTATCTTTTATTAAAGACCCACTATTACCTCACCCAACTTCCCAAAGCCTCTATAGTTTCCAACGACATTATATTCTCCTGCTTATTCAAATTTCAATTTAAAACCAAATTTTGAATTATGAAAATTTCGTCAAAATTTTTCTAACTCTCTAAATTTCTGAAATTTTTTGCCAGCGTCTCCTTTGCGTGGCTAGCTCGGTACAACTACAAAAGGCCTCAACGGGCTCCCAGATTCCAAAAGGAAACAAAAGCCAAGCGGCTACATCAATAACCCAATCCAATCTCATCTAGAAATTTAAATATGTACCTTTTTGTCTGGCAATACAAATTTATCCTTTGGAATCAAATCCAATTTTCTTTTCCCCTTTTAATACCTGCATATCTTTTTTAGCAACAATATTCAATCGTAACTTTACAAATCATTTTATACATCCACTTATATAGGTTTTCATATCCATTTCTATTCAAACTGGTTTTCCTCGCTTCTATACGAATTCAATTTACTTTAAATTTTGAATGTCGAATTTAATCCTTCTTGTATATCAGATTCATATTAGTTTCATTTACTAATTTACTTTAATTCCCAATTTGAAATCGCCTTGTCGTTAACCAAATTTTTTTTTTCAAAAAGTTTCTAACTCCCAAAATTTTTGGAAAATTTTGGCAGAGTCTCCCTTGTACGGAGGAGCTTTTGCAATTTGACAATATATATAGATATGTATGATCGACCCACACGGTCGAAAAAAGCAAAAACAGTTCATATTTCCTATATTTATTGCGTAGGCGTACCTTATTTAGCATTTTAAACAAGCAGCTTATTTATTTTAGCAATAACATACCCCAAAATAGCCAAATGGCTTCCCTGTACCTGTACTTACTCAATTTAAATATGTAAGTGCCATATATAGAAATTCTATTAGCATTACACGTACTTTTAATAGCTAAACACAAGAATGACATAAACAACAAGCTTTACGAAAGCAACAAACAACAAACGCTTACTATAAGCGATTTATATGATATTTAAAGCTAATTCAAATGCTTCCAACCAAATTCATATGCCATTTCATTTAATTTTAAAGGTTTACAACGCAATTGCTTACATTCATTTCATTTTTAAGCAAAACAAACTCATATTTATATCAATTGATTCAAAAATCAATTATATTTGCTTCCACTAATTCATAGGATTTCATTAAATCTCGTTTACGTTAAACGACAATCATTTCTACGCAATTTGATAATATCCATGTGAATAAATAATTACTTAAGTTTTATAACCAATTAAAATTGATTCCAACTCAATTTTATTTAATTCAATTCCATTTTAAATTGTTCACAACCATTTTATTTAACTCGACATATTCCATTCTAGTATACTACTAGCTATTCCCAAATTAATTCAAACCGAGCTTTTATTTAATGGCTTTTACCCTTATTCAAAGCCAAGCTTCCATAAATTTTAAACTCACATTGATTTACTTTAATTTATTCCAACATCAATTTAAGTTTACTTCCATTCAATTTGATTCTCATCGAATCAAATTCCATTTAATTCAGTTAGCCCATCTATTTCATTTTATGCAAATTCGGCGATATTTGCTTAATAGAGTGTCTATTTTAGTTTATAAATACTTCAAATTAATTTCAACTCATCTTGTATTTAATTCCGTTTCATTTCAAATTTATTCTCCAACCATACATATGCATTTCTTTTCATCTCCGCATTGTTTTCATTTAAAAAAACTATTTCAAGGGCTTGACAACATTCAATGCTTACACTAATACTCATTTCCCAAAAATATATCTAACCCAAACTTTTTATAATATTCCATTTTTTCCCGAAGCCAAACTCTTATAAATTTTAAACTTAAGTTAATTCCGATAACCCAAGTCTAATTAAAACTTTAATTTAATTTCTATTCAAGCATACTTCATCCATTTATTATTTAATTCCATTTACCCATTTTAAATTTTATTTTACTTACTTAATTCATTTTTTAATTTATTTTATTAATACAAGGTCATTCTCAATTTATTTCTATTCACTTGGGTTTCGTTTGCAACGCAAACCATTTCTATTATAATCCACTTTCATTTCATTCGACAACACTTCCATTATATCAAATTTACTTGCAAATTACGTTAAATATTATTCAAATCACTTGAATTTTATTTGCAAGTCAAACCATCACATTTTTCAATCCAACTCTATTTTATTTTTATTTTACAATATCTCCTCTTATTTAATTCATTATCAAATCTAAGTTGAATCCTATTTAAAATTCGAATTCATTTCCAAACCCATTATCAACTTACAATCCATTTCATTTAATCGAGTTAAATTTTATTAACTCATTCCATCAAATAATTTATTTAGCTGATTAGCTTCCCTCCAACTTAATTTACAAAAATTACTTCATTAAATTTTTCCTAAGTTCAGTTTTATTTTATAATTTCAGTTTGGATTCCCCCTTTATTTTTAAATTTAGAAATGCCTTTAAATTCAGGTAATACAATTAAAATAGCTTTTTATAAAAATATTTCTTATAACTCGATGTCTCAACCTGTAACAATCTCGAATTTCAATTTATTTTAAATTGATAATTAAATTTATTTTTGATTTAAATTTGTGAAATTAATTGGTGATTATATAAAATATCAGTTGAATTATGAATTTTTGAAAAATGCATTTAAATTTTATTTGAATTGGGATTTAAAATTTTTGTAAAGTAAGATAAAATACAAAAAATGTACTACAATAATAATAAATTTATATTGACATACAACAAGACAACCAAAAATACACATAAGTAAGAAAATAAGTAAACAAGATAATTAAACAAGCAACCAAATATAAATATAAGTATGTTCAGACAAAGGCAAAAGAGAATACATAAGACAAGTATGCAACATAAGCTAAACTAATACAAAATAACACAAATAAAAGTATTGCAGTACAAAGTAAATAAATAAACAAAACCAAGTATATAAACAAAATAACAATCAAAACAAAGCATATAAGCAAACAAAGTACACAACAAATAAATGCAAGATCCCCTTTAATACATTAGTCACCACCATATCATCTTTCAGCCGAGCTAGTGAAAGTATAGGCAAATATAATAAGTATGTAAAAGCACTGTGTGTTCTGAGTATTTGGTTGCCTGGGAGGAACTAGAGTTTTTCTCGCGTCGCACTCGAGTGGATCGAGTCATTTACTCGAAGCAGGGTCATGGAAAACTCGGGTCAAATTCACGTTCCATGCTTCAAACCTGAAGACTGTTTTGTCTGGAAATTTTAAAACCAGATTTAATTTTTAAACCAAAGTTTAAAAAATTGAGTTCAAATGAAAATGTAAAACATAAATTCAAGTTGAATTAGAATTTAGTGTGGGCATAATATAATGGTACCTATGCTGGCTAAGATTAATATTCTACTTTTGAAATGCTTTTCTGCACCGTGCACTTGTAATAATAATATCGAAGAAATTTTCTGCGTATTAAGCATGTTTGACTATCATAAGAAGAAATCTCCTCCAAGTCTGCGTTTGCATTGTGTGTGTGGCGGGAGGTCTTATGGTAGTTTCATTTTCAAAAAGCATTGCGAATTTACTTTAAAATTCTCTTGTTGATTGTTTTTAAAGATAAACTGTTTTTGTTGCTCACACCAGTCCCATGACCGATCCAGAGTTTATTGTTCCTTTCCTAAACTCTGGTTGCTCATTATTTTCTACACGAGCAGTCTAGAGTTGGGTTTTTCAGATAGTTAGGTTCAGTGAATTATCTGGAGTAGTTCAGTCTTTGGTTCGCACCAGTCTTGCCTAGCTTGGTGCATTGTTATGGGGAGTTCAAGCTATTGCTGGATTAGTTCTTGGAGATGGAGTTCAAATTTGGAGTTCTTCGTTGAAGACTATCTTAGAGTTATTTTGTTCCCCTGCTAGTGTTATCTATTTTCTTTCCGCCGCTATTTTCTTGTATCTCTGATGTATATTGATATTCATTGTATCACTCTGTTGTATCAGTGTTGTATATCAATGTATTATTCTTTTTATTCTGCTGTGTTATTTACTTAATGTTGTTATAAGCTCCGACGAATCGGATTTGAACGGTCGAATCTACGGCATTCGAATACGATTTGAAGTATGGATGTCGATTTTCGAGCGGGCAAAAAACCGCATTCGTTACATTTGGTATCAGAGCTAAGGTTGAACTTTAGCTCAGGAGTATAACACATTAAGTAGCTCATTAGAGATAGGGTGAAGTAAACCCTAGAATGAGTAATCCCTAATATCCGTTTGTATGCCTCAGTAAATTCTCTTACTATCCACTGATAGTGAGTATGAGTGCAAGAAGAGAACGCGATAGGGGACAGGGAAGTATCACTATAAATGGTCAATTTCCTGCAACAGTGGAAACAATCTTTTCTCTATCAATCTCTTTTGTTCAGCGTCTCTTTCCAATTCTTTGATAGTTCCTGGTAGATCCAGGAAGGAAATTCGATATATTAATATGGGACATAAACTCCAATTTGGCCAGAATTGTTGTTTGGATGAATTGGTTGTTTTGGTTGTTATGGTTGATAGGTATACTTTAGTTTTAAACTAAAAACTTTGAAATTGTATCCATATATCTGTCTATTTTGGGTCCCAATATATTCTACGAATGGTTAGTTATCCCTTAGAACTGACCAATGCTCATGCATATGTCGTAAATTTGATGACCCGAGTATCCTATATTGTATGAGTTTGTGCTCATATCATTGATGTTCTGATTTGGTAAGCCAAATGCAGAATAGATATCTAGTTTGACACGAAGAATTGTTCTTCTCTCTTTCGTCTATCTTCGTTATCTCTCTCTGGCGAATTTCGAGGACAAAATTCTTTTTAAGGGGGGAAGTCTGTAACGATCTCGAATTTCAATTTATTTTAAATTGATAATTAAGTTTATTTTTGATTTAAATTTGTGAAATTAATTGGTGATTATATAAAATATCAGTTAAATTATGAATTTTTGAAAAATTCATTTAAATTTTATTTGAATTGGGATTTAAAAATATTGTAAAGTAAGATAAAATACAAAAAATGTGCTACAATAATAATAAATTTATATTGACATACAACAAGACAACCAAAAATACACATAAGTAAGAAAATAAGTAAACAAGATAATTAAACAAGCAACCAAATATAAATATAAGTATGTTCAGACAAAGGCAAAAGAGAATACATAAGACAAGTATGCAACATAAGCTAAACTAATACAAAATAACACAAACAAAAGTATTACAATACAAAGTAAATAAATAAACAAAACCAAGTATATAAACAAAATAACAATCAAAACAAAGCATATACGCAAACAAAGTACACAACAAATAAATGCAAGATCCCCTTTAATACATTAGTCACCACCATATCATCTCTCAGCCGAGCTAGTGAAAGTATAGGAAAATATAATAAGTATGTAAAAGCACTGTGTGTTCTAAGTATTTGGTTGCCTGGGAGGAACTAGAGTTTTTCTCGCGTCGCACTCGAGTGGATCGGGTCATTTACTCGAAGCAGGGTCAGGGAAAACTCGGGTCAAATTCACGTTCCATGCTTCAAACCTGAAGACTGTTTTGTCTGGAAATTTTAAAACTAGTTTTAATTTTTAAACCAAAGTTTAAAAAATTGAGTTCAAATGAAAATGTAAAACATAAATTCAAGTTGAATTAGAATTTAGTGTGGGCATAATATAATGGTACCTATGCTGGCTAAGATTAATATTCTACTTTCGAAATGCTTTTCTGCACCGTGCACTTATAATAATAACATCAAAGAAATTTTCTGCGTATTAAGCATGTTTGACTATCATAAGAAGAAATCTCCTCCAAGTCTGCGTTTGCATTGTGTGTGTGGCGGGAGGTCTTATGGTAGTTTCATTTTCAAAAAGCATTGCGAATTTACTTTAAAATTCTTTTGTTGATTGTTTTTAAAGATAAACTGTTTTTGTTGCTCACACCAGTCTCATGACTGATCCGGAGTTTATTGTTCCTTTCCTAAACTCTGGGTGCTCATTATTTTCTACACGAGCAGTCTAGAGTTGGGTTTTTCAGATAGTTAGGTTCAGTGAATTATCTGGAGTTAGTTCAGTCTTTGGTTCGCACCAGTCTTTCCTAGCTTGGTGCATTGTTATGGGGAGTTCGAGCTATTGCTGGATTAGTTCTTGGAGATGGAGTTCAAATTTGGAGTTCTTCTTTGAAGACTATCTTAGAGTTATTTTGTTCCGCTGCTAGTGTTATCTATTTTCTTTCCGCTGCTATTTTCTAGTATCTCTGATGTATATTGATATTCATTGTATCACTCTGTTGTATCAGTGTTGTATATCAATGTATTATTCTTTTTATTCTGCTGTGTTATTTACTTAATGTTGTTATAAGCTCCGGCGAATCGGATTTGAACGGTCGAATCTACGGCATTCGAATACGATTTGAAGTATGGATGTCGATTTTCGAGCGGGCAAAAAACCGCATTCGTTACACAACCAGTCCATCCTTGTTCTCACAGAAATTCAGTCATACGTTGATCAGGCGTAGGACTGAAAATCTATAAGTACTTGGTAAACCCGTTTTCAACACCCAGTGAAAATACTTGGAAAACAATTTTATTGAAATTATCGAAACAGTTTTTTTTGAAAATAGAGGAAATATCTTTAGTGAGGATGCTGTGGAAATCATCACCCCCATTCCATGGTCACAGTTACATACCAGGGTTACGTTCCAGTCGCAGCAAAAGTCCATGTAACTGCAGGCTCTCCGTCGCCTCTCGATTACGCCATGGAACCCACAACAGATCACAGTTACATCCAGGGTTACGTTGCCATCGCAGCAAAAGTCCATGTAACTGCAGGCTCTCAGCGGCCTCTGATTTTCGCTGCCGAAATGAAACTTCTCCACTCCTACATAGGTCGCAGTCTACCGAGATAAACTCAAACGCAGACTGTTGGCTCTCAGCGGCACACACAACTTTCGCTATGTGGTATACCATAGTGTCGCAGTCTACCGATATAAAATCAAGCGCAGACTGTTGGCTATCCACGGCACACATGATTTCTCTATGGTACACTACCCATAATCCTCAGGAACTAGATTTGTCCGGACTCCTCACAGGATCAACTCTAGAACCCCCCCTTGGGGCTCAAGGCAGCACCACCCAGTGGCACTCCTGAGAAGTCCATTTCAAGGGAGCGCCTTTTTCCCTAGAGCCATCATCAAAACACTTTATACTATATATATAGTATCTTCAAATCATACACCTAGTATGATCTTATACAAAGCTCTTTATACCAAAATCGATTATCCCAATCGATAATTTTCTAACTAGGCTTTCCAAATTCAATATTGATTTTACCCAAAAATCAAAAGCCTTTCCAAATCCAAAGGTTCCCAAAACCTTTTCCAAAATCCACATAAGATCCTTTATATATATACAGATATATATAATTTTTAAAACTTTGGATCCTTTCAAACCTGTATAAAACTCCTTTTTATACTTCACACACTTCTAAAATCCTTTTCTTCCAACAATAGATTCAACAAGGGAAGAATATATAACAAAGATATAACTTTGTTTACCCAAAATCAAATATTCACATTTGATTACTCTTTCCAATATCAATTTCCTTTCTATTCACATTCACTTAAATTTCCATTCACTTATTCACATTTGCCTTAATCCTCTTTTGGATTATTACCTCAATTCTTATCCCAGTTGGGTGTTTAATCAATAACAGTTTGAACTCCGACCAGTTTATATTTAGGAAATAGCTTGAAAATTTTGAAAATAGATAAGTAGTTGAAAAATAATCAATAGTTTGCAAAATAGTTGTAGAATAATTGACTAATTGCAAAAGAGTTGGAAAATAGTTAAATAGTTATAGAAATCTTAAATAATTGCGAAATAGTTGTAAAATAGAAATTAATTCGTAACTTAGTTGAAAATTAGTAATTAGTTTATAAAACAGTTGTAAAATAGTTAAAGAGTCCCAAAAGTAGTGGCAAAACCAGTATAAAATAGTTTAGGTTTTAAAAAGAAAGTTGTATAGTAAATAGATAAGAAAATAGATTTAAAACTGTTTATATTAAAACAATTTACATTGAAAATGGTCTAGAGTCAAAACTGTTCACTTCCCCAACAATTCAATTTAAATTTCCACTCCATTTAAATTAACTCGATCCCAATTTGAATAATCTTCAATTTCCATTGAAATTAATTTAATCCCAATTCAAGTTGAATTGATTCTCAATTTCCTTCCAACATCAAATCAAATTCCATTTGATCTTTAAACTTGTACAACTTCAATTATAATTTCAATTTTTCAACTTCTATTTATAATCAATTACATTCACATTTTGCTTTTAAATCGGAATTATACATTTTATTTAGCCAATATATTTTTATTATTCCATATAAACATTTTAATCAAAATTCCAGAGTTTAAACAAATATCCAAAATTTCAATATCACCTTAGACTTCAACTATATCCAAAATTCTTTGGCAAATTCAATTATCCCTTTTGAATTTCAAAACCAAACCCAGTTCACAAACAATTCCAATTTAAAACAATTTTGTAGCAAAATTTCTCTTTTAGAAACTCGAAAACGAACATTGACGATGCTGTAGTCATCACCGACGTTATTTTATAGTGACCAAAAGAGTTCAATGCTTTTATCTCTCTAAAAACACTTCCAAATATTTTTGATTTCAAATCTCCCAGATTACAAATTCAACACAAAAATATTTTTGAAATAATGCTATTATTACTCCAAAACCTTTGGAAACCACTTTCAAATCCAAAGGAAGTTTAAATTTCCAATCCATCCAATTCATATTAAACATTACCTGAAATTTTCATCTTCCTTTATTTTCAAATATTCTCTGGAAGTCTATTTCAAATTATAATCTCATTTATTTATGAAGTTTATTTCAATTTAAAATTACATTTACAATTTTTTTTTGTTTTTTTTAAATTCAATTTTGTTATATAAGTTTATCCTTCAACCTTGGCTATAAGATTCAATTTGGTCGTATTTTATATTACTTTTTAACTTAATTCCAATAATTTAACAACCAATCACCTAAATATTCATTAGAAGGAAATGTTACAATGTATATCCAAATATATTTTTATCTAAAATCATTAAAAATCTTTATAAGCAAATAACAAGTACGCTCTCATATATATATATATATATATATATATATATATATATATATATATGCTCAACTCATTCAAGAGTACCACGGACTCTATTCAATGAGTAATCCCCACCAGAGCCAAGGTTCTCGCTTAACCTTTCAGCTCTGATACCAAATGTAACGAACCGAAATTTTCACACCCGGAAATTCCAGATAGTTAAGAAAAAGAAGAAAGAGGTAGAAGAAGAAGAACAGAAACACCAAACATCTCACAATCGCAGCGGATAAAATAATAATAAATCATAACAGTTTACAAAAGAATATTATAACTGTGGATTACATTTAATATACATCAGATTTTCACATTATATACAGTCACTAAATATTTACAATTAACATGTCTCAATGAGCAATAATATAAATACAGCGGAAATATTCTATACGCTCCTGCCATCCAGCTCGCCTCCTGAGCTCCCAAAACGTACTTACCTGAAAATCTGTAACACTCGGTCTGACCCGAGCATTACACCAAAGTAACACCCGGGTCAGGCTGGAAACCAGCGTGAGTAAACCCAAACAACATAGAATACCAAGGCAAATAATTTTTATTAACCCGGGGTAACTTATACCAATTTAATAAATCCACAATTTGCTATAGACATCACTTATTCCTCACATCCATTTCTAAGTACCAAACTTAGATAAAATAATTCAATTTATTAAATCATTTCCTTCCAGTCTATTGATTCCACAAATCTACTTATAAAAATTAGAAGTGGTTTCAGATATTTCCAATACCTGACCCCGGTCTCTTCGTAACCCATGTTATCCTAACCAAGTCATTCAAATGAAATACACATCATTCATATCAGAGATATCAACTCATTCAAGCATCTAACACCATTCAATCACCCATAAGCAAAGCTTAATCGCATACAATCCAATTCAATTTATTCTAATTGAATTCCAAACCCAAATTACTTAGATTTCCTCATTGATTTATTTCCAACCTAATTAATTAATCAATTCTTTCATATTCATCCATCTTAATTAATCACCCAGGATTAATTATCTTTCAATTCCGTTCAAGTAATTCTCTTTAATTAATTTCACAATATTAATTATTCTTACCAAATCAATGAGTAATCTTTAATTACTCTACAAATTAATTAACTAAAATCAATTACACCAGTTCTTAATTACTTATCTTAATTAGCTACTCATAAGTCATTTATTATGAATTAATCAATCTCATTAATCAAATCTTCAATTACTACATTGATTACAAGAAGTAATGATTTCCAATTATATTTTACTTTATTTCGACCATAATATTAATCGTTCTCAATTAATCCCAAATTGTAATTAACTATCCTTCATTTTACTTCATTCATAAATTAATTACTCCTTTCTTAACTTGCTTAATTAATCTCTTGATTTATTTCACAAAGTAATTATATTTAATTAATTACATTAAGTAATTATTATTTATCACACCATCAAATGATTATTCCGAATTACTTATACTTAGTTAATTATTTACAACTTAATTTATTATTTATTCAACCCTTTGATTACTAAGTTAAATAATCCAAATCTTTCATTAATTAAATTAATTAGTTTTTCATTTTAGTTACCCTATTAATTTGTTGAATCAAGAATCATTAAGCCCTTAATAGTTTATCTTATTTAATCCTTACTTACATAATTTCAAGTAATTAATTCTCAAGTACTTCCATTAAGTACTTTATCATTTAAGTACTGATTACGTTCTAATTGTAGGCTTAATTTTCTAGAATGCTAAGCTTTTATAACGAGCTGGAATACAAATAGGTTCATTACAATCTAAACAACTATTATCCCGAAGCAACCCTACCATGCTTCGAGCACAAGCCCCACTGCCCCGAGTATAACTACCCTATACTTCGAGTCTCACAGTTTCACCCAAAAATTATCCCAGATCAAGCTGTTAAAGTACAATTCATTAAAATAAAAAAAAATTATTAAGGTACTCACCTGCTATCACCACTTCAAACCTCCTCACCTCGAAATCGAACCACTGCATCACTCCATCGTGATGCTACCCAGGTCCGAGCACCATCGGCCTGTGCCCAAACGCGACCACTTCCACCTCAAACCCCTTCGAGCTACCCCGTTGCAGCCGCTCTTCCTGCTTTTGCCAGTCGCGACTCGTCTTCCCCAATCCCTCGCACCAACACAGCATCGAGCTCGCGCTTCTCAGACACGGCTCGCCTCTCCTCACACGACGTTCAACTCGCTCAACCTCGGCAAAACCCCTTGAGCCCGAGCTCGAGACTACACACCGCGATTCAAATTCGAATCGCTTGCCGTTGTTTAATTTTTTTTTTAATATTTACGAATCAATTTGGGAATGAAGGAAAAGAGGGGGCTCGATTTCGTAACTGTTGAAGGAAGAGAGGACGGGGAAAAATATCGAACTGAGGAAGCTTCACGAGTACGAGAGTGGTTAGCTTCTTGAATACGAGAGTGGTTAATTAAATATTTAAATATTGAAAATATCTCTCTTTGCATAACGCGAAATCCCAAACCCCAAATCAAAACTGCCGACAGTCGTTAATATGGTTATACCCGCATTTCGAACACAACGGAACAGATTCCGCAAGCTAATTCGATCGTATGTGCGAGTTACAGAAGAAAATGATCAAATTCCAATTAAATCGATTAAAATAATTCTAAGCATTTCGAGCTGCCAGGATTAAACAACAACTCCGATTGCCACGAAAATTGAAATCCGATAATAACTAACTGTTACGGATCCAGTGGAACTGGTTTCGTCAAATTCCGAGACTGTGCCTCGGAAGGCTATTTTTAAATTCAATTTAAATGATACATTTTCGAAACTGAATATATTACCCTTAAATTCAATTCCAAATAAATGGCGATATTTGAAATTTGAGTTAAACATTAACTTTTAAATATTTAAAATCAATTAATATTCCAATTTCAAATGCTCAAAATTTCTGGGTCGTCACAACTACCCAGTCCTATTGGCTCCTCGATGTATCACCAAAAACACATTCAAACATCAAAGTTGTGATTTTTAAAGATTTGAACCCAAAACACAAAAAATTGGAATATTCACCAAATCAATCGAAATAAAAAACAATTGCACAAGAGTAAGTGTTAGGAATTCATACCTAACAATCTAAGATAAATATAGGCATAGATGTGAGATAATCTCACCTTTTCACAAAAACAATGAAGAAGAAGCTTGAAAGCAAAAGGGAGAATCAACCACTCTTCCACACAACCCAAATGAGCTTGAATCTATGCTTTAAAAGAAGAACATTCCCAAAGTTAGGTTTAGGAATTTCT
Source organism: Allium cepa (assembly GCA_030765085.1). Lineage (NCBI taxonomy): Eukaryota > Viridiplantae > Streptophyta > Magnoliopsida > Asparagales > Amaryllidaceae > Allium > Allium cepa. The sequence continues at coordinate 869,945,449 of CM060943.1, read as the reverse complement.
GAAATTGATAAGAGAATGAGTTGGAGAAGAAGAAGAGGAGGCTTACCAAAGCTTCTTCTATTGATTTGGAGCTAGAACTTGATTTGTAAATGGAAACTAGGGTTTGGAGTTTTAATTTCCCATTCCACTCACCATTCTTGCTAAAGCTTGAGTATTAGGAATTAGAAATGAAGTAATGAAGAGTTGGAGTGGATTTGGGTTCATATGTTAGGTTAATGGGCTGAAACCCAAACCAAAGCCCTAAGTGAAAAAGTAGCAAAATTCTACATCTCCAAACATATAAAAGTTTATACTTAAAAAGATCGCAAACGTCATTTTGAACTCAATGGGAGTGGTCTCGAGTCCTAATTTGACTGTTTGCAAAAAGTAGCTTTTTCGGACAAAATCCGACTAACGATGAAATATTTAAATAAAATATTTAAATACTCAATCGTAAAATATGCGGGTTGTTACAGGAAATGTTAGATTGATAGCTAAATCTCTAGCGAACCTCTAGCTCCAAAAGATGAATCTAGGGCTGTGTTACTTATGCAGACTCAATCATAAAGTAAAACAAAACACTCGAGTCAGGACTAACATGCTTATTTAAGTTAATCAACTCAAGTGAAATGTACAATAAATGCATCAGTAACTCAAAGTTGTTTTAGTAAAACTGATTCTGATTTAAATTCCTAAAGTAATATTTGATGTATAAAAGTTATATGTATGTATTATTTCAAAATAATTTGAAATGAAAACAAATTTTTAGTTCTAATGTTTCCTTGCTAACTTATTTCGTGGAGAGGCGTATCCTATGCATTAGGACAGTTTATTTTGTGCATCATATGATATGTTGTATGATAGTTTTCTTTATTAAAAATGAAATGGAATTTTTGGACAAAAGGAAACTTTCGAATTATTATAAACCATAGTTAAGTGTTTCTGAAATATAATGTTGAGTTTATATGACACTTGAATTTTAAAAGGTACTATGTTAAAAAAATGTTAAATGGTTGTGCATACTTGTTACATAAAACAAAATAATGTTTTGTATGTGCTCTTAGGAATTGACAGAGTATTATACGAGTATGAACTTAACTCATAAAATGATACTAAACTTGAAGTTATGAGATGATTCATAATTGATTTTAGTATTGAAAATACTTATTGGATAAATGAAGGTGATTAAAAAGGAATCGGTGTAGTTAAGAAGCTAATAGGGTAAGTGCATAAGTTGTATGTAGATCATTTTATTCACATGACTATTCTTGATCTAGTATGCGAGTATATGTTTTAGAGGTGGTTTACTTCAGTTCGAACAAGGATCATTCACTTGATTCTTAGCTGCGAACACATGACATAGGTTCGTGATATGATCTTGTTGTTTTCCACCACGATATATGGCTATACAAAGAAAACAGGGGTTTTTAATCAAGGAACTAAAATGGAGGTTTTCCATCACTGTTCTGATTGTGTTAATGTTGTTGAATGATGACAGTCTTGAAAACATTGGTTTGATTCTTGTTTTGAAAACAAGAAGCATATGTGTTCCAAGTATAAGGTCTTGAAATGGACTTGAATGGACTTATATGACTTATGATAGGACCTTGAAATAAATAAATTGGTTATAAGTGGAACTTGATTTAGATCAGACTTTGGATGTGAGAGTGCACTTATAACGATGATCTATATGGATGCACTTTGAATTGCCTAGCTTTTGGTAATATTTATGGTACTTTGTAGAGAGATCCATTGGGGTTCCCACCATATTTACAATGTTTTATATGTATGTTTATTGCTATTAAAAGTTTGGATAGCCAAAAGTTAAGTAACATCTCAAAAAGAGGTCAAAAATTCACTTGTACAAAACTGCCCCATTTAGCTATGATTTGTAGACTTTATTGGTTTGATAAGATACTTAAATTTAGTTGTTTTTTTACATTCTTTTTACAAGCGTTTACAGACTCATATTAGAGTAATTGAAAAGTGGTTTGAAGTATTAATGAATGTCTATGAATTAGTTGTGAATTTTTAAAGAAAGGGATTTTAAAATAAAGTTTTTAAGAAATTGTAAAGTTGTTATTTTCAAATAATATTTTGAGAAAATGTTTTATAATCTATAATAAGTATTATACAATATTTTAAAAGCCATTTTAAGTATATATAGTTTTTAGAAAATATTATGACTATTTTATATCTTATGTAATAAAATATCTTTTGACTTTTGTATTTACATATCAAATTTTGGTAAAATAAATTATTTGCTTAGATATCAATTTAAAAAGATTTTTAAAAGTATAAACAAAAGGTTTATAAAGAGTTAGAATTCCTTAGTGGCCAAGTAGTAAATTGTCTAATTACTTGATTGAAAATTAATTAACAATGCTTAATACTAAAAACCGATGAAGTAAGGCTTATCTATTTGTGAGAGTTAAGATTGATGTTCGAGTAGGGATGGAGCAATGGAGCTCTAACCTACTGGCATTCATCTTGACTAAGGAATAGAAAGTTGGAAAATAATGAAAATGTGTTAATCATGTTGATTTCTTACTTATTTATGGAAATCATTAGTGCTCTACTTAACACTAAAAGAGGATGAGATAGATTTGTGAGATTCAAGAATCAAGTCTCTAGGCATGGCTTTGATACAACTAGTGCTCTAACTTACCTGGCTTCACTCTTGGACAAGAAATAGTTAAGTTAAAATGCCAGGAATGAGTTAAATATTCATATATTGGTTTTTATAAGAAATTGATTTTGACTAGATAATCAATTAATCGAATATCAAACTTAACTTAATATTTACTTAAAATGTTATCAAAAGGCTTTGCGATTTCATACTAATAAGAACATCCAAGGAGGAGTATTGGCACAAAATATCTCTAGCTTTCACTTACTTCTGAGAGAACTAGAATTGAGTTGCTAAAAATTCATCGACTAATTTTGGGCATTCGGTAAGCAAGGAAAGTGCACTTATATGAGATGACTCGAACTCGTAACCACTACATAGCCATAAACGCTATCTATGTTTTGGAAGAGGTTGTGAAGTGGAATGTTATAGAGTTAAGCTTTAAGCTATCTATCCTAAGGTTAAGTCCAAGGAAGAGTTCAATGTTAACATTTAAAACGACACTATTGTTTGGGACTATCTACCTTGAGGAGTACTCCAAGAGAAAGGACAACATTAGCATTCATCGGAGAACTAATTTGGGAGTCTATGTAGAAATTTGAGATCTTTTCGAGGTACTCGAATCCACGTAGTGATTCGTAATCTGTTTAAGATGATGGAATCCACCTGGAAATTTGTGTAATGTTCGAGTGATGAAGAATGATGTGAAAGATGCAAAATGTGGCCTCAACATCGAGAAAATGACAGAAAATAGAATAGTGACATGGCTAGGGGGTTTAGCAAATCTCAAGGTTATATCAACTCCATATCTAGAGATGCTTATCGATTGTTACTTGCGGGAGTCAATATGACCTAGATCACACAACGAGGACTATCCAATTATTTTTACCTTAGAGTATATCCTATCTAGCGATACATGATGCTTAGAAGGTAGTTTTTGATTCTTGTCATGGAGTTCGAATTTCGCTTGATTCGGGGAGACCTCTCTGGAAGACCTATACAATTGTGTGAAGATCCTTAGTAGTATTGATTGTCTACCTATTATTGTTGTCGCCTTCACACAAAAACTTTTTGATATGATGTAAACTCTACACTCTAGACATTATCTATCATATCACTACATGTTAAACTTAATGAATGGTTGGTTTCATTTGAGGGTAAACCATTATTGTAATCTGTACGGTCTCAAAAAGGTGTTATTCTATGTCACTCTTATTTCTCAAGTTTCTCACACTTGTTTACCGGACTGATCCATGTGTTATTTTCTTATTATGCTTGGGTCAATCCTTGTATATTTCTACATTTAGGTTTGGATGCTTTGTAGCTTATGGAGATGAGCTGGATGTTCACCTACCGTAGTATTCTTATTTCCGCTACATTTATATATTGTATATATCAGCATTGTGATGACAAATAGTATAACTGTCCAAGCTAATGATAATACTTTTGTTTCAGTAACTATGAAATTTCTGTATTCAGAGTAACCCTTTGTATTATTCCTTTGATATTATACATTATCGTTCCGTTATAAGATTCTAATGCTGTGTTCTCTCTTTCTTATTTTATTCCTTTTATTTTACCCAACTTTCTGTCTATTTGGCGCTTGGTGTTTGGCACAAGAATACTGTGGATATATTTAATATAGACGTTCAAGGGTAGAGAGTCAGCCGTTATAATTTTTCCCTTACTTTTTATTCTTAGGCCAAACCAAAATTACACAGTTTAGCTAATACAACCTGAAAACAAAAATGGACGTTGGAAATCACAGAGGCAGGCGTGGAGAGTAGATGTAGAGATGGTTTGCGAATATCCGATTTGTTGAGTCGTCGGAGATGGATTTGGATCTGCTGCCTAGGTTAGATTCCAGGTTGAAGATTATGTATTTAGTCAGAATTCTTTGGTGAATATGTCTAATTTGGTTGTAGTGGGTTTATAGCAGTTCTAAATGGGGATAGAACCAAAGTGGTGGTTTGATTATGTAATTTGGGAGCGGTGGAGTTATGATGTTTTTGGATTAGGCAATATTATGTACGGTTGTTTACGAACTTTTGTGATTGTAAAAGCAAAAGAGAAGAGAGAAAGAAAGGATATAAAAAATTTGTTCCAGAAAGGATGAGATTAACACCCCAAATTAGAAAACTGCTTCGATACCCTGTTGAAGATAACCGGAGAATTAACTTAGCATGTATAGGAATACTTCACTACCACTTGACGATGCTACATAATTCATAACCAGCTATTTATAGCCACATTGCTTAGAGACCGAGTAATTGCACAACAGATAAACTATTGTGATATTGAAATATCTTTGACTTATTTTTTACATATAATAATTATCCCTTAACATTAATAAACACGTCATTGCATGTAAACCAGTTTATTTATCAGTTCAATCATCTCTAAACTTAATTAACCCACAAAGAACAATCTACAAAATAACTTATAACACATTTTTGTTCCATAATAATTTAACTCAAAGATGAGCAAAAGTACTGATCAGGAACAGTGGGATCTACTACTAAATATTCACAAAAATATCATGTATAAAGCTATTTCATAATTCGAAAAACAACCCCAAATTTAATTTACTTATAAAAAGATTATTATTTTCTGATCACAATTTGTTCCTCGGCATATATATAAAATTATACATCCATATAGTTATGAAAAATTCATATATGAACCTGTGACCGACCAAGAAAACAAACAATAATAACATAAATGAATTTAGATTGAAATACTCATCATGTTCTCGCACAGTTTGAGCTTTTCTACTCCATATGTCTCATTATCACAACAACACCTTAATAGTCGATCTTTATTCCTAAAACCAAAATGTCCAACATTTATAAAATGATGGATCAATAATTGGAATCTTTGAGTAGAAATAATAAAGCACAGTTAATAAAACATTAATATTCTATAGACTAGCCATTGCACTGAAAGCGAAATTTGGCATGACTATGGTGAATCGATAATATCGTCCGCTCCTCCAGGTTAGCACAACAATCCCTCAAACATGTGCACTCAAGGTGGAAAAATTTGGATAATTGTAGATAACATTGTCAAGGAGTTCTATTCAGAATACAATTTTGTAACCGAATAATTTTTAAACGAGAATAGAAAAAGAAGGTGGATTTATTTACTGTATTAATTCTCAAACGAGAAAGAGAAAATAATAGGGTAGAGGAGAAAAAGAACCACTTTTTTCCATCTAACCAAATAAGTTAATCTCAAAAAAATCGTGAACTAATTGTAATGGATGCCGATTAACGCAAAATATAATAGATCGGGAAAATTAAAAGATTAAGATTTATTGTATTAATCCAATAACATAAATGATGCAAAACCATAGAAAGAGGATACATATACTTCATAAGACTTATTTTACCACGAATAACGTCTGTAATTTGTTCTAAGACATTACTTTGTATTGAAATATAAATAGAATTAGCACAACTATTTTTGTACAAGGATGACCATATGTGAATATTTAATTTTTCATTCATATATTAACCATAGCATTACTTTTGCAACTTTTTACTTATTCCATCCAAAGTAGAGTATATTAAAAGATTAGGTAATCTTTATACTAGTATAACACATATAATTTATTTAACCTTTGACTAATAAATAAGATGAACCAAAAGTTTTTATGTTTTATGAACTTTTTGGTTATCGTTGTTTTATCATACAATGTTTTCTTTGTATATATTATTTTCAATGATATTTGGAGTAGATTACATTTTTATAGATATTTTGGTTTATTTCAAACTAATAATGTTCCCTTTATAACAAACAAAAAGAAATCTGTATGTGTTACATGCTAATAATTTTAAGATTGAATCTATTAGAACCCCCAAAATTTCCTTTTACACCATGCTGTTTGGTTAGGAAAATCACAGTGAAGAATTTCTAAAATTCGAAAGCATTATCTTCAACCAAACATGTTGTAGGTATCATTTTTGGTTTATATTGGCATCTTTTTTGTTATAAGCTACAATGAAAACAAGTTCTACAATTGTAAAGCGCCAACTTCAGGCAAATATATAAAGGATATCATTTTTGTGATATAATGGTAACAGATTCGATAAAAAATGACAATGAAACAATTTATAAAGTACAAAGTATAAACTTCAAACATATACATTATTGGTACAATTTTTACAAAATAATGATTTCAGTTTAACTAAAAATGACAAGGAAAGTAATTTGTAAAATTAGAAGCCGTTAACTCCACAGAAACAGACAGTGGTTATATTTTTTTGTTGAATATTGATATCAGATTTGTTAAAAATGACAATGGAAATAATTCTAATAATCCAAATCATTAATTTTAAACATATAGACTATAGGTATTATTTTTGAATTATAAGAGTATCAGTTTTTATAAAAATGATAGTGAACAATTCATAAAAATACGAAGTTAAACTTCAAATATACAGATTAGGTGTCAATTTTGCAAGATATTGATACGGTTTTTGCTACAAATGACCTGGAAAATAGTTTATAAAATTAGAAGCAACTAACTCCATTAAAATAGATAGTAAATATAATTTTTGCTAAATATTGGTACCATTTTTGTTAAAAATGACAGTTGGAATGATTTTAATATTCCAAATCATTTGTTTTAAACATATAGACTATATGTATCATTTTTGAATTATAATGGTATCAGTTTTATACAAAATACAGTGAACTTTTATTCGAAGTACCATATACAAACTTTAAACAAACTGATAATTGGTATCATTTTCACTAGATACCGGTGTCATTTTTGCTACAAATGGCATGAAAATAGTTTATAAAATTAGAAGCTATCAACTCCACTCAAAACAAACAAAGGGTATCATTTTTATTAAATGTTTGCAACAGTTTTGTTTAAAATTACATTGGAAACAATTTTTAAAATCAAAAGCATTATATGAAACATACAAACTGCAGGTGTCATTTTTCGTTTATAATGGTATCATTTTTGCAACAAAATACAACGTCTTCGAACAAGCAGACAACAGGTATCATTTTTGTTATACATTGGTATTAGTTTTGGTGCAAATTACAATTTTTTTTACAACTACAAAGCACTAACTTCAAACAAACATATTAAAAGTATCAATTTTCAATAAATAATATGTTATAAAGTGATAACTGCTCTTCATTTTCTTTCTTAGAAGCTATTTGTTGTTGCATATTTTCTTCGTTGTTCTATTAAAAAAATCAATGATATTACAATACATCTATATTGATTTTGCTGCATTTGATTTTATAGTATTTGTGTGGCGACCCATATTTTTGGGTCTTTGAATATGAATTTAATTTATTTATATATGCAGGTTTGAATTTAATGATGATAAGTTATCTACTTTAAATTTTGACTTGATTTCTAAGGACGTATTTTAAATTAAATTTTTATGATTTTTCCATTATTTTAAATAAGGAATTTTTTTCGTTTGATGGATTTTACGGCAAACGTTGGCATCTGAAAACTTCATAGGATTTAATAATTTGTCTATTTTTTTGGTTTTGTGTTCATGTTCCAATTTTTTGCGCAATCACAATTTATAATCTATTGGTCGCGATTCGTAATCGGACGCGATATGATGGCGGGATGCCGCAATCTAATTTATTCAAAATATAATAATAAGAATAATAAATAGATTAATAAATAAATAAAGATTGAAATGGCCTAAATTTAATTTTGTAGAAAAGACGATGGCATCACCTCAATCGGCCACCATTTTGTTGCACATCGGGTTGTAAAGAAATGATACCCATCTACTTCACATCCCTCTTCCTCCTCTCACATACGTTCATCCGCAAATATAAAGCTCGAAAACAATTTATATTTTTGGATCTCCACTCAAGAATTAAGGGAAGGGAGGAGAATTACAAAGTAAAACCTTTACCTAGACATTAGAATGTGGAAGGTGAGGACTTACTTCCCTGTTCTTGTTAAATGGAAGAAAAATTTATCCTTTTCATGATTTCAAAATAAAACACTCCTAGTCTATCTAGTTTCAACCCAACCGTCAAACACAAAACTTATTAGTTTCTTTGTCTAGTTTACATTAAAAATAGTTTCATGATTTTTCGTCTGGTGGTTCAAGAGATTTTTGCAAATAACATTAAGTGATCGAGGAAATGATCATTTTCGACGATTACGGTTTGGCGAGCGGAGGGTACGGATGGAATAGTAGCGTTGAATCATGATTTTTAGTAGCCATTTCATGTTTTTTAGCAGCATGGTTTTTCATGGAGGAGTATATGGTGGTGGTTTGCATGCGCACATGCATGCATCCACGTCGTGAATGGTTTCCAGGAATTTCAATTTGAAGATGGGAATAGGAGGATGGAGGACTGTGAGTTGTGGTGGAAGCGGGTCTAAGACATAGTGGGCTTGGCCCATTTGCTTGTGGAAGGTGAGAAATTACCATTTTTAATTGTTTTAAAATAGATTTATAAATCTAGCTAACGTTGAAATAGAATACCTCGATCGTTTTAAACCTAATCGGCCATACTCTTTTTGCGTTGTACTCGTATGAACGAGTAAACATTATAGTGCAATTTTCTGATAGATTTGGACATGTGAAAATTTATGACATATGAAATCGAACAGGTTTTAAATCTCGTTATTTTAAATAACAACGTCGTTTAAAATTCATATATTTATTGATGTTTATTTGGCCAAATAAATTACTATTGTGTTAAACTAGATCAAATATATTAATTGGACCCCTATTAGCGGAATAAAATATCGTTCTGCTAATTAAATTAATTTGACATTTAATTGGCAGAATAAATCTCCGTTCTGCTATTTTATAGTTTAGGACATTCCATTATATATATAATAAACAACATGCCACTTTGAATTAGTGATAGATTGACTAATGATGGTTAAGTTATTTAGTTATGGTTTATTCAAATTAATTTCTGATATTTCATTTGATATTTTAAATGTCGTTATTTCGATTTTCACTTTGCCGTCATTTATAGAATTTCATCTCCAAAACCCTATTGTATGAACTTGAGCTTTTGTTTCCGCTAAAAAGAATATTGAAAATTTATTAATCGATTTGATTAATGATAATTTAAATTAATTAAACTTTTAAATTAATTAATTTGAGAGTAATTAATCAATTTAATAGATGACGAATAAAATTGGTTTGTCTTTAGATTTAATTAACCATTTATGCTAACGATGTTTTATACTTGGTAAATCATTTTAAATAATGATTATTTTAGGTTAATAAATTTTTTAAATGAATGATAATGGAGTTTAATTAATTTATTGAACTCAATTAATTATTTTATTAATGATGGTGGGATCAAACTAATTATTTAAATTAAGGATAATTGAAACTAATAATTATTTATATGATATATAAAAGCAATTAATCATTTTAAATAATGATAATTGAATTTTATTATTCATTATAATTAATGATTGTTTTAAATTTAATTGATTGTTTTAACTAATGATTTGTTGAATTTATTTAAATTATTTTAATTATTGATGTTTTAACTAATTGGTTTGACTAAGAAGTTTGGATTTAATTAATTCGATTAATTTACGATTATTTTAAGCTTCATTAATTGTTTTAATTTAAGGAATTTAAAATTACTTATCATTTTAATTAGTGATGTTTGAGATTAATTATTCATTTAATTAATAACTATTATAAATAAATCTTTTTAATTAATTGATTTAATAAAAATGATTATAGTAAATGAACTAATAAAATAAAATGGTTTAATCAACTGATTTAAAGTTAATAAACTAATTTAACACAGTTTTTCTAAAGGTAATTTACCAATGTTATAAAAGTGTTTAGAAATAATTATCTATTAACTTATGGTTAATGGATTTGTTTATTTAAAATAGAATTTAAATGTGATTTATGTTAGTTCATCCGATGATGGTTTTGATGACAAAAACCATAGCACTTGTTATAAAATATAAATACTAATATTCTTGTCTAGATATATATGTATATGCAAGATATATGTATGTATGTATGTATGTATGTATGTACGTACGTACGTACGTATGTATGCAGGTACTGGAAATGAAGACTGTACAGTATAAAGATTCAAGATTGAGTTAGAGATTAAAGACTGACAAATTCAAGACTAAAGAAATCAAGACCGAAGACTCATGAGTATTTAGAGTTCAAGATATCAAGATAAATAACAGAGTCTAGATTTATGTTAAAACTTCGTAATAGTACTAAAATCTTTATTCGGATTTTAATTGTGGCATGGAATCCACCTTCTCGCTTTAATAGTGGGATGGAACCCACGACCTCTTTAGTGGTATGGAACCCACGACCTTCTCTAGTGGCATAAAATCTACAAAATTTTCAAAATGATTTATTTTTTCAAAAACTATTTTTATTTTTAAATAAATTAACCTTTATTTAAAAACTATTTTTGATCATATTAATTTCAAAATCATCCCTTGTTTTTAAAACTATGTCTTGATTTTAGTATTTTAACTTTAATATATTTTAAAGAAATCTATACTTAGTTTTTAATTTTACTTTTATGTTATAAATTATCTATTTTAACATAACTTTTTAAAACTCTTTTAGAAGTTTAAACAATATTCAAAATGCTTTACCAAGTTTAGCAATTGTTTTGAGAAGTTTTAGAATAGAAATCATTTTAAAGCCAAATCTATTTTCAAAAATAACATAGGCATATCGACATCCCTCATTCCCTCATGTCAACATGGTAGCCATAGAATTCAAATTTCAAATTTCAAAAGAAGTGTCTATTTGTCATAATCTTTTGCGAATGGACATGACCATTGTTCTTCTACAAATACCAGTTGCTTTCAATGAATTATAAGTTAGTTTTTCTTCATTTCTTCACTCCTTCTCCACATAAATATTCTCTTATATTTCAAAATGCTTTAACTAAACTCTGTCGAAATTCTAAGTGAATCAAACTCGATCATCTCTAGTTTGATTATCTACCACTCTCTCTCAAAGACCTCGGTGCTATTCAAAGTTAAAGGATCTTTTGTAATCAAAGAACGAAAATCAAAGTGCATCGAGTCACTCTCTCTATCAATGTGATTAGAAACGGTGTGATTGTGGCACGTAAATCAAATGGGTGTGATTGTAGCTCGTAAATTAATTAGGTGATCTGGTAGCCTGGTTAAATCAATAGGGTTTGCCATGGTCTCGAAGACATGAGGGTGTATCTCTTGGCCTTGAAATCAAGGTTGTAATATCGACATAATATATGAAAAGAAATCCGCACAAAAAATTATATGGTATTTGGATATAGGGTGACTCTAAACCAGTATAAGATTCAGGTATGTTCTTTCCTTTACTGCTTTTACTTACTAATTTCATAGTCTCTATGCTTATGAAATTGCATCTGTACGTGTTTAATTTGAAAAGATTTCAAAAATTCCATAAAATCCATTAAACACTATTCACACCCTCGAGTATTAATCCAACCTTAAGATCCGTAATCCATATTTCCTGTAATTTATTATCTTTCGGGATAATTGATGCTATTTTAAAGTTATAGAAAGGAATTGGAACTCGATTGTTGGGTGTTAAGTTAGATAAACTTCTGGGTGTTTAGTATGATGTTGGTTTAGGCCTTTGGGGTCACGCACTTGAAAAAATTATTCTCTTAACATTTAAATAATATAGAACTAATTCTAAAAGTGCTTTTACGAGTATGAAAATCAAGCCAAAAAGTTCAGTTTGTTTTTAAAATGAAAAAGAGTGATTCATCTATGGAAATGAATTATTTATGTAAAGCGAACCACTTATATGGAAACGATTTATTTGTATAATTAGCACTAAACATTGAAGAAGTCGACTTGTCGCTATTTTGAAAGTTAAGAATAATCATGTGACATGACTTTGGGGTAACACTACCTTAACTTGTCTGGCATTATTATTAACCTAGAAATAGTACAAGTTTGAATTCAACGAGTGATGATAAGTATACAAGACTTATTTTCCATATACGATCGTTTTATGTCCTCGATAGTTGATATCTCTACTATCGGTTACTTCGGCCACTTTATCTCATCACTCTAAGACGATGTCTTGCTCATTTGAGCTTTGTTATCCTTTGTCGGAAATGACTAAACCCAAAGAGAGAGTGGGGCCAAGCTCTATGGCGTTGCTCCCATTAGGGTATCTTCACATCCACTCTAGATTAGATTGGTGTTACGCATTCAGATGTGAAGTACTCGGATACTCGGTTTGGCGGGGTCTGACTTGGACAAATCTAAGAGCCATCGGAGTCCTCAAGTATATTTCTAGAGGTATTCTTTTGGTAAAGGGGAGCACCCACCTAGTCATTTGTCGGAAAATTTCCCTTCCTTATTGATTCGTATCTCTAAATTTGCTTAGCTTAAAATTGCCACGAGTAGAAACAACTCCTCATAATGGCATTTAAGTGTTTATTTAGTCCACTCTATCGAGTTTGGACTACTACTTTATTTAGCCCGTTCTATTCAGTTTTCAATTTAGCCCATTCTATGGAGTTTGGACTGTTACTTTATTCAGTCCATTCTATGGAGTTTGGACTGTTACTTTATTCAGCCTATTCTATTGAGTTTGGATGTTACTTTATTTCTTCCATTCCATCAAGTTGGACTGTTTTTCCTTATTCAATCCATTCTGTCCAGTTTGGATTTTACTCGATTTATTTCCATTCTTTCAAGTCTAGTTTAATACTATTTATGCTTAGTCATTTTCGGATTTGTTTCTTGACATTTATCTCTACCCTTGCCTGGATGGGTATTGTTCTTGTAAGGTAAAAACGCATTCCACGTTAGCGGCCCTGTCTCGTATAATTTTTATATATGTTTCCCCGTATTTGAGTTATTCACGCTGGTTTTACCAGAATGACCTGGGCATGGTTTTCCTATAATGCTCGAGTCAGACCGAGCATATTTTCAGATTTAGATGGATATTTTGGAACTTTGGTAGTGGAGCTAGAGGCCTAGAGATGCATTCATGTAGATGATTATATTTACGTTTCTTACATTGTTGTATATTATTCAACAGTTGTGAGGATAGGTTGTTATAACTGTCCATGTTGAATAGATTAGTATACTCTGATTGATGTCTATACATACTTATATTACAGATTTATTTTGGGTAAAAGATTGTTATATATTATAGATTATTTGTTCCACTATGAGATTCTGTAATGTTTGGTTCTTCTTGTCTTCTTTCTTCTTTCTTCTTTCTTCTCCCTAACTATCTGCCTTTTTGTTCAATTTGAGTGTGTCATATGTAGTTTATTGACTGCTTAAACTATACAGAAAAGCGGGTTGTTCAATTTGTTAGTTTTTCCCATATGTTTTCTTTTATTTTTGATTGATTTTCATCTTCTGCATTTTATTTTTTCTTCTCTTTGTTCTTTATTCTGGCATTTGTTGTGCTTCTTATTCAACCCGTCATTTTCATAAGTTTAGCTTTCTAGGTTCTACTGTCATCATTTGCGGTTTTAGGTCGTTTTGAGCTAGGTATTTTGTTTCTTGGGTTGGGGGTTGTTGTTGAATTTCTGCTAGAGCTAGGTTTTCTGCTATTCTAGTTCGGCATTGCTATTGAATTTTAGGTGGAGCTAGGTTTTCTAATTTGCGATTTTTGGATTGCTATTGAATTTCTTATGGTTGTTCATCGTTCGCTGATGTTTGCGGTTATGTTGGAGATAATGATTTTCTTTTGTTTTTAGAAGCCATTTCTATTGTAATTTTAAGTTTTAAAAGATAATTAAGAAAAGAGTTTGAAATTGAAAGTGACCGTAGAATGGAAGAAAACAGAAAGGTAGACGAAGATTTAATTTACAAAATGGGTTTGTGCCTATCCATGAAAGAAAAAAATCACACGTGTCCTTTTGTCAATTTTTTTAAGATAATTTGTTCTTCAAATTTTTTTCCCATCTTTTTGAAATAATTTTCAATCAAAATTCACATGACTTAAAATTTTCGCAATTATACACATAATTGTCTTTTGTTCTCTTGAACTCTTCTATATTCAAGTTTACATAATTTATTATTCTAATTTTAGTACTTTATTACAAAAAATAAAATCTATTTCTAAAGTTTACAAACAAAACATATCAATATTTTTCTAAAATATGTATGTTTACAAACATGCACAACGTTTTTACTTTTTAAAATTGGTATATCAAGTGAGCTATTTAGCATTAGTAACAAATATTTTGCTAGAATGAATTAAATTAACGATAAGTGATGAATCCTGTATTTTTAGTTTTATAAATTGCCAAATATTTTCAATTAACATGTTTTGGGAATGTGCTAAACGTTGATTATGTGTATTTGTAATAACTAAGGGACAACAATATAATATTTAGACTAAAGAAAACTTTTCTATTGTATTTTATTGTCTTTTTGGAAGATGTAAATTACTTTTTGAAATGTTCATTACTATAAAATAAATTATTGAGGTATGAAACAATTGTTTAAAAGCCAAATTATTATTTGTAGATAATTAAAATAACAATATGATTTGTAATGTTTCTTTTAATTAACATTTATTTAAGTCGTTAAATAAATATTTCATTAATTATTTTGATAATATAATATATTTATTTCTGATATTGATATTAATTACAAGAGCTTTAAACTCATAAAAATTTATCGATTCATTAATATTGCACTTTCATTTTTGGATATTTTCGTCATCCTCTTAAGTAAAATTTGGTAACTATGTCATTTATTTTTTAAACAAGTTTACTAAATGTTAAATGCACATATATGTATATAAATATTTATCTTTTGAAATTTATGAAAATATTAATTTTAACATTAATTAAGAATGTTATCTTTTATTCATTTCAAAGAATTTTATTCATTTCTTTCGAAATATTAAATGCTAAATGATAATACACCGGTATTGTTGGCTGTAGAAATTATAGTTTAGTGTTTTTATGCATATATAAAAATATATAAATCATGTAACAAAAATTACTTTAAAAAAATAGTAAGTTTATGCAACTTAATCATCTTTATATAGATTTACCATATATGCAATAATAAATTCAATTAAAAATAAAATTATTATTCGCAAAACACATCGATTGGAATTCACATGTTACACTGTAGTAAAAGAAGAGTTTCAAACCTTAAAATGAATTATATTTAATGCCTAAAGTATAACTGATTTTTCAACCCGTAACATAGTTGTACGAATTAGTTACAATACCAAAACCAATGTAACTCACCCGTTTCATGTTACATTTCACAACATTACCCTCTTCCGTATATAATCCATTGGACAATTCCCATTCACCTCCACATAACTTAACATCTCCCTCAACAGCCAAAAAAATAAATATAACTCCATAATTAAAACATTTAAATATTTGTAACTTCTATTCTCCCCTTCACCAAAATAAAACCCACCTCGAACCCACCACCATCCATAGCCACGGCAAATCCGTTTCCATCTCCCAACCTGAACCCAGCACCAGACATTCAACAACAATCTCAAAATCCTCCTATTAACAACTAAAATGGCAACTGGATAGTAGAGGAAATGCTGGCCCTCATCACCGCCAAGCGCATTAGGACGACCGATGCGGTGCCGCCGCGTTGTCCTCCTTCCCCAACCTATGCTCCACCCATCAAAGCTAGAAGTAGATAGAGAATTACTGTTGCGCTGACGGCTGCCTCCGTTCATAGAACCAGTGCAACAACAAATGGGACAACCTCCTCCGCGAGTACAAAAATGTGATGACCTAGAATTTTAAACGTTTGAAATTGAAATATTTAATTGATTTTAAATATTTGGAAGTTAGTTTAACTTAAATTTCAAAATATAACTGTAAATTTGGCAATTAAATTATTGAATTTAATTTATTTAAGTTGGGTAAAATGTTGAATCTTGATTTTTAAGCTGATTAAAAATATTTTAAAGGCTTGAAAAATCTATAATGATAATACTGAAGATAACGGAAGCTTCAGGATTTAATTTGGAAATGATTTATTCATTTTTGAAATTATATCGTTTAAAATGATATTTAAAAATAGCCTTCCAAGGCACAGTCTTGGATTTCGACGAAACCAGTTCCATTGGATCCGTAATATTGCATTATTATCGGATTTCAATTTTCGTAGCATTCAGAGTTGTTGTGTGATCGTATGATAAGCAAAAACGTTGAAAATTGTACTAAAATTTAATTTAATAACTGGTTAAAAAAGCTAAACAATCGAATTTGGAACCCAAACCGTTTACATTGCGTTCGGAATAGGGGTATAACCTTATGAACGCCTGGTGGCACGCTTCGATAGGAGTTTGAAATTTAGTGTTGCGACAATCGAGACTATTTGAATTTGAATTCAAATTTAAATAATATTGTTGCATTAAAATATTGTGTTAAAGAACCTACATAACACGTATTGCAATTTTTAACACATATTCATTTTAATTACATGCGTTTGATTTTAGAGAAAAAATGATTAAAATATTTTAATTAACGCAAACTGTAAATAAAAAAGAAAACCCCAAAATTTCATTTCCCTATTATCTCGTTCAGAACTACAATTTGAAAATTAATGGTCGAGCGAATCTGAAATAAAAAAATAAAAATAAAAATCACGGTCCTTCCTTTCTTCGTTCTTCTCGGCCTTCAAATCAAACGCGTTCGCAAAATCATAAGAAGGGGATGATGTGCCTCAATTCGACACTTTGATCTCATGAAGGAGATCGATGGCAATCGCAAGTTGATGGGAGGCTCGTTTGCGCAGGAAGAAGGAGCGAGTAGATTGCACGCGCGTAAGGGAAAGGGCTTCGCACGCGAGGCGGTTTGGGGGAAATCATTGTTGACAATGCAATCGCGATCGGCTAAGCTAGCATTTCGGTGACTTGTTGGTGAAGGGGAAGTCGCTGCGTCGGCCATGGTGACTGCAAGTTGGAGGCGTGACTGAAATTGAGACGGCGACTTTGAATGTCGCGAAGTGTCTTTCGTGATTTTGGGGGAGTCGACGGTGGGAGGTGTCGTGGTTGGAAGGGGCACCTAGATGTGATATCGGTAATTGCAACGTGTATGGGAGGTCGCGTGCTGGCAAGTCAATGGGTCGTTGGGGTTCGCTAGCTCGTGAAGCTGTGGCAGTAAGGGTATATATTCTTTTTAATTTAAATACAATAAATATGTATATAAACATAAATAAATAGATGGAATTCTTGATTTTCAGTAAAGAAAAAAATTACTGCGTTGTTTATATAAAAAGAACGAAATAAGTGTACATATATGCATTTGATCAATTACTAATCATTTAAATAATGTAATATGGGATTAATCTGTTAATAAACTTATTAAATTATTTTAGTCGATAAGAATATTTTATAAACTAAATGTTGGATTAAATTTAGTTTTAAATTCAATTTTAGTTAAATAAATTTATTAAGAGAAATTGTTTTGAAATAAAATCACTGGTGAATTAAAATCATCAAACGAAAATTGGTTATTCGATTATTTCGAATATTAATAAATATATGATTGTTTTACAAGGTCTGAAACTGTGAAGAAATGGTCAAAATGGAAATGGATTGCGAAACAAAAGCAATGGTGAGATCTTCTCACTCAAATTTTAATAATTGAATATTTCAGTTATTGACTGATTTTT
Source organism: Allium cepa (assembly GCA_030765085.1). Classification (NCBI taxonomy): domain Eukaryota; kingdom Viridiplantae; phylum Streptophyta; class Magnoliopsida; order Asparagales; family Amaryllidaceae; genus Allium; species Allium cepa. The sequence goes on along the minus strand of CM060943.1, from coordinate 869,927,207 downwards.
GGAATGTGATGGTGTGTATATATATAATGAGAGAAATTTATTTCCCGCATTATATAGCATATGACATCGTATGCGCCACATAATAGCGGATTATTTTATATAATCCTATGTACCGCGATATTCCACCTCGAAGTGGAGTTGGTACTTAATTGTTGTGCTAACATCTATGGATGCAGGGAAACAGGTTGGAGGGATCCAACTGGATTCCTTAAATATTTTAATTTGTTTCATATATTGTGTGTTGATTTATTGACAATTTGTGAATGATTATATTGCTGATTGAAATCGCTGAAGGTTATAGTTTAGCCGAATATATTTTTGATATTGTAGGACACCAGAAATAAATAAATTATGATTTTTGAAATTTAAGAAGAAAGTTTATAGTAAAAATTTATTTTTGAGGATTGGATAAATTTAAAAGAAGGAATTTTAAAAGGATAAGTTTTTATTTTGTTGAAATCCTATTAAATAAATTCCAAAATATAGGAAAGATCTTAATAAATGGATTTGAGTAATATTATTCAAAATTTGAACAATTTATTTAAACTTCGGATTTTAAATAGTTTGGAATAGATAAAGGAATTTATTTTAAAAGGAAATAAATTTAGAAATAAATTTGAAATTTGATTTGGCATTTGAAAATAAATTTAAGGATTTCAATTTTGCAACCGATTTGGGGTTTGAAATAAATGTTTGGAAAATCAATTTGGAATTTGATATTGTGTTTGGAAATAAATTTGGAAATCAATTTGGAATTTGATTTGTGGTTGAAAGTACATATTTGGAAATCGATTTGAAAATCATATATCAGTGGATATTTGGAAATTTAAATTCACAAAGAGAATTTATAAAGGTAGGGGAATTTGTTTTAAAAATAAATATTGGGTTATTTTTAGAAGTGTGGAAAGAAATTTACAGATTTGGAATGTAAATTAAAATAAATCAAGAAGGATTTATCGATTCATTCAAAAAGACCATCTTGAAATGGAAAGTGTATTTTCCCGGGAAAGGCGAGTATGTTTCCTAAGTAGTTATCAAATATAAATAAAAAGTGCTTAGTTGGTCTTAAAAGATTGTTCTGGAGAAACTATTTTCTTAAGTTATTTTTAAAATCTTTAAAGTAAAGATTTATTAATTAATTATAGAAGTGATTATTTAAAGATTTAAATTTATATTGATTTAGAAAATGGTTATTTAAAAATTTATACTCTATCTTCTAATTTTCTTTTAAAGTTAGTTTTGGACTTGAAGTTTATATGAAACATTGATATAATGTTTTCATAACTAATATTTAAAAAAGTGTTTAGAATTAGTTTTTATTCTAAATGTTTCCAAGTATATTTTGGAAAAGTGATTTGAATTATTTTAAAGTACTTGAACTCGACAAATTTTCAGTGGAAATAAATATTTTGAAATTTGTTCCACATGAGGAAAGTGATTTGAAATTTGTTTCCAAAGGGTTGAATTGTGAAAAAATATCTTGCGAAGATATTTTGAAAAATAAATAAATTGGGGAAATTATTTAAATCTGGTGATTGTTGTGAATATTGATTGATAGTTAAATAACCGACTATCAATATGGGTCTTCAAGTGGCATTCGAATTTCGATGCGACCGAGGTTGGATTCCAAACGGATATTTGAAAACCACATCGAATCTTTGTGATGGATCTTTTGTTTAAAATATCAAAGTGGAAATATATTGCGATTTACTTGAAATCTAAATATAGCACTTATTTTTTAAAATAAGCGCTCGTTATTCGAATTAGCCAAGGAGAGGACTTTGTATCATAAAACCCATTCCGAATAATGAAACGGCGAAATGGGATTGCATTTGAAGATGGTGTTGAAGATCGGGTATTTTCGAAAGCGAAAGGATTACCTGTCGAATGTCTCTGCACTGAATTGCTCCGGCACAGAGATTTGATCACACTTTGTGATGGGGATTCTAGACGTGATTAGTGAATATCCGGATTGCAAGGACTTCTTTGGAAGTGCCTACGGTTTCGTTCGAATCTGGGATGAACTTGTATGGATGTGTGTTTGACATTACACTTTGAGATATAAAGTTGTTTTCTGTTAAATACATTTCTGTTGGTGGTGGAATTTTTTTTATCTTAGCTTAACACTCTTCTCTGAGACGTACAAGCTTAGAGGTTATGTAGTTGATTATTACTAGTGATATACATCCAATTTGGTAATGTGGCATACGAAGTGCTGCTGATCATTTGTTGATCGTAGCATGGCTTTTGTGTAAAGCGTAGCTTTGTAGATGAGACCTCATCGGACCTCACACCCCGGAAATGGTCGAAACAGGAAGAATGCGACAAGGATATGAGGATAGTGCCCTTAAGGGTATGTCATTTCCTTCTGGAAAAGGGTGGTATCATGGTATGGAGCCCAGATATTTAACCTATGCAGTTGATGAAAATTTATTACTTTATGGTGGTTTCTTTGTGGTTAAGGATCCTCGAATAAAGGTCGGTAACGATCGGCGGATGGCATGCTCGTGTAGTAGTTACCTAGTTATAGAGGTAACTAGGTCTTGTGTAGGTAGAGAGCTTGTTAAGTTCATCAGGCGTCCCTCCAGAGGCATATCCATGTGGCATAGAAGTTCCTTAGCCTGACCATTTGTTGGAAATCCAATCTCCAGTATGCGCCTTGTACGGTTTTAGTTGTATAACATACCTTTTACTTTTGGCAGTGACCCGTTGTTTAATTGGTAACTATAGTAGGCATAGTTCGAAATGTCTATGCTGGCTAAGAATAATATTATACTTTCGAAATGTTTTCTTCACTATGCACTAATAATAAGGTCAAAAGGGTTTTTCGTATCAAGCATGTTTGACTATCATGAGGAGAAATCTCCTCCAATTCTGCGTTTGCATTGTGTGTGTGGCAGGAGGCCTCATGGTAGTTTCATGTTCCAAAAGCATAACTGATTTCTTTTTATTTTCTTTGTAAAAATAACTGTTTTTAAGATCTCACACTAGTCCCATGACTGACCTGGAGTTTATTATTCCCTTTCTAAACTTTGATTGCCTATAATTTTCCACACGTGCAGCCTCGAGTCAGGTTACCATTTGTTCGGGAGCGAAGTCAGAAAGTTGCTGTGGAAATCAGAAGGCAAGCTTGATGGTGAGAGTATCATTATACTATGTATTATTTGATGTGTTAGGATTGCTGCAAGTTCAGGTTTAATATGGATTAGTTATCCTAAATGCCTATTGTTGAATTGTGTTGTTGTAAACTCTGATAATGTGAAATTGTTGTTTTAAAGATTATTCATTTATCTATTATATTTGTTCTGCTGCGAAATGTGAGATTCTGTTATTGTTTCTGTTTCTCCTTCTATCTTTTTCTTCTTTAGCACTAACGGTTCGGTTTTCTGGCATTCGATTGTTCAACATTTTATACAGTGGACGTATTGATTTCGACGTTCGGAAGTCGAAAAATTAGACCGTTACAAAGTGGTATCAGAGCATTTGGTTAAGCGACAGCCTCGGCTCTAGTGAGGATTACTCATTAGAGATAGAGTCAGTAGTACTCTATAATGAGTTTGAGTGTAATAATAGATATGAACGTGTATTTGTTAGTGAATATAATTTTTTTATATTGTATTGACTTATTGGTTGATTGTTTATAGATTCTGGTCGTTGCAGTTTGGCCAACTGTATTGGTAGGGGTTTCTAAACTCTTAAACGAGATAAACCGAAACAGTATAGTTTTAAAATCGAGTAAATGAAATAATTTTACCCAAATTATTTTTGTATGTAAAAGGAATAATTTTTCATAAATTATTATAGTATATGGTTGCTTGATTGTTATGAGGTGAAAATATTACATTATTATCATTGATTATTGAATAAGAAATCAAAATTATAGCTAAAAGCTAAGAAAATAGTCATATACAAATGGAATTTCTAAAAAGGTAAATTTAAATGTAATTTGTAATTTGAAATAGAATTCGAGAGAAATATTTGAAAATATTTTTGAAAAGATTTGAAATTTGGAAAATTTGGAAATTAAAATCCTTTTAGTTTGAAAATGATTTTCAAAAGTTTGGAAAAAATGTTTTTGAAGGGATGAAAGCTCTATACTCTTTTTGGTCGCTGGAAAATAATTCTGTTGATGATCCCGACATCATCGGTATTCATGTTCGGGTTTCCAAGAGAGGAATTGCTGCAAAATTATTTAAAAATTGAAGTTGTCTGGAAAACTGGGTTTGGTTTTGAAAATCCAAAAGATAATTTGAATTGATTTCAAAAATGATTTTGAAATGTTGAAAAGACTCTGGAATCCTATTTAAAATACTTATGGAACATTAGAGGTTTGATAATGTATTAAATTTGGAAATTTGCTTAAAATGTAAATAAGTTGGAATACTTATCGGAGCTTAAAAGTTCGAATTAAAACATAGTTTAATGGATTAATTTGAATAAAAGAAAATTTGAGTCAAATAAAATGATGATATGAATTCAAATGAAATTGAAATGCAACTAAATGAAATTGAAAACTAAGTGTTGAAGTTCGTTTCGAATTTGAAAGCTAAACTAAATTCATATGGAATTTGAAATCCATTTTAAATAAAATAGGTTTTTATGAAGTAGCTTTCGAATACAATAAGTTATATTAAATTTTTGTTGGACTTAAGAAATAAATGGTAAAATTTTTGAGCAAATAATTCTGGATGTTATGAAATGGTAATTGTGAACAAAGGAATGAAAATCGATGTGGATAAAAGAAAAGAAAATTGGTAAAGATAATAACCAATTAGTATACGTAGGATGTACGTATATTATTTTATTCGCATAGCGATTTGATCCAGAATTCGAGCACAGAATTTCGAGATAATTATATCGATCCGAGTTAGGATTTTTCACTAGATTTTCGACGGCGAACCTGGATATGGATTTTTGATTGATTCTGGAAATTATCTATCATAGTTTAGAACTATGCAAGGAGAATGACAGTTTCTGATCAAGAAACCAGATTTGAGTCCGCACTAGGAAGTCGGGTGGGCGATATTAGTTCGGAAGAGAAATTGTATGATCTAGTGAGCGATCGAATTTGATATTGCGTACGAATGATATATGTGTATCGTACAGATTTAGGGATTTAGAAAAAATTGAGAAAATTTAGGGAGTTAGAAAAATTTGAGAAAATTTAGGGAGTTAAGAAAAAATTGAATTTTAAAAATTGAATTTAAATTTAAATTTGAATCGTGGAATAAATGATGTTTGGAAACTATGAAAGATTTTGGGATAGTTAGTTGAAGCGATAATGGGTCTTTGATAAAAAAGATATGTTTAGGTAAGTTGACAGAACTATTTTGGTTTTGGAAAAATAATAAACGGGTTATGGACCATTCTTCTTAACTTGTAAGACGAAATTATTTTAAGGGGAAGAATGTGACGACCCAGAATTTTGATCGTTTGAAATTTAAATATTTAATTGATTTTTAATATTTGGAAGTTAGTTTAGCTTGAATTTCAAAATATAACTATAAATTTGGCAATTGAATTATTGAATTTAATTTATTGAAGTAGGGTAAAATGTTGAATCTTGATTTTTAAGCTGATTAAAAATATTTTAAAGGCTTGAAAAATCTATAATGATAATACTGAAGATAGTGGAAGCTTCAGATTAATTTGGAAATGATTTATTCAGTTTTGAAATTATATCGTTTAAATCGATATTTAAAAATAGCCTTCCGAGCCGCAGTCTCGGATTTCGACGAAACCAGTTCCACTGGATTCGTAATATTGTACTATTGTCGGATTTCAATTTCTATAGTATTCGGAGTTGTCGTGTGATCGTATGATAAGCAAACACGCTTAAAATTATATTGAAATTTAATTTAATAACTGGTTCGAACAAAAAGCTATCTTCTCCGTACGATCGAATTTGGACCCTGAACCTTTTCCATTGCGTTTGGAATAGGGGTTTAACCTTATGAACGCCTGGCGGCACGCTTCGATAGGAATTCGAAATTTTGTGTTGCGACAATCGAGACGATTTGAATTTGAATTCAAATCTAGTTAATATTGTTGCATTAAAATTTATGTTAAAGACACTACATAACACGTATTGAAATTTTTAACATGTGTTCACTTTAATTACACGCGTTTGTTTTTGGAGAAAAATAAATAAAAATATTTTAATTAACGCAAACTGTAAATCAAAAAGAAAACCCCAAAATTTCATTTCCCTTTTACCTCGTTCAAAACTACAATTCGAAAATTAATGGCCGAGCGAATCTGAAATAAAAAAATCAAAATCAAAATTACAGTCCTTCCTTTCTTCGTTCTTCTCGGCCTTCAAATCAAACGCGTTCGCATAATCATAAGAAGGGGATGATGAGCCTAAATTTGACATTTTGATCTTGTAAAGAAGATCGATGGCAATCACGATTTTGATGGGAGGCTCATGAGCACAGGAAGAAGGACCGACTAGATCGCGCACGAGTAGGGGAAAGGGGTTTCGTGCACGAGGCAATTTGGGAGAAATCATCGTCGACAATACAATCGCAATCGAAGAAGCTAGGGATTTGGCGACTTGTTAGTGAAGGGGATGTGGCGGCGTCGGCCATGGTGAGAGCATGTTGGAGGAGCAAATGAAATTGAGGCGGCGACTTTGAATGTCGTAAAGTGGCTGTCGTGATTTTTGGGGGGAGTCAACGGTGGGACATGTCATGGTTGGAAGGGGCGCCTGGAGGTGACATCGGTGATTGCATCGCGTATTGGAGGTCACGTGCTGGCAAGGTAATGGGCCAATGGGGTTCGCTAGCTCGTGAAGCTATGGTAGTGATGGTATAAATTCTATATTATATTAAATATAATAAATAAGTATATAAACATAAATAAATCGATGGAATTCTTAATTTTCAGTAAAGAAAAAAATTACTTTGTTGTTTATATGAAAAGAATGAAATAAGTATATATATATATGCATTTGTTCAATTACTAATCATTTTAAATAATATAATATGGGATTAATCTGTTAATAAACTTATTAAATTATTTTAATCGATAAGAATATTTTATAAAATAAATGTTGGATTAAATTTAGTTTTAAATTTAATTTTAGTTAAATAAATTTATTAAAAAAATTGGTTTGAAATAAAATCACTGGTGAATTAAAATTAACAAATGAAAATTAGTTATTCGATAATTTCGAATATTAATAAATCATATAATTGTTTTACTAGGTCTGAAACTATGAAGAAATGGTCAAAATGGAAATGGATTGCGAAACAAAAGCAAAGGTGTGATCTTCTCACTCAAATTTTAATAATTGAATATTGCAGTTATTGATTGATTTTTGGATTATGATGGTATAAATAGTATATATATATATGTTTGGAGTTATTGATTTCTCTCATTATATAGCGGTTGAGACCTAATGCGCTGCATAATAGCGGATCATTATAAATTTTATATAATCCTATATACCGCGATATTCCACCTCGAAGTGGAATTTGTATTTAATTATTGTGCTAATATCAATGGATGAAGGGAAAATGGTTGGAGGGATCCAACTGGATTCCTAAAATATTTGAATTTGTTTCGTATATTGTGTGTTGATTTATTGATAATCTGTGAATGATTATATTGCTGATTGAAATCGTCGAAGGCTACAATTTATCCCAATATATTTTTGGTATCGTAGGATACCAGAAATAAATAAAGTTTGATTTATGAAATTTAACTAGAAAGTTTATAGTGAAAACTTATTTTTGAGAATTGGATAAATTTAAAAGAAGGAATTTTAAAAGGATAAGGTTTTATTTTTTTGAAATCCTATTAAATAAATTCCAAAATATGGAAAAGATCTTAATAAATGGATTTGAGTAATATTATTCAAAAGTTGAAGAATTTATTTAAAATTCAGATTTTAAATAGTTTGGAAGAGATAAAGGAATTTATTTTAAAAGGAAATAAATTTATAAATAAATTTGAAATTTGTTATGGCATTTGAAAATAAATTTTGGGAATTCAATTCTGAAATCGATTTGGGGTTTGAAATTAATGTTTGGAAAATCAATTTGGATGTTGGTTTGGTGTTTGGAAATAAATTTGGAAATCAATTTGGAATTTGATTTGGGGTTGAGAGTAAATATTTGGTAATCGATTTAAAAATAATATATCAGTGGATATTTGAAAATTTAAATTCACAGTGGGAATTTATAAAGGCAGGGGAATTTTTTTTAAAAATAAATATTGGGTTTTTTTTAAAGCGTGGAAAGAAATTTACGGATTTGGAATGTAAATTAGAATAAATCAAGAAGGATTTATTGATTTATTTAAATAGACCATTTTGAAATGGAAAGTGCATTTTCCCCAGACAGCTGAGTATGTTTCCAAAGTACTTATCAAATATAAATTAAAAGTTCTAGAGTTGGCTTTAAAAGATTGTTTTGGAGAAACTATTTTCTTAAGTTATTTTAAAAGTATTTAAATTAAAGATTTATTTAATTAATTATAGAAGTGATTATTTAAAGATTTAAATTGATATTTGATTTAGAAAATGGTTATTTAAATATTTATACTCTATCTACTAATTTTGTTTTACAATTAGTTTTGGACTTGAAGTTTATATGAGATATTGGTATAATGTTTTCATAACTTATATTTAAATAAGTGTTTAGAAATAGTTTTTATTCTAAATTTTTCCAAGTATATTTTGGATAAGTGATTTAAAATGTTTTAAAGTATTTGAACTCGACAAATTTTCAGTGGAAATAAATATTTGGAAATTTATTCCGCATGAGGAAGGCGATTTGAAATTTGTTTTCAAAGGGTTGAATTGTGAAAATATATCTTACGAATATATTTTGAAAAATAAATAATTTGGGAAAATTATCTGAATCTGGAGATTGTTGTGAATATTGATTGATAGTTAAATAACCAACTATCAATGTTGGCCTTTAAATGGCATTTGAATTTCGGTGCGGCTGGGGGTCGGATTCGAAATGAATATTCGAAAACCACATCGAATCTATGTGATGGATCTTTTGCTTAAAAGATCAAAGTGGAAATTTATTGTGATTTACTAGAAATCTGAATGTAACACTTATTTTTTAAAATAAGCGTTCCTTTTTTGGATTAGCTGGGAGAGGACTTTTGTCATAAAACCTATTTCGAACAATGATATAACAAAATGGGATTGCATTTGAAGATTGTGTTGAAGACCGGGTATTTTCGAAAGCGATAAGATTACCTGTCGAATGTCTCTGCACTGAATTGCTCCGGTATAGAGATTTGATCACCCTTTGTGATGGCGATTCCAGAAGTGATTAGTGAATATCCAGATTGCAAGGGCTTCTTTGGAAGTACCTTCTGTTCCGTTCGAATCCAGGATGGACTTGTATGGATGTGTGTCTGACATTACACTTTGAGATATAAAGCTGGTTTCTACGAAATACATTGCTATTGGTGGCGGAAAATTTATTCTCTTAGCTTAACACCCTTCTCTGAGACGTACGAGCTCAGAGGTTATGCAGTTGATTGTTACTAGTGATATACACCCAATTTGGTAATGTGGCATACGAAGTGCTGCTTATCATTTGTTCGAAGCATGACTTTTGTGCAAAGCATAGCTTTGTGGACGAGACCTCATCGGACCCAACCTCGAAAATGGTCGAAACAAGAAGAATGTGACAAGATTATGAGGGTCATGCCATTTAGGGTATGTCATTTCCTTATGGAAAAAGGTGGTATCATGGTATGGAGCCCAGATATTTAACCTATGTGGTTGTTCCAAATTTATTACTTTGTGGTTGTTGCTTTATGGTTGAGGATCCTCGGATGAAGGTCGGTAATGACCGGGGGATGGCATGCTAGTAGTTACCTAGTTATAAAGGTAACCCAGCCTTGTGTTGGCGTAGAGCTGGTTAAGTTCTTATGGCGTCCCTCCAAAGGCGTACCCATGTGGCATAGAAAGTTCCTTAGCCTGACCATTTATTGGAAATCCAATCTCTAATACACGCCTTGCACGGTTTTAGTTGTATAACCTGCATTTTACTTAGGGCGGTGACCCGCTGTTTAATTGGTAGCTATAGTAGGCATAGCTCAAAATGTCTATGCTGGCTAAGATTAATATTATACTTTCGAAATGTTTTCTGCACTATGCACTAGTAATGATATCAAAAGGATTTTTCGTATCAAGCATGTTTGACTATCATAAGGAGAAATCTCCTCCAATTCTGCGTTTGCGTTGTGTGCGTGGCGGGAGGCATTATGGTAGTTTCATTTTCCAAAAGCATGGCGGATTTCTTTTAATTTTCTTTGAGAAAATAAATGCTTTTTAATATCTCACACTAGTCCCATGACTGACCTGGAGTTTAATGTTCCCTTTCTAAACTCAGGGTGCCTATAACTTTCCACACGTGTAGCCTAGAGTCAGGTTATCATTTGTTCGGGAGCGAAGTCAGAAAGTTGCTATGGAAATCAGAAGGCAAGCAGGATGGCGAGAGTATCATTATACTATGTATTATCCGCTACATTAAGATTGCTGCAAGTTCAGTTTTAATGTGGATTAGTTGTCGTAAATGCCTAGTGTCGAATTGTGTTGTTGTAAACTCTGATAATGTGATGTATATACTGATATAGTGCTTTTGTTTTAAAGATTATTCATTTACCTATTATATTTGTTCCGCTGCGAAATGTGAGATTTTGATATTGTTTCTGTTTCTTCTTCTATCTTTTTCTTCTTTAACCCTAATGGTTCAGTTCTCCGGCATTCGATTGTTCAACATTTGATTCAGTGGACGTATTCATGTGGACTTTCTGAAGTCGAAAAATTAGACTGTTACAAAAAAGATCCGCTACTGCGAGTCCAAAAATGCTAGAACTAAACCTGGTATTGATGCCAACTAGAAAAGCTACTGGGTGATGGAGCGCGTGAAAGAAAAGAATTCAACCCTCCTACCAACATGGGATTCGACATCCACGAATTGATAACTATTATAGTCAATCGCCGCAACGATTGTCGGATCCCCGTCTCCTCGACACTAGTCACGATGATCCCACCTCTACCACCACGGCAGCCATCAAAAGACCTCTTGCCCCCACCAGTGGCGATGCGACCTTCCACAAAGGTTGAGGACTCAAGTAATATCAGTTTTCAATCTTTTAATTTGAAAACGTGGGATTAGACTCGCGGGGCCCTGTGCATAATAATGCATGCAATATTTCATTATAATCACAAACCTATGTAAAGTTTATGAAAAAGATTGCTTTTTTATAAAGCTTTTCAATGTTAAGAGTATCCTATATGCTTTTGATATCATTCATTTCTTGATTTTGTGTTACTTTTTTTTGGGGAAACAACTGGATTGGACGAGTCGGTGGAGGAGGAACAGGAGATGAAAAGAAGAACGATGCGAGATTTAGGGATGACCACGATGAGTACTGCTCCTATGCTGTCGCCGACATTGGTGACATCTAAGGAGAACAAGCAGAGGCACAAGGAATTGATGGAGCTAGAAGAAAGGAAGTTGAGACTGGAAGAAAGGAGGTTGAGGTTGGAAGAGGAGAGATCGGAGATGATAAAGCCAGCGGTGTCCGGGTTGTTATATGCCATTAATGGATTATCCAACGCTGTGCATGCAGTTGAGTCGAAGTGCCGCTTATGGTGGTCGTATGTAACTAGGAGGTTTCTTCATTTTGATTGTGATCTGAATGGTGGAGTTACCTGTTCGGTTACAGATTTCTAACCGTCAATTTTTTTCCTTTTTCCAATCTAAAAAGGTAAAAACACTAATGAGTTGTTACTAAGTTAAAGGCATTCCAATCTTCATTTAATCTGTTAATGAGTACTTTCAACCACATGAAGTTTGTCTTACATGTATTTGCAATTTGAAATTATATACGAATACTATATATTTGTTACCATGAATACGAACGGACATCAGATCATTATTTTGATTTTATATATCGATGAACTATGAAATGTAGTTAGGAAAGTTGGATTTAACGTAATATTTTATTTTTTTCTATTTTATTAGTCGTAAATCAATAAATATGATAATAATAATAATAAATAGTTTTAAGTAGCTAATATAAGTTAAACGCATATAACATAAATTTTTAACTTAATAAAATAATAAATACATATATTTCATTATACTAAAATATCCGTAAAATAAATTATAAGCTTTAAAAAACCGAATGGCTAATTTTTGGATGCGTATGCGTTCGCATCCCCATCCGCATCCGTTTTTTTGAATATATAATATTTATCCACTTTTAGGATACAAAAGCAAACGGATTTCATACTTTTCGAGTATCAATTAACAGCCTTAGTAGTCACTAATTTATTTGAATTCTACATACTCTTTTCCCCACATCCTAATAGTATACTAACAAGTATCTCCTTTCATGTAAGAAAAACCAACACTTTCTACGTTTACTGAATAAGCATCCAATGGTGGAGCATGTAGTCAAGAAGAAATGAAAATCGAATGCCAATTTATTGGATAATCGCAACAAAAATGAAAGTCATTTTATGACCTTTAGTATTCTGTATTAGTGAGCAAACATTTTCATTTGTGGAATACTTATTTATTTGAAAAAAGAAAGGAGAAATTGAGCTTCATTTTTCTCAAAATTTTCACTTTATTTTGAGAAAGAATGAAAAACATAATAATTTAGCAAAAATTCATTTTCTTCATATCTTTTTTCGTTAATAAATTCTTCTATGGTAAAATCTTCTACCATATATACTTAAAACTTCTAGGTAGAGATTACTACAAATCTTCAAATCTTTCAACCTTGAGTGCACAAGATTAAAGAGTCGTTCTGTTAATCTTGGAGTGCGGACGATAATTATCGATTGCACTAAAGTCATGTCAAAATTCGCTTCCAAGATAATGTCATCATCCAAGACACAAATCCAATCTATTTTTCTTGTTGTTTCTACCAATCAATTCCCACAATTTGAAATGGAGATCAAATTCAACATCTATACGATTAGTCTATTCAGGTTTCCGAACAAAGATTGTGCTATTATGACGATACGTGCCTTTGGATTAGCAAACAAGAATTTTGAGCAATGTTTGAATCAAATCTTGGAATTTCAAAACATCAACATGGTAATATATTCAATTAACACTATGGTACGATCCATATTTTCCTTCAGCCTTCATATTTGAATTATATTTGTATTTTGCCAACAATCCATTACGTTAATATATTTGAAACTATATAGTTAATCAAGCAGGTCCAGTTGAAGGAGTTCTGGTACCTAAAACTATTTGTTAGTCAATGCCATATTACAAATACTAATTAGATTAATAAAATTAAAGCATCAAACTCTTTTATATACGATACAAATAACAAATGGAATAATAAAAAACAACAACTGTCTTAGCAATAATACTTCAAGTCATATAACGGTTCAAAACAAAATTATTTTTTAGCAACTAATTTGTGTTAGAAATGTTAATCATTAATTTTCAAAATAAAAAACACTTCTTTAATATAAATTTTAGCATTTAGATTATATAATATTCTATAAATAGAAATTCGTAACATAAGATTCTACAATTTAAAGATAAAAAAGTTTATCACTTATGCATAACCAAAAAATAGACGCACGGATAAATTTAGAAATTTTTTAGGCTGAAGGACGATGTTGGTCATAACTTGCATTTTGTATAGTGTAAAACTGAATATAATGCTAGTTATAACAGCATTCTGTATGTTGAACATAATGTTCAATATAACCAGCATTTGTCCTTCAGTCTAAAAATAAAACTCGATGTCGTTCAATCTAATTTTTTTAAAGTTTGTACATTTCTCTAATTCCCTAAATTACTTATGCTTATCTTCCTTGCAATTAGCATCTACTTTATTTTCATAAAATGGTTTTTGTTAGCATCTACTATGAATATGTAACATCCTTAATTTTTGATAACAATATTTAGGAAATTTAAATCGATATATTAAGTAGCATAATGATGCTATGGAGATTGAGATTTGAATAAACCATATATGCATGGCGGTGCTTAATAATAAAGTAAATGGGCTTAACTGGGTTACTAAACTGATTAAATTACACATGGGCATATTAGTAAAATAGTCCCATTACTTTACACGGCTATACATTTCTCACTATTGTCCAATTACGTTCATTTTTCAAAAATAAAAAACGAACGCCAAAATTCCTAAGAGCTAGCCATTAACAAGGGGAAAAGAGGAAGATTACCACCTTAAACTATGGATTAAAACTAGGGAGGATTAAGCAACAACAAATCTTAAATCCTAATCAAACCAAGGTGAATAATAAGTTCTATAACATCCCTATTTTATTCTATGATTATGTGTTTTCAGATTTATGTTTATATTTGTTTTTTATAATGATACGGATGATGATATGCTTGAAATACGTTATGTTGGAATTATTTTAATTCCTATACAAATGAATTTGCTCGGTTTTAAGGGAAAACCAAGGGTTATGATTTTCGAATGCCATGGAAAAAATTTATGTTAAGAAAGACATGATTTTGGAGATGTGTTTTTATTTTCAGAATTTTCCAAGCTATAAAAAATTTATTATGAATATCCAAAAGAAAATATGATATAAGTGGGTTTAAAAATTTGTTTGGAGTATTTTATGAAGAAACTGGATCCAAAATTTTGATATGTATAATTACATGATGAAAGTGATTTTTTTGTGATTTTTGGGGAATTTTATCCGATGATTTATTAAGGAAAATAAATTATTTTAAAAAAGGGACTTTTCAACAAATATTGGTTTTGTCATACGGAAGTTTTAACTTGTAATGCTTTGATTTAGATCATATTAATGAGGCGGTTTTTAATTGTAAAATATTTGAAAAGTTTTAAAATAGCCAATCAAGAAGTTACAATTGGCAGGTTAGTTATAAAGCAATTGCCATGTTTAGCTATAAATTAGCATTTCAGAAAAAAGGTAGTTCCGCTTATTTCGGAGGCACCTTTCGACATCTTTACCTCCTCACCATCCCAATCGAAACCGTCTCTATCAAAACTCACAAAGTCGGAACCAAAGCACATGGCATCAATAGAATTGGTACGAAGTGAATTGGTAAGTAGCGGAAGGTAGGGTGTCGAAAGCTATGTTTTCGTTAGGGTCGAAACCAAGGTTCACTATTAAAAAGATAAACACCTACCTAGTTTTTGAAGGGCTTTCGATTGGGTCGATACCCTATAGAGTCGAAATCTTAGTTTGTTTTCTAAAGTTAAATTCCTGCCTTGTTTTAGTTTAAGCTTTCAACATAGTTGAAAGCCATGCTTTCGAAAGTGACTTTATAAATAACATTCGAAGGGGTACCTTTTTCCTTAAATAAGTGCTTTCGAAGAATTTGGTTTCAACCAAGTCAAAACCCAACCGCTAATTTCTCCTTTCGACAACATTGAAGCCAACTATGCTGTTAAAGGGTTACCTCTATTTTAACATGAGCTAAGCCTTTTTCCTAAATGGTTTCGAAAGGGATCAAGGTTTTAAAGGAAATGGATTCTAAATGGGGTTTCGACTCTATCAGTCAAAGTTTTTATTTTGAAGGATTATGCCTTTGACTAGATGATTCCAACACCATCATTTTTCCTTCGAGCAATTTTATAATTGGTTTCAAAAGAGATATTTCGTGTATAACCATTTATGACCCAATTGATGTTTTAAAGAGAACCCAATACTTTCGAAAGGGGTATTTTCATTAGCTTTGAAGCTATTTTCCTAAAGTTAGTAAGAAAGGTTAGGATACATTCGAAAGGTATGATTTGGTTTTGAAAGGATTGATTTATACATCTTTGAAAGGTATATACTTAGAGTTATGAAAGGAGGCTTTCTATGCTTTCGAAGGAGGTCATTCAGTGGTTTCGAAAGTTAAGTTTTAAGATTTTAAAACAAATGACCCATTCTCATTTTAAAAGGAAATACCATGGCATAAATAAAGAATTTGGAAATATTATTCACATCAACATTAACCCATAAATGTATGTTAGGGAAGGGCAGAATAAGCAGATAGGTTAACCCAGTGGTGAACATAAATTATGGAATGTTAAAACTTTAAGCGGGGGCCAATAGATGTACAATAAGCCTATGAAAACTGTATATAACTAATGATATAGGCAAGGGCCAATAGGTTCATATTTCAGCCTATAAAAACTATGATTTAATACTTGTAGGGGCCAGTAGGATTGTAGTTAGCCCATGAAAATTATATCCGGATTAAGATATTGACAATCAGTCAACATGTTCCTAGTTAGCCAATAAAAACAAGGATAAGTGAAAAAATATTGGAGTTACCAATAGGTTCTTTGGGATCCCATGAAAACTATGGCATTGGGCAGATAGTACATAACATTTATCGAGACAGAAAGTCAGAATGAATGGGGATAGGTAATCTTAAATCGATTTACTTGTTTTGCATATCATCATAATGTTTTGAAATATTATGCTTTAACCATTTTGGATGTAGGAGCACAGTGTATGGTTTTGTAAATGTTTTAGGATACTAGTAAGGAGAAAAGCCATTCCATTAAGTGGCGTGATCTCACTAAATATTTAATGATTTAAGATGGTAAATTATTATTCATATCAGACTTCATGTCTAACTCCAAGTTTTTGTTTTCCCTATAAAGTCTCGATTACTCAATTGATTTTGAGTAGGTTGAGAGTTAAGATTCCCATATGTTCTTTTAGATGAATAAAGCTTCCAAAGACATGTAAGAGGCGAGCTTGTTATTAAAGTTCTTTTATTTCTGCTGTGCAATTTATTTGTAAAGAAAATTGATTTCTTGCCTACCTATATACTCTGATCTATCAAGGGGGAATCTTCATATGTCACTCTTGGCATATTTTGTAATAATTATATGTTATCTGAACGTGGCCTACGAACTGGGATTATGTAGTCAATTTGAAATATTTTGAAATGGAATGTGGAGTTTGTTTGCTGTTTAATTTTTTCCATATTCTTGTCTTTCTATGGATCAATGTATCTAATATCGTCATATTTGGTCATCGAGGATTAAAAACTATTCATGACTGCAGCATCTGCAGCCGTTAATTTTGAGCCTCTAAGTAAGGGGATGTTATAAGTTGGTATTACAGCATACGTTTGTGAAACTTTAGAAAAACTTAAACCTAAAATATTTTCCAAACATAATCTGATGAATCAGATAATAAGATTGGAATTGGGTTAATGCTATAGTAACGTACTTATATTTGCTACATATAGCCATATTTATATAAGTACGTGTCCTCCGCTCTCTTAGACCGTTCTTCTGTATCTTAATCAGGCTCGTATGCAGATTTACGAGAGGGGAGATATGGAAGAAGGAATCAGAAGAGGAAATCTCGGTGGAGGAAGCACCACAACAAATGTAAATGCTCGACCCACTACTAGGAGAAACCTAGGTCGATAGGCTAATGCTAGCAATCAAAGTGTTGGAAATCCACCAGTAGATATGGAGGCGATGTATTGGTTCTTTATTGGTTTGATGTAAGCATGAGATGATGCTGGTGTTCTAAAAATGCAGGAGGAGCTAATCCCGTTGCTCAGTTTAGAATAATTATGCTCTGCTAAGTAGAGATTACACCAGTTTAGGTGGGAAGCCATTTCAGAATTGACTGTGGCATTGTCAGTGTATATTTACTGATTTAGGCCTAAATGATGGACAAAAGTGGAGGCTGGCCTCTAAACAGTTGCAGGGGTCAGCACTGCATTAGTGGAATAGTGTCACTGTCAGAGTTTCGAAAGAGAAGTTAACTTGGGTTGATTTTAAAATGTGATTTGAGTAGAAGTTTGTATCTGAGTTTGCTAAGCCCGAGGAGATAAGGAAGTTTGCTAAACCTGAGAAGGTAAGGAGAGGTGTCAGTAATCGAGTGATTTGAACTTGATGCTAGAATATTTTGCTAGGATAAGAAAATATCACTAAGTAGCCTTGATAGTCATAACCGAGTGATATTCTCAATGGAGAATACTGAATGGATTGTTAGTGGTGTGCTTAATGCTATGGAGGAAGGAAATGTGTTAAGTCAGGTTTGGGTAGTAAGGGAGTTTGTAGACGTCTTTGAGCTAGTCACTAGACTACCCCTGAGAAGTGCTGTTGAGTTTAAAATAGATCTTGTGCCAAGACTTATACATATGAGTAGACCACCTAGCAGGATGACACAAACTAAGATGAAGAATTAAAGTTGCAGCTAATGGATCTGAAAGGAAGTAGTTTTATTAGACCAAGCAGTTCACCTTAGGGAGCGACCACGGTATTCGTAAAAAAATGGGATGGGTCATTAAGGGTGTACATTGACTATCGCAAGTTAAACGGAAGGACAATTTAGAATAAGTATCCTTTGCCAAGAATAGATGATCTGTTTGATCAATTGGACTTGGCGACAAGCTTTTATCAGTTAAGAGTGGCGGAGGACAGTATTCCTTTGAAAGCATTTCGAACTGGGTATGGTTCGTATGAGCGGTTGGTGATGCCATTTGGATTAACTATGCACCTGCTTTTATTGTTGATTTGATGAACCGAGTTTTCCGAGAATATTAGGATAGGTTTGTGTTGGTGTTTATAGATGACATTCTAGTCTACTCTAAAGATGAGAGAGAGCATGATGTTCATCTTAGTGTGGTACTTGAGACGTTGAGGCAGAATCAATTAAAGGCGAAGTTTGCCAAGTGTTACTTCTGGAAGAAAGAGGTAAAATTTCTTGGTCACATGGATTCAGAGAAAGAATTGTCAGTCGATCTAGGTAAGATTGAAACCATGAATAATTAGAAAAGACCAGAGACAGTGACCGAGATTAGGAATTTTCTTGGACTAGCTGGCTACAACCGGAGATTCGTTAAGGATTTCTCGTGAATAGAAGCACCCTTAACTACGCTAACTAGGAAGGAGGTAAAAATTTTTTGGTTTGAAAAATGTGAGGAAGCATTCCTTAAGTTAAACAAATTGTTGATAAATGCACCCCTGTTAGTATTTCTAGACGAAAACCAAGGATTGGTTATCAGGTCATTCTGGAATTCAGGAGATGCTGTGGAGATCAAGAGCAAGCTGGACGGCGAAGCGTACCACTAGTATATGTAATATTTCTTTCCGCTGTTTGTTGTTGTACACTCTGATAATGTAATGTGATGTGATGTAATGTAATAACTGATATAGTGATTCTGTTTAAAGATATTCATTTATCTATTATATGTTGTTCCGCTGCGATATGTGAGATTCTGTCATTGTTTCTGTTCTTCTTCTTTTATCTTTTTCTTCCCTAACCCTAATGATCTGATTTTCCGCCATTCGATTGTTCGGCAGTTGATGCATGGACGTATTAATGTAGACTTTTGGAAGTCGAAAAATCAGGTCGTTACATTGGTGGTATATATTAATGCATATGGAACTGGATTAGGAGCATTGTTGATGTAGAATGGTAAAGTTATTGCCTATGCTTTTAGGCAGCTTAGACAACATATAGTTAGATATACTACTCATGATTTGGATTTGCATAGTAAAGGGTGGCTAAGGAGAGATGGAAGACTTTGTGTTCCCCATACTAGTGATTTGACGAGAGCAGTTTTAGCAGAAGCACACCATTCTCGAATGACTATTCATCCAGGTGATGATAAGATGTATATGGACATGAAGAGAGTGTTTTATTGGAGTGGCATAAAGAAGGATGTAGCAGAGTTCATTCCTAAGTGTCTAGTATGCCAAAGAGTTAAGGAGAAGCAACAAAGGCCTGGTGGATTGCTTCAACCATTGGGTATACCCAAATGGAAGTGGGATAGTGTTTCGATGGACTTTATAGGCGATTTAACCCGATCTAGGAGGGGGAATACCAGTATTTGGGTGATTGTACATCGTTTTATTAAGAGGGCCCACTTCATTCCGGTTAAGAGAAAGAGGACAACAACATATTTAGCATCCTTATATGTTCGTGCGAGAGTCCGACTTCATGGAGTCCTCTCCAGTATAGTGAACGATAGAGACCCTATCTTTAATAGCAAGTTTTTGAGAAGCTTGCAAGAGGCTTTAAGGACGCAGCTTAGATTGAGTACGGCCTATCACCCTTAGACGGAAGGCCAAATGGAGAGAGTTAGTAGAGTTCTTGAGGATTTGTCGAGGATGTGTATTCTTGATTTTGGAGAAACTTTGGAAGAGCACCTTCCTTTAGTGGAATTTGCTTTAATAATAGTTTTTAAGCTAGCATCGGGAATGCACCTTTTGAAGCTCTTTATAGAAGAACAGGCAAGTCACTTTGATGCTGGTTAGAGTCTACAGAGAGATTGCTACTTGGTCCCAACATGGTTAGAGAGACTTTAGAAAAGTTTTATTTGATTAGAAGGAGAGGCACAAGATAGACAGAAATCCTAGTAGTTAAGCGGAGAACGGACATTGAGTTTGAGGTGGGAGATTTGGTTTTCATTAAGGTATCTCGCTAAGAAAGGTAGTGAGATTTGGTTCGGGTGGGAAACTCGCTCCCAAATTCATAGGAACATTTTCCATTGTGGAAAGGGTATGGAAGGTGGCGTATCAGATAGAGCTATCGGAGAGACTCGCAGGAGTTCATGAAGTTTTTCATGTTTCGCCCTTGAGAAAGTGCTTGCATGATTCACTAGAGGTAGTGTAACCTATTCAACGTGAGGAAGTTGAAGTGGAGAAATATGCATCGGTTCGTCGCATTCCTACCATGATCGTTAGGCATGATATCAGGAAGCTTAGGAATAAGGTTGTACCTTTGGTTAAGGTGTAGTATGGAGACATCATTAAAGATGCTATATGGGAGGTTGAAGAGAGAATTTGTATCTCTTATCCATTTCTTTCCGATGGTACGTTTTGATTTTTCTATTTCCATCTTTAATTTTGAATAGGTTCTTTCCTTTAGTATCCCTTGGGAAGGAAGATCTTAGGATTCGACCAATGCATGGTAGGGCTGAATGTAAACATGTTACTAGAACATGTTATGTATGATGGACGCTAGTGGTCGTAAGTGTTTGCTAGTGGATGCTACTGAACACATATATACATTAGGCACTATTATCTCTTAGGGATCGGCCTAACTATGTTACTAAAGCATATGCATATGGATGTGTGCCAATTTGCATTTTTATTTTATTTCCCCGGTTGCTATAAATGGATTATTAGCATATGATTATTGCATTGGATGATGATTGTAGCATGCATATAGAACTATAAGTTGCCATTAAGGAATTTGCATTCATTTGGATACATGGTACGGACATGATTGCATAAAAAGGATGTAACGATCCCGATTTTTATGCCAAATATAAATTAGTAATTAATTAAATTTTTGGAATTTAATTGAGAATTTATTGGTAAGTTTATTTGAAAATTTTCAGAATGAAGATATATTTGTATATAAATTGATTATAAATGGAATTTGGATTAGAAATTTAAAGATAAGTTTTTTTTTATAAATTAGATTTAAAACTATATATTTTGGAATTAATAGAGATTATTTTTCTAATTATAAAAATTAATAAAAAAAAAGTTTAAAATACTTTTCTTTTATACTTGAAATAATTAATTTTGTATATAAGTTTAAAATACAATATTTTGAAATTTAATTTAAATAAATTTTATATTTGAAATAAAAGTGTAATAAGTATGATTACTTAAGTTTAAAATGAAAATAAAAATTTATTTACTAACTTATAAATAATTATTAGTGTATAATTTCAAATCATGTTACTTTAATTTGTATAAGTATAAAAATATACATAGGGAAATAAAATAGATAAATATGATTTATAAATTGAAATCAAATAAGGTTTGAAAACAAAATTTGTAAATAAATTTGAGAAGAGGTCTAAACATAAATTTAGTATAAAAAGAACATGTGTTGCTTTCTTAGGACATAATTCAACATGTGTTAAGTGATTAAACAAGAAGTTAACAAGTGGCAAGTTGTTTAATTTAAAAAATAAAAAAATGCATACATAAAAAAAAAGGAAAGAAAACAAAACTAGGCCATATTTTCTTCTTCCAAATAGTTCAAACCTGAAAACACTTTCTGTAATCTACCTAAAAACAAATCCAAATCTACCTCATATTTTCAACATTCAAACCCCTCATATCAAAAGTTAGCAATCATCTTCAAAAGCCTCAGTTCAAAACATGCAATCCATTTCCCTGTAATTCACTTCAGAAATGCAAAGTATTCTTAAAACAAATCATGCAAATCTGAGAATCAAACACTTTCTGCAATGTGGAAATCAAACTCAAGTCAAACTCAGTTTAATTAAACCTGGAATTAAAATCAAGAAAACAAGTCTGCAATCTGGAAATTGGTTCTGCATGCAAATTAAAAGCAAGTTGGAAATTCAAAGAGGAATCAAAACAGAAAGATAAGATTTTCAAAACCTGGTTCTCTGTCTTCAGTTTTCCAAGTAAGTTTTAACTTTTTAGTTAATGAATTTGTAACTTTAAAGGGAAAAGAAAAAAAATCAGTTAAGTTGTAATAAACTGCAGATTTATTTTATGAAAAGAAAATCAGAAGGCAATGCAAACATGCAAGTTTAAAAAGCATCAGTAGAAAAATATAGGGTCTGGGCTCTGTTTTCATCACACTTCAAGTGAGCAAATCCCCTAGCCTGCTATGTTTTTTTCTATGCTTGTATTTGTCTTTGAAGCATGCATGGGTTATGGTTGAATGACTGTGTGGATTTGTTTGAATGCATTTATATATATGTGAATAAAACTGGGTGTATACTAGTGTACAGGCAAAACAATATGCCTCCGTTCCAGGTTTCAAACCTTACCTATAAAAAATAAAAAAATAAAAAAATCATCCCAACACAAAACATATTAGGATTTGATGGTTGAATGAATTAATTTTATATGGGTATAACATTATTTATAAAAATGTAAACAAGCAAAAATTTACAGATAGTTTATTGGAAATTTCAATTTCACAGTAATGACCTCTAATGGTGAAAATTCAAGTGATTTAATTCCTGTTTCTGATTATACAATCTAATTTGTACTCGGGAGTGTTGGATTTTAAAAATAAAATTTTGATTTTTAGTTTCAAATTTAAGTGGGAATATGAGTTTGAACAGAAAACTCCTATTGGCCAAATTCCGGCGATTAGAATCGAATTGAGCACCGAGATCAATGGTGAGGGAAGCTTGCATGTTGATGATCACTAGAAAAATACTCGAAACATTTATAACAAGGTGCAGTGGCGGCACGAGGGATCTGTAGGGTTTAAGGATGCATTTTGAACAACGGCAGCGACGTGATTGCCGCGACGTCGTCGCGATGTTTCAGGCGATCGGACTGAGTGTAGGAGGATCATGAGTGAGTGTCGAAGCGTGGGTCGAGTTCGCGTGGATTCCGGTGGTGCGAATCATCGACGCAAGGCGTTTGCGTGGGTGTAGTTGGGTTGCAGTTGGATTTGAAATGCCCAATTCCGATTCTCTGTCAAAATTGATAATCTGGGTGGTTGAAAAGCTTGAGAAGTTGTTCGGCGACACGTAGAAGCCATCAGGGGTGGTCGGAGGAGACCGCGTCGTGGGTACACGTGCACGCGTGTGCACCTGAATCTGGTCTGTGGAAATGTTTGGGAAGAAGGACAGTAGGCTCGGGTTACAGCTCGAGATTATGGTGGGTTTGCATCGAAGTATCGTTGGGATCAAGTGTTTCTCAGGGACTGTCTCGGGTTGAATGAGATTTGGCTCGAGTTTGTCAAGTGCGTTACCAGATTTTATGTTTCCAGTTTTGAATCGCAAACATGTTCTCCAGTTTATAATACAATAGTTTTTTTTTACAAAGTAAATTTTACTTGCACAAAGTTTTCAAAGTATATCTAAACTAAATAAGATTCCAAAGCAAAATAATAAATCAAGTTTCAAAATTTAAACCATTTTCAAAACAAGACTTCAAGATTCAAAATTTAAAAAGGGACAAAGTTTTAAAGGAGGATTGATGGAGATTAATAAATAAGTCAATCAAGAGTTAATCTATTTATGGGGTTAATCACTTAATTTATTAATGTGGTTAAGGATGATTAATTACTTAAGAAATATTTTTTTTATAATTAATTAATGATTAAAATTGATTTATTAATGGATTGGAGAAATTTTTTTGTTAAATGATAATTAATTAAGGCGATTGATTAATTGAGATGATTAATCTGGGAATAATTAATTAATTTAAAAGCTAATCAATTAATAAAAGTGATTAGGAATGATCACTTAGGGTATTTTGATTTAGAGTGATTAATTAAATGGCAATCAACTAAGGGTTAATTACGTAATGCAATTAATTTAAGATTAATTAAGGAAAATAAATTTTAGGATAAATTTATTTAAGATAATTACTTTGTAATCAAATGAAGGTTAATAACTTTGTGTAATTAAATTAAAGCTAAATACTTAGTGAAATTGATAAAGGATAATTAATCAAATGATAATTAATCAAATGGTAATTAATTCAGGTAATTAATTCAAGGAATCAATTAACTTAAAATTTAATTAATGGAGAATGATAATTAATTGAGGATAAATGATAATTAGTCAATCAAAGGTTAAATTAATTAATTAAAGATAATTAATTAAACGGTTAATTAAGTAATTAAAGGTAAACTGTTAATAACTAAAGGTTGATGAATTATAATCAAAGGTTAATTAATTCATTACTAAAGGTTAATTGATAAATGACTAAAGGACAGTTAAACCAAAATGATTTGTAATTAATTAACCAGGATTAGTAATTATTCGTAAGTAATTAAAACCGATTTGAATTACTCAAACAATTAACTGATCTTACTTATAAATGTTTGATTTTTATTAGATGCTATGTGATGGATTGTTATATTTGTTATGTGATGTGATGCTATGTAATGTTTTATGCTAAGCTATTAGATCCGTGATGTATATGAATATGCAACCCATTGACCCATAGAATGATATTTGAATTTTGATGCGACAGGGAGTCGGATTTCAATTGGTTATCCGAAACCCACATCGAATCATATTAGTGAATTTTTGTGATTGATAAATTTATTTTATCTATGAATATGTTGATGAAGATAAGTGTTATGGGTTATACCGCTTATCGATATATCTGTGATGGTTGATGATTATGCACTATCGTGTAATACCCCTGGACCACACTATACACACACAAATATGGATTGCACGTGGAAATCGGTTAAGTCACAGACTTTTAAAATTATTTCAAATTGAATTTTTAAATTCAAATGGTTTTTGAAATGGATGGGGTTTAAACTAAAAAGCTTTGAAAAAGAATTTCAAAGATAAAAGTTATTTTTGAATAACTTAATTTAGTTTTGAAATCTGATTTAAAATTAAATTCAAGGTTTGAAATTAAATTCTATTTTGAGAATTTATGAAGTAAAAGGTTATACAAGCTTATATGGGTTTCGAACCATTTTTAAAAGTGTTGTTTTTGGGAATTAAATTTAACCCAAAGATTTTAACTTGTATAAATGAAATCGGATTTTTCCAAAATAAAAACTGCTTGTTTTTCAAATGATAAAAGCTTTCGTATAAGAAATGAATTTCCAATGTGTATAAAAGGAATTTCAAGTTGAATTGAAATGGTTTTCCAAGTTGTGAATGAATAATTGAAAACGGGTTTGGAAGTTATGAGTAAAATCTTAGATTTAAAGATTAAATGAATTAATCCAATTAAAATGGATATTGTTTTGAAAACCTTAAATGGATCTTTGTGAAATTGGGTAAACTTTGTGAAATAAATCTTTTGTTTAAAGATTTGAAATGGTAATTTGGTTTAAACCATTTAAATGAAAGTTTTGGATAATAAGTTGTGATTTAACTGAAAATCCGATGTCCATATGTTTTTAAATATTGCGCCCGTTATTCGGTTTAGCCGGGAGAGGACCTTGTGTCATATAACCCATTCCGAATAACGATACGTCGTTATGGATAGCATTTGAAGACCGGTGGTGAAGACCGGGTATTTGCGAGAATGATAGGACGACCTATCGATTGTCTCTGCACTGAGTAGCTACGGTATAGAGATTTCCTAAGTGATGGGAAGTCCGATCGGGATTGTGAATACCCGGATTTGCAAGGGCTTCTTTGGAAGTGCCTTCGGTTCTGTTCGAACCCGGAACAGACTTGTATGGTTGTGTGACTGACACTACACTTTGAGATATAAAGCCGATTTCTTTCAAATGCATATCTGTTGGTGGCGGAGAATTTATTCTCTTAGCTTAACACCCTTCTCTGAGACGTATGAGCTCAAAGGTTATGTAGTTGAAGTTGTCAGCGATATACTCCAATTTGGTAGTGTGGCACGCTAAGTGCTGCTGTATGTTGATGATCATTTGTTGATCAAAGCATGGCTTTGTGGAAAAGCGTAGCTTTGTGGTCGAGACTGCATCAGGACCTCACAGCCCGGTAATGGTCGAAACAGGAAAGATGCGACAAGGTTTCAGGGGTAGCTCCCCTAGGGTATGACCATTCCTTCTGGAAAAGGGTAGTATCATGGTATGGAGCCCAGATATTTACTCATGTGGACACACTATTATTATTACTGTGTGATGTTGTTGTTGGAGATCTCTCGGATAAAGGTCCCAAAGGACCGGGGGTGGCATATCTCAGGTTTTATTCCCCGGGAAGGGGGTAGCCGGCCCTGTTTAGCAGAGATCCGGGTTGGTTCTCGGGGCGTCCCGCCAGAGGCGTTCCCATGTGGCAATAGGAAGTTCCTTAGCCTGACCATTTGTTGGAAATCCATTCATCCAATACGCGCCTTGTACGGTTTTAGTTGTATTACCTGCCATCTACTTATGGTGGCGCCCTACTGTTTTGATGGTAGCTATAGTAGGCATAGTTCGGAATGTCTATACTGGCTAGGATTTATATTATACTTTCGAAATGGTTTTTCCACACCGTGCACTTATAGTAATAATATCAAAGAATTTTCTCGTATCAAGCATATTTGACTATCATAAGGAGAAATCTCCTCCAATTCTGCGTTTGCATTGTGTGTGTGGCGGGAGGCCTTATGGTAGTTTCATTTTCTAAAAAGCATTGCGGATTTAAACTTTAAAAGCTTTGTTGTTTTTTTTAAAAGATAAAATTGTTTTGTTTGCTCATACCAGTCCCATGACTGACCTGGAGTTTATTGTTCCTTTCCTAAACTCTGGGTGCCCACTATTTTCCACACGGGCAGTCTAGAGTTGGGTTTTCAGATAATCCTGTAATAGGTATAGATTCGTTAGCCTTCGAAGCTCTTTGGATTTGTGGATCGCATTTGCTGCACTTCAGCATCACACCAGTCTTGCTCATCTAGGTGGAACGTGATGAGGGTTCGAGCTAGCTTTGGATTGAAGATGGAGTTCTTGGAGTTTGGCATTGAAGACACTATCTTTCCGCTGTTATTTCCTTGTATCTCTGATAGTATTGTTATCCATTGTACCATTCTATTGTATTCTGTTGTATCAGATATTGTATTAAACGTTGTATATGAAATGTATCATGCATATTTCTTCCGCTGTGTTGTACTTATTGTGTTATAAGCTCCGACGAACCAGGTTCGACGTTTGGATCTGCGGCATTTGAATACGAGTGTCGTATTCGGTGTCGATTTTCGAAGGTCGATTCAGGGTCGTCACAAAGGAGGTCGACTGAATCAGTGTACCGCCTAATCTTTTGCATTAGTTAGGTACATGGACACTACACCTTTTGCATATATATATATATATATATATATATATATATATTATAAATTGAATTAGAAAACATAAGGACAATGGATGTAATGTATGGTGGTTGAGTATATGGTTGTAGAATTTGAATGAAAATATTTATTTCATTTTTCTGTCCTTAGAGATTTGGAGGACGAAATCCTTTAAGGAGGGAAGAATGCAACAACCTGAAATTTAAGCTATAATAATTAACTAATGAATTAATCAAATAATAAAATAAGATTGTGAAATTATCTAAATTGAGCCACGAGAGTTGCACATTGTGTCTGTGGTAATTTTATGGTCCATTTCCCATACATAATTTGTCAAAATCCTATTTAATATGAAGAAATTATGAAGGAAATAGGAACTAAAAAAGAAAACAAAAAAATATGAGTCG
The DNA here is from genome assembly GCA_030765085.1 of Allium cepa. Classification (NCBI taxonomy): domain Eukaryota; kingdom Viridiplantae; phylum Streptophyta; class Magnoliopsida; order Asparagales; family Amaryllidaceae; genus Allium; species Allium cepa. The sequence continues at coordinate 869,899,125 of CM060943.1, read as the reverse complement.
GGTCGACCCAGGCCAAGGCCAGGTCGACCCTAAGGTCGACCTCCAAAGCCCTAGGTCGACCCGCCTATGTATATGGTCGTGAAAATATACAGCTTCTAACGATGATATACTTTTCAATTTTCTTTGAATCCTGTGCGTTCATGTTTCCATCCGACGGTTCCTAGTGAGCCTATGACATGGTTGCACCAGATTTAATATTAAAATCTAAAGGTCTGAGATCCCTAGACTATACTATAAATAAGACCCTATGCCTAACTATTTTTCTCATTAAGACTTTCTCCTATTTGGGTTTATTGCCAGAGGCTGGATCCTAAATAGAAAATATTTCTAAAGAGGAAATATTTTTGATAAAAATATTATATGCTGTAGAAGTGGATCAAGGAAGACCAAGGACTGGAGCTAAGGACCACAGGTGAGTGTTTACTAATTATTTTAGATTTTTAAGTAATTTAAAATAATAGGGTTCTCAATAGTTGTAGTTTTTCTGCAATTTTGAGATAGTTTTTATATAAGTTATTTACAACTAGTTTCTAAAGTTCTTCTCAGTCTAATTTTTTCAGGTATTTTTATTTAGCAATTTTATTCGTTTATTTACAGTCACTACTACAAAACAGGTCATTTGCATCGGTTGTTGGCCTCCTTATTGCATCAATTCTACAACCGATGCACATGCAACCGATGCACATGCAACCGATGCAATAAACTAATTTTTTTGCAACGGTTTCAAAACCGATGCAAATAGTCATCTTTTGCATCGGTTATCAGTAAAAACTGATGCAACATAAGATCTTTGGCTTAAAACTAGTCTCTTATATTGCATCGGTTGGCAGTAAAACCAATGCAACAAGACATTTTTTTTTGCATCGGTTATTACCGTCAACCGACGCAACATTGAGGCAACTGGCTTTAAAAAGTCTCCTATTTTGCATCGGTTATTTCTAACAATGATGCAAAATACCCTTCTTTTGCTTCAGCTATTGGTGACCGATGCAAAAAAACACCTTCTCACATATTACCAAAATACTCGAATATATATATATATATATATATATATATATATATATATATCATAACAAAACAATTACTGCATGCGATATTATAGTGTTCATAATCCATATAAAATAGTGATTCATACATTCGTTTTAGCACTACAATTCAGATCTTTAGTACAAGTAATATAATCTATATTGTTAAGTACCCTAATACACCAATGCTTCCACCATCATTCTCAACAGCAACTTTGATCCAAAACAATAACTTGAGTTAAAAAAATAGATATGATGTCAATGAATAAAAATGAATTTGAAGTTAAGTAGTATATAAAAGAACTAATCCACCAATGAAGATTGATGATACCAAGTCAATACCATAAAATATTGAAGTTGATTTCCAATGCTATATTGATTTTCAGACATAGATAGCATGTATATAAGAAACTAAAATAAATGTGCCATCTAATATTTTCTTTTAAATATATGTAAGTAGAGACCACATTGCGCAAAAATAATAGATCACATTATGTAATTGGGTAGAAATTACTAACAATTCTACTCAGAGCAAAGGAATATAACTCCTTATTACAAGCCATGAAATATGATTGTGTGCAAGTAGGAATGTGCGTGGTTAAGTTTGATAATGGCAACTGCAGATGGAAGGGTCACTAATTAAGAAAAATCAACTACGATGTTAATCCAAAATTTAAGATGCAGATGACGGTGGTTTGCAATTATCATTCCGGATTTAATGAAAGGTTTTCAGCATAGAAAACAAGTGATCAATGTTTCACCTTCATCTATGTTTCAAAGTGATCCTGTGCTTTTATTTTCACCTTCACCTTATCAAAATCAGAGTTTACACAACGCAAAACGTGATCTGATGGATTCCTTAGTGTAGGACAAGGAAAGCCTACTTGATCAAAGAACTGCATAAATGAAGGGGAAAAATAATTCAGAACAAGATAATTTAATATAAGATAAATTGTCATAATCCTCCGAAAAGTTCTATTCTCCATATCAAACAAAAGTTCCCTCATGTATCCGTTCAGAACATAAACTCATGCAGACCTTGACAGTATAGCATTTTACTGTGCAATATATTATTATGTCAGGTACAGTAAATATAGGTTCTATCAATATGGAATATTAAAGTTATGTAAAATCGGACTTTCCAGTTCTGATTTTTTACCCTCCATAAAAAATACATTTAGCGTTAAGCATGTCTAAATACCTCACAAGCCTCTGAAGCTTAGCCGAAGTAAACAGTTTTGCCACTAGAAAGCAAATACAGATAATCAAATAGGGCGAAGACTTCGCTACTAGGCTGGTGTACAGAAGCAATAACAGTACGACCATCTCTTGATAAACTTCGTAATGTTTGTGTCACGAAAAAAGCGGAAGCACTGCAATTTTAATGATAAACGCAAATGTATGTACTGTAAAATAATATTAAGTTACTAAGATATCTGCTACCTATCAAGTCCACTTGTAGGCTCATCTAAAAAGAGCAATCGAGGTCTCATTAGAATCTCAAGAGCAATGCTAACTCTCCTCTTTTCTTCGCCACTCACTCCTCGCAAGTGCCAATTACCAATCACAGTGTCTACACAATCTTGAAGTCCCATTTCAACTATAGTACATTCTACAAGTGCTCTCTTCTCATCGAATGACATCTTATCTAGTAATCGCAGTTGAGCAGAGTACATTATTGTTTCTCGCACGGTTAATGTTCCAATCAAATTATCATCCTGTGTCACATATGCCTAATCCAAAAAGATAGGTAGAATTAGTATTATACTCGCAAATCATGGTTATTTAATGAAATGGTCTATTGTAGTTTTCCTTGACCATTATTTTGATGATAATAGCAAATTCAGTATTTCCTACTGTATAGAATAAGATGTATGATATACAACATTCCAGTTTTGACAATAAAATAAAATAAATGAGTGACACAATATTAATAATCATGATCTAAAACTAGTAGGCCCTTTCTTTTCTTGCTGACTTAAAGAATGCCATCTTAATGATGTATTTTTATGGAATGATGTGATTTTTATGAAACTCGCGATTTAAAATTAATGAAAAAGAATTAATTTAGTGATGGACGTGAGTACATGATCACGTACTACACACGCTCCTTTTGTAAATGTGTTGGATAATTCAACTGAATTTATCTCCAGATAGCATGGTTTGTCATCTAAGTTCTAAACATGGTTCGGTTTCTATCTCCAACTGTTGTGTTTAGTTTCCATTGAAAAAACAGAGGAGAAAGTGAATTACAAATGATAGTCAGCAGTTAGGGACTAACCTGTTTACAAAAGAAGTTTCATAACATGAAACAAAAGATATATTACCGCTACTAGTTTTTCTTACATCAATTAGAACTGATATTGGTTTGTAGATTTTGATAAGCCATAATAACTTGTATACGAGAAAGCCATATTAATAAATACTTGGCCAAACAACAGTTTTTCTTTCACATTCTTCATTTTATGTTTGTACAGTTCTACTATCATTGCGGTAGGTTGTAGGATAAGTTTGTATCTTCGTACTTTGAGGATATAACTAGATGCACTTTGTTCCGACATTAAATTAAAAATCGCAGATACCAGAAACTTTATTTTTGTCCGTCAACTTCTATATCTTATTTAAAAGTTACTTGCTACTTGTACGTTTGTTGTATCATCAAGAAAAGGCAGGAACTGTGAACACTTTTGAGTCTGACCTTAAGTATCTACGGATGTAGTTTGTTTTGGCATAATATTTCATGCAGTTTATCATCTTAGGTCATAAAATTGTCTGAAAAAACTATGTTTGACCTGATTTAACAATGATGGTTTGTTGCATTTTGTAACTCATCTAACTGTTAACTATTTTATTTGTATTTATCTATTACAAGGATTATGATAGTTGCTTATCATCATCTTAACATTGCAAAGATCTGGTTCATCTACAGAAATTAATGCAAGTTGATAGTAAGGTACACATCAAGATATGATATTTTTGGAAGAAAAAAAACTCCACTTACTTGTTTTTCTGTCACCGGTTTATTTAACAATATGCTACTTGCATCTGTTTTTCAAAGAATATGATTCCGTAATTCCTTATGTGGGTAATTCTTGTTAGCAAACATAGAGTTTCTGAGGTAATTTTGAAGAAGTCCTTTCAAGTTTTGAAAGTTCGCTCCTGCCCTTGTTATCCTTCTTAGTTTCTCATTATTTAAGGGTTTAAAATATAAATTTTTAACGTAGTGTTGAAATGTAATGCCTCTGGTTATGGTGGTAGAGATTAGGTAACACTAATATAACACAAGATACGTAAGGCATGTCATAATGTGACCACGTTTAGGATTAAAAAATCAATTGATGAGCTAGTTGGAATACGTAAGAAGAGTTCTTTATGCAATTTACACTAGGAGAAATTTGTATGTTGATTCACTAAGTAATGCACCTCCTACCTAAACAACTTTATTATATTGGATCGTACAGCATCATTAATACATTATCTATTATGGTCCACCTGCATACAATCATATACATACAAACTTACCCGAAAGATGGAAAGATACGAATACTATTCGAACACCATGAAAGTTGATGTACATGGACACGGCTCCCTTTTTTCTTCCAATGAGTCCACCCCAACCTCCTAGTGCATGTTGGTCGCTTCTTATCTCTGAAAACCGCAGAAAATATATATAAGAATAAGATTTAGGTAAATTTTGACATGTTAAATATCATATCTTACCGCTAACATAGATATCTAATTTCTTGAGTCCGAAGATAAATAGTTGCAGAGAATCCATAATTGATGAACCTTAGAGGCTGAATGAACGTTAGTACCACCATCGTCTTATAAGAATAAAATCAAATAATATACAGTACTATGTTTTTGCCTAAAAATTCATAGACGATCACAGTAAAATTTAAAGTGCACATAATTACATGTGAGTTTCAACTAGAGCTGATTGCAACAAACTTGCAACATTATAGTTTGGAACTTCCTGAAGCCCAACTGCCAAGATATGAAATCTTCGATCCCTCCCAATCAACTCTGCTATATCCTTGGCGGATCCCTTAATCATGCAGCAGCAACAACAACAATAAAATTATTAAGAAAAATAGAATTTAGTGTTCATATTTTGTAATTACAATGATGAGAAAGTTAATGCGCTACCTTTCCATTCATGTTCCATGTCAAAATGCAAACACAAAGAACAAAATCAGTTGAGAAACGGCAGTCATTATTGACTCTTACTGTTTTTATACCACGGTGAGCTGGGAGACAATCTGTACCATTAATATCCAATCTCTGATCCATAAAATTACACCTTTTTCTGTGCTTACTCTATAAAAGCATCAATAAGAAAAGATGCACCAACGGAAATGTTGTTTCCGGTAAATAGAGTTGAGACTTGAGAGGATGCCACAGCCAAATCCTAGTATAAGATATATTGCAGCAGTTCGAACTGCAATACAACATTATAGATTGATAAGTGCATTGTACATATACATATAAGCCCCAAAATAAATTATTATAATTCTGGCACGTATCCATATAAGGATAAAGTCTAAAAAACATATTGTCCCTCTCTTCCCAATATAGCAATCCAAATGCTAATATGTAGTTATCTAACACGGTAACACCAATGTTGAAACACATTTTAACCAAACAATGGTCGATGTAAAAATTTCAGCTAACTAAATTAGAGATGAGGCAATCCCTCCGCATACTTCTACTCCCTGAAAACCATAGTGAAATGACCAAGAAGTGGAAAAGATGACGGATACCCCTAAAAAAAAGATAAATTTGCATTAAATATGCTCGTGTGCATTCATAACATTGCATAAGATTCTTACCTAGACTTATGAACTTAAAACAACTATCAGACAAAATGCAAAAAATGGAAAATAAAACCTAAACATAGAACAACTACGAGAGATGTAACCAAAGTAAATAAACCAGACATTCAAACTATAATATAAATACTAATTATAATATAAGATAGAATCAAAGATAAATAATGTTGGAATACTTGGCTTTTTAAGCCTACTCGAACGCATCATCAGCCTGCATATCAACGAAGCAAAGTATATCAGCATGCATAAGAACATATATAAGTAAGCAAATGATGAAAGATGTTTAAAAATGACAAAAATACCTCAGTACACAAATGTGGAAGATTGTGGTAAGTCCCAAATTGCATCTCCGGTGTCATATTTGCTACTGGTAATTTTATTACCTAATAAGGTTGATACTGCTGAATGGTCAAGTGGTGGCTTTAGGAGCACGTTTTGCAACTTGAGGTGTTACGAAAATATTCCAAAACCTAAATGTCTCATCTTCCGCAGCTGAAGCTACTGTCAATAAACTCTTTATATTCAGATAATTTGTGGCCTAGCAGAAAGAAAATAATAATCAAGTTATATACCTTCAAGTAATGAACTTGGTATGCATCGATCTTTATCTATTGTCGTAATTTGGACAAACATCAAACTGGCATGGAATTTCGACAATTTGTACAAAGAAAACATGCTTCTTTTCCTTTTTTTTAAGGCACTAAAGAAACACGTATGATAGATTTTGATTATCAGCAAAAGCAAAGAAACATTTCAAAGCAAAAAATTGATAACATCAACAAAAAGAATTCAGAAACAAAACTTACCGTAAGAATTGCACCGAGGTCATCAAAATCAGTAGCCAGGAATTCCTTCTCCCAATCAGCGAAAGCATCATTCTCAGCAGCCTTTTCCTTATTCTTATTTGCCTCTTCCGCGTGTTTATTGCAGCATTCGATTACTCTCACCAAAGCAGCACTATGCACAACCGGAATTGGGATGCCCTTGTCAGCATCAACGCCTTCTTCGATTAGGTCAGCGATTGTTTTGACAACTTCGCCGCTAATTCTTCAATTTCGAAAGATTCGTTATCGCTGCTGACCAACGTAATTATATATTTTTTTGGGAGTGGGTTATTGAGGAGGAAGGAGTATATTTTTCCAAAGTAGTAACTTTGGAGCCAATTTTTCATTATTTCCTACCTAAATTTCATATCTTTGCCATCAACATGTAGTTGCATCGGTTGACTTTAAAACCGATGCGACTAAAACTATTTGCATCGACGTATTTGCATCGGTTGTTGGTGACAACTGATGCAAATTTGATTTTTTATTACCTATTACCTTCCACATACCAATTGCATCGGTTATTAAGATAGAACTGATGCAAATAGTTCTAGTTGCATCATTTTTTACTTCAAGCGATGCAAATGAGGCAAAGCAATATGCACTTTTTGTACTAGTGAGTTATTTACAGTTATTTGTATTTTATTTGCATCTTTTTTAAATTAGAATTTAGCCAATAAATGTTAGTTTCTTTTTTCCTTTTTATGCGAATAGAACATTAAAAAGAGAATAATTCACAAATATGGGTTAAATAGACCTAAACACTAAATTAATGAAATTAGATGTAAAATTTGAAGAACTGTAACAAAAAAAAGAAAGAATAACATTTGCAAGCAAGTTTATAGCTAGTAGTTATAACTAAAAAGACAAAATAAAAGAGCAATTATAACACAGGTTATAAATAAGCAGAAAGAATAATAAAGGCTTATTTTAAAAATTAGATCAAGTTAATAAGAAAACAGAGCAGAAATAACAGAAGAGACTTATTTTAAAAACTTACACTAAGTTAATAAGGAAACATAGAAGCAGGGCCCGTAATAAGAACATTCCCTTTTAGATTAGGACTGATGGTCTCACAATAGATTAAGTGAGGCTGGGTAAGACTCTTTTAGACTAGGACCAATAGTCTCATGATAGTTAGGTGATGCTGGGACACAGGGTGAATAAGTGGTCAATAGATAGAAGCTCAAATCGAGGGATTTTGGCAAGGGGCACAACTAGATTTTGTTTGTTAGGACCCATATCGGCAGTATTCTTTTTCGGACAAGGACTAATGGTCTCACAAAACACTTAGGTGAGGCTGGGCAGGAACCTTCCAAACTAAGGCTGATGGTCTCATAGTAGATTAGGTGAGGCTGGGCACGCTAATGCTGATTAGGGTAGATAAGAGTTCAAAATTGGGAGCGACAATTAGTGTGTACCAACGTGGACTGAGCCTACAGCATCGATTAGGGTGGATAAATCATTACTGCATTCCATGCGCTAAACAACTGTCTTTCGTTGTGGGACCCACATGATGGGACTTGCTCATAGTGGCACAATGGAGATAGAAGGTCGATCGATGGGTAGAATTAGTATTTCAGCCTAGTTAAAATAGGGTTAGGATTTCAGCCTAATCAAAGCAACTATCTATGACAAGTGCAAACAATCACAATCACAATCACAATCAAAAACAAAAAGTTAAACAATAATTTATCCTAGTTATCTCTTTCCTTTATTTTCTTTTTATACTAGAACTGTTGTTATGCCTATTATCTTTACCTTGCATAAAATTACTAGTAGTTACTTTCACTCACCAAACTTATAGTCTGATCCACACCTATATTTCCCCTTCCCCCTATAGGTCAGTAGAGGCAAGGACAGCAGATTCAGATTTCTTGAAATTCAGTTAAGGTGTTTTTCTTCATGTATTCATCTTCTTTTTTGTTTCATTTTCATTTGGCTTTGGATATATTGGTACATATGAGAGGAATGGTTATTTTATTGTACTTTGATTTTATGAGATTGAAATGTATTTTTATAAGACATCTGTATTTGGTAATTGACACATGTGATATTCTTTAGACTTATTTACGAAGCTTTATTTTGAGTAATGGGTTACCATTTCAATGTTTCTGCTGTTTACATTTATTTGTATTTTGAATCTTAGTCTCTATTATGCTTTACCTATACCTATAACGCATCATATCTTTTAGTGTGCCCTTTTTGTGTATACTAAGGGGTGTGAGGCGATTCAGGTCTGCAAGACACAATTCCAGGCTATGGATGAAATATGGAAAAGGCTACAACCTTACAAGGGTAGAATAAGTGGCATTTAAGTCTTTGGATGGGTAGCCATTGATATTGATTACCATCAATTGTTTAGAACATTATATTGGTGTTTGAGTCCTTGGATGTGTGGCCATTGGACATATGTTTTTTGTAACCAAAACACCGCATCAGGCCACTTGTCCCTTGTCATGATGGAATTCCAATCCCAATATAAGCTTTACGGTTTTGATTGTAGTCATAAAATAGTTGTAATGCTTTACAAACATTATGATTACCCCTTCGGTATCATATACTCTGTCTAAGTATATTTCATTTGATCTAGTCCAAATATATTACCATAGACTTAGTCTATGTATGATACTTGTTTTATATATGTTTATTTGAAAAATTCTTTCATAGTCAATGTCAATAAAGATAATATCACGGTGTTTAGTATAAAGTATTTTGTTTATCATAAGATAAAAGCCCATCGGTATTTATGTATGGGCTTGGTCTTATGAGAAAATTTCTTTTTCTAAGATTTTGATTGACATCAGCCTGATCTGCACATTTAAAAATTTTAGTATCTCACGCTGATTTATTGATGTAGCGCACCATGTTAAGTCGCGTTTCCTTAAGTCGCAACCATATAAGTCGCTCAGCGACCCTAAGTCGCTCAACCAGCATACGTCGCTCAATCTTATGTCGCAACCAACATATGCCTTAAGTCGTTCAAACTTATGTCGCATTAATTAAGTTGTAAGTCGTAGGCCGCATTTCCTTAAACCGTTCACTGATGCCACATTTCTCTTAAGTCGCACGAAGCTTATGTCGCTTGAGTCGTTCTGAAGCTTATGTCGCTTAAGTCGCTCAGTTATGTCGCATGAAGCTTATGTTGCTTAGGTCGCTCAGTTATGTCGCAGGAAGCTTAAGTCGCTTAAACCGTTCCTAAAGCCGTGCTTTCATTTTATGTCGCTGATTTCTTAGGTCGTAGGTCGTATTTTGTTATGTCATGTATGTTATATTGTTAAGTCACATATGTATTGTATTGTTAAGTCGCATATGTGTAGTATTGTTAAGTCGTGTGATGATGTGTTGTAACTTGTATGCTGTTAAGTCGTAACTCGTATGTTGTAAGTCGTGTAATGTTGTAACTCGTATGTGTTAGGTCGTGTATTGATGTTAAGTCGCCTGTGTGTGTTAAGTCGTGAGTCGTATATGTTGAGTCGCGTGTGTGTTGCAATTTCCTATAAATAGGGGTGTGTTGTCATTTATAAAGGGAGTTGATTTTGAAATAAATTTGTGTGTGAGCTTTGGCCACCATTGTTGAAGTTGAGTGTGATCTCCTTCTTCTTTCCATCTTCGGGTTATTCGTGCGTGAATCAACGAAGTTGAAGCTAATTCTCGGTATCACTTTCGAGTGATCAACGACCGAATTATAGATCTTTCAACACGGTATCTTACGAGATCAACGGGTTGGAGATAGCTAGATTCCGGTATCATCACGATCAACGGAATTGAGCATTTATCGTTCTATCGGGTTATTGACACGAAATCATCATTTCGTGAGGAAGATCCTGAATAGGTTGTGACAGTTTGGTATCTAAACTGTTCGAGCCTAGAAGAAGCTGCGTCAATTGGTATCAGAGCTAGATTAGAGACGGAAACGAGATTGTTTAATGATCATACCTCGGAGACATGCTAATCGCTTTCATAATGTTGAAGATTTGTATAGAAGACAAGAAGCTGAGAAGATGGAGCAGCGTATCAATGAAAATTTCAATGAGGGTATTGAAAAATTGGAGAAACTGATGAAGGACATGAATCAAAATCAAAGGAGAACGTCACCAGTTTCGAACCAGGGTGGAAACAGGGTTTCGCCATCGGTTTCGGAAGAAAGGAGGATGTCACCCCAGTCTTATCGAGATAGGAGAGAATCATAAGTTTCAATGATGCAAGACCACCATGGGTACCGAAATGAAGAGAGAAGAACTCAGCGTGGGTTCGAAAATGAACCATATCGTGATGATGAAAGACAGGGTAGAAGGGACATGCGTGGACGTAGGGACTTATATGGTCAGGATCGATATCGAAATACATCTTATTTTGAGGAAGATGGTGATGGAGGTAGTATTCATTATCGAAATCGTGGCCAAGTGCAAAATTAATATCTGGATGCAGAAAATGATCGTAAATGGGAGTCAGGTATGAGGATGGAAATTCCAGAATTCAAAGGTGGTATGCAAGTAGGAGAATTTATTGATTGGTTGACGAGTGTTGAAGAAATTTTGAAATTCAAGGAGGTGCTTGAGAATCGCAGAGTTCAGTTAGTTGCTACAAGACTAAGGGGAAGAGCTATGGCTTTGTGGCAACAAACTAAACTAACTTGGGAGAGAATGGGAAAATCAAAAGTTGTCACTTGGGAGAAGATGAGAAAGATGATGAAAGCGACTTTTTTGCCGTACAATTATCAATCTCTTATGTATCAACGTTTGCAGAATTTGAGACAAGGGACGAAGATAGTGAATGACTATGCAGATGAATTCTATCAATTGATTGCAAGGAAGGATATTATGGAAACCGAGGAACAGCTAATGGCTAGATATATTGGAGGGTTACGAATGCAAATTCAAGACATGGTTAATATGTTTAATCCAATGTCTATTGCTGAAGCACATCAGAAAGCTCTAGCTTGGGAGAAACAAGGGAGACGAGGAATTGATGTGTTTGCGGGTTCTAACAACCAGAATAAGGGTGCTAGTAGCAGTGCTAATGTTTCCAAGGCAGTCAATAAACCAATTGTCAATGAAGCCGCTAAAGCAAAGGTCACTGACAGTATCAAGCGCTATAATTGTTAGGAGTTTGGCCATAAAAGTAATGAATGTACAAAGCCAAAGAAGAGAGCATTAGTTGCAGAGGAATGTGAGTATGAGGATGTGGAAGCTGAAATTAATTATTCTCAACCATCGAAGTTTGATGAAGATGAAGAAGTTGTGCAGGAGACAAAGGGTGTAACTTGATGATAAGGAGGTCTTGTTTAGTGCCAAAGCATGAGAATGATTCTAGTTGGCTGAGAAGCAATATCTTTCAGTCTACATGTACTATCTTGGGAAAGGTTTGTCGATTTGTTATTGATGCGGGAAGCTGCGATAACATCATTTCTGAAAAAGCCGTCAAGAAGTTAGGGTTGAAGACTGAAAACACCCTAGACCTTATAAACTAGCATGGCTAAAGAAAGGCGGAGAAGTGACAGTGGATACATTTTCTATTGGGAAGAAGTACAAAGATGATATATGGTGTGATGTTGTCGATATGGATGTGTGTCGTCTACTATTGGGGATACCATGGAAATATGATAGAGCTGTACAACATAATGGTCGCACCAACAGCTACAGTTTCATGTTCGAAGGAACCCAAATTACCTTAGTTCCTAGGAAGCGTGAACAAAGTGAAAGCAAGTCAGAGATGAAAGTGGCATCAACTAGTCTATTATCTACGAGAGAATTTGTTGAAGAAGTGAAAGATAGTGCTGAATTGTTTATGTTTATTAGGTATGAAACAAGTTAAAATCTTGAAATTCCTGCGGAGGTTAGACCGGTGTTAAATAAATTTGAAGATGTCTTTACTGCGGAATTACCCAAGGAATTACCGCCACTGAGGGATATATAACATCAAATTGATCTAGTGCCAGGTGCTGTTTTACCGCATAGGCCGCATTATCGTATGAGTCCAAAGGAGCATGAAGAGTTGAGGAGATAGGTTGAGGAGTTTCTTAAGCAAGGGCGTGTTCGATAGAGTCTCAGTCCTTGTGCTGTACCAGCTCTGTTGGTACCGAAGAAAGATGGTTCACGGAGAATGTATACGGACAGCAGGGCACTCAACAAAATAACTGTCAGATACAGATTTCCTATGCCAAGACTTGATGATCTATTGGATCAGCTCAGTGGGTCTGTAATCTTTTCTAAGGTCGATCTTAAGAGTGGTTATCATCAGATTCGCATAAGACCAGGTGATGAATGGAAGACAGCATTCAAGACTCGGGAATGATTATATGAATGGCTGGTCATGCCATTTGGTCTATCTAATGCACCAAGCACATTTATGAGGGTGATGAATCAAATTTTCAGACCTTACATCAGGAAGTTTGTTGTAGTCTACTTTGATGATATCTTGATCGATAGTGCTAGCACAGAGGAGCACATTCAACACTTGCGAAAGGTATTAACTATTCTTCGTCAAGAACAGTTCTATGCAGCAACGAAGAAATGCGTGTTCATGACGCCAAGTGTTTTATTTATGGGTTATGTCGTGTCTAAGGCTGGAATGCAAGTGGACCAAAGTAAAGTAGCCGCAATCAGAAATTGGCCACAGCCCAAAACTATAACAGAAGTCAGAAATTTCCATGGGTTAGCTTCATTTTATCGAAGATTTATACCGCACTTTAGTAGTATAATGGCTCCTGTTACTGATTCTATGAAGGGAAAGCAGTTTTCATGGACGAAAGAGGCAGGATGTGCTTTTGAATAAATCAAGGAACTTTTAACTTCAGCACCGATTCTAGTGTTGCCAGATTTTCAGTTACTATTTGAGTTACATGCAGATGCATCCAAAGTTGGAATTGGAGGAGTGTTGATTAAGAAGGGACGTCCAATTGCCTATTTCAGTGAAAAACTTTCTAGAGCAAAGATGAGATACAATACTTATGATGTGGAGTTTTGTGCTATTGTGAAGGCTGTGAAGTATTGGAGACATTACTTGTTCCACAAAGAATTTGTTTTGTATACGGACCATGAAGCGTTGATACATTTACAAGGGCAGAATAAAATTGCAGCTAGGCATGCATCATGGATAGCTTATTTGCAACAATTTACATTCGTCGTAAAGCACAAGTCTGGAGTAACTAATCGCACCGCCGATGCATTGAGTCGGAGGGAGAATTTACTAACAACCATGCAAGTAGAGGTGATGGGTTTTGACTTACTTCCAGATTTTCTTACTTCAGATTCATATTTTTCCGAAATCCTAGACAAAGTCAAGCAGGGAAGCATGGATGGATATATGCTGGTTAGAGGTTTTCTATTCAAAGTAAATCAGTTGTGTATTCCAGATTGCAGTCTACGAATGAAAGTTATCAAAGAATTACATGAAGAACACGTGGGCCGCGACCGTACTATGCAGTTGATCTCAAAGTCTTATTTTTGGCCGTCAATGAGGAAGGTGGTTGAAAAGTTCGTTCAGAGGTGCCATATTTGTCAAGTTTCAAAGGGGACCGCAACAAATGCAGGTTTATATATGACGTTGCCTATACCTACTAAACCATGGTTGGATGTTAGTATGGATTTTGTATTGGGCTTGTCGAGGATGCAACGTGGCACTGATTCTATCTACGTGGTGGTTGATCGGTTTTCAAAAATGGTAAATTTTATCGCATGCAAGAAGACGGCAGATGCAGTTAATGTCGCACAGTTATACTTCGGAGAGATCTATTGACTTCATGGGTTGCCTGAATATATTGTATTGGATAGACACACTCGTTTTCTGAGTCATTTTTTAATGAGTCTATGGAGAATGGTCGAGACAAAGCTGAAATTTAGCAGTGCTTATCATCCACGGACGGATGGACAGACAGAAGTTGTAAATAGATTCCTAGGTAATCTATTGACATGCCTCGTGAATGACAATCCGAAGAGTTGGGATTCCAAGCTGAGTTTGCACACAACCATGTAGTTAATCGTAGTACTGGGTTTAGTCCATTCCAGGTCGTTTATTCAACAATTCCTAAAGGACCATTAGATTTATCTATAGTACCATAGCAGAAAGGAGTGATCAAACGAGATAGTGATTTTGTGAATGAATTGCAAGAGTGCCACAAGGTTGTGCAGGAACGATTGCTTAAGACGAATGAGAAATATAAGCAATCCGCAGATATTAAACGACGAAATGTTGAGTTCAAAGAAGGAGATTTTGTATATGCAGTATTGACTAAGGATCGATTTCCTATTGGTACTTACAACAAACTAGCTGCTAGAAAGATTGGTCCTTTGGAAATCGTGAAAAGGATTAATGAGAATGCTTATCAGTTAAGATTACCGGATCATATCCATACCGCCGACGTTTTCAACGTCAAACACTTGATTCCATATCATGAGAATAAGTGTGTCGAAGAAGACGAAACTGTAAATTCGGGGTCGAATTCTTTTCAACCAGGGAAGGATGATGCAGCGCACCACGTTAAGTCGCGTTTCCTTAAGTCGCAACCACATATGTCGCTCAACGACTCTAAGTTGCTCAACCAACATACGTCGCTCAATCTTATGTTGCTGCCAACATATGCCTTAAGTCGCTCAAACTTATGCCGCATTCCTTAAGTCGTAAGTCATAGGCCGCATTTCTTTAAACCGTTCACTGATGCCACATTTCTCTTAAGTCGCATGAAGCTTATGACGCTTGAGTCATTCTTAAGCTTATGTCGCTTAAGTCACTCAGTTATGTCGCATGAAGCTTATGTCGCTTAAGTCGCTCAGTTATGTCACAGGAAGTTTAAGTCGCTTAAACCGTTCCTGAAGCCGTGCTTTCATCTTACGTCGTTGATTTCTTAGGTCGTAGGTCGTATGTTGTTATGTCATGTGTTAACGCTTAAATTTGAACGCTAACACCCCGGTGTGTGAAGTGTAGTTGTGAAAGCACCACCCGATAGATCGGGAAAGAATTACAAGCAAGTAATAGCAGAAAAGCAGTAAACGACAGCAATTTTATAGTGGTTCGGCTTATAGGTATAGCCTACGTCCACTTTAAGTACTTTTATTGATGATCACGTTACAAGTTGATACAAATCTTCTCAAGTACAATACACTTTGAATTACAAAAGACTTAGAACAAGTAGCTCAAACTTCGATGTTGACAAAAATCTTCAAATCCATGGTGGATGTAGATGATTTCTTTATGAAGTTCTTTTAGACGTTCTTTGAATCTCAAAAGTTTTAAGTGTTGAAGTAGTCTGGAATTCGGCAGAGTAATGGCGCTTGAAATTGATCGACCAAAAGTCCTTTTAATGTTGGAGGTAGGTTGGTATTTATAGGCAAAGATTTTGGACCTAAGCTCGGTCTTAACTCCTCACCGACCCAGTTAAGTCGTGGCTGACCTATAAGAGCCCTGATATGGTCAAGCCGTGTTTACCTGTCTTCGATGGATTCACACAAGTCCTAAGTCGTTTCCGACTTAGACTAAGTCGCCGCCGGTCTAACGTGCTACGTGTTAAATGGTTGCACCGTTTCACCCTTCATCTCCCTGGGTCGGTTGCGGTTCATCGTAGTTAGATCGGTAGTATGTCAAGTCGGTAGGCTATGTAAGTCTCTAGGTCGGGATTTCCCTTTAACCATTAGGTCGGTATGCCTCTTGAGAGTTAAGTCGGGACCTCTCCTGAGCTATTTAGGTCGGCCATTCTTGGGTCGGCATCACTCTTAAGATGTTGGATCGGTGAATATATTAAGATGGTGGGTTACTTCAAACCTTAGGTCGGAATCTCTTTGCAGCGTTAAGTCGGTACGCTTTCTTAACCAGTTAGGTCGGCACCGAGTTAGATCGGATCCTTCCCCGCATCCTTTAGGTCGGCAACACTCTTTGAGATGCTAGGTCGGCCCGCCTTTATCCATTGGGTCGGCAAGTAATGCGAATGGTTAGGTCGGCCCACTTTCCAAGCATTAGACCGGCGAGTCATAATCGGCATAGGGTTAACATTTGCCCCTCGAAGTATACGCCTTAAGATTAAGTCGTGTGCTTCGATACTTCTTAGCTCGGCTCCTCCTAGGTCGGTAGGTCCCGCACGACCTATCAGTTGGCGCCGTTTCACATTTCTTCACCGTGTGATATAAATTGGCTCTCTTCCTTCTTCTCCTTCATTTAATTTCTTGCTCGATTCCGCCATTAAAGCACTCTCAGATCCATAAAGGCGATTTCCTCCCAATCGATCATTGATAATCCTTGCTGTTTGTCACGTAAGTGAATCTACCCTCGATTCCTTGTTGTCATTGATTCACGAATTCCATTCGAGCCTAACTCACCCCTTTGAGCATTGCATTATTACGAATCTCACTTCACCTGTGTTTGATGAAGCTTGAGTTGCTCGGTTTTTAGCTTTAAATGAACAACGAAGCGACGAAGATGGTTTATT
The DNA here is from genome assembly GCA_030765085.1 of Allium cepa. Classification (NCBI taxonomy): domain Eukaryota; kingdom Viridiplantae; phylum Streptophyta; class Magnoliopsida; order Asparagales; family Amaryllidaceae; genus Allium; species Allium cepa. Next base: position 869,882,024 of record CM060943.1, on the reverse strand, counting down.
GCTTTAAGATAGCCGGTTGGGATTGCGAGGTGTTAGATTCGTAATAGTTTCGAATTGGTTTAGTGGATGATCCAGTAGCATGAAGTATCATGAATGGGATAGGGGTTTTTGTGGGTGGAGTGGTTATTGGGCTAACGGGTTGAGCGAGATACCGGCTTGGACGTGATTTTAGGTGACCTAACTTATGGCCGATCTGATTGGGTGCGACATGAATCTTGAGTCGGTACCGAGCCAATACTTGGGGAAACTTACCGACCTAGCCTTTAAGGCCTGAACCGCGACCGGGTTAATACTTGGAGAAACTTTTTCCTTTTGAATCAGGGCCTGCTTCCCCACCTCTCTCTTGCGACCTAGGGAACTGCCGAGTTAAAGGAGTAGGAACCCTACATTAATGTGTGGGAGATTCTTAAGGCATAACCGAGTTAGCACTTAAGCATTTAACCAAGCTTGCCGAATCGAATTGCTATGATTTCGGCCAACTTCAGACTTAGCCTTTCTCTCTCTTTTTTTTTTTTTTTTTTTTTAGGTTGTAGCCGAGATACGACTTAGGCCTTGGACATGCTGGCACTTGAGAGTGTCAACTAACTTTAATCATTTTGACTTGGACTGCCAATTTAAGTGGAATAAACTTTGAACTATGATCAAACTTTGAACAGGGATTAAACTTTGAACTGCCCCAACTTTAAATTTGTTTAAACACATTATGTCACTTCACAGATCGTTCTCATTTTTAAGCTACCAACCCAGTTGTTTATGTAGAATGACTTCCCTCCAACAAGAAGAAATGGTAGCTCAAGAGGAAGAGACTTTCCCGGTAGCTGTTCCCATAGAGAATCCTCCGGAGAGAACTTCGACCATTCTAACCCCAAGAATGTTTATTCAGATACGCACTCAATTCGGCTTTGCTGAAAGTGATGTCTTATTGCCCGGGCCAAGCGACACTGCTGATAATCCTCCTTATGGTTTTGTTGCAGCCAATCGCCAAATGTGCTTAAGTGGGGCAATTCCCCCTTTCAATGACTTCCTTCGAACTCTTCTTCTCCGGTTGACGATCTCTCCATTTCAACTTCATCCTAATGGTTATGCCATCTTGATGGGGTTGTGTGTTTTGTTTAGAAGAACTCTTGATCGCCTACCGAGTTTTGAAGAAATTCGCTATCTGTGCTCGTTTACAAAGAGTAAAGATCATCCTTCACTCATTATTGTGAGAAGTGCTAGAAACCGCAAGCTCCTTTCCGATCTCACTGAAAGTGTTCATGGATTTTTGAACCAGTTTTTCTTTGCTCGCTGCCCTCCAGGGTTTTATGCCATCTGGAGAATAGGAAGTAAGACTAGTGTTTCCATTTTTTCGTTTTTGAAACTTTTTCCGAGATCCGAACTTTCAGTTGCTAACTTCATTCTTTGCTCTTTTCAGCACTTCCTCTCCCTTCTAGAGATCCGATTCATAAACAAGTTTTTGAGAGGTTGAGTGCCGTGGTTGCGGAAGAAAGGAGCATAAAATTTCTGCTGAAGGATGAATTTTTACACCAATACGGGCTTCTACACGCTTCTCGTTCTACACATGCTCATGAAGTTCCAACAGAAGTTCCCGATTCTCCGATGAAAACTCCTGATGCCCCGGTTACTGTCGAACAACTTACATCAAAAGAGTCTAATATTGAAGCTTCATTGGTGAAGTGTTCCACTCCTACCGACATTATGGGGTCATCTAGTAAGACGGTGCTTGCCCCGATCGAGGAAGAAGAAGAACCTTCACGGCCTCTCGGGGGATTAGCTGATGTAGGAATTGAGAGAACAAGTCCCACCAAGCATGATGGTGACGATGTTTATGAGGGGTTGAGCGACATAATAGTGACTTCGCAGGAGCTTTTTAGAGATGACGTATCTAAAACTATCTCTCCTGTAATTGAGGCGACGTCTCTTCTTCGACAAACACCAACACAAACATCAACTCCTCATATCCAAGCTATCATCACCTCTGCACCAAAGAGTGGTTTGTAGCTTAATGCGTGTAGCTTGCACATCACACAACACTTAGGATTTTCCAGCACATTTATGCACTTATCTTCTTATACTTTAAAGATTTCTAAAGCTTATCTTTTCTTATTTCAGATTCTTCAATGACACGCGGCGGATCATATTATCAGGATTTCCGACGCTACGGGGGGCGTGGTCAATATGATTATCGGCGTTACTTTCCCTCCTATAGAGAGTCTGACGAAGAGAGGGCTGCTCGAAAGGCTCGTGAAAGGAGGGATGCAGAAGAGCATTATGACAGAAGGGATAGGGATGAGCACCATGATTCTCTGCAGAGGAGTGATGACTCACACAAAAGGAAATCTCACGACGACCGAGGAAAAGGTCATGTAGCTGAAGATTCAGGCAAACGAGCCCGACATGGTGAGAGACATGGTTCCACTATTCCCGAAAAGCCTACTGCCCCTGCCCCTCTTGACATTACTTCCGACTCTCCCGCTCTTGGGAAGGAGGACATCCAGACAATAATAAGCAGGCCTAAATTTCAAGTGGGACCTGGCCCAGCCACTTTACAAAGCCGCTTTCCACAATGGTGCTTAAAGGGCGTGAGATTCGACCTAGACTTGGTCCCCATTGACAAGTCTGCTATGTTGCGCAATCTTGATGCAGTCAAGCTCGATATCGAGAGGATGTCAAACTGGCAGAAGCTTGTTGATGAGCTTCAAAGAGTTAACCGTGCCAACTTAGAGGCCATGCTCACCATGGAAAATGATAAGGCTGAGTGGCAAAAGGTCCTTGAGCAGCACGACACTGAAATGAGGAGCATTACTTCCTACAACGAGGAGCTCGAAGCAAAGGTTGAGAAGTTGAAAGATGAGCTTGCTGCTTCCTCTACTTCATACTCTCAAAAAGAAGAAGTGCTTCTCAGACAAGTTAGAGATGCTCATGCCAGTCAGAGGGATGCCGAAGATAGGCTCGAGGCACAAAAAAGAATCAGTGAAGGCTATGTCTCTGATATTGCTGAGCTTCGAAAGAAAAACAACTCCCAGGAGGCGGAGATACAAATGCTTAAGCTTCAGCTTGCCAGAACTGAAAGGGAGCGCGATGAGGCTGTCGCCGGCAAAATCGCAGCCGAAGAATCTCATGAGGCGACCAAAAACAGCTTCGGCTCAACATTATTCGACTTCTACTTGCATAGCGTCTTGGGGCGTGGAAGCCTCGCCTTTCTTGGTCCCAAGTACGAGATCACTTTAGCTGAAGTGTGGGAGGCCGCCCTCGATATGCTTGGTGCTGAAGGTGCTGGTTATGACGAGCCAGCCCTGGAAAGGCATTATTTTGATGAAGACGCTCGCGCTGCTCTTGCCAGGGGAAAGGAACAACTTGCCAAACTAAGAACCGAAGTGACGGAAGGGGACCAGCTGGGGAAAACCACTTCAACTACTCTAGTCCAGCCACCTTCTTCGTCTGAAGTCGACATTATTGGTTCCAGTTCCCATCTCACATCTCCCACCAAAGTTACCGCTGATATTACAAGCACACAAGGTGGAGACGAGGGTGAAGAGAGCGCTGATGCGCAAGCTTATGAAGTCGATATCAGGAAACCAGCTTCTCCAGGTAACTTCACTGTTAATCTCGCTACTGTCAATTCTGCTCAAGCTGGTTACTCGTTTATTTCACATGAGTTTCACGAGCTCCTTGGCTATTTTCTCAACCTTGACGAGCCTTCATCTCCTCTCTTTACTGACTTCATTGGTGAACCCTCATCTCCTCTTTTTACTGACTTTAACCTTTTTTCTTCTGTAGAGAAAGTACCAAGCACTGCTCAAACTTCTACTCCTCCGGTCATCCTTCCTTCATCTCTTCAGGCGGTGCCTCCTTCTGCCTCGCAACCTGGATCACAGGAGGAACAAATAGAGGCTCTTCACGGCTTGGATGATCCCATCGCTTCGCAAGAGCAGAAAGATGAGATACCTGAGGGAGGTGACATTTCCCCGGAACGGACTCCTTCTGACGACATTGTTCTATCAAAACTTGTCACTCCGGGGAGTGAGTCTTCCTCACAAAGGAGAGAGAAGCGTGGGACATCAAAGAGGAGGGGGAAGAAAATCACCGCCACTGAAGAGGAGCCGGAAGTTGAACCGGTTATACCTGCCTCTCCTACTTCCCTTATACCCACTGGCCGACCTGAAAAGCTGGTTATTCGACCGAGTAAAGGGTCCAAAGGAGGGAAGAAGAAGTGAAGATTTTAGCTTTTTGCCTTTTGTATGAACTGGCCGAGAGTTGTGCGGGTACCGGCCCCCGCTTTTGTTTTGAAACCTGTATCTGCATTATAGTTGAATAAAATGATTCTTCGTTTGTACAAACTTCTGTTTGAATTTGAGAATGCATTTACTATTTATTTTTGCACAAGTTTGTTTATATAGTATTGCAGCGGGCTTATGGTATGTTGCTTGAGTTTTACTTTACTGAGGCAGCTATACTACTATACCATGTTGCCCCCATACCTTAAGCTTGTCGCAATATTTTATACTTCGAGGGGACTTGCACTCTCATTTGTTAAAGAATAATTATTTTATTTTTTAAAGAAAATTTTTATTGAGTACAACTCCCTTCGTATAAGTTTTTATGCTTTGTCGTTCGAAGAAATCACTTTTCTCTTTTGCTTCTGTGCATATTTTACCAAGTGAATTCCTCTATGTGGTAAAGCGGACCTCTGAAGGGTACTTTAACTTCTTTTCTTTTTACAATCATTTTCCATTTGAAAGTTAAAGTACGCTTTTGATGAGGATTTTTTTTATACAAAATTGTACCTCTGAGGAGGGATTTTTCACGTTTCAACACTTGGAAGTTTTATTTCAATCTCGGTGAAACGTGTACCCCCAAAGAGTTGTGCCTTCGAAGAAAGCCTTTTCACGTTTCAACACTTGGAAGTTTTATTTCAATCTCGGTGAAACGTGTGCTTCCAAAGAGGTCTCTTTTTTTTTTTTTTTTTTTTTTTTTGATTGTGTCCCCGGGAGGGGGTCGTACCTCTAAGGAGGGATTTTTTACGTTTCAACTCTTGGAAGTTTTATTTCAATCTCGGTGAAACGTGTACCCCCAAAGAGTTGTGCCTTCGAAGAAAGCCATTTCACGTTTCAACACTTGGAAGTTTTATTTCAATCTCGGTGAAACGTGTGCTTTCAAGAAGGTCTTTGTTTTTGCATTTCAACTTTGGTGAAGTGAAATTCCGAAGAGCGGTTGTTACACTTCAACTCCTGGCGAAATGTGCCTCCGAAGAGGGCTTTTATTTTGTTTACATTTCAACTCTGGTGAAGTGAAATTCCGAAGAGCGGTCACAACACTTCAACTCCTGGTGAAATGGGCCTCCGAAGAGGGCTTTTATTTTGTTTGCATTTCAACTTTGGTGAAGTGAAATTCCGAAGAGCGGTCATAACACTTCAACTCCTGGTGAAATGTGCCTCAGAGAGGGTTTTCATCGCCTGGAAGTTACTCTCTCATGGTTGGAGGGTCATGACTTCTCCAATCTTTTTTGTTGAGTAGAGAACTTTCTTTTTTGTGGCATATGACCCATTAGAGGTCTTTTTTCCTCCGAAGAGTTGCGCCTCCGAAGAGGACTTGTGCCGCTGATGGTAGCTTTGGTTGTTCCTCTGTTCACTTGCTTATGCCTTTCCAGCGATCCTCTTTTCTTTTTTTTTTCTTTTTTTTTTCTTTTTTTTTTTCTTTTTCAAGTTTTCATTCCCCTTTTCTCACAAGTGGCTTGTTTAATCCAAGGAAGTGTACTTTATTGCCAGGCAAGTTCGTGAGAACGGGCACTAGCTTCCTGATTGGATGTTTGTTTGTTCAAACAATCTCAATTTATCAGCAAGGGCTCGTTTCTATCGAAATCATTAGCCGTTCAATTGAAGTATTTCCTATCTAGGATTTGAATTCGGGGTCTTTGTGACTTGAAATTTGTTTGTTGAATGATGGTGAGAATCGCTCGGTCTTATTATGCGCAAGTTTTATTTCCATTGTCTGCAAGAATTTAAATCGACATTTCAGCAATACATTTTATGTATTTTTATATCGAAAACAAAGCAAACATATAATGATAATAAGGAACACAAGATTTATAGTGGTTCGGCCATGAAATTGGGCCTACATCCACTTTATATTCTTTCATTATTTACTTGCATCAGTTTCACAATTGCTTTCAATCACAAGAATCATACATTCGTAATTCTTTTTACAATGTTTCAACAAAATTTTCAAGTAAAGTATGGACGCAAGTGGTTGCTGTTCCATGCCCTTGGAATTTGATCTCCATCAACAGTGGTGAGCTTGAATGTGCCGTCGAGAAGCTTCTGACCTATTACATATGGTCCTTCCCAATTTGGCCCAAACACACCTGTCGCGGTCATAATTCTTTTCAAGACTAGATCTCCAATTTCAAAGCTGCGTTGACGAACTTTGGAATTGAAATGTCTGGCTATCCTTTGCTGATGAGCTGCAACTCTGAGGTTAGCTTCATCTCTTTTTTCATCAAGGAGATCCAGCGCTTCCAGTTGTAGCTTTTCATTTTCTGCTTGATTGAAATGGATTCTTCTGTGTGAAGGGACCTCTGTTTCAACCGGGATCATTGCTTCCGATCCGTATGCTAACGAAAAAGGAGTATGCCCAGTTGCAGTTTTGTGAGTAGTTCTGTATGCCCATAGTGCAAGTGGTAGTTTATCGACCCAACCACCTTTTGCTCTTTCGAGTTGCTTTTTGATGGTTGATTTGATGGTCTTGTTCACTGCTTCCACTTGCCCGTTTGCCTGCGGATGAGCTACTGCCGAAAAGCTTTTCTGGATTTTGAATCGTTTGCAAAAATCCTGGAATTCCTCACTTTCAAACTGAGTACCATTGTCTGTGATTATTTTCTGAGGCACACCGTATCTGCAAATGATATTCTTGGTCACAAAGCTTATCATTTTCTTAGAAGTGATAGTAGCCAATGGTTCAGCTTCAGCCCACTTAGTAAAATAATCAACCGCAACAATAGCGTATTTAATCCCTGATTTAGCAGTTGGTAGCGGCCCAATGAGATCCATTCCCCAAATTGCAAATGGCCATGGACTGACCATCTGTGTGAGTTCGGTAGAAGGTGCTCTAGGAATTTTGGCATATCTTTGGCATTTGTCACATTTTCGGGAGTAATCTGCAGCATCTTGATTAATTTCTGGCCAAAAATATCCGTATCGGAGAATTTTCTTTGCTAGTGTTTGACCACCTGAATGGTCACCGCATTCTCCTCCATGTACTTCAGCTAGGATTGTTTTGGACTCTTCCCGGGATACACATCGAAGCAATGGCATTGAGAACCCTCGTCTGTACAATCGGCCATCCTGAATTACATAGCGAGAGGCCTTCCTTATAAGCTTTCGTCTTTCTATCGAGTTTTCTGGCAGAGAACCCCTGAGTAGGTAATCCAGTATTGGAGTCATCCATGACTCTTGTTCTTGAGATACATTCATAATCCAGTCTATATCCATCTCGTCTATACTTGGCGCTGAAAGGACTTCTACAGGGACCAATCCCAATAGTTGAGCTTCACCAGAACTTGAATATTTTGCGAGGGAATCTGCCTTCATATTCTCTTCCCGAGGAATGTGGCTTATTGAATAGTGATCGAGTTCACATAGGAGTTCCCAAGCCTTTGACAAGTAGGAAGGCAGATTTCCACCTTTTGCTTGAAATTCCTTCTTGACTTGGCATATAATAAGCTGAGAATCACTGAAAATTTGTAATGCTCGAATGTTCAGCTCTTTAGCGATTTTCAGACCTGCAATAAGAGCTTCATATTCTGCTTCATTGTTTGTTGAAGGGAATTCCAGTCTTAGTGCATAACATAATGATCGACCTTCAGGAGTTTCAAGTACCACTCCGGCTCCAGAACAGTAGTCATTTCTTGCGCCATCAACATACATCTTCCACTGGATTGGAGAATCATTGATCGCTTTTTCCTCACCATTATCTTTCTCTGTGAATTCTGCAATGAAATCAGCTAAAGCTTGTCCGTTGATTGCTTTTCGGGGGTGATAGGTGATGTCATATTGACTAAGTTCAATGTTCCATTTTAGAAGACGACCCGAAGTTTCAGGGCGAAATAGAACTTGCTTTAGAGGTTGATCAGTGAGTACTTTGATAGGATGAGCTTGGAAATATTGCCTCAGTTTCCTCGATGCAACTAGTAGGCAATAGGCGAGTTTTTCCAACTTGGAGTAATTCAGCTCTGCCCCAGTGAGTCTTTTGCTGATATAGTAAACTGGATGTTGAATTCTTTTGTCTTCCCGTATCAGCGCTGCACTTAGAGCATGAGATGATACTGCCAAGTATATAAGAAGATCCTCACCATTGCCTGGCCTAGAAAGTATCGAAGGCGTTTCCATATGACGGATCAACTCTTCAAAGGCTTTTTGGCATTCGGGAGTCCATTCAAAGTTCTTCTTTCCTTTTTTCAGGGCATCGAAGAATGGGATGCATTTATCAGTAGCTTTGGAAATGAACCGACTCAAAGCGGCGACCTTTCCGTTGAGACTTTGCAATTCCTTCTTCGTTCTAGGAGCTTTAACTTCTTTTAAGGCGGTAATTTGAGCTGGACTGGCCACAATGCCCCTAGCACTGACGATAAAACCCAAGAACTTTCCGGATTCGACCCTAAATGTACATTTCAGAGGGTTAAGTTTCATTCTGTATTTCCGGAGGACTGCGAACATTTCTGCTAAGTGTTCAATGTGATCCACTGCTTTCCTGGACTTCACTAACATGTCGTCGACGTAGACTTCCATAGTTCTGCCCAATTGCGGTTTGAACATAGCATTAACAAGTCTTTGGTAGGTTGCCCCTGCGTTTTTCAATCCGAAGGGCATAACTCTGTAGCAATAAAGTCCAACATCTGTGATAAAGCTTGTATCCTCCTGATCCGGCTCATGCATCATGATTTGGTTATAACCGGAGTAGGCATCCATGAAGGATAACAATTCATGTCCCGCAGTTCCGTCTACCAGTTGATCGATCCTGGGTAATGGGAAGCAATCTTTGGGGCAAGCCTTGTTTAGATCAGAAAAATCGATGCACACTCTCCATTTTCCATTAGCTTTCTTGACCAACACAGGATTTGAAACCCAATTCGGATATGTAGATTCTTTGATAAAGTTATTTTCCATGAGTCGATCAACTTCTTCTTTTAATGCTGCTGACCTTTCTGGACCTTGGGTTCTTCTTTTCTGTTTAACTGGCGTAAACTTTGGGTCAATATTCAGAGCGTGTACTGCAACTTCTGGGGATATCCCACACATATCGGCATGAGTCCAAGCAAAGACATCCAGATTTGCTTTCAGGAAAGATATCAAGACATTCTGAATTGACACATTAAGCTGTGAACCCACATTCAACACCTTATTTGGGTCCTTTGGGTCAACAGGTACCGGAATTGTCGTTTCCACCGGTACTACTCTATTCTCCCCTGTACTGGCTTTTCTGGGATCCATTTCTTTCCATGCCCCGCTGTGCTCGCCAGTGCAGGGTCCGCTCTGTAATTGCTACAAAGCTGGTTCCTTGATGCGGACTGGAGTTGCCGCATCCTTTCCCATTTCTCTCTTTCTTGACTCTCGCAGCTCTGTCAAATAGCACTCTCGCGCAGCATTCTGATCCCCTTTTATAACTCCTACTCCATTGTCAGTAGGGAATTTAATAGTGAGGCACCACGGGGCTAGGATAGCTTTGAATGCTGCGAGTGTTGGACGGCCAAGAAAAGCATTATAGGCAGAAAACTCATCGACAATTACAAATGTTTGCTTTCGGACCACTTTCCTTTCTCCTTCCCCAAGTTCTACAAACAGATCGATGGTTCCTACTGGTTGCTTTGGCTCCCCAGTGAAGCCAACGATTTTCTGTGATGAGGCTTGCACATCGATCATAGGGATTCTCATCTGGTCAAATGTCTTCTTGAAGAGAATATTACATGATGCTCCGCAGTCAATGAGGACTCTTCTGACAATGGCTGGTCCTATACCAGCCGAGATGACCAAGGGATCTAAAGTAGGAGCTTCAATACCTGTAGAATCTCTGGCTCTGAAAATAATGTCATCACTGAAAGTTTTCTGTTGTTTAAGGGGCGTAGTGTCTTCTGGAACAAAGACGTTTTCTTCGGCTGGAGCATATTTCAAAGCCCTGGAATATCTTTCCATCTCACCCCAACTTTTGCCAGCTGGGTGAGGTCCTCCTGAAATGACATTGATAACGGGCCTTCCAGATTCATGCCCCGTAGCTTTCTCTCCTACCCCAGGCTGATGAACAGGAGCCCGCTGCCCCTGACTTGACGATGCAGGATTGTTGTTATTCTTTTTCACAAATTGCTGCAACTTGTTTTCTCTTAGCAACTCTTCAATCAGATTTTTCAGCTGGCGGCATTCATCAGTTTCATGACCTGGTTGATTGTGGAAGCGGCAGAATTTCCCACTTTGTATGGCTTTTCTCCCAGTTCTCAAAGGGATAGGTTTAGGGAAATCGACGGAATCTTTAGTGGCCAGGTAAATGTGCTCCGGTGTATGTGATAATGGAGTATATTCTGATGGCTTGAAGGATCGGGGCTTCTTCAGATTACCCTGTTTCTTCCCATTACTATTCTCCCTTTTTTGCCCCACCGATTCATTCTTGCGTGGAGCGACAGTGTTGTCTTCTGCCTTTTCCAACACTGTCTTTACTGGTAAAGGACGGCTTTCCAAGCGAATGAATTCGTCTGCTTTTTTGTAGAACTTTTCGAGAGAGGTTGGCTCCTTCATATTTAACCATTTCCCAAATTCGCTTGACTTATCGATAGCCCTCATCAGATAAGTCAATATCATTCGTGGTTCAGCATTGTCCACCTCAGCCAGTGCTATATTGAAGCGGTTCAAGAAGGATCTGATAGACTCACCAGGATTCTGCTCTAAACTCGATAGTGACATAATATCCTTGGCCTTCGAAGCATATAGTCTAAACTGCTCCTTGAATTTTCTGGTCAAGTCTGAAAACTGATCGATAGATCGGACTGGTAACTTGGTGAACCACAGTAAAGCCACGCCTTCCAGGTATACGGGGAAATATCGGCACTTTATTTCGTCGGAGGCCCTGGCACCTGTCATGTGCCAGTCATATTTATACAGGAACTCATTCGGATCACTCGTCCCTTTGTAAGCTGGAATAGTCGGAGGGACAAACTTCCTTGGAAATTCCGCCTTCAAGATTTTTTCAGTAAACGGAGTTTTACTTGGAGCGAAACCCCATTCCTTCTCATCTTCAACCCTTTGCATACTTTCTTTCATGATCTGCCGGACCATTCCAGAAAGATATTCCTCATCATGCCGAGTTCTAGATCCACCGGCGTCAGGTACTGCCTGCTCAAAGGGACTAGTAGGCCTTTCAGGAGCATCCTTTCATTAACATCATGAATGTTGCCAGTATAGTTCCTTTCATTACCAGCCGGTTGATTGTTTGCCCCAAGTAAGTCGTTCAACTTATTCAGAATCAGAGCATTCTGGGCACTTTGAGCCTCTAGTTGTGCATTTTGGGCGTTTATCTGCTGGTTTAGCCCTAGAATCACAGCATCCAATTCCGCTTTTGTAACTCCAACAGACGGAGTGGGTAGATTAGGCACAGGGGAAGCGGAGGTTCCCTCTTGAATGTTTCCAGATCTGATAGATCTACTTTTCCTTCCAGGAGCCATAATTTCAGATATACTTCTGGTTTTTAAGGAAATTCTTTCTTCAAATCTCTGCGAAGCAATGATGACAGTTGTCCTGAGTTCAATTCTCAGTGAAAGCACCAAAAATGTTAACGCTTAAATTTGAACGCTAACACCCCGGTGTGTGAAGTGTAGTTGTGAAAGCACCACCCGATAGATCGGGAAAGAATTACAAGCAAGTAATAGCAGAAAAGCAGTAAACGACAGCAATTTTATAGTGGTTCGGCTTATAGGTATAGCCTACGTCCACTTTAAGTACTTTTATTGATGATCACGTTACAAGTTGATACAAATCTTCTCAAGTACAATACACTTTGAATTACAAAAGACTTAGAACAAGTAGCTCAAACTTCGATGTTGACAAAAATCTTCAAATCCATGGTGGATGTAGATGATTTCTTTATGAAGTTCTTTTAGACGTTCTTTGAATCTCAAAAGTTTTAAGTGTTGAAGTAGTCTGAAATTCGGCAGAGTAATGGCGCTTGAAATTGATCGACCAAAAGTCCTTTTAATGTTGGAGGTAGGTTGGTATTTATAGGCAAAGATTTTGGACCTAAGCTCGGTCTTAACTCCTCACCGACCCAGTTAAGTCGTGGCTGACCTATAAGAGCCCTGATATGGTCAAGCCGTGTTTACCTGTCTTCGATGGATTCACACAAGTCCTAAGTCGTTTCCGACTTAGACTAAGTCGCCGCCGGTCTAACGTGCTACGTGTTAAATGGTTGCACCGTTTCACCCTTCATCTCCCTGGGTCGGTTGCGGTTCATCGTAGTTAGATCGGTAGTATGTCAAGTCGGTAGGCTATGTAAGTCTCTAGGTCGGGATTTCCCTTTAACCATTAGGTCGGTATGCCTCTTGAGAGTTAAGTCGGGACCTCTCCTGAGCTATTTAGGTCGGCCATTCTTGGGTCGGCATCACTCTTAAGATGTTGGATCGGTGAATATATTAAGATGGTGGGTTACTTCAAACCTTAGGTCGGAATCTCTTTGCAGCGTTAAGTCGGTACGCTTTCTTAACCAGTTAGGTCGGCACCGAGTTAGATCGGATCCTTCCCCGCATCCTTTAGGTCGGCAACACTCTTTGAGATGCTAGGTCGGCCCGCCTTTATCCATTGGGTCGGCAAGTAATGCGAATGGTTAGGTCGGCCCACTTTCCAAGCATTAGACCGGCGAGTCATAACCGGCATAGGGTTAACATCATGTATGTTATATTGTTAAGTTACATATGTATTGTTAAGTCGCATATGTGTAGTATTGTTAAGTCGTGTGATGCTGTGTTGTAACTTGTTTGTTGTTAAGTCGTAACTCGTATGTTGTAAGTCGTGTAATGTTGTAACTCGTATGTGTTGGGTCGTGTATTGATGTTAAGTCGCCTGTGTGTGTCAAGTCGTGAGTCGTATATGTTGAGTCGCGTGTGTGTTGTAATTTCCTATAAATAGGGGTGTGTTGTCATTTGTAAAGGGATTTGATTTTGAAATAAGTTTGTGTGTGAGCTTTGACCACCATTGTTGAAGTTGAGTGTGATCTCCTTCTTCTTCCATCTTCGGGTTATTCGTGCGCGAATCAACGAAGTTGAAGCCAATTCTCGGTATCACTTTCGAGTGATCAACGATCGAATTATAGATCTTTCAACACAGTATCTTGTGAGATCAACGGTTTGGAGATAGCTAGATTCTGGTATCATCACGATCAACGGAATTGAGCATTTATCGTTCTATCGGGTCGTTGACACGAAATCGTCATTTCGTGAGGAAGATCCTGGATAGGTTGTGACAGTTTGGTATCTAAACTATTCGATCCTAAAAGAAGCTGCGTCATTTATCAATTCTGATCCGAATATTTTCAATACTCGGATCAGATCCAAGTTGTTTCAGCTTTAGCTAAAGGCGCTTGGAGTTTTCAGATGAGAGCTGGAGAACTTCATCAACGTATAAATGCATTCAATTATCCGCTTCATCTGCTATATTTATTTTTATTTTTAAAAAATTGTAAGGATAAAGAATTTATAACTGTCCAGGCTGAATCTAGGTCAGACTCTGATATACGTATTTCAAAATTTTCCGCCGTAAAGATTATTGGTATTATAAATTATTCCAATCATGTGAGATTCTATCTTCTTTTTTATTCTGTCTTCTTTTCTTTTTCACCCCAACAATCCATCTCTTCGGCACTTGAAACTGAGGCACGTGAATATTGTGGATGTATTAGTTGGATTTCTATGGATCGAAAAGGTGGTTCATTATAGAGATATTTGGCGAAGATGATATTCTAAATTAATAATGGTAATTAGATATATTATAAATTAATTATTGATTTTTATCAAAGTTAAAATCATTTAAGTTAAAATTGAATAACTCTCTCATAAGAGGTCCAATTGAGACGTGGATTTTTGCATTGCGCTTATGACAACGAAAGCATCCCAATGGAATTATTTTGGGCGAATTTGAAAATGGCTAGACTTTGCGTTGAAATCAGACGTCGTTTGATTTTGGTTCCAAACCAGAACGCCTTGGCGACGGCAGAAATTTCAGTGAGTTAAACTCACCATTTTCATTGACCAAATGTAACGATCCAGAATTTCTGTCATTTGAAATTCGTACATTGAATTGATTTTATATATTAACAAGTAAAATTTGTAAGTCGAATGAATTTTATTTCGAATATCTAGATTTATTGTATAATTAAATCGATAATTTAATATTTGAAATTGCAGAAATAATTGGAAATTGGGTTTAATGTGATTAAATTTGATTTGTAAAGTTGCATTAAATCATATTGGAGTTAGAATGACGTTATAGAACTTTTAAAATTGAATTAAAAGTTAATTTGTGGAAATTGAATATTTTAATATTTAATTGACGAGTAGAAATAGTCATTTTTCAAACAGTCTCGGATTTCGACGAAACTAATTTCATTGGATCCGTAATGTTAAATTATTGTAAGATTTCAAATTTCATGTCAATCGGATGTACGATTTTTCCGGGGTAAGCTAAAATGCACTGAAATCGGTTTAAGTGAATTTTGAATTTAAATAGTCGATTCAGAAACCTACCTTCCAAATACGATCGAATTGGCTCCCGATATATATTCCATTGCATTCGAAATGGGGATAAAACATTATAAATGCTAGGCGGCACGCTTCGTTTGGAGTTCGGAAAAATTCTAGATGAATAGTGTCGTGAGAATTTTCTATAAAAGGACCTCAACACTTTCATTTGCATACAAAACCTTAGGGTTACAACAGCCGCCACCAACAGTATCAATGGCCGAAATCTTCCCCTCTTCTTCCCCCAAAATCTCTCGATCCGTGAAGAATTATCAAAAACGTTCAACTACAAACATGTAGAGCACAACGAGATCCATCGATCCAACGGTGGTGATCGTTTTTAGAGCTACGGATCGATGGAAATTTCCATTCGAATAGCCGAAGTTCATGCACGAAAATCAAAGCCAAGACGGAACCGAGCTTGGCCGAATTTTCAATGATGATGGAGTTGGCGAAGGGCTTCAACGTGATGGCATTTGATCGACGTCTCGATCAACATAGAGATTGCGAGAATTAGGGTTGAGAGCGGCATTTGGTTCGTTTAACCTAGATCGCGAACGTGAGGGTGAAGGAAACCACGTGCGGCCCTGATGAAATCAAACGAATCAATGGCCTGGATGAAGCTAGGGTATATAAATTTGAAAATAGAAATGGAAATTAATTTATATAAATTCGTATTAACTTCCAAATTGCGTATCTTTGTCGTACGAGGTCCGTTTCGCACGAAACGAATTGCGTTGGGTTCGTATGGACGAGACTTGATTGTCTTAGTGAAATGTAATGGGGGGTTCTCGCTTCGCGTTAGGTGGCGAACGGGAGACTCTTACCCCTACACGTCCTCTTTACGGGGTTGGTTAGGCGTAACCCGTGACAGTCGAAAGGCTGGCCGTAAAAGCAAGTTTCGGGTACCAGTGTAAGCCACGGTGGGTCTGGGATGGTTGCAAAGCCTACCGGTCGCCGCTGCTTCGGGTCGTTACATTTGGTATCAGAGCATTTGGTTAAGCGACAACCTTGGCTCTGTTGGGAATTACTCATTAGAAATAGAGTCAGTAGTACTATAGAATGAGTGTGATTGTGATAATAGATACGAGCGCGTATTTGTTAGTGAACATTAAAATGTTTTATATGGTGTTTGCTTATCTGTTGAGTTGTTTTTGAATTCTGGTCGGTAAGTGGGATGCCATATTACCGATAGGGATTTCTAAATACTTAAACGAGGAAAGTCGACATAGTATCATTTTAAATTGGGTAAATGAAATAATTTTATCTCGATTATATTTTACATATAAAGGAAATAATTTTTCAGAAATTATTAAAGTGTATATAAATTGATGGTTTGATTGTTGAAAATGTAGGAATATATATAATTTAATTAAAAGTTGTTTGAATAATCTAAATAAAAACAACAACTGTAAAAGAATAATTGTATAAGCAAATGAATTTTGACTATGAATTTGAAAGTTTTGAATCCCGTCTATTTTGAAAGTTGTTTTTCAAAGTTAAAGATGTTATTAAGTAAGATAAATCAATTTGGAATAATCTTATGTAAGTGAAGTGGAATAGTGAAATTATATAAGAAAAAGATTTATAAATGTGATTTATGAATAAAAGGAAAATTTTAAAAGAGTATTAAGCACTGAATTCACTACTGTCACTGGGGAATAATAAGGGCGATGACTGCAGGATCATCAGTATCATTTTCGAGTTTCTTTGTGATGGATCTGTTACCATAGTAATTGAAAAAATTAAAGTTTCGTTATGATAAACAAATTTGAAAATTTAAAATCCAAGTTGTAATTGCTGAATATAAGTAATCAAGTTTTGGACTTATAATATGAAATAATAAAGATTTTACTTTGGTAAAGTTGAAATAAATTTTAGTTGGCATAATAAAACATATCATTTGAAATTTAACTAAACGAAGGTTATATAAATTGATTTGGATTAGTTAAGCTATCGAAATGGAAACTAAACTGAAGTGATTATATAAAATAATTTTGAATTTTAAATAAGTTGTATAACTTGTAAAGTGAGAAAATGTAAGTGAAACTAAATGATAAAATGGTTAAACAATTTTGTTAAGCAAAATGAGATATGAATTTGAATAAGTGACGAAATGTGACTTTGGTAAAAGTTAAAAAGAATTTACTTTAGAATTGGAATCTGAATTGGATTTATAAGTGGAAATTTAAGTTAAGTGAAACAAATGATGTTTGAAATGGTATATAACTTAAGTAATGTTGAATGAAGTTGATTTTGGTATCGAAGTAAATTAATAAAGTAAAGTGATAAATATGAACTTGAGTTAAATAAATGAAATTCAACCTTATTTGTTAAATTAATTAGCAATTGAATTAATAAATGGATTGAATATTAATCAATCGAATGTGAAAGAATTGATATAGAATAGTGAATGTAAGTGTTAATTCATTAGAAGCTAATGAAGTTGAAAAAAATTAAATAATTGAATGGAAGTCAATTTAATATCAACCAATTGGAATTAAAAGTTTTAAACCAAATTGAAGTTAGACAAAGTGAATATGAATTTTTGTTGAAATTTAATTGAATGGATGCCAATTGATTGAAATTTGGATGATCGGATGTTTATTTGTTTATATATATCCTGTTATCACCCTGTATACTATTTACAGTATATAAAACTATAGATTGAATTATTCTGAATAAAATAAGAAATAGGTTGAAATGATATATATATATATATATATATCTATGACGCTTTGATTTGGATTGAAGTGATATATCCATCCTTGAAATCGAATTGAAATAGCTTATCAGTTGGCCATACGATAGAAAATTAAATATGGACACCGGATTGGTAAGTTAAATGATCTTAAAATTATTGATTTGATATTATTTAAATGGTTTTGATTTAAAAGAAATAAAAATTGTAGGAATTAAATTACTTTTGAACTTGAGCCTTAAATGCTGAAATCTAAATTTGGTTATCGAAATTGTTCAAACAATCGAAGTTGAGATTTTGAACTTATAATGGAAATAAAATTTGAATTTTTGAAAATCGACTTGTTTTTAAAAGATTGGATTTTTATTCGAACCTTGAATATTGAAGATAAATTTGATTAAGTGTTTCAAATCGATATTTTGAAAATCGAACTCCTATTTACATAAATTGAAATGGTTTATAAATTTAAGGATCGAATTGAAATTAATTCAAATTGGAATTGAATCGAATTAGTTGGAATTGAGATCGTGAAATTGATTTGAATATAATCTGGAATCGAAGTTGATTCGAATTGAGAAGTTGGAATTTGGTCAGTTTGATTTTGAAACTATTTTCAAATAAATTATTTTATTATAAATTGTTTAAAATTTATATTCTTTAAATATCTAAAATATGTTGGTTTTCCAAATTATTTTACTATATAAACCATCTTAATATTTAAACTATTTATATCTATTTTAACCGTTCGAACTATTTTTGACTATTTTAAATATTTAAACTATTTTTACTTATTTAAACAATTTTAAAATTATTCAAACTATTTTTCAAAAATTTAAGCCGGTCAGGAGTGGAATGTTTATTTTTAAATCATGGATTTAAATACAAATTGGGTTAAGTTAAGTTATAACCTGAATTGAAATTCAAAACAATTTTGGAATCGAAATCGAGATATTAAGACGAAAATGATTTGAACTGAAATACTATATTTTGAGTAAATATTATGATTTCATAATGGATTTGTTTTTGAAGCAAATATATATTTTGATATCAAGAACGAACTGTTTTTGAAATGTAAAAGGACCAACCGGTGTGTAAAACGACATTTGGTTGTTGAAGAGCCCGGGGCCGAATATGGGCATACTCTCTATCGATACTGAAACTACTTTAACAACTGTGTATGCGGAGGAGACTCAAGAACGAAGTGGTTGTATTTGGCATCTTTGCAAGAATTGAACAAATAGAACGATGATGAATAGACCCCAACACTTGTGCTGATTCGAAATGACTAAAACAAGACGGCTTGACAGGGGCAAGTGGGCTAATTACGCCAGGCAGACATCCATTCTTCGATTTTCTTGGACTCGGTCCATATTATTACTCTTGTTTTTTGTTTTGATTGGCGCATCTTGATTTGGGATAGCTTCCCTTTGACTCCATATAGGTTGGATGGATGCGGTGGACGGTCATGGCTATGATGCGTTACCACCAGCCCTATGACCCGAACTAGTAGTATCCTACCTTGGGTATTACCTCACGTGCCATATCATACTTTTATCCCTAAATGAGACCCATATGATTTTGGTTTAGTGTTGTCGTATCACGGCACATCCCTATCCACCGACCGTTTAACTGGTGTTTTATATGCAAACCATACGACAATGCTTAAAAACGCGTTAAGGTGAATCAATGTAAAGCCTTAACGCTAATAAAAATATTTATTTTATCGATTAGACATTATATATATATAGCGTATTCTACTATATATAAATTTTTCGACGGATCCTTAAGAGATGGAAAATCTCATAACATCTCTTAGGTTATTGCACACACGTTATACACAGGATTGGAGACGTGAAAACCCGTAAGCATCTCTGATGTCGTGACACTCATATTTTATATGCGATATCGATATGACTTACATAAGGATATTTTAGTCCTGACTTGATGTTTTGTTGTTTCATTACACTCGGGTCTGTCCTGAGTTTTTAAGCTTATTGACGATTTGTTCTGGAGGACAAAGATGAAGATTTGGTATTACTATTACTAATATTACTTCTGCATCATGTTGTCCGCTGCATTATTTATTTATCTCTGATGTATATATAACTATGATGAATGATTTATAGATTATAATCAAACGTAAAATATAGCTTCATAAACTGTTTATTTGATTATTAAATTTTGTCATTCTGATGCAAGATCCCGTGTTTGTTTCTTCTTCTCTTTTCTTATTTTCTTAATTAACCCCATTGGTTATCTATATTCTGGATTTTTTAAGTTAGACATGTGTGGATTATTGTCAATTTAAACCCTCCAAAATGTGGGTCATCGCATACTCTGATTGATGTCTACATATACATATATTACAATTTGTTTTTATGTAAAGATTTGTTGTATATTATAAATTATTCATTCCGCTATAAGATTATGTGTTGCTATTTCCTTTCTCTCTTATTTTTGCTTCATTCTTTCTTCTTTCTTTTCCCTCAAACTATCTGCCTTTCCGTTCATGTTTTTGTGGATCATACTATACGGAAAAATGGTTTATTACATTTTTTGTTAAATATTGATATCAGGTTTATTAAAAATCATAGTCGAAATAAATTTAAAACTCCAAATCACTAATTTAAATATACAAACTGTAGGTATTATTTTTGAGTTATAATGTGTCAGTTTTTATAAAAATGACAGTGAAACAATTAATAAAAGTATAAAGTATAGACTTCACACATACATATTAGTGGTATCATTTTTATAAAAGATATTGTTATTAATTTTGGCACAAATCACATGAAAAATAGTTTATAAAATCAGAAGTCATCAATTCTACCAAAACAGACAAAGGGTATCATTATTGTTAAGTATTTATATCACTTTTGTAAAAAATAAGAGTGGAGATAATTTTATAATTCCAAATATTAATTTTAAACATACGCACTGTTGGTGTCATTTTTGAATTATAATGGTATCGATTTTAATGCAAAATACAGTGAATTTTTTTTATCAAAGTACAAATACAAACTTTGAACAAACATTTATTAGTGTCAGTTTCTCAAGATATCGATGGAAATTTTGCCACAATTGACATAGGAAATAGCTTATAAAATTAGCAGTTATCAACTCTACTCAAAACAAACAGAATGTGACGACTCGAATTTTGTCCGCTCAAAAATCGACATCCATACTTCAAATCGTATTCGAATGCCATATATTCGACCGTTCAAATCCGATTCGTCGGAGCTTATAACAACATTAAGTAAATAACACAGTGGAATAAAAGAATAATACATTGATATACAACTTTGATACAATATCTGATACAACAGATGATCCAATAGATATCAATATACATCAGAGATATGATACAATAAATAGCAGGGGAAAAGAAAATAGATGACATCTAGCAGCGGAACAATATAACTCTTAGATAGTCTTCAAAAGAGAACTCCTAGAACTGCAACTCCATTTCCAAGAATCAATCCAGCAATAGCTCGAACCCCCAATAACGATGCACCAAGCTAAGCAAGACTGGTGTGGTCCAAAGACTGAACTAACTCTAGATAATCTACTAAACCTGACTATCTGAAAAAAAAACCCAACTCTAGACTGCTCGTGTAGGAAATTTTGAGCACCCAGAGTTTAGGAAAGAAACAATAAACTCCGGATCAGTCGTGGGACTGGTGTGAGCAACAAAAACAGTTTATCTTTTAAAACATTCAACAAAAGATTTTCAAAGTCAATTCGCAATGCTTTTTAAAAATGAGACTACCATAAGGCCTCCCGCACACACACACAATGCAAACGCAGAATCGGAGGAGATTTCTCCTTATGATAGTCAAAGATGCTTGATACACATTAAAAAGAAACATTTGATATTATTACTAGTGCATAGTGTAGAGAAAAATTCATTTCGAAAATAAAGATATAAATCTTAGCCAGCATAGACATTTCGAACTATGCCTACTATAGCTACCATCTAAACAGTGGTGACCACCATAAGTAAATGACAGGTTCTACAACTAATACCGTACAAGGTTTCGTATTGGGAATTGGATTTCCAACGAATGATCAGGCCAAGGAACTTCCCATTGCCACATGAGAACGCCTCTGGATGGACGTCCCCGAGAACCAAACCGGATCTCTGCCAATACAAGGCCGGGTTACCCCTAACTGAGTAACAACTGACCGAATATGCCATCCCCCGGTCCTTTGGGACCTTTAACCGAGCGCTCGTAATCAATTCACACAATCATAAATTGTTTTCAACATGAGTAAGTATCTGGGCTCCATACCATGATACCACCCTTTTCCATAAGGAAATGCACATACCCTAAAGGGCGCTACCCCTCATAACCTTGTCGCATCTTTCCTGTTTTGACCATTCCCGAGGTGTGAGGCTCGACGAAGTCACGTCCACAAAAACATACTTTATACAAAAGCCATGCTTTGGGTCAACAAATGATCATAGAAATGATCACCAAGATAGACGATCAAATAAATGATCCTATCACAAATGATCAACACAATGATCATTTCACAGCAACACTCAGCATGTCACATTACCAAATTGGGAATATATCGCTGATAACATTCAACTATATAACCTCTGAGCTCGTACGTCTCAGAGAAGGGTGTTAAGCTAAAAGAATAAATTCTCCGCCACCAACAGAAATATATTTGAAAGAAATCTGCTTTATATCTCAGTTTGTAACGTCAGACATACAATCCATACAAGTCTGTTCCGGGCTCGAACAGAACCGAAGGAACTTACAAAGAAGTCCTTGCAATCCGGATAATCTCTAATCACGTCCGGACTTCCCATCACATATGGAGTCTCTATACCGTAGCTACTCGGTGCAAAGACAATCGACGAGTTGTCCTTTCGCTTTCAAAAAGATCCGGTCCTCAACACCGGTCTTCAAATGCAATTCATAACGACGTATCACATATTCGGAATGGGTTATACGACCCCATGGTCCTTTCCCGGTTAACCCGAATAGTGAGTGCTTATTCAAAAATAAGTGTGGCATTCAAATTCAAACAAATCACATCAATTACCATTCAAAGGGAAATATTGATAGTCGGTTATTGTACTATCAATGGATATGCACACATCACCAGTTTCCAAATAATTTTCCAAATTATTTATTTCCCAAAAATATCTTCACAAGATATATAATTTCACACTTCAAAAATAAATCAATATTTATTTTTAAACAAATTCTACTTTCTTTTATAAATTCCTTAGTGAATTTATAATCCAAAATATCTATGAATATACGATTTCAATTATTCATTTTCAATTTATCTTCAAAAAGATAAATTCTCAAAATATTCACTTTATATTGGAAAACATTTCCATACTTACTTATTAAGTAATAATTCACAAATCCATTTATTTTCAACACTTGGAAAATATTCAATATACTTAAATCGAAATTAAGTATATATTTCATTTTTTAAGGAAATCATTCTCTTAAACATATTTATTTGGGCCAAAACGAATGTTGCGTAAAACATCGTTATGACAACCCAAAATCACTAGTATAGGGATTCGAAATTAAAATAGATATATAAATCCCAATACTATACAAAACATTTCCTTTCGGAAATCTACTATAACAACAGTGTTATATTCCACTATTTCCTTCTATTTCTCGAAACGTCTATTTCAACAATGAATGTTGAAATCTATGATTTCGAATCTGAATGCTTTTAAAACAATTGTTAGATCGTTTTAATTCTATTTAAAATATCACATTCTAAACATTTTCTTTAACATATTATTCACTATTCAAAAACGTGGATATACTACGTTAACAAATTTCATCTTTTCTATACATTTCATTTTAAAGGATTATTCACAGTTCAAAAACGTGAATATAATTCCATAAATAAGTTATAACAATTTACTTATCAAAATAAGTCGTTTGCGAATTTATAAAACAATGTTTATAAATTTCTTTATTAACCTATTCAATTCATAACTCAATTATAAACCAAAGGTCTATATTTTAAGTTAAACACTTATAATTTATTTGTTTACTAAATCGTTCCTTTAAACTTCATAATTATAAATCTTATAACTTATAAGATTCGTTTATTTATCCAAACCTATTCTTCAAATAACTTTACAAATTATATAATACTATTGTTTATAAAATTCTATTTCTAACTTCACCGTTTATAATTCTATAAATTTCATTCATTTATGAAATTCATTCACAATTCATTCTAACGCTTATAAAAACTCGTTTTATAACTCAAATATTTTTAATTTATAAATATCAATTTATAAATTCTTTTATATAAATCAATTTATACTATTATTTTAAAAAATCTTTAATCTCCTTTATAATTTCACCATTCTCTTGATTTATAAAATAATCAAATTTATAAATCCTATATTTAAACTTTTATAATAAATTCAAAAATCCAATTTAATTATTTTATAAAAACATTAACCCATATTTCTCAAAAATCCATCTTTAACCGTATTTCTCAAAATCATAATTTTTATAACTTTAAAAATTATAACGTTTATTTATTTAAAATGGATCAATTCCAAAAATATTTTATAAACGTATACTTTCAAAAATCACTTTAAAATCATTTTAAAATCCCAAAATTTGGTCCAATGATGCTACACACCAAATAGTCAATCACGACAACAACGATATCATATATCGATATGAAAATCCATCAAATATCAAAATATCTTAATTCAAATAAATACTGTTGAGGAATCCAGTTGGATCCCTCCAACCTGTTTCCTGCAACCACAAACATTAGCACAATACCAATTCCGCTCCAGTACGGAATTATCGCGGTATATGGGATTTAAAATATTATCCGCTTAATAGACGGCGCAATATGGTCTCATCCACTATACAAATGCGGGAAATCAATAACTCCAATATGTACATATGCCAATATATATATATATTGCTATTATATATAATACCAATTTCACCGTTTATGAAATATTCGCGGTATATGTTTTTAATAAATAACATCCGCTTACTAACGGCGCATAATGTCTATTTTAACAATCAATAGATAACAATCATCATTCAAACATGCATTCAAATATTTTAAATATAACTATTTAAAATAAAATCGAAACTGATTCGATTGAGTGAGAAGTTCTCACCTTGATTTCAATTTCGTTTTAGCGATTTATTTCGAATAAAATTAAACGGACGTTTAATTTTACCCAAAATTCTCACTAACTCCAAACGACTCCAATCCAATTCCATAGCGTAGTGCTCGTCCATACGATTCCAACGCAACTAGTTTCGCACGTTTTCGACCTCGTATGAAAAAGTTATGTATTTTACAAGTTTTACACGTATTTATATAAACAAATTCACAACAATTCTTTATAATTTTTAACATACCCTCATCATCACCGTCCACACCAGATCCAACGCCCCCCCTTCTTCTTCCCAAATGCACGCAACTTCTTCAGACAATAAAACACGCACACTCAAACCCAACACATAAACTAGGGTTTCAATTTGCTCCGCCAATACTCGACTAAACTTCATCAAACCACCTCCATGTGACTCGCCTTGCCAAGAGCCACCTTCACCATCCATGGAATGAAGCTCGGCCACCCATGGCACGAGAAAACACGTGCGCAACACGCCACTGACGGCCCCCCTAGCTCCCCCTCCGACGCTCCAAACACGATCAACTCCGTATGAAATCAAAGCTCTCTCTATCCTCTACAACTTCTTAGTTGGTGATTTCGCGTGAATGTTTGTAGATTGAGAGATTATAGAGGAAGAAGGTCGTTAATTTCTGGCCATTGGTATAAGAGATGGCGGCTAGGGTTTTAGGTTTAGGGTTTTTTTTTTTTTTTTTTTTTTTTTTTTACAAAGGAAGGGGGGCTATTTATAGGAATTTATCGAACACTATTCATCCCGGAAATTCCAAACTCCGATTTACGCGCCGAAACTGACGTTCCTAGGGTTTATCCCGCGTTCCGGACACAATGGAATATGTTTCGAAAGCTAATTCGGACATCTGTGCGAGTTATGGCTATAAACGTTTAATTTAAATTAAACCGATTTAAACGATTTTCTAGGCGTTTTAATTTGTACCGGACAAACGGTAAATCCAATTGACACGAAATTTGAAACCTTACAAAAATATCACATTACGGATCCGATGAAACTAGTTTCGTCGAAATCCGAGACTTTTTGAAAAATGGCTATTTTAACTCGCCAAATTAATAATAAAAACAATTCAATGCGTTTCGAGCTGCCACGATCACACGATAACTCCGATTGCTACGAAAATTGAAATCCGGTAATAACTAACTATTATGGATCCAATGAAACTGGTTTCGTCCAATTCTGAGACTGTTCAAAAATTGACTATTTTCACTAGTCGATTAAATATTAAAATATTCAATTTTCACAAATAAACTTTTAATTCGATTTTAAAAGTTCCAAACTATCATTCTAACTTCAATATGATAAAATAAAATTTTACAAATCATTTTCAATCATATTTAACTCAATTTTCACTTATTTCTGCATTTTCACATATTAAATTATTGATTTAATTATCCAATAAAATCCAATTATTCGAAATAAAATTTATTCGACTTATAATTTCACTTATTAATATTTAAAATTAATTAAATATTCAAATTTTTATTACTAAAATTCTGGGTCGTTACAATCTTCCCCCCTTAAAAGAATTTCGTCCTCGAAATTATTAAGTAAGAAAAGTTACAAAATTTATTAACTTTCCAAAATTCATAGTTAAACTTCTTACAATAACTTACTAAGTTTTCAAATCATACTTAGTTATCTTTTCAAAACAACTACTATTGTTTAACTTTCAATTCTAAAATCAAAGTTATAGTTTTCAAAATTTTCCAATTTTCTCAAATTTTTCTAACGCCTTAAATTTTCGGAAAAATTCGCTATAGTCTCCTTTGCGCGGCTCGATCCGAAAAAAAAATGACAGTATATATATCACAAATATACATCTCATCAAGTAATGAGGCATCCCGCAGGGAAAAAATGTAAAAGTACGATATGTAATCCGAGATATGTACCTTATATTTTTATTAGCGAGCATATACGGCTAATATAGCGCGAAAGCGAGCTCCAAATGCGAAGCAAACGCGATCCGCACCTACTAAACACTCAACAAACAACATGAGAACCATGTATATAGACAATAGTATCAATATACAATATATAGCAACATAATAATTATACATGCCAACATAGCAAATGTAGTAAAAGCAACAAATGCAAACATCAACCAACTATCATCCAACTAGTATTCATAACCAATAAATATTCATTCATATTCTCATTAATATTCAATGAAATAGGTTTTCAATTTAATCACATTTGATTCATTTACATTGGATTTTCTTACTAACATTCATTTTCAATTAGTTTATATTCACTAATTCATATTCAAGTTGGTTCACTTCCAAATCAAATTCAATTCTATTCAAGATTCACTTAACTTCCAATTGAATTTTAATTACTTTAGCTTCCAATTTCATTAACTCAATTTCATTAACACTTAATGAATTTATATACAATCATCTAACAACCATATAACAACCAATGTTTATTCAACACAACCAAATTCCTTGCTATATTCATTCAATTTGGCTTAATACCTTCACTTTCAATTGGTTTAATTAAATTGATTTTCATTCAATTATTCCACTTCTAATAACATTAGATTTTAATGAATTAACCCTTATATTCATTATTTCATATCAATTCTATTTACATTCAATTGATTTACATTCAATTAGTTAACCATTTCAAGTTGAATTTCATTTATATAACTTAAGTTCACAAATATATTCATATAGTTTCACTTCTTATATATATAGGTTTATTTCACAATTGCAAATCACTTTAATTATAATTCATTTCTTATAATTCTTTTGCTTATACAATTATTCTTCAATTTAGATTATTCAAACAACCAAATTGTGACGACTCGAATTTTGTCCGCTCAAAAATCGACATCCATACTTCAAATCGTATTCGAATGCCATAGATTCGACCGTTCAAATCCGATTCATCGGAGCTTATAACAACATTAAGTAAATAACACAGCGGAATAAAAGAATAATACATTGATATACAACTTTGATACAATATCTGATACAACAGATGATCCAATAGATATCAATATACATCAGAGATATGATACAATAAATAGCAGCGGAAAAGAAACTAGATGACATCTAGCAGCGGAACAATATAACTCTTAGATAGTCTTCAAAAGAGAACTCCTAGAACTGCAACTCCATTTCCAAGAATCAATCCAGCAATAGCTCGAACCCCCAATAACGATGCACCAAGCTAAGCAAGACTGGTGTGGTCCAAAGACTGAACTAACTCTAGATAATCTACTAAACCTGACTATCTGAAAAAAAACCCAACTCTAGACTGCTCGTGTAGGAAATTTTGAGCATCCAAAGTTTAGTAAAGAAACAATAAACTCCGGATCAGTCATGGGACTGGTGTGAGCAACAAAAACAGTTTATCTTTTAAAACATTCAACAAAAGATTTTCAAAGTCAATTCGCAATGCTTTTTAAAAATGAGACTACCATAAGGCCTCCCGCACACACACACAATGCAAATGCAGAATCGAAGGAGATTTCTCCTTATGATAGTCAAAGATGCTTGATACACATTAAAAAGAAACATTTGATATTATTACTAGTGCATAGTGTAGAGAAAAATTCATTTCGAAAATAAAGATATAAATCTTAGCCAGCATAGACATTTCGAACTATGCCTACTATAGCTACCATCTAAACAGTGGTGACCACCATAAGTAAATGACAGGTTCTACAACTAATACCGTACAAGGTTTCGTATTGGGAATTGGATTTCCAACGAATGATCAGGCCAAGGAACTTCCCATTGCCACATGAGAACGCCTCTGGATGGACGTCCTCGAGAACCAAACCGGATCTCTGCCAACACAAGGCCGGGTTACCCCTAACTGAGTAACAACTGGCCAAATATGCCATCCCCGGTCCTTTGGGACATTTAACCGAGCGCTCGTAATCAATTCACACAATCATAAAGTGTTTTCAACATGAGTAAGTATCTGGGCTCCATACCATGATACCACCCTTTTCCATAAGGAAATGCACATACCCTAAAGGGCGCTACCCCTCATAACCTTGCCGCATCTTTCCTGTTTTGACCATTCCCGAGGTGTGAGGCTCGACGAAGTCACGTCCACAAAAACATACTTTATACAAAAGCCATGCTTTGGGTCAACAAATGATCATAGAAATGATCACCAAGATAGACGATCAAATAAATGATCCTATCACAAATGATCAACACAATGATCATTTCACAGCAACACTCAGCATGTCACATTACCAAATTGGGAATATATCGCTGATAACATTCAACTATATAACCTCTGAGCTCGTACGTCTCAGAGAAGGGTGTTAAGCTAAAAGAATAAATTCTCCGCCACCAACAGAAATATATTTGAAAGAAATCTGCTTTATATCTCAATTTGTAACGTCAGACATACAATCCATACAAGTCTGTTCCGGGCTCGAACAGAACCGAAGGCACTTACAAAGAAGTCCTTGCAATCCGGATAATCTCTAATCACGTCCGGACTTCCCATCACATATGGAGGCTCTATACCGTAGCTACTCGGTGCAAAGACAATCGACGAGTTGTCCTTTCGCTTTCAAAAAGATCCGGCCATCAACACCGGTCTTCAAATGCAATTCATAACGACGTATCACATATTCAGAATGGGTTATACGACCCCATGGTCCTTTCTCGGTTAACCCGAATAGTGAGCGCTTATTCAAAAATAAGTGTGGCATTCAAATTCAAACAAATCACATCAATTACCCATTCAAAGGGAAATATTGATAGTCGGTTATTGTACTATCAATGGATATGCACACATCACCAGTTTCCAAATAATTTTCCAAATTATTTATTTCCCAAAAATATCTTTACAAGATATATAATTTCACACTTCAAAAAGAAATCAATATTTATTTTTAAACAAATTCCACTTTCTTTTATAAATTCCTTAGTGAATTTATAATCCAAAATATCTATGAATATACGATTTCAATTATTCATTTTCAATTTATCTTCAAAAAGATAAATTCTCAAAATATTCACTTTATATTGGAAAACATTTCCATACTTACTTATTAAGTAATAATTCACAAATCCATTTATTTTCAACACTTGGAAAATATTCAATATACTTAAATTGAAATTAAGTATATATTTCATTCTTTAAGGAAATCATTCTCTTAAACATATTTATTTGGGCCAAAACGAATGTTGCGTAAAACATCGTTACGACAACCCAAAATCACTAGTATAGGGATTCGAAATTAAAATAGATATATAAATCCCAATACTATACAAAACATTTCCTTTCGGAAATCATTTACTATAACAACAGTGTTATAGTCCACTATTTCCTTCTATTTCTCGAAACGTCTATTTCAACAATGAATGTTGAAATCTATGATTTTGAATCTTAATGCTTTTAAAACAATTGTTAGATCGTTTTAATTCTATTTAAAATATCACATTCTAAACATTTTCTTTAACATATTATTCACTATTCAAAAACGTGGATATACTACGTTAACAAATTTCATCTTTTCTATACATTTCATTTTAAAGGATTATTCACAGTTCAAAAACGTGAATATAATTCCATAAGTAAGTTATAACAATTTACTTATCAAAATAAGTCGTTTGCGAATTTATAAAACAATGTTTATAAATTCCTTTACTAACCTATTCAATTCATAACTCAATTATAAACCAAAGGTCTATATTTTAAGTTAAACACTTATAATTTATTTGTTTACTAAATCGTTCCTTTAAACTTCACAAATATAAATCTTATAACTTATAAGATTCGTTTATTTATCCAAACCTATTCTTCAAATAACTTTACAAATTTTATAAACCTATTGTTTATAAAATTCTATTTCTAACTTCACCGTTTATAATTCTATAAATTTCATTCATTTATGAAATTCATTCACAATTCATTCTAACGCTTATAAAAACTCGTTTTATAACTCAAATATTTTTAATTTATAAAAATCAATTTATAAATTCTTTTATATAAATCAATTTATACTATTATTTTAAAACATCTTTAATCTCCTTTATAATTTCACCATTCTCTTGATTTATAAAATAATCAAATTTATAAATCCTATATTTAAACTTTTATAATAAATTCAAAAATCCAATTTAATTATTTTATAAAAACATTAACCCATATTTCTCAAAAATCCATCTTTAACCGTATTTCTCAAAATCATAATTTTTATAACTTTAAAAATTATAACGTTTATTTATTTAAAATGGATCAATTCCAAAAATATTTTATAAACGTATACTTTCAAAAATCACTTTAAAATCATTTTAAATCCCAAAATTTGGTCCAATGATGCTACACACCAAATAGTCAATCACGATAACAACGAAACAATCATCATTCAAACATGCATTCAAATATTTTAAATATAACTATTTAAAATAAAATCGAAACTGATTCGATTGAGTGAGAAGTTCTCACCTTGATTTCAATTTCGTTTTAGCGATTTATTTCGAATAAAATTAAACGGACGTTTAATTTTACCCAAAATTCTCACTAACTCCAAACGACTTCAATCCAATTCCATAGCGTAGTGCTCGTCCGTACGATTCCAACGCAACTGGTTTCGCGCGTTTTCGACCTCGTATGAAAAAGTTATGTATTTTACAAGTTTTTACACGTATTTATATAAACAAATTCACAACAATTCTTTATAATTTTTAACATACCCTCATCATCACCATCCACACCAGATCCAACGCCCCCCCTTCTTCTTCCCAAATGCACGCAACATCTTCAGACAATAAAACACGCACACTCAAACCCAACACATAAACTAGGGTTTCAATTTGCTCCGCCAATACTCGACTAAACTTCATCAACCTTGCCAAGAGCCACCTTCACCATCCATGGCATGAAGCTCGGCCACCCATGGCACGAGAAAACACGTGCGCAACACGCCACTGACGGCCCCCCTAGCTCCCCCTCCGACGCTCCAAACACGATCAACTCCGTATGAAATCAAAGCTCTCTCTATCCTCTACAACTTCTTAGTTGGTGATTTCGCGTGAATGTTTGTAGATTGAGAGATTATAGAGGAAGAAGGTCGTTAATTTCTGGCCATTGGTATAAGAGATGGCGGCTAGGGTTTTAGGTTTAGGGTTTTTTTTTTTTTTTTTTTTTAATTTTTTTTTACAAAGGAAGGGGGGCTATTTATAGGAATTTATCGAACACTATTCATCCCGGAAATTCCAAACTCCGATTTACGCGCCGAAACTGACGTTCCTAGGGTTTATCCCGTGTACCGGACACAATGGAACAGGTTTCGAAAGCTAATTCGGACATCTGTGCGAGTTATGGATATAAACATTTAATTTAAATTAAACCGATTTAAACGATTTTCTAGTCGTTTTAATTTGTACCGGACAAACGGTAAATCCAATTGACACGAAATTTGAAACCTTACAATAATATCACATTACGGATCCTGTAACGACTCGGATTTTGCCCGCTCGAAAATCGACATCCATACTTCAAATCGTATTCGAATGCCATAGATTCGATCGTTCAAATCCGATTCGCCGGAGCTTATAACAATCATTAAGTAAACAACACAGCGGAATAAAAGAATAATACATTGATATA
Organism: Allium cepa; assembly: GCA_030765085.1. NCBI lineage: Eukaryota > Viridiplantae > Streptophyta > Magnoliopsida > Asparagales > Amaryllidaceae > Allium > Allium cepa. The sequence goes on along the minus strand of CM060943.1, from coordinate 869,849,779 downwards.
CAGTTTTGATACAATATATGATACAACAGATGATCCAATAGATATCAATATACATCAGAGATATAATACAATAAAATAGCAGCGGAAAAGAAAAATAGATAACATCTCGCAGCGGAACAAATAACTCTAAGATAGTCTTCAAAAGAGAACTCCGAGAACTGTAACTCCATTTCCAAGAATCAATCCAGCAATAGCTCGAACCACCAATAACGATGCACCAAGCCCAGCAAGTCTGGTGCGATCCAAAGACTGAACCAACTCCAGATAACCTACTAATCTGACTATCTGAAAAACCCAACTCTAGACTGCTCGTGTAGAAAATAATGAGCACCCGGAGTTTAGGAAAGAAACAATAAACTCCGGATCAGTCATGGGACTGGTGTGAGCAACAAAAACAGTTTATCTTATAAAAATAATATAAGAAAGAATTTTAAAGTCAATTCGCAATGCTTTTTAGAAATGAGACTACCATAAGGCCTCCCGCACACACACACAATGCAAATGCAGAATCGGAGGAGATTTCTCCTTATGATAGTCAAAGATGCTTGATACGCATTTAAAATAACATTTGATATTATTACTAGTGCATAGTGTAGAGAAATATTTCGAAAGTAGAATATAAATCTTAGCCAGCATAGGTACCATTATATTATGCCTACTAATAGCTACCATATTAGATGGCAGGTTCTACAACTAAAACCGTACAAGTCTCGTATTGTTTCTTTGGATTTCCAACGAATGATCAGGCTAAGGAACTTCCCATTGCCACATGAGAATGCCTCTGGAAAGACATCCCCGAGAACCAAACCGGAACTCTGCCAACACAAGGCCGGGTTACCCCTAACTGGGTAACTACTGACACGAGCACGCCATTCCCCGATCGTAAACGACCTTTCTCACGGGATCCCGATAACCAACAACCACAAAGTAATAAATTCGTAGTAACCACATAGGTTAAATATCTGGGCTCCATACCATGATACCACCTCTATCCAGAAGGAAATGTACATACCCTAAAGGGAGCTACCCCTCATAACCTTGCCGCATCTTTCCTGTTTTGACCATTTCCGGGGTGTGAGGCTCGACGAAGTCACGTCCACAAAAACACACTTTATACAAAAGCCGTGCTTTGGGTCAACAAATGATCATAGAAATGATCACTAAGATAGACGATCAAATAAATGATCCTATCATAAATAATCAACACAATGATCATTTACAGCTACACTCAGCATGTCACATTACCAAATTGGGAATATATCGCTGATAACTTCAACTATATAACCTCTGAGCTCGTACGTCTCAGAGAAGGGTGTTAAGCTAAAAGAATAAATTCTTCGCCACCAACAGAAATATATTTGAAAGGAATCGGCTTTATATCTCAATTTGTAATGTCAGACATACAATCCATACAAGTCTGTTCCGGGCTCGAACAGAACCGAAGGCACTTACAAAGAAGTCCTTGCAATCCGGATATTCACAATCCCGATCGGATTTTCCATCACTTAGGGAGTTTCTATACCGGCGTGACTCGATGCAGAAACAATCGATAGGTCATCCTATCGCTTTCGCAAATACCCGGTCTTCATCACCGGTCTTCAAATGCCATCCATAACGTCAAATCACATATTCGGAATGGGTTATACGACACAAAGGTCCTTTCCCGGCTAAACCGAATAGTGAGCGAAAATCTTTTCAAAACATATGGATATGGGATTTCAATTAAGTCCCAACTTATTACCCAAAACTTTTCTTCGAATGGCTTAACAAATTACCATTTTCACAACCTTTAACGGTTTTAAACAAATTTCACATTTTAATCTTTTAAACAAAAGATTTATTCACAGATTTTCCAAATCAATTTCCATTTCAATTTAACTCGTTAAATCTTTAAATCAAAGATTTAACTTATAGCTTTCAAAACAATTTCATTTCAATTTGATTAAACTAAATCATCAATTTAAATCTGTTAAGAATAAGCAGATTTAATTCATAGCTTTCAAAAAGAATTCATTCATAATTTAGGGAAATCATTTCTCTATTCAATCTTGAAATTTCCCTAATTAACTGGAATCTCAGTTCTTATCTAAAAGTGTTTATCATTTGAAAACAACAGTTTCATTTTGGAAATCTGATTCATTTATACGAGTTGAAATCCTTGGGTTAAATTCAAATTCCCAAAAACAATACTTAAAAATGGTTTAATCCCTATATAACCAATATAACATCTTTTAATCCCTAATTTCAAATCTTAGAATTCAATTTCAAGTATTGAATTTAAATTTAAATCAAATTATTTAAATTCCAAAACTTAATCAAGTAATTTAAAAATAATAAATTTTATTTTGAAATTCCATTTCAAAAGCTTTTCACATTTATTCCGATTCCATTTCCAAAACATTTGAATTTAAAAATTCAAATTTAACTATTCCAAAAATCTGCGACTTAATCGATTTCCACGTGAAATCCATATTTGTGTGTGTATGGTGTGGTCCAGGGGTTCCACTCAATAGTGCACAACCATTCAATCATCACAGATCAAAACACAGAAATATAATTGATAAGCGATATAAACTATAACGCTTATCATATATTCACAGACTCACAGATAATATACAAATATATCATCAATAAATGAATAAATACACAGCTCACTTCACAGAACAAACTATCACAGATCAGATAGGAAAATCAATTCAGGATATCTCATACAATACAATCATTCATAAGTAAGGTCAAGCATTTAATAATCATTTATAAGCAGGATTAATTAAATCGTTTTTAATCCTAATCAATTTAATTTATTTCCAATTAAATTAATTATTTATGAATTAATCCAATTCTGATTAATAAATTACAAATCATTTGATATAAATTAATTTATTAATTACCTTGATTAATTACATCAATTAATCACCTCGTTATTAATTATTCCTTAATTGCTCATTATATAAATCAATTATCCCATAATAAATTATCCCCACAAATTAATCCTTTGATAAATTACAAAGGTAATTACCCAAATTGCTCCATTTATAAATCATCTTCACTAATTACATTCCAGTAATTATCATTAACTACTTCCCCAAGTAATTATGCTCCATTAATTACACTAAGAAAATTACACTTATCAAATATTTTCTTAAACTAATTAAACTAAATTAATTAACTTAAATTAATCATATTATCAAAATTAATTACAAGAAGTAATTAATTTTTCAATTACTGTTATCAAGTAATTATATTTATCAATTTACAAATGATTGTCAAAATTGATTGATTTAATTAATTAAATAAAATTAATTACATTAATTAATTATTTAAAAATCTTTAAAGTAATTGTAAATGACATTTATTACTTACATATGAAACTTATATAAGAAAAGTCTTTAACTAATTTACTTATTTAATTACTTAGTTAGTTAATATTAACTTTGTTAATTAAAATACTTAAACTATTAAGGAAATATCAACAGACCCGAGGAAAGTACCTCATTTACTCGAGTAAATCTCGAGTCATCCCCTACTTTTCCCCGCGTCTCACTCTTCTCCTCTTCTTCTACTCCTACCCGTTCTTTCTTCTTCTTCAGTACTTATCTTCTCCTCTCTTTTTCTTTAAGTTATAAAACTGTCGCAATCTAAACTCTCACGCGTGCCATCAGGTCAAACTCGAAAAGAACCCCACCACTGTTTCGAGTCCCTCAGTTCCATGCTTCCCCAATACCACTTGAATCATTTAAACTGGAGAAAACAAAACCCAGTACTTCTTCCCAAACAACAAACCCTTCCAGACACACGAGTGCACAGTCGCACGGCGTCGCTCCGGCCGCCATCTCGATCATCAACAAGTCAACGTCGACGCCTTGAAGCCCCGCGACCACCCAAACGCGTGAGAAGATCATCGAATCGAAATCGAGCTTTAAACCCAAAACTGAACTAAAAGCCGAACCTGGAAATCACGGCATTGATGAGATTCCAACCACCAACGGCTACACAACTCCGGCCACCAACCCCTCGACGCTTCCTCTTCCATTACCCAGAACCGCTTCGCACTCGGTCAATCGAAGAAGATGAACAAATCGAGAAACCCAGCCTCTCCAAAATTAGGTTTACGAACAAGAAATGCCTGCCGCTACCTCCACGTCCAACAAACCACCACCGCACCATTTTTCCCCTAGTCACCGGTCCTAATACCATCACCAGAAGAATTCTCAACATCCCAGACACTCGAGATCAACATAGATACCCAATTTTCTGTTTCCTGGTTAAACCAAGAATACTCTCCAATCCCTTAATTAAAAATAATGATTTTTGTTTTAAAAATAAATTTTGATTTCAGTATTTGATTCTTAAACCTGAATCCATCAAACATGATAATTGATTTTTAACTTTGTTTAAGTTTCACTGTTATTTTATATTTTTCCAAAGGCAAAACAATTTAGTTTAACCCAATAATTTTTAAACCTAAAACTATGATGTAACTAACATATTTTGTTCAACATTTCGATCTTAACAAAACTTGGATTAAGAGCAAGTAATTTTTGATTTACTTTTGAGCCTAGAATTAAGCATCAGAGAAACAGAGACCAAACACATCTCATTCCTACAGTACACATACATATAGAAACATGCACTTATATATATATTCACATCACAAACTCAATCCAGATAAAATCAAGCAACTTGATTGAACTTATATATGTTGTTACTCACCTTTTAGAAACAGAGCAGTTATTTGATTGTAACAGTTTTGAAAAATGAAAACTGTAATGCCTTTGCTTATTTATTTATTTTTTTCTTTGAAAATGATTTGTAGTCTTGCTTAAAAGAAAAATAAGTTACAGGCATTATCACAGATATACACCCAATTTAAACTTCATTCAGTCAAACTAGCATGCAACCCTAAATGAATATACTTAGGCATTTTAGAAAAGGAGTTACTCACAGATTCACAGCATTGAATTCAAGAACTGGTTTTTAAAACTTAAAGATGCTCACATGTTTTGCACAGGAAGAAATAGAGAGTGATGTTTTTGAGCCTGTACACTTGAGTTTGCTTCTTAAATTTATTGCATGCTTTGATTTGCTTTGCTTTTGATTCCCAGTTTTTGTTTATTATTTTCAGTTTGGAAGATGGAGCAAATGACATGAAGAATTTGTATAAAGTGAAATATTATTTTATAATGTTTGTTCATTTTGCAGATCTCGGCTGAGAGATCTTGTACATGCTGAGAAGATATTTTGTGCTTTGGCATTAAATGGAAGAGTCCTTGTTTTGTATAAGTATGCTCCTATGTACCTTTGCCTATATAAATATCCATTTTATTTTATTTTATTTTATTTTTTTGTTTGCAGTTTATATTTTGCTGAGTAGTTGTGCTTTATGCTTTGTTTATTTGTAATAGTTGGTGGCTATAGATACTTGCATGCATATTTGTTTTGTATTTATTATTATTTTCTTTGTTCTATTCTTGCCTAATTTCTTACTTCTTGTTTCGGCTGATAATACTTGCTTTATATTTGTACTTTATTTTATCACTTTGTCTTCTTTTTGTTTAGTATAATAGGCATGGCTGGTATGTTGTTTGATACATATGTATATATTGTTTGTTGTCTTCAGGTTTGCATATGTGTATGTTGTATATTTTACATTTTATTTTTATGCTTTGTTTTGTTTCTTATTTAAGTGTTCACACTTAAATATATTGTATTGTTTTGTAATTTTATATTGTAATCATATTTCTAACATACGTATTAAATTTACAACGTATATTTTATTTTATATTTTTCACTTAATATTGATAAGTAGTTTTATTCTTATCTCTTTTACTTATTCTTTTTACTTCTATTTTTAGTTTAAATATTTATCATAAATTTTACTTTAAAAATTATTGTTTTATATTTCTCTATATATATACATATATTTTCACATATATACAAATTTTCAAATCCATATGACTTTACATATTTTCTATTTGAATCGGGGAAACTCGCTTCCATTTATAATTAATTAAATAAATTTTTATTCAAAATTTCATTTAATTATCAATTTAAATTAAATTAAAATCTAGGGTCGTTACAGACTTCCCCCCTTAAAAGAATTTCGTCCTCGAAATTCGCAGGCACGAAAACAACACAGAGGTAGACAGGTTTGATCTCCTATAATTCCTCAAACTTAAGATATGAATTCCAAATTCAAGTCGGAATATCTCAGAATACATACCAATTTGTCCCTCTTCGAACTTTGGTATTCACAATAAATTGCAATAGAATTTCAAAATTTGGTTTTAAACAAAATCATTTTATCGATACCATTCTAATCATTCTTCATATTCTATTAATCAAGTTAACTCAATTTAAAATTTCTAATTCATTTAAAATTTTCAGTTTCAAATTCATTAAGGTTTAAATCAAAAACTGATAAGAAATCAGATGAAGATACGAATTAAAAATTTCCTACAACGATTCGTAGAGCATCACCACACCAAAACTTCTTCTTGTAGCTGGTACGAAGAAATCAAAAGAATTTAGAAACGAATCAAAGAAATTGATAAGAAAGTTATTTCCACTGTTGTTACAGAGTATTGACCAATTATAGTCGCATTCCCCTGTCCTCTATCTCGTTCTCTTCTTGCACTCATACTTACTATCAGTAGATAGTAAGAGAATTTACTGAGGCATTCAAACGGATATCTTAAGGATTACTCATTCTAGGGTATACTTCACCCTATCTCTAATGAGCTACTTAATGTGTTACACTCCTGAGCTAAAGTTTCAACCCTTAGCTCTGATACCAAATGTAACGACTCGGATTTTGCCCGCTCGAAAATCGACATCCATACTTCAAATCATATTCGAATGCCATAGATTCGATCGTTCAAATCCGATTCCCCGGAGCTTATAACAATCATTAAGTAAACAACACAGCGGAATAAAAGAATAATACATTGATATACAGCTTTGATACAATATCTGATACAACAGATGATCCAATAGATATCAATATACATCAGAGATATAATACAATAAAATAGCAGCGGAAAAGAAAAATAGATAACATCTGGCAACGGAACAAATAACTCTAAGATAGTCTTCAAAAGAGAACTCCGAGAACTGTAACTCCATTTCCAAGAATCAATCCAGCAATAGCTCGAACCACCAATAACGATGCACCAAGCCCAGCAAGTCTGGTGCGATCCAAAGACTGAACCAACTCCAGATAACCTACTAATCTGACTATCTGAAAAACCCAACTCTAGACTGCTCGTGTAGAAAATAATGAGCACCCAGAGTTTAGGAAAGAAACAATAAACTCCGGATCAGTCATGGGACTGGTGTGAGCAACAAAAACAGTTTATCTTATAAAAATAATATAAGAAAGAATTTTAAAGTCAATTCGCAATGCTTTTTAGAAATGAGACTACCATAAGGCCTCCCGCACACACACACAATGCAAACGCAGAATCAGAGGAGATTTCTCCTTATGATAGTCAAAGATGCTTGATACGCATTTAAAATAACATTTGATATTATTACTAGTGCATAGTGTAGAGAAATATTTCGAAAGTAGAATATAAATCTTAGCCAGCATAGGTACCATTATATTATGCCTACTAATAGCTACCATATTAGATGGCAGGTTCTACAACTAAAACCGTACAAGTCTCGTATTGTCTCTTTGGATTTCCAACGAATGATCAGGCCAAGGAACTTCCCATTGCCACATGAGAATGCCTCTGGAAAGACATCCCCGAGAACCAAACCGGAACTCTGCCAACACAAGGCCGGGTTACCCCTAACTGGGTAACTACTGACACGAGCACGCCATTCCCCGATCGTAAACGACCTTTTTCACGGGATCCCGATAACCAACAACCACAAAGTAATAAATTCGTAGTAACCACATAGGTTAAATATCTGGGCTCCATACCATGATACCACCTCTATCCAGAAGGAAATGTACATACCCTAAAGGGAGCTACCCCTCATAACCTTGCCGCATCTTTCCTGTTTTGACCATTTTCGGGGTGTGAGGCTCGACGAAGTCACGTCCACAAAAACACACTTTATACAAAAGCCATGCTTTGGGTCAACAAATGATCATAGAAATGATCACTAAGATAGACAATCAAATAAATGATCCTATCATAAATAATCAACACAATGATCATTTACAGCTACACTCAGCATGTCACATTACCAAATTGGGAATATATCGCTGATAACTTCAACTATATAACCTCTGAGCTCGTGCGTCTCAGAGAAGGGTGTTAAGCTAAAAGAATAAATTCTTCGCCACCAACAGAAATATATTTGAAAGGAATCGGCTTTATATCTCAATTTGTAATGTCAGACATACAATCCATACAAGTCTGTTCCGGGCTCGAACAGAACCGAAGGCACTTACAAAGAAGTCCCTGCAATCCGGATATTCACAATCCCGATCGGATTTTCCCATCACTTAGGGAGTTTCTATACCGGCGCGACTCGGTGCAGAAACAATCGATAGGTCATCCTATCGCTTTCGCAAATACCCGGTCTTCATCACCGGTCTTCAAATGCTATCCATAACGTCAAATCACATATTCGGAATGGGTTATACGACACAAAGGTCCTTTCCCGGCTAAACCGAATAGTGAGCGAAAATCTTTTCAAAACATATGGATATGGGATTTCAATTAAGTCACAACTTATTACCCAAAACTTTTCTTCGAATGGCTTAACAAATTACCATTTTCACAACCTTTAACGGTTTTAAACAAATTTCACATTTTAATCTTTTAAACAAAAGATTTATTCATAGATTTTCCAAATCAATTTCCATTTCAATTTAACTCGTTAAATCTTTAAATCAAAGATTTAACTTATAGCTTTCAAAACAATTTCATTTCAATTTGATTAAACTAAATCATCAATTTAAATCTGTTAAGAATAAGCAGATTTAATTCATAGCTTTCAAAAAGAATTCATTCATAATTTAGGGAAATCATTTCTCTATTCAATCTTGAAATTTCCCTAATTAACTGGAATCTCAGTTCTTATCTAAAAGTGTTTATCATTTGAAAACAACAGTTTCATTTTGGAAATCTGATTCATTTATACGAGTTGAAATCCTTGGGTTAAATTCAAATTCCCAAAAACAATACTTAAAAATGGTTTAATCCCTATATAACCAATATAACATCTTTTAATCCCTAATTTCAAATCTTAGAATTCAATTTCAAGTATTGAATTTAAATTTAAATCAAATTATTTAAATTCCAAAACTTAATCAAGTAATTTAAAAATAATAAATTTTATTTTGAAATTCCATTTCAAAAGCTTTTCACATTTATTCCGATTCCATTTCCAAAACATTTGAATTTAAAAATTCAAATTTAACTATTCCAAAAATCTGCGACTTAATCGATTTCCTCGTGAAATCCATATTTGTGTGTGTATGGTGTGGCCCAGGGGTTCAACTCAATAGTGCACAACCATTCAATCATCACAGATCAAAACACAGAAATATAACTGATAAGCGATATAAACTATAACGCTTATCATATATTCACAGACTCACAGATAATATACAAATATATCATCAATAAATGAATAAATACACAGCTCACTTCACAGAACAAACTATCACAGATCAGATAGGAAAATCAATTCAAGATATCTCATACAATACAATCATTCATAAGTAAGGTCAAGCATTTAATAATCATTTATAAGCAGGATTAATTAAATCGTTTTTAATCCTAATCAATTTAATTTATTTCCAATTAAATTAATTATTTATGAATTAATCCAATTCTGATTAATAAATTACAAATCATTTGATATAAATTAATTTATTAATTACCTTGATTAATTACATCAATTAATCACCTCGTTATTAATTATTCCTTAATTGCTCATTATATAAATCAATTATCCCATAATAAATTATCCCCACAAATTAATCCTTTGATAAATTACAAAGGTAATTACCCAAATTGCTCCATTTATAAATCATCTTCACTAATTACATTCCAGTAATTATCATTAACTACTTCCCCAAGTAATTATGCTCCATTAATTACACTAAGAAAATTACACTTATCAAATATTTTCTTAAACTAATTAAACTAAATTAATTAACTTAAATTAATCATATTATCAAAATTAATTACAAGAAGTAATTAATTTTTCAATTACTGTTATCAAGTAATTATATTTATCAATTTACAAATGATTGTCAAAATTGATTGATTTAATTAATTAAATAAAATTAATTACATTAATTAATTATTTAAAAATCTTTAAAGTAATTGTAAATGACATTTATTACTTACATATGAATCTTATATAAGAAAAGTCTTTAACTAATTTACTTATTTAATTACTTAGTTAATTAATATTAACTTTGTTAATTAAAATACTTAAACTATTAAGGAAATATCAACAGACCCGAGGAAAGTACCTCATTTACTCGAGTAAATCTCGAGTCATCCCCTACTTTTCCCCGCGTCTCACTCTTCTCCTCTTCTTCTACTCCTACCTGTTCTTTCTTCTTCTTCAGTACTTATCTTCTCCTCTCTTTTTCTTTAAGTTATAAAACTGCCGCACTCTAAACTCTCACGCGTGCCATCAGGTCAAACTCGAAAAGAACCCCACCACTGTTTCGAGTCCCTCGGTTCCATGCTTCCCCAATACCACTTGAATCATTTAAACTGGAGAAAACAAAACCCAGTACTTCTTCCCAAACAACAAACCCTTCCAGACACACGAGTGCACAGGTGCACGTGCACAGTCACACGGCGTCGCTCCGGCCGCCATCTCGATCATCAACAAGTCAACGTCGACGCCTTGAAGCCCCGCGACCACCCAAACGCGTGAGAAGATCATCGAATCGAAATCGAGCTTTAAACCCAAAACTGAACTAAAAGCCGAACCTGGAAATCACGGCATTGATGAGATTCCAACCACCAACGGCTACACAACTCCGGCCACCAACCCCTCGACGCTTCCTCTTCCATTACCCAGAACCGCTTCGCACTCGGTCAATCGAAGAAGATGAACGAATCGAGAAACCCAGCCTCTCCAAAATTAGGTTTACGAACAAGAAATGCCTGCCGCTACCTCCACGTCCAACAAACCACCACCGCACCATTTTTCCCTTGGTCACCGGTCCTAATACCATCACCAGAAGAATTCTCAACATCCTAGACACTCGAGATCAACATAGATACCCAATTTTCTGTTTCCTGGTTAAACCAAGAATACTCTCCAATCCCTTAATTAAAAATAATGATTTTTGTTTTAAAAATCAAATTTTGATTTCAGTATTTGATTCTTAAACCTGAATCCATCAAACATGATAATTGATTTTTAACTTTGTTTAAGTTTCACTGTTATTTTATATTTTTCCAAAGGCAAAACAATTTAGTTTAACCCAAAAAATTTTAAACCTAAAACTATGATGTAACTAACATATTTTGTTCAACATTTCGATCTTAACAAAACTTGGATTAAGAGCAAGTAATTTTTGATTTACTTTTGAGCCTAGAATTAAGCATCAGAGAAACAGAGACCAAACACATCTCATTCCTACAGTACACATACATATAGAAACAGGCACTTATATATATATATTCACATCACAAACTCAATCTAGATAAAATCAAGCAACTTGATTGAACTTATATATGTTGTTACTCACCTTTTAGAAACAGAGCAGTTATTTGATTGTAACAGTTTTGAAAAATGAAAACTGTAATGCCTTTGCTTATTTATTTATTTTTTTCTTTGAAAATGATTTGTAGTCTTGCTTAAAAGAAAAATAAGTTACAGGCATTATCACAGATATACACCCAATTTAAACTTCATTCAGTCAAACTAGCATGCAACCCTAAATGAATATACTTAGGCATTTTAGAAAAGGAGTTACTCACAGATTCACAGCATTGAATTCAAGAACGGGTTTTTAAAACTTAAAGATGCTCACATGTTTTGCACAGGAAGAAATAGAGAGTGATGTTTTTGAGCCTGTACACTTGAGTTTGCTTCTTAAATTTATTGCATGCTTTGATTTGCTTTGCTTTTGATTCCCAGTTTTTGTTTATTATTTTCAGTTTGGAAGATGGAGCAAATGACATGAAGAATTTGTATAAAGTGAAATATTATTTTATAATGTTTGTTCATTTTGCAGATCTCGGCTGAGAGATCTTGTACATGCTGAGAAGATATTTTGTGCTTTGGTATTAAATGGAAGAGTCCTTGTTTTGTATAAGTATGCTCCTATGTACCTTTGCCTATATAAAAATCCATTTGATTTTATTTTTATTTTATTTTTTTGTTTGCAGTTTTATATTTAGCTGAGTAGTTGTGCTTTATGCTTTGTTTATTTGTAATAGTTGGTGGCTATAGATACTTGCATGCATATTTGTTTTGTATTTATTATTATTTTCTTTGTTCTATTCTTGCCTAATTTCTTACTTCTTGTTTCGGCTGATAATACTTGCTTTATATTTGTACTTTATTTTATCACTTTGTCTTCTTTTTGTTTAGTATAATAGGCATGGCTGGTATGTTGTTTGATACATATGTATATATTGTTTGTTGTCTTCAGGTTTGCATATGTGTATGTTGTATATTTTACATTTTATTTTTATGCTTTGTTTTGTTTCTTATTTAAGTGTTCACACTTAAATATATTGTATTGTTTTGTAATTTTATCTTGTAATCATATTTCTAACATACGTATTAAATTTACAACGTATATTTTATTTTATATTTTTCACTTAATATTGATAAGTAGTTTTATTCTTATCTCTTTTACTTATTCTTTTTACTTCTATTTTTAGTTTAAATATTTATCATAAATTTTACTTTAAAAATTATTGTTTTATATTTCTCTATATATACACATATATTTTCACATATATACAAATTTTCAAATCCATATGACTTCACATATTTTCTATTTGAATCGGGGAAACTCGCTTCCATTTATAATTAATTAAATAAATTTTTATTCAAAATTTCATTTAATTATCAATTTAAATTAAATTAAAATCTAGGGTCGTTACAGATCCGATGAAACTGGTTTCGTCGAAATCCGAGACTTTTTGAAAAATGGCTATTTAACTCGCCAAATTAATAATAAAAACAATTCAATGCGTTTCGAGCTGCCACGATCAAACGATAACTCCGATTGCTACGAAAATTGAAATCCGATAATAACTAACTATTACGGATCCAATGAAACTAGTTTCGTCCAATTCTGAGACTGTTCAAAAATTGACTATTTTCACTAGTCGATTAAATATTAAAATATTCAATTTTCACAAATAAACTTTTAATTCGATTTTAAAAGTTCCAAACTATCATTCTAACTTCAATATGATAAAATAAAATTTTACAAATCATTTTCAATCATATTTAACTCAATTTTCACTTATTTCTGCATTTTCACATATTAAATTATTGATTTAATTATCCAATAAAATCCAATTATTCGAAATAAAATTTATTCGACTTATAATTTCACTTATTAATATTTAAAATTAATTAAATATTCAAATTTTTATTGCTAAAATTCTGGGTCGTTACACAGAAGGCATCAATTTTACTAAATATTAGCATCAATTCTGTTAAAAATTACAGTGGAAACGATTTCTAAAATTCTAAAGCATTACATCAAATATAGAAACTGTAGGTTTCATTTTTGGTTTATAATGTTATCAGTTTTACTATAAATTTAAATGTCTTCAAACAATTAGACGGTATGTATCATTTTTCTTATATAGTGGGATTAGTTTTGCTGCAAATTATAGTAAAGAAAATTTCTACTACTAAAAAGCATTAACTTCAAACAAACATGTTATATGTATCATTTTTTCAATAAATAATATGTTATAGAGTAATAACTGCTTTTCATTTTCTTTCTTAGCAACTGTTTGTTGTTCATATTTTTTTCATTGTTCTATCAAAAAAATTCAACATACTACGCATCAACTATACTAATTTTGCTTTACTTGATTTTATAGTACTAGTTACATTTCCTGTGCGTGTTCTTTCATTTTTTATTGATTTTCATCTTCTACATTTTGTTCATTTCTTCTTTTTATTGTTTTCTAACGTTTGTTGTGATTTTTGTTAAATTGGTCGTTTTCGTATGTTTAACTTTTTAGGTTTTACTTTCGTCGTTCGCGGTTTTTGGCCATTCTAAGCAAGGTATTTTTTCCCCAAGTTTGAGATTATTATTGAATTTCAGCTAGAGCTAGGTTTTCGGTTTCTGTAATTCGACATTGCTGTTGAATTTACGGTGGCGCTTGGTTTTCGATTTTGCGATTGCTGTTGAATTTCTTGTGGTTGCAAATTGTGAGTTGATATTTGTGGTTGTGTTGGAGATGATGATTTGCTTCTGCTTTCATACATCATTGCTGTGATTTTAATTTTTTAGAGCGAATCGAGAAAAGAGTTTGAAATTGAAAATGACAGTTGAATGGAGGAAACAGAAAGGTAAAGGAAAGGTTTAATTTACAAATGGTCTTTGGGCCTATCATTGAAAGAAAAAAGTACATGTGTCCTTTTGTCAATTTTTTTAAGATAATTTTTCTTAAAAAGAAATTTCCATTTTTTTATTTAATATTTCGTTCAAGTCCATTTAACTTAAGATTTTTACAATTATATACATAATTATCTTTTATTCTCTTGCACTCTTCTACTTTCAAGTTTACATAATTTGTTTCATTCTAGTTTTATTACTTTATTACAAAAAAAATCTTTCTGAAGTTGTTACTTTATTACAAATGAAATATATCAATATTTTCTTTCTAAATTATGTATATTATTACAAACAAACACAACGCCTTTTCTCTTTGAAATTGGTACATTGAATGAGTTCTTTAGCACTAATAATAGCAATTTTTGCTAAGAATGACATTAAACTAATGGTAAATTATGAATATTGTAGTTTGTAGTTTAAAAAAATGCCAATTATTTTCAATTAGCATGTGTTGTGAAAATGCTAAACTTTGGTTATGTATATTTGTAATTGCATTAATTACAGGATAAAAATATAATATTTTGACTAAAAAGAACTTTTCTATTGTATTTATTGTTTTTTTAGAAGACGTTAGTTACTTTTTGAAATGTTTTATTACTATAAAATAAACTATTGGGTATGAAATAACGGTTTAAAAATCAAGTTATTATTTGTAGGTAAATAAAATAACAATAAGATTTGTAACGTTTCTTTTAGTTAACATTTCTTTTACTCATTAGATTAATGTTTCGTTCCCTGTTTTGATAATACAATATACTTATACCCAATGTTGATATTAATTACAAAAGCTTTATTTGCATAAAAAATTATTGATTCATTAATACTGCAATTTCATTCTTAGATGTTTTAATCGTTCTCTACGGTAATATCTAAAGAGGGAATTAGAGAAAAGGACAAACTTTGAAAAAAAATATAGGTTGAAAGACGTTAAGTTTTATTTTTAGGCTGAAGCACCAATGCTAGTTATAATTAGCATTATATTCAACTTTTACACTGTACAAAATGCTAGTTATATCTAGCATTATTTTCAGTTTTAATCTATATAAAATACTATTTATAACTAGTGTTGTCATTCAGCCTAAAAAACAAACTTGTCGTCCTTCAATCTAAATTATTTTCTAAGTTTGTCCATGTGCCTATTTTCCTGTATTTAAAATTCAGTAAATATATCATTTTTCTTTTATACAAACATGTTGAATGCTAAATGTTAAACACAAACTCTGCGTACATAAATATTAATCTTTTGAAATTTATGCAAATATTAATTTTAACATTAGTTAGGAATATTAACTTTCATTTATTTCCTTCATATTAAATGCCAAAAGATAATATACCAGTATTATCACCCATAAAAATTATAGTTTAGTTTTTATGTGCAAATATAGAAATATAGATTTAACGTATACTCGGTAATAATTTCAATTACTTATAAAATTATTATTTTTAGAACACATCGTGTGTCACTCTTTCTTTCAATTTCTATCAAGGGAAGTAGATTTAGAAAATTATAAATTTGTGGGATTTCTAAAAGTCGCGATTTTAAAATTTAAGTGCTACATATTGAAGGAATAGTGGATGAATTACGCTCATCTACCTTGCACTTAACGTCTACTTTTAATTTCGTATGATGGTTTTTGTTGGCTTCCATATAAATATTCATACCTTAGTTTTACTATTTTTCAATTTTGATGCCCTTGTGTACTTTTCAATTTTGATGCCCTTGTGTGAATTGGCCCACAACCATGACTTTAGTAGGTTATCCAATAGTTAACCTTACATTCAACAATATATTGGTTGTTAATATCTATCGTAATCATACTAACATAAATTTTAAATGCTATGGTTCTGCCTTTTTTTCCTAAATATAAAGGTTTGTGATAAAAATAATTAATAAGCTTGTGATGAATTTTTTTAATAGATATAGGAATACAAGGAATATATACATAAGTAAAATGAAATATATGCGGAAGTAGGATTTATATACTAGTATAGGCACTATAACTATTACATTCTATTGTGAAAAATAAAAATGAAGTAGATATGGTGTAGCCTATAATTCAAATTAGTATATTTTATAATTAAATATGAATGTATCTCATATTATATATTTCAAAGTTGAATCTAGCTCAAGAATTTTTCATATTTTCTTAAAATTTTAGAATTTAAACATAGTTTTACCTTGATTGAGTATATCTTTAAGAAGGACACAAGTTCGTATTCGAATTGCTAGGTTTAAATCCAAATTTTCTCTAATATATTTTAAAATTACTAGTTCGTTTAAAATATTTATTCTTTCCTATTAAGTTTTAACGACCCGTAAATTTTAATGGTTTTAATAACATAATTAACTACTTTGTTGTGAATTTTTAAATAATAAAATTTTGAATTGAAAACTAAATATTTGTAATACGTCTACTTCAATATAGCAATTGATAAATTTTCATAAGAAAATATGCAAGTTATTTTATAGTGTAATTTATTTCGATTCAAATCAGTTAAAAATTGATGATAATAAAATATTTTCCAAACCTGAATATTTTACATAATAAATTTGTAAATCATCTTCTGAATGAGACATCATATTTCATTTCATCAAATTTTGATTATTGCTCCGTTTATCTTATTTTTAGCAGCATTTTCGGTAACAATATCGACTTTTGATACGATGATCGTACCATTGACATCTGTATGCCGTTTTGATCGTTTCGTCATGCTGATCTCTGCGGTATATTCAATTCTGTGTCATGAAGTTCAGTACATAGTGGAACCACGAAACCAGCAACTGTATTGGTACTTGATACATGACCTTTTATTTTCTTTTGCGTTTCAAAGTTTGAACCATGACTGCCAAGCAACAAATGAATTGCTCTAATTATTTTTCTGAATCACATATGGTCGTTGCCATTATTTATGTTCTCTCACCTTTCCTTCTCTCGCTTTCATTCTCAGCATTACTTTTGAAAATGTGTGTGTGTGTGTATTTAATCGATGAAACTGCTCATCTCCTCTCCCCTATTTTTCTTCTTCAATTTGTCATTTCTACCCTTCCCTTTGCAGCCGACCATTCTCTCTCCCTCCAAGTTAGCATGACCGATCTCCTCAACCATCTCACCCACCATGCTTATCGGCCACGACATCATTGTATCATCCAAACCCATCGCCCAAAGTTCAGCCCATCCCACTCCTGTAGCCTTTTCATCACTCCCCACCTCCTCCACGCAAAGCATATTGTCAACTTTTTCCTTCCACTTCTCTCCCACTTGCCAACCACCTACCGACGTTCCCCTTCCAAGCACCGCCTGCTGCCACAGCCAGACTCTGCCTCCTCCGCCTCCAAACTACCTGACTCGCAACCTAAGGCCGAGAACAACCTGCCACCTCTCTCCTTTGAGCACTATATATGTAACGGCCCGCCGCTCTGACCGCCTCTAGCCGGTAATTAAACCAACTAGAAACGTTCAAGATGACGGATTGTTATTTAGTTTATAACATTTAAACAGAATCAGTCACAGAATCACAGAACAATAATTTTATTTCACAAATGAACTTTTCTTTTATACACAAATATCAGAGTTATACAATACATTTAAATTTATACAGCGGAAACAATTTTTATTATGTACAAGAAAAATCTCTTGAAAAACTTTAGTGATGCGGTAATCCCCCTCTCTCTAACTTCGCTGCCTGAAAATCTTCAAGCTGTAAAAATACTCGGTCTGACCCGAGCGTTTATTGCAAAACACAAAAACACTCGAGTCAGGATTAATCTTAATTCAAGTAATTAAATTTGCAATGAACGGAAAGAAAATGGTAACAGCCCAAAATACAGTGTGTAAAATATGCAACAGAGATGATGAATCACATGAATCAATTTAAATCTATTATGGATTTTCATGTTAACAACTTCAATTTTTAAAATCTGTCAATCCTGTGTGGCTGCAGTATACACGTATATTTATACATATGTGCACTGCCTCGCCAAATCGTGTGCACCAAACAAAAGCACAGCTATCAGATCAAAACAAGGTCAAACCCAAGTTTCAAAACTAGGTTCAACTCAAGGCCAATGCACAGATAAAAGAGTCAAGAAGGCATCAGACAAAGCAATACAAACAGCAAATGTTGAAACAGGCTATCAAAGGCAGAGGCTCAGAAATGCCAAAGACATGAAGCAACGAAAGATTTACAAATACGACTCAAAGTTTTCAGAGTGCAGACCAAAATGAGCACAACTCATTAAGCTCATAACAACAAAGAAATAGACCATAAGAAATGCATCAGTGAATCAACATATATGAGCAAGTGAACTAGTCAACGTGCATATATATCAAAAACAAAGGGACTGCACTGTTTCAAATGAGACAACAATTTCAAACTCAAGTGAACAGTATAGCAAAACACATGTTCAACAAAGATCAGGCTACGAAAGCATATGGTGGTGCAGACTACAATTGAGTGCAACAAAATAAACCAAATGCAACAGGGTATTAGAGTGTACAAAAGAAAACGAACAAGGCACTTGGTAATGGTTGTGTGATAAAAATTTCAAGCATCAGGGAATTGCACAGGCAGGGACGTACGAAACAAGGATATAGGCAACTGGAATTACTTGACCAAATTTTCACAAGTTGGTTTATCTTTACTGAATTTGATTGTTCCAATTTGTATTGCCTAAATATAAACATCTAGACCCTATTTTAAAAATCAACTAACATCTGTATAATCTTTTTCCCCTTAAAAAAAACTCAGCTTGAAATAGATTGGATAAAAAGAAGTGAGTTTATTTGGGTGGACTAAAATCTAGAATGTAACAGAGCAGTAATAACTATGGCCAAACAAACATGCACAACCACAAGGGTCAACCATTTCCTAGTTTAAAGATATTCATGCATTAGTGGTTTACTGTGTTTTCCTTTTTTAAAATTATCTATAAATTAAAAAAAAACTACAGAAACTATATTTTAAAATTACCTTCAACATTAACAAAAATATTTCATTCAATCATCAAGGCCAAATATTGATGTTTTATTGGAAGATTCAAATTTTGAAAAGAATTCTGGTCTGAAACAATAGATAACAGAGTGTTTGAATATACAGGTTACTTACTCATATAAACATATCTATAAATTCAGTAATATAAACACTGGAAGATTTTTTTTTTATACATACTGGCACATCCAATATTCAAACATGCATTCATGTAAACTAATATTCATCATCGAAGCAAATTTCATTGCATGCATCATCATTCTATCTCAGATGAATTTTAAAACTGTTTTTAAGGTAATTTACTCACCTACCACTGATATCCCTGGTTTTCAGCAATCCTACTCATCTATTTTGCTGAATAATATTTTTGAAAATGATGTTATATTGATACAAACATATCTTCCTTAAAGGTCATGACTTGAATTCAATTGAATACGAGAATATGAATTTAATTATGGATTTTTGGGTCCTGTTATCTTTTAGACAGAGGAGATGAATATGCACAGAAGTAAGATCTACACAGGCATCTGATAAGTACAACATGCAACCACAACCAATGTTCATATTCACACCTTAATCATGCTTCAATCATCTATCTCATCAATTTATTATATAGCCATATTAAAGTCAAAAGGATAAAGCTTGCTCGCATTTTTTTTTTCAGTAAAAGAAATATGCATGATCTTGCTTCAACTAGTTACTGAAACAAAATGCTATGTCACAACATACTTTAACTTGTTCTCAACCTATCTTTCAGAAGGAATAAGGGAAGAGTTTCTGGTTTTTGACATGGTTTACACTGTAAACCAAAATTTATAGGTAACTGTGTTCTCTAAAGTTTCCAGTAAAAGAAAATTTCAAAACTTACCTTGATTTTATTACTGGAAAACACAGTACAAATTTGAACAACTCCATCATGTTTATTTTTCAAATCCGACAACAAATAGAGAGGGGTTTGAGTTTGGTATATGAACACTGTAAATCATAACTCAGAGAAACAGGAAAGGCAATACATCCCCAGGCAAAAGAAAACACAAGCACAACCATTTATTCACATGCAAGTGTCTTTCAAACAATCATTCAAGCATTTCAAACAGCAGCGAGTGATTTAATAAACAGGGGTTTACTCACAAACATCACAGAATTAAATCAAAGGTTGAAAAAGTTTGCTCACAAGTATTTTCAGAACTAAAGTATTTATTTTTCATACTACATTTTCCTTAACCAGATTCAAAAATCCATCACATGCAGCAAAAACAAACAAGCAAAATTTTTGATAGCATCTTCTTATCAGTTTAAAAACAAATTTTAATAGCATCCGTTCTTATTAGTTTAGATTCAAGTAACCGAGCAAATGATAACAGACAACACCCAACAAACAACCATGCAGTGACTTATCTTGTCCATATCAGTTTAAATTGGATTGACCGAGCAAATGATAACAAATAACACCCCAAATCATAGCATGCAACCAAGCACCCAATTCAAACAAATCTAAAAACTTGAGTAACGATTAATCGTGACAAAAAACTCACCTTGCTTCGAAGCGGCGACGAATTGGAATCGAAACCGAAGCCCTAATTTGAATGACGAAGAGGAACGGCGAACGAAGATGAAGCTGAAGCCCTAATTGTTGAAAAGAGGGACGAAGAACGCTCGAGGTCGCCATTTTTTCGTATGTTTTTTTTCTTCTGATGATTTGAAGAGAGATGGGTTTCGAATGAGAAAAGGGAAAAAGGAGGTATCGGCATGCTTTGAAATGAAATAAGCGTGATTTTAGGGCGTAGATTATGGCGTATGCAACGGCGTGGATTTAGGGGAGGAAACATGCTGGTGATGGTGAGAAGATTACGTTGTGTACTAAGATGATTTTTTTATATTATTATTATTATTATTATTTTCTTATTTCTTTATTTTAAATCCAATTTGTTTTGTATAAATTATTTTCTTTTACTTTGTTTTTGTTTAATTTTGTTGTTAAAACTTTAACTAAGTGTATTTATTTATTTGTTTTGTATTGATTAAAATTTATTCCTTTTTATTTTAAAAAGAAGAAAATATTATTTAAACTAACCATCCTTTTTAAATTTAAATAATAATTCTTGTATCTAAATTATTTTTTCTAAGTCATTAGTTTGAATTTAAAATACAAATTCAATATTCAATTTCAACTCCAAAGTCAAATTCAAATTTTATTCAACTTTAAATAAATTAAATTCTAAAATTTAATCGCCAATTCATCTTGAAAATTTGAAATTCAATTTAAATTCTCATTCAAATATTTAAAATTAATTAAATATTTTCATTTTTAAATTTTTCAAAATTCTGGGTTGTTACAATCTTCCCTCCTTAAAAGAATTTCGTCCCGAAATTATAGTTAGGAAAAACGATTGCTAAATTCTCACCGATATTTATACCCTACACAATTTTTACCAAGTTCGAATCTTATAAATAAAATAGGATTCATTTCTTTTATATTATCTCACTAGCTTTATTCATCGATTTCTATAATCAAGACACAAAAGTCTTTTACCAAATTTTTAACTTACAAAACTCAGATTTTTAAACTTGAAATTCTTCATGCTAGATATTTACATATCATATCCTTTCCAAAGCTGTGTGCTTTCAAGATATTGTAAAAATCTTCTTCCTTAATTCATTAGGTTAGAATTATGTAATTCTAATTTCAGACTATTGATTTTCTATTCAAAGTTTTGAAAATACTTGCTAACTCGAAGTTTAACAAGTCCATCGTCGTTCTTACAGACTTTAGGCATACGCTGGCCAGGCGCAAGACTAAAAATCTCCAAGTACTAAATATACTTGCTTCAACTCCCAGTGAAAATACTTTTTAAAAATTCTTTTAAAAATGGATATGGAAAGCACGTTCCCCCATGGATCACAGTTTACCCGGCGGTTACGCTACTATCCCAGTAGAATCGCTTGTCACTGTAGATTTCACATCTCTCTTGAATTTCGCCATGGTTGTTGCCATAGATTGCGGTTCACACGGCGGTTACGCTACTATCCCAGTAGAATCGCTCGTGACCATAGGCATCTCGCCCCTCAAATTACGCTTCGGCCTCTAGATCGCAGTTTACACGGCGGTTGCGCCACTATCCCAGTGGAATCGCTTGTAACTGTAGGCATCACGCCCCACGAATTACGCCAGCATCAATTCACATAATCCCAAACACGATGATCCATCGTGGGGGATTCCAGTCAGTCCCAATGGACATTCAACTAATGGAAATTCTACGTAGCTACGATTTCCAATGGACACTCCACCGAGTTCCAATCACCTTCACAAATAATAAATGGAAGGTACATTTCCATATCCTCAGTTTTTAGAAAACATGTCATATACATATAGTACTTCATTTCACATTTCGTACATATCATACCTATGTAAACTTGCATAGGACTTTTCATAATAATGACTTTCCAAACTGATGGTTTTCGAATTATTACATTCACATATATAAGTTACGAAAACTCAATTCACATTCATAACAAATAGAGGATTCCAAAATTTTCCATTCCATTTAAAATTTTCCTCTAAATCGATTTGAAAATTTAAGGTTATCTCAGACCTAATTCACATTCATAATCCAATTCATTATCGACTTCACATTCGATTTGGATTTCACGTTACATCGTGTTATCTCAAACCTAATTCACATTTTTTTTTCAGTAAAAGAAATATGCATGATCTTGCTTCAACTAGTTACTGAAACAAAATGCTATGTCACAACATACTTGAACTTGTTCTCAACCTATCTTTCAGAAGGAATAAGGGAAGAGTTTCTGGTTTTTGACATGGTTTACACTGTAAACCAAAATTTATAGGTAACTGTGTTCTCTAAAGTTTCCAGTAAAAGAAAATTTCAAAACTTACCTTGATTTTATTACTGGAAAACACAGTACAAATTTGAACAACTCCATCATGTTTATTTTTCAAATCCGATAACAAATAGAGAGGGGTTTGAGTTTGGTATATGAACACTGTAAATCATAACTCAGAGAAACAGGAAAGGCAATACATCCCCAGGCAAAAGAAAACACAAGCACAACCATTTATTCACATGCAAGTGTCTTTCAAACAGTCATTCAAGCATTTCAAACAGCAGCGAGTGATTTAATAAACAGGGGTTTACTCACAAACATCACAGAAATAAATCAAAGGTTGAAAAAGTTTGCTCACAAGTATTTTCAGAACTAAAGTATTTATTTCTCATACTACATTTTCCTTAACCAGATTCAAAAATCCATCACATGCAGCAAAAACAAACAAGCAAAATTTTTGATAGCATCTGTTCTTATCAGTTTAAAAACAAATTTTAATAGCATCTGTTCTTATTAGTTTAGATTCAAGTAACCGAGCAAATGATAACAGACAACACCCAACAAACAACCATGCAATGACTTATCTTGTCCATATCAGTTTAAATTGGATTGACCGAGCAAATGATAACAAATAACACCCCAAATCATAGCATGCAACCAAGCACCCAATTCAAACAAATCTAAAAACTTGAGTAACGATTAATCGTGACAAAAAACTCACCTTGCTTCGAAGCGGCGACGAATTGGAATCGAAACCGAAGCCCTAATTTGAATGACGAAGAGGAACGGCGAACGAAGATGAAGCTGAAGCCCTAATTGTTGAAATGGGGGACGAAGAACGCTCGAGGTCGCCATTTTTTCGTATCTTTTATTTATTTTTTTCTGACCATTTGAAGAGAGATGGGTTTCGAATGAGAAAAGGGAAAAAGGAGGTATCGACATGCTTTGAAATGAAATAAGCGTGATTTTAGGGCGTAGATTATGGCATATGCAACGGCGTGGATTTAGGGGAGGAAACATGCTGGTGATGGTGAGAAGATTACGTTGTGTACTAAGATGATTTTTTTATATTATTATTATTATTATTTTTTTCTTAGTTCTTTATTTTAAATCCAATTTGTTTTGTATAAATTATTTTCTTTTACTTTGTTTTTGTTTAATTTTGTTGTTAAAACTTTAACTAAGTGTATTTATTTATTTGTTTTGTATTGATTAAAATTTATTCCTTTTTATTTTAAAGAGAAGAAAATATTATTTAAAACTAACCATCCTTTTTAAATTTAAATAATAATTCTTGTATCTAAATTATTTTTTCTAAGTCATTAGTTTGAATTTAAAATACAAATTCAATATTCAATTTCAACTCCAAAGTCAAATTCAAATTTTATTCAACTTTAAATAAATTAAATTCTAAAATTTAATCGCCAATTGATCCTGAAAATTTGAAATTCAATTTAAATTCTCATTTAAATATTTAAAATTAATTAAATATTTTCATTTTTAAATTGTTCAAAATTCTGGGTTGTTACAATATAGGTGCGTATGTGTGTATGTATATATATATATGATTTATCAATATGCAGATTCTAGGTATAAAGTGTGTATATATATATATACGTATAAACTATATATGTAGCTAATTATATGATATAGTTATTTTATTTATTTACTGCGTTCTAATAAAGAATGAAATTGATTTTGAAATGATGTATATATACAAAGATTTGTTTAAACTTATTTATTGGTTTTAAAATATATATGAACTTATATTAAATATGTGTTGGCTCTCAAGTGTACATCAATTTGGCTTCCAAATATATATATATATATATATATATATATATATATATATACACAAAGTATTAATTTAATTATAACGTACCTATATATATGTTCACTGTTTGTGTTATATATTAGAATTCATATAAAGGAATTTATATATATATATATATGTGTGTGTATATATATATATATATATATATATATTACTTTGGCTTGAGTATGTGTTATTATAAAAACTGTTTTACCATTTTGCTGTTTTAGTTTTTATATTACAAGGTTTTGTTTATAGCTCTTATATGTTGCTCTATAGTTGTGTTTACTGTGCATTATGCATAAAGGAAAGTATATAATATGATGTATATTAAAGTATATATATTTTACGTTAAACTGTGTATGAGTTTACAGTACACGTATTTAACAATATTAAATTTATCATTAGTCATAAACTTTTATATGTTAGTTTGCTGTTAGTATGCATGGGTTTATAAAATTTTAAAGGCATATACGTATGTCATATACTGTTATGTATATTTATGTTATATTTTGTTAGTTATGTATATTCTGTTATTTAAATACGTATGTTACATAGTTATATACATATGTTTATCCATATGTTATACATTTAGTTTTCTTTTGTTTCGTATATTATGAAAATATATACATATATTTAAGTATACAAGTTATATATGGCTACAATCTTCTTTCGTTGAAAGGTGTATTGATTTTGAGTATTATAATATATATATATATATACATATATTTGCAAGAGAAGTTCTTGTTTTGTGAGCTTATTTTTGCCTTCATATCTAATTTTTTTGCAAGGGATCTAGTTTAAGTAGTCTCTACTAGTATTTCTGAGCCTACATATATATATATATATATATATATATATATATATATATATATATATAGTGTAGAGCATAGGTTAGTATAATCTATTATTTTCTAATTTCGATCATATATAAATATATATTTGGTGACTTTATAATAATATATATAGTGTGGTTTGATATATCAATTATATATTATTTTATGTATATATATTAGCATGCATAAAAAAAGTAAGATTTCATAATATATATCAGGTCTGTTGAGTTATATACCTATTTGTTTATTAAACATTTTACTACGGCTATATGAATATTTTAAGCTATATATATATAAGTTCACTTATATCATTGATCTTCATCAACCTAGTTTGATTTGATTTCGTCAATTCCGAGCTTTCAACTTTGCTCGTCAAAATTCATGTTAATCTAGCATTGCTTTGGAATTCGTAGCTCATTTCTTTATCAAATCTTTCTAGCCTAGAAAGGTGAGCAATCACTTACGATTAACGTTCTTATATTTATTAACTTTGATTTCAATTGAAACGACAATTGAAATATTCTGTTGTTAGTTATTTACACTGCTATATAAATGTTATTATCTGTATCTGTTCACCTGTGACATCTGGCAACATTATCTGTTATTTATATTGATGATATATGCATGTTATATTATTTTCATATCTCTTATCACTCTGCAAGTTCCCTATTGGTATAAGATCCACTATGAGTTGAAATGGTACATACGTGAATGATCTGCAGAACAGGAGAAAATCATTATGGGTTGAAATGATAAACCCAAGCGATTTTCATTTGAATTGGATTTGGGATTGCGAGTTGAAATGATATATACATGTATATATTTAAATTGCATATTGAAATGAAAAATATCCATATCACTTGACCATAGGATAGATAATTATATACCAACACTATTGGTCTATATATAAATATTTTGAAAATGATTTCTATGGTTTTGAAAGGGAATGTATATATATATGGTTTTATTTGATATTGAAAATATTTTATATATAAATAAGTCCTAATACAAAATAAATTTAATAATAAGCTTTAAATTTAATAAAGTTTGATATGATTAAAATATAATATATTTAAGTATTTATTTACAATTTCATTTTAAAAATAGATTTTATAATGATTTTAGAAGGTGAGGTTGGGAAGATAAATTTGAAATTATTTGAAATTGTATTTAACTAAGAATTTTATTAAATTAAATCGATTTGAAACTTACTGAAATTGAGATTTTAAAGTATATGATTTTATAACTTGATTTTTGGTTTAAGGTAATTAAATGAATATGTCAAGTTTAGATAAATTATAGGAAATATCTAGTTTATTTGTAATTTATGGCTTTATTTAAATGATATTGGATTTATTAAGTAAACATTTCAAAACTAAATAAAAACGAAGTTAAATTTTGACATATATGAAATTATCATATCTAGTTTGAAATGTTTGAATATTAAAGCTTTGAAATATATTGAAATTTAAATGGTTTATTTTGTGGTCAAATTTTTATTTGAAATCGATATAAATTGAAATGATTTATTGAGAAATTTAATTGAATCGAAGTTGAAGTATTGATATTGAATTAAATTTGAATTTTGGAATTTGAGTTGTTTGAATCGACTGGTGAAATTTGAGGAAACTATTTTATTATACAAAGTATTTCTAAACTATATTTTACTTTATAAAATATTTTAATATAAACTATTTTAATATAAACCATTTTTAATGTAAACAATTTTTATATAAACTATTTTATAAAACTATTTTATAATATATTATTATTAATATCTAAATTATTTAAGTAGTAGAATTATGACGACCCGCCCTTCTACTACCAGAAAGACGTATCATCATTAAGAAAAGAAAAGGGATAGACATAGAAAAGAAAGAAAAGAAAGAACAACAACATCAGAATCTCACAGCGGAACGGAACAAAATATAATATATCACATAACTATTACATAGTTTTACATATATCAGAGTTATACAATATCAATACACATGACAGTCATACATCTATCTGTCACTACATACATCAGAGATACAATATACATCAACTACTGACACAGCGGAACAAGATAGATATCTACACACGTCTGGAAACTCCTGCTCCAAGATCTCCAGAAATCAAAGTCCGAGAACTATCACTTGGCTACTCATAAAAATTTGAGTACCCAAGAGTTTATGAAAAAAAAATATAAACTCCGTGTCAGACATGGGTCTGGTATGAGTAAACGGTTTAAATTATTTAACTTTGAAAACATTTGAAACTAAAGGTGTCACGTAAGACTCCCCACAAATAAATACGGGTAAGTTTTTACCTTATGCTAACCAACACATTTTATAGGAAATCCAGTGATACTATAATAGTGTCTAGGGTTTTCAAGTAAATAGAAAATAGCCGAAATTGTTACATCTATTAAATTCCAGCTACTAGCCACAAAGTGGGTAATACAAATCAAAACCGTAGGGTCTCGTAGGGAAAATGGATTTCCAACAATGGCAGGGCTACTAGGGTACCGCCCGTCACAGTACGGGGCCTAGATCACCGTACCGAGGATCACTCCCGACCCCCTACAACACAAGGTGTAACAACCCGGGATTTGCGTTACCGATTTTTTTTTAGGATTTTATTTAAATGGAGCAAATGGATTTTTGGGATAAGGATAATTTATTTAAAAATATGGACATTTTAAATAAATGGGTTTTAAAAGATGAGGCGAAGTATTATTTTGGAACAATTAAAAGTTATTGGGAAATTTGAGAAGGGGATTTGGTTAAGTACGGGTTTTCATGGCTATGTTAACACTTAAACAATTTTTATACATGTTTAGAGCCACTCTCTCTTAAGGGGTCCATTAGCCAACCCAAACCCACTTACCATTCTATAAATCATCTCAAATTCCTAACCCTCATTCATTCCAACCGTAATCAAAAAAATTCCTAAAACCATAAACCTAAAAATGGCCTCCATGCTTAGGAAATCTCCATCCTCTCTTATATTGGCTTAAGCTAGTTAAAGTAAGGGAAGGTAATGCAAAAACCCTCTTGTAATCCGTTTCTAACTCTCTTTAATTTCTGGAAATCATGTTGTAACTCTTAGTTTTATGTGTTTTGGTATATTTCTAGCTCCTTGATCATCATCTCTTAGCTTTGGTTAGTGCCATATAGGTGTTTGTTCTCTTGCTTGAGAGGAATACTAGGTAAACCCTCTCCTAATCTATGTATAAGCATCTCTTAATTTATTAAATTAGTTTGTAATCCTCTTTTTTTTGTGCATTTAGATTGTGAAACTCTTTGATCTTCTTTTCATTGCTTGGAAAAGAGGTAATATATGCTAGCTGAAATTATAATTAGTGTATTGCTGTTAGTAAATTAGGCATATCTCATTCATCTTAAATCGGAATTAAGATTTCCATGATATTATGGAAATCTTATTCTGTAGCCTATAACTTTTATGTTTTGTACTTTCCCTAATTTTGAGGTTTGAATGGTCGAAATCACGTTTGTTTGTCGCTGACCTGACAACAAACTACAGGGTTGATAAAATAAAAATCTGAAATTGATTTGGCCATAAGTTACTCGTTTCTTATCCAAATCTAATAATTTTAGATGTTCTGGAAAGCATAGATATAGGGATAAAAGTTTCATGTTTTGAGTTTCATGAAATTTGGAAGTTAATTTGGTCAAAATTGTGCATTCTTACTACTGTCCCGAGAGCACAACGACAGTGATATAGAATTTAGATCTGAGAATTGTTTTAGTCATAAAATTTTCATCCCCGATCGGAATTTGACGATCATGGTCATTCCAGAAAGATTAGAAACTAAGCTATAACTTTTATTTTATTCATTTTGTCATAATTGGAAGTTTACTATGCCAAAATTGTGGTTTTTCATCTCTGGTCTGTTAGTGCATAGCTACAGGCCTTAGTCTCTTTTCTCCTGTTGTTTTCACTACAGAACCCCGACTTTGCGACGCCATCTCGGGCTCGTCCTATGTCGGATTTCAACGATTTTGGTCCCGTTGGAAAGCTGGAGTTCCAAACTCCATCTTTAAAAAGTTTGATTAGTATCCGAGTTCATTTGACTCTTCGAAATTGCTGCCGAAGAGGGACCCGGATCTCAGCCTGAAACAGTGTATTCACTGTTTCCGGGTCCGACTTTGGAGCGTCGCTGCGACTTCGTTTCAAGTCGGAATTGAGTAATTCCTTTTTTTTTCCGAAGTAGGAATGTCGAACTACGATCCTACCAATTTTCATGCCATTCGGATTCATTTTTCTGGTCCGAATAATTTTCCGAACTTGGGTTCGCATCAGTTTTGGACTATTTTCCAACACTTAGAGTATTTTCAGTGATTTTCTGGTTTCATCAATTTCTTTGAGATTTGTCTCTGGATTTCGTACACGGGCCTTATAAAAAGGTTTTTAAAGGATTTTTCACTCCGAAATGGCTTTCGAAATTATTATATAATATTATTTTTAATTATTAAATTAATTACTCCATAATAGGATAGTTTTCAAAGGCCGTTTTAAAGTGATTTAAAACCAATTATAAATCTATTTTCCGTAATTATTTTCTACAATAAAATCCCACACTCACACTTTAGCACTTCAAGCGAAGTGGAAAGGTGCTTAAACGTTTGGGAAAAACTCCGGCCTATGAAACCGTGTGTATTTCCTTTCCGGTTAATCCCCGACCTATTCGATTGATGGTTTTGGCCTTTCGGCCTAGTTTACCGATGACATGAGGTGAACTTTGTACAGATTTCAGTGTGGAAGCTTACAATTGGTTAGTAAACCGTTTAGGGCGAACGTGGGGTATGGGACTCACGTTAACACTTTACGGGTTCCTTGCTAAAAGTTCGTGACACATTCCTTTTATTACCTTTGGGATAGTGTCTTAGGACTGTCTCCCTTAGAGGTATCGTTTTGGCATCTCTACTTAGATGGCCGTTATACATCTCTACATAGATGTATCGTTTTTGGCATCTCTACTTAGATGGCCTCTATACATCTCTACATAGATGTATCATTTTTGGCATCTCCACTTAGATGGCTTGTTGTACATCTCTACTTAGATGTATCGTTTTTGACATCTCTACTTAGATGTTTATGTTTTGGCATTTGTGCTTACATTATGCCGATGATATGAGGCTTATTATACATTTCTACTTAGATGTTTTGTTTTGACATTTATGACTATGTTATGCCAATGATACAAGGCTTGCTATACATCTCTACTTAGATGTTTATTTCTTCTCTATGTGAGAGTTTGTGGTATATAGTACTATGTTATATATCGCCTCATTATCTATCATGTTTATCTCAGTTTATTAACTGATTGTTTAGCTAGCCTGACCCGAGTGTTTTTCGCTCGGGTCAGACCGAGTTGTTTCAAGTTAGGCCTCTAGACTTAGCTTTCTGTGCTTCCGCTTGGACATTATTTGCTATGCTGATAGATAGCTCTTTATATTTGTCCACTATTTTGATACTCTGATTATTTAGTCTCTTATGTACATATCTTTGACTCACATGTGTGAGCGGTGGCTTTGTACCCACCTTTTTGATATTTGGTTCTGTATTGACGATATATTGTACCTATGTTCTGTGACTGTTATGTGACTGTTCTGTGATGATGATGTTATCATTTAGTATTATGTTTGTTCTGAATCTATTTTCCTTAGCCACTGTAATTTCGTTATAAATATCTATCGGATATGTCGAACCACTTGAAAAAAAAGCGATACCACATTTCGACGTATTCAGTAGATAGTTATAGCTTGATTACATATGGTTGCTTCCATTATACTCTATTCTCCGTTCCAGCAGACGGTATTACTCCATAATACTCTTTGTTAGAATGGGTCTCGGAGTGGGGCGTTATAGTTTGGTATCGGAGCTTGGTTCAGAACTAAGTATAATAAACACAGAAAAGTAACACTTAGTACAATACATCTTAGTATGATTCAAATATTACAATACCCTTTCCTCATGACATTGGATAGATAAGTTAGGAATATGTTTAGGAATACATTTATATTACGTAGTATTCCATTTGAATTATCTATCTTTGAATCATGCTTAACTCGTATTTTATCTTATCTTTCAGTATGGTTGGGAGAGGTAGGAACCTCTGTTCTACTGATGTTGGACAGTCCAGCAACCCTCACCCAGAGGGCGTATACATGACCACGGACCAGATCATGGAGCTGGTTCTTAACTCTCAGTCGCACTCTCAGTCTCCTGCACTAGTTTCTGATGCACCACGCAAGTGTGCTTTTGCGCGTCTATGCAGCGACTTTATTCATCTCGGAGGGAAGCCGTTCAGTGGCTCCGAGACTATTCTGGAGGTCCAGGCTTGGATCAGAGTTTGCGAGCGTAATTTTACTCGCATGGCTATCCCCGACCACGACAGAGTTCTTGTTGCTTCTAGCCATCTTGAGGGTCGTGCCTTGGATTGGTACTAGCTGCTTGTCTCCGAGACCGATGAGGCGTCACTCACTTGGGACCGGTTCCGAGAGCGCTTCTTGCTCAAGTTTGTTCCCGAGTCCGAGAAGATAGCCCTTGCATGCCGCTTTATTGACCTTTAGCAAGGGAAGACCTCTGTTGTTGACTATTCGTCATCTTTCGAGGCCCTGTCCAAGTATGGCCTCGAGTTCAGTAGCTCCTCTCATAAGAAAAATCTCAAGTTTGTAAAAGGCCTGAAGAAATATTTGAAGAAACAGCTTATGCTCCAGCTTAAGCTCCCGTTTGATGAGCTAGTTGACGCAGCACTTCACCTTGAAGCGGTTGAGCGTGGGAGAGACAGTGATGGAGATGGTGAGGGTTCCAAAAATCCTAATCAGAAGCGGGGCCAGTTTCAGAAGTCCAAGTCTTGGCATAAGAAGAAGAAGACGGGCAACTCTATTTCTCAAACTCAGCCTCAGTCTATTGCTCAGCTTAGTGGAACACCTTCCATTCGGAAGTGTTTCAACTGTGGATCTACCGATCATATGTTTAAAAAGTGTCCCAAGCCTCTTTTCTCCCGCTATTGTAAGAAGGAGGGTCATCTTATTGCCACTTGTCCTACTGCACCTCCTAGCTCTGGCAAGCTTAATGCTGCCAAGGCTCCTACATCTTCAGCTCAGCCTCGAGGTACGCATCCTTCCGTTCTCGATGGTTCTATTTTATTTCATGGTAGATCTTGTAGAGTCCTCTTTGATACGGGTGCCTCTCACTCATTCGTATCAAAGGAACTAGTTGATACTTTATCTTTGGATGTTACTTGTTTGGTTTCTTCACTAAGGATTGTGAATCCCATCGACGGATCCACGATCCTTAGCCTGCTTTGTGAGGATATAGATATTGATCTTTGTGGATTTTCTTTCCGTGCGAATCTGCACGTTATGGAGTATTTGGGCTTTGACATGATTCTTGGCATGGATTGGCTCGCTCAGTACGACGCCAAAATCATTTGTTCGGAGCGGATGTTATTTCTTCGTCATCCTGACTCGTCCGCTCCACTAGCTATTGCTCTTCAGGATATGGGGATTTCTGATATTACTTTATTTGCTCTTGATTTACGAGATGAGTATGTAGACATATCTCGTATTCCCATTGTTCGGGATTTCCTCGATATATTCGAGCCAGTATCAGGCCTGCCGCCAAAGCGGGCCATTGAGTTCCGCATCGACCTCATTCCAGGCTCCTACCAAGTTGGGCGTCCTCCCACGAGGATGTCTACTAAAGAGAATGAGGAACTCAGGAAGAAGTTAGTAGAGCTTGAGGCGAAGCAGTTCATTCGGTCCAGTTCTTCGCCATGGGGTGCTGCTGTGGTCTTCGTTAAGAAGCCCGATGGCTCTCTTAGGCTTTGCATTGACTATCACAAGCTTAATGAGTTGACCATCAGAAATCGTTATCCATTGCCACAGATAGATGATATGTTCGATCAGTTGAGCGGTGAGAAGGTCTTTTCCCAGCTCGACCTTGCCACCGGATTTCATAAGCTCCGAGTTGCGGAAGATAGCATTCCTCTTACCGCTTTCCTCACTTGTTATGGTTCTTTTGAGTGCTTGGTCATGCCATTCGGCTTGACGAACGCATCGGCTTTCTTCATCGATCTTATGAATCGAGTATTCCGGGAGTACATCGATAGATTTGTTCTGGTTTTCATCGACGATATTCTTATTTATTCTAGATCTGAGGTAGAGCATGCTCATCATTTGCGGATCGTCTTGGATACTCTTCGTCAGCATCAGCTTAAGGCCAAGCTTTCCAAGTGCCATTTTTGGGAGAGCAAGGTCAAGTTCTTGGGCCATATTGTATCATCTGAGGGTATTTCTGTCGATCCTGCCAAGATCGAAGCTATTCAGAATTGGAAGCAGCCCGAGAACGTTCATGATATTCACAGCTTCCTTGGTCTGGCGGGTTATTACCGTCGGTTTATCAAGGATTTCTCTCGAGTTGCACTTCCCCTTACGATGCCGATTCGTAAGGGTGTTCGCTTTATTTGGTCTGATAAGTGTGAAGCTTCCTTTCAGTGACTGAAGGAACTTCTCAATCATGCTCCTATTCTGGTGTTTCCAGAGAGTAACCATGATCTTTTTGTATACACCGATGCTTGTGGTAGCGAGCTCGGTGCCGTGCTTATGTAGAAGGATCGGGTAGTTGCTTATGCTTCCAAGCAACTGCGCCCGAATGAGGTTCGCTATCCTACTCATGATCTTGAGTTAGCAGCTATCGTCTTTGCCATGAAGACGTGGCGTCATTTTCTATTAGGCGAACGCTTCATTCTTTACACTGATCACAAGTCGCTGAAGTATCTATTCAGTCAGAGGGATCTCAATATGAGGCAGCAGCGATGTCTTGAGTTTCTCGCCTCATATGATTTAGATATTCAGTATACCCCTGGCAAGGGTAATCGAGTTGCAGATGCGCTCAGTCGCAAGCACTCAGCGGTAGTTTCTATGATGATTGCTGAGTGGGATATTCTTGAGACCCTATCTTTGTGTGATATTAGAGATCGAGCTCCATCTTTTGATTCTCCAGTCTTATTATTCAGCTTGGAAGCTCGTCCTATCTTATTGGATCGCATTGCCCATGCTCAGCGGCAGGATCCAGACTTATTGCATCTTATTCATCTTCTCGAGTCGGGATCCAGTGATGAGACATTGCTGGATTATTCTCTTGATTTTCATCGGTGTCTTCGTAGGACGAACCGTATTGTTGTACCATCTGATTTATCACTTAGGCGTGACATTCTGGACCAGTGCCATCGCACTAAGTACACTATACATCCCGGTTCGAGTAAGATGTATGCCGATATGTGCCGACTATATTATTGGGAGGGTTTGAAGAGAGATGTTGCAAGTTATGTGAGCGGTTACGTGACTTGTCAACAGAGCAAGGCCGAGCATCAGCGTCCATATGGTCTTCTTCAGCCTCTAGAGATTCCATTATGGAAATGGGATCAGATATCCATGGATTTCATTGACAGTCTGCCTTGATCGAGGTCAGGCCATACTTCTATCTGGGTTATTGTTGATCGCTTGACCAAATCGGCTCATTTCATTCCGATTAAGTCCACTCGGACTGCACCTCTGTTGGCCGAGCTCTATGTGAAGGAAGTCGTACGACTATATGACAATCCTAGCTCTATCGTGTGTGATCGAGACACCATTTTCACTAGTCACTTCTGGAAGTGCCTACAGTCAGCTGTGGTTACAAAGCTGAATCTCTCTACTGCTTATCACCCTCAGACTGACGGTCAGACTGAGAGGGTGAATCGTGTTTTGGAGGATCTCTTGCGCTATTGTATTCTAGAATTCGGGGGTAGTTGGGAGGATCACTTACCTCTCGTAGAGTTCTCCTACAACAACTATCAGTCTAGTATTGGCATGGCACCTTTCAAGGCTTTATACGGAAGGCCATGTTGCTATCCTTCTTGTTGGTTAAAATCTGGCGAGAAGCTCATTCTTGGTCCAGATTCAGTTCGGGAATCTTCTGAAAAGATTGTTCTTATCCGTCAGAGAATGAGAGAGGCACAGGACCGCAAGAAATCCTACGCGGACAACCGTAGGAAGCCTCTTGAGTTCTCCATTGGTGATTTTGTCTTCATTCGGATTTCTCCCATGAAGGGGGTTTTGCGTTTCAGCACTACAGGGAAATTGGCTCCTCGCTATATTGGACCATTTCCTATCACGGAACGCATCGGCCCCATTGCTTATCGTGTGGCTCTACCTGCTCACTTTTCTAGAATGCATGACGTGTTCCATGTGTCTCAGCTTCGCAAGTGTGTGCGCGATCCTAATTCTATTATTGAGCCACATATCGTGCCTGATTTAGAGATATCACCTGATTTATCATTGGAGCAGCAACCTCTTCGTGTTCTTGATTCGGAAGTCAGACGCCTTCGCAACAAAGAGGTTCAGCTTGTGAAAATTCAATGGTCACCGAATCCTAAGGACTGCACTTGGGAGACCAGAGAATTTATCGAGCGTTCTTATCCTAGCTTTCTTCCATCTTCTAGTACGAGTGAGAATCTCTATTTGATCTTCTATCATTTCTTTTGTGGATTAGACGTTATAGACGACGTCCATCTTAAGGAATTGCGGGGACGCAATTTTCTTAAGGGGGAGTCTGTAACAACCCGGGATTTGCATTACCGATTTTTTTTTTAAGGATTTTATTTAAATGGAGCAAATGGGTTTTTGGGATAAGGATAATTTATTTAAAAATATGGACATTTTAAATAAATGGGTTTTTAAAAATGAGGCGAAGTATTATTTTGGAACAATTAAAAGTTAATGGGAAATTTAAGAAGGGGATTTGGTTAAGTATAGGTTTTCATGGCTATGTTAACAGTTAAACAATTTTTATACATGTTTAAAGCCACTTTCTCTTAAGGGGTCCATTAGCCAAACCCAAACCCACTTACCATTCTATAAATCATCTCAAACTCCTAACCCTCATTCATTCCAACCCTAATCTAAAAATTCCTTAAACCCTAAACCTAAAAATGGCCTCCATGCTTAGGAAAGCTCCATCCTCTCTTATATTGGCTTAAGCTAGTTAAAGTAAGGGAAGGTAATGCAAAAACCCTCTTGTAATCCATTTCTAACTCTCTTTAATTTCTGGAAATCATGTTGTAACTCATGCTTTTATGTGTTTTGGTATTTTTCTAGCTCCTTGATCATCATCTCTTAGCTTTGGTTAGTGCCATGTAGGTGTTTGTTCTCTTGCTTGAGAGGAATACTAGGTAAACCCTCTCCTAATCTATGTATAAGCATCTCTTAATTTCTGAAATTAGTTTGTAATCCTACCTTTTTTTTGTGCATTTAGATTGTGAAACTCTTTGATCTTCTTTTCATTGCTTGGAAAAGAGGTAATATATGCTAGCTGAAATTATAATTAGTGTATTGCTGTTAGTAAATTAGGCATATCTCATTCATCTTAAATCGGAATTAAGATTTTCTCGATGTTCTGGAAAGCTTATTCTGTAGCCTATAATTTTTATGTTTTGTGCATTGCCTAATTTTGAGGTTTGAATGGTCAAAATCACGTTTGTTTGTCGCCGACCTGACAACAAACTACAAGGTTGATAAAATAAAAACCTGAAATTGATTTGGCCATAAGTTACTCGTTTCTTATCCAAATCTAATAATTTTAGATGTTCTGGAAAGCATAGATATAGGGCTAAAAGTTTCGTGTTTTGAGTTTCATGAAATTTCGAAGTTAATTTGGTCAAAACTGTGCATTCTTACTACTGTCCCGAGAGCACAACGTAGTGATAGAGAATTTAGATCTGAGAATTGTTTTAGTCATAAAATTTTCATTCCCGATCGGAATTTGACGATCTTGGTCATTCCGGAAAGATTAGAAACTAAGCTACAACTTTTATTTTATTTATTTTATCGGAATTGGAAGTTTACTCTGCCAAAATTGTGGTTTTTCATCTCTGTTCTGTTAGTGCATAGCTACAGGCCTTAGTCTCTTTTCTCCTGTTGTTTTCAGTATAGAACCCCGACTTTGCAACGCCATCCCGGCCTCGTCCTTTGTCGTATTTCATCGATTTTGGTCTCGTTGGAAAGCTGGAGTTTTGAAATCCATCTCTAGAAAGTTTGATTAGTATCCGAGTTCATTTGACTCGTCGAAATTGCTGTCGAAGAGTGACCCGGATCTCAGCCTGAAACAGTGTATTCACTGTTTCCGGGTCCGACTTTGGAGCTTCGCTGCGACTTCGTTTCAAGTCGGTATCGAGTAATTATTTTTGTGTTCCAAAGTAGGAATATCGGACTACGTTCCACCAATTTTCATGCCATTCGGATTCAGTTTGCTGGTCCGAATAATTTTTCGAAGTTGGGTTCGCGTCAGTTTTGGACTATTTTCCAACACTTAGAGTATTTTCAGTGATTTTCTGGTTTTATCGATTTCTTTGAGATTTGTCTCTGGATTTCATACACGGGCCTTATAAAAAGGTTTTAAAAGGATTTTTCACTCCGAAATGGCTTTTGAAATTATTATATAATATTATTTTTATTTATTAAATTAATTACTCCATAATAGGAGAGTTGTCAAAGGCCGTTTTAAAGTGATTTAAAACCAATTATAAATCTGTTTTCCGTAATTATTTTCTATAATAAAATCCCACACTCACACTTTAGCACTTAGAGCGAAGTGGAAAGGTGCTTAAACGTTTTGGGAAAAACTCCGGCCTATGAAATCGTGTGTATTTCCTTTCCGGTTAATCCCCGACCTATTCGATTGATCGTTTTGGCCTTTCGGCCTAGTTTATCGATGACATGAGGTGAACTTTGTACTGCTTTCAGTGTGGAAGCTTACGATTGGTTAGTAAACCATTAGGGAGAACGTGGGGTATGGGACTCACGTTAACACTTTACAGGTTCCTTGCTAAAAGTTCGTGACACATTCCTTTTATTACCTTTGGGATAGTGTCTTCGGACTGTCTCCCTTAGAGGTATCGTTTTGGCA
Organism: Allium cepa; assembly: GCA_030765085.1. Taxonomy (NCBI): domain Eukaryota; kingdom Viridiplantae; phylum Streptophyta; class Magnoliopsida; order Asparagales; family Amaryllidaceae; genus Allium; species Allium cepa. The sequence continues at coordinate 869,810,799 of CM060943.1, read as the reverse complement.
TCTCTACTTAGATGGCCGTTATACATCTCTACATAGATGTATCGTTTTTGGCATCTGTACTTAGATGACCGTTATACATCTCTACATAGATGTATCATTTTTGGCATCTCTACTTAGATGGCCTGTTATACAGCTCTACTTAGATGTATCGTTTTTGACATCTCTACTTAGATGTTTATGTTTTGGCATTTCTACTTACGTTATGCCGATGATATGAGGCTTATTATACATTTCTACTTAGATGTTTTGTTTTGACATTTGTGACTATGTTATGCCAATGATACAAGGCTTGCTATACATCTCTACTTAGATGTTTATTTCTTCTCTATGTGAGAGTTTGTGGTCTATAGTACTATGTTATATATCGCCTCATTATCTATCATGTTTATCTCAGTTTATTAACTGATTGTTTAGCTAGCCTGACCCGAGTGTTTTTCGCTCGGGTCAGACCGAGTTGTTTCAGGTTAGGCCTCTGGACTTAGCTTTCTGTGCTTCTGCTTGGACATTATCTTCTATGCTGATAGATAGCTCTTTATATCTGTCCACTATTTTGATACTCTGATTATTCAGTCTCATATGTACATATCTTTGACTCACATGTGTGAGCGGTGGCTTTGTACCCACCTTTTTGATATTTGGATCTGTATTGACGATATATTGTACCTATGTTCTGTGACTGTTATGTGACTATTCTGTGATGATGATGTTATCATTTAGTATTATGTTTGTTCTGAACCTATTTTCCTTAGCCATTTTAGTTTCGTTATAAATATCTATTGGATATGTCGAACCACTTGAAAAAAAAAGCGATACCACATTTCGACGTATTCAGTAGATAGTTATAGCTTGATTACATATGGTCGCTTACATTATACTCTATTCTCCGTTCCAGCAGACGGCATTACTCCATTATACTCTTTGTTAGAATGGGTCATGGAGTGGGGCGTTACACAAGGCCAGAACCATTTCTTACAGAACAATCCCGATCAAGATAAACCCCGCGGTTGTAGCTAGCAACCGCCCACACAGCCGAAATAAAAAGGGACATCTAGACAGGGGAATATCTTGTCCTACTTGGGCATGACCCACCTAACCTTGCTGCACCTCCCTTTTTTGGCCATTCCCGGTTGATGAGGCTTGAGGCTGCGATTACCTTTACAGGACAAATCACTTAGAATGCTCATCGTCCGCCTGGCGATGTGCTGAAAGCATTCAATCCATACAAGTTCGTTCCGGGTTCGAACGAAACCGAAGGCATTATCTCATCACACTCATTTTGGAATCACGCTCAGAGTCAACGACGATAACCCTTGCATTCTGAAAACACCATCTCGATCTTCATTTCAGAATTCACGACCTAACATTTAAATTGGATCGATGTGCTTTTCGGAATATCAATTGGGTACCTGATCCCGGTCTCATCGAAATCCAAACGCCATTTTAAAGGCCAAGTTGTCTGATTAACTTAAACAGTTTAAATTCAGTGATTTAATTCACATAGCATTTTATCACAGATAGAACATATACAGACATCATAGATATAACACAGCATATCACTGAGCATCATAGGATATCATCAAATAAATATCACAATCAGATATTCAACATAACAATCCGTAAGCAGTCATCTTTCAGTCTTATTTGTAATTAATTCAATTTAGAATTAATCACTTGAGATTTAACCGCTTAACTCTGTTTAATTAATCATTAATTAACAATTAATTACCTATTTCATTTCAAATTATCTAATTAATGATTTTTTAATAAACTATTAAATCTTAATTATTCAATTAATTAATTATTTCATTTACTTAATTAATTACTTAAAATCAAGTTGTTTAATTTTAATTACTATTCCTTATTCATTAATTAATAACCTTAATTATTAACTAATGCAACTTAATTATTTAACTACTAATTACTTAATTAATCAATTATAAATCCTTAATTCTTAATTAAATTACTTAAATATTTAACTATTATTTCATAATTAAATTATTCGATTAGTTAACTATTAATCGTCCGTTAATTAACTTTAAGTAGTTAATTATTAATTATTTTATCACTTAATCATTAATTAATCACTAATTACAATTGTAAAGTAATTATTCTTTATTACTTTCTAAAATAATTATTGATATTACTTGTTCAACTTAATTAAACATTTAAAAGTCTTCTTTTAAATTTTGAAAATGATATTAACCACAAACTTAAATGTTAATATATTTCATACTTAACTTAATTACTAAATTAAAATAATAATTAAGTGTTAAATACATTGTTAAGTATTAACCTAATAATTTAAAACTTGTACTTAAACTGTTAAACACTCATCGGGTTTACAGTATCTAAAACTGTTAAAAACCAAATTCACATAACCTCTTTTTTTTTATACAGGTTGAAGGAAACCCGAGACCCCCCTATTAAAAACCCGAGTGATGCTTCGGTCCTTCAATAATTTTTCCCGCGACACTCCCCTGTACATCCATTTTCTTCTCCTTTTTTTTTAATTTCTGTAAGTTAAAACTTTAAACTAAGTATAAAAGGAAACCATCAGTAACTCACACGAACACGACATGAAACAAACCCGAAGCTTTTCCCCCATTTCACTCGAGCACGACTCGAGTAAGAAGACAGCACCACCCTGACACGAAGACCCGCCTCCAAATGCCACCATGCACGTGCACGGTGGTTCGCCGCACCTCCGGCAACTCCTACCACCTCCAACAAACCACAAATCGGCCAAACCCTAGAAATTAAAACTCAAATTGATTTTATAAAGCCGAAATCAAAATTTCGCCTGTAACTTGAACCCAAGCTCGAACATTCCACCAAAAATCGCCAAAATCTACCAACACCAACCACCGGAAGCAAAACCCTTCGCCCGCGCCACGTCCTGTCCCTCGACAACTACCTCCTCGAAGCGCGTGGAGCTCGTCACACTATGACGACGAAAACGATAATTTACAGAGTACAGAAAACTCTCGAACTAAAGCCCTATTTTAGCTTCATTCGACAAATTCTTGCATTGTAAAAATTAATTAGCATTTTTACTAATACATCGTCAAGCTTGTATCATACAAAATTTCAGCAATTAAAATTAATCGAATCAATGGATATTGACAATAGTGCAACTTTTATTCATATTCAATCTGTACCTTCAATATTAATCTAAAAATCATCATTTCTATTTCAAAAATCCTAACTTTGTATGTTAAATCAATATATGGGATACAATTTACAAATTAAGACATTCAAATTTTAGCTATTGATTTATTTCTCTTAAAAACCTGTATATTCTGTTGTTATGTTTTACTGTCAAGCTGTAATTCATTTTCAAGTTATGATTTAAGTTTAAACAACCTACTCAGTTAAAAATTCTATGCTTAATATTCATGTGAAGATGTATAAGTTACATTTACTCAAAAATTTCAAAAATACAGGAGCATCTCAGAATCACAAATTACAGTAGATAGCAAACACTAGGTACATATGAGCAATTATCAATCTTAAGCTTTAGAAATAGTTAGTTTACTCACCTGCACATGCTTTGTACAGAAACAATTTCTATTTTTGAATATGCAGTTGAAAATTTTCCTGAAATATGAAACAGCCTGAAATATGTTTGTGAACCTGCCCTGTATATTTTCGGGTTTGAATTCAGTTAGAAACTGTTTTTAGTTTGCCAAAAATTTTGAGTTTACTTCTTATTTTCTTTCTGTTTCTTCTTTTCCTTATTCCTTCCTGAACGAACCCAAATGGTTCAGATGTGTTCGTATATATATATATATATATATATATATATATATATATATATATATATATATGGAAAGAACATGAAGCTTTAGGTAGGTATCAACTAGCCAAGCATTTTCTTCATTTTGTTATATGTGAACAGATTTTATGCAACGACCCTAGATTTTAATTTAATTTAAATTGATAATTAAATGAATTTTTGAATAAAATTGTAAGATAGATTAATTTAAATGGAAGCGAGTTTCCCCGATTCGACTAGAAAATATGTAGAGTCATATGGATTTGAAAATTTGTATATATGTGAATATATATGTATATGATGGATTTTAAATAAATTCTTAAATAAATGATTTTGAAAAATAAATAATATACTTTGGACACAAGTATAAAAATAAATGAATAAATTGATTTAAAATTTATAAATGATGATAATTTGAGTTATATAAAATATATGTGTATATAGAGATATATATATATGTGTATACATTAGATATGAATTGTAAAATTAATGGTTTGAGTTTATAAAATAATATAAGACAATAAATATTAAAGTAAGATAATAATAAATATTGAAACTAGAAATAGAAAAATAATATGAGATAAATTTTAATAAAAAAAAAAGGAAGTAGAACATTTGCTAAATTCTAACAACATAATAAAATAGAAATTTATTTGTATTACAAAACAAGAAGATTTAAAGAAAATAAAATACATTTAAATATGAGAAGAATGTAGACGAAAATAAAACAAACAAATAAAATACAAAGGACTAAAACAAAAATATGTTTTTATGAACACTTAAACAAACATAGATGCAAAAGCTTGTGAAAGAAAATAAAGAAAAGAAAAGAAACAACATTTAAATATGAAAACAAGCAAGTACATAAAAATATCCTAGCACACATTTTTCATCTCATCCGAAGTAAGGCTGAAGTAAACAAATACATTAACATGTATATTCAAGTACAAAACAAAAGAAAAAGTAACAAATCAAATACAAGAGCTTGTAAATTAAATCAAGCAAGTTATGTTATGTACATATAGGAGTAAAAACAACCCTGATAAAGCAAGAATAAAATGTAGACTGTAACTAAGGAAAACAAGTACAGATATAAGCATGGAATGAAACAAGTAAACAAATACATAAATATGCATAAACAAGTACAAGCAAAGAGTAACTTCTCTGTAAAACAGCATAATGAAAGCATCCTCAGCCATGTCTTGTTGTACAAAAGGTAATATCACTTGTAAGTTTCTTTTTATACATCAACCCTCATTTTGTTTCGTCCATCAAAACTGAGAAAAAAATGGATGAAGCAAATATCATATTCACACTTAAACAAAATTCAAACTATTTAAAGCTTCAGGCAGCTAAAAACACAAATTGGATTGCTTCTCTGTTCAATTTCCAGTTTCCAACCTATCAAGTTTTTATTTCTGCTTCATCAGCCAAGTGAGTAACTTTTTAAAATCTAAAATAAAATTTGGTTGCTGTTTGTATAGTTGGATAATAAAATGTGTATTGCATGTATATAAAAGTGAATGTCTGATGTAAACATGTATTTGTGTGTATGCTGTATAACTACTCTGTTTTGTTTCCCAAGCTCAAATTTCCAATTAAATCCATTTTTCACTTAATTTAGTTTTAGTTAGGATGTAATTTACAAATCAAATTTGTTTGATTTAACATGGATTATGTTTAAATTTTTTAAGTAAGTCGAAATGAAGCCAGTTGTCTCTGGAAGTATAAAAACAACTGTATATGTTAAATAACATCAAAACTCAAACTTTTGAATTTACAAATTCAGTATTATAAACTGAATACATAAACAAAAATATGATTTTTAACACAAAAATCAGGATTTCTAGTTTGGGATTAAAGGTGGGGTTTGGGTTTAAACTGGAAATGTATTTCTGTGTCTTCCTCGTGATCAAGTTGACCGTTAGGGCCGTGGTTGTTCCTGGAGGTGGAGGAGCCTACGGAAGTTACAGGAAAAATGGTGGGCAGGGGTGTAGATGGTCGTGGTGGCGGCGGCGACCGGTTAAATATTTTTAACCTAATTTTAGTGAGGCCGGTTTGTTCGTTTCGTTCGACATCTTGGATTGATCGAGCGTTGCGAGTCTCTGGGAGATGGAAGGAGGAGCATGGAAGATGCTTTGACCAGAAGCACGTGACCTCTGGTGGTCGGTGGAGGGAGCAGTTGCCGTTGACAGGTTTGGAGGTGGGAAGGCAATCGTGTTCCAGGTTTTTGAGTATATACTCGAATTTTATTTCGCGTAAGTAATGGGGACTGTTGCGATCTAGAGTTGATACGTGGATGAATTTCGACTTGCTCGAGGTGGTGGTGGCGTCTGGAGCTCACCGCAGGCGACGTGCACGTGCACGTGGCGCATTCGTATCAGTGAGTTTGGGAAGTCTGAGGTAATGGGGAGGAAGAAAGGGAAAAGGCTCGAGATTTGTCTCGAGCAACTCGGGTATTCACTCGAAGTAGTTGAGAGTTAGATTCGAAGAAAAATGACAAAGGACCGGGTAAATTTCTAACACTTAAACAAAAAAAAAAAAAATTTGAAATTTAGAAGGCTCGGGTAAGTTTGGGGAAAAACTCGAAGTTGTCTTCGGGTAGAACGAAGTTTGGCTCGAAGCAGGGCCCGGGTGGTATAAAAACAGTTTTCAAAATTTTAAAACAAAATTCAAGTTTTAAACAATTTTAACTTATTCTTTTAAATAATTGTTTTATTTAAGTATGGGATCGGTTTAAGGTTTAAAAGTAAATTATTTCAATTAAATTAAGTTTTAATTAAAAGGGTTAATTTATTAAAGATTTAATTTATGTAATTGAATAAATTAATGTGATAAATTAAAAGATTCTTTAATAATTAAAGGTTAATTAAGTACTGATAAAAAAAATTAATTAATTTTTTGAGAGCTAATTTATTAATGATGGATAATTAAAGGATAATTATTTAATTAAATATTAATAAATGATAAAAATTGATTTAAATCAAGTGATTTATCAATATTTAATACAAAGTATAATGTGATTAATTCAAAAATGGTAATTAAAGAAATGTATTAGTTAATAAAGATAATTAACTAAGGATTATTAAGTATTGATTAAAGTGATTAATGTTAATAATTAATTGGATTTATTAATTTAGATAATCAGTTATAAATTGTTTAAATGTAATTACTAAATGAAAGTAATTGAGAATTAATCACTTATTGTAATTAATTTTTGGATATTTTGATTTATTAAGGTTAATTAATTAAGTAATTGGTTTAAAGGTTGATTTAAATTAATATGATTAATTAGGTATAATTTAATTAATTAAAGTGTTTGATAAATTTATTTATATCAAATGATTTGTAATTTATAAATAAGATTGAATAATTTATTCATAAGTAATTAATTTAATTGGAAATGAATTGAATTACTTAGCATTAAATAATTTATTAATCCTGCTTATAAATGATTATTAAATGCTTGACCTTACTTATGCATGATCATTTTGTATGAAATGCCCTAATTGATTGTCCTATCTGATCTGTGATATTTTGATCTGTTGATTGTGCTATGTATAATTTTATTCATTTATTGATGATACATCTGTATATATATCTGTGATCTAGATAAGCTTTATAGTTTATATCGCTTATCGGATATATTGTTATATTTGATTTGTGATGATTGAATGATGTTGCACTATTGTGTTAAACCCCTGGGCCACACTTATACACACACCAATATGTTTCACGAGGAAATCGATTAAGTCACAGATTTTTGAAATAGTTTTGAATTTGAATATTTGAATTCAAATGTTTTGGAAATGGAGTGGGTTTAAAGTGAAAAGCTTTTGAAATGGAATTTCATAGATGAAATTTATTTCGAATAACTCGATAAAATATGAAGTTGAATAATTTTGATTTGAACTTAAATTCAAGATTTGAAATTGAATTCTATGATTTAAAACTAGGGATTAAAAATGTTATACGAGTTATATACGGGTTAAACTATTTTAAAAGTATTGATTTAGGAATGTGAATATAATTCAAGAACTTTAACTCGTGTAAATATAATTGGATTTTTCTAAAACGAAAACTGTTTGTTTTCAAATAATAAAAGCTTTCACATGAGAAACGAACGTCCAATTTGTGTTAAAAAGAATTTCAAGTTTGAAAATGAAGATAATTTCCAAGTTATAGAAACCGATTTGAAAGCTATAAGTTAAATCTTTGATTTAAAGATTTAACGGGTTAATCCTATCGAAATGAAATTGTTTTGGAAATCTGTGAATGGATCTTTTTGAAATAAATCTTTTTGTTTAAAAATTTGAAATGGTAATTGATTTAAACCATTTGGAAGAAAGTTTTGGGTAATAAGTTGTGACTTAATTGAAATCCCAATATCCATATATTTCTTGTAAATACTGCGCTCACTATTCGGTTTAGCCGGGAGAGGACCTTTGTGTCATATATCCCATTCCGAATATGTGATATGTCGTTATGGATAGCATTTGAAGACCGGCGTTGAAGACCGGATATTTTTGAAAGCGAAAGGACAACTCGTCGAATGTCTTTGCATCGACTGGTCCCCGGTATAGAGACTCCATCTGTGATGGGATGTCCGAACGTGATTAGTGAATATCCGGATTGCAAGGACTTCTTTGTAAGTGCCTTCAGTTCTGTTCGATCCCGAAACCGACTTGTATGGATTGTATGTCTGACGTTACAAATTGAGATATAAAGCAGATTTCTTTCAAATATATTTCTGTTGGTGGCGGAGAATTTATTCTTTTAGCTTAACACCCTTCTCTGAGACGTACGAGCTCAGAGGTTATGTAGTTGAAGGTTATCAGCGATATATTCCCAATTTGGTAATGTGACATGCTGAGTGTTGATGTAAATGATCATTGTGTTGATTATTTGTGATAGGACCGTTTATTTGATCGTCTATCCTGGTGATCATTTCTATGATCATTTGTTGACCCAAAGCATGACTTTTGTATAAAGTATGTTTTTGTGGACGTGACTTCGTCGAGCCTCACACCTCGGGAATGGTCAAAACAGGAAAGATGCGGCAAGGTTATGAGGGGTAGCGCCCTTTAGGATATGTGCATTTCCTTCTGGAAAAGGGTGGTATCATGGTGTGGAGCCCAGATACTTACTCATGTTGAAAACACTTTATGATTGTGTGAATTGATTGCGAGCGCTCGGTTGAAAGGTCCCAAAGGACCGGGGGATGGCATATTCGGTCAGTTGTTACTCAGTTAGGGGTAACCCGGCCTTGTGTTGGTAGAGATCCGGTTTAGTTCTCGGGGATGTCCATCCAGAGGCATTCTCATGTGGCAATGGGAAGTTCCTTGGCCTGATCATTCGTCGGAAATCCAATTCCCAATACGAAACTTGTACGGTATTAGTTGTAGAACCTGCCATTTACTTATGGTGGTCACCACTGTTTAGATGGTAGCTATAGTAGGCATAGTTCGAAATGCCTATGTTGGCTAAGATTTATATTCTACTTTCGAAATGAATTTTTCTCTACACTATGCACTAGTAATAATATCAAATGTTTCTTTTTAATGCGTATCAAGCATCTTTGACTATCATAAGGAGAAATCTCCTCCGATTCTGCGTTTGCATTGTGTGTGTGTGCGGGAGGCCTTATGGTAGTCTCATTTTTAAAAAGCATTGCGAATTGACTTTGAAAATCTTTTGTTGAATGTTTTAAAAGATAAACTGTTTTTGTTGCTCACACCAGTCCCACGACTGATCCGGAGTTTATTGTTTCTTTCCTAAACTCTGGGTGCTCATTTTTTTCTACACGAGCAGTCTAGAGTTGGGTTTTTCAGATAGTCAGGTTTAGTAGATTATCTGGAGTTAGTTCAGTCTTTGGATCACACCAGTCTTGCTTAGCTTGGTGCATCGTTATTGGGAGTTCGAGCTATTGCTGGATTGATTCTTGGAGATGGAGTTGCAGTTCTCGGAGTTCTCTTTTGAAGACTATCTAAGAGTTATATTGTTCCGCTGCTATTTTATTGTATCATATCTCTGATGTATATTGATATCTATTGGATCATCTGTTGTATCAGATATTGTATCAAAGCTGTGTATCAATGTATTATTCTTTTATTCCGCCGTGTTATTTACTTAAGGTTGTTATAAGCTCCGGCGAATCGGATTTGAATGGTCGAATCTATGACATTCGAATACGATATGAAGTATGGATGTCGATTTTCGAGCGGGCAAAATTCTAAACGTTACATTTGGTATCAGGGCTAAGGGTTGAACTTTAGCTCAGGAGTGTAACACATTAGGTAACTCATTAGAGATAGGGTGAAGTATCCCTAGAATGAGTAATCCCTAAGATATCCGTTTTAACGCCTCAGTAAATTCTCTTGCTATTTACTGATAGTAAGTATGAGTGCAAGAAGGGAACGAGATAGGGGACAGGAAAATACGATTATAAATGGTCAATACCCTGTGACAGTGGAAAGAACTTTCTTATCAATTTTCTTTGATTCGTTCTAAATTCTTTTGATTGCTTCGGGGCAGCTCCAGAAGAAGTTTCGATATGATGTGGCTCTACGATTCGTTATAGAACATCCTTATCTTTATCGATTTCTTATCAATTTCTGATTTAAACTTTAATGAATTTGAAATTTAGAATTAAAATTTTGAATAAATTGGAAATTTGAAATTGAGTTAAATTGATTAATAGAAGAAGAAGCTAAATCGAATTGTATCGATAAAACGATTTCGTTTAAAACCAAAATTTGAAATTCTGTTGTAATTTCTTGGGTTGGTTGAAGTCCGAAGAGGGACAAATTGGTATATATTTTGGGATATTCCGACTTGAATTTGGAATCCATATCTTGTATTTGAGAAATTGTAGAGATTGAGTCTATCTCTGTGTTGTTTTCGTGCCTGCGAATTTCGAGGATGAAATTCTTTTAAGGGGGGAAGTTTGTAACGACCCTAGATTTTAATTTAATTTAAATTGATAATTAAATGAATTTTTGAATAAAATTGTAAGATAAATTAATTTGAATGGAAGCGAGTTTCCCCGATTCGACTAGAAAATATGTAGAGTCATATGGATTTGAAAATTTGTATATATGTGAATATATATGTATATGATGGATTTTAAATAAATTCTTAAATAAATGATTTTGAAAAATAAATAATATACTTTGGACACAAGTATAAAATTAAATGAATAAATTGATTTAAAATTTATAAATGATGATAATTTGAGTTATATAAAATATATGTGTATATAGAGATATATATGTATATACATTAGATATGAATTGTAAAATTAATGGTTTGAGTTTAGAAAATAATATAAGACAATAAATATTAAAGTAAGATAATAATAAATATTGAAACTAGAAATAGAAAAATAATATGAGATAAATTTTAATAAAAAAAAATAGGAAGTAGAACATTTGCTAAATTCTAACAACATAATAAAATAGAAATTTATTTGTATTACAAAACAAGAAGATTTAAAGAAAATAAAATACATTTAAATATGAGAAGAATGTAGACGAAAATAAAACAAACAAATAAAATACAAAGGACTAAAACAAAAATATGTTTTTATGAACACTTAAACAAACATAGATGCAAAAGCTTGTGAAAGAAAATAAAGAAAAGAAAAGAAACAACATTTAAATATGAAAACAAGCAAGTACATAAAAATATCCTAGCACACATTTTTCATCTCAGGCGAAGTAAGGCTGAAGTAAACAAATACATTAACATGTATATTCAAGTACAAAACAGAAGAAAAAGTAACAAATCAAATACAAGAGCTTGTAAATTAAATCAAGCAAGTTATGTTATGTACATATAGGAGTAAAAACAAACCTGGTAAAGCAAGAATAAAATGTAGACTGTAACTAAGGAAAACAAGTACAAATATAAGCATGGAATGAAACAAGTAAACAAATACATAAATATGCATAAACAAGTACAAGCAAAGAGTAACTTCTCTGTAAAACAGCATAACGAAAGCATCCTCAGCCATGTCTTGTTGTACAAAAGGTAATATCACTTGTAAGTTTCTTTTTATACATCAACCCTCATTTTGTTTCGTCCATCAAAACTGAGAAAAAAATGGATGAAGCAAATATCATATTCACACTTAAACAAAATTCAAACTATTTAAAGCTTCAGGCAGCTAAAAACACAAATTGGATTGCTTCTCTGTTCAATTTCCAGTTTCCAACCTATCAAGTTTTTATTTCTGCTTCATCAGCCAAGTGAGTAACTTTTTAAAATCTAAAATAAAATTTGGTTGCTGTTTGTATAGTTGGATAATAAAATGTGTATTGCATGTATATAAAAGTGAATGTCTGATGTAAACATGTATTTGTGTGTATGCTGTATAACTACTCTGTTCTGTTTTGTTTCCCAAGCTCAAATTTCCAATTAAATACATTTTTCACTTAATTTAGTTTTAGTTAGGATGTAATTTACAAATCAAATTTGTTTGATTTAACATGGATTATGTTTAAATTTTTTAAGTAAGTCGAAATGAAGCCAGTTGTCTCTGGAAGTATAAAAACAACTGTATATGTTAAATAACATCAAAACTCAAACTTTTGAATTTACAAATTCAGTATTATAAACTGAATACACAAACAAAAATATGTTTTTTAACACAAAAATCAGGATTTCTAGTTTGGGATTAAAGGTGGGGTTTGGGTTTAAACTGGAAATGTATTTCTGTGTCTTCCTCGTGATCAAGTTGACCGGAAGGGCCGTGGTTGTTCCTGGAGGTGGAGGAGCCTACGGTGGTTACAGGAAAAATGGTGGGCATGGGTGTAGATGGTCGTGGTGGCGGCGGCGACCGGTTAAATATTTTTAACCTAATTTTAGTGAGGCCGGTTTGTTCGTTTCGTTCGCCATCTTGGATTGATCGAGCGTCGCGAGTCTCTGGGAGATGGAAGGAGGAGCATGGAAGATGCTTTGACCAGAAGCACGCGACCTCTGGTGGTCGGTGGAGGGAGCAGTTGCCGTTGACAGGTTTGGATGTGGGAAGGCATTCGTGTTCCAGGTTATCGAGTATATACTCGAATTTGATTTCGCGTAAGTAATGGGGACTGTTGCGATCTAGAGTTGATACGTGGACGAATTTCGACTTGCTCGAGGTGGTGGTGGCGTCTGGAGCTCACCGCCGGCGACGTGCACGTGGCGCATTCGTATCAGTGAGTTTGGGAAGTCTAGGAAGGAAGAAAGGGAAAAGACTCGAGATTTGTCTCGAGCAACTCGGGTATTCACTCGAAGTAGTTGAGAGTTGGACTCGAAGCAAAATGACAAAGGACCGGGTAAATTTCTAACACTTAAACAAAAAAAAAATTTGAAATTTATAAGGCTCGGGTAAGTTTGGGGAAAAATTCGAAGTTGTCTTCGGGTAGAACGAAGTTTGGCTCGAAGCAGGGAGCGGGTGGTATAAAAACAGTTTTCAAAATTTTAAAACAAAATTCAAGTTTTAAACAATTTTAACTTATTCTTTTAAATAATTGTTTTATTTAAGTATGGGATCGGTTTAAGGTTTAAAAGTAAATTATTTCAATTAAATTAAGTTTTAATTAAAAGGGTTAATTTATTAAAGATTTAATTTATGTAATTGAATAAATTAATGTGATAAATTAAAAGATTCTTTAATAATTAAAGGTTAATTAAGTACTGATAAAAAAATTAATTAATTTGTTGAGAGCTAATTTATTAATGATGGATAATTAAAGGATAATTATTTAATTAAATATTAATAAATGATAAAAATTGATTTAAATCAAGTGATTTATCAATATTTAATACAAAGTATAATGTGATTAATTCAAAAATGGTAACTAAAGAAATGTATTAGTTAATAAAGATAATTAACTAAGGATTATTAAGTATTGATTAAAGTGATTAATGTTAATAATTAATTGGATTTATTAATTTAGATAATCAGTTATAAATTGTTTAAATGTAATTACTAAATGAAAGTAATTGAGAATTAATCACTTATTGTAATTAATTTTTGGATATTTTGATTTATTAAGGTTAATTAATTAAGTAATTGGTTTAAAGGTTGATTTAAATTAATATGATTAATTAGGTATAATTTAATTAATTAAAGTGTTTGATAAATTTATTTATATCAAATGATTTGTAATTTATAAATAAGATTGAATAATTTATTCATAAGTAATTAATTTAATTGGAAATGAATTGAATTACTTAGCATTAAATAATTTATTAATCCTGCTTATAAATGATTATTAAATGCTTGACCTTACTTATGAATGATTATTTTGTATGAAATGCCCTGATTGATTGTCCTATCTGATCTGTGATATTTTGATCTGTTGATTGTGCTATGTATAATTTTATTCATTTATTGATGATACATCTGTATATATATATATATATATATATATATATATCTGTGATCTAGATAAGCGTTATAGTTTATATCGCTTATCGGATATATTGTTATATTTGATTTGTGATGATTGAATGATGTTGCACTATTGTGTTAAACCCCTGGGCCACACTTATACACACACCAATATGTTTCACGAGGAAATCGATTAAGTCACAGATTTTTGAAATAGTTTTAAATTTGAATATTTGAATTCAAATGTTTTGGAAATGGAGTGGGTTTAAAGTGAAAAGCTTTTGAAATGGAATTTCATAGATGAAATTTATTTCGAATAACTCGATAAAATATGAAGTTGAATAATTTTGATTTGAACTTAAATTCAAGATTTGAAATTGAATTCTATGATTTAAAACTAGGGATTAAAAATGTTATACCAGTTATATACGGGTTAAACTATTTTAAAAGTATTGATTTAGGAATGTGAATATAATTCAAGAACTTTAACTCGTGTAAATATAATTGGATTTTTCTAAAACGAAAACTGTTTGTTTTCAAATAATAAAAGCTTTCACATGAGAAATGAACGTCCAATTTGTGTTAAAAAGAATTTCAAGTTTGAAAATGAAGATAATTTCCAAGTTATAGAAACCGATTTGAAAGCTATAAGTTAAATCTTTGATTTAAAGATTTAACGGGTTAATCCTATCGAAATGAAATTGTTTTGGAAATCTATGAATGGATCTTTTTGAAATAAATCTTTTTGTTTAAAGATTTGAAATGGTAATTGATTTAAACCATTTGGAAGAAAGTTTTGGGTAATAAGTTGTGACTTAATTGAAATCCCGATATCCATATATTTCTTGTAAATACTGCGCTCACTATTCGGTTTAGCCGGGAGAGGACCTTTGTGTCATATATCCCATTCCGAATATGTGATATGTCGTTATGGATAGCATTTGAAGACCGGTGTTGAAGACCGGATATTTTTGAAAGCGAAAGGACAACTCGTCGAATGTCTTTGCATCGACTGGTCCCCGGTATAGAGACTCCATCTGTGATGGGAAGTCCGAACGTGATTAGTGAATATCCGGATTGCAAGGACTTCTTTGTAAGTGCCTTCGGTTCTGTTTGATCCCGGAACAGACTTGTATGGATTGTATGTCTGACGTTACAAATTGAGATATAAAGCAGATTTCTTTCAAATATATTTCTGTTGGTGGCGGAGAATTTATTCTTTTAGCTTAACACCCTTCTCTGAGACGTACGAGCTCAGAGGTTATGTAGTTGAATGTTATCAGCGATATATTCCCAATTTGGTAATGTGACATGCTGAGTGTTGCTGTAAATGATCATTGTGTTGATTATTTGTGATAGGATCGTTTATTTGATCGTCTATCCTGGTGATCATTTCTATGATCATTTGTTGACCCAAAGCATGGCTTTTGTATAAAGTATGTTTTTGTGGACGTGACTTCATCGAGCCTCACACCTCGAGAATGGTCAAAACAAGAAAGATGCGGCAAGGTTATGAGGGGTAGCGCCCTTTAGGATATGTGCATTTCCTTCTGGAAAAGGGTGGTATCATGGTATGGAGCCCAGATACTTACTCATGTTGAAAACACTTTATGATTGTGTGAATTGATTGCGAGCGCTCGGTTGAAAGGTCCCAAAGGACCGGGGGATGGCATATTCGGTCAGTTGTTACTCAGTTAGGGGTAACCCGGCCTTGTGTTGGTAGAGATCCGGTTTGGTTCTCGGGGATGTCCATCCAGAGGCATTCTCATGTGGCAATGGGAAGTTCCTTGGCCTGATCATTCGTCGGAAATCCAATTCCCAATACGAAACTTGTACGGTATTAGTTGTAGAACCTACCATTTACTTATGGTGGTCACCACTGTTTAGATGGTAGCTATAGTAGGCATAGTTCGAAATGTCTATGTTGGCTAAGATTTATATTCTACTTTCGAAATGAATTTTTCTCTACACTATGCACTAGTAATAATATCAAATGTTTCTTTTTAATGCGTATCAAGCATCTTTGACTATCATAAGGAGAAATCTCCTCCGATTCTGCGTTTGCATTGTGTGTGTGTGCGGGTGGCCTTATGGTAGTCTCATTTTTAAAAAGCATTGCGAATTGACTTTGAAAATCTTTTGTTGAATGTTTTAAAAGATAAACTGTTTTTGTTGCTCACACCAGTCCCACGACTGATCCGGAGTTTATTGTTTCTTTCCTAAACTCTGGGTGCTCATTTTTTTCTACACGAGCAGTCTAGAGTTGGGTTTTTCAGATAGTCAGGTTTAGTAGATTATCTGGAGTTAGTTCAGTCTTTGGATCACACCAGTCTTGCTTAACTTGGTGCATCGTTATTGGGAGTTCGAGCTATTGCTGGATTGATTTTTGGAGATGGAGTTGCAGTTCTCGGAGTTCTCTTTTGAAGATTATCTAAGAGTTATATTGTTCCGCTGCTATTTTATTGTATCATATCTCTGATGTATATTGATATCTATAGGATCATCTGTTGTATCAGATATTGTATCAAAGCTGTATATCAATGTATTATTCTTTTATTCCGCTGTGTTATTTACTTAAGGTTGTTATAAGCTCCGGCGAATCGGATTTGAACGGTCGAATCTATGACATTCGAATACGATATGAAGTATGGATGTCGATTTTCGAGCGGGCAAAATTCTAAACGTTACATTTTATTACTGCAAAGCAAGGGATTTGTAATATTTTCTTTTGAACAAAAGAGTGGCTGAATTGATAGCAATTAATGCTTTGTTGCCTAATATGTTTGCATATCATCATCAAGATTTGCTGCATATATATATATATATATATATATATATGTATGTATATATATATATGTACTTGTTCACCCTGCAGTTAAATATATGGCATGCATATGAAGATATCTTGATAAAATCATTATTTGTTTTTTTTGTTAACCTCTAGTTTGAATGGTCTATATACATATGGTTAGGTTTTACTTTTCCTACTTATTTATCTGGTACAAAAATATTTTTTTATTGGCTTATGAATGAAGATACTTGTGTTTTGTATGTAAATATTTATTATGTATTTTGTACTTTTATACTTGTTTCCATTCTATTCTGTTCTGAAATTTATTCTGTATTTTGTATTTCACTTTATTTCTTGTTTGTATTTATATTTGTATTTTAACTACCAACATTTAAGTTATATTTCATAAATTTACTTACTCATATTCATTTGTATTTTGTGCTTTAGCTAACAATATTTAAATTGGGTTCGTATAATTTATTTACATTTATATTTATATTTCATATTTATTTCCATTTGTATTTTAACTATAAATATTAAGCTTAGATTCATGAGTTTACTTATTTATTTATATTTATATTTTTGACTTACATTAATATTAATATTTTATATTGAACATTATCATCTATTTATATTTTATATTTTATATTTATATTTTATATTTTATATTTTTAGACTTTGATCTTATTTTAAACACTATCATCCATGTGTATTTATTTATCAAATGTTAGCAATGTAAAACATTTTAATTTAATTATATAAGGTAAATTTTATTAAAAATATTGTTAAGAAACTTTTATTTTAGAATTTTCAAACATTATTATTTATATGTATTATTTTATACTAAATATAAACAAAGTAAAGTATTTTAATTAAATTACATAAGATAAATTTTATTATAAATATTGTCAAGAGATTTTTAATTTTAAATCCCCAGAGTTCAATTTCCTTTTTAAAATACCAATCCATATGAAGAAATGACAGTTATTTCCAAAATCATATTTATTTTAAGATGATCAAACTACTTTTTATTTAATTAAATTAAATATATATCAAAATAAACGGGGCTAAAAATCCAGGTTCGTTACATTCCTCCCCCCTTAAAGGAATTTCATCCCCGAAATTTAAAACAAAGATAATTTAAAAGCTATTATACCATCCATTCAAACATACATATCATTTATATATTAACAAACAACCAATAGTCTATCCTAACAAACATCACTAGTTATCTGAACACAAGTTCGGATAAGCTTTCCTAAAATTATCGAGAGTTGTCTCTCGATGATCAACAATTCGAGCTGAATTTCTGACCATAGTCAAATTTGATTCGACTTCCAAATCCCTGAACTACCGGTTCAACAACTAAGGATGGATCATGAACAAATTCCCTTAGATGGGATATATGGAATATACAATGAATTCCAAACATCCTTCCCGACAATTCAATACTGAAATCTACAGTATTAACTCTTTCCAAATTTTATTGAATTCTTTACAGAATCTCAATATCTATTCATTCAAGCCCGTATGATGTACATATCATTCGTACGCAATATCAAATTCGATCGCTCGCTGGATCACACAATTTCACTTTCGAACTAGTATCGTCCACCCGACTTCCTAGTGCGGACTCGGATCTGTTTTCATAATCAGAAACTGTCATTCTCCTTGCATATCCACAACTATGATAGAGAATTTCCAGATTCAATCAAAATCCATATCCATGGTTTGTCGTCAAAAATTGAGTGAAAAATCCTAACTCGGATCGATATAACTATCTCGAAATTCTGTGCTCGAATCTGGATCAAATTGCCATGCGAATAAAATAATATACGTATATCCTACGTATTTATATCCATTAATTATCAACTATATCAATTTATTTTATTCACATTGTTTTAATTTCTTTCCTCTTGGAATAATTTTCTAAATATCAAATTTACTTAAGAATTTCACCATTCATTTCCTAAGTTTAATATAAGCATTATATATACTCTTATATTATTACTCTACCACTTTAGCCATTATATCTTCTTATTTTAAATCTGAATTTCCAATTCCATGTGAATTCAATTTATCTTCAACTCTGAATATTGAATTTTATTGACTATCTTCCATTTATAACTGATTCCTATCATTATTTTTAAATTAGTTTCATCCACTAATTTATTTCAATCTCCAATTTGAAATCGTTTTGTTGCTAATTTTTTTTTCATAAGCACATATGTAAGGTTTCGACACTTATTACAATTACTTCCATCCAATTCTCAAATCATTCTCTTCAGTTTAAGTAATTTACAACTTACATGCTTATATATAATCGATTTAACCAAAACAATCTCTTATTCATTCCAATTGATTTCAAAATCATCCTATTTCGCTTCTAATAATTCACAGAATTTTATCTAATCTCGTTTACTTCGAATGACCCATTTTCTTATGCAATTCAGCAATATTATTGTGAATAAATAATTACTTAAACTTTATAAAAAAAATTAATTGATTCCAACTCAATTTACACTTAATTCCATCCCATTTTAATTTATTCACAATCTTTTCATTGCATTTTCTTTCTTTCAAAAGGTTTGATTCCAAACCATTTTATTAAACTCGACAACCCATATTTTAAATAACCATCTCACAATTTACTCAAGTTATTTATTTTTTTCAAACTGTTCCACCCAACAACTTAAGTTTATTCTATTCCACCAACTTCCATTTAAATCTTTGATTTGATTTTCCCTTAATCAAATCCCAACTATTTACTAATTTATTCGATTAGTTCATTCTTTTATTCATTCTTAAATTTTAATTCACATTAACAATTCATTATTGAATTTATTTATAATAAGGTTATACAATTTATGCTTGAGTTAGATTTGTTTACAACTTACCCCAATTTTATTTTAATTCAATTCAATACTTACTTGGTTTACATTTATTTATTTACGTAAGAATTTTATTCCATTCAATTTTATCTATAACTCGATTGAATTCATTTAAATTCAGTTTTATTCCAACTCAACTTCAGTTAAACCTAGCTACTTACCATTCTTTTAAATTTTATTTCTCAATATATGAGCTCAAAACTTATTTATTTACTTAAAAGCTTATATTGCTCATTTGATTCATTTCATCTTATAACCACAATTTCAGATTATATATATAACACTTACTATCTTAAAGTATAAATTTTCACTTCACAGTTACAATCATTATACCTTCCAATTTTATATCGAATTTAATTCAAATTCAACTTCAATTTTATTTAACTTATCTCAGGTTAAATTTAAATACATTCCTTCACTTTCATTTACTTAAGTTAAATTTTAATTCCCGGATTAAAATTCCCAATTTCTTTCTTATTAATATCAACTTTACTTTATAAGTTCAATAGTTGATTCATTTAAACTTTTCACATTATTTAAATAGAATTTCCTAGAATTCAATTGCCCAGTTTTCATTTCTAAAACCATTTTGAAATGATAACTACAAATACCAACTTGGTATATCAAATCAAATTTTCAAATTCCAAACATTTGTTTTCACCAAAACAAATTTTCCCTTTGAAATTTCTAAAACAACTTGTATACCCAACAAGCCCAAACAATAACATGACCAACTATTCTGGTAGCAATCCATCACTTTAGAAACTCGAAAATGAATACTGATGATGTGGCCATCATCATCAGGATTATTTTCCAGCGACTGAAGTGAGTTCAGTGCTTCCTTACTTCCACAAATTCTTCCCAAAACAATTTCCATTCAACAATATTTTCCAAAACAATACTCCAATATTGCCTTCAAATCTTTGGAAAAACATTTCAAACATTCCTAAGAATTTTAAATTCCCGAATCCTTTTGTTAAATTCATTTAAACACCTTTCAATTTTCCGGGACTACAATTCTGGTTTAATCAAATTTTAGTTATGTTCTTTTTTATTTAAACGATACTTAGACAATTTTATTTGGTTATAAACCACTCAAATTTTAAATTTTTATTTAATTCTAGTATTAACAACCAAACATCCAAACATATATATAATAATTTCAGAAAAATATTTCTTTTATGTCAAAATATAATTTTGGGTAAAATTATTTCATTTACCCTACTAAAAAAAACAATACTATGTCGGTTTACCTTGTTTAAGAGTTTAAAAATCCCTATCGATGAAATGCCATCCCAGACATCGACCAGAATCCATAAACACTCAACAAATAAATCAACACAATATAAAAACAATTTTATATTCACTAGCAAATACGCGCTCATATCTATTAATACACTCAAACTCATTTTAGAGTATTACAGACTCAATACTATGAGTAATTCCTACCAGAGCCAAGGTTATCACCAACCCATGCTCTGATACCGACTGTGACGACCCACCCTTCTACTACCAAAAAGACGTATCATCATTAAGAAAAGGGATAGAAATAGAAAAGAGAGAAAAGAAAGAACAACAACATCAAAATCTCAGAGCGGAACGGAACAAAATATAATATATCACATAACTATTACATAGTTTTACATATATCAGAGTTATACAATATCAATACACATGACAGTCATACATCTATCTGTCACTACATACATCAGAGATACAGTATACATCAACTACTGACACAGCGGAACTAGATAGATATCTACATATGTCTGGAAACTCCTGCTCCAAGCTCTCCAGAAATCAAAGTCCGAAACCTATCACTTGGCTACTCATAAAAATTTAAGTACCGAAGAGTTTATGAAAAACAAAATATAAACTCCGGGTCAGACATGGGTATGGTATGAGTAAATGGTTTAAATTATTTAACTTTGAAAACATTTGAAAATAAAGGTATCACGTAAGACGCCCAACAAATAAATACGGGTAAGTTTTTACCTTACGCTAACCAAAACATTTTATAGGAAATCCAATGATATTATTATAGTGTCTAGGGTTTTCAAGTAAATAGAAAATAGCCAAAATTGTTACATCTATTAAATTCCAGCTACTAGCCACAAAAGTGGATAATACAAACCAAAACCGTAGGGTCTCGTAGGGAAAATGGATTTCCAACAATGGCAGGGCTACTGGGGTACCGCCCGTCGCAGTACGGGGCCAAGATCACCGTACCGAGGATCACTCCCGACCCACTACAACACAAGGCCGGAACCATTCCTTACTGAACAGTCCCGAACAAGATAAACCCCGCGGTTGTAGCTAGCAACTGCTCACACAGCCGAAATTAAAAGGGACATCTAGACAGGGGAATATCTTGTCCTTCTTGGGGATGACCCACCTAACCTTGCTGCACCTCCCCTGTTTTAGCCATTCTCGGTTGATGAGGCTTGAGGCTGCGATTACCTTTACAGGACATATCACTTAGAATACTCATCGTCCGCCTGACAATGTGCTGAAAGCATTCAATCCATACAAGTTCGTTCTGGGTTCGAACGAAACTGAAGGATTTATCTCGTCACACTCATTTTGGAATCACCCTCAGAGTCAACAACAATAACCCTTGCATTCTGAAAACACCATCTCGATCTTCATTTCAGAATTCACGACCTAACGTTTAAATTGGATCGATGTGCTTTTCGGAATATCAATTGGGTACCCGATCCCGGTCTCATCGAAATCCAAACGCCATTTTAAAGGCCAAGTTGTCTGATTAACTTAAACAGTTTAAATTCAGTGATTTAATTCACATAGCATTTTATCACAGATAGAACATATAAAGTCATCATAGATATAACACAGCATATCACTGAGCATCACAGGATATCATCAAATAAATTTCACAATCAGATATTCAACATAACAATCCGTAAGCCGTCATCTTTAAGTCTTATTTGTAATTAATTCAATTTAGAATTAATTACCCGAGAGTTAACCACTTAAGTCTGTTTAATTAATCATTAATTAACAATTAATTACCTATATCATTTCAAATTATCTAATTAATGATTTCTTAATCAACTAGTAAATCTTAATTATTCAATTAATTAATTATTTCATTTATTTAATTGATTACTTAAAATCAAGTTGTTTAATTTTAATCACTATTCCTTATTCACTAATTAATAACCTTAATTATTAATTAATGAAACTTAATTATTTAACTACTAATTACTTAATTAATCAATTATAAATCCTTAATTCTTAATTAAATTACTTAAATAATTAACTATTAATTCATAATTAAATTATTTGATTAGTTAACTATTAATCGTTCATTAATTAACTTTAAGTAGTTAATTATTAATTATTTTATCACTTAATCATTAATTAATCACTAATTACAATTTAAAGTAATTATTCTTAATTACTTTCTAAAATAATTATTGATAATACTTGTTCAACTTAATTAAACATTTAAAAGTCTTCTTTTAAATTTTGAAAATGATATTAACCATAAACTTAAATGTTAATCAATTTTATACTTAACTTAATTACTAAATTAAAATAATAATTAAGTGTTAAATACATTGTTAAGTATTAACCTAATAATTTAAAACTTGTACTTAAACTGTTAAACACTCATCAGGTTTACAGTATGTAAAACTATTAAAAACCAAATTCACATAACCTCTTTTTTTATACAGGTTGAAGGAAACCCGAGACCTCCCTATTAAAAACCCAAGTGATGCTTCGGTCCTTCATCAATTTTCCCGGTGACACTCCCCTGTACATCCTTCTTCTTCTCTTTTTTTATTTCTATAAGTTAAAAATTTAAACTAAGTATATAAGGAAACCATCAGTAACTCACACGAACACGACATGAAACAAACCCGAAGCTTTTCCCCCATTTCACTTGAACACGACTCGAGTAAGAGGACAACACGACCCTGACACGAAGACCCGCCTCCAAATGCCACCGTGCACGTGCATGTGCACGGTGGTTCGCCGCTCCTCCGACAACTCCCACCACCTCCAACAAACCACAAATCGGCCAAACCCTAGAAATTTAAACTCAAATTGATTCGATAAAGCCGAAATCAAAATTTCACCTGTAACTTGAACCCAAGCTCGAACATTCCACCGAAAATTGCGAAAATCTACCAACACCAACCACCGGAAGCAAAACCCCTTCGCCCGCGCCACGTCTTGTCACTCGACAACCAACTCCTTGAAGCGCGTGGAGCTCGATCACACTATGACGATGAAAATGATAATTTACAGAGTACAGAAAACTCTCGAACTAAAACCCTATTTTAGCTTCATTCGACAAATTCTAGCATTGTAAAAATTAATTAGCATTTTTCCTATATAAATACATCATCAAGCTTGTATCATACAGAATTTTAGCAATTAAAATTAATCGAATCAATGGATATTGGCAAAAGTGCAACTTTTATTCATATTCAATATGTACCTCTAATATTAATCTAAAAATCATTATTTCTATTTCAAAAATCTAAACTTTGTATGTTAAATCAATATATTGGATCAAATTTACAAATTAAAACATTCGAATTTTAGCTATTGATTTATTTCTCTTAAAAACCTGTATATTCTGTTGTTATGTTTTACTTTCAAGCTGTAATTCATTTTCAAGTTATGATTTAAGTTTAAACAACCTACCCAGTTAAAAATTCTAAGTTTTATATTCATGTGAAGATGTATAAGTTACATTTACTCAGAAATTTCAAAAGTACAGGAGCATCTCAGAATCACATATTACAGTAGATAGAAAACACTAGGTACATATGAACAATTATCAATCTTAAGCTTTAGAAATAGTTAGTTTACTCACCTGCACATGCTTTGTACAGAAACAATTTCTATTTTTGAATCTGCAGTTGAAAGATTTCCTGAAATATGAAACTTCCTGAAATTGGTTTTTGAACCTGCCCTGTATATTTTCTGGTTTGAATTCAGTTAGAAACTGTTTTTAGTTTGCCAAAAATTTTGAGTTTACTTCTTATTTTCTTTCTGTTTCTTCTTTTCCTTATTCCTTCCTAAACGAACCCAAATGGTTCAGATGTGTTCGCATATATATATATATATATATATATATATATATATATATATATATGAAAAGAACATGAAGCTTTAGGTAGGTATCAACTAGCCAAGCATTTTCTTCATTTTGTTATATGTGAACAGATTTTATTACTACAAAGCAAGGGATTTGTAATATTTGCTTTTGAACAAAAGAGTGGCTGAGTTGATAGCAATTAATGCTTTGTTGCCTAATAGGTTTGCATATCATCATCAAGATTTGCTGCATATATATATATATATATATATATATATATATATATATATATATATATATATATATATATATATATATATGTACTTGTTCACCCTGCAGTTAAATATATGGCATGCATATGAAAATATCTTGATAAAATCATTATTTGTTTTTTTTTGTTAACCTCTAGTTTGAATGGTCTATATACATATGGTCAGGTTTTACTTTTCCTACTTATTTATCTGGTACAAAAATATTTGTTTATTGGCTTATGAATGAAGATACTTGTGTTTTGTATGTAAATATTTATTATGTATTTTGTACTTTTATACTTGTTTCCATTCTATTCTATTCTTAAATTTATTCTGTATTTTGTATTTCACTTTATTTCTTGTTTGTATTTATATTTGTATTTTAACTACCAAAATTTAAGTTATATTTCATAAATTTACTTACTCATATTAATTTGTATTTTGTGCTTTAACTAACAATATTTAAATTGGGTTCATATAATTTTTTTACATTTATATTTATATTTCATATTTATTTCCATTTGTATTTTAACTATAAATATTAAGCTTAGATTCATGAGTTTACTTATTTATTTATATTTATATTTTTGACTTACATTAATATTAATATTTTATACTGAACATTATCATCTATTTATATTTTATATTTTATATTTTTAGACTTTGATCTTATTTTAAACACTATCATCCATGTGTATTTATTTATCAAATGTTAGCCATGTAAAACATTTTAATCCAGTTATATAAGGTAAATTTTATTAAAAATATTGTTAAGAAACTTTTATTTTAGAATTTTCAAACATTATTATTTATATGTATTATTTTATACTAAATATAAACAAAGTAAAGTATTTTAATTAAATTATATAAGACAAATTTTATTATAAATATTATCAAGAGATTTTTAATTTTAAATCCCTAGAGTTCAATTTTTTTTTAAAATACCAATCCATATGAAGAAATGATAGTTATTTCCAAAATCATATTCATTTTAAGATGATCAAACTACTTTTTATTTAATTAAATTAAATATATATTAAAATAAACGGGGCCAAATATCCAGGGTCGTTACAAGAAGTTATGATTTTAAAGTTATGGTTTCCAAAGTATTATGATTTCAAATTGTTATGTTTTCTAAAGGTCATGATTTTAAGTGTTTTGGTTTCGAAAGTGTATAACTTTGAAGTGCTATGATTTTTGGAAATGGATATATTTGAAATTGTAATGATGCCGTATTGATATGGTTTTGGAATGGAAATAATATTTTGGTTTTGAAGTATTAACTATTTTGTGAAGACCGCAATGTTATAATAACGATTAGTTATTAAAGAAACCGGGATCGGATATTGTCATACTCTCTGCCAATACCAAAAACCACTTTAACAACTTTGTACGTGGTGGGGATTCCAGAATGAAGTAGGATGGTTTGACGATGGTTCTATATGGTACTTACGTGACCCTGCCTCTCGCAAGTCATCTTGATGCGGCTAAAATAAGAGCCAGGCCGGGCTAAATATGGCATTCCTCCCATCAAACACATTTCTTCGATACCGTTCTTGTGATATCCCAGAATTTTTGACAATATCAATTTAATAATCTGTATTTAAAATTAAATTGATTTGGTAATTTTTGTTAATAAATTTGAATTGATTTAATAATCTTCTTTTATTAAAATTTAATTAGTGAATATCTTTTAATAAGCTAATAAATTGTTTTCTATTTATAATGTGTATATATTTATATATATATTAAATAGATGAGTTTGGTTTTAAATTTAATTAATGTAGCATATTTTCTAATTCCAATATTTTGGTAATTGGGAAATTATGTTTTATTTAATGATTAAGCTTTTCAAAACTATTTTATAAATAACTATATGATTTTAAATACATAAGATAAATGTTTTATTTGTTTAAAATATAATTTAATTTAAGTTTGAATATTAATTTAGCTTAAAATAAAGTTATAAAAAGGATTTGTTTTATTTCCTTTTTAAATTATTGTTTAAGAAATATGATTTGTAAATTAGATATGTAGTTTACCTACAATTAAAATATGAAACATTAATTCATATAAATAATAAGTAATTTACAATCTCTTTTATAAATTTTATTTAAATTATCTATAATGTTATTTTCAAAATAATTGATATGTGTATTGTTTTTTATTTATAATTATACTTGGTTTATTCTTTAAAACTTATAAATATATAACTAAGTATTAAAAACCAATTAATTAAGTTTAAAAACTTTCATTAAACTTTAATTAAAAATACTAATTAATTAAAAGGACATGTGTAAACATCATAGAACATGACTTAACATGTGTTTAGTGATTAAGCAAAGAAATTTACAAGTGTTAGTAATTTAAGCGAAGTGTCCAGTTGTATTTTTATTTTCTTTGGTTTTTAATTTATCAAAAATTTAGATATATAAACACATACCTTCTTCCTTTCCTATTCTTTTCTCATTTTCAATTCATAACTAAGAAATTTTTCAGCTGAAACATTATACTTTAAACAATCTTCAAAACCCAAATCTGAAGAATCAAAACCCATAGTTCGTTTTCAAACAAAAATGTAAATCCTATATATCATTTCAAAAGCAAACTTCATCTCTTCAAAAATCTGTAACCATCCATATTTTCAAAATGCTAAAGCAAGTCTGCATTTCAATCACTTTTCAAAAATGCATATCCCTGTAACATATGTCAAAGCTGCAGTTTTCTTCTCCTCAAACCCAGAAATTCACCTGAAACCCTGATCAATTTTCAGATTTAAATCAAACTCTTTATCCTCAAACCTGCAAAATCAAATCCCTGTAAACCAACTTTCATTCATTCTCCTCAAAAAGCAAACATGTTCATCAAACAGAAACCTGCATTCTTCTAAAATCTGGAAGTTAAGCTACCTGCATGCAACAATTTGAAGTCTGCATTTTCTTCAATCTGAAGCAAACCTGCATTCATTTTCCAATCTGGAACTCATCTCTGCATGCAAGTTGACAGCATCAGCAAGCATTCAAGTTTAAAGCTTTTAAACCATTCAAGCAAGTTTTCAAAGGATTCACAAAGCTTTTCAAAACTAGTGCTCTGTTCTGCATTTTTTTATTTGGTGAATAACTCCGTTTTTATTTTTAAATTTTAAGTAGGTAAAAGTTTGAGTTGCGTGCTAGTTTATCTGAGATGAAGTTTAAATTGTGTATATATCTTTGAAAAATTCCTGTGTATATATGAATGAATAGGTGATTTTGCTGTTGAAATTGCTTTTGCCTGTTCTTAGTTGAATTCAGATTCTAAAACAAAAGAATCCAATATCTTTTGATCCGATTGTTGTTAGAATGTAGGATTTAAACAAGACATATTTGTTGACTTTAAAGATTAAGATCTAAAATTTCATTTAAGTTAAAATTAAAAAGGAATTTACTAGAAAACAGAAAAGAAAACAAGAATAGGATAGATTGAATTTATGGAAAATTCAATTATGTAAATTTAACAAATCAGTAATGTAAATTAAAACCCAATACCAAATTATGATTTTTAAGATCAAAATCACAATTTATAAAAGGGAATTGAAGGTGCAGTATTGAACTGCATTGTTTGGGTTAATTTGATAAATCTGTTGATCTCTGGATTCTGGAAGGTAGAATTTTCTTCTGAAGGTAGATGAGTGATCAGAGAGGCCAATTATCAGATTATGGTGAATGTCATTTTGGTGATGATGGTTGTGAATTAAAATTTTGAACCCTAGTTCTACTGGGTTTGATAGAATTGAACACCATGGCATCTGTAGTGGATCAAGTTGTTTGTGGTCTTGGGTACTGAAAGATGGTGAGTTGATGAAGACTTCGCCGGAGTTTCAGGGGCAACGTTGGCCGGAGGCGCGTGCACGAGGTGTTGACAGGTTGGGATGATGAGCTACTGTGTCTGTTCCAGGTTTGGGAAATTTTGGACTCGATTTTGATTTTGAGCATTAATTGATGGAATTGGTGTATGGCTGGTCTTAGTTGATGATCAGCGACTGTGGGAAGGTCGCGTAGTTGGTCAGCGGCGGCCGGAGGCACTGTACATGTGCACAAAGCAATGTGGTGATGCTGGTGAATGTTGGGTGGTTACAGGATTTTGGTTGCCTCGTGTTGGTCTCGAGGGATTCGAGTTTTAACTCGAAGCAGGTTAGGATATGACCTGAAGTAAATTTAGGGTAGGCTCGAGTTAATGATTGTTTCAGGTTTTATAAAAAAACAGAAACCTGTTTCTGTTTTAAATTTTTTAAAGTAATGTTTAAAATGGAAACTGGAAATTTAAACTAAGTTTAAAATCTAAATTTGAATCTGAATTCAAAGTAGTTTGAATTAGAGATTTGAAATAATTTAAGTTATAAAATTTAAATTAGGTTTTAAACAACTTTTAAGTGTAAAAGCATATGTGGTTTTGAATTTGAACTGGAAGTTCAAAATTATAAAACAGAATTTTAAAATAAGTTTAATTCTGAGTTTTGGAAATATGGAACTGGGTTTAAACTTCAGTTTTTAAAATAAAATAAGTTTTAAATTTAAATTGTTTAATTACTTTAAAAATATTGTTAAATGATTCGAAATTTAAAATAAAGTTTGAAATGTAAGTAAGCTTTTAAAAAATTTAAGTTAAATCTGGAATGAAGAATTAAATTTGTATTTCAGTTTGAAAATTAAAGGAAAATTTTGAATTGAATTTGTTTTTAAATAACTTGGAATGTTTAAAGTGTATTTTGAACTAATTTGAATTTAAAGATGAATTTGGTTTAAATTTCTTTTAAACTTCTTTATAAATGGATGTTTCTTTAACTTATGAGATAAGAAGGTTTTGAATTGTTTTTAAAACCTTGTTTAAGTTAAATTTGTATTCATTTTAAAATCTTAAATTTAAAATGAAGTTTAAATGGAATTTAAAGTAAATTTGAAAACCAATTGTTTTTAAATGCTTGATTTAGTAAGAAATGTTTTTCTTAAATTAAATTAGAATTTAATGATTTGGATTCATTAAATTATTAAGATAATTAAGATGAATAATTGATTATTTAATTAGTTAATAATATGGATGATTAATCAAATAATGAAGAGTTTTAAAACTAATTAACTAAGGCTTAAGGTTAATTAATTAAGGTTAATTATTATGTAATTAAGGTTTATTAATATATTATAATTAATGAATGAAGATTAATTAATCAAGTAATTAAGGATTAATTAAGTTGAAGTTACCACTTGAATAATTTAATAATTAGAGATTAATTAATTGGTAATTAAATACTAATTAATTTGAAGTTAATAATGGTTAATCTGAGTTAATTTCTTAAGAAAGAAATTAAAGATTTGTTAATGAAGGTCATTAACTAAGATTATTTAACAATTAATTAATGTGATTAATTTAATATTTAATTAGATTAATTAATTAATAATAATAATTTTTGTAATGGTTAAAGTTTAATTACTTAATGGAAGAAATTAATGAATTAATTACTTCATGTAATTAATTGGGTTAATGTGATTAGTTTAGATTAATTAATTAAGTTTAACTAATTTAAACACTTGATGATTTGATGAATAATTACTTAATGTAATTAATGGAATTGTAATCACTAAGGGAAGTAATTAGTTGATAATTACTAGATGTAATTAAAGATGTTCTAATAATGGAAGTAATTTAGATTAAATTAATTTGTGATTAATCAAGGGATTAATTAGAGAATAAATTAATGCGTAATTTATCGATGATGTAATTAAGGGTAGTTAATTAATGGATATTATTAATCAAGGGTGATTAATATATGTGGTTTAATCGAAGATTAATTACTTAATTTAAATAGAGAGATTAATTAATATTATAATTAGAAATCATTAATTAATAAAATTAATGATGTAAATTTAGAACTGATTAATTAAGGAATAACTGATAAATGAAGTAATTAATTAATAAAGGATTAATGTAATTAATTTTAGTCAATTATTGGTTAAGTAATTAAAAGTTAATTATTATAAAAAGTTAGGTATAATTAACTTGTGTATTTAATTTGAAGGCTAATTACTTATTGTAATTAGAAATTATTAATCAGGAATGATTAATTGAAATGAGTAATGAGATGGTAATTAATTGATTTGTAATCAATTAGTGGTTAAGTTAAGCAGGATTATAATGATGAAGTAATTAATTTAATTCATTTTAAATTAATTGGAGATAAAGTAATTAATTTAATTCATTTTAAATTAATTATATATGGTATGATCAATAAATCATTGCTTATGTATGAATGGATGATATTGGTTGCCTTGAGTGGTTTGTAATCTCAGCTATGAGTTGAGTAATGCTGTGTGTTATGGATGCTTTGGTTGCATTGAGAAGATAATATGGATTATCTAATGATATGAATTATCTTTTGGTGATGATAATGTTTATTATCTACTACGATGTTGTGAATTATCTATCTGTGTATATAGATAATGAATTGAAATTGTTTTAACTCTAAAACAACTTGGCCTTAATGACACGTTTTGGATTCGATAAGACCGGGGTCGGGTTTGCCACAATACAGCGTGTTAGAGGGTTCCCGCTTTGCGTTAGGCGGCGAACGGGAGACTCTTACCCCTACATGCCCCCGGGAATAGTGTAAGGCCTTGCGGGGTTGGTTGCGAGTCGAGAGGCTAGCCGTAAAAGCAAACCCGAGGTATCACTGTGAGCCATGGCGGGGTTGGGATGGTTGAAAAGCCTACCAGTCGAGTGAGCCGCTGTTGATGGTTGCAAAGCCTAGACTAACACATTTGGTATCAGAGCGCTAGGTTGAGTGAATACCTAGACTCTGAAGTGGTGTCAATCTTGAGAGAGCGTATTTGTATTTTTAATATATATATATATATATATATATATAATTATTTTACCTATATGGTGGGTTACCTGTTCGGGTTTTTCCAATATAAGATATAAAGGTAGATAAGGTAGTGGTGTGTGTGTAACATGTCTACTACCATTGGCTGGAGTTTGAATGTTTGAGGTTGGAAGTGTGTTTGTCGAGACTGTAGACCTAATACCGTCTCGAGTGAGTTTTGCTTGGTGTAAGAATTTCATCGATCTCTGAAGGAAACCTGTTAAGGTTCGGATTTCATCTTTGAAGTGCGAGTTGGAGAGTAATGTTTGGATCTGTCGGTTAGGCAGAAGTGAGTGATGGTATCTTAATACCTCATGAAGTAGTAGCTGCGTGATGAGATGCAGTGACTATGGATATTTCCGAAGATGTTTCTTTGGAACAAGAGTTAGGAAGTGTGTCTGTTTCAGTGATGTGGCTGAGTTCAGCAGGGTGTTTCTGTTTGCTTTGAGGTCCGAGTTTCTCGGAGAGCTTTGGATTAGGAATTCTTTGGCATTGGTGTTAGCAGCTGCTCGGAGTGTTCTGTGTTGGTAGGAAGTCTTTTGGATGAGTAGGTTTTCTGAAGTGGAGTTCAGAAACAACAACTGTGTGAATCCGTTCTTCGGTGAATTGGCTAGGCCAGCAAAAGCTGTTCTGATTGGTAAAGAGAGAGCAGTTTCTTTGGATATTAGGCTGGGTTGATCGTAAAAATGACTTGCGATAATTTGAGTGTTCTCTTGGGTTATTGGAGATTTTCCGGATGTCTTCAGGGAAGTCAGGGTTTATCCGCATCTGGAGATCGAGTTTTCTTATCAATTTGGATTCCAGGGTTTTCGGTGGTTCAGTTTAGTAGAAGGATGATTCCTAGAGATAGAGTTTGGTGAAGCAACTCAGGTTTCGGAGGAATTTCTGAGTTTTCTTTTACGGATTTGTTGAACCATATTTCTGGGATGTGTTGTCCAATCTGTGCTTGTGTTCTTCATCTGCATTTTCTTCTACTTCGAGTCAGAGTTGTGCAGCGGAAGCAGTTAGGAGTGCATCTGTTTTGTCTTTTCCGGATAAGGAGAAGTAAGTTGAGTTTTCTAATATTTGAGGAGTAGAGTTTGTTCTTGGTTTTGGATTGATCTTGAGGAGATCATTGGGTTGGGTAGTTTTTGGTCTAGTTTGTTTCTAGAGGCATCAGCAAGGGTTGAGCTGACCGGGAAGGATGTTGGTAGTCCAGGATTGTCCGAAGACTTTATGGACAAGGGACGGAGGAATTTGGATTACGGAGTCGGAGATTTGGTTTGGGATAGGATTTCTTCGATCCAAGGAGCTATAAGTTTTCGTAAGTTTGGAAGCTAGCTTCGAGGTGTTTTGGATTTCTTCTGTGTTTTGGGTAAGATAAGTGCTTTGGTTTTCAAGAGTTGAATTGCCAGTTTGGATAACTGAGATTCAGTATGTTTCACGTATCTCGGAGGGAGTACGTGTTTGATCTATTTCTAGTTGTAGAACTAGCAGTTCAGAAGGTTTGGTTGTTGAGTCAGACTCGTCTGTAGTCTGATATCCTGTTTAGTTTTGTAGATATAATTGAGTTAAGTGCTCCGTAGCTTGGTAATATTGACTGTTTGGATTCTGTAGAGCGAGTATCCCGATATTTATACCGGGGAAACTCGTGGAAATTCTATCCAGAATTTTTCTAGATAGTTAGATTTGTTTTGATTGTGTGAATTGATTGCTTCGGTTGTTAACATATGATTAATATATGTTGTGTTTTGAAATTAAATCTTTAATGAGATTATTAAATTACCGTTGTTTGAAATTTCGGGGTTGAAATTCTTTTAAGGGGGGAGGATTGTGATATCCTGGAATTTTTGACAATATCAATTTAATCATCTGTATTTAAAATTAAATTGATTTGATAATTTTTGTTAATAAATTTGAATTGATTTAATAATCTTCTTTTATTAAATATTTAATTAGTAAATTTATCTTTTAATAAGCTAATAATTTTTTTTCTATTTATAATGCGTATATATATTTATATATATATTAAATAGGTGATTTTGGTTTTAAATTTAATTAATATAGCATATTTTCTAATTCCAATATTTTGGTAATTGGGAAATTATGTTTTATTTAATGATTAAGCTTTTCAAAACTATTTTATAAATAATTATATGATTTTAAATACATAAGATAAATGTTTTATTTGTTTAAAATATATTTTAACTTGAGTTTGAATATTAATCTAGATTAAAATAAAGGTATAAAAAAAGATTTGTTTTATTTCCTTTTTAAAATATTGTTTAAGAAACATGATTTGTAAATTAGATATGAAGTTTACCTACAATTAAAATATAAACATTAATTCATACAAATAATAAGTAATTTACAATCTCTTTTATAAATTTTATTTAAATTATCTATAATGTTATTTTCAAAATAATTGATATGTGTATTGTTTTTTATTTATAATTATACTTGGTTTATTCTTTAAAAATGATATATATATATATGTATATAACTAAGTATTAAAAACCAATTAATTAAGTTTAAAAACTTTCATTAAACTTTAATTGAAAGGACATGTGTAAAC
This sequence comes from Allium cepa, assembly GCA_030765085.1. Lineage (NCBI taxonomy): Eukaryota > Viridiplantae > Streptophyta > Magnoliopsida > Asparagales > Amaryllidaceae > Allium > Allium cepa. The sequence goes on along the minus strand of CM060943.1, from coordinate 869,776,190 downwards.
ATATTAGAACATAATTTAACATGCGTTAGTGTTAAGCAAAGAAATTTACAAGTGTTAGTAATTTAAGCCAAGTGTCCAATTGTATTTTTATTTTCTTTTGTTTTTAATTTATCATAAATTTAGATATATAAACACACACCTTCTTCCTTTCCTATTCTTTTCTCATTTTCAATTCATAACTAAGAAAATTTTCAGCTGAAACATTCTACTTTAAACAATTTTCAAAACCCAAATCTGAAGAATCAAAACCCATAGTTCATTTTCAAAAGCAAACTTCATCTCTTCAAATATCTATAACCATCCACATTTTCAAAATGCTAAAGCAAGTCTGCATTTTAATCACTCTACAAAAATACATATCCCTGTAACATATTTCAAAGCTGTAGTTTTCATCTCCTCAAACCCGGAAATGCACCTAAAATCCTTGATCAATTTTCAGATTTAAATCAAACTCTTCATCCTCAAGCCTGCAAAATCAAATCCCTGTAAACGAACTTGCATTCGTTCTCCTTAAAAGCAAACCTGTTCATCAAACAAAAACCTGCATTCTTTTAAAATCTGGAAGTTAAGCTACCTGCATGCAACAATCTGAAGTCTGCATTTTTTTCAATCTGAAGCAAACCTGCATTCATTTTTCAAAATCTGGAACTCATCTCTGCATGCAAGTTGAAAATATCAGCAAGCATTCAAGTCTAAAGCTTTTAAAGCATTCAAGCAAGTTTTCAAAGGATTCATAAAGCTTTTCAAAACTGGAACTCTGTTCTGCATTTTTTTATTTGGTGAGTAATTCCATTTTTATTTTAAGTTTTAAGTGGGTAAAAGTTTGAGTTGCATGCTAGTTTATCTGAGATGAATTTTAAATTGTGTATATATCTTTGAAAAATTCATGTGTATATATGAATGAATAGGTGGTTTTGCTATTGAAATTGCTTTTGCCAGTTCTTAGTTAAATTCAGATTCTAAAACAAAAGAATCCAATATCTTTTGATCTGATTGCTGTTAGAATATAGGATTTAAACAAGACGTATTTGTTGACTTTAAAGATTAAGATTTAAAATTTTATTTAAGTTAAAATTAAATAGGAATTTACTGGAAAAAAGAAAAGAAAACAGGAAAAGGATAGATTGAATTTATGGAAAATTCAATTATGTATATTTAACAAATCAGTAATGTAAATTAAAACCCTATACCAAATCATGATCAAAATCACAATTTTTAAAAGGGAATTGAAGGTGCAGTTTTGAACTGCATTGTTTGGGTTAATTTGAGAAATCTGTTGTTCTCTGGATTCTGGAAGGTAGAATTTTCTTCTGGAGGTAGATGAGTGATCAGAGAGGCCAAGAAAATTATCAGATTACGGTGAATGTCATTTTGGTGATGTTGGTTGTGAATTAAAATTTGAAACCCTAGTTCTACTGGGTTTGATAGAATTGAACACCATGGCATCTGCAATGGATCGAGTTGCTTAGGGTCTTGGGTACTGGAAGATGGTGAGTTGTCGAAGACTTCGTCGGAGTTTCAGGGGAAACGGTGGCCGGAGGCGCGTGAATGAGGTGTTGACAGGTTGGGATGATGAGCTACTGTGTCTGTTCCAGGTTTGGGAAATTTTGGACTCGATTTTGATTTCGAGCATTATTTGATGGAATTGGTGTATGGTTGGCTGAGTTGATGATCAGCGACTATGGGATGGTCGCGTAGTTGGTCAGCAGTGACCGGAGGCATTGTACATGTGCACAAAGCAATGTGGTGATGCTGGTGAATGTTGGGTGGTTACAGGATTCTGGGTGCCTCGTGTTGGTCTCGGGGGATTCGAGTTTTAACTCGAAGCAGGTTAGGATATGACCCAAAGTTAATTTAGGTTAGGCTCAAGTTAATGATTGTTTCAGGTTTTATAAAAATACAGAAACCTGTTTCTGTTTTAAAATTTTTAAAGTAAAGTTTAAAATGCAAACTGGAAATTTAAACTATGTTTAAAATCTGAATTTGAATCTGAGTTCAAAGTAGTTTGAATCTAAGATTTGAAATAATTTAAGTTTTAAAATTTAAATTAGGTTTTAAACAACTTTTAAGTGTAAAAGTATATGTGGTTTTGAATTTGATATGGAAGTTTAAAATTGTAAAATAGAAATTTAAAATAAGTTTAAATCTGAGTTTTTGAAATCTAGAATTGGGTTTAAACTTCAGTTTTTAAAATAAAATCAGTTTTAAAATTAAATTGTTTAATTACTTTAAAAATATGGTTAAATGATTTGAAATTAAAAATAAAGTTTGAAATGTAAGTAAGCTTTTAAAAAATTTAAGTTAAATCTGGAATGAAGATTTAAATCTGTATTTCAGTTTTGAAAATTAAAGGAAATTTTTGATTTGAATTTTTTTTTAAATAACTTGGAATGTTAAAATGTATTTTGAACTAATTTGAATTTAAAGATGAATTTGGTTTAAATTTCCTTTAAACTTCTTTATAAATGGATGTTTCTTTAACATATGAGATAAGAAGGTTTTGAATTGTTTTTAAAACATTGTTTAAGTTAAATTTGTATTCATTTTAAAATCTTAAATTTAAAATGAAGTTTAAATGGAATTTAAAATAAATTTGAAAATCAATTGTGACGCCCCACCTCTATACCCACGCTAGCCAAGAACACTATGAGGTAATGCCGTCAACTAGCGCGAAGAATCAGGCTGTTAAGGAGCGACCATCTATGTAATTGCTTTGTGCGAGCACCGATATGTCAGATCGTTTAAGATGCATTTCATTTTAAGAGGAAATCCGATATGCCGATAAAAACTCAAAGCTGCTACATAGTGGTTATATATATAATCTTCGGAAACAAATATAGAAATAAGCATAACACAAATCAGTCACAGATATCCATATCACAAAGTCGGAAACAGATATGGATATAACACATGAAAGTGCTCATCAGAGTAGTGGTCTAAGATCCACTATATCACAAAAAGAATAGATACAAGTGCTAGACAAAATAATAAGTATACATCAAGGAGTCTCTATCTCAAATGTATACAAAACAAAAACTACTAATCTAAAGTAGTTAGCCAAAAGTCGGACGATAGTCCCTGATAAGAAGTCAAGAGGAAGCACCTGTAACATCTCGGCCTGAACCGAGTATTATTTAAGAAGAAAATAATAAACGGATCAGTCTAGCTATAATTATAAGGCGAAATGAGATATAAGAAGAGATATGATAAAAACATATGATAACAAAAATGTCATACTACGACAAGTATACATTAAATAACAACAAAAATCATGCAATATCTTAAGAAATCTCGAAGCACTAAAAAGAATGTCATGTACTTTGTTTTATTCACTAAACCACAAACATTGGCAAACGTCGCAATGCCAATCGTAAAAATTGTTGAAACACAAATTCACCAATTCATAAATAATGATAAAGCTTATCAATGTAAATCACGAAAATTGGTGAAACACAAATTCTAGAAATCAATCAATAGAAATCCAGAAATCACTAAAAGGGGAAAGAGGCCTATCACAGAACGGGAGCATTAATACTTACCAACACGTGTATCACAAAACAGAAAGCTATTCCATGGTTGCTAACCATTAATTTTGAGCCAAGGCTCCACGAAACGGCCCGAAGACCTATGAGCCGAAACTCCATAAAACGGTCCGAAGACCATGGGTCACTACCGCACCAAGCCAAAGCTCCATAGAAACAGGGTTTAGTCTCCTCGCAGACAAAGAGACATCGCACATTGCTAGTCTAAATCACAAAATGATCATCATTGATCGATAAGTGTAAATTACACTAAGCTAGTAAATAAATGAGTTTAGCTTCATGTCTCATAACCACTAGCTTAACTTAATTATTTACGAACAAATTATAGACCTCCACTCGAGGTTAAGTGTAGATTACACTAAGCTAGTAAATATATGAGTTTTGCTTCATGTCCCATAGACACTAGCTTAACTTAAATATTTACGAATAGATTGTAGATTTCCACTCAAAAATTGTCACAAGAGATTCAATCGAACAAGTCCAAGAATTAACTGACGAAGTAAACACAAGCGTTTTATACCACTTGCTTTACTAAGCCGTTTAATTAGATTTCTCGTACGAGTGAGGTAAAGGTTTGTATACACTAATAGATTGGAAAAAGGTTTAAGAAACGAGCTTTGTAATAAAACAATGTTTGAAATCGTTTTGATGAAAGAGTTTTGATATTTGCTACAAGTATTGAAACCTTTATATTTTTAAAGTGACAAATCACAAAAATGATTGTAGAACAATCAATTACCAAAATTCACATTCGAAGACGTGAATTAATTCCAAGAAATTGATATCAAATCCGTCAAAATGGATATTTCCAAAAGTTCCAAAATAGAAGTCATTAAAGTCGAATAATTAATAGCATCAACTAGGAATCAAAACGAATCGATAAAAATTGGAATCACAAACAAAATAGGCAAAAATAGGCATAATAAGCAAATAGGAGCAGGTCAGTCGACTGGCTCACTGAGTTCAGTCGACTGAACACAGTCCCTGGAAATCCACGGGATACCGGTCAATCGACAGGACTTAGTATGCCAGTCGACTGGACCAGTGCCAGGGAAGTGTTCTGGTAGCAGGTCAGTCGACTGGACCAAAATTCCAGTCGATTGGAACTTGTTTCCAGCACTTCCTAGCCCATCTAAATGAAGTCCAATCTCTTCCAAATTGCAATCGGTCGAGCAACGACACTAGGAGTTTACGTGAATTAGCTACCTAGCCCTGTAGGCTCTTCGATGCATCTCCAAAAGAATGAACAAACATTGAGGTTATGATTTTTAAAGGTTTGACTTCAAAACACTAAAAATTAGAATATTCACCAATTCAATCCAAACCAAAAGCAAACGCACATGAACAAGTGTTAGGAATTCATACCTAACGATCAAAGATAATCATAGACTTAGATATGAGATAAAAATCTCACCTTTGAACCCAAAAACAATAAATGAGAAGCTTGAAGACAAGGGAAGATCAACCACACTTCAATCTCAACACAAGAAGCTTGAATCTAAGCTTAAAAGGGAAACATTTCCCAAATTAGGTTTAGAAATTTTTTGAAATCAAAGAGAGAATGAGTTGGAGAAGAAGGAGATGATACTTATCAATGCTTCTCTTTGAATTTGGAGCTAGAACTTGATTTGCAAATGGAAACTAGGGCTTAGGATTTTAATTCTTTTTCTTTTCCCCATTATTCTCTTTAGAACTTAAAAGATAAGGAAGAGGGAATGAATGAAGGGAAGTGGTTCAGTTTTGGGGTATTAAGTTGGCTAGTGGGCTGAACCCAAACCCAAAGTGAAAAGGATCAAATTTTTAGCTAGCTCCAAACATATCGAAGTTTATACGTAAAAAGGTCGCAAACGCCATTTTGAACTCAATGGAAGTGGTCTCGAATCCAAATTCGACAGTTTGCAAAAGGTAGCTTTTCGGACTATAATCCGACTAACGGTGAAATATTTAAATAAAATATTTAAATATACAATCGATAAATATGCGGGTTGTTACACCAATTGTTTTTAAATGCTTGATTTAGTAAGAAATGTTTTTCTTGAATTAAATTAGAATTTTAATGATTTGGATTCATTAAATTATTAAGATAATTAAGATGAATAATTAATTATTTAATTAATTAATAATATGGATGATTAATTAAATAATTAAGAGTTTTAATATTAATTAGTTAAGGCTTAAGATTAATTAATTAAGGTTAATTAACATGTAATTAAGGTTTATTAATTAGATTATAATTAATGAATGAAGATTAATTAATCAAGTAATTAAGGATTAATTAAGTTGCAGTTAACACTTGATTAATTTAATAATTAGAGATTAATTAATTGATAATTGAATATTAATTAATTTGAAGTTAATAATGGTTAATCTGAGTTAATTTCTTAAGAAAGAAATTAAAGATTTGTTAATGAAGGTCATTAACTAAGATTATTTAACAATTAATTAATGTGATTAATTTTAATATTTAATTAGATTAATTAATCAATTAATAATAATCATTTTTGTAATCGTTAAAGTTTAATTACTTAATGGAAGTAATTAATTAATGAATTAGTTAGTTAATGTAATTAATTGGGTTAATGTGATTAGTTTAGATTAATTAGTTAAGTTTAATTAATTTAAACACTTGATGATTTGATGAATAATTACTTAATTTAATTACTTAGGGAAGTCATTAATTGATAATTTTTGGATGTAACTAAAGATGTTTTAATAATGGAAGTAATTAAGATTAAATTACTTTGTAATTAATCAACGGATTAATTAGAGAATAAATTAAGGAGTAATTTATTGATGAAGTAATTAAGGGTAGTTAATTACTGGATATTATTAATCAAGGTGATTAATATGTGTGGTTTAATTGAAGATTAATTACTTAATTTAAATAAAGAGATTAATTAATAATATAATTAGAAATCATTAATTAATAAAATTAATAATGTAAATTTAGAACTGATTAATTAAGGAATAATTGATAAATGAAGTAACTAATTAATAAAGGATTAATGTGATTAATTTTAGTTAATTAATAGGTTAAGTAATTAAAAGTTAATTATTGTAAAAAGTTAGGTATAATTAACTTGTGTATTTAATTTGAAGGCTAATTACTTATTGTAATTAATTATTAATCAGGAATGATTAATTGAAATGAGTAATGAGACGGTAATTAATTGATTTGTAATCAATTAGTGGATAAGTTAAGCAGGATTATAATGATGAAGTAATTAATTTAATTAATTTTAAATTAATTGGAGATAAAGTAATTAATTTAATTCATTTTAAATTAATTATAGATGGTATGATCATCAAATCATTGCTTATGTATGAATGGATGATATTGGTTGCCTTGAATGGTTTGTAATCTCAGCTATGTGATGAGTAATGCTGTGTGTTATGGATGCATTGGTTGCATTGAGATGATAATATGGATTATCTAATAATATGAATTATCTATTGGTGATGATAATGTTGATTATCTATTGTGATGTTGTGAATTATCTATCTGTGTGTATATAGATAATGAATTGAAATTGTTTTAACTCTAAAACAACTTGACCTTAAAAGACACGTTTTGTATTCGATGAGATCGGGATTGGGTTTCCATATTTGGATATCCGAAAACCACATCGATCCAAATTAGTGATAGGTCGTGAATCTCTAGTGAAGATGAAGATTCAAAGTGCAAGGGTTATCATCGTTAACTCTAAGGGTGATTCCAAAATCAGTGTAACGAGATAATGCCTTCGGTTTCGTTCGAACCCGGAACGAACTTGTATGGATTGAATGCTTTCAGAACATCATCAGGTGGGCGATGAGCATTCTAAGTGATGTGTGCTATAAAGGTATCATAGCCTCAAGCCTCATCAAATGGGAATGGCTAAAACATGGGAGGTGCAGCAAGGCCAAGTGGGTCATGCCCAAGTAGGACGAGATTTACCCCTGTCTAGATGTCCCTTTTATTTCGGTTGTGTGGTGCAGTTGCTGATCACAATTGGGGGTGGACTTGTTCGGGACTGTTCAGTAAGGAATGGTTCCGGCTTTGTGTTGCAGGGGATTGGGAGTGATCCTCGGTACCGTGATCTAGGCCACGTGCTGTGACGGGCGGTACCCCTGCCATTGTATGGAATCCAAAATCCAATAAGTGCCCTCGGTTTTGATTGTGTTACCCACTTTTGTAGCAAGTAGCTGGAATTTAATAGATGTAACAATTTCGGCTATTTCATATTTATTTGAAAACCCTAGACCTATTATAATATCATTGGATTTCCTATCAAATTTTTTGGTTAGCGTAAGGTAAAAACTTTTCCATGTTTATGTATGGGAAGTCTTACGTGATACCTTTTATTTTCAAAGGTTTTTCGAAGTTAAGCAACTTTGACCTGTTACTCATACCAGACGCATGTCTGACCCGGAGTTTATTTCTGTTTTTCTTAAACTCTTGGGTACTCAAATTTTTACGAGTAGCTAAGGGATTCAGGTCAGCTTTGACGAATTGTGGAGGAGCAATGGAGCAGGAGGCTTCATCGTATATATATATATATATATATATATATATATATATATATCGTTCCACTTTGTTGGTATCTCTGAGTGGTTTCTTTGTATTGTATTGAGTTATAATAACTAGACAGGTGTTTATAACTGTCTAGTATGTGATGTATTGTCTGTTTAACTCTGATAGTTGTTGTATACTATGTAATATTTATGTTATTAATATAATTTATTCGTTCCGCTGTTTAGATTCTGATGTTTTTTTTTCTCTTCTTTCTTTTCTCTTTTCTATCCCTTTTATTCTTAAAGACGATGCGTCATTCTGTGGAGATGAATGGCGGGTCGTCACAATTCTATTGCTTTTGTGAGGTGATTGGGTGCAACCTTTGATTTGGGAGTGTGTCACGAGGTGGGCGGTAGTAGCTGCTATGCGTTGCACCAGTCCGGATCCGCAAACGGTATATCTACCCTGGCATTGCCTTGAGTCCCTTGTCGCATTCTCTATCGTGCCTTGTACGAGTTTTTTTGTACCATACCTATGGAGAGCCCTCCGATAGCCCTCCAGTTTACGGAGGGAGTTACGGTACTCTATAGACTACGGGAATATATAAAAATATGTTAACGGGGATATGGGAAACGACTTAAAGCTATTTTAATATATTTTACTTTACTATAGGCATATTATAATATCGTATATTATTACATAGTATATAGTTCCATGGATCCTTAGAGGATGGTTATCCAAAACATCCTTTGACTTACTTGTATTTTAGTTTATACTTCACTTGAGTTGGATTTATTAATATAATAATGTTAATCCCGACCTGAGTGTTTTGTGTTTTGCTTTACGCTCGGGTCAGACTGAGTGTTACAGCATTTGAGACTCACCTTTGGAGTTGGAGCTTCACTTGTCCGGTTGTTGATTCAGACTTGTCATCTGTTTGTATTCGAGACTACATTATATTTGACATATTTTGTTGCATTTTATCACAACTCTGTTATTAATCTATTCCGCTGCTTATTGTAATACTCTGTGTCTATGATTTTGTGATTATTTATTTACCGCATATGCTGAGTTTGCCAAATATAAATTAACAATCTAATATTTTGAGCAATTCAAGTCTGACATGTGTGAATGCTAATGACACGAAATACCGGGTCGTTACAGTTGGTATCGGTGCTCTGGTTTTAGGCAAACTTAGAATATAGAGTAAATTTAATTATGAATCACTTTCGTTCGAGCTTGAATATCTTTCCCTTTGACTCGGTTTCTTTTGAAAATTTGGAACTCTCCCATTCGTTCTGAAATCCACTCTTATCTTTCCTTTTCGCGTTTACTTGATTCTGGAGTATCACTTAGCTCCTCTGTATGATTTGTAAAAGGGTGAAACTCCTTTACAATAAGCGTCGATTCACCGTAGATTTCTATATCCTCGGCTTAGATGTTGCTATCTTTTGTTATACCCAAATTCTATCTCTGGCGAATCGAATGCTGATTTGCCTCACAATTCTGCATTGATCTTATCCTTGAAGTCATGGTTGACCTAGTTAAGGTCTTCCACGATTAATATAATTCTATATCTTTTCTCTTTTATTATTTAATCATTATACCTTCATTTCAAGCTTATCTTCTAGATTAAAATTCGTTTTGATCAGGGTCCCTCAAAATTTAAATCTCTATCCTTGTTTTCAAATCCATTTTGGAATCATCGATTAAAGGTATTTGTAATATAAGTTAATCTATTTTATATTGTGTTGTTTGAGTTGTTAAGTTTGAATTTTAGGTTTCGATCGATTCGTCTAACTAACGCTATCGATAGGAATTCCAAAACACTTGAACAGAGAAAACCGACACAATATGTTTTTCAAAATTGGTAAATGAAATAAATTTTGGATGATTATATTTTATATATAAGTATACTTTATGAAATTAAATTGTTAAATGGATTGGTTATTGAAATAATAATATTTGAATCTCATTTATGGTTTTGTAAACCATTAACTAAATGAATTTATAAAACATGGCTTATAAATTGATTTGGAATTTAAACTTAAGAATTTGAGAATTCAATTTTTGGTATTTTAGAAGCTTTAGCTTTAAATTTTAAAGTATATTATCTAAAAGTATATCTTGAATATAAATAGTTTCCAAAGAATTTTAAAAGTTTTAAATTAGTACTCTTCTCTTTTGTCATTGAAAATTATTTTGGTGGTGACGGCCGCATCATCGACATTCATTTTCGAGTCTCGAAGTGGAAAGGCCCTTAGTAGATTTGCTACATTTTTGTTTTGAAAAAAAGGTATTTGATTTAAATTGTTGTTCATAATGCAATTTATAAAATAAATATTTATATATCATTTCAAAATAGTTTGAAGGAAACCGAAAATTTGAATCTTGAGTTTTATATTTAGAAATGATTTCAATTAATGAAATAAAAGTGAAATTTTTGAATAATTGGAATATTTGAAAAGATAAAATTTAACCAACTTGAAATAGTTGAAATTGAATAAAAACTTATTTGTATAATACTAAATTGCATTCTAATATAAATATAACTAGCCTAAAATTCAAAAAGTTAAAATGTTAAAATATAATTAAAGGTTATTGTAACAACCCGCATATTTATCGATTTTATATTTAAATATTTTATTTAAATATTTTATCGTTCGTCGGATTTTGGTCCGAAAAGATACTTTTTGCAAACAGTCGAATTGGGACTCGAGACCACCCCCACTGAGTTCAAAATGACGATCGCGACCTTTTGAGTATAAGCTTCGATATGTTTGGAGAAATTTGATTTTTGCCACTTTTTCACTTAGGGCTTTGGTTTGGGCTGAGCCCAATAACCACACTTACTAGCTCAGTTCCAACCCCCTCTCCTCTTCATTACTTCATAATTTCCTAATACATTCAAGCTTCATCAAAAATAGGGGAAGAGAAAAAGAATTAGGAAATTCTAAGCCCTAGTTTCCATTAGCAAATCCATCTTCTTGCTCCAAACTCAAGTGAACCCAATGGTAAGCATCTCCTTCTTCTTCTCCAACTCATTCACCTTCTAATTTCAGAATTCCTAAACCTAATTTAGGAAATGTTTCTCTTTTAAGCTTAGATTGAAGCTTCTTGAGTTGTTATTGAAGAGGAATTGATCTTAGCTTGTTTTTAAAGCTTCTCCTTCATTGATTTGGGTTCAAAGGTGAGATTTTTATCTCACATCTTAGTCTATATTTATCTTCGATTAGTAGGTATGAATTCCTAACACTTATTCTTGTGCAATTGCTTTTGGTTTGGATTGATTTGGTGGATATTCCAATTTTTAGCGTTTTAGGTTCAATTCTTTAAAAATCATAGCTTTAATGTTTTGATCATGTTTTGGTGATGAACCGAAGAGCTTCTATGGCCGGGTAGTCGATTGGCGTAAACACCTAGTGGCGTTGCTCGACGGTTTGCAAATTGAGGGAGTTTGCACCTCTTTTGAAATAGGGTAGGAAGTGCAAGTATGCAGGTTCGGCCGATCGAGCTCAGGGTCCGGTCGACCGACCTGCTACCCAGGCACTTCCTGCCTCTGTTTTGGAAGCGCTGGCTACAAGCTTCGGCCGACCGAGCCCCTGGGCCGGTCGACCGACCTGGTGCCCGAGCACTTCCAACCCCTGGTTCGGTCAACCAACTCAGGGAGTCCGGTTGACCGACCTGCTGCTATTTGCCAACTATGCCTATTTTGCCTAGTTGTCTGAATTCCCAACTTTAATCGATTTGTGTTCTTCCCTATTTGTTGTTATCATTTTTTATTGACTTTGATGACTTATTTTCTTCGGGAATTCATGGAACATCCATTTCGATGGATTCAGTATCGATTTCTTTGGATTTTATTCACGTCTTCAAATGTGAATTTTAGTGATTGATTGTTCCTACAATCTTCTTTGTGATTTGTCACTTTAAAAATATAAAGGTTTTCTATACTAGTAGTAAATATCAAAACTCTTTCTTCAAAAGATTTCAACACTATTTTATTACAAAGCTCGTTTTCCTAAACCGTTTTCCAATCTATTAGTACATACAAGCCTTTACCTCACTCGTATGAGAAATCTAATTAAACGACTTAGTAAAACGAGTGGTATGAAACGCTTGCGTTTACTTCGTCGGTTAATTCTAGGACTTGTTCGATTGAAACCCTTGTGACAATTTTCTAGTGGAGATCTACAATTTGTTCGTAAATATTTAAGTTAATCTATTGGTTATGGGACATGAAGCTAAGCTCATATATTTACTAGCTTGCTATAATTAACACTTCTCGGTGATCATGACGATCATTTTATGGTTTAGACTAGCATTGTGTGATGTCTCTTTGTCCACGTGGAGGACTGTACGTCGTTTTGATTGAGCTTCGGCTCACCAGGAGGAGCTTCGGCTCAATGTCCGCAATGGGGGACTATACCCTGTCATGAGGAACTTCGGTTCACCAGGAGGAGCTTCGGCTCAAAGTCCGCAATGGGGGACTATACCCTGTCAGGAGGAGTTTTGACTCACCAGGAGGAGCTTCGGCTCAAGGTCCGGAATGGGGGACTATACCCTATCAGGAGGAGTTTTGACTCACCAGGAGCACCTTCGGCTCAAGGTCCGCAATGGGGGACTATACCTTGTCAGGAGGAGTTTTGACTCACGAGGAGGAGCTTTAGCTCAAAGTCCGCAATGGGGGACTATACCCTGTCTGGAGGAGCTACGGCTCATTTTTTTGGGATTGGCCATCCTTTTCTTGTGATTTCTGGATTTCGTGTGTTGAATTCTGGAATTTATGTTTCACCAACTTTTACAATTGGCATTGATATATATGTCATTTATTGTGGCTTGGTGAATGAAATTAGGAGTATGACATTCCTTTTTATCTTTGAGAAGATCTTTGCGATATTGATTAATCTCTTATTGATTTTTTCAATTATTTATTTATCCCAGCTTGGCATTGTGATTATTATACGTTTAGTCATATCTCTTATTTTATATCATTTCATCTGATATTTATAGCTAGATTGATCCGTTTATTATTTTCTTATTAAATAATACTCGGGTCAGACCGAGATGTTTCATGTGCTTCTGCTTGACTTCTCATCCAGGATCATTTCTCTGACTTTTGGCTAACTACTTAGATTTTTAGTTTATTTTGTTGTATACACTTGAGATATAGACTCATAGATGTATTCTTTTGTCTAGCACTTGTATCTATTCTTTTGTGATGTTGTGGATCTTATTTGACCACTACTCTAATATACACTTTTATGTGTAATGTTCATATCTATTTCCGCCTTTGTGATATGAATTGCCTGTGACTGATTTGTGTTATGTTTATTTCTATATTTGTTTCTGAAGACCTTTATAGCCACTGTGTAGTAGCTTTGAGTTTGTGACGGTATGTCGGATTTCCTTTTGAGATGAAAAGTTATATTTTTATCTAGCATATCGGTACTCGCACAAAGCAATTATACAGATGGTCGCTCCTCAACAGCCTTATTCTTCGTGCTAGTCGACAGCATTAATCCGTAATGTTCTTGGCTAGCGTGGGTATAGAGGTGGGGCGTCACAGTTATACAAGAAGAAAACTTAAGTAATAAGTTATTCAAACCAAAATCTGGCTTAATATGAATGTTGTAAATGAATGAAAAATTTGTACAATGTTTATTTACACTCTGAAACACTAATACAACTTAACTAGAAAAGTTTAAATGTAATTAGAATGTAATTGGAAGATACACTAGGATATATGTAACAGGAAAAAAAATTGATATTTTGTTAAGGAAATGTATAAATAATAAATTGGATAGTAAATTGGAAAAAATAAAATAGAAATTATTTTGTGAATAGTAAATGTTTGAAACAAATGTTTATGCACATAATATATATTGCAAAATACATATTAAATGAAATAAATTTAGTAAATAAAGGAGAATGCAAGTTAAGCAAGTAAATATGAACTTAAGAATGGTGAAATTGAAATTTTATGGGAAATCAGCTTGACTGGGTTCAAATGGATTTAATAAATAGGTCAAATCAAATAAATTTTTTCTTGAAAGGGAAATTTTGTAACAAATGCTAATAAATTGAAATCAAATCTATTGATTTAAGTACATTTAATTAATCCACATAATATGAATATGATAAATAGTTATTGATTGAATAAATTGGATTAAGCCAAATTTTTGAATATTAATTTATTTAAAATTGAAATCTATATAGTTCTGAATAGTTGAAGTTTAATTTCGAGGTGGAACTAACAATGGTTAATAAGATAAATTTAAAAAATGAGTAAAATGAAAGAAAAAAAAGTGAAAAATTGTGCAATAAATGTTAATAATTTTGAAACAAATCGATTGAATAAAATATATAGAAATGAAGTCAATCAATTATGAACAACATAAATATGATTTGTTAAATAAAATGAATTGAAATCAATTAATCTAATGGAAATGTGACGACCCAGAATTTTTGACCATTTGAAATGGAATATTTAATTGATTTTAAATATTTGTAGGTTAGTTTAACTTGAATTTCGAATAAAAATATGAATTTGGCAATTTAATTATTGAATTTATTTTATTGAATTTGGGTAAAATGTTGAATTTTGGTTTTTAAACTGACTAATAATAGTTTGATGGCTTAGAAATTTTTTATTGACAATAATGAAGATAATGGAAGCTTAAGAGTTGAATTTGGAAATGATTTATTCGATTTTGAATTTTTATCATTTAAATTAATATTTAAAAAATAGCCTTCCGGGGCACAGTCTCGGAATTCGACGAAACTAGTTCCATTGGATCCGTAATATTTTATTATTATCGGATTTCAATTTTCGTAGCAATCGGAGCTGTTATTTAACCCTGGCAGCTCAAAACGCATAGAAACTATTTTAATCGATTCAATTTAAAATTAATCGTTTACTTCTGTAACTTGCGCATATGATCGAATTAGCCTTTGAATCATGTTCCATTATGTTCGGAATGCGGATAAAACCATAGAAATGCCTGGCGACACGCGTCGATGGGAGTTCGCAATTTTAAGTCACGCATATGAGACATCTTGAATTTGAATTTAAATCAAATATATATATATATATACATATACATATAGATATATATATATATATATTTATTCCCCTACAGCCCAACATATCGCTACCTTTCTTTCAAATCGAAAACTTTTGCCTTCAAATCGCTGTCTCCACTCGTACAAGCCAACATTATAGTGTTTCTCCTTCTTCTTTAATGTTTTCACAACCGAGCATTTCAAAATCGATTTCGTTCCCAAAAAAATGGAGTCCACTTTAAGTTTCGTTCGAACGAAACCCAAATAAAAAAAATCATATTCAAGAAATCGCCGAACCCTTTCTTCCTCTAGAAAACCCAAATTCAGTACGCAATGTATAAAAAAATCAAATCAGAGTAAGGGCCGAAGTCTTCTCATTCGATTTCGATTGTTGAAAAAAGGCCAATCGCGAGCACACGCGCACACGAGGAGGAAATTCATGTGAGAGTTCGATGTCTTCGTCGAGATTGAAGTATGGTGACGTCGGCGAGCTACGTTCATGCTAGGGAGCGTTGTGGGGTTGCCGTTCAATTCGACTGGGGTTGAAGCCTCGCGCGTGATTGGTGAGGTGACGGCGTGTCGTTCATGGTTGGAAGCTGAACTGAAGTATCTGCGCGGCGTGCGCGTTAGTGCGACGGCAAGGCATTTGGAATGCCGCATGCAGCACTGGATGAGTGAGCAAGTTTGAGGGAAACTCGTCGTTTGCATCTTGTTCATATTTAGGTAATTCAAATTTTTATAAACATTTTAATTTAATGTTTACTCAAGTTTAAGCTTGTAGATAAATTATTGATTTTTATCATTTACCTGAAATTAGCAGTTAGTTAATTAATTGAGAATTATATTAATTTTTATATATATTAAAGAAAGAAAAAAAATGAGAATTTCGAAAAAAATGTGAAAGTTTATATAAATTAGCTTTTTTTATGAAATCTATATAAGTTATTTTATAAATGTACATGTAGTTTCAAAACACAAATAAAACAAATATTCATATACATATTTTAGTCTACTAAGTTATTTTAAAATAATGGAGTAAGGAAATTAATTTGTTAAATAAGCTTGTTTAATTTATTTTAGTTACTAAAAGATGTTTTAAAGGGAAAATTGTTTTAAATTATATTATTAATTGATTAAATTATTAAAAAGGAAATTTGGTTTTAGTTTTAAATTTTTGTTAAATAAATTAGTAAAAGAAATTGATTTAAAATAAAAAGTATAATTTAAAATAAGAATCACTGGTTGATTTGTCAAAAGGAAATAAATTGTTCAATTTATTCGGACATTAATAAATTATATAATTGTTGTATACAAGGTATAATTGAAAAACAAACTGGAATGGAAAATGGATTGCATGCATAATCCAAAGTGAGATCTTCTCACTCAATTAAAATCTCGAGTAAATTTTAAATAGTTAGATTTAAAATTGATTGACTGTGTGCTTGGATGATTGATTTATAATAATTATTCACTATATGATATAATATATATAGTAGTATATATTATATATTGGAGTTGTTGATTTCCCGCATTATATAGCGAATGAGACCCTATTGCGCCGCATAATAGCGGATGATATTTTATAAATCCCATATACCGCGATGTTCCACCTCGAAGTGGAATTGGTATTTAATTGTCGTGCTAAGGTCTGTGGATGTAGGGAAACATTTTAGAGGGATCCAACTGGATTCGTCAAGCAATTGAATTTGCTTCATTTGTTGTGTGTTAAATTATTTATAATCTCTGTGTGATTATATTGTAATTGGAATCATTGTAGGCTAAAATTTAGCCGAATATATTTTTGGTGTCGTAAGATACCAGAAATAAATAAAATAGGATTTTTGAATTTAAGTAGAAAAATCTATAGTGAAACCCTATTGAATAAATTCCAAAATATGGCGAAAGATTTTAATAAATGGGTTTTGAGTAATATTGTTGATAGTTGAAGGATTTATTTAAAATATGGATTTTAAATAGTTTGGAAAAAATAAAGGGATTTATTTTAAAAGATGATAAATTTGGGAAATCCGTTTGGAAATTGATTTAGGTGTTTGAAATAAATTTGGAAATCAACAGGAAATTGATTTGGTGTTGAAAGTTAATATTTGAGAATCGATTTGAAAAATCGTATATCAATGGATATTTGAAAATTTGAATTCACAATGGGAACTTGTAAAGGAAAGGCAATTTTATTTTAAAATAAACATTGGTTTGTTTTTAAAGTGTGGAAAGGAATTTACGGATTGGAATGTAAATTCAAAATAAATCGAGAAGGGTTTATTAAATTGGTCTAAGTGGACCAATTTTGAAATGAAAGTGTATTTTCTCTGGAAAGCCGAGTATGTTTTGAAATTAGCTTTTAAAGTATAAATTAAAAGTTCTAAAGGTTTTAAAAGAATATTTGGAGAAATTATTTTCTTAAGTTGTTTTTAAATCTTAAAGTAAAGATTTATTTAATTAATTATAGAAGTGGTTATTTAAAGTTTTAATTGATATTTTTTTTAGAAAATGGATATTTAAATAGTTATATCCTATCTACTAATTTTATTTTAAAATTAGTTTGGACTTGAATTTTATACGCGATTTTGATATAATATCTTCATAACTAATGGTTTAAACAAAGTGGTTTAAAATAGTTTTATCTAAATGTTTTCAAGTATATATTTTGGATAAGTGATTTGAATTATTTAAAGTATTGAACTCGGAAGACTCTCAGTGGAAATAAATAATATCGAGAATCTTATTCCGCGAGTGAAAAGTGATTTGAAATTTGTTTTCAAATGGTTGAAGTTTGAAAATATATCTTGCAAAGATGTTTTGAAAATAATTAACTGGGGAAAAACTATTTGAAATCCAGTAATTGTTGCGAATGTTGATTGATATAAATAACCGACTATCAATATTGGCCTATGAATGGCGTTTGAATTTCGATGCGACCGGGGGTCGGATTCCAAGTGGATATCCAAAAACCACATCGAACCTTTGTGATTGTGATAAATCTTTTATTTAAAAGATCAAAGTGGAAATTGTTGTGATTTGTTTGAAATCTGAATGAACACGTATTTTTTTTAAAAATAAGTGCTCGTTATTGGGATTAGCCGGAAGAGGAATTTGTATCATAAAACCCATTCCGAATAATGATACGACGAAATAGGATTGCATTTGAAGACCGGTGGTGAAGACTGGGTATTTGTGAGAATGATAGGATGACCTATTGATTGTCTCCGCACTGAATAGCTATGGTATAGAGATTCCCTAAGTGATGGGAAGTCCGATCGGGATTGTGAATACCTGGATTGCAAGGGCTTCTTCGGAAGTGCCTTCGGTTCTGTTCGAACCCGGAACAGACTTGTATAGATGTGTGTCTGACGTTACAAATTGAGATGTAAAGCTGGTTTCTATTAAATACATTTCTGTTGGTGGTGGAGAATTTATTCTCTTAGCTTAACACCCTTCTCTGAGATGTATGAGCTCAGAGATTATGTAGTTGATGGTTACTAGTGAGACATTCCCAATTTGGTAATGTGGCATACAAAGTGCTGCTGATCATTTTTTGATCGAAGCATGGTTTTGTGGAAAAAAGCGTAGCTTTGTGGACGAGACTTCGTCGAGCCTTACAACCCGGAAATGGTCGAAACAAGAATGTTGCGGCAAGGTTTTTAGGGGTCGCGCCCCTAAGGTATGTCCATTTCCTTCTGGATAAGAAGTGATATCATGGTATGGAGCCTATATATTTTTACCTATGTTGATGCTGCAAATGATTATACTTTGTGGTTGAGGATCCTCGGATAAAGGTGGGTAACGACCGGGGATGGCATACTTGTGTGTTAGTTACCTATGTTATAGCTTGGTTAAAGCATGAGGTAACGTCAGCCTTGTTGGCAAAGATCCGTTTAGGTTCTCGGGGCGTCCTTCAAGAGTGTACCCATTTCTGTGTAGGAAGTTCCTTTGCCTCACCATTTGTTGGATATCCAAAGAAACAAACGCGCCTGTACGGTTTTAGTTGTATAACTTGCCATGGAATATAGCGGTAACCTGCTATTGAACATGGTAGCTATAGTAAGCATACGACGAAATGTTGTATGCTGGCTAAGATTAATGTTATACTTTCAAAATGTTTTCTGCACTATGCACAAAAAAATTTATATCCAAAGGTTTTCGCGTATCCAGCATTTTTGACTGTCATAAGGAGAAATCTCCTCCAAGTGTGCGTTTGCATTGTGTATGTGGCGAGAGGCCTTATGGCAGTTTCATTTTCCAAAAGCATAGCGGATTTATTTTTATTTTCTTTGTGAAAATAACTGTTTTTAAGATCTCACACCAGTCCCATCACTGACCTGGAGTTTATTGTTCCCTTTCTAAACTCTGGGTGCCCACCAATTTCCACACGGGTAGTCTAGAGTCAGGTTATCAGGTCATTCTGGAATTCATGAGTTGCTGTGGAGATCAGGAGCAAGCTGGATGGCGAGGCATATCACTTATATATGTAATATTTCTTTTCGCTGTTTGTTATTGTACACTCTGATAATGTAATGTGATAAAACGTAATAACTGGTATAGTTCTTTGTTATAAAGATATTCATTTAAATATTTTATTTGTTCCGCTGCGACATGTGAGATTCTATTGCTGTTCTATCTTATTCTTCTATCGTCTTCTTCTTAAAACCCTAACGGTTCGGTTTTCCAGCATTCGACTGTGCGACAGTGGATACAATGGACGTATCAGTGTCGAATTTTGGGCGTCGAGAAACTGGGTCGTTACATTTTTGGT
Organism: Allium cepa; assembly: GCA_030765085.1. Taxonomy (NCBI): domain Eukaryota; kingdom Viridiplantae; phylum Streptophyta; class Magnoliopsida; order Asparagales; family Amaryllidaceae; genus Allium; species Allium cepa. Next base: position 869,756,317 of record CM060943.1, on the reverse strand, counting down.
ATCAGAGCATTTGGTTGAGTGATAACCTTAGCTCTGTTGGGTGTTACTCATTATAGATAGAGTCAGCAGTACTCTCGAATGAGTTTGACTGTATTAATAGATATGAGCACGTATTTGTTGGTGAATATAAAATTGTTTTATGTTGTGTTGATTGGTTTGTTGAGTGGTATATGGATTCTGGTCAATACGAGTAATTAACGTTATTGATAGGGATCTCTAAACACTCGTACAGAACAATTCGACACGATATCGTTTTAAAATAGGGTAAATGAAATAATTTTATCCAAACTATTTTCGTATATAAAAGAAATAAATTTTCTCTGAATTATTATAATATATGGTTGCTTGGTTGCTAGGAAGCGATGATATTAAATTATTATCATCGTTGTATGAGGAATTGAAATCAAAACCAAAAGCTAAGAAAATAAAAATCCAAATGAGATTTATAAATGTAAATTATAAATCCAAATGAGGGTTTGGAAAAATGTTTTGAAGGGATGAAAAGCTCTAAACTCTTTTCGGTCATTGGAAAATAATTCTGATGATGATTGCGACATCATCGGTGTTCATTTTCGAGTTTCCAAAAGAGGAATTGCTACCGAATTGTTTTAAATTAAAGTTATTTGGAAAATTTGTGTTTGGTTTTTAAATTCAGTGGATAATTTGATTTGCTTTCAATAATGGTTTTGGAAAAGTTGAAAAGACTCTGAAATCTTATTTAAAGTAATTATGGAATAATGAATAAGTTAGAAAACTTGGAAAATTTCAGATTTAAACTAAAATTAACTTGAGTTAATTTGAATAAAGGTGAATTTGAGAGTCTTAAAGACTAAATGATTGGAATAAAATTATTAAGGTGGAAAATAAATTGTGAATGAATGAATAAATTTGAAATCGCAAGCATATGAAAGTGAATGGAAAGTTGAGATTCATTTTGAATTTGTAAGTAAATAGAATTGGAATTGGAATTGAATTTGGCTTGTATTAAAAAAAATGAAATATTGAAATAAAATTAGTAAATAAAAATAATTAAAGGAATGACGAAATTGAATATGATTTGAAATGAATCGAAATTCAATAATTGTAAACGAAAGTAAATATATTAACAGAGGTGAATAAAATTGAATTTTTAATCAATTGGAATAATATGGGTTTGTTTAAAATAAAAAAATGAATTGAATGTAAGCAAGTGGGTTGTAAACCTTTCAAATTGAATGAAAATGGTATGAATTAATTGAAAACATTGAATTAGTATTAAAACTATATAAATTGCTTACGGAAAGTATTTAGTGTACATTGCTTTTAGAATTCATGTGTTTAACTATTGCAAATAAGTGAAATGTTGTTAAACTTCGTATATATGACACTGACATGTTTTAGTTGAGAAAGTATAGGTTCAGCGAAGTCGTTGGGCTGGATTTGATTGTGTAAAATGCTAATTAAATAAGCCGCTTGCTTAAAAATGCTAAATAAGGTACACCTACGCAATAAAAAAATAGGAAATATGAACTGTTTTTGTTTTTTTTCGGCCGAGTGGGTCGATGTATATATATTTATATCTTTGTCAAATTGCGAAAGCTCCTCCGTACAAAGGAGACTCTGCCAAAAATTTTCGAAAATTTTGGGAGATTGAAAAAATTTTGGGAAAATTTTTGTTAGCGACAAACGATTTCAAATTGAAATTTGTAATGAATTAGTAAATGAAACTAATTTAAAATAAGTGATATGAATTAGTTGTGAATGAAAGATAATTGATAAAATTCAATATTCAGAAGATAAATTGAAATCCAAATTAAATTGAAAGTGTAAATTGAATCCAAATAGAATTGAAATTGTGAATTGAACTCAAAGGAAATTGAAAATGCAAGGTTGAATGATAATGGATATATAACTTCAATAGTGAAAAAAAAGGATATAAGAAGTACATATTGAAAATTTTGTAAAGAAATGTGCAAAATAAATTTGAATGTTGTAATTGGATATTATGGCTAAGAGAATATACAGGTATATAACAGGATATACAAATGTATTAAAGGAAATGGAATTGGGATTTCATTTTCGAAGATAAATTTAAAATTGTTCGTCAAAAAGGTATGTATTTCAATTTCAGCATGAAATTTGGTGACTTTCTTGTCTAGTCGCTTGGCGTTTTGTTTTCATTTTGAATCTGAGGGCCTGTGGTGCCATTTTTTAGTTGTACCCGTGCTAGCCGCGCAAAGGAGACGCTGACGAAATTTTTTGAAAATTTAGGGCGTTAGAAAAGTTTTAAGAAAATTTTGGAAACTTGAAATTTAAATTTAAATTTAAATTTGAATTATTGGGAAAACAATGTTGTTTGGAACTTATAATTGAAGTTGGAAAGTTAGTTGAATTAATAATGGATCTTTGATAAAAAGATTTGTTTTGGAATGTTGAAAATGTTTGATTTGGGAAAATAATGAATGGGTTAAGGATCATTCTTCTTAACTAGTAATTTTAGGATGAAATTCTTTTAAGGGGGAAGGATGTGACGATCCAGAATTTTTGAACATTTGAAATGGAATATTTAATTGATTTTAAATATTTATAGGTTAGTTTAACTTGAATTTCGAATATAAATATGAATTTGGCAATTTAATTATTGAATGTAATTTATTGAATTTGGGTAAAATGTTGAATCTTGATTTTTAAGCTGATTAAAAATAGTTTGAGGGCTTAGAAAATTTTTGTTGACGACACTGAAGATAATGGAAGCTTCAGAGTTGAATTTGGAAATGATTTATTCAGTTTTGAATTTTTATCATTTAAATTGATATTTAAAAAATAGCCTTCCGAGGAACAATCTCAGAATTCGACGCAACCTGTTCCATTGGATCCGTAATATTGTATTATTATCGGATTTCAATTTTCGTAGCAATCGGAGTTGTCGTTTAACCCTGGCAGCTCAAAACGCATTGAAATGATTTTAATCGATTCAATTTAAAATTGATCGTTTAATTCTGTAACTTGCGCATATGACCGAATTAGCCTTTGAAACATGTTTCATTGTGTTCGGAATGCGGTAAAACCTTATAAACGCCTAGCGGCACGCCTCAATAGGAGTTTGCAATTTTAAGCCACGCAATAGAGACGTTTTGAATTTGAATTTAAATTATATATATATATATATATATATATATATATATATAAAATCCCCTACAGCCCAACATATCGCTGCCTTTCTTTCGAATCAAAAACTTTTGCCTTCAAATCACTGTCTCCACTCGTACAAGCCAACATTATCGTGTTTCTCCTTCTTCTACAATATTTTCACAGCCAAGCATTTCAAAATCGATTTCGTTCCCAAAAAAAGGGCGTCCACTTTAAGTTTCGTTCGAATGGAACCCAAATAAAAAAAATCAAATTCAAGAAATCGCCGAACCCTTTCTTCCTCTAGAAAACCCAAATTCAGTTCGCAATGTATAAAATAAAAAAAATCGAATCAGAGTAATGGCCGAAGTCTTCTCGTTCGATTTCGATTGTTGAAAAAAGGCCAATCGCGATCACACGCGCACGCGAGGAGGAAATTCGTGTGGGAGTTTGACGTCTTCGTCGAGATTGAAGTAGGGTGACTTCGGCGAGCTGCGTTCATGCTAGGGTGGAGCGTTGTGGGGTTGTCATTCGATTCGACTAGGGTTGATGCCTCGCGCGTGATTGGTGAGGTGACGGCGTGTCATTCAAGGTTGGAATCTGATCCGAAGTATCGACGTGGCGCACGCGTTAGTGCGACGGCAAGGCATTTGGATTGGCGCATGCAGCATTAGACGAGTGAGCAAGTTTGGTGGAAACTCGCTGTTTACTTCTTGTTTATATTTAGGTAATTCAAATTTTTTATAACATTTTAATTTAATGTTTACTCAAGTTTAAGCTTGTAGATAAATTATTGATTTTTATCATTTACCTGAAATTAGCAATTAGTTAATTAATCGAGATTTATATTAATTTTTATATATATTGAAGAAAGAAAAAAAATAGGAATTTCAAAAAAAATGTGAAAGTTTATATATATTAGTTTTTTTATGAAATCTGTATAAGTTATTTTATAAATGTACATGTAGTTTCAAAACCCAAAAATAAAACAAATATACATATACATATTTTAGTCTACTAAGTTATTTTAAAATAATGGAGTAAGGAAATTAATTTGTTAAATGAGCTTGTTTAATTTATTTTGATCACTAAAAGATATTTAAAGGGAAAATGGGTTTAAACTAAATTATTAGTTGATTAAATTATTAAAAAGGAAATTTAGTTTTAATTTTAAATTTTGTTAAATAAATTATTAAAAGGAATTGATTTAAAATAAAAAGTATAGTTTAAAATACGAATCACTAGTTGATTAAATTTGTTAAAAGGAAATAAATTGTTCAATTTATTCGGACATTAATAAATTATATAATTGTTGTATACAAGGTATAAATTGAGAAACAAACCGAAATGGAAAATGAATTGCATGCATAATCCAAAGTGAGATCTTCTCACTCAATTAAAATCTCCGGTTAATTTTAAATAGTTAGATTTAAAATTGATTGACTGTGCTCTTGGATGATTGATTTATAATAATTATTCACTGGATGATATTATATATAGTAGTATATATATTATATATTGGAGTTGTTGATTTCCTGCATTATATAGCAGATGAAACCCTATTGCGCCGCATAATAGAGGATGATATTTTATAAATCCCATATACCGCGATATTCCACCTCGAAGTGGAATTGGTATTTAATTGTTATGCTAACGTATGTGGATGCAGGGAAACAGGTTGGAGGGATCCAACTGGATTCCTCAAACAATTGAATTTGCTTCATTTGTTGTGTGTTAAATTATTTATAATCTCTGTGTGATTATATTGTAAGGAATCATTGTAGGCTAAAATTTAGCCGAATATATTTTTGGTGTCGTAAGATACCAGAAATAAATAAAATAGGATTTTTGAATTTAAGTAGAAAAACCTATAGTGAAATCTTCTTAAATAAATTCCAAAATATGGGGAAAGATTTTAATAAATGGGTTTTGAGTAATATTGTTGATAGTTGAAGGATTTATTTAAAATATGGATTTTAAATAGTTTGGAAAAAATAAAGGAATTTATTTTAAAAGATGATAAATTTGGGAAATCCATTTGGAAATTGATTTGGTGTTTGAAATAAATTTGGAAATCAACATGGAAATTGATTTGGTGTTGAAAGTGAATATTTGGTAATTGATTTGAAATATCATATATCAATGGATATTTGGAAATTTGAATTCACAATGGGAATCTGTAAAGGAAAGGGAATTTTGTTTTAAAATAAACATTGGTTTGTTTTTAAAGCGTGGAAAGGAATTTACGGATTGGAATGTAAATTCAAAATAAATCGAGAAGGGTTTATTAAATTGGTCTAAGTGGACCATTTTTGAAATGAAAGTGTATTTTCCCTGGAAAGGCGAGTATGTTTTGAAAGTAGCTTTTAAAGTATAAATTAAAAGTTCTAAAGGTTTTTAAAGAATATTTGGGGAAATTATTTTCTTAAGTTGTTTTTAAATCTTAAAGTAAAGGTTTATTTTATTAATTATAGAAGTAGTCATTTAAAGTTTTAATTGATATTTGTTTTAGAAAATGGATATTTAAATAGTTATATCCTATCTACTAATTTTATTTTAAAATTAGTTTGGGCTTGAATTTTATATGCGATTTTGATATAATATCTTCATAACTAATGGTTTAAACAAAGTGGTTTAAAATATTTTTATCTAAATGTTTTCAAGTATATATTTTGGATAAGTGATTTGAATTATTTGAAGTATTTGAACTTGGCAGACTCTTAGTGGAAATAAATAATATCGGGAATCTTATTCCGCGAGTGAAAAGTGATTTGAATTTTTTTTGTCAAATGGTTGAAGTGTGAAAATATATCTTGCAAAGATGTTTTGAAAATAATTAACTGAGAAAAACTATTTGAAATCCAGTAATTATTGTGAATGTTGATTGATAGTTAAATAACCGACTATCAATATTGGCCTTTGACTTTGTATTGTGAAGCGCTCATTATTCGGATTAGCCGGGAGAGGACTTTGTATCATAAAACCCATTCTGAATAATGATACGACGAAATGGGATTGCATTTGAAGACCGGTGGTGAAGACCTGGTATTTGCGAGTATGATAAGATGACCTATCGATTGTCTTTGCACTGTGTAGCTACGGTGTAGAGATTCCCTAAGTGATGGAAAGTCCGATCAGGATTGTGAATACCTGGATTGCAAGTACTTCTTCAGAAGTGCCTTTGGTTCTGTTCTAACCCGGAACGGACTTGTATGGATGTGTGTCTGACGTTACAAATTGAGATGTAAAGCTGGTTTCTATCAAATACATTTCTATTGGTGGCAGAGAATTTATTCTCTTAGCTTAACACCCTTCTTTGAGATGTACGAGCTCAGAGGTTATGTAGTTGAGGGTTACTAGTGATACATTCTCAGTTTGGTAATGTGGCATACGAAGTGCCGCTGATCATTTGTTGATCGAAGCATGGCTTTGTGGAAAAAAGCGTAGCTTTGTGGACAACATAATATATAGTGTTGTTTGATATATAGTGTTATATATTATTTTATGTATATATATATATATTAGTATGCAAAAAAATGTAAGATTTCATAATATATATCAGGTCTGTTGAGTTTTATACCTGTTTGTTTTTTAAACATTTTACTATGGCTATAAGAATATTTTTAGTTATATATAGTTATATATACATATATATCTGTGTGTGTGTATATATATATATATATATAAGTTCACTTATATCATTGATCTTTATCAATCCAGTTTGATTTAATTTCATCAATTCCGAACCATCAGCTTTGCTCGTCAAAATTCGTGCCAATCCAGCATTACTTTGGAATTCGTGGATCATTTCTTTGTCAAATCTCTCTAGCCTCGAAAGGTGAGAAATCACTCATAATTAACTTTCTTATATTTATTAAATTTGATTCTAATTGAAACGACAATTGAAATATGCTGCTATTAGTTATTTACATTGCTATATAATTGCAATTATCTGTATTTGTTCACCTGTGACATCTGACATCATTATCTGTTATTTATATTGATGATATAGGCCTGTAATATTATTTCCATATCTGTTATCACTCTGCAAGTTCCCTATTAGTATAGGAACCACTATGAGTTGAAATGATACATACTCGAAGGATCTATCGAATAGAAGAATATCATCATGGGCTGAAATGATAAACATAAGCGATTTTCATTCGAATTGGATTAGGGATTGCAGGTTGAAATGATATACATACCCGTATACATTTAAACTGCGGATTGAAATGTTAAATATCCATATCACTTGACCATAGGACAGGAAATTTTGTACAGACACAGTTGGTCTATATATAAATATTTCGAAAATGATTTCTATGGTTTTGAAAGAAAATATATATATATATATATAATTTTATTTAATGTTGAAAATATTATATATATATATATATGTTTTAATATAAAATAAATTTAATAATAAGTTTTAAATTTAATAAAGTTTGATTTGAGTAAAATATAACATGTTTAAGTACTTATTTAAAATTTCATTTTAAAAATAGATTTTTCTAATGATTTTATAAGTTGAGGTTAGGAAGATAAATTTGAAATTATTGGAAATTTTATTTAATTAAGAATTTTATTTAATTAAATCGATTTGAAACTTATTGAAATTGAGATTTTAAATGATACGATTTATAACTTGATTATTGTTTTAAGGTAATTAAATGGACATTTCAAGTTTAGATAAATTGAAGGAAATATCTAGTTTACTTCTAATTTGGGGTTTTATTTAAATGATATTGGATTTACTAAGTAAACATTTCAAGACTAAATAATAACGAAGTAAAATTTTGATAATTTTGAAATTACCAAATCTAGTTATGAAATGTTTGAACATCAAAGCTTTGAAATATACTGAAATTTAAATGGTTTATTTTGTGATTCAAGCCTGTATTTGAAATTGATATAATTTGAAATAATTTATTGAGAAACTGAATTGAATTGAAGTTGAAGAATTGAGATTGAATTAAATTTGAATTTTGGAATTTGAGTTGATTTGAATCGATTGGTGAAATTTGAGGAAACTATTTTATTACATAAAGTATTTCTAAAATATATTTTACTTTATAAAATATTTTAATATAAACTATTTTAATATAAACCATTTTTTTATAAACTATTTTATAAAACTATTTTATTATATATCATTATTAATACATAAACTATTTAAGTGATAGAAGTTATGATTTCAAAGTTATGGTTTCCAAAGTTTTATGATTTCAAAGTGTTATGATTTTCAAAGTGTTATAATTTCAAGTGTTATGGTTTGGAAAGTGTATAACTTTAAAGTGCGATGATATTTGGAAATGGATACATTTAAATGGTAATGATACCGTATTGATATGGTTTAGAAATGGAAATGACATTTTGGTTTTGAAGTATAAGCTATTTTGAAATGAACGTGGTGTTATAATAACAATTGGTTGTTAAAGAGACCGGGATTGGATATTGTCATACTCTCTACCTATACCAAAAACCACTTTAACAACTCTATACGTGGTGAATATTCTAGAATGAAGTAGGATGGCTAGGCGACGGTTCTATATGGTAATTACATGACCCTAATTCCCAAGAGTCAACTTGTTGCGGCTAAAACAAGAGCCACGCCGGGCCAAGTGAGGTCATTCCTCCTATCGGACACATTTCTTCGATACCATTATATTGCTTTTGTGATGTGATTGGGTATACCCTTTGATTTGGGAATGTGTCATGAGGTGGAAGATAGTAGCTGCTACGCGTTACCACCTGTCCGGATCAGCAAATGGTGTATCTACCCTGGCATTGTCTCGAGTGCCTTGTCGCATGCCCTATCGCGCCTTGTACGAGTTCGTTTTGTACCATACTTATAGATTGCCCTCTGATAGCCCTCTAGTTTATGGGGGGAGTTATGCTACTGTATAGACTATAGGAATATATAAAAATGTGTTAAGGGAGAAATGGGTAATGCCTTATCGCTATTTTAATATCTTTTACTTTACTATATACATATTATAATAGCATATATTGCTGCATAGTAGATAGTTCCACGGATCCTTAGAGGATGGTTATCCCAAACATCCTTTGAGTTACTTGTATTTCAGTTGATATTTCACTTAAGTTGGATTTATGAATATAAAAATGTTAATCCTGACTTGAGTGTTTTGTGTTTTGCTTTACGCTCGGGTCAGACTGAGAGTCACAACATTTGAGATTCACCTTTGGAGTTGGAGCTTCGTTTGGAGATCCACTATATCTATTCAGCTTTCAGCTATCCATTTGTTTGTTCAGACTTGTCATCTGTTTGTATTCGAGACTGCATTGTACTTGAGATATTCAGTTGTATTTTATATCAACTTTGTTATTTATCTATTCCGCTGCTTATTATAATACTCTGTGTCTGTGATTTTGTGATTATTTATTTACTGTTTATACCGAGTTACCAAATATAAATTAACAATCTGATATTTTGAGCAATTCAAGTCTGACATGTGCGGATGCGAATGGCACGGAATACCGGATCTTACAAAGTTTATTCATACTATTAAATTTCTATCGAATCCAAGCTTAGCTCGTAAATCTTGCATTTTGTATCCATGTTAAATGAGTAAGTTTATCTTTGTTTGAATTTCATTGGTCGTAGTTTTTGATATATATACCTCATTTAAAATAACATATTTTCAACACTAATGATAAGGGTAACAAAAATAAAAGAATGAAAACTAATACATAAAATATAAAATGAAGAATAATAAATCAAATAAAATGTATAATAATTATATGTATTTATATTTAATTAGAGCTATAGTTCTATCCTAAGCATTTATTATAAGTTTTAATCCTTTTAATATGTAAAACAAAAAATGAATTCCATCAGTTAGCCTACATTCAACCATTAATATGGGCTTCTATATTATTTAAAGTACATTTACATAATTAAAAATAATATGTGCATAAATTTCATTGGTTCTAAGTAAATATAACATAAAATATTGTAGGTTTTCATGATAAAAACATAATGATAAGTAAACCGACATATATATTTGGTTTAGGGTAAAGTTTTCATTTAAGAAGTATGCTACTATTGGCACCTAGTTTTTGTCTTCCGGTCACCATTATAATTTTATTTGATATCATTAATTTTTATGTACTTCTGGCCACCATGTTCTATTCTTTCACTCATTGCTACACAACTCAGCTATACAAAACAGTATTTCTCATCTCATCTTATTAGCAAATCGTACGTACTTCTCAAATGATCCAAACCTTAAATTAAAATAAATTAAAAATTTTTTCTGCTCAGTAGATGATGGAAGATGAATATATTTAAACAGGTAAACATTTGGCCCAAGGCCAAGAAAGAAACAGGCAGGGTAAATAAACCCTATCCGAAACAAACGCTTACAAACCCTCGCTGTAACAACCCGCATATTTTACGATTGAATATTTAAATAGTTTATTTAAAATAATTCATCATTAGTCGGATTATTGTCTGAAAAGCTACTTTTTGCAAACGGTTGAATTAGGACTCGAGACCACCCCCATTGAGTTCAAAATGACGTTTGCGACCGTTTTGAGTATAAACTTCGATATGTTTGGATTTAGAGGAATTTTGCTACTTTTTTTACTTAGGGTTTGGTTTGGTTTCAGCCTATTAGACCCAAGCCCCACCCCCCTCTTCTCTTCACTCCTTCATAATTTCATAATACTCAAGCTTTAGATAAAAATGGGGGAAGAGAGAAAGAATTAGAATTCCTAAACATAATTACCTTTGCAAATATCCAAGCTTTAACTCCAAATTCATAGAAGAAGCTTTGGTAAGCGTTTTCTTCTTCTTCTCCAACTCATTCTCCTTTCAATTTTAGAAATTCCTAAACCAAACTTAGGAAATGTTTCTCTTTTAAGCTTAGATTCAAGCTTGTTGGGTTGGAATTGAAGAGTGATTATTCTTGCTATTACTCTATATCTTCTTCTTCATTGTTTTGGGTTTAAAGGTGAGATTTTAATCTCACATCTATGTCTATATCTATCCTTGTTGTTATTTATGAATTCCTAACACTTATTCATATGCATTTGCTTTTGATTGGGATTGCTTTGGTCAATATTCCAATTTTTGGTGTTTTGGTCTAATTTTTATGAAATCCTATTATGGATATTTGGACATTTGATATTCGAGGCGTATCGAAGAGCCCTTAGGGCTGGGTTGTCGCTTGGCATAAATCTTTTGTCGTCATTGCTCGTCCGATCGCTTTCGATATTCGTATTGGCCATTTTTGGCCGAGGTTCAAAAAAGGCCTAATAAACAGGTTTCAGACATCTAAATTCTCCTTTTCAGACATCTGAATATTATACTAGGAATTTTTATTCCCCAGTATTCAGACGTCTGAATGCAAACCTCCAAATGTCTGAATTGGTTCAAATGCAACCAGAAAGAAAATTGGCTCAAATTGCCTATTTCAGACGTCTGGAATATAGAGTTCAGACGTCTGAGTTGTGATCTGGAAAACTTTTATTTTTCCAGATTCAGACGTCAGAATCCTTGATTTCAGACGTCTGAATTTGCTGTCTAGGCTCTATTTTGCCAATTATTCCTATTTTGCTTGATTTTCCAAATTTAATCGATTCGTGTTGTTTCCCTTTTGTTGTGATCATTTATTAACAACTTCGAAGACATTTTCTTCGGAATTTTCGAAACATCCACTTTGATGGATTCGGTAATCGATTTCTTTGGATTCTATTCACGTCTTCACATGTGAATATGGTGATTGATTGTTTCTACAATCATTTTTGGGATATGTCACTTTAAAAATATAAAGGTTTCAATACTAGTAGTAAAATATCAAAACTCTTTCATCAAAACGATTTCAACACTATTTTATTATAAAGCTCGTTTCTTAAACCGTTTTCAATCTACTAGCATATACAAACCTTTACCTCACTAGTATGAGAAATCTAATTAAATGACTTCGTAAAACAAGTGGTATGAAATGCTTATGTTTACTTCGTCGGTTAATTCTTGGACTTGTTCGATTGATTCTCTTGTGACAAGATCTACAATTTGTTCGTAAATATTTAAGTTAAGCTAGTGGTTATGGGACATGAAGCTAAGCTCATATATTTACTAGCTTAGTGTAATTGACACTTCTTGATGATCGATGATGATCATTTTGTGATTTAGACTAGCAATGTGCGATGTCTCTTTGTTTGCGAGGGAGACTAAACCCCGTTTCTATGGAGATTCAGCTCAATTTGGTGGGGTAGCAACTCATGGTCTTCGGACCGTTCTGTGGAGCTTTGGCTCAAAATTAATGGTTAGCAACCATGGAATAGTGTTCCGTTTTGTGATACATGTGTTGGTGAGTTTTCATGCTCCCGTTTTGTGATAGGCCTCCCCCTTTTTTTGTGATTTTTGGATTTTCATTGATGATTTCTAGAATTTGTATTTCACCAATTTTCGTGATTTACATTGATAAGCTGTATCAATATTAGTGCATTGGTGAATTTGTGTGTCATTAACTTTTGTGGTTGGCATTAATATAATTGTCAATATTTATGGTTTGGTGGATGAAAATAAAGAGTATGACATTCTTTTTGATCTTTGAGAAGATTCTTGTGATATTGATTAATCTCTAGTTGATTTTCTTTTACATACTTATCACAGTATGGCTTTATGGTTATCATACGCTTTTGTCATGTCCCTTATTCTATCTCATATTTATAGTTAGACTGATCCGTTTATTATTTTCTTATTGAATAATACTCGGGTCAGACCGAGATATTATAGCTGCTTCTGCTTGACTCCTCCTCTGGGATTATTATCCTGACTTTTGACTAACTACTTAAATTAGTAGTTTTTGGTTGTATACATTTGAGATATAGACCCATTGATGTATACTTATTCTTTTTGTGTAGCACTTGTAGCTATTATTTTTGTGATATTGTGGATCTTGTTCGACCACTAATCTGATATACACTCTAACGTGTAATATTCATATCTGTTTCCGCCTTTGAGATATGAACTTCTGTGACTGATTTGTGTTATGATATTTTTATATTTGTTTCCGAAGATATTATAGCCACTATGTAGTAGTTTTGAGTTTTTATCGGCATGTCGGATTCCTCTAGAAATGAAATGCATGTTTTACTATCTGACATATCGGTGCTTGCAGAAAGCAATTATACGGATGGTCGCTCCTCAACAGCCTTATTCTCTGTGCTAGTTGACGGTATTACCCCGTAGTGTCTTCGGCTAGCGTGTGTATAGAGGTGGGGCATCACAGCTTGGTATCAGAGCCAAACTTCAGAACAATGTAGAATAATTTAACAAGGATCATCGTCCTAAGTCTATCATAGGAGTCTTGCTTTAGAATTTTATTCGGGTCTCCGAACCGTTCTATCTTATTTTCTTTGTGATGCCTTGTTTTATCAATCATTATTATTTGATATTCATTTTGTGAATAACCTTTTTCTTCTTCTTTCTTTCTTTCTTAAAGAAGAGAAATGGTTAGACAAGGCCGTACCAGTGCCAGTCAATCTAGTGCTACTCCCCAGGATGGTGTATTTATGTCTGCACTACAGCTTCTTGATCTTGTAAAGAATGCTTAGGCAGCCGGACCTAATCCAGAGCCTACTTACCCTAAGTATGGATTTGCACGCTTGTGCAGTGACTATACCAACTTGGGTGTGAAGCCATACATAGGTTCCGAAAGCGTTATTCAAGTTCAAGCTTGGCTTAAAGCATGCGATCGCTTCTTTTCTCGCATGAATCTTATTGATCTTTACCGAGTTCAGGAAGCCTCTAGTATGCTTCAAGAAAGAGCATTAGATTGGTATGAGCTTCTTATTTATGAAATTAATGAAGCAGATCTTACTTGGGAGAAATTCCAGAAACGATTCGAATTAAAGTTTGTGCCAGAAGCTGAGAAGGTGACATTGGCTCGTCGTTTCATTGACCTTGTTCAAGGTGATTCCTCCGTGGCAGATTATGTCGCATCATTCGAGTCACTTTCTAACTACGGGGTCAAATACATAAGCACCCCATTGAAGAAGAATCGGAGATTTGTCTGTGGTTTGAACAAGAATCTCAAGAGGCCGTTACTTCTAAAATTAGAAGTTTCTTTTGATCAACTCATCGATATTGCTCTTCGTCTTGAAGAGGCAGATAGGGAAAGTGACGATGAAGTTATGGGTGCCAAACCAAACTTCAACAACAACAATAAAAGGCCTAATAGGTCCAAAGGTCCTTATCCTAATAAGAAAGTGAAGCAAGCAACTCCGATGGCAAAGACTTCTACCTCTAGTAGTGGGCAATGCTACAATTGTGGTTCTAAAGACCATTATGCTAATAAGTGTTCAAAGCCCCTTGTTTGTCGCTATTGCAAAAGTTCGGGCCATTATTTGTCCGCATGCCCCGAACATCAAGGCAAGGAGGAGGGAAAGTTAAATGTTGCACAAGCCCCTAGCAACACTTCTCATGGTAAAGGTATTTCTCATTCTATCTTTGATGGCATTATTTTATTTCGTGATCAACCTATTCGAGTTCTTTTTGATACGGGTGCGTCCCATTCTTTTATATCAAAAGAACTTGTTGATACTTTTTTTTTGAGTGTTGTTGCTTTAATCACTTCTTTGACAATCGCGAATCTGGTTGGTGGATCCACAACACTCAGTTTACTTATGTCGAGATTGTTTTATGTGATTTTTCTTTCCAAGCCGATTTTCATGTAATGCTTTACTTAGGCTTTGGAATGATTTTGGGAATGGATTGGCTTAACCGTTATGAAGCTCAAATCCTGTGTCCTGAGCGGACTATTCATCTTCGACATCCTCAATCTACTAATCAGAATTCTGTTGATCTTAAAGATTCGGATTCCAACTTGGCTGCATCTTTATATTCTTTAAATCTTCATGATGACGATAATGATGATGAGGAAGATGTCATTTCTCTTATTCACGTTGTTCGTGAATTTTTCGACATATTTGAGCCCGTTTTAGGATTACCACCTAAGCGAGCAATTGAGTTAAGAATTAATCTAATCCCTGGAGCTCTACCTATCACTCGTCCTCCTTATCGTATGCCCAATAAAAAAAATGTGGAGATGCATAAACAATTATCCGAATTGGAAACAAAGCAATTTATTCGTTCTAGTTCCCCTCCTTGGGGAGCTTCAGCTATTTTTATGAAGAAATCCGATGGTACACTTAGGATTTACATTGACTACCGCAAGCTTAATGATCTTACTATCAAGAATATATATCCTTTACCTTGAATTGATGATTTATTTGACCAACTTAGTGGTGCTAGAGTCTTTTCACTATTGGACTTGGCTACCGAATTTCATCAACTTCGTATTACATAGGATAGTATTCCTTTGACATCGTTGCGTACTCGTTATGGATCTTATGAATGGCTTGTTTTGCCATTTGGTTTAATGAACGCTCTGGCTTATTTCGTTGACCTTATGAATAGAGTTTTCAAAGACTTCCTCGATCGATTTTTCTCATTTTTATTGATGATATTCTTGTGTATTCTAAAACCAAGGAGGAGCATGAAAAGCATCTTCAAATTGTGTTGGAAACTCTTAGGAGCAATCAATTGAAAGAAATTTTTTCTAAATGCCACTTTTGGCAATCTCGTGTGAAGTATCTCGGTCATGTTATTTTCGAATCCGGAATTTCCGTGGATCCTTCAAAGATTGAAGTGATTCAAAATTGGAAAAGACCGGAGGAGATTCGTAGTTTTCTTAGATTGGCAGGTTATTACCGCCGTTTCATAAAAGACTTTTCTAAAATTTTCGTGCCTCTTACTAGTTTGATAAAGAAGGGAGTTAAATACATTTGGTCCAATAAACGTGAAGTTTCTTTTCGAAAATTAAAAGAACTCCTTTCCGATGCTCCTATTTTTGTTATTCCCGAGGGGAATCAAGATTTTATTGTTTATACCGATGCTAGTAGTGTTAGTTTGGGTGCCGTTCTCATGCAAAGAGAATGTGTTATTGATTATGCTTCTAGGCAATTGAAGCCAGTCGAGACTAGATATGCCGCTCATGATTTAGAGCTCGCGGCTATTATTTTCGCCCTTAAAATTTGGCATCATTTTCTTTTGGGAGAAAGATTTGTTCTCTACACCGATCATAAATCTTTAAAGTATTTTTTTTCTCAAAAAGAACTTAATTTGCATCAACAACATTGGCTTGAATTCCTTGCACCTTATGATCTTGATATTCTTTACACTCCCGGAAAGGGAAATCGCGTTGCCGATGCACATAGTCGTAAGCAACAAGTGGTTGTTTCTATGATGATATCTGAGTGGAATGATCTCGAGACTTTATCCAATTGTGAGATTCGAGATCATGTGTCCGATTTATGTTCATCTCTTGTTTTATGTAGCCTTGAGGCTCATCCTTCTCTTTTAGACCGCATTCTTGAAGCTTAAAAGCTAGATCCCGAATTGGCTCTTCTTAGCCAAAGTTGTAGGGATAAAATTGATGTTGAAGGTTTGAAAGACTTTGATATTGATTCTCATGGCGGTATTCGAAAATTAGGTAGACTTATCATGCCAAATATTAGTGATCTTCGTAAAGACATTTTAGAAGATTCTCATCGTTCTAAATTTACCATTCATCCCCGTAGTAGTAAAATGTATACGGATATGAAGCGACTTTATTATTGGAATGGAATGATATCTGATATTGCTAACTTTGTTAAGCGTTGCATGACTTGCCAACTTGTTAAGGCCGAGCATCAAAGGCTAGGTGGGTTGTTGCAACCTTTAGAAATTCCAATTTGGAAGTGGGATCGGATTTCCATGGATTTTATTGACGGTCTTCCCCGTTCTCGTTCGGGTCATGATAGCCTATCGGTGATAGTTGATAGACTTGTTAAATCCGCCCATTTTATTCCTGTTCGGTCCAATCATACCGTACCTCTTTTGGCCAAACTTTTAATTAAAGAAATTATTAAATTGCATGGAGTTCCTGCTTTTATTGTTAGCGATCGTGATCCATTGTTTACTAGTGGGTTTTGGAAGAGTCTTCAAAAAGCTTTGGGAACGATTTAGCACCGCTTATCATCCTCAGTCTGATGGACAAACCGAGCATGTGAATCAAACTCTTAAAGATCTTCTTCGTGCATGTGTTCTTGATTTGGGTGGAAGTTGGGAAGATCATATTTCTCTTGTTGAGTTTTTCTAAAATAATAGCTTCCAATCTAGTATTGGTATAGCACATTTCGAGGCACTCTATGGAAGGCCATGTCTATCTCCTTCTTGTTGGCTTGGGGCAGGCGATAAGCTAGTTTTAGTTCCAGATTTTATTCATGATTCCGTATAAAAGATTGACCTTATTCGTCATAGGATGAAATAAGCTCAAAGCAGGCAAAAATCCTATGCTGATAATCGAAGAAGGAAATTAGAATTTTCTGTGAGAGATTTTGTGTTTGTTCGTGTTTCACCAATGAAGGGTGTTGTGCGTTTCAGTCGATCGGGAAAGTTAGAACCTCGATATATTGGTCCATTTCCTATCGCTGAATGTATTGGTTTCGTGGCTTATCGCCTTTTATGACCAACTAAGTTTTCTGCTATTCATGACGTGCTTCACGTTTCTCAGTTACGGAAATACCTTCGAGATTCCGGTTCTATTCTTGAGCCCGGAATTGTGGAAGAAATTGAAGTTTCACCTAATTTGACTTATGAGCAACATCCTATTCGTATATTGCTTCATAGGAAAAACGCCTTTGAAATAAAGATGTTCCTCTTGTGAAAGTTCAATGGTCCTCAAATCCTAAGGATTGTTCTTGGGAATCCAGAGAATTCATCGAGCGAACACATCCGGACTTACTTTCTCGTACCCTTGGAGGTGAACTTATTCCAAATTTCTTCTTTCGTGCTGATATGCTTTTATTGTTGTTACTTTTTGTTCATTTATTTCTTATGATTACGAGGACGCAATTTCTTTAAGGAGGGGAGTCTGTAACAACCCGCATATTTTACGATTGAATATTTAAATATTTTATTTAAAATAATTCATCATTCTTTGGATTATTGTCTGAAAAGCTACTTTTTGCAAACGGTCGAATTAGGACTCGAGACCACCCCCATTGAGTTTAAAATGACATTTGCGACCTTTTTGAGTATAAACTTTGATATGTTTGGAGTTAGAGGAATTTTGCTACTTTTTTACTTAGGGCTTTGGTTTGGTTTCAGCCTATTAGACCCAAGCCCCACCCCCTCTTCTCTTCATTCCTTCATAATTTCATAATACTCAAGCTTTAGATAAAAACGGGGGAAGAGAGAAAGAATTAGAATTCATAAACCTAATTATCTTTGCAAAAATCCAAGCTTTAACTCCAAATTCATAGAAGAAGCTTTGGTAAGCCTTCTCTTCTTCTTCTCCAACTCATTCTCCTTTTAATTTCAGAAATTCCCAAACCTAACTTAGGAAATGTTTCTCTTTTAAGCTTAGATTCAAGCTTGTTGGGTTGGAATTGAAGAGTGATTGTTCTTGCTATTACTCTATATCTTCTTCTTCATTGTGTTGGGTTTAAAGGTGCAATTTTTATCTCACATCTATGTCTATATTTGTCCTTGTTGTCAGATATGAATTCCTAACGTTTATTCATGTGCATTTGCTTTTGATTTGGATTGCTTTGGTGAATATTCCAATTTTTGGTGTTTTGGTCTAATTTTTATGAAATCCTATTATGGATATTTGGACATTTGATATTCGAGGCGCATCGAAGAGCCTTTAAGGCTGGGATGTCGCTTGGCATAAATCCTTAGTCGTCGTTGCTCGTCCGATCGCTATCGATATTTGTATTGGCCATTTTTGGCCAAGGTTCAAGAAAGGCTTGAGAAACAGGTTTCAGATGTCTGAATACTCCTTTTCAGACATCTGAATATTATACTGGGAATTTTTATTCCCCAGCATTCAGACGTCTGAATCCAAACCTCCAAACGTCTGAATTGGCTCGAAAGCAACCAGAAAGAAAATAGGCTAAAATTACCTATTTCAGACATCTAGAATATAGGGTTCAGATGTCTGAGTTGTGTTTTGGAAAATTTTTATTTATCCAGATTCAAACGTCTAAATCCTTGATTTCAGACGTCTGAATTTTCTGTCTAGGCTCTATTTTGCCTATTTAGCTTGAGTTTCCAAATTTAATCGATCGTGTCGTTTCCCTTTTGTTGTGATCATTTATTAACAACTTTGTTGACATTTTCTTCGAGATTTTCGAAACATCCACTTTGATGGATTCGATAATCGATTTCTTTGGATTCTATTCACGTCTTCGAATGTGAATATGGTGATTGATTGTTTCTACAATCATTTTTGTGATTTGTCACCTTAAAAATATAAAGGTTTCAATACTAGTAGTAAAATATCAAAACTCTTTCATCAAAACGATTTCAACACTATTTTATTATAAAGCTCGTTTCTTAAACCGTTTTTCAATCTACTAGCATATACAAACCTTTACCTCACTCATATGAGAAATCTAATTAAACGACTTTGTAAAACAAGTGGTATGAAACGCTTGCGTTTAGTTTGTCGGTTAATTCTTGGACATGTTCGATTGAATCTCTTGTGACAATTTTCTAGTGGACATCTACAATTTGTTCGTAAATATTTAAGTTAAGCTAGTGGTTATGGGACATGAAGCTAAGCTCATATATTTACTAGCTTAGTGTAATTGACACTTCTTGATGATCGATGATGATCATTTTGTGATTTAGACTAGCAATGTGCGATGTCTCTTTGACCATGAGGGAGACTAAACCCCGTTTTTGTGGAGCTTCGGCTCAATTTGGTGAGGTAGAGACCCATGGTCTTCGGACCGTTATGTGGAGCTTCGGCTCAAAATTAATGGTTAGCAACCATGGAATAGCGTTCCGTTTTGTGATACACGTGTTGGTGAGTTTTCATGCTCCCGTTTTGTGATAGGCCTTCCCTTCTTTTTTTTGTGATTTGTGGATTTTCATTAATGATTTCTAGAATTTGTGTTTCGCCAATTTTCATGATATACATTGATAAGCTGTATCAATATTTGTGCATTGGTGAATTTGTGTGTCATTAACTTTTATGGTTGGCATTGATACAATTGTCAGTATTTATGGTTTGGTGAATAAAAATAAAGAGTATGACACTCTTTTTGGTCTTTGAGAAGATTCTTGTGATATTGATTAATCTCTAGTTGATTTTCAATTACATACTTATCACAGTATGGCTTTATGGTTATCATACGCTTTTGTCATGTCTCCTATTCTATATCATTTTATCTGATATTTATAGTTAGACCGATCCGTTTATTATTTTCTTATTAAATAATACTCGGGTCAGACCAAGATGTTACAGGTGCTTCTGCTTGACTCCTCCTCTAGGATTATTATCCTGACTTTTGACTAACTACTTAGATTAGTAGTTTTTGGTTGTATACATTTGAGATATAGACTCATTGATGCATACTTATTCTTTTGTGTAGCACTTGTAACTATTTTTTTTGTGATATTGTGGATCTTGTTCGAGCGCTACTCTGATATACACTCTTACATGTAATATTCATATCTGTTTCCGCCTTTGAGATATGATCTTCTGTGACTTATTTGTGTTACGATATTTCTATATTTGTTTCCGAAGATATTATAGCCACTGTGTAGTAGTTTTAAGTTTGTATCGGCATTTCGGATTCCTCTAGAAATGAAATGCATGTTTTACTATCTGACATGTCGGTGCTCGCACAAAGCAATTACACGGATGGTCGCTCCTCAACAGCCTTAGTCTTTGTGCTAATTGACGGTATTACCCCGTTGTGTCTTCGTCTAGCGTGGGTATAGAGGTGGGGTGTCACACTCGCCGCTACTTATCATTCACTCGGAAACAAAATAAGAAACCCTAAGAAAAAAAACACCGAGGCCATATCGATCAATGGCGATTTTGAAACAGATCAAGGAAATCATGGAGGCTTCAATGCGAAATTCTTCCTCTTGCTATCTTCATCACTGATAGCGAGTGTGTCATGCTTTATTGTTCACGAAAAAGTTGGAACCGAGACATTCTGCTTCGTATGCTTGTTATTCATGATGAATAACTCAGATGAGAGCCCATCTCTATTGTTTGGGGGATGTTGAGTAATGTTGTCTTGAATCTCCGGCCAAAATAGGGCCTTATGCTTAATGTAGTCGGAAGAGGAAGAAAATGAGCAGTAATCGAAGTAATCGATTGTATCAAGCTTGCTCTTAGTGAAGCTCTTGCTGTTATCGCCAGTAGAAGGCTCTTAACTAGTATAATGCTTGCTGGATTCTCCTTTGTCCCAAACAGATAAGTGGTAGATAAGATTATTGATGTTTCTTCTGTAGAAATCTGTCAAAACTCTTTGATTATTCATATCCAGTTGCAAAATCCTATCTTTATGCTGGAGATGTTCGGGATTTACCTTGCTCCTGAGTGTGCGGTAGCCTCCGCCCTTGTCGGGTAAATTAGAAGAAACATCAGTGTTTAAATTTGTAAAATTATTAACATCTTGATTATAATAAAGTATACTTCCCTTTCCCTTTCTATTGTAGGTTAAATTACTGATTTATTGGTAGAGGTGGCTGCCACCAACATGGGTAATCTCAGATTGGGATCTACTGAGGCAACTAAACTTCTTCATCCAGTGATAGCCACTATGGTGAAGAGGTTTGCCTCCAAGAAAGACAGAGTCATGTTTCTCGTTTTGTAAGAAAGTTTCTAATTCTTCCTCATAACGTTTTGCACTCCAAAGAATTTGATTGAGATTTTCTGATAATTTTTGTCGACTTTCAAATTTTTGATGAGAATTTGACTTTCCATATCTATTGTTTTCCATAGTTGAATGCTTTCTGTCTCCTTTTGAGTATGAAGTCTTTGACTTCTCTCTTTCCAAATGTGAAAGATTGTTGCTATGAGAATAATGCTAGCATTTCTGAAGTCCTTTGATTTTTCTTTGAAGTTTTCCTGTATGTATTTGATGCTTTCTCTGATGCTTTGCACAGCCTAATGCTGATTTATTTTAAGTTTTGACTTGGCTATGAACCAAATATGCTTTGAAAAGACATAGTCAAAAAATAAATGATTTATGCTTTTAGCCTCTTGTTTGCAAAGTAGACAAACTGTTTCACCATTTTTGTTCCACTTCAAGCACCTGTCCT
The DNA here is from genome assembly GCA_030765085.1 of Allium cepa. Lineage (NCBI taxonomy): Eukaryota > Viridiplantae > Streptophyta > Magnoliopsida > Asparagales > Amaryllidaceae > Allium > Allium cepa. The sequence continues at coordinate 869,734,062 of CM060943.1, read as the reverse complement.
AAGTAGGTAATCTGTTAATAACAGCAAAGAAAGCACAATGGGAAATTTTTGGGCAGTTTGATTTATTCTAGATAACATTGTACCATTCTGCTTCACTTTCATGACCCCGAATAAATTTCCAAGTTTTTTTAAAAGAAAAATTCTCTTTTTTTGGAAATCTCCAATCCCTAGTGTCATTTTGAAGATTTGGATTAATAGTAATCTTTTTTACGGCTTCATTAAAAATTGAAGTAGCTAGGTGTCTAAATGTATTCCAAGAATTATTTTGAATAATGGTGCTAACTTTATCAAAAGTCCCACCAAACCAAAGCAAACTATCCCAACCTAAAAGACTGACCAATGATTTCCCATGAATCCATGGGTCAAACCATAAGTTGGTCTGGTTACCATCCTTAAATTTCCTTCCCAAAAGTTGTAGACCAATATCCCTGCAACTTAAAATATTTTTCCTAGAGAAAGAGTAATGATTTTCAGTTTTTGCAGTCCAAAAATTCATATTTTTAAGATATTTTGCTTTCATCCATCTAGCCCATAATGAATTAGCATTGACAAATTTCCAAAAATGTTTAAGCTTACAGACTTCTCTCAAATCATTTATATTCCTAAGACCAAGATCACCAGATTTTTTTTGGCTTACAGACCATATCCCATGCAATTTGAAATTACAAGCCTATCTCTAATGAGTAATCCACATTTATATGTAAATACAGCAAGCTCATTCTATTTAAATCCGCATTTATATGTAAATACAGACCATATCCCATGCAATTTTAAATTACAAGCCTATCTCTAATGAGGAATCCGCATTTATATGTAAATACAGCAAGCTCATTCTAGGGTGTTACCTACCTTATCTATAATGAGTAATCCCCTTCAAAGCCAATGGTTCTCACTTAACCTTTAGCTCTGATACCAAAAATTTAACGACCCGCTTTGCCGTAGAGTTTAACGGAAAATCAACCATACATGACCCATTCAAATTGATTGGAAAGGCTTAAAGAAAGAAGAAAGAAGTCAAGGAAAAACTAGACAACATAGAATCATACAGTGGAAAGTATAAACTACAACATACAACATATATTAATATAAAAGTAAGCTATAATATTGATTAATGAGGCTTGATGCTACGATTTACCTTTTATATAGCATTTTCCACTTGGAATGCTAACACTGACTTCCAAAGCATATAATAGGAAAGTAAGCTATAATATAGCATATTAATGAGGCTTGAGGCTACGATTTACCTTTTATATAGCATTTTCCACTTGGAAAGTTAATGGTCCCTAAAGCATATAAATGAGAGATAATATTGACTCTAGATAGGGATTATTATACCTTACTTGGAAGCAAACCACTTAGCCTTTCTACATCTCATCTATTTTAGTCATTCCCGATTAATGAGGCTTGAGGCTACGATTTACCTTTTATATAGCATTTTCCACTTGGAATGCTAACACTGACCTCCAAGTAATAATGCCATGACAGCATTCATCCATATAAGTTCATTCTGGGACTGAATGAAACCGAAGGCACCACTTCTACTACATCCATTTTCGCAATCACCCTCAGGATTAGTAGCATGCAGCCCTTACACTTCAAAGAGCTCTGTCTTCAATTCCATCATCTTCAATATGTCTTTACTTCGAACACTTTAGTTGGATCAAAGTGGTTTTAAGATAATTGATCTGATAACGGTCTCTTTGAAGCAATATTCAATAGTTTCTGGTAAACTCAACCTCGGTTCTTTAGGAAATGAACAACTAAAGATAAGAGAAAAGATCACCTCCTAATAGTCAGTGGATGGATTTCTTTATCATAGGAGAATGAAACAAGATTTATACACATAAAAAGCATCATCGAAGATAACTGTAACTTATGACTCACATATTTCTCCTAGATATTTCCTAAGTTTTGTTTTGGGTCCAAATTCGATAGTTGGTTATTTAACCATTGAGTAGAAAATATTTAAATGAGGGATTTATTTCAAAACCCACATTGGTTAAGCACATAAGTCACCACTAGCTTCTTTAACTAATCCTTTCATTAATTGAATTCATCATCTAAATATTTTTATCAAAATAATGTTACAAAGATATATTCACATGTGCTTATCTCTATATTTTCAATACTTAGCAAATATCCATACGCTTATCTCAATGATATAGGTATAGTCACAAAATCAAACGAAGATTTCCTTTTTACACAGTTCTAAAACCATTTATAAAACTCCTTTTATAAATCTAGAAACGTATTTCTAAATTTCGTCTATAAATACTTAACCATTTATAAAATGCCTTTACCTTGTAAATAATTTTCCTTTATGTCTTTAAATCATTTATAAAACTCCTCTTATAAAACCCAAATCTATTTATAGAACTCTATTTGTAAATCTTGAAAAACATTTATAAATAAATTCTAATCTTTTACTACAAAAGACTATTATATAGTAATAACTAATAAAAAATATAAAACTTTATTAATAAATAACAGTAATTAATATTCACCATTATTATACATAATAAATAATTTCCAAAGCATTATTAATAATCGTTATTATTAATTATTTACGACAAGTAACCATTCGAAATATTAAAATATTGGTAAAAATAACTTTAATACAACATTAATTATAAATAAATAATTTTAAAACAATATTAAGTAAAAATAGATAAATTTAAAACAATATTAAAGATAAATAATTTTAAAACAATAGTAAATATAAATAAATAACATAGAAGAGATAGATAAAAAGGTTGGAGTAAAAATAGAAGTTAAATCATTTAAAATAAAATATTTTTGAAACCCAATTTTAGATTCAAAATCATTTCCTGTCCCAAAAACGATATTCATATTGATTTCCTATTACTACAAGGTGTAAGTTTGTGCATATAACAATGTCATAACCAATGGAGCCAACAATTAGTTTTAATGTCCAATAATTCATATGTTCGGAATGTTATTTAAATTAAAATCAACTATGTCAAGGAATCCAGTTGGATCCCTCCAACCTATTCCCCGACATCACAATTCATATGTATATATCAGCATATATATATTTATATATATGTAAACAAAACCAAAAGTGGTGAGGGGTCCTGTTTAATCCCTTTAATCTATTCTTTTGCATTCAATAGTATATAATCGTATGGTATGGGTCTTCTGCTACTAGGCGGGGGTGTATATGTATGTGTAAGGTCATTTTCTCCAAGGGTGGGAATAAATCCAAACCAACTAATAAATTAGTAAATCATTCAAACATTCAATCAACAATTTTTATGAACAATGTAACATATTGATTAACCAAAAAGGTGATCTTAACTCACCATTATTTCAGTTGCCATCGAAAAGTTTTGGTTCCATCGGAATCCAACCGATGTTCGAACCTAGAGTAAAATTTAACAAGCTCCATTTGTAATCGAATCGATTCCATATCATAATTCACATTAGTGCAATCCTACCACTACTGACCGCATTTAATTCTGACCTAAAATGAACAAGTTATAGCTACATAAGACTTGCAATTTTAAAATATAATATAACTCCTTAATTAAAATCATTAATTTTTAATTAACTGCGTTTAAATTATAACCCATCCTTCTAATTCTCCTTCTCCCTCTTCCGTTCGATAATACCCAGGCCATGCAACTTCACCTTTCACTCCTGTTGCCTTAGTCATCCAACCGCCGTTGCGTCATCACCCCCTGCTCCGCCGGTCTCAACAAGCTTCCAATTACCAACCACGTCGCATATAAAGGCCAAATTCTCGAGAAATACATCAATACCAAACTCCATTCATTCTTGAATAACCAACACCACTGTGCATGCCGCGCCACCAAACTTCACCTAATCCTTGCCAAAATCATTCGCAACAATATTCCTTCAGGGTCCATCGCCTAAAGATCACCCAAAATGGCACGAATCCCCAAAAATCAAATTTTGATTATAATTCTCCTTCAGTGTCCATAGCCAATCTCCCCAATTGATCTACTACATCTCCATTTCATGAACGAGTTGCTAGTTAAACTAGAAGCTAAAATCGCATGGAACGGTCCCGAGGATTATGGGATGTTGGATCAATCACGGTTGATTATTTGAATTGTGAAACTTTCCTTTAGTTTGGTCGTGATTAAATAGAGGAAAATCAAGGGTCTGAACATGATCAAGGGTATAGCTAGAGTGGAGAAATATGGTAAGGGTATGGTTGTGTGTATGTGTTTATATATATATATATATATATATATATATATATATATATATATATAAATTATCTTGCTCGATGTACTCAAAAATCTCGAACTCCAAATAAGGCGTGCCGCTTGACGTTCTATATATAATACTCATATTCCGAACACAATGGCACTAGTCTCGAGACCTAATTCAATCATATACAGAGGATAGCTTTTCAAACCTAGTTATATCATACAAACTTCTGTAACTAGTTCCTAAGCATTTCGAACACGCATGATCAAACGAGACATCCGATTGTTACCAAATTCAACAACATAAATAACTCAATATTACGAATCTAACGCAACTGGTTTCAGTGAGATTCGATATAGTGCTCCGGAAGGCTATTTTTGCACGTTATTTCAAACGATTATTATAAAAACAAGTTTAATCACTTTTAAATTCAAATTCAAAAGTTTACGACCTTCATTCTTATCCGAATAGAATTTAAATCAACTTTTGAAATCATTTTCATTCGCATAAAATTGAAGATTTAATTATTTAAACAATTTCAAATATTCAAATAACCATTATATTTGAAATTCAAGTTATTTAGCTTATAAAATTAACTTTTTAATATTTAAAAGCAATTAAATATTCCAGATTCGAATGATAGGAATTACAGATCATTACATACAAGTTTTTGAATTAATTAAAATAATTAATTAGCTTAATCATTTAATTTAAACTACATAACACCCCTAATTATCTTCCTCGAACTAAATTTTTGCACAAGATACTCTATACAAACACTATTATTGCCTTCTTCTCTCATCCCTCTCTCTTTCTGCATTCAATGAAATCAACCACTACTTCCTCCGACAAACTCCACGAGTGTGCTCTCCACATCCCGCCCTTTGACATCATGCTCGCACCTTCCTCTTGATCCATGATCGTGCCCAGCTATATGACAAATCTAGTGTTGCGCATCTCCCTATGTGGCCACGCCACCTTAAATTGGTCTCTGTCCACTCGTGTGCTCAAGGGAAACTCAACGACATCTTCCACCTCATCTAACTCCACCTGTAGCCTTGACAAATGCTAAGCCTAGTTTTCAACCACAACCATGATTATCTCCAGTCGCAACCCACAAAACAAATCCATATAGATTCAAGCTATCACTCATATGACTACAATGGATCAGAAGACATATTTACCGTCAATAAAAGATCTTGATTTTAATTTTAGGCTAGGGTGAAATTTTTACAAGAAGAGAGAAAAATGAAAAAGGTAAGAATGGAAAAAAGAGAGTGTGAAAGAAAAGTGAAATGGGGGTAGTTTAAGTTAACATTTCTGACACTTTGCTACAAAATATTCCGTTCGCATACAAACCACAAACGATGGAAATAAAAATACAATTGCACAAACAATGCATCTTGAACACGAAAAAACAATAGAATACACTAGTTATCTTATTTTGTGAAATTTCTAAATTAGCAACGCTTGTCGAAAAATATGTCAAACGATGATTTAAATATTTTCTAAATTAAAACTTACGAAAAAAATTCTAAAAGTTCCTTTAAAAATACATGATTAAAAATCATATTATTTTATTAACAATTCATTTTCTTATAATCAATTAAGTTCGAATCAAATTTAAAAGATTTAAGTAAATTAAATATCCCATTTCGAACATAAAAAATTACGGATCGTTACACATTCCATCAAATACACACACATATAATATCTCTATTAAATTCTCATAAATAACTTAACATAAATCATGTACAAAAATAATCTTCTTAACTTTAACAAAAAAACTCAATGATAATTGTTTCCAAAAGTGAAAAAAATGAGGAAATTTGAAATAGATTTGTTGTTGATAATGTCTTAAAGTAATTAAGCAAACAAAAAGGATTTAATAAATGCATTCTTATTATAGTTATTCTCATTTAAAAACGAATGCTATAGTGTAGATTAACTATAAATAATAGAGTAAATGACCTTATAAAGAAATAAAAAGATTTCATATTGCATAAAAATGTATTCTAGAATTCAATTCTTAGTGGAAAAATAAATTATTGGCATTTAATGTTTGGACCTAAAATCATCAATTATATATGCATGCAAACAAATAATTTATTTCTTTACACTCCAACTTTTCAAATCAAACATTTGAGAAAAACATAAGGGACAAGTACATGTCATCACTAATTTTTCTCTTAATGTAATCGTTCACTTCCTATGCTAATGAAAAATATTAATATTGAGTCACCTCAAAGATAAGAGTTAATTCTCGTATCTAAATATATAAATTTAAGAAAATTCGTCTTTATTCAAGGAAGAACTTTATTCCTCAATAATGGATGTTTACCATTTATCAATTATATAACAAAAAAATCAAGACATTCAACAAGCAAGTTGCATTACTTACATACATGGAAAAGAATATAGATGATTCATTGCATTTTTTTTAATTCCCCTGTTAGTTTACAATTATATTTTTATTAAATGATTAATTAATATTAACAGCCTCTATTTTCATTCTTTAAAGATTTCACCTATAAATTATATTCATTAACATACTAGCGCTAGTCATGTAGAAGACACATCATATATTTTTAAGGAACAAACTTAGAAACATCCATTAAGTACAATTGTAATAGTAATCTATATTTATAGATTACTCAAACAATAACATAATTTACTTGATATAGCATATAAGAATATAATGATAAAACAAAGTAATCGGTTGTATCTTTATGATGATATTTTAATTGTTAAAGATAATTGAAGAGTTGATTTATTCACTTAATGGTGCTATACAATTCATAAACCAACTATTTATAACCATACTTCTGAGAACCTAAGTAATTATACAACAGGAAAAATATTGTAATAAGGGAAAGCATAGACAATGAAATATCCCTGATTTATTTTTTAATATATAATAAAATTTCTTAACATTCTTTTTCAAACTCCAGATGTAGCGGCTATATGCATCGAGAGTTTGCCGACTAGAAATCGAAAATGTGAAATTAAATGTGAATTGGTAGCATGGAAGAGGGAACGAAAGGTAGAGTAATAATGCCTTTTCAAGATGGAGACGTATGACGTGACAATCAATCTCAATATGTTTGATCCTCTGCTGAAACCGAGTTACAAAAAATATGAACATCACTCTTATTATTACAATACATAGAAGTAGGATCAAAAAGAGAACCTTATATTGCAAGTAACCTACGCAACAAAACAATCTATTTGGTAGTAGATGCTATAGTAAGATACTTTGCTTCAGTTGAAGAATGAGGAACAACAGATTTCTTCTTACTCTTCAAAGGTATAAGAGAATCCCTAAGAATGATGCAAAATCCAGTAATTGAGTTGTGATCCATGGGGTGACTACCATAATTAACATCAGAGTAGGCATGCAATTCAGAAGTTGTGATTGAAAAAAAACAGAAGGCTAAGGAAAATGGTACCTCGAAGATACCTTAAAATATGAAGGACGGCTGCCCAATGAATTGTAGTAGAGTAATCTATAAGCTGATTAATAATTTGAACAGCATATGACATATCTAGATGAGTGATAGTAAGATAAACCAAGCTTCCAACAATAGTGTAGTATATAATAGGATCTGAAATTGGTATACTGTCCGAAGGACTCTAGTTTGCATTAACTTCAATAGGAGTGCCAAAGACCTTATTAACAATAAGTCTTGCTTTTATGAGAATATCTATGACATATTTTGGCTAAGAAAGAAGATAACCTTTTGGTAAGTATGCAATCTCAAATCCTAATATATATTTTAGAGGTTCCAAATCTTTCATTTCAAATTTTTTAGCTAACTCCTTCTTTGAGGAATAAGTGCCATGAATGCCATCTCTTGCAATAATTGTATTTAACATAACAATAATATGTTACGTCATTCACTAACTTTTTTTATCTAAAAGGGCAATATCATGAATGTTAGAGACGAAAACAAGAGATTTAATCACAATAGAAAATTTCTGAAACCAAGGGAAAGGTGCTTGCTTAAGTCTGTACAATGAATTCTTAAGCTTACAGACATATCCAGATTCATGTTAATCACCTAGAAAATGTTCCATCTAAACTTCTTCTTGAAGGCACCATTCAAGAATCCATTTTTAATTATTTTCGAGCGTAAGCAATAACAATAAGAGTGTGAATGAGAGTCATTTTTGCAACCGTAAGAAACGTCTCTTTATAATCCATGCCATTCCATTAAGTGTAACCTTTTTTTTGAAATTGTACTTTATATGCAACAAATCACCGTGACTACATATCGCATGTCAATAAACGTTCGAATCGTGCTACGAAAGTTTCAAATTTATGGCCTCTTGCATCAAAGCCAAGTCATTTAACCACTGGGATACTGGTGCTTGTCATTAAGAGTAACCTTTTGCAGCAAATCTAGCTTTATATCTTTTTATTGATCCATATATTTGATTTCAATTTTGTATACCCAACGACAACCAACAATGCTCTTACGATAAGGTAGATGAATCAACTTCTAAGTATATGTCCTTTGTAAGGTAGAAAGGTTTTCGTCCATAGCCTCTCGTCAACGAGGATTAAAAACTATCTCTTTATAAGAAGTCGGCTCAGAAATTTTATGAGTGGAGATTAAGAACGAAGAAAAGGATCAAGAGTAAAAAGAATAAGCAAAATCATGTAATTTTGAAGACTTAAGAATGCGTGTGGAAAGATGAAGAGGTGGATCTGTTGGCTCCGTTAGGGATTAAGCAGCCATAATGAGGGAATTAGCTTCAAGTGTTGTATTTTTTCTAGGTTTTGTGAGGCTGTTAGTATTATTATTATCCTCGAAAAAGTGATTAATATAAACTAGATCAGATTTTGTTAAACTACGAGTGTTGGATGGAATAGCGTAAAGAGGTATAAGTTTTAGAAAAACAACATTTTAAGACGAATAAAGTTTTTTATGTCATTGGATCAAAACATATATACCCGTTTTACCCATTAGAGACAAGAGAAGTACAAATAGCTGACCGAAACATAATTTTGTTGCATTCCATATGAGGAAGACATATAAAACAAGTACACGCAAACACTTTAAAACAAAATAATCAGGTGTATGCCTTTATAGTATTTCGAAAGGTCAAATACTTGAAATGTGAGAAGAAGGAATATTGTTAATTATTTTAACGGCCGCAAGAACAGCTTCATCCTAAAATTCCTTACGAATAGAAGCAAGAGGTAACATAGATCGAGTAGTTTCAAGAATATGTTTATGTTTTCTTTCTGCAACTCCATTTTTTTAGGAGTATTAGTACATAAGGTTTGTTGAATAGTTCAATCCAACGAAAGTAATTCACAAAATTTCGTAGAGGTGTATTCTCCACCAAAATCATACCTAATTTTTTTATAACAAATGAATGTTTTGTCTTGACAAATGATCTAAAGTTTTTGTATATTTAAAAATTGTTAAAGTGATTTTTCATTAAATAGACCCAATAGTAGTGTGTATAAACATCAATAAAGGACATATAATACCAAGACCCTCCTCTAGTGGAAACTGGAGATGGCACCCACACATCTGAATGAATCAACTCAAATAGAGTATAAGAAACATAGATGCTACTATTAAAGGGCAAAGTGGAAAACTTTTCTAGTTTACTTCCATTATAATTGGAAATATCACGAGTTTGTAAATTTCCTTATGCACATGTGGATGCTAAATACTCAAATGAGAAGAAAAGACATGATCCAAATGAGAATTCCATAAATAAAAACTAAAGGAAAAAGGACATAAACGAAAACTAAATAAATCAAAGCTAGTAGCAGCACTAATTGGAATTATTAATTCGTTCAAAACATATGGTCTTCTTACCTTATAGCATATCCCATTTAGTTTTTGGGATTGTAGATCCTACATAAAACAAGAATCAAAATTAAATGTTACTCTACTGCCAGGGTAGCATAACTAATCAGCAGATACAAGATTTAATGTGAGATTCAAAATACCACAGACATTGGAAAGAAATAGGTTGGGAGTACTAATAGAAATAACTGCCGCCAAAGGCATAGAATTGCCATCCGCGGTCATAAGGTATAACATGAATGAAGGATGATGAAGGAAAAGTAGAAAAAGATGAAGAGTCTCTAGGTATATTATGGGAAGCACTAGAATCCAAGACTCATAAAGATGACTTACCTGAGGAGTTATTATGTATTTGACATAAAAATGAAGTGGTGGAAATATCCTGTAGTTGTAGTGGATGAAAATTCTAAAGAGACTTGTAGTTGGTAAAATAAATAGTAGCACTCGATAAATAGTGAGACAACTGGAATTCCTTTCCGAATAAAAAGTTATGACATGTCCAAATACAAATTTCTATAGAAAGAGTTCCAATAACAACCTTTTGGTTGTGAACAATTACGGATAAAACAACATTCTTAGCTGCGTTCATTGATTCTACAAGTGTAGTTAGTGAAAAATGTGCATACTTACAATACCAGGTTCACATTTAAGAGTTATTTTGAGTTTCAATTCGGCATCCCAAAATTCCATTTCTTTATTCGCTTTTTTTCCTTTTTCCTTCCTTTTTATACTTTTATACTAATATTATATAATATAATACAATAATATCCACGCGATATAGTGATTATTCTCTTCCTTTTTGCTCTTAGTCCAAAGTAAAATAATTTAGATTAGACAACACAACCTAGAAACAAAGACGGACTTTGGAAATCATGGAGATATGCGTCGAGTAGTAGATGCAGATGTAGTTTATGAACGTTCATTTTGATGAGTCGCCTGAGATGCATTTGGATTTGCTGTCCAGGTTAGGTTGCATGTTAAAGATTTTGTATTTGGTCCAGAAATTCTTTGGTGTAGATGTAAGATTTGATTGTAGGTGGTTATTGATAGTAGATCTAAGTAGAGTAGAACAAAAGAGGTGGTTTGATAATGTAATTTGAGATCAATAAAGTCGTGATGTATTTTTTTGGATTAGGCAAGACAATGTTTGGGTTATGATATTTGTGAAGTTTGATAATGGTGTAATAAAAAGGAAGAAGAGAGAAAGAAAGTCCAAAAAAGTTTATAATAGAAACGAGGAGATTAATACCTCAAATTAGAAAGTTGCTCTGATACCATGTTGAAGATAATTAAAGAATTAATTTATTGATTACATGAATACTTTATTACCATTTGATATTGTTATATAATTCATAACCAATTATTTATAGCCATATTGCTTAGATCTAAGTAATTGCACATCAAAAATACTATTGTAATAAGATAAACCCTATAGGTTAAATATCCATGACTTATTTCTTAACATATAGTAAATATCTTTTAATATTAAAAAACACATCACATGCATGTAAACCACTTTATTTATCAATTCAATCATCTCCAAACTTAAGTAAACTCACAGCGAACAATTTACAAAACAACTTATAATCCTTTTTTCTCACAATAATTTAACTCAAAGGTGAACAAAAGTACTAATAAAGAATTTGGGGATCTGTCACTGTATATTAAAAAAAATATCATGTATAAAGCTATTATAATTAAAACAACAACCCCAAATTTAACTTTCTTGTAACAAAGTTATTATTTTTTGATCAGAATTAGTTAACACGACATATAAAAATTATATATCCATGTAATTACCAAAAATTCATGTATGAACTTGTAATCAACCAAGCCTCAATAATTAATAATATAAATGAATTTAGACTGAAATACTTCACACAGTTCAAGCTTTTCTTCTCCAAATCTTACTATCATAATAACATCTTAATTGTCCGATCTTTACTCCCAAAACCCAATGGTCTAATGCTCATGAATTATGGATCGATTTCACTTTCAAATTATTGGAATTTTCGAGTAGAAGTAATCAAGAGCAATTGATAAAATATTATTGTGTTATAGTCTAGCTATTGCGCTGAAAGCGAAATTAAGCATGATTACGGTGCAACTGATAAGGCCTTCCACTCACAAGGTTAACACAACATTCCCTCAAACATGTGTACTTAAGCTTAAAAGAATTGGAAAATTGTAGAAAACATCCTCCAAGCTGTGTGTTGATTTTGCAGCAAGGTTTTCAAGTATCTAACAAAATAGTTTTGCTACGAAACTTGCAAATATATGCTACAACACATGAACTATCGATAGAAGAAAATCCCACAGCATTTTGTTGCCGGAATTGAGAGAAAAAGACATGTAAAACAGCACATAGAATCAATTTCACACAAAACGAAAACATTAAAAAAAATGCTATTTTTCAACGATTCTTTTGCATTTTTAAGCTTTTTTTGCTAGAATACGTGAGTTAGTCAATTCAGCTTGCTGTAGTGAAGATAAAAATTTGAATTTGTGTCGAAAGATGCATGCTTTGAGGTGGAACATGCTTTAAATAACCTGTAGGACTAAAAAACAGTACATGTAAGAAAAGTTTTACTATAAATTAGAAAAATCCATTCTCAATTTATGATTTTGATGAAACTTTAGGATTTGGAGTGAGATTACCTTTTAATTTCATTTTAATTTGAAGAAGTTTTAGCTTGAATTGAAGAAAATTGGCTTGTAATTTGAAATTGAAAGAAGAGGAATTTTCTTTTTACTGTACTTGTTTCAAGAAATGAAGAAGGAACGCTAAGAAAATGAACGTACAGTAAATGAATTTCCTCCTCCTCACTTATTTGGTTAAGGCTAATGGGCATTGGACCCAAGAAGCGAAAATAATTCACTTAGCCTAAGCAATTTAGTCACATGCAAAACAAATGTTCACCTATTTACACTATGCAATAAAACGAGGTCATTATCTTTTCAATTTTTCCAACCAAACAAAATATGTAAATTTACATACTCATGAAATAATTTACTTTAAACCATATAAAAAGATTAATTTGTACTTTTAAAACATTTTTATTATTAAATTCCTTATTTCACAATAATAAAAAAATTTCACCAAATAAATGTAAAAGCCTACATTTTTAACTTCTAAAATTCAAAAAAATTCATTTTCTTACTTAGCAAAATATTTTAAACCATATTCAAACTTAATTTATAGCCAAAACATATTTTAAACCTATTTCCACCTTTTTATTTAAATAAACCACCTTCAAAAATTACATTCTTCTTTTCAAATTATTAAAAGAAGCAAACGGGCAATAATTAATATAATTATTGCATTTTCTCTAAAATAAAATCATTTTCCATTTATTATCACACTAACCAAATAAAATAAAGCTTTGAACTTTATTTTCTCATTTTAAATTCCAAAATTCATTGCTTATTTCAAATAAACAATTTAAAATATCAAATTTTTATTTAATTCACAATATTAAATTATAATCACCATTAAAATTTACTATTAACAGGTAATCTACAAACAAGGGTTGTTACAGACTCCTCCCCTTATAAAAATTACGTCCTCGTAATTTCTAGTGAAGAGCTGTATTCAACACTATTTTTTTTCATCAAGCAAAGGAAGATAGATAAGGTTGAGTTTAAAATTCCTCATCGTAACACAAGATGATAAAAAATCAAAAGAAAATTGCTCGATTAATTCTATGGTTTTCCAAGTGCTACTAATGGATAATCGGACTGTTGAATATGTATGAGTAGTACCCCATTATTCTGAAGGTGTCCTACCTTCGAAACAAGAACATGGGCAGGATGCCACACAAAAGACTAATTGTGTGAGATTGATTTCTCAAGAGCCTCTCAAATAGTCGGGGTTTAACAAAATTTTATCCTGGTTTCAACCAGCTAGATAATTATCGACATGACTTTAGGCATGTCACTACGGAAAGAGCCATAACGACATTGGATTGACACAATAGAAGTAAGAAAACTCAATAAGAGGTAGGTGGTTTTCTCAATACCTTCAACCCAAACGACCATGTAAATGCAAGTCGCTAGATAATTGCACAATGGCAAGACAAACTCAAAAATGGATTTTTATACCTTTGTTTAACTAAACAAATATTTTCAAGGTTATCAAAATCAATTTTCTTTACTATCAAATTCTCAAACTTCAGTATTCTAAAAAAAAATTAAGACTCCTTACAAAAATCCAATTTCTTCTCTAAACTCTTTATTAAAAGTGAATAAAATGTTTTACTCATAGATTCTACCATAATATATTTCATTTTGAAATATATGCTTTCATACAAAACATCAACCAAATTATATTAACAAAATAGAAAGAATGCACTTAACTAATAAGAAAACAAGATGTTTCAGTTAAAAACCTGTTGTAAATATCTTAAATTTTGATACATAAAAACTCAAAATCTAAAAATATTTATACAATAAAAGTTGTTCTACTAAGTCTAAGCTTTCCACTAATATAAAGATCATAAAATCAGATTCATGGTTTGAAAGTTATGCTAAATTTGTTTTCAGCTCAAATCTTAGAAAATCTCTTATAGGACAGAAGTGACCATCTACTTTCAAACCCAATTTAGACTCAGTAAAAAAATCTTATAAAGTGGTAAAAAGAAACTTTATAGCTTACTAAAATATCATTCATTTAAAAAATTCATTTGGAGTTATAAATATCAAGTTACCACTATTTTAATACAGCACTTTTCCAAACAAAATTTTAGTTTTTAAATCAGTTTAAAATTTGAAATTTACCCAAGCCATTTTAAGCTCAAGCTACATTTCCAAGCAACATTTTGCTAAATCGTTTATTAAATTATTTTCTTTTTCCCCAAAAAGCTAAGACATACAATATTATGATCAACTTTATGTAATCATCAGAAAAGACAATTCATTAAGTGGAAATATTTTCGTTACTTTCCAGAATCTACCTTTAAAACAATTAACTAAAAAACTCATTTTGGAAGAGATACTAATATTTTTCGTAATCATTAAGTGACCATTGATTATCCAAAAAAGTAAATTTTTAGGATATATATAAAAAGTTTAAAAATTATTCTTACAATTAAAATGATTATACTACATGAATTTTTCATTTATCCAAACATTCCAAATTCACATTTTCACTTGTCACAAAAATTAAATTTTCGTCTAACTAGCAACATAAAACTAAATAAAATTCATAACTAATTCAAACTTGTTTTCAAAAGAATTTTGCAATTTCAAACCCACAAGTTTTAACACAACTTAAATTTAAAACAAAACTAGCTCAACAAATTTATACTAAGTGTTCTAAACTAACACTTCTTTATTTTCTCTTAAGATAGAGTTTTATATCTATCCTCTACTATTACTCAAACAACTAAGTGAGAAAACAAATTTTTATAGTCATCTTAATAACTTGTACTAAACTATTCAACTTATATTTTAATTTTTCAAGCCAAAGTATTCTTTTACCTTAAATACATCATTTTATTAATCAAAGCATCAAACAATATTATTATTTTTCTAATTAAGACATCCCTTAATTGTGATTATTCACTTTTACTTGCCCAAATTACCATATTAATTTCTCAAAATTTAAATAATATAAAGGTATTGCCTCGCCATTGATTTATAGTGAATGGGCCCATCGATTGGCTGCAGAGTTGATCAAATGGTCAAAACTGCCTCGCCACTCATCCAACACTCACTATGGTTCAATGTTTTCATTAAATATTTAAAATAAAAATTAATACTCCACCATATATATTATTTTTAAACTTTACTTATTAAAACTCAATTTGCCGTGTTTGATTGTCTCATCACAGCATTTATGAAATTCCTATCACTAACATTGGCGAGACGCATCGACTAGAATTCTTAAATCACTAGACAGGCAAACCAACGCAAAAATTCATTTTATTTAAAAAAAATATCTCATATATAATACTCAAAATATTCTTTGTTTTACCCAAAAACAAAATCCAATTTCTAAAAAAATTATCTTCAATTTGAAAGATTTGAAAATTCAATTATAAGTTATTCTCAAAATCAAAGACACACGAAGAACTGATTGAGATATTCCAAGAATACTCGATTCACAAGACTAAATGAATAGTCTGGAGTGTTCATTATTCCGAATGGCATAACGAACCACTCACAAGACTCATAACGTGTGTGGAATGCGGTAAGAGTAACGCTATCCTCCATGACTCATAGCTCATGGAAAATCAGTGTAAGGTCGAGCTAGGAAATGACCCTAGCACCACACAGTAGATTAAAAAAAGAGAAATGAGATATAAGAGTAAGGTTAAGATATCTTCTCGAATGAGAAGAAGAACATTAACAACATATCATTACTTCGAGTGATGTAATTTTACAAAGTATATCAACAATTTAGTATCCAAAAAAGATATTTCCAAAGGAGGTAAGAACGTCAATATCAAATAAATTCAATGAATCACCTCATTTCCCTAGTGGACATCCTTATGGTAGGATGATCGAAAGGCTAAGAATCAGGAATGAAGTCAACATAATATTCAATTGCTCGATTAGGTGTCATACCCAAACGGACTTACAGAAATCAACAAAGTCACAATGACTGGAATTCAAGATACATCATCAATATCTTGAAACTCAAGAGTGAATATACAGACTTCGAAATTATCATTAACATTCCGAAGGACAAGAAGCAACAAATCAGTCAAATAAGGATACCTAATATAGGATTCTTCGAACCATAGAATGTGGCTTGATAATATGCAAGCCACTCCATCTCAAATCATACCAAACTCCAAATGGAAAATGGTGTGCTAATTTACACGAAAAGATAAGCTATAAGAAGCAACCCCAAATCCTCATAGATCATGGCAAATTTTGTGGATCCCCTCAATAGGATTCGCAATCCTCAAAGAAATCATAAGATAAGAACATCAAAAGCATCAACAAATTCCTCCGATACGGATGAGTGTCAATCACCCATATGGAAGAGGACTCGAGTAGAACTATCACAATAGGGATTACTCCTAGATAAAATATTATAAATTCTATTATGGAATACTATGGAATAAAATATATTTCTAGACATATCCAAAACTTATATCTCAAAGGACAAGATAAGGTATAGGCCATGATGAAAAAAGGATTCGTAACACTTGTATAATACTTAGATGTACCATAATATGTGTTTCTGTTCTGTGTTAATCATATTTTTTCTGAATTTAGCTTTGATACCAAGCTGTGACGCCCCACCCGAGACTCACATTAACAAAGAGTATTATTGAGTAATAACGTTTGCTAATGTAGAGAATAGGACTGGATAGAAGCGACCATCTATAGCCTTGTCTTAATTATCTATTGAATACGTCGACAAATGCAATTTTTTTCCTTTTTCTATCTTAAGTGGATCGACATATTCAATAAATATTTAATACAAGATAGGTGGTTGTAGGATATATCAGAACAAAATACAACAACTCGAATGCAAAACACATCACAAAACAATAGGTCATCACATATATGTACATATATAGATACATCACAGAGTATACAAAGTGATACATCACATATGTGGTATGACAACCATAATACAAACACGAGTCCAAAGAATATACATATTAGAGTAGCAACAAAAAGGTCTACACAAAAGCTACAAAAAATGAGCTAGCAGAAAAGTCCATGCGAAAGCAGAATAAGCTAAGTCCAAAAGAGTACCTAACCTGAAACACCTCGATCTGATCCGAGTATAAAATAAACGGGTCAGTCTAGCTAAACAAATCAGTTTAAAAGGAGAAGCGATAATATGAGTATAAGGATAAAAGTAACGTTCTTCTTAAATAAGGAGGAACAATACTGAGTATAAGCATGAGTATAAGTATGGTATGGTTACTTTAAGTGACGATATGATATCACTTGCATAAACATATAATCTCAAAAGAGATAAGACAATTTATAAAATGTTAAATACAGAAAGCCTCATATCAGCAGCATATCACAAATCATCAATAGTGGTTTAGGAAAATTATAACTCCTATAAATGAGAAATCCTAAACCCGCCATATCAGCAACTCAAAGAATCTCAAAGAAATCACCATCTCAAAAATACGCCATAAGACAATTAAATATAATTCTCAAACATAGGAGAATATAATCTCAAATAAACGCCAAAAAGAAAATCTAATGTAACAATGCCAATACGTAAATCTTAATAATTACCCCAAAGGGAAAATCTCAAATAACGCCAGTGTAGGCAACTCAAATCTGAAAGATAGAACTCCCAAGAGTTCAAATTCTGAAAAAGTAATCGCCACAAATATATCAAATGGTTCAAAGGACATATTCCGAAAAGTGGCGACACATTGGGGAAAATAGTCAAAGAAATCATCTCAAAAGTATTTTCACGTGCATGTAGCTGAAGCCTTACCAAGTAATGTTATCTCAAATAGGTACCTTGCCCGAAGGTAAAACGTCATAATGACAAATACGTCGTAATGGCAAATACGCCGCAATGGCAAATATGTCACAAACTATTGAATAGGAATCCTAATAGTGTCAACATATGTCCCATACCACACGTTCGCACTAAACGGTTTACTAACCGTTAGTAAATTTAACACTCAAAGTAGTAAAAAAGTTTACCTCATCTCATTAGTAAACTCGGCCCGAAGGTCAAAACGAACAAACGGACAAGTCAGGAATTAACCGATAACATAAACGCATCTGTCCCATACCATGTATTTTGCCAAACCATTTAATTCTACTTCTCATTCCCTCGAATAGTGCAAAAATGTGTATTTTATATATAAAATAATTTATTTGAGAAAACAAGCTTTTAAAACCATTTTCTGAAATCTATTTTGAAGACGATATTTGTGTTAACTCCACTTTTTCAGCAAGGCCGTGATATCAAAAATCGACCGAGAAACCAATGATTGTTCGTCTCGAAGAATAGTCAACTCAGAATCCCAACAAAGCAAGTTCTGTTGAATGGCTTTTCAGATAAGATCCCCTACGGAGGGGGGTCCAGGGGGGTGCCAACCCCCTAGGTGGGGGTGCGGGGGCAACGCCACCGCTACGGTGATCGACCTGACCGGTCAGGTCGCAGGGGTCCAGGGGGCAGCGCCCCCGGCGGGGTGCGGAGCAGCGCCCCGTCCAAAACGGTATACGACTTAGAGAATGGAGCGACCTATCTTCTACATGAAGTCAGCGACCTAACACATGAAGCGGGCCAAGCGACTTAACTTCTGAAGTGGGTTACCGACTTAACAAGGTTGCCGACTTAATAAGGTTGCCGACTGAACAAGTGGCACGACCTACCGACTTAAAAGGCATCGCGACTTAGCGAGTTAAGCAACTCAGCGACTTAAGGCATAAAGCGGCTCAACCGAGTTAACGAGCTAACAGGAGAAGCGACTTAACAGGTAACGACCTAAGTACTCCGCGACCTAAGAATCACTAAATCACTCGCGACCTAAGTATCACTAAGTCGCTCGTGACCTAAGTATCACTAAGTCGCTCGCGACCTAAGTAGGTCGGAGCAGTTTCTTTAGGCCGTATTTGGTAGGTCGCATCTCTCTCCCCTGCCATTCCTTAGGTCGCCCACGACCTAAGTTATAGTCGACCTATCCTAGCCGACTTATCCCTAAGTCGTCCATAACTTGTTAGCTCGCTCAGAAGAGACCCACGACCTATGATAAGTCGCAACGGCCGACCTACGACTTACCTTAAGTCGGTCACGACCTAAGACCTATTCAGAAACCCTTATAAATACGCCACTAGCTCCATCATTCAAGGGATCCTCTTCGGATTCTTGGAGGACGCCATTACTCTGCTGCATTATCAACTCAAACAACACTTCAAGCATTTCTATCATCAAGGACGCTACAACGAACTTCAAAAGAGAATCAACATCATTCAACATGAATTCGAGAGATTATACTTCTTTGAAGTTTGAGCTACTAGTCCAAAGTGTATTGTAATTGAAGAAAGTTGTATAGAGTTGTAATCAAATGAGCAATAAAGAAGATTGAAGTGGACGTAGGCTCGATCTTAAGCCGAACCACTATAAAAATTGTATCTTTTACTGCTTTTCTGTGATTTTACTGCTTAACTCTGATTCCCGTATTAACGGGTGGTGCTTTCACATTAACTTTACATACACCGGGGTGTTAGCATTCAGATTTTCACGTTAACATTTTTGGTGCTTTCACTGAGAACCCAACTCAGGAATACTTTCACCATTGCTTCGCGAAAGTTTGTTGAAAGAATCTCTCTAAAGACCAGAAGTTTATCCGAGATAATGGCTACTGGAAGACAGCTTAGATCTGACAGATCCGGTGATGCTCATGAGAATACTACCACTTCTCTTGCTCCAAATGAAGCAGCTCCAAATGAAGCAGCTCCGAGTGTTGGAATTACACAAGAGGTGTTTGATGCTGCAGTTTCTGGGTTATATCAGCAAATGGAAGCCCAGAACGCTCTAATGCTGGAAAGAATGAATGCTTTACTTGGAGGCAACCGTCAAGCAGAAAATAATGAAGAGACCTTTGCAGATGATGCCCATGATTCCCAAGAAAAAGGTATCCCTCAAAGAGCAGTTGGCATCGCCGCAGGGGAACCTTCTCAAGCTGAAGGTTCAAGGTCGCAGCCAAATTTTCGCGAACATTTGCCCAGGCAAACTTCTGAAAGAGCAGCTGACTTTTGCCCGGCAAAGCCTTTGAATGATAAGGAGTACCTATCAGGGATGATTCGCTCAATTATGAAAGAGAGCATGCAGAGGCAAGAGGATGAAAATGATTGGGGGTTTGCTCCAAGTAAGACACCGTTCACCGAAAAGATCTTGAAGGCAGAGTTTCCAAGGAAATTTGTACCTCCTACTATCCTGGCTTATCGAGGCACAAGTGACCCTAATCAGTTCCTGTACAAGTACGATTGGCATATGACCGGGGCAAGAGCAACAGATGAAATCAAGTACCGACACTTTCCAGTATACTTAGAGGGAGTGGCCTTACTTTGGTTCACAAAGCTGCCAATTAGATCCGTGGATCAATTTTCCGATTTAACACGAAAGTTCAAAGATCAGTTCAGGCTATATGCTACAAAGGCCAAGGATATAATGTCACTCTCTAGTCTAGAACAAAATCCCGGGGAGTATATCAGATCGTTCTTAAACCGCTTTAATATAGCCTTGGCCGAGGTTGATAACGCAGAGCCACGGATGGTTTTGACTTATCTGATGCGGGCTATCGATAAATCGAGTGAATTTGGCAAATGGCTAAAAATGAAGGAGCCAAACTCACTTGAGAAATTCTATAAGAAGGCCGACGAGTTTATGCGCTTGGAAAGCTTTCCTGTGCCAACAAAAGCAGTCGTGACCGAAATTCAGAATGTCAATGTTGCTTCTAATAAAGGAGAATCTGGAGGACAGAAAAGGAAGAATGATGATGGGAAAAGGCAGGGAAATCCAAAGAAAAACCGCCACTTTGAACCGTCGAATTATACTACCTTAACTGATACTCCAGAGAACATGTTCTTGGCAACAAAGGATATTGTTGAATATCCTAAACCACAAAAGTTGAGACTAAGGAAAAATGCCACGCAAAGTGAAAGATTCTGTAAATTCCACAATCAACCTGGCCATGACACTGACGAGTGTCGCCATTTGAAGGATCTGATTGAGAAGCTGTTGAAAGAGAATAAACTTCAGCAATATGTTCGGAGAAACAGGAATGATCCATCCTCATCCACTCAGGGGCAAATACTTCTCACTCATCATTACGACCCAAATGAAAGAACTGCAACGCAGGGATCTGAGAGGCTTATCATTAATGCTATCACGGGGGGCCCTCACCCAGCGGACAGAAGTTGGGACGAGATGGAAAGATATGCTCGTGCTTTGAGACAAGCCCCGGAGGGAGAGAATATCCTTGTTTTGGAAGATGATGCCTAATGGCCATATTTCACTTAATGGCTTTTTCTTAAAATTCATAGAATAATACTGGACTTATGATTCCTGTGTAAAATGCCATTGTAAAAACAGTGCAGATAAATAAGAGGAACTATAAATCTTGAACTTTCTATTACTATAAAATGCTTGTTTCATTTCGATATGCAAATATCTTAAAATATATTGCTAAAATGTCGATTTAATGTTGCAGGCAATCAAAGCAAAGCTCACCTAGTCAACACATCACAAAGCCAAGCGATTCCTACAAATCGCTCAACACGCGAATATCAGGCCACAAAAATTCCAGACCCAAATCCTACATAAGAAGTGCTTCAAACAAACAGTGAGTGATTCAACCGGAGTTGGGCCCTTGCAAACTAATTGAGATCGTTTGTGCAAACGAACATTCGATTAAGTAGCTTGTGTCCGCCCCTGCGAGCTCACTTAACAATGAAGTACACTTCTTTGGATAAAATAAAATACTTCCAAAAGAAGGAAATGTGGGTTTGGAAATGATAATGGGGAATCGCTGAGGATCAAATGGTGAAAAGACATGGGCGAGCAGGTAGGAAACAAATAAAGAACTCTTCGGAGGCACATTTCACCGGAGCTGAAGTGCAAACTCTTCGAAGGCCCACTCCTCCAGAGCTGAAATGCCAAATAAAGACCTCTTCGTGGGCACATTTTGTCAGGACTCGATTCTTCGTCTTCCGAAAATTCAACATCGACACTCACTTTATCGACTGCCGAGAAATCGAACGACGGAAAACCGAACACTGAGGGTTTTAAGAAAAAGAATTTAGGAAAAGAGAAGAGAAAAAGATAGAAATTAGGGAGGAGAGAAAATAGAAAATTAGAAAATAGAATAGAAAAGAGAAAAGAAGATAGAACATTTTAAAATAGAAGAAAAAGAGAATAGAGGAAAAAGAAAAAAACAGAAGAAAATAGGACGGGACAGAAAACAACAGAACAACATCAGAATCTCACAATTCGCAGCGGAACAACATATAATAATAAATGAATAATCTTTAAACAAAGAACTATCAGTTATTACATTTTATACATTTCATTACATCATCATATCATATTATCAGAGTATACAACAACAACAAACAGTGCAGTGGAAAAAGAAATACTATATAAACTAGAAATACGCCATGCCATCCATCTTGCCTCCAGCAACTCCAGAATATCCTGATAAACCTTAACTCTTGACTGCCCGTGTGGAAATTGGTGGGCACCCAGAGTTTAGGAAGGAAAACAATAAACTCCAAGTCAGTCATGTGACTGGTGTGAGAACTCAAAACAGTTTATTTATCTTTAAAAACAAAATAGAGGAATATTTTTAAATTCAATTCGCAATGCTTTTAAAAATGAGACTACCATAAGGCCTCCCGCACGCACACACAATGCAAACGCAGAATCAGAGGAGATTTCTCCTTATGATAGTCAAAGATGCTTGATACGCATTTAAAAAGAACATTTGATATTATTATTAGTGCATAGTGTAGGAAAAATTCATTTCGAAAGTAGAATATAAATCTTAGCCAACATAGACATTCCGAACTATGCCTACTATAGCTAACTATGTTCAATAGCAGGTTACCGCCACACTCCATAACAGGTTATACAACTAAAACCGTACAAGTCACGTATTGTTTCTTTGGATTTCCAACAAATGGTCAGGCCAAGGAACTTCCCATTGCCACATGAGAATGCCTCTGGAAAGACATCCCCGAGAACCAAACCGGAACTTTGCCAACACAAGGCCGGGTTACCCCTAACTGGGTAACTACTGACACGAGCACGCCATTCCCCGATCGTAAACGACCTTTCTCACGGGATCCCGAAAACCAACAACCACAAAGTAATAAATTCGTAGTAACCACATAGGTTAAATATCTGGGCTCCATACCATGATACCACCTCTATCCAGAAGGAAATGTACATACCCTAAAGGGTGCTACCCCTCATAACCTTGCCGCATCTTTCCTGTTTTGACCATTTCCGGGGTGTGAGGTTCGACGAAGTCACGTCCACAAAAACATACTTTATACAAAAGCCATGCTTTGGGTCAACAAATGATCAACACAATGATCACTAAGATAGACGATCAAATAAACGATCCTATCACAATAATCGACACAATGATCATTTCAGCAACACTCAGCATGTCACATTACCAAATTGGGAATATATCGCTGATAACTTCAACTATATAACCTCTGAGCTCGTACGTCTCAGAGAAGGGTGTTAAGCTAAAGAATAAATTCTCCGCCACCAACAGAAATATATTTGAAAGAAATCGGCTTTATATCTCAACTTGTAATGTCAGACACACAATCCATACAAGTCTGTTCCGGGATCGACCAAAACCGAAGGCACTTACAAAGAAGTCCTTGCAATCCGGATATTCACAATCCTGATCGGATTCACCATCACATATGGAGAACTCTATACCGTAGCTACTCGGTGCAGAGTAAATCGACAGGTCATCCTATCGCTCTCGCAAATACCGGGTCTTCAACACCGATCTTCAATGCAATTCACAACGACGTATCACATATTCGGAATGGGTTATACGACCCCATGGTCCTTTCCCGGTTAACCCGAATAGTGAGTGCTTATTCAAAAATAAGTGTAGCATTCACATTCAAACAAAACACATCAAATACCCATTCAAAGGGAAATATTGATAGTCGGCTATTGAACTATCAATTGATATGCACACATCACCAGATTCCAAATAATTTTCCAATTATTTATTTCACAAAAATATCTTTACAAGATATATTATTTCATACTTCAAAAATAAATCAATATTTATTTTTAAACCAATTTCACTTTCTTTTATAAATTCCTTAGTGAATTTATAATTCCAAGATATCAATGAATATTCGATTTCAATTATTCATTTCAATTTTCTTTTCAATTTATCTTCAAAAAGATAAATTCTCAAAATATTCACTTTATATTGGAAAACATTTCCATACTTATTTATTCATAAGTAATTCACAAATTTTATTTATTTTCAACACTTGGAAAATATTCAATATACTTCAATCGAAATTAAGTATATATTTCATTCTATTAAGGAAATCATTCTCTTCAACATATTTATTTGGGCCAAAACGAATGTTATGTAAAACATCGTTACGACAACCCAAAAATCACTAGTATAGGGATTCGAAATTAAATAGATAGATAAATCCCAATACTATACAAAACATTTCCTTTCGGAAATCATTTACTATAACAACAGTGTTATAGTCCATCATCTCCTTCTATTTCTCGAAAACGTCTATTTCAACAATAAATGTTGAAATCTATGGTTTCGAATCTCAACACATTTTAAAACATCGTTAGATCGTTTTAATTCTATTTGAAAAATCACATTCAAAACATTTTCTTTAACGTGTTATTCACTATTCAAAAACGTGAATATACTTCATTAACAATTTCATCCTTTTATTCATTTTAATTCAAAGGATTATTCACTATTCAAAAATGTGAATATAACTCCATTTATAGGTTTCAACAAATTTTCTTGTCAAAATAAGTCATTTGCGAATTTATAAAACAACGTTTATAAATTCCATTTCTATTTATTTATAAAAACTTCCTTTTTATAAATTCTTTTATTAACCTATTTCAGTTTATAACTCAATTATTACTCAAAGTTCATATTGTAAGTTAAGTGCTTATAATCTATTTGTTTGCAAAACCGTTCCTTTGAACTTCATAATTATAAATCTTATGACCTATAAGATTCAATTATTCACCCAAATCTATTCCTCAATTAACTTCACCAATTTATAAATCTTACTATTTATAAATTTTATTTATAACTTCACAGTTTATAATTCTATAAATTTCATTCATTTATGAAATTCATTTTCACTTCATTCAAACACTTATAAAAACTCGTTTTATAATGTCTATATTTCAATTTATAAATATCCATTTATAAATCACTTAATATAAATCAATTTATATTATTCTTTTAAAACATCTTTAATCTTCTTTATAATTTCACCATTCTCTTGATTTATAAAATAATTAAATTTTATAAATCCTATATTTAAACTTTTCACAATAAATTCAAAAATCCCAGTTTAAACTATTTTATACATCATTAACCCGTATGTTCAAAAATCAATCTTTTAACTATATTTCACAAAAACCATAATTTTATAACTTTAAAAATTATAGCGTTTAATTATTTAAAATGGGTCAATTCCAAAAATTATTTTATATAACGTATACTTTCCAAAAATCACTTTAAAATTCATTTTAAAATTCCAAATTTGGTCCAATGATGCTACACACCAAATAGTCAATCACGACAACAACGATATCATATATCAATATGATAATCCATCAAATATCAAAATATCTGAAATCAAATAAAAACTGTTGAGGAATCCAGTTGGATCCCTCCAACCTGTTTTCCTGCATCCACAAACATTAGCACAATACCAATTTCGCTCCAGTACGAAATTATCGCGGTGTATGTTCTTATTAAATATTATCCGCTTAATAACGGCGTAATAGGGTCTCATCCGCTAAACAAATAAATGCGGGAAATCAATAACTCCAATATATACATATGCCAATATATATATATATTGCTATTATATATAATACCAATTTCACTGTTTATGAAATATTCGCGGTATATGTTTTTAATAAATAACATCCGCTTACTAACGGCATATAATGTCTATTTTAACAATCAATAGATATTAATCAACATTCAAACATGCATTCAATTATTTTAAATCTAACTATTTAAAATAAAATCGAAACTGATTCGATTGAGTGAGAAGTTCTCACCTTGATTTTTAAATTCCGTTTTAGCGATTTATTTCGAATAAAATTAAACGGACGTTTAATTTTACCCAAAATTCTCACTAACTCCAAACGACTCCAAACCAACTCCATCGCGTAGTGCTCGTCCATACGATTCCAACGCAAAAAATCTCGTCCGAAACGGACCTCGTATGACCAAGATACAACAGTTTAAAGTTTGTACAATTATAAATATAATTATTTACAACTAAATTAAAATTTTTATACCCAACTAAATCTAGGCCGTGCATAGCAGATCCAACGCCTCAAGTTCATCTCCCCAACCTATCGTTCATCTCCAGACAACACGAACGCACATGAACCCAACCTTTAGCATTAGGGTTAAATTTTACATCAACCACACACCACTTCGACACGATCAAGAGCCACCACGTCGAAGGGCATCACAGCCTCTACCCACGCCCAGAACGCGCGCCTACTCGGTGGCCCCAAGCTCCTCGAAAACCGTGTTGAACGCGTCAACTTCGTGGTTGAATTGCAGACAATCCACCACATGAAACTCCATCTCCACCGTTGAGATACTACTACTCGACGCTCTCTACAATATTCATGTTGAAGCTTTCTCGAAATAATGTGTAGATTTGGAGTAAATGGAAGGGAAAGAGTGGAGCATTTTCGGCCGTGGGTTTTGACTGTGGCGGCTAGGGTTTAATTTTCCTTTTTTTTTCTTCATAAATTATGAAGGCAAGGGTCTATTTATAAGGAACCGACGAACACTATTCATCCCGGAAATTCCGAACTCCGATTTACGCGCCGTAACTAGCGTTTCTAGGGTTTACCCCGCGTTCCGGACACAATGGAACATGTTTCGGAAGCTAATTATGAAGTATGTGCGAGTTATGGCTATAAACGCTCAATTTGAATTAAACCGATTTAAGTCGATTTCTAGGCGTTTTAATTTGTATCGGACAAACGGTAAATCCAATTGAATTGAAATTTGAAATCTTACAATAATATCACATTACGGAACCGATGAAACTGGTTTCGTCGAAATCCGAGACTTTTTGAAAAATGGCTATTTTAGCTCGCCAAATTTAAATTAAAAATAAATCGATGCGTTTCGAGCTGCCACGATCAAACGATAGCTCCGATTGACACGAAATTTGAAATCCGGTAATAACTAACTATTACGGATCCAATGGAACTGGTTTCGTTCAATTCTGAGACTGTTCAAAAATTGACTATTTTCACTAGTCGATTTAAATATTAAAATATTCAATTTTCACAAATTAACTTTTAATTCGATTTTAAAAGTTCTAAAATATCGTTCTAACTCCCATATGATAAAATAAAATTTTACAAATCATTTTCAATCATTTTTAACTATATTTTCAATTATTTCCATAATTTAACGTATTAAATTATCGATTTAAAAATCCAATTAAATTCAATAATTCAAATAAAAATTTATTTGACTTATAGATTCACTTATTAATATTTAAAATTAATTAAATATTCAAATTTTAATTTCTAAAAATTCTGGGTCGTTACAATCTTCCCCACTTAAAAGAATTTCGTCCTCGAAATTACTAAGTAAGAAAAGTTATAGAATTTATTAATTTTTCCCAAAATTCATAGTTAAACTTCTTACAATACTTTACTAAGTTTTCAAATCATACTTAGTTATCTTTTCGAAAACAACTACCATTGTTTAACTTTCACTTCCAAAATCAAAGTTAAAGTTTTCAAAATTTCCCAATTTTCTCAAATTTTTTTCTAACGCCTTAAATTTTCGGAAAAATTCGCCATAGTCTCCTTTGCGCGGCTCGATCCGAAATAAAAAATAAAAAATGACAGTATATATATCACAAATATACATCTCATCAAGTAATGAGGCATCCCGAAGGGAAAAAAGTGTAAAAGTACGGTATGTAATCCGAGATATGTACCTTATATTTTATTAGCAAGCATATACGGCTAATATAGCGCAAAAGCGAGCTCCAAATGCGAAGCAAATGCGATCCGCACCTACTAATCACTCAACAAACAACATGAGAATCATGCATATAGATAATAGTATCGATATACAACATATAGCAACATAATAACTATATATGTGAACATGGAAATTGAAACAAAAGCAACAAATGCAAACATCAACCAACTATCATTCAACAAATTTTCATTCATATTCTTATTAATATTAATGAAATAGGTTTTCAATTTAACCACATTTGATTCATTAATAGTGGATGTTTTTACTAACATTCATTCTCAATTCAATTAGTTATCACTTACTAATTCATATTCAAGTTGGTTCACTTCCAATTTAAATTCAATTTTATTCAAATTTATTTACTTCTAATTTAAATTCAATTACATAGCTTTAAATTTCACTAATTCACTTTCATTAACACTTAATGAATTATATACAATCAATTAACAATCATATATCAACCAATGTATATATAATTACAACCAAATTCCTTTGCTTATCAATTGGTTTAATTAATTGATTTTCATTCTATTATTCAACTTCCAATAATATTAGATTTTAATGAATTAACACTTATATTCATTATTTCATATCAACTTAATTCACATTTAATTGATTAATATTCAATCCATTCATTCAATTCTGTTACAAAAGTTGAATTTCATTTCATAACTTAAGTTCACATTTATCACTTCACTTTATTATTTTACTTTGATACTAATATCAACTTCATTCAATATCTCTTAAGTTATATTCATATAGTTTCACTTCTCATATATAAGTTTATTTCACAATTGCAAATCACATTAATTATAATTCAATTCTTATAATTCTTTTTTACTTATACAATTATTCTTTTATTTAGATTATTCAAACAACTAAACAATCAACTTATATACACTTTAATAATTCTGAAAATTATTTCTTTATATATACAAAATATACTCAAGGTAAAATTATTTCATTTACCCAATTTAAAACAATATCGTGTCGAATTGTTCTATTCAAGTGTTTAGAAACCCCTTCGGCATAGTTTGACAGACCGCGCTGACGAAAGTTCATATGCCACTCAATAAACCAATCATCACAATATAAAACAATTTCATATTAACTAACAAAT
This sequence comes from Allium cepa, assembly GCA_030765085.1. Classification (NCBI taxonomy): domain Eukaryota; kingdom Viridiplantae; phylum Streptophyta; class Magnoliopsida; order Asparagales; family Amaryllidaceae; genus Allium; species Allium cepa. The sequence continues at coordinate 869,704,156 of CM060943.1, read as the reverse complement.
ACGCTCTCATAGCTATTATTACACTCAAATTCATTCTAGAGCACTACTGACTCTATCTCTAATGAATAATACCCAACAGAACCATGGTTGTCGCTTAACCATAAGCTCTGATACCACATTGTCAGGACTCGATTCTTCGTCTTCCGAAAATTCAACATCGACACTCACTTTATCGACTGCCGAGAAATCGAACGACGGAAAACCGAACACTGAGGGTTTTAAGAAAAAGAATTTAGGAAAAGAGAAGAGAAAAAGATAGAAATTAGGGAGGAGAGAAAATAGAAAATTAGAAAATAGAATAGAAAAAAGAAAAGAAGATAGAACATTTTAAAATAGAAGAAAAAGAGAATAGAGGAAAAAGAAAAAAACAGAAGAAAATAGGACGGGACAGAAAACAACAGAACAACATCAGAATCTCACAATTCGCAGCGGAACAACATATAATAATAAATGAATAATCTTTAAACAAAGAACTATCAGTTATTACATTTTATACATTTCATTACATCATCATATCATATTATCAGAGTATACAACAACAACAAACAGTGCAGCGGAAAAAGAAATACTATATAAACTAGAAATACGCCATGCCATCCATCTTGCCTCCAGCAACTCCAGAATATCCTGATAAACCTTAACTCTTGACTGCCCGTGTGGAAATTGGTGGGCACCCAGAGTTTAGGAAGGAAAACAATAAACTCCAAGTCAGTCATGTGACTGGTGTGAGAACTCAAAACAGTTTATTTATCTTTAAAAACAAAATAGAGGAATATTTTTAAATTCAATTCGCAATGCTTTTAAAAATGAGACTACCATAAGGCCTCCCGCACACACACACAATGCAAACGCAGAATCGGAGGAGATTTTTCCTTATGATAGTCAAAGATGCTTGATGCGCATTTAAAAAGAACATTTGATATTATTATTAGTGCATAGTGTAGGAAAAATTCATTTCGAAAGTAGAATATAAATCTTAGCCAACATAGACATTCCGAACTATGCCTACTATAGCTAACTATGTTCAATAGCAGGTTACCGCCACATTCCATAGCAGGTTATACAACTAAAACCGTACAAGTCACGTATTGTTTCTTTGGATTTCCAACAAATGGTCAGGCCAAGGAACTTCCCATTGCCACATGAGAATGCCTCTGGAAAGACATCCCCGAGAACCAAACCGGAACTCTGCCAACACAAGGCCGGGTTACCCCTAACTGGGTAACTACTGACGCGAGCACGCCATTCCCCGATCGTAAACGACCTTTCTCACGGGATCCCGAAAACCAACAACCACAAAGTAATAAATTCGTAGTAACCACATAGGTTAAATATCTGGGCTCCATACCATGATACCACCTCTATCCAGAAGGAAATGTACATACCCTAAAGGGTGCTACCCCTCGTAACCTTGCCGCATCTTTCTTGTTTTGACCATTTCCGGGGTGTGAGGTTCGACGAAGTCACGTCCACAAAAACATACTTTATACAAAAGCCATGCTTTGGGTCAACAAATGATCAACACAATGATCACTAAGATAGACGATCAAATAAACGATCCTATCACAATAATCAACACAATGATCATTTCAGCAACACTCAGCATGTCACATTACCAAATTGGGAATATATCGCTGATAACTTCAACTATATAACCTCTGAGCTCGTACGTCTCAGAGAAGGGTGTTAAGCTAAAGAATAAATTCTCCGCCACCAAAAGAAATATATTTGAAAGAAATCGGCTTTATATCTCAACTTGTAATGTCAGACACACAATCCATACAAGTCTGTTCCGGGATCGAACAAAACCGAAGGCACTTACAAAGAAGTCCTTGCAATCCGGATATTCACAATCCTGATCGGATTCACCATCACATATGGAGAACTCTATACCGTAGCTACTCGGTGCAGAGTAAATCGACAGGTCATCCTATCGCTCTCGCAAATACCGGGTCTTCAACACCGATCTTCAATGCAATTCACAACGACGTATCACATATTCGGAATGGGTTATACGACCCCATGGTCCTTTCCCGGTTAACCCGAATAGTGAGCGCTTATTCAAAAATAAGTGTAGCATTCACATTCAAACAAAACACATCAAATACCCATTCAAAGGGAAATATTGATAGTCGGCTATTGAACTATCAATTGATATGCACACATCACCAGATTCCAAATAATTTTCCAATTATTTATTTCACAAAAATATCTTTACAAGATATATTATTTCATACTTCAAAAATAAATCAATATTTATTTTTAAACCAATTTCACTTTCTTTTATAAATTCCTTAGTGAATTTATAATTCCAAGATATCAATGAATATTCGATTTCAATTATTCATTTCAATTTTCTTTTCAATTTATCTTCAAAAAGATAAATTCTCAAAATATTCACTTTATATTGGAAAACATTTCCATACTTATTTATTCATAAGTAATTCACAAATTTTATTTATTTTCAACACTTGGAAAATATTCAATATACTTCAATCGAAATTAAGTATATATTTCATTCTATTAAGGAAATCATTCTCTTCAACATATTTATTTGGGCCAAAACGAATGTTATGTAAAACATCGTTACGACAACCCAAAAATCACTAGTATAGGGATTCGAAATTAAATAGATAGATAAATCCCAATACTATACAAAACATTTCCTTTCGGAAATCATTTACTATAACAACAGTGTTATAGTCCATCATCTCCTTCTATTTCTCGAAAACGTCTATTTCAACAATAAATGTTGAAATCTATGGTTTCGAATCTCAACACATTTTAAAACATCGTTAGATCGTTTTAATTCTATTTGAAACATCACATTCAAAACATTTTCTTTAACGTGTTATTCACTATTCAAAAACGTGAATATACTTCATTAACAATTTCATCCTTTTATTCATTTTAATTCAAAGGATTATTCACTATTCAAAAATGTGAATATAACTCCATTTATAGGTTTCAACAAATTTTCTTGTCAAAATAAGTCATTTGCGAATTTATAAAACAACGTTTATAAATTCCATTTCTATTTATTTATAAAAACTTCCTTTTTATAAATTCTTTTATTAACCTATTTCAGTTTATAACTCAATTATAACTCAAAGTTCATATTGTAAGTTAAGTGCTTATAATCTATTTGTTTGCAAAAATCGTTCCTTTGAACTTCATAATTATAAATCTTATGACCTATAAGATTCAATTATTCACCCAAATCTATTCCTCAATTAACTTCACCAATTTATAAATCTTACTATTTATAAATTTTATTTATAACTTCACAGTTTATAATTCTATAAATTTCATTCATTTATGAAATTCATTTTCACTTCATTCAAACACTTATAAAAACTCGTTTTATAATGTCTATATTTCAATTTATAAATATCCATTTATAAATCACTTAATATAAATCAATTTATATTATTCTTTTAAAACATCTTTAATCTCCTTTATAATTTCACCATTCTCTTGATTTATAAAATAATTAAATTTTATAAATCCTATATTTAAACTTTTCACAATAAATTCAAAAATCCCAGTTTAAACTATTTTATACATCATTAACCCGTATTTTCAAAAATCAATCTTTTAACTATATTTCACAAAAACCATAATTTTATAACTTTAAAAATTATAGCGTTTAATTATTTAAAATGGGTCAATTCCAAAAATTATTTTATATAACGTATACTTTCCAAAAATCACTTTAAAATTCATTTTAAAATTCCAAATTTGGTCCAATGATGCAAAACACCAAATAGTCAATCACGACAACAACGATATCATATATCAATATGATAATCCATCAAATATCAAAATATCTGAAATCAAATAAAAAATGTTGAGGAATCCAGTTGGATTCCTCCAACCTGTTTTCCTGCATCCACAAACATTAGCACAATACCAATTTCGCTCCAGTACGAAATTATCGCGGTATATGTTCTTATTAAATATTATCCGCTTAATAACGGCGTAATAGGGTCTCATCCGCTAAACAAATAAATGCGGGAAATCAATAACTCCAATATATACATATGCCAATATATATATATTGCTATTATATATAATACCAATTTCACTGTTTATGAAATATTCGCGGTATATGTTTTTAATAAATAACATCCGCTTACTAACGGCGTATAATGTCTATTTTAACAATCAATAGATATTAATCAACATTCAAACATGCATTCAATTATTTTAAATCTAACTATTTAAAATAAAATCGAAACTGATTCGATTGAGTGAGAAGTTCTCACCTTGATTTTTAAATTCCGTTTTAGCGATTTATTTCGAATAAAATTAAACGGACGTTTAGTTTTACCCAAAATTCTCACTAACTCCAAACGAGTCCAAACCAACTCCATCGCGTAGTGCTCGTCCATACGATTCCAACGCAAAAAATCTCGTCCGAAACGGACCTCGTATGACCAAGATACAACAGTTTAAAGTTTGCACAATTATAAATATAATTATTTACAACTAAATTAAATTTTTTATACCCAACTAAATCTAGGCCGTGCATAGCAGATCCAACGCCTCAAGTTCATCTCCCCCAACCTCTCGTTCATCTCCAGACAACACGAACGCACATGAACCCAACCTTTAGCATTAGGGTTAAATTTTACATCAACCACACACCACTTCGACACGATCAAGAGCCACCACGTCGAAGGGCATCACAGCCTCTACCCACGCCCAGAACGCGCGCCTACTCGGTGGCCCCAAGCTCCTCGAAAACCGTGTTGAACGCGTCGACTTCGTGGTTGAATTGCAGACAATCCACCACATGAAACTCCATCTCCACCGTTGAGATACTACTACTCGACGCTCTCTACAATATTCATGTTGAAGCTTTCTCGAAATAATGTGTAGATTTGGAGTAAATGGAAGGGAAAGAGTGGAGCATTTTCGGCCGTGGGTTTTGACTGTGGCGGCTAGGGTTTAATTTTCCTTTTTTTTTTATAAATTATGAAGGCAAGGGTCTATTTATAAGGAACCGACGAACACTATTCATCCCGGAAATTCCGAACTCCGATTTACGCGCCGTAACCAGCGTTTCTAGGGTTTACCCCGCGTTCCGGACACAATGGTACAGGTTTCGGAAGCTAATTCGGAAGTATGTGCGAGTTATGGCTATAAACGCTCAATTTGAATTAAACCGATTTAAGTCGATTTCTAGGCGTTTTAATTTGTATCGGACAAACGGTAAATCCAATTGACTTGAAATTTGAAAACTTACAATAATATCACATTACGGATCCGATGAAACTGGTTTCGTCGAAATCCGAGACTTTTTGAAAAATAGCTATTTTAGCTCGCCAAATTTAAATTAAAAATAAATCGATGCGTTTCGAGCTGCCACGATCAAACGATAGCTCCGATTGACACGAAATTTGAAATCCGATAATAACTAACTATTACGGATCCAATGGAACTGGTTTCGTTCAATTCTGAGACTGTTCAAAAATTGACTATTTTCACTAGTCGATTTAAATATTAAAATATTCAATTTTCACAAATTAACTTTTAATTCGATTTTAAAAGTTCTAAAATATCGTTCTAACTCCCATTTGATAAAATAAAATTTTACAAATCATTTTCAATCATTTTTAACTATATTTTCAATTATTTCCATAATTTAACGTATTAAATTATCGATTTAAAAATCCAATTAAATTCAATAATTCAAATAAAAATTTATTTGACTTATAGATTCACTTATTAATATTTAAAATTAATTAAATATTCAAATTTTAATTTCTAAAAATTCTGGGTCGTTACACATTTCACCAGACCTGAAGTGCAAACTCTTCGGAGGCCCACTTCTCCAGAGCTGAAATGCCAGATAAAGACCTCTTCGGGGGCACATTTCACGAGAGCTGAAGTGCAAACTCTTCGGAGGCCCACTTCTCCAGAGCTGAAATGCCAAACAAAGACCTCTTCGGGGGAACATTTCACCAGAGCTGAAGTGCAAACTCTTCGGAGGCCCACTTCTCCAGAGCTGAAATGCCAAACAAAGACCTCTTCGGGGGCACATTTCACCGGAGCTGAAGTGCAAACTCTTCGGAGGCCCACTTTTCCAGAGCTGAAATGCCAAAGAAAGACCTCTTCTGGGGCACATTTCACCAGACCTAAAGTGCAAACTCTTCGGAGGCCCACTTCTCCAGAGCTGAAACGCCAAACAAAGACCTCTTCGGGGGCACATTTCATAAGAGCTGAAGTGCAAACTCTTCGGAGGCCCACTTCTCCAGAGCTGAAATGCCAAACAAAGACCTCTTCGGGGGAACATTTCACCGGAGCTGAAGTGCAAACTCTTCGGAGGCCCACAAAGACCTCTTCGGGGGCACATTTCACCGGAGCTGAAGTGCAAACTCTTCGGAGGCCCACTTCTCGAGAGCTGAAATGCCAAACAAATACCTCTTCGGGGGCACATTTCACCGGAGCTGAAGTGAAAACTCTTCGGAGGCCCACTTCTCCAGAGCTGAAATGCCAAACTAAGACCTCTTCGGGGGCACATTTCACGAGAGCTGAAGTGCAAACTCTTCGGAGGCCCACTTCTCCAAAGCTGAAATGCCAAACAAAGACCTCTTCGGGGGCACATTTCACCAGAGCTGAAGTGCAAACTCTTCGGAGGCCCACTTCTCCAGAGCTGAAATGCCAAACAAAGACCTCTTCGGGGGCACATTTCACTAGAGCTGAAGTGCAAACTCTTCGGAGGCCCACTTCTCCAGAGCTGAAATGCCAAACCAAGACCTCTTCGGGGGCACATTTCACGAGAGCTGAAGTGCAAACTCTTCGGAGGCCCACTTCTCCAGAGCTGAAATGCCAAACAAAGACCTCTTCGGGGGCACATTTCACCAGAGCTGAAGTGCAAACTCTTCGGAGGCCCACTTCTCCAGAGTTGAAATGCCAAACAAAGACCTCTTCGGGGGCACATTTCACCGGAGCTGAAGTGCAAACTCTTCGAAGGCCCACTTCTCCAGAGCTGAAATGCCAAAGAAAGACCTCTTCGGGGGCACATTTCACCAGAGCTGAAGTGCAAACTCTTCGGAGGCCCACTTCTCCAGAGCTGAAATGCCAAATAAAGACCTCTTCGTGGGCACATTTCACCAGAGCTGAAGTGCAAACTCTTCGAAGGCCCACTTCTCCAGAGCTGAAATGCCAAACAAAGACCTCTTCGGGGGCACATTTCACCAGAGCTGAAGTGCAAACTCTTGGGAGGCCCACTTCTCCAGAGCTGAAATGCCAAACAAAGACCTCTTCGAGGGAACATTTCACCAGAGCTGAAGTGCAAACTCTTCGGAGGCCCACTTCTCCAGAGTTGAAATGCCAAAGAAAAACCCCTTCGGGGGCAAATTTCAACGGAGCTGAAGTGCAAACTCTTCGGAGGCCCACTTCTCCAGAGCTGAAATGCCAAACAAAGACCTCTTCGGGGGCACATTTCACCGGAGCTGAAGTGTAAACTCTTCGGAGGCCCACTTCTCCAGAGCTGAAGTGCCAAATAAAGACCTCTTCAGGGGCACATTTCACGGAGCTGAAGTGCAATCTCTGTGGAGGCCCACTTCTCCAGAGTTGAAATGTCAAATCAAAGCCCTCCAGCGAGGCGAAAAAGAAAAGAAAAGAAAGGCTTCTCCAACACAAGGCGCACTCTACTAAAGCAAGAATAATATTTCCTCAAAAATGGAAAATTATTCTCTAAAGAAAGAGTGCATGCCTTCTCAAAATGGAAGAGTTATTCTCTAAAGTTTCAAAAGGCAAAACAAGAAGGATGACCCCACACCGTCAAATGGAGTAAAACATTAGACCAATAAGGCTTCCGCAATAGGTTCCATTGATGCAAGTTCCTTTGCGAAAGCTGGGGCATCTGAAGTTTCTTCTTGAAAACCAGGGGCATCGTGAAGCTGAGTCGACCAAAAAGAGTGCAAAAATCCGAATTAGTCAAAAATTCATCTTTCAGCAAAAATTTTAATGCTCCTCTCCTTAACCGTCACAGCACTTAGTCTTTTAAAAATTGATTTGTGACTGGAATATTCGAAAAGAGGAAGGAAGTGCTACAAAAGGAAAGAATGAAATTAGTACCGGACAACTCGGATTTTGAAAATCCCAGAAATGGAAAGATCCAGTTTGCCCCACTACTTCATCTTATCGAAAACACATTCTATATGAAGAACTGAATATTCGAAAGTAAAGGTGCACGTTTTCTAAAAGCATGTGAAGTGTTGTGCAAAGCTACTAAAATAACAAGTAAATAAAGCAATACTTGAAATAATACTGGTTGGCATATGTCAATTCAGAAGAATTCGAGGCTTGTTATTTGAAAGTAAGTGCGGTGTCAATGCAGATAGCAGTTATAACTGTGTGAACTTTGTGTTGATACTTCATTCAAGATAGTTGATTCGCAACACTTCATCAAGACCATACTAATTTGCTTACAGTAAAATACCAGTTCTTTGATCTAATCCATCACTCGATATGGGCAATCGGTGATGAGTATATTCGCCGTATTTTTCTGCAAATGTTGCGTTTAACAGGTTGGTAAAATAATCTGTAAAGAGATGCAACAAGTTCAGGTCAAAGTTCCAATGAATCGCATTGGTCAAGTTTAAAAGGCTTCAGGTCAAAATAAAGCAAAGTTGCCTAAGTACAAGCTCAACAGCTCAGTAAAGCACGAGTTAAGAAGAATCGAAGCACACGACCTAGTCCCTAGGCGTATACTTCGAGGGGCAAGTGTTAACTCCACTTTTTCAGCAAGGCCATGATATCAAAAATCGACCGAGAAACCAATGATAGTTCGTCTCGAAGAATAGTCAACTCAGAATCCCAACAAAGCAAGTTCTGTTGAATGGCTTTTCAGATAAGATCCCCTACGGAGGGGGGTCCAGGGGGGTGCCAACCCCCCAAGGTGGGGGTGCGGGAGCAACGCCACCGCTACGGTGATCGACCTGACCGGTCAGGTCGCAGGGGTCCAGGGGGCAGCGCCCCCGGCGGGGTGCGGAGCAGCGCCCCGTCCAAAACGGTATACGACTTAGAGAATGGAGCGACCTATCTTCTACACGAAGTCAGCGACCTAACACATGAAGCGGGCCAAGCGACTTAACTTCTGAAGTGGGTTACCGACTTAACAAGGTTGCCGACTTAATAAGGTTGCCGACTTAACAAGTGGCACGACCTACCGACTTAAAAGGCATCGCGACTTAGCGAGTTAAGCAACTCACCGACTTAAGGCATAAAGCGGCTCAACCGAGTTAACGAGCTAACAGGAGAAGCGACTTAACAGGTAACGACCTAAGTACTCCGCGACCTAAGAATCACTAAATCGCTCGCGACCTAAGTATCACTAAGTCCCTCGTGACCTAAGTATCACTAAGTCGCTCGCGACCTATGTATCACTATGTCGCTCGCGACCTAAGTAGGTCGGAGTAGTTCCTTTAGGCCGTATTTGGTAGGTCGCATCTCTCTCCCCTGCCATTCCTTAGGTCGCCCACGACCTAAGTTATAGCCGACCTATCCTAGCCGACTTATCCCTAAGTCGTCCATAACTTGTTAGCTCGCACAGAAGAGACCCACGACCTATGATAAGTCGCAACGGCCGACCTACGACTTACCTTAAGTCGGTCACGACCTAAGACCTGTTCAGAAACCCCTATAAATACGCCACTAGCTCCATCATTCAAGGGATCCTCTTCGGATTCTTGGAGGACGCCATTACTCTGCTGCATTCTCAACTCAAACAACACTTCAAGCATTTCTATCATCAAGGATGCTACAACGAACTTCAAAAGAGAATCAACATCATTCAACATGAATTCGAGAGATTATACTTCTTTGAAGTTTGAGCTACTAGTCCAAAGTGTATTGTAATTGAAGAAAGTTGTATAGAGTTGTAATCAAATGAGCAATAAAGAAGATTGAAGTGGACGTAGGCTCGATCTTAAGCCGAACCACTATAAAAATTGTATCATTTACTGCTTTTCTGTGATTTTACTGCTTAACTCCGATTCCCGTATTAACGGGTGGTGCTTTCACATTAATTTTACATACACCGGGGTGTTAGCGTTCAGATTTTCACGTTAACATTTTGAAAATTTCCTTATTATAGAGAATAAATAGATTTACAGCTTAAAATAATTTAAAAATATCACATAATAATTATTTTAAATGACAACTTATATTAAAAAGTATTTGAATTTTTTTGGAAAATTGTGCTCGAAATCAAAGAAATCACTCAAAACTATCCTTCAAATTCAATTAAAATTCGATTCAAATTCAATTCAAATTTGAATTTCAAATTAATCAAAACTTGGCTAGCCTATTAATAGGCAACATAGCCCTCAAACATTTTAGAAATGTCACAAAAACATGAAGTAAAAGTCAAAATTCAGAGTGAAAAAGAACATAAAAACGCTTAGGTGCAATAACACCCAGTCTGAAATCTTCTCTGGGTTCAACTTTCGGACACAAAACAGGTGACCAAACTACCTTTGATTAAACTAAAAATTTGTGTGCACAAAGTAGAAAACTTCATTTTTCAATAAGAAAAGAATCAACGAATATCGACAAAAAATGAAAAAGTTACGCTGCCTCAAACATGGACTCAGACCATGTTTGTTATAGTGAAACAAGAATGTGCCTAGGCTTGAAAATCCATTCTAGGTTCAACTTCCAGGCATAAAACAGAGCACCAAACGGTATCGAATTGAGATCAAAATTGGTAGGCATATAGTAGAAAATTTTATCTTTCAAACAGAATCATGCAATTTGGGTAAAGTTGAGAAAGTTATGATATCTCAAAGTTGAACTCAGGCATTGTTCACCGCAAAATCTAGGCAAAAACATGCCCCGGGTCAAAGTTCAGCAATATATTTCTATAAGCTTCATAGGTCGTAATGACTTGAAATTGGTAATGTTCAATAGCTATACATAAAACTACAAAAAGAATCATGCAATTTGGATAAGGTATTAGGAAGTTATGATGTCTCAAATTTGAACCCATGCAGTGTTTTCACGGTAAAAATCTGGGCAAAACCATGCTCCAAGTCAAAGTTCAGCAACGGATTTCTATAAGCTACATATGTCTAAATAGCCCGACGTTTGGCGTGCTTATAGTTCAACAACTATACTTTAAACTTCAAAAAGAATCAGGGAATTTGGACAAAGTACGAGAATGTTATGATATCTCAAACATGGACTTGGGCCATTTTTGCAACAACACAACAAAATGTGTACAGGTAATTTCCAGGCTGTGCATTGATTTTGTAACAAGGTTTTCATGTATTAAACGAAATAGTTTTGCTATGAAATTTTGCAGATATATACTATAACACATGAACTATCAATAGAGAAAATCCGACAGCATTTCGTTGTCGAAATTGAGAGGAAAAGGCATGCAAAACAGTACCCAGACTCAATTTGATAGAAAACTAAAACGTAGACAAAAAGGCTATTTTTCAATGATTTTTTTTTGCAATTTGAAGCTTTTTTTGCTAGAATGTGTGAGTTAATTAACTCACCTTGCTGTAGTGAAGATAAAAATTTGAATTTATGTTGAAAGATGCAAGCTTGGAGGTGGAAGAAGCTTCAAATAACCAGGAGGACTCAAAAATAGTGCATGCAAGAAAAGTTTTACACTAAATTAGAAAAACCCATTTTCAATTTATGATTTTGATGAAACATTTAGATTTGAAGTGAGATTACCTTTTAATTTCATTCTAATTTGAAGAAGTTTCAGCTAGAATTGAAGAAAATTGGCTTGCAATTTGAAATCGAAAGAAAAGGAATTTTCGTTTTGCTGTACTTGTTTCAAAAAATGAAGAAGGAAGGCTAAGAAAATGAACATACAGTAAATGAATTTTCCTCTTCCTCACTTATCTGGTTAAGGCTAATGGGCTTTGGACCTAAGAAGGGGAAACAAATCACTTAGCCTAAGCAATTAATTCGCATGCAAAACAAATATTCACTTATTTACACTATAGTAAAACAAAGTCATTATTTTTTCAATTTTCCTACCAAACAAAATATGCACATTTACATACTGATGAAATAATTTACTTTACACCATATAAAAAGATTAATTTATACTTTTGAAACATTATTATTATTAAATTGTTTATTTCACAATAATACAAAAGTTTTACCAAATACATGTAAAGCCTGCATATTTAACTTCTAAAATTCATCAAAATTCATTTTATTACTTAGAAAAATATTTATAGCCATATTCATACTTAATTTATAGCCAAAACATATTTTAAACCAATTCCACGTTTTTATTTAAATAATCCGTCTTAAAAAATTACATTCTTCTTTTTAAAGTTTTTAAAAGAAGCAAATTGGCAATAATTAATATAATTATTGCATTTTCTCTAAAAATAAAATAATTTTCCTTTTATTATCACACTAACCAAATAAACTAATGCTTTTAACTTTATTTTCTCGTTTTAAATTCCAAAATTCATTGTTTATTTCAAATAAACAATTTAAAATCCCAAATTTTTATTTAATTCACAATATTAAATTATAATTACCATTATAATTTACTTTTAATAGGTAATCTACAAACCAGGGTTGTTACAATTGTGAATTCTAGAATGTTATCGAAATAAATATTAAACCAATTGGAATTAAAAGTGTTGAACAAAATTGAATGTAAATGAAGTAAATATGAATGTTGAGAGTAAATTAAATAAGTTTGGTTATGTTGGTTATGCATTGTTTGTTAGATGGTTGTTAGTTGATAGTACAGAAATTCATTAAGTGTTAACGAAACTAAATTAATGAAATTGAAAGTTAAATAATCGTATTCAAATTGGAAGTAAGTGAATCAAAATAGAATAGAATTTGATTTGATTTTGAAAGTGAACCAACTTGAATGTAATTAGGGGATTTAAACTAATTGAATTGAATAAATGAATGTTATTAAAATCCAATGTTAATAAATCAGATGTGTTTAAATTAAAAGCCAATTCAATGAATATTAATGAGAAGTGAATGTATATTGATTTGGTTGTGAATTGATTGGATAGTTGTTGGATATTAGTAGGATGATAGTTGTTTGTTGGTTGGTTTTGTTGCGTCTGATTGCTTTTACTATAGTGGCATATATAATTATTTTATTGGTATATGTTGTATATTGATATTACTTTCACATATACATATTTCTCATTTGTTTGTTGAGAGTTTAGTAAGTGTGCATGCTGCTTGCTTCGTATTTGGAGCTCGCTATCATGCTATATTAGTCGTATATGCTCGCTAATAATATATATGGTACATATCTCGGATTACATATCATACTTTTATATTTTTTCCCTACGAGATGTCTTATCCTCGAAGTTGGGATGTATACTTGTGATATATATATATATATATATATATATATATATATATGTTGTGATCCTACTACGATCGAACCGTTCAAAGGAGACGCTGGCGAAAGACTTTAAAAATTTAAGGCGTTAGAATTTTTTTGGGAATTTCGGAAAAATTTTGATAACTAAAATTTTGATTTCAAGTTAAAAGTTAAAGGATAAGAGTTGGTTTGGAAAAGTTAGCTACGTATGGATTTGAAAACTTAGAAATGTTTTTGTAAGAAGTTTGACTAATGGATATTGGAAAAGCTAAAAGGTTAAATGATTGTGGTAAATCTAGTTTGAAAGAATTGTTTTGAAAAGTTAATGGATTTTGTGACTTTTTCTTACTTGGTAATTTCGAGGATGAAATTCCTTCAAGTAGGGAAGAATGTAATGACCCAGAATTTCAATAATTTGAAATTCGTATATTTAATAGATTTCAAATATTCACAAGTAAATATTATAAGCTGAATAAATTATATTTCGAATATAAGGAATTAACTAGATAATTTATTTGAAATTGCTGAAATAATTAGAAATTGAATTTAATGTGAATGAAAATGATTTATAAAGTTGTATTAAATTCTTTTTGAATTAGAGTGACGTTAGAGAACATTTAAAATTGAATTAAAAGTTAAACTCTAGAAATTTAATATTTTAATATTTAATAGATGTATAAAAATAGCCATTTTTCAAATAGTCTTGGATTTCGACGAAACTAGTTTCGTTACATCCGTAATGTCATATTATTGTAAGATTCAAATTTTATGTCGATTGGATTTACAATTTGTCTGGGGTAAGCTAAAACGTGTAAAAATTTATTTAAATGAATTTTAAATTTAAATAGTCAATTCGAAAACCTATCTTTCAAATACGGTCGAATTAGCTCTCGATATATAATCCACTGTATTCGGAATAGGGGTAAAACATTATAAATATCAGACGGCGCACTTCATTTGGAGTTCGGAAAATCACTTTTCGTAAAACACGTAATAAAATCAACGTATCCATATATTGTGTTTTAAAAACCAATATTTAAAATCAATATATATACTAAAATAATTTTTTTTATAATAATAGAGGCTAAGCTGCAGATCAAAATTTATATAAGCTTTAGAAAAATGAAAAAGCAACTTTTCTCAAATGAAAACAAACTTAATGTATATGCTATTGTTAAAAGCAAGCTCAATATATATGCTATAGGAAAAATGAATGCAAACTCACTATATATATTCGGCCAGGAAAAACGAGGGGAGCTAAAGCAGGTTATTTGATGGTTGCGGGTCACGATCAATCATGTGGAGAGATAACGAGGCTGAGGCGGGTTGTAGAGGGCGGAGGCTGCATGAACGGTGCAATGGGAAAAGAGAGGCGGAGCAGGTGAATCGGCATGGGAGAGTTATTCAATCAAAGGCTGCAAGTTGGGTTTGGAGTTGCTTTGTGGTCACAGTTTGTTGGCGTGGATATGGTCTAGGGTGGAATGGAACTATTGGGGAGGGGGCCTATTGCATGTACATTTTTTTCCTTTTGTTTCAGCTATTTGTTTTCACGTGGCAGGGGTTTGGGTGGCTGCGGCCAGGAAGTGGGGCATGTTGCTTATGTTGGCAGGAGGAGACTCGGTGGATCTGGTGTTGTTCAGGCAGGATGGTGGCGCTTTCTTTTTTCCGTAATGGTCACTCGACGTGGGTAGGAAGGCAGAAGTGGTTATCGGGTGGGTAGGTTTTGGAGTGGGGTTTCGCGAGGCCTGAAGATGTTGGAGGCATCTCTGGGCGGAGGCATGGAAAAGGGGACCGATCGACGTTGTGAGCGGTCGAAGGCATAAGGACGAGTAACTTTGGGTTGCGTGTTTGAGCGAGGACGAAGGTGGTTTGCAACATAAGCAGGCATAAATTTGATATGGATGCAAAATATTTGCTTTTTATATACATTATTTTACATTTAATTCCAAAAGTAGGATCATATAACAAAGGAAAAGGACGAGAGAGAGACACAATAAAGGAACTAGAATATATTGAACCAATGGGAATAGTGACAGTCAAAAATTAAATTTCTAGGAATATCGAAACAAGTGTTGTTTGGTTTATATGGTGGAAAATAAAAAGGCACAAGGAAACCCAAAGGCTCAAATAAGAAACCTATACAGCAAATTGTTTTACTGATTTCGCCGCATATCGGACTCTGGAATGCACAAATGAGTACCGTGGAGATCGGCACGACGAGACGAGAAAAATGTACAAATGTATGAGCGATACTATCATCCTATCAAAAGTCGATATTCACAAACAAACTGCTACTAATTTGTCAAAAATAAGATAAACGGAGCTAGAGCAATCTAAATTTAGCAAAACAAAATACGACATATCACTCAGAAAATGATTTACATATTTATTACTCAAAAGTATACAGATTTTGAAAGTATTCTACTTCCATCAATTTAACCGATTTAAATTTAAATGAAATTACACAACACAATAAACTTCTATATTCTCTTATGAAAATATGACATTTGCTAGGTTAAAATAGACGTATTCCAAATATCAAATTTCATTGCTAAATTTTGTAGCTTAAATTTCCATGAAAAATTTAGTTAATTACCTTATCAAAATTGTTAAAATTTCCGGGTCGTTATACACTTCCCCACTCAAAACTTTTTATCCTCGAAAAGGAATTAGATAGGAGAATAGAAGCAATGAAAAGGAAGGATATATTCGAATTACATAGTACCAGATACAATAATTGATTCAAAACCGTATAAATTTCATTTCGGATATCTTATTACCCTCATTTATATTGTATATTATTCAATTACATGTTCTTATCACATTTTAATTTTTCCAGGTAAGTTTTACAAATGTTCTGAATGTAATTGATAACTATACAAATTTACTTTTTATTTTTCAACATTTCTGTTAAGCAGAATCTAGTTTGAATATTTTTATTATTTAAGTTTTCACTTGTATAACCTTCAATTACATATTCGCAATACACCTTAACTTTTTGAATATTTCAGGTAAGTTATATATATTTTAGGATGCAATTGAGTATTATACAACTAAAATTTAACCTAGTTCAACTATTTCAAGTTGTTTCAGTTCCATTTCACATTTTACTTACTCCAATTGTTGAATTTTTTTGCTTCATTTGAATAATTGAAAACCATCACATAATACAGAATTTAAGAATTAAATTTCCGCTTTCACTTTAAACCATTTTGAAATAAATATATACATACATTTATATATATATATATATATTATAAATCAGATCATACTCATGAAATTTAAATCAAATCCTTTTTCCAAAACAAAACGTGTAGCAAAGCTACTAAATGATCTCTCTAATTTAAGACTCAAAAATGAACATCGATGATGCCAAAGCCATCACCGAAATTATTTTCCAGCGACAAAAGAGGAGAGAATAGACTTACTTATTTTAAAATTCCTTGGGAACAATTTCCGTTCGAAAATAACTAAAATAATATATTTTTTCAAAATTTTGAAAACCAAATTTTGAAAAGCACTGAAAATTTAATTCTCAAATCTTTAATTTATTTTCATTTCATTTGTAAAATCAGATTTATAAACCATGTTTTAAAATATCATCTCCTAATAACACACCATAATGTTAATTTTTAGGAATTTTAACAAGCAATAAATGATAATCTTGTAGTATCATTTCTAACAACCAATACATTTAACTATCTAGTTTCAGAAAATTACACTTTATATAAAAGATATAATCATTCAAAAATTATTTCATTTTTCAGTTTTAAAAACAATATTGTGTTAATTTGCTTTATTAAAGTGTTTTGGAATTTTTATCGATAACGTTAGCAAGACGAATCGATCGAAACTCAAAATTCAAACTTAACAACTCGAACAACAAAATACAAACATTTTTATATCAATTAAAAATACGTTCTCTCAAAGGATGACTCAAGAATGGATTATAGAACAAGGGTAAAGATTCAAATTTAGGGCGACCCTAATCGAAATGAATTTTAACTGTGAAGATAGGCTCAATGGGAAGATAAGGTAAATAAATTACAAATGAGGAAAGATGGATAGACTTATGTTAATCTCGGAGACCTTAATGGGGACAATATAGAATTAAAAAAAAGACGAGAATATCATCTACGAAAATAGGGACACATTTGTTGAAGAAGTTGCGGAAAACATGATTCATGAGATCGACGAAGAAGACATGAGCATTGGTTAATCTAAAGGGCATGACTAGCCATTTATAGAAACCATTCATCCTTGGAAAGGGACAGTAGGCCGAGCTCTAGAAATAAGATCGATGTGGATTTCAACTTCTCGCTGAGAGGGAGAGAAGTAACTTCACTAAAACATTAGGATAATCCTTAACTATCGAGATGGAGTCAAGATTACTCGACTGAGAATCAAGAAAAAAGATAAAATGGCCAGTAGAATCCTGAGCCAGTCTATATTAAACCATAAGAGAATGGCCTTGGTCATCTACTAGAGGAACGATTCGGGCTTTGCAAGAAATGACAGCATGATAACCGAGGACATAGAAATCTTCGGTTAATCGATTCTTCTTGTAAAGGAGTTACGCCCATTTACAAATCATACAAAGATTGGCAGGACGGCCGATGGGATTAGTCACACACAAGGATGAAGTTGCCAATTGAGTGGAAAGATGAGCTCAAATTTATTACACAAATCAACCGAAATAAAGCAATGGGATGCTCCAATCTCAAGGAGAACACGAACAGGAAAGGACACAAATGGATTTTTGAACAAAGGGAAAAGTCCTAAAAATTCAAAAGAATTCCGAATCAAGGAAGATGAATTTCAAGCTCGAACAAAGATGATTCTATAATCGATTCCATTCATTCTAGGGTGTTAGTACTGTAACAACCCTGGTTTGGAGATTACCTTTCAATATTAAATTATAATGATAATTTAATATTGTGATTAAAATTAAATTGGAAATTTTATATTGTTTATTTGGAATAAACAATGAAATTGGAATCAAATTGTGAAAATAAAGTTTAGAACCTTATTTTATTTTGTTTGGGTTGATAATAAGTGGGAAATGATTAAAAAAATGCAATAATTATGTGATTAGTGCCAATTCTTCTATTTATGATTTTTTTAAGAGAAATAATTAATTTTTTTAAAGGTGGTTTATTTTAATAGAAAGATGGGAATTGGTTTGAATATGTTTTGGCTTTAAATTATATTTGGAAATTGTTTGAAATATTTTTCTTAGTGAGAAAATAAATTCTTGTGGAATTTTAGAAGTTAAAATGTAGACTTTTGCATTTAATTGTGAGAATAATGCATTTTTGTAAAATAATGGATTTTGATAATAAAAATGTCTTAAAAATAAAATTTTATCTCTTTATATGGTGGAAAATGTTTTATTCTATTAGTATGTGTGTTTACATATTTTTCTTATGTAAAAATTTGGAAGGAAAATATATTTTGGTTTTGTAAATACTGTAAATATGAACATTTTTTATTAAGCATTATTTAGTCATGGGCCATTTTATTTTTCTCTTCATTTTTGGTCCAAATGGACCATTAGTGCTTTCTAGATAATTGAGAAAAGAAGAAAACAAAGTTCAGTACGTTCATTTTCTTACCTCACTTCTTTTTCTTCATCTGTAAACTAAGAACACTAAAAAGAAAAATCTCAAATTTCTCAATTTCAAGCCTCCAAACTTCAAATAAACTCAACAAATTAAAATCTTTTCAAACTAGAGCGATAATCAACAGGTAATCAAACTCCAAATCTTTTAATTTCATCAAATTTATAAATTTCAGAGACTTTTTTTTTAATTTATGTTTGTTTCCCTTTGCATGTATTGCTTCTTAGTTCCTACCGGTTATTGAAAGCCAATTTTACCTCCAAGCTCCAAACTTGCTACTAAAATCTGAGTTTTTGCATATTACAGCAAGGTGAGTACCAATCTCACATTATCTAGCTCATGCAATGCCAAAAATCGCAAATTGAAATCGAAACTTGCAAATAAATTCGTTTTTGAATTATTTTTATTTTTGGCGTAAACTATCTTGAGTTGCAACATTGAGACATCATATATTTTCCATGCTTTGTCTAAATTACATGATTCTTTGTGCATTTTAAAGTGTTGTTGTTGGTCTTTATGTATGTTAAATTTCAGATCATTTCGACCTATACATGTTATAGAAACATGCTGCCGTACTTTGACTCGGAGCATGTTTTTGCCCAGATTTTACAGTGAAAACACTGCCTAGGTCCAGTTTTGAGACATCATATCTTTTCCATGCTTTGTCTAAATTACACGATTCTTGGTGCAGTTCAAAGGATTGTTATTGTTCTTTATGCATGTTAAATTTCAGGTCATTTTGAATTACACATCTTATAGAAACATGTTGCCGAACTTTGACTCGGAGCATGTTTTTGCCCAGATTTTACAGTGAAAACACTGCCTGGGTCCAATTTTGAGACATCATAACATTCTCACACTTTATCCAAATTGCATGATTCTTTTTTCGTTTAAAATATGAAGATTTCTATTATAGGCATAAATATTTTTAGATTAATAAGATCAAATTTGGTCTTCTGTTTCATGCCTGAAATTTGAACCCAGGAGGGTTGTCTGCCCTGTGCATTTGTGGTTTTTGAACTGTTGCAAACATGGCCCGAGTACTTGTTTGAGACAGTGTAACCTTTTTATTTCCAATCAGAATTCATTGATTATTTTTTTGTTTGAAAGATGAAGTTTTATAGATTTTGTAAACTAACTTTTAGTTCAACCAAAGGCCGTTCGGCCACCTGTTTTATATTCGAAATTTGAACCCAGAGAAGATTTTAGACCTGGGTATTATTTTGGCTATGTGTTTTGATGTTCTTTTTCTGTCCGATTTTTAACTTATACTTGAATTTTTTGTGATATTTCTGAACTACGATGCCTATCAATAGGCTAGCAAAGATTTAGTGAATTTGAAATTCAAATTTGATTTGAATTTGATTTGAATTTGAATGACGGTTTTGAGTGATTTCTTTGATTTCAAGCACAGATTTTTTCAAACAATTTTGAAATAATTTTTAAAATAAGTTGGCATTTAAAAATTATTATGTAATATTTTTAAATTATTTTAAGCTGTAAAATCTATTTATTCTCTATAACAAGGGAATTTTCAAATATCATCTTCAAAATTAATTTTGGAAAATGGTTTTAAAAGCTTGTTTTCTCAAATAAATTATTTTGTATATAAAATATACACTTTTGTACTATTCGAACCTATGAGAAAGAGAATTAAATGATTTAGTAAAATACATGGTATGGGACATGTGCGTTTACTATTTCGGTTAATTTCGGACTTGTACGATTGAAGCAATTTGAGATTATTAATTCTGAGATGTTTTGTCATTTTATGGCATATTTTGAGTTTTATAATTTCTATTTATTGGAATTATTTAAGATGGCCAATATTTGACAAGTATTATGGTTTGAGATCTTCTATGCAGGAGTATGGTAGATGAGAACCATCACGATGTTTTGTTTACTCGCCAATGATATAAGGCAAGTCTTGAGTTTATGATTTCATATTTTCAGATTTATGGTTTATGAGGAACCATCATGATGTTTTCACTTGTCAATGAGATGAGGCAAGTTACGATGCCGTTTAACACTTATCGATGAGATGAGACAAGTATGGTGTCTCTTTATCACTTGCCAATGAGACTAGGCGAGATATAATTTCCTGAGTTTTATGATGTTTCTAGTGCGACATCGACTAACGGCTAGTAAACTGCTAAGTGCAAATGTGTGGTATAGGACACATGTTAACACTTTTCGGGTTCTTATCCATGAGTTTTTGACACATTCACGATGTTTACCTAATAGAACTGCTTTGAGAGGTGTTAGCGACCTTGTCATAAGGACGAACAACTTTGGGAGGTGTTAGTAACCTTGTTAGGGCTGACAAAATGGCTTGGAGAGGTGTTAGCGACCTTGTCATGAGGACAAACTGCTTTGGGAGGTGTTAGCGACCTTGTCTGAGGCTTCGGCCATCTGAGTTTAGAATGTGCAGCATTGCTTCGGCATTACAATCGAGGATTTGGCCAATTCAGATTTTCTGAGTTTTCTGTTTTATTGTGACTTCGACTTTTTAAGATGTTTTATGTCATCGATAGCCTAGTGGATGCTATATATATGGTGATTTCAATTATGATGTATTGAACTCTTATCGAGTTCCTTAAGTTATGCGTTTGAATAATTTCAGGATTTTATAGGATATTCTGGGTTTTTCCATTTTGGCGAGTTGAGATTGAGATTTATATACATTTATGTCGATGACATGATGTATAATTGAATTTCTAGATTCATCTATAATTTAGTTTTGGATCATCCTATTTGTGAATGTCTTATGTTTGCCATTTTGGCGCGAATTTGTATTGATGTTTCTGCTTTTGAGGAGATATGGTTCATAGAAACCATGTAGATATTTTGGGATGTCACCGATGATATGAAGCACTGGTGTTTGATTTGAGTATTGAGTTTGAGTTACCTCCTTTGAGGTATTTTTTCACTAAAGTAGTGTTTGTTACTTAATTGTTGAGCTTATGAGTTTATCGATCCATTCTTCTCTTTTGAGAAGAAGTATCTTCATGTCTATTCTGCTTCATATACCGATATTAACTGATTTTTGTAGCTAGACCGACCTATGTATTTATAATCGGGTCAGACCGAGTTGTTTCAGGTATCATCAATTGGACTTAGCTTGAAGTTGATGCTGGATATCAGCTCTCCTTTCTCTTAAGGAATTTTTGTTCTTCCGCATACTCTAATGTGTTTGATTCAATGTATATGGTATGGTCGAGTGCCACCTTTATTGTATTCATATTGTATTGTACTAAACATGTGTCAGTGTATATGTGATGTAGCACGATCTAAAGGAGTTTCGGGTTTAACCCGTAAGGCGCGCACGACTCAGGTGAAGGAGTCATATGGGAAAGTGGCGACTCTTAACAGCTTAAGTCGTTCGTGCTTGATAAGTCGCACACGACTCAACGGTTCATCCATAAGTCGTTTACGACTTAACATGAAGAAGGATAAAGTTTCAGCAAGTAAAGATCTTGAGTCAGAGGAAGGGCACGAGTTACGACTCAATGGGAGTTTCAATAGTTCTGGATTGATGAGTCATACACGACCTAACTACATGGCTATGAGTCGTCCACGACTCATCAAGAAGCAAAAGGGAATTCCAGTAATTGAAGGCCATAAGTCGGGGACGGGATACGACCTAAGTGATGAGTCGTTGTGTGATGAGTCGTAAGTCGTGACAGGGTGTTGTAAACTGTTTGTTTTCTTGAGTCGTGTACTATAATTAAGTCTGTACATGTTTTGAGTCATTTGTTATGATAAGTCGTGAGTCATGGTAGCTGATGAGTCGTGAAGTTTGTTAAGTCGCAGGGTTTTAAGCTGTGTGTTTTGGAGTCGTGAGTCATAGGTCGTTGCCGACCCAGGATGAGTCGTAAGTCGTATACGACTTAAGGGGGCCGGTTGTGACAAGCTATAAATAGGGCATGTGTTGTACATTTTTGGGAGTTGAATATTGAATAAAAATTTCTTGTTGATTGCTTTGTGCTTTCTTCTCTAATTGGTAGTCGAGTGAAATCTCCTATCTCCACCTACGTCATTCGAGTGCGCTCGAATCTTCGTTTGTGAAGCCGATTCACGGAATCAAGTGCGCTTGATCAACGTCGAAGAATCGTAGATCTTTGTTTCTCGGTATCGTGCGCGATCAACGAGACGAAGATAGCCGGCATCTTTGGATCAACGGATTTGGGCATTACAGTATTTTCAAATCACCGATTGCTACATTTCATCAATTGAAGTTTGTTTTGGAATATCCGCTGCGTCAGTTTGGTATCGGAGCCATACTTAGCCAATCATAGCTAAGTTGATTCTTGGAGCCAAGTATTTGAAGTTGTGTTCGTTGTGTTCATCTTGAAGTTGCAACAAGTTTGGAGTATTTGATCTATAACATTTTGAATCAAAGTGTTGGAGAGTGTTTGAATTTGTGGGGAGATTTTTGCGCGCCAAGTGTTTGAAGTATTGAGGCCGAACTAAGTTGTAGCCGAGTCAAGGAGTTAAGCCGTATAGAGCAAGCTGAGACAAGTGTTGAGGCCGTGATTTGTTTACTTGTGTTGAAGCTTGTGTTCGACTTGTTGAAGTCTTATTGGAACTTGAAGTTTTTTTTTTTTTGAAGTACTTGTTGAAGATTGTGAAGAGTTTTCAACCATGCCACCAAGGAGAGCTAATCGCCATCAAAATGTTGAAGCATTATATAGACGAGAAGAAGCCGATCAAATGGAACAACGTACGCATGAGAAGATTGATGAAGGCATTGGTAGGTTGGAGAAGCTTATGATTGATATGAATCAAAGTAGAAGAAGAAATTCACCTGAATCCATTCGTGGAGGATGTAGAGTTTCACATCATTCAGATCGGGAGAGGAGAGAGAGTCAGGATCATCGGAGTGTTGATAATCGAAGTAGGAGGAAAGATGATGATCATGATAGACGGGATGTTGGTAGTAGGAGTGGTGGTAGAGATGTTGGAGGGCGTGAAAGACAACGATATACATCAGACTTTGATGAGGAGTTTGACGGTGATAGGGGAAGTGTTCATTTCAGAGACCGAGATCAGGGACAACGTCAGTATCGGGTTATTGATGATGATCGACGTTGGGAATCGGGAATGAAGATGGAGATTCCAGAGTTTAAAGGCGGAATGGTAGTGGAGGAATTTTTAGATTGGTTGTCTAATGTTGAGGAAATCTTTGATTTCAAGGAGGTTCCGAAGAATAGAAGGGTGAAGCTAGTTGCTACTAGGTTGAGGGGGAGAGCATTGGCATGGTGGCAGCAAACTAAACTTACACGAGAACGGATGGGGAAGTCGAAGGTTGTTGAGTGGGATAATATGAAGAAGTTGATGAGATCTACTTTCTTACCTTACAACTATCAATCACTTATGTACCAGAGGTTGCAGAATCTGAGGCAAGGGACAAAGTCTGTTAGTGATTATGCTGATGAATTTTACCAACTCATTGCCAGGAACGATATTATGGAGACTGAAGAACAGTTAACTGCTAGATTCATTGGGGGATTGAGAATGCAGATCCAGGATATGGTTAATATGTTTGATCCAAGATCTGTAGCAGAGGCACATCAGAAAGCGTTAGCTTGGGAGAAGCAGGGAAGACGTGGAGGTGGTGTGTTTACTAATTCTAACAATCAAGTAAAGGGGGCCAGTGGAAGTTCTAATGTTCCTACACCTGTCAGTAAGCCAATTGTGAAGGAGGGTGAGAAGGCGAAGGTTAATAGTGGGTTCAAATGTTATAATTGCCAGGAAATGGGTCATAAAAGCAATGAGTGTCCGAAGTCGAAGAAGAGAACTATGATAGTTGAAGCTGAGGATGAGGATGAAGAGGCTGAGTGTTCTAATTCCTTACCGGTTGAGGAGGAAGACTTGTTATCGGGAGACGAAGGATATTCACTGATGATGAGGAGGAGTTGTTTGACACCAAAGCAAGAGGAGGAAGACAGTTGGTTGAGGAATAACATATTTCAGTCTACTTGTACTATTCTTGGAAGAGTTTGTAAATTCGTTATTGATGCTGGGAGTTGCGATAACATTATCTCTACAGAGGCAGTAAAGAAGTTGGAATTGAAAACCGAGAAGCATCCTAAACCGTACAAGTTAGCTTGGTTGAGGAAAGGAGGTGAGGTAAAAGTTGGAAGGAGAGCTTGTGTTAAATTTTCAATTGGGAAAAAATACAAAGATGAAATCTGGTGCGATGTAGTGGACATGGATGTGTGTCATCTGTTGTTGGGCAGACCATGGCAATTTGATAGAGCAGTTCAACATGATGGTCGTGCTAATAGCTATAGTTTCATGTTTGAAGGCACTAAGATTACTTTAGTTCCCAAGAAGCAGCAACAGAAAGAAAGCAAGCTGGAGGAAATTGAAGAATTGAAAACTCTGTTAACTTTGAAGGAGTTTGTCAAGGAAGTCGAAGAAGAACCTGAAGTGTACTTGTTGATTGGACGAGAGTGTAACGATGAGGTTGAAATTACAGAAGAAGCAAAGCCAGTTTTGAAAGAGTTTGAAGATGTATTTCCAGAGGAGTTGCCTAAGGAGT
This sequence comes from Allium cepa, assembly GCA_030765085.1. Taxonomy (NCBI): domain Eukaryota; kingdom Viridiplantae; phylum Streptophyta; class Magnoliopsida; order Asparagales; family Amaryllidaceae; genus Allium; species Allium cepa. The sequence goes on along the minus strand of CM060943.1, from coordinate 869,678,631 downwards.
TACCACCATTGAGAGACATTCAACATCAAATTGATCTTGTTCCGGGAGCAGTTTTACCACACCGACCACATTATCGAATGAGTCCAAAGGAACATGAGGAGTTACGAAGGCAGGTGGAAGAGTTGTTAGAACAGGGACGTGTTCAGGAAAGCTTGAGTCCTTGTGCAGTACCAGCTTTGTTGGTGCCGAAGAAGGATGGAACATGGAGGATGTGCACAGATAGTAGAGCTTTGAACATGATTACTTTACGTTACAGATTTCCTATGCCAAGGTTGGATGACTTGCTGGATCAGTTGAGTGGGGCAACTATCTTTTCGAAGATTGATTTGAAGAGTGGTTATCACCAGATTCGAATTAGACCTGGAGACGAGTGGAAGACAGCGCTCAAGACGAGAGAAGGGTTATACGAATGGTTGGTTATGCCATTTGGTTTATCAAATGCAACTAGTACATTCATGCGGGTGATGAATCAAATCTTTAGACCATTCATTGGGAAGTTTGTGGTAGTTTATTTTGATGATATTCTGATATACAGCAGGAGTATGGAGGAACATGTTCTACATTTAAGGAAAGTGTTGATTATTCTTCGTGAGGAACAATTTTATGCTGCTACAAAGAAATGCGTGTTCATGACGCATAGCGTTCTATTTCTAGGGTATGTTGTTTCGGAGGAAGGAATTCAAGTTGATCAAAGTAAAGTTGAAGCTATTAGAAATTGGCCACAACCGAGAACTATCACTGAAGTTAGAAGTTTTCATGGATTGGCATCATTCTACCGAAGGTTTATTCCACACTTCAGTAGCGTGATGGCACCGGTTACTGATTGTATGAAAGGGAAACAGTTTTCTTGGTCGGAGGAAGCAGGAGTTGCTTTTGAACGAATCAAAGAACTTTTGACGACAGCACCAATTCTTGTTTTACTGAATTTTCAGTTATTGTTTGAATTGCATACTGATGCATCGAAGGTTGGTATTGGAGGAGTTCTGAGTCAGAATGGGAAGCCAGTTGCTTATTTTAGTGAGAAGTTGTCAGGGGCAAAGATGAGATACAATACATATGACGTTGAATTCTATGCTGTTGTACAAGCTGTTAAGCACTGGAGGCACTATATGTTTCAGAAAGAATTTGTTTTATATACTGATCATGAGGCGTTGAAGCATTTGCAGGGGCAAGACAAGATTTCAGCAAGACATGCATCATGGATTGCGTATTTACAGCAGTTTACCTTTGTTGTTAAGCACAAATCGGGGTTGACGAATCGTGTGGCTGATGGTTTGAGTAGAAGGAACCATTTGTTGACTACAATGAAAGTTCAGGTGACGGGGTTTGAATTACTGCCAGAGATGATTGAAGAAGATCCTTACTTTGTGAAATATGTTGAAAAAGTGAAGGATGGAAGTACCGATGAATTTATGTTGGTTGATGGATTCTTGTTTAAAGGAAATCAGTTATGTATTCCAGAAGGCAGCTTGAGAATGAAAATTATCAAGGAGTTGCATGAAGAAGGCCATGTGGGTAGAGATCATACATTGCAGTTGATTTCTCAATCTTATTTTTGGCCGTCGATGAGAAAAGAGGTTGAAAGATTTGTGGAGAGATGCCATATTTGCCAAGTTTCGAAAGGAACAGCGACAAATGCAGGATTGTATATGCCATTACCTGTGCCGTCTAAGCCATGGGTTGATATCAGCATGGATTTCGTTTTGGGTTTGCCTAGAACTCAAAGGGGAAATGATTCGATATTTGTTGTAGTGGACAGGTTTTCGAAGCTGGCACATTTTATTGCCTGCAAGAAGATAGCGGATGCAGTTCGAGTGGCACAATTATTCTTTAAGGAGGTGTATCGATTGCATGGTTTACCAGAATCTATTGTTTCTGATCGGGATACTCGTTTTCTGAGTCACTTTTGGTTAAGTTTGTGGAACATGGTGGGAACGAAGCTGAAATTTAGTAGTGCTTATCATCCGCAAACTGATGGATAGACAGAAGTTGTAAACAGGTCATTGGGAAATTTGTTGCGATGTCTTGTACAGGATAATTTGAGAAGTTGGGACATGAAATTATGCCAAGCAGAATTTGCTCATAATCATGCCATGAATCGCAGTACGGGATTCAGTCCATTTCAGATTGTATATTTAAATTTACCAAGGGGGCCGTTGGATTTAGCAGTGGTACCACAACCGAAGGGGACAGTTAAACGAGCTGTTGATTTTGTTGATGAATTAACTGAATGTCATAAGATCGTTCAGGAACGATTGGAAAAGTCAAATGAGAAATATAAGAAATTTGCAGATTTGAAACGACGAAATGTTGAATTTAATAAAGGCGATTTGGTGTATGCTGTGTTGACGAAGGATCGTTTTCCAGTGGGCGCTTATAATAAGCTGAAAGCCCGAAAAATAGGTCCAGTTGAAGTTTTGAAGAAAATCAATGAGAATGCTTGTCAATTAAAGCTACCAGATGATGTTTATACTTCTGATGTTTTTAACGTCAAACATTTAATTCCATATCATGGAGGTGAGATTGTTGAGAAAGAATTTACAAATTCGAGGTCGAATTTTTCTCAACCAGGGGAGGATGATGTAGCACGATCTAAAGGAGTTTCGGGTTTAACCCGTAAGGCGCGCACGACTCAGGTGAAGGAGTCATATGGGAAAGTGGCGACTCTTAACATCTTAAGTCGTTCGTGCTTGATAAGTCGCACACGACTCAACGGTTCATCCATAAGTCGTTTACGACTTAACATGAAGAAGGATAAAGTTTCAGCAAGTTAAGATCTTGAGTCAGAGGAAGGGCACGAGTTACGACTCAATGGGAGTTTCAATAGTTCTGGATTGATGAGTCGTACACGACCTAACTACATGGCTATGAGTTGTCCACGACTCATCAAGAAGCAAAAGGGAATTCCAATAATTGAAGGCCATAAGTCGGGGACGGGATACGACCTAAGTGATGAGTCGTTGTGTGATGAGTCGTAAGTCGTGACAGAGTGTTGTAAACTGTTTGTTTTCTTGAGTCGTGTACTATAATTAAGTCTGTACATGTTTTGAGTCATTTGTTATGATAAGTCGTGAGTCATGGTAGCGGATGAGTCGTGAAGTTTGTTAAGTCGCAGGGTTTTAAGCTGTGTGTTTTTGAGTCGTGAGTCATAGGTCGTTGCCGACCCAGGATGAGTCGTAAGTCGTATACGACTTAAGGGGGCCGGTTGTGACAAGCTATAAATAGGGCATGTGTTGTACATTTTTGGGAGTTGAATATTGAATAAAAATTTCTTGTTGATTGCTTTGTGCTTTCTTCTCTAATTGGTAGTCGAGTGAAATCTCCTATCTCCACCTACGTCATTCGAGTGCGCTCGAATCTTCGTTTGTGAAGCCGATTCACGGAATCAAGTGCGCTTGATCAACGTCGAAGAATCGTAGATCTTTGTTTCTCGGTATCGTGCGCGATCAACGAGACGAAGATAGCCGGCATCTTTGGATCAACGGATTTGGGCATTACAGTATTTTCAAATCACCGATTGCTACATTTCATCAATTGAAGTTTGTTTTGGAATATCCGCTGCGTCAATATGTATATATATGTGACGTTGATTACTGTTCTGTGATGTGCTTCACAATTAGTTATTGCATTTTGTTTTGATAGATCCGTTAGCCAATAGTTTTGGATTAAGCATTTACTGTGTATGTCGATCCTTTGAGATGGAAAAGAAAAATCATATTGCATTTATCGACGTATTCAGTAGATGTTTAAGACATAGTTATAAATGGTCGCTCTTAACCAGCCTTATTCTCTGCTTTACTAGACGGAATTACTCGTTAATTCTCTTTACTGAGATGGGTCTCGGGGTGGGGCGTTACAGCATGGTATCAGAGCTGTGGTCAGATCAAAGTAGGATAAACGCAGAACAATATGAATATCACGTTACGTCGAAGTACAAGAAGAGTAAATCATTGTCTGTTATTCAAGCTTGTTTTCGAATCGTGCTTTGATTCTTGTTCGAGTTTTGGGATATGATACGATGGAATATATCTAGGAATATAAATTATATTCCGTAGTATTCTATAATTGAGTTTGATGTTATCTTATCTTATGAATAATCTTATTTGGGATTATTCTATTCTTATTTTTGTCGATGCGAGTGAATTCGTATCGATGTGGCTTATTGATTCCTTTGAGTATTCTTTTTGTGTTCCTTTGAGAGTTGTGAATCGTATTAAGGGGATCCACAATAATTGACTGGTTGTAGCATTTGGAGATTTTTATTTGATGTTGCTTTTGTGAGTATTTGTTTGTTACTCACAATCTTGAGATGCATTTGATTTGGGATGGATTGGCTTAGTTGATATTAAGTCCAATCCATCGTTTTATAGGATCCTGTTGTATATTTAGATTTCCTATTTTAATTAGTTTATTATTTCTATCACTAGGGAATGTTAATAATGATTTCGAAGTTTTCGAATTCACTATTGAGTATCGAGATGTTGATGATATAACTTGAATTCCAGTCAAGTTGACTTTGTTGAGTTTTGATGAGTCCGTTTAGGTTTGAAATCCATCGGGCAATCGAGTGTTGAATTAACCTTATTCCTGGCTTTTAGCCTTTGGCTATCCTTCCACGAGGACATCCACTAAGGAATGTGGTGATTTTCTTGATTGTTCGAGTTTGATTGAGTTTACAATTCATTTTCTTTGAGTTATCCTTTTCGGATACTCAATCGGTGTTATCCTTTGTAGCATTACTTTGTTTGAAGTAATGATTTGTTGTTTATGTGCTTCTTCTCCTTCGAGAAGAATCTCTTGCTTATCTTTTGTCTTGATGATTTTCGAGATGGCTCATCGCCTTTTAGAAGTTGATGAACACTCCATCTCCTTCTGTTCATTTTATGAATCACGTATTCTAGGAATATCTCTATGATTCTCTTATTGTTCTTTGGTTTTAGTTTATAAAGCTATATGTATATATATGAGTTTTAAAAAGAGAAATTGGAGTTTTGGCATATCTTAAAAATCAAAGAATGTTTTGAGAATATATTCATATGAGTAGTATTCTTTCATATAAATAATTTTAGAGTGTTGGGTTATCCATCGAGTAGTTAAGAGTTCTGGTCGATGTGCCTAATCAACGTTATCGATAGGAATCTCCCAAATGCTATGATGAGGCAATCAGACAAGTTGATTTGTGTTTTAAAGATTGAGATTTTGAAAATAATATTTTGAGATTAAATATTAAATTAACTTTTGAATGGTAATTGCAGCCATTGATTTTAGAGATGAGTAATAGAGTGGCGAGGCAGTTTTGATCGTTCGGTCAACTCTTGCAACGACCCAATTTTTCGCATTTCGAAAGTTGACGTCAATACATCCACTTTATGAAATGTCGCACAATCGAATGCCAGAAAATTAAACCGTTAGGGTTAAAGAAGAAGAAGATAGAAGAAGAAACAGAAAACAATAACAGAATCTCACATTTCGCAACAGAACAAATATAATAGATAAATGAATATCTTAAAAAAAACAAAATCACTATATCAGTTCATACATTACAACATCAGAGTATTACAACAAAAACACACAAACGATGGTAGTTATAATAACCTGCCCTTATGGTCGAATACACAGTGGAATTAATAATATACGGAAGTATGTCTTGCCATCCTGCTCAAACTCTAGATCTCCACAACATCTATTTTCCGACTTCGCTCCAAAATAATGATAACCTGACTCTATGCTCCCCGTGTGGAAAATTGTGGGTACCCAGAGTTTAGAAAGGGAACAATAAACTCTAGGTCAGTCATGGGACATGTGTGAGAATTTTAAATAGTTATTCTTTAACCAAGGAAAACAAAAGAATTTAGAAGAAATCCGCAATACTTTTTGTAAAATGAAACTACCATGAGACCTCCCGGCACACACACAATGCAATCGCACACTTGGGGAAGATTTCTCCTTATGATAGTCAAATATACTGACTACGAGGAAAACTCTTTTGATATTATTATTATTAGTGCACAGTGTCAAAACATTTTCGAAAATACAATTTTAATCTTGCCAGCATAGTTACCATTATACTATGCCTACTATAGCTACCATTTAAGAATGGCGGTCCTACAACTGAAATCGTAAAGGGCGCGTATTGGTGATTGGATTTCCAACAAATGGTCAAGCTGAGGAGCTTCCTGGGCCACATGGGTACGCCTCTACAAGGACACCCCGAGAACCTAGTCGGATCTCTGCCAACACAAGGCCGGGTTACATCTATAACTAGGTAACTACTGACACGACTATGCCATCCCCCGGTCGTTTGCGACCTTTATCCGAGGATCCTCAACCACAAAGTATAATAAATTTGCAGCATCAACATAGGTAAAATTTCCGGGCTCCATACCATAATACTACCCTTTTCCAGAAGGAAATGACATGCCCTCAGGGGGCGCTACCCCCAAATAACCTTGCTGCATCTTTCCTATTTCGACCATTCCGGGTTGTGAGGCTCGATGAAGATTCATCCACAAAGCTACGCTTTTCACAAAAGCCATGCTTCGATCAACAAATGATCAGCACCACTTCGTATGCCACATTACCAACTTGGGAATGTATCACTAGTAACCATCAACTACATAACCCTTGAGCTCATACGTCTCAAAGAAGGGTGTTAAGTTAAGAGAATAAATTCTCCGCCACCAACAGAAATGTATTTAATAGAAACCATCTTTTCATCTCAAAGTGTAACGTCAGACACACATCGATACAAGTCCATTCCGGGATCGAACGAAACCGAAGGCACTTCCAAAGAAGCCCTTGCAATCCGGATATTCACTAATCACATCTGGAATCCCCATCACAAAGGGTGATAAAATCTCTATACCAAAGCAACTCGGTGCAGAGACATTCGACAGATAATTCTTTCGCTTTTGAAAATACCCGGTCTTCAACACCATCTTCAAATGCAATCCCATTATGTCATATCATTATTCGGAATGGGTTTTGTGACACAAGGTCCTCTCCCAGCTAATCCGAATAACGAGCGCTAATTTTAAAAATAAGTGTTACATTCATGTTTCAAACAAATCACAACAATTTCCACGTTGATCTTTTAAACAAAAGATCCATCACAATCACAAAATTCGATGTAGTGTTTGAATATCCATTTGGAATCCGACCCCCAGTCGCATCGAAATTCAAATGCCATTTAAATGCCCATATTGATAGTCGGTTATTTAACTATCAATCAATATCCACAACAGTCACTATCAAACAATATTCACGACAATCGCCCAGATTTAAATAATTTTCCCAAATTATTTATTTTCAAAGTATCTTTACAAGATAAAATTTTAACATTCCAACCATTTGAAAACAAATTTCAAATCAATTTCTACATTTTAATCCTTTGAAAACAAATTTCAAATCATTTTTCTTACGCGGAACATATTTCCAAATATTTATTCATTTCCACTAAAAATCTGCCGAGTTCAAATACTTTAAAATAATTTAAATCACTTATCCAAAATATTCTAGGAGACATTTAAAATAAAACTACCTTTACTTAAATATTAGTTATGAAAATATTATACTAATTATTACAAATATAAAACTTCAAGTCCAAACTAATTTTAAAATAAAATTAGTAGATAGAGTATAAATATTTAAATGACTATTTTCTAAATAAAATATCAATTTAATCTTTAAAATAACCCCTTCTACGCTTAATTAAATAAATCTTTACTTTAAAGATTTAAAACAACACCCAAAAATAATTTCTACAGCAATATTCTTTTAAAACCGAATCTATAACTTTTAGTCTTATCTCAAAACCTATTTTAAAAATATACTCGGCTTTCCAAGGGAAATACACTTTTCATTCTAAAATGGTTCATTCAAATAAATTTATAAATCTTTCTGGATTTATTTTAAATCGACTTTCCAAATCCGTATATTCCTTTCCACACTTTTAAAAATAAAATTATTTATTTTTAAAAAAAATTCCTTTTATTTTATAATTTCCCATTGTGAATTTAAATTTTCAAATATCCATTGAAATATGATTTTTAAATCGTTTCCTAAATATTCACTTTCAACACCAAAACAATTTTCAAATTGAGTTCCAAATTTATTTCAAATAAAAAATCAAATCCCAAATTGATTTCTAAATTTATTTTAATAAACAAATAAATTTTCATATCAATTTGCCAATGGTTTATTTTTGACACCAAATCAATTTCAAATCGATTCCCCAATTTATTTCCAAGACACCAAATCAAATTTCCAAATCGATCCCTAAGACTTATTTTGACTCCAAATTAATTTCCCAAATCAATTTCTAAAATTAATTCCAACCCCTAAATGAAATCCCAAATTTAATTTCTAAATTTATTTCCTTTTTGAAATAAATTCCTCTATCTCTTTCAATTATTTAAAATTTGTATTTTAAATAAATTCTTCAACTATTAAATAAAATTATTCGTAATCCATCTATTAAACTTTCCCATATTTTAGAATTTATTTAATAATTTTTCAAAATAAAACTTCATCAATCTAAATTTCTTCTTTAAAATTCACCTAATTCTTTTGAATGAATTTATTATAAATTTCTACTCGAATTTAAAATCAAATTTTTATTTATTTCTGGCATCCTACGATACCAAAAATATATTCGGCTAAATTATAGCCTTCAACGGTTTCAATCCCGAATAATCACACACAGATTATAAATAATCAACACATAACATTGAGACAAATTCAAATGTTTTGAGGAATCCAGTTGGATCCCTCCAACCTGTTACCCTGCATCCACAGACGTTAGCACAACAATTAAATACGCATTCCACTTCGAGGTGGAATATCACGGTATATGGGATTCAAATAATATCATCCTCTATTATGCGTCGCATAGGGTCTCATCCGCTATATAATGCGGAAAATCAATCACTCCAAATACATATATAATACCAATTCCACTTCGAGGTGGAATATCGCGGTATATGGGTTTAAATATAATATCATCCTCTATTATGCGGCGCATAGGGTCTATTTCAAAACAACTGATAATAATTTATCATCCAAGCACACAATCAACAACTTTAAATTTAACTATTTAAAATTTGAATTAGAAAAATATTTGATTGAGTGAGAAGAACTCACCTTTGCCTTTATTTTGCAATCCAATGCCAATCCCGACTTATCTTCTGCACAGTATTAGAACTTGTATAGACAATTTAATATAATTAATTAATATTCGAAATAAATCGAATGACAAATTTCCATTTAATAGATTTATTTAATTTAAACTACTAATTAAATTTCGTAATCCCACTTTCCTTTAATAAATTTAATTAACTAGCAATTTTGATTTTAAACTAATATTTTTATTTGAACTAATTACCTTCCACCAATTATTATTAATAAATCTTGTCAAATAAATCTACCTCCAAAATATATTTTATTTTAAAATTAAACAAGTAGATAAAAAAATGTATATATCTATATAAGTTAAAAAATTTATTTTATATAAACCGCTCGATATTTAAAATTTCTATATTTTCCAAACCCTGTATATATATATATATATATATTTATTTAAAAATCTACCCGCGTATATAAATTTTTTCTAAATAAAATAATTCCTTTTTTCCTTTCCTGTAGAGATTATATTTTCTACATGCATTAAAAAAATGAAAACTATACATATAAAAAACGAAAATAATGGTACCTTTACTGCCTCCTAGTGAAAACAGCGAACCGCCCCTACCCAAGCAATCGCCATCGATCCAATGCGTCGCGAGCACGTGTCGCCCCCTCTAGGAATCGCCTCGCTTCCTCCATCATGCCGAGCTTCACGGCATTGCAAGCCTTCGCTCCATTCTGCCCTCAGTCCGCACGCCCGCACGAGCTCACCGCTACATCTAGACGATTCAACATGAATTAACTATTATTATTTCAAGTAAGCCGCTATGGTGAAATTGATAGACACGCTGCTCTTAGGAAGCAGTGCTAGAGCATCTCGGTTCGAGTTCGAGTCCGAGTAGAGGCTGACTTTTTCAATCTTTCGACCTTGGTTCCGTAGGGGAACAAGTCAGAAAGATTTCATTCCTCTACCCTAGCCATCAAGCTCGCGAATCAAATCGAATTCGAATTCAAACATTCCTGTTGCCATTTCGATTTTGAACGGAAATCGTTCGACCCTTTCTCCCTTCTTTTTTTAAATGAATCGATCTAATTTTTTTTACTCGGCCATGATTACAAAAAATAGATGCGAGCTACGGCCATTTGAAACTTGATTGAGAACGGAAGGGGATAGAGTTGTATTTGTTGGCCATTTTTTCTTTGAGCCCCTGGTTTTCATTTTTTTCTGAAGATAAAAGTCTCCTTTTAATTTTTTTCTTTTCCTTTCTTCTGATACGTTTATTATTATTTTTTTGTTAAAGACGCATGTTTAATTTTAACAGGGAAGATGGAACATGTGTTTGAAGAGACAACAACATGTTAAATTTGTGAATATATATATATTTTATATTTTCAAATTTAAATTAAATTAAAACTGAAATTGCCTTGATAATTTCCATATGAAATCTCGATCTCCAATCGAGGCGTGCCGCTAGGCGTTTATAATGTTATACGCCTATTTTGAACGTAATGGAAAAGGTTCCGAGTCCAAATTCGATCGTATGGAGAAGATGGCTTTTTGAACCTAGTTATTAAATTAAATTTCGACAAAATTTCAGCGCGTTTGCTTATCGTACGACCACATGACAACTCCGAATGCTACGGAAATTGAAATCGGATAATAATACAATATTATGGATCCAATGGAACTGGTTTCGTCGAATTCCGAGACTGTGTCCCGAAATGCTATTTTTAAATATCGATTCAAACGGTATAATTTCAAAACTGACCAATTCACTTTCAAATTCAATTCCGTTGTTTCTATTATCTTCAGCGTTGGCAACATAAATTTTCTAAGCCTTGAAAATATTTAACAAGCATAAATCTAAAGATTCAAAATTTTACCTAAATTTCTATACTCAAATTCGATAAATAAATTGCCATATTCATTCTAATATTTGAAATTTAAGTTAAAATAACTTTCAAACATTTAAAATCATTTAAATATTGCAATTTCGAATGTTAAAAATTCTAGGTTGTCACAACTCTGCAGCCAAGAGATATATTTATTTATTAGAGACGTAATGGCAAGGCAATGCCATTTATTTATTTTTTAATTATAAAGATGAGAATATAAATGTGATTATTTTTGAGCTGTGCTTTATTGGAAGTATATTCTGAGATTTTAGAATCTATATTATATACATTGGATGTTTTAAGGGAAGAGTATAATAAGAGTATTTAAACCCTTAATTTATTTTGAGGGATATTATTATGGATTTACAAAATTCTTTGGAAATTAATTTTGAAGTAAGAGAAGAAATTTGAATTTTAACTTTGAGTTTTAAATTACGTACTAAGTAATATAGTAAAGAGTTAGAGAAATTTTCAAATGTTGGAAATTGAGATTTAAAATTTAAAAGATGTTGAGATTTGAAAATTCTAAATGTCTTGGATTGAAAAGTAATTTGAGCTTATATCCTTGTTTGTTGAGTATATTCTATCCTTGAATTAATATCAACGACATGCATTTTTGCGGTCATTAAAGTTTCTCGCCTTATAAGAAGTCATTTCGTGATTTATTCATCTTGTCTATTGTGTTTATCTTGTTGTGAGGATGTTCTTTCCATATTATTATGCAGAAAATATTATTGATGATATTCTTTATTGCTTAGAGCTCGGGTTTAAGTGAGTTCGATCCCGACTCTATTCATAGAGTTTTGTGAAATCAATCATTTTCGATTGATTTATTGTTGAGTGCCTTATTGAGTTTGTTTCAAAGATGGGATATCTTCGAAATTCATTTAAGTTACTTGGAAAATTCGATGGTTTTCTAATAACTATATAGGCATTTGATTGGCCATTGGATTAACAAAGTGATTTTTTCTTGTTTCTCTCAACCATTCTATGTTGAGAGTATGAATGGTTTGAGTTTCGAGCTTGTCTTTTATCCTTTGTCGATTGAATTTTTATGTTGCTACTAGAAAATTGCGGGGAAGCAATTTTTGTAAGGGGAGTCTATAACAACCCTGGTTTGGATATTACCTGTCAATATCAAATTATGATTATAATTATAATTTAATATTGTGATTAAAATTAAATTGGAAAATTTATATTGTTTATTTGGAATAAACAATAAAATTAGAATCAAATTGTGAAAATAAAGTTTGGAACTTTATTTTACTTTGTTCGAGTTGATAATAAGTGGGAAATGATTTTCTATTTTTAAAAAAATGCAATAATTATGTAATTATTGCCAATTCTTCAATTTATGATTTTTTTAAGAGAATTAATTTTTTTTAAAGGTGGTTTATTTTAAAAGAAAGATGGGAATTGGAAATGGTTTGAAATATTTTTCTTAGTGAGAAAATAAATTCTTGTGGAATTTTAAAAGTTAAAAATGTAGACTTTTGCATTTAATTGTGAAAACAGTGCATTTTTGTAAAATAAAGGATTTTGATAATGAAAATGTCTTAAAAATAAAATTTTATCTTTCTATATGGTGGAAAATGTTTAACTCTATCAGTTTGTGTGTTTACATATTTTTCTTATGTAAAAATTTGGAAGGAAAATGTATTTTGGTTTTGTAAAATATGTAAATATGAACATTTTTGATTAAGTATTATTTAATCATGGGCCATTTTATTTTTCTCTTCCTTTTGGGTCCAAATAGACAATTAGTGCTTTCTAGATAATTGAGGAAAGAAGAATACAAAGTTCAGTACATTTATTTTCTTAACTCACTTTTTCTTCCTCATTTATAAACTAAGAACAGTCAAAAGACAAACTCTCAAATTTCTCAATTTCAAGCCACCAAACTTCAAATAAACTCAACAAATTAAAATGTTTCTCAAACTAGAGAGATAATCAATAGGTAATCAAACTCCAAATCTTTTAATTTCACTAAATTTCTAAATTTCAGAGACGGTTTATTTTAATTTATGTTTATTTCCCTTTGCATCTAGTTCTTCTTAGTTTCTACAGGTTATTGAAGGCCAATTTCACCTCCAAGCTCCAAACTTGCTGCTAAATTCTGAGTTTTTGCATAGTAAAGCGAGGTGAGCATCAATCTCATATTATCTAGCTCATGCAATGCCAAAAATCGCAAATTGAAATCAAAATTTGCAAATAAATCCGTTTTTTAACTATTTTTTTGTGTAAACTATATTGAGTTGCAACATTGAGACATCATATCTTTTACATGCTTTGTATAAAATACACAATTTTTTATGCAGTTTAAATTGTTATTGTTGGTCTTTATGTATATTAAATTTCAGGTCATTTCGACCAATAATGCGTATAGACACATGTTGCCGAACTTCGACTCGGAGCATGTTTTTGCTCAGATTTTACAGTGAAAACACTGCCTGGGTCCAAATTTGAGGCATCATATCTTTTACATGCTTTGTCTAAATTACACGATTCTTTGTGCAATTTAAAGTGTTGTTGCTGGTTTGTTTGACTGTTAAATTTCAGATCATTTCGACTTATATAGCTTACAGAAACATATTGTCGAACTTTGACTCGGAGCTTGTTTTTGCCCAGATTTTACAGTGAAAACACTGTCTGGGTCCAACTTTGAGACATCATAACTTTCTCACGTTCTATCCAAATTGCATGATTTTTTTTTGTTTGAAATCAGAAGTTTTCTATTATAGGAATAACTATTTTTAAATTAATCTGATCAAATTTGGTCCTCTGTGTCATGCCTGAAATTTGAACCCAAGAGGGTTTGCTGCCCTGTGCATTTTTGGTTTTTGAACTGTTGCAAACATGGCTTGATTCCACGTTCGTGACAGTGTAACTTTTGCAAATCCAGTTGGAATTCATTGATTCTTTTTTTGTTTGAATGATGAAGTTTTCTAGATTTTGTACACTAATTTTTAGTTCAATCAAAGGTCGTTTGGCCACCTGTTTTATATCCGAAAGTTGAACCCAGAAAAGATTTCAGACCTGAGTATTATTTTGGCTAAGTGTTTTCATGTTCTTTTTCCATCCGATTTTTAATTTATACTTGATGTTTTTGTCATATTTCTGAAATGTTTTGAGGGCTACGATGCCTATCAATACGCTTGCACAGATTTAATGAATTGGAATTTCAAATTTGATTTGAATTTGATTTGAATTTGAATGACGGTTTTGAGTGATTTCTTTGATTTCGAGCACGGATTTTTCCAAACAATTTTCAAATAATTTTTAAAATAAGTTAGCATTTAAAATAATTATTATGTAATCTTTTTAAATTATTTTAAGCTGTAAAATCTATTTATTCTCTATAATAAGGGAATTTTCAAATATTGTCTTGAAAATTAATTTCGGAAAATGGTTTTAACAGCTTGTTTTCTCAAATAAATTATTCTATAAATAAAATACACACATTTATACTATTCGAACGTATGAGAAAGAGAATTAAATGATTTAGTAAAACAAGTGATTTGGGACATGTGCATTTACTATTTTGGTTAATTTAGGACTTGTATAATCAGAGCTATTTGAGATTATTGATTCTGAGATGTTTTGCCATTTTATGGCGTATTTTGAGTTTTATAATTTATATTTATTGGAATTATTTAAGATGACCAATATTTGGCAAGTATTATGGTTTGAGATCTCATATGCAGTAGTATGGTCGATGAGAACCATCACGATGTTTTGTTTACTTGCCAATGATAGAAGGCAATTCTTGAGTTTATGATTTCATATAAGGAACCATCATATGTTTTCACTTGTTAATGAGATGAGACAAGTTACGATGCCATTTAATACTTGTCGATGAGATGAGACAAGTATGGTATCTCTTTGTCACTCGTTAATGAGACCAGGCGAGATATAATTTTCTTAGTTTTATGATGTTCCTAGTGTGGCATCGACTAACGGCTAGTAATCCGCTAAGTGTGAATGTGTGGTATGGGACACATGTTAACACTTTTCGGGTTCCTATCCATGAATTTGTGACACATTTATGATGTTTACCTAACAGAACTACTTTGAGAGGTGTTAGTGACCTTGTCATGAGGACGAACTGCTTTGGGATGTGTTAGCGACCTTGTTAGGGCTGACAAAATGGCTTGGAGAGGTGTTAGCGACCTTGTCATGAGGACGAACTGCTTTGGGAGGTGTTAGCAACCTTGTCTGAGGCTTCGGCTATCTGAGTTTAGCACGTGCAGCATTACTTCGGCGTTACAATCGGGGATTTGGCCAATCTGGATTTTTTGAGTTTTCTGTTTTACAGTTATTTCAAATTTTTAAGATGTTTTATGTCATCAATAGCCTAGTGCTATATGAGATGTTATGTATATATGGTGATTTCAATTATGATGTCTTGAACTCTTATTGGGTTCCTTGAGTTATGAGTTTGGATAGTTTCAGGATTTTATAGGGTATTCTAGTTTTTCCATTTTGGCGAGTTGAGATTGAGATTTATATTCATTTATACCGATGAGATGAGGTATAACTGAATTTGGAGATTCATCTATAATTTATTTTTGGATCATCCTATTTGAGAATGTCTTATGTTTTCCATTTTGGCGAGAGTTTGTATTAATGTTTCTGCTTTTGAGGAGATATGGTTCATGGAAACCATGTAGACATTTTAGGATGTCACCGATAATATGAGGCACTTGCGTTTGATTTGAGTATTGATTTTGAGTTACCTCCTTCGAGGAATTTGTTCACTTAAGTAGCGTTTGTTACTTAAGTGTTGAGCTTATGACTTTATCGATTCATTCTTCTCTTTCGAGAAGAAGTATCTTCATGTCTATTCTGCTTCATATTACCGGTATTGACTAATTTGTGTAGTTAGATTGACCCGTGTATTTATACTCGGGTCAGACCGAGTTATTTCAGGTATCATCTATTGGACTTAGCTTGAAGTTAATGGTGGATATCAGCTCTCCTTTCTCTTGAGCAATTTCTGTTCTTCTGCATACTCTGATGTGTTTGACTCAATGTATACGGTGTGGTCAAGTACCACCTTTATTGTATCATATTGTATTGTACTAAACATGTGTCAGTGTATATGTATATATGATGTTGATTACTGTTCTATGATGTGCTTTCCATTTAGTTATTGTTTTTATCCTGATAGATCCATTAGCCACCTATAGTTTTGGATTAATTATTTACTGTGTATGTCGATCCATTGAGATAGAAAAGAAAAATCATATTGCATTTATCGACGTATTCAGTAGGTACTTGATGCAGCACACTATGGTAAGTCGGTCCAGCGACCTAACGGGTTGATAGGTCGCTCAAACGACCTAGTGAATTTTCTGGAATGCAGGAGCAGCGAGCTACGACCTAAAGGGCTACGACCTAGTGAATCATTCCAGAAGCCATTTCTTAAGTCGCAAAATCCTAGGTAGCGAGAAGCCTTAAGTCGCTCAGGACATAATAACGTGTTACGACCTAACTTTGCCGAGTTACGACCTAAGCGAGCTACCCTGCATTCACACATGCTGCTTTCTATAAGTCGCCCATCTTCTTAGGTCGCTCCAACCTTATGTCGTGAGATGTCTTCATATTGCTAAGTCGCGGGCTTCCTTATGTCGCTTCCAGTAGTCGCTGCCATATTTTCCTTAAGTCGCTCCAGTTGTTATGTCGCTCGAGGCCTCTTGTTGCTGTGCTATGTCAATTGTATCTGTTAAGTCGTATGTTGTTTTGTTATGTCGCAGTGTTTGTAAGTCGTGGTGTATTGTAACTCGTGTTGTATTTTGTTATGTTGTATATGTTGTTAAGTCGTGGTTCTTATGTCATTTGTTGTAAGTCGTAAGTCGCTTGTGTTAGTTCGATAATGACATGTGTTGAGTCGTAGGTCGCAAGCACCTGTTGTTGAATGGTGTGTTGATGTAAGGTCGGTCTGCTGTTAGATCGGCCGTGTATGTTATGTTGTAATTTCCCTATGAATAGGGGAGAGTTGTCATTTATAAAGTAGGTTGATTTTGAATAAACTTTTGTTTGAGTGCTTTGTGCGTCTTTAAAATTGGAAGTTGAGTGTTATCTCCTTTCTCCATCTTCGGTTATTCGAGTGCGCTCGAATCAACGATTTTGAAGCCGGTTTACGGAATCTCGTGCGCGAGATCAACGTCGAAGATTCGTAGATCTTCTAACACGGTATCGTGTGCGATCAACGTGTTAAAGATAACTAGAATCCGGTATCTCGCGAGATCAACGGATTTGGGCATTTATCTTGGGTATTATCAATCCATCGATTCATCTTTGTATCGTTCCATCGTCATTTGTTCGTTGTGCATCATTTGGTGACAACCTATTGTTTAATCCGCTGCGTTAAGTTTGGTATCAGAGCTTAACCTTAGCCAATCATAGCTAAGCCGAGTCTGTGGAGTCAAGAGGAAGAGTTAAAGTTAGATTCGAGCTTTAAGTTGGAGGCGTGCATCACTTTTGTAGATCAAGGCCGAGAGTTGGAGTTAAGTTCAAGCCGAGAGTTAAAGTTAGTTTGGAGTTTGTTGATGATCATGCCGCCGAGACGTGCTAGTCAATTTCAAAATGTTGAAGATGTGTATAGAAGACAAGAAGCTGAGCAAATGGAACAGCGTATCAATGAAAAGTTCGATGAAGGTATTGGAAAGTCAGAGAAATTGATGAATGACATGAATCAAAGTCAAAGGAGAAGGTCACCAATCTTGAACCATGGAGGAAACAGGGTTTCGCCATCGGTTTCGGAAGCTAGGAGGGTGTCACCACAATCTTGTCGAGAAAGAAGAGAATCATCAGTTTCAATGAGAAGAGAACACCATGAGTACATAAATGAAGAGAGAAGAACTCCACGGGGTTTGAAAATGAATCATATCGTGATATTGAAAGACAGGGTAGAAGGACCATGTATGATCGTGGAGATGTAGATGGACGGGATAGATATCGAAGTACATTTGATTATGATGAACATGGTGATAGAGGTAGTATTCATTATCGAGATTGAGACCAAGTACGAAGTCAATATCGGAATGTAGAAGATGATCGTCGATGGGAGTTGGGAATGAAAACAGAGATTCCAGAATTCAAAGGGGGAATGATAGCGGAAGAATTTCTGGATTGGTTATCAAATGTTGAGGAAATTTTTGACTTCAAGGAAGTACCCGAGCATCGTAGAGTTAAGTTGGTTGCTACATGATTGAGGGGAAGAGCTATGGCATGGTGGCAACAAACTAAACTTACATGGGAGAGAATGGGAAAGTCGAAGATTATCTCATGGGAAAAGATGAAGAAGTTGATGAAAGCTACTTTCTTGCCTTATAATTATCAGTCTATTATGTATCAGCGCTTACAGAATCTGAGACAAGGGAGAAAGTCAGTAAACGATTATGCAGATGAGTTCTATCAACTGATTGCTAGAAATGATATCATGGAAATGGAGGAACAGTTGATATCTAGATTTGTTGGAGGATTGAGAATGCAAATTCAGGATATGGTGAATATGTTTGATCCAAGATCCGTTGCTGAAGCACACCAGAAGGCTCTAGCTTGGTAGAAGCTAGGTAGAAGAGGAGTCGGTGCATTTACAAGTTCGATCAATCAGGTGAAAGAGGCTAGTAGCAATACTAATGTTTCCAAGGCTGTTAGTAAACATGTTGTCAATGAAGTTGCTATGACCAAGGTCAACAACAATTTCAAGTGTTATAACTGTCTGAATTTTGTCATAAGAGCAATGAATGGCCGAGGCCTAAGAAGCGAGTGATGGTTGCTGAGGTTGAGGATGAGGATGTAGAAATAGAATGTTCCAATTCACCACAAGTTGAGGAGGGAGAAGAATTATTGGCGGGAGACGAAGGATATTCTTTAATGATGAGGAGATCTTGCTTGACGCCAAAGCAGGAAGGGAAGACTAGTTGGTTGAGGAGTAACATTTTTCAGTCCATGTGCACTATTTTGGGAAGGGTTTGTAAGTTTGTTATCGATGCAGGAATTTGTGATAACATTATCTCTACAGAAGCTACAAAGAAGTTAGTGTTAAAGACGGAGAAACATCCCAAACCCTACAAGTTAGCTTGGTTGAGGAAAGGTGGGGAAGTGAAGGTTAGGCAAAGAGCTTGTGTAACTTTTTCCATTGGAAAGAAGTATAAGGATGAAATTTGGTGTGACGTGGTAGATATGGATGTATGTCATTTGTTGTTGGGAAGACCGTGGAAATTCTATAGAGCCGTGCAACACGATGGTAGGACTAACTGGTATAGTTTCATGTTCAATGGCACTAAAATCACTTTAGTTCCTAAAAAGCGAGAACAAAGTGAAAGCAAGATGAAGGAAATCGAGGAACTAAAAACTCTGTTATCTTTGAAGGAGTTTGTCAAAGAAGTAGAGGATGGACCTGAAGTATTTATGGTGATTGGATGTGAAAGTAGTGAAACGGTTGAAATTCCTAAAGAAGTTAAGCCGGTGTTGAAGGAATTTGAAGATGTATTTCCTAAAGAATTACCAAAAGAATTACCACCGTTGAGAAACATACAACATCAGATTGATCTTTTTCCGGAACTGTGTTACCACATAGACCACATTATAGAATGAGTCCAAACGAGCACGAAAAGTTGAGAAGGCAGGTGGAGGAGTTATTTGAACAAGGTCGCGTACAAGAAAGTTTAAGTCCTTGTGAAGTACCAGCTTTGTTAGTGCTAAAGAAGGATGGAACTTGGAGAACGTGTACAGATAGTCGCGCATTAAACAATATTACAGTGAGGTACAGATTTCCAATGCCAAGATTGGATGATTTGTCAGACCAGCTGAGTGGAACTGCTATCTTTTCAAAGATTGATCTGAAGAGTGGGTATCATCAGATTCGAATTCGACCAGGGGATGAATGGAAGACCGCATTCAAGACACGGGAAGGGTTGTATGAGTGGCTGGTCATGCCGTTTGGTCTTTCGAATGCACCTAGTAATTTTATGCGAGTGATGAATCAGATCTTTCGACCGTTTGTTGGAAAGTTTGTGGTGGTATACTTTGATGATATATTGATATACAGTGGAAGCACAGAAGAAAATCTACAACACTTGCGAAAAGTATTGATGATACTTCGTCAGGAATAATTTTACATGGCAACAAAGAAGTGCATGTTCATGACACACAGTGTTTTGTTTTTGGGGCATGTGTTGTCCAAGGAAGGTATCCATGTGGATCAAGGTAAAGTTGAAGCAATCAAGGATTGGCCATAACCCAGGACTGTAACTGAAGTGAGAAGTTTCCATGGGTTAGCATCATTCTACCGAAGGTTTATTCCATATTTCAGTAGCGTGATGGCACCAGTGACAGATTGTATGAAAGGAAAGCAGTTTGTGTGGACTGAAGAGGCTGATTCAGCTTTCCAACAGATCAAGACATTCTTGACTACAACACGGATTCTTAGATACCCTGATTTTCAGTTGCTCTTTGAGCTAGATACTAATGCGTCTAAGGTTGGAATTGGTGGAGTATTAAGTCAGAAGGGTCGGCCAATTGCTTATTTTAGCGAGAAACTTTCTGGAGCCAAGGCAAGATACAGTACTTATGACTTGGAATTCTATGCTATTGTCCAAGCCATAAAGCATTGGAGACACTATTTGTTTCATAAAGAGTTTGTATTATTTACGAATCATGAAGCATTGAAGCATTTGCAAGGATAGGACAAGATTGCAGCAAGGCATGCTTCATGGATCGCATACTTGCAACAATTTACATTTGTTGTAAAGCGTAAGTCAGGAGTTACAAATCGGGTGGCAGATGCATTGAGTAGAAGAAATCATTTGTTGACTACGATGATAGTTGAAGTGACAGGGCTTGATGTACTTCCAGAATTGTTTGTTGAGGATCCTTACTTTGCTAAGATTGTAGATGAAGTCGAGAAAGGGAAGACGGATGAGTATGTGTTGGTAGATGGTTTTCTATTCATAGGAAATCGGTTGTGTATACCAGAGTGCAGTTTGCGAATGAAGATTGTGAAGGAATTGCATGAAGAAGGACATGTGGGAAGAGATCGTACCTTGCAGTTGATTTCTCAATCATATTTTTGGCCTTCCATGTGGAAAGAAGTTGAAAGATTTGTGCAGAGATGTCACATATGTCAAGTTTCCAAAGGGACAGCTACGAATCCAGGATTGTATATGCCATTGCCCGTGCCACCTAGACCATGGGTTGATATTAGCATGGACTTTGTTTTGGGTTTGCCAAGAACTCAACGAGGTAACGATTCTATATATGTTGTGGTGGATAGATTTTCGAAGATGGCACATTTCATAGCTTGTAAAAAGACCGTCGATGCAGTCCGTGTTGCTCAATTGTTCTTTAAAGAGGTTTATCGACTACATGGGCTACCTGAGACCATTGTTTCTGACCAGGATACTCGATTTATAAGTCATTTTTGGTTGAGTCTGTAGAAGATGGTTGAGACTAAGCTGAATTTTAGTAGCGCCTATCATCCACAAACGGATGGGCAAACGGAAGTGGTGAACAGATCTTTGGGAAACTTATTGAGATATCTTGTGAAGGATAATTTAAAGAGCTGGGATGTGAAATTGTGTCAGGCAAAATTCGCACAAAATCATGCTGTTAATCGAAGTACTGGATTCGGTCCATTTCAAGTAGTATATTCAGCAATTCCGAAGAGACCGTTGGATTTGTCGACAATTCCACATCAGAAAGGGGTCGTTAAACGAGCTTGTGATTTCGTGAATGAGTTGCAGGAGTGTCACAGGATTGTTCATGAACGATTGCTTAAGTCAAATGAGAAGTATAAGCAACTAGCAGATAAGAAACGAAGGAGTGTGGACTTCAAAGATGGTGATTTTGTTTACGCGGTATTGATGAAAGATCGTTTTCCAGTTGGAAATTACAACAAATTGAAAGCTCGAAAGATTGGTCCAGTAGAAATCTTGAAGAAGATTAATGAAAATACGTATCAGTTGAGACTGCCGGATAATATCCATACTACCGACGTTTTTAACGTCAAACACTTGATTCCATATCACGGGGATAAGTGTGTCGAAGAACAGGAAAGTGTGAATTCGGGGTCGAATTCTTGTCAACCGGGGAAGGACGATGCAGCGCACTATGGTAAGTCGCTCTAGTGACCTAACGGGTTGATAGGTCGCTCAAACGACCTAGTGAATTTTCTGGAATGCAGGAGTAGCGAGCAACGACCTAAAGGGCTACGACCTAGCGAATCATTCCAGAACCCATTTCTTAAGTCGCAAAATCCTAGGTCGCGAGAAGCCTTAAGTCGCTCAGGACATACTAACGTGTTACGACTTAACTTTGCCGGGTTATGACCTAAGCCAGCTACGCCGCATTCACACATGCCGCTTTCTATAAGTCGCCCATCTTCTTAGGTCGCTCCAACCTTAGGTCGCGAGATGTCTTCATATTGCTAAGTCGCGGGCTTCCTTATGTCGCTTCCAGTAGGTCGCTGCCGTGTTTTCCTTAAGTCGCCCCAGTTGTTAAGTCGCTCGAGGCCTTCTGTTGCTGTGCTATGTCACTTGTATCTGTTAAGTCGTATGTTATTTTTTATGTCGCAGTGTTTGTAGGTCGTGATGTATTGTAACTCGTGTTTTATTTTGTTATGTTGTATATGTTGTTAAGTCGTGGTTCTTTTGTCGTTTGTTGTAAGTCGTAAGTCGCTTGTATTAGTTCGATAATGACCCGTGTTGAGTCGTAGGTCGCAAGCACCTGTTGTCGAATGGTATGTTGATGTAAGGTCAGTCTGCTGTTCGGTCGGCCGTGTATGTTGTGTTGTAATTTCCCTATAAATAGAGGAGAGGTGTCATTTGTAAAGTAGGTTGATTTTGAATAAACTTTTGTTTGAGTGCTTTGTGCCTCTTTAAAATTGGAAGTTGAGTGTTATCTCCTTTCTCCATCTTCGGTTATTCGAGTGCGCTCGAATCAACGATTTTGAAGCTGGTTCACGGAATCTCGTGCGCGAGATCACGCCAAAGAATCATAGATCTTCTAACATGGTATCGTGCGCGATCAACGTGTTAAAGATAGCTAGAATCCGGTATCTCGCGAGATCAACGGATTTATGAATTTAACTTAGGTATTATCAATCCATCGATTCGTCTTTGTATCGTTCCATCATTTTTTGTTCGTTGTGCATCATTTGGTGACAACTTATTGTTTAATCCGCTGTGTCAGTATTTAAGACAAAGTTGTAAATGGTCGCTCTTAACCAGCCATGTTCTCCGCTTTAGTAGACGGAATTACTCATTAATTCTCTTTACCAAGATGGGTCTCGGGGTGGGGCGTTACAAGTACCCTATCTCCAATGAGCTTTTACTCCATATTCTAAGTCATGCCTAAAACAGTACTCTGATACCAACTATATTGACCTGGCATTTCGAACCATTCAAATACAAAATCATCCGCACATGTCGGACTTGTATTGCTCAAAACAACATATTGTTAATTTATATTTGACAATACTTAGCATATACGGTAAATAAATAAATCACAGAATCATAGACACAGTAATATTACAATAAGCAGCGGAATAGATAAATAGTAGTTCATGAAGCTACTACAACATCAGAGTCTGAAACAAATATAACAGAAAATCTCAAGGACATAGAGTCACTAATACAAAAGAAACTAAAAGGACTAAATCATAAAAAACTGTAAATAACTGGAATAACCGTGCGGCTGAGCAAATATAGGACAGATCTTCAAGCAAAGATCCAACCTCCAAAGGTGAGTCTCAAATGCTGTAATACTCAGTCCGACCCGAGCATAAAGCAAAGCACAAAACGCTTGAGTCAGGATTAACTTTCTTATACCAATAAATCAGCTCAAGTGAAATTTCAAGTGAAATACAAAGTAACTCAAAAAATGTTTGTGTAGGATTGATTTCACCCTAGAGGGTAAGGGGGTTAATAGGGTGATACTATTAATAATAAAAATGTAATGTGGAAGTATATAGAATGATCTTAGCACTGATAATACCAAAATAATAGAAGCACGGATAATAGCAGAAAATTAAAAGCAAAAATAAAACAACACAAATTTACCCATCTTCGGCAAAAACCTGCCTATGTGCTGCCACCAAGGTTTCTTCAAGAAATTAAGTAGTCAGATGCTTACACATGTAAATTCACGGCATGCGCTATCGACTAACCTAACTCTACACTCAAAAACCATGCCACAACTCAACCACTGACTTGCGAATTCTCGAATTACAATACCGTAGTTCTTCCTCTAGTTACAATACTAGAATGCACGAAAGTTTAAAAGAAAAAATAAAAATCAATTTTAAAAAATAAACCCTAATTTTAAAGCTTGAATCCCAAAATATATCCGACCCAACAAAAAACACTGTGCCCCTTTTTCTCTTTTTTATTTAGTTTGGCCTTGAATTCTTCTTTGTGAAAACTACTCGTTCGTTCCTCTGTGCGAAAATTAGGGCTTTTGGAATTTTGAAGCCACCGATTACAGTTGTTGATTGAATGATTCAAAACCTTTTTTCGATCGGTTTATTTTGTTCACCTGATAATTCCTATGATTTCGTTCGTTTGATAATTTGTTTTGCCGTTCGATTTTGCCTGGATGCTTGAGATTTGTACCGACTTGTTCAAATTCTTATTTTTTGTGATTAGTTAACTATCATGGCTCAATTCAAACATGTTTAATTCCTTGGCTACCACGGCTCGATTTTGTGGCATTTAAACTTAACTTTGGTTCCTTTCTTTGTGCTTCTTGACTTTGATAATATTGGACTTCTGCTACGGTTGAACTTGCTACTATTTTTTATTTTTATAACTGCAATTCCACTTTATGAATTTTTAGTTTGACTCTGACTTGTCCAACGTATTCTTCTGCAAGTTGAATGGGGCCATTTGACTATGTGATGATATTTTAGATGAGAATTTTACTTTGAATCGTTCAATTTCATTTATCACATTAACACTCACGACATCTTGCTGTGTTGATAGAACTACGGCTTGATTTGTGATAATATGAACTTCTGTATGCTTTAATAAGCATTGTTCACTGTATTGAGTTGTTTATGTATATACATGGTGCACTTGTGTACTTCATGGTTGTCCTTGCCAATGCCTATTAGACTTGAAATCTGTATTCATGTTTGAAGCTTCATATATACTTGAATCTGGTATTGACCATTTGATTCATGTGAGTAGCTTATACATAAGTGTGTTTATTATGTAGTTCGAGTTGCATATGATAACATGCTTTGCACTTGGTTCACGTCATGCTCTTGTTTTCGGTCTGGTTGCCTAGTGTGGTGAGTTAGTTGTTTCTGATGTAATTTTGATATTGCATGTTGACATGGTCAGGTTTTAGCTATGCACTTGAAATCTGCAGCTTCTAGGTTGCAATGGGTACATCCATTTATCTGATATGCTAGCTCGAGTCTGGTACCATTTAAAGCTTGATTCTTTGTATATTGATTCTTGTGCACTTAAGGTTGGTCTGCACTTCCTCGTGAGTTCGTAATGTAACCGTTATTTCTTTGAGGCAGTTTGCATTGTTTCACCATTGATTGTTGACATGTGCATTTTATTGTTGACTTGGTAGCCTTGCCGTACATTTGAATTGGACTGGGTTGTGGCCACTTTTGCATGTCACCACGTGTACATATGCATATGCATGTGTGTGTATATATATTTCCATGATATAGTTGTCCTTGATTTTGTTCCAGAGCTTTACTGTTGAGGCTTAGTTCATTCTTGTGTGGTATACAAGTCAGGTCTTTTCCATTTCATTCGACTACACAGTGAACTTTGTTGAACTATACATTCCAATGTGCCTTTGTTTGAGTCTACACTTGCTTTTGTACATTTGTACCTTTGTATGCACCTGATATACTAGCTCAAATTTGTGTTCGAGTTACACTGCAGTTTTCACTCTTGTTCATGTTCTGGTATAGTGCAGTTTCATTGTGGCTTCACTTGCATACGGAACTGCTTCTATTTGTTTGAGATTGAATGCATCTGGTTCTGGTATGTGCATTTGTGTGCATTGCCAACTACTTAACTTTGTATGTACATGCTTGTAGTCTTGATACATGTGTTCATTATCATTTGGATTTGTTTTTCGTATTGTACCTGAGTTGAATCTAGCTTATAGCTCAGGTTTGACCTCGTGCTCATGTGTGACATTATTTGTATCGCATTTGAGTTGAACCTAGCTTTTGACTGGATTTGACCTTGTGCTCAGCTGTTCCTGCAATTTTATCAAGCGTATATCGGTGTGCACGACCTGGTGGCATGTATAGTGATACAATGTGCATATCACAAGCTGTTCGTGTATGATGAATCCAAATTTAAATGATGATGAACAACCCAAATAATTTAGGCAAATAACATTTTGAAAATGCATTTTTTATTTTAATTGCACAAATAATTTATTTTCAATTTTACTACGTCAGTGCTTAGTTTGTAGATTGGTCAGATGCTGGATTCAATCTGGAATAGAGTTGAAGATAAATACGAGTGAATGAGCGATATGTAGTGAGGATACTTGTGTAAATTTAAAGGTATTGTAATTGAAATTTTGTATATATAATGAGACCATAAATTTGTACTATTCAAAATGGTAATAAAATAATTGTTTGAATAAAATATCCGTTTGAAATTAAATTTTGTGATATTTATTTTACTCAACTAAAATTTATTTAATTATGTGAAAAATAAAATAGTACATTAACAAATGCATTAAATGAATATATACATGTCTGTATCAAAAAATATCATATACTAGCATATTCAAAAATCTCCCCATTTTGGTGATAACAAACATATATTTAAGATTTTGAATTTATTAAATGTATTATATCATTCAATTTGCTCCCCCTATATGAATGCTCCCTCTCTACAACAAAGCTTCCTACTCATATATGCATGAAAATAAGTAAAAATATGCAAATGTGCCTAGATACAAATAGAAAATAGAAAATAAATCATTTGACCTTTATTTGCCAAAATCTTATGTTTTCTCGCCCCCTTTTGTTATTAGAAAAAGAACAAGTGTTAGAAAATTAGAGATAAAGTGATAGACGTTAATATAACATTAATGCCCAATCGAGTATAAATATTAAATTTCAATAAAAAAATCAAAAAAAATCCTAAATACTCTATTAGGCTCTTATTCCACTTTAGAATGATAGGGATGATGCAAAACCATATAGCTGTGTCTATTTGTGATATATTTATATCAGGAATTTAAATATCTACTAACCATGCATAACTGTTAGGACTTTTAAATGAAATTTGTAGTATTCCAAATTTTAAAAAAATGAATTCAAGTATCTTCTAACCATGTAAAACCATGAGGACTTTTAAATAGGATTAGAATCAACTTCTATTTAATCAATCAATTTTGATATGTGTTCCATACATGCATAACGGTGAGGACTTTTAAATGAGCATTGAAGCATATAATCAAAAAATCCATGTAATTCTCCCATGCATAACCGTGAGGGCTTTTAAATGAGAGTGAATACTTTGGATATTATTATTGGTAAAAACATAATAAATTGAAAACCGAATGATTTCCTGTTTAAAATACCACATATTGGCAGACTATATTGAATTTTAATGAGTGATGGTCAATAGAAATATGATAGAGATGGAAGTGGCCATTGAATTTTTACCAGCAAAAGTTTTCATAACTCTTATTTAACTTTCTAAAGAAATTTGCTAAATATGCTGTCTCAAGTTATAATATATGATTAATATCAACAATCATCAGCTTTTTAATCATTATTTATCTTTTTGATAATCAGTAGGGAGTCGGATTAATAAAATCCAAAAATAATCAAATTTTCTAAAATGACTAATCTGAAACAAGGTCAACAAAAATGATTTTCTAGAAGGGATTTTATAAGAAAAATGTATGCCAGTTGAAAATAAGTTTAAATGAAAAATATGCAGATTTTTTCTTTGAAAAATGCGATGCAACTAATGAATGTCTTAACATAAATCACACTCCATTAGTAATTTTTCTATCAACAAGATTATCAGTGTTATTTGCATCCGAATTTCCCTTTGACTCAAGAAAATCACTTAGCTTGATGTTATAGACCAGACCGTGATGTGTGCGACAAAATACCTTAAAAACATTTTTAACATCTTTTAAATGAAATTGAATTGGATTTGAATTAAAACCGTGAAAATAAACAGATAGTGAACATAATGTTAAATCTAGAAGCAATAAGATAAATCGATATATCCACTTGTATGAATAGTAATCATCATTCAATAAAATGCTATCATTAAACCAAACAAATCTCTATGAAGTATTCAAGGATTGTAGTGTTCTCTAAATAAAAAGATAATTGATCGACAATTTTTATAAGTCAGAATAATAATCAACGTTTATTTCTTTATCACATAACTGGCTGATTTAAATTCAGATTATGGTGCGGATTATCACATTTAATATACCGTTACCTATTTTACATTTATGATAATTTTTCATTGTTGCCTATTGTGATTCTACCACCTTTGTACTAGGCTAAGAAACTTTGATTTGTCGCCCATTGTATGCGTGGAACAGCCAGAATCCAGGTAACACTGTTGCTGTTCCTTACCCCGCCACCACTCCTACACGATAAAATATTTTTGCGACCTATCTGTCTTTATAGTTCCATGGATGTTAGTGCCAACATATTTTAAAAAATATGTTTGTGGAGACCCAAAACTATTTATATATGTTCATTTTGGCACCCATATTTGTTTGATTTTGAGGGATTTTATATGCATTCTTTTTGGAACCCGAATTGGAATGGTTTTCACGTTTTTGGGTCTATACTAGCAAATGTTTTGATTGTGTCCAATTTTTCTAAAAATTGTGCATTAGAATTTTACTTATTAATTTTGCTTCCAACAAGTTCAGATTGATTATATCCCAGTCCCTGTCTAACTGTATTAACACTTTGTTTCCCCAATAGCATAGTTAACGATCTTTCTCCCTTGGAAAATTTTCTTAAAGTTGTAGACAATTGTTGGACTTGTGTTTTGAGAGAATCATTTTCGTTTAATAATTATTTGCAAGTTTTAATAGAAATTTTTCTCCTCGTATTTTCACTTTCTTTCAAAATCATAATTCCATTTTCAAGCGATTTAATTTTAATTTCTGACCTTTTAATTTCTTCTTCGAATGTTGGACACTTATCACACTTAGGGTCTTGCTTTGATAGTTTTTGTATAATTTATTAAGCTGTTTATTTAAAATCTATCATAGTATCTCTTTGTAATTCAATTTTAGCATATTTCTCCCTAAGTCTTTCGAAACAGCCATTTACTTCATGAAAATATATAATAAATTCTGAATGAGTAAGTTTTGATACCTCGCTTGGCTCATCATCATCACTATCAGTTATATTACCTTGAAGGCATGGATCTAGTTTTTCGCTCTCACTGCATTGTATTTATCTTCTTCGTCAGTTTCATCACAAATAGCTGCAAAACTTCTCCTTTTCTGTTCCTTTCCATGGTTGAATCGATTCTGTGGACAATTAGGCTTGATATGGCCGGGTTTGTTGCACTTATGACAAATGATCCACTGTTCTTTTGAGTTGTCTAGTGCTTTGGCTATTCTTCTTTTCGATTTTTGATTTGGAGCTGGATTTCTGTATTTGCAATTCCACCTTTTGAATTGCTTTATTAATAGTGCCAGCTCAGCTGCTCCATCATCATCATCATCACGTTTTGGTGTTCCTTTGAGAGCTATCGATTTCTTTCAAGTATCACCTCCTCATGCTCTTTTTTGAATTTCATTTCTAGTTCATAAGTGGTGAGATTTCTGATGAGTTCTTTAACTATAATCCATTTGAAGTCCTTTGATTTTTGAATAGCAGTGACTTTGGCTTCAAGATTTCGTGGAAAGACTATTAGGATTTTTCAGACTATTTCCAACTCCATATATGATATTCCGAGAGATTTTGATTTGTATATGATATTGAAAAGTCGTCCGCACATCTCTTTGACATTTTCTTCCTTGGCCATTGTTAAATTCTTGTATTCCCTACTCAATATGGCAAGGAGAGATTCCTTGACTTGAGATGTTCCTTCGTGAGTCACTTCAAGTGTGTGTTATATTTTCTACGCAGTTAGACAATGTAAGACACGATTAAATTCAATTTGATATGATGAACAAATAATAGAATTCAAAGCTTTAGCAATAGCACTTTGTAGTCTACTTTCAAGATCTATCCATTGATGCATTGGTTTATCTATTTCCTGATTATCTACCATTATAGATGGTGCTCTATAACCTGTAACAACAATATTCCAAGCGCTAATGGTTTTCAAAAAAAATTTCATTCAATGTTTCCAATAAGCATATTCACCATTGAATAATGGTAGTATAACTAAGGACTGACCCTCAGCAAAAGCATTATTAAAAGAAACCATTTTAAAAATTCAAATTTTTTAAACAAAAATCGGTTTTTGAAAAATCAAATTTTTTAAACAAAAATTCACTTTCGTTCCTAGCTCTTATACAACTTGTAGGATCAATTTCACCCTAGAGGGGATGAGTAGAGTGATGCTATTAATTATAAAAATTCAAAGAGGAAGTATATTAAATGATCTCAGCACTGATAATACAAAAATAATAGCAGCACGGATAATAGAAGAATATTAAAAGCAGAAATAAAACAACACAAATTTACCTAGCTTTGGCAAACCCTTCCTACGTGCCGCCCCCGAGGATTCTACTAGAAATTAAGTAGTCAAACGCTTACACACATAAATTCGCGACACCCGCTATCGACAAACCTTACTCTATGCTCAAAACCTTGCAACAACTCAGCCACTGAGTTGAGAGTTCTCAAACTATACCACCGTAGCGCGTCCCCTAGTCAGACGACTAGAATTTACAAAAGTTTAAAAGAGAAAATAAAAATTTAAGAACAATTTAAACAATGAACCCTAATTTTAAAGCTTGAAGCCTAAAATATAGCTGGTCCAATAATAAAAACTGTGCCCATTTTTCTCTTTTTTAATTTAGTTCGGCCTTGAATTCTTCTTTGTAAAATTGCTCGTTCTTTCTTCTGTACGAAAATTAGGGCTTTTGGAATTTCAAAGCTGCCGATTACAGTTGTTAATTGAATGATTCAAAACCTTTCTTCGATTGATTTATACGTTCGTGGTAGCTTCAATTTGGGTTCGATTTGGATAATCCTGGTATGTAATATCTTTATTCCTCACGTTGATATGCTTTGAACTCTTTCGATTCGAGTTATCGATTTATTCTTCTTTGTTGTTTCTTGAACTCTAAATGATGTTAAAGTGTTTAATAGGCTTCGAATTCCTTTAATTTCATTCGCCTGTTATTTTTTTTTGCCATTCGATTTTTCTTGGACGCTTGAGATTGTCCGACTTGTTCAAATTCGTATTTTTTATGATTACTTGACTATCACGGCTTGATTCTGACTTGTTTGATTCCTTGGCTACCACGGCATGATTTTCCGGCATTTAAACTTGAATTTGGTTCCTTTCTTTGTGCTTGTTGACTGCGATAATATTTTACTTCGGTTATGGTTGAACATGCTACTTTTTTTCATTTTTATAACTGCAATTTGACTTTGTGAATATCTAGTTTGACTCTGACTTGTTCACTATACTCTTCTACAAGATGAATTTGGCCATTTGATTATGTGATGATATTTCAGATGAGAATTTTACTTCGACTTGTTCAATTTATGTTATTACTTTGACACTCACGACATCTTGCTGTGTTGATTTAACTACGGCTTGATTTGTGATAATTTGAACTTCTATATGCTTCAATATGCATTGTTCACTGTATTGAATTATGTATAAACATGGTGCACTTGTGTACTTCATCGTTATTGTTGCCACTGCCTGCTAGACTTGAAGTCTATATTCACGTTTAAAGGTTCATATATACTTGAATCTGGTCTTGACCATTATATTCATGTGCATAGCTTATATATAAGTGTGTTCATTATATAGTCGGAGTTGCATATTGCAACAACCCACATATTTTGCGATTGAATATTTAAATATTTTATTTTTAATATTTTATCGTTAGTCGGAATTTAGTCCGAAAAGTTACTTTTTGCATACGGTCGAATTAGGACTCGAAACCACTTCCATTGAGTCCAAAACACCGTTTGCGATCTTTTTGAGTATAAACTTTGATATGTTTGGAGTTAGTGGAATTTTGCCACTTTTTCACTTTGGGCTTTGGATTTGGTTTAGCTCATTAGCTTAAACTATTTACTCTAGCTCAACCCCCTTCCCTTCATAATTTTACTTTCATTTCCTAACACTCAAGCTTCATCAAAAATGGAGGAAGGAATGGGAAATTAAAACTCCAAACTCAAGTTCATTTGCAAATTCAACATCCAACTCCAAATTCAAAGAGAAGCCATTGATTCTTCCTTTGCTTTCAAGCTTCTTCTTCATAGATTTTGTGTAAAGGTGAGATTTTTATCTCACATCTATGTTTATAACTATCTTTGATTGTTGGGTATGATTTCTTGACATTTATTCATGTGCATTTGCTTTTGGTTTGGATTGAATTGGTGTAAATCCCAATTTTTAGTGTTTTGGGTTTAAATCTTTAAAAATCCAATCTTTAATGTTTAAACACGTTTTTGGTGATGCACCGAGGAGCCAATACAACCGGGTAGCCTATAGGCATAATCCCCTGGCGTCCGTGCTCGATCGGTTGCAAACTGGGAGAGTTTTTGCACTCCAAACCCTTAGGTCGCTCGGCCTGCACAAAAATCATTCACGGCCTGCAGTTAGGTCGGCCTGCATATTAGGTTGCTCCCCTATAGGTCACGCCGTGCTAGGTCGTTGCTCGGCATTGTCTTATTTAGGTCGGCGTGCATTTAGGACGCACCCCTATAGGTTGTCCCTACTTAGGTCGCTCGGCCTTCTCATATGCGTTAGGTCGTTGCTCGGCCTTGTTTCGTTAGGTCGCTCGGCCTTATATGCATTAGGTCGCTGCTCGGGCTTGTTTCGTTAGGTCGCTCGGCTTTAGTCGTTAGGTCGCTCGGCCTTGTTTTGTCGTTAGGTCGCTCGGCTTTTCCCCCTTAGGTCGTAACTCCCTAGGTCACTCGGCCTGTTTTCTGGTTAGGTCGCGCGTTCGGCCATTAAGTCGCTATGCCGCTTAGGTCGCGCCAACTTAGGTCGCTCGACCGTGATAAGTCACGCCTGCATTATGTTGCAACCCCTTAGGTCGTTCACCACCATAAGTCGCTCTGCAGTTAGGTCACGCCATGGATTGGTCGCGCCATGCTGGGTCGCTTGTGTTAGGCCCCTCGTACCATTAGGTCGCACCATTCCTTAGGTCGCTTGCCCCTGCAATTATGCTGCTATTCCTTATGTCGTTTGCACTGTTGAGTCGCATAATTCCTTAGGTCGCTCGCCCTTGCACTTATGTCGTTACCTCTTAGGTCACTCATCTGTTAGATCGCGCCGTGTCGAGTAGCAAGGGTATTTCCACTTTGATGAATTTGGAATCGAATTCTTTGGATTTTATTCACGTCTTCGGATGTGAATTTTTGTGATTTATTGTTTTTACAATCATTTTTGTGATTTGTCACTCCATCTCACTAGTATGAGAAATCTAATTAAACGGCTTAGTAAGACAAATGGTATGAAACGCTTGCATTTACTTCGCTGGTTAATTCTTGGACTTGTTCGATCGAATCTCTTGTGACAATTTTCGAGTGAAGACTTACAATTTGTTCGTAAATATTTAAGTTAAGCTAGTGTTTATGGGACATGAAGCTAAGCTTATATATTTACTAGCTTACTGTAATTGACACTTCTTGATGATCGTTGATGATCATTTTTGTGATTTAGACTAGCAAATGTGCGATGTCTCTTTGTCTACAAGGGAGAATAAACCCCGTTTCTGTGGAGCTTCGGCTCAAATTGGTGGGGTAGCGACCCATGGTCTTCGGGCCGTTTTTTGGAGCTTCGGCTCAAAATTAATGGTTAGCAACTGTGATGACCCGGAATTTCTGGCAATATCAATTTAATAATCTGAAATAAAAATTAAATTGATTCGATAATCTTTGTAATAAGATTTGAATTAATTTAATAATTCAATAAAATAAATAGTTAATTGATAGATTTTATCTTTTTAAATCTAATATTTGTTTTATATTTATAATATATATAGAATATTGTATATATTGTAAATAGGTATTGTTTTAAATGAATCCTGTTTTCTATAAAATTTATATCTTTAGTAAAATTGGAAATTATGATTTTATTTAAAAGTTAAACTTTTTAAAAGCTATTTAATATATAAAATATGGTTTTAAATACCTAAGATAAATATTAAGTGATATAAAATATGTGTAACTCAAGTTTAAAATTTAAATAAATAACAATGAGATTATTTGAGTTTCTTTTAAATACAATGTGATAAAATAAATAATTTATTAATAAGAAGACAAATTATTTTAATAGTTATTTATGGTTATTAAATATTGTTATTTCTAAAAATATAATAATGCATTGTTTTAACAAATAAATTTTTAATAAAAATTATTATTTTCCAAAATTCAAATTTGTAGTTATTTGTAAAATAAACTGGATTTCAAAATTTTAATCTGAACTTGAATTCAATGTTTTTAAAATTTAAAGTATAAATGTTTTTAATTTGTTTTAATTTTGAAATATTTGTATAAGTTTAATTTTATAAATATAGTTTGATTTATTTTATTTTAAAATCTATATACATGTAAATAAATGCATGTTAACTCATTAAGTAAACATATCTTATATTAAACATCTAACTTTAAATACAAGTTAACTAAATATATAGCTTATTAACTTTTATAACAAGTGTAAACTTTTTTTTGAAAACACAAATTAACATGTGTTAGGAAATAAAACATTTAGAGTGACAAATGAAATATTGGGGACATGTGGCATTTTTGTTTTTGGTTTATTTTTATTTTATTTCAATTTTTTTAAAAGAACATTCTCTTCCATCTTATTTCTTTTTGAAATCAAAAACTAAGAAACAATGGAAACAAATTTCTGAAATCATTTTCAAAGCCACTTCTGTAATCAAAAATGTGTTAAACATTTTCCAAAACAAAATCATCTTCAAAAGCCCCCACATCTTCAGGTTTAAAAGCATATCTGTCACTATTTTTAAATCAAGAAGAAATTCTGCATTTCTGGAATTAGCCTGCATCATTTCAATATGGAGTTTTCTGCATACAAACCTGGAATTAAAGCAAGTTTTTAAAGCATATAAACCTGGGAACAAATGCAAGTTGAAACATCAGTAACTCGGGTTTCAAAGATGAAGCATGCATGCAAGGTTTATAAATCAACAACAAAAGCACAAGTCTTCTTCTTTCAAATTCACTGTTCTGCCATCAAAATTAAGGTGAGTAACTTTATTTTTCTAAAAAAAAATTAGTATAATTTTTGGTTGCATGCTTATGATGATGGAATGAATATGTTTTTGTGAACTTGCTGTGTATACATATGTGTAATATTTATGCTTCTGTTTCAACAGAATTTTACTCTTTTTAATATTTCAAGATTCATGTTTTTGATTTGAATGCAATCCTCTCTGTAAACAATTATTGTTAGGACTTGTTTGTAAACAATTGTTGATTAAGGTTTAAAAACTTGATTTAATTAAATTAAAAACTTGAGTAGCTCTGTATATCATAAAACATCAGTGCATGCTCTAAATAAAATAAAATTTCAATCTGTGAAATTGATAGATTCAGTATTATGGAATGAATACACAAACAAAATCATGATTTTTAACACCTAAATCATAATTTTTAAATTTGAAATAAGGGTATAGTTCTGTGTTGGACATAGAATGGAAATAGGGGATTTTTGGGTGATCTCTGCAAATGGAAGGTTCGGAATTCATCTTGTGGATAGAAGAGTAACAAATGAAGCCTGGAAAAATCAGTGATGGTGATGCAGATCACCATGGAAGCAGTGGTGATAGTTTAATTTCTATAGCCCTAGTTCTTGATAGGGTTAGTAAATCGATCTTCTCGTCTTCTAAAATCGATCGAGTGCAGTGAGGATTTGAGGGACGATGGCTTGACCTAGTTCAAGTTGTAGCCGGAGTTGCAAGGCTTATGATGGTCGGAGTATGGGTGATGAAGAGATGACAGGTTTTTTTGGAGGGGGGGTTTGAATGTCTGGTTCCAGGTTCTGCAATTTAACTCGAATCTGATTTTGGTTGTGGAGTGAAGAACAGATGGTGGTGGGTGATTATAGGTTTGGTCATTGTTGTGGCGAGACCACCGGAGGCAGATGATGATCGTAGGCACGGTGCATGTGCACCATGCAAATTTAATTCCTGATGGTGTACTGGGTAGGAGCAGAGGAGAGGTCTTGAGATTAACTCGAGTATATCTGAGTATGGCTCGAAGATTTTAGCTAGTGGTCTCGAAGTAATCAAGGGAAGTGCTTGGGTATACTTTGGTTGGTTTCAGGTTTCAGAGAAACCTGAAATTTCCAAATTCAATTTGTTTAAATCTGAAACCAGTTTTTAAAACAGAAATAAAACTTAAATTTAAATTATGGTTCCAAATGATTTTGAATCCTACAAGTTTTAAAATTTAAAAGGGGGTTTCAATTTGAAAAAAAATATAATAATAAACCTGACAGTTGTTCAGTAAAATTTAAATTTCATTTTGAAATTTGAATCATGATTCAAAACACCAATTCGAATCTAAATTTAAGTTCAGTGTTCTTAAGGTTTTTGAATCTTCAGGTTTTAAGAAAATAATTTGTATTTTTAAACAAAGGATTTTGAAAATCAAGGTTTAATTCAAAAAAAAAAAGTTTAATTCAAGCTTTAATTCAAATGATTAAATAAGGAATTGTTCAAATGTATTGAAATTAAATCTGGATATTTGAATAAATTTTTGAATTTGAATATTTTGAAACAAGTTCAAATTTAAATTATTTATTAGAAATAAATTATTTCCAATCAAATATTTAAATTTGATTTTCTTTATGAATAAAGTCTTGATAAAGAGTTTATAAAAGAAAGTTAAGTGATTTTTAACTTAAATTTAAAAGGATAACGTACTTTAAACAAAATTTCAAATGAATTAAGCAGATTAGTTAAAGACTTATCTTATATAATTTTTAATTATAAGTAATAAATGTTATTTACATTTATTTTACAAAGAATACAAATGGAATTTAATTTGGTTTATGCTGAAATAAATATCATTTTGAATTTTAGATTCAAAATGGAATTTGAATTTAATTTTAATATTGAAATGTTCTAAGTACACAATATTAATAAAATTAATAATATGAAATGGATTATCATAGAATTTATTAAGATATTATATATAATTAAATAAATTGGATAATTAAGGAATAACTTATTTATTTAATTTATTTAATTAATAATTTGGATTAATTTAAATTAGAGTTAATTAAGAAGTAATTAAAGAATAAATAATAGTTAATGATGGTCATTAACTAAAGTTATTTAGAAATTAATTAATATGATTAATTTTCAATAATTAATTAAATTAATCAATTAATGTTAATAAATTGTGAAATTTATTTAAGTTTAATTACTTAAATAAAAGTAATTAAGACACTAATTACTTAATGTAATTAATGGAGTTTATTAAGGTTGGTTTAAATTAATTAATTAAGTTTAATTAATTTTAAACATGAGATTTGATAATAATTACTTGATGTAATTAATGGGATTACTCAGTAAAGTAATTAAAGGTAATTACTGGATGTAATTAGTGGATAATATTGGAATTGTGAAATAATTAGGATTAAATTATTTTGTATAATTAATTAAGGGACTAATAAAAGAATTAATTAAGGGGTAATTGATTTGATAAGTAATTAATGGTAGTTAATTATAAAATGAGATTAATCAAGGTGATTAAAATATTATGGTTTAAGTGATATTAATTACTGGAAGTAATTAATATTGAGTAATTAATTAAATATAATTAAGAATCATTAATTAATATAATTAATGATGTAATTAAGATTGATTAATTAATATTAATTAATCAATAATAAGTAATTAACGATAATTAATTAATTGTAATTAATTAAGGTTAAATGTAATTAATTATAGTTAATTAATTAATGAAGTAATTAAAGGTTAATTATTGTATTTGGTTTAGGGTAATTAATTTTGTGAAATTAATTAAAGTATAATTAATTAGGATTGATTAATTAAGCTGATAAATTAAAGGTTAATTAACTAATTTGTAATTAATTAATGATAATGTAAGCAAGATTTATATTGTGTAAGTAATTAATTCAATTCATTTTAAATTAATTAAAGATGATGTAAATATTTTAATTCATTTTAAATTAATTATAGATGGTATGATTATAAGTCATTGCTTATAGATGGTTGATATTGGTTACTTTGAATGGTTTGAATCTCAAAGATGAGATTAGTAGTGTTGATTGATATGGATGCATTGATTGCATTGTGATATTGATATGGATTATCTTTTAATAGTGATAATGTGGATTATCTGTGGTTTGATAATGATAATTATTTGTTGTGAATCTATGAGTTATCTATCTATGTGTATATAGATAATATAATTGAATTTGTTTTAAACTCTAAAACAACTTGGACCTAAAAGACACGCTTTGGATTTCGATGAGACCGGGATCGGGTTTCCATATTTGGATATCTGAAAACCACATCGATCAAAATTAACGATAGGTCGTGAATCTTATGTGAAGAGTGAAGACTCGAGGTGTAAGGGCTATACGTCAGTATAACTCTGTGGGTGATTCCGTAATGAGTTTGACGGAATAGTACTTATAGATTCGAGATGGAAATTTAGAGTGCAAGGGTTATCGTCGTTAACTCTGAGGGTGATTCCAAAACGAGTGTAACGAGATAATGCCTTCGGTTTCGTTCGAACCCGGAACGAACTTATATGGATTGAATGCTTTCAGAACATTGTCAGGTGGACGATGAGCATTCTAAGATAATGTGTCATATAAAGGTAATCGTAGCCTCAAGCCTCATCAACCGGGAATGGCTAAAACAGGGGAGGTGTAGCAAGGCTTCGTGGGTAGCCCCCACTGGAGAGCAAGATTGATCCCTGTCTAGAGGTCCCTTTTTATTCGGCTTAGTGGGCAGTTGGAATTGCGCACCAACTGCGGGGTTGTCTTGTTCGGAACTATTCAGTAAGGAATGGGTCCGGCCTTGTGTTACAGGGGAGTTAGGGTGGCTCCTCGGTACGTTGATCTAGGCCACGTACTGTGACGGGTGGTACCCCAGTAGCCCTGCCATTGTATGGAATCCAAAATCCAATAAGTGCCAACGGTTTTGATTGTATACCTATGTAGCTGGAATTTAATAAATGTAACAATTTCGGCTATTTCATATTTACTTGAAAACCCTAGACCTATTGTCATATCACTAGATTTCCTATCAAATGTTTTGGTTAGCGTAAGGTAAAAACTTTTCCATGTTTATGTGTGGAAAGTCTTACGTGATACCTTTCTTTCCAAAAGGTTTTGAAAGTTAAGCAACTTTAACCTGTTACTCACACCAGACCCATGTCTGACCCGGAGTTTATCTTTTGTTTTCATAAACTCTTGGGTACTCAAATTTTTACGAGTAGCCAAGGGATTCAGGTTAGCTATGACGAATATTGGAGGAGCAATGGAGCAGGAGGCTTCTGCGTTATAGATATTAG
Organism: Allium cepa; assembly: GCA_030765085.1. Classification (NCBI taxonomy): domain Eukaryota; kingdom Viridiplantae; phylum Streptophyta; class Magnoliopsida; order Asparagales; family Amaryllidaceae; genus Allium; species Allium cepa. The sequence goes on along the minus strand of CM060943.1, from coordinate 869,638,886 downwards.
TATTCCGCTGTGTGTTCTGTGTTGTCTCTGAGTTGTATTATGTTGTAAATACTAGATAGGTGTTTATAACTGTCTAGTATGTGTTGTATATCTGTGTACTCTGATAGTGGTTGTAAACTATGTAATATTTTAAGTTATTAATATAATTTATTCGTTCCGCTGTTTAGATTCTGATGTGTTGTTTCTTCTTTCTTCTCTTTCTTTCTCTTTTCTATCTCTTTCTTTCTTATTAGCGATGCAACTTCCTGTGGTTTGGAAGTTGGGTCGCTACAGGTCGTATCAGAGCATTAGGTTGAGTGAATACCTAGGCTCTGGAGTGGTGTCTATCTTGAGAGAGCGTATTTGTAATTTTAAATATATTTATATATATTTATCTATTTCTACCAATCTGTTGGGTTACCTGTTCAGGTTTTCCAATATAGGTTATAAAGGTAGATAAGGTAGTAGTGTTTGTAAAATGATTACTACCATTGATTAGAGTCTGATGTTGAGATTGGAAGTTTATCTATCGAGACTGTAGACCTAATACCATCTCGAATGAGTTTTGTTGTGTTGAAGTATTTCATCGATCTCTAAAGGAAACCTTTTAAGGTTCGGAGTCATCTTTTAAGTACAAAGTTTGGTGAGTAGGGTTTGGATCTGTTCGGTTGAGTTTGAATCTGTCATTTGGACAGAAGCAAGTGATGGTATTTTGATACTTCAGGAAGCAGTAAATGCGTGATGAGATGTAGTGACTATGGTTATGTCCGAAGAAATTTCTTTAGAACAAGTCTTGGAAGTATTCTGCTTCGATGTTATGGCTGAAGTCAGCATGATGTTGTGGTGTTCCTGTCTGCTTTGAAGTCCGAGTTTCTCGAAGTGCTTTGGATTAGGAAGTTTTGGTTTTGGTGTCAGCAGTGCAGCTGGGAGTGTTCTATGTGCGGACAGGGAGGTCTTAGCTGAGTAGTTTTTCTGGATATGGAATTTTGAAGTAGTAGAGTGAATCCGTTTCTTCAATGGATTCACTAGACCAGTGTAAGCTGTTCTGTTTGGTAAAGAGAGAACAGTTTTATTTGGAAATTTATTTGGGTTGATCGCAAAAGTGACTTGCGATTGTTTGAGTGTTCTCTTGGATTGTTGGAGATTTTATGGAGGTCTTTTGGGAAAGACTGAGGTTTGTCAGCATCTAGAAATTGAGTTTTCTTATCGACTAGGATTCCAGGAACAGAACCGGTGGTTCTGTTTAGTCGAAGGATGATTCCTAAAGATGGAGTTTGATGAAGCAATTCAGTTTTGGAGGAATTTCTGAGTTTCCTTTATGGATCTGTAGAACCATATTTCCGGAGGTGATGTCTAGTTGGTGTTTGTGTTCTTCGTCAGCATTTTCTTATCTACTTCGGATCAGAGTTGTGCAGCGGAAGCTGTTTGGAGGTGTTTCTGATTATCTTTTCCAGATCTGGAGAAGTTTGTAGTCTTCTGCTATTTATGGAATAGAATTGTGTTTTGGTTTGGATTGATCTTGAGGAGATCATTGTGTTGGGTTGTTTTTGGTTCTGATTGTTCTAGAGGAATCAGCAAGGGTTAAGCTGATCAGTTTGGATGTTGGCAGCCTAGGATTTGTCTGAAGGCTTTTGTAGATAAGGGAAGGAGGAATTTGGAATTTGAAGTTGGAGACTTCGTTGTTGTTGGAGTTTTCTCTGATTCAGGAGCTATAAGTTTTGGTAAGATTAGAGAAGCTAGCTCAGTGATCTTTGGATCTCATCTCTGTGTTTTGGTTGGATCAGTGTTTGGTTTTCAGAATTGAATTGTCAGTTTGGATAACTAGAATTCGATGAGTTTCACGTATCTCTGAAGGGGTACGTGTATGATCTATCTCTAGTTTTAGAACCAGCAGTTATGGAGTTTGGTTAGTAAGTCAGACTCGTCAGTAGTCTGATATGCTATCTAGTTCTGTAGATATAGATGAATAAGAGCTCTATAGCTTAATAGTATTGATTGTTTGGAATCTATAGAGCGAGTATCTCGATATTTTTATACCGAGGAAACTCGTGGAAGTTTTATCCAGAATTTTTCTGGATAACTATATTTGATTAATTAGATTTGTTTGATTGGGTGAATTGATTGTGACGCAGCGCGACCTACAGAAGTTCAAAGGATAGGTCGTTCACAAGATAAAGAAGTTTCGGTTTTAACTCGTAAGTCATGCACGAGTCAGGTTTTAACTCGTAAGTCGTGCACGAGTCAGCCTAAGGAGTTATACGAAAAGAAGCTGCGAGTTAACGGAATTGAGTCGTCCACGACTCAACATGGGGAAATTGAGTCGTACACGACTCAACTGCAGGCCAGAGGGGACACGGGGGAAGAGACGCGAGTTAAAGAAGGAGATTTGAGTCGTATCCGAGTTAACAAGACACAAGAGAAGAATGTGCATGGAGCTTAAGTCGCGGCTTGCTTGAGTCGTGTGGGTCTTGAGTCGGTCCTTAGTTGAGTCGTGAGTCGTTCACGACTTTTGTTGAGTCGTATGACGTGCACCCTGTGTTGTTTTGTTGAGTCGAAGCGTTTTTAAGTCGTCTGTGTTGTGTTTATATGCATGTAACGATTGTGCTAGGTCGGAGACGATCTTCTTTGAGTCGTATGTCGTGATGTATTGGTGTTATACTGTCTTAGGCCGAATGTATGTCGCATTGTAAAGTCGTGTGGTCTTATGTGATGAGTCGTAGGTCGGCTTGAAGTTGAGTCGCCTGACTGAAGGTTTGGTTGATAAGTCGTGAGTCGTCTACGACTTAAGAAGCTGTGTTGAGAAAAGGCTATAAATAGGGAGTGTGTTGTAACTTTTAGTGGTTGTTGATTTTGGAATAAAATTTCTAGTTGATTGCTTTGTGCTTTCTTCTCCAATTGGTAGTTGAGTGTAATCTCCTATCTCCACTTACGTCATTTGGGTGCGCTCGAATCCACGTTTGTTGAAGCCGATTCACGGAATCTAGTGCGCTAGATCAACGTGCGAAGAATCGTAGATCTTTGAACACGGTATAGTGCGCTATCAACGTGTTTGAGATAGCTAGAATTCGGTATCTTCGGATCAACGAATTTGGGCATTTCGGTATCTTCAATCCACCAAGTACTACTTCCATCGATTTACATCGATTTGTGATTAATCTGCTGCGTCAGTTTGGTATCGGAGCTTGTTTTAGCCAATCATAGCTAAATCGGGTCTTGGAGCCAAGTGTTGAAGTTTGAAGTTGTTCATCGTGTTCATCTTGAAGTTGCAACGAGAGGAGAACTTTCGATCTATTCCATTTTGGATCAAAGTGTTGGAAGGTGTTTGAAGTTGAAGTTAGGCCGTGTATACTTGTGAAGTAGCCGAGCCTAGTGAAAGGTCTTGAAGCTTGAAGCCGTGACTTGAAGTTCTATATTGTTTCAATCATGCCGCCTAGAAGAGCTAACCGACATCAAAACGTTGAAGCTTTATATCGGAGAGAAGAGGCCGATCAAATGGAACAACGTATGCATGAGAAGATTGATGAAGGCATTGGTAGGTTGGAAAAGCTTATGATTGATATGAATCAAAGTAGAAGAAGAAATTCACCTGAATCCATCCGTGGGGGTAGTAGAGTGTCATCACATTCTGAACGGGAGAGGAGAGAAAGTCAAGAGCCTAGGAGTGTTGATAAACGAAGTAGGAGGAATGTTGATGATCATGATAGATGGGATGTTGGTAGTAGGAGTGGTGGTAGTGATGCTGGAGGGCGTGAAAGACAACGATATGCATCAGACTTTGATGAGGAGTTTGATGGTGAGAGGGGAAGTATTCATTTCAGAGACCGAGATCAGGGACAACATCAGTATCGGGTTATTGATGATGATCGACGTTGGGAATCGGGAATGAAGATGGAGATTCCGGAGTTTAAAGGTGGGATGGTAGCTGAAGAATTCTTAGATTGGTTATCTAATGTGGAGGAAATCTTTGATTTCAAGGAGGTTCCGGAGAATCGAAGGGTGAAGTTAGTTGCTACAAGGCTGAGGGGGAGAGCTTTGGCGTGGTGGCAACAAACTAAACTTACCAGGGAGAGAATGGGGAAGTCAAAGATAGAATCGTGGGATAAGATGAAGAAGTTGATGAGATCTACTTTCTTACCTTACAACTATCAATCACTGATGTACCAGAGGTTGCAGAATCTGAGGCAAGGGACAAAGTCTGTTAGTGATTATGCTGATGAATTTTACCAACTTATTGCTAGGAACGATATTATGGAGACTGAAGAACAGTTGACTGCTAGGTTTGTTGGAGGATTGAGAATGCAGATCCAGGATATGGTTAATATGTTCGATCCCAGATCTGTCGCGGAGGCACATCAAAAGGCGTTAGCTTGGGAAAAGCAAGGAAGGCGTGGAGGTGGTGTGTTTACTAATTCCAATAATCAAGCGAGGGGTGTTAGTGGAAGTTCTAATGTTCCAAAACCTGTCAATAAGCCAGTGGTGAAGGAGGCTGAGAAGGCGAAGGTTAACGGTGGTTTCAAATGTTATAATTGTCAGGAGTTGGGTCATAAAAGCCATGAATGTCCGAAGCCGAAGAAGAGAGCAATGGTTGCAGAAGTTGAGGAGGGTGATGGTGAGGAGGCAGAGTGTTCAAATACACCTTATGTTGCGGAGGAAGAAGAATTATCTGGAGATGAAGGTTGTAATCTTATGATGAGGAGGTCATGTCTTACACCAAAGCAAGAGGAAGATTCTAGTTGGTTGAGGAGCAATATTTTTCAGTCGACATGTACTATTCTGGGAAAAGTTTGCAAGTTTATCATAGATGCTGGAGTTGTGATAATATTATTTCCACAGAGGCTGTGAAGAAGTTATCATTGAAAACCGAGAAGCATCCTAAACCGTACAAGTTAGCTTGGTTAAGGAAGGGTGGTGAAGTGAAAGTTGGGAGAAGAGCTTGTGTGAAATTTTCTATTGGGAAGAAATACAAAGATGAAATCTGGTGCGATGTAGTGGACATGGATGTGTGTCATCTGTTGTTGGGCAGGCCATGGCAGTTTGACCGAGCAGTACAACATGATGGTCGAGCCAATAGCTATAGTTTCATGTTCGAGGGTACTAAAATCACTTTGGTTCCCAAGAAGCAACAACAAAAGGAGAGCAAGCTGGAGGAGATTGAGGAATTGAAAACTCTGTTGACTTTGAAGGAGTTTGTTAAAGAAGTTGAGAAAGAACCTGAGGTGTTTTTGTTGATTGGGAGAGAGAGTAGTGAAGAAGTTGAGATTCCAGAAGAAGCAAAGCCAGTTTTGAAAGAATTTGAAGACGTATTTCCAGAGGAGTTGCCTAAGGAGTTACCGCCACTAAGAGACATTCAACATCAAATTGATCTTGTTCCGGGAGCAGTTTTACCACATCGACCACATTACCGAATGAGTCCGAAGGAACATGAGGAGTTACGAAGGCAGGTGGAAGAGTTGCTGGAACAAGGACGTGTTCAGGAAAGCTTGAGTCCTTGTGCCGTGCCAGCTTTGTTGGTGCCAAAGAAGGATGGAACATGGAGAATGTGTACAGATAGTCGAGCTTTGAACAAGATTATTGTCCGTTACAGATTTCCTATGCCAAGGTTGGATGACCTGCTGGATCAGTTGAGTGGGGCAACTATCTTTTCGAAGATTGATTTGAAAAGCGGTTATCATCAAATTCGAATTAGACCTGGAGACGAATGGAAGACAGCCTTCAAAACGAGAGAGGGGTTATACGAATGGTTGGTTATGCCATTTGGTTTGTCAAATGCACCTAGTACATTCATGCGGGTGATGAATCAAATCTTTAGACCATTCATTGGGAAGTTCGTCGCGGTTTATTTCGATGATATTCTGATTTACAGCAGTAGTACGGAGGAGCATGTTCAACATTTGAGGGAAGTACTGAATATTCTTCGTGAGGAACAATTTTATGCTGCTACGAAGAAATGTGTGTTTATGACGCACAGTGTTTTATTTCTGGGTTATGTTGTTTCAGGAGAAGGTATTCAAGTTGATCAGAGTAAAGTTGAGGCAGTCAGGAATTGGCCCCAGCCAAAGACAATTACGGAAGTGAGAAGTTTTCATGGGCTAGCGTCATTCTACCGAAGATTCATTCCACACTTCAGTAGCGTGATGGCTCCAATTACTGATTGCATGAAGGGTAAACAGTTTTCGTGGACAGAAGAAGCCGGGATTGCTTTTAAACGGATCAAAGAACTGTTGACGACAGCGCCAATTCTTGTTTTACCTAATTTTCAGTTGTTGTTTGAGCTACACACTGATGCATCAAAGGTTGGGATTGGGGGAGTGTTGAGTCAGCAGGGGAGACCTATTGCATATTTCAGCGAAAAGTTATCAGGGGCAAAGATGAGATACAGTACATATGACGTTGAATTTTACGCTGTTGTGCAAGCTGTTAAGCATTGGAGACACTACCTGTTTCAGAAGGAATTTGTTCTTTACACTGATCACGAAGCTTTGAAACATTTACAGGGGCAGGATAAAATTTCAGCGAGACATGCATCATGGATTGCTTATTTACAGCAATTTACTTTTGTTGTTAAACACAAATTTGGGGTGACGAATCGTGTGGCTGATGCTTTGAGTAGGAGGAGTCATTTGTTAACAACATTGAAGGTTGAAGTGACAGGATTTGAATTATTGCCAGAAATGATTGAAGAAGATCCTTACTTTGTGAAATATGTTGAAAAGGTGAAGGATGGGAGTACTGATGAATTTATGTTGGTTGATGGATTCTTGTTTAAAGGAAATCAGTTATGTATTCCAGAGGGCAGCTTGAGAATAAAAATTATCAAGGAGTTGCATGAAGAAGGCCATGTGGGTAGAGATCGTACATTGCAGTTGATTTCTCAATCTTATTTTTGGCCGTCGATGAGAAAAGAAGTTGAAAGATTTGTGGAGAGATGCCATATTTGCCAGGTTTCAAAGGGAACAGCGACAAATGCAGGGTTGTATATGCCATTACCTGTACCGTCTAAGCCATGGGTTGATATCAGCATGGATTTCGTTTTGGGTTTGCCTAGAACTCAAAGGGGAAAGGATTCGATATTTGTTGTAGTGGACAGATTTTCGAAGATGGCACATTTTATTGCCTGCAAGAAGACAGCGGATGCAGTTCGAGTGGCACAATTATTCTTTAAGGAGGTGTATCGATTGCATGGTTTACCAGAATCTATTGTTTCTGATCGGGATACTCGTTTTCTGAGTCACTTTTGGTTAAGTTTGTGGAAGATGGTGGGAACGAAGCTGAAATTTAGTAGTGCTTATCATCCGCAAACTGATGGACAGACAGAAGTTGTTAACAGGTCACTGGGGAATTTGTTGCGATGTCTTGTACATGACAATCTGAAGAGTTGGGACATGAAGTTATGCCAGGCAGAGTTTGCTCATAATCATGCAGTGAATCGTAGTACGGGATTCAGTCCATTTCAGATTGTATACTCCAATTTACCCAGGGGACCGTTGGTTTGGCAGTGGTACCACAAACGAAGGAGACAGTTAAACGTGCTATATATTTTGTTGATGGTTTGGCAGAATGTCATAGAATCGTTCAAGAACGATTGGAAAAGTCGAATGAGAAATATAAACGATCTGCAGATTTGAAGCGACGAAGTGTAGAATTTAACAAAGGCGATTTGGCTTATGCAGTGTTGACAAAAGATCGTTTTCCGGTGGGAACGTACAACAAATTGAAAGCACGGAAAATTGGTCCAGTTGAAGTTTTGAAGAAAATCAATGAGAATGCATATCGAATAAAGTTACCAGATGATGTTTATACTTCTGATGTTTTTAACATCAAACATTTAATTCTGTATCATGGAGGAAAGATTGTTGTGGAAGAATTTACAAATTCGAGGGCGAATTTTTCTCAATCACGGGAGGATGACGCAGCGCGACCTACAGAAGTTCAAAGGATAGGTCGTTCACAAGATAAAGAAGTTTCGGTTTTAACTCGTAAGTCGTGCACGAGTCAGGTTTTAACTCGTAAGTCGTGCACGAGTCAGCCTAAGGAGTTATACGAAAAGAAGCTGCGAGTTAACGGAATTGAGTCGTCCACGACTCAACATGGGGAAATTGAGTCGTACACGACTCAACTGCAGGCGAGAGGGGACACGGGGGAAGAGACGCGAGTTAAAGAAGGAGATTTGAGTCGTATCCAAGTTAACAAGACACAAGAGAAGAATGTGCATGGAGCTTAAGTCGCGGCTTGCTTGAGTCGTGTGGGTCTTGAGTCGGTCCTTAGTTGAGTCGTGAGTCGTTCACGACTTTTGTTGAGTCGTATGACGTGCACCCTGTGTTGTTTTGTTGAGTCGAAGCGCTTTTAAGTCGTCTGTGTTGTGTTTATATGCATGTAACGATTGTGCTAGGTCGGAGACGATCTTCTTTGAGTCGTATGTCGTGATGTATTGGTGTTATACTGTCTTAGGCCGAATGTATGTCGCATTGTAAAGTCGTGTGGCCTTATGTGATGAGTCGTAGGTCGGCTTGAAGTTGAGTCGGCTGACTGAAGGTTTGGTTGATAAGTCGTGAGTCGTATACGACTTAAGAAGCTGTGTTGAGAAAAGGCTATAAATAGGGAGTGTGTTGTAACTTTTAGTGGTTGTTGATTTTGGAATAAAATTTCTAGTTGATTGCTTTGTGCTTTCTTCTCCAATTGGTAGTTGAGTGTAATCTCCTATCTCCACTTACGTCATTCGGGTGCGCTCGAATCCACGTTTGTTGAAGCCGATTCACGGAATCTAGTGCGCTAGATCAACGTGCGAAGAATCGTAGATCTTTGAACACGGTATAGTGCACTATCAACGTGTTTGAGATAGCTAGAATTCGGTATCTTCGGATCAACGAATTTGGGCATTTCGGTATCTTCAATCCACCAAGTACTACTTCCATCGATTTACATCGATTTGTGATTAATCCGCTGCGTCAGATTGCCATGGTTGTTAGCATAGCATTGGTATATGCTTGTGTTTTAAAATTTAATCCTTTAAATAGATTATTAAATTGCCTTTGTTTTAAATTTCGGGGACGAAATTCTTTTAAGGGGGGAGGAATGTGATGACCCGGAATTTCTGGCAATATCAATTTAATAATCTGAAATAAAAATTAAATTGATTCGATAATCTTTGTAATAAGATTTGAATTAATTTAATAATTCAATAAAATAAATAGTTAATTGGTAGATTTTATCTTTTTAAATCTAATATTTGTTTTATATTTATAATATATATAGAATATTGTATATATTGTAAATAGGTATTGTTTTAAATGAATCCTGTTTTCTATAAAATTTATATCTTTAGTAAAATTGGAAATTATGATTTTATTTAAAAGTTAAACTTTTTAAAAGCTATTTAATAAATAAAATATGGTTTTAAATACCTAAGATAAATATTAAATGATTTAAAATATGTGGAACTCAAGTTTAAAATTTAAATAAATAACAATGAGATTATTTTGAGTTTCTTTTAAATATAATGTGATAAAATAAATAATTTATTAATAAGAAGACAAATTCTTTTAATAGTTATTTATGGTTATTAAATATTGTTATTTCTAAAAATATAATAATGCATTGTTTTAACAAATAAATTTTTAATAAAAATTATTGTTTTTCAAAATTCAAATTTGTAGTGTATTTGTAAAATAAACTGGATTTCAAAATTTGAATTTGAACTTGAATTCAATGTTTCTAAAATTTAAAGTTTAAATGTTTTTAATTTGTTTTATTTTTTAAAAATTTCTATAAGTTTAATTTTATAAATATAGTTTGATTTATTTTATTTTAAAATCTATATACATGTAAATAAATGCATGTTAACTCATTAACTAAACATATCTTATATTAAACATCTAACTTTAAATACAAGTTAACTAAATATATAGCTTATTAACTTTTATAACAAGTGTAAACTTTTTTTGAAAACACAAATTAACATGTGTTAGGAAATAAAACATTTAGAGTGACAAATGTAATATTGGGGACATGTGGCATTTTTGTTTTTGGTTTCTTTTTATTTTATTTCAGTTTTTTATAAAAGCACGTTCTCTTCCATCTTATTTCTTTTTGAAATCAAAAACTAAGAAACAATGGAAACAAATTTCTGAAATCATTTTCAAAGCCACTTCTGTAATCAAAAATGCGTTAAACATTTTCCAAAACAAAATCATCTTCAAAAGCCCCCACATCTTCAAGTTTAAAAGCATATCTGTCACTATTTTGAAATCAAGAAGAAATTCTGCATTTCTGGAATTAGCCTGCATCATTTCAATATGGATTTTTCTGCATACAAACCTGGAATTAAAGCAAGCTTTTAAGGCATATAAACCTGCGAACAAATGCAAGTTGAAACATCAGTAACTCAGGTTTCAAAGACGAAGCATGCATGTAAGGTTTATAAATCAACAACAAAAGCACAAGTCTTCTTCTTTCAAATTCACTGTTCTGCCATCAAAATTAAGGTGAGTGACTTTATTTTTCTAAAAAAAATTAGTATAATTTCTGGTTGCATGCTTGTGATGATGGAATGAATATGTTTTTGTGAACTTGCTATGTATACATATATGTAAGATTTATGCTTCTGTTTCAACAGAATTTTACTCTGTTTAATATTTCAAGATTCATGTTTTTAATTTGAATGCAATCCTCTCTGTAAACAATTATTGTTAGGACTTGTTTGTAAACAAGTGACGCAGCGGATAATTAACAAAACGATATAGATCGATGGAAGTAGCAATCGGTGTATTGAAAATACTGCAAGGCCCAAATTCGTTGATCTCAAAGATACCGAATTCTATGTATCCTCGTCACGTTGGTCGCGCACGATACCGTGAAAGAAGATCTTCAATTCTTCAAGCGTTGATCAAGCGCACTTGATTCCGCGAATCGGCTTCAACAATCGTTGATTCGAGCGCACTCGAATAACCGAAAGTGGAGATAGGAGATTACACTCAACTACCGATTTAGGATGAAAGCACACAGCAATCAAACAAGAATTTTATTCAAAAATCAACAACCTTGACAATGACATTACATCCCTATTTATAGGGTTTATGACACAACACAAAAGACTTAAGAAAATTACAACATTTTACACAAACGACATAAGCAACAAAGTACCAAAGTACAACGACTCTAACTCGGTTACGACTTAACGACTCAGTAATAAGTCGCACGCGACTTATGAAAATCATCAGCGACTTAAGAAAGACTCGGCAACGACTCGAGAGAAGCTTTCCATTCCTCAAATTCGCGACTTAACAATAAGTCGTTCGTGACTCGGTAATCTCGGCAACGACTTATGGGAGAGCTTCGCGACTCAGCAATAATCATCAGCGCCTCAAATTCTTCACGCGACTTTGGCTGTTCGCGACTTAGGGATTGACTCGGACGCGACTTAAGGAAATTCCTATGTCGTTCGCGACTTACTGGGATGAGTCGGTCGCGACTCATCGATACTGGGATGAGTCGTTCGCGAGTTATTAGAGAAGCGGCTGCGCGTGTAACGCCCCTCTATTTTAGACTATTCGCATCCGCACATGTCGGACTTGAATAATTCAAAATACCGAATTGTAAATTTAAATTTGGCAAAACTCAGATATACAGTAAATAAATAATCACAGAATCACAGACACAGAGTAATAATATGCAGCGGAAATAAAAGAGATAGTAGTTCATGAATCTACTATATAAATATATAAGATACATCAGAGTTAACTAGATACAAAAGAAGAGTAACACGATACATCAGATATAAAACAGAATACATCACTGGAATCCTCGAATACTGAAAGCAGAATAGATGGCTGGATCTTCAAGCAAAGCTCCAACCCCAAAGGTGAGTCTCGAAAGCTGAACCACTTAGTCTGACCCGAGCGTAAAGCAAAACACAAAACACTCGAGTCAGGATTAATATTCTCATATCAATAAATCCAACTCAAGTGAAATAACAATCGAAATACAAGTAACTCAAAGGATGTTGGAATCACCATCCTCTAAGGATCCGTTAAACTATCTACTATGTAGTAGTGTGCGCTAAATAGATAACGTCTATCAGTAATATAAAGTATCAAAATAGTGTTAAGGCGTTACCATTATCCCTCTTAACACATTTTATAAATGTCATAGTCTATACAGCACTGTAAACTCCACCGTAAACTGGTGGGCTATCAGGGAGTGCTCCATAGGTATAACACAAAACAAAGTCGTAGTGGTCGCGCATATAGGGATACAAGTATGACAAGGCACATGAGGCAATACCCAAGGTAGTGAAACTACCGTTCGCCTGATCCAGACTGGTGAGAACGCAACGCCGCAGCGATCGCAACACCGCGAAACAAAACTCCTGAAATTCCGAGGGTGCACCAATCAATAAACAAGTAATGAGTAGTAGTTACGAAGAAGTGTGTTCGCTCGAGGTAGCTAACCCCATTTGGCCCGGCACGGCTCCTGATTTTAGTCATTTCCAATTTGACACAAGTGTCAAGGCTATCCATTATCGTTCCCTTTCTTCAGTCATCACGTACATCAATCCAACCACTTCATTCTGGATCATCACTCAGCGTATAGTTATTAAAGTGGTTTTCAGTTTAGATAGAGAGTATATCCATAACCGATTCCGGTCTCTTTAATAACTTCCGTAATTATTACATCGATTGGTCATTTAGAAATTTCAAAACCAAATCAATTTCAATTTCAATTTCAATTCGAAAATGAATATTTCATTTGTCTTTCAAAATCAATTTCCAAAATTCACGTTTCAAACTTCCAAATTACCATTTCAAAATCTTATAATTCGATTCCAATATTTATTTAAACAATACAAATATTGATTCAAGTTCGTATATAAGTTTCATTCCGAAATCATTTAAATGGTTTAATTTTCATTCAAATCAAATTAAATTCGTTTTTCGATTTCATCCAATATTCGCTAAGTAAATTTATCCTTCAAAACAACTTCTATTTAAATTCCAATTCATTTAAATCAATTACTTACGTTCAACTTCATTATATCAAAACTTCAAATTGAAATAAATTAAATTCGTCAAATCAATTCTTTAAATTACAAGTCTTACGTTAATTCCAATAAATCACGGTTTATTTCTTGTTAAAGAAATTCAATTTCACTTATTCGTTAAATTAGTTACAAATTTCCAAACTCGATTAATAAAGAACTAAATTTACATATTCAAGAAGTTCAATTTCACTTATTAATTTACTTAAATTTTCCAAAATTTTAATAAATAATGGAACTCAATTTCATTTATTAACGAAGTTCAAATCCACTTATTCAAAAGTTCAATTTCTCTTATCAAAGAATTCAATTCTTATTCAATTATCAAATAATTAAATCTTATTCAATTATTAAATAATTTCAATCTTAATTATTAATAATTCCAAAACTTAATAGTTATAGTCTTGATCATAAATTCAAAATTAATTATTAACTCATTTCCACTTAATTATGAATTCAAACTTAATTATCAAATCATTTCAACTTAATTGTAAATTCAACTTAATAATTTCAAACTTAATTATAATTTCAAATTTAATTAATAACTGATTTCAAACTTAATAATTCCAAAACTCAATTATTACTAATTCCAGATTATTAATTAATAATTCCAAATTTAATTATTAGATAATTAAATTTCAAACAACGTTCCTTCATCAATTACTACGTTAATATTTGTTTCAGATTTCAAACTTTACATTTTCCTTTCAAAAATTCAAATTCCAACCTCATTTCAAAACTTATCCTTTGCTCGAATAAAATCATTATTTTATTTCTAAATCAAATTATTGACCAATCGAATTTTATTAAATTCTCTATCCTAAGTCAAGTTCATTTGGGTATTTATCATTTCAAACCGGTTCCAATTCAATACAAAAATCAAAGCATAGCAAAGGAACCTTGCAGTGTGATAACTGGGATGGTGTCAACGTAAATAACCAAGCAATAATAACGATCAATAACAATCCAATAATCAATTCAAATAATCTCGAAATAATCGTATTAATTCGCATTGTTATTTATGCAAATTAATATAATTATCTCTAGAATCTACACTATCATTTCATGTAGATTAAAGATTACTACATTACGGTTTTTCACTTGTCGTCAAATTTCAATTCTACAACAATTTATTCAATATGCGTTCAAGGTTCAAAGTGTAATTTATCAAATTCTACGTGTCAATTAACTTAACAATTACAAGGGGTCATATTTTTCAAATTAACTAATCAAATTCAACACATATGACGATTCAAATTTTAAACTATCCTATGACAAATTTCAATTTCAAGTTATTTATCACTTACAACATTAACAGTTTAACGTTCAATGTCAACATCACAACATCAATCAAATTATCAACCAAACTAGATTATTTTTGCATACATAACAGATAATAGTGTCAGATATCACAAGTGAACTGATACAGGTCATAACATATATTTAACAGTGTAAATAACTAACAGTAGCAATATTTCAATTGTCGTTTCACTTGATGTCAAATTTAATAAATAAAAGAACATTAATCGTGAGTGATTGCTCACCTTTCGAGGCCAGAGACGAATGAGAAAGAGATGAGTTACGAATGCAGGTACGAATTCCAAAACAAGCTAGACTGGCCCGAAGTGACGAATATGGCTGATAAATCAAAATTGACGAGATCAAATTAGAACTGGACCGATGAAAACAATTTGAATAAATTTTTGATATAAACTATATATATATATATATATATATATATATATATATATAACATTATTATTTTCTTACTTAATCAATATTCCATTTTTTATAAGACCAATATTCAATAAAATGCACATGTAAATAAAATCATTGTTTTAAACTAAAACCCACATATAAAATCAAACGTATATCCCCTATAAAGTGCAAAACGCTTACCTTCCGGCTATATCGTAAACATTAATATTAAAAACAAAATTTATACAAACTTGCCCATTTTTTTTATACATATGAACCACGTTAAACTTCTATAGATATATACACTAAAATACAATATACTGATATGAACTATACTTCATAATATAGCCTTTATTCCGAGACTATCAATAGACCATTATATACAATGTATATTTTTAAAGTGACGCAACCCATACTATATTTAAAACAATGCCTAACCATAATTTTGTATACAAAATACTTAAAATACTTATACGACAAATCCTATAAACTCAAATATTTGTATACCAAATGCTATATATAAACTATTATTATATGTATAACTGAAAACTATAAATAGCTTTAAGCCTAATATAATACATAGCTTTAAAAAAAACCCATGTAAAATGTCATACAGCAAATATAAATCTACCTATATTAACTAACATATCTACTAACACATATATATATTAGCTAAGGTATATATACATGTACTGACAGTAACTAATATATCCAATCTATGAACTAAATATAACAAGATATATTATAGTAACTAATATAATTTTCTTAATATATTTCGTACGTATATCTGCACTTAATAAAATATCAGTAATCACACTTTAGACTCACTTATATATTTACCGTAACCGCTTACATTTCTTCAGACTGCAACTATATATATTCACATATCATACCCATAAATATATAAACCAGACTCACGTATTCCCATATTCACAAATAACCAGCTTATCTTGCTTACAAAACTTACATGTATAAGTAAATGCATCACGACTAACATAAGTAACATAACCGAACACATATAAGTAAGATAACAAGCAACTACTATATAAATATATAAACATTCGTATAAATATATTACTAGAAACAGTCAAAATATTAATAACATATGTATAACTAAAACTAAACACACACACATATAAATATACCTTTGATATAAAATTTTGCACGAGAAAACAGCTGCTTCTATTAGAAGACGGCAAGGGAAAATAAAGGCCGAACTAAGCACTGAAGTGGAGGAAGGAAACGCACGCCGGAAGGAATGGTGGTTGTTGCCGAAGTCGTCGTCGACTCGAGGTGATTTGGGTGGTGGTTGCCAACTCTGCTCGGCTGAAAACAGAGGGGAGGGGAGGTTGAGGCGCGGTCGAGCTGACGACAGGTTGCACGAGAAGTGAGGCCGACGATGGGATTTGCGGGGAGGAGCTTCGGCATAGGGAAGTGGTGCTCGCTTGAGTCGATTATTGGATTTTGCAGGTGGGTTGGTGGCCGAGGAGAGCATGGAGGTCTGGGTGGAAAGCGGAGGATGGGTCGGGTTATGAGGAGATTAGTCTGGTCGAAGGCAGCGGTGGTGGTGTATGGTTGGACTATAGGCGAATTTGAGGGAGATGCCGATAATGGAGGGAAGAAAAATAACGTGAGCAGTAAATGGAGGAGAAGATTTAAAGTTTTGCATATTTTTCTTTTAAAATGGAAGTTTCAGAGAAAATTTGGAAGGAGAGGAATGAATAGAAGAAAAGCAAATCTAGGAATATATTGTTAAATCACATGAATATCAATAGCCACGCATTGATTCCTAGATATACATAAAGCAGATGGCTATTGACACTACACGGCTGACAAAGACACTGGAACCAAAAAGTCAAATGCGGAACCGACATGCAAATCATTTCCATAGATTTCACCATCCACCGGATACCGAAACAAACAATTGAATATACTACGGAGATTAGCACGACGAGACGATCAAAACGGTATATAAATATCAGTGATATGATTGAATTATAAAAATTCGAATTTTCTACTGGCGGAAAAATGCAAGAAAAACACAGAAAATTAAGATCGACGGAACTAAAAATGTCCGAATTTGGAAAAACGACAAACTGACAACTTGCTCAAAAGATGTTTTAGAATTTTTCTATGTAAAAACATTTTGGTTTTGAAAACGTTTTATTTTCATCGCTTTTTAACTGATTAAATTGAAGTGAATTTGCGCACGAAATAAACTTTCATATTTTCGGGCGAAAATTTACCAGTTGCTATGTTTAACTATACGCATTCCAAATATCAAATTTATATTTCAAAATTTTATCGTTTAAAATTCCACAAATTTAAATTAAAACATTACTAAATCTGGTTAAATTTACGGGTCATTACACTCTCTCCCACTCAAAACATTTCGTCCTCGAAAAGGAAGGAGGCAGAAGAATAGAAATAAGTAGAAGAAAATAGATTTGAAAACAACATAAAATAATTAGTTTAAGCGTTATAACTTCCAATTTTAAATAACCTATATTCAACAATTTGTTTTAAATTCACAGTTGTCATTAATCGATTTGATATCACGTTTATTAATGTTAGGTACAAAAGGTTTCTTTACAAATGAAATTCAATTTAAATTCAATTATTTCAAGACATCCCAATAAGTTGATTTATTTACAATTTTATTAACTTTCAAAACAAAATTTTAATTTTATTAATCACATCCATTATTCCATTAACTTATTATTCTATTTATATCCATAACAGATTAAATTTTTAGTGAATAACATTTATTGTACGCACTCACATTTTATTTATGAAGACAATTTATATTGTATATTGTCCAATTTTCTTAAATCAACAATTTCAAAGATCATAAACTGAATAGTCATTTATTATAATCATATTTTATCCAACAAATTTAATTCTTCTTCATTCCAAATTATTATTAAATTTATTCTACTTAATATATCCTATCACGTATATATTAAGTATATTTACATCTAACATGACTACTCAAATTTTATTTAAAAATCCTTTGATAGCATTTTATACTGTATAATATTCAGTTACATAGTTAACCTTTGAAACTTTAAGTAAGTTATATATAATGCAATTGAGGATTATCCAAATAAAATTTTACAATTCAGTTATTTTTCTCCAAGTTAAGCAATTGTATAAAAAGAATTTGGCTTCATTTATAATTGAAAATCATCCTTTAACAAAAAAAAAATCAAGAGGTAATTTCGGGTTAGCTTCAAACAACTTAGAGATAAAATAAATAAATATATATATATATATATTCATAATTTATCAAATCAAATTTAAAATCCTAAATATATATTATAAATCAAATCATGTTTAGAAATTCAAATTAATTTTTCAAACAAAAGTGTAGCAGGGCTACAAAATAGTCTCTCCACTTCGAAACTCGAAAATGAATGTCGATGATACGGCCGTTATCACCGAAATTATTTTCCAACGACAAAGAAAAGAGCACTGATTTTAATATTTAAAATTCTTTGAAAACCATTTCTATTCGAAAATATTTAAATAGTATACATTTTAAAACTTAAAAATCATAGTTCGAAATTGTCGGAAATTAAATTCTCAGATTCTAATTTAAATCCATTTCAAGTTCCAAATCAAATTATAACCAAGTTTTATAAATTCATTTATTTATTTTATGAAATAGTCAATGATTTATAGAACAATAAATGAAAATTTAATTTTCACATTTCAGACAACAGATTCATTAACATTTAAATTTCAGAAAAATTTATACTTATATATAATATAATCATTCAGAATTATTTAATTTACTAAATTTGAAAACAATATTGTGTCAGTTTGCTCTGTTAAAGTGTTTTGGAAATCCTATCGATAGCGTTGATCAGACGAATCGATCGAAAATCCAAATCAACCTCAACAACTCAAACAACACAATATATAAATCATTTAAAACATTTTTAATATAAATACAAATACACTTCCTCGCTCAACGATACAAGGATGGATTTCAAAATAAGTATAGAGATTCAAATTTTGATGGAAATCAAATCAAAGAGAATTTTGATTCAATGATAAGTTCAAAACAGAAGGTAAGATAATTCAATTTCCAGAATCGGGAAATGGATAAGCTTATTTAATTCACGGGCAACCTTTTGGGTCAACCATAAGTTCAAGAATAAGATCGATGCTGAATTCCGAGGTAAATCAACATTCGATCTCAAGAAATAGAAGGAGATAGATAGCATCGTAAACCGAAAATACAGAAATCTTCGGTGAATCGATGCCTAGTGTAAAGGAGTTTCACCCCTTTACAAATAATTCAAAGGTTGGCGAGACTGCCGATTCATTGTAAAGATCATCTGAAGCGGAGTTATGAGATGCTCCAGGGTTAAAAGAAGACGAATAGTGAAGGACAAGAATGAATTTCGGAACCGAGGGGACGTCCCAAAATTCAAAGGAATTGAGTTAAAAGGAAGAGATTGAAACTCGAATGATAGTGATTCTGTAAATATATTTACCCTATATGCTTAGTTTTGCCTAGAGCTACCAAAAGCTCTGATACCAACTGTAACGCCCCGCTATTTTAGACTATTCGCATCCGCACATGTCGGACTTGAATAATTCAAAATACCGAATTGTAAATTTAAATTTGGCAAAACTCAGATATACAGTAAATAAATAATCACAGAATCACAGACACAGAGTAATAATATGCAGCGGAAATAAAAGAGATAGTAGTTCATGAAGCTACTATATAAATATATAAGATACATCAGAGTTAACTAGATACAAAAGAAGAGTAACACGATACATCAGATATAAAACAGAATACATCACTAGAATCCTCGAATGCTGAAAGCAGAATAGATGGCTGGATCTTCAAGCAAAGCTCCAACTCCAAAGGTGAGTCTCGAAAGCTGAACCACTCAGTCTGACCCGAGCGTAAGGCAAAACACAAAACACTCGAGTCAGGATTAATATTCTCATATCAATAAATCCAACTCAAGTGAAATAACAATCGAAATACAAGTAACTCAAAGGATGTTGGAATCACCATCCTCTAAGGATCCGTTAAACTATCTACTATGTAGTAGTGTACGCTAAATAGATAATGTCTATCAGTAATATAAAGTATCAAAATAGTGTTAAGGCGTTACCATTATCCCCCTTAACACATTTTATAAATGTCATAGTCTATACAGCACTGTAAACTCCACCGTAAACTGATGGGCTATCAGGGAGTGATCCATAGGTATAACACAAAACAAAGTCGTGGTGGTCGCACATATAGGGATACAAGTATGACAAGGCACATGAGGCAATACCTAAGGTAGTGAAACTACCGTTCGCCTGATCCAGACTGGTGAGAACGCATCGCCGCAGCGATCGCAACACCGCGAAACAACACTCCTGAAATTCCGAGGGTGCACCAATCAATAAAAAAGTAATGAGTAGTAGTTACGAAGAAGTGTGTTCGCTCGAGGTGGCTTACCCCATTTGGCCCAGCACGGCTCCTGATTTTAGTCATTTCCAATTTGACACAAGTGTCAAGGTTATCCATTATCGTTCCCTTTCTTCAGTCATCACGTACATCAATCCAACCACTTCATTCTGGATCATCACTCCGCGTATAGTTATTAAAGTGGTTTTCGGTTTAGATAGAAGTATATCCATAACCGATTCCGGTCTCTTTAATAACTTCCGTAATTATTACATCGATTGGTCATTTAGAAATTTCAAAACCAAATCAATTTCAATTTCAATTTCAATTCGAAAATCAATATTTCATTTGTCTTTCAAAATCAATTTCCAAAATTCACGTTTCAAACTTCCAAATTACCATTTCAAAATCTTATAATTCGATTCCAATATTTATTTAAACAATACAAATATTGATTCAAGTTCGTATATAAGTTTCATTCCGAAATCATTTAAATGGTTTAATTTTCATTCAAATCAAATTAAATTCGTTTTTCGATTTCATCCAATATTCGCTAACTAAATTTATCCTTCATAACAACTTCTATTTAAATTCCTATTCATTTAAATCAATTACTTACGTTCAACTTCATTATATCAAAACTTCAAATTGAAATAAATTAAATTCGTCAAATCAATTCTTTAAATTACAAGTCTTATGTTAATTCCAATAAATCACGGTTTATTTCTTGTTAAAGAAATTCAATTTCACTTATTCGTTAAATTAGTTACAAATTTCCAAACTCGATTAATAAAGAACTAAATTTACATATTCAAGAAGTTCAATTTCACTTATTAATTTACTTAAATTTTCCAAAACTTTAATAAATAATGGAACTCAATTTCATTTATTAACGAAGTTCAAATCCACTTATTCAAAAGTTCAATTTCTCTTATCAAAGAATTCAATTTTTATTCAATTATCAAATAATTAAATCTTATTCAATTATTAAATAATTTCAATCTTAATTATTAATAATTCTAAAACTTAATAGTTATAGTCTTGATCATAAATTCAAAATTAATTATTAAATCATTTCCACTTAATTATGAATTCAAACTTAATTATCAAATCATTTCAACTTAATTGTAAATTCAACTTAATAATTTCAAACTTAATTATAATTCAAATTTAATTAATAATTGATTTCAAACTTAATAATTCGAAAACTCTATTATTACTAATTCCAAATTATTAATTCCAAATTTAATTATTAAATAATTAAATTTCAAACAACGTTCCTTCATCAATTACTACGTTAATATTTGTTTCAGATTTCAAACTTTACATTTTCCTTTCAAAAATTCAAATTCCAACCTCATTTCAAAACTTATCCTTTGCTCGAATAAAATTATTATTTTATTTCTAAATCAAATTATTGACCAATCGAATTTTATTAAATTCTCTATCCTAAGTCAAGTTCATTTGGGTATTTATCATTTCAACCCGGTTCCAATTCAATACGAAAATCAAAGCATAGCAAAGGAATCTTGCAGTGTGATAACTGGGATGGTGTCAACGTAAATAACCAAGCAATAATAACGATCAATAAAAATCCAATAATCAATTCAAATAATCCCGAAATAATCGTATTAATTCGCATTGTTACTTATGCAAATTAATATAATTATCTCTAGAATCTACACTATCATTTCATGTAGATTAAAGATTACTACATTACGGTTTTTCACTTGTCGTCAAATTTCAATTCTACAACAATTTATTCAATATGCATTCAAGGTTCAAAGTGTAATTTATCAAATTCTACGTGTCAATTAACTTAACAATTACAAGGGGTCATATTTTTCAAATTAAATAATCAAATTCAACACATATGACGATTCAAAATTATCAACCAAATTAGATTATTTTTGCATACATAACAGATAATAGTGTCAGATATCACAAGTGAACTAATACAGGTCATAACATATATTTAACAGTGTAAATAACTAGCAGTAGCAATATTTCAATTGTCGTTTCACTTGATGTCAAATTTAATAAATAAAAGAACATTAATCGTGAGTGATTTCTCATCTTTCGAGGCTAGAGACGAATGAGAAAGAGATGAGTTACGAATCCAGGTACGAATTCCAAAACAAGCTAGACTGGCCCGAAGTGATGAATATGGCTGATAAATCAAAATTGACGAGATCAAATTAGAACTGGACCGATGAAAACAATTTGAATAAATTTTTGATATAAACTAAATATATATATATATATATATATATAACATTATTATTTTCTTACTTAATCAATATTCCCTTTTTTTTTAAGACCAATATTCAATAAAATGCACATGTAAATAAAATCATTGTTTTAAATTAAAACCCACATATAATATCAAACGTATATCCCCTATAAAGTGCAAAACGCTTACCTACCGGCTATCTCTTAAACATTAATATTAAAAACAAAATTTATACAAACTTGACCCTTTTTTTTATACATATGAACCACGTTAAACTTCTATAGATATATACACTAAAATACAATATACTGATACGAACTAGACTTCATAATATAGCCTTTGTTCCGAGACTATCAGTAGACCATTATATACAATGTATATTTTTAAAGTCACGCAACCCATACTATATTTAAAACAATGCCTAACCATAATTTTGTATACAAAATACTTAAAGTACTTATACGACAAATTCTATAAACTCAAATATTTGTATACCAGATGCTATATATAAACTATCATTATATGTAAAACTGAAAACTATAAATAGCTTTAAGCCTAATATAATACATAGCTTTAAAAAAACCCATGTAAAATGTCATACAGCAAATATAAATCTACCTATATTAACTAACATATCTACTAACACATATATATATTAGCTAAGGTATATATACATGTACCGACAGTAACTAATATATCCAATCTGTGAACTAAATATAACAAGATATATTATAGTAACTAATATAATTTTCTTAACATATTTCGTACGTATAACTGCACTTAATAAAATATCAGTAATCACACTTTAGACTCACTTATATATTTACCGTAACCGCTTACATTTCTTCAGACTGCAACTATATATATTCACATATCATACCCATAAATTTATAAACCAGACTCACGTATTCCCATATTCACAAATAACCAGTTTATCTTGCTTACAAAACTTACGTGTATAAGTAAATGCATCACGACTAACATAAGTAACATAACCGAACACATATAAGTAAGATAACAAGCAACTACTATATAAATATATAAACATTCGTATAAATATATTACTAGAAACAGTCAAAATATTAATAACATATGTATAACTAAAACTAAACACACACAGATATAAATATACCTTTGATGTAAAATTTTGCATGAGAAAACAGCTGCTTCTATTAGAAGACGGCAAGGGAAAATAAAGGCCGAACTAAGCACTGAAGTGGAGGAAGGAAACGCAGGCCGGAAGGAATGGTGGTTGTTGCCGAAGTCATCGTCGACTCGAGGTGATTTGGGTGGTGGTTGCCAACTCTGCTCGGCTGAAAACAGAGGGGAGGCGAGGTTGAGGCGCGGTCGAGCTGACGACAGGTTGCACGAGAAGTGAGGCCGACGATGGGATTTTCGGGGAGGAGCTTCGGCATAGGGAAGTGGTGCTCGCTTGAGTCGATTGTTGGAGTTTGCAGGTGGGTTGGTGGCCGAGGAGAGCACGGAGGTCTGGGTGGCAAGCGGAGGATGGGTCGGGTTATGAGGAGATTAGTCTAGTCGAAGGCAGCGGTGGTGGTGTATGGTTGGATAGGCGAATTTGAGGGAGATGCCGATAATGGAGGGAAGAAAAATAACGTGAGCAGTAAATGGAGGAGAAGATTTAAAGTTTTGCATATTTTTCTTTTAGAATGGAAGTTTCAGAGAAAATTTGGAAGGAGAGAAATGAATAGAAGAAAAGCAAATCTAGGAATATATTGTTAAATCACATGAATATCAATAGCCACGCATTGATTCCTAGATATACATAAAGCAGATGGCTATTGACACTACACGGCTGACAAAGACACTGGAACTAAAGAGTCAAATGCGGAACCGACATGCAAATCATTTCCATAGATTTCACCATCCACCGGATACCAACTGAATATACTACGGAGATCAGCACGACGAGACGATCAAAACGGTATATAAATATCAGTGATATGATTGAGTTATAAAAATTCGAATTTTCTACTGGCGGAAAAATGCAAGTAAAACACAGAAAATTAAGATCGACGGAGCTAAAAATGTCCGAATTTGGAAAAACGACAAGCTGACAACTTGCTCAAAAGATGGTTTAGAATTTTTCTATGTAAAAATATTTTGGTTTTGAAAACGTTTTATTTTCATCGCTTTTTAACTGATTAAATTGAAGTGAATTTGCGCACGAAATAAACTTTCATATTTTCAGACGAAAATTTACCAGTTGCTATGTTTAACTAGACGCATTCCAAATATCAAATTTATATTTAAAAATTTTATCGTTTAAAATTCCACAAATTTAAATTAAAACATTACTAAATCCGGTTAAATTTACGGGTCGTTACAGCGCGCCTCATGGTGAAGCGAACTGGGATGAGTCGTTCGCGAGTCATTGGAGACGCGGCTGCGCGACTCATGGTGGGGCAACTCATGGAGAAGCGGCTCAAGGAGGGATCTCGGAGATCTTGTCCTGTTTGAATCAAGGTATGCCCTGCATCATCCTCCCCCTGTTGAAAGAAATTAGTCCTCGAATTCATACTCTCGTCATCGTTGATAGGTTCCTCCTCATAATATGGAATTAAATGCTTCACCTTAAACACATCAGAAGTATAAACATTCTCTGGCAGCTTCAACTTATAAGCATTTTCATTGATCCGTCTTATAATTTCTACGGGTCTAATCTTTCGAGCTTTCAATTTGTTGTAAGTTCCAACCGGAAAACGATCTTTCGTCAAAACGGCATATACCAAATCTCCCTCGTTGAACTCCACACTTCTCCTCTTCTTATGTGCAGCTCGTTTATACTTCTCATTCGTCTTCTCCAATCGTTCCTGAACGATTCTATGACATTCCGTCAACCCATCAACAAAATCAACAACCCACTTAACTGTCACCTTTGGTTGTGGCACTGTTGTCAAATCCAGTGGTCCCTTTGGTAAGCTTGAATATACAATCTGAAATAGACTGAAACCTGTACTATGGTTATTTGCATGATTGTGAGCAAATTCAGCTTGACACAACTTCATATCCAAACTTTTCAGATTATCTTTCACCAGACAACTCAATAAATTTCCCAATGATCTGTTAACAACTTCTGTCTGTCCATCTGTTTGCGGATGATAAGCGCTACTAAATTTCAGCTTCGTTCCAACCATCTTCCACAAACTTAGCCAAAAGTGACTCAGAAAACGTGTATCTCTATTCGACACAATAGATTCTGGCAATCCATGAAGTCGATAGATCTCTTTGAAAAATAACTGAGCAACATGAACAGCATCCCCCGTCTTCTTACAAGCAAGAAAATGTGCCATTTTTGAAAACCTGTCCACTACAACAAATATAGAATCATTCCCCGTCTGTGTTCTCGGCAAACCCAACACAAAATCCATACTAATATCAACCCATGGTTTAATAGGCACAGGTAATGGCATATATAACCCCGCATTCGTAGCCGTTCCCTTCGAAACCTGACAGATATGACATCTCTCCACAAATCTCTCACCTCTTTCCTCACTGACGGCCAAAAATAAGATTGTGTATTTAATTGCAATGTACGATCACGGCCCACATGTCCTCCCTCGTGCAATTCCTTGATAATATTCATTCTCAAACTACAATCTGGAATACATAACCGATTTCCTTTAAACAGAAAACCATCAACCAACACAAATTCATCAGTACTTCCTTCCTTGACTTTCTCAACAAATTTCACAAAGTAAGGATCTTCTTCAATCAACTCTGGCAATAATTCAAACCCTGGCACTTCAACTTTCATTGTCGTTAATAAATGACTCCTCCTACTCAAAGCATCAGCTACCCGATTCGTCACCCCAGACTTGTGTTTGACAACAAAAGTAAATTGCTGTAAATAGGCAATCCAAGATGCATGCCTTGCTGAAATCTTGTCCTGCCCTTGCATATGCTTCAACGCCTCATGATCAGTGTACAGAACAAATTCTTTCTGAAACAGATAGTGTTTTCAATGCTTAACAGCCTGAACAATTGCGTAAAACTCCACATCGTACGTGCTATACCTCATCTTTGCCCCTGATAACTTCTCACTGAAATAAGCAACGGGTTTCCCACTCTGACTCTAGACTCCACCAATTCCCACCTTCGACGCATCAGTATGCAATTCAAACAACAACTGAAAATCTGGTAAAACAAGAATTGGTGCTGTCGTCAATAGTTCCTTGATCTTCTCAAAAGCAACCCCCACTTCCTCTGACCATACAAACTGTTTCTCTTTCATGCAATCAGTAACTAGAGCCATCATGCTACTGAAGTGTGGAATGAATCTTCGGTAGAATGACGCTAGCCCATGAAAACTTCTCACTTCCGTAATTGTCTTTGGCTGTGGCCAATTCCTGACGGCTTCAACTTTATTCTGGTCCACCTGTATTCCTTCTCCTGACACAACATATCCTAGAAATAAAACACTATGTGTCATGAACACGCATTTCTTTGTAGCAGCATAAAATTGTTCCTCACGAAGAATAATCAGCACTTCCCTCAAATGTTGAACATGCTCCTCCATACTCCTGCTATATACCAGAATATCATCGAAATAAACCACCACAAATTTCCCGATAAATGGTCTAAAGATTTGATTCATCACCCGCATGAACGTACTGGGTGCATTCGAAAGACCAAACGGCATCACAAGCCTTTCGTACAACCCCTCTCTTGTCTTGAAGGTTGTCTTCCATTCGTCTCCAGGTCTAATCCGAATTTGATGATATCCTCTTTTCAAATCAATCTTTGAAAAGATATTTGCTCCGCTTAACTGATCTAGCAAGTCATCCAACCTCGGCATTGGAAATCTATATCTCACAGTAATCTTATTCAAGGCTCGACTGTCAGTGCACATCCTCCACGTCCCGTCCTTCTTCGGTACCAACAAAGATGGCACAGCACATGGACTCAAACTTTCCTGCACACGTCCCTGCTCAAGTAACTCTTCCACCTGCCTCCTCAACTCTTCATGTTCCTTCGGACTCATTCGATAATGTGGTCTATGTGGTAATACTGCTCCCGGAACAAGATCGATTTGATGTTGAATGTCTCGCAGTGGCGGTAACTCCTTGGGCAACTCTTCTGGAAACACATCCTTAAATTCTTTCAAAACTGGCTTCGCTTCTTCTGGGATTTCAACCTCTTCACTACAATCTCGTCCAATTAACAGGAATACTTCAGGCTCCTCTTCAACTTTCTTAACAAACTCTTTCAATGATAGTAAAGTTTTTAGCTCTTCAATCTCCTCAGATTTACTCTCTCCCTGCTGTCTCTTTTTTGGAACTAAAATAATCTTAACGCCTTCAAACATAAAACTATAACTATTGGTTCGACCGTCATGCTGCACTGCTCGATCATACTGCCACGGTCTTCCCAAAAGCAAATGACAAACATCCATCTCAAGTACATCACACCAAATCTCGTCTTTATATTTCTTTCCAATAGAAAATGGAACTCGAACTCGCCTATCCACCTTCACCTCTCCTCCTTTTCTTAACCACGCTAACTTGTAAGGATTAGGATGTTTCTCCGTTTTCAACTTCAACTTTCTCACCGCTTCAGTAGAGATAATATTGTCGCAACTTCCTGCATCAATCACAAACTTACAAACTTTTCCCAGAATAGTGCATGTAGATTGAAAAATGTTGCTCCTCAACCAACTAGCCTCATCCTCTTGTTTCGGTGTTAAACAAGACCTTCTCATCATTAGATTACACCCTTCATCTCCCGACGCGATATCCTGTTCATTCTCCTCCACTGGACTAGAATCACCTTCACCAACATCCTCACCTTCAACTTCAGCAATCATCGTTCTCTTCTTTGGCTTTGGACATTCGTTACTCTTATGACCCACTTCTTGGCAGTTATAACACTTAAAACTGTTAGTAATCTTCGCCTTCGCCACTTCATTCACAACTGTTTTATTGACAGCTTTAGTAACATTGGAATTCCCACTGGCACCCTTCACTTGATTGTTGGAATTTGTAAACACACCACCTTCACGCCTTCCCTGCTTCTCCCAAGCTATCGCTTTCTGGTGTGCCTCCGCCACAGATCTCGGATCAAACATATTAACCATATCCTGGATCTGCATTCGTAACCCTCCAACAAATCTCACAGTCAGTTGTTCTTCCGTCTCGATTATATCATTCCTGGCAATGAGTTGGTAAAATTCATCGGCGTAATCATTGACTGATTTCGTCCCTTGCCTCAAGTTCTGCAACCTCTGGTACATAAGTGATTGATAGTTGTAAGGTAAAAATGTAGCTCTCATCAACTTCTTCATCTTATCCCAAGACTCAACCTTTGAAATCCCCATTCTCTCTCTCGTAAGTTTAGTTTGCTGCCACCTTGCCAAAGCTCTCCCCCTCAACCTAGTAGCAACCAACATCACTTGACGATTCTCCGGAATCTCTTTGAAATCAAAGATCTCTTCAACATTAGACAACCAATCAAGAAATTCTTCAGCTACCATTCCACCTTTAAATTCAGGAATTTCCATCTTCATACCCTATTCCCATCGACGATCATCCACTACATCTCGATACTGACGTCGTGTTGGATCTCTATCTCGGTAATGAACACTTCCCCTATCACCATCAAACTCTTCATCAAAATCTGAAGTATATCGATGTCGATCACGACCTCCAACATCTCTACTACCACTCCTCCGATCAACATTCCTATCACGATTATCAACACTTCTATGATCTTGATCTTCTCTTCTCTCTCGATCTGAATGTATCGAAGCTCTACCTCCCCCATGGTTCGATTCAGGTGAAATTCTTCTTCTACTTTGATTCATTTCAAGCATCATTCTCTCTAATCGACCAATTCCTTCGTTCAACTTTTCAGTAAAACTCTCGTGGATTCGTTGCTCCATTTCATCAGCTTCTTCTCTTCCATACAAGGCATTAATATTGCGATGACGTTGAGCTCGTCTCGGAGGTATGATTGAACTTCAAGCAAACCCAAGAATAAATTTCAAACACTTTCCGAACTTTGATCCAAAGTGAAATGGATCGAAACTCCCAACTTCAACAAATCAAAACTTCAATACAAAATCAAACAAGTCACGGCTCCTTAGCTCGGCTTCAAACTTCAAAAAAACTTCACAAGGCTCGGCTACTTCTCACAAGTATACACGGCCTAACTTCAACAAATGATACCAAAATTGACGCTTCAACTCTCGGCTCACACTTTAAATTCAAACACTTGGCTCCAAGACCCGATTTAGCTACGATTGGCTAAAACAAGCTCTGATACCAAAACTGACGCAGCGGATAATTAACAAAACGATATAGATCGATGGAAGTAGCAATCGGTGGATTGAAAATACTGTAAGGCCCAAATTCGTTGATCTCAAAGATACCGAATTCTAGCTATCCTCGTCACGTTGATCGCGCACGATACCGTGAAAGAAGATCTTCAATTCTTCAAGCGTTAATCAAGCGCACTTGATTCCGCGAATCGGCTTCAACAATCGTTGATTCGAGCGCACTCGAATAACCGAAAGTGGAGATAGGAGATTAAACTCAACTACCGATTTAGGATGAAAGCACACAGCAATCAAACAAGTATTTTATTCAAAAATCAACAACCTTGACAATGACATTACATCCCTATTTATAGGGTTTATGACACAACACAAAAGACTTAAGAAAATTACAACATTTTACACAAACGACATAAGCAACAAAGTACCAAAGTACAACGACTCTAACTCGGTTACGACTTAACGACTCAGTAATAAGTCGCTCGCGACTTATGAAAATCATCAGCGACTTAAGAAAGACTCGGCAACGACTCGAGAGAAGCTTTCCATTCCTCAAATTCGCGACTTAACAATAAGTCGTTCGTGACTCAGTAATCTCGGCAACGACTTATGGGAGAGCTTCGCGACTCAGCAATAATCATCAGCGCCTCCAATTCTTCACGCGACTTTGGCTGTTCGTGACATAGGGATTGACTCGGACGTGACTTAAGGAAATTCCTATGTCGTTCGCGACTTACTGGGATGAGTCGGTCGCGACTCATCGATACTGGGATGAGTCGTTTGCGAGTTATTAGAGAAGCGGCTGCGCGCCTCATGGTGAAGCGAACTGGGATGAGTCATTCGCGAGTTATTGGAGACGCGGCTGCGCGACTCATGGTGGGGCGACTCATGGAGAAGCGGCTCAAGGAGGGATCTCGGAGATCTTGTCCTGTTTGAATCAAGGTATGCCCTGCATCAACAAGTGTTGATTAAGGTTTAAAAACTTGATTTAATTAAATTAAAAACTTGAGTAGCTCTATATATCATAAAATATCAGTGCATGCTCTAAAAAAAAAAATTTCAATCTGTGAAATTGATAGATTCAGTATTATGGAATGAATACACAGACAAAATCATGATTTTTAACACCTAAATCATAAGTTTTAAATTTGAAACAAGGGTATAGTTCTGTGTTGGACATAGAATGGAAATAGGGGTTTTTTGGGTGATCTCTGCAAATGGAAGGGTCGGAATTCATCTTGTGGATAGAGGAGTAACAAATGAAGCCTGGAAAAATCAGTGGTGATACAGATCACCATGGAAGCAGTGGTGATAGTTTAATTTCTGTAGCCCTAGTTCTTGATAGGGTTAGTAAATCGATCTTCTCGTCTTCTAAAATCGATCGAGTGCAGTGAGGATTTGAGGGACGATGGCTTGACCGTAGTTCAAGTTGTAGCCGGAATTGCAAGGCTTATGATGGTCGGAATATGGGTGTTGAAGAGATGACAGGTTTTGGGGAGGGGGGGTTGAATGTTTGGTTCCAGGTTCTACAATTTAACTCGAATCTGATTTTGGTTGTGGAGTGAAGAACAGATGGTGGTGGGTGATTATAGGTTTGGTCGTCGTTGTGTTGAGACCACCGGAGGTGGCAGATGATGATCGTAGGCACGGTGCATGTGCACCGTGCAAATTTTAATTCCTGATGGTGTACTGGGTAGGAGCAGAGGAGAGGTCTCGAGATTAACTCGAGTAAATCTGAGTATGGCTCGAAGATTTTAGCTAGTGGTCTCGAAGTAATCAAGGGAAGGGCTTGGGTATACTTTGGTCGGTTTCTGGTTTCAGGTTTCAGAGAAACCTGAAATTTTCAAATTCAATTTGTTTAAATCTGAAACCAGTTTTTAAAACAGAAATAAAACTTAAATTTAAATTATGGTTCCAAATGATTTTGAATCCTACAAGTTTTAAAATTTAAAAGGGGGTTTCAGTTTGAAAAAAAAACATAATAATAAACCTGACAATTTTTCTGTAAAATTTAAATTTCATTTTGAAATTTGAATCATGATTCAAAACACCAACTTGAATCTAAATTTAAGTTCAGTGTTCTTAAGATTTTTGGATCTTCAGGTTTTAAGAAAATAATTTGTATTTTTAAACAAAGGATTTTGAAAATCTAGGTTTAATTCAAAAAAAAAGTTTAATTCAAGCTTTAATTCAAATGATTAAATAAGGAATTGTTCAAATGTATTGAATCTAAATCTGGATATTTGAATAAATTTTTGAATTTGAATATTTTCAAACAAGTTCAAATTTAAATTATTTATTAGAAATAAATTGTTTCCAATCAAAT
The DNA here is from genome assembly GCA_030765085.1 of Allium cepa. NCBI lineage: Eukaryota > Viridiplantae > Streptophyta > Magnoliopsida > Asparagales > Amaryllidaceae > Allium > Allium cepa. The sequence continues at coordinate 869,606,898 of CM060943.1, read as the reverse complement.
ATTTAAATTTGATTTTCTTTATGAATGAAGTCTTGATAAAGAGTTTATAAAAGAAAGTTAAGTGATTTTTAACTTAAATTTAAAAGGATAATGTACTTTAAACTAAATTTCAAATGAATTAAGTAGATTAGTTAAAGACTTATCTTATATAAGTTTTAATTATAAGTAATAAATGTAATTTACATTTATTTTAGAAAGAATATAAATGGAATTTAATTTGTTTTATGCTTAAATAAATATCATTTTGAATTTTGGATTCAAAATGGAATTTGATTTTAATTTTAATATTGAAATGTTCTAAGTATACAATATTAATAAAATTAATAATAAGAAATGGATTATCTTAGAAATTATTAAGATGTTATATATAATTAAATAAATTGGATAATTAAGGAATAACTTATTTATTTAATTTATTTAATTAATAATTTGTATTAATTTCAATTAGAGTTAATTAAGAAGTAATTAAAGAATAAATAATAGTTAATGATGGTCATTAACTAAAGTTATTTAGAAATTAATTAATATGATTAATTTTCGATAATTAATTAAATTAATTAATTAATGTTAATAAATTGTGAAATTTATTTAAGCTTAATTACTTAAATAAAAGTAATTAAGGCACTAATTACTTAATGTAATTAATGGAGTTTATTAAGGTTGGTTTAAATTAATTAATTAAGTTTAATTAATTTTAAACATGAGATTTGATGATAATTACTTGATGTAATTAATGGGATTACTCAGTAAAGTAATTAAAGGTAATTACTGGATGTAATTAGTGGATAATATTGGAATTGTGAAATAATTAGGATTAAATTATTTTGTATAATTAATTAAGGGATTAATAAAAGAATTAATTAAGGGGTAATTGATTTGATAAGTAATTAATGGTAGTTAATTATAAAATGAGATTAATCAAGGTGATTAAAATATTATGGTTTAAGTGATATTAATTACTGGAAGTAATTAATATTGAGTAATTAATTAAATATAATTAAGAATCATTAATTAATATAATTAATGATGTAATTAAGATTGATTAATTAATATTAATTAATCAATAATAAGTAACTAAGGATAATTAATTAATTATAATTAATTAAGGTTAAATGTAATTAATTATAGTTAATTAATTAATGAAGTAATTAAAGGTTAATTACTATATTTGGTTTAGGGTAATTAATTTTGTGAAATTAATTAAAGTATAATTAATCGGGATTGATTAATTAAGCTGATAAATTAAAGGTTAATTAATTAATTTGTAATTAATTAATGATAATGTAAGCAAGATTTATATTGTGTAAGTAATTAATTTAATTCATTTTAAATTAATTAAAGATGATGTAAATAATTTAGTTCACTTTAAATTAATTATAGATGGTATGATTATAAGTCATTGCTTATAGATGGTTGATATTGGTTACTTTGAATGGTTTGAATCTCAAAGATGAGATTAGTAATGTTGATTGATATGGATGCATTGGTTGCATTGTGATATTGATATGGATTATCTTTTAATAGTGATAATGTGGATTATCTGTGGTTTGATAATGATAATTATCTGTTGTGGATCTATGAGTTATCTATCTGTGTGTATATAGATAATATAATTGAATTTGTTTTAAACTCTAAAACAACTTGGACCTAAAAGACACGCTTTGGATTTCGATGAGACTGGGATGGGGTTTCCATATTTGGATATCCGAAAACCACATCGATCCAAATTAACGATAGGTCATGAATCTTATGTAAAGAGTGAAGACTCGAGGTGTAAGGGCTATACGTCAGTATAACTCTGTGGGTGATTCCGTAATGAGTTTGACGGAATAGTACTTATAGATTCGAGATGGAAATTTAGAGTGCAAGGGTTATCGTCGTTAACTCTGAGGGCGATTCCAAAACGAGTGTAACGAGATAATGCCTTCGGTTTCATTCGAACCCGGAACGAACTTGTATGGATTGAATGCTTTCAGAACATCGTCAGGTGGACGATGAGCATTCTAAGATAATGTTTCCTATAAAGGTAATCGTAGCCTCAAGCCTCATCAACCGGGAATGGCTAAAACAGGGGAGGTGCAGCAAGGCTTCGTTGGTAGCCCCCACCGGAGAGCAAGATTGATCCCTGTCTAGAGGTCCCTTTTTATTCGGCTTAGTGGGCAGTTGGAATTACGCACCAACTGCGGGGTTGTCTTGTTCGGAACTATTCAGTAAGGAATGGGTCCGGCCTTGTGTTGCAGGGGAGTTAGGGTGGCTCCTCGATACGTTGATCTAGGCGACGTACTGTGACAGGCGGTACCCCAGTAGCCCTGCCATTGTATGGAATCCAAAATCCAATAAGTGCCAACGGTTTTGATTGTATACCTATGTTGCTGGAATTTAATAAATGTAACAATTTTGGCTATTTCATATTTACTTGAAAACCCTAGATCTATTACAATATCACTGGATTTCCTATCAAATGTTTTGGTTAGCGTAAGGTAAAAACTTTTCCATGTTTATGTGTGGAAAGTCTTACGTGAAACCTTTCTTTCCAAAAGGTTTTGAAAGTTAAGCAACTTTAACCTGCTACTCACACCAGACCCATGTCTGACCCGGAGTTTATCTTTTGTTTTCATAAACTCTTAGGTACTCAAATTTTTACGAGTAGCCAAGGGATTCAGGTTAGCTTTGACGAATATTGGAGGAGCAATGGAGCAGGAGGCTTCTGCGTTATAGATATTAGTATTCCGCTGTGTGTTCTGTGTTGTCTCTGAGTTGTATTATGTTGTAAATACTAGACAGGTGTTTATAACTGTCTAGTATGTGTTGTATATCTGTGTACTCTGATAGTGGTTGTAAACTATGTAATATTTTATGTTATTAATATAATTTATTCGTTCCGCTGTTTAGATTCAGATGTGTTGTTTCTTCTTTCTTCTCTTTCTTTCTCTTTTCTATCTCTTTCTTTCTTATTAGCGATGCAACTTCCTGGGTTTGGAAGTTGGGTCGCTACAGCAACCATGGAATAGCGTTCCATTTTGTGATACACGTGTTGGTGATTTTTCATGCTTCCATTTTGTGATAGGCCTCCCCCCTTTTTGTGATGTCTGGATTTCCATTGATGATTTCTGGAATTTGTGTTTTCACCAATTTTCGTGATTTACATTGATAAGTTTTATCAATATTTGTGCATTGGTGAATTTGTGTGTCATTAACTTTTGTGATTGACATTGATATTATTGTCAATATTTATAGTTTGGTGATTTGGTAAATAAGGAGTACGACATTCCTTTTGATCTTTGAGAAGATTCTCGTGATATTGATTAATCTCTAGTTGACCTTCGATTGCACACTTATCACAGTATGGCTTTATGGTTATTATATATTTATGTCATATCTCTTATTCTATATCATTTTATCTGATATTTATAGCTAGACTGATCCTTTTATTATTTTCTTATTAAATAATACTCAGGTCAGACCGAGATGTTACAGGTCCTTCTGCTTGACTTCACATCTGGGATTGTCACCCTGACTTTTGGCTAACTACTTAGATTAGTAGTTTTTGTTGTATACATTTGAGATATAGACTCATTGATGTATCCATATTCTTTTGTCTAGTACTTGTAGCTATTCTTTTGTGACATTGTGGATCTTGTTTGACCACTACTTTAATGTACACTTTCATGTGTTTTATATTCATATCTATTTCCGCCTTTGTGATATGGATGTCTGTGACTGATTTGTGTTATGTTTATTTCTATATTTGTTTTCGAAGAATATATATAGCCACTGTGTAGTAGCTTTGAGTTTATATCGTTATGTCGGATTTCCTCCTTCAACCAAATGCATGTTGTACTATCGGACATATCGGTGCTCGCACAAGGCAATTATGCGAATGGTCGCTCCTCAACTGCCTTATCCTCCGCGCTAGTTGACGGCATTACCCCGTAGTGTCCTTCGCTAGCGTGGGTATAGAGGTAGGGCGTCACAGCTTGGTATCGGAGCCAATCTTCGGAACAATGTAGAATAATCTAGCAAGGATCATCCTAAGTCCATCTTCGAAGTCATGCTTTAGGATTTAATTCGAGTCTTCGTACCAATTCATCCTATTTTCTTTACGATTCCTTGTTTATCTATCAAGATTGCTTGATATTCATTTGGTGAATAACCTTATCCTTCTTCTTTCTTTCTTTCAAAAAGGAAGAGAAATGGTTAGACCTGGTCGTCCCAACGTTGGTCAATCTCATGCTACTCCCGAAGATGGAGTATTTATGTCTGTACAGCAGCTTCTTGATCTGGTAAGGAATGCTCAAGCAGCCGGATCTAATCCGGAGTCTACTCACCCTAAGTCTGGATTTGCACGTTTGTGCAACGATTATACCAATTTGGGTGGGAAGCCATTCAAAGTTTCTGAAACTATTATTGAAGTCCAGGCTTGGCTGAGAACGTGCGACCGAATCTTTTCTCGCATGAATCTTATTGATCTTCACCGTGTTCAGGTGGCCTCTAGTATGCTCCAAGAAAGAGCATCAGACTGGTATGAGCTTATGATTTCTGAAATAAATGAAGGAGATCATACTTGGGAGAAATTCCAGGAACGCTTCGAATTAAATTTTGTGCCAAAAGCTGAGAAGGTGACTTTGGCTCACCGATTCATTGACCTTGTTCAAGGTGAGTCCTCCGTGGCAGATTATGTCGCATCTTTTGAGTCACTTTCTAAATACGGGGTCGAATATATAAACACCCCATTGAAGAAAAACCAACGATTTGTCTATGGCTTGAATAAAGATCTCAAGAAGCCATTACATCCAGAGTTAGAAGTTTCTTTTGATCAACTCGTTGATATCGCTCTTCGACTTGAAGAGGCAGATAAAAGAAAGTGACGTTGAAGTTATGGGTGCCAAACCGAACTTCAACAACAAAAAAAGGCCTAATAAGTTTAAAGGTCCTTATCCCAACATTAAGAAAGGGAAGCAAGCCTCTCCGGCAACTAAGACTTCTACCCCAAGTGGTGGGCAATGCTACAACTGTGGTTCTAAGGACCATTATGCGAACAAGTGTTCAAAGCCTCGTACTTGTCGCTATTGCAAAAGCCCGGATCATTATTTATCTTCTTGTCCCAAACTTCAAAATAGGAAGGAGGGAAAGCTTAATGTTGCTCAAGCCCCTGGCAACACATCTCGTGGTAAAGGTCTCATTCTATCCTTGATGGCATTAATTTATTTCGTGATCGTCCTATTCGAGTTCTTTTTGATACGGGTGCATCCCATTCTTTTATTTCAAAAGAACTTATTGATACTTTTTCTATGGATGTTTTGTGTTTAATGACTTCTTTGAGAATTGCGAATCTGATTGGTGGATCCGCAATAATCAGTTTATTATGTAAAGAAGTCGAGATTATTTTGTGTGATTTTTCTTTCCGAGCCGATTTGCATGTTATGCGCTACTTAGGCTTTGGAATGATTTTGGTAATGGATTGGCTTAACCGCTATGAAGCCCAAATCCTTTGTCTTGAGCGGACTATTCATCTTCGACATCCTCAATCTGATAAGCAGATTTCTATTGACCTTAAAGATTCGGATTTCAGCTTAGTTGCATCTTTATATTCTTTAAATCCTCATGATGACGATAATGATGATGAGGAGGATATTATTTCTCTTATTCACGTTGTTCATGAATTTTCCGACATATTTGAGCCTGTTTTAGGATTACCACCTAAGAGAGCAATTGAGTTCAGGATTAATCTCATCCATGGAGCTCAACCTATTACTCGTCCTCCTTATCGTATGTCTAATAAAGAAAATAAGAAGATGCGTAAACAATTATCCGAATTGGATACGAAGCAATTTATTCGCTCTAGTTCCTCGCCTTGGGGAGCTTCGGCTATTTTTGTGAAGAAATCCGATGGTACACTTAGTCTTTGCGTTGACTATCGCAAGCTTAATGATCTTACTATCAAGAATAAGTATCCTTTACCTCGGATTGATGATCTATTCGTTCAACTTAGTGGTGCTAGAGTCTTTTCAAAATTTGACTTAGCTACCCATTTTGATCAACTTCGTATTGCAGAGGATAACATTCCTTTGACATCTTTCCGTACTCGTTATGGATCGTATGAATGGCTTGTTATGCCATTTGGTTTAACGAATGCTCCGGCTTATTTCGTTGACCTTATGAATAGATTTTTCAAAGACTTCCTCGATCGGTTTGTTCTCATCTTTATTGATGATATTCTTGTGTATTCTAAAACCGAGGAGGAGCATGAAAAACATCTTTGGATTGTGTTGGAAACTCTTAGGAGCAATCAATTAAAAGAAATTTTTTCTAAATGCCACTTTTGGCAATCTCGTGTGAAGTTTCTCGGTCATATTATTTTCGAATCCGGAATTTCTTTGGATCCTTCAAAGATTGAAGCGATTCAAAATTGGAAGAGACCGGAGAGTGTGACGGAAATTCGTAGTTTCCTTGGATTGGCCGGTTATTATCGCCGTTTCATAAAGGACTTTTCCAAAATTTCTATGCCTCTTACTAGCTTGACAAAGAAGGGAGTTAAATACATTTGGTCGGACAAATGTGAAGCTTCTTTTTAGAAATTAAAAGAACTCCTTTCCATTGCTCCAATTCTTGTGATTCCCGAGGGAAACCAAGATTTTATTGTTTATACCGATGCTAGTCGCGTTGGTTTGGGTGCCGTTCTTATGCAAAGAGAACATGTTATTGCTTATGCTTCTAGGAAATTGAAGCCAGCCGAGACTAGATATGCCACTCATGATTTAGAACTCGCGGCTATTGTTTTCGGCCTTCGTATTTGGCGTCATTATCTTTTGGGAGAAAAATTTATTCTTTACACGATCATAAATCCTTGAAGTATCTATTTTCTCAAAAGGAGCATAATTTGCGTCAACAACATTGGCTCGAATTTCTTGCAGCTTATGATCATGATATTCTTTATACTCCCGGAAAGGGAAATGGTGTTGCGGATGCACTTAGTCGTAAGCAACAAGCGGTTGTTTTTATGATGATATCCGAATGGAATGATCTCGGAATTCTGTCCACTTGTGAGATTCGAGATCGTGTTTCTGATATATGTTCATCTCTTGTTTTATGTAGCCTTGAGGCTCATCCTTCTCTTTTAGACCGCATTCTTGAAGCTCAAAAGCTAGATCCCGAATTGGCTCTTCTTGGCCAAAATCTTAGGGATAAAATTGATATTGAAGGTTTGAAATACTTTTTATTGATTCTCGTGGCAGTATTCGAAAATTTGGTAGACTTATCGTGCCAAATATTAGTAATCTTCGTAAAGATATTTTAGAAGATTCTCATCGTTCTAAATTTACCATTCATCCCGGTAGTATTAAAATGTACGCAGATATGAAGCGACTTTATTATTGGGAGGGAATGAAATCTGATATTGCTAAATTTGTTAAATGTTGCATGACTTGCCAACTTGTCAAGGCCGAACATCAAAGGCCCGGTGGTTTATTGCAACCTTTAGAAATTCCAATTTGGAAGTGGGACCAAATCTCCATGGATTTTATAGACGGCCTTCCCCGTTCTCGTTCGGGTCATGATAACTTATGGGTGATAGTCGATAGACTTACTAAATCCGCCCATTTTATTCCCATTCGGTCCAATCGAACCGTTCCTCTCTTGGCCAAACTCTTTATTAAAGAAATTGTAAAATTGCGTGGAGTTCCTTCTTCTATTGTTAGTGATCGCGATCCATTGTTTACTAGTGGATTTTGGAAGAGTCTTCAAAAATCTTTGGGAACGAAGCTTAATTTTAGCACCGCTTATCATCCCCAGTCCGATAGACAAACTGAGCGTGTGAATCAAACTCTTGAAGATCTTCTTCATGCATGTGTTCTAGATTTTGGTGGAAGTTGGAAGATCGTATTTCTCTTGTTGAGTTTTCCTATAATAATAGCTTCCAATCTAGTATTGGTATGGCACCTTTTTAGGCACTCTATGGAAGACCATGCCGATCTCCTTCTTGTTGGCTTGAGGCCGGTGAGAAGTTGGTTTTAGGTCCAGATTTTATTCGCGATTCCACAGAAAAGATTGACCTTATTCGTCATAGGATGAAAGAAGCCCAGTGTTGGCAAAGATCCTATGCCGATAAACGGAGAAGGAAATTAGAATTTTCTCTGGGAGATCTTGTGTTTATTCATGTTTCACCTATGAAGGGTGTTGTACGTTTCAGTCGATCGGGAAAATTAGCGCCTCGATATATTGGGCCATTTCCTATCACCGAACGTATTGGTTCCATGGCTTATCGCCTTTTATTACCAGCTCAGTTTTCTGCTATTCATGACGTGTTTCACGTTTCTCAATTACGGAAATGCCTTCGAGATTCCGGTTCTGTTCTTGAGCCTGGTGTTGTGGAAGAAATTGAAGTTTCACCTAATTTAACTTATGAGCAACATATTATTCGTTATATTGCTTCGGAGGTCAAACGCCTCCGAAATAAAGAAGTTCCGCTTGTTAAAGTTCAATGGTTCTCAAATCCTAAGGACTGCTCTTGGGAATCTAGAGAATTCATCGAGCGAACACATCCGGACTTACTTTCTCATGCTCTATAAGGTGAATTTCTTATTTCAAATTTCTTTTGTGTTGATATGCTTTCATGGTTGTTACCTTGTATTTTCTTCTTAAATATTGCAAGGATGCAATTTCTTTAAGGAGGGGAGTCTCTAACAACCAGCATATTTTACGATTGAATATTTAAATATTTTATTTTTAATATTTTATCGTTAGTCGGATTTTAGTCCAAAAAGTTACTTTTTACATACGGTCGAATTAGGACTCGGAACCACTTCCATTGAGTCCAAAACACCGTTTGCGATCTTTTTTAGTATAAACTTTGATATGTTTGGAGTTAATGGAATTTTGTCACTTTTTCACTTTGGGCTTTGGGTTTGGTTTTGCCCATTAGCCTAACTATTTACTCTAGCTCAACCCCCTTCCCTTCATAATTTTACCTTTATTACCTAACACTCAAGCTTCATAAAAAATGTAGGAAGGAATGGGAAATTAAAACTCCAAACTCAAGTTCATTTGCAAATTCAACATCCAACTCCAAATTCAAAGAGAAGCCATTGATTCTTCCTTTGCTTTCAAGCTTCTTCTTCATAGATTTTGTGTAAAGGTGAGATTTTTATCTCACATCTTTGTCTATAACTATCTTTGATTGTTGGGTATGAATTCCTAACACTTATTCATGTGCATTTGCTTTTGGTTTGGATTGAATTGGTGAAAATCCCAATTTTTTGTGTTTTGGGTTTAAATCTTTAAAAATCCAATCTTTGATGTTCAAACACGTTTTTGGTGATGCGCAGAGGTGCCAATACGACCAGGTAGCCTATAGGCATAATCCCCTAGCGTCTGTGCTCGATCGGTTGCAAATTGGGAGAGCTTTTGCACTTCAAACCCTTAGGTCGCTCGACCTGCACAAGAATCATTCTCGGACTGCAGTTAGGTCGGCCTGCACATTAGGTCGCTCCCCTATAGGTCGCTCGGCCTTCTCATATGCATTAGGTCGCTGCTCGGCCTTGTTTCGTTAAGTCGCTCGGCCATCTATGCGTTAGGTCGTTGCTCGACCTTGTTTCGTTAGGTCGCTTGGCTTTAGTCGTTAGGTCGCTCGGCCTTGTTTAGTCGTTAGGTCGCTCGGCTTTCCCCCTTAGGTCGTAACTCCCTAGGTCGCTCGGCCTGTTTTCTGGTTAGGTCGCGCGTTCGGCCATTAAGTCGCTCTGCCGCTTAGGTCGTGCCAACTTAGGCGCTCGACCATGATAAGTCGCGCCTGCATTATGTTGCAACCCCTTAGGTCGCTCACCACCTTAAGTCGCTCTACAGTTAGGTCGCACCATGGAGCGCCATGCTAGGTCGCTTGTGTTAGGCTGCTCGCACCATTAGGTCGCAGCATTCCTTAGGTTGCTTGCCCCTGCACTTATGCCGCTATTCCTTAGGTTGTTTGCACTGTTAAGTCGCGCCATTCCTTAGGTCGCTCGCCCCTGCACTTATACCATTACCTCTTAGGTCGCTCATCTGCTAGGTCGCACCATGTCGAGTAGCAAGGGTATTTCCACTTTGATGAATTTGGAATCGAATTATTTGGATTTTATTCACGTCTTCGAATGTGAATTTTTTTGATTTATTGTTTCTACAATCATTTTTGTGATTTGTCACTCCATCTCACTCGTATGAGAAATCTAATTAAACGGCATAGTAAAGCAAATGGTATGAAACGCTTGCATTTACTTCGCCGGTTAATTCTTGGACTTGTTCGATTGAATCTCTTGTGACAATTTTCGAGTGAAGACTTACAATTTGTTCGTAAATATTTAAGTTAAGCTAGTGGTTATGGGACATGAAGCTAAGCTTATATATTTACTAGCTTACTGTAATTGACACTTCTTGATGATCGTTGATGATCATTTTTGTGATTTAGACTAGCAAATGTGAGATGCCTCTTTGTCTACGAGGGAGACTAAACCCCGTTTCTGTGGAGCTTCGGCTCAAATTGGTAGGGTAGCGACCCATGGTTTTCGAGCCGTTTTGTGGAACTTCGGCTCAAAATTAAGGGTTAGCAACCATGGAATAGCGTTCCATTTTGTGATACATGTGTTAATGAGTTTTCATGCTCCCGTTTTGTGATAGGCCTTCCCCTTTTTGTGATTTCTGGATTTCCATTGATGATTTCTGGAATTAGTGTTTTCACCAATTTTCGTGATTTACATGGATAAGTTTTATCAATATTTGTGCATTGGTGAATTTGTGTGTCATTAACTTTTGTGTTTGGCATTGATATTATTGTCAATATTTATAGTTTGGTGATTTGGTAAATAAGGAGTATGACATTCCATTTGATCTTTGAGAAGATTCTCGTGATATTGATTAATCTCTAGTTGACCTTCAATTGCACACTTATCACAGTATGGCTTTATGGTTATTATATATTTATGTCATATCTCTTATTCTATATCATTTTATCTGATATTTATAGCTAGACTGATCCGTTTAATATTTTCTTATTAAATAATACTCGGGTCAGATCGAGATGTTACAGGTGCTTTTGCTTGACTTCACATCTGGGATTATCACCCTGACTTTTGGCTAACTACTTAGATTAGTAGTTTTTGTTGTATACATTTGAGATATAGACTCATTGATGTATCCATATTCTTTTGTCTAGTACTTGTAGCTATTCTTTTGTGACATTGTGGATCTTGTTTGACCACTACTCTAATGTACACTTTCATGTGCTATATATTCATATCTATTTCCGCCTTTGTGATATGGATGTCTGTGACTGATTTTTGTTATGTTTATTTCTATATTTGTTTCCAAAGAATATATATAGCCACTGTTTAGTAGCTTTGAGTTTGTATCGGTATGTCGGATTTCCTCCTTCAACCAAACGCATGTTGTACTATCTGACATATCGATGCTTGCACAAGGCAATTACGCAGATGGTCGCTCCTCAACTGCCTTATTCTCCGTGCTAGTTGACGACATTACCCCATAGTGTCCTTGGCTAGCATGGGTATAGAGGTGGGGCGTCACACATATGATATCAAGTTTTACACTTGGTTCGTGTCATGCTCTTGTTTTCAGTCTGTTTACATAGTGTGGTGAGTTGCTTGTTTCTGATGCAATTTTTATATTGCATGTTGACATGGTCTGGTTGTAGTATTGCACTTGAAGTCTGTAGGTTCTAGGCTGCATCGAGTACATTCATTTGCTTGATATGCTAGCTCGAGTCATGTAACATTTGAATCTTGATTCTCTGTATATCGATTCTTGTGCACATATGGTTGGTCTACACTTCTCGTGAGTTCATAATGTAACTGTTATTGCTTTGAGGCAGTTTGCATTGCTTCATCATTGACTCTTGACATGTGCATTTTTTTGTTGAACTTGGTGACCTTTCTGTACATTTGAACTAGACTGGGTTGTAATAATGACCCTGACTTGAGCTTCGAAAATCAGCATCGAATACGTCACCGTATTCAAATGCCACAGATCCAAACGTCGAATCTGGTTCGCCAGAGCTTATAACGCATTTAGTATAACAACAAAGTGGAAGAAAAGATAATATCATATATCATTGATACACAATTGATACAACATCAGATACAACTGAATATCAAATACAAATGACTATTAATATATCAAAGATAGACACAAGACAGTAGCAGCGGAAAGACAATGTCTTCAATGCCAAACTACAAAAACTTCAAATACTCGAAGACATTCATATCCAAAACTGAAAGCTTAAAGAACTCCAATTCAACAAGCTTGATCCAACAATGATGCTGAAGTGAAGAAAATCGATCCAAAACGTGATTGCCAAAATCCCAAGATTGAATGCTATCGAATCTACACCTACTGTTTGATTATCTAAAAAACCCAACTCTAGATTGCGTTGTGGAAAATTTGTGGGCATCCAGAGTTTAGGAAGGGAACAATAAACTCCGGGTCAGTCATGGGACTGGTATGAGCAAACAAAAAACAGTTTTCTTTAAAACAAACAACAAAGGATTTTAAAACATTGAAATCCGCAATGCTTTTTGGAAAATGAAACTACCATAAGGCTTCCTGGCACACACACCATGCAATCGCACACTTGGGGAAGATTTCTCGTCAAACATGCTTACTATGCATAATCCTTTTGATATTATTATTAGTGCATAGTGAAAAAAATTTCGAAAGTATAATATTAATCTTAACCAGCATAGGTACCATTATATTATGCCAGCTATAGCTACCATCTGAGGTGGCAGGTTATACAATTACAATCGTAAAGCCTTGTATTGTTTGATTGGATTTCCAACAAATGGTCAGGCCAAGAAACTTTCTATTACCACATAGGTACGCCCCTGGAGGGACTACCCGAGAACTTACCCAGCTCTCCGCCAATAAAAGGCCGGTTTCCTCGCTGCCTGGGAGCAATACTCAAAGATATGCCACCTTCGATCGTTTGCGACTTTTATCCGAGGATCCTCAACCAAAAAGCAACATCACACAGTAATAAATATACAATGTCCACATAAGTTAAGTATCTGAGCTCCATACCATGATACCACCCTTTTCCAGACGAATGGACATACCCTAGGGGTGTGACCCCTGCAACTTTGCCGCATCTTTCCCGTTTCGACCATTTCCGGGGAGTGACGTGGTCCAATGAGGTCTCATCCACAAAGCTACGCTTTTCCCAAAAGCCATGCTTCGATCAACAAATGAGCAGCAGCACTTCGTATGCCACACTACCAAATTGGGAATGTATCACTAGTGACCATCAACTACATAACCTTTGAGCTCATACATCTCAGAGAAGGGTGTTAAGCTAAGAGAAAATCTCTGCCACCAAATAGAAATGTATTTGATAGAAACCAACTTTACATCTTAAAGTGTAATGTCAGATACACATCCATACAATTCTGTTCCGGGTTCGAACAGAAGCAAAGGCACTTCCAAAGAAGCCCTTGCAATCCGATTATTCATAATCTCGGTCGGTCTCCCTATCACATATAGAGATCTCTATACCGGCGCGAATCAGCGCAGAGACAATCGACGGGTTATCCTTTCGTTTTCGAAACTACCCAGTCTTCACCACCGGTCTTCAAATGCTATCCATATCGACATATCATTATTCGGAATGGGTTATATGACAAAATGTCCTCTCCCGGCTAAACCGAATAATGAGCGCAATATTTAAAATCATATGGTTAATGGGATTTCAGTTAAGTCACAACTTATTACCCAAAACAAATGGTTTAAACAAATCACCGTTTTAAATCTTTTTAAACAGAAATATTCACTTCACAAAGTTCACCAATCTTCTACAACGGTTAATTCATGGTTTTCAAAACTATTTACAATTCCATATCTTTTTATATAAAGATACACCCTCAAGATTCTCTTCAATTTGGAAGCAAAGTTTACAATTCTTTTACAAAGATTCATTGACAGATTTCAAAACAATTTCCATTTCAAATATTTTAAATATAAAGGATGCACCATTTAAAACCCTCTTCGATTTCAAAAAAAAGTTTAACAATCTTTCACAAAGGTTCATTCATTGCTTTCAAAAACAATTCACAATTTCATTTCAAACATGAAACTTTTCGACGCAAATTGGAAATCCTTTCATTAGATGAAAGCTATTTTTATTTGAAAACAATAGTTTTCATTTCGAAAAAATCCATTTTATTTATACAAGTTAAAATCCTTGGGTTAAATTCAAATTCCCAAATCAATATCTTTAAAATGGTTTAACCCATATATAACTTGTATAACATCTTTAAATATAGTTTCCAAACATAGAATTCAATTTTGAATTTTGAATTCAAATTTAAATCAAATTATTTAATTTTCAAGACTTAATCAGTTATTCAGAATAACTTTTATTTTTTTGAAACTACTTTTTCAAAAGCTTTCAATTCAATTTCCAAAACTATTTTGGATTCAAAAATTCAATCTTTAAAATCATTAAAAATCTATGACTTAACCAATTTCCTCATGCAATCCATATTTGTGTGTCCAGGGGTTTTACCCAATAGTGCAACAACATCAATTATGACAGATTCAAGCACATCGATAACGAGAAGCGGTATAATCGTATAACGCTTATCTTCCATTCATAGATTCACAGATAAATGTATCACAGATAAAATGAATAAATAAATAAATAAATAAATAGATTACACACAGCTCAATAGAATAGAATATTACAGTCTAGAGATAACAATCAATTCAAGGCATTGCATACAATACATTCATATGTAATCCAAGCATTCAATGATCATTTATAAATAGAATCAATTAATTGTTTAATCCTAAATTAATTACTCATGAATTAAATCCTCAATCCTGATAAGTTAATTGCAAATCATTTAGTATTAATTAATTAATTAATCCTTAATTATCCATCTTAATTAATTACCTTTAATTAATTAATCCTCAGTTAATCATATTAATCTAAAATTTACATTGAGGTTAATTACAAAAATTAATTAACCCTTAACTAATTCATTATTTAATTAATTATCCTTAATTAACAAATTAATTGATCCTTAATTATTAATTAATTATCCCTTAATCATTTTTAATTAATTAATTACTTTAATTAATCATATAAATTAATTATCCTTAATTATTATTAACCTTTAATCAATCTTAAATAAATCAATTCTTAATCATTAAATAATTAACCTTTAATTATTTAATTAGTCTTTAATTAGTTATTCTTAATTAATCAATAAATTAATTAACCCTTGATTAATCACCATTAAATTAATTATCATCCTCAAATTGATTACCTTAATTAATTAATCACATTAACTAATTATTCTTCAAATCATTTGATTAATCAAACTTTAATCATAAATTAATTAACCTTAATTACTTTATTAATTAATTATCTCTTATTGTAATTACACAAAGTAATGCCCCTTAATTACTTTAAGAAATTAATTTTATTAAGAAACTATACATTAATTAATTTAAATCACCTATAAATTAGTTACATTCAATGATTATCCTAATATAATTACTCAAAACCCAAAATAATACTAAACATTTCAAAATTCAATCTTTAAAACCATTTGAAAACTTTATTTAGGATTTTGGATACTATTTTTTTTATTTTAAAGTTATTAACTCAACTACATAATTAATCTAATCTATAATTACCTTTAGATAAACAATTTAAAACAATTAAATCCTCGAAAACTTATTTCAAAATCTTGCTAAATATATTTACTTTGACCTTAGTTGATTCCTTTTTATTTTAAGATTTGAAAAACTTATTTCATATGATCTTTTAAACATTTAAATCCCGGTACAATCTACTTCAGATTTTAAAATCTGAAACTTGTTTTTCTTTTAAAATCCAAAACCTAAAATTAAAATAAAAACGACTCGAGCCATCCCTAAAACAACTCCGAGTCGACTACCCAACTTCCTCGAGAAAATCACGAAACAACTTCGAGTCCAACCCCGTGCCGATGCCTTCCTTCCTCAAAACCCAGATTCACTGACTCAGTCACGACGCCGTGCAAATGCACAGGCGACCGTACCCCTTATGATCATAACTCCGACCATCACCAAGTCGGAAACAACCTCCCATAAACCTCCGACCATCCAAAGCCTTCATCTACTACCTAAATCAAAATCGAACGAAGACGAACACTGCCTGGAACAAAACCCAGACACCAAACCTCCTACATCTCCTGACTCCGACCATTAGAGCCTATGCGATTTCACCTAAAGCTACATCATAGTCCCAAGCTCCGTTCCCACCACCACTAAACAATCCCGATGCACCGTGGATGCTTCAGCAATCCACCTTCTAACATCGATCAAAACTAGGTTAAAAATCTAAATCATCGTCGACTGTTTGTCACGGCAAATTATAAATTCTCCGACTGTTTTTATGATGACCATCGATGCCCATACCACCTTCACCATTGACCACAACGTCCAATTCACCTTGAGTTGGCGAGAATTTACGAAAATTCTTTTTCAGTTCAAATCCAAAATTCCACTTTGAATCGAAACTAAAAATTCTGATTCAATTATTAAAATTCATGATTTCTGAAGTCAAACCAAATAATGTAAGTGAATGAAGAAAATATAAATTTCAAATTCAACATATTTTTAAGTTTCACTTTAAATTTTTGTTTCAGGTTAAAATTTATTTTCAAATCATTTTTAAAGTATTTTTAAATCTTTAGTCTGGTTAATTCGAATATTTTTATTTAAAGATCACAATCTATAAATGAATTATCTAAGGGATTTTGATTTTTGATTTTTTTTTAAATCTGTAAACTCAAATATGGTACATACATACCTGTACATCCATATTTGGTTTCTGATATACATATATACGCATATAGATATATACATTCAATCATGCAAGCATACTTACATCACACCTTCAAGTACTCAATCGACATTCAAGAGATATAACAAGTCAAAGGGTTTGCTCACCTGATTCACTTGAAAGCAGAGAAATCCTAGAGCTGTTGAAAAAAATCGGGGAATGCTTTTTGATTCTTCATTTTGATTTTAAATTTGTTGATCTGAAATTGAGTTTCATTGCATCTGATTGCTGTTTTAAACCAAGATGGATTGTATGCTTAGTTGAGCCTAGTTGAAGCTTGTAAATTTCCTTAGGTTGAAACTGGAAACAGAGATAGAATCTTTTTATTTTGATCTGGTTGCTTTGAATATGAATTGCATTCTTGGAATCAGGCATGTGGCCATTAATTTACTTTTCAAGTTTGATTTTAAACTTGCTGGAAACAAATTTGAACTGAAGCTTGATTTGTTTTCGGGTTTGTATTTTGTTTTGATCTTGCTTTTTAGGTTTTTAAATTTGAATTTGCTTGGATTTTCTTAGGTTTTTGGTTTGATTCAGATTTTGAATTTTTTTTCTTTTGAAAGATAATAAAGAATGTAGGGAAGAGGGTGAGAAGTTTTAATCTAGCTTACAATAATTCTTTTAATACATTTTATTAAATTTTAATTTAAAGTAACTCATGCATTTGCCACTTATTCATTTTGCTAACACTTGTTAACTTCAAGCTTTTAAAATTTTACACTTGTTTATTTTCTTGTATCTTATTTACATTGTAGTTCTTTATGTATAAATGTTTAAAAAAATAAATCTTATACTAATTACTTTTTAGTTATTTACATTGTATACAAGTGTTTATATCCTTAACTATGCTAATGAAAGAAAAGTCTTTAAACCTATATATGTATTAACCATGTTTATTTTAAAGTATGTTAGGCCTTATTAATTTCAAAAGATAAATACATATTAAAACTTTTATATCCATTCTTGTTTTAAAATTTAAATGCAAGTCATTATATAAATTATAACTTTAAAGAAATTGATTTCAAAATTTAATTGCACATTGATAAATAAACACACACACACACACATATATATATATATATATATTATACTTTTAAGTTTTTATAAAATATATATTTAACTTTAAACATCCCTTTAAAAATCATTTATATCAAATTAAAATTTAACCTTTAAATAGTCTTTTGAAAATTGTTATCACAATCTATACATATATATATAATACATATACATTTAGAAAATACTTTTATTAAATTAAAATATAGTGTTTTAAATCCAATTTAATTTCAATACATTTTATTCTTGATTTTCCAAATCAAATTTCTATATAAAACCAATTTATATACATATATGTAAATAAACAAATGTCTTTTTTGGAATAAATTCAAATAAATTCATAATTTAATTCAAAAATCTATATAAATTCAAATTAAATCCAATTTAAATTTGTCTTACAAACCGGAATCGTTACAGATTCCCCCTTAAGAAAAATTCGCCCTCGAAATTTGCAAGGGAGACAACAAAGAATATAGAAAAATTGGGAGGTAAATCACCAGATCAAGCTGAATATCTATTCTGCATTTGGCTTACCAAATCAGAATATCAACAATAGATACAAGAACGAATCCATTTAACTCTTCACAAGATACTCGGGTTATCCAGATCTACGAAGTATGCAAGGGCATTGGTTAGTTCGATGGGATAACTAACCACTCGTAGAACATATTTGGATCCAAAGAATAGACATATATATGATCCCAAAAAAATTTAGTTTAGAAACCTATTAACCATAGCAACCAAAGCAACCAATTCATCCAAACAAACAATTCTGACCCATCTGGAGTTTATGTCCCAAGCCAATTCGTTCCCTGATTTAACCAAAATAATGATCTTTCACCAAAACTTCTCTCTCGAGCTGCCATGAGGCCATCAAAGAATTGAATGATCAAAGAGACTGATAGAGAAAAGTTACTTCCGTTGTTGCAGGGTATCGACCATTTATAGTCGTACTCCCCTATCCCCTATCTCGTCCTCTTCTTGCACGCATACTCACTATCAGTGAATAGCAAGAGAATTTACTGAGGTATTCGAACGAGTATCTTAGGGATATACTCATTCTAGGGTATACTTCACCCTATCTCTAATGAGTTACCTAATGTGCTATACTCCTGAGCTAAAGTTTCAAACTTCAGCTCTGATACAAATTGTAACGACCTTGATTCGACCTTCGAAAATCGGCACCGAATACATCACCTGTATTCAAATGCCACAGATCCAAACGTCAAATTTTGTTCGCCGGAGCTTATAACACACACATCGAAAGAAAAAATAATATCATATATCATTGATACACAACTGATACAACATCAGATGCAACTAAATATCAAATACAAATGACTATTAATATATCAGAGATAGATACAAGACAGTAGCAGCGGAAAGACAATGTCTTCAATGCCAAACTCCTAAAACTCCAAATACTCGAAGACATTCATATCCAAAACCGAAAGCTTAAAGAACTCTAATCCAACAAGCTTGATCCAACAACGATGCTGAAGTGAAGCTACTCGATCCAAAACGTGATTGCCAAAATCCCAAGATCGAATGCTATCGAATCTACACCTACTATTTGATTATCTTAAAAACCCAATTCTAGACTGCCCATTTGGAAAATTGTGGGCAGCCAAAGTTTGGAAAGGGAAAATAAACTCCGGGTCAGTCATGGGACTGGTATGAGCAAACAAAAACAGTTTTCTTTAAAACAAACAACAAAGGATTTTAAAACATTGAAATCCACAATTCTTTTTGGAAAATGAAACTACCATAAGGCTTCCCGGCACACACACCTTGCAAACGAACACTTAGGGGAGATTTCTCCTTATGATAGTCAAACATGCTTACTACGCAAAATCCTTTTGATATTATTATTAGTTCATAGTGGAAAACACTTCGAAAGTATAATATTAATCTCAACCAACATAGGTACCATTATATTATGCCAGCTATTGAGGCGGCAGGTTATACAATTGCAATCGTTAAGGCTCATATTGTTTGATTGGATTTCCAACAATGGTCTGGCTAAGGAACATCCTATTGCCACATGGGTACGCGTCTAGAGGGATGCCCCAAGAACTTACCCAATTCTCTTCCAACACAAGGCCGGTTTCCTCCCTGACTAGGAGTAATACCTAAAGATATGCCACCCTCGGTCGTTTGGGACCTTTATCCGAGGATCCTCAACCACAAAGCAACATCACAGAGCAATAAATATACAGTGCCCACATGAGTTAAGTATTTGGGCTTCATACCATGATACCACCCTTTTCCAGAAGGAATGGACATTCCCTAGGGGCTCGACCCCTGCAACCTTGCCAGATCTTTCCTGTTTTGACCATTTTCGGGGAGTGAGGTCCGATGAGGTCTCGTCCACAAAGCTACGCTTTTCATAAAAGCCATGCTTCGATCAACAAATGATCGGCATCACTTCGAATGCCATACTACCAAATTGGGAACATCTCACTAGTGACCATCAACTACATAATCTCTGAGCTCGTACGCCTCAGAGAAGGGTGTTAAGCTAAGAGGATAAATCTCCGCCACCAAACAGAAATGTATTTGATAGAAACCAGCTTTACATCTCAAAGTGTATTGTCAGACACACATCCATACAAGTGTGTTCTGGGTTCGAACAAAACCGAAGGCACTTCCAAAGAAGCCCTTGCAATCCGGCTATTCACAATCTCGATCGGACTCCCCATCACATATAGAGATCTCTATACCGGCGTGACTCAATGCCGAGAAAATCGACCGGCTATCCTTCCGTTCTCGAAAATATCCGGTCTTCACGACCGGTTATCAAATGCTATCCATATCGACGTATCATTATTCGGAATGGGTTATATGACACAAGGTCCTCTCCCGGCTAAACCGATGCAATATTTAAAAACATATAGATAATGAGATTTCAGTTAAGTCACAACTTATTACCCAAAACTAAACAAATTACCGTTTTAAATCTTTTTAAACAAAAAGATTCACTTCACAAAGTTCACCAATCTTCCACAGAGGTTAATTCATAGTTTTCAAAATTATTTACAATTCCATATCTTTTTATATAAAGATACACCCTCAAGATTCCCTTCAATTTGGAAACAAAGTTTACAATTCTTTCACGAAGATTCATTCACAGACTTCAAAACAATTTCCCTTTCAAATCTTTTATATATAAATGATGCACCATTTAAAACCCTCTTCAATTTCAAAACAGGTTTAACAATCTTTCACAAAGGTTCATTCATTGCTTTCAAAAACAATTCAAAATTTCATTTCAAACTTGAAACTTTTCAAAACAAATTGGAAATCCTTTCTTTATATGAAAGCTATTATTATTTGAAAACAATAGTTTTCGTTTCGGAAAAATCCGATTTTATTTATACAAGTTAAAATTCTTGGGTTAAATTCAAATTCCCAAATCAATAACTTTAAAAAAAATTAAGCCATATATAACTTGTATAACATCTTTAAACCATAGTTTCCAAACATAGAATTCAATTTCAAATTTTGAGTTCAAATTTAAATAAAATTATTAAAATTTCAGAACTTAATCAAGTTATCCAAAATAACTTTTATTTTTTTGAAACTGCTTTTTCAAAATCTTTTAGTTCTATTTCCAAAACTATTTTGGATTCAAAAATTTAGTCTTTAAAATCAATAGAAATCTATAACTTAACCAATTTCCTCGTGCTATCCATATTTGTGTGTGTATGGTGCAGTCCAGGGGTTTTACCCAATAGTGCAACAATATCAATCATCACAGATTCAAGCAAATCAATAACGATAAGCAGTATAATCCTATAACGCTTATCTTCCATTCACAGATTCACAGATAAATGTATCACAGAAAAAATAAATAAATAGATAGATAGATTACACACAGCTTAATAGAACAGAATATTACAGTCCATAGATAACAATCAATTCAAGGCATTTCATACAATACAAACATTCATATGCAATCCAAGCACTCAATAATCATTTATAAACAGAATCAATTTGTAACGACCCTAGATTTTAATTTAATTTAAATTGATAATTAAATGAATTTTTGAATAAAATTGTAAGATAAATTGATTAAATGGAAGCGAGTTTCCCCGATTCGACTAGAAAATAGATAAAGTCATATGGATTTGACCATTTGTATATATGTGAATATATATGTATATATTGGATTTGAAATAAAATCTTAAATAAATGGTTTTAAAAATAAATAAATAATTAAAAGATAAAATTTTGGAAAAAATATATATATATATATAAAGAAACAAATAATTGCTAAAACCTAAACAACAAATTAGAACTCTAGAAATTCCTCTATATTACGAAATAAATAAATTTTATTGTTTTATTCGATATAAAGTAAATATATATCTTAGTAAATCAATACAAAATAATACCAAGTAATAAAACAAAGAAAAATATACAAATAAAAATAAAACGCAAACAAAATTGTACTTAATAAAGACAATAAATATATATGAAGACTAAGCAAACATAGTCAAGTTGAACAAAAGAAGATAGCATTTTATATGTACAAGTATGTATACTTGTAAAATGAAGAAATACAAAGCAATGACAAAACAAAGTTTTGTATATAAGTATAAAGAAAAAATAAAATAACATAACTAAAAATAAGTATGTAAATAAAATAATAAGCAAAAGTACCTACCCCTATCATCCCAGCCGAGACCAACCGTGCAAGACCAGTAGTGGAAACATAAACAAATGTCTCTGCCTATTGTACATACTTCAGCCATGCTTAGTAGTAGACAATATATTATCCTTTTGTACTAATTTTATATCACCTGTGCAAGCATCTTCAGCCATGCTTTCTATTGTTCAAACCATACATCACCTGTAAATCATTTATATACATCAATCTCCCATTTCAAATTCGTTCATTTCAAAACTGAGAAACAAAAAAAATGTGAAATAAAACATCATCTTAAACTTAAACAAATTTCAACAACTCAAATAAATTCAACCAGAAGTCAAAATGGTTTCGGCAAGCAAAGGATTCAAGCCTGGTTTAACACAAAATTGTTCTCTATTCTTCTTCCAAAAACATCCAGGTGAGCAAATCTTCTTTTTAAACTAGACTTCTTTGATTCTTTTATCTGTGAGTAACCTCATCTTTCGAAATTTAACTATATAATTTATTTCTTGCATATAAGTGAATAATGTATGGGGGTGCTTATATATAGATATGAGTTTTCTGGAAAGTGAATTGTTTACAGGCTTTGTTCATTCTCTGTTTTAAACCTTGAACCCAAGTTGCTTCAAAAATCAATCCCTCTTGATCTAGTGACTTTATGGACTTGGGATTAAAACAAAATTTGTTTGTTAGCTAATATAAAAAAAATTTATACAAGTAATATTTCTGTAAATTTAAAGAACAGAGCCAAACTTAAATTTAGTCGAATTTCAAACTTGTTGATTCACGAATTCAATTATGTAGATCGAATTCGTATACCAAAATATGATTTTTAAAGCATAAATTATAATTTTTAGAGTTAGATTTTAAGATCAGTTCTGGTTTGTTTGAATTTCCTTATACGGTCGAACTCTGGTGATCTCGTCGTTGAGGAAGATCGGGGTTTTGCGTGGAGGTGGGAGAGTTTACGGCATCGCTGGGAAAAATGCTTAAAGTTGTCATCGATCATCGTCGAAGCGGTGGTGGCGAGGTTTAGTTTCTAAACCTAATTTTGTAGTGGCTGAGAAATTTGAATCGTTCGTCCCCGATAGATGATCGAGCGTTGCGTGGCTCTGGGTGGTGGTAGAGGGGATGCTGGCGATCGTGTGGCCGGAGTTTCAGGTGGCCTGGTGGTGTGTGGGTGGCCGCGGCGGCAACCAAGGATGGCCAGAATTTTGGTGCACGTGCACGCGTGAAATATTGTACATGGGTTTGTGAAGTGGGGAATATGATAAGGTTGCTCGGGTCTGTTGTTACACAGCAGGCTTTCAAAATTTAAAGATAAAAATATGTAAAGGAATTTCAAAGTTTGAGAATACAATTTGTATCAGGTTCTAGATTCTAAAACAAATATTGTACTAGGGTTTTAAACTAAAAAAATATGAAAGAGTTTTCAAAGGAAAAGGTTAAGGTTGAACATTTTTTTAAATTGTTTTGGAAATAAATCGATTTTGAGAAAAAAAAAATTATATGATAATAATGAATATACTTCTAAGTATTTTAATGGGATTTGTTAATACTTGAATTAAGCAAGTGTTTGAAATGAGTATATTAGAAACCTTAATTAAGAAATGATTTTTGGATTTAAATATTATTTTATTTTAAGGTTGATTGATTTATAAATTGAAATTAGTGTATTAAGTTTCAATCAAAAGGTATTAATAAAATTCTTAATGTAATTAATTAAAAGTCTATTTACTTAATTTATTTAAGGATAATTAATTAATTAAGGTTAATTAATAATTAAAAGTTTAAATCAATTGATCTAGGTTTGAGATAATTAATTGAGGATAAATAAATTTGGAAATTAAAAGTTTAAAATTATTTAATTAAGGTTTAAAGATTAATTAAATTAATTTGTTTATAAATGAAGGATTATTACTTGGATAAAATTGGATAAGTTAAGATTTTTGATTTTTGATTAGAAATAAATCCATCAAATAATTAATTTAGTTATTGTTAGGCACTTAATTAACTAAATAATTAGAATTAATAAATGAGTTCTTAATGGTTATTCAATTTATGATCAATAATGATTAATATAAATAAATTTCTTTAGCAAGGTAATTAAAAGAAATTTTTAATTGTTAAATAAAGGTCATTAACTATTTTAGTAATTAAAGGTTAATTGATTCATTTATTAAAGATGGTTTGTTAATAATTTAAGGTTAATTAATAAAAGATAAAAGGGGACATTTATTTAAGAAAATTTGTAATTAACTTATGTTAATTAACCAGGATTAATGATTTATTCATAAGTAATACACCTGATTTAAATTAATCAGTTGATTAATAAATTTCCTCTGTGAATGTTTGGATTATATTGGATGTTGAATTGTTTGATATCCCTGATTTGTGATGCTTTGTGATACATCCTGATTTATGTTGTGATCTGTAATTTACTTATCTGTGATATATATCTGTGATCTGTGAATAGACGATAAGCGTTATAGTTAATACGGCTTATCAACTATATTTATGTATTCTGATCTGTGATGATTGTATGATGTTGCACTACTGTGTAAAAGCCCTAGACTGCACTTTTACACACACAAATATGGATTTCACGTGGAAATCGGTTAAGTCACAGATAATTTAAATTTGACGTTTTTGAATTGAAATTTTAATTTCAATTGATTTTGAAATTTGAAATTTGGGTTTAAAGTGAAAAGCTTTTGAAATGGAATTTCAAAGATAAAAGTTATTTTGAATAACTTGATTAAGTTTTGAAAATTTAAATCAATTGATTTAAATTTGAATTCAAGTTTGAAATTGAATTCTATGATTTGAAACTAGGGACTAAAGATGTTATACCAGTTTATATAGGTTAAACTATTTTAAAAGTATTAATTTAGGAATTTGAATTTATATTCAAAGGCTTCAACTCGAGCAAATATAATTGGATTTTTCTGAAACGAAAGACTATTTGTTTTCAAATAATTAAAGCTTTCACATAAGAAATGAACTTCCAATTTGAGTTAAAATGATCTCTAATTTGAAATGAAGATAATTTCCAAGTTATGAAAACGATTTGAAAGCTATAAATTAAATCTTTAATTGAAAGATTTAATGGGTTAATCCTATCGAAATGAAATTATTTTGGAAATTTATGAATTGATCCTTGTGAAATAAATCTTTTGTTTAAAGGATTTAAAATAATTGGTTTAAACCATTTGAAAGAAAGGTTTGGGTTTTAAGTGTGACTTAATTGAAATCCCATATCCATATTTTTTTTAAATACTACGCTCATTTATTCAGTTTAGCCGGGAGAGGACCTTGTGTCATATATCCCATTCCGAATATGTGATACGTCGTCATGGATTGCATTTGAAGACTGGTGGTGAAGACCGAATATTTTCGAAAACGAAAGGGTTTCACGTCGATTGTCTCTGCACTGGCTGACCCCCGGTATAGAGATCTCCATATGTGATGGGAAATCCAGTCGTGATTAGGGATTATCCGGATTTGCAAGGACTTCTTTGGAAGTACCTTCGGTTCTGTTCGAACCCGGAACAGACTTGTATGGATTGTATGTCTGACATTACAAATTGAGATATAAAGCCGATTTCTTTCAAACATATTTTTATTGGTGGCGGAGAATTTATTCCCTTAGCTTAACACCCTTCTCTGAGACGTACGTGCTCAGAGGTTATGTAGTTGATGGTTATCAGCGATATATTCCCAATTTGGAAATGTGACATGCTGAGTGTTGTTGTGAAATGATCATTTTTTTGATCATTTGTGATATGATCATTTGTTTGATCATTTATCTTTGTGATCACTACTTTGATCATTTGTTGACCCAAAGTATGGCTTTGTACCAAAGCGTGGCTTTGTGGACGAGACTTCGTCGGACCTCACACCCTGGAATGGTCGAAACAGGAAAGATGCTGCAAGGTTATTGGGGGTAGCACCCCTTAGGGTATGTGCATTTCCTTCTAGATAGAAGTGGTATCATGGTATGGAGCCCATATACTTAACTTATGTTGATATCGCAGATATATATATATATTACTTTGTGATTTGTTGCTGGGGCCCCGGATAAAGGTTGGTTACGACCGGGAGATGGCATACTCGTGTCAGTAGTTACCCAGTTAGGGGTAACCCGGCCTTGTGTTGGCAGAGATCCGGTTAGGTTCTCGGGGACGTGCTTCCAGAGGCGTTCTCATGTGGCAATGGGAAGTTCCTTGGCCTGACCATTCGTTGGAAATCCAAAGAAACAATACGAAACCCTGTACAGTTTTAGCTGTAGAACCTGCCATTTACTTTTGGTGGCGCCCCACTGTTTAGATGGTAGCTATAGTAGGCATACGATAATGGTCGTATGTTGGCTAAGATTTATATTCTACTTTCGAAATGTTTTCTGCACTTTGCACTTATAATAATAATATCAACGAAATTGCGTATCAAGCATGTTTGACTATCATAAGAAGAAATCTCCTCCAATTCTGCGTTTGCAATTTGTGTGTGGCGGGAGGTCTTATGGTAGTTTCATTTCTAAAAGCATTGCGAATTGACTTTAAAATCTTTTGTTGATTGTTTTAAAAGACAACTGTTTTCTTTTTGTTGCTCACACCAGTCCCATGACTGATCCGGAGTTTATTGTTTCTTTCCTAAACTCTGGGTGCTCAAAATTTTCTACACGAGCAGTCTAGAGTTGGGTTTTTCAGATAGTTAGGTTCAGTGAATTATCTGGAGCTAGTTCAGTCTTTGGATGTGGACGAGACTTGCTTGTCTTTGCGTATCGTGATGTTGGATCGAGCTGCTGCTGCTGGAGTTCTCTTTTGAAGACTATCTCAGAGTTATATTGTTCCGCTGCTAGATGTTATCTGTTTTTCTTTTCCGCTGCTATTTTATTGTATCATATCTCTGATGTATATTGATATCTATTGGATCATCTGTTGTATCAGATATTGTATCAAAGCCGTATATCAATGTATTATTCTTTTATTCTGTTGTGTTATTTACTTAATGTTGTTATAAGCTCCGGCGAATCGGATTTGAACGGTCGAATCTATGGCATTCGAATACGATTTGAAGCATGGATGTCGATTTTCGAGCAGGAAAAATTCGAGTCGTTACACAATTAATTGTTAAATCCTAAATTAATTACTCGTGAATTAATTCCTCAATCCTGATAAGTTAATTACAAATCATTTAGTATTAATTAATTGATTAATAAATTAATCCATAATTATCCATCTTAATTAATTACCCTTAATTAATTAATCCTTAATTGATTAAATTAATTAACCCTTAACTAATTCATGATTTAATTAATTATCCTTAATTAATAAATTAATTGATCCTTATTTATTAATTGATTATCCCTTAATCATTTTTTAACTACTTAATTAACTTTTAATTAACTAATTATCCTCAAAGTAATTACTTTAATTAATCGCACAAATTAATTAACCTTTAATAATTTAATGATTAATCATTAATCAATCTTAAATAAATCAATTCTTAATCATTAAATAATTAACCTTTAATTATTTAATTATTATTTCATTAATTATTCTTAATTAATCAATAAGTTAATTAACCCTTGATTAATCACTATTAAATTAATTATCATCCTCAAATTGATTACCTAAATTAATTAATCACATTAATTAATTATTCTTCAAACCATTTGATAATCAAACTTTAATCATAAACTAATTAACCTTAATTACTTTCTTATTTAATTAATTATCCCTTATTGTAATTACACAAAGTAAATACCCCTTAATTACTTTAAGCAATTAAATTTATTAAGCGATTATATATTAATTAATTTAAATCACCTTTAAATTAATTACATTCATTAATTATCCCAATATAATTACTCAAAACCCAAAATATTACTAAACATTTCAAAATTCAATCTTTAAAACCATTTGAAAACTTTATTTAGGATTTTGGATACTATTTTTTTTCTTATTTTGAAAACTTATTAATTCAACTACATAATTAATCTAATCTATAATTACCTTTAGGCAAACAATTTAAAACAATTTGAATCCATGAAAACTTGTTTCGAAATCTTGTTAAATATATTTACGTTGAACTTGGTTGATTCCTTTTTACTTTATGCTTTGAAAAACTTATTTCATATAATCTTTTATACATTTAAATCCTGGTACAATCTACTTCAGATTTTAAAATCCAAAACCTGGAATTAAAACAAAACGACTCGAGCCATCCCTGAAACAACTCCGAGTCAACTACCAAACTTCCCCGAAACAATCATGAAACAACTTCGAGTCAAATCCCGTGTCGATGCCTTCCTTCCTCAAAATCCAGATTCATGACACAATCACGATGCCGTGCACATGCACAGGCGACCGGACCCCCTCTGATCTTAACTCCGACCATCCCCAAGTCGAAAACAACCTACCCTAAACCTCCGACCATCCAAAGCCTTCATCTACTACCTGAATCAGAATCGAACGAAGACGAAAACTGCCTAGAGCAAAACCAAGACACCTGTAACGACCCGCAAATCTGTACCCCTTGAGTCAACACTATTCTACATCAACCGACTCAAGTTGAACAGAAATACGAACCATGTGGGTTAAAGAAGAAGAGGTAGAAGAGGAGAAAATAGAAAATAACATCAGAATCTAACCATCACAGTGGAATAAAATATAATAGATAATAAATGACCTTTACACAAAAACAAATATATATCTGTTATACATTACATTATCAAAGTGTATCAATCACAAATCACATAATTTGCAGTAATCATAACCTGCCCTCGTACAACCGAGTACACAACTAAACATCACAGTGGAATATATAAACAAGTACGGAAGTACGTATTGTCATCCAGCTCGTTTCCTGACCTCCACGGCATCATATCTTGTATCCTATAATACTCGGTCTGACCCAAGCATTATAGTTAAATATCACCCGAGTCAGTCTGAAATACCAGCGTGAAAAATCACACTCAATTGATTATTAATGTTTAAAAAATCCTTTGAAAACAAAAGCATCTTGTAAGACCATGCCACAAATAAACATGTTGGGTTTTTACCTTATGATAGCTAATTTTTTTTAATTAAAATCATCTGATACGGTCTATATACAGATACTTATTAAAATAGCCGAAATTGTTGCATGATTAAATCCCAGCTACTAGCCACAGAGTGGGTAATACAAACAAAACTCGTACAAGGCTCGTAGGGAGAATGGATTTCCAACTAATGACTAGGCACTAGGGTACCACCTGTCGCTGTACGTGGCCTAGATCACAGTACCGAGGAGCAATCCTAACTCCCCTGCAACACAAGACCAGAACCATCCTTTACTGGACAGTTCCGAGTAAGATCACCCCGCGGTTGGGATCAACAACTGCCTACTAAGCCGAAATAAAAAGGGACATCTAGACAGGGATGACCTTACCATGAAATGGGTGCTACCCACCTAGCCTTGCTGCATAACCCTTGATTTTCAGTCATTCCCAGCTGATGAGGCTTGAGGCTAAGCTTTACCTTTTTAGAACATATCCCTTAGAATGCCCATCGCTTACGTGACGATATTTCGAAAGCATTCATCCATACAAGTCCGTCCCGGGTTCGAACGGAACCGAAGGCACTACTCCTACTACATCCATTTTGGAAATATTCTCAGGATTAGTAGCGCCTAGCCCTTGCACTTCACTGCTCCATCTTCGACTCCAAGCTCGTTTTCCACGAAAACGTACAAACCGGATCAAGTGGTTTTTGAGAAATAAATCTCGATCTCGGTCTCTTCGAAACGATCATCCCATTTGGTCAATATTTAGTCGGTGATTTAACTATCAATTAATATTTACAACATCCATCAAACAATAAATAACTTCCCAAATCATTTATTTATCTCAAAATGTCTTCACAAGATATATCTCCACTTTTCAAACCCTTTTGAAAAAAATTTAAAATATCTTCCTTTTAAGAATAAATTCCAAGTATTTCTATTTCCACTGAAATCACCAAGAACAAAACTTTACATTTCTAAAATAATTTTAAAACACTTAACATTGTAATATACTTTAAAACATTTATTCTAAGAACTACATCAATAATTTATTAATAATACATACTATTTGAATATTTGAAAATAAGGTAACTTTATAAAATATAAAACTAGGATTTCACTTTTTAAAACAAATACTAAGTCACCTTTTAAATACCTACTACGATAATAGATTTAAAAAATATTTACTTTGAGTTCAGATATTTAAAAATAATAAATTCCTAAACAATGCTTTCTAAACAACCTTAAAACTTTTTATCTTATATTTAAAATTTACTTTGAATGTGCTTGGCTATCCAGAGAAATATACTTCTCTTCACATTCTTCTTAAAATTTCCAATTCCAAACACTTGAATCAATTTCCAATTTACTCCCTTTTTATTCCAAAATCCATTAATTTTAGATTTTGTTCCTTAATTATGATTTAAAATACTTTTAACAGAAAATACCAATTTTAGATTTCTCAATTTACTTCTTAATCCTTTTAAATAAATTTAAAACTTTAGATTTTATAAAATTCTATATTCCTTTAAAATAATATCACTTAATTTTGCAATTCATTAACTTCTATTTATTTCAAAATCTTGTTTCTTTTCATCCTCGAAGTTATTTATTAGTACTTTAATATCACTTCCATTTCTTTTCAATTCATTCTTAATTTATTCAAATTTCTATAATTATTTCGCTTACAAATTCACTTCTTTATTTTCTTTCCAAAATCCAATTTATATATTTTTGGTAACTTAATATATCAAAATTCAATTCAATATTGAAATAGCATTCAATATTTCAATATAGTTCATCATAGAATATCAAATAATCACAACAGAGAATATTACATAATTTAAATAAACGTTGAGGGATCCAGTTGGATCCCTCCAACCTATTTCCCTGCATCCACAGACGTTAGTACAACATAAAAACCAATTCCACTTTGAGGTGGAATATCGCGATATATGGGATTAAATATAATATTATTCGCTATTATGCGACACGTAGGGTCTCATCTGCTATATAATGCGGGAAATCAATCATTTCAAGATGTAATATATAGTATAATATAGCATACCAAATCAGTTCAACCATCCAACCAATTATTTAAATTTAACCTTTTAAATTAAAATTAAAATTCAGCTGAGTGAGATTAACTCACCTTTGCTTTTGATTTGCAGTCTATTTCCATTCATTTCCATTCCAGCTTGTTTCTCGATTTTAGACCTTATATGACATTATATAGTTAATTAACACTTGAATAAACCCAATAATTAACTAACATTTACTTATTTGTTTTAACTTATGATTTAATATGAAAAATTTAAAATAATAATTTTTTTTAACAAATTATCTTTAGTAACCCAATAATTAAATAAGTCAATTAAAATAGTTTAATCATCAAACCCACTTCTTTTAAAATAATTAGTAGGATAAAAATATTTACATTTTTGTATTTATTTATTTTATTTTATTTGAAACCATTTATACCCAAAATGACTTATATATATATATATAAGGTTTAAACTCTACCATATTTTAGAATCCCTACTATATTTTAAATCTTATCTATATAAGAGAGTGTGTGTGTGTGTGTATATATATATATATATATTTATTTATTTAATTTTTTTATAAAACACAACAGGAATTGTTTTATTGTAAAAAATTTCCTAACCTATATATTCATACCTTCATAAGTATTTAAATTTAATTAAAAACAAACAGTCTTGTACCTCACCATTGCTAGTCTCCTTCCTTGCCGTGATCAAATCGAGTGCCACCTCTCGAACAATCGAAGCCCTGAGTTTTGACTGCCACGACATCAAGTGCTCGCGAGAGAACACTCGCGATCTACTGGCTCTCCTCCCTCACGTGCGCACTTCGCCTCCTGAAAACCCTAGGTCGCTTCGCAACCTCGATCGACCATCCAAACCCTAGCTCAAACCCCACCGTTCCTCAAATCGACCGACCTGCAGACATCACCACGTCGCGACCCAAATTCTACAACCTCAACGAAGCTGCCACTCTCGATCGACTAGATTCGAATGCGACGTAGGCGATTTTGTTTCGCGAACTTCAGTCGCCACTTTTTTTAGACGAATCGCTTTATCGATTTAAACAAGAAAATGATTTTACTCGGCTATGGATTTATATTTTTTTTGAACGAATAGTTTTAGAAGAAGGCTCGGCTGTAATTATTAAAGAGGGAACCGTATGGGAGAATACTCGCTACAGTGTTTTGAAAGATGATAGAATCGCGGCTGATAGGAAAGGAAACGGCTGATAGTGAACAGATATAGTTAAAATCAACTCGTCTCGATAAACGCAACACCAAATTTGACTTCCTATCGAGGCGTGCCGCTAGGCGGTCCTAGTGTAATATCCCTATTCCGAATGCAATGGAAAAGGTTTCGAGTCCTAATTCGATCATATGGGGAAGATAACTTTTTGAATCAAATTAAAATATTGAATTTTCGATATAAATCTCAGCGCATTTAATATCGTGCGCTCACACAACGACTCCACACATTACGAAATTTGAAATCCGATAATAATACAATATTACGGATCTAATCAAACAGGTTTCGTCGAATTCCGAGACTGTGCCTCGGAAGGCTATTTTTAAATTCAATTTAAACGATAAAATTTCAAAACTGAACAAATCACTGTTAAATTCAATTTTAACACTTCTATTATCCTTAGTGTTATCAATATAAATTTTACAAGCCTTCAAATTATTTTTTAACAGGCTTAAAACTCCAAATTCAACATTTTCCCAACTTCAAATAATTTAATTTACTAATTTAATTATCCAATAAATAGTATTATTTGGAAATTCAAGTTAAAAATTAACTTTTAAATATTTTAAATCAATTAAATATTCCGATTTCAAATGCTCGAAAATTTCGGGTCGTCACATTCCTTCCTCCTTAAAAGAATTTCGTCCTCGAAATTACTAGTTAGGAAGAATGGTACAATACCCGTTTACCCTTTTTCCCAAAACCTACAATCCAACATTCTATCAACTATCTTTTTATAGAAGGCCCATTATCACACTTACTAACTTCCCAAACTTCCCCACAATTTGCAAACAATACTATTTTCTCAATTATTCAAGTTTCAATTTAAAACCAAATTTTGAATTACCAAAAATTTTCTAACTCCCTAAATTTCGAAAATTTTGCCAGCGTCTCCTTTGCGCGGCTAGCTCGATACAACTACAAAAGGCCTCTACGGGCTCCCAAATTCCAAAAGAAAACAAAAAGCCATGTGGCTCGATCAAAAACCCAATCAAATTTCATACCGAAATTTAAATACATACCTTTTTGTCGAGCAATTCAATTTTATCTTCCGAAATCAAAAACTAATTTTCCTTTTCCTTTATAATACCTGTATATCCTGCTTAGCGCTAAAATCCAATCACAACATTCAAAACATTTTATTGACTTCCTTACCAAATGTCAATATCTATTCATCCAAATATTAACTTAGAATATATTTGTAATATCAATTTCCAATTAAGAATTCACCATTCTTTTCTTAAGTTAGTATAAGCATTTTATATGTTTCTTTATTTATTTTCACCTTACCATCTTAGTTTATCTCTATTCTATTCAAATTGATTCTTTCATTTCCATTTGAATTCAATTTATCTTCAACCCTGAATATTTAATCTTATCTTCCATTTAACTAATTCATATCATTATTTTAAATTAGTCACATTCCCTAATTTATTTCTATTTTCAATTTGGAATCGTTTTGTCGCTAACTCCCAAAATTTCTGAAATTTTTTGGCAGAGTCTCCTTTGTAAAGAGGAGCTTTTGCAATTTGACAAAAGATATAAATATATATACATCGACCCACACGGTCGGAAAAACCAAAAATAGTTCATATTTCCTATTTTTATTGCGTAGGCGTACCTTATTTAGCATTTATAAGCAAGCAGCATATTTATTTTAGCATTTAGCGCGATCCAATCCAGCCAAACGGCTTCCCAGTACCTGTACTTACTCAATTTAAATATATAAGTGCCAAAATCATGAAATTTAACAACATTTAACATATTTAATTAGCTAACATACAAGTTTCTATAAGCAAATGCAGGTTAAACAATATTTATAAGCCACTTATAGGGTTCCGACATTAATTTTAATTGTTTACAACCAATACATATACAACTTTATTTAATTTAAATGGTTTATAACTCAATTGCTTACATTCATTTCATTTTTAAGCAAAATAAACTTATATTCATTTGAACTGATTTCAAAATCATCCTATTTCACTTTAATAACTCATAGAATTTTATCTAATCTTGTTTACATCAAACGATCCATTTTCTAATGCAATTCGACAATATTAATGTGAATAAATAATTACATAAGCTTTATAACCATTTAAATTGATTCCAACCCTATTTACACTTAATCCCATCCCATTTTAATTTATTCACAAACTTTTTATTGCATTTTCTTTCATACCCAAAAAGTTTGATTCCAAACCATTTAATTATAC
Source organism: Allium cepa (assembly GCA_030765085.1). Lineage (NCBI taxonomy): Eukaryota > Viridiplantae > Streptophyta > Magnoliopsida > Asparagales > Amaryllidaceae > Allium > Allium cepa. The sequence continues at coordinate 869,571,765 of CM060943.1, read as the reverse complement.
TCGACATCATTCCATGCTTCTATTAACTTTAAACTTAAGTTAATTTACTTCAATTCACCCCCGTTCCATAACTTAAGTTCAAAAAACTTCCATTCAAATCTTCGATTTGATTTTCCTTTAATCAAATCCCAACCATTTTACTATTTTATTCGATTAGTTAATCCTTTTATCCATTTTAAATTTTAATTTACATTTACAATTCATTGTTGAATTTATTAATAATAAGTCCATTCAATTTATGCTTGAATTGGTTTTGTTTATATTTCACACCATATCCATTTTAATCCAATTCAATTTTCATTCAACAACACTTCCAATTTATAATCCCATACTTGATTTTCTTTTTCATTTATCTTGAAAATCATTATATTTGGTTTCCTTGAGTTCAATCTTATTTATATCCCACGTTTGGATTTTTACCTCAGAATACAATATTTTTATTCCAGCTTATTTATTCCCTTTTTAAATCTTATAAGCTACTCACTTTCAGTATTCATACTTCATCATCTATTTACAGCCAACCACATTCACATCTTACCTTTAACTAGGGATTATATATATATATATATATATATATATATATATATATTTCGATGCTTTCCAATTCTTTTATAAGCTTCCAAAGTTTATTTATTCTAATTCAATGCTTACTTAGTTTACATTTATTTATTTAAGTAAGAATTCTATTCCATTCAATAATATCTATAACTCGACTGAATTTATTTCAACCCAAATTTAACTAAATTTTACTTCTCAATATATGTGAGTTCAAAACTTATTTATTTACTTAAAATTTATATTGCTCATTGCTCATTTGAGTCATTTCATCTTATAGCCGCAATTTCAGATTATATATAACACTTACTAGCATAAGGTATAAATTTTCGTTTCACGATTATAATCATTTTACCTTTTAACTTTATATCCAATTTATTCCAATTTCAATTTCAATTTTATTTAACTTATCTCTAGTTAAATTCAAATATATTCTCTTTACTTTCATTCATTTATGTTAAATTTTAATTCCCGGATTAAAATTTCCAATTTCTACTTTTTAATATCAACTTTACTTTATAAGTTCAATGGTTGATTCATTAATTCATTTACAAATTCATTTTCAACCAATAAATTTTATTTTGCAAACATTAATTATTTTTAGTCCATTTGAACTTATTCTGCACCTTATTTTACACATTTAAATCAAGCATCATCCAATATTGAATTTCATTTCGTTTGCATACCATATTAATTAATCAGTTACTTATAAAAAAAAATTTCAAACTTATGTTCAACATTCAACTTTGAAAACATATATATCTAACCAAACTATTCCTTTGCATTTTCAAAATCAACCAAATTTCTCCAACAAACATTAATCCAAAACATTCTGTAGCAATCCCTTTTTTGGAAACTCGAAAATGAACACCAAGGATGTCGCGATCATCATCGGAACTATTTTCCAGCAACCGTAAAGAGTTCAATTCTTTTATTCTCTTTCTAAAATCCATTCAAATATTTTTAAATTCCAAATCTCTCTTGTTTTCAAATCCGATTTAAAAATATTTCTCAAATATATGTCATTTTTCCCAACCCTTTGAAAATCATTTTCAAATTCAAAGGAATTAAATTTCCAAATTCCAAATCCCAAATCCTTTAAATTTATATTCACACATTACTTTGGAATTTTATCTTATTTTAATTATTAATCACACTATAATTCACATTTAGTTTATATTTACAAATTTCATTTGTATATGAATTTATTTCTTAGTTTTTAATTATGGTTTCAATATCTTATTCAATTATGAATCACATTTACAAATACCATTTATTTTATTAATTTATTCCTTCATATTTGGTCATTATTTAATTTCTTATTCAATTTTACACATTAATAATAATAATTTAATATTATCATTCCTAACAATAATAACTATAATAATTTAAGAAAAATCATTTCTTTCATATACACAAATAATTTTGGGTAAAATTATTTCATTTACCCTATTTAAAACAATATTGTGTTGGTTTATCTTGTTTAAGAGTTTAGAAATCCCTATCGATGACATGGCGTCCCACACATCGACCAAAATCCATAAATACTCAACAGATAAGTGAACACAATATAAAAAAATTTATACTCACTAACAAATACGCGCTCATACTATTAATACTATCAAACTCATTCTAGAGTACTACAGACTCTATTCTATGAGTAATTCCCACCAGAGCCAAGGTTATCACCAACCTATGCTCTGATACCAAATGTAAAGACCCGCAAATCCGTACCCCTTGAGTCAACACTATTCTACATCAACCGACTCAAGTTGAACAGAAATACGAACCATTTGGGTCAAAGAAGAAGAGGTAGAAGAGGAGAAAATAGAAAACAACATCAGAATCTAACCATCGCAGCGGAATAAAATATAATAGATAATAAATGATCTTTACACAAAAACAAATATATGTATATCTGTTATACATTACATTATCACAGTGCATCAATCACAAGTCACACAATTTGCAGTGATCATAACCTGCCCTCATACAACTGAGTACACAACTAAACATCACAGCGGAATATATATAAGTACGGAAGTACGTATCGTCATCCAGCTCGTTTTCTGAGCTCCACAACATCATATCCTGTATCCTATAATACTCGGTCTGACCCGAGCTTTACAGTTAAATAACACCCGAGTCAGTCTGGAATACCAGCGTGAGAAATCACACTCAATTGATTATTAAAGTTTCAAAAATCCTTTGAAAACAAAAGCATCTCGTAAGACCACGCCATAAATAAACATGTCGGGTTTTACCTTACGCTAACTAAAACATTTTTTATTAAAATCCTCTGATATTATAATAGGGTCTATATACAAAAACTTATTAAAATAGTCGAAATTGTTACATGATTAAATTCCAGCTGCTAGCCACAGAGTGGGTAATACAAACAAAACTCGTACAAGTCTCGTAGGGAGAATGGAATTCCAACTAATGACTAGGCACTGGGGTACACATGTCACGGTACGTGGCCTAGATCACAGTACCGAGGAGCCACCCTAACTCCCCTGCAACACAAGACCGGAACCATCCCATACTGGATAGTTTCGAGTAAGATCACCCCGCGGTTGGGATCAACAACCGCCCACTAAGCCGAAATAAAAAGGGACATCTAGACAGGGACGACCTTACCCATAAATGGGTGCTACCCACCTAGACTTGCTGCATAACCCCTGATTTTCAGTCATTCCCGGCTGATGAGGCTTGAGGCTAAGTGTTACCTTTTTAGAACATATCCATTAGAATTCCCATCGCCCACCTGACGATGTTTCGAAAGCATTCATCCATAAAAGTCCATCCCGGGTTCAAACGGAACCGAAGGCACTACTCCCACTACATCCATTTTGGAAATATCCTCAAGATTAGTAGCGACTATCCCTTGCACTTCACTTCCCCATCTTCGACTCCAAGCTCGTTTTCTACGAAAACCTACAAACCGGATCGAAGTGGTTTTCGAGAAATAAATCCCGATCCCGGTCTCTTCGAAACGATCAGCGCATTTGGTCAATATTGATAGTCGGTGATTTAACTATCAATTAATATTTACAACATCCATCAAACAATAAATAATTTCCCAAATCATTTATTTATCTCAAAATACCTTCGCAAGATATATCTCCACTTTTCAAACCCTTTTGAAAATAGTTTCAAACTATCTTCCTTTTAAGAATAAATTCCAAGTATTTCTATTTCCACTGAAATCACCAAGCACAAAACTTTAGATTTTTAAAATAATTTAAAGCGCTTTACTTTGAAATATACTTTAAAACATTTATTTTAAGAACTATATCAATAATTTATTAAAAATACATATTATATGAATATTTGAAAATAAGGTTACTTTATAAAATATAAAACTAGGATTTCACTTTTTAAAACAAATACTAAGTCACCTTTTAAATAACTACTACGATAATAGATTAAAAAAAATTACTTTTGAGTTCAGATATTTAAAAATAATAAATTCCTAAAACATGCTTTCTAAACAACCTTAAAACTTTTTATCTTATATTTAAAATTTACTTTGAATGTGCTTGGCTATCCAGAGAAATATACTTCTCTTCACATTCTTCTTGAAATTTCTAATTCCAAACACTTGAATCAATTTTCAAATTGATTTCCAATTTACTCTCTTTTTATTCCAAAATCCGTTAATTTCAGATTTTATTCCTTAATTATGATTTAAAATACTTTTAACTGAAAGTACCAATTTTAGATTTCTCAATTTACTTCTTAATCCTTTTAAATAAATTTAAAACTTTAAATTTTAAAAAAATTCTTTATTCCTTTAAAATAATATCACTTAATTTTGCAATTCATTAATTTCTGTTTATTTCAAAATCTTATTTCTTTTCAAACTCGAAGTTATTTATTAGTATTTTAATATCACTTCCATTTCTTTTCAATTCATTCTTAATTTATTCAAATTTCTATAATTATTTCGCTTACAAATTCACTTCTTTATTTTCTTTCCAAAATCCAATTTATATATTTTTGGTAACTCAGTATATCCAAATATATTCAATCAAACCATAGCATTCAATATTTCAATATAATTCATCATAGAATATCGAATAATCACAACAGAGAATATTACATAATTTAAATAAATGTTAAGGGATCCAGTTGGATCCCTCCAACCTGCTTCCCTACATCCACAGACGTTAGTACAACATAAATACTAATTCCACTTCAAGGTGGAATATCGTGGTATACGGGATTAAATATAATATTATCCGCTATTATGCGGCGCATATGGTCTCATCCGCTATATAATGCGGGAAATCAATCATTTCAAGATGTAATATATACTATAATATAGTATACCAAATCAATTCAACCATGTAACCAATTATTTAAATTTAACCATTTAAATTAAAATTAAAATTCGGCTGAGTGAGTTTAACTCACCTTTACTTTTGATTTGCAGTCTATTTCCATACATTTCCATTCCAGCTTGTTTCTCGATTTTAGACCTTGTATGACATTATATAGTTAATTAACACTTGAATAAATCCAATAATTAACTAAAATTTACTTATTTGTTTTAACTTATAATTTAATTTAAAAAATTTAAACAATTAGTTTTCTTTAACAAATTATCTTTAGTAACCCCATAATTAAATAAGTAAATTAAAATAGTTTAATCATCAAACCCACTTCTTTTAAAATAATTAGTAGGATAAAAATATTTACATATGTATATTTATTTATTTTATTTTCTTTGAAACCATTTATACCCAAAATGACTTATATATATATATATAAGGTTTAAACTCTACCATATTTTAGAATCCCTACTATATTTTAAATCTTATCTATATAAGAGAGTGTGTGTGAGAATATATATATATATTTAATTTTTTTATAAAACACAACAGGAATTGTTTTACTGTAAAAAATTTCCTAACTATATATTTATACCTTCATAAGTAATACACCTGATTTAAATTAATCAGTTGATTAATAAATTTCCTCTGTGAATGTTTGGATTATATTGGATGTTGAATTGTTTGATATCCCTGATTTGTGATGCTTTGTGATACATCCTGATTTATGTTGTGATCTGTAATTTACTTATCTGTGATATATATCTGTGATCTGTGAATAGACGATAAGCGTTATAGTTAATACCGCTTATCAACTATATTTATGTATTCTGATCTGTGATGATTGTATGATATTGCACTACTGTGTAAAACCCCTAGACTGCACTTTTACACACACAAATATGGATTTCACGTGGAAATCGGTTAAGTCACAGATAATTTAAATTTGACATTTTTGAATTGAAATTTTAATTTCAATTGATTTTGAAATTTGAAATTTGGGTTTAAAGTGAAAAGCTTTTGAAATGGAATTTCAAAGATAAAAGTTATTTTGAATAACTTGATTAAGTTTTGAAAATTTAAATCAATTGATTTAAATTTGAATTCAAGTTTGAAATTGAATTCTATGATTTGAAACTAGGGACTAAAGATGTTATACCAGTTTATATAGGTTAAACTATTTTAAAAGTATTAATTTAGGAATTTGAATTTATATTCAAAGGCTTCAACTCGAGCAAATATAATTGGATTTTTCTGAAACGAAAGACTATTTGTTTTCAAATAATTAAAGCTTTCACATAAGAAATGAACTTCCAATTTGAGTTAAAATGATCTCTAATTTGAAATGAAGATAATTTCCAAGTTATGAAAACGATTTGAAAGCTATAAATTAAATCTTTAATTGAAAGATTTAATGGGTTAATCCTATCGAAATGAAATTATTTTGGAAATTTATGAATTGATCCTTGTGAAATAAATCTTTTGTTTAAAGGATTTAAAATAATTGGTTTAAACCATTTGAAAGAAAGGTTTGGGTTTTAAGTGTGACTTAATTGAAATCCCATATCCATATTTTTTTTAAATACTACGCTCATTTATTTGGTTTAGCCGGGAGAGGACCTTGTGTCATATATCCCATTCCGAATATGTGATACGTCGTCATGGATTGTATTTGAAGACCGGTGGTGAAGACCGAATATTTTCGAAAACGAAAGGGTTTCTCGTCGATTGTCTATGCACTGGATGATCCCCGGTATAGAGATCTCCATATGTGATGGGAAATCCAAACGTGATTAGGGATTATCCGGATTTGTAAGGACTTCTTTGGAAGTACCTTCGGTTCTGTTTGAACCCGGAACAGACTTGTATGGATTGTATGTCTGACATTACAAATTGAGATATAAAGCCGATTTCTTTCAAACATATTTTTGTTGGTGGCGGAGAATTTATTCCCTTAGCTTAACACCCTTCTCTGAGACGTACGTGCTCGGAGGTTATGTAGTTGATGGTTATCAGCGATATATTCCCAATTTGGAAATGTGACATGTTGAGTGTTGTTGTGAAATGATCATTTTTTTGATCATTTGTGATGTGATCATTTGTTTGATCATTTATCTTTGTGATCACTACTTTGATCATTTGTTGACCCAAAGTATGGCTTTGTACCAAAGCGTGGCTTTGTGGACGAGACTTCGTCGGACCTCACACCCTGGAATGGTCGAAACAGGAAAGATGCTGCAAGGTTATTGGGGGTAGCACCCCTTAGGGTATGTGCATTTCCTTCTAGATAGAAGTGGTATCATGGTATGGAGCCCATATACTTAACTTATGTTGATATCGCAGATATATATATTACTTTGTGATTTGTTGCTGGGGCCCCGGATAAAGGTTGGTTACGACCGGGAGATGGCATACTCGTGTCAGTAGTTACCCAGTTAGGGGTAACCCGGCCTTGTGTTGGCAGAGATCCGGTTAGGTTCTCGGGGACGTGCTTCCAGAGGCGTTCTCATGTGGCAATGGGAAGTTCCTTGGCCTGACCATTCGTTGGAAATCCAAAGAAACAATACGAAACCCTGTATGGTTTTAGCTGTAGAACCTGCCATTTAATTATGGTGGCGCCCCGCTGTTTAGATGGTAGCTATAGTAGGCATACGATAATGGTCGTATGTTGGCTAAGATTTATATTCTACTTTCGAAATGTTTTCAGCACTTTGCACTTATAGTAATAATATCAACGAAATTGCGTATCAAGCATGTTTGACTATCATAAGAAGAAATCTCCTCCAATTCTGCGTTTGCAATTTGTGTGTGGCGGGAGGTCTTATGGTAGTTTCATTTCTAAAAGCATTGCGAATTGACTTTAAAATCTTTTGTTGATTGTTTTAAAAGACAACTGTTTTCTTTTTGTTGCTCACACCAGCCCCATGACTGATCCGGAGTTTATTGTTTCTTTCCTAAACTCTGGGTGCTCAAAATTTTCTACACGAGCAGTCTAGAGTTGGGTTTTTCAGATAGTTAGGTTCAGTGAATTATCTGGAGCTAGTTCAGTCTTTGGATGTGGACGAGACTTGCTTGTCTTTGCGTATCGTGATGTTGGATCGAGCTGCTGCTGCTGGAGTTCTCTTTTGAAGACTATCTCAGAGTTATATTGTTCCGCTGCTAGATGTTATCTATTTTTCTTTTCCGCTGCTATTTTATTGTATCATATCTCTGATGTATATTGATATCTATTGGATCATCTGTTGTATCAGATATTGTATCAAAGCTGTATATCAATGTATTATTCTTTTATTCCGTTGTGTTATTTACTTAATGTTGTTATAAGCTCCGGCGAATCGGATTTGAACGGTCGAATCTATGGCATTCGAATACGATTTGAAGCATGGATGTCGATTTTCGAGCAGGAAAAATTCGAGTCGTTACACAATTAATTGTTTAATCCTAAATTAACTACTCGTGAATTAATTCCTCAATCCTGATAAGTTAATTACAAATCATTTAGTATTAATTAATTGATTAATAAATTAATCCATAATTATCCATCTTAATTAATTACCCTTAATTAATTAATCCTTAATTGATTAAATTAATTAACCCTTAACTAATTCATGATTTAATTAATTATCCTTAATTAATAAATTAATTGATCCTTATTTATTAATTGATTATCCCTTAATCATTTTTTAACTACTTAATTAACTTTTAATTAATTAATTATCCTTAAAGTAATTACTTTAATTAATCGCACAAATTAATTAACCTTTAATAATTCAATGATTAATCTTTAATCAATCTTAAATAAATCAATTCTTAATCATTAAATAATTAACCTTTAATTATTTAATTATTATTTCATTAATTATTCTTAATTAATCAATAAGTTAATTAACCCTTGATTAATCACCATTAAATTAATTATCATCCTCAAATTGATTACCTAAATTAATTAATCACATTAATTAATTATTCTTCAAACCATTTGATAATCAAACTTTAATCATAAACTAATTAACCTTAATTACTTTCTTAATTAATTAATTATCCCTTATTGTAATTACACAAAGTAAATACCCCTTAATTACTTTAAGCAATTAAATTTATTAAGCGATTATATATTAATTAATTTAAATCACCTTTAAATTAATTACATTCATTAATTATCCCAATATAATTACTCAAAACCCAAAATATTACTAAACATTTCAAAATTCAATCTTTAAAACCATTTGAAAACTTTATTTAGGATTTTGGATACTATTTTTTTTCTTATTTTGAAAACTTATTAATTCAACTACATAATTAATCTAATCTATAATTACCTTTAGGCAAACAATTTAAAACAATTTGAATCCATGAAAACTTGTTTCGAAATCTTGTTAAATATATTTACGTTGAACTTGGTTGATTCCATTTTACTTTATGCTTTGAAAAACTTATTTCATATAATCTTTTATACATTTAAATCCAGGTACAATCTACTTTAGATTTTAAAATCCAAAACCTGGAATTAAAACAAAACGACTCGAGCCATCCCTGAAACAACTCCGAGTCAACTACCAAACTTCCCCGAAACAATCATGAAACAACTTCGAGTCAAATCCCGTGTCGATGCCTTCCTTCCTCAAAATCCAGATTCATGACACAATCCTGATGCCGTGCACATGCACAGGCGACCGGACCCCCTCTGATCTTAACTCCGACCATCCCCAAGTCCAAAACAACCTACCCTAAACCTCCGACCATCCAAAGCCTTCATCTACTACCTGAATCAGAATCGAACGAAGACGAAAACTGCCTGGAGCAAAACCAAGACACCTGTAACGACCTGCAAATCTGTACCCCTTGAGTCAACACTATTCTACAACAACCGACTCAAGTTGAACAGAAATACGAACCATGTGGGTTAAAGAAGAAGAGGTAGAAGAGGAGAAAATAGAAAATAACATCAGAATCTAACCATCACAGTGGAATAAAATATAATAGATAATAAATGACCTTTACACAAAAACAAATATATACCTGTTATACATTACATTATCAGAGTGTATCAATCACAAATCACACAATTTGCAGTAATCATAACCTGCCCTCGTACAACCGAGTACACAACTAAACATCACAGTGGAATATATAAACAAGTACGGAAGTACGTATCGTCATCCAGCTCATTTCCTGACCTCCACGGCATCATATCCTGTATCCTATAATACTCGGTCTGACCCAAGCATTATAGTTAAATATCAGCCGAGTCAGTCTGAAATACCAGCGTGAGAAATCACACTCAATTGATTATTAATGTTTAAAAAATCCTTTGAAAACAAAAGCATCTTGTAAGACCATGCCACAAATAAACATGTTGGGTTTTTATCTTATGATAGCTAATTTTTTTTAATTAAAATCATCTGATACGGTCTATATACAGATACTTATTTAAATAGCCGAAATTTTTGCATGATTAAATCCCAGCTACTAGCCACAGAGTGGGTAATACAAACAAAACTCGTACAAGGCTCGTAGGGAGAATGGATTTCCAACTAATGACTAGGCACTAGGGTACCACCTGTCGCTGTACGTGGCCTAGATCACAGTACCGAGGAGCCATCCTAACTCCCCAGCAACACAAGACCAGAACCATCCCTTACTGGACAGTTCCGAGGAAGATCACCCCGCGGATGGGATCAACAACTGCCTACTAAGCCGAAATAAAAAGGGACATCTAGACAGGGATGACCTTACCATGAAATGGCTGCTACCCTCCTAGCCTTGCTGCATAACCCTTGATTTTTAGTCATTCCCAGCTGATGAGGCTTGAGGCTAAGCTTTACCTTTTTAGAACATATCCCTTAGAATGCCCATCGCTCACCTGACGATATTTCGAAAGCATTCATCCATACAAGTCCGTCCCGGGTTCGAACGGAACCGAAGGCACTACTCCTACTACATCCATTTTGGAAATATTCTCAGGATTAGTAGCGCCTAGCCCTTGCACTTCACTGCTCCATCTTCGACTCCAAGCTCGTTTTCCACGAAAACGTACAAACCGGATCAAGTGGTTTTTGAGAAATAAATCCCGATCTCGGTCTCTTCGAAACGATCAGCCCATTTGGTCAATATTTAGTAGGTGATTTAACTATCAATTAATATTTACAACATCCATCAAACAATAAATAACTTCCCAAATCATTTATTTATCTCAAAACGTCTTCGCAAGATATATCTCCACTTTTCAAACCCTTTTGAAAAAAATTTAAAATATCTTCCTTTTAAGAATAAATTCCAAGTATTTCTATTTCCACTGAAATCACCAAGCACAAAATTTACATTTCTAAAATAATTTAAAACACCTAACATTGAAATATACTTTAAAACATTTATTTTAAGAACTACATCAATAATTTATTAATAATACATACTATTTGAATATTTGAAAATAAGGTAACTTTATAAAATATAAAACTAGGATTTCACTTTTTAAAACAAATACTAAGTCACCTTTTAAATACCTACTACGATAATAGATTTAAAAAATATTTACTTTTGAGTTCAGATATTTAAAAATAATAAATTCCTAAACAATGCTTTCTAAACAACCTTAAAACTTTTTATCTTATATTTAAAATTTACTTTGAATGTGCTTGGCTATCCAGAGAAATATACTTCTCTTCACATTCTTCTTAAAATTTCCAATTCCAAACACTTGAATCAATTTCCAATTTACTCCCTTTTTATTCCAAAATCCATTAATTTTAGATTTTGTTCCTTAATTATGATTTAAAATACTTTTAACAGAAAATACCAATTTTAGATTTCTCAATTTACTTCTTAATCCTTTTAAATAAATTTAAAACTTTAGATTTTATAAAATTCTATATTCCTTTAAAATAATATCACTTAATTTTGCAATTCATTAACTTCTATTTATTTCAAAATCTTGTTTCTTTTCATCCTCGAAGTTATTTATTAGTACTTTAATATCACTTCCATTTCTTTTCAATTCATTCTTAATTTATTCAAATTTCTATAATTATTTCGCTTACAAATTCACTTCTTTATTTTCTTTCCAAAATCCAATTTATATATTTTTGGTAACTTAATATATCCAAATTCAATTCAATATTGAAATAGCATTCAATATTTCAATATAGTTCATCATAGAATATCAAATAATCACAACAGAGAATATTACATAATTTAAATAAACGTTGAGGGATCCAGTTGGATCCCTCCAACCTGTTTCCCTGCATCCACAGACGTTAGTACAACATAAAAACCAATTCCACTTTGAGGTGGAATATCGCGATATATGGGATTAAATATAATATTATTCGCTATTATGCGGCACGTAGGGTCTCATCTGCTATATAATGCGGGAAATCAATCATTTCAAGATGTAATATATAGTATAATATAGCATACCAAATCAGTTCAACCATCCAACCAATTATTTAAATTTAACCATTTAAATTAAAATTAAAATTCAGCTGAGTGAGATTAACTCACCTTTGCTTTTGATTTGCAGTCTATTTCCATTCATTTCCATTCCAGCTTGTTTCTCGATTTTAGACCTTATATGACATTATATAGTTAATTAACACTTGAATAAACCCAATAATTAACTAACATTTACTTATTTGTTTTAACTTATGATTTAATATGAAAAATTTAAAATAATAATTTTTTTTAACAAATTATCTTTAGTAACCCAATAATTAAATAAGTCAATTAAAATAGTTTAATCATCAAACCCACTTCTTTTAAAATAATTAGTAGAATAAAAATATTTACATTTTTGTATTTATTTATTTTATTTGAAACCATTTATACCCAAACTGACTTATATATATATATATATAAGGTTTAAACTCTACCATATTTTAGAATCCCTACTATATTTTAAATCTTATCTATATAAGAGAGTATATATATATATATATTTAATTTTTTTATAAAACACAACAGGAATTGTTTTATTGTAAAAAATATCCTAACCTATATATTCATACCTTCATAAGTATTTAAATTTAATTAAAAACAAGCAGTCTTATACCTCACCATTGCTAGTCTCCTTCCTTGCCGTGATCAAATCGAGTGCCACCTCTCGAACAATCGAAGCCCTGAGTTTTGACTGCCACGACATCAAGTGCTCGCGAGAGAACACTCGCGATCTACTGGCTCTCCTCCCTCACGTGCGCACTTCGCCTCCTGAAAACCCTAGGTCGCTTCGCAACCTCGATCGACCATCCAAACCCTAGCTCAAACCCCACCGTTCCTCAAATCGACCGACCTGCAGACATCACCACGTCGCGACCCAAATTCTACAACCTCAACGAAGCTGCCACTCTCGATCGACTAGATTCGAATGCGACGTAGGCGATTTTGTTTCGCGAACTTCAGTCGCCACTATTTTTAGACGAATCGCTTTATCGATTTAAACAAGAAAATGATTTTACTCGGCTATGGATTTATATTTTTTTTGAACGAATAGTTTTAGAAGAAGGCTCGGCTGTAATTATTAAAGAGGGAACCGTATGGGAGAATACTCGCTACAGTGTTTTGAAAGATGATAGAATCGCGGCTGATAGGAAAGGAAACGGCTGATAGTGACCAGATATAGTTAAAATCAACTCGTCTCGATAAACGCAACACCAAATTTGACTTCCTATCGACGCGTGCCGCTAGGCGGTCCTAGTGTAATATCCCTATTCCGAATGCAATGGAAAAGGTTTCGAGTCCTAATTCGATCGTATGGGGAAGATAACTTTTTGAATCAAATTAAAATATTGAATTTTCGATATAAATCTCAGCGCATTTAATATCGTGCGCTCACACAACGACTCCAAACATTACGAAATTTGAAATCCGATAATAATACAATATTACGGATCTAATCAAACAGGTTTCGTCGAATTCCGAGACTGTGACTCGGAAGGCTATTTTTAAATTCAATTTAAACGATAAAATTTCAAAACTGAACAAATCACTGTTAAATTCAATTTTAACACTTCTATTATCCTTAGTGTTATCAATATAAATTTTACAAGCCTTCAAATTATTTTTTAACAGGCTTAAAACTCCAAATTCAACATTTTCCCAACTTCAAATAATTTAATTTACTAATTTAATTATCCAATAAATAGTATTATTTGGAAATTCAAGTTAAAAATTAACTTTTAAATATTTTAAATCAATTAAATATTCCGATTTCAAATGCTCGAAAATTTCGGGTCGTCACATTCCTTCCTCCTTAAAAGAATTTCGTCCTCGAAACTACTAGTTAGGAAGAATGGTACAATACCTGTTTAACCTTTTTCCCAAAACCTACAATCCAACATCCTATCAACTATCTTTTTATAGAAGGCCCATTATCACACTTACTAACTTCCCAAACTTCCCCATAATTTGCAAACAATACTATTTGCTCAATTATTCAAGTTTCAATTTAAAACCAAATTTTGAATTACCAAAAATTTTCTAACTCCCTAAATTTCGAAAATTTTGCCAACGTCTCCTTTGCGCGGCTAGCTCGATACAACTACAAAAGGCCTCTACGGGCTCCCAAATTCCAAAAGAAAACAAAAAGCCATGTGGCTCGATCAAAAACCCAATCAAATTTCATACCGAAATTTAAATACATACCTTTTTGTCGAGCAATTCAAATTTATCTTCCGAAATCAAAAACTAATTTTCCTTTTCCTTTATAATACCTGTATATCCTGCTTAGCGCTAAAATCCAATCACAACATTCAAAACATTTTATTGACTTCCTTACCAAATGTCAATATCTATTCATCCAAATATTAACTTAGAATATATTTGTAATATCAATTTCCAATTAAGAATTCACCATTCTTTTCTTAAGTTAGTATAAGCATTTTATATGTTTCTTTGTTTATTTTCACCTTACCATCTTAGTTTATCTCTATTCTATTCAAATTGATTCTTTCATTTCCATCTGAATTCAATTTATCTTCAACCCTGAATATTTAATCTTATCTTCCATTTAACTAATTCATATCATTATTTTAAATTAGTCACATTCCCTAATTTATTTCTATTTTCAATTTGGAATCGTTTTGTCGCTAATTAAAAATTTTCCCAAAAAATTTCAACTTTTTTTCTAACTCCCAAAATTTCTGAAATTTTTTGGCAGAGTCTCCTTTGTAAAGAGGAGCTTTTGCAATTTGACAAAAGATATAAATATATATACATCGACCCACACGGTCGGAAAAACCAAAAATAGTTCATATTTCCTATTTTTATTGCGTAGGCGTACCTTATTTAGCATTTATAAGCAAGCAGCATATTTATTTTAGCATTTAGCGCGATCCAATCCAGCCAAACGGCTTCCCAGTACCTGTACTTACTCAATTTAAATATATAAGTTCCAAAATCATGAAATTTAACAACATTTAACATATTTAATTAGCTAACAAACAAGTTTCTATAAGCAAATGCAGGTTAAACAATATTTATAAGCCACTTATAGGGTTCCGACATTAATTTTAATTGTTTACAACCAATACATATACAACTTTATTTAATTTAAATGGTTTATAACTCAATTGCTTACATTCATTTCATTTTTAAGCAAAATAAACTTATATTCATTTGAACTGATTTCAAAATCATCCTATTTCACTTTTAATAACTCATAGAATTTTATCTAATCTTATTTACATCAAACGATCCATTTTCTAATGCAATTCGACAATATTAATGTGAATAAATAATTACATAAGCGTTATAACCATTTAAATTGATTCCAACCCTATTTACACTTAATCCCATCCCATTTTAATTTATTCACAAACTTTTTATTGCATTTTCTTTCATACCCAAAAAGTTTGATTCCAAACCATTTAATTATACTCGACATCATTCCATGCTTCTATTAACTTTAAACTTAAGTTAATTTACTTCAATTCACCCCCGTTCCATAACTTAAGTGTATTTCATTCAAAAAACTTCCATTCAAATCTTCGATTTGATTTTCCTTTAATCAAATCCCAACCATTTTACTATTTTATTCAATTAGTTAATCCTTTTATCCATTTTAAATTTTAATTTACATTTACAATTCATTGTTGAATTTATTAATAATAAGTCCATTCAATTTGTGCTTGAATTGGTTTTGTTTATATTTCACACCATATCCATTTTAATCCAATTCAATTTTCATTCAACAACACTTCCAATTTATAATCCCATACTTGATTTTCTTTTTCATTTATCTTGAAAATCATTATATTTGGTTTCCTTGAGTTCAATCTTATTTATATCCCACGTTTGGATTTTTACCTCAGAATACAATATTTTTATTCCAGCTTATTTATTCCCTTTTTAAATCTTATAAGCTACTCACTTTCAGTATTCATACTTCATCATCTATTTACAGCCAACCACATTCACATCTTACCTTTAACTAGGGATTATATATATATATATATATATATATTTCGATGCTTTCCAATTCTTTTATAAGCTTCCAAAGTTTATTTATTCTAATTCAATGCTTACTTAGTTTACATTTATTTATTTAAGTAAGAATTCTATTCCATTCAATAATATCTATAACTCGACTGAATTTATTTCAACCCAAATTTAACTAAATTTTACTTCTCAATATATGTGAGTTCAAAACTTATTTATTTACTTAAAATTTATATTGCTCATTGCTCATTTGAGTCATTTCATCTTATAGCCGCAATTTCAGATTATATATAACATTTACTAGCATAAGGTATAAATTTTCATTTCACAATTATAATCATTTTACCTTTTAACTTTATATCCAATTTATTCCAATTTCAATTTCAATTTTATTTAACTTATCTCTAGTTAAATTCAAATATATTCTCTTCACTTTCATTCATTTAAGTTAAATTTTAATTCCCGGATTAAAATTTCCCATTTCTTCTTTTTAATATCAACTTTACTTTATAAGTTCAATGGTTGATTCATTAATTCATTTACAAATTCATTTTCAACCAATAAATTTTATTTTGCAAACATTAATTATTTTTAGTCCATTTGAACTTATTCTGCACCTTATTTTACACATTTAAATCAAGCATCATCCAATATTGAATTTCATTTCGTTTGCATACCATATTAATTAATCAGTTACTTATAAAAAAAAATTCAAACTTATGTTCAACATTCAACTTTGAAAACATATATATATAACCAAACTATTCCTTTGCATTTTCAAAATCAACCAAATTTCTCCAACAAACATTAATCCAAAACATTCTGTAGCAATCCCTTTTTTGGAAACTCGAAAATGAACACCAATGATGTCGCGATCATCATCGGAACTATTTTCCAGCAACCGTAAAGAGTTCAATTCTTTTATTCTCTTTCTAAAATCCATTCAAATATTTTTAAATTCCAAATCTCTCTTGTTTTCAAATCCGATTCAAAAATATTTCTCAAATATATGTCATTTTTCCCAACCCTTTGAAAATCATTTTCAATTTCAAAGGAATTAAATTTCCAAATTCCAAATCCCAAATCCTTTAAATTTATATTCACACATTACTTTGGAATTTTATCTTATTTTAATTATTAATCACACTATAATTCACATTTAGTTTATATTTACAAATTTCATTTGTATATGAATTTATTTCTTAGTTTTTAATTATGGTTTCAATATCTTATTCAATTATGAATCACACTTACAAATCCCATTTATTTTATTAATTTATTCCTTCATATTTGGTTATTATTTAATTTCTTATTCAATTTTACACATTAATAATAATAATTTAATATTATCATTCCTAACAATAATAACTATAATAATTTAAGAAAAATCATTTCTTTCATATACACAAATAATTTTGGGTAAAATTATTTCATTTACCCTATTTAAAACAATATTGTGTTGGTTTATCTTGTTTAAGAGTTTAGAAATCCCTATCGATGACATGGCGTCCCACACATCGACCAGAATCCATAAATACTCAACAGATAAGTGAACACAATATAAAAAAATTTATACTCACTAACAAATACGCGCTCATACTATTAATACTATCAAACTCATTCTAGAGTACTACAGACTCTATTCTATGAGTAATTCCCACCAGAGCCAAGGTTATCACCAACCTATGCTCTGATACCAAATGTAAAGACCCGCAAATCCGTACCCCTTGAGTCAACACTATTCTACATCAACCGACTCAAGTTGAACAGAAATACGAACCATTTGGGTCAAAGAAGAAGAGGTAGAAGAGGAGAAAATAGAAAACAACATCAGAATCTAACCATCGCAGCGGAATAAAATATAATAGATAATAAATGATCTTTACACAAAAACAAATATATGTATATCTGTTATACATTACATTATCAGAGTGCATCAATCACAAGTCACACAATTTGCAGTCATCATAACCTGCCCTCATACAACTGAGTATACAACTAAACATCACAGCGGAATATATATAAGTACGGAAGTACGTATCGTCATCCAGCTCGTTTTCTGAGCTCCACAACATCATATCCTGTATCCTATAATACTCAGTCTGACCCGAGCTTTACAGTTAAATAACACCCGAGTCAGTCTGGAATACCAGCGTGAGAAATCACACTCAATTGATTATTAAAGTTTCAAAAATCCTTTGAAAACAAAAGCATCTCGTAAGACCACGCCATAAATAAACATGTCGGGTTTTACCTTACGCTAACTAAAACATTTTTTATTAAAATCCTCTGATATTATAATAGGGTCTATATACAAAAACTTATTAAAATAGTCGAAATTGTTACATGATTAAATTCCAGCTGCTAGCCACAGAGTGGGTAATACAAACAAAACTCGTACAAGGCTCGTAGGGAGAATGGTGTTCCAACTAATGACTAGGCACTGGGGTACACATGTCACGGTACGTGGCCTAGATCACAGTACCGAGGAGCCACCCTAACTCCCCTGCAACACAAGACCGGAACCATCCCTAACTGGATAGTTTCGAGTAAGATCACCCCGCGGTTGGGATCAACAACCGCCCACTAAGCCGAAATAAAAAGGGACATCTAGACAGGGATGAGCTTACCCATAAATGGGTGCTACCCACCTAGCCTTGCTGCATAACCCCTGATTTTCAGTCATTCCCGGCTGATGAGGCTTGAGGCTAAGTGTTACCTTTTTAGAACATATCCCTTAGAATTCCCATCGCCCACCTGACGATGTTTCGAAAGCTTTCATCCATAAAAGTCCGTCCCGGGTTCGAACGGAACCGAAGGCACTACTCCCACTACATCCATTTTGGAAATATCCTCAAGATTAGTAGCGACTAGCCCTTGCACTTCAATTCCCCATCTTCGACTCCAAGCTCGTTTTCTAAGAAAACCTACAAACCGGATCGAAGTGGTTTTCGAGAAATAAATCCTGATCCCGGTCTCTTCGAAACGATCAGCGCATTTGGTCAATATTGATAGTCGGTGATTTAACTATCAATTAATATTTACAACATCCATCAAACAATAAATAATTTCCCAAATCATTTATTTATCTCAAAATACCTTCGCAAGATATATCTCCACTTTTCAAACCCTTTTGAAAATAGTTTCAAACTATGTTCCTTTTAAGAATAAATTCCAAGTATTTCTATTTCCACTGAAATCACCAAGCATAAAACTTTAGATTTTTAAAATAATTTAAAGCGCTTTACTTTGAAATATACTTTAAAACATTTATTTTAAGAACTATATCAATAATTTATTAAAAATACATATTATATGAATATTTGAAAATAAGGTTACTTTATAAAATATAAAACTAGGATTTCACTTTTTAAAACAAATACTAAGTCACCTTTTAAATAACTACTACGATAATAGATTAAAAAAAATTACTTTTGAGTTCAGATATTTAAAAATAATAAATTCCTAAAACATGCTTTCTAAACAACCTTAAAACTTTTTATCTTATATTTAAAATTTACTTTGAATGTTCTTGGCTATCCAGAGAAATATACTTCTCTTCACATTCTTCTTGAAATTTCTAATTCCAAACACTTGAATCAATTTTCAAATTGATTTCCAATTTACTCTCTTTTTATTCCAAAATCCGTTAATTTCATATTTTTTCCTTAATTATGATTTAAAATACTTTTAACTGAAAGTACCAATTTTAGATTTCTCAATTTACTTCTTAATCCTTTTAAATAAATTTAAAACTTTAAATTTAAAAAAAAATCTTTATTCCTTTAAAATAATATCACTTAATTTTGCAATTCATTAATTTCTGTTTATTTCAAAATCTTATTTCTTTTCAAACTCGAAGTTATTTATTAGTATTTTAATATCACTTCCATTTCTTTTCAATTCATTCTTAATTTATTCAAATTTCTATAATTATTTCGCTTAAAAATTCACTTCTTTATTTTCTTTCCAAAATCCAATTTATATATTTTTGGTAACTCAGTATATCCAAATATATTCAATCAAACCATAGCATTCAATATTTCAATATAATTCATCATAGAATATCGAATAATCACAACAGAGAATATTACATAATTTAAATAAATGTTAAGGGATCCAGTTGGATCCCTCCAACCTGCTTCCCTACATCCACAGACGTTAGTACAACATAAATACCAATTCCACTTCAAGGTGGAATATCGTGGTATACGGGATTAAATATAATATTATCCGCTATTATGCGGCGCATATGGTCTCATCCGCTATATAATGCGGGAAATCAATCATTTCAAGATGTAATATATACTATAATATAGTATACCAAATCAATTCAACCATGTAACCAATTATTTAAATTTAACCATTTAAATTAAAATTAAAATTCAGTTGAGTGAGTTTAACTCACCTTTACTTTTGATTTGCAGTCTATTTCCATACATTTCCATTCCAGCTTGTTTCTCGATTTTAGACCTTGTATGACATTATATAGTTAATTAACACTTGAATAAATCCAATAATTAACTAACATTTACTTATTTGTTTTAACTTATAATTTAATTTAAAAAATTTAAACTATTAGTTTTCTTTAACAAATTATCTTTAGTAACCCAATAATTAAATAAGTAAATTAAAGTAGTTTAATCATCAAACCCGCTTCTTTTAAAATAATTAGTAGGATAAAAATATTTACATATGTATATTTATTTATTTTATTTTCTTTGAAACCATTTATACCCAAAATGACTTATATATATATATATATAAGGTTTGAACTGTACCATATTTTAGAATCCGTACTATATTTTAAATCTTATATATATAAGAGAGTATATATATATATATTTAATTTTTTTATAAAACACAACAGGAATTGTTTTACTGTAAAAAATTTCCTAACTATATATTTATACCTTCATAAGTATTTAAATTTAATTAAAAACAAACAGTCTTATACCTCACCATCGCCAGTCTCCTTCCTTGCCCTGATCAAATCGAGTGCCACCTCTCGAACAATCGAAGCCCTGAGTTTTGACTTCCACGACATCAAGTGCTCGCGAGAGAACACTCGCGATCTACTGGCTCTCCTCCCTCACGTGCGCGCTTCGCCTCGTGAAACCCTAGGTCGCTTCGCAACCTCGATTGACCCTCCAAACCCTAGCTCAAACCCCACCGTTCCTCAAATCCACCGACCTGCAGACATCACCACGTCGCGACCCAAATTCTACAACCTCAACGAAGCCGCCACTCTCGATCGACTCGATTCGAATGCGACGTAGGCGATTTTGTTTCGCGAACTTCAGTCGCCACTTTTTTTTAGATGAATCGCCTAATCGATTTGAACAAGAAAATGATTTTACTTGGCTATGGATATTTTTTTTCTAACGAATAGTTTTAGAAGAAGGCTCGGCTGTAATTATTCAAAAGGGAAGCGTGTGGGAGAATACTCACTATACTGTTTTGAAAGATGATAGAATCGCGGCTGATAGGAAAGGAAACGGCTGATAGTGACAAGATATAGTTAAATTCAACTCGTCTCGATAAACACAACATGAAATTTGACTTCCTATCGAGGTATGCCGCTAGGCATTCCTAGTGTTATATCCCTATTCCAAACGCAATGGAATAGGTTTCGAGTCCTAATTCGATCATATGGGGAAGATAACTTTTTGAATTGAATTAAAATATTGAATTTTTGATATAAATCTCAACGCGTTTATATATCGTTCGCTCACACAACGACTCCAAACATTACGAAATTTGAAATCCGAAAATAATACAATATTACGGATCTAATGGAACTGGTTTCGTCAAATCCGAGAACATGGCTCGAAAGGCTATTTTTAAATTCAATTTAAACGATAAAATTTAAAAACTGAACAAATCACTATTAAATTCAGTTTTAACACTTCTATTATCCTCAGTGTTATCAATATAAATTTTACAAGCCTTCAAATTATTTTTTAACAGGCTTAAAACTCCAAATACAACATTTTCCCACCTTCAAATAATATAATTTACTAATTTAATTATCCAATAAATAGTGATATTTGGAAATTCAAGTTAAACATTAACTTTTAAATATTTGAAATCAATTAAATATTCCGATTTCAAATGCTCGAAAATTTGGGTCGTCACAACACCAAACCTCCTACATCACCTAACTCTGATCATCGGAGCCTATGCGATTTCAACTGAAGCAGCGCCACAGTCCTAAGCTCTGATCCCACAACCACTAGACAATCCCAATGCACCATGGATGCTTCAGCAATCCACCTTCTAACGTCGATCAAAACTAGGTTAAAAATCTAAATCACCGCCGATCGTTTGCCACGGCGAATTATGTGATACCCGGAATTTTTGACAATATCAATTTAATAATCTTTATATAAAATTAAATTGATTTGATAATATTGATCAATAAAATATATGAATTGGTTTAATAATCTAAATAAATAAATATTTAACTAGTGATTTATCTTTTAAAAACTAAATAAATGTTTTTAATTATAATGTATGTATATTATAGATAATCTTTGTTTTGGAATTTAATAAATAAATGAAGTTTTGTTTTTAAATTTTAAATATATATTTAGTAATTGGGAATTATGTTTTAAAATTTAATTTTAAGTTTCTCACTATTATTTAAATTAATAATTATATGGTTTGAACTATTTAAAATAAATGTTAATTTTGTTTAAAATTTATCTTAGCTTAATTTTTGTTTTAAATTTAAATAAAGGTTGATTTTATTTCTTTTTAAATATTATTTGATTAATATGATTTAGAAATATTTTATATAAGTCTAAAATACAAATAGCATATGGTTTAAATTTATTTATTAATAAAAGTGCTTTATAATCTTTTTATAAATCATTTAAAATTTGTTAAATTGTTATTTTCAAGCCATAATAATGAATGTATTATTTTCCCATAAATATAAAAAGAATTAAACTAAGAAAATAGAATCTTCATTTTTAATTGAATAAATTGATTTTAATTTGGAATTCAAGGGATCAATTTGAACTTGGAATTTTGTTTGAAATTCAAATTTATAGATTCTTTAAAAGAATAATTGTATAAGTTTTAATTTATAATTTGTTATATTTACATTTTCTTTAAAATAAGAAATTTACATGAGTATAAATAAATTAAAGAAAACCCTTTACAAACATTTAAAAATATAACTTAATTAAATAAAGACAAGTGTTAACAATTAAACAATCCAAATCAACATGTGTTTATGTAGGAACTAAATTACATGATAAGTGTCATTTTGTTTTTTTTTTTTTAATTCCACTATTTTCAGCCCTTAATCATTTCTATTTCACTTCATTTTTAAAAAAAATTAAAAGCTTGTTGAAAACAAAGAAGAAAACATTACACTTAAATCTGAAATTCCTCAAATCAATTCCTGCATATAATCAATCTGTTGATCACCTGCATTTCATCTCGGAAAATCAAGTATTTGCATATCAAAAAAAAATTACTCAAAGAAGATCAACATGCAATTTCAAATTTCTGTAAAAATCAAGTTTGCATTTTTTTTACAACCTGAAGATCACTGCATTTTTCTCTGGAAAATCATGTTTGCAATTTCAAATTCATGCAGTCTCAAGTGTGCATTTTCATAGAGCCTGCAAAACCTTCTCTGGAAATTGCCAGCAAGTAACCTGGAATTAAGGCATATTTTAGGCCTGCATGCGTGAAGTTTATAATCAGAGCAGTAGCACTACAGTTCAATTAGCATAACACTGCAACATTTAATCAAAAAGGACAGGATTCAAAGCTTTTCAAAAAAATAATAATAATAAGGAGGCAGCCTCTGTTAAAATCAGGTGATTAACATATTTGTTAAATAATTTATGTTTAACATGGTTGTATGACTTATCCTGTGATGAGTATGACTTGTGATAAGTAGGTTCCTGTATATATATCTATGAATTATCGGTAGATATTGGGATGAGATGTGTGCATGTTTGCTAGTATCTTTAACCCCTCTGTTTCTTGCTTAAACTCAGTTTTTATTTTATTTTTTATTTTTTTTATAACACCTACTTCTGGATCTAGCCATTTTTATCATTTAGGTTACAAACATAAATAGTTGTTTGAATCATAAAATTTAGCTTAAAAATTTAATCAAGTTAAAAATAAATTTAACTTGCTCTGGAAACCCAAAAGGGTCAGGAAGACATGAGATTTGTAAAAATTCAAATACCATAATTTATTAATTTAAGTTTTTGATCTGAAATCTGATGAGAAAACTTGATTTTTAAACCCAAAATCATAATTTTTAACAATTAATCTAAGGAGCAGTTCTAGTTAATCAAAAAGGGGGGTTTTGGGTTGCCTCTGGCATTATAGAAGCTTGGAATGGTTAGGGTTCATGTTGGAGGAAAAAGAGTGATCTAGCACTTCGGCAAAATTATCAGATAGGCGAATGGTTCATCATGGCAGCTGTGGTTAAGGATCGAAGATTGTAAACCTAGTTTTGAAGATGAGTGGGAGTTTGATCATTTCATGGTGTAGGATTGATCGAGTGTGACCATATTTAGGGAAATGGAAGAATGGTTATCGCCGTAGCTGTAGCCAGAGAGGTAGGTATTCTGGTGATCGAAAATTTGGAATCGAGGATGTTCCAGGTTTGGATTATGACCAGATTTTAGGTTGATCACTCAAATTTTGGTTGCAGATTGTTATTGATGATCTGATGTTTGTGATGTTACGCGAAGTTGTTTTCTGATGTGTTGTTGTTGTAGGAGTTGGCCGGTGGTGTCAGAGCCACCGTGCATGTGCACGGAGCTCATATTTTCTAATGATCTGAGAATAAGGGGTGGGGGTATTATACTCGAGTAACTGCACGGGTCATTTGAGAGTTTTCTCGAAGTTGAGGGAAGTTTTACTCGAAGTAAAAGAGTTCGAGCTCGGGTAGTTTTTTTTTTAGTTGCAGATTTTGTTTTCAGGAAACCTGACTGTTTCAGGTTTTCAAAAATTTAAACTAAATTAAAAAAAAAAAAAAGCAAAGCCAGATTTAAACAAGAGTTGAAGCAAGTATGAATATGAATTCAAAATGAATTTAACTTCTTCTTTCAAAATAAATAAATTTTTATAAAATGAAAAGTTTAACAACTGAAACTTGTTTACAGTATTCATAATGAGGTTTAAAAATCTGAAGAAAAAAAAATTAAAACAAGATTTAAATTTAAGTTACAAATCTGAATGGCAAAATCTGAATTCAAATATGAATTTGAATCTTAGGATTTGAAAAGAAAATCAGTTTATAAATTCTGATGTTATAATCAAGTTTGAATATTTTAGTATTTATAACATGTGTTTCTATAAATCTGAAATGAAATTTAAAATTGTATTTTAAATTTAAATTTTTAAATCTGAATCTGAAACACGATTTGAATTCTAGCTTGTAATATAAATAAGATTTTGAACTTAAATGTTTCAAAATCACTTGAATATATTTAAAGTATAATTTAGATTTACTTAAATTGATTATGGGTTAAATTATTTTTAAATTACCTTATGTATTAAAATGAAATAAAAGGGATTTAGAATACTTAAACCTTGTTTAAGTTTAAACTTGATTTCATTTTAATTTTAAAATGGAATTTAGATGAAATTCTAAAAAGAAATTGTTTTTAACTATTTTGAAAATGATAACTAAGTCATGAATAAGATTAATGATAATCATTAAGTTAATAATAACTTAAGAATTTATAATTCATTAATTGATTAAGTTAATTAAGTCTTGTTATTAATTAATGTAATTAATTATTTAATTAGGTTAATTAATTAAATAATTAAGGGTTTTATTTAATTAATTAAAGGATTAGTAAGTTAATTAAAATTGATGAAATTTTAATTAAGAAATCAATTAATTAAATAAGATTTAATTTAATTAATGATTTGAATTTATTAATCAAGTAATTAATAATTAATTAAGTTTTTGATTTATCACTTGATTAATTTAATAATTATAGATTAATTAATGAGTTTTATAAATAAATTAAGAATTAATATTGATTAATTCAGTTAATTACTTTGGAAAAATAATTAAACATTTGTCAAATGAAGGTCATTAACTTAGTATTATTTTATAATTAATTAATATAATTAATTTTAATGATTAATTGGATTTATTAATTTAGAGAAAATCATTTGAGAATTGTTTAAGTGTAATTACTTAATGAAAGTAATTAAGAAAATTAATTACTAATTGTAATTAATTAAGTTTATTTTGATTAATTAAGTTAATTAATTAAGTTTAATTAATTTAAACTAATCATTGATTAATTTGAGAAGTAATTACCAATGTAATTAAAAATGAATAATTACTTAGTGAAGTAATTAAGAAGATAAATTACTTGATGTAATTTAATTGCAGAATACTTGGATAATGGAGGAGTTTTGGAATTCAATTACTTTGTGTAATTAATATGTAATTAGTATATTGAATAATTACTCAAAGTAAGTAATTAATAATTAATTACTTAGTGTAATTAATGTAGGTTTTGAAAATTGAGTTATTTAAAGATAATTAAGAGATGAAATTGATTAAGTTAATTACTTAATGTGATTGATCATGAGTGATTAATCAATATGGATAATTGATAATTAATTTAAATAGGATAATTATAAATAAATAATTTGGGATCATTAATTTAAATAATTAATGATGAAATTAAGGACGGATTAATTAAGAACAATTAATCAATGAAGGAATTAATTAATGTAATTAATTAAGGATTAATGTAATTAATTATAATTAATTAATTAATGAAATAATTACAGGTTAATTACTGAATTTGGTTTGGAATAATTAATTTGTGAAATAAATTAATGGTTAATTACTTGAATGTAATTAAAGAATAATTAATCAAGATGTTTAATTAGAGTAATTTATTTAAGGGTAATTAATAAATTGATTGTAATTAACTAAGCGATATGTAAGCAAGATTTATATGGATGAGTAATTAATTTAATTTATTTTAAAATTAATTATGGAAGAAGTAATTAATTTAATTCATTTTAAATTAAATATAATGATGATTAATAAGTCATTTCTTGTGAATGCTGTTTGATACTGATTACCAAATGGTTGAGATCTTAGTATGAGATAAGTGATGTTGTGTGTTTTGGATGCTATGGTTGCATTGGAATTGATGATATGAATTATCTGTTTGGAATGATACTATGGATTATCTGTTGTGATGATAATGTTGATTTACCTACTGTGATGTTGTGTATTATCTATCTGTGTGTATATAGATAATATTGAATTGTATTGTTTTAAACTTTAAAACAACTTAGACCTAAAAGACACATTTTGGATTTCGATGAGACCGGGATCGGGTTTCCATATTTGGATATCCAAAAACCACATCGATCCAAATTTACGATAGGTTACGAATCTCAAGTAAATATGAAGATTCAGAGTGCAAGGGTTATCGTCGTTAACTCTGAGAGTGATTCCAAAATGAGTGTAACGAGATAATGCCTTCGGTTTCGTTCGAACCCGAAACGAACTTGTATGGATTGAATGCTTTCAGAACATCGTAAGGTGGATGATGAGCATTCTAGGAGATGTGTTCCCTAAAGGTAATCGTAGACACAAGCCTCATCAACCGAGAATGGCTAAAACAAGGGAGGTACAGCAAGGCTTCGTGGGTAGCTCCCACTGAAGAGCGAGATTTACCCGTCTAAAAGTCCCTTAATATTCGGCTGTGTGGGCAGTTGGTTGCAAACAACTGCGGGGTTGTCTTGTTCGGAGCAGTTTAGTAAGGAATGGTTCCGGCCCTGTGTTGCAGGGAACGGGGTACTCCTCGATACGGAGATCTAGGCCACGTACTGTGACGGGCGGTACCCCAGTAGCCCTGCCATTGTATGGAATCCAAAATCCAATAAGTGCCAACGGTTTTGATTGTATTACCCACTTTTGTGGCTAGTAGCTGGAATTTAATAATGTAATAATTTCAGCTATTTCATATTTACTTGAAACCCCTAGACACTATTATAATATCACCGGATTTCCTATCAAATGTTTTGGTTAGCGTAAGGTAAATTTTTTTCCATGTTTATGTGTGGGAAGTCTTACGTGATACCTTTTCTTTTAAAAAGGTTTTTAAAAGTTAAGCAACCTTAACCTGTTACTCACACAGACCCATGTCTGACCCGGAGTTTATCTTTTTTTTCTTAAACTCTTGGGTACTCAAATTTTTACGAGTAGCCAAGGGATTCAGGTTGGCTTTGGCGAATATTGGAGGAGCAATGGAGCAGGGGCTTCTACGTTGTAGATATATAGTTTCCGCTGTGTTGTGTTTGTATTGAGTTGTAAATACTAGACAGGTGTTTATAACTGTCTAGTATATGTGGTGTATCTTATGTAACTCTGAGTGATGTTGTATACTATGTAAATACTTATGTTATTAATATAATTTATTCGTTCCGCTGTTGAGATTCGAGTGTTGTTTCTTCTTTCTCTTCTTTCTTTTCTTTTTCTATCCCTTTCTTTCTTAAAGATGATGCGATTTTATGGGAGTAGAAAGTCGGGTCGTCACATTTGGTATCAGAGCGCTAGGTAGAGTGAATACCTAGGCTCTTGAGTGATTTCTTTCTTGAGAGAGCGTATTTGTAATTTTGATATACATATATATATATATATATATATATATATATATATATAATTTCTACTTGTTTGTT
Organism: Allium cepa; assembly: GCA_030765085.1. Lineage (NCBI taxonomy): Eukaryota > Viridiplantae > Streptophyta > Magnoliopsida > Asparagales > Amaryllidaceae > Allium > Allium cepa. The sequence continues at coordinate 869,542,732 of CM060943.1, read as the reverse complement.
GGGTTCCCTGTTCGGGTTTCCAATATGAGATATAAAGGTAGATTGGGTAGTAGTGTGTATAACGCGACTACCATTGGTTGGAGTTTGTATGTTTGAGGTTGGAAGTGTATTTTTCGAGACTGTAGACCTACTACCGTCTCGAGTGAGCATTGCAGTGGTGTAAGGACTTCGTTAATCTCTGTAGGCAACCTATTAAGGTTCGGAGTCATCTTTGAAGTTGAATGAGTAGAGTTTGGATCTGTTGGCTGAGCAGAAGCGAGTGATGGTATCTTTTTATCTCGGGAAGCAGTGACTATGGATGTTTCCGAAGATATTTCTTTGGAACAAGTTTAAGGAAGCAGGTCTGCTTCGGTGTTGTGGCTGAGTTTACCGGGGTGTTTCTGTTTGGTTTGAAGTCCGAGTTTCTCGAAGAGCTTTGGATTGGGAATTCTTTGGCATTGGTGTTAGCAGTGCAGCTCGGAGTGTTCTGTGTGTTGGCAGAGTTTTCTGACTTAGCAGTTTTCTAGAGATGGAGTTCAAAGCGGTAGAGTAGAACCCATTTCTTCGATCGATTGGTAAGACCAGTATAAGCTGTTCTGAGTGGTAAAGAGAACAGTTTTCTTTGGATTTTAGTTTGGATTGATCGCAAAAGTGACTTGCGATGATTAAGTATTCTCTTGGATTGTTAGGGATTTTTCTGAATATTTTCAGGAAAGTCAGAGTTTGTCCGCATCTAGAGATTCAGTTTTCTTATCGACCAGGATTCCAAGTGTGATACCGATGATTCAACCAGTTGAAGGATTGGTTCCTTGAGATGGAGTTTGTTGAAGCAACCAAGGATTTGAGGAACTTCTGAGTTTTCTCTTGGTTATCAAAGATGTTCTTGGTTTTGTTGTCCAGTTATGCTTGTGTTCTTCGTCAGCATTCTTTTCTACTCCAGATCAGAGTTGTCCAGCGGAAGCAGTTTGGAAGTACATCTGCTTTTCTTTTCCGAATAGAAGAAGTTTGTTTTCTTCTGATGGTTGTGAGTGGAGTTTGTTCTTGATCTTGGTTGATCGTGGAGGATGATTCCGGTGGATTGAGTTTGGTCCAGTTTATTTCTTGAGACATCAGCAAGGGTTGAGCTGATCAGGCAGGATGTAGGAAGCCCAAGATCGTCCGAAGAGTTTTATGAATTTGAAGTCGAGAATCTGATTTTGGATAGATTTCTCAGTTTTTAGGAGCTATAAATTTTGGTAAGGTTGGGTAAGCTAGCTCCGAGATGTTTTGGATTTCTTCTATGTTCTGTTTTGGATAAGTGTTTAATTTTCTGGATTGAATTGCCAGTTTGGACAACTGGAATTCGATGCGTTTCACGTATCTCTGAGGGAGATCGTGTATGATCTGTTAACTCCGCTTTGAAAATAACACCACGACCTAACGACTTAAGAAATGGGACGATTTAACTGGTTCGAGAAGTAAGCGACCTAACACATGAAGCGACTTACAGGAAGCCACGACCTAACGACTTAAGAAATGGGACGAGTTAACTAGTTCCATAAGTAAGCGACCTAACACATGAAGCGACTTATAGGAAGCCACGACCTAACGACTTAACTGGTTCAGAAGTAAGCGACCCAACACATGAAGTGACTTACAAGAAGTGGACGACCTAACGACTTAAGAAGTGGACTACTTTACGACCTAAAGAGATAAAAGCGGCAGCGGCCTAAGTACTCCGCGATTTAAAGAGATAAAGCGGCAGCGACCTAGTGCTTTCACGACCTACTTTAAGTTGTTCACGACTTAGCACTTAGTGATTGAACCATGCCGCTTTCCGTTAGGTCGCTAGAACCTGCTAGTTAGTTCAGATGGCCAGGTGCGAACCAGTTAGGTCGTAACCCATATCCCCTTAACTTGCTGATGACTCATGACTTATCTTAGGTCATAGCCTACGACCTACGACTTACTTTAAGTCTCTCACGACTTAAGACCTGACCAGAATTTCCTATATATACGGCCTAAGTTCCAACATAGAGTGGACTTTTGGATCATTCTTCAAGGCACGAACACTCTGCCATTTGCTCAACTCAAGCAGCACTTCAAGCACTCAAAACACCAAGGACATTACGATAAACTTCAAGAGAAAATCTACATCATTCGACATGAATTCAAAGGATTATTCCTCATCGAAGTTTGAGCTACTAGTCTAAAGTGTATTGTAATTGAAGAAAGTTGTATAAGTTGTACTTGAATCGAAAATAAAGAGAATTAAAGTGGACGTATGCTCGACTATAGGCCGAACCACTATAAAAACTACGTCTTTTACTGCTTTTCTGTAATTTTCTGCTTATCTCTGATTCCCGTATTGACGGGTGGTGCTTTCACATTTAGTCTACATACACCGGAGTGTTAGCGTCTGATTTTTTACATTAACTTTTTTGGTGCTTTCACTGAGAACCCATCTCAAGATACTTTCATCATAGCTTCGTAGAAATTTGTGGAAAGGATCTCTCTAAACACCAGAAGTTTATCAGAAATAATGGCTCCTGGAAGAAAACGCAAGTCTGTTAGATCCGACGATGTTCGCGAGACTACCGCCACTTCTCCTCCTTTAAGTCAAACAACTCCAACTGTTGGAGTAACGCGAGCAGAATTGGATGCTGCGGTTTCTGGGCTATATCAGTAGATGGAAACCCAAAACAATCTGATGTTGGAAAGGTTGAATGCTTTGCTTGGGGATAACCGTCAACCAGTGAATAACGAACCAAACTTTGCTGATAATGTTCATGATGTTGAAGAAAGAGATGTTCCTCAAAGGGCAGCTGGCCCAGTCAAAGACACACCTCCCCAAGTTGGAGGATCGGGACAACAACCAACTTTCCATGAGCGCCTGTCGAGGCAAACTTCTGAGAAGATGGCCGATGCTTGTCCTGCTGAGCCTCTTAATGATGAGGAGTATTTCTCTGGGATGGTCCGACAAATCATGAAGGAAAGTATGCAAAGGGAGGAAGACAAAAAAGAATGGGGGTTCGCTCTAAGCAAGACTCCATTCACTGAAAGGATTTTGAAAGAAGAGTTTCCTAGGAAGTTCGTTCCTCCTACCATTCTGGCTTATAAGGGGACGAGTGACCCAAATGAATTTCTGTACAAGTATGATTGGCACATGACGGGTGCCAGAGCTTCTGATGAGGTCAAATGCCGGTATTTTCCTGTACACCTGGAAGGAGTTGCTCTACTTTGGTTCACAAAGCTGCCAGTCCGATCGATAGACCAGTTTTCTGATTTGACTCGAAAGTTCAAGGAACAGTTCAGATTGTACGCTTTGAAGGCGAAAGATATAATGTCGTTATCCAGCTTGGAGCAGAATCCTGGAGAATGCATTAGATCTTTCTTGAATCATTTCAATATAGCTTTGGCTGAAGTAGACAACGCAGGGCCGAGAATGATTTTGACGTACCTGAGGAGGGCTATTGACAAGACAAGTGGGTTCGGGAAGTGGTTGAAAATGAAAGAACCGAATTCGCTTGACAAGTTTTATAAGAAAGCCGATGAATTCATGCGCTTGGAAAGCCTCCAAGCACCGGCTAAGGTGGTATTGACAGGGGCTGGAAATAGCAGTGCTGTTCCGAATAAGAAGGAATCTGGCAATCAGAAGAGGGGAAACGATGGTCAGAAGAAGCAAGGAGATGCAAAGAAAAGTCATCCCTTCAACTTCACCCCTCTGACTGATACCCCGGAAAACATCTACTTTGCAAACAAAGACACGGTTGAAATCACCGCACCAGCTAAGCAAAGGGTTAATAAGAAAGCTGAGAAGAATGGAAGGTTTTACCGGTTCCACAACCAACCTGGGCACGATACCAATGAGTGCCGTCACTTGAAGGAGTTGATTGAGGAACTATTGAAAGAAAACAAGCTCCAGCAATATGTAAAGAGGAACAGGAATGACCCAACTTCGTCAACTCAAGGACAACAGGCTCCTGTTCATCGTCCTAGTTCAAGTGAACAGGTAGCAGCTAATGAATCAGAGAGGCCCGCTATTAATGTGATTACAAGAGGACCTCACCCAGCTGGCAGAAGCTGGGGTGAGATGGAACGATACGCTCATGCATTGAAATATGCCCCAACAGAGGAGAGTGTTTTTGTGTTGGAAGATGCTGCACCTCTGAAGCAGTAGAAAACTTTTAATGATGATATTGTCTTCAGGGTCAGGGCTTCTATGGTTGTTGAAGCCCCTACCATAGATCCTTTGGTCATTTCTGCTGGCATTGGGCCAGCTATTGTAAGAAGAGTTCTTGTTGATCGTGGTGCTTCTTGCAATATTCTTTTCAAAAAGACGTTTGATCAGATGAAGATCCCAATGGCTGATGTTCAAGCTTCGTCGCAAAAGATTGTTGGGTTTACTGGGGAACCCAGGCAGCCGATTGGGACTATTGACATGTTCGTGGAACTTGAAGAGGGGCAGAAGAAGGTCGTTCGAATGCAGACTTTTGTAATTGTTGATTAATTTTCTGCCTACAACACCTTCCTAGGCCGTCCAACTCTTGCAGCCTATAAAGCAATCCTCGCCCCGTGGTGCCTTACCATGAAATTCCCCACAGATAATGGAGTCGGTGTGGTTAAAGGGGATCAGAATGTGGGGCGGGAATTTTATTTGATAGAACTGCGTGAGGCAAGGAAGAGAGAGATGGGAAAGGATGCGGCAGCCCCAGTCCGCATCAAAGAATCAACCTTGTAGCAATTACAGGGTGGACCCTGTACTGGCGAATGTAGCGAAGCACGAAGAAAAATGGATCCCAGAAAAGCCAGTGCAGGGGAGAATCTAGTGGTGCCAGTGGAAGTAACGATACCAGTACCTGTTGACCCAAAAGACCCAAACAAGGTGCTGAATGTGGGTTCATGACTTAATACGGCAGTTCAGAATATTTTGATATCATTCCTGAAAGCAAATCTGGATGTATTTGCTTGGACCCATGCTGATATGTGTGGAATATCGCCTGAAGTTGCAATACATACTTTGAATATTGATCCGAAGTTTACACCTGTGAAACAGAAAAGAAGAACCCAGGGTCCTGAAAAGTCAGTAGCATTGAAAGAAGAGGTAGATCGGCTCATGGAGAATGGCTTTATCAAAGAATCTACTTATCCGAATTGGGTTTCAAATCCAGTACTGGTTATGAAAGCTAATGGAAAGTGGAGAGTATGTATCGACTTTTCAGATTTAAACAAGGCCTGCCCCAAAGATTATTTCCCGTTACCCAGGATCGATCAGTTGGTGGATGGAATAGCGGGGCATGAATTGTTGTCTTTTATGGATGCTTACTCTGGATATAACCAGATCATGATGCATGAGCCAGATCAGGAGGACACGAGTTTCATAACCGATGTTGGTCTGTACTGCTACAAAGCCATGCCTTTCGGACTGAAGAATGCAGGGGCAACTTACCAAAGACTTGTTAATGCGATGTTTAAGCCACAGATTGGAAAGACTATGGAAGTTTATGTTGACAATATGTTGATTAAATCAAAGAAAGAAGTAGACCATATGGACCACTTAGCGGAGATGTTCCCCGTCCTCCGAAAGTATGGAATGAAGCTTAATCCCTTGAAGTGTTCATTCGGGGTGGAGTCCGGAAAGTTCTTGGGTTTCATTGTGAGCGCTAGGGGAATTGAGGCTAATCCTACTCAAATCACTGCCTTAAGAGAAGTCAAAGCTCTTAGAACGAAGAAGGAACTGCAAAGTCTCAATGGAAAAGTCGCTGCCCTAAGTAGATTCGTTTCCAAAGCTACTGATAAATGCATTCCATTCTTTGATGCTCTGAAGAAAGGAAGGAAAAATTTTGACTGTACTCCAGAATGCCAGAAAGCTTTCGATGAGTTAATTCGTCATATGGAAACGCTTCTGATACTTTCCAAGCCCGACAATGGTGAAGATCTTTTTGTATACTTCGCGGTCTCAGCTCATGCTCTTAGTGCGGCACTAGTATGGGAAGACGTCAAAATTCAGCACCCAGTCTACTATATTAGCAAAAGGTTTACTGGGGCAGAAATGAATTATTCAAAGTTGGAGAAGCTCGCCTATTGTCTCCTGATTTCATCAAGAAAATTGAGGCCATATTTTCAAGCTCATCCTATCAAAGTCCTCACTGATCAGCCTCTAAAGCAAGTCCTCTTTCGCCCTGAGACTTCGGGTCGCCTTTTGAAGTGGAATATTGAACTCAGCCAATGCGACATCACTTATCATCTCCGGAGAGCAATCAATGGACAAGCTTTGGAAGATTTCATCGCAGAATGTACAGACAAAGGTGATAGTGAGGAAGTAGTGACTGATAATCCCCCAATTCAATGGAAATTGTATGTTGATGGCACAAGAAACAATTACTGTTCCGGGGCCGGGGTTGTGCTTGAACCCCTAAAGGGCGGTCATTGTGCTATGCTTTAAGATTGGAATTCCCTTCGACAAACAATGAAGCAGAGTATGAAGCTCTTATTGCCGGTTTGAGAATTGCTAAAGAATTGAATGTCAAAATGTTGCAGATCTTCAGTGATTCACACCTTATTGTATGTCAAGTCAAGAAAGAGTTTCAAACTAAAGGAGGAAATCTGCCCGCTTACTTGTCAAGAGCCTAGGAGCTTCTCGATGACCTTGACCATTGTACGATAAATCATATACCCCGAGAAGAAAACATGAAGGCAGATTCTCTCGCAAAGTATGCAAGCACTGGTGAAGCTCAATTATTGGGACTAGTTCCTGTGGAAGTCCTGTCAACTTCAAGCATTGATGAGATGGATATTGACTGGATCATGACTATATCACATGAGCGAGAATCATGGATGACTCCGATATTGGAATATCTGCGCGACGGTTCTCTACAAGAAAACTCAAAAGAATTGCATAAGTTGTTAAAAAAAGCCTCCAGATAAATAATTCAAGATGGCCGATTGTATAGGCGTGGATTCTCAATGCCATTACTCCGATGTGTGACCAAGGAAGAAGCTGAGACAATTCTAACTGAGGTACACGGAGGAGAATGTGGAGATCATTCAGGTGGTCAAACTCTAGCAAAGTAAATTCTCCGTTATGGGTATTTTTGGCCAGATATTAATCGTGATGCTGCAAGTTACGCCCGAAAATGTGATCGATGCCAGAGATTTGCAAAAATCCCAAGAGCACCTTCCACCGAGATAACGTAGATGGTCAGTCCGTGGCCATTTGCTATTTGGGGAATAGATCTCATCGGGCCTTTGCCAACTGCCAAATCCGAGATCATATATGCTACTGTTGCTATTGATTATTTTACTGAATGGGCTGAATCTGAACCATTAGCTACTATTACCTCTAAGAAGATGATAAACTTTGTAACTAAGAATATCATTTGCATGTATGGTGTGCCTCAAAAGATAATCACAGACAATGGAACCCAATTCGAAAGTGAAGAGTTCCAAGATTTTTGCAAGAAATTCAAGATCCAGAAAAGCTTCTCAGCAGTAGCTCATCCGCAGACAAACGGGCAAGTGGAAGCAGTGAACAAAATTATCAAATCAACCATTAAAAAATAGCTTGAGAAAGCAAAAGGTGGTTGGGTCGATAAGCTACCACTAGCACTATGGGCATACAGAACTACCCACAAAACTGCGACAGGACACACTCCATTTTCACTGGCATATGGATCAGAGGCAATGATTCCGGTAGAAATAGAGGTCCCTTCACATAAAAGAATCCATTTCAATCAAGCCGAAAACGAAAAGCTGCAACTTGAAGCCCTTGACTTCCTTGATGAAAAAAGAGAAGAGGCTGAGCTCAGAATTGCGGCTCGTCAGCAAAGAATTGCCAGGCACTTCAATTCCAAAGTTCGCCAACGCAGCTTTGAAGTTGGGGATCTAATCTTGAAAAGAATTATGACACCTACAGGCGTGTTTGGGCCAAACTGGGAAGGGCCGTATGTCATAGGCCAAAAACTTCTTGATGGCACATTCAAACTCATAACTGTCGAAGGAGACCCAATTCCAAGAGCTTGGAACAGCAATCATTTGCACCCATATTTTACCTAAAGGCTTTAATGAAATATTGTAAAAGAATGATGAATGTATGATTCTTGTATTGAAAGCCATTGTAAAGCCAGTGCAAGTGAATAATAAGAACTATAAAGTGGATGTAGGCCCAGTTCTTGGCCGAACCACTATAAATCTTGTGTTCTTTACTATTATAAACTGCTTGTTTTATTTCGATATATAAAATACATCAATTGTATTGCTAAAATGTCGATTTAATACTGTAGGCCATTAAAAGACCAAGCAATCCCTGACATCACCCAACAAGCAAATGCTAAGCCGTTCAAAATTTCCATACTCAAATCCTACGAAAGAAGTGCTTCAAGCAGAAAGTTGGTGATTCTGCTGGAAGTGGGCCCTTGCTAACTAATTATGGTTGTTCGTACAAACGAGCATCCGGTTAAATAGCCTGTGTCTGCCCCCACCAACTCGCTTAACTATGAAGTATACTTCTTTGGATAAAGGAAATTATTGGCAATAGAAAGAGAGGTGAGTTTGGAAAAGATAACGGGGATCGCCGATATGAATCAATGGCAAAGAGACATGGGAGAGCAAGCATCAAACAGCCAAAGACCTCTTCGGAGGCACAAGTCCTCTTCGGAGGCACAACTCTTCGGAGGATAAAGACCTCGAACGGGGCATGCTAGAAAACGAAAGTTTTCTTTCTCAACAAAAAAGGATTGGTATGGAATGACCAGGAGCACCTTCCCAACTGGAAGGCAAGGCGCTTGTTCACTAGCTGAGACAGTTTGCGCAGACAAACGTCCAAGTAACTTGCGTCCGCCCCGTGAATCCATGGGATGATCCGAGGCACCTTCCCAAGTGGAAGGCAAGGCGCTTGTTCACTAGCTAAGACAGTTTGCGCAAATAAACGTCCAAGTAACTTGCGTCCGCCCAGTGAATCCAGCCAACCATGAGGAGGAAACTTCCACGCATACTCGGAGCCACGCATTCCACCAAGATTTGAAATAAAACTTCACAAGTGATGGAATGTGAAAACCCCTCTTCGGAGGCCCATTTCACCATAGTTGAAATGCTAAAAGACCTCTAATGGACCTCGCCAAAAAAAGAGAGATCTTTCTCGATAAAAAGTTGTAGACTGATCGGTGGTACAGAACACTCGTGTCCGCCTCGTGAATCCATCCAACCGAGAGAAGGAAACTCCAAACTTCCAGGCAAAAGCCCTACTCAGAGGCACACATTTCACCGTGATCTGAAATAAAACTTCACACGAGTCGAAATGTGAAAAGCCCTCTTCGGAGACCCGCTTCCCAACGAACAGGGAAAAAATAAAAGCCTCTCCCAAGAGGCAGAAAAAAAAGGACCTCTTCCCAGAGGCACAATCAAACAAAAAGACCTCTTCCCAGAGGCGCAATCAAACAAAAAACCCTCTTCGGAGGCACAAGAAGGTCGAAGCCCTTTTTCGGAAGGCCCACTGTACTGTGAAGTAAAATTCACTTGCCAAAGCAAAAGTGACTTTTTCCAAAAGGTGAAGTGTAAAAACTTTGCAACAAAAAAAAGAGAAGACTTCTCCAATACGAAGCGCATTCTACTAAATCGGAAAAATATTTCCTTGAAACGGAAATATTATCCTATAAAGTATAAATGCAAACCTCCTTCAAATGGAAAAGTTGTTCTCTAAAGGAAGAGTACAAGTCTTCTCGAAACAGAAGAGTTGTTCTCCGAAATTTTGCCAATGTGAAAGAGATTGCAATAAACCATGGTATGGGGGCAATATAATATAGTCGTCGCAAAAATAAAAACAATGCTCAAGCAACATACCATAGGTTTACTGCAACTTGTTGCAACATAAAGAAAATAAAGAAACTTGCATGAAGACGGAAAATAAATACGTTCTCAAATACAGACAAAAATTTGCATAAGTAAAAGAATCATTTTATTCCATACTATGAGAATTTTATACATGTGCAGGTTTCAAAATAAAAGAATGGGGGGACCGGTACCCGCATAATTTTCAGTCAACACAAGCTTATATACAATTAAAAAGCAAAAAGCGAGATAAAAAGCACAGGACCAAAGCCATCATTTCTTCTTCCTTCCACCTTTTGAGCCTGAGCCTGGCCGGATGGTCAACTTCTTAGGACGGCTTATAAGAGTAGGGGACGAAGGAGAAAGGTGCACAATTGGACTTTCTTCTACTTTTTCCTCGCCGGCTGAAGCTTCCTTCTTCTTCTTCGAAACTCCACTTTTCCCCCTCTTCTTAGAAGAAGACCCGCTTCCTGGAGTGAAAAGTGTGGTTAACGGCATATCGTCAAAACCAGTTGGTTTCGAAGTCTTTTCACCCTCTTCAGGATCTTCTCCCCTATGTTCTTGTGTAGCAATGGGATCGTCCAAGTCTTGGAGAGCTTCTATTTGCTCCTCTTGTGATCCCGGTTGAGAGGCAGAAGGAGGAGTGACCTTAAGAGACGGAGGAGAAATAACTGGAGGAGGGGAAGTCTGAACAATGCTCGGTGTTTTCTCTACAGAAGAAAAGAAGTTAAAGTCAGTATCTCTTGTAAAAAGAGGAGTTAGTGGCACGTCGAGATTTAAAAAATAGTCAAGAAGTTCATCAAACTCATGTGAAGCGAACGAGCAGTCCACTTGAGTAAGATCAGCACTAAAGTTACCTGGCGAAGCAGGCTTTACTATGTCAACTTCAAAGCCCCGTGCGTCACCGCTCTCTTGACTCTCATCTCCATTATGAGCAGTTGCACCCTCAGTGATGGCTTTAGTAGGTGGCGGAGAATGGGAACCAGTACCCACAATGTCGATATCGGCCGAAACCAAAGGTTGAACTGGGTCGGTTAAAGCTGCCTTCCCTACATGTTCTCCTTCTGCCATTCCGGCTCTCCCTTTGACAAGTTGGTCCTTTCCCCTAGCAAGAGCGGCGCGTGTATCGTCATCAAGATAGTTGGTCTCTAGATCCGCCTCAGCATAGCCAGCACTGCCAAACATGTCAAGTATGGCCTCCCACACTTTGGCCAGAGTTATTTCATATTTGGGGCCTAGAAAGGAGAGACTACCACGCCCCAGGACGCAATGCAAGTAGAAGTCAAACAATGTTGAGCTGATATTGGCCTTCGTTGCCTCATGAGACTCTTCAGCTGCAATTTTGCCGGCAACGGCCTCATCACGCTCTCTTTCAGCTTTAGAGAGTTGAAGTTTTAGCATTTCGATCTCCACGTCCTGGGAGCTAGTCTTCTTTCGCAGCTCTGCGATGTCAGCAATATGGCCCTCATTAATTCTTTTTTTCTCGTCAAGCCTATCTTCGGCATCTCTTTGAGCGGCATAAGCATCTCGCACTTGTTGTTGAAGCACTTGCTCCGTTTGCGAATAGGAAGTGGAGGAAGTGGCAAGCTCTTCCTTAAGTTTTTCAACTTCCGCTTCGAGCTTTTCATTAAAAGTAGCAATGCTTCTCATTTCCGCATCATGTTGCTCAAGAATCTTCTGCCACTCAGATTTTTTGTTTTCCATTGTTAACATGGCTTCAAGATTCGCGCGATTTACCCTCTGGAGATCATCGACAAGATTTTTCCATCCTGACATTCTTTCGATATCAAGTTTGACAGCATCAAGGTTGCGCAGCATAGCCTGCTTATTGATCGGGACCAGGTCAAGATCAAAGCGCACTCCTTTCAGGCACCAGTTCGGGAATCGACTCTAAAGAGTAGCTGGGCCTGAACCAACTCTATAAGGGGGCCTTCCAATGATTGTTTGAATATCAGTACGTGCCAGGGCAGGAGATTGAGGCAGTACAGGAGCAGCAGGTTGTTCGGAAATCTCGGATGCTGATTTTTCGCCATGTTTGGCTCTTTTACTCACATCTTCGGCAATCTGACTTTTCCCCTTATCGTCACGGGACTTCCGTTTATGAGAATCATCTCCCCTATGGGAAGAATCGTGTCGCTCGTCCCGTCTTTCATGGCGTTCTTCGTGGGCACGCCTTTCACGAGTTTTTCGTGCGGCTCTTTCTTCGTCAGTCTCCCTATAAGAAGGAAGATATCTCTTGGGATCAAAAGAGCCGCGTCTCCCGTAATTCTGAAAGTCGTCGTAATAAGTGCATCGCCCCATTGAAAGACCTGAAAATGGAAAAGAGGCAAAGCTTGAGAATCTTTGAAGTAAAGTGCATGTAAGTGCATGAGAATGCTAAAAATCCTAAGTGTGTGTAACATGCAAACTACGCGCGTCAAACTACGAACCACTCCTCGGTTGTGGGGAAATGATGGGTTTTATAGCTAACATCAACTCTTGAGCTGACGGAGTCTGTTGTAAAGTGGATGTTGCTTCAACTGCTGAAGAGGTAACTCTAGCAGAAACAGGGTCGTCTTTAAAGAGCTCCTGTGAAGTGATCATCAGACCGCTCAACCCTTCAAAAACGTCATCCCACTCTACTTGGCTGGACTCGCTCTCGCAGTTCCCTCATCACCGGATTTCCCTGAATGATGAAAAGGCTCTTCCTCTTCGATGAATGGGGTAAGTGTAAGCTTGTTAGATGGCCCCGCAATATCAGTAGAAGTAGAGCACTTCACCAGTAAAGCTTCAGAAGTAGGTTCCTTCAGTATAGGTTCCTCAGCAGAAACGGGGGGCATCTGGCGATTTGGCCGGAGAATCGGGAACTTTGTGAGGTTGAGTGGAGCGAGAAGAGTGCAAAAGCTCATATTGGTGCAGAAGTTCATCTCTCAGCAAAAACTTAATACTTCTTTCTTCAGCTGGCACGGCACTTAATCTATCAAAGGTCATCTTGTGACTGGGATTTCTAGAGGGAGGAGGAAGTGCTGTAAAAGAAAAGAATGAAGTTAGCACTTAGCAATTCGAATCTTTAAAATATGAAATGGAGGAATGGGGATGATCAATCTCACTTCCTTTTATCTAGATGGCATAAAACCCTAGAGGACAGCGGACAAAGAAGAATTGATTCAGAAAGCCGTGAGTACTTTCGGAAAGATCAATAATAAGTTTGTGATTTATGGCACTTCTCACAAATATAAAGGAGGGGTGGTCTTTATTCTTGGCGAATGTGCATAAGTTGCAAATTTCTTCGAAGCTCGAAAGACGGTTAAGTGTCCTCCTGAATAAAACAATAATCCCATCAGGATGGCGCAGCCATTGGGATGTAGTTGAAAGGGAGAGATGGTTAGCCGGAAAAGGAGTTGATGAAGAAATTCATTGAAAGGGGGAATGGTACCACAAAGGCACATCTGGCGGTTGACGGCAATAAAACCGAGAGGTGGCCTGTTAGCAGTATCATTCGGGCCAGGAAGTCTAGCATCCGCTTCGGCAATCCCAAATTGAATACGTGATTGATTGAATACCCGCTGACTCAAGGTAGTTGGAGTTCTCTCCGGAGGATCAACCAATGGCTCAGCTATCGGGAAGACTCCTTCAGGTTGCTCGATTATCTCTTCTTGAGAAGACATTCTACACAAGGAACTGGATATTCAAATGTGAAGGTGCACGTTTCCTAAATGTGTGAAGTGTTGTGTAAAACTAACAAAGTGACAAGCAAGTATAACTGGAATTAAAATTAATAAACATATGACAAGTGTAAAATTTCAGGACTTGTCGCCTTAAGTCCAAATGCAGGTGCAGTATTGATGCAAACAAATCGACTTTAGTTGATTAACATTGCTTTACTACTTTACTTGAATTTGTTGGTTCACAGCATTTCATATAATTTCTTTAAGTTTATTATATTTTATCGACTAATCTGTCATTCGATGTGGGCAATCAGTGGCAGTATATTCGTCCCATTTTCTGCAAATGTTGTATTTAACAGGTTCTTAGCTTGCAAGTTAGTATAATCTGTAAAGAAGTGCAACAGAGTTCAGGCAGTTCACTCTAGTTGTTCAAGTTGGAGATTCAAATTAAGTACTGTCAAATTTTTGCAAGAAAACAAGTTTAAGCAACTTAATATAAGACGAAGTTCCATTAAGTCATTCTTTTTAAGTCAAAAAGTTCATTATCATCCTCTGGCGAGTTAAGGTTGTGATGCATGTTAAAAAATAAAGCTTCAAGTCAAAATATCGCAAAATTGCTCAAGTCCAAGCTCGGCCGCGACCTAAAACCTAAGTCGCACACATGATAAGTCACACGTATTGTAGGTCGCAAGCACGTTGAGTCGCGAGTAAGTTGGGCCGCGAATTAGTAAGTCGCTCTAGTGGTATTTCGGAACTACCGAGCTATTTTCCATCAAGAAGTCCTAAGTCTCGCACTCCAGTCGTCCGCTGCCACGTGCCCACATTCCTTGCCTCACCAGAGATATGGCGGCACAACCAAAAATCTATTAACCCGTTAAGGATCTTTTCACTTCCCCCAAACTTGCTAACCAGTTGATCTGAAACACAAAAATCCACCATCTTCTCAGCGAAACCCGTTATCTATCTATCCATACCACCAAATCACCCAACGCTAGTTCGAATTAACTCCGATCCATTATGGATAATACGCGCTCCTATGCTCTCAAGAATCGCAATGACAACATGGTTAATGGCAAATTAAATCAATTTCAACTTGATTCAAAAGTGAAGCGAAGCACACAAAGTTGGATTGGATCAGACGATGGGGTTTCGAGGTTCAAAGGTGATCGTGGTTGGATAAAAGTTGAATTCACTTACACAATCTGAAAGTAGGGATGAATCGGCAGCTTGATTGGAGCGGATTTGCCTGTGGATACTCGAGAAAATCGCTAATGGCAGAAAGGGTTATGGAAGCAGTTAAGGGGAAAGAAACGAGCCAACAGTTATATAAGACAGAGGCAAATGGATATGCAAGTTAAGCTATCTCTTAGGTCGTCCACGACCTAAGCATGTTAAGTCGAAGCACACGACCTACGACCTAGGCGTGTACTTCGAGGGGAAATTGTTAACTCCGCTTTAAAAATAACTCCACGACCTAATGACTTAAGAAATGGGACGATTTAACTGGTTCGAGAAGTAAGTGACCTAACACATGAAGCGACTTACAGGAAGCCATGACCTAACGACTTAAGAAATGGGACGACTTAACTAGTTCGAGAAGTAAGCGACCTAACACATGAAGCGACTTACAGGAAGCCACGACCTAACGACTTAAGAAATGGGACGACTTAACTAGTTCGAGAAGTACGCGACCTAACACATGAAGCGACTTACAGGAAGCCAGGACCTAACGACTTAAGAAATGGGACGACTTAACTGGTTCGAGAAGTAAGCGACCTAACACATGAAGCGACTTACATGAAGTGGACGACCTAATGACTTAAGAAGTGGACTACTTTACGACCTAAAGAGATAAAAGCGGCAGCGGCCTAAGTACTCCACGATTTAAAGAGATAAAGCGGCAGCGACCTAGTGCTTTCACGACCTACTTTAAGTCGTTCATGACTTAGCACTTAGTGATTGAACCATGCCGCACCGTTAGGTCGCTAGAACCTACTAGTTAGTTCAGATGGCCAGGTGCGAACCAGTTAGGTCGTAACCCATATCGCCTTAACTTGCTGACGACTCATGACTTATCTTAGGTCGTAGCCAACGACCTACGACTTACTTTAAGTCGCTCACGACTTAAGACCTGACCAGAATTTCCTATAAATACGGCCTAAGCTCCAATATAGAGGGGACTTTTGGATCATTCTTCAAGGCATGAACACTTTGCCATTTTCTCAACTCAAGCAGCACTTCAAGCACTCAAAACACCAAGGACATTACGACAAACTTCAAGAGAAAATCTACATCATTCGACATGTATTCAAAGGTTTATTCCTCATCGAAGTTTGAGCTACTAGTCTAAAGTGTATTGTAATTGAAGAAAGTTGTATAAGTTGTACTTGAATCAGCAATAAAGAGAAATAAAGTGGACGTATGCTCGACTATAGGCTGAACCACTATAAAAACTGCGTCTTTTACTGCTTTTCTGTATTTTTCTGCTTATCTCTGATTCCCATATTGACGGGTGGTGCTTTCACATTTACTCTACATACACCGGGGTTTTAGCGTCTGATTTTTTACGTTAACATGATCTATTTATGGTTTTGGAAGCAGCTGTTCTGGGAGATTTGGTTGTTGAGTCAGACTTGTCTGTAGTATGATGTCTTGCTCAGTTGTAGATCTAGATGAGTAGGAGTTCTGTAGCTCCGTAGTGTTGATTGTTTGGGTTTTATAGAGCGAGTATCCCGGTGTTTACTTGGGAAAACTCGAGGAAACTCTATCCAGAATTTTGTCTCGATAGTTAATTTTATTTGATTGGATGAATTGATTGCTATGGTTATTAGCATATGCTTGATATATGCTTGGTTTTAAAATTTAAAATCTTGAATAGGTTATTAAATTACCTTTTTTTTTAAATTTCGGGGACGAATTTCTTTTAAGGGGGAAGGAATGTGATATCCCGGAATTTTTGACAATATCAATTTAATAATCTTTATATAAAATTAAATTGATTTGATAATATTGATCAATAAAATATATGAATTGGTTTAATAATCTGAATAAATAAATATTTAATTAGTGATTTATCTTTTAAAAACTAAATAAATGTTTTTAATTATAATGTATATATATTATAGATAATCTTTGTTTTGGAATTTAATAAATAAATGAAGTTTTGTTTTTAAATTCTCTATATATATTTAGTAATTGGGAGTTATGTTTTAAAATTTAATTTTAAGTTTCTCAATGTTATTTAAATTAATAATTATATGGTTTGAAATATTTAGAATAAATGTTAAATTTGTTTAAAATTTATCTTAGCTTAATTTTTGTTTTAAATTTAAATAAAATTTGATTTTCTTTTTAAATATTCTTTGATTAATATGATTTAGAAATATTTTATATAAATCTAAAATACAAATAGCATATGGTTTAAATTTATTTATTAATAAAAGTGATTTATAATCTTTTTATAAATCATTTAAAATTTGTTAAATTGTTATTTTCAAGCCATAATAATAAATGTATTATTTTCCCATAAATATAAAAAGAATTAAAATAAGAAAATAGAATCTTCATTTTTAATTGAATAAATTGATTTTAATTTGGAATTCAAGGGATCAATTTGAACTTGGAATTTTGTTTGAAATTCAAATTTATAGATTTCTTAAAAGAATATTTATATAAGTTTTAATTTATAATTTGTTATATTTACATTATCTTTAAAATAAGAAATTTACACGAGTATAAATAAATTAAAGAAAACCCTTCACAAACATTTAAAAATATAATTTAATTAAATAAAGACAAGTGTTAACTATTAAACAATCCAAATCAACATGTGTTTATGTAGGAACTAAATTACATGACAAGTGTCATTTTGTTTTCTTTTTTTGTTTTAATTCAACTATTTTCAGCCCTTAACTATTTTTATTTCACTTCATTTTTTTTAGAATTAAAAGCTAGTCGAAAACAAAGAAGAAAACATTACACTTAAATCTGAAATTCCTCAAATCAATTCTAGCATATAATCAATCTGTTGATCACCTGCATTTCATCTCTGAAAATCAAGTGTTTGCATATCAAAAAAAAATTACTCAAAGAAGATCAACATGCAATTTCAAATTTCTGCAAAAATCAAGTTTGCATTTTTTTTTACAACCTGAAGATCACTGCATTTTTCTTTGGAAAATCATGTTTGCAATTTCAAATTCATGCAATCTCAAGTCTACATTTTCATAGAGCCTGCAAAACCTTCTCTGGAAATTGCCAGCAAGTAACCTGGAATTAAGGCATTTTTTAGACCTGCATGCATGAATTTTATAATCAGAGCAGTAACACTACAGTTCAATTAGCATAACACTGCAGCCATTACTCAAAAAGGACAAGATTCAAAGCTTTTAAAAAAAAAATAAGGAGGCTGCCTTTGTTAAAATCAGGTGAGTAACATTTTTTGTTAAATAATTTAAGTTTAACATGGTTGTAAGATTTATCATGTGATGAGTATGACTTGTGATAAGTAGGTTCCTGTATATATATCTATGAATTATCTATAGTTATTAGGATGAGATGTGTGCATGTTTGCGAATATCTTCGACCCCTCTGTTTCTTGCTTAAACTCGGTTTTTATTTTTTTTTATTTTTTTTAAAACACCTACTTCTGGGTTTAGCCATTTTAATGATTTAGGTTAAAAACATAAATAGTTGTTTGAATCATAAAATTTAGCTTAAAATTTTAATTAAGTTAAAAATAAATTTAACTTGCTCAGGAAACCCAAAAGGGTCAGGAAGACATGAGATTTGTAAAAATTCAAATACCCTAATTTATTAATTTAAGTTTTTGATGTGAAAACTGATGAGAAAACCTGATTTTTAAACCCAAAATCATAATTTTTAACAATTAATCTAAGGAGCAGTTCTAGTTATTCAAAAGGGGGGTTTTGGGGTTACCTTTGGCATTATAGAAGCTTGGAATGGTTAGGGTTCATGTTGGAGGAAGAAGAGTGATCTAGCACTTCGGCAAAATTATCAGATAGGCGAATGGTTCATCATGGCAGCTGTGGTTGAGGATTAAAGATTGTAAACCTGGTTTTGAAGATGACTGGGAGTTTGATCATTTCATGCTGTAAGATTGATCGAGTGTCACCATATTTAGGGAAATGGAAGAATGGTTATCGTCGTAGCTGTAGCCAGTGAGGTAGGTATTTTGGTGATTGGAAATTTGGAATCGAGGATGTTCCAGGTTTGGATCATGACCAGATTTTAGGTTGATCACTCAAATTTGGGTTGTATATTGTTATTGATGATCTGATGTTTATGATGTTACGCGAAGTTGTTTTCTGATGTGTTATTGTTGTAGGAGTTGGACGTTGATGTCAGAGCCACCGTGCATGTGCACGGAGCTCATATTTTCTGATGATTTGAGAATAAGGGATGGGGGTATTGTACTCGAGTAACTGCTCGGGTCATTTGAGAGTTTGCTCGAAGTTGAGGGAAGTTTTGCTCGAAGTAAAAGAGTTTGAGCTCAGGTAGTTTTTTTTAGTTGCAGGTTTTGTTTTCAGGAAAGCTGACTGTTTCAGGTTTTCAAAAATTTAAACTAAATTTAAAAAAAAAAGCAAAGCCAGATTTAAACAAGAGTTGAAGCAAGTTTGAATATGAATTCAAAATGAATTTAAATTCTTGTTTCAAAATAAATAATTTTTTATAAAATGAAAAGTTTAACAAATGAAACTTGTTTACAGTATTCATAATTAGGTTTAAAAATATGAAAAAAAAATTAAAACTAGATTTAAATTTAAGTTACAAATCTGAAAGGTAAAATCTGAATTCAAATATGAATTTGAATCTTAGGATTTGAAAAGAAAATCAGCTTATAAATTCTGATGTTATAATCAAGTTTGAATATTTTAGTATTTATAACATGTGTTTCTATAAATCTGAAATGAAATTTAAAACAGGATTTTAAATTTAAATTTTTAAATCTGAACCTGAAACACGATTTGAATTCTAGCTTGTAATGTAAATAAGATTTTGAATTTAAATATTTCAAAATCACTTGAATATATTTAAAGTATAATTTAGATTTATTTAAATTGATTATGGGTTAAATTATTTTTAAATTACCTTATGTAATTCTTTAAAATGAAATAAAAGGGTTTTAGAATACTTAAACCTTGTTTAAGTTTAAACTTGATTTCATTTTAATTTTAAAATGGAATTTAGATGAAATTTTAAAAACAAATTGTTTTGAATTATTTTGAAAATGATTATTTAGTCATGAATAAGATTAATGATAATTATTAAGTTAATAAGAACTTTAGAATTTATAATTCATTAATTGATTAAGTTAATTAAGTTTTGTTATTAATTAATGTAATTAATTATCTAATTAGGTTAATTAATTAAATGATTAAGGGTTTTATTTAATTAATTAAAGGATTAGTAAGTTAATTAAAATTGATGAAATTTTAATTAAGAAATCAATTGATTAAATAAGATTTAATTTAATTAATGATTTGAATTTATTAATCGAGTAATTAATAATTAATTAAGTTTTTGATTTATCACTTGATTAATTTAATAATTATAGATTAATTAATGAGTTTTATAAATAAATTAAGAATTAATATTGATTAATTCAGTTAATTACTTTGGAAAACTAATTAAGGATTTGTCAAATGAAGGTCATTAACTTAGTATTATTTTATAATTAATTAATGTAATTAATTTTAATGATTAATTGGATTAATTAATTTAGAGATAATCATTTAAGAATTGTTTAAGTGTAATTACTTAATTAAAGTAATTAAGGAAATTAATTACTAATTGTAATTAATTAAGTTTATTTTAATTAATTAAGTTAATTAATTAAGTTTAATTTATTTAAACTAATCACTGATTAATTAGAGAAGTAATTACCAATGTAATTAAAAATGAATAATTACTTAGTGAAGTAATTAAGAAGATAAATTACTTGATGTAATTTAATTGAAGAATACTTGGATAATGGAGGAGTTTTGGAATTCAATTACTTTGTGTAATTAATATGTAATTAGTATGTTGAATAATTACTTAAAGAAAGTAATTAATAATTAATTACTTAGTGTAATTAATTTAGGTTTTGTAAATTGAGTTATTTAAAGATAATTAAGAGATGAAATTGATTAAGTTAATTACTTAATGTGATTATTCATGAGTGATTAATCAATATGGATAATTGATAATTAATTTAAATAGGATAATTACAAATAAATAATTTGGGATCATTAATTTAAATAATTAATGATGAAATTAAGGATGGATTAATTAAGAACAATTAATCAATGAAGGTACTAATTAATGTATTAATTAATTATTAATGTAATGAATTATAATTAATTAATTAATGAAGTAATTGCATGTTAATTACTGAATTTGGTTTGGAATAACTAATTCGTGAAATTAATTAAAGGTTAATTACTTGAATGTAATTAAAGAATAATTAATCAAGATGATTAATTAGAGTAATTTATTTAGGGGTAATTAATTAATTGATTGTAATTAATTAAGGGATATGTAAGCAAGATTTATATGGATGAGTAATTAATTTAATTTATTTTAAAATTAATTAAAGAAGAAGTAATTAATTTAATTCATTTTAAATTAATTATAATGATGATTAATAAGCATTGCTTGTGAATGCTGTTTGATACTGATTACCAAATGGTTGAGATCTCAGTATGAGATAAGTGATGTTGTGTGTTTTGGATGCTATGGTTGCAATGGAATTGATGATATGAATTATCTGTTTGGAATGATACTATGGATTATCTGTTGTGATGATAATGTTGATTTACCTACTGTGATGTTGTGTATTATCTATCTGTGTGTATATAGATAATATTGAATTGAATTGTTTTAAACTTTAAAACAACTTGGACCTAAAAGACACGTTTTGGATTTCGATGAGACCAGGATCGGGTTTCCATATTTGGATATCCGAAAACCACATCGATTCAAATTTACGATAGGTCGTGAATCTCAAGTAAAGATGAAGATTCAGAGTGCAAGGTTATCATCGTTAACTCTGAGAGTGATTCCAAAATGAGTGTAACGAGATAATGCCTTCGGTTTCATTCGAAACTGGAACGAACTTGTATGGATTGAATGCTTTCAGAACATCGTCAGGTGGACGATGAGCATTCTAAGAGATGTGTTCTCTAAAGGTAATCGTAGCCTCAAGCCTCATCAACCGGGAATGGCTAAAACATGGGAGGTACAGCAAGGCTTCGTGGGTAGCTCCCACTGGAGAGCGAGATTTACCCCTGTCTAGAAGTCCCTTTATATTCGGCTGTGTGGGCAGTTGGTTGCAAACAACTGCGGGGTTGTCTTGTTCGGAACTGTTCAGTAAGGAATGGTTCCGGCCTTGTGTTGCAGGGGAGCGTGCTTACTCCTCAGTACGGTGATCTAGGCCACGTACTGTGACGGGCGGTACCCCAGTAGCCCTGCCATTGTATGGAATCCAAAATCCAATAAGTGCCGACGGTTTTGATTATATTACCCACTTTTGTGACTAGCAGCTGGAATTTAATAATGTAACAATTTTGGCTATTTCATATTTACTTGAAAACCCTAGACACTATTGTAACATCACCGGATTTCCTATCAAATGTTTTGGTTAGCGTAAGGTAAAAACATTTCCATGTTTATGTGTGGGAAGTCTTACGTGATCCCTTTTCTTTTAAAAAGGTTTTTAAATGTTAAGCAACCTTAACCAGTTACTCACACCAGACCCATGTCTGACCCGGAGTTTATCTTTGTTTTCTTAAACTCTTGGGTACTCAAATTTTTACGAGTAGCCAAGGGATTCAGGTTGGCTTTGACGAATATTAGAGGAGCAATGGAGCAGGAGGCTTCTGTGTTGTAGATATATAGTTTCCGTTGTGTGTTCTCTGTGTTGTGTTTGTATTGAGTTGTAAATACTGGACAGGTGTTTATAACTGTCTAGTATATGTAGTGTATGTTATGTAACTCTGATTGATGTTGTATCCTATGTAAATACTTATGTTATTAATATAATTTATTCATTCCGCTGTTGAGATTCGAGTGTTATTTCTTCTTTCTCTTCTTTCTTTTCTTTTTCTATCCCTTTCTTTCTTAATAGATGATGCGATTTTCTGGGAGTAGAAAGTCGGGTCGTCACAAATTATAAATTCTTCGATTATTTTTCTGATGACCGTCAATGCCCATACCACCTTCACCATTGACCACAACGTCCAATTCATCGTGAGTTGACGAGAATTTATGAAAATCCTTTTTCAGTTCAAACCCAAAATTCCACTTTGAATCGAAACTAGAAATTCTGATTCAATTATTAAAATTCATGATTTCTGAAGTCGAACCAAATAATTTAAGTGAATAAAGAAAATATAAATTTCAAATTCAACACATTTTTAAGTTTCACTGTAAATTCTTGTTTCAGGTTAAAATATATTTTCAAATCATTCTTAAAAGTAATTTTAAATCTTTAATCTTGTTAATTCAAATATTTTTATTTAAAGATCACAGTCTATAAATGAATGATCTAAGGGTTTTGATTTTTGATTTTTGTTTTAACCGGTAAACTCAAATACAAGTAAACATCCATATTTGTTTTTGATATACATATATATACATATAGATATATACATTCAATTATGCAAGCATAGTTACATCACACCTTCAAGTACACAATCAACATTCAAGAGATATAACAAGTCAAAGGGTTTGCTCACCTGATTCACTTGAAAGCAGAGAAATCTTGGAACTGTTGAATAAACTGGGGCATGCCTTTTGATTCTGCATTTTGATTTTAAATTTGTTGACCTGAAATTGAGTTGCATTGCATCTGAATGCTGTTTTAAACCAAGATCGATTGCATGCTTAGTTGAGTCAAGTTAAAGCTTGTAAATTTTCTCAGTTGAAACTAGAACCAGAGACAGAATCTTTTTATTTTGATCTGGTTGCTTTGAATATGAATTGCATTCTTAGAATCAGGTTTGTGGCCTTCAATTTACTTTCCAGGTTTGATTTTAAACTTGCTGGAAACAGATTTGAACTGAAGCTTGATTTGTTTTTAGGTTTGTATTTTTTTTTGATCTAGCTTTACCAAGTTTTTAAATCTGAATTTTTCTTGGAATTTCTCAGGTTTTTGGTTCGATTCAGATTTTGAATTTTTTCCCTTTTGAAAGATGATAAAGAATGTAGGGAAGAGGGTGAGAAGTTTTTAATCTAGCTTACAAAAATTCTTTTAATACATTTTATTAAATTTTAGTTTAAAGTAACTCACGCATTTGCCATTTGTTCACTTTGCAAACACTTGTTTAACTTCATGCTTTTAAAATTTTACACTTGTTTATTTTCTTGTATCTTATTTACGCTTGTGGTTTTTTATGTATAAATGTTTAAGAAAATAAATCTTATACTAATTACTTTAGTTATGTACTTTGTCTACAAGTGTTTAAATCTTTAACTATGCTTATGAAAGAAAAGTTTTTAAACATATATATGTGTATATATATATGTATATATATATATATATATATATATATATTAACCATGTTTATTTTCAACTATATTGGGCTTTATTAATTTCAAAAGATAAATACATATTAAAACTTTTATATCCATTCTTGTTTTAAAATTTAAATTCAAGTCATCATATAAATTATAACTTCAAAGAAATTGATTTCAAAATTTAATTGCACATTGATAAATAAACACATATATAGATTATATATATAAGTTTTTTTAAAATATAAATTTAACTTTAAACAACACTTTAAAAATCATTTATATCAAATTAAAATTTAACCTTTAAATATTCTTTTCAAAATTGTTATCACAATCTATACATATACATATACATACATACATATATATATAATACATATACATTTAGAAAACAACTTTTATTAAATTAAAATATAGTGTTTCAAATCCAATTTAATTTCAATACATTTTATTTTTGAATTTCCAAATCAAATTTCTATTTAAAACCAATTTATATACATATATATAAATAAAAAAATATCTTATTTGGAATAAATTCAAATAATTCATAATTCTATTAAAAAATCTAAATAAATCCAATTTAAATTTGTCTTAAAAATCGGAACCGTTACAGTTTGGCCTTTGTTGCATGTCACCATGTGTACACATGCATATGCATGTATGCGTATATGTTGTTGAGACTTTTCCATGACCTAGTTTACTTTGGTTTTGTTCCCGAGCTATACTATTGAGACTTTATCCATTCTTGTGTGGTATACAAGTCCGGTCTTCGCTATTTCATTCGACTGCAAATTTCATTTTGTTGCACTGTACTTTCCAATGTGCCTTTGTTTGAGTCTGCACTTGCTTTTGTATATTTGTGTCTTTCTACGTACCTGATATACATGCTTGAATTTTTCTTTGAGTTACACAGCAGGTTTCGCCCTTGTTCATGTTCTGGTCTAGTGTAGTTTCACTGTGGCTTCACCAGCATATTGAACTGCTTCCACTTGTTTGAGATTGAATGCACTTGGCTCTGGTATGTGCATTTGTGTGCATTGTAAAATGCTTAACTTTGTATTTACATGCTTGTAGTCTTGATACATATGTACATTGTCATCTGGATTTGTTTTTCGTATTGCACCTGAGTTGAATCCAGCTTATAGCTCGTGTATGACTTTGTGCACATGTCGTGACTTTATTTGTATTGCACTTGAGTTGAACGCGGCTTTTGATTGAGTTTGACCTTATGCTTGCCTATCCCTGCAATTTTATCAAGTGTGTATCAGTGTGCACGGCCTTGTGGCATATACAGTTACACAATGTGTTAGAACCTCAATTGTTGGATTTTAATGACAACAACTATACAATTACGTCAAAGAATCTCTAAGCTAATTTGCAGGTACATGGGCATCGAAAGAGATAATCAAATACATTCAAAATGAAGATACACAGTACAAAGGAATAAAAGAATGAATATGGAGATACAAGAAGAGATATATACGATAGAGACAAGACAAAGGTGATAAACAAAGTATTAGTAGTCATATAGTGTCGTGTATAGAGTTTAAAAATGTTAAAATCTTCTCCAAATGGTATACATACATATACATTCATATTTTAAATGAAAAATCAAGTTTTCAAAAATTGCATGGAGCGGGACTCGAACACGGGTCAATAGTTTATAAGGCAAATGCTCTAACCGTTTGAGCTGTGGCAATTTTTAGTTACAAGTCAAATTCAGACGTCTGAATTGACCATTTCAGACGTCTGAATCTGGGCTAAAATAGCCTATTTCTTTTCTGGTTTGCACGTTTCAAATTTCAGAAGTCTGAAATTTATTTTCAGACGGTTGAACTTCTTCAACTGCTATATTTCTCAAAAGACATTTCAGTTTCATGAAGAGTTACAACCTTTTACTAAGAGATACATCCATATTCTTTCATGATAACTTTTCATGAATGATTACAACTCTTTATACTCTATATAAACATATTAGAATCATTTGTTTAATTAATCGAATTGATCAAAAGCTTTCTATTTCTATACTACACTAATTCTCACATTTTGAGCATTCAAATTTCTACATAATCATTCATTTACTTCCATATTGTTCACATACACACATATATATCAAAAGGAGAAGAATATAGGAAGATTGTACTATCAAGAGTCAAATTCGTGTTATTGAGAACACACCGCGTCATATACTTTCTGTATAAGTTGAAGTCCTGTTCTTCTGTTCAGGCAAGTGAAGTCCTCTTCGGCTGGTGAGGCGAAATCATGTTCTGCTTCTCAGGTCCCTTGTTCGGCTATTCAAGGGTTGTTTTAAACCTGTTCCTCCGGGTTAAGTGAGGATTGTTGTTAGTGAAATTCCAGAAGGAGTCTGGGACTGGACGTAGAGCGGGAAGTTCGAACCAGTATAAAAATTCCTGTTGTGCTTGTTTTTTCTTTCTTATTTACTCTGCTACAGTAACTTTGTTTTATATCCGCACTAGTATATTATAATTCCATATAGCACGATCCGCACCACGATAACTTTCATTTGGTATCAAAGCCTGGTTTTCTAGAGATCGTAACAACATCCTAGAACAAATGGCTACAAAGAGATCTAGTCAAGGCAATAAGAAGAGGAAGAGCAATAAAGAAAAATCAAAGGAGCAAACAAACAAATGTTTCATGGCAAAAGATAATGCGGTTAGTGATCTAACTTTTGATGATATGATAGAAATAAACTCAGAACTTCTAGACACTTTAAAAAGTCTCAAAAAAATATATAAGGAAGCTCTGGAAAATCAGAAGAAAGCCGAATTCGGAAGAGATATGCTTAAAGACGAGAAGAGAATATTAGAAGAAGAACTTGAGAAAATTGAAGATTCAGACAATTCTCAACTCGCTCTATTAAGTCAAGAAATAGAAGCTCAAAAAGAAAAGAATAATGCTCTAGCTTCTGAAAATCATGAGTTTAAAAAAAAATTAAAATTGTTGAGTTAGATAACACTACTCTCAAAACTAAGCTTGATGACATTACTAAAAATATTTCCAATTTTAATAAAGGGAGAGAAAATTAATCCAGGATTATTGAAAATTCTCAACCTGCTTCAAATAAGAAGGGATTAGGTTATGTTAAGAATTCAAAAGCGCACAATGATAAAAGCGGTTTAGGCTATAAACAAGCCAAAAGTAAAAATAGTACTAGATATGCATTCATGTGTACTAACTTTAGTGCTAGTACTAGTAATCAAGATAGTTTTAAAACCAATTATAGTCATAATAGTACTTTGTTTAGAAATGATAGAAATTATTTTTCAAGTACTAAGCTAATGACTAATAGTATTAAGATATGGATTCCAGCTAATATGATTGATCATGATAAACAACTTCATATTAGCAACTATTATAAGAATGTAATTTGTAGTGAAAATTATATTTATAAAGGTTCAACCACACCCAAATGGGTATGGTTTCCAAAGACCTAACCCCCCGGACCATAACATAGTAAGCGGGTACCGAAAATTATTATTATTTTTTGCAAGTACTCAAAGAAACAAAAGGAAAAGGATAGATTTTGGAATTTTAATGAATGTTCCATATGTTTAATAGAATTACGTGCTTACAATAAAATATGGACTTCAGTAAATATGGTAAAATTTATTTTATTTTTCCTTCATAATTAATAATGAGTTTATCTCGTTAAATACAAGATATTTTATATAATTTTATATATTCCCTCATTCTTTTTTATAATGACAAAGGGGGAGAAATTCATATGCATATTAATAGAGGGAGATATTATACTTAGGGGGAGATGTTATACTTAGGGGGAGCTTACTATTTTAAAAAATTGTATAGTTGTCATCATCAAAAAGGGGGAGAATGTTAGAACCTCAATTGTTGGATTTTAATGACAACAACTATACAATTATGTCAAAGAATCTCTTAGCTAATTTGCACGTACATGGGCATCGAAAAGAGATAATCAAAAACATTCAAAATGAAGATACACAGTACAAAAGAATAAAAGAATGAATATGGAGATACAAGAAGAGATATATACGATAGAGACAAGACAAAGGTGATAAACAAAGTATTAGTAGTCATATAGTGTCGTGTCTAGAGTTTAAAAATGTTAAAATCTTCTCCAAATGGTATACATACATATATGAAAATTAAGTTTTCAAAAATTGCATGGAGCGGGACTCGCACCCGGGTCACTAGTACAAAAGGCAAGTGCTCTAACCATTTGAGCTATGGTAATTTTTAGTTATAGGTCAAATTCAGACGTCTGAATTGACCATTTCAGATGTCTGAATCTGGGCTAAAATAGCCTATTTCGTTTTTGGTTTGCACGTTTCAAATTTCAGAAGTCTGAAATTTATTTTCAGACGGCTGAACTTCTTCAACTGCTATATTTTTCAAAAGACATTTCATTTTCATGAAGAGTTACAACCTTTTACTAAGAGATACATCCATATTCTTTCATGATAACTTTTCACGAATGATTACAACTCTTTATACTCTATATAAACATATTAGAATCATTTGTTTAATTAATCGAATTGATCAAAAGCTTTCTATTTCTATACTACACTGGTTCTGACATTTTGAGCATTCAAATTTCTACATAATCATTCATTTACTTCTATATTCTTCACATACACACATATATATCAAAAGGACAAGATTATAGGAAGATTATACTATCAAGAGACAAATTCGTGTTATTGAGAACACACAGTGTCATATACTTTCTACATAAGTTGAAGTCATGTTCTTCTGTTCAGGCAAGTGAAGTCCTCTTCGGCTTGAGGCGAAATCCTGTTCTGCTGCTCGGGTCCCTTGTTCGGCTGTTCAAGGGTTGTTTTAAACCTGTTCCTCCGGGTTAAGTGAGGATTGTTGTTAGTGAAATTCCAGAAGGAGTCTGGGACTGGACGTAGAACGGGAAGTTCGAACAAGTATAAAAATTCCTGGTGTGCTTGTTTTTTTTTCTTATTTACTCTACTACAATAACTTTGTTTTATCTCCGCACTAGTATATTATAATTCCATATAGCACGATCCGCGCCACAGTAACTTTCACAATGTGCATGTCACAAGCTGCTCGTGCATGATAAATTCAAATTTAAATGATGACGAACAACCCAAATAACCGAGGGAAATAATATTTTCGAAATGCACGTTGTATTTTACACTACACAAATAATTTTTATTCAATTTTACCGTGTTAGTATTTATTTTGCTGATTACTCAAATGCTGGATTCAATTTGGAATAGAGTTGAAGATAAATATAAGTGAATGAAAGATATGTAGTGAGGATACTTGTGTAAATTGAAATGTATTATAATTGAAATTTTATATTTATAGCGAGAGCATAAATTTGCACTATTCAAAATTGTAATAAAATGTTTGTTAGAATAAAATATCTATTTGAATATAAATTCTGTGCTATTTATTTTATTCAGCAAATATTTATTTAATTATGTGAAAATATAGAAGTACATTAACAAGTACATTTAAATGAATACATATGTGTTAATTATCATCGAAAAAATAATCATATACTAGCATATTCAACAGTTTGGGATTCCACCCTTTAAGGATCCGTTAAACTATCTACATACATAGTACAATACGCTACATAGATAATGTCTGTAGTAAAGCAAACTATTAAAATAGCATTACGGCATTACACATATTCCCCTTAACAAATTTTATATAAATTTCGTAGTCTATACAGTATTGCAAACTCCACCAAACCGGTAGGCTATCAGGGAGCACTCCATAGGTACGACACAAACAAAACTCTTAGTGGGGCACGATAAAGAATGTGACAAGACACACGAGGCAATGCCTAGGGTAGGATACTACTGTTTGTAGATCTGGACTGGTGGTAATACATAGCAGCTACTGCCTCCCACCTTGAGGGACACTCCCATAATCAAAGCGGCACCCAATCAAATAATAAAATAATAGAATAGTATGGAAGAAGCATGCTCGATCGGAGGTGCGACCTCAATTGGTCCGTCATGGCTCCTTTTTTAGTCACACCAAGCTGACTAGCGGGAGTCAGGGCTGTGTTAATATCTCATATAGAATCATACACCAACCATCCTATTTTGTTCTCGATTCTCCATCACGTACTAAGTTGTTAAAGTGGTTTTCGGTTTTAGTAGAAAGTGTGACAATATCTGATCCCGGTCTCTTTAAAAACCAAACGCTCATTTCACACTATGGTTATTTTGTTTCAAACTGTTCATACTAATATCAAAATATCATATTTATTTCAAGATCATATTAATGTTGAAACCATATTCACTTTCAAAATCATATCACTTTCAAAATCATATATACTTCCGAAATCATATCACTTTTGAAATCATATTTACTTTCTTAATCATATTACAAAATACGCAAAACCTTCATATTAAAGTATTCAAATTAAGTCCATTAAATCTAAATCTTAACCATTCCAACTTAAAAAGTTGAATATTGAAAATTGTTTATATATATTGAAATAGTTATAAATTAAAAATAGTTTATATATTTAAAAATAGGTTATAAATAAAAATAGTTTCAAATTAGAATTGCTTCTTCCAATTTCACAAATCAATTCAGTCAATTCTAGTTCCAAAATTCAATTTAAATCAATCTCATTTCAACGATTTGAATTTTAAGGCTAAAGGTTCAATTCAAATTCTCATTAAAATGATTTCGATTTATATCGATTTCAAATCTAGGTTTGAACTACAAATCTAAACCACTTCCAATTCAGTAGGTTTCGAAGTTTAAATATTCAAACAACTTATAATAACTCAATTCGATAAATTTCATTTATTTCAAAATTCAACCTTAAATCTATTTAAATTTGAAACTGTTCACTTAATCATTTTTAATAACACTTAAATAAAATCTCCAATTACAGATTTAAATAATTCAATGATTAAATATCTGACTTCAATTATTTTTAAGTCCAAAATATCCACCTAATCACTGTAATTAACACTTAAATAATATGTCATATTACAATTTCAACAAAATCTAAATACTCAACTTCAATTTATTTAAATTTGAAAATATTCATTGAATCACTATTAATCAAAATCAAGTTATCAAGTAATAAATTTCAGATCTTCAAAATCTCAATATCATTTAGACCAAATCAATTTAAAGTCTCAATTAAATCTATCTTTCCAACCTTATTTTATTAAAGTTATTATTAAATCTATTTTCAAAATATTAGTACAAATTTTAAATAACTACTTAAACTATTATATGTGATGACTAAATTAAATTATATTACAATTGAATTAAAACTTATTATTACAGTACTACGATGCGTTAACTCAGGAAAGTGATATGATTAGACAAAAGTCGAGAATTAAATAGTGGGAAAAGGAGACAAGAATAGTGCATACTTTCATGCTAGTCTCAAGAACAAGCAGAGAGGGGAAAATATTGCCACTATCTCTGATATGAATGATGTTCTTCAAACTACTGCTGAAGGTGTTAAGGAAGCTTTTGAACAACATTTCACATGCATATATAGCAACATTAACAACTTCGTTCCTAATATTGATGAAATCCCATCTAATATCATGCCTACACTTGATGAGGATAATTACAACTTACTTTGCTATGAAGTTAACCATGAAGAAATTGAGAAAGCAATGTTTTCTCTAAAAACTAACTCATGCGGTGGCCCAGATGGGTTGAATGCATATTTCTATACAACATGCTGGTCGATTGTATCTAGAGATGTGTGCAATGCCATTACACTATTCTTCAAAAAGAGTAAAATATATAGGTCGTTTAATTATACCAATGTTGCATTAATCCCCAAGTTCAAGAATGCTCATCATGTTAAAGACTACCGTCCTATTTCATGTTGTAATACGATATATAAATGTATCTCAAAAGTTATTGCTACTAGGCTGAAGAATGTCCTCCATTCTATTGTATCCTACAATCAGGCTGCGTTCGTCCAGGTAGGAATATACTTGATCACATCCTTCCTGCACATGAGTTAATTAAAGGATATAAAAGCAGAAATGCTCCCTCAAAAGCTATGATGAAGCTTGATATAATGAAAGCATTTGATATGTTACAGTGGGACAGTATTGTTCGCATCATGGGGTACATTAATTTCCCTCCTCATTTTATAGCTTGGATTTTTGAATGTATCTCCTCACCAACTTATCAATCAATGTAAACGGTACGACTAAAGGTTTTTTTACGAGTAAGCAAGGCATTAGGCAGGGAGACCCCATGTCTGCTTACATCTTCATTCTAGTTATGGAACTACTTACGAGAATGATAAATAGAACAATACACCAAAGGAAATTTAAACTGCATCCTGCTTGTAAAGACGCTCAAATCTTTGCGTTAATGTTTGCGGATGACTTGATTATGTTTTGCTCTCCTGACATTGACACAGTCAAGAACATAATGCTAACCCTAGAACATTTTTATACTATGACGGGTTTAAAAGTCAACGTTCAGAAATCTGATATCATTCTTGCTGGTGTTACCGAAGCACATGCAGCTCAGATAACTCAAATTACTGGTTTATCTCAAAACCATTCCACTGTCTCCTACCTTGGTTTGCCTCTTACAACATCCAGAATCACTACAAACCAATGTCTACCGATGTTTGAGAAGATCACTGCGAGACTTAATTGTTGGACCACTAGGAAACTGAGTCAAGCAGGTAGATTAACCTTAATTAAGACAGTTACCTTTTGCAATGCAAGTGTATTGGGCCAGAACTTTCGTGCTCCCATCAAAGCTAATAAGTATGATTAGAAGTGCTATTATGAGATTTCCGTGGTCTGGCAGAACCATGGGCAGATTTATTGCTCCAACTAAGTATAGTACTGTTGAGAAGCCTTTGAATAAGGGAGGTCTTGGGCTAATAAATTTAAAACAGTGGAACAGGGCAGCTTTTGCTAAGCATGTTGACACCATGTTTAACTGCCCTGATAGTCTCTGGGCTGAGTGGTCCAAAAAAATGTGATAAAATGTAGCCGATTGTGGAACATGAATAAACAAGAAAAAATGAGTTGGACATGGCAGAGTATTCACAAGATAAAAGAACTCTTTCTTCCTCTTATTCAAATGAACACCAACCATGTTTACAATGTCAGCTTTTGGGATGATCCATGGCTTGATAATGGATTCATTCTTAGAAGGCAACTAACCTACAGTGAAATACAACAAACAGGAGTCCACTCAGATACGAAAGTCAGAGATGTTCTTAATTACTTTCAGGGGATTCATACTTTCTCTTCTAACCAGAGAGTACAAAAGATATGGGATGGTATCAAAGCATTTACTCCACTGCTTACTACTTCTGATAAAATTGTATGGGGTGGGAAAAAAGGAAAATTTAAAATTGGTGCGGCTTATGAGTTCTTGATGCAGAATAACTCCAATCATAAATGGAAATGGTGGAAGAGAACATGGAATAAAGATAGTACCATGAGAGAAAATTTAACTTTATGGAAGATTTTGAATCGTTCTATACTGACAAAGGCTAAGCTTGTCAGTATAGGTATGAACGTTAACATATATTGTTCCTTGTGTTGTGCACAACCTGAAACTTCTGAGCATTTATTCTTCGAATGTTCAGATATTAAGCTTCTGTGGACTGAGGTTATGATGAAACTGCAAAGTAATAGTCCCAAGCAAGATAACCAAGCTGAATGGGAGCAAATATATGAAAAGACAGGTAACAAGCAGAATTTTTTTTGTTGCGTTGAAGAGTTTTATATATGTAGTGTGGAGAGAGCGAAATTGTAGGGTTTTTGATGTCAACAATGCAAAAACTGATGCTAATTTCAGACTATGGATCATGCATGAAATTGAGTCTTCCCTGAAGATGTTTTTCTCATTCGACCCTGGAATACGCGTGTCTTTCAGTATGTAATTGTTTGTGTTTTTTTATTCTTTTCTTTTTTCGTTTCTTTTTTCCTTTGTGCTTGTAGCACCTTGTTTTTTCCCCGTTTTCTTTGAGCTTGTGCTCTTAGTTGTTGTTTGTGTCCTGTTTCTCTGGTGCTGCAATAAAATGGTCGGGGACCATCCAACCCCATCAGCCTTGCCAAAAAAAAATTATTTTATATTAAATCTTATTTTATGTATTTAGAAAATATAAAATTATAGATAAAATCTTATTAATTTAAATTTTCAAAACTTGACTAATAAATTTAAATTTCCAACATATAATTTAAAAATTCTAAATGTTACTCATATATTAGAATTAAAATATCTATATATTATATTTTTAAAAATCAATATTTATTTAAAACCAATATATTTTCTTTCAAAACCACCAAACGGTGTCCGTATATAGTTTTCTATCCTATGGTCAAGTGATGCAGATATTTACCATTTCAATCTGCAATAGTTAACAGTTACGGATATATATCATTTCAACCCGCAATCCCAAAATTTTAAAATCAATGAAAATCGCTTGGGTTTATCATTTCAACCTATAACGATTTCCCCTTAATCTATATGATCGTTCGGTGATGTATCATTTTAAACCATATTATTCCTAAATGAGCAGGGAACTTGGAGAGTGAGAACAATAAAATAATAGCACAAAATGACATGGGATATAAATGGAAATTACGATCATTATTGACAATTATAATATATATATATATATATATATATATATATATATATATATATATATATATATATATATATATAGACACACACACTCACGTTGTCGGTGTCATATGCCAATTAACAGGCAAACAATTTTTAGTATTAACATATCACATTAAATAATTTAATCACTAACAAATTATAATTTAATAACATATTTCAATCGTCATTTCAGGTGAATTAAATTTACTAAATATAAGAATGCTAATCGTGAGGGATTACTCACCTTTCGAGGTAATTCATTTAAATGAATAACCATTTAAGATAATAATCATTTTTAATTTATTTCAAATCAATTTATGTTAAATTTTATTCTATTTCAAATTGATTCTAAATCAATTTAGTTGCATTCCATTCGTATTTACTGTCTTTATATTCAAAACCATTTTATTTAAGTTGATCTCTATTCAATCATTAATTAATTAATTAGTTCATTTATTTAATTCACTTCAATTTTAATTCCACACTCAAATTCATTCATTTAATATTCCAAGCCATACCAATTTATTTATGTTTCAATTGAATTTATTTATAACTTGAGTTATCACCATTTCAAACTATTTCCATTTTACTCGGCAAATTTCAAATTTTTATTCAATTTGCTCACCTACTAAGTTGTATTTTATTTAACTCAAGTTTCATTTCCAAATTCTTTTAACTTAAAATCTAATTTTATTCGATCCAGTTAATTTCCATTTTGAAACAAATTAACTAATTAATTATCTAATTAGTTCATTTCCACTTTATAATTCAACATCTTATTTTTATTTCAAAAATCACTTCAACCAATTTACTTGACTTCAAATTTCCTTAATAATTCATTTTTGGGTTTTCATCTCGTTTCCAAATTATCTACTCTTTTATCTTGGCATATCTATTCAAATTTATTTAGTCACAATTCCAATTTTCACTTAAATTTTATCATATTCAAAATTTATACTATATGGTTTTGTACATTTCCCAATTCAAATTTTGTATCAAATTCCATTCGACATTATTTCTAATCCAATTCAAATTTTATAATTTGCAGTTATATGGCCACCTTATAATTCACATTAACGTATTTAATTCAATTCCATATAAATCAAATCCAGTTCACTTTTTATTTAATTTTCAATTACTTTTCACCCGCATTTCAAAGACATAGCCAAGTTATCCATATTTAACTAATGTCACTCCAAACCATTTTATTTCTAATTCATTTCTACAATGACCCGCCATTCATTCCGTAGAAAGACGCATCATTATTAAGGAAAAAAGGGATAGAAAAGAGAAAAAGATAGGAAAAAAGAACTAAACAATATTTGAATCTCACAACGGAACAAATAAAATATATTACATCACATAGTATTTTACCTAGTATCATATATATCAGAGGTACACATCTTATACATCACAATTTAGATAGTTATAAACACCTATCTATCACACAACTCAAGACATCACAAGGATACAAACACAGCGGAACCACTATATATCAACACGCTAAAGCCTCCTGCTCTAAATCTCCTCCAGAATTCGTCAAAGCTAACCTAAATCTCTTGGCTACTCGTAAAAATTTTAGTACCCAAGAGTTTAATAAAACAGAAAATAAACTCCGAGTCAGACTTGTGTCTGGTGTAAGTAAACGGATTAAAGTTGCTTAACTTTTAGAAAATCTTTTGAAAACAAAGGTATCTCGTAAGACTTCCCACACATAAACATGTAAATACGATAATCAAAACAGTTGATAGGAAATCTAGTGATATTATAATAGGGTCTAGGGTTTTCAAGTAAAATTGAAAATAGTTGGAATGCTTGCATCTCACATTCCAACATAGTTGGGCACAAACAAAACGTACGACACTTATTAGAGATTGGATTCCATACAATGGCAGGGCTATTGGGGTACCGCCGTCACAGTATCTGGTCTAGATCAGAGTACCAAGGATCCAACCTAAATCCCCTACAACACAAGGCCAGAACCATCCCTTACTGGATAGTCCCAAACAAGAGAACCCCACAGTTGTTCGTGATTCCAACTGCCCACTAAGCCGAAATAAAAGGGACCTCTAGACAAGGCAAATCTTGTTCTACTTGAGTGCGACTCACTTAGCCTTGTTGCACTTCCTTGTTCTAGCTATTCCCGGTTGATGAGGCTTGAGGCCGCGATTACCTTTATAGAACACAGCTATCTTAGAATGCTCACCATCCTCCTGATGATGTTCTGAAAGCATTCAATCCATACATGTGACGACCCGAGTTTTTGGCAATATTATTTTAATAAGCATTTAATCTAATTAAATAAAATGCAAACTTACCATTTTAAAAAATTAAATATATATACACACACACATATGTGTGTGTATTTTGGAAGAAAGCTATGATTTGAAAATTTAAAATAAAATAAATCGTATCAATATTAAACATAAATATAAATATATATATATACACATAAGAAATTATGATATTAAACATAAGTATAAAAAAAATATGAATCTAAAATAAGTGTTTGGTAGTTTAAGCTAAAAAAAGGGAAATAAAAATAAGTATTTATGTCAAGGATAGAAATAAATACATAAGTCAAAGTGTTAACAACAACTATAATAAATTTATAGTAAACACATAAGAAAATTGTAGAACTATATATACCATTGAAATACATGTAGTTACGCAAAGAAATAAGACAAAATTATATGTGTGTGTACATAAAAATGAAAGGGGATAAATATGAAAACATGTAAAGAGATTTGCATTTAATGCTAGCACAACATTAGGTCATTTCGAATTGTTCAAAAATCATTTCAGCCTCCACAAAAAAATCTAGTCTGGTCAAAGAAGATAAAAATCTCTAACCAAATTGTTGTACCATTAAAATACAAAGCCCTGTATACTTGTTTATGCATATCAATCCTCTTTTATTTCATTTCGTTCATAAAATTTAGCATTCCATAAATAATAAAACATTTAATCTTACAATAAAAGAAAAAGTAACAACTCAAGTTACAATTCAACTAACACAAATAAGAAGACTAAAAAGGTCAGGCTGATAGCTTTACCAAACCCGAAAGTTATTCTCTGTTCAATGTTTTCTCAGGTGAGTAAACAAATTGTTTAGGATTTAAGTTTAATAAAATTTGTACATACGATTCATGGATAAATTGTTGCTTTGCTTGTATATTTTTTAGTCACTCTGCATATATACATATAACTGCTCTGTGTATTTTAAATTGAACCTTTTCTTCTCTACTTTAGATTACAGGGTATAAACAAACAAGTAAATTCAATTTCTTTTCATTTAATCATTACCAAGCTTAGGATTTAAAACAAAACAAATGTGTTTAAGCATAGATTAAGGTTTTAAAACTGCTTTAAGCTGGATAGGGATGAATTGCCATTGTCAATTTAGTTTTACAAAGCAAACTTGAACCATATGATAATCCGAATGTCATGAAAGATTAATTCAATTATATAACGTGAATTATCGTTCGAAAA
Organism: Allium cepa; assembly: GCA_030765085.1. Taxonomy (NCBI): domain Eukaryota; kingdom Viridiplantae; phylum Streptophyta; class Magnoliopsida; order Asparagales; family Amaryllidaceae; genus Allium; species Allium cepa. The sequence continues at coordinate 869,504,660 of CM060943.1, read as the reverse complement.
TAGGTTTTTTGAAACAAAAATGGGGTTTTTTCATTGAGTATGCTAAGAGAAGTTTAGATGAACTGTAAATGGGTTTTGAGCAAATTCGGATGGCCAGAGGACTTTGGATGTCCGGAATTGGATCAGGGATGGAGGAAGGTCTGATGATGTCGGGAAAAATGACCGAACACGATCCAGTTCGTCGTGGCATCGACCGGAGGGAAGTATAGGGTTTAAGGACAGTGAAATGAGCGTTTGGGTTTTGGGCTCGTGCGCACTCGTCAATGCATCGAGTGTGGCCAGATTTGGAGGGAGTGTACTTGAGACATAGACGGAGGCATGGATGGAGGCACGGCGGTTTCGTGGCCGGGATGGTTGTGTCAAAGTGGATTTTGGCGAGCTTGCGTGTTCCAGTTTCGACTGGAAGTGTCGAATTTCTTTTCGTATTTCAAGATGTTAGTTCGAGGGCAAGAGTTGAATGTTGGGTCAATCCCCGATGAGTGGAGTAAGTCGCAGGAGGTGGCGATGCCGTCGATGGCCTGTGCACGTGCCCGACGTCGATATGGTACCAGGGAATTTTTGGCGCAAGAGCAACTCGAGTTGATACTTGAGAAAGAAAAGGTTTGCTTCGGGTTAGAACGCGAGATTCGTGAGTTTTTCCCCAGTTTATAAAGTTTAAAACTTAAAATTTTAAAAGAAAAAATGTACATGAGAAGGAGAAAAGGGGAACTCGGGAGAAGGGGCAAAAAAACTCGGGTTGTAACTCGAGTAACCTGATATTTTCTCGGGTTTTATTTTCAAGAGGTTAAGCCTAATAAACATTTAAGTTAATAATGTTAAACAAAGTTTAGTATTAATGAAGTAAATAATGTTGGCAAATTTTAAGTTAAGATTTGATTTAAAAGTTATTAAGGGAGATTTTCAAATGTAAGATAAATAATTAATTTATATTGTAAGTTAATTAAGAATGTAAATTAATTTATAATTGTATTTAACTAAGAATTTGAGATTAAATAAATTTGTAATTAAAGATTGGTATTAATAATTAAGTGTTTAATTCATTTGTAATTAAATTCTATTAATTAATAATTAAGGTTATTAATTAGTAATTAAGAAATAATTAATTAAGCGAGCAAAATTTAAACTAATTAATAAAATAGTAAGTAAGAAGTAATTAATAAATTAAATGGGTTGATTAATTAGTGATGAATTAAGCAGAATAAAATGGTTTATTCTTAAGTAATTAATTAAGTTTAAGTTAATTAAACTAATTTTGATATGAATGGATGATTCCTGTTTGATTGATTGTGATTATTATTTGGCGATATTCTATGATACTCTATGATATGCTTTGAATATATCAGTGATATTTGAGTATGATTTATCTGTGATAAATGTTATGTGAATTCAAAGTATTCAATTAAATTGTTTACATTATTACACAACTTGACCTTTAAAATGGCGTTTGGATTTTGATGAGACCGGGATCGGGTGTCAGTTACGATTATCCGAAAACCACATCAATCCAAATTAAACGTTAGGTTGTGGCATCTCCAAGTGAAGATCGAGAGGGTTTTCCAGAATGCAAGGGTTATCGTCGTTAACTCAAAGGGTGATTTCAAAATGACTGTAACGAGATAATGTCTTCGGTTTCGTTCGAACCCAGAACGAACTTGTATGGATTGAATGCTTTCAGAACATCGTCAGGTGGATGATGAGCATTCAAAGAGATAAATTCTGTAAAGGTAATCGTAGCCTCAAGCCTCATCAACCGGGAATGGCTAAATCAAGGGAGGTGCAGCAAAGTTAGGTGGGTAGCACCCAAGCAGGATGAGATATACCCCTGTCTAGATGTCACATTATTTCGGCTGTGTGGGCAGTTGTTTGGCCACAACTGCGGAGTTATCTTGTTTGGAACTGTTCAGTAAGGAATGGTTCCGGCCTGTGTTGTAGGGGGTCGGGTGTGATCCTCGGTACGGTGATCTAGGCCCCGTACTTTAATGGGCGGTACCACAGTAGCCCTGCCATTGATGGAAACCCATTTTTTCCTACGAGACCCTACAATTTTGATTATATACCTATGTAGCTAGAATTTAATAAATGTAACAATTTCGGCTATTTTCTATTTACTTGAAAACCCTAGACACTATTATAATATCACTGGATTACCTATAAAATGTTTTGTTTAGCGTAAGGTAAAAACTTACCCGTGTTTATGTGTGGGAAGTCTTACGTGATACCTTTATTTTCAAATGGTTTTCAAAGTTAAACAACTTTAACCCGTTTACTCACACCAGACCCATGTCTGACCCAGAGTTTATTTCTGTTTTTCATAAACTCTTGGGTACTCACATTTTTGTGAGTAGCCAAATGATAGGTTTTGGATTGTTGAGTTCTGGAGGAGCTTGGAGCAGGAGTCCAGACGTATCTATCTATCTAGTTCCGCTGTGTTAGTTGATGTATGTTTTATTTTGGGATGTATGTATATAACTGTCTTGTTGATTGATGTTGGGTAACTCTGATATATGTAAAACTACGTAGTGGTTATGTGATGTAATATATTTTCTTCTGTTTCCGCTGTGAGATTTTGATGTTGTTATTCTTTCTTTCTATTTTTTCTATTTCTATATCTTTCTTTTCTTATTGACGATACGTCTTTCTGTGGTTAGAAAGGCAGGTCGTCATAGTAGGTATCAGAGCATAAGTTGAGATAATACCTAGGCTCTGGTGTAATATCTATCTTGAGAGTGCATATTTGTATTTTTATATAACTATATACCTATCTAAATTTGTTGAGTTACCTGTCCAGGTTGCCAACATGAGTTCTGGAAGGAGAGGCAGAGGTAGGGACTATACCTCGACCGATAATGGACGAAGTCAAACTACTAGTGAGGCTATAGATCTAGTACCTCCTCAGGTTAGTTTTGCCTCTTTATGCAATGACTTCACCAACCTTGGAGGTAAACCATTTAAAGGGTCAGAGACTATAATTGAGGTTCAAGCTTTGCTATGCTCTTGTGAGCGCATCTTTAAGAGTATGAAGTTGTCTGATGAGCGAAAAAGGGAAATGGCTTCATGGCAATTACAGGAAGGCGCTGCAATCTGGTGGGATGCAGCGATAGCAAATATCTCTGAGGATGACATTTCTTGGGAAAGATTTAAAGAGTTATTTGAGGAGAAATTCAAGCCAACAGCAGGGAAACCTCGTTTGTATCGGGAATTTTTGAATTTAAAGCAGGGAAGCTTGACTATAGCGGAGTATGAGACCAAATTCAATGAACTTTCTTGCTATGGACTATGGTTTATAGATACTCCCCTCAAAAGAACGAAATGTTTGTGCAAGGATTGAGGCCAGAATTTCATGAGAAGATGATGGCACATTTGAAAGGATCTTTTACCGAGTTAATTGATATGGCTGTGAGATATGAGGATTTGATGAACAAGAAATCTATGGCAACAATAGCAGCACCGGAAGGGAATTTCGCTAATCCAAATAAGAGGAAGTTCAATCCATATTGGAGGTAGCAGAACAAGAAGAAGACTGGAAGTAACAACGGACCTCGCAAATGCTATATATGTCAACAAGAAGGTCACTTGGCGAATATGTGTCCCAGGAAAGGATTTCAGCAACAACAACCGCATTATAGTGGACCGGATTCGTCTTTGGTTCAGAAATCTCTATGCTTCAATTGCCACCAACCAGGTCATATGATCAAGGATTGACCGCTACTTCATAAAGCTCAGCAGAATAGAGTATTTGCTTTGGAGGGTGCACCATCTACTTCATCGAAAGGCAAGGGAGTATTGGAAGGTAAGTTACTTTTGGATAGCAAGTATATCAATGTTTTGTTTGATTCAGGTGCTACTTTGAGTTTTATTTCTTTGGAATCTATAGAGAAGTTCTTTCTTACCCCTAGTACTGTAGACTGTCCCATCTTTGTATCTAATCCTATAGGAGGGGTAACCAAATTGGACACGATCTGTAAGGATTTGAAGATTTCCTATCTATCCCATAGTTTTTCTTGTAACTCTTATGTGTTGAATTTTAAGGGGTTTGACCTTATATCGGGAATGGATTGGCTTGATAAGTATAAGGCTGTCCTGAATTGTGATGAGAGAACAGTTTCGCTGGAAACCGGTCTAGGTAGGATTGCGAGAGCGACGTGTGATAATTCTGGAATTCACTTGAGTAGTGTTTTGCATGGAGTTGAGACTTCTCAAGAGAAGGTTGAAGATATCGATGTGGTCCAAGATTTTCCTGATGTTTTCGAAGAAGTCAAATGTTTACCTCCGCATCGAGAAATAGAGTTCGCATTGATTTGATTCCAGGAGCAGTACCAGTGATTCAGCCTAGTAGGAGGATGGCTCCTAGAGAGAGGGAGGAGTTAGTTAAGCAGACTCAGGATCTTTTGGAGAAGGGAATTGATTAGGCCCAGTTTTTCTTGTTGGGGTTCTGCTGCAGTGTTTGTCACCAAGTCGGATGGATCGCTAAGATTTTGTATTGATTATCGAGAATTGAACAAAGTGACCATTTGAAATAAATATCCTCTTCCTCGTATTGATGATCTCTTTAACCAGCTGCATGGTGCTTCTGTTTTTTCTCAACTGGATTTAGCTTCAGGTTTCCATCAGTTAAGGGTAGCTGAGGACTGTATTACCTTGATTGCATTTAAAGGACCAAATTGTTTTATGAGCGGTTGGTTATGCCTTTCGGGTTAACCAACGCTCTCGCTTACTTTATTGACTTGATGAACCGAGTCTTTCGAGATGTATTGAATAAGTTCGTTCTGTGTTCATTGATGATATTCTGGTCTACTCTAAGTCTGAAGAAGAGCACAAGCAGCATTTGAGAATTGTGTTGGAGACTCTGAAGAGGCATGTTTTAGAGGTGAAATTCTCTATGTGTCATTTCTGGAAATCGAAAGTCAAATTTTTGGGGCACATTGTTTCTGGAGAAGGTATCTCTGTAGATCCAGTGAAGATTGAGACTATTTTGGAGTGAAAGCAACCGCAGACACCGACTGAAGTTCGTAGTTTTCTAGGATTGGCTGGCTACTACAGAAAGTTTATCAACGACTATTCAAAGATTTCTTCACATCTAACCAAGCTAACAAGGAAAGGAGCAAAGTTTAAGTGGACACCCTAGTGTGAAGAAGCTTTCCAGGAGTTGAAGACGAGGCTAACCAGTGCACCTGTTTTAGCTATTCCGAATGGGAAGAGCAAATTTTAGGTTTATACAGATGCTTGTATAGTTGGACTGGGAGCAGATCTGATGCAAAATAGTAGAGTAATTGTGTATGCGAGTCAACAATTAAAGCCACATGAAAGGAACTATGCTATGCATGATCTAGATTTGTAGCCATTGTTTTTGCTTTGAAGATCTGGAGACGTTATCTTTTGGGAGAGAAGTTTGAGTTATTCATGTACCACAAACCGTTGAAATATCTTTTCTCTCAAAAGGATCTTAATCTGAGGCAGCAACGATAGGTTCAGCTTCTAGCATCATATGATTTGAATATTCTATATACCCCGAGAAAGGCGAATGTTATGGCTGATGCTCTTAGCAGGAATGCAATTCTGTCTCTTTTGGAAGTTTCTCGGTCTCTCCAGGAAAGAATCATAAGCAAACAAACGGAGGATAAGACTTTAAGGAAAATTATTCAAGGAATCAAAGAGGGACAATATTCTGATCTCAAGATTGACGATCAAGGAACTTTGAGGATTAATGGTCGTCACTATGTGCCGAATGTGGATGGGTTGAAGCAAGAAGTCTTATCCGAGTGTCATCGCTCAAAACTGAATATTCACCCAGGAATCTCAAAGATATATAAGGATATGAGAAGGGTTTTATGGTGGTCGAGCATGAAGAGGGATGTAGCTGCTTTTGTCAATAGTTGTGCCATTTGCCAGCAGGTTAAAGGAGATCAGTAGAAATCAACCGGATTATTGCAGCCTTTGGAAGTTCCAGAATGGAAGTGGGAGATGATTTCGATGGATTTCATTGACGATTTTCCTAGAACCAAGAAAGGAAACGAAGGAATATGGGTGATTGTGGATCGTTTAGCTAAGAGCGCCCATTTTATACCCGTTAAGGCAACTCATACTGCAGCTTCTCTCGCAGAGATTTTTTTGAGAGAAATAGTCTGATTGCATGGTGTTCCTGTCAGTACAGTAAGTGATCGAGATCCTATCTTCACCAGCAAATTCTGAGAGGCTTTGCAATGAGCTATGGGAACGAGTTGAGATTGAGTACAGCCTATCATCCTCAAAAGGACGGACAGACGGAGAGGCTTAACCGAATTCTAGAGGATATGCTTTGAGCTTGTGTTTTGGATCGTGGTGGATCGTGGAAGACCATCTACATCCAGTAGAATTCTCATATAATAACAGTTACCAGGCGAGTATTGAGATGGCTCCTTATAAAGCTTTATATGGAAGACCATATAGATCCACATCCTATTGGATAGAGTCGAAAGATCGTCTTATGCTTGGACCATATTTGATTCGAGAAACTTCTGCAAAACTTGAGCTTATCAAGAAGAGAATGAAAGCTGCTCAGGATCGTCAGAAGAAATATGCAGATAAAAGGCGAAGACAATTGGAATTTGAGATCGAAGATTTAGTCTTTTTCAAGTTTCCCCGATCAAAGGAGCTATTAGATTCGGAACGACGAGAAAACTTACCCCGAGATATATAGGACCATTCCGGGTGCTAGAAAGGATTGGTGCTATAGCTTACAGAATTGAATTGCCACAACGGATGTATGGAATTCACAATGTATTTCATGTATCCCATCTAAGGAAGTTTTTCCATGGCCCAACATTGGTTGTAGAACCAGTAGTCCAGGAAGATTTGGAGGTTGAGCCAAACTTGACATGGTTAGGAACCCTATTAAGATTGTTGATCAAGACGAGAGGCAACTCAGGAGCAAAGTAGTGAAGCTTGTCAAAGTGCAGTGGAGCGAGGATCCCAAAGATTGTACCTGGGAAACTCTGGACAGTTTTAGGAAAGCCTATCCGGATTTGTGTCCAGATAGCTGGTGATGTTTGTTAGGATAAACTGTTTGATTGTTTGCTAATGTATGGATGATATGTATGTTGGGTAGTTGATATAAAGGCTTTTGAATTATCTTTTGTTTTAAATTTCGAGGACGAAATTATTTTAAAGGGGAGGAATGTGACGACCCGAGTTTTTGGCAATATTATTTTAATAAGCATTTAATCTAATTAAATAAAATACAAAATTATCATTTTAAAAAATAAACACACATATATATATATGTGTGTGTGTGTATTTTGGAAGAAAGCTATGATTTGAAAATTCAAAATAAAATAAATCGTATCAATATTAAACATAAACACAAACATAAATATATACACACACACACACATAAGAAATTATGATTTAAACATAGGTATAAAAAATATATGAATCTAAATTAAGTGTTTGGTAGTTTAAGCTAAAAAAAGGGAAATAACGATAAGTATTTATGTTAAGGATTGAAATAAATACATAAGTCAAAGTGTTAATGATAACTATAATAACTTTATAGTAAACCCATAAGATAATTCTAGAACTATATAAACCATTGAAATACATGTAGTTATGCAAAGAAATAAGACACACACACACACACACACACACATATATATATATATATATATGTACATAAAAATGAAAGGGGATAAGTATGAAAACACGTAAAGACATTTGCATTTAATGCTAGCACAACATTAGGTCATTTCGAATTGTTCAAAAATCATTTCAGCCTCCACAAAAAAATCTAATCTGGTCAAAGAAGATAAAAATCTCTGACCAAATTGTTGTACCAGTAAAATACAAAGCCCTATATACTTGTTTATATATATCAATCCTCTTTGTTTCATTACGTTCATCAAACTTAGCATTCCAGAAATAATAAAACATTTAATCTTACAACAAAAGCTGAAGTAACAACTCAAGTTACAATTCAACTAACAAAAATAAGAAGACTGAAAAGATCAGGCTGATAGCTTTTCAAAACTAGAGAGTTATTCTTTGTTCAAAGTTTTCTCAGGTGAGTAAACAAATTGTTTAAGATTTAAGTTTAATAAAATTTGTACGTATGATTCATGGATAGATTGTTGCTTTGCATGTATATGTTTTAGTCGCTCTGCATATATACATATAACTACTCTGTGTATTTTAGATTGAACTCGTTCTTCTCTGCTTTAGATTACAGGGTAGAAATAAACAAGTAAATTCAATTTCTTTTCATTTAATCATTACTAAGCTTAGGATTTAAAAAAAAATAAGTGTGTTTAACATAGATTATGGTTTAAAACTGTTTTAAGCTCGATAGGGATGAACTGCCTCTGTGAATTTAGTTTTACAAAGCAAACTTGAACCATATGATAAATCCGAATGTAATGAAAGATTAATTCAATTATATAACGTGAATTATCGTTCGAAAATAGTATTTTTGAAACAAAAATGGTGATTTTTCATTGAGTATGCTGAGAGAAGTTTTTAGATGAACTGTAAATGGGTTTTGAGCAAATTCAGATGGTCGGAGGACTTTGGGATGTCAGGAATTGGACAAGGAATGGTGTCGGGAAAAATGACCGAAGACGTTCCAGTTCATCGTGGCGTCGACCGTAGGTAAGTATAGGTTTTAAGGACAGTGAAATGAGCGTTTGGGTTTTGGGCTCGTGCGCACTCGTCAATGCATCGAGTGTGGCCAGATTTGGAGGGGGTGTGCTTGAGACATAGACGGAGGAGCGGTGGTTCCGGTGGTCGGGATGGTTGTGTCGAAGTGGTTTTTGGCGAGCTTGAGTGTTCCAGTTTTGACTGGAAGTGTAGAATTTCTTTTCGTATTTCGTGATGTTGGTTCAAGGGCAAGAGTTGAATGTTGAGTCAATCGCCGATGAGTGGAGTAAGTCGCAGGAGGTGGCGATGACGTCGATGGCCTGTGCACGTGCACGACGTCGATATGGTACCAGGGAATTTTTGGCGTGAGAGCAACTCGAGTTGATACTCAAGAAAGAAAAGGATTTCTTCAGGTTGGAATGCGAGATTTATGAGTTGCTCCCCAGTTTATGAAGTTTAAAACTTAAACTTTTAAAAGAAAAAATATACATGAGAGGGAGAAAATGGGAACTCGGGAAAAGGAGCAAAAAAACTCGGGTTGTAACTCGAGTAACCTGAGATTTTCTTGGGTTTTGTTTTCAAGAGGTTAATCCTAATAAACTTTTAAGTTAATAATGTTAAACAAAGTTTAGTATTAATGAAGTAAATAATGTTGGCAAATTTTAAGTTAAGATTTGATTTAAAAGTTATTAAGGGAGATTTTCAAATGTAAGATAAATAATTAATTTATACTGCAAGTTAATTAGGAATGTAAACTAATTTATAATTGTAATTAACTAAGTAATTTGAGATTAAATAAATTTGCAATTAAAGATTGGTATTAATAATTAGGTGTTTAATTCATTTGTAATTAAATTCTATTAATTAATAATTAAGGTTATTAATTAATAATCAATTATTATTAATAATTAAGAAATAATTAATTAAGTGAGCAAAATGTAAATTAATTAATAAAAGAGTAATTAAGAAGTAATTAATAAATTAAATGGGTTGGTTAATTAGTGATGAATTAAGCAGGATAAAATGGTTTATTCTTAAGTAATTAATTAAGTTTAAGTTAATTAAACTAATTTTGATATGAATTGATGATTCCTGTTTAATTGATTGTGATAAATATTTGGTGATATTCTGTGATACTCTGTGATATTCTTTGGATATATCTGTGATGTCTGAGTATGATTTATCTGTGATAAATGTTATGTGAATTCAAAGTGTTGAATTAAATTGTTTAAACGATTAAACAACTTGACCTTTAAAATGGCGTTTGGATTTCGATGAGACCGGGATCGGGTGTCCGTTATGATTATCCTAAAACCACATCGATCCAAATTAAACATTAGGTCGTGGCATCTCCAAGTAAAGATCGAGAGGGTGTTTCAAAATGCAAGGGTTATCGTCGTTAACTCTGGGGGTGATTCCAAAATGAGTATAACGAGATAATGCCTTCGGTTTCGTTCGAACCCGCAACGAACTTATATGGATTGATTGCTTTCAGAACATCGTCAGGTTGACGACGAGCATTCAAAGAGATATCTCCTATAAAGGTAATCGTAGCCTAAGCCTAATCAATCAGGAATGGCTAAAACAGGGAAGGTGAAGCAATTTTAGGCGGGTAGCACCCAAGCAGGACGAGATATACCCCTGTCTAGATGTCCCTTTATTTCAGCTGTGTGGGTAGTTTTTTGGCCACAACTGCGGGGTTATCTTGTTTGGAACTGTTCAGTGAGGAATGGTTCCGGCCTTGTGTTGTAGTGGTCGGGAGTGATCCTCGGTACGGTGATCTGGCCCAGTGCTGTGACGGGCGGTACCCTAGTAGCCCTGCCATTGATGGAAACCCATTTTTCCCTACGAGACCCTGCGATTTTGATTGTATACCTATGTAGCTGGAATTTAATAAATGTAACAATTTTGGCTATTTTCTATTTACTTGAAAACCCTAGACACTATTATAATATCACTGGATTTCCTATAAAATGTTTTGGTTAGCGTAAGGTAAATACTTACCCGTATTTATGTGTGGGAAGTCTTATGTGATACCTTATTTTCAAATGTTTTTCAAAGTTAAGCAACTTTAACCCATTTACTCACACCAGACCCATGTCTGGCCCAGAGTTTATTTCTGTTTTTCATAAACTCTTGGGTACCCTCAAATTTTTATGAGTAGCCAAGTGATAGGTTTTGGATTGTTGAGTTCTGGAGGAGCTTGGAGCCGGAGTCCAAACGTATCTATCTATCTAGTTCCGCTGTGTTAGTTGATGTATGTTGTATTGTAGGATGTATGTATTAGGAGATATATATATATATATATATATATATATATATATATATATATATATAATTGTCTTGTTGATTGATTTGTGTAACTCTGATACGTGTAAAACTATGTAATTGTTATGTGATGTATTATATTTTGTTCCGTTTCCACTGTGAGATTCTGATGTTGTTATTCTTTCTTTCTATCTTTTCTATTTCTAACTCTTTCTTTTCTTATTGATGATATGTCTTTCTGTGGTTAGAAAGGCGGGTCGTCACAATACAAGTTCATTCTGGGTTTGAACGAAACCGAAGGCACTATCTCGTTACACACCTTTTGGAATCACCCTCAGAGTTAATAACCATAGCCCTTGCACTCTGAATCTTCATCTCGAATCTAAAAGTACTATTTTTGTTAAACTCGTTTTGGTATCAACCTCAAAGTCCTATGACAATAGCCCTTACACTTCGAATCTTCACTTGATCTTCACTTGAATTCATGACCTAACGTTTAATTTGGATCGATGTGGTTTTCGGATATCCAATTCGGAGATCCGATCCCGGTCACACCGAATCCAAATCACCATTTTAATGTCCAAGTTGTTTAAGGGTTTAAACAGTTTAATTTATATATAGGGTATCATATACACACAGATAAATGATTCACATTATCACAGATAGATAATCCATATTTATCTCAATTCTACCAAACACTTCATACCACAAAGCAGTATATCACATATCAGAGATAACAAATAATTCATGGCATACAATATCATCTAAACATCCACAATATGAGTGATTAATTCTTAATCAATTTAATTAATCACCAATTCGATTAATTATCAACCTTAATCACTTGGATTAACTTTACCCTGCTTACTTAACATTAATTAATTACAAATTAATTAATTAATCATCTTTTAATTATCCATCTTAATTAATCATCCTTGATTGATTTTCTCTAATTACATTAAGTAATTAACCCCATAGATTAATTAGCCTCAAGCATTCACATTAATTATCCTTCAATTACTCTTATTAATAAATGATCCTCTAATTACTTTCATTAATTAATTACTCTTTAATCAATTACCTTAAACAAGTAATTAATCACATTCATTAATTAACCTTAATTAATCGCATTCAGTAATTAACTATTCTTTAATTAATTAACTAACCATTTAATTAATTAAATTAATTAATCCTTAATTAATTACTCTAAGTGATTAATCCTTAGTCACTTCCACTTAATTATTTCCATAAAGTAATTGTCCTCTAATTACTTCATTGATTAATTACTCTTTTAATTAATTACCTTAAACGAGTAATTATCCATTAACTACTTCATTAAGTGATTATACTTAATCAATTACATTAAGTAATTATCTTTAATTAATTAATCTACTTAAATTAATTACATTAACTAATCAATTATCTCTTAATCACTAGTTATGATTCTTTCATTCATTAACTATCCACTAATTACTTTATTAAGTAATTATTCTTAATTACAATAAGTAATTAACTTTTAATTTGTTTTACTAATTAATTCTTCTTAATTTACCATAACCTTTACTAATTAAAGATAAATCCTTTATTTACATTAAATAACTATTTCCATTATTAAGCATTTTGAAATCAATATTATACAATTTACTTTTAAACAAAACAATTTAAACAATAAATTTAACATTTAAAATCTTTGAAAAATAAATACTCAATTTTTAAAACTAAATTTCCCATTCAAAATTTATCCATCTTAATCAAATTTAAAAACTTGTCTAAATATTCATTCTAAAATATCCTTTTTAAAAACCTTGTTTTAATTACTTCGCTTTGGAACTTAAATAATATTTTAACTTAGAAATTTGTTCTTGATTTACTTTAAACTTTGTACTATCTTTATACCTTTTAAAAAAACTGTTTATGTTAATTTATTAAATTATAAAAGCCTGGAAAACTTCAACAGATAACCCGATCCATAAGATCGACATCTCGACCACCTACCCGAGCCACGTGCTTCCCACAAAGCTCCGAGACAAACTCGAAAACTTCTCAATACAAATCGGAGGTTCCTACTTCTTCCCAAATTATAGCATAGCCAGATACACAGTGGTGCACCGTGCATGTGCATGGTCGAACAACACGACACTGACTAACACTCCAGCCCTTAAGAAATCGACAACTACCTCGTCATCCTCCTCGACGACCCAGATCAACAATTTCCACAACCTTTCGGAAAACGGCAACCTCAACAAACTGGAACTAAACAGGATCGACCAAATCTCTCGCCGACGTCTCTCTTGTAGACTGGAACCCACCGCACTCCTTCCAGAGCAGCTTAACATCACCACGTCGCGATGGCAAACCTCATGATCGAGCCCGAAGCACCATTGTCGTCGAGATCAGCTCGACTTTCAACTCAACAAAAACAACACTCAAAACCCTACTTCGTCGACTTCCGGCCCCCACAGCCAACAATACATACAATCCACATTTTTCCCATGATCGATAGCCTTCACGCTATCCTCGATGGCAATCGCGGCGACGATAGTCTTGTCAATCATCAAAATTTGACGATAGACCAAATTCTGATCAACACGATTTATCCCCATGTATACAATCTTAAAAATCAAAACTTTCAAATCAAAATTCTGAACTTTCAACCATGAATCAGCATATATAATCCAAACATGAAATTATACTTATTTATTTTTGACCAATTTCAGCTCACCACTGTATTTCTTAATTTTTTTAATTAATTACTAAATTTAAATCCTTGAAACTATTTTAAGAATGGTTTATGTTGTTTTTAACATACTTTATTCATGGATCAAAGCTGAATTTTAATTGTAAGAGGAGATTTAGATTTCTAAAATCTAATTGATCCTGTGAAAATAACAGAGTATATATACATACCGATTTAAACACATTTAAACAGATAAATTCAAAGCATAGAACCATATAAACTCAAACATGCAAATCATATTACAACATTCCTGTACAAATTTATCACACGCAACTCTATAATCATTGATTTAAAACTATTTTTAAATATATGTTTACTCAATATTTTCAGAAGGAAAACAGAGAGCAACCTCTGTTCTTTGTCCTAGAAACTTATTTGAGAATATCTAGAACTTGATGCATTTCAATCTGATCTTCCTTAGTTTTGATCTGCATTGTTTGTTGTTGAATTTCTCCGGTTGAAGTTGAATTGATTCTTTGTATTGCTGCTCAGGTTGAAAGACATTGAATTTATGTTGTAACTAGCTTTTGATTTTTCTCTGATTTTGGGTTTTCCGTTTTATTTTTCTTTCTATGATTTTGTATTCGGTTTTTAGTTAAATATGAGAAGAAAGATATTTTACTGAAAAAATTTGAAAAGCCATGTTTTCTTCTTTGATATTATACTAAAATTTAATTTCAAGAAAATCAAGCCACATGTATTTTGCATGTAGTTATTTTCACACAGGTGTCCTTTTATCCTACGAATGTTAAATATATGTATAATTATGTTTAAACCTTTATCTATAAATTACTTTTTATTTTATATTAATTATGTAATATATTTATATGTTTTTTTATTAATAAGCTTTTAAATCTTTATATTTATACAAACCATCTTAGTTCATGAGATTTTAAAAAGAAAAAGTATATTTAACCCTTATATATATAAACCATTTAGATTATAAGAAAGTATTTTTAAAACCAAAAGAATTGAACCTTATATTAAATATTTTTCCTTTGTTTTATTATTAATATGTTTTTATGTTTTCTTTTTATATATACTAAATTTGAGTGTATTTTAAAAGAAAGAGCATTAATCTTCTATTTAAATATTTTCTTATGTTATTCATATTTTAAATGTTTAAAATAAATTATGGTTTAAACTTTTATATACATTAAAATTAGGAAACATCCTTATATTTAGTTTTGAAAATTATTACATTGAATTTAAAACAGAGCTTCAAATTACAATATATACATACATATATATTACAATTTGAAAACATATCTTTTATTAAAATCAAAGACTTCCTACTTACAATATATATACCAATATATATACATTGTAAATAGAAAAAAATTATCTTTGAAAATTATTATATGAATTCAAACAAAGCTTCCAATCACAATATATGTATACACACACACACACACACATATATATACATATATATATTGTAATTAGACAACATATTTATATTAGTTTTGAAAAATTAAATTTTACCAATTAAATATTTATAAATGAAGATTATTAAACCAATTTATTAACATTTAAAAGAAAAAATTGCCAATTAAAATAATTATAACATAAAATTATCAAATCAATTTAATTATTAATAAAGATTATTAAATTGCTATTGCCCAAAATTCCGGGTCATCACATTCCTACCCCCTTAATAGAATTTCGTCCCTGAAATTTTAAAGCAAAGATAATTTAAGAATCCAACAAAGGTTTTATTATTATTTTATTTTATTTATAACAAGCATATATCATCAACCATATACTAGCAACCATAGCAACCAATTCATTCAAACAAACAAATCTAACTAACTATCCTGTCACAAATCAGGATAGACATTCTAATACTATTTAGAGTTCTCCTGGTATAATTTCTGGGATACTCGCTCTTTTGAATCTAAACTAATTACACCACTTTGATCTTGAATTTCTTCTTTCTAGATCTCTAATCCGAATAAGATGTTAAACTTCACTCAAGCCCAATGCAATTACCAGATCCTTCTAAACTACTGATTCCATAACCAGTGATGGATCATTCACATACTCCCTCAGAGATACGTGAACTGCATTGAATTCCAGCAGTCCAAACTGGCAATTAAAATCTGTAGACCAAAGAACTTATCCTATCCAAACATAGAAAAAGTCAAATATACCTCGGAACTAACTTCACAGTTTTACCAAATCTTACTGCTCCCTTAACCAGAGAAACCTTAACAATAGCGAAGTTTCCAACTTCGGATTCCAAATCCTATCGTCTCTTATCCACATAACTCCTTTTGAAGATCTTGGGCTGCCTACCTTCTTCCTGATCAGCTCAACATTCGCTAATGCTTCTTGAAACAAACTAGACCAAAATAACCCAATCTCTGGATTCTATTCACAAAATGGTCCTCCCAAAATCGGCCGACATCTAAAACACAAGCTCTACCTCACAATCATCAATATACTTCAAACTTACTCCTCCTGTCTGGATTAACCAAAAAAGATGCACTCAACAACCTACCTTAAAATCCTAGAAAACTTCTTCACAATTAGAGGTCCATTTAAACATCCTATAGAAACCCTTTAATCCAAGAAAACTGCAACTTCCTATAAGAGACCGAGGTTACTTCCCTTCTAGAACAGCTGCTACCCTGCTTCCGCTGTACAACTCTAATCTGGAGTAGATGTTGATGATGAACACGAGCAAAACCTTGATCCACATATCCTGGAAACTCGTTTCGTCGTATCCACAAAATCTTAGTGACCCATCCGACTTGGTCACACAACCTTACAGCAGAATCCAAACTTGAAAACTGGATGCGGTCAATCCTTCTGCAAGGAATTCTGAGTCTACTTCACCAAAATCTCTCTCTAGGAGCCATACTACTACTGTTGAACCATCAATGTTGCTCCTAGAATCTGAATTAATATGAACTCAATCTCCAATGCGGGTAAACCTATGACAACTTCAATGACTCCTAGCCTCTCTTGAGAACCTCATTCTCATATCAAAAGATCACTCAGAAGATCTTTCTAAACTATCGCAAGTCACTTTTGTGATCCCATTCAGTTCAAATTCCAAAGAAGATGTTCTCTCTTCATCAACTAGAACAGCCTTAAGCTTGATCAATCTATCCAAAACAAGGTCAATCCTTCAAGAATGCCTTACCTACTAGAAGAAGAATCTGACGTTCCGCTTTCAAAAAAAACACCCTGTCAGCTGAGCTACTGAAGAAGTGGGGAAGCTTCCACCCTTTTTCCCGGAGTGCTGACAGATAGAACACCAAGACTTTTGAACCATCGAAGAAACGGGGCCACTCCACTGCTTTTCATCTCCACCTCTAGGATACTGCTTAGCTAGAAGACCTTCCTGTTAGCACATAAACACCTCTAAGCTGCATTGATGCCACAGATACCAGAACTTCTTATCCATAAACTCCACAAACCTCAAAACCGTCAACCAACTCTACCAAAATAGCCTTCATGATGGGCAGATATCCCTTAAGAAACTTAGGCCTTAAACCAAGCACAAACACTCATTTTACTTAAGGGGTGATAATGAGACCATGTCTATAGCGAGATAACTCATAGACCTTAGTCTCATACTCTAACACAGATAACTTCCTTGCTTGAGATCCTAAAAATTCCTATACAGCCGAGTCTTCCCTGCGGCAGGTATAGACTGCTCCTCAACTATTTCCATAAATTAATCCAAGTGAAAAACATCTCCAAGAACATCCATGGATGTTGCGTTCCACCATGCAGCTGCTCCTTCCTAAAGATGCCAAGATATCATCACTCTCTTCAGCTCATCCAACAGATCCTAACTATTGATAATCCGCTCATTCGAGCGAAACCAAGCTCACACTTCAATGAAGGACTTTATATCTCTAAAAGATTTCCTTTCGAGATTGATGAAATCCTTACACCATGTTGCAAAATTTACTCGAGACGGTATTGGGTCTACAGTCTCGACATATATTCTTCCAACCTCAACATTTGGGCTTCTTCCATTCGTGGTAGTTGTGCTTCACACACCCCCACCCTATCTACCTTTAGAACTTATGTTGGAAAACCCAAACAAGTAACCCAACAGATTAGGTATATATATATATATATATATATATACACACACACACACACACACAAGTATGCTCTCTCACGATAGATATCACTCCAAATCCTATGTATTCACTCAACCTAAAGCTCTGATACCACGGTAACGAACCGCCTTTCATTCCATAGAAAGACGCATCATCATTAAGAAAGATAGGGATAGAAAAGAGAAAAATATAGGAAAGAAAGAACTAAACATATCATAATCTCACAGCGAAACGAATAAGATATATTACATGACATAGTATTTTACGTAGTATCATATAATCAGAGATACACAGCTTATTCATCACAAATTAGACAGTTATAAACACTTGTCTATCATACAACTCAAGACATCACAGAGATACAGACATAGCAGAAACATTATATATCTACAAGCTGAAGCCTCTTGCTCCAAATCTCCTCCAGAATTCATCAAAGATAACCTGAATCTCTTGGCTACTCATAAGAGTACCCAAGAGTTTAATAAAACAGAAAATAAACTCCCGGTCAGATATGGATCTGGTGTGAGTAAATGGGTTAAAGTTGCTTAACTTTTAGAAAATCTTTTGAAAAGAAAGGTATCTCGTAAGACTTCCCACTGCATAAACATGAAAAAGTGTTTACCTAACGATAACCAAAACATTTGATAGGAAATCCAGTGATATTATAGTAGGGTTTAGGGTTTTCAAGTAAAATAGAAAATAGCTGGAATGCATGCATCTCACATTCCAACATAGTTGGGCACAATCAAAACATACGACAATTAGCGGAGATTGGATTCCATACAATGGCAGGGCTAGTGGGGCACCGCCCGTCACAGTACGTGGCCTAGACCAGAGTATCGAGGATCCACACTAAATCCCCTGCAATACAAGGTCGGAACCATCCCTTATTGGATAGTCCCGAACAAGACAACCCCGCAGTTTTTCACGATTCCAATTGTCCACTAAGCCGAAATAAAAGGGACCTCTAGACAGGGGAAATCTTGTCCTACTTGAGCGTGACTCACTTAGCCTTGATGCACCTCCCCAGTTTTAGCCATTCCTAGTTGATGAGCTTGAGGCTGCGATTACCTTCATAGAACACATCTATCTTAGAATGGTCATCCTCCTCCTGACGATGTTATGAAAGCATTCAATTCATACTAGTTCGTTCCGGGTTCGAATGAAACCGGAGGCACTATCTCGTCACACTCATTTTGGAATTACCCTTAGAGTTAACGACCATAGCCTTTGCACTCTGAATCTTCATCTTGCATCTGAATGTACTATTTCCGTTAAACTTGTATTGGAATCACCCTCAGAGTCTTAACGATAAAAGCCCTTACACTTTGATTCTTGATGCAGCTCAGACCAGGGTCGAAGAATTACAAGCTATCATTTTCCAAGGCTTAAGTCGTTCATAACCTAAGCAAGGTGAAGACTTAGGTCGCCCACGACCTAAGGAGGAAAATTTAAGTCGTTTCCGACCTAACTGGAACCCAGAAGGTGAAAGCCTAGGTCGTCCACGACCTAAGGAGGAAAGTTTAGGTCGTCCACGACCTAAGGAGGAAAGTTTAGGTCGTTCCCGACCTAACTGGAGACCAGAGGGGGAAGTTGCGCCGAGTTCACGACCTAACTCAAACGGGTTGCGACCTAAGGATGTTAAAGTCGTTCGAACGACCTAACGAGCTACGTTCTAACGAGCTACGATCTAACGAGCTACGATCTAATAGTCTACGACCTAAAGAGTTGGGTCGCTGCTTGGTTATGCCGCACTGGAAGTAAAGTCGCTCTGGAAGTTAACTCGTTACCGACCTAAGAGCGAAGTCGCTGGGTGTTTTAAGTCGTAAGTCGGGATGTTTGTATTTTCTTAAGTTGTAAGTCGTTAGGTCGTATACGACCTAGGTGTTGTAAATATATGTGTGTGTTGTAACTTGAATCTTGTACCGTTGAGTCATAAGTCGTCACTTTTGTGTGTTTTTAGATCGTGTACGGCCTAAGTTGAGTCGGCATTGTGTTGTAACTGATAAGCCGTGTACATTGAGTCGCTGCCGACATATGATGAGTCGTAAGTCATGAACGACTTAAGGCACCGGTTGTGAAATGCTATAAGTTGGGAGTGTGTTGTACATTTTGAGGAGTTGATTTGGAATGAAAACTTTGTTTGATTGTTGTGTGCTTTCATCTAAATTGATAGTTGAGTGTGATCTCCTATCTCCACTTTTGGTTATTCGAGTGCGCTTGAATCAACGATCGTTGAAGCCAATTCACATTATCAAGTGCGCTTGATCAACGTTTGAAGAATTGTAGATCTTCTTTCACGGTATCATGCGCGATCAACCCGTCGAAGATAGCTAGAATTCGGTATCTTTGTGATCAACGAATTTGGGCATTTCAGTATCTTCAATCCACCGTTTTCTACTTTCATCGATCTATATCGTTTTGTTATTATCCGCTGCGTCAGTTTGGTATCAGAGCTAGACTTAGCCAATCATAGCTAAGCCGAGTCTTAGAGCCAAGGAGTTTGAAGTTTGGTGTTCATCGTGTTCATCTTGAAGTTGCAACAAGTTAGAAACTTTCGATCCATTTCATTTTGAATCAAAGTCCGGAAAGTGTTTGGATTTTTGGGAGAAGAGTTTGAAGTGTTGAAATGAAAGCCGAGCATAACTTTGTGTTAAGTTTGGGTCGTGCATCATTTTGGTATCATTGGTTGAAGTTAGGGCCGAACTTGTTGAACTTGTGTGAGCTAGCTGAAGTTTGATTTGTAGAAGATTTGTCAGGTTTTGAAGCGTTTGTATTGATTTAATCATGCCACCGAGGAGAGCTAACCGCCATCAGAATGTTGAAGCTTTGTATAGAAGAGAAGAGGCCGAGCAAATGGAGCAACGCATTAATGAGAAATTTGATGAAGGTATTGGAAAGCTAGAGAAGTTGATGATTGATATGAATCAAACTCAAAGAAGGAGATCACCAATCTCGAACCATGGAGGAATCCGAGTTTCGCCATCGGTTACGGAAGCGAGAAGGGTATCACTGCAATCTTTTAGAGAAAGAAGAGAAACATCAATTTCATCATGGAGAGATCACCATGACTATGGACATGAAGAGAGAAGAACTCCACGTGAGTTTGAAGATGAGCCACATAGAGATGAAGAGAGACATGCGTGATCAAAGGGATGTTGATGGTCGAGATCGATATAGACATACATTTGATTTTAATGAAGAGGGTGATAGAGCTAGCATTCATTATCGAGATCGAGACCAAGTTCGAAATTCATATCGGGATATAGATGATGATCGACGATGGGAGTCGGGTATGAAGATGGAAATTCCTGAATTTAAAGGAGGATGGTAGCAGAAGAATTTCTTGATTGATTGTCTAATGTTGAAGAGATCTTTGATTTCAAAGAGATTCCGGAGAATCGTCGAGTGAAGTTGGTTGCTACTAGATTGAGAGGAAGAGCTATGGTATGGTGGCAGCAAACCAAACTTACACGAGAACGGATGGGGAAGTCGAAGATTGAATCATGGAAGAAGATGAAGAAGTTAATGAAGGCTACATTCTTGCCTTACAATTATCAATCACTCATGTATCAGAGATTGCAGAATCTGAGGCAATGGACAAAGACTGTTAGTGATTATGCTGATGAATTTTATCAACTGATTGCTCGAAATGACATTATGGAGACAAGGAACAAATGAATGCTAGATTTGTTGGAGGGTTGAGGATGCAGATCCAGGATATGGTGAACATGTTTGATCCTAGATTTGTAGCAGAAGCACATCAGAAAGCGTTGGCTTGGGAGAAGCAGGGAAGACGTGGAGGTGGTGTTTTTACAAGTTCCAATATTCCGAACAAAGGCGCTAGTGGGAGTTCCAATGTTTCAAAAGCTGTCAATAAACCAGTTGTGAATGAAGTTGCAAAGGCGAAAGTCAACAACAGTTCCAAATGTTACAATTTCCAGGAAGTGGGTCACAAGAGTAATGAATGTCCGAAGCTGAAGAAACGAACTATCATTGCTGAAGTTGAAGATGAGGATGTTGGGGAAGGTTATTCTAGTCCAGTTGAGGAGGATGAACAGGATATCGCGTTGGGAGATGAAGGATGCAATCTAATGATGAGGAGGTCTTGTTTAATACCGAAGCAGGAAGAAGAGGCTAGTTGGTTGAGGAGTAACATCTTTCAGTCAACGTGCACTATTCTGGGGAAGGTTTGTAAATTTGTGATTGACGCAGGAAGTTGTGACAATATTATTTCTACCGAAGCTGTGATAAAGTTGAAGCTGAAAGCGGAGAAGCATCCAAATCCTTATAAGTTAGCGTGGTTGAGAAAAGGAGGAGAGGTGAAGGTGGGCAGGCGAGTTCGAGTTCCATTTTCCATAGGGAAGAAGTATAAAGACGAGATCTGGTGTTATGTGGTTGAGATGGATGTTTGTCATTTGCTTTTGGGAAGACCATGGCATTATGATCGAGCAGTACAGCATAATTGTCGGACCAATAGCTACAGTTTTATGTTGAAGGTGTTAAGATCATTTTGGTTCCAAAGAAGAGACAACAAGGAGAAAGCAAGTCAGAAGAGATTGAGGAGGTGAAAACTTTATTGACTTTGAAAGAATTTGTTGAAGAAGTACAGGAGGGTCCAGAGGTATTTTTGTTGATTGGACGTGAAACGACTGAATCTGTTGAAATCCCAGAGGAAGTAAAGCCAGTATTGGAAGAATTCAGTGATGTGTTCCCTGAAGAGTTACCAACGAAGTTGCCACCGTTGAGGGATATTCAACATCAGATTGATCTTGTGCTAGGAGCAGTGTTACCACATAGGCCACATTACAGGATGAGTCGTAAGGAGCATGAGGAATTGAGAAGGCAGGTGGAGGAGTTGTTAGAACAGGGGCGTGTTCAGGAGAGCTTGAGTCCTTGTGCAGTGCCAGCCTTATTGGTACCGAAGAAGGATGGTTCGTGGAGAATGTGTATGGATAGTCGGGATCTAAACAAGATCACTGTGAGATACAGGTTTCCTATGCCGAGGTTCGATGATTTGATTGACCAGTTGAGTGGAGCTATTGTGTTCTCAAAGATTGACTTGAAGAGTGGATACCATTAAATTCGTATTAGACCGGGTGATGCATGGAAGACTGCTTTTAAAACCAGGGAAGGTCTATATGAATGGTTGGTTATGCCGTTTGGTTTATCGAATGCACCGAGTACTTTTATGAGAGTGATGAACCAGATTTTCAGACCATACATTGGGAAGTTTGTAGTAGTTTACTTTGATGATATTATGATCTACAGTGGAAGTAAGGAAAAGCATGTCCAGCATTTGCGTGAAGTACTGTTGATTCTACGACGGGAGAAATTTTATGCTGCAACAAAGAAGCGTGTGTTCATGACGCACAGTGTTTTGTTTCTGGGATATGTTCTATCAAAAGAAGGAATTCAAGTGGATGAAAGTAAAGTAGAAGCTGTCAGGAGTTGGCCACAGCCAAAGACAATTACTGAAGTGAGGAGTTTTCACGGATTGGTATCTTTCTATCGAAGATTCATTCCACATTTTAGTAGTGTAATGGCACCTGTAACCGATTGCATGAAGGGAAAGAAGTTTGAGTGGTCAGAGGAAGCATGGGTTGCTTTTGAGAAGATCAAGACACTATTGACGACAACGCCAATTCTAGTATTACCGGATTTTCAGTTGCTGTTCGAGTTACATACCGATGCATCTAAAGTTGGGATTGGTGGAGTTTTGAGTCAGAAAGGAAGACTAGTTGCTTATTTCAGTGAGAAGTTGTCTGGAGCTAAGTTGAGATATAGTACTTATGATGTTGAGTTTTACGCAATTGTTCAAGCTATGAAGCACTGGAGACACTATCTGTTCCATAAGGAGTTTGTTCTTTACACAGACCATGAAGCTTTGAAGCATTTGCAGGGGCAGGACAAGATTTCAGCAAGGCATGCATCATGGATTGCCTATTTGCAGCAGTTTACTTTTGTTGTAAAGCACAAGTCTGGAATTACAAATCGTGTAGCAGATGCATTGAGCAGGAGGAATCATCTGTTGACCACAATGAGGATTGAAGTAAAAGGGTTTGATATGTTGCCGGATTTGTATGTGGAAGACCCTTACTTTGATAAGTTTCTGAAGAAAGCAGAGAAGGGAGAGACAGATGAGTACGTTTTAGTGGAAGGTTTCCTGTACAAGGGAGATAAATTATGTATTCCAGAGA
The DNA here is from genome assembly GCA_030765085.1 of Allium cepa. Lineage (NCBI taxonomy): Eukaryota > Viridiplantae > Streptophyta > Magnoliopsida > Asparagales > Amaryllidaceae > Allium > Allium cepa. Next base: position 869,480,763 of record CM060943.1, on the reverse strand, counting down.
GCAGTTTGAGAATGAAGATTATCAAGGAATTGCACGAAGAAGGTCATGTGGGTAGAGATCGAACATTGCAGTTGATTTCTCAGTCTTATCATTGGCCATCAATGAGAAGGAAGTTGAAAGGTTTGTGCGTAGATGTCATGTTTGTCAGGTTTCGAAAGGGACATCTACAAATGCGGGATTGTATAGGCCATTACCTGTTCCTAAAAAATCATGGGTAGACATTAGCATGGATTTCGTGCTGGGTTTGCCGAGAACTCAAAGGGGGAATGACTCTATATATGTTGTGGTGGATCGTTTCTCGAAGATGGTGCATTTTATTGCTTGTAAGAAGACGGCGGATGCTGTTCATGTTGCTCAGTTATATTTCAAAGAAATCTATAGACTTCATAGGTTACCAGAATCTATCGTTTCGGATAGGGATACCCGATTTTTAAGTCATTTTTGGCTAAGTTTGTGGAAGATGGTGGGAACGAAGTTAAACTTTAGCAGCGCTTATCATCCGCAAACAGATGGACAGACAGAAGTTGTCAACAGATCATTGGGAAATTTGTTACGATGTCTTGTGAAGGACAATCTGAAGAGTTGGGACATGAAGTTATGCCAGGAAGAGTTTGCACATAATCATGCAGTGAATCGTAGTATGGGTTTCAGTCCATTTCAGATTGTATGTTCAAATTTACCAAGGGGACCGTTGGACCTAACCGTAGTGCCACAACCGAAGGGGACGGTTAAATAAGCTGTAGATTTTGTTGATGGGTTGACCTAATGTCAGAAGATCATTCAGGAACGATTGGAGAAGGAAAATGAGAAGTATAAAAGATCCGCAGATCTGAAGCTAAGAAATGTTGAGTTTAATGAAGGGGATATGGTGTATGCTGTGTTAACAAAGGACCGTTTTCCAGTGGGCGCTTATAACAAGTTGAAAGCCAGAAAAATTGGTCCTGTAGAAGTTGTGAAACAGATTAATGAAAATTCTTATAAATTGAAGCTGCCGGAGGATGTGTACACTTCTGACGTGTTCAATGTTAAGCTTCTCGTACCATATTATGGAGATGAACGAGGCGATGTGGAAGAATATACAAATTTGAGGACGAATTTTTCTCAACCTGGGGAGGATGATGCAGCTCAGACCTGGGTCGAAGAATTACAAGCTATCATTTTCCAAGGCTTAAGTCGTTCACGACCTAAGCAAGGTGAAGACTTAGGTCGCCCACGACCTAAGGAGGAAAATTTAAGTCGTTTCCGACCTAACTGGAACCCAGAAGGTGAAGGCCTAGGTCGTCCACGACCTAAGGAGGAAAATTTAGGTCATCCACGACCTAAGGAGGAAAGTTTAGGTCGTTCCCGACCTAACTGGAGACCAGAGGGGGAAGTTGCACCGAGTTCACGACCTAACTCAAACGGGTTACGACCTAAGGATGTTAAAGTCGTTCGAACGACCTAACGAGCTACGTTCTAACGAGCTACGATCTAACGAGCTACGATCTAATAGTCTACGACCTAAAGAGTTGAGTCGCTGCTTGGTTATGCCGCACTGGAAGTAAAGCCGCTATGGAAGTTAACTCGTTACCGACCTAAGAGCTTAAGTCGCTGGGTGTTTTAAGTCGTAAGTCGGGATGTTTGTATTTTCTTAAGTCGTAAGTCGTTAGGTCGTATACGACCTAGGTGTTGTAAATATATGTGTGTGTTGTAACTTGAATCTTGTACCGTTGAGTCGTAAGTCGTCACATTTGTGTGTTTTTAGATCGTGCACGACCTAAGTTGAGTCGGCATTGTGTTGTAACTGATAAGCCGTGTACGTTGAGTCGCTGCCGATATATGATGAGTCGTAAGTCGTGAACGACTTAAGGCACCGGTTGTGAAATGCTATAAATAAGGAGTGTGTTGTACATTTTGAGGAGTTGATTTGGAATAAAAACTTTGTTTGATTGCTGTGTGCTTTCATTTAAACTGGTAGTTGAGTGTGATCTCCTATCTCCACTTTCGGTTATTCGAGTGTGCTCGAATCAACGATCGTTGAAGCCAATTCACGGTATCAAGTGCGCTTGATCAACGTTTGAAGAATTGTAGATCTTCTTTCATGGTATCGTGCATGATCAACGTTTCGAAGATAGCTAGAATTCGGTATCTTTGTGATCAACGAATTTGGGCATTTCAGTATCTTCAATCCACCGTTTGCTACTTTCATCGATCTATATCATTTTGTTATTATCCGCTGCGTCAATTCTTCACTTGATCTTCACTTCAATTCACGACCTAACGTTTAGTTTGGATCGATTTGGTTTTCGGATACCCAATTCGGAGATCCGATCCCAGTCTCACCGAATCCAAAACGCCGTTTTAATGTCCAAGTTGTTTAAGGGTTTAAACAATTTAATTTATATTTGGATATCATATACACGCAGATAAATGATTCACATTATCAAAGATAGATATTCCATATTTATCTCAATTCTACCAAATATCTCATACCACAAAGCAGTAAATCACATATCAGAGATAACAAATAATCCATGGCAACCAATATCATCCAAACATCCATAACAGGATTGATTAATTCTTGATCAATTTAATTAATCTCCAATTCGATTAGTTATCAACTTTAATCACTTGGATTAACTTAATCATGCTTAATTAACATTAATTAATTACAAGTTAATTAATTAACCATCTTTTAATTATCCTTAATTAATCATCCTTGATTAATTTTCTCTAATTGTATTAAGTAATTAACCTCATAGATTAATTAGCCTTAAGCATTCACACTAATTATACTTTAATTACTCTTATTAATAAATGATCCTCTAATTGCTTTCATTAATTAATTACTCTTTTAATTAATTACCTTAAATAAATAAATAATCACATTAATTAATTAAATTAAATTAATCACATTCAGTAATTAACTATTCTTTAAGTAATTAACTTACCCTTTAATTAATTAAATTAATTAATCCGTAATTAATTACTCTAAGTGATTAATCCTTAATCATTTCGATTTAATTACTACCATATAGTAATTATCCTCTAATTACTTCATTAATTAATTACTCTTTTAATTAATTACCTTAAAGAGCAATTATCCATTAATTACTTCTCTAAATGATTATACTTAATCAATTACATTAAGTAATTATCTTTAATTAAATAACTAATTAATCAACTTAAATTAATTACACTAATTAATCAATTATCACTTATTTACTAGTTATGATTCTTTCATTCATTAACTATCCACTAATTACATTATTAAGTAATTATTCTTAATTACAATAGGTAATTAACTTTTACTTATTTTAGTAATGATTTCTTCTTAATTTACCACAACCTTTACTATTTAAAGATAAATCCTTTATTTACATTAAATAACTATTTCCATCATTAAGCATTTTGAAATCAATATTATGTAATTTACTTTTAAATAAAACCATTTAAACATTAAAATTTAACATTTAAATTCTTTGAAAAATAAATACTCAATCTTTGAAACTAAATTTCCCATTCAAAATTTATTTATCTTAAACACATTTAAAAACTTGGTTAAATATTCATTTTAAAATATCCTTTTAAAATAAACTTGTTTTAAATGCTTTACTTTGGAACCTAAATAATATTTTAACTTAGAAACTTGTTCTTGGTTTACTTTAAACTTTGTACTATCATTATACCTTTTTTTTAGAAAAAACTGTTTATGTTAATTTATTAAATTATAAAAGCCTGGAAAACTTCAACAGACAACCCGAGCCACCAGACCGACACCCCGATCACCCACCCGAGCCACATGCTTCCCACAAAGCTCCGAGGAAAAATCGAAAACTTCTCGAGACAAACTCAAGGTTCTTACTTCTTCCCAAATCATAACATAGGCAGATGCATAGTGGTGCACCAGGCACATGCATGGTCGAACAACGCAACACCGACCAACATTTTGGCCTTCAATAAATCGACAAATACCTCGTCATCCTCCTCAACGACCGAGATCAACAATTTCCACAACCATTCGAAAATTGGCAACCTCAACAAAATCGAATTAAAACGATCGACCAAATCCGACATCGATCTCGTCGACTGGAACCCGCCGCACTCCTTCTAGAGCAGCTTCACATCACCACCTCGCGATCGCAACCCTCGCGATCAAGCCTGAAGCACCATTGTCATCTGATCATCTTGACTTTCAACTCAATAAAAACAACACTTAAAACCATACTTCGTCGATTTCCGACCACCATAGCCAAACCACAACCAACAATACATACTATAGACACTTTTTCCATAATCGGCATCCTTCACACTATCCTCGATGGAAACCTTGAAAACGATAGTCACGTCGATAGTCAGAATTAGACGATAGAACAAACTCTGATCAACACGATTTATCCACATGAATACAATCTTAAAAATCAAAATTTTCAAATCAAAATTCTTAACTTTCAACCACGAATCAACCTATAAAATCCAAACATTAAATTATACTTATTTATTTTTGACCAATTTCAACTCATCATTGTATTTCTTAATTTTTTTAATTAATTACTAAATTAAAATCCTTGAAACTATTTTAAGAATGTGTATTATGTTGTTATAAACGTACTTCATTCAGGGATTAAAGCTGAATTCTAATTGTGAGAGGAAATTTAGATTTTTAAAATTTAATTGAGTCTGTGAAAATAACAGAACAGTCTGTATATATATATATATATATATATATATATATATATATATATATATATATAGTAGATGTAAACACATTTAAACAGAGAAATTCAAAGAATAAACCAGATAAACTCAAACATGCAAATCATATTACAACATTCTTGTACAAATTTATTACATGCAACTCTATAATCATTGATTTAAAACTATTTTTAATAAATGTTTACTCACCATTTTGAGAAGGAGAATAGAGAGCAAGCTCTGTTCTTTGTTCTAGAAACTTATTTGAGAAAATCTAGAACTTGATGCATTTCAGTTTGTTCATCCTTAGTTTTGATCTGCATGTTTATTGTTAAATTTCTCAGGTTGAAGTTGAATTGATTCTTTGTATTGCTGCTCAGGTTAAAAAAATAGAAATGATGTTGTATTTAGCTTTTGATTTTTCTCTGATTTTAGGTTTTCAGTTTTATTTTTCTTTCTCTGATTTTGTATTTGGTTTTTAGTTAAATATGAGAAGAACGATTTTGTACTAAAAAAACTTGAAAAGCCGTGTTTCTTCTATAATATTATGCTAAAAATATAATTTCAAGAAAATCAAGCTGCACATATTTTACATGTAGTTATTTTAACACAAGTGTCCTTTTATCTTACAAATGTTAAATATATGTATAATTATGTTTCAACCCTTATCTATAAATTACTTTTAATTTTATATTACTTATGTAATATATTTATATGTTTTTTTATTAATAAGCTTTTAAATCTTTGTATTTATACCAACCATCTTATTTCATGAGATTTTAAAAATAAAATGTATATTTAACCCATACATACTTAAACCATTTAAGTTTTAAGAAAGTATTTTTAAAACCAAAAGAACTGAACCCTATATTAAATATTTTTCCTATGTTTTATTATTAATATGTTTATATGTTTTCATTTTATATATACTAAATTTATGTGTATTTTAAAAGAAAGAGCATTAAGCTTTTATTTAAATCTTTTCTTATGTTATTCATGTTTTCAATGTTTGAAATAAATTATGGTTTAAACTTTTATATACATTAAAATTAGGAAACATCCATATATTTAGTTTTGAAAATTATTACATTGAATTTAAAACACAACTTCCAATTACAATATATACATACATATATATTATAATTTGAAAACATATCTATTATTAAAATCAAAGACTACCTATTTACAATATATATACCAATATATATACATTATAAATAGAAAACATTTATCTTTGAAAATTATTACATTGAATTTAACAATGCTTCCAATCAATATATATATACATATATATATATTATAATTAGATAATACATTTATATTAGTTTTGAAAAAAAATAAATTTTACCAAATAAATATTTATAAAAGAAGATTATTAAAACAATTTATTAACTATTAAAAGAAAAACTTGCCAATTAAAATAATTATAAAGGAAAATTAACAAATCTAATTAATTATTAATGAAGATTATAAATTGCTATTGCCTAAAATTTCGGGTCATCACAATTTCATTTCATTATATATCCCAGTTAAGTTTAATTTTCATTTATTTTGACTTTACTCAAGTTAAAGTTTATTTCTGAAATCCAATTTCCATACTTTCCTTATTTAGAATCATTTTCATTTTATAGGTTTATAACACTTTTCCTGATTATCTCTAAATTATTTAAAGTATTCAAATACCCAGCATTTTTCAACTCATCTTGAAATCCCAAATATTGTGAAATCACACTTTTGCATTTTTAAACCAAGCCTGGTTTTTATACAAAACAAACTCCCTTTGGAATTTCCAAAACAGAACATGTTTGCCCGACTAATCCAAGAAAATCAATTTCGGTAGCAATCCGTCACTTAGAAACTTGAAAATGAATACTGGTGATGCTGCAATCATTGCCAGTCTGGCGACTGAAGTGAGTTCAGTGCTATATAACTTCGAAAAATCCATTTAAACTATTTTCTTTTGAAAACGATTCCTAAAATAATACACAAATTATCTTTCCTTACCACTTCGAAAAATATTTTTCCAAACTTCCTCGGATTTTAATCCAATTTTAGTCATAATCCATAAGTATAATTTAGAATGTACAAATTTTCATTTGGTTATATAGATCATTTAAAATTTTATAATATTATTTGATTCCAATAATATCATCCGAATACTCCAAATATATATAGCAGTTTCAAAAAACTATTTCCTTTATATCAAAATAGGTTTGGGCAAAAATTATTTCATTACCCACTTTTAAAACAATATTGTGTAAGTGTATCTAGTTTAAGAGTTTCGAAATCCCTTTCCATATAGTTGTCCATATTGTACCGACCAAATATTTAAGCACTCAACCTTTAAGTCAACACAATAGAAAATAATTTATATTCACTAACAAGTACGAGATCATATCTATTAATACGCTCAGACCCATTCTAGAGTACTACCGACTCTTTCTCTAATGAGTAATCCCCACTAGAGCCAAGGTTTTCACTTAACCTTCAGCTCTGATACCATCTGTAACAGACCAGAGATTTTCGACCTTGAAAATCTACATCTATATGTCCACTGTATATACTACCGAGTAGCCGAGTGCTGGAAATACCAGTTCATTAGGGGTGAAGAAGAGAAAGGTAAAAGAAAGAGAGAAACAACAACACAGAATCCCATAATCGTAGAGGATCAAAGCATAATATATAACAATATATTTTTATGCAAAAGAATATGTAATTGCTTAATACTTACAATCATCAAAGTACAAATCATTACATCAAATTTGGAAAGTTATAACAACTTGTCCTCATACAGTAGAAATATCCAAGTACGTGATATACATCTGAACTCCTCCAGCTCGTCTCTTGAGTTCCATAGCATTTTAATCTGAATCTGTAATAATCGGTCTGACCCGAGCATTATAATAAAATAACACCCAAGTCAGTCTGGAAAACCAGTGTGAGAAAATATATTCAATTTGAATTATTAACTTTCCATAATCCTTTGAAAACAAAGGTATCTCGTAAGAGCATGTCTCAGATAAACACAACGGGTTTTTACCTTATGATAACCAAAACAATTTTTATCAAAATCATCTGATATTATAACAGTGTCTATAGAAAGTATATAGAATATAGTTGAAATGCTTGCATCTCGTGATCCCGCAAAATTGGGCACAATCAAAACTGTACGACGCTTTTTGGAGAATGGATTCCATCTAATGACTGGGCTACTTGGGTTCCACTCTTCACAGCACACCTCTGCAATAATGTACCTAGGACGACTCCGGGATCCCCTGCTACACAAGACCGGCCTACCCTTAACCTAGATATACCGAGTAAGATTATCCCGTGGTTGGGATCAGCAATCGCCCCACAACCGATTAAAAGGGCCTCTAGATAGGGGGAACCTTACCCTACTTGGGTCCGACCCACTTAGCCATGCTGCATCTCCTCTGTTTTAGTGATTCCCGGTTGATGAGGATTGAGGCTACGATTACCTTTTTAAAGAATGCATTCAAGTAGAATGCTCATCGTCCTTCAATGAAATTGTTCTGATAGCATTGATCCATATAAGTTGTCCTGGGTCTGAACAAACCAAATCAACGTCTTCATCATCTTCACGGTATTCATTCGCTAAGTTCAAACCAGATCGAAGTTGTTTTCGGATAATTAAATCTGATCCCGGTCACTTCGAAATGATTAACGAAATTAGCTAAAATTTAATAGTCAGTTATTTAAATATCGATACACATCCATAACAATCATCAGGCCTTATTATAAATTTTCCAAAATTTGCCTCAAAATTTCTTTATAAGATATTACTTTTAGTTCCCCAACATTTGAAAATAGTTTTCAACCCTTTTTATTTCACGGAACATTTCCAGTCTTTCCCAATACTTAAAATATTTTCTTCACTTCATTTGGTATTAAAACTTGGAAAAAATATCCAATTTATTTCTTTTTCTTTTTATCAAAATAATTTATAATTTATAATTTATCTATGAATTCCCAACTCATTTTACATGAATTCTATAAACTCTGGAATTCCTTAATTAATTACCTTAATATTTTCAAACCAATTATACTTGCTTGTAAACTCTCTCCCATTTGTACTTCTTTATAAATCATATTTTCATTCTTCGAAATTCACTTTCATTTAACTTCTTAGGAATTTTTCTTGGTCTTCCTCCAAATTCCATGAATTTCCTTATAATCATATCCACTGAATAACCCATTTTCCTTTCTTCCGAGAAGGTTTACAAAAAAATTTAAAACATTTCAAAACTCTCTATATATATATATAAGTATTTTAAATAAAATAATAAAAATTGATTTTTAATACATATTCAAATAATTATTTAAATATTGAAACACCTTTTATAACATCACTTTCAAAGCAGGTTTAAATTTTTTGGATTTTATTAACATAAATACTAAGTATTTTAAAAATCATTTCTAATTAACTTTAAAAAATTTATGCAGTTTAATAAATAAGAATCTGCCTTTAAAAAATAAAAATTTAAGTTATTGATAAATAAATTTTTCAATCTCTATACCCAAAATCCAATTCATAAATTTTCCCGATTTCCCATGCATTACTTCAATTCCGGTCTCCTAACTTCCATTTTAGAAATAGTATCTACTATTATTCTCACCCTATTTCCATATTTCAATATAAATTCTTCTCGTAAATTTTATATTTCCAAGTTACCACCTGATATAAATTTTCCTTATTTATAAACATCGTTTATAATTTTTTTATAACTCCTTTGAGTTTTTCTAAAATAATCTCATCTATAAAATTCAATTTTATAAATTCAAGTCCTTTAAAAACCTATTTATTTCTACTAATCTATTTTAATGTCGTTTAACTTTTTTCCATATTTTCCCAATAATATTTCAAAATCAGCCATTTTAAAAAAAATCTGTATATAATTTATTTTAAAATCTTCCATTTAAAATATTTTTTGGCATTATTTAATACAATCAAAAACCCATTATTGTTTATTTGAATCAGCCTCCTTTAAATAATACAAAGTTTCAATAAATATATATATCATATTAAAATCTCCTTTTAAGTCCTTAAAATTTTAAAATAATATTCATGATATTTAATATACCCGAAATTAATTTCCTCGTAGCATTAAGAAAAATAACAACTGTGACGACCCAAAATCCTGGACATTTGAAATTGGAATATTTAATTGATTTTAAATATTTAAAATTTAATTTTTAACCTAAATTTCAAATGTCACTATTTATTTGGAAATTCAATTATTGAATTAAAATAATTGGGAATTGGTTAAAATAGTGAATCCTGGATTTTAAACTTGTTAAAAATATTTCAAAGCTTATAAATCTTTATTGATAATGCTTAAGGTAATAAAAGTTTTGAAATTTGAAACTGGATGTGATTTGTTCATTTTAAAAAAAAAATCGTTTAAATTGACATTTAGAAGTAACCTTCCGAGGCACGGTCTTGGAATTCGACGAAACCAGTCCTATTGGATCTGTAATAGCGTTTTATTATCGGATTTCAATTTCATAGCATTTGGAGTGTCGGGTGGTACTATGGTATATAGACGCGTTGAAATATTTGTCGAATATTCAATATAATAACCGTGTCCAAAAAGCTATCTTCTCCATACGACCGAATTAGGACTAAAAACCTTTTCCATTGTGTTTGAAATAGGAGTATAACATTATAAATGCCTACGGCACACCTCGATAGGGTTTAACAATTTAAAGCTACGTTAATCGAGACAATTTGAATTTGTATTTAATTTTAAACTATATTTTTATCCTGGTCAACTTCAGTTGAATTTATAGCACATCAGACCTTTTTCTCCTCAATAGCCTTTGTCTCCTCTGTAATCACTGTAGCTTCTCTTAAGCACGTAAACTCCTTTTCAACATCACATCTTGGCCACTCTTCACGTATATTGTGACGACCGCCCATGACTCCCGCACTAAACAAAATAATAGTGCGCTGAAAGGTGTGCCAAGCAGCCATGGACGATAGTCAGGGTAAGGTAAACACAATAGTCTATCGTATTACTCACAGCGCAGGGATAAAATACAATAGAAAAGTATACATAGTGAAGCTCCATAGAACAGAATTCATCATATAAACTCATAATAGTTTGGTACAACAATCTAAAAAGTCAATACAGCAAGCCTCACTACATATCACTCAGAGAACCATACAAACAGCGGAACATCCAGTACATATAGTAAGAAAACAATATGCAAAAGCCTCCAGCTCGTCTTCGTCATCAACAGCGTTAGTCACTAAGAACAGCACCTGTCACCTGCTACCTAGTCTGTCCATCCCAACATGGATGAACAGCCCAAGGTAATAAGACTTAAACATAAAACCTTGAGTCAGACAAAAGTCTTTGTGAGCAGTAAATCAACTATCAAACATACCAAAAGAGAATAAAGGGTAAAAGGAATAAGAACCCAACCATCCCACTCCACCTCTTTCTACAGTGATAGCCCCAAGACACACTAAGGAGAAGCAAGCATAACTAAGCAGATAATCAAAGTAAAGCAATAATCACTCGAGTCAAGGTCGATGTTTTCCAAATACAAACCCCCAAGGCCTAAACCAAGATCAGATAAGCACCCAGAAAACACTGCTCTCGAGTCCGAATGATGATAGAACCAAACATCCATGACTCTGGCTATCACTGTTATCATTGCCTCGATACCATCATTAATTGAATGACCGGCACATTCTTTCAGCCGTCAGTCAAGGGCTAATGGCAACCCCGGTTCTAGATACAACTCCGCACGCCGTCGCAGCCCGTGCCTAGGAATTTTCGCAACTACCCAGAGTACTAGCATGTCGTCGCAGCCCGTGCTTGGAACGTCGTCGCAGCCCGTTCAAACGTACTCTTGCTTTGAGCATGCTAGAACCTTCAATAACGATGAGATCTCAGCCTTCTAGTCATCCTCCTTGACGACTATTTATATACTAGCTCAAGCTCCTCTCGAGCCAACCATTATCAACAAACTCGAACCACATCACCGAGTTATCAATATGCTTGGAATGATCCCGTCTGGATTAAACCAAGGCTTTCTCATATCATGCTTTGCTTCATTGCATCATAGCAAAGTCCCGTCCCAACATCATGCTTTGCTTCCTCTCATCATAGCAAAGTATCATTCCAACATCACACTTTGCTCTATCGCATCATAGCAAAGTCCGTCATTATCGAATCTATCCATATGAGCTTTAACATCCGCTTCATATGCCACAAGCAACTTTCACCATTCAAGAGCCTCTCTACTTAGCTTTTGAATCATCTTTGACCAACTTGTCCAAATCAACTATTAGCTAATTTGCAACAATCTATCAATCAAAGCAATCATTAATCCAAGCAATCATACATTCAAACAAGATCTAATAAGCAATTATACAAGAATGGCAATTTAGTAATTAAAATGTCCAAATCTAACAAGTATGAATTATAAGCAAATATCTTTACAACTTGATGAATAAACTTATATAAGTTAACATGTAGCAAAATGGGTATCCAAAACTTCATAGACAATGGATCTACATGCAGACTTAAGGAAAATGCAAGAAATCTCTATCTTTAACACATAAATAAGCCACCAATCCAATATACTCCTTTGGGTCCGTGTGAGAGATAACCACCACTCACCGAATCACCTAAACACCTCAAAAACAACCAACTCCAGATCTAGACAGCAAGGAATCAAGCTTGATCCTCCAAAGCTCCGCTTCAAACGATGAAATCTCTCTTCGATGGATGGAGATCTTCAACTTTGGCTCTTGGATCTTCGATTTGATCTTCAATTTAGATGGAAGGAATCACTAGATTAGAGTGGAGAAAAGAAGTGAAGAAGTGTTGTAGTCGAGCTCTCAAAATGGCAGCACTTCGTCGCTTCAAAACCCGGTGCCAAAAAGTGAACCAAAGCCCTCTATTTATAGGCTGAATTCTATGAGTCGTTCGTCCCCCCTTAGGTCGTCCACGACCTAACTCTTGCCGACCTAACGACCTACTACCTAACCACATGACCTACGACCTAAAACATTGCCGACCTAAAGCACTGCCGACCTAACACATAAGCCTCAATACGACCTACCTAGTATGCGACTTAACGCTACACAGGGTCACACGACCTAACCAGCAGCCGACCCAACAGCTTACGACTTAACAGGGTTAAGGACTCACACGGCTTAGAGACCTAACAAGCCAAAGCCCAATGACCTAAAACACACACGACTTAACGACTTAACCCCCGCGCGACCTAACGCTAAGTCGCTCACGCGACCTAACTAAACATCCTACCTCAACATAGGTCGTTTACGACCTAAATACACACGGCGACCTATCTTATCTCCTCAAGTCGCTCGAGCGACCTAACTTCCCTAAGCCGTTAACCCTTAGGTCGTCCAAACCTATAAGTCGCTCAATACTATAGGTCGCTCCTATTTTTAAGTCGCTAAACACCTTAACTCCTTAGGTCGCTTAATTCTATAAGTCGCCTCTATGACCTAAATTAACCCGTTAACTCGCTAACTATATTTAGGTCGTCTCAATTCTTAAGTCATCTATTCCTTAGGTCGGTAAATCCCCTAAGTCGCTGGCTACTCTAACTCGCTCCCACGACCTAATTGTCATACGACCTAATCCCTTAGGTCGTTATGTCGGTTCAACCGACCTATCCTTAAGCCGGTCACCTTTATAGGTCGCTCCACCGACCTAAACACTACACGACTCGACTTCGAACGACTTAAGCTTTGGTCGACTCATACTCTAAACGTGTTAACAACATCAACGACCTAATGTCGATAGTTTTACGATCTTTCGATCCGTAAAAATACGGGTCGTTACATTCTCTCCCTCTTAGGAATTTCGCCCCCGAAATTCCAAACAAACCAGAGCAATCAAAAACTATTCTGCATGCCAACCATCCATAACAATCAACAAACCATGCATCCAATTACTAGCCTAGCATGCAGAATTCTAAGATTAGAACAAGTCACAAATTCATGAGATGCCACGACACCTTAGGGTCATACCTCGAAGAGTTCAGGATGAGCTGCCTTCATCCTCTCTTCCTTCTCCCATGTACAGTCGTTAACGTCATCACTCCATTGTATCTTGAGCAACGTAATCGTCTTCCTCCTAAGCTGTTCGTGTCGGTTTCCACAACACGAAGTGGCTTACGGGGTCTCGTAACAACTAGATTAACCTCTAAATCTTCACAGCTATCAGCAGAAACCACTGTATTCGAGTCGTGCACATACTTCCGTAGATAAGATACATGAAAAACATTTTGCACACCCGCCATCTTTTCCGGTAACTCCAATTTATAGGCGAGCTTTCCAATTTGCTCGATGATCGGGAATGGTCCAACAAATCTCGGAGTTAACTTTCCTTTCTTCCCGAATCGAATAACATTCATCAGTGGAGAGATCTTCACAAAAACCATATCACCCACGTTGAATTCCAAATCCTTACGACGCTTGTCGGCGTAACTTTTTTGACGGTCTTGGGCTGCCTTCATTCGTCTCCGAATGATCTCTATGCAATCCGAAGTCTGTCGAATCATTTCGGGCCCAAGTATCAGCTTTTCTCCAGTTTCTAACCAACATGTCGGAGAGTTACACGGCCTTCCATACAATGCTTCATATGGTGCCATACCAATACTTGACTGGTAACTGTTATTATATGCAAATTCCACCAAATGAAGATGATCTTCCCATGATCCTCCGAAATCTAAAACACAAGCTCTAAGGAGATCTTCCAAAACTCGGTTGACTCTCTCGGTCTGACCATCTATTTGGGGGTGATAAGCTGTACTCAAACACAACTCGGTTCCCAAAACTTCTTGGAAGCTCTTCCAAAATCCACTAGTGAACAATGGGTCTCAATCGCTCACTATACTCTTGGGAATACAATGGAATCGAACTATCCACTTAACATACAACTCAGCCAATTTCGATGCAGTCCTAGTTGATCGAACATGAATGAATCTTGCACTCTTAGTCAAACGATCTACGATGACCCAAATCCCTTCATTTCCTGCCCTGGTTCTAGGTAATCCATCGATAAAATCCATCGATACTTGCTCCCACTTCCACGTAGGAACTTCTAATGGCTGAAGCAATCCACTTGGCTTCTTCTATTCGGCTTTTACCAACTGGCAGTTCATACATTTGTAAATAAAATTTCCAACATCTTTCTTCATACCTTCCCAGTAATAGGTTCTCTTCATATCCCGGTACATCTTATTTCCACCTGGATGAATTGTCAACTTCGAGTGATGACTTTTCTTAAGAACTTCATCTCTCAATCCATCTATATCGGGAACAACTAGTCGTCCTTGCTTCCGAAGCCAACCCTCTCGATCGACTTCAAATCCTTTATCCTTTTCTGGGTCTGATCCAGATTCCACATCATGGATAATCTTGACAATCTTATCGTCTCGCTTTTGGCTCTCGCCAATTCTTTCCACTAGAGTAGGTCTTATTGATAAGTTTGCCAACATTTCAGGTTCTAATTCACATCTAGGCCTGAAGTCAAATCCAGCCAAATACTCAAGACTCCTCCATTCCGAAAACATGGCTCCCAATCCTGCATGTCTTCGACTTAACGCATCAGCCACTGCGTTACCCTTTCCCGGAGTATAGGCTATACCAAAATCATATGATGCAAAAAACTCTAGCCATCGTTGCTGCCACAGATTCAAATCCTTTTGGGAGAACAGATACTTCAACGACTTATGGTCTGTAAACAACTCGAATCGAACTCCCAATAGGTAATGTCTCCACATCTTCAAAGCAAAAACAATCGCCGCTAACTCCAAATCATGAGTCGGATAATTCCTTTCATGCGGCTTCAGTTGTCGACTTGCATATGCAACAACTTTATCCTTATGCATTAGCACTGCTCCAAGTCCAGTACCACATGCATCGGTCTAAACCACCATCTCATCATTCCCACTTGGAATAGTCAAAACAGGAGCACTTGTCAGTTGCTCTTTTAGGATTCCGAAAGCTTGCTCACACTTAGCATCCCATTTGAACACTTGGTTCTTTTTCATCAATCCTGTTAACGGTGCAGCTATCTTGGAAAAGCCTTTGATAAACCGACGATAATATCCTACTAATCCAAGAAAACTTCTCACATCAGATGCATTCTTAGGTCTAACCCAATCCTGGATCGCTGCCACCTTAGTGGGATCAACCGCTATTCCATTTCCAGAGATAACATGACCTAAGAACCTCACTTCACTCTTCCAGAAGTGACACTTCGAAAACTTAGCCTTCAGTTGATGTTTCCGCAAGATTTCCAAAACAATCCGCAAGTGCGTCTTGTGCTCTTCTTCAGTTCTAGAATAAATCAAAATATCATCCACGAACACAAGTACGAACTTGTTCAACTGATCCCTGAATACTCTATTCATAAGATCCACAAAATACACTGGTGCATTGGTCAATCCAAACGGCATTACCAGCCACTCAAAGAAACCGGATGGTGTCCTGAAAGCAGTCTTCGGCACACTATCTTTTGCCACTCTCAACTGGTGAAATCCCGTTGCCAAATCCATCTGAGAAAACACCTTAGCTTCGTGAAGCTGATCAAACAAGTCATCTATTCTCGGCAATGGATACTTGTTCTTCCTAGTCACTTTATTCAGCTCACGATAGTCCACACACAACCTCAACGATCCATCTGCTTTGGTTGCAAACACAACTGGTGCACCCCATTCGGACACACTACGCCGAATGAATCCTTTCTGCAAAAGGTCATCAACTTGCACCTTCAACTCTTGCTGTTCCCTAGGCGCCATCCGCCTAAGAGGCATCACAACAGGTCTGGCTCCTTCAACTAGATCGATACGAAACTCGATCACTCTATGCGGCGGTAACCCTTTGACCTCATCAAAGACATCCTCAAATCCATTCACAATAGGCACCGATGACAGTCCATCCCGTGGAACAACCAGCGAATACATGAAGATCATGAAGACGCCTTCTTCATGCTTACATCGTATCACAACCTTTCGCCCCTCCACATTCTCGACTGTCACCTCAAGCCTCTCACAATCAACCTTTGCCGCATATTTCCTAAGCCAGTCCATTCCCAAAATAATTCCGAACCCCGTAAAGTTCAGAACAAGACAATCACAAACAAAAGAGCAATCATGACTCGACACAACCAGACCACAGCATACCATACACAAAAAAGACGAACCCCTAACTGGATTAGTCACAACCAATGGTCTATCAACAATATCCGGTTCCAAACCCAACCGGCCTACAAGTTCATTACAAACAAAAAAATGCGACGCTCCGGTATCAAACAACACCCTAACTGGAACACCACAAATGGAAAAAATACCTTGAACCACCACACTCTTTCCTTTCTCTTCAGCAGTAGGAGCTTTCGAAGATGATGGAACAGCCCCCAAAGCATAGGCTTGCCCAATCTGCTTGTCCTTCCTTGGATCCGGACAATCCTTCATAAAATGCCCCGGTTTGTCACAGTTGTGGCACTTCGCCGGCACTTTCGGTTTCTTGCAATCCCTGGAGAGATGACCCTTCTGCTGACAGTTGTAGCAGGTCACTTCACCCTTCGGCTTCTTCTGGCCATCCTTACCCTTCTGCTGCTGCTGCTTTCTCTTCTTGTTTCCACCTTGCTCCTTGGTCACAGCAACAACAGGTCCTTCCTTAGGCAACAGATTCTCATGCCCGAGAGCTTTCTCCACAAGCTTCTCAAATGGATCATCCAGATGATCCACCAACTGCCTCCCAAGATAAGTGTCCAGGCCTTTCACAAACTTCTCATTCTTCTGATAAGGGGAGTCAATATATGACCGAGCATACTTGGACAAAGCTTCAAACCAAGAAACATACTCAAGAACTGCTCTTCCACCTTGCTTGAGTTCCACAAACTTCTTGAACAGAACAGATTTCTGAGCTGTAGAAATGAACTTAGCTTCGAATCTAACTTGGAATTGCTCCCAAGTAATCTCTTCCTCTGGAGTATCAATGGTGATAGAATTCCACCAATCCGAAGCTCTTCCCTGAAGCTGTCTTGATGCAAGCTTCCTCTTAGTTGCATCCTCAATTCCCAAATCACCAAATATTCTTCTACAAGCATCAATCCATCTCTGCACTTCAATGGTTGATTCTGTTCCCAAAAAAACCTTTCCTCCAAGAGAAGTATAGTCTTTGCACAACTTAGCAAAATCCACTGGTTTTGGGGCTTGAACTTGAACTCCAACATCTACTGATGACCCCGAGGCTGGCATCCTTCTCATGATCGAAGTCATCATGGCCTCAAACATAGTAGCATAATTAGCAGCCCCTTCAGCAGCACGGCCTTCCCTAGCAGCTGGTCTCCCTCTTCGACTCATCCTTAATATCTATAAAAAGGAATGATTAGAACACCTTGAGAAACAACTACATAAGGAGTTCAAATCCTTCTAAGCTACAATATTATATATAGTAATCATCCATCAAAATTACAATTACGTCTCTCATACATAGTTACGTCAGCGAGCGTTGGCTAAAATCGATTAACCAAAGCTCTGATACCAAATGTGACGACCGCCCATGACTCCCGCACTAAACAAAATAATAGTGCGCTGAAAGGTGTGCCAGGCAGCCATGGACGATAGTCAGGGTAAGGTAAACACAATTGTCTATCGTATTACTCACAGCGTAGGGATAAAATATAATAGAAAAGTATACATAGTGAAGCTCCATAGAACAGAATTCATCATATAAACTCATAATAGTTTGGTACAACAATCTGAAAAGTCAATACAGCAAGCCTCACTGCATATCACTCAGAGAACCATACAAACAGCGGAACATCCAGTACATATAGTAAGAAAACAATATGCAAAAGCCTCCAGCTCGTCTTCGTCATCAACAGCGTTAGTCACTAAGAACAGCACCTGTCACCTGCTACCTAGTCTGCCCATCCCAACATGGATGAACAACCCAAGGTAATAAGAGTTAAACATAAAACCTTGAGTCAGACAAAAGTCTTAGTGAGCAGTAAATCAACTATCAAACATACCAAAAGAGCATAAAGGGTAAAAGGAATAGGAACCCAATCATCCCACTCGACCTCTTTCTACAGTGATAGCCCCAGACACACTAAGGAGAAGCAAGCATAGCTAAGCAGATAATCAAAGTAAAGCAATAATCACTCGAGTCAAGGTCGATGTTTTCCAAATACAAACCCCTAAGGCCTAAACCAAGATCAGATAAGCACCCAGAAAACACCGCTCTCGAGTCCGAATGATGATACAACCAAACATCCATGACTCTGGCTATCACTGTTATCATTGCCTCGATACCATCGTTAATTGAATGACCGGCACATTCTTTCACCCGTCAGTCAAGGGCTAATGGCAACCCCGGTTCTAGACACAACTCCGCACGTCGTCGCAGCCCGTGCCTAGGAATTTTCGCAACTACCCAGAGTACTAGCACGTCGTCGCAGCCCGTGCTTGGAACGTCATCGCAGCCCGTTCCAATGTACTCTTGCTTTGAGCATGCTAGAACCTTCAATAACGATGAGATCTCAGCCTTCTAGTCATCCTCCTTGATGACTATTTATATACTAGCTCAAGCTCCTCTCGAGCCAACCATTATCAACAAACTCGAACCACATCACCGAGTTATCAATATGCTTGGAATGATCCCGTCTGGATTAAACCAAGGCTTTCTCATATCATGCTTTGCTTCATCGCATCATAGCAAAGTCCCGTCTCAACATCATGCTTTGCTTCCTCTCATCATAACAAAGTCTCATTCCAACATCACATTTTGCTCTATCGCATCATAGCAAAGTCCATCATCATCGAATCTATCCATATGAGCTTTAACATCCGCTTCATATGCCACAAGCAGCTTTCACCATTCAAGAGCCTCTCTACTTAGCTTTTGAATCATCTTCGACCAACTTTTCCAAATCAACTATTAGCTAATTTGCAACAATCTATCAATCAAAGCAATCATTAATCCAAGCAATCATACATTCAAACAAGATCTAATAAGCAATTATACAAGAATGGCAATTTAGTAATTAAAATGTCCAAATCTAACAAGTATGAATTATAAGCAAATATCTCTACAACTTGATGAATAAACTTATATAAGTTAACATGTAGCAAAATGGGTATCCAAAACTTCATAGACAATGGATCTACATGCAGACTTAAGGAAAATGCAAGAAATCACTATCTTTAACACATAAACAAGCCACCAATCCAATATACTACTTTGGGTCCGTGTGAGAGGTAACCACCACTCACCGAATCACCTAAACACCTCAAAAACAACCAACTCCAGATCTGGACAGCAAGGAATCAAGCTTGATCCTCCAAAGCTCCGCTTCAAACGATGAAATCTCTCTTCGATGGATGGAGATCTTCAACTTTGGCTCTTGGATCTTCGATTTGATCTTCAATTTAGATGGAAGGAATCACTAGATTAGAGTGGAGAAAAGAATTGAAGAAGTGTTGTAGTCGAGCTCTCAAAATGGCAGCACTTCGTCGCTTCAAAACCCGGTGCCAAAAAGTGAACCAAAGCCCTCTATTTATAGGCTGAATTCTATGAGTCGTTCGTCCCCCCTTAGGTCGTCCACGACCTAACTCTTGCCGACCTAACGACCTACTACCTAACCACATGACCTACGACCTAAAACACTGCCGACCTAAAGCACTGCCGACCTAACACATAAGCCTTAGTATGACCTACCTAGTATGTGACTTAACGCTACACAGGGTCACACGACCTAACCAGCAGCCGACCCAACGGCTTACGACTTAACAGGGTTAAGAACTCACGCGGCTTAGCGACCTAACAAGCCTAAGCCCAATGACCTAAAACACGCACGACTTAACAACTTAACCCCCGCGCGACCTAACGCTAAGTCGCTCACGCGACCTAACTAAACATCCTACCTCAACATAGGTCGTTTACGACCTAAATACACACGGCGACCTATCTTATCTCCTCAAGTCGCTCGAGCGACCTAACTTCCCTAAGCCGTTAACCCTTAGGTCGTCCAAACCTATAAGTCGCTCAATACTATAGGTCGCTCCTATTTTTAAGTCGCTAAACACCTTAACTCCTTAGGTCACTTAATTCTATAAGTCGCCTCTACGACCTAAACTAACCCGTTAACTCGCTAACTATATTTAGGTCGTCCCAATTCTTAAGTCATCTATTCCTTAGGTCGGTAAATCCCCTAAGTCGCTGGCTACTCTAATTCGCTCTCACGACCTAATCCCTTAGGTCATTATGTCGGTTCAACTGACCTATCCTTAAGCCGGTCACCTCTATAGGTCGCTCCACCGACCTAAGCACTACACGACTCGACTCCGAACGACTTGAGCTTTGGTCGACTCATACTCTAAACGAGTTAACAACATCAACGACCTAATGTCGACAGTTTTACGATCTTTCGATCCGTAAAAATACGGGTCGTTACATATATCATGCTGCTAGATTCATTACTTTAAAATTTAAAATCGTTCAAGCAAGAATGGGCGCAACTTCCTTTTGAAAAAAACCAAAGCTTAAAGAATTCTCTTTCTTCCTCCCCGTCCAGTTGAAAAGAAATTCAATAAATAAATAAATAAATGGTCAAGCTAGATTCGAAGAAAATATGAACGGCCCAGTAACAAAATCGAAGGCCGCCTCTTTTTTAAACCACGTCGCAATCTTGTGTGGTTGGAGTTCGATTGCGATTGTCGAACGAGGCTTGAACGAAGAAGGCAATGACAAATCTTGTTCGCGGCAATGAAGGCACACCGCGAAGAAGCCTTGTTGGGTCGCGTAAAGTGGAGATGCTGACCACCGAGTCACATGGGACGCACGAGGAGGCGTCGTGGAGGAGCTTGAGGACTTGGCATGACGAGGCGTGGGGGCAATGGTGGGCGTGGGCTAGGCAGTAAGGTATGGGGTTTTATTTTTGATTAAATTTATAGATAAGAATATAGGTTAGGAAATTTATTTACAGTAAAGACAAAATTATCTGTTAAGCAGTTTTTAAAGTTTAAGTTAATCTTAATTTAATTTTAATACATATAGGAAATAGGAAATCATTTTATGTAGATAAAGTTTTAGAAAATATAGGAATTTATAAAAAGATTTGATTTTTTAATAATCTATATGGGTTATTTTTATAAATATACTTATGTAGTTTCTAAATGAGAAATAAAATATATATGCGTATATCCATTCTAAGCCTACTGGTTAATTATAAAGAAAATGATGTATGATGGAGATTAAATTGTTAATAAACTTAATTAATTTATTTTAATTACAAAAAGATTTTAAGGGAAATTAGTTTAAATCAAATTATTAGTTTTAGTTAAATATATAAGTAGTAATAAATTTTTTTCGATCAATTCAAATATTAATAAACCATGTGATGTTTATACAAGGACCAAAATCGTAAAGGAAACAGTCGGTTTGGGTTGGATTGTAAAACAAAAATCAAAGGTGAGTTAATCTCACTCATTTGGATTACCATTTAAATTTAAATACTTAAATTTAAACTATTGGTTGAATGATTGAATTGACTGGATGTAATTATATATATATATATATATATATAAGAGTGATTGATTCCCGCATTATATAGCGGATGAAACCCTATGCGCCCTGCATAATAGCATATGACCCTATACACCGCGATATCCCCCTCGAAGTGGGATTGGTATATTATATTGTGCTAGCATCTGTGGATGCAGGGACATAGATCGGAGGGATCCTACTAGTTTCCTTAAAAATGATTGAATTTATTTCATATTCTGTGATATGATTTACTTGATAATCCATGACAGATTATATTGGTAATTGAATCATTGAATACTATGTTTTGGGCTGAATGTGTTTTGGTATTTTAAGATATCAAAAAAATGCAAGTAGGATTTTTAATGGAAAATAAATTAGGAGTTTTTTTAGCAAAATAATTCTGGTGAAATTGCATAAATTAAAGGAATTATTTTGGAAAGAAATAAAAGTTTAATTTTAAAATCCTATTTAATAAATTTCGGAATATGGAAAAATTGAGCTTTTAAATAAATGTGAATTAAAGGATTTTAAAAATATGACTTAAGCAAAATTGATTTGAAGTGCAAAGAATTATTTTAAAATTCAAAGTTTTAAATGGTTTGGAAGAAATAAAGGGAGAAATTTGAAATAAAGTATGAAATGGATATTTCATTTTAAAATAGGATTTAAATCGTAAATAAAGGAGTGAAAATGGAATTAATGAGTTGTGGAATAAATTTGGGTAAGTAAAGGAATCTATTTTTTTAGTAGAGTTAAGTTTGAAAATTGATTTGGAAATCGGTTAAGGTTGAAACTGTGATAAAAAAGAATGAGGTTATGGAATTTATAAACTGGGTTTATAAATAAAGTGAAATATTTATCAGTGGATAAATTTGAAAGTATAAATTCACGGTAGGAATTTATAAGGAGATGGTAATCTATTTTAAAATAAAAGGTGGTTTTATTTTTAAAAGTGTGGAAAAGAAATTTATGAGATGGAAACGTAAATTAAATTGTGATAAATCGAGTAGGATTTATAAACGACTAGATGGCTACATTTAAATGGAAAGTGTATTTACCTGAAAAGCCAAGTATATTTTCAAAGAAAGATTTCCAAGTATAAGTTAGAGGTTTTAAAAGTGGTTTTAAAAGAATGTTTTAGAAAGGAATTATTATTTAGTGGTTTAATTTTTTTTTTTTGCATACATATTTATTAAGTTAATTATATAAGTAAATTATTTTAAAGGTTTAACTTGTATTTTGATTTAAATGATAATGATGTAACATTTATACTTTATAGAATAACTTTTATTTTAAATTTAGTTTTGACTTAAATTTTACATGAGAATTTATTATAAAATTTCACAGCTAGTATTTTAAAAAATAGAAAAATAGACACAGAGAAGAAGTTGGAAAAAAAATTAGTCTCAGGGACAACAAGTTTGTTTTTTAGTCTGAGAGACACTTTTTAGTGTAAATCACAGAATGATAGTTACAACTACCATTTTCTGTTTGCACTAAAAAGTGTCCTTCGGCGTAAAAAACAAACTTGTTGTCCCTGACCCTAAATTTTTTTGCAACTTTTTCCTTGAGCCTAAAAATCCCTTATTTTATAATCTAAAGTATTAAGAATTAGTGATTTTTAATGGAAATAAAAAAATTGAGTGGAAATTTATTCCACAAAAGGAAAAGTGATTTGAAAACTATTTTCAAAGGGTTTAAATGTAGGAAAATATCTTGCGAAGATATTTTGGAATATTTAATTTGGGAAATTATTAAGGAATGATGGTTGTTTGTGGATGTTGTATGATAGTTAAGTAACCGGCTATCAATATTGGCCAATGCGTTGATCGTTTCGAAGAGACCGGGATTGGAATTAACTTCCCGAAAACCACTTCGACCCGGTTTGAATGTTTTCGTGAGGAAGACAAGAGCTTAGAGTCGAAGATGGAGCAGTGAAATGCAAGTGATAATCACTACTACTCTTGAGGGTGATTCCAAAATGGATGTAGTAGGAGTAGTGCCTTCGGTTTTGTTTGGACCGGGAATGGACTTGTATGGACGAATGTTGTCAGAACATTGTCAGAGGGACGATGTGCATTCTAAGTGTATGTGTGATAAAAAGGTAACGCATAGCCTCGAGACTCATCAACCAGAAGTGGCTAACATAGGGGAGATGTAGCATGGCTAAGTGGCTGGCAACCAATTAGGGTAAGGTCATCCCTATCTAGATGTCCCTTATTCGGCTGTGTGGGCGGTTGCTGATCCTAACCACAGGGTGATCTTATTCGGACTATCCAGTAAGGGTAGCTCCAGTCTTGTGTTGCAGGGGATCTAGGGGATGCTTGGTACAGTGATCTAGACCACGTACTGTGACTGGCGGTATCCTAGTAGCCCAGCCATTGATGGAAATCCATTCTCCAATAAGTGCCTGTACGGTTTTGATTGTGCCTAACATTTACTGGAAAATGAGATGCAAGAATTTCAGCTAGATTCTATTTTACTTTCAATAGACACTATTATAATATAAGATGGATTTGATAAAAATGTTTTGGTTATCATATGTAAAAACTCGACAAGTTTATTTGTGGCGTGGTCTTAAGAGATACCTTTGATTTCAAAGGATTTTCGAAACGTCAATAATTCAATTGAGTGTGTTTTCTCAAGTTGATTTTTCAAACTAGCTCGGGTGATATTTTATTATAATGCTCGGGTCAAACCGAGTATTATAGATACATAAAAGGATGTTGTGGAGCTCAGGAGACGTACTGGATGGCAAGACGTATCACATGTATTTGATGAATATTCTGTTGCGTAAGGTTAACTGCATAGTCACCTTTTATGAGGACAGGTTATGATAACTGTCCAGTTGAGTGCTATGAATATTTGTTGTACTCTGATGATGTAAGTATAAAACAGATATAGTTCTTTCTCTATAAAGATCGGTTATTTATCTATTATATATTGTTCCGTTGCGTTTGTGAGATTCTGATGTTGTTTTCTATTTCTTCTCTACCTCTTTCTTTTTTGACACTAATGGTTTGTATTTCTATCTACTTTGAGTTGAACAGTTGGAGAATATTATCAGCTCAAAGGGGTAAGGATTTGTGGGTCGTTATACTTGGTATCAAAGTTGAAGGTTAAGCGAGAACCTTGGCTACAATGGGGATTACTCTTAAAATAGAGTCGGTAGTACTCTATGAATGAGTTTGAAAGTATTAACAGATATGAGCGCATATTTATTATTGAATATAAAATTGTTTTATATTGTGTTGATTGTTCTATTGAGTAGGTTATGGATTCTGGTCAATATGAGTTATTATTGTTATTGATAGGGATCTCTAAAACCCTTGTATAGAACAATTCGACACGGTATTGTTTTAAATAGGGTAAATGAAATAATTTGTCCCAAATTATTTTTACTTATAAAAGGAATAATTTTTTTAAATTATTATATTATGGTTGCTGGTTGCTGGTTGCTAGGAAATGATAATATTAAATTATTATCATTATTGTGTGGAAATTGAATAAGAAATTGAAATCATAACTAAAAGCTAAGAAATAAATTCATATACAAATGGAATTCATAAATACGAATTATAAATGTGATTAATAATTTGAAATAAAATTCCATAGTAATTTTTGAATATGGATTAAAAGGATTTGGGATTTGAAAGTTTGATAAAATTTAATTCCTTTTGAGTTTGAAAATGAATTTCGAAGATTTTAGAGGAATAATAAGGACATAATTAGGAATTTTTTTGAAGTGGACATGAAATCTGATGAGATTTGGAATTAAAACTATTTGGAAAATGTTTTTGAAAAGATAAGAGCATCAAACTCTCTTAGGTCACTGGAAAATAACTTCGGTGATGACTGCAGCATCATCGATGTTCATTTTTGAGTTTCCAAGAGAGGAATTGCTAACAAATTGTTTTAAATTGGGGTGTTCGCAAAACTGAGTTTGGTTTTAAAATTCAAGAGATAATTTGATACCAAAGGAATTTGGACATAATTGATTTCAAAATGATTTTGAAATACTTAAGCGATTATTGAAAACTCTGGAATTGGTTTAAAATGTTTTTGAGTGCTTAAGCAATTATTTAAAACTTTGGAAGTAAATCGAAAATGTGAATGGAATGTAAATAAGTTAGAATACTTATAAAGGTTTAAAAATCTGAGTTGAAATGAAGTATAACTAAATTAAGTTAAATAAAAATGAATTTGAGGAAAGAGTCTAAGTTGGTTAAATGAAATGGTCATTGTAATAAAAGTCATTAAATTGAAAATAAATTTGTGAATGAACAAATTTATTTAGTGCAACTAAATGGAAATTGGAATTGAACATTTGAATAATGTTTAAATTTGAATTAGGTCAAAATAAATGAGATAAAATAACCAATTAAATGGAATGGTAATCAAATGAATGGAAATTGAATTTTGGGATGATATTTAATCTAAATTGTGCAAAGTAAAGTGAAGTTATATAATTAATTCAAAGTGAACTAAAAATAATAAAAGTTTGGAAATGAAAATGGTTTGAAATAAGGTGAATAGAATCAATATTTAAAAATGGAAGGTAAATTGAATTCAGAATGGAATTGAAAATTTAAGTTAAATGAAAATAGATGTGAAAGTTTAAGTGGTGAAGAAAAAATAAATATAAGAAGTGCATAAAATATTTATAGTGAACTTAAGAAATGATTGTGGGATTCTTAAGTAAATATAGAATTAAGAAATATATTCTAAGCTAGCATTTGAATGAAGATTAAGTAAAGCTGTGAAAGGGTATGTGTGGATAAATGAGTAGAAATCATAATAAATGTGAATGAAAAGAAAATTTATATAGCTAATAATCAATTAAAATAAATATGTAGGATGTACGTATATTATTTTATTCGCATAACAATTTGATCCAGATTTGAGCATAGAACTTCGAGATAGTTATATCATTTCGAGATGGGATTTTTCACTCGATTTTCGACGGCGAACCCTGGATATGGATTTTTGATTGATTGTGGAAATTCTCTATCATAGTAAATGGCTATGCAAGGAGAATGACAGTTTCTGATCAAGGGACTAGATCTGAGTCCGTACTAGGAAGTCGGGTGGACGATACTAGTTCGAATGTGAAATTATGTGATCAAGTGAGCGATCGAATTTGATATTGCGTACGGATGACACAGGTACATCTTACGGACTTGAATGAAATATTTGAAGTTTTGAAAGAAATGAATAAAATGATTTTGGATTCTGTGATTGGATATTATTGCTAAGTAGGGTACACAGGTGTTTTAAAAGCAAAGGGAATTGATGTTTTGATTTCAGAAGGTAAATTTTAATTGCCCAACAAAATGGTATGTATTTAAATTGTCATACGAAATTTGATTATTTTCTGATTTAGCCACTTTGCATTTTGTTTTCTTTTGGAATCTGAGGGGCGTAGGTTGTTCCAAGCTAGCCACGCAAAGGAGACACTGGCGAATTTTTTTGAAATTTAGAGAGTAATAAAAATTTTGAGAAAATTTTGATAATTTAAAATTTGGGTTTAAATTTAAATATGAATGAGTGAGAAAATATTACTGATTGGGGACTATGGATGAGTTTGGAAAAGTTAGTAAGAGAAATAGTGCCTTTAATAAAAAGATTGTTTTGGGTATTGTTAAAAACTATTTGGTTTTGGGAAGTTGACAAAAACTATTTGGATTGGGAAAATAGTTAACGGGTGAACGATCATTCTTCTTAACTAGTAATTTCAGGGATGAAATTCTATTAAGGGGGAGGAATGTGACGACCCTAATTCTAGACATTTGAAATTGGAATATTTAATTGATTTTAAATATTTAAAAGTTAATTTTTAACCTAAACTTAAAATGTCACTAATTATTTGGAAATTTAGTCATTGAATTAAAGTAATTGTGAATTGGTTAAACTAGTGAATCTTGGATTCTTAGCTTGTTAAAAATATTTCAAAGGCTTATAAAATCTATATTGATAATGCTGAAGGTAATAAATGTTTTAAAATTTGAAACTGGAAGTTATTTGTTTAGTTTTTTAAAAAATATCGTTTAAGTTAACATTTATAAATAACCTTCTAAGGCACAGTCTCAGAATTCGACGAATCCAGTTCCATTGGATTCGTAATAGAATTTTATTACCGGATTTCAATTTTCGTAGCGTTTGGAGTTGTCGTGTGATAGTACGGTAGATAGACGCGCTGAAATCTATATCGAAAATTCAATATAATAACTGAGTATTAAAAGTTATCTTCTCCAAACGACCGAATTAGGACTCAAAACCTTTTCCATTTTTGTTCGGAATGGGGGTATAACATTATAAACGTCTGACGGCATGCCTCAATAGGGGCTCGCGATTTTAAGCCACGCTAATCGAGACAATTTGAATTTGAATTTAATTTTAAACTATATTTTTATCCTAGTCAACTTCAGTTGAATTAATAGCACAACAAACTTTTTTCTCCTCAGCAGCCTTTGTCTCCTCTGCGATCATTGTAGCTTCTCTTAAGCACACAAACTCCTTTTCAACATCACATCTTGTCCTCACTTCACGTATATCACACTGTTGGTTTCATTACTTTAAAATTTAAAATCGTTCAAGCAAGAATGGAAAAACTTCCTTTTGAAAAAAACCAAAGCTTGAAAGAATTCACGTTCTTCCATCTCGCACAGTTCAAACGAAATTCAAATAAATAAATAAATGGTCGAGCTAGATTCGAAGAAAAATGAACGATCGAACTTATAAAACCAACGACCGCCTTGTTTTTAAACCATGCCGCAATCTCGTGAGGTTGCATGTTCAACTACGATTGTCGAACGAGGCTCGAAGGGAGAGGGCAACAACAAATCTTTTTTGCGGCAATGGAGGCACGCCGCGAGGAAGCTTTGCTGGGTCGCACGAAGTCAAGATGCTAGCCACCGAGTTGCTTGGGACACACGAGGAGGCGCCGTGGAGGAGTTCAAGGTCTTGGCATGACAAGGCAAGAGGGAGGAGGCAATGGAGGTCGTGGGCTAGCCCGTAAGGTATGGGGTTTTATTTTTGATTAAATTTATAGATAAGAATATAGGTTAGGAAATTTATTTAGAGTAAAGACAAAATTATCCGTTAAGCAATTCTTAAAATGTTTAAGTTAATCTTAATTTAATTTTAATATATATATATAGGAAACAGGAAATAATTTTATATAGACAAAGTTTTGGAAAATATAGGAATTTATGGAAAGATTTGATTTTAAAAAAAAAAAATCTATATGGGCTACTTTTATAAATATACTTATGTAGTTTCTAAATGAGAAATAGTATATATGCCTATATCCATTCTAAGCCTACTAGTTAATTTAGAAAAAATGATGTATGATGGAGATTGAATTGTTAATAAACTTAATTAATTTATTTTAGTTACAAAAAGGTTTTAAGGGAAGTTAGTTTAAATCAAATTATTAGTTTATGTTAACGTGAAAATCTGACGCTAACACCTCGGTGTGTGTAGAAATGATGTGAAAGCACCACCCGTGAATACGGGAATCAAGAAATAACAGTAAGTAACAGAAAATGTAGTAAATGAGCACAGAGTTTATAGTGGTTCGGCTTATGATCAAGCCTACGTCCACTTCAATCCTTTTTATTGCTGATTGGATTACAACTTATTACAATCTCTTTCAATTACAATCCAATTCAATTCAAGAAACAAGTAGCTAAGGAAAACTTCGATGTGACAGAGTTCTTCGAATCCATGATTGCATGTGTTGAATTCCTGTGCGAAGTTGATCTAAGCGTCTTGCGTGTGCTTGAAGTGATGGAGTGTAGATTGCTTTGAAGATAGTGAAATTGCAATGCCTTGAAGAAAAATCATCCAAAAGTCCCCTGAATGTTGGAGATGGTCACGTATTTATAAGCAAATCTGGATAAGAATTTTTCACCCAAGTCCTGAGTTGTGACCGACTTAGGCTAAGTCACGGCCGACCTATAGAGGCAAATCCACGGTCTAAAGTCGTGAACGAGTCAATAGAATGCGACTTAAGTATCACGGCCTTGTATTTCTACTCAGCAGCTTTAGGTCGTGGACGACTCACGCCAGGTCATGAGTCGTGTACGAGTTAAGGGGCCACGATGTAAAATGATGAGGTATCCGGTCCACTTGCTTAGGTCGTGAACAACCTATCATAGGCCTAAGGTCGGTCTGCCCCATGAGTCGTGAACTCCATGAGTCGGCCAACACCTTTGAGGCATTAAGGTTATAACCCGGTGAGTCGTTGTTCCTTCTGAGCCGTTAAGTCGGCAATCAGTTGAGTCGTCATTCATTTTAGATCGGAAACAAGCTAAGGCTGTTGAGTCGGTAATCATTGTGAGTCGTGAGCCTGGTTTGAGTTGCTTGAGCAGAGGAGTTAACAATTGCCCCTCGAAGTACACGCTTAAATCGTGAGTCATGTGCTTCGACTCAGTGCATGAGTCGTAAACGACTCAAAGAGGCTCATGACTCGTTAGTCTTTCCATCTTCCCCCCTGTTTTGTATATAAGCCGTTGAGTCGGTCCTTCCTCCTCACTTTACTGCTTATTTGTTTTATTTGATCCTTCCATTAACGATCCTTCAAGTTTCCAGAGACGAATCCAAGCTAATCAGTCGTCAACTCATCTTCGCCTTTATATTGCGTAAGTGAATTCACCTTCTGTTCAATCCACGATCACCATTGACTCACGAATCTGGACTCCCCATTTTATGACTCCAATTCATTTTTGTGCCGTGTTCCATCCCGAACCACATTTCTGATTGATTTGCGACAGCCATCGATCATATTGTTGTTATCGTTCGTGATAACATAGTAGTGCATCAGATTTGTCGCAAACTTGAAGCAATTCGAATTGGTTTTTTGGGTGATTTCTGACCATGTGAGGAGAAGATAATGGATTACAGTGTCTCGAATTAATTGGTCTGTGAGTTTGGAGGAGATGAGAAGGTCCTTAGCGGGTTAATGGGTTAGAAAGGAGTTAACTGGTTGAGGAGATGACCTAGAATTCTCACGACTTAGTTGGTTTTTTAGATCTACCGACTTAGGAAGGCCTTGCAATCTCATCCGTCCACGACCTAACTTTTGGGTCGTGTTGATTTCCTGACGATTTAGGACTTAGGTCGTATGAGTGACTCAGCCCTTTAGATCCTTACTACAACTTATCCTTTAGACCGTGAACGTCTCAAGCCATAAGTCGTGAACGACTCAGCACTTGGGCTATTTTCCATACCGAGTTGCTTCTTGTGGCTTAACCCTTGACCGACTCAAGTAGATGAGACCTAGGCTTTGAGTCGCGGCCGAGACAGGACTTCGAGAAATTTGTTTTGTTCTGATTTGAGGCTTTTTCCTCCATGCACATTACGACTTACAGATCTTAACTTAACTCGCTGCATACCCTTTAGGTCGTGAACGAGTTGTCACTTAAAAGCGTAATCCCAACTTGATTATTTAACTTGTATTACCGGACTGAATTGCCTAAACTCTGATTGCCCAAACTTTAAATTGTTTGAACTTTGTTGCATTATTCCACAGATCCTGTTAACTTATAAGCTAACTACCTGCTGAAAATAACAACTACAGAAAACCAAGGCGAATATACTGCCATTGACTGCCCACATCAAATGACAGATTAGTTAACAGAAGGTAATTAACTCAAATAGATTGTGTGAACGAAGTGCTTTCAATTCAACGAATTCAAGTAGAGTATTAAAGCAACATTGAGATAGTCAATTGAAATCGACCGGTTTGCACCAATACTGCACTTGAACCTTTTTTAAAATTAACAAGTCATGAAATTTAGTAATCGATCAATTGCCAATTAGTTTAACTTCAGTTATATTTACTTGTCATTATTAGTTTTGCACAACACTTCACACTTTTTAGGAAACGTGCACCTTCACATTTGAATATCCAATTGCTTGTGTAGAATGACTTCCCAACAAGAAGAGATAACAGCATAGGCTGGAGTTGTCGCTCCTATTCCAGCTCCATTAATCAATCCTCTTGAAAGAGCCTCTTCTACTTTATTATACAAAGTTTTTCGCCAATTGTGCGCTCAGTTTGGTATTGCTGAATCAGATGCCATTCTTCCTGATAAAACCAACACTTCTGATGTGGTGCCTTCTGGCTTTGTAACGGTCAATCGACAAATGTGCCTGAGTGGGGGCATTCCTCCTTTTAATGACTTTTTCCAACAACTTCTTCGTCAATTGGCCATCGCCCCATCCCAATTACACCCCAATGGCTATGCCATTTTAATGGGGTTGTGTGTACTGTTTAGGAGGACGCTTGATCGATTCCCAAGCTTTGACGAAATTTGCTTCCTATGCTCTTTCACTAGGACTAAAGATCACCCCTCTATTACTGTCGTGAGAAGTGCTCGAAATCGTAAATTGATCGTCGGTCTTCCTGACAGCGCTCATGGGTTTTTGACTCAATTTTTCTATGTTTGCTGTCCCCCGGGGTTTTACGCTGTATGGAGGGAAGGAAGTAAGATTAACCATTCTTACTTCGTTTGTTATCCGACTTTTGTGAGACTGAATTGCTAAGTGTTAACTCCGCTTCTTTTTTATTTTCAGCGCTCCCTCCTCCTTCTAGGGATCCCAGTCACAAGCCAATTTTCGAGAGGCTTAAGGCCGTGCCAGTTGAGGAGAGAGGCATTCAATTTCTGTTGAAAGACGAATTTTTGCATCAGTACAGACTTTTCATACTTCTCGTTCTACACATCCTCATGAAATCCCAGACTCCCCGGCTAGAGCGTCGGATGCCCCAGCTTCTACCGACACATCCATACTAAAAGGACCTGCTCCCGAGGCTTCACTAGTGAAGTGTTCAACTCCGAAAGATGCTGCAGGGCCATTTGACAAGCCTGCACTTTCTCCAGTGATTGAAGAAGAAGAGTCCCTTCATCAAACCGGGGAGAATGCTGAGGAAGGAGTCGATGGAGGGAGCCTGGTTAGGCACGATGGTGATGACATCTTTGGGAGTTTAAGTGACATAATGATCACTTCTCAAGAGCTCTTTAAAGATGACTCTGCCAGTGTCAAAGTTATATCTCCGGCGATTGAAGCGACATCCGTCCTTAAAAAGACTCCTTTATCCCAAGAGTTGCCATTAGCTATAAAATCTGTCGTTACCCCTCAACCGACGAGCGGTTCGTAGTCCAGTCTGACGCATTTAGTTTACACATCACACATGACTAGGACTCTTTGACATCTTATACGCTTAGCTCTTCATACTTTCAAAAAATTCTAAAGTTGTGTTTTTTCTAATTTCAGGCTCTTCAATGAAGCGAGGTGGCTCGTATTATGATGACTTCCAGCGATACGGGAGACGCGGCCAGTATGATTATAAGCGCTATCTTCCTGTTCACGGAGAGACTGATGAAGAGAGGGCCGCTCGGAAGGCTCGGGAGAGACGTGCCCATGAAGAACGTTACGGAAGACCGGGTGACCGATACGATTCTTCCCACAAAGAGGGTGACTCCCACAAACGCAAATCTCACGATGATAGAGGGAAGAGTCACATAACTGATGACTCGAGTAAACGGGCTAAAGTCAGTGAGGAACCAATGCCTGCAACTTCGGAAAAGATTACTGCTCCTACTTCTTCTCAGTCTCCTACCCCTTCCCGTACTGA
Source organism: Allium cepa (assembly GCA_030765085.1). Taxonomy (NCBI): domain Eukaryota; kingdom Viridiplantae; phylum Streptophyta; class Magnoliopsida; order Asparagales; family Amaryllidaceae; genus Allium; species Allium cepa. The sequence continues at coordinate 869,446,876 of CM060943.1, read as the reverse complement.
TATCCAGGCGATCATTAACAGGCCTTCTTACCAAGTTGGACCAGGTCCAGCCACTCTCCAAAGTCAATTTCCAAATTGGTGCTTAAAAGGAGTTCGCTTTGACCTTGATCTGGTTCCCATAGATAAAAATGCCATGTTACAGAACCTTGATGCCGTTAAAATTGACATCGAGAGGATGTCAAATTGGCAAAAACTTGTTGATGAGCTTCAAAGGGTGAATCGAGCCAATCTCGAAGCTATGTTAACCATGGAAAATGACAAAACCGAATGGCAAAAGACCCTTGAGCAGCATGATGCGGAAATGAATAGCATTGCCGCCTATAACGGAAAATCTTGAAGCGGAAGTGGAAAAGCTTAAAGAAGAACTTGTTACTTCTTCCGCTTCCTTCTCTCAAAAAGAAAATGTGCTTCAACAACAAGTGCGGGATGCTCATGCTGTGCAAAGGGATGCCGAGGCCAAGGCTGATGGACTGGAGAGAATTGTAGCGGGCTGCCGTACTGACATTACTCAGTTGCAAGAGCAAACTAGCTTCCAGGTTGCGAAAATTGAAAAATTGAAAGCTCAACTATCTAAAGTCGAAAGGGAGCGAGATGAAGCGGTTGCTGGAAGAATTGCAGCTGAAAAAGCTCATGAAGCTACCAAAGATGACATTGGCTCGACATTATTTGAATTCTATTTGCAAAGTGTGTTAGGGCATGGCAGTCTTGCATTCCTGGGTCCCAAGTATGAGATTACCCTGGCTGAAGTATGGGAAACCGCGCTTGATATGCTTAAAGGCGCCGGGTACACGGAAGAGGAGCTAGAGGCACACTATTTAGATATCGAAGCTCGCGCAGCCCTTGCTAGAGGGAAGGAGCAACTTGCTAGATCGCGAGCTGAAACGATGGGGAAAGAGCATCTGGAAAAAGAAACAACTTTGACTGCCCCTGTCCCTCCTTCAACTTCAGTCGACGTTGACATTGCTGGTTCTAGCTCTCATACACCGATTCCTACTAAAGCTGATACCGGAGCCGCAATTACACAAGCTGTAGGTGAGCCACAAGAGAGTGCTGAAGCTCTAGACTACGAAATTGATGTGATACCACCAACTTTCCCAGGTAACCCTAATAATGCTCAGGGGGATAACTTGCCAGTTTCTTATGGATTTGACAAGCTTCTTGGTTATTTCTTGAATCTTGACGAGCCATTGTCTCCTCTTTTTGCGGGAAATACTGACACTTTCAACTTTTCCTTTGTAGAGAAAGTGCCGAGCATCATTCAAACTTCTCCACCTCCAGTTACTGTTCCTCTGCCTTCCCCAATCACTCCTACTCCTCGTCTGGGATCACAGGAAGAAATAATAGGTGCCCTTTGAGGCTTGGATGACCCAGCTGCTTCGCAAGAGCAAAACGACGAAGGATTTGAGGGAGGTGAGATATCTCCGGAGCGGACTCCTTCTGATGACACAATTTTATCTAAACTTGTTACTCCAAGAAGTGAATCTTCTTCAACGAGGAAAAAGAAGCGCGGAATATCAAAGAAGAGGAGGAAGAGCATCATTACTACTGAAGAGGAACCGGAAGTTGAACCAGTTGTACCTCCCTCTCCTTCTTCCCTCATGCCTATAGATCGACCCAAAAAGCTAACCATCCGGCCGGGTGAAGGGTCCAAAGGTGGCAAGAAGAAATGAAGATTCCAGTTTTTAGCTTTTTGTTTTTTTTTGCACGTACTGTTCGGGGATTGTGCGGGTACCGGCCCCCGCTTTCTTTATTTCGAAACTTGTATCTGTAAGAAATTGTAATAGAACTGAATAAAATGATCCATTATTTGTACAAACTTCTTGTTTGTGTTTGAGAATACGTTTATTATTCATTTTTGTACAAGTTTCTTTGCACGATATTGCAGTGAGCTTGTGGTATATTGTTCGAGCGCAATTTTACCAATGTAGTTATACCATGTTGCCCCTATACCATAAGCTTGTTGCAATACTTTATATTTTGAGGGGACTTGTACTTTTATTTTCTAGAGAATAATTATTCCGTACTTGGAGGAATATTATTTCGTTAAAAAACAGAGTACAACTCCCTCCATATAAGCTTTTACGCTTCATCCTTTGAAGATATCACTTTTTCTTTTGTGCCTATACACATTTTGCCAAGTGAATTCTTCTATGTGGTAAAGCGGGCATCCGAAGGGTACTTTAACTTCTTTTTGAGGAAGAGTATTTTCCAGAATAGGTGGATCATTCTTCCTTTAAGAGTCAAAGTGTGCCTTTGAAGATGGCTCCCCTTTTTTTTATGCCACAGTAAAGGGCTTTTTGATTTTTGCTTCTTTGAAAAGTTGCACCTCTGAGGAGGGCTTTTTCACGTTTCGACACTTGGAAGTTTTATTTCAATCTCGGTGAAACGTGTGCCTCCGAAGAGTTGTGCCTCCGAGGAGGGCTTTTTCACGCTTCAACACCTGGAAGTTTTATTTCAATTTCGGTGAAACGTGTGCCTCCGAAGAGGTCTTTTTGCTTGCTTGTGCCTCCGGGAGGAGGTCTTTTCTTTTCTGCCTCTGGGAAGAGGTCTTTCTGTCTTGTTGTGCCTCTGGGAAGAGGTCTTTCTGTTTCTGCCCCTTGGGAGAGGCTTTTGTTTTTCCCTGTTCGCTGGGAAGCGGGCCTCCGAAGAGGGCTTTCCACATTTCAACACTTGGAAGTTTTATTTCAATCTCGGTGAAATGTGTGCCTCTGAGTAGGGTTACTGCCTGGAAGTTTGGAGTTTCTTTCTCTCAGTTGGACGGATTCACGGGAGTGTATCGACCGATCATTCCGCAACTTTGTAACGAGAAAGATCTCTCTTTTTCTGGTTGGCCCGCTCGAGGTCTTTTAGCATTTCAACTGTGGTGAAATGGGCCTCCGAAGAGGGCTTTTTTTCACGTTTCAACACTTGGAAATTTTATTTCAAACTCGGTGAAACGTGTGCCTCTGAGTAGGGCTTTCGCCTGGAAATTTTGGAGTTTCTTTCTCTCGGTTGGACGGATTCTCGGAAGTGTATCGACCGATCATTCCGCAACTTTGTAACGAGAAAGATCTCTCTTTTTCTGGCTGGGCCCGCTCGAGGTCTTTCTCCTCCGAAGGGTTGTGCCTCCATAGAGGGCTTGCGCCTCCGAAGAGGTCTTTTGCTGATTGATGCTTTTTCGCCCATGTCTCTTTCGCCATTCACTCATGTTGGCGATCCCCGTTGTCTTTTGCAAGTGTCAACACTTTTTAGTTGCCAATAATTTCCCTTATCAAAAGAAATATACTTCATAGTTAGGTGAGTTGGTGGTGGTGGACACAGTTTGCTTAACTGGCGGTTTGTTCAAACATCTGTAGTTAGTTAGAGTTGGTCCACTTCCATTCACATTGCTCACTTTTGTTTGAAGCACTTCTTTTGTAGGATTTGAGTATGGAAATTATGGATGGTTTAGTGTTTGTTTGCTGAGTGATGTCGGGAATTGTTTGGCCTTGGGATGGGTAAGCTTTACTTTCATGACCTGCATTATTAAATCGACATTTTAATGACACAATTAATGTATTTTATATGTCGAAATAAAACAAAGCAGTTTATTATAATAGAGAACACAAGATTTATAGTGGTTCCACCAAAAACTGGGCCTACATCCACTTTATAGCTTTTCATTATTCACTTGCTTTACAATTGCTTTTCAATACAAGAATCATATATTTGCAATTCTTTTACAACATTTTAGCAAAGCTTTCAAGTAAAATAACGACGCAAATGATTGCTGTTCCAAGCTCTTGGGATTGGTTCTCCTTCAACAGTTGTAAGTTTGAATGTGCCATCAAGAAGCTTCGTGCCTATAACATATGGCCCTTCCCAGTTTGGCCCAAACACACCTGTAGCTGTCATGATCCTTTTCAGAACTAGGTCCCCAACTTCAAAGTTGCGCTGACGAACTTTGGAATTGAAATGCCTGGCTATTCTTTGTTGATGAGCTACAACTCTAAGTCTAGCCTCTTCTCTTCTTTCATCAAGGAGGTCAAGTGCTTCTAGTTGCAGTTTTTCATTCTCATCTTGATCAAAGTGGATCCTTCTGTGTGAGGGGACTTCAGTTTCTACTGGAATCATTGCTTTTGATCCGTATGCCAATGAAAATGGAGTATGCCAAGTCGCAGTTTTGTGGGTGGTTCTGTATGCCCATAGTGCAAGCGGTAACTTGTCGACCCAACCACCTTTCGCTTTTTCCAGCTGCTTTTTGATGGTTGATTTGATGATTTTGTTTACTGCTTCCACTTGCCCGTTTGCCTACGGATGAGCTACTGCTGAGAAGCTTTTCCAGATTTTGAATCGTTTGCAAAAATCTTGGAATTCCTCGCTTTGAAACTGAGTACCATTGTCTGTGATTATCTTCTGAGGCACACTATACCTGCAAATGATATTCTTAGTTACAAAACTTATCATTTTCTTGGAGGTGATAGTGGCCAAGGGTTCGGCCTCAGCCCATTTAGCAAAATAATCAACAACAATGATAGCATATTTAATCCCTGATTTGGCAGTTGGCAAAGGTCCAATGAGATCTATTCCCCATATGGCAAACGGCCATGGACTGACCATTTGTGTTAGCTCAGTAGAAGGAGCTCTAGGAATTTTAGCGAATCTCTGGCATTTATCACACTTCCGGGAATAGTCAGCAGCATCCTGATTCATTTCTGGCCAAAAGTATCCATAACGGAGGATTTTCTTTGCTAAGGTTTGACCACCTGTGTGATCTCCATATTGCCCTCCGTGTACTTCAGATAGAATTGTCCTAGCTTCTTCCTTTGTCACACATCGGAGTAATGGCATTGAAAACCCTCGTCTGTACAATCGACCATCTTGAACTATATATCTGGAGGCTTTCCTCATCAGTTTTTTCCGCTCTTTCGAATTTTCTAGCAGAGAACCATTAAGTAGATATTCAAGTATCGGGATCATCCATGATTCTTGCTCTTTGGAAACATTCATAATCCAATCAACATCCATTTCATCTATGCTCGGACCTGACAAAACTTCGACAGGAACTAACCCCAATAATTGAGCTTCACCAGTACTTGAATACTTCGCGAGAGAATCCGCCTTCATATTTTCTTCTCTGGGGATATGGTTTATCGAATAACGGTCAAATTCTTGAAGGAGCTCCCAGGCTTTTGACAAATATGCTGGTAAATTTCCTCCTTTAGCATGAAATTCCTTTTTGACCTGACAAACAATAAGTTGAGAATCACTGAAGATATGCAATGCCCTGATGTTTAGTTCTTTAGCGATCCTTAAACCAGCGATGAGAGCCTCGTATTCAGCTTCATTATTTGTCGAAGGGAATTCTAGTCTCAACGCATAACACAGTGATCGCCCTTCTGGGGTTTCAAGGACAACCCCTGCTCCAGAACAGTAATCATTCCTTGCGCCATCGACATACAATTTCCATTGGATTGGGATGCCGTCAATGACTTCTTCCTCACTATCACCTTTATCCGTACATTATGCGATGAAATCTGCTAAAGCTTGTCCATTGATGCTTTCCGGGGATGACAAGTGATGTCATACTGGCTGAGTTCGATATTCCATTTCAAAAGACGGCCCGAAGTCTCAGGACGGAATAGGACTTGCTTTAAAGGCTGATCGGTGAGGACTTTGATGGGATGAGCTTGGAAATACGGCCTCAATTTTCTTGATGCAATTAACAAACAATAGGCGAGCTTCTCCAACCTTGAGTAATTCATCTCTGCCCCAGTGAATCTTTTGCTGATGTAATAGACTGGGCGCTGGATCCTCATGTCTTCCCGTACCAATACTGCACTGAGAGCACGAGACGAAATTGCCAAATATACGAAGAGATCTTCACCACTATTAGGCTTTGAAAGTATCGGAGGCACTTCCATATGATGAATCAACTCATCAAACGCTTTCTGACACTCAGGAGTCCATTCAAAGTTCTTCTTTCCTTTCTTCAGAGCATCAAAGAAAGGGATGCACTTGTCAGTAGCTTTGGAAATGAATCGACTCAGAGCAGCAACCTTTCCATTGAGACTTTGCAATTCCTTCTTCGTTCTAAGAGCTTTGACCTCTCTCAGGGCAGTGATTTGAGCTGGATTGGCTTCAATGCCCCTAGCGCTCACAATGAAACCCAAAAACTTTCTGGACTCCATTCCAAATGAACATTTCAGGGGATTAAGCTTCGTTCTATACTTTCGGAGTACCGCAAACATCTCTGCCAAGTGATCCATGTGGTCCACTGCTTTCTTAGACTTTACTAGCATTTCATCAACATAAACTTCCATTGTCTTGCCAATCTGTGGTTTAAACATGGCATTAACAAGCCTCTGGTAAGTTTCCCCTACATTCTTAAGTCCGAAAGGCATGACCTTGTAGCAGTAGAGTCCAAATCTGTGATGAAGCTTGTATCCTCTTAATCCGGTTCATGCATCATAATCTGGTTATATCCGGAGTATGCATCCATGAAAGATAACAATTCATGTCCCGCTGTCCCATCCACCAACTGATCGATCCTGGGCAGTGGGAAACAGTCTTTGGGGCAGGCCTTGTTCAGATCAGAAAAATCAATGCACACTCTCCACTTTCCGTTAGCTTTCTTAACCAGCACTAGATTTGAGACCCAATTTGGATAAGCAGATTCTCTAATGAACCCGTTCTCCATGAGCCGATCAACTTCTTCTTTTAACGTTGTCGTTCTCTCAGGACCCTGAGTCCTTCTCTTCTGTTTCACAGGTGTAAATTTTGGATCGATGTTCAGGGTATGCACTGCAATCTCGGGGGATATTCCGCACATGTCCGCATGAGTCCAAGCGAATACATCCAAATTAGCCTTCAAAAATGAAATCAAAACATTCTGAACTGTCGGATTGAGTTTTGAACCCACATTAAGCACTTTGTTTGGGTCCTTTGGATCAACGGGCACTGGCACTGTCACCTCTACCGGCACTACCCTGTTTTCCCCTGCATTGGCTTTCCTTGGATCCATCTCTCTCCGTGCCCTACTGCATTCGCCAGTGCAGGGTCCACCCTGTAGTTGCTACAAGGTTGGTACTTTGATGCGGACTAGAGTCACCGCACCTTTTCCCATCTCTCTCTTCCGGGATTCCCGCAATTCTGCAAAATAACATTCTCGCCCCGCATCTTGGTCTCCCTTAACCACACCAACTCTGTTATCTGTGGGGGATTTTAGAGTCAAACACCATGGAGAAAGAACAGCTTTGAATGCAGCTAGAGCTGGTCGGCCCAAAAAGGCGTTGTAAGCAGAAAATTCGTCAACAATTATAAAGGTTTGCTTTCGAGCCACTTTCCTCAATCCCTTTCCAAGCTCTACAAACAAATCTATGGTCCCAATCGGCTGTTTGGGTCCTCCAGTAAACCCAGCAACCTTAAGTGATGGAGCTTGAACATCAGCCATCGGAATTTTCATTTGATCGAAAGTCTTCTTAAAGAGGATGTTGCATGAAGCTCCACAATCAATCAGAACCCTTCTCACAGTTGCCGGCCCAATACCAGCGGATATGACCAAAGGATCTATGGTCGGAGCCTCGATTCCCAAAGAATCCCTGGCACTGGACACAATATCACCTATGGAAGTCTTTTGTTGCTTCAAAGGCACAGCATTCTCTAAAACAAAAACATTCTCTTCAACTGGAACATGCCTCAAGGCCCGGGCATACCTTTCCATCTCGCCCCAGCTTTTGCCTGCTGGGTGAGGTCCTCCAGTTATTATATTGATGATAGGCCTTTCTGATTTGTGTTCCATAGCCTTCTCACTTGAGCCAGGACGGTGAGCGGGACCTTGTTGTCCTTGAGTTGATGAAGCTGGGGCATTTCTGTTGCTTTTCACATACTGCTGGAGTTTGTTTTCCTTTAAGAGTCGTTTAATTACCTCTTTCAATTGGCGGCATTCATTGGTATCATGCGCGGGCTGGTTGTGGAACCGGCAGTACTTTCCACTTTTTTCCATCTTAACCGCAACTCTCATTTTAGGTGGGGCCGGATAATTGACATCATCTTTAGTTGCAAAGTAGATGTTTTCAGGGGTATCGGTCAAGGGTGTGAAATTGAAAGAACGACCTTTCTTAGCGTTTCCCTATTTCTTTCCGCCGTTATTCCCCCTTTTCTGAGCATTGGATTCCTTTTTATCTGGAGCGTTACTATCATTCTTAGTTTCTGCTGACGCCACCTTAGCCGATGCTTGAAGGCTTTCCAAGCGCATGAACTCATCGGCTTTTTTATAGAATTTATCGAGTGAGTTTGGTTCTTTCATTTTCAACCATTCTCCAAACTTGCTCAATTTATCAATTGCCCTCATCAAATATGCTAAGACCATGCGTGGCTCAGCATTATCAACCTCGACCAAAGCTATGTTGAATCGATTCAAGAACGATTTGATGGATTCCCCTGGGTTTTGCTCCAGACTTGATAATGACATTATATCCTTTTCTTTGGAGGCGTACAACCGAAACTGCTCCTTGAACTTCTTAGTTAAGTCCGAGAACTGATCAATGGACCTAACTGCCAGCTTGGTAAACCACAACAGTGCTACACCCTCTAGATAAACCGGGAAGTAACGACATTTAATTTCATCAGACGCCCTGACGTCAGTCATATGCCAGTCGTACTTATATAGAAATTCGTTAGGATCACTTGTTCCTTTGTAAGCTGGAATAGTGGGCGGAACAAATTTTCTCGGGAATTCAGCTTTCAGAATCCTCTCGGTGAATGGAGTTTTGCTCGGAGCAAAGCCCCACTCTTTCTCATCCTCGTCCTTTCGCATACTTTCTTTCATGATTTGACGGACCATCCCTGAAAAATACTCTTCATCATTCACAGGCCCTGCGGGGAAAACGTCAGCCATTCTTTCAGAGTTCTGCCTTGACAGTCGTTCACGAAGGGTCGGTTGAGGTCCCGATCCTCCATCCTGAGGAAGTGGCCTTTCAATGGGGCTTACCGCCCTTTGAGAAGTATTCCCTCTAACATCCTGAGCTCTATCAGCAGAGTTCCCTTCTTTATTCGTTGGCTGACGATTAGCCTTGAGCAAATCATTTAGCTTATTCAATATCAATGTATTCTAAGCATTCTGAGCCTCTAATTGTGCATTCTGAGCATTTAACTGTTGATTCAATCCCAAAACCACAACGTCCAATTCCGCTCGCGTAACCACCACAGTTGGAGTTGTCTGACTCAGAGGAGGAGAAGTGGCAGTGTTCTCTTGAACATCATCAGATCTGGCAGATCTACGTTTCCTTCCAGGAGCCATAATTTCTGTTAGACTTCTGGTCTTAACGGAGATTCTTTCAACAGACCTTTGTGAAGCAATGATGGAAGTTTCCTGAGTTGGGTTCTCAGTGAAAGCACCAAAAATGTTAACGTGAAAATCTGACGCTAACACCTCGGTGTGTGTAGAAACGATGTGAAAGCACCACCCGTGAATACGGGAATCAAGAAATAACTGTAAGTAACAGAAAATGTAGTTAATGAGCACAGAGTTTATAGTGGTTCGCCTTATGATCAAGCCTACGTCCACTTCAATCCTTTTTATTGCTGATTGGATTACAACTTATTACAATCTCTTTCAATTACAATCCAATTCAATTCAAGAAACAAGTAGCTAAGGAAAACTTCGATGTGACAGAGTTCTTCGAATCCATGATTGAATGTGTTGAATTCCTGTGCGAAGTTGATCTAAGCGTCTTGCGTATGCTTGAAGTGATGGAGTGTAGATTGCTTTGAAGATAGTGAAGTTTCAATGCCTTGAAGAAAAATCATCCAAAAGTCCCCTGAATGTTGGAGATGGTCACGTATTTATAAGCAAATCTGGATAAGAATTTTTCACCCAAGTCCTGAGTTGTGACCGACTTAGGCTAAGTCGCGGCCAACCTATAGAGGCAAATCCACGGTCCAAAGTCGTGAACGAGTCAATAGAATGCGACTTAAGTATCACGGCCTTGTATTTCTACTCAGCAGCTTTAGGTCGTGGACGACTCACGCCAGGTCATGAGTCGTGTACGAGTTAAGGGGCCACGATGTAAAATGATGAGGTATCCGGTCCACTTGCTTAGGTCGTGAACAACCTATCATAGGCCTAAGGTCGGTCTGCCCCATGAGTCGTGAACTCCATGAGTCGGCCAACACCTTTGAGGCATTAAGGTTATAACCCGGTGAGTCGCTGTTCCTTCTGAGCCGTTAAGTCGGCAATCAGTTGAGTCGTCATTCATTTTAGGTCGGCAACAAGCTAAGGCTGTTGAGTCGGTAATCATTGTGAATCGTGAGCCTGGTTTGAGTCGCTTGAGCAGAGGTGTTAACAGTTTATATTAAATAAATAAGTAGTAAAAAATTTGTTCGATCAATTCAAATATTAATAAACCATGTGACGTTTATAGTAGGTCCAAAATCATGAAGGAAGTATCCGGCATGGGTCGGATTGCGAAACAAAAATCAAAGGTGAGTTAATCTCACTCATTTGAATTACCATTTAAATTTAAATAGTTACATTTAAATTATTGATTGAATTGACTGGATGTGATATTATATATGTGTAATAGTGTGTGTGTGTATATTCGAGCGATTGATTCCCGCATTATATAGTGGATGAGACCCTATGCGCCCCGCATAATAGCAGATGACCTTATATACAGTGATATCCCCCTCGAAATGGGATTGGTATTTTATATTAAGCTAACATCTGTGGATGCAGGAAAACATGTTGTCAGGATCCAACTGGATTCCTCAAAAATGATTGAATTTATTTCATATTTTAAGATTTGATTTACAATATAATACATGATAGATTATATTGGTAATTGAATCATTGACTGCTATGGTTTGGGCTGAATGTGTTTCGGTATTTTAAGGTATCAAAAATATGGAAGTAGGATTTTTAAAGGAAAATAAAATGGGAGTTTTTTAGCAAAATAATTCTGGTGAAACTGGATAAATTAAAGGAATGGTTTTGGAAAAAAATAAAAGTTTGATTTTAAGTCATGTTTAATAAATTCCAGAATATGGAAAAACAGAGTTTGTAAATAAATGCGAATTAAAGGATTTTAAAAATACGGACTTAAGCAAACTTGATTTGAAGTACAAAGAATTATTTTAAAATTCAAAGATTTAAATGGTTTGGAAGAAATAAAGGGAGAAATTTGAATTAAAGTATGAAATGGATATATTACTTTAAAATAGGATTTAAATCATAAATAAAGGAGTGAAAACGGAATTAATGTGTTTTGGAATAAATTTGGGTAAGGAATCTATTTTTTAAATGGTGTTAATTTGGAAAATCGATTTGGAAATCGATTATCGTTGAAACTGTGATAAAGAAGAATGAGATTATAGAATTTATAAATTGGGTTTATAAATAAAGTGAAACATTTATCAGTGGATAAATTTGAAAATATAAATTCACGGTGGAATTTATAAGGAGATGGTAATTTGTTTTAAAATAAAAGGTAGTTTAATTTTAAAGATGTGGAAAAGAAATTAAAGGATGGGGACGTAAATTAAATTGTGATAAATCGAGCATAATTAATAAATGATTAGTTGGCTATTTTTAAATGAAAAGTGTATTTCCCTGAAAGCCAAGTATATTTTCAAAGAAAGATTTCCAAGTATAAGTTAGAGGTTTTAAAATGGTTTTAAAAGAATGTTTTAAAAAGGAATTAGTTTTAAAAGAATGTTTTAAAAAGGAATTATTACTTAGTGGTTTTAATTTTTTTAAAGTAAATACTTATTAAGTTAATTATATAAGTAAATTATTTTAAAGGTTTAACTAGTATTTTGATTTAAAAGATAATTATTTAATATTTATACCTTATAGAATTACTTTTATTTTAAATTTAGTTTTGACTTAAGTTTTGACTTAAGTTTTAAATTTTATAAGTTAGAGGTCCTGATGGCCTAAATGTGATCTTCTTTATCTCTACAAGGAGTGTGCTAGGTAGTGAGTTCTGTAGAGCTATACACAATTTTTTCAACAAATGCAAGTTACTGGGTGAAGTCAATTGCACAAATACAGCTCTTATCCCAAAAGTTAATCCACCATCTAGTGTCTCTTCTTTCAGACCTATACCATGCTGTAATGTTATTTACAAATGTATCTCTAAAATTCTTGCTACTCGTTTAGTCAAAGCTCTGCCCTCTGTAGTCTCAAGTAATCAAGCTGCATTTATACCATCTAGGAGTATTCTTGATAATCTACTCCTTGCACAGGAATTACTGAAAGGTTATGGTAGAAGTAAGGTGGCCCCTGCTGCAGCAATTAAAATTGATATATCTAAGGCTTATGACTCTATCCACTGGGTTTCAATAGTTAGGGTTATGGCTGAGATGGGTTTTCCTAAAATCTTTGTATCCTGGATATATGCATGCATCTCCACTCCCTCTTTCTCTGTTGTTTTAAATGGTAGACTTGTGGGCAACTTCAGAAGTAGTAAAGGTATAAGACAAGGTGATACAATATATTCCTATTTATTCTTGCTAGTTATGGAAGTATTTACTGTTATTCTCCGAGCTATATATACTCAGAAGATAATTAAGTTCCATCCAAAGTGTTCTCAACATCACATTAAATCAATCATGTTTGCTGATGATGTAATGTTGTTTACAAAACCTGAGTTACCTTCCTTAAATGGAATATCTGAGGCATTGCAAGAATTTTATAGTATGACTAGTCTAAAAATAAATCAAGACAAATCTTCTTTGTTGGTTTCTGGAGTCAGTGAAGTACAAGCTACTTCTCTTCAACACCACATTGGTTTCTCTTCCATGGACACAGATATGAAGTACCTTGGTCTTCCATTAATTTCAAAAAGAATTAATAAAGTTGACTGTCTTCCTCTTTACAACAAGATCACTTCGGTTATGACTGCTTGGGAAAATAGGAACTTGACACGGAGTGGTAGATTAGTGCTGATTAAATCTACTATTTTTTCCTCACTTGTCTACTGGGCTCGTTCTATGATTCTTCCTGTCAGACTTGTGCAACTTGTTAGGTCAGCTATGAACATATTTTTTTGGACTGGAAGTATTCATAATAGGAAGCTGATGCCTTGTTCCTTTTCAAAATTTGAAACATATAAGAAAATGGGGGTCTTGTGGTTATTGAAGTCAGGAAGTGGAACATTGCAGCAATAAGTAAGCACTTTGATGATCTCATCAACAAGAGAGACAGCTTATGGGTTAACTGAACATGGCATTACAATATAAAGAATAAGTATTTTTGGTGTATGGCTAATCCTCTGAATAGCAGTTGGATCTGGAGAAACATTTTGAAACTGAGACATGTTTTCCTTCCCATGATCCTTTATATTGTGAATGCTAACTCTCCTGTCAGTTTTTGGCACGATCCTTGGGTAAGTAAAGGTCTTATTTTGTCCAAATTATGTGACTATAATCAGGTTATGCAGTCAGGAATTCACTTAGATGCAAAAGCAAATGATTTTATACATGAAGGAAAAATTGTGCTACCATACAATAGCAATCAAATTATTAGGCAACTGTGGAGTGACATGCACTTAAATTCTTCCCTGCTAGTCAATATGATACTGTTGTTTGGGATATGAAGCCACATACTATTAATGGAGTCTATAATTATCTCTCTGTTTCTGCTCCATTGCCTGCATCTAAATGGTTCACTGTGATCTGGTCAAGTGATTCTCAACCTAAAGATAATTTGATGCTATGGAAAGTTATAAATCAAGCCTTGCTTACTAGAAGTGTTCTGAACAAATTTGGTATGGGATGTTCTTCTACATGCCTGTTTTGTGACCAGTACGATGAGTCTCCTCAACATATTTTTTTTGATTGTCTAGCACTTCTTTACCTTTTGGATAGAATTAGTTTGAAAACTGGAATTAATCTTCTTATTACAAACTCTGGGGATGTTTGGAATGTTTTCTTCAAAGCCTCTGGAATGAATAATGAAGGAGGTGGAATCCTTGTTGTTTGCATGAAAATTTATATGTCTTTCATATGGAGAGAAAGAAATGCAATATTTTTTGAAAAGCAAAGAAAGAATGTGGAAGAGCTTTGGAATGAAGTTAAGTATGGTACATATTGTCAACTGAAGAACTGCAATACTGCTTACTCACTTGATAAGCTGCTAGTTTGGGCTTGATTTCTTTTTTATTTCTTTTGTTTTCTTTTTTATTTTTTTCTCTATGCCTTTTCTGTACCATTTATTGTTTTGCAATAAATCTGGTAGGGGCCCAGTTGACCCCGCTGGCTTTGCCAAAAAAAAAATTTATAATTAGTATTTTAAATAAAGTGTTTTAAGTAGTTTTTATTTTAAGTGTTTTAAAGTATATATTTTTGGGTAAAATGATTTAAATTATTTAAAAATCTGAAGTATTAAGACTTGGTGATTTTCAGTGGAAATGAAACGATTGAGTGGAAATTTATTCCGCAAGAGGAAAAGTGATTTGAAAACTATTTTTAAAAGGTTGAAATGTAGGAAAGTATCTTGCGAAAATATTTTGGAATACATAATTTATGAAATATTAAGTGCCGATGGTTGTTTGTGGATGTTATATGACAGTTTATAACAGGCGATCAATATTGGCCAACGCGCTGATCGTTTCGAAGAGACCGGGATCGGGATTAATTTCTCGAAAACCTCTTCGATCTGGTTTGAACGTTTTCGTGAGGAAGACAAGAGCTTGGAGTCGAAGATGGAGCAGTGAAGTGCAAGGGCTAATCGCTACTAATCCTGAGGGTGATTCAAAAATGGATGTAGTAGGAGTGGTGCCCTCGGTTCCGTTCGGACCGGTAATGGACTTATATGGACGAATGCTATCAGAACATCATTAGGGGGACGAGGAGCATTCTAAGTGTATGTGTGCTAAAAAGGTAACGCATAGCCTCGAGCCTCATTAACCAGAAATGGCTAAAACAGGGGAGGTGCAGCAAGGCTAAATGGCTAGCAACCAATTAGGGTAAGATCATCCCTGTCTAGATGTCTTTTTTATTTGGCTGTTTGGGAGGTTGCTGACCCCAACCGTGTGGTGATCTTATTTGGACTATCAACAAGGGATAGCTCTGGTCTTGTATTGCAGGGGATCAAGGGGATCCTTGGTACGGTGATCTAGACCATGTACTATGATGGGCGGTACCCTAGTAGCCCTGCCATTGATTGAAATCCAATCTCCAATAAGCTCCTATACGGTTTTGATTGTGCCGAACTATTGCTGGAACGTAAGATGCAAGCATTTCAGTTAATTCTATTTTACTTTCTATAGACACTATTATAATATCAGACGAATTTGATAAAAATGTATAGGTTATCGTAAGGTAAAAATCCGACATGTTTATATGTGGCATTGTCTTCCGAGATACCTCTAAATTTGAAGGATTTTCGAAAATTTAATGATCCAATTGAGTGTGTTTTCTCATGTGGTTTTCCATACTGACTCGAGTGATATTTTATTATAATGATCGGGTTAGGCCGAGTATTATAGATACAAAAAAGGATACTGTGGAGCTCCCGAGACGGGCTGGATGGCGAGACGCATCACACGTATTTGATGAATATTCCGCTGTGTATGGTTAAGTGCATAGTCATCTTTTGTGAGGATAGGTTATGATAAATGTCTAATTGAGTGCTATAAATATTTGTTGTACTCTGATGATGTAATGTATAAAATAGATATAGTTCTTTCAGTATAAAGATCAGTTATTTATCTATTATATATTGTTCCGCTACGTTTGTGAGATTCGGATGTTATTTTCTATTTCTTCTTCTACCTCTTTGTTCTTTAACCCTAATGGTTCGCATTTCCATCCACTTTGAGTTGAACTGTTGGAGAATATTGTCAGCTCAAAAGGGTATGGATTTGTGGGCTGTTACAACAACACACAATAATCCAGCATTTACATATATGAAAAATACTAATATACTTAAGGAATCCATTTGGATCCCTCCAACCTGTTTTCCCTGCATCCACAGATGTTGACAATAATAAAAATACGAATCCCACTTCGAGGGGGATATCGCATTGTATGGGGTCATTTGCTATTATGTGGGGCGCATAGGTTCTCATCCACGATAATATGCAAGAACATCACTCCAAATACTAAAATATATACTACTATATATACACAGTCATCCATTAGATAAATTATAAATTTATAAATTTATCAAGCATCCAATAATTTAAATTTAGATTTAAACATACATATTTTAGTATGGTAATCCAAATCAGTGAGAAATTCTCACCTTTAACTTTTAAATTGTAATCCGTCTCAAATTTATTTTTTCTACATAGCTTCACTTCGATTTAAATCTCATGAGCAAATTACGAATTATATAAATTAATGATATTTTTTTCATAAACTAATTACTCTCTGATTAAAATTAACTGAAATAAACACAATATACGATCGACTAAAAGGATCGGCACTCTGCCTGAACTAGACAACCTCACCATGGTCCAACCATCCCTTCTTTGTGCACCAGCACTTCATCGCCAACGGCCTTCCTCGATTGCCTCCTATTTCTATCCACCGGACACTACCGCTTCGACCTCGCTCAACAAATGTCGCTCGTCTCCAACGCAGTGTGAACCCTGCTCCATTACCTCGACGCCAAGCTCTACGCTACCGGCCCTCAACCTCGTGCCATGCTAGATTCGCGAGTTCCCTCGAATCGCGACTCGCCACTCCCCTAGAGGCAACGAACTCGCGACTCATCTACAGCCTCACATTACAAGTCATGTTCGATCCCCTTTAAAAAACGAACTCGTTTCTTCTTCTGGTACTTGATTTTTAAAAAAAAATAGGAAAGGAAAAGAATGGTTTTGATGTCATTCGTTTTGACTGGGAAGGGAATGAATCGAAGCTTGTAAATACGGAGGACCCATTACTTTTTTTCCTCAGATTCTCATTTGAAAATGGAAGAAAAGAAAAGAAAGAACCGAGTTTTTTTAAAAGAAAGAAAGAAGATCGTGTGACATTTTAAGCTAGCATGTTTGAATGATGAAAAGGGAAGACAGATGTGAAGGGTTGAAAGGAATATATAAATATTAAGTTAATTTCCAAAATATTTCAAATTTTTGTAATATAAAATCTCGATATCCTATCAAGGCGTGCCGCTAGGCGTTTATAATGTTATACCCCTATTTCGAACACAATGGAAAAGGTTTCGAATCCTAATTCGATCATTTGAAGAAGATAGCTTTTTGGATCTAATTTATTATTGAATTTTCGATATAAATCTCAGTGCGTTTTTATACCATATGGCCAAACGATAAATCCAAACGCTACAAGATTAGAAATCCGATAATAATACATTATTACGGAACCAATGGAATTGTTTTCATCGAATTTGGGGACTTTGTCCCGGATAAATGTAAACCTAAAGGATATATTTTTAAAACTAAACAAACCACTTCTAAATTCAATTTTAAATGTCACATTGTCTTCAGGATTATTGATATAAATTTTATAACCCTTTAAATTATTTTTATCAAGACTAAAACTCCAGATTTACTATTTCAACTAATCTTCAATTTTAAACTTCAATAAGTAAACTATCCAATAAATTGCGATATTTAAATTCTGAATTTATCTTATAAATAAACCTAAACTTTCATATTAAAAAAGAATCCATAATTCAGATTCAATATTAAAAACCATTTACATATTCCAACTCCAACGAAAAAACTAGGCTGTTACATTCCTCCCCTTCAAAAAATTTCGTTCTCGAAATTGCTAATGCAGAAAGAATGCCCTAAACCCATTACTGTGCCAAAACCACTTAGTGAAAATTCGATGTTTCACTTTTCAAATCTTTTAGTTTCAACTAATAACTAGTTTTCAGTTTCTAATTCAAAATTCCTTTGTTCCAATTATAATTCGAAATCCGATTGTCGTTGACAAATATTTTCCAAAAATTTTCACAATTTTTCTAACATCCTAAATTTTTGAATTTTTTTGACAAAGTCTCCTTTGTACGGAGGACCTTTTGCAATTTGACAACAGATATAAATTTATATACATTGATCCACACGGTCGCAAAACAAAAATATATATCAATATTTATATATTTTGTTGTATTTAATCCAAAAATGTACCTTATTTAGAATTTTTAAGCATTATTAAGCAAGCACAAACCTTATATGCAAATACGTAACCCCAATCTAGCCAAACAATCCCTCAGGATAACTGTACATATTCAATTTCAACCCGTAAGTACCGTAACATGCATTTAAATAACATTTCACTTATTTAAATTATCAAACACATAAGTTCCATAAGCAATGCATGCTAACAATTATTTATAAGCAACCATAAGGTTCCAACACTAATTTAATCACTTTGATCCATTTATCATTTTATCAAATTTAAATGGTTTACAACTCACCTTACATGCATTCAATAAATTTTTAAACCAAACAAACTCTCGTTCATTACAAATTGATTTGAAATCAATTTATTCACCTTCCATTTGATTTGTATAATTTTATTTACTCCGTTTGCGCCAAGCGACCAAATTTTCTATGCAAATTCAATGCTATTCATTTAAATGATTAACCATTTTAGCTTATAACCATTTTAATTGATTTCAAATCAATTTCTATTAAATTTTATTCTATTTAAAAATGATTCTAAATCAATTTAATTACATTCCACTCATATCTACTTTCTTTATATTCAAATCCATTTTATTTAAATTGATTTCCATTTAATCACTAATTAATTAAATAGTTCATTTATTTAATCCACTTCAATTTTAGTTCCGCACTCAAATTCATTCATTTAATATTCCAAGCCATATAAATTTATTTACGCTTCAATTTAATTTATTTATAATTTGAGTAATCACCATTTAAAACTATTTCCGTTTTACTCAAACATTTCAAATTTTTATTTAATTTTCTCACCAACTCAGTTGAAATCTATTTAATTCAAGTTACATTTCCAAATTTTTTTCTTCTCACAATCCAATTTTATTCAACGCTGTTAATGCCCATCTTATAACCAATTAACTAATTAATTATCTAATTAGTTCATTTCCACTTTATAATTCAACAACTAATTTTTATTCAAAAATCAATTCAACCAATTTTCTTGAGTTCAATTTTATTTAATAATTTAAGTTTGGGTTTTTATTTTGTTTGCTAATAATCAACTCTTTATATCTTGGCTTATCTACTTAAATTTATTTACTCATAATTCCAATTTTCACTTAAGTTTTATCTTATTCAAAATTTATATTATATGGTTTTATACGTTTCCCATTTCAAATTTTATATTTAATTCCATTCGACATTATGACGACCCAAAATTTTTGAATATTTGAGATTAGCATATTTAATTGATTTTAAATATTTGATAGTTAGTTTTAATATGAATTTCAAATATCACTGTTTATTTGGCAATTAATTATTGAATTTAACAAATTGGAAATTGCAAAAATTATTGAATCTTCAGTTTTAATCCTATTAAAAATAATTTAAAGGCTTGTAACATTTATATGGATAATACTAAGGATAATAAAAGGGTTAAAATTGAATTTAACAGTGGTTTGTTCAGTTTTAAAAATATATCATTTAGATTGACTTTTAAAAATAGCCTTCTGAGGCACAGTCTTGGAATTCGACGAAACCAGTTCCATTGGATCCATGATATTGTTTAATATCGGATTTCAATTTTCGTAGGATTTGTAGTTATCGTGTGATCGCAAGGTAAGTAAACGTGCAAAAATTTATATCTAAAATTTAATTTTATAACTGGGTTCAAAAAGTTATCTTCTTCATACGATCAAATTAGGACTCAAAATCTTTTCCATTGCGTTTGTAATAGGGGTGTAACATTATATATGCCAAGCGGCACGTCTCTAACGACCCTGAAAATTCGGACCCAGTTTAAAATTTAAAAAAAAAAACGCTTATTTTATGTAAAAATTCGAATTTTCACAAACAATTTCCGTTGCCATCCAAACTTCACATTTGGAATGCGTCTAGATAGACATAGGCGTGCGCCAAATTTCGTTGAAAAATATTGAAGTAAATTACGCTCGCCGCATTCGCATTTTAGTTTAAATCTTATGTGAAAATTTCCTATCACCCGAACTCAAATATTTTTCTCGATGTCGCATAATAAAAATATTCTTAACGTGACGACGCATTTCGTTTCGTCAAATTTCGCTTTTAATTGCTAGCTAAAATGTTAGCTCGTGCAAATGGTTCAATAAGATTTACCACTTTGCAAACGGTGTCGAACCATTAATATCTTTATACCGTTGTGTCCGTCTCGACGCGCTGATCACAATGGTATATTTATTTGTGTCAATCAGAGTTCGGCGTTCCAAACTATAATTGTTAATGGAGCGCAAACCGGTCCGTTACGCAGCACAAACCGGTACCCAACATTTCAACGTTTAAAATTTTAGAGCCTTTCAGCTGCCTTAGGAACCCAAATAGCCTCCATTTTGAAAATCATCATTGCACTGACGTATGCACACTTTGAATAATGTGTATATATCCCTCTCCATTTATTATACTGTACGCCAGCTCCTTCATTTATTGCTCTGCATAACCCTTTACCTCCGAGAAACTGGATACGTGACTTTACTCCTCTGCCTTTTCTTTCTCTCCTTCCTCCTCCACTTCTTCTTCTCTTCATGTTTCTTTTGTTTTCCTTTCCTGTACTCCCTCCCTCTGTTTCTTTGTTCACGTCCTCGTTTTTTTTTTGTTTATTAACTTCAAAACCCCCTCCTTTCTCCTACACGTACATGGCCTTCCCCCCCAACTCCACATGCGGCTCCGCCTCCACCCACGCCGCACGCCTCCATCGTAGCCTACCCCCTACCGTCCTCCACCTCCGCCCATGTAACCACCCCACACCCTCGGCCACCCCTTCCACCACCAGCGCCACCGCCCAGCCCGCCTTATCCCCCACTACCAACAACCCCTGCTTCCCCCCCCCCCCCCACTTGCTCGGTCGCCCCTCCACCGCAACCAACCCACTACACAGCTCCGCCCCGCGCAAACACCGACCCCATCAGCCCCCCCTGTAGCACTGACCCACAGCCCGGCCACCCCCCATGCGGCCTCAAAACCCCTCCCTACCGTTTCCCCCTACCATGCACGGCCATCAACAGCCCACATGACCCACTCGGCCATCCCCCTGCTCCACCGACTCCTACCGGCCTCCGTGCCCACTGCCC
Organism: Allium cepa; assembly: GCA_030765085.1. Lineage (NCBI taxonomy): Eukaryota > Viridiplantae > Streptophyta > Magnoliopsida > Asparagales > Amaryllidaceae > Allium > Allium cepa. The sequence continues at coordinate 869,425,713 of CM060943.1, read as the reverse complement.
ATCTACCAGCTCCACCCCTGCCCAGCCCAGACAATGCAAGAATAGGAAGAATAAGCATGTTATATAGTTATATTTAGATGTATACAAGAGTTTTGTTGAAAAAAACATAAGTGTATATGTTAGTTATGGTATATGCAAGCTTTGGCTGATGTTAGTTTAGCTTCCTATGTGTTTATAAAGTTTAATATAAAGTTATATGTCTCTGTTGTGTAATTGGTTATATGCAGTATAAAGTTATATAAAGATTTTATATATAAATTTAAGCTATAAGGTACAGTTGTATATATATGAAGCTTAAATTGCAAAGTGTTGTACAGTTGCACAATAATTTATATATTTAGTAAAGTACAAGTTTATAAGTTTACATATGTAAGTGTGAACTGTTTCTAGTCCTGTATAGGGTGATTTCGCATAAAGCAGTTTCAGTCATCTTCTCAGTTTGTTTTATATAAAAAAAACTATTCACATATAGTGCAGGTTATATACGGTTCATATATATTCATTTATATATCCATCAGTGCTCACTATTGTTCGCTGTGTTTTTGTTCCAGCAACCGCGGATACGGGATCTCAGTCCTAGGCTTCATCCAATTTGTCTGAATCTGTCTAGTTTCCTTGTTTTGGTATGGTTTATATACATATATATATATATATATATATATATATATATATATATTAAATCAATATATATATATTGCAATAAACAAATTGTTGGTTAATTATTTGTTGATTGCAGTTGTGTTCATTTTGCGTCGTGCTCGTTAGGGTCCATTTTATCTATTCACCTTCGTGCTTTGCCATCCTCTTCTTCAACCACGCAAGGTGAATATTTCATTTACGACTCAATCTATTATGCTATGATAATCAAGTGATAATTGTTATAAATATTAATTTGGATATTAAATTGTTGATTGTTAAAATTGTTGAAATAAGAATTGTAAATCGCCATGCAAGTTAAATTTGAATATTGTTAGTTTACGACAAACAAGTTGTGACGCTAAAATTGTTATGTGATGTCAAATCTGGTTGTTAATATAAGTAAATTTATTATGAAATTAATATTGATATAGGATAGTCAACAATTTAAAATGGATTATATATGTTGAACTTGACCCCTTTAAATGTTAATTAAATCGTCGCGTAGAAATAGCGTTAACTACACTTTGAACCATTGAATGTATGATGATGTAGTAATTTGATAATAGACACCAAGTGAAAACAATAGTGTAATAATTTTAAATCTGCATGAAACGATAGTGTGGATTCTGGGAATAATTATATTAATTTGCGTAAATAACAAATGTAAGTTAATACGATTATTTCGGGATTATTTAATAAATTGTTAAATTGTTATGTATGGTTGCTATTGCTTGTTTATTTACTTTGACACCGTCCTAGTTATCACACTGCAAGTTCCCTTTGCTACGCTTTGTTTTATATTGAATGATATTGGGTTGAAATGATAAATACCCATTTAAACAACTTGGCCTAGGATAGAAAATAAAAATAAGAAACCTGATTGGTCAACAAAACCATTTTCGAAATTGAAATATATTTTAAATTCAGGAATGAACTTAACAATTTGTTTGGAAATTTGGTAACGGTTTTAATGGATGTAATTGAAATAAATTTCACGGATTTAATTGAGATAAATTTATGGATTGGATTGAAGTAAAATTAATGGATAAAATTGGAACGGATTAACAAACCTATGTAATTAAATAAAATGAATTGGCAAATTTATTGAAATGAGATTTAGAAACAAGTAAGTTTTAGAATTTGATAACTTAAAAATTTATTAAATTTGTTAGGTTTGGATTAAGCTCGGTTTTAATTAAAAAGGTTTGGAATATGTTGCAAATTTTATTTGGAAATTTAGAAATTTGACTTAGGAGGAATACGAAACTAACCAATGTTCTATGGATATAACTTTGTGATAATTTAAATTTTAAAAAGGATTTTAAACTTACGAATTAATCAAATCGGGACATTGTAAATGAAAATGGATTTCTTTGATTTGGAATTTAATTGAATAGGTAAATAAATCAAATGTGGTTTGATAAAAGGAATTTAGTTAATGAAATTGATTTATCGGATTTATTATAACAGTGGATGTAAACATGAAGTGACATAAATTGAACTTGATTTAATGACTTAAACTATGTTTACCATTAAATTGAATTCATTGATTATGAACTGAATTTAATAAGTGACTTTTAGACCTTATTAAATTGAACTTGAATACTTAATTTTACCGTTAACTCAAATGTTTGAACTAAAGATCGCATTTGGAAATATGTTTTAAAATATCTAAAATAAACTGAATCGTGAATTGTCAAATTTTGGAAGTTAAATTTGCACCTTGACTTTTGGACTTTGATTTGTTTAAACGTTAATTTAACCGACCATCGGGTAATAAATACGTAGTTATTAAAGAGACCTGGATCGGGAATGGACATACTCTCTTTCGATACCGAAACCACTTTAATAACTATTATAAGCGGAGTGTTGATCTAGAATGAAGTGGATGGTTTGGAGAACGCGTTGACTGAAGAAAGAGAACGATATTGGATAACCCCTGACATGACTAAAACGGGTGCAACGCCGGGCCATTGAGGATCGCCACCTCTAGCGGACACGCTTCTTCGATACCATATCTATTACTTTTGTGATTCGATTTGGGTGCACCCCTTGATTTGGGAGTGTTGTTTCGCGGTGTTGAGATAGTAGCTACTATGCTCAACATCAGTCCGGATCACGCAACTACTAGTATCCTAGTTGGTATCGCCTCATGTACCTTGTCATACTGATTATCCTACTCGCGACCACTATGTTTTATTTTGTGTTATACCTATGGGGTACCCTCTGATAACCACTAGTTTACGGTGGGATTTACGGTGCTGTATAGACTATGGCATTATAAAATGTGTTAAGGGGAATTATGGTAACGCCTTAACGCTATTTTAATATCGTACTTTACTGATTAGGCATCATCTACATATCGTACTCTATTGTATACATAGAGAGTTTATCGGATCCTTAGAGATGTTTATTCATCTTTGAGTTATGAACTTTATTCCCTGCACTTGATTATCCTGTATAAGATTTTGAGTCCTGACTCGAGTGTTTCTTTTTGTATATGCTCGGGTCAGTTTGAAGCTATCCAGTTTGCTGATCAAGGTTGGTTGAAGATGCTGAAGACTTGGCATTTATCTTTATCAGTATATTTTGATGTCCGTGTCTGTTGGACATTTATGTATTTCCTTTCAGTCACCTTTTGTTTAGACATTGTTGTACTTTATGTAGTAGCTTCATGAACTGCTATTATGACGACGTATTTTCCGCTGCATTATTCTGTGACTGTTCTGTGACTGTGATGATGTATTGATTCTCATTTACATTTATGTATTTATAATCCCATAATGATTCATGTTTTGTATTATTTAGGTTGACATGTGAGGATTATTGTCAATTTAAATGGTCCAAATATACGGGTTGTTACAGTTGGTATCAGAGCTTTGGTTTCCCTAAAAACCTTAGTTTGGGATTATATAAACTCATTAGAGATAGGGTAGCAATACCCTAGAATGAGGAGAATCGATTCAACATCCCGATCCTTTAAAATTCAAACTTCTTTGATTCGTTCATTAGATTTTCTTCAAGCTGTATGATTCTCTATTCTTGGTTCTAAAATCTCTTTCAATATTTCAGGATGAGCACCGGAAGAAACAATAGGGGAGGAAGAGGTCATGGTCCTGCCCGGGATGCACCTGCCGTCCCAGCTCCAGTCAAATTCACCACTCTTAGCAAGGAGTATACACAGCTTGGTGGTACTAAGTTTTCTGGATCCGAGGGTATTATCGAGGCTCGGCAATGGCTCAAAGGCTTAGAGGAGATATTTTTTGGATTGGAGATCACAGATACTCAGAAGCTTCAGCTTGCTGCGTGGCAACTTCAGGATGCCGCGCAAGATTGGTGGGAATCAGTTACTTCCCGTATCGAGGAGAACACCATCACTTGGGCCCAGTTTAGGTATAAATTTATTTGGACTTCGTAGTCTAAATCCTTCTTTCAACCTTTGGAATGTTATTTATCTAGTCTATCTTTTGATTAGGGATACTTTCTCGGCACAATGGATGCCCGCTGCTGGGAAAACCCAACTTTATAGAGCTTTTATGGATCTTAAGCAAGGCAGTATGACTTTTTCTGAGTACGAGAGGAAATTCAACGAACTCTCCAAGTTTGGCGCGGGATTGATCGACTCACCACTTCTAAAGAACGAGAAGTTCATTATGGGAGCTAGACCAGAGTATTATGACTTGCTTACTGGCCACACTCACTGCACCTTCACATAGCTTGTCGACTATGCTCTTCGATATGAGGCAAAGCCAAGGGGACCCACTGCCAAAGCCCCTCCTACTCAGCCCTCTTCCAGCCAACTCGGAAAGAGGAAGATGAACTTTGATCAACAAAAGAAAGCTTGGCAAAAGACTATAGGATTAGGATATGCCCAGAAAAGCCCAATCGACCTTGCTAAGATCACTTGCTTCAAATGCGATAAGAAGGGCCATTATGCTAATAGTTGTCCATCCACCGGAGCGCTATTCCACCACCTCCTCAGATGAGGAATGATTTATGCCATGTCTGCCTCCAGCCAAGTCACTTCAAGAGGGACTGTCCATTGAGGAAGAAAGGCACACCATCAGGAGTATATGCTGTCACCACTTCTGCACCACTTCCACCACCTGCTCAGGATGACCGAGGTACCTTACGAAGTACTTTTTCATTACGTGATTTACCTGTTAGGGTATTATTCGATACTGGTGCATCTCATAGCTTCATATCTATTGATCTTTGTAATAAGCTCAAATTAGAACCTACTCTTGCTGCTACTTCCTTATGTGTCTTCAACCCTATTGGAGGACTTGCCAACCTCAGTCGAATTTGTAAAGAGGTTGCGCTTTTGTATGGAAGATATAGATTCACTTGGGATTTTTATGTGCTTGGCTTCGTAGCATTTGACATTTTGTTGGGTGCCGATTGGTTAAGAAAATTCGATGCTATTATTTCTTGCAAAGCTCGATCTGTTTCTCTAGTCAATGACAAGGGTCTACCGCTTGTCATCGAATGCAAATCACCTCAGAAATATGTCGTAAGCTTCATATTCTCTCTTGATGCTCACCCGGATGACCTTAGTACTACTCCTATTGTTCAGAAATTTCTCGATGTATTGGCAGAGGTCGACTCTCTACCGCCAAAGCGAGAGATCGATTTCCTCATTGACCTTATTCCAGGAGCTACTCCCATAGTTCTCCCTCACAGAAGGATGACTCCTAAAGAAAAAGCTGAACTTAAAACCCAAATTGATGATCTATTTGCCAAGGTTTTGATCAGGAGAAGTTGTTCTGAATGGGGCGCCGCAGTCGTCTTTGTCACCAAATCAGATGGATCTCTTCGCATGTGTGTTGATTACTGGGAATTAAACAAGCGCACTCTCAAGAACCGCTATCTGATGCCTCGCATCAATGATTTATTCGATCAGCTCCATGGAGCTAAAGTTTTCTCACAACTTGATCTAGCCACTGGTTTCCACCAACTCAGAGTAGCAGAGGATAGTATTCATAAGACAGCTTTTCGTACCGAGAATGGATTCTATGAATGGTTGGTTATGCCATTCGGTTTGACCAACGCACCCGCCTATTTCGTCGACTTAATGAATAGAGTCTTCCGTGATGTCCTTAACAAGTTTGTTCTCATCTTCATTGATGATATTCTCGTCTTCTCCAAAGATGATAAAGAGCATGAGTCACATCTTGCTTATGTTCTGGGAACTCTTCGAAACCACCAGCTAAAAGCCAAGTTCTCAAAATGCCACTTCTGGCGAGACGAAGTACGATTCCTTGGCCATATTGTTTCTGAAAATGGGATTTCGGTCGATCCAGCTAAGATCGCCGTAATCAATGTAATTTCTATCTTATTCATTATTTCTATTCGATCCATCTTATTCCTTTCTAATTTGAAAAATTTATCTACAGGATTGGCAGACTCCCAAAACTCCTACTGATATCCGTAGCTTCTTGGGCCTAGCCGGTTATTATCGCAGATTCATTGAGCGCTTTGCCCAGATTTCTGCCCCACTTACTGCTTTAACTCGGAAGGATGTCAAGTTTATTTGGAGTGAGAAGTGTGAATCAGCTTTTAATGAGTTGAAACGTAAGTTAACTTCAGCCCCAGTTCTTGCGGTAATTGACGGGAGTGAAGGATTAACTGTCTATACCGATGCTTGTCGAGAGGGTTTAGGCGTAGTCCTTATGCAAAATGGAAAGGTTATTGCTTATGCGGGTCGTCAGTTGAAAACTCATGAAGTAAACTATGCGACCCATGATTTAGAGCTTCTTGCAGTTGTATTTGCTTTGAAACTATGGAGGCACCATCTTTTGGGGACAAAATTTGAATTATTCACATATCATAAGTCCTTGCGGTATATTTTCTCTCAGAAGGACTTGAATCAGAGACAAGTCCGATGGCTCGAATTCTTGGCTGCATATGATCTCGACATCAATTATACTCCTTGAAAAGCAAATGTTGTAGCTAATGCTTTGAGCCGTAGCAAAGCATTGTCATGTTGTAATCTAGTAGAAGGCATGCTATTTCAGCTTGTTATCTCCCCATCTCTTTTGGATTGCATCAGAGCTAAGCAATATGAGGACACCTTGCTCTATCGCATGAAGGAGTTAGTTCTTGGTAGAGTTGGAAATGCTGACAGTAAAGTGGGAGCACAGATAGATAGTAATGGAGTTCTGAAGATTGACAACCGTATTTGTGTTCCAAATGTTGATGGACTGAGACAAGAAGTGCTCAGAGAGAATCATCAATCATCACTTTCATTTAATCCTGGTGTCACCAAGATGTATCGAAATATGAAGCGTTTATATTGGTGGAGTGGGATGAAGAGAGATATTTCCATATATGTCAGTAGATGCACCACTTGCCAGCAAGTCAAGGCCGATCACCGGAAGACGGCAGGATTACTTCAACCCCTAGAGATTCCGTATTGGAAATGGGATCAAATTTCTATGGACTTCGTTGACGGATTACCAAGGACCAGAAAAGGGAACGAGAGTATATGGGTGATTGTTGATAGGTTGACAAAATCTGCTCACTTTATTCCTGTTAAGACCACTCGTACTGCTTCGAGTTTGGCCGAGATTTATATGAGAGAGATTGTCAGACTTCATGGAGTTCCATCTAGTATTATATGCGATAGAGATCCCTTGTTCACTAGTAAATTCTGGAAGGCATTTCAGGACGTCTTGGGCACTAAACTAAATCTGAGCACGGCTTATCATCCTCAAACAGATGGCCAAACTGAGAGGGTAAATCAGATTTTGGAAGATCTGTTCCGACCTTGCATTATTGATTTCGGTGGATCTTGGGAAGACCTCCTTCATTTGGTTGAATTCACTTATAATAACAGCTATCAGGTAATCCAAAATTTCCAATTTGAATAAGTAAAAATTTGAATTGAAATATAACAATCTTTATAATCAGGCGAGTATCGATATGGCACCATTCGAAGCTTTATATGGACGGCCATGCAAATCGCCAGCTTGTTGGATTGAGCCTGGTGACCGATTAGTTCTTGGGCCGGATATGATTATGGAAGCATCCGAGAAGGTCAATGAGATCAGAAGGAAGATGAAGACTGCACAGGATAGGCAGAAGAGCTATGCCGATAGGCGTAGAAGAGGGTTAAAATTCCAGGTTGGAGATGAGGTCTTTCTTAAAGTATCACCTTTGAAGAATGTTATTCGATTTGGTCGTAGAGGGAAGCTCGCTCCTAGATTTGTGGGACCATTTACTATCATTGAGAGGATTGGTACATTAGCCTACAGAGTTGCACTGCCGGAGAAATTTGAGGGCGTGCACAACGTATTCCATGTTTCACATCTTCGGAAGGTTGTACATGATCCATCCATGACCATTCCTATTGCTCAGTTAGATGAGGTTGATATTGAGCCGGATTTGACTATAGAGAGGAGACCACTTCGTATTGTTGATAGGGATACGAAGCAGCTTAGAAGGAAATCATTTAGCCTAGTCAAAGTCCAATGGAGTCCTGATGATCGTGATTGTACTTGGGAAACCGAGGAGAGTATCCGAGATTCTAATCCAGAATTGTTTGTTGAAGGTAAATTCCATTCTATATCCTTTACTTTATTTGATAATCTATTATATATCTATTGTACCTCTTTTATTGTTCTTCCACTCTTTCCTTCGTTCCTTTTCGGGGATGAAAAGTTTTGAGTGGGGGAGAGTGTAACGACCCTGAAAATTCGGACCCAGTTTAAAATTTAAAAAAAAAACAGCTTATTTTATGTAAAAATTCGAATTTTCACAAACAACTTCCGTTGCCATCCAAACTTCATATTTGGAATGCGTCTAGATAGACATAGGCGTGCGCCAAATTTCGTTGAAAAATATTGAAGTAAATTACGCTCGCCGCATTTGCATTTTAGTTTAAATCTTATGTGAAAATTTCCTATCACCCGAACTCAAATATTTTTCTCGATGTCGCATAAAAAAAATATTCTGAACGTGACGGCGCATTTCGTTTCGTCAAATTTCGCTTTTAATTTCTAGCTAAAATGTTCGCTCGTGCAAATGGTTCAATAAGATTTACCACTTTGCAAACGGTGTCGAACCATTAATATCTTTATACCATTGTGTCCATCTCGACGCGATGATCACAACGGTATATTTATTTGTGTCAATCGGAGTTCGGCGTTGAAACTATAATTGTTAACGGAGTGCAAACCGGTCCGTTACGCAGCACAAAACGGTACCCAACATTTCAACGTTTAAAATTTTAGAGCCTTTCAGCTGCCTTGGGAACCCAAATAGCCTCCGTTTTGAAAATCATCATTGCACAGACGTATGCACACTTTGAATAACGTGTATATATCCCTCTCCATTTATTATATTGTACACCAGCTCCTTCATTTATTGCTCTGCATAACCCTTCACCTCAGAGAAACTGGGTACGTGACTTTACTCCTCTGCCTTTTCTTTCTCTCCTTCCTCCTCCACTTCTTCTTCTCTTCATGTTTCTTTTGTTTTCCTTTCCTGTACTCCCTCCCTCTGTTTCTTTGTTCACGTCTTCATATTTTATTTTATTTTATTAACTTCAAAACACCCTCCTTTCTCCTACACGTACACGGCCTTCCCCCCAACTCCCCATGCAGCTCCTCCTCCACCCACGCCGCACGCCTCCATCGCAGCCTACCCCCTACCGGCCTCCGCCTCCGCCCATGTAACCACCGCAACCACCCCACACCCTCGGCCACCCCTTCCACCACCAGCGCCACCGCCCAGCCCGCCTTATCCCCCACTACCAACAACCCCTGCTTCCCCCCCCCCCCACTTGCTCGGTCGCCCCTCCACCGCAACCAACCCACTACACAGCTCTGCCCCGCGCAAACAACGACCCCATCAGCCCCCCCTGTAGCACTGACCCACAGCCCGGCCACCCCCCATGCGGCCTCAAAACCCTCCCTACCGTTCCCCCTACCATGCACGGCCATCAACAGCCCACACGACCCACTCGTCCATCCCCCTGCTCCACCGACTCCTACCGGCCTCCGCGCCCACTGCCCATCTACCAGCTCCACCCCTGCCCAGCCCAGACCATGCAAGAATAGGAAGAATAAGCATGTTATATAGTTATATTTAGATGTATACAAGAGTTTTGTTGAAAAAAACATAAGTGTATATGTTAGTTATGGTATATGCAAGCTTTGGCTGATGTTAGTTTAGCTTCCTATGTGTTTATAGAGTTTAATATAAAGTTATATGTCTCTGTTGTTTAATTGGTTATATGCAGTATAAAGTTATATAAAGATTTTATATATAAATTTAAGTTATAAGGTACAGTTGTATATATATGAAGCTTAAATTGCAAAGTGCCGTACAGTTGCATAATAGTTTATATATTTAGTAAGGTACAAGTTTATAAGTTTATATATGTAAGTGTGAACTGTTTCTAGTCCTGTATAGGGTGATTTCGCATAAAGCAGTTTCAGTCATCTTCTCAGTTTGTTTTATAAAAAAAAAACTATTCACATGTAGTTCTGGTTATATACGGTTCATATATATTCATTTATATATCCATCAGTGCTCACTATTGTTCGCTGTGTTTTTGTTCCAGCAACCGCGGATCCGGGATCTCAGTCCTAGGCTTCATCCAATTTGTCTGAATCTGTCTAGTTTCCTTATTTTGGTATGGTTTATATATATATATATATATATATATATATATATATATTAAATCAATATATATATATTGCAATAAACAAATTGTTGGTTAATTATTTGTTGATTGCAGTTGTGTTCATTTTACGTCATGCTCGTTAGGGTCCATTTTATCTATTCACCTTCGTGCTTCGCCATCCTCTTCTTCAACCACGCAAGGTGAATATTTCATTCACGACTCAATCTATTATGCTATGATAATCAAGTGATAATTATTATAAATATTAATTTGGATATTAAATTGTTGATTGTTAAAATTGTTGAAATAAGAATTGTAAATCGCCATGCAAGTTAAATTTGAATATTGTTAGTTTACGACAAACAAGTTGTGACGCTAAAATTGTTATGTGATGTCAAATCTGGTTGTTAATATAAGTAAATTTAATATGAAATTAGTATTGATATAGGATAGTCAACAATTTAAAATGGATTATATATGTTGAACTTGACCCCTTTAAATGTTAATTAAATCGTCGCGTAGAAATAGCGTTAACTACACTTTGAACCATTGAATGTATGATGATGTAGTAATTTGATAATAGACACCAAGTGAAAACAATAGTGTAATAATTTTAAATCTGCATGAAACGATAGTGTGGATTCTAGGAATAATTATATTAATTTGCGTAAATAACAAATGTAAGTTAATACGATTATTTCGGGATTATTTAATAAATTGTTAAATTGTTATGTATGGTTGCTATTGCTTGTTTATTTACTTTGACACCGTCCTAGTTATCACACTGCAAGTTCCCTTTGCTACGCTTTGTTTTATATTGAATGATATTGGGTTGAAATGATAAATACCCATTTAAACAACTTGGCCTAGGATAGAAAATAAAAATAAGAAACCTGATTGGTCAACAAAACCATTTTCGAAATTGAAATATATTTTAAATTCAGGAATGAACTTAACAATTTGTTTGGAAATTTGGTAACGGTTTTAATGGATGTAATTGAAATAAATTTCACGGATTTAATTGAGATAAATTTATGGATTGGATTGAAGTAAAATTAATGGATAAAATTGGAACGGATTAACAAACTTATGTAATTAAATAAAATGAATTGGCAAATTTATTGAAATGAGATTTAGAAACAAGTAAGTTTTAGAATTTGATAACTTAAAAATTTATTAAATTTGTTAGGTTTGGATTAAGCTCGGTTTTAATTAAAAAGGTTTGGAATATGTTGCAAATTTTATTTGGAAATTTAGAAATTTGACTTAGGAGGAATACGAAACTAACCAATGTTCTATGGATATAACTTTGTGATAATTTAAATTTTAAAAAGGATTTTAAACTTACGAATTAATCAAATCAGGACATTGTAAATGAAAATGGATTTCTTTGATTTGGAATTTAATTGAATAGGTAAATAAATCAAATGAGGTTTGATAAAAGGAATTTAGTTAATGAAATTGATTTATCGGATTTATTATAATAGTGGATGTAAACATGAAGGGACATAAATTGAACTTGATTTAATGATTTAAACTAAGTTTACCATTAAATTGAATTCATTGATTATGAACTAAATTTAATAAGTGACTTTTAGGCCTTATTAAATTGAACTTGAATACTTAATTTTACTGTTAACTCAAATGTTTGAACTAAAGATCGCATTTGGAAATATGTTTTAAAATATCTAAAATAAACTGAATCGTGAATTGTCAAATTTTGGAAGTCAAATTTTCACCTTGACTTTTGGACTTTGATTTGTTTAAACATTAATTTAACCGACCATCGTGTAATAAATACGTACTTATTAAAGAGAGACATACTCTCTGTCGATACCGAAACCACTTTAATAACTATTATACGCGGAGTGTTGATCCAGAATGAAGTGGATGGTTTGGTGAACGCGTTGACTGAAGAAAGAGAACGATATTGGATAACCCCTGACATGACTAAAACAGGAGCCGCACCGAGCCATTGAGGATCGCCACCTCTAGCCGACACGCTTCTTCGATACCATATCTATTACTTTTGTGATTCGATTTGGGTGCACCCCTTGACTTGGGAGTGTTGTTTCGCGGTGTTGAGATAGTAGCTACTATGCTCAACATCAGTCCGGATCACGCAACTACTAGTATCCTAGTTGGTATCGCCTCATGTACCTTGTCATACTGATTATCCTACTCGCGACCACTACGTTTTATTTTGTGTTATACCTATGGGGTACCCTCTGATAACCACTAGTTTACGGTGGGGTTTACGGTGCTGTATAGACTATGGCATTATAAAATGTGTTAAGGGGAATTATGGTAACGCCTTAACGCTATTTTAATATCGTACTTTACTAATTAGGCATTATCTACATATCGTACTCTATTGTATACATAGATAGTTTATCGGATCCTTAGAGATGTTTATTCATCTTTGAGTTATGAACTTTATTCCCTGCACTTGATTATCCTGTATAAGATTTTGAGTCCTGACTCGAGTATTTCTTTTTGTATATGCTCGGGTCAGTCTGAAGCTATCCAGTTTGCTGATCAAGGTTGGTTGAAGATGCTGAAGACTTAACATTTATCTTTATCAGTATATTTTGATGTCCGTGTCTGTTGGACATTTATGTATTTCCTTTCAGTCACCTTTTGTTTAGACATTGTTGTACTTTATGTAGTAGCTTCATGAACTGCTATTATGACGATGTATTTTCCGCTGCATTATTCTGTGACTGTTCTGTGACTGTGATGATGTATTGATTCTCATTTACATTTATGTATTTATAATCCCATAATGATTCGTGTTTTGTATTATTTAAGTTGACATGTGGGGATTATTGTCAATTTAAATGGTCCAAATATACGGGTTGTTACATCTCGATAGGAGGTCGAGATTTTGACTTGCATTTTTTTGAGACGATTGGAATTCGAACTAATATATATATATATATATATATATATATATATAAGCTTATATACCCCAACCTCTTTAAGCCGAAATTCATTCCTATAAAAACTTTTCGCTTTCTATTCAAATCACTGTAGCTCATCTGCTACACGCGACCATCGCTTCTTGTCACCCTCTGTTCTTTTTAATATCTACGCAGCCCTTTTCCTTTAAAATTGAACCGGGCTTCTTCTTTCAAAACACAAAAATCCAAATTCAGAGAAAAAAATGGCGTACTAGTTATTTCCAGAATCAGATTCGCCCAAGTTAAAATAAATAATGGCCGAAATAAAATTATCGCATACCCTTCTTTACTCTCAAATTGTAATTCACGAAGAAAAATCCGTTCGTTCCTCAAAATTAAATGAGCCGTGTTCGAATCTGATGCAGAGCAATCTGAAAATTCGAGAAATTCACAAGTCCTAGGTCGTTCACGACCTAAGAGAGAAAATTTAGGTCGTTCACGACCTAACAGCAGTGACCTACGACCTAACGGAACACGTGAAGAGGAGCGACGACCTATTGAAGGTATTGTGAATCGGCCACGAGCTATCTTCGTTCTAGGTCGTGTGGGAGAAGTATCGGAGATAGGTCGTTGGGAAGTTTTAAGTCGTTGCCGACCTAAGGAGCACTGGCCACGACCTAACTGGGACACTCTAGGTCGTTTACGACTTAACGAGGTAAGAGACAACGGGTTAAAGGAACCAGAACATATTTTAGGTCGGCCCCGACCTAAGGAGGAGAAGCTGCGAGTTAATGAAGGCGTATTAGGTCGTATACGACCTAACGTGGTGAAGGGAGACGAGCTAGCGAGTCACGACCTAAAAACTTTGCGACCTAACTCTTTCACGATCTAACTTTTCCAGAAACAAGCTATGCCATTGTCTTAGGTCGTTAACGACCTTACATAGGTCGTAAGTCGTCTGTAGCAGAAATATGAGTCGTAATGTCTTAAGTCGTTGAACATGTACTGTCTTTAGGTCGTTATTTCTTAAGTCGTCTTATGTTGAGTCGTCTGTAATTGTGAACAAGTGATGTAACTGTGATCTGATAAGTCGGCAACGACTTAGTATAGGTCGTGAGATATGTTGCTTGTAAGTGTGTAATGTACTAAGTCGTGTGCGACTTAAATGATGAGTCGTGTGTACTGTTGATAGGTCGGCAACGACCTAAGGAGGTCATAGGTCATATACGACTTAGGGAATGGGTCGAAAACTCTATAAATAGGGGCGTGTGTTGTACATTTGTGGAGGTTGATTTTTGAATAAAATTCTCTTTTGTTAGCTTTGTGCTTTCATACCAATTGGTAGTTGAGTGTAATCTCCTATCTCCTCTTTCGGTTAATCGAGTGCGCTCGATTCAACGATCGTAGAAGCCGATTCACGGAATCTAGTGCGCTAGATCAACGTGCGAAGAATCGTAGATCTTTAAACACGGTATAGTGCGCTATCAACATGTTTGAGATAGCCAGAGTTCGGTATCTTTGGATCAACGAACTTGGGCATTTTGGTATTTTCAACTCACTGATTGCTACATTTCATCGATTGAAGTTTTGTTTGATTAATCCGCTGCGTCATTATTTGGTATCAGAGCCATACTTAGCCAATCATAGCTAAGTTGATTCTTGGAGCCAAGTTTTTGAAGTTTTTGAAGTTTGAAGTTGTTCATCGTGTTCATATTGAAGTTGCATCAAGTTTGGAGTGTTTGATCTATTTCATTTTGGATCGAGGAGTTGGAAATTGTTTGGATCTATCTTGGGATTTTGCGCGCCAAGATTTGAAGTGTAGAACTATACCTTGTGCTTGAAGTTGGAGCCGACCTCACTTGAGCCGTGACATATTGCCAAGACAAGTGGAGGCCGAGTCAAGTTCTAGCCGTACATTGTTGAGCCGAGACTTGTTTTTTTGTTGAAAGCTTTGGAGTTTTGTGTTTGAATTGTAGAAGTTTGTGAAGTTTTCAATCATGCCACCAAGGAGAGCTAATCGTCATCAAAACGTTGAAGCTTTGTATCGTAGAGAAGAAGCCGAGCTTATGGAACAACGTATTAATGAAAAATTTGATGAAGGCATTGGAAAATTGGAGAAATTGATGAATGATTTGAATCAAAGGAGGAGATCACCAAACTCGAACCATGGAGGAAACCGAGTTTCGCCATCGGTTACGGAAGCGAGGAGGGTATCACCACATTCATGTAGAGATAGAAGAGAAACATCAATATCATCACGAAGAGATCATCATGACTATGCACATGAAGAGAGGAGAAGTCAACGTGAATTTGACAATGAAGCATATAGAGATGAAGAGAGACATAGTCAAAGAAGCATGCATGAGCGAAGGGATGATAGTGGTCGAGATCGATGTAGACGTACTTTTGATTTTGTTGAAGAAGGTGATAGAGCTAGTATTCATTATCGAGATCGAGACCAAGTTCGAAATTCTTATCGGGATGTTGAAGATGATCGACGTTGGGAATCGGGTATGAAGATGGAAATTCCGGAGTTTAAAGGCGGAATGATTGCAGAAGAATTTCTCGATTGGATTTCTAATGTTGAAGAGATCTTTGATTTCAAGGAGGTTCCTGAGCATAGAAGGGTGAAGTTGGTTGCTACTAGGTTGAGGGGGAGAGCTTTGGCATGGTGGCAACAAACTAAACTAACCAGAGAGAGAATGGGGAAGTCAAAGATAAAATCGTGGGATAAGATGAAGAAGTGGATGAGATCTACTTTCTTACCTTACAACTACCAATCACTTATGTACCAGAGGTTGCAAAATCTGAGGCAAGGGACGAAGTCTGTTAGTGATTATGCTGATGAATTTTACCAACTCATTGCCAGGAATGATATTATGGAAACGGAAGAACAGCTAACTGCTAGATTCATTGGGGGATTGAGGATGCAGATCCAGGATATGGTTAATATGTTTGATCCTAGATCCGTTGCAGAAGCACATCAGAAAGCGTTAGCTTGGGAGAAGCAAGGAAGGCGTGGAGCCGGTGTGTTTACCAATTCCAATAATCAAGCGAAGGGTGTTGGTGGAAGTTCTAATGTTCCTAAACCTGTTTCAAAGCCAGTGGTGAAGGAGGCTGAGAAGGCGAAGGTTAGCAGTGGGTTCAAGTGTTATAATTGTCAGGAGTTGGGTCACAAAAGCAACGAATGTCCGAAGCCGAAGAAGAGAACCATGGTTGTAGAAGTTGAGGAGGATGATGGTGAGGAGGCAGAATGTTCAAATACACCTTATGTTGAGGAGGAAGAAGAATTGTTCGGAGATGAAGGTTGTAATCTTATGTTGAGGAGGTCATGTCTTACACCAAAGCAGGAGGAGGATTGTAGTTGGTTGAGAAGCAATATTTTTCAGTCGACATGCACTATTCTGGGAAAGTTTGCAAGTTCGTTATTGATGCTGGAAGTTGTGATAATATTATTTCTACAGAAGCAGTGAGGAAATTGAACTTGAAGACTGAGAAACATCCTAAACCGTACAAGCTAGCATGGTTAAGGAAGGGTGGTGAAGTGAAAGTGTGTCGAAGAGCTTGTGTTAATTTTTCTATTGGGAAGAAGTACAAAGATGAAATTTGGTGTGATGTTGTAGACATGGACGTGTGTCATCTGTTGTTGGGCAGACCGTGGCAGTTTGATAGAGCAGTACAACATGATGGTCGTGCCAACAGTTACAGTTTCATGTTCGAGGGTACTAAAATCACTTTGGTTCCTAAGAAGCAACAGCAGAAGGAGAGCAAGCTAGAAGAGATTGAGGAATTGAAAACTCTGTTGACTTTGAAGGAGTTTGTCAAGGAAGTTGAGGAAGAGACTGAAGTATTTTTGTTGATTGGGAGAGAGAGTAGTGAAGAAGTTGAAATACCAGAAGCAGCAAAGCCAATTTTGAAAGAATTTGAAGATGTCTTTCCAGAGGAGTTGCCTAAGGAGTTACCGCCACTTAGAGACATTCAACATCAAATTGATCTTGTTCCGGGAGCAGTGTTACCACATCGACCACATTACCGAATGAGTCCGAAGGAACATGAGGAGTTACGAAGGCAGGTGGAAGAGTTGTTGGAACAGGGACGTGTTCAGGAAAGCTTGAGTCCTTGTGCCGTGCCAGCATTGTTAGTACCAAAGAAGGACGGAACTTGGAGGATGTGTACTGACAGTCGAGCTTTGAACAAGATTACTGTTCGTTATAGATTTCCTATGCCAAGGTTGGATGACTTACTGGATCAGTTGAGTGGGGCAACTATATTTTCGAAGATTGATTTGAAGAGTGGTTATCATCAAATTCGAATCCGACCTGGAGACGAATGGAAGACAGCTTTCAAGACGAGAGAGGGGTCATACGAATGGTTGGTTATGCCATTTGGTTTGTCGAATGCACCTAGTACATTCATGCGGGTGATGAATCAAATCTTTAGACCATTCATCGGGAAGTTCGTTGTGGTTTATTTCGATGATATTCTGATTTACAGCAGAAGTATGGAGGAGCATGTTCTACATTTGAGGGAAGTGTTGATTATTCTGCGTGAAGAACAATTTTATGCTGCTACAAAGAAATATGTGTTTATGACGCATACTGTTTTATTTCTTGGGTATGTTGTTTCAGGGGAAGGTATTCAAGTTGACCAGAGTAAAGTTGAAGCTATTAGAAATTGGCCACAGCCGAAAACTATCACTGAAGTTAGAAGTTTTCATGGATTGGCATCATTCTACCGAAGGTTCATTCCACACTTCAGTAGCGTGATGGCTCCAGTTACTGATTGCATGAAAGGGAAACAGTTTGCATGGTCAGAGGAAGCGGGAGTTGCTTTTGAAAAGATCAAGGGACTGTTGACAACAACACCAATTCTTGTTTTACCTAATTTTCAGTTGTTGTTTGAGCTACACACTGATGCATCAAAGGTTGGAATTGGAGGAGTGTTGAGTCAAGGTGGAAGACCTATTGCATATTTCAGTGAGAAGTTGTCAGGGGCAAAGATGAGATACAGTACATATGATGTTGAATTTTATGCTGTTGTACAAGCTGTTAAGCATTGGAGACATTACCTATTTCAGAAGCAATTTGTTCTTTACACTGATCATGAAGCTTTGAAGCATTTACAGGGGCAGGATAAGATTTCAGCAAGACATGCATCATGGATTTCTTATTTACAGCAGTTTACTTTTGTCGTTAAACACAAATCAGGGGTGACAAATCGGGTAGCTGATGCTCTGAGTAGGAGGAGTCATTTATTAACGACAATGAAGGTTGAAGTGGCGGGGTTTGAAATGTTGCCAGAGATGATTAATGAAGACCCTTACTTTGTGAAATATGTTGAGAAAGTGAAGGATGGGAGTACCGATGAATTTATGTTGGTTGATGGATTTCTGTTTAAGGGGAATCGTTTATGTATACCAGACTGTAGCTTGAGATTGAAAATTGTCAAGGAGTTACACGAGGAAGGGCATGTGGGCCGTGATCGTACTTTGCAGTTGATTTCACAGTCTTACTTTTGGCCATCGATGAGAAAAGAGGTTGAAAGATTCATGGAGAGATGTCATATTTGCCAGGTGTCAAAGGGAACAGCAACGAATGCAGGGTTGTATATGCCATTACCAGTACCGTCTAAGCCATGGGCTGATATTAGCATGGATTTCGTTTTGGGTTTGCCTAGAACTCAAAGGGGAAATGATTCGATATTTGTTGTGGTGGACAGGTTTTCGAAGATGGCACATTTTGTCGCTTGCAAAAAGATAGCGGACGCAGTTCGAGTGGCGCAATTATTTTTCAAGGAGATCTATCGACTTCATGGTTTACCAGAATCTATTGTTTCTGATCGAGATACTCGTTTTCTGAGTCACTTTTGGTTGAGTTTGTGGAAGATGGTGGGAACGAAACTGAAATTTAGCAGTGCTTATCATCCGCAAACTGATGGACAGACGGAAGTTGTTAACAGGTCTTTGGGAAATTTGTTGCGATGTCTTGTACAGGATAATTTAAGAAGTTGGGACATGAAGCTATGCCAGGCAGAATTTGCTCATAATCATGCAGTGAATCGAAGCACAGGATTCAGTCCATTTCAGATTGTTTATTCAAATTTACCCAGGGGACCGTTGGATCTGGCAGTAGTACCACAGTCGAAGAGGACAGTTAAACGAGCTGTTGATTTTGTTGATGAGCTGACTGAATGTCATAAAATCGTTCAGGAACGATTGGAAAAGTCGAATGAGAAATATAAGGAGACTGCAGATTTGAAGCGACGAAATGTTGAATTTAACGAAGGCGATTTGGTGTATGCTGTGTTAACGAAGGATCGTTTTCCAGTGGGCACTTATAATAAGTTGAAAGCCAGGAAAATTGGACCTGTAGAAGTTGTGAAACGGATCAATGAGAATGCTTATAAGTTGAAGCTGCCAAAAGAGGTTTACACGTCTGACGTGTTCAATGTTAAACATCTTGTTCCTTATTACGGGGATAAACAATCAGATGAAGAAGAATGTACAAATTCGAGGTCGAATTTTTCTCAACCATGGGAGGATGATGCAGAGCAATCTGAAAATTCGAGAAATTCACAAGTCCTAGGTCGTTCACGACCTAAGAGAGAAAATTTAGGTCGTTCACGACCTAACAGCAGTGACCTACGACCTAACGGAACACGTGAAGAGGAGCGACGACCTATTGAAGGTATTGTGAATCGGCCACGAGCTATCTTCGTTCTAGGTCGTGTGGGAGAAGTATCGGAGATAGGTCGTTGGGAAGTTTTAAGTCGTTGCCGACCTAAGGAGCACTGGCCACGACCTAACTGGGACACTCTAGGTCGTTTACGACTTAACGAGGTAAGAGACAACGGGTTAAAGGAACCAGAACATATTTTAGGTCGGCCCCGACCTAAGGAGGAGAAGCTGCAAGTTAATGAAGGCGTATTAGGTCGTATACGACCTAACGTGGTGAAGGGAGACGAGCTAGCGAGTCACGACCTAAAAACTTTGCGACCTAACTCTTTCACGATCTAACTTTTCCAGAAACAAGCTATGCCATTGTCTTAGGTCGTTAACGACCTTACATAGGTCGTAAGTCGTCTGTAGCAGAAATATGAGTTGTAATGTCTTAAGTCGTTGAACATGTACTGTCTTTAGGTCGTTATTTCTTAAGTCGTCTTATGTTGAGTCGTCTGTAATTGTGAACAAGTGATGTAACTGTGATCTGATAAGTCGGCAACGACTTAGTATAGGTCGTGAGATATGTTGCTTGTAAGTGTGTAATGTACTAAGTCGTGTGCGACTTAAATGATGAGTCGTGTGTACTGTTGATAGGTCGGCAACGACCTAAGGAGGTCATAGGTCATATACGACTTAGGGACTGGGTCGAAAACTCTATAAATAGGGGCGTGTGTTGTACATTTGTGGAGGTTGATTTTTGAATAAAATTCTCTTTTGTTAGCTTTGTGCTTTCATACCAATTGGTAGTTGAGTGTAATCTCCTATCTCCTCTTTCGGTTAATCGAGTGCGCTCGATTCAACGATCGTAGAAGCCGATTCACGGAATCTAGTGCGCTAGATCAACGTGCGAAGAATCGTAGATCTTTAAACACGGTATAGTGCGCTATCAACGTGTTTGAGATAGCCAGAGTTCGGTATCTTTGGATCAACGAACTTGGGCATTTTGGTATTTTCAACTCACCGATTGCTACATTTCATCGATTGAAGTTTTGTTTGATTAATCCGCTGCGTCAGAATCGTAGCGATGAGGCTGATGTTTGTCCCAGCCACTTTCATCCCCATTTTAATCGCGATCTTTTTGAGTATCGAGGGGCGAGCGATTGGGCAAATCTTGAATCGCCTGGAAGCAAGCCGAAGTTGTCAACTTTAGCTATTGAAGCGTGGTGATGCTGGTCGATTTTGATTAGGTTTGAGGAGTACGTTCGCGTCGCGTGTACAGAGGTTGGCAGTAGCATTAGGTGCAGCAACGTTCGCGAGGTGGAAGGCTTGTTGACAAGCATGCTAAGGTTTTGGTGATCCTTGTTTAGCAGTGAGGTAAGGCTGTGTTTTATTTTATCCTATATTTATGGAAACAGTTATGTTAATCTAATAAATTTATATATGGATGTATAGTATAGTTAAATTGAAAATATATAGGTAGGATTTTAAAATTTACAGTAAGATACTAAAGAAGAAAACATATTTTTTTACATTCTCATACCTATTTTAAAATTAAATATATTTAGATAAACAGAAAATAAGCATATATATATATATAAGATCTTGGAAAATACAAGAATTTATGTAAAAGTTAGATTTTTGAAATCTATAACTTTTTTTTAGTATATATGTAGTTTAAAAAGAAGAATTATTAGTTTAAAAATTTAATCCTTAGTTAATTAAATTTATTTAGTGGTAATTTATGGTTAGACTATTTCAAATATTAATAAATCATGGTCTTAAATTGTGAAGAAATCTAGCCGAGATGGATCAGATTGCAAATAAAAAAGCAAAGGTGAGTTTATCTCAGTCATCTGGGTTACTTAAATCCAAATAGTTAAATTTAAATAATTGATTGATTGATGGAAATGTTTTGACATTCAATATTATATATATAGTAGTATATAGTATATATTGGAGTGATTGATTTCCCGCATTATATAGCGGATGAGACCCTATGCGCCACATAATAGAGGATGATGTTATATTAATCACATATGCCGCGTTATTCAACCTCGAAGTGGAAATGGTATTTTATATTGTGCTAACGTCTGTGGATGCAAGGAAACAGGTTGGAGAGATCCAACTGGATTCCTCAACATTTATTTAGATTAATTAATGTTCTCTATTATGATTATTTGATATTCTGTGATGAATTATATTGGAATATTGAACGCTATAGTTTGCTTGAACATTTCAGTACACTGAGTTATCAAAATATTGGATTTTTGAAAAGAAAATAAAAGAGTGAATTTTATGTAAAATAATTATAGAGAATTTGAATAAATTAAAGAATGAATTGGAAAAGAATAAAGGTGATTTTAAAATTCTAATAAATAAATTCCGAGTATGGGAAGGGGATTTTGAATAAACAGAGAAATAATGAATTTTAAAACTTAAGTGATATTATTTAAAGGAATAAAGAATTATTCAAAATTCAAAGTTTAAATTTATTTAAAAGGATAAAGAAGGAATTTGGAAAAATCTGAAATTGGTATTTTTCAGTTAAAAGATTTTAAATCATAATGAAGAAATAAAATCTAAAGTCAATGGGGTTTGAAATAAATTGAGTAAGTAAAGAAATTTATTTCAAAATGGAGTAAATTGGAAATCAATTTGGAAATTGATTCAAGTGTTTGAAATTGAAAATTTAAAGGAGAATGTGACTATGGAATTTATAAATTGGGGTTATAAAAGCGAATTAATATATCAGTAGATATTTGAAAGAATAAATTCGTGATGGGAATTTATTAAAAGAATGAGAAAATTGTTTAAAAATAAATAGTGATTTATTTTTAAAGGGTGTGAAGAAAAGTATATTTCCTTGGATAGCCAAGTACGTTTTCAAAGTAAATTTTTAAATATAAGTTATGTTGTTTTAAAAAGCTTGTTTTAGAAATTTATAATTTCTAAATATTTAAATCCTAAAGTAAGTATTTTTCAAATCTATTATCGTAGTAATTATTTAAGGTGGCTTGGTATTTTTTTTTAAAAAGAGAAAACCTAGTTTTATGTTTAAAAGTAACCTCATTTTCAAATATTCCTATAGTATATATTTTTAATAAAGTATTGAAGTAGTTTCATTTTGAATATTATTAAAATATATATTTTGAATAAGTATTAAAGTAATTTTTATTTTAAATGATTTAAAGGATATTTTATAATAAAGAGTTTTAAATTATTTTTAAAAATCTAAAGCTTTGTACTTGGTGTTTTCAGTGGAAATAAATGTTTGGAAATTTATTTTATGAGAAAAGTATGGTTTGAAACTGTTTTCGAAGGGTTGAAAATAGAAATATATCTTGTGAAGATATTTTGAGATTAATAAATAATTTTGAAATTGTTTATGTTGATGGATGTTGTGAATGCTAATTGATAGTTAAATAACCGATTATCAATGTTGGCCAACGCACTGATCGTTTCGAAGTGACCGGGATCGGGATTTATTTCTTGAAAACCACTTCGATCTGGTTTGTACCTTTTCGTGAGGAAGACGAGTTTGGGTTCGAAGATGGAGCAGTGAAGTGCAAGGGCTAGTCACTATTAATCTTGAGGATGATTCCAAAATGGATGTAGTAGGGTTCTGTTCGAACCCGGGATGGACTTGTATGGATTGAATGCTTTCAGAACATCGTCAGGTGGACAATGAGCATTCCAAGAGATGAGTTCTCTAAGGTAATGCTTTGCCTCAAGCCTCATCAACATGGAATGACTGAAAATCAAGGGTTATGCAACAAGGCTAGGTGGGTAGCGCCTATTAGGGTGAGGTCATCCCTGTCTAGATGTCCCTTTATTTCGGCTTAGTGGTGCGGTTGCTGATCCCAACCGTGGGGTGATCTTACTCGGGATTATCCAGTAAGGGGTAGTCCCGGTCTTGTGTTGCAAGGGATTGGGAGTAATCCTCGATACGGTGTTCTAGGCCACGTACTGTGACAGGTGGTACCCTAGTGCCTGGTCATTAGTTGAAAATCCATTCTCCCTACGCGTCTTTTACGGTTTTTGTTTGTATTACCCACTTTGTGGCTAGTGGCTGGAATTTAATAAATGTAACAATTTTGGCTATTTGAATAAGTATTTGTATATAGACCCTGTTATGATATTAGAGGATTTTATAAAAAATGTTTTAGCTATCGTATGGTAAAAACCTGACATGTTTATTTGTGGCGTGGTCTTACGAGATGCTTTTGATTTTCAAAGGATTTTTGAAACTTTAATAATCAATTTGAGTGTGATTTCTCACGCCGATTTTCCAGACTGACTCGGATGTTATTTAACTATAATGCTCGGGTCGGACAGAGTATTATAGAGTACAGGAAAGGATGCTGCAGAGCTCAGGATACTAGCTGGATGGTGATACGTACTTCTGTACTTGATTATTATTCTGCTCTATATTCAGTTTTGAGGACAGGTTTATATGACTGTCCAGTGTATGTTATTGAATTTGTGAATTCGAATGATGTATCTTGATGTTGTATATATATAAAACAGATATAGCTTTCTTTTGTGTAAAGATTTGTTATTATTTATTATACTTTATTCCCCTACGTTGGTTAGATTCTGATGTTGTTTTGTTTTCTCTTCTTCTACCTCTTCTTCTTTTACCCAAATGGTTCATATTTCCATTCATCTTGAGTTGATTGTTAGAGAATAGTGTCGACTCAAGGGGTACGGAACAACGGGTCGTTACAGTTGGTATCAGAACTGAAGTTAAGCGAGAACCTTGGCTCTAGTAGGGATTGCTCATTAAATAGAGTCTACATTACTCTAGAATGAGCTTGAGTGTATTAATAAATATGAGCGCGTATTTGTTAGTGAGTATAAAATTGTTTTTTTATTGTGTTGATTTATCGGTTGAGTGTTTATTGATTTTGGTCGATGTGTGGGATGCCATGTCATCGATAGGGGTTTCTAAACTCTTAAACAAGATAAACCGACGTAGTATTGTTTTAAATAGGGTAAATGAAATAATTTTACCCAAATTTTTTTTGTATATAAAGGAAATAATTTTTCGAAAATTATTATAGTTATATATATATATATATATGGATGTTTGGTTGATAGGAATGATAATATTAAATTGTTATCATTGTTGTATAAAATGAATAAGATATTGAAATTATAACTAAAGCTAAGGAACAAATTCATATACAAACGAAATTTTTAAATGTAGACTGTAAATGTGATTTATAATTTAAAATAACATTTCAAAGTAATATTTAAATATGAATTGAAAGAATTTGGAATTTGGAATTTTGGAAAAAGTTAAATTTCCTTTGGGTTTGAAAATGATTTTTCAAGGGTTTTGGGAAGGATTAATAGGAATATTATCCGGAAATATTTGAATTGGATTTGAAATCTGGTCAGATTTGGGATTTAAAAATATTTGAAGGGATTTTAAAGAGATAAAAGCAATGAACTCTTTACGGTCACTGGAAAATAATTCCGATGATGATCGCGACATCATCGGTGTTCCATTTCGAGTTTCCAAGAGGTGGATTGCTACCTGGATGTTTTGGATTAATGTTTGTTTGTGAAATTTGGTTTGATTTTGAAAATGCACAGGAATAGTTTGATTTGGGTATATATGTTTTCAAAATTGAATTTTGAACATTTTAGTAATGAGTTTAAACCTGTAAGCAAAAGGGAAACTGAATGTTGAACTTAAGTTTGAATGGAAAAATTAGTGAAGTTGGACTAAATAAAAAAATGTTTTGAGTTTAAAATTAGTTAGTAACTGATTGATTTATATGGTATGCAAATGAAATGAAATTGAATATTGGATGATGTTTGATTTAAAATTGTTTAAAATAAAGTGCAGAATTAGTTCAAATGGACTAAAAATAATTAATGTTTGGAAATAAAATTTATTGGTTGAAAATGAAGTTGTGAATGAGTAAATGATTTATAATTGTATGTAAATGAACTGAAATTGGATATTGGAATGATATTAAATGGAATTAAGTCCTTGCTTAACAAAATTCAAAAGAATGGTATGTAGCTAGATTTAACTGGAGTTAAGTTAAATAATATTGAATTGAAATGAATTCAGTTGAGTTATAGATAATATTGAATGGAATAAAATTCTTACTTAAATAAATAAATGTAAACGAAGTAAGTATTGAATTGGAATAAATAAGCTTCGGAAGCTTATAAAAGAATTGAAAACATTGAAGTAAAAAATATATAATCCCTATTTAAAGGGAAAATGTGAATATGATTGACTGTATACAGATAGAGAAGTATGAATATTAATAAGTGAGTAGCTGATAAAAATTTAAAAAGGGAACAAATAAGCCGGAATAAAAGTATTGGTATTCTGGAAATGAAATTAAAAAAAAATATCCAAACTTTGGTTATAAAGTAAGATTGAACTCAAGAAAATTAAATAAAATGGTTTTGAAGATAAATGAAAAAAAATCAAGTAGGGGATTATAAATTGAAAACGTAGTCGGATGAAATTGAATTGGATTAAAATAGATTTGGTGTAAGTTGTAAACAAATCCAATTCAAGCATAAATTGAATGGCCTTATTATTAATAAATTCAATAATGAATTGTTAACGTGAATTAAAATTTAAAAATGGATAAAAGAATAAACTAATCGAATAAACTAGTAAAATGGTTGGGATATGATCAAAGGAAAATCAAATCAAAGATTTAAGTGGAAGTTGGTTGAATAAAATAAACTTAAGTTATTAGGTGGAATAGTTTGAAGAAAATAAACAGCTTAAGTAAATTGTGAGATGGTTATTTAATATATTGGTTGTCGAGTTTAATAAAATGGTTTGGAATCAAACTCTTTGGATATGAAAGAAAATGCAATGAAAATATTGTCAACAAATTAAAATGGGATGGAATCAAGTGTAAATTGAGTTGGAATCAATTTAAATGGTTATAAAGCTTAAGTAATTATTTATTCACATTAATATTGTCGAATTGCATAAGAAAATGGGTCGTTCGATGTAAACGGGATAGATAAAATTCTATGAGTTATTAGAAGTGAAAAGGACGATTTTGAAATCAATTGGAATGAATATGAGTTTGTTTTGCTTAGAATGAATTAAATATAAGCGAGTAAGTTGTAAATCACTTAAACTGGATGGAATGGTTTGAAAATTGGTTGTAAGCAATTGTAATAAGTGTCGGAACCTTATATGTGCTTATGGAAATTATATAACGTGCATTATATGTGAAATTTATGTGTTAGCTATTGAAAGTAAGTGAAATGTTAATAAATTGCATATATTTAGTACTTATATGTTTGAATTGAGTA
The DNA here is from genome assembly GCA_030765085.1 of Allium cepa. Classification (NCBI taxonomy): domain Eukaryota; kingdom Viridiplantae; phylum Streptophyta; class Magnoliopsida; order Asparagales; family Amaryllidaceae; genus Allium; species Allium cepa. The sequence goes on along the minus strand of CM060943.1, from coordinate 869,398,568 downwards.
AGTATAGGTACCGGGAAGCCGTTTGGCTGGATTTGATCGTGCAAAATGCTAAAATAATAAGCCGTTTGCTTAAAAATGCTAAATAAAGGTACGCCTATGCAATAAAAATAGGAAATATGAACGGTTTTTTTCGACCGTGTGGGTCGATGTGTATAAATTTACATATCTTGTCAAATTGCAAAAGCTCCTCCGTAAAAAAGAGACTCTGCCGAAAATTTTCGAAAATTTTTGGAGTTAGAAATTTTTTGAAATTTTCACTTACGACAAAGGATTTAAAATTGATAAGCAAATAGATTTGAAACTGAATATTGAAATATATTGTAAAATTGTGTATGTAAAGTAAGGTGAAATTGAAGAAATTGTTTGAAGAAATTAAAGGAAGAAAAAGTTTGCATATAAACTTTTATTTGAGATTTTAAATAAATTAGTAAGTGGAACTAATATAAGGATATGGTTAATTAAATATGGGTTGAGATAAGGTGAATAAAATTCGATATTCAAAGTTCGAAGACAAATTGAATTTAAATAGAATTGAAGATGGAAATCTGAATGGAAATTGGGAAAAAGTATTTAGATTTGAAAGTAATCAGTAAATTGAAGCAAACTGAATTCAAATGGAATTGTAAAGGCAAAGTGAATAGAAATGGATATAAACTCCAATAGTGAAGTGAAAATAAATTTAAGAGGTGTATAAAATATTTATATTGAACTTAAGAAATGAAAGGTGAAATTATTAAGTAAGTTTGGTATTGGAAATATGCTAAGTAATTTTGGAATGGAAAAATATACTAAGTGAATAATTGAATGAAGATTAAAATTGGAAGTTGTGAAATGTGATAATTGTGAATAACTGAATAGAAATCAAAATGAATATGAATAAAAAGAAAATTGATATAGTTGCTAATCAATTGAGATAAATACATAGGATGTATGTATATTATTTTATTCACATAGCAATTTGATCCAGATTCGAGCACAGAATTTCGAGATAGCTATATCGATCCGAGTTAGATTTTTCACTCGATTTTTGATGGCGAACCCTGGATATGGATTTTGATTAATTCTGGAAATTCTCTATCATAGCTATGACTATGCAAGGAGAATGACAGTTTCTGATCAAGAAAACGGATCTGAGTCTGCACTAGGAAGTCGGGTGGACGATACTAGTTCGAAAGTGAAGTTGTGTGATCGAGCGAGCGATCGAATTTGATATGGCGTACGGATGATATACGTACATCGTACGGGCTTGAATGAATAGATATTGAAAATTATGTAAGGAAGCCAATAAAATGTTTTTGAATATTGTGATTGGATATTATTGCTAAGTAGGATATACAGGTATTTAAAAGCAGGAGAAAAAATAGTTTTGATTTCAGAAGATAAATTTGAATGGCTCGACAGAAAGGTATGTGTTTAAATTTCTGTATGAAATTTGATTTCGTTTTTGATCGAGCCACTTGGCTTTTTGTTTTCTTTTGGTATTTAGGAGCCCGTGGAGGCATTTTGCAGTTGTATCAAGCTAGCCGCGTAAAAGAGACAGTGGCGAAAGTTTTTGGAATTTTAGGGAGTTAGAAAATTTTTGAGAAAATATTGATATGTCAAAATTTGGTTTTAAATCGAAATTTGAATGATTGAGCAAATAGTATTGTTTGAAACTATGGGAGAGTTGGGAAGTTAGTAAGAATGATAACGGGTCTTTTATAAAAAGATGGTTGGTAGGATGTTGAACTGTTTGGTTTTAGGAAATATAGTAAATGGGTATTGGACCATTCTTCCTAACCAGCAATTTCGGGGACGAAATTCTTTTAAGGGGGGAGGAATGTGACGACCCGAAAATTATGAATATTTGAAATTAGAATATTTAATTGATTTTAAATATTTGATAATTAGTTTTAATAGGAATTTCAAATATCACTGTTTATTTGGCAATTAAATTATTGAATCTTTAGTTTTAATCCTATTAAAAATAATTTAAAGGCTTGTAACATTTATATGGACAATACTGGGATAATAAATGGGTTAAAATTTAATTTAACACTGGTTTGTTCAGTTTTAAAAATATATCGTTTAGATCGACTTTTAAAAATAGCCTTCTGAGGCGCGGTCTCGGAATTCGTCGAAACCTTGTCAATTGGATCCGTAATATTGTATTATTATCGGATTTAAATTTTCGTAGCATTTGGAGTTATCGTGTGATCGCGTGGTAAGTAAACAGCGCAAAAATTTAGGTCGAAAATTTAATTTTATAACTGGGTTCAAAATGTTATCTTCTCCATACGATCAAATTAGACTCAAAATCTTTTCAATTGCGTTTGTAATAGGGGTATAACATCATATATGCCTAGCGGCACGTCTCGATAGGAGGTCGAGATTTTGAGTTGCATTTTTTTGAGACGATTGGAATTCGAATTAATATATATATATATATTTACATACCCTAACCACTTTCAGCCGAAATTATTTCCTACCAAAACTTTTTGCTTTCTATTCAAATCACTGTAGCTCATCTGCTACACGCGACCATCGCTTCCTGTCACCCTCTATTCTATTTAATATCTACGCAACCCTTTTTGTTTAAAATTGAACCGAGCTTCTTCTTTCAAAACCCAAAAATTCAAATTCAGAGAAAAAATGGCGGACTAGTTATTTGCAAAATCATATTCGCTCAAGTTAAAATAAATAATGGCCAAAATAAAATTATAGCATACCCTTCTTTCCTCTCAAATTGTAATTCACAAAAAAAATCCATTCGTTCCTCAAAATTAAATGGGCCGTGTTCGAATCGAAGCGGCGAGGCCGATGTTTGTCCCTGCCACCTTCACCCCCATTTTAATCGTGACCTTTTTAAGTATCGAGGGACGAGCGATTGGGCAAATCTTGAATCACGTGGAAACAAGCCAAAGTTGTCGAATTTAGCTATTGAAGCGTTGTGATGATGGTCGATTTCGAATGGGCTTGAGGAGTGGGTTCGCGTCACGTGTACAGAGGTTGGCAGCAGCATTATGGTGCAGCAACGTCCGCGAGGTGGAAGGCTCGTTCACAAGTGTGCTAGGGTTTTTGTAACCTTGGTTTACCAGTGAGGTAAGGCTGTGCTTTACTTTATCCTATATTTACGGAAGTAGTTATTTTAATCTAATAAATTTATATATGGATGTATAGTATAGTTAAATTGAAAATATATAGGTAGGATTTTAAAATTTACTGTAAGATACTGAAGAAGAAAACTTATTTTTTTATATACTCATACCTATTTTAAAATTAAATATATTTAGATAAACAGAAAATAAGCATATATATATATAAGATCTTGGCAAATATAAGAATTTATGTAAAAGTTAGATTTTTGAAATCTATAACTTATTTTTTAGTATATATGTAGTTTAAAAAGAAGAATTATTAGTTTTAAAATTTAATCATTTGTTAATTAAATTTATTTAATGGTAATTTATGGTTAGACTATTTCAAATATTAATAAATCATAAACTGTTTATACAAGGTCTTTAAATTGTGAAGAAATCAAGCCGAGATGGATCGGATTGCAAATTAAAAAGCAAAGGTGAGTTAATCTCACTCATCTAGGTTACTTAAATCCAAATAGTTAAATTTAAATAATTGATTGATTGATGGAATTGTTTTGACGTGCAATATTATATATAGTAGTATATAGTATATATTGGAGTGATTGATTTCCCACATTATATAGCGGATGAGACCTTATGCGTCGCATAATAGCGGATGATATTATATTAATCTCATATACTGCGATATTCCACCTTGAAGTGGAATTGGTATTTTATATTGTGCTAACGTCTGTGGATGCAGGGAAGCAGGTTGGAGGGATCCAACTGGATTCCTCAACATTTATTTAGATTATTTAATATTCTCTGTTATGATTATTTGATATTCTATGATGAATTATATTGGAATATTGAATGCTATAGTTTGCTTGAACATTTCGGTACACCGAGTTATCAAAATATATAGAATTGGTTTTTTTGAAAAGAAAATAAAAGAGTGAATTTGTAAGTAAAATAATTATAGAGAATTTGAATAAATTTAAGAATGGATTGGAAAAGAATAAAGTTGATTTTAAAATTCTAATAAATAAATTCCGAGTATTGGAAGGGGATTTTTAATAAACAGAGAAATAATGAATTTTAAAACTTAAGTGATATTATTTAAAGGAATAAAGAATTATATAAAATTCAAAATTTAAATTTATTTAAAAGGTTAAAGAAGGAACTTGGAAAAATCAGAAATTGGTATTTTTCAGTTAAAAGGTTTTAAATCATAGTGAAGAAATAAAATATGAAGTCAGTGGTTTTTGAAATGAATTGAGTAAGCAAAGAAATTTATTTCAAAATGGAGTAAACTGGAAATCAATTTGGAAATTGATTCAAGTGTTTGATATTAGAAATTTAAAGGAGAATGTGACTATGGAATTTATAAACTAGGTTTATAAAAGTGAAGTAATATATCAGTTGATATTTAAAAGAATAAATTCACGATGGGAATTTACTAAAGGAATGAGAAAATTATTTAAAAATAAATACTGATTTATTTTTAAAGGGTGTGAAGAAAAGTATATTTCCTTGGATAGCCAAGTACGTTTTCAAAGTAAATTTTTAAATAAAAGTTATGTTGTTTTAAAAAGCATGTTTTAGAAATTTATCATTTCTAATTATTTAAATTCTAAAGTAGGTATTTTTCAAATCTATTAACGTAGTAATTATTCAAGGTGACTTGGTATTTTGTTTTAAAAAGAGAAAACCTAGTTTTATATTTATAAAGTAACCTTATTTTCAAATATTCCTATAGTATATATTTTTAATAAAGTATTGAAGTAGTTTTATTTTGAATATTATTAAAATATATATTTTGAATAAGTGTTAAAGTAATTTTTATTTTAAATGATTTAAAGGATATCTTATAATAAAGAGTTTTATATTATTTTTAAAAATATAATGCTTTGTACTTGGTGTTTTCAGTGGAAATAAATATTTGGAAACTTATTTTATGAGAAAAGTATGGTTTGAAACTGTTTTCAAAGGCTTGAAAATAGAAATATATCTTGTGAGGATATTTTGAGATTAATAAATAATTTGGTGAAATTATTTATGTTGATGGATGTTGTGAATGTTAATTGATAGTTAAATAACCGACTATCAATATTGGCTAATGCGCTGATCTTTTCGAAGAGACGGGGATCGAGATTTATTTCCTGAAAACCACTTCGATCCGGTTTGTACTTATCGCGAGGAAGACGAGTTTGGATTTGAAGGTGGAGCAGTGAAGTGCAAGGTCTAGTCGCTACTAATCCTGAGGATGATTCCAAAATGGATGTAGTAGGAGTAGTGTCTTTGGTTTCGTTCGAACCCGGGACGGACTTGTATGGATTGAATGCTTTCGGAACATCGTCAGGTGGAGGATGAGCATTCTAAGAGATGAGTTCTCTAAAGGTAACGCTTAGCCTCAAGTTTCATCAACCAGAAATGACTGAAAATCAGGGGTTACGCAGCAAGGCTAGGTGGGTAGCGCCCATTAGGGTGAGGTCATCCCTGTCTAGATGTCCCTTTATTTCGGCTTAGTGGTGCAGTTGCTGATCCAAACCGTGGGGTGATCTTACTCGGGATTATCCAGTAAGGGGTAGTCCCGGTCTTGTGTTGCCGGGGATTAGGAGTAATCCTCGGTACCGTGATCTAGGCCACGTACTGTGACAGGTGGTACCCCAGTGCCTAGTCATTAGTTGGAAATCCAATCTCCCTATGCGCCTTTTTGCGGTTTTTGTTTGTATTACCCCCCTTGTGGCTAGGAGCTGGAATTTAATAAATGTAACAATTTTGGCTATTTGAATAAGTATTTGTATATAGACCCTATTATAATATTAGAGGATTTTATAAAAAATGTTTTAGCTATCGTAAGGTAAAAACCCGACATGTTTATTTGTGGCGTGGTCTTACGAGATGCTTTTGATTTTCAGAGGATTTTTGAAACTTTAATAATCAATTTGAGTGTGATTTCTCATGCTGGTTTTCCAGACTGACTCGGGTGTTATTTAACTATAATGCTCGGATCAGACCTAGTATTATAGGGTATGGGAAAGGATGCTGTGGAGCTCAGAAGACGAGCTGGATGGCGATACGTACTTCCGTACTTGATTATTATTCCGATGTATATTCAGTTTTGAGGACATGTTTATATGACTGTACAATGGTATGTTATTGAATTTGTGAATACGGATGATGTATTCTGATGATGTATATATATAAAATAGATATAGCTTTCTTTTGTGTAAGGATCTGTTATTGTCTATTATATTTTATTCCGCTGCATTGGTTAGTGTGACGAAGCGACTTTTCGACGCTCGAAAACCGACATCAATACGTCCACTGTATCAACTGCAAAGCAATCGAATGCCGGAAAACCATACCGTTAGGGTTAAAGAAGAGGTAGAAGATAGAAGAAAGAAAGAAAAAGATAACAACAGAACAACATCAGGATCTCACAATCGCAGCGGAACAACGTATAATAGATGAACGAATAATCTTTAAACAAAGAACTATATCAGTTATTACATTACATCTTATTACATTACATCATCAGAGTGTACAACAACAACAACAAACAGCGGAAAAGAAATACTATATACTAGTGAATACGCCATGCCATCCAGCTTGCCTCCAACAACTCCTGAATTCCAGAATATCCAGATAACCTCACTCTAGACTGCCCATGTGGAAATTGGTGGGCACCCAGAGTTTAGAGAGGAAAACAATAAACTCCGAGTCAGTCATGTGACTGGTGTGAGAACTAAAATAGTTTATTTTTAAAACAAAGTACAGGATAATTTTTAAAATAGGTTCGCAATGCTTTTTAGAAAATGAGACTATCATAAAGCCTCCCGCACACACACACACAATGCAAACGCAGAATCGGAGGAGATTTATCCTTATGATAGTCAAAGATGCTTGATACGCATTAAAAAGAAACATTTGATATTATTACTAGTGCATAGTGTAGAAAACATTTCGAAAGTAAAGATATAAATCTTAGCCAGCATAGGCATTCCGCACTTATGCCAACTATAGCTACCATCCAAACAGTGGGGCGCCACCATAAGTGAATGATAGGTTCTACAACTAAAACTGTACAAGATCGTATTGTTTCTTTGGATTTCCAACAAATGGTCAGGCCAAGGGACTTCCCATTGCCACATGGGTACGCCTCTGGAAACACGGCCCGAGAACCTAACCGGATCTCTGCCAACACAAGGCCGGGTTACCCCTAACTGGGTAACTACTGACACGAATATGTCATTCCCCGATCGTAACCGATCTATATCCGAGGATCCTCGATTTCCAACAACCAAAAAGCAATAAATTTGTAGCAACAACATAGGTTAAGTATCTGGGCTCTATACTATGATACCACCTCTATCCAGAAGGAATGACATACACTAAAGGGGCGCTACCCCCTAATAACCTTGCCGCATCCTTCCCGTTTTGACCATTTCCGGGGTGTGAGGTCCGTCGAAGTCTCGTCCACAAAGCCACGCTTTATACAAAAGTGTGCTTTGATCATCAAATGCTCAACAGCACTTCGTATGCCACATTACCAATTTGGGAATGTATCACTAGTAACCATCAACTACATAACCTCTAAGGGTGTTTAGCTAAGAGAATAAATTCTCCGCCACCAACGGAAATATATTTGATAGAAACCAGCTTTACATCTCAAATTGTAACGTCAGACACACATCCACACAAGTCTGTTCCAGGCTCGAACAGAACCGAAGGCACTTCGAAAGAAGTCCTTGCAATCCGGATATTCACTAATCACGACCGGACTTCCCATCACAAAGGGTAATAAGTTTCTATATCGGAGATCAGCCGATGCAGAAACATTCCACAGTAATCCTTCCGTTTTCACAAATATCCGGTCTTCAACACCGGTCATCAAATGCAATCCATAACGACGTATCACATATTCGGAATGGGTTATACGACCCTAAGGTCCTTTCTCGGCTAACCCGAATAGTGAGCGCTTATTTTAAAAATAAGTGTGGCATTCAAATTCAAGCAAATCACAACAAATACCTATTTAAAGGTAAATATTGATAGTCGGATTATTTAACTATCAATAGGTATGCTCAACATCACCAGATTCCAAATAATTTCCCAAATTATTTACTTTCCAAAATATCTTTACAAGATATATAATTTCCACACTTCAACCATTTGAAAACAAATTTCAAATCAATTTCCTTAAACGGAAACACTTTCATTTCAAAATGGGTCATTTAAACCAATTAAATAAATCCTTACCGATTTACTTTATATTTACATTCCAAATCCGTAAATTAGTTCCCACACTTCAAAAGTAAATCAACGTCTATTTTTAAACAAATTTCCCTTTCTTTTATAAATCCCAAGTGAATTTACAATTCCCAAAATATCTATGAATATACGATTTCCCAAACAGATTTCTAATATTCATTTTCAATTTATCTTTAAAAGATAACATCTCGAAATATTCACTTTATATTGGAAAACATTTCCATACTTATTTAATAAGTAATTCACAAATCTTTTTATTTTCAACACTTGGAAAATATTCAATATACTTAAATCGAAATTAAGTATATATTTCATTCTTTAAGGAAATCATTCTCTTAAACATATTTATTTGGGCCAAAACGAATGTTGCGTAAAACATCGTTACGACAACCCAAAATCACTAGTATAGGGATTCGAAATTTAGATAGATATATAAATCCCAATACTATACAAAAACATTTCCTTTCGGAAATCATTTACTATAACAACGGTGTTATAGTCCACCATTTCCTTATTTCTTGAAAACGTCTATTTCAACAATGAATGTTGAAATCTATGGTTTCGATGTTTAATACATTTTAAAACATCTTTAAATCATTTAGATTCATTTTATAATATCATTTCCCAAAACATTTCCATTTTATTTAGTAATATATTCACTGTCCAAAATTGCGAATATACTTCATTAACCCAATTTCAATATTTACTACACGTTTTATTTCAAGAATTTATTCGCTATCCAAAATCGCGAATATATTTCCTTTTATAAACTTCTATATTCAATTTATCAAATTCAATTGATTTCGAATTTATAACCCTTGTCTATAAATTCCATTTCTATTTATAAACTTCGATTTATAAATCTCCTTTATTAATCCAATTCAATTTATATAACTCAATCTTATACCAAAAGTCCATATTACAAGTTAATTACTTATAAATCCTTTATTTTACACAATTTATTCATTTTATAACTTCACAATTTATAAAACTGCATATTTCATTCAATTATGAAATCCATCTTATTTCAATATAACACTTATAAAAGATCGTTTTATAATTCCAATATTTTAAACTTATAAAATATCAAATTTTAAATCTTTAATATAAATCATTTTTAAAATAATTCAAAAATCCCATTTTAACTAAACTTATTCTTTTGATAATTTACAAATCATTATTTAAAGCTTATATACTTCAAAATCATACTTAAGTATTATTTTCCAAAAATCATAACTTTTATGAAAATAAAATTATAACGTTTATTTATTTTAACAATTCAAAATTTAATAAAACGTATACTTTCGAAAATCACTTTAAAATTCTTTTTAAAATCAAAATTATTATTTTAAAACTTCAAAAATGGATCCGATGATGCAACAGCACCAAATAATCAATCACGACAAACCAAACATCATATATCAATATGATAATCAACAAATATCACAATATCTGTAAATAAATCAATATAGTTGAGGAATCCAGTTGGATCCCTCCAACCTGCTTCCCTGCATCCAAAGATGTTAGCACAATACCAGTTCCGTTCCAGTACGGAATTATCGCGGTATATGGGATTTATAAAAATATTTTCTGCTTAATAGGCGGCGCAATAGGGTCTCATCCGCTATATAATATGAGAAATCAACTCCAAGTACATAAATAATACCAATTTCACTATATGGTGAAATATTCGCGGTATATGTTTTTAATAAATAACCTCCGCTTACTAACGGCGCATAATGTCTATTTTGTGAGGACCCGCAAATCCGTACTCCTTGAATAAACACTAATCTCCATAGATTAACTCAAGATGAACAGAAATACGAATTCTCAATGTTTAAGAATAAGAAAAAGATAGAAGAAGAGATAAGAAGATAGGACGGAACAGAAAGAAAACAACATAACAATATCAGAATCTCACAATCGCAGCGGAACAACATATAATAAATAAATGAATAATCTTTAAACAAAGAACTATATCAGTTATTACATTTCATCACATTACATTACATTTCATTATCAGAGTGTACAACAACAAACAGCGGAAAAGAAATACTATATACTAGTAATACGCCATGCCATCCAGCAACTCCTGAATTCTAGAATATCCTGATAAACCTAACTCTTGACTGCCCGTGTGGAAATTGGTGGGCACCCAGAGTTTAGGAAGGAAAACAATAAACTCCGAGTCAGTCATGTGACTGGTGTGAGTACTCAAAACAGTTTATTTTTATTTAAAATAAAGAAAAGGATAATTTTTAAAATAGATTCGCAATGTTTTTTTGAAAATGTAACTACCATAAGACCCCCCACCACACACACAATGCAAACGCAGACTTGGAGGAGATTTCTTCTTATGTTAGTCAAAGATGCTTACTACGCAAAATCAAATCAATTTTGATATTATTATTAGTGCATAGTGTAGAAAACATTTCGAAAGTAAAATATAAATCTTAGCCAGCATAGGTACCATTATAGTATGCTTACTATAGCTACCATATTAAATGGCAGGTTCTACAACTAAAACCGTACAAGTCTTGTATTGTTTCTTTGGATTTCCAACAAATGGTCAGGCTAAGGAACTTCCCATTGCCACATGAGAACTCCTCTGGAAGGACGTCCCCGAGAACCAAACCGGATCTCTGCCAACACAAGGCCGGGTTACCCCTAACTGGGTAATTACTGACACGAGTATGCCTTCCCCCGGTCCTTTGGGACCTTTATCCGAGCGCTCGTAATCAACATCATATCATAATAAATAAAGTGTTTCAACATGAGTAAGTATCTGGGCTCCATACCATGATACCAACCTTTTCCAGAAGGAAATGCACATACCCTAAAGGGAGCTACCCCTCATAACCCTGCCGCATCTTTCCTGTTTTGACCATTCCGGGGTGTGAGGCTCGACGAAGTCTCGTCCACAAAGCCACGCTTTATACAGAAGCTGTGCTTTGGGTCAAAAAATGATCATAGAAATGATCACAAAGATAAGTGATCAAACAAATAATCATATCACAAATGATCAAACAATGATCATTTCACAACAACACTCGGCATGTCACATTACCAAATTGGGAATATATTGCTGATAACCTTCAACTACATAAACTCTGAGCTCGTATGTCTCAGAGAAGGGTGTTAAGCTAAAAGAATAAATTCTCCGCCACCAACAGAAATATATTTGAAAGAAATCAGCTCTATATCTCAATTTGTAAGTCAGGCATACTATCCATACAAGTCTGTTACGGGATCGAACAGAACCGAAGGCACTTATGAAGAAGTCCTTGCAATCCGGATAATCTCTAATCGTGTCCGGATTTCCCATCACATATGGAGATCTCTATACCGGGGATCATCTAGTGCAGAGACAATCGACAAGAAACCCTTTCTTTTTCGAAAATACCGGTCTTCAACACCGGTCTTTAAATGCAATTCATAACGACGTATCACATATTCGGAATGGGTTATACGACCCCAAGGTCCTTTCCCTGTTAACCCGAATAGTGAGCGCTTATTTTTAAAAAAAATAAGTGTGGCATTCAAATTCAAGCAAATCACAACAAATACCTATTTAAAGGTAAATATTGATAGTCGGTTATTTAACTATTAATAGATATGCACAACATCACCAGATTCCAAATAATTTTCCAAATTATTTATTTTTCCAAAAATATCTTTACAAGATATATATATATAATTTCCCCACTTTAAAAATAAATCGATATTTATTTTTAAACCCATTTTCCCAATTTCATTTATAAATTCCATATTGAATTTACATCCAAAATATTTATGAATATACGATTTTCATTCGATTTCTAATATTCATTTTCAATTTACCTTCAAAAAGATAAATTCAAAATATTCACTTAATATTGGAAAAAGATTTCCATACTTATTAAAAATAAGTAATTCACAAATTTTTTATTTTACACACTCGGAAAATATTCAATATACTTAAATCGAAATTAAGTATATATTTCATTCTTTAAGGAAATCATTCTCTTAAACATATTTATTTGGGCCAAAACGAATGTTGCGTAAAACATCGTTACGACAACCCAAAATCACTAGTATAGGGATTCGAAATTAAAATAGATATATAAATCCCAATACTATACAAAACATTTCCTTTCGGAAATCATTTACTATAACAACAGTGTTATAGTCCACCATTTCCTTCTATTTCTCGAAAACGTCTATTTCAACAATGAATGTTGAAATTATGGTTTCGATAATTAGTACATTTTAAAACATCTTTAGATCGTTTTAATTCTATTTAAAACATCACATCCAAAACATTTTCTTTAATATATTATTCACTATTCAAAAACGTGAATATACTTGTTAACCAATTTCATCATTTCTATACATTTTATTTTAAAGGATTATTCACTGTCCAAAACGTGAATATAACTCCATCAATAAGTTACACAATTTACTTATCCAAATAAGTCGTTTGCGGATTTATAAAACAATGTTTATAAATTCCATTTCTATTTATTTTATAACAACTTCCTTTTATAATTTCCTTTATTAATCTATTCAATTTCATATCTCAATGATATACTAAAAGTTCATATTATAAGTTAAATACTTATAATTTATTTGTTTGCAAAATCGTTCCTTTAAACTTCCCAAATTTATAAATCTTATAACTTATAAGATTCATTTATTTATCCAAAATCTATTCTTTTAGTAACTTTACAAATTTTATAAACCTACTGCTTACAAAATTCCATTTATAACTTCACCATTTATAATTCTATAAATTTCATTCATTTATGAAATTCATTCACAATTCATTTTAACACTTATAAAAGCTCGTTTTATAACTCAAAATATCCTAATTTATAAATATCCATTTTATAAATCTTTTATATGGATCAATTTATATTATTCTTTTAAAAACGTCTTTAAACTCCTTTATAATTTCATCATTCTCTTAGATTTACAAAATAATCAAATTTCATAAATCCTATATTTAAAATTTTGATAATAAATTTAAAAATCCCAGTTTAAACTATTTTATAAAATCATTAATCCCATATTTTCAAAAATCAACTTTTAACTGTATTTATCAAAAATCATAATTTTTATACATTAAAATTATAACGTTTATTTATTTAAGATGAATCAATTCCAAAAATATTTTATAAACGTATACTTTCAAAAATCACTTTAGAAATCCCTTAAAAATCAAAATCGTTGTTTTTAAACTTCAAAATTGGATCCGATGATGCAACACATCAAATAGTCAATCACAACTTTCAAACATCATATATCGATATGATAATCAATCAAATATCACAATATATGTAAAATAAATACGGTTGAGGAATCAAGTTGGATCCCTCCAACCTGTTTCCCTACATCCACAGACATTAGCACAATACCAATCCCGTTTCAAGACGGGATATCGCGGTATATGGGATTTATAAAATATTATCCGCTTAATAGGCGGCGCAATAGGGTCACATCCGCTATACAATGCGGGAAATCAATTCCAATATATACATATGCCAATATATATATATATATATTGCTATATATATATATATCCTACTATATCTAATATCGCAACCAAACAACAATCAACAAATAAATGCAAATCCAACTTTAAATTTTTGAGTGAGAAGTTCTCACCTTAGCTATTATTTGCAATCCATTTTCATCTTGACTCGATTTCTTGATTTATACCTTGTATAAATATTTACACAATTTATTAATATTCGAACAATTTGAATAATTAATTTTTATTTGAAAATTTTGACTCATCGGTGATTTCATTTTAATAGTTAAATTAACTGATAGTTTTATTTAAACCAAATTTTTTTTCTCAATAAATTGATTTAACTGAAAACTAAATTTAAACTAAATTTCCATTAATAATTTATTTCTAGTAACTAAACGAATCAAATAAGTTTTATTAACGAGTTAATCACCTTAATATAATTATTAAATATTCTTTCCAGTTTTAAACATGATAAACAGTATTTAATTCCAGTTATAACTTCATAAAATTATTTTCTAACCTATATACACTTTTTTTTTTCTAAAAAAAAACAGTTCTGTATTTGAAATCTCACTATATTTTTTTTAAAATCACTATCATATATACTTTTATTTTACATATGTATTTAAAAATTGAAAAACAGATTTTGAAAGAAATAAAAAATTTAAACCTTACTGCACTCAACAGAGACGAACATCGCGACTACTCGCTGCTCGACATTGCGAACCTCGCCTGCTCGCGAAGCCCTAGCCGCTGCAACACTGGCCAGCACGCCGCCCTGAAGTCGCGAGCACCAGTACTTGCCATCATGAAACCCTAGATGTCGATCGTCGTGCCTACATGAACTGCCGCCGTCATCCCCTCGACATTCTCCCCACTCCAGACAGCGCCTCCACCTATATTCGCCACTACGAATCCCAACCTCGATAGCACGAGCGTCGAACCCAAGACTTCACATCCACCATCGCGACCTCGCGTCGAACCCACTGCCGCTGCCAGCTGCTCGAACTCGAGCCCCCCACTGATCGAATTCAACCCCGCCTCCATTGCGCGCACACACGCGAGCAGCCGACCCTTCACGCGCACGAGCTCGATTTTAAATTTTTTTTTTTTATACACATGGCTGCGGCCATTTTTTCTTCGATTTGATTCAGCTGAAAGGGGAAGATCAATTTGGGGATTTGGTTTTAGAGGAGGAGAATAGCGCGGCCATTCTTCGTTTCGAAAGAGGATTTTTTTTTCCTTTGAAGGAGAAGCTTTCGTTTGGAAATGAATTCGATCTCGTGAAGTTATAGAAAAGGAGGAGACAACATTACGTGACTTTACAGAGAAAAATCGTCCTTGCATTAATTTTTTCCCGTGATTTAAGGCATAATTAAAGGAACGTTAAGAGGAGCTGATGTTGACCAATTTAAATTTTAATTTAAATTGAATTCGTTGAGAATTTCAATGCGTTTAATCAACGTGTGCTCACATATCAACTCCGATCAACACGAAATTTGAAATCCGAGAATAATTCAACATTACGGACCCAATGGAACTGGTTTCGTCGAATTCCGAGACTGTGCCTCGGACGGCTATTTTTAAATATCGATTCAAACGATATAATTTCAAAACTGAACAATTCACTTTCAAATTCAATTCTAAAGCTTCTATAATCTTCAATATTATCAATATGAATTTTACAAGCTTTTGAAATATTTTTAATCGGCTTAAAATTGAAGATTCAAATTTTTATTCAACTTTCAATAGATTAAATTCTAAAATTTAATCACCAAATTAAAAGTTATATTAGGAATTCAAGCTAAACCATCATTCAAATATTTAAAATTAATTAAATATTTCATTTTCAAATGTTCAAAAATTCTGGGCCGTTACAATCTTCCCCCCTTAAAAAATTTCGTCCCGAAATTACAAGTTAAGAAGAATGCCCTTATCTCGATTAATATTTTTCACAATCCAAATAGTCTTATCAACTTTCTAACCTAAATCGTTTTACTAGAGATTCATTATCATTTCAACTAGCTTTCCAACTTCAATTATAGGTTCCAAACAACATTGTTCTCCTAACAATTCAAATTTAAATTTAAATTCAAATTTTCAAAATTTTCTCAAAAATTTTCTAACACCCTAAATTTTCGAAAAATTTCGCCAGCGTCTCCTTTGCGTGGCTAGCTCGATACGACTACAAAATGGCACTACCGCCCCTCAGAATCAAAAAAGAAAAGAGAAAGCCAAGTGGCTGGAGAAGAAAATCATCAAATCTCATACTGAAATTGAAATACGTACCTTTTTGTCGAGCAATTCAATTTTATCTTTGAAATCAAAATCCCAATTCCATTTCTTTTAATACAGCTGTATATCCTGCTAGCCATAATATCCAATTCCAACATTCAAACCATTTTGCCAATTCCATTACAAAATTTTTTAACATATGCTTCTTATACATTTTTACTTCACTATTGAAGTTACATATTTATTTTCATTCAATTTTACATTTCAATTTCATTTGAATTCAATTCACAATTTCAATTTAATTCCATTTGCTTATATTCATTCAATTTGGTTTAACACCATCACTTTCAATTGGTTTAATTAAATTGATTTTCATTCAATTATTCAACTTCCAATAACATTAAATTTTAATGAATTAACACCTACATTCATTTTTTCATATCAACTTAATTTACATTAAATTTGATTAACATTCAATCCATTAACTCAATTCTTATAATTCTTTTATTTAGATTATTCAAACAACTTATTCAACAACCAAACAATCAACTTATAAATACTTTAATAATTCTAAAAAATTATTTCTTTATATATAAAATATAATCAAGGTAAAATTATTTCATTTACCCAATTTAAAACAATATTGTGTCGAATTGTTCTGTACAAGTGTTTAGAGATCCCTATCAACAACGTTAATTACTCGTATTAACCAGAATCTATATACCACTCAACAAACCAATCATCACAATATAAAGCAATTTTATATTCACTAACCAATACGCGCTCATATCTATTACTACACTCAAAATCATTCTAGAGTACTGCTGACTCTA
Source organism: Allium cepa (assembly GCA_030765085.1). NCBI lineage: Eukaryota > Viridiplantae > Streptophyta > Magnoliopsida > Asparagales > Amaryllidaceae > Allium > Allium cepa. The sequence goes on along the minus strand of CM060943.1, from coordinate 869,381,649 downwards.
TCTCTAATGATTAACACCCGACAGAGCCATGGTTGTCGCTTAACCATATGCTCTGATACCACCTTTGAGGACCCGCAAATCCGTACTCCTTAAATAAACACTAATCTCCATAGATTAACTCAAGATGAACAGAAATACGAATTCTCAATGTTTAAGAATAAGAAAAAGATAGAAGAAGAGATAAGAAGATAGGACGGAACAGAAAGAAAACAACATAACAATATCAGAATCTCACAATCGCAGCGGAACAACATATAATAATAAATGAATAATCTTTAAACAAAGAACTATATCAGTTATTACATTTCATCACATTACATTACATTTCATTATCAGAGTGTACAACAACAAACAGCGGAAAAGAAATACTATATACTAGTAATACGTCATGCCATCCAGCAACTCCTGAATTCCAGAATATCCTGATAAACCTAACTCTTGACTGCCCGTGTGGAAATTGGTGGGCATCCAGAGTTTAGGAAGGAAAACAATAAACTCCGAGTCAGTCATGTGACTGGTGTGAGAACTCAAAACAGTTTATTTTTCTTTAAAATAAAGAAAAGGATAATTTTTAAAATAGATTCGCAATGTTTTTTGAAAATGTAACTACCATAAGACCTCCCACCACACACACAATGCAAACGCAGACTTGGAGGAGATTTCTTCTTATGTTAGTCAAAGATGCTTACTACGCAAAATCAAATCAATTTTGATATTATTATTAGTGCATAGTGTAGAAAACATTTCGAAAGTAGAACATAAATCTTAGCCAGCATAGGTACCATTATAGTATGCTTACTATAGCTACCATATTAAATGGCAGGTTCTACAACTAAAACCGTACAAGTCTCGTATTGTTTCTTTAGATTTCCAACAAATGGTCAGGCCAAGGAACTTCCCATTGCCACATGAGAACTCCTCTGGAAGGACGTCCCCGAGAACCAAACCGGATCTCTGCCAACACAAGGCCGGGTTACTCCTAACTGGGTAACTACTGACACGAGTATGCCATCCCCCGGTCCTTTGGGACCTTTATCCGAGCGCTCGTAATCAACATCACACCATAATAAATAAAGTGTTTCAACATGAGTAAGTATCTAGGCTCCATACCATGATACCACCCTTTTTCAGAAGGAAATGCACATACCCTAAAGGGAGCTACCCCTCATAACCCTGCTGCATCTTTCCTGTTTTGACCATTCCGGGGTGTGAGGCTCGACGAAGTCTCGTCCACAAAGCCACTCTTTATACAAAAGCTGTGCTTTGGGTAAAAAAATGATCATAGAAATGATCACAAAGATAAGTGATCAAACAAATGATCATATCACAAATGATCAAACAATGACCATTTCACAGCAACATTCAGAATGTCACATTACCAAATTGGGAATATATTGCTGATAATCTTCAACTACATAACCTCTGAGCTCGTATGTCTCAGAGAAGGGTGTTAAGCTAAAAGAATAAATTCTCCGCCACCAACAGAAATATATTTGAAAGAAATCAGCTGTATATCTCAATTTGTAATGTCAGGCATACTATCCATACAAGTCTGTTTCGGGATCGAACAGAACCGAAGGCTCTTATGAAGAAGTCCTTGCAATCCGGATAATCTCTAATCACGTCCGGATTTCCCATCACATATGGAGATCTCTATACCGGGGATCAGCCAGTGCAGAGACAATCGACAAGAAACCCTTTCGTTTTCGAAAATATCCGGTCTTCAACACCGGTCTTCAAATGCAATTCATAACGACGTATCACATATTCGGAATGGGTTATACGACCACAAAGTCCTTTCCCGGTTAACTTGAATAGTGAGCGCTTACTTTTAAAAAAAATTTGTGGCATTCAAATTTAAGCAAATCACAACAAATACCTATTTAAAGGTAAATATTGATAGTCGGTTATTTAACTATTAATAGATATGCACAACATCACCAGATTCCAAATAATTTTCCAAATTATTTATTTTCCAAAAATATCTTTACAAGATACATATATAATTTCCATACTTAAAAAATAAATCGATATTTATTTTTAAACCCATTTTCGCAATTTCATTTATAAATTCCATATTGAATTTACATTCCAAAATATTTATGAATATACGATTTTCATTCGATTTCTAATATTCATTTTCAATTTACCTTCAAAAAGATAGTGTAACGACCCGTATTTTTAGCTATTTTAATTAGAAAATTTAAGGTGATTATTGAAGGAAAATGATTATTAATGTAATTTGTTGAATAATTTAATATTTGAAATTATTTGAATAAATGGATAACGGGTTTAATATGATTAAAAATGATTTGTAAAATTCTATTTTATCATATTAAAGTTAGAATGATGTCGTAGAACTTTTAAAATCGAATTAAAAGTAAATTTGTGAAAATTGAATATTTTAATATTTAATTGACAAGTTAAAATAGCCATTTTTCAAACAGTCTCGGATTTCGACGAAACTTGTTTCATCGGATCCGTAATAGTAAATTATGGTAGGATTTCAATTTTCGTAGCAATTGGACTTGTCGTTTGGTCGTGCGAGCTTGAAACGCGTAGAAATTTAATTTCGAATTTAATTAAAATAATCGACTTTGAAAAGCTATCTTCCAGATATGATCGAATTAGGCCTTGAAACTAGTTCCATTGCGTCTGGAATGGGGGTAAAACCTTATAAACGCCTGGCGGCACGTCTCGATTGGAGTTCGGATGATTTTGGACCTACCTATATAAATACGCATGCAAACCGAGACAGTTTTATTATTATTTTATTCCAGAAACCCTAATTCTAAATCATGGCCGCCACCTATTCCATGGCCAGAAATTGCCGATCTTCTTTCCTTAATATCTCTCAATTCGTTCGACGAAATCGAAAAATTCCAAAAGCAAAAGTGTAAATCTCGACGAGCTCTTCAAATCCATACGGTTGATGTATGCTAATTTTTCATGGATTCGTCCAGATCTGACATGGAAGTGTGTACGTATTTCCTTGGATTGCGTGCAAACGACGGCGAATGACGGGATGAAACTTGGCGCGTTGGTGGCTCTGGTGAAGGGCTTCGTGGTGGCGCTAGCTGATCGTTTTGGAAGTCGACGAGGTGGTCATGAAAATTGCTTGAAGATCGGCGGCTAATGGGTTTGCATACGTGAATTTAACGTTGGGGAAGAAACGCCGGAATCACGGAGATGAGAGCTGCGCTGCAGTGCAGATCCGAAAGTGTTTGGAGCTCATTAAAATTTTATGTTAAATCGAACGTCGTTCGATTTGATTTAAAATCGTAAAATCAAGGTGAGTGTTTTATAACGCTCACAACGTACTGAATATCTTTATGCTAGTTAAATTTGACATTATGCATAGTTATGATTTTTATTTGTTGTTGTTTGATAAAATTTAATTATCATATTGATTGTCATTTGAATTCACCGTTAAAAAAATTAAATTGACAGTTAAATTAAAATTAAAATTGAATTGCGATTAAATTACCTGACATTGATAAATATGAAATTGCCGTGAATTGTATTGCCTATTGGATGATGTATTTCGATGGATGTTATTGGTTGATATTTAAATGTTTGGATGTTTATTTGTTTATATATATCCTGCTATGCATACATATAACACTGTGATTGATTTAAATGATATATTCATCCCTGACATTTAATTGTAATAACTAATCACTTGGCCATAGGCTAGAAAATTATATACGGACACCGAGTTGGATACATTAAATGATTTTAAAAGTTGTTTTGAAATTATTTAAATGAATTGATTTTATGAATAAAATCCAATTTATGGAAATTGAATTATTTTGAATTGGAGCTCGAAATGTTAGAATTTAAACTTGGTAAACGAAACTATTAAATAAAATCGAAGTTTAGATTTAAATTGAAAATTGAAATACGGTGTAAATTTTTGAAAGTTGATTTGTTTTAAAAGATTGGACTTTTAATTGAACTCTGAATATTTCTAAGAAAATTGATATGAAATGATATTTCAAGTTTGAGTTTGGAATTGAAAATTTATTTGAAATTTAGATTTAAATTAATTTGGAATTGAATTGAAATTTAAAGAAATTTGTGAATTGAAATCGAAATTTACGTGGAATAGAAATTTATTCAAGTTGAAATTGGAATAAATCGATTAAATAGAAATGGAATTTGGATTTGATTTGGATAGGAAATTTGGGAAGTTGACCGGTTTGACTTTGGAATTATTTATCAAATAATTTTTGATTTTTTCCAAACTATTTTATATATAAACCATTTTATATTCAAATTATTTTCGATTAAACTATTTAAATATTTTCTATTAAACTATTTTGAATTATTTAACTATTTTAAACTATTTAAACTATTTTCTTAAATTCAAACTGGTTAAAGAGATGGAAATGTTTATATTTAAACCTTTGGTTTAAATACGAACTAGGTTAAAGTAGAGATTATAACCTAAATTGAATTCGAATCAAATTTTGAAGTGAAATTGATTTATCGGACAAAATTGATAATTTTGAATATATGATGATTTTGAAATGGATTTGATTTTAAAGCGAATATGATATTTTGTTATCAATCATGAATCAATTTGAAATATAAAAGAGCCATCAGTGTAATAATACATAGTTATTAAAGAGACCGGGATCGGATATGGACATACTCTTTGTCGATACCGAAAACCACTTTAATAACTATTATACGCGGAGTGTTGATCCAGAATGAAGTGGATGGTTTGGTGAACGCGTTGACTAAAGAAAGAGAATGATATTGGATGACCCCTGACAAGACTAAAACAGGAGCCGCGCCGGGCCATTGAGGTTCGCCACCTCTAGCGGACACACTTCTTCGATACCATATCTATTACATTTGTGATTTGATTTGGGTGCACCCCTTGATTTGGGAGTGTTGTTTCGCGGTGTTGAGGTAGTAGCTGCTATGCTCAACATCAGTCCGGATCACGCAACTACTAGTATCCTAGTTGGTATCGCCTCATGTACCTTGTCATACTGATTATCCTATTCGCGACCACTACGTTTTGGTTTGTACCTTGAGTATATGGATTGCCCTCTGGCGACTTCCGGTTTTGGGGAAACTACGGTCTTGTATATGCTTTTGGGAATATAAAATGTGTTAAGGGGGATTATGCTAACGCCTTAACACTATTTTGATACTTTATATTACTGATAGACATCATCTACTTAGCGTACATTACTACCTAGTAGATAGTTTAACGGATCCTTGAAAGGTGGAAAATCCCGTAACATCTCTTAAGTTATTGCACGCACGTTGACACTGGATATGAGATGTCAAACCCCGTAAACATCTCTGACGCCGTCACACTCATATTTATTTACGATTGATTTAACTTTCATATGGATATTTTAGTCCTGACTCGAGTGTTTTGTCTTTTCATTACTCTCGGGTCAGTCCTGAGTTTTCAGATTTTTGAAGATCTATTCTGGAGGACGAAGACGAAGATTTGGTGTACTATTACTATTATTATCTGTGCATCATGTTGTCTGCTGCATTATTTATTTGTTCTGTTGTATATGTATAACTCTGATAAATGTTGTATAAATAATTGTCTAAGTATATTAAACAGCTTCATGAACTGTTTATTTGACTATTATATTTTATCGTTCCGCTGCGAGATTCTGTGTTGTTTCATTTCCTTTATTTCTTTTCTTTTCGTAATTACCCCAATAACCATCTGCTTTTTTTTAATGGTTTGGAACCGGCATGTGTATTTGATCGTCGGTTTAAACTGTCCAAAAAGGCGGGTCGTTACAGTTGGTATCAGAGCTTTGGTTTAGCAATAAACCTTGGCTCTAGTGGGGAATAACTCATTGAAATAGAGGTAAACTATATGAATGAGTTGAGTGTATATGAGAGAGCGTACTTGTTATTTGATATAAAATGGTTTTATATTGTGTTAATTTGTTCCGTTGAGTATTTATGAATTCTGGTCGATACTTGGGACGCCAAGGCGTCGATAGGAATTTCTAAACACTCGAATAGGACAAACCAACACAATATCATTTTGGAATATATTTTATATAAAAGAATTATTTGAATATTTATTCATTTTGATTGAATTGATTGTTAGGAGATGATAATATTAGATTATTATCGTTATTGTTTGATCAGTCAATATTTACAACAAGTGATTAAATAACAATGGATTTAGGAAAATGAAATCTTGTAAACACAATTGATAATGAATATAAATGAATTTTAACTTGGATTTGGGAATTTAAATTCCGGTGTTTGAGATTGACTTACAAGAATTTGAAAAATATAATATGAGCATTATATGATAGTATAATTGAGTTGAAATTGTTTTCGAAGGATTTTTTTTATGATAAGTGTTATATTCCCTTCTCTTGACGCTAGAAAATGATTTCGATGATGTGTGCACGCATCATTGGCGTTTATTTTCGAGAGTCCGAGTGGGGGAGACCACTTAATAGCTTGTCTAAACCTTGTTTTGACTCAAATTTTATTTTGTTTTGCATTCTCTATAGTATGATTTGATATATAAATTATATAAATATATATTATTTCAAACCTTGATTTGAAATGAAACCGGGATTGGAATTCTTAAGTTCTTTAATAATTAATGATTTTTTTTTATGATTGAAATGAATTTAGACTTGAATCATTAAGGAACTTCTGAATTGTGAAATGAGAAATGAACCTAAGAGCTAAGTGAAAATATCAATTGAAGTAGAAATCCTTAGAATTAGGAAATTATGAACTTAAAATAAAATTGAAACTGTAAAACTCGCATAGTATTAAATTTCATTCTATAGCTTAGATATAACTTACCAAAATACTTAAGAAGTTCAAAAATGTTATATGAATTGTTAATTGGATAATATACAAGTATAGGTTTGAATAATGAAATATGCATTTAATTAATGGTTTGCAAATATAAATAAAATTGTTAGTAAATAATTGGAATTTAAATTAACATTTAAAGGTGATTCACATTTATGTTAATATAAAATGAAAATACTATATGTGAATGTAAATGTGAAATTAAATTATAGTGAAATTTAAGTAATGACTTAAGAATTGATAAATTGAAAATTCAACTTTAAATGAAAAGAAGTTGTATGTTGTTTAACTACATTCTATTTGCATAACTATAACTTACCAAATACTTAAAGGGTTTAAAATGCTAATAAGGATAAGTAGAGAAATAATATACCAGTGTGAGAGTGAAAAATAAAATGTAAAGATCTATTGATAGTTGTAAATATAAAAGAAATTTAAGCTGTAAAATGAATGATACATGTATAAGTGAATGAATAAAATTTAAAATTAATGAAATATAAAATTGGTAAATGGAAACTAATTAAATTTGAATATAACTAAATGTCAATAAACTTGGAAGTGTATGAAATTAAAATTGACTTGGAAATGTATAATTGATTTAGTGTAGATTTTGGATGGATGTTAATGTTTGATATGCATTGGTTGTTAGATGGATGTTAATGTTTGATATGCATTGGTTTTTAGATGGATGATAATTGATTAAGTAGAATTCATTAGTGTTAATGGAACTGAATAAACGGAATAAAATTTTAAATAATTAAATTCAAATTGGGAGCAAATTGAGTTGAATTAAAAATGTGAATGAAACAAACTTGAATAAATCGGAAACAAATTGAATGTAAAGCTATTGCATGGATGAATAAGAAAATAGATGACTTTGTGTTTATGATTGTTCTTTAGAAAATTTGAAGTTTTGATGTTTTGTACTTTGAAATAATAAAAGCAAATTTTTGGAAAAAAAATCCAACATTGTCCAATATATGCTAAACGAAAACAACCATAACTTTTAAATGGCTGAACCGAATTCGACGATTTTGGACTTTTCGGAAAGCTCAGAAACTATAGCACAACTTTAGTTTAGATAATTTGAGAAAATTCCTTCGTCTGCTTGGTTAAAAACTTGAATGTTACTCGCTGTCCTGTGTAAAAATAAGTAAAATCAGTAGTATACACCCTTAGTATTTTCGCCATATCTTTTGACTGGTTTATCGGATTTTGATGATCTTGAACTTTCTGGAAAGATAAGAACTTAAGCTAAAACTTTTGTTTTAAGTGTTTTGTGTTTTGATATCATTTAGAAGGTCGAAAACATGAGTTAACGTCGCTGACCTGCGCAATTCATTGCCCAGGCTGAGGCGTATCCTCTAAGTAAAACGGCCGTAACTTTTGAATGTATGGTCCGAATTCGATGATTTTGGACATTCCAGAAAGCTTGAAATGAATACAACAACTTTTGTTTAGATTCTGTTGCCAAATTTTATAGTTTAGGTGACCTAAAACTGAGATTTGTTTGCTGTCCTGAAATTGGAATCTCAGTTTTGAAGCTAAATAGGTTATATATATGTTGTGTAGGCTAAATATATCGATCTATCTTTATATGCATGGTTCTAACTTAGTTATTGAGCATTTTAGTAGGTAGCAAAGGGGTTGCGCTTCGTTGTAGAGCTCGCTTCTGTGCTAAATACAAAATGTAAGTAAACTGCTAATAAATGCTAAATAAAAGGTACGCTTATGGTTTTATATGGTATTGGTGATATATATATGTTGTTTCCCCTGATATGGGATGCCTCATCATTGAGATGAGATGTATATTTGATATATATTGGTTATATTTGTGTTATATATTGAATTATAAAAAATTTCAATCGAGCCGCGCAAAGGAGACCCTGCCGAAATTTTCCGTGAATCCGGGTGTTAGAAATTTTTTCAAGTTTTTAAATTTTATAACTTGTTTTGATAACTAACTTTTAAATTTAGAAAGCCGTTCGGAGTAACATTGTGGAAGCGTAGTTATGACTTTATAAATGGAATTTCATTGTTTTATAAGTTGGTAACTTTGAATAAAATATATCTAATGTTGAATTCTATACTTAGTTCCTTTTCCCTTTTTTCCTTTTCGGGGACGAAAAGTTTTGAGTGGGAGAGGGTGTAACGACCCGTATTTTTAGCTATTTTAATTAGAAAATTTAAGGTGATTATTGAAGGAAAATGATTATTAATGTAATTTGTTGAATAATTTAATATTTGAAATTATTTGAATAATTGGATAACGGGTTTAATATGATTAAAAATGATTTGTAAAATTCTATTTTATCATATTAAAGTTAGAATGATGCTGTAGAACTTTTAAAATCGAACTAAAGTAAATTTGTGAAAATTGAATATTTTAATATTTAATTGACGAGTTAAAATAGTCATTTTTCAAACAGTCTCGGATTTCGACGAAACTTGTTTCATCGGATCCGTAATAGTAAATTATGGTAGGATTTCAATTTTCGTAGCAATTGGACTTGTCGTTTGGCCGTGCGAGCTTGAAACGCGTAGAAATTTAATTTCGGATTTAATTAAAATAATCGACTTCAAAAAGCTATCTTCCAGATATGATCGAATTAGGCCTTGAAACTAGTTCCATTGCGTCCGGAATGGGGGTTAAACCTTATAAACGCCTGGCGGCACGTCTCGATTGGAGTTCGGATGATTTTCGACCTACCTATATAAATACGCACGTAAACCGAGACAGTTTTATTATTATTTTAATCCAGAAACCCTAATTCTAAATCATGGCCGCCACCTATTCCATGGCCAGAAATTGCCGATCTTCTTTCCTTAATATCTCTCAATCCGTTCGACGAAATCGAAAAATTCCAAAAGCAAAAGTGTAAATCTCGACGAGCTCTTCAAATCCATACGGTTGATGTATGCTAATTTTTCATGGATTCGTCTAGATCTGACTTGGAAGTGTGTACGTATTTCCTTGGATTGCGTGCAAACGACGACGAATGACGGGATGAAACTTGGCGCGTAGGTGGCTCTGGTGAAGGGCTTCGTGGTGGCGCTAGCTGATCGTTTTGGAAGTCGACGAGGTGGTCATGAAAATTGCTTGAAGATCGGCGGCTAATGGGTTTGCATACGTGAATTTCACGTTGGGGAAGAAACGCCGGAATCACGGAGATGAGAGCTGCGCTGCAGTGCAGATCCGAAAGTGTTTGGAGCTCATTAAAATTTTATGTTAAATCGAACGTCGTTCGATTTGATTTAAAATCGTAAAATCAAGGTGAGTGTTTTATAACGCTCACAACGTACTGAATATCTTTATGCTAGTTAAATTTGACATTATGCATAGTTATGATTTTTATTTGTTGTTGTTTGATAAAATTTAATTATCATATTGATTGTCATTTGAATTCACCGTTAAAAAAATTAAATTGACAGTTAAATTTAAATTAAAATTGAATTGCGATTAAATTACCTGACATTGATAAATATGAAATTGCCGTGAATTGTATTGCCTATTGGATGATGTATTTCGATGGATGTTATTGGTTGATATTTAAATGTTTGGATGTTTATTTGTTTATATATATCCTGCTATGCATACATATGACACTGTGATTGATTTAAATGATATATTCATCCCTGACATTTAATTGTAATAACTTGTAACGGTCCTGAATTTTGAACAATTTAATTTGTGAATATTTAATTTATTTTAATATTTAAATGATGATTTGACGTGAATTTCAAATTATCAGCATAAATTGGCGATTAAAATTTAGAATTTAATCTAGTGAAAAGTTGAATAGAATTTGAATTTAGCTTTGAAATTGAATATTGAAGTTGTATCTAAAATTTGAACTAACGGCTTAGAAGAAAAATAAATTTGGATAAGAATTGTTGCTTATGAAAATTAATAAATTTGTGGTTAGTCTCAATAACATTTTTCTTTTCTTTAAAATAAAAAAATAAAGTTTTAAACAACAAAATAAACAAAACAAAAACAAAGTAAAGAAAATTTATACAAAACAATTGGATTTAAAATAAGAAAAAAAAATATAATATAAAAATAAACATAAAATAAATAAATATAAAATAAGTATACACGGCCTTACTATCATCAGCTACAAACACGCCGCTTTACACGCCTTTCACCACGCTAAAATCACGTTCTCTTTCCCTTTTTATTCCATACCCCTTTCCTCCATCATTTCATACGAAAAAGAAAAAAAACAAAGAAAATAATGGAGGCCTCGTCTTTCTCTTCGATTCCGTGCTTCAACAATTAGGGCTTCAGCTTCGATCTTCGTTCAATTGTGCTCAGTACTCTCTTCGGCCATTTCGATTCGGTGAAAGGTGAGTTCTTTGCTCACGATTGATTTTGATTCAAGTATTTAAATTTGTTTGAATTGGATGTTTGGTTGCATGCTATGTTTTGGGGGGTTATTCGTTATCAATTGCTCGGATTTTTTTTGGATTTAAACTTATATGAGCAGATTTGTCACTGCATGTTGGTTGTTATTTGCTATCATTTGCTCTTTGCTCTCGGTCATTCCAATTTAAACTGATAAGAACAGTTGTTAACGAATTTTTTCTCTTTGCTCTGATAATTCGTTTTAAACTGATGAGAAACAGATGCTATTTAAATTTTAATCTAAACTGTTAAGAACAGATGCTATTTAAATTTTAATTTAAATTGATAAGAATAGATGCATTTGAATTGATAAGAACAGATGCTATTTAATATTTTGTTTTAAACTGTTACGAACAGATGCTATATGATATTGTTTTTAAACTGATGAGAATAGATGCTATTAAATTTTGTTTTTTTTTAAAAAACTGATAAGAACAGATGTTAATTTTAAGAGTATGAGTCTAGTTTGAGAACAAATGAAGTTTCATATATACATGACTTTGAAAATGTTAGAGTTTTTCAGAAAGTATAGTCTTGTTTTCAACTACGAACTTATACAGTTTTAATATATAACTATCTTTGACCTCTTGTATGCACTTGTGCTTGCACTGTGTTGAGTGTGCTAACTTGACCTTCTTGCATTTGTGTAGTAGCTGCTGTCCATTTTCATTTTATTAGCTATACTGATATATTTGAACTTGAATCATTTTTAGCTGTGTCAATTTGTTTTAAATGGTGGACTCAATGTGTCACCTGTTTTCTAAAATCTGCATATATAGGCATACATATATTTGTATGTGTGTATGCATATATATGACTGGATTTATACTGTCTTGAATCTTGTTTACTTGATGACATTTAGTTGGTGTAGTTGTACTCTTGTAGCTTCACCTCAGTTCACTGAACTGTACTGGGTTGCATTTACAGACATACTTGATGTCTTGATTTTCACTTATAACTTCACTGGAATTTTGTGGATGTTTTTCCATGTTATCCACTGCCTCTTGAAGCACTTTGATATTGATCATGTAATCTACTGAGAAAAAGAAAAAAAAGAAAAAAAGTAAGTAAGTTGGAATTTGGTTTAACTTGTTTGAGTTACAGGCTCACACCAGGTTTTAAATCCTTCTCCTCCTCTTTGCTTTTGAAAAAAATTGTAAACAAGTTTAACTTTGGTTTAAGACCTTCTATATATTTTCAGAAATAAATGAAAGCAAGTTTAAACTTTAATCATTATTACCTGGTTGACTTGATTCTCTTGACTTGGTCATCTTTGATGTTGTTGAACTAAGTAACATGCATTTTGTGGTCTGCCTTGTTGCTAAGTCATTTCCGTTGACATGTTATTGCATTCTCTTGAGTCTGTTGGACTTGGGTCTAGTTGTGCACTTGCATTTGAGTACAGTGTCTTGTTTCATTTAGTTTGCATTGTTCAAAGTCATGTTCCAATAGTTGCTGCCCTGTCCATATAGTTGTTCAATTGACTACTGAACTGGTGCCTTTTGGTACTTGTCTGCATGTCAGTTCATCACTGATTACTTTGATTTATTTCATATTTTTGATATGTTGTCCACATGAGTTTGATGCGTTTGCATATACTCTGTCTTTGAGCTGCTGCGTTGATTGCATTGTTGTACTGGGTTATATCACTGATTATTTGTATACACATAGTTGTATGCTTCTCGGTTGCACTGTAGTTTGGTCTGCATCCCTTTGTTTGATCATCAGTTGTAGCTTGTTATATTGAACTTGTAGCTGTTGCCGTAAGCTCTATTGCACTTCGATGTTGTTTATGTTGAATCATTCTCTGTTGCACTTTACCTCTGAGTTGAGTTTCACTTATGGTTCCAGTATAGCTGAAACATGATGCTTACTTTGCTCACTTGTGGGTTAGTTTGGTATTAAGTTGTATATGTTGTCACATTCATATGCTGTTTGCACCATTTGATCAGATTATTTCTTTGTTGCATTTCCTCCATTCAGAATTATTGTTGCAGTGATTTGTCTGATTTGTGCACACGAGTTGGCGAAGCAGTGCACATGTGTACAAATATATGTGTGCACTGCAGCCACATAGGATTGATAGATTTAAAAAAAAAAAATTTAATTTAAGTTTGTTTCCCTATTGCTTCTCTGTTCTCTGTTCATACCTGGTTACAGAGTTCTAATTGAGTTTTCAAACATGTTGCACTTCGATGTTGTTATGTTGAATCATTCACCGTCCCTGTTTCATTTGTTCAGTTGCACTTATAAATCCATGAATTGTTGTCCATTCATTTTAGGACCCTGTTTGTTCATCTGTGCTTGGCCTTAATGCTTAGTTATATTCAGGCTGATTTTTGACACACTGTATTTTGGGCTGTTACCATTTATTTCAGTTCATTGCAAATTTAATTACTTGAATAAAGATTAATCCTGACTCGAGTGTTTTTGTGTTTGCAATAAACGCTCGGGTCAGACCGAGTATTTTTACAGCTTGAAGATTTTCAGGCCGCGAAGTTAGAGAGAGTTGGGGAAAGCACTTCACTAAAGTTTTTCTAGAAAAAATTTTCTTGTACTTAAGAATAAAATAAATTGTTTCCGTTGTATAAATCTAATTCATTGTATCAAACTCTGATATATGTATAAAAATTCATTTATGTGAAATATTATGATTACTCTGTGATTCTGTGGCTGATTCTGTTTAAACTCTATAAACTGACTAACAATCCATCATTTTGAACGTTTCGAGTTGGTTTAATTACCGACTAGAGGCGGTCAGGGCGGCGGGTCGTTACAAAAGTGGTATCAGAGCTGTGGTTTACACAAAGCTCAGTTTATGATGTTTAATATGAATAGTTACTAGAACCACTTTAAAGAAAGTTTTTTCAAATCTAAAGAAGTATAAAATTGTTTTCTTTAAAATGAAAGGTATTTTGAAAATTAGAATTATTTTGAAAATTCCCCTCTCTAAATTTAGGATTGCGATAGTTTCTCATTTGAAAACTCATTATCAAATTGTTGAGATTTATGAAAAATAAAATTAAAGTTAAGTGAATTAATGAATTGGTTTGAATCAAATATTGTGAATATCTACAAAGTAATAATTGTGAAATAAAATGATATTTCAATTTAGTTATAGCCAAGAGAATTATTGAACTATAACTTGGGAATTTGATTCTGAATTCTTTTGAAAATTTATTTTAAACGTTGTGAAGAACGAGTTAATAAATAAATGGATTATAAGTACTTAACTTATAAATGGACTTTTGTTATATAATTGAGTTATATAAATTGAATTGAATTAATAAAGAAGATTTATAAATCGAAGTTTATTAATTGAAATGGAATTTGTAAAGATTGTTTATAAATTCGAAACCAATTGAATTTGATAAATGAAACATAGAAATTATTTATTAAAGGAGATATATTCGTGATTTTGGACAGCGAATTATCCTTTAAGTTGAATATTGTGATAGTAAATGTTGGTTGGGAATTTTATTCACGATTTTGGACAGTGGATAATCTTTTAAATAAAAGTGTAGAAACACTGAATTGAATAGATAAGTATATTCACGATTTTGGACAGTGAATATATTATTAACTAAAACAAATATGTTTTAGGGAAGTGATATTATGAAAAAAAGGTTAATGTGGAAATATAAATTTAGTGGAACTAAGTTGATGAATGACTTACTAAAGAACTAGTTGATTATTTTTGAAATAGAAAAGCAAATGCAAAGTTCAAATGAGATCTAGATTTCAAATTTGAAGTTGTCAACATGATAATCCATTATAGGTTTAATAAATTCAGTGATGAATTTGAATTTAAACGTGCGAAAAATTAAATTAAGTGAAAAACTTAATATTGAAAAGTTGAAATCGGTTTAAAATTTATATTGTGAAAAGTATGAGGAATTCAAACTATGAATTAAGTTGAAGTTGAAAAAGTTAATAGTTTTAAAGATGTTTTAAAATGCATTAACTATCGAATACATAGATTTCAACATTCAATTGTTGAAATAGGCGTTTTCGAGAAATAAGGAAATGGTGGACTATAACACTGTTGTTATAGTAAATGGTTTCCGAAAGGAAATGTTGTTTATAGTATTGGGATTTATATATCTATCTTAAATTCGAATCCCTATACTAGTGATTTTGAGTCGTCGTAACGATGTTTTACGCAACATTCGTTTTGACTCAAATAAATGTGTTTAAAAGAATGATTTCCTTAAAGAATGGAATATATACTTAATTTTGATTCAAGTATATTGAATATTTTCCAAGAGTTGAAAATAAATGAACTTGTGAATTACTTATTATGAAATAAGTATGGAAATGTTTTCCAATATGAAATGAAAGGTTTGAAATTTATCTTTTAAAGATAAATTGAAAAAAATGAATATTTGAAATTTGTTTCAAATGGTTAAGTTGGAAAATTATATATCTTGTAAAGATATTATTTTGAGAAATGTGAACAATTAGTTCAACTTGAATATTTTCCAAAAAAAGATTGAATCTTGAGTTAAATTGAGTTTAACTTCGACATCAAAAACAATATAAGTTGAGCTTTGAAATTTGGATAGTCGATTGGGATTGTATGTCTAACATTGTGAATTGATGACATAGCATTTGATCTCTATTAAATATATATCTGTGGTGGCGGAGAATTTATTCTTTTAGCTTAACACCCTTCTCTGAGACATACGAGCTTAGAGGTTATATATCGATAGACATCAATTATGTGTTGAGAATTGACGATGTAACGTGAAATCCAAATCGAATGTGAAGTCGATAATGAATTGGATTATGAATGTGAATTAGGTTTGAGATAACCTTAAATTTTCAAATCGATTTAGAGGAAAATTTTAAACGTGATGAAAAATTTGGAATCCTCTATTTGTTATGAATGTGAATTGAGTTTTCGTAACTTATATATGTGAATATAATAATTCGAAAACCATCAGTTTGGAAAGTCATTATTATGAAAAGTCCTGTGTAGGTTTACATAGGTATGATATGTACGAAATGTGAAATGAAGTACTATATGTATATGACATATGTTTTCTAAAAACTGAGGATATGGAAATGTACCTTCCATTTATTATTTGTGAAGGTGATTGGAACTCGGTGGAGTGTCCATTGGAAATCGTAGCTACGTAGAATTTCCATTAGTGGAATGTCCATTGGGACTGACTGGGATCCCCCACGATGGATCATCGTGTTTGGGATTAGGTGAATTGATGCTGGCGTAATTCGTGGGGCGTGATGCCTACAGTTACAAGCGATTCCACTGGGATAGTGGCGCAACCGCCGTGTAAACTGCGATCTAGAAACCGAAGCAAAATTCGAGGGGCGTGATGCCTACGGCCACGAGCGATTCTAGTGGGATAGTAGCGTAACCGCCGTGTGGACCGCGATCTAAGGCGACAACCATGGCGAAATTCAAGAGAGATGAGAAATCTAAGGTTACAAGCGATTCTACTGGGAGAGTAGCGTAACAGCCGGGTAAACTGTGATCCATGGGGGAATGTGCTTTCCATATCCATTTTTAAAAAGAATTTTAAAAAGTATTTTCACTGGGAGTTGAAGCAAGTATATTTAGTACTTGGAGATTTTTAGTCTTGCGTCTGGCCAGCGTATGCCTAATGTCTGTGAGAACGACGATGGACTTGTTAAACTTCGAGTTATCAAGTATTTTCAAACTTTGAATAGAAAATCAATAGTCTGAAATTAGAATTACATAATTCTAACTTAATGAATTAAGGAAGAAGATTTTTAAAATATCTTGAAAGCACACAGCTTTGGAAAAGGTGTAATATGTAAATATTTAGCATAAAGAATTTCAAGTTTAAAAAAAATTTGAGTTTTGTAAGTCAAAAATTTGGTAAAAAGACTTTTGTGTCTTGATTATTGAAATCGATGAACAAAACTAGTGAGATAAAATAAATGGAATGAATCCTATATTTATTTGCGAGTTTGAAACTTGGTAAAATTGTGTAGGATATAAATATCGGTGAGATTTTAGCAATCGTTTTTCCTAACTTATAATTTCGGGACGAAATTCTTTTAAGTAGGGGAGATTGTAACGGTCCTGAATTTTGAACAATTTAATTTGCGAGTATTTAATTTATTTTAAATATTTAAATGATGATTTGACGTGAATTTCAAATTATCAGCATAAATTGGCGATTAAAATTTAGAATTTAATCTAGTGAAAAGTTGAATAGAATTTGAATTTAGCTTTGAAATTGAATATTGAAGTTGTATCTAAAATTTGAACTAACGGCTTAGAAGAAAAATATATTTGGATAAGAATTGTTGCTTATGAAAATTAATAAATTTGTGGTTAGTCTCAATAACATTTTTCTTTTCTTTAAAATAAAAAAATAAAAAAATAAAAAAATAAAGTTTTAAACAACAAAATAAACAAAACAAAAACCAAGTAAATAAAATTTATACAAAACAATTGGATTTAAAATAAGAAAAAAAAATAATATAAAAATAAACATAAAATAAATAAATATAAAATAAGTATACACGACCTTACTATCATCAGCTACAAACACGCCGCTTTACACGCCTTTCACCACGCTAAAATCACGTTCTCTTTCCCTTTTTATTCGATACCCCTTTCCTCCATCATTTCATACGAAAAAGAAAAACAAAAAAAAAACAAAGAAAATAATGGCGGCCTCATCTTTCTCTTCGATTTCGTGCTTCAACAATTAGGGCTTCAGCTTCGATCTTCGTTCAATTGTGCTCAGTACTCTCTTCGGCCATTTCGATTCGGTGAAAGGTGAGTTCTTTGCTCACGATTGATTTTGATTCAAGTATTTAAATTTGTTTGAATTGGATGTTTGGTTGCATGCTATGTTTTGGGGGGTTATTCGTTATCAATTGCTCGGATTTTTTTTGGATTTAAACTGATATGAGAAGATTTGTCACTGCATGTTGGTTGTTGGTTGTTATTTGCTATCATTTGCTCTTTGCTCTCGGTCATTCCAATTTAAACTGATAAGAACAGTTGTTAACGAATTTTTTCTCTTTGCTCTGATAATTCGTTTTAAACTGATGAGAAACAGATGCTATTTAAATTTTAATCTAAACTGTTAAGAACAGATGCTATTTAAATTTTAATTTAAATTGATAAGAATAGATGCATTTGAATTGATAAGAACAGATGCTATTTAATATTTTGTTTTAAACTGTTACGAACAGATGTTATATGATATTGTTTTTAAACTGATGAGAATAGATGCTATTAAATTTTGTTTTTTTTTAAAAAACTGATAAGAACATATGTTAATTTTAAGAGTATGAGTCTAGTTTGAGAACAAATGAAGTTTCATATATACATGACTTTGAAAATGTTGGAGTTTTTCAGAAAGTATAGTCTTGTTTTCAACTACGAACTTATACAGTTTTAATATATAACTATCTTTGACCTCTTGTATGCACTTGTGCTTGCACTGTGTTGAGTGTGCTAACTTGACCTTCTTGCATTTGTGTAGTAGATGCTGTCCATTTTCATTTAATTAGCTATACTGATATATTTGAACTTGAATCATTTTTAGCTGTGTCAATTTGTTTTAAATGGTGGACTCAATGTGTCACCTGTTTTCTAAAATCTGCATATATAGGCATACATATATTTGTATGTGTGTATGCATATATATGACTGGATTTATACTGTCTTGAATCTTGTTTACTTGATGACATTTAGTTGGTGTAGTTGTACTCTTGTAGCTTCACCTCAGTTCACTGAACTGTACTGGGTTGCATTTACAGACATACTTGATGTCTTGATTTTCACTTATAACTTCACTGGAATTTTGTGGATGTTTTTCCATGTTATCCACTGCCTCTTGAAGCACTTTGATATTGATCATGTAATCTACTGAGAAAAAGAAAAAAAAGAAAAAAAGTAAGTAAGTTGGAATTTGGTTTAACTTGTTTGAGTTACAGGCTCACACCAGGTTTTAAATCCTTCTCCTCCTCTTTGCTTTTGAAAAAAATTGTAAACAAGTTTAACTTTGGTTTAAGACCTGTTATATATTTTCAGAAATAAATGAAAGCAAGTTTAAACTTTAATCATTATTACCTGGTTGACTTGATTCTCTTGACTTGGTCATCTTTGATGTTGTTGAACTAAGTAACATGCATTTTGTGGTCTGCCTTGTTGCTAAGTCATTTCTGTTGACATGTTATTGCATTCTCTTGAGTCTGTTGGACTTGGGTCTAGTTGTGCACTTGCATTTGAGTACAGTGTCTTGTTTCATTTAGTTTGCATTGTTCAAAGTCATGTTCCAATAGTTGCTGCCCCGTCCATATAGTTGTTCAATTGACTACTGAACTGGTGCCTTTTGGTACTTGTCTGCATGTCAGTTCATCACTGATTACTTTGATTTATTTCATATTTTTGATATGTTGTCCACATGAGTTTGATGCGTTTGCATATACTCTGTCTTTGAGCTGCTGTGTTGATTGCATTGTTGTACCTGGGTTATATCACTGATCATTTGATACACATAGTTGTATGCTTCTCGGTTGCACTGTAGTTTGGTCTGCATCCCTTTGTTTGATCATCAGTTGTAGCTTGTTATACTGAACTTGTAGTTGTTGTCGTAAGCTCTATTGCACGTCGATGTTGTTTATGTTGAATCATTCTCTGTTGCACTTCACCTCTGAGTTGAGTTTCACTTATGGTTCCAGTATAGCTGAAACATGATGTTTACTTTGCTCACTTGTGGGTTAGTTTGGTATTAAGTTGTATATGTTGTCACATTCATATGCTGTTTGCACCATTTGATCAGATTATTTCTTTGTTGCATTTCCTCCATTCAGAATTATTGTTGCAGTGATTTGTCTGATTTGTGCACACGAGTTGGCGAGGCAGTGCACATGTGTACAAATATATGTGTGCACTGCAGCCACACAGGATTGATAGATTTTTAAAAAAAAAATTAAATTTAAGTTTGTTTCCCTGTTGCTTCTCTGTTCTCTGTTCATACCTGGTTACAGAGTTCTAATTGAGTTTTCAAACATGTTGCACTTCGATGTTGTTATGTTGAATCATTCACTGTCCCTGTTTCATTTGTTCAGTTGCACTTATAAATCCATGAATTGTTGTCCATTCATTTTGGGACCCTGTTTGTTCATCTGTGCTTGGCCTTAATGCTTAGTTATATTCAGGCTGATTTTTGACACACTGTATTTTGGGCTGTTACCATTTATTTCAGTTCATTGCAAATTTAATTACTTGAATAAAGATTAATCCCGACTCGAGTGTTTTTGTGTTTGCAATAAACGCTCGGGTCAGACCGAGTATTTTTACAGCTTGAAGATTTTCAGGCCGCGAAGTTAGAAAGAGTTGGGGAAAGCACTTACTAAAGTTTTTCTAGAAAAAATTTTCTTGTACTTAAAAATAAAATAAATTGTTTCCGTTGTATAAATCTAATTCATTGTATCAAACTCTGATATATGTATAAAATTCATTTATGTTAAATATTATGATTACTCTGTGATTTTGTGGCTGATTCTGTTTAAACTCTATAAACTGACTAACAATCCGTCATTTTGAACGTTTCGAGTTGGTTTAATTACCGACTAGAGGTGGTCAGGGCGGCGGGTCGTTACATAACTAATCACTTGGCCATAGGTTAGAAAATTATATATGGATACCGAGTTGGATAAATTAAATGATTTTAAAAGTTGTTTTGAAATTATTTAAATGAATTGATTTTAAGAATAAAATCCAATTTATGGAAATTGAATTATTTTGAATTGGAGCTCGAAATGTTAGAATTTAAACTTGGTAAACGAAATTATTAAATAAAATCGAAGTTTAGATTTAAGTTGAAAATTGAAATACGGTGTAAATTTTTGAAAGTTGATTTGTTTTAAAAGATTGGACTTTTAATCGAACTCTGAATATTTCTAAGAAAATTGATATGAAATGATATTTCAAGTTTGAGTTTGGAATTGAAAATTTATTTGAAATTTAGATTTAAATTAATTTGGAATTGAATTGAAATTTAAATAAATTTGTGAATTGAAATCGAAATTTACGTGGAATAGAAATTTATTCAAGTTGAAATTGGAATAAATCGATTAAATCGAAATGGAATTTGGATTTGATTTGGATAGGAAATTTGGGAAGTTGACCGGTTTGACTTTGGAATTATTTATCAAATAATTTTTGATTTTTTCCAAACTATTTTATATATAAACCATTTTATATTCAAATTATTTTCGATTAAACTATTTAAATATTTTCTATTAAACTATTTTGAATTATTTAACTATTTTAAACTATTTAAACTATTTTCTTAAATTCAAACTGGTTAAAGAGACGAAAATGTTTATATTTAAACCTTTGGTTTAAATACGAACTAGGTTAAAGTAGAGATTATAACCTAAATTGAATTCGAATCAAATTTTGAAGTGAAATTTATTTATCGGACAAAATTGATAATTTTGAATATATGATGATTTTGAAATGGATTTGATTTTAAAGCGAATATGATATTTTGTTATCAATCATGAATTAATTTGAAATATAAAAGAGCCATCAGCGTAATAATACGTAGTTATTAAAGAGACCGGGATCGGATATGGACATACTCTCTGTCGATACCGAAAACCACTTTAATAACTATTATACGCGGAGTGTTGATCCAGAATGAAGTGGATGGTTTGGTGAACGCGTTGACTGAAGAAACAGAACGATATTGGATGACCCCTGACATGACTAAAACAGGAGCCGCGCCGGGCCATTGAGGTTCGCCACCTCTAGCGGACACACTTTTTCGATACCATATCTATTACATTTGTGATTTGATTTGGGTGCACCCCTTGATTTGGGAGTGTTGTTTCGCGGTGTTGAGGTAGTAGCTGCTATGCTCAACATCAGTCCGGATCACGCAACTACTAGTATCCTAGTTGGTATCGCCTCATGTACCTTGTCATACTGATTATCCTATTCGCGACCACTGCGTTTTGGTTTGTACCTTGAGTATATGGATTGCCCTCTGGTGACTTCCGGTTTTGGGGAAACTACGGTCTTGTATATGCTTTTGGGAATATAAAATGTGTTAAGGGGGATTATGGTAACGCCTTAACGCTATTTTGATACTTTATATTACTGATAGACATTATCTACTTAGCGTACATTACTACCTAGTAGATAGTTTAACGGATCCTTGAGTTTTCAGATTTTTGAAGATCTATTCTGGAGGACGAAGACGAAGATTTGGTGTACTATTACTATTATTATCTGTGCATCATGTTGTCTGCTGCATTATTTATTTGTTCTGTTGTATATGTATAACTCTGATAAATGTTGTATAAATAATTGTCTAAGTATAGTAAACAACTTCATGAACTGTTTATTTGACTATTATATTTTATCGTTCCGCTGCGAGATTCTGTGTTGTTTCATTTCCTTTATTTCTTTTCTTTTCTTAATTACCCCAATAACCATCTGCCTTTTTTTAATGGTTTGGAACTGGCATGTGTATTTGATCGTCGGTTTAAACTGTCCAAAAAGGCGGGTCGTTACAGATAAATTCAAAATATTCACTTAATATTGGAAAAACATTTCCATACTTATTAAAAATAAGTAATTCACAAATCTTTTTATTTTCTACACTTGGAAAATATTCAATATACTTAAATCAAAATTAAGTATATATTTCATTCTTTAAGGAAATCATTCTCTTAAACATATTTATTTGGGCCAAAACGAATGTTGCGTAAAACATTGTTATGACAACCCAAAATCACTAGTATAGGGATTCGAAATTAAAATAGATATATAAATTCCAATACTATGCAAAACATTTCCTTTCGGAAATCATTTACTATAACAACAGTGTTATAGTCCACCATTTCCTTCTATTTCTCGAAAACGTCTATTTCAACAATGAATGTTGAAATCTATGGTTTCGATAGTTAATACATTTTAAAACATCTTTAGATCGTTTTAATTCTATTTAAAACATCACATCCAAAACATTTTCTTTAATACATTATACACTATTCAAAAACGTGAATATACTTGTTTACCAATTTCATCATTTCTATACATTTTATTTTGAAGGATTATTCATTGTCTAAAACGTGAATATAACTCCATCAATAAGTTACACAATTTACTTATCAAAATAAGTCTTTTGCGGATTTATAAAACAATGTTTATAAATTCCATTTCTATTTATTTTATAACAACTTCCTTTTATAATTTCCTTTATTAATCTATTCAATTTCATATCTCAATGATATACTAAAAGTTCATATTATAAGTTAAATACTTATAATTTATTTGTTTGCAAAATCGTTCCTTTAAACTTCCCAAATTTATAAATCTTATAACTTATAAGATTCATTTATTTATCCAAAATCTATTCTTTTAGTAACTTTACAAATTTTATAAACCTACTGCTTATAAAATTCCATTTATAACTTCACTGTTTATAATTCTATAAATTTCATTCATTTATGAAATTCATTCACAATTCATTTTAACACTTATAAAAGCTCGTTTTATAACTCAAAATATTCTAATTTATAAATATCCATTTTATAAATCTTTTATATGGATCAATTTATATTATTCTTTTAAAAACATCTTTAAACTCCTTTATAATTTCATCATTCTCTTAGATTTACAAAATAATCAAATTTCATAAATCCTATATTTAAACTTTTTATAATAAATTCAAAAATCCCAGTTTAAACTATTTTATAAAATCATTAATCCCATATTTTCAAAAATCAACTTTTAACTGTATTTCTCAAAAATCATAATTTTTATACATTAAAATTATAACGTTTATTTATTTAAGATGAAGCAATTCCAAAAATATTTTATAAACGTATACTTTCAAAAATCACTTTAGAAATCCCTTAAAAATCAAAATCGTTGTTTTTAAACTTCAAAATTGGATCCGATGATGCAACACATCAAATAGTCAATCACGACTTTCAAACACCATATATCGATATGATAATCAATCAAATATCACAATATATGTAAAATAAATACGGTTGAGGAATCCAGTTGGATCCCTCCAACCTGTTTCACTGCATCCACAGACATTAGCACAATACCAATCCCGTTTCAAGACGGGATATCGCGGAATATGTGATTTATAAAATATTATCCGCTTAATAGGCGGCGTAATAGGGTCTCATCCGCTATACAATGCGGGAAATCAATTCCAATATATACATATGCCAATATATATATATTGCTATATATATAGATATATCCTACTATATCTAATATCACAACCAAACAACAATCAATAAATAACTACAAATCAAACATTAAATTTTTGAGTGAGAAGTTCTCACCTTAGCTATTATTTGCAATCCATTTTCATCTTGACTCAATTTTTCTTAATTTATACCTTGTATAAATATTTACACAGTTTATTAATATTCGAACAATTTGAATAATTAATTTTTATTTGATAATTTTGACTCATCGGTGATTTCATTTTAATAGTTAAATTAACTGATAGTTTTATTTAAACCAAATTTTTTTTCCCTCAATAAACTGATTTAACTGAAAACTAAATTTCCATTAATAATTTATTTCTAGTAACTAAACGAATCAAATAAGTTTTATTAATGAGTTAATCACCTTAATGTAATTATTAAATATTCTTTCCAGTTTTAAACATGATAAACAGTATTTAATTCCAGTTATAACTTCATAAAATTATTTTCTAACCTATATATACATTTTTTTTTTGTAAAAAAAAACAGTTCTGTATTTGAAATCTCACTATATTTTTTTAAAAAATCACTATCATATATACTTTTATTTTACATATGTATTTAAAAATTGAAAAACAGATTCTGAAAGAAATAAAAAATTTAAACCTTACTGCACTCACTAGAGACGAACATCGCGACTACTCGCTGCTCGACATTGCGAACCTCGCCTGCTCGCGAAGCCCTATCCGCTGCAACACTGGCCAGCACGCCGCTCTGAAGTCGCGAGCACCAGTACTTGCCATCGTGAAACCCTAGATGCCGATCGTCGTGCCTACATGAACTGCCGCCATCATCCCCTCGACATTCGCCCCACTCCAGACAGCGCCTCCACCTATATTCGCCACTACGAATCCCGACCTTGATAGCACGAGCGTCGAACCCAAGACTTCACATCCACCATCGCGACCTCGCGTCGAACCCACTGCCGCTGCCAGCTCCTCGAACTCGAGCCCCCCACTGATCGAATTCGACCCCGCCTCCATTGCGCGCGCACACGCGAGCAGCCGACCATTCACGCGCGTGAGCTCGATTTTAATTTTTCTTTTTTTTATATATGCACGGCTGCGGCCATTTTTTCTTCGATTTGATTCAGCTGAAAGGGAAAGATCAATTTGGGGATTTGGTTTTAGAGGAGGAGAATAGCGTGGCCATTCTTCGTTTCGAAAGAGGATTTTTTTTTCCTTTGAACGAGAAGCTTTCGTTTGGAAATGAATTCGATCTCGTGAAGTTATAGAAAAGGACGAGACAACATTACGTGACTTTACAGAGAAAAATCGTGCTTGCATTAATTTTTTCCCGTGATTTAAGGCATAATTAAAGGAACGTTGAGAGGAGCTGATGTTGACCAATTTAAATTTTAATTTAAATTGAATTCGTTGAGAATTTCAATGCGTTTACTCAACGTGTGCTCACATATCAACTCCGATCAACACGAAATTTGAAATCCGAGAATAATTCAATATTACGGTTCCAATAGAACTGGTTTCGTCGAATTCCAAGACTGTGTCTCGGACGGCTATTTTTAAATATCGATTCAAACGATATAATTTCAAAACTGAACAATTCACTTTCAAATTCAATTCTGAAGCTTCAATAATCTTCAATATTATCAATATGAATTTTACAAGCTTTTGAAATATTTTTAATCGGCTTAAAATTGAAGATTCTAATTTTTATTCAACTTTCAATTGACTAAATTCTAAAATTTAATCACCAAATTCAAAGTTATATTAGGAATTCAAGCTAAACCATCATTCAAATATTTAAAATTAATTAAATATTTCATTTTCAAATGTTCAAAAATTCTGGGCCGTTACATATTTTAACAATCAATAGATAACAATCATCATTCAAACATATAATCAAGCAATTGTAAATCTAATTTATTTAAAATTAAAATCGAAACTGATTCGATTGAGTGAGAAGTTCTCACCTTGGTTTCAATAAAGGTTTCAGTGTTTTATTTCGAATAAAATTTAACGTACGTTTAATTTTACCCAAAATTCTCACTAGCTCCAAACGACTCCAAACCAGCTCCATTGCGTAGTGCTCGACAAAACGAAGCCAACACAACTTGTTTCGTAATTTTCCGACCTCGTATGAAAAAGTTACGCTTTTACAAAGTTTATACGTTTTAAATAAATTAACATTTACAATTTTCTTTTAAATTTAAAATCCTACGATCTAGATCTGCCGTTGATTTTTGAATTGCACCATCCAGGCAGCGTGATCTCTTCTTCCCCAATATGAATGAACGCGTTCAACAAAACAACCCACCAGCATGTTGAAACCCTCCAAGTCGCGCCCCATACTTCACGTTCAGCTCGATCAACAACTCCCATTTCGAAGACCATCACGTGCTTCACCCATGGCTCGATTCGTTTGAAGCTCGGTCGAGAATCCCCTTCGAAAAACGTGGATGAATGTCGTGCGTTTGAACTTGATTTGCCGACTCTCTTTAGCTCCTTTTACGATCATGACCGTTGAAGTCGAAGATCTCATCATTATCTACAACTTTGTAGTTGAAGAGTTTTGTTAATTGTTGATGGATTTGTAGAAAATAGAGGAAGAAGGTGACAATTTTCTGGCCATTGGAATTTCTAGGGCCGGCGGCTGAAGCTTGCTTCTAGGTTTTTGCAAATGAGAAGATAGCAAGTCCTTTTATAGAAAATTTCCAAAATACTATTCACCCGAATTTTTCCGAACTCCAAATCTAGCGTGCCGGTTGGCGTTTCTAAGGTTTACCCCGTGTTTCGGAATGTGTTTCGGAGGCTAATTCCATCATATATGCGAGATATGGCAATAAACAATCGATTTAAAATTAAATTGGTTAATCAATTTTCTGTGCGTTTTAGCTTGCCCCGCACAAACGGTAAATCCGATTGACACGAAATTTGAAACCTTACAATAATATGATATTACGGATCCGATGAACCAGGTTTCGTCGAAATCCGAGACTGTTTGAAAAATGACTATTTTAACATGTCAAATAAATATTAAAACAATTTCGATGCGTTTCGAGCTGCCACGGTCAAACGAAAACTCTGATTGCTATGAAAATTGAAATCCAATAATAACAAACTGTTACGGATCTAATGGAACTAGTTTCGTCCAATTATGAGACTGGTCGAAAATTGGCTAATTTCACAAGTCGATTAAATATTAAAATATTCAATTATCACAAATTGATTATAAATTCGATTTTAAAAGTTCTATAACATCATTCTAACTCCAATATGATATAATAAAATTTTACAAATCATTTTCAATCGTATTTAACTCGATTTCCAATTATTTCTGTATTTTCAAATATTAAAGTATCGATTTAATTATCCAATTAAATCCAATTATTCGAAATAAAATTTATTCGACATATAAATTTCACTTATTAATATTTAAAATCAATTAAATATACAAATTTTAATTAATAGAAATTCTGGGTCGTTACATACTTCCCCCTTAAAAGAATTTCGTCCTCGAAATTACCAAGTAAGAAAAAGTTACAGAATCCATTAACTTTCCAAAACAAACCATCCAAATTGGATTTTTCAAATCTCTTAAGTGTTTAACTTTCCCAAAATTCATAGTTAAACTTCTTACAAAATCTTTACTAAGTTTCCAAATCCAAACTTAGTTTTCAAAAATTTCCAATTTTATCAAAAAAATTCTAACGCCTTAAATTTTCGAAAAAATTCGCCAGAGTCTCCTTTGCGTGGCTCGATCCGAAAAAAAATGACAGTACATATATCACAAATATACATCTCATCAAGTGATGAGGCATCCCGCAGGGAAAAAAGTGTAAAAGTACGATATTTAATCCGAGATATGTACCTTATATATTATTAGCGAGCATATACGGCTAATATATCGCGAAAGCGAGCTCTAAATGCGAAGCAAGCGCAATCCGCACCTACTAAACACTCAACAAACAATGAGAAACATGCATATATGAAAGTAACATCAACATACAATATATAACAATATAAAAACTACATGTGCCAATATAGCAAATGAAATCAAAAGCAATAAATGCAACTACCAAATCAATATAAATTTACTTCTCATTAACATTGGATTTTACTAACATTTATTCATATCCAATTTCAATTAGTTTTCATTCACTAATTTGTATTCTAGTTGGTTCATTTCCAAATCAAATTCAACTCTATTTAAGATTCACTTAACTTCCAATTTGATTTCAATTACTTTAGCTTTCAATTTCATTAACATTTAATGAATTTATATACAATCATCCAACATTCATATAACATCCAATGTATATTCAACGTAACCAAATTATTTACTTCGCTTACATTCATTCAATTTGGTTTAACACTTTTAATTCCAATTGGTTTATATTAAATAGATTCCCATTCAATTTTTTAACTTCCAATAACATTAGCTTTTAATGAATTAACACTTTCATCCATTATCCCATATCAATTTTGTTTACATTCAATTGGTTTACATTCAATTCATTAGTTCAATTCATTAGTTCAAATCAATTGCTAATTCCATTAACAATATAAAGTTGAATTTTCATTCATATAACTCAAGTTCAAATTCTTAATGACTTCATTTCATTAATTCACTTATTAATTTACTTTGACACCAAAAATCAACTTCATTCAACATCACTTAAGTTATATTCCATTTCAAACATCTTATCAAATCCAAATCAATTTATTTAACTTTCCTTTTGTTAAATTTCAAATCACATGTCTTTGATGACAACTCAAATTTATTTCAACTTGGATTTTATTGATTTACTTATACTTTCCTTTAATTTAACTCCATCCTTTAAGTTAAATTTATTCTATCAAAATTCAAATTGTATAAGTTATCAACTCATTTATCATTCCCATAAATATTTTAAATAGGATCCCATGGTCTTTTCAACCTTTCAAAACCATTTTTGAAACCAATTCAATTATCCTTCGAATTTCAAAACCCAAACTCAAATTTTCCAAACAATTTTCATTTAAAATAATCTGGCAGCAATTCCTCTTTTGGAAACCCGAAAATGAACACCAATGATGTCGCGATCATCATCGGAATTATTTTCCAGCGACCGAAAAGAGTTTGGAGCTTTAATTTCTCCAAAATAATTTTCCTAAAATTTCAAATCCTTTCAAAACACTTCTCTGGAATTTTGTTTTTAGATTATAAATCACATTTATAAATCTTTTACTTATATAATTTCACTTCTTATATATAAGATTATTCCATAATTGTAAATCATATTAATTTTAACTTCATACTTATAATTCTTCGCTTATAAAATTTATTCTTTTACAATATGTTTCATTCAACTTATTCAAACAACTTTTATTAACTTATATATATTCTTACATTTCAACAACCAAACAATCAATTTTATATACACTTTAATAATTCTGAAAAATTATTCCTTTATATATAAAAATATAATCGAGGTAAAATTATTTCATTTACCCAATTTTAAAACAATACTGTGTCGAATAGTTCTATTCAAGTGTTTAGAGATCCCTATCGATAGAGTTGTACGGACTATACCGACCAAAATCCATATACCACTCAACAAACCAGTCATCTTAACATAAAACAATTTTATTTATATTCACTAACAAATACGCGCTCATATCTATTATTACATTCAAACTCATTCTAGAGTACTGCTGACTCTATCTCTAATGAGTAATTCCCAACAGGGCCATGGTTGTCGCTTAACCATATGCTATGATACCAAATGTGACGACGCGACTTTTCGACGCTCGAAAAACGACATCAATACGTCCACTGTATCAACTATTGAGCAATCGAATGCCGGAAAACTGTACCGTTAGGGTTAAAAAAGATATAGAAGATAGAAGAAGAGAGAAAGAAAAAGAAAACAACAGAACAATATCAGAATCTCACAATCGCTGCGGAACAACATATAATAGATAAATGAATAATTTTAAACAAAGAACTATATCAGTTATTACATTACATCTTATTACATTACATCATCAAAGTGTACAACAACAACAACAAACAGCGGAAAAGAAATACTATATACTAGTGAATACGCCATGCCATCCAGCTTGCCTCCAACAACTCCTGAATTCCAGAATATCCTGATAACCTGACTCTAGACTGCCTGTGTGGAAATTGGTGGGCACCTAGAGTTTAGGAAGGAAAACAATAAATTCCGAGTCAGTCATGTGACTGGTGTGAGAACTAAAACAGTTTATTTTTAAAACAAAGTACAGGATAATTTTTAAAATAGATTCGCAATGCTTTTTAGAAAATGAGACTACCATAAGGCCTCCCGCACACACACACAATGCAAACGCAGAATCGGAGGAGATTTCTCCTTATGATAGTCAAAGATGCTTGATACGCATTAAAAAGAAACATTTGATATTATTACTAATGCATAGTGTAGAAAACATTTCGAAAGTAAAGATATAAATCTTAGCCAGCATAGGCATTCCGCACTTATGCCTACTATAGCTACCATCCAAACAGTGGGGCGCCACCATAAGTGAATGATAGGTTCTACAACTAAAACCGTACAAGATCGTATTGTTTCTTTGGATTTCCAACAAATGGTCAGGCCAAGGAACTTCCCATTGCCACATGGGTACGCCTCTGGAAAGACGACCCGAGAACCTAACCGGATCTCTGCCAACACAAGGCGGGTTACCCCTAACTGGGTAACTACTGACACGAATATGTCATTCCCCAATCGTAACCGATCTATATCCGAGGATCCTCAATTTTCAACAACTACAAAGCAATAATTTTGCAGCAACAACATAGGTTAAGTATCTGGGCTCTATACCAGGATACCACCTCTATCCAGAAGGAATGACATACACTAAAAGGGCGCTACCCCGTAATAACCTTGCCGCATCCTTCCTGTTTTGACTATTTTCGGTGTGTGAGGTCCGACAAAGTCTCGTCCACAAAGCCACGCTTTATACAAAAGTTGTGCTTTGATCATCAAATGCTCAACAGCACTTCGTATGCCACACTACCAATTTGGGAATGTATCACTAGTAACCATCAACTACATAACCTCAAAGGGTGTTAAGCTAAGAGAATAAGTTCACCGCCACCAACGGAAATATATTTGATAGAAACCAGCTTTACATCTCAAATTGTAACGTCAGATACACATCCATACAAGTCTGTTCCGGGCTCGAACAGAACCGAAGGCACTTCCAAAGAAGTCCTTGCAATACGGATATTCACTAATCACGACCGGACTTCCCATCACAAAGGGTAATAAATTACTATATCGAAGATCAGCCGATGCAGAAACATTCGACGGTAATCCTTCCGTTTTCACAAATATCCGGTCTTCAACACCTGTCATCAAATGCAATCCATAACGACGTATCACATATTCGGAATGGGTTATACGACCCCAAGGTCCTTTCCCGGCTTACCCGAATAGTGAGCGCTTATTTTAAAAATAAGTGTGGCATTCAAATTCAAGAAAATCACAACAAATACCTATTTAAAGGTAAATATCTATAGTCGGCTTATTTAACTATCAATAGGTATGCTCAACATCACCAGATTCCAAATAATTTCCCAAATTATTTACTTTCCAAAATATCTTTACTAGATATATAATTTCCACACTTCAACCATTTGAAAACAAATTTCAAATCAATTTCCTTAAACGGAAACACTTTCATTTCAAAATGGGTCATTTAAACCAATTAAATAAATCCTTGCCGATTTACTTTATATTTACGTTCCAAATACGTAAATTAATTCCCACACTTCAAAAATAAATCAACGTTTATTTTTAAACAAATTTCCCTTTCTTTTATAAATCCCAAGTGAATTTACAATTCCCAAAATATCTATGAATATAAGATTTCCCAAACCGGTTTCTAATATTCATTTTCAATTTACCTTTAAAAGATAACATCTCAAAATATTCACTTTATATTGGAAAACATTTCCATACGTATTTAATAAGTAATTCACAAATCTTTTTATTTTCAACACTTGGAAAATATTCAATATACTTAAATCGAAATTAAGTATATATTTCATTATTTAAGGAAATCATTCTCTTAAACATATTTATTTGGGCCAAAATGAATGTTGCGTAAAATATCGTTACGACAACCTAAAATCACTAGTATAGGGATTCGAAATTTAGATAGATATATAAATCCCAATGCTATACAAAAACATTTCCTTTCGGAAATCATTTACTATAACAACAGTATTATAGTCCACCATTTCCTTATTTCTCGAAAAAGTCTATTTCAACAATGAGTGTTGAAATCTATGGTTTCGATGTTTAATACATTTTAAAACATCTTCAAATCGTTTAGATTCATTTTATAATATCATTTCCCAAAACATATCCATTTTATTTAATAATATATTCACTGTCCAAAATCGCGAATATACTTCACTAACCCAATTTCAATATTTACTACACGTTTTATTTCAAGAATTTATTCGCTATCCAAAATCGCGAATATATTTCCTTTTATAAACTTCTATATTCAATTTATCAAATTCAATTGATTTCGAATTTATAACCATTGTCTATAAATTCCATTTCTATTTATAAACTTCGATTTATAAATCTCCTTTATTAATCCAATTCAATTTATATAACTCAATCATATACCAAAAGTCCATATTATAAGTTAATTACTTATAAATCCTTTATTTTACACAATTTATTCATTTTATAACTTCACAATTTATAAAGCTATATATTTCATTCACTTATGAAATCCATCTTATTTCAATTTAACACTTATAAAAGCTCGTTTTATAGTTCCAATATTTTTAAACTTATAAAATATCAAATTTTAAATCTTTTATATAAATCGTTTTTAAAATAATTCAAAAATCCCAATTTAACTAAACTTATTCTTTTAATAATTTACAAATCGTTATTTAAAGCTTATATACTTCAAAATCATACTTAAGTATTATTTTCCAAAAATCATAACTTTAATGAAAATAAAATTATAACGTTTATTTATTTTAACAATTCAAAATTTAATAAAACGTATACTTTTGAAAATCACTTCAAAATTCTTTTTAAAATCAAAATCATTATTTTAAAACTTCAAAAATGGATCCGATGATGCAACAACACCAAATAGTCAATCACGACAAACCAAACATCATATATCAATATGATAATCAACAAATATCACAATATCTGTAAATAAATCAATATAGTTAAGGAATCCAGTTGGATCCCTCCAACCTGTTTCCCTGCATCCAAACATGTCAGCACAATACCAATTCCGTTCCAGTGTGGAATTATCGCAGTATATGGGATTTATAAAAATATTATCTGCTTAATAGGCGGCGTAATAGGGTCTCATCAGCTATATAATGCGGGAAATCAACTCCAAGTACATAAATAATACAAATTTCACTATACGGTGAAATATTCGCGGTATATATTTTTAATAAATAACCTCCGCTTACTAACGGCGCATAATGTCTATTTTAACAATCAATAGATAACAATCATCATTCAAACATATAATCAAGCAATTTTAAATCTAACTATTTAAAATTAAAATCGAAACCGATTCGATTGAGTGAGAAGTTCTCACATTGGTTTCAATAAAGGTTTCAGCGTTTTATTTCGAATAAAATTAAACGTACGTTTAATTTTACCCGAATTCTCACTAGCTCCAAACGACTCCAAACAAGCTCCATTGCGTAGTGCTCGACCAAACGAAGCCAACGCAATTTGTTTCGTAATTTTCCGACCTCGTATGAAAAAGTTACGCTTTTACAAAGTTTATACGTTTAAAATAAATTAACATTTACAATTTTCTTTTAAATTTAAAACCCTACAATCTAGATCTGCCGTTGATTTTTGAATTGCACCATTCAGGTCGCGTGATCTCTTCTTCCCCAGTATGAACGAACGCGTTCAACAAAACAACCCACCAGCACGTTGAAACCCTCCAAGTCGCGCCCCCATACTTCACTTTCTGCTCGATCAACAACTCCCATTTCGAAGACCATCACGAGCTTCACCCACGGCTCGATTCGTTTGAATCTCGGTCGAGAATCCCCTTCGAAAAACATGGATGAATGTCGTGCGTTTGAACTTGATTTGCCGACTATCTGTAGCTCCTTTTACGATCTTGACCGTTGAAGTCGAAGATCTCATCATCATCTACAACTTTGTAGTTGAAGAGTTTTGTTAATTGTTGATGGATTTGTAGAAATTAGAGGAAGAAGGTGACGATTTTCTGGCTATTGGAATTTCTAGGGTCGGCGGCTGAAGCTTGCCTTCTAGGGTTTTGCAAATGAGAAGATAGCAAGTCCTTTTATAGAAAATTTCCAAAATACTATTCACCCGAATTTTTCCGAACTCCAAATCTTGCATGCCGGTTGGCGTTTCAAAGGTTTACCCCGCGTTGCGGGCACAATGGAACGTGTTTCGGAGGCTAATTCCATCATATGTGCAACATATGGCAATAAACGATCGATTTAAAATTAAATCGGTTAATCAATTTTTTGTGCATTTTAGCTTGCCTCGGACAAACGGTAAATCCGATTGACACGAAATTTGAAACCTTACAATAATATGACACAACGGATCCGATGGAACTGGTTTCGTTGTAATCCGATACTGTTTGAAAAATGACTATTTTAACATGTCAAATAATGTTAAAACAATTTCGATGCGTTTCGAGCTGCCACGGTCAAACGTAAACTCCGATTGCTATGAAAATTGAAATCCGATAATAACAAACTATTACGGATCCAATGGAACTAGTTTCATCCAATTCTGAGACTGTTCAAAAAATGGCTAATTTCACTAGTCGATTAAATATTAAAATATTCAATTTTCACGAATTAACTATAAATTCGATTTTAAATGTTCTATAACATCATTCTAACTTCAATATGATATAATAAAATTTTACAAATCATTTTCAATCATATTTAACTCGATTTCTAATTATTTCTGTATTTTCAAATATTAAATTATCGATTTAATTATCCAATTAAATCCAATTATTCGAAATAAAATTTATTCGACTTATAAATTTCACTTATTAATATTTAAAATCAATTAAATATACAAATTTTAATTAATAGAAATTCTGGGTCGTTACAATTAGATTCTGATGTTGTTTTGTTTTCTCTTCTTCTACCTCTTTTTCTTTAACCCAAATGGTTCGTATTACCGTTCATCTTGAGTTGATTCTTGGAGAATAGTGTCGACTCAAGGGGTATGGAAGTGCGGGTCTTTACAGACATTATCTTTTATCCAATTCAAATTTTATAATATATTGTTATATGGTCACTTTATAATTCACATTAACATATTTAATTCAATTCCATATAATTCAAATACAATTCTCCTTTTTATTTAATTTTTAGTTCCTTTTAACCCACTTTTCAAACCCATATTCAAGTTATCCATACTTGAACTAATGTCCCTCCAAACCATTTATTTTTTAATTCATTTCATTTCATTGTATATCCCAATTACTTCACTTAAGTTTAATTTTCATTATTTTGACTTTACTCAAGTTAAAGTTTATTTCCGAAATCCAATTTCCATACTTTCCTTATTTAGAACCATATTCAATTTATAGGTTTATAACACTTTTCCTGATTATCTCCAAATTATTTGAATAAGGATTCCATAATTGAAACATCCGACATTTTTCAAATCATCTTGAAATGTCAAATATTATAAAATCACGCTATTATATTTTTGTACCAAACTTGGTTTTTATACAAAACAAATTCCCTATGGAATTTCCAAAATAAAACCGCTTTGCCCAACTAATCTAAACAAATCAATTTCGGTAGCAATAGGTCACTTAGAAACTCAAAAATGAATATAGGTGATGTTGTAGTCATTATTAGAATTATTTTCCAGCGACTAAAGTGATTTTCAATGCTATGCCATTTTTAAAAATCCATTTAAACTATTTTCCTTCGAAAATGTTTCCAAAATAATACTCTTATTATTTTTCCACACCACTTCGAAATATATTTTTCCAAACTTCCGACGATTTAAATTCCCAGATTTGATTTGAATCCAATTTTAGTTTTAATCCATTTGTATAATTTAGACTTGTACAAATTTTCATTTGATTATATAGATCATTTCAAATTTTATAATCTTATTTGATTACAATATTATCATCCAAACACTCCAAATATATACAGTAGTTTTCGAAAATTATTTCCTTTATATCAAAATATGTTTTGGGTAAATATTATTTTATTTACCCACTTTTAAAACAATATTGTGCCGGTTTGCCTACGTTGAGTTTAAAAATCCATATCGATACAGTTGTCCAGACTATACCCACCAGAATTTTTGAACACTCAACCGATAGGTCAACAAAATAGAAAATAATTTATATTCTCTAACAATACGCACGCATATGTATTAATACGCTAAAACTCATTCTAGAGTACTGCTCACTCTCTCTCTAATGAGTAAGCTCCATCAGAGCCATGGTTCTAGCCTAACCTTCCGCTCTAAGGCCAACTGTAACGGACCGAAGATTTTTGACCTAGAAAATCAACATTTGTATGTCCACTATATAGACTGCCGAGTAGTCAAGTGTTGGAAATATCAGTTCATTAAGGGTGAAGAAGAAAAAGGTAGAAGAAAGAGAGAAACAACAACACGGAATCTCACAATCACAATGGAAAATAATAATAATAATATATAACAACAGATTTTTATACAAAAGAATCTGTAACGGCTCAATAATTACAGTCATCAATCATTACATCAAATTTGGACAGTTATAACAACTTGTTCTCATACATCAGAAATATCCATGTACGTGATATACGTTTGAACCCCTCCAGTTCGTCTCCTGAGTTCCATAGCATTTTAACCTAAATTGTAATACTCGATCTGACCCGAGTATTATTGTTAACGCTAAAATTTGAACGCTAACACCCCGGTGTATGAAGTGAGATTGTGAAAGCACCACCCGATAGCTCGGGAATAGATTATAAGCAGATAATAGCGAAAAAGCAGTAAACAACAGCAATTTTATAGTGGTTCGGCTTAAGAGAGAGCCTACGTCCACTTTGAATATCTTTATTGACGATTTGATTACAAGTCAATGCAATTACACTTCGATTACAACACACTTCGAGTTACAAGTGACTTAGAACAAGTAGCCTAAACTTCAATGTCGATCAAAATCTTTGAACTCATATTGGACATGTATGATTTCTTCGTGAAGTTCCTTGAGGCGTTCTTTATATCTCAAAAGCTTTAAGTGTTGAAGTAGTTCGGAATGAAGCAGAGTAACGGCGCTTGAAATGAATGAGCCAAAAGTCCCCTGAATGTTGGAGGTGGCCATGTATTTATAGGAGTTTTCAGCCCTGAGTCGTGAGTCGTGTTCGACTCATGCTTGGCTCGTGGCCGAGTCAAATTAGGTCGTGGCCGACTCATCGAACCAAGCCCTTGGTTTCTCCATGGCCCATTCCTTTGCTGGATTTTAAGCCAAGTCCTGAGTCGCTTACGAGTCAATCCTCATTGGCATAGGCACTGTGGCAATGGACTACGACTCAATGGTTTTAAGTCATGGACGAGTCGTTCTGAGTCATGAGTCGCTAAGTCATTAACGACTTATCAGGTAGCGGTATATAGGTGAAGCAACTTAGGGACTTATCTTCTTAGGTTATCAATCCTCTTGAGTCGTTTCTTATGATGAGTCGTGGACTTGTTGAGTCGCTGAGGCGATAGCCTTGATGAGTCGGTAATGCACTGAGTCGGTCTGCCTTGTGAACCGTTAACTAGTTAAGCCACTCTGCTCCTCTAAGGCATTAACTCGTTGAGTCGTTGATCCCCATAAGTCGTGAGTCGCGCAATTCTTTAACTCGTGCAATTCCTCAGTTCAGTTGAGTCGTTGATCCACTGAGTCGTTACAAGCCCTGAGTCGTTGGGTCTGTCTAGGCCTTGAGTCATCTCATATGAATCGTAAACTTCGTTGAGTCGGTAACTCACTGTGTCGGCCTGTCTCATGAACCGCTAATCCCCATGAGTCGTTCCATTCCTTTAAGTCGCCGTGAACCTTAACTCGTTAGCTAATTAACAGGACTTGGTGAATTTCACACTGCTTTGAACTAAAAAAATATCTTTTTACCATGCCTTACGACTTAGAGAACCAGTGACTCAAGGCATCAATGTCTTGGATCATAAACAACCTAGCTTAACTTGCTTCATAACCTTTAAAACGTGGACGAGTTATCACATTGTACTGCTTTGAAGCATAATTCTGACTCGATCTTTGACTTGAATTGCTGAAATAAACTGCCTGAATATTGAATTGTTTGGACTTTAACCTGCTAAACTTTGTTGTATAATTTAGTTTTACAGATTGCTTCAATTTGCAAGTATACAACCTGTTTAATACAACAATCACAGAAAATCGGGACGAATATACTGCCATTGATTGCCCACATCCAATGACAGATTAGTCAATAGAAGATAAATGTTAAATAGATTGCGTGAATGAAGTACTTTAAACCAACGAATCCAAGTAGAGTGCTAAATCAATGTTGAAATAGTCAACTGAAATTGACCGGTTTGCACTAACACTATCCCTGAAACTTTAAATTAACAAGTCCTGAAATTTAGTAATTGATCAATTGCCAACTAGCTTAACTTCAATTATATTTACTTGTTTATCTTCATTAGTTCTGCACAACACTTCACACTTTTAGGAAACGTGCACCTTCGCATTTGAACATCCAGTTGCTTGTGTAGAATGACTTCTCAACACGAAGAACCGATGGGCCAGGCTGAAGATGTCTTCCCAATAGCTACCCCATTGGATAACCCTCCGGAGAGAACTTCCACAACTCTGAATCAGCGGGTGTTTAACCAATTGCGCATCCAGTTTGGCATTGCCGAAGCTGATGCCTTACTGCCGGGGCCAAATGATACTGCAGATAGGCCCCCTCTTGGCTTTATTGCTGTCAATCGCCAAATGTGCTTGAGCGGTGCCATCCCACCTTTTAATGACTTCCTTCAGCAGTTCCTGCTCCGGTTATCTATCTCTCCATTCCAATTGCACCCCAACGGCCATGCCATTCTGATGGGGTTATGTGTGCTATTTAGGAGAGTTTTGGACCGATTACCGAGCTTTGGGGAAATCTGCTACTTCTGCTCATTCACAAAAATTAAAGATCATCCCTCTATCGTAGTTATAAGGAGTGCTCGAAACCGCAAACTCATCACTGATCTTCCTGAAAGCGTTCATGGATTTCTAAATCAGTTTTTCTTCGTTCGCTGTCCTCCAGGGTTTTATGCCATCTGAAGAGTAGGAAGTAAGATTTCCTGTTCTTATTTCTCCATTCTTGAGATTTTCGAAATCTGAGTTGCTAAATGCTAACTTCGCTTCTTCTTCTTTTTTTTTCTGTTTTAGCACTTCCTCCTCCCTCTATAGATCCATGCTATAAGCAAATTTTTGAAAGATTGAATGCCGTGACGGCAAAAGAGAGGAGTATAAAGTTTTTGTTAAATGATGAATTTTTACATCAATATGGGCTTCTTCATTCCTCTAGCTTCACTCAGCCTCATGAAGTTCCAACTGAAATTCCCGATTCTCCGATGGAAACTCCTGATGCCCCGGTCTCTACTAAAGAGAACATGCGGGGAGGAACCTCTATAGAAACTCAACTAGTGAAGTGTTCAACTCCGAAGGATGCTGCGGGGCCGTCTGACAAGTCTGTACTTGCCCCAGTTATCGAAGAGGAAGAACCTCCACGATCTTCCGGGAGATCTGCTGACGAAGGAGTTGAGAAAGCAAGTCCTAAAAAGCATGATGGTGATGATGTTATTGAGGGGTTGAGCGACCTGATCGTGACTTCACAAGAACTTTTTAAAGATGATGTTTCCAAAACTATCTCTTCTGTAATCGAGGCGACATCTTCTCTACAACAAATGTCAACTCCTCCTACTCAAGTTATCACCACCTCTACTCCACAGAGTGGTCTGTAGCTTGATGCGTGTAGTTTACACATTACACAACACTTAGGATTTTTCAGCACTTCTACGCACTTATCTTCTTATACTTTAAAGATTTCTAAAGCTTATTTTTTTTTACTTCAGATTCTCCAATGGGGCGCAGCAGCTCATATTGCGATGATTTCCAGCGCTACGGGAGGCGTAGCCAATATGATTATAGGCGTTACCTCCCCTCTTACAGAGAATCCGATGAAGAAAGAGCTGCCCGAAAGGATCAAGAGAAGAGGGCTCAAGAGGAGCGCTACGAAAGAAGGGAGAGGGAAGAGCGCCATGATTCTTCACAGAGAGGTGACGATTCCCATAAAAGAAAAACCCATGATGACAGAGGAAAAGGTCATGTGGTTGAAGATTCGAGCAAGCGAGCGCGACATGGTGAGAAGCACACCACTATAACTTCTGAAAAGGTTACCGCCCCTGCCTCGCTTGATATTCCTTCCGGCTCTCCCGCTCTCGGGAAGTCGGACATCCAAACTATAATCAGCAGACCCAAATTCCAAGTTGGACCGGGTCCTGCCACTTTGCAAAGCCGATTTCCTCAGCGGTGTCTGAAGGGAGTAAGGTTTGACCTTGACTTGGTCCCCATTGACAAGTCTGCCATGTTACAAAACCTTGACGCCGTTAAGCTTGACATTGAGAGGATGTCGAACTGGCAGAAACTTGTTGACGAGCTTCAGAGGGTTAATCGTACGAACATAGAGGCCATGCTCACCATGGAAAATGATAAAGCCGAATGGCAAAAGGTGCTCGAGCAACATGACACCGAGATGAGAAGCATTGCTTCTTACAATGAGGAGCTTGAAGCGAAAGTTGAAGAAATGAAACAAGAGCTTGTTGCTTCCTCTACTTCTTATTCTCAAAAAGAAGAAGTGCTCCTCAAACAAGTGAGAGATGCCCACGCTAGCCAAAGGGATGCCGAAGACAGGCTCGAATTGCAGAAAAGAATTAGCGAGGGCTATGTCGCTGACATTGAAGAGCTTCAGAAGAAAAACATCTCCCAAGAGGCGGAGATTCAAATGCTTAAGTTTCAACTTTCTAAAGCTGAAATGGAGCGTGATGAGGCCGTTACCGGCGAAATTGCAGCTGAAGATTCTCACGAGGCAATGAAAGTCAACATTAGCTCAACATTATTTGATTTCTATCTGCACAGCATTTTGGGGCGTGGTAGCCTTGCCTTTCTAGGTCCTAAGTATGAAATTACACTAGCTGAAGTTTGGGAGGCAGCACTCGATATGCTCGGTGGTAAAGGCGCTGGCTACGCTGAGTCAGCTCTTGAAGAGCATTATCTTGATGATGATGCCCGCGCCGCTCTTGCCAAGGGGAGAGAACAGCTTGTAAGATTGAGAGCCGAAACAGCGGCAGGAGAATATTCAGGAAAAATCACCTCGACTACTCCAATACAACCTTCTCCTTCAGCCGAAATTGATATTATCGGTTCTAGTTCTCATTCCCCTTCTCCTACTAAAGTCACCACTGATAATAAAAGCATACAAGGTGGAGATGGGGGCGGCGAGAGTGCTGAGGCACAGGCTTACAAAGTTGACATCAGGGAACCGACTTCTGCAGGTAACCCAACTGACAATCTTGCCCGCGTAGACTGCTCATCTATTTCTTATGAACTTGATGGGCTTTTCGACTACTTCTTGAATCTCGGTGAACCTTTATCTCCGCTTTTTGCGGACTTAAACTTTTTTCCTTCTGCAGAGAAAATGTTGGGCAT
Source organism: Allium cepa (assembly GCA_030765085.1). Taxonomy (NCBI): domain Eukaryota; kingdom Viridiplantae; phylum Streptophyta; class Magnoliopsida; order Asparagales; family Amaryllidaceae; genus Allium; species Allium cepa. The sequence continues at coordinate 869,339,409 of CM060943.1, read as the reverse complement.
TGTTCAGGGTTCTCCTCCTCCAATCGTTCCTTCTCCGCTTCCTAAGGTCACTCCTCTTTCTGCCTCGCAACCCGGGTCACAGGAAGAGCAAATAGAAGCCCTTCACGGCTTAGATGATCCCGTTGCTTCTCAAGATCCGAAAGGAGAAGAAACTGAAGGAAGCGAGAGGACGCCATAACCCACTGGCTCCGACGCTGAATCGTTATCCAAACTTTTTTCTCCAGGGAGTGGGCCTTCCTCCAAAAAGAGAGGGAAGCAGGGAGTTTCCAAGAAGAAGGGTAAGAAGGAATCTCTAACTGGCGAAGAAGAGACGGAAGAAAGTCCGATCGAGCCTCTTTCTCCTTCATCCCCTACCCTTACAAGCCGACCGAAAAAGTTGGTCATTCGGCCAGGTGCGGGCTCAAAAGGTGGGCGGAAGAAGAAATGATGGCTCTGGTTCTGTGGCTTTCATATCGCTTTTTTGCCCTTTTTGCATGCAATGACCGGAAATTGTGCGGGTACCGGCCCCCCGCTTTTCTTTTGTTGGAACCTGTACCTGTATATAAAATAGTGTTGAATAAAATGATTCCTTTGTATAAACTCCTGTTTGAATTTGAGAATGCATTTATTATTCATTTTTGCACAAGTTTATTTATATGATATTGCAGCGGGCTTATGGCATGCTGTTTGAGCATTACTTTCGCCGGTGTGGTTATACTATATTGTATGTAACTATACCCTGTTGCCCCCATACCATAAGCTTACTGCAATATTTTATACTTCGAGGGGACTTGCACTCTTATTTTCTGAAGAATAATTATTTTATTCTTGAAGAAATTTTTCGTAGAGTACAACTCCCTTCATATAAGTTTTTACGCTTTGTCCTTCGAAGAAATCACTTTTTCTTTTGCTTATGTACACGTTTTACCAAGTGAATTCTTCTATGAGGTAAAGCGGGCCTCTGAAGGGTACTTTAACTTCTTTTTTTTTTTTGAGGAAGGTTATTTTCCAGAATAGGTAAATCACTCTTCCTTTGAAAGTTAAAGTGTGCTCTTGATGAGGATTTTTTTTTACATAGAAAGTTGTACCTCTGAGGAGGGATTTTTTCACGTTTCAACACTTGGAAGTTTTATTTCAATCTTGGTGAAACGTGTACCTCCAAAGAGTTGTCCCTTTGAAGGAAGCCTTTTCACGTTTCAACACTTGGAAGTTTTATTTCAATCTCGGTGAAACGTGGGCTTCCGAAGAGGTCTTTCTTCTTGAATGTGTCTCCGGGAGGAGGTCTTTCTTTTTTTTTTTTTACATTTCATCTCTGGTGAAGTGAAATTCCGAAGAGCGGCTGTTACACTTCAACTCCTTGTGAAATGTGCCTCCGAAGAGGTCTTTATTTTGTTTGCATTTCAACTCTGGTGAAGTGAAATTCCGAAGAGCGGTTGTTACACTTCAACTCCTGGTGAAATGTGCCTCCAAAGAGGTCTTTATTTTGTTTGCATTTCAACTCTGATGAAGTGAAATTCCGAAGAGCGGTTGTTACACTTCAACTCCTGTTGAAATGTGCCTCCGAAGAGGTCTTTATTTTGTTTGCATTTCAACTCTGGTGAAGTGAAATTCCGAAGAGCGGCTGTTACACTTCAACTCCTGGTGAAATGTGCCTCCGAAGATTGCCTGGAAGTTACTCTCTCATGGTTGGAGGGTCATGACTCCTCCAATCTTTTTTGGTTGAGTAGAGAACTTTCTTTTTTATGGCATATGCTTCATTAGAGGTCTTTATCCTCCGAAGAGTTGTGCCTCCGTAGAGGACTTTATCCTCCGAAGAGTTGTGCCTCCGAAGAGGACTTTAGTTGTTCCTTGTCCACTTGCTTATGCCTTTTCAGTGATCCTCTATATATATATATTTTTTTAAAGCTTGCACTCCCTTCTCTTACAAGTAGCCTGTTTAATCCAAAGAAGTGTACTTCATTGCTAGGCCAGTTCACGAGAACGGACATAAGCTTCTTAATTGGATGTTTGTTTGTTCAAACTTCTCAATTTATTAGCTAAAGCCCGTTTTCGGCGAAATCATTGACCGTTCAATTCAAGCACTTCTTATCTAGGATTTAAGCTCGGGAATTTTGCGACTTGGAATTTGTTTGTTGAATGATAACAAGAATCACTTGGTCTTGTAATGTGCAAGTTTTGTTTTCGTTGCCTGCAAAAATTTAAATCGATATTTCAGTAATACATTTAATGTACTTTTCATATCGAAAATAAAGCAAACATGTAATAATAATAAGGAACACAAAGATTTATAGTGGTTCGGCCAAGAATTTGGACCTACATCCACTTTATAGTCTTTCATTATTCACTTGCATCAGTTTTACAATCGCTTTCAATTACAAGAATCATACATTCATAACTCTTTTTATAATATTTCAACAAAGCTATCAAGTAAAGTATGGACGCAAGTGATTGCTGTTCCAAGCTCTTGGAATTTGATCTCCTTCGACAGTAGTGAGTTTGAATGTGCCGTCCAGAAGCTTTTGACCTATGACATATGGTCCTTCCCAATTTGGCCCAAACACACCTGTTGCTGTCATAATTCTCTTTAGGACTAGATCTCCAATTTCAAAGCTGCGTTGGCGAACTTTGGAATTGAAATGTCTGGCTATCCTTTGCTGATGAGATGCGATTCTGAGCTCAGCCTCTTCTCTTTTTTCATCAAGGAGATCTAGTGCCTCAAGCTGTAGTTTCTCATTCTCCGCTTGATTGAAATGGATTCTTCTATGTGAAGGGACTTCTGTTTCTACCGGAATCATTGCCTCTGATCCATATGCCAATGAAAACGGAGTATGCCCAGTCGCAGTTTTGTGGGTAGTTCTGTATGCCCATAGTGCCAGCGGTAGCTTATCGACCCAACCACCTTTTGCTCTTTCAAGTTGCTTCTTGATGGTCGACTTGATAATTTTATTTACTGCTTCCACCTACCTGTTTGCCTGCGGATGGGCTACTGCCGAGAAGCTCTTTTGGATTTTAAATCGTTTGCAAAAATCTTGGAATTCTTCACTTTCAAACTGAGTACCATTGTCTGTAATTATTTTTTGAGGCACACCGTATCTGCAAATGATGTTTTTAGTCACAAAACTTATCATCTTCTTTGAGGTGATAGTAGCCAGTGGTTCAGCTTCTACCCACTTAGTAAAATAATCTACAGCAACAATGGCATATTTAATTCCAGATTTGGCAGTTGGTAATGGTCCTACAAGGTCTATCCCCCATATTGCAAACGGCCATGGACTGACCATCTGTGTGAGTTCAGTGGAAGGAGCTCTAGGAATTTTGGCAAATCTTTGGCATCTGTCACATTTTCGGGAATAGTCTGCTGCATCTCGATTAATTTCTGGCCAAAAATATCCGTATCGGAGAATCTTTTTCGCTAAAGTTTGACCACCTAAATGATCACCACATTCTCCCCCATGCACCTCAGCTAGGATTGTTTTGGACTCTTCCCTGGATACACATCGAAGTAACGACATTGAGAATCCCCGTCTGTATAACTGGCCATCCTGGACTATATAGCGAGAGGCTTTCCTCAGTAGCTTCTTTCGTTCTTTTGAACTTTCCGGTAAAGATCCATTGAGCAGATATTCTGTTATTGGAGTCATCCATGATTCTTGCTCTTGAGACACGCTCATGATCCAATCAATATCCATCTCATCAATGCTCGGAGTTGACAGGACCTCCACTGGAGTTAACCCCAGAAATTGAGCTTCTCCTGTGCTAGAGTACTTTGCGAGAGAATCTGCTTTCATGTTTTCTTCTCGAGGAATATGACTTATCATGTAATGATCGAAATCACCCAGGAGTTCCCAAGCCTTTGACAAGTAGGCGGGCAGATTTCCTCCTTTCGCTTGGAATTCCTTCTTGACTTGGCATACAATAAGTTGAGAATCACTGAAGATCTGTAATGCTCAGATGTTTAGTTCTTTAGCAATCCTTATGCCAACGATAAGGGCTTCGTATTCTGCTTCATTGTTTGTTGAAGGAAATTCCAATCTTAGTGCATAGCATAATGATCGACCTTCAGGGGTCTCGAGTACAACTTCGGCTCCAGAACAGCAGTCGTTTCTCGCGCCATCGACATATAACTTCCATTGGATTGGGGAATCATCGATCGTTTCCTCCTCACTGTCACCCTTATCTGTAAATTCTGCGATGAAATCCGCTAAAGCTTGTCCATTGATTGCTTTTCGGGGATGATAAGTGATGTCATATTGACTGAGTTCAATATTCCACTTTAGAAGACGACCCGAAGTCTCAGGGCGAAACAGGACTTGCTTTAAAGGTTGATCAGTGAGGACTCTGATAGGATGAGCTTGGAAATATTGCCTCAACTTCCTAGATGCAATTAGTAGGCAATAGGCGAGTTTTTCCAACTTAGAGTAATTCATCTCTGCCCTAGTGAGTCTTTTGCTGATATAGTAAACTGGATGTTGAATCCTCTTGTCTTCTCGTATCAGCACTGCACTTAAAGCATGAGATGATACTGCCAAGTATATAAGAAGATCCTCGCCATCGCCAGGCCTAGAAAGTATTGGAGGCGTTTCCATATGGCGAATCAATTCATCAAAGGCTTTTTGGCATTCGGGAGTCCAATCGAAGTTTTTCTTTCCTTTCTTTAGGGCGTCAAAGAATGGGATGCATTTATCTGTGGCTTTGGAAATGAACCGACTCAAGGCGGCGACTTTTCCATTGAGACTTTGCAATTCCTTCTTTGTTCTAGGAGCTTTGATTTCCTTTAAGGCGGTAATTTGAGCTGGACTAGCCTCGATGCCCCTTGCGCTCACGATGAAACCTAAAAACTTGCCGGATTCCACTCCAAATGAACATTTTAAAGGATTGAGCTTCATTCTGTATTTTCGGAGGACTGCGAACATGTCTGCTAAGTGTTCAATGTGATCCACTGCTTTCTTAGACTTTACTAACATGTCATCGACGTAGACTTCCATAGTCTTGCCCAATTGCGGTTTGAACATAGCATTAACAAGTCTTTGGTATGTTGCCCCTGCATTCTTCAGCCCGAAGGGCATAACTCTGTAGCAGTAAAGACCAACGTCGGTGATAAAGCTCGTGTCCTCCTGATCTGGCTCATGCATCATGATTTGGTTATATCCGGAATAAGCATCCATAAAAGATAACAATTCGTGTCCCGCTGTTCCGTCTACCAGTTGATCAATTCTGGGTAATGGGAAGCAGTCTTTAGGGCAGGCCTGGTTTAGATCTGAAAAATCGATGCATACTCTCCATTTTCCGTTGGCTTTCTTAACTAGCACTGGATTTGAAACCCAATTCGGATAGGTAGATTCTTTGATAAAATTATTCTCCATGAGCCGATCAACTTCTTCTTTTAACGCTGCCGACCTTTTTGGACCTTGAGTTCTCCTTTTCTGCTTCACAGGTGTAAATTTTGGATCAATATTTAGAGCGTGTACTGCAACTTCTGGGGATATTCCGCACATATCGGCATGGGTCCAAGCAAAAACATCCAAATTTGCCTTTAAAAAAGATATTAAGATATTCTGAATTGACGCATTAAGTTGTGAACCCACATTCAACACCTTGTTTGGGTCCTTTGGGTCAACAGGTATTGGTACTGTCGTTTCCACTGGTACCACTCTATTCTCCCCTGCACTGACTTTTCTAGGATCCATTTCTTTCCTTGCTCCGCTGTGCTCGCCAGTGCAGGGTCCGCCCTGTAATTGCTACAAGGCTGGTTCTTTGATGCGGACTGGGGCTGCCGCATCCTTTTCCATTTCTCTTTTTCTGGTTTCTCGTAGCTCTGTTAGATAACATTCCCGCCCCGCACTTTGATCCCCTTTTATGACTCCCACTCCATTATCTGTGGGAAATTTAATGGTGAGGCACCATGGGGCCAGAACAACTTTGAACGCTGCGAGAGTTGGACGGCCAAGGAAAGCATTGTAAGCAGAAAATTCGTCGACAATCACAAAAGTTTGCTTGCGGACCACTTTTCTCTCTCCTTCTCCAAGTTCCACAAACAAATCAACGATTCCTATTGGCTGCTTTGGCTCCCCAGTGAAGCCAGCGATTTTCTGCGACGAGGCTTGCACATCAGCCATAGGGATCTTCATTTGGTCGAATGTTTTCTTGAAGAGGATATTGCAGGATGCGCCACAATCAATGAGAACTCTTCTGACAATAGCTGGCCCGATACCAGCCGAGATGACTAAGGGATCCAAGGTAGGAGCTTCAATACCTGCGGAATCCCTAGCTCTGAACACAATATCATCATTGAAAGTTCTTTGTTGCTTCAGGGGCATAGCACCTTCCAAAACGAATACATCTTCCTCGGTCGGCACATACTTCAAAGCTCGGGTATACCTTTCCATCTCACCCCAACTTCTTCCTGCTGGGTGAGGTCCTCCTGTAATGACATTGATAACAGGCCTTCCGGATTCATGCCCTGCGGTCTTTTCACCTGTCCTGGGTTGATGAGCAGGAGCTCGTTGCCGCTGACTTGTCGAAGCGGGATTGCTACTATTCTTTTCCACAAATTGCTGCAGCTTGTTTTCCCTTATCAATTCTTCAATCAAATTTTTCAATTGGCGGCATTCATCGGTATCATGACCAGGTTGATTGTGAAAGCGACAGAACTTCCCACTTTGCACAGCTTTTCTCCCGGTTCTCAGAACGGGAGGTTTAGGATATTCAACAGAATCTTTAGTGGCAAGGTATATATGCTCCGGCGTATCTGATAAAGGAGTATATTCCGATGGCTTGAAGGAACGAGACCTCTTCATATTTTTCTGTTTCTTTCCATCGTTATTTTCCCTTTTCTGTCCTACAGATTCACTTTTGCGTGGAGCAGCAATGTTATCTTCAGCTTTTTCTAACACTGCCTTTACTGGTACAGGACGGCTTTCCAGGCGTATGAACTCATCTGCTTTCTTGTAGAATTTTTCAAGGGAATTTGGTTCCTTCATGTTTAGCCATTTTCCAAATTCGCTCGACTTGTCAATAGCCCTCATCAGATAAGTCAATATCATTCGCGGTTCTGCATTGTCCACCTCAGCCAGTGCTATATTAAAGCGGTTTAAGAAAGATCTGATAGTCTCCCCTGGATTCTGTTCTAAACTTGACAACGACATGATGTCCTTGGCTTTTGAAGCATATAGTCTGAACTGCTCCTTGAATTTCCGGGTCAAGTCCGAAAACTGATCAATAGATCGGATTGGTAGCTTGGTGAACCACAGTAGAGCCACACCTTCTAGATATACAGGAAAATATCGGCACTTTATCTCATCAGAGGCTCTGGCACCTGTCATGTGCCAATCATACTTGTATAAGAATTCGTTCGGATCGCTTGTCCTCTTGTAAGCTGGAATGGTTGGAGGGACAGACTTCCTTGGGAATTCAGCCTTTAAGATTTTCTCAGTAAATGGAGTTTTACTTGGGGTGAAACCCCATTCTTTCTCGTCTTCAACCCTCTGCATACTCTCTTTCATGATTTGTCGGACCATTCCAGAAAGATACTCCTCATCATGTCGAGTTCTAGATCCACCAACGTCAGGAAGTGTTTGTTCAAAGGGGCTAGCAGCCCTTTCAGGAGCATTCCTTTCTTCAGCATCATGAATGTTGCCAGCAAAGTTCCTTTCATTACCTGCCGGTTGACGGTTTGCCCCAAGCAAATCGTTCAACCTATTCAGAATTAGGGCATTTTGGGCATTCTGAGCCTCGAATTGTGCGTTTTGGGCATTTATCTGCTGGTTCAGCCCTAAGATTGCAGCATCCAGCTCTGCCTTTGTAACTCCGACAGCTGGAGTGGCTTGATTCGATACAGGGGAAGCGGAGGTTCCCTCTTGAACATTCCCAGATCTGACAGATCTACTTTTCCTTCCAGGAGCCATAATCTCGGATAGACTTCTGGTTTTCAAGGAAATTCTCTCTACAAATCTCTGTGAAGCAATGATGATAATTCACCCGAGTTCAATTCTCAGTGAAAGCACCAAAAATGTTAACGCTAAAATTTGAACGCTAACACCCCGGTGTATGAAGTGAGATTGTGAAAGCACCATCCGATAGCTCGGGAACAGATTATAAGCAGATAATAGCGAAAAAGCAGTAAACAACAGCAATTTTATAGTGGTTCGGCTTAAGAGAGAGCCTACGTCCACTTTGAATATCTTTATTGACGATTTGATTACAAGTCAATGCAATTACACTTCGATTACAACACACTTCGAGTTACAAGTGACTTAGAACAAGTAGCCTAAACTTCAATGTCGATCAAAATCTTTGAACTCATATTGGACATGTATGATTTCTTCGTGAAGTTCCTTGAGGCGTTCTTTATATCTCAAAAGCTTTAAGTGTTGAAGTAGTTCGGAATGCAGCAGAGTAACGGCGCTTGAAATGAATGAGCCAAAAGTCCCCTGAATGTTGGAGGTGGCCATGTATTTATAGGAGTTTTCAGCCCTGAGTCGTGAGTCGTGTTCGACTCATGCTTGGCTCGTGGCCGAGTCAAATTAGGTTGTGGCTGACTCATCGAACCAAGCCCTTGGTTTCTCCATGGCCCATTCCTTTGCTGGATTTTAAGCCAAGTCCTGAGTCGCTTACGAGTCAATCCTCATTGGCATAGGCACTGTGGCAATGGACTACGACTCAATGGTTTTAAGTCGTGGACGAGTCGTTCTGAGTCATGAGTTGCTAAGTCATTAACGACTTATCAGGTAGCGGAATATAGGTGAAGCGACTTAGGGACTTATCTTCTTAGGTTATCAATCCTCTTGAGTCGTTTCTTATGATGAGTCGTGGACTTGTTGAGTCGCTGAGGCGATAGCCTTGATGAGTCGGTAATGCACTGAGTCGGTCTGCCTTGTGAACCGTTAACTAGTTAAGCCACTCTGCTCCTCTAAGGCATTAACCCGTTGGGTCATTGATCCCCATAAGTCGTGAGTCGCGCAATTCTTTAACTCGTGCAATTCCTCAGTTCAGTTGAGTCGTTGATCCACTGAGTCGTTACAAGCCCTGAGTCGTTGGGTCAGTCTAGGCCTTGAGTCATCTCATATGAATCGTAAACTTCGTTGAGTCGGTAACTCACTGTGTCGGCCTGTCTCAAGCTAATCCCCATGAGTCATTCCATTCCTTTAAGTCGCTGTGAACCTTAACTCGTTAGCTAATTAAGTCATAACAAGTTGAGTCGGCCTGTGTCTTAACTCGTTGGTGAAAACGGGGTTAACAATTATAATAAAATAACACCCGAGTTAATCTGGAAAACCAACATGAGAAAACACACTCAATTTGAATTACTAACTTTTCAAAGTCCTTTGAAAGGTATCTCGTAAGACCACGTCTCAAATAAACACAACGGGTTTTTACCTTACGTTAACCAAAACAATTTTTATCAAAATCATCAGATATTATAATATTGTCTATAAAAATTAAGTAGAGTATAGCTGAAATGCTTGCATCCACATTCCATCATAGTTGGGCACAATCAAAACCATATGGCCCTCATTGGAGAATAGATTCCATCGAATAACTGGGCCACTGGGGTACCGCCCATCATAGTACACCTCTAGAACAATGTACCGAGGACCCCTCCCGGTTCCCTATGACACAAATCTGGCCTACCCCTAATTTGGATGGACTGAATAAAATTACCTACTGTTGGGATTAGCAAACGCCACACAGCCGGATAAAAGAGACTCTAGATAGGGGTAACCTTACCCTACTTTGGTGCGACCAACATAGCATTGCTACATCTCCATTGTTTTAGTCATTCCTAGTTGATGAGTCTTGAGGCTACAATTACCTTTCTAAAGAACACATTATGTGACGCCCCACCTCTATACCCACGCTAGCCAAGAACACTACGGTGTAGTGCTGTCAACTAGCACGGAGAATAAGGCTGTTGAGGAGCGACCATCCATGTGATTGCTTATCACATGGTGGCTATAAATAATCTTCGGAAACAAACATAGAAATAAGCATAACACAAACCAGTCACAGACATCCATATCACAAAGGCGGAAGAAGATATGAATATATAACTAACACATGAAAGTGTACATCAGAGTAGTGGTCAAAAAGATCCACAATAATACAAAAGAATAGCAACACGAGCTATACAAAAGAATACAACTATGAGTCTATATCTTAAGTGTATACAACAAAACCTGCTAATCTAAATAGTTAGCCAAAAGTCAGAGTAGCAAATCCCGGGAAGAAGTCAAGCAGAAGCACCTGTAACATCTCGGTCTGACCCGAGTATTATTTAAGAAAATAATAAACGGATCAGTCTAGCTATAAATATCAGATGACATGGTATAAAATAAAAGATATGGCATAAACATAAAATATCCATACCGACATACTACTATAAGTACGCAAATGATGATCAATAGAAGATCAATCAATAAGAGATAAATCAATATCACAAGAATCTTCTCAAAGATCCAAAGAGGGCATCATACCCTAACTTGTACTCATAACAAGTCAATGACATAAATTCCAGAAATCAACACAAGAAATCCAGAAATCACAGAAAAAGGGAAAGAGGCCTATCACATGACGGTCCGAAGACCATGGGGAGCTACCCCATATGGGTGAGTCGGAATCACCCAGATGAGGTCTAGGCTAACCAAAAAGCAAAAAGGTATGTGTGAGTGGAATCACAAAAATGGTGTCTAGCCTAACCTCGCAACAAAAAGGTATGTGTGAGTGGAATCACAAAAATGGTGTCTAGACTAACCTTGCGGACAAAGAGATATGTGTGAGTCGGAATCACACCCATGAGGTCTAGTCTAACCTTGCAAACAAAGAGACATCGCACAATTGCTAGTCTAAATCATAAAATGATCGTCATGATCAACGAGAAGTGTCAATTACACTAAGCTAGTAAATATAAAAGTTTACCTTCGTGTCCCATAAACACTTGCTTAACTTAAATATTTAAGAACATACTGTAAATCTTCACTAGAAAATTGTCACAAGAGGTTCAGTCGAACAAGTCCAAGAATTAACCGACGAAGTGAACGCAAGCGTTTCATACCACTTGTTTTACTAAGACATTTAATTAGATTTCTCATCCGAGTGAGGTAAAGGTTTGTATATACTAGTAGATTGGAAAACGGTTTAAGAAAACAGCTTTGTTATTGAAAATAGAGTTAAAATCATTTTGTTGAAAGAGTTTTGATATTTACTACTAGTATTGAAACCTTCATATTTCTAAAGTTGTTATCCCGCCTTTTTAGCAAGGCCGTGATACCATAAAATCGACCGAGAAGCCAAAGATAGTTTGTCTCGAAGAATGGTCAACTCAGCATCTCAACAAAGCAAGTTCTGTTGAATGTTTTTCAGATAAGATCCCCTACGGAGGGGGGGTCCAGGGAGGTGGCAACCCCCCAAGTTGGGGATTCGGGGGCAACACCCCCGCTACGGGGTTTGACCTGCCCGGTCAGGTCGCGGGGGTCCAGGGGACAGCGCCCCGTCCAAAAGGGTACGACATAGTGAAGACCTAAGGGAGGATAGGATCGAGCGACCTAATGGTTGCGACCTAGGGGTCTAAGGGGTCAAGCGACCTAGTGGTTGCGACCTAATGGTGTTCGCGAGTTAGCAGAAGCGAGCGACCTAACAGAGGCGAGCGACTTAAGGGGTCATGCGACCTAACTGGAGCAACCCTGTGGTCATGCGACCTAACTGAAATGGCCAAGCGACCTAACAAGGTAATACGGTCGGACGACCTACGACCTAACGGGATAACGGTCAAGTGACCTAAAGAGTTAAAGGTCATGCGGCCTAACAGGTTAAAGGTCATACGACCTAAAGGATTAAACGCCAAACGAACTAAGAAAATAAGGTCCATCGACCAAAAGAGAATAAGGTCTAACGACCTAAACAGTGATGAGGCCGAATGACCGACAGTGTTACGACCTAAAGGTCGAGCGACTTAGAGGGTCATACGACCTAATGGTGTAACGAGCTAACCAGTAGCAGCTTAAGGAATGAAGGCCAAGCTGCAACGTTGAACGACCTAAGGAATGAAGGCCGAGAGACCTAGCGACATATGCACGCTAACGACCTTATGGTTCATGCGACCTAGTGGAACTCGCTACCTAAGCAGCCAAGTGAATTAAGGCCTAGAACGACCTAAACGCGAGCGACCTAGGGTCCAACGACCTACGACCTAAAGCCCAACGACCTAATTCCGAGGCGAACGACCTAACGTATGCGAACGGGTTTAAGGCCAGAAACGAGCTATTTGAAGGTCGAGACTTTTCCACGCGAACGACCTAGCATTGGCAGAACGACCTAAGTGCAGAATTTCACTAAAATCACTAAAAATTGGAGTTTTTCGCCAATCCAATCCAAACCCAATGCAAATGAACAAGCTAAAGTGATAGGAAATCATTCCCAAACATTCATGATAGTTATAGACAAGAATGTGAGATAAAAATATCACCTTTGGGCCAAAAATGAATGAAAATGAAGCTTTGAAGCAAAGAAAGAATCAATCCACTTTAATCTCAACACAAGAAGCTTGAATCCAATAACTTCTCTTTGAATTTGGAGTTGAAAGATGGATTTGAAGTATAAGCCTAGGTTTGGAGTTTTAGTTTCCCTTTCTAATCACCATTAATGCTTCAGCTAGAGTTTGGTAGGAATTTATGAAGAGTGAGGAGAAGGTAAGAAGCGGGCTTGAGTTATAATGGCTAGACTAACCCAAAGTCCAAAGCGGGAAAAGTTAGTGAAATTTCACTAACTCCAAACCTATCAATGTTTATACTTACAAAAATTGTAAACGGCATTTCGAACTCAATGGAAGTGGTCTCGAGTCCTAATTCGGCCGTTTGCAAAAAGTAGCTTTTCGGACCAAAATCCGAATAACGATAAAATATTTAAATATATAATCGATAAATATGCGGGTTGTTACAGACTCCCCTCCTCAAAGAAATTGCATCCTCGCAATATATAAGATGGAAATAAAAAGTAACAACCATAAAAGCATATTATCACAAAAGAAATTTGAAATAAGAAGTTCACCTCATTGAGTACTAGAAAGTAAGTCCGGATGTGTTCGCTCGATGAATTCTCTAGATTCCCAAGAGCAATCCTTAGGATTTAAGGACCATTGAACCTTCACAAGTGGAACATCTTTATTTCGAAGTCGTTTGACCTCTGAAGCAATAATTCGAATAGGATGCTGCCCATAAGTTAAATTCGGTGAAACTTCAATTTCTTCCACATCAGCAGGCTCAAGAATAGAATCGGAATCCCGAAGGCATTTCCGTAATTGAGAAACTTGAAACACGTCATGAATGGCAGAAACTGAGCCTGTAATGCAAGGCGATAAGCCATGGAACCAATGCGTTCAGTGATAGGAAATGGCCCAATATATCGAGGCGCTAACTTTCCCGATGGACTGAAACGTACAACACCTTTCATAGGTGATACAGGATAAACACAAGATCTCCCACAGAAAATTCTAATTTCCTTCTCGGTTATCGGCATAGGATTTTTGTCTACTCTGGGCTTCTTTCATCCTACGACGAATAAGATCAATCAAATCTATGGAATCACGAATAAAATTTGGACCAAAAACCAGCTTCTCACCGGCCTCAAGCCAACAAGAAGGAGATCGGTAGGGCCTTCCATAGAGTGCCTCGAAAGGTGCCATACCAATACTAGATTGGAAGCTATTATTATAGGAAAACTCAATAAAAGAAATATGATCTTCCCAACTTCCACCAAAATCAAGAACACATACACGAAGAAGATCTTCAAGAGTTTGATTCACACGCTCGGTTTGACCATCAGATTGATTATGATAAGCGGTGCTAAAATTAAGCTTCGTTCCCAAAGCTTTTTGAAGACTCTTCCAAAATCCACTATTAAACAATGGATCACGATCACTAATAATAGAAGTAGGAACTCCATGCAATTTAACAATTTCTTTAATAAAGAGTTTGGCCAAAAGTGGTACGGTCCGATTGGACCGAACGGGAATAAAATGGACAGATTTAGTAAGTCTATCAACTATAACCCATAAGCTATCATGACCCGAACGAGAACAGGGAAGGCCGTCAATAAAATTCATGGAAATTTGATCCTGCTTCCAAATTGGAACGTCTAAAGGTTGCAATAACCCACCGGACCTTTGATGTTCGGCCTTGACAAGTTGGCAAGTCATGCAACACTTAAGAAAGTTAGCAATATCAGATTTCATTCCCTCCCAATAATAAAGTCGCTTCATATCCGCGTACATTTTACTACTACCGGGATGAATGGTAAATTTAGAACGATGTGAATCTTCTAAAATATCTTTACGAAGATCACTGATATTTGGCACAATAAGTCTACCAAATTTTTGAATGCCGCCACGAGAATAGATATCAAAGTCTTTCAAACCATCAATATCAATTTTATCCATAATATTTTGGCCAAGAAGAGCCAATTCGGGATCTAGCCTTTGAGCATCAAGAATAACGCCTAAAAGAGAAGGACGAGCCTCAAGACTACATAAAGCAAGAGATGAACATAAATCTGATACGCGCTCTCAAATCTCACAAGTGGATATAATCTCGAGATCATTCCATTCGGATATCATCATAGAAACAACTGCTAGTTGATTACGGCTAAGAGCATCGGCGACACGATTACCCTTACCGGGGGTATAAAGAATATCAAGATCATAAGGTGCAAGGAACTCGAGCCAACGCTGTTGACGCAAATTAAGTTCCTTTTGAGAAAATAAATATTTCAAAGACTTCTGATCCATGTAAAGAATAAATTTCTCTCCCAATAGATAATGACGCCAAATTCGAAGGGCGAAAACAATAACCGCGAGTTCTAAATCATGTGTGGCATATCTAGTCTCGGCCGGCTTCAATTGCCTAGAAGCATAAGCAATAACACGTTCTTTTTGCATAAGAAGGACACCTAAACCAACTCGACTAGCATCGGTATAAACAAAAAAATCTTGATTCCCTTCGGGAATAACAAGAATAGGAGCATCAGAAAGGAGTTCTTTCAATTTCTGAAAAGAGGCTTCACATTTGTCCGACCAAATGTATTTAACTCCCTTCTTAGTCAAGCCAGTGAGAGGCACGACAATCTTAGAAAAGTCTTTAATAAAACGACGGTAATAGCCCGCCAATCCGAGAAAGCTACGGATTTCAGTGACACTCTCAGGTCTTTTCCAATCTTGAATCGCTTCAATCTTTGAAGGATCCACGGAAATTCCGGATTCGGAAATAATATGATCGAGAAACTTCACACGAGATTGCCAAAAGTGGCATTTAGAAAATTTCGCCTTTAATTGATTACTCCTAAGAGTTTCCAATACAATCCGAAGATGTTTCTCATGTTCCACCTCGGTTTTTGAATACACAAGAATATCATCAATGAATATGAGAACAAACTAATCGAGGAAATCTTTGAAAACTCGATTGATGAGGTCAACGAAATAAGCTGGAGAATTCGTTAATCCAAATGGCATAACAAGCCATTCATAAGATCCATCTCAAGTACGGTATGATGTCAAAGGAATGCTATCCTCTGCGATACGAACCTGATGGAAACCGGTAGCCAAGTCCAATTGTGAAAAGACCTTAGCACCACTAAGCTGATCGAATAGATCATCAATCCGAGGTAAAGGATATTTATTTTTAATAGTAAGATCGTTAAGCTTGCGATAATCAATGCATAGCCTAAGAGTACCATCGGATTTCTTTACGAAAATAGCCGAAGCTCCCCAAGGCGAGGAACTAGAGCGAATAAATTACTTCGTCTCCAATTCGGATAATTGTTTGCGCATCTCTTCATTTTCTTTATTGGACATGCGATAAGGAGGACGAGTAATAGGTTGAGCTTCAGAGTTTAAGATTAATTCTGAACTCAATTTCTCGCTTAGGTGGTAAACCTAAAACGGGCTCGAATATGTCGGAAAATTCACGGACAACGTGAATTCAAGAAATGACGTCTTCGTCATCATCATCGCCATCGTCTCGAGGATTTAAAGAATATAAAGATGCAGTCAAAGTAGAATCCGAATCTTTAAGAATAATAGAAATCTAATTTACAGATTGCGGATGTCGGAGATAAATAGTCCGCTCAGGACATAGAATATGAGCTTCATAGCGGTTAAGCCAGTCCATACCCAATATCATTTCAAAGCCTAAGTAACGCACAACATGCAAATCGGCTAGGAAGCAAAAATCGCATAAAATAATCTCCACATCTTTGCAAAGCAAACTAAGAGTTGCGGATCCACCAACAGGATTCGCAATTTTTAAAGAAGTCATTAATGCAGTAACACTTAAGGAAATAGTGTCTACTAGTTCCTTTAATATAAAAGAATGGGATGCACCCGTATCAAAGAGAACTCTAATAGGTTGATCATGAAATAAAATAATACCATCAAGAATGGAGTGAGAAATACCTTGGCCACGAGATGTGTTGCCAGGGGCTTGAACCACATTCAACTTTCCTTCCTTCTTGCCTTCACGTTTGAGGCATTGATGAATGTAATGATCCGGGCTCTTACAATAGCGACAAGATTTGGGCTTAGAGCACTTATTCGCAAAATGATCCCCATATCCACAGTTGAAGCATCTCGCACCACTAGGAGAAGGAGACTTTGCCGTAGGGGTTGCTTGCTTACCCTTTTTGTTGGGATAAGGGCCTTTGAATTTACTGGGCCTCTTTTTGTTGTTGAAGTTAGGTTTGGAAGCTACTACTTCAACATCACTTTCTTTATCAGCCTCTTCCAAACGAAGAGCGATATTTATCAGTTGGTCAAAAGGAACTTCTAACTTTAGAAGTAATGGCTTCTTAAGGCTTTTGTTTAAGCCATAAACGAACCTCTGGTTCTTCTTCAATGGGGTGTTGATGTATTCAACCCCATATTTGGAAAGCGACTCAAAGGCTGCGACGTAATTAGTCACAGAGGACTCACCTTGAACAAGGTCTATAAAGCGTCGAGCCAGAGTTACCTTCTCTACTTCTGGTACAAATTTTAACTCGAAGCATGTCCGGAATTGCTCCCAGGTAAGGTCCGCTTCGTTGACTTCAGAAATAAGAAGTTCATACCAATCCAATGCTCTCTCTTGGAGAATACTGGAAGCCACCTGAACACAGTGAAGATCTACGAGATTCATGCGAATGAAGATTCGATCACAGGTCCTCAACCAAGCCTGGACCTCGATGATAGTTTCAGAACCTTTAAATGGCTTCCCACCCTGGTTGGTGTAATCATTGCACAAACGTGCAAACCCAGATTTAGGGTGAGTAGGTTCCGGATTAGAACCAGCTGCTTGAGCATTCGTGACAAGGTCAAGAAGTTGCTGGGTAGTCATAAAAACTCCATCTTGGGGTGGAGCACTAGAAGGTCCAGCTTTGGGACGACCAGGTCTAACGATTTCTCTTCCTTAAGAAAGAAAGAAGAGAAAGAAGAAGATTATTCACTAATGAATATCAAGCAATTTTGCTAGATAAAACAAGGAATCATAAAGGATATAGGATGAATCGGTACGACGACTCGAATTAATCCTAAGACATAACTCCTAAGGTGGACTTAGGACGATGATCCTTGTTAAGTTATTCTACATTGTTCCGAAGTTTGGCTCTGATACCAAATTGTGACTCCCCACCTCTATACCCACGCTAGCCAAGAACACTACGGTGTAGTGCTGTCAACTAGCACGGAGAATAAGGCTGTTAAGGAGCGACCATCCATGTGATTGCTTATCACACGGTGGCTATAAATAATCTTCGGAAACAAACATAGAAATAAGCATAACACAAACCAGTCACAGACATCCATATCGCAAAGGCGGAAGAAGATATGAATATATAACTAACACATGAAAGTGTACATTAGAGTAGTGGTCAAAAAGATCCACAATAATACAAAAGAATAGCAACACGTGCTATACAAAAGAATACAACTATAAGTCTATATCTCAAGTGTATACGACAAAAACTGCTAATCTAAATAGTTAGCCAAAAGTCAGAGTAGCAAATCCCGGGAAGAAGTCAAGCAGAAGCACCTGTAACATCTCGGTTTGACCTGAGTATTATTTAAGAAAATAATAAACGGATCAGTCTAGCTATAAATATCAGATGACATGGTATAAAATAAAAGATATGGCATAAACATAAAATATCCATGCTGACATACTACTATAAGTATGCAAATGATGATCAACAGAAGATCAATCAATAAGAGATAAATCAATATCACAAGAATCTTCTCAAAGATCCAAAGAGGGCATCATACCCTAAACTTGTACTCATAACAAGTCAATGACATAAATTCTAGAAATCAACACAAGAAATCCAGAAATCACAGAAAAAGGGAAAGAGACCTATCACATGACGGTCCGAAGACCATGGGAAGCTACCCCATATGGGTGAGTCGGAATCAACCAGATGAGGTCTAGGCTAACCAAAAAGCAAAAAGGTATGTGTGAGTGGAACCACACAAATGGTGCCTAGCCTAACCTCGCAACAAAATGGTATGCGTGAGTGGAATCACACAAATGGTGTCTAGACTAACCTTGCGGACAAAGAGATATGTGTGAGTCGGAATCACACCCATGAGGTCTAGTCTAACCTTGCGAACAAAGAGACATCGCACAATTGCTAGTCTAAATCATAAAATGGTCGTCACGATCAACGAGAAGTGTCAATTACACTAAGCTAGTAAATATAAAAGTTTACCTTCGTGTCCCATAACCACTTGCTTAACTTAAATATTTACGAACAAACTGTAAATCTTCAATAGAAAATTGTCACAAGAAGTTCAATCGAACAAGTCCAAGAATTAACCGACGAAGTGAACGCAAGCGTTTCATACCACTTGTTTTACTAAGCTGTTTAATTAGATTTCTCATCTGAGTGAGGTAAAGGTTTGTATATACTAGTAGATTGGAGAACGGTTTAAGAAAAGAGCTATGTTATTGAAAATAGAGTTGAAATCATTTTGTTGAAAGAGTTTTGATATTTACTAGTAGGATTGAAACCTTCATATTTCTAAAGTTGTTATCCCGCCTTTTTAGCAAGGCCGTGAAACCATAAAATCGACCGAGAAGCCAAAGATAGTTTATCTCGAAGAATGGTCAACTCAGCATCTCAACAAAGCAAGTTCTGTTGAATGTTTCTCAGATAAGATGCCCTACGGAGGGGGGTCCAGGGGGTGGCAACCCCCCAAGGTGGGGGTGCGGGGGAAACACCCCCACTACGGGGTTTGACCAGCCCGGTCAGGTCGCGGGGGTCCAGGGGGCAGCGCCCCGTCCAAAACGGTACGACCTAGTGAAGACCTAAGGGAGGATAGGGTCGAGCGACCTAGTGGTTGCGACCTAGGGGTCAAGCGACCTAGTGGTTGCGACCTAATGGTGTTCGTGAGTTAGCAGTAGCGAGCGACCTAACAGAGGCGAGCGACTTAAGGGGTCATGCGACCTAACTGGAGCAACCCTGTGGTCATGCGACCTAACTGAAATGGCCAAGCGACCTAACAAGGTAATACGGTCGGACGACCTATGACCTAACGAGATAATGGTAAAGCGACCTAAAGAGTTAAAGGTCATGCGGCCTAAAGGGTTAAAGGTCATAGGACCTAAAGGATTAAAGTCCAAAAGACCTAAGAAAATAAGGTCCATCGACCTAAAGAGAATAAAGTCTAACGACCTAAACAGTGATGAGGTCGAATGACCTACAGTGTTACGACCTAAAGGTCGAGCGACTTAGAGATTCATACGACCTAATGGTGTAACGAGCTAACAAGTAGCGACTTAAGGAATGAAGGCCAAGCTGCAACGTTGAACGACCTAAGGAATGAAGGCCGAGCGACCTAGCGACCTATGCACGCCAATGACCTTATGGTTCATGCGACCTAGTGGAACTCGCGACCTAAGCAGCCAAGTGAATTGAGGCCTAGAACGACCTAAACGCGAGCGACCTAGGGTCCAACGACCTACGACCTAAAGGCCAACGGCCTAATTCCGAGGCGAACGACCTAACGTATGCGAACGGGTTTAAGGCCAAAAACGAGCTATTTGAAGGCCGACACTTTTCCACGCGAACGACCTAGCATTGGCAGAACGACCTAAGTACAGAATTTC
This sequence comes from Allium cepa, assembly GCA_030765085.1. Lineage (NCBI taxonomy): Eukaryota > Viridiplantae > Streptophyta > Magnoliopsida > Asparagales > Amaryllidaceae > Allium > Allium cepa. The sequence continues at coordinate 869,319,310 of CM060943.1, read as the reverse complement.
ACCAAAATCACTAAAAATTGGAGTTTTTCGCCAATCCAATCCAAACCAAACCAAATGCAAATCAACATGCTAAAGTGATAGGAAATCATTCCCAAACATTCATGATAGTTAGAGACAAGAATGTGAGATAAAAATCTCACCTTTGGGCCAAAAATGAATGAACATGAAGCTTTGAAGCAAAGCAAGAATCAATCCACTTTAATCTCAACACAGGAAGCTTGATCCAATATCTTCTCTTTGAATTTGGAGTTGAAAGATGGATTTGAAGTAGAAGCCTAGGTTTGGAGTTTTAGTTTCCCTTTCCACTCACCATTAATGCTTGAGCTAGAGTTTGGTAGGAATTTATGAAGAGTGAGGAGAAGGAGAGAAGTGGGCTTGAGTTATAATGGCTAGACTAACCCAAAGTCCAAAGCAGAAAAAGTTAGTGAAATTTCACTAACTCCAAACTTATCAATGTTTATACTTAAAGAAATTGTAAATAGCATTTCGAACTCAATGGAAGTTGTCCTAATTCGACCGTTTGCAAAAAGTAGCTTTTCAGACCAAAATCTGAATAACGATAAAATATTTAAACAAAATATTTAAATATATAATCGATAAATATGCGGGTTGTTACACATTCACTTAGAATGATCATCGTCCTTAAATGTAGATGTTCTGATAGCATTCAGTCATGCAAGCTGTCATTGGTCTGGACAAACCGAATCACCGTCTACATCAGCTTCACGGTACGCATTCATTACATTCAAACCAGATCGAAGTGGTTTTCGGATAATTAAATCTGATCCCGGCCTCTTTGAAATGATTAATGAAATTGGCCAAAATTTGGTAGCTAGTTATTTAAATATCAATACACATCCATAAAATCATTAGGTCTTATTATAAATTTTCCAAAATTTATCTCAAATTACTTTATAAGATATTACTTTCAGTTACTTAACATTTGTAAACAGTTTTCAACCCATTTTATTTCATGGAACATTTCCAAACTTTCCCAATACTTAGAGTATTTTCATCACTTCATTTGATATTAAAACTTGAAAAAATATCCCATTTATTTCTTTTTCTCAAAATCATTTACAATTTTATCTATACATTTCCCAACTTGTTGTACATGAATTCTATAAACTCCGGAATTCCGTACTTAATTCCCTTAATGTTTTCAAACCAATTATACTTGCTTATAAACTCAATCCCCTTTGTACTTCTTTATGAATTCTATTTTATTTCAACTCTTCGTAAAAAAATTTACACTTCTTCCTAATTCCATTTAAGAATTTCCTTATAATCATATCCCCTTAATAACCCATTTTCCTGGCTTCTGAGAAGGTTCATAAAAAAAATTAAAACATTTCAAAACTCTATATATATATACGTAAATAAGTATTCTAAAGAAAGTAATAATAATTTATTTTTAAGACATATTCAAATAATTATTTAAATATTGAAACACCTTTTATAACGTCATTTTCAAAGCAGGTTTAAATTTTTTGGATTTTATTAACATAAATAATAAGTATTTTAAAAATCACTTTTGAAAAATTTCAGCACATACTAACTTTAAATTTTTTATATAGTTTAATAAACAAGAATTTTCCTTTAAAAAATAAAATTTTAACTTATTTAAAAATATTAATTCTCAATACCCAAGTTCCCATCATAAATCTTCTTGATTTTCCTCACATTACTTCCATTCCTGTCACCTTAGCCCTTTCACTTTAAAAATAGTATCTGCTATTTTTCTCACCCTATTTCCATATTCCAATATATTCTTCTCGTAAATTTTATATTTCCAAGTTACTACCGGATATCAATTCTCATTATTTATAAACATCATTTATAATTTTTTATAACTCCTTTGAGTTTCACTAAAATAATCCCATCTACAAAATTTCATTTTATAAATTCAATTCCTTTAAAAATCGATTTATTTTTGCCAATCAATTTTAATATCCTTTTCCAACTTCTTTTCATATTTTCGCAATACCATTTTAAAATCTGGCCATGTTAAAAAAAATTCCTTATATAATATATTTTAAAATTTTCCATTTAAAATATTTTTCTGCACTATTTAATATAATCAGAAATCCATTACTATTTATTTAAATCAACCTCCTTTAAATAATCCAAAGTCAATATATATATATATATATATATATACACACACATATTAAAATCTCCTTTTAATTCCTTAAAATTTTAAAATAATATTCATGGTATTTAATGTATCCAAAATTAATTTCCATGCCATCGTAACATAAAAAAAGTATTTACAACACACAATAATCCAACATTTTACATATATGAAAAGTACTAACATATTTGAGGAACCCAGTTGGATCCCTCCAACGTGTTTTTCCTGCATCCACAGATTTTACACAATAATAAAAATGCCAATCCCACATCAAGGGGGATATCGCGGTATATAGCATCATCCGATATTATACGGGGCTCATAATGTCTCATCCGCCATAATCTGTGGGAATATCACTTCAAATACTAATACATATACTATTATATATACACACAATCATCCATCAGATAAATTATAAACTTATAAATGGATCAAGCATACATTAATTTAAGTTTAAATTTAAACATTCAAATTTAACTATGGTAATCCAAATGAGTGAGAAATTCTCACCTTTGACTTTTAAATTATTATCCGTCCCAAATTTATTTTTTCGCATAGCTTCACTTCGATTTAATCGTTATAATCTAATTACAAATTATATAAACTAACGATATATATTTTCCATAAAATAATTACTCTCCGATTAAAATTAATTGAAATAAACACAATATACTATCTACCAAAAAGGTCAGCACTTTGCCTGACCTCACCATGGGGCCGACCTTCACTTCTTCTTGCGCCACCACTTCATCACCAAAGGCCATCACCGATCGCCTCCTTCTTTCAGCCATCAAACACTTCCACTTCAACCTTGCTCAACAAATGTCACGGGCCTCCAACTGAATGTGAACCCAAACTGCCCGCGACTTCAACCTGCGATCGTCCCCTGCTCCATCACATCGATGCCAAGCCCTATGCCACCGTCTATCAACCTCGTGTCATGCTCGATTTGCGAGTTCTTTCGAATCGTGACTCGCCACTCCTCCTCGAGGCAATAAGCTCGCAACTCATCGTCAGCCTCGCATTACAAGTCAAGTTCGATCCCCTTTAAAAAAACGAACTCGTTTCTTCTTCTGGTATTTGATTTTTCCTAAAGTAGAAATGGAAAAGAATGGTTTTGATCTTATTCCTTTTGACTGGGAGGGGAAAAAATCGAAGCTTGTAAACATGGAGGAGCTATTACTTTTTTTCCTGTGATTCTCGTTTGAAAATGGAAGAAAAGAAACGAAAGACCTGAGCTTTTAAAAAACAAGAAAAGGAGAACGCGTGAGATTTTTATCTAGCACGTTTCAATGGGCAAACTCAAATCCTAAGCGGCTGATGAAAAGGGAAGATATATTTGAAGGGTTGAAAGCAATATAAATATTAAGCTAATTTCCAAAATATCTCAAATTTCTATATCTTACCAATCTTGGCCTCCTATCAAAGCGTGTCGCTGGGCATTTATAATGTTATACCCCTATTTTAAACACAATGGAATAGGTTCCAATTTCAATTCTAACATTAAATTGAACTCAACTAAAACATAGATTTCAAATCTAATTTCAATTTAAACTCAAATTCAACCTTTATTTCACTTCCAATTTTCAATTTCAATTTCACTATTCACCTCAATTTCAATTCCACTATCCTTTTTAATCTCGTTTCACTTCGAATTTCAAATTCTCTTTTATTTTTACATTAATTTCAATTCTAATTAAAAAGACTCTTATTTTTTTGATGTATATCATAGCACCAAAATTGGATCTTATGTCACAAAGGGGTTACTTAATCAATAATGATATAATTTTGATGTCCATATTAACCTAACAACCATACAAACAATCATATGACATTAACATATTCGATACGGGTATAATAAATAAGTATCATAACATTACAATGGATCATCCAACATATTCATACAATCAATCAAACATCCATAGCATCAAATGGTGATTATCTAATCTAACAATTAAAGTTGATAACCAATATAATTCAAAAAGCGATGCGAATTTCTCACCTTTAACCAAATTGATTAACTTCCTACAAACATTCAAATCACAACATCACTTCATCTAAATCATTACTAAACTCAACCAAAACTTACCCAATTCAACTCCTTCTTACTCCTTACTCTTTGCTATCACTTCTACGTTTGCTTTGATCTCGACCACGCCTTCCCACCTCTATATTTATCACAGCCAAGTGCCGTTAAAGAAGAGAAGAAGAAGTGGATTAAGAAGAGGTTAGAGAGTAACAAGTGAATTAGTGCTTAAGCATACCACTATTTTTAATCCTCTTACCTCTTTTAAAGAGGAGAATCCACTAATGAACAAAAGAAAGCTTAAAAATGAAGAAGAAGAAGAATGAGAATTATGAAAAATGAGAAGAATGGATGGGTATTTGTAGGAAAGTAAGGAGTTGTGAATTACAAAACAAACCCTTTACAAAATTACCAAAATACAATTACTTTATCTTACTTTTTCAACACTTCCCACCATCTTATCACGTCATCACTTTATGTCTTAATAACTTAATATTTAAGTAAAGAAAAGTAAAGATTTGGTTGGATTTGATGTGACATGTTTTATCCTTTTGTGTATACTTTTGCTAATTGTTTTATAAAGTTGTTCAGTAAAAGTAAACTTGATTAGTGAATTAAATAATACTTATACTATTTGAATATATGTTCATATATAAGAAAATAAAAGTAGAAGAACTTTGCGACAATTGATTTTCGACAAAATGTTTTACAGTCACATTTTTACTTTTTAGTTAAACTATTCGTTTATGTAAAACAAATTTAAAATGACCTTTTTTCTTCTTTTAAATAAATTAAACATGTCTATTCATGTTTTAAAATCATATTTAAATAATATCAAAGTCTCTGTTTACAATGTATGTAAAACTGACAAAATATGACAAAATTTTGTCATTTTGTAAAACGATTATCAACATATTTATAAATATATTAATATAATTTTATTATCTTTATTAGATGATTTTGATAATATTTATATTTTTAAGTAATTATTTAAACTTATTTATTTAAGGGTTTACTTATTTTTAACAAACTTAACTTTTGCTGAATTGTTCTAAAATTCAAATTTATACTTTTTACTTAGAAATTATAAGAATAAATAATTTCTCTATTATTTATTATCATATATAACATATTTATTAAAGTTTTAAACCCTTTTTAAATTTAAAATAAACAAAATCTCTTGTTTTCGAAGTAGGAAAATTACGGGTCGTTACATTCTTCTCTACTTAAAAGCATTTCGTCCTCGAAATGAAAGTTAGATAAAAGAATCTGTCTCATATGAATATCCTCAATCATTTTGACCGATTCTTACTAAAAATAGGAAAAGAAGAAAGTCTACATCATATCAGCACCAAAACAAATGATGCCAAACACATAGAGATTCCCCGCTCTAACCTAATTACTTATCACGCACTTAAGGTTACATATACATACATCAAGTAAGACTTCTATCCTACCCATCCTATTGCGTACTGCACACTTGAGATAATACATTCAACCACTAAAAAAGACTATACATCCAAAAATAACCAAGCCGGTACTATATTAATATAAATGAATACATCCACATAACTCGTCCCATAACCTGAGCATTTACTATACCTGAGTTCTATATCAAAACATAAGTCCAACCCCTATATCTTAGCGTCTGCTATTTAAGATAACTACCCAACTACTTAGTAGAAAGACCCAAAATATCATAATATATGTGATATTTGATTCGATCTATTTTTCGACTCCACAACTTAATTTCCGAACTAGCATCGATCCCTCGATTATTTAGTGCGAACTTTGATCGGACTTTCTAATCACTAACCCTTGCTTCCTAGCATAACTCTCAACTACGATGGAAAACTTGAGCACATAACCATAAGCTCTTATCAATTTTCACCATCAAGAATCGAGTGATAAATCATTTCTTGGATTGGTCTAAATAACTTGAAGTTCTATACTCAAATATTAGATCAAAATTTTATGTGCCGAAATGATCTACGTTTAACTTATATACTTATTCACATTCATTTTTACCTAATACATTTAAAAAAAATTCTATTAATCCAAGTTTATTTCACAAACATATCCCCAATTTCAAAATGTCATTACATCAATTAGTGTGTTTAACTAATGTGGAAGTCTACTATTATCTCAAATAATAAGTCGTAAGACTTAATCCTTAGTTTTATTTACCTATGTCTAAATTTAGATTATATGATTTATTTTATTTATATCTTAGTAAGACAACTTTGCCAAGTGTACATCTTTTTTTTACTAATCTTTTACATATCAACTTAACTTATTTACCTATCCATCTTTTAAATCAAATTACTTTTAACCTTAAATCCATCAAATACCTTATAGTCAAATTGTGAAAATTAATTCATGTCGTATTTGTTATTAAACATTTTCATCCAACGATTAACCCACTAAGCATATTATTCAAACTATCTGCTTCTAATCTTAATTCATTTTGAATTACAAATGTTACCCTAAATGTATCACTGATTCAAAGTTTTATACTAGGATGATATTTCTAATATCTCTTATTTTTAAATTCCACTTTGATTAACCTAATCAAATTGTCTAAGTTTCAAATTATCTTACATCCTTATAAGTTACAGGACTTACCCTTTCATATTACATTTTACCAAAGTCTCAATTTATGCATATCGTTTTCTTTTATATTTCATTGATAAGAATTTTTCTAAGTGTGCATTTCCTCTTTACAACATTCTCTAGTTACAACTTCTAGCTTCAATGTTATCATCAAATATCTTATAGTCAAATTGTGAATTTTACTTCACAAGATATTTGTACTTATCTTTTACATCCATTTATTATGATAATCACTTAATCATTATTATTTCTTAATACTAAATATCTAAGGGTATATGATTAGAGTTCTAAATTCTAGCTTTTAACTAATTAATTCTATATGGAATATCTTATAGTCAAATCATGCAATTCTAATCACAAGATATTCATATTTTGGTTTTACTATGCTAAATTACAAACGATCCTTAATTTCTAACCCAAAAATAATAAAATCCCCTTTTATATTTAAAATATGAACCCAAGGTAAAATTATTTTATTAACCAACTTTTAATACAAAACTATTTTTATAAAATTAACAAATACGCGCTCGTAAATAATACTCTCAACTCATTCTAGGGTGTTAATAACCCTATCTCTAATAAGTTACTCATCCAAGAATATTACTAATCCTGTCTTTGATGAGATTTACCCTTATCAGGCTTTGGTGTTTGTTCAACCAAAAGCTATGATACCAAATGTGACGATCCACAATTCTATACCCTTTGGGCCGATAATAAACCACTCATATGCGACCCAAGTTGCTTGGAAGTATGGATAATCAAGGGTAATTAAGTAAAATAAATAGAAAAGAATCTTACACGAATGGAATAACATATAATATTGAGCAATATCTTTATAGGGGAAAATCTTTTAAGGTACATATATCAGAGTCTAACCTAAATTCAGCTTGGATAGCTATAAACAACTATCCTTACAATTGCTGATAAGCGTCAAACTAAAATTATCAAACCACAGCTGATAATAGAATATGTCCATACATAGATGAATATCTCTTGCTTTCCTTTGGAAACTCCAACCATCTTCGATTAAACCTGAAACTACTCGGACCTTACCCGAGTGTTGAAAATACCCAGATTAGGCTTGATAAAAAAGCACAAGAAAAACTCAATAATAAATGACAGTGCCATATATCGGCCTGTAAATAAAATCCTTTGAAAAGAAAAAGTGTCTCATAAGGCCATGCCCACACATAAACACAGATGGTTTTTTACCTTATGATAACTAAAAACACTTTTATATCAAAACATTTGATATTACTTTTAATGACATCTCTTCAAAAACATTTGCAGATAAACTTATTAATCTAAGCCGAAATTAATACCATTCTTAAATTCTAGCATACTTGGCTCTAAAAGCAAAACCGTAGGTTCTTATTGGAGAATGGATTTCCATACAATTGACCAGGTGAAGGGACTACCTTCCGATGGGTTCACCTCAATATGGATGCCTCGAGAACCATCACAAAGGATTTTCTACCAACATAAGACCGACCTATCTCTATAAGTAGATAATACCGAACATATCATCCCCCAGTCATTACCGACCTTTAAACCGGGCCTCCGAGCATACAAACGACATTAATTTGCATCCGAACGTCATAGTGTGGAAAAATGTATTTAGAAGGTGATGATCATGCCATAATAGGGATTGAATCACTTAGCATTGCTGCGTCTAACCCTGTTTCGGTCATTTTCAGTTGATGAGGCTTGAGGCAATGATTACCTTTTCACATAGCACATATCACATCTCTGAATGCCACATTTCCATTTCCATTGACTACTAGTTGCCTTCAACAAAAATACAACCCTTAAGCTCATATGTCTTAAGGAGGGTGTTAAGCTAACAGAAGTTGCCTTCTCCGCCACCAAAGATGTATGTTTATAAAAACCAATGTGCGTACTCATTAGAAATGCAATATCAAGCAAACGTCCATATGTGCTGTCTAGGAACAAGAAAAACCGAAGGCACTCCCCTTCTACGACTAGTAGCGAGTACTCCTTGCAATCCGAAAATCTCCACAACGAGGAGACCACTACTATAAATAAATCTATAATGGGAGCTTCCTAGAGCATGTCAACAAGCAGTCCTCACGCTATGAAGATCCACGATCTTCAATAATCATCATCTTCAACGTGTCTTCACATTCGAACGTATTCATTGGTTCGAAGTGATTTTTCAGATAGAAATCACCCAAATCCGACACCAGTTCCTTAGAAACCAATCATGATAAAAAGTGAATATGAGTATACAAGATCATTAAGTTTCTTTTCACTTTAATTCTTTTTCGGATGATTTTGAAATCTCTCTCTTTTGACTTAGAATAATTTTATGTAATTCATTCTTTTCCTTTGGATAATATCTCAAATTTCCTTACTTAACTCTCGATCCACATTCTTTAACTTTTAGGTGGGCCAAAAACAATGTTATTTAGGACATCGTTTACGATAAACCCTAAAATCAATCTTAGCAAACTATTTGAGTAAATAGGATCATAGAAATCATTCAAATTTTACTCAACATCAATTTTCGTATTCAACAAGTGCTATGGGCGAAATAATGGTGAAATCACCTTTTAAATCCACGAATAGGATGTGTTCCCACTTTGGATTTTAATACCAACTATAAGAAGATTATCTCTATATAATCCAAGCCGTAATTTATTCATTTTGGAGATTGCGTAAATTTTGGATAATACAGATCTTCTTTTATTTCAAAAACGTAATACAATCTTTTTGGAGCGTCCACGCTTTTCTTTCGATTTGTTCCACCCCTTGCCTAAGAAGAGAAAAAAGCGGCCAAGTAAGTTCAGGGCACTGGTTGCTCCATCCCTAACCTTAGTGAAACACCTTGTTTTATCTTTCCCGATCTCACAAGCAAGACAAATTTACTATTCGTTTCCGCATACTCAGTTATTTTGAAATTGATTACAAAGATTCCAAATTATCTTTTAAAATCTTAATTTTCCTTTTAAAAACATTCATAACTAATTCTAGAAAAAATCATTACATTTAAATTCATATTCCAAAAGTTATGCAATTCGCAGCATAAAAGTGCTACAGAAAGTGCTAATAAGCTTATTTGATTTAAACGACTTTTAATGAGACGACCCGACTTTCCACTCCCGGAAAATCGCGACATCTTGAAGAAAGAAAGGGATAGAAAAGAGAAAAGAAAGAAGAGAAGAAGAAACAACACAAGAATCTCAACAGCGGAAACGAATAAATTATATTAATAACAAAGTATTACATAGTATACATCAAATATCAGAGTACACAGACATATACAACACATACTAGACAGTTATAAATACCTGTCTAGTTATTACAACTCAATACAAACACAAGACTCAGAGATACCAAACACAGCGGAACTAAATAACTATACGCAGAAGCCTCCTGCTCCATATGCTCCTCCACAAATCGTCAAAGCAATCCTGAATCCTAACCTGAATTCCCTTGACTACTCATAAAAATTTGAGTACCCAAGAGTTAAAGAAAAACAGAAAATAACTCCGGGTCAGACATGGGTCTGGTGTGAGTAACAGGTTAAAGTTGTTTAACTTTGAAAAACCTTTGAAAGAAAAGGTATCACGTAAGACTTCCCACACATAAACATGGAAAAGTTTTTACCTTACGCTAACCAAAACATTTGATAGGAAATCCGATGATATTATAATAGTGTCTAGGGTTTTCAAATAAATATGAAATAGCCGAAATTGTTACATGATTAAATTCCAGCTACTAGCCACAAAAGTGGGTAATACAATCAAAACCGTTGGCACTTATTGGATTTTTGGATTCCATACAATGGCAGGGCTACTGGGGTACCGCCCGTCACAGTACGTGGCCTAGATCACCGTACCGAGGATTACTCCCTTCATCCCCTGCAACACAAAGCCGGACCCGCTCCTTACTGAAAAGTTCCAAATAAGACAACCCCGACGGTTGTCATGATCAACCGTCCCACACAGCCGAAATATAAAGGGACCTCTAGACAGGGGTAAATCTTACTCTCAAGTGGGGGCTACCCACGAAGCTTTGCTGCACCTCCCCTGTTTTAGCCATTCCCGGTTGATGAGGCTTGAGGTTACGATTTACCTTTATAGGACATATCACTTAGAATGCTCATCGTCCACCTGACGATGTTCTGAAAGCATTCAATCCATACAAGTTCGTTCCGGGTTCGAACGAAACCGAAGGCATTATCTCGTTACACTCATTTTGGAATCACCCTCAGAGTTAACGACAATAACCCTTGCACTCTGATTCACCATCTCGAATCTATAAGACCTATTCCGTCAAACTCATTACGGAATCACCCACAGAGTTATACTGACGTATAGCCCTTACACCTCGAGTCTTCACTCGCTCCACTTGGATTAACGACCTAACGTTATTTGGAATCGATGTGGTTTTCGGATGTCCAAATATGGAAACCCGATCCCGGTCTCATCGAAAACCAAAGCGTTTCTTTTAAGGTCCAAGTTGTTTTAAGTTTAAAACAGTTCAATTTATTATCTAAATATACACAGATAGATAATTCACAACACAATAGATAATCAGCCTTATCATTATCAACAGATAGTTCATATCATAATCAGATAATTCATACTATCATCCAAAAGCAACCAATGCATCCATATCGCATACACTACTCATCTCATAATTGAGATTACCAACCATACCAGGCAACTAATACCATTCATCTAACATAAGCAATTGATCAAATGATCACACCTTCTATAATTAATTTAAAATGAATTAAATTAATCATCAAAATCCTGCTTAACTTAACCATCCATTGATTTCAAATCAATTATAAATCATCATCTCAATATTCAATTAATATTAATTAACTATCTCTAATTACAATAAGTAATTAGCATTTAATATTAATCACCCAAGTTAATTATATTAAACCCTATATATATTAATCACCCTTGATAAATAACCATTCAGTAATTAACTATATTAATTACTCAACCCATAATTAATTATTAATTAATTATCTTCATTAATCACTTGATTAATTTCAAAGTAATTTAAATCCAAATTACTTCTATATCAAATATCCTTAATTACATCCTGTAAATATTAGTTAATTACATCCTTAAGTAATTACAAATTAATTACATAAGTAATTATCAACAATTCAACAAATGTTTAAATCAATTAAACTTAATTAATTAATCTAAACAAATCACATTAACCTTCATTACATTAAGTAATTAATTCACTAATTTCTTCCATTAAGTAATTAAATCTAAACAATTAATTATTATTAATTAATTAATCTAATTAATTATCAAGAATTAATCACATTAATTAATTGTTAATTAATCTTGAGTTAATGACTTCATTAACATTTCTTAATTACTTAATTAAGAATTACTTAAATTAATCATCATTAGTTATTAAGTAATTAATATTTAATTACTATTTAATTAATCTCCAATTATTAATTAACTAAGTGCTAATTAAAAACTTAATTATCATTAATCACTTGATTAAATAAATCTTAATCATAAATTAAAATTTAGTTAACCATCCTTAATTATAGATTAATTAAACTTAATTAATCAATCTCAAATCAAATTAAAAATCATTAACTATTTAATTAAACATCCCCATTATTAATTAATTAAATAATTAATATTCATCTTAATTACCGCAATAATTAATGAATCCAATCATTAATCTTTTATTTATCTTTAGATAAATATTCCTTATTTAAATTATGCATTTTAAAAACAAAATGTTTTTAAATTTACATTAAATTCAATTTAACATTTCTTTTAAACTTAAAGACTCAAACTTATTTAAAATAAGATTTTAAACAATACAACTTAATCTTATATGTTTACAAGAAACATATACTTTGCTAATAAGTTGAAAAGAAATTTAAATTTCAATTCAAATCAAATCCAAACAAATTTAAAAATTACTTTAACATTTGAAGTTCAACTTTCAAACTTATTTTAGCTTTAACTCTTTAAACTCTTTCTATAATTTATACTTTTAATTCAAATGCAAATCATTTGAAAACAATTTAAATTTAAATCTTTAATTTAAAAACTGAAATCTAAATTTTAAATCCAGATTTAAAAACTAAAATTTGAATTCATTTTAAATTCCTAAATTTAAATACTTAACCTTTTAATTCAAATACAAAACAACAATGCATTTTATACTTGAGAGTTTAAAATCAAATTTAAATTTAAAAACACAATATGGTTTCAAATCTCTGATAAATTAAATTTGAATTCATATTCAAATTCCAAACTTACACTCAGTTTAAATCTCCACTTAAAAATTTAAACCTACCTTTTTTATTTAAAACAGAAAACAGTTTTCTGTTTATTAAAAAAAAAATTTAAACTTTGAATTTCTTCCAGAATTTAAACTATTTCAAAAAAACATAATTCAAACTTATTTGAATTCATATTTGAATTCAGTTTTAACATCCTAAGATAAAACTTTAGTTTGCAAATTATTTCAAACTCTAAAAATCTGGAAACAGGCTCATGTTCCTCCTTTCTTTTTTTTTTTTAATATTTCAAATAAAATTTGAATCTCTGCACTCACATGTTATCAATTATCAAAATTCAAAGTATTTGAATTCAACTTGAGATTCAAGTTTGATTCTAAGTTCAAAATTTCAGATTAAATTTTAAACTTTATTTTCAAATTTCTAAACAGAACAGTACAGTTTTCTGTTTAATATAAACCTGAACATAAAATTTTTGACTCGAGACAATCCCATTTTACTTCGGGTAAAAATCCTTCTGCTTCGAGTTTTCCCCTCCATTTACCCTATACCAACCCGAGTCAAAAATCCCTGCAACCCAACATCAACTCCAACCTGAAAATTAACTCACTGCAGTGTCAACCTGTCATCACCAATCACTCCCATCTCCAGCCACCATTACACACCATACTCCGGCGACAACTCCAACATTACACCATCTACCATTACCCACAGGATCATTGAACTCGATGTACCCTTGAAGCCACAACACCCAAAACATTATAAACACAGTAACTAGGGTACTAGACAGAAATTCCCAAATCACTATCTCAAAATTTAATTGCAATGCACTTCAGAAAAATGTTCCTATAAATCTTTGATGGCTATACAAATCTCCTAAATCAAATTCACCCAAAACAATTTCAAGCTTTAACTATGCTTAGCTAATATGTAAAACACAGTAGTTTTCAAAACTGCCTTTTTAATAGAGCTTTAAAATTTGTAATATAACTCAAGTACAAATTCTAATCTGAATATTGTAATGAAGCAAACATATTTGTTTAAGTCATAACTCAAATGAAGAATCAAACTAAAAGACAATGGGATGTATTACATCTAACTAAAACTTGAATCAGAGAAACCAAAAATGTTCAGGGAATCAATCATGCACACACACACAAACATATCCATATACATATTCACAGCATATTTATAATATAATTTCATACCTAAATCAAAGTATGCAATCAACTTTTACCTATTTATAAACTTAAAAAGTTGAGTTACTCACTGATGCAGCCAAGACCAGAAAAGAAAGTATGCATTCATTAATTTCTGAAAATACGAGTGTATGGTGTAGTTTGATGAGTCGGCCACGACTCAATGAAAGCTTGAGTCGGTTACGAGCTAAGGAGGAAGCCCTAAGTCGTTTCCGAGTTAACAAGGTCAGGAATAACGAGTTACGACCTAAGGAGAAAGAGTTACGAGTTAATGAAGCACGAGTTAAGAGCCTAAGTCGGCTACGACTTAACAGAAGAGGAAGCAACCGCGACCTAACTGAGTCGTTCGAAGAGACATGCGGCAAGGAACTGGGAAGCTTGAGTCGTATGAGTGTTGAGTCGTGTTGTATTTAGGTCGTTACCGACTTAGAGGTTATGTGTGTTGTATTATAGGTCGTTACCGACCTATGGATGTGTGAGATGTATGGTACTAAGTCGTGTGCGACTTGGGGGTTGAGTCGGCAAGAACTGAGTCGGTCATAGATGTAATGTGTTAGGTCGTTAACAACCTTGGATGAGTCGGTTGTATTTTGGTCTGTTGTAAAAGCGTTGAGTCGCGGGTGTTAAGTCGGTCACGACTTAAGATGGGTCGCGAGTCGGTGCCGACCTAAGAGTTGGGTGTTGTTTGTTGTGTTGAGTTGTAATTCTCTATAAATAGCGTGTGTGTTGTAATTTTTGAGAAGGTTGAATATTGAATAAAATTTCCTTTGTTAGCTTTGTGCTTTCATACAATTGGTAGTTGAGTGTGATCTCCTATCTCCTCTTTCGGTTAATCGAGTGCGCTCGGTTCAACGATCGAAGAAGCCGATTCACGGAATCTAGTGCGCTAGATCAACGTGCGAAGAATCGTAGATCTTTGAATACGGTATAGTGCGCTATCAACGTGTTTGAGATAGCTAGAGTTCGGTATCTTTGGATCAACGAACTTGGGCATTTTGGTATCTTCAACTCACCGATTGCTACATTTCATCGATTGAAGTTTTGTTTGATTAATCCGCTGCGTCAGTTTTGGTATCAGAGCCATACTTAGCCAATCATAGCTAAGTTGATTCTTGGAACCAAGTTTTGAAGTTTGAAGTTGTTCATTGTGCTCGTATTGAAGTTGCATCAAGTTTGGAGTGTTCGATCTATTCCATTTTGGATCAAAAGGAGCAAAGGTGTTTGAATTGAGACTTGTTGAAGTTTTGCGCGCCAAGGGTTGAAGTGTAGAACCTTGCCGAGCTAAGTCTTTGCCGACTTAGTGGTGAACCGAGATAGTGTGTGCCTTGAGAATTGTTGAGCCGATCTAAGGTGTAGTCGAGTTAACTTGAGCCGAGACAAGTGTGAGTGTTGGAATTTTGAAGTCTTGAGATTGAATTGTGAAGTGTTTGTGAAGTTTTCAATCATGCCACCAAGGAGAGCTAATCGTCATCAAAACGTTGAAGCTTTGTATCGTAGAGAAGAAGCCGAGCTTATGGAACAACGTATTAATGAGAAATTTGATGAAGGCATTGGTAAATTGGAGAGATTGATGAATGATTTGAATCAAAGGAGGAGATCACCAAACTCGAACCATGGAGGAAACCGAGTTTCGCCATCGGTTACGGAAGCGAGGAGGGTATCGCCACATTCTTGTAGAGATAGAAGAGAAACGTCAATTTCATCACGAAGAGATCATCATGACTATGCACATGAAGAGAGAAGAAGTCAACGTGAACTTGACCATGAAGCATATAGGGATGAAGAGAGACATAGTCAAAGAAGCATGCATGAACGAAGGGATGATAATGGTCGAGATCGATGTAGACGTACTTTTGATTTTGTTGAAGAAGGTGATAGAGCAAGTATTCATTATCGAGATCGAGACCAAGTTCGGAATTCTTACCGTGATATTGAAGATGATCGACGATGGGAGTCGGGTATGAAAATGGAAATTCCGGAGTTTAAAGGCGGGATGGTTGCTGAAGAGTTCTTAGATTGGGTTTCGAATGTTGAAGAGATCTTTGATTTCAAGGAGGTTCCTGAACATCGAAGGGTGAAGTTGGTTGCTACAAGGCTGAGGGGGAGAGCTTTGGCATGGTGGCAGCAAACTAAGCTTACTCGAGAACGAATGGGAAAATCAAAGATAGAATCTTGGGAGAAGATGAAAAAGTTGATGAGATCTACTTTCTTACCTTACAACTACCAATCACTTATGTACCAGAGGTTGCAGAATCTGAGGCAGGGGACGAAGTCTGTTAGTGATTATGCTGATGAATTTTACCAACTCATCGCCAGGAATGATATTATGGAGACAGAAGAACAGCTGACGGCTAGATTCATTGGGGGTTTGAGAATGCAGATCCAGGATATGGTTAATATGTTCGATCCTAGATCTGTAGCGGAGGCACATCAGAAAGCGTTAGCTTGGGAGAAACAAGGAAGACGTGGGGGAGGTGTGTTTACTAATTCTAATAATCCAGTGAAAGGTGCCGGTGGAAGTTCTAGTTTTCCTAAACCTGTTACAAAACCAGTGGTGAAGGAGGTTGAGAAGGCGAAGGCTAGTAGTATTTTCAAATGTTATAATTGTCAGGAGTTGGGTCACAAAAGCAACGAATGTCCGAAGCCGAAGAAGAGAACCATGGTTGCAGAGGTTGAAGCAGATGATGGTGAGGAGGCAGAATATTCAAATGTACCTTATGTTGAGGAGGAAGAAGAGGTATCAGGTGATGAAGGTTGTAATCTTATGTTGAGGAGAAGTTGTTTAACACCAAAGCAAGAGGAGGATTGTAGTTGGTTGAGAAGCAATATTTTTCAGTCGACATGTACTATTCTGGGGAAAGTCTGCAAATTCGTTATTGATGCAGGGAGTTGCGATAATATTATTTCTACAGAGGCAGTTAGAAAGTTGAACTTGAAGACTGAGAAGCATCCTAAACCGTACAAGCTAGCATGGTTAAGGAAGGGTGGGGAAGTGAAAGTATGTCGAAGAGCTTGTGTTAATTTTTCTATTGGGAAGAAGTACAAAGATGAAATTTGGTGTGATGTCGTGGATATGGATGTTTGTCATTTGTTGCTGGGCAGACCGTGGCAGTTTGATAGAGCAGTACAACATGATGGTCGTGCCAATAGTTACAGTTTCATGTTCGAGGGTACTAAAATCACTTTGGTTCCTAAGAAACAACAGCAGAAGGAGAGCAAACTAGAAGAGATTGAAGAATTGAAAACTCTGTTGACTTTGAAGGAATTTGTCAAAGAAGTGGAAGAAGAACCGGAAGTGTTTTTGTTGATTGGGAGAGAGAGTAGTGAAGAAGTTGAAATCCCGGAAGAAGCAAAACCAGTTTTGAAAGAGTTTGAAGATGTCTTTCCAGAGGAGTTGCCAAAGGAGTTACCGCCACTTAGAGACATTCAACATCAGATTGATCTTGTTCCAGGAGCAGTGTTACCACATCGACCACATTACCGTATGAGTCCGAAGGAACATGAGGAGTTACGAAGGCAAGTGGAAGAGTTGCTTGAGCAGGGGCATATTCAGGAAAGTTTGAGTCCATGTGCTGTGCCAGCATTGTTGGTACCCAAGAAGGACGGAACTTGGGGAATGTGCACTGATAGTAGAGCTTTGAATAAGATCACTGTTCGTTACAGATTTCCTATGCCGAGGTTGGATGATTTGCTGGATCAGTTGAGTGGGGCAACTATATTCTCGAAGATTGATTTGAAAAGTGGTTACCATCAAATTCGAATCAGACCTGGAGATGAATGGAAGACAGCTTTCAAAACAAGAGAGGGGTTGTACGAATGGTTGGTTATGCCATTTGGTTTGTCAAATGCACCTAGTACATTCATGCGGGTGATGAATCAAATCTTTCGACCATTCATTGGGAAGTTCGTTGTGGTTTATTTCGATGATATTCTGATTTATAGCAGGAGTACGGAGGAGCATGTTCTACATCTAAGGGAAGTGTTGCTTATTCTTCGTGAAGAACAATTTTATGCTGCTACAAAGAAATGTGTGTTTATGACACCCAGTGTTTTATTCCTGGGTTATGTTGTTTCAGGGAAAGGTATTCAAGTTGACCAGAGCAAAGTTGAAGCAGTCAGGAATTGGCCACCGCCAAAGACAATTATAGAAGTGAGAAGTTTTCACGGACTAGCGTCATTCTACCGAAGATTCATTCCACACTTCAGTAGCGTGATGGCTCCAGTTACCGATTGCATGAAGGGTAAACAGTTTACATGGTCAGAGGAAGCGGGAATTGCTTTTGAGAGAATCAAGGAATTGTTGACGTCTGCACCGATTCTTGTTCTACCTAATTTTCAGTTATTGTTTGAATTGCATACTGATGCTTCGAAGGTTGGAATTGGAGGAGTTCTAAGTCAGAATGGGAAGCCAGTTGCTTATTTTAGTGAGAAGTTGTCAGGGGCGAAGTTGAGATACAGCACATACGATGTTGAGTTTTATGCTGTTGTTCAGGCTGTCAAACATTGGAGGCATTATTTGTTTCAGAAGGAATTTGTTCTTTACACAGATCATGAAGCATTGAAGCATTTACAGGGACAGGATAAAATTTCAGCAAGACATGCATCGTGGATTGCCTATTTACAGCAGTTTACTTTTGTCGTTAAGCACAAATCTGGGGTGACAAATCGAGTAGCTGATGCTTTAAGTAGGAGGAGTCATTTGTTAACGACAATGAAGGTTGAAGTGACCGGGTTTGAAATGTTGCCAGAAATTATTGAAGGAGATCCTTACTTTGTGAAATATGTTGAGAAAGTGAAGGATGGGAGTACCGATGAATTCATATTGGTTGATGGTTTTCTGTTTAAAGGAAATCGTTTATGTATTCCGGATTGTAGTTTGAGGATGAAGATTGTAAAGGAGTTGCACGAGGAAGGGCATGTGGGCCGCGATCGTACTTTGCAGTTGATTTCGCAGTCTTACTTTTGGCCGTCGATGAGAAAAGAGGTTGAAAGGTTCGTGGAGCGATGTCATATTTGCCAAGTTTCAAAGGGGACAACAACGAATGCAGGGTTGTATATGCCATTACAAGTACCATCTAAGCCATGGGTTGATATTAGCATGGATTTCGTTTTGGGTTTGCCGCGAACTCAAAGGGGAAATGATTCGATACTTGTTGTGGTGGACAGGTTTTCAAAGATGGCACATTTTGTTGCTTGCAAAAGGACAGCAGATGCAGTTCGAGTGGCACAGTTATTTTTCAAGGAGATTTATCGACTTCATGGTTTACCAGAATCTATTGTTTCTGATCGAGATACTCGTTTTCTGAGTCACTTTTGGTTGAGTTTGTGGAAGATGGTGGGAACGAAACTGAAATTTAGCAGTGCTTATCATCCACAAACTGATGGGCAGACAGAAGTTGTTAACCGGTCATTGGGAAATTTGTTGCGTTGTCTTGTACAGGATAATTTGAGAAGTTGGGACATGAAGCTATGCCAGGCAGAATTTGCTCATAATCATGCAGTAAATCGTAGCACAGGATTCAGTCCGTTTCAGATTGTTTATTCAAATTTACCCAGGGGACCGTTGGATTTGGCAGTAGTACCACAGTCAAAAGGAACAGTTAAACGAGCTGCTGATTTTGTTGATGAGCTGAATAAATGTCATAAAATCGTTCAGGAACGACTGGAGAAATCGAATGAGAAATATAAGAAGTTTGCAGATTCGAAACGACGAAATGTTGAATTTAAAGAAGGTGATTTGGTTTATGCTGATTGACAAAGGATCGTTTTCCGGTGGGTGCTTATAACAAGTTGAAGGCGCGGAAAATTGGTCCAGTTGAAATTTTAAAGAAAATCAATGAGAATGCTTATCGATTAAAGTTACCAGATGATGTTTATACTTCTGATGTTTTTAACGTCAAGCATTTAATTCCATATCATGGGGGTGAGATTGTCGAGGAAGAATTTACAAATTCGAGGTCGAATTTTTCTCAACCAGGGGAGGATGATGCAGCCAAGACCAGAAAAGAAAGTATGCATTCATTAATTTCTGAAAATACGAGTGTATGGTGTAGTTTGATGAGTCGGCCACGACTCAATGAAAGCTTGAGTCGGTTACGAGCTAAGGAGGAAGCCCTAAGTCGTTTCCGAGTTAACAAGGTCAGGAATAACGAGTTACGACCTAAGGAGAAAGAGTTACGAGTTAATGAAGCACGAGTTAAGAGCCTAAGTCGGCTACGACTTAACAGAAGAGGAAGCAACCGCGACCTAACTGAGTCGTTCGAAGAGACATGCGGCAAGGAACTGGGAAGCTTGAGTCGTATGAGTGTTGAGTCGTGTTGTATTTAGGTCGTTACCGACTTAGAGGTTATGTGTGTTGTATTATAGGTCGTTACCGACCTATGGATGTGTGAGATGTATGGTACTAAGTCGTGTGCGACTTGGGGGTTGAGTCGGCAAGAACTGAGTCAGTCATAGATGTAACGTGTTAGGTCGTTAACGACCTTGGATGAGTCGGTTGTATTTTGGTCTGTTGTAAAAGCGTTGAGTCGCGGGTGTTAAGTCGGTCACGACTTAAGATGGGTCGTGAGTCGGTGCCGACCTAAGAGTTGGGTGTTGTTTGTTGTGTTGAGTTGTAATTCTCTATAAATAGCGTGTGTGTTGTAATTTTTGAGAAGGTTGAATATTGAATAAAATTTCCTTTGTTAGCTTTGTGCTTTCATACAATTGGTAGTTGAGTGTGATCTCCTATCTCCTCTTTCGGTTAATCGAGTGCGCTCGGTTCAACGATCGAAGAAGCCGATTCACGGAATCTAGTGCGCTAGATCAACGTGCGAAGAATCGTAGATCTTTGAACACGGTATAGTGCGCTATCAACGTGTTTGAGATAGCTAGAGTTCGGTATCTTTGGATCAACGAACTTGGGCATTTTGGTATCTTCAACTCACCGATTGCTACATTTCATCGATTGAAGTTTTTTTTGATTAATCCGCTGCGTCACTCACCTTATTTATAAAATGCAGAGCACATCCAAATTTTAGCATGCAGGCCCTTAGTTTGAATTTTAAGGTATGCAGACCCCTTCTCTGTTCTTAAATGATGCATGCAGGCCTCAATTTGTTATGCAGGTGCCAGAGTTTTCAAATGCAAGAACATGCAGAGCTTCAGATCCAAACACATGTTGCAGACCTCATTGTTTCAGATGCTTTCATGTTGAAATGCAGGTTCTATTCCAGATTTGAAAATGAATGCATGCAGGTGAATTGTTCCCAGATTATGAAAATTGAGATGCAGGTCTTTGATTGAATTTTGTAATGAGGAGTTGCATGCAGGTTTGTATATTGGAAAGAGGAGTTACAGGTTTGATTTCATGGTTGCAGATTTGAAAATGGAAGATGCAGACTTGAATTTTGGAGGATGCAAATTTGTTTTGAAACAGAGGAGTTTGAAAAGAGGAGTGTGAATGCAATTGTTTTACAGGCTTGAATATTTGCTTGATTATGAAGAGGAATTGAATGCAGGTCTTTCTTGTTTTCATGTTGATGCAGGTGGTAATTTTGGAAAGAGGAGTTTGCAGGTTTGTAATTTGGGATATGCAGATTAGTATATGGTTTGAGAATGTGATTTGGTTTTCTCTTTATTTAGGAATGAATAAAAGTGCATATGAATGAAGAGCAAAATTATATGAATGTATTTTCAGAAAATGAATTAAAAGAAAAAGAAAATGAAATATTGACACTTGTAAACATAGAGACACTTGTTAGCTTAAGGTTTTAACATACAAACACATGTCTTCATAAATTAATAAATGTTTAATTAAAGTTAATAAAGTATTAAGCCTACTTAATAAATTCCTATACATAATTATGAATTAAAATAATTTCTAAAGAATACAAGCAAAGTATTATAACAATATACAAGTGATTCATTTAGAAAAGATACTTTTAAAACAATTTATAAAAGAGCTTGTAACATAATTTAATATACAACTTGAATTAAAAATGAATTTTAAACTAATTAAAAACATTTATCTCATATTTTAAAAACATATAGTATTTAATTAAATATTTTTGAAAAGCTCAAATTAAAAATAAATCACCATTTCTATCTTCAAAACATATTAAAATTATACTATACTCATTTAAATAAAAACAAATTGTCTATTTAAAATATATACAAATACATATACATTATTAAATAGAAAACAATTTATTAACTTATCTAAAATAATTTCACAAATTAAATTATTAAATAAAGAATATTATTTAAATCAAATCAAATTTATTAACAAAACTATCAATTCAATATAAATTTAAATCCAGATTATTAAATTTATATTGTCCAAAATTTCGGGTCGTTACAATCCTTCCCCCTTAAAAGAATTTCGTCCCCGAAATTTAAAACAAAGGCAATTTAATAATCTATTTACAGATTTTATTTTAAAATCCAGCATATGTTAAACATATGCCAACAACCAAAGCAATCAATTCACACAATCAGAACAAATCTAATCATCCAAAAGAATTTTGGATAAAATCTTCACGAGTTTCCCTGGTATATATATATCGGGATACTCGCTCTATAGAATACAATCAGTCAATACTACTAAGCTATAGAGCTCCTAACAACCATTCTAAACAGAATATCAGACTACAGACAAGTCTGACTCAACAAACAAACCAATCCTAAACTGCTGGTTCTACAACCAGAAATATCAAACACATACTCCCTCAGAGATACGCGAAACACCCTGAATCCCAGTTATCCAAACTGACAATCCAGTTCTAGGAAAATCAAACACTGATCTTACCAATCACAGAAGAAACCAAAACACTACGGAGCTAGCATCCCAAACTTATAGCTCCTTGGATCAGAGAAAACTTAACCAAAATCAAATCTCCGATTCCAGAATCCAAATTTCTCTGTCTCTTATCCATAAAAAAATTTCGGACGATCCTGTGCTACCAACATCACTCCTGATCAGCTCAACTCTTGCTGATTCCAAAAGAAACAGACTGAAGCAAAACAATCTAATGATCTCCTCAACATCACTCAAAAACCAAGAACACAAACCCTGCTTCTCAACAACAGAAGACAGAACAAACTTCCCCTTAACCGAAAAACAAACAGAAGCATCTCCAAACTGCTTTCGCTGCACAACTCTGATCCGAAACAGAAGAAAATGCTGACGAAGAGCACAAGCACAGACTAGATAACCCAGCACAGAAATATGGTTCCACAGATCATAAAGAAAAACTCAGATGTTCCTCCCAAACCTGAGTTGCTTCACCAACTTCTACCTCAAGGAACCATCCATCTACTAACTGAACCACCAGTTCCAATCCTGGAAAGAAAACTCGATCTCCAGATGCAGACAAACTCTGACTTCCAGAAGACATCCAGACAATCTCCAACAAACACAAGAGAACATACTATTGCAAGTCACTTTTGCGATCAACTTAGCCTAAATCCAAAGAAAACTGCTCTCTCTCAACCAAACAGAACAACTTATGCTGACTTAGCCAACTTACCAGAGAAAAGATCCACTCTGCTGCTTCTGAACTCCACTTCAGAAAAACTACCCAGCCAGAAGACTCCTTACCAACTCAGAATACTCAGCCAAACTCAGCCACACCACCGAGCTGACTCACTTCTTACTCTTGTTCTTGCTCCAAAGAAACATCTTCGGAAATATCCATAATCACTGCATCTCATCACGCAGCTACTATCTCCTAAGATATCAAGATATCATCACTTGCTTGCTTCTGCCCTACCAACAGATCAAAACTCAACTCTGCACTTCAAATATGAACTCCGAACCTTAACAGCTTTCCTTCAGAGATCGATGAAGTACTCATCACAACAAAACTCACTCGAGACGATATTAGGTCTACGGTTTCGACAAATACACCTCCAACCTCAAACATTCAAACTCCAACCAGTGGTAGTCGTGTTACACACACTTCTACCTCATCTACCTTTATGACTTATATTGGAAAACTTGAACAGGTAATCCAACAAATAGGTAGAAATATATATATATATATATATATATATATATATATATATATATATTAAAAATTACAAATACGCTCTCTCAAGATAGACACCACCACAGAGCCTAGGTATTCACTCAACCTAACGCTCTGATACCAACTGAGACGACCCGACTTTCCACTCCCGGAAAATCGCGACATCTTGAAGAAAGAAAGGGATAGAAAAGAGAAAAGAAAGAAGAGAAGAAGAAACAACACAAGAATCTCAACAGCGGAAACGAATAAATTATATTAATAACAAAGTATTACATAGTATACATCAAATATCAGAGTACACAGACATATACAACACATACTAGACAGTTATAAATACCTGTCTAGTTATTACAACTCAATACAAACACATGACTCAGAGATACCAAACACAGCGGAACTAAATAACTATACGCAGAAGCCTCCTGCTCCATATGCTCCTCCACAAATCGTCAAAGCAATCCTGAATCCTAACCTGAATTCCCTTGACTACTCATAAAAATTTGAGTACCCAAGAGTTAAAGAAAAACAGAAAATAACTCCGGGTCAGACATGGGTCTGGTGTGAGTAACAGGTTAAAGTTGTTTAACTTTGAAAAACCTTTGAAAGAAAAGGTATCACGTAAGACTTCCCACACATAAACATGGAAAAGTTTTTACCTTACGCTAACCAAAACATTTGATAGGAAATCCGATGATATTATAATAGTGTCTAGGGTTTTCAAATAAATATGAAATAGCCGAAATTGTTACATGATTAAATTCCAGCTACTAGCCACAAAAGTGGGTAATACAATCAAAACCGTTGGCACTTATTGGATTTTTGGATTCCATACAATGGCAGGGCTACTGGGGTACCGCCCGTCACAGTACGTGGCCTAGATCACCGTACCGAGGATTACTCCCTTCATCCCCTGCAACACAAAGCCGGACCCGCTCCTTACTGAACAGTTCCAAATAAGACAACCCCGACGGTTGTCATGATCAACCGTCCCACACAGCCGAAATATAAAGGGACCTCTAGACAGGGGTAAATCTTACTCTCAAGTGGGGGCTACCCACGAAGCTTTGCTGCACCTCCCCTGTTTTAGCCATTCCCGGTTGATGAGGCTTGAGGTTACGATTTACCTTTATAGGACATATCACTTAGAATGCTCATCGTCCACCTGACGATGTTCTGAAAGCATTCAATCCATACAAGTTCGTTCCGGGTTCGAACGAAACCGAAGGCATTATCTCGTTACACTCATTTTGGAATCACCCTCAGAGTTAACGACAATAACCCTTGCACTCTGATTCACCATCTCGAATCTATAAGACCTATTCCGTCAAACTCATTACGGAATCACCCACAGAGTTATACTGACGTATAGCCCTTACACCTCGAGTCTTCACTCGCTCCACTTGGATTAACGACCTAACGTTATTTGGAATCGATGTGGTTTTCGGATGTCCAAATATGGAAACCCGATCCCGGTCTCATCGAAAACCAAAGCGTTTCTTTTAAGGTCCAAGTTGTTTTAAGTTTAAAACAGTTCAATTTATTATCTAAATATACACAGATAGATAATTCACAACACAATAGATAATCAGCCTTATCATTATCAACAGATAGTTCATATCATAATCAGATAATTCATACTATCATCCAAAAGCAACCAATGCATCCATATCGCATACACTACTCATCTCATAATTGAGATTACCAACCATACCAGGCAACTAATACCATTCATCTAACATAAGCAATTGATCAAATGATCACACCTTCTATAATTAATTTAAAATGAATTAAATTAATCATCAAAATCCTGCTTAACTTAACCATCCATTGATTATAAATCAATTATAAATCATCATCTCAATATTCAATTAATATTAATTAACTATCTCTAATTACAATAAGTAATTAGCATTTAATATTAATCACCCAAGTTAATTATATTAAACCCTATATATATTAATCACCCTTGATAAATAACCATTCAGTAATTAACTATATTAATTACTCAACCCATAATTAATTATTAATTAATTATCTTCATTAATCACTTGATTAATTTCAAAGTAATTTAAATCCAAATTACTTCTATATCAAATATCCTTAATTACATCCTGTAATTATTAGTTAATTACATCCTTAAGTAATTACAAATTAATTACATAAGTAATTATCAACAATTCAACAAATGTTTAAATCAATTAAACTTAATTAATTAATCTAAACAAATCACATTAACCTTCATTACATTAAGTAATTAATTCACTAATTTCTTCCATTAAGTAATTAAATCTAAACAATTAATTATTATTAATTAATTAATCTAATTAATTATCAAGAATTAATCACATTAATTAATTGTTAATTAATCTTGAGTTAATGACTTCATTAACATTTCTTAATTACTTAATTAAGAATTACTTAAATTAATCATCATTAGTTATTAAGTAATTAATATTTAATTACTATTTAATTAATCTCCAATTATTAATTAACTAAGTGCTAATTAAAAACTTAATTATCATTAATCACTTGATTAAATAAATCTTAATCATAAATTAAAATTTAGTTAACCATCCTTAATTATAGATTAATTAAACTTAATTAATCAATCTCAAATCAAATTAAAAATCATTAACTATTTAATTAAACATCCCCATTATTAATTAATTAAATAATTAATATTCATCTTAATTACCGCAATAATTAATGAATCCAATCATTAATCTTTTATTTATCTTTAGATAAATATTCCTTATTTAAATTATGCATTTTAAAAACAAAATGTTTTTAAATTTACATTAAATTCAATTTAACATTTCTTTTAAACTTAAAGACTCAAACTTATTTAAAATAAGATTTTAAACAATACAACTTAATCTTATATGTTTACAAGAAACATATACTTTGCTAATAAGTTGAAAAGAAATTTAAATTTCAATTCAAATCAAATCCAAACAAATTTAAAAATTACTTTAACATTTGAAGTTCAACTTTCAAACTTATTTTAGCTTTAACTCTTTAAACTCTTTCTATAATTTATACTTTTAATTCAAATGCAAATCATTTGAAAACAATTTAAATTTAAATCTTTAATTTAAAAACTGAAATCTAAATTTTAAATCCAGATTTAAAAACTAAAATTTGAATTCATTTTAAATTCCTAAATTTAAATACTTAACCTTTTAATTCAAATACAAAACAACAATGCATTTTATACTTGAGAGTTTAAAATCAAATTTAAATTTAAAAACACAATATGGTTTCAAATCTCTGATAAATTAAATTTGAATTCATATTCAAATTCCAAACTTACACTCAGTTTAAATCTCCACTTAAAAATTTAAACCTACCTTTTTTATTTAAAACAGAAAACAGTTTTCTGTTTATTAAAAAAAAATTTAAACTTTGAATTTCTTCCAGAATTTAAACTATTTCAAAAAAACATAATTCAAACTTATTTGAATTCATATTTGAATTCAGTTTTAACATCCTAAGATAAAACTTTAGTTTGCAAATTATTTCAAACTCTAAAAATCTGGAAACAGGCTCATGTTCCTCCTTTTTTTTTTTTTTTATATTTCAAATAAAATTTGAATCTCTGCACTCACATGTTATCAATTATGAAAATTCAAAGTATTTGAATTCAACTTAAGATTCAAGTTTGATTCTAAGTTCAAAATTTCAGATTAAATTTTAAACTTAATTTTCAAATTTCTAAACAGAACAGTACAGTTTTCTGTTTAATATAAACCTGAACATAAAATTTTTGACTCGAGACAATCCCATTTTACTTCGGGTAAAAATCCTTCTGCTTCGAGTTTTCCCCTCCATTTACCCTATACCAACCCGAGTCAAAAATCCCTGCAACCCAACATCAACTCCAACCTGAAAATTAACTCACTGCAGTGTCAACCTGTCATCACCAATCACTCCCATCTCCAGCCACCATTACACACCATACTCCGGCGACAACTCCAACATTACACCATCTACCATTACCCACAGGATCATTGAACTCGATGTACCCTTGAAGCCACAACACCCAAAACATTATAAACACAGTAACTAGGGTACTAGACAGAAATTCCCAAATCACTATCTCAAAATTTAATTGCAATGCACTTCAGAAAAATGTTCCTATAAATCTTTGATGGCTATACAAATCTCCTAAATCAAATTCACCCAAAACAATTTCAAGCTTTAACTATGCTTAGCTAATATGTAAAACACAGTAGTTTTCAAAACTGCCTTTTTAATAGAGCTTTAAAATTTGTAATATAACTCAAGTACAAATTCTAATCTGAATATTGTAATGAAGCAAACATATTTGTTTAAGTCATAACTCAAATGAAGAATCAAACTAAAAGACAATGGGATGTATTACATCTAACTAAAAATTGAATCAGAGAAACCAAAAATGTTCAGGGAATCAATCATGCACACACACACAAACATATCCATATACATATTCACAGCATATTTATAATAGAATTTCATACCTAAATCAAAGTATGCAATCAACTTTTACCTATTTATAAACTTAAAAAGTTGAGTTACTCACCTTATTTATAAAATGCAGAGCACATCCAAATTTTAGCATGCAGGCCCTTAGTTTGAATTTTAAGGTATGCAGACCCCTTCTCTGTTCTTAAATGATGCATGCAGGCCTCAATTTGTTATGCAGGTGCCAGAGTTTTCAAATGCAAGAACATGCAGAGCTTCAGATCCAAACACATGTTGCAGACCTCATTGTTTCAGATGCTTTCATGTTGAAATGCAGGTTCTATTCCAGATTTGAAAATGAATGCATGCAGGTGAATTGTTCCCAGATTATGAAAATTGAGATGCAGGTCTTTGATTGAATTTTGTAATGAGGAGTTGCATGCAGGTTTGTATATTGGAAAGAGGAGTTACAGGTTTGATTTCATGGTTGCAGATTTGAAAATGGAAGATGCAGACTTGAATTTTGGAGGATGCAAATTTGTTTTGAAACAGAGGAGTTTGAAAAGAGGAGTGTGAATGCAATTGTTTTACAGGCTTGAATATTTGCTTGATTATGAAGAGGAATTGAATGCAGGTCTTTCTTGTTTTCATGTTGATGCAGGTGGTAATTTTGGAAAGAGGAGTTTGCAGGTTTGTAATTTGGGATATGCATATTAGTATATGGTTTGAGAATGTGATTTGGTTTTCTCTTTATTTAGGAATGAATAAAAGTGCATATGAATGAAGAGCAAAATTATATGAATGTATTTTCAGAAAATGAATTAAAAGAAAAAGAAAATGAAATATTGACACTTGTAAACATAGAGACACTTGTTAGCTTAAGGTTTTAACATACAAACACATGTCTTCATAAATTAATAAATGTTTAATTAAAGTTAATAAAGTATTAAGCCTACTTAATAAATTCCTATACATAATTATGAATTAAAATAATTTCTAAAGAATACAAGCAAAGTATTATAACAATATACAAGTGATTCATTTAGAAAAGATACTTTTAAAACAATTTATAAAAGAGCTTGTAACATAATTTAATATACAACTTGAATTAAAAATGAATTTTAAACTAATTAAAAACATTTATCTCATATTTTAAAAACATATAGTATTTAATTAAATATTTTTGAAAAGCTCAAATTAAAAATAAATCACCATTTCTATCTTCAAAACATATTAAAATTATACTATACTCATTTAAATAAAAACAAATTGTCTATTTAAAATATATACAAATACATATACATTATTAAATAGAAAACAATTTATTAACTTATCTAAAATAATTTCACAAATTAAATTATTAAATAAAGAATATTATTTAAATCAAATCAAATTTATTAACAAAACTATCAATTCAATATAAATTTAAATCCAGATTATTAAATTTATATTGTCCAAAATTCCGGGTCGTTACATTTAAACATTTGAAAATTCATATTTTCCAATCCAAATCTCTTTTAAACTATTTAAATATATTTATAAAACTTATTCCACATTTTTCCATACTTAAAAACTTTCGTTTAAACAAATTTGCTGTTATGGTCATTTAACTATACGAGCGCGATTTTTCTAGAAAATTGATCTGGACTTAATTCAAAATCTACTTATCAAATTTTGATTTTCTTTCTTCGTTTAGAGGATAGGGATATATTAGTCTAGAATTTTCTTATCTCGAACAATTCCGAGCTATATTTAACTCTACACATTCATTAGAACTTTTCGGCTCAAAATCGCGAGCTACCGTTCCGCGATGCATCTAGTTTTAACTTAATTTTCAACACTTGAAATAATCTAATCAAATTGAATTTTATCACTTATAAAATCATCGCAAATAATTTTTATATCAATATTTTCACCTTTTAATGCTTTTAAAGTTAATTTTCACTATTACCGTATTATAATATTATTATATTCCTAATATTTGAATAATAGATTTTAAATTCCAATTTCAGTTCAATTTCAGTTCTAATTCAAATTAAAATCAATTAAAACTTAGATTTCAAATCTAATTACAATTTAAACTCAAATGCAACCTTAATTTCACTTTCAGTTTTCAAAATCAATTTCAATTTCACTATTTATCTCAATTTCACTATCCTTTTTAATCTCGTTTCACTTCAGATTTCAAATTTTCTTTTATTTTTACTTTAATTTCAATTCTAATTGAAAAGAGACTTTTTTTTACGAAGTATATCATCTCACGAAAATTGATTTTTATTTAACAAAAGGGTTACTTAATTAATAATGATATAAATTTGATGTCCATATTAACATAACAGCCATATAAACAATTATATGACATTAACATATTCAATACAGGTATAATATGATAAGTGTAATAACATTACAATGGATCATCCAACTTATTCAAACAATCAATCAAACATCCATATCATCAAATATTGATTATCTAACATGACAATTAAACTAGATAAACAATATAATTCAAAAAGCAATAAGAATTTCTCACCTTTAACTGAATTGACTAACTTCCTACCGTCATTCAAATCACAACAGCATTTCATCTAAATAATTACATAACTCAACCAAAACTTTTCCAATTCAACTCATTCTTACTCCATACTCTCGGCCATCACTTCTACGTTTTCTTTGATTTCGGTCATGCCCCCTCACCTCCATATTTCTCACGGCCAGGCACCATTAAGGAAAAGAAGAGAAGTAGTAAATTAAGAAGAGATTAGAGAGTAACAAGTGGATTCATGCTTAAGTACTCCACTATTTTTAACCCTCCAACCTTCTTAAAGAGGAGAAGACATTAGTAAGCAAAAAAGAACTCAAAAATGAAGAAGAAGAATGAGATGTGTGAAAAATGAGAAGAATGGATGAGTATTTATAGGAAAAATAGGAGTGGTGAATTACAAAACTAACCCTTTACAAAATTATCAAAATATCTTTACTTTGTCTCACTTTTTCAACATTTACAATCATCTTATCACATCATCACTTTATGTCTTAATCACTTAATATTTAAGTAAAGAAAAGTAAAGATTTGGTTGGATTTGATGTGACATGTTTTGTCTTTTTGTGTTTACTTTTGCTAATTGTTTTCTGAACTTGTTTAGTAAAAGTAAACTTGATTAGTGAATTAAATAAATTTTATATTATTTGAATATAAGCTCATATATAAGAAAATAAAGGTGCAACAACATTGCGATAACTTTTAATTGACAAAATGTTGATTTTCGACAAAATGTTTTACGGTCACATTTTGACGTTTTAGTCAAAATATTCGTTTATGTAAACCAAATTTGAAATGAAATTTTTCCTTATTTTAAATAGATTAAAACATGTCTATTGTGACAGTCCGCTAATCCGTACCCTTTGAATAGACAATAAACCACACATGTTTGATCCAAAAAGAACAGACTGACAGAAAGTTAGTGTAACGATCCGATTTTTCGAATTTCGAAAGTCGACATTAATACATCCACTGTATCAAATGCCGAACAATCGAACGCCGGAAAACCTAACCATTAAGGTTAAAGAAGAAGAAGATAGAAGAAGAAACAAAAACAATAACAGAATCTCACATTTCGCAGCGGAACAAATATAATAGATAAATGAATATTTTTAAACAAAGAACTATATCTGTTATTACAATACAACATCAGAGTACAGCAACAACATACAACACTGGCAGTTATAATGACTTGCTTACATAGAATTTTGTCTCACACAAACCCGAACGCAGTAGATACTACATAGTACAAATAATACGTCTCCCCATTCAGCTGGCCTCCAAGTCTCCTCGGCAATCCATCCAGATCTAAATGATAACCAGAATCTAGGCTGCTCGTGTGGAAAATTATAGGCATCCAGAGTTTAGAAAGGAAACAATAAACTCCAGGTCAGTCGTGAGACTGGTGTGAGATCTTAAAAACAGTTATTTTCACAAAGAAAATAAAAGAAATTCGCTATGCTTTTGGAAAATGAAACTATCATAAGGCCTCCCGCCACATACACAATGCAAAGGCAGAATTGGAGGAGATTTCTCCTTATGATAGTCAAATATGCTTAATACGCAAACTCCTTTTTAATATTATCATTAGTGCATAGTGTGGAAAACATTTCGAAAGTATAATATTAATCTTAGCCAGCATAGGCATTTCGCACTTATGCCTACTATAGCTGTGATGACCTGAACTCGATGTCCGACAAACAACATCAAATTCATATCGCGGGAGCTTGCCATAACATTAGACGATAAATAACACAGCAGAGACAAAAGATGATACCACTGATATAACATGAATACAATATCCAATACATCAATTTGCTACAATGATAATCATCAACATCAGAGAATATACAACACAGAATACAGCGGAACACGATACAATATGAGATGAGTCTTTACAGAATTTAATACGGCAACTCAAATCCAAAACTCCAAAGCTAGAGCTCCAAAACTTCAAACTCGATCCACCATCAAGGTTGTACCAGAATAAGCAAGGTCACTCATGGACTCCAAAGACTACAAAATGTATCAAACAGGAAGCTTAAGCTACTAAACGATATCTACCATCTGACTATCTGACAAACCAAACTCTAGACTGCCCGTGTGGAAAATTGTGGGCACCCACAGTTTAGGAAGGAAATAATAAACTCCGAGTCAGTTATGGGACTGGTATGAGCATACAAAAATGGTTTGTCCTTATAAAAACAATCAAAAGGTTTAAATTTGAAATCCGCAATGCTTTTTGGAAAATGAAACTACCATAAGGCCTCCCGCCATGCAAACGCAGAATTGGAGGAGATTTCTCCTTATGATAGTCAAAAATGCTTGATACGCAAAAACCATTTTAATATTATTATTAGTGCACAGTGGAAAACATTTCGAAAGTATAATATTAATCTTAGCCAGCATAGACATTCTGAACTATGCCTACTATAGCTACCATCCAAACAGTCGGGCCCCACCATAAGTAGATGGCAGGTTATAAAACTAAAACCGTACAAGGCTCTTATTGGATTATTGGATTTTCCAACAAACGGTCGGGCTAAGGAACTTCCTATTGCCACATGGGAACCCCTCTAGAGGGACACCCCGAGAACCTACCCGGATTTCTGCCAACACAAGGCCGGTTACCCCCTTCCCGGGAAGTAAAACCTAAGATATGCCACCCCTGGTCATTTGCGACCTTTATACGAGAGCTCTTAACACCAACAACATCACACAGTAATAAATATACTACAGTGTCCACATGAGTAAGTATATGGGCTCCATACCATGATATTACCCTTTTCCAAAAGGATTAGACATAACCTAGAGGAGCTACCCCTAAAACCTTGCCGTATCATTCCTGTTTCGACCATTACCGGTTTGTGAGGCTCGATGAGGTCTCGTCCACAAAGCTACGCTCTACATGAAAGCCATGCGTTGATCACAAATGGTCAACAAATGATCATCAACACACAGCAGCATTTAGCATGCCACATTACCAAATTGGAAGTACATCGCTGATAACCTTCAATTACATAACCTATGAGCTCGTACGTCTCAGAGAAGGGTGTTAAGCTAAGAGAATAAATTCTCCACCACCAACAGATATGTATTTGAAAAGAAATCTTCTTTATATCTCAAAGTGTAGTTTCAGACACACAACCATACAAGTCTGTTATGGGTTCGAACAGAACCGAAGGTACTTCCGAAGAAGCCCTTGCAATACGGGTATTCACAATCCTGATCGGACTTCCCATGACTTAGTAAATCTCTATACCGTAGCTACTTGGTGCAGAGACAATCGATAAGTCATCCTATTTTTCTCGCAAGTACCCGGTCTTCACCACCGGTCTTCAAATGCTATCCATAACGACGTATCATTATTCGGAATGGGTTATATGACACAAAGTCATCTCCCGGCTAAACCGAATAATGAGCGCAAATTTAAAAAAATATGGATATGAAATTTCAATTAAGTCATAACCTTAAAATTCAAAACTTTCTTTCAAATGGTTTAAACCAATTACCATTTCAAATCTTTTAAACAAAAAGATTCATTTCACAAAGTTCATCCAGTTTCACAAAGATCCATTCATGGATGTCAAAACAATTTCCATTTCAATTGGATTAATTCATTTAAATCCTTAAATCAAAGATTTATCTCATAGCTTTCAAAACTCGTTTTCAAAGATTCATTCATAACTTGGAAAACCATTTTCAATTCAAACATGAAATCCCTTTAATACGAATTGGAAATTCATTTCTTGTATGAAAGCTTTTTATCATTTGGAAACAACAGTTTTATTTAGGAAAAAATCGATCTTATTTATACAAGTTAAAATCTTTGAGGTTAATTCAAATTCCCAAAACAACACTTTAAAAATGGTATAAAACCCATATAAGCTCGTATAATCTTTTTTAAGTCATAAATACCAAATATAGAATTCAATTTCAGATATTGAATTCCAATTTAAATCAAATTATTCAAATTCCAAATCTTTATTAAGTTATTCAAAATAACTTTCATTTTTAAAACACCTTTAAAAGCTTTTTATATTAAAATCAATTCATTTCCAAAACCATTTTAGTTCCAAAATTTGATTTAAAAATTATTTTCTAAAATTTGTGACTTAACCAATTTCCACGTGCAATCCATATTTGTGTGTGTATAAGTGTGGTCCAGGGGGTTTTACATAATAGTGCGCAGCATCAATCATCACAGGTTCAATCATATCAATCTCGATAAGCGATATAATCCATAACTCTTATCTTCATTCACAGATTCACAAATAAAGTAAATTTATCAATCACAAAGATTCATCATTACGATTCGATGTGGATTTCGGATAACCGACAGAGATCCGACTCCCTGTCGCATCGAAATTCAAATGCCGTTTTACGGGCAAAGGGTTTTCACATACATGTAGAAACAAATCACAAATCACAGTTAAGCACAAAGCAATTCGCTTCTCACAATATCATAAACACGAACAGAAATATCAATCCAGTACACAACATTTTGATGATAGTCAATCATCTTCAATCTAAGGTGAAGGTGGTTTAAAATAATTAACCACATAATTATTTAAATCAATGATTAACTATTCTTCATGATAAATTAATCAAATTTTAATTAATTATTCCTTAATCTACTATCTTAATTCACTACTAATTATAAATTAATTGACTTTAATTATCTAATTAAATTTTTTAATTACAAATAAATTAAACACTTAATTGTTAATTAGCCAAATCTTTAATTTCAAATTGATTAATCTCTAATCACTTAGTTAATTACAATTTTAAATTAATTAACCATTCATAATTACCCTTTTGAACAATTAATTAATAATAATTATTTGTCTTAATTAACATTTTAAAAATCTTCTTTAAAATTTGAAATCAAATTGTCGCTAAATTGAAACTTTAATGTTAATTAACTTTAATACTTAACTTAAGTTGACTACTTAATTAAAATATTAATTAAGATTTAAAACATTCTTACGTATTCACTTAGTTAATTTAAATTTGAAACAAATTCTTAACCCAAAATAGTCAAACATTAATTACCTTGCGACGCAGCTTCTTCTAGGCTCGAGCAGTTTAGATGTCAAACTGTCGCAACCTATCCAGGATCTTCCTCACGAATGATGATTTCGTGTCAATAAACTGATAGAATGATAAATGCTGAATTTCGTTGATCGTGATGATGCCGGAATCTAGCTATTCCAACCCATTGATCTCGCAAGATATCGTGTTGAAAGATCTATAATTCGATCGTTGATCACTCGAAAGTGATACCGAGAATTGGCTTCAACTTCATTGATTCGTGCACGAATAACCCGAAGATGGAAAGAAGAAGGAGATCACACACTCAACTTCAACAATGGTGGCCAAAGTTCACACACAAATTTATTTCAAAAATCAACTCTCTTTACAAATGACAACACACCCCTATTTATAGGAAATTACAACACACAGACATGCGACTCAACCAGCTACTTCGCGACCTAACATCACACGACGTAACATCACACGAGTTACAACACACACGACTTAACACATGCGACATAATGAAATTACAACATGACTTAACTCAACATTTAATTAAAACATACAACTTAACTCAACAACACAACATATGACATAACAACATCACACGACTTAACAACACAATACAAGTTACAACACCATGCGACATAACAGGATGGCACAGCTTCAGGAGAGACTTAGCGATATAAGGAATCAACGACTTAAGAAGAATGCGACTTAAGAAATGCGGCTTCAGTGAATGACTTAAGAAGATACACGGCTTCATGCAGCATAAGAAACCATGCGACCCAAGCGACATAGCGTTATAAGTGAAAATACGGATTTGTTTCTTGAGCCATTATCTTCAAGGTAGGTCGTTGAGCGACTTAAGCATGTGACTTAAGGAAACGAGCGACTTAAGGTCGTTGAGCGACTTAAGCGACATAACTCGCTTATCATGATGCACTGATGGTTGGGACGGCTTAAGGTCGCTGAGCGACTTATGTGGTTGCGACTTAAGGAAATGCGACTCATAGCAGGCCGAGCGACTCATAGCAGGCGACTTATCATGGTGCGCTGCATCATCCTCCCCTGGTTGAAAAGAATTCGACCCCGAATTTACACTTTCCTCTTCTTCGACATACTCATTCTCATGATATGGAATCAAGTGTTTGACGTTGAAAACGTCAGCAATATGGATATAATCCGGCAATTTTAACTGATAAGCATTATCATTAATCTTCTTTACGATTTCCGAAGGACCAATCTTTCTAGCAGCTAGTTTGTTGTACGTACCAATAGGAAATCGATCCTTAGTCAATACTGCATATACAAAATCTCCTTCTTTGAACTCAGCATTTCGTTGTTTAATATCTACGAATTGCTTATATTTCTCATTCGCCTTAAGCAATCATTCCTGCACAACCTTGTGGCACTCTTGCAATTCATTCACAAAATCACTAGCTCGTTTGATCACTCCTTTCTGTTGTGGTACTATAGATAAATCCAATGGTCCCTTAGGAATTGTTGAGTAAATGACCTGGAATGGACTGAACCCGGTGCTATGATTAACCGCATGGTTGTGTGCAAACTCAGCTTGACACAGCTTGGAATCCCAACTCTTCAAATTGTCATTTACGAGGCATCTCAATAGATTACCTAGGGATCTATTCACAACTTCTGTCTGTCCATCCGTCGGTGGATGATAAGAATTACTAAATTTCAGCTTTCTCCCGACCATTCTCCATAGACTCATCCAAAAATGACTCAGAAAACGAGTGTCTTTATCCGATACAATAGATTCAGCCAACCCGTGAAGACGGTAGATCTCTCTGAAGTATAACTGTGCGACATTAACTGCATCTGCAGTCTTCTAGCATGCGATAAAATGTACCATTTTTGAAAACCGATCAACCATTACGTAGATAGAATCATTGCCATGTTGCATCCTCGGCAAGCCCAATACAAAGTCCATACTAACATCCACCCATGGTTTAGTAGGTATAGGGAACGACATATATAAACCTGCATTTGTTGCGGTCCCCTTTGAAACTTGACAAATATGGCATCTCTGAATGAACTTTTCAACTTCCTTCCTCATTGACGGCCAAAAATAAGAGTTTGATATCAACTGCATAGTATGGTCGCGGCCCACGTGTCCTTCTTTATGTAATTCTTTGATAATTTTTCATTTGTAGACTGTAATCTGGAATACACAACTGATTTCCTTTGAATAGAAAACCTTCAACCAGCATATATCCATCCATGCTTCCCTGCTTGACTTTGTCTAGGATTTCAGAAAAATATGGATCTGAAGTAAGTAAATCTGGAAGTAAGTCAAAACCCATCACCTCTACTCGCATGGTTGTTAGTAAATTCTCCCACTGACTCAATGCAGCGGCAACGCGATTAGTTACTCCAGACTTGTGCTTTACGACAAATGTAAATTGTTGCAAATAAGCTATCCACGATGCATGCCTAGATGCAATTTTATTCTGCCCTTGTAAATGTTTCAACGCTTCATGGTCCGTATACAAAAAAAATTCTTTGTGGAACAAGTAATGTCTCCAATGCTTCACAGCCTGCACAATAGCATAAAACTCCACATCATAAGTACTGTATCGCAACTTTGCTCCCGAAAGTTTTTCACTGAAATAGGCAATTGGACGACCCTTCTGACTCAACGCTCCTCCAATTCCAACTTTGGATGCTTTTGTATGTAACTCAAATAGTAACTGAAAATCTGGCAACACTAGAATCGGTGCTGAGGTTAAAAGTTCCTTGATTTGCTCAAAATCAGATACTGCCTCTTTCGTCCGTGAAAACTGCTTTCCTTTCATACAATCAGTAATAGTATCCATTACACTATTAAAGTGCGGTATAAATCTTCGATAAAATGAAGCTACCCCATGGAAACTTCTGGCTTCTGTTATAGTTTTTGGCTGTGGCCAATTTCTGATTGCGGCTACTTTACTCTGGTCCACTTGTATCCCTTCCTTAGACACGACATAACCCAGAAATAAAACACTTGGCGTCATGAACACGCATTTTTTCGTCGCTGCATAGAACTATTCTTGACGAAGAATAGTTAACACCTTTCGCAAGTGTTGAATGTGCTCCTCCGTGCTA
This sequence comes from Allium cepa, assembly GCA_030765085.1. NCBI lineage: Eukaryota > Viridiplantae > Streptophyta > Magnoliopsida > Asparagales > Amaryllidaceae > Allium > Allium cepa. The sequence goes on along the minus strand of CM060943.1, from coordinate 869,279,933 downwards.
ACACTATATATCAAGATATCATCAAAGTAGACTACAACAAACTTCTTGATGTAAGGTCTGAAAATTTGATTCATCACCCTCATAAATGTACTTGGTGCATTAGATAGACCAAATGGCATGACCAACCATTCATATACTCCTTCCCGAGTCTTGAATGATGTCTTCCATTCATCACCTGGTCTTATGTGAATCTGATGATAACCACTCTTAAGATCGATCTTAGAAAAGATTACAGACCCACAGAATTGATCCAATAGATCATCAAGTCTTGGCATAGAAAATCTGTATCTGACAGTTATTTTGTTGAGCGCCCTGCTGTCGGTACACATTCTCCATGAACCATCTTTCTTCGGTACCAACAGAGCTGGTACAGCACAACGACTGAGACTCTCTCGAAAACGCCCTTGCTAAAGCAACTCCTCAACCTGTCTCCTCAACTCTTCATGCTCTTTTGGATTCATACGATAATGCGGCCTATGCGGTAAAACAACACCTGGCACTAGATCAATTTGATGTTGTATATCCCTCAATGGCGGTAATTCCTTAGGTAATTCCACAGGAAAGACATCTTCAAATTCATTTAACACTGGTCTAGCTTCCGCAGGATCTTCACGATCTTCACTTTTTTCATACCCAATCAACATAAACATTTCAGCACTATCTTTCACTTCTTCAACAAATTCTCTCGTAGATAATTGACTAACTGATTCCACTTTCTTCTCTGACTTGCTTTCACTTTGTTCATGCTTCTTAGGAACTAAGGTAATTTGGGTCCCTTCGAACATGAAACTGTAGCTGTTGGTGCGACCATTATGTTGTACAGCTCTATCATATTGCCATGGTCTTCCCAATAGTAGATGACACACATCCATATCGACAACATCACACCATATATCATCTTTGTACTTTTTCCCAATAGAAAATGTAACAAATGCTCGTCTTTCGACTGTCACTTCTCCACCTTTCTTTAGCCATGCCAGTTGATAAGGTCTAGGGTGTTTTTCAGTCTTAACCCTAACTTCGTGATGGCTTCTTCAGAAATAATGTTATCGCAGCTTCCTGCATCAATAACAAATCGACAAACCTTTCCCAAGACAGTACATGTAGATTGAAAGATATCGCTTCTCAGCCAACTAGAATCATTCTCATGCTTTGGCACTAAACAAGACCTCCTTATCATCAAGTTATACCCTTCGTCTCCTGGCACAACTTCTTCATCTTCATCAAACTTCGATGGTTGAGAATAATCAACTTCAGCTTCTACATCCTCATACTCACATTCCTCTTCAACTAATGCTCTCTTCTTTGGCTTTGTACATTCATTACTTTTATGGCCAAACTCCTGACAATTATAGCACTTGATACTGTTATTGACCTTTGCTTTAGCGGCTTCATTGACAATTGGTTTATTGACTGCCATGGAAGCATTAGCACTGCTACTAGCACCCTTATTCTGGTTGTTAGAACCCGCAAACACACCACTTCCTTATCTCCCTTGTTTCTCCCAAGCTAGAGCTTTCTGATGTGCTTCAGCAACAGACATTAGATTAAACATATTAACCATGTCTTGAATTTACATTCGTAACCCTCCAACATATCTAGCCGTTAGTTGTTCCTCGGTTTCCATAATATCATTCCCTGCAATTAATTGATAGAATTCATCTGCATAATCATTCACTGTCTTCATCCCTTGTCTCAAATTTTGCAATCGTTGATACATAAGAGATTGATAATTGTACAGCAAGAAAGTTGCTTTCATCATCTTTCTCATCTTCTCCCAAGTGACAACTTTTTATTTTCCCATTCTCTCCCGAGTTAGTTTAGTTTGCTGCCACCAAGCCATAGCTCTGCCCCTTAGTTTTGTAGCAACTAGTTGGACTTTGCGATTCTCAGGCACCTCTATGAATTTCAAAATTTCTTCAACACTCGACAACCAATCAATAAATTCTTCTGCTTGCATACCACCTTTGAATTCTGGAATTTCCATCCTCATACCTGACTCCCATTTACGATCATTTTCTGAATCCAGATATTTATTTCGTACTTGGCCTCAATTTCGATAATGAATACTACCTCCATCACCATCTTCCTCAGAATCAGATGTACTTCGATATCGATCCTGACCATATACGTCCCTACGACCACGCATGTCCCTTCTACCCTGTCTTTCAACATCACGATATGGTTCATTTTCAAACCCACGTGGAGTTCTTCCCTCTTCATTTCGATACCCATGGTGGTTTCTCATAATTGAAACTGAAGATTCTCTCATATCTCGATAAGACTGGGGTGACATCCTCCGTTCTCCCGAAACCGATGGTGAAACCATGTTTCCACTCTGGTTCGAAACTGGTGACGTTCTCCTTTGATTTTGATTCATGTCCTTCATCAATTTCTCCAAATTTTCAATACCCTCATTGAACTTTTCATTGATACGCTGCTCCATCTGGTCAGCTTCTTGTCTTCTATACAAATCTTCAACATTATGAAAGTGATTAGCACGTCTCGAAGGCATGATCATTAAACAATCTCGTTTCCCTCTCTAATCTAGCTCTGATACCAATTGACGCACCTTCTTCTAGGCTCGAGCAGTTTAGATGTCAAACTGTCGCAACCTATCTAGGATCTTCCTCACGAATGATGATTTCGTGTCAATAAACTGATAGAACAATAAATGCTCAATTCCGTTGATCGTGATGATGCTGGAATCTAGCTATCTCCAACCCATTGATCTCACAAGATACCGTGTTGAAAGATCTACAATTCGATCGTTGATCACTCGAAAGTGATGCCGAGAGTTGGCTTCAACTTCGTTGATTCGCGCACGAATAACCCGAAGATGGAAAGAAGAAGGAGATCACACTCAACTTCAACAATGGTGGCCAAAGCTCACACACAAATTTATTTCAAAAATCAACTCTCTTTACGAATGACAACACACCCATATTTATAGGAAATTACAACACACACACATAAGACTCAACCAGCTACTTCGCGACCTAAGGAAATTACAACACGACTTAACTCAACATTCAATTACAACATACGACTGAGACAACCCTCCCTAACTTTTCATTTTAACTGAATGACTCAATTTAGTCTGAGCTAAATTCAGGGTTGCACTCTTTCACAGACCAACTATTTTCTTCTTTTTTTTTATGTTTTTTTTAATGTTTTTATTTATGTTTTTATTTCCCAAGATCCAATCTGATCAATATAAAAATATTGATATACTTCTTTGTAAAATCTATTTGAATGTTCATATAAACATTCAGATCATTTTTTTTAGAGTATTTTTGGCAAAGGATAACTCAGTCTGTTTTAAACAATAAAAATAAACTGAGGTTATACACAGTAAAAGGAATTGAAAAGATCCTTTCTACTTGAATATCTGTGCAATTTGATTAACCAATTCCTATTTGTTTTCTTATGCTTAGCATTTGTGTATTTAATAAAATATATGAACTAACTCATAACGTTTAAATTTATCAAAGTTTGCTTTACAAACAGTTAAACTGGGGTTGTGCATGCTTCTGTGCACCTGTGTGCACATAACCATGCACAGTTGCAATTTGCTTCACCTTAGTCCTCAGATGGACTAATTTGTTTAGGTAAGATTCCGGAATTAGTTAGTTATAATCTACAAGTTTCACTTACTCGTATAATCATCAAGTACATTTTTAAATCTGGGTTCATATCTCTTATGTTTTTTTCTCTTTCTTTTTTGCCTATGGGTTTTTCCTTACCTTATAATACCTGCAATGGTTAAGTAAATAGGTTCTATTCTCTAAAACACTCTAGTGCATAAGTATACTTTACTGGTTCACAATTACTTCAGATTTACTACCAAACTTATTACTTGATTCATACAAAGATTTCTTACAGGCAGGTTATAATATAAAGCTAAATTTCATTATCTTTTTCTTCACTGAGACTAGTTCTATCACAAGTGGTTTAAATCATTAAATACATTGCAATTTGAGTTACAACATCATTCAAACATTACCACAAAACAGTTCTTTAGCAAAAGAAAAGAAAACATAAAGAAGCATTCTTCTACAAATCTAAACTTTAGTTAACCAGCAATTCATCTTAGCATCATGCTTCTGCCCCCTTTTCACTTAGCTTCATTCTTTCCTGTAGACACCATATGATCTACTCCACAATGTGAGTGAAGCACCCATTTGATGCAAGCAACAAACAGGTCAGACTAAACTCTGGTACGAGTAAATTCAATTGACAATGCATAAGATTAATGAAATTAGTTCCACATCACCTTTATTTCAGAAGTTAACTGTTCTACTCAAATTGTTAAACCACTTCCTCATGTACACATTTTTTTGTATCCTTACAGTGAAGTGAGTGAATTGCTAAATACATGTATATGTGCTTAGACTAATTTCCTAGCAGAAATTCTTATTTCAAGAATTCATAGCAGCCATCATACAAATCACATTTCATAAACATGAACAAGCAACACCCCTACCATTAAGCTAAGGCATCAAAACTGAGTCTGCATACTAGAACTCACCATACTCCTAGCATATTCACCTATGCTTGTAAGTTCATTTAAATATCATTGTTAAGGGTCCAATATCACATTCATGGTTGCACTGGTGCACACTGCCTGGAACTACTGCTTAATTTCCAATGCACTACAAGCTACATGGACATGAACATGCCATGTGCAAACTCACACCCCATCCTTGATGCAAGCCAACCACTATGTCATACCCACTTCCCTCATACCCAACCTAATAGAGGTGACCCAATTCCTTAGTTTAATTACTAAGTTTTCCTTTCATGTGTGCAGGTATCAACTATACTATGTCATGCCCAAAATCTTTATGTACCTAACCAGTAAGTGCTAGAAGTTTTCATGCATCCATAAAACATTCATCCATTCATACATTTCAACAATCAATTAATCACATTTGTATATTATTTCAAGTCAGTTTTGTTCAGAGATAGGCCTTTGGCTAAAGCGTGGATCAAAATATTTTAGGAAATGAAATGCCACTGTGGTTCCCAGTAATAAGGTCCTTGTAGTCAACTTATATATATATATATACACATATATATATATATACATATTCCTTTGAAATGTGTTCACTTATTGCTCAACCTTAGTCCTCAGAGAACGATCAATAATGGATTAAAACTTAACTCATGGAAACCCCATTGCACCCTAATCCATAGTTCAATTACAAGGCATAAGCCATAGGACCCCTTCCTCTTACTGCCTTGCACCTTACTTTCCTTATTAATTTATGCTATTAACCAAAAACATTTCTCAGTTTCATAAACATATAAATAAATCAGTTATCATCAGCTTATCATTAAATATACCTTGTATAACAATCATAGGTTAAATGACAACCAGCAATACAAACCATATATTTTCAGAACAACTGGAAAAATGGTTAAACTAAAGAAAAATGCAAGCGAAATTTCAAACAGAGTTAAAATAAACTAGAGGTTAAATTAAATAGCTGCCTTTCATAGGTCTTAATGCCTTGCCAAGTGAGGCTTTACTCACCAAAGTTCTCCTTCCCAAGTCTTGATTCAGGTCTGCCATTATTTTCCTCAAACTGCTGCCTATTTTCTTTTTCCTTTCTATATTTTGTTTTTCTGGTTTCCTAGTGTGTACCCGTAGGAGATAATGAGGTATATAGTGGAGTTGTTAGGGTTTTAAGGTTAGTTAGGTAATTTATTTTTATCAGAAATCGCATCATTATTTCTGATTTCACCCAACAGTTCACCCTCTCCACTTTCCCTCCTCACCATTTTCCCTTTTTTCCTTGTCTTAACTATTTTTGGCAAATTTCTTTACACACTATATGCATGATTTTTGGCTCGGGCATTTCTTGTCTTTTCTGATTTTAATCATGCATATAAGTTTGCTTGTATGGCCAGCTATGTGTGTATTTCTACTAAATGCTGGGCATATGTATTTATATTTTTTTCTACCCACACAAGCCACTGTGCTTGTACTTATGCTATAGAAGTTAGAGTTAAAATCTTTCTTAGGTTGTTTATGCATTTTATTTAAGTTATTGTGTATTTATACTTAATGGTCGTGCACTAATTTATTTTCTTATTTTCCTGCAAGATCCTTACAAAATTACTTGCTCAGGCTGTACACTGCAACAGTGTGCACATGCACAAGGACATGCATTCTCATTTTCACACAAGCATCTCCCAGAAAATTGTATTTATACTAATTTCTTCACATAACTAAATAAAATTTAAATGACTTAAATTTTCTACATGCTTGCTTAACTAGGGCTGTCACATACACCCCTCCTTTAAGAAATTGTGTCCCACAATTTAATACTTCTTACTATATTAATCAAGTATAACAAACATCAGATACACATTCCTAAAGTCAACCAAAGCATACATCAAACAAACACATCCAACTCTGGACATCATGTTTATCTAAATAAATTCAATCATAATAAGTAAAATACTTCTACCTTAATTTCCAGTTGCAAATAGTTGAGGGTATTGGACTTTTATCTTGTCTTCAACCTCCCATGTACAATCATTAGGGTCTAGACTCCACTGCACCTTTATTAGTTTAATTGTTTTGTTTCTCAATTTCTTATCTTCCTTGGCTACAATGCCCACTGGCTTCTTCTCATACATCAAATCTGGTCTGACTTCCACTTTGTTTTGTGACTGAACCACAGAAGCCTCATAATGTATACATTTCCTTAACTGTGACACATGAAATACATTGTGTATCCACTCATTTCTTCTGGCAACTTCAACTTGTAAGCCATCTTCCCTATCCTTGCAATGATCTTATATTGTCCTATATACCTTGGGGTTAGCTTCCCTGCCTTGCCAAATCTCAACACCTTCCTCATTGGTGAAACTTTTAAGTACACATATTCTCCTAACTCAAATTCAAGTGGCTTCCTTCTCCTATATGCATATGATTTCATTCTATCTTGTGCTGCCTTCATTCTCTGTCTGATCGGTGTGATTTTTGCATTTGTCTCTTTCACATGATCTAGTCCTAGCATTACCTTATCACCCACTTCTAACCAGCAAGCAGGTGACAAACAAGGCCTTCCATATAGAGCCTCATAGGGTGCCATTCCTATACTACTCTGGTAGCTGTTGTTGTAAGCAAATTCTGCTAAATGAAGGTAGTCTTCCCAATTCCCACCATGATCCAACACACAAGCCCTAAGTAGATCCTCCAAAAATTTATTGACTACTTCTGTTTTGCCATCAGTTTGGGGATGGTAGGCTGTGCTCAAGCATTACTCAACCCTCATTGCCTGTTGAAAGCTACTCCAGAACTTAGATGTGAATATGGTATCTCTATCACTAATGATAGTGGTAGGAACCCCATGTAACTTCACTGTCTCTTTCATGAAGACTTGTGCTAGTTTTGGTGCATTTCTGTCACTCTTTACTGGTATGAAGTGTGATGATTTGGTCAATCTATCTACCACCACCCAAATGTTGTCATTTCCTCTCTTTGATCTTGGAAAGCCATCAATGAAATCCATTGATATGCTTTCCAATTTCCACCTTGGAACTTCCAGAGGTTACAGCAGTCCACTGGGTCTTTGGTACTCAGCCTTGACTTGTTGGCAAGTCATACACTTTGCCACATATTCACCCACACTTCTCTTCATTCCTTTCCACCAATAGCTCCTCTTTAGATCATGATAAATTTTAGTGCCACCTGGGTGTATGGTATACTTTGACTTATGATGAACATCCATGATCTTCCACTTCAGTGCTTCTGTGTTAGGCACACATAGCCTTCCTTTATATCTTATACTTCCTTTTTCATCCAGTTCAAATTTGTCAAGCTTTGAACCATTCTTTAACAACTCCTTCTTTTCTCTCAAGAATGCATCCATATCTTGGGACTGGTTCACTTCTTCCACTAAGTCTGATTTTATTGTGATAAGGCTGATCTTGCCATAGTGCTCCATATCCTTACCCACTTCCATAGATTGTTCCCCCATGTCTTCCACTTCTACATATGTCAGTGTTAATAACATTTTAAACTCCTCTATCATCAGTGTAGCCAACTTGGCATGCTGTCTACTTATCTGCCACTCTATTTGCTTTCCCTGGTGTGTACATAATGTCCAAATCATAGGCAGCAAGGAATTCCACCCACCTATGTTGTCTCATGTTTAAATCTTTTTGAGAAAATAAATACTTCAAAGCTTTGTGGTCAGTATAAAGCTCAAACTTTGCTCCCAACAGGTAGTGTCTCCAAAGCTTTAGTGCATACACCACTGCTGCCAATTCCAAGTCATGTGTTGCATACTTGGTTTCACTGGGTTTCAGTTGTCGTGATGCATAAGCTATTACTCTACCTTCTTGCATAAGGACAGCTCCAATACCTGAACCACTTGCATCAGTGTACACTACCAGACTGTCATTGCCTTCTGGAATTTTTAGCACTGGTGCTTCCATCAATGCCCTCTTCAACTGGTTGTATGCCCCTTCACACTTCTCAGTCCATAGGAAAGGTTGATCTTTTCTTGTTAACTTGGTTAGTGGGGCTGCTATTTTAGCAAAATCTTTTATGAATCTCCTGTAGTACCCAGCCATGCCCATGAATGATCTGATTTCAGTGACATTGCTTGGTCTTTTCCATGCTTGCACTGCCATGACTTTATTTGGATCTACTGAAATTCCTTCTGGGAAAATTATATGGCCTAAGAATTTTATTTCATCCTTCCACAAAGAACACTTTGCAAATTTAGCTTTAAGGCCTTGTTGCCTTAGTGTGCTCAGTACCATATGCAAGTGCTTCTCATGTTCACTAACTAACTTAGAGTATATTAGTATATCATCAATGAAAATCAGTACAAATTTATCTAAGTAATCTCTGAAAATTCTATTCATCAAATCCACAAAATAGGATGGTGCATTAGTCAAACCAAATGGCATTACTACGTATTCATACAAGCCATACCTAATGTTGAAAGCTGTAAATTTATTGCTTTCTTCTTCTACTTTCATTTGATGGAAACCAGATGCTAAGTCAAGTCTAGAAAATACTTTAGCACCATTTAATTGGTCAAAGAGATCATCAATTCTAGGTAAAGGGTATTTATTTTTGATGGTGACTAAGTTTAATTCTCTATAATCTATGCACATTCTCAAGGAACCATCATGCTTTTTAACAAATACTACTGGTGATCCCCAATTTGAACTGATAGGCCTAATGAATCCTTTTTGTTCTAATTCTTCTAGTTGTTTCTTCAACTCAATCAGTTCTTTAGGACCCATTCTATTTGGTTTCTTGATGACAGGGCTTGTTCCTTGTTTTAGTCTTATTTGAAATTCTACTGGTCTGTTATGAGGTATGACATTCACTTCACCAAACACATCAGGTTATTGGTTAACTATGGGTATCTCATTTAGACTTAATTCAACTTCACCACTGTTCAAGTTGAACATTTTTCACATACCCCTATCCTTGGCTGCTTCATACATAACCACAACCCTCTTGTCATCAGGAAGTTGTAGTGAAATGGTGGAATTTTCTAAGTTAATGATAGCACAAAAGCTTTTTAACCAATCCATTCCCAATATAATACCTAGCTTAGGGTAATTCAACACATATAATACGGAGATAAAGGTGTGACCACCCATGCATATTTCTACTTGCACGCATTTCATATGGGTAATGCAGGAACTACCTAAAGGACTATCAACATGCAATGGCTTATCAACAAGAATACATGTCAACCCTAATTTCTGAACGACATCATATGAAATAAAAGAGTGTGTGGCTCCTGTGTCAAAAACAACTTATATGGGTATGCCTTTAATAAATAATATACCTTCCACTTGGCTAGGTGCCTCCATTGCCTTGCCTTTCCCTTCAAGTACAGCCACCTTTGCCATCTCTGGGCACTGCCTCTTCATGTGCCCCTCTTTTCCACAGTTGTAGCACCTAAGAACAGTTGACTTGGGTGCTTGGCATTTGGTTTTATATGGCCTTCCTTTCCACAGTTATAACAGATCACTTTAGGTTTCTTATTGTCAAAGCTTTCCACTTTACTTCCTTCTTTGTTCATTGCTTCTCCCTTCTTCCTCTCATATGGGTGTGCTCTATTCTTTCCTTTCTTGTTGTTCTTGAAATTCCTAAACTTTTCTCTGGCATTATCATGTTGCTCAAATGACAATGTCAAGTCCATAACTTAATCAAATGTTCTGTCTTTATATGGTAACATGGCTCTACTCAATCCAGCATTCAACCCCTGAATGTACCTAGCATTCCTTGATATTTCATCTTGGATTAGTACTGCCCCATATTTAGACAACTCTTCAAATTTCTGAGTGTATTCAGTGACACTCATAGATCCTTGTCTCAACTTGATAAATTCCTCAAGTAATGAAGCTTTTGCTGATACTGGGACAAATCTGGCTTCTAACATTTCTTTGAACTGATTCCATGTGATTTCTTGTTCTTGCCTGCCTGCAATAATCACTTCCCACCAGTCCAAAGCTATGCCTTTTAGTTGTCTTGAAGCTATTTACCTCCTTCTATGATCATTGATTTGCATGTCTACAAAGATCCTCTCTACTGTTCTTAACCATGACTGGACACCTATGGCATTTTCTGTGCCATCAAAGCTACCACCTCCTAATTTTGTAAATGTTTTAAGAAATTTGGATAGCTCCTCATGTGGATTATCTACCCTAGGTGACATTCCATCCATCAGCATTTGAACAAAATCTTGCATGTTAATCATTGGGGGACCAGCAACCGTTTTAGTTGCCTGCTCAGTAGTATCAGAAGATTGACTGTTTTCTCTTTCTCCTGTGGCCTAGGGATTGATTCTAACTCCTCTGGGCCTCTATTGAATATTTCTAATGTAGTTAGTTCTAATTCTTATTCACTACTTTTACTTTTTAAACTAACAGTGGACTCATTTATTCATAGTAAGTAAAGCAACTCAAGCAAGCAGCAATCATTGCAAACAAGGCACACAGATTCAAGCAAGTATTTGTCTCGGCGATGTATTGGATAACATAGCTCTGATACCAACTGAGACAACCCTCCCTAACTTGTCATTTTAATTGAATTACTCAATTTAGTCTGAGCTAAATTCAGGGTTGCACTCTTTCATAGACCAACTATTTTCTTCTCTTTTATTTATGTTTTTATTTATGTTTTTTATTTCCCAAGATCCAACTGATCAATATAAAAATATTGATATACTTCCTTGTAAAAAATATCTGAATGTTCATATAAACATTCAGATCATTTTTTAGAGTATTTTTGGCAAAGGATAACTCAGTCTATTTTAAACAATAAAAATAAACCGAGGTTATACATAGTAAAAGGAATTGAAAAGATCCTTTCTACTTGAATCTCTGTGCAATTTGATTAACCAATTCCTTTTTTTTCTTGTGCTTAGCACTTGTGTATTTAATAAAATATATGAACTAACTCATAACATTTAAATTTATCAAAGTTTGCTTTACAAACAGTTAAACTGGGGTTGTGCATGCTTCTGTGCACCTGTGTGCACATAATCATGCACAGTTGTAATTTGCTTCACCTTAGTCCTCAGGTGGACTAATTTGTTTAGGTAAGATTCCGGAATTAGTTAGTTATAATCTACAAGTTTCACCTACTCGTATAATCATCAAGTACATTTTTAAATCTGGTTTCATATCTCTTATGTTTTTTTCTCTTTCTTTTCTGCCTATGGGCTTTTCCTTACCTTATAATACCTGCAATGGTTAAGTAAATAGGTTCTATTCTCTAAAACACTCTAGTGCATAAGTATACTTTACTGGTTCACAATTACTTTAGATTTACTACCAAACTTATTACTTGATTCATATAAAGATTTCTTGCAGGCAGGTTATAATATAAAGCTAAATTTCATTATCTTTTTCTTCGCTGAGACTAGTTCTATCACATGTGGTTTAAATCGTTCAATACATTGCAATCTGAGGTACACATGATTCAAACATTACCAGAAACGGTTCTTTAGCAAAAGAAAAGAAAACATAAAGAAGCATTCTTCTACAAATCTAAACTTTAGTTAACCAGCAATTTATCTTAGCATCATGCTTCTGCCCCCTTTTCACTTAGCTTCCTTCTTTCTTGTAGACACCATATGATCTACTCCACAATGTGATTGAAGCACCCATTTGATGCAAGCAACAAACAGGTCAGACTAAAGTCTAGTATGAGTAAATTCAATTGACAATGCATAAGATTAATGAAATTAGTTCCACATCACCTTTATTTCAGAAGTTAACTGTTCTACTCAAATTGTTAAACCACTTCCTCATGTACACAAATTGTATCCTTACAGTGAAGTGAGTGAATTGCTAAATACATGTATATGTGCTTAGACTAATTTCCTAGCAGAAATTCTTATTTCAAGAATTCATAGCAGCCATCATACAAATCACACAGGCATTTCGTAAACATGAACAAGCAACACCCTACCATTAAGCTAAGGCATCAAAATTGAGTCTGCATACCAGAACTCACCATACTCCTAGCATATTCACCTCTGCTTGTAAGTTCATTTCATATCATTGTTAAGGGTCCAATATCACATTCATGGTTGCACGGGTGCACACTGCCTGGAACTACTGCTTAATTTCCAGTGCACTACAGGCTATTTGGACATGAACATGCCATGTGCAAACTCACACCCCATCCTTGATGCAAGCCAACCACTATGTCATACCCAACTTCCCTCATACCCAACCTGATAGAGGTGACCCAATTCCTTAGTTTAATTACTAAGTTTTCCTTTCATGTGTGCAGGTATCAACTATACTATGTCATGCCCAAAATCTTTATGTACCTAACCAGTAAGTGCTAGCAGTTTTCATGCGTCCATAAAACATTCATCCATTCATACATTTCAACAATCAATTGATCACATTTGTATATTATTTCAAGTCAGTTTTGTTCAGAGATAGGCCTTTCGCTAAAGCATGGATCAAAATATTTTAGGAAATGAAATGCCACTGTGGTTCCCAGTAATAAGGTCCTCGCAGTCAACTTATATATATATATATATATATTCCTTTGAATTGTGTTCACTTATTGCTCAACCTTAGTCCTCAGAGAACCATCAATAATGGATTAAGACTTAACTCATGGAAACTGTAATATCCCAGAATTTTGGACAATATGAATTTAATAATCTGTGTTTAAATTTATATTGTATTGATAATTTTTGTTAATAAATTTGATTTGATTTAATAATCTTCTTTATTTAAATATTTAATTTGTGAAATTATTTTTAATGAGTTAATAAATAGTTTTCTATTTATAAAATGTACTTATATATATTTTGAATAGATAAGTTGTTTTAAATTAAATTAGTAGCATAATCTTAATGTTTTGAAAATAGAAATTATGATTTATTTTTGGATTTAAGCTTTTCAAAAATATTTAATAAAATACTAAATGATTTTAAATATGTAAGATAAATATTTTACTGGTTTAAAAATTCATTTTAACTTAAGTCTGAATATTTAAATACGTTGCAAAAATATTTGTGTTATTCTTTTAAAAATATTAATTTATAAAATATGATTTGTAAGTTTAATTTGTAAATTTAAAATACAATTTAAAATATGAAACATATATTCATTTAAGTTACAAACTCTTTTATAAATTTATTTTAATTGTTTAAAACTATCTTTTTCAAATGATTAATTTGTATATTGTTTTTACTTATAATAACACTTTGTTTTATTCTTTTAAAATTATTTATATATACATAACTAAGTATTTAAGAACTAATTAACTAAGCTAAATATTTCATTAACTTTAATTAAAAATACTAATCATTTAAAAATGACATGTGTAAGTAATTTAAGACTAATCTAACATGTGTTAAATGTTTAAACAAAGATACTTACAAGTGTTAACATTTCATACAAGTGTCATTGTTCAATATTTATTTTCTTTAATTTTAATTCATCATAAACTAGCTTTATAAACTTGCATATACTCATTCCTTTCCTTTTTCTCATTTTTCATTTTGAACAAACAAATCTGAAACCCCTCTTCATAATTCATGCTCCTGTAATTTACTTGCATTCATTCTCCTCAAAAAGCAAATCTATTCATCAAATATTTTCTGCATTCAACTCTTCTAAAATCTGTAAATCAAAACTCTACAAACCTGCATCTTTTGTTTCTTCAATCTGGAAAACAAAAAGGACCTGCATGCAACTATGAAAGCAAGCAAAGGCCTGCATTTCAATTTTAATCAAGTTGAAGCCTGCATTTCAATTTTAAGCAAGAAGGTCTGCATTCATGTTTTCAAAAACAATCGGGATCTGAAACTATAAATACAAGTTGCATCTGCATTCAAGCAACTTGCATTTCATGTGGAAGCAAATTTTTAAAAAAAAAGCAACATTCAAATTTAAGAAGCATTCAAGCATGTTGCAAGGGATTATGCATGCTAAAGAAAATCTGGGAATGTGCTCTGTCTGCAACATTAAACAGGTGAGTAACTTTTCTTTTAAAATTTAAGGTTAAAATTTATTGCATGCTAAAATAAATAAATGTTCATGTGTTCAATACTTACTGTCTGATGTGGGAATTGTATATATATATATGCTGTTAAAAATTTCTATGCTCTGTCTTGTTACCTAGTTCAAGTTTTCAAATTTGATTCTTATATCCTTAATTTGTTTTTGTTAAATTATAGGATTTAGATAAGATTTGTAGGTTAGTTTCAGAATTTAGGCTTTAAGATTTTATTTAAGTAAAATTTAAATAAAACTTACTGTAAAATAAATAACAGAGTATTAGAATTTTATAAGTAAAAATATGAAACATTGCAAGTCAATGTTTCAGAAATTCAACTCAAAACATCTTACAAAATTAAGATTTTTAAAAAAATAATATTACCATTTATATGTAAGAAGCAAATTGTAGTTTTGAACATACTGTATTTTACATTTTGGTCAAGTTCAGTAGAAGCTTGCAATTATTTTGGGTGAATTTGATTCTATTGATGGAGTAGCCATCAAATATGATAGGAAAATTATTGAATTGTGTTGCAATTCAATTTTGAGATGGTAATTTGGGATTTTCCAGTGTGAACCCTAGGTTTTTTTTAGTCTCTGTGTTTGGTTCGAATATGATCGTCTGAGTTGATCGAGTTCTGAGATACATAGGGTATTGGTAGACGAAGGGTTGATGAAGTCTTCACCGGAGTTTCAAGATTTATAGTGGCCGGAGTGGTGAGATATTGTCGTTGACAGGTTGGGCAGTAAAAAGGAAATGTTGTTCCAGGTTATTGTGCTTTAAAACTTGAATTTAAATTCAAGTTGAATTTTGGGATTTTGGAGTGTTGAAGGCTGATGTGGGGATTTTGGTCGATGGAGGATGGTCAGAGATGATGGCCAATGATGGCGGAGTTGGGGAGAGGGTGCACAGGGAGGTGTTGCGCATGGTTGTGTAGATTTTTGGTTTTCGATTTATACTTCGGGATGGTCTCGAGGGAATTGGGGAGTGACTCGAACCATAGGGTCTTGTCGAAGTAATTTTAGCTTGGCTCGGGTTACTTGAGTGTTTCAGGTTTTAGTTTTTGGACAGAAAACTATTTTGCAGTTTTGAAAGTTAAAAGCAAGTTTTAAATATAAACTAAAATCTCAACTTAGGATTTAAAACCTGAATCTAAAATATGAATTCAAATAAGTTTGAATTCTGGTTTTTAGAAATAATTTAAACTTTTAAAAATTTAAGTTTAGTTTTTAAATGAAAACAGAAACTGTTTTCTGTTTTATTTAAAATTTAAAAGTAAGTTGAAATTGTAAGTTTAAGTTCAAAAATTGAAATTTTTAAACCTGAACTTTTATATGTAATCAACAGTTAGAAGATTTGATTTTGAAACATTTTTGAGTTCAAAAATGTAAGATGTTAGACTAAATAGAAAACTATTTTCTGTTTTAATTTAAAAGTAAATATTTAAAAATGCAACTGAAAAATTTAAAACAAGTTTAAAATCTGGGTACAGAATTTGGAAGCTCAAGTTTGAATTTAATTTAAATCGGGAAAGTTTTATTTAGATTTTTAAACTTTTACAGTATAAAGAACATTGATTTGAATTTAAAACTATATGTTTTAAATTTATGAAATAAGGTTTAAAATAAGTTTAAATTCAGTTTAAACCTGAAATTGATTTTTATGTCAGTTTTTAAAATAAGTTTTTAAATTTAAATTTGTTTTAACTATTTTAGAAAGGTTAGGTGGTTTGAATTTAAAAATGAGATGGAAATTTGAAATAAGATTTGAATGTATTTCAGTTTGAAATTTAAAAAAAAAATTAAAATTGAATTTTGTTTGAAACAAATTGTTTAAAATACTTTATATAAGAAAAAGGTTTCTTAATGTAGAACTTAAGAAATTGGTTTCATTTAAATTATCAAATTAATCTAAATGGAATATTAGTTATTATTTAATTAATTAATAATGTAGATGTTTAATTAAGTAATTAATAATTTTTAAGTTAATTAATTAGATTTGAGATTAATTAATTAAGGTTAATTAATCTATAATTAAGGATGGTTAATTAAATTTTAATTAATGATTAAGATTTATTTAATCAATTGATTAAAGATAATTTAGATTTTAATTAACACTTAATTATTAATTAGAGATTAATTAAATTGTAATTAAATATTAATTAATTAATAATTAATAATGATTAATTTAAGTTAATTCTTAATTAAGTAATTAAGAAATGTTAATGAAGGTCATTAACTTAAGATTATTTAACAACTAATTAATGTGGTTAATTTTTGATAATTAATTAAATTAATTAATTAATAATAATCAATTATTTATGTTAATTACTTAATAAAATTAATTAAAGAATTAATTACTTGGTGTAATAAATTTAATTAATGTGATTAGTTTAGATTAATTAAGTTAAATTAATTTAAACTTTTTGTGGATTGTTGATAATTACTTTATGGATTTGTAATTACTTAAGGAAGTAATTAATTAATAATTACTGTATGTAATTAAAGATATTTATTATAGAAGTAATTTGGATTTAAATTACATTAAAAATTTATCAAGTGATTAATTTAAATAATTAATTATGAGAAATTAATTATGGGATGAGTAATTAAAGTAGTTAGTTACTAAATGATTATTAATCAGGGGTGATTAATATATATATATAGTTTAAATTGAAGATTAATTACTTATGTAATTAATTTATATAGAGACTGATTAAATATAATTAGAAATCATTAATTAATGATGGTATAATTAATAATGAATAAATGATTAACGTAATTAATTTTCGCTAATTAATTAATTAAGAAATTACAAGTTAATTATTTGCAAAGGGTTTAATATAATTAACTTGTGTAAGTAATATTAAATGCTAATTACTTATTATAATTAGAGATAGTTAATCAATAAGGATTAAGTGAAATGTATATTGAGATGATAAATTGATTTGTAATCAATTAAAGAATAAGATAAGCAGAATTTTAATGATGAAGTAATTAATTTAATTCATTTTAAATTAATTAGAATTTAGGTAATTAATTTAATTCATTTTAAATTAATTATAAATGGTGTGATCATTAGATAGTTTCTTATGTTTGATGAATGGTATTAGTTGCTTGGTATGGTTTGTAATCTCAGTTATGAGATGAGTAATGATTATTGATATGGATGCATTGGTTGTTTTTGGATGATAATATGGATTATCTGATTATGATATGAACTATCTGTTGATAATGATAATGTTGATTATCTATTGTGTTGTGAATTATCTATCTGTGTATATGTAGATAATGAATTGAATAGTTTAAACTTAAAAACAACTTGGCCTTAAAAGACACGCTTTGGATTTCGATGAGACCGGGATCGGGTTTCCATATTTGGGATCCGAAAACCACATCGATTCCAATTGAACGTTAGGTCGTTAATCCAAGTGGAGCGGGTGAAGACTCGAGGTGTAAGGGCTATACGTCAGTATAACTTTGTGGGTGATTCCGTAATGAGTTTGACGGAATAGTACTTATAGATTCGAGATGGTGATTCAGAGTGCAAGGGTTATCGTCGTTAACTCTGAGGGTGATTCCAAAACGAGTGTAACGAGATAATGCCTTCGGTTTCGTTCGAACCCGGAACGAACTTGTATGGATTGAATGCTTTCAGAACATCGTCAGGTGGACGATGAACATTCTAAGTGATATTTCCTATTAAGGTAATCGTAGCCTCAAGCCTCATCAACCGGGAATGGCTAAAACAGGGGAGGTGCAGCAAAGCTTCATGGGTAGCCCCACTTGAGAGCAAGATTTATCCCTGTCTAGAGGTCCCTATATTTTCGGCTTAGTGGTGCGGTTGTTGATCACAACTGCGGGGTTGTCTTGTTTGGAACTGTTCAGTAAGGAACGGGTCCCGCTTTCTGTTGCAGGAGAGTTAGGGTGGCTCCTCGGTACGGTGATCTAGGCTACGTACTATGACGGGCGGTACCCCAGTAGCCCAGCCATTGTATGGAATCCAAAATCCAATAAGTGCCAACGGTTTTGATTGTACTACCCACTTTTGTGGCTAGTAGTTGGAATTTAATAGATGTAACAATTTCGGCTATTTCTTATTTACTTGAAAACCCTAGACACTATTATAATATCATCTGATTTCCTATCAAATGTTTTGGTTAGCGTAAGGTAAAAACTTTTCCATGTTTATGTGTGGGAAGTCTTACGTGATACCTTTTCTTTTTAAAGGTTTTTCAAAGTTAAGCAACTTTAACCTGTTACTCACACCAGACCCATGTCTGACCGGGAGTTATTTCTGTTTTTCTTTAAATCTTGGGTACTCAAATTTTTACGAGTAGCCAAGGGAATTCACATTAGGACTCGGGTTAGCTTTGACGAATTGTGGAGGAGCATATGGAGCAGGAGGCTTTTGCGTTTAGTTATATAGTTCCGCTGTGTTGGTATCTCTGTGTGTTTTTCTGTATTGTGTATTGAGTTGTAATAACTAGATAGGTGTTTATAACTGTCTAGTATGTGTTGTTTTGACCGTGTAACTCTGATAATTGTTGTAATACTATGTAATACTTATGTCATTAATATAATTTGTTCGTTCCGCTGTTGAGATTCTTGCGTTGTTTCTTCTTTCTCTTTAGGCTCTGTAGTGGTGTCTATCTTGGGAGAGCGTATTTGTATTTTTAGTATATATATATATATATAATTGTTTCTACCTATTTGTTAGATTACATGTTCAGGTTTTTCCAATATAAGTTATAAAGGTAGATGAGGTAGAAGTGTGTGTAACACGACTACCATTGGTTGGAGTTTGATGGATGAGGTTGGAAGTGTATTTGTCGAGACTGTAGACCTAATGCCGTCTCGAGTAAGTTTTTGCTTGGTGTAAGTACTTCATCGATCTCTGAAGGTAACCTGTTAAGGTTAGGAGTTCATCTATGAAGTACAGAATTGAGTTTGGATCTTTCGGAAGGCTGAAGTAAGTGAGTGATGGTATCTTGTTATCTCAGGAAGTTGTAGCTGCGTGATGAGATGCAGTGACTATGGATATTTCCAAAGATGTTTCTTTGGAACTAGTGTAAGAAGTGAGTTGCTCGGTGATATGGCAGAGTTTAGCCGAGTATTCTGAGTTGGTAGGGAGTCTTCTGGTTGAGTAGTTTTTCTGAAGTGGAGTTCAGAAGCAGCAGAGTGGTCTCGTTTCTCTGGTGAGTTGGCTAAGCCAGCATAAGCTGTTCTGTTTGGTTGAGAGAGAGCAGTTTCTTTGGATTTAGGCTGGGTTGATCGCAAAAGCGACTTGTGATAGTATGTTCTTTTAGATTGTTGGAGATTGTCCGGATTTCTTCCAGGAAGTCAGAGTTTGTCTGCATCTGAAGATTGAGTTTTCTTTCCAGGAATGGAACTGGTGGTTCAGTTAGTAGATAGATGGTTCCTTGAGATAGAAGTTGGTGAAGCAGCTTAGGTTTGGGAGGAACATCTGAGTTTTCTTATGGATATGTGGAACCATATCTCTGTGATGGGTTGTCTAGTCTGTGCTCATGTTCTTCAGCATTTTCTTCTGATTCGGATCAGTGTTGTGCAGCGGAAGCAGTTTGGGGGTGTTTCTGTTTTGTTTTTTTGGATAAGAAGAAGTTTGTTCTGTCTTCTGTTGTTGACAAGCAGCGTGTGTGTTCTTGGTTTTTGAGTGATCTTGAGGAGATCGTTGGATTGTTATGATTCAGTCTGTTTTTAATGGAATCAGCATGAGTTGAGCTGATCAGGATAGATGTTGGTAGCCCAGGATCGTCCGAAGAGTTTTTATGGATAAGAGACGGAGAAATTTGGATTCTGGAATCGGAGATTTGATTTGGGATAAGTTTTTCTCCGATCCAAGGAGCTATAAGTTTGGGAAGCTAGCTCTGTAGTGTTTTGGTTTATTCTGCGTTTTGGGTTAGATCAGTGTTTGGTTTTCTAGAGTTGAATTGCCGGTTTCGATAACTGGGATTCAGTATGTTTTACGTATCTCTGAGGGAGTACGTGTTTGATATTTCTGGTTGTAGAGCCAGCAGTTACGGATGGATTGGTTGTTGAGTCAGACTCGTTTGTAGTCTGATATTCTGTATAGAATTGTTGTTAGGAGCTCTATAGCTTAGTAGTATTGATTGTTTGGATTCTATAGAGCAAGTATCCCGATATATATATATATATATATATATATATATATATATATATATATATATATATATATATATATACACATACATACATACCGGGGAAACTCGTGAAAGTTTTATCCAAAATACTTTTGGATAGTTAGATTTGTTTTGATTGTGTGAATTGGTTGCTTTGAATGTTGGCATATGATTAACATATGTTGTGTTTTAAAATAAAATCTGTAAATAGATTATTAAATTACCTTTGTTTTAAATTTCGGGGACGAAATTCTTTTAAGGGGGAAGGATTGTAATATCCCGGAATTTTGGACAATATGAATTTAATAATCTGTGTTTAAATTTATATTGAATTGATAATTTTTGTTAATAAATTTGATTTGATTTAATAATCTTCTTTATTTAAATATTTAATTCGTGAAATTATTTTTAATGAGTAGATAAAATGTTTTCTATTTATAAAATGTATTTATATATATTTTGAATAAATAAGTTGTTTTAAATTAAATTAGGAGCATAATTTTAATGTTTTGAAAATAGAAATTATGATTTATTTTTGGATTTAAGCTTTTCAAAAATATTTAATAAAATACTAAATGATTTTAAATATGTAAGATAAATATTTTACTAGTTTAAAAATTCATTTTAACTTAAGTCTGAATATTTTAAATAAGTTGCAAAAATATTTGTGTTATTCTTTTAAAAATATTAATTTATAAAATGTGATTTGTAAGTTTAATTTGTAAATTTAAAATACAATTTAAAATATGAAACATATATTCATTTAAGTTACAAACTCTTTTATAAATTTATTTTAATTGTATAAAACTATCTTTTTCAAATGATTAATTTGTATATTGTTTTTACTTATAATAACACTTTGTTTTATTCTTTTAAAATTATTTATATATATATAACTAAGTATTTAAGAACTAATTAACTAAGCTAAATATTTCATTAACTTTAATTAAAAATACTAATCATTTAAAAATGACATGTGTAAGTAATTTAAGACTAATCTAACATGTGTTAAATGTTTAAACAAAGATACTTACAAGTGTTAACATTTCATACAAGTGTCATTGTTCAATATTTATTTTCTTTAATTTTAATTCATCATAAACTAGCTTTATAAACTTGCATATACTCATTCCTTTGCTTTTTCTCATTTTTCATTTTGAACAAACAAATCTGAAACCCCTCTTCATAATTCATGCTCCTGTAATTAACTTGCATTCATTCTCCTCAAAAAGAAAATCTATTCATCAAATATTTTCTGCATTCAACTCTTCTAAAATCTGTAAATCAAAACTCTAGAAACCTGCGTCTTTTGTTTCTTCAATCTGGAAACAAAAAGGACCTGCATGCAACTATGAAAGCAAGCAAAGGCCTGCATTTCAATTTTAATCAAGTTGAAGCCTGCATTTCAATTTTAAGCAAGAAGGTCTGCATTCATGTTTTCAAAAACAATCCGGATCTGAAACTACAAATACAAGTTGCATCTGCATTCGAGCAACCTGCATTTCATGTGGAAGCAAATTTTTTAAAAAAAAAGCAACATTCAAGTTTAAAAAGCATTCAAGCATGTTGCAAGGGATTATGCATGCTAAAGAAAATCGGGGAATATGCTCTGTCTGCATCATTAAACAGATGAGTAACTTTTCTTTTAAAACTTAAGGTTAAAATTTATTGCATGCTAAAATAAATAAATGTTCATGTGTTCAATACTTACTGTCTAATGTGTGAATTGTAGATATATGTTTGCTGTTAAAAATTTCTATGCTCTGTCTTGTTACCTAGTTCAAGTTTTCAAATTTGATTCTTATATCCTTAATTTGTTTTTGTTAAATTATAGGATTTAGATAAGATTTGTAGGTTAGTTTCAGAATTTAGGCTTTAAGATTTTATTTAAGTAAAATTTAAGTAAAACTTACTATAAGATAAATAACAGAGTATTAGAATTTTATAAGTAAAAATATGAAACATTGCAAGTCAATGTTTCAAAAATTCAACTCAAAACATCTTACAAAATTTAGATTTAAAAAAAAAATATTACCACTTATATGTAAGAAGCAAATTGTAGTTTTGAACATACTGTATTTTACATTTTGGTCAAGTTCTGTAGAAGCTTGCAATTATTTTGGGTGAATTTGATTCTATTGATGGAGTAGCCATCAAATATGATAGGAAAATTATTGAATTGTATTGCAATTCAATTTTGAGATGGTAATTTGGGATTTTCCAGTGTGAACCCTAGTTTTTTTTAGTCTCTTTGTTTGGTTCGAATATGATCGTCTGAGTTGATCGGGTTCTGAGATAGTTAGGGTATTGGTAGAAGAAGGGTTGATGAAGTCTTCACCGGAGTTTCAAGATTTATAGTGGCCGGAGTGGTGAGATATTGTCGTTGATAGGTTGGGCAGTAAAAAGGAAATGTTGTTCCAGGTTTTTGTGTTTTAAAACTTGAATTTAAATTCAAGTTGAATTTTGGGATTATGGAGTGTTGAAGGTTGATGTGGGGATTTTGGTCGATGGAGGTGGTCAGAGATGATGGCCAGTGATGGCCGGAGTTGGGGAGAGGGTGCACAGGGAGGTGTTGTGCATGGTTGTGTAGATTTTTGGTTGCAGGGTTTATACTTTGGGATGGTCTCAGGGGAATTGGGGAGTGACTCGAAGCACAGGGTCTTGAGACTCGAAGTAATTTTTGCTTGGCTCAGGTTACTTGAGTGTTTCAGGTTTTAGTTTTTGGACAGAAAACTGTTTTGCAGTATTGAAAATTAAAAGCAAGTTTTAAATATAAACTAAAATCTCAACTTAGGATTTAAAACCTGAATCTAAAATATGAATTCAAATAAGTTTGAATTCTGGTTTTTAGAAATAATTTAAACTTTTAAAAATTTAAGTTTGGTTTTTAAATGAAAACAGAAACTGTTTTCTATTTTATTTAAAATTTAAAAGTAAGTTGAAATTGTAAGATTAAGTTCAAAAATTGAAATTTTTAAACCTGAACTTTTATATGTAATCAACAGTTAGAATATTTGATTTTGAAAGATTTTTGAATTCAAAAATGTAAGATGTTAGACTAAACAGAAAACTATTTTCTGTTTTAATTTAAAAGTAAATTTTTAAAAATGCAACTGAAAATTTAAAACAAGTTTAAAATCTAGGAACAGAATATGGAAGCTCAAGTTTGAATTTAATTTAAATCTGGAAAGTTTAATTTAGATTTTTAAACTTTTACAGTATAAAGAACATTGATTTGAATTTAAAACTATAAGTTTTAAATTTATGAAATAAGGTTTAAAATAAGTTTAAATTCAGTTTAAGCCTGAAATTGATTTTTATGTCAGTTTTTAAAATAAGTTTTTAAATTTAAATTTGTTTTAACTATTTTAGAAAGGTTAGGTGGTTTGAATTTAAAAATGAGATGGAAATTTGAAATAAGATTTAAATGTATTTCAGTTCGAAATTTAAAAAAAAAATTAATTGAATTTTGTTTGAAACAAATTGTTTAAAATACTTTATATAAGAAAAAGGTTTCTTAATATAGAACTTAAGAAATTGGTTTCATTTAAATTATCAAATTAATTTAAATGGAATATTAGTTATTAATTAATTAATTAATAATGTGGATGTTTAATTAAGTAATTAATAATTTTTAAGTTAATTAATTAGATTTGAGATTAATTAATTAAGGTTAATTAATCTATAATTAAGGATGGTTAATTAAATTTTAATTAATGATTAAGATTTATTTAATCAATTGATTAAAGATAATTTAGATTTTAATTAACACTTAATTAATTAATTAATTAGAGATTAATTAAATTGTAATTAAATATTAATTAATTGATAATTAATAATAATTAATTTAAGTTAATTCTTAATTAAGTAATTAAGAAATGTTAATGAAGGTCATTAACTTAAGATTATTTAACAACTAATTAATGTGGTTAATTTTTGATAATTAATTAAATTAATTAATTAATAATAATCAATTATTTATGTTAATTACTTAATAAAAGTAATTAAATAATTAATTACTTGGTGTAATTAATTTAATTAATGTGATTAGTTTAGATTAGTTAAGTTAAATTAATTTAAACTTTTGTGGATTGTTGATAATTACTTTATGGATTTGTAATTACTTAAGGAAGTAATTAATTAATAATTACTATATGTAATTAAAGTATTTATTATAGAAGTAATTTGGATTTAAATTACTTTGAAAATTTATCAAGTGATTAATTTAAATAATTAATTATGAAAAATTAATTATGGGATGAGTAATTAAAGTAGTTAGTTACTGAATGATTATTAATCATGGGTGATTAATATATATAGTTTAAATTGAAGATTAATTACTTATGTAATTAATTTATATAGAGATTGATTAAATATAATTAGAAATCATTAATTAATGATGGTATAATTAATAATGAATAAATGATTAACGTAATTAATTTTAGCTAATTAATTAATTAAGAAATTACAAGTTAATTATTTGCAATGGGTTTAATATAATTAACTTGTGTGAGTAATATTAAATGCTAATTACTTATTATAACTAGGGATAGTTAATCAATAAGGATTAAGTGAAATGTATATTGAGATGATAAATTTATTTGTAATCAATTAAAGAATAAGATAAGCGGAATTTTAATGATGAAGTAATTAATTTAATTCATTTTAAATTAATTAGAATTTAGGTAATTAATTTAATTCATTTTAAATTAATTATAAATGGTGTGATCATTAGATAGATGCTTATGTTTGATGAATGGTATTAGTTGCCTGGTATGGTTTGTAATCTCAGTTATGAGATGAGTAATGATTATTGATATGGATGCATTGCTTGTTTTTGGATGATAATATGGATTATCTGATTATGATATGAACTATCTGTTGATAATGATAATGTCGATTATCTAGTGTGTTGTGAATTATCTATCTGTGTATATGTAGATAATGAATTGAATAGTTTAAACTTAAAAACAACTTGGCCTTAAAAGACACGCTTTGGATTTCGATGAGACCGGGATCGGGTTTCCATATTTGGGATCCGAAAACCACATCGATTCCAATTAAACGTTAGGTCGTTAATCCAAGTGGAGCGAGTGAAGACTCGAGGTGTAAGGGCTATACGTCAGTATAACTCTGTGGGTGATTCCGTAATGAGTTTGACGGAATAGTACTTATAGATTCGAGATGATGATTCAGAGTGCAAGGGTTATCGTCGTTAACTCTGAGGGTGATTCCAAAACGAGTGTAACGAGATAATGCCTTCGGTTTCGTTCGAATCCGGAACGAACTTGTATGGATTGAATGCTTTCTGAACATCGTCAGGTAGACGATGAGCATTCTAAGTGATATGTCCTATTAAGGTAATCGTAGCCACAAGCCTCATCAACCGGGAATGGCTAAAACAGGGGAGGTGCAGCAAAGCTTCGTGGGTAGCCCCCACTTGAGAGCAAGATTTATCCCTGTCTAGAGGTCCCTTTATTTTCGGCTTAGTGGTGCGGTTGCTGATCACAACTGCGGGGTTGTCTTGTTTGGAACTGTTCAGTAAGGAACGGGTCCGGCTTTGTGTTGCAGGGGAGTTAGGGTGGCTCCTCGGTACGGTGATCTAGGCCACGTACTGTGACGGGCGGTACCCCAGTAGCCCAGCCATTGTATGGAATCCAAAATCCAATAAGTGCCAACGGTTTTGATTGTATTACCCACTTTTGTGGCTAGTAGCTGGAATTTAATAGATGTAACAATTTCGGCTATTTCTTATTTACTTGAAAACCGTAGACACTATTATAATATCATCGGATTTCCTATCAAATGTTTTGGTTAGCGTAAGGTAAAAACTTTTCCATGTTTATGTGTGGGAAGTCTTACGTGATACCTTTTCTTTTTAAAGGTTTTTCAAAGTTAAGCAACTTTAACCTGTTACTCACACCAGACCCATGTCTGACCTGGAGTTATTTCTGTTTTTCTTTAACTCTTGGGTACTCAAATTTTTACGAGTAGCCAAGGGAATTCAGGTTAGGACTCGGGTTAGCTTTGACGAATTGTGGAGGAGCATATGGAGCAGGAGGCTTCTGCGTTTAGTTATATAGTTCCGCTGTGTTGGTATCTCTGGATGTTTTTCTGTATTGTGTATTGAGTTGTAATAACTAGACATGTGTTTATAACTGTCTAGTATGTGTTGTATTGACTGTGTAACTCTGATAATTGTTGTAATACTATATAATGCTTATGTTATTAATATAATTTATTCGTTCCGCTGCTGAGATTCTTGCGTTGTTTCTTCTTTCTCTTCTTTCTTTTCTCTTTTCTATCCCTTTCTTTCTTAAGGATGATACGACTTTTTGTGGAGAAAAAGTCAGGTCGTCTCAGAAACCCCATTGCACCCTAATCCATAGTTCAGTTACAAGGCATAAGCCAGAGGACCCTTTCCTCTTACTGCCTTGCACCTTACTTTCCTTATTAATTTATGCTTTTAACCAAAAACATTTCTCAGTTTCATAAACATATAAATAAATCAGTTATCATCAGCTTATCATTAAATGTACCTTGTATAACAATCATAGGTTAAATGACAACCAGCAATACAAACCACATATTTTCAGAACAACTGGAAAAATGGTTAAACTAAAGAAAAATGCAAGCAAAATTTCAAACAGAGTTAAAATAAACTAGAGGTTAAATAAATGGCTGCCTTTCATAGGTCTTAATGCCTTGCCAAGTGAGGCTTTACTCACCAAAGTTCTCCTTCCCAAGTCTTGATTCAGGTCTGCCAATATTTTCCTCAAACTGTTGCTTACTTTCTTTTTCCTTTCTATATTTTGTTTTTCTGGTTTCCTAGTGTGTACCCATAGGAGATAATGAGGTATATAGTGGAGTTGTTAGGGTTTTAAGGTTAGTTAGGTAATTTATTTTTATTAGAAATCCCATCATTATTTCTTATTTCACCCAACAGTTCACCCTCTCCACTTTCCCTCCTCACCATTTTCCCTTTTTTCCTTGTCTTAACTATTTTTGGCAAATTTGTTTACACACTATATGCATGATTTTTGGCTCGGGCATTTCTTGTCTTTTCTGATTTTAATCATGCATATAAGTTTGCTTATATGGCCAGCTATGTGTGTATTTCTACTAAATGTTGGGCATATGTATATATGTTCATATGTATTTATATTTTTTTTCTGCCCACACAAGCCACTGTGCTTGTACTTATGCTATAAAAGTTAGAGTTAAAATCTATCTTAGGTTGTTTATGCATTTTATTTAAGCTATTGTGTATTTATACTTAATGGTCATGCACTAATTCATTTTCTTATTTGCCTGCAAGATCCTTACTAAATTACTTGCTCAGGATATACACTGCAACAGTGTGCACATGCACAAGGACATGCATTCTCATTTTCACACAAGCATCTCCCAGAAAATTGTATTTATACTATTTTCTTCACATAACTAAATAAAATTTAAATGACTTAAATTTTCTACATGCTTGCTTAACTAAGGCTGTCACAACGACTTAACTCAAAAACACGACATACGGCATAACAACATCACATGACTTAACAACACAATACAAGTTACAACACCATGCGACATAATAGGATGACACAACTTCAGGAGCGACTTAAGAAGAATGCGACTTAAGAAGAATGCGACTTAAGAATGCGGCTTCAGGGAACGACTTAAGAAGATACACAGCTTCATGTGGCATAAGAAACCATGCGACCCAAGCGACATAGCGACATAAGAGAAATTACGGCTTTGTTTTCTTGAGCCGTTATCTTTAAGGTAGGTCGTTGAGCAACTTAAGCATGCGACTTAAGGAAATGAGCGATTTAAGATCGTTGAGCGACTTAAGCGACATAACTCGCTTATCATGATGCACTGATGGTTGGGATGGCTTGAGGTCGCTGAGCAACTTATGTGGTTGCGACTTAAGGAAATGCGGCTCATAGCAGGCCGAGCGACTCATAGCAGGCGACTTATCATGGTGCGCTGCATCACCTTGTTAACACTAAAACTTGTTTAACATTATTAACTTTAAAATTTGTTGGGTTTAACCCTGTTTAAAACAAAACCTGAGATTACCCAGGTTTCACTCGAGTTAATACTCGAGTTTCTTTCCATCTTCCCCGGAGTCTATCTCCCGTCCCCCACTTGCTCTTCTTCTTCCTTCCTGTTCTTTTTTTTCAGTTAGAGTTTAAGTTAAACTTAAGTTTTCAAACTAAAAGAACAGGAAGTATACTCACGTACACGAGTTCCACACTGAAGCAACGCATTCATTTTCTCGAGTATCACTTGAGTTACTCACAGCTGAAGCACTTGACACCAATTGATTGTCGTGCACGTGCACGGCACTTTGCCAGCGTTCTGGCGAACCGTGCCATCACCGGCAAGTCGCGAAAACCCTCTGCACTTGAAAACAAAACTCAATTCGAACCCAAAATATCGAAATCGAAATTTACCTATTCGTTCGAACTGCAACTCGAACACACCAAACCCAAATCGCCTCGTCACCCTCACGCCGACCACCGAAACCGTCGCGCCTCCGTCCATGCCTCCATCTATGTCTCCAGTACACCCCCTCCAAATTTGGCCACGCTCGATGCATTGACGAGTGTGCACGAGTCCAAAACCCAAACGCCATTTTTCACAGTCCTTAAGCCCTAGTTTCACTTTGTTCTCCCATCTCTTACAATAGAAAAATTTTCTAACAATTTTTCTAAAATCAACAAGGATCAAGCAAGCTTCATACAAAATTTTAACATCTAAGAATTATTCAGTTAACAGAAATTGATCAAAGTATGATTTGGGTTCAACTGCGATCTGCACTCTACACACTTAACTAAAAATCATTATTTTTGTTTTAAAAATGTCGTTTTTGAATGTTGATTCAAGCTATATAATTGAATCGATATTTAAAAATATTCGAATTTATCCCAAAATTAATTTTTTACTGTAAAATCAAATATTCGAAATTATCCCAAAATTAATTTTTTACTGTAATATCAAGCCTAAAACAAATTCCAGGCCTAAATATAAGTTTAAACAAACCTATTATGTTTGAATCCCCAAGCTTAATATTGTTTGTATGAAAATATGTTAAAAAATTTCTTTTACTTTACCCTGTAGCCAAAAACAGGAAGAAAAGAACCATTCAAGAATTAACAATCACAATCATATATGCACAGGATTTCTAACTTAAAATTATACAATAGAGCATAAGTCATTCATGAATCAAATACACAAGTTTAAAGGCTTAAAACAGTATGTTTACTCACCTCAAATTGAAGAACAGAGAGCAGTTGTTGTTTGAAACTACAGTATTGATCTGCCTTTGAATCTTTCTTGCTTTCTTTGAGTTGAATGATGTTTTGAGTTTGTAGATAATGATGTTTACATTTTCTTTTCTTTCAGCTTGCTAAGTTATTTTCTTTTTGAACGAGCAAGAATAAGAAGATACATATATAGAAACAATGTTTATACATGGAAGGTCATAACAGGTAAAGCTTCTTTTGTTTGAACAGATTTTTTTCTTTGTTTTGACTAATGATTTTTATTTCTGAAATGAAGTGATCTTATTTTGGCTAGAATGATTTTCATTTGTGCTGAGAATAGATGGTATTAAATGCATGTTTCCTCTCTTGTTTACAAACTTATGCTATTTAAATTATGTATGTACATTTTTGTTTTGTAGATATTTTTTTAATTACATAGATATTTTGTATGTACATCTTTGTTTTGTTATCTTCTTGCATGCATACATAACTCACATACAAATATACATGTACTTCATATGTTTACTTAAGTATTTATGTTTTATTTTTACAAAAATAATCTTATGTATCAATATGAGTTACCTTATATATTAGTTATTAACATAATTCTTAGTTTTATTTCTATTTATAGTTTGATTCTCAAACATTTAATTTATACATATATTTTGTTCTTATATTTTACACTTATATTTAATATTGATAGGATAAATTTTATTTTAAACATTTTACAACCTTTTAAAGAAAATGAATTAAAACATAATTTATACATTTAATAAATAATCATACATATTATTCTTTTTCAAAGTATAATTCTTAAATCCAATTCATTTTGAATACATTTTGAATTTCCAAATCAACATTTAATTTATAATCCAATTCAATTGAAAATATTTATTTTGAATTTCAAATCCGAACTTTTAAAATAAACAAGTATATATATCTTATTAAATTTGAAAAAATTCAAGTAAATCCACAATTTAACCCAAAAATTTAATTTAATTACAAATTAAATTCGTCTTTAAACCGGGATCGTTATAGATTCCTCCTTAAAAAATTTCATCCCCGAAATTTGCCAGAGAGATAACAAAGATAGATGAAAGATAGAGAAATATCTTCTCAGATCAAACCGAATGTTTATTCTGCATTTGGCATACCAAATCAGAATATCAACAATAGATTTGAGAAAAAACTCAAGCAACTATGAAACAATTGGGTTATCTGACCTATGAAGTATACAGGGGTATTGGTTAGTTCAAAGGAATAACTAACCGTTCGTAGATTATATCAAAACCCAATGAAATGGACAAAAATAGATTCGATTACGATCTCAGATTCAAGATTTAACTCATTTACGATTTGCTGAGAAATAAAACTATGTGTAGTTCCAGTGTCGAATAAAATTCGAACAATTTAATCATAAACGAGAAGGTTACCTTATAGAATTTCTTTTCCTTAATCCGCTTTTGAGGTTGAATAATTGTCTCTAACTGCATACACCTTTGCTACTAGAGCTTGCTTGTGTGCCAGACTGTCCTTGATCCTATGCCATGGCTTGCGGCAATAATAGCATCTCGTAGATTCCTGATCTGGCCTCATAAATGGCTCTCTCATTCCTGGCTTCCAAGGATTCTTTCATTTATCCAAGTAGTGGCCTTTCTCCAAGCAATAGAGACAAGTAACATCTTTCACCTTTCTCTTCTGTATATTCTTCTTTCCTTTATCTTTCCTCGGTTTCTTTCCGCCAAACTTCCTTTTTCTCCAATTCAGATTACTTTTATCTCCATTCTCCTTCGGATCTTCTTGCTTATCCAGAGTATCGTATCGACAGCCCATATCAATTAATTCAGAAAAAGATTCCTTAACGTGAATAGTCATCCTTTCCTGAAACTCCTTATTGATTCCCCGAATAAACTTTTCATTCTTCTTTAACGGTGTATTCACCAATTCTGGACCAAATCGAGATAATTCATTGAATTTGTTCAAGTATTTCTCAATTGATAAACTTCCTTGCTTTAAATCCATAAACTCCTGGTACATTCTAGAGATACCAGCAGACGGCACATATCGCTGCTCGAACACTTCCTTGAAACGACTCCAAGTAAATTCATCCGCCGGCTCATCCAACATAACTGTTTCCCACCAAACTAAAGCCTCTTCCTGGAGTTGGCAAGAAGCTATCAATCGCATCTGATCATCTTCTAATTTTAGTCCTTTGAGAATCCTTCCATACGATCGAATCCAGGCTTGTGCTTCGATAACGGTTTCTTTGCCTGTGAATGGCTTTCCACCAAGTCTAGAAAAACTTCGATATAAATCTTCCAGATTTGGTTGAGATCGAATGGGAATATCTGTTGTTGCAGGGCTTTGACCAACTGTAGGGGTACATCCCTGTCCCCAATCTTGTCCTCTTCTTCCACTCATTCTTACTATCTATGAATAGTAAGAAGACCGATTCAGGCATTTAGACGAAATATCGTAGAGAATAACAACAGATAAAGAGAATAGACTAAGAAATTTGGGTTTTTGGTTTCACTGGTTGTACTCATTCTAGGGTATACTTCACCTTATCTCTAATGAGCCATCTAATGTGTTACACCCCATAGCTAAAGTTCTTACTCAACCCCTAGCTCTGATACCAAATGTGACGACCCGAACTCGATGTCCGACAAACAACATCAAATTTGTATCGCCGGAGCTTGCAACAACATTAGATGATAAATAACACAACGGAAATAAAAGATGATATCACTGATACAACATGAATACAATATCCAATACATCAATTTGATACAATGATAATAGTCAACATCGGAGAATACACAACACAGAATACAGCGGAACACGATATGTTAACGTCAAAAAATGTACGCTAACACCCCGGTGTGTAGATGACAGTTGTGAAAGCACCACCCGTGAATACGGGAACAAGATACAAGTAAAGAGATTGCAGAAAAGCAGTAAAAACACAAGTTTTATAGTGGTTCGGCCCAAAATCAGGCCTACGTCCACTTAGATTCTCTTTATTGCTGATATGAGTACAATTTATATCACTTTCTTCAATTACAATTAACTTCAGACAAATAGCTCAAATTCCCATGAAGAATAATCTTTCGAATTCATCTTGAATGATTGTGATTCTTCTTTGAAGTGTGTAGTAGCGTCCTTGGAGTTTGGAGTGCTTGGAGTGTTGCTTGAGTTGAGAAAATGGCAGAGTAACGGTGCTTCGAGAATTAGCCCAAAAGGTCTCCTGAATGTTGGTGATGGCCGTGTATTTATAGAGGTTCTCGGTGTTGAGTTATAGGTAGTAGCCGGGTCAAACTGGGTCGTGAGTTGGTGCCGAGCTAGGCTAGGTCGTAGGTCGCCCCCTCTCTCTTATGCATGGTCTTCAGTTTAAGTTGACGTCATGTGCTAAGTCCTAGGTCGTTACCGAGATAATGTGTTGCGTGTTAAACTCCTGCGCAACTTCACTCCTCAAATCCATAGATCGGTCACGACTCATCATAAGTCATAAGCCGGCCACGGTTTAGATTGGATGAGTTTGTGCCTGATAGTTAAGTCGGCAAGCATCTTGGATAGTTAAATCGGTAAATAGGTTAAGTCGGTGGGCTTTTATAAGTTTTTAGATCGGGTCCTTCTAAGGCACTAGATCGGTAGCTGCCTTAGGTCGTAAACCTTGTAAAGTACTAGGTCGGCTTCCATACTAGGTCGGAACTCTCCTTAGGTCGGCATAGCCTCGTTAGACCGGCATCCCTTCATGCCTTAGATCGGTATCATTTGGGTTAGCATGCTTCATAAGGTTAAACAGTTAAGTCGTCATCCCTTCAAGCCTTAGGTCGGTGTCCTTGTAATTCCCCTTAGGTCGGTAACCCTATTAGGCAGTTAGGTCGGCAACCATGTTAAGTCGGACCCTTTGTTATCTCTTAAGTCGTTAGGCCAGTCTCTTCTGAGGCACTAAGTCGGCACCCGTGATAAGGCATTGGATCAGTACGATTCTTAACCAGTTAGGTCGGCATCGAATTAAGTCCTGAGCTCTTAGATCGGCAAACCCTTTGGGTTGTTAGGTCGGCATAGCCTTAGGTCGGCAACTCCTCTGGGTCGTAACTTTCGGCCGAGGCAGAGTTAACATTTGCCCCTCGAAGTACACGCCTATTGGTTAGGTCGTGTGCTTCGATATTCTTTAACTCGTCCTCCACCAAGTCGGTAAGTATTTAGACCGTACGCGATCCAACAGTTCTCCCCAATGTAAGGTATAAAACATCCATCCTCTTCTTTCTTTTCATCACTTACTCCTTTGCTCGATTTCGCCATTAAAATTTTCTCAAGCTCTTACAAGCGACCTCATTCCAGTCGATCACCGATAATCACTACTATCCATTGCGTAAGTGAATCCGTCCCCTTCTCGATCATAGGTTGCTGTCGGTTCATGAATTCTGTCATTTGAATACGAATCGTTTCTTTGCGCAACGTTCCATCACGAATCCCACTATACCTGTAGTCGATGAAGTTTAGGTTACTCGATTTTGGCTTCAGATGATCGTTGAGATGATGAAGGTGGTTTATCACTCAGGTTCAATGATCTCTGAAAGCAGAGCAATGGATTTATGCAATTTGGAGCTGTTTTATTGGGTGACCCGATAGCTTGAATGAAGGCTGCTGTTGATTGAATGACTATCGGGTTAATGGGTTGAAACCGAAAGAGATGTTTGACTCGGAAGTGGCTCAGTGAATTTGGGTGGCCTAACTTTTGACCGATCTGACCTTGAAATGGCCTTAAGTTGTGGTTGAGATAATATTTGAAAGAAACTCGCCGATCTGAACAAGGCTTGGACCGTGGCCGAGTTAAAACTTGGGGAAATTTCGGCCTCTTGAACTGGAACGTGCCTTCTTATTTCTCCCCTTGCGACCTAGGGAAATAAGTCGCCAAGCTGAACCACCTAGACTTTGACCCGTTACCGACTTAGTCTTATCTCGCATGAGACTTTTGAACCGTAGCCGAGTTAATACTTAGGCTCTGGACGTATTGACATTTAGGAGCATAGGCCTTCTTTAAGTATTCTGACCCGGACTACCGAACTAAGTTGCCTATATTTTGAACATTTTGAACTGGCCTAACTTCAAGTTTGCTTGAATTTCATTGTGTTACTTTACAGATCATTCTCACTTTTAAGCTGTAAACCTGTTGAGAATAACAAACAAACAAAGAAAACCAAGGCGCATATACTGCCATTGACTGCCCATATCAAATGACAGATTAGTCAAGACAAGATAAGAGACATGAATATATTGCATGAAATGTTGTGAATTAATTGATTATAGTAAAATATTAATGCAAAGTATCAATGATTTGAACTGATTTATCTGCATCAACATCCTACTTGAATATTTAGACTTAAAACAATAATCCCTGAATTTTATAACTAACAAATGCTTGCTAGTTTTTAATCCAGTTACCTTTGCTTATTGTTTGATTGATACTTGTACGACACTTCACACACTTTAGGAAACGTGCACCTTCATGTTTGAATACCCAGTTGTTTATGTAGAATGACTTCCCTCCAACAAGAAGAAATGGTAGCTCAAGAGGAAGAGACTTTCCCGGTGGCTGTTCCCATAGAGAATCCTCCGGAGAGAACTTCAACCATTCTAACCCCAAGAATGTTTATTCAGATACTGCCGATAATCTTCCTTACGGTTTTGTTGCAGCCAATCGCCAAATGTGCTTAAGTGGGGCAATTCCCCCTTTCAATGACTTCCTTCGAACTCTTCTTCTCCGGTTGACGATCTCTCCATTTCAACTTCATCCTAATGGTTATGCCATCTTGATGGGGTTATGTCTTTTGTTTAGAAGAACTCTTGATCGCCTACCGAGTTTTGAAGAAATTCGTTATCTGTGCTCGTTTACAAAGAGTAAAGATCATCCTTCACTCATTATTGTGAGAAGTGCCAGAAACCGCAAGCTCCTTTCCGATCTCACTGAAAGTGTTCATGGATTTTTGAACCAGTTTTTCTTTGCTCGCTGCCCTCCAGGGTTTTATGCCATCTGGAGAATAGGAAGTAAGACTAGTGTTTTCATTTTTTCGTTTTTGAAACTTTTTCCGAGATCCGAACTTTCAGTTGCCAACTTCATTCTTTGCTCTTTTCAGCACTTCCTCTCCCTTCTAGAGATCCGATTCATAAACAAGTTTTCGAGAGGTTGAGTGCCGTGGCTGCGGAAGAAAGGAGCATAAAATTTCTGCTGAAGGATGAATTTTTACACCAATACGGGCTTCTACACGCTTCTCGTTCTACGCATGCTCATGAAGTTCCAACAGAAGTTCCCGATTCTCCGACGAAAACTCCTGACGCCCCGGTTACTGTCGAACAACTCGCATCAAAAGAGTCTAATATTGAAGCTTCATTGGTGAAGTGTTCCACTTCTACCGACATTATGGGGTCATCCAGTAAGACGGTGCTTGCCCCGATCGAGGAAGAAGAAGAACCTTCACGGCCTCTCGGGGGGTTAGCTGATGTAGGAATTGAGAAAACAAGTCCCACCAAGCATGATGGTGACGATGTTTACGAGGGGTTGAGCGACATAATAGTGACTTCGCAGGAGCTTTTTAGAGATGACGTATCTAAAACTATCTCTCCTGTAATTGAGGCAACGTCTCTTCTTCGACAAACACCAACACAAATATCAACTCCTCATACCCAAGCTTTCATCACCTCTGCACCAAAGAGCGGTTTGTAGCTTAATGCGTGTAGCTTGCACATCACACAACACTTAGGATTTTCCAGCACATTTATGCACTTATCTTCTTGTACTTTAAAGACTTCTAAAGCTTATCTTTTCTTATTTCAGATTCTTCAATGACACGCGGCAGATCATATTACCAAGATTTCCAACGCTATGGGGGGCGTGGTCAATATGATTATCGGCGTTACTTTCCCTCCTATAGAGAGTCTGATGAAGAGAGGGCTGCTCGAAAGGCTCGTGAAAGGAGGGATGCAGAAGAGCGTCATGACAGAAGGGATAGGGATGAGCACCATGATTCTCTGCAGAGGAGTGATGACTCGCACAAAAGGAAATCTCACGACGACCGAGGAAAAGGTCATGTAGCTGAAGATTCAGGCAAACGAGCCCGACATGGTGAGAGACATGTTTCCACTATTCCCGAAAAGCCTACTGCCCCTGCCCCTCTTGACATTACTTCTGACTCTCCTGCTCTTGGGAAGGAGGACATCCAAACAATAATAAGCAGGCCTAAATTTCAAGTGGGACCCGGCCCGGCCACTTTACAAAGTCGTTTTCCACAATGGTGCTTAAAGGGCGTGAGATTTGACCTAGACTTGGTCCCCATTGACAAGTCTGCTATGTTGCGCAATCTTGATGCAGTCAAGCTCGATATCGAGAGGATGTCAAACTGGCAGAAGCTTGTTGATGAGCTTCAAAGAGTTAACCGTGCCAACTTAGAGGCCATGCTCACCATGGAAAATGATAAGGCTGAGTGGCAAAAGGTCCTTGAGCAGCACGACACTGAAATGAGGAGCATTACTTCCTACAACGAGGAGCTCGAAGCAAAGGTTGAGAAGTTGAAAGATGAGCTTGCTGCTTCCTCTACTTCATACTCTCAAAAAGAAGAAGTGCTTCTCAGACAAGTTAGAGATGCTCATGCCAGTCAGAGGGATGCCAAAGATAGGCTCGAGGCACAAAAAAGAATCAGTGAAGGCTATGTCTCGGATATTGCTGGGCTTAGAAAGAAAAACAACTCCCAGGAGGCGGAGATACAAATGCTTAAGCTTCAGCTTGCCAGAACTGAAAGGGAGCGCGATGAGGCTGTCGCCGGCAAAATCGCAGCCGAAGAATCTCATGAGGCGACCAAAAACAGCTTCGGCTCAACATTATTCGACTTCTACTTGCATAGCGTCTTGGGGCGTGGAAGCCTCGCCTTTCTTGGTCCCAAGTATGAGATCACTTTAGCTGAAGTGTGGGAGGCCGCCCTCGATATGCTTGGTGCTGAAGGTGCTGGTTATGACGAGTCAGCCCTGGAAAGGCATTATTTTGATGAAGACGCTCGCGCTGCTCTCGCTAGGGGAAAGGAACAACTTGCCAAACTAAGAACCGAAGTGACGGAAGGGGATCAGCTGGGGAAAACCACTTCAACTACTCTAGTCCAGCCACCTTCTTCGTCTGAAGTCGACATTATTGGTTCCAGTTCCCATCTCGCTTCTCCCACCAAAGTTACCGCTGATATTACAAGCACACAAGGTGGAGACGAGGGTGAAGAGAGCGCTGATACGCAAGCTTATGAAGTCGATATCAGGAAACCAGCTTCTCCAGGTAACTTCACTGTTAATCTCGCTACTGTCAATTCTGCTCAAGCTGGTTACTCTTTATTTCACATGAGTTTCACGAGCTCCTTGGCTATTTTCTCAACCTTGATGAGCCTTCATCTCCTCTCTTTACTGACTTCATTGGTGAACCCTCATCTCCTCTTTTTACTGACTTTAACCTTTTTTCTTCTGTAGAGAAAGTACCAAGCACTGCTCAAACTTCTACTCCTCCGGTCATCCTTCCTTCATCTCTTCAGGCGGTGCCTCCTTCTGCCTCGCAACCTGGATCACAGGAGGAACAAATAGAGGCTCTTCACGGCTTGGATGATCCCATCGCTTCGCAAGAGCAGAAAGATGAGAGACCTGAGGGAGGTGACATTTCCCCGGAACGGACTCCTTCTGACGACATTGTTCTATCAAAACTTGTCACTCCGGGGAGTGAGTCTTCCTCACAGAGGAGAGAGAAGCGTGGGACATCAAAGAGGAGGGGGAAGAAAATCACCGCCACTGAAGAGGAGCCGGAAGTTGGACCGGTTACACCTGCCTCTCCCACTTCCCTTATACCCACTGGCCGTCCTGAAAAGCTGGTTATTCGACCGAGTAAAGGGTCCAAAGGAGGGAAGAAGAAGTGAAGATTTTAGCTTTTTGCCTTTTGTATGAACTGGCCGAGAGTTGTGCGGGTACCGGCCCCCGCTTTTATTTTGAAACCTGTATCTGCATTATAGTTGAATAAAATGATTCTTCGTTTGTACAAACTTCTGTTTGAATTTGAGAATGCATTTACTATTTATTTTTGCACAAGTTTGTTCATATAGTATTGCAGCGGGCTTATGGTATGTTGCTTGAGTATTACTTTACTGAGGCAGCTATACTACTATACCATGTTGCCCCCATACCTTAAGCTTGTTGCGATATTTTATACTTCGAGGGGACTTGCACTCTTATTTGTTAAAGAATAATTATTTTATTCTTTAAAGAAAATTTTTATTGAGGATTTTTTTTATACAAAATTGTACCTCTGAGGAGGGATTTTTCACGTTTCAACACTTGGAAGTTTTATTTCAATCTCGGTGAAACGTGTACCCCCAAAGAGTTGTGCCTTCGAAGAAAGCCTTTTCACGTTTCAACACTTGGAAGTTTTATTTCAATCTCGGTGAAACGTGTGCTTCCAAAGAGGTCTTTTTTCTTGATTGTGTCCCCGGGAGGGGGTCGTACCTCTAAGGAGGGATATTTTACGTTTCAACACTTGGAAGTTTTATTTCAATCTCGGTGAAACGTGTACCCCCAAAGAGTTGTGCCTTCGAAGAAAGCCTTTTCACGCTTCAACACTTGGAAGTTTTATTTCAATCTTGGTGGAACGTGAGCTTTCAAGAAGGTCTTTGTTTTTGCATTTCAACTTTGGTGAAGTGAAATTCCGAAGAGCGGTTGCTACACTTCAACTCCTGGCGAAATGTGCCTCCGAAGAGGGCTTTTATTTTGTTTACATTTCAACTCTGGTGAAGTGAAATTCCGAAGAGCGGTTATAACACTTCAACTCCTGGTGAAATGGGCCTCCGAAGAGGGCTTTTATTTTGTTTACATTTCAACTCTGGTGAAGTGAAATTCCGAAGAGCGGTTATAACACTTCAACTCCTGGTGAAATGTGCCTCAAAGAGGGTTTTCATCGCCTGGAAGTTACTCTCTCATGGTTGGAGGGTCATGACTCCTCCAATCTTTTTTGTTGAGTAGAGAACTTTCTTTTTTGTGGCGTATGACCCATTAGAGGTCTTTTATCCTCCGAAGAGTTGCGCCTCCGAAGAGGACTTGTACCGCTGATGGTAGCTTTGGTTGTTCCTCTGTTCACTTGCTTATGCCTTTTCAGCGATCCTTTTTTTTTTTTCTTTTCAAGTTTTCATTCCCCTTTCTCTTACAAGTGGCTTGTTTAATCCAAGGAAGTGTACTTCATTGCCAGGCAAGTTCGTGAGAACGGGCACTAGCTTCCTAATTGGATGTTTGTTTGTTCAAACAATCTCAATTTATCAGCAAGGGCTCGTTTCTATCGAAATCATTAGCCGTTCAATTGAAGTATTTCCTATCTAGGATTTGAATTCGGGGTCTTTGTGACTTGAAATTTGTTTGTTGAATGATGGTGAGAATCGCTCGGTCTTATTATGCGCCAGTTTTATTTCCATTGTCTGCAAAAATTTAAATTGACATTTTAGCAATACATTTTATGTATTTTTATATCGAAAACAAAGCAAACATATAATGATAATAAGGAACACAAGATTTATAGTGGTTCGGCCATGAAATTGGGCCTACATCCACTTTATATTCTTTCATTATTTACTTGCATCAGTTTCACAATTGCTTTCAATTACAAGAATCATACATTCATAATTCTTTTTACAATTTTTCAACAAAATTTTCAAGTAAAGTATGGACGCAAGTGGTTGCTGTTCCATGCCCTTGGAATTTGATCTCCATCAACAGTGGTGAGCTTGAATGTGCCGTCAAGAAGCTTCTGACCTATTACATATGGTCCTTCCCAATTTGGCCCAAACACACCTGTCGCGGTCATAATTCTTTTCAGGACTAGATCTCCAATTTCAAAGCTGCGTTGCCGAACTTTGGAATTGAAATGTCTGGCTATCCTTTGCTGATGAGCTGCAACTCTGAGGTTAGCTTCATTTCTTTTTTCATCAAGGAGATCCAGCGCTTCAAGTTGCAGCTTTTCATTTTCTGCTTGATTGAAATGGATTCTTCTGTGTGAAGGGACCTCTGCTTCAACCGGGATCATTGCTTCCGACCCGTATGCTAACGCAAAAGGAGTATGCCCAGTTGCAGTTTTGTGAGTAGTTCTGTATGCCCATAGTGCAAGTGGTAGTTTATCGACCCAACCACCTTTTGCTCTTTCGAGTTGCTTTTTGACGGTTGATTTGATGATCTTGTTCACTGCTTCCACTTGCCCGTTTGCCTGCGGATGAGCTACTGCCGAAAAGCTTTTCTGGATTTTGAATCGCTTGCAAAAATCCTGGAATTCCTCGCTTTCAAACTGAGTTCCATTGTCTGTGATTATTTTCTGAGGCACACCGTATCTGCAAATGATATTCTTGGTCACAAAGCTTATCATTTTCTTTGAAGTGATCGTAGCCAATGGTTCAGCTTCAGCCCACTTAGTAAAATAATCAACTGCAACAATAGCATATTTAATCCCTGATTTAGCAGTTGGTAGCGGCCCGATGAGATCCATTCCCCAAATTGCAAATGGCCATGGACTGACCGTTTGTGTGAGTTCGGTAGAAGGTGCTCTAGGAATTTTGGCATACCTTTGGCACTTGTCACATTTTCGGGAGTAATCTGCGGCATCCCGATTAATTTCTGGCCAAGAATATCCGTATCGGAGAATTTTCTTTGCTAGTGTTTGACCACCTGAATGATCACCGCATTCTCCTCCATGCACTTCAGCTAGGATTGTTTTGGACTCTTCCCGGGATACACATCGAAGCAATGGCATTGAGAATCCTCGTCTGTATAATCGGCCATCCTGAATTACATAGCGAGAGGCCTTTCTTAGAAGCTTTCGTCTTTCTATCGAGTTTTCTGGCAGAGAACCCCTGAGTAGGTAATCCAGTATTGGAGTCATCCATGACTCTTGTTCTTGAGATACATTCACAATCCAGTCTATATCCATCTCGTCTATACTTGGCGCTGAAAGGACTTCTACAGGGACCAATCCCAATAGTTGAGCTTCACCAGAACTTGAATACTTTGCGAGGGAATCTGCCTTCATATTCTCTTCCCGAGGAATGTGGCTTATTGAATAGTGACCGAGTTCACATAGGAGTTCCCAAGCCTTTGACAAGTAGGAAGGCAAATTTCCACCTTTTGCTTGAAATTCTTTCTTGACTTGGCATACAATAAGCTGAGAATCACTGAAAATTTGTAATGCTCGAATGTTCAGCTCTTTAGCGATTTTCAGACCTGCAATAAGAGCTTCATATTCTGCTTCATTGTTTGTTGAAGGAAATTCCAGTCTTAGTGCATAACATAATGATCGACCTTCAGGAGTTTCAAGTACCACTCCGGCTCCAGAACAGTTGTCATTTCTTGCGCCATCAACATACATCTTCCACTGGATTGGAGAATCATTGACCGCTTTTTCCTCACCATTATCTTTCTCTGTGAATTCTGCAATGAAATCAGCTAAAGCTTGTCCGTTGATTGCTTTTCGGGGGTGATAGGTGATGTCATATTGACTAAGTTCAATGTTCCATTTTAGAAGATGACCCGAAGTTTCAGGGCGAAATAGGACTTGCTTTAGAGGCTGATCAGTGAGTACTTTGATAGGATGAGCTTGGAAATATTGCCTCAGTTTCCTCGATGCAACTAGTAGGCAATAGGCGAGTTTTTCCAACTTGGAGTAATTCAGCTCTGCCCCAGTGAGTCTTTTGCTGATATAGTAAACTGGATGTTGAATCCTTTTGTCTTCCCGTATCAGCGCTGCACTTAGAGCATGAGATGATACTGCCAAGTATATAAGAAGATCCTCACCATTGCCTGGCCTAGAAAGTATCGGAGGCGTTTCCATATGACGGATCAACTCTTCAAAGGCTTTTTGGCATTCGGGAGTCCATTCAAAGTTCTTCTTTCCTTTTTTCAGGGCATCGAAGAATGGGATGCATTTATCAGTAGCTTTGGAAATGAACCGACTCAAAGCGGCGACCTTTCCGTTGAGACTTTGCAATTCCTTCTTCGTTCTAGGAGCTTTAACTTCTTTTAAGGCGGTAATTTAAGCTGGACTGGCCTCAATGCCCCTAGCACTGACGATAAAACCTAAGAACTTTCCGGATTCGACCCCAAATGTACATTTCAGAGGGTTAAGTTTCATTCTGTATTTCCGGAGGACTGCGAACATTTCTGCTAAGTGTTCAATGTGATCCACTGCTTTCCTGGACTTCACCAACATGTCGTCGACGTAGACTTCCATAGTTTTGCCCAATTGCGGTTTGAACATAGCATTAACAAGTCTTTGGTAGGTTGCCCCTGCGTTTTTTAACCCGAAGGGCATAACTCTGTAGCAATAAAGCCCAACATCTGTAATAAAGCTTGTATCCTCCTGATCCGGCTCATGCATCATGATTTGGTTATAACCGGAATAGGCATCCATGAAGGATAACAATTCATGTCCCGCAGTTCCGTCTACCAGTTGATCGATCCTGGGTAATGGGAAGCAATCTTTGGGGCAAGCCTTGTTTAGATCAGAAAAATCGATGCACACTCTCCATTTCCCATTAGCTTTCTTGACCAACACAGGATTTGAAACCCAATTCGGATATGTAGATTCTTTGATGAAGTTATTTTCCATGAGTCGATCAACTTCTTCTTTTAATGCTGCTGACCTTTCTGGACCCTGGGTTCTTCTTTTCTGTTTAACTGGCGTAAACTTTGGGTCAATATTCAGAGCGTGTACTGCAACTTCTGGGGATATCCCACACATATCGGCATGAGTCCAAGCAAAGACATCCAGATTTGCTTTCAGGAAAGATATTAAGACATTCTGAATTGACACATTAAGCTGCGAACCCACATTCAACACCTTATCTGGGTCCTTCGGGTCAACAGGTACCGGAATTGTTGTTTCCACCGGTACTACTCTATTCTCCCCTGTACTGGCTTTTCTGGGATCCATTTCTTTCCGTGCCCCGCTGTGTTCGCCAGTGCAGGGTCCGCTCTGTAATTGCTACAAAGCTGGTTCCTTGATGCGGACTGGAGTTGCCGCATCCTTTCCCATTTCTCTTTTTCTTGACTCTCGCAGCTCTGTCCAATAACATTCTCGCGCAGCATTTTGATCCCCTTTTATAACTCCTACTCCATTGTCAGTAGGAAATTTAATAGTGAGGCACCACGGGGCTAGGATAGCTTTGAATGCTGCGAGTGTTGGACGGCCAAGAAAAGCATTATAAGCAGAATATTCATCGACGATCACAAAGGTTTGCTTTCGGACCACTTTCCTTTCTCCTTCCCCAAGTTCTACAAACAGATCGATGGTTCCTACTGGTTGCTTTGGCTCCCCAGTAAAGCCAACGATTTTCTGTGATGAGGCTTGCACATCGATCATAGGGATTTTCATCTGGTCAAATGTCTTCTTGAAGAGAATATTACATGACGCTCCGCAGTCAATGAGGACTCTTCTGACAATGGCTAGTCCAATACCAGCCGAGATGACCAAGGGATCTAAAGTAGGAGCTTCAATACCTGTAGAATCTCTGGTTCTGAAAATAATATCATCACTGAAAGTTTTCTGTTGTTTAAGGGGCGTAGTGTCTTCTAGAACAAAGACGTTTTCTTCGGCTGGAGCATATTTCAAAGCCCTGGAATATCTCTCCATCTCACCCCAACTTTTACCAGCTGGGTGAGGTCCTCCTGAAATGACATTGATAACGGGCCTTCCAG
Source organism: Allium cepa (assembly GCA_030765085.1). Lineage (NCBI taxonomy): Eukaryota > Viridiplantae > Streptophyta > Magnoliopsida > Asparagales > Amaryllidaceae > Allium > Allium cepa. Next base: position 869,235,229 of record CM060943.1, on the reverse strand, counting down.
ATTCATGCCCCGTAGCTTTCTCTCCTGCCCCAGGCTGATGAACAGGGGCCCGCTGCCCCTGACTTGACGATGCAGGATTGTTGCTATTCTTTTTTACGAATTGCTGCAACTTGTTTTCTCTTAGCAACTCTTCAATCAGATTTTTCAGCTGGCGGCATTCATCAGTTTCATGACCTGGTTGATTGTGGAAGCGGCAGAATTTCCCACTTTGTATGGCTTTTCTCCCAGTTCTCAAAGGGATAGGTTTAGGGAAATCGACGGAATCTTTAGTGGCGAGGTAGATGTGCTCCGGTGTATGTGATAATGGAGTATATTCTGATGGCTTGAAGGATCGGGGCTTCTTCAGATTACCCTGTTTCTTCCCATTACTATTCTCCCTTTTTTGCCCCACCGATTCATTCTTGCGTGGAGCGACAGTGTTGTCTTCTGCTTTTTCCAACACTGTCTTTACTGGGAAAGGACGGCTTTCCAAGCGAATGAATTCGTCTGCTTTTTTGTAGAACTTTTCGAGAGAGGTTGGCTCCTTCATATTTAACCATTTCCCAAATTCGCTTGACTTATCGATAGCCCTCATCAGATAAGTCAATATCATTCGTGGTTCAGCATTGTCCACCTCAGCCAGTGCTATATTGAAGCGGTTCAAGAAGGATCTGATAGACTCACCAGGATTCTGCTCTAAACTCGATAGTGACATAATATCCTTGGCCTTCGAAGCATACAGTCTAAACTGCTCCTTGAATTTTCTGGTCAAGTCTGAAAACTGATCGATAGATCGGACTGGTAACTTGGTGAACCACAGTAAAGCCACGCCTTCCAGGTATACGGGGAAATATCGGCACTTTATTTCATCGGAGGCCCTGGCACCTGTCATGTGCCAGTCATATTTATACAGGAACTCATTCGGATCACTCGTCCCTTTGTAAGCTGGAATAGTCGGAGGGACAAACTTCCTTGGAAATTCCGCCCTCAAGATTTTTTCAGTAAACGGAGTTTTACTTGGAGCGAAACCCCATTCCTTCTCATCTTCAACCCTTTGCATACTTTCTTTCATGATCTGCCGGACCATTCCAGAAAGATATTCCTCATCATGCCGAGTTCTAGATCCACCGGCGTCAGGTACTGCCTGCTCAAAGGGACTAGTAGGCCTTTCAGGAGCATTCCTTTCATTAACATCATGAATGTTGCCAGCATAGTTCCTTTCATTACCAGCCGGTTGATTGTTTGCCCCAAGTAAGTCGTTCAACTTATTCAGAATCAGAGCATTCTGGGCACTTTGAGCCTCTAGTTGTGCATTTTGGGCGTTTATCTGCTGGTTTAGCCCTAGAATCACAGCATCCAATTCCGCTTTTGTAACTCCAACAGACGGAGTGGGTAGATTAGGCACAGGGGAAGCAGAGGTTCCCTCTTGAATGTTCCCAGATCTGATAGATCTACTTTTCCTTCCAGGAGCCATAATCTCAGATATACTTCTGGTTTTTAAGGAAATTCTTTCTTCAAATCTCTGCGAAGCAATGATGACAGTTGTCCTGAGTTCAATTCTCAGTGAAAGCACCAAAAATGTTAACGTCAAAAAATGTACGCTAACACCCCGGTGTGTAGATGACAGTTGTGAAAGCACCACCCGTGAATACGGGAACAAGATACAAGTAAAGAGATTGCAGAAAAGCAGTAAAAACACAAGTTTTATAGTGGTTCGGCCCAAAATCAGGCCTACGTCCACTTAGATTCTCTTTATTGCTGATATGAGTACAATTTATATCACTTTCTTCAATTACAATTAACTTCAGACAAATAGCTCAAATTCCCATGAAGAATAATCTTTCGAATTCATCTTGAATGATTGTGATTCTTCTTTGAAGTGTGTAGTAGCGTCCTTGGAGTTTGGAGTGCTTGGAGTGTTGCTTGAGTTGAGAAAATGGCAGAGTAACGGTGCTTCGAGAATTAGCCCAAAAGGTCTCCTGAATGTTGGTGATGGCCGTGTATTTATAGAGGTTCTCGGTGTTGAGTTATAGGTAGTAGCCGGGTCAAACTGGGTCGTGAGTTGGTGCCGAGCTAGGCTAGGTCGTAGGTCGCCCCCTCTCTCTTATGCATGGTCTTCAGTTTAAGTTGACGTCATGTGCTAAGTCCTAGGTCGTTACCGAGATAATTTGTTGCGTGTTAAACTCCTGCGCAACTTCACTCCTCAAATCCATAGATCGGTCACGACTCATCATAAGTCATAAGCCGGCCACGGTTTAGATTGGATGAATTTGTGCCTGATAGTTAAGTCGGCAAGCATCTTGGATAGTTAAATCGGTAAATAGGTTAAGTCGGTGGGCTTTTATAAGTTTTTAGATCGGGTCCTTCTAAGGCACTAGATCGGTAGCTGCCTTAGGTCGTAAACCTTGTAAAGTACTAGGTCGGCTTCCATACTAGGTCGGAACTCTCCTTAGGTCGGCATAGCCTCGTTAGACCGGCATCCCTTCATGCCTTAGATCGGTATCATTTGGGTTAGCATGCTTCATAAGGTTAAACAGTTAAGTCGTCATCCCTTCAAGCCTTAGGTCGGTGTCCTTGTAATTCCCCTTAGGTCGGTAACCCTATTAGGCAGTTAGGTCGGCAACCATGTTAAGTCGGACCCTTTGTTATCTCTTAAGTCCTTAGGCCAGTCTCTTCTGAGGCACTAAGTCGGCACCCGTGATAAGGCATTGGATCAGTACGATTCTTAACCAGTTAGGTCGGCATCGAATTAAGTCCTGAGCTCTTAGATCGGCAAACCCTTTGGGTTGTTAGGTCGGCATAGCCTTAGGTCGGCAACTCCTCTGGGTCGTAACTTTCGGCCGAGGCAGAGTTAACACGATACAATATGAGATGATTCTTTACAGAATTTAATACTGCAACTCCAATCCAAAACTCTAAATCTAGAGCTCCAAAACTTCAAACTCGATCCACCATCAAGGTTGTACCAAGATAAGCAAGGTCAGTCTTGGACTCCAAACACTCAAAAATGTATCAAACAGGAAGTTGAAGCTAGTAAATGATATCTACTATTTGACAAACCAAACTCTAGACTACCCATGTGGAAAATTGTGGGCATCCAGAGTTTAGGAAGGGAATAATAAACTCCGAGTCAGTCATGGGACTGGTATGAGAAAACAAAAATGGTTTGTCCTTAAAAAAACAATCAAAAGATTTAAATTTGAAATCCGCAATGCTTTTTGGAAAATGAAACTACCATAAGGCCTCCCGTCACACACACCATGCAAACACAAAATTAGATGAGATTTCTCCTTATAATAGTCAAAAATGCTTGATACGCGATAACCATTTTAATATAATTATTAGTGCATAGTGGAAAACATTTCGAATGTATAATATAATCTTAGGCAGCATAGACATTCCGAACTATGCCTACTATAGCTACCATCCAAACAGTGGGGCCCCACCATGAGTAGAAGGCAGATTATACAACTAAAACCGTACAAGGCTCGTATTGGATGATTGAATTTTCCAACAAACGGCCAGGCTAAGGAACTTCCTATTGCCACATGGGAACGCCTCTAGAGGGACACCCTGAGAACCTACCCGGATCTCTGCCAACACAAGGCCGGTTACCCCCTTCCCGGGAAGTAAAACCTAAGATATGCCACCCCCGATCGTTTGCGACCTTTATACGAGAGCTCTCAACACCAACATCACACGGTAATAAATATACTATAGTGTCCACATGAGTAAGTATTTGGGCTCCATACCATGTTACTACAATTTACCAGAAGGAATCGACATACCCTAGGGGAGCAACCCCAGAAACCTTGCCGCATCTTTCCTGTTTCGACCATTACCGGTTTGTGAGGCTCGATGAGGTCTCGTCCACAAAACTACACTTTACATGAAAGCCATGCTTTGATCACAAACGATCATCAACACACAGCAGCACTTAGCATGCTACACTACCAAATTGGGAGTATATCGCTGATAACCTTCAATTACTTAACCTCTAAGCTCGTACGTCTCAGAGAAGGGTGTTAAGCTAAGAGAATAAATTCTCCGCCACCAACAGATATGTATTTGAAAAGAAATCTGCTTTATATCTCAAAGTGTAGTGTCAGACATACAACCATACAAGTCTGTTCTGGGTTCGAACAGAACCGAAGGCACTTCCGAAGAAGCCCTTGCAATCCGGGTATTCACAATCTCGATCGGTTCCCATCACTTAGGAAATCTCTATACTGTAGCTACTCAGTGCAAAGACAATCGATAGGTCATCCTATCGTTCTCACAAATACCCGGTCTTTACCACCGGTCTTCAAATGCTATCTATAACGACGTATCATTATTCTGAATGGGTTATATGACACAAAGTCCTCTCCCGGCTAAACCGAATAATGAGCGAAAATTTAAAAACATATGGATAAGGGATTTCAGTTAAGTCACAACCTTAAAATTCAAAACTTTCTTTCAAATGGTTTAAACCAATTACCATTTCAAATCTTTTAAACAAAAAGATTCATTTCACAAATTTCACCCAGTTTCACAAAGATCCATTCGCGGATTTCAAAACCATTTCCATTTCAATTGGATTAATTCATTTAAATCTTTAAACTAAAGATTTATCTCATAGCTTTCAAAATTCATTTCCAAAGATTCATTCGTAATTTGGAAATCCATTTTCAGTTCAAACATGAAATCCCTTTAATACAAATTGGAAATTCATTTCTTATATGAAAGCTTTTTATCATTTGGAGACAATAGTTTTATTTCGGAAAAATTCGATCTTATTTATACAAGTTAAAATCTTTGAGGTTAATTCAAATTCCCAAAACAACACTTTAAAAATGGTTTAAGACCCACATAAGCTTGTATAATCCTTTTTAAGTCATAAATACCAAATATAGAATTCAATTTCAAATATTGAATTCCAATTTAAATCAAATTATTCAAATTCCAAATCTTTATTAAGTTGTTCAAAATAACTTTCATTTTTACAACACTTTTAAAGGCTTTTTATATTAAACTCAATTCATTTCCAAAACCATTTGAGTTCCAAAATTTGATTTAAGAATTGTTTTCTAAAAACTGTGACTTAACCAATTTCCACATGCAATCCATATTTGTGTATGTATAAGTGTGGTCTAGGGGGTTTTACACAATAGTGCACTACATTAATCGTCACAGATTCGATCATATCAATCTCGATAAGCGATATAATCCATAGCACTTATCTTCATTCACAGTTTCACAAATAAAGTAAATTTATTAATCACAAAGATTTATCATTACGGTTCGATGTGGGTTTCGGATAACCGACTAAGATCCGACTCCCTGTCGCATCGAAATTCAAATGTCATTTTACGGGCAAAGGGGATTTCACATACATGCAGAAACAAATCACAAATCACAGCTCAGCACAAAGCAATTCGCATCACACAATATCATAAACACGAACAAAAATATCAATCCACAACACAACATTTTGATGATAGTCAATCATCTTCAATCTAAGGTGAAGGTGATTTAGACGAATTAACCATATAATTATTTAAATCAATGATTAACTATGCTTCATGATAAATTAATCAAATTTTAATTAATTAATCCTTAATCAACTATCTTAATTGACTACTAATTATAAATTAATTGACTTTAATTATCTAATTAACAAATTTAATTACAAATAAATTAAACACTTAATTGTGAATTAACCAAATCTTTAATTTCAAATTGATTAATCTCTAATCACTTAGTTAATTACAATTTTAAATTAATTAACCATTCTTAATTACCCTTTTAAACAATTAATTAATAATTATTATTTGTCTTAATTAACATTTTAAAAATCTTCTTTAAACTTTGAAATCAAATTGTCACTAAATTGAAACTTTAATGTTAATTAACTTTAATACTTAACTTAAGTTGACTACTTAATTAAAATATTAGTTAAGATTTAAAACATTCTTACGTATTCACTTCGTTAATTTAAATTTGAAACAGATTCTTAACTCAAAATAGTCAAACATTAATTACCTTGTTAACACTAAAACTTGTTTAACATTATTAACTTTAAAATTTGTTGGCTTTAACCCTATTTAAAACAAAACCTGAGATTACATAGGTTTCACTCGAGTTAATACTCGAGTTTCTTTCCATCTTCCCCCGAGTTTATCTCCCATCCCCTACTTACTCTTCTTCTTCTTTCCTGTTCTTTTTTTAGTTAGAGTTTGAGTTAAACTTAAGTTTTCAAACTAAAACAACAGGAAGTATACTCGCGTACACGAGTTCCACACCGAAGCAATGCTTTCATTTTCTCGAGTAGCTCACAGCTGAACCACCTGACACCAATTCGTTGCCGTGCATGTGCATGCCACTTTGCCAGCGTTCTGGCGAATGCGCTATCACTGGCAAGTCGCGAAAACCCTCTGCACCTGAAAACAAAACTCAATTCGAACCCAAAATATCGAAATCGAAATTTACCTATTCGTTCGAACTGCAACTCGAACACACCAAACCAAAATCGCCTCGTCACCCTCACGCCGACCACCGAAACCGCGGTGCCACCATCCATGCTTCCATCTATATCTCCAGTACACCCCTGTAACAACCCAAGATTTTTCACTAATTTATAATCATTGTTAAATGTTTAATGGCGATAGCTAATTGCTACTTGGAATTTTTATCGGTTGATATTCTTTTCATAGATTTGTTTAAGCGTTACGCGGGCTCTAAAATTTAATTTGGCCCACGTTTTCATTTGTTCGTTTTGTGCCGTGATGGTTATCATAAGCAAATAACCGGCCCCCTTTTTATTCATTATCTTCGAACCCTAAAATGAATGAAAATAATGGTGGCCACGTTCGTTCGCTCCTTCCCCTTCGTCCCAAATTAGGGTTTCGATTCGATTTCGCTCGTCTTCGGGAGGCCACGGCTCCAAATCCAATTCGTGCTCTTCGACAAAGGTGAGTAATCTATATTACTCACATCTAATTTGACTTTGTAAGATGCTTGGTGTACGTTTTGGTTTCGTTGTTGATGCTTTCTCTGATTTTGTCAAATTCGTGTAATTTCGTGATACTTGGTTAACTCGGCTTTGATTTTTTGGGCTGTTTAACATCTCGTGACCATCACGAATTCAATTTTACTTGAATTCGGTCACTTCGATTGTTAAGCCTCTTTGCTGTGTTTTACTTGAATTTGTCGAGTGTTTGTGACCTGAGCATTGATTCCTATTGTGACTTCGGTCTTGACTTCTGGTAACACTCGTCTGTTACCACTGCAGTTGTTCTCGGTCTTGATTGATTGCCTTGGCCACTGTCTTGATCATGTCCTCTATGAACTTGAAGTGCCATGTGTTATAAGTTTTTCACTTTGATGTTTGACACTGTCAAACTCGGCTCTGACTTGATAATGTTTTCGATTTTTACATGATTGTTTCCACTTTCGCTGGTTTGTGAGTACTTCATACTTGGTCGTACTGATCACTCATGTATATGTCTAGTGTATGTGCATTTGTGGTTTCAGTATTGAACACTGCATAGTTGTACTTCACTTGCATTTGATATCACTTGACTTTGATTTTCCCTGACTTGTTCATGTGCGTATATATTGTGATTTCTTAGTGCTTGAGTACAGTTCTATTCTAGTTCATGTTTTCACTGTGCATATCACTGCCTGGTTTCGTTTTCGTGTGTATTACTTGATGGCATTGGTTTTTTTATGATCTCTTTGAATTGCTGTAGACCTTGGATTTGTTCGTATTCGCCTCATGTACCTTTCCTTAAGGCTGAGCTTGGATTTGCAGTGCCCCACTGTTGTTTCACTGTTTTACTGGAGTCTGTGCATTGAGGTCTTGTTCACTTGATTCAATTAAGTCTGGTACCTTTTGTAGCATTGTTTCTTTGGGTTTGTCTCCGGCCATTCTTTGGCCTCTGACCTGTGCACGACTTTGATTTTTGTATGTGCATATCATCTTGTAAGCTTGGATGAACTTGCTATACAATTGTTGTCGCTGTTATTTTGTTGTATTTTGATGCTAGTTTGTACATGCTGATTCAGTTTGCAGTTTTCATTTTGATGTTCATTTTCTATTGGATTTCATGTATCTATGTACTCCATTGTCCATGTTTTAATGATACTGTAATTTGGATTTTGTTCCATTTGCCTGTCGCCATTCAGTGGCATGTGTTCGTGTTGCTGTACATATGTTTTGTGCATACACATGTGTAATCATACATATATAGGTAGTATATGTTGCAGACTTATGTAGTTGTTCTTAAGGTTAGCATTTGCATGTCTCGAATGCTCATTTGCTGAATCACCATACAATTTGAAGTTATTGAGTTTCTTTCCTCACATGATCTGCTTGATATTCTCTTTGTGTGCATTGCTACATGAACACTGTCTAGATACGTGTACATTCTTTCACTTAGTTGTCTGCATAATGGAAAATCGGTTGTTATTGGTCTGTAGTTGAGAGTGCATACACTTTATATGTTGGCTTCGGCCATTATGTCTCTGACTTTGATGACTTCGGTACTATCACTGACATTACTTCAATTATTTGATTATGCGAGTTTGTTTCTTTGTACTGTTGCTTTTGTTTGATTGTTGCGTCTGAGTTTTTGGTTGATGTCCTTGGTTCTACTCGGGAATTATTTGCATCTGTGTTTCACTTGTGTTGAATCCGGTTGTAAGCTTGGGTCTGACCATGTGCTTGTATCGTGGCATTGATATTTGAATCTTCATTGATTTTTGGTTCGTTGAGCTTTTGGGTACATCATCACCGTAGTGGCAAGGCAGTGCACGCAAGCGTGAACTACAGCCACACGGTATGGCTTGTATGATATTCTATTTTGTTTTGATTAATTGATCTTTTGCATATTTCATAAGCTGTAGTGGCGAGGCAGCACACGCGTGCGTGTGCTGCAACCCTACCCGAATTGACATTTTAAATTGATATTTCGATTGCTGGATTTGTTTCGTGTTACCAATTCAATAATTTGAAATCGTATTTTGATTGGTATAATTTGCTGATTTGTTGTTTAACACTATTACGTGTTATATTCACCATTATCCGATTTCTTTATTTAATAATCGGATAGGTAAATTTATTGTGATTGTCGTCTAATTTGATATTTGATTATTATTGCTTCTGTGCACTAATAACTGAGTTTGAATTAGACTGACCCGTGTATTATTTTCTTTTGAATGTAATACTTGGGTCAGACCGAGTATTTACAGGTTGTTGATACCTTACTTTGGGTTGCTGCCAGAGCTATGAAATCTTTTCATATCTTTTGGAGTAGTCGTGACACAGTATAGGTTGATATGTATTCATGTATATTAGTCGATAATTTACTTGTATATATATATAACTTCCTGAGTCGACTGTTGTAGTTGTATCATATGTAATGTATCATGTGTATTGTAACTTACATCAGTTATTGTATATATGAGACTTTCCGTTTTATCCGTGTTCCGCATTTATATTTATTATCTGTGTTATTATTATATTTATTGTCCTAAACTAGTATGAACCATCATAGTTCCTTTTATGCTGGAATTGGGGTATGTCGATGGGAGTAAATAAATCAGAGAGGAAAAATGAAAGAATATATATATATATATATATATATGTATATGTATATATACATACTACTATCGAGATAAGCAATACTAGTGTAAGGCCTAACAACTGATGGCCGCTCCTCAACAGCCTTATTCTCCGCTGTAACGACCCGCCGCTCTGACCGCCTCTAGTCGGTAATTAAACCAACTAGAAACATTCAAAATGACGGATTGTTATTTAGTTTATAACATTTAAACAGAATCAGTCACAGAATCACAGAAACAATAATATATTTTATAAATGAACTTTTTTTTTTCTTTTATATACAAATATCAGAGTTATACAATGAATTACATTTAATACAGCGGAACAAACATATATCTTTTTAAAGTACAAGAAAAATTTCTAAAAAGCTTTAGTGAAGTGGTAATCCCCCTCTCTCTAACTTCGCTGCTAGAAAATCTTCAAGCTGTAAAATACTCGGTCTGACCCGAGCGTTTTATGCGAAACACAAAAACACTCGAGTCAGGATTAATCTTTATTCAAGTAAATAAATTTGCAATGAACTGAATAAAATAGTAACAGCAGTAAAGACAATCGTAAAAGGCCACCAACTACAACGATGCACAAAGATACAAGGTAAACTGGCATTCAGGCAGCAGTGTACAACAAATCCAGCAGCCCCAACTACAATAGTGAATGCAGCTACAAGCACAAGGCATGTCAACAGCAATGGAATCAACATGAATGTCACAAGCATAAAAACATGTATGCACAACAAGCCCAGCTACAAGCAGTGCAGACCACAAAGAAATGCCAACAAGAGCAAGTATGCAAGTACAAATCACAAAGACCAAAGTGCACCAGTGATGCAAGCTGCAGCATATCAAAAGTGCACTTATCAAGTACATAAATGATGCAATACCAAACTCCACAAGCAATGACCATTGCAATGACCAAGAAAAGACCAACAAAACTGGAGGCAACTGGCAATAACAAACTCGATCAACAGGGGAGCAAAAACATGATACAGGTGAACAATGCAAACTAAATGAAACAGTGGACAGGACAAGTACAGTGCAACTCAATGCTACAAAAGACCAACAGTATTAATGCAACTCCATGCCAATATGAATGCAAGAACATGAGTATAGATAACAGCATGGTAAAATGCAAATCAACTCAGAGAGCACAATATGAAGACCACAAAGCCAAGCATGTACATAAGTGGACAATGCAGACAATAGTCAAGTCCAAGTGCAACAGAATGGAAGGCAACTACAAGTGCAACAGGAAATAACAAACTCAGATGGATGTATGGGAACTTACACATGGACTTGGAAAATGCAAGACAACAACACAAAATGACAACGGCAGAAGTGATCAAGGCAAAGCACAAGTGTGCAGCATCAAGTAGTTTCAACTAAATGTATACAAGTGATACATGCAGAGAGTGTATATATATAAATACACACACACACAGCTAAATAGGTTTATCATCTCTATACTCATCAACCTGCCAGGAACAATATCATCTCTATATTACCTTACAGGAACAAGCATAACACAAATTTAAGACTTTAAGCAGATTAGTTTTGCGCACAGTTTTGGGTTTTAACATATTTCACACTGCAAACCAGTGTGTTACAGGAAACCATATTTCAAGGAACAAAAACACAAACATGACCATTGACCCATATGCAAAACTATCCTCATTCATGCAGGCATTCGACGCAAAAGAAATTTGAGCAAAGTATAGGTTCACTCACTAGCATCAATATAGGAATGAATCAGAAGATGAAAGGTTTGTTTACTAGGTTTAAAGGCAGAGATGATAAAGCATGTATGCATACAGTCAAGTATATACACAGAGACATGAAATGCATTTTTCACACAATCATTCAAGCATAACGTATATCATACTTCAAGGACAAACCAAAACACTAAGAGATAAAACAAGGTTAAAGAGTTTGCTCACATATTATTTTGATTTAAATAAAATTTTAAACTGAAGTTTCAATTTAACCCAAATAACTTTTATTTGAATCTAACCTTAAACTAATCAAAAAGGTTTTTGGATTTAAATTAGACTTGCAACTGAAAAGGGTACAGAGAACCATACATGAATATGTACACAGCAGATGTTCATGTAACATACATTCATTTAAATTTTACTAGCATGCAACCAAATTTTCATATCTAACTCTTAAAAATGAAGTTGCTCACAGGTAAATAAACATCGAACCCTGGTTTAAAAATTTTAAGTCCACGAAGAATCAAGGGAAGCACTTTTGAATTTTTTTTTTTTTTTTGAAATCATGGGCTGGAAACACAGAGGAAAGTTATTCTTGCCTGTAATATACACACAGTCCTCACATTTATTAGGACATGCAAACCCAATTTATAATCATCCAACATAATTTACAACATAAATCCGATGTAGATCCAACATCAATGGATGCAGCAAAGTTTAGGGGAATGTTTGCTCTTATGTAAGTGACTTTCAACTTCATCTCAGACATGCAGTTATATTTCACAAACAAACAATCAAAATAAACCACATTCCAAACAATGTAAAAGAAAGGGGTGTAAGAGTTTGCTCACTGGTTAAAGAAGCAAAAAGAATCTGGATGTAGCAATTTACAACAGAGAGGTAACTTAATATATACAGTAACATGTATATGCATAAACTCATATTCACATGTATACTTTCAATCCCATACCTAAACAAACATTCGAGCATCACACAATGGATTCAAGGATTATAGCAATGCATCAGATTCATCAAAGAAATGTTTTAAGCTTGTAAATTTTGTTATTTTCAGGATGTAGGACACTTTGCAGAGGTTTAAAAACTGGGTTTCTCAGGCTTTTGAACTGGAATCATTCACATATGGCATGCAAGCATAATACACAACAAACAACAAAGAACACCACAAGCAGAGATCAATAAGTATTGAAACAATTCACTTCCAAGTACTTCCAAATTTCCTTTTTAAGGTTAAAAATGAATAAAATTTAAATAAAAATAAAAACAAAATTTCTCATTTCAAAACTGGATACAACTTAAATTTAATTCTAGATTAAACTTTAATCTAAAACTTTTACTCATATCTTTAATGAACCTTAATTCGAAAATTGTTTAGAACAAAACACTACAGGTTTTAAAATCTGAGACTAAACACAAATTATACCCAAGACTAAATTTTTGAAAACCCAAGCCAGAAAACTTTGTAAATAAACATTCAAAAATAAGATTTACATCCATATCATCATCTTAACTTCCAGAATTCATAGCTTAATAGCAATCATTCACAAGCCAAAAATGATTCACATTCATACGTGTACATTATCACTTATACAAAACAATTCCAGGGACCAAACCCGAAATCACAACACACACTAGGCCTAAGTCATTTATTTACAGGTAAACAGAGAAAAAGGATTTGGTATAGCATCTGTTCTTATCAATTTAAAACAAATTTATAGCATCTGTTCTCATCAGTTTAAATCAAATTATCAGAGCAAATGATAGCAAATAACACCCAACAAACAACATGTAGTGTTTTATCTGTTCTTATCTGTTCTTATCAGTTTAAATCAAATTAACAGAGCAAATGGAAGCAAACAACACCCAACAAACAACATGCAGTGTTTTATCTGTTCTTATTAGTTTAAATTCAAATAACCGAGAAAATGATAACAAATGACACCCCAAATCATAGCATGCAACCAAGCACTCAATTCAAGCAAATCTAAAAACTTGAATAACGATTAATCGTGAGAAAAAACTCACCTTTATAATCGAAACAGCCGAAGAGAGTAATGAGCACAATTGAACGAAGATCGAAGCCCCAAAATTCTTCTTTTGAACGAAGGAACGAAGATGAAAATCGAAGCCGCCATTATTGTTCGTTTCTTTTTTTTTTAGTTTAGGGTTTTCGAAATGAAGAAGGAAAAGGGATCGGGTCTGCCTAATCACAGCATCAATATCAAAAGTGGGCTAGTATTATTTTCAAAGCCCACTTAACCCCTAAAAAAAATTGAAAGGAATTTAAATCAATTTACAAACTCCTAGCTCAAATTTTAAATTCAAATATGTTCTTCATATTAAACTTGAAAAATTCAAATAACTCCACAGCTTCAAATCAAAATTTAATTCAATTATAAATTTGCATAAGTAATAATCGTTAAATTCAAATTTTTTTTTTTTTACGTCATCAATTCGAATTTTAAATACACATTTACTATTCAATTTCCAACTCCAAAGTCAAATTTAAATTTTTATTCAATTTTGTATAGATTAAATTCTAAAATTTAATCGCCAAATTCATTGTTATGTTGGGAATTCAATTTAAATTATCATTCAAATATTTAAAATCAATTAAATATTTTCAATTTAAATTGTTCAAAATTCAGGATCGTTACAATCTCCCCTCCTTAAAAGAATTTCGTCCCGAAATTACAAGTAAGGAGAAATGATTGTTAAATTTCACTAATATTTATACCCTACTCAATTTTATCAAGTTTGAAACTTATCAAAAATAAATACATAAGTATAGGATTCATTCTATTTGTTTTATCTCACTAACTTTGTTAATTAACTCATTTGTTCATCATTTACTACAATCAAGACGCAAAAGTCTTTTACTAAAGTTTTCAACTTACAAAACCCAAAATTTTAATTTTGCAATTCTTCATTTAAGAAATTTACATAGTATAGCTTTTCCAAAGCTGTGGACTTTCAAAACATTTCAAAAATCCTCTTCCTTAGTTCATTAGGTTGGAATTTATGTTACTTTAGTTTCATATTATTGATTTTCTATTTAAAGTTTGAAAATACTAGCTAACTCGAAATTTAACAAGTCTATTGTCGTTCTTAAAGACATTAGGCATACGTTGGCCAGGCGCAAGTCTAAAAATCTCCAAGTACTAAATATACTTGCTTCAATTCCCAGTGAAAATACTTTAAAAATCTTTTTAAAAATGGATATGGAAAGCACATTCCCCCATGGATCACAGTTTACCCGGCGATTTCGCTACTATCCCAGTAGAATCGCTTGTAAACTATAGATTTCTCATCTCTTGAATTTCTCCATGGTTGTTGCCATAGATCGCGGTCCACACGGCGGTTACGCTACTATCCCAGTAGAATCGCTTGTGACCGTAGGCATCTCGCCCCTCGAATTTCGCTTTGGCTTCTAGATTGCAGTTTACACGGTGGTTGCGCCACTATCCCAGTGGAATCGCTTGTAACTGTAGGCATCTCGCCCCTCAAATTACGCTAGTCACTCCAACTAATGGAAAACAAATGGCCAATCCAACTAATGGAAAACAAAGGGCCAATCCAACTAATGGAAAACAAAGGGCCAATCCAACTAATGGAAAACAAAGGGCCAATCCAACTAATGGAATCAAATGGTCAATCCAACTAATGGAATTCTACGTAGCTACGATCTTCAAATGGACACTCATCTCGAGTTCCAACAACCTTCACAAATTTTAAATGGAAGGTACTTTTCCATATCCTCAATTTGGAAAACATAATATCATACATACATATATAATATTTCATTTCACATTTCGTACATATCATACTCATGTACTTACTTAAGTTTTCCATAACAATTTCTTTCCAAACTAATGGTTTTCGAATTTATCGTATTCTCATATATACGTTCTGAAAACCTCAATATCTCATACCCATAACAAATAGAGGATTCACAAATTTTCCATTTCATTATCCATTTAAAATTTTCCTCTAAGTCGATTTGGAAATTTAAGGTTATCTCAAACCTAATTCACATTCATAATCCAATTTATCATCGACTTCACACTCGATTTGGATTTCATGCTACATCGTCAATTCTCAACACATAATTGATGTCTACCGATATATAACCTCTGAGCTCATACGTCTCAGAGAAGGGTGTTAAGCTAAGAGAATAAATTATCCGCCACCAACAGATATATATTTAATAGAGATCAATTGCTATGTCGTCAATTCACAATGTTAGACATACAATCCAAATCAACCATTCAAAATTCAAAGTTCAACTTATATTGTTTTTGGGTGTCAAAGTTAAACTCAATTTAACTCAAGATTCAATCATTTTGAAAATTTCCAAGTTGAACTAATTGTTCAAATTTCCCAAAAAAATAATATCTACACAAGATATATATAATTTTTTTCCACACTTAACCATTTGAAAACAAATTTCAAATCATTTTTTTTTCACCTTTCAATCTTTGATAACAAATTTCAAAGCAATTTCCTTAAACGGAAACATTTCCAAATAGTTATCCATTTTAAACTTAAAATGGTTCATTTAAATCAATCAAATAAATCCTTACCGATTTATTTTAAACTTACGTTCCAAATCCGTAAATTTGTTTTCACATTTCAAAAATAAATCAATATTTATTTTTAACAAATTTCCCTTTCTTTTATAAATTCCATAATGAATTTACATTTCCAAAATATCTATGAATATACGATTTTCACATCGATTTCACATATTCATTATCAATTTATCTTTAAAAGATAAAATCTCAAAACATTCACTTTTCACTTTATCTTTAAAATATAAAATTTCAAACCTTTCATTTCATATTGGAAAATATTTCCATACTTATTCAATAATAAGTAATTCACAAATCCATTTATTTTCAACACTTTGAAAATATTCGATATACTTAAACCAAAATCAAGTATATATTTCATTCTTAAAGGAAATCATTCTTTAAACACATTAATTTGAGTCAAAACGAATGTTGCGTAAAACATCGTTACGACGACCCAAAATCACTAGTATAGGGATTCGAATTTAAGATAGATATATAAATCCCAATATTATATAAAACATTTCTTTTTGGAAACCATTTACCATAACAACAGTGTTATAGTCCACCATTTCCTTCGATTTCTCTCGAAAACGTCTATTTCAACAATGAATGTTGAAATCTGTGCTTTCGATTCTTAACACATTTCGAAACAACTTCAAATGGATTTACTTCATTTCATAATGTTATTTCCCCAAAACATTCCCATTTAAGTTTTTTCAACTTCGACTTAATTCATAGTTTGAATTCTGCATACATTTCACAATATTGGTTTTAAGCCAACTTCAAATTTGAAATCTAAATCTCATTTGAACTTTGCATTTGCTTTCTATTTCCAAAATAGTCAACTAGTTCTTTAGTAAACCATTTATCGACTTGGTTTCATTAGATTCATATCTCCACATTTATTTATAAAACTTCGATTTATAATCTCCTTTATTAATTCAATTCGATTCAATTTATATAACTCAGTTATTTACCCAAGTCCATATTATAAGTTAAATACTTACAATCCATTTATTTACTAAATCGTTCTTCACAACATTTGAAATCAATTTTCAAAAGAATCCAAAATCAAATTTCCAAGTTATAGTTCAATAATTCTCTTGGTTATAACCAAATTAACATGTCCTTTTATTTTCCAATTATTACTTTGGAGATATTCACAATATTTGATTCAAACCAATTTATCAATTCACTTGACTCAATTTTATCATTTTTCATAAATCTCAACAATTCAATAATGAGTTTTCAAATGATCGAGACTCAAATATAAGGAGACCTCACCGAAAAGAAACTATCACAAACCTAAATTTAGAGAGTGGAATTTTCAAAAATAATTCTAATTTTCAAAATACTTTTATTTTAAAGAAAACAATTTTAAAATTCTTTATATTTGAAAACACTTTCTTTAAAGTGATTCTAGTAACTATTCATATTAAACGCCATAAACTAAGCTTTGTGTAAACCAAAGCTCTGATACCACTTTGTAACGACCCGCCGCTCTGACCGCCTCTAGTCGGTAATTAAAAAACTAGAAACATTCAAAATGACGGATTGTTATTTAGTTTATAACATTTAAACAGAATCAGTCACAGAATCACAGAAACAATAATATATTTTATAAATGAACTTTTTTTTTCTTTTATATACAAATATCAGAGTTATACAATGAATTACATTTAATACCGCGGAACAAACATATATCTTTTTAAAGTACAAGAAAAATTTCTGAAAAGCTTTAGTGAAGTGGTAATCCCCCTCTCTCTAACTTCGCTGCCAGAAAATCTTCAAGCTGTAAAATACTCGGTCTGACCCGAGCGTTTTATGCGAAACACAAAAACACTCGAGTCAGGATTAATCTTTATTCAAGTAAATAAATTTGCAATGAACTGAATAAAATAGTAACAGCGGTAAAGACAATCGTGAAAGACCACCAACTACAACGATGCACAAAGATACAAGGTAAACTGGCATTCAGGCAGCAGTGAACAACAAATCCAGCAGCCCCAACTACAACAGTGAATACAGCTACAAGCACAAGGCATGTCAACAGCAATGGAATCAACATGAATGTCACAAGCATAAAAACATGTATGCACAACAAGCCCAGCTACGACAAGCAGTGCAGACCACAAAGAAATGCCAACAAGAGCAAGTATGCAAGTACAAATCACAAAGACCAAAGTGCACCAGTGATGCAAGCTGCAACATATCAAAAGTGCACTTATCAAGTACATAAATGATGCAATACCAAACTCCACAAGCAATGACCAGCGCAATGACCAAGAAAAGACCAACAAAACTGGAGGCAACTGGCAATAACAAACTCGATCAACAGGGGAGCAAAAACATGATACAGGTGAACAATGCAAACTAAATGAAACAGTGGACAGGACAAGTACAGTGCAACTCAATGCTACAAAAGACCAACAGTATTAATGCAACTCCATGCCAATATGAATGCAAGAACATGAGTATAAATAACAACATGGTAAAATGCAAATCAACTCAAAGAGCACAATATGAAGACCACAAAGCCAAGCATGTACATAAGTGGACAATGCAGACAATAGTCAAGTCCAAGTGCAACAGAATGGAAGGCAACTACAAGTGCAACAGAAAATAACAAACTCAGATGGATGTATGGGAACTTACACATGGACTTGGCAAATGCAAGACAACAACACAAAATGACAACGGCAGAAGTGATCAAGGCAAAGCACAAGTGTGCAACATCAAGTAGTTTCAAGTAAATGTATACAAGTGATACATGCAGAGAGTGTATATATATAAATACACACACACAGCTAAATAGGTTTATCATCTCTATACTCATCAACCTGCCAGGAACAATATCATCTCTATATTACCTTACAGGAACAAGCATAACACAAATTTAAGACTTTAAGCAGATTAGTTTTGCGCACAGTTTTGGGTTTTAACATATTTCACACTGCAAACCAGTGTGTTACAGGAAACCATATTTCAAGGAACAAAAACACAAACATGACCATTGACCCATATGCAAAACTATCCTCATTCATGCAGGCATTCGACGCAAAAGAAATTTGAGCAAAGTATAGGTTCACTCACTAGCATCAATATAGGAATGAATCAGAAGATGAAAGGTTTGTTTACTAGGTTTAAAGGCAGAGATGATAAAGCATGTATGCATACAGTCAAGTATATACACAGAGACATGAAATGCATTTTTCACACAATCATTCAAGCATAACGTATATCATACTTCAAGGACAAACCAAAACACTAAGAGATAAAACAAGGTTAAAGAGTTTGCTCACATATTATTTTGATTTAAATAAAATTTTAAACTGAAGTTTCAATTTAACCCAAATAAATTTTATTTGAATCTAACCTTAAACTAATCAAAAAGGTTTTTGGATTTAAATTAGACTTGCAACTGAAAAGGGTACAGAGAACCATACATGAATATGTACACAGCAGATGTTCATGTAACATACATTCATTTAAATTTTACTAGCATGCAACCAAATTTTCATATCTAACTCTTAAAAATGAAGTTGCTCACAGGTAAATAAACATCGAACCCTGGTTTAAAAATTTTAAGTCCACGAAGAATCAAGGGAAGCACTTTTGAATTTTTTTTTTTTTTTTGAAATCATGGGCTGGAAACACAGAGGAAAGTTATTCTTGCCTGTAATATACACACAGTCCTCACATTTATTAGGACATGCAAACCCAATTTATAATCATCCAACATAATTTACAACATAAATCCGATGTAGATCCAACATCAATGGATGCAGCAAAGTTTAGGGGAATGTTTGCTCTTATGTAAGTGACTTTCAACTTCATCTCAGACATGCAGTTATATTTCACAAACAAACAATCAAAATAAACCACATTCCAAACAATGTAAAAGAAAGGGGTGTAAGAGTTTGCTCACTGGTTAAAGAAGCAAAAAGAATCTGGATGTAGCAATTTACAACAGAGAGGTAACTTAATATATACAGTAACATGTATATGCATAAACTCATATTCACATGTATACTTTCAATCCCATACCTAAACAAACATTCGAGCATCACACAATGGATTCAAGGATTATAGCAATGCATCAGATTCATCAAAGAAATGTTTTAAGCTTGTAAATTTTGTTATTTTCAGGATGTAGGACACTTTACAGAGGTTTAAAAACTGGGTTTCTCAGGCTTTTGAACTGGAATCATTCACATATGGCATGCAAGCATAATACACAACAAACAACAAAGAACACCACAAGCAGAGATCAATAAGTATTGAAACAATTCACTTCCAAGTATTTCCAAATTTCCTTTTTAAGGTTAAAAATGAATAAAATTTAAATAAAAATAAAAAAAAAATTTCTCATTTCAAAACTGGATACAACTTAAATTTAATTCTAGATTAAACTTTAATCTAAAACTTTTACTCATATCTTTAATGAACCTTAATTCGAAAATTGTTTAGAACAAAACACTACAGGTTTTAAAATCTGAGACTAAACACAAATTATACCCAAGACTAAATTTTTGAAAACCCAAGCCAGAAAACTTTGTAAATAAACATTCAAAAATAAGATTTACATCCATATCATCATCTTAACTTCCAGAATTCATAGCTTAATAGCAATCATTCACAAGCCAAAAATGATTCACATTCATACGTGTACATTATCACTTATACAAAACAATTCCAGGGACCAAACCCGAAATCACAACACACACTAGGCCTAAGTCATTTATTTACAGGTAAACAGAGAAAAAGGATTTGGTATAGCATCTGTTCTTATCAATTTAAGACAAATTTATAGCATCTGTTCTCATCAGTTTAAATCAAATTATCAGAGCAAATGATAGCAAATAACACCCAACAAACAACATGCAGTGTTTTATCTGTTCTTATCTGTTCTTATCAGTTTAAATCAAATTAACAGAGCAAATGGAAGCAAACAACACCCAACAAACAACATGCATTGTTTTATCTGTTCTTATTAGTTTAAATTCAAATAACCGAGAAAATGATAACAGATGACACCCCAAATCATAGCATGCAACCAAGCACTCAATTCAAGCAAATCTAAAAACTTGAATAACGATTAATCGTGAGAAAAAAACTCACCTTTATAATCGAAACAGCCGAAGAGAGTAATGAGCACAATTGAATGAAGATCGAAGCCCCAAAATTCTTCTTTTGAACGAAGGAACGAAGATGAGAATCGAAGCCGCCATTATTGTTCGTTTCTTTTTTTTTAGTTTAGGGTTTTCGAAATGAAGAAGGAAAAGGGATCGGGTCTGCCTAATCACAACATCAATATCAAAAGTGGGCTGGTATTATTTTCAAAGCCCACTTAACCCCTAAAAAAAATTGAAAGGAATTTAAATCAATTTACAAACTCCTAGCTCAAATTTTAAATTCAAATATGTTATTCATATTAAACTTGAAAAATTCAAATAACTCCACAGTTTCAAATCAAAATTTAATTCAATTATAAATTTGCATAAGTAATAATCCTTAAATTCAAATTATTTAATTTTTTTTTTACGTCATCAATTCGAATTTTAAATACACATTTAATATTCAATTTCCAACTCCAAAGTCAAATTTAAATTTTTATTCAATTTTGTATAGATTAAATTCTTAAATTTAATCGCCAAATTCATTGTTATATGGGAATTCAATTTAAATTATCATTCAAATATTTAAAATTAATTAAATATTTTCAATTTAAATTGTTCAAAATTCAAGATCGTTACATCCGCGCTAGTTGACAGCATTACACCGTAGTGTTCTTGGCTAGCGGGGGTATAGAGGTGGCTCGTCACAGCTTGGTATCAAAGCATGGGGTTTAGGGCAAATATAAAACATAACTCAGATAGAATATGTGTTACAACTATTTGTCGATGTTTTATCTCTCATCTTTGCCTATGATTATCTTTGCTTGTTAGGTATGAATTCCTAACGCTTATTTATGCGCATTTGATTTTGATTTCGTGAAAGTATTTTGGCTTCGGCCTCTGTTTGCTTTGCGAACTCAAGTTGATTTTTTGATGATGAGGATTTTGCTCTTGTGTTTTCGGCTTTGAATTGATTTAGCCGATGTTGATTTTGTTCGAATCTCAGTGATTTTGAACTTCATATTTTGTGTTTTCCTCGGCTTGATTTCCATTCGACTTCGGTCACTTTGTTTTCGTGAAATTGCTAGTTCCTTGATTTCCAAGACTGTGACTTTGTTTGCTGTTGAATTCTTTGATGAGGATGTTGTTTCGTTTTGTACTCAACTGTGGCCAATAATTGTTGACTTCGGCATTGACTTAATTTTTATTCTTGTTGAATTCATTTGTGCGTTTATGCTCGTTTTGCTCTATTTTTCCAATTGTTAATCGATTCTTCTTTTCCGATTAGTTGTTATCACCTTTGTCGACTTTGATAACTTCTATTTCTGGAATTTTTTAGTATTTCTACATTGACTGATTTGGAATCGAATTCTTTGAATTTTATTCACGTCTTCGAATGTGAATTTTAGTGAATCGATTTGGTTTCCAAATTTAATTGATTCTTTTTAATTCCCCGATTTGTTGCTATCATTTATTAGCAACTTTGATGGCAATTTGTTCGGGATTTTTGTGAACATACTTTTTGAAGGATTCAGTATCGATTTCTTTGGATTTTATTCACATCTTCGTATGTGAATTCTTGTGATTGATTGTTTCTACAATCATTTTTGTGGTTTGTCACTTTAAAAATATAAAGGTTTTCTATACTGGTAGTAAATATCAAAACACTTTTCTCCAAACGATTTCAAAACTATTTTACTACAAAGCTCTTTTCCTAAACCATTTTCCAATCTATTAGTATATACGAACCTTTACCTCACTCGTATGAGAAATTGAATTAAACGGCTTAGTAAAACAAGTGGTATGAAACGCTTGCGTTCACTTCGTCGGTTAATTCTTGGACTTGTTCGATTGAACCTCTTGTGACAATTTTCTAGTGAAGATTTACAGTTTGTTCGTAAATATTTAAGTTAAGCAAGTGGTTATGGGACATGAAGCTAAACTTTTATATTTACTAACTTAGCGTAGTTGACACTTCTTTATGATCATGACGATCATTTTTGTGATTTAGACTAGCAACTGTGCGATGTCTCTTTGTCTGCGAGGGAGACTAGACCCCGCTCTTGTGATGTTTCGCCATCACATATGTGGGGTAGCGCCCCACGGTTTTCGAACCATTTGTGTGTCAAAATTTAATGGTTGGCCACCATGAGATAGCGTCTCGTTTTGTGATACCGGGTTGTTAGTTTTCATGCTCCCATTTTGTGATAGGCCTTCCCCTTTTTATGATTTAGACTAGCAATTGTGCGACGTCTCTTTGTTTGCAAGGTTAGGCTAGACACCATTTGTGTGATTCCACTCACACATACCTTTTTGCTTTTTGGTTAGCCTAGACACCATTTATGTGATTCAGCTCACACATACCTTTTTATTTGCAAGGTTAGGCTAGACACCATTTGTGTGATTCCACTCACACATACCTTTTTGCTTTTTGGTTAGCCTAGACACCATTTGTGTGATTCCGCTCACACATACCTTTTTGTTTGCGAGGTTAGGCTAGACACCATTTGTGTGATTCCACTCACACATACCTTTTTGCTTTTTGGTTATCCTAGACCTCATCTGGGTTATTCCGACTCACCCATATGGGGTAGCTCCCTATGGTCTTTGGACCGTCATGTGATAGGCCTCTTTCCCTCTTTGTGTTTTCTGGATTTCATGTGTAGATTTCTAGAATTTGTGTTTTCTGGATTTCTTGTGTAGATTTCCAGAATTTGTGTTTTATGGATTTCTTGTGTAGATTTATAGAATTTGTGTTTTCTGGATTTCTTGTGTAGATTTCTAGAATTTATGTTTTCTGGATTTCTTATGATGATTTCTAGAATTTGTGCTTCACCAATTTTCGTGATTTCTATTGATAAGTTTTATCAATCTTTGTGCATTGGTGAATTCGTGTGTCATTGACTTGTTATGAATACAAGTTTAGGGTATGATATCCCTTTCTATCTTTGAGAAGATTCTTGTGACATTTTTGATGAATGAAAATTCGTTGGTATTATATTTTGATGCCAATTATTTTGATGAGATTTTGATGTATAAAAATTACTGTCGCTTTGACTTCAGTAACCGTCAATTTTAAAATGGATTTTCAAGCAGTTATCCCGCGATGCTTGTTTTGTTGTCCGTTTTTATGGTATTTTAAGAAGTGCAATTTCCTTGTCGAAGTTGCTACTGATGTTGGTGTTTTAATCACGTGTTTTAAAAACTGTTTTAAAATAAAAATTGTTTCCAAAAATTTTACAGTTTGCGTTTTCAAAAGAATGAGAAACTGATTTAAACGTTTCAGTAAAATCGAGGACTATGACCCCTTTCTTTTACTGGTTTGCTTAATTCCGGACTTGTCCTTTTGAGAATGTAAATTGTAATTTTATAAATAAAATTGTTTTCAAAAGTTTTGCACTTTGCGCTTTCAAAAGAATGAGGAAGCGATTTAAACGTTTCAGTAAAATCGAGGACTATGACCCCTTTCTCTTACTGATTCGTTTAATTCCGGACTTGTCCTTTTGAGAACGTAAAAGGTTATTTATTTAAAATACACAATTTTGCACTTTCAAGGAAACGATGAAGAAAATTAAACGATTTAGCAAAACTCGTGGTTATGGGACATGTGCGTTTGCTATTTCGGTTAATTCCGGACTCGTTAATTGAAATATTTGTGATTTCTGATTATCGTTTTTTGATAATCGGATGTTTGTGATTTCTGATTATTGTTTTTGATAATCGGATAATTGTGATTTTTGATTATCGTTTTTGATAATTGGATATTTGTGATTTAATTATCGTTTGTGATAATTGAAATATTTGTGATTTTTGATTATCGTTTTTGATAATCGGATGTTTTGTGATTTCTGATTATCGTTTTTGATAATCGGATATTTGTGATTCCTGAGTATCGTTTTTGATAATCGATTGTTTTTAGATTTTTGATTATCGTTTGTGATAATCGAATATTTGTGATTTGTGTATTCTGATTATCTATTTGATAATTAAATTTTGTAGAGAATTTGTGAATTTCTTTTATGAAAGTAAAAGATTTCTTTAGTGGTTATATTGTACTACGCCGGTGTACCGGCTCAATTTTTTGCTATTCATGACGTTTTCCACGTCTTCCAATTACGGAAATGCCTTAGGGATTTTTGATTTTTATTCTTGAGCAACCTTCTATTCACATCATTGCTTCGGGGGTGTAGCACCTTCGAAATAAAGATGTTTTTCTTGCGGAAGTTCAATGGTTCTCAAATCCTAAGGATTGCACTTAGGGATCCTGAGAATTCGTCGAGCAAACACGTTCAGGCTTACTCTTTCAAGCTCTTTATGGTGAACTTCCTATTTCAAATTTCTTCATCTTGTGATGATGTTCTTTATGGTTGTTACCATTTGTTCATTTATTCCTTATGATTGCGAGGATGAAATTTCTTTAAGGAGGGGAGTCTGTAACAACCCAAGATTTTTCACCAATTTATAATCATCGTTAAATGTTTAATGGCAATAGCTAATTGCTGTTTGGAATTTTTATCGGTTGATGTTCTTTTCATAGATTTGTTTAAGCGTTACGCGGGCTCTAAAATTTAATTTGGCCCACGTTTTCATTTGTTCGTTTTGTGCCGTGATGGTTATCATAAGAAAATAACCGGCCCACTTTTTACTCATTATCTTCGAACCCTAAAACAAATGAAAAGAATGGCGGCCACGTTTGTTCGCTCCTTCCCCTTCGTCCTAAATTAGGGTTTCGATTCGATTTCGCTCGTCTTTAGGAGGCCACGGCTTCAAATCCAATTCGTGCTCTTCGACAAAGGTGAGTAATCTATATTACTCACATCTAATTTGACTTTGTAAGATGCTTGGTGTACGTTTTGGTTTCGTTGTTGATGCTTTCTCTGATTTTGTCAAATTCGTGTAATTTCGTGATACTTGGTTAACTCGTCTTTGATTTTTTGGGCTGTTTAATCTCTCATGACCATCACGAATTCGATTTTACTTGAATTCGGTCACATTGATTGTTAAGCCTCTTTGCTGTGTTTTACTTGAATTTGTCGAGTGTTTGTGACCTGAGCATTGATTCCTATTGTGACTTCGGTCTTGACTTCTGGTAACACTCGTGTGTTACCACTGTAGTTGTTCTCGGTCTTGATTGATTGTCTTGGCCACTGTCTTGATCATGTCCTCTATGAACTTGAAGTGCCACGTGTTATAAGTTTTTCACTTCGATGTTTGACACTGTCAAACTCGGCTCTGACTTGATAATGTTTTTGATTTTTACGTGATTGTTTCCACTTTCGCTGGTTTGTGAGTACTTCATACTTGGTCGTACTGATCACTCATGTATATGTATGGTGTACGTGCATTTGTTGTTTCAGTATTGAACACTGCATAGTTGTACTTCACTTGCATTTGATATCACTTGACTTTGATTTTCCCTGACTTGTTCATATGCGTATATTTTGTGATTTCTTAGTGCTTGAGTACAGTTCTATTCTAGTTCATGTTTTCACTGTGCATATCACTGCCTGGTTTCGTTTTCGTGTGTATTACTTGATGGCATTGGTTTTTGATGATCTCTTTGAATTGCTGTAGACCTTGGATTTGTTCGTATTCGCCTCATGTACCTTTCCTTAAGGCTGAGCTTGGATTTGAAGTGCCCCGCTGTTGTTTCACTGTTTTACTCGAGTCTGTGCATTGAGGTCTTGTTAACTTGATTCAATTGAGTCTGGTACCTTTTGTAGCATTGTTTCTTTGGGTTTTTCTCCGGCCATTCTTTGGCCTCTGACCTATGCACGACTTTGATTTTTGTATGTGCATATCATCTTGTAAGCTTGGATGAACTTGCTATACAATTGTTGTCACTGTTATTTTGTTCTATTTTGATGCTAGTTTGTACATGCTGATTCAATTTTCAGTTTTCATTTTGATGTTCATTTGCTGTTGGATTTCATGTATCTATGTACTCCATTGTCCATGTTTTAATGATACTGTAATTTGGATTTGGTTCCATTTGCCTGTCGCCATTCAGTGGCATGTGTTCGTGTTGTTGTACATATGTTTTGTGTATACACATGTATAATCATACATGTATATAGGTAGTATATGTTGCAGACTTATGTTGTTGTTCTTCAGATTAGCATTTGCATGTCTCGAATGCTCATTTGCTGAATCACCGTATAATTTGAAGTTATTGAGCTTCTTCCCTCACATGATCTGCTTGATATTCTCTTTGTCTACATTGCAACATGAACACTGTCTAGATACGTGTACATGCTTTCACTTAATTGTCTTCATAATGGAAACTCGGTTGTTATTGGTCTGTACTTGAGCAGTGCATACACTTTATATGTTGGCTTCGGCCATTATGTCTCTGACTTTGATGACTTCGGTACTGTCACTGACATTACTTCAATTATTTGATTATGCGAGTTTGATTCTTTGTACTGTTGCTTTTGTTTGATTGTTGCATTTGAGTTTCTGGTTGATGTCCTTGGTTCTACTCGGGAATTATTTGCATCTGTGTTTCACTTGTGTTGAATCCGGCTGTAAGCTTGGGTCTGACCTTGTGCTTGTATTGTGGCATTGATATTTGAATCTTCCTTGATTTTTGGTTCGTTGAGCTTTTGGGTACATCATCACCGTAGTGTCAAGGCAGTGCACGCAAGCGTGAACTGCAGCCACACGGTATGGCTTGTATGATATTCTATTTTGTTTTGATTAATTGATCTTTTGCATATTTCATAAGTTGTAGCGGCGAGGCAGCACACGTGTGCGTGTGCTGCAGCCCTACCCGAATTGACATTTTAAATTGATATTTCGATTGCTGGATTTGTTTCGTGTTACCAATTCAATAATTTGAAATCGTATTTTGATTGGTTTAATTTGCTGATTTGTTGTTTAACACTATTACGTGTTATATTCACCGTTATCCGATTTCTTTATTTAAGAATCGGATAGGTAAATTTATTGTGATTGTCGTCTAATTTGATATTTAATTATTATTGCTTCTGTGCACTAATAACTAAGTTTGAATTAGACTGACCCGTGTATTATTTTCTTTTGAATGTAATACTCGGGTCAGACCGAGTATTTACAGGTTGTTGATACCTTACTTTGGGTTGTTGCTAGAGCTATGAAGTCTTTTCATATCTTTTGGAGTAGTCGTGACACAGTATAGGTTGATATTTATTCATGTATATTAGTCGACAATGTACTTGTACATATATATATATATAACTTCCTGAGTCGACTGTTGTAGTTGTATCTTATGTACTGTATCACGTGTATTGTAACTGACATCAGTTATTGTATATATGAGACTTTCTGTTTTATCTGTGTTCCGCATTTATATTTATTATCTGTGTTATTATTATATTTATTGCCTTAAACTAGTATGAACCATCAGAGTTCGTTTTATGCTGGTATTGGGGTATGTCGATGGGAGTAAATAAATCAGAGGGGAAAAAAGAAAGAATATATATATATATATAATACTCCTATCGAGATAACCAATGCTAGTGTAAGGCCTAACTACTGATGGCCGCTCCTCAACAGCCTTATTCTCCGCGCTAGTTGACAGCATTACACCGTAGCGTTCTTGGCTAGCGTGGGTATAGAGGTGTTGCATCACAACCCCCTTCAAATTTGGCCACGCTCGATGCATTGACGAGTGTGCACGAGTCCTAAACCCAAACGCCATTTTTCACGGTCCTTAAGCCGTAGTTTCACTTCGTTCTCCCATCTCTTACAATAGAAACTTTTTCTAACAATTTTTCTAAAATCAACAAGGATCAAGCAAGCTTCAGACAAAATTTTAACATCTAAGAATTATTCAGTTAACAGAAATTGATCAAAGTATGATTTGGGTTCAACTGCGAGCTGCACTCTACACGCTTAACTAAAATTCATTATTTTTGTTTTAAAAATCTTGTTTTTAAATGTTGATTCAAGCTATATAATTGGATCAATATTTAACAATATTCGAATTTATCCCAAAATTAAATTTTTACTGTAAAATCAAATTACAGAGTAAATATTTTAATATCAAGCCTAAAACAAATTCCAGGCCTCAATTTAAGTTTAAACAAACCTATTATATTTAAATCCCCAAGCTTAATATTGTTTGTATTAAAATATGTTAAAAAATTTCTTTTACTTTACCCTGTAGCCAGAAACAGGAAGAACATAACCATACAAAAATTAACATTACAAGCATATATGCACAGGATTTCTAACTTAAAATTATATAGTAGAGCATAAGTCATTCATGAATCAAATACACAAGTTTAAAGTCTTAAAACAGTATGTTTACTCACCTCGAATTGAAGAACAGAGAGCAGCTGTTGTTTGAAACTGCAGTATTGATCTGCCTTTGAATCTGTCTTGCTTTCTTTGAGTTGAACGATGTTTTGAGTTTGTAGATAATGATGTTTATATTTTCTTTTCTTTCAGTGTGCTAAGTTATTTTCTTTTTGAACGAGCAAGAATAAGAATATACATATATAGAAACAATGTTTATACAGGGTAGGTCATAACTGGTAAAGCTTCTTTTGTTTGAACAGATTTCTTTTTTCATTTGACTAAAGATTTTTATTTCTGAAATGAAGTGAACTTATTTCGGCTGGAATGATTTTCATTTGTGCTGAGAATAGATGGTATTAAATGCATGTTTCCTCTCTTGTTTGCAAACTTATGCTATTTGAATTATGTATGTACAGTTTTGTTTTGTAGATATAATATGTACATCTTTGTTTTGTTATCTTCTTGCGTGCATACATAATTCACATACAAATATACATGTACTTCATTTGTTTACTTAAGTATTTATGTTTTATTTTTACAAAAATAATCTTATGTATCCATATGAGTTACCCTATATATTAATTATTAATATAATTCTTAGTTTTATTACTATTTATAGTTTGATTCTCAAACATTTAATTTATACATATATTTTGTACTTATATTTTACACTTATATTTAATATTGATAGGATAAATTTTATTTTAAACATTTTGTAACCTTTTAAAGAAAATGAATTAAAACACAATTTATACATTTAATAAATAATCATACATATTATTCTTTTCCAAAGTATAATTCTTAAATCCAATTCATTTTGAATAAATTTTGAATTTCCAAATCAAAATTTTATTTATAGTCCAATTCAATTGAAAAAAATAATTTTGAATTTCAAATCCAAACTTTTAAAATAAACAACTAAATATATCTTATTAAATTTGAAAAAATTCAAGTAAATCCACAATTTAACCCAAAAAATTAATTTAATTACAAATTTAAATTCGTCTTTAAACGGGAATCGTTACAATAGCTACCATGTTCAATAGCAGGTTACCGCCACTTTCCATGGTAGGTTATACAACTAACACAGTACAGGGCTCGTATTGTTTCTTTGGATTTCCAACAAATGGTCAGGCTAAAGAACTTCCTACTGCCATTTGGGTACGCCTCTGGAGGGACATCCCAAGAACCTGCCCAGCTCTTTGCCAACACAAGGCTGGTTACCCCCTTCCTGGGAAGTAAAACGTATGATATGCCACCCCCGATCGTTTACGACCTTTATACGAGGATCCTCTACACCAACAACCACAAAGAAAAGTATTTGCAGTAACCACATAGGTTAAATATCAGGGCTCCATACCTGATAGCACCCTTTTCCAGAAGGAATGGACATACCCTAGGGGAGCTACCCTTGATACCTTGCCGCATCTTTCCTGTTTCGACCATTTCCGGGGTGTGTGGCTCGATGAGGTCTCGTCGACAAAGCTACGCTTTTCACAAAGCCATGCTTTGATCAACCAATAATCAGCAACACTTGGTGTGCCACATTACCAAATTGAGAATGTACCACTAGTAACCATCAACTACATAACCTCTGAGCTCGTACGTCTCAGAGAAGGGTGTTAAGCCAAGAGAATAAATTCTCCGCCACCAACAGAAATGTATTTGATAGAAACCAGCTTTACATCTCCAAGTGTAACGTCAGACACACATCCATACAAGTCCGTTCCAGGATCGAATGAAACCGAAGGCACTTTGAAGAAGCCCTTGCAAATCCGGATATTCACTAATCACGTTCGGAATCCCCATCACAAAGGGTGATAAAATCTCTATACCGGAGCAACCCGGTGCAGAGACATTCAACAGGTAATCCTTTCGTTTTCGAAAATATCCGGTCTTCAACACCGTCTTCACATGCAATCCCATTTCATCGTATCGTTATTCGGAATGGGTTTTGCGACACAAGGTCCTCTCCCGGCTAATCTGAATAATGAGCATTTATTTTTAAAAATAAGTGTTCATTCAGATTTCAAACAAATCACAACAAATTTCCACTTTGATCTTCTTAAACAAAGATTCATCACAATCACAAAGGTTCGATGTGGGTTTCGAATATCCACTTGGAATCCGACTCCTGGTGGCATCAAAATTTTAATGCCATTTAAAGGCCAATATTGATAGTCGATTATTTAACTATTAATCAACATTCACAACAATTACCAGATTTGAATACTTTTTCCAATTATTTATTTTCAAAATATCTTCGCAAGGTATATATTTTTAACACTTCAACTATTTGAAAACAAATTTCAAATCACTATTCACTCGCAGAATAAGATTCTCGATATTATTTATTTCCATTGAAAGTCTACCGAGTTCAAATATTTTAAAATGATTCAAATCACTTATACAAAATATACTTGGAAATATTTAGAATAAAAAATATTTTAAAATACTTGCTTAAATATTAGTTATGAAAATATTGTACTAATGTCTCATATAAAAATTCAAGTCCAAAACTAATTTTAAAATAAAATTAGTAGATAGGATATAACTATTTAAATATCCAATTTCTAAAACAAATTTCAATTAAATCTTCACTCATTACTTCCATAATTTATTAAGTTTGAAGATTTACAAAATAACTTAAGAAACTAATTTCTCTAAAATATTCTATCAAAACCAACTTTGTAACGACCAAAATTTCTAGTCGTTAGATTTTGAACATTTAATTCATTTTAAATGTTTAATGTGGATTTTGAATTGATTTTGAAGTAAAAAGATTTTGGTTCGAAGTGAATCAGAATAGATTCTAATGTAATTATAAAGTCTATGTGATTTATAATAAAGTTAGTAAAATTTTAAAAGTGAAATTTTAAGTGAGTATGATAATTTCGGAAACCGCTCGAATTTATCGACGAGTTAAAGTAGCCTTCCGGGGGATAGTCTCGGAATTCGACGAAACCAGTTCCATTGGATCCGTAATAGTTATCTATTATCGGATTTTAATTTTCGTAGGAATCGGAGTTGTTGTTTGACCCTAGCAGCTCAAAACGCATAAAAACTATTTTAATCGATTTAATTTAAAATTGATCGTTTATTCCGTTTCTCGCACATATGACCAAATTAGCTTCCGAAACACATCCCATTGTGTTCGGAACATGAGTAAAACCTTAGAAACGCCTATCGGCACGCGTTGTTTGGAGATCGTTTGAGAAATTGTTTAAAAAGTGAATTTAATAATAAAATATTTGGGTTATACGTGTATATATATATACAGGTATAAGGGGCCAAAACCCTAATTAGTTTTCTTCGGCCGCCACAAAACATTTCATGGCCAAAGTCGCTCGACATTCCTCCTTCAAATTCTCTTCATCCAAGCGTTTCAAGCAGAGGTTCCAACTAGGGAGTGGTAGGGCTCGTCGAGACGATGCTATCCACGGTGGATCTTGGCTGCGATGACTCGAGGTGACGCCAGATTATCGATGAAGGATGAAGGTTCGTTCGCGTTTCTAGAAGGCTAGGCATAGCCGAGCGTTGCCGCATTTTGGTCGTGGGTTCGGGGCGACGTGGCGTTCGATGTAGTGGAGCTTGATCGGCGTAGAGATGGTCGAGGGTGGAGCGATGGGTAGGGTTTTGAGGCGGTTGATGGGTTTTGTGCATGATTCGTATACGGGAGGGAAGAGAGTAGAGAGGTTGCGGCCGATTTGATTTTGGTATAATAAAATTAAAAATAAAAAGAAAATCTTTTTATAAATTTTATTCACCATTTATAAATCCGTAACTTTTGCATACATTATCAGAATTCGACGAAACTGGCGATGCCGGAATCACAGCGACGAGTACTATATAGTGGAGCAATTCTGGGATCATTCGAAGCAAGTAAAAATTTAGGTTAAATCGAACGCCGTTCGATTTAATTTAAATTTGAACGCTCGTCGAAAACCTAAGGTGAGTTAATCTTACTCACATCTGGATACCGGTTAATTTAAATAGCTAATATTTAAATGGTTGATTAGTTGTTTAGTTGAATATGATAATTATTATCAGATTGAATCGATATTTATTGGTTGTGCTAATTTTTGTGGATGCAGGGAAACAAGTTGGAGGGATCCAACTGGATTCCTCACAAATAGGAATTTTATCTATATTCAGTGATATACCTTATTGATATCCTATGATAAATTGATTTGGATCTTGTTATGTTGTTTTATGGTTGAATAAATATAATTTGGTATTTCTAAAAATTTCAATAAATAAATTGGGATTGAAGGAAAAAGAAAGTGGATAGTTAAATAGTTATACCCTATCTACTAATTTTGTTTAAAAAATTAGTTTGGAGTTGAAGTTTCATATGAGATATCGGTATAAAGTTTTCATAGCTAATATTTAAAATAAGTATTTTAAAATATTTGAACTCGGTAGATTTTCAGTAGAATTAAATAAATATTTGGAAATTTATTTCACGTGAGGGAAGTGATTTGAAATTTGTTTTCAAAGGATTGAAAGGTGAAAAGTGAATTGAAATTTGTTTTCAAATGGTTGAAGTGTGAAATATATCTTGCGAAAATATTATGAAAATAATAATTGGTGAGAAAAATTGTTTAAATCTTGGTGATTGTTCAAAATGATGATTGATAGTTGAATAACCGACTATCAATATTGAACTTTAATGGCATTTGAATTTCGATGCGACCGAGGGTCGGATTCCAAGTGGATATCTGTAAACCACATCGAACCTTTGTGATTGTGAAAGATCTTTTATTTAAAAGATCAAAGTGAAAATTGGTGTGATTTGTTGAAATCTAAATATAACACTTCTTTTTTTTAAAATAAGCGCTCGTTATTCGGATTAGCCGGGAGAGGACCTTTGTGTCATATAACCCATTCTGAATAATGATACGACGTTATGGATAGCACTTGAAGATCGATGGTGAAGACCGGGTATTTGCAAGAACGATAGGATGACCTATCGATTGTCTCTGCACTGAGTAGCTACGGTATAGATATTCCCTAAGTGTTGGGAAGTCCGATCAGGATTGTGAATGCCCAGATTACAAGGGCTTCTTTGGAAGTGCCTTCGGTTCTGTTCGAACCCGGAACAGACTTGTAAGGATGTGTGTCTGACATTACATTTTGAGATGTAAAGCTGGTTTCTATGAAATACAATTCTGCTTGGTGGCGGAGATTTATTCTCTTAGCTTAACACCCTTCCCTGAGATGCACGAGCTCAGAGGTTATGTAGTTGATGGTTACTAGTGATACATTCCCAATTTGGTAATGTGGCATACGAAGTGCTACTGATCATTTGTTAATCAAAGCATGACTTTGTGAAAAAGTGTAGCTTCGTGGACGAGACTTCGTCGGAACTCACACCCTGGAAATGGCCAAAACAAGAAAGATGCGGCAAGGTTTCAGGGGTAGCTCCACCAGGGTATGTCCATTCCTTTTGGAAAAGGGTGGTGTCAGGTATGGAGCCCTGATATTTAACCTATGTGGTTACTGTAAATACTTTTCTTTGTGGTTATTGATGTAGAGGATCCTCGGATAAAGGTTGCAAACGACCGCAGGTGGCATATCTTAGGTTTTACTCCCAGGGAAGGGGGTAACCGACCTTGTGTTAGCAGAGAGCCGGGTAGGTTCTCGGGACGTCCCTCCAGAGGCGTACCCATGTGGCAGTAGGAAGTTCCTTAGCCTGACCATTTATTGGAAATCTAATAAAACAATATACGCCCTGTACGGTTTTAGTTGTATAACCTGCCATTTACTTATGGTGATCACCACTGTTTAGATGGTAGCTATAGTAGGCATAGTTCGGAATGTCTATGCTGGCTAAGATTAATATTATACTTTCGAAATGCTTTCTGCACCATGCACAAATAATAATAATATCAGAGGATTTTGCGTATCAAGCATGTTTGACTACCATAAGGAGAAATCTCCTCCAATTCAGCGTTTGCATTGTGTGTGTGGCGGGAGGCCTTATGGTAGTTTCATTTTCCAAAAAGCATAGCGGATTTCTTTTCATTTCTTTGTGAAAAAAAATTGTTTTGAGATCTCGCACCCGTCCCACGACTGGCCTGGAGTTTATTGTTCCCTTTCTAAACTCTGGGTGCCCATAATTTTCCATACATGCAGCCTAGAGTCAGGTTATCATTATTCTGAAGCGAAGTCAGAAAAGAGATGTTGTGGAGATCGGGAGCAAGTTGGATGGCGAAGCGTATCACTATTATATGTTATATTCTTTCCCGTTATTTGTTGGTGTAACACTTTGATAATGTAATCTGATATAATGTAATAACTGATATAGTTCTTGGTTTTAAAGATATTTATTTATCTATTGTATATTGTTTCGCTGTGAAATGTGAGATTTTGTTTATTGTTTCTGTTCTTCTTCTATCTTCTTCTTCTTTAAAACCTAACGGTTCGATTTTTCGTCATTCGACTGTGCAGCATTCGGTACAGTGGACGTATTGATGTCGACTTCGGGCGTCGAAAAATCAGGTTATTACAATGTATTATCAGAGCATTTGGTTTAACGACAACCATGGCTCTGTTGGGTGTTACTCATTAGAGATAGAGTCAATAGTACTATAGAATGAGTTTGAGTTTAATAATAGCTACGAACGCGTATTTGTTAGTGAATATAAAAAAAAATTATACTGTGTTGACTTATCGGTTGAGTGTTTATGAATTCTGGTCGGTGCGGGAAGTACAGCCGTATCGATAAGGGCTTCTAAACTCTTAAACAAGATAAAACGAAATGGTATTGTTTAAAGTGGGGTAAATGAATATTTTGATATAAAAGGAATAATTTTTCTGAAAATATTATATATTTGGATGTTTGGTTGTTAATATTATAATCAAATATAAGAATCTAAAGTTTGAAAAGGTTTATAACCAAATAAAATTCTATAAATATGATTTATCCAAAATAAGAATAACTAAATTTGAACAAAACTAGAATTTAAATCCTGGGAATTTTGAAAAGTGTTTAAAATGAGCTTAAACAAAATGTTTGGAAATCTAAAATCTCGGGAATGTTTGAAGTATTTCCAAAGTGTTTGAAGGCAATGATGGAGTATCATTTTAGGAAATATTTTTGAATGCAAATTGTTTTGAAATGAATTTGTGGAAGTGAGGAAGCACTGAACTCACTTCAGTGTTGGAAAATAATCCTGGTGATGACGGCCACAACATTAGAATTCATTTTCGAGTTTCTAAAGTGAT
This sequence comes from Allium cepa, assembly GCA_030765085.1. Lineage (NCBI taxonomy): Eukaryota > Viridiplantae > Streptophyta > Magnoliopsida > Asparagales > Amaryllidaceae > Allium > Allium cepa. The sequence goes on along the minus strand of CM060943.1, from coordinate 869,198,713 downwards.
GGATTGCTTCCATAGTAATTGGGTATGATATCTGTTTAGATTTGTTTGATATACAAGGGGTTTTAGAAATTTCAAAGGGAGATTTGTTTTGGATAAAAACAAGTTATTTTGGAATTTGGAAATTTGATTTGATATACCAAGTGGGTATGTGTTGATTACTATTTCAAAGTGGTTTTGAAATAAAACCGGGCAATTGAATTCTGGATAATCTATTTAATAATGCGAAAAGTTAAGATAAGTCAACTATTGAACCTACAAAGTGAAGTTGATTTGAATAAGAAGAAAAAATGAAAATTTTACTCCTAGAATTAAAGATTTAATTTGAATAAATGGTGGTGAATAAAATATATTTGAATTTAACTTAAGATAAGTTAAATAAAATTGGAATTTAAAATTGAATTAAATTGGATATAAAGTTGAAATGTAAAATGACTATAATTGTGTAATGAAAATTTATATCCTTAAGCTATTAAGTGTTATATAGATAATTTGGAATTGTGATTATAAGATGAAAATACCTCAAATGAGTAATATAAGCTTTTAAGTAGATAAGTTGGTGAACTTATAAATAAAAAATGGAATTATTATCACAAATGGGAAATAGTTGAATTGTATGGTGAATTCAAATTAATCCTAAATGAAAGGTAAAGTAAGATAAGACAAAGGAAAAATATAAGATGTGAATGGACTTAAGTTAGTAAATAAGTTTTAAACTTATATATTAGAAAGTAAAATTTAAATTGAATAGAGAAATAAAATTGGACCGAATTCGATTTAATTTAAGTTAAAAAAAATTAAGTAAAATTTAGATTGAATTGAAATCAAAATTCAGTGGTGTTATAAATAATATTGAATGAAATTCAATTCTTATTTAAGTAGTAAATGAAGTGGAATGAATTTAAGTTGGCTAAATAAAATTTAGTTAAACTTGAATTAAAATTGGAACATAAATTGAGTTGAAGGAAATTTTAATTTAATTGAAATAATATTGAATAAAATTCTGACCCAACTAAATTCAAAAGAGAAGTTTGAAGATGAATCTAGCATGAGCTAACTTGAAAGGAATTTGTGTTGAAATGGATATGTACTTGTAAAATTTGAAAAGTAAAACAAAACCCAGTTTTGATTTAGAATAATTGGAATGGTTATGTTATAAATAAATTCAGAAGTGAATTAAGAAGGTGAATAAATTTAAAGTGGATTGAGTAAGTAAACAAATTGAATTAAAATTTGTAATAGATTGGAATTTGATTGGATAAGAATCAAATTTAAAATAAAAATAAATTTGATGCAAGAAGAAATTGAGATATTTTGGAATTGAAATAACTTAAGGAAATTGGGGCGTGTTTGTTGTCAAACTTATGAAATGGTGTTGAATGAAATTTATTTAGATAATAAAATTTTAATGCAAGCGAAAGAATTTTAATTTCTTATTGTGATGAATAAGAATGTATGAGATGTATATAACCCAGAATTGAATGATATTAATATAAACCTATATGATAATGAATTGGAAGTGTAAGAATAAGAATTTAATTTGATAATGGAATAAAAATGAGGATGTCTGGGTTGTACATAATTTCGAAAGGAGTAAAATTAATATAGTTTGAGTTGGAATTAATTAAAATGGTTATAAACTTCCGTAATTGTTGTTTGCTTGAATGACATCAACTTTGCATTGAGATTAGTCATTTTGTTGTAAACAAAGCTAATAAATTAAGGAATGTAAATGAAGTTAGTTTTGAATATATTAGATTGAAATGAATTAACTGAAATTGGTATAAGCTTATGTAATTGTTGTTTGTATAAACAACATTAGAATTTGCACAAGAAAATAGTCGTTTTGTGTAAACGGAAGTAAATTGTTTAAAGTAAGTAAATAAGTGGTTTTTGAATAAATTGGAATGGGACGGAATTTAATTTAGTGGATTTTCATATAAATAAAGTGCATTATGAATATGAAGCAAATAAATCAAATTGGAGATAAAATTGGCTATGGATCAATTTGGAGTTGCTTAAAGGTAAATTTATATATTGTAGGCATATGTTGATCATATTGTAGTGATTTTGAGTTGGTCGTGATAGATATATTGAACGTAGCAAACTTTGTTGTAAATCGTTTTTGAGTAAAGTAAAATGAAATTTGGATGTAATAGGGAAATTTAATGGTGTTGAAACCTTGTAATTGCTTATAAAATATGGTTTACTTGTAGGATTTCGAAAATTGTTGTGTGAGCTTTGAAAATTGACATGTTTGGTTTAGATTAATATATGGAATCTTGTTGAAAATCTCATATTATTGAAAACTCATGTGTTTGTTTAAGTAAGTACAGGTACGGGAAGCGATCGATAGAGTTGAAGCGCGTATATGTAATATAATTAGCCGCTTGCTTTTAAAATGCTAATCAAAAGGTACTCCTACGCAATATAATTGGGAAATGATATATATATATATATATATATATATTGTGGTATATTTGGTTTTCCGACCGTGTGGGTCGATGTATATATATTTATATCTATTGTGATATTACAAAAGCTCCTCCGTACAAGGGAGACTCTGCCAAAAAATTTCGAAAATTTTAGGAGTTAGAAAAAATTTGGGAAATTTTGAAAATTTAAAATTTGAATTTAAATTTAAATTTGAATTGTTAGGAAAACAATGTTGTTTGGGAACCATGAAAGATTTTAGAAAGTTAGCTGAAATGATAATGAGTCTCTAATAGAAAGATTTATTTTGTAAAGTTGAAATTTTTTGGTTTTGGAAAAATGATAAATGGTTTAAGGATCATTCTTCTTAACTAGTAATTTCGGAGACGAAATTATTTTAAGGGGGAAGGATGTAACGACCCAGAATTTCTAGTCGTTAGATTTTGAACGTTTAATTCATTTTAAATGTTAAATGTGGATTTTGAATTGATTTTGAAGTAAAAAGATTTTGGTTCGAAGTGAATTAGAATAGTTTCTAATGTAATTATAAAGTCTTTATGGTTGATAATAAAGTTAGTAAAATTTTAAAAGTGAAATTTTAAGTGATCTTGACAATTTCGGAAATCACTCGAATTTATCGACTAGTTAAAGTAGCCTTCCGAGGCACATTCTCGAAATTCGATGAAAATAGTTCCATTGGATCCGTAATAGTTAGTTATTATCGGATTTCAATTTTCGTAGCAATCGGAGTTGTCGTTTGACCCAGGCAGCTCAAAACGCATAGAAACTATTTTAATCGATTTAATTTAAAATTGATCGTTTATTTCCATAACTCGCACATATGACCAAATTAGCTTCCGAAACACGTCCCATTATGTTCGGAACGGGGGTAAAACCTTAGAAACGCATGTCGGCACGCGTTGTTTGGAGATCGTTTGAGAAATTGTTTAAAAAGTGAATTTAATAATAAAATAATTGAGTTATACGTATATATATACGTATAAAGGACCAAAACCTTAATTCGTTTTCTTCGGCCGCCATAAAACATTTCATGGCTGAAGTCGCTCGACATTCCTCCCTCAAATTCTCTTCACCCAAGCGTTTTCAAGCCAAGGCTCCAACAAGGGAGTGGTATGGCTCATCGAGACGATGCTATCCAACGGTGGATCTTGGCTGCGACGACTCAAGGTGACGCCAGATCGGTGATTTAGGACGAAGGTTCGTTCGCGTTTCTAGATGGCTAGGCGTAGCCAAGCATTGCCGCGTTCTGGTCATGGGTTCGGGGCGACGTGGCTTTCGATGTAGTAGAGCCTGATCGGCGTAGAGATGGTCGAGGGTGGAGCGATGGGTTGGGTTTTGAGGCGGCTGATGGGTTTTGTGCGCGATTCATTTACGGAAGGGAAGAGAGTAGAGAGGTTGTGGCCAATTTGATTTTGGTATAATAAAATTAAAAATAAAAAGAAAATTTGTTTATAAATTTTATTCACCATTTATAAATCTGTAACTTTTGCATACATTATCAGAATTCGACGAAACTGACGACGACAGAATCACAGCGACGAGTACTACGTAGTGGAGCAATTCTGGGATCATTCGGAGCAAGTAAAAATTTAGGTTAAATCAAATGCCGTTCGATTTAATTTAAATTTGAACGCCCGTTGAAAACCCGAGGTAAGTTAACTCACTCACATCTAGATACCAGTTAATTTAAATAGCTAATATTTAAATGTTTGTTTGGTTGTTTAGCTGAATATTATAATTATTATCAGACTGAATCGATATTTAGTGGTTGTGCTAATATTTGTGGATGCAGGAAAACAGGTTGGAGGGATCCAACTGGATTCCTCACAAATAGGAATTTTATTTATATTCTGTGATATATCTCATTGATATCCTGTGATAAATTGATTTGGATCTTGTTATGCTGTTTTATGGTTGGATAAATATAATTTGGTATTTTTAAAAATATCAATAAATAAATTGGGATTAAAGGAAAAAGAAAGTGGATAGTTAAGTAGTTATACCCTATCTACTAATTTTGTTTAAAAAATTAGTTTGGAATTGAAGTTTTACATGAGATATTGGTATAAAGTTTTCATAGCTAATATTTAAAATAAGTATTTTAAAATATTTGAACTCGGCAGATTTTCGGTAGAATTAAATAAATATTTGGAAATTTATTTCACGTGAGGAAAGTGATTTGAAATTTGTTTTTAAAGGATTGAAAGGTGAAAATTGATTTGAAATTTGTTTTCAAATGGTTGAAGTGTGGAATATATCTTGCAAAAATATTTTGAAAATAATAATTGGTGAGAAAAATTGTTTAAATCTTGGTGATTATTGTAAATGATGATTGATAGTTAAATAGCCGACTATAAATATTGACCTTTAATGGCATTTGAATTTCGATGCGACCGAGGGTCGGATTCCAAGTGGATATCTGGAAACCACATTGAACCTTTGTGATTGTGATAGATCTTTTATTTAAAAGATCAAAGTGAAAATTGTTGTGATTTTTTGAAATCTGAATATAACACTTATTTTAGAAAAAAAATAAGCGCTCGTTGTTCGGATTGGCCGGTAGAGGACCTTTGTCATATAACCCATTCCGAATAATGATACGACATTATGGATAGCACTTGAAGACCCGTGGTGAAGACTGGGTATTTACGAGAACGATAGGATGACCTATTGATTGTCTCTACACTGAGTAGCTACGGTATAGAGATTCCCTAAGTGATGGGAAGTCCGATCGGGATTGTGAATGTCCGGATTGCAAGGGCTTCTTCGGAAGTGCCTTCGGTTCTGTTCGAACCCGGAACAGACTTGTATGGATGTGTGTCTGACATTACACTTTGAGATGTAAAGCTGGTTTCTATCAAATGCATTTCTGCTTAGTGGCGGAGATTTATTCTCTCAGCTTAACACCCTTCTCTGAGACGTACGAGCTCAGAGGTTATGTAGTTGATGGTTACTAGTGATACATTCCCAAATTGGTAATGTGGCATATGAAGTGCTACTGATCATTTGTTGATCAAAGCATGACTTTGTGAAAAAGTGTAGCTTTGTGGATGAGACTTCGTCTGACCTCACACCTTGGAAATGGTAAAAACAGGAAAGATGCGGCAAGGTTTCAGGGGTAGCTCCCGTAGAGTATGTCCATTCCTTCAGGAAAAGGGTGGTGTCAGGTATGGAGCCCTGATATTTAACCTATGTGGTTACTGCAAATACTTTTCTTTGTGGTTGTTGGTGTAGAGGATCCTTGGATAAAGGTCGCAAACAACCAGGGGTGGCATATCTTAGGTTTTACTCCCCGGGAAGGGGGTAACCGGCCTTGTGTTGGCAGAGAGCCGGGTAGGTTCTCGGGACGTCCCTCTAGAGGCGTACCCATGTGGTAGTAGGAAGTTCCTTAGCCTGACCATTTGTTGGAAATCTAGTAAAACAATATGCGCCCTATAGGTTTTAGTTGTATAACCTGCCATTTACTTATGGTGATCACCACTGTTTAGATGGTAGCTATAGTAGGCATAGTTCAGAATGTCTATGCTGGCTAAGATTAATATTATACTTTGAAAATGCTTTCTGCACTATGCACTAATAATAATAATATCAGAGGATTTTGCGTATCAAGCATGTTTGACTATCATAAGGAGAAATCTCCTCCAACTCTGCGTTTGCATTGTGTGTGTGGCGGGAGGCCTTATGGTAGTTTCATTTTCCAAAAAGCATAGCGGATTTCTTTTCTTTTCTTTGTGAAAAATAATTGTTTTGAGATCTCACACCAGTCCCACGACTGATCTGGAGTTTATTGTTCCCTTTCTAAATTCTGGGTGCCCATAATTTTCCACTCGGGCAACCTAGAGTCAGGTTACCGTTATTCTAGAGCGAAGTCAGAAAAGAGATGTTGTGGAGATCGGGAGCAAGTTGGATGGCGAAGCGTATCACTATTATATGTTATATTCTTTCCCGTTATTTGTTGGTGTAACACTTTGATAATGTAATCTGATATAATGTAATAACTGATATAGTTCTTGGTTTTAAAGATATTTATTTATCTATTGTATATTGTTCCGCTGCGAAATGTGAGATTCTGTTTATTTTTTCTGTTCTTCTTCTACCTTCTTCTTCTTTAGACCCTAACGGTTCGGTTTTTTGGCATTCGACGGTGCGGCATTAGATACAGTGGACGTATTGATGTCGACTTTCGAACGTCGAAAAATCGGGTTGTTACATATTTCAAAATCTATTTTACAAAGATACTCGACTTTTCAAAGAAAATACACCTTCCTTTTCAAAATGGATCATTTTAAATCAATTAATAAATCCTTCTGGATTTATTTTAATTTAGATTCCAAATCTGTAAATTCCTTTACACACTTTTAAAAATAAACAATATTTAAATTTAAAACAAATTTCTCTTTCTTTTACAAAATTCCCATTTTGAATTCAAATTCCCAAATATTCACTGATATATTATTATTTTAAATCGATTTTTAAATATTCACTATCAACACCCAATCAATTTTCAAGTTGATTTCCAAATTTTATTTTAAACACCAAATCAAATTCCGAATTGATTTCCGAATTTACTTCAACACCAATTCTAGTTTCAATCAAACACCAAATCAATTTTCATATGGATTTCCCAAAGATTTATTCTTTTTAACACCAAATCAATTTCCGAATTTATTTTTAAAATGAATTCCTTTGTCTCTTCCAAATTATTTGGAATCCGTATTTTTAAAATAAATTCTTCACCTTTTGCATATTATTACTTGGAATCCATTTATTAAACATTTTCACCATATTTTAGAATTTTATTCATTAGGATTTCACTATAGATTTTCTACTTAAATTTAAAAATCCAATTTTATTTATTTCTGGTATCTTACGATAACAAAATATATTTGGCTAAATTTTAGCCTTCAATGATTTCAATCACAGTATAATCACACATAGATTATAAATAAATTAACACACACATATGAAACAAAATCAAATGTTTGAGGAATCCAGTTGGATCCCTCTAACCTGTTTTCCCTGCATCCACAGTCGTTAGCACAACAATTAAATACCAATTCCACTTCAAGGTGGAATATCGCGGTATATGGGATTTATAAAATATCATCCGCTATTATGTGGCGCATAGGGTCTCATCCGCTATATAATGCGGGAAATCAATCACCCAATATATACTATATACTACTATATATATTATCATCCAGTGAATAATTATTATAAATCAATCACCCAAGCACACAGTCAATCAATTTTAAATCTAACTATTCAAAATTTAAATCAAAACAATATTGGTTGAGTGAGAAGATCTCGCCTTTTCTTTTATTTTGTAATCCATTTCCATTCTGACTTGTCTCTTCACAGTTTAGACCTTGTACAACAATTATATGCTTTTTATTAATGTTTGAACAAATCGAGCAATCACTTATTAAATTATTAAATCGACTAACAATTTTATTCAAACTGATAATTTCAAATTTTAAACTAATAAATTTTCCTCTATATATAAATTCTCATATATATATTCAATCAAAGGAAAATACCTTACAATTTTAAATAAGCCTTAACATGATCGAACACCCCTACCAAAAACCCTAAATTGAACCACCGTATGCTCGCCTACACATTCAACCGTCGACGATGCTTACTGATTTGCGTGCGAACATCAGGCGACAACGATGCCAACGCAGCCTCGCGTGACTCGAGATTGCTGGCTATCGCGACTGGAACTCGCCGAACCACCCACTCTGCTACGACCCAACTCCTCATCAAACAAGCGATAGCGGCCCCGCCCATGCTTTCCAAAAATCAAAACACAAGCCGGAAAACCCAATTGACTTTGCCTACAAACTCGAATTCCTTCTATAATTGAACGCCTCATCGCGATCTCGTATGCCATCTAATCGAGCAACCGCACCTCGCCACACCCCTCTTCGTCAACGCGGCTCGACTTCAAGATCCAGTAAATCGAGCCATCGTCGCTACTCTTGAGCATCTCCCGATAGTCGCCATTGTTTTGATTTTAGGCTCGGCTTCGAACGCGACACGAAATCGCGAATCAAAATTGATCGAGGCTTCGGCCATTTATTTTTTTTCCTGATTCAAAATGAAGAAGAGGAAGGCCAGTTCGATAATGAATGGAATGGGGTTTTATTTTTTTCAAATTGAATAACGAGAGAAGAACAGGCAATTTTAGAAGGAACGAGAAGTGTGTAAAGGGAGATAAGGGTAGCGTGCGTACGAAGGTAGGGTTTGACTTTCTAATTGATTTTTTTTAATAATTCTATATTCAAAATATCTCGTATAATCTAACTCGAAATCCCAAACTCCTATCGAGGCATGCCGCCAATCGTTTCTAATGTTATAACCTTATTCTGAACCCAGTGGAACAAATCTTGGGCTCTAATTTGATCATATGTGGAAGATAGATATTCAAATCGACTATTTAAATTAAATTCAACTAAATTATTTCTAGACGTTTCCAGTTCGAACGACCAAATGGTGAATCCAAAAGCTACGAAATTTGAAATTTGATAATAATACAATATTACGGATCAAATGGAACTAGTTTCGTTGAAATCCGAGACTGTGACTTGGAAGGCTATTTTTAAATATCGATTCAAATAATATAATTACAAAACCGAACAAATTGCTTTCAAATTAAATTTTAAAAACTCTACTATCTCCAGTATCATCAATATAAATTGTCTAAGCCATCAAATTAATTTTAATCACTTTAAAACTGAAGATTCAAATTTTTTTCCAACTTTAATAAATTAAATTCAATAATTAAATTGCCAAATTCATAGTAATATTTGAAATTCAAGTTATACTATCATTCAAACATTTAAAATCAATTAAATTTTCAAAATTCAATTGTCCAAAATTCAGGGTCATCACACCTATTCATATTTTAAAGTCATATTTAAATAATATCAAAATCTCTATTTTTATAGTGTATGTAAAACTGACAAAATCAGACAAAATTTTGTTATTTTTGTAAAACATTTATTAATATATTTTTAAATATATTAATATAATTTTATTATCTTTATTAGATTTTTTAAAAAGATTTATCTTTATAAATAAATATTTAAAAATATTTATTTAAGCGTTTATTTATTTTTAACAAAACATAATTTTGCTGATTTGTTCTAAAATTCAAGTTTGTACTTTTTAATTAGTAGTTATAAAAATAACTAAGTTCTCTATTATTATTTATTATATATAACATACTTATTAAAGTTTTAAACCCTTTTTAAATTTAAAATAAACAAAATCTCTAATTTTCAAAGTAGCGAAAATACTTATCGTTTCAGTCCTCGTCGTTTTATGATTTTTACTCTTTCTTGTACTATATATTGTTTTCATCTATGGCCTCAAATGCTACTAATGCATTTGATTCATCATTTGTAGGTCCTAAATCGTTTTGATCATCTGTTATTGTAAACTCGCAATTTTCCTCGATATCTGCTTGGTACGCTTCTCTGCTTGGAATATTCTTTCCATCAAACACAAATCTTGCCTTAGATTTAAAAACAACCGACCAATCTACTTTATCTATTTTTTGATATGGATAAGGAGCATAATAAACTTGTAGATCCTACTCTGCTAGTATAAATGGGTCATACTTATGATAACGTGATGTATGCTTTATTTTAATAATATTATATTTTGGTGAACGTTGATTCCAGAACCTAGAACATTATTGAACCAGTTGCATCCAAACAAATAAACTTCTTCTGCACGTCTGGTGAAATATGTTAATTACAAAACCTATGTTAACACACCGTAAAAATCATTTATGTGATCATTTGGAATGTCACTACCTTTAACATATACACTGGTATTGTTAGTTAATTTTTCATCCCCATATTCTTTGGTGTCGAATTTGTATCCATTAACAAAGAATATTGGAAATGTGTTGCTTGTTCTTTTTTGTCCCATTGTAAGATGTTTCAACCCTTTATAGAGCACACAATTAACTGGATCATAAAAGTGGTTTGAAAACCAAGAAATAATTTTTTTATTGATATCCCCACTTGTTTGATATGATTCATAAATACTACATATACAGATAATATATTGCATTACAATTATAAACAAATGTATTGTTCAAGTAAATAATTTTAGATGTGATATTCATTAGTACCTAACAAATGGCGCAACTTCTACACAGTTAAGAAGAAAATATGTGTGTGCTACATGGTAATCTCTACGTCGAACCATACTTCAACACATCTTCCAGTAGGGCATCCTTGCTGTCTAAAAATAGATAGCATTGATTCAGAAGAATCTTGTTCATTGCCCTCATCATTTTGCATGGCACTTTCGAAAGATAAGTTCACATGGTCACTGAAATAATGAGAGAAAAGGATGAAGCTTATTCTTTGATATATGATTTGCATATCGGACCTTCAACTCATGTTTTTTGGCTCACATTTTTCTTTAGATGATTCAAGTACCTATTAAGAATAATTATAATTAAATTTTATTACAAGTGGTCAAACTAAAATTTAACAACTCAATATTAATACATTTCAAACGGATACATCCATCTATATTGCACAGGACCACGAAGACATGCTTTAAACGGAAGATGAGCAGGTGAATGCTTCATTACATTAAAGAAACCCGGAGGAAATATTTTCTCTAGTTTCTAGAGCAGTATAAGAATTTCTTACTTAAATTTACGTAGAAGATCAACTTTTAAGGTAGTTGAACAAAGCTCTTTATAAAACAAACTAAGTTCTGTTAAAACCATCCAAGATTTTTTAGGCAGCAATTCTTTGAACGCAATGGGTAACAAATGTTCCATCATTATATGACAATCGTGACTTTTCATCCCACTCAGTTTACCATTCTTATTACCGACACATCTACAAAACTTAGAGGAAATCCCATCAGGAAATCTTAATCCTTCCGCCCACTTTAACAGTACATTAACTTGATTATTGTCTAGCTCATAGCATGCTTTGGGTTTTTTGTGTCATTTGGCTTCATATGAAGCTTAGGACGATTGCATATTGCTTCTATATCACGTCTTGATTCAAACCATCTTTAGTTTTTACTTTAATATTCAAAACATTGTTAAATACATTATCAAACATGTTTCGCTCGTTGTGCCTCCTGTCGATATTATGACGAATTAGGAGATTTTTCCAATAAGGAAACCTCCAAAATATACTTTGCTTGCACCAACTATGAATCTTCGATTTATCTTGTACTTCAGTTTGTTCACTAGTTTCATGTATCTTTGGATAATCCTTTACAAGCTCATAAATATCTTTCCTCGACCAAATCGTTGATGGTCTTAAGGTCTCAACTCTATTACTTGTAATGTTTATTTATCTGTTCTAAAAGGATGATTGATATGGAGAAAACGCCGATGAAACTCAAACCATGAAATTTTCTTCCCATGCGAAAGAAAATGCTCGTTTTTCTTCCAGGTAATAAAGGCAAGCTAGACGACCAGCCGTACTCCAACTCAATAGCATTGCATATGTATAAAAATACCTATAGTCCATAGTAGATAAGAGAACATGCGAATTTTTTTGAAATGTCGTATGTTTCAACACCTTCATACCAACTCTTCAATCTACAGTTGTTAATATATGTCGATTACTTGTGTCGGATCATTAGTGCCACGAATGACAATTATGAGAAACATATATGGAGTTTTCATACACATCCATGGAGGTAAATTGTAAAGTGTAACGATTATAAATCAAGATGAATATTTTGAACCAAATTGAGAGAACGGTGAAAATCCATCCATACATAAACTATGTCTAACATTATGGCTCTCCGTTGCGAAAGCGGGGAATGTCATATGAAAAAGCTTCCACGCTTGCATGGAACTTCATTTCCCTTCTTTTTTATTAGTTTGTATTTTTCTTGATTACATATTTTATGATTCCTAGGACTGATGTCTTCTTTCCAAAACAACATGAAACCATTTAAACATGTATCCATTTTTTGATATAGCAATCCAAAGACAGACATAAGTTTTTTCACTTCATAATGATTTTCGCACATTAAATTATCGGATGGCATACGCCGTTTTGCAGCTTGTACTATAGCCGTAAACTCAGCTTCTATGAACTTTTATTTTGATTTCATCGCAATGCATTCTGCAGTTACAGATAGTGGAGTACCGCTTGTACAACCATCCCAAAGGTGTTTCTTTGCAGCATCTAATAAATCGTATTTTTTTTTGCTCCAATGCTTGGTTCTTCTTCGACATTAACATCGTTACCATCAACTTCAACAGTAGGGAACATTGAACATGTTGTATCTTTAACCATACCATCTATGATATTCGTTGGATGAAGTTCATTATCCATCTCATCCTCCGAATGTACGATATTAGGTGGTATAAGTTCTCTATGACGATCCCACACCAAATAATTCGGCACAAAATCACATTGGTGCAAAGGAACATTTATCGTATCTGGTATCAAATGCTTTAATAGTTTACACCTACTACATGGACAACAAATTTATTCGTCGTTTCCATTATTATGTTAAGCAGATTCAATAAAGATGTGTACAACATTCTGAAAAAGTTCACTTATGGAGCCTCCAACTTCTCTTCATTATTGGTACATCCAGCTCGGGCCTATAAAAAAATTTGACCATTTTTCCTACTTTGAAACATAAAAGCACATTAATCATTTAAGACTTGACATTTTATATTTCCAACAAATCATATATTTAAAATTTTGCAAATGTACAATATTATTCTATTTAATTTTATTTTCAAACTAATTTACACAAATTATTATATGAACATAATCTATAATTTTTAAGTTATTATTTTACATTTTGATGGTTGGTCAACCTACTTTCCATTACAAACATAGTAGTAATCATATTTTGCAAATCGTTTTATTTCAAACGGCTCAATAAAATTTCGGTAGCATTTCCCTTTTGTTCCCGGTATCGTACACTTATTTGTGTAGAAGGGAACAAAAGGAAAGTGTTGTCGAAATTTTTTGAGTTGTTTCGATAAAAATGATTTGCAAAATATAATTACTACTGTGTTTGTAACTTGTCTAATATAGGGACAAATCCGACAAATATTGTATCGGATGAATATAAATGTCCGTCTTATGATAAAAACGAATATCCATACAACGATAATGTACAATATTTATCATACGGGGCCAAAAACTCTCTAAGCGATTTAGCAAAAGAAAAGCATAATATACAATCATTTTTGCAATAATTGATTTACATTCTAAAAAATGCATACACTAAATCACCATTTTCGTCATATTGAAAACGAATACATCAAATTTAAACATCGACTCTAATTAATCCAAAGTAGCCCTAATGCTCGTATGTAGTAATTAATTATAACGGTCCCGGTTTTGAGTCAAATTTAAATTGGTAATTAAAATAATTTTTTAGATTTAATTGTGAATTAATTTGAATTTTTCAAATTAAATAAGATATGTGTTTGTTTATTTATATACATGTATACAAATTGATTTTAAATTGAATTTTGAATTTGAAACTCAAAAATAAATATTTTAGAAAATAAATTGAATTTAAGTACTCTATGTTTTAAAATTAATAAAATATGTTTTCTAGTTATAATGTACATATATAATATATATCTTGGAATTTATATTTTGAATTTAATATGATAATTTCCAAAAGCTATTTAAAGTATAAAATTCTAATGTAAATATATATATATTGTATAATTTAGTTTTAAATCATTTCCTTTAAGATTTTATAAATATTTATAAAATGAAATGCATTAATTAATTATAGAAAATATAAAAAATAAAGATATGTAAGAGTTAAACATAATAAGTATACATACTTTCTTTTAAAAATTTACTTGTAATGAATAGTTTGTGCATTTAAATAATATCACTAATAAAAAATTTGAAACTAATATATATATATACACACACACACATACATATATATATTGGAGGTTATGATTTGAGATTAATATACTAATTTTCAAAAAATCGACTTTAAGTTAAATTCTTATGTGTATAAAATAAATGTGATTACTTCTTAGTGTATAATTAAGATTTTAAAATCATTCTCTTTTAAAAGTTATATATGTATATAAATATAAAACATAAATTGATAAAAAAAGGAATGTATGGTAAAATATAATGCAAAAACTATATAAATATAAATGTAAGTATAAAACAACCTAAGGGTCTAAAACATAACTTATAAAATTATTTAAAGTGAGGGTTCAAAATATAAGTGCTTAATAAAATTTATTTAAAGGACTTAAATATAAAATTGGTTCTATTTACATGTGTAGAAAAATTAATGTTATACATTCACAAGTGTAACGTGAATTTACAAGTGTAAATTAAGTAATATGCAAATATAAACAAGTGGAAATTTGTTTCTCTTAAAATTTAAAAATATAAAAAATATGAATTAAAAAGATACCAGGCTTCAAAACATCTCATCTTCATTTACTAAAAATTAAAAAAAACCTGGAAACCCAAAATGAAAATAGAAAAGAAAAACCTGGAAAAAAAAGATCAAAAGAAATCAAGCAATCTTCAACCTAATCAAGTTCTTAAATCTGGAAACAAAGATCAAGAACAAAGCTTCATTAATCAAGTGTAAGATCAGGATCAATGCAGATTTATATCAATAAAAATCAAAGTTTCAGCATAAAAACATCAAGTTCTAGATTCAAAAGCAAGTACGTCTCCTATTCATTTTTTCCAAGTGAGTAAACAAACTTTAAATTTATTTTAAACTTGATGCACGTGAGGATTCTTAAATGTATGATATGAATATGCTTTGCATGGTTGTATAAATAAGATTGAATGTATATACATAGGTGATATACAGGTGTGCATGTCAGGTTCATCTCTATTTCACATTACAGGGTTTAAATTTGAAAAAAAAATCCAAATCTCTTCATTTATTCTCTGATATGTAACATTCCCGGATTTTAGCCAAATTTAAATTAATAATTAATTTAAATTTTGGAAAAAAATTGTGAATTTATTGGTAAATTAATTAGAAAAAAATTCCAGAATAAATTGAAATATGTTTTTATTTACATAAAAAGATAAAATTTGTAAAGGAATTTTAATCTGGGATTCTAAAAGTAAAAATTTTGGGTTAAAATTCAAAAATAAGTATTTTATAAAATTGTATTTGAATTTTCCAAGTTAAATAAGATGAACGTTTATTTGTTTAAATAAATGGATTTTTTTTAAATTTGATTTTGAAGTTTAATAAAAATATTGAAAGTAAATTGAATTAAATACTCTATATCTTAAGATTAATAAGATTTGTTTTATACATATACACACACACACACATTTTTATTTGAAAACGTTAGTTTGAATTTGATATAGATAAATTTTTCCAAAAGCTATTTAAAGAGATAAATTCAAAAATATATGTATCTATATATTGGTGTTTAAATAATTATTGAATTTTATTCTTTTAAGTTATAAATATATATAAATTATGCAAAAGGAAATACAAATAGAAAATAGTATAAACAATTTTATAAATATATTAATAAACCATTTATGCATGCCATAATACATGTGTAAATATTTTAAAGATATATTCAGACATTGGTAATCTTTTGAAAATATGTGTTTACAAGTGTAATATGAAGATTTACAAGTGGCAAAAAAATAAGATTTTCTTTTAATCAGAAAAAATTATAAAATATGAATAAATGATAAACTAGGCTATTTTGAAACTTCTCAAAAAATGAAATCAAAATCAGTAAAACAAAAATCATCTCAAACCAGAAATAAAAATTCAAACCTGAAATACAAACTACAAACTAGAAAAATTCAAAGCAATCAAACAAGTTTAATTCAGAAAAAAATTCAAAAGCCTGCTTTCAAAGTTCAACCTGGAAACAACAACTCAAGTAGTAGATTTGATTCAAGCTGAAAACTTCCTGGAATCAGATAACAATATACTCAAGTTCAAACTGGAGATCAATTCAACATCAAAGTAAATCAAGCTTCAGATTCAACAAGATCGAAGAAGATCTAAAGCCATGCTTGGATTCAAATCAATAACAAATCAAACTTTAAAGAAATAAATTTCCAGATTCACTGTCTTTGATCCAAGTGAGCAAAACCAACCTGATATATGTCTTAATGTTCCATGACGTATGATCTCAAATATGCTTGATTGATGATGTGATTATGCTTGCATGTAAGTGTATATTTAAGGATGATGATATGCATGTCTATAACAGGGGTATATACACTTTCTTCTTCCTCTGTTTAGCATTTTAACAGACTAAACCCATAAAGAAAATCAAATACTTCTTCCTCGGTTTGTTTTAGTTGATAATCTTTGAATAAAAGTTGATTCTAACAAATTAATACTAATTTTAAAATATGTTCCAACTATATTAATTAAGGATTTATTTCTAAAATAATTTATTACAGCGAACTTCTTGGAAATGATAAAAATATATCATTTTAATCTCGATTTTGGAATTCATAAACCGAACTATATTATAAAATGATGAATTTAGATAATAAAATCGAGATTTTTGGTTTGTTAAATTTCAAGAAATTACAAGTTAAACGGAAATGACACTTTTGTCAAATTCCGTTGAACGACGAGATGATGTTCGTCATGCTTGGGTCAGAAGTTGGTTCAAGCATCAAGGATCAACAAAAAAATACAAATTGAATTTATAAATGATCAAGGCAATGGAACGATGTGGATTTAGGGTTTAAAACCGAGTTTCAGTGGAGGTTAATTATTTGGTTGTTGTAGCATCGTCATTGCATCGGGGACGATCGCTTCAATGGCGATAGGGACGTGGGAGGTAGGCGAAGCACTCATAGTAATTTGTCACGGGCCAAATTACAACGGTTAAATCCGCAGCATTCGAGTACAAGTGAAGTACGGGTGCCGATTTTCGAACGTTGAAATTTGGTCCGTGACATGATAGGTTTTGGTTTGAAAACAAATTATGTTTGTTTCAACATAAACTAGGTTTTAAAAATATGTTTAAGTATTTTAAGTTGAAATATTATTTGGAAAATGGAAAAGACAAAAAGAATTTTTAAATATGTTAAAACCAAATATTTTGATTTGCCGATTCAAGTGTACAACCTGAATCGACTTTGAAAACTACGATTATTAAAAGGAAATTCAGGTTTATAGTTTGGGATCGAGAGAGGAAATTAGGGTTGACCAGAAAATGGGTTTTGAGCTGTTTCTGATGATGGGTGAACTAGGGGTGGTCAGGGTCTCTACTGGAGGTAGAGGGAAGTTGGGTGGTCTTGGAAAAAATGATTGGAGGATGTTTAAGCCACCGTAGCGGCGGTGTTTAGTCGGAGTAGGGTTTTAACCTAAATTTTGGTCGAAACTAGAAATTGGCTGTTGTGTCGTCTCTAGGGCATCAGGTGTCATCGCAAGCTGAGGGATGGAAACGTAGGGCTTCGACGAAGTTATGGCCAGAGATTCATGATCTCTGGTGGTCGGAGTTGTCTTGGCGAGGAGGATTTGGGTGGATCAGTTTTGCTCCAGTGGTGCCTGAAAGTTCGATTTCGATTTTTGGTTTGTATTGGAGTTTGGATGGTCGGGATCAGGTATGTTGGCGATCGTCGATATGCGGGAGGTATCGGTGATGGTTAGGTTAGCGTTGATCTCTGGTGCATGTACATGGCAAGGTTGGACGCGTCAGTGGTTTGGGTAGAACTGTGTCTCGAAGGGAGACTTTCGGAAAAAGGCAAGGTTACTCGGGTTCGTCTTCGGGTTAGCGTAAGTTATATTTGTGTAACAGTTTTAAACTTTAAATTTTAAACTAAGTTTTAAAAAAAAAGAAGGAAGAGGATTTTCCTGGGGAATGACCAGCGAGGATATTGTGTTGAACCCGAAGTAATGTTATTATAGTTTTAAAAAGTTTAATAAAAGCAAGTTTTTGAAATTTTAAACAAATCAAGTTTAAACCTCTTTCTTAAATAAATTTCTTCTATATATGTAATAAATGTTTTTATTTAATAATTGGTTTAATGAAATTGAATGATTTATGTTACTTAAATTAATTTGAGAAATTCTTAAGTTACTTTAACTTAAATTAAATGGTTTATTAAATAGTAAAAAATTAAAGATTTAGATTTATATGATAATGATAGTTTAGTAATTTATAAGACAAATGGTTTATCTTAGATTTAAGTAAATTTCAAGTGAAATTTTTTAAACAGGTTTTCAAAAGTAAATGTTGACCAAATTCAAAGTAAAGAAATTATCAAGTTTCTTAAACAAGTTCAAACTTAAGATTTTAATTTAAAAGTGATTTGAAAATAGTTTGATTTGGTTTTGAAACGATTTTTATATAAGGTTGGTCAATGAAAAGTGATTTAAGCATGATTAGGCAAATAAAAGGTTAATTAATTAGTAAGCAGAGATTAATTAATTAGTGTATTACAGGGTAATTAATTAAAGTAATTAAATGATAATTACTTAATGTAATTTATGAAAGGATGATTTCTTGATGTAATTAATAAAATATTATTACTTAATATAATTAAGGGATAATTACTTTTTATAATTAAATTGAAGGATAATTAATTAATTAAAATTAATTAATGTAAATAATTAAGGGTAATTAATTACTTAAAGATAATTACTTAATGAAAGTGATTAAGGATAATTAATTTATGATTAAAGGTTGATTAATCAAGTGATTAAAGGATAATTACTCAATTTAATTGATTTGTGATTTATTAATATAAGTGATTAAGGATAATCACTTATTGTAATTAATTAAGGATAATTAATTAAATGGTAATTTATTAAGGGTTTATTAATTAATTAATTAATTAATGTAACTAATGATAATTAATTAAAGGATAATTAAATTATTAAAGGTTAATTATTTAACGATTAAGGGTAAGATAATTGATTAATTAAAGGTTAATTAATTTATTATTAAAGGTTAATTAATGAGGATTAAAGCATAATTGATTAGAATAGTTTGTAATTAATGTTAATTAACCAGGATTATTAATTTATTCATAAGTAATGTATCTGGTTTAAAATTAATTATAATCAGGTGATTAATTAATTTTCTTATGGTTGATTAGATTCTATTGAATGCTTTGAATTGTTTGATATCCCTGATATATGAAGTCCTGTGATATGAATTATGTGAATTATGATGTGAACTGTGATTTATTTATTTGTGATGAATTTATATATTTATCTGTGAATCTATAAATGAAGGTAGGTGTTATAGGATTATACCGCTTATCGATATTGCTGTGTTTGAATTGTGATGATTGATGATATTGTACTGCTGTGGGTAAAACCCCATGGACCACACCACACACACAAATATGGATTTCATGAGGAATTGGTTAAGTCACAAATATTTGAATTTGATATTCTTTTACTCAAAGGTGATAAAATGGTTTTAAAAGTTGAATTTTGAATCCAATTTGTTTGGAAGTGAAACTGAGTTGAATATGAAAAGCTTTTGAAAAAGAAGTTTTGAAATTTAATATATCTTGTTAAGTTTAAAAATTATTTTTGGAAACTATGGTTTGAAAGGGTTATAAAACTTATACAATATATATGTGTGTGTGTGTATGTATCTAAAACCATTTTAAATAAAAAAAATTGGGAGTTTGAATTTAATTCAAATAGAGCTTGCTAGACGGCACTTCGCTGATTTTACAATGTATACTATGAAAGGCTATAATTTGAGTAAAGTGAGTTGGATTTTCCCATAATGTAAAGCATTTATTTTTAAATGATAATGGCTTTCATATAACAAAAGAACTTCCAGTTTTTTATGCAAAAGTTTGAAATGAAAATTGTTTTGAAAGCTTTCTTTGTTAAAGATTTGGTGAACTTTGTTTCAAATTGAAGAAGATCTTCAAGGGTGAATCCTTTATTTAAAAGATTAAAAGTGGAAAATTGTTTAAACCATTCTAAATGAAAGGTTTTGTGAAACAAGTATTGAAAGTTGTGACTTAACTGAGATCCCAATTTCTCCGTATGTTTTAAAATTAGCGCTCATTATTCGATTTAGCCGAGAGAGGACTTTATATCATAAAATCCATTCCGAATAATGATACGTCATAATGGGAGTGCAATTGAAGATGGCGGTGAAGACCGAGTATTTTCGAGAACGAAAGGATTACCTGTCGAATGTCTCTGCACTGAGTCGCGCTGGTATACAGATCTTCATATGTGATGGGGAGTCCGATCGGGATTATTAATACCCGAATTTGCATGGGCTTCTTTAAAGTGCCTTCGGTTCCATTCAAACCCAGGATGGACTTATATGGATGTATGTCTGACATTACACTTTGAGATGTAAAGCTTGTTTCTATCAAATACATTTCTATTGGTGGCGGAGAATTTATTCTCTTAGCTTAACACCCTTCTTTGAGACATACGGGCTCAGAGGTTATGTAGTTGATGGTTACAAGTGATATATTCCTAATTTGGTAATGTGGCATACCAAGTGCTGGTGATCATTTGTTGATTAAAGCTTGGTTTTTGTAATAAGCGTAGCTTTGTGGACGAGACTTCGTCGAACCTCACAACCCGGAAATGGTCGAAACAGGAAGAATGCAGTAAAGTTATGAGGGTCGCGCCCTTTAGGGTATGTGCATTTTCCTTCTGGATAAAAAGTGGTATCATGGTATGGATCCCAAATACTTAACTTATGTTGTTGTTGCTATTTTTTGGTTTTGAGAGCCATCGGATAAAGGTCGGTGACGACCGAGGGATGGCATACTCGTGACTCTAAGTTACCTAGTACAGAGGTAGCCCGGCCTTGTGTTGGCAGAGTGCTGGTTAAGTTCTTGGGGCATCCCTCCAAAGGCGTGCCCATGTGGTGGGGAAGTTCCTTAGCCTGACCATTTGTTGGAAATCCCATCATCCAATACGCGCCTTGTATGGATTTAGTTGTAGAACCTATTATAGCTATAGTAGGCATACTAGAATGGTACGTATGCTGGCTAAGATTATTATTATACTTGCAAATATTTTTTGCACTATGCACTAATAATAATATGAAAAGGCTTTTGCGTATCAAGCCTGTTTGACTATCATAATGAGAAATCTCCTCCAAATGTGTGCTTACATTGTGTGTGTGCGAGGAGGCCTTATGATAGTTTCATTTTCCAAAAAGCATAGCGGATTTCTTTTTAAATTCTTTTGTTTGTTTTTGTTCAAATAAAACTCTTTTTATTTGATCACACCAGTCCCATGACTGACCAGGAGTTTATTGATCCCTTTCTAAACTCTGGTGACCACAATTTTCCACACGGGCACCCTAGAATCATATTTTCAGATAGTCGGATAGTGGGTGTGGCTTTTGGCAATCTTTGAAGTCATTGGATTTTGGCAATTGCACTGCGAACCGACTTGCTTAAGTTCAGCATAATAGAATTTTGAGCTTTTGGATTAGGCTTTTTCTTTGCAGTTTTGGAGATGGGATGCAATCTATGGAGCTGTTTTGGTAGTCGAAGCAAGTTGAGGTTGTGTTTCTGCTGTTGTGTTCCGCTATGGTATACGTATATTTTCTCAGATGTTGGATAATTTATTATTGAGATGTTGTATGCACTGTTGTATCAATGATATTCATTCCATTTTTGCTATTTGTTGTGCTTAATCTGTTATAAGTTCTGACAAACCAGACTCAACGTTTGAATCTGCGGCACTCGAATGCGGGTGATGTAATTGGGTGTCAATTTTCGAAGGTCGAGTCAGGGTCGTTACACGCGGTATCAGTGCTGAAGGTTGAGTAAGAACTTTAGCTCAGGAGTATAACACATTGGGTGACTCATTAGAGATAGGGTTACAAATACCCTAGAATGAGTGTATCCCTAAGATATCTTGTCCGTATACCTCAGTTAATCCTCTTACTATTCACCAATAGTGTGTATGAGCGCAAGAAGAGGACGAGATAGGGGACAGGGAAGTACTACTAGAAATGGTCGATACCCTATAACAACAAGGAAACAGTTTTTCCCATCATCTCTTTTGATCATCATCCGATATTAATTCTTTTGATGGCTTACTGGCAGCTACAAGAAGAAGCTTTGGTGCGGTGGTGGCCCTACGAATCGTGTAGATAAATTCCTATTTCGTATTTTCTTCATCAGTTTCTATCAGCCTCTCGCTCTTAACTTTAATAAATTTGAAATTTTAATTGGAATAAATTGATCAATAAAATATGAAGTTAAATTGAATTGAATCCATTTGTCTATTCTTTGGGGTCCAGATATGTTTTACGAATGGTTAGTTATCCCTTCAAACTAACCAATGCCCCTGAATATTTCGTTGACCGGATGACCCAAGTATTTCGTAAAGTGTGAATAAGTTGTTCTCGTATTTATTGATGATATTCTGATTTGGTAAGCCAAATATAGAATAGATATTCAGTTTGATCCAGTAAACCGATTCTCTATCTTTGATGTATTCATCTATTCTAACTTGTCCCCCTATTTAGCAAATTTCGAGGACGAAATTTTCTTAAGGGGGAATCTGTAACTATCTAGGTTTTGAGTCTAATTTAAGTTGGTAATTAGAATAGATTTTTGTATTTAACTGTGAATTAATTTGAATTTTCCAAATTAAATAAGATATGTGCTTGTTTATTTATATGCATGTATATAATTGATTTTAAATTGAATTTTGAATTTGAAACTCAAAAATAAATATTTTAGAAAATAAATTAAATTTAAATACTCTAGATTTTAAAATTAATAAAATTTGTTTTAATTATAAAGTACATGTAACATCCCGCCTTTTTGTACTTTTTAAATCGACGATAAACCGCACACGTCAGACTTAAACCATACAAAAGGGTGAATTGTTATTGGGGTGAGTAAGAAAAATGCAGAGAAGAAAAAAAAAACAAAATAGAATCTTGCAGCGGAACGAAAAATTATAATAATCAAATAAATAGTTCGTTGATTTTACTTATACAATACATATCAGAGTTACACATACCAAAGAAAAATAAATGATGCAGCGGAACAATATGAATGCAGTGGAATAGTATAATAAATAATAGTAATATAATCTTCGTCTTCATCCTCCAGAAATAAGATCTTCAAACCCTGAAAAGCTCAGACTGACCCGAGCGAATTGAAAAGACAAAACACTCGAGTCAGAACTAAAAGATCTTATGCAAGTTAAATCAACAGTAAATAAATATGAGTGGAACGGCGTCAGAGATGTTTACGGTATTTGACATCTCCTATCCAGTGAAAAACGTGAATGCGGTAACTTAAGAGATGTTCGGGATTCACATCCCCTAAGGATCCGTTAAACTATCTACTATGTAGTAATATAAGCTATTATAATAATGTCTATTAGTAAAATATACTTACTTTAAAATAGCGTTAAGGGATTACCCATATAGCCCTTAACACGTAATAGTGCCAATAGTCTATGCAGTACCGTAATACTTCCTGATCAGGAGGCTACCAGAGGATACTCCATAGGTACGACACAAATCAAACTCGTATAAGGCGCGCTAGGGTAGGTGACACGGCACGACTAGGCAATGCTAGGATAGATATACCAATTACGCTTCCGGGCCGATGGTAACGCATAGCCGCAGCTGCCGCCCACCTCAAGCCACACCCCCAAATCAAAAAAATCAAAAGTAGCCACTGAATCAATCCACAAGTTGAAGTATAATATCGAAGGGATGTATCCGATCAAAGGTGCTACCTCATTTGCCCGTCAATCGCTCCTGTTTTAGCCACCTTATGTCAACTCATGAGAGTCGGGTCCACGTATATACCTCAAAGGAACGCCGCCGCCATCCTACTTCATTCTGGAATCTCCACCGTGTACACAGTTGTTAAAGTGGTTTTCGAAGTTGGCAGATAGTATGACAACTTCCGATCCAGGTCTTTAACAACCAAATATTATTATAACACCACAGTCATTTCAAAATAATTATACTTCAAAACCAGAATATAATATCCATTTCAAAACTATATAAATACGATATATTTTTCACTTCAAAACCCAAATCAATATGATATCATTTTTTTTATTTCAAATATATCCCGTTTCCAAAATCATAGCGTTTTGAAACTTGTACACTTCGGAACCAAACATTTAAAATTATAACACTTTTAAAACATAATACTTTGAAATTCATAACTTCGAAACATTTTAATTTCGATAAAACATTTCAATTCCGATATATTTCAAGGCTTTAAATATTCCAAAATTTCAAAACTAAATTTGATGATTTCGATTGAACCATTAAATTGTCTATTATTTAGTTTTGAAATAGTTTACATAATAAATACCTTATTACTTAAATAAAACTCAAATTACAAATAACTAAATATTTCCTTCGATTCATTTATACTTGAAATAATCATTTAATTCACCTTGACCCCAAAATCAAGTTATAATAATTATACATTTTAAAATTTCCACTTTAATAAATTTCACATCAACCTTTTTGAGTTTAATTCTGAAATAAATTTAATTTCAAATAAATCTCCAATTTATCTTCTAACCTTAATTTATTTAAATCATTATACACTCTATATTAAAATAAAATTTAATACTTACTCACATTTATTTTAATAAAAATCAAACTCTATTATTAAACTTAAATTTATTTAACAAATTTATACATAGCTCAAATTCAAGCATTTAACTATATATCAAAAATAATATTTAAATAATATCAAAAATAAATATTCATTAAACCATATATTTCTTTCCAAAACCATAGAAAGCATTCTCAAAATATTTTAGATATAGCCGATGGTGTTTGTATATAATTTTCTACCCTATGGTCAAGTGATACGGATATTTATCATTTCATTCCGTTATTTAAAATAAAAATACGGTTATATATCATTTCAAACCGCAATCCCGAATGAAATAAAAATGCATAACAACTTGCAGTTTATAACAATATAAAATACAACATCCATTCATCCAATATTAATCATCAACCATTTATCACAATCATCATCCAATTCAAACAATAATATCAATATAGAACAGATAATAAATAGCAGGTATTTACTGGCAGTTTATATTCAATAATAAATTATACAACAATTTAACTGGCAGTTTATATGCAATAACAAATTAAATAAAAATTTAATTCAGTAAATTCAATTTAACTGGAATGGTGATAAAAATATACCAAACAGCCATAAATAAATTTCTAATCATATCAGAAATTAATTTAACACACATAAGAAATTTTAGAAGTTGTGAATGAGTCAAAACACTCATTTTTTGAATAAAACACTCACATTTTGAATTTAAATTGAACTTAAATCCAATTTAAACCCAAAATTGAAACAGTCTCAGAATTCGTCGAAACTAGCGCCAAAATGTCCGAAATTTTAATACGATCCTAACACAAAAACCCACGCGTAAATTCGACCTCGTAAGCAAGAGTTATTCGAATTAGAAGATAATATGAATTTAAATTAAATAATTAAAACACTTAGATTAACAAACCTTACACGTCAGCAACATCACAAACCCCTCAGTCATCACATTCGAACTCACAACGAACCATGCTTGACTCCTTCAAACCTTTGACCGGCCAAGCCTTCGACCTACGGCCACCATCGACCGAGCCATCATCCTCCTTCGCCATGCCATCGAAGGCTGCCCCCATGGTCGAAGACCGGCCCCTCCCTAAGGCTATCGCCGCCACCCCTAGTTAGATTTTTCAAAACCCTAACCGTCGATTTTAGTCCACCACAGGTGGAGGTAGCTCCTGATTCCACCACCATTCGACTCTACAAGCCTCTTTCTCCAAAACGCATATTTCAATTTTGTCGATTGCTTTCCAAATCGAAAGCTCCCAATTAGCCCTAGGGTTTCTAAAATTACAACGCTTGACCGCGATTTACCGATGATTGAAGCACAATTTCGAAAAACGTACACTTTACGTAGATTCGCATTGACGAGATATTTGATATATAAATTTTCTGAATTTTTTTGAGGAGTTTGAATTTTTTTCAATTTGATTTTTGTTTGGATTTGAAGTTTGGGAATTAGCGTTTTCAACTATTGGAATGAGGAGAGGCGATTTGAACTGTACGTACAGAAATGAGGAATAGAAAGGATGCTAGGGTTTATAACCGAATATATATAGGTAGAACATATACTATAACTTTTTAACAACCAAGCAACCATATACTATAATAATTTACAATATTATTTCTTTTATATATAGAAATAATTTGGGCAAAAATTATTTCATTTATCCTATTTTAAAACAATAATGTGTTGGTTTATCCTGTTTAAGAGTTTAGAAATCCCTATCGATATAGTTGGCCAGACTGCACCGACAAGAATCTATAAACACTCAACCGATAAGTCAACACAATATAAAAACAATTTTTATATTCACTAATAATATGCGCTAATATATATTTGTCACGGACTCAAACTCATTCTAGAGTGTTACGGACTCTATTTCTAATGAGTAATTCTCATTCTAAAGCGTAGTATTGAAATTAAAATTATAATGTTATACTCCTATTCCAAGCACAATGGAAATGGTTCCGGGTCCAAATTCGATCGTATGGAGAAGATAGCTTTTTGAACCCAGTTATTATTAGATTTTCGATTCGTACAGCAAAACGATCACTGCAAACTTTTTGAAATTTGACATCCGATAATAATACAATATTATGGATCCCATTGAACTAGTTTTGTCGCCCCGGAAGGCTATTTTTAATTGTCAATTTAAACGATAAAATTTCAAAACTCAACAAACCATCCTTCAATTCAATTTTAAAGGTTCTATTACCTTTGTTATTATCAATATGAATTTTCTAAGCCTTTAAAATATTTTGAACAAGCCTGGAACATCCAGATTCAATGATTTTCCCAATTTCCAATTATGAAATTCAATTTTTAAATTATCCAATAAATAGCGATATTTGAAATTCAAGTTAAACATTAACCTTTAAATATTTAAAATTAATTAAATATTCCAATTCAAATATCTAAAATTTCGGGGTCGTCACATGTTAGAGGCACGGAAGGTTGTCAAGGGCGTGGAGGATGGGATGGTTGATTTTGGGGAGCAAAAGAAATGAAGAAACTGTCGGCCTAGAGCAACAAGTATTTTCAACGGCTACCAACAGCCGCCAATGACACTATTAGCGATGTCTTTCGACTGCTAGGTTATTTTAATTTCAAATAGGCCACTGAGATTGCTTGTCGTCAGCAGCCATCGCTAATTTGGCGACACACCATCAGCGGCCATCGAAAACAGCCCTCGATATTTACTGTGTTTCTAGTAGTGTTCAAATATTTCAAAAAAAAAAAATTCAACATCAAAAAGCGCAAAATAATTTGTGTTTTCTAGGTAGTGCTTTTCAAAAATTTAAAAAGTTTCAAAATTAATTTCAAAATCATAAAAATGTAAGGCACTTTTCACTTCCTATCAGAAAAGCGTATGGCGCCTTGCGTTTTCTACTTTCCAAAATAGGGATCAAATTTACATATTCATTTCTACAGTTACTTTTCTTATAACAACATAAAAAAGGGCATGTAGCACTTTTCTTGTTTTTTTCATTTGAAAAAATGAATCGGTCTCAAAGTAAATTGTAAATTAATAGTAGTGGTTGTCCACTAACGCCAAACACGAAAGATCGAACAAATTAAAAGAGTAAGTTTTATAGTAGTATTCAAAAATATAAATGATGTCAAACCATAGAAAAAGGATACAAATGCCATATAAAACACATTTTTACCATAAATAACGTGCATAATGTGTTCTTAGACATTATTTTGTGTTGAAATATGGATATATTTAGCACAAATGTTTTTGTAAATTTCATTTTTCATTTATATATTAATCATTGCATTACTTTTGTAATTGTTTCTTCTTTGCATCTAAATAAGTGTATATTAAAAGTATAACGACCTAAATTTAACCGTTTCAAAATATAACATTTAAAGTGATTTTAATTATAAAATATAAAGGAGTCTATAATTCAAACTATATCAGATAGGACTTGGAAATAGAAATATACATTAAAATAGTAACATTTGCTTATATCGACAAAAGAGAAAAAATCCTGATTTTAGGAAAGTAAGTTTAAATGGTTTAATAGATTATTTTAATTTATTTATGAGTGTTTATATTTTTAGATGACATTATAAAAATTTATTTTCAATTATAAATAAATAGTTCAAATAAAACGTCAAAAACATGACGGTAAAACATTTTGTCAAAGAACAACGTTTTGTCGATTTAAAGTTGTCGCAATGTTGTTGCACCTTCATGTACATAATTTAATAAATATGTTGACATATAAAGATATTTAACAATTGACTAAACAAGGTTACTTTTAATAATCACGCTTAGAAAATTCTAGAAAGTAATTAGCAAAAGTAAATTAAAAAAGACAAAA
Source organism: Allium cepa (assembly GCA_030765085.1). NCBI lineage: Eukaryota > Viridiplantae > Streptophyta > Magnoliopsida > Asparagales > Amaryllidaceae > Allium > Allium cepa. The sequence goes on along the minus strand of CM060943.1, from coordinate 869,169,866 downwards.
CACATGTCACATCAAATGTGATATAAACTAAAGAAATCTGACATAATGTAAAATAATCATTCTTATTCTTTACTTAACTCTTAAGCATTTGAATTTTTAAAAGTGTGATGTGATGTGGATGGCAAGTGTTGAATTAAAAAAGCTTACTTAATTCTTAAGGAAGGCTGTTTATGTAAAACCACAAATCTATATTATAATCTCAAAAACATTCTATAAAAATCCATCCACTTCTTCTTCACTTTTGCACCATTTTTTATCTAGTTTTTCAAGCTTTCTTATCACTCTTTGAATGGCTTCCAACCTTAACAAGGTTATGCCAAAATATTACCAAAAATTAAACAAAGTAAAATATTGACAAAACCCTGTCCGAACCACTTCAAAACGCCTCCTTCCCTCTTCTATTGCTCACGCATCCCTTCCTCCATTTTGCCGAGCACTCCTAGCCTTCTCCAATTCAAGTCGAGCCATCCAAGTTAAAGCGTTCAAGGAATCCTAAGCTAAAAGCGTCGAGTAGCGAAGCTACAACTGATTTTTCATTCGTCAAAACTAAACAAAGTGAGAACTCTAAATTATTAAGCAGGGAATATTTATATGATGTTTTGCAAGTTATAAATGTTGTTTAGTTTTAATAATTTTGTTTGATAAGTGTCTGAAAAAGAAAGCAACCACCTTTAAGTCAATTGTAAAAGTTAGTAAGCAAATTTGTACATAAATGACAATTATGTGATAATGTAAATAAAAAGTTGTTAAATTGTTTTTGAAGTTCGTATGACATATTAGAATATGTTAAAATGGTTGTGAACATTGTTTTGGATGTTTTTTGGTTGTATATTGAAAACATATGTTGAAACAAGTCACGGATTTACATAACATATAATCACATGGAAATCACTTTCCAAAAGAAATGAAATGTGACATGAAATCATTTATAGCTTTAAAAACGTTTGAATATGCTTTAGAAATGATTCTCAAGTTTTTAAACTTTTTTCGACAAATTTTGGATTAGAATCTCAAAATACGCCTAAAATTTGATGCATCGCATAATGGTAGTTTGTGTTTTCGCGTCTAAAGTTCAAATGAACATACGAAGTGGAATATAGTTTGGAATTTTTCGAAATAAAAATTTTCCGAATCCTTATATCCATATCCTTCATATAAAAAAATAAAATCAAGATTTCATCTTGTATATTTTGAATGGAAAAATCAATTTTGATGAAAAACCAGTTTTTGCACTAAATGAATAAAGTTTAAAATTGATGAAATAATCGTTTAAAAAAGAAAATAAATTCTAAAAATATTTTAAAATATTTTAAAAGTGATTTAAGTTGTAAAGGTGGTTTTCTAAATGATATAAAAGTTGATTTGAAGAATACAGCTTTTAAAGCACTTTTTGTAACACAATTTGCAACACTATTCACAAAGCTTTTCAACAACTTTTGAAATAAAGGCCGAAACTTAACAATCCTTTCTCAAATCCTTAGTAAATGTTTTTAAGTAAACGATAAAGCATTTTATAATTTTGAACAATTTAACATTATTTCAAAGATGGTTAAACAAATAGTTAATTGATTTAAAAAGGGAAAAAGAGTATGCGGAAACGACTAGTACATGTCCCGCATGTGAGATCTAAAAGGGGAAACAAGGTGTGTACTCAAGGTTAGGGATGGAGCAATCAGTGTCCTGAACTTACTTGGCCTCAGTTTTCTCTTTTGGGCGAGGGGTGGAACATATCGAAAGGAAAGCCTGGATGCTCAACTTGGATTTTATAGAAATAATCTTCTTATACTCATTATTAAAATCCGAAGAGTGAATTTGTCCTATTCGCGGAATTTAAAAGGTGATGTCACCGTTATTCCGCCCATAGCACTCGGTCAATACGAAAGTTGATTTTGAATGAAAGTAGAATGATTTCTATAATCCTATTTTCTGAAAAGATACTCTTTATAAATGATTTGAGAAATATTCAAAAGAGATTTAAATGATTCTGTATTCAATAAAAGAATATTTTGAAAATATATATCTCTCGAAGATATATTGGTAAAGGAAAATGAATGAATCGAAAAACAATCACCTAATTACATCATTTTTATCGATGATTGGATTTCGAAGGAACTTGGGTCGGATTTGGGTGATTCCTATCTAAAAACCATTTCGAACCAATTACGTGTTCGAAGATTGAAGATGTTTGAAGACAGAGATATTGAGACAAATAATAATGAGGGACTACTTGTTGATTAATTGGGGATAAACTCCCGATTCACTATATTGTAGCACTGGTCTCCTTATTATGAAAATATCAAAACCATAAGGGCTTCTTACCTTGTAATGGTCGAGGAAAGTACCTTCGATTTCATTTGATCCCAGAACGAACATGTATGGACGAATTTCTGGCCTTGCATTCCAAACACAATGAGCGATCTCTATAAAAGTATATTAGTCGGTGGTGGAGAAGACACCTTCTCTTAGCTTAATACCCGTTCCCGAGACATACGAGCTCACTAAGTTATACATTTGTAGAAATCTTTCGTGTGAATGTGGAATGGCAAGGTGGCATCCATGGTGATGTGTTATGTTAAAAGGTAATCATAGCCTCAAGCCTCATCAACTGAAAATGACCGAAAAAGGGTAAGATGCAGCAAGGCTCAGGGGGTGATTCCCAAGTTGCGTAATGTTCATCCCTTCTAGATATATTTCTTCCCGCTATGATATTTAGGATGTAAATTAATGTGGTTTGTATCTAGTGCGCACTCGGTTAAAGGCCGGTAACAACCGGGGGACGATATCTTCGGTACTATCTAGTTATAGAGATAGGTCGGTCTTGTGTTCGTAGAGGATCCTTTATGATGGTCCTCGGGGCATCAATCTAGAGGTGTACCCATCGGAAGGTAGTCCTTTCACATAGTCATTTATATGGAAATCCATCCTCTAATAAGAACCTACGGTCTTGATTTCAAACTATTATGCTGGAATTTACTCAATGTAACAAGTTCAGCTAAGATTAACAAGTTTATTTGCAATGTTTTCAAATATATCATTGAAAATAATATGCCCAAATTTTACATAATAAAGATTTTTGATTATCATAAGGTAAAAACCTGTCACGTTTCAAATTTCAGCGTTCGAAAATCGACACCCGTAGTCCACTTGTACTTGAATGTCGTAGATCCAAACATCGAGATTTGACTCGTGCCGGAGCTTATAACACATTAAGTACAACAACACATCGGAAGGAAATGAATAATACATTTGATGAAATATTTAGATACAATGATGATACGATAGATATCAATACTATTAGAGATACAAGAAATAGCAGCGGAAAGATAGTGTCTTCAATGGAATACATCTCCAAAAGAATCCAACTCCATAATGTAACTGCAACTCCATCTCCAAACTAAAGATAGCTCGAAGAACCACACCAAGATAAGCTAGGTCAGCCGTGAATGCTGAAATGTATCCACAAATCCGAAGGGCTTTGAAGGCTATCGAATCAATTCCTACTATTTGACTATCTGAAAACCAACCTCTAGACTGCCTGTGTGGAAAATAGTAGGCACCCAGAGTTTAGGAAAGGAACAATATACTCCGGTTCAGTCAAGGGACTGGTGTGAGCAAACAATATATTTTTTATCTTTAAAAAAAGAACAAAAGCTTTAAAAATAAATCCGCAATGCCTTTGGAAAATGAAACTACCATAAGGCCTCCCGGCACACACACCATGCAATCGCGCACATGGGGAAGATTTCTCCTTATGATAGTCAATACAAGAAAATTCTTTGATATTATACTAGTGCATAGTGGAAAACATTTCGAAAATATAATATTAATCTTAACCAGCATAGGTACCATTATATTATGTCGGCTACAGTTACCATTTTAAATGGCAGGTTCTACAACAAAAACCATACAAGGCGCGTATTGTTTTGTTTGGATTTCCTACAAATGGTCAGGCTAAGGAACTTCCTACTGCCACATGGGAACGCCTCTGGAGGGACACCCCGAGAACCTACCCGGCTCTCTGCCAACACAAGGTCGGTTACCCCCTTCCTGGGAAGTAAAACCTAAGATATGCCACCCCCGGTTGTTTGCGACCTTTATACGAGTATCCTCTGCACCAACAACATCACACAGTAATAAATATACTACAGTGCCCACATGAGTAAGTATCGGGGCTCCATACCATGATACCACCCTTTTCCAGAAAGAATGGTCGTACCCTAAGGGAGCTACCCCTGAAACCTTGTCGCATCCTTACTGTTTTGACCATTACCGGGTTGTGAGGCTCGATGAGGTCTCGTCCACATACCTACGCTTTTTAACAAAATCATGCTTTGATCACAAATGATCAACAAATGATCATCAACACACAGCAGCACTTAGCATGCCACACTACCAATTTGGAAGTACATCACTGATAACCTTCAACTACATAACCTCTGAGCTCGTACGTCTTAGAGAAGGGTGTTAAGCTAAGAGAATAAATTCTCCGCCACCAACAGATATGTAATTGAAAGAAATCTGCTTTATATCTCAAAGTGTAGTGTCAGACATACAATCATACAAGTTTGTTCCAGATTCGAACAGAGCCGAAGGCACTTCCGAAGAAGCCCTTGCAATCCGGGTATTCACAATCCCGATCGGACTTCCCATCACTTAGGAAATCTCTATACCGGCGCGACTCAGTGCAGAGACAATCGACGGGTTATCCTTTCGTTCTCGAAAATACCCGGTCTTCACCACCGGTTGTTGGGCGAATTCTCACCCAGGGGATCTTGAGACCAAGAAGCGTCAGTTTCACCCGGGTTCGCAACCTCCAATTCATTCGGCAAGGTACACTCGGCATTCACACATGAAGCTTCATTCGGTAGTGCAAGCCCAAGTCCATCCGGCATGGCCAGCCCCCTTCTCAATTGGCGATACAAGCACGTGTCCATTCGGCATAGCCAGCCTCCTTCCCTCCGCTCCACCGAACCAACGCCTCACCTACCCAATGCCGGTCCAATTTCCTGCCGAACCAGCTTCAAAGTCACAACCAAGCCATACCGGATCAACGTCCTCTCCAATACCACCGGTCCAACCCCTTTCCTACATGACCGGACCACATACGACCGAACCAACCTTCAAGCTCACCACCGAACCAACTCCACGACCGGACCACCAACACCGAATCATGCCTGGCCGGACCAACACCTCCGAGCCAAACCATACCTCACCACCGAATGGACCTCCGCCGAACCAGATGATTGCCAGTCCAAATTGCTTCAGCCCGGGCCCACCAGCAGTTATATACTTCCAAGACCCCTGCCCCCTACCTCATTCTATAAATAGAGGGGCAGGGGTACAACAATGGCAGACAAGTTTGAGAGCTCAAGCAAGGAAGGAACTTTCAAACTACCTTCATATACTCGTATACGAAGCATTGTACTTGTAATCCGAAAGAAAGAAGATAATAACATATAAAGTGGACGTAGGCACATTCTGGCCGAACCACTATAAATCTGTGTGTCTTTTACATTTCAGCCCCTACTTTTTTCATATTTACATAACTCATCTAAACCATTAAAAATCACATATAATCAACTAAATAATACGACTTGGAGGTGTTTGTCCATTTTTTGTGCAAACATTTTTGGTGCTTTCACTGAGAATTGAACTCAGGGCTTCATCTTCTCCCACTCAACCTTCTTCCTAACAACATCGCTCGTTGCTTAGAAATCATGCCTTCCAAACAGAGAAGGGATGTTAACAAAGGAAAGAACATCGCAACTAGCAGCCTTCCAGATCCAGCAATCGCAGATCAGCCCACTTTAACAGCAGTACCAGATGAAAATCAGGAAAATCCAACCGGTCCCGCAACGGAACAACCAATCACTAGGGCAGATCTGGATAGGGTTGTGGCTGAAGTAACTAACCGCTTCACATCCCAACAAGAAGCTTTGGTGGACCAACTCATGTCACGCTTAAGGGATGCTGAAGAGTCCAACCACAACACTGAATCATGGGGTGAGTCCCAATCCGGAGGATCTCGGAGGCAACAAAGGTCTTCCCTCTTCGAAGAAGCTATCAACAGGAATAACAATGATAGGGGCCGCGCCCGGACTCAGCCCGAATTCCGACTCGAGGAAGCCCTTGGAACCGAACCCAGCGGGGGAGGCACCAGGCGAGGGTCGGATGTAGCTGAGCCAGTCATACCACCTAATCATAGAAACCCCGCTGAACGGAGCCGGGCTAGAACCCAGCCCGAAGTTGACCCCATGGATGTGCTCGAAACAGAACCCCACAGGGGAAAATCAAGGCGGGGGCAACTGTAGCTGGTCCTAGCGTGCATCCGAGCAGCCAAAGACAACCACTGGATAATGCTAGAAGTGATAGACTGTACCATCCCTACTGGTCATCTGGACGAGATAGATCCCGCAGGGAAGAACCAAGCTCATTTTTGTCCGCTCCAAGTTCTGACGAACGAATGGCACGATTATTCAGAGAATGTGTCCAACGGGAGCAAAGGGACCGGGGAATAGGCGCTAGGGTCACTAGTCCCTTTACTCGAAATATCGAAACCGCCATCACTCCCCGGGAATGGAAAATGCCAACCATGGAACCTTACAAAGGAACTTCCGACCCCATCATACACTTGCAGAGATACACCCATCATATGCTCATGAGTGGAGCAACAGAAGGAGTGTTATGTAAATGCTTTCCGCTATTCCTAGCTGATCTAGCTACCTCCTGGTTCTGCCATCTACCCCAAGGATCCATCAGCTCATGGGAGATGTTGAAAGAAAGGTTTATTAGCCAGTTCCGCATCCATGTGGAACAACCCAAGGATGCTTATTCTCTATCCAATGTCAAACAGAAAACCGGAGAGACGCTGCAACAATATCTAACGCGGTTCAACGCCGCAGCGGCAGCAGTTCAAGATGCCGATGAAAAACTCACTCTAATGGCCCTCTGTAGTGGTGTACATCCAGACACCAAGTTTGCCAGAAGATTAACTAAGGAAAAACCAGCTACCTTGCCTGATTTCTTCCATGAAGCTGGAAAGTATATGAGACTTGAAGACGCTGCTACAGAGAGGCAATCAGGACAACAAGGTAAGACAGTTCAGGACAAGGTTCCCACTGCAGCTAAGGACGCTCGAAGAAATGAATCTAGAGACAATACTGGGGGCAGAAAGGTCGAAAAGCGCCAATATCGACCAGGGCCGAGATTTGACTCCTACACTCCTTTGAACGACACAATCGAAAATATCTTCCTAGCCACTCAGGGCGAACTAGGATACAAGCGCCCCCCGCACAAGAAAGAGTCAGATAACGCACTCAAGTCCGGAAAGTTCTGTCGCTTCCACGAATCCCACGGACATGACACCAATGAATGCCACCATCTTCGGGACTTGATCGAAGAACACATTAGAAGAAGAAGACTGGAACGCTATGTGAAGGGTCAGAACAGGACTCCAACTCCAGCCAATGAGAACTCGAAGCAACCCCTCCCAGAGGTAGGCGGAGGGAATCGCAACAATCACAACACCAGTGGCTCTAGTCAAGAGAAGATAGTGGTCGTTACCATCTCAGGAGGACCACACATCGCCGATAGAAGTTGGGCAGAGATGGAAAGGTACGGCAAGTCGCTTAGAAATGCAGAAGGCTATGTTAACTCCATCACGGAAGAACGCCACCCGAAACAAAAAGAGAGCGACGATATCATATTCAGTAGGCGTGATTTGGAAGGAAGACAGTACCCACATATGGATCCTATGGTCATCTCCGCCTGGTTCGGTCCAGCTAAAGTTTTTCGGATTCTAATAGACACAGGAAGCTCCGTAAATATCCTATTCAAACATGCTTTCGACAAAATGAAGTTATCAATGAAGGATGTATCCCCCTGTGACAAACCACTGCACGGTTTCACTGGAGATGCAAAAATGCCCCTCGGACAACTTGACCTCTTCGTCGAAATAGGAAGTCATCCCCGCTCCGTTGTGCGAAAACAAACGTTCGTGCTAATAGAAAACCACTCGGCTTACAACGCCTTCTTGGGAAGACCAGCCTTGTCTGACTTCCAGAATGTATTAGCCCCCTGGTGCCTGAAAATGAAATTTCCAACAGACAACGGAGTAGGAGAAGTAGAAGGAGATCAAGATGCTGCCCGAGACTGCTACGTAACTGAACTTCGCAATAACCGCAGAAAGAATAAAGGAAAAGATGCAGAGACTACTCTCTGCATGAAAAGCTTGGAGGCATAGCAACTAAAGAAAGCCCCTCCTCTTCGATACACAAGCGATCCCTTCAATGAACTAGACCCCAGGGATAAAGAGGAGGAGGCTACCGCCGAGCCTGCAGAGGCTATGGAATTCGTATCTGTAGACAAGCACGATTCAAGTAAACTATTAAAAGTCGGATCCCAGCTAAAAACGGAGTTGAAAGATCAACTCATTGACTTTCTTCGCCACAACTTAGATGTATTTGCGTGGACCCATGCCGATATGACAGGAATCTCCCCCGACATAGCATGCCACATGCTGAACATCGATCCCACCAAGGTACCAGTAAAGCAGAAAAAGAGGAGCATGGGGACAGAGCGATCAGCAGCCCTTGATGAGGAAGTAAAGAATCTACTTGCTAATGGCTTCATACGGGAAGCCATCTTCCCAGAATGGATCGCTAACCCAGTGCTAGTAAAAAAGGCCAATGGAAAGTGGCGAACATGTATTGACTTCTCCAATCTGAATGACGCTTGCCCAAAAGATTGCTTCCCACTTCCCCGAATTGACCAACTTGTGGACAGCACAGCCGGACACGAACTCCTATCTTTTATGGATGCATACTCCGGATATAACCAGATTCCCATGCACGCTCCTGATCAAGACCACACTAGCTTCATCACCGACCGCGGACTATATTGTTACAAAGTCATGCCTTTTGGACTCAAAAATGCTGGAGCTACCTATCAGCGCCTCGTCAACAAGATGTTCGCGGAACTAATAGGACGGACTATGGAAGTGTATGTGGATGACATGTTGGTAAAGTCCAGGAAAGCCGACGACCATGTAAGCCACCTGGGCGAGATGTTTCAAGTACTTCGCCAATATGGAATGAAGCTGAATCCTCTAAAGTGCTCCTTCGGAGTATCTTCGGGAAAATTCTTAGGATTTATCGTCCACGCCAGAGGAATCGAAGCAAACCCTAAACAAATCCGGGCTCTAAAAGAAATAAGGATACCCTCCACTCGAAAAGAAATGCAGAGCCTAAACGGAAAGGTGGCCGCCCTAAGCAGATTCATTTCCAAGGCAACTGACAAGTGTGTCCCTTTCTTCGAAGCTCTCAAGAAAGACAAAGGGAGATTCGAGTGGACCGATGAATGCTTAAAAGCCTTCCTCAACCTAATCGAACACCTTCAGAGACCACCAGTACTCTCAACTCCAAATGAAGGTGAAGTGTTATACCTATACCTCGCTGTATCATCTCATGCTCTAAGCGCCGCCTTGGTAAGAGAAGAAGACCGCACACAACGCCCGGTTTACTTTGTAAGTAAGAGATTTACAGGGGCAGAGGCCAGATATCCTAAACTAGAGAGATTAGCATATTGTTTATTAATCGCGTCACGAAAACTGCGACACTACTTCCAGTCTCACTCCATCAGGGTTCTAACCGATCAACCGCTAAGACAAGTGCTCCATCGTCCTGACACTTCTGGGCGACTCCTCAAATGGTGCATCGAACTAAGTCAGTATGATATCACCTACCATCCTCGCACCGCTATCAAAGGGCAAGCCATGGCCGATTTCATCGCCGAATTCACCACCAACGAAGGCAAGGAACAATCCGAAGTGGCAAAAAACATCAAGTGGAACCTCTTTGTAGATGGAGCATCGAACGAACAAGGCTCGGGGGCAGGAATTGTGATCATCACTCCCAGGGGAAGAAAGTTGTACTACGCATTATGGTTGGAGTTCACGGCCACCAACAACGATGCTGAATATGAGGCAGTAATAGCGGGATTGGAGCTTGCCCTAGAAATTGGAATCAATTCCTTATGTCTTCATAGTGATTCTCAGCTTATCGTAAACCAGGTACTAGGAGAATTCCAGACTCGAGGAGAACGACTCACAACATACCTAAGGAAAACCAAACTGCTGCTCGATCAATTGGACCACTATCTAATCAAACATATTCCTCGAGAAGAGAACCAAGAGGCAGATGAACTTGCAAAGCAAGCTAGTATGAAGAATAGCACCATTTTCGGAACACTAGCCATCTCAAGGCAGCTAGCCCCAAGTTTCGAACAAGTAAATCTGGTAACTGCAATCGAAGAAGGAACCTGGATGACTCCTATCCGGAAATATTTGCAAGATGGCACACTGCCCGACAGGCGTAATGAAGCCAAGAAGATCTTGAGGAAAGTTCCCCACTACACAATACAAGAAGGCATCCTCTATCGGCGTGGCTTCTCTAGCCCCTTATTAAGATGCGTCGCCGGAAGGGAAGCCAAGAAATCATATCAAACATCCATCAGGGAGGATGCGGAGATCACACTTGAGGGCAGACTCTGGCAAAAAAGATACTCCGATATGGATATTACTGGCCCACGCTAAACAAAGACGCCTTAGACTTCGTCAAGAAATGCGACAGATGCCAGAAATTTGCCAAGATTCCTCGACTGCCCACAAATGAAATTACTCAAATGACCAGCCCTTGGCCCTTTGCTATATGGGGAATTGACTTAATTGGCGAACTGCCAACGGGCCGAGGCGGAGCCAAATATGCTATAGTGGCAGTCGATTATTTCACCAAATGGGTGGAAGCGGAACCTCTAAATAAAATATCTTCAGCAAAAGTTATAAACTTCTTGATCAAAAATATTCTTTGCAGGTACGGAGTCCCACTCAAGATCATATCAGACAACGGACTCCAGTTTGACAGCGAAGAATTTGCCGACTGGTGCCAACAGCATGGAATTCATAAAAGCTTCTCATCAGTAGCTTATCCTCAGGCAAACGGACAAGTTGAAGCTGTCAACAAAATTCTCAAAACCCTAATCAAGAAGAAACTTGAAAAGTCAAAAGGCGCTTGGGTGGACGAACTTCCTACGGCACTATGGGCATACCGCACGTCTTTCAGAACATCAACGGGACATACTCCTTTCTCCTTGGCATATGGATCGGAGGCAATGCTCCCAGTTGAGACTATTGTGCCTTCCCACCGTAGGATCCACTATAACCCAGAAGAAAACGAAGAACTCCTCCTCATGTCTTTGGATCTGATTGAGGAAAGGAGAAACGATGCATCACTTAAAGCAGCAGCTCACAAACAAAAGGTGGCAGCGTTGTACAATTCCAAAGTCAAGCATCGCAGCTTACAAGAAGGAGATCTTGTCCTCAGGCGAATCTTTCCGCGCCCCGGGGCACTAGACCCCATCTGGGACGGACCATATGTAATTCATAAAGATCTCCACAACGGAGCTTATATTTTGTCAACGGTGGATGGAGAGGTGTTCCAGAGGGCATGGAACATCCGACACCTCCGTCGATACTTTTCTTAACTTGTACTGCCCATATGAAGTGAATTAACAAAGAGAATCAGTGGACGTAGGCACTTTCGTGCCGAACCACTTTAAAAAATCTTGTCTCTTTTTAGCTTGTTCCTTTATGTCTTGGCTACTTGTTAAGTTTTATCCCTTTCTGTTGAACAAAATCCTATGGCATCTCCACTCAAGACGCACCGCGGCCTCATCTGGACTAGGCCTAACAGGTACGCTACGATTCTATGCACTCGCCAATGAGACACTTTTGCTCCAGCATCCCTCTGCTGCGGGTTAACTCATTGCGCGCCTGCCCTCAAAGCCAACTGTAATGAGCCGATTATAAGTCATCATAAAGGCCGACTATAGCCGATGGCAGCTCATTACGGCGTTCGGCTCGCCGGCAACTGTGAACCTACTTTAAGCCCCAACATAAGGTGTGGCCAGCCAGGGGTAGTTCACGGCCAACGGCACCCACGCTAGCCGGCCACGGTAAATCGAATAATACCCACGATTACGGACCATAATGGTTCGGGTAGTTACCGTGCGCGATCTCGGCTCCGATGTGTCTTAAGTGCGGCTGTGGTAAAAAAGGAAACTCCCCGCGGAGGCGTAAGATGGGTGACAAATGTCTCCAAGACCCACAGCTAGGGAAAGTGACTACAAAACCCGTTTGCCACGAACTTAAGCACATCGACGGCCTTCCGTGACTGGAAGTTTTACTTTTACTATATTTCCATTTCATTTAAATACTTTTCTCCTATCCTGTATAACAAACTCTAAAGTACAGGAAACCAAATAGGAAGCATTCGCTCATAAGAAACTAAGTCTGCATACTGGGTGGCAGGGTACTCAGCTATATCCGTGAACAGTTACATAAGACACTCTAAGCTACCGCCTGCGAATGAAACATAAAGGGTGGTACTCTCTTTTCTTGTACACAAATACGTAACTATAGCTTGTTCGTACAATAACATTGCAACACATGAAATTATATTTCTAGCAAAAAACTTAGCATCAAACACAACTAGAATCACAAGCATATACATAGTTATATTTCTCACGCAGCCCATCAAGATGACAACAACATTTAAACATAACAACATCAGCTTATATTATAAAATCACACGAAGTTATTCTTTGCAAATAATACTATTATAGTTACATGTCGATGACTAACGTAAACAGTGATAAAAAGAAATAAAAAGGTGGCAGCCGCGTCCACACTCCATCGCCAACTTCCCCAGTCTACTTAGCCGCAGGATCAGAGCCCCCAGCATGTGGATCAGGAGTCCCACCTGTCCAGTTCAGAAGAGGAATTCATTAAACGAACAATCAAGTTATGAAAACACGGAAAGGAAAGAAAGGGAAAAGAATAACTCACCAGCATCCGCCGCTCGATCCTCATCATCCAACTGCACGCCCGCTTCCTCTGCAGCAAGCAGCCGCATCCCCTCCTTCACCGCCGCTTGCTCCTCCTTCGAGAACTGGGCAGTAACCGCATCCAAATTGAAAGCCTCTCCGCCTTCCTTACCCGCGTTCACCCTGGCCTCCTCTAAAGCCTGGAGATACACCTTGGCCATCACCCGAGGGTAATCGTCCATCCAAGACAAGCCGCCCTCCTTCCAAGTGTGGAAGTACATGTCCTGCAGCATCTCATCCATCATCCCCTCATTCTCCTCAAACTCCCTCACCCGGGCCTCGGAAGCTTGCAACTTGGCGACGGCAATGTCCCTCTCTGATTGGTATCTCAAGCAGTCCGCCTGAAGAGACCTCCTCATTTCCTCCTCCTTTAACTTGAGGGACCTCCTCATCTCCTCCATCTCCTCCTTCAACTCGGCCTGAGCCATCTCCGCAGCCTCGAGCCTCCCAGACAACTCCTCTACCCGCTCAAGATCCGCATTTCGAACCTCGTCCACCGTCGTAATGGCCATGTTAATCCGTTCCCTGCAGGCGACCTCCATCTTCCGTAATTCCGCCCTACTGGCCTTCTCCATCGTCTCTTTCAGCCGCTTGGAGGCTTCCTCATGCTGAGAAATCTGGATGGCTTGATCGGCGAGCTGCTTGGCCTGATCGGCAACTTTTAACCTCAACCGAATATTAGCACTCCCGATCTCTTCCCCGGCCTTGGCCAATCTAGCATGATGCACCATTAACTTCTTAGTCTCTGCGGCCACCCGATCGATGTTAGCCTTGGCTTCGTCCCCCATGGTGACTACCCGTGTAGTAAGTAAATCAAGATCTAAAGACTTGGCCTCGTCCAGCACTCTTACCATGGGGTTGCGGGGAAGGAGGTGCTCGCCCGTGGCCTCATCAAATGAGATATCCTGAAAGCTCGGATCTAAATCAGGATGACCGGCGAAAGGGTAACGAGGCATGGGGCGAGGCACATCAGGACGCCTTATACGAATAACAGTTGGGCTCTTGAAAGGAGGATGAGGGGGGCCGGGTTCCGTGCTCTCCTCCGTAGTGTCACGAGGAGGCTGAGTAGGAAGCTGCGAACCAGGGGAAGACTCAAATAAGGAACGGCTCCGCTTCTTTTTCCGAATGCCCTCTTCAATGACCCCAAGAAGAGGGCGATAACTGACTACATCCCCAGTGCGACCAGTAGAGGGTTTCGCAGAAGCTCTCCTCGACTTAAACTGCTCAAGGCGGTGTCGAACGTCCGACGTTTTAACCACCTGGCCTGCCCCTGGAATAAAGAACAAGTGTTACGAACATACAATAATCCACAGTTCGAAAAATGTGTTAAGTTAAAAGGAAAGAAAAGTGAGAAGACACATCTATTATACAAACCCGGCGGAGGAGTGGGATACTGCAATAAGTCCTGGATCTCATTCCAGGACGGAAGTGAACCGTAAAAAGTTTCTAAGTCCCTATCGAAAATGGAATCGGCAGAGGACAAAAGTTCACCTTGCATCGCCGGAGTCGCCTTAGCTGAGAAACCCTTAGAGGATGGGTCAGTGCCAGCCACAGCTTTGCCGGTTTCCTTTGCCTTCTCCGTTTCCGACTCTCCCTCCGACTCCCCGAAGGCCCGACGGAGAGCCTCATCCAGTTCAAGGTCTTGCTCAGAGGTTAGGGCACCGACGCCACTACCACCTTGACCGTCGCCATCTCCTCCACCCTCCGACCCTTCTCCAACCTCGCCTCCTTCCTCCTCTTCTACGCCTTCCTCCTCCGGGACAGTCGGAAAAGTACTTGGAGAAGGGCCATCAGACTTCTTCAGTTTCTTCCCCCCGACAACGGGACGCTCTGTAAAAGGCTCCCTCTTACCGCTCTTCACCATAGCTCCCTCCTTAGCTTTGGCAGCCTTCTCCTCAGCCGTGTCTCTTTGCTTAACCACGGACTGGTGCGGTAAGATCAAATTATACTCCAAGAGGGTTGCATTCCTGATCAAGAAGGAGGCCGACCGGTCCCGTGCCGGAATAGCCTTTAGTTCAGCAGCCATTCGCACCAAGGAATCATCCTCCATGACTGCAATACCACCTGTCGCTAGCCAGAAATAGAAGCATGTCAGAAAAAACACTACAGTCAAAACATGGAAAATATAAATGAAATCCATCTTACAGTCGGAAGTGAAAAGGCGGAAAGAAACAACATCGTCCTTGATGAAGAACCACTCTTTCTTAAACATGGTAAACTTGGAATATAAGTCCAGGACTGGTTTGAAGGGCACGGCCGCTTCCAGACTGATATACAGAGACCCCTTCTTATAGCCTCTCAGGTTGTACAAGTATCGAATTTCCCGGTTAGAAGGAGGACGCCCGTACCTCCTCTGGAAGATAACAAAGAGGCTCACCAGGATGGCATAAGAGTTAGGCTAAAGTTGGAAAGGAGCCACCTTCAAATATGTGGTGAAACTTACTATCCAAGCATTGATAGGAGGGATAGCACCGCACATACAATGGTATCTGCTATAAGCAAAATAGCCTTCGGGAGGATTATATGGCATCACTCCATCTCCCGGCAGCAGCATAAGAGCCCTGTCTATCCCAAAGGAACGGGATATGACGTCAAGTTGCTCCTCCTTTAGGGAGCTAGGAAAGCAATCGGGAGGGGAGACTAGAAGTTCCTGTGGACCATATCCGTCCACTAACGACCTCGGAACAGGTCTATGTTGCCCGGATTCTGGTTGGGCTGGGGGCACAGAAGAAGACTCTCCTGTACCTTTAGACTTCTTTCTATCCGATCGTGTTTCCGCTTTGCGAGACATTTTCTACAGCACAAGAAAAACTTGATATTAGAATAAGAAGTATAGAAACATAAACAAGCAAGTATATAAGGCAAGCGTGTAAAAAAGTCTAAGATTCCGCTCAAGGTTCAAGTATGAAGTCTCATTCGGCGGTGCAAGACAAGTTCATTCGGCATACATATCATTCGGCCCTAAGGCCTGAGTCTCATTCGGCAATCCAATACACTTCGTATACGTTCGGCAAACAGGTCCATCCGGTGATAAGAGATCATTCGGCAAAAAATATATATACCTGATTCGGTATAAACTGGTTCGGCAGAAGGATGGTTCGGTCAAGAATTGGTTCGGCTCTCTGGTTCGGTAAGAAGAAACCAAGGGGGTGTAGCCTCTATATATAGGCGAGCTCAGGGCCGCCGAACCAACTGGTTCGGCCCACCGGATAGGAACACCGGACCAATAACAAACATACCGAACCAACAAGATACCGAATGAAACCAAAACCGGATGAGCACGACCGGACCAACACAAAACCGAATGAACTCTCTCTCTACCAACAACAACCTGGAACTAGGGGCGTGCAGAGCGCCTCACGCAGATAAGTACTGAACTCCAGAACTAACTAATAAAATGAGGATTATGACAACGATGTATAAGTTGTAAATCTCTCACTAACATGGATTAATCGTTTACACGTGTACGCGACCACGAACGATCCATAGGCACGCTCTGAATGGTTATGAACCCTATTGTCGTGGGAATTTACACTTTGACACGCCTTTTTAAACTCGTAGGTTAAACGGACATTTGATTCTGATAATTATGAAATGGCTAAGCTACTTACACATGTACGGGGTCGCGAACGATCCCTAGGCATGCTCTGAGCTGGCGATAAACCATCTTGACAAACGATCCAAGGATCCACTCTGACATGAACCGGGCATCAATGATGCTAAGCCCCCTCGGGGCTCACTCTCTCGTCCCAAACGGCACAGTTCAATTCAACTCGAATATTTCGATCACGAACGGTTGTTGTTTGAAATCACTCTAAAACTGTAAATTCCTTTGCAGGACATCAACAGAATACGAACATCCAACCCATGGCGTTACAAAGCTAGACTTCCTACCCAAAAAAAACAAAAAAAAACAAAAAAAAAACAAAAAAAACAAAGCGCGACACATGCAAGCACGTGCCTCACTTTGGGGGGCAAATGTTGGGCGAATTCTCACCCAGGGGATCTTGAGACCAAGAAGCGTCAGTTTCACCCGGGTTCGCAACCTCCAATTCATTCGGCAAAGTACACTCGGCATTCACACATGAAGCTTCATTCGGCAGTGCAAGCCCAAGTCCATCCGGCATGGCCAGCCCCCTTCTCATTCGGCGATGCAAGCACGTGTCCATTCGGCATAGCCAGCCTCCTTCCCTCCGCTCCACCGAACCAACGCCTCACCTACCCAATGCCGGTCCAAGTTCCTGTCGAACCAGCTTCAAAGTCACAACCAAGCCATACCGGATCAACGTCCTCTCCAATACCACCGGTCCAACCCCTTTCCTACATGACCGGACCACATACGACCGAACCAACCTTCAAGCTCACCACCGAACCAACTCCACGACCGGACCACCAACACCGAATCATGCCTGGCCGGACCTACACCTCCGAGCCAAACCATACCTCACCACCGAATGGACCTCCGCCGAACCAGATGATTGCCAGTCCAAATTGCTTCAGCCCGGGCCCACCAGCAGTTATATACTTCCAAGACCCCTGCCCCCTACCTCATTCTATAAATAGAGGGGCAGGGGTACAACAATGGCAGACAAGTTTGAGAGCTCAAGCAAGGAAGGAACTTTCAAACTACCTTCATATACTCGTATACGAAGCATTGTACTTGTAATCCGAAAGAAAGAAGATAATAACATATAAAGTGGACGTAGGCACATTCTGGACGAACCACTATAAATCTGTGTGTCTTTTACATTTCAGCCCCTACTTTTTTCATATTTACATAACTCATCTAAACCATTAAAAATCACATATAATCAACTAAATAATACGACTTGGAGGTGTTTGTCCATTTTTTGTGCAAACACCGGTCTTCAAATGCTATCCATATCGACATATCATTATTCAGAATGGGATATATGACACAAGGTCCTCTCCCGGCTAAATTGAATAATGAGTGCAATATTTAAAAACATATGGATATGGGATTTCGATTAAATCACGACTTATTATCCAAAACCTTTTTTTAAATGGTTTAAAACAAATTACCATTTCAAGTCTTTTGAACAAGAAGGCTCATTTCAAAAAGTACACCAATTTTCCACAAAGGTTCACTCACGGCTTTTCAAAACAATTTCATTTCAAATTGGTTTAACTTATCCAATCTTTAAATTAAAGATTTAATTCGTAACTATCAAACCATTTCCAATTCAAATCTTTTATAAGAAAGATATACCACTTAAAACTCTCTTCGATTTCAAAACAAGGTTTAATAATCTTTCACATAAGTTAAAGCTGATTACATTTACATAAGTTAATGACATTCAAGTATAAAACTTGGGTTTAAATTTAAATTTCCAATACCATACTTTTTAAATGGTTAAAAAGCCATACAAACACCTTTATAACTTGTATAATCTTTTTAGACCATAATTTCCAAATCATTGAATTCAATTTCAAATATAGAATTCAAATTTAAATCAAATTATTTAAATTTCAAGTTTTATTAAGTTAATAAAATAACTTTTATTTTTGAAACTCATTTTCAAAAGCTTCCAATTCCGATTTCAAAACTATTTTGGATTTAAGAATTCAATCTTTAAAAATTTTAAAAATCTATGACATAACCTATTTCCTCGTGCAATCCATATTGGTGTGTGTATAAGTGTGCTCCAGAGTTTTACACAATAATAGTGCCACACCATCAATCAACACAGATTCAAATACAGCAATATATTTGATAAGGGGTATAAACTATAACGCTTAAATTTGATAAGCGGCATAAACTATAACGCTTATTTTTTATTCATAGATTACAAATATATATCACAGATCATAAATTACATCAAACACAGCTCAAATCAAACAGAACATATCAAGGTATCAAACAATTCAATCGTCCAATAGACTCCAAGCATTCATAAGTAAGATCGGATAATTGTCTGATTAATTCAAATAGATTAACAACTCACGAATTACTAATCTTGGTTAATGAAAAATAATTGCAGTTTATGATAATTAATTATCCTTTAATTCTTTATGAATTATTTTTAGTTTAAAGTCAAAACTGTTTTCTTTCAGCAACCCGAGATCCACTCGAGCACCCTCCACTTTCTACCTTTATTTCTTAAACATGGTTCTGGATTTCGAATTTAAAAATTCTGCTTTACAGGCCAACACTTGCGTACGAACCCGAAGAAAACTCGAGTCGACAACTCAACATTCCCGAGACTCCACCATTTACTTCGAGTCGAACACCCTTCAGCAGGAATAAAAACACG
The DNA here is from genome assembly GCA_030765085.1 of Allium cepa. NCBI lineage: Eukaryota > Viridiplantae > Streptophyta > Magnoliopsida > Asparagales > Amaryllidaceae > Allium > Allium cepa. The sequence continues at coordinate 869,150,652 of CM060943.1, read as the reverse complement.
AGCCAAAACCTTCGTCTTCCCCAATTTTTCGAACAACAACGGATATGCACCCCTCCCCCCACGTGCACGTGTACAGGTGGCTGGCCACTTCCGACCAACTCCATCATTACTTTTAGGTCATCGACGACCGACCAACACCCCTTGACCACCCAGATTGCCAAGAACCCCCACGAATAAAAATCGATCCTCTACCCTCAACCTGGAACCAAACAACCATCAGAAAAAAACCCTCACCGCGACGAACGCGTCAACTGGAATCCACGCCGACCGACCTATAGCCGCCTCGCACCTCAACCTTTCGATACCCCAATATGCGATCGCCCAGAAAATCTTGTCGATGACGCAATTCACCAAACCCAACCTCGACTAAGTAAGGTCGTTAAACCCTAAATCGATTCATAACTCCAACCATACCGAACTTAAAAAATTTCATGCATTTTTCCCATGATCAGTGATCATTCCAGCCCATTCACACCAAATCTCGTCCTTCAAAAGCTTGCCGATCATCGACAATCAACAACAATACCATTTTCATTCAACTACAAATGTCTCCCTCGATTTCGAATTAAAATTTGTGATTTAAGTCTTAAAAATCATTATTTCAGATGGGGATTCAAATCATATATCCAAATCATAGAATTGTGATGATTAAATTTTAATATATGTCGAGTTCCCACTGCTTATCTTCTGCCCAGACCATATACACTTCAAAATTCAACTTTAATGTACTTTTAGAGTTTAAATCTAGATTACACAAACCTATCTCATTTGAATTTTAAAGCCTAAAATGAGTTAGAGGAAAGGTTATTGATTTTTTCTTATGTTCTTGAGCCTGTATATATATCAGAGATATATAAATTATAATGGCACAAGCATACAATTGAATTACAAAATTATTCATGCTATATTCCAGATAATTGTCATCCATGCAAACAACTTTCACCCCAGAATTAACAAATATATCAAAGCATAACACAGATCTAACTGTATTTGGGATAGTTTGCTCACCTGGAATAGTTTGAAACAGAGAACAATACTATGTTGAAAACTGCAGTTTTGAGTTTCCTGTAATCTCCTTGCTTTGTTGTTGAATAAAGTTGGGTTTGAATTTTGTAAAAATAGTGATGTTTGCTTTTCAGGTTTACTATGTTTTTGCTAAACGAAATGAAATAAAGAGTAGATGTATATATGCAGAAAGGAGATAGTGTTTGTATAGGGAAGGCTTGATGTACAAGCCTTTCTTTTGGTCAGATTTTTTTTCTTTCCTTGCCTCCATCTTTGACCAGAGAGATTTTTTTTCTTTGGTGGCTGAAATGATAGTAGTAAGTACTTATGTTTCCATATAGGTTTACATGCGTTATTTCATTCTTGTATGCTCTTAGATTTTTTTATTTGTATGTAGATATTTTTTTCTATATTCTTGCATATATTTTTTTATTTTATTATCTTGCCTACACTAGTTACTATCATACTTCATACATTTTGTCATAATTAACATTTTTATGTTAAAGACCTATATGTAAATAATTTTAAAAATTATGGTTTAAAACTTGTTTACAAATTAATTTATAACTTTGTTTTTAAACCCTCATTTTATTTTATTTTAATTCTTTCACAAAAAATAAAGCTAAATGACACTTGTATTTCTCATGAATCAAAACTTTTAAATAAATTTTATATTACATTTTTCTTATTTTTATAAATACATCTTCTTAATCATTATTATATACATATTATAAAAAAAATGTTTTTAAAATGAACTACCCATTAACTAGTTTACACAAATAGTAATTTTAAACCCAAATTATTTTTCTAAGTCATTTGTTTAAATTTTAAATTCAAATACAAATTCAATATTCGAATCCAAATTGTAAAGTAAAATTCAAATTTACTCATATATACATATACATATGTATTTATAATTCATATTAATTCAAAAATTTACATTAACTATTAATTTAAAATTTAGTTCAAAATTGAGATCGTTACAGATTCCCTCCCTTAAAAAAAATTTCATCCTCGAAATTTGCAGGTAGAGAAACAACAAAGATAGATATGCAAAGGTAGAGAAACAGTTTTCCAGGTCAAACTAGATATCTATTCTGTATTTGGCTTACCAAGTCAGAGTATCAACAATAGATACGAGAACAAACTCATTCAATGCTATACAGGATACTCGGGTCATCAGGTCTACGAAATATGCAAGAGCACTGGTTAGTTCGAAGGGATAACTAACCGTCCGTAGAATATATCGAGACCCAAACAATAGATAAATGGATTTAATTTTCCATAACTTCCAAACACTAGATATGGATTCCAAACTCAAGTCGGAATAATATATAACTTGTCCCTCTTCGGACTTTGATATTCACAAGAAATTACAATAGAATTTCAAATTTGGTTTTAATCGAAATCGTTTTATCGATACAAATCTTCATATTCAACTTTATATTCAATTTACCAATTTATTTCAAATAGAATTTCAAATTCATTGAAGTTAAAAATGAAAAGTTGATAGAAATTTGATGAAGAGAGTTCGAAATAGGGACTCATCTACACGATTCGTAGGGCCACCATCACACCGAAGCATCATCCTCGAGCTGCCACGAAGCAATCTAAGAATTGAAATCGAATCAAAGGAGATTGATAGAGAAAGATATTTCCACTGTCATAGGGTATTGACCATTCGCAATGGTACTTCCCCGTCCCCTATCTCGTCCTCTTCTCGCACTCATACTTACTATCAGTGAATAGTAAGAGAATTTACTGAGGCATTCGAACGGATATCTTAGGGATATACTCATTCTAGGGTATACTCCACCCTATCTCTAATGTGTTACCTAACGTGTTATACTCCTGAGCTAAAATTTTGACCTTCAGCACTGATACCAAAATGTCATGTTCCAAATTTCAGCGTTCGAAAATCGACACACGTACTCCACTTGTACTTGAATGCCATAGATCCAAACGTCGAGATTTGACTCGTGCCGGAGCTTATAACACATTAAGTACAACAAAACAGCGGAAGGAAATGAATAATACATTTGATGCAATATTCAGATACAATGATGATACAATAGAATGATACAATAGATATCAATACAATCAGAGACATCTCTAAAAGAATCCAACTCCATAATGCAACTGCAACTCTATCTCCAAACTAAAGATTGCTCGAACAACCACATCAAGATAACAAGGTCAGCCTTGAATGATGAAATGTAGCAAATGCGATCCACAAATCCAAAGGTCTTTGAAGGCTATCGAATCAATTCCTACTATTTGACTATCTAAAAAACCCAACTCTAGAATGACCATGTGGAAAATAGTGGGCACCCAGAGTTTAGGAAAGGAACAATAAACCACGGGTCACTCATGGGACTGGTGTGAGCAAACAAAATAGTTTTATCTTTAAAACAAACAACAAAAGCTTTTAAAATAAATCCGCAATGCCTTTGGAAAATGAAACTACCATAAGGCCTCCCGGCACACACACCATGCAGTCGCACACATGGTGGAGATTTCGCCTTATGATAGTCAAATATGCTTAATATGAGAAAACTCTTTGACAATATACTAGTGCATAGTGGAAAACATTTCGAAAGTATAATATTAATCTTAACCAGCATAGGTACCATTATATTATGCCGGCTATAACTACCATTTTAAACGGCAGGTTTTACAACTAAAACCGTACAAGGCGCGTATTGTTTTGTTTGGATTTCCAACAAATGGTCAGGCTAAGGAACTTCCTACTGCCACATGGGAATGCCTCCGGAGGGACGCCCCGAGAATCTACCCGGCTCTTTGCCAACACAAGGCCGGTTACCCCCTTCCCAGGAAGTAAAACCTAAGATATGCCACCCCCGGTCGTTTGCGACCTTTATACGAGGATCCTCTACACCAACAACATCACACAGTAATAAATATACTACAGTGCCCACATGAGTAAGTATCTGGGATCCATACCATGATACCTCACTTTTCTAGAAGGAATGGTCATACCCTAGGGGAGGTACCCTAAAACCTTGCCGCATCCTTCCTGTTTGACCATTACCGGGTTGTGAGGCTCGATGAGGCCTCGTCCACAAAGCTACGCTTTTCCACAAAGTCATGCTTTGATCACAAATGATCAACAGATGATCATCAACACACAACAGCACTTAGCATGCCACACTACCAATTTGGGAGTATATCACTGATAACCTTCAACTACATAACCTCTGAGCTCGTACATCTCAGAGAAGGGTCTTAAGCTAAGAGAATAAATTCTTCGCCACCAACAGATATGTATTTGAAAGAAATATGCTTTATATCTCAAAGTATAGTGTCAGACATACAAACATACAAGTCTGTTCCGGGTTCGAACAGAACTAAAGGCACTTCCGAAGAAGCCCTTGCAATCCAGGCATTCACAATCCCGATCGGACTTCCCATTACTTAGGAAATCTCTATACCGGCGTGTCTCAGTGCAGAGACAATCGATGGGTTATCCTTTCATTCTCGAAAATACCCAGTCTTCACCACCGGTCTTCAAATGCTATCCATATCGACGTATCATTATCCGGAATGGGATATATGACACAAGGTCCTCTCTCGGCTATACCGAATAATGAGTGCAATATTTAAAAACATATGGATATGGGATTTCAATTAAGTCACGATTTATTATCCAAAACCTTTCTTCAAATGGTTTAAAACAAATTACCATTTCAAATCTTTTAAACAAAAAGGTTCATTTCACAAAGTTCACCAAATTTCCACAAAGGTTCAATCACGACTTTTCAAAACAATTTCATTTCAAATTGGATTAACTTATCCAATCTTTAAATTAAAGATTTAATTCATAACTTTTAAACAATTTCCAATTCAAATCTTTTATATGAAAGATATACCATTTAAAACTCTCTTCGATTTCAAAACAAGGTTTAATAATCGTTCACATAAGTTAAAGCTGATTACATTTACATAAGTCAAAGCCATTTAAGTATAAAACTTGGGTTTAAATTTAAATTTCCAAAACCATACTTTTTAAATGGTTAAAAAGCCATACAAAAACCTTTATAACTTGTATAATCATTTTAGACCATAATTTCCAAATCATTGAATTCAATTTCAAATATTGAATTCAAACATAAATCAAATTATTTAAATCTCAGGTTTTATTAAGTTACTAAAATAACTTTTATTTTTGAAACTCGTTTTCAAAAGCTTCCAATTCCAAAACTATTTTGGATTTAAGAGTTCAGTCTTTAAAATTGCTAAAAATCTGCAACTTAATCGATTTCCTCGTGCAATCCATATTGGTGTGTGTATAAGTATGGTCCAGGGTTTTACACAATAAAAGTGCCACATCATCAATCAGCACAGATTCAAATACAGCAATATATTTGATAAGCGGTATAAACTATAACACTTATCTTTTATTCATAGATTACAGATATATATATATATATATATCACAGATAATAAATTACATCAAACATAGCTCAAATCAAACAGAACATATCAGGGTATCAAACAATTCAATCATCCAATAGACTCCAAGCATTCATAAGTAAGATCAGATAATCGTTGGATTAATTCAAATCAAATTAACAACTCATGAATTACTAATCTTGGTTGATTAACATTAATTAATTACAGTTTATGTTAATTAATTATCCTTTAATTATTTATTAATTAACCTCAATTTATAAATTAATTAATCCTTCAACTATTAATTAACCAACCTTAATTAATAAATTAATTAACCTTTACTAATTATTTTAAATCAAATTTGATTAACAAATTAATCAATCTTTAATTATTAGATAATTAACTCTTTAATTCAAAAAAATTAACCTTTGATATTAAGTAATTAATGAAGTAATTATTCTTTAATCAAACCAATCATTAATTTCTTAATAGATTAAAAGATACATCTTTCTACCTTTATTAATTACTTTAAGAAAAAATATCTTACTAAATCCACAACAAATTCAAACTTTAATTAACTCGTCATTTGAAAATCTAGATTAAAAATGTTAAAAAGTTTGAATTTTTAGTTTAAATTCAAAACTATTTTCTTTCATCAACCCGAGATCCACTCGAGCACCCTCCACTTTCTACCTTTATTTCTTAAACATGGTTCTGGATTTCGAATTTAAAAATTCTGCTTTACAGGCCAACACTTGCGTACGAACCCGAAGAAAACTCGAGTCGACAACTCAACATTCCCGAGACTCCACCATTTACTTCGAGTCGAACACCCTTCAGCAGGAATAAAAACACGAGCCAAAACCTTCGTCTTCCCCAATTTTTCGAACAACAATGGATATGCACCCCCTCCCCCCACGTGCACGTGTACAGGTGGCTAGGCCACTTCCGACCAACTCCATCATTACCTTTAGGTCATCGACGACCGACCAACACCCCTTGACCACCCAGATTGCCAAGAACCCCCACGAATAAAAATCGATCCTCTACCCTCAACTTGGAACCAAACAACCATCAGAAAAAAACCCTCGCCGCGATGAACGCGTCAACTGGAATCCACGCCGACCGACCTATAGCTGCCTCGCACCTCCACCTTTCGATCCCCCAATATGCGATCGCCCAGAAAGTCTTGTCGATGACGCAATTTCACCAAACCCAACCTCGACTAAGTACGGTCGTTAAACCCTAAATCGATTCATAACTCCAACCATACCGAATTTAAAGATTTTCTTGCATTTTTCCTATGATCAGTGATCATTCCAGCCCCTTCACGCTAAATCTCGTCCTTCGAAAGCTTGTCGATCATCGGCAATCAACAACAATACCATTTTCATTCAAATACAAATGTCTCCCTCGATTTCGAATTAAAATTTGTGATATAAGTCTTAAAAATCATTATTTCAGATGTAGATTCAAACCATATATCCAAATCATAGAATTGTGATGAATAAATTTTAACATATTTCGAGTTCCCACTGCTTATCTTCTGCCCAGACCATATACCTTCAAAATTCAACTTGAATGCATTTTTAGGGTTTAAATCTAGATTACACAAACCTATCTCATTTGTATTTAAAAGCCTAAAATGAGTTAGAGGAAAGGTTACTGATTTTTTCTTATGTTCTTTAGCCTGTGTGTGTGTGTATGTATATATATATATATATATATATATATATATATATATCAGAGATATATAAAATATAATGGCACAAGCATACACATGAATTACAAAATAATTCATGCTATATTCTAGATAATTATCATCCATGCAAACAACTTTCACCCCAGAATTAACACATATATCAAAGCATAACACAGATCTAACTATATTTGGGATAGTTTGCTCACTTGTAACAGTTTGAAACAGAGAACAATACTGTGTTGAAAACTGCAGTTTTGAGTTTCCTGTAATCTTCCTGCTTTGTTGTTGAATAAAGTTGGGTTTGAATTTTGTAAAAATAGTGATGTTTACTTTTCTGGTTTACTATGTTTTTGCTGAACGAAATGAAACAAAGAGTAGATGTATATATATAGAAAAGAGATAGTGTTTGTATAGGGGAGGCTTGTTGTACAAGCCTTTCTTTTGGTCGGATTTTTTTTCTTTCCTTGCCTCCATCTATAACCAGAGAGATTTTTTTCTTTGGAGGCTGAAATGATAGTAGTAAGTACTTATGTTCCCATATAGGTTTACATGCATTATTTCATTCTTGTATGCTCTTAGATTTTTTTTTATTTGTATGTAGATTTTTTTTTCTATCTTCTTGCATACATTTTTTATTTTATTATCTTGCCTACACTTATTACTACCATACTTCATACATTTTGTCATAATTAACATTTTTATGTTAAAGGCCTCTATGTAAATAAATTTAAAATTTACGGTTTAAAACTTGTTTACAAATTAATTTATAACTTTGTTTTTAAACCCTCATTTCATTTTAATTTAATTCTTTCACAAAAAATAAATCTAAATGACACTTGTATTTCTCATGAATCAAAATTTTTAAATAAATTTTATATTACATTTTTCTTATTTTTATAAATACATCTTCTTAAGCATTATTATATACATTTTACAAAAAAATGCTTTTAAAATGAACTACCCATTAACTAGTTTACATAAATAATAATTTTAAACCCAAATCATTTTTGTAAGTCATTTGTTTAAATTTTAAATTTAAATACAAATTCAATATTCAATATTCAAATCTAAATTCTAAAGTAAAATTCAAATTTACTCTTATATACATATACATGTGTATTTCAAATTCAAATTTATTCCAAAATTTATCCCAAAATTTACATTAACTATTAATTTAAAATTTAATTCAAAATTGGGATCGTTACAAAACCCATTCCGTGTTTATGTGCAGCGTGGTCTTATGAGATACCTTTTTGTTTTTAAAACATCGTACTTTGAGTTCTCACAGTAATCCCATGACTGACCCAGAGTTTGTTTCCCTTTAAACTCTAGCTGCCCTAATTTTCGGGCAGTCGTGTATTCAGGATACCTTAGAAGCATGTTGGGGAACATTTTGGAGAAGTGTTTTGGAGCTATGAAGCAAAAGTACCTTATGTAGATATTTACCCATTTTCCGCTGCGTTATGTAATATGTATTTTCTAGCATATGTACGGATAGACAGTTATAACTATCCTGCTGGATTTATATTTGACTCTGATCTTTTATGTGTAATTAAAATGTTGAATGTAATTTGAGATTCTATTATTTTATTGTCTTCTATCTTTACCTTCTTTTACACCCATGATAGTATGCTCCACTTCACTTGGTTTACAGCACTTGAATACCGTGGATGTATTAGTGTCGATTTCTGAGGGTCGTGGAGACAGTTCATCACAACAAGATTAGTCAATATTTTAGTATTATATAGTTTATTTAACCTCTGGCTAATCAATTATCTGAACCAAAAGTTGGTGAGTTTTTTTGAATTTTTTGGTTATCATTGTTTTGTCATATGATGTTTGTTTCTATATACCATTTCCAGTTATATGTGGAGTAATTTTATATGTGAATAATTACATTTTTATAGATATTTTGATTTATTTGAAATTAAGAATGTTCTCTTTATAACGAACAAAAAATATACATGTCTTTAATATGTCTATCTTCATAAATGTTTTCTTAAACCTATTCTATTAAATTACTTTAGTGCTATTTAATTTGTTCTCTTCGTAAAGTCTCCTTAAACCTATTTAATAAATTTCTTAGGTGCTATTTAATTTGTTTTGTCCATAAATATGTCCTTAAACCTCTTTAATATTAAATTTTTTTCAATATATTATCATATGATAGTTAACTAAAATTAATGAAAAACTACATCAAATATTTTTCTTTGAAATTATATGATCGAATGGTCCGTTTCCATCATTGGGCGGTTGTATTAGTGTTAATTTTACACTTTATTTTTAGTTTCTTCTTCATTCACTTTCTATGAGAATGGAAAAAATTAGAGTGTTAATAGATTTAGCCAACTTTAATAAAGCTATAAGTATAAATATTTGATTACCGTAAGAACGCAATGATAGTTGTGAACATATCCATGAATGACACCATTTTAAAAACAGATTTCCCTAGAACAATGATTAGCTTCACATTTTTTAAATAATAATAAAGCAGAAGAATTTCCTGCTCCCGTTAATTGTAGTACATTTTTCATCTCACCTTGATTCTCTACCAATATTTTATTTTCAAATCTCCATAATTTATAATAATTATAATCGTTATTACAAAGTTTTACAAATTCTCTATATTATCCTTTCGACATTTAAATATCAATATTTAAAAATTCTACAGTTGAACCTAATACGTAACATCTGATTTTGTACAATTAAATTAAATAAGAGATCGAACATTTCAACGTTTAAACAAATCCAATTAAATAATATTCATTATTTTATGTGATAAGTCCTAAACATTGAAAATTCATTGTATTGTGTACCATACTTACATTGACAATGATTTTTAAACTAGTATTTCATTCTTGTCCACATTATTTAAAATTTTCACAATTATTTGCTTAATTATATTTAGTTCTTTTGCATTTTTCTACATTCATGTCTGCATATTTTATTTCATTCTAAAGTTAGCACTTTATTACTAATAAAAACAAATGTCCTTTCTGAAGTTTTTATATTATTACAAATGAAACATATCCATAATTTCTTTCTAAAATAGGTATGTTATTACAAACATACACTGTGTTTTCTTTTTAAAATTCGTACACAAGTGAATTTTTTAGCATTAATAAAAGTTATTTTTGCTAAGAATGACATTAAACTAATGATAGGTGATGAATACTATAGTTTATCGTTCTAAAAAATGGTGAACATTTTCAATAAACATGTTTTGCAGAAATGTTAAATTGTAGTTATGTATATTTGTAATTGCATTGCTTATGGGATAAAAATTATAACATTTTGACTAAAAAAATATTTTTCCATTGTATTTTATTGTCTTTTTAGGAAGATGTTAATTATTTTTTGAAACGTTTAATCAATATGAAATAAATTATCGAGCTATGAAATAAAATACTGAGCTACGAAACAATGGTTCAATAGCCAAGTTATTATTTTTTGATAATTAAAATAACAATAAGATTTATAACATTTTCTTGTAATTACCATTTCTTTTAGTCATTAAATAAATATTTCGTTTACTATTTTGATAATGTAATGTACTTATTTTCTATCTTGATTTTACTTACAAGAGCTTTAAATGCATAAAAATTTATTGATTCTTTAGTATTGCACTTTCATTTTCAAGTACTTTCGTCGTCGATATATCATTTATCTTTTAAACAAATGTACTAAATGCTAAATGTCAAACGCAAACTCTATGTATATAATATATAACTTTTTTGAGAGGAAGGTTGTGTGATTGGAGGATCATACAGCCTTACTAGGCATATACATGCATGCATATATACATATATACATAAATACACACACACACACATACACATACATAATAAAAGGTTAAGTCCCAGACAAGGAGACAACATCAGATAATAATAGCTTGCAACATATAGGGCCAACTAGCAAACATAATCAAGTAGGCACAACATAATTGACCAACGTACAACAAAAATAGCAATGTCGAAAACTAACTATATCTGAACAACCACTCAAAATATAACCAGAGAGACAACAAGACTAAATTCCCACGCATCGATGGAATCGACCAATGAGCCTGGGGCAATAACTGGGAGTGCGTGGCGAGAAGATATTTCAGGTCCTAAAACAATGCAGTCAGAATCTCTTCTTTATCAACGCTAAATTCACCGTCATCTTTAATAAGACAAGCTCGTCATCCAACAACCTATAGAAGAGTTCTCGCCCATCCTCCTCATCATCAGAGACCCACTTTGAGAAAATCCTGCAGTTCGAGTGGAATCATAAACCACTATATTTGTGGGACGAAGTCCTAGCCTTTTTTTTCCAAACCAACTGGTACCTTCAGCCAATCTTTCAGACAAATCCATAGCAATGTCGTTTACACTTGGGGATAAGAAATAATAACATTGATAAGTTTCTTCTTATGGGTAGTAATTAAAGAATCATAGGATAAATATTTATTTTGAAGTTTATGAAAATATTAATTTTAAAATTAATTAATAATATTAAACTTCATTTATTATCATGACGAATATCATATGCTAAAAGATAATATATTAGCCCTTTTACCTACCAAAATTGTATTTTAATTCTTTATGAAAATATAAAAATACATAATTCATGTAATGGAAATTACATACTAAAATAAATAATAAGTTCAGTATATAACTTAATTACCTTTATATAAGTTCACCTGTAACAACCCGAAAGTTTCCAATAATTAAATTTGTTGATTTATTAAGATTTTGGGAAATAAGTTAATAAGAAATAGAAACTTTATAACTTAATGATGAAATGAATGTTAAAATGAAATGCAACCTTGGAAATTAAAACTAAGTATTAAAAATAGAAATAAAATTACAATTGTTTGAAGTAATGTAAATTGTCATACTTGGCTACGAATTAATGTAAGAAACCAAATGCAAACATTAAAATTTATAAATGAGATAATATGTAATAAATGACCATTGAATAAAGATTGGGTATATAAGAATGATAAAATTTATTGCAAGTTACCTATATATTTAGTCTACCGAATTAATTGGAAACCAATTACATTTAAACGTAAATAAATGTTCATTAATTTTAGTAAGAACTATAATTGTAAAATGTAAATGTAATAAAGTAATAGAAATGTATATTGTATTCATAAGATAATATAAAGGAATGAAACCAAGTAAATAAATTAATTGAGAATATTAATCGTAATTAATGTATATATTTGGCAAAGGTGCAATAAAACGTAAATAAGATAGTTAATTCAAAGAAAAGATGGAAAATTGGATATATTAAGGTAATGAAAGACAAACAAATATTAACTAAGTTTATAGAGTAATAGTAGACTTAATAAAAGGATTGGAATTGAATCAAATCAGTTTATTTGAAGTAATTTAATTAATTAGATTTCAAATTTTAATAAATTGATGTACTGTAAGTGAATGAAATTAGTTACAACCTTAACTGTAATTAAGATGAAATATGAAACTATTAATGCACTAAGACATATACCAATGGTAATTATATCCATAAGTTCATAATTGATTTGATAACAAGATTGGAAAATCAAACAAATAAATTTATTGGAATTTCAATTGATAATTAATGAATTTATTGAAACTGAAATTAAAAACTATAATTGGTAAATAATTAACTTTAAATTGATGTGTAAATTGTTTTAAACTATTGTAATTACACAAATAACTGGCAACGATGGAAAATGATTGGTTATTAAATTGGAAATAAAAAATATGATTTTATTAGTTAATTATTAGTTAATTTAATTAACTGGAAATAGCCATTTTGGCCACTGACTCGGATTTCGACGAAACCTGTTTCATCACGGTGAATTATTGTAGGATTTCATGTTTTGTAATGATCGGGCTTGTCGTTTGATTGTACAGGCTTAAAACACCTAGAAATCAATTAAATTGAAATCAATTGAAATCAATTTGAAATAAGTTAATTTTAGTATAACTTCTTCATACGATGGAATTTGGACTTAAAACCTATTCCATGGATTTTAAAATATTTAAAAACATATATTTTGATATATGGGTTGACCCATTCCCGTTCTAGAATTGAAACGGGATTTTCGGGTCAATTATCTTTCAATACCCAAACCAATCAAGCCCAGTCATTTCTGTTCTAGTCTGCCTATACATACCTGGTTATAAACCCTAGCAGCCTTTGTATTTTTCATTTCTCTACATATAGAAACTTCTTTTTACTCCTCTTTGTCAATGGCTGAAAATCCTAAATATTCCAATTCAATTCCAATTCAAAATCCAACAACAAAAATTCAAACTCCTCAAATAATATCAAATTTTATATGGATTCGAAGCTCTCGATGAATGCATCTCAGATTTTCAATTCGTTTTTGGATTCGAATCATCGTATGTCCTGAAATCAAGGATTTGTTTCGGCCATCTACAGTTGATTGTTGGATTTGACGGTGGATTTGCAACGTGACAGCAATTGGAAAGTTCGTGAGCGTAGTGGCGATCGAGAGCTACAGATCCATCGGTTTATTTTGCTTCGATGGTGTATGGATTTGCCGTGAGTGGAGGATGAAGAAAGGCGTTTCTTTTCATTCGTGAAGGCTGTGGGATGGCGCACATTCTCCGGAGGTAGCTTGGCCGTTGACGAGTTCAGATCGGTAGTCAGATGGCCGGCGGCACGTCGATTTCATGATCAAAGGTCAGGTCAACGGCATTATAGATTGATCGGTGTGAACGATATCTGGAAGTAGCATTCAGGTGACGTGTCGTTTATTTTAATCTATTTTTATTTATTTCAATTTTAAATCGTGTAACTTCTAACTCGAATAACTTTCGCATACGAGGTCCGATTCACGCACTGTTTTCTCCGCTGGGATCGTATTAAAATTTCGGACAATTTGACATTAGTTTGGATAGATTCGGTGACTGTTTGAATTTTGAGTTTAAATTGGATTTAAATTCAATTTAAATTAAAAGGTGAGTGTTTTAACCCACTGACAACTATGTTTGTAAAATTGAATTCATGATGTGATTAGGAATTATTTGTGATTGTTTGATAAATTTTAATCATCATCTAAGTTAAATTGAATTTATTTGAATGAATTTTTTATTTAATTTATTGTTGCATATAAACTGCCACTTAAATACCTATTATTTATTATCAGTATGTATATTCATATTTATGGACTGTTTTGGATGATGATTGTGATGGTGTTGATTGTTGATATTGGTTGAATGGATGTTTAGTTTATATCATTATAAACTGCAAGTTCGCTACGGATCATTATTAATTCGAGATTGCGGTTTGAAACGATATACAACCGTAAAATATTAAATTGCGGATTGAAATGATAAATATTCGTATCACTTGACCATATGATAGAAAATTTTATACAAGCACCGTGGTCTACGTATAAAAATATTTTAAAATGATTTCTATGGTTTTGTAAAGAAATACATGGTTTTATATATTGATCTTAGATATTACATAAATGTTATTTTATTCTTGATTTTAAGCTATGTATAAATTTGTTTTAATATAGAATAAGTTGATAATAAAGTTTGATTTTATTGAAGATAATATGGTTAAGTACTTAAATTATATTTTTGTATGGAGTTTATAATGATTTAAAAAAATTAAGGATAGAAGATAAATTTGAAATTTATTTGAAATTGTATTTATTTAAGAATTAAATGCAAATAAGTTTGATTTTAAATTTATCAAATTTGAATTTTTTTAAAGATATGATTTTTATAACTTGATGTTGGTTTAATGTGAGTAATGAATATTTCAAGTTTGAATTTATTTAAGTGATATTGATTTATTAAGTAATATTTTAAAACTAAATATTAGTAAAATTAAATTTAAGATATATATGGAATTATCAAATTTATTTTTTAATTATAGAATATTTAAAGCTTTGAAATATATAATCTGAAATGGTTTATTTGTGGTTCAAATCTGTATTTGAAGTCGATATAATTTTGAATGGTTTATTTAGAAACTAAATTGAAACTAATGATTTGAGATCAGATTAAATTTGAATTTTTGAATTCAAGTTGATTTGGAATTGATTTGTGAGATTCGAGGAAATCATTTTATTTTATAAAGTATTTTAAAATGTTATGACTTCCAATGGCTTATGACTTCAAAGTATTATGGCTTTCCAAGTGTTATGGCCTAAAAGTGTTTTGGTTTCGGAAGTTTTATAACTTTGAAAGTACTATGATTTGAATGTGAACATATATTTGAAAGGGAAATGATATTTTGGTTTAAAGTATAAACGGTTTTGAAATGACCGTGGTTTTATAATAATGTTTGGTTGTTAAAGAGACCGGGTTCGCAAGTTGTAATACTCACTGCCAACTCCGAAAACCTCTTTAACAACCGTGTGCGCGGTGGAGATTCCAAAATGAAGTAGGATGGTGGCGACGTCCTTGGAGGTATGTATGTGGACCCAACTCCCATGAGTTGGCATAAGGTGGCTAAAACAGCAGCGATTTCTGGCCAGTGAGGTAGTTTCTCTTATCATACACACTCCGTCGACACCATTCTATTACTTTGTGATTGATTGGGGCCCTTGATTTTTGGGGTGTGGCTCGAGGTGGACGGTAGCTGTGCGCTACGCGTCACCACCAGTTCTGGTGCATAATTGGTATATCTACCCTGGCATTGCCTCATTGTGCCGTGTCACGTACCATATCGCACCTTGTACGAGTTTGGTTTTCTCTCGTAGCCTATGGAGTATTTAGGGTAGCCTTCCGATCTGGAGGTGCACTGATACTGGATAGGCTACTGGGACTACTACGTGTTAAGGTGTAAAATGTAAAGCCTTAACGCTATTTAAAAGTAAGTTTAGTTTACGGTAGATACTATTATGATAGCGTATATTACAACATGGTAGATAGTTTAATAGGTTCTTAGAAGATGTGAATCCCGAGCATCTCTTAAGTTACTGCACTCACGTTAGACACTAGATAGGAGATGTAAAATCTTTTAAACATCTCTGACGTCATTCCACTCATAGTATTTACCATTGATTTAACTTACATAAGATCATTTAGTCCTGACTCGAGTGCTTTGTCTTTTCATATTCGCTCGGATCAGCCTGAGCATTTCAGGGTTCGAAGACTATACTTCTGTAGGATGAAGATGAAGATTTAGTTACTATTATTTATTATATTGTTCCACTGCATTACATTGTTCCGCTGCATTGATATTTATTATTTTTTGGTATAGGTAACTCTGATTCTGTGTTGTGTACGTATGATCAAATATTTTGTAAAACATCTTCATGAACTGTTGTTTGATTATTATATTTTATCGTTCCGCTGCAAGATTCTATTTGTTTTTTTCTTTCTCCACTTTTTCTTACTTACCCAATAACAATCTGCCCTTCTGTATGATTTGAGTTGGCATGTGTGTCTGCTTAACGTACAAAAAGGGCGGGAAGTTACATCACCTGTATGCTTCATAATAAATTCAATTAATTATAAATTTATTATATTTGAAACACAAAGATTACACATTTGCAAGAGGAGAATTTGAAACCTTTGATACAAATTACATCTTTTATGACCAAAATATAAATGATTTTTCAACCCGTAACGTAGATGTAGGAATTAATTAAAATACCAAATCCAACATGACTCACCCATTTCACGTTACATTTCATACCTCCACTCTCTTCCAAATGTAATCCCTTGCACAACTTCCATTTTAGCTCCATGTAACCAAACATTTGTTAGGGCACAACCAACAATGCATTTTTCAGTTGCTAAACAAGCCACGGAGCAAACCGCATGGCATATTTACTTCCCCGTGGCTAGTTTGAGCTGATCTCGTGGCTACTTGAGTGAATAGAGGCTTGTGAGTATAACGACAAAGACTTCGCAATTATAAATTTATAAAGGTGAAGTCTTCGCCGTTATAAATTTATAAAGCCGAAGGCTTCACCGTTATAAATTTCTACAGGCAAAGTCTTCGCCTTTATAAAATGTGGACATTATATTCAACTTCTAACAGTGAATGCTTCGACGTAATAAATTTATAAACGTGACAATTAGCGGTTATAAACCAACTGGTTTTTTCTGCTCCTTGGCTAGTTTGTACCATATTTGGTTGCGGAGCGCCTTCGGTTAGTCCAAAAGTACGAGGGAGAGTGAACTTTAAGCCACATTGTTGGTTATGGTCCTATTCTCATAGCAGCCAAAAGATCTTTCGTTAATAATAGTTGTATACCTTTGCCGTCACACTTTTTTGGTATCAAAGTGAACCACCAAAAATGCTCCTCTACAAATATTATTAAATATTAATATCACTTAAAAATAAGATCTAACAGATAAGTTTCCTTTACCAATTCAAAACACCCCTCATGGATATTATCGAAATCTTAATATCATATAAAAGTAGCATCTAACAAATAACATTTTTTAAACTCATTTTTTATCAATTAATAACAGAAATAAAAATTCAAACTAATAAAAAACTAAATTCGTTCTATATTAATTAATAATAGAATAGAAATAAAAATTCGAACTAAAAAAATATTAGATGGTACAATTTAAAAAATAAAATTTAAACTAGTTGCATATTATTTCAACACGAAAATATCGTTAAATATTTGCGCAAATCATATTTTTTCGATGGAGTTAAAAATATTCAATTTGTAAAAGAAACTATTCAGACGCGACATGCGCCATAGCACTCATTTAACATGACTCCAATTAAAACAGTAAATCTTCTAACTTTATCTTCCCATTCCCCTCCACCAAAATAAAAGCAACTTTAAATCCATCGTCGTCCACAGCCATGGCAAATCCATTTCCATGTCCCAACCGAAACCCATCACTCAACACCCAACAACAGCTTCCGTCCCCTCCTAACCAAAATGGCAATTGGATGGTCAGGAAATGCCAACCCCCATTACCACCGATTGCCTCCAGGATGACCGATGCCATGCCGCTGCGTTGTCCCCCTTCCCCTACCGACGGTTCGCCCTGGAAAGCTGGAAGTGGATCGAGAACCACTACTATGCCAATGGATGCCTCCACTCTCAGAACCAGTTCACGTACAAATGAGACAACCTCCTCCACGAGTACAAAAAGGTCCGCCACTACAAGTCCAAAAATGTTGGAATCCGACCTAGTACAGGTCCCAACCGGAAAGGCTACTGGGAGATGGTGCGGCATGAAAGGAAAGAATTCAAACGCCTAACAATATGGGCTTAGACATCCATGAATCAGTCACTGCTGTACTCAATCTCCGCATTGCTCATCTGATCCCCATCTCCCCGACACCGATCATGATGATCCCACCATGGTAGCTGCCAAAAGACGTCTCGCACCCTCCAACGGTGATGCAAACTACCACCTAGACTGAAGACTCAGGTAATTTCGGGTTTCAATCTTTTAATTTGATGACGTGGGATAAAAACTTGCTGGGACATGTGCACAATAATGCATGTAATGTTTCATTATAATCATAAAGCTAAGTAAAGATTATGAATTATAAAAAAGATTTCTTTTTTGTTAAGCTTTTCAACATTAACAGTATCTTACACGCCTTCGATATCAATTTTTATTTTTTATTTTGTTTTTTTAACTTTTCGAAAGCAGCTGAATTAGACGAGTCAGCGAAGGAGGAACTGGAGATGAAAAGAAGCAATGTGAAAGATTTGGGGATGATCATGGTGCGTACTACCCCAATGCTGTCGTAGATATTGATGACATCTGAGAAGAACAAGTAGTGGCACAAGGAGTTACTGGAACTGGAAGAAAGGAAGTTGGGATTGGAAGAAAAAAGGTTGAGCTTGGCAGAGAAGAGGTCGAAGATGAAAATGCAAATGTTGTCCGGGTTGCTATCTACCATTAATGGATTATTGACCGCCGTGCATGTACTTTGTGTTGGAGAAACGGCATACAGTTGACGATGGTCATATGTAATTGGGAGGTTTTTCATATTGATTGTGATCTGAATAGCGGAGTCGACTGTTCTTTTTAAGAATTGTAACCGTTTTTTCTTTTCATTGTCCAACCTAAAAAACTAAAGCGCTTGTGATTTATTATCGAGTTAAAAAGCATTCTAATGTTCAGTTCTTCTGTTAGTGGGTACTTTCAGACATGGAGTTGTCATGTATTCATATTTGTACTCGAAATTACTTTTAGATATGGAATATTTGAATATGTGAGTTAGAATGCATATGGGATAATTATTCTATCCTTAAAAGATCGATAACTTAAGAAATGTGAATAGAAAATTTTAATTTAACATAATTTTTCATTTTCAATTTCACTAATCATAAAAGTATGCAAAATCAAGCAATATGATAATAATAAATAGTTTTTAAGTAGTTAATATGAATTAAACACATATAGCATATAACATAAACTATTAACTTAATAAAAAAATTAATACGTTTATTGCATTGTTCTAAAATACCCGTTAAGCTATAATCTTAAAAATTAGTTGGATAATTCTCGAATGTGGATCCATTCGTATCCACAGCCGAATCTGTTTTTTGAATATCATAAATTTATCCACATTTAGGACACAGATGTAGACAGATTTCGGATATTTCGAGTATTAATTTACAACTTTAATATTAATTAGTTTATTTGAATTTTGTATGTACCTTTCACAACATCCTAATAGTACACCAACGAGGATCTCCTTCCATGTAAGAGCAGCACCAACGCTTTCTGTGTTTAATGAATAAGCATCCAATGATGGGGTCATGTAGCCAACAAGAACTCAAAATCGAATGCCTATTTATTAGATAATTGCAACAAAAATCAAAGTCATTTTATAACCTTTTGTGTTCTATATTAATGAGAAATCATTTTCATTTGTGCAATGCTTATTTATTTGGAGAAAGAAGGAGAAATCGACATTCAATTTCTTTAATTTTTTATTTTACTTTGAGAAAGAATAAAAAACACATAATAAACAAAAATTCACTTTCTTCATACCTTTTTTCCCCTCATTCCTCCATAATAAATCTTCTTTCATGTATACTTAAAGTTTCTATATAGACATTACCATGCATCTTCAAATCTTTCAACCATGGATGCACAATTTTGAAGAGTCGTTGTGTTAATATTGAATAGTGGATGACAATTATCGATTGCACCAGTCACGTCGAATTTCGCTTTCAAAATAGTGTCATCATCCAAGACACAACTCCAATCAATTCCTCTTTGTTGTCCCTTCCCATTATTTCCCACAATTTGAAAGCGAGAATAAACTCAACATTTATATGATTAGTCTATTTGGGTTTTGGAACAAAGATTGGGCTATTCAAAGGTCACGAGTTCGAGCCCCGAAACTGACAACCCTGTAACAAGTACCCGAAGTATGTGTTTGGCAGGCACATACTTCCCTAGAGTTTACAAGTGAAGCTTGGTTCTCTAGGTAATTCAAAAAAAAAAGATTGGGATATTATGACGATTTGCGCATTTAAAGAAGAAATGCAAGAATTTTAAGCAAAGTCTAATTAAATCCGGGAATTTTAAAACGTTAAAAAGGTACAATTAATGCTAAGATACGACCAAAAATTTCCTTCTGCCTTCCTATTTGAATTATATTTGGATTTAAAACTACGCCTGATCTATGAGTTCTGGCACCAAAAACTAGTTATGGGTAAGGTTCTATTACAAATACTAGTTAGATTAATAAATTTAAAGCATCAACGTCGTTTATATATGAAATAAATAACAAAAGGAGTAACAAAAAGAAGTAATTGTCTTTGTAACGATACGTCAAGTCATACAATGGCTCAAAACAAAACTATTTTTTAGCATTTAATTTGTGTTAGAATTGCTAATCATTAAATTCCAAAGAAAAAAGCTTATTTTCCATAAATTTTAACATTTAGATCATATTGATATTCTATAAATAGATATGCTAAACATAAAGTTACTACAATATGAAGATAAAAAAGTCTATATCCTCTTATGCAAAATTATGATTTCTTAAATTTATAAAATATTTAATCTTTCTTTTAGTTTCATTCAATTAAAGTAGACATAGAAAATTATAAATTTATGGGATTTCTTAAAGTTGTGATTTTAAAAATTTAAGAATTATGTATTGATGGAACAAAGGACGAATTACGGTCGTCTTCCTTACACTTAGCATCTACTTTTATTTTCATATAATAGTTTTTTTAGCATTTACTACAAATTTTTATGCCTTGGATTTACTACTTTTTTTATTTTGGTGCCCTTGAGTGAATAGGCTCAAAGCCAAGACTTTATTGGCCTTACCCAATGGCTACCCTTAGATTTAAGGACTAGTTTTGGTTGTTGTTAATGAAAGTCTTCGTCAACACACAAAAAGGATGTACAAAGTGGCATATTCGAAGAAATTCCAAATATACCCCTTGGTTTTAGGATAAATCACAAGTTAGTTCAAATCATAGTTCAAAAGTTCAAAAGATATAATAGACAAGTCTAATAGTCAATTGGCAAATAGGCAAATTATAAGTCAATAGGCAAATAGGCTCAATTAATTCCTTTATTCAATCATGAATATGTTACAAGATGTACAAATATGCAATTTTTAATCGTTCAAGACCTAATTGACAAATATATCTCCTTCTCCTTCATTAACATTTTCCTATGAAAAGGTGATAAGAGAGAGAAGTTAATGGTCTGTTTCCATGAAGAGGTGCATCCATGTTTATAATGGTTGGAAGGAGGTAGGCTTGCTCCAATTGACGATGTAGGACTTTGTGGTGTCATGGAGCATGCAGTTAAATGTAAAGGTTTTGAAGCTTTATGAAGGAAAATGCACTAAATCCTCTTGAATTTGCTCTTGAAAATAATTTTATTCTCCTTTCTTTGCATAATCTTCGACATGTTGTTGCATCGATGCTGCGACAATCATGAGATACGACTTTGATTAATATTTTACAGCTTGCTTTTACGAAATATCCTTCATGAACTTAATGGCGTGTCCAGCGGCTTGGCATAGTAATCCCTGACTTTCGGTGTGCTTAGTCACCATATGTCTGGTGAATATTGTTGGCCTTCGATGTCAACCATCTTCTATGCTAAGATGCTTCTGATTGATAGCCGATAGCACTGGGTTTTGATGGAGAGTGGCATCATTCATAGTGTAGTGTGGTGAAGAAGTGACTCCATCCGTGTAATGTTGTTGTTAATGATTCTCGCATCGATGATCACTGCTCTTCATTGATGAATGCCAGTATTGAATTGGAGCTGCATAGACTGTCATCCCACCTTCATAAACATCGACTATGTTCATCATCGACGTCACAAGGATGGACTGACATGGAACTCTGAAGCAAAGTATTGATAGTGACTCACTTCAATAGGGATCGCATCATTGAAGGATGGTATCAGTAGGAACTAAATCTAATGACTGCAGCATGGTCCATAAGTGATGCTGAGTGATTGACGACCTTATTGTAAACAATATCTTTCGATGGATGATGAAGGGCGATGTCACTTAGAAGCGATGCCAAAGTAATGCGACATTTGCCATCCATTTGACTTCAATAATGAGTGGGGCGAGACTTATGAGGCTTTAATCAAATACGACGTCATCTTTTTTTACTTGTTGATGGTATTAGACGCTGATGCACTGTAGCATGATGATGTGCGGTGTGGATGAGGGGCAACATTGAAGAGACACGACGTTGACTTCATATTTTATTAATTCGACATGACACCATTGATCTTCGATGTCAATCCTAATAGCACCAAGTCCTTTGCGATTATTACACATGACATTGCTTTTGATATTGAAATTATGTGGATAACATTTAGCCTCCTTATATAAAAGAAGTTTTTTACTCTTTAGTGTTAAACCATGAATTTCCTTGCTTTTTCGAATCCTTCGTAAGGCTTTCTTACCGATTCTATTTTCCTGCACAATACAAAATAATAATAATTTTCAGTATAACTTCATGTTTAAATCTTTAATTATCATTTTCTGACTTTATCAGGCTATTAATTAACTTGTAGTTGGAGAATTTCCTGCTTTCTTTTACATGGGTTGAGATTATTTTCAATATATCATTGAATATCGATAATTTTCCAAATAGAAGCTTAGGAAATAATGTGGTGATTCTACTTTCTTGAATAATTGAACTTGAAAGTTATGTTATAATATTTAGGAGGGATGACCGACAATTCATCTTGGTGATAGGGCAAATTATCCAGAATAGAAGTCTCGAAAATTGTTTGGCATTAATAGCAGACCATAAATCATTCTGCTAATAGAAAACCAAAAATCCATATGATAATAATAGAAGACCAAAAATTCATTTGATAATAATAAAAGAACATAAATCCATCTCATAATAATAATAAAAGACTACAAGTTCACATATGATAATAATAGAAGACCAAAAATCCATGTTTGGCTATAATAAAGAAGAGAAGAAATCCATTTTCGAAAATAGAAGAAGATCAAAAATCTATATCTAGCAATAATAACAGAAGAATAGAAATCCATTTCAAGCTTGAATAATACTCATCAAATTAAATCCAATTTAAACATGAACCGATATTGTATATCGATTAGTGTATATATAATAATTATAAACATGTATCACTAAACATATCAAATAGAATTTTAAAATTAATACTTCATAAATATAAATTAATTTACAACAATTACAAATTAATTCAATCTAGTGGTAAAGGAGTATTCAACATTTTTGTTATGTAAATCTTAGGTGTAAATTCGGTTAATGATTAATATCGAACAATTCAAGTATTAACGTTTACACTTCACTTAGCAGTTGGTGTGACATTATGCCAAATTTATTGCTTATGTGGTTTCAATAAAATCATATTTTACTTTATTAAATGTTACCCGGTTGTGATAATTATTTACACCAATTTTCTTCGTCGGAACTATATCATTTTCGACTTATGGAATTTGGAAATGGTCAAAATTCCAATATCATCCACATTCAGCTCTATAGTCTAAACATAAAGTCCTTTGGTCAATAATAACAATTATTATTAATTAAACTACTATGGCTAGAGATTTTGACTTTGAATCGACTTCAGTTGACCATAATACCTACCTCATATAACTGAAGAGACGAATCCTCTCTTGAATAGTGTTTTAGTTCTAATACTTCTACTTGACCCAACTATATTCATTCGAAGGACATCGTGCCATGATTTGACTATAACCAAAGCAGAGCTTTCATATTGGAGACCAATAGTATTCTCGATTCAAGAGAACCGTGTAAATTAGTCACATTGATATTTTTTGTTTGACCTTAGTTATTGTGACGCCCCACCTCTATACCCACGCTAGCCAAGAACACTACGGAGTAGTGCTGTCAACTAGCACGGAGAATAAGGCTGTTGAGGAGCGACCATCTGTATAATTGCTTTGTGCGAGTACCGATATGCCAGATAAAAATATAACTTTTCATCTTAAGAGGAAATCCGACATACCGACACAAACTCAAATCTACTACATAGTGGCTATAAAGGTCTTCGGAAACAAATATAGAAATCAACATAACACAAATCAGTCACAGATAATTCATATCACAAAGGCGGAAATAGATATGAATATAACACATGAAAGTGTACATCAGAGTAGTGGTCTAATAAGGTCCACAATATCACAAAAAGGAATAGATACAGGTGCTAGACAAAAGAATATGCATACATCAAGGAGTCTATCTTAAACGTATACAACAAAAAACTACCAAACTAGAGTTGTTAGCCAAAAAATCAGATGATGGTCCGATAAGGAGTCAAGCAGAAGCACCTGTATAATCTCAGTCTGACCCGAGTATTATTTAAGAAGAAAATAATAAACAGATCAGTCTAGCTGTAATTATCAGATAAAATGAGATATAAGAAGAGATATAATAATAAAACGTATGATAACCAAAAATGTCATACTTCAACAAGTATACATTAGAAAATCACGAAAGTCATACAAAATCTCAAGAATCTCATAGCATCAAAAAGAATATCATATTCTTCATTTAATTCACCAAGCCACAATAAATGACATACATATCAATGCCAACTGAAAAAAGTGGTGAAACATAAATTCTAGAAATCATCAAATAGAAATCCAGAAATCACAATAAAAGGATGGCCAATCCCCTAAAAATGAGCCGGAGCTCCTCCTGACAGGGTATAGTCCCACATTGCGGACATTGAGCCGAAGCTCCTCCTGGTGAGTCGAAACTCCTCCTGACAGGGTATAGTCCCCCATTGCGGACATTGAGCCGAAGCTCCTCCTGGTGAGTCGAAACTCCTCCTGACAGGGTATAGTCCCCCATTGCGGACATTGAGCCGAAGCTCCTCCTGGTGAGTCGAAACTCCTCCTGACAGGGTATAGTCCCCCATTACAGACATTGAGCCGAAGCTCCTCCTGGTGAGTCGAAACTCCCCCTAACAAGGTATAGTCCCTCATTGCGGACATTGAGCCGAAGCTCCTCCTGGTGAGCCGAAGCTCAATAAAATTAAGGTATAGTCCTTCTCATGGACAAAGAGACATCGCACATTGCTAGTCTAAACCATAAAAATGATCGTCATTGATCATCAAGAAGTGTCAATTACAATAAGCTAGTATATATATGAGTTTAGCATCATGTCCCATAACCACTAGCTTAACTTAAATATTTGCGAACAAATTGTTGATCTCCACTAGAAAATTGTCACAAGAGATTCAATCGAACAAGTCAAAGAATTAACCAATGAAGTAAACGCATGTGTTTCATACCACTTGCCGTTTAATTAGATTTCTCATACTAGTGAGGTAAAGGTTTGTATATACTAGTAGATTGGAAAAAAGTTATATAAACAAGTTTGCTATTGAAAATAGAGTTGAAATCGTTTTGAGGAAAGAGTTTTGATATTTACTACTAGTATAGAAAACCTTTATATTTTAAAGTGACAAATCATAGAATTGATTGTAGAAACAATCAATCATAAAAATTCACATTTGAAGACGTGAATCAAATTCAAAGAAATCGGTACCAAATCCATCAAAATGGATATTCCCAAAAATCACGACGAAAATGTCATCAAAGTCCATAATAAATGATAACAACAAAAAGGGAATCAACACGAATCGATTAAAGTTGGAAATATACTCAAAAATAGCCAAAATTGGCAAATTAAACAGTTCCAGACGTCTGGTAGGTGTTCCCAGACGTCTGGCCCTAGTATCTGGAAGTATATGTGTTTTCTCCCTTCTATTTTTAATTCCTGGGCCATTTCAGACGTCTGAAATTTTCAACCAGACGTCTGAATTTGATTTCAGACGCCTGGATTTTGTTTCAGACGTCTGGATTTAGTCTCTGCCTTTTCCAGACCCCTTTCCAGACGTCTGGATTATTCAACCAGACGTCTGGATTTGGTTTCAGACGTTTGAAATTAATTTCAGACGTCTGAAATCTTCTGCTAGGCAAAAAAAACAGCCTAGACCAAAAATGGCAAATTCAAACCGAAATGCGATCGAACGAGCGATGGATGCTAAGGATTTATGCCAATCGACAACCCAGCACTATAGGCTCTTCGATGCATCACCAAAAACATGTTCAAACATCAAAGATTGGATTTTTAAAGATTTGACTACAAAACACCAGAAATTGGAATATTCACCAATTCAATCCACATCAAAAGCAAATGAACATTAATAAGTGTTAGGAATTCATACCCAACAATCAAAGATAGTTATAGACATAGATGTGAGATAAAAATCTCACCTTTGAACCCAAATCAATGAAGGAGAAGCTTTAAGACAAGGGAAGATCAACCACACTTCAATCTCAACACTAGAAGCTTGAATCTAAGCTCAAAAGAAGAACATTCTCTAAGTTAGGTTTAGGAAATTTCTGAAATCAAAGAGAGAATGAGTTGGAGAAGATGAAGAGAAGGCTCACCAATGGGTTCTCTTGAATTTGGAGCTAGAAATTGATTTGCAAATGGAAACTAGGGTTTTGGATTTCTATTTCCCATTCTCTTCCATCATTAATCTCTTTAGAACTAAAAGTAGAGGAAGAGGGAGTGAATGAAGAGGGGGTTTAAGTTTGGGGTATTAAGTTAGAACATTGGGCTGAACCCAACCTAAACCCAAAGCCCTAAGTAAAAAATAGCAAAATTCTACTCTCTCCAAACATATCGAAGTTTATACTCAAAAAGGTCGCAAACGTCATTTTGAACTCAATGGGGGTGGTCTCGAGTCCTAATTCGACTGTTTGCAAAAAGTAGCTTTTCGGACCAAAATGCGACGAACGATAAAATATTTAAATATAAAATCGATAAATATGCGGGTTGTTACAGTCCCCTCCTTAAAGAAATTGCGTCCTCCAATACTTAAGAAGAAAATAAAGAGTAATAACCATAAAAGCATATCAACACAAAAGAAAATTGAAATAAGAAGTTCACCATAAAGAGCACGAAAGAGTTAGCAAGAACGGGATCGCTCGATGAATTCTCTAGATTCCCAAGAGTAATCCCTAGGATTTGAGAACCATTGAACTCTCACAAGAAGAATATCTTTATTCCGAAGGCGCTCAACCTCCAAAGCAATGATGCGAATGGGATGTTGCTCATAAGTCAAATCTATTAAAACTTCACTCCCCTCAATAACACCGGGCTCAAGAATAAAAATCGGAATCCCTAAGGCATTTCCATAGTAGAAAGACGTGGGAAAACGTCATGAATATCAGAAAATTGAGATGGTGCAACGACGTAGTATAATAATAGTACGCCCGATAAATTAGAAACTCAAATAATTAGGGACAATAGCGTAGTACAAAAATGGTACGCCCAATGAACTAAAGCTCGAATAATTTCGGAACACCGACGTAGTGCAAAAACGGTACGTCCATTGAACCGATAAGCCGGAACAACGATGTAGTATAATAATGGTACATCCATTGATCCAGATAAGATGGAACATCGATGTAGTATAATAACAATACATCCGATGAACCGAACACCATAAAAGAACATCAGACGCAAGTCCATAAAAGAAATGAGATGAAACTCAATAAAACGAAGTACATCAAAACGCCCGATGAACTTGATAAAAAGATAATTCCATTCAGACATCACCAAAGAATCAACCACTTGTTGCTTACGACTAAACGCATTGGCAACACGATTTCCCTTTCGAGAATAAAAGAATATCAAGATTATAAGATGCTAGGAATTCGAGTCAACATGAAGTTCCTTATGAGAAAATAAATATTCCAAGGATTTATCATCGAGATGGAAAACAAATTCCTCCCCTAAAAATGATGATGCAAAACTCTAAAAGTAGAAACAATAACCGCGAGCACTAGATCATGAGTGGTATATCTAGTCTCGATAGGCTATAATGATTTAGAAGCATAAGAGATAGAACGTTCTCTTTTGCAAGAGAATGACATCCAAACCAATACGACTAGTATCGGTACAAATAGCAAAGTCTTGGTTCCCCTTCAGGAATCACAAGAATAAGAGTATCGAAAGGAAGAGTTCTTTTAAATAATCCTCTTTCCCGAAAAGTTAAAACTTTCAAAATTACATTTTTATTTTTATGTAATAATCTTTCGACAAAAATTTACATTTTTACAAGTCAATATATCGTGTCTGACTATCTCATCAAAGCGTTTAGGAGATTCTTATCGATAACGTTGATCAAGCGCATCGACCAAAATTCTTAAAGCACTCAATGGGCAATACAATCACAAAATCATCTTCTTTATAATAAACAAGTTTCTTAAAAGTTTTACAAATATTCTTTGCTTGTTCTAAGAACAAAAATTCAATTACACTTATAAATAAATCTTTATGAAAAAGATTTGTAAAAATTTTAAATTGCTATATTCATCCAAAACCAATATATACAAAAATGATCTCATCGAAATATTCATAGAATACTCGATTTATAAAATGGATGAAATAAGCTGGATAAACCGAATGATATAATAAGTCATTCATAATAATCATAATGAGTGCGGAATGCGGTAAGTGGAATGCTAACTTCCGCAACCCGTAGCTAATGAAAACCGGTGGCAAGGTCGAGCTGAAAAGAACTTTACACTACTCAAAAGATTGCTTAGGTGACAATCCTAAGACAAGCTCAAAGATTCCGGAAAATTCACAACTACCAAAATGAGAGAAATAACGCTCTACTCAACATGTGAGCTTAAAGAATAAAATGATGCCATCAATTTTTTTAAATCAATATCATAAAGGAAAAATAGAAATCTGCTTAACAGATTGAAAATGTCGAAGATGAATAGTCCACTCCAGAAAATAGGATATAGGCTTCATTAAATTAAGCCAATCCTATCGCACAAATCAATTCCGGAGCCTAAGTAAAAATCGGCTCGGACAGAAAAATCACATAAAATAATTTTCGACATCAAATAAAAGCAAATTGAGTGTTGCAGATCTACCATCCGGATTCACAATCCTCAAAGAAGTCATCAAGCCCAAAATATTCAAAGAAAAAGAATCGACAAGTTCTTTTGATATAAAAATAATGAGATGAAACCCATATCAAAAAGAACTCGAATAAGAAGGTCAAGAAATAAATAATGCCATGAAGGATTGAATGAAAAATACCTTGACCGAGAGAAGGTTTCTAGGGGCTTGCACAATATTTAGCTTTCTCATGTCCTTGTTCAAAAGTTTGGGACATGTAGATAAAAGATGACACGGTCTCTTGCAATAGCGACAAGAATGGGTTTTGGACACATATTCGCATAGTGTTCCTTAGAATTACAATTGTAGCATCCTCCACGATTAGGGATTGGAGTCTTTGCTACAAAAGTAGTTTGCTTCACTCTCTTATTGGGATTAAGGCTCTTGAACTTAATATGCCTCTTCTTGGAAGTCCCAATATCACAAACACTTCCTTTACCAACCTCTCCATGAAGAAGAGTAACATCCACAAGCTGATTGAAAGAAACTTCAAGTTTCAAAGGTAGAACCATTTCGGGGTTCTTACTCAAAGCATAGATAAACTCTTGATTCTTTATAAGATCCAGAAGTTGTTGAGCAGACATGAATACTCCATCCAGTGGAGTAGCACTAGATTGACCGGCGCTGGGTCGGCCAGGTCTAACCATTTCTCTTCTTTAAGAAAGAAAGAAAGAAGAGGAAAAAGTTATTCTCAAAATAAATATCAAGCAATTTTGATAGATAAAACAAGGAATCATAAAAGAAAGTAGGATAGAACGGTACGAAGACTCGAATAAATCCTAAGGCACAACTCCTAAGAAAGACTTAGGACATGATCCTTGCTAAATTATTCTACATTGTTCCAAAGTTTGGCTCTGATACCAAGCTGTGACTCCCCACCTCTATACTCACGCTAGCCAAGAACACTACGGAGTAATGCTGTCGACTAGAACGGAGAATAAGGCTGTTGAGGAGCGACCATCTGTATAATTGCTTTGTGCGAGTACCGATATGCCAGATAAAAATATAACTTTTCATCTCAAGAGGAAATCCGACATACCGACACAAACTCAAAGCTACTACAAAGTGGCTATAAAGGTCTTAGGAAACAAATATAGAAATAAACATAACACAAATCAGTCACAGATAATTCATATCACAAAGGCGGAAATAGATATGATATAACACATGAAAGTGTACATCAGAGTAGTGGTCTAATAAGGTCCACAATATCACAAAAAGGAATAGATACAGGTGCTAGACAAAAGAATATGCATACATCAAGGAGTCTATCTTAAATGTATACAACAAAAAAACTACCAAACTAGAGTAGTTAGCCAAAAGATCAGATGATGGTCCGATAAGGAGTCAAGCAGAAGCACCTATAAAATCTCAGTCTGACCTGAGTATTATTTAAGAAGAAAATAATAAACGGATCAGTCTAGCTATAATAATCAGGTAAAATGAGATATAAGATGAGATATAATAATAAAACGTATGATAACCAAAAATGTCATACTTCAACAAGTATACATTAGAAAATCACGAAAGTCATACAAAATCTCAAAAATCTCATAGCATCAAAAAGAATATCATATTCTTCATTTAATTCACCAAGCCACAATAAATGACATACATATCAATGCCAACTGAAAAAGGTGGTGAAACATAAATTCCAAAAATAATCAAATAGAAATCCAGAAATCACAATAAATGGATGGCCAATCCCATAAAAATGAGCCGGAGCTCCTCCTGATAGGGTATAGTCCCCCATTGCGGACATTGAGCCGAAGCTCCTCCTGTTGAGTCGAAACTCCTCCTGACAGGATATAGTCCCCCATTGCGGACATTGAGCCGAAGCTCCTCCTGGTGAGTCGAAACTCCTCATGACAGGGTATAGTCCCCCATTGCGGACATTGAGCCGAAGCTCCTCCATGTGAGTGGAAACTCCTCCTGACAGGGTATAGTCCCCCATTGCGGACATTGAGCTGAAGCTCCTCCTGTTGAGCCGGTGCTCAATAAAATTGAGGTATAGTCCTTCTCATGGACAAAGAGACATCGCACATTGCTAGTCTAAACCATAAAAATGATCGTCATTAATCATCAAGAAGTGTCAATTACAATAAGCTAGTAAATATATGAGTGCATCATGTCCCACAACCACTAGCTTAACTTAAATATTTGCAAACAAATTGTAGATCTCCACTAGAAAATTGTCACAAGAAATTCAATCGAACAAGTCCAAGAATTAACCAACGAAGTAAACGCAAGCGTTTCATACCACTTGTTTTACTAAGCCGTTTAATTAGATTTCTCATACGAGTGAGGTAAAGGTTTGTATATACTGGTAGATTGGAAAATAGTTTTACAAACGAGTTTGGTATTGAAAATAGAGTTGAAATCGTTTTGAGGAAAGAGTTTTGATATTTACTACTAGTATAGAAAACCTTTATATTTTAAAGTGACAAATCATGAAATTGATTGTAGAAACAATCAATCATAAAAATTCACATTTGAAGACGTGAATCAAATCCAAAGAAATCGATACCAAATCCATCAAAATGGATATTCCCAAAAATCACGATGAAAATGTCATCAAAGTCCATAATAAATGATAACAACAAAAAGGGAATCAACACGAATCGATTAAAGTTGGAAATATACTCAAAAATAGCCAAAATAGGCAAATTAAACAGTTCCAGACGTCTGGTAGGCGTTCCCAAACGTCTGGCCCTAGTATCTTGAAGTATATGTGTTTTCTCCCTTCTATTTTTAATTCCTGGGCCATTTCAGACGTCTGAAATTTTCAACCAGACGTCTGAATTTGATTTCAGATGTCTGGATTTTGTTTCAGACGTCTGGATTTAGTCTCTGCCTTTTCCAGATCCATTTCCAGACGTCTAGATTATTCAACCAGACGTCTGGATTTGGTTTCAGACATCTGAAATTAATTTCAGACGTCTGAAATCTTCTGCTAGGTAAAAAAACAGCCTAGACCAAAAATGGCAAATCCAAACCGAAATGCGATCGAACGAGCGATGGATGCTAAGGATTTATGCCAATCGACAACCAAGCACTATAGGCTCTTCGATGCATCACCAAAAACATGTTCAAACATCAAAGATTGGATTTTTAAAGATTTGACTACAAAACACCAAAAATTGGAATATTCACCAATTCAATCCACATCAAAAGCAAATGAACATAAATAAGTGTTAGGAATTCATACCCAACAATCAAAGATAGTTATAGACATAGATGTGAGACAAAAATCTCACCTGTGAACCCAAATGAATGAAGGAGAAGCTTTAAGACAAGGGAAGATCAACCACACTTCAATCTCAACACTAGAAGCTTTAATCTAAGCTCAAAAGAAGAACATTCCCTAAGTTGGGTTTAGGAAATTTCTGAAATCAAAGAGAGAATGAGTTGGAGAAGATGAAGAGAAGGCTTCCAATGGGTTCTCTTGAATTTGGAGCTAGAAATTGATTTGCAAATGGAAACTAGGGTTTTGGATTTCTATTTCCCATTCTCTTCCACCATTAATCTCTTTAGAACTGAAAGTAGAGGAAGAGCGAGTGAATGAAGAGGGGGTTTCAGTTTGGGGTATTAAGTTAGAACATTGGGCTGAACCCAACCTAAACCCAAAGCCCTAAGTGAAAAGTAGCAAAATTCTACTATCTCCAAACATATCGAAGTTTATACTCAAAAAGGTCGCAAACGTCATTTTGAACTCAATGGGGGTGGTCTCGAGTCCCTATTCGACTGTTTGCAAAAAGTAGCTTTTCGGACCAAAATCCAAAGAACGATAAAATATTTAAATATAAAATCGATAAATATGCGGGTTCTTACAGTTATATTAACCAATAGAAAATTATCTTGTGAGACATTTCATAGTTATCAATAAGTATTAGTACGCAACCTTTTGGCACACCAGTAGTCAAGCGTAATTTACCGCCTAACATTTGATAGGCATTACGTACTTAGTCTCAACGGATGCATGGATATCCAATCTCCATGCATCTTGACTAGGAGTATCTAAAATGGTGTGTTTATTATATTGTGATATAACATTCATGATTACAACTGTTTATAATTACTATCATAAACACACCATTTATGAAATTTTCGTTAAATACATTTTAATTATTTATAACACATTATAACAAATATATAACAGAATTATAAACACCTTTATTGCAAATGAGCATTGATTAAAAAGTTTATAATTTACAATAAATTATAGAATTGCCTCTATGACACACCCTTAATGTAACATCCTGCTATTTTGGACCATTCAAATCGACAATAAAAACACACATGTCAGACTTGAATAATTCAAACATCGGATTATCAAAAAAAAATTGGGAAAATAAAATCAATCATAGAATCACAGACACATAATATCAGAATAACTCGCAGCGGAATAAAATAAACATAGTAATTCATGAAGCTACTAGATACAAAGTCTCAAAACAAATACGAAATACCAAAGTCTAAAAATATGTACAAGTGGAATCTAAGTAATAAGTCCACTGATACATAGACAAAGCTGAATCGAAATAGCTGAAATAGAAAAAATAGATAGATAGCTAAATCTCCAGCAGATCTCTAGATCTAAAAGGTGAATCCAAAGCTATGATACTCAGGCTAACCTGAGCATAAAGCAAAACATGAAACACTCGAGTCAAGGCTTACATACTTATAAAATTTAAATCAACTCAAGTGAACTGTAAAGAAATGCATCAATAATTTAATGGATGCTTGGTACCCGCCCATCCTTTAAGGATCCGTTAAAGTATCTACTATGTTGTACAATATGCTATTATAATAATGTCTAAAGTAAACTATTAGAATAGTGTTAAGGCGTTACCCATATCCCTCTTAACACATTTTTATATATTCTCATAGTCTATACAGTACGGTAACTTCCCACAAACGGTGCTTGTCAAAGGGCACTCCACATGTATGGTACAAAACAAACTCGTAGTGGTCTCGCTAAGGTAGGTGACATGGAACAACTAGGCAATGCCATGGTAGATATACCAATTACACTTCCGGGCTGGTGGTAGCGCATAGTAGCAACTACTGCCCATCTCGAGCCCCACTCCCAAATCAAAGGTGCAAACCAAAACAATCACAAAGTAATAGAATGGCAATCGAAGGAATGTGTCCGATCGAAGGAGCTACCTCACTTAACCTATCAATTGCTTTTGTTTAAGCCACCTTATGCTAACTCACAGGAGTTGGGTCCAAGTATATACCTCAAATAGAACGCCGTCAACCACCAACTTCATTCTTGAATCTCCACCGTGTACACAGTTGTTAAAGTGGTTTTCGGAATTGGCAAAGAGTACGATAATTTACGAACCCGGTCTCTTTAACAACCAAATGTTATTATAGCCTGTGGTTATTTCATTTCAAATGGTTTATATTTCATACCAAACATATTCATTTCAAACCATATAATCCAATATCATTATTCTTTAAAAATAATAATCATTTCTAAAGTTGTAACACTTTCAAAGTTTATACTCTTAATTATAAAACTTTGAAATCGTAATAATTTAGAAACCATAGCACTTTAAAAATGTAACCTTTATAATCATAGCAATTTGAAAACATTATATTTTAGAAGTAGTAAGCATTTCGAAAACATAACCTTAAGTCATCATAGAATTTTGGGAAAGTGATACTTAAGAAATCATAGAACGTTGAAATGTAAAATTAAAGAATAATAGCATTTTGGAAATGTAACCTTAAGGAATCATAGCATTTTTGGACTGTAATACTTAAGAAATCTTAGCATTCTAGAATGTAATACTTTCCACATTGTAATTTATATAGTCAAAAGATTTATGTACTTATAAATTTTAACATGTTTTTTTATCATTTCTATTTTATTGTACTAATTCATTTATTTGGATATTACATAAACCATGCTTTTAGTTAAATTAACTTTATTACTATGATGTCCAATTTAAAGCTGAAGTTCCTTATGTTAAGTTAAAAGTATATTATTTACTTACATTTTATTTTTACAGTAATTAACATTTATTATTTTAATCGTCTAAAAGGTACCATTACATTAATTAAGACTTACATGTTAAATGTCCATTACTAACTTACATTTTACAATAAAGAACATTTATCATTTTAATCAATTTAAAATATACCATTACATTAACTAAAACTTACATGTCAAACATACACTTTTAACTTGCATTTTTTTATTACAATAAAGAACATTTATTATATTTGTTACCAAAAATATACCATTCCATTAATTAGCACCTACATGTTACAACACATTATTAACTTACAATTTATTATTCCAATAAAGAGCATTCATTATATTTATTACCCAAATTATGTCATTACATTAATTAGCACTTACATGTTACAATACCTTATTAACTTAAAATAATTTATTACAATAAGGAGCATTTACTATATTTATTACCCAAATTATACCATTACATTAATTAGCACTCACATGTTACAATACATTATTAAGTTACAATATATTATTACAATAAAGAGCATTTATTATATTTATTACCCAAATTATACCATTACATTAATTAGCACTTACATGTTATAATGCATTATTAACTTATAATTTATTATTAAAATAAAGCGCACTTATTATATTTGTTACCAAAATTATATCATTACATTAATTAGCCTTACATGTTACAATACATTATTAACTTACAATTTATTATTAAAATAAAGAGCATTCATTATATTTATTACCCAAATTATACCATTACATAAATTAGCACTTACATGTTACAATACATTATTAACTTACATTAATAGGATAGAATAAAATACTCTTGTTAAGTCAAATTGGATTATTAAATTTCAGTTAACCTTCATACTATAAAATAGATTCAAAAAATTACATTTCCTACCATTTATTTCTTACAAAAATTCAAAATATGTAAAAAAATGTAAAAAAATTTGTTGCAATCATGTAACGATCAGGAATTTAAATATTTGGAATTGGAATATTAATTGATTTTAAATATTGAAGTGTTGTTTTTTAACTTGAATTTCAAATATAACTATTTATTGGGTAATTAAATTATTGAATTTAATAATTGGAAATTGGGTATAATATTGAATCTTGAGTTTTATGCTTGTTAAAAATATTTTAAAGGCTTGTAAAACTCATATTAATAATGGTAAAGACAATGCAACTTTTAAAATTTAATTTAGAAGTGATCTGTTTAATTTTCAAAATGAACCATTTAAATTGACATTTAAAAATAGCCTTCCGGGACACAACTTTGGAATTTGACGAAACCAGTTCCATTAGATCCGTAATTATGTATTATTATCAGATTTAAAATTTATAATGTTTGGAGTTATCGTTTGATCGTACGATATGTAAACGCGCTGAAATCTACATCGAAAATTCAATATAAATAGTTGGGTCCAAAAACTATCTTCTACGTACAATCCAATTAGGACTCGAAATCTTTTCCATTGCGTTCGGGATATATGTATAACATTATATACGCCTGGCGGCACGCCTGGATAGGGGTTCACGATTTTATGCTATGTAGATCGAAACGATTTGGAATTTTAAATAAAAATATATATAATATACTGACCACTAAAAATCCCATCACTTCAACTATTTTCCACATCGGCCTGCTTTCTTTCGCCATTAGCACCTTTTGCCTTCCCTGTAGCCAACAACCCTATATGCTAATATTTTCAACGTAGAAACCAAATCACGGTTGCTTATCTTCTTTAACACGCAGTCGTTCTGTTTAAATCACGCATATCCTCCCTTCAAATGGAATCAGTTCAGCGAAAAATAAATATACTCGACCGAATTTTTTATACGAAAAGACAATTATGTCAGTCGAATCAATGAGATCATGACTTTCTTTCCTTCTTCGTTCGAACTGAGTTCTCATCCTCCTCCGTATTCAAAATCGAAAGTCAAAAAAAGAGTATCAAAATCGTATTTTACCGTGGGAAAGTAACGTTGATGTGCGCGCGATCGAGGAAGGATAGGGAGCGACGAGCGAAGACGAGGAGGGAGGGCGAGCGCAGCGGAGGCGGTGCATTTATGGTTCGATGGTACAACGAGGCTCTTTTGCGTGCGCATAATTCTGCAAGAGGCGCGGTTTCGAGGGGAGCTCTGATTCGAGGCTGGTCAGCATTAGATGATGGAGGGTTGTGGCT
Source organism: Allium cepa (assembly GCA_030765085.1). Taxonomy (NCBI): domain Eukaryota; kingdom Viridiplantae; phylum Streptophyta; class Magnoliopsida; order Asparagales; family Amaryllidaceae; genus Allium; species Allium cepa. Next base: position 869,112,918 of record CM060943.1, on the reverse strand, counting down.
TTTTCTTGTGTGTTCGAGCAGAGAGGTGTCAATGGGGTATTCTCGATTTTATTTTATTCAATTAAACTTAATTTATATATATATATATATATGTATGTAGTTTTTATTTAAATAAATATATATATGTGTGTGTGTATGTATGTATATATGTGTGTGTATGTATATATATGTACATAATTTTTTTATTACAGTGAGGTATATTTACAATTTACATTTTCAACTCAATGTTGATATATGTATAAATATTTGTACAGAAAAATATATAATAACAGTAAGTTCTATAAACCAATTTATTTTCTTCAAATTTATAGATTTATATATGTATATGTGCAGTAAAGTAAATCTCTGTTGTTATTTACAGAAAAGGAAAAAAAATTAAATAAAAATTTACATGCACATAAATACACACATATTTTAATATATATAGTAAAACAGAAAATATGTATATCTATATGTATGTGTGTAGAACTTTGGAAAACATAGGAAACTGTATAAAGATTCGATTTTGATATATATATATATACATATATAGATTTTTTTTCTTATAAGTATATATAAAGTTTTATAATATACATATACACATTTTAAATCTACTAGTTTATTTTAAAAATATGTATTTAGGATGATTAATGTATTTAATAAACTTATTTAATTTATTTTTGTTACTAAAAGGTTTTTAAGGGAAAATTTTTGGTTTAAATTAAATCATTGGCAATTAAATTTAGTAAATGGGAATTGATTGTTCGATTTGTTTCTAATTCAAACCAATCTTAAACTTAAAATTAATGAGTTTTTGACTCCCGAATACCCAACTGGTTAATCAATTTCTTATAACGTACTCGATTTTTCTTTGACAAATAATCCAACAGCCGTTGACGTTTTCCCAGAATTTTTCGTAGACCTCTTTGTGATAAAAAATCTTTTTTATGTAATTTTAAATGTGAAGTAAGTCTTTGTATCTTATCAGTGAAACAAAATACTTGAAATTCAACAGATCCACGGTTTTTTTCTTTTTCTTGTCGAATAGCCGAGATGAATGAATTTTTGACCATAAAAACAAAATTTTCTTTTTTTTCCTTTTACGCGAATTTTACCGATCAGGAAAAATAAAAATATTTATTATACGTGTTATTTGCAGTTATTTGAATTTAGTACAAAAAAATTTCTCATTTCTTCATATAGAATTTTTTCTATCCAAATCAAATTTTCAATTTGATTTGGATAGAAAGGAACGATCCATTTTATACAAGGTCTAAAAATCATGGAGAAACAAGTTAGGGTTGGATCAGATTGCAAACAAAAAACAATGGCGAGATTTTCTCACTCATTTGGTTAACCTTATTAAAATTTAAATGTTTAAATTTAAATTATTAGTTGTTCTGGGATGAATTAAATAAATTATCTATTGGATGATATTATACATATATAGTAATATATATATTGGAGTGATTGATATTCCCACATTACATAGCGGATGAGACCCTATGCACCCCGCATAATAGCGGATGACCCTATTATACTGCGATATCTGCCTCGAAGTGTGATTGGTATTTTTATTTGTTAACTAACATCTTTAGATGCAGGAAAAACAGGTTGGAAGGATCCAACTGGATTCCTTAAGAATATTTATTGTTTTTATATATATACTGATATATGATATGATGGATAAATTGATATGGATTGTGTGAATTGAACTGTTAAATGTTAAATGGCCTGCAAATTAAATTTGGTAAATTTTAAATACCATAAATAATTAAATTGAAGAGGTTTAAAAAGGAAATTTGAAAAGAAATTACGTATAGTTAAAATTGGATTTATCTCAAAAAGGAATTAAGATGATTAAAAATATATTAGCCTGAGTTATACTTAACTATTTATTAATTGGTTTAAGTAAGACTTGAAATTAATATTATATACTAAGGGCTTGAAGAGACATTGGAATCGACAAAGATTTTTGAAATAAAAATGACATTTTACTAAAGGATGATTTTAATATGGACATATAAATAAAATTGTTTTTATAAATAAATGGAAAAAAACTCAAAGGAGATTATAAATTTATAAACGTAGTTTATAAATGAGATAAGGTGATGAGTAGATATGTGGAAAATATAAGTAAATGGTGAAAACTTATATCGGGCAATGGGAATAGTTTGCAAGAATTAGTGGAATATTTCGAATGTGAGAAATGGTGATTAAAGATCGAGGTGATACGGATCAAGGGAATTTATAAAGAAAATTGGTGAATATTAAAAAAATTTAAAAATAGATTTTTTTTTTCAAGTGGATATGAATTTGTTTGTAACTGTACTACTTAACTTTTAAAACTACTATTTGAATCTAGAATATTCTGAAGTTAGTTATTTTATACCTAATATTTATTAAAACAAATTCTAATTTTTATAAACCAACTTTGTAAATTTATTAGTAACTAGGTATGAATTTTTATTTTAAACCATATTCCGAAAAATAAAATTATTATTCTTATTTTATAAGTATATATGTTTTTAAATGTTTTAAATTCAATTAAAAATCCTCTTGAGATGAGAAGCGAGTTACTTAAATTGTATAAGATTTTAGGAGAAGATCTTATAACGGGGTTATGGAGACTTAAATAAATTGCCGAAAGTAAGGTAGGAGTTGCGAAAGGTGAAACAAAACTTCAAAAAGGGAAGTAAAAGGAAAAAATGAATTTTTAATAAGCAAAAGGGGGCTTTGAAAATAAAAAAGGGAATTAATTATAGGGTTCTAGAAATTATAAGGTTAGTGTTAAACGAATGGAAATTTACAAAATAAAGTTGTAAATGATTTTTGGGATAAGACACGAGGTAATAAATGAATATTTCCAAGTATTGAATATTAAATGGAGTAGGAAAAATATTTTTAGTTTGGGGCAAAGGTTAAGAATTTGTTCCTGAGAATAAAATGAATATGTAAGCTATTTTCAAAGTGTTGAAATATGGAAATAATATCTTATGTAGATATTTTGAAATAAATAATTTGGAAAATTATTTAAGGCCTAATGGTTGCTTGTGAATGTTAATTGATAGTTAAATAACTGGCTATCAATATTGGCCAATGTGTTGACCGTTTCGAAGAGATCGAGATCAGATTTAATAATCCGAAAACCATTTCTATCCTGTTTGAACGTTTGCCAGTGAAGATCAGAAGATGATGAAGATGGTGTTTTGGTTTGTCCAGACCCAGGGCAACTTGTATGAATGAATGCTATCAGAACATCATCAGGAGGACGATGAGCATTCTAAGTGAAATGTGTTCTAAAAAGGTAACGCATAGCCTCAAGCCTCATCAACCGAGAATGGCTAAAAATGGGGAGGTGCAGCAAGGCTAAGTGGGTAGCATCCAAGTACAGTAAGATTTCCCCTATCTAGATGTCCCTTTTTATTCGGCTTAGTGGGTGGTTGTTGGTCCCAACCGTAGGGTGATCTTATTCGGACTATCTAGTAAGGGGTAGCTTCGGTCTTGCGTTGTAGGGAATCAAGAGTGTTCCTCGATACTCTGATCTAAACAGGCACCGTGACGAGCAGTACCCTAGTAGCCCTGACATTGTATGGAAACCCAATCTCCAATATGTGCCTTCGGACTGTTTGCATGCCTATTATGTTGGAATTTAATGAATGTAACAATTTCGGCTATTTGAATAAGTATTTGTACTTAGACAATATTATAATATCATAGGATTTGATATAAAATGTTTTGGCTATCGTAAGCTAAAAACCAGACATGTTTATTTATGGCGTGGTCTTACGAGATAACTTTGATTTCAATGAATTTTGGAAACATTAATGATCTAATTGAATGTGTTTTCTCACGCTGGTTTTCCAGATTGACTAGGGTGTTGTTTTATTATGATGCTCAGGTCAGACCAAGTTTAATAGATCTAGGTTAGTATGCTATGGAGCTCAAGAGGCGAGCTGGATGATAGAGACGTAACTCTCCTACTTAGTTATTAATATTTCTGCTGTGTAGGGACGGGTGTAATCTATCCAAAGTGGTGAATGATTGTTGTACTATGATAATGGTATTTATATATAACAGTACATATTTCCTCGTATTTAAAAGCTATATTATATACTATATTTTGTTCCACTTCGATTGTGAGATTCCGATGTTGTTTCTATTTTCTTCTTCTACCTCTTTCTTATTTTACCTTAGTTATTCGCTCTTTCGTACACTTTGGGTTGAACGAGGAATAATTATTATCAAATCAAGGGGTACGGAACTACGGGTCACTACACTTGGTATTAGAGCTGAAGGTTAAGCGAGAAGGCTCTGTTGGGGATTACTTATTAGAGATAGAGTCAGTAGTCTATAAAATAAGTTACTGTATTTATAGATATGAGCATGCATTTGTTAGTGAATAAAAATGTTTTAATATTGTGTTGACCTATTGGTTGAGTGGTATATAAGTTCTTGTCGAGTAAGGGTACGCTACTATTTCGATAGGAGTTTATAAATGATTGGGCACGATAAACTGACACGGTATTATTTTAAAAGTGGTTGAATGAAATAATTTTACCCAAAATATATTTTGATATAAAATGAAATAATTTTCTGAAAGTTATTGTATATATTTAGAGTGTTTGGATGATAATATTGTAATCGAAATAAAATTATAAAATTGAAATGGTTATATATATTTAGAACTGGATGGCAATTTTAGAAGTTTGGATTATACTATTGAATTAAAAACTAAAATTTGTTTTAAACCAGAATTTGAGACATTAAATCCTAGAGGTTTTTGGTAATGTTTTCCAAAGATTTTGGAAATAAACAATAGCAATATTACTTCTGAAAAGATTTTGAACCGATAAATGGTTTAAATTGATTTTGAGGAATATATGGCCCTGAACTCACTACGGTCACTGTAAAATAATCCTAGTGATGACTGCGCAACATAATCAGTATTCATTTTCGAGTTTCTAAAGGGACGGATTACTATCAATGTGGTTTGATATGGAGATTTTTGGAAGAACAAGTTTTGTTCTGGAAACTTCGGAGAGAATTTGTTTGGAAAAATAAAAAAGTGGAAAATATAAGCGTGTGACTTGTAAAAATTTGAAGGGTAAGATAAGGAACTCAAGATAAAATGTGTTAAATATTTTGGAAAATGAAAGAAAGTCCAAACTTGAATTATAAAATGGACCGTGTTAACGCTAAAATTTGAACGCTAACACCCCGGTGTATGAGTTGTAGTTGTGAAAGCATCACCCGACAACTCGGGAACAGATTACAAGCAGATAATAGCAGAAAAGCGGTAAACAACAACAATTTTATAGTGGTTCGGCTTAAGGGTATTGCCTACGTCCACTTTAAGTACTTTTATTAATAATCTCGTTACAAGCTGATACAATTCTTCCCAAGTACAATACACTTTGAATTATAAGAGACTTAGAACAAGTAGCCTAAACTTCGATGAAGATGAGAGTTTTCGAATCCATGTTGGATGTATGTGATCTCTTCTTGAAGTTGTTTGCAGCGTTCTTAGTGTCTTGAGAGCTTCAAGTGTTAAATTGGTTCAGAATGCAGCAGAGTATCGGCGCTTGAAGAGAGTGAGCCCAAAAGTCCCCTGAATGTTGGAGGTGGCCTTGTATTTATAGGAGTTTTCAGCCTTAAGTCGTGAGTCGTACCCGGCTCATGCCTGACTCGTGGCCGAGTCAAATTAGGTTGTGGCCGACTCATAGAATCATCCCTTCACTCCTCCAATGCTTATTCCTCTGCTGGATTTTATGACAAGTCTTGAGTCGTGTCCGAGTCAATCTTCCTTGGCATAGGCATTGTGGAAATGGGTTACGACTTAATGACTTTAAGTCGTGGGCGAGTCATGGCGAGTCGTCTTATGTTAACTCAAGGCCGAACTACTGGCTCGGTCCAAAGAGATAAGTCGTTCTCGAGTCAACCGAACATAACTCCCTTTATGCTAGCATAAGTCGTATACGACTCATCACGGCCGTAGCTAGTCAACGAGTTATCTCATTTCAGCATGGTTTTGAACTTGTCCCTGAAGCCCTAGGTCGTATCACCTTTTAAGTCGTAAACTTTCATGAGTCGTTAATGTCTTAACTTGCTGGCCTTCCTTACCCGTCAGATCCCTTGAGTCGTACAATCTTTCCTTGAGTCCTTTAAGTCGCCTTGGACTTTAGGTCGTTAACTCGTTGAGTCGGGGACTAGATGAGTCGCTGAGGTTGTTGAGCCGAGGTCTTGCTGAGTCGGCCTTTTCTTACGAACCACTAATCCCTTGAGTCGTATATCCAATGAGTCGGTAAGGACCTCAAGTGGATGAGTCGGGATCAGATGTGTCGGTCCTAGATGAGTCGGATCTAGATAGATGAGTCGTTCTTCCTTCTACATGGATGAGTCGGTATTAGTTGAGTAAATGAGTCGGTTCAAGTTTCAGCGGGGTTAACATTTGCCCCTCGAAGCACGCGCCTAAGTCGTAGGTCGCGTGCTTCGACTTATCTTAACCCGCATGTGCCGACTCATGTCCTACTACCTTAGTACAAAAGGCATGAATCGTTACTTTCATCTTCTTCTTCTCATACCAATCTCCTAAATCGCTTCTGCCATTAACACTCCTTCGAGCTTCCCAAGACGATTTCAACTCAATCAACCTTCAATTTTTTTGGGCATCACACTACGTAAGCAATCCTGCTTTCCTTCCGATTGTCGATCATCATTGACTCATGCGTTTAATTTTCCACTTCCGGTTCGTTCCTTCGAGCTTTACGAGTTTGGTTGGATTGATAGCCGATGAATTTGGGTTTGCCTGATTTGTCTTGTGGCGATTCGTCATTCGAGGCGACTCTGTATCGTGATAGGATTAAAGTTGTTATTTTTGGAGATGCCATTGGGTTAATGGGTTATGGGTTAGGATTTGGAGATAGGACTTGGAGATCTTCTTGCTGCTTAGAACTAGAGTTTTTTCTTTTCACCACGACTCACGATTCAGAGCGCTGCCGGCTCAAAACACCAACGACCCAAAATTAAATCGGCTCATCCTAGCTTGCCCCCCAATCCTTGGGTCGTGGACGAGCTAGCCAGAGAACCGATAATTTGTCTTGACCCGTAGGAAAAACTCTTGAGTTGTTGGCGAGTTAGCACTTAAGGCGCTGCCGAGTTAGCATTCGAGTTGTGTATAATTTAGCTCTTGAGTCGTCTACGACCTAGCACTTGAGTCGTCTACCACTTAGCACTTAAGTCGTCTACGACTTAGCACTTGTACTCCTAAACTCTGCTTGAACTTTGAACTGCTGCTTGAATTTCAAACTGTTGAACTCTGCTGCATTCTTTTACAGATTACTTTGACTTGTAGGTTGACAATCTGTTTAATATGATATTTACAGAAAATTGGGACGAATATACTGCCATCGACCGCCCACATCAAATGACAGATTAGTTAATAACATATAATTAACTTAAATAAATTGTGTGAACGAAGTGCTATCGATTTCAAGTAGAATATTAAAGCAACACTGAAATAGTCAATTGAAACTGACCAGCCTGCACTAATATTATGCTCGAACTTTAAATTAACAAGTTCTGAAATTACCGTAGTCGACCAATCGTCGACCAGTTTAATTCCAGTTATATTTACTTGTTATTTTTATCAGTTTTGCACGACACTTCACACTTTTAGGAAACATGCACCTTCATATTTGAATATCCAGTTGCTTGTGTAGAATGACATCTCAGGAAGAAGATGCAACAGTTCAGACGGGAGAGGCAACTGTTCTTCCGGCTCCACTAGTTAATCCTCCCGAAAGAGTCCCTACCACACTATCATACAAAGTTTTTCGCCAGTTGTGTGCTCAGTTTGGCATTGCTGAATCAGATGCCATTCTTCCTGAGAGAAGTAACATTGCTGACATAGCACCTTCTGGCTTTGTGACAGTTAACCGACAAATGTGCCTAAGTGGGGGCGTTCCTCCTTTCAATGACTTTTTCCAACAACTTCTTCATCAATTGGCCATTGCTCCATCCCAGCTACACCCCAACGGCTACGCCATTCTAATGGGGTTGTGTGTGCTATTTAGGAGGACACTTGATCGACTTCCGAGCTTTGATGAAATTTGTTACTTATGCTCCTTTACCCGGACCAAAGATCATCCTTCTATTACTGTTGTGAGAAGCGCCCGAAACCGCAAATTAATTGTTGGCCTTCCTGACACTGCTCTTGGGTTTCAAACCCAGTTCTTCTTCGTTCGTTGCCCCCCGGGGTTTTATGCTGTGTGGAGGGAAGGAAGTAAGATCATCCATCCTTACTTCGTTTGTTATCTGGCCTTTGTGAGACTGACCTGCTAAGTGTTAACTCTGCTTCTTTTTATTTTCAGCGCTGCCTCCTCCCTCTAGGAATCCCAGTCACAAGTCGACTTTTGAGAGGCTTAAGGCCATGCCGGTTGAGGAGAGAGATATTCAATTTCTGTTGAAAGATGAATTTTTGCATCAGTACGGACTTTTGCATACTTCTCGTTCTACGCGTCCTCATGAAATTCCAGACTCCCCAACTAGAGCGTTGGATGCCTCAGTTTCTACTAGCACATCCATATCAAAAGGACCTGCTCCTGAGGCTTCGCTAGTGAAGTGTTCCACTTCTGTTGATGCTGCGGGGCCATCTGACAAACTTGCCCCGGTTATCGAGGAAGAAGAGCCTCAGGGATCTTCCCATCATTCACAAGAATCTGGTGAAAAAGCTAAGAAATCCAGTCCTGTTAAGCAGAGCAGGGACGATACTTTCGAAGGACTGAGCGACCTCTTTGCTACTTCACAAGAGATCTTTAAAGACGATCCTATCACTGCCGGGATTTCTTCTTCAGTAGTTGAAGCTACTTCTACTTTGCAACAGTCGCCGTCGACTCAAGAGTTGACGCTAACTATTACACCCACAACTACTCCCCAATTAAAGAGTGGTTCGTAGATTGATGCGCGTAGTTTGCACATCACACACACTTAGAATTCCTGGCACTTTTATGCTCTCTTTTTTTTTAACGCTTGAAAGATTCTCAAGTTTTGTTTCTTTTTTTTAATTTTAGGTTTTCCAATGAGGCGAGGCAGCTCGTACTATAATGACTTTCAGCGATATGGGAAACGCAACCAGTATGGCTATCAATCCTATCCTCCTGTTCATAGAGAGACTGATGAAGAAAGGGCTGCCCGGAAGGCTCGGGAAAGACGTGATTATGAAGAACGCTTTGGAAGACCAGATAGTCGACATGATTCCTCCCACAGAGAGAGTGACTCCCTTAAACGCAAATCTCATGATGATAGAGGGAAGAGTCACACAACTGATGACTCGAGCAAACGGGCCAAAGTTATTGAGGAGCCAATGCCTGCGCCTTCAGAGAAGATTACTGCTCCTACTTCTTCTCAATCTCCTGCCCCTTCCCCTACTGATATCCAAGCAATCATCAATAGGCCATCTTACCAAGTTGGACCAGGTCCAGCCACTCTTCAACGCCGATTTCCTAATTGGTGTTTAAAAGGAGTTCGCTTTGACCTCGATCTGGTTCCCATAGATAAAAGTGCTATGTTACGGAACCTTGATGCAGTCAGAACCGATATTGAGAGGATGTCATCTTGGCAGAAACTCGTTGATGAGCTCCAAAGGGTGAATAGGGCCAATCTCGAAGCTATGCTTACCATGGAGAATGACAAAACTGAATGGCAAAAGATCCTTAAATAGCATGATGCAGAAATGAGGAGTATTGCCGATTATAATGAGAAGCTTGAGGCGGAAGTTGGGAAACTTAAAGAGGAGCTTGCTACTTCTTCCACTTCTTATTCTCAAAGGGAGAGTGTGCTTCTTCAACAGGTGCGGGATGCTCATGCCGCGCAAAGGGATGCCGAGGCCAAGGCTGATGGGTTGGAGCAGATTATACAGGGCAACCGCACTGATATTACTCAGTTACGAGGACAAACTGGCCTTCAGGCTGCAGAGATTGAAAAATTGAAAGCCCAGCTATCCAAAGTCGAGAGAGAGCGAGATGAGGCTGTTGCGGGTAGAATGGCAGCTGAAGAGGCCCACGAAGCCACCAAAGCTGACATTGGCTCGACACTATTTGATTTCTACTTGCATTGTATATTAGGGCGTGGCAGTCTTGCATTCCTGGGCCCCAAGTATGAGATTACCCTGGCCGAAGTGTGGGAGGCCGCACTAGATATGTTTAAAGGGGCCGGATACACTGAAGAGGAGTTGGAGGTGCACTACTTAGACTTTGAGGCTCGCGCAGCCCTTGCCAGAGGGAAGGAGCAACTTGCCAGATCGCGGGTTGAAATAGTGGGGGAAGAGCATCAAGAAAAAGAAACAAATTTGAGTGCTCCTGTCCCTCCTTCAACTTCGGCCGATGCTGGCATTATTGGCTCTAGCTCTTATGTACCAATCCCTGCTCAAACTGATACCGGGGCCAAAATTACTCAAGCCACAGATGAATCGCAAGAGAGTTCTGAAGCTCCGGACTATGAAATTGACGTAATAAAGACAACTTCTACAGGTAATTCCACTGTAAATTTCGCTCAAGTGGATTGCTCATTTATTTCACATGGGTTTAATGAGCTCCTTGACTATTTTCTCAATCTTGATGAGCCTTCATCTCCTCTCTTTACTGACTTTAACCTCTTTTCTTCTGTAGAGAAAGTATCAAGCACCGCTCAGATTTCTCCTCCTCCGGTTATCCCTCCTCCGTCACCCCAGGTGGCTCCTCCTCCTGCTTCACAGCCCGGGTCGCAAGAGGAACAAATAGAGGCCCTTCATGGTTTAGACGATCCCATCGCTTCGCAAGAGCATAGAGACGAGGGACTTGAAGGAGGTGAGATATCTCCGGAGCGGACTCCTTCTGATGACATAACTTTGTCTAAACTTGCCACTCCAGGAAGTAAGTCTTCCTCAAAGAGGAGGAAAAAGCACGGAACGTCAAAGAGGAGGGGGAAGATAATCACTGTTACTGAAGAGGAGCCAGAAGTTGGACCAGCTGCGCCTACCCTTCCTTCTTCCCTTGTGCCAACTGACCGACCTGAAAAGCTAATCATTCGACCGGGAAAAGGGTCCAAAGGTAGTAAAAAGAAGTGAAGATTTTAGCTTCATGCCTTTTGTATGTACTGGTCGAGAATTGTGCGGGTACCGGCCCCCGCTTTTCTTTATTTTAAAACCTGTACCTGCATTTCAATTGAATAAAATGATCCTTTGTTTGTACATACTTCTGTTTGAATTTGAGAATGCATTTATTATTCATTTTTGCACAAGTTTATTTATATGATATTGCAGCGGACTTATGGTATGTTGTTTGAGTATTACTTTACTGGTGTAGCTATACTATTATACCATGTTGCCCCCATACCTTAAGCTTGCTGCAATATTTTATACTTCGAGGGGACTTGCACTCTTATTTGCTAAAGAATAATTATTTTATTCTTTAAAGAAAATTTTTGTAGAGTACAACTCCCTTCGTATAAGTTTCTACGCTTTGTCGTTCGAAGAAATCACTTTTTTCTTTTGCTTATGTGCATATTTTACCAAGTAAATTCTTCTATGTGGTAAAGCGGACCTCTGAATGGTACTTTAACTTCTTTTCTTTCTTTTTTTTTTTTTAAAAATCATTTTCTAGAGTAGGTAAATTACTCTTCCTTTGAAAGTTAAAGTACGCTTTTGATGAGGATTTTTTTTTTATATACAAAGTTGTACCTCTGAGGAGGGATTTTTCACGTTTCAACACTTGGAAGTTTTATTTCAATCTCGGTGAAACGTGTACCTCCAAAGAGTTGTGCCTTTGAAGAAATCCTTTTCACGTTTCAACACTTGGAAGTTTTATTTCAATCTTGGTGAAACGTGGGCTTCCGAAGAGGTCTTTCTTCCGAATTGTGTCCCTGGGAGGGGGTTATACCTCTAAGGAGGGATTTTTCACGTTTCAACACTTGGAAGTTTTATTTCAATCTTGGTGAAATGTGTACCTCCAAAGAGTTGTGCCTTCGAAGAAAGCCTTTTCACGTTTCAACACTTGGAAGTTTTATTTCAAACTCGGTGAAACGTGGGCTTTCAGGAAGGTCTTTATTTTGTTTTTGCATTTCAACTTTGGTGAAGTGAAATTCCGAAGAGCGGTTGTTGCACTTCAACTCCTGGCGAAATGTGCCTCCGAAGAGGGCTTTTATTTTGTTTACATTTCAACTCTGGTGAAGTGAAATTCCGAAGAGCGGTTGTTACACTTCAACTCCTGGTGAAATGGGCCTCCGAAGAGGGCCTTTATTTTGTTTGCATTTCAACTCTGGTGAAGTGAAATCCCAAAGAGCGGTCATAACACTTCAACTCCTGGTGAAATGTGCCTCAGAGAGGGTTTACATCGCCTGGAAGTTACTCTCTCATGGTTGGAGGGTCATGACTCCTCCAATCTTTTTTGTTGAGTAGAGAACTTTCTTTTTTGTGGCGTATGACCCATTAGAGGTCTTTATCCTCCGAAGAGTTGTGTCTCCGAAGAGGTCTTGTGCTGCCGATGATGGCTTTGGTTGTTCCTCTGTTCACTTGCTTATGCCTTTTCAATGATCCTATGCCCCCTCCTTTTTTTTTTCCTTTTTTTTTTTTACAAGTAACTTGTTTATTCCAAGGAAATGCGCTTCATTGTCAGGCAATTTCGTGAGAACGAACACTAGCTTCTTAATTGGACGTTTGTTTGTTCAAACGATCTCAATTTATTAGCAAAGACCCGTTTCTGTCGAAATCATAGGCCGTTCAATTGAAGTACTTCCTATCTAGGATTTGAATTCAAGGCTTTTGTGACTTGAAATTTGACAAGAATCACTCGGTCTTTTTATGTGCAAGTTTCACTTCCACTGTCTGCAAAAATTTAAATCGACATTTCAGCAATACATTCTATGTACTTTTTATATCGAAAATAAAGCAAACATGTAATAATAATAAGGAACACAAGATTTATAGTGGTTCGGCCAGGAAATTGGGCCTACATCCACTTTATATTCTTTCATTATTTACTTGCATCAGTTTTACAATTGCTTTCAATTACAAGAATCATACATTCATAATTCTTTTTACAATATTTCAACAAAATTTTCAAGTAAAGTATGGACGCAAATGGTTGCTGCTCCATGCCCTTGGAATTTGATCTCCTTCAACAGTGGTGAGTTTGAATGTGCCGTCAAGAAGCTTCTGACCTATTACATATGGTCCTTCCCAATTTGGCCCAAACACACCTGTCGCTGTCATAATTCTTTTCAGGACTAGGTCTCCAATCTCAAAGCTGCGTTGGCGAACTTTGGAATTGAAATGTCTGGCTATTCTTTGCTGATGAGCTGCAATTCTGAGATTAGCCTCATCTCTTTTTTCATCAAGGAGATCTAGCGCTTCAAGCTGTAGCTTTTCGTTTTCTGCTTGATTGAAATGGATTCTTCTGTGTGAAGGGACTTCTATTTCTACCGGAATCATCGCCTCTGACCCGTATGCCAATGAAAACGGGGTGTGCCCAGTCGCAGTTTTGTGAGTGGTTCTGTATGCCCATAGTGCCAGTGGTAGCTTATCGACCCAACCACCTTTTGCTCTTTCAAGTTGCTTCTTGATGGTTGACTTAATAATTTTGTTCACGGCTTCCACCTGCCCGTTTGCCTGCGGATGAGCTACTGCTGAGAAGCTTTTCCGGATTTTGAATCGCTTGCAAAAATCTTGGAATTCTTCACTTTCAAACTGAGTTCCATTGTCTGTAATTATTTTTTGAGGCACACCGTATCTGCAAATGATGTTTTTAGTCACAAAACTTATCATCTTCTTTGAGGTGATAGTGGCCAGTGGTTCAGCCTCTGCCCACTTAGTAAAATAATCTACAGCAACAATGGCATATTTAATTCCAGATTTGGCAGTTGGTAACGGTCCTACAAGGTCGATTCCCCATATCTCAAACGGCCATGGACTTACCATCTGTGTGAGTTCAGTGGAAGGAGCTCTAGGAATTTTGGCGAATCTTTGACATCTGTCACATTTTCGGGAATACTCCGCTGCATCTCGATTAATTTCTGGCCAAAAATATCCGTACCGGAGAATTTTCTTTGCTAATGTTTGGCCACCTGAATGATCACCTCATTCTCCTCCGTGTACCTCTGCTAAGATTGCTTTAGACTCTTCCCTGGATACACATCGAAGTAATGGCATTGAAAATCCCCATCTGTATAACCGGCCATCCTGGATTACGTATCGAGAGGCTTTTCTCAGTAGCTTTTGTCGTTCTTTTGAGTTCCCTGGTAAGGATCCATCGAGCAGATATTCTATTATCGGAGTCATCCATGATTCTTGCTCTTGAGACATGCTCATGATCCAATCAATGTCCATCTCATCAATGCTAGGAGTCGACAGGACCTCCACTGGAGTTAGCCCCAAAAATTGAGCTTCGCCTGTGCTCGAATACTTCGCGAGAGAATCTGCTTTCATGTTTTCTTCTCGAGGAATGTGGCTTATCATGTAATGATCGAAATCACCCAGGAGTTCCCAAGCCTTTGACAAGTAGGCGGGCAGATTCCCCCCTTTTTCTTGGAATTCCTTTTTGACTTGGCATACAATAAGCTGAGAATCACTGAATATCTGTAGCGCTCGGATGTTTAATTCTTTAGCAATCCTTAAGACAGCGATAAGGGCTTCGTATTCTGCTTCATTGTTTGTTGAAGGAAATTCCAATCTTAGTGCATAGCATAATGATCGACCTTCAGGAGTCTCAAGTACAACTCCAGCTCCAGAACAGTAGTCGTTTCTCGCACCATCGACATATAACTTCCACTGGATAGGGGAATTGTCGACCGTTTCTTCCTCACTGTTACCCTTATCTGTAAATTCTGCAATGAAATCCGCTAAAGCTTGTCCATTGATTGCTTTCCGGGGATGATAAGTGATGTCATACTGACTGAGTTCAATATTCCACTTTAGAAGACGACCCGAAGTTTCAGGGCGAAACAGGACTTGCTTTAAAGGTTGATCAGTGAGGACTCTGATAGGATGAGCTTGAAAATATTGCCTCAATTTCCTAGACGCAATTAGTAAACAATAGGCGAGTTTTTCCAACTTAGAGTAATTCATCTCTGCCCCAGTGAGTCTTTTGCTGATATAGTAAACTGGATGTTGAATCCTTTTGTCTTCCCGTATCAGCGCTGCACTTAAAGCGTGAGATGATACTGCCAAGTATATAAGAAGATCCTCGCCATCGCCAGGCCTAGAAAGTATTGGAGGCGTCTCCATATGGCGAATCAATTCATCAAAGGCTTTTTGGCATTCGGGAGTCCAATCGAAGTTTTTCTTTCCTTTCTTTAGGGCGTCAAAGAATGGGATGCATTTATCTGTGGCTTTGGAAATGAACCGACTCAAGGCGGCAACTTTTCCATTGAGACTTTGCAATTCCTTCTTTGTTCTAGGAGCTTTGACTTCTTTCAAGGCAGTAATTTGAGCTGGACTAGCCTCAATGCCCCTAGCGCTGACGATAAACCCTAAGAACTTTCCGGACTCGACCCCAAACGTGCATTTCAGAGGGTTAAGCTTCATTCTGTATTTCCGGAGGACTGCGAACATTTCTGCCAAGTGTTCAATGTGATCCGCTGCTTTCTTAGACTTTACTAACATGTCGTCGACGTAGACTTCCATAGTTTTGCCCAATTGCGGTTTGAACATAGCAATAACAAGTCTTTGGTAGGTTGCCCCTGCATTCTTCAATCCGAAGGGCATAACTCTGTAGCAATAAAGACCAACATCGGCGATAAAGCTCGTGTCCTCCTGATCCGGTTCATGCATCATGATCTGGTTATATCCGGAGTAGGCATCCATGAAAGATAACAATTCATGCCCCGCTGTTCCATCTACCAGTTGATCGATCCTGGGTAAAGGAAAGCAATCTTTGGGGCAGGCCTTGTTCAGATCTGAAAAATCGATGCACACTCTCCATTTTCCATTAGCTTTCTTAACCAGCACAGGATTTGAAACCCAATTCGGATATGTAGATTCTTTGATGAACTTATTTTCCATGAGTCGATCAATTTCCTCTTTTAATGCTGCTGACCTTTCTGGACCTTGGGTTCTTCTTTTCTGTTTTACTGGTGTAAATTTTGGGTCAATATTCAGAGCGTGTACTGCAACTTCTGGAGATATTCCACACATATCAGCATGAGTCCAAGCGAAGACATCCAGATTTGCTTTCAGGAAAGATATCAAGATATTCTGAATTGACACATTAAGCTGTGAACCCACATTCAACACCTTATTTGGGTCCTTCGGGTCAACAGGTACCGGTACTGTCGTTTCAACCGGCACTACTCTATTCTCCCCTGCACTGGCTTTTCTGGGATCCATCTCTTTCCGTGCCCCGCTATGCTCGCTAGTGCAGGGTCCGCCCTGTAATTGCTACAAGGCTGGCTCTTTGATGCGGACCGGGGCGGCCGCATCCTTTCCCATTTCCCTTTTTCTTGACTCTCGCAACTCTGTCAAATAGCACTCTCGCGCAGCATTTTGATCCCCTTTTATAACTCCTACTCCATTGTCTGTAGGGAATTTAATAGTGAAGCACCACGGGGCTAGGATAGCTTTGAACGCTGCGAGCGTTGGACGACCAAGGAAAGCATTATAAGCAGAAAATTCATCGACAATCACAAATGTTTGCTTGCGGACTACTTTCCTTTCTCCTTCCCCAAGTTCTACAAGCAGATGGATGGTTCCTATTGGTTGCTTTGGCTCCCCAGTGAAGCCAGCGATCTTCTGCGATGAGGCTTGTACATCGACCATCGGGATTTTCATTTGGTCGAATGTCTTCTTGAAGAGGATATTACATGATGCTCCGCAGTCAATGAGAACTCTTCTGACAATGGCCGGTCCGATACCAGCTGAGATGACCAAGGGATCTAGGGTAGGAGCTTCTATACCTGTGGAATCTCTGGCTCTGAAAATAATATCATCACTGAAAGTTTTCTGTTGTTTCAGGGGCATAGTGTCTTCTAAAACAAAGACGTCTTCTTCGGCTGGAACATATTTCAAAGCCCTGGTATATCTCTCCATCTCACCCCAGCTCTTGCCAGCTGGGTGAGGTCCTCCTGTAATGACATTGATAATGGGCCTTCCAGATTCATGCCCCGTAGCTTTCTCACCTATCCTAGGCTGATGAACAGGAGTCTGTTGCCCCTGACTTGACGATGCAGGATTGTTGCTATTCTTTTTCACAAATTGATGCAGCTTGTTTTCTCTTAGCAATTCTTCAATCAGATTTTTCAACTGGCGGCATTCATCGGTCTCATGACCGGGTTGATTATGGAAGCGGCAGAACTTCCCACTTTGTATAGCCTTTTTCCCGGTCCTCAAAGGGATAGGTTAGGGAGGTCAACCGAATCTTTAATGGCGAGGTAGATACGCTCCGGCGTATCTGATAAAGGAGTATACTCTGATGGCTTGAAGGATCGGGGCTTCTTCAGATTACTCTGTTTCTTCCCATTGTTATTTTCCCTTTTTTGTCCTACAGATTCATTCTTGCATGGAGCAACAGTGTTACCTTCAGCTTTTTCCGACACTGCCTTTACCGGTACAGGACGGCTTTCCAGGCATATGAATTCATCTGCCTTTTTGTAGAACTTTTCGAGGGAGGTTGGCTCTTTCATGTTTAGCCATTTCCCAAATTCGCTTGACTTATCAATAGCCCTCATCAGATAAGTCAATATCATTCGCGGTTCAGCATTGTCCACCTCTACCAGCGCTATATTAAAGCGGTTCAAGAAAGATCTGATAGATTCACCAGGATTCTGTTCTATACTTGACAACGACATGATGTCCTTGGCCTTTGAAGCATATAGTCTGAACTGCTCCTTGAATTTTCGGGTCAAGTCTGAAAACTGATCAATAGATCGGACTGGCAACTTGGTGAACCACAGTAGAGCCACACCCTCAAGGTATACGGGGAAATATCGGCACTTTATCTCGTCAGAGGCTCTGGCACCTGTCATATGCCAATCATATTTATACAAGAATTCATTCGGATCACTTGTCCCTTTGTAAGCTGGGATAGTTGGAGGGACAAACTTCCTTGGAAATTCCGCCTTTAAGATTTTCTCAGTAAATGGAGTTTTACTTGGGGCGAAACCCCATTCTTTCTCATCTTCAACCCTTTGCATACTTTCTTTCATGACTTGCCGGACCATTCCAGAAAGATACTCCTCATCATGTCGAGTTCCAGATCCACCAACCTCAGGAAGCGTTTGCTCAAAGGGACTGGCAGCCCTTTCTGGAGCATTCCTTTCATTAGCATCATGAATGTTGCCAGCATAATTCCTTCCATTACCAGCCGGTTGATTATTTGCCCCGAGCAAATCATTCAACTTATTCAGAATTAGAGCATTTTGGGCACTCTGAGCCTCTAATTGTGCATTCTGGGCGTTTATTTGCTGGTTCAGCCCTAATATTACAGCATCCAACTCCGCTTTCGTAACCCCAGCAGACGTAGTGGGTTGATTAGGTACAGGGGAAACGGATGTTCCCTCTTGAACGTTCCCAGATCTGACAGATCTACTCTTCCTTCCAGGAGCCATAATCTCAGACAGACTTCTGGTTTTCAAGGAAATTCTCTCTACAAATCTCTGTGAAGCAATGATGATAATTTTTCCTGAGTTCAATTCTCAGTGAAAGCACCAAAAATGTTAACGCTAAAATTTGAACGCTAACACCCCGGTGTATGAGTTGTAGTTGTGAAAGCACCACCCGACAACTCGAGAACAGATTACAACCAGATAATAGCAGAAAAGCGGTAAACAACAACAATTTTATAGTGGTTCGGCTTAAGGGTATAGCCTACGTCCACTTTAAGTACTTTTATTAATAATCTCGTTACAAGCTGATACAATTCTTCCCAAGTACAATACACTTTGAATTATAAGAGATTTAGAACAAGTAGCCTAAACTTCGATGAAGATGAGAGTTTTCGAATCCATGTTGGATGTATGTGATCTCTTCTTGAAGTTGTTTGCAGCGTTCTTAGTGTCTTGAGAGCTTCAAGTGTTAAATTGGTTCAGAATGCAGCAGAGTATCGGCGCTTGAAGAGAGTGAGCCCAAAAGTCCCCTGAATGTTGGAGGTGGCCTTGTATTTATAGGAGTTTTCAGCCTTAAGTCGTGAGTCATACCCGGCTCATGCCTGACTCGTGGCCGAGTCAAATTAGGTTGTGGCCGACTCATAGAATCATCCCTTCACTCCTCCAATGCTTATTCCTCTGCTGGATTTTATGACAAGTCTTGAGTCGTGTCCGAGTCAATCTTCCTTGGCATAGGCATTGTGGCAATGGGTTACGACTTAACGACTTTAAGTCGTGGGCGAGTCATGGCGAGTCGTCTTATGTTAACTCAAGGCCGAACTACTGGCTCGGTCCAAAGAGATAAGTCGTTCTCGAGTCAACCGAACATAACTCCCTTTATGCTAGCATAAGTCGTATACGACTCATCACGGCCGTAGCTAGTCAACGAGTTATCTCATTTCAGCATGGTTTTGAACTTGTCCCTGAAGCCTTAGGTCGTATCACCTTTTAAGTCGTAAACTTTCATGAGTCGTTAATGTCTTACCTTGCTGGCCTTCCTTACCCGTCAGATCCCCTGAGTCGTACAATCTTTCCTTGAGTCCTTTAAATCGCCTTGGACTTTAGGTCGTTAACTCGTTGAGTCGGGGACTAGATGAGTCGCTGAGGTTGTTGAGCCGAGGTCTTGCTGAGTCGGCCTTTTCTTACGAACCACTAATCCCTTGAGTCGTATATCCAATGAGTCGGTAAGGACCTCAAGTGGATGAGTCGGGATCAGATGTGTCGGTCCTAGATGAGTCGGATCTAGATAGATGAGTCGTTCTTCCTTCTACATGGATGAGTCGGTATTAGTTGAGTAAATGAGTCGGTTCAAGTTTCAGCGGGGTTAACAGACCGAGTCCAAACAAACTAGTTAAGTGAATTTTGAAGATAAAAATCAAATATTGAATTGTAAGTTGGAGGTGAATTAAGTTAAAAAAAATTAGTTAATTAAATATGTTAATGGGATTTAAATTGGCAAAATACAAGTTGAATTGTGAGTTAACGAAATTGGATTGTAAATTAAAAGCGAATGGTAGGAATAGAACTTTAATTATAAATAGTATCCAACATATATTGCAAGTAAATTAGATATAATGGAAATGTTGTCGAATGAAATAAAATTGGATTATAATAGAAATTGTTTGAATTGCAAATAAAATTCAAGTGAGTAAAAATAGATTGAAATGGCCTTGTTATTAAAAAATAAATTCAGAAATGAACTGAAAATGCGAATTAAATTTAAAATGGATTGAACGAATAAACAAATTGAATTAAATTAACAAATGGATGGAATTTGATTAAGTAAGAATCAAATTAGAATAGGAAATAGAACTTGTTACAAAAAGAATTGGAAGTTGGCTACAAGAAAAATAAACATAAGTTATGAGGCTAATTAACTTGAAGTAAATAAATTAACTTAAGCAAATATTCGAATGGAAGCTCGGCTTAAGTGAAAAAGATATTTAATATATAAGTGTGTTAGATATTTAATATATAAGTGTGTAATGTTTTCGAGCTTTATGGAATTGGTGCAAGAAGAAATGGAATTATTATTGTCGCGACCCAAATTTCATCGTTCGAAAATGGACACCCGTACTTCACTTGTACTCGAATGCCACAGATTCAACCATTGAAATCTGATTCACGCTGGAGCTTTTAACACATTGAGTGCAACAACACAGCGGAAAAAAATGAATAATGTATAACTCCAGTGAATACAATATCTGATACAATATGATACAACAGATCCATAAATATCAAGCACAAGATACAGCAGCAGAAAGAGATAACTTGAACTTGAACCACCTAGAGAGAACTCCAATATCCGCAACTTCATGTCCAATCTAAAGCTAGCTCGAACCCCCATCAAGTAGGACATAAGCCAGGTCAGTCATCCAAAGGCTGAAAAAGATTTCCAAGAGCTACCAAACCGGACACTTCGAAAGATATCTATCTACATCTATTATCTGACTATTTAAAAAATCTACCTCTAAACTGCCCGTGTGGAAAATTGTGGGCAGAACAATAAACTCCAGGTCGGTCATGGGACTGATATGAGCAAACAAAATAGTTTTGTCTTTAAAACAAACAACAAAAGAACATAAAACTAAAATCCGTAATGCTTTTTTTTGAAAATGAAACTACCATAAGGCCTCCAACCGCACACACCTTGCAAATGCAGAATTGCAGGAGATTTCTTCTTATGATAGTCAAAAATACTTGATACGCAAAAACCATTTGATATTATTATTAGTGCATAGTGGAAAACATTTCGAAAGTATAATATTAATCTTAGCCAGCATACAACATTTAGTCGTATGTCTACTATAGCTACCATGTTCAGTAGCAGGTTACCGCCACATTCCATGGCAGGTTATACAACTAAAACCGTACAGGGCGCGTATTGTTTCTTTGGATTTCCAACAGATAGTCAGGCTAAGGAACTTCCTTACCGAATAGAAAACCTCTGGAGGGACGCCCTCAAGAACCAAATGGTTCCCTACCAACATAAGGCCGGGTTTCCCCTTCCTGGAAGTAACACCTCAAGTAAGCCATCCCGGGTCGTTACCGACCTTTATCCGAGGTACCTCTACACCAACAACCATAAAGCAATAAATTTGAAGCAACCACAAATTTAAGTATCTAGGCTCCATACCATGATACCACTTATAATCCAGAAGGAAATGGACATGCCCTAAGGGCGCGACCCCTTAAACCTTGCCGCAACATTCCTATTTCGACCATTTACGGGTTGTGAGGCTCGACGAAGTCTCGTCCACAAAGCTACACTTTTCACAATGTCATGCTTTGATCAACAAATGATCAGCAGCACTTCGTATGCCACATTACCAAATTGGAAATATATCACAAGTAACCATCAACTACCTAACCTCTAAGCTCGTACGTCTCAGAGAAGGGCGTTAAGCTAAGAGAATAAATTTTCCGCCACCAAACAGAAATGTATTTGATAGAAACCAGTTTTACATCTCAAAGTGTAACGTTAGACACACATCGATACAAGTCTGTTCCGGGTTCGAACAGAACCGAAGGGACTTCATAAAGAAGCCCTTGCAAATCCGGATAATCCCTAATCACGTCCGGACTTCCCATCACAAAGGGTGATCAAATCTCTATACCGGGGATAAGCCGGTGCAGAGACACTCGACGAGTTATCCTTTCGCTTTCGAAAATATCCGACCTTCACCAACATTCTTGAAATGCTATCCATATCATCGTATCATTACTCTGAATGGGTTATATGACACAAGGTCCTCTCCCGGCTAAACCGAATAATGAGCGCAATATTTAAAAACATATGGATATTTGGATCTCAGTTAAGTCACAACTTATTACCCAAAACCTTTCTTTCAAATGGGTTAAACAAATTACCATTTTCAAATTTTTAAAAAGATTCACTTCACAAAGTTCGCCCATCTTTCACAAAGATTTAATCACGGCTTTTCAAAACAAATACATTTCAATTTGGATTAACCCATCCAATCTTTAAATCAAAGATTCAATTCATAGCTTTCAAAACTATTTCAATTCCATTTCAAACTTGAAATTTTTCAACACAAAATGGAAATCCTTTCTTTATATGAAAGCTATTATTATTTGCACAAGTTAAAGCCCTTCAACTCTAAATTTTGGGTAAAATTCAAATTTCCCAAATGCTACTTTTAAAATGGTTTAATAACCCATATAAACACATTTATAACTTGTATAACCTTTTAAACCATAATTTCCAACTTAGAATTCAATTTCAAATCTTGAATTCAAATTTAAATCCATTTATATTAAATTTCAAAACTTAATCAAGTTATTCACAATGTGATATCCTAGAATTTCAAGGAATTTAAAATATGATAATCTCTTAATTTAAATTATTTAAAATTGATAAAATTGCTATTTCAAATATAATTAACCAAATTATAATAATGTGATGTTTTAATTATGGTTATAAATTGATTTTAATAAGAATAATTATTTAATTTGTGTTATTTTATAAATTTAATTTTAATAGACTTATTATTTTAAAATTTAATAAGTGTTGTTTAAATATATATATATATATATATATATATATATATATTAAGTTGTTTTTAAATGGAATAATCAATTTCAAAATTAATAATGTGTTTATTTAAAAATATAAATGTTTGAGTTGATTTTAAATTGGATTTTAAAGGAAAAAATTGAATTTGAATCTGGATTTAAGTTTGAATCATTAAATATAATTATTTTAATACATTTTGATATGAAATGTATGAATAAAGTTTTTATTTAAATAAGATTTTGTTTTATATTGTTTTCCTTAAAGAATATTATTTATATAAATTTGGAAAAAAATATTTATTTGATAGTAAATAAATACAAAAGTTATATTGACATTTTAAAATGAATTTAATATATTATATATGATTTTATTTAAATCATAATTGTTTATATTTTATTTCTTCTAAAAAAGGTTTTATTTATATAAATTTGGGAAAGCATTTATTAATTTAGAAAAGTATTAATTAACTAGGAAAATTCATTATAAAGGCTTTTAAATAATTTTAAAACAAATGAAAATAAAAAAATGACAAGTGATGCATTTCTAAGCATGTTAAATACTTGTGTTGGGTAAATAATTATTATTGATGACAAATGTAAGTTGTGATAAAAAGTGGAATAATTTATTTTCCATTTTCTTTAATCTTAATAAATTTAAATTCAAATCTATATAAACACTCATCTCCCCTCTCTTCTGTTTTCTTTCTTTATCTTTTCATTTTTAATGCAAAAACTCAAACCCTGTAACATTTTTTTAAAAACCAGCAAATCCCCAAATAAAAATTTGTTAACAAATTTCCAAACAAGAGAGCTTAAACTTGTAAACCCAATTCTCAAATCCAAGAATCAAAACCTGTAACTCTCCTCAAATTCAAGTTTAAACTTGAAAATTCTTTTATCTTCAGCCTGCAAACACTCCTCAAACCAAATCAATGCTCTGTAAAACATTTTACATGATTCAAAACCTAATCTGCAATGGTTCTTTTCAATACCTGGAACCATTTTTATACAAAGCCTATAAACACTCCTCAAAACATCAAGCTCTGCAAACAAATCAAGTCTGTAACCATTTTGCAAGTTCTAGACTAAAGCCTGTAACCATTTTCAAGAATTCAAGTCTGAGGCAAAATCAAAGTTATCAAAGCTTTTCAGTTTTTAAAGCAAGCACTCCAGTTTTAATGAATGAAAGCAAATTCAGTTTCAAAGTTCCAATTTTTCAAGCTCTGTTCAAAATTGCTTTAGCTTCTCTGCTCATCATATCTGTGAGTAAACATTTATTTAAAAGTTAAGTTGGTAAATGTTTGTTGCATATGAGTTTCTGTGATGAAGAATGTTGCATTTTTTTATAAGTATAATCTCTGCATGTATCTGATTTAAGTGTCCATATTGGATAGCTTGAGTATATCTCTGTTTATAAGTTCAGAGTTTTAAATTTTATCAAAAATTAAATCTTTCAATCTGCTCTCTATCAGGTTTAGAAAATCAAACAAGAATTGTTTGTTTAATCTTAATTTAAGCTTTGAAAATAAAATTAAGTAATGAAGGTTTGAGTATCACCTGGAAAAGTAAATAATTGTAAGAATTTTCGATAAATGTAAAATTCGAACTCTATAATCTTTTGATTTTCTTTTATAACCTAAATCCTTGTCTTAGATAATGATTTTTAAGAGTTAAATCTTAATTTATAAGTTTGTTTGAATGAGATTTTCAAGGTTGATCAGAAAGTGAGTTTTTGGTCTTTTCTGACGATCAAGGAGTTTGGGATGAATGAGAATGCTAGAGGAGGTGGCAAGGAGGTAGGTGAGCATGGGAAAAATGCTCGCTGGATTTTACGATCGTCGTGGCGATGGCGATGGCGAAGGGCTGATGTAGGGTTTAACACCCAATTATGGTCAGGGTTATAGCCTAGGTCTCTGTGGCATTTCGAGTGTTTCGAGTTGGTTAGGGCAAAGGGGAATTGAAGCCTAAGATCTTGACGATGCTTTGGACGGAGGAGAGGCATTACTGGTGGTCGGAATCGGCCTGGCGAGGCATTTCTGGTTGTTGAATTTGGGTCCAGGTAGATCTGATGAGTTCATTTTTGTCGCTGAGCTCGATCGAGAATGGTGGATTGTCTGATGCAAGAAAACGTTGCTGTCAACTTGTTAGAGATGATCAGGGGTGCCGGATCTCCGGCGATCGATGGTGCATGTGCACCTAGATTCAGTGTGTAGTGGGTTTGGGTTCGATTGTTTCTCGAGTAGGGTCTCGGGGTAGAAGGGTTTTGGATCGATAATTTTCTTTGGGTCGTACGCGAATTTGAGGGTAATTGTAAAAGTCTTTAACAGCTTAATTTACCAAACAGTTTTACAATTTAGATCAAACTCTGTTTTAAAAAGAAGAAAAGAGGAAGATGTATTTGGTTGATTCAAGTACATATGGGTTAAACCTAAAGCAAATGTTAAAACAAGTTTTAAAATTTAAATGACAGTAAGTTTTTAAATTTTAAAAATCAAGTTAAATCAATTCTCTTGAAAATTCATTTCTTTGTAATGAATGTTTTGAATAAATTAAGTTGTATGATTTGTTTTGATTTAAATGTATTAAGTTAAATACTTAAGTTATTTTCAAACTTAATTTGAAATGTAAAAAGGAAATTAATTGTAACGACCCGTATTTTACGTGTTGACATATTGTAAATAGTTGCCATTAAGTCGTTGATGTTGTTAAGCCGTGTGGAGCTTAGGTTGTATAAGGGATTTGAGTTGAGCGACTTATAGGTTTGGAACGACCTAGGAGTTAGGTCGTGTAGGGGTTAAGTCGTATAGGATTTAGGTCGTGTGGAAGTTAGGTCGGTTGAGCGACCTAAGGGGTGAGCGACCTAAGGAAGAAGAGCGACTTAAGACAGTATGACCTAGTAGTTAGCGAGTTAGTATGTTAGAACTAGTTAACGAGTTAAGGAATAGGTCGTTAACGAGTTATTAGTTAGAGTGGGTTAGCGAGTTACGACTTATAGGATGTTAGCGACCTAAGATAGTGAGCGGCCTATAAGATAGTGGTTTAGGTCGGTGGAGCGACCTAAGGGTTAGGCGACCTAAGGGGTTAGGTCGTGTGGAAGATAAGTCGTGAGCGACCTATATCAGGTTGCTGTGTATTAGTTAGGTCGCATGAACGTTAAGTCGTCAAGTCGCATAAGTGATAGGTCGATAGGTCATGGGTGTGTTGAGTCATTAGGTCGGCAGAACTTTAGGTCGTAGGCCATTGAGGTTATAGGTCGTGGGTCTTAGGTCGTGGACGACTTATGGGGGGCGGCGACTTAAGGAATTCAGCCTATAAATAGAGGGGTTTGGTTCACTTTTTGGCACCGGATTTTGAAGCGACAAAGTGCTGCCATTTTGAGAGCTTGACTACAACACTTCTTCACTTCTTTTCTCCACTCTAATCTAGTGATTCCTTCCATCTAGATTGAATATCAAATCGAAGATCCAAGAGCCAAAGTTAGAGATCTCCATCCATCGAAGAGAGATTTCATCATTTGAAGAGGAGCTTTGGGGGATCAAGTTAGATCCTTTGCTGTCCAGATCTGGAGTTGGTTGTTTTTGAGGTGTTTTGGTGATTCGGTGAGTGGTGGTTATCTCTCACACGGACCCAAAGGAGTATATTGGATCGGTGGTTTGTTTATGTGTTAAAGAGAGTGATTTCATGCATTTTTCTCAAGTCTGCATGTAGATCTATTGCTCATGATGATTTGACATCTATTTTACTACATGTTCACTTATGCAAGTTCATTCATCAAGTTGTAGAGATATTGTTCATAATTCATGCTTGTTAGAATGCATGTTAGATTTGGACTCTTTATTTACGAAATTGCCATTATTGTTGTAATTGTTTATTTAGATCTTGTTTGAATGATTGATTACTTGGATTAATGTTTGATTTGATGGATTAGTTGATTGATAACTTGATTTGGACAAGTTGGTCGAAGATGATTCAAAAGCTAAGTGGAAAGGCTCTTGAATAAGGAAAGCTGCTTGTGGCATATGAAGCGGATGTTGAAGCTCATATAGATAGATTTGATGATGATGTTGAGATGAGACTTTGCCATGATGCGATGAGGAAAACCATTATGTTGAGATGGGACTTTGCTATGATGCGATGAAGCAAAGCATGATGTGAGAAAGCCTTGGTTTAATCCAGACGGGATCATCCCAAGCATGTTGATAACTCGGTGATGTGGTCCGGGTTTGTGGATAATGGTTAGCTTGAGAGGCGCTTGAGCTAGTATGGGAATAGTGGTCGAGGAGGATGACTAGAAGGCTGAGATTTCATCGTTGTTGAAGGTTCTAGCATGCTCAAAGCAAGAGTACGTTGGGACGGGTCACGATGACGTTCCAAGCACGGGTCACGATGACGTGCTAGTACTCTAGGCAAATGCGATAGTCCTAGGCACGGGTCACGACGACGTGCGGAGCTATGTCTAGAACCGGGGTTACCATTAGCCCTTGGCAGGCAATCATTCAACTAACTAGGAAATCAAGGCAATGATAACAGTGATAGCCAGAGTCATGGATGTTTGGATGTTTGGTTGTGTCGTCGCTTGGGTCAAGAGCGATGTTTTCAGGGTGCTTATCTGATCTTGGTTTAGGCCTTGGGGGTTTGTACTTGGAAAACGCCGACGTTGACTCGAGTGATAATTACTTTGCTTTGAATGTCTGAATTGCTATGTTTACTTCTTCTTAGTGTGTCTGGGGGCTATCACTGTAGAAAGAGGTGGAGTGGGATGGTTGGGTTCCTATTCCTTTTACCCTTTATGCTCTTTTGGTATGTTTGATAGTTGATTCACTGCTCACTAAGACTTTTGTCTGACTCAAGGTTTTATGTTTAACTCTTATTACCTTGGGCTGTTCATCCATGTTGGGATGGACAGACTAGGTAGCAGGTGACAGGTGCTGTTCATAGTGGCCAACGCTGTTGACGACGAAGACGAGCTGGAGGATTTTGCATATTGTTTTCTTACTATATGTACTGGGTGTTCCGTTGTTTGTATATTCTCTGAGTGATATGTAGTGAGGCTTGATGTATTGACTTTGCTGATTGTTGTATCAAACTATTAGAGTTTATATGATGAGATTCTGTTATGTGGAGCTTCACTATGTATATTTTCTATTGTATTTTGTCCATGCGCTGTGAGTAAAATGATAGAGTTTATTGTTTTTACCTTACCCTGATGATCGTCCATGGCGGCTTGGCACACTTTTCAGCGCATTATTTCTTTGTTTACTGCAGGAGTCATGGGCGGTCGTCACATTTGGTATCAGAGCTTTGGTTAATCGATTTTAGCCAACGCTCGCTGATGTAACTACGTATGAGAGACGTAATTGTATTTTGATGGATGATTACTATATACAATATAGTAGCTTAGAAGGATTTGAACTCCTTATGTAGTTGTTTCTCAAGGTGTTCTAATCATTCCTTTTTATAGATATTAAGGATGAGTCGAAGAGGGAGACCAGCTGCTAGGGAAGGCCGTGCGGCTGAAGGGGCTGCTGATTATGCTACTATGTTTGAGGCCATGATGACTTCGATCATGAGAAGGATGCCAGCCTCGGGGTCATCGGTTGATGTTGGAGTTCAGGTTCAAGCCCCAAAACCAGTGGATTTTGCTAAGTTGTGTAAAGACTATACTGCTCTTGGAGGAAAGGTTTTCTTGGGAACAGAATCAACCATTGAAGTTCAGAGATGGATTGATGCTTGTAGAAGGATCTTTGGTGATTTGGGAATTGAGGATGCAACTAAGAGGAAGCTTGCATCAAGACAGCTACAAGGGAGAGCTTCTGATTGGTGGAACTCTATCACCATTGATACTTCAGAGGAAGAGATTACTTGGGAGCAATTCCAAGCGAGATTTGAGGCTAAGTTCATTTCTACAGCTCAGAAATCCGTTCTGTTTAAAAAGTTTGTGGAGCTCAAGCAAGATGGGAGACCAGTTCTTGAGTATGTTTCTGAGTTTGAAGCTTTGTCCAAGTATGCTCGGTCGTATATTGATTCTCCCTATCAGAAGAATGAGAAGTTTGTGACAGGTTTGGACACTTATCTTGGGAGACACTTGGTGGATCATCTGGACGATCCATTTGAGAAGCTTGTGGAGAAAGCTCTCAGGCATGATAATCTGTTTCCTAAGGAAGGATCTGTTGTTGCTGTGACCAAGGAGCAAAGTGGAAACAAGAAGAGAAAGCAGCAGCAGCAGAAGGGTAAGGATGGCCAAAAGAAGCCAAAGGGTGAAGTGATCTGCTACAACTGTCGACAAAAGGGTCATCTCTCCAGAGATTGCAAGAATCCGAGAGTGCCGGTGAAGTGCCACAACTGTGATAAGCTGGGGTATATTAGGAGGAATTGTCCGGAACCGAGGAAGGACAGGCAGATTGTGCAAGCTTATGCTTTGTGGGCTGTGCCATCGTCTTTGGAAGCTCCTACTACTAAAGAGAAAGGAAAGAGTGTGGTGGTTCAAGGTACTCTATCCATTTTTGATGTTCCAGTTAGAGTGTTGTTTGATACTGGAGCGTCTCATTCTTTTGTTTGTAGTGAACTTGTAGGCCGGTTGGGTTTGGAACCTGATATTGTTGAGAGACCATTGGTTGTGACTAATCCAGTTGGGGGTTCGTCTTGTTTGTGTATGATATGCCGTGGTCTAGTTGTGTCGAGTCATGATTGCTCTTTTGTTTGTGATTGTTTTGTTCTGAACTTTGTGGGGTTCAGAATTATTTTGGGTATGGACTGGCTCAGGAAATATGCGGTAAAGGTTGATTGTGAGAGGCTTGAGGTGACAGTCGAGAATGTGGAGGGGCGAAAGGTTGTGATACGATGTAAGCATGAGGAAGGCGTCTTCATGAGCTTCATGTATTCGCTGGTTGTTCCACGGGATGGACTGTCATCGGTGCCTGTTGTGAATGGATTTGAGGATGTCTTTGACGAGGTCAAAGGATTACCGCCGCATAGGGAGATCGAGTTTCGTATCGATCTAGTTGAGGGAGCCAGACCTATTGTGATGACTCTTAGGCGAATGGCGCCTAGGGAACAGCAAGAGTTGAAGGTGCAAGTTGATGACCTTTTGCAGAAAGGATTCATTCGGCGTAGTGTGTCCGAATGGGGTGCACCAGTTGTGTTTGCAACCAAAGCGGATGGATCGTTGAGGTTGTGTGTGGATTATCGTGAGCTGAATAAAGTGACTAAGAAGAACAAGTATCCATTGCCGAGAATAGATGACTTGTTTGATCAGCTTCACGAAGCTAGGGTGTTTTCTCAGATGGATTTGGCAACGGGATTTCACCAGTTAAGAGTGGCAAAGGATAGTGTGCCGAAGACTGCTTTCAGGACACCATCTGGTTTCTATGAGTGGCTGGTAATGCCGTTTGGATTGACCAATGCACCAGCATATTTTGTGGATCTTATGAATAGGGTGTTCAGAGATCAGTTGAACAAGTTTGTACTTGTGTTCGTGGATGATATTTTGGTTTACTCCAGAAATGAAGAGCAACACAAGACACACTTGCAGATTGTTTTGGAAATCTTGCGGAAACATCAGCTGAAGGCTAAGTTTTCGAAGTGTCACTTCTGGAAGAGTGAAGTGAGGTTCTTAGGTAATGTTATCTCTGGAAATGGAATAGCGGTTGATCCCACTAAGGTGGCAGCGATCCAGGATTGGGTTAGACCTAAGAATGCATCTGATGTGAGAAGTTTTCTTGGATTAGCAGGATATTATCGACGGTTTATCAAAGACTTTTCCAAGGTAGCTGCACCATTAACAGGATTGACGAAAAAGAACAAAGTGTTCAGATGGGATACTAAGTGTGAGCAAGCTTTCGGAATCCTGAAAGAGCGATTGACAAGTGCTCCTGTTTTGGCTATTCCAAGTGGGAATGATGATATGGTGGTTTACACCGATGCATGTGGCACTGGACTTGGGGCAGTGCTAATGCAGAAGGATAAAGTTGTTGCGTATGCAAGTCGACAACTGAAGCCGCATGAAAGGAATTATCCGACTCATGATTTGGAGTTAGCGGCGATAGTTTTTGCCTTGAAGATGTGGAGACATTACCTATTGGGAGTTCGATTCGAGTTGTTTACAAACCATAATTCGTTGAAGTATCTTTTCTCCCAAAAAGATTGAATCTGCGGCAGCAACGATGGCTAGAGTTTTTAGCATCATATGATTTTGGTATAGCCTATACTCCGGGAAAGGGTAACACAGTGGCTGATGCGTTAAGTCGAAGATATGCAGGATTGGGAGCCATGTTTTCGGAATGGAGGAGTCTTGAGTATTTGGCTGGATTTGACTTCAGACCTAGACGTGAATTGGAACCTGAGATGTTGGCAAACTTATCGATAAGACCTACTCTAATGGAAAGAATTGGCGAGAGCCAAAAGCGAGACGATAAGCTTGTCAAGATTATCCGTGATTTGGAATCTGGATTGGATCCAGAAAAGGATAAAGGATTCGAGGTCGATCGAGAGGGTTGGCTTCGGAAACAAGGACGACTGGTTGTTCCAGATATAGATGAATTGAGAGATGAAGTTCTGAAGGAAAGTCATCACTCGAAATTGACAATTCATCCAGGTGGAAATAAGATGTATCGGGACATGAAGAGAACCTATTACTGGGAAGGCATGAAGAAGGATGTTGGAAATTTTATTTCCAAATGCATGAACTGCCAATTGGTAAAAGCCGAACAGAAGAAGCCAAGTGGATTGCTTCAACCGTTACAAGTTCCTACGTGGAAGTGGGAGCAAGTATCAATGGATTTTATCGATGGATTACCTAGAACCAGGGCAGGAAATGAAGGGATTTGAGTCATCGTAGATCGTTTGACAAAGAGTGCTTCCTGTTCGATCAACTAGGACTGCATCGAAGTTGGCTGAGTTGTATGTCAAGTGGATAGTACGATTCCATGGTATTCCGAAGAGTATAGTGAGCGATCGAGACCCATTGTTCACTAGTGGATTTTGGAAGAGCTTCCAAGAAGTTTTGGGAACCGAGTTGTGTTTGAGTACGGCTTATCATCCCCAAACGTATGGTCAGACCGAGAGAGTCAACCGAGTTTTGGAAGATCTACTCAGAGCATGTGTTTTGGATTTCGTAGGATCATGGGAAGATCATCTTCATTTGGTGGAATTTGCGTATAATAACAGTTATCAGACAAGTATTGGTATGACACCATATGAGGCATTGTATGGAAGACCGTGTAACTCTCCGACATGTTGGTTGGAAACTGGAGAAAAGTCGATACTTGGGCCAGAAATGATTCGACAGACTACGGACTGTATAGAGATCATTCGACGACGAATGAAGGCAGCCCAAGACCGACAGAAAAGTTATGCCGATAAGCGTCGTAAGGATTTGGAATTCGACGTAGGAGATATGGTTTTTGTGAAGATTTCTCCTTTGAAGAATGTTATTCGATTCGGGAAGAAAGGAAAGATGACTCCGAGATTTATTGGACCATTCCAGATCATCGAACGAATTGGAAAGCTCGCATATAAATTGGAGTTACCAGAAAAGATGGCGGGTGTGCACAATGTTTTTCATGTATCTTATCTACGGAAGTATGTGCACGACTCGAATACGGTGGTTTCTGCTGATAGCTGTGAAGATTTAGAGGTTGATCCAGTTGTTACGAGACCTCGTAAGCCGCTTCATGTTGTGGAAACCGACACGAAACAGTTTAGGAGGAAGACGATTACGTTGCTCAAGATACAATGGAGTGATGATGTTAACGACTGTACATGGGAGGAGGAAGAGAGGATGAAAGCAGCTCATCCTGAACTCTTCGAGGTATGGCCCTAAGGTGTCGTGGCATCTCATGAATTTGTAACTTGATTCTAATCTTAGAATTCTGCATGCTAGGTTAGTAATTGGATGTATGGTTTGATGATTGCTATGGATGGTAGGCATGCAGAATAGTTTTGATTGCTCTTGTTTGTTTGGAATTTCGGGGACAAAATTCCTAAGGGGGAGAGAATGTAACGACCCGTATTTTATGTGTCGACATATTGTAAATAGTTGCCATTAAGTCGTTTATGTTGTTAAGCCGTGTGGAGCTTAGGTTGTATAAGGGGTTTGAGTTGAGCGACTTATAGGTTTGGAACGACCTAGGAGTTAGGTCGTGTAGGGGTTAAGTCGTATAGGATTTAGGTCGTGTGGAAGTTAGGTCGGTTGAGCGACCTAAGGGGTGAGCGACCTAAGGAAGAAGAGCGACTTAAGACAATATGACCTAGTAGTTAGCGAGTTAGTATGTTAGAACTAGTTAACGAGTTAAGGAATAGGTCGTTAACGAGTTATTAGTTAGAGTGGGTTAGCGAGTTACGACTTATAGGATGTTAGCGACCTAAGATAGTAAGCGGCCTATAAGATAGTGGTTTAGGTCGGTGGAGCGACCTAAGGGTTAGGCGACCTAAGGGGTTAGGTCGTGTGGAAGATAAGTCGTGAGCGACCTATATCAGATTGCTGTGTATTAGTTAGGTCGCATGAACGTTAAGTCGTCAAGTCGCATAAGTGATAGGTCGATAGGTCATGGGTGTGTTGAGTCGTTAGGTCGGCAGAACTTTAGGTCCTAGGTCGTTGAGGTTATAGGTCGTGGGTCTTAGGTCGTGGACGACTTATGGGGGGGCGGCGACTTAAGGAACTCAGCCTATAAATAGAGGGGTTTGGTTCACTTTTTGGCACCGGATTTTGAAGCGACGAAGTGCTGCCATTTTGAGAGCTTGACTACAACACTTCTTCACTTCTTTTCTCCACTCTAATCTAGTGATTCCTTCCATCTAGATTGAAGATCAAATCGAAGATCCAAGAGCCAAAGTTAGAGATCTCCATCCATCGAAGAGAGATTTCATCATTTGAAGAGGAGCTTTGGGGGATCAAGTTAGATCCTTTGCTGTCCAGATCTGGAGTTGGTTGTTTTTGAGGTGTTTTGGTGATTCGGTGAGTGGTGGTTATCTCTCACACGGACCCAAAGGAGTATATTGGATCGGTGGTTTGTTTATGTGTTAAAGAGAGTGATTTCGTGCATTTTTCTCAAGTCTGCATGTAGATCTATTGCTCATGATGATTTGACATCTATTTTACTACATGTTCACTTATGCAAGTTCATTCATCAAGTTGTAGAGATATTGTTCATAATTCATGCTTGTTAGAATGCATGTTAGATTTGGACTCTTTATTTACGAAATTGCCATTATTGTTGTAATTGTTTATTTAGATCTTGTTTGAATGATTGATTACTTGGATTAATGTTTGATTTGATGGATTAGTTGATTGATAACTTGATTTGGACAAGTTGGTCGAAGATGATTCAAAAGCTAAGTGGAAAGGATCATGAATAAGGAAAGCTGCTTGTGGCATATGAAGCGGATGTTGAAGCTCATATGGATAGATTTGATGATGATGTTGAGATGGGACTTTGCCATGATGCGATGAGGCAAACCATGATGTTGAGATGGGACTTTGCTATGATGCGATGAAGCAAAGCATGATGTGAGAAAGCCTTGGTTTAATCCAGACGGGATCATCCCAAGCATGTTGATAACTCGGTGATGTGGTCCGGGTTTGTGGATAATGGTTAGCTTGAGAGGCGCTTGAGCTAGTATGGGAATAGTGGTCGAGGAGGATGACTAGAAGGCTGAGATTTCATCGTTGTTGAAGGTTCTAGCATGCTCAAAGCAAGAGTACGTTGGGACGGGTCACGATGACGTTCCAAGCACGGGTCACGATGACGTGCTAGTACTCTGGGCAGATGCGATAGTCCTAGGCACGGGTCACGACGACGTGCGGAGCTATGTCTAGAACCGGGGTTACCATTAGCCCTTTGCAGGCGGTCATTCAACTAATGGGGAAATCAAGGCAATGATAACAGTGATAGCCAGAGTCATGGATGTTTGGTTGTGTCGTCGCTTGGGTCAAGAGCGATGTTTTCAGGGTGCTTATCTGATCTTGGTTTAGGCCTTGGGGGTTTGTACTTGGAAAACGCCGACCTTGACTCGAGTGATAATTACTTTGCTTTGAATGGCTGAATTGCTATGTTTACTTCTGCTCAGTGTGTCTGGGGGCTATCACTGTAGAAAGAGGTGGAGTGGGATGGTTGGGTTCCTATTCCTTTTACCCTTTATGCTCTTTTGGTATGTTTGATAGTTGATTTACTGCTCACTAAGACTTTTGTATGACTCAAGGTTTTATGTTTAACTCTTATTACCTTGGGCTGTTCATTCATGTTAGGATGGGCAGACTAGGTAGCAGGTGACAGGTGCTATTCATAGTGGCCAACGCTGTTGATGAAGAAGATGAGCTGGAGGCTTTTGCATATTGTTTTCTTACTATATGTACTGGGTGTTCCGCTGTTTGTATATTCTCTGAGTGATATGTAGTGAGGCTTGATCTATTGACTTTGCTGATTGTTGTATCAAACTATTAGAGTTTATATGATGAGATTCTGTTATATGGAGCTTCACTATGTATATTTTCTATTGTATTTTGTCCATGCGCTATGAGTAATACGATAGAGTTTATTGTTTTTACCTTACCCTGATGATCGTCCATGGCGGCCTGGCACACATTTCAGCGCATTATTTCTTTGTTTAGTGCAGGAGTCATGGACGGTCGTCACATTAATATGGAAATGTTTTTATCTTAAAACTTAATTAAGTTTGATAATTAAGAAGATAATTAAATAGTCATTAATTAATTGAATTAGTTAATGATTAAGAATTTATTAATTAACAGTTATGGGTTTAAGTGATTTATTAAATTGCAATTAAGGATTATTAATTCATAATTAGAAATAAGTAATTAATGATTATTTTATTTAAAAACTTAATTAATGATTTAATTAAGTAAAATTAATTACAAAAGTCAAATGTTTTATTGATAATTAAAGATGATGTTTTATCTTAAGGTTAATTAGTATTTTTAATGAGTGAGATTAATTAAGTTAATTAAGAAATTTTAAGTTTAATTTATTTATTTAACTAATTATTGATAAGGATTAATTAAGTAATTAACTAAGAATAATTAATTTAATTAACTAATAATTATGATTGATTAATGAATGATTAGAGATAAATCAATTTGTAATTAGAATTTAATTAGTTTGTTTAAAGAGTAATTAAGGGTTAAGTAAAAAGGTAATTAAGTAATAATTAGGTTTTCTTAATTAATAATTAAGAGATTATTAATCTATAATTAAAGTTAATTAAGGATTAGTTAACTATTATTAAGGTTTAATTAGTTGTCATTAAGGACTGTTTAATAGGTAATTATGGATTAGTTAATTTTCAATTAAGGTTGTTAATTAATAATTAAGTTTTGTTAATTAATAATTAAGAGATAATTAATTAGTTAATTAAGGTTAATTAATTAATTAATTATAAAAATAATTTTGGATTGATTACTTTGTATTAAAAGATACTGAATAATAATTAAGGTTTATTAATTAATAATTGAAAAAAATTAACCTGTAATTAAGGATTAATTAATTTGTTTAAAGGGTAATTAAGGGATGAATTACACAGTTGTAATTAATGAGATGAATGTGATTAATTTAAGTTAATTAATGTGTTAATTAGTTAAAGATAGTCATTTAGTAATTGATTAAGTATAATTACTTAATGAGATTTGATAAGTGTAATTACTTAATGTAAGTAATTGATAAATGAATTACTGGATGTAATTGATATAAGTGGAATTACTTAATGGGAAGTAATTTGAAGAATAATTACTTGGTAAAAGTAATTAAGGATTAATTACTTGGTAAAAGTAATCAAGGGATTTATAAAAGTAATTAAGAAGTAATTAAGAATAGTTAATTACGGTATTTGATTATTAAGGTTGATTTATGAAAGCAATTAATTAAAGCATGATTAATTAATGTAATTAACTAAGGATCGGTATAATTAATTATAATTAGTTAATGGAAGTAATTAATTAAGGATGATTAATTAATGTAATTAATAAGAGTAATTAGAGGTTAATTACTATAAATAGTTAAGGATAATTAATTTGTGTAATTAATTAAAGAAAAA
Source organism: Allium cepa (assembly GCA_030765085.1). NCBI lineage: Eukaryota > Viridiplantae > Streptophyta > Magnoliopsida > Asparagales > Amaryllidaceae > Allium > Allium cepa. Next base: position 869,075,748 of record CM060943.1, on the reverse strand, counting down.
TTACTTTATGTAATTAAAGAATTATTAATCAAGGGTGATTAATTAAGATAGATGGATGATTAATTAATTAAATGGGTTATAATTAATTAATGGTGATTAAGCAGGATTTGGTGATTAATTCTTACGTAATTAATTTATAAGTTAATTAAATTAATTAAAATAGGGATTTATAATTGTTGTTTATGGATGATTGTTTGAGTAGAATGTCTAGATTGGTTGATATCTATTGGGATGATATGCTATAGTATTCTATAATATGATATTTGGATATATCTGTGATAAATGTGTGATATTTATCTGTGATGAATGCTGTGTGAATTCAAGTATTAAATTTGAATTGAATTGTTTAAAACTTAAACAACTTGGCCTTTAAGATATGTTTGGATTTCGATGAGACCGGGATCGGGTATCAAATTTGATTATTTGAATACCGCATCGATCCAAGTTAAACGATAGGTCGTGGCATCTCAAGTGAAGATCCAGAGAAAGGCTATTGTCCTTAACTCTGAGGGTGTTTCCAAAATGAGTTAACGGTGATAGTGCTTTATATAGAGATGAAGATTTAAAGTGCAAGGGTTATTGTCGTTAACTCTGAGGGTGATTCCAAAATGAGTGTAACGAGATAATGCCTTCGGTTTCGTTCGAACCCGGAATAAACTTATATGGATTGAATGCTTTCAGAATATCGTCAGGTGGACGATGAGCATTCTAAGATAGATGTGTTCTATTAAAGGTAATCGTAGCCTCAAGCCTCATCAACCGGGAATGGCTAAAATAGGGGAGGTGCAGCAAGGCTAAGTGGGTAGCACCCAAGTAGAATGAGAATGACCCCTGTCTAGAGTCCCTTTTTATTCGGCTGTGTGGGCAGTTGGTTCGAAACAACTGCGGGGTTGTCTTGTTCGGGATTGTCCAGTAAGGGATGGTTCTGGCCTTATGTTGCAAGGGATTTAGGGTGGATCCTCAGTACGGTGATCTAGGCCACGTACTATGACGGGCGGTACCCCAATTGCCCTGCTATTGATGGAAACCTATTCTTCTTACGTGCCCTTACGGTTTTGATTGTATTACCTACTTTTGTGGCTACTAGCTCGAATTTAATGAATGTAACAATTTCAACTATTTTCTATTTACTTAAAAATCCTAGAGACTATTATATTATCATAGAACTTCCTATCAAAGTTTTGGTTAGCGTAAGGCAAAAAATTACCCATGTTTATGTATGGGAAGTCTTAGTGATACCTTTGTTTTCAAAGGTTTTCAAAGTTAAACAACTTTAACCCGTTTACTCACACTAGACCCATGTCTGACCCAAAGTTTATTTCTGTTTTCTTAAACTCTTGGGTACTCAAATTTTTATGAGTAGCAAAGAGATTCATATTAGCTTTGATGAATTCTGGAGGAGATATGGAGCAGGAGGCTTCAGCGTTTGTAGATTTATATATATAGTGTTCCGCTGTGTGTTCTCTGAGTCGTTTATATTGTGTTGTATATTGAGTTGTAAATAGACAGATGTTTATAACTGTTTAGTATGTGATGTATATAAGATGTGTATCTCTAATGTATATGATACTATGTAATATTTATGTGATTAATATAATTTATTCGTTTGGATGTTGAGACTCTGATTTTCTTCCTTCTCTTTCTTTCTCTTTTCTATCCCTTTCTTTTAATTAATGACCCGTCTTTCTGTGGAGTGAAAGACGGGTTGTTACAGGTGGTATCAGAGCATAGGTTGAGATAATATCTAGGCTCTGGAGTGGTGTCTTTCTTGAGAGAGAGTACTCGTAATTTATATATATTCTACCTATTTGTTGGGTTACCTGTTTGGGTTTTCCAATATGAGTTCTAAAGGTAGATAGGGTGGTGGTGTGTGTAACACGACTACCAATGGTTGGAATTTGAATGTTTGAGGTTGGAAGAGTATCTTTCGAGACTGCAGACCCAATACCGTCTCGAGTAAGCTTTGCAGTATGGGGTAAGGATTTCATTGATCTCTAAAGGAAACCTGTTAAGGTTCGGAGTCCGTCATTGAGGTATAAGTTTGATCACGCTCGTGTGAGCGGATTTTCGAGAGTTTGGATCTGTCAGTTAAGCACAAGCGAGTGATGGTATCTTGGCTACCTCAAGAAGTAGTAGTTATGTGATGAGATGCAGTGGCTATGGCTGTCTCCGAAGATGTTTTCTTTTGGAGCAAGTTTAAGGAAGTGTGTCTACATCGGTGATGTGGCTGAGTTCAGCAGGATGTTGTGTTTGGTTTGAGGTCCAAGTTTCTCATGGAGCTTTGGATAAGAAGTCTTTGGCATCTGTGGCAGTGGTGCAGTTGGAAGATGTTGTGTGTTCTAGTAGGAAGATCTTTTGGCTTAGCAGTTTCCCAAAGGTAGAGTTCAGAAGCAGCAGAGTGGACCCGTTTCTTCGAATGGATTGGTCAAGCACAAAAACTGTTCTGATGGGTAAAGAAAGAATAGTATTTTGGAATTGGACTGGAAAGGATCGCAAAAGTGACTTGCGATCGTTGAGTGTTCTCTTGGAAAACCTTTTGCTTGGGTTTGTGGCATCTCTAGAGGATGTGGGAGTTATAGAGTTGTTAGATATTTTTCTGATTGTCTTTAGGGAAGTCAAAGGTTTGTCCTCATTAGAGATTGAGTTCCGCATCGACTTTGTTCATGAAGCTACCAGTGGATCAGCCGGGTAGAAGGATGTCTTCTAGGAAGAAGATTTGATAAGTAGCTCAAGATTTTATGGGACTTCTGTGTTTTCTCTTTATGGATCTGAGAAACCAAGTATTCTGGGATGTGTTGGTCAAGTTTGTGCTTGTGTTCATCGACGACATTCTTGCCTGCTCCAGATCAGAGTTGTGCAGCGAAAGCTAGGTGGTAGATGTTCTAGAGTGGAAGTAATCAGAAGTTGCAGTGTTGGGATGAAATTTTTCAAGATTTGAGGCCAGATTGGCAAGTGCATCTATTTTGTCTTTTCCGGATAAGAGAAGTTACTTTTCTACTGATGATATTAGAGTTTGTGTTCTTTAATTCGATAGATCTTAAGATGATCCATTTGTTGGATTGTTTTTGATCCAATTTGTTCAAGAAGCATCAGCGAAGGTTGAGCTGACCAGGAAGGATGAAGGCAGCCAGGATCGTCAGAAGAGTTCTGTGAATTAGAGAGGAGAAATTTGGAATTCAAAGTTGGAGACTTCGTTGTTATTTCTTTGGTAAAAGGGAGCAAATAAGATTGGGTAATGCTAGGAAGATAGCTCCGAGTATATTTGATCTTTCTGAGTTTTTGTGTGGATTAGTGTTTTGGTCTGCAGGTTTGAATTGTTATTTGGAAGACTGGGATTCAATGTATGTCATGTATCTCTGAGGGAGTACGTGTTTGATCAATCACTGGTTTTGGAACCAGCGGTTCAGGAGGATTTGGTTGTTGAGTCGATCTTGTCTGTAGTCAGAAATCTTGTGTAGATTGTAGATCTAGTTGAGTAGGAGCTCAGTAGCTTAGTGGTGTAGCTAGTTTGGATTTAGTAGAGCGAGTATCCCAGTGCATGTACCAGGGAAACTCTGGATAATTTTAGAAAGCATATCCAGATCTATGTCCAGATAGCTAGAGTTGTTTCTTTGGAGAAATTGTTTGTCTGGATGAATGGTTGTTTGATTGATAGTTTATGGTTGATGTGTATGCTTGGATTTTTGAAATAAAATTAAAAACCTTTGGATTATCTTTTTTTTTAAATTTCGAAGACGAAATTCTTTTAAGGGGGAGGAATATGATATCCCCGAATTTCAAGGAATTTAAAATGTGATAATCTCTTAATTTAAATTATTTAAAAGATAAAATTGTTATTTTCAAATATAATTAACCAAATAATAATAATGTGATGTTTTAATTATGGTTATAGATTGATTTTAACAAGAATAATTATTTAATTTGTGTTATTTTATAAATTTGATTTTAATGGACTTATTATTTTCAAATTGAATAAGCGTTGTTTATATATATATATATATACATATATATATATGTATATATATATATATGTATATGTATATATATGTATATGTATATGTATATGTATATATATATATGTATATATATGTATGTACGTATATGTATTAAGTTGTTTCTAAATGGAATAATCAATTTCAAAATTAATAATGTGTTTATTTTAAAATATAAATGTTTGAGTTGATTTTTAAATTGGATTTTAAAGGTAAAATTTGAATTTGAATCTAGATTTAAATTTGAATCTTTAAAAGATAATTATTTTAATACATTTTGATATGAAATATATGAATAAAGTTTTTATTTAAATAAGGTTTTGTTTTATATTGTTTTCCTTAAAGAATATTATTTATATAAATTTGGAAAAAATATTTATTTGATAGTAAATAAATACAAAAGTTATATTGACATTTTAAAATGAATTTAATATATTATGTATGATTTTATTTAAATCATAATTGGTATATATTTTATTTCTTTTATAAAAGGTTTTATTTATGTAAATTTGGGAAAGCATTTATTAATTTAGAAAAGTAACAATTAATTAGGAAAATTCATTATAAAGGCTTTTAAATAATTTTAAAACAAGTGAAAATAAAAAAATGACAAGTGTTGCATTTCTAAGCATGTTAAATACATGTGTTAGGTAAATAATTATTATTGATGACAAATGTATGTTATGATATAAAGTGGCATACTTTATTTTCCATTTTCTTTAATCTTAATAAATTTTAATTCAAATCTATGTAAACACTCATCTCCCCTCTCTTCTGTTTTCATTCTTTATCTTTTCATTTTTAATGCAAGAACTCAAACCCTGTAACATTTTTTTTAAACCAACAAATCCTCAAATCAAAAACTTTTTAACAAATTTTCAAACAAGAGAGCTTAAACTTGTAGACCCAATTCTCAAATCCAAGAATCAAAACCTATAACTCCCCTCAAATTCAAGTTCAAACTTGAAATTTTTTTGATCTTCAGCCTGCAAACACTCCTCAAACCAAATCAGTGCCGTGTAAATCATTTTACATGATTCAAAACCAAATCTGCAATGGTTCTTTTTAACAACCTGTAACCATTTTTATACAAAGCCTATAAACACTCCTCAAAACATCAAGCTCTGCGAACAAATCAAATCTGTAACCATTTTGCAAGTTTTGGACCAAAGCCTATAACCATTTTCAAGAATTCAAGCGAGAAAATCTGAGGCAAAATCAAAGTTATCAAAGCTTTTCAATTTTTAAAGAAAGCATTCCAGTTTTAAAGAATGAGAGAAAATTCAATTTCAAAGTTCCATTTTTTCAAGCTCTGTTCAAAACTGCTTTGGCTTCTCTGCTCATCATATCTGTGCATAAACATTTATTTAAAAGTTAAGTAGGTAAATGTTTGTTGCATATGTGTTTCTGTGATGAAGAATGTTTCATGTATTTATAAGTATAATCTCTGTATATATCTGATTTAAGTGTGCATATTGGATAGCTTGAGTATATCACTGTTCATAAGTTCAGAGTTTAAAATTTTATCAAAATTTATATCTTTCCATCTGCTCTCTATCAGGTTTAGTAAATCAAACAAGAATTGTTTGTTTAATCTTAATTTAAGCTTTGAAAATAAAAGTAAGTAATGAAGGTTTGAGTATCACCTGGAAAAGTAAATAACTAAAAGAATTTTTGATAAATGTAAAAATTCAAACTCTATAATATTTTGATTTTCTTTTATAACCAGAATCCTTGTCTTTGGTAATGATTTTTAAGAGTTAAATCTTAATTTATAAGTTTGTTTGAATGAGATTTTCAAGGTTGATCAGAAAGTGAGTTTTTGGTCTTTTCTGACGATCAAGGAGTTCAGGATGAATAAGAATGCTAGAGGAGGTGGCAAGGAGGTAGGTGAGCATGAGAAAAATGCTCGCTGGATTTTATGATCGCCGTGGCGATGGCGAAGGGCTGTTGTAGGGTTTAACACCCAGTTATGGTCAGGGTTATAGCCTAGGTCTATGTGCCATTTCGAGTGTTTCGAGTTGGTCAGGACAAAAGGGAATTGAAGCCTAAGATCTTGACGAAGCTTTGGACGGAGGAGAGGCATTTCTGGTGGTCGGAATCGGCCTGGCGAGGCATTTCTGGTTGTTGAATTTGGGTCCAGGTAGATCTGATGAGTTCATTTTTGTTGCTGAGCTCGATCGAGAATGGTGGATTGTCTAATGCCAGAGCACGTTGCTATCAACTTGTTGGAGATGGTCAGGGGTGCCGGATCTCCGGCGATCGATGGTGCATGTTCACCTAGATTCAGTGTGCAGTGGGTTTGGGTTCGATTGTTTCTCGAGTAGGGTCTCGGGGTAGAAGGGTTTTGGCTCGAGTATTTTCCTTGGGTTGTACGCGAATTTGAGATAATTGTTAAAGTTTTTAACATTTTAGTTTACCAAACAGTTTTAAAATTTAGATCAAACTCTGTTTCAAAAAGAAGAAAAGATGAAGATGTATTTGGTTGATTCAAGTACATATAGGCTAAATCCAAAGCAAATATTAAAACAAGTTTTAAAACTTAAATGAAAGTAAGTTTTTAAATTTTAAAAATCAAGTTGAATCAATTCTCTTGAAAATTCATTTCTTTGTAATGAATGTTTTGAATAAATTAAGTTGTATGATTTTTCTTAATTTAAATGTATTAAGTTAAATACTTAAGTTATTTTCATACTTAGTTTGAAATGTAAAAAGGAAGTAATAAAGAAATATTTTTATCTTAAAACTTATTTAAGTTTGATAATTAATAAGATAATTAAATAGTGATTAATTAATTGAATTAGTTAATGATTAATAATTTATTAAGGGTTTAAGTGATTTATTAAATCGCAATTAAGGATTGTTAATTGATAATTAGAAATAAGTAATTAATGATTATTTTATTTAAAAACATAATTAATGATTTAATTAAGTAAAATTAATTACTAAGAACAAATGTTTTATTGATAATTAAAGATGATGTTTTATCTTAAGGTTAATTAGTATTTTTATTGAGTGAGATTAATTAAGTTAATTAAGAAAATTTAAGTTTAGTTTATTTATTTAATTAATTATTGATAAGGATTAATTAAGTAATTAATTAAGAATAACTAATTTAACTAACTAATAATTATGATTGATCAATTAATGATTAGAGATAAATTAATTTGTAATTAGAAATTGATTAATTTGTTTAAAGAGTAATTAAGGGTTAATTAAACTGGTAATTAAGTAATAATTAGGTTTTCTTAATTAATACTTAAGAGATTATTGGTCTATAATTAAAGTTAATTAAGGATTAATTAACTATTATTAAGGTTTAATTAATTATCATCAAGGACTGATTAATAGGTAATTATGGATTAATTAATTTGCAATTAAGGTTGTTAATTAATAATTGAGTTTTATTAATTAACAATTAAGAGATGATTAATTAGTTAATTAAGGTTAATTAATTAATTATAGAAGTAACTAGGGATTGATTACTTTGTATTAAAGGATATTGAATAATAATTAAGGTTTATTAATTAATAATTGAAAAATAATTAATCCGTAATTAAGGATTAATTAATTTGTTTAAAGGGTAATTAAGGGATGAATTACTCAGTTGTAATCAATGAGATGAATCTGATTAATTAAAGTTAATTAATCTATTAATTAGTTAAAGACAGTCACTTGGTAATTGATTAAGTATAATTACATAATGAGATTTGATCAGCGTAATTACTTAATGTAAGTAATTGATAAATGAATTACTGGATGTAATTGATATAAGGGGAAATTACTTAATGGAAAGTAATTTGAAGAATAATTACTTGGTAAAAGTAATTAAGGATTAATTACTTTGTAAAAGTAATTAAGGATTAATTACTTGGTGTAATTAATCAAGTAATTAAGAATAGTTAATTACTGTATATGGTTATTAAGGTTGATTTATGAAAGCAATTAACTAAAGCATGATTAATTAATGTAATGAATTAAGCATCAATATAATTAATTATAATTAATTAATGGAAGTAATTAATTAAGGAAGATTAATTAATGTAATTAATAAGAGTAATTAAAGGTTAATACTATAAATAGTTAAGGATAATTAATTTGTGTAATTAATTAAAGAATAATTACTTTATGTAATTAAAGAATTATTAATCAAGGGTGATTAATTAAGATAGATGGATGATTAATTAATTAAATGGGTCGTAATTGATTAATGGTTGATTAAGCAGGATTTGGTAATTAATTCTTAAGTAATTAATTTAATTTTAGTTAATCAAATTAATTATAATAGGGATTTATAACTGTTGTTTATCGATGATTGTTTGAGTTGAATGTCTAGATTGGTTGATATCTATTGGATGATATGCTATGATACTCTGTGATATGATATTTGGATATATTTGTGATAAATATGTGATATTTATCTGTGATGAATGATGTGTGAATTCAAGTATTAAATTTGAATTGAATTGTTTAAGTCTTAAACAACTTGGCCTTTAAGATACGTTTGGATTTCGATGAGACCAGGATCGGGTATCAAATTTGATTATCTGAATACCACATCGATCCAAGTTAAACGATAGGTTGTGACATCTTAAGTGAAGATCCAGAGAAAGGCTATTGTCGTTAACTCTGAGGGTGATTCCAAAATTAGTTAACGGAGATAGTGCTTTATATAGAGATGAAGATTTAAAGTGCAAGGGTTATTGTCGTTAACTCTGAGGGTGATTCCAAAATGAGTGTATCGAGATAATGTCTTCGGTTTCATTCGAACCCGAAATGAACTTGTATGGGTTGAATGCTTTTAGAACATCGTCAGGTGGACGATGAGAATTCTAAGATAGATGTGTTCTATTAAAGGTAATCGTAGCCTCAAGCCTCATCAAACGGGAATGGGTAAAACAGGGGAGGTGCAGCGAGGCTAAGTGGGTAGCACCCAAGTATGATGAGATGGACCCCTGTCTATGTCCCTTTTTATTCGGCTGTGTGAGCAGTTGGTTCGAAAAAACTACGTGGTTGTCTTGTTTGGGACAGTCCAGTAAGGGATAGTTTCGGCCTTGTGTTGCTGGGGATTTAGGGTGGCCCTCAGTATGGTGATCTAGGCAACGTACTGTGACGGGCGGTACCCCAGTATCCCTTCCATTGGTGGAATCCCATTCTTCCTATGTGCCCTTACGGTTTTGATTGTATTACCACTTTTGTGGCTAGTAGTTGGAATTTAATGAATGTAACAATTTTGGCTATTTTCAATTTACTTGAAAACCCTAGAAACTATTATAATATCACATAATTTCCTATCAAAGTTAAGGTAAAAATTTACCCATGTTTATGTGTGGGAAGTCTTACGTGATACCTTTGTTTTCAAAGGTTTTCAAAGTTAAACAACTTTAACCCATTTACTCACACCAGACCCATGTCTGACCCGAAGTTTATTTCTGTTTTCTTAAACTCTTGGGTACTCAAATTTTTACGAGTAGCCAAGGGATTCAGGTTAGCTTTGACGAATTCTGGATGAGATATGGAGCAGGAGGCTTCAACGTTTGTAGATTTATATATATAGCGTTCCGCCGTGTGTTCTCTGAGTCGTTTGTATTGTGTTGTATATTGAGTTGTAAATAGACAGATGTTTCTAACTGTCTAGTTTGTGATGTATAAGCTGTGTTTCTCTGATGTATTTGATACTATGTAATATTTATGTGACTAAAATAATTTATTCGTTCCGCTGTTGAGATTCTGATGTTGTTTCTTTCTTTCTTCTCTTTCTTTCTCTTTTCTACCCCTTTCTTTCTAATTAATGATTCGTCTTTCTATGGAGTGAAAGACGGGTTGTTACACACAATAACTTTTAAACCTCCTTTTCAAAACTTTTCATATTTAACCCAATTCTATTTCCAAAACCATTTGGATTCATAATTCAACTTTAAAACCATTTCAAAAATTTGTGACTTAACCAATTTCCTCGTGAAATCCATATTTGTATATGTATGGTGTAGTCCAGGGGTTTTATACAATAGTGCAACATCATCAATCATTACAGAATTCAAGCACATCAATATTGATAAGTGGTATAATCTATAACGCTTATCTTCATTCACAGATTCATAGGTAAAATAATATACACTCATCACAAATAAATAAATTACATTCATTATAGCTTGAATCAAAACAATTCATATCACAAAGCATTACACATAAGAGATATAACCAATTCATCATTCAATTGAATCCAAACACCGATAAGTCAGATTAATTAATCATCTAATTAATTTAAATCAGATAATTGCTTATGAATAAATTTATAATTCTGGTTAGTTAATCATTAATTTGTTACAAATCATTTAATTAATTACACCTTAATCATTTACTAATTAACCCTAATTAATAAACTAAGTAATCCTTTAACTATTAATAAATCAACCTTAGTTAATAAATTAATTAACCTTTATTCATTAAATAATTAATCTTTAATTATTTAATTATCCTTTAATTATTTGATTATCTTTAATTGTCTAATTATCCTTTAAAATTAATTACCCTTAATTAATAAATTAATAAATTAATAAATTAGTTAACCCTTAGTTAATTACCAGTTAATAATAAATTAATTAACCTTAAATTATTAATTAATTATCCTAAATTAATAATTAAATCAATCTTTAATCGTTAAATAATTCACCTTTAATTATTCTTTAATTAATTAATACATTAATTAATTAACCCTTAATTACTTTCATTTAGTCATTATCTTTAAGTAATTAATTTCCTTTAATTGCTTATCATAAATTAATCAACCCTAAATAAACTAATAACTTTAAGAAATTTACCTCAAATTATATTAATTAATTAATTACATTAATTAATTATTCTTAAAATTATTTACACAAAGTGTTAACTTTTCTTTAATTACACAAAGTAGTTATCCTTATTTAATTACTTAATTACATCCTTTAACCTTATTAAGTTAAGATAGATACTTGAAATTATTATTATGCCAAATCATTTGAGATCTTCTTAGTAAATTAGTGTTCACGACATTTTATTATTGAAAACACTTGTTAATTAGAAATAAAATTATTAATTACTAAAAAAAAATTGAAAACATTTCAACTTTAAAATCTCTGAAACTTGTTTTTAAAAATCATACATAATTTTAATTTGAAAACTCGTATCATACATATATTTTTAGAAACTTGTTATTAACAAGTGTTATAAAATATTTTATCATCATCTAAATTTATCTTTTTAAATATACTTGAAAGTCAACTTGATAAATTGAAGTTAAACAACATTTATTATATAGAGAAAAATAGTTTAAGACTTAAAAGAAAACTTGTTTTATATTTTCAAAACTGAGAAAACAGGTACACGAGAAAACTCGAGTGAAACCCGAGCTAGATTTGGAAATTCTCGAGTCCATCTCCTGGTTCTTCCTTCTTCTTCTTTTTAACCCTGTTTTTTTATTTCAAATTTTAAAATTGCTATATATATTTTAACACTTGCCTACGACCCGGTAGCGATCTCGAGTCATCACCCTAAAACCTCGAAGCCATCTTCGAGTTCAAACCCTCTTCTCCATTCCAACAGCAACCCAAAAAAATATCACCGACACAAATAGACACCGGGCACATGCGCTAGCCATCTAGTACCTTCCGACCATCACAGAGAACCCCGATATGTCGTCGATGACCATCACAACTAGCCCGACCTCCCCTAAATTCAAACTTCGCCGTAAGTAAAAAATCGAGAAACACGATTTAAGCTGGAATAGAATGATCATCAATGAAAAACCCTCGCTCCGATGCCTCAGACTACTAGTAGCGTCGAGACTTCGGCCAAAGCCTCGTCAGACTCCTCTTCTTCGATTCCAATTGACCTGGTCCAGTTCCATACGATGTCGAAGACGCGGTTAATCGATTACCATTCCTATCAAAATGTAGGTCTAAACCCTAAAACCTTGCCATGTCGTCGCCTCGTTAATCAGAAAAATCTCTGATCATTTTTCTCGAGCTCAACAACCTTCCATCCCCCTTCAGAAACAACCACGATCGCTCATTCAACTCCGATTGTTGCAAACTGCCCCAAATCATTTTTACGAGCAACTTCGAAAATTTTGATAATTACTGAATTAAAAATCGTGATCTTTCTTTTAAAAATCATCATTTTCAAAAGTAAAACATATTATGTAAACGAATCACAAATTTACAATACTTGAATTTTTTACATTTATGTGAGTTACTGCACATTCATCTTCCCAGTGAAACCTATGTTCAAAACTAGCTTAAAACTATTTTTAGAATTAAGATCTTGGTTATGTGAACATAATTTGTTTAGTTCTTGAAGCCTAGAATGAATCAGAGAAAGAAGTATTGATTTTTTTCTTTTTGAAATAGATTTAGCCTTTATAAACTTGGAACAGACCTGTCTGCCTATACAACAGACATACACCAACCTATCTGCACATATGTATATGATTTTTTATACACACAAACTAAATTTTCCAAACTTCATTTCATATCAATTCAAAGATCAATCAAAAAACTTTCTCGCAAACAACAATATAAAAACAGATTTAGGGTTGAAAGTTTGCTCACATTGATGGGAATAAGCAAAGGCCTGGATCCTGATATATTTTTGATATGAAACTTGATATTGAATTTGAATCTGATCTGATTGCTTTGAGTTGATCCATAGCTTTAAGTTTGAGTTGAATCCTTTCTTTGATTTCAACAAGCTTCAGATTGAATCAGGCTGAATTTGATTGCTATATTTAAATCTGAATCTTGAATTTGACCTTGCCACTTTATTTGAAACTGGAAATAAATCTTTCTTGGGGTTGATCTATTTGTTACAGGCTTTGATTTTACATCTGAGTTTGATTTGCAGTTTGAAAACTTAAGTTTGATTCAGTTGAAGATTTCCAGATTTGTTTCCAGGCTTTTGAGAGAATTGTTTTGATTTTTTTTCTTTTTTTCTCCAGGTTTCAGACTTGAGAATTATGAATTGAGAATAACTTGAGTTTCTTTTCTTTTAGTATGTTATTTAAAATTTTATAAAACCATTTTTCCACTTGTATATTATGTTGACACTTGCTATGTTCATGACATTATAAATTTACAATTGTCAAAACAATAACTTTTATGTTTATATCCTTGCTTTAAATAAATTTTAAAATTTTGTTTTAAACCCTTTGTTTTTAATTGTTTATATAAATCTTAAGTATTATGTTTTTATCTTTTTATTAACTAAATATTATGAAATTAGTATACAAATAAATTTTTGAAATCAATTTATACATTAATAAGAAACCACATATATTTTATACACAAGGATTTAACTTTCAAATATAAATATGTATACACATGTATACATTTAAAATTGGAAAAAAAACTTTCATTTTTTTAAATTTCAAATAGAAAAATTAATATACTATCAATTGTATTTATAAATGAGTAAACAAATATCCCTTTTATAAATATAAATTTTATTCCAATCATAATTTATTTATTTTCCAAATCTTTATTTCAACATATATACTTCTTTTTTTATTGCCACATTTTCAAATCAACCATAATTAAGTTTATAATCAATATATTGTTCAGAATATTTATTTCTTAATTTCCAATTACAAATTCAATTTTAAAATCATATTTATATACTTTTATATTAATAAATAAACAAATATCTATTCAAATTTGGAAAATACCAAATTAATTCACAATTTACTTTCAAAAGTTGAATTAACTACCAAATTAAATTTGTTTTAAATACAGGAATGTTACAGATTCCCCCCTTAAGAAAATTTCGTCCTCATAATTTGCAAGGGAGACAACAAAGGATGGATACACAAAGATAGAGAATCAACTAATCAATCAAGCTAACTATCTATTCTGCATTTGGCTTGCCAAATCAGAATATCATCAATAATTGTGGGAACGAACTCATTCAATACTACACAAGATACTTTGGTCACCAGATCTATGAAATAAGCAGGGGGATCGGTTAGTGCGAAGGATAACTAAACACTCGTCGAATGATTCTGGACCTAAAAGAGCAGATAAATGGATTCAATCTTCCACAATTCTCAAATACTAGGTATGGATTCCAAACTCTGGTCGGAATACCCCAAAGTTTACACCAGCTTGTCCCTCTTCGGACTTTGATCCTCACAAGAAATTACAACAGAATTCCAAATTTGGTTTTAATCGAAATCGTTTTATCGATACATTTTAATTCAGTTTCATATTCTATTCATCATTTCATTTTAAATAGAATCTCAAATTTATTATGTTTTGAAAACGAAAAGCTGATATGGAACCGATGAAGAAAATAGGAAATAGGAACTTATCTACATGATTCGCAGTGCCACCATTGCACCAAAGCTTCTCCTTGCAGCTACCACGAAGAAATCAAAGAATTGAAATTGGATCAAAAAGTTGATAGAGAAAGATATTTCCGTTGTTACAGGGTATTGACCATTTGTAGTGGTACTCCCCTGTCCCCTACCTCGTCCACTTCTTGCAATCATACTTACTATCAATGGATAGTAAAAGAATTCACTGAGGCATACGGACGGATATCTTAGGCGTATACTCATTCTAGGGTATACTTCACCCTATCTTTATTAAGTCACTGAATGTGTTATGCTCCAAGAGCTAAAGCTCAACCTTTAACTCTGATACCAAATTGTCACGACTCGAATTTCAGCGTTCGAAAATCAACACATGAATTTCACTTGTACTCGAATGCCACAGATTCAACCATTGAAATCCGATTCATTCTGGAGCTTATAACACATCAAGTACAACAACACAGCAGAAGAAAATGAATAATATATAACCCAAAGAATACAATATCTGATACAATATTATACAACGGATCCATAAAAATCAGAGACAAGATACAGCAGCGGAAAGAGATAACTTGAACTTGAACCACCAAGTAAGAACTCCAATATCTGCAACTTCATCTCTAATACAAAGATAGCTCGAACCCCTATCAAGTAGGACTTAAGTAAGGTCAGTCATCCAAAGACTGAAGAAGATTTCCAAGGGCTACCAATCCGGATACTTCGAAAGATATCGAATCTGCATCTATTATCCGACTATCTGAAAAATCTAACTCTAGACTGCCCGTGTGAAAAATTGTGGGCAATCAGAATTTAGATAAGGAACAATAAACTCCGAGTCAGTCATGGGACTGGTATGAGCAAACAAAAAAGGTTTATCTTTAAAACAAACAGTAGAAAAATTCAAAGTTGAAATCCGTAATGCTTTTTTTGAAAATGAAACTACCATAAGGCCTCCCGCCGCACACACACCATGCAAATGTAGAATTGGAGGAGATTTCTCCTTATGGTAGTCAAAAATGCTTGATACGCGAAGACCATTTGATAGTATTATTAGTGCATATTCGAAAACATTTTGAAAGTATAATATTAATCTTAGCCAGCATATAACATTTCGTCATATGCCTACTATAGCTACCGTGTTCAATAGCAGGTTATCGCCACATTCCATGGCAGGTTATACAAATAAAACCGTACAAGGCACGTATTGTTTCTTTGGATTTCCAACAAATGTTCAGGCTAAGGAACTTCCTTACCGAATAGAACGCTTTTAGAGGGACACCCCCAAGAACCAAACGGTTCCCTACCAACACAAGGCCGGGTTACCCCTTCTTGGAAGTAAAACCTCAAGTAAGCCATCACCGGTCATTATCGACCTTTATCCGAGGTACCTCTACACCAACAACCATAAAGCATTAAATTTGCATCAACCACAAAGTTAAGTATCTAGGCTCAATACCATAATACCACTTATAATCCAGAAGGAAATGGACATACCCTAGGGGCACGACCCTTGAAACCTTGCCGCAACATTCCTGTTTCGACCATTTTCGGGTTGTGAGGCTCGACAAAGTCCCGTCCACAAAGCTACACTTTTCACAAAGTCATGCTTTGATCAACAAATGATCAGTAGCACTTCGTATGCCACATTACCAAATTGGGAATATGTCACTAGTAACCATCAACTACATAACCTCTGAGCTCGTACGTCTCAGAGAAGGGTATTAAGCTAAGAGAATAGATTCTCCGCCACTAAACAGAATTATATTTGATAGAAACCAACTTTACATCTCAATGTGTAACGTCAGACACACATCCATACAAGTCTGTTCCGGATTCGAATAGAACCGAAGGCACTTCACAAAGAAGCCCTTGCAAATCCGGATAATCCCTAATCATGTCTGGACTTCTCATCACAAAGGGTGATCAAATCTCTATACCGAGATCCGTCGGTGTAGAGACATTCAACGAGTTATCCTTTTGCGTTCAAAAATATCCGGTCTTCACCACCAGCCTTCAAATGCTATCCATATCGTCTTATCATTATTTGGAATGGGTTATATGACACAAGGTCCTCTATCGGCTAAACCGAATAATGAACGAAATATTTAAAAACACATTGGGATTTCAGTTAAGTCACAACTTATTGCCCAAAACCTTTCTTTCAAATGGTTTAAACAAATTACCGTTTTCAAATTTTTAAAAAGATTCACTTCACAAAGTTCACCCATCTTTGACAAAGATTTATTCATCGCTTTTCAAAACAATTCCATTTCAAATTGGATTAACCCATCCAATCTTTAAATCAAAGATTCAATGCATAGCTTTCAAAACTATTTCAATTCCATTTCAAACATGAAATCTTTCAACAAAAATTGGAAATCCTTTCTTTATATGAAAGCTATAATTATTTGCACAAGTTAAACCCCTTCAAGTCTAAATTTTGGGTTAAATTCAAATTCCCAAAACGATACTTTTAAAATGGTTTAAAACCCATATAAACACATTTATAACTTGTATAACCTTTTAAACCATAATTTCCTAACATAGAATTCAATTTCAAATCTTGAATTCAAATTTGAATCAAATTATTTTAAATTTCAAAACTTAAACAAGTTATTCACAATAACTTTTAAACTCCTTTTCAAAACTTTTCGTATTTAACCCAATTCTATTTCCAAAACCATTTGGATTCAGAATTCAACTTTAAAACCATTTCAAAAATTTGGGAGTTAACCAATTTCCGCGTGCAGTCCATATTTGTATATGTATGGTGTAGTCCAAGGGTTTTACACAATAGTCCAACATCATCAATCTTCATAGATTCAAGCACATCAATATTGATAAGCGGTATAATCTATAATGCTTATCTTCATTCACAAATTCACAGATAAAATAATATACATTCATCACATATAAATAAATTACATTCATCACAGCTTTAATCAAAACAATTCATATCACAAAGCATTACACATCAGATATATCAACAATTCATCATTCAATTAAATCCAAACAACAATAAGTCAGATTAATTAA
Source organism: Allium cepa (assembly GCA_030765085.1). Lineage (NCBI taxonomy): Eukaryota > Viridiplantae > Streptophyta > Magnoliopsida > Asparagales > Amaryllidaceae > Allium > Allium cepa. The sequence continues at coordinate 869,058,375 of CM060943.1, read as the reverse complement.
TCATCTGATTAATTTAAATCAGATAATTACTTATGAATAAATTTATAATTCTGGTTAATTAATCATTAATTTATTACAAATCATTTAATTATTTACACTTTAATCATTTATTAATTAACCCTAATTAATAAACTAATTAATCCTTTAACTATTAATAAATCAACCTTAGTTAATAAATTAATTAACCTTTATTCACTAAATAATAATTATTTAATTATTTAATTATCCATTAATTATTAAATTATCCTTTAATTATCTAATTATCCTTTAAAATTAATTACCCTTAATTAATAAATTAATACATTAATTAACCCTTAGTTAATTACCATTTAGTAATAAATTAATTAACCTTAAATTATTAATTAATTATCCTCAATTAATAATTAAATAAATTTTTAATCGTTAAATAATTAACCTTTGATTATCTTTAATTAATTAATTAAATTAATTAATTAACCCTTAATTACGTTCATTTAGTGATTATCTTTAAGTAATTAATTACCTTTAATTACTTATCATAAATTAATCAACCCTAAATAAACTAATAACTTTAATAAATTTACCTCAAATTATATTAATTAATTAATTACATTTAATTAATTATTCTTAAAAGTATTTACACAAAGTATTAACTTTACTTTACTTACACAAAGTAATTATCCTTACTATATTACTTAATTACATACTTTAACCTTATTAAATTGAGATAGATACATGAAATTATTATTATGCAAAATCATTTGAGATCTTCTTAATAAATTAGGGTTCACAACATTTTATTTTTGAAAACACTTGTTAATTAGACATAAAATTATTAATTAGCAAAACAAAACAACTTTCAAATCTCTAAAACTTATTTTTAAAACGCATACATAATTTTAATTTTAAAACTCGTACCATACATATATTTTAGAAACTCGTTATTAACAAATGTGTTAAAATATTTTATCATCGTCTAAATTTGGCTCTTTCAATAAACTTGAAAATCAACTTGATAAATTGAAGTTGAACAATTATATAGAGAAAAATAGTTTAAAACTTTAAAGAACACTTGTTTTATATTTTCAAAACTGAGAAAACAGGTGCACGAGAAAACTCCAGTTAAACCCGAGCTTTATCTGGAAATTCTCGAGTCCATCTTCGGGTTCTTCCTTCTTCTTCTTTTTAACACTACTTTTTTTTTATTCCAAATTTTAAAATTGCTGTATAGATTTAAACACTTGCCTACGACCAGGTAGGGATCTCGAGTCAACACCCCAAAACCCTGAAGCCATCTTCGAGTTCAAAACCTCTTCTCCATTCCAACAGCAACCTAAAAAAAATCACTAACACAAATAGACACCGTGCACATGCAATGGCCATCCAGTGCCTTTTGAACATCACCGAGAACCCCGATATGTCATCGATGACCATCATAACTAGCCCGACCTCCCCTAACTTTCAACTTTGCCGTAAGTAAAAAATCGAGCAATATGATTTAAACTGGAATAGAATGATCATCAACGAAAAATCCTCGCTCTAATGCCTCAGACTACTAGTAGCGTCGAGACTTCGGCAAAAGCCTTGTCAGACACCTCTTCTTTGATTCCCACTGACCTGGTCCAGTCCGATACGATGTCGAAGACGCAGTTAATATATTGCTAATCCTATCAAAATTTAGGTTTAAACCCTAAAACCTCACCGTGTCGTCGCCTCGATGATCAAAAAAATTTCTTATCATTTTTGTCGAGCTCAACAACCTCCAAGCCCCCTTCAAAAACAACCACGATCGCTCATTCAACTTCGATTGTCGCAAATTGCCCCTAATCCATTTTATGTTCAACTTCGAAAATTTCGAGAATTATTGAATTAAAAATCATGATCTTTCTTTTAGAAATCATCATTTTCAAAAGTAAAATTTATTATATAAACGAACCAAGAATTTACAGTACTTGAATTTTTGGCATTTATCTGAGTTTACTGCACATTCATCTTCCCAGTGAAACCTACATTCAAAACTAGCTTAAAACTATTTTTAGAATTAAGATCTTGGTTATATGAAAATAATTTGTTTAGTTCTTGAAGCCTAGAATGGATCAGAGAAAGAAGTATTGATTTTTTTTCTTTTTGAAGCAGATTTAGCCTTTATAAGCTTGGAACAGAGCTGTGTACCTGTACAACAGACATGCACAAACCTGTCTGCACATATGTGTATGATTTTTTATATACACAAACTAAATATTTAAAACTTAATTTCATATCAATTCAAAAATCAATCAAAAAAACTTGCTCACGAACAACAACATACAAATAGATTTAGGATTGAAAGTTTGCTCACCTTGATGGGAATAAGTAAAGGCCTGGTACCTAATATATTTTTGATATGACACTTGATATTGATTTTGAATCTGATCTGATTGCTTTGAGATGATCCACAACTTTAAATTTGTGTTGAATCCTTTCTTTGATTTGAACAGGCTTCATATTGAATCAGGTTGAGTTTGTATATTTAAATCTGAATCTTGAATTTGATCTTGCCACTTTGTTTGAAACTGGAACTAAATCTTTCTTGGGCTTGATCTGGTTTGTTACAGGCTTTGATTTTACATCTGAGTTTTATTTGCAGTTTGAAAACTTAAGTTTGATTCAGATTGAAGATTGAAATCTTGTTTTCTAGATTTATTTCTAGGCTTTTGAGAGAAATTTTTCGATTTTCCTTTTTTTTCCAAGTTTCATATTTGAGAATTATGAACTGAGAATGACTTGATTTTCTTTTCTTTTAGTATGTTATTTAAAATTTTATAAAACCATTTTGCCACTTGTATATTATGTTGATACTTGCTATGTTCATGACATTATAAATTTACAATTGTCAAAACAATAACTTTTATGTTAATATCCTTTCTTTAAATAAATTTTAAAATTTTGTTTTAAACCCTTTTATCTTATGTTTTTACATGTTTATAAAAATCTTAAGTATTATGTTTTTATCTTTTTAATAACTAAATATTATGAAATAAGCATACAAATAAATTTTTGAAATCAATTTATACATTAATAAGAAACCACATATATTTTATACACAAGGATTTAACTTTTAAATTATGACTTTCAAATATAAATATGTATACATACATATATATATATATATATATAATTGGAAAACAAACTTTCATTTTTTTTAAATTTCAAATTCAAAATTAATATACTATCAATTTGTATTTATAAATGTGTAAACAAATATCCTTTTTATAAATATAAATTTTATTCCCGTCATAATTTATTTGTTTTCCAAATCTTTATTTTCAACATATATATTTCTTTTTTTATCGCCACATTTACAAATCAACCCATAATTTAGTTTATAATTAATATATTATTTAGAATATTTATTTTTGAATTTCCAATTTCAAATTCTATTTTAAAATCATATTTATATACATTTATATTAATAAACAAACAAATACCTATTTAAATTTGGAAAATACCAAATTAATTCACATTTTAATTTGAATTAACTACCAAATTAAATTTGTTTGGAAAACAAGAATGTTACAATTATGGAATTGAAATAACTTAAGTAAATTGTGAAATGGTTGTTGTCGAGCCTTATGAAAAGGTTTTGAATGAAACTTGTTTGGTTAATGCAATGAAATGCAAGTGAATGGATTAAAAGTAAGAATGCAATGAAAATGAAAATGTATGGATTGTGAATAAACTAGAAATGGAATGAAATTAATATAAATTGAGTAGGAATCAATTTTAAATTGGTTAAAAGCTTAAGTAATTATTTATTTGAATGAATATCGTCGAATTACATATGAAAATTGGTCGTTCGACGTAAGTGAAAGTAAATAAAAATTCTATAAATTGATAGAAGTGAAATAAATTGATTTTGAAATCAATTGGAATAAGTATTAGTTTGTTTGGTTTAAAAATAAATTGAATGTAAGCAATTGGGTTTTAAACCATTCAGATTAAATAAAAATGATATATGAATTGGTTGGAAGCAATTAAAATTAGTGTTGGAATCTTAAAATTGCTTATGAATTTTGTTTAGTGTGCATTGCTTATATAATCCATGTGTTTTAGCTATTGTAAATAAGTGAAATATTATTAACTTACATATATTTAGTGTTTTCGTGTTTAAATTGACTAAGTACAGGTACTGGGAGGCCGTTTGGCTGAATTTTGGTCACGTTGATTGCTAAATAAATAAGCTGCTTGCTTTAAAATGCTAAATAAAGGTACACCTACACAATAAAAGATAGGAAATATGAAATATTATTTGTTTTTTTTGTTTTTTGTCTGTGAGGGTCGATGTATATATATTTATCTCTCTTGTCAAATTGCAAAAGCACCTCCGTACAAAGGAGACCCTGGCAAAAAATTTCAAAAATTTTGGGAGTTAGAAAATTTTTGAAAAAATTTTGGTTACGAAAAGTTGATTTTCAAATTGCAATGAAAATGTAGGATTTGAACTAGAAGATGAAAACCAATTGTTTTTAGTGGAAGTTAAAGGATTATAAAAGTGAATGATGAATTTTCACCAGTGAGTTTTAAGAAGTTAATAGGTTTGGGGCATTCTTCCTCCTTAGTAATTTCTACGATGAAGTTCTTTTAAGGGGGGAGGAATGCAACGACCCAGAACTTTAAATATTTGGAATTGGAATATTTAATTGATTTTAAATATTTAGATGTTGTTTTTTTAACTTGAATTTCAAATATAACTATTTATTGGGTAATTAAATTATTGAATTTAACAATTAGAAGTTGGGTAAAAGATTGAATCTTGAGTTTTAAGCTTGTTAAAAATATTTTAAAGGCTTTCAGAACTCATATTAATAATATTGAATCTTGACTTTTAAGCTTGTTGAAAATATATTAAAGGCTTGTATAACTCATATTAATAATATTTAAGACAATGCAACTTTTAAAATTTACTTTATAAGTGATATGTTCAGTTTTAAAAATTTATCGTTTAAATTGACATTTAAAATTAGCCTTCTGAGGCACAGCTTCGGAATTTGACGATACCCGCTCCATTGGATCCATAATAGTGTATTATTATTGGATTTCAAATTTCATAGTGTTTGGTGTTATCTTTTGGTCATAGATATAAAAGCACGCTGAAATCTATATCGAAAATTCAATATAAATAGTTGGATCCAAAAAGCTATCTTCTCCATACGATCGAATTAGGACACGAAACCTTTTCCATTTCATTCAGGATATGGGTATAACATTATAAACTCCTGGCATCATACCTCGATAGGGGTTCGCGATTTTAAGCTACGTAGATCGAGACGATTTGGAATTTTAAATAAAAATATACACAATGTACTGACCAGTCAAAATCCCTTCACGTCAACTTTTTTCCCCATCAGCCTACTTTCTTTCACCATTGGCACTTTTTGCCTTCTCTGTAGCCAGCAACCCTACACTCTAGTATTTTCAACATAGAAATCAAATCACGGTTGTTCACCTTGTTCAATACGTAGTCGTTCTATTTAAATTGCACATATCCTCCCTTCGAATGGAATTAGCTCAACGAAAAATAAATATACTTGACCAAAGTTTTTAGACCAAAATAAAATTATCTCATTCGAATCAAAGAAATCATGACTTCCTTTCCTTCTTTGTTCGAACTGAGTTCGCATCCTCCCATTTGTTCAAAATCGTAAGTAAAAACAAGTGTATCACGATCGTATTTTACGGTGGGCAAGTAACGTTGGTGTGCATGCGATCGAGGAAGGACAGGAAGCGACGAGTGAAGACGAGAAGGGAGGGTGAGCGCAGTGGGGGCGGCGCATTTAGGGTTCGATGCCACAGTGAGGCTCTTTCGCGTGCACATAATTCTGTAAGAGGCACGGTTTCGAAGGGAGCTCTGATTCGAGGCTGGTCGGCATTCGATGCTGGAGGGTTGTGGCTTTGGCATGTGCGCTCGAGCAGAGAGGTATCAGTGAGGTATTCTCGATTTTATTTTTTTCAATTAGACTTAATTTATAAATATATATATATATATATGCAGTTTTTATTTAAATAAATATGTATATATATGTGTGTGTGTGTGTACAGAAGATTTTTTTTTATTACAGTGAGGTATATTTACAGTTTACGTTTTTCAATTTCATGTTAATATATGTATAAATATTTATATAAAAAAATATGTAATAATAGTAAGTTTTATAAACCAATTTATTTTCTTCAAAGTTATTGATTTATATATGTATATGTATATATGCAGTAAAGTAAATCTCTGTTGTTATTTGCATAAAATGAAAAAAAAATTTTAAATAAAAATATAAATATATATACAAGTACGCACATGTTTTAATATATACAGTAAAACAGAAAATTATATATATGCATATATATACACACATATATGTAGGACTTTGGAAAACATAGGAAATTGTATAAAGATTAGATTTTGATCTATATAGATTTTTTCTCTCATAAGTATATAAAAAGTTTCAAAAATAAAATAAATATACATATACATATTTTAAATCTACCTATTTATTTTAAAAATATGTATTTAGGGTGATTAATGTATTTAATAGACTTATTTAATTTATTTTAGTTACTAAAAGGTTTTTAAAGGAAAATTTTTGGTTTAAACTAAATCATTAGTAATTAAATCTAGTAAATGGGAATTAATTGTTCAATTTATTTTGAATATTAATAAACCGTGCAAATGTTATACAAGGTCTAAAAATCATGGAGAAACAAGTCAGGGTTGGATCAGATTGCAAACAAAAAACTAAGGTGTGATTTTCTCACTCATTTGGTTAACCTTAATTAAATTTAAACGTTTAAATTAAAATTATTGGTTGTGCTGGGATGAATTAAATAAATTATCTGTTGGATGATGTTATATATATATATTGGAGTGATTGATATTCCTGCATTATATAGTGGTCGAGACCTTATGCGCCCCGCATATTAGTAGATGATCCTATTATACCACGATATCCCCCTCGAAGTGGGATTGGTATTTTTATTTGTTGACTAACATCTATGGATGCAGGAAAAATAGGTTGGAGGGATCCAACTGGATTCCTCAAAAATATTTATTATTTTGATATATATATATATATTGATATATGATATGACGGATAAATTGATATGAATTGTGTGAAGTGAACTGTTAAATGTTAAACAGCCTGGGAATTGAATTTGGTAAAGGGGTTTAAAAAAGAAATTTGAAAAGAAATTATGTATACTTAAAATTACTTTATCTCAAAAAGGAATTAAGTAGATTAAAATATATTAGCCTGAGTTATACTTAACTATTTGTTAACTAGTTTAAGTACAGACTTGAAATTAATATTATATACTAAGGTCTTGAAGAGACATTGGAATCGACAAATAGTTCTAAAATAAAAATGACATTTTACTAAAGGAAGGTTTTAAAATGGACATATAAATAAATTATTTTTATAAATATATGGAAAAAACCTCAAAGGAGGTCATAAATTTATAAACGGAGCTTATAAATGAGTTAAGGGTAAGATGATATATGGAAAATATAAGTAAACGGTGAGAACTTATATCGGCAACGGGAATAGTTTGAAAGAAATAGTGGAATAATTCGAGTGTGAGAAATGGTGATTAAAAATCGAGGTGATACGGATCAGAAGGAATTTATAAAGAAAATTGAAGAATATTGGAATTTCTTAAAAATAGATTTTTGTCAAGTGGATCTGAATTTCTTTAAGTTACGATACTACTTAATTTTTAAAACAATTATTTGGATCTAGAATATTCTGAAGTTAGTTATTTTATACTTAATATTTATTAAAACAAATTCTAATTTTTATAAACCAACTTTGTAAATTTATTTGTAAATGGGTATGAATTTTTATCTTAGAAAAATAAAATCGTTATTCTTATTTTATAAGTACATATATGTTTTTAAATGTTTTAAATGCAATTAAAAATCCTCTTGAGATGAGAAGCGAGTTATTTAAATTGGATAAGATTTTAGGAGAAGATCGTATAGTGGGGTTATGGAGACTTAAATAAATTGCCGAAGTGTAAGATAGGAGTTTCGAAAGGTGAAATATAACTTCATAAAGGGAAGTAAAAGTGAAAATTGGAATTTTTAATAAGCAAAGAGGGTTTTGGAAAAAAAAAAAGAGAATTAATTATGGGATTCTAGAAATTATAAGGTTAGTGTTAAACGAGTGGGAATTTACAAAATAAAGTTGTAAATGATTTTTGAGATAAAAGATAATGTAACAACCCACATATTTTATGATTGTGTATTTAAATGTTTTATTTAAATACAGCACTGTTGGTCGGATTAAAGCCCGAAATGCTACTTTTTGTAAACTGTCGAATTAGGACTCGAGACTAATCCCATTAAGTTCAAAATAGCGTTTACAACCTTTTTGAGTATAAACATCGATATGTTTAGAGTTGAGAGGAATTTTCACATTTTTCTATTGGGCTTTGGGTTTGGGTTTCTGCTCCTTTAACCCATCTAATAACCTATCTCTTCATCCAACTCCTCTTCACGCATTTTGTTATTTCCTAACACTTAAGCTAGAAGAAAAATGGGGGAAGAGATTGGAAATTAGAATTCCTAAACCCTACTTTTGCTAGGAAATTCAAGTTATAGCTCTAAAATCAAAGAGAAACTTAGGTAAGCATCCTCTTCATCTTCTCCATCCTAATCTCTCTTCAATTCATAGAAATTCCTAAACCTTAGCTTTGAAAATTAATTTCATTTGATAATAGTTGAATATTCTAGAGGTGTTGCTGAACAGAAATAAATCTTTGCTATTTTTAGAGCTTCTCATTTCTATATTTGAGTTTGAAGATGAGTTCTTGAACTCACATCTGTGTCTATAACTTTCTCTGTTGTTAGTTATGAATTCCTCACATCTATTCATGTTCATTTGCTATTGATTTGAATTGATTTGGTTAATTTTCCAATGTTTGGTTTTGAAGTCCAATTTTATGAAAATCGTATTATGGATATTTGGACATATTATTTGGGGTGTATCAAAGAGCCTATAAGGCTGGGTTGTCGCTTGGCATAAATCCTTAGTCTTTGTTGCTCGTTTGATCGCTCCCGAATCGTTTTGCCATCAAGGCTTAGGCAAACTTTTGCCCAGACCAGGTGACTAGACGTTTGGTTATCAAGTCCATACGTATGGTTATAGACTCCAGAGAAAGGAAAATATACGGCAGAGAACAGAATCAAACGTCTCATACAACAAGTCAAATGTAACAACCCGCATATTTAACGATTTTATATTTAAATGTTTAATTTAAATATAGCGTCGTTAGTCGGATTTGGGTCCGAAATGTTACTTTTTGCAAACGGCCGAATTGGGACTCGAAACCATTTCCATTGATTCCAAAATGGCGTTTGCGATCTTTTTGAGTGTAAGCTTTGATATGTTTGGAGTAAGTGAAATTTTGGCTACTTTTTCTACTTGGGCTTGAGTTTGGGTTTAGCCTAATCTCCACTTAACCCTCTAGCTTAGCCCCTTCTCTTCATTCATCTCCATTTCATTTCATTTATCAAGCAAAAACTGAAATGGGGGTAGAGAAAGGAAATTAGAAACTCCTAGCCCTAGATCCTCTTGCAAATCCAAATTCTTGCTCCAAAATCAAAGAGAATCCATTGGTAAGTTCTTCTTCATCTTCTCCAACTCTTCTCCTTTTCAATTTCAGAAAAATTTCCTAAACCTAAATTGGGAAATATGTGTTTTATTCTTAGATTGAAGCTTGTTGAGTTGAAGTAGTGTTTGTTGGTCTTCTCCTTGCAAATTGAACTCCTTCTTCTTTGTTTTGAGATAAAAGGTGAGTTTTGAACTCACATCTACTTCTCTTGATTTCATTGATGTTGGGTATGAATTCCTAACACCTTGTTCATATGCATTTGCCTTTAGTTTGAATTGAATTGGTGAACATTTCATTTTTGGAGTTTTGGAGTCAAATCCTTGAAAATCATAACTTTGATGTTTGATCATGGTTTTTGGTGGTAAATCGGAGTCAATGGTGTTGGGTTATCGATTGGCAAAGTCCTCTTAAGTCCATTGCTCGATATGTTGCAAATGGGGTGAGTTGCTCCTCCATTTGCTAGGCTGGAAAACATTTCCAGCTACAGCCAGTCGACTGACCCCCTGCAGTCAGTCGACTGACTGCAGAGAGTAAAAACTCTCGGGTTGTGGTTCAGTCGACTGACTGTAGTAGGCCAGTCGACTGACCTGCTTCATTTTGTCTAGTGTGCCCATCTGTTTGTGATTTTCACTTTTATCGATTTATATTGATTCCAATTAGTTGTTTTTGCATATTTGACCTTGATGATTCCTTTTTGACTTCATTCATGGGTTTTGTAAATGATTTCTTCAAATCGTATTAAAAGTTCGCTTCTCCGATTTATAAATTCTATTTAAAATACACGCTTAATTTCGCACTTCGAGCGAAGTGGAAGGGTGATTAAATGGTTAGGCAAAACACGGACCATGAATCTGTGTGTTTATCTTTTCGATTAGTCCCCGACCTATTCGGTTGATCGTTTTGACCTTCGGGTTTGGTTTATCGATGATATGAGGTAAACTTTGTACTGCTTTGAGTGTGAAAATGGCTGACGGATAATAAACCGTTTAGTGCGAACGAGTGGTTATGGGACATACGTTAACACTTTTCCGATTCCTTTTTGAGAGTTATGACACATTCTGCCAGTTAGTGGTGTCCAGTACTGGGTCTCTGACCTTCACCACTACGGTTTGTTTCCTTCGGGTATGTTGCCTTCGGGTATGTTGCCTTCGTGTTTGTACCTTCGGGTTTGTTGCCCTTTAGTATCGCTTCTGATGTTGGTCGTTATGAGCCGCATGGGTGATATTGGGTTTGGAGTCTTCGGGCTCATGGATCCTTGTTTGTACAGTACTGAGCTCGAGCAATTTTCTGATGTTTCATTCATATGTATATTCCCTAGGTATCGCCCTTCGATGTTGGTCATTATGAGCCACATGATGCATAGCGTTTACCTTGTGGAACTTGTATACCTTATTGGTATTTGTTATTTGCCTTTTTGGCTTGATTTGGGATATTTGTATCCTTTGTTTCTATATGTTGCCAATGATATGAGGCTTGTTATCATATGATTCATCTTTTGTTAGATGACTGTGTTATCTCCTTTAGAGATATTTGTTATACCTTGTAACCTTGCAGGTTAATTGTTGTTCAGTTTATCTAACTGATTTGTTTAGCTAGACTGACCCGTGTATTCTATACTCGGGTCAGACCGAGATGTTTCAGGTTAGGTACTTTTGGACTTAGCCTATTTTGCTTCCGCATGGACTACTCCGCTAGCTTCTTTTTGTCATAGCTTTTGTGTAGTCCTATCATGTTGTAACTCTGATATTTATTCTTGTGAACTCGTCTGTATATTGTGGTCTGCTATACCACTTGACATGTATTATTTTGTATACTCTGCGATGTATCAGTATATGTGTATATGATGATTTACTGTTCTATGAGGTATATTACATTTGAGTTGTCATATTCTGTTTTGATAGATCCTTCAACCCCCTATGGTTTTGTTTTAAGTATTCATTGGGTATGTCGACCTGCTTGATATGTTTATTGTCGATGTATTCAATAGATAGTTAGAGCAAAGCTATAGATTGTCGCTCCCAACCAGCCTTATTCTCCGTGTTAGTTGACGGCATTACCCTGTAGTGTCCTTGTCTAGCGTGGGTATAGAGGTGGGGCGTCATAGCGTGGTATCAGAGCTGAGTTCAGAACAAAATATGATAAACACAGAATAGATGCACATATTACGGTACATCAAAGTGTACAAGTGATACAAATCTTTGAATCATCGTGTCTCTTTATTCCATCAAGGTTAGATAGAGTTTGGGAATACGTCTAGGAATGCATTTCTATTCCGTAGTATTCCATATTGCAATATTTACCTTGTGAATAATCTTGTTCTTATCTTACCTTCAGCGTATGGCTGGAAGAGGCAGGGGACGACGTTCGGATGCTGGGCAATCCAGCGGCTCACATCTGGATGGCGTTTAAATGTCTGCCGATTAGTTTTTGGAATTGTTTAGGAGCACTCAGCCTCCAGTTCCTCCTCGAGTATCTCCACTTCGCAAGTCTTCTTTTGCACGTCAGTGCAGTGATTTTTCTCATCTTGGAGGGAAGCCGTTTAAGGGCTCTGAGTCCGTTCTTGAAGTCCAAGCTTGGCTTCGTACGTGCGAGCGTATCTTCTCTCGCATGGATCTTTCCGATCATGATAGAGTTCTTGTGAATTCTAGTTTATTACAAGAGCGTGCTCTTGATTGGTATGAGCTTCTTATAGTCGAGATTGATGAGCCCACTCTTTCTTGGACTCAGTTTCGGGGACGATTCGAACTCAAGTTCGTTCCTGAATCTGAAAAAGTTTTATTGACCCGTCGCTTCCTTGAGTTGAAGCAAGGGAAATCTTCTGTTTCTGAGTCTGTTGCATCATTCGAGGCTTTATCTCAGTATGGTCTTGAATTCATCATCACTTCTTATAAGAAGAATTTGAAGTTTGTTTCTGGTCTTAAGAAGTAACTTAAGAAATCTTTGTTGCTCCAACTTAAACTTTCTTTTGAGGAGTTGGTTGATTCGGCATTTCACCTCGAGACCGTTGAGAAGGAGTGTGATAGTGATGTTGATGTTGAGGTTTCCAAGAACCCCAATAAGAGGTCGTTTCCAATTTAGAAGAGGCCTTTTCCTTCTAAGAAGAAGAAGACTGGTGGTCCTAACTCTCAGCCTCAGTCTTCCGGAACATCTTTCATTAGAAAGTGTTTCAATTGTGGTTCTCCGGATCATATTATTCGAGCTTGTCCTAAGCCTCTCTTCTTCCGTTATTGCAAGAAGGAAGGTCATCATGTTTCAGCTTACCCTACTGTTCCGGCTAGTGCCAAGTCTAGCAGGCTTTATGCTGCTAAGGCTTCTGAAGGTCCTTCTCAGTCCAAAGGTATATCTTCATCTATTTTGGAAGGTTCTATTTTATTTCACGACCATAGTATTCGAGTTCTTTTCGATACGGGTGCATCACATTCTTTCGTATCGAAAAAGCTCGTTGATGATTTATCTTTGGATGTTTCTTGTTTGATTACTTCTTTAAGGATTGCAAATCCAATTGGGGGATCCGCGACCCTTAGTTTGCTTTGTGATGATGTTGAGATTGTTTTATGTGGCTTTTCTTTCCGTGCGAATCTGCACGTTATTTCTTGTCTGGGATTTGATATGATTTTGGGTATGGACTGGCTAGTGAGATATGATGCCAGGATTATTTGTTCGGAGAGGATTGTATATCTTCGACATCTGGATTCGCCTACTCAGCTATCTCTTATTCTTGGGGATGTGGATAATTCCGAAATGGCTTTGTATTCTCTTGACTCGCGAGATAATGATGATATATCTCGTATTCCTGTTGCTTGTGACTTTTCTGATGTTTTTGAGCCCGTATCGGGTTTGCCACCCAAGCGGGCAATTGAGTTCCGCATTAATCTCATTCCAGGCGCGCAGCCAGTTAGTCGTCCTCCCACGAGGATGTCTACAAAGGAAAATGAGGAACTCAAGAAGCAGCTTTTAGAGCTTGAGTCCAAGCAGTTAATTCAGTCCATTTTTCTCCGTGGGGATCCGCGGTCGTCTTCGTGAAAAAGTCTGATGGAACTCTTAGGCTCTGCATTGACTATCGCCAGCTTAACGAGTTGACCATCAGAAATAGATATCCATTGCCTAGGATCGATGATATGTTCGATCTATTGAGTGGTGTTAAGGTATTTTCTCAGCTTGACCTTGCCACAGGTTTTCATCAATTACGAGTCACGGAGGATAGCATACCTCTTACCGCTTTCCTCACTCGTTATGGTTCTTTTGAGTGGCCCGTTATGCCGTTCGGTTTGACGAACGCTCCTGCTTTCTTTGTTGATCTCATGAATCGGGTATTCCGGGAATATCTCGATAAGTTCGTTCTTGTGTTCATTGATGATATCCTTATTTATTCTAAGTTTGAAGCTGAGCATGCTAATCACTTAAGGATTGTCTTGAGTACTCTCCGTCATCATCAGCTTAGAGCCAAATTCTCCAAATGCCACTTTTGGGAGATAAGGTTAAGTTCTTAGGCCATGTGGTATCTTTCGATGGCATTTCTGTCGATCCCTCAAAGATCGAAGCCATCCAGAATTGGAAGAGGCCTGAGAATGTACATGAGATTCGTAGTTTCCTTGGGTTGGCGGGTTATTACCGTCGGTTCATTAAGGATTTTTCCCGGGTTGTGCTTCCTCTTACTTGCCTTACTCGGAAAGGCATTCGTTTTATTTGGTCCGACAAGTGTGAAGCTTCCTTTCTGTCATTAAAGGAACTTCTCACTAATGCTCCTATTCTTGTGGTTCCCGAAGGGAATCATGTCTTGTTGTCTACACCGATGCTTGTGGTAGTGGTATCGGTGCTGTTCTTATGCAGAAGGATCGGGTAGTTGCTTATGCTTCTAGGCAACTACGTCCGAATGAAGTTCGCTATGCCACTCATGATCTTGAGCTTGCCGCCATTGTCTTTGCCTTGAAGATTTGGCGACATTATTTATTGGGCGAGCGCTTCATTCTCTATACCGATCATAAATCTTTGAAGTATTTGTTTACTCAGAAGGAACTCAATATGAGACAACAGCGTTGGCTCGAGTTTCTTGCTTCTTATGACTTTGATATCGAGTATACCCCTGGTAAGGGTAATCGTGTTGCAGATGCGCTTAGTTGCAAACATTCGGCTGTTATTTCTATGATGCTTGCCGAATGGAATATTCTTGAGACTCTATCTTTTTTTGAAATTCGTGATCGAGGTTCATCTTCTGATTCTCCTATTCTATTATTTAGTTTGGAAGCTCGACCTATTTTATTGGATCGTATTGCAGATGGTCAGCGGCGTGATCCTGAATTGTTGCATCTTATTCAGCTTTGTGAGTCTGGATCCTATGATGAGGCGTTGCGGGATTTCAGCATTGATTCTCATGGGTGTCTTCGCAAGAAGAACCGTCTTTTTGTGCCTTCTGATTTTGCACTTAGGCATGACATTCTTGATGATTGTCACCGTTCTAAGTATACCATTCATCCTAGTAGTAGCAAGATGTATGCCGATATGCATCGTCTTTATTATTGGGAAGGCATGAAGAGCGATGTGGTGAGTTATGTGAGCAATTGCATGACTTGTCAGCGTTTTAAGGCCGAGCATCAGCGTCCTTCGGGTCTTCTTCAGCCCCTTGAGATTCCATTGTGTAAATGGGATCAGATTTCTATGGTTTTTATTGACGGCCTACCTCGTTCGAGATTGGGCCATTCTAGCATCTGGGTTATTGTTGATCGCCTCACTAAGTCTGCTCATTTTGTCCCTATTAAGTCTAATAGAACTGCTTCGCATTTGGCTAAGTTATATGTCAAGGAAATAGTGAGACTTCACGGTGTTCCTAGTTCTATTGTGAGTGATCGTGATCCTTTATTCACGAGTCATTTTTGGAAGAGTCTTCAGCAAGCTTTGGGAACAAAGCTTAATTTTTCTACAGCTTATCATCCGCAGTTTGATGGACAGACTGAACGGGTGAATCGTATCTTCGAAGATCTTCTCCGTATTTGTATTTTTGATTTTGGTGGTAGCTGGGAGGATCATCTACCTCTTGTAGAGTTCTCCTACAACAATAGTTTTCAGTCTATTATCGGTATGGCTCCTTTTGAAGCCTTATACGGAAGACCATGTCGATCACCTTCATGTTGGTTAGAATCTGGAGAGAAGCTTATTCTTGGTCCAGATTTTGTTCGTCATTCTTCCGAGAAGATTGATCTTATTCGATTGAGAATGAAAGAGGCACTGAATCGTCAGAAATCCTACGCGGACAACCGTAGGAAGCCTCTCGAGTTCTCGATCGGCGATCTTGTTTTTATTCGTGTTTCTCCTTTGAAGGGGGTTATGCGTTTCAGTGCGACTGGGAAATTGGCTCCTCGCTTTATAGGACCATTTTCTATTACTGAACGTATTGGCCCTGTGGCTTATAGAGTTTCACTTCCAGCTCATTTATCTGGCATTCATGACGTGTTTCACGTCTCGCAACTTCGGAAGTGTCTTCGGGAGTCGGATTCTGTTATTACTTCTCCTGATTTGCAAGTGCTTGAGATCTCACCGGACTTATCTATTGTATAGCAAACTATTCGCGTGCTTGACACGGAGGTGCGACACCTTTGGAACAAGGACGTGCCGCTCGTTAAACTTCAATGGTCCGCTAATCCCAATGACTTCTTCGCTTTGAAATGGTGAGTATGTCTTTTCATCTCGAGCTTATTTCCTTTTCTTTGGAATGTTTTATTTATGTAGTTGTTACAAATATCGTCTCTAGGAATTGCGGGGACGCAATTTTGTAAGGAGGGGAGATCTGTAACAACCCGCATATTTAACGATTTTATATTTAAATGTTTAATTTAAATATAGCGTCGTTAGTCGGATTTGGGTCCGAAATGTTACTATTTGCAAACGGCCGAATTGGGACTCGAAACCATTTCCATTGATTCCAAAATGGCGTTTGCGATCTTTTTGTGTGTAAGCTTTGATATGTTTGGAGTAAGTGAAATTTTGGCTACTTTTTCTACTTGGGCTTGAGTTTGGGTTTAGCCCAATCTCCACTTAACCCTCTAGCTTAGCCCCTTCACTTCATTCATCTCCATTTCATTTCATTTATCAAGCAAAAACTGAAATGGGGGAAGAGAAAGGAAATTAGAAACTCCTAGCCCTAGATCCTCTTGCAAATCCAAATTCTTGCTCCAAAATCAAAGAGAATCCATTGGTAAGTTCTTCTTCATCTTCTCCAACTCTTCTCCTCTTCAATTTCAGAAAAATTTCCTAAACCTAAATTAGGAAATATGTGTTTTATTCTTAGATTGAAGCTTGTTGAGTTGAAGTAGTGTTTGTTGGTCTTCTCCTTGCAAATTGAACTCCTTCTTCTTTGTTTTGAGATAAAAGGTGAGTTTTGAACTCACATCTACTTCTCTTGATTTCATTGATGTTGGGTATGAATTCCTAACACCTTGTTCATATGCATTTGCCTTTAGTTTGAATTGAATTGGTGAACATTTCATTTTTGGAGTTTTGGATTCAAATCCTTGAAAATCATAACTTTGATGTTTGATCATGGTTTTTGGTGGTAAATCGGAGTCAATGGTGTTGGGTTATCAATTGGCAAAATCCTCTTAAGTCCATTGCTCGATATGTTGCAAATGGGGTGAGTTGCTCCTCCATTTGCTAGGCTGGAAAACATTTCCAGCTACAGCCAGTCGACTGACCCCCTGCAGTCAGTCGACTGACTGCAGTGAGTAAAAACTCTCGGGTTGTGGTTCAGTCGACTGACTACAGTAGGCCAGTCGACTGACCTGCTTCATTTTGTCCAGTGTGCCCATCTGTTTATGATTTTCACTTTTATCGATTTAAATTGATTCCAATTAGTTGTTTTTGCATATTTGACCTTGATGATTCCTTTTTGACTTCATTCATGGGTTTTGTAGATGATTTCTTCAAATCGTATTAAAAGTTCGCTTCTCCGATTTATAAATTCTATTTAAAATACACGCACAATTTCGCACTTCGAGCGAAGTGAAAGGGTGATTAAATGGTTAGGAAAAACACGGACCATGAATCTGTGTGTTTATCTTTCCGATTAGTCCCCGACCTATTCGATTGATCGTTTTGACCTTCGGGTTTGGTTTATCGATGATATGAGGTAAAATTTGTACTGCTTTGAGTCTGAAAATGGCTGACGGATAGTAAACCGTTTAGTGCGAACGAGTGGTTATGGGACATACGTTAACACTTTTCGGATTCCTTTTTGAGAGTTATGACACATTCCGCCAGTTAGTGGTGTCCGGTACTGGGTCTCTGACCTTCACCACTACGGTTTGTTGCCTTCGGGTATGTTGCCTTCGGGTATGTTGCCTTCGGGTTTGTACCTTCGGGTTTGTGCCTTCGGGTTTGTTGCCCTTTAGTATCGCTTCCGATGTTGGTCGTTATGAGTCGCATGGGTGATATTGGGTTTCCCTTTAGTATCGCTTCCGATGTTGGTCGTTATGAGCCACATGGGTGATATTGGGTTTGGAGTCTTCGGGTTCATGGATCCTTGTTTGTACAGTACTGAGCTCGAGCAATTTTCTGATGTTTCATTCATATGTATATTCCCTAGGTATCGCCCTTCGATGTTGGTCATTATGAGCCACATGATGTGTAGCGTTTACCTTGTGGAACTTGTATACCTTATTGGTATTTGTTATTTGCATTTTTGGCTTGATTTGGGATATTTGTATCCTTTGTTTCTATATGTTGCCAATGATATGGGGCTTGTTATCATATGATTCATCTTTTGTTAGATGATTGTGTTATCTCCTTTAGAGATATTTGTTATACCTTGTAACCTTGCAGGTTAATTGTTGTTCAGTTTATCTAACTGATTTGTTTAGCTAGACTGACCCGTGTATTTTATACTTGGGTCAGACCGAGATGTTTCAGGTTAGGTACTTTTGGACTTAGCCTATTTTGCTTCCGCATGGACTACTCCGCTAGCTTCTTTTTGTCATAGCTTTTGTGTAGTCCTATCATGTTGTAACTCTGATATTTATTCTTGTGAACTCGTCTGTATATTGTGGTCTGCTATACCACTTGACATGTATTATTTTGTACACTCTGCGATGTATCAGTATATGTGTATATGATGATTTACCGTTCTGTGAGGTATATTACATTTGAGTTGTCATATTCTGTTTTGATAGATCCTTCAACCACCTATGGTTTTGTTTTAAGTATTCATTGGGTATGTCGACCTGCTTGATATGTTTATTGTCGATCGATGTATTCAATAGATAGTTAGAGCAAAGCTATAGATGGTCGCTCCCAACCAGCCTTATTCTCCATGTTAGTTGACGGCATTACCCTGTAGTGTCCTTGGCTAGCATGGGTATAGAGGTGGGGCGTCACATCAAACATCTGGTGCTCCCTGTCAGTCGTATGGTACACCCTTTCAGACGTCTGATACAACTTGTCAAACGTCTGACATAACCTTTCAGATGTCTGGAAGGTTTCTGAAAATTTCCAAAACCTAAATCAGTCGTTTGGATTTTCAACCAGACGTCTGGAACTGCCAATTTTGCCTATTTTCCTATTTTTTGAGTGAATTTCCAATGTTTATCGATTTTTGCTGATCCGATCAGTTGTTATCACTTTTATCACTTTGAAGACTTCTTTTTCTGGATTTTTGGGAATATCCATTTCGATGGATTTGGTATCGATTTCTTTGGATTTGATTCACGTCTTTGAATGTGAATTTTTGGTGATCTATTGTTTTTACAATCGTTTTCTAGGATTTGTCACTTTAAAATACAATGGTTTCTATACTAATAGTAAATATTCAAACTTTTTCATCAAAATTATTTCAACATTTACTTTGAATATCAAGCTCACTTTTAAAATCGTTTTCCAATCTATTAGTATATACAAACCTTTACCTGATCCGTTTGAGAAATCTAATTAAACGACTTAGCGAAACAAGTGGTATGAACGCTTGCGTTATTCTGGCGGTTAAATCTTAGACTTGTTCAATTGAAATCTCGTGGCAATTTTCGAGTGGAAATCTACAATTTGTTCGTAAATACTTAATTAAGCTAGTGGCTATGGGACATGAAACTAAAGTCATTTATTTACCAGCTTAGTGTAATTCACACTTTTTATTGATAAATGTTTATCATTTTATATCTTAGACTAGCTTTATGCGATGTCTTTTTGTCCACGTTTGGGACTATACGTCGTTTTATTGAGCTTCGTCTCATTTCTTTTATGGGCTAGCTACCCATGTTTTTTTATGGAGTTCGGCTCATCAAATGTACCATTATTGTACTACATCGATGTTTCGGCTTATCAGCTTCATTGGGTGTACCGTTATTGTACTACGTCGTTTTTCCAAATTATTAGAGCTTTTAGTTCATCGGGCATACCGTTATTGTACTACGTCGATGTTTGAATTATTTGAGTTTTAGGTTCTTTGGGCATACCGTTATTGAACTACCTCTTTGCAACGGCTCTGTGGTTAGCGACCATGGGATAGTGACCCGTTTGTGATACACATGTTGGTGAGTCTTCATGCTCCTGTTTGTGATTGGCCTCCCCCTTTTGAATTTTGGATTTCTAATTGATGATTCTTGGAATTATTGTTTCACCAATTTTTGCGATTAGCACTGATACGTTTGTCAGTATTTTTGGTTTGGTGAATAAAATAAAGAATATGACATTCTTTTTGGTGTTTGAGATTCTTGAGATATTGTATGATTTTTGTTGTTGTTAATTGTATACCTGTCACAGTATGGCATTACTGTTATCATACATTTTTGTCATATCTCTTATCCAACCTCATTTTATCTAATATTTGTAGCTGGACTTATCCATTTATTATTTTCTTCTTAAATAATACTCGGGTCAGACCGAGGTATTTCAGGTGCTTCTGCTTGACTTCTTATCTAGGTCTGTCATCTGACTTTTAGCTAACTACTAGTTTAGTAGTTTTTGTTTTTATATATTCGAGATGGAGACTCTTTGATGTATATATATTCTTTTGTCTAGCATTTGTACCTATTCTTTTGTGATGTAGTGGATCTTGCAGGACCACTACTTTGATGTACACTTCTATGTATTTTATTCATATTTGTTTCCGCCTTTGTGATATGAATATCTATAACTGACTTGTGTTTTGTTTATTTTATACTTGTTTCCGAAGCTCACTTAGCCATTGTGTAGCAGCTTTTAGTTTGTATCTGATGTATCAGATTTCCTCTAGAAAAAACTATTAGACATATTGATAATCGCACAAAGCAATTACATAGATAATCGCTCCTCAACAGCCTTATACTTCGCGCTAGTTGACGGCACTCCGTATGTCCTTGGCTAGTGTGAGTATAGAGGTGGGGCGTCACAGCCTGGTATCAAAGACAAACTTCGGAAAAATATTGAGTATAATAGCAAGGATCATCATCCTAAGTCTTTCTTTGGAATCGTGCCTTAGGATTAATTTGAGTCATTGGACCCGCCTATCCTATTTTCCTTTATGATTCCTTGTTTTAACAATCATGATTGTTTGATATTAATTCTGAGAATAACCTTTTCTTCTTCTTTCTTTCTATCTTAAAGAGGAGAAATGGTTAGACCAGGCCGTCCCAGCACCGGTCAATCCAGTGCTACTCCTCAGGATGGAGATTTATGTCTGCTTAGCAGCTTTCAGTTCTTGTAAAGAATGCTTAAGCCTTTGTATGCTTATGCATAGATTATATTGAATCCTGTTGGTCTCCATCGAGTCCAAGTGGCTTCAACCATGCTCCATGAGAGAGCATTAAATCGATATGAGCCTTTGATTTCGGTGATTATCGAAGCAGATCTTACTTGGGAGCAATTTCGAGAAAAGTTTGAGTTGAAGTTTATACTTGAGGCTGAAAAAGTAACTTTGACCCGACGCTTTATTGGCCTTGTTCAAGGTGAATCTTCTGTGATTAATTACGTCGCATCTTTTGAATCTCTCTCTAAAGATAGGGTCAAGTATATTAATACCCCAGTAAAGAAAGATCATAGGTTTGTCTATGGGTTGAATAAGAACCTCAAAAAGCCTTTACTTTTGAAAGTAGAAGTTTGTTTTGATCAGGTAGTTGATATCGCTCTTCGACTTGAAGAGGCCGATAAAGAAAGCGATGTTGAAGTTGTGGGAGCCAAATAGAACTTCAACATCAATAAGAAGAGGCCTATTAAGTTCAAAGGCCCTAATCCCAACAAGAAAGGGAAGCAAGCAACTTCGGTAGCAAAGGCTCCTTCCTCTAGTTGTGGGCAATGCTACAATTGTGGTTCTA
Source organism: Allium cepa (assembly GCA_030765085.1). NCBI lineage: Eukaryota > Viridiplantae > Streptophyta > Magnoliopsida > Asparagales > Amaryllidaceae > Allium > Allium cepa. The sequence continues at coordinate 869,036,485 of CM060943.1, read as the reverse complement.
AGGACCATTACTAATAGATTTTCGAAACCTCTCTTTTGTCTTTATTGCAAAAGATCGGGTCATCTTTTATCTTCATGTCCCAAACTTCCAAGCAAGAAACAGGGAGAGCTAAATGTTGCATAAGCTCCTAGTAACACTTCTCTTGGACAAGGTATTTCTCATTCTATCCTTGATGACATTATTATGTTTCATGATCAACCTATTCGAGTTCTTTTCGATATGGTGCATCCCACTCTTTTTTATCAAAAGAACTTGTTGATACCTTTTCTTTAAATGTAATGTGCTTGATGACTTCACTAAGAATTATGAATCCGGTTGTTGGATCCGCAACACTCAGTTTGCTTTGTAAAGATGTAGAGATTATTTTATGTGATTACTCTTTCCGAGCCAATTTGCATGTTATGCGCTACTTTGGCTTTGGAATGATTTTGGAAATGGATTGGGTTAACTGTTATGAATCCCATATGCTATGTCCTAAGAGGACTATTCATCTTCAACATCCTCAATCTGTTAAGCGGATTTCTATTGTTCTCAAAGATTCAGATTCTAATTCGGTGGCATCCTTATATTATATAAACCCTCATGATGACGATAATGATGATGAGGAAGATTTCATTTCCTTCATTCACGTTGTTCATGAATTTCCCGACATATTTGAGCTCGTTTTAGGATTACCCCATAAGTGAGCAATTGAGTTCAGAATTAATCTAATCCCTGGAGCTCTAACCTATCACTCGTCCTCCTTATCATATGTCCAGCAAGGAAAATGAGGAGATGCGTAAACAATAATCTGAATTGGAAGCAAAGCAATTTATTCGTTCTATTTCCTCTCCCTGGGGAGCTTCAGCTATTTTTGTGAAGAAATCCGATGGTACACTTAAGCTTTACGTTGACTACGCAAGCTTAATGATCTCACCATCAAGAATAAATATCCTTTACCTCGGATCGATGATCAATTTGATCAACTTAGCGGTGCTAGAGTCCTTTCACAATTAGACTTAGCAACCGGTTTTCATCATCTTCGTATAGCCGAGGATAGCATTCCTTTGACATTGTTCCGTACTCGTTATGGAGCTTATGAATGGCTTATTATGCCATTTGGTCTAACGACTGCTCCAGCTTATTTTGTTGACTGTATGAATCGAATTTTCAAAGACTTCCTTGATCGATTTGTTCTCATCATTATATATAATATTCTTATTTATTCTAAAACCGAGGAAGAGCATGAAAAACATCTTTGGATTGTGTTGGAAACTCTTAGGAGCAATCAATTGAAGGAAAAAATTTCTTTGTGCCACTTTTGGCAATCTCATGTGAAATTTCTTGGATATATTATTTCTGATTCCAGAATTTCCATGGATCCTTCAAAAATTAAAGTGATTCAAAATTGGAAGAGACTGGAGAGTGTGATGGAAATTCGTATCTTACTTGGACTGGCAGGTTATTACCGGTTCATAAAAGTCTTTTCTAAAATTTCCATGTGTCTTACTAGTTTGATAGAGAAGGGATTTAAGTCCATTTGGTCAAACAAATGTGAAGCTTCTTTTCAGATATTAAAAGAACTCCTTTCTGATGCTTCTATATTTGTGATTCCCAAGTGGAACGAATATTTTATTGTTTGTGCCGATGCTAGTCGTGTTGGTTTGGGAGCCATTCTCATGCCAAGGGAACGTGTAATCGCATATGCTTCTAGGCAACTAAAGCCTGCCGAGACTAGATATGCCACTCATGATTTTGAGCTTACGGCTATTGTTTTCGCCCTTAGAATTTGGCATCATTTTCTTTTGGGAGAGAAATTTTTTCTCCACATCGATCACAAATCATTGAAGTATTATTTTCTCAAAAGGTGCTTAATTTGCCAACAACGTTGGCTCGAGTTCCTTGCATCTTATGATCTTGATATTCTTTATACCCTCGGAAAAGGGAATCGTGTTGCTGATGCCCTTAGTCGTAAGTAAAAGCGGTTGTTTCAATGATGACATCCGAATGGAATGATCTCGAGGCGTTGTCCACTTATGAAATTCGAGAGTGTGAATCCGATTCATGTTCATCGCTTGTTTTATGTAGCCTTGAGGCCCATCCTTCTCTTTTGGACCGCATCCTTGATGCTAAAAAGCATGATCCCAAATTGTCTCATCTTAGCAAAAAGTTATAGAGATCGAAATGACAATGGTTTGAAAGACTTTGAAATCGATGCTCGTGGTGGCATTCGAAAATTTTATAGACTTATTGTGCTAAATATTTGTGATATTCGTAAAGATATTTTAGAAGATTATCATTGTTCTAAATTTACAATTCATCTCGGTAGTAGAGAAATGTACGTGGATATGAAGCGACTTTATTATTGGGACGGAATGAAATCCGATGTTGCTAATTTTATTAAGCATTGCATGACTTGCAAACTCTTAAAGGCCAAGCATCAAAGGCCCGGTGGCTTATTGCAACCTTTGGACATTTTAGTTTGGAAGTGGGATCAAGTCTCCATGGATTTTATTGACAGTCTTCCCCATTCTCGTTTGGGTCATGACAGTTTATGGGTGATTATTGATTGGCTTACCAAATCCGCCCATTTTATTCCTATTCGGTCTAATCAGATCGTACCTGTCTTCGCCAAACACTATGTTAGAGAAATTGTTAAATTGCATGGAGTTCCCACTTCTATTGTTAGCAATCGTGATTCATTACTTACTAGTGGATTTTGGAAAGGTCTTCAAAAAGCTTTGGGAACAAAGCTAAATTTTAGCACCGCTTATCGTCCTCAGTCCGATGGACAAACCAAACGTCTGAATCAAACTCTGGACGATTTTCTTCGTACACATGTTCTTGATTTTGGTGGAAGTTGGGAAGATCGTATTTCTCTTGTTGAGTTTTCCTATAATAATAGCTTCCAATCTAGTATTGATATGGCACCTTTCTAAGCACTCTACGGAAGGCCATGCCGGTCTCCTTCTTGTTGGCTTGAGGCCGATGAGAAGCTGGTTGTAGGTCCAGATTTTATTCTTGATTCCACAGAAAAGATTGGTCTTATTCGTCATAGGATGAAAAAAGCTCAAATAGACAAAAATCCTATGCCGATAACCGAAGAAGGAATTTGGAATTTTCTATGGGAGATTTGGTGTTTATTCGTGTTTCGCCAATGAAGAGTGTTGTGTGTTTCGGTCGATCGGGAAAATTAGCACCTCGACATATTGGTCCCTTTCCCATCATCAAACGCATTGGTTCCATGGCTTATTGCCTTTTATTACTAGCTTAATTTTCTGCTATTCACGACGTATTCCACGTCTCTCAACTACGAAAATGCCTTAGGGATTCTGATTCTATTCTTGAGCCCGGTGATATTGAAGAAATTGAAGTTTCACCTAATTTTACTTATGAGCAACATCCTATTCATATCGTTGCTATGGAGGTTAGATGCCTTTGAAATAAAGATGTTCCACTTTTGAAAGTTCAATGGGCCTCAAATCATAAGGATTTCTCTTGGGAATCCAGAGAATTCATCGAGCGAACAAATCCGAACTTGCTTTCTCGTGCTCTTTAAGGTAAACTTCTTATTTCAAATTTTCTTTTGTGTTGATTTGCTTTTATGGTTATTACTCTTTGTTCTCTTCTTAAGTATTGCGAGGATACAATTTTAAGGATGGGAGTCTGTAACAACTCGCATCTTTTACGATTGTATATTTAAATGTTTTATTTAAAAATAGCATCATTAGTCGGATTAAATTCCGAAATGCTACTTTTTATAAACTATCGAATTAGGACTTGAGACTATTTTCATTGAGTTCAAAATGGCATTTACAACCTTTTTGAGTATAAACATCGATATGTTTTGAGTTGAGTGGAATTTTGCTATTTTTCTATTGGGCTTTGGGCTTGGGTTTCAGCCCCTTTAACTCATCTAATACCCTAACTCTTCATTTAGCTCCTCTTCACTCACTCTATTATATCGTAACACTTAAGCTAAAAGAAAATGGGGGAAGAGAAAGGAAATTATAAGTCCTAAACCCAAGTTTTGCTAGGAAATTCAAGTTATTGCTCTAAAATCAAAGAGAAACTTAGGTAAGCATCCTCTTCATTTTCTCCGTCTCAATTATCTCTTCAATTCTTAAAAATTCCTAAACTTAACTTAGGAAATTCATTTCATTTGATGATAGACTGAAGATTCTAGAGGTGTTGTTGATGAGAAATCAATCTTTGCTTGTTTAGAGCTGCTCATTTCTATATTTGAGTTTAAAGGTGAGTTCTTGAACCCACATCTATGTCTATAACTTTCTTTGTTTTTAGGTATGAATTCCTAACATTTATTCATGTTCATTTTCTTTTGATATCAAATGATTTGGTGAATTATTCAGTTTTTTGTTTTGAAGTCCAATTTTATGAAAATCCTACTATGGATATTTGGACATGTTACTTGGGGTGTATCGAAAAGCCTATAAAGCTGGGTTGTCGCTTGGCATAAATCCCTAGTCTTCGTTGCTCGTCCGATCGTTCCCGAATCGTTTTGGCCATCAAGGCCTAGGCAAACTATTGCCCAGACCAGATGATTAGACGTCTGGTTATCAAGTCCAGACGTCTGGCTATAGACCATGGAGAAAAGCAAAATATACAGCAGAAAAAGAAAAATGGAAGAGAACAGAATTAGACGTCTGATAAAACTTGTCAGATGTCTGGTGCTCTCTATCATACGTCTAGTACACCCTTTCAAACGTTTGATACAACTTGTCATACCTTTGATACAACCTTTCAGTCGTCTGTAAGGTTTTTGAAAATTTACAGAACCTGAATCCAGGCGTCTGGATTTTCAACTAGACGTTTGGAACTGCCAATTTTGCCTATTTGCCTATTTTTTGCGAGAATATCCAATGTTTATCAATTTCTGTTGATATGATTAGTTGTTATCACTTTTATCGACTTTCATGGCTTCTTTTTCTGGATTTTTGGGAATATCCATTTTAATGGATTTTGTATCGATTTCTTTGGACTTGATTCACGTCTTTCAATGTGAATTTTTGGTGATCGATTGTTTTTACAATTATTTTCTGTGATTTGTTCTATACTAATAATAAATATTCGAACTTTTTTATCAAAACGATTTCAACATTTACTTTCAATATCAAGCATATTTTTAAAACCATTTTTCCAATCTATTTGTTTATACCAACCTTTACCCCATTCGTTCGAGAAATCTAATTAAACGACTTAGCAAAACAAGTGGTATGAAATGCTTGCATTTACTCTGGCAGTTAATTCTTGGACTTGTTCTATTGAAATCTCATGACAATTTTCGAGTGGAAATCTGTAATTTGTTCGTAAACACTTAAGTTAAGCCAATGGTTAGGGACATATAGCTAAACTCATTAATTTACCAGCTTAGTGTAATTCACACTTTTTATTGATAAATGGTGATCGTTTTATGATTTAGACTAGCGTTATGCGACGTCTCTTTGTCCAGTGAGGGACTATACCTCGTTTCACTTAGCTTCGTCTCATTTCTTTTATGGCCTAGCGACCCATGTTCTTTTATGGAGTTGGTTCATCGGATGTACTGTTATTGTACTACATCGATGTTCCGGCTTATCAGGGTCATTGGGCGTACCGTTTTTGTACTGCATCGTTGCTGCGAATTATTGGAGTTTTTGGTCCATTGGATGTACCATTATTCTACTACGTCGATGTTTTGAATTATTCAAATTTTAGGTTCTTCGGGCATACCATTATTGCACTATGTCATTCAACCGGCTCTATGGTTAGCGACCATGGGATAGCGACCCATTTATGATAAACATGTTGGTGGGTCTTCATGCTCTCGTTTATGAGAGGCCTTCCCCTTTTGATTTTTGGATTTCTAATTGATGATTTCTGGAATTTATGTTTCACCAATTTTTATGATTGGCATTGATACGCATGTCAATATTTGTGGTTTGGTAAATAAAATAAGAATATTACATTCTTTTTGGTGTATGAGATTCTTGAGAAATTGTATGATTTTTGTTGTTTTTAAATGTATATTTATCACAATATGGCATTATTGTTATCATACATTTTTATCATATCTCTTATCCTATCTCATTTTGTTTGATATTTATATCTAGACTGATCCGTTTATTATTTACTTCTTAAATTATACTCAGGTCAGACTGAGGTATTTCAGATTATTCTGCTTGACTTCTTATCTGGGTCTGTCATCTGACTTTTGGCTAGCTACTAGTTTAGTTGTTTTTGTTTTTGTACATACCAGATAGAGGCTCCTTGATGTATACATATTCTTTTGTCTAGCATTTCTATCTATTCTTTTGTGATGTAGTGGACCTTTCATGACCACTACTTTGATGTACAATTCTATTTATTTTATTCTTACTGTTTCCGCCTTTGTGATATGAATATATGTGACTGACTTGTGTTGTGTTTATTTTATATTTGTTTTCGAAGCTCATTTAGCCACCGTGTAGTAGCTTTGAGTTTATATCTGATGTGTCAGATTTCCTCTTAAAAATACTATTTGACATATCGTTACTCGCACAAAGTAATTACACAGATGGTCATTCCTCAACAGCCTTTTTCTTCATGCTAGTTGACGACATTACTCCGTAGTGTCCCTAGCTAGTGTGAGTATAGAGGTTGGGCATCACACATAAGGTAATAAATGAATATTTTCCAAGTGTTCAATATTAAATGGAGTAGGAAAAATATTCTAAGTATGGGGCAAAGGTTAAGAATTTGTTCCGTGAGAATAAAATGAATTTGAAAGCTATTTTCAAAGTGCTGAAATATGGAAATAATATCTTGTGTAAATATTTTGAAATAAATAATTTGGAAAATTATTTAAGGCCAAATGGTTGCATATGAATGTTAATTGATAGTTAAATAACCGACTATCAATATTGGTGCGCTGATCGTTTCGAAGAGACCGGGATTGTTAATTATTCGAAAACCACTTCGATCCGATTTGAACATTTGCGAGTGAAGACCGTGAAGATGATGAAGATGGTGTTTCAGTTTGTCCAGACCTCGGACAACTTGTATTGACGAATGCTATCAGAACATCGTTAGGAGGACGATGAGCATTCTAAGTGAAATGTGTTCTAAAAGGTAACGTATAGCCTCAAGCCTCATTAACTGGGAATGGCTAAAACAGGGAAGGTGCAGTAAGGCTAAGTGGGTAGCACCCAAGTAAGGTAAGATTTCCCTTGTCTAGATGTCCTTTTTGTTCGGCTTAGTGGGCGGTTGTTGATCCCAACAATGGGGTGATCTTATTCGGACTATCCAGTAAGGGGTAGCTCGGGTCTTGTGTTGCTGGGGATCGGGAGTAGTCCTTGGTACTCTGATCTAGACCAAGTACCGTGATGGGCGGTACCTAAGTAGCCCATCCATTGTATGGAAACCAAATCTCTAATAAGTGCCTTCGGACTTGTTTGTATACCTATTATGCTAGAATTTAATTAATGTAACAATTTCGTCTATTTGAATAAGTATTTTTACTTAGACACTATTATAATATCATAAGATTTGATATAAAATGTTTTGGTTATCGTAAGATAAAAACCCGGCATGTTTATTTGTGTCATGGTCTTACGAGATACCTTTGATTTCAAATGATTTTGGAAACTTAAATAATCCAATTGAGTATGTTTTCTCATGCTGGTTTTTCAGACTGACTAGGGTGTTGTTTTATTATGATGCTCGGATCAAACCGAGTTTAACAGATCCAGGTTAATATGCTATGAGCTCAAGATGCGAGCAGGATGGCAGAGACGTATCTCTCGTGCTTGGTTATTATTATTTCCATTGTGTAAGGATAAGTGTAGGCTATCTAAAGTGGTGAATGATTGTTGTACTCTGATAATGGTATGTATATATAACAGTACAGATTTCTTTGTATTTAAAAGCTGTATTATAAATTATATTTTGTTCCGCTGCGATTGTGAAACTCTGATTTTGTTTTTATTTTCTTCTTCTACCTCTTTCTTCTTTTACCCTAGTTATTCGCTCTTTCGTACGTTTTGGGTTGAACAAGCAAAATTATTATCAACTCAAGGGGTACGGAACTGCGTGTCGCTATAAATCATTACATTAAAATTTTAGACGAAATGCATATATTAAAATCCAAAAAACATAATAATTTTTAGAAAACTATTTTAAAACCAACCATGGAGTCTGTCTAAAATTTTCTAACCTAAGGTCAAATAAATATTGATTTATATCATTTCAATCAAAACTTACTAAATTTTCAGGTTATATAAATTCAAACACGCAATCCCGTCAAATAAAAATTGCTCATGGCTTTCATTTTAGCCCATAAATTTTTTTCCTTAACCTAAAGGTCGTTCGGGTATATATCATTTCAACCCATAGAGAAGGAACCTACAGTGTGAGAACAAAATATGAAATAAACAGAACAACGAATAACATATCATGGCATACGATTATAATAGGTATAACACAAGATGGAATAACATAATATAATCATATATAAGTAATTTCGAACTTGCATATACATATCACTACATTCCAAATGACATCAACTTACCAAATATAAGTATGTAGTCAAGCATGATTACCCACCTTCTTTAACTAGAGAAAAGGATTCCAAACAACACAACAACTATGAATAAGCATGACAATCATGAACAAGTTTGAGTAGGAGAAGAACCCAAATACAAAGCTTAGAAAAATAAATAAAATACATATGTAAACAAATAAATTCACATAGGAAAATAAAAGTAGAAAATTATATTTTGTAAACACATGAAAGGGCTATCCAAAAGGCACATAGGCTAGCCTAGAGGGGTTGCTTGGGTTCGGCCTAGGCTATGTTTGGGATTGGCCTGAACTAGATGTGGGTTAGGGTTTGGTATACAGGCTAGGGTTTGTGGCTATAAGGCTAGAAGAAGACAAGGTTAGGTTTTGGTCCGGCCATAGGAGGGTTTGGGTCAAAGCAATGCTTGAAAAGGGGTTTTGGTTTCGGTTTGGACATGATAGCTTAGGGTTAGTGTTTGGGAAGGTTACGGCTAGGGTTAGGAAATTGGGGAGGCAGATGGTGATGATACTCGAATTAGTTGAAGGGGAAAGGGGGAAAAGGAAGGGAAGGAGGTGGTTCGGCCTAGTTGTTGTTTGGCTTGGGTTTGGTGGTGGGAAGGTGATTGTCTTGGAGAAGGTAAGGTCGGTTTTGGTTAGCGAAAGAGGAGGTGGAGGTGGTGACAAGCCTCGCCAAAATATAGGAGGAGGAAGGAGGAAAATTTAGAGAAAATATTTAGAGAAAAATTTGAGAAAGAGGAAGAAGAACTTACTGTATATTTTTCTAAGCGGAAGATGAGAGTGAGAAAGAGGATCAGGGAATAATTTTTATGCGTTAAAGTTTCTCAACTGATGACCTTTCAATTGTACAGACAAAACAAGTGACTTTTATAATACCCTAACCCATTTGTCTAGGCCCAATAAAAAAAAGAGAAAATTCAACATGAAAACAACTAAGTGTAATATGCTTAAAACTGCAAATTTGGAGAAGTAAAAATCATAATATTACAAAACGAAAAGCAGGAAAAGGGTTAAAATTAACTCCAGCTTCATAAAAAAAGAATAAAATTAAAAACTTAAAATTTAAAATTTTGAACATAAGGTCAAATTTTGACCAAAGTTAGACAAAATTTAAATATTTAGAAAAATCTTTATTTTCTTAAATTTGGAAGAATAATTTACATCAAAATCCAAAATTATACATTAAAACTCCAAATTTATCAATTTTAAAATAATTAAATTCAAAGTTTTTCAATTGAAATTGCAATTAAAATATTACAGAAATTACAGGTCGTTACACTCTCCTCCACTCAAAACTTTTCATCCTCAAAAAGGGAAGAGACCTAGGAAAAGCAAAGAAAAAAAAAGAGATAGATTGACGAATAGTAACTTGAATAAACAATTCCATATTCGAAGCACGCATGCTCTCCTTCATCTCCCAAGTACAATCCCGATCATCAGTACTCTAATGCATTTTGACCAGGTTGACAAATTTCCTTCTTAGCTGCTTCGTACCTCTGTCGATAATACGCAGTGGCTTCCTCTCGACGGTAAGGTTTGGCTAATCATCCAAACTCTTGAAAGCAAAAGGTTGTACAAGAAAAGATGGATAATGAAGATACCAACGAAGATGCGAAACATGGAATACATTATGCACTCCAGAAAGCTTCTCAAACAAAATGAAACAGTAGGCTAAAGAACCAACTCTCTCTCTAAAATAGGGAAATGACCAATGAAACTAGGAGCAAGCTTCGCTCTCCGACCAAACCGAATCACATTCCTCAAAGGAGAGACCTTAGGGAAAACCTGATCACCAACAGAAAACTCCAGACTCCTCTTACGCCTATCAACATACTTCTTCTGCCTATCCTAAGCAATCCTCATCTACCTTCTAATCTCCTTAACCTTCTCCGAAGCCTCAAGAATCATACCAGGACCAAGAACCAAATGATTACGGGATTCAATCCAACAAGATGGAGATTTGCAAGGTTTCCTATAAAAGCAGCAAACGGAGCCATTTCGATACTAGCCTAAATGCAAATGACGGAATAAGATAGATAATTATTTAGGACAACCTTAAATGGAAAATTTGAGGTTATACCTGATAACTGTTGTTATAGGTGAATTCAACGAGATGGAGATGAACTTCCCAAGATCCTCCATAATCAAGGACACAGGCACGAAGAAGATCTTCCAGAATCCGATTCACTCTTTCCTTTTTACCGTCGGTCTACAGAAGGTAAGCAGTGCTCAGATTCTGGTGAGTATCTAAAGCTTCCTGAAAAGCTCTCCAAAACTGACTGGTAAAGATGGGGTCTTTATCACAAACAACATTGACAGGAACACCATTAAGACGAACAACTCCCTCATATAAATCTCAATCAAACTCGAAGCAGAACGGTTGGACTTAACCAGAATGAAATGAGCTAACTTGGTCAATCTGTCCACAACTAGCCAAATACTCTCATTAAGTCTCCTAGTCCTTGTTAATCCGTCAATAAAATCCACAGAAACCCGTTCCCATTTTCAATTGGGAATCTCAAGGGGTTGCAATAATCCAGTGTCTTTTGATGATCAGCCTTCACCCGCTGGCAAGTTGCACATCTACTAACAAAAAGGGAGATATCACACTTCATACCACTCCACCGATACAGCTTCTTCCTATCCTGATACATCTTCGTCATACCTAGATGAATAGAAAGTCTGGACCGATGGTTTTCCCAAAGTAACTATTGCCTCAATGCATCGACATTCGGGACATAAATCCGATTATTAATCCTCAAAATCCCTCTATCATCTATCTGACCTTCACACTATCTTGGCTACTACTACCTCTGCTACGAACATTCTCCTTAATAATCGTAATCATCCCATCCTCATCTTGCTTAACAACTATATGGTCCATAAGATGAGAAGAAACAACAAGCTGACACAACATCGCCTTCTTCGGACTCAAAGCATCGGCTACAACATTAGCTTTCCTTGGGGTATAGTCGATGTCTAGGTCAAAAGAAGCTAGAAACTCAAGCCACTGAACCTGCCTCTGATTCAAATCCTTCTGTGTGAGAATATACTTCAAAGACTGATTATCCCTAAAGAGCTCAAACTTAATACCCAAAAGATGATGTCTCCAAAGCTTCAATGCAAAAACCACAAAAAGCAATTCCAAATCATAAGCAGCATTATTGACTTCTTTGGTCTTCAACTGACGACAAGAATAAGCAATAATTTTCCTATCCTGCATCAGGACAACTCCCAAACCTTCTCAACTAGCATCAGTGTGTACTGTTAATCCCTCATTTCCATTTGGAACGGTTAGAACTGGTGCGAAAGTAAGCTTGCGCTTTAACTCGTTAAATGCGGCTTCACACTTATCATTCCATATAAACTTAGCATTCTTATTAGTTAAAGCAGTGGGAGGTGCAGCAGTTCGAGCAAAATTCTCAATGAATCTTCGATAATAACTAGCAAGGCCTACAAAACTACGGATATCAAATGGAGTCCTAGGAATTACCCAATCTTGAAATAAAATAGGGAAAAATAAGAACTACAAAGAAAGAGACAGAATAATTAAATAACAAAAGAAAGAAGAGAAGATAGAATTACATTGATTGCAATGATCTTAATTGGATCGACAAAAACTCCATTACCAGAAAGAATATGTCCAAGAAATCGGACTTCATCCTTCCAGAAATGGCATTTTGAGAATTTAGCCTTCAACTGATGATTTCTAGGAGTTCCATGAACAAAGGTCAAATATGCTTCATGCTCCTCCTTAGACTTAAAGGAGACAAGAATATCATCAACGAAGACTAGAACAAATTCGTTAAGAATATCACGAAAAATGCGATTCATAAGATCCACAAAGAAAGCTTGGTATTAGTCAAACCAAAAGGCATAATTAACCATTATAGAAACCATTCTCAGTATGGAAAGCAGTTTTGGGAATACTTTCCTCAGCCACTCTGAGCTGGTGGAAACTTATGGCAAGATCAAGCTGAGAGAATACGGTAGCTCTATTGAGCTGATCAAACATATCATTTATGCGAGGCAAGGATATCTGTTTTTCATAATGAGCTTGTTCAGCTCCCTATAATCAATACACACCCTAGAGGAACCATCAGACTTAGTGACGAAAACCACTGCTGCTCCCCATTCGAAATGACTAGGTCTGATCAGACACTTGGAGAACAAATCTTGAATATGCTTACTTAACTCAACCTTCTCAAGTGGTGACATTCTTCTAGGCGGAAGAACTATAGGTCAAGCTATAGTAATAAGATCAATACGGAATTTGATTTCCCACTTAGGAGGTAAAGAAGTTACTTTACCAAATACATTGGGGTAGTGCCGAACCATAGAAGTTGAATCAAGATTATCAGAGGAAGAATTAAGAGAAAAGATAAACTACCAGCATAATCCTGAGGCATACGGCACTGAATCACCAAAGGATTACCCTTATCACCAATAAAAGAAACACAAGCTTTACAAGAGATAACGGCTTCATGATTCTTCAGCCAATCTCGTCCAAGCAATATATCCAAAGCATCGAAACCAAGACATCGAAATCACTAGGAAAAAGATAGCCAGAATAGAAGAGTTTCACCATTTCACAAATCCTACTAAGGTTCATGGGACCACCAATATGATTAGAAACAAACAAATGTACATTTGCATACTCAAGTGAAAGGATATAATTAAACTTATTACAAAGATCCATAGAAATGAAACTATGCGAAGCATCAATGTCAAATAAAACACGAACAGAAAAATTAAATAAAGTAAAGGTGCCATGGAGAGTACCTTGGGTATCATTAGGAGGAGGAGGAGTGGATGAAGTAACTGCAAAGATACCAGATGGCTTGCCCTTCTGCTATGTAGGACAATCCTTCCTGAAGTGGCCAGGCTGCAAGAAAATATGGATAAGGTCACATCAAGTTGTCTGAATTGGAGGAAAAGAAGCTCTAACTAGAGTAAGGCAAGTATTGGCATTGTGTCCATTCTGGTTACACCTGAAGCAAGTGGTGGAAGATTGATCGATAGACTTCCTCTAAGAAGAAGATCCCAAACCTAGAGTCTTGAGCCAATTCTTCTTCTGCTGATGGAAATTAGGCTTCATTTTCTTAGAGTTACCAGAGGAAGGTGGAGATGTAGGTGCACGAGCAATAGAAAATCCTTAGAAGTGGGTTCTCAAATCTAATGGTGTAACGACCCAGAATTTTTATTAATTAAAATTTGAATATTTAATTAATTTTAAATATTAATAAGTGAATTTATTAGTCAAATAAATTTTTATTCGAATTATTGGATTTAATTGAATAATTAAATCGATAATTTAATACGTTAAATTATGGAAATAATTGAAAATTGAGTTAAATATGATTGAAAATGATTTGTAAAATTTTATTTTATCATATGGGAGTTAGAACAATATTTTAGAACTTTTAAAATCGAATTAAAAGTTAAATTGTGAAAATTGAATATTTTAATATTAAAATCGACTAGTGAAAATAGTCAATTTTTGAACAGTCTCAGAATTGAACGAAACCAGTTTCATTGGATCCGTAATAGTTAGTTATTACCGGATTTCAAATTTCATGTCAATCGGAGTTATCGTTTGATCGTGGCAGCTCGAAACGCATCGATTTATTTTTAATTTTTAATTTGGCGAGTTAAAATAGCCATTTTTCAAAAAGTCTCGGATTTCGACGAAACTAGTTTCATCGGATCCGTAATGTGATATTATTGTAAGGTTTCAAATTTCAAGTCAATTGGATTTACCGTTTGTCCGTTACAAATTAAAACGCCTAGAAAATCGCTTAAATCGGTTTAATTCAAATTGAGCGTTTATTGCCATAACTCGCACATACTTCCGAATTAGCTTTCGAAACCTGTTCCATTATGTCCGGAACGCAGGGTAAACCCTAGAAACGCTAGTTACGGCGCGTAAATCGGAGTTTGGAATTTCCGGGATGAATAGTGTTTCGGTTTTCTCTATAAATAGCCCTCACACAAATTAAAAAAAACAAAACCCTAATTTATAACTGCAGCCGCCACTACCCCAATGAATGGCCAGAAAACTCCCAACTTCCACCTCGATTTTCTCCTCATCCATCGACAATTAGCCTTAGGTTTGAACTAGAGAATTGAAGAGGACATCAAGATCTACAAGTTCAACGGTGGAGATCGTGTTTGGAGCGACGATGGGGGAGATAGGGAGCCGCGTGCGTAGCCGTTGTCATCGAGATTCATGCAACATAGGGGGGCCGAGCTCTCTAAGGTTCAGGCCGAGTATAGGGGGGTTCGAGGGCTTCGCGATGGTGGTAGCTTGATCGAGTATCGTTGAGAGATGGAGTTGTAATATTTAACCCTAGTATCAAGATATGGGTTCGGCCTTCCTGTACATGTGGCGTGCAAAGGGAGTTTGGGGAAGAAGCAACAATACACGGCCATGATCTGTGGGATGGAAAGCAATGGCTCAGATTGAATTTAGGTTTAAAATTTATTTAAAAGTTGTAAATTTATAAAGTATAAATCGTGTAAACTTCAAAAATTCATATCTTTTTCACGAGGTCGAAAACGCGCGAAACCAATTGCGTTGGAATCGTATGGACGAGCACTACGCGATGGAGTTGGTTTGGAGTCGTTTGGAGTTAGTGAGAATTTTGGATAAAATTAAACGTCCGTTTAATTTTATTCGAAATAAATCGCTAAAACGGAATTTAAAATCAAGGTGAGAATTTCTCACTCAATCGAATCAGTTTCGATTTTATTTTAAATAGTTAGATTTAAAATATTTGAATGCATGTTTGAATGTTGATTGATATCTATTGATTGTTAAAATAGACATTATACGCCGTTAGTAAGCGGATGTTATTTAATAAAAACATATACCGCGAATATTTCATAAACAGTGAAATTGGTATTATATATAATAGCAATATATATATATTGGTGTTAACGCTTAAATTTGAACGCTAACACCCCGGCGTGTGAAGTGTATTTGTGAAAGCACCACCCGACAGATCGGGAAAGAATTATAAGTAAGGAGATTGCAGAAAAGCAGTAAAAACACAAGTTTTATAGTGGTTCGGCCCAAAATCAGGCCTACGTCCACTTAGATTCTCTTTATTGCTGATATGAGTACAATTTATATCACTTTCTTCAATTACAATTAACTTCAGACAAATAGTTCAAACTCCCATGAAGAATAATCTTTCGAATTCATCTTGAATGATTGTGATTCTTCTTTGAAGTGTGTAATAGCGTCCTTGGAGTTTGGAGTGCTTGGAGTGCTGCTTGTGTTGAGAAAATGGCAGAGTAACGGTGCTTTGAGAATTAGCCAAAAAAAGGTCCCCCCCACATTGAATGTGGCCATGTATTTATAGGCAAATTTTTAGGCTGGAACTTTCAAGTCATGAGTCGTGACCGACTCATCATGAGTCGTGAGTCGTGGCCGACTCATCGTGAGTCGTCTGCGAGTTAAAAGTTGCCGTCTAAGATGAGGCGACCCTGGTCTTCTACACAGCAGCTTCAGGTTGAGTCATCAATGAGTCATCATGTACGACTCATCTTAAGTCGTAAGTCATCAACGAGTCATCCCCTTGCAGCATGATTCTGAGCTTGTCTCTGAGTCGTGTGTCGTGAATTGACCTATCTTTTGAGTCGTAGCTGCCTTAGGTCATAGACTCCTTAAGTCGTAAGTCTTTTGAGCCATAAGGTTTTATGACTCGGATCTCTCCTTGGGTCGTTGAGTCGTTAATGAACTTGAGTCGTAAGGTTTTATGAACCGTTCATCTCCTGAGTCGTAAACCCAATGGAATACTTAAGGGCCTCGAATGGATGAGTCGCGACCAAATGAGTCGGTCTTTGATGAGTCGGAGCCAGGTCAGATGAGTCGGTGATAGAATGAATCGTGAGGTTTCTTGAGTCGGCAGCTTAATGAGTCGGCCTGTATCATTGAGTTGCTACTAGTTGAGTCGGGGATTCTTTGAGTCGGTCCTTTCCTTAAGTCGTGAGGTCTCCTAAGTCGTTAGGCACCTTAAGTCGTAGGTCATTTCAAGTCTTAACCCGTTGACGCCTCTAACTCGTAGGCCTTTTAGCTCGTATGCTGGAACGGGGTTAACATTTGCCCCTCGAAGCACACGCTTAAGTCGTAAGTCGTGTGCTTCGACTCATCATGACCCGTGCCGAATCGAGTCCCAACATTTCCAGGTATAAAAATGCTTGAGTCGCTTCTCCTCTTTCTCACTTCTTATTACTTATCCCAGAGCCGCATCTGCCATTAGAGATCTTTCAACCTTTCGAAGGCGAATCCAAGTTAGCTGATCATCAATCCATCCTTTCCACTACATTGCGTAAGTGATTTCGAACTTCAATCCAACAACGTCCATTGCTAGGGCACAAATTTTCGCTTCCTGTTCCCAAATCACCGCCGCATGTCTCACTTGGGCTTTGATTTGAGTTGTGAACGATTCTGATCATTGTTGGCTACGTTGTTGTTGTGATCCTCTAGATTATAGCATCGCGTTTGATTCGCCGTACACTTGAAGCGATTCGAATTGGTTTTTTGGGTGCTTTCTGATGATGCGAGGAGAAGATGATGAATTACAATGTCTTGATTTGACTGGCCCGTGGGTTCGGAGGAGATGAAGAAGTTCTTAACGGGTTAACGGGTTAGAAAGGGGTTGACTGGTTGAGGAAACGACTTAGGATCTCACGACTTAGTTGGTTTTGCTTTTCGGCCACTGATTCTGAAATACCTTGCAATCACAACCGTACACGACTTAATTCTTTTAGCCATAAACCACAAACGACTCAAGCTATAAGTCGTGAACGACTTAAGCCATAGGCCGTGAATGATTCAAACCATGAGCTGTCAACGACTCAGTACTTGCTACTTTCCCGTGACTTATCCTTTAAACCGTGCACGACTTAAACCATAAGCCGTGTACGACTCAGTGGCTTCCATGCGACCCAGTAGCCTTTACTATCGACTTTAATCCGACTTAGCAAATTTTACGACAAAATCCATGAGTCGCAACCGGGTTAGAACTTAGACTTACGACTCATAATGCTGCCGACTTATAACATCAGCGGTTTAGAGTTGGAGTAACCTAACTTAACTCGCCTCACTTTCCTTAGGTCGTAGTCGAGTCACCTAAATAGCCAACGACTTAGCTTAACCCGTACAAAGAATCCTTGAGTCGTTTACGACTTAGTACTTGTAAATTTTGTTTGAACTCCGAATTATTGCATGGACTCTGAACTGCTATACTGCTGCATTCTTTTACAGATTACTTCAACTTGTAAGCTAATAATCTGTTAATACAACATTCACAGAAAACTGGGACGAATATACTGTCATTGATTGTCCACATCGAACGACAGATTAGTTAATGATATATAATTAACTTAAATAAATCGTGTGAACGAAGTGCTACCAATTTCAAGTGGAATATTAAAGCAGCACTGGATTAGTCAATTGAAACTGACCAGCCCGCATTAATATTATGCTTGAGCTTTAAATAACAAGTTCCGAAATTACCATAGTCAATCAATCGTCAACCAGTTTAATTCCAGTTATCTTTACTTGTTATTATTATTATTTTTATTAGCTTTGCACGACACTTCACACTTTTTAGGAAACGTGCACCTTCGCATTTGAACATCCAGTTGCTTGTGTAGAATGACCTCTCATCAAGAAGAGCCGATGGGTCAGGCTGAAGATGTCTTTCCAGTAGCCATCCCTATAGACAACCCTCCGGAGAGAACACCCACAACTTTGAATCAACGGGTGTTTAACCAACTGCGCATCCAGTTTGGCATTGATGATGCTGACACCTTATTTCCGGGGCCAAATGACACTGCTGACAATCCTCCCTACGGCTTTGTTGCAGTCAATCGCCAAATGTGCTTAAGTGGGGCGATTCCTCCTTTTAACGACTTTCTCCAACAGCTTCTGCTTCGGTTGTCTATCTCTCCATTCCAATTACACCCCAATGGCTACGCCATTTTGATGGGGTTATGTGTTCTATTCAGGAGAGTTTTGGATCGGTTACCAAGCTTCGAGGAGATCTGCTATTTTTGCTCATTCACGAAAACTAAAGACCATCCCTCCATCGTGGTTGTAAGAAGCGCTCGAAATCGCAAACTTATTACTGATCTCTCCGAAAGCGCTCACGGATTTTTGAATCAGTTTTTCTTCGTTCGCTGCCCTCCAGGGTTTTATGCCATCTGGAGAGTGGGAAGTAAGATTTCCTGTCTCTACTTTTTCCGTTTTGAAACTTTCTCGAGATCTGAACTCTCAGCTGCTAATTTCATTCTTTTTCTGTTTTTAGCACTACCACCCCCTGCTAGGGACCCAAGTCTCAAGCAAATTTTTGAAAGATTAAATGCCGTGCCGGTAGAAGAGAGGAGCATAAAGTTTCTACTAAACGATGAACTCTTACATCGATACGGACTCCTCCATCTCTCTCGCTTTACTCGGCCTCGTGAAGCTCCAACGGAGGTTCCTGACTCCCCGGTGAAAACTCCTGACCTTCCGATCTCCACTAAAGAGCACATACGAGGAGAAATTTCTGCAGAAACCTTATTAGTAAAGTGCTCTACTCCCAGAGACGATACGGGACCCTCCGAAAAGCCCGCACTTGCTCCCATTATTGAAGAAGAAGAGGAGCCCCTTTCCCAAACCAGGGAGAGTGCTGACAAAGGAGATGATGGAGGGAATCAGGTTGGGCATGCCGGTGATGACGTCTTTGGGGATTTAAGTGACATAATTATTACTTCCCAAGAGCTCTTTAAAGAAGACCCTGCTCATGGTAAAGTTATACCTCCGACGATTGAAGCAACATCTGCCCTCCAGCAGACTCTTACTCCTTCATCTCAAGAATTGTCATCAACAGTGAAATCTATCACTTCCCCCCAACAGAGGAGTGGTTCGTTAGTCCAACGCGAGTAGCTTGCACTTCACACACAACTAAGGATTTTCCAGCACATTTATGCACTTATCTTCTTATACTTTAGAGATTTCTAAAGCTTATCTTTTCTTATTTCAGATTCTTCAATGACACGCGGCGGATCGTATTATCAGGATTTCCAACGCTACGGGGGGCGTGGTCAATATGATTATCGGCGTTACTTTCCCTCTTATAGAGAGTGTGACGAAGAGAGGGCTGCTCGAAAGGCTCGTGAAAGGAGGGATGCAGAAGAGCGTTATGACAGAAGGGATAGGGATGATTACCATGATTCTCTGCAAAGGAGTGACGACTCTCACAAAAGGAAATCTTACGACGACCGGGGAAAAGGTCATGTAACTGAAGATTCAGGCAAACGAGCCCGACATGGTGAGAGACATACTTCCACTATTCCCGAAAAGCCTACTGCCCCTGCCCCTCTTGACATTACTTCTGACTCTCCTGCTCTTGGGAAGGAGGACATCCAGACAATAATAAGTAGGCCTAAATTTCAAGTGGGACCGGGCCCAGCCACTTTACAAAGTCGTTTTCCGCAGTGGTGTTTAAAGGGTGTGAGGTTCGATCTCGACCTAGTCCCTATTGACAAGCCTGCTATGCTACGAAATCTTGACGCCGTTAAACTTGATATCGAGAGGATGTCAAACTGGCAGAAGCTTGTTGATGAGCTTCAACGAGTTAACCGTGCCAACTTAGAGGCTATGCTCACCATGGAAAACGATAAGGCTGAGTGGCAAAAGGTCCTTGAGCAGCATGATACCGAGATGAGAAGTATTACTTCCTACAACGAGGAGCTCGAAGCAAAGGTTGAGAAGTTGAAAGATGAGCTTGCTGCTTCCTCTACTTCATACTCTCAAAAAGAAGAAGTGCTTCTCAGACAAGTTAGAGATGCTCATGCCAGTCAGAGAGACGCTGAGGACAGGCTTGAAGTACAAAAAAGAATCAGTGACGGCTATGTCTCTGATATTGCTGAGCTTCGAAAGAAAAACAACTCCCAGGAGGCGGAGATACAAATGCTTAAGCTTCAGCTTGCCAGAACTGAAAGGGAGCGCGATGAGGCTGTCGCCGGCAAAATCGCAGCCGAAGAGTCTCATGAGGCGACCAAAAACAGCTTCGGCTCAACATTATTCGACTTCTACTTGCATAGCGTCTTGGGGCGTGGAAGCCTCGCCTTTCTTGGTCCCAAGTATGAGATCACTTTAGCTGAAGTGTGGGAGGCCGCCCTCGATATGCTTGGTGCTGAAGGTGCTGGTTATGACGAGCCAGCCCTGGAAAGGCATTATTTTGATGAAGACGCTCGCGCTGCTCTCGCCAGGGGAAAGGAACAACTTGCCAAACTAAGAACCGAAGTGACGGAAGGGGACCAGCTGGGGAAAACCACTTCAACTACTCTAGTCCAGCCACCTTCTTCGTCTGAAGTCGACATTATTGGTTCCAGTTCCCATCTCGCATCTCCCACCAAAGTTACCGCTGATATTACAAGCACACAAGGTGGAGACGAGGGTGAAGAGAGCGCTGATGCGCAAGCTTATGAAGTCGATATCAGGAAACCAGCTTCTCCAGGTAACTTCACTGTTAATCTCGCTACTGTCAATTCTGCTCAAGCTGGTTACTCGTTTATTTCTCATGAGTTTCACGAGCTCCTTGGCTATTTTCTCAACCTTGACGAGCCTTTATCTCCTCTCTTTACTGACTTCATTGGTGAACCCTCATCTCCTCTTTTTACTGACTTTAACCTTTTTTCTTCTGTAGAGAAAGTACCAAGCACTGCTCAAACTTCTACTCCTCCGGTCATCCTTCCTTCATCTCTTCAGGCGGTGCCTCCTTCTGCCTCGCAACCTGGATCACAGGAGGAACAAATAGAGGCTCTTCACGGCTTGGATGATCCCATCACTTCGCAAGAGCAGAAAGATGAGAGACCTGAGGGAGGTGACATTTCCCCGGAACGGACTCCTTCTGACGACATTGTTCTATCAAAACTTGTCACTCTGGGGAGTGAGTCTTCCTCACAAAGGAGAGAGAAGCGTGGGACATCAAAAAGGAGGGGGAAGAAAATCACCGCCACTGAAGAGGAGCCGGAAGTTGAACCGGTTACACCTGCCTCTCCTACTTCCCTTATGCCCACTGGCCGACCTGAAAAGCTGGTTATTCGACCGAGCAAAGGGTCCAAAGGAGGGAAGAAGAAGTGAAGATTTTAGTTTTTTGCCTTTTGTATGAACTGGCCGAGAGTTGTGCGGGTATCGGCGCCCGCTTTTATTTTGAAAACCTGTATCTGCATTATAGTTGAATAAAATGATTCTTCGTTTGTACAAACTTCTGTTTGAATTTGAGAATGCATTTACTATTTATTTTTGCACAAGTTTATTTTTATAATATTGCAGCGGGCTTATGGTATGTTGCTTGAGTATTACTTTACTGAGGCAGCTATACTACTATACCATGTTGCCCCCATACCTTAAGCTTGTTGCAATATCTTATACTTCGAGGGGACTTGCACTCTTATTTGTTAAAGAATAATTATTTTATTTTTATTTTTTTTTAAAGAAAAATTTTTATTGAGTACAACTCCCTTCGTATGAGTTTTTACGCTTTGTCGTTCGAAGAAATCACTTTTCTCTTTTGCTTATGTGCATATTTTACCAAGTGAATTCCTCTATGTGGTAAAGCGGACCTCTGAAGGGTACTTTAACTTCTTTCCTTTTTACAATCATTTTCCATTTGAAAGTTAAAGTACGCTTTTTGATGAGGAATTTTTTTTTTCTTTTTTTTTTTTACAGAATTGTACCTCTGAGGAGGGATTTTTCACGTTTCAACACTTGGAAGTTTTATTTCAATCTCGGTGAAACGTGTACCCCCAAAGAGTTGTGCCTTTGAAGAAAGCCTTCTCACGTTTCAACACTTGGAAGTTTTATTTCAATCTCGGTGAAACGTGTGCTTTCAAGAAGGTCTTTGTTTTTGCATTTCAACTTTGGTGAAGTGAAATCCCGAAGAGCGGTTGTTACACTTCAACTCCTGGCGAAATGTGCCTCCGAAGAGGGCTTTTATTTTGTTTACATTTCAACTCTGGTGAAGTGAAATTCCGAAGAGCGGTCACAACACTTCATCTCCTGGTGAAATGGGCCTCCGAAGAGGGCTTTTATTTTGTTTGCATTTCAACTCTGGTGAAGTGAAATCCCGAAGAGCGGTTATAACACTTCAACTCCTGGTGAAATGTGCCTCCGAAGAGGGCTTTTATTTTGTTTACATTTCAACTCTGGTGAAGTGAAATTCCGAAGAGCGGTCACAACACTTCATCTCCTGGTGAAATGGGCCTCCGAAGAGGGCTTTTATTTTGTTTGCATTTCAACTCTGGTGAAGTGAAATCCCGAAGAGCGGTTATAACACTTCAACTCCTGGTGAAATGTGCCTCAGAGAGGGTTTTCATCGCCTGGAAGTCACTCTCTCATGGTTGGAGGGTCATGACTCCTCCAATCTTTTTTGTTGAGTAGAGAACTTTCTTTTTTGTGGCGTATGACCCATTAGAGGTCTTTTATCCTTCGAAGAGTTGCGCCTCCGAAGAGGACTTGTGCCGCTGATGGTAGCTTTGGTTGTTCCTCTGTTCACTTGCTTATGCCTTTTCAGCGATCCTCTTTTTTTATTTTATTTTTCTTTTCAAGTTTTCATTCCCCTTTCTCTCACAAGTGGCTTGTTTAATCCAAGGAAGTGTACTTCATTGCCAGGCAAGTTCGTGAGAACGGGCACTAGCTTCCTAATTGGATGTTTGTTTGTTCAAACAATCTCAATTTATCAGCAAGGGCTCGTTTCTATCGAAATCATTAGCCGTTCAATTGAAGTATTTCCTATCTAGGATTTGAATTCGGGGTCTTTGTGACTTGAAATTTGTTTGTTGAATGATTGTGAGAATCACTCGGTCTTATTATGCGCAAGTTTTATTTCCATTGTCTGCAAAAATTTAAATCGACATTTTAGCAATACATTTTATGTATTTTTATATCGAAAACAAAGCAAACATATAATGATAATAAGGAACACAGCATGTTAGTGAAGTCTACGTCGACGACATGTTAGTGAAGTCCAATTGCGGTTTGAACATAGCATTAACAAGTCTTTGGTAGGTTGCCCCTGCGTTTTTCAATCCGAAGGGCATAACTCTGTAGCAATAAAGTCCAACATCTGTGATAAAGCTTGTATCCTCTTGATCCGGCTCATGCATCATGATTTGGTTATAACCGGAGTAGGCATCCATGAAGGATAACAATTCATGTCCCGCAGTTCCGTCTACCAGTTGATCGATCCTGGGTAATGGGAAGCAATCTTTGGGGCAAGCCTTGTTTAGATCAGAAAAGTCGATGCATACTCTCCATTTTCCATTAGCTTTCTTGACCAGCACAGGATTTGAAACCCAATTCGGATACGTAGATTCTTTGATGAAGTTATTTTCCATGAGTCGATCAACTTCTCCTTTTAATGCTGCTGACCTTTCTGGACCTTGGGTTCTTCTTTTCTGTTTAACTGGCGTAAACTTTGGGTCAATATTCAGAGCATGTACTGCAACTTCTGGGGATATCCCACACATATCGGCATGAGTCCAAGCAAAGATATCCAGATTTGCTTTCAGGAAAGATATCAAGACATTCTGAATTGACACATTAAGCTGCGAACCCACATTCAACACCTTATTTGGGTCCTTTGGGTCAACAGGTACCGGAATTGTCGTTTCCACCGGTACTACTCTATTCTCCCCTGTACTGGCTTTTCTGGGATCCATTTCTTTCCGTGCCCCGCTGTGCTCGCCAGTGCAGGGTCCGCTCTGTAATTGCTACAAAGCTGGTTCCTTGATGCGGACTGGAGTTGCCGCATCCTTTCCCATTTCTCTTTTTCTTGACTCTCGCAGCTCTGTCCAATAACATTCTCGCGCAGCATTTTGATCCCCTTTTATAACTCCTACTCCATTGTCAGTAGGGAATTTAATAGTGAGGCACCACGGGGCTAGGATAGCTTTGAATGCTGCGAGTGTTGGACGGCCAAGAAAAGCATTATAGGCAGAAAACTCATCGACAATCACAAATGTTTGCTTTCGGGCCACTTTCCTTTCTCCTTCCCCAAGTTCTACAAACAAATCGATGGTTCCTACTGGTTGCTTTGGCTCCCCTGTGAAGCCCACGATTTTCTGTGATGAGGCTTGCACATCGATCATAGGGATTTTCATCTGGTCAAATGTCTTCTTGAAGAGAATATTGCATGATGCTCCGCAGTCAATGAGGACTCTTCTGACAATGGCTGGTCCAATACCAGCCGAGATGACCAAGGGATCTAAAGTAGGAGCTTCAATACCTGTAGAATCTCTGGCTCTGAAAATAATATCGTCACTGAAAGTTTTCTGTTGTTTAAGGGGCGTAGTGTCTTCTAGAACAAAGACGTTTTCTTCGGCTGGAGCATATTTCAAAGCCCTGGAATATCTCTCCATCTCACCCCAACTTTTACCAGCTGGGTGAGGTCCTCCTGAAATGACATTGATAACGGGCCTTCCAGATTCGTGCCCCGTAGCTTTCTCTCCTGCCCCAGGCTGATGAACAGGGGCCCGCTGCCCCTGACTCGACGATGCAGGATTGTTGCTATTCTTTTTTACGAATTGCTGCAACTTGTTTTCTCTTAGCAACTCTTCAATCAGATTTTTCAGCTGGCGGCATTCATCAGTTTCATGACCTGGTTGATTGTGGAAGCGGCAGAATTTCCCACTTTGTATGGCTTTTCTCCCAGTTCTCAACGGGATAGGTTTAGGGAAATCGACGGAATCTTTAGTGGCGAGGTAGATGTGCTCCGGTGTATGTGATAATGGAGTATATTCTGATGGCTTGAAGGATCGGGGCTTCTTCAGATTACCCTGTTTCTTCCCATTACTATTCTCCCTTTTTTCCCCCACCGATTCATTCTTGCGTGGAGCGACAGTGTTGTCTTCTGCTTTTTCTAACACTGTCTTTACTGGTAAAGGACGGCTTTCCAAGCGAATGAACTCGTCTGCTTTTTTGTAGAACTTTTCGAGAGAGGTTGGCTCCTTCATATTTAACCATTTCCCAAATTCGCTTGACTTATCGATAGCCCTCATCAGATAAGTCAATATCATTCGTGGTTCAGCATTGTCCACCTCAGCCAGTGCTATATTGAAGCGGTTCAAGAAGGATCTGATAGATTCACCAGGATTCTGCTCTAAACTTGATAGTGACATAATATCCTTGGCCTTCGAAGCATATAGTCTAAACTGCTCCTTGAATTTTCTGGTCAAGTCTGAAAACTGATCGATAGATCGGACTGGTAACTTGGTGAACCACAATAAAGCCACGCCTTCCAGGTATACGGGGAAATATCGGCACTTTATTTCGTCGGAGGCCCTGGCACCTGTCATGTGCCAGTCATATTTATACAGGAACTCATTCGGATCACTCGTCCCTTTGTAAGCTGGAATAGTCGGAGGGACAAACTTCCTTGGAAATTCCGCCTTCAAGATTTTTTCAGTAAACGGAGTTTTACTTGGAGCGAAACCCCATTCCTTCTCATCTTCAATCCTTTGCATACTTTCTTTCATGATCTGCCGGACCATTCCAGAAAGATATTCCTCATCATGTCGAGTTCTAGATCCACCGGCGTCAGGTACTGCCTGCTCAAAGGGACTAGTAGGCCTTTCAGGAGCATTCCTTTCATTAACATCATGAATGTTGCCAGCATAGTTCCTTTCATTACCAGCCGGTTCATTGTTTGCCCCAAGTAAGTCGTTCAACTTATTCAGAATCAGAGCATTCTGGGCACTTTGAGCCTCTAGTTGTGCATTTTGGGCGTTTATCTGCTGGTTTAGCCCTAGAATCACAGCATCCAATTCCGCTTTTGTAACTCCAACAGACGGAGTGGGTAGATTAGGCACAGGGGAAGCGGAGGTTCCCTCTTGAATGTTCCCAGATCTGATAGATCTGCTTTTCCTTCCAGGAGCCATAATCTCAGATATACTTCTGGTTTTTAAGGAAATTCTTTCTTCAAATCTCTGCGAAGCAATGATGACAGCTGTCCTGAGTTCAGTTCTCAGTGAAAGCACCAAAAATGTTAACGCTTAAATTTGAACGCTAACACCCCGGCGTGTGAAGTGTATTTGTGAAAGCACCACCCGACAGATCGGGAAAGAATTATAAGTAAGGAGATTGCAGAAAAGCAGTAAAAACACAAGTTTTATAGTGGTTCGGCCCAAAATCAGGCCTACGTCCACTTAGATTCTCTTTATTGCTGATATGAGTACAATTTATATCACTTTCTTCAATTACAATTAACTTCAGACAAATAGTTCAAACTCCCATGAAGAATAATCTTTCGAATTCATCTTGAATGATTGTGATTCTTCTTTGAAGTGTGTAATAGCGTCCTTGGAGTTTGGAGTGCTTGGAGTGCTGCTTGTGTTGAGAAAATGGCAGAGTAACGGTGCTTTGAGAATTAGCCAAAAAAAGGTCCCCCCCACATTGAATGTGGCCATGTATTTATAGGCAAATTTTTAGGCTGGAACTTTCAAGTCATGAGTCGTGACCGACTCATCATGAGTCGTGAGTCGTGGCCGACTCATCGTGAGTCGTCTGCGAGTTAAAAGTTGCCGTCTAAGATGAGGCGACCCTGGTCTTCTACACAGCAGCTTCAGGTTGAGTCATCAATGAGTCATCATGTACGACTCATCTTAAGTCGTAAGTCATCAACGAGTCATCCCCTTGCAGCATGATTCTGAGCTTGTCTCTGAGTCGTGTGTCGTGAATTGACCTATCTTTTGAGTCGTAGCTGCCTTAGGTCATAGACTCCTTAAGTCGTAAGTCTTTTGAGCCATAAGGTTTTATGACTCGGATCTCTCCTTGGGTCGTTGAGTCGTTAATGAACTTGAGTCGTAAGGTTTTATGAACCGTTCATCTCCTGAGTCGTAAACCCAATGGAATACTTAAGGGCCTCGAATGGATGAGTCGCGACCAAATGAGTCGGTCTTTGATGAGTCGGAGCCAGGTCAGATGAGTCGGTGATAGAATGAATCGTGAGGTTTCTTGAGTCGGCAGCTTAATGAGTCGGCCTGTATCATTGAGTTGCTACTAGTTGAGTCGGGGATTCTTTGAGTCGGTCCTTTCCTTAAGTCGTGAGGTCTCCTAAGTCGTTAGGCACCTTAAGTCGTAGGTCGTTTCAAGTCTTAACCCGTTGACGCCTCTAACTCGTAGGCCTTTTAGCTCGTATGCTGGAACGGGGTTAACAATTGGCATATGTATATATTGGAATTATTGATTTCCCGCATTTTTTGTTTAGCGGATGAGACCCTATTGCGCCGTTATTAAGCGGATAATATTTTAAATCCCATATACCGCGATAATTTCGTACTGGAGCGAAATTGGTATTGTTCTAATGTTTTTGGATGCAGGAAAACAGGTTGGAGGGATCCAACTGGATTCCTCAACAGTATTTATTTGATTTCAGATATTTTGATATTTGATGGATTTTCATATTGATATATGATATCGTTGTTGTCGTGATTGACTATTTGGTGTATAGCATCATTGGACCAAATTTTGGGATTTTAAAATGATTTTTAAAGTGATTTTTGAGAATATACTATATTTTGGAATTGATCCATTATAAATAAATAAACGTTACAATTTTTAAAGTTATAAAAATTATGATTTTTAAGAAATATAGTTAAAAGCTGATTTTTTGAAAATAAGGAATTAATGACTTTATAAAATAGTTAAATTGGGATTTCTGAAATAATTGTGAAAAGTTTAAATATAGGATATATAAAATTTGATTATTTTATAAATCAAAATGATGAAATTATAAAGGAGATTAAAGACGTTTTAAAGAATAATATAAATTTATTTATATTAAGAGATTTATAAATGGATATGTATAAATTGAAATATTGACATTATAAAACGAGTTTTTATAAGTGTTTGAATGAAGTGAAAATAAATTTTGTAAATGAATGGAATTCATAAAATTATAAATGGTGAAGTCATAAATGAAATTTATAAATAGTAAGATTTATAAATTTTGTGAAATTATTAAAGAATATATTTGGATGAATAATTGAATCTTATAAGTTATAAGATTTATAATTATGAATTTCAAAGGAACGATTTTGCAAACGAATAAATTATAAGTATTTCACTTATAATATGAACCTTTGTTTTATAATTGAGTTATAAATCGAATAGGTTAATAAAGGAATTTATAAAAAGGAAGTTTTTATAAATAAATAGAAATGGAATTTATAAACGTTGTTTTACAAATTCGCAAATGACTTATTTTGATAAGTAAATTGTTGAAACCTATAAATGGAGTTATATTCACGTTTTGACTATGAATAATCCTTTGAAATAAAATGAATAAAAGAATGAAATTTATTAACGTAGTATATTCACGTTTTTGAATAGTGAATGATATGTTAAAGAAAATGTTCAGAATGTGATATTTTAAACTGAATTAAAACGATCTAACGATGTTTTAAAATGTGTTAAGATTCGAAACCATAGATTTCGACATTTATTGTTGAAATAGACGTTTTCGAGAAATAGAAGGAAATAATGGACTATAACACTGTTGTTATAGTAAATGATTTCCGAAAGGAAATGGTTTGCATAGTATTGGGATTTATATATCAATTTTAATTTCGAATCCCTATACTAGTGAATTTGGGTTGTCGTAACGATGTTTTACGTAACATTCGTTTTGGCCCAAATAAATATGTTTAAGAGAATGATTTCCTTAAAGAATGAAATATATACTTAATTTCGATTAGAGTATATTAAATATTTTCTAAGTATAGAAAATAAAAAGATTTGTGAATTACTTATTAAATAAGTATGGAATTGTTTTCCAATATGAAGTGATATTTAGAATTTATCTTTTTGAAGATAAATTGAAAATGGATAATTGAAAACGTATATCAATAGATATTGTGAAATATAAATCCACTATTGAATTTATAAAGGAAAGTGGAATTTGTTTAAAAAAATAAATGTTGATTTATTTGTAAAGTGTGAAAATTTAATATCTAGTGAAGATATTTTTTGAAAATAAATAATTTGGAAAATTATTTGGAAACTGGTGGTGTGTGCATATCAATTGATAGTTCAATAACCGACTATCAATATTTCCCTTTGAATGGGTAATTGATATGATTTGTTTGAATGTGAATGCTACACTTATTTTTGAATAAGCGCTCACTATTCGGGTTAACCGGGAAAGGACCATGGGGTCGTATAACCCATTCCGAGTATGTGATACGTCGTTATGAATTGCATTTGAAGATCGGTGTTGAAGACCCGGTATTTGCGAGAGCGATAGGATGACCTGTCGATTTACTCTGCACCGAGTTGCTCCGGTATAGAGTTCTCCATATGTGATGGTGAATCCGATCAGGATTGTGAATATCCGGATTGTAAGGACTTCTTTGTAAGTGCCTTCGGTTTTGTTCGAGCCTGGAACAGACTTGTATGGATTGTGTGTCTGACATTACAAGTTGAGACATAAAGCCGATTTCATTCAAATATATTTCTGTTGGTGGCGAAGAATTTATTCTTTAGCTTAACACCCTTCTCTGAGACGTACGAGCTCAGAGGTTATATAGTTGAAGTTATCAGCGATATATTCCCAATTTGGTAATGTGACATGCCGAGTGTTGCTGTAAATGATCATTGTGTTGATTATTGTGATAGGATCGTTTATTTGATCGTCTATCTTGGTGATCATTGTGTTGATCATTTGTTGACCCAAAGCATGGCTTTTGTATAAAGTATGTTTTTGTGGACGTGACTTCGTCGAGCCTCACACCCCGGAAATGGTCAAAACAGGAAAGATGCGGCAAAGGTTATGAGGGGTAGCTCCCTTTAGGGTATGTACGTTTCCTTCTGGATAGAGGTGGTATCATGGTATGGAGCCCAGATATTTAACCTATGTGGTTACTACGAATTTATTACTTTGTGGTTGTTGGCTATCGGGATCCCGTGAGAAAGGTCGTTTACGATCGGGGAATGGCGTGCTCGTGTCAGTAGTTACCCAGTTAAGGGTAACCCGGCCTTGTGTTGGCAGAGTTCCGGTTTGGTTCTCGGGGATGTCTTTCAAGAGGCATTCTCATGTGGCAATGGGAAGTTCCTTGGCCTGACCATTTGTTGGAAATCCAAAGAAACAATACGAAACCTGTACGGTATTAGTTGTAGAGCCTGCCATTCACTTATGGTGGTCACCACTGTTTGGATGGTAGCTATAGTAGGCATAGTTCGAAATGTCTATGTTGGCTAAGATTTATATCTTTACTTCCGAAATGAATTTTTCCTACACTATGCACTAATAATAATATGAAATGTTCTTTTAAATGCGTATCAAGCATCTTTGACTATCATAAGGAGAAATCTCCTCCGATTCTGCGTTTGCATGTGTGTGTGTGCGGGAGGCCTTATGGTAGTCTCATTTTTAAAAGCATTGCGAATTGAATTTAAAAATATTCCTCTATTTTGATTTTAAAGATAAATAAACTGTTTTGAGTTCTCACACCAGTCACATGACTGACTCGGAGTTTATTGTTTTCCTTCCTAAACTCTGGGTGCCCACCAATTTCCACACGGGCAGTCAAGAGTTAGGTTTATCAGGATATTCTGGATATTCTGGAGTTGCTGGAGGCAAGCTGGATGGCATGGCGTATTACTAGCTATATAGTATTTCTTTTTCCGCTGCACTATTTGTTGTTGTTGTACACTCTGATGATATGATGTAATGAAATGTGATGTAATGTAATAACTGATATGGTTCTTTGTTTAAAGATTATTCATTATTATTATATGTTGTTCCGCTGCGAATTGTGAGATTCTGATGTTGTTTTCTGTTCCGTTCTATTTTCTATCTATGTTCTCTATTCTATTCTCTTTTTCTTCTATTTTAAAATTTTCTATGTTCTTTTCCCTATCTAAATTTTCTATCTTTTTCTCTTCTTTTCTTCTCTTAAAATTCTTTTTAAAAACCCTTAGTGTTCGGTTTTCCGTCGTTCGATTCCTCGGCAGTCGATAAAGTGAGTGTCGATGTTGAATTTTCGGAAGACGAAGAATCGTGTCCTGACAATGTGATATCAGAGCTTATGGTTAAGCGACAACCATGGTTCTGTTGGGTATTACTCATTAGAGATGGAGTCAGTAGTACTCTAGATTGAGTTTGAGTGTAATAATAGCTATGAGAGTGTATTTGTTAGTGAATATAAAAATTGTTTTATATTGTGATGATTGGTTTGTTGATTGGTATATAGATTCTGGTTAATACGAGTAATTAACGTTGTTGATAGGGATCTCTAAACACTTGTACAGAACAATTCGACATAATATTGTTTTTAAAAATTGGGTAAATGAAATAATTTTACCTTGAGTATATTTTGTATATAAAGAAATAATTTTCAGAATTATTAAAGTGTATATAAGTTGATTGTTTAGTTGTTTGAATTACCTAAATAAAAGAATAATTGTGTAAGTAAAAAGAATTATAAGAATTGAATTATAATTAAAGTGAATTACAATTGTGAAATAAACTTATATATATGTAAGAAGTGAAACTATATGAATATATTTATGAATATGAGTTGTAAATAAAAGTGAATTTAAAGATTAAATGAAAATTTACTTTAGAATTGATTTATAAATGGAATTTAAGTTAAGTAAAACCAAGTGATGTTTATAAAATAAAATATAACTTAAGTGATATGGAATGAAGTTGATATTAGTATCAAAGTAAATTAATAAAATTAAGTGATAGATGTGAACTTAAGTTATATATATGAATTCAACTTTAGTAATTGAATTGAATGAATAGATTGAATGATAATCAATTGAATGTAAATTAAGTTGATATGAAATAATGAATATAAGTGTTAATTCATTAAAAATCTAATGTTGTGGGAAAGTTGAATAAATTGAAATGGAAATCAATTTAATTAAACCAATTGATAAGCAAAGGAATTTGGTTGAAATTAATATATATATATATATACATTGGTTGTTATATGATTGTTAGTTGATTGTATATAATTCATTAAGTGTTAATGAAATTGGAAGCTAAAGTAATTGAAATTCAATTAGAAGTTAAGTGAATCTTAAATGAATTGAATTTGTTTTGGAAGTGAACCAACTTGAATATGAATTAATTGAAAATGAATGTTAATAAGAACATCCACTGTATATGAATCAAATGTGATTAAATTGAAAACCCAATTCATTGAATATTAATAAGAATATGAATGAATATTGATTTGGTTATGGATGATAGTTGGTTGATATTGCATTTGTTGTTATGTTGCATTTTCTATGTTGACATATATAGTTATTATGTTACTATATGTTGTATATTGATACTATTGTCTATATACATGATTCTCATGTTGTTTGTTGAGTAATTAGTAGGTGCGGATCGCGTTTGCTTCGCATTTGGAGCTCGCTTTCGCGCTATATTAGCCATATATGCTCGCTAATAAAATATAAGGTACATATCTCGGATTACATACCGTACTTTTACACTTTTTTCCCTTCGGGATGCCTCATTACTTGATGAGATGTATATTTGTGATATATATACTGTCATTTTTTTTTCGGATCGAGCCGCGGAAAGGAGACTATGGCGAATTTTTCCGAAAATTTAAGGCGTTAGAAAATTTAAGAAAATTGGAAAATTTTGAAAACTTTAACTTTGATTTGGGAGTTGAAAGTTAAACAATAGTAGTTGTTTTTGAAAAGATAACTAAGTATGATTTGGAAAACTTAGTAAGTATTGTAAGAAGTTTAACTATGAATTTTTGGAAAGTTAATAGATTCTGTAACTTTTCTTACTTGATAATTTCGAGGACGAAATTCTTTTAAGTGGGGAAGATTGTAACGACCCAGAATTTTTATTAATTAAAATTTGAATATTTAATTAATTTTAAATATTAATAAGTGAATTTATTAGTCAAATAAATTTTTATTTGAATTATTGGATTTAATTGAATAATTAAATCGATAATTTAATACGTTAAATTATGGAAATAATTGAAAATTGAGTTAAATATGATTGAAAATGATTTGTAAAATTTTATTTTATCATATGGGAGTTAGAACAATATTTTAGAACTTTTAAAATCGAATTAAAAGTTAAATTGTGAAAATTGAATATTTTAATATTAAAATCGACTAGTGAAAATAGTCAATTTTTGAACAGTCTCAGAATTGAACGAAACCAGTTTCATTGGATCCGTAATAGTTAGTTATTACCGGATTTCAAATTTTGTGTCAATCGGAGTTATCGTTTGATCGTGGCAGCTCGAAACGCATCGATTTATTTTTAATTTTTAATTTGGCGAGTTAAAATAGCCATTTTTCAAAAAGTCTCAGATTTCGACGAAACCAGTTTCATCGGATCCGTAATGTGATATTATTGTAAGGTTTCAAATTTCAAGTCAATTGGATTTACCGTTTGTCCGTTAGAAATTAAAACGCCTAGAAAATCGCTTAAATCGGTTTAATTCAAATTGAGCGTTTATTGCCATAACTCGCACATACTTCCGAATTAGCTTTCGAAACCTGTTCCATTGTGTCCGGAACGTGGGGTAAACCCTAGAAATGCTGGTTACGGCGCGTAAATCGGAGTTCGGAATTTCCGGGATGAATAGTGTTTCGGTTTTCTCTATAAACAGCCCTCACACAAATTAAAAAAAAATAAAAATAAAACAAAACCCTAATTTATAACTGCAGCCGCCACTACCCCAATGAATGGCCAGAAAACTCCCAACTTCCACCTCGATTTTCTCCTCATCCATCGACAATTAGCCTTAGGTTTCAACTAGAGAATTGAAGAGGACATCAAGATCTACAAGTTCAACGGTGGAGATCGTGTTTGGAGCGACGATGGGGGAGATAGGGAGCCGCGTGCATGGCCGTTGTCATCGAGATTCATGCAACATAGGGGGGGCCGAGCTCTCTAAGGTTCAGGCCGAGTATAGGGGGGTTCGAGGGCTTCGCGATGGTGGTAGCTTGATCGAGTATCGTTGAGAGATGGAGTTGTAATATTTAACCCTAGTATCAAGAGATGGGTTCGGCCTTCCTGTACATGTTGCGTGCAAAGGGAGTTTGGGGAAGAAGCAACAATACACGGCCATGATCTGTGGGATGGAAAGCAATGGCTCAGATTGAATTTAGGTTTAAAATTTATTTAAAAGTTGTAAATTTATAAAGTATAAATCGTGTAAACTTCAAAAATTCATATCTTTTTCATACGAGGTCGAAAACACGCGAAACTAGTTGCGTTGGAATCGTATGGACGATCACTACGCGATGGAGTTGGTTTGGAGTCGTTTGGAGTTAGTGAGAATTTTGGGTAATATTAAACGTCCGTTTAATTTTATTCGAAATAAATCGCTAAAACGGAATTTAAAATCAAGGTGAGAATTTCTCACTCAATCGAATCAGTTTCGATTTTATTTTAAATAGTTAGATTTAAAATATTTGAATGCATGTTTGAATGTTGATTGATATCTATTGATTGTTAAAATAGACATTATACGCCGTTAGTAAGCGAATGTTATTTAATAAAAACATATACCGCGAATATTTCATAAACAGTGAAATTGGTATTATATATAATAGCAATATATATATATTGGCATATGTATATATTGGAGTTATTGATTTCCCGCATTTTTTGTTTAGCGGATGAGACCCTATTGCGCCGTTATTAAGCGGATAATATTTTAAATCCCATATACCGCGATAATTTCGTACTGGAGCGAAATTGGTATTGTGCTAATGTTTTTGGATGTAGGAAAACAGGTTGGAGGGATCCAACTGGATTCCTCAACAGTATTTATTTGATTTCAGATATTTTGATATTTGATGGATTTTCATATTGATATATGATATCGTTGTTGTCGTGATTGACTATTTGGTGTGTAGCATCATTGGACCAAATTTTGGGATTTTAAAATGATTTTTAAAGTGATTTTTGAGAATATACTATATTTTGGAATTGATCCATTATAAATAAATAGACGTTATAATTTTTAAAGTTATAAAAATTATGATTTTTAAGAAATATAGTTAAAAGCTGATTTTTTGAAAATAAGGAATTAATGACTTTATAAAATAGTTAAATTGGGATTTCTGAAATAATTATGGAAAGTTTAAATATAGGATATATAAAATTTGATTATTTTATAAATCAAAATGATGAAATTATAAAGGAGATTAAAGACATTTTAAAGAATAATATAAATTTATTTATATTAAGAGATTTATAAATGGATATGTATAAATTGAAATATTGACATTATAAAACGAGTTTTTATAAGTGTTTGAATGAAGTGAAAATAAATTTTGTAAATGAATGGAATTCATAAAATTATAAATGGTGAAGTCATAAATGAAATTTATAAATAGTAAGATTTATAAATTTTATGAAATTATTAAAGAATATATTTGGATGAATAATTGAATCTTATAAGTTATAAGATTTATAATTATGAAGTTCAAAGGAACGATTTTGCAAACGAATAAATTATATGTATTTCACTTATAATATGAACCTTTGTTTTATAATTGAGTTATAAATCGAATAGGTTAATAAAGGAATTTATAAAAAGGAAGTTTTTATAAATAAATAGAAATGGAATTTATAAACGTTGTTTTACAAATTCGCAAATGACTTATTTTGATAAGTAAATTGTTGAAACCTATAAATGGAGTTATATTCACGTTTTGACTGTGAATAATCCTTTGAAATAAAATGAATAAAAGAATGAAATTTATTAACGTAGTATATTCACGTTTTTGAATAGTGAATGATATGTTAAAGAAAATGTTCAGAATGTGATATTTTAAACTGAATTAAAATGATCTAACGATGTTTTAAAATGTGTTAAGATTCGAAACCATAGATTTCGACATTTATTGTTGAAATAGACGTTTTCGAGAAATAGAAGGAAATAATGGACTATAACACTGTTGTTATAGTAAATGATTTCCGAAAGGAAATGGTTTGCATAGTATTGGGATTTATATATCAATTTTAATTTCGAATCCCTATACTAGTGAATTCGGGTTGTCGTAACGATGTTTTACGTAACATTCGTTTTGGCCCAAATAAATATGTTTAAGAGAATGATTTCCTTAAAGAATGAAATATATACTTAATTTCGATTAGAGTATATTAAATATTTTCTAAGTATAGAAAATAAAAAGATTTGTGAATTACTTATTAAATAAGTATGGAATTGTTTTCCAATATGAAGTGATATTTAGAATTTATCTTTTTGAAGATAAATTGAAAATGGATAATTGAAAACGTATATCAATAGATATTGTGAAATATAAATTCACTATTGAATTTATAAAGGAAAGTGGAATTTGTTTAAAAAAATAAATGTTGATTTATTTTTAAGGTGTGAAAATTTAATATCTAGTGAAGATATTTTTGGAAAATAAATAATTTGGAAAATTATTTGGAAACTGGTGATGTGTGCATATCAATTGATAGTTCAATAACCGACTATCAATTTTCCCTTTGAATGGGTAATTGATATGATTTGTTTGAATGTGAATGCTACACTTATTTTTTAATAAGCGCTCACTATTCGGGTTAACCGGGAAAGGACCATGGGGTCGTATGACCCATTCCGAGTATGTGATACTTCGTTATGAATTGCATTTGAAGATCGGTGTTGAAGACCCGGTATTTGCGAGAGCGATAGGATGACCTGTCGATTTACTCTGCACCGAGTTGCTCCGGTATAGAGTTCTCCATATGTGATGGTGAATCCGATCAGGATTGTGAATATCCGGATTGCAAGGACTTCTTTGTAAGTGCCTTCGGTTTTGTTCGAGCCCGGAACAGACTTGTATGGATTGTGTGTCTGACATTACAAGTTGAGACATAAAGCCGATTTCATTCAAATATATTTCTGTTGGTGGCGAAGAATTTATTCTTTAGCTTAACACCCTTCTCTGAGACGTACGAGCTCAGAGGTTATATAGTTGAAGTTATCAGCGATATATTCCCAATTTGGTAATGTGACATGCTGAGTGTTGCTGTAAATGATCATTGTGTTGATTATTGTGATAGGATCGTTTATTTGATCGTCTATCTTGGTGATCATTGTGTTGATCATTTGTTGACCCAAAGCATGACTTTTGTATAAAGTATGTTTTTGTGGACGTGACTTCGTCGAGCCTCACACCCCGGAAATGGTCAAAACAGGAAAGATGCGGCAAGGTTATGAGGGGTAGCTCCCTTTAGGGTATGTATGTTTCCTTCTGGATAGAGGTGGTATCATGGTATGGAGCCCAGATATTTAACCTATGTGGTTACTACGAATTTATTACTTTGTGGTTGTTGGCTATCGGGATCCCGTGAGAAAGGTCGTTTACGATCGGGGAATGGCGTGCTCGTGTCAGTAGTTACCCAGTTAGGGGTAACCCGGCCTTGTGTTGGCAGAGTTCCGGTTTGGTTCTCGGGGATGTCTTTCTAGAGGCATTCTCATGTGGCAATGGGAAGTTCCTTGGCCTGACCATTTGTTGGAAATCCAAAGAAACAATACGAAACCTGTACGGTATTAGTTGTAGAACCTGCCATTCACTTATGGTGGTCACCACTGTTTGGATGGTAGCTATAGTAGGCATAGTTCGAAATGTCTATGTTGGCTAAGATTTATATCTTTACTTTCGAAATGAATTTTTCCTACACTATGCACTAATAATAATATGAAATGTTCTTTTAAATGCGTATCAAGCATCTTTGACTATCATAAGGAGAAATCTCCTCTGATTCTGCGTTTGCATGTGTGTGTGTGCGGGAGGCCTTATGGTAGTCTCATTTTTAAAAGCATTGCGAATTGAATTTAAAAATATTCCTCTATTTTGATTTTAAAGATAAATAAACTGTTTTGAGTTCTCACACCAGTCACATGACTGACTCGGAGTTTATTGTTTTCCTTCCTAAACTCTGGGTGCCCACCAATTTCCACACGGGCAGTCAAGAGTTAGGTTTATCAGGATATTCTGGATATTCTGGAGTTGCTGGAGGCAAGCTGGATGGCATGGCGTATTACTAGCTATATAGTATTTCTTTTTCCGCTGCACTATTTGTTGTTGTTGTACACTCTGATGATATGATGTAATGAAATGTGATGTAATGTAATAACTGATATGGTTCTTTGTTTAAAGATTATTCATTATTATTATATGTTGTTCCGCTGCGAATTGTGAGATTCTGATGTTGTTTTCTGTTCCGTTCTATTTTCTATCTATGTTCTCTATTCTATTCTCTTTTTCTTCTATTTTAAAATTTTCTATGTTCTTTTCCCTATCTAAATTTTCTATCTTTTTCTCTTCTTTTCTTCTCTTAAAATTCTTTTTAAAAACCCTCAGTGTTCGGTTTTCCGTCGTTCGATTCCTCGGCAGTCGATAAAGTGAGTGTCGATGTTGAATTTTTGGAAGACGAAGAATCGTGTCCTGACAAATGGTTATATCCATCGATCCAGTAAAAGGGCTATGCACATGAGAAATCAAACGATCATAGTACTCTGGGCGAGCTTCAGCTATAAACTTCTCATTCTTCATAAGAGGGGTATCAATCAGGATAGGACCAAACTTAGAAAGTTCGTTGAACGTCCGCTCAAACTCAAAAAATGACATATTCCCCTGCTTAAGATCTATAAACTCCCTGTATAGCCGAGACTTCCCTACTTCGAGCATCCACTTTGCCACAAAAAGGCCTTTGAAATAAGATATCGAACTTAAGAAAAATTGCAAAAAGGTACTAAATCAAACTCAAAACCCTCAAGATAATACCTAAACTGCTCCCAAGAAATATTTGCCTCAATAGTGTGGGCTTTCACAGACTCCCACCGATCCTGGGCTGCCTCCTAAAACTGCCAAGCTGCTAACTGATGCTTCTTAGC
Source organism: Allium cepa (assembly GCA_030765085.1). Lineage (NCBI taxonomy): Eukaryota > Viridiplantae > Streptophyta > Magnoliopsida > Asparagales > Amaryllidaceae > Allium > Allium cepa. Next base: position 868,997,038 of record CM060943.1, on the reverse strand, counting down.
ATTGGTGATCTCCAAACCAGTGAAAATCCTTTCCAAACTCCTCAACCACTGCTGACCTCAATGATGGTCTCTGATCCAGTAAACTTGGAATCACCAAGCTGAGTGGACTCCTTACAAAGAATGGTGAACCTAATGAGTGCAATGGATTCTGGAACTGGGGCAACACCACGACCCCGACATCGGGAATTCCTACGATTCATCCTGGAAATTCAAAAATGAATTTTAGTACAAAATATAGGATATGATAAAGACAAAAATTAACTATAATGGAAATCCTAATTGAAGAGTTCTATAAAATAAGGTGGATTCGAATGTAAGGAAATTCTATGAAAGATTTGGTTTTAAAAGCAAATTTTTTTATCCAAAATAATCTATTAATCATTTAAACTTTTTTAAAACCATTTTGTGCTTAAAAATATGTTCTCTCACAAAGAATGATTCTAAGACTGATTTCACTCATTCTAGGGTATTTCTACCCTATCTCTATGAGTTTTGGCCTCATAGGCTAAGGTTTGCCTAAAACCAAAGCTCCGATACCAACTGTAACATCCTGCTACTTTGGACCATTCAAATCAAAAATAAACCAAACATGTCGGACTTGAATAATTCAAAACATCAAATTATTAATAAAAATTGGGGCAAATAAAACCAATCACAGAATCATAGACACAGAATATCAGAATAACTTGCAGTGGAATAAAATAGACATAGTAGTTCATGAAGCTACTAGATACAAAGTCTCAAAACAAATAAAAATACCAAAGTCTGAAAATAAGTACAACAGGAAATCCAAGTACAAAAGTCCACTAATGCATAGATAAAGCTTAATGGGAATAACTGAAATAGAAATAACAGATAGATAACCGAATCTCCAGCAGATCTCTAGCTCCAAAAGGTGAATCCAAAGTTGTGATACTCAGGCTGACCCAAGCGTAAAGCAAAACACAAAACACTTGAGTCAGGACATACATAGTTGTAAAATGTAAATCAACTCAAGTGAATTGTAAAGAAATGCATCAGTAACATAAAGGATGCTTGGGACCGCCCATCCTTTAAGGATCCGTTAAACTATATATTATGTTTTACGATACGCTATTATAATAATGTTTAAAGTAAAATCAACTATTAAAATAGCATTAAGGTGTTACCCAAATCCCCCTCAACACATTTTTATATATTCCCACGGTCTATACAGTACCGTAACTTCCCGTAAATTGGGATTATCAGAGGGCACTCCATAGGTATGGTACAAAACAAACTCGTAGTGGTCTCGGTAATGTATGTGACATGGCACAACTAGGCAATGCCAGGCTAGATATACCATTTACACTTCCGGCCTGGTGGTAACGCATAACAGCAACTACTCCCACCTCGAGCCACACTCCCAAATCAAAGTTGCACACCAAAAAAATCATAAAGTAATAGAAAGGAAATCGAAGGAATGTGTCCAATCGGAGGAGCTACCCCACTTGGCCTGTCGACTGCTCCTGTTTATCCACCGTATGCTAACTCAAGGGTGTCGGGTCCACTTATATACCTTAATAGAATGTCATCAACCACCTTCTTTATTCTAGAATCTCCACCGCGTACACAATTGTTAAAGTGGTTTTAGGAAATGTAACCTTACATAGCATTTTTGAAATGTAACCTTAAGGAATCATAGCATTTTTGGAATACAATACTTATGAAATCGTAGCATTCTAGAATGTAATACTTTCCACTTTACAATATATACAATCAAAAGATTTATGTAGAAAAAATTTATTTATTTCATTAATGTCATCAGGATTATTATCTGCATTCATTTGTAAAAGCTTGCCTTCTTTTTTCAAGTTAACAATCTTGTTTTTATTTAAAAAATTGTTCTTATTCCAGTTTTTAAGATTACTCTTTGTGGCTTTCAAAAACATATAAAACTGATATTGTTTAGACCCATTACAGGAAAAATTGTGACATTTTTCCATTAAGGATTTATAATCTTCTTACAATACCCAGCTATTTTTGAATCTAAAAGGAGGAGCTTTGACATTAAATTCACTGTTTGTGAAAAGATTAATCAATAAAGGGGTATGATCACTTAAATTTTGCTCCAAAGTAGAGCAAACACTATCTGGAAATCTATGAGAAAAGTTTTTATTATACAGAGTTCTATCTAACTTACAATGAATATTTTTAGCTATACCAGATTTCCAAGTATATTTGTTATCACTGATAATAGGTTCAATAAGACCAGATTCTAATAAAAACTTATTGACTCTATCCAATTTATTATGAGGGATTTTAACCCCCCCAAATTTCTCACTAGCATGGAAAACAGTATTGAAATCCCCTAAAATAATCCAGGGGAAGTCATATATGGAGTTTAGAGATTTAAGTTTCCGCCACCAAGCATTTCTTTCTAATTCAAAGTTACTGCCATAAACACAAGTAACTTGCAGACAAAACCCACCAATGTTTTTAAAACCACAATCTATAAATTGGCTATCTTTGTTTATATTTGTATTTGTCCAGATGTTAGAATCCCAAATAACAATGATCCTGCCTTTACAACCACAATCATCGTTACGAATAGCTTTCCAATTACTAGATAATTTAAGACAGAATCTTTCAAAATTCTCAACATTCATTTTATTTTCAATTAAAGCAAAAATAGATGGTTTATAGAACTTAATCATACATAGGATATCAAATTGTTTAGCAGGGGAATTCATCCCCCTTACATTCCAGGCAAAAATTGACATATATATGATAATTAAACAAGAGTTTTAAATTGTACCTGACACCATTGTACTTTTACCTCTCCTTTTTTTTATCAGCCCTCTTAGCTTTCAGATTGGTAGCCATTTGGTCCCATTCTGAGTTGATTGAGATATATTTTTGCTTAAACGTTTTTTTCTCTTTATTTCCCTTTATCTTACCAGATGCTTTTGTTCTTGCTATATGTAATTCTGATAAGTCAAATTCTTCTATGGTGTCCCCCTTCTCTGATTCATCTTCCTCCATTTGTGCAGACTCTGGAATCTTGATTAAAGAAATATTAAATGAAGTTGTGCGAGGCATGACTGGCTCATTGCGGTCAGTCACTACAGCCTGCTCTGGAGGTGGATCACACTTGCGAGGCAATGCTAAATTACTCTCAGCATCTGCAGCAAGCATAGAGGAGGATCCCTTCTCGATTATCAATTCCTGATTCAGTCTTGAAGGCTGATGATTATATTTGACAATTTTTGTACTACTCTGGTCTGTAATTAAACATGGCTCTGAAATATGGGGGGTTTCGGAGTTAAAGAACTGTATATTTTCTCCCTCTTCTATACTTGTCGAATTCTGAACAATTGAGATTTCTTTACTTTCTTTTTGCTGATGAACTTCCTGTGCCATGATCTGACCATTTGGGTCAGTGAGCTCTCTATTATTGTTTTCTTGATTGATTCGATCTTTGCCCTCCTGGGATCTTGATTGGGTTTTTGTACCCTCGTCGTTTATCGTTTCTTGAACAACTTCTGAAATATTTTCTTGAATAACTGCTGTATCTTTATCATTCTTTTTGGGAATCCACATCTGTTTCAGGTTGCACTATTCTTTATTGTGCCCGAAACACTTACAGATGCTACACTTTGGTGGAACCCATTCATATACAACTTTTTGCGTAACGTTTTCACCATTATAAAGATTAAAACAAATTTCTTCTGGGAGTTCATCAGCTGCAGAAACTTCTACGAGAAGCTGAGCATAATTCAATCTCGACTTCATGGTAGTTGCTGCGTCCATCTTAATGGGTTTTCCGATTAAACTTGCCATGATGCTAAACGCCTCTCTGTCCCATAGATTGAGGTTCACACTGGGTAACCTAACCCATATTGGCATAGTTGACAGAAGATATCTGTCCAACTTTAAAAACTCAGTCCACCTTCTCATGATGATGAGTTTGCCGTTATAGAAGTAAGGACCATTCTGAATGATAGAATTGCAGTCTTGAGAATCATTAAACTTGATTAGAGAAAACCCATTTTCTCTCGAATAGATTTCAAAATCACCATTTGGTTTCCAAACCCTTTTAATATATTCTTTAAAAAACAAGAAATAGGGTTTACTGCTAACCACATAAGCCAAAATAGAATTATTCCAGCATTCCGTGGCTCTTTTACATACAGCCTCCTTAACAACACCATATTTTTTGTTATTAATTCGAATGGGAGCAATGGTTTCAAGACTGCAATCTTCATCTCTTGGTTCCTTTGATTGCTCAGAAACAATATCAGCCCAAGTTTTCTGCCCTAGTTCTCTATTCAAAGAGAACTTTGTTGGTGGTTTACTGATTTGAATCAGTTTGGTCCTATCCTGGAAGGAGTTGGTCCTCTGATCATCTTTCTTTCTCTGCATATCATTTACTTGAGACCGAATCTGATTATTTCTCTGCTGATATCTTCTTTGCGATCTTGGCTGAACCAATTGGAAGCCCTCATTATCGATGATGAAATTATTCGGCTTTCTGAATTGAGATTCAGGTGGCCTGTCTTGAGGAGAAGGACGAGAGATGGAAGGATTGAATTTAGAATTGAGAGAGAGATTATTTTCTCCCATGGCAGAAGAAAACCATAAATTTTTCTTTCTACTTGTCAATTATGTATACAAAAAACTGATTGTACTTTCTTCTATTTTGGACAGCCATTGTTTTCTAAACTCTGAAAAGCATGGTTTTGATTTTTAAGACTTGCCATCTAAAGCATGGGACAAACAATTTTTTTATAATTACTATTCTAATTTGGTTAATAAACTTATTACAGTCGAACGTTTATTTAAAACCCACAACATTAGTCCAGATTTACTATTAGTTCAATTGCATTTTTGAAACTGCATGTTTCCTTTTGTTGTTCGTTAATAGATGTAATTCAAGTTGCATTATCATTTTTAGGTCTTTTTGATTTGTGCCCAGAAAGACAGTACATGTGAATTTTCTTAAACTCATATTCACTTTAGTTTACGAAACAAAAATGAATTTAAAGAAAATTTATATAAATTTCACTTTGATTCGTGAATATTGAAGATACTGATACAAATGCTAAGGCCAAGAGCAGTGATCTGAGGAACAAGCCTGCAACAAATATATCTAGGGTCCAAAAGTACTAACAATCCTAATTATTTATACTTAATTTTTGCTCTCTCATTCTCATTAACTACACTTATGCAATAAATTATTAAATATAACTCAAATGGGTTGATATTCGAATTCATCTGTTGTTTACAAAGTGGTTAATCTCTCTCACTCTCAAACATAAAAAATACGTTAATATTTCTTTTTCATATAAGTAAAAGCCGATCCTCATAGAATTCTAGCTGAAAACGGTGAATATGTTAGTTCAACAAATGAGATCTATATTTACATCATTGAGAATTTCAAATTTTTATTTGTGGTTTAATGTAAATTGTATGGGTACACAACATATCTGATCATGAAAGAAGAAAATTTCTATCAGCGATTGTTTTCTCCCAACTTTTACAAGGTTATTCTATTTTCTACCTAATCAATTAATATTGTAGCAAATATGCATGTTCAAATACATATTTAGTGACATATTATATTCTATCTAAATTATATGTTTAAGGAAAATAAATAAATATGAAATTAGACTACACAATTCTTTTAAAGTATCATATGGTCATTCATTATTGAGTCATCTTACTATTCTTCAAACTTTAGCTTTAGCTTACTCATTATGTATTACTGTGCTTGATGGTTTGTTTTTATTAAATACATTATCATACTACCGATCATCATTTTAGTCCAAACCGCACCATTTGATAAATCTATTTTGATTCAATAGCTTTATGACACCTTAATATTGTTACATTTTCATTTAATAGTATTTATTCTCATTGGTAATAATGTCACAAGAGTAGTTCATTTGAATGATAATAGCACTGTTCTTTAAAGATTTTGCTTCATTTGGGATTTTGGATTTTGTTCCATTTCGTACATAATTAATTGGACAATATATTCTACCAAAGATTTTACAAACAAATTGGTTGTTGTAGATGTTTTAATCAGTATCCATTATATGATAAAATGGATGCAAATCAAATTAAGTTACAATAAGTATCTATATATGTCGATGCCGTTCCATCATAATATTTATCAATGAGATAATATTTTTATTGCATAATTATGGCTTTTTATGTCACTTATGCAACTCATGTCACTCATGTGGAAATAAAATTTTAACAATAAATTTTTCAATATTTTGATAGTTGTCATATTGTGATCAACTGAATTATCCTATTAGCTTTTAGAAGTATTTCTATTCGCAAAAGGTGTGAAATATTTAATGATTTTTTCATTTCAGTTAGATTAGTCTTGCCATTGCTATTATTATAAACACAATATTATATATACGGATAGATTCCATATTGTATTTGGCAAACCGTCCATAAATTTCCTTTTCTAAGTTACCGAATAACTATAAGATATTTACTAATGGCCTTTTCCTTTGTATAATTGGCATGTCCAATATCATGGGAGATAATAATAATAAAGAGCTCATATTCCAAAATAATTAGGCTTTACCATAATGTTAGATTGTGAGTTCAAAAAAATAATATCATCACTCACTTTTCCTTTTTTCACCACAAATAATAAATTTAAGTTGTCAACTAACTTATAATCGATGTTGTGTACAGTGAAACTAGAAGTTTATATCTCTTCCGTTAGTGTTTATAGGGTACCAGCGCTACCTGCACCTTTGTAACTGGAAAATGCTATTTGTATGCAACTTTGAATCTAGATAGTGGATTCAGGTAATTTGATTGGTATGAAATAGTATTGATGATATAGTTTTACAGCATGGTTAAATGTTTAAGACGATACACCTTTCTGAAAAAGGCAATCAAGCACTGGAAGGTGGAGTATAGCGGTAGACCATGTTGAGGATTGATGAAGCCAAAAATTTTAATTTTGGAAATGGGATGCATGGCTTCAATACCTACTATACATAGTATTAGAAAAATTTATACGTCATAGGCGAAAATTGTATAAATATTATCTAGAGGCTTCCAACTATAGTTTGTGTAACGACCAGCCTTTTTGGACAGTTTAAACCGACGATCAAATACACATGTCGATTCCAAACCATTGAAAAGGGCAGATGGTTATTGGGGTAAATAAGAAAAGAAAAGAGAGAGAAATAAAGGAAATGAAACAACACAGAATCTCGCAGCGGAACGATAAAATATAATAGTCAAATAAACAGTTCATGAAGCTGTTTACTATACTTTGACAATTATTTATACAACATTTATCAGAGTTATACATATACAACAGAACAATAAAATAATGCAGCAGACAACATGATGCAAATATAATAATAGTAATAGTATACCAAGTCTTCGTCTTCGTCCTCTAGAATAGATCTTCAATAAGCTGAAAAACTCAGGTCTGACCCGAGCGTAATGAAAAGACAAAACACTCGAGTCAGGACTAAAATATCCTCATGTAAGTTAAATCAATCGTAAATAAACATGAGTGTAACGGCGTCACAGATGTTTACGGGATTTGACATCTCCTATCCAGTGTCAACGTGCGTGCAATAACTTAAGAGATGTTACGGAATTTTCCATCTCTTAAGGATCCGTTAAACTATCTACTATGTAGTAATGTACGCTAAGTAGATAATGCCTATTAGTAATATAAGGTAGCAAAATAGCGTTAAGGCGTTACCATAATCCCCCTTAACACATTTTTATAATGCCATAGTCTATACAGCACCGTAAGCCCCACCGTAAACTGGTGGTCATCAGAGGGTACCCCATAGGTATAACACAAAACAAAACGTAGTGGTCGCGAATAGGATAATCGGTATGACAAGGTACAAGGGCGATACCAACTAGGATAGTAGTAGTTGCGTGATCCAGACTGATGTTGAGCATAGCCAGCAGCTACCCCAACACCGCGAAACAACACTCCCAAATCAAGGGGTGCACCCAAATCACATCACAAATGTAATTGATATGGTATCGAAGAAGTGTGTCCGCTAGAGGCGGCGAACCTCAATGGCCCGGCGCGGCTCCTGTTTTAGTCATGTCAGGGGTCATCCAATATCGTTCTCTTTCTTCAGTTAACGCGTTCACCAAACCATCCACTTCATTCTGGATCAACACTCCGCGTATAATCGTTATTAAAGTGGTTTTCGGTATCGACAGAGAGTATGTCCATATCCGATCCCGGTCTCTTTAATAACTACGTATTATTACACCGTTGGCTCTTTTACATTTCAAATCGATTCATAATTGATATCAAAATATCATGTTCGCTTCAAAAATCAAATCCATTTCAAATAGCATCGTATCTATTCAAATGTAAGATTCCGTTTCAAAATCTTTTTCCGCATCAATATCTCATTTCGATTTCAAAATCATTTCGAAATTCAATTTAGGTTGCAACTTCATTTAACTCAATTCGTATTTAAATTCAAGATTTAAATATAAACATTTCACCTTATTAACCAGCTTGAAATTTTTTTAGAAAATAGTTTTAAGTAGTTTAAAAGTAGTTTAAATAATTAAAATACTTAAAATCTTTAAAATGGATTTAAAATAGATAAATTAGTTTAAAATAATTTAAATTGGGTTAAGTAGATTAAAAATGGATTAAAATAGTTTAAGTTTTCAAAATGGTTTATATAACAGAGTAATCTAGAAAACAAATTAAAACAGCTTCAAAACCAATCCATTTCAATTATAACTTCCCAATTCAAATAAATTTCAATTTCCAATTTACCGATTCAATTTCGATTTCAATTCAAATCAATGTCAACTTTGACTTCAAATTTATTCGATTTTACGTTCACCTTCAACTTATTCAATTCCAATGTATATCGATTTTTAGCTTGCTTTTTCAAAATATCAATTTTTAACACTTAACAAAATTTTCCTTCAATATTCAAATTTAAATCCCACTTACAAATATGATTCAATTTCAAGCTCAATTTCAAATATCATTTTATATCGCTTTTACTTAGTAATATTCAAAGCTCGAATTAAGATTCAATCGTTTAAAACGAATAAATTTTCGAACTTCAATCATAACCCAATTTTAAATTTCAAAGTCTCAACTTAAATCATTTAACAATTTCTTTTAACCAAAATCTATTTCAACATTCCAAACTCAATTTTTCGATAAATTCGATTTCTATAAATTTGATTTCTATTTATAACTTTTAAATCAAAACATTTAAATAAATTTCAAATCGACGATTTTAAAAATTATTAATTTAGCCAATTCGGTGTCTGTATATAATTTTCTATCGTATGGCCAAGTAATTATTTATTTCAATTAAATGTCAGGGATGAGTATATTTTACCTAAATCAATCACAGTGCCATATGTATGCATAACAGTATATATGAGCAAATAAACATCCAAACATTTAAATATCAATCAATAACATCCATCAAAATACATCATCCAATAGACAATACAATTCATGGCAGTTTCCTAGTTATCATTGTCAGGTAATTTAATCGCAATTCAATTTTAATTTCAATTTAACTGTCAATTTAATTTTTCAACGGTTAATTCAAATGACAAGCTATATGACAATTTAATTTTTCATCAAACAACGACAAATAAAATCATAACACTTCATAATGTCAAATTTAACTAGCACAAAGATATTCAGTACGTTGTGAGCGTTATAAAACACTCACCTTGATTTCAATGCAGTTCCAGCGTTTTATTTCGAATAAAATTAAACGGACGTTTAATTTTACCCAAAATTTTCAATAGATCCAAACGATTCTAATCCAGCTTCATTGCGTAGTGCTCGCCAATACGATTCCAACGCAACTGGATTCGTGCGTTTTCGACCTCGTATGAACAAGTTACAATATTTTAAAGATTTAAACGAATTTATTATAGTAAATTACAACTTTTATTTTAAAATTCAAACCCACATGCATCATGGCCGTTCGAATTTTCTTTCATCAGATCTGGCCCGTACGAGATCTTCTTCCCAATTGCATGCGTGAAACTTCCAGGCATCTCTCGTATACGATGAACCCATGCCTCCATTTTTGAATCCAATTATCCTCCCTCCACACGAAGCTTGAAGACGATCAGAGGATGCCACGTCGAAGCTGCCACCGCCTACTCCCTGCGCATAGTGACCGGCCCCACCCGGTGCTTTATTTCCTCTCGAATAATGTAAAGAACGGCCGGCCTTTGAACTCGATTTGCCGATGATCCAACGCCTTAAATCCGATCGTGACCGTTGAATACGTAGTTCGCAACGTGCTCTACATTTTTCATGTTGAATTTTTTTGATGATAACCAGTGGATCGAGAGGAAAATGAAGGGGAATGATTGAGTTTTCTGGCCGCTGGTTACTAATGGTGGCGGTTCTGAACGTATAAACTAGGGTTTTGATTATTTTGCAAAATTGTGAATAAATGATCCTTATATAGAAAATATTCAAAATACTATTCATTTCGGATTTTTCGAACTCTGACTTACGCGCGGTAACCAGCGTTTCTAGGGTTTATCCCGCGTTCCGGACACAATGGAACAGGTTTAGGAAGCTAATTCGATCATCTATGCGAGATATGGCAATAAACGATCAATTTAAATTAAACCAATTTAAACTAATTTCTAGGCGTTTTGGCTCGCTCCGAACAAACGGTAAATCCGATTGACACGAAATTTGAAATCTTACAATTATATCACATTACGGATCCGATGAAACTGGTTTCGTCGAAATCCGAGACTTGTTTGAAAAATGAGTCTTTTAACTCGTCAATTAAATATTAAAATAATTTCGATGTGTTTCGAGCTACCACGGTCAAACGTAAACTCCAATTGCTACGAAAATTGAAATCCGATAATAACAAACTATTACAGATCCAACGGAACTCGTTTCGTCCAATTCTGAGACTGTTCGAAAATTGGCTGTTTTCAGTCGATAATTAAATATTAACATATTCAATTTTCACAAATTTACTTTTAATTCGATTTTAAAAGTTCTACAACATCATTCTAACTTTAATATTATAAAATAAAATTTTACAAATCATTTTAATCATATTAAACCCGTTATTCAATCATCCAATAGATTCCAATTTTAAAATCTTATTAATTTCTATTATAATCCCGATATAACTTACATTCACTTTGGAAACCAATTTTTGAATCATATTAAATCAAATTTCAATTATTCACTCTATTTTCATATATTAAATTTCAATACCAAATTAATCACATCAAATTCGGAATTTAATTATTCAAACATTTGTAAGATTAATTTTAGTTAAATTTTGATTATTCCTAAATCACTATCTTCTGAAATATTCAAAACGAACTTATAAAATTTAACAAATTCAAATTATAGAACAACCATTTCCATTATACGGTTATCCAATTCCCATTATTAAATTATTCAATAAATTCCAAATATTAAATATAAACAATTTCGCTTATCCAATAATTCATTATCTTTTGAAATTTTGAACTTATAAGATTCAACTTTTAAAACCAATTCACCATTTAGAACACTATTTTCATTTTACAGTTATTTAATTATTCAATAAGTTTTAGATATTTAACTTAAACAAGTTACCTGTTCAATATTCAATATTTGATTTAAATAGATTTTACTTATCAATCAATTACTCTATTATACCCAATGAATTCAACATTTATTATCCTATTCAACTTTTGATTGCAAAGGCATTCACTAAGTAGCTTTTATTTTTCATTACTTGGATAATTATTATCGCAATTCATTCTAGTTATTATTATTCCAAACGAGTTACAAAAATTTTTCTAACATTAAATCACGAAATCTTATTAAATTAGATATTTTAATTATCGAAAATTTACGGGTCGTTACACTCTCCCCCACTCAAAACTTTTCGTCCCCGAAAAGGAAAAAGAAGGGAAAAGGAACTAAGTATAGAATTCAACTTTAGATATATCTTATTCAAAGTTACCCACTTATAAAACAACGAAATTCCATTTATAAAGTCATAACTACGCTTCTACTAAGTTACTCCGAACGGCTTTCTAACTTTAAAAGTTAGTTATCGAAACAAGTTATAAAAATTTTAAAACTTGAAATTTTTTCTAACACCCGGATTTTACGGAAAATTTCGGCAGAGTCTCCTTTGCGCGGCTCGATCGGTACAGCTAAAAAACGCCTCTACGGGCCCCAAACCAACAAAAAAAAATCAAAAGCCAAGTGGCTCATCAAAAATCACCAAATCCAATGACAAAATAAACATGTACCTTATATTTTATTAGCGAGCATATACGACTAATATAGCGCGAAAGCGAGCTCCAAATGCGAAGCAAGCGCAATCCGCACCTACTAAACACTCAACAACAATGAGAATCATGCATATATGAAAATAGTATCAATATACATCATATAGCCACATAACAACTACATGTGCCAACATAGCAAATGCAACAAAACAACAAATGCAACCATCAATCAACTATCATCCAACAAATCCATAACCAATCAATATAAATTCACTTCTCATTAATATTTATCGACTTGAGTTTCAATTTTAATCACAGTTGATTCATTAACGTTGGATTTTACTAACATTCATTCTCAATTCAATTAGTTAACATTCACTAATTTATATTTACATTAGTTCACTTCCAGTTTGAATCAAATTAAATTCTTTTAAATTCATTTAACTTCCAATTTGATTTCAATGATTTATAGCTTTCAATTTCATTAACACTTAATGAATTATATAAAATCAACTAACAATCATATAACAACCAAATCATACCCAACATAACCCAATTATTAATTTTTACATTCAATTTGGTTTATCTTTTTCAATTCCAATTGATTCTTAGCCACACCAAATTCTTTTGTTTACATTTACTTCATATTCAGTTTCTGTTAATAACCAATTTATTTGCGGAATATTTTATTAACCATCACTTTAATTTATAGTCATTCCATAAAAGTCTAACTTCTTATATATGGCTTTTCTTAGTTTATAGTTATCTCAAAAGTTACAAATTTATCTTCACATATTTGGCATCTTAAATTTCCAATATTAACTTTAATTAAGTCCGTAAGCCGTACATATCATCCGTGAGCAATATCAATCTAATCGCTTATTCGATCACACAATTTCACTTCCAAACTAGTATCGTTCACACGACTCTCTAGTGCGGACTCAGATTTGGTTCCTTGATTGGAAACTGTTACTCTCCTTGCATAACCATATACTATGATAGAGAATTCTAGAATCAAATTAAAAATCCATATCTAGGGTTCGCCGTCGAAAATCGAGTGAAAAATCCTAACTTGGATCAATATAAATCATCTCGAAATTTTGTGCTCGAATTTGGATCAAATCGTTATGCAAATAAAATAATATACGTACAACCTCACGTATTACCTTCCAATGGATTTCTATCCAATTTATCTATACTAAATTATTTTATTGACTTCTTTTTTTTCAATTAATTATTCACAATCTATTATTCGGTTAGTATATTCATTTCTTTACATAGCATGTTCTTTAACATTATCTTTTCTTAAACATCATATCCTAGAATTTGCTTACCCAAGTTCATTTTAAACATTCTATATAATTTAATTAAACCCAATTTCATTCTCCAATTGATTCTTAGCTATAAGAAATTCCTTTGTTTACATTTATTGCATTTTCATAATTTCAGTTAATAACGAATTCATTTGTGGAACATTTTATCAACCCGTACTCTAGTTTATTAATCATCCTATAAAAGTCTAACCTCTCATAAATGACTTTTCTTAGTTTACAGTTATCTTAAAGGTTACAAATTCAGAAAAAAATTTACAACCCTTTTGCAATTTATATTTATTTTCTATAACCAATTTACAAAGATATATTACGATTCATTTATCTTCTTTCTTAAGTTCACTTACTTGTTCCATTTATCCATTCATCATTTCATGTTATATTTAATTTTTTTATAATTTTTATCACAACCAAATTTCCATTTATATACATTTTAATTCCTTTTTGAGTTTTCCTTACTTGTATATTTCAATTTCTTTCAGGTTCTGTTTATCTATACAATATCTCATTACATATCCGAAACATCATTTTAACTTTTAACATTTGGTAAGTCTTGTTATATATTATCAGAATGTAATTTTGGTATTATACAAATTTATAGAATTCCATTTTACTTAATTAGAATGTTCACAAATTTAATTTGTAAAATCCTCTTTACCTCTCAACTTTAAAGTTTTCCCAAACAATAGCTTAGATATCTCAATCCTCTTATTTTATAAATTCTGGTTATTCACATTTCATTCAAATAATTTGAAAATTATTAATTAACAGAACTAAAAAATTTAAATGCCTGGTTCTTTTCAAATTGTTTGAAATAAACATATACACTCATATCTTTAATATATCAAATCATATCTTTTGAGTTTAAACCAAAACCCCTTTACCCAAAATAATTTCGAAGAAAAACAAACTTCTTAGAAGTCTCCCCCACTTTGAGACTCGAAAATGAACGTCGATGATGCTGCGCAGTCATCACTGAAATTATTTTCCAGCGACAGAAGAGAGGGGTACTGAATTCATTCCTTCTTAAAATCCTTTCAAAATATTTCTCATAAATATTTTCCAACTAATATTACTATATATTTCTTCAAACTTTGAGAACCATTTTCCAAAATCTCCGGGTCTTAAATTCAATATTTTCCAATTTAAATCTATTTTAATTTATAAGTCACCTTTATAAAATATACTTATAGGATTTTTTTTCTTAAAACATTCCATAAGTTGTTTTATTATTGTTTATTTTTCAGTAAGCCTTATTTATTAAAACATAATATCCAATTAATGATAACAATCAATATTATCGTTTCCAACAACCAAATAAGCTAGATAGATCACAATAAATTTTGAAATAAATTCTTTATATACAAAATATAATTAGGGCAAATTATTTCATTTACCCAATTTCAAAACAATACTATGTCGAATTGTTCTGTTCGAGTGTTTGGAGATCCCTATCAATGACGTTAATTACTCGTATTGACCAGAATCCATAAGCCACTCAACAAATCAATCGACACAATATAAAACATTTTATATCACTAACAAATACGCTCTCTCGTATATATATTCACTCAGCGACTCGTCATAGGGTATTACTACCCTATTTATAAAGAGTCAGACCCCACAAAGCCAAGGTTATCGCTAAACCAAAGCTCTGATATCAACTGTAACGACCAGCCTTTTTGGACAGTTTAAACCGACGATCAAATACACATGTCGATTCCAAACCATTCAAAAGGGCAGATGGTTATTGGGATAAATAAAAAAAGACAAGAAAGAGAAATAAAGGAAATTAAACAACACAGAATCTCGCAGCGGAACGATAAAATATAATAGTCAAATAAACAGTTCATGAAGATGTTTACTATACTTTGCCAATTATTTATACAACATTTATCAGAGTTATACATATACAAGAGAACAATAAAATAATGCAGCATACAACATGATGCAAATATAATAATAGTAATAGTATACCAAGTCTTCGTCTTCGTCCTCCAGAATAGATCTTCAATAAGCTGAAAAACTCAGGTCTGACCCGAGCGTAATGAAAAGACAAAACACTCGAGTCAGGACTAAAATATCCTCATGTAAGTTAAATCAATCGTAAATAAACATGAGTGTAACGGCGTCACAGATGTTTACGGGATTTGACATCTCCTATCCAGTGTCAACGTGCGTGCAATAACTTAAGAGATGTTACGGAATTTTCCATCTCTTAAGGATCCGTTAAACTATCTACTATGTAGTAATGTACGCTAAGTAGATAATGCCTATTAGTAATATAAAGTATCAAAATAGCGTTAAGGCGTTACCATAATCCCCCTTAACACATTTTTATAATGCCATAGTCTATACAGCACCGTAAGCCCCACCGTAAACTGGTGGTTATCAGAGGGTACCCCATAGGTATAACACAAAACAAAACGTAGTGGTCGCGAATAGGATAATCAGTATGACAAGGTACATGAGGCGATACCAACTAGGATACTAGTAGTTGCGTGATCCAGACTGATGTTGAGCATAGCCAGCAGCTACCCCAACACCGCGAAACAACACTCCCAAATCAAGGGGTGCACCCAAATCGCATCACAAATGTAATAGATATGGTATCGAAGAAGTGTGTCCGCTAGCGGCGGCGAACCTCAATAGCCCGGCGCGGCTCCTGTTTTAGTCATGTCAGGGGTCATCCAATATCGTTCTCTTTCTTTAGTCAACGCGTTCACCAAACCATCCACTACATTCTGGATCAACACTCCGCATATAATAGTTATTAAAGTGGTTTTCGGTATCGACAGAGAGTATGTCCATATCCGATCCCGGTCTCTTTAATAACTACGTATTATTACACCGTTGGCTCTTTTACATTTCAAATCGATTCATAATTGATATCAAAATATCATGTTCGCTTCAAATATCAAATCCATTTCAAATAGCATCGTATCTATTCAAATGTAAGATTCCGTTTCAAAATCTTTTTCCGCATCAATATCTCATTTCGATTTCAAAATCATTTCGAAATTCAATTTAGGTTGCAACTTCATTTAACTCAATTCGTATTTAAATTCAAGATTTAAATATAAACATTTCACCTTATTAACCAGCTTGAAATTTTTTTAGAAAATAGTTTTAAGTAGTTTAAAAGTAGTTTAAATAATTAAAATAGTTAAAAATACTTAAAATCTTTAAAATGGATTTAAAATAGATAAATTAGTTTAAAATAATTTAAATTGGGTTAAGTAGATTAAAAATAGATTAAAATAGTTTAAGTTTTCAAAATGGTTTATATAACAGAGTAATCTGGAAAACAAATTAAAACAGCTTCAAAACCAATCCATTTCAATTATAACTTCCGAATTCAAATAAATTTCAATTTCCAATTTACCGATTCGATTTCGATTTCAATTCAAATCAATGTCAACTTTGACTTCAAATTTATTCGATTTTACGTTCACCTTCAACTTATTCAATTCCAATGTATATCGATTTTTAGCTTGATTTTTCAAAATATCAATTTTTAACACTTAACAAAATTTTCCTTCAATATTCAAATTTAAATCCCACTTACAAATATGATTCAATTTCAAGCTCAATTTCAAATATCATTTTATATCGCTTTTACTTAGTAATATTCAAAGCTCGAATTAAGGTTCAATCGTTTAAAGCGAATAAATTTTCGAACTTCAATCATAACCCAATTTTAAATTTCAAAGTCTCAACTTAAATCATTTAACAATTTCTTTTAAACAAAATCTATTTCAACATTCCAAACTCAATTTTTCGATAAATTCGATTTCTATAAATTTGATTTCTATTTATAACTTTTAAATCAAAACATTTAAATAAATTTCAAATCGACGATTTTAAAAATTATTAATTTAGCCAATTTGGTGTCCGTATATAATTTTCTATCCTATGGCCAAGTAATTATTTATTTCAGTTAAATGTCAGGGATGAGTATATTTTACTTAAACCAATCACAGTGCCATATGTATGCATAACAGTATATATGAGCAAATAAACATCCAAACATTTAAATATCAACCAATAACATCCATCAAAATACATCATCCAATAGACAATACAATTCATGGAAGTTTCCTAGTTATCAATGTCAGGTAATTTAATCGCAATTCAATTTTAATTTCAATTTAACTGTCAATTTAATTTTTCAACGGTTAATTCAAATGACAAGCTATATGACAATTTAAATTTTCATCAAACAACGACAAATAAAATCATAACACTTCATAATGTCAAATTTAACTAGCATAAAGATATTCAGTACGTTGTGAGCGTTATAAAACACTCACCTTGATTTCAATGCAGTTCCAGCGTTTTATTTCGAACAAAATTAAACGGACGTTTAATTTTACCCGTAATTTTCAATAGCTCCAAACAATTCCAATCCAGCTCCATTGCGTAGTGCTCGCCAATACGATTCCAACGCAACTGGTTTCGTGCATTTTCGACCTCGTATGAACAAGTTACAATATTTTAAAGATTTAAAAAAATTTATTATAGTAAATTACAACTTTTATTTTAAAATTCAAACCCACATGCATCATGGCCGTTCGAATTTTCTTTCATCAGATCTGGCCTGTACGAGATCTTCTTCCCAATTGCACGCGTGAAACTTCCAGGCATCTCTCGTACGCGATGAACCCATGCCTCCATTTTTGAATCCAATTATCCTCCCTCCACACGAAGCTCGAAGACGATCGGAGGATGCCACGTCGAAGCCGCCACCGCCTACTCCCTGCGCACAGTGACTGGCCCCACCCGGTGCTTTATTTCCTCTCGAATAACATGAAGAACGGCCGGCCTTTGAACTCGATTTGCCGATGATCCAATGCCTCAAATCCGATCGTGACCTTTGAATACGTAGTTCGCAACGTGCTCTACATTTTTCATGTTGAATTTTTTTGATGATAACTAGTGGATCGAGAGGAAAATGAAGGGGAATGATTGAGTTTTCTGGCCGCTGGTTACTAATGGTGGCGGCTCTGAACGTATAAACTAGGGTTTTGATTATTTTGCAAAATTGTGAATAAATGATCCTTATATAGAAAATATTCAAAACACTATTCATTTTGGATTTTTCGAACTCTGATTTACGCGTGGTAACCAGCGTTTCTAGGGTTTATCCCACGTTTCGGACATAATGGAATTTGTTTCGTAAGCTAATTTGATCATCTGTGCGAGATATGGCAATAAACGATCAATTTAAATTAAACCGATTTAAACTAATTTCTAGGCGTTTTGGCTTGCCCCGGACAAACGGTAAATCCGATTGACACGAAATTTGAAATCTTACAATAATATCACATTACTGATTCGATGAAACTGGTTTCATCAAAATCCGAGACTGTTTGAAAAATGAGTATTTTAACTCGTCAATTAAATATTAAAACAATTTTGATGCATTTCAAGATGCCACAGTCAAACGAAAACTCCGATTGCTACGAAAATTGAAATCCGATAATAACAAAATATTACGGATCCAACGGAACTGGTTTCTTCCAATTCTGAGACTGTTCGAAAATTGGCTATTTTTCAGTCGATAATTAAATATTAAAATATTCAATTTTCACAAATTTACTTTTAATTCGATTTTAAAAGTTCTACAACATCATTCTAACTTTAATATGATAAAATAAAATTTTACAAATCATTTTTTATCATATTAAACCCGTTATTCAATCATCCAATAGATTCTAATTTTGAAATCTTATTAACTTCTATTATAATCCCGATATAACTTACATTCACTTTGGAAACCAATTTTTAAATCATATTAAATCAAATTTCGATTATTCACTCTATTTTCATATATTAAATTTCAATATCAAATTAATCATATCAAATTCGGAATTTAATTATTCAAACATTTGTAAGATTAATTTTAGTTAAATTTTGATTATTCCTAAATCACTATCTTCTGAAATATTCAAAACGAACCTATAAAATTTAACAAATTCAAATTATAGAACAACCATTTCCATTATACGGTTATCCAATTCCCATTATTAAATTATTCAATAAATTCCAAATATTAAATATAAACAATTTCGCTTATCCAATAATTCATTATCTTTTGAAATATTGAAATTTGAACTTATAAGATTCAACTTTTAAAACCAATTCACCATTTAGAACACTATTTTCATTTTACAGTTATTTAATTATTCAATAAGTTTTAAATATTTAATAAACAAGTTACCTGTTCAATATTTAATATTTGATTTAAATAGATTTTACTTATTAATCAATTACTCTATTATACCCAATGAATTCAACATTTATTATCCTATTCAACTTTTGATTGCAAAGGCATTCACTAAGTAGCTTTTATTTTTCATTACTTGGATAATTATTGTCGCAATTCATTCCAGCTATTATTATTCCAAACAAATTACAAAAATTTTCTAACATTAAATCATGAATTCTTATTAAATTAGCTATTTTAATTATCGAAAATTTACAGGTCGTTACAGTTGATCGTGCTTCATGGTGCTTCAGACCATCACCAACATGTGCAATCTTATTGGCTCACAAATTGGTAAGTAACCGCCACATCCAAGTACTAAATGTACGTTTAATCATAGTTTCTTTTCATGCAGTTAGACCACTGCATCTACAAAAACACTACAAATATGAGTTCAATTTATAGAACTTTTATTTATGGAATTTGTACTATACTTACAAATGTGTTAATCTATTACTTAAATCAGTTAGGACAAATTAAATTATTTTGAACACATTGACGTGCTGCCACTATTTCTTTGCTTATTAAATCAGAATAGTATAATCATTGTGAACACTCACTACCAAAGATTTCACTATCTTTTCTGCTCGAAATATTATTTATAGGATTCTCCCTTCTCAGTGTTAATTCTACATCTTTAAATCACCCTTTTTTGAGTTCTTTGATTGTGGATTTTAAGAGTTTGAGATCTGGCATCTCAATTTTTTTATTTGATTTTGTCTTTATGCTCTTCTATTTCTTGCCATAATTTATTTTGTACTATCTATAATTTTTTTCCTAGTTAGTATGTTTTGTATATTAACTAATTTTATTATTAGTGATTGACCTAGATGATGACTTGCTTCATATATATATATATATATATATATATATATATATATATATATAAGCTCATTATAGACGACATTACCTAAACCCAACATACAAATACCACAAAATAGGTAAATGCAGATTCATTTCAACGATATAATGAATCTTCATTAAACAAAATCCTTTGCCTATTTTTATTTCCTAATATGATGTAGTGCACCATGATAACTCGTTTGCTTTAAGTCGCTCGCTTGGTCTTAAATCGCCCGCGACATAACGAGTATGTCAATCGTATGCCAAACCCTTATGCCGCAATTTTAAGTCGCCTGCCGACTCAAGAAATCAAAGCCGTTCACTCATGTCGCTATCTTCTTATGTCGCTCATTCTTTAAGTCGCTTAACTTATGCCGCTTGCCTTCAGTCGCCAATCAATTATGCCGCATTTCCTTATGTCGCTAAGTCGCTGAATTCTTAAGCCGCTAAGCCGCTAAGTCGCCTGAAGCTGTGCTACTATATTAGGTCGCATATGTTATGTCGCTAATTCCTTATGTCGTTCCTGAAGCTCATGACACTTAAGTCGCTCCTGAAGCTGTCTATTTTCTTATGTCGTATGTGTATGTTGTTATGTCGTGTGTGTTGTAATGATAAGTCGTATATTGTTAAGTTGTGTATTGTTAAGTCGCAGGTCGTGTGTTGTAATGTTAGGTCGCATGTGATGTTGTAACTTGTGTACTGTTAAGTCGCCTGTGCTGGGTCGCTTACTGTGTTGTATGTTCTATAAATAGGGGCGTGTTGTCATTGTAAAAAGGGGAGTTGATTTTGAATAAAATTTGTGTGTGAGCTTTTGCCACCGTTGTTGAAGTTGAGTGTGATATCCTTCTTCTTTCCTTCTTTAGGTTATTCGTGCGTGAATCAACGAAGTAGAAGCCAATTCTCGGTATCACTTGCGAGTGATCAACGATCGAATTGTAGATCTTTCAACACGGTATCTTGCGAGATCAATGGGTTGGAGATAGCTAGATTCCGGTATCGTCATGATCAACGAAATTGGGCATTTATCATTCTATTGGTTTATTTGACACGAAATCATCATTTCATGGGAAGATCCTGGATAGGTTGCAAAATTTTGAATCAAAACTGTTCGAGCCTACTATAAGCTGCGTCACTAATTGGTATCCGAGCCATATCAGATCCGAGCCAGTTCAGAGCCTATTCAATCCATATCAGATCGAAGCCATATCAGAGATAGAGCCAAGTAAATCCAGTACGGAGCTAAAGTAGAGACCGAAGTGTCAATTGTATCGGAGCTAGATCAGAGCCGAAGTAGAGACGGAAACGAGGTTGTTTAATGATCATGCCTCCGAGACGAGCTAATCGCTTTCAAAATGTTGAAGATTTGTATCGAAGACAAGAAGATGAGCAGATGGAGCAGCGTATCAACGAAAAGTTCAATGAGGGTATTGAAAAGTTGGAGAAATTGATGAAAGACATGAATCACAATCAAAGGAGAACGTCACCAGTTTCGAACCAAAGTGGAAACAGGGTTTCAACATCGGTTTCGGGAGAAAGGAGGATGTCACCCCAGTCTTATTGAGATAGAACAGAATCATCAGTTTCAATGTGGCGAGAACACCATGAGTATCGAAATGAAGAGAGAAGAACTCAACGTGGGTTTGAGAATGAACCATATCATGATGTTGAAAGACAGGGTAGAAGGGACAAGCATAGTCATGGAGATGTAGATGTGTCATGATCGATATCGAAATACATATGATTTTGAGGAAGATGGTGATGGCGGTAGTATTCATTATCGAAATCGAGGCCAAGTGCGAAATCAATATCTGGATTCAGAAAGTGATCGTAAATGGGAGTCAGGTACGAGGATCGAAATTCCAGAATTCAAAGGTGGTATGCAAGCAGAAGAATTTCTTGATTGGTTGTCTAATGTTGAAGAAATTTTAGAATTCAAGGATGTGCCTGAGAATCACAGAGTTCAATTAGTTGCTACAAGACTAAGGGGAAGAGCTATGGCTTGGTGGCAACAAACTAAACTAACTCGGGAGAGAAAGGGAAAATCGAAAGTTGTCACTTGGGAGAAGATGAGAAAGATGATGAAAGCAACTTTCTTGCCGTACAATTATCAATCTTTTACGTATCAACGTTTGCAGAATTTGAGACAAGGGACGAAGACAGTGAATGACTATGCAGATGAATTCTATCAATTGATTGCAAGGAAAGATATTATGGAGACAGAGGAACAACTAACGGCTAGATATATTGGAGGGTTACAAATGCAAATTCAAGACATGGTGAATATGTTTAATCCAATGTCTGTTGCTGAAGCACATCAAAAAGCTCTAGCTTGGGAGAAACAAGGAAGACGAGGAGGTGGCGTGTTTACAAGTTCTAACAACCAGAATAAGGGTGCTAGTAGCAGTGCTAATGTTTCCAAAGCAGTCAGTAAACCAATTTTGAATGAAGCCGCTAAAGCAAAGGTCAATAACAGTATCAAGTGCTATAATTGTCAGGAGTTTGGTCATAAAAGCAATGAATGTACAAAGCCAAAGAAGAGAGCATTAGTTGCAGAGGAATGTGAGTATGAGGATGTGGAAGCTGAAGTTGATTATTCTCAACCATCGAAGTTTGATGAAGATGAAGAAGTTGTGTCAGGGGATGAAGGGTGTAATTTGATGATAAGGAGGTCTTGTTTAGTGCCAAAGCATGGGAATGATTCTAGTTAGCCGAAGAGCAATATTTTTCAGTCTACATGTACTATTTTGGGAAAGGTTTGTCGATTTGTTATTGATGCAGGAAGCTGGATAACATTATTTCGGAAGAAGCCGTCATGAAGTTAGGGTTGAAGACTGAAAAACACCATAGACCTTATAAATTGGCATGGCTAAAGGAAGGTGGAGAAGTGACAGTGGGAAGACGAGCATTTGTTACATTTTCTATTGGAAAGAAGTGCAAAGATGATATATGGCGTGATGTTGTCGACATGGATGTGTGTCACTTACTATTGGGAAGACCATGGCAATATGATAGAGCTGTACGACATAATGGTCGCGCCAACAGCTACAGTTTCATGTTCAAAGGGACCCAAATTACCTTAGTTCCTAAGAAGCGTGAACAAAGTGAAAGCAAGTCAGAGAAGAAAGTGGAATCAACTAGTCTATTATCTACGAGAGAATTCGTTGGAGAAGTAAAAGATAGTGCTGAAATGTTTATGTTGATTGGGTATGAAACAAGTGAAGATCGTGAAGTTCCTACAGAGGTTAGACCGGTGTTAAATGAATTTGAAGGTGTCTTTCCTACGGAATTACCAGAGGAATTACCGCCACTAAGGGATATACAACATCAAATTGATCTAGTGCCAGTGCTGTTTTACCGCATAGGCCACATTATCGTATGAGTCCAAAAGAGCATGAAGAGTTGAGGAGACAGGTTGAAGAGTTGCTTGAGCAAGGGCGTGTTCGAGAGAGTCTTAGTCCTTGTGCTGTACCAGCTCTGTTTGTACGGAAGAAAGATGGTTCATGGAGAATGTGTACCGACAACAGGGCACTCAACAAAATAACTGTCAGATACAGATTTCCTATGCCAAGCGTTGATGATCTATTGGATCAACTTAGTGGGTCTGTAATCTTTTCAAAGATCGATCTTAAGAGTGGTTATCATCAGATTCGCATTAGACCAGGTGATGAATGGAAGACAACATTCAAGACTCGGGAAGGATTATATGAATGGCTGGTCATGCCGTTTGTTCTATCTAATGCACCGAGTACATTTATGAGGGTGATGAATCAAATTTTCAGACCTTACATTGGGAAATTTGTTGTAGTCTACTTTGATGATATCTTGATCTATAGTGCTAGCACAGAGGAGCACTTTCAACACTTGCGAAAGGGGTTAACTATTCTTCATCAAGAACAGTTCTATGCAGCAACGAAGAAGTGCATGTTCATGACGCCAAGTGTTTTATTTTTGGGTTATGTCGTGTCTAAGAAAGGGATACAAGTGGACCAGAGTAAAGTAGCCGCAATCAGAAATTGGCCACAGCCCAAAATTATAACAGAAGTCAGAAGTTTTCATGGGTTAGCTTCATTTTATCGAAGATTTATACCGCACTTTAGTAGTGTGATGACTCCTGTTACTGATTGTATAAAGGGAAAGCAATTTTCATGGACGAAAGAGGCAGGATCTGCTTTTGAGCAAATCAAGGAACTTTTACCCCAGCACCGATTCTAGTGTTGCTAGATTTTCAGTTACTATTTGAGTTACATACAGATGCATCCAAGGTTGGAATCGGAGGAGTGTTTAGTCAGAAGGGACATCCAATTGCCTATTTCAGCGAAAAACTTTCGGGAGCAAAGACGAGATACAATACTTATGATGTGGAGTTTTATGCTATTGTGCAGGCCGTGAAGCATTGGAGACATTACTTGTTCCACAAAGAATTTGTTTTGTATACGGACCATGAAGCGTTGAAACATTTATAAGGACCAAATAAAATTGCAGCTAGGCATGCATCGTGGATAGCTTATTTGCAACAATTTACATTTGTCGTAAATCACAAGTCTGGAGTAACTAATCGCGTTGCCGATGCATTGAGTCGGAGGGAGAATTTACTAACAACCATGCGAGTAGAGGTGATGGGTTTTGACTTACTTCCAAATTTGCTTACATCAGTTCTTATTTTTCCAAGATCCTAGACATAGTCAAGCAGGGAAACATGGATGGATATATGCTGGTTGAAGGTTTTCTATTCAAAGGAAACCAGTTGTGTATTCCAAATTGCAGCCTACGAATGAAAATCATCAAAGAACTACATGAAGAAGGACACGTGGGCTGCAACCATACTATGCAGTTGATCTCAAAGTCTTATTTGGCCGACAATGAGGAATGAGGTTGAAAGGTTTGTTCAGAGGTGCCATATTTGTCAAGTTTCAAAGGGGACCGCGACGAATGCGGGTTTATATATGCCGTTGCCTATACCTACTAAACCATGGGTGGATGTTAGTATGGACTTCGTATTGGGATTGCCGAGGACGCAACGTGGCAATGATTCTATCAATGTGGTGGTTGATCGGTTTTCAAAAATGGTACATTTTATTGCATGCAAGAAGACATCAGATGCAGTCAATGTCGCACAGTTATACTTCAGAGAGATCTATCGTCTTCACGGGTTGCCTGAACCTATTGTATCAGATAGAGACACTTGTTTTCTGAGTAATTTTTGAATGAGTCTATGGAGAATGGTCGGGACAAAGCTGAAATTTAGTAGTGCTTATCATCCACAGACGGATGGACAGACAAAAGTTGTGAGTAGATCCCTAGGTAATCTACTGAGATGCCTCGTGAATGACAATTTGAAGAGTTGGGATTCCAAGCTGTGTCAAGCTGAGTGTGCACACAACCGTGTAGTTAATCGTAGCACTGGGTTCAGTCCATTTCAGGTCGTTTACTCAACAATTCCTAAGGGACCATTGGATTTATCTATAGTACCACAGTAGAAAGGAGTGATCAAACGAGCTAGTGATTTTGTGAATGAGTTACAAGAGTGCCACAAGGTTGTGCAGGAACGATTGCTTAAGGCGAATGAGAAATATAAGCAATCCACAGATATTTAACGACGAAATGTTGAATTCAAAGAAGGAGATTTTGTATATGCAGTATTGATTAAGGATCGATTTTCTATTGGTTCTTACAACAAGCTAGCTGCTAGAAAAATTGGTCATTTGGAAGTTGTAAAGAAGATTAATGAGAATGCTTATCAGTTAAGATTGTCGGATCATATCCATACTGTTGACATTTTCAACGTCAAACACTTGATTCCATATTTTGAGAATAAGTATGTCGAAGAAGAGGAAAGTGTAAATTCGGGGACGCATTCTTTTCAACCAGGGGAGGATGATGCAAAACACCATGATAACTCGTTTTCTTTAAGTCGCTCGCTTGGTCTTAAGTCGCCCGCGACATAACGAGTATGTCAATCGTATGCCAAACCCTTATGCCGCAATTTTAAGTCGACTTCCGACTCAAGAAATCAAAGCCGTTCACTTATGTCGCTATCTTCTTATGTGGCTCATTCTTTAAGTGGCTTAACTTATGCCGCTTGCCTTCAGTCGCCAATCACTTATGCCACATTTCCTTATGTCGCTAAGTCGCTGAATTCTTAAGCCGCTAAGTCGCTAAGTCGTCTGAAGCTGTGCTACTATCTTAGGTCGCATATGTTATGTCGCTAATTCCTTATGTCATTCCTGAAGCTCATGACACTTAAGTCGCTCCCGAAGCTGTCTATTTTCTTATGACGTATGTGTATGTTGTTATGTTGTGTGTGTTGTAATGATAAGTCGTATATTGTCAAGTTGTGTATTGTTAAGTCGCAGGCCGTGTATTGTAATGTTAGGTCGCATGTGATGTTGTAACTTGTGTACTGTTAAGTCGCCTGTGTTGGGTCGCTTGCTGTGTTGTATTTTCTATAAATAGGGGCATGCTGTCATTGTAAAAAGGGGAGTTGATTTTGAATAAAATTTGTGTGTGGGCTTTTGCCACCATTGTTGAAGTTGAGTGTGATCTCCTTCTTCTTTCCTTCTTCGGGTTATTCGTGCGCGAATCAACGAAGTAGAAGCCAATTCTCGGTATCACTTGCGAGTGATCAATGATCAAATTGTAGATCTTTCAACACGGTATCTTGCGAGATCAACGGGTTGGAGATAGCTAGATTCCGGTATCGTCATGATCAATGAAATTGGGCATTTATCATTCTATCGGTTTATTTGACATGAAATCATCATTTCGTGGGAAGATCCTGGATAGGTTGCGAAAGTTTGAATCTAAACTTTTCGAGCCTACTATAAGGTGCGTCATAATATATTCCATTTTATCAAATTTAGTGTAACGACCCGCTATTTTGGACCATTCACATCGACAATAAAACCATACATGTCCGACTTGAATAATTCAAAATACCGAATTGTTAATTAAAATTTGGCAAAACTCAACATATACGACAAATAAATCAACCACAGAATCGCATACACAGAGTAATATAAAATAATGCAGCGGAATAGATAAATAGTAATTCATGAAGCTACTATATAAATGCCGGAGTTAGAAATAAAAATACAACAGAATATCTCAAATTCAGTGAAGTCTCCAGTACGAACAGATGACCTCTCTGAAAGAATCAACTGAAAGAGCTGAAAGCTGAATCAATAGTTGGATCCTCAAACGAAGCTCCAAACTCCAAAGGCGAGTCTCAGATGCTGTATCGCTTAGTCTGACCCGAGCGTAAAGCAAAAATAGAAAACACTCGAGTTAGGATTAACATTCTTATATCAATAAATCCAACTCAAGTGAAATATCAACTGAAATACAAATAACTTAAGGATGTTTGGGATAACCATCCTCTAAGGGTCCATGGAACTATCTACAAGGTAGAAATATAAGATATCAACACCCAACCATCATTTAACGCCGAGGTCCTTTCAAAATATTTTATACTTCAAAACCAAAGTATCATTTCCATTTCAAATATATATATTTCCTCAATTTCAAAAATTTGATTCAAATCAACTCGAGTTCCAAATTCAAATTTAATTCAACCCAAATTTATCCCATTTTTATTCAATTCAGTTTCCAAATAACAAATTCAAAATTTTTGAGTTCAAATATAGAACTGAATCACAAAATCAACCATTTAAATTCCAATATATTTCAAAGCTTCAATATTCAACAATTTCAAAGTTAAATTTAACAGCTTCATATGGATGTGATTTAACTTCCTTATTATTTAGTCAGGGAATATTCATTTAATAAACTCAATATCATTTAAAATGCCTTCAATTACATTTTTACTAAATATTTCCTTAAATTTATTTAAATGAGAAATATTCATTAAATTACTTAAATCAAACCAAGTTATAATTCATATCTTGAATCTCAATTTCAATAAGTTTCAAATCGGTTTAATTTAATAAAATTCCTTATTGAATAAATTTCAACTGAATTCAAATTATCTTCCCAACCTTAACTTATTCAAATTACTACAAAATCTAATTTGAAATATAATTTAAATACTTTAACATATTGTATGTATTAGATCAATCTTACTTAAATTGAATATTATTAGTAAATCTCTATATATATATATCATTACCATTTATATATAATAATTTAAGAATCAACATTTATTAAAACCATATATTTCTTTCCAACACCATAGAATTTATTTTCAAAATAACTGTAAATGGACCAATGGTGTCTGTATAATATTTCCTATCCTATGGTCAAGTGATACGGATATTTATCATTTCAATCCGTAATTTAGATATATATGGGTAGATATCATTTCGATCCGCAATCCCAAATTCAATTCAAATGAAAATCACTTGGGTTTATCATTTCAACCCATAACGAAATTATCCTATTCTAAAGTTCGTTCGAGTATGTATCATTTCAACCCATGGTGAATTCTAAATTACAAGGAACTTGCAGAGTGATAACAGATAATATAATAATATAACAGTCATATATCATTGATAACAATATAATATAAATAACTTGATATGGTGTCATATCCCACAGGTGAACAGTTACAGATAATATCATATAAACAATTTAAATAACTAACAACAGCATATTTCAATTGTCGTTTCAATTGAAATCAAATTTAATAAATATAAGAACGTTAATCGTGAATGATTGCTCACCTTTCGAGGCTAAAGAGAATAGACAATGAAGTCGAGTTACGAATTCCAAATCAACACTAGATAGACACGAATCGGCGAAGAAAGCAGGCACGATGAACAAAGCAGATAAATTGAAAAATCGAATTCAAATTAGGACTAGATTGATGAAGATGAATGATATAAGTAAACTTACAGTTATATATACAATTACATATAACTATTTACATATATAAAACATATTCTAAATTTAATATACATACATTTCAAAATCATTGTTTTTAAACTAAACACATATACAATAAAATCAAACATATATGCAATATATATGTTGAAATAATACTTATTAAAAATATAAAATACTTATATATAATGTGTTTTCATTGCAACATATCAACTACCGCGTATATAAACTTTTAAACTTTATATATCTTATAAAATATAAACTGTATAAACTTATATAACTAAATAAACTTAATATTATAAAAATACTATATACACTTAAACATGCGCATGTAATACTTATGTTTTAATAATAATATAACCATTTCGACATATGACGCTTAGACATCCTTAAAATTGACTTTCAAAACCGTTATAAATACCACAGACTTACCGACCAATGCATAAACTCGAATGCTTAGATATATATATACTTTTTTTTAAATCACCTTATATTATTTCATCTAATAACGTGATACGAAAAGCTTCACTTAAATCATATTCACGTTAAATTTTAAAATATAAAATAAAAATTAGAACAAAAAGCATCACTTCTATCAACAGGGACAGAAAGAAACAAATAAAACAAATAATTCGTCATAAAAGCGACTTGGAATTTTTTTAAGGATGATACTTTCAGCAAGAGGCTTATAAACAAAATAACAGAAGAATATCTTTTGTTCCACTTTCACCTTACAACTGACAACCATTTAAAGTTAAATATTCATAATAAAAGATAAATCAATTTCTTTGTTAGCTCAGAGAAACACATACCAAAGTCTCATGTATAAATTTATGATTTGTAAATATACGTAATATAATATACTAGTATAAAATCTTACATACGCATCTTTATATACAACAGTAGAAAAAGAAACAATTTTATTTTATAAACTAATATAACAACATATATACATATATACATAAATACATTTATATATATAAAAGAATAACTTTGACATATATATATATATATATATATATATAAATCATATAATAGACGTTGCAAAATTTGTATAATATATTATTAAACTGGAAACAGAGAAACCCAAGACAATAGAACCAATGTAACAAATTTACTAATAAATATATATATGCTAACAGATAGAAGTACTATACCTAATATATGAGAACGCATGCAAGCTAGTGGTGGCGAGTGGCTGATGGGTTGCTGTCGTGTGGTTGCACGGTACGGGCTCGGTGATGGAAAAGATGGGAACAGGAGGTGGCACGGTGGTACAAGGCGGAGATCAGAGCAGTGGCGATGCTTGTTGGTCAGGTTGCTCACGAACTAGAAGGGGAAGTGGGTCCGATGAGGCTTGGGGTCATTGTCGGGACAAAGGAAGGTGACTACGGCTGGCTTTGGGTTTGAATGGAGAAGGCACAGCCGCTTCGTAAGGTGGTGGAGGAAAAAGAGGCTACCGAGGTGAGGGTGGTGGGGTAGGGTAGGCGGAGAGGCGAGAAAACAGGCTAGGACGTCGATGCCTAGGCGAGGCTCGGTTAAAGGAGGCCGAGGTTGGTGGGGCACGGCTGGTCGAAGGAGGAAAGGTGATTGCGTGGCATGGGGAGAAGCTACAGGTAATGAATATAAGGGAAGACGACTGGAAACAAGGAGGAGAGGAGATTGGGCAGAGGAATTGAAAAGGGAAGAGAAAGCAACTTAATAAAAAAGTGACAGTACTTACATTTATATAATTTAGGCTATAAGAGAATGCGTAGGGCGTAAGGTTAGAAATGAAAAAGGTAAATCAATGTACTAGCAATAGATTAAGGTGAATAAAAAAGGCAGCGACCAATCAATAGCCAAAATTTTCAATTTGAGCCGTTTGAAATAAAGAATAGAACGTTAGCATTGAATTGGGAATAGTGACAGTCCCTTAAATTTCGGAATTATAAAAGAACAGCTATGATTTACACACAGATGAATGGACCCAATGAATTAAAATGTACCGATACGGCGAACTATTTATTGGTTCCATCGCGTACCGGTTCTCAAAAATAGAAATAAATATACTGTTGAGATCAGCACGACGAGGTGATCAAAACGGTACACAGATATTGGTAGTATGATCATCCAATCAAAAGTCGGTAACCAGTACTAGAAATGCTGCTATTTTCCCAGAATTAAGATAAACGGAGCAATAGAAGTCAAAATTTGGAAAACGAAAGATGACGACTCACTCAGAAGAGGATTTAGAAATTTTCTATAGGAAAATATTCAGGTTTGAAAATTATTTTATGATCATCAATTATTACTGACTTAAATTGAACAGAATTACACCATAAAATTTACTTTCATAATTTCTAATGAAAATTTACCATTTGCTATATTTAACTATACGTAATCCAAATATAAAATTTTTATTTCAAAATATTATTATTTACAATTTCACTAAACTTCAATTAAATACTTTATACAAGTCAATTAAAAATTATTAAAATTTTATGGGTCATTTCACTCTCCTCCACTCAAAACTTTTCATCCCCGAAAAGGAAGGAGGTAGGAGAATAGAACAACCAGAAATAAAAGTAGATTGAAAGTCAAGGGTAAATAATTAACTTAAAACTTCAAAAATATTTATAACACTAAAATTTTCTATTAAACAATGTAGTATATAGATAAACAATATTTAAAAAAGATATATCCAACAAGGAAAGAAGGTAGATTCGGAAAATAGAATCAAGGTGAATAACTAAAGCTGAGAAGATAAGGTAGATTCAAAAGAATAGTATCGTGCATGAATAGTTAATTTCGAACCAAAAGAATTTCAATTTCAAAGATTAATACAAAATTTCTTGTTGGAAATACTTTTATAATAAAATACCT
This sequence comes from Allium cepa, assembly GCA_030765085.1. NCBI lineage: Eukaryota > Viridiplantae > Streptophyta > Magnoliopsida > Asparagales > Amaryllidaceae > Allium > Allium cepa. The sequence continues at coordinate 868,964,641 of CM060943.1, read as the reverse complement.
TTTCAAAAAAAAAAAAACTTTTATGTCGAAAACAATTTTCCATTCGAAAATACTTCTATAACTCGATGTTTCAACAAGTTTATCCTCGTTCTTGCAGACTCTGGCCCTGCGTTGATCAGGAGCAAAGCAAGAATTTTTCAAGTACTTAGTAGACCTGTTTCAACAACCAGTGAAAATACTTGAAAAACCTTTAAAAACAGATATGGAAAGTACAATCCAAAAAAAATAACCAAACCAAAACCTTTGTCTAACCATGGTTCGCAGATACACAATGGTTACGCCTGGATCCCCCAGGAAACAATCTGTATCCGTAAGCTTTCTTAGCCCTGTGAGTTATGCCATGATGACTAGTAGGGTGCAGGATACACAATGGTTACGTCTGGATCCCCCAGAAAACAATCCGTACCCTTAGGCTATCTCAGCCAGACAGTTTCGCTACTAATGCGACCTACATAGATTGCAGGATACACAATGGTTACGCCTGGATCACCCAGGAAACAATCCGTATCCCTGGGCCGTCTCAGCCAGGCAGTTGCGCTATGCAGTTGCGAGAAAAAAACCATGGGTTACGCCATGGTGGGACACTCGAGTATCGCATCCGGAAAACCAAAAATCAGAGAGAATAATATCGATAGAATGAATCCACAATGTGGCCACAAAGCGGATATGATGCAGCGCAATCTACCAACTCCATGGATTTGAGTCGTTCAAGGACCTTAGGTCGCTCACGACCTAGTGAAGGTCGCTCGCGAAAGCCATCTACAATGAATTTGGGAGGGCAGCAACCTAGTGTGTTGATAGGTCGTCCAAATGACCTAACGAGTCGAGACAACTAACGAGTCGAGACAACCAACCTAGCGAGCTAAGGAAACCAGGGAGCCGTTCTTTAGGTCGCTCCGACCTTTTGAGTTTCAACTGTGACGAGTTACGACCTATGTCAGGTCACGACAACGATATACGACCTATGTTAGGTCACGAAAGTTCTTATGTTACTTTTTCTTAAGCCGTTCTCCTATGCCGTGATTTCTTTAAGTCGCTACTCTCTTATGTCTTTGGTCGCTGAACACTTAGGTCATATCAACCTATGCCGTTTTGAAGATCTTATGTCGCAAGTGCCTGAAGTCGAGCTATGTACTTAAGTCGCAAGGTCGTAGGTCGTGAGTCGCTTTGATGTGTTGTATGCTTTCTTAAGTCTTAGGTCGTGTATGTTGTAAATATTGTTGAGTCGCATAATGTAGGTCGTTTTCGATGTTGTTCTGTGTTGTATATGTTATGTCGCTTATGTTTCGTAAAGTAACTCGTAGGTCGCGTGTGTGAGTCTGTTAGGTCGTCTCTGTGATAGGTCGTTAACGACCTAGTGATGTGTTGCGTTGAAACCCTATAAATAGGGATGTTGGGTCATTTGTAAACTTGGTTGATTTTGAATAAAACTTTGTTTGAATGCTTTGTGCCTCTTTGAAATTGAAAGTTGATTGTGATCTCCTTTCTCCATTTTCGGTTATTCGAGTGCGCTCGAATCAACGGATTTGAAGCCGATTCACGGAATCTCGTGCGTGAGATCAACGTAGAAGAATCGTATATCTTTTAACACGGTATCGTGCGCGATCAACGTTTTGGAGACAGCTAGAATTCGGTATCTCTCGAGATCAACGAATTTGGGCGTTCGGTATTTTCAAACCATCGATTTATCTTGTTTCATCTAATCGTTTCTTCGATTAGTTTGGCGTGAAATCTTCATTTCGTTGTCATCTGTAATATCCGCTGCGTCGGTTTGGTATCAGAGCTTGACTTAGCCAATCATAGCTAAGCCAAGTCCTTGGAGCCATAGAGAAGAGTTCGAAGAGTCAAGGCCGAGCTAAATCAAGCAAAGCCGAGCTAAGAGAAGTGTTGTTCAGTTCAAAGCCGAGTCGAGCTTGTTCAAGTTTGTGGGAGATTTGTTCAAGTTAGATCCGAACTAAAATTGGAGGCGTGCATCATTTGTGTAGATCAAGGCCGAGAGTTGCAAGTGTGAACTGAGCTAAGTTGAATCCGAGCTTATTAGAGAGATCATGCCGCCGAGGAGAGCTAATCGTCATTAAAATGTTGAAGCGTTGTATAGAAGAGAAGAAGCTGAGCAATTGGAACAACGCATTAATGAAAAGTTTGATGAAGGAATAGGGAAGTTAGAGAAATTGATGAATGATTTGAATCAGAGTCAACGGAGAAGATCACCAATCTCGAACCATGGAGGAAAAAGAGTTTCACCATCGGTTATAGAAGCGAGGAGGGTGTCGCCGTAATCTTATCGAGAAAGAAGAGAATCATCAATTTCATTGAGATGAGAACACCATGAGTACGGAAGTGAAGAGAGAAGAACTCCACGTGAGTTTGGAGATGAGCCATATTGTGATGCTGAAAGACATAGTAGAAGAGATATGCATGATCATAGAGATGTTGATGGTCGAGATCGATATCGATGTATATTTGATTATGATGAAGATGGTGATAGATATAGTGTTCATTATCGAGATTGAGACCAAGTACGAAATCACTATCGGGAGGTAGAAGATGATCGTAAATGGGAGTCGGGGATGAAAAACAGAAATTCCAGAATTCAAAGGTGGAATGATTGCGGAAGAATTTCTGGATTGGTTATCTAATGTTGAAGAAAATTTTGACTTCAAAGAAGTTCCTAAGCATTGAAGAGTTAAGTTAGTTGCTACAAGATTGAGGGGAAGAGCTATGGCATGGTGGCAGCAAACTAAAATTACACGGGAGAGAATGGAGAAGTCAAAGATTGAATCATGGGAGAAGATGAAGAAGTTGATGAAGGCTACTTTCTTACCGTATAATTATCAATCTCTTATGTATCAGCGATTGCAGAATTTGAGACAGGGAACAAAATCAGTGAATGATTATGCGGATGAATTTTATCAATTGATTGCCAGAAATGATATCATGGAGACAGAGGAACAGCTGACTGCTAGATTTGTTGGAGGGTTGAGAATGCAGATTCAAGGTATGGTGAATATGTTTGATCCTAGATCTGTTGTAGAAGCACACCAGAAGGCGTTAGCTTGGGAGAAGCAAGGCAGAAGAGGAGGTGGTGTGTTTACAAATTCCAACAATCAAGTGAAAGGGGCTAGTAGCAATACGAATGTTTCCAAGGCTGTTGCGAAACCAGTTGTTAATGAAGTTGCCAAGACCAAGGTCAATAGTGGTATCAAATGCTTTAATTGTCAGGAGTTTGGTCACAAGAGCAATGAATGTCCGAAGCCAAAGAAGGAGCGATGGTTGCTGAGGTTGAGGATGAGGATACAGAAGTAGAATGTTCCAATTCGCCACAAGCTGAGGAGGAAGAATTATTGTCGGGAGACGAGGGACGTAATTTGATGATGAGAAGATCTTGTTTGACACCAAAGCAAAAGGATGATTCAAGTTGGTTGAGGAGTAACATCTTTCAGTCAACGTGTACTATCTTGGGAAGGGTGTGCAAGTTTGTTATTGATGCGGGAAGTTGTGACAATATCATCTCTACAAAAGCTATGAAGAAATTAGAGCTAAAGACGGAGAAGCATCCTAAACCGTACAAATTAGCATGGTTGAGGAAAGGTGGTGAAGTGAAGGTTAATCGAAGAGCTTGTGTAAAATTTTCGATTGGGAAGAAATATAAAGATGAAATTTGGTGTGATGTTGTGGATATGGATGTATGTCATCTATTGTTGGGGAGACCGTGGCAATAGAGCTGTGCAACATGATGGTCGTACCAACAGCTATAGTTTCATGTTCGAGGGCACTAAAATCACTTTGGTTCCTAAGAAACGACAACAAGACGAAAGCAAGTTGGAGGAGATTGAAGAGCTGAAAACTTTGCTATCTTTGAAGGATTTTGTTAAGGAAGTGGAAGATGAGCCTGAAGTGTTTTCGTTGATCGGACGTGAAAGTAGTGAGGAGGTTGAAATTCCAGAGGAAGTCAAACCAGTGTTGGAGGAATTTGAAGACGTGTTTCCTAAAGAGTTGCCAAAGGAGTTACCACCGTTGAGGGACATACAACACCAAATAGATCTTGTTCCAGGAGATGTGTTACCACATAGACCACATTACAAGATGAGTCCAAAGGAACACGAGGAGTTGAGAAGGCAGGTGAAAGAGTTGCTTGAACAAGGGCGCGTACAGGAAAGTTTAGGTCCTTGTGCAGTACCCGCCTTGTTAATGCCAAAGAAGGATGGAACATGGAGGATGTGTACCGATAGTCGGGGACTGAACAAGATTATTGTGAGGTACAGATTTCCAATGCCCAGATTGGATGATTTGTTAGATCAGTTGAATGAGGTTACTATATTTTCCAAGATTGATCTCAAGAGCGGATATCATCAAATTCGAATTCGACCAGGGGACGAATGGAAGACAGCATTCAAGACACGTGAGGGGTTGTATGAATGGCTGGTTATGCCGTTTGGTCTTTCGAACGCACCTAGTACGTTCATGAAAGTGATGAACCAAATTTTTAGACCATTTATTGGGAAGTTCTTGGTCGTGTATTTTGATGATATACTGATATACAGTGGAAGCCCAGAAGAACACTTGTATCATCTGAGAGAAGTATTGATGATACTATGAAAGGAGCAATTTTATGGTGCAACGAAGAAATGCGTGTTCATGACGAATAGTGTTTTATTTTTGGGGTATGTTGTATCTGAAGGAGGTATACAGGTGGATCAGAATAAAGTGGAAGCTGTCAGAAATTGGCCACAACCCAGGACGATAACAGAAGTTAGAAGTTTTCATGGTTTAGCATCATTCTACCGAAGATTTATTCCACACTTCAGTAGAGTGATGGCACCAGTTACTGATTGTATGAAGGGGAAGCAATTTTCATGGTCAGAGGAAGCAAGATCTTCTTTTGAACGAATCAAAGAACTTTTAACGTCGGCACCAATTCCAGTATTACCAGACTTTCAGTTGTTGTTTGAGCTACATACTGATGCATCTAAGGTTGGAATTGGAGGGGAGTTAAGTCAGAGGGGCCGTGCTATTGCTTATTTCATTGAGAAGCTTTCGGGAGCAAAGATGAGATATAATACTTATGATGTAGAATTCTACGCTATTGTGCAAGCCATGAAACACTGGAGACATTATTTGTTTCACAAGGAGTTTGTGTTATATGCTGATCATGAGGCGTTGAAACATTTGCAAGGACAGGACAAGATAACAGCTAGGCATGCATCGTGGATTGCATACTTGCAGCAATTTACATTTGTAGTGAAACATAAGTCGGGAATTACGAATCACGTGGCAGATGCATTGAGCAGGAGAAATCATTTATTGACTACAATGAGAGTTGAAGTGACCGGGTTTGATGTGTTGCCAAAATTGCTTGTGAATGATCCTTACTTTGCTAAGGTTATGGATGAAGTCACAAAGGGGAAGATGGATGAGTATATTTTGGTGGATGGTTTTCTGTTCAAGGGGAATCAATTATGTATACCCGAGGGAAGTTTGCGAATGAAGATTGTAAAGGAGTTACATGAAGAAGGCCATGTAGGTAGAGATCGTACATTGCAGTTGATTTCTCAATCTTATTTTTGGCCGTCAATGAGAAAAGAAGTTGAGAGATTTGTGGAGAGATGTCATATCTGTCAAGTTTCGAAGGGAACCGCTACAAATGCAGGATTATATATGCCATTGCCTATACCTACTAAACCATGGGTGGATGTTAGTATGGACTTTGTGTTGGGATTGCCGAGAACGCAACGTGGCAATGATTCTATTTATGTGGTGGTGGACCGATTTTCAAAAATGGTACATTTTATTGCTTGTAAAAAGACTGCAGATGCCGTTAATGTCGCTCAATTATATTTCAGAGAGATCTATCGACTTCATGGATTACCTGAATCTATTGTTTCAGATAGGGATACTCGTTTTCTGAGCCATTTTTGGATGAGTCTATGGAAAACGATTAGAACTAAGTTGAAATTTAGCAGCGCTTATCATCCACAGACGGATGGACAGACCGAAGTTGTGAACAGATCCCTAGGTAATCTGTTGCGATGCCTCGTGGAAGGTAATCTGAAAAGTTGGGATTCGAAGTTATGTCAAGCCGAGTTTGCTCACAACCATGAAGTTAATCGTAGCACTGGTTTCAGTCCATTTCAGGTCGTTTATTCAACAATTCCAAAGGGACCGATGGATTTATCGATGGTTCCATTTCAGAAAGGGGTGGTTAAACGAGCTAGTGATTTTGTAAGTGAGTTGCAAGAATGCCACAAAGCTGTACAGGAATGATTGCTTAAGGCAAATGAGAAATATAAGCAATCAGCAGATGTTAAACGACGGAGTGTTGAATTCAAAGAAGGAGATTTTGTGTATGCAGTGCTGACCAAAGATCGATTTCCTGTTGGAACTTACAACAAGCTAGCCGCTAGAAAGATTGGTCCTTTAGAGATTGTGAAGAAAATCAATGAGAATGCGTATCAGTTGAGATTGCCGGATAATGTTCATACCTCTGATGTTTTCAATGTCAAATATTTGATTCCGTATCATAGGAATGAGCCTATTGTGGAAGAGGAAGGTGCAAATTCGAGGTCGAATTCTTGTCAACCGGGGGAGGATGATGCAGCGCAATCTACCAACTCCATGGATTTGAGTCGTTCAAGGACCTTAGGTCGCTCACGACCTAGTGAAAGTCGCTCGCGAAAGCAATCTACAATGAATTTGGGAGGGCAGCGACCTAGTGTGTTGATAGGTTGTCCAAACGACCTAACGAGTCGAGACAACCGACCTAGCGAGCTAAGGAAACTAGGGAGCCGTTCTTTAGGTCGCTCCGACCTTTCGAGTTTCAACTGTGACGAGTTACGACCTATGTCAGGTCGCGGCAACGAGTTACGACCTATGTTAGGTCATGGAAGTTCTTATGTTACTTTTTCTTAAGCCGTTCTCCTATGCCGTGATTTCTTTAAGTCGCTACTCTCTTATGTCTTTGGTCGCTGAACACTTAAGTCGTATCAACCTATGTCGTTTTGAAGATCTTATGTCGCAAGTGCTTGAAGCCGAGCTATGTACTTAAGTCGCAAGGTCGTAGGTCGTGAGTCGTTTTGATGTGTTGTATGCTTTCTTAAGTCTTAGGTCGTGTATGTTGTAAATATTGTTGAGTCGCATATTGTAGGTCGTTTGTGATGTTGTTCTGTGTTGTATATGTTATGTCTCTTATGTTTTGTAAATTAACTCGTAGGTCGCGTGTGTGAGTCGGTTAGGTCGTCTCTGTGATAGGTCGTTAATGACCTAGTGATGTGTTGCGTTGAAACCCTATAAATAGGGATGTTGGGTCATTTGTAAACTTGCTTGATTTTGAATAAAACTTTGTTTGAGTGCTTTTGCCTCTTTGAAATTGGAAGTTGAGCGTGAGCTCCTTTCTCCATTTTGGGTTATTCGAGTGCACTCGAATCAACGGATTTGAAGTCGATTCACGGAATCTCGTGCGCGAGATCAACGTAGAAGAATCGTAGATCTTTTAACACGGTATCGTGCGCGATCATCGTGTTGGAGATAGCTAGAATTCGGTATCTCTCGAGATCAACGAATTTGGGCATTCGGTATTTTCAAACCATCGATTTATCTTGTTTCATCTAATCGTTTCTTCGATTAGTTTGGCGCGAAATCTTCATTTCGTTGTCATTCGTAATATCCGCTGCTTCAGGATATCAAGCAGAAGGCACTTTCCATATCTTTACTTCAAAAATATGTATCATATAGTACCTTTTCAAATCACTTTCAAATATCATGCTTATATAAAGTCCATTATATATAGGATTCCATTTTCAATCGAATACATTCCCAATCAATAGTATATCAAATCACACTTATATAGACTTCGATTATATAAAATTTCTCTTTCCAAATTGAGTATCCTTTAAATCAATAGGTTTCAAATCAATTTCATACTATACAAATCAGTTTTATATAAGTTCAATAACTCCCAAATCAAGTATTTAGTAAATCAAGGTTCTCAAATTCTTTTCTCGTTTCAATAACATTTCAGTTTCAAGATCATATATGATTTCATCAAATTTTCTTCCAAATTAAATATATTCAGTTTCAAAGTTTCTTAAACAATAGGTTTAGAAAATAATCCAAATTTCCAAATCAGCAAAATTTAGGTCAAAAAATTCATTTCCAAAATCACCATATAAGTACTGGTTTTAATTCCAATCTAATTTCAAAACCAAATATTCTTCTCAAAATCAATTATACTCAAAATGGTTTCTAAATTTATAATTATCCCTTTAAAACCTTTAAACTATTTATTTTTATATGAAAAATCCAATTTTCCTTTTTCAAATTATTTATTTAAAAAAAGTTTCAAATTTACTTAAGTCATACTCTTCATACTTTAAACATACAAAACTAAACTTATATTCTTTATCAAATATTTTATACCCTTCGAAATTTCTTAGTTTTAAAATTCTAAACCTTGATTTGGAGTGCTCGAACCTTCAAAATAGTCGGTGAAATCAAATTTCAAATCCAAGAGTTGGAAATAAGCAACAAATCAGTAAATCAATTTTTTTAATAAATAGAGTTATACTAAATCAAATCGAAAACTCAAGGATTGAACACCGGCTTACTTTAAATTATTTCAAATATATATATACCTATATCTTTCGAATATCAAATCATACTTTGGAATTTGAAATCAAAATTGGTTTCACAAAGTCACTCGCATAGCAAAGCTATTAAAGTGGCCTCTCCCCACTCTGAAACTCGAAAATCAATGTCGATATTGCGTGCACTCATCACCAAAATTATTTTCTAGCGACAAAAGTGAGTTTTGGATTTCCATTTTCTTGAAATAATCTTTGAATTTTTTTCGAAATCCTTGGAACTCATTTGAAGTCATTTGAAACATTTCTTATTCAGAAAATACTTTCAAATCTTATTATTATATATTTCAAAAACTTAAACCAATTTTCAAAAATACCAGAGTGCAATCTCTCGAATTTCAAATTCAAAACCTTTCAGTTATAAATCATTTTTATATAAATAAATTTTCTTATAATATTTTCAAAATTTCAAATCTTTTCGAAACTTCAAATTCTCGTTTTTTTAAAGGTATATAATCCTTATCGAAAACATTTTCTCTTTTCTATATAGAATAAAATCATAGTTACCCAAATAAACATATAAAACAATTTTAAAATACAAACAAAACCCGATTTTCAAAGGATGATTCAAGAATGGATTTTAAAACAAAGATAGAGATTTAATTTAGAGGAACTCCAATCAATAGAATCCTGATTCGAAGATAGACTCGATCGAAGATGATATAATTAAATTACAAAATAGAAGATGGATATACTTCTATAAATCGCGGGCGACCTTTACCGTTCAACCGTGACTCCAAAATTAGATCGGTGCAAAATTCTGAGGCAATTCGACATTCGATCGCCAAAGATATAATTCGGAATAACAAGAGATAGTAGCATCTAAACCGAGGGATACATAAATCTCCGGTGAATCAATGCCAATTGTAAAGGAGTTTCACCCCCTTTACAAATCATTCAGTGGAGTCATTGGATACTCCAGAATCAAAAGAATATAAATAGAGAGAGACAAGAATGAATTTTTGAACCACAGGGAACGTTCCAAAGTTCAAAGGAAATCGAGTGAAAAGGAAGAGATTCAACTCGAACGAAAGTGATTCTGTAAATAAATTTACCATACATGCCAAGTTTTTCCTAGAGCCAAAGCTCTGATACCAACTGTAACGACCCTCTATTTTGGACCATTTAAATCGACAATAAAACCATACATGTCCGACTTGAATAATTCAAAATACCGAATTATTAATTAAAATTTGGCAAAATTCAGCATATACAATAAATAAATCAACCACCGAATCACAGACACAGAGTAATATAAATAATGCAGCGGAATAGATAAATAGTAGTTCATGAGCACTATATAAATACCAGAGTTAGAAATAAAAATACAACAGAATATCTCAAATTCTGTGAAGTCTCCAGTACGAACAAATGACCTCTCCGAACGAATCAACTGAAAGAGTTGAAAGTTGAATCAATAGTTGGATCCTCAAACGAAGCTCCAAACTCCAAAAGCGAGTTTCAGATGCTGTATCGCTTAGTCTGATCCGAGCGTAAAGCAAAAACACAAAACACTCGAGTCAGGATTATGTAACGACCCGTAACTTTCGAGGATTTAATTTATTTAATAGAATTTTGTAATAAAAATTTAGTAGAAATAATAAAAGGTGATAAATATATATTGAACGCTAATTTAACAATGGTAATTTAAGCCTTTGTTTGTAATATGAATAAATTTTTCAATAAAAATTGGTGTAAGTATTGTACTTGAATATAATGGGAAGAGAGAGAATATAGGTAAGGCATTTAATTAGTTAAGTGTAAATTTACGGGTATAATAACAATTCGTATACATTACCTAATTAATCTGTCAATTAATTTGTTAAAAAAATCAAAACCTTTTAATTTGGTAAATAATTTGATGCGTATTGATAAGCGTTACTTTAACGATTAATGTTAAAGTGATGGGAAGAAAATAAGTAAAGTTATGTAGTAATAAATAAATAAAAATATCGCATATTTAGTTATATGAACGTTACTTATTGATTTGAGAGTAACGGAAGTGTGAACGTAGAATAAAATAAGCGTAGATTTATGTTAGGTAATTATTGAGAATATGGGGAATAAGTTGAAATAATATTAATTAAAAATTTATGCGTAAAACATGGTATGTAATATATATTGATTCCATTTAATAAATTGAGGATTAATATTATCGAAGAGGATTAAATATGGTCTCAATGTAAATTTAGATAAGTTTTGAAATAAAGACTAATTCCATTCAGAAGATGACAATGGGTGCAATATTTTGATTTGTAAGCAATAGTAATAGGTTACATGTTTAATTGGTTGATAGAATTTGAATTGAAGTAAATGTTAATACACTAAATAAAGGTTACATTAATATGATAAGTAATACAAGGTCTAGAAGTTTAATATAGAGTGTGTTAACACGTAGAAATGGAAATTAGGAAGCAGTTGGAATTAAATGAAATTTTAGGTGTATTTATGAGAAATTTACGTACAATTAAAGAGGCGAATGAAATAAATACCAACCAATTTTAGTGAATAACGGGATCTGAACCTAAATAAATAAATTCCTTGAAATTTAAGTTTTAATTTTTGATAAATTGGATTTGTACTTTAATATTGAAAATTTTGGGATTATTCAGAAAAAAAATTAATGTAGGAAGTTGTTAAAGGATTCTGAATTTACCAAGTGGTCCAAACTGACAAAATTTGCAAATAATTAAAGTTGGATTGTAAATCTGATTCAATTAACCTATTATTAATTTATTTGTTTGGAATATAAAAAGTAATGATAGGGTTAATTGAAATTAAGGGTAGTTTAATTTGTATGTGAGCATTCATTGATATTGGAATATAAAAGGGTAAATTTATAGTATAAAATGTAGACATCACCTTTAAGATGATGGGTTTATAATTGATGCATAATAGGGAAATTAAATGAATAGGTTTAATTGAATAACAATTAGCAATTAATGAATGAAGAGAAATTTTAAGGGCGTAATTGTTTTCGTTAAATTAATTTTGGTAACAAATTGTATTGAATATAGATTTAACGTTGTGTGATGTATTTAAGTAATAATTGGAGAACAATGTAAATTATATCCGTGAATGGCAATTCAATTAAACAACAAGATTTTTAAATAAAAAAACATTTTTATTTAGGTTTCAATTTGTTAATTTATGAAGTTTAATGGGAAATCAATTTCAATAAATTGCCCTAATTTATGCAGTTAGAGGAGATTTGGATTTGCATTATAGATGGAAGTATAATCTAAATTGATAGGTAACAAACTTAAGAATAAAATTTAGAGCTAATAGGTGGAAAATTTATATAGTTGTTTATTTACGTAATGTGTAGGTAAGATTTGGTAAACCGATTTCTATCGATCCAAATCTAATGACTTGTTAATATAGATTTAAGTATAAGAGCAGTATTAATTAAATTGAAGTATTGCAAAATAAATGAAATTCAACGTTTAATATTACATTATTGTAAGTAAGATAATATGTGTAAGTATTGTTAAGGTTATTCATATTTGACAAATTTATTGAGTTATAAGGATTGATATATAAATTAGTGTTGGTATAGGCTATTTATTTAAGTAACAGTGCGATGCAAAAAAAAAAATGGATTGGAAGTAATTGCGAAATATAAATAAAATATTTTAGTAGGGAATCCAAATGTATATGTACATAGAAATGTGGATTTTTATAGTATGAAAACTTAGTCAATTTACAATAGTTAAATCTATTGAGAATGAATAAAAATCTAAGATAATTATTACGGTAATTTAGAAATTTAGTTGAAATTGGAAACTTATCTATGAATTTGGAATTTAATGAAATTGTGAATTTATATTGAAACTTATAAATGAAGCATCTAAATTTACATTTGTAAATACGTTTAAAATTCAATGTAAATGTCTGAGGAAGAAATTAATTTATTTACTAATCCGTAACGTATCCAATTAAAATAAAATATTCTGGTGGGCCAACAACCGTTTTTGCGCGTTTATGATTCGTGCCCACCTATCATATTTCACTTTGTCTATTTATAGGCTGTGTAAACCCTAGCCTCCATCTATCTTCATTTCTCTCTGTGTGTTCTTTTCTTCAACTTCTTCTCTTCCAATGGCTGCAAAATTTCTAGATCCAATTACAGTCCAAAATAAAAAAATAATAAAAAAATAATAAAAATTTATATATATATTTCAAACTCCTATAAAAATTCTAGAAAAATTATATGTCATAATTCTCGAAGAGCGCAATCTGTTCGTACTGTCCATTTTTTTTTGACTGTTGCTGTAGCGTGCTCGAATTTGAGAAGAAGGACGTGACCTGTGACGTGGCATGGTGATGGGGTATATTTGTTTATTTTGTTTTATTTAATTTTTGTTTCAATCAAAATTTTCGAATAACTTTATCATACATAGTCCGATTCACGTGAGATTTTTTTTGTTAGGATCGTAATTAAATTCCAGATCTGTTGACGCTGGTTTGGACCAATTCGAAGACCGTCGAATTTTTGAGTTTAAATTGAATTTAAATTCGATTTAAATTCAAAAGGTGAGTGTTTTAACCCACTCACAATTTCTAAAATTTCTTGTGTTTGTTAAATTAATTTTAGATATGAGTATAAATTTATTTATGACTATTTGGCATGTTTTATTTATTATCTCTGATAAATCGCATTCATTTAATATAACTGTTAATTAATTTTATTTATTGCATAAATTTGACAGTTAGAATTTATTTAATTGCATATTAACTGCCCGTCATAGTTATGTTAAATTTTTATTTCATATTAACTGCCAGTTAAATTTACGTTTATTTTTGCATATAAACTGCCAATTAACAGTTATTAAATTTATTTTGAGTATAAACTGATAATTGATACCATTATTTTTCACCTGTTATGTATTGATGATTGTTTGAAATTGGATGATGACTGTGATAAATGGATGTATGATTTGATGGATGAATGGCTGATTAATTTTATTAATTGCAAGTTGCTATGCATTTCATTCATTCGGGATTGCGGTTTGAAATGATATATAACCGCATTTTTTCATTTTAAATTGCGGATTGAAATGATAAACACCCGTATCACTTGACCATAGGATAGAAAATTATGTACAGGCACCACGGTAATATATAAAATTATTTTTGAAATGTTTTTCTATGGTTTTTGCAAAGCTATATATATATGGTTTATGGGTTTTGATTTGGTTATAAATAAAGGTTATTTATATATAGTAAATTCCGGATTTTAAACTTTGTATAAAATGGATTTGAAGTATAAAATAAAGTTTGATTTTTTTGAGATCAAGCATTTATTTGAAATTTAAATTCTAGAGTTTTAATGACTTAAAAGTGAATAAGGTTGAAGATGAATATTAAGTTAAATTGGAATTTAATAAAAAGTTAGAATTTTTAAAGGATATGATTTACAACTTGATTTTGTGTAGAGTGATTTAAATGAATATCAGGTTGATTTGAATGAATATATAATAAATTGAAAGAATATCCAATTATGTGAAGATAAAGGTTTTACTTAGATTATATTGAATTCATTAAGTAAACATTTCAAGTCTAAATAATAAGTAATTCAATTTGATATATATGGGTTTGTCAAATGAGTTGTTTTTGAAATGGTGAAGTATTTAATGCTTTGAAACATAAGAACTAAAATGGTATTTGGAAGTTTAATTCGATATTTGGAATTGATTTGTGAAATGTAAAGAAGCTATTTTGTTTTATAAAAGTAATCTAATATTTGACCATTTAAGAGATGGAAACTTGTTTCAAAGTTATGAATTTCAAGGTAGTATAATTTGAAATTTTATATTCAAGAGTTTTGACCTCTAAATATTTACTTTGAAAACCCTATGATTTTGGAAAGTATATATATTGGAATAAAATGATATCGTATTAATTGGGGTTTTAAAAGGAAATGATATCATATTTATATGGTTTTTAAATGGATATTTTATTCTGGTTTTAAAGTATAATTATTTTAAATGACCGCGGTCTTATAATAACGATTGGTTGGCAAAGAGACCGGGATCGGATATGGACATACTCTCTGTCGATACCGAAAACCACTTTGACTAACCGTGTACTCGGTGGAGATTCCAGAATGAAGTAGGTTGGTGGCGGCGTTTCCTGTAAGGTAAATACGTGGACCCAACTCCTGTGAGTTGGCATAAGGTGGCTAAAACAGGAGCGATTGGCGGGTTAATGAGGTAGCACCTCTGATCGGACACTTCCCTTCGATACTATACTCTGACTTTGGATTTTTCGGTGGCCACCTTCACTTTTGATTTCTTTGATGTGGGGAGTTTGTTCGAGGTGGGCGGCAGTTGCGCGCTGCGCGTTTCCATCGGCCCGGAAGCGTAATTGGTATATCTACCCTGGCATTGCCTAGTTGTGCCGTGTCACCTACCCTGGCGCGCCTTATACGATTTTGTTTTGTACCATACCTATGGAGTGCCCTCTGACGACGCCCAGTACGGGGGAGATTACGGTACTGTAAAGACTATGGGAATATATAAATGTGTTAAGGTGGAAAATGTAAAGCCTTAACACTATTTAAAAGTAAGTTTATTTTACAAATAGACACTATTATAATAGCGCAATATACTACATAGTAAATAGTTTAACGGATCCTTAGGAGATGTAAATCCCGAGAATCTCTTGAGTTACTGTACTCATATTTATTTCGGTTAATTTAACTCACATAAGATCTTTTAGTTCTGACTCGAAAGTTTTGTCTTTTCAAATTCGCTCAGGTCAGTGCAAGCGTTTCAGGATTTGAAGTTTTAGCTCTGGAGGACGAAGACGAAGATGTATATTATTATTATTTATACTAGTGCACTACACACTGTTCCGCTGCATTGTTGTTGGTATGTGTAACTCTGATATGTATTATATGAATGTTTTGTAAAACAGATTTATAAACTGTATAATTTATTATTATATTTTATCCTTTCGCTGCGAGATTCTGTTTTCTTTTATTTCTTTCTTGTTTTTCTTAGTTACCCCATAACAATCCGCCCTTCCGTATGGATTGAATCGGCATGTGTGTCTGTTTAAATCGTGCGTAAAGGCGGGATGTTACAGTTGGTATCAGAGCTTTGGTTTAGTGATAAACCTTAGCTTTGTGGGGTTTGACTCTTTACTAATAGGGTAGTAATACCCTATGGGAGTCGCTGAGAGTATATTTATGAGAGAGCGTATTTGTTAGTGTTATAAAAGGGTTTTAATATTGTGTTAATCTGTTCCGTTTTGTATTTATAAATTCTGGTTGGTGCATGGGACGCTGTGACATCAATAGGGATTTTTAAACAATTAATAGGATAGACCGACAAAATATTTGTTTTATATAGGTGAATTAAATAATTTTGCCCATTATATTTTTATATATAAAATAAAAATTTTCAATTAATATTTATATTTGGCTGCAATAGATTGATTGTTAGGCAATAAAGTGTAAATAATAATAGAAATAAGATTGAAAAATGAGATAAATGAAATTTGGAAATTTAGAACTTAAGTCCGGGGTTTTTCTTTTGAATGATTTTGAAATATATTAATAATTTTGTTTATAAGTATTTTCTGATATAAATATTTAACATAATTCGGAAGAATCGTTTTAAAGAAGATTTTTGAGGAAATAAGTTTTGTACTTTCCTCTCTGTCGATGGAAAATAATTTCGGTGATGGCGGCCGCATCATCGACTTTCATTTTCGAGTTTCGAAGGGGCAAGGCCACAGTAGTAGTTCTAATGCAGATTTATTTTTGAAAAAGATATAAAATTTTAATTGTTTTAAATGAAATTAGAGGTATATAAGTTAGAAGAATATATTTATCTAATATTTCAAAATAATTTGAAATTTAACCCGGTATTTAATTCTTAAATTTCCATTAATTAATTGTTTAAATTATTGTAGTGAAATAAAAGGTAAGTGATTAATAAATTGAAACCTCTAATTTAGGTAAGAGATTTAATGCAAAGTTATAAAGGGAAATTTGAAATTTGTAACATATGAGATAAAGAGTAATATTGTTGAACATTATATTTAATTAAAAGATGAGATAAAACTTGTATAAGTTCATTTGCATTTTCTTTAACATATATAACTTACCAAATATAAAAAGTTGAAATGTTTAATAAGAAATGTAGTAGAAATTTGTACAAGTAATAGTAGGTAATGAAGCATTCAATGAATTTGCTGTATTCAATAACTTAAGATATAATTGAAATTTTACCAAGTAAATATAAATAAAGGTAAGCATGATAGATAGATGATTATAAAACTTAAGGAATTAAAGTAAATAAATAAGGACATGCTATTATAAATGAATGAATAATTATAACAAAATATAAGGACCAGCATGACCCGAGTTAATGTAATTGAATAATTTTAAGTAATAAGTAAAAATGAATGAGCAAACCTTTGATAAGTAAATGTGAATGAGAAAAAAATCACTATATAAACAAAAAGGGAAATCAAACAACTAAAGCATGAAATTTATAATAAGTTAGTTTGGTTGCTGGTTTGAATTGTTATTGTTTGATTTATGGTTGGTTGGGTAAGAAAATTTGAAGTTATTGGATGAATAAATAATCTATTTTGTTCCATCTAAGACTGTTGAGTAAATGATGCACTTGATAGATATTTTTCATTCCGTACAATTTCAAGTTTGAACCCAAACAACTATTTGATTGTGTGATTGTATGGTTGTTTTGTAATTGTATGTATGCTGTTCGAGGAAATTGATGGTTGTTGTATTAATTTGGATGATTAGTGATTGGAACTACTTAGATATTTAAATTTTGGACTTAGAAATATTTTGAAATGTTCTCCAAACTCTAATAAATTTAAGTATAAAAAGATAATGTTGTAAATTTGTATATTTTAAGAAAAGTAACAGATATTGTAAATTTAATTGTTTATAAGGTAATGTTTTGAATAAGATATGTAGATTCTAAATCCTTCTTTTCCCTTCTTCTTCCTTTTCGGGGACGAAAAGTTTTGAGTGGGGGAGAGTGCAACGACCCGTAAATTTCGACGATTTAATTTATTAAATAGAATTTTGTAATAAAAATTTAGTAGAAATAATAAAAGGTGATAAATATATATTGAACGCTAATTTAACAATGGTAATTTAAGCCTTTGTTTGTAATATGAATAAATTTTTCAATAAAAATTGGTGTAAGTATTGTACCTGAATATAATGGGAAGATAGAGAATATAGGTAAGGCATTTAACTAGTTAAGTGTAAATTTATGGGTATAATAACAATTCGTATACATTACCTAATTAATCTGTCAATTAATTTGTTAAAAAAATCAAAACCTTTTAATTTGGTAAATAATTTGATGCGTATTGATAAGCGTTACTTTAACAATTAATTTTAAAGTGATGGGAAGAAAATAAGTAAAGTTACGTAGTAATAAATAAATAAAAATATCGCAATAAATAGGAAACTGACATAACATTTAGTTATATGAACGTTACTTGTTGATTTGAGAGTAACGGAAGTGTGAACATAGAATAAAATAAGCGTAGATTTATGTTAGGTAATTATTGAGAATATGGGGAATAAGTTGAAATAATATTAATTAAAAATTTATGCGTAAAACATGGTATGTAAGATATATTGATTCCATTTAATAAATTGAGGATTAATATTATCGAAGAGGATTAAATATGGTCTCAATGTAAACTTAGATAAGTTTTGAAATAAAGACTAATTCCATTCAGAAGATTACAATGGGTGCAATATTTTGATTTGTAAGCAATAGTAATAGGTTACATGTTTAATTGGTTGATAGAATTTGAATTGAAATAAATGTTAATACACTAAATAAAGGTTACATTAATATGATAAGTAATACAAGGTCTAGAAGTTTAATATAGAGTGTGTTAACACGTAGAAATGGAAATTAGGAAGCAGTTGGAATTAAATGAAATTTTAGGTGTATTTATGAGAAATTTACGTACAATTAAAGAGGCGAATGAAATAAATACCAACCAATTTTAGTGAATAACGGGATCTAAACCTAAATAAATAAATTCCTTGAAATTTAAGTTTTAATTTTTGATAAATTGGATTTGTACTTTAATATTGAAAATTTTGGGATTATTCAAAAATAAATTAATGTAGGAAGTTGTTAAAGAATTCTGAATTTTCCAAGTGGTCCAAACTGACAAAATTTGCAAATAATTAAAGTTGGATTGTAAATCTGATTCAATTAACCTATTATTAATTTATTTGTTTGGAATATAAAAAGTAATGATAGGGTAAATTGAAATTAAGGGTAGTTTAATTTGTATGTGAGCATTCATTGATATTGGAATATAAAAGGGTAAATTTATAGTATAAAATGTAGACATCACCTTTAAGATGATGGGTTTATAATTGATGCATAATAGGGAAATTAAATGAATATGTTTAATTGAATAACAATTAGCAATTAATGAATGAAGAGAAATTTTAAGGGCGTAATTGTTTTCGTTAAATTAATTTTGGTAACGAATTGTATTGAATATAGATTTAACGTTGTGTGATGTATTTAAGTAATAATTAAAGAACAATGTAAATTATATCCGTGAATGGTCAATTCAATTAAACAACAAGATTTTTAAATAAAAAAACGTTTTTATTTAGGTTTCAATTTGTTAATTTATGAAGTTTAATGGGAAATCAATTTCAATAAATTGCCCTAATTTATGCAGTTAGAGGAGATTTGGATTTGCATTATAGATGTAAGTATAATCTAAATTGATAGGCAACAAACTTAAGAATAAAATTTAGAGCTAATAGGTGGCAAATTTATATAGTTGTTTATTTACGTAATGTGTACGTAAGCTTTGGTAAACCGATTTCTATCGATCCAAATCTAACGATTTGTTAATATAGATTTAAGTATAAGAGCAGTATTTATTAATTAAATTGAAGTATTGCAAAATAAATGAAATTCAACGTTTAATATTACATTATTGTAAGTAAGATAATATGTGTAAGTATTGTTAAGGTTATTCATATGTGACAAATTTATTGAGTTATAAGGATTGATATATAAATTAGTGTTATTATAGGCTATTTATTTAAGTAACAGTGCGACGCAAAAAAAAATGGATTGGAAGTAATTGCGAAATATAAATAAAATATTTTAGTAGGGAATCCAAATGTATATATACATAGAAATGTGGATTTTTATAGTATGAAAACTTAGTCAATTTACAATAGTTAAATCTATTGAGAATGAATAAAAATCTAAGATAATTATTACGGTAATTTAGAAATTTTGTTGAATTTGGAAACTTATCTATGAATTTGGAATTTAATGAAATTGTGAATTTATATTGAAACTTATAAATGAAGCATCTAAATTTACATTTGTAAATACGTTTAAAATTCAATGTAAATGTCTGAGGAAGAAATTAATTTATTTACTAATCCGTAACGTATCCAATTAATATAAAATATTCTGGGGGGCCAACAACCGTTTTTGCGCGTTTATGATTCGTGCCCACCTATCATATTGCACTTTGTCTATTTATAGGCTATGTAAACCCTAGCCTCCATCTATCTTCATTTCTCTCTGTGTGTTCTTTTCTTCAACTTCTTCTCTTCCAATGCTGCAAAATTTCTAGATCCAATTACAGTCCAAAATAAAAAAATAATAAAAATAATAATAAAAATTTATATATATATTTCAAACTCCTCTAAAAATTCCAGAAAAATTATATGCCATAATTCTCGAAGAACGTAATCTGTTGGTACTGTCCATTTTTTTTATTGTTGCTGTAGCGTGCTCGAATTTGAGAAGAAGGACGTGGCCTGTGACGTGGCATGGTGATGGGGTATATTTGTTTATTTTGTTTTATTTAATTTTTGTTTCAATCGAAATTTTCGAATAACTTTCTCATACGTAGTCCGATTCACGCGAGATTTTTTTTGTTAGGATTGTAATTAAATTCCAGATCTGTTGACGCTGGTTTAGACCAATTCGAAGACCGTCGAATTTTTGAGTTTAAATTGAATTTAAATTCGATTTAAATTCAAAAGGTGAGTGTTTTAACCCACTCACAATTTCTGAAATTTCTTGTGTTTGTTAAATTAATTTTAGATATGAGTATAAATTTATTTATGACTATTTAGCATGTTTTATTTATTATCTCTGACAAAATGCATTCATTTAATATAACTGTTAATTAATTTTATTTATTGCATAAATTTGACAGTTAGAATTTATTTAATTGCATATTAACTGCCAGTCATAGTTATGTTAAATTTTTATTCCATATTAACTGCCAGTTAAATTTACGTTTATTTTTGCATATAAACTGCCAATTAACAGTTATTAAATTTATTTTGAGTATAAACTGATAATTGATACCATTATTTATCACCTGTTATGTATTGATGATTGTTTGAAATTGGATGATGACTGTGATAAATGGATGTATGATTTGATGGATGAATGGATGATTAATTTTATTAACTGCAAGTTGCTATGCATTTCATTCATTCGAGATTGCGGTTTGAAATGATATATAACCGCATTTTTATATTTTAAATTGCGGATTGAAATGATAAACATCCGTATCACTTGACCATAGGATAGAAAATTATATACAGGCACCGTGGTAAATATATAAAATTATTTTTGAAATGTTTTTCTATGGTTTTTGCAAAGCTATATATATATGGTTTATGGGTTTTGATTTGGTTATTAATAAAGGTTATTTATATATAGTAACTTCCGGATTTTAAACTTTGTATAAAATGGATTTGAAGTATAAAATAAAGTTTGATTTTTTTGAGATCAAGCATTTATTTGAAATTTAAATTCTAGAGTTTTAATGACTTAAAAGAGAATAAGGTTGAAGATGAATATTAAGTTAAATTGGAATTTAATAAAAAGTTAGAATTTTTAAAGGATATGATTTACAACTTGATTATGTGTAGAGTGATTTAAATGAATATATAATAAATTGAAAGAATATCCAGTTATGTGAAGATAAAGGCTTTACATAGATTATATTGAATTCATTAAGTAAACATTCCAAGTCTAAATAATAAGTAATTGAATTTGATATATATGGGTTTGTCAAATGAGTTGTTTTTGAAATGGTGAAATATCTAAAGCTTTGAAACATAAGAATTAAAATGTTATTTGGAAGTTTAAATCGATATTTGGAATTGATTTGTGAAATATAAAGAAGCTATTTTGTTTTATAAAAGTAATCTAATATTTGACCATTTAAGAGATGGAAACTTGTTTCAAAGTTATGATTTTCAAGGTAGTATAATTTGAAATTTTATATTCAAGAGTTTTGACCTCTAAATATTTACTTTGAAAACCCTATGATTTTGGAAAGTATATATATTGGAATAAAATGATATCGTATTAATTCGGGTTTTAAAAGGAAATGATATCATACTTATATGGATTTGAAATGGATATTTTATTCTGGTTTTAAAGTATAATTATTTTAAATGACCGCGGTGTTATAATAACGATTGGTTGGCAAAGAGACCGGGATCAGATATGGACATACCCTCCGTCGATACCGAAAACCACTTTGACTAATCGTGTACGCGGTGGAGACTCCAGAATTAAGTAGGTTGGTGGCGGCGTTTCCTGTAAGGTAAATACGTGGACTCAACTCCCGTGAGTTGGCATAAGGTGGCTAAAACAGGAGCGATTGACGGGTTAATGAGGTAGCACCTCTGATCGGACACTTCCCTTCGATACTATACTCTGACTTTGGATTTTTTGGTGGCCACCTTCACTTTTGATTTCTTTGATGTGGGGAGTTTGTTCGAGGTGGGCGCCAGCTGCGCGCTGCGCGTTTCCATCGGCCCGGAAGCGTAATTGGTATATCTACCCTGGCACTGCCTAGTTGTGCCGTGTCACCTACCCTAGCGTGCCTTATACGATTTTGTTTTGTACCATACCTATGGAGTGCCCTCTGACGACGCCCAGTACGGGGGAGATTACGGTACTGTATAGACTATGGGAATATATAAATGTGTTATGGTGGAAAATGTAAAGCCTTAACACTATTTAAAAGTAAGTTTATTTTACAATTAGTCACTATTATAATAGTGCAATATACTACATAGTAAATTGTTTAACGGATCCTTAGGAGATGTAAATCCCGAGGATCTCTTGAGTTACTGTACTCATATTTATTTCTGTTAATTTAACTCACATAAGATCTTTTAGTTCTGACTCGAGTGTTTTGTCTTTTCAAATTCGCTCGGGTCAGTCCGAGCGTTTCAGGATTTGAAGTTTTAGCTCTGGAGGACGAAGACGAAGATGTATATTATTATTATTTATACTAGTGCACTACACACTGTTCCGCTGCATTGTTGTTGGTATGTGTAACTCTGATATGTATTATATGAATGTTTTGTAAACAGATTTATAAACTGTATATTTTATTATTATATTTTATCCTTCCGCTGCGAGATTCTGTTTTCTTTTATTTCTTTCTTGTTTTTCTTAGTTACCTATAACAATCCGCCCTTCCGTATGGATTGAATCGGCATGTGTGTCTTTTTAAATCGTGCGAAAAGGCGGGATGTTACGGATTAACATTCTTATATCAATAAATCCAACTCAAGTGAAATATCAACTGAAATACAAGTAACTTAAGGATGTTTGGGATAACCATCCTCTAAGGGTCCATGGAACTATCTACAAGGTAGAAATACAAGCTATCAACACCCAGCCATCATTTAACACCGAGGTCCTTTCAAAATATTATATACTTCAAAACCAAAGAATCTTTTCCATTTCAAATATATATATATTTCCTCAATTTCAAAAATTTGATTCAAATCAACTCGAATTCCAAATTCAAATCTAATTCAACCCAAATTTATCCATTTTTATTCAATTCAGTTTCTAAATAACAAATTCAAATTTTTTTGATTTCAAATACAGATCTGAATCACAAAATCAACCATTTAAATTACAATATATTTCAAAGCTTCAATATTCAACATTTTCAAAGTTAAATTTAACAGTTTCATATGGATGTGATTTAACTTCCTTTTTGTTTAGTCAGGGAATATTCATTTAGTAAATTCAATATCGTTTGCCTTCAATTACATTTTTACTAAATATTTCCTTAAATATATTTAAACGAGAAATATTCATTGAATTACTTAAATCAAACCAAGTTATAATTCATATCTTAAATCTCAATTTCAATAATTTTCAAATTGATTTAATTAAATAAAATTCTTTATTAAATAAATTTCAACTGAATTCTAATTATCTTCCCAACCTTAACTTATTCAAATTACTATAAAATCTAATTTGAAATATAATTTAAATACTTTAACATATTGTATGTGTTAGATCAATCTTACTTAAATTAATTATTATTAGTAAATCTCTCTATATATATAATTACCATTTATATATAATAATTTAAGAATCAACATTTATTAAAACCATATATTTCTTTCCAACACCATAGAATTTATTTTCAAAATAATTATAAATGGACCAACGGTGTCTATATAAAATTTCCTATCCTATGGTCAAGTGATACAGATATTTACCATTTCAATCCGTAATTTAGATATATACAGGTAGATATCATTTCGACCTGCAATCCCAAATTCAATTCGAATGAAAATCACTTGGGTTTATCATTTCAACCCATAACGAAATTCTCCTATTCTGAAGTTCGTTCGGGTATGTATCATTTCAACCCATGGTGAATTCTAAACTACAGGGAATTTGGAGAGTGATAATAGATAATATAATAATATAACATGCATATATCATCAATAACAATATAATATAAACAATAGGATATGGTGCCATATCCCACAGGTGAACAGGATAATAGCATATAAACAATTTAAATAACTAACAACAGCATATTTCAATTGTCGTTTCAATTGAAATCAAATTTAATAAATATAAGAACGTTAATCGTGAATGATTTCTCACCTTTCGAGGCTAAAGAGAATAGACAATGAAGTCGAGTTATGAATTCCAAATCAACGCTAGATAGACACGATTCGGTGAACAAAACAGGCACGACGAACAAAGCTGATAAATGGAAAAATCAAATTCAAATTAGGACTAGATCGATGAAGATGAATGATATAAGTGAACTTACAGTTATATATATAATTATATGTAACTATTTACATATATAAAACATATTCTAAATTTAACATACATACATTTCAAAATCATTGTTTTTAAACTAAACACATATACAATAAAATAAAACATATATGCAATATATATGTTGAAATAATACTTATTAAAAATATAAAATACTTATATATTATATATTTTCATTGCAACACATCAACTGCCACGTATATGAACTTTTAAACTATATATATCTTATAAAATATAAACTGTATAAACTTATATAACTAAATAAACTTAATATTATAAAAATACTATATACACTTAAACCTGCGCGTGTAATACTTATGTTTTAATAATAATATAACCATTTCCACATATGCCGCTTAGACATGCTTAAAATTTACTTTCAAAACCGTTATAAATACCATGTACTTACCGACAAATGCATAAACTCGAATGCTTATATATATATATACATACTTTTTTAAATCACCTTATATTATTTCATTTAATAACGTGATACGAAAAGGTTCACTTAAATAAAATTCACGTTAAATTTAAAAAAAAATAGAACAAAAAGCATCACTTCTATCAATACGGACAGAAAGAGACAAACAAAACAAATAATTTGCCATAAAAATGACTTGGAATTTTTTTTGAGGACGATACTTTCAGCAAGAGGCTTATAAACAAAACAACAGAAGAATATCTTTTGTTCCACTTTCACCTTACAACTGACAACCATTTAAAGTTAAATTTTCATAATAAAAGATAAATCAATTTCTTTGTTAGCTCAGAGAAACACATACCAAAGTCTCATGTATAAATTTATGATTTGTAAATATACGTAATATAATATACTAGTATAAAATTTTACATACGCATCTTTGTATACAGCAGCAGAAAAAGAAACAATTTTATTTTATAAACTAATATAAAAGCATATATACATATATACGCAAATACATTTATATATATAAAAGAATAACTTTGACATATACATACATATATATATATATATATGTATAAAAATCATATAATAGACGCTGCAAAATTTGTATAATATATTGTTAAACTGGAAATAGGGAAACCCAAGGCAATAGAACCAATGTAACAAATTTACTAATAAATATATATGCTAACAAATAGAAGTACTATACCTAATATATGCGAACGCATGCAAGCTAGTGGTGGCGAGCGGCGGATGGGTTGCTATCGTGTGGTTGCATGGTACGGGCTCGGTGATGGAAAAGATGGGAACAGGAGGTGGCACGATGGTCAAAGGCGGAGATCAGAGCAGTGGCGGTGCTTGTTGGTCGGGTTGCTTACGAACTAGAGGAGTAAGTGGGTCCAGTGAGGCTTGGGGTCATGCTCGGGGCAAAGGAAGGTGACTACGGCTGGCTTTGGGTTTGAATGGAGAAGGAACAGCCGCTTCGTAAGGTGGTGGAGGAAAAAGAGGCTACCGAGGTGAAGGTGGTGGAGTCGGGTAGGCGAGAAAAAAGGCTGGGACGTTGATGCCTAGGCGAGGCTCGGCTAAAGGAGGCCAAGATTGGTGGGGCACGGCTGGTCGAAGGCGAAAGGGTGATTGCATGGCATGGGGAGAAGCTACAGCTAATGAATATAAGGGAAGGCGACTGGAAACAAGGAGGAGAGGAGATTTGGCAGAGGAATTGAAAAGGGAAGAGAAAGCAACCTAAAAAAAAGTGACAGTACTTACATTTAAATAATTTAGGCTATAAGAGAATGCGTAGGGCCTAAGGTTAGAAATGAAAAAGGTAAATCATTGTACCAGCAATAGATTAAGGTGAATAAAAAAGGCAGGGACCAATCAATAGCCAAAATTTTCTATTTGAGCCGTTTGAAATAAAGAATAGAACGTTAGCATTGAATTGGGAATAGTGACAGTCCCTTAAATTCTGGAATTATAAAAGAACAGCTATGATTTAAACACAGATGAATGGACCCAATGAATTAAAACGTACCGATACGGCGAACTATTTGTTGGTTCCATCGCGTACCGGTTCTCAAAAACAGAAATAAATATACAGCTGAGATCAACACGACGAGGTGATCAAAACGGTACACAAATATTGGTGGTACGATCTGTAACGACCCGCAAATTCGTACCCCTTGAGTCAACACTATTCTACTAAAATCAACTCAAGTTGTACAGAAATACGAACCATTAGGGTTAAAGAAGAGGTAGAAGAAGAAGAAAACAACAATAGAATCTAACCATCGCAGCGGAATAAAATATAATAGATAATAAATAACCTTTACTCAAAAGCAAATATATTTGGTTACATATATTACATCATCAGAGTACATCAATCACAGCTCCACATCAATATCATACCATGGATACACATCAACTCAAGAATACACAATAACTCAAACAGCGGAATATATAAATATAAACAAGTACGTGTGTACGTATCGTCATCCAGCTCGTCTCCTGAGCTACACAGCAACATATCCTGTATCCTATAATACTCGGTCTGACCCGAGCATTATAGTTAAATAACACCCGTGTCAGTCTGGAATACCAGCGTGAGAAAATCACACTCAATTGATTTTTAAAGTTTCAAAAATCCTTTGAAAACAAAAGCATCTCGTAAGACCACGCCACAAATAAACATGTCGGGTTTTTACCTTACGATAGCTAAAACGATTTTTATAGAAATCCTCTGATATTATAATAGGGTCTATATACAAGTACTTATAAAATAGCCGAAATTGTTACATTATTAAATTCCAGCTACTAGCCACAAAGTGGGTAATACAAACAAAACTCGTACAAGGCTCGTAGGGAGAATGGATTTCCATCAATGACTAGGCACTGGGGTACCACCTGTCACAGTACGGGGCCTAGATCACCGTACCGAGAATTACTCCCTTCATCCCCTGCAACACAAGGTCGGAATCCTTCCTAACTGAACAGTCCCGAACAAGATAAACCCCATGGTTGGCGCGACCAACCACCCACTAAGCCGAATAAAAAGGGACATCTAGACAGGGGAAATATCTTGTCCTGCTTGGGCATGACCCACCTAACCTTGCTGCATATCCCCTGATTTTCAGTCATTCCCATTTGATGAGGCTTGAGGCTAAGCGTTACCTTTTTAGAACGTTTCACTTAGAATGCCCATCGCCCTCCTGACGATGTTCCGAAAGCATTCGTCCATACAAGTCCGTCCCGGGTTCGAACGGAACCGAAGGCACTATTCCTACTACATCCATTTTGGAAATATACTCAGGATTAGTAGCGACTAGCCCTTGCACTTTACTGCTCCATCTTCGAATACAAAATCGTTTACATGAAACGTACAAACTGGATCGAAGTGGTTTTCGAGAAATAAATCTCGATCCCGGTCTCTTCGAAACGATCAACGCATTTGTCCAATATTGATAGTTAATTATTTAACTATCAATTAATATTCACACAACAACCATCAACCAATAAATAATTTTCCTAATTATTTATTAATCTCCAAAAATATCTTCACAAGATATATTTCTATTTTCAATCCCTTGAAAACAGTTTTCAAAACCATCTTTCTTCTGAATCAACATTCCCAAATATTTCTATCTCCTCTGAAATCACCAAGCACAAAAGTAGATTTAAAATAATCTAAAACACTTTACTTAGAAATATATACTTTTAAAACATATAAATTAAAACTACTTTAATAATTTC
Source organism: Allium cepa (assembly GCA_030765085.1). Lineage (NCBI taxonomy): Eukaryota > Viridiplantae > Streptophyta > Magnoliopsida > Asparagales > Amaryllidaceae > Allium > Allium cepa. Next base: position 868,936,184 of record CM060943.1, on the reverse strand, counting down.
TTAAAAATACATCTTATATGAATACTAGAAAATAAAGTTACTTAATAAAATATAAAACTAGATTTTCACTGTTGAAACAAAATGCTAAGTCACTCTTTAAATAATTACTACTATAATAGATTTGAGAAAATACTTACTTTAAAATTTAAATATTAGAAATAATAAATTTTCCAAAACAAACCTTTTAAAACAAATTTTAAAACTATTAACTTATATTTAAAATTTACTTTGAAAACGTACTTGGTTATCCAGGGAGAATTCCAACTTCAAATTACGTAAATCAATTTTCCAAATTGATTCCCAATTTATTCCATTTGAAATAAGTTTTCTTACATTACTCAATTCATTTCAAATTTCATTAATTATGCACTTAATTATTATTGTTATTATTTTCCATTTGATTTTAAATCTTTTAACTGAAATATACAAATTTCAGGCTTTTCCCATTTTCTTCTTTGTTCCTTTCAAAATTTTGAAATCTTAGATTTTAAAATAAATGTTCTGTTCTTTAAGATATTAGTATTGGAGTTTAAAATTCATTAACCTGCTATTAATTCAAAAATCTTCTTTCTATACTCAAGATTTATTAATTAGAATTCTTATGTCACTTTATTTTATTTTTATGTCATTCTTTAATTTATTCACATTTCTATAATTATTTTACTTACAAATTTTCTTCCCTTTTATTTTCTATTCGAAATCCAATCTATAAAATCTTGGTAATTCATTCACCCAAATATCAAATCAACCATAACATTTAATATTCCAATATAACTTATCATAGAATATCAATATGCACAACAGAGAATATTAAATAATTTAAATAAATGTTGAGGGATCCAGTTGGATCCCTCCAACCTGTTTTCCCTGCATCCATAGATGTTAGCACAATAATATATCGATTCCAGAATATTCCATACCATATCCATCAATCAATTTCAACCATCCAAACAATTATTTAAATTTAATCATTTAAATTTAAATTTTAAACTGAGTGAGATTAACTCACCTTTCATTTTGTTTTGCAATTCGATCCAACCTGGCTTGCTTCTATCAGATTTTGACCTTGTATAAACCAATTTATGATTTATTAACATTTGAATGAACCAAACAATTTATTACTATGTAACAAATTTAATTAACAAAAATTTAATTAAATTCAAACTAATTATTTCCCTTTCACAATCCTTTCGTAACTACAATAAATCAAATAGGTAAATTTAACAATTTAATCACCAAATCCATTTATTTGAAATAGACCAATACATGGAAATCTGTATGTATACTTTTATATAGATATGTTTACATTTATAATTTTTTCTTTGTCTTTAAAACTCATACAGTTATAAAATAAATTTATATAGCTTCAAAACTAATTTTACCTACTGTTCAACATTTTAAAATTCATATACATATATATATATATATATATAAAAGTTTTTCTTCATACTGTATAAATCAATATATGTATAAACGTTTTATCCCTCCAGATAAAATCAAATAAAAGAAATCTCGATACCTCACAGACAGGTTCGCTCACGAGAATGATTCCATCTCCATCGCGAAGCCTCAACTCGAGCCGGAGCTGCTGGCATCACCAACCTGAAACCATCGAGCACATTGCCTCGCTCGATACCGCGAGCCTCCTTTGTTGCGACGTGAACCCTAACACCACAACAAGCTTGAAATAGAACACCTCCTCTTCTGGCCACTTCGCCGTTGTCGAGGTCGGCTGCGCCATCGCGTATACGAATCTCAAACCCCCAACCCTGAAGACGTCACACCGAGCCTCCATCGCGAGTTGACTCGCGACATCCCAGCCCTAAAACCGCGATTCGAAGTCGAGTTTCCCCTTTTCCCATCGAAAAATTGTATTCGCTCGATCCCTTTTGTTGTTTTTTTTAAATCGATTAGAAGAGGAAATGAACGAGAGGAGGGAGGGAAGTGCGGCTATCTCGATTTTAATTGAGAAGTCTGGGCTTCGGCCATTAATTAATAAACGAACTCTCTTGTTTTTTTTTCTTTTAAGGAAGAAGGGTTTTGATAAAAAGTGATGAACGATGTTGTATGCTGGAAGATAAAAGAAGCGTGCTGAGGAATGGATAAGGATGGCGTATAGAGGAAGCCTAATTAATTAAATTAAATTTTATTAGGTTATTATCAATTAAATCCCTTGCACGTTAATATTTCGTATACTCACACACTAATTCCGATCAAAACGAAATTTGAAATCCGCTAATAATACAATATGACGGATCCAATGGAACTGATTTCGTCGAAATCCGAGACTGTGCCTCGGATGGCTATTTTTAAATTCAATTTAAACGATCAAATTTCAAAACTAAACAAACCACTGCTAATTTCAATTTTACAACTTCTATTATCTTCAGTGTATCAATATAAATTTTACAAGCCTTCAAATTATACTCAACAGGTTTAAAACTTCAGATTCAGCATTCTGCCCAACTTCACTTATTTAATTTAATAATTCAATTATCAAATGAATTGTGATATTCGAAATTCAAGTTAAAATTATTATATTGAATATTTAAAATCAATTAAATATTCCAATTTTTAAATGCTCGAAAATTCCGGGTCGTCACATTCCTTCCCCCTTAAAAGAATTTCGTCCTCGAAATTACTAGCTAGGAAGAATGGTCCAATCCCCGTTAATTATATCCCTAAACCAAACAGTTTCTAACAATTCAACATCGCACCAATTATTTCTTTTAGAAGACTCATTATTATTCTTGTTAAGCTTCCAAACTTCTCCATAGTTTCAAACTATACTATTGGTCTAACCATTCAAGTTTCAATTTAAAAACAAATTTTGAATTATCAAAATTTTCTCAAAAATTTTCTAACTCTCTAAATTTCCGAATTTTTTTGCCAGCGTCTCCTTTGCGCGGCTAGCTCGGTACAACTACAAAATGGCTCTACGGCCTCCCAAATCCAAAAAGAAAACAAAAAGCCAAGTGGCTCAATCCAAATCCAAATCCAAATCCCAATCAAATTCCATACCAAATTTAAATACATACCTTTTTGTCGAGCATTTCAAATTTATATCCTTTGAAATCAATCCAATTCTCTTTTCCCTTTATATTACCTGCATCTCCTGCTTAGCACTAATATCCAATCACAATATTCTCAAATCATCATATCAACTTTCTTACAAACTGTCGGTATTTATTCACTCAAATATTATCTTAGGTTATATTTGTAGCATCAATTCCCAATCAAGAATTCACCATTCCCTTCTTAAGTTAGTATAAGCATTTTATATGTTTCTTATATTTATTTTCACTTTACCACTTTAGTTTATATCCATTTCTATTCAAATCGATTCTTTCATTTCCATATGAATTCAATTTATCTTTAACTCTGAATATTTAAATTTTATTTTTCATTTATAACCAATTTATGTCATTATTTAAGTTAGTTTCATATACTAACTTATTTTAGTTTCTAATTTGAATTTGTTTGTCGTTAACAAAATTTTCTAAAATTTTCTAACTCCCAAAATTTTCAAATTTTTTTGGCAGAGTCCCCTTTGTTCGGAGGAGCTTTTGCAATTTGACAAAAGAGATAAATATATATACATCGACCCACATGGTCGGAAAAACCAAAAACAGTTCATATTTCCTATTTTTATTGCGTAGGCGTACCTTATTTAGCATTTTAAGCAAGCGGCTTATTTTTTTAGCATATAGTACAACCCAATCCAGCCTCACGGCTTCCAGGTACCTGTACTTACTCAATTTAAACATGTAAGTGCCAAATATACGCAGTTTAACTATATTTCACTTATTTATAATAGTTAAAACATATGAATTCTAAAAGAAATTCACACCAAACATTTTCCCATAAGCAACTTCTACAATTTCCATGTTAATTCAACTGTTCCAATTTATTTGTAAACCATTTTTATGCAACTTGAATGGTTTTCAATCCATTCGTATACAACCTCATCAAATTTTAAATGGTTTTAATCTCAATCACTTACATTTATTTTATTTTTAATCAAACTGAGCTCATATTTAATTCAATTGCTTTCAAAATCAATTTATTTTACTACTCTCACTCATAGAATGTTTAATTACCCCATTTACAACAAACAACAATTTATTCCATGCAATTTGACGAGATTTATGTGAATAAATAAGTATTTACGTTTTATAACCAATTTAAATTGATTTCACCCGATTTTATTCTTAATTCTATTCCATTTCCAAATTTATTCACAATCCAATTATCCTCGCTTCCATTTCATATTTGAATACATTCACTTGTATTTCATTTATTAACCCAACTAGTTCCATTATTCAAACAAGTTCCATTCAAAACCGTTAACAATTTAGGTTCATCTTATTTACCAATTAAACTTCCCTTTTATTTTTAATCCATTCACAATCATTTATTTAGCTCGACACATTCCATTTAAATTTTATTTACAATTCATTTATTTACATTTCATTCCATATTTGTTTATTCCAAACTTTTTTATTTAGCACAAAAACAATTCAAGCTATTTCATTTAATAACCATTTCTCAACTTATTTAAACCAACACTTCCTTTGGTTCTTATTTATCCCATCCATTCACTTATTCAATATAATTAACTTATCCACTCAATCCATTTTGAATTTTCCATTTTCTTAAATACTATTACATCCTACCCAGTTCTATTTCAATCCATATTTATTTTTACTTGATTCAATTTTAATCCAACATCATTAAACTTGGTTTAAGTTGAATTAAATTCAACTCTCTTCGATTTATTCAGCTTAAGTCAATTTACTTCAATTTTTTTTCTAATTTATACTTAAGCTCATTTTCATTTTACAAGTAAATTTTTCTCTTTTATACTCAGCTTAACTCAATTGATTACAGGCCATATCAAATTTATTTCCACATATTTGGATTTTATGCACAATATAAACCATCCCATTACTGTTTTAATCAAATCACATTTTTATTCGATATATTCCCAATTATATTTAATTTGTTAACACTCCAAATTAAATTTTAATCTAAAACTCAAGTTCTGGATCCATTATTCATTTTCAAATTACCATTCACTTTTAAATTACCATCCAATTTTATTAACTTAAATTGCAATTTCATTCACAAATAAATTAATTAATTTCAAGGCCACTTTTAATTATAATTTCTTCATCGACAATGTAAGTCAAATTTAATTATGACTTGAGTTTTATTTTCAAACCTCATCATAAACTCACAATTCAATTTCATTAACTAATTTATTAACAAATTTGTTATCTCCTATTTATAGTACAATACTTGATTTTATTTCCAAATATCACTTCATTTAATTTTCTTAGTTCACATTATTTTATAATTCAAGTTTGGCTTTTCTGTTTATTTTCCAATTCACCAAAGATGTTTATTTTTGGGTTTTCTATCTCACCTACAAATTTAATAAGTCACAACTTATATTTCATACAATCACACTCATTCTAGGCTTGAATATATTCATCTTTTATTTTTAACCCAGGCCTTATGCTTATTTATAACCCAAGCATATTTTTATTTCATGGATTTTTAATTCTTTTACAAGTCATTCTGATTTATTTATTTCAATTCAATCCTTATCCAACTTATTCCCATTTATTTAGGTAAGAATCTAATTCCATTTGATAACTCAATTGAATTTTTATTCAAATTCAATTTTATTTTTACTCAGGTTTATTTAACTCAATTCGATTTCAATTTAATTTAAATATAACTGGATATTATTTTCAGCCTACCCAGTTAATGTTAATCCAGTCAATTTTTTTTATATTTCCCATCCAAGTAAATTTCATTTTTTAACTTTTCTCTTTAAATTTACCTTCCAACATTCAAAGCTTATATTTCCTTCCTGATTTAAAAATCATCTCAATTTATAAGCTTACAATCCATCTCATCAGGAATTTAAACACATGGCTTTTGGTTTCAAATCATTTTGAAATCTTCAACATCTCAAATCACACTTCTCAAAAATTAAACCAATCCTGGTTTTATTTCCCAACAAATTTCCTTCGAAATTTACAAAAACAACTAACTTTTCTGAGGAAATCAATTTTTTTGTAGCAATCCATCACTTAGAAACTCGAAAATGAACATCGATGATGCTGCAGTCATCACCGAAGTTATTTTCCAGTGGCTGAAGTGAATTCAATGCTATTTCACTTCCAAAATCCATTTTAAAACAAATTTCCATTCAGAATTACTTCCAAAACAATAATGCCATCTTTTATCATTTAAAACACTTCGATAAACATTTCCAAATCTCCGGGATTTTAAACTTCTAAAGCCTGCTTAGATAAATTTTATCTATAATTCATTTGTACACTTTATTTGTACAAATTCTTATTTAATTGTATTTTAATGCATAAATTACATTTATAATACATATTTATAAATTTCATTTCCATTTCTAGTCAAATTCTCACTTATCAACGATAATGCTTTAACATTATTCTTCCTAACATCCAAGCAACCATATATTAGCTAAATAGTTGTCAAAAACTATTCTTTATATCAAAATATGTTTTTGGGTAAAATTATTTCATTTACCCATATTTAAAACAATATCGTGCCAATTGTTCTATTCAAGTGTTTAGAAACCCCTTCGATACAGTTGTACAGACTGTGCCGACGAAGGTTCATATGCCACTCAATAAACCGATCAACACAATATTAAAACAATTTATATTCACTAACAAATACACGCTCATATTTGTTAATACGCTCAAACTCATTATAGAGTACTACGGACTCTAATTTAAATGAGTAATTCCCACCAAAGCCAAGGTTATCACCAACCTAAGCTCTGATACCAAATGTAACGACCCGCAAATCCGTACCCCTTGAGTCAATACTATTCTACTAAAATCAACTCAAGTTGTACAGAAATACGAACCATTAGGGTTAAAGAAGAGGTAGAAGAAGAAGAAAACAACAACAGAATCTAACCATCGCAGCGGAGTAAAATATAATAGATAATAAATAACCTTTACTCAAAAGCAAATATATCTGGTTACATATATTACATCATCAGAGTACATCAATCACAGCTCAACATCAATATCATACTGTTAACTCCGCCCCGGCCATGACTCAACGACTTGAAAGATTACCGACCCAAAAGGATACCGACCTAACAGGCTTGAGAGGGATGCCGACCTAAGACCTAAGAGGGATACCGACCTAAGGCCTAAGAGGGATCCCGACTTAAGGCTGAACAGTTGCCGACTTAATGCTTAACAAGAACGCCGACCCAACTGCCTAAAACAGGATGCCGACCTAAGATAGCTACAGACCTAAGATAGAAGACGACCTAGCTATCCAGAGAGTTTGCCGCTCTAAATGCTCAAGACAGGGACAAGATCATGAACTATACCTAAGTCGCAACCGACCTATGACCTATGTTAAGTCGTTCACAACCCGAGCAAAGGAAGACAAGTTCAATGCAGCTACTTGGCGCAGTGGCCTCTTAACTCGTACACGATCCAGGACTTACCAGTTAAGCCGTGACTTGCGACTTGCCAGTTAACTCGTTCACGACTCACGACCTAGCTTGAGTCGTTCACGACCTAAAGCTACTAAATGTAAGCCCGATGCCGTATTACTGAGACAAGGTTGTGTTGACTCGGGGGCGACCTTGGACTTATAAAAACGGACCTATGTGAAACCATGGGGATGGCCGAATAAGTCGGCCACGACCTGCCATAGGTCGGTCGCGACTTACGACCCAAGGGGGAAATTTCCCTATATAAATACCAACCTACCTCAAACATGAAGTGGACTTTTTTGGCCGATCTCTTTAAGCGCCGATACTCTGTTGAATTCTCGACTCACTCGACACTTCAAGTACGAAAGGCATCTCAACTAACTTCGAGAGCAAATCCAACGCAATCTACATGGATTCAAAGAATTCTTCTGCATCAAAGTTCTAGTTGTTTATCTCATCAGAATTGTAATTGAAGATTGTTGTAAAGTTGTAATCAATTCAGTAATAAAGAGAATTAAAGTGGACGTAGGCTTACCCTAAGTCGAACCACTATAAAAGCTGTTGTCTTTTCTGCTTTCTCTGTGACTTTTCTACTTGTTTTTAGTTCCCGTGTTCACGGGTGGTGCTTTCGCTCAACTTCAATCTACACCGGGGTGTTAGCGTTCGATTTTCAGCGTTAACATTTTTGGTGCTTCCATTGAGAGTTGAACTCAGGAAACTTCCACCATTGCTCCGCAAAGGTCTGCTGAAAGGATTTCTTTTAAAACCAGAAGTTTATTGGAAATAATGGCTCCTGGGAGAAAACGAAGTTCTGTAAGATCCGACAATGTCCAAGAGAATACTGCTACCTCTCCTCCTTCAAGTCAAGCAGCTCCAACTGTTGGAGTTACGCGAGCAGAATTGGACGCCATAGTTTTGGGGCTGAATCAACAATTGAATGCTCAGAATGCGCAGTTGGAAGCTCAGAATGCCCAGAACGCCCTGATCTTAAGTAAGTTGAATGATCTACTTGGGGAAAACCGTCAACCGGTTAATAATGATGGGAACCCTACTGTGGGAGTTCAGGATGTTGAAGGGGACATTTCTCAAAGAGCCGTAGACCCTGTAGAAAGGACTCCTCCTCAAGCTGGAGGATCAGGCCGCAGCCGACCCTCCGTGAACGATTATCAAGGCAGAATGCAGAGAGAGTGGCTGATGTCTGCCCTCCAGAGCCTCTAAATGATGAAGAGTATTTTTTGGGTATGGTTTGTCAAATCATGAAGGAAAATATGCGAAGAGATGAAGATGAGAAAGAGTGGGGTTTTGCTCCAAGCAAAACTCCATTTACTGAAAGGATCTTGAAGGCAGAGTTCCCAAGGAAATTCGTTCCCCCCACTATTTCGGCTTACAAGGGGACGAGTAATCCTAACGAGTTTCTGTATAAGTACGACTGGCATATAACTGGTGCCAGGGCGTATGATGAAATTAAATGTCGATATTTCCCGGTATATCTCGAAGGTGTGGCTCTATTGTGGTTTACAAAGCTGCCAGTCATGTCCATTGATCAATTCTCCGATTTGACCAGGAAATTCAAGGAGTAATTTCGATTGTATGCTTTTAAAACAAAGGATATAATGTCACTGTCAAGTCTAGAGCAAAATTCGGGAGAATCTATCAGATCATTTTTAAATCGTTTTAACATAGCATTGGCCGAGGTAGATAATGCTGAGCCACGCATGGTCCTAACATACTTGATGAGGGCAATTGACAAATCGAGTGAATTTGGAAAATGGTTGAAAATGAAAGAACCAAACTCACTTGACAAATTCTACAAGAAAGCGGATGAATTCATGCGCTTGGAGAGTCTCCAAACACCGGCTAAGGTGGTATCAGCGGAAGCCGGGAACAATGGTGCTGCTTTGAACAAGAAAGAACCTAACACTCAGAAAAGGGGAAATGATGGTGGAAAGAAATAGGGAGATGCTAAGAAAGGCCGTTCTTTCAATTTCACACCCTTGACCGATACCCCTGAAAACATCTTCTTTGCGACCAAAGATGATGTCAATTATCCGACACCACCTAAAATGAGAGTTGGGATTAAGATGGAAAAAAGTGGAAGGTTCTGCCGGTTCCACAACCAGCCCAGCCATGACACCAACGAATGCCGTCAGTTGAGAGAGGTAACTGAACAACTCTTGAAGGAAAACAAACTCCAGCAGTATGTGAAAAGGAACATAAATGCCCCAGCTTCGTCAACTCAAGGACAACAAGTTCCCGCTCACCGTCCTGGCTCAAGTGAGAAGGCCGTGGAACATGAATCGGAAAGGCCTGTCATCAATATAATAACTGGAGGACCTCACCCAGCAGGCAAAAGCTGGGGAGAGATGGAAAGGTATGCCCGAGCCTTGAGGCATGTACCAGCTGAAGAGAATGTTTTTGTTTTAGAGAATGATGTGCCTTTAAAGCAACAAAAGACTTCCACAGATGATATTGTATTTAGTGCCAGGGATTCTTTGGGTATCGGGGCTCCGACCATAGATCCTTTGGTCATATCCGCTGGTATTGGGCCGGCAACTGTGAGAAGAGTTCTAGTTGATTGTGTAGCTTCATGCAACATCCTCTTCAAGAAGACCTTTGATCAAATGAAAATTCCAATGGCTGATGTTCAAGCTTCATCACTTAAGATTGCTGGGTTTGCTGGAGAACCCAAACAGCCGATTGGGACCATAGATTTGTTTGTAGAACTTGGAAAAGGACTAAGGAAGGTGGCTCGAAAGCAAACCTTTATAATTGTTGAAGAAGTCTCTGCCTACAATGCCTTTCTAGACCGATCGACTCTTACTGCGTTTAAAGCTGTTCTTGCCCCATGGTGTCTGACCATAAAATTCCCCACGGATAATGGAGTTGGCGTGATTAAAGGAGACCAAGATGTGGGACGAGAATGTTATCTTACAGAGCTGCGTGAATCAAGTAAAAGAGAAATGGGAAAAGGTGCGGCGGTTCCAGTCTGCACCAAGGAACCAACCTTGTAGCAATTACAGGGTGGACCCTGCACTGGCAAATGTAGTGGCGCACGAAGAGAGATGGATCCAAGGAAAGCCAGTGCAGGGGAGAATAGGGTAGTACCGGTAGAGGTAACAGTGCCTGTGCCCGTTGACCCAAAGGACCCAAACAAAGTGCTTAATGTGGGTTCACAACTCAACACAACAGTTCAGAATGTTCTGATTTCATTTTTGAAGGCTAATTTGGATGTATTCGCTTGGACTCATGCTGACATGTGTGGAATATCCCCAGAGATTGCAGTACACACTATGAACATTGATCCAAAGTTTACACCTGTGAAACAGAAGAGAAGAACCCAGGGTCCTGAGAGAACGACAGCATTAAAAGAAGAAGTGGATCGCTCATGGAGAACGGTTTCATCAGAGAATCTACTTATCCAAATTGGGTATCAAATCCAGTGCTGGTGAAAAAGGCTAACGGAAAGTGGAGAGTATGCATTGACTTTTCAGATTTGAACAAAGCCTGCCCCAAAGACTGTTTCCCGCTGCCCAGGATCGATCAGTTGGTGGATGGGAAGGCAGGGCATGAATTGTTATCTTTTATGGATGCATACTCCGGATATAACCAGATTATGATGCATGAGCCAGATCAAGAGGATACAAGCTTCATCACCGATGTTGGACTCTATAGCTACAAGGTCATGCCTTTCGGACTCAAGAATGCAGGGGCAACTTACCAAAGGCTTGTTAATGCCATGTTTAAACCAAAGATTGGCAAGACCATGGAAGTTTATGTTGATGACATGCTAGTAAAGTCTAAGAAAGCAGTGGACCACATGGATCACTTAGCAGAGATGTTCGCAGTACTCCGAAAGTACAGAATGAAGCTTAATCCCTTAAAATGTTCATTTGGTGTGGAGTCCGGAAAGTTTTTGGGTTTCATTGTGAGCGCTAGGTGCATTGAAGCTAATACAGCTCAGATCACTGCCCTGAGAGAGGTCAAGGCTCCTAGAACGAAGAAGGAATTGCAAAGTCTCAATGGAAAGGTTGCTGCCTTGAGTCGGTTCATTTCCAAAGCTACTGACAAATGCATTCCATTCTTTGATGCTCTGAAGAAAGGAAGAAAAAACTTTGAGTGGACCCCTGAATGTCAGAAAGCATTTGATGAGTTGGTTCGTCATATGGAAGTGCCTCCGATACTTTCAAAGCCTGACAGTGGTGAAGATCTCTTCATATATTTGGCAATTTCGTCTCATGCTCTCAGTGCAGCGTTGGTACGGGAAGACGCAAGGATTCAACGCCCAGTCTATTATATCAGCAAAAGATTCACTGGGGCAGAGATGAACTACTCAAGATTAGAAAAGCTCGCCTATTGTTTGTTGATCGCATCAAGAAAATTGAGGCCGTATTTCCAAGCTCATCCCATCAAAGTCCTCACTGATCAACCTCTAAAGCAAGTCCTATTCCGTCCTGAGACTTCGGGCCGTCTTTTGAAATGGAATATTGAACTCATCCAATATGACATCACTTACCATCCCCGAAAAGCAATCAATGGAAAAGCTTTGGCAGATTTCATCGCAGAATGTACGGATAAGGGTGATAGTGAGGAAAAAGTCACTGATAGCGTCCCAATCCAATGGAAATTGTATGTCGATGGCGCAAGGAATGATTACTGTTCCGGAGCAGGGGTTGTCCTTGAAACCCCAGAAGGGAGATCGCTATGTTATGCGCAGAGACTAGAATTCCCTTCGACAAACAATGAAGCTGAATATGAAGCTCTCATCGCTGGTTTAAGGATCGCTAAAGAACTAAACATCAAGGCATTACAGATCTTTAGTGATTCTCAACTTATTGTTTGCCAAGTCAGGAAGGAATTTCAAGCTAAAGGAGGGAATCTTCCCGTCTATTTATCAAAAGCCTGGGAGCTCCTTCAAGATTTTGACCGTTATTCAATAAACCATAACCCCGAGAAGAGAACATGAAGGCGGATTCTCTCACAAAGTATTCGAGTACTGGTGAAGCTCAACTATTGGGATTAGTTCCCGTCGAAGTCTTGTCAGCTCCAAGCACAGATGAAATGGATGTTGATTGGATTATGAATGTATCCCAAGGACAAGAATCATGGATGGCTCCGATACTTGAATATTTACTCAATGGTTCTTTGCCAGAAAGTTCAAAAGAACGACAGAAGCTGATGAGGAAAGCGTCCAGATATATAGTTCAAGATGGTCGTTTGTACAGACGAGGATTTTCAACGCCATTACTCCGATGTGTGACAAAGGAAGAAGCTAAGACAATTCTGACTGAAGTACACGGAGGGGAATGTGGGGATCATACAGGCGGTCAAACTTTAGCAAAGAAAATCCTCCGTTATGGATACTTTTGGCCAGAAATTAATCAGGATGCTGCTGACTATTCCCGAAAGTGTGATAAATGCCAGAGAATCGCTAAAATTCCTAGAGCACCTTCCACTGTGCTAACACAAATGGTCAGTCCATGGTCGTTTGCTATCTGGGGAATAGATCTCATTGGGCCTTTGCCGACTGCCAAATCGGGGATTAAATATGCTATCGTTGCTGTTGATTACTTCACTAAATGGGCTGAAGCCGAACCATTGGCTACTATTACCTCTAAGAAAATGATAAGTTTTGTGACTAAAAATATCATTTACAGGTATGGTGTGCCTCAGAAGATAATCACAGACAATGGTACTCAGTTTGAAAGTGAGGAGTTTCAAGATTTCTGCAAACGATTCAAGATCCGTAAAAGCTTCTCAGCAGTGGCTCATCCGCAGGCAAACGGGCAAGTGGAAGCAGTAAACAAAATCATCAAATCAACCATCAAAAAGCAGCTAGAAAAAGCAAAAGGTGGTTGGGTCGATAAGTTACCGCTTGCACTATGGGCATACAGAACCACCCACAAAACTGCGACCGGGCATACTCCATTTTCATTGGCACACGGATCAGAAGCAATGATTCAAGTGGAAATTGAAGTCCCCTCACACAGAAGGATCCATTTTGATCAAGATGAGAATGAAAAATTGCAATTGGAAGCACTTGACCTCCTTGATGAAAGAAGAGAAGAGGCTAGGCTTAGAATTGCAGCTCACCAGCAAAGAATAGTCAGGCACTTCAATTCCAAAGTTCGTCAGCGCAGCTTTGAAGTTGGGGACTTAGTCCTGAAGAGAATTATGATAGCCATATGTGTGTTTGGGCCAAACTGGGAAGGGCCATATGTTATAAGCGCGAAACTTCTTGATGGCACATTCAAACTCACAATTGTCGAAGGAGAACCAATCCCAAGAGCTTGGAACATCAATCATATGCGTCCCTATTTTACTTGAAAGCTTTGCTGAAATGTTGTAAAAGAATTATGAATATATGATTCTTGTATTGAAAGCAATTGTAAAGCAAGTGAATAATGAAAAGCTATAAAGTGGATGTAGGCCCAGTTTTTGGCTGAACCACTATAAATCTTGTGTTCTCTACTATTATAAACTGCTTTGTTTTATTTCGACGTATAAAATACGTTAACTGTGTTACTAAAATGTCGATTTAATAATGCAAGCCATAAAAACAAAGCTTACCCATCGCAAGACCAAGCGATCTCCGACATCACCCAGCAAGCAAATGCTCAACCATTCAAAATTTCCATACTCAAATCCTCAAAAGAAGTGCTTCGAACAAAAGTTAGCGATGTGGATGAAAGTGGACCATTTCTAACTAACTGCAAATGTTTGTACAAACAAACAACCAGTTAAATAGCCTGTGTCTACCACCACCAACTCGCTTAACTATGAAGTATATTTCTTTGGATAAGGGAAATTATTGGCAACTAAAAAGGGATGACACTTGCAAAAGACAACGGGGATCGCCAACATGAATAGATGGCAAAGAGACATGGGCGAGCAAGCATCAAACAGCAAAAGACCTCTTCGGAGGCACAAGCCCTCTTCAGAGGCACAAATCTTCGGAGGATAAAGACCTCGAGCGGGCTTAACCAGAAAAAGAGAGATCTTTCTCGATACAAAGTTGCGGACTGATCGGTCGATACACTCCCGTGAATCCGTCCAACCGAGAGAAAGAAACTCCAAACTTCCAGGCAAAAGCCCTACTCAGAGGCACACATTTCACCGAGATTGAAATAAAACTTCCGAGTGTTGAAACGTGAAAAGCCCTCTTCGGAGGCCCATTTCACCACAGTTGAAATGCTAAAAGACCTCGAGCGGGCTAAACCAGAAAAAGAGAGATCTTTCTCGATACAAAATTGCGGACTGATCAGTCGATACACTCCCGTGAATCCGTCCAACCGAGAGAAAGAAACTCCAAACTTCCAGGCAAAAACCCTGCTCAGAGGCACACATTTCACCGTGATCGGTGATACACTCTCATGAGACGAAATGTGAAAAGCCCTCTTCGGAGGCCCGCTTCCTAGCGAATAGGGAAAAATAAATGCCTCTACCAAGGGGAAGAAACAAAAGACCTCTTCCCAGAGGCGCAATCAAACAAAAAGACCCCTTCCCAGGGGCACAATCAAACAAAAAACCTCTTCCCAGAGGTGCAATCAAACAGAAAGACCTCTTCGGAGGCACACGTTTCACCGAGATTGAAATAAAACTTCCAAGTGTTGAAACATGGAAAGCCCTCCTCGGAGGCACAACTCTTCGGAGGCACACGTTTCACCGAGATTGAAATAAAACTTCCAAGTGTTGAAACGTGAAAAAGCCCTCCTCAGAGGTACAACTTTTCAAAGAAGCATTTCGTCAGGAATGCAAAGCAAAGATCAGAAAGCCCTCCACCGAGGCGTAATAAAAAAAAGGAAGCCCTCTTCCAAGGCACACTTTAGCTTTCAAAGGAAGACTGGTTCTTCTATTCTAGAAAATACTCTTCCTCAAAAAGAAATTAAAGTGTCCTTCAGAGGCCCGCTTTACCACATAGGAGAATTCACTTGGTAAAAATGTGTGTATGCACAAAAGAAAAAGTGATATCTTCGAAGGTTGAAGCATAGAAACTCATATGAAGGGAGCTATACTCTATTTTGAACAAAATAATATTCCTCCAAGTATGGAATAATTATTCTCCAGAAAAATAAGAGTGCAAGTCCCCTCAAAGTATAAAATATTGCAACGAGCTTATGGTATAGGGGCAACATGGTATAACTACATTGGTAAAAATTACACTCGAACAACATACCACAAGCTCACTGCAGTATCATATAAAGAAACTTGTACAAAAATGAATAGTGAATGCATTCTCAAATACAGACAGAAGTTTGTGCAAACAAAAAGAATCATTTTATTCAATACTATCAAAATTTTGTACAGGTACAAGTTTCAAAATAAGAAGAAAAAAGAAAAGCGGAGGCCGTATCCGCACAATCTCCGGTCAGTACATGCAAAAAGCAAAAAGCGATGTGAAAAGCACAGAACCAAAGCCATCATTTCTTCTTCCTTCCACCTTTTGAACATGCGCCCGGCCGGATGGTCAACTTCTTAGGCCGGCTTGTAAGAGTAGGGGATGAAGGAGAAAGGGGCACAATTGGACTTTCTTCTGTTTTTTCCTCGCCGGCTAAAGATTCCTTCTTCTTCTTAGAGACTCCCTGCTTCCCTCTCTTCTTGGAAGACCCAATCCCTGGAGAGAAAAGTTTAGTTAACGATTCATCATCGGAACCAGTTGGTTCTGGAGTCTTCTCACTCCCCTCAGTTTCTTCTCCTTTCAGGTCTTGAGAAGCAATAGGATCATCTAAGCCATGAAGAGCTTCTATTTACTCCTCTTGCGACCCGGGTTGAGAGGCGGATGGAGGAGTGACCTGGAGAAGCGGAGGAGGAATAATTGGAGGAGGGGGAGTCTGAACGATTCTTGACACTTTCTCTACAGAAGAAAAGAAGTTAAAGTCAGTAAAGAGAGGAGATAAAGGCTCATTGAGGTTCAGGAAATAGTCAAGAAGCTCATCGAACTCATAAGAAGTAAATGAGTAGTCTACTTCGACAAGATTAACGGTAGAGTTACCTGGAGAAGTCGGCTTCCTGATATCAACCTCATAAGCCCGTGCTTCGGCGCTCTCTTCGCCTTCATCTCCACCCTGTGCACTTGTGATCTCAGTTGTAACTTTAACCAGGGATGGAGAATGAGAACTGGAGCCGACAATGTTGATTTCGGCCGAAGGCGAAGGCTGAACTGGAATAGTTGAAGTAGTTTTTCCTGAACATTCTCCTTCTGCCATTTCAGTTCTTAATTTTGCAAGTTGTTCTTTTCCCTTGGCGAGAGCGGCGCGAGCTTCGTCATCCAAGTATGCTCCTCAAGAGCTGATTCGACGTAGCCGGCACCTGTAGCACCAAGCATATCAAGTGCGGCCTCCCACACCTCGGCCAGAGTAATTTCATATTTGGGACCTAGGAAGGCGAGGCTACCGCGCCCCAAGACAATATGCAGGTAGAAGTCAAATAATGTCGAGTGATGCTGGTCTTCGTTGCCTCATGAGATTCTTCAGCTGTAATTTTTACCGGCAACGGCCTCATCACGCTCTCTTTCAGCTTTGGAGAGTTGAAGCTTAAGCATTTCGATCTCCGCCTCTTGAGAGTCGGTTTTCTTCCGAAGCACTGCAATATCGGCAATATAGCCCTCATTGATTCTTTTTTGCACTTCGAGCCTGTCTTCGGCGTCTCTTTGGCCGGCATGAGCATCTCTCACTTGTTTCTGAAGTACTTCTTCTTTTTGAGTGTAGGAAGTAGAAGAAGTGGCGAGTTCTTCTTTAAGCTTCTCGACCTTCGCTTCAAGCTCTTCATTATAAGTAGTAATGCTCCTCATCTCAGTATCATGCTGCTCAAGAACCTTTTGCCATTCAGCTTTGTCATTTTCCATAGTAAGCATGGCCTCGAGATTCGCACGGTTTACCCTTTGAAGCTCGTCAACAAGCTTTTGCCAGTTCGACATTCTTTCAATATCAAGTCTGACGGCATCGAGATTTCGCAGCATGGCAGGCTTGTCAATAGGGACCAAGTCAAGATCGAACCGCACTCCCTTTAGGCACCAGTGCGGGAACCGGCTTTGCAGAGTGGCTGGGCCTGGTCCAATTTGAAATTTAGGCCTGTTAACTATTGCCTGAATGTCAATCTTCCCGAGAGCATGGGAGCCAGAAGGGATGTCGAGTGAAATGGGGGCAGTGGCCTTCTCAGGAGTGGTAGATGCATGCTTCTCACCGTGCCGGGCACGCTTGCTTGGGTCCTCAACCATATGGCTTTTTCCCCGATCATCATGCGACTTTCTTTTGTGAGAGTCGTCACCTCTCTGGGAAGAATCATGGTGCTCCTCCCTTTTTTTTCTCTCATAATGCTCTTCTTGAGCCCTCCTCTCCTGAGCCTTTCGAGCGACCCTCTCTTCGTCGGTTTCTCTGTGAACGGGAAGGTAGCGCCTATAATCATATTGACTACGCCTCCCGTAGCGCTGAAAGTCATCATAGTAGGAGCCGCTGCGTCCCATCGGAGAATCTGAAATTTAAAAAAAAAAGACAAGTCTTAAAAATCTTCAAAAAAAGAAGCGTAACTTTAGAATCTTCAAAGTACAAAGAGTTAGGAGCATAAAAGTGCCGAAAGATTCTAAGTGTATGTGATGTGCAAACTACGCGCATCAAACTACGAACCACTCTTTGATTGCGAAGTAATCGTGGGGGTAGTAGTTAACGCCAACTCTTGGGTCGACGGAGCTTGTTGCAAAGAAGAAATCGCTTCCACTACTGAAGAAGAAACCCTAGTGATGACAGGGTCGTCTTTAAAGAGCTCCTGTGAGGTAACAAAGAGGTCGCTCAACCCTTCGAAAGTGTCGTCCCCGCTCTGCTTGACAGGGCTTGTTTTCCCGACGTCTTCACCCGACTTCTGTAAATGTTGGGGAGATCGCTGAGGCTCTTCTTCCTCAATGACTGGGGCAAGTGCAAATTTGCTAGACGACCCCGCAACATCGACAGTAGTAGAGCATTTCACTAGAGAAGCCTCAGAAACAGGATCTCTTGGTACGGGTGCGTCAGAAGAAATCGGGGCATCTAATGCTTTAACCGAGGAGTCTGGGACTTCATGGGGGTGTGTAGAGCGAGAAGAGTGTAAAAGACCATACTGATGCAAAAGTTCATCCCTCAATTGTTTTTTTATGCTTCTCTCTTCTGCGGCCACGGCGCTCAATCTTTCAAAAATTTGCTTATGGCTTGGATCTCTAGAGGGGAGAGGAAGTGCTGGAGAGAGCAGAGAATGAAATTAGCAATTGGTAATTCGAATCTCGAAAAAGTTTGGAAAATGGAGAAAATGGAAACAGATAATCTTACTTCCTACTCTCCAGATGGCATAAAACCCTGGGGGGCAGCGTGCAAAGAAAAACTGGTTCAAAAATCCATGAACACTTTCAGTAAGATCAGAGATAAGCTTGCGGTTTCTAGCGCTTCTCACAATAATAAGGGAAGGATGGTCTTTACTCTTTGCAAACGAACATAAGTAGCGAATTTCTTCAAAACTTGGCAGGCGATCAAGAGTTCTCCTAAACAATACGAACAACCCCATCAAGATGGCGTAGCCATTAGGATGAAGTTGGAATGGAGAGATTGTCAACCGAAGGAGAAGGGTTTGAAGGAAGTCATTAAAGGGAGGAATCGCCCCGCTTAGGCACATTTGACGCTCGACTGCGACAAAACCAGGGGGAGGACTGTCGGCAGTATCATTTGGCTCGGGAAGTAGGGCATCATTTTAAGCAAAACCAAATTGAGTACGTAGCTGAATAAATGCTCTTGGAGTTAGAATAGTCAAAGTTCTCTCTGGAAGACTCTTTATGGGAATAGCTGTCTGAAAGATTTCCCCCGCTTGAGCTACCTCTTCTTCTTCCTGGTGGGAAGTCATTCTACACAAACAACTGGATATTCAAACATGAAGGTGCAGGTTTCCTAATATGTGTGGAGTGTTGTGTAAAATCAATCAAGCAATAAGCAAATATAACTGGAATAAAAACTAGCAAGTATTTGTCAATTATAAAGTCCAGGGTTCGTTGTTTTAAAACGCAAGTGTGATGTTGATGCAAACAAATCAGTTCAAGTTAGCGATACTTTGCATTGATATTTCACTTTAGTTGATTGGTTCACAGCATTTCATACAGTGTTTTTAAGTTGATTACTCTATGTCAACTAATCTGTCATTTGATGTGGGCAGTCAATGGCAGTATATTCGCCTTGGTTTTCTGTGATTGTTGTTTTCAGCAGGTTGTTAGCCTACAAGCTAGTGTGATCTGTGAAATAAGGCAGCAAAGTTAAAACAATCCAGGATTTAAGCAGTTCAATCCAGTAGATAAAGTTAAGAATTCAATTTGGAATTATGCTTTTAAGTGAGAATTCGAATTGGGCATCCAAGTGTTAGCTTGGCCACGGTTCAAAGGCTAGGTCGGCAAGTTTCTCCAAGTGTTCGCTCGGCCACGGTTTAAAGGCTAGTCGGCAAGTTTCTCCAAGTGTTTGTTCGGCCACGGTTTAAAGGCTAGGTTGGCAAGTTTCTCAAGTGCTAGTTCGGTCACGATCTAAGGATTAGATCGTATCAAATTAGGTCGTCCAAAAGATAGGTAGAGTTAAGAGTCCAAAGGGTTGAGTCGCTCGTACAACCTAAGTCCTAAGTCGTCAGGAAATCAATACGACCTAAAAGCTAAATCGTGTGCAGCCGAAGTTGCAAGAAATTTCTAAGTCGGTATATTCAGAAACTAACTAAGCCGTGAGAATTTCGAGTCATCCCCTCGACCAGTATCTCGCTCCACCCAACCCGTTAACCAGATAGCCACTCCCTCAACCAAAAAACCCTCATTTCATTTATGCTATTTCATGCTATCGGATCATCCAATAAAACAATTCGAAACCACTACAAATTCAACACCTTGCAATCCTAATGCGAATCAAAATCAACTAGCCTGAATCAGTAAACCATCTTCATCGTCTCATCGGTCATTTAAAGCCAAACCGAGCAACCTAAGCTCCATCAGCCATGGGTGTAATAGGATTCGTGATGAAGCATCATGCAAGGAAGCGGTTTAAGTTTGAGTGACGGAATTCATGAGCCAACAGTGATCTATGATCGAAGAAGAGGGTTTACTTACGCGATGAATAACAGAGGTTGTCAGTGATTGATCGGAGTGAAATCGCCTTTTGGAGCTCGGGAATTTTTTTAATGGCAGAATAAAGCAAAAGAGTAGGTAATGAGAAGGAAGAAGAAGATGTGACTTATACCTTGCAGTGGAGGGATCTGAAGCGGAACGTACGACCTAACTGTTAGGTCGCGTATGACCTACCGACTTAGAAAGTGGACGGGTTAGAGGATATCGAAGCACACGACCTAACCAGTAGGCGTATACTTCGAGGGGCAATAGTTAACTCTGCCCCGGCCATGACTCAACGACTTGAAAGATTACCGACCCAAAAGGATACCGACCGAATAGGCTTGAGAGGGATGCCGACCTAAGACCTAGAGGGATACCGACCTAAGGCCTAAGAGGGATCCCGACTTAAGGCTGAACAATTGCCGACTTAATGCTTAACAAGAACGCCGACCCAACAGCCTAAAACAGGATGCCGACCTAAGATAGCTACCGACCTAAGATAGAAGCCGACCTAGCTATCCAGAGAGTTTGCCGCTCTAACTGCTCAAGACAAGGACAAGATCATGAACTATACCTAAGTCGCAACCGACCTATGACCTATGTTAAGTCGTTCACAACCCGAGCAAAGGAAAACAAGTTCAATGCAGCTACTTGGCGCAGTGGCCTCTTAACTCGTACACGATCCAGGACTTACCAGTTAAGCCGTGACTTGCGACTTGACAGTTAACTCGTTCACGACTCACGACCTAGCTTGAGTCGTTCACGACCTAAAGCTACTAAATGTAAGCCCGATGCCGTATTACTGAGACAAGGTTGTGTTGACTCGGGGGCGACCTGGGACTTATACAAACGGGCCTATGTGAAACCATGGGGATGGCCAGATAAGTCGGCCACGACCTACCATAGGTCGGTCGCGACTTACGACCCAAGGGGGAAATTTCCCTATAAATACCAACCTACCTCAAACATGAAGTGGACTTTTTTGGCCGATCTCTTTAAGCGCCGATACTCTACTGAATTTTCGACTCACTCGACACTTCAAGTACGAAAGGCATCTCAACTAACTTCGAGAGGAAATCTAACGCAATCTACATGGATTCAAAGAATTCTTCTACATCAAAGTTCTAGTTGTTTGTCTCATCAGAATTGTAATTGAAGATTGTTGTAAAGTTGTAATCAATTCATAATAAAGAGAATTAAAGTGGACGTAGGCTTACCCTAAGCCGAACCACTATAAAAGCTGTTGTCTTTTCTGCTTTCTTTGTGACTTTTCTACTTGTTTTTAGTTCCCGTGTTCATGGGTGGTGCTTTCGCTCAACTTCAATCTACACCGGGGTGTTAGCGTTCGATTTTCAGCGTTAACACATACCATGGATACACATCAACTCAAGAATACACAATAACTCAAACAAAGGAATATATAAATATAAACAAGTACGTGTGTACGTATCATCATCCAGCTCGTCTCTTGAGCTACACAACAACATATCCTGTATCCTATAATACTCAGTCTGACCCGAGCATTATAGTTAAATAACACCCGAGTCAGTCTGGAATACCAGCGTGAGAAAATCACACTCAATTGATTTTTAAAGTTTCGAAAATCCTTTGAAAACAAAAGCATCTTGTAAGACCACGCCACAAATAAACATGTCGGGTTTTTACCTTACGATAGCTAAAACGATTTTTATAGAAATCCTCTGATATTATAATAGGGTCTATATACAAGTACTTATAAAATAGCCGAAATTGTTACATTATTAAATTCCAGCTACTAGCCACAAAGTGGGTAATACAAACAAAACTCGTACAAGGCTCGTAGGGAGAATGGATTTCCATCAATGACTAGGAACTGGGGTCCACCTATCACAGTACGGGGCCTAGATCACCGTACCGAGGATTACTCCCTTCATCCCCTGCAACACAAGGTCGGAACCATTCCTTACTGAATAGTCCCGAACAAGATAAACCCTGTGGTTGGCGCGACCAACCACCCACTAAGCCGAATAAAAAGGGACATCTAGACAGGGGAAATATCTTGTCCTGCTTGGGCATGACCCACCTAACCTTGCTGCATATCCCCTGATTTTCAGTCATTCCCATTTGATGAGGCTTGAGGCTAAGCGTTACCTTTTTAAAACGTTTCACTTAGAATGCCCATCGCCCTCCTGATGATGTTCCGAAAGCATTCGTCCATACAAGTCCGTCCCGGGTTCGAACGGAACCGAAGGCACTATTCCTACTACATCCATTTTGGAAATATCCTCAGGATTAGTAGCGACTAGCCCTTGCACTTCACTGCTCCATCTTCGAATCCAAAATCGTTTACACGAAACGTACAAACCGGATCGAAGTGGTTTTCGAGAAATAAATCTTGATCCCGGTCTCTTCGAAACGATCAACGCATTTGTCCAATATTGATAGTCAGTTATTTAACTATCAATTAACATTCACACAACAACCATCAACCAATAAATAATTTTCCTAATTATTTATTAATCTCCAAAAATATCTTCACAAGATATATTTCTATTTTCAATCCCTTGAAAACAGTTTTCAAAACCATCTTTCTTCTGAATCAACATTCCCAATATTTCTATCTCCTCTGAAATCACCAAGCACAAAAGTAGATTTAAAATAATCTAAAACACTTTACTTAGAAATATATACTTTTAAAACATATAAATTAAAACTACTTTAATAATTTGTTAAAAATACATCTTATATGAATATTTGAAAATAAAGTTACTTAATAAAATATAAAACTAGATTTTCACTATTGAAACAAAATGCTAAGTCACTCTTTAAATAATTACTACTATAATAGATTTGAGAAA
Source organism: Allium cepa (assembly GCA_030765085.1). Classification (NCBI taxonomy): domain Eukaryota; kingdom Viridiplantae; phylum Streptophyta; class Magnoliopsida; order Asparagales; family Amaryllidaceae; genus Allium; species Allium cepa. The sequence continues at coordinate 868,912,744 of CM060943.1, read as the reverse complement.
ATACTTACTTTAAAATTTAAATATTAGAAATAATAAATTTTCCAAAACATACCTTTTAAAACAAATTTTAAAACTATTAACTTATATTTAAAATTTACTTTGAAAACGTACTTGGTTATCCAGGGAGAATTCCAACTTCAAATTACTTAAATCAATTTTCCAAATTGATTCCCAATTTATTCCATTTGAAATAAGTTTTCTTACATTACTCAATTCATTTCAAATTTCATTAATTATGCACTTAATTATTATTGTTATTATTTTCCATTTGATTTTAAATCTTTTAACTGAAATATACAAATTTCAGGCTTTTCCCATTTTCTTTTTTGTTCCTTTCAAAATTTTAAAATCTTAGAATTTAAAATAAATGTTATGTTCTTTAAGATATTAGTATTGGAGTTTAAAATTCATTAACCTGCTATTAATTTAAAAATCTTCTTTCTATATTCAAGATTTATTAATTAGAATTCTTATGTCACTTTATTTTATTTTTATGTCATTCTTATATTTATTCACATTTCCATAATTATTTTACTTACAAATTTTCTTCCCTTTTATTTTCTATTCGAAATCCAATCTACAAAATCTTGGTAATTCATTCACCCAAATATCAAATCAACCATAACTTTAATATTCCAGTATAACTTATCATAGAATATCAATATGCACAGCAGAGAATATTAAATAATTTAAATAAATGTTGAGGGATCCAGTTGGATCCCTCCAACCTGTTTTCCCTGCATCCACAGATGTTAGCACAATAATATATCGATTCCAGAATATTCCATACCATATCCATCAATCAATTTCAACCATCCAAACAATTATTTAAATTTAATCATTTAAATTTAAATTTTAAACTGAGTGAGATTAACTCACCTTTCATTTTGTTTTGCAATTCGATCCAACCCGGCTTGCTTCTATCAGATTTTGACCTTGTATAAACCAATTTATGATTTATTAACATTTGAATGAACAAAACAATTTATTACTATGTAACAAATTTAATTCACAAATATTTAATTAAATTCAAACTAATTATTTCCCTTTCACAATCCTTTCGTAACTACAATAAATCAAATAGGTAAATTTAACAATTTAATCACCAAATCCATTTATTTGAAATAGACCAATAAATGGAAATCTGTATGTATACTTTTATATAGATATGTTTACATTTATAATTTTTTCTTTGTATTTAAAAATCATACAGTTATAAAATAAATTTATATAGCTTCAAAACTAATTTTACCTACTATTCAACATTTTAAAATTCATATACATATATATAAAAAAGTTTTTCTTCTTACTGTATAAATCAATATATGTATAAACGTTTTATCCCTCCGGATAAAATCAAATAAAAGAAATCTCGATACCTCACAGACAGGTTCGCTCACGAGAATGATTCCATCTCCATCGCGAAGCCTCAACTCGAGCCGGAGCTGCTGGCATCACCAACCTGAAACCATCGAGCACACTGCCTCGCTCGATACCGCGAGCCTCCAATGTTGCGACGCGAAACCTAACACCACAGCAAGCTTGAAATAGAACACCTCCTCTTCTTGCCACTTCGCCGTTGTCCAGGTCGGCTGCGCCATCGCGCATACGAATCTCAAACCCCCAACCCTGAAGACATCACACGATCCTCCATCGCGAGTTGACTCGCGACATCCCAGCCCTAAAACCGCGATTCGAAGTCGAGTTTCCCCCTTTTCCCATCGAACAATTGGATTCGCTCGATGCCTTTTGTTGTTTTTTTTAAATCGATTAGAAGAGGAAATGAACGGGAGGAGGGAGGGAAGTGGGGCTATCTCGATTTTAATTGAAAAGTCTGGGCTTCGGCCATTAATTAATAAACGAACTCTCTTGTTTTTTTTTTTAAAGGAAGAAGGGTTTTGATAAAAAGTGATGAACGATGGTGTATGCTGGAAGATAAAAGAAGCGTGCTGAGGAATGGATAAGGATGGCGCATAGAGGAAGCCTAATTAATTAAATTAAATTTTATTAGGTTATTATCAATTAAATCCCAAGCACGTTAATATTTCGTATACTCACACACTAATTCCGATCAAAACAAAATTTGAAATCCGCTAATAATACAATATGACGGATCCAATGGAACTGATTTCGTCGAAATCCGAGATGTGCCTCGGACGACTATTTTTAAATTCAATTTAAACGATCAAATTTCAAAACTAAACAAACCACTGCTAATTTCAATTTTACAACTTCTATTATCTTCAGTGTTATCAATATAAATTTTACAAGCCTTCAAATTATACTCAACAGGTTTAAAACTTTAGATTCAGCATTCTGCCCAACTTCACTTATTTAATTTAATAATTCAATTATCAAATGAATTGTGATATTCGAAATTCAAGTTAAAATTATTATATTGAATATTTAAAATCAATTAAATATTTCGATTTTTAAATGCTCGAAAATTTCGGGTCATCACACGATCATCCAATCAAAAGTCGATAACGGGTACTAGAAATGCTGCTATTTTCCCAGAAATAAGATAAACGGAGCAATAGAAGTCAAAATTTGGAAAACGAAAGATGACGTCTCACTCAGAAGAAGAATTAGAAATTATCTATAGAAAAATATTCAGGTTTGAAAATTATTTTATGATCATCAATTATTAATGACTTAAATTGAACAGAATTACACCATAAAATTTACTTTCATAATTTCTGATGAAAATTTACCATTTGCTATATTTGACTATACGTAATCCAAATATAAAATTTTTATTTCAAAATATTATTATTTACAATTTCACCAAACTTCAATTAAATACGTTATACAAGTCAATTAAAAATTATTAAAATTTCATGGGTCGTTACATTTAGTATGTTATAATCATTATAATGTAATATATTTCAAGACAAAATTTCATTAACATAACAAACACATATTTGTTTTTCAAGCCAATGTCCAACGTAGTATACACATACATGCACACTCTTCAAAGTCATGTTGTAAGATCAAAGAAACCTTACAAATGGTGTATTTTTATACTTGTTATTCCTACTCACATGCATCGCATATGCCAAAGTACTCGTATTATTTTATACAAATGAATTACGTTTTATTAGAATTTAACTACGTAAATAAGTTTGGAAAAATTAAATAAGTTCATTATACAATTTAACTAAGTTTTATACAAATTCGACTAAGTTTTATAAAAAATATTTAAATTTAAGAAACTATTAATTAAGGATGTTTGATATACTTTAAATAGGAAACAACTTCAAAATCATTTGTTAATTGTTAAACTTGTCTACATGTAAGTAGCTTTTTAGGAGTAAAGACCAACTGTAGCAAAGAATTGTGGGTATTCAAGTAATGAACATGTCTTTAATTGTTATATACTATAATGTTTTGTTGGTATTTATTGTTTAAATTTTTATGACTGGTTATTGATTTTATGTGAATTTTCTTGGTTTGTCGAAAAACTATTATCGAAATGGTGATGAATATTATATTTGATTACGTGATTAACGTGTTTTTATTTTTATTTTTTGAATAGATGATTATAGGCTGATTGATTGATTGTTTGAATATGACGATTATGCGATTGATTGCTGGTTATAATGAGACTGTTATGTGAGCGATGACAGGAAATGGTACAAGCCATTAACATGAAATAGTAGCGTGCATAGTATGCTCAAAACAATTAATAACTCTTAGGAGCATTTTAAAAATGCTACTAAAAAAAATGTAAATAGATGCGATACAACTTTTGAAGCGTTGAAAAAACGCTACCAAATCTTTTAGTAGCGTTTTAGTAAACATTACGATGTGACATGCTACTAAAATTCTGAAAGTTTTTGTACAGTTTCTAAAACCCTACAATAGGTCAAGTTATGGTAGTGTTTACTACAACGTTGCAAAAAGTTTTAGATTTTTACTTGCATGTTGTATTGCAACGTTTCCAAAACGCAACTAAAAGTATTGGTAGCATTTTTTCAACGCTACAAAAGGCCTTTTCTAGTGTAGTTGGTATTACTTTCATGTCATCATCGAATATGAAAGAAAAGAAGACTTCTCCAGTAACCAATCTGTCCAGTTCTAGTGACCTATTCCTCTAAATCTATCCTATGCATGACAACCCGCATTTTCGATCCTCAGAAGTCGACACTAATAAACCCACAATATTCACATATCGAACATCCAAGTGTTACAAAGATAGATCATTAGAGTGAACAAAAAGAAAGACATAATAGAATATCACGCCATGATGAGTAATCTATAATGCATCAATGAACTTTACAAAAAAATGGTTATACACATACATCAATCAGAGTACAATTATCCGATCATCAGTATTAACAAAATTTCTTGTCAACCCACAAGGTAGTGCTATGGAATGAAGATTATTCTTTAGGAAAATAGAGTAGGAAGGAAGGAATGTATTCTTCTTAAATTTTCTTTCGAAAAGGTTTTAGTAGGAAAAAGCTTTCCAAATTGACCTCTTTTTACTAGGTCGAAAGGGTTGGTTTCTATGCATATTGACCCTTCCACCCTATTAAGTCGATGTGGATTCTCTTTTGAAAGCTTTTCGTCTTAAATCAGTTGGAATATCCTGAATTAGGTTTGTCTAAGTTGATTTTGGTCTGGTAGGAGGCCTTAAGCAGTTAAATGACTTGGACTTTGGGTTAAATATCAAAATTAGGGGTTTTGATCTTGTCGAAAGCTGTATGCTTAACCTTTTTGGGTCTAAACTAGTAATCTCAAACTATAGTGTTTTGGCGATGGGTTTCGACCATATCGAAAGCCAGATCCTCGAGCTCCTTGTACTAGTTGAATGTTTAAGTTAGTTGTGACTTGGTTTCGACCCTGTCGAAAGATAAAACTTAAAGGAAGGTTACTTGAAGTATGAACTTGAAGTTGTTTAAATCTTGCTAGTTTTCGACTGTGTCGATAATGGCCTTTTAATGAAGGCGAAACCTGAAACACAAGAGCGAAACTGACAAGAACTTTAATAAAATGACAAGTAATCTAAAATACTTGAAACTTCCCTTTCATAAGCAAAAGATTGCTTTATTGCTTCAAATAAAAAAAATAATCTTGTAATTATTGTTACAAAACCTTTGATTAAAGAAATACAAGTTTGGAATAGGAGGAATTGGATCCCTAAAACGAGACCCCTTGATTCTTATTTATAAATGCGGGTCAGCACCTTTCGACCCTGATGCCTTTATTTGGGTCGAAAGGTGGCTGCCGAAAGACTCAAGTATGTTGCCTTCTTTGTCGAAAGGTAGCGTTTCACTCCTCGTATTTGAGTTTCCTTGTAAGTGCTTCTGACTCTATCGATTGTCCCTGTTCAATGCTTTCGATGATATTGAGGTGCCGCTATGCTCTTGTTTTTGATTTGATGCAGAACCCTTTTGGACTGCATTGGTTTCGATGGTTTTGAAAGGCTTATTATAGCTTTCGAAGGGGTTGATCAGGATAATGCTTTCTCTCTAGAAGTTTGAATGGAGGTGAAACCATTGGTATCGAATAGTTTGGCTCGTGTTCAAAGAGCTATTCTTCATTGTCTTCGGAAGGTATGGCTTCGACTTAATCTAAAGGTCTGCATCTAGTCGAAAGGTCGTTAATGAGGGCAAAAGGGTGCTTTTGACTCCTTCATCTCCTTCGAAAGTTATGAACCCACCGGATTTTGGATGTAGAAAACCTTCAACACCTTTAAAAGGTTTCAGAACTTTCAATCTTTGTAGATAGTATCCCTTCGACTCTTCCTATAGGTCCATCTGCGACTCTTTCTTTTGTTCTTTTCTTAAAGAGGTCTCGACTCAATTGAAAGGTGAATATTTAGAGTAACATTTGCCCCCCGCCCTCATGAAGGGATGCACTTTGACTTTCCACGTCAACTTTTTCGAAATCTAGAAGCTTCTCACCTCTTAGTCCTCCCGCATAAATCTCAATCGTCCATTTAAATCTGATATAGCGACTGATTGCTCTAGGTGACTTTTCTTATAAAGTATGCCCTTCTTCTTATTCTTCTTCTTCTTTCACTTTCACTTTTCTACAATCAAAAATCCAAGCACGAGTAATGGAATTCCAAAAATTCTCAAGCTTTCTATTTGCTTTCAGAAATCAAAGTAAACACCGAATTTAATCTGTAAGTTTACATTCATCTCTATTGTGATAGTTTTCTTCTCTGTTGTTTGTGTTTTAGTCGATTTGGCTTTTCTATATATCAAAAGTGAGATTCAACCTTAAAATGATCGAATTATGTTTTTTTGATAGTGGGTTTGGTTTGATTCACTGGGAAACTTTTCAAATTCAATAGAATATGTTTCTCGCTTTGGATTTTTATTCCAATATTTACAATTTTTATTTTTCTTTAGAAAATATGGATTTTTAGTTTGATAACAATCTTTATTCTTTTGAAATCGATAAAGTATGATCTTTGTTAAAATTCATTTTCTTAAAAGATTCAATTTATTTATTTTAAGAATAATTTGAAACCCTGGATTTTCAATCGGGTTTGGGGAAGATAGTGGAACATGCTTTCTTCACCTGGAAGTTTCAAATGTACGAATTGAAATATTTGGTACCACAAAATGATCTTTGTACCCCTTCGAAAGAGATTGAGGCGGCATCATTGGTTTTGCTTCCTTAGCCCATTTTGATGTGATCAAAAGGTGTTGTCGTGCAAATTTGATTAACCTTGTCGAAAAGATGTGTAATTAAGTAGGGTGTAGTAACCCCTTCGATAGCAAAACATTTGGACTTAGTCAAAACCTTTTGTTTCAATTGCAAACCATTTTCTTTAACTTATTTTTTGGAATCATAATGCTCCCTCGACCCTTCTAACACCATTTAAATCTAATAAGTCAAAACCCTCTAGAGTTATCTTTCTCCAGCATTGTCGAAATGTTCTAAGTGCACATAAGTTTAACTTAGGACCTTTCGATTCAATGAACATGCGAGGATTCGACATCATTTGTAATTTTCTTAGGAAACTAAGTTATTGGTTTCGACAGTGTCACATGGTCTTATTACTTGGTTTATGGAATGTTTGCAACGTACATTTTTGTGCAAGTTTTAAGTTAACTTGGACTCCCTCCTTTTAACAACTTACCTATTGTGGAGCTTTCAATATAGTGCCACTTTACGTTCTCATCTTTTCTTTTAACTATGTCGGAAGCCAGTAATTGCTCATATTTTGCTTTTGACATTGTCGAAATGTTGTGGATAAATGTTTCCTTCCTTTTTCTTTTGGACTTGACTGAAAGCTCCATGAACACTACTATTTAGTCTTTTGACCTTGTTGAGAGGTATTTACTAAGTGTTATTGTCTCCTTTCCATCGACTTTGTCGAAAGCCCAATACTTTTTATTTTTAACTTAAACTTTATTTTCAAAAATTTAAAGTTTTCTGTTTGGCTTTTTGTATAAGTTACTCAAGTAGGTCTTTAACTAATTCTGAAATGAATACTATGTTCATACAAACTTGGAAATTTTAACCAAAACATTTTCACCTGGTAGAATCATGACCTCTCCAATGAAACTTGACGCTATTTCGAAGCATTCTTTGGTATCTTCACAGAAGAAGGTTGAAGCGATCCTTAAATATTTCAGCATTAATGTAGAAGCTATTCCACCAAGGAAATAACACTATCAACAACCCTCCTGAAGGTTCTTTGCCTACACTTCCATCCAAATGTGGCATGGGGGACTCCTGCCTTTCCTTAAATTCTTGTCTAGATTCATTTCTCACCTTGGGGTTGCTCCAATTCAGCTATCCCCTAATGTTTACATGTATCTTCTTGACGCAGCGGAATTACGGAAAAATAGATGAAACGGTAAAAGTAGCAAACGGTGGATTGAAGATACTGAAAGGCCCAAATTCGTTGATCACAAAGATACCGAATTCTAGCTATCTTCGACACGTTGATCGCGCACGATACCATGAAAGAAGATAGCTAGAATTCGGTATCTTTGTGATCAACGAATTTGGGCCATTCAGTATCTTCAATCCACCGTTTGCTACTTTAACCGTTTCATTTATTTTTCCGTAATTCCGCTGCGTCAATTTGGTATCGGAGCTAGACTTAGCCAATCATAGCTAAGATGAGTCTTGGAGCCGAGTTTGAAGTTGGTGTTCATCATGTTTGTAACGACCCGTATTTTTATGGATCGAAATATCGTAGAATAATTGTCATTAGGTCGTTGTTATTGTTTATGTCAACCAGAGCTTATCGTGTCCAGGAGCTTAGGTCATGTGGAAGTTAGCTTAGGTCGTGTGGAAGTTAGCTCGTGTGAGCGACTTAAGGAGTTGGCCCGACTTAAGATGGGATGAGTTAGTGGGTTGGACCGACTTATAGGGGTGACCGACCTAAGAGGTGAGCTAGTTAAGGTGTGGACCGACCTAAGGAATTGACCGAGTTAAGAGAGTTGACCGACTTAAGGAGCATGGACGACTTAGTGGAGTGAGCGACTCATAGGGGTGACCGAGTCAAGGAGTTTTCGACCTAAGAGTTAGTAGCTTGCGGCTTAGAGATAGGTCGGTCGAAGCAAGTTACCGACCTAAGGAGAGTAGTCGTTCGAGCGACTCGGGGAATAGCTTAGGGATTGGTTAGGTCGGCCATAAGGCTATATAGTTAGATCGTTGAATCGGAACTAGTTAGGTCGGCTATGCTGTAGAGTCGCATGAAGCATGAGTCGTTAGGTCGGGCAAGAGTGTTGAGTGATAGGTCGGTAAGCCGTGGAGTGTTAGGCCGTGTGTTTTTGGTCGTTACCGACTTATGTTAAGTCGCGTGCGTGCATGGGTAGGTTGTGGATGTGCATGTACTTTAGGTCGTAGGTCGGAGTAGTCGAGTCGTTGAGTCGTTAGGGGCTTGAGTCGTGAGTCGGCTAGTGGATAGGTCGGTGACGACTCATGGGGGGCGGCCGACTTATGGTATTTTCTGCCTATAAATAGAGGGCTTTGGTTCACTTTTTGCCACCGGATTTTGAACGACGAAGTGCTGCCATTTTGAGAGCTCGACTTCAACACTTCTTCACTTCTTTTCTCCACTTGAATCTTGTGATTCCTTCCATCTAGATTGAAGATCAAATCGAAGATCCAAGAGACAAAGTTGAAGATCTCCATCCATTGAAGAGAGATTTCATCGTTTGAAGCGGAATCTTCTCGGATCAAGCTAGATCCTTTACTGTCCAGATCTGGAGTTGGTTGTTTTTGAGGTGTTTAGGTGATTCGGTGAGTGGTGGTTGTCTCTCACACGGACCCAAAGGAGTATATTGGATCGGTGGCTTGCTTGTGTGTTAAAGATAGCGATTTCATGTATTTTCCTTAAGTCTGCATGTAGATCTATGGTTTATGATGATTCAACACCTATTTTACTATATGTTCACCTATGCAAGTTCATTCATTAAGTTGTAGGAATGTTGCTTAGATTTCATACTTATTAGATTTGGACTCTTTATTTACGAAATTGCTATTATTGCTGTAATTGTTTATTTAGATCTTGTTTGATTGATTACTTGGATTAATGTTTGATTTGAATGATTAGTTGATTGATAACTTGGTTTGGTCAAGTTGGTCGAAGATGATTCAAAAGCTAAGTGGAAAGGCTCTTGAATAAGGAAAGCTGCTTGTGGCATATGAAGCGGATGTTGAAGCTCATATGGATAGACTTGATGACGTTGTTGAGACGAGACTCTGCCATGATGCGATGAGGCAAACCATGATGTTGAGATGGAACTTTGCTATGATGCGAAGAAGCGAAGTAAGATGTGAGAAAGCCTTGGTTTAATCCAGACGGGATCATCCCAAGCATGATGATACCCGATGATGTGGTTCGAGTTTGTGGATAATGGTTGGCTTGAGAGGCGCTTGAGCTAGTATGAAAATAGTCGTCAAGGAGGATGACTAGAAGGCTGAGATCTCATCGTTATTGAAGGTTCTAGCATGCTCAAAGCAAGAGTACGTTGGGACGGGCTGCGACGACGTCCCAGACACGGGCTGCGACGACGTGCTAGTACTATGGGCAGATTCGATAGTCCTAGGCACGGGCTGCGACGACGTGCAGAGTTATGTCTAGAACCAGGGTTACCATTAGCCCTTGGAGGATGGAAGAGATAATGTGATGGTCATTCAATTAACGATGAAATCAAGGCAATGATAACAGTGATAGCCAGAGTCATGGATGTTTGGATGTTGGTTGTATCGTCGCTTGGGCCAAGAGCGATGTTTTCAGAGTGCTTATCTGATCTTGGTTTAGGCCTTGGGGGTTTGTACTTGGAAAACATCGACCTTGACTCGAGTGATAATTACTTTTCTTTGAATGTCTGAATTGCTATGTTTGCTTTTTCTTAGTGTGTCTGGGGGCTATCACTGTAGAAAGCGGTGGAGTGGGATGGTTGGGTTCCTATTCCTTTTACCCTTTATGCTCTTTTGGTATGTTTGATAGTTGATTTACTGCTCACCAAGACTTTTGTCTGACTCAAGGTTTTATGTTTAACTCTTATTACCTTGGTCTGTTCATCCATGTTGGGATGGGCAGACTAGGTAGCAGGTGACAGGTGCTGTTCTTAGTGGTCAACGCTGTTGATGACGACGACGAGCTGGAGGCTTTTGCATATTGTTTTCTTACTATATGTACTGGATGTTCCGCTGTTTGTTTGTATTCTATGAGTGATATGTAGTGAGGCTTGATGTATTGACTGTTCAGATGCTTGTATCAAATGAAATTCTGGTTGAGGAGCTTCACTATATATATTTCTCTATTGTATTTTATCCATGCGCTGTGAGTTATACGATAGAGCTTATTGTTTTACCTTACCCTGATAATCATCCATGGCAGCCTGGCACACTTCTCAGCGCACTATTATTTTGTTTGGTGCAGGAGTCATGGGCGGTCGTCACATTTGGTATCAGAGCTTTGGTTAATCGATTTTAGCCAACGCTCGTTGACGTAAATACGTATGAGAGACGTAATTGTATTTTGATGGATGATTACTATATATAATATAGTAGCTTAGAAGGATTTGAACTCCTTATGTAGTTGTTTCTCAAGGTGTTCTAATCTTTCTTTTTATAGATATTAAGGATGAGTCGAAGAGAGAGACAAGCTGCTAGGGAAAGCCGTGCTGCTGAAGAGGCTGCTGATGCTGATTATGCTGCTATGTTCGAAGCTATGATAACTTCGATCATGAGAAGGATCCTAGCTCCAGGGCCATCAGTAGATGTTGGAGTTCAAGTTCAAGCTCCAAGACCAGTGGATTTTGCTAAGTTGTGTAAAGACTATACTGCTCTTGGAGGAAAGGTTTTCTTGGGAACAGAATCAACCATTGAAGTGCAGAGATGGATTGATGCTTGTAGAAGGATATTTGGTGATTTGGGAATTGAGGATGCAACTAAGAGGAAGCTTGCATCAAGACAACTTCAAGGGAGAGCTTCTGATTGGTGGAACTCTATCACCATTGATACTCCAGAAGAAGAGATTACTTGGGAGCAATTCCAAGCTAGATTTGAAGCTAAGTTCATTTCTACAGCTCAGAAATCTGTTCTGTTTAAGAAGTTTGTGGAGCCCAAGCAAGGTGGATCTTGAGTATGTTTCTTAGTTTGAAGCTTTGTCCAAGTATGCTCGGTTGTATATTGAATCCCCTTATCAGAAGAATGAGAAGTTTGTGACAGGCCTGGACACTTATCTTGGGAGGCAGTTGGTGGATCTTTTGGATGATCCATTGAAGCCTGTGGAGAAAGCTCTTAGGCATGAGAATTTGTTTCCTAAAGAAGGACCTGTTGTTGCTGTGACCAAGGAGCAAAATGGAAATAAGAAGAGGAAGCAGCAGCAGCAGAAGGGTAAGGATGGCCAGAAGAAACCAAAGGGTGAAGTGACCTGCTACAACTGTAGCAGAAGGGTCATCTCTCCAGGGATTGCAAGAAACCGAAAGTGCCGGCGAAGTGCCACAACTGTGACAAACCGGGGCATTTTAGGAAGGATTGTCCGGAACCGAGGAAGGACAAGCAGATTGTGCAAGCCTATGCTTTGGGGGCTGTTCCATCATCTTTGAAAGCTCCTACTGTGGAAGAGAAAGGAAAGAGTGTGGTGGTTCAAGGTATTCTTTCCATTTGTGGTGTTTCAGTTAGGGTGTTGTTTGATACTGGAGCGTCGCATTCTTTTGTTTGTAGTGAACTTGTAGGCCGGTTGGGTTTGGAACCGGATATTGTTGATAGACCATTGGTTATGACTAATCCAGTTGGGGGTTCGTCTTGTTTGTGTATGATATGCTGTGGTCTAGTTGTGTCGAGTCATGATTGCTCTTTTGTTTGTGATTGTTTTGTTCAGAACTTTGCGGGGTTCGGAATTATTTTGGGTATGGACTGGCTTAGGAAGTATGCGGCAAAGGTTGATTGTGAGATGCTGGAAGTGACAGTCGAGAATGTGGAAGGGCGAAAGGTTGTGATACGATGTAAGCATGAAGAAGGCGTCTTCATGAGCTTCATGTATTCGCTGGTTGTTCCACGGGATGGACTGACATCGATGCCGGTCGTGAATGGATTTGAGGACGTCTTTGATGAAGTCAAAGGGTTGCGCCGCATAGAGAGATCGAGTTTCGTATCGATCTAGTTGAAGGAGCCAGACCTGTTGTGATGCCTCTTAGACGGATGGCGCCTAGGGAACAGCAAGAGTTGAAGGTGCAAGTTGATGACCTTTTACGGAAAGGATTCATTCGGCGTAGCATGTCCGAATGGGGTGCACCAGTTGTGTTCGCAACCAAAGCGGATGGATCGTTGAGGTTGTGTGTGGATTATCGTGAGCTGAATAAAGTGACTAAGAAGAACAAGTATCTATTGCCGAGAATAGATGACTTGTTTGATCAGCTTCACGAAGCTAAGGTGTTTTCTCAGATGGATTTGGCAACGAGATTTCACCAGTTGAGAGTGGCAAAGGATAGTGTTCTGAAGACTGCTTTCAGGACACCATCCGGTTTCTTTGAGTGGCTGGTAATGCCATTTGGATTGACCAATGCACCAGCATATTTTGTGGATCTTATGAATAGAGTGTTCAGAGATCAGTTGAACAAGTTCGTACTTGTGTTCGTGGATGATATTCTGATTTATTCCAGAACTAAAGAGGAACACAAGACACACTTGCGGATTGTTTTGGAAATCTTGCGAAAACATCAGTTGAAGGCTAAGTTTTCAAAGTGTCACTTCTGGAAGAGTGAGGTGAGGTTCTTAGGCCATGTTATCTCTGGAAATGGAATAGCGGTTGATCCCGCTAAGGTGGCAGCAATCCAGGATTGGGTTAGACCTAAGAATGCATCTGATGTGAGAAGTTTTCTTGGATTAGCAGGATATTATCGTCGGTTTATCAAAGACTTTTCCAAGATAGCTGCACCATTAACAGGATTGACGAAAAAGAACCAAGTGTTCAGATGGGATGATAAGAGTGAGCAAGCTTTCGGAATCCTAAAAGAGCGACTGACAAGTGCTCCTGTTTTAACTATTCCAAGTGGAAATGGTGAGATGGTAGTTTATACCGATGCATGTGGTACTGGACTTGGAGCAGTGCTAATGCAGAAGGATAAAGTTGTTGCGTATGCAAGTCGACAACTGAAGCCGCATGAAAGGAATTATCCAACTCATGATTTGGAGTTAGCGGCGATTGTATTTGCTTTGAAGATGTGGAGACATTACCTATTGGGAGTTCGATTCGAGTTGTTTACGGATCATAAGTCATTGAAGTATCTTTTCTCCCAAAAGGATTTGAATCTTCGACAGCAACGATGGCTAGAGTTTTTGGCATCATATGATTTTGGTATAGCATATACTACGGGAAAAGGAAACACAGTGGCGGATGCGTTAAGTCGAAGACATGAAGAATTGGGAGCCATGTTTTCAGAATGGAAGAGTCTCGAGTATTTGGCTTGATTTGACTTCAGGCCTAGATGTGAATTGGAACCTGAGATGTTGGCAAACTTATCGATAAGACCTACTCTGGTGGAAAAAGTTGGTGAGAGCCAAAAGCGAGACGATAAGATTGTCAAGATTATCCGTGATGTGGAATCTGGAGTAGACCCAGAAAAGGATAAAGGATTTGAAGTCGATCGAGAGGGTTGGCTTCGGAAACAAGGACGACTAGTTGTTCCCGATATAGATGAATTGAGAGATGAAGTTCTAAAGGAAAGTCATCACTCGAAGTTGACAGTTCATCCAGGTGGAAATAAGATGTATCGGGATATGAAAAGAACCTATTACTGGGGAGGTATGAAGAAGGATGTTGGAAATTTTATTTCCAAGTGCATGAACTGCCAGTTGGTGAAAGCTGAACAGAAGAAGCCAAGTGGATTGCTTCAGCCATTAGAAGTTCCTACGTGGAAGTGGGAGCAAGTATCAATGGATTTTATCGATGGATTACCTAGAACCAGGGCAGGAAATGAAGGGATTTGGGTCATCGTAGATCGTTTGACTAAGAGTGCAAGATTCATTCCTGTTCGATCAACTAGGACTGCATCGAAGTTGGCTGAGTTGTATGTCAAGTGGATAGTTCGATTCCATGGTATTCCGAAGAGTATAGTGAGCGATCGAGACCCATTGTTCACTAGCGGATTTTGGAAGAGCTTCCAGGAATTTTGGGAACCGAGTTGTATTTGAGTACAGCTTATCATCCCCAAACAGATGGTCAGACCGAGAGAGTCAACCGAGTTTTGGAAGATCTCCTTAGAGCATGTGTTTTGGATTTCGGAGGATCATGGGAAGATCATCTTCATTTGGTGGAATTTGCGTATAATAACAGTTACCAGTCAAGCATTGGTATGGCACCATATGAAGCACTGTATGGAAGACCGTGTAACTCTCCTACATGTTGGTTGGAAACTGGAGAAAAGCTAATACTTGGGCCAGACATGATTCGTCAGACTTCGAATTGTATAGAGATCATTCGGCAACGAATGAAGGCAGCCCAAGATCGTCAGAAAAGTTATGCCGATAAACGTCGTAAGGATTTGGAGTTCGACGTAGGTGATATGGTTTTTGTGAAGATTTCTCCTCTGAAGAATGTTATTCGATTCGGGAAGAAAGGAAAGTTGACTCCGAGATTTGTTGGACCATTCCCGATCATCGAGCGAATTGGAAAGCTCGCTTATAAATTGGAGTTACCAGAAAAGATGTCGGGCGTGCACAACATTTTTCATGTATCGTATCTACGGAAGTATGTGCACGACTCGAATACGGTGGTTTCTGCTGAAAGCTGTGAAGATTTAGAGGTTGATCCAGTTGTTACGAGACCTCGTAAGCCGCTTCGTGTTGTGGAAACCGACATGAAACAGCTTAGGAGGAAGACGGTTAAGTTGCTCAAGGTACAATGGAGTGATGATTTTAGCGACTGTACGTGGGAGGAGGAAGAGAGGATGAAGGCAGCTCATCCTGAACTCTTCGAGTTATGGCCCTAAGGTGTTGTGACATCCCACGAACTTGTAACTTGTTCTAGTCTTAGTATTCTGCATGCTAGGCTAGAATTGGATGCATGGTTTGTTGATTGCTATGGATGGTAGGCATGCAGAATAGTTTTGATTGCTCTTGTTTGATTGGAATTTCGGGGACAAAATTCCTAAGGGGGAGAGAATGTAACGACCCGTATTTTTATGGATCGAAATATCGTAGAATAATTGTCATTAGGTCGTTGTTTTTGTTTATGTCAACCAGACCTTATCTTGTCCAGGAGCTTAGGTCGTGTGGAAGTTAGCTTAGGTCGTGTGGAAGTTAGCTCGTGTGAGCGACTTAAGGAGTTGGGCCGACTTAAGATGGGACGAGTTAGTGGGTTGGACCGACTCATAGGGGTGACCGACCTAAGAGGTGAGCGAGTTAAGGTGTGGACCGACCTAAGGAATTGACCGAGTTAAGAGAGTTGACCGACTTAAGGAGCATGGACAACTTAGTGGAGTGAGCGACTCATAGGGGTGACCGAGTCAAGGAGTTTGCGACCTAAGAGTTAGTAGCTTGCAGCTTAGAGATAGGTCGGTCGAAGCGAGTTACCGACCTAAGGAGAGTAGGTCGTTCGAGCGACTCAGGGAATAGCTTAGGGATTGGTTAGGTCGGCCATAAGGCTGTATAGTTAGATCGTTGACTCGGAACTAGTTAGGTCGGCTATGCTGTTGAGTCGCATGAAGCATGATTCGTTAGGTCGGGCAAGAGTGTTGAGTGATAGGTCGGTAAGCCGTGGATTGTTAGGCCGTGTGTTTTAGGTCGTTACTGACTTATGTTAAGTCGCGTGCGTGCATGGGTAGGTTGTGGATGTGCATGTACTTTAGGTCGTAGGTCGGAGTAGTCGAGTCGTTGAGTCGTTAGGGGCTTGAGTCGTGAGTCGGCTAGTGGATAGGTCGGTGACGACTCATGGGGGGCGGCCGACTTATGGTATTTTCTGCCTATAAATAGAGGGCTTTGGTTCACTTTTTGGCACCGGATTTTGAAGCGACGAAGTGCTGCCATTTTGAGACCTCGACTTCAACACTTCTTCACTTCTTTTCTCCACTTTAATCTTGTGCCATCAAGATTGAAGATCAAATCGAAGATCCAAGAGCCAAAGTTGAAGATCTCCATCCATTGAAGAGAGATTTCATCGTTTGAAGCGGAATCTTCTCGGATCAAGCTAGATCCTTTGCTGTATAGATCTGGAGTTGGTTGTTTTTGAGGTGTTTAGGTGATTCGGTGAGTGGTGGTTGTCTCTCACATGGACCCAAAGGAGTATATTGGATCGGTGGCTTGCTTGTGTGTTAAAGATAGCGATTTCATGCATTTTCCTTAAGTCTGCATGTAGATCTATGGTTTATGATGATTCAACACCTATTTTATTATATGTTCACCTATGCAAGTTCATTCATTAAGTTGTGGGAATGTTGCTTAGATTTCATACTTATTAGATTTGGACTCTTCATTTACGAAATTTCCATTATTGCTGTAATTGTTTATTTAGATCTTGTTTGATTGATTACTTGGAGTAATGTTTGATTTGAATGATTAGTTGATTGATAACTTGGTTTGGTCAAGTTGGTCGAAGATGATTCAAAAGCTAAGTGGAAAGGCTCTTGAATAAGGAAAGCTGCTTGTGGCATATGAAGCGGATGTTGAAGCTCATATGGATAGACTTGATGACGATGTTGAGATGAGACTCTGCCATGATGCGATGAGGCAAACCATGATGTTGAGATGGAACTTTGCTATGATGCGAAGAAGCGAAGTAAGATGTGAGAAAGCCTTGGTTTAATCCAGACGGGATCATCCCAAGCATGATGATACTCGATGATGTGGTTCGAGTTTGTGGATAATGGTTGGCTTGAGAGGCGCTTGAGCTAGTATGAAAATAGTCGTCAAGGAGGATGACTAGAAGGCTGAGATCTCATCGTTATTGAAGGTTCTAGAATGCTCAAAGCAAGAGTACGTTGGGACGGGCTGCGACGGCGTCCCAGGCACGGGCTGCGACGACGTGCTAGTACTCTGGGCAGATTCGATAGTCCTAGGCACGGGCTGCGACGACGTGCGGAGTTGTGTCTAGAACCGGGGTTACCATTAGCCCTTGGAGGATGGAAGAGATAATGTGATGGTCATTCAATTAACGATGAAATCAAGGCAATGATAACAGTGATAGCCAGAGTCATGGATGTTTGGACGTTGGTTGTATCGTCGCTTGGGCCAAGAGCGATGTTTTCAGAGTCCTTATCTGATCTTGGTTTAGGCCTTGGGGGTTTGTACTTGGAAAACATCGACCTTGACTCGAGTGATAATTACTTTTCTTTGAATGTCTGAATTGCTATGTTTGCTTCTGCTTAGTGTATCTGGGGGCTATCATTGTAGAAAGTGGTGGAGTGGGATGGTTGGGTTCCTATTCCTTTTGCCCTTTATGCTCTTTTGGTATGTTTGATAGTTGATTTACTGCTCACCAAGACTTTTGTCTGACTCAAGGTTTTATGTTTAACTCTTATTACCTTGGTCTGTTCATCCATGTTGGGATGGGCAGACTAGGTAGCAGGTGACAGATGCTGTTCTTAGTGGTCAACGCTGTTGATGACGAAGACGTGCTGGAGGCTTTTGCATATTGCTTTCTTACTATATGTACTGGATGTTCCGCTGTTTGTTTGTATTCTCTGAGTGATATGTAGTGAGGCTTGATGTATTGACTGTTCAGATGCTTGTATCAAACTATTTTAAAGTGTATTGATGAAATTCTGTTTGAGGAGCTTCACTATATATATTTCTCTATTGTATTTTATCCATGCGCTGTGAGTTATACGATAGAGCTTATTGTTTTACCTTACCCTGATAATCGTCCATGGCAGCCCGGCACACTTCTCAGCGCACTATTAATTTGTTTGGTGCAGGTGTCATGGGCGGTCGTCACAATGTTCGTCTTGAAGTTGCAACAAGTTTAGAGCTTTCGATCCGTTTCATTTTGGATTAAAGTTTGAAAGGTGTTTGAAGTGAGCCGAGTTGGGTAGAGCCGTGCATCACTTTGTGAGAAGTGTAGACCGAGAGGAGAGGTGTTTGAAGCCGAGCCGAGCTGTGCCTTAGGTTGTTGCAAGCTTGTGCGAGCTAGTGAAGTGTTGAGCTAGTTTGAGCCATGTATTGTTAAAGTTTTGAAGTTTGCATTTGTCTTTGTTGAAGTGTTTGTGATTGTGTAATCATGCCGCCGAGAAGAGCTAACCGCCATCAAAATATTGAAGCTTTGTATAGAAGAGAAGAAGCCGAGCAAATGGAACAACGAATCAATGAGAAATTTGATGAAGGTATTGGGAATATAGAGAAATTGATGAATGACTTGAATCAAAGTCAAAGGAGAAGGTCGCCAATCTCGAACCATGGAGGAAACAGAGTTTCGCCATCGGTTGCGGAAGCGAGGAGGGTGTCGCCACAATCTTGTAGAGAAAGAAGAGAATCATCAGTTTCTATGAGACAAGAGCATCATGAGTATAGAGATGGAGAGAGAAGAACTTATCATAGATTTGAAGATGATCCATTTCATGACGTTGGAAGACATAGTAGAAGAGATATGAATGATCATGGGAATGTTGATGGTCGAGATCGATATAGACGTACATTTGATTTTGATGAAGAGGGTGATAGAGCTAGCATTCATTATCGAATCGAGACCAAGTTCGAAATTCATATCGAGATGTTGAGGATGATCGACGATGGGAGTCGGGTATGAAGATGGAAATTCCAGAATTCAAGGGTGGAATGGTAGCAGAAGAAATTCTTGATTGGTTGTCTAATGTTGAAGAAATTTTTGACTTCAAAGAAGTTCCTGAGAATCGAAGATTTAAGTTGGTTGCTACTCGTTTGAGAGGTAGAGCTTTAGCATGGTGGCAGCAAACGAAACTTACATGGGAGAGAATGGGGAAGTCGAAGATTGGATCATGGGAGAAGATGAAGAAACTGACGAAAGCTACATTTTTACCTTACAATTATCAATCACTCATGTATCGAAGGTTGCAGCATCAGAGGTAGGGGACAAAGGTTGTTAATGATTATGCTGATGAGTTTTATCAACTGATATCTCGAAATGACATCATGGAGACGGAAGAACAGTTGACTGCTAGATTTGTTGGAGGGTTGAGGATACAGATCCAAGATATGGTGAACATGTTTGATCCTAGATCTGTTGCAGAGGCAGATCAGAAGGCGTTGGCTTGGGAAAAGAAGGGAAGGCGTGGAGGTGATGTGTTTACAAATTCCAATAATCAAGTGAAGGGTGTTAGTGGAAGTTCTAATGTTTCTAAATCTGTTAGTAAACCAGTGGTGAAGGAGGCTAAGAAGGCAAATGTTAACAGCAGTTTCAAATGTTACAATTGCCAGGAGATGGGTCATAAAAGCAATGAATGTCCAAAGCCGAAGAAACGAACAATGATTGCTGAGATTGAAGAAGAGGATGAAGAGGCAGAATGTTCTAATTCATTACCAGTTGAGGCGGAAGACTTATTGTCGGGAGATGAAGGGTATTCATTGATGATGAGGAGAAGTTGCTTGACACCGAAGCAGGAGGAAAATAGTTGGTTGAGGAACAATATTTTTCAATCTACATGCACTATTCTGGGAAGGGTTTGCAAGTTTGTGATTGATGCTGGAAGTTGTGACAATATTATCTCTACAGAAGCAGTGAAGAAGTTGGAATTGAAAACTGAGAAACATCCTAAACTGTACAAGTTAGCATGGTTGAGGAAGGGTGGTGAAGTGAAGGTTTGACGAAGAGCTTGTGTTAATTTTTCGATTGGGAAGAAATATAAAGATGAAGTTTGGTGTGATGTTGTGGACATGGATGTGTGTCATCTGTTGTTGGGTAGATCATGGCAGTTTGATAGAGCAGTACAACACGATGGTCATGCTAATAACTACAGTTTCATGTTTGAAGGTACTAAAATCACTTTAGTTCCCAAGAAACAACAACAGAAGGAAAGCAAGTTGGAGGAGATTGAAGAACTGAAAACTTTGCTATCTTTGAAGGATTTTGTTAAAGAAGTCGAAGATGAGCCCGAAGTCTTTTTGTTGATTGGACATGAGAGTAATGAAGTGGTTGAAATTCCTGAAGAAGTCAAACCAGTGCTGGAAGAATTCAGTGATGTGTTCCCTGACGAGTTGCCAATGGAGTTACCACCGTTGAGGGATATTCAACATCAAATAGATCTTGTTCCAGGAGCTGTGTTGCCACATTGACCACATTACAGGATGAGTCCAAAGGAACATGAGGAGTTGCGAAGGCAAGTGGAAGAATTGCTAGAACAAGGGCGTGTACAGGAAAGTCTAAGTCCTTGTGCGGTTCCAGCCCTGTTGGTGCCGAAGAAGGATGGAACATGGAGGATGTGTACCGATAGTCGGGCACTGAATAAGATCACTGTGAGGTACAGATTCCCAATGCCCAGATTGGATGATTTGCTAGATCAGTTGAGCAGGGCTACTATCTTTTCGAAGATTGATTTGAAGAGCGAATATCATCAAATTCGAATTAGACCAGGAGATGAATGGAAAACAGCATTCAAAACACGGGAGGGGTTTGTATGAGTGGCTGGTTATGCCGTTTGGTCTTTCGAACGCACCAAGTACATTCATGCGGGTGATGAATCAGATTTTTAGACCATTTATTGGGAAATTCGTGGTGGTGTATTTCGATGATATTCTGATATACAGTGGAAGTCCAGAAGAACACTTGCATCATCTGAGAGAAGTGTTGATGGTACTACGATAGGAACAATTTTATGCTGCAACGAAGAAATGCGTGTTCATGACGCATAGTGTTTTATTTTTGGGATATGTTATATCAGGAGGAGGTATCCAGGAGGATCAGAATAAAGTTGAAGCAGTCAGAAATTGGCCACAGCCGAGGACAATAACATAAGTGAGAAGTTTTCATTGGCTAGCGTCATTCTACCGAAGATTCATTCCACACTTCAGTAGCGTGATGGCACCGGTTACTGATTGTATGAAGGGGAAGCAATTTTCATGGTCAGAGGATTTGCTTGTGAGCGGATCAAGGAACTTTTGACGACAACACCAATTCTGTATTACCATATTTTCAGTTGTTGTTTGAGTTACACACTGATGCATCTAAGGTTGGGATTGGAGGGGTGTTGAGTCAGAGGGGGCGTCCTATTGCATATTTCAGTAAGAAGCTATCAGGAGCGAAGATGAGGTATAATACATATGATGTGGAGTTTTATGCGATTGTCCAAGCTGTGAAACACTGGAGACACTATCTATTTCAGAAAGAGTTTGTTCTTTACACTGATCATGAGGCATTGAAACATTTGCAAGGGCAGGACAAGATTTTAGCAAGGCATGCATCGTGGATTGCCTATTTGCAGCAGTTTACTTTTGTCGTGAAGCACAAATTAGGGGTGACGAATCGTGTAGCTGATGCTTTGAGCAGGAGGAATCATTTATTGACGACAATGAAAGTTTAGGTGACAGGTTGCGAACTATTACCAGAGCTGATTGAAGAAGATCCTTACTTAATGATGTTTGTTGAAAAGGTCAAGGAGGGAAGTGCTGATGAGTACGTATTAGTGGATGGTTTTCTGTTCAAGGGAGATAAATTGTGTATTCCAGAAGGCAGTTTGAGAATGAAGATTATCAAAGAATTTCACGAGGAAGGTCATGTGGGCTGTGATCGTACAATGCAGTTGATAACGAAATCTTATTTCTGGCCTTCAATGAGGAAAGAGGTGGAAAGGTTTGTAGAGAGATGTCATATCTGTCAGGTTTCGAAGGGAACCGCGACCAATGCAGGATTATATATGCCGTTACCTGTACCGACTAAACCTTGGGTTGACGTGAGTATGGATTTTGTTTTGGGTTTGCCTAGAACTCAAAGGGGTAACGATTCCATTTATGTGGTGGTCGACCGATTTTCGAAAATGGCGCATTTTATTGCTTGTAAAAAGACGGCGGATGCTGTTCATGTCGCTCAGTTATATTTCAAAGAGATCTATCAACTTCATGGGTTGCCAGAGTCTATTGTTTCGGATAGAGATACTTGTTTTCTGAGTCATTTTTGGCTATGTTTGTGGAAGATGGTCGGAACGAAGCTGAATTTTAGTAGCGCTTACCATCCGCAAACTGATGGGCAACAGAGGTGGTTAACAGATCGTTGGGAAACTTATTGAGATGTCTTGTGAAAGACAATTTGAAGAGCTGGATTTGAAATTGTGTCAAGTGGAGTTTGCTCACAACCATGTGGTTAATCGAAGCACAGGTTTCAGTCCATTTCAGGTTGTTTATTCGACAATTCCAAAGGGACCGTTGGACTTAACAACAGTGCCATATCAGAAGGGATTTGTTAAGCGGGCTTGTGATTTCGTAAACGAGTTGCAGGAGTGCCACAGAACTGTTCATGACCGGTTGCTTGCATCAAATGAGAAGTATAAACAACTGGCGGATAAGAAGCGGAGAAGTGTGGATTTCAGGGAAGGTGATTTGGTTTACGCAGTGTTGACAAAAGATCATTTTCCAGTGGGAACGTACAATAAATTGAAGGCGCGAAAGATTGGTCCTATAGAAATTTTGACGAAAATCAATGAGAATGTGTATAAATTGAAATTACCAGAAGATGTTCATATTTCAGATGTTTTCAACGTCAAATACCTAATTCCGTATCATGGAAATGAACTTGTTGTGGAAGAAGATGGTGAAAATTTGAGGTCGAATTTCTGTCAACCGGGGGAAGATGATGCAGCGCGATCTACAGAATTACGAGGCTTAAGTCGCTCACGACCTAAGGACGAAGTTTTAGGTCGCTCACGACCTAAGGACGAAGTTTTGCAATCTGCTGTGAGGTTTGATGGGCAACGACCTAATATGAAGATAGCTCGTCCAAACGAACTAACAAATCAAGGCAAACGACCTATCAAAGTTGATGAAGAATTAGGTCGCTCGGAGTTAAGTCGCACGGGGTTAGGTCGCTCAGGATATGCCGCTTATGCTTGGATTGGTGATTACTTAGGTTGCTCCGACCTAACGGGTTACGACCTAACAAGCTAGGTCGCTCGAATCATAGGTCGCTACTGTCTCTGTTCTAAGCCGTGTTTTTAAGTCGCTGGAAGCCTAGGTCGCGTGAAGATGTTATGTGCTATCTTTGGGTCGTTTGTATAGGTCGTAAGCCGTTTGTAATATAGGTCGTTCACGACCTAGTGTGAGTTGCTGTTTGTGTTAGGTCGGTGTTGGCCAATGTTGAGTCGCTTATGTTGTATAGTGTGATGTTTTAACGACCTAGTTAGGTCGTAAGTTGCGTGTGAGTCATTTTTTAGTAACTCATGTGTTTTTAGGTCATTGGGTCTGTTAAGTCGCGTGTCTTTGTTGATGAGTCGCCGGTTGATAGGTCGCTACCGACCTATGCTAGGTCATGCCTATGAGTCTTGTACATATTGTAAGCCTATAAATAGGCATGGTCGGGTCATTTGTAAAGGCTGTTGATTTTGAATAAAACTTTGTTTGAGTTCTTTGTGCCTCTTTGAAATTGGTAGTTGAGTGTGATCTCCTATCTCCACTTTCGGTTATTCGAGTGCGCACGAATCAACGATTGTTGAAGCCAATTCACGGTGTCAAGTGCGCTTGATCAACGTTTGAAGAATTGTAGATCTTCTTTCACGGTATCGTGCGCGATCAACGTGTCGAAGATAGCTAGAATTCGGTATCTTTGTGATCAACGAATTTGGGCCTTTCAGTATCTTCAATCCACCTAGATTCATGGATCAAATTCGATTCAGTGGGATCTTTCACTCACATTTTTTTCCACTAAGAACGTTTTATGAAACTCTCTGACCCCCGAATTTGGAGTATCCTATTTGCTACTTTTACCGTTTCATCTATTTTTCCGTAATTCCGCTGTGTCACTTCTATCTGTAGAGATGATGGAACTAGAGTTTGGACTTTCTTCATTAAGTGCTGAAGTTTTGAATTACTTGACCTGGCAAGTCAAGGTCAACACCCTCAACCATCATTCTTCAAAGCTAACTGCCCAATGAAGTTGATATCAGATGAGGTCAATAAGTTTAGAGACTGGGAAAACTAGTTTTTCTTTGTCCGATGTTTCCAAAACATCAAAGGAATCTTTTCTACTCATCATAAGTTCAAATTTTCACTAACTTCCTTCGATTTGATTTCTTCCCTTGTCGAAACTTTATCTTATACCAGGTTCTCTTGCTAAGGAACTCAATAAAGTAGATAGAAGAATGGTGGAATCTCTTATCATGGCTTCTGTTAAGATAAGAAATCGATTGTAGCTG
Source organism: Allium cepa (assembly GCA_030765085.1). NCBI lineage: Eukaryota > Viridiplantae > Streptophyta > Magnoliopsida > Asparagales > Amaryllidaceae > Allium > Allium cepa. The sequence goes on along the minus strand of CM060943.1, from coordinate 868,888,004 downwards.
TCGATACCATCAAACTAGAGGAACCATTCTCTTCTTCTCCCTGGCTAAAGGGTTTTGGGGCTACCCCCTGTGATCCAGCATACTTCAAAGGGAAAACTCTTCTTCAACTTGGGAGATACCCAACACTTTTCTCCCATGTCACCCACCCTTGTAGACCACTCCGGCAAATTATCGGCACAACATTTGCTTTCTATTCTTGTTGTTTTCTAATTTTTGGGTAACATTTAAGTTGTTTGGGACCTTACAGGTGCTTCTTAGGTTACAATGCCTATTAGTGGTACCGTTCCCCCGCCTACAACCTCTGAAGCGCCATCTATCATTTAATCTCACACCAAATCCAAGAAGGCTTTCAAATGGAAGTTAGTGAAATGATTCGAAACTGAGCCACCTGAGAAGGTTGCTAAAGTTGTTGATGTAGAGGAGGAGGAAGATTCATCTCTTGATAATGCTCCGAAAAACCCAATTGTTTAAATTTCTAAAGAAAAATCAAAGCACAATCCAACCGTGACTAACCTTCTTTCTTGCATTTTATTTCTGATTCTCTAGCTGTACTTGAGCAAATGCAACTGGCTTTGCTGATGAATCCCTCCTCAAAGTAAATTCCTTCGAAGTCGTCCTCTTCTTCTCCTCTTTCCATTAATTTTAAAGAAATAGCTTAATCCATCTTACATTTCGAATTTTTCAGCTCTATCCATCTGCCTTCAACTGTCCCTGATTTGGTAGGACATTATCGCTCTTTGATAGAGGAACAATTTTTGGTGAGTTTTACCTTTATTAACTTTGTTATTACAAGTTTTCTCTAAATCTCTAACTTGCATTGCATTTTCTTCTTTCTGATTTCAAAAGGTTGGCTAGCTTTGAACGAGCAGGCATTAAAATATTCTGCTGAGCCCTTTGAATTTCGAGAGGAAATTTCTGCTCTTAGGAACCAAGTTTCCTCTCATTCCACGGCTAAAGGTGAAGCAACTAATGAACTGGAACAATTAAAAGCTTCTATTGCCCGGGTAGAAATTGATCTCCTCAAAGAAATAAAGGCTTAACAACTTCTTTCCGATGAAATATTCGCCATGGAGCTTGCTATAAAAGATTCTGACGAGGAAAAAGCCCGTATAGTAGCGAAGAACACTTCTTTTAAGAAAAAGTTCAAGAAGAATAGGGCCACTCTGAAACTCGCTGTCGATATGATCTTTGATGCTAAGCATCGAGTATCTCAATTTCTCACTTTCACTCTGGGGCAAATGTTGCTGAACTCTTATGAAGAAGCCATCATACTTGCCTATGCTTACAGATTAAATAAGCATCCTGATTTTGGTTTTCCCTTGCTTGACTCTGCCCTACTTGATAGAGTAACGCGCAAGATCAACCAAATGAAGCAGGGGAATAAACCTACAAAAGAGAAGGAAATTGACGCCTCTACGATTCTTTCTTTCGACGTCCCCTCCTTTCAAATTGAATCTGATTCTTAGGATGAGGGTGACAACTATGATGCAGCTGGTGAAGAAGGAGATGATAAAATTGATAACGATGAACACAACGACGATAATAATGATAATGATGATAACGTCGATGTTGGTCAGGGCATAGGTGGAGATGGTGGGGATCACAACGAAGCCTTTGATAAGGATAGGGATGATAACACCAAAGCTTCAGAGAAACAGCCAACCCTTCCTGCAACTACACCGCCTAAATTTTTTAGGCCTTCTGCTCCTCAACAGGATGAGCCCGCTCCTGTTAATGTTGAAGAGCCTAAACGGAAAGAGCACGCTTCCCAGGCCTCTGTCCTAATATCATCGTTGTGGGATTCTTTGTTTAAATATATTTCACTTTGAAGATAATAATAATAGTGCTAATCATTCATTTTAGATAAGAAAGAAGTCTATCCTCCCCTATCAAACAAAACCTGAGAGGAAATAAGCTGAAATTAACAAGTTATATAGGGAGTTAGATAAGAAAATACGGGAGCATAATGTACTTTCTGATAAGTATCATAGACTCTATAGGATTGCATCGGTGCTGGCGTCTTTTAAACATTTAATGGATGCCCCTTTATTAAAGAGAGTGCACCTCCGATAGACACCCTTTTGAAAGAATACTAGGAGTTAGTCACTCTATTTTGCATGTTGATTGAAGAGAGGGTCGTTCTAATCAACTTTTTATATAAAGACTACTGTAGACACTCAATAATCGATTTCTCATACTTAGGTGAATTTAGCGGGGGTTTACTTTGATGCTTTCATAAGAGATACTTGGATGAATTCGGATCTGACCCACACCCTGGATCTTGTTGGAACTTACCATGGGTCAGATCGATTCACCAAGATCTCCCCCTAGAAAAGCTTAAGTATTACAAGAACAAATTTTTGTCTAAATTATTTTAAAAATCTATATTGTAGGAACCGGATGAGTAGTTGTAAACATGTAACAATTTATTGTTTTATAAATATTGGTTTTAGTCTTACTTTTATGCTGAGCTTCATTTTATTATATTATCATAGAGTGATTTTTCGTTAGGTCATCTTATTTCTAGAGACCATTTATGTAACATCTTGTATCTGAAGGCCAAAAGTTAAGGGCTATAAATGCTTCAGTCATCCACAGTATTAACATTTGGTGATTACAATATTGATAATGGTAGTTATAATATCATAAGCTCATGAATACGAACAAAATCATGGATTTCAAAAAACCAACATTTTGCTGATTACATTTTAAAACAATAATTCATATCCATGTTACATAATCACTTAACGTTTCCTAGGCAATTATTAAGTATATCTTTATGAAAATACCCTTGGTTGATCAAAGTAAAATAGTCATATCTGACTAATATACACACTAGAATCAAAGGAAAACAAGACTACTAATCCTAATCAGCTATCCGATATCCACCTGCTCGTCTTCAGATGCTTTATTCGCCAAAAGACTAAAACATAAAAACCTCAACCCTTAGCCTACTAAAATCAATTTTGAGTACCCGAGAGTTTAAAGGGAAACAAAAACTTTGAGTCGGACATAAAGCCAAATGTAAATAATTTTGTTACATCTTGGTTTATTGAAATTAAGTAAGACCACGCCGCTTAGCGGAACAAGTTTCCCCTCACTTATGTCCTGTTTAAAACATATACTTCGCAAATCCTTTCCTACAACCAAACTTGTTAAGCAAACTGATTATATCAAATAGAAATATCCTTTATACTAATAAAAAGGCTATCTATCCGTAAAACAAGTAATATGTGAGCTATTGCCCACAATATAAAAGGAAGGTTAGCGAGGTCCGTTATGCTATAAATGGACTATCTGTCCATACAACTGGACCGACTGCCCACAAACTTGACTAACTGTTCGAAATTTAGGCGGACTGCCTACAAAATGGACTAACTCTTCGAATTATTTTCTTAGGGTTAAATACCCCTTAATTTTTCCTTGAAAATCATTTCAAAATGATTTAGTCCTTCAAATCATTTAAACACACATAAGGAAATTATATCTTTATCTTTACACAAAGCAATTTTGCCATGTTATATATACACTTTACTCAAAACAATGTTGATAAGATTTAATAAGCATTAACTATCCTTCCAAGACATGTTAAAACCCTTTTTTAACTAAAAAATACTTAGGCTATATTGCCCATTCAACATATTTGAAATCTCTATTTTAAACCTTTAAACAACCCTTTCGAAACCCTTGAAGGTAACCTCTTCGAAACGATTGAAAGACCACTTCGAAACCATTAATTATAACTATTCGAAAACATTGGAAAAACCGTTCCATTCTTTTCTCCGAAAGCGTGAAATTATTAGACATCCCCCATCAAAACCTTTTAAATAATGCCTTTTGAAAACATCGAAAAACCATCCTTTCAATCCTTTCAAAACTCTAGGGAACCACCCTTTACGAAACCATTCATTAAAACCTCATGAAAAAGTCAAAACTCAGTCTTTTTGAAAGCACTTTGGGTTTAATTTAAAATATGTGGAGACCCATCGAAACCATTTAATAATGTCTTGGTCGAAACTATTTGGATTCTGCCTTCAAGTAGTGCAAAAGGATCAAAAACCGATTAAAATCAAATGCATATGCTTCGATCCATTTTCTAAGTAATGAAGTGATGGTGTCGAAACCATCCCTTTGAAAGCATTGGAGAGGTAACCAGGTTTTAGAAAACAAAACAACACTTTCAAAACCATCTGGGTCGAAAGGTAAAAAGCGGCAACAAAAGGTTTCGACTTAGTCGAAAGCAATTATTTAAAAACAGAGGCGTAACCTAATCAAAACCATTTCCTTTAAATCCCTTGATTTGGTCGAAAGTTACTTCATCAAAAGCCATTTAGTTGAAAGCAAGTAGGCATATTTCTTTAATTTAATACAAAGTGTTGCTTCAACCTCTTCGGAACCCCTCGTTTTGACATCCTACCTTCCGCCTACATCCAGTTCACTAGTACCAGTAAACTAATACTATGTGTATTGGTTACGACTATGTCGGAAGCGAAGACGAGGAGGCGGAACCTGGTTCCGACGGTGTTGAAAATGTGAAAAACATGTGGCAAATAGTTCTTTTCACCTAACCTGCCTTTCGTGTCTAATTATGATTTGTTGCCTCTTTCTTTACCAATTAAAAGTACCGCACTTTGTCAGAAGTGCAGTCGACTTTCTAGATTTTATTATTTAAATCATTTTACAAAAAGCCCCTTCTCCTCTTTTAACTATATAAAATATTAAGGTCCTAAACCTTTAATAATTTTATATAACCCTTAAAACACTTAGGAAAATCTACAAAAAGTCCAGAAAATCTATTTTAATATGTTTTCCAACATATAAACATTTCAGACCCCAATCTTTTATTATTTACCCAAAAATAGTTATTAACCCAAATTAATATTTTCTTTACCAGAAAATTCATATTAATTCCACGAAAATTCAAAAAAATTTGAAAATTGAAATCCATCTCCAAAATAATATTTACGATCTTCACAAAAATTGGCAAGGCATTTGGATGTTATTTTGTAGGGTTTTTATTTTAAAAAATATCGTAAGTTTGATATGAGTAACCATAATTCATCAACAATTAGAAATATTCATTCCACCATTCAAAAACATGGAAAAACATTGCAAAATATTTAGAATTCATATTAAAACCAAAAACACAATCCAAATTGAAATGTAAACATTATTCGCCTTAGCTTTAGAGATTATGGAGATTGGGATGTGAATAGATTTGATTTGAATTAGCTTCTACCCAGCTTTTCTTCTTCTCTTTCTTGTTAATGGTGGCCGACCCTTTATTTTAAAATTTAGGAATGAAAAATAAACGTGTAAAATTTTTCAAGGTCAAGGTTTGGAGGATATAGGAATGGTCTCTTTCCTATTATACCCCTGTTTAATTCAATTTAAACTCTTCTGTAGTTCATTGTTAAATCGGCCGATTACCCTTAATTAAAAATCGAATCTCATTCTCCTAATCAACACATTATTTTATTTAATTTAACCAATTAAATATTCTAAATAATGTTTCCAAAAATCTTGGGTGTTACGTTTCCCCTCCTTAAAAAAATTTCGTCTTTGAAATTATGGTAAGGTACACAACAAATCAAACAAGAAGGTATAACATACCATCAAACAAGTCGGGATAAGTATCTCTAATCCAGCATTCAATCTCCCAAATACAGTCCCTATCATCGTCGCTCTACTTGACTTTGACAAATCTGACCTTGTTGGTTCTAAGCACTTCTCATCTCTTGCAAAAATATGAGCAGGCTTCGTCACTATGGTCAAATCTGGCTCTACCACTAAATCATCTTGCACAGTTGGTGCAATAGCAGTCTCCGGGTATCTATCACACTTTCCGAGATGAGAAACATGAAAAAATTCGTGGGCTCCTGCCAAACTGCTCCGTAACTCAACTGTATATGCAAAATTCATGATCCTCACAATAATAGGAAAAGTTCCAATGAATTTCGGTGATAACTTTCCTGGTTTTCCAAATCAAATCACACCCTACGTTGGTGACACTTTGACGAAAACCTGGTCTCCAACCGAAAACTCTAGATCTTTCCCTTATCTACTAACTTTTCTTCATAGACCGAGGCTCCTTCATTCGAGCCCAATTGACCTCAATCTTTTCTGCGGCTTCTCTAACTAAATCAGGACTAAGAACTAACCTATCCCCGGTCTCTAGCTAACATACGGGAAATTTGCATGGCCTTCCATACAAAGCTTCAAATGGTGCCATCCCAATACTAGTCTGATAACTATCGTAATATAAAAAATCGACTTAATGTAGATGGTCCTCCCATGATCCCCTGGAATCTATACACAAGCTCTTATCAAATCTTCCAAGATCTTGTAAACTCTTTCCATTTGCCCATCTGTCTGCAGATGGTAAGCAGTACTCATCTTGAGCTTGGTTCCCAAAACTTCGTCCAGACACTTCCAGAACTCACTAATGAACAAAGGATCTCTATCAAAAACTATGCTACTAGGAATTCCATGTAGTCTAACCGCATTCTTCAAAAATAACCTTGCCAAAACAGGTGCCATTTTGACGAAACTGGAATAAAATGGGCACTCTTGATCAATCTATCCACCATGACCCATATACTATCGTTTCCTCTGTTCAACTTTAGGACCCCTTCATTGAAAATCCACAAAGATAGAATCTCATTTCCATACTTGAATATCTAATGGCTGAAGCAACCCACTTGGTTTCTGATGTTCAGCCTTTTCCTATAGTCAAATCACGCACTGCTTCGCACACAACCTAATATCCCTCTTCATTCCTTCACTAAAGAAACTCATCTTCATGTCCTAATACATCTTAGTAGCTCTAGGGTGAATAGAGAATTTGAACGATGGATTCCTCAAAGACTTCTCTCCTTATGCTTCCTACATTCGAAACACATAATCTTCCTTTCTTTCTCAACCTCCCATTATGGTCAAGACTAAAATTCATGTCATCGCTCTCAGTATCATCTCTTAGTTTCCTAATCCATTCAGTTAATACTAGACCGTCTTCCTATTTAGCAGCGATCCTTTCAATCATCACTGGTCGAACTTCCAAACAAGATAATAAAACTGTATCTCCACTAGACCAAGACTTGATACCAAGCTACGATGCCCCACCCCTAGATCCACATTAACAAAGAGTATAACTGAGTACTAACATATGCTAATACAAAGGATAGGGCCGGTTAAGTTCGACCGTCCAGCTTTGTCTTAAACATCTATTGAACACGTCGATTAGGTGCTTTGAATTTTTTTATTTCTCAAGTGGAACGACTTGTTCAATAAATGCTTAATACAAAACTACAATGGCTAATGGATCTATCAGAACAAAATACAACAATAAATACAACATACCAAAGAACAACCGTCACATAAGTATATATACGTATACATAGATACATCCCAGTACATTACAAACGATAAAACAGAAGTGGTACAAGGACCACAATATATATGGAGTCAAAAAAATATATACATATCCATGTTTTACAAAGCGACTACAAAATACAGAAAAGGTGATAAGTGCAATCAAGTCCTTCCACTTAGCAATCATCGCTAAAACCGCATTCTGATGTTTCTTGCTAAGTGCATCTGCAATCTTGTTGCCCTTGCTTGGTGTGTACTCAATCCCAAAATCATATGCGGCGGTAAACTCCAACCACCTTTGCTGTCTCATGTCCAAATCTTTCCGAAAGAACAAATACTTCGGCAACTTATGATCTGTATAAAACTCAAACCTTTCTCTCAAAAGGTAATGTCTCCATACCTTCAAAGCAAAAATAACTGCAGCCAACTCTATAACATGTGTTTTATACCCGACTTAATGTGGTCTAAGCTGAGCATAGCCCTTACTCCTATTCTACATGCATCGGTAAAAACCACCAGATCTTGATTCCCTTCTAGAACAACCAACATAGGTGCATGGGCCAATAATTATTTCAAACTACGGAATGATTCCTCACACTTATCGGTCCACACAAACTTAATATCCTTTCTCATCAACTTGGTCATCGGTGCTGCTATCCGCGAAAAATCTTTAATGAACCTCCAATAATAACCAGCTAACCCAAGGAAACTCTTTATCTCCGTCACTGTCTCGGGTATCTTCCAACTATTCACTCTTCATCCTTTGTCGATCTACTGCCAATGCTTCCTCTAAGACTACATAACATAGAAACTTCACTTCTTCCTTCCAAAAATGTCATTCGAAAACTTCGCCTTTAGCTGATGCTGCCTCAGCGTCTCAAGCACCACTATAAGGTAAGCTTCACACTCTCTTTCATCCTTAGAGTATATTAAGATATCATCTATGAAAATCAATACGAACCTATCCAAGTGCTCTCGAACAACCCAGTTCATCAAATCCAAAAAGAAAGACGGCGCATTAGTCAGTCCGAACTGCATAACTAATCATTCATATAACCCATACTTGGTCCTAATTTCCATCAAAGGTATACTATCCTCTGCTACCCATAGCTAATGGAAACCTATCGCCAAATCCAACTACGAAAATACCTTAGCCCCACCCATCTGGTCCAACAAATCGCCAATCTTCAGCAATAGATATCGATTATTTATCGTCCTCTTATTCAACTTACGATAATCGATACGTAGCCTTAAAAATACACCCGGTTTCCTAGCAAATGCTATAGCTGCTCTATATGGCGAACTACTTGGCCTGATAAAATTCTTGCCCTTCAAATCTACCAACTGCACATTCAACTCCCTCATCTCTACAGGGGTCATCTTTTTTGGCGTTCTACTCACTGGTTCGACTCCGAGAACCAAATTTATCCAAAAATCAATGGCTCATTTCGGTGACAATCCAACCATAGGCTCAAACACATCTGTGAATTCTCTAACCATGAAAACTTGACTCAACTCATCATCCAACTCCATAGCACCCAACAAAGCATTCATCTCGCCGCAACAACCTTCTACAGTATAAACTATTTGCTCACTACAATCGAGGTATCTAAGCAATATTTTCCTATCCTTGCAAAATATTCTAGCATCATGCTCACTTAACCAATCAATCCCTAGAATAATCCTGAATCCCACAAAAACAAACACATGCAAACTACAAACAAAAGTATGACCTAAGAGGTGAAACTCCAACTGGTCACATCTCAACCCTAGATTTTCATACCCTCCTATTGGATTCGCAACCCGTAAGAAAGTTGCTAAATAAGTGGGTTCCATGTTAAGCTTATCTATTAGATATAAAAGAATGTGATGCACCAGTATCAAATAGAACGCTAACAATCACACCATGAATCTGAAGCTTACCCCCTAAGATTGTCTTTCCTTCTTCCTGAGCTGTAGGTTTAGAAGCAACAGGCTTCAATGCATACACCTTTCCCTTTCCATCCTTTGCGGACTACTTGCACTAGCTCGTTTATCTTGAATCACACTAATGCGTTATTATTTCCAAACCACAATTTACTACTTAAACTTAATTTATGCTTATATCAATTTACCTTTACACTTCCGTTACTATAATAAAAATCATTTAAGTAACGTTTATTATTAATAACAACATTGTAATCACCTAACATTTTAAATGAACTTTATTTACAATAAATTCATTGACCAATTTTATTAGGTAATTTATAATAGTTGCTATCCTATCCTTAAATTTATTTCATAAATTAACCCACTTCATCTGAATCCTTATCTATGCAATATTCCAACACTTAATTTCATTAAATACCAATTACCCCAATTATTTCATTTATACTAAGCCTTATCATTTAAAAATAATTTATCAAATTGAAATGTTCATTCAAGTTTATAGATTATTACTCGTATTAACATAATTCCTTAATTTATTTTAATTTCCGTTTCAATGTTCTTTTATTACAAAATCAATTAAATACTTACCTTTCTCATATTAAATTATACACATGTATAATCCTTTCCACTATTCATTATTTAGAATTCTATTTAAATTTCAGTCTCTTGTAATAACTCATTTATTATACATTTGCGTATCAATAAATAAGGTTCCAAATGAATAGGGTTTATTAAATTCAATTTTTTTATAATTAAGTCTATTACAACCAATGTAATATTTCATAGGCTTATTATTAACATTTACTTCGCTACCAGTTATAACAATTTCTACTAAAAATTAATTACATAAACTCATTAATTTAACCAAAAATAAATCCACGAAATTACGGGTCATTACACTCTCCCCCACTCAAAACTTTTCGTCCCCGAAAAGGAAAAATAAGAGAGAAGGAAGAATTAAATAAATAATACATCTTATTCCAAAGATTAACTTATAACAATAATTTACAAAAAAAAATTTAAATAAAGTATACCCATTTTCTAATCATTATATCTTTTTATACTTAAATAAATAAAGTTTGGAAAAACATTTTCAAAATAATTTCTAAGTCCAAAAATTTACGAAAAATTCCAGCAGAGTCTCCCTTGTACGGGAAGGCTCGAGAGAACATATAATATCAAAAATATCACGTATAATATCTAAAATATAATATCCCAACACGGGAAAATATATATATAAAATAGCGCTATAAACCGTAATCTGAAACATACCTATTTATCGGGAACTTTACGCTTAATTTATGGAACCAAAAGCAGTAGCAATTGCTTCCATAACCTGCATTTCACTTATAAAAACCAAAGGGTTAACAATTTATATAAAGCGAAATATTTAAGTGGTTTCAATCACTAACAACAAATCAATACAACAACCATCAATTTCAACAAACAGCATACACAACAAATACAAAACAACCTTCCAATCAAACCAAAACAAATAGTTGTTTGGATTCAAAATTTTAAATTGTACGGAATGAAAAATAAACCATCAAGTGCATCATTTATTCAACAGTCTTAGATATAACAAAATGGATTATTCATCCATCCCAACAAATTGAAGTTTCCTTACCCAACAACCACAAACCACGACAAACAAAAATTTCAACAATAGATTTAGTCTATTCATATTTATTCCATTCATACATTTGTTGTTTGATTCTTTTCATTCATATAACAGTTTATCCTTTTATTTTCATTTATTTCTTTCAATTTTATTTTCATTTTATTTCTTTCAATTTTATTTAGAAATAACTTCAACCCTTTTTCTTAAGTTTACAGTTTCTCTTCATTATATTACATTCATTTATTTCCACTTACTACTTACTATTATTCATTTCCATTAACTCGGGTCATGCCAGTTTCCACCTTTTTTCCACTATAATCATTCATTCATTTATTATTGCATGACCTCATTTTTTTCACACTTTAATTACTTAAGTTTATAATCATATATTTGTCATACTTACCTTTAATTATATTTACTTGATAAAATTTCAATTATAACTTAAGTTTATAACATTAAATTCTCATTTACAGCAATTTCATTGAATACTTCCATTATTTCAAATTTCTACTTGCATAATATTCTATTACAATCTCTTATTAGACATTTCAACCTTTAATATTTGGTAAGTTATATATATGTCTTTAAGAATGTAATTAAAATCATACAAGTTTCTCTTATTTCATTCAATTAATTCGTTTTTCAATAAATTTTTACCCTTTGTCTTATAAGTTACAATTTCAACTTACCTTTTATTTCCATTATAACTTAGCCTTAAATCTTCTTACCTAATTTAGAGGTTTCATTTATTAATTACTTACCTTTCGTTTCACTACAATAATTGAAACAATTAATTAATGGAAATTTAAGAATTTAATACCGGGTTAAATTTCAAATTATTTTAAAATAATAGATAAATATATTCTTACAACTTATATATCTCTAATTATATTTAAAACCATTCAAAATTTATATATTTTTTTCAAAAATGAATCTGCAGTAAAACTACTATAGTGGCCTTCCCCTTCGAAACTTGAAAATGAAAGTCGATGATGCGGCCGGCATCACCGAAATTATTTTCCAACGACAGAGAGGAAAGTACATGACACAGCGGATTATAATGGATGACGACGAAATGAAGATTTCATGTCAAACTAATCGAAGAACGATTAGATGAAGCAATATAAATCGATGGATTGAAAGATAACGAATGCCCAAATTCATTGATCTCCATAAGATACCGAATTCTAGCTATCCCCAACACATTGATCGCACACGATACCGTGTCAAAAGATCTACGATTCTTCGACGTTGATCTCGCGCACGAGATTCTATGAATCGGCTTCAAATCCGTTGATTCGAGCGCACTCGAATACCGCAAATGAAGAAAAGAGACAACGCTCAACTTCCAATGTCAAAGTGGCACAAAGCACACAAACACAAAGTTTTATTCAAAAATCAACCAAGTTGACAAATGACCCAACATCCCTATTTATAGGGTTTCAACGCAACACATCACTAGGTCGTTAACGACCTATCACAGAAACGACCTAACAGACTCACACACGCGACCTACGAGTTACTTTACCAAACATAAGCGACATAACATATACAACATAGAACAACATCGCAAATGACCTACATTATGCGACTCAACAATATTTACAACATACACGACCTAAGACTTAAGAAAGCATACAACACAACAAAGCGATTCACGACCTACGGCCTTGCGACTTAAGTACATAGCTCGGCTTCAGGCTTTATGCTTATATCAATTTACCTTTACACTTCCGTTACTATAATAAAAATCATTTAAGTAACGTTTATTATTAATAACAACATTGTAATCACCTAACATTTTAAATGAACTTTATTTACAATAAATTCATTGACCAATTTTATTAGGTAATTTATAATAGTTGCTATCCTATCCTTATATTACCAAACATATTATCAATAAATTCATTTTGTTTTTTTCTCTACTCTTTCTTATTTACTCCATAACAATCCGCCCTTTTGTATGGTTTAAGTCTGACGTTTGTAGTTTATCGTCGATTTAAATCATGCGAAATGGCGGGATGTTACATCTAGTATCATAGCTTTGGTTTAGCGATAAACCTTAGCTTTGTGAGGTTTGACTCTTTATTAATAGGGTAGTAATACCCTATGGGAGTCGCTGAGTGTATATATATGAAAGAGCGTATTTCTTAGTGTTATAAAAGGTTTTAATATTGTGTTAATTTGTTCCGTTTTGTATTTATAAATTCTGGTTGATGCATGGGACGCTATGACATCAATAGGGATTTCTAAACACTATTTATACTTATTTATAAAATATATATGGTTGTTTCGTATATTTTTAATCATCATCTCAGTTAATTGCATTTCTTTAAATTAAATCGTTATTTAATTTATTATTGAATATAATTGCCACTTATTTACCTGTTATATATAATCAGTTATATATTGATATTTGATTGATTGTTTTGTATGATGATTGTGATGGATGTATGATTTTATGATGGATGAATGGATGTTTTATTTATATCATCATAATCTGCAAGTTGTTATGCATTTATTTTGATTCGGGATTGCGGTTTGAAATGATATACAACCGTAATTTTATTTTTAAATTGCGGATTGAAATGATAAATATCCGTATCACTTGATCATATGATAGAAAATTATATACAGGCACCGTGGTATATATATATATAAAGTTATTTTTGATATAATTTTTATGGTTTTGTAAAGAAATATATAGGCTATACAGATATTGATTTTAGATGTTATATAAATGCTATTTTATTATTGATTTAGCTATGTATAAATTTGATTGAATTATAAAATAAGCTAAATAATAAAGTTTGAATTTCTTTTATATAATATGGTTAAGTGTCTATTTAAATTCTATTGCATATAGAGTTTATAACGACTCAAATAAAATTAAGGTTGGAAGATTTACGATTTGAATTTAAGATTTAAGGATTATCCTCGAAAAATTTGACTTGAAATATAAATAAATTAAGATTTAAAAGGTATGATTTTATAACTTGATTCTTGTTTAGAGGATTTAAATGAATATCAAATTTGTTTAAATGAATATTATCAAGTTAATGTAATTGGAAGAATATCCGGTTATTTTAAAGTCTAAAGGTTTTACCAAAAATGATATTTGATTTATTAAGTAAGCATTTCAAATCTAAATAATAGTAGTTGAAAATGATACATATGAAATTATCAAAGAATAAGTTTTGAAATGGTGGAATAATTAAAGCTTTGAAATATATGGAAATTATATTGGTTTATTTGGGAATTTAAAATCCATATTGGAATTGATTTGTAAAGGTGAAGAAGCTATTTTACTATATAAAGTAATTAAATATTTAAACCATTTAAGTGGTGTAGTATGTTTCAAAGTTCTGAAATTCAAAGTTTTATGTTTTGAAAGGTTATGTTTCAAGTTTTGGTTTCGAAATATTATAACTTTGAAATGTTATAGTTTTAGAAAAGGATATATTGATATCAAATTTGATTTGGGTTTTAAAAAAAGAGGAAATGATATCATATTTATATGGATTTGAAATGGATATTATATTCTGGTTTTAAAAGGATAACTATTTTGATAAGACCGCGGTGTAATAATACCGTTTGGTTGTTGAAGAGACCGGGTCGGAAGTTGTCATCTCTCTGCCAATTCCGGAAATCGCTTTAACAACCGTGCACGCGGTGGAGATTCCAGAATGAAGTAGGAGGGTGGCGGCGTTTCCTTTGAGGTAAATACGTGGACCCGACTCCCGTGAATTGGCATAAGGTGGCTAAAACAGGAGCGATTCTCGGGCCAATGAGGTAGCACCTTTGATCGGACACATCCCTTCGATATTTTACTTTGACTTTTGGATTGATTCGGTGGCCACTTTTGATTTTTTTTTTATTTGGAGGTGTGGGTCGAGGTGGGCGGTGCGCGCTACGCATTACCACCAGCCCGGATAGCAATTGGTATATCTACCCTGGCATTGCCTAGTTGTGCCATGTCACCTACCATATCGCGCCTTGTACGAGTTTGGTTTTCTCCCGTAGCCCGTGTGGTATCCTCTGGTGCTTCCCGATCAGGAGGGACCATGATATTATATGGACCACTGGGACTATTACGTGTTAAGGGCTATATGAATAACCCTTAACGCTATTAAAAAGTAAGTTCATTTTACTGTAGACATTATTATAATAGCAAAATATTCCTACATAGTAAATAGTTACGGATCCTTAGGAGATGTGAATCCTGAGCATCTCTTAAGTTACTGCACTCACGTTAGACACTGGATAGAAGATGTCAAATCCCGTAAACATCTCTGACGCCGTTACACTCATATTTATTTTCGTTGATTTAACTTACATAAGATCTTTTAGTTCTGACTCGAATGTTTTATCGTTTAATTCGCTCGGGTCAGTCCGAGCATTTCAGGATTTAATGATTTATCCTGGAAGACGGAGACGAAGATTTGTAATACTATTATCTACTATATTATTCCACTACACCATTTTATTCCGCAGCATTATTAATATTCTCTGATATGGGTAACTCTGATATGTGTAATATAAGTATAATCAAATATTTTGTAAAACAACTTCATGAACTGTATATTTGATTATTATATTTTATCGTTCTACTATAAGATTCTATTTTGTTTTTTCTCTACTCTTTCTTATTTACCCCATAACAATCCGCCCTTTTGTATGGTTTAAGTCTGACGTTTGTAGTTTATCGTCAATTTAAATCATGCGAAATGGCGGGATGTTACATCTAGTATCATAGCTTTGGTTTAGCGATAAACCTTAGCTTTGTGAGGTTTGACTCTTTATTAATAGGGTAGTAATACCCTATGGGAGTCGCTGAGTGTATATATATGAAAGAGCGTATTTGTTAGTGTTATAAAAGGTTTTAATATTGTGTTAATTTGTTCCGTTTTGTATTTATAAATTCTGGTTGATGCATGGGACGCTATGACATCAATAGGGATTTCTAAACACTTAATAGGACAGACCGACATAATATTTGTTTATCGATAAACCTTAGCTTTGTGAGGTTTGACTCTTTATTAATAGGGTACTAATACCCTATGGAAGTCCCTTAGTGTATATATATGAAAGAGCGTATTTGTTAGTGTTATAAAAGGTTTTAATATTGTGTTAATTTGTTCCGTTTTGTATTTATAAATTCTGGTTGATGTACTTAAGTCTGACGTTTGTAGTTTATCGTCGATTTAAATCATGCGAAATGGCGGGATGTTACATCTAGTATCATAGCTTTGGTTTAGCGATAAACCTTAGCTTTGTGAGGTTTGACTCTTTATTAATAGGGAAGTAATACCCTATGGGAGTCGCTGAGTGTATATATATGAAAGAGCGCATTTGTTAGTGTTATAAAAGGTTTTAATATTGTGTTAATTTGTTCTGTTTTGTATTTATAAATTCTGGTTGATACATGGGACGCTATGACATCAATAGGGATTTCTAACCACTTAATAGGACAGACCGACATAATATTTGTTTTTAATATAGGTAAATGAAATAATTTTGCCAATTATATTTTCTATATATAAAATAAATTTTTATAAATAAGATATGTATTTGGTTGCTATATATTGGTTGTTAGGTAATGGAAATATAAATAATAGTTGAAATAAAGTTGAAAATAAAATAAATGAAAATTGGAAATTTAGAACTTAAGTTCCGGGGTTTTGAAACTTTCTTTCGAATAATTTTGGAATATGGTAATAATATTGTTAGAAGTATTTTCTGATATAAATATTTCAATTTAATTTGAAAGAATTTTTTTGAAAAGAAACTTTGAAAAGAAATAAGTTATATACTCCCCTCTCTGTCGCTGTAAAATAATTTCGGTGATGAGTGCACGCGTCATCGACATTCATTTTCGAGTTTCGAAATGGAAAGGCCACTGTAGTAGTTTACTGCGGATTTATTTTGATAAATAAAAATAAACTGTTTTAAATATAATTGGATATCTAAATACGTTTATCTATTATTTTAAAATGACTTGAAATTTTACCAGGTACCTAGTTCTTAACTTCCATTAATAAATAGTTCCAATTAGTGTAGTGAAATGAAATTCAACTGATAGTTGAAATCTCTAAGTGAAATAAGAAATTTTAATGCTAAGTTATAAATGGAATTAAAAGAAATTTGAAATGTGTAACCTATAAGCAAAGGATATTATTATTGAACATTTAATTAATTGAGGGTAATGAGAAAAACTTGTATAATTTTTCAGTTACATTCTTAAAACATATATATAACTTACCAATATTAAAAGTTGAAATGTTTAATAAGAAAATGTAATGGAAATTGTACAAGTAAAAGTATGTAAAGAAAGTGTTCAATAAATTGCTTTAATTTTAAGAATTGATGTTATAGAGTTATAAACTTAAGTATAATTGAAATACTACTAATTCATATAATAGAAGGCAGGTATTGTAAGTAAGAAATTTTAAACTTAAGTAAATAAGTTAAAGTTATTTCTAAATAAAATTGTAAGAAATGAATGTAAATTAAAAAGATAAATCATTACATGAATGAAACAGAGAAATCAAACAACAAATGTATGAATGGAATTAATGAGGATAAACTAAATCTGTTGTTTGAAATTGTAACGTCCCGCCTTTTCGCATACTTTAAATCGACGCATGTGGCCATTCAAACAATATGGAAGGGCGGATTTTTATGGGGTAAATAAGAAAAACAGAGAAGAGAAAAAAAACTAAACAGAATCTCACAGCGGAAGGATAAAATATAATAATAAATATACAGTTCATTAAACTGTTTACAAAACATTTGATTCTTCTTCATACAATAAATATCAGAGTTCACATGCCAATAAATATCAATGCAGCAGAATAAAGTGTAGTGGAACCATATAATATATAATAATAATAGTAACGAAATCTTCGTCTTCTTCCTCCAGAAATAAAGTCTTCAAATCATGAAACGCTCGGACTGACCCGAGCGAATTGAAAAGACAAAACACTCGAGTCAGAACTAAAAGATCTTATGTAAGTTAAATCAACAGGGATAAATATGAGTGCAGTAACTTAAAAGATGTTCGGGATTCACATCTCTTAAGAATCCGTTAAACTATTTACTATATAGTATATTTCGCTATTATAATAGTGTCCAATTGTAAAATAAACTTACTTTTAAATAGCGTTAAGGCTTTACATTTTCCACCTTAACACATTTATATATTCACATAGTCTATACAGTACCGTAATCTCCCCCGTACTGGACGTCGTCAGAGGGCACTCCATAGGTATGGTACAAAACCAAAATCGTATAAGGCGCGATAGGGTAGGTGACACGGCACAACTAGGCAATGCTAGGGTAGATATACCAATTACACATCCGGATTGGTGGTAACGCATAGCCGCAGCTACCGCCCACCTTGAACAAACACCCCCAAAATCAAAAAAATAAAGGTGGCCACCGAATCAATCCAAAGTCAGAGTATAGTATCGAAGGGATGTGTCCGATAAAGGGCGCTAACCCCCTTGGCCCGAGAATCGCTCCTGTTTTAGCCACCTAATACCAACTCACGGGAGTCGGGTCCACGTATTTACCTCAAAGGAAACGCCGCCACCATCCTACTTCATTCTGGAATCTCCACCGCGTACACAATTGTTAAAGTGGTTTTCGGAGTTGGCAGAGAGTACGACAACTTCCGATCCCAGTCTCTTCAACAACCAAACGTTATTATAACACCGTGGTCTTATCAAAAATAGTTTTACTTTGAAAACCAGAATATATGCCCATTTCAAAACCATATAATACGATACCATTTTTCGTTTTAAAAACCAAATAAGTTTGATATCATTTATAAACCCAAATCAGTATAATCATCTTTATTTCACATATATCTTTTCCAACATCATACTGCTTTAAAACTTATAATATCTGAAACCAAACATTTGAATTATAACTTTCAAAACATAATACTTCGAAATTCATAGCTTTAAAACCATAACTTTCAAAACTTAAATGGTTTGGATATTCAACAGTATATAAAATAAAACAGTTGAATTTAAAATTTCTTTAACACTTAAATAATTTCCACGCCTTTACAATTTTATTTACTTTAAATTTAGTCCAAACCCATAACCTTTAGATTCACTTTCAGTTTCAATAAAAACACTTCGATTTCAGTATTTTCAAACTTTGAGTATTTAATAAATTTCAAAACCAAGGTTAGCAATTTCTATTCAACAATTCATTGTCCTATTATTTAGTTTTGAAACGTTTACATAATAGATCCATAACCAAAATAAAACCCAATTTATTAACACTAAAGATTTCCTTCCATTTATTTATACTAGAATTATTCATTTAATTTATCTTGAATAAAAATCCAGTTATAAATATCATACCTTTAAAATTTCCAAGATTAATAAGTTTACACCAACTTGTGGAGTTTAATTTTTAAATAAGCCCAATTCCAAATAAATTTCCAATTTAATTTCCAATCTTAATTGATTTGAACTATTTAAGACTCTATATATATATATATGATATCTTAAACCTGTACTTAATCATAAATATATATTATCAAACTCCATTTTTCAACTTATTTATTTCCATTTAATAAACTCGTACATAGCTTAAATTCAATAATTTAACTATATATGTATATATAAAATAAGATTTTATATAAGATCAAAATTAATATTTATTAAACCGCATCTTATCCAAACCATTGAAATCATTTTCAAAAATAACTACATATATATATACACACCGACGGTGTCTGTATACAATTTTCTATCCTATGGTCAAGTGATACAGATATTTATCATTTCAATCCAAAATTTAAAATAAAAATTACGGTTGTATATCATTTCAAACCGCAATCCCGAATGAAATTAAATGCATAACAACTTTCAGTTAATATAAATTACATCCATTCATCCATCAAAATCATACATCCATTTATCACAATCATCATCCAAATTCATCAATACATTATATCTAACAGGTGATAAATAACTGGTATCAACTATCAGTTTATATTCAAAAATTAATTATAACTATTTGACTGGCAGTTTATATGAAATAAATAAATATAAATTTTACTGACAGTTAATATGCAATAAATAAATAAATAACAATTTAATTAAATAAATGCAATTAACTGAGATGATGACTAAAAATAGGCCAAACAAACATAAATAAATTTCAAGTCACATCATATATTAATTTAACAAACATAAGAAATTTTAGATTTTGTGAGTGGGTTAAAACACTCACCTTTTGAATTTAAATCGAATTTAAATCCGATTTAAACCCAAAAATTTGACTGTCTCCAAATCCGCCCAAATCAGCGTCAAAAGATCTGGAATTTTATTCCGATCCTAACAAAAAAATTGCGTGTGAAACGGAGTTCGTATGAGAAAGTTATTCGATTTAAATTGTTTGTAACAAATTTTATTAAACAACAAAACAAACCTTAATTATATTAATATGCCACGTCATCAACGCAAATCCTCCCCTCTCAACATCACGCGTTTTCGACCGAGCCTCTAGGAAATTCATGAAAAACAGAACCCATCCATAAGCCGTTGACTCCAACTTTGACCGCGATTCCTCCTCTCCATGCGCCGCCGTTGGCGATGGCACGGCCACCATTGAGTTCGGCAACCCAGGCCGACCCCCCTGGATGACTCACGCCCCCTGATCGGTTGCAGCCGCCGCATGAGATGCTAACCCTAGTCGAATTATAGACCACAATCTAACCGTTGAACTTGTGAACCAAACCCACCGATGGCCTACACTGGTTCCCCTCTACCCAACGGTAATCTTGATTCCATGATCAAACGAATTTGATTTCGTCGCGATGGAAGGCCGAGAATTAACGATCAATTTTTGAACAAATGGAGATACGAACAGAAAAATGAATCACTGATCTGTGATGCATACATTAAGAGCTTCAACATATATTTTTTTGTGAATTTTTCTGAGGTGTTTGATTTTCATTTGATTTTTGAAATTGAAAATGGATCCAGGGTTTCTAGCCATTTGAAGAAGAGAAGGAACTGAGGAAATGAACGCACAAACAAATGAGAATAGATGGAGGCTAGGGTTTATAACTGGGTTTATATAGGTAGGTTAAAAATAGAGTAGATGGATCCGATAAATAAATGTGCTGAACGATAATTGGCCCAAAAAGCTCGTTCTGACTCCGGAACGAAATTGGGTAACCCCATATATCGAAATAGGTGTTTTAAAATATTCTGGACTCGATGGAGAAAGCTTCACGTCCAAATTCCATCGTATGAAGAAGTTATGCTGAAATCAATATTTTCAAATTGATTTCAATTAAATTAATTTCAATTAAATCGATTCCAAGGCGTTACGCGTTCGTACGATCAATCGACAAGTCCGATCGCTACGAAACTTGAAACCCTACAATAATTCACTGTTACGGATCCAATGAAACTGGTTTCGTCGAAATCCGAGTCCGTGACCAAAATGTCTATTTTTATATTAATTAAATAGATTTAAAATAAATTAATTAAATCAAATTTCCTATTTAAATTCTGAAATTGAAAATCTTTCATTTTTATTTTCTAAATCCTTCACACTAATTTAAATCAAATCTAGATGTAGATTTAGAGTTAACAAATTTATTCATTTCAGCGTTAAATTTCAATTTCACTATATTCGCGAATTATAAATTAAACTTGCAAAATTCCTTTTTTATTTGATTTCCATTCAATTATTAAATCTTTTAGTATCCAACAGATGAGACTACCATTGGATTCATACTCTATTACGTAAACATCTCCAATTTCATCTAAGTAAATTTTCACGTAATATTTAAATATTTAATTTAAATTGATTTCCATAACCCGATTTACCTAAATTGTACACTCAAATAAATAAATCATGGTTTCCATTCTTATTATTCAACAAACATTATACTATAACATACTAACATTTGTTTACGTTTCAATACACTGATACTTCCAATTTCTCATTTATTCGTATTAACTATTTTACATTAACCAACGTTTCATTTAGACATTAAAATTTTGATTACCAACCTTACTAGGTCCATTATTACTCAATTACAAATTTACAATTTTATACTCTCTTATAAACATTGAATTTTATAATACCTTCCTTTAAATGCATGTTTCATATAATTTCCATTCTTAACAAAATCACATCAACCAACCAATGATTAGATCTAGTTTTATCACATTTTTCCCATATTAAATTAACAGGCTAGATAAATAGGTACCTTAAAATATTTGTTACCGTTTATCTTGAATCACACTAATGCGTTATTATTTCCAAACCACAATTTACTACCATAAATAAATGCATAATCACAACATAAATTAATTTACCAAACATAAGAAATTTTAGAAGTTGTGAGTGGGTTAAAATACTCACCTTTTGAATTTAAATTGAATTTAAATCCAATTTAAACCCAAAAATTGAATAGTCTTCAAATCCGTCCAAACCAACGGCAAAATGAATTCCAATACGAACCTAGCTGAGAAAACCGTGCGTGAATTGGACCTCGTATGCGAAGGTTATGTTGGTTAGAGCAAGTTGAAATCAAAATAAAAACAAATAAATAAAATAATTGAAAAAAACACATCATCACCGAGGCCGTTCTTCTCGTATGCATCTGAACAAACTTGAACGCATCCAGTCCAAATTTTTGACCATCACTTCGCCGCCCTCCGACCATGTTCGCCCAGATCTGAAGCCGTAGTTGCTACCCTAGGCCCAGGCGCCTCTGATGATGGCCGCATGACCCCCCGTAACCCCTCTATGCGCTAGCTTCGCCGCCACGTCATGGGTCCACCACGGCGAATCCAGGCATCTCTGGGTGGAACGAATCCCCTAGATGGGTGCTGCACCTTCCAATCTACCATACCGTACTGTCCGATCGACTCCTGGACGAAGATCCGCCGTTAAACTATCGAAACCCCAATATGGACGGCTGAGGTTCAATCTCGAATTCTGGAAAAACGATGATTCAATTTGGAAAACGAATTACGGATCTGAAATGCGTTCATTGAGAATGTCGACATATATTTTTTTTTCAAATTTTTCTGAGGAGTTTGAATTTTTGAAGTTGATTTTTGAATTGAAATTTGAATTGGATAAATTAGGGTTTGCAGCCATTGAGGAAGAGGAGCACAAAAGTTTCTGTACGTATAGAAATGAGGAATAGAGGATGCTAGGGTTTATAACATGGTATCTATAGACAAGGCTGGAACAGAATGGATCGGATCGATTTGATGTACGCGTTGGACGATATATGGCCCGAAAAGCCCGTTCTTACTCCGGAACGAAATTGGGTCAACCCGTATATCAAAATAGATGTTTTAAAATATTTTAAACGCAATGGAAAAGGTTTCAAGTCCAAATTCCATCGTATGAAGAAGTTATGCTAAAATCAATATTTTTCAAATTGATTTTCAATTGATTTCAATTTCATTGATTTCAGGGCATTTCGAGTGCGTACGATCAAACGACAAGTCCGATCGCTACGAAACTTGAAATCCTACAATAATTAGCCGTTACGGATCCGATGAAACTAGTTTCGTCGATATCCGAGTCAATGGCCAAAAAGGCTATTTTTACACTAATTAAATAAATTTATAATTAATTAATTAAATCCAATTTTGAATTTCAATTCTAAAATTGACAATTTTATCACTTTTATATCTCTCAAACATTTACAATGATTTAAACAAATTAAAAAGTCAACTCAAAGTTGGTAAATTTATCAATTCTAGTATTAACCTCAAATCCATTTAATTCAGAAATTATAAATTAAATTTCCAAAACTTCTATTAAATTTACTTTTCATTCTACTATTCAATTCATTATTAACAAACGTATGAAATAAATATTGGAATCAAAATCCATTACATTAACATCTCACTTTTCATCTAAATTTCAATTAACGTAATATTTAGAAATTTAAATTTCATTTATTCGCCATTAAATCCAATTATTATAGTTCAAATCCCATTAAATTAGTAAGTCTTCATTTCCATTCTTTTAAATTCAACAAATTGCCCTATTATGGATAGTATTACACTATTGAATCAATTATCAATTTATGGGAAGAATTATTATTGGCTTACTTTTTTTACATTAATAATTACCATTTTATTTTAAATTTCCAATTAATATAGAAATTAATTTCATTCACTTACGAATAAATTTACTTATTATTGATTTCCTTTCAATTAATTAAAATAAATTGATTTGATTTAGTTTCCATCTTATTAGGTCCATCTTTACTTAATATACCTAATTACATTAGTTTATTACTTTACATACAGTATGTATTAATTCACCAATTAGCATAATTTGTACTTATTTCCCAATTCACCAATTACTAAAATTGCTTCGAATTAAATTTTTATTAAGAACTAAACAAATAGGTAACTTGTGACGATCGAGATTTTTCGTCCACGAACGCCGACATCAATACGTCCACTGTATCAACCGTCGAGCAATCGAAGGTCGGAAAAACGTACCGTTAGGGTTAAAGAAAAAGAAAAGGTAGAAGAAGAGAGAAAAAGATAGAACAGAAACAGAAAGAAATAACAGAACAACATCAGAATCTCACAATTCGCAGCGGAACAACATATAATAGATAAATGAATAATCTTTAAACAAAGAACTATATCAGTTATTACATTACATCATATTACATTACATTACATCATCAGAGTGTACAACAACAACAACAACTAACAGCGGAAAAGAAATATAATATACTAGTAATATGCCATGCCATCCAGCTTGCCTTCAGCAACTCCTTAATTCCAGAATATCCTGATAAACCTTACTCTTGACTACCCTTGTGGAAATTGGTGGGCACCCAGAGTTTAGGAAGGAAAACAATAAACTCCGAGTTAGTCATGTGACTGGTGCGAGAACTAAAACAGTTTATTTTTCTTTTAAAGTAGAAATAGAGGAATATTTTTAAAGTCAATTTGCAATGCTTTTAAAAATGAGACAACCATAAGGCCTCCCGCACACACACACACAATGCAAATGCAGAATCGGAGGAGATTTCTCCTTATGATAGTCAAAGATGCTTGATACGCATTAAAAAGAAACATTTGATATTATTACTAGTGCATAGTGTATAAAAAAATTTCGAAAGTAGAATATAAATCTTAGCCAGCATAGGCATTCCACACTTATGCCTACTATAGCTACCATCCAAACAGTGGGGCGCCACCATAAGTGAATGATAGGTTCTACAACTAAATCCGTACAAGATCGTATTGTTTCTTTGAATTTCCAACAAATGGTCAGGCCAAGGAACTTCCCATTGCCACATAGGTACGCCTCTGGAAAGACGGCCCGAGAACCAAACCGGATCTCTGCCAACATAAGGTCGGGTTACCCGTAACTGGGTAACTACTGACACGAATATGTCATCCCCCGATCGTAACCGATCTATCCGAGGATCCTCGATTTCCAACAACCACATAAGAATAATAATGCAGCAACCACATAGGCTAAGTATCTGTGCTCCATTCCATGATACCAACTATATCAAGAAGGAATGACATACACTAAAGGGGCGCTACCCCCTAATAACCTTGCTGCATCCTTCCTGTTTTGACCATTTCCGGGGTGTGAGGTCCGACGAAGTCTCGTCCACAAAGCCATGCTTTATACAAAAGCCATGCTTGGGGTCAACAAATGATCATAGAAATGATCACCAAGATAAATGATCAAATAAATGATCCTATCACAAATGATAAAACAATGATCATTTCACAGCAACACTCAGCATGCCACACTCCCAAATTGGGAGTATATCACTAATAACCTTCAACTATATAACCTCTGAGCTCGTACGTCTCAGAGAAGGGTGTTAAGCTAAGAGAATAAATTCTCCGCCACCAACATAAATATATTTGAAAGAAATCAGCTTTATATCTCAATTTGTAATGTCAGACATACAATCCATACAAGTCTGTTCCGGGCTCGAATAGAACCGAAGGCACTTACAAAGAAGTCCTTGCATTCCGGATAATTTCTAATCATGTCTGGACTTCCCGTCACTAAGGGTGATAAAACCTCTATATCGGAGATCAGCCGATGCAGAGTAACTCAACGGTAATCCTTCCGTTTTCAAAAATATCTGGTCTTCAACACCGGTCATCAAATGCAATCCATTACGACGTATCACATATTCAGAATGGGTTATACGACCCCAAGGTCCTTTCCCGGCTAACCTGAATAGTGAGCGCTTGTTCCAAAATAAGTGTAGCATTCAAATTCAAGCAATCACTACAAATACCTATTTAAAGGTAAATATTGATAGTCGGATTATTTAACTATCAATAGGCATGCTTAACATCACCAAATTCCAAATAATTTCCTAAATTATTTACTTTCCAAAATATCTTCACTAGATATATAAATTTCAACACTTCAACCATTTGAAAACAAATTTTCAAATCATTTTCCTTACGCGGAAATACTCTCATTTCAAAATGGTTTATTTGAACCAATTAAATAAATCCTTACCGATTTATTTTATATTTACGTTCCAAATCCGTAAATTTATTTCCACAGTTCAAAAATAAATCAACGTTTATTTTTAAACAAATTCCCCTTTTCATTTATAAATTCCATAGTGAATTTACATTTCCAAATATCTATGAATATACGATTTTCTAATCGACTTCTAATATTCATTTTCAGTTTATCTTCAAAAAGATAAATTCTCAAAACGTTTCATTTCACATTGGAAAAACATTTCCGTACTTATTTATTAATAAGTAATTCACAAATCCATTTATTTTCAACACTTGAAAAATATTCAATATGCTTAAATCAAAATTAATTATATATTTCATTACTTAAGGAAAACATTCTCTTAACACATTTATTTGGGTCAAAAACGAACGTTGCATAAAACATCGTTACGACGACCCAAAATCACTAGTATAGGGATTCAAAGTTTTAAATAGATATATAAATCCCAATACTATACAAAACATTTCCTTTCGGAAACCATTTACTATAACAACAGTGCTATAGTCCACCGTTTCCTTCTTTCTCGAAAACGTCTATTTCAACAACAATGTTGAAATATATGTTTTCGATGGTTAATACATTTTAAAACACCGTTAAAACGATTAACTTCGTTTATAATATTCATTTTCCCAAGCATATCCATTTTATCTGATAATATATTCACTGTCCAAAATCGTGAATATACTTCCTTAACCATTTTTCAACTTTCAATTTATCAAATTCCACTGATTTCGAATTTATAAACAATGTCTATAAATTCCATTTCTATTTATAAACTTCGATTTATAAATCTTCTTTATTAATCCAATTCAATCTATATATCCATTTACATGTCGAAATCCGGTTTACAAGTAAATTACTTATAATTCATTTATTCACAAATCCATTCTTTTATATCAACAATAATTCATAAATTAAAAATTCTTATTTACTTATGAATCTAGGTTCAAAATTTATTTTAACACTTATAAAAGCTCGTTTTATAATTTCTATATTTTTAATTTATAAATATCAATTTTATACAACTTTTATATAAATTGTTTATAATAATTCAAAAATCCCAATTTAAACTATTTTATAAATTTATTAACTACTTATCTCAAAAATCACCTTTTGGTTATATTTCACAAAGATCTTAATTTTTTTTATAACATAAAATTTATAACGTTTTAATCATTTAAAATGAATCAATCCAAAATTTAATAAAACGTATACTTTCAAAAATTACTTTAAAATCCCTTTAAAAACCAAAATCATTATTTTTAAAAATTCAGAAATGGATCCGATGATGCAGCAGCACCAAATAGTCAATCACGACATCCAAATATCATATATCGATATGGTAATCAACAAATATCACAATATCTGTAAATAAATCAATACAGTTGCGGAATCCAGTTGGATCCCTCCAACCTGTTTCCCTGCATCCACAAACATTAGCACAATACCAATTCCGCTCCAGTACGGAATTATCGCGGTATATGGGATTTATAAAATATTATCCGCTTAATAGATGGCGCAATAGGGCCTCATCCGCTATACAATGCGGGAAAATCAACTCCAAGTACATAAATAATACCAATTTCACTGTACTGTGAAATATTCGCGGTATATGTTTTTAATAAATAACATCCACTTACTAACGGCGCATAATGTCTATTTTAACAATCAATAGATAACAATCATCATTCAAACATGCATTCAAGAATTTTAAATATAACTATTTAAAATAAAAATCGAAACTGATTCGATTGAGTGAGAAGTTCTCACCTTGATTTCAATTTCGTTTTAGCGATTTATTTCGAATAAAATTAAACGGACGTTTAATTTTACCCGAAATTCTCACTAACTCCAAATGACTCCAATCCAATTCCATAGCATAGTGCTCATCCATACGATTCCAAAGTAACTGGTTTCGCGCGTTTTCGACCTCGTATGAAAAAGATATCAATTTTTAAAGTTACACGAATTTATATAAACAATTTACAACATTTCTTTTCTTTTTATAACCTAATAGAATCAAGGCCGTTAGATCTGCATCCCCCCATCAGGACCGTCCCCTTCCTTTCTTCCTTCCCCTCCCATTCACGTTCCTACAGGAGAAAAAACGCACGTATGAACCCATAGAGCCGCCGATTAGGGTTAGATCTTGCGGCCTCCACAACGCACGAAACTCCATCATACCACCGCCATTCGAACGCCATCGCCCAGAGCTACCCCCGCCCCGAGCCTCTCGAAGATCGGCCAGCCCCCTGCCTAGAAAAACGTGCTAGAACATGCCACCTTCAAGGCCACTTTGCCGTTGATCCACAACATATTTTCCGATCTTGACCGTTGAAGTTGTAGTTCGTGAGGTGCTCTACAAGTTTCATGTAGAAAGTTTCTGGAAATATTGCATGGATTGAGAGAGATTGAGGAAAGAAGAAGATACATTTCTGGCCATTCATTGAGGGGTGGCAGCCGACCATGTTTTCTGAAACCCTAGTTTGTTTTCTTTTGCAAATTTGTGAATTATATGTCCTTATATAGAAAATTCACGCGACACTATTCATCCTAGATTTTCCGAACTCCAAACGAAGCGTGCCGGTTGGCGTTCCTAAGGTTTACCCGCGTTCCGAACACAATGTAACGTGTTTCGAGAGCTAATTCGGTCATCTGTGCGAGTTATGGCAATAAACGTTCGATTTAAAATTAAACCGATTTAAACTAATTTCGATGCGTTTTCGCTTGCCCCGGACAAACGGTAAATCCGATTGACTTGAAATTTGAAATCTTACAACAATATCACATTACGGATCCGATGAAACTAGTTTCATCGAAATCCGAGACTTTTGAAAAATGACTATTTTAACTCGCCAAATTAATATTAAAACAATTTCGATGCGTTTCGAGCTGCCACGATCAAACGATAACTCCGATTGCTACGAAAATTGAAATCCGATAATAACTAACTATTACGGATCCAATGGAACTAGTTTCGTCCAATTGTGAGACTATTCGAAAATTGGCTCTTTTTCAGTCGATAATTAAATATTAAAATATTCAATTTTCACCAATTAACTTTTAATCCGATTTTAAAAGTTCTATAACATCATTCTAACTCCAATATGATAAAATAAAATTTTACAAATCATTTTCAATCATATTAAACCCAATTTTCAATTATTTCTGTGTTTTCACATATTAAATTATCAATTTAATTATCCAATTAAATCTAATTATTCAAAATAAAATTTATTCGACTTATAAATTTCACTTATTAGTATTTAAAATTAATTAAATATTCAAATTTTAATTAATATAAATTCTGGGTCGTTACAGACTTTCCCGCTTAAAAGAATTTCGTCCTCGAAATTATCAAGTAAGAAAAAGTTACAGAATTCAGTAACCTTTCAAAACAAACCATTCAATTTAGATTTTTACAAATCTTTTAAGTGTTTAACTTTTCCAAAATTCATAGTTAAACTTCTTACAAAATCTTTACTAAGTTTCGAAATCATACTTAATTTTCAAAAATTTCCCAATTTTCGAAAAAATTCGCCATAGTCTCCTTTGCGCGGCTCGATCCGAAAAAAATGACAGTATATATATCACAAATATACATCTCGTCAAGTGATGAGGCATCCTGCAGGAAAAAAAATGTAAAAGTACAGTATGTAATCCGAGATATGTACCTTATTTATTATTAGCGAGCATATACGGCTAATATAGCGCGAAAGCGAGCTCCCAAAGCGAAGCAAGCGCAATCCGCACCTACTAAACACTCAACAACAACATGAGAATCATGAATATATGAAAATAGTATCAATATACAACATATAGCAACACAACAACTACATGTGCCAACATAGCAAATGCAACAAAACAACAAATGCAAACATCAACCAACTATCATCCATAACCAAATCAATATTCATTCATATTCTCATTAATATTCAATGAATTGGTTTTTCATTTTAAATCACATTTGGTTAATTTACATTGTATTTTACTAACATTCATTCATGTCCAATTTTCAGTTAGTTTACATTCAGTAATTAAATCCAATTCACATTCAATTCTATTCAAATTTATTTACTTCACTTTCAATTTGAATTCAATTACTTAGCTTCCAATTTCGGTAATTCAATTTCATTAACACTTAATGAATTATATACAATCAACTAACAACCAAATAACAACCAATGTTTTATTCAATACAACCAAATTTATTCACTTTCATTCAATTTGGTTCAACACTTTTAATTTCATTTGGTTTGATATTCTATTGACTTTCATTCAATCATTCAACTTCCAATAACATTAGCTTCTAATGAATTTACACTTATATCCATTATCCCATATCAATTTTATTTACATTCAATTGATTTACATTCAATTCATTAGTTAAATTCATTAGTTCAATTCAATTGCTAATTCCTTTAACAATATAAAGTTGAATTTCATTTATATAACTCAAGTTCACATACAAAACTTCATTTCATTAATTCACTTAATTATTTCACTTCGATACCAAAAATCAACTTCTTTCAACTTTACTTAAGTTACATTCCATCCCAACATCATTTGTTTCAATTTAACTTAAGTTTCCACTTATAAATCCAATTCGGGTCTCAATTCTGAAGTAAATTCTATTTAACCTTTACCAAAGCTAAATTTATCAACTCATATCATAAGTTCAAAACTTATTTCACTTGTATTCATCAATTTACAACTTGGATTTTTATTGATTTACTAATACTTACTTTAATTTAACTCCATCCTTTAAGTTAAATTTATTCTATTAAAACTCAAATTGTATAAGTTATCAACTCATTTATCATTCTCATAAATATTTTAAATAGGATTCCAGAGTCCTTTCAAATCTTTCAAAACCATTTTTGAAACCAATTCAATTATCATTTGAATTTCAAAACCCAAACTCAAATTTTCCAAACAACTTTCATTTAAAACTACTTGGCAGCAATCCCTCTTTTGGAAACCCGAAAATGAACACCGATGATGTCATGATCATCATCGGAATTATTTTCCAGCGAACGAAAAGAGTTTAGAGCTTTAATTTCTCCAAAATAATTTTCCCAAAATATCAAATCTTTTCAAAACACTTCTCTAGAATTTTGTTTTCAGAATATAAATCACATTTATAAGTCTTTTACTTATATAATTTCACTTCTTGTATATGAGATTATTTCACAATTGTAAATCACATTAATTATAGTTCCATACTTATAATTCATTTGCTTATACAATTATTCTTTTACACCTGTTGTTATTTTTATTCAACAACCAAACAATCAATTCATATACACTTTAATAATTCTGAAAAATTATTTCCTTTATATATAAAATATAATCAAGGTAAAATTATTTCATTTACCCAATTTAAAACAATATCGTGTCAATTTGTTCTGTACAAGTGTTTAGAGATCCCTATCAACAACGTTAATTACTCGTGTTGACCAAAATCCATATACCACTCAACAAACCAATCATCACAATATAAAACAATTTATATTCACTAAAAAATACGCGCTCGTACCTATTATTACACTCAAACTCATTCTAGAGTACTACTGACTCTATCTCTAATGAGTAATACCCAACAGAGCCATGGTTGTCGCTTAACCATAAGCTCTGATACCAAATGTGACGATCGAGATTTTTCGTCCATGAACGCCGACATCAATACGTCCACTGTATCAACTGTCGAGCAATCGAAGGCCGGAAAACCGTACCGTTAGGGTTAAAGAAAAAGAAAAAGTAGAAGAAGAGAGAAAAAGATAGAACAAAAACAGAAAGAAATAACAGAACAACATCAGAATCTCATAATTCGCAGCGGAACAACATATAATAGATAAATGAATAATCTTTAAACAAAGAACTATATCAGATATTACATTACATCATATTACATTACATTACATCATCAGAGTGTACAACAACAACAAAAACTAACAGCGGAAAAGAAATATAATATACTAGTAATACGCCATGCCATCCAGCTTGCCTCCAGCAACTCCTGAATTCCAGAACATCTTGATAAACCTTACTCTTGACTACCCGTGTGGAAATTGGTGGGCATCCAGAGTTTAGGAAGGAAAATAATAAACTCCGAGTCAGTCACGTGACTGGTGTGAGAACTAAAACAGTTTATTTTTCTTTTAAAGTTGAAATAGAGGAATATTTTTAAAGTCAATTCGCAATGCTTTTAAAAATGAGACTACCATAAGCCCTCCCGCACACACACAATGCAAATGCAGAATCGGAGGAGATTTCTCCTTATGATAGTCAAAGATGCTTGATACGCATTAAAAAGAAACATTTGATATTATTACTAGTGCATAGTGTATAAAAAAATTTCGAAAGTAGAATATAAATCTTAGCTAGCATAGGCATTCCGCACTTATGCCTACTATAGCTACCATCCAAACAGTGGGGCGCCATCATAAGTGAATGATAGGTTCTACAACTAAATCCGTACAAGATCGTATTGTTTCTTTGGATTTCCAAAAAATGGTCAGGCCAAGGAACTTCCCATTGCCACATAGGTATGCCTCTGGAAAGACGACCCGAGAACCAAACCGGATCTCTGCCAACACAAGGCCGGGTTACCCGTAACTGGGTCACTACTGACACGAATATGTCATCCCCCGATCGTAACCGATCTATCCGAGGATCCTTGATTTCCAACAAACACATAAGAATAATAATGCAGTAACCACATAGGCTCAGTATATGGGCTCCATTCCATGATACCACCTCTATCTAGAAGGAATGACATACACTAAAGGGGCGCTGCCTCCTAATAACCTTGCTGCATCCTTCCTATTTTGACCATTTCTGGGGTGTGAGGTACGACGAAGTCTCGTCCACAAAGCCATGCTTTATACAAAAGCCATGCTTGGGGTCAACAAATGATCATAGAAATGATCACCAAGATAAATGATCAAATAAATGATCCTATCACAAATGATCAAACAATGATCATTTCACAGCAACACTCAGCATGCCACACTACCAAATTGGGAGTATATCACTAATAACCTTCAACTATATAACCTCTGAGCTCGTACGTCTCAGAGAAGGGTGTTAAGCTAAGAGAATAAATTCTCCGCCACCAACATAAATATATTTGAAAGAAATCAGCTTTATATCTCAATTTGTAATGTCAGACATACAATCCATACAAGTCTGTTCCGGGCTCGAACAGAACCGAAGGCACTTACAAAGAAGTCCTTGCATTCCGGATAATTTCTAATCACGGCCGGACTTCCCGTCACTAAGGGTGATAAAACCTCTATATCGGAGATCAGCCGATGCAGAGTAACTCAACGGTAATCCTTCCATTTTCAAAAATATCTGGTCTTCAACACCGGTCATCAAATGAAATCCATTACGATGTATCACATATTCAGAATGGGTTATACGACCCCAAGGTCCTTTCCCGGCTAACCCGAATAGTGAACGCTTATTCAAAAATAAGTGTAGCATTCAAATTCAAGCAATCACAATAAATACCTATTTAAAGGTAAATATTGATAGTCGGATTATTTAACTATCAATAGGCACGCTTAACATCACCAAATTCCAAATAATTTCCCAAATTATTTACTTTCCAAAATATCTTTACTAGATATATAAATTTCAATACTTCAACCATTTGAAAACAAATTTTCAAATCATTTTCCTTACGCGGAAATACTCTCATTTCAAAATGGTTTATTTAAACCAATTAAATAAATCCTTACCGATTTATTTTATATTTACGTTCCAAATCCGTAAATTTATTTCCACAGTTCAAAAATAAATCAACGTTTATTTTTAAACAAATTCCCCTTTTCATTTATAAATACCATAGTGAATTTACATTTCCCAAATATCTATGAATATACGATTTTCTAATCGACTTCTAATATTCATTTTCAATTTATCTTCAAAAAGATAAATTCTCAAAACGTTTCATTTCACATTGGAAAAACATTTCCATACTTATTTATTAATAAGTAATTCACAAATCCATTTATTTTCAACACTTGAAAAATATTCAATATACTTAAATCAAAATTAAGTATATATTTCATTACTCAAGGAAAACATTCTCTTAACACATTTATTTGGGTCAAAAACGAACGTTGCGTAAAACATCGTTACGACGACCCAAAATCACTAGCATAGGGATTCAAAGTTTTAAATAGATATATAAATCCCAATACTATACAAAACATTTCCTTTCGGAAACCATTTAGTATAACAACAGTGTTATAGTCCACCGTTTCCTTCTTTCTCCAAAACGTCTATTTCAACAACAATGTTGAAATCTATGTTTTCGATGGTTAATACATTTTAAAACACCGTTCAAACGATTAACTTCATTTATAATATTCATTTTCCCAAGCATATCCATTTTATCTGATAATATATTCACTGTCCAAAATATGAAAAGACTTCAGAATATCAACAAAAATATGAAAAGACTTTATAGCTCTAACAGCAATCCCATAGTGAGATATCAGCAACCTGTAAATACTCGGTTTGACCCGAGTATTACATTCAAAAGAAAATAATACACGGGTCAGTCTAATTCAAACTCAGTTATTAGTGCACAGAAGCAATAATAATTAAATAATGAATAGATGACAGTCACAATAAATCTTGTCTATCCGATCCTTAAATAAAGAATCGGATAATGATAAATATAACACGTAACAGTGTTAAACAACAAATCGGCAAATTAAACCAAATCAGAATTCGATTCAGAATATTGAATTGAATAAACAAAACAGTTCAAACCATTGAAATATCAATTGAATAAACAAAACAGTTCAAACCATTGAAATATCAATTGAATAAACAAAACAGTTCAAACCATTGAAATATCAATTAAAATATTAATTCGGGTAGGGCTGTAGTACACGCACGCGTGCACTGCCTCGCCCCTACAGCATATGGAATATGCAAAAGATCAAATAATCAAAACAAGATAGAATATCATAAAAGCCATACCGTGTGGCTGCAGTTCACGCTTGCGTGCACTGCCTTGCCACTACAGTGACGATGTACTCAAAAGATCAACGAACCAAAATCAATGAAGGTTCAAATATCAATTCAAAATGAGGATACTGTGTGGCTGCAGTTTTACGCTTGCGTGCACTGCCTCGCCACAACAGTATAAATTACACAAAAGCCGAGCGAATCAAAAGCAACTGATACTAACACAAAATCAAGTTTGAATTATACGAATCAAACTCGACTGGTCGGTGTCACCACAAAACATAAATGCACATGCAAGGCTACTGTATATATGCTGCCGTAATATCCATGCAACAGTAACACCAAGAAATCCAACAAGGTCGGGCTGGGCAACAATAATGACCACTAAATTCACATCACTGCTCAAATGTACCTGAAGCCATTTTCAGTGACACAGCCCCAATGAAACCAACACCGTGCAACTGACTCGCAAAAAAAAAACAGTGACAACATGATGTACACATGAATGCAACATTTAACTGCTACAACAAGTGCACAAAGATGTCGAAGTCATGTGACTTCAACACAAATACAAAATCCAAGCAGTAATGGACAATTAAATCAAGCTGCAACATGTGCATAAAGACAAACAGGTAGCAACAGTTTTTAAATACAAAGATAATGTAGTCAAAGTAACATGGAGTGATACCCGACCACACAATCAAGCAATGACAAGTGCATATGATCATGCAACGCAAAACAGTGCAGACTATATCAAGTCGAACAATGTCCAAACTGCTATCAAAACATCAAGTCAGAAACACAGAAAATTCAAAGAAACAGGAATAAACAACATAGTGGCTTTCAAGAACTTACTGACCTATTTCAAGATCACAGCCTGACTTCCTTTTAATATATAGTACCAAATGTAAAGAAACAAGACTCAACATGAATGGTCGTGCAATACTCATATGACCATCAGTTTACAGCATACAAGTGAATCATAAACCAAATACACAAATATATATCATATAAGCAACTGTAATACTGGACAGTGCAAGTGATACAACAGTCAATCTAAATGACCGAGGTAAACACGCTCAGTGTCAAGGCCGAAGCAAGTCAAAATTCATGAAATCAGAGAGTGGAGTCAAAAATCATTAAAAAAAGTTCAACATCAATTTAATGGTGATGGACGAAGTCACAGGGACAAAATCAAACAAGTGCAGTGTGACACAATGGTTGAAAATGAACAAGTGCTTGAAACAAATTTCAATATACAGCAATCTCAATCCAAGGCCGAATCCATTAGAATTCATCGACTACCCAAAATCATACAATTGTATGGTACAGTTCGAACCATAGCATAGTTCAAAAATATCACCAACGTTTGAGAAATTAAGTGACCGAAGTCGACAAGTGATAAGGGTACAGATGTATAGCATTTAAATAATATCAACAAAAGTATCAAGGCCGACATTAACAAGTCAGTGCCAAGGCCGATCCATCAAAATCGAAAAAGGCTGAGTAAGGCAATTCAAATATACACAGATCAGAAAGTATCAACATCAAAACAACAGGAAGTGCCCTGGATAATTCAATAAGTGAGTTCAAAGGATTTTATACGAACTTAATTAACATCGTCTCCAAATTGAAATCAAAGCCGATGATACAAGAACGGGAACGAATTCTATTAACATCAACAAAAACCCAAACAAACCCAGTAATCACGCAACATCGATCACCAAAACAAAATCGCGTAAAAAAACAGGGAAACCAACAACATTCGAACAGAATAGAATGGCCAACGCAAATCCGGAGATGAATAGATGTGAGTGAAGAAACCACTCACCTTTCTTTCGACGCGCAGAACCAAGCAACCGAGTACATGAAGTCGGCGACCACGAATTAGCTCAAAACCTTAATTTTTGAGGGGCGAACGAGAGGGAGATCGAGCCGCCATTTTATCTTCTTCGTTGGTTTTAGGTTTTGGGGTTGCGAAATGTAAAAATGGGTAGGGGAGGGAACGACATCGAGAGTTTTAAAGGAATATTGGGCCAAGGTTAAATTTCCAAAGGCCACTCAACAATTTAACCAATATTTGTTAAGGAATTTTAACCCAATAAAATTCCAACTATAAATTAGCTAGCACGGTAATCATTTAATGACGATATTAAATCGATGCAGAAACCCCGGGTTGTTACAGACTCCCCTCCTTATAAAAATTGCGTCCCCGCAATTTTCATAATTAAGGTCGTCAATAACAATTATTTTTCTAACATAAACTGGTTAAGCTAGAAAAATAAAGTCGGGAATAAAATGCCAAAGAAACCGTTTAATTTCAATAAAAGAAATTCACAAATTCTCAACAAAAATCTAAATATCAAATAAGTAGTCAGAATACAGGATCACAAAACATCAATATATAATTATCAACAAAGATAATTAGAAAACACAAATCAAAATTCGCAAAACCACAAATATTCGATTACCAAAACGATAATCAGAAATCTCAAATATCTAATTATCAAAAACGATAATCAGATTATCACAAGCGATAATCAGAAACAACAAATACTTAATCATCAAAAATCATAATCAAATTTCAAATCAACAAATATTTAATTACCACAAAAGGTAATCAAACTTCAAATCAACAAATCGTCAAATATCTAATTATCAAAAACGCAAATCAACAGATCAACAAATCGACTAATATCTAATTACCAAAAACGGTAATCAGAACAACAAATATTCGATTATCAAAAACGATAATCAAAATCAACAAATATCCGATTATCAAAACGATAATTAGAACAACAAATATTCGATTATCAAAATCGATAATCAAAATCAACAAATATCCGATTATCAAAAACGATAATTAAAACTCATATCAACAAATATTTAATTATCACAAGCGATAATCAAATCAACAAATATCCAATTATCAAAAACGATAATTAGAACTCATATCAACAAATATTTAATTATCACAAGCGATAATCAAATCAACAAATATCTAATTATCAAAAACGATAATTAAAACTCATATCAACAAATATTTAATTATCCCAAGCGATAATCAAATCAACAAATATCTAATTATCAAAAACGATAATTAGAACTCATATCAACAAATATTTAATTATCACAAGCGATAATCAAATCAACAAATATCTAATTACCAAAAACGATAATTAGAACTCATATCAACAAATATTTAATTATCACAAGCGATAATCAGATCAAAAAATATCTAATTATCAAAAACGATAATTAGAACTCATATCAACAAATATTTAATTATCACAAGCGATAATCAAATCAAAAAATATCTAATTATCAAAAACGATAATTAGAACTCATATCAACAAATATTTAGTTATCACAAGCGATAATCAAATCAACAAATATCTAATTATCAAAAACGATAATTAGAACTCATATCAACAAATATTTAGTTATCACAAGCGATAATCAAATCAACAAATATCTAATTATCAAAAACGATAATTAGAACTCATATCAACAAATATTTAATTATCACAAGCGATAATCAAATCAACAAATATCTAATTATCAAAAACGATAATTATAACTCATATCAACAAATATTTAATTATCACAAGCGATAATCAAATCAACAAATATCTAATTATCAAAAACGATAATTAGAACTCATATCAACAAATATTTAATTATCACAAGCGATAATCAAATCAACAAATATCTAATTATCAAAAACGATAATTAGAACTCATATCAACAAATATTTAATTATCACAAGCGATAATCAAATCAACAAATATCTAATTATCAAAAACGATAATTAGAACTCATATCAACAAATATTTAATTATCACAAGCGATAATCAAATCAACAAAAATCTAATTATCAAAAACGATAATTAGAACTCATCTCAACAAATATTTAATTATCACAAGCGATAATCAAATCAACAAATATCTAATTATCAAAAACGATAATTAGAACTCATATCAACAAATATTTAATTATCACAAGCGATAATCAAATCAACAAATATCTAATTATCAAAAACAATAATTAGAACTCATATCAACAAATATTTAATTATCACAAGCGATAATCAAATCAACAAATATCTAATTATCAAAAACGATAATTAGAACTCATATCAACAAATATTTAATTATCACAAGCGATAATCAAATCAACAAATATCTAATTATCAAAAATGATAATTAGAACTCATATCAACAAATATTTAATTATCACAAGCGATAATCAAATCAAGAAATATCTAATTATTAAAAACGATAATTAGAACTCATATCAACAAATATCCAATTACCTGCAGATAATTGGAAACAACAAATATCTAGAAATCAATTAAGATGATCTAGAAAATCAACATAAAAGGTGGATCGATCCCAACAAATGGCGAGTTTTAGCTACGCCGCACGTGCATCTCATATGGCCGAAGCCTACCAAGTACCCAACATAATTTTGACGCCCAACAAATGACCCGAAGGTCCAACATATGACCCGAAGGTCCGGTACTGGTATTGACCCGAAGGTCCAACATATGACCCGAAGGTCCTCATAGTGGCTCGAAAGCACACGAAAATCATCATATATTCAATTAACGAGTCCGAAATTAATCGAAATAGCAAACGCACATGTCCCATAACCACGTGTTTTACTAAATCGTTTGATTCTCTTCATCGTTTCCTTGAACGTGTAAAATCATAAAAATCATCAAACAGCAAATGTTTCAATTAACGAGTCCGGAATTAACCAAAATAGCAAACGCACATGTCCCATAACCACGTGTTTTACTAAATTGTTTAAATCTCTTCATCGTTTCCTTGAAAGTGCAAAATTGTGTATTACAAAAATAATGTTTCACATTCTCAAACGGACAAGTCCGGAATTAAACTAATCAGTAAAAGAAAGGGGTCATAGTCCTCGATTTTGCTGAAACGTTTAAGTCACTTTCTCATTCTTCTGAAAGTGCAAACTGTAAAAATTCTGAAAACAATTTCATTTATTTTTTATAAAAGTAATAATTTACATTCTCAAACGAACAAGTCCAGAATTAAGCGAATCAGTAAAGAAAGGGTTCATAGTGCTCGATTTTGCTGAATCGTTTAAATCTCTTCCTCATTCTTTTGAAAGCGCAAATTATAAAAATTTTGGAAAACAATTTTATTTTTATAACGATTTACAAATCCATGATAAAAACGGCAACATTAGTGACAATTTCAATAAGAAAATTGTACTTCTCAAAACACCGTAGAAACGGTTCTCAAAATCAGCATTGCGGGATAACCACTTGAAAATCCACTTTAAAATATGACGGATACTGAAGTCAAAGCGACAGTAATTTTTAAACGTCAAAATCTCATCAAAATAATTCACATCAAAATACAATATCAGTGAATTTTCATTCATTAAAAATGTCAACAAAACACCTTGCTTCAAAATATAGCATTGGTGTAAAAATCCCGTTATAAGAATAACGACAACAATATACGTTTCATAACCAAGCATCGGTTCAACGTAAAATTAGTGTAGTAACGTGCAACATAAATTTGCACGTATACCGCAAAATGAACAAAGAAATCATTCAAATATATCTTCAATGAAGATAATTCAAAACAGCAGAAATCTCAACAAATTCACATAACTGCCATCGCTTTGAATTCTCAAATTGGATTCGAAATTTCCAAAGAAAACAAATAAACACAGCTATGTAAGCAACAAATGAAATTTATTTCAATTTCATAATTTGATTTTTTTTTTCAAAAAGGTTATCAGCCGTACTCAGCGAAGACAGTCACTGTTTCCGCTACGCACTCTGATAAATAGAACACACTCAATCAATCATCAAAACACAGTTTCACTTTTTATTATTAAATAAAGATATTTAAAAATTCAATCCTAATTTCAAAACTATAGTTTTTGACTCACAACATAATAAAACATCGACATATAGTTGTAACACATATTCCATCTAAGTTATGTTTTATATTATGTCCATAAACCTCGCTCTGATACCAACTGTAACGCCCCACCTCTATGCTCACAATAACAAAGAGTATTAAAAGAATTACTGTGCGTTATTATGAAGAATAAGGCTGGATAGGAGCGGCCATCCGTAGTCAGGCCTTACACTAGTATTGGTTATCTCGATAGGAGTGGTATATATTTTTAATTTTCATCTCTTATTTGTTTACTCCCATCAACATATCCAATTCCAGTGTAAAACGAACTACGATGGTTCATAATAGTTTAGGACAATAGATATAATAATAACACAGTTAATTCAAATGCGGAACACTGATAAACAAAAATCCCATATATATATAATAACTGATGTCAGTTACAATACATGTGATACAGTACATATGATACAACTACAATTGTCGACTCTAGAAGTTACATATACAAGTACATTATCGTGAATAATATACATGAATATACAACATCCTATACAAATACACTGACTACTTTAAATGGTGACGACTACTCCAAAAATATGAAAAGACTTCATAGACCTATAAGCAATCCCATAGTGAGATATCAACAACCTGTAAATACTCGGTCTGACCCGAGTATTACATTCAAAAGAAAATAATACACGGGTCAGTCTAATTCAAACTCAGTTATTAGTGCACAGAAGCAATAATAATTAAATAATGAATAGATGACAGTCACAATAAATCTCGTCTATCCGATCCTTAAATAAAGAAATCGGATAACGATAAATATAACACGTAACAGTGTTAAACAACAAATCAGCAAATTAACCAAATCAGAATACGATTCAGAATATTGAATTGAATAAACAAAACTGTTCAAACCATTGAAATATCAATTGAATAAACAAAACAGTTCAAACCATTGAAATATCAATTAAAATATTAATTCGGGTAGGGCTGCAGTACACGCACGCGTGCACTGCCTCGCCACTACAGCATATGGAATATGCAAAAGATCAAATAATCAAAACAAGATAGAATATCATAAAAGCCATACCGTGTGGCTGCAGTTCACGCTTGCGTGCACTGCCTTGCCACTGCAGTGACGATGTACTCAAAAGATCAACGAACCAAAATCAATGAAGGTTCAAATATCAATTCAAAATGAGGATACTGTGTGGCTGCAGTTTTACGCTTGCGTGCACTGCCTCGCCACGACAGCATAAATTACACAAAAGCCCAGCGAATCAAAAGCAACTGATACTAACACAAAATCAAGTTTGAATTATACGACTCAAACTCGACTGGTCGGTGTCATCACAAAACATAAATGCACATGCAAGGCTACTGTATATATGCTGCAGTAATATCCATGCAACAGTAACACCAAGAAATCCAACAAGGTCGGGCTAGGCAACAATAATGACCACTAAATTCACATCACTGCTCAAATGTACCTGAAGCCATTTTCAGTGACACAGCCCCAATGAAACCAACACCGTGCAACTGACTCGCAAAAATAAACAGTGACAACATGATGTACACATGAATGCAACATTTAACTGCTACAACAAGTGCACAAAGATGTCGAAGTCATGTGACTTCAACACAAATACAAAATCCAAGCAGTAATTGACAATTAAATCAAGCTGCAACATGTGCATAAAGACAAACAGGTAGCAACAGTTTTTAAATACAAAGATAATGTAGTCAAAGTAACATGGAGTGATACCCGACCACACAATCAAGCAATGACAAATGCATATGATCATGCAACGCAAAACAGTGCAGACTATATCAAGTCGAACAAACACAGAAAATTCAAAGAAACAGGAATAAGCAACATAGTGGCTTTCAAGAACTTACTGACCTATTTCAAAATCACAACCTGACTTCTTTTTAATATATAGTACCAAATGTGAAGAAACAAGACTCAACATGAATGGTCGTGCAATAC
The DNA here is from genome assembly GCA_030765085.1 of Allium cepa. Classification (NCBI taxonomy): domain Eukaryota; kingdom Viridiplantae; phylum Streptophyta; class Magnoliopsida; order Asparagales; family Amaryllidaceae; genus Allium; species Allium cepa. The sequence goes on along the minus strand of CM060943.1, from coordinate 868,844,637 downwards.
TCATATGACCATCAGTTTACAACATACAAGTGAATCATAAACCAAATTCACAAATATACATCATATAAGCAACTGTAATACTGGACAGTGCAAGTGATACAACAGTCAATCTAAATGACCGAGGTAAACATGCTCAGTGTCAAGGCCGAAGCAAGTCAAAATTCATGAACTCAGAGAGTGGAGTCAAAAATCATTAAAAACAGTTTAATATCAATTTAATGGTGATGGACGAAGTCATAGGGACAAAATCAAACAAGTGCAGTGTGACACAATGGTTGAAAATGAACAAGTGCTTGAAACAAATTTCAATATACAGCAATCTCAATCCAAGGCCGAAGCCATTAGAATTCATCGACTACCCAAAATCATACAATTGTATGGTACAGTTCGAACCATAGCATAGTTCAAAAATATCACCAACGTTTGAGAAATTAAGTGACCGAAGTCAACAAGTGACAAGGGTACAGATGTATAGCAGTTTAAATAATATCAACAAAAGTATCAAGGCCGACATTAACAAGTCAGTGCCAAGGCCGATCCATCAAAATCGAAACAGGCTGAGTAAGGCAATTCAAATATACACAGATCAGAAAGTATCAACATCAAAACAACAGGAAGTGGCCCGGATAATTCAATAAGTGAGTTTAAAGGATTTTATACGAACTTAATTAACATCGTCTCCAAATCGAAATCAAAGCCGATGATACAAGAACGAGAACGAATTCGATTAACATCAACAAAAACCCAAACAAACCCAGTAATCACGAAACATCGATCACCAAAACAAAATCGCGTAAAAAAAACAGAGAAACCAACAACATTTGAACAGAATAGAATGGCCAACGCAAATCCGGAGATGAATAGTTGTGAGTGAAGAAACCACTCACCTTTCTTTCGACTCACAGAACCAAGCAACCGAGTACATGAAGTCGGCGACCACGAATTAGCTCAAAACCCTAATTTTTGAGGGGCGAACGAGTGGGAGATCGAGCCGCCATTTTATCTTCTTCGTTGGTTTTAGGTTTTGGGGCTACGAAATGTAAAAATCGGTAGGAGAGGGAACGACATCGAGAGTTTTAAAGGAATATTGGGCCAAGGTTAAATTTCCAAAGCCCACTCAACAATTTAACCAATATTTGTTAAGGAATTTTAACCCAATAAAACTCCAACTATAAATTAGCTAGCACAGTAATCATTTAATGACGATATTAAATCGATGCAGAAACCCCGGGTTGTTACAGTTGTGTAACTTATAATATTGAAAAGTGAAATTGAAAACCCAAAATAAAATGGTGCGGTATTCTAAAGTGAAGAACAAAAATCCAAACTTGAATTATAAAATAAATTTGAACCCAAGTAAATTAAATTGAGGGATTTTGAATACTAAAAATGGAACTTAACATAATTAAATAAATTGGACTGTGAGCTAAAATTTGGAATCGAATATGGAGAGTTATAAATAAAAATTTCGACTTAATTGTAACCGAATTAAATATGTTTTGTAATGCTATGGAAATAAATAAGAGTGGATTAAAATAGTAATGACTTGAGTTATTAACAAATTGAATTTAAGTGCAAATAAATTGAATATGGCCTTGGATATCATTTAAATAAATTCAAGAATGAATTTGAGTATGGAATTAAAATTTGAAGTGGATTGAGTGAATGAACTAATTAAATAAATTATTAAATGGAATGGAATTTGATTGAACAAGAATCAACCTAAAATTGAAATGAAATTTGTTTGCAAGGATAATAAACTTAAGTTATATGGTTGAAATAATTGAGGGTAAATGAATTAGCATAAGTTAATATTTTGGATAGGAGCTTGGCTTAAATAAAACTATGAAATAATTCATAAGCAAAAAGCATGGAATGATTCCGAACTTAATAAAAAGGATTTGAATATAATGAAAGGGAATATGAATGGAATGAAAATGGATTGATTTAGAATCAATTTCAAATGGAATTTAGTTGAATATAAATCGATTTAGAATCAATCTAAAATAGTTATAAGCTTAAGTGGTTATTTTATTAAATGAATATCATCGAATTTACATGAAAAAAACTGTCAATTCGACTTAAACGGAAGTAAATAAAATTCTACGAATAAATGGAAAGTGAATAAATTGATTTCTAAATCATTTATGGATATGATTTTATTTGGTATAAATATGAAGTAAATGCAACAAAATTGAGTTGTAAATCATTCGAATTGGACGAAATGAGATGCGGATCGATTGAAAGTAATAAATTAGTATCGGAACATTATAATTGCTTATGTTAATATGTTATGCATTGTTTATGAAATTTATGAGTTTAACTAGCCAAACAAATGAAGTGTTGTTAAAAATTTCATGTGTTGGTACTTATATGTTTAAAATTGAGTAAGTACAGGTACAAGAAGACAATTTCGCTAGATTTGTTCGCGCAAATTTCATATAAATAAGATGCTCGCTTAAAAATGTTAGTACAAGGTATGTTTTCGGATTAAATACCACAAAAATAATAAATATCGATATATATTTTGTTTTTCGACCGTGTGGGTCGATGTGTATATATTTATCTCTCTTGGCATATTGCAAAATGTCCTCCGTACAAAGGAGAATCTGCAATTTTTTTGGAAATTTTGGTGTTAGAAAATTTTTGTTAACTAGAAATTAATTTTTGAAATTTACTGAGAAATAAAAGGATTTGGACGAATGTTTGAAACTAGTTAGTGATTGAGGTTTAAAGATATAGAAAAGTGGATATCGATTTTTAACTAATTAGGTTTTGTTATGTTAATGGATTGGAATCTTTTACCTGTCATAGCAATTTCGGGGATGAAATTCTTTCAAGGGAGGAGGAACGTATTGACCCAGATTTTTCATCGTTTGATTTTAAATATTTAAATGGTTTAAATATTGGATTAGGTGTTTTAATTAGTTGATAAGTTATCAAAACTGAAATTTTAAGCGATTTTGTAGATTTTGGAAATCGTCAATTTAATCGATGCGTTAAAATGGCAATCCGTGGCACAATCTCGGAATTCACCAAAAAAAGTTCTATTGGATCCGTAATAGTGTATTATTATTGGGTTTCAAATTTCTTAGCGTTTGAAGTTAACGTTTGGTCGTACGCAATAGAAACGCATGGAAATAATTTAATGAAATTAAATTAAATAGTCGATTTAAAAAGCCATCTTCCGCATACGATCGAACTGGGGCTTGTGGCTTGTTCCATTGGATTTGGAATAGCGGTATAACTGTAACGACCCGCAAAACAATACACCTTGGGTCAACTCTATTCTACCTCAATCAACTCAAGACGAACGGAAATACAAAAACAAATATATATATATATATATATATATATATATATATATATGTTTATACATTACATCATCAGAGTACATCAATCACATAACACACAATTGGACAGTAATCATCACCTGTCCTCACACAACTGAATACAGAGCGGAATATAAATCAAGTACGGAAGTACGTATCGCCATCCAGCTCGTCTCCTAAGCCCCACATCATCCTTACCTTTATCCTATAACACTCGGTCTGACCCGAGCATTACAGTTAAATAACACCTGAGTCAGTCTGGAATACAAGCGTGAGAAATCACACTCAAATTGATTATTAAAGTTTCAAAATCCTTTGAAAACTAAAGCATCTCGTATGACCACGCCACAGATAAACATGTCGAGTTTTTATCTTACGATAGCTAAAACACTTTTTAGTAAAATTCTTTGATATTATAATAGTCTCTATAAAAAGTAAAATAGAATCTAGCTGAAATGCTTGCATCTCACGTTTAAGCAATAGTTGGGCACAATCAAAACCGTACGAGCGCGTAGGTAAAATGGATTTCAAAATAAAGATTAGGCACTGGGGTACCACCTGTCATGGTACCTGGTCTAGATCAGCGTACCGAGGATCGCTCCCGACCCCCTGCAACACAAGACCGGGACTACCCCTTACTGGATAATCTCGAGTAATATCACCCCACGGTTGGGATCAACAACTGCACCACTAAGCCGAAATAAAAGGGACATCTAAATAGGGATGACCTCACCCTGAAATGGGTGCTACCCACCTAGCCTTGCTGCATACCCCCTGATTTTCAGTCATTCCCGGTTGATGAGGCTTGAGGCCATGCATTACCTTTTAGTTCGTTTCACTTAGAATGCCCATCATCCACCTGACGAAGTTCTGGATGCATTCATCCATACAAGTCCATCCTAGGTTCGAATGGAACCGAAGGCACTATTCCTACTACATCCATTTTGGAATCATCCTCAGGATTACTAGCGACTAGCCCTTGCACTTCACTGCTCCATCTTCGACTCTGAACTCGTCTTTCTTATGAAAATGTACAAACCGGCTCGAAGTGGTTTTTGAGAAATGAATCCCGATCCCGGTCTCTACGAAACGATCAACGCATTGTCCAATATTGATACTCGGTTATTTAACTATCAATTAACATTCACAACAACCATCAACCACAAATAATTTCTCCTGAATTATTTATTTACCTTAAAATATCTTTGCAAGATATATTTCCCTTTTTAACCCTTTTGAAAACAGTTTTCAACCCACACTCTTCTTATGGAATAAATTCCCAAGTATTTATTTCTACTGAAAATACCAAGCAAAAAGCTTTAGATTTTTGAAATAACTTCAAAACACTTTATTATAAAATATATTTTAACATTTAGATTGAAAACTATTTCAATACTTTATGAAATATATATATATTAGGAATATTTAAAATGGGGCTACTTATAAAATATAAAACTAGATTTTCGCTTTAAAAACAAATACCAAATTACTTTTAAATAACTACTGCTACAATAGATTAAAGGAAAATACTTACTTTAGAATTTAAATGTTTAGAAATAATAAATTTTCTAAAACATGCTTTTTAAAACGACATTAAAACTTTTAAAAATTTACTATGAAATGTACTTGGATATTCAGGAAAACATGCTTCGCTTCACATCCTTTAAAAATAAAACACTACTTATTTTTAAACAAAATTTCTCATTCCTTTAATAACTTTCCATCGTGAATTTATTCCTCCAAATATCCACTGATATATTACTTTACTTTTACAAACCCAGTTTATAAAGTTCAAAGTCCCACCTCTCTTTTAAAGTTCCAACTTCAACCACTTAAATCAATTTTCAAATTAATTTCTAGTTTACTCCATTTTGAAATAAATTTCTCTACTTACTCAATTCATTTCAAAATCCATTAATTATAGACTTTATTATTATTTTTTTCGTTTTGATTTCAAATCTTTTAACTGAAACATACCAATTTTAGATTTTCCAAATTTCTTCTTTATTCTTTTCAATAATTTAAATCTTAAATTTAAAATAAATTCTTTATTCTTTTAAATAATAACACGAAAGTTTAAAATTTATTATCTTCCAGTTTATTCAAAATCCCCTTTCATATATGGAATTTATTTATTAGAATTTTAAAATGACTATTATTCTTATCCAGTTCATTCTTAATTTATTTAAATTCTCTACAGTCATTTCATTTACAAATTCTCCTCCTTTTATTTTCTTTTCTAAAACCCAATTCTATATATTGTGATAACTCAGTGTATCGAAATATGTTCAAGCAACCCAAAGCATTCAATGTTCCAATTACCAATAATATTCATCACAGAATATCGAATATTCATAATAGAGAATATTAAATAATATAAATAATTTTGAGGAATCCAGTTGGATCCCTCCAACCTGTTTTCCTGCATCCACAGATGTTAGCATAATATAAAATACCAATTCCACTTCGAGGTGGAATATCGTGGTATATGGGTTTTAAATATAATATCATCCGCTATTATGCGGTGCATAGGGTCTCATCCGCTATATAATGCGGGAAATCAATCATTCCAAGATATATTGTATACTACTATATATAATATTGCACATCAAAACAATTCAATCATTCAAATAATTATTTAAATTTAACTATTCAAATCTAAACAACCCAGATGAGTGAGATTAACTCACCTTTGAATTTGTTTGTAGTCCACTTCAATTCAACTTGGTTTCCTGGGTTATAACCTTGTATAAACATTTATAATTTTTATCAATATTCGAGTCAATTGAACAATTAAAATTCGGAGATTTCATTCTAAACAAATAAAATTTAATTTTAAACCATTTTCCATTTACAGATTTAATTAAGCTAAATTTTTATTTTAAACTTAATAATTTAATTTTAAACAAAATTTTCTTTTAAATAAAAATATCGTTAGCAATTAAAATAATTGAATAAGTTTAATAAACAAATCTATCTCCATAATTTATTATTCACAAATGAACTAGTAAGTGAAGGTATCTATATTTATTTATTTTTCTTTGAAGCTACATTTATGAATATAAATCTAAAAATTTGTAAAGTAGACAGTAAAGGTTCTTTACTGTAAATCTACATTCTCTTTTTTTTCTTTTTCCTTTTCTATATCCTAACCTATATATTTAAACAAAGTTATCTTATTACGGTAAGCAATAAAATTTATTAATTATTAAAATTATCATCATTTTATAAACTAAAAAACCGTCTATACATAAAATTAAATTAAACAAAATACGTCTATTTATTCAATTTTAAAAGAAATCGTTACCTCTCTGACTCGGCTCTCGGCACGACCTCGATCTGCCCTAATGCGAGCGCGAGCCTTCGCATCCACCTCCCTCGATCGATCGAGGCTTCATCGACGACACAACCCTTTTGCCAAGCGATTGCGAACACCCCTAGTGCTAGAACATCCCCTCTGGCACAATCGAAGACTGCCGCAGCCCCATCTCGGTTCAATTCGACAAGAACTCGAATCGCACCTATCCCTTGAATCGAACTGGTGAAGTCGATTCCCTACGACAGTGATTTCGATCGTGTTCGAAATCCACTCTTTTTTTCTGTATTCGCCTAGGTTCGTTTCTTTGGACTGGAAACAAAATAGGAAGAGAGAGCTCGTTTTAATTTTGAATTAGTTTATACTTTTTTTGTTTCGTTTTGAGGTGAACAAATTTCGTTCGATTTAGAGGAGAAAAGGGACGCGATCGTGTTAAGCTAAAGAGAGGAGTAAAGGAATTCGTTCTGCCATTAAATTGTTTTAGCTATCAATCTTTAGAGGAAAGATATGTGTGTTTTTATCAAAGAGGTAAGTGTGTTGAAGACGCTTTGCTACAGTGATTCGAAAAGTTCAGGTGTGATGGAAATTCGGCTGACGCTGACTAGTATAAATAAATATATATACTTAATTAAATTTGAATTTTCAATATAAACTACAACGCATTAATCTACCGTATGATCACACGACAACTCCAAACGCCATGAAAATTGAAATATCGTAATAATACAATATTACGATCCAATGGAACAGGTTTCGTCGAAATCCGAGACTATGCCTTGGAAGGCTATTTTTAACCGTCGATTTAAACGATATATTTTTAAAACTTAACAAAACATTCCCAAATTCAATTTCAACACTTTTACTATCTTCCGTACTATCAATATAAATTTTACAAGCCTTTAAAATATTTTAACAAGCTAAAAATTCCAAATTTCATATTTTACCCAATTTCAAATAATTTAATCTAATAATTAAATTATCCAATAATTAAAGATGCTTGAATTCAAATAAAAAAAATTCACTTTTAAATATTTAAAATCAATTAAATATTCCAATTTAAATTGTCCAAAATTTTGGGTCGTCACATTTCTCCCCCTTAAAAGAATTTCGTCCTCGAAATTACTAGTTAGGAAGAATGATCCAATACCCATTACTATTTTCCAAAACTAAACAGTTTTATCAACTTGCCATAACATATCTTTTATTAAAGACCCACTATTACTTCAACCAACTTCCAAAAACCTTCCATAGCTTCCAACAACATTATTTACTCCACTTATTCAAATTTAAATTTAAATTTAAATTATTATAATTTTCTTAAAAAAAATTTAACTCTCTTAATTTTTGAAAATTTTTGCCAGCGTCTCCTTTGCGCGGCTAGCTCGGTACAACTACAAATTGCTTCTATGGGCTCCCAAATTCCAAAAGAAAACAAAAAGCCAAGTGGCCAGATCAAAAACCCAATCAAATTTCATACTAAAATTTAAACACATACCTTTTTGTCGAGCGATTCTAATTTATCTTCTGAAATCAAAACCAATTTTCCTTTCCTTTATAATATCTGCATATCCTATTTAGCAATAATATCCAATCATAGATTTTTAAATTTATTTTATACATTTCCTTACAGATGTTTTCATATTTGTTCTTTTCAAATTAGTCTTCCCATTTCCATATGAATTTAATTTATCTTGAACTCTGAATATTAAATTTTATCTTCCATTTATAACTGATTCATATCATTATTTAAATTAGTTTCATTCGCTGATTTATTTCAATTTCCAATTTGAAATCGTTTTGTCGCTAACAAAAATTTTCCCAAAAATTTTCAAAAATTTTCTAACTCCCGAAATTCCCGGAAATTTTTGGCAGAGTCTCCTTTGTACGGAGGTGCTTTTGCAATTTGACAAGAGATATAAATATATAAACATCGGCCCACTCGGTCGGAAAAACAAAAACAGTTCATATTTCCTATTCTTATTGCATAAGCGTACCTTTATTTAGCATTTTTAAGCAAGCGGCTTATTTATTTAGCAATTAGCGTGCCCAAAATCCAGCCAAACGGCTTCCCGGTACCTGGACTTACTCAATTCAAACATGTAAGTGCCATATATATGAAGTTTAACAACATTTCACTTATTCGCAATAGTTAAACACATGGACACTGAACACTTTCCGTAAGCAATTTATATAGTTTTAATACTAATTCAACTGTTTTCAATTAATTCATATTCCATTTTCATTCAATTTGAATGGTTTACAACCCGCTTGCTTACATTCAATTCATTTTTAATTTTAAACAAACTCATATTATTCCAATTGATTTAAAAATCAATTTTATTCACCTCTGTTAATACATTTACTTTCGTTTACGACAAAATGACTAATTTTCTGTGCAAATTTGATGTTATTCATGCAAATAACAATTACTTAAGCTTATAACAATTTTAAATTGATTTAACTCAATTTACTATTCAATTCCTTCTATTTTAATTCATTCACAACCATTTTATTTAGCTCGACACATTCCATATCTCTTATTGTCATTAAGTTATTTCAACTCCTTAACAATTTCATACCATATTCGCCTTCATTCATTTGAGTCCATTTTATTAAGCTTGAACCATTCCATGCTTATATATTAATAACCATTTCCCAATTTAAATTTACACAAGCTTTTATTAAATGGACTTTTACCTTTACTCGAAGCCAAGCTTCCACCAATTTTAAACTTAAATTAATTTACTTCAAATTATTCAAATTTCATACATAAGCTCATTTCCATTTTACAAATAAAATTTTCTTTTCAATTTAACTTGATTCTATTTTAATCAAATCTCATTTCAATCTACAAATTTATTTGATTAGTTATTATAAATTTTAAATTTTCAGATTCAATTCATTTAATTGATTACAAGGCCATTTTCAATTTATTTCCACTCATCTGGGTTTTATTTGCAACTAAAACCATCCCTATTTTAATCTATTTACTTCACTAACGATTCAAGTCGAATTTGATTTATAACTCGAATTTTATTTCCAAATTTCATTATTAACTCACAATTCAGCTTCTATTTAACTACATTAGGTTCCATTTACATATTTCATTAAATAATTTCTTATCTAATTAGTTCTCCCCTATTTATAATTCAACACTTGATTTTTAATCTCAAAATCACTTCATTTAATTTTCTTAAGTTCAATTTATTTTATAATTCAAGTTTGGATTTTTTTTTCATTTTCCAAAACATCAAACAATACTTATTTGTGTTTTCTATTCCTAGTTGACCTTACCCACGCTTCCCGCTCTGGAGTCTGCTTTGGCGTCCTGTCTTCCGTTTAATGGATAGAGATGTGGGGGCATAGCCTATTCTAGTTCTAGCACCGGAAGAGAAATTGCAGAGGTGCGACTATCGGACACGAATGCAGTCGCGGATCAAAATATGACGAACGGGAATGAAGCTGTGGCCTAGTCGGCTACAGCGATTGGCCCGTTTTCAATAACACCGAGCCTTACACTGGGTAGGCCCCGAGCGTCGAGTCCGTCGCCCAAAAAGAAGAGGATTGGTCCCCTGAGGTCGGAATTATTCATACCTCCCTGACGGTCGCCTTTGTTCCCCGTTAGTCGAGTAATCCTCTCTTTGTTATGGCATTTCTTCGTGTTAAGATTTTCAATTTTATAAGTCACAACTTATTATTTTACACATTTCCAGTCATTCTGGGCTTGAATATATTCATCTTTATTTTTAACCCGAGATTTACGCTTATTTATAATCCAAGCAAATTTTTATTCCATGGATTTTTAATTCTTTTATAAGTTATTCTATTCTTCTATTCCAATCCAATTCTTATCCAATTTATTTCTGATCCAACTTACTTCTATTTATTAAAGTAAGGATCTAATTCCATTTAATACCACCTATAACTCAACTGAATTTTATTCCAATTCAATTCTATTTTAACTCGGATTTATTTAATTCAATTCGATTCAATTTTATTCATCAATCCAAGTTAATTTTATTTTTAACTTTTCACTTTAAATTTTAATTCCAACATTCAAAGCTCATATTTCCTTCCCAATTTAAAAATCATCTCAATTTATAAGCTCATAACCTATCTCATCAGGATTTTAAACACCGGGCTTTTGGTTTCAAATCATTTGAAACCACCATTATCTCAAAATCCCACTTCTCAAAATCCCACTTCTCAAAATTTAAACCAATCATGGTTTTTATCTCCAAAAATATCCTTTCAAATTTCAAAAAAATCAAAACTTGCTCTTCTGAACAAATCAAATTGGCAGCAATCTGTCACTTAGAAACTCGAAAATGAACATTGATGATGCTGCAATCATCACCGAAGTTATTTTTCAGCGACTGAAGTGAGCTCAATGCTGTTTCCCTTCCCAAAATTTATTTGAATCAATTTCCTTTCAGAAATACTTCTAAAACAATAATGCTATTATTTGTCTTCAAAACACTTGAAAAAACACTTCCAAAATTTCAAGGGTTTTAAATTTTCAAATCTCGACCTAAATCAAATTTTAGCTATAATTCATTTGTATAGTTTATGCTCATACAAATTCCCATTTGATCATATTTCAATTTATAAATCACGTTTATAATTTACATATATAAATTTCATTTTATAAATGAATTTATTTCCTTAACCTTTGGTTATATTTTCAATTTCTAGTTAAGTTTTCACACAACAATGATAATAATTTTATATTACCATTCCTAGCATCTAAGCAAACATATATTAGCTAAAATAGTTTACAAAAACTTTTCTTTATATTAAAATATATTTTGGGTAAAATTATTTCATTTACCCACCTTTAAAACGATACTGTGTCAATTTATCGTGTCAGGTGTTTATAAACTCTTCTCGAATAGCGGCCAACTTACCCGATTAGAATTCATATTCCACTCAACCAATAAGCCAACACAATATTAAAACAATTTATATTCACTAACAAATACGCGCTCATATCTATTAATACGCTTAAACTCATTCTAGAGTACTACGGACTCTATTTTCAATCAGTAATCCCCACTAGAGCCAAGGTTATCACCAACCTAAGCTCTGATACCAACTATAATGACCTGCAAAACCATACCCCTTGAGTCAACACTATTCTAAAATAATCAACTCAAGATGAACGGAAATACGAACCATTTGGGTTAAAGAAAAAGAGGTAGAAGAAAATAGAAAACAAAATCAGAATCTAACCATCGCAGCGGAATAAAATATAATAGATAATAAATGATCTTTACATAAAAACAAATATATCTGTTTATACATTACATCATCAGAGTACATCAATCACATAACACACAATTGGACATTAATCATAACCTGTCCTCACACAACTGAATTCACAGCGAAATATAAATCAAGTACGGAAGTACGTATCGCCATCCGGCTCGTCTCCTGAGCTCCACAGCATCCTTACCTGTATCCTATAACACTCGGTATGACCCGAGCATTACAGTTAAATAACACCCGAGTCGGTCTGGAATACCAGCGTGAGAAATCACACTCAAACTGATTATTAAAATTTCAAGATCCTTTGAAACCAAAAGCATCTCTAAGACCACGCCATAAATAAACATGTCGGGTTTTTACCTTACGATAGCTAAAACATTTTTCATTAAAATTCTCTGATATTATAATAGTGTCTAAAGAAAGTAAAATAGAATCTAGCTGAAATGCTTGCATCTCACGTTTCAGCAATAGTTGGGCACAATCAAAACCTTACGGGCGCGCAGGGAAAATGGATTTCCAACTAATGTGTAACATCCTGCTGCTGTTTTAAAATGTAACACTAAAAAAAAAGTAATAAATAAATAAAATAAATCGTTATGAATATAAAATAAAATTTGGAGTAAAACGCCACGAGCGGAATTGCAATCGGAGAACAAATTGCGGTAGGGCAATATCGCTGTTAAGGGTACGAAAATTTATTTGAGGGGTATAAAAATTACTTACTGAGAAATTAAAATAAATATGCTTTAATTTCATTGGACCTAAGCTTCCAAACTTATCACTTTCATAATTATGCACCCTCATTCTTATCTCTTTCATGATTATAATTTAACATATGCACTTAACGTTTTCCTTGTGATGAGTATAGTGGCTGGCTATATAAACACTGCAAACACACGCAAAAATATATTCTTTCATGGTCATCCATCTTCATCTATACATTAAGCCAGCAAAGTGAGTATACTTTTTTTTTTATTATTTCCTTGCAAGTTATAAGGTAAGTTCTGTATGTGTACGGTGCTTTCGAATTAATTACCACACAAATACTTTTTCCTTGAATTTGTCCCGTCAGTTCACATTTTACTTATCCGTATGAAAATATGGACCATCGTTTCTTAATTAGAGAAAGCATTTGCTTCCATTTTTTCTCTGACCATGCACTTTAGCGTACTGTGTTGAGTTGTTTACTATGTCATCCTGTTGATGTGATTTCGCCCTTGCTTGTACATGTTAGCTACCACTTGACCTTACTTTGTACATATTTTATTATATAGTTTCGAAATTTGTAAATATAACATGTGCATTGATTTCCTTGTTGTATAACCTGCACATTTCTTTTCAACAAAATACACTACTAGCTTGTACATGCTTTTAACCTTGACTTAACATCACTTGCCTGGGTGTATGTTTCGAATCTTACCTATACACACTTTACAAAACAACCTCCATTTACTCATCTGTACGTTGTTTAATTCTTACGTACTCAACATGTAAACATTCATATGTATTAAGTATAGCGTGCATGTTTGTATGAAATACTTACAGGTCTATGAACTTATATTTTGTTTTTTTATGTACAACCAAAGTGAGCTATGCAAATATGAAATAGAGTTGCATTGTATGGAACATGTTTTGAGACATGCTTTCATTATAAAATAATGGAAAACAAATTAACGTGCATGCTTTTATAATATAATAAAATCCATGCAAACTTTATAAAACAATTTTTGTTTCAAAACTTCAATTATTAATAACTCAAAATCTATGATGATTTTGTTTATGCAGCCAAAAGGAAAAATGTAGAGGGAAGTGAGATGAACAAATCGACTAGCTTTCTCCTGACCGACGGACCTCGTGGTGATCAGAAATGACCCCTTTAAACCCGCGATCGTATGATGAACGATAGCGTTACGGCCAAAAAGGAAGGTACCAGCAGGATCGTATTGCATAGCGGAACACACTGATGGTCTCGGTTCGATTATTGAAGGTGTGTAGAAGGGTGAACAAAACCAAAAAGTTTGAGAGTACAATGCTATGCAATATTCCGTTCGCGTACGGACCGCGAACAACTGAAATAAAAATATGATCGCGCACGATAACGTTACGCGATCACAAAATAACAATAAATAAACTGGTTAACTTATTTTATAAAACTTCAAAAGAACCGACGTTTAACGCAAAATGCGTCAACTGAAAATATTTTATTTTCTAAATTAAAAATTATGGAAAAATTCTATAAATTAAATTAAAATGACGTCATCAAAAATCAAGTCTAAATTTAAAACGTATATTTTGTTACAATTTAAATTCAAATCCATTGAAGTTCTTCCAAGTTGTGTTTGCATATTATGTTTATGAATGTTCGTATTTATATGTACTGCAAGTTAATGCTATATTGCACGAACACGAAATTTATATGTAATATAAAATAGAAAACAGTACCATTTTGGGGATAAATGGTATATTGGGAAGTTAAATACAAAAGAATCTAAATGAATTTAATCGATGATGCAAATGAGACGAGGTGAGACTACTAGAAGCTAGAATCCATCCTAGCGGACATGTTCAGGGTTGCTCCCTGAATCGTGACGACCTGGTCCCTCGTCACTTATTGTCCAAACGATCTATTGCACGGACACAACCACGGTGACAGGCCCAGTGCAAACAGAAAACTTGGAAGAATCGTGAGTAATCTCATTGATGGATATTGTAACGACCCAGAATTTTTATTAATTAAAATTTGTATATTTAATTAATTTTAAATATTAATAAGTGAATTTATAAGTCGAATAAATTTTATTTCGAATAATTGGATTTAATTGAATAATTAAATCGATAATTTAATATGTGAAAATACAGAGATAATTGAAAATTGGGAGTAAATATGATTGAAAATGATTTGTAAAATTTTATTTCATCATGTTGAAGTTAGAATGATGTTTTAGAACTTTTAAAATCGAATTAAGAGTTTATTTGTGAAAATTGAATATTTTAATATTTAATCGACTAGTGAAAATAGCCAATTTTCGAACGGTCTCAGAATTGGACGAAACTAGTTCCATTGCATCCGTAATAGTTTGTTATTATCAGGTTTCAATTTTCGTGTCAATCGGAGTTTTTGTTTGACCTTGGCAGCTCGAAACGCATCGAAATTGTTTTTAATACTAATTTGGCGAGTTAAAATAGTCATTTTTCAAACAGTCTCGGATTTCGACGAAACCAGTTTCATATGATCCGTAATGTGATATTATTGCATGGTTTCAAATTTCATGTCAATCGGATTTACCATTTGTCCGGTGCAAGCTAAAACGCCTTGAAAATCGTTTAATCGGTTTAATTTTAAATTGAACGTTTATTGCCATAACTCGCACAGATGTCCGAATTAGCTCCCGAAACACGTTCCATTGTGTTCGAAACGCGGGGTTAACCTTAGAAACGCCAACCGGCACGCTTCGTTTGGAGTTCGGAAAATCCGGGATGAAGAGTGTTGAGATATTTTTCTATAAAACCCCCCTTAACATTCATTTTTGCAAAAAATATCAAACCCTAGGGTTAAACCATCAGCCGCCACCTTCATAAATATGAATGGCCGAAAGCAACCAACCTTTTTCCCTTGATTTCATCAAATCCACAAACAATTATCAGAAATCTCCAACTACAATGTTGTAGAGCTCTGCGAGCTCTACAAATCCAATGGCGGCGATCGTCTATAGAGGCGTAGATCAACGGCAATTTGCAGTCAAAGGGGGTGCTTTCGAGCTCGTTTTTCGAGCAAAAGGGTGAACCGAGTGCGTGCGGTCTTGGGGCGTTGGTGGTGTTCGTGATGGCCGTTCATTTGGCATCACTTGATCGTGGTGGAAGTCAGCGAGGTGGTTGCGAAATTAAACCCTAGGGGCGGCTAAAGTTGGGTTCGTGCGTGTTCAAGCTGAAGGGGAGAAGAACATAAGTGCGGCCCTGATTCTTTGCTAAGGAATGAACGGCTTGGATCTGTAGGTTTAGAAAATAATATAAAAAAATTGTTGTAAATTGATATATAAATTCGTGTAATCTTTGTAACGCGATATCTTTTTCATATGAGGTCGAAAATGCGCGAAACCAGTTGCGTTGGAATCGTATGGACGAGCAATACGCTATGGAATTGGATTGGAGTCATTTGGAGTTAGTGAGAATTTTGGATTAAATTAAACGTCCGTTTAATTTTATTCGAAATAAATCACTAAAACTAAATTGAAATCAAGGTGAGAACTTCTCACTCAATCGAGTCGGTTTCGATTTTATTTTAAATAGTTATATTTAAAATACTTGAATGCATGTTTGAATGATGATTGTTGTCTATTGATTGTTAAAATAGACATTATGCGCCGTTAGTAAGCGGATGTTATTTATTAAAAACATATACCGCGAATATTTCATAAACAGTGAAATTGGTATTATTTATGTACTTGGAGTTGATTTCCCGCATTATATAGCGGGTGAGACCCTATTGCGTCGTCTATTAAGCGGATAATATTTTAAATCCCATATACCGCAATAATTTCGTACTGGAACGGAATTGGTATTGTGCTAACATCTTTGGATGCAGGAAAACAGGTTGGAGGGATCCAACTGGATTCCTCAATAGTATTTATTTGATTATGGATATTTTGATATTCGTTGATTATCATATCGATATATGATGTCGTTGTTGTCGTGATTGACTATTTGGTATGTAGCATCATTGGACCAAATTTGGAACTTTAAAATGATTTTTAAAGTGATTTTTGAAAGTATACGTTATAAAATATTTTGGAATTGATTCATTTTAAATAAATAAACGTTATAATTTTAATGTTATAAAAATTATGATTTTTGAGAAATACAGTTAAAAGTTGATTTTTGAAAAAATGGGGTTAATAATTTTATAAAATAGTTTAAATTGGTATTTCTGAATTATTGTGAAAAGTTTAAAAGTAGGATTTATAAAATGTGATTTTTTTTATAAATCAAAGAAAATGGTGAAATTATAAAGGAGTTTAAAGATGTTTTAAAAGAATAATATAAATTGATTTATATAAAAGATTTATAAATTGATATTATAAATTAAAATATTTGAATTACAAAACGAGTTTTTATAAGTGTTAGAATGAATTGTAAATGAATTTCATAAATGAATGTAATTCATAGGATTATAAACGGTGAAGTTATAAATGGAATTTTATAAGCAGTAGGTTTATAAAATTTGTAAAGTTATTTGAAGAATAGATATGGGTAAATAAATGAATCTTATAATTATAAGATTTATAATTTGGGAAGTTAAAGGAACGATTTTGGCAAACAAATAAATTATTAGTATTTAACTAAAATTATGGACTTTTGGTTTATAATTGAGTTATAAATCGAATAGGTTAATAAAGGGGATTTATAAAGGAAGTTGTTATAAAATAAATAGAAATGGAATTTATAAACATTGTTTTATAAATTCGCAACGACTTATTTTGATAAGTAAATTGTTGTAACTTATTTATGGAGTTATATTCACGTTTTAGACAGTGAATAATCTTTTGAAACAAAATGAATAGAAATGATGAATTTGGTTAACGAAGTATATTCACATTTTTGAATAGTGAATAATATGTTAAAGAAAATGTTTTGGATGTGATGTTTTAAATAAAATTAAAACGATTTAAGGATGTTTTAAAATGTGTCAAAGATTCGAAACCATAGATTTCAACATTCATTGTTGAAATAGACGTTTTCGAGAAATAGAAGGAAATGGTAGACTATAACACTGTTGTTGTAGTAAATGATTTCCGAAAGGAAATGTTTTATATAGTATTGGGATTTATATATCTATTTTAATTTCGAATCCCTATACTAGTGATTTTGGGTTGTCGTAATGGTGTTTTACGCAACATTCGTTTTGGCCCAAATAAATATGTTTAAGAGAATGATTTCCTTAAACAATGAAAGATATACTTAATTTCGATTTAAGTATATTGAATATTTTTCAAGTGTTGAAAATAAATAGATTTGTGAATTACTTATGAATAAATAAGTATGGAAATGTTTTCCAATGTGAAATGAAACATTTTGAGAATTTATCTTTTTGAAGATAAATTGAAAATGAATAGTTGAAATCGTTTATTCGTAAATATTTTGAAATATAAATTCACTATGGAATTTATAAAAGAAAGGGGAATTTGTTTAAAAATAAATATTGATTTATTTTTGAGGTATTGAAATTTTATATCTTGTAAAGATATTTTTGGGAAATAAATTATTTGGAAAATTATTTGGAATCTGGTGATGTGTGCATATCCATTGATAGTTCAATAATCGACTGTCAATATTTACCTTTGAATAGGTATTTGTTGTGATTTGCTGAATTTGAATGCCACACTTATTTTTAAATTACTGCGCTCGTTATTCGGATTACCCAATCCGAATAGTGATACAACGTAATGGATGTCATTGTTGACCGGTGTTGAAGACCGGATATTTTTGAAAGCGAAAGGACAACTCGTCGAATGTCTTTGCATCGACTGGTCCCCGGTATAGAGACTCCATATGTGATGGGAAGTCCGGTCGTGATTAGTGAATATCCAGATTGCAAGGACTTCTTTGTAAGTGCCTTCGGTTCTGTTCGAGCCCGGAACAGACTAGTATGGATAGTATGTCTGACATTACAAATTGAGATATAAAGCAGATTTCTTTCAAATACATTTCTGTTGGTGGCGGAGAATTTATTCTCTTAGCTTAACACCCTTCTCTGAGACGTACGAGCTCAGAGGTTATGTAGTTGAAGTTTTTTAGCAATATATTCCCAATTCGGTAATGTGACATGCTGAGTGTTGCTGTGAAATGATCATTGTTTGATCATTTGTGATATGATCATTTGTTTGATCACTTATCTTTGTGATCATTTCTATGATCATTTGTTGACCCAAAGCACCACTTTTGTATAAAGCTTGGCTTTGTGGATGAGACTTCGTCGAGCCTCACACCCCGGAATGGTCAAAACAGGAAAGATGCGGCAAGGTTATGAGGGGTAGCTCCCTTTAGGGTGTGTGCATTTCCTTCTGGAAAAGGGTGGTATCATGGTATGGAGCCCAGATACTTATTCATGTTGAAACACTTTATTTATCATTGTGTGATGTTGGTTAGAGAGCTCTCGGATAAAGGTCCCAAAGGACGGGGGGATGGCATACTCGTGTCAGTTGTTACCTAGTTTGAAAGGTAACCCGGCCTTGTGTTGGCAGAGATCCAGTTAGGTTCTCGGGGACGTCCTTCCAGAGGCGTTCTCATGTGGCAATGGGAAGTTCCTTGGCCTGACCATTTGTTGGAAATCCAAAGAAACAATACGAGACTTGTACGGTTTTAGTTGTAGAACCTGCCATCTAATATGGTAGCTATAGTAAGCATAATATAATGGTACCTATGCTGGCTAAGATTTATATTCTACTTTCGAAATGATTTTCCCTACACTATGCACTGATAATAATATCAAATGTTTCTTTTTAATGCGTATCAAGCATCTTTGACTATCATAAGGAGAAATCTCCTCCAAGTCTGCGTTTGCATTGTGTGTGTGGTGGGAGGTCTTATGGTAGTCTCATTTTTAAAAGCATTGCGAATTGACTTTAAAAATATTCCTCTATTTTGATTTTAAAGATAAATAAACTGTTTTGAGTTCTCACACCAGTCACATGACTGACTCGGAGTTTATTGTTTTCCTTCCTAAACTCTGGGTGCTCACCAATTTCCACACGGGCAGTCAAGAGTTAAGGTTTATCAGGATATTCTGGAATTCAGGAGTTGCTGGATGCAAGCTGGATGGCATGGCGTATTACTAGTATATAGTATTTCTTTTCCGCTGTTTGTTGTTGTTTTTTGTTGTACACTCTGATGTAATGTAATGTATAAAATGTAATAACTGATATAGTTCTTTGTTAAAGATTATTCATTTATGTATTATATGTTGTTCCGCTGCGATTGTGAGATTCTGATATTGTTCTGTTGCTGTTTTCTTTCTGTTCTTTCTTTTCTACCTTCTTCTTTTTCTTAAAACCCTAAGTGTTCGGTTTTCCGGCATTCGATTACTCGGCAGTTGATAAAGTAAACGTATTGATGTCGGTTCTCGGAAGTCGAAGAATCGGGTCCTTACAAAGTGGTATCAGAGCATATGGTTAAGCGACAACCACGGTTCTGTTGGGTATTACTCATTAGAGATAGAGTCAGTAGTACTCTAGAATGAGTTTGAGTGTAATAATAGATATGAGCGCGTATTTGTTAGTGAATATAAAATTGTTTTATATTGTGTTGATTGATTTGTTGAGTGGCATATGAACCTTCGTCAGCATGGTATGCACAACTATGCCGAAGGGGTTTATAAACACTTGAATAGAACAATTCGACACAGTATTGTTTTAAAATTGGGTAAATGAAATAATTTTACCTTGATTATATTTTTATATATAGAGGAATAATTTTTCAGAATTATTAAAGTGTATATAAGTTGATTGTCTAGTTGTTTGAATAATCTAAATTAAAGAATAATTGTATAAGCAAAAGAATTATAAGAATTGAATTATAAGTAATGTGATTTACAATTGCGAAATAAACTTATATATATAAGAAGTGAAACTATATGAATATATTTATGAATATGAGTTGTAAATAAAAATGAATTTAAAGTTAGATGGAAATTTACTTTAGAATTGGAAGTTGAATTGATTTATAAGTGGAAATTTAAGTTAAGTAAAACCAAGTGATGTTTGTAAAATGGAAGTATAACTTAAGTGATGTTGAATGAAGTTGATTTTGGTATCAAAGTAAATCAATAAAGTTAAGTGATAGATATGAACTTGAGTTATATAATTGAAATTCAACTTTAGTAATTGAATTGAATGAATGGATTAAATGTTAATCAATTGAATGTGAATTAAGTTGATATGAAATAATGGATGTAAGTGTTAATTCATTAAAATCTTATGTTATTGGAAGTTGAATAATTGAATGAAAATCAATTTAATTGAACCAATTGAAAGTAAAGGTGTTAAACCAAAATGAATGTAAGCGAAGCAAAGGAATTTGGTTATAATTAATATACATTGTTTGTTATATGATTGTCAGTTGATTGTATATAATTCCTTAAATATTAATGAAATTGAGTTAATGAAATTGAAAGCTAAAGTAATTGGAATTCAATTGGAAGTTAAGTGAATCTTAAATAGAATTGAATTTGATTTGGAAGTGAACAATTTGAATATGAATTAGTGAATATAAACTAATTGAAAATGAATGTTAGTAAAAACATCCACTGTTAATGAATCAAATGTGATTAAATTGCAAACCCAATTCATTGAATATTAATGAGAATATGAATGAATATTTATTGGTTATGGATGTTAGTTGAATGCTAGTTGGTTGATGGTTGAATATATTGCTTTTACTGCATTTGCTATGTTGGCATATATAGTTATTATGTTGCTATATGTTGTATATCGATACTATTGTCTACATACATGTTCTCATGTTGTTTGTTGAGTGTTTAGTTGGTGCGGATCGCGTTTGCTTTGCATTTGGAGCTCGCTTTCGCGCTTTATTAGCCGTATATGCTCGCTAATAAAATATAAGGTACATATCTCGGATTAAATATCGTACTTTTACACTTTTTCCCTGCGGGATGCCTCATCACTTGATGAGATGTATATTTGTGATATATATACTGTCATTTTTTTTGGATCGAGCCACGCAAAGGAGACTCTGGCGAATTTTTCCGAAAATTTAAGGCGTTAGAATATTTTTGAGAAAAATTGGAATTTTTTTGAAAACTATAACTTTGATTTGGAGTTGAAAGTTAAACAATAG
Source organism: Allium cepa (assembly GCA_030765085.1). Lineage (NCBI taxonomy): Eukaryota > Viridiplantae > Streptophyta > Magnoliopsida > Asparagales > Amaryllidaceae > Allium > Allium cepa. The sequence goes on along the minus strand of CM060943.1, from coordinate 868,822,872 downwards.
TAGTTGTTTTTAAAAAGATAACTAAGTATGATTTGAAAACTTAGTAAAGTATTGTAAGAAGTTTAACTATGGATTTTGGGAAAGTTAATAGAATCTGTAACTTTCTTATTTGGTAATTTCGAGGACGAAATTCTTTTAAGGGGGGAAGTATGTAACGACCCAGAATTTTTATTAATTAAAATTTGTATATTTAATTAATTTTTAATATTAATAAGTGAATTTATAAGTCGAATAAATTTATTTCGAATAATTGGATTTAATTGAATAATTAAATCGATAATTTAATATGTGAAAATACAGAAATAATTGAAAATTGGGAGTAAATATGATTGAAAATGATTTGTAAAATTTTATTTTATCATGTTGAAGTTCGAATGATGTTTTAGAACTTTTAAAATCGAATTAAGAGTTTATTTGTGAAAATTGAATATTTTAATATTTAATCGACTAGTGAAAATAGCCAATTTTCGAACAGTCTCAGAATTGGATGAAACTAGTTCCATTGGATCCGTAATAGTTTGTTATTATCGGATTTCAATTTTCGTGTCAATCGGAGTTTTCGTTTGACCGTGCCAGCTCGAAACGCATCGAAATTGTTTTTAATATTAATTTGGCGAGTTAAAATAGTCATTTTTCAAACAATCTCGGATTTCGACGAAACCAGTTTCATCGGATCCGTAATTTGATATTATTGTATGGTTTCAAATTTCATGTCAATCGGATTTACCGTTTGTCCGGTGCAAGCTAAAACGCCTAGAAAATCGTTTAATCGGTTTAATTTTAAATTGAACGTTTATTGCCATAACTCGCACAGATGTCCGAATTAGCTCCCGAAACACGTTCCATTGTGTTCGGAACGTGGGTTAAACCTTAGAAACGCCAACAGACACACTTCGTTTGGAGTTCGGAAAATCCGGGATGAATAGTGTTGAGATATTTTTCTATAAAACCCCCCCTTAACATTCACATTTGCAAAAAATATCAAACCCTAGGGTTAAACCATCAGCCGCCACCTTCATAATTATGAATGGCCGGAAACAACCAACCTTCTTCCCTCGATTTCATCAAATCCACAAACAATTATCAGAAATCTCCAACTACAATGTTGTAGAGCTCTGCGAGCTCTACAAATCCAACGGTGGTGATCGTCTATAGAGGCGTAGATCAATGGCAATTTGCAGTCAAAGGGGGTGCGTTCGAGCTCGTTTTTCGAGCAAAAGGGTGAACCGAGTGCTTGCGGTCTTGGGGCGTTGGTGGTGTTCGTGATGGCCGTTCATTTGGCATCACTTGATCGTGGTGGAAGTCGGCGAGGTGTTTGCGAAATTAAACCCTAGGGGCGACTAAAGTTGGGTTCGTGCGTGTTCTAGCTAAAGGGGAGAAGAACATAAGTGCGGCCCTGATTCTTTGCTAAGGAATGAACGGCTTGGATCTGTAGTTTTAGAAAATAATATAAAAAAATTGTTGTAAATTGATATATAAATTCGTGTAATTTTTGTAACGCGATATCTTTTTCATACGAGGTCGAAAACGCGCGAAACTAGTTGCGTTGGAATCGTATGGACGAGCACTATGCTATAGAATTGGATTGGAGTCGTTTGGAGTTAGTGAGAATTTCGGGTAAAATTAAACGTCCGTTTAATTTTTTTCGAAATAAATCGCTAAAACGAAATTGAAATCAAGGTGAGAACTTCTCACTCAATCGAATCGGTTTCGATTTTATTTTAAATAGTTAAATTTAAAATACTTGAATGCATGTTTGAATGATGATTGTTATCTATTGATTGTTAAAATAGACATTATGCGCCGTTAGTAAGCGGATGTTATTTATTAAAAACATATACCGCGAATATTTCATAAACAGTGAAATTGGTATTATTTATGTACTTGGAGTTGATTTCCTGCATTATATAGCGGATGAGACCCTATTGCGCCGCCTATTAAGCGGATAATATTTTAAATCCCATATACCGCGATAATTTCGTACTGGAACGGAATTGGTATTGTGCTAACATCTTTGGATGCAGGAAAACAGGTTGGAGGGATCCAACTGGATTCCTCAACAGTATTTATTTGATTATGGATATTTTCATATTCGTTGATTATCATATCGATATATGATGTCGTTGTTGTCGTGATTGACTATTTGGTATGTAGCATCATTGGACCAAATTTGGAACTTTAAAATGATTTTTAAAGTGATTTTTGAAAGTATACGTTATAAAATATTTTGGAATTGATTCATTTTAAATAAATAAACGTTATAATTTTAATGTTATAAAAATTATGATTTTTGAGAAATACAGTTAAAAGTTGATTTTTGAAAAAATGGGGTTAATAATTTTATAAAATAGTTTAAATTGGGATTTCTGAATTATTGTGAAAAGTTTAAAAATAGGATTTATAAAATTTGATTTTTTTATAAATCAAAGAAAATGGTGAAATTATAAAGGAGTTTAAAGAAGTTTTAAAAGAATAATATAAATTGATTTATATAAAAGGTTTATAAATTGATATTATAAATTAAAATATTTGAATTATAAAACGAGTTTTTATAAGTGTTAGAATGAATTGTAAATGAATTTCATAAATGAATGAAATTTATAGGATTATAAACGGTGAAGTTATAAATGGAATTTTATAAGCAGTAGGTTTATAAAATTTGTAAAGTTATTTGAAGAATAGATATGGGTAAATAAATGAATCTTATAATTATAAGATTTATAATTTGGGAAGTTAAAGGAACGATTTTGGCAAACAAATAAATTATAAGTATTTAACTAAAATTATGGACTTTTGGTTTATAATTGATTTATAAATCGAATAGGTTAATAAAGGAGATTTATAAAGGAAGTTGTTGTTGAATATGCGTTTATATGTTTTTGTTTGATGATAATAAACATATATATATATTCATTTAAATGTATTTGGTAATGTACTACTTTGCTTTTCATAGATTAAATAAATATTTGTTGAATAAAATAAATTACACAGAATTTGAATTTGAATTCAAACAGAACAAGTTACACAGATTTGAATTCAAACAGAAATTTTATTCAAACAAATATTTATTACAATATTGAATAGTACAAATTCAAGCTCTCACTATACATATACATTTTTGAATACATCACGATTTCAATTTACATTTATAACCTCACTACATATCACTCACACTCGTATTTTGTCTTCAACTGCATTCCAGTTTGAATCCAGCATCTGAACAATCTGCAAAAATATTCACTAACGCAGTAAAGTTGAAAAAGAAATATTTTTGCAATATAAAATAAAATATGATTTTTGAAAGTATGATTTGCCTCAGTTATTTGGGTTGTTCGTCATCATTTACATTTGAATTCATCACACACGAACAGTGTGACATGCACAGTGTATCACTGTACATGCCACAAGGCCGTGCACGTCGATATACACTTGATAATGATACAGGGACAGGTGAGCACAGGTCAAACCCAAACGAAAAGCCGGGTTCAACTCACGTGCAATATATTCAAAATCAAGACACGAGCACAAGGTCAAACCCGAGTTTTGAAACTAGGTTCAACACAAGGAAACATGACATGAATGCAACAAAGTTTCCAAGGGCAGTGGACAGTACAGGCAAACTGGCAACAACAAGCATGGCAGATCATAAATGAAACAACTCAAGCAACAAAGGAAAACATGCATGCAACATGGAATGCAAAGGCAATGCACCAATGCAAACTCAAATAATGTACAAAAACAAGTCCAGCAGCATGAAAAAGTATGGCAGCGTGCAAATGCATCAAAGCAAGTAAACAACAATGTCGAGCTCAATGCAACATATTCACCAATGAATCATCAAAGAGTGCAACAGGGATGAATACAACATGAAGTACATCAACTCAAGGAGATAGTCGACCAACAGTATCAAACTCATGTATGCAACAACAAATACTCGAGCTCAAGACAGTACAGCTACAACATGTCAATGCAACACTGCATACAACATGGTGCAGAACCAAAGCCAAGCATGATACAGTGGACCAAATCATGAATAAAAGTGCAGTGATACATGGAATCACATAAACAAGTTCGAACAACCAGTTACAACTACAGAAACCAGAGAAATGCGTGGTGGAATGAAGTCAAGTGATGCACATGTAAAAATACTTGAAAGCTACAGCATCAAGTAGACCAAGTTCATATGCAATGAGAAGAACATCAAAGACAACACAAGTTCAGCTATGCAAATGAAACACAGTGGCAACACTGGAAGCACACAAGCTAATGAAAACTGCAATATCAAGTTCATATGCAAAGTGCAATAGTAGATACATGAATACCATTATAGTGATCTCAATATAGCAATGACAGAGTACACGCAAATGCATCAACGTGCCACAAGATACAGTAATGCAACAGTGGCCAACCAGAAGTGAAGATTGCAGCAACATCCAGTGACATGCAATGAAGATAGTGGTCAATGCCAAGAAACAATGTATCATGAAACCAAAGTACACAGTGCAGACCAAATGCAATTATACAACAGTGAAGAATAACCAGAGTAATGCAAGTGTCGACCAAGTGACAATGCAAGCAAAAACTCAAGTGCAACAGTGAATTTCAGTATGGTAGTGAAACAGACAACTACTGAAGCTCAAGAGATGGTGTAAATACAACTCGAATGAATGCAAGTTCATATGAACAGCAATACTGCGACAACAAGTGCATGCAACAGTGAAACTCGAGACCAAATGCAACAAAGTGAAATGGAGTTCACTGAGAAATGCAATGCAGATGCCAACATTGATGAATACATATAGTAGCAGAGAAGCAAGTTACAGAATGCACGAAACAGGAAAAAGAAAAAAAAATTCGTATCTTTATTTTTGAAATAGTCAGCAATTAAAAAGAGGAAAGTTTCTGCATTGTTATTCAAGAAGGATCGAACGTTCTCAAAACAAAGCCGTATGAATCAAGTAAGTATCGAACGCATCAACATCAAGGCCGTGAGTAGCAAGTTGCAAAAAAATATCAGGAAAGCCGTCCGCATCAAGTTGCAAATATTAGGAAAGTGATATGAACGAATTAAAGGAATCAAATCCTTATAAAAGCCACAGTCATCATCGGCACTAATCCATCGATCATGTTCAAACTGTAAAACCCAAATCATCATCATCGGCAATTGAAAAAGCATCGGAGTTCGAGCAAGCATCAAATCAGAAAACAAGAGGAGAAAAGTACATGCCGAAATCAAATAAGAATTCGATGCAGTTGAAGCGCCGTGAAGAAACAAGTGATCGACAAGGCAACCAACCAGTAATCAAGAGCGGAGGCTTAAATTGAAGAGCCCTAATTTCCACAAGGAACGAAGCCCTAATTCATCGAACAAAGAAAGAAACGGTCGGTATTTTTCTCAAAGGAACAGGGAAAAGGAACGGGTCTAAATAATAAAAGGGGCCGGCCTTTTAAATTAAGGTTTTTGTTTTAAATAAGGGCTTTAGTTTTTATAAATAAGGGCTTTATCTTATTTTTAGTTTTGAATTTGTTTTAATTTTTAAATCTCTTTTCAAACCGTTGTATTTGCTAGTCGTGTGACTAGGGGACAAGCTACGTGGCGTAGCTTGAGAATTCGCAACTCAGTGGCTGAGTTGTGGCAGGGTTTTGAGCGTAGAGTTAGGTTAGTCAGTAGCGGGTGTCGCGAGTTTACGTGTGTAAGCGTGTGACTATCTAATTTCTTGTAGAAACCTTGGGGGCAGCACGTAGGCAGGTTTTTGCCGAAGCTGGGTAAATTCTGTGTCGTTCTATTTCTGCATTTATTATTCTGCTTTTATCTGTGCTGCTACTATTCTGTGATCTGTGTTGAAATTATTTTATAAGCTTTCGCAATTAATTTTTATAATTTATACTATCACCCTATTCACCCCCCTCCCCTCTAGGGTGAAGTCGATCCTACAAGTGGTATCAGAGCTAGGAATAGAAGTCAACTTCTGTTTTAAAAAAAAAAATCGTTTTTCATAAACCAATTGTTATCTTAAAATTTTGAATTTTTAAAATGGCTTCTTTTAATAATGCTTTAGCTGAGGGTCAGTCCATAGTTAGACCACCAATGTTCAATGGTGAATATGCTTATTGGAAAAATAGAATGAAAATTTTTCTGAAAACCATTGACGCTTGGAACATTGTTGAGACAGGTTATAGAGCACCAACTATAATTGTAGATAATCAGGAAATAGATAAACCGATGGCTCAGTGGACAGAACTAGAAAATAAATTACAAAATGCTAATGCTAGAGCTATGAATTCTATTATCTGTTCATTGGATCAATTTGAATTTAATCGTGTCTCACATTGTCTAACTGCACAGGAAATATGGCACACACTAGAAGTGACTCATGAAGGAACATCTCAAGTCAAAGAATCTTACCTTGCCATGCTAAGCAGCGAATACGAAAATTTCACAATGGCAAAAGAAGAAAATGTCAAAGTGATGCATGGACGACTTTCCAATATCGTATACAAATCAAAAGCCCTTGGAAAACCATATACAGAGTTGGAGATAATCCGAAAAATCCTCAGAGTCCTTCCACGAAGTTTTGAAGCCAAAGTGACTACCATTCAAGAATCAAAAGATTTGAAACAAATGAAAGTCGAAGAACTCATCGGAAATCTCACTGCTTATGAGCTAGAAATGAAATTCAAGGAAGAACGTGAAGGAGGTGATACTCGAAAGAAATCAATAGCTCTTAAAGGAACAATAGAAAGTGATAGTGATGATGATGATGACGGAGCAGCATAATTGGAGCTGATAATAAAGAAAGTCAAAAGGTGGAACTACAAATACGGAAATTCAGCTCTAAATCAAAAATTGAAAAGCAGAATAAATAAAATATTGGACAATCCAGAAGAACAAAAGATCATCTGTCATAGGTGCAACCAACCCGGACACATCAAGCCCAATTGTCCTCAAAATCGACGCGACTTTGAAAAGAAATCAAAAAGGAGAAGTTTTGCTTCCATGTGGAATACAAGTGATGAAGATAATCAAAGTGCTAACAGTGAGGATGAAAAAGCAGACTTGTGTCTTCATGGTGAAATAACTGACAGTGATGATGACGAGCCAAGTGAGGTATCAAAACTTTCTCATTCGAAATTACTCATATATTTCCACGAAGTGAATGGTTGTTTTGAACAACTTAGGGAGAAGTATGCCAAACTTGAATCACAAAAGGATACTTTGATAGATTTAAATAAACAACTTGACCAATTAGTTAAAACCTATCAAAGTAGGATCCCTAAGTGTGATAAGTGTCCAACATTTGAAGAAGAAATTAAAAAATCAGAAATTAATATAAAATCACTTGAAAATGAAATTATGATTTTGAAAGAGAACGAAAATACTAGGAGAGAAAATTCTATCAAAAAGTGCACACAATTATTGAACGAAAATGAATCTCTCAAAATACAAGTCCAACAATTGTCAATAACCTTAGATAAATTTTCAAAAAGTGAGAAATCGTTGAATCTGCTATTAGGGAAGCAAACTGTTAATACAGCTAGACAAGGACTTGGATATAATCAGTCTGAAAATGTTGAAAGTGATATTAATCAAGAAAATTCCACGTGCACAATTTGTAGAAAACATGGACACGATCACAAAAATTGTTGGTATAGACCCAAACATGTGAAAACCATACCAATTTGGGTTCCAAAAGGCACAAATATAAAATCTCTCAAAGTTAAACAAATTTGGGTGCCAAAAGGAACATATATAAATAGTTTTGGGTCTCCACAAAATTATTTTTCTAAATCTTCTACCACTAACAACCATGGACCTATAAAAACAAATAGGTCACATAAATCTTTTCCCGTGTAGGTGTGGTGGCAGGCTAAGGAACAACAATAGTGTTTTCTGGATTTTTGGCTGTTCCAGAAACACAACGGGCGACAAAGCAAAGTTCCTTAGCCTATTATAAAGGTGACAGAATCACAATGGATAAACAACGAAAAATATCGTAAAGGTAAAACAGGTAATGGTATATTTATTTGAACGATATATTAAATGTGATAATCTGCACCATATTCTGAATCAGCCAATATCGAGATGATGAAAAGATGATGACTTTGATTCTGACTTATTCAAAATAGTTGGCCAATTATATTTATGCCAAAAACACTAATCTTTGAATTACTTCATACATATTTGTTTGGATTAAATATTGTGATTTGTTGGATGATAATGCATTTGGTTATAATTCGGCTAACTCTATATTCACGATTTTCTAATTATTTACACGGCTTCAATCCAAATTCAGGTGAATGCCATTTAGAATGCTGTTTGAGTTTTCATGCACACTTCATGATCTGGTCTACCAAATATAGTTAGTGATATTTTGGAGTAAAAGAGAAATTCAGATGCAGATTACACTGGTAATCTAGTTGATAGAAAAATTACTAGTTGAATGTGATTTATGGTGAGACATTTAGTAACTGCATCGTTTTTCAAAGAAATTATCTGCATATTTTTCATTACAAATAATTTTCAATTAGCAGAACTTTTTCTCTCATAAAAGCTCTTCAAGAAAATCATTTTTGACCATATTTTCATATTAGTCATTTTTACTTGATTTTAAATGACAAATTTTGACTAATCCGACTCCCTGCTAATTATCAAAAAGATAAATAGTGATTGAAAAGGTGATAAGTGTTGATATTTAACTTGCATTACTCAAGAGAGTATATGTGGAAAATTTCTTTAGGAATTCAAACAAGAGTTATAAAACTTTTTGTTAGGTGAAGATTCCATGACCATTTCTATATCTATCATATTTCTATCGACCATGGCTTATCAAAACTTATATATAGCTGGTCGATATGTGGTACTATAATCAGGGAACATTTTTTTTTCATTTTTCCATCATTCATTCTAAAAGTGGAATATGCGCCTAACAAGGTTAGTTATGATTTTTGTTTGATTCTTATTGGAGTTTAATATTTATATTCAATTTGAGTTTAATGTTGGATTAATATTGATCACCTTATCTCTATTTTTCTCTAACACTATTATTCTTTTGCTGATAATAAAAGGGGGAGAGAAAAGTTAAGATTTTCGTCAAATAAAATCAAGCAAAGGTCAAATTATTTTTCATTTGCATCTAGGCTTATTTGAATACTTCTATTTGTATGCATATATATAGGGGGAGCATCATGTAGAGAGGAAGCATTTAAATAGGGGGAGCAATTAGAGTATAAAATTGGTCAAATACATTTAACAGGTCAAAATCTTAAATATATGTTTGTTATCATCAAAAGGGGGAGAATGTTGAATATGCGTTTATATGTTTTTGTTTGATGATAATAAACATATATATATTCATTTAAATGTATTTGGTAATGTACTATTTTGCTTTTCATAGATTAAATAAATATTTGTTGAATAAAATAAATTACACAGAATTTGAATTTGAATTCAAACAGAACAAGTTACACAGATTTTGAATTCAAACAGAAATTTTATTCAAACAAATATTTATTACAATATTGAATAGTACAAATTCAAGCTCTCACTATACATATACATTTTTGAATACATCACGATTTCAATTTACATTTATAACCTCACTACATATCACTCACACTCGTATTTTGTGTTCAACTGCATTCCAGTTTGAATCCAGCATCTGAACAATCTGCAAAAATATTCACTAACGCAGTAAAATTGAAAAAGAAATATTTTTGCAATATAAAATAAAATATGATTTTTGAAAGTATGAATTGCCTCAGTTATTTGGGTTGTTCGTCATCATTTACATTTGAATTCATCACACAAGAACAGTGTGACATGCACAGTGTATCACTGTGCATGCCACAAGGCCGTGCACGTCGATATACACTTGATAATGCTACAGGGACAGGTGAGCACAGGTCAAACCCAAACGAAAAGCCGGGTTGAACCCACGTGCAATATATGCAAAATCACGACCCGAGCACAAGGTCAAACCCAAGTTTTGAAACTAGGTCATGACATGAATGCAACAAAGTTTCCAAGGGCAGTGGACAGTACAGGCAAACTGGCAACAACAAGCATGGCAGATCATAAATGAAACAACTCAAGCAACAATGGAAAACATGCATGCAACATGGAATGCAAAGGCAATGCACCAATGCAAACTCAAATAATGTACAAAAACAAGTCCAGCAGCATGAACAAGTATGGCAGCATGCAAATGCATCAAAGCAAGTAAACAACAATGTCGAGATCAATGCAACATATTCACCAATGAATCATCAAAGAGTGCAACAGGGATGAATACAACATGAAGTACAGCAACTCAAGGAGATAGTCGACCAACAGTATCAAACTCATGTATGCAACAACAAATACTCGAGCTCAAGACAGTACAGCTACAACATGTCAATGCAACACTGCATACAACATGGTGCAGAACCAAAGCCAAGCATGATACAGTGGACCAAATCATGAATAAAAGTGCAGTGATACATGGAATCACATAAACAAGTTCGAACAACCAGTTACAACTACAGAAACCAGAGAAATGCGTGGTGGAATGAAGTCAAGTGATGCACATGTAAAAATACTTGAAAGCTACAGCATCAAGTAGACCAAGTTCATATGCAATGAGAAGAACATCAAAGACAACACAAGTTCAGCTATGCAAATGAAACACAGTGGCAACACTGGAAGCACACAAGCTAATGAAGACTGCAATATAAAGTTCATATGCAAAGTGCAATAGCAGATACATGAATACCATTACAGTGATCTCAATATAGCAATGACAGAGTACACGCAAATGCATCAACGTGCCACAAGATACAGTAATGCAACAGTGGCCAACCAGAAGTGAAGATTGCAGCAACATCCAGTGACATGCAATGAAGATAGTGGTCAATGCCAAGAAACAATGTATCATGAAACCAAAGTACACAGTGCAGACCAAATGCAATTATACAACAGTGAAGAATAACCAGAGTAATGCAAGTGTCGACCAAGTGACAATGCAAGCAAAAACTCAAGTGCAACAGTGAATTTCAGTATGGTAGTGAAACAGACAACTACTGAAGCTCAAGAGATGGTGTAAATACAACTCGAATGAATGCAAGTTCATATGAACAGCAATACTGCGACAACAAGTGCATGCAACAGTGAAACTCGAGACCAAATGCAACAAAGTGAAATGGAGTTCACTGAGAAATGCAATGCAGATGCCAACATTGATGAATACATATAGTAGCAGAGAAGCAAGTTACAGAATGCACGAAACAGGAAAAAGAAAAAAAAATTCGTATCTGTATTTTTGAAATAGTCAGCAATTAAAAAGAGGAAAGTTTCTGCATTGTTATTCAAGATGGATCGAATGTTCTCAAAACAAAGCCGTATGAATCAAGTAAGTATCGAACGCATCAACATCAAGGCCGTGAGTAGCAAGTTGCAAAAAAATATCAGGAAAGCCGTGCGCATCAAGTCGCAAATATTAGGAAAGTGATACGAATGAATTAAAGGAAAACAAATCCTTATAAAACCCACAGTCATCATCGGCACTAATCCATCGATCATGTTCAAACTGTAAAACCCAAATCATCATCATCGGCAATTGAAAAAGCATAGGAGTTCGAGCAAGCATCAAATCAGAAAACAAGGGGAGAAAAGTACATACCGAAATCAAATAAGAATTCGATGCAGTTGAAGCGCCGTGAAGAAACAAGTGATCGACAAGGCAACCAACCAGCAATCAAGAGCGGCGGCTTAAATTGAAGAGCCCTAATTTCCACAAGGAACGAAGCCCTAATTCATCGAACAAAGAAAGCAACGGTCGACATTTTTCTCAAAGGAACAGGGAAAAGGAACGGGTCTAAACAATAAAAGGGGCCGGCCTTTTAAATTAGGGTTTTTGTTTTAAATAAGGGCTTTAGTTTTTATAAATAAGGGTATCTTATTTTTAGTTTTGAATTTGTTTTAATTTTTAAATCTCTTTTCAAACCGCTGTATTTGCTAGTCGTGTGACTAGGGGACAAGCTACGTGGCGTAGCTTGAGAATTCGCAACTCAGTGGCTGAGTTGTGGCAGAGTTTTGAGCGTAGAGTTAGGTTAGTCAGTAGCAGGTGTCGCGAGTTTACGTGTGTAAGCGTGTGACTATCTAATTTCTAGTAGAAACCTTGGGGGCAGCACGTAGGCAGGTTTTTGCCGAAGCTGGGTAAATTCTGTGTCGTTCTATTTCTGCATTTATTATTCTGCTTTTATCTGTGCTGCTACTATTCTGTGATCTGTGTTAAAATTATTTTATAAGCTTTCGCAGTTAATTTTTATAATTTATACTACCACCCTATTCACCCCCCCACTAGGGTGAAGTCGATCCTACAGTTGTTATAAAATAAATAGAAATGGAATTTATAAACATTGTTTTATAAATTCGCAATGACTTATTTTGATAAGTAAATTGTTGTAACTTATTTATGGAGTTATATTCACGTTTTAGACAGTGAATAATCTTTTGAAACAAAATGAATAGAAATGATGAATTTGGTTAACGAAGTATATTCACGTTTTTGAATAGTGAATAATATGTTAAAGAAAATGTTTTGGATGTGATGTTTTAAATAAAATTAAAATGATTTAAGGATGTTTTAAAATGTGTCAAAGATTCGAAACCATAGATTTCAACATTCATTGTTGAAATAGACGTTTTCGAGAAATAGAAGGAAATGGTAGACTATAACACTGTTGTTGTAGTAAATGATTTCCGAAAGGAAATGTTTTATATAGTATTGGGATTTATATATCTATTTTAATTTCGAATCCCTATACTAGTGATTTTGGGTTGTCGTAACGGTGTTTTACGCTACATTCGTTTTGGCCCAAATAAATATGTTTAAGAGAATGATTTCCTTAAAGAATGAAAGATATACTTAATTTCGATTTAAGTATATTGAATATTTTTCAAGTGTTGAAAATAAATAGATTTGTGAATTACTTATGAATAAATAAGTATGGAAATGTTTTCCAATGTGAAATGAAACGTTTTGAGAATTTATCTTTTTGAAGATAAATTGAAAATGAATAATTGAAATCGTTTATTCATAAATATTTTGAAATATAAATTCACTATGGAATTTATAAAAGAAAGGGGAATTTGTTTAAAAATAAATATTAAAATATTTTTGAGGTATTGAAATTTTATATCTTGTAAAGATATTTTTGGGAAATAAATAATTTGGAAAATTATTTGGAATCTGGTGATGTGTGCATATCCATTGATAGTTCAATAACCGACTATCAATATTTACCTTTGAATAGGTATTTGTTGTGATTTGCTGAATTTGAATGCCATACTTATTTTCAAATTATTGCGCTCATTATTCGGATTACCCATTCCGAATAGTGATACGACATAATGGATAGCATTGATGACCGGTGTTGAAGACCAGATATTTTTGAAAGCGAAAGGACAACTCGTCGAATGTCTTTGCATCGACTGGTCCCCGGTATAGAGACTCCATATCAAGTCCGATCGTGATTAGTGAATATCCGGATTGCAAGGACTTCTTTGTAAGTGCCTTCGGTTCTGTTCGAGCCCGGAACAGACTTGTATGGATAGTATGTCTGACATTACAAATTGAGATATAAAGCAGATTTCTTTCAAATACATTTCTGTTGGTGGCGGAGAATTTATTCTCTTAGCTTAACACCCTTCTCTGAGACGTACGAGCTCAGAGGCTATGTAGTTGAAGGTTTTTAGCAATATATTCCCAATTTGGTAATGTGACATGCTGAGTGTTGCTGTGAAATGATCATTGTTTGATCATTTGTGATATGATCATTTGTTTGATCACTTATCTTTGTGATCATTTCTATGATCATTTGTTGACCCAAAGCACAGCTTTTGTATAAAGCGTGGCTTTGTGGACGAGACTTCGTCGAGCCTCACACCCCGGAATGGTCAAAACAGGAAAGATGCGGCAAGGTTATGAGGGGTAGCTCCCTTTAGGGTGTGTGCATTTCCTTCTGGAAAAGGGTGGTATCATGGTATGGAGCCCAGGTACTTACTCATGTTGAAACACTTTATTTATCATTGTGTGATGTTGGTTAGAGAGCTCTCGGATAAAGGTCCCAAAGGACCGGGGGATGGCATACTCGTGTCAGTTGTTACCTAGTTTGAAAGGTAACCCGGCCTTATGTTGGCAGAGATCCGGTTAGGTTCTCGGGGACGTCCTTCCAAAGGCGTTCTCATGTGGCAATGGGAAGTTCCTTGGCCTGACCATTTGTTGGAAATCCAAAGAAACAATACGAGACTTGTACGGTTTTAGTTGTAGAACCTGCCATCTAATATGGTAGCTATAGTAAGCATAATATAATGGTACCTAAGCTGGCTAAGATTTATATTCTACTTTCGAAATGATTTTCCCTACACTATGCACTAATAATAATATCAAATGTTTCTTTTTAATGCGTATCAAGCATCTTTGACTATCATAAGGAGAAATCTCCTCTAAGTCTTCGTTTGCATTGTGTGTGTGGTGGGAGGTCTTATGGTAGTCTCATTTTTAAAAGCATTGCGAATTGACTTTAAAAATATTCCTCTATTTTGATTTTAAAGATAAATAAACTGTTTTGAGTTCCCACACCAGTCACATGACTGACTCGGAGTTTATTGTTTTCCTTCCTAAACTCTGGGTGCCCACCAATTTCCACACGGGCAGTCAAGAGTTAAGGTTTATCAGGATATTCTAGAATTCAGGAGTTGCTGGAGGCAAGCTGGATGGCATGGCGTATTACTAGTATATAGTATTTTTTTTCCGCTGTTTGTTGTTGTTTGTTGTTGTACACTCTGATGTAATGTAACGTATAAAATGTAATAACTGATATAGTTCTTTGTTAAAGATTATTCATTTATGTATTATATGTTGTTCCGCTGCGATTGTGAGATTCTGATATTGTTCTGTTGCTGTTTTCTTTCTTTTCTACCTTCTTCTTTTTCTTTCTTTTTCTTAAAACCCTAAGTGTTCGGTTTTCCGGCATTCGATTGCTCGGCAGTTGATACAGTGAACGTATTGATGTCGGTTTTCGAAAGTCGAAGAATCGGGTCCTTACAGATATGTGGTGAAACAAAGATGAAGATTATAGCACAACGAGGTGAGCGCCAACTGTGAACAGGAAAAGATAGTGCAACTAATAGATCGTGTGGGGGCACCCACAATTTCTGATCGAAAGATATGCGGTTGAAAAAGGCCGTAATATCGGTTCGATACAAAGTCTAGTAAGAGTGAATAATGAATAGGATTCACTAGTAATTCCATACCTCGTATATGAATAACTTGACAATAGTATGTCTGCTGAATAATAAATGCAACTTATAAATGAATAGGATGTGATATCCAGGTTGATTAAAGTTGCGGCTGTGATTCACTTTAAATAGTGCCATGACATGGGTAATTGAATTGAAATAATCTAACGTGATGTGGGCGAGTTTAGATTATGGAGTGTGTGACATATCTATTTCTTTTGGTATCACATATGTAACCCGACTCCACACATTTATATGAACCATTGTTACATTATTATACTCACAGCTAGATTTATAGCCTGACTCAAGGTTTTGTTTTGTGACAACTCCTCGGGTCAGACCGAGGCTTTTCAGGATGATTACCTTTTCATGTTTTGATGTGATTTCATACGACATTGAGATGGATGGCAACTGGCATACAGTGTACAAATTTAAAGTAGTCGTAGATTTAGTGCTTCACGGACGCACGCTAGCTACATGCCTCAAAGGAACTGTTAGAGTGATCTGGAGGAGTAATGTCAGATAAATACATTTAGAGTCCGTTGAACTATGCTAAGTTGATTTTGTGTAGTCATGTCGTATGTCTCATGTATATATTTGTCTATGTATGTATTAGGACGTCATTTTTGGGACAGTGATGTATAGCTGTAGATATATGGCGTTGGTCTGGCGTCTATTTGTACCTATGTATATGTATATATATCTATCTTTTTGATCCGCTGTTTTGTGAAACCATTATTTATTGTGTTCTACTATGTGATTTAAATACAAATTCTCTAAACTCGTGTATACTACATTGCATCGAGATGAGATCCGTATCTTTTCAGAAATGCTCAGGTATTTTAAACGTATCCATGTTGATCCAAAGTAGTGTAGACGAGAGATCGCTCCTTTAGTGCCCACTGATCCGAGCATCGGACGGTAAACTCCCTCTGATATTTCGGTCACTGGAGCTGGGGCGTTACAGCGTGGTATCAGAGCGAGGATTCAATAGGATTTGTATAAATTAGTGATCAGAACGCATTTGACCATAAGGGAGTCAGACTTAGTTTGTTACCCTGTCAGTAGAACCCACGGGAATTGGGATTAACTCGTTTAGGTGATAGACGAGTTCTAATAAATGTTTTAAAGGGAAAAACATTGGGATAATACTTGATATGTGTTTGTATTACATATGTATTTGTTAGTCAAATTTTGTTATATAATAAAATGACAAATGTTCTTTATCAGAAAATGGTAGGACCAGGTAGACCCAGAACAGTTTCAACAGTTGAGTCACCAAATGGTCAATCAAGCAATCCAAATGTACTTTTAACTATGGATCAATGGGTCGAAGTCATGAAGCGTATTCAAGATATGGGCATGCTCAGAGACAATAATCAAAATCCCGGATCAGAGTTTACCAAGCTCTGCAAAGACTACTCAAGTCTAGGTGGTAAACCATTCTTGGGAAATGAAGGCATAATGGGAGTTCATACATGGTTGAGAACATGCGAAAGAATCTTCGGAGATCCGAATCTCTCCGATCAGGACAAGAGAAGGTTAGCATCTCGACAGTTACAAGGAGGTGCCTTAGATTGGTATGAAGCCATAACTGCTGCAACTCCAGAGGAAGACATATCTTGGCAAGAATTCAAAGATATTTTCAAAGCCCATTTTCTTCCTGAAGCAGAGAGAGCAGCACTGCTTCGAAAATCTATTGACCTTACCCATAAAAATTTGTCTGTGACTGAGTATGTCAATGAGTTTAATGCACTATCGAAGTATGGACCAACACTCATTAGCACCCCATTGGAAAAGAATGAGAAGTTTGTTCTTGGTCTAAATAATGAACTAAGAGATAAATTACTTGCTCAACTAAGATTTCCATTTAAGGAGATTGTGGATATGGCTTTAAGATTTGAAAAGGTACGAGAGCGAGGTTCGGTTTCTGAAAGTCAACCTACCCAGAAAAGCCAGCAACAAAGGAAGAGGCCATTCTTCTCGAAGAAGAATGCAAAATTTCAAAAGAACAAGCGACCATTCCAACCTAAGCAAGAGGACCAGAAAAGGCAACAATCTAAAGCACAAGTAGAATGTTACTCCTGTGGAAAGAAGGTTCATTATGCCAATGAATGTAGAAACACAGGTCAAGGTTCTACGAAAAAATGCTACAATTGCAATGAAATGGGACATATAGCGAGACAGTGCACAAAGCCGAAGAAGCACACTCAAGGGAAAATGTTCGCACTAGATGGTCCTAGTTCAATGAAACCAGATGAGGGAAAACAAGCTTCGGTCCTAGAAGGTACTATTTTATGGAATGGATTATATATTAGAATTCTTTTTGATACAGGTGCATCACATTCATTTATATCGAAAGAAATAGTAGAAAAGTTAAAATTGGATGTATCTTCTCTTAACAATTCTCTTAGGGTGGCCAATCCTGTTGGAGGATGCGTTACCCTGGGGATGAAATGTAGTGGAGTTGTAATTTGCTTATCTGGGTATTCTTTCTCATGTGATTTGTTTATTATGGACTCCTTGAGTTATGGAGTTATTTTAGGAATGGATTGGCTCGAGCACTATCGAGCTCAATTATACTGTTTGGAACGAGTAATCACTCTTCAACATCCCGAGTGCCCCAAGCGAATCCTTATAGCTCTAGAAAAAGCAAATGCTAGTTTGGGTTATTCTTTATTTGCTTTGGAATCTAAAGAAGAGGAAATAGGGAAAATTCCAGTAGTTAGAGATTTTTCTGATATTTTTGAACCAATTACTGCTCTACCACCACATCGAGCAGTTGAATTCAGGATAGATTTGAAACCTGGAAATCAACATTTTAGTAGACCACCTAATCGAATGTGCCCCAGTGAGATGGAAGAATTAAGATCTCAAATAGAGGATCTTGAGCAAAAGAATTTCATCAGAACGAGTAGTTCTCCTTGGGGAGCATCGGCTTTATTTGTTAAAAAGGCGGATGGATCACTTCGACTCTATATAGATTACAGAAAATTGAATGACTATACTATCGAGAATAAATATCCACTTCCAAGGATTGATGATTTATTCGATCAACTGAGTGGGGCAAAGGTCTTTTCACAACTAGATCTAGCCACTGGTTTTCATCAACTAAGAGTCGCGGAGGATAGCATTCCACTAACAGCATTTCGAACTAGATACGGTTCCTACGAATGGTTAGTAATGCCATTCGGATTCACGAATGCCCCAGCTTATTTTGTTGTTTTGATGAATAGAGTCTTCAGATGTTATTTGGACAAGTTTGTCTTAGTTTTTATTGATGATATCCCCGTCTACTCAAAGACAGAAGAAGAGCATGTGATTCATTTGAAATTGGTCTTAGAGACTTTAAGAGAACACCAACTTAAAGCAAAACTTTCAAAATGTCACTTCTGGCAGAAGAAAGTGAAATTTTTGGGACATATAGTCTCGGAGAAATGAATTTCAGTTGACTCGGCTAAGGTCGAAGCTATTCCAAAGTGGAAGCGACCCGAATCAATAACCGAAATCAGAAGTTTCTTGGGTTTAGCAGGATATTATAGAAGATTTATAAAAGATTTTTCCAAGATTTCTGCTCCACTAACTAATTTAACGAAGAAAGGAGTTAAATTTATCTGGTCAGATAAATGTGAAGGGGCTTACCAGAAGTTGAAAGAATTACTTTCTAACGCTCCAATATTAATAGTTCTAGAAGGAAATCAGGATCTTGTAGTATACACAGATGCATGTGCAACAGGGCTTGGTGCAGTATTAATGCAACGAGATAGAGTTGTAGCCTATGCGTCTAGACAACTCAGGCCTCACGAAGTAAGGTATGCAACTCATGATCTTGAGTTAGCAGTCGTGGTATTTGCATTGAAACTTTGGCGGCATTATTTATTGGGAGAAAGGTTTGTTTTATACACAGACCACAAATCGTTAAAATATTTATTATCTCAAAAAGACTTAAATATGCGACAACAACGATGGTTAGAATTTCTAGCCACATATGATCTAGAAATTCAGTATACGCCAGGTAAGGGCAATAAGGTGGCAGATGCTCTCAGTCGAAAACACCAGGCCATAGTGTCAATGATGTTGGTAGAATGGAAGGAATTAGAAGTGTTATCTTGTTGTAACCTTCAGTTTAGAAGAGTGGATGAAACAACAGCCATGTTGGCAAGTTTGGATATTCGACCAAGTTTACTCGATCGAATTCAAGCTAATCAAAGAAATGACCCAATCCTAGCAGATCTAATTAATCAGTTGAAGAATGGTAATGCATCAGAAGCTCTTAGCAAGTTCGAGTTAGACTTGAAGGGAAACTTGAAATTTAAAGGAAGACTGTGCATTCCCAACACAGCCGATTTAAGAAAAGAAGTTCTAGACGAATGTCATTGATCTTTATTTTCTATACATCCCGGTGGTACAAAGATGTATAATGATATGAAGCGGATGTACTATTGGGAAGGCATGAAGAAGGACATCGGTGAATATGTGAAACGATGTATTAAATGCCAGTTAGTTAAGGGCGAGCATCAAAAGCCCAGTGTTCTTTTATTACCTCTCGAAGTTCCTCAACGGAAATGAGAACAGATTTCTATGGATTTCATTGATGGACTTCCAAATCAAGGTCAGGAAATGAAAGTATATGGGTGATAGTTGATAGACTCACTAAGAGTGCACATTTCGTTCCTGTTAGAATAAATAGAACCGCAGAAAGTTTAGCCAGACTATTCCTAAAACATATTGTATGATTGCACGGTATTCCAAAGAATATAGTGTGCGATCGTGATCCGATATTTACCACTCAATTCTGGCGAAGCTTACATTCGGTCTTGGGAGTACAACTCAATCTAAGCACAGCATACCATCCTCAGACGGATGGAAAGACAGAAAGGATAAATCGAGTTGTAGAAGATCTACTCAGGATATGTATCTTAGAGTTTGGGGGTTCATGGGAAGAATATCTTCATTTGATTGAATTCTCCTACAATAATAGTTTTCAATCTAGTATTGGTATGGCACCATTTGAAGCTTTGTATGGAAGACCATGTCGTTCTCCAACCTGTTGGTTAGAAACTGGAGATAAACTTATATTAGGACCAGATATGGTTCGAGAAACGACTGAGAAGATCGAGCTTATCAGAGATCGTATGAAGATCGCTCAGTCTCGACAGAAGAGCTATGCTGAGCAACGTAGAAAGGACTTAGAATTTGTGATCGGAGATTACGTTTTATAAAGGTATCTCCAATGAAAGGAGTTGTAAGGTTCGGCAAAGCAGGAAAATTAGCTCCAAGGTATATTGGACCTTATCCAGTTATGGAACGTATTGGAAGCCTTGCTTACCGAGTTGAATTACCAGTTTATCTATTTGGAGTTCATAATGTGTTCCACGTATCCCAATTAAGAAAATGTCTACGGGATTCCGATGTTATTATAGAACCAAAGCAGCTAGAGGAACTAGAAATTGAACCGAACTTGACTTTCACCGTTGAACCAGCTAGAGTAGTGGACGCAAAGATGAAGCAGTTAAGAAACAAGCAAGTTCCACCAGTCAAAGTTCAATGGTCAGATAATCCCAATGACTGCACTTGGGAAACTGCGGAGCAAATTAGAAAATCACATCCTGAGTTAATTGAAACCCATTAGGTACGTATTTATATATTTATCGAGTCATGGATGTTAGGACTTTATTAACTGATAGGACGATTATAATATACGAATATCATACAATACTCTCTACTAAATTGCGAGGACGCAATTTCTTTAAGGGGGGAAATCTGTGACATCTCGCTGCTGTTTTAAAATGTAACACTAAAAAAAAGTAATAAATAAATAAAATAAATCGTTATGAATATAAAATAAAATTTGGAGTAAAATGCCACGAGCGGAATTGCAATCGGGGAACAAATTGCGGTAGGGCAATATCGCGGTTAAGGGTACGAAAATTTATTTGAGGGGTATAAAAATTACTTACTGAGAAATTAAAATAAATATGCTTTAATTTCATTCGACCTAAGCTTCCAAACTTATCACTTTCATAATTATGCACCCTCATTCTTATCTCTTTCATGATTATAATTTAACATATGCACTTAACGTTTTCCTTGTGATGAGTATAGTGGCTGGCTATATAAACACTGCAAACACACGCAAAAATATATTCTTTCACGGTCATCCATCTTCATCTATACATTAAGCCAGCAAAGTGAGTATACTTTTCTTACTTTTTTTTATTTCCTTGCTAGTTATAGGGTGAGTTCTGTATGTGTACGGTGCTTTCGAATCAATTACCACACAAATACTTTTGCCTTGAATTTGTCCCGTCAGTTCACATTTTACTTATCCGTATGAAAATATGGACCATCGTTTCTTAATTAGAGAAAGCATTTGCTTCCATTTTTTCACTGACCATGCACTTTAGCGTACTGTGTTGAGTTGTTTACTATGTCATCCTGTTGCTGTGATTTCGCCCTTGCCTGTACTTGTTAGCTTCCACTTGACCTTACTTTGTACATATTTTATTATATAGTTTCGAAATTTTTAAATATAACATGTGCATTGATTTCCTTGTTGTATAACCTGCACATTTCTTTTCAACTAAATACACTACTAGCTTGTATATGTTTTTAACCTTGACTTAACATCACTTGCCTGGGTGTATGTTTCGAATCTTACCTATACACGCTTTACAAAACAACCTCCATTTACTAATCTTTACGTTGTTTAATCCTTACGTACTCAACATGTAAACATTCATATGTATTAAGTATAGTGTGCATGTTTGTATGAAATACTTACAGGTCTATGAACTTGTATTTTGTTTTTTTTATATACACCAAAGTGAGCTATGAAAATATGAAATAGAGTTGCATTGTATGGAACATGTTTTGAGACATGCTTTCATTATAAAATAATGGAAAAAAAATTAACGTGCATGCTTTTATAATATAATAGAATCTATGCAAACTTTATAAAACAATTTTTGTTTCAAAACTTCAATTATTAATAACTTAAAATCTATGATGATTTTGTTTATGCAACCAAAAGGAAAAATGTAGAGGGAAGTGAGATGAACAAATCGACTAGCTTTTGCCTGACCTCGTGGTGATCAGAAATGACACCGTTAAATCCGCGACCGTATGATGAACGATAGCGTTACGGCCAAAAAGGAAGGTACCAGCAGGACCGTATTGCATAGCGAAACACAATGATGGTCTCCGTTCGGTCATCGAAGGTGTGTAGAAGGGTGAACAAAACCAAAAAGTTTTCGAGTACAATGCTACGCAATATTTCGTTCGCGTACCGACCGCGAACAACTGAAATAAAAATACGATCACGCACGATAACGTTACGCGATCACAAAGTAACAATAAAATAAACCTGTTAACTTATTTTGTAAAACTTCAAAAGAATCGATGTTTGATGCAAAACGCGTCAACTGAAAATATTTTATTTTCTAAATTAAAAATTATGGAAAAATTCTATAAATTAAATTAAAATGACCTCATCAAAAATCAAGTCTAAATTTAAAACGTATATTTTATAACAATTTAAATTCAAATCGATTGAAGTTCTTCCAAGTTGTGTTTGCATGTTATGTTTATGAATGTTCGTGATTATATGTACTGCAAGTTAATGCTATATTGCACGAACACGAAATTTATATTTAATATAAAATAGAAAACAATACAATTTTGGGGATGAATGGTACATTGGGAAGTTAAATACAAAAGAATCTAAATGAATTTAATCGATGAAGCAAATGAGACGAGGTGAGACTACTAGACGCTGGAATCCATCCTAGCGGACAGGTTCAGGGTCGCTCCTTGAATCGTGACGACCTGGTCCCTCGTCACTTATTGTCCAAACGATCTGTTGGACGGACACAACCACGGTGATAGGCCCAGTGCAAACAGAAAACGAGGAAGAATCGAGAGTAATCTCATTGATGGATATGTGGTGAAACAAAGATGAAGATTATAGCACAACAAGGTGAGCGCCAACGGTGAACAGGAAAAGATAGTGCAACTAATAGATCGTGTGGGGGCACCCACAATTTCTGATCGAAAGATATGCGGATGAAAAAGGCCGTAATATCAGTTCGATACAGAGTCTAGTAAGAGTGAATAATGAATAGGATTCACTAGTAATTCTATACCTCGTATATGAATAACTTGACAATAGTATGTCTATTGAATAATAAATGCAACTTATAAATGAATAGGATGTGATATCCAGGTTGATTAGAGTTGCGGCTGTGATTCACTTTAAATAGTGCCATGACATGGGTAATTGAATTGAAATAATCTAATGTGATGTGGGCGGGTTTAGATTATGGAGTGTGTGACATATCTATTTCTTTTGGTATCACATATGTAACCCGACTCCACACATTTATATGAATCATTGTTACATTATTATACTCACAGCTAGATTTATAGCCTGACTCGAGGTTTTGTTTTGTGACAACTCCTCGGGTCAGACCGAGGCTTTACAGGATGATTACCTTTCACGTTTTGAGGTGATTTCATATGACATTGAGATGGATGGAAACTGGCATACGGTGTACAAATTTAAAGTAGTCCTAGATTTAGTGCTTCACGGACGCACGCTAGCTACATGCCTCAAAGGAACTGGTAGAGTTATCTGGAGGAGTAATGTCAGAGAAATACATTTAGAGTCCATTGAACTATGCTAAGTTGATTTTGTGTAGTCATGTCGTATGTCTCATGTATATATTTGTCTATGTATGTATTAGGACGTCATTTTTGGGACAGTGATGTATAGCTATAGATATATGGTGATGGTCTTGGCGTCTATTTATACCTATGTATATGTATATATATCTATCTTTTTGGTCCGCTGTTTTGTGAAACCATTATTTATTGTGTTCTGCTATGTGATTTAAATACAAATTCTCTGAACTCGTGTATACTACATTGCATCGAGATGAGATACGTATCTTTTCAGAAATGCTCAGGTATTTTAAACGTATCCATGTTGATACAAAGTAGTGTAGATGAGAGATCACTCCTTTAGTGCCCATTGATCCGAGCTATCGGACGGTAAACTCCCTCTGATATTTTGGTCACTGGAGCTGGGGCGTTACATATTGACTAGGCACTGGGGTACCACTTGTCATGGTACCTGGTCTAGATCAGCGTACCGAGGATCACTCCCGACCCCCTGTAACACAAGACCGGGACTACCCTTTGCTGGATAATCCCGAGTAAGATCACCCTACGGTTGGGATCAGCAACCGCACCACTAAGCCGAAATAAAAGGTACATCTAGACAGGGATGACCTCACCCTCAAATGGGTGCTACCCACCTAGCCTTGCTACATACCCCCTGATTTTTAGTCATTCCCGGTTGATGAGTCTTGAGGCCGAGCGTTACATTTTAGATCGTTTCACTTAGAATGCCCATCGTCCACCTGACGATGTTCTGGATGCATTCATCCATACAAGTCCGTCCCGGGTTCGAACGGAACCGAAGAAACTATTCCTACTACATCCATTTTGGAATCAACCTCAGGATTAGTAGCGACTAGCCCTTGCACTTCACTGCTCCATCTTCGACTCTGAACTCGTCTTCCTCACGAAAACGTACAAACCGGATTGAAGTGGTTTTTGAGAAATAAATTCCGATCCCAATCTCTTCGAAACGATCAGCGCATTGTCCAATATTGATAGACGGTTATTTAACTATCAATTAACATTCACAACAACCATCAAGCATAAATAATTTCTCCTGAATTATTTATTTACCTCAAAATATCTTCGCAAGATATATTTCCCTTTTCAACCCTTTTGAAAATAGTTTTCAACCCACACTCTAATTCCAAAATATTTATTTCCACTGAAAATACCAAGCACAAAGCTTTAGATTTTTGAAATAACTTTAAAACACTTTATTATAAAATATATGTTAACATTTAGATTGAAAACTATTTCAATACTTTATGAAAAATATATATATTAGGAATATTTAAAATGGGGCTACTTATAAAATATAAAACTAGATTTTCTCTTTAAAAACAAATACCAAATTACTTTTAAATATTTACTGCTAAAATAGATTAAAGGAAAATACTTACTTTAGAATTTAAATGTTTAGAAATAATAAATTTTCTAAAACATGCTTTTTAAAACGACATTAAACTTTTAAAAATTTACTTTGAAATGTACTTGGCTATTTAGGAAAATATACTTCTCTTCACATCCTTTAAAAATAAAACACTACTTATTTTTAAATAAAATTTCTCATTCCTGTAATAACTTTCCATCGTGAATTTATTCCTCCAAATATCCACCGATATATTACTTTACTTTTATAAACCCAGTTTATAAATTTCAAAGTCCCACTTCTCCTTTAAAGTTCCAACTTCAACCACTTAAATCAATTTTCAAATTGATTTCTAATTTACTCCATTTTGAAATAAATTTCTTTACTTACTCAATTCATTTCAAAATCCATTAATTATAGACTTTATTATTATTATTTTCGTTTTGATTTTAAATCTTTTAACTGAAATATACCAATTTCAGAATTTCCAAATTTCTTCTTTTTCTTTTCAATAATTTAGATCTTTAATTTAAAATAAGTGCTTTATTCTTTTAAATAATAACAATGAAGTTTTAAATTCATTATCTTCCTGTTTATTCAAATTCCCCTTTCATATACGGGATTTATTTATTAGAGTTTTAAAACCACTATTATTCTTATCCAGTTCATTATTAATTTATTTAAATTCTCTATAGTTATTTCACTTAAAAATTCTCCTCCTTTTATTTTCTTTTCAAAAATACAATTCTATATATTGTGATAACTCAGTGTATTGAAATATATTCAAGCAACCCAAAGCATTCAATATTCCAATTACCAATAATATTCATCACAGAATATGGAATATTCATAACAGATAATATTAAATAATATAAATAGTTTTGAGGAATCCAGTTGGATCCCTCCAACCTGTTTTCCTGCATCCACAGATGTTCGCACAATATAAAATACCAATTCCACATTGAGGTGGAATATCGTGGTATATGAGTTTTAAATATAATATCGTCCGCTATTATGCGGCGCATAGGGTCTCATCCGCTATATAACGCGGGAAATCAATCATTCTAAAATATATTGTATTCTACTATATATAATATTGCACATCAAAACAATTCAATCATTCAAACAATTATTTAAATTTAACTATTTAAATCTAAACAACCCAGATGAGTGAGATTAACTCACCTTTGAATTTGTTTGCAGTCCACTTCAATTCAACTTGGCTTCCTGGGTTATAACCTTGTATAAACATTTATAATTTTTTATCAATATTCGAGTCAATTGAACAATTAAATTTTAGAGATTTCATTATAAACAAATAAAATTTAATTTTAAACGATTTTCCATTTACAGATTAAATTAACCAAATTTTTTATTTTAAACTTAATAATTTAATTTTAAACAGATTTTCTTTCAAATAAAAATATCTTTAGCAATTAAAATAATTGAATAAGTTTAATAAACAAATCTATCTCCATAATTTAATAAACTAGTAAATGAAGGTATCTATATTTATTTTTTATTCTTTGAAGCTAAATATATGAATATAAATCTAAAAATTTGTAAAGTAGACAGTAAAGGTTCTTTACTGTAAATCTACATTCTCTTTTTCTTTTTAATTCTTTTTCCTTTTCTATCTCCTAACCTATATATTTAAAAAAATTATCTTATTACTGTAAACTATAAAATTTATTAATCATTAAAATTATCATCATTCTATAAACTGAAAAAATTATCTATACATAAAATTAAATTAAACAAAATGCATCTATTTATTCAATTTTAAAAGAAATCGTTACCTCTCTGACTCGACTCACGGCACGACCTCGATCTGCCCTAATGCCAACGCTAGCCTTCGCATCCACCTCCCTCGATCGATCGAGGCTTCATCGACGACACAACCCTTTTGCTAAGCGATCGCGATTGCGAACACACCTAGCACCACAACATCCCCTCTGGTACAATCGAAGACTGCCGCAGCCCCATCTCGGTTCTATTTGACAAGAACTTGAATCGCCAATATCCCTTGAATCGAACTGGTGAAGTCGATTCCCTTTGACAGTGATTTCGATCGCGTTTGAAATACACTCTTTTTTTTATATTCGACATGGGTTCGTTTCTTTGGACTGGAAAGGAAATGGGAAGAGAGATCTTGGTTTAATTTTGAATGAGTTTATACCTTTTGTTTTGTTTTGTTTTGTTTTGAGATGAACGAATTTCGTTCGATTTAGAGGAGAAAAGGGACGCAGTCGTGTTAAGCTGAAGAAAGGAGTAGAGGAAATCGTTCTACCATTAAATTCTTTTAGCTATCAATCTTTAGAGAAAAGATATGTGTGTTGAAGACGCTTTGCTACAGTGATTCGAAAAGTTCAGGTGTGAAGGAAATTCGGCTGACGCTGACTAGTATAAATAAATATATATGCTTAATTAAATTTGAATTTTCGATATAAACTACAAAGCGTTAATCTACCGTACGATCACACGACAACTCCAAACGCCACGAAAATTGAAATCCAATAATAATACAATGTTACGGATCCAATGGAACTAGTTTCGTCGAAATCCGAGACTGTGCCTCGGAAGGCTATTTTTAAACGTCGATTTAAACGATATATTTTTAAAACTTAACAAAACATTCCCAAATTCAATTTTAACACTTTTACTATCTTCCACTATCAATATAAATTTTACAAGCCTTTAAAATATTTTTAACAAGCTAAAAATTCCAGATTTCATATTTTACCCAACTTTAAATAATTTAATTTAATAATTAAATTATCCAATAAATAGTGATATTTGAATTCAAATAAAAAAATTCACTTTTAAATATTTAAAATCAATTAAATATTCCAATTTAAGTTGTCCAAAATTTTGGATCGTCACAATAACTTAGGTATCACACCTTAATAGAGTTTGAAATTTCATAAAGCGAGATATTTTGAAAAATATAAAATAAAAATTTTCAAATCAAAGTCAACTGCAACCATCCTAGCATCTACCCATCAGCTACCCTATATGGGCCGACCTTCTTTTTACATGAAGCCGCCATCTCACTTCAGTTTGAATCGTGTCTTCCTCTGTTTTCTTCAATTTAATTCGAAATCAATTCACATAAAAGAAAAAAAGAACTCACGAAGCCGCTTTCTACTTATACTTAAATTCGCGAATCCCCTTCCTTCTTTTAGATGAAATCGCGTGTAATCATCTTCCTCTTCACTTTGAAAAGTGGAATCAATTCGTTAATAAATAAAAAAAAAGAATTATGCTCGATTGGCTACCACTGAATCGCACATGAAGGCAGGCAATGCACACAACAACAGCTTTGTGGCAAGCACGAGCAGTGGCAAGTGTGATCGCCAAAAGAATGAAGATAGGCATTGAAAAATGTCTAATAAGGCGATCGAAGGAAAGCATAGCACTGGAGGGGCGAGCAGAGGTAGAAGCAAGCGACGACATGAAAGATTCATTCTCAAGAAGATTAGGGTTGGCGCGAGTCAAAAGGCAAAGTCGTACTCAGTGGCGAGGCTCAGGTGTACTGTTGCGTACGGTGGACGAGTGGGAGTAGTCATGGTGGTCAAGGCAGTGCGTTTGGGAAGGTCGAGTACCATTGAGCGGTAGAAAAAATAAGGAAATGTAATAAGTTGTTTTTTAATCTAAGGCGATTAAGTAATTAATTGTAATTAAAATTTACTGGTTATGTTATATAAATTCGAGATTACTTAAATTCATTAATGAGTAATTAGTTTAAATTAAATAATTAGTTAATTTATTAGAATAATTTTTTTTTTTGAATAGCTAACTTATATAATTCGAAATTTTCTTATACGAGGTTTAATCGAAACAAATCGGCCATTTGGATTTGTAGCGGAATATACGTAATGGAATCAAAATTAGAACAGATTGCAATTAAAAATAAAGTGAGTAAATCTCACTCTTTTTGGATTACTAGAATTAATTGATAATAATTAAAATTAATAATTGGATGCTTGGTTGAATTTATAAATTATTATCTGTTTAGATGTCATAATATATGTATATTAAAATTAATAATTGATATATATATATGTATATTAATATATATTATTTTTGAATTTGAAGGAATTAAAGGGATTTTAGACATAAAAGTATTTATATTGGAATTTGGAATATTTTAAAGGAAATCGAGTTGGATAAATAATAATTTGATTTTTAGGTTTGTACTTAACTATTCAAAAAATATTTTTAACATTGCTTTTAAATTAATTCATATAAGGAATTTTTACTATGGACGTAAAAGGGACATTTTGAAAAAATATAGATAAGGAGATTTAAATAGATACTAAAAAATAAATTTGAAAATTCAATGGGATTTCTTAAGGAATGTATTTATAAAATGAGATTTTATAAGTGAGATTTTATAAATGAGATTAGTTTATAAAAAGTGAAGCTCAAGTGAGTTATAAATTTATAAACGATGTTATAAATAAAGGAAACCGATATCAGATGATAATTTGGGAGTATAAAATTCATAGGGTGAATTTATATTAGGATATGGAAATAGGGTTGAGGAAAAATAGTGGCCACTGTTTTTTAAAAGTGGAAATGGTTAAGGAGATAGGAATGAAAGTGATGTGTTGGTAATGGAGAGAAATTTATAAATTTAATTGGTTATTGAGATTTTATATATATATATATATATATATATATATACATACATATAATTAAACTTAAGAAGTTAATTTGTTTTTTTAAAAGGAAAAGTTTATTTATCCAATTATGAATATTTACGCTATTCGTAGTGAAATATCCAATTATGAATATTTACTATTTATAGAAATGAATTCATATATTTGTAATAAGCTTCACAAATCAATTTGTTTTTTGAAAATGAAATAGGAAATGAATTATCATTGTATATGAAATTATTTTAAAAAAATTAATAATTACTTAAACGTGCTTTAAAAAAATTATCATTATTTAAAAATACTTATTATACATATATAGAGTTTTGGTAATGATTTTAAATTATTTATAAACTCTTTCGAGATGTGGAAACAGATATAATTTTTAGAAGTTGTAAATGGATAGACGAGATTATAAGTGAGTATAATCGACTTTGGAAAATGTAAAAAGAATTAATATAAATTCCAGAAATGTTGGAGATAGGATACGAAAACTCCTAAGTATTGATACTATAATTTTTTTGACGACCCACAATTCCATACCCTTTTGAGCCGACTGTAAACCGCTTATGTCTGAACCAAGTTGCATGGAAGTATGGATGATCATGGGTAAAAAAGAAAATAAGACAGAACAAAATCTCACACGAATGGAATAATATATAATACTGAATAAATATCTTTACAGCGGAATTTTTTTAAATACATATATCAGAGTCTAACTTAAATTCAGCTTGGACAGATACAAACACATGTCCTTACAATTGCTGACAACATCAAACTAAAATTAACAAACCACAACGGATAACAGAATATGTCTATACATAGATGAATACCTCCAGCTCTCCTCTGGAAACTCCAACTGCCC
Organism: Allium cepa; assembly: GCA_030765085.1. Lineage (NCBI taxonomy): Eukaryota > Viridiplantae > Streptophyta > Magnoliopsida > Asparagales > Amaryllidaceae > Allium > Allium cepa. The sequence continues at coordinate 868,792,012 of CM060943.1, read as the reverse complement.
TCAACTACGCCTGAAACTACTTGGATCCGACCCGAGTATTGAAAATACCCGAATCAGGCTTGATGAACCAACGTGAGTAAACTCAATAATAAATGACAGTGTCATATATCACCCTTCGAATAAAATCCTTTGAAAAGACAGAGTATCTCATATGACCACATCCACACATAAACATGGACGGTTTTTACCTTAAGATAACTAAAACACTTTTATATATCAAAATGTTTGATATTATTTCTAATGACATTCCTTTGAAAACATTTGCAAGTAAACTTATTAATCTTAGCCGAAATGGTAGCCCATATAGCATTTCGAGGCTATTCATTACACCAATACAAACAAAATCGTAGCTTGTTAATGAAGAATGGATTTCCATACAAATGACTAGGTGAAGGGACTATCTTCCGATGGGTGCACCTCTAGATGGATGTCCCGATGTATAGAACGTATGCCCTCAACCAACACAAGATCAGTCTACATCTATAACTAGATAGTACCGAATATGTCATTCCTCGTTCATTATCAGCCCTTGACTGAGCATACTCTAGCTTATAAACTACATTAATTTACATCCCAAACGTCATAGCGGGAAGAAATATATCTAGAAGGGGATGATCATACCCTAATTGGGAATGACCCACTTAGCCTTGCCGCATCTATCCATGTTTCGGTCATTTTCAGTTGATGAGGCTTGAGGCAACGATTACCTTTCACATAGCACATATCACAACTCTGAATGCCACATTGCCATTTTCGTTGACTACTAATTGCCTTTCAAAAAAATACAACTCTTTAGCTCATACGTCTCAAGGAGAGTGTTAAGATAAGAGAAGTTGTCTTCTCTTCCACCACTAATGTACGTTTGTAAAAACAAATGTAGTAATCTTAAGAAATGCAATGTCAGATAAATGTCCATACAAGTTGTCTAGGAACAGAACAAACCGAAGGCACTTTGATAATACCACTAGTAGCGAGTAGTCCTCGCAATCCGAAAAATCTCCACCACGAGGAGACCACTGCTATAAATAACACTATAATGGGAACTACCAAGAGCATATTCATCAAACAGTCCAAATGCTTTGAAGATCCACGGTCTTCAATAATCATCATCTTTAACATGTCTTCACATTCAAACGTATACATTGGTTGGGTAGTTTTCAGATAAGAATCACCCAAATCCGACACCGGTCGCTTCGAAATTCAATTATCGAAAAAAGTGAATAAGAGTATATAGGATTTATTAAGGGTCTTTTCACTTTAATTATTTTCGGATGATTTCAAAATCTCTTTCATTTGACTAGGAAAAATTCTTAGTAATTCATTCTTTTGCTTTGGAAAATACCTCAAATTTCATCACTTAACTCTCAATCCAAATTCCTAAACTTTTAGGCGGGTCAAAAACAATGTTATTTGAGACATCGTTTACAATAAATCCTAAAATCAATCTTAGCAAACATTTTTGACTAAATAGGATCATAGAAATCATTCTAATTTTACTCAACATCAATTTCTTTATTCAACAAGTGCTGTGGGCGGAATAATGGTGAAATCACCTTTTTAATTCCACGAGTAGGATGAGTTCACTTTTTGGATTTTAATACAAAGTATAAGAAGATTATCTCTATGCAATCTAAGTCGTAATTTATATATATTGGAGATTGCTTAAATTTTGGATAAAACTAATATTCTTTTATGTTGGAAAAACTTAATATAATAATTTTAGAGCATCCAGGATTTTATTTCGATCTGCTCCACCCCTCGCCTAAGAAAAAGAAAACATAGTCCAGGCAAGTTCAGGGCACTGATTGCTCCATCCCTAACCTTAGTTAAACGCCTTGTTTTATCTTCCCAAATCTTACAAGCGGGACAAATGTACTAGTCATTTCCGCATACTCATTTATCAAATTTATTTTGGAAATGACTATAAATATTTCAAATTATCTTTTAAAATCTTAATTTTACTTTTTAAAACATTCACGATTGATTCCACGAAAAATCATTACGTTTAAACTCACATTCAAAAAGTTATACAATTCGTAGCACAAAAGTGTTGTGGAAAGTGCTATATGAGCTTATTTGATTTAAACAACTTTTACACATTTGAAAATTCATATTTTCCAATCCAAATCTCTCTTAAACCATTTGAATAACTTTATCAAATTTATTACATATTTTTCCATTACTAAAAACGTTCATTTAAATAGATTTCTTGTTATGGTCACTTAGCTGCACTTGTGCGATATTTCTAGAAAATTGGTTTGGCCTTACTTCAAAATGTACTCAACGAAATTTTGATTTTCTTTCTTTGTTTATAAGATATAGATATAATAGTCCAGAATTTTCTTATCTCTAAGATTTCGGAGCTATATTCCATTCTTCACCTTCATTTCAACTTTTCGGCGTGAAATCGCGAACTATCGTTGTGTGATGCACCTAGTTTTAACTTATTCTTCAAAAAATAATAATATATATTCAAATTGGATTTTATCACTTATAAAATCATTACAAATCATTCTAAAATAATATTTTCACTTTTTGAAGTATAAAAATGTATTTACACTATTGCCATATTATAATACTATTTTATTCCTGTTATTTTAATACTAAATTTTAAAGTCCACTTTTAAATTAATTTCAATTCTAACTTCAAATTAAACTCATTTAAAACTTAGATTTCAAATCTAATTTCAATTTAAACTTGAATTCAACCTAAATCTCAACTTCAATTTCCCAAATCGATTTTAATTCAATTTCACTGTTCATCTAAATTTCAATTTCAATTTAACTATACTTTTTAATCCCATTTTAGTTCAAAATTCGATTTTTCTTTTATTTTACTTTAATTTCAATTATAATTGAAAACTGAATTATTTTTTTCCAAAGTATGCCTTATCACCAAAATACGGTCTTATTTAATAAAGAGAATACTTAATCAAAAATGAACATAACCAATGTCCATATCTATCACTAACATAACATCTATTCAACCTATCGCATAATATATGATTTCAAATCAAACATTCACTATTAAGGATATGGTATAAATGTGATTTTTTTAACATAACCAAAATATATTTTCAAAAGCGATGAGGATTTCTCATCTTCATATCCATTCCGTCAATTTTTTTCATGAGATACGCGTCTCTCGTGCTATTTCCAAATGTATTGAATTTGCCTCTTTCGTTTCCTACTCTTTTTTTTTTCTTTCTTTTATTTATTTATTTATTTATTTTGGAGGTGCGTGAGCTATAGGGAGGGTACAACCTGGGGTAGTGGGGTGTAAAGGCTTAGGTAGGTCGAGCGTGTGGGGTATTGGGCTCGGGTTTGGTGGGTAGGGCTCGGCCATGGGGTCTTGCATGTGGGTAAGTGGTCGAGGGCCTGGGTAGTTTTGTGTGTATGGGCTTTTGGGCGCATGTGTGCTCGGGTAGGTGGAAAGGTAGGGGTGTGCGTGTGTTTGAGGGGGTGTAGGTGATTACATGGCAAGGTTTTGGTGATGTTGAGGTGATAGCTTGAAGGTAGAAGAAAAATGGAGGAAGAGAAGGAGTTTTAGGAATTTGATAGAATGAAAGTGACGCAAAAAATGAAGGGATTTGTGGTTGTATTTATAAGTGGAGATTTTAGTTGGAAATGACATAAATAGCCTTGTTTACTTTTGAACTTGATTACCCTTGATTTGAGTTGATTTAATATGTGGAATGATGGTTATGAAAGAATGTGTAAAAAGATGAAGAAGTGTCACTTTCTTATGGTTTGTAATTGTTTAAACATATAAGTTTTCTCCTTTTCTATGTGTATGATAACATTTCATTAGTGAGATAAGATATAAGTAATGATGTTGTTTTAAAAAGATATGAAATAAAATAGAATTAGTCAAATCATACTTTTTACTTTTTTTATATATTTATTTTAAACTTTCCTACTATAAATATTTTGTCTTATATGCTAAATCTAAAGTGTTTAAAAGTTTGTAAAGCAGTATTTATGAATATGTATATGTTAGAAAATGTATCAAGTTGCAACAAGTTGACGACAACTTTTTTGGTCGAAAATAGAGTTTTTTCGTCAACAAATTTTACAGTCAAAATTTGACCTTTTTGTTAAGCTATATATCGAAGTAAACCAAACATTACAATGAATTTTTTCTTCTTTAAATATATTAAAACATGTCTCTTTGTATTTTAAAATCATGTTTAATTAATATCAAAATATCTATTTTTATAGTATATGTAAAACTGACAAAATGCGACAAAATTTGGTTATTTTTGTAGAAAAAATTTCAATTCTAATTGAAAAGAGACTTATTTTTTTCCAAAGTATATCAAATCACCAAAATATGGTCTTATTTAACATAGGGAATACTTAATCAAAAATGAAAATAACCAATGTCCATATTTATCACCAACATAACATCGATTCAACCAATCTCATAGCATATGATTTCAAGTCCAACATTCACTATTAATACCATAACGGGATATACTATCATAATCCAATTATCTAATCATACTATCCAATCATCCATATTAACAATAAATTGGTTCAAACATTCATTTGTTATAAGGGTATAAATGTGATTGTTTTAACATATTCAAAATATAATTTAAAGAGCGATGATGATTTCTAACCTTCATATCCACTCTGTCAAACTTTTTCGTGAGATATGCGCCCTCTTACTATTTCCAAATGTCTTGGATTTGCCTCTTTCGTTTTCTTCTCTCTTTTTTTATTTCTTTTACTTATTTATTTTGGAGGTGCTTGAGCTATAGGGATGGTACGGCCTAGGTTAGTGGGGGTGCATGGATTGGGTAGGTAGGGTGTGTGGGGTATTGGGCTCGGATTTGGTGGGTAGGGCTCGGTCGTGGTGTCTTGTGGGTGGGTAGGTGGTCTAGGACTCGGCTAGGTGTGTGTATGTTGGCATTTGTGAGCATATGTGCTCGGGTAGGCGGAAAGGATAGGTTGTGCATCTGTTTAAGAGGGTGTAGGTGATGGTGGGGCTAGGTTTTGGTGATGGGAAGGTGATAGCTTGAAGGTAGAAGAAAAATTGAAGAACAGAAGGAGTTTTAGGAATTTGGTAGAATTAAAGTGAAGTGAAAATGAAGGGATCTGAGGTTGTATTTATAAGTGGAGATTTTAGTGTAAATGACATAAATAGCCTCGTTTACTTTTAGACTTGATGAGCTTGGATTTGAGTTGCATTTAATGTGTGGAATGATGATTATAGAAGAGTGTGTTAAGAGATGAAGATGTGCCACTTTATTATAGTTTGTCATTATTTAAACATATATTGCTCCTTTTCTATGTATATGCATAACACAATATTAATGAGAAAAGATATAAGTAATAATGTTGTTTTAAAAAGACTTAAAATAAAATAGAATTAGTCAAATCATACTTTTTAATTTTTTATGCATTTATTTTAAACTTTCCTAATATACATATTTTGTCTTATATGCTAAATGTAAAGTGATTAAAAGTTTGTAATGTATTTATGCATTTTGTTAAAAAATGTTTCAAGTTGCAACAACTTGAGCACAACTTGTTTTTGTTGAAAACGGTGTTTTTTTATGGACATATTTTACAGTCAAAATTTGACGTTTTTGTTAAGCTATATATTGAAGTAAACCAAACTATAAAATAATTTTTTTCTTCTTTTAATAAATTAAATCATGTCTTTTAATATTTTAAAATCATATAATTAATATCAAAATCTTTTTTTTACAGTTTATGTAAAACTGGCAAAATGCGACAAAATTTGGTTATTTTGGTAAAACAATTATTAACATATTTTTAAATATATTAATATACTTTTATTATATTTATTAAATGTTTTAAATAATATTTAAATTATTAAATAAATATTTAAACCGGTTTATTTAAGCCTTTATTTATTTTTAACAAAACTTAACTTTTGCCAATTTGTTCTAAAGTCCAAATTTATACTCTTTAATTAGTAGTTATAATAATAAATAATTACTTTACTATTATTTGTTATATATAACTTATTTATTTAAGTTTTATACCTTTTTAAATTTAAATAAAAAATCTCCCATTTTCGAAGTGGTGTAATTACGGGTCGTTATAGAAATGATTTCGGGAAAATGGATTATAATATTGTACTAAGTGAGGAAGTGAAGGTTTTTGAAAATATTAGAGATTAAGGATTTATATCGAGATATTTTCTTAGTAATGGATTATAAATTAAAGTTGGAAATATTTCACTAAGTGTTGAAGTGGGGTACGAGTGGAAATGTCCTGTTATGGAAACAAGTATTCCGAAATGTTTTCAAATACCGATAAATTTGAATGAGATTTGAAAATATATCTTGGTAAAGATATTTAGAATTAATATTTTAAAAATTACAAACAATGGCATAGTGACTTCTTGCGGATGTTATCCGATAGTTAAATAACCGGCTATCAATAATGACCAATTTCGTTAATCGTTATGAAGAGACTGAGATCGATTTTAATTATTCGAAAACCACTTCGATCCTGTTGGAACACTACGAATGGGTACCGTGAAGATAGTGAAGACGATGATTCGGTTTTTTCAGACCCAAGACAACTTGTATGGATGAATGCTATCAGAACATCATTATTGGTGGAGGATGAGCATTCTAAGTGAAATTGTTCTTAAAAGATAAACGTAGCCTCAAGCCTCATCAACCGAGAATGACTAAAATAGGGGAGATGCATCAAGGCTAAGTGAGTCGCACCCAATAATGGTATGTCATCACTTTCAAGATACCCTTCGGGAATATATGTAAATTATTCATATGGCTGTGCACGGAAAAGTGAGCGCTTGATTTTAAAGGTGAGAGTACCAGAGATGATAACATATTCGGTACTATCCAGGTTAGGGGTAGGCTGGTCTTGTGTTGGTAGGGGATCCCAGTGAGGTCCTCGGTACATTTTTACAGGCAATACCCAGTAGCCCAGTCATTGTATGCAATCCATTCTCCAATACAAGTCTTTATGGTTTTGTTTGTAGAGCCTAATATGCTGGAATTTAATTAATGTAACAATTTCAGCTATTTGGATAAGTACTTACGTCGACACTATTATAATATCATGGGATTTTCTATAAAACATTTTGGTTATCGTAAAAAAAACCGTATTGTTTATATGTGATGGGGTCTTACGAGATACCTTTATTTTTCCAAGGATTTTGATAACTTTAATAATTCAAATTTAGTGTGTTTTTCTTACGCTGGTTTTCAGACTGACTTGGGTATTATTTTATTATAATGCTTAGGTCAGACTTAGTATTGGAGATTCAGGTTAGAATGCTATGGAGCTTTGGGGACAAGTTGGAGGGTTTCAAACGTATATCACATACTTGGTTATTTGCATTATATGAGTTATGTATATCAAGATAAGTTATCACTGCTGTCCAGATTAATTGATGATTGTTGTACTGTGATGATTATATGTCTATTAACTAATATAATTTCTTTTGTATAAAGATCTATTATTACATATTATATATTTTACTCCACTGCGATTGTTAGATTCTGTCTTGTTATTTCTCTTTCTTCAGCTTTTTCTTGTTCACCCCTAGCAATCGGTATTTCCAACACTTGAATATTCGGCATGTTATATAGTGAATGTATTGATGTTGATTTTTGAGGATCGAAAATCCCATTTGTTACAAGTCCCATTAATCCATTTACCATATTAATTATTTGTAACTTCCAAATTCATTCCATATTTATTACTTATTAACAAGGGTTACTACCTTTCTGCACTTTCCATCCTAATTCCTATCTGCAAGTCAATGTTGTTACTATGTATATTCAACTATTATCCTAAACGAGTGTTACACATAAATTGTCATATTTATCAATGCGTATAAATACATATAAACACCTACTTCTGCCAAGTATATTATAGTAATAAGCTTTAGTAGAATATTCTTTCCATATTTAATTTGCTGAAATTACATTTCTTAGAACGATTCTCCGGTATGATTTCCATAAATTAGTTTAAAACAAAAGATCATGAATAAAAGAGAAGGTTTGCCACATTTGAAATTACAAGAAATGATTATTTTCTTTTTATTGGAATAGACAGTGTAAACTACGAAGAATAAATCTCTACTTTGCACATTTGTTCCTTTTTATTTGCATATATTCCTTGTTAAACCAAATACTGCACTTTCTATGCAATTTGGAAATGCAAACAAATCTATAAAAATTAAACGGATGTTCTTTCTACAAATTAAACTATAGAAATATCTAGTTCAACATAATTAGGGTAATAATAAATGTCATACTAATAATATGCAACCCAATTTCAATCTGGAATATTAATCAATAATCATATTTATAACTTTTGGGATGGATTTCCAGATCAAGGTCTAACAATGATTTCTATCAAAACAAGAATTTGTAGGTTATAGTTTTCAACGCTAATTTGAGCCCACGTTTCACATCTTTTAGCGATTTAGGCATAAAAATCAAATGTATGCGAATGGAATAGATTCAAAATCATAAACAATATATAAATTTCCCACTGACCTTATAAAAGCGTCCCTAATCTCCATATCTAAAGTAGAACTTTTGATTCAACTCCATTTCTTTTTATTCCAAGAAATGTGTATAAAATAGGTATGTACATATATTAAAATTCTAGAGATCTGAGAAGAGATTTAGGGCAGAAGGGAAATATATTTTTATAAATAAATATATGTAACCCCGTTATGGTGTTGTATTGATATGCTTCTCTTATTCTGTTATTCAATTTCTATTCTTCTCTAATTATATATATATATTATATTTTATAATTTAGAAAATAGTGGAGAAGAGAAAATGGAAATCTTTGCTGTTGCTTTCAAATAAAAAGAGAAGATAAGAGAGGGTTGGGCCTGAATTATAGGCAATTGAATCAACCAATGCTATTTGATTTAATTATATAAAATTGGGTCCTTTGGCCGAGGTAAATCCTAACCGCCACTGCTAGGACTGGTCGATTGCGCCCACTACAGGGGTCGACCGCTCCCTCTATAGGGGTCAACCGCTCCACGTCGACCTACCCAATAATGGCGGTTAACCGATGGGTCCTGGTATTTAATGTATGAACGATAATTTTTCTAATCTCAATATTTTAGTTCGACATTCGTTTTCGTCCGTAAATTCATCGTTTAAATTCTGATCATAAAATTCCAAATATAAAATTTGCTCAAATTTCGCCATGAATGTAGTAATGCAAGCTTTGTGGTCAAATTCCATTATTTTCACAAATTCTATTTTTAGAGCCTAATTAACCGACTAATTAAATAACTAACGCCGAACTTACTACGTGTTACATTCTTCACCCATTAAAAAAATTTCATCCCAAATTTATACCAATAATTAAGTTATTGTTCTAGCTAGCAATCATCCTAAACTACACAACTAATTAGTGTACAGCCAATTTTGCAACCAACGTGCATAAGTGCATAGTGTATCCCAATACAGAAAACATTTATGTAGAATGATTCTAAAGTGGGCCTTCCTATATGAATGCTTTTCTTTTGAAAATATGGTGCAAACAACCTATATAAATATTAGCAGTTCTATATGTATACAGATTTTGAAAAAACCTTTCACTAAAAATCCCCTTACTCCTATGAATAAAAATAAGGTACAACCAATTTGCATCCAATTCCTACCAAGCAAAAATCTAAAGCGCCGATATCTCGCTTCCTAAATGTCACTCCTATGGTGGTAGAAGAAATTAGGTAGAGAATTTTATATTCTTACCACTTTATAAGTTATTCATATCTTGTTATGTAGTGGAAATTTCCTCGCTGCCTAGGATTTACTGCAAATTTTGTAAGCATAAAATGCATAAGGAGGCTTGTTTCCAAGCTCTAAAACGAAATTGAGTCCAAGAATAGAATCACACATGTCATTGACTAGGTATGAAAATAGAAATTACAAAGTAAAAACAGTTTTTCCCTTGTTATCGCTTGCATTTCGTCATATGCCAACTTAATGATTTGCATTCCAATCTATTTTCCTTTCAAAGGCTTTACATGTGGCCTTCGAAATCAAAAACTTCATATAAACCTTTTTCTATTTTCAAATTTGTACGTCACTTGAAAATAAATTTTCAAAATTTTTGGATGCAAATTTTCCCTTGGAATAAAATTTGGGCAAAAATTATGAAAATTATTTGAGTGCCAAAAATAATGTAAAAAAATCGAACATATTTTTTTCAAGCGAAACTTATTAAATCTAAAATAATTTCAATTATTTTCCTTGTCAAAAATTTTCATAACTCAATCCACATTTTTAGCATTAATCAGAAGTTAGTAATTAGTTAAACATATAAGCTTAATTCAAACATTCTACAATTATCTTGATCGAATACAACTTGATATTTTAATTAAAAATATCTATGAACTTAGTGAGTCAAAATAATTGTTTTCTAAAGAATACGAATGTTGGCCCATGATTCAAAAATAATTTAACATGTCTCTTGCTTACTAAAATTTCTACCTATTCAAAACTCCAATCTCACATTGTATTTTACTGTTAGTTAATTGTACTTATGATATTTTTATATTTATACTATTTCTTTCAAACATATATATATATATATATATATATATATATATATATATATATATATATATAAGAGCGATTCACATAGTTGGAAATAATAACACAATAAATAAATAGAAATACATCTCAAAATATCATGAGCGTCTTAAAAAGAGACAATTAAAAGTTACAACCCAACAACCTAAAATGGAAAGGTCAAATGCTAGAAGGGGAAGATGAAAACAACACACTACAGAGCCTAAAACACTACCTACATACTATAAGGCAGTCCTGATCGTCGATGACAGCTTGAGCCATTGCCCAAACCTGAAAAAGGGCGAAGCATAATGGCTAAGCATCCAATCTTATGACTCTGGCATTATAGCTCGGTCCTCATCTATTTTTGGTCGAAGTAGATACCATGGAGCTCAGTTTGGACCTACCGAATTGCTACTAGCTCAAGACTTTGATACCCCTCGGTGCCTTGTCCCTGTTCTGCTTCCTACAATCTATTTCTCTACGGTTGGCTCGTCTTTTGCAACTGGAGGAAAAGAAATTCCCATCTTCCTAAAGGAGGCTCTGTCAATGGCACCGAGAACTTTTCCTAGGTAGTCTCCGAATTATGATTCACACTATATCGTTTGATGATGAGAGTAAATAGGTGACAGTACAAAATGCAATTTAGTGGGGTTTCAACTCCTTGGTTGGAAAAATGAATCATAAGAGTGCGTGCCCAATTGAGGGCTATACCGCCCATAACTATATAGGTGGACTTCCATACCCAAGGATAAATTTGATATATCTTTCTGTTTTGAGGGTGATGTTATGCTGAATAATGCACACAGCAAAACGGAAGTCAAACGTAGAATTGTTCGTCCTCCAAACACCAACATCATGTGAAAACACCCGCCATAAGATATCCAAGTCAGTCATCTTAATATCATCCAAATCCATGCCATCCGTGGGAATATCCAAAATATACAGAAGTCATCATCAGACAATTCGATCCTGACTCCTTTAACCTCTAACTGAAAGAATTGTTTCCTTCATCGAGATTCGGTGCCAAATGGGCATTAAAAAGGCAAAAGTATCATTACCACTGAAAAGTATCTAAGCCCAGGATTGGTGCAAGTCCTACCACCTCAAATAGCTCTTCTAGTGCAAAATTAGTAAAGTCTCCAATATTCACAGATCGCCCCTGAAGGAACTTGAAATCAAGAGATCTAAGAAATGTGGCAATCTTCTAATAGTTCTGGTCCAGCCACCTGATCTCTTAAGTAGTGAGACCAGGGTGGCACGAAGAAGAACTAATTATGCGGGGAGATGCCATGGCTAAGAAGTCGAGAAAGCGGGCTTAGATCTGGAGTGGATGTGGGGCAAGATCTAATGTGTGAAATATGTGCAATGAGGAGGTTAGGTTGCTACTCGTTGGAGCGGGGGACGAAACGACATCGCCTTGAGGTGGAATGGAGGAAGAGGTGATTTCGGGTTCAATTGTAATGGAGAGGGGGGCTGCTTGAGTGCAGCTCGGTGGAAAATTGGATGCGACTTTGTAGTCACATTCCAGGTTCGGATTGCTCAAGGTTGGTTGATTGATTGCTCAAGGGCATGGTTGGTTGATTGCTCAAGGGCTACCGGTCAATCTCTATAAGATATTTTTACGCAATTTAAACCGAGAACCTATACGGCCGGGTTAAATAGATAAAATAATTATGATGATGATCGTTTCGTGCCATCTTCTTTGACACTATATGAGCAGAAAAATCCTTGTCTTCTTAACGATGGTGCCTAAACTTACTGTCTCGCTTTTCGAAAAATTCCTTCCGTATTCTATAGTAATTCATACTTATAATACTTCAACCATCAACAGTTCCAAAAACCCAATTATATTCCTACTACTATTTCCTACATACTTCGCATAAAAATATTTCTTCTAATAGTTAGTAGGCAGAACAACACTTCAAACTTCATACCGTAATAAAATTAGACGTGTCATTTCTATTTTGTTCATCCTTTAAAAGAGAGAAAACTTTACAAAGTTTGATTTTTATAAACAGAAAGCTCATTGGGCTTTCACCTTCTGAAATTCATTTCAAAATTGAAAATCTTTTCTTGCCAAAAATCAAAATCAAACCTTTATTGATATATATAAATATAAATGTTTATGGATTTCAAAACCTACTCCTTTATAAACCAAAATTTCTTAACACGACCAGCATAGTGGTATTCGTGCTTCCTGAAAATTAAATTTTCAAAACTTTCAAAAATAAAATTTCCAAAATAAATTCTTGGGAAAAGAAATCCTCTGAAAATAGTTGTTCCAAAATCTATGACATTTCCAAAATATTTTAGAAAAATCCTCTCACGCGTTTAGTCTAAGGGATTGACCTCAACTCTTTAAATAAAAATCAGGTTTGCCATCTAAAAGTTTTTGATGGACATTCCTTTACCAAAACTAGTTTTTGGATGTTTGCGACCGACATAATTGTATTTCCCGCTTATTTCTAATAATTGTGTATCTTCGACTTTAAGTCGTCATCAAGATCCAAAAGTCACATGGTTACTAGTACCTCAACCACCAAGTCGAACATTCTCTAGTCTTTGGGATTCTACAATATGTTATACTCATGCTCTTCTCGATCAGCACCTTAAGCATCGCAAACATTCCATGGGATAATTCGAAGTCGCCATGAATATCTTAACGCTAAGATATTTCTAACCCATAATTACTTTGTCCATTCCTTCAGAGTGGAACTACAACTACAATATTAGACTGTAGCGTAAAAAAATATTTGATAGGAAAGTACGAACACGTTCTTTCAATTTACTGTAATTCTTCTTATCGACTAACCTAGGTTATAATGCCAAATGTAACAACCTGCACTTTAATGAGCCTAAATTTTGATAAGAATCGAAACCTAAGTCCATCAAAGCATAGATCATTGGATTTGGTATCTGCACGTAAGCATGAGATCAGATTTCCACATGAGCATCAAGCTTGAGATAAAAAATACTTCTCCAACAACTACTCACATCTAGCCAACCTATTCCTCTAAATCAATCGTGTGGGTTGTAATTAGAAGGGGATCAGAATAACGTTTTGGTGATTAGAATATCTATATAATGTTCATAACATAAATTCATACCAATTGATTTCCAATGAATTGCTTTGTCAACTATTCTATGGTTAACAAAATTAACCTAATATTGCATACACGATATTCCTACCTAGCACAATTCATCTACCTACCCTTCAGAAGGTACAGAATGCTGAAATAATTCTATCAGCCACTTAATACATTCAAATATGAAGCGGACTCCAAGCATCACCATCATTGAATTATAAGTCCTAGGTACAAAGACATTTTACCACCATTAAAGTCTTAGCAATATGAGAAATATTACCCAAGCTATTTAATAACTTATTAATAAGGAATAGGGAGACCCTTGACCATTTAGTTACAATATTCAAGGTAAACCTTTGTCATTTAGTACCAGACCCAAGGCGGACTCATCGCTACTATTATCTTGCTGACATTGCCTGGAATCTTACTGGGACACTTAATACATATTTATGGGAGAGGGGCAGACCCTATATATGTCATCTAATACATCGAATCCAAAGCGGACCCTTACATAGATATCCACTACTGCTCCTAACTAATAATTCGGTTCATTTAATAGTTTTTATTTTTATTTTTGGATGAGGTGGGCTATGACGATTGAGCTTCATCGACCATCAAAAGTCGATGCTAACCACGGTATTCATGTGCCACAAATCCAATGCTAGATAGGAGAATTATCATGGGATAAAGAAAATATAGATAAAAGAAAAAACAAAATAGAATCTCACATCACATTCAAAATTTAACTATACAAATGAGTAGTACATGCAATTACCCCCAAATTGCTCCGTCATAATTCTAGTATGTACTAATCTAGCTAGCAAAGTTATAACTACCAAGCCTTACAAGTGTTGGTAGACATAAAATACATAATATAGTGGAATTAATAGATAACTTTTACAAAGAGCCCAAAATGCTCCATGCTTCTTACTCCTTTCCAAAATGCTCCATACTATATGAGAAGATCCGTAGAGGTTCAATAACAAGCAGCCTTACGTTCCATCTTCTAATTTATTATCATTCCATGTCTTCATTTTAAATGCGTATATTGGTTCAAAGTGGTTTTTGGATAGGAATCACCGAAATCCAATCCCAGTTCCTTTGAAAAATCATTGATAAAAGATGTTGAGTTCGAGCGTGATTATCATCATTTCATTTGTCAATATCATTTATCAAAAAATATCTCTTTTAGAGATTTAAATAATTAAATCATATTCTTTTCAGTATAAGTAGAATCATCAAATCTATCTTTTACTTTGGAAATACCAAATCAAAATCTTCTCTCATAAATCACATTGCAAAACTTTATTTTGTTAAAAGGATCGATTGGAATTGTACTAATTCTACTCAATATCAAGTTCCATATTCAACCTATATTATCCATCGAATAATGGTGGAATTACCTTTTAAATTGACTTGGATAGTATGGGTTCCCTCCTAGAAATTTAACACCAAGTACAAGAAAATTATTTCTACACAATCCGAGTTGTATTAAATTTTTAAATTTGAATCTTTTATACTTGCCTCATTTCTGACATTTCAATTTGATCGATTCCTCATCCAGGAAAGCGGCCAGGTGAGCTAGGGCATTGGTTGCTTCTGAACATGTCCTTAATTTAATCACCCTATATTTAGATATGATGGATAGGAAAATCCAATCTACTCATCATCTTTTAGAGCCAAGATCAAATCATTTATTTACAATAATTTTCTTTTAACCATTTATTTAAACTCCTTTAACAGTAACTTTAAAAATTCCAAATAATCTTTAAAAAACTTAATTATTTATTTAAAAATGTTCCTTAATGATTCGAAAAAGAATAATCAAGTTAAAACTATTGTTTACAAAAGTTACTGGAAAGTGTTGAAAAAAAATTCTGAGAATATTGCTTTTAACTCTTCTTTGATAAAAAATTTTATCTATCAATTTGGAGTCCATTTTTATAAGTCAAATATCTTTAAAAACATTTTAAATAATTATAGAAATTATTTCATATTTTAAAAAGAATTAAAAATACCCATTAAAGAATTTATCGCTTTTGTTTTCGAACTGCTAATGCGCGACTATTTGGAAAACTTATTTTGCTCATATTTTAAAGTTTACTATATGGAATATCGATCTCTTTCTTTGTTTGAACACTATAATTATAAGAATTCAGAAAATTCATATTCTAAAGAATTCCGATTACGTATCCATCGTATAAATGGGCTTAAACAATTGCGGCGTGAAATCGTGGACTGGTGTTACGCGAAGCGCCTATTTTTGACTCCTATTTCAATTCTTTTCAAAACTTTACCGAACTGAGATTTAGTGATTATAAGCCAACTATAAACCAATTTAAAGAGATTTACTCAACTCGTAATACTATTATAACTCATTTCAGAAAGTTATTTCCATTGTGTAATTTCGACGTGTATTAAATGTGAATTGTTTACACATCCAAACAACTATATTTTCACAATCTAAACATAATGATCAAAAAATAACAACCAAACGTTCCAAACATATGATATCATCATCCACATCTTAATATAAATAGAGTTTTCTCACCTTGAATTTGGTCCCTCTAAATTTAAAACGACTATAGGTTTATTATCTCAAAATTGAAGCTCATGAAGCTTGCACTAATACTTCCTATAAGGGCTGGCTTTGACATGCAAAGGGGTAGAAGGCTCAGCTATGGATAGTAGGATGTGCGTCCATGGGTTTGAAGGGAAGAAAGGAGGAGTTTTTCTTTGGTTTTGAGGTGTTTGGATAATATATATTTAGTATATAAATTTAATTACTTTTTGCAATAATTCTTGCTAAAAATTTCTTTAGGTAAGAAAACATTAAAGGAGTATAAAGAGACGAAAAAGCTTAGGAAAATGAAGAAGAAAATGTGAATGGAAGTGAAGATGAATGGTGCGTATTTATAAGAAAATGGAAGTGATAAAATATATATATATATCGTGATATTTAAGTGCAAACACACCATCATTTCATCACCACCACACCCTCCTCCTCCATCATCATTTTAACCGAAAGTACCCCCCTTCTATGTGCCTACTCAACTGTTTGTGATGGTAAGTTGATAGTTGGCTTTGTTGGAAAATATCATTATATTTATAAACAATACCATGATATTTTCTTTCATCTTTTATTTTTTTACTTGTATATATATATGTGTGTGTGTGTGTGTGTGTGTGTGTGTGTGCGCGTGTGCGTGTGTGTTTTCATGTGCATTTCCATATGTATATGTGTATATGCATATTCATGCCATAATGATCCATAACGTTAATACTACTTTTCTAAGATGAATCGTTACGAAATACGATTTCGATTTCCGGTCATGATTTTACTTTTTCGTTAATATACATATCTTTATTAAAAATAGTATTTCTATCATTATATAATAATTAAAAGGCTTCATTTGAGTTTTGAAATAACTATTAAATTATTTAAACTCAATATAAATTCAAAAATTAATAAATCAAAAATAGTGATAACATTAATGATTTCATAAAGACATTTTATTTTCAAAAAATAATAATAATTTTATTACATATTCTCACTCATATAAAAATAAGTGTTGGTATCCAGCTCCATGCATGACTTTGGATGATCAAAGAGCTGCTTATCGATAAAACAATTTTCGGTTATTTTATTGATATATCTTCAAAAGTATATATTTTTGGAAATATTGATTCAAAATAAGATTACCAATATTATTTATTATTCAAAACACCATTATTAATGTTAAATTTTTTATATGTGAATACTTTTAAATTTAAACATTATTTTCCAAAGTAATAAACTTGTTAGTCATCACATAGGCCCTAAAACAATCACTTGATACCTCTAATCCCTAAGCAAATCGTATTATCCATAATCATTTTCGATGGTTCCTATGATTCATTATGTCTTATATCAGTTTTAAGTGCACACAACTACTGGCAGCATTTGAGTGAAGGGCATACTTTTGTTGTGTCTCTTTATTGACATTGCATCCCAATCTTCTAAGCCCAATTATTTTATGGGTCATATGGTAAAGATGTTTCACATCAATAAAAAGGGTAGACAACTGTTGGTAGCTTTAATGTGAAGGGAAGACTTCTATCGCGTAACCCTACTGATCTCATATCCCGTACTACTAAGTCCAATTAACTGCTCTAGGCTTTACAAACTTAAGCAATTTT
Source organism: Allium cepa (assembly GCA_030765085.1). Lineage (NCBI taxonomy): Eukaryota > Viridiplantae > Streptophyta > Magnoliopsida > Asparagales > Amaryllidaceae > Allium > Allium cepa. The sequence goes on along the minus strand of CM060943.1, from coordinate 868,774,179 downwards.
ACCCTTGGCTTTATTATTATTAAGCTTTATTGTAACATTCCAATTTTTATCAAATTTAAAATTAGTAATTAATATAAAACTTTGGAAATTAATTGAAATAAATTTGAAAAAAAACAAATTAAATAAGTATTGATTAATATGTTTGAATAGATTCTAATTTGAATTTGAATTTAAATTTTAAATTTCCAAAATAAATAAATTAACAGGCGATTTACATACATATATGTACGAATAGTGATTTTAATTTGAATTTGAAATTCAAAATATAAAATATCTTAAAAATATTTGGATTCAAAATATTAATATATATGTATGATTTTTCATTAATGTATAAATTTGTTTTAAAACATTTTCTTTTAAAAATTGTATAAGTATAGCAAAGGAATTATGATCACATAAATAGAAAATATGATTTAAATTTCTATAAATATGCAACAATACAAGTGTAAGATTTTTAACACATAAAATTTACAAGTGCAATGATTTTATTAATAGAAATAACAAGTGTCAATTATTTTTCTTTTTATTCTAACATTAAGAAAACAAGGCTATAAAGATTTCTACTCCTACACTTGCATTTTTATTATCTTCACTTCCAAAAATCAAAAAGGCAAGAAATCAAAAACCTGAAAAACTCTAAAACCAGAAACAAAGTCATCAAAAACAAATCTGATAAAAGGAAACATCAAAATCAGACTTGAATTTATTTCAAGGAAAATCTGAAGCTATAATCTATCTCAAACCAGCAATTAAGTAAGCAAAGATCATCTCAAGAATATATTCAACTCAGCAATTAAACAAATTTCCACTCAGCTAAGATACAACTCAAAATCATCAAACAAGGTTTCAAAAACAAAGCATTCTAGATCAAATCCGAAACAAGTTTTCATAATTAAAATTCAAAATAACTTCCAGCCTTTGCTCTTCTATCTGTTTTCAAGTTGACAAATGAGTAAACCTTTATAAAATATGGGTTTTTATCTGTTGTTTATGATCATGCCTGAAGTGAAGTTGAAAATTACTTGCATGTGTAAAATTTGTGTATATATGTTTATGAATGTGACTGTGTGTGTTTGAGAACAGACATACATCTTTGTTTTCCAGGTTTATTAAAGTTAAACTTGTTTAAAAATCGAATTCTTCTTCTCTGATCTTTGTTAGACCTTAGAATCCAAACAAGATTTGTCTGTTTAAACCTGATTTAAGCTTTAGAAATAAATTTAAGAAGATTAAATTAAAGTTTTCTCTGGAAAATTAGAAATTACAGGCAAACCAAATATAGGTGAAAATTCAGCCATCATGATGTATAATTTCAAATATATCAATTGAAACTTTTTTGGAAATGATGATTTTTAAAAGTTAAATCATAATTTTTAGTTTGGAATCGAGTGAGATATTCGAGGTTGATCTTTTTTGGCGTTTTGTGATTTTTTTGGTGATTGTCGAGTCTTTGGTGGTCAAGGTTTTTGCTAAAGCAGGTCTAGAGTTCGACGAGGTCGGGAAAAATGGTTGGAGTGATGCTTGTGCACCGTGGCGACGAGAGATAGTCGAATTAGGGTTTTAAGTGGGTTTGAGGTCGAGATTAGAAAGTTGTTTACAGTGTCGTCGTCAAAGCATCGAGTCAGTCAGGTCATGGGGAAACGAGGCAGAGGTTCATGGCAAAGCTTCCGACGGAGGGTGGTGTTCTCTGGTGGTCGGCATCGCTTGGACAAGGCGAGTTTAGGTCGGAGATGCTCGTTACAGTTAGAACTGGTAGGCTCGATTTCGATTTCGAGCATATTTTTGAATTTTTGTGTTTGGAATCGATGGTGGAGTCCACAGGTGACTCGTCGAAGGTGGACTTGGGGGTCCGATCATCGTCGCCGAAGAGTGCAGGTGCACACGGCGGATCTATGTGTCAGTTTTTGCTTTAAAAAGTTTTCTCGGGTTGAAGCTCGAGAAAAGGTAGGTTGGACTCGGAGTTGTTTTGGGCTCATGAGTGTTTTAAATCATAACAGTTTAAAATTTTTGGAGATGAAAAACTCGGTATCTGCTCGAATAAACCATGAAATTGCTCTCGGGTCCATAAATTTTTATGAAATGCCAAGTTTTTAAAATTTAAACTAATCAAGTTTTAATTCATATAATTTCCTTAACTTATTTCTTTTAAATAATTAAGGTTTTTTTAAGTTTGAATTATTGAAGGTTTTTATAATTTAATTAAGTTTAAATTGTTTTGAATAATGTATAATCTTTATTTTTAAATTAACTTAAAATGTTAATTAAGGAGTTGATTAAGAAGATTAGTTGTTTTTAAATTATTAATTAACTAGAATACCATAAGTTAATTAATGTGTTAATGTAAATTAATTATAAAGTTTATTAAATAAATATTTTAATAATAATTAGTAATTAACTAAGATAAATGATTTATAATTACTTAATTAATTAAAGAATAATTAATTAAAGGTTGAATAATTATTAATTTAAGATGAATTTATTTATAATTAAGGATTAATTAATGTAATTAGTTAACTAATATTTAATTAACAAAAGTGATTAATATTAATTAATTGGTAATTAAGGACTAATTAATTTACAATTAAGAATAATTAATCATTAATTAAATATAATTAATGAAAAAATTATGCGATTAGTTAGCTATAATCACACAATTAATTCATCCTAATTATAGATGGTTGATTCTTATTGAATGCTTTGTATTGATTGATATCCCTGATATGTGGTTGTGATACTATGGGATATGAATTGCTTTGTGCTGAGTTGTGATATCTATGAATATATCACTGTGTGAATGTGAAAACCCTTGGCCCGTAAAACTGCATTTTAATTTCGAGGCGACAGGGTATCAGATTCTGGTTGGTTATCCGAAACCCACATCGAACCTTAATGGTGCATCTTTGTGAATGATATATCCACATGGTTTTAAGTTAAGCGCTCATTATTCGGTTTAGCCGAGAGAGGACTTTGTGTCATATAACCCATCCCGAATAGTGATTCGCCGAAATGGATAGAAATTGAAGACGGTGGTGAAGGCCGGGTATCTTCAAGAACGGTAGGATAAACTATCGAATGACTCTGTACTGAGTTGCTCCGGTATAGAAATCTCTATATGTGATAGGGAGTCCGATCGGTACTGTTGATGCCCGGATTGCAAGGGCTTCATCCTTTATTTGACGAAGTTCCTTTGGTTCCATTTGAACCCGGGACGGACTTGTATGGTTATTTGTCTGACATTACACTTTGAGATATAAAGCCGATTTCTTTCAAATATATTTCTGTTGGTGGCGGAGAATTTATTCTCTTAGCTTAACACCTTTCTTTGAGACTACAAGCTTAGAAGTTGTGTAGTTGATGGTTATCAGTGATATACTCTCAATTTGGTAGTGTGGCACGCTGAGTGTTGCTGATCATTTGTTGATCGAAGCATGGCTTTTGTGTAAAGCGTAGCTTTGTGGAAGGGACATCGTCAGACCTCACAACCTGAAAATGGTCAAAACAGGAAGAATGTAGCAAGGTTATGAGGGTCGCGCCCTTTAAGGTATGTCTATTTCCTTCTGGAAAAAGGTGTATCATGGTATGGAGCCCAGATATTTAACCTATGTGGTTGCTGCAAATTTATTACTTTGTGGTTGTTGCTTTGTGGCTGAGGGCCATCGTACAAAAGTTGGTAACGACTGGGGGATGACATACTCGTACAATAGTCACCGAGTTATAGAGGTAAGCTGGCCTTTGTGATTGTTGCTTTGTGGTTGAGGTTGCTCGTGTTGATCGAAGCATGGCTTTTGTGTAAAGCGTAGCTTTGTGGACAAGACTCGTCGAACCTCACAACCCGAAAATGGTCGAAATAGGAAGAATGCAGCAAAGTTATTTGAGGGTAGAGCCCCCTGAGGGTATGTCCATTTCCTTCTGAAAAGAGGTAGTATCATGGTATGCAGCCCCAGATACTTAACCTATGTGGTTGCTGTAAATTTATTACTTTGTAGTTGAGGATCCTCGGATAAAGGTTGGTTATGACCGAGGGATGGCATACTCGTGATAGTTAGTTACCTAGTTACAGAGGTAACCCGGCCTGGTGTTGACAGAGACGCAGTTAGGTTCTCGGGGCGTCCCTCTAGAGGCGTACCATGTGGCATAAGATGTTCCTTATCCTGACCAATTGTTGGAAATCCAAAGAAACAATACGAGCCCTGTACGGTTTTAGTTGTATAACCTACCTTTTACTTATGGTGGTGACCCGCCGTTTAACTGGTAGCTATAGTAGGCATAGCACTAGATGTCTATGCTGGCTAAGATTAATATTATACTTTCAAAATGTTTTCCACACTATGCACTAATGATAATTTTAAGAATTTTTTTTCGTATCAAGCATGTTTGACTATCATAAGGAGAAATCTCCTCCAATTCTGCATATGCATTGTGTGTGCGGCGAGAGACCTTATGGTAGTTTCATTTTCCAAAAGCATGGCAGATTTCTTTTATTTTGTTTGTGAAAATAACTATTTTTAAGATCTCACACCAGTCCCATGACTGACCTGGAGTTTATTCTTACCTTTCTAAACTCTAGGTGCCAATAATTTTCCACACAGGCAGTCTAGAGTCAGGTTAGCAGTGGTTTGGGAGCGAAGTCAGAAAAGTATGCTGTGGAGATCTGGAATTCAAGCTGGAAGGCGAGGCATATCAATTGTATATGTTATATTCTTTTCAGCGGTTCGTTGTGTAGCAGGCTGATGATGTGATGTATGTATAAATCGATATAGTTCTTTGTTCTAAAGATTATTCATTTATCTATTATAATTGTTCCGCTATTAAATGTGATATTCTGTTGTTGTTTCTGTTTCTTCTTCTGTCTTCTTCTTCTTTAACCCTAACGGTTCGGTTTTTTGATATTCGATTGTGTGGCATTTGGTACAGTTAGAGTATTGATGTCGACTTTCGGGCATCGAAAAATTGAGTCATTACAAATTGGTTCGGAGCATTTAGTTAAGTGACAACATTGGCTCTGGTGGTGAAATTACTCATTAGAGATAGAGTCAGTAGTACTCTAGAATGAGTTTTAGTGTATGAGCACGTATTTGTTGGTGAATATAAAATTGTTTTGTATTGTGTTGACTTATCGGTTGAGTGTTTATAGATTCAGGTCGGTGTAGTTTGGCCAACTATATCGATAGGGGTTTCTAAACTCTTAAACAAAATAAACCGGCACGGTATTGTTTTAAAATAGGGTAAATGAAATAATTTTACCCAAATTATTTTTGTATATAAAAGGAATAATTTTTCGTAAATTATTACAGTATTTGGTTGCTTGATTGTTAGGAAGTGATAATATTAAATTATTATATTTTATTATTGAATAAGAAATTGAAATCATGGTCAAAAGTTGAGAAATAAATTCAAATACAAATGAGATTTGTAAATATAAATTGTAAAATTGATTTATAATTTGAAAAAGAATTCCAGAGAATTATTTGAAAGAATTTGAAATGATTTGGAAATTTTGAAATCTGGAAAAGATTAATCCTCCTTGGAGTTTGGAAATGGTTTACAATGGTTTGGAATTTTTTTTTGAAGGGATAAAAAGCTCTAATCTCTGTTCGATCGTTGGAAAATAATTTCGGTGATGACTGCAGCATCATCGACGTTCATTTTCGAGTTTCCAGGAGAGGAATTACTGTCGAATTATTTTAAATGGAAGTTGTTTGCAAACTGGGTTTGGTTTTGGGGATTTAAAAGATAATTTGAATTGATTTCAAAAAAAATTAATTTTGAAATGTTAGAAAGACTCTGGAATCTGATAAAAATAGTTATGGAATAAAATTTTTAAGGTGGAAAATAAAATTGTGAATGAATAAATGAATTTACAATTGCAAGTAAATGAAAGTGAAATTGAATGTTGAAATTCATTTCGAATTTGTATGTAAATAGAATTGGAATTGGAATTGAATTTGATTTGCGTTAAACGAAGCGAAGTATTAAAAATGAAATTAGCAAGTGAAACTAATTGAAGGAATGACAAAGAAAATATGATTTGAAATGAATTGAATTCAATAATCATAAATGAAAGGTAAATTGAATTCATAAGGAATTTGGAGATCCAGTTTAAATATAAGCAGTATAAAAAAAGTGGTGAATTGAAAATTTAATATAAGAAGTATATAGAATACTTGTATCGAACTAAAGAAAACGAATGGTGTAATTCTTAAGTAAATTTGATATTGGAAATGAACAAAGTTAATAATTGAGTGAAGGTTAAATTAGAAGTTGTGAATTGGAAAAATTGGGAATAAGTGAATGAAAATCAAATGTGAATAAAAGAAAAAGAAAATTGATATAGCTAATAATCAGTAGAAATAAATATGTAGGATGAATGTATATTATTTTATTTGCATACTGATTTGTTCCAGAATTTGATCACAGAATTTCAAGATAGTTATATCGATCCGAGTTAGGATTTTTCACTTGATTTTTGACGACGAACCTGGATATGGATTTTTGGTTGATTCTGGAAATTTTCTATCATAGTTTATGGCTATGCAAGAAGAATGATGGTTTCCGATCAAGAAACAAGATCTGAGTCCGCACTAGGAAGTCGAGTGGACGATACTAGTTCGAAGTGAAATTGTGTGATCGAGTGAGCAATCCAATTAGATATTGCGTACAAATGATGTAAGTACATCGTACGGATTTGAATGAAATAAATATTCAAATTTTGGTTAATGAAATGTGCAGAATGATTTTGCAAGCTATGGTTGGATATTATTACTAGTAGGATATATAGGTATTGTAAAAGAAAAAGTAATTAGAATTTTAATTTCGAAGATAAATTTAAATTGCCCGACAAAGTGGTATGTATTTAAATTTTAGTATGAAATTTGATGACTTTCTTGTCTAGCCGCTTGGCCTTCTGTTTTCCTTTTGAATCTGGGGACCCGTTGTGGCATTTTGTAGTCGTACCGAGCTAGCGCGCTGTAATGACCCGCAAATCCATACCCCTTAAGTCAACACTATTCTCCATCAGTCATCTCAAGATGAACGGAAATACGAACCATTTAGGTTAAAGAAGAAGAGGTAGAAGAAGAAAATAGAAAACAACATCAGAATCTAACCATCGCAGCGGAATAAAACATAATAAATAATAACAGATTTTACACAAAGAAAAACTATATCTGTTTTATACATACATCACCAGCATACATCATTAGAGTTTAACAACATCAACAACTTACAACTGGACGGTCATATAGCTAGTCCTCCCAACTGAATACACAGTGGAATAATAATCATGGTATCCCCATCCTGTTCGTCTCTTAAGCTCCAAGCATCCTTTCCTGAATCCTATAATACTCGTTCTGACCCGAGCATTATAGTTAAATAACACTCAAGTCAGTCTGGAATACCAGCGTGAGAAAACCACACTCAGTTTGATTATTAATGTTTCAAAATCCTTTTAAAACAAAAGCATCTCGTAAGACCACGCCATAAATAAACATGTCGGGTTTTTACCTTACGATAGCCAAAACATTTATTATAAAATCCTCTTATATTATAATATTGTTTATGTACAAATACTTATTCAAATAGCCGAAATTGTTACATTTATTAAATTCCAGCTAATAGGTATACAAACAAAACCGTAAAGGCGTGTAGGGATAATGGATTTCCAACTAATGACTAGGCACTGGGGTGCCACCTGTCACAGTACGTGGCCTAGATCACCGTACCGAGGATTACTCCAAATCCCCTGCAACACAAGACCGGGACTACCCCTTACCGGATAATCCCGAGTAAGATCACCCCGCGGTTGGGATCAGCAACCGCACCACTAAGCCGAATAAAAGGGACATCTAGATAGGGATGACGTCACCCTAATGGGCGCTACCCACCTAGCCTTGCTGCATAACCCCAAATTTTCAGTCATTCCCGTATGATGAGGCTTGAGGCTAAGTGTTACCATTTTAGAATATATCACTTAGAATGTCCATCGTTCACCTTACGGTATTCCGAAAGCATTCATCCATAAAGTCCGTCCCGGGTTCGAACGAAACCGAAGTCACTACTCATACTACATCCATTTGGAATCATCCTCATGATTAGCAGCGACAAGCCCTTGCACTACATTGCTCCATCTTCGAATCCAAACTCGTCTTCCTTACGAAAACGCACAAATCGGATCGAAGTGGTTTCGAGAAATTAATCCCGATCCCGGTCTCTTCGAAATGATCAACGTATTGTCCAATATTGATAGTCGGTTATTTAACTATCAATTAACATTCACAAACAACCAACAAACATAAATAATTTCCCAAATTATTTATTAATCTCAAAATATGTTTGCAAGATATATTCCCATTTTTAAAAATTTTTGAAAACAGTTTTCAAACCACACTTTTCTCATTAAATGAATTTCCAACTATTTATTTCCACTGAAAACACCAAGCACAAAACTTTGATTTTTTAAAAATAATTTAAAACACTTTATTATAAAATAAATACTTTAACACTCAAATTGAAAACTACTTCAATACTTTATTAAAAATATATACTTCAGGAATATTTAAACCGAGGTTACTTTATAAAATGCAAAACTAGATTTCCTCCTTTAAAACAAAATACCAAGTCACCTTTCAACAATTGTTATGATAATAGATTTGAAAAATACTTACTTTAGAATTTCAACATTTAGAAATAATATCATTTAAGTTTTAAATTTCATTTTTCTCTGTTTATTCAAAATCCCCTTTCCATACTCGGAATTATTTATTAAAATTTCGAAATCACTTTTGTTCTTATCCAGTTCATTTTTATTTTTATTCAAATTCTCTATGATTATTTTACTTAAAAAATCACTCTTTTTTTCCTTTCAAAAATACAATTCTATATGTTTTGATAACTAGTGTACCGAAATATACTTAAGAAAACCATAGCATTCAATATTCCAATTATAATTCCTCATAGAATATAAAATATTCATAACACCGAATATTAAACAATCTAAATAATTTAGAGGAATCCAGTTGGTTCCCTCCAACCAATTTGCCTGCAACCATAGATGTTAGCACAATGCCAATTCCACTTCGAGGTGGAATATCGCGGTATATGGGATTTATATAATATCATCCGCTATTATGCGGCGCATAGGGTCTCATCCGCTATATAATGCAGGAAATCAATCACTCCAATATATACTACATGTGTATACTACTATATATAATATAGGACATCAAATCAATTCAATCAATCAACCAATTATTTAAATTTAATCATTTAAATTTAAATAGCAATCCAGAAGAGTGAGATTAACTCACCTTTGATTTTTGTTTGGTACTCCAATTCCATCTCAACCATTATCTTCAAATTTTGGACCTTGTATAAATATTTATATAATTTATTAATATTCGAAATAATTGAATAATCAATTTCCATTTAATAAATTAAATTAACTGACAATTTACAAAATTTCAAATGATCGTTAACTTAACTTGGTTACATTTTCTTTTCTGCCCAAATTATAAATTCAATGACAGGTTATATATATTTACTTTATTAAATCAAGTTTAATCGAATAAGAAAACGAATACCTCACTTGCGATCATCGACGATATCCGAAGCCTGAATTCGATCCCCTAACCGCACTTGGCCTTTTCGATCCGTTAATGCCTCAGAACTATCCTCCGTCCATGCCTCCCTCAGCATGGGAGTTCGAGTTCATGCCGAGATGAACCACATCTGCACATGCGATTCGACCTGCCACCATTTGCTGCGAACCCTAGATTAAATCGCAACGAACAATCCCATCGGCCTCCCACTACCGTCGAAATTCTCAACTCCCATCGCGAGTCAAACTTGCCGCTTAACCACTCGAACGCGTCGCTCAAAATCGAGCTTCCTAGACCTCGCTCGATTTGGATATGAACGAGAACGGCAATCGCTTCGTTCGAGCGAGCTGATTCGGAATTCAATTTCTCCCCTCATCGCTATGCCCTAGATCTTGCGAGCGCGAGATCGTTCCACTCCCTTCGATCTATCGATTTGATTTTTACAAAAACTCGGCTCAAATGATTTCTGCCATTATTTTACTTTAAATGAGAATCAATATTTTACTTCATCTAAGAAATAAATTTGTATCCGATAGGTTTTTGATTTTTGAAATGAAAGAGCTCGGCTTCAATATTAAACTCGAACTGGAAGGGAATTGAAAGGGCATTATAGATTAATAACGAAATATTGAATTTCATTTTAGTTTATTTTTCTCTGCTTGGTTATAAGAAGGAAAGTGTGTTAGAGACCAAGCTCAGGCTGCTACAGTGACACTGAGGTGAAGGCAAAAAGTTATGATATGGAAAGGATTCAGTTGAAGTTGAACAGAATTTCAAATTTAAATTTCAAATTCCCTCGATAACCGCAACTCAAAATCGTGACCTCCTATTGAGGCGTGCCGCTAGGCGTTTATAATGTTATACCCTATTACGAACACAGTGGAAAAGGTTTCGAGTCCTAATTCAATCGTATGGAGAAGATAGCTTTTTGGACCCAGTTATTATATTAATTTTCGATATAGATTTCAATGCATTTACTTGACGTGTGCTCACACAACAACTCCTAATAATACGAAGTTTGAAATCCAATAATAATACAATATTATGGATCTAATGGAACTGGTTTCATCAAATTCCGAGACTGTGCCTCGGAAGGCTATTTTTAAATTCAATTTAAACTATAAAATTGTAAAACTGAACAAAACACTTCCAAATTAAAATTTAACACTTTTGCTATCTTCAATTCTATCAATATAAATTTTACAAGCCTTCAAATTATTTTTAACAAGCTTAAAACTGAAGATTCAATATTTCATCCAATTTCCAATTATTAAATTCAATAATTTAATTATCAAATAAATAGTGATATTTGGAATTCAAGTTAAAATTAACCTTTCAAATATTTAAAATTAATTAAAAATTCCAATTTTAAATGCTCAAAAATTTCGGGTCGTCACATTCCTCCCCCCTTAAAAAAATTTCGTCCCCGTAATTACTAGTTAAGAAGTATGGTCTAATACCCTTTACTATTTTCCAAAACCAAACAGTTTTAACATCAACCCAAACAACCTTTAAAGACACTACACTCTTATTAATTTCCTAAACTCGTCCCTAACCTCCAAACAATGTTACTTACCCAATCATTTCAAATTTAAATTTAAAACCAAATTCAAATTATCAAAATTTTCTCAAAATTTTCTAACTCCTTAAATACTGGAAATTTTTTGCCAGCGTCTCCTTTGCGCGGCTAGTTCGGAACAACTACAAAATGCCTCTACGGGCTCCCAAATTCCAAAAGAAAACAAAAAGCCAAGTGGTTAGATAAAAAACTCAATCAAATTTCATACAGAAATTTAAACACTTACCTTTGTCGAGCAATTCAACTTTATCTTCTGAAATCAAAAATCTTAATTTTTCCCACTTGCTTTTTAATACCTGTATATCCAATTTATCCATATCCAACTACAGATTCCAAAATCATTTTATACACTTCTTTACAAAATTTTAATATTTATTCATCCAAGCCCGTACAATGTACATATATCATCCGTACGCAATATCAAATTCGATCACTCGCTTGATCATACAATTTCACTTCCGAACTAGTATCGTCCACCCGACTTCCTAGTGTAGACTCAGATTTGGTTTCTTGATCAGAAATCATCATTCTCCTTGCATAGTCATAACTATGATAGAGAATTTCCAGAATCAATCAAAATCCATATCCAGGGTTCGCCGTCGAAAATCGAGTGAAAAATCCCAACTCGAATCGATATTACTATCTCGAAATTCTGTGCTCGAATCTGGATCAAATTGCAATGCGAATAAAATAATATATGTACATCCTACTTTTTTATCTCAATTGATTATCAACTATATCAACTTTCTTTTTATTCACATTCATTTTGATTTCTATTCACTTATCAACGCTTATCGTTTTTATTAAATCTTCACTCAAATGCTTATTCAGTATATTTTCCCGACACCCATATTACTTAAGAATTCTACCATTTCTTCTTAAGTTCAATATAAGTATTTTATACACTTCTTATATTTATTTTCACTTCACCACTTTATTTTATATCTACTTCCATTCAAATTGGTTCTCCCATTTCCATATGAATTCAGTTTATCTTCAACTCTGAATATTAAATTTTATCTTCCATTTATAACCGATTCATATCATTATCTTAAATTAGTTTCATCCACTAATTTATTTCAATTTCCAATTTGAAATCGTTTTGTTGCTACCAAAAATTTTCCCAAAAATTTTCAAATTTTTTTCTAACTCCAAAAATTTTTGACAAATTTTGGCAGAGTCTCCTTTGTTCGGAGGAGCTTTTGCAATTTGACAAGAGATATAAATATATGTACATCGACCCACACGGTCGGAAAAACAAAAATAGTTCATATTTCCTAACTTTTATTGCGTAGGCGTACCACTATTTAGCATTTTTAAGGCAGTGGCTTATTACCTTAGCAATTAACGCGTCAAAAATCCAGCCAAATGGTCATCCGGTACTTGTACTTACTCAATTTAAATATGTAAGTGCTATATATAGGAAATTTATTTTCATTTCACTCATTTTCAATAGGTACACATGGATTTCATAAGCCATACCTACCAAATAGTACTTAAAAGTAATTAATAAGGTTTCAATCACCAATTCAATTACTTTCACTCACTTTTCTTACCCTTGCATTCACTTTAAGTGATGTACAACTCACTTACTTACCTTCAATTCATTTATAATTCAAAACAAACTCATATTTTTATCAATCAATTCAAAAATTCAATTATATTTGCTTCCACTAATTCATAGAATTTTATTAGATCTCATTTACATCAAACAACAATCATCTCTATGAATTTCGATGATATTCACTTAATGGCATATTCATTTTAGTTTTTAACTACTTCCAATCGATTCCAACTCAATTTTCATTTAATTCATTTCCATTTTAACTTACATTGTATTTTATTTTGTATTTTCATAGGTTCCATTCGAACCTATTTTATCTAGCTCGACACATTCCATGCTTGTATATTACTAACCATTCCCAAATTAATTCAACCCAAACTTTATTTAACGGACTTTCACTTTTACTCAGAGCCAAACTTCTATTAACTTTAAACTTAAGTTAATTTACTTTCTTTAAACTTTTTCAACTTTGTAACTTAAGCTCACTTCTATTTAATTTGATTCTCATCAAATTCAATTACACCACTCTTTATCCATTTTAATTTTAATCCCATTCTTAGTTTGTTAAAATAATATTCAAGTTCATATTTAACTCATTTACACTTGAATTTAATTTATCTGCAACCCAAATCATTTCTATTTTAATTCAATTCTATTCCATTTGACAACAATTCCACTTATATTTAATTCATTCCCAATCCAAGTTGAATTTTATTTATAACCGAGTTCATTTCACAATTCAACTTCTATTTTACCAAATTAGGATCCACTCCCATATCTCACCAACATATTCAATTTACTAATTTATTTCAAGTCAGTTTACTCCCACTTCCAATTCAATATTTTATTTTTACCTTCCAAAAATCACTTCACTTAATTTTCTTGAGTTCAATCTATTTTACAATTCAAGTTTCTGGATTTTTTTATTCATTTCTCGAAATACCAACAATTTTATTTTGGCTTATTTATTCCACTTCTAAATTTTATAAGTCGCAACTTATTTATATCCATACTCTCATCCATTTACCATCAACCCCGTTCACATTTTACTTTTTAACTCGAGATTATACATTTTATTTAGCCAAGTATATATTTTTTATTCAAATTTTTAACTTTTATAAGCTTCCCTACTTATATTAATCTAACTCTTCTTAAGTTAAATTTCTATTCTAAACAAATTTCAAACTTATATAATTTCCCAAATTTATTCTTTAAGCATTTCCAATTTACTTCCAGAGTTTTAAGCAATTGCTTAACCATTCCAAAATATTTTAAACGAACTCTAGTGTCTTCAATAATCACATAAGTATTTCAAGATCCTTTTTGAAATCATTTATATCCGAAATCCTTTGGTAAATTCAATTATCTCTTTGAATTCCAAAATAAAACCCAGTTTTGCAAACAATTCCAATTTAAAACAATTTGTTAGCAATTTCTCTCTTGGAAACACGAAAATGAACATCGATGATGCTGTAGTCGTCACCGAAGTTACTTTCTAGCAACCGAAAAGAGTTTGGTGCTTTTATCCTTCAAAAACATTTCAAATATCTATAAATTCCAAATCTCATCAGATTTCATTCCTAATTCCAAAATAATTTCCAAATAATATCATCATAATTTCTCCAAAACCTTTGGAAACCATTTTCAAACACAAAAGAATTTAAACCTTTCCCAAAATTTCAAATTTTAAATTCTTTCAATCTATATTCAACATTACTCTGGAATTTACCTCATTTCAATTATAATTCACATTCGTATATGAATTTAATTATTAGCTTTCGGTTGATTTCAATTTCTTATTCAATTTCTATACAATAATGATAATAATTTTGCATTATCATTCTCTATCAACCAAGCAATCATATATATCTATAATAATTTACGAAAAATTATTCCCTTTATATACAAAAATAATTTGGGTAAAATTATTTCATTTACCCTATTAAAACAATACCGTGTCGGTTTATCTTGTTTAAGAGTTTAGAAACTCCTATCTATAACATGGCGTCCCACATATCGACCAGAATCTATAAACACTCAACCGATAAGTCAACACAATATAAAAAAAATTATATTCACTAACAAATCGCGCTCATACTATTAATATTCTCAAACTCATTCTAGAGTACCACAGACTCTATTTGAGTAATTCCCACCAGAGCCAAGGTTATCACCAACTTAAGCTCTTATGCCACTGTAATGACCCGCAAATCTGTACCCCTTGAGTCAACACTATTCTCCATCAATCAACTCAAGATGAATGGAAATACGAACCATTTGGGTTAAAGAAGAAGAGTTAGAAGAAGAAAATAGAAAACAACATTAGAATCTAACCATCGCAGCGGAATAAAATATAATAGATAATAACAGACCTTTACACAAAGGTAAACTATATCTGTTTTATACATACATCACCAGCATACATCATCAGAGTTTAACAATATCAACAACTTACAACTGGACAGTCATATAAGCTTGTCCTCCCAATTGAATACACGGCGGAATAATATTCAAGTACGGAAGTATGTATCGCCATCCTATTCGTCTCTTGAGCTCCACGGCATCCTTTCCTGAATCCTATAATACTCGGTCTGACCCGAGCATTACAGTTAAATAACACCTGAGTCAGCCTGGAATACCAGCATGAGAAAATCACACTCAATTTGATTATTAAAGTTTCAAAATCTTTTGAAAACAAAAGCATCTCGTAAGACCATGCCACAAATAAACATGTCGGGTTTTTGCCTTACGATAGCCAAAACATTTATTATAAAATCCTTTGATATTATAATAGTATCTATATACAAATACTTCTTCAAATAGCCGAAATTGTTACATTTATTAAATTCCATCTAATAGGTGTACAAACAAAACCGTAAAGGCACGTAGGGACAATGGATTTCCAACTAATGACCAGGCACTGGAGTACCACCTTTCAAAGTACGTGTCCTAGATCACCATACCGAGGATTACTCCCAATCCCCTGCAACACAAGTCCAGGACTACCCTTTACTAGATAATCCCGAGAAAGATCACGCCGCAGTTCGGATCAGCAACCGCACCACTAAGCCGAATAAAAGGGACATCTAGATAGGGATGATCTCACCCTAATGGGCGCTACCCACCTAGCCGTGTTGCATAACCCCTGATTTTTAGTCATTCCCGGTTGATGAGGCTTGAGGCTAAGAGTAACCTTTTCAGAATATATCACTTAGAATGCCCATCGTCCACCTGACGATATTCCGAAAGCATTCATCCATATAAGTCCATCCCGGGTTCGAATGGAACCGAAGGCACTACTCCTACTACATCCATTTGGAATCATCCTCAGGATTAGTAGCGACTAGCCCTTGTACTTCATTGCTCCCTCTTCGAATCCAAACACGTCTTCCTCATGAAAACGTATAAACCGGATCGAAGTGGTTTTCGAGAAATTAATCCCGATCCCGGCCTCTTCGAAACGATCAGCGCCTTGTCCAATATTGATAGTCGTTAATTTAACTATCAATTAACATTCACAAACAACCGTCAAACGTAAATAATTTCCCAAATTATTTATTAATCTCAAAATATCTTTGCAAGATATAATTCATTTTCAAAATTTTTTGAAAACAGTTTTCAAATCATACTTTTCTCATGAAATAAATTTTCAACTATTTATTTCCACTGAAAACACCTAGCACAAAACTTAGATTTTTTAAAAATAATTTAAAACACTTTATTATAAAATAAATACTTTAACACTCAAATTGAAAACTACTTCAATACTTTATTAAAAATATACATTTTTGGAATATTTAAACTGAGGTTACTTTATAAAATTAGATTTCCTCCTTTAAAAAAAAATACCAAGTCAC
Source organism: Allium cepa (assembly GCA_030765085.1). NCBI lineage: Eukaryota > Viridiplantae > Streptophyta > Magnoliopsida > Asparagales > Amaryllidaceae > Allium > Allium cepa. Next base: position 868,757,583 of record CM060943.1, on the reverse strand, counting down.
CTTTAAATAATTACTATGATAATAGATTTGAAAAATACTTACTTTAGAATTTAAACATTTAGAAATAATAAATTTTCTAAAACATGCTTCTTAAAACAACTTTTAACTTTTAATTTATACTTAAAAATTTGCTTTGAAAACGTAGTTGGCTATCCAGGAAAATACACTTCTCTTTCACATCTTTTAAAAATAAATCACCATTAGTTTTTAACCAAATTTACTCATTCCTTAAATAAATTCCCACCGTGAATTTATTCTTCCTAATATCTACTGATATATTACTTCACTTTTATAAACCCAGTTTACAAATTTCATAGTCACTCTCTCCTTTAAATTTCCAATTTCAAATACTTATATCAATTTCCAAATTGATTTTCAATTTACTCCATTTGAAATAAATTCCTTTACTTACTCATTTATTTCAAAATCCATTGACTTCGGATTTTTATTCCTTAATTATGATTTGAAAATCTTTTTAACTGAAATTACCAATTTCATATTTTCCAAATTTCTTCTCTATCCTTTTAAATAAATTCAAACCTTGAATTTTAAAATAAATTTTTTTCCTTTAAATAATATCACTTAAGATTTAAAATTCATTTTTCTCTTTTTATTCAAAATCCCCTTTCCATATTCGGAATTATTTATTAGAATTTTAAAATCACTTTTATTCTTATCCAGTTCATTCTTAATTTTATTCAAATTCTCTATGATTATTTTACTTAAAAAATCACTCTTTTATTTTCTTTCAAAAATCCAATTCTATATGTTTTGATAACTCAGTGTACCGAAATATATTCAAGCAAATCATAGCATTCAATATTCCAATTATAATTCCTCACAGAATATCAAATATTCATAACACAGAATATTAAACAATCTAAATAATTTTGAAGAATCCAGTTGGATCTCTCCAACCTGTTTCCCTGCATCCATAGATGTTAGCACAATACGAATTCCACTTCGAGGTGGAATATCGCGGTATATGGGATTTATATAATATCATCCGCTATTATGCGGCGCATAGGGTCCCATCTACTATATAATGCGGGAAATCAATCACTCCGATATATACTCTATATATATACTACTATATATAATATAGCACATCAAATCAATTCAATCAATCAACCAATTATTTAAATTTATCTGTTTAAATTTAAATAGCAATCCAGAAGAGTGAGATTAACCCACGTTTGATTTTTGTTTGGCACTCTAATTCCATCTCAGCAATTATCTCCCAATTTGGGACCTTGTATAAATATTTATACAATTTATTAATATTCGAACTAACTGAATAATCAATTTTCATTTAATAAATTAAATTAACCGACATTTACAAAATTTCAAATGATCGTTAACCTAACTTGGTTGCATTTTCTTTTCTGCCCAAATTATAAATTCAATGATAGGTTATATATGTTTACTTTATTAAATCAAGTTTAATCGAAAAAGAAAATGAATACCTCACTTGCGATTATCGACGATGTCCGAAGCCCGAACTCGATCCCCTAATCGCAGCTGGCCTTTTTGATCAGTTAATGCCTCAGAACTATCCTACGTTCGTGCCTCCTTCAGCATGGGAGTTCAAGTTCGTGCTGAGACGAACCACATCTGCACATGCGATTTGACCTGCCACCATTTGCTTGTGAACCCTAAATTAAAGCGCGACAAACAATTCCATCAGCCTCCCACTACTGTCGAAATTCTCGACTCCCATCGTAAGTCAAAATTGTCGCTTACCCACTCGAATGCGTCGCTCAAAATCGAGCTTCCTAGACCTCGCTCGATTTGGATATGAACGAGAGCGGCAATTGCTTTGTTCGAGCGAGCTGATTCAAAATTCAGTTTCTCCCCTCATCGCTATGCCCTAGATCTTACGAGCGCGAGATCGTTTCACTTCCTTCGATCGATTTGATTTTTACAAAAGCTCGGCTCAAATGATTTCTGCCATTATTTAATTTGAAATGACAATCAATATTTACTCGTGAATGTCATCTGAGACATAAATTTATATGCGATAGGTTTTTGCTTTTTTTGGAACGAAAGAGCTCGGCTTCGATTTTAAACTCGAACTAGAAGGGAATTGAAAGTGTGTTCTAGATTTATAACAAAGTATTGAATTTTATTTTATTTTTCTCTGCTTGGTTATAAAGAGGAAAGTGCGTTAGAGAAGCAAGCTTAGGCTGCTACAGTGACACTGAAGTGAAGGCAAAAAGTTATGATGTGGAAAGTATTCAGCTGAAGTTGACCAGAATTTCAAATTTTAAACTCAAATTCCCTCGATAACCGTAACTCAAAATCTTGACCTCCTATTGAGGCGTGCCGCTAGGCATTTATAATGTTATACCCCTATTATGGACACAATAGAAAAGGTTTCGAGTCCTAATTCAATCGTATGGAGAAGATAGCTTTTTGGACCCAGTTATTATATTAATTTTCGATATAGATTTCAGCGCGTTTACTTACCGTGTGCTCACACAACAACTCCAAATGCTACGAAATTTGAAATCTAATAATAATACAATATTACAGATCCAATGGAACAGTTTTCGTCGAATTCCGAGACTGTGCCTCGGAATGCTATTTTTAAATTCAATTTAAACTATAAAATTTTAAAACTGAGCAGAACACTTCCAAATTAAATTTTAACACTTTTACTATCTTCAATTCTATCAATATAAATTTTATAGGCCTTCAAATTATTTTTAACAAGCTTAAAACTGAAGATTCAATATTTCACCCAACTTCCAGTTATTAAATCCAATAATTTAATTATCAGATAAATAATGATATTTGGAATTCAAGTTAAAATTAACCTTTCAAATATTTAAAATCAATTAAATATTCCAATTTCAAATGCTCAAAAATTCCGGGTGGTCACAGGCGCAAAGGAGATACTGGCGAAATTTTTTAAAAATTTAGGGAGTTAGAAATTTTTTTGAGAAATTTGGTAATTTAAAATTTGAATATGAATTTAAATTTGAATTGTTAAGGGAACAATGCTGTTTGAAAGCTATGAAAGATTTTGAAAAGTTAGTTGAAGTGAAAATGTGTTTCTAATAAAAAGATATGTTTTGGCAAGTTGATAAAACTATTTGGTTTTGGAAAGACAACAAACGGGTTAAGGGTCATTCTTCCTAACAAGTAATTTCAGGGCAAAATTCTTTTAAGGGGGGAAGAATATGACGACCCAGAATTTTGAACGTTTGAAATTGAAATTATTTAATTGATTTTTAATATTTGGAAGTTATTTTAACTTGAATTTCAAATTTAACTAATGAATTTGGCAATTAAATAATTGAATTTAATTTATTGAAGTAGGGTCAAATATTGAATCTTGATTTTTAAGCTGATTAAAAATATTTTAAAGGCTTAGAAAATCTATATTAACAATAGTGAAGATAATGGAGGCTTCAGAATTGAATTTGAAAATGTTTCGTTTAGCTTTGTATTTATATCGTTTGAATCGATATTTAAAATAGCCTTTCCAGACATAGTCTCGGAATTCAACGAAACCAGTTCCATTGGACCCTTAATATTATTTTATTATCGAATTTCAATTTTCGTAGTGTTTGGAGTAATCATTTGGTCGTACGATAAACAAACACGCTGAAATTATATTGAAATTTAATTTAACAACTAGGTTCAAAAAGGTATCTTCTCCATACGATTGAATTTGGACTCGGAATCTTTTCCATTGCGTTCCGAATAGGGGTTCAACATTATAAATGCCTGGCAGCGCGCCTAATTTGGAGTTCGAGATTATAAGTTGCATTTAACGAGGCAATTTGAATTTGAATTTGAATTTAAATTAAACAAATATAAATATTCCTTTGCAACTGATAAATTTTTACACGTTTCATTTTTCTTACACTTAGCAAAAATTTGGAACATGCGTCTTTCATGCATCGAACTCCATTCCTTTCTGATTAAATCGAAATCGTTCGATTTTTCATAAAACGAGAAAAAATCCTTCTGTTAGAATTAAAAAAAATGAGTGAAAACTTCATCTCCTTCAAATCATTCCATCTTTCCATTTTTAATTTCGAATCTCGTAATCGAAAAAAAGTAAAGCGAGATTGAATTCAAGAGAGTGAGAGGGACGTATCGCGCGCACACAGATCGCGATTTGAATCGAATTGCGATTGCTGGACCTTGGTTTCACGGCAGTAGTGGAAGTCGTCATGGGCATGGCATCGCTGGGTCGCTATCGAATGGAGAAGTTTGCGTGAGGTGGTTTGGTGGAAGTAGGGTGGCAGAACTAGCGCATGCACGATTCATAGGTCAGGCATTGTGCGAGCGTGGGGGCCGACGACGGTGGCATCACGACATGCCAGTGATGGAGTAGTGAATGGTCTTGATTGAATGTCATGTTGTGGTCGCGATGGCGCTGGATAGTGATGCAAGGCATGCGATTTCATGGTGTCGGCAATGGGAAATCGTTGTCTAGGGTTTTACTCGGCTGTAAGTGTACTTTTACAAATTTTATTTATCTACATTTTCGGAAAACAGAAAATAAAATAGTTACGGTAAGAATAAATTTCTGTTTGATTTGAAAAAATACGAATATATATATATATACATATATATCAGGAAAAAATTATTATAGTTGGAATTTTAAAAACAGTGAAGGGTTTTATATTTATATAAATTATTGTTTTGGTATATATGTATATAGTTTCAAGTGAGAAAGAATTAAATATACTTATTTAATTGCTAATTTAAATTATTTTTTATACTAAGAGATTTTTTTAGAAATGAGAGAATTCGATTTAATTAAATAAATTGGTAAGAGAAAATTTGTTTAATAGAATAATTTGCCTAATGGGAAATTAATTTTTAGATTAGTTCAAATTAAAAGTGTTAACTTATTTAATCTATTGAAAATAAAATTAATTGTTCAATTCATTTCGAATATTGATAAATTATATAAATATTTATAAAAGGTCTAGAATCGAGAAACAAGCCGAAATTGAAAATGGGTAGCATGCGTAAACAAAAGTGAGATCTTCTCACTCAAATTTAAATAATTGAAATTTCAGTTATTGATTGATTGTTGTATGGTGGTAGTGTGTGTGTGTGTGTATTTGGAGTGATTGATTTCCTGCATTATATAGTAGATGAGACCCTATGCTCCGCATAATAGCGGATGATATTATATAATCCCATATACCACGATATTCCACCTCAATGTGGAATTTGTATTTAATTGTTGTGCTAACATCTGTGAATGTAGGGAAACAGGTAGGAGGGATCCAACTGGATTCCCCAAATTTTTGAATTTGTTTTAGTACTGTGTGTTGATTTATTGATAATCTGTGTATGATTATATTTGTAATTGAAATCTTTGACGGCTATAGTTTAGCCGAATGTATTTTTGGTATCGTAGGATACCAAAAATGTAAGATTGGATTTTTGGAAATAAAAGCAGAAGATTTTAAGTAAATTAATTTTAAAGAATTGAATAAATTTAAAAGAAGGACTTCTTTGAAGTGCCTTCGGTTCCGTTCGATCCCGGAACGGACTTGTATGGATGTTTGTCTGACGTTAACTTTGAGATGTAAAGCTGGAATCTATCGAATATATTTCTATTGGCGACAAAGAATTTATTCTCTTAGCTTAACACCCTTCTCTGAGACGAACAAGCTTAGAGGTTATGTAGTTGATGGTTACTAGTGATACATTCCCAATTTGGTAACGTGGCATATGAAGTGCTGCTGATTATTTGTTGATCGAAGCATGGCTTTTGTGTAAAGCGTAGCTTTGTGGACGAAATTTGTAACGACCCGCCTTTTCGCACACTTTAAATCGACGATAGACCACACACGTCAGACATAAACAATACAAAAGGGCGGATTGTTATGGGGTAAATAAGAGAAAGCAGAGGAAGAAATGAAATACAAAACAGAATCTCATAGCGGAACGATAAAATATATTATCAAATAAATAGTTAATGAAGCTGTTTTACAATAATATCTGATTATTCTTATACAATACATATCAGAGTTGCACATACCAGCGAATAATAATCGATGCAGCGGAATACAGTGTGTAGTGGAACAATATAATAATAATAATAATAATAATAATAATAATAATAATAATAATGAAATCTTCACCTTCGTCCTCCAGAAATGAAGTCTTCGATTCCTGAAATGCTCGGACTGGCCCGAGCGAATTGAAAAGACAAAACACTCGAGTTAGAACTAAAAGATCTTATGTAAGTTAAATTAAAGGTAAAACAAATATGAGTGCAGTAACTTAAAAGTTGCTTGGTATTCGCATCTCCTAAGGATCCGTTAAACTATTTAGTATGTAGTAATACTTCGCTATTACAATAGTGTCTATTAGTAAAATAAACTTACTTTAAAATAGCGTTAAGGAGTGACCCAATATTCCCTTTAACACATAATATATTCCCATAGTCTATACAGTACCGTAATCTACCCCGTACTGGGCGTTGTCAGAGGGCACTCCATAGGTATGGTACAAAACCAAAATCGTATAAGGCTCTCTAGGGTAGGTGACACGGCACAACTAGGCAATGCCATGGTAGATATACCAATTACGCTTTCGGGTCGGTGGCAACGCATAGCCGCAGCTACCGCCCACGTCGAGCCACACCCCCAAATCAAAGAAATCAAAAGTGGCCACCGAATAAATCCAAAAGTCAAAGTATAATATCGAAGGGATGTGTCCGATAAAAGGTGCTACCTTCTTAACCCGTCGATCACTCCTGTTTTAGCCACCTTATACCAACTCACGGGAGTCGGGCCAATGTATTTTCCTTAAAGGAAACGCCGCCACCATCCTACTTCATTCGGGAATCTCCACCACGTACACGGTTGTTAAATTGGTTTTCAGAGTTGGTAGAGAGTATGACAACTTCCGATCCCGGTCTCTTCAACAACCAAACGTTATTATAACACCGAGGTCAGTTCAAAATAATTTATACTTTAAAACCAGAATATAATATCCATTTCAAACTATATAAATACGATATCATTTCCGTCTTAAAAACCCAAATCAATATGATATCATTTTTATTTCAAAATATATCATTTTTATTTCAAAATCATAGTACTTTCAAATCTATATGCCTTGAAACCAATAGCTTTGAAACATAACTTCTAATACTTAAATGGTTTAAATGTTAAACTACTTTAGAAAATAATATAGCTTTTTAAATTTCACAAATAAATTCCAAATACCGATTTGAACCTCCAAATAAACATTTCAATTTCCAAATATTTCAAAGCTTTACATATTCCACTATTTCAAAACTAGTTCTTTGATAATTCCATATACATATCAAATTAAATTACTATTATTTAGATTTGAAATGTTTACTTAATAAATCCAATATAATTTACGTAAAACTTTTAACTTTAAACAACTGGATATTCTTTCAATTTATTTAACTTGATCTATTCATTTATCTCAACTTTATATTAATTTAAATCACTTTAAACCAAATCAAGCTATAAGGATCACACCCTTTAAAATATCAATTTTATTTAGATTTCAAATCACATTTATTCGAATAAAATTCTTAATTAATTCAAATTAAACCAATTTCATATTTATCTTCCAACTTAATTTTTATTTAAGTCATTAAAACTCTATATATATACAATATCTTAAACAGGTACTTAACCATATAATATAAAACAATCAACTCCATGAATAAACTTATTTTTATTACACAAATTTATACATAGCTTAAATTCAAAAATTTAACTGTATATATAAAAATAATATTTATATATTAGCAAAATTTATTATTTATTAAACCGTATATTTCTCTCCAAAACCATAGAAAAATCATTTCAAAATAATTTATATATAGACCACAGTGTTTGTATATAATTTTCTACCCTATGGTCAAGTGATACGGGTATTTATCATTTCAATCTGTAATTTAAAGAAATAAAAATACGATTATATATCATTTCAAACCGCAATCTCGAATGGAATAAAGTGCATGACAAACTTGTAGTTTAAAACAATATGAAATACAACATCCATTCATCCAATAACAATCATCAACCATTTATTACAATCATCAAACAATTTAAACAATAACATCAATGTAGAGCATATAATAAATAATAGGTAATTACTGACAGTTATATCCAATAATAAATTAAACAATCTATCTAAATCGCAGTTTATATGCAATAATAAATTAAATAAGAGTTTAATTTAAATAAATGCAATTTACTGAGATGATGATTTAAAAATATACAAACAGTCATAAATAAATTCAAATCACAACATAAATTAAATTTAACGGACATAAGAAATTTTAGAAGTTGTGAGTGGGTTAAAACACTCACCTTTTGAATTTAAATTGAATTTAAATCCAATTTAAACCAAAAATCAAACAGCCTCAGAATCTGACCAAACCAGCGCCAAAATGTCATAAATTTAATTTCGATCCCAACGCAAGAAACCACACGTAATTTCGACCTCGTATGTAAAAGTTATACAAATTAGAAGTTGTATGGTTTTAAATTTAAAATAAATAAAATAATCTCCAAACTTTACACGTCACCTCACTGCAATCCTCACGTGCAAACCACTCCATCTTGCTCATAAAAAATGAACCCCATTCGAACCCATATACTCGAGCACGCTGCCGCCAAAAGCTACCTCCACGCAAGATGATTCCCTGATCGGCCATCTCCAGTAGCAACGCCTCCCTTCCCTCTCCACACGCACACCAAGCGGCGAGATTCAGTGCCTCCAAAAACCTCAGGCCAAGCACGACAACCAAACACTAAATGCCCCAGTTTGGTGAATCTAGGCGCCATCGAGTCAAAGTAAACCAATGGATCGGTGGCTCTAGGTCCCCTCTACGCTCTCAAGCTTCCCGATCCACGAAACAATGATGATCTACTGTTGATCAAGCATATGGCCTACGAACGGCCGAGGTTCATTCTGAAATTGTAGACAAACAATGATTCAAAACCAAAAACAAACTGTAGATCAGAGATGCGTAAGTCGAGAGCTTCGATATATAATTTTTCCGAGGAGTTTGAATTTTTTAATTTGAATTTGATTTGTATTTGGATCTTGAATGTGTTTGTCTGCCATTAAGGAGGAGGGACATCTGAATTGTATGTATAGACAAATGACAAATAGTGAGGCTAGGGTTTATAACAGGGTATTTATAGTTAGGGCTAAAATAGAATGGATCAGACTGATAAACGCGTTGAACAACGAATGGCTCGAAAAGCCCATTCTGACTCCGAAACGAAATTGGGTCAACCCATATATCAAAATACATATTTTTAAATATTTTAAACGCGATGGAAAAAGTTTCAAGTCCAAATTCCATCAAATGAAGAGTTATGCTCAATCAATATTTTTCAAATTGATTTCAACCGATTTCAGTTTCAATGATTTCAAGGCGTTTCGTGTCCGTACGATCAAACGACAAGTCCGATCGCTACAAAACTTGAAATCCTACAATAATTCACCGTTACGGATCCGATGAAACTAGTTTTGTCAAAATCCGAGTCAGTGGCCAAAATGGCTATTTTCTAGCTAATTAAATAAATTAATAATTAATTAATTAAATCCAATTTTCAAATTTCAATTCTATAATTAACAAATTTTATCACTTTTATATTTCTTAATCATTTATACAAATTTAAAATAATTTAGATGTCACTTAAATGTTGATTCAATCATCAATTTCAGCGTTAAATTACAATTTCGTTAAATTTAGAAATTATAAATTAAATTTTCAAAATTTCCTCATCTTGTATTACTTTAGTAATTTATAATCCCTTAAAACTAATTCCCATATCAATTTAAAGTAAATTAATTCACCAATTATAGTATTTATTTTGTTTACTTAAAATAATCCTTTTATTATAAATTGAATCCAATTAATTCTAATAAATTCCAATTGAACTGATTAAATTCAATTCCAACCTTTTTATTGAGTCTATTATTACTTTGTAACGCAGTTAACACTTGTCTCACATTTGATTCCATTTGCATATTCAAATTTCCAACTTCCCTCTGCATTAACTATTATTCGCAAATATATTGAAGTTGTCAAATATATACACTTGTTATAATTAGAACCTCAATTAATTTATTCTATAGGTTTCATTCCTTTATATTATCTTATGAATAAAATATGCATTTCTGTACATTTGCACTTTACAATTACAGTTCTTACCCTCATAAATGAGACATTTATTTTCGTTTAAATGTAATTGTTTTACAATTAATTTGGTAGACTAGATATATTCTGGTAATTTATGATGATTGTTACCATAGCCTTAAGATTTCACTTAGGCTTATTATTTGAACTATTTACTAAATTACTTACATCATATGGATTCATTCTATTACCATAAATCATACATTAATTCATATATTCATACAATACTTACCTTTATTTACTTATAATAAAATCTCATTCCCAAATATAGCTGTTACAACAAATTAATAGGACAATTAAATAGTAACTTACAACCGTTACGATTTCTTTGATTCATTAATTACAATTAATATTCTCAATAAATTTATTTACTTGGTCTCATGCTTTCTATTACACCAATTACTACCTTATAAATAAATTTTACGTTTCCTTTTTTAATTTACATTCACACTTTCCGTTATTACATTAATTATCATTAAAGTACATTTAATTATCATTATTTGTAATTGGTGAATTAACTGGCAACAACCATTTGTCACCATTTTACCTTTATAATACATGTATGTTCATTCTTCCCAACCAATTACCATCTATTATTTATAACTTTACAATTTTAATAAATTCATTAATTGTCATTTCATTCAACCTATTTATTTATTAACCTAAATTAGCATTATTACGTTTTAATTTACTTATTAGCTTACAACAAGTGCTACCATTAGTTCATACACTAATTTATTACGATGTTCTGAAAGCATTCAATCCATACAAGTTCGTTCCGGGTTCGAACGAAACCGATGGCATTATCTCGTTACACTCATTTTGGAATCACCCTCAGAGTTAACGACAATAACCGTTGCACTCTGAATCTTCATCTTCACTTGAGATTCACGACCTACCGTTAATTTGGATCGATGTGGTTTTCAAATATCCAAATATGGAAACCCGGTCCCGGTCTCATCGAAATCCAAAACGTGTTTTTTAGGTCCAAGTTGTTTAAGGTTAAACAATTCAATTATCTATATACACACAGATAGATAACTCACAAATCACAATTGATAATCAACATTATCATAATAAATAGATGATCCATATCATCATCAAAATAGGTAATACATATCATCATCATAATAGATAATCTATGTTATCATCACAATGCAACCAAAGCATTCATATCACACCACATCACTTATCTCATTTCTAGGATCACATCCATTCAAGGCAATCAATATCATCCATTCATATTTAAGCAAAGATTTACTCATCACAATATAATTAATTTAAATTGAATTAAATTAATTACCTCCATCTCTAATTAATTTAAAGTGAATTAAATTAATTACTTCATTTTAATTAATTTAAAATAAATTAAATTAATTACTTTACCAATATAAATCTTGCTTACTTAACCATTTAATTGATTTACAATCAATTGATTAATCATTCAAATTAATCACCTTAATTAATCACCATTGATTAATTATCCTTTAATTACATTAATGTAATTATCCTTAATTAATATCATAAATTAATTATTCTCAAACAAAAACAGTAATTAACCTTTAACTACTTCAATTAATTAATTAACTATAATTAATTACATTATTCCTTAATTAATTACATAAATTAATTACCTTTAATCACTTGTCATTGATTAATTAATCATAATTAATCAACTTTAATTACATCATTAATTGTATTAATTAATGATTCTTAATTATATTTAATTAATTATCCTCTTAAATTAATTACCTTAAGTAATTAATCCATAATTATTAATCCCCTCTGATTAACCATATCCAGCAATTAACTAACTTAATTACTTCATTAAAACCAATTAATTATTCCTTAATTAAACCCTTTATTAATTACAAGTAATTATATTTCAAATTACTTCCATTCTTAAAAACATCCTCCATTAATTACATCCTGTAATTCCCAATTAATTACTTCACTAAGTAAATTTCCAATCCATTAATTACATTAAGTAATCGAATCATTCAGTGTTTAAGATTAATTAAACTTAATTAATCAATTTAAACAATTAAACTAACTTACATTAAGTAATTAATTCCTTAATTACTTTATAAAGTAATTACACTTAAACAATTCACAAATGATTATTATTAAGTTAATTAATCTAATTAATTATTAAAAATTAACCACATTAATTAACTATTAAATAATCCTGGTTAATGACCTTCATTAACCATTCTCTAATTATTTTCATGAAGTAATTAACTTAGATTAACCAATGTTAATTACAATTTAAATTATCTTTAATTATTCATTAATTAATCCCTCATCATTTAATTAATTAAGTATTAACTGTAACTTAATTAATCCTTAATTGTTTAATTTATTAACCTTGATTAAAAACTTAATTACTTAATTAATAATTCTTTAATCATTAATTTAAATAATCTAATTAATAATCTTAATTATAAATCGATTAATCCTTAATCAATATTTATTAATCCCAAATCAATTAATTAAATAAATTAGCTCATTATTCCTTAATTCCTTATTAATTAAATTAATTTTAAAATATTAATCTTAATTAAATTTTAAGATAAAATATTCCTTAATTATGTTTTAAGTTGTCATTAACAAATTTATTTGAAGGCAAATTTCCTTTGAACTTACTTTTAAATTTCATTTTAAATACAAGATTTAAAATGAAAAAAATTTAAGCTTTAATCAAAGTTTTAAACAATTTAAAACCTTTTTTTTTAAAAAAAAATTTCAAGACAAACAAGTGTTTGTCTTAAAAATGAAATTCATAAGAATTTTGGAACTAAATTCATTTCAAAATTTCAATAACTTCAATTTACATTTAGTTTAAATCTTTCAAATTTAAACCTTCTTTTACTTTTAAAGACTGAAGTTCATATTTGATTTAAGATTTCCAGATTTAAATTTAATTTTAAATATTGCTCATATTTTTCAAATTTAAATTTTAATGGTTTAAACTACTTTCCAAAATAAAGTAGTTGAACAAGTTGAAAACTTTATTTTTATTTGAAACTAAGATTTTAAATTTAAACCTGAATTTCAAAAAAATTCAAACTTGAATTTAAAACTAGGTTATAAATTTCTGTACATTCAAAAGTTTCAGAGTTTTAAAAACTGAAATTCAGGTTTCTGTAAAACCTGGAACACCGACCAACCCGAGGCATTACAAAATCACTTCATGTCAAAATCCATCTTTCTCGAGCAAATCAATCTACTGCTTCGGGCAACTCACTACATCAACTCGAGCAAACCAAACTCAAGCCAACCAATAACAGATACATCTCATCACCGTGCATATGCACGGTGACTACGACCACCATTGATCATCAGAGATGATCTCAACAAACCAGAAAATGACCCAGCAACCCACCACAGCCATTGATTCATGCAACCATTCTCGAATTCAAGTTCGAACCCAAAATTCCCAAAACCTAGAAAACAACCATCAGTTTTCCTTCAAACCTGTCAACGTCGAAAACTTGCCGCTCCAACCACCTGAAGACTAGCCCCTCTGGCCTCAAATTCAACTACGGCCATGCTATCAATTCCCAAAATATCTCAACACTCGATCATCTCTACAACCCGAAATTGCCGATTCTTCAAACCATTTAAAAACTAGGGTTTTAGAAAGAAAATCAAAACCGCAACTTTCTCACTAAATTCCATCACTACCTTTGATTTTTCCTAGCTTCTCCTACCTCTCTTCCATAATCACGAAGAATCCCATGCCTCCACTATCCATAGATCACCAGAATTTGCTTAAAATCCTAATTCAATTCAAAACCCAACTGCAACTTCAACTAATACCCAAAAATCCTAATTCTTGATTTACAAATCAAGCTTTAATTAATGCTTTCTAATTAATGTACTGATCTTATAAATTATCCAGTTTGAATTTTTGTTTGAGTTAACATATTTTGATGTTTTAATGTTTTCCAGAAACAGCAAGCTTATATTAGGCTTGATTAAAATTTTAAAGCTATAGTTTATGCTAATCAAACAACCTTTGTTTAATATAAGATCCTATCTAACTAAGTTAAGAGGTAAGAATTTAAATTACAGATTTTTAAAACAGGTCACAACAGAGCATTACACAGCATGTATACATATAATATTTGCATATAATATTCACTTATAATAACATCCAGTGCATATTTCATCTCAACATACAATTATGCAACCAAGATTTAAATTTTAAATTTTAAAAAGGTTACTCACATATTTGAAGATGACAAATCTTCCCAGATTTGTGAAGAAGCCTTTGAAATTTAATTGCTAAAAACAAAATGTCTCTGCCCCTTTCTATTTTAAATAAAAATGCTTGCATGTCTCCAAAAAGAATGCTTTTGAAACTTAGCTCTTGCACAGGCCTCAGATTTGAAGTTGTGCAGATTTAAAATGCAGGTTTGTTTTGCTTAATTGTAAAACTATTTTGCAGGCTTCAAAATTTGAAATTTCAGGGATTTGAAGATTTGCAGAAATCTTTTGGTATGAGGAGTTTTTAAAAATGGTAAGTGCATTGATTTTTTGAAGAGGTGAAGGTTTCATATTTGAAATTGCAGATTTGCAGATCTGCATTTGATCATGAACTTATAGATTTTTGGAGAAAACTTGAATTTGGGTTTCATGTTTTCAGATCTGCATTTGATCTGAAGTTGAAGGTTTTCTTTGTCTTTTGAATTGAGATGAGAAAAGGAATAAAGAGATGAAGATGTAAGCTTATATAAGTGTATTTTTAGATTTTAAATAAAAGAAAAATTAAAACAAAATTGACACTTGTAAAAATTCCAACATTTGTCAACTTAAATGTTTAATCTTATAACACTTGTCCTTTTATTTAAAAGTAATTTGTATTTAATTCATTAGTTAATATATATATATATTAAGTCTAATTAATTTGTTAGTTAATATTTAAATATGTATATAAATTTTAAATGAAATAAAATAAATTATGCTTAAAATAAAGCTTATGTATATAAAAATTAAAACAATAAAAAAATATACTTTGGATTTATATTCAAATTTTAAATCAAATTCAAAATCTAATATATAAAAATCAAGTTATGAATACAAATTAAATTTAAAATAACAATTTCTATTTATATTCAAAGTCTATTTATAAAGGCAATACACTATTGATATTGTTTTTATAAATATCACATTATAAATTAAAATAATTATAAAAGAGATTATTTCTTTTTTTTTTTTTTTTGAAAAAAAGCAAAGAGCTATAAGCTCATTTTATTGACTTAAACAAAATTACAACTCACACTTACAAGACCAAGGTGCAAATAACACCAATACAACACAACCTACAGCGACCTCAACAAAACAAGAAAAACACACACATTACAACACTGACTATGCCAAAACTCACTTTACAGCTGACTACCAATATCACAATCACACATACTCAATCAACATGAAACTTAAAGTGTACAGGAAAACCTATCTGAACCAACAAAACAGTTACAACCTCAAACTGAAGACAAACTTCAATTTAATCTCATGCAAGGAAAAGAGCAATCCATCAAACTTCAACATCAAACTGAGTACTTGAATCTGGCATCCAGGGAGGAGACATAGAGATAAACATCAAATACAACCTGATTTCATTTCAGAAAGAATACTGCCATGTATCATGTTATAGAGTTGAGAAGTATTTCTAACATCAATGCCAAAAACTCTATTGTTTCTCTCAGTCCAAACTGCATAAATCAACATCTTGAGAAACTTTAGGAGCACAAAAGTCCTTCTAGTTTTCCATCTAGTAGCTTTAAACACATTAAACCACTCAATAGCACTGACAGTTTATGGTTTGTAGTATCCACCATTAGACAAAAGTTTATACCATATTTGATATACAAAAGTACATTCAAAAAACAGATGAGTATTTGTTTCCTGGTCAGCTCTGCATAATACACATGCTTCCTCTGATATTAAACCCAATCTACATAGCTTATCTTTAGTATTCAATGCATTTGCCATCACCTTCCATAAAAGTAAATTTTCTTTTGCACTTCCACCAAATTTCCAAATTCTAGAATACCAAGGAAAATAAGAACCAACTCCACAGAGAGATTTATATACGAGTTTAATACAATGTGGCTTTCCTTTATCAGACCAAATAAGAAAATTATCATTATTGGTAATTTGATTGTTAGTAATAACATTC
Source organism: Allium cepa (assembly GCA_030765085.1). NCBI lineage: Eukaryota > Viridiplantae > Streptophyta > Magnoliopsida > Asparagales > Amaryllidaceae > Allium > Allium cepa. Next base: position 868,741,207 of record CM060943.1, on the reverse strand, counting down.
CAGAGTTTCCTGAGCAGACAAGAACTAGAGTATGGTAAAACAATATTATCATCATGGATAAACTCATCAACTATAGCTGAATCAGAGATGCCAGAGTTTCTTCTGATATTATAATCCACAACATTACTTAAAATTAAACCTTTCCTAGCCCAAGGAGAATGCCAGAATGATAGGCCTTTAATCTGAGCATAGTTACATTGTAAAAATGGGATAAATGTTTGCCTAAGCTTAAGAATACTTCTCCAACTCCAGCTGCAGTTCTGTGGAATTTCCATAGTCCAAAAATTCTTATGACCAATCAAGTAATGATTAACCCATTGAGACCATAAGCTTCTATTAGATTCAAAAAATTTATTGAAGTATACTGATATTGCAGCCTTATTCCAAAGAAAAATGTTAGTTATGCCAAGACCACCATTCTTCTTAGTTTCAAACAGTTTATAAAATGAAATTGGGATTAATTTCCTGGAAAAAGGATCTCCATGCCATAGAAATTTATTAAGAGCACTAGATATCATTTCAATCAGTTTTACAGGGAGAATGTAATGCCTTGTCCAATAGTTGGTCATAGCAACAACAATGGATTGAATAATTGTTAATCTACCAGCTTGAGAAAGCTTCTCAATGGGCCAAACAGTAAGTCTTTCAATGATCTTCTCAAAAAGAGGTAAGCAATTATGCTTTGTTATTCTTGAACTTAAGATAGGTAATCCCAAATAAAAGGAATTCTTTGGTAATTCAAGCAAGCCTGAAAATTCTATGATATCTTTCTTCTGAGTCGAATTTAAACCGGCAATGTAGATATTTGATTTCTGAAGATTTATTTGCAAACCAGTGATAGAATAGAAAAGATCCAGAGATGAAGTAATAGATTGAATATTGTAGAAAGTGGGTTTTGTGAAGATAATAAGGTCATCAGCAAAGAGCAAATGAGTGATTAATGGATTATTACATTTGGGATGAAGTTGTAACTTGTTTTTAACTACCAGATCTTTCAATATAGAATTTAAAAGCTCCATGACTAATATGAACAAGTAAGATGAAATTGGATCACCTTGTCTTACACCTTGTTTTCCTTTGAAATAACCATACAAACCACCCTCTCTATTAATAGAATACCTAGGTGATGAAATACATGTGTAGATCCATGCTAAAAAAGGTTTGGGAAAATTCATTCTAGACATAATAGCTAAAATAGAAGGCCAAGTAATGGAATCAAATGCTTTTTTAATATCAAGTTTAAGCATGCATCTTGGAGAAATATTTGCTCTTTCATAACCATACAACAATTCTTGAGTCAAAAGAATATTATCACTTATTGATCTACCAGCAACATAAGCAGCTTGATTGTTTGAGATGATAGAAGGTAAAACAATTTGCAATCTATTTGACAAAATTTTTGAAATTATTTTGTAGATAATGTTGCAACAAGATATAGGCCTGAAATCTGAAACAGAAGATGGATTATTGATTTTGGGAATCAAGGTAATTGCTGTTGCAGCAAGACAATCAGGGAGTTTATTATGGAGGAAAAAATGTTGAATGGCTTTAATAATATCAGATCCTATAACATTCCAACTCTTTTGAACAAAATGAGCATTAAATCCATCAGGTCCTCCACAGCTATTAGCATCCAGGCTAAAAACAGTAGATTCAATTTCATTTCCACTTATTGCAATAATCAAATCATTTGATTGAGAGGTAGTAATTGTAGGGAGATTAATATGAAATAGAGGATTAATATCAGGAGTGAATAAATTTGACGGAGCTAGAATAGATTTGAAGTACTGAACAAAAGCCTCATTAATTCCATCAAAAGTATTAACCATGTCACCAAACATATTCTTAATCTGAAGAATACTTTCATGATTCCTTTTTACTTTAAGAAAATTGTGATAGTACCTAGTATTCCTATCAGCCTCCTTTACCATTGTCAAGTGAATATTTTGCCTAAGTGAAGAGACTTCCTTTTGAATAGTAATGTCCAGAGAATGTTTTAATTGTGATTCTAAATGAATTAAGGAAATGTCAAATGGTCTCTCAGTCAACATAGTCTGAATTCTATGGAGCGCATATCTAATCTGAGTGGAAAGATTAGAATCCTTACCAAAAATGGTTGCAGACCACTTCCTAAGATGAAATTTAAGAGCCTTCATTTTGAAAGTAGTATTTGACAAAGGATCCCTTCCATATTGTAAGTTCCACACCTGCTTTAAAATAACAAAAAATTCATCTTGCTTAGTCCAGAAATTAAAAAATTTAAAAGAGTGTTTTCTACCATGTATATCATCCATTCCACAATGAAATAATAATGGGCAGTGATCTGACAAAGAGGGATTTAAGATATTATAAAAGGATTTTGGCCAGAGTTGAAGAAAAGAGATGTTTAAGAAAATATGATCAAGCTTACATAAAGTAGGATAACCACTCCTATTATTATTAGACCAAGTGAAGTCAGGACCAAAACAATTAGCAGAGAAAAGATTAGATTGAATAAGGGCACTGTTTAATGGAGAAATATCTTTAAGAGATAAAGGGCAGCCACCAAATTTTTGATTACTAGCATACATGGAATTGAAATCACCACCAACTAGCCATGGAGTAGAATCTGATTTTAAAGAAGGAAGGAAATTAAGAAAGTCTTGCCTTAAAGATAATGAATTATGAGCATATTCAGAGGTAAGATGAAAAGAAACATTCGAAGGCAAGTGCAGACAAAGGTAGTGAATAAATTGATCAGAAGCATTTAATCTGGAAAGTTTGAAAAAAATTGGATTCCATAAAGTAAGAAGTCTACCATGATTGGCTTCAAGAAGATTATCATCATATAACCAGGATGGAGCAATCAAGTTCCTAGCCTTCAAAGAGGCTTGTGTATCAAGCTTTGTTTCAGATATACACATTATTTGAATATTATTTCCAAAAATAAGATTTTTAATGTCAACTTGCTTTGAAGATAAATTAGCTCCTCTTATATTCCAAAAAGCAATATTATTCATTTATTAGGAAGAGGAGGAAAAATGGTGGTAGGATTTTTTCTAGTATGTCTATGATGAGAATTGTTTTTGGAAGATGATACAGGTAAGACTTCATGTGGCTTAAAGTTTTTGCCTTTATTGAGATCATCAGAATTAACAACATTGCTTTTACCAGACTGTGAATCAGAAGGCTCAATAGAAACAGAGGGTGGAGGTAACACAAAATTATTTGGAGGGGACAGATGAAGATAAGGTGAATCAGAATTAAGGATGGGAGATTTAGTGCTAAACTGAGAGGAACAAGAAGTTGAAGTAGATGTAGATGAAGTTGGAAGTGCAGAAGAAGCTAATAAACTAGCAGATGGGGAGGATTTTCCATCTGCCAATACAGAAATAGATGGTTCAACATCATTAATAGCACTATTATGAAGAGAAGCAGATGAGCTAATGGATTGAAAAAGAGTAGATTTAGAAGAGAGTACTTCACTGACACTATTATTATTAGTAACAAGTGAAGTATCATTTAAAACTGCAAAGGAATTTTCATTTTCAGAAGGACAATTATTATGAAGTACTACAGTTTCAACTGCTTTGCCTACTTCCAACTGATTGACAGAAGTAACAATAGGAATATTATTTTTATCTATTGATACCACCTTCTTCTGTTTCCAAGCTCCTTTATTCTTTTTATTAACAACTCTCCAATTAAGATCAACTGCACTACCATCCTTATTACCATCTTGATTATTATCTACCTTCACACCCACCACATGATTATTATTTCCAACAGATACACCATCAACACCCCCAACATACTTCTTGTTCACAAATTCACAGGATAAAGTGTTGTGCCCAAAGACTTTACAATGAGTACAGATACTAGGTTTCCAGTCATAAGAAAGTTGTACATCAGGGCAATTACCTCCTAATTGCGGAATATGAATAGAACTTGGTAAATCACAGTCAGGAGAAATCTCCACAAGTGCCTTAGCATACTTAAATCTTTGTAATTTTTCTGTGGTACTATCAAAACAGATCAATCTACCAACGTGACATGCAAGCCAATTAATACCAACTAAAGTCCAAAGAATGATGGGTATCTTATGAAAATGAATCCAAATAGGAACCTTCTTAATCTGAGCTTGCGTTAAACCTATGGATGGATCCCATTTTGTAATGATGAACATTCTACCCCTAATGAAAATTGGATCCGACTCAAGTACAAGATTCTTATCTTCTTGATTAGAAAACTTGAAGTAAAAATTATAACCATCTGATTTAAAATCAACATCACCTTTGAGTTTCTAGAATCTCTTAAAGAAATTGACAACAGATAAAAAAGAGAGAGTACCATCCGGAAAGAATCCCACCAGGTGATCATTCCAATACTTAATACCTTCTTCCTTAACAACATCTGGCAAATAAATGGTAGGCTTGTCACGAGAGATATCAAAATGAATCGGTTTATAAGATCCAGCATTTCTAGGTAAAGATTTGAAGAGCGAAGACCAATTCGATTTAAAAGAAGGAGAAGCAACAGGATCAGATGAATTCAAAGCAACAGGCAAATTGAGAGCAGAAGAAGAAGAAAGAACAGAAGAAGAGGAAGTTGAAGCGGAGGAGTGTAAAGAGACAAGAGGTGGAAACGAGGCAGAATCAAGAGAGAAAGAGGAGGAAGAAGGATCGGGCGCCATTAAAATTTCAAAAAGGAAGCAGATAACATGGTTTGAAAATTTGGACCATTTCTCGATTTGTCAAGAGATTATTTCTTTATTAATGAATTACTTATTTTATTAAACTATAAACCTTTTTGTTGATTCAATTAAATTTAAAACTCAAGCCAAAACTATTTTAAACATTTAATAATTTGTCTTAACAATTTAAAAATCATATATTTATTTATTAAATAGCTTTGAAAACATAATATTTAATAAAAATCAAAATTTCCAAATTATTAATATATGTATATATATATATATATATATATATATATATATATTAGAAATTTTAATCATGATTCATTTATTTATTTAAACCATGCTTATTTATTTAATAACTTTTGAAAAGCTTTATATTAAATAAAAACTAATTTTCCAAATACTACAAATACTAGAATAAGAAAAATATGTTTTATTTATTAAAATCAAAGCTAATCTATTTACAACATGAACTATATATTTATATTACAAATAGAAACCAATTTATTATTTTTAAAAGATAAAATAACCAACTAAATAATTATTGAAGAAGATTATTAAATCAAATTGAATTATTATTAACAAAAATATCAATATCAATTTAATTTTAATACAGATTATTAAATTGATATTGTTAAAAATTCCGAGATGTTACAATCCTCCCCCCTCAAAAGAATTTCGTCCCCGAAATTTAAAACAATAATAATCTCATTAAAGATTTAATTTTAAAACACAAGCATATATCAAACATATGCTAACTACCAAAACAACCAATTTATCCAATCAAACAAATCTCACTATCCAGAAAAAATTCTGGATAGAATTTCTTCGAGTTTTCCCAGGTGTATATATATATACCGGGATACTCGCTCTATAGAAATCAAACAATCAATACTATGAAGCTACAAAGCTCCTATTCATCTAGATCTATAACACTAGACAAGATATTAGACTACAGACGAGTCTGACTTAACAATCAAAACTCCAGAACTGCTAGTTCCATAGCTAGAGATAGATCATTCACGTACTCCCTCAGAGATACGTGAAACTCATCGAATCCCAGTTATCCAAACTGGCAATTCAATCCTGTAGATCAAACACTTAACCTCCACGATTACAGAAAATATCCAAAACTCTTCAGAGCTAGCTTTCCAGCCTTACTCAATCTTATAGCTCCTTTACGATCGGAGAAAACTTATCCAAGATCAAATCTCCGACTCCGGAATCCAAATTCCTTACTCTTATCCACAAAAATCTCCAGACAGTCCTCGGCTGCCTACAACCTTCCTGATCAGTTCAATCTTCGCTGATGTCTCTAGAAACAAACAAAACCAATCATCTCAACAAAATGATCTCCTCAAGATCAATCAAGATCAAACCCCTACTCCTCAAACAACAGAAGACTAAACTCACTTCTCCTGTCCAGAAAAGAAAAGCAGATGCACTTCTAAACTGCTTCTGCTGCACAGCTCTGATTCGCAGTAGAAGAGAATGTTGAAGAAGAACACGAGCACAAACTGGACAACACCTCCCAGAAATATGCTTCATCAGATCCATAATAAAACTCAGAAGCTTCTCCAAAACCCGAGCTGCTTCACCAAACTCAACCCCTTGGAACCATTCTTTACTAAGCTGAACCACCGGTAGCACTCCTGGAATCCTAGTCGATAAGGAAACTCAATCTCCAAATGCGGACAAACCTATGACTTCCTTGAAGACATCCAAAAAAACTTCGATAACTCAAGAGAACACTCAAACAATCGCAAGTCACTTTTGCGATCAATCCAAACAGAACAGAACAACTTACACTTAACTATCCAATCCATCGAAGAAACAGGTCCACTCTGCTGCTTCTGAACTCCACCTTAGAAAAACTGCTCAGCCAGAAGACTCTCTGCCGACATCGAGAACACTCCAAGCTGCACTGCTGCCACAGATGCCAAGGAATCCTAATCCAAAGCTCTTCGAGAAACTCAGACCTCAAAGTAAACAGCAATACCAGTTGAACACAGCCACAACACTGAAGCAGAATCACTTCCTTAAACTTGTTCCAAAGAAAACTTCTTCAGAAACATCCATTGTCAATGCAACTCATCATGCAGCTACTATTCCCAGGGGTATCAAAATACCATCACTAGCTTCTGCTCATCCAACAGATCCAAACTTTACTCATCCAAACTCCAAAAATAGACTCCGAACCTTAACAAGTTTCCTTCAGAGATCGATGAAATCCTTCATCACTACAAAATTCACTCGAGATGGTATTAGGTCTACAGTCTCGACAAATACACTTCCAACTTCAAACATTCAAACTCCAACCAATGGAAGTCGTGTTACACACTACTACCCTATCTACCTTTATAACTTATATTGGAAAACCCGAACATGTAACCCAACTGATAGGTAGAAATAAATATATTTAGATATATATATTTAAAATTACAAATATGCTCTCTCAAGAAAGATACCACTCCGGAGCCTAGGTATTTACTCAACCTAACACTCTGATACCACTGTAATAACCCGCCATCCGTCTCCACAGAATGATGCATCATTAATAAGAAAGAAAGGGATAGAAAAGAGAAAAAGAAAGAAGAGAAAGAAGAAACAATACAGAATCTTAACAGCGGAACGAATAAATTATATTAATAACATAAATATTACATAGTTACAACCACTATCAGAGTTAAACAAATAAACAACACATACTAGACAGTTATAAACACCTGTCTAGTTATACAACTCAATACAACACAAGAGAACTACTCAGAGAAATCAACACAGCGGAAATATATATATCTACACGTAGAAGCCTCCTGCTCCATTGCTCCTCCACAATTCATTAAAGCTAACCTGAATCCCTTGGCTACTCGTAAAAATTTGAGTACCCAAGAATTTAAGAAAACAGAATAAACTCCGGGACAGACATGGGTCTGGTGTGAGTAACAGGTTAAGGTTGCTTAATTTTCAAAACCTTTTGAGAAGAAAGGTATCATGTAAGACTTCCCACACATAAACATGGAAAAAAATTTACCTTACGCTAACCAAAACATTTGATAGGAAATCATGTGATATTACAATAGGTCTAGGGTTTTCAAATAAATGTGAAATAGTCGAAATTGTTACATTCATTAAATTCCAGCTACTAGCCACAAAAGTGGGTAATACAATCAAAACCGTTGGCACTTATTGGATTTTGGATTCCATACAATGGCAGGGCTACCAGGGTACCGCCCGTCATAGTACGTGGCCTAGATCAACAAACCAAGGATCACTCCCAATCCCTTACAACACAAAGCCGGAACCACCCCTTACTGCACAGCCTCGAACAAGACAACCCCGACAGTTGGAGCTCAACAACCGTCCAAACAGCCGAAATAAAAGGGACCTCTAGACAGGGGAAAATCTCGTCCGACTTGGGCATGACCCACTTAGCCTTGCTGCACCTCCCATGTTTTAGACATTCTCGGTTGATGAGGCTTGAGGCTACGATTACCTTTAGTGAACAGATCACTTAAAATTCTCATCGTCCACCTGACGTTGTTCTGAAAGCATTCAGTCCATACAAGTTCGTTCCGGGTTCGAATGAAACCGAAGGCATTATCTCATTACACTCATTTTGGAATCACCCTCCGAGTTAACGACAATAACCCTTGCACTCTGAATCTTCATCTTCACTTGAGATTCACGACCTACCATTAATTTGGATTGATGTGGTTTTCAGATATCCAAATATGGAAACCCGATCCCGGTCTCATCGAAATCCAAAACGTGTCTTTTAGGTCCAAGTTGTTTAAGGTTAAACAATTCAATTATCTATATACACACAGATAGATAACTCACAAATCACAATTGATAATCAACATTATCATAATAAACAGATGATCCATATCATCATCAAAATAGGTGATACATATCATCATCATAATAGATAAATCTATATTATCATCACAATGCAACCAAAGCATTTGTATCATACCACATCACTTATCTCATTTCTGAGATCACATCCATTCGAGGCAATCAATATCATCCATTCATATTTAAGCAAAGATTTACCCATCACAATATAATTAATTTAAATTAATTACCTCCATCTCTAACTAATTTAAAGTGAATTACATTAATTACTTCATTTTTAAATAATTTAAAATAAATTAAATTAATTACTTCACCAATATAAATCTTGCTTACTTAACCATTTAATTGGTTTACAATTAATTGATTAATCATTCAAGCTAATCACCTTAATTAATCACCGTTGATTAATTATCCTTTAATTACATTCAAGTAAGTATCCTTAATTAATTTCATAAATTAATTATTCTCAAACAAAAACAGTAATTAACCTTTAATTACTTCATTAATGTAATTAACTATAATTAATTACATTATTCCTTAATTTGTTACATAAATTAATTACCTTTAATCACTTGTCATTGATTAATTAATCATAATTAATCAACTTTAATTACATCATTAATTGTATTAATTAATGATTCTTAATTATATTTAATTAATTATCCTCTTAAATTAATTACCTTAAGTAATTAATCCATAATTATTAATCCCCTCTGATTAACCATATCCAGTAATTAACTAACTTAATTACTTCATTAAAACCAATTAATTATTCCTTAATTAATCCCTTGGTTAATTACAAGTAATTATATTCCAAATTACTTCCATTCTTAAAAACATCCTCCATTAATTACATCATGTAATTCCCAATTAATAACTTCACTAAGTAAATTTCCAATCCATTAATTACATTAAGTAATCAAATCATTCAGTGTTTAAGATTAATTAAACTTAATTAATCAATTTAAACAATTAAACTAAATTAATTACATTAACTAATTAATTCCTTAATTACTTTATAAAGTAATTACACTTAAACAATTCACAAATGATTATTATTAAATTAATTAATCTAATTAATTATTAAAAATTAACCACATTAATTAATTATTAAATAATCCTTGTTAATGACCTTCATTAACCATTCTCTAATTATTTTCATTAAGTAATTAACTTATATTAACCATTGTTAATTACAATTTAAATTATCTTTAATTATTCATTAATTAATCCCTAATCATTTAATTAATTAAGTATTCACTGTAACTTAATTAATCCTTAATTATTTAATTTATTAACCTTGATTAAAACTTAATTACTTAATTAATAACTCTTTAATCATTAATTTAAATAATCTAATTAATGATCTTAATTATAAATTGATTAATCCTTAATCAATATTTATTAATCCCAAATCAATTAATTAAATAAATTAGCTCATTATTCCTTAATTCCTCATTAATTAAATTAACTTAAAAATATTAATCTTAATTAAATTTTAAGATAAAACATTCCTTAATTATGTTTTAAATTTTCATTAACAAATTTATTTGAAGGCAAATTTCCTTTGAACTTACTTTTAAATTTCATTTTAAATACAAGATTTAGAATGAAAATAATTTAAACTTAAATCAAAGTTTTAAACAATTCAAAACCCTTTTTTTTAAAAAAAAATAATCAAGACAAACAAATGTTTGTCTTAAAAATGAAATTCATAAGAATTTTGAAACTAAATTCATTTCAAAATCTCAATAACTTCAATTTACATTTAATTTAAATCTTTGAAATTTAAACCTTCTTTTACTTTTAAAAACCGAAGTTCATATTTGATTTAAGATTTCCATATTTAAATTTAATTTTAAATCTTGCTCATATTTTTCAAACTTCAATTTTAAAGGTTTAAACTACTTTCCAAAATAAAGTAGTTAAACAAGTTTAAAGTTTAAAACTTTATTTTTATTTGAAACTGAGATTTTAAATTTAAACCTGAATTTTAAAAAAATTCAAACCTGAATTTAAAACTAGGTTTTAAATTTCTTTACATTCAAAAGTTTCGGAGTTTTAAAAACTGAAATTCAGGTTTCTGTAAAACCTGGAACAATGACCAACCCAAGGCATTACAAAATCACTTCGTGCCAAAATCCATCTTTCTCGAGCAAATCAATCTACTGCTTCGGGCAACTCAGTAAATAAACTTGATCGAACCAAACTCAGGCCAACCAACAACAGATACATCTCATCACTATGCATATGCATGGTGACTATGTCCACCGTTGATCATCAGAGATGATCTCAACAACCCAGAAAATGACCCAGCAACCCACCACAACCATTGATTCTTGCAACCATTCTCGAATTCGAGTTCGAACCCAAAATTCCAAAAACCTGGAAAACAACCATCAGTTTTCCTTCAAACCTGTCAACGGCGAAAACTTGCCGCTCCGACCACCTGAAGACTAGCCCCTCCGGCCTCAACTTCAACACGGCCATGCTATCAATTCCCAAAATATCTCAACACTCGATCATCTCTACAACCCGAAATTGCTGATTCTTCAAACCATTTAAAAACTAGAGTTTTAAAAAGAAAATCAAAAACGCAACTTTCTCACTGAATTCCATCACCACCTATGATTTTTCCTAGCATCTCTTACCTCTCTTCCATCACCAAGAAGAACCCCATGCCTCCACTATCCATAGATCACCAGAATTTGCTTAAAATCCTAATTCAGTTCAAAAACCCAACTGCAACTTCAACTAATACCTAAAAATCCGAATTCTTGATTTACAAATCAAGCTTCAATTAATGCTTTCTAATTAATATACTGATTTGATAAATTATCCAGTTTGAAGTTTTGTTTGAGTCAACATATTCTAATGTTTTAATGTTTTCCGAAAACATCAAGCTTACATTAGGCTTGATTAAATTTTTAAAGCTATAGTTTAAGCTAATCAAACAACTTTTGTTTAATATAAGATCCTATCTAACTAAGTTAAGAGGTAAGAATAAATTATATATTTTTAAAATAGGTCACAACAGAGCATTACACAGCATGTATACATATAATATTTGCATCTAATATTCACTTATAACAATATGCAGTGCCTATTTCATCTCAACATACAATTATGCAACCAAGATTTAAATTTTAAATTTTAAAAAGGTTACTCACATATTTAAAGATGACAAATCTTCCCAGATTTGTGAAGAAGCCTTTGAAATTTAATTGCTGAAAACAAAATGTCTCTGCCCCTTTTGATTTTAAATAAAACTGCTTGCATGTCTCCAAAAAGAATGCTTTTGAAACTTAGCTTTTGAACAGGCCTCAGATTTGAAGTTGTGCAGATTTAAAATGCAGGTTTGTTTTCCTTGATTGTAAAACTGTTTTGCAGGCTTCAAAATTTGAAATTTCAGGGATTTGAAGATGTGCAGAAATCTTTTGGTAGGAGGAGTTTTTAAAACTGGTAAGTGCATTGATTTTTTGAAGAGGTACATGTTTCATATTTGAAATTGCAGATTTGCAGATCTGCATTTGATCATGAACTTATAGATTTTTGGAGAAAACTTGAATTTGGGTTTTGTGACGCCCCACCTCTATACCCACGCTAGTCAAGAACACTACGGTGTAACGCTGTCAACTAGCACAGAGGATAAGGCTGTTGAGGAGCGACCATCCGTGTAATTTTTTTGCGCGAGCACCGATATGTCAGATAATATAACATGCATTCTATTTCAAGAGGAAATCCGACATACCGACACAAACTCAAAGCTACTACACGGTGGCTATATAAATCCTTCGGAAACAAATATAGAAATAAACATAACATAAATCAGTCACAGACAATTCATATCACAAAGGCGGAATAGGATATGAATATTACACATAGAAGTGTACATCAGAGTAGTGGTCTAAAAAGATCCACAATATCACAAAAGAATAGTTTCACGCACTACACAAAAGAATAAGTATACATTATGGAGTCTATATCTCAAATGTATACTACAACATAAACTACTAATCTAAGTAGTTAGCCAAAAGTCAGAGTAATGATCCTGGATGAGAAGTCAAGCAGAAGCACCTGTAACATCTCGATCTGACCCGAGTATTATTTAATAAGAAAATAATAAACGGATCAGTCTAACTATAAATATCAGATGAAACGATATAGAATAAGAGATATGACTAAGCACATAATAATCACAATGCCAAGGTGTGATATATATATATATATATATATATATATATATATATATAGTTGATAATCAACAAGAGATTAATCAATGTCACCAAATCTACACAAGAATCAAAGAAACGTCATACTCCTTATTTCGTTCATCAGACCATAATTATTGACGATAATATCAACGTCAATCACAAAAGTCAATGACACACAAATTCCAGAAGACTACACAAGAAATACAAAAATCACTAAAGTCAATGACACACAAATTAACCAATGCAAAAATATCGATAAGGCTTACCAATAGAAATCACGGAAATTGGTGAAGCACAAATTCTAGAAATCATCTCAAGAAATCCAGAAATCACAAATGTCAATGACACACAAATTCACCTATGCACAAGAATTGATAAATCATATCAATAGAAATCACAAAAATAGGTGAAGAAGGAAATTCCAGAATTCGACACACGAAAACTAGAAATCACACAAAATAGGGGGAGGCCTATCACACGAACGGGAGCATAAAAACTCACCAATGGCTGTAACACACAAACGAGAAGCTATCTCATGGTAGCTAGCCATTAATTTGACACACGAATGGTCCGAAGACCTGACACACAAATGGTCCGAAGACCGTGGGTTGCTACCCCACCAATTTGAGTCGAAACTCCACAAAACGGAGTTTAGTCTACGTCGTAGACAAAGAGACATCACACATTGCTAGTCTAAATCACAAAAATGATCATCATGATCAACGAGAAGTGTCAATTACACTAAGCTAGTAAATATATGAGTTTAGCTTCATATCCCATAACCACTTGCTTAACTTAAATATTTACGAACCAACTGTAGATCTCCACTATAACATTGTCACAAGAGATTCAATCGAACAAGTCCAAGAATTAAATGACAAAGTGACAGCAAGCGTTTCATACCACTTGTTTCACTAAGTCGTTTAATTAGATTTCTCATACGAGTGAGGTAAAGGTTTATATGTACGAATAGATTGGAAAACGGTTTTATAACGAATTTGGTATTAAAATAGTATTGAAATCGTTTGAGGAAAGAGTTTTGATATTTACTACTAGTATAGAAAACCTTTATATTTTTAAAGTGACAAAACACAAAGGAGATTGTAGGAACAATCAATCACAAAAATTCACATTCGAAAATGTGAATAAAATCCAAAGAAATCGATATAAAATCCATCAAAGTGTTTATATCTAAAATTCTCAAAGAAAAGGTCATCAAAGTCGATAATAAATGACAACAACAAAAGGGGACAACACGAATCGATTAAAGTTGGATATTCAAACGGATTAGCAAAATAGGCTAATCTGGCAAAAATCATCAGGTCGGTCGACCGGACTTCCTGAGTCGGTCGACCGAACCTTAAAATAGAAAGTGCTTATGCACTTGGAAGTAGGTCGGTCGACCGAACCAGGGGGTCGGTCCGCCGAACCAGAAACAGAAGTGCAACTGCACATTTGGAAGCAGGTCGGTCGACCGAGCCAGGGGGTCGGTCGGCCGGACCTGTTTCCAGCCCCTTCCCTGCCTATTACAAATGAGGTTCAATCTTGACCAAATTGCATTCTCTCGAGCAACGGCGCTAAGGGTTTATGCCAATCGACTACCCGGCCCTATAAGCTCTTCGATGCATCACAAAAACATGATCAAAGATCAAAACTATGATTTTTAAAGAATTGAACCCAAAACACCAAAAGTTAGGATTTTCACCAAATCAATCCAAACCAAAAGCTAATACACGCGAATAAATGTTAGGAATTCATATCTAACATTCAAAGATAAATATAAGCATAGACGTGAGATAAAAATCTCACCTTTTCACAAAAATCAACCAAGAAGAAGCTTGAAAGCAAATGGAGAACCAACCTCTCTTCAACACAACCCAATTGAGCTTGAATCTAAGCTCAAAAACAAGAACATTCCCAAAATTAGGTTTAGGAATTTCTGAAATTGGTAGGAGAATAAGTTGGAGAAGAAGAAGAGAAGCTTACCAATGGGTTCTTCTTGAGTTTGGAGCTAGGAATTTGATTAGCAAGAGGAACTAGGGTTTTGGAGTTTTTAATTTCCAATCTCTCCCACCATTAATACACTAAAAACAGAAATGAGAAGAGAATGAGGGTGAGTGGGGAAGAGTGGCTCAGATTTGAGCATAAGTTAACATAGGGCTGAGCCCAAACCAAACCCAAAGTGAAAAGTAGCAAAAATCAACTTTCTCCAAACATATCGAAGCTTATACTCAAAAAGGTCGCAAACGGCATTTTAAACTCAATGGGAGTGGTTCCGAGTCCTAATTCGACCGTATGCAAAAAGTAGCTTTTCAGACTAAAATCCGACCAATGATGAAATATTTAAATAAATTATTTAAATATAAAATCGATAAATATGCGGGTTGTTACAGACACCCCTCCTTAAAGAAATTGCGTCCTCACAATATTTTAAGAAGAAGATATATAGTAACAACCATAAAAGCATATTCAACACAAAAAAAGTTTGAAATAAGAAGTTCACCTCAAAGAGCACGAGAAAGTAAGTCCGGATGTGTTCGCTCGATTTACTCTCTAGATTCCCAAGAACAATCCTTAGGATTTGAAGACTATTGAACTTTAACAAGCGGAACATCTTTATTTCGAAGTCGTTTGACCTCCGAAGCAATGATACGAATAGGATGTTGCTCATAAGTTAAATTAGGCGAAACTTCAATCTCTTCCACAACACCGGGCTCAAGAATAGAATCGGAATCTCGAAGACATTTCCGAAGTTGAGAAACGTGAAACACGTCATGGATAGCAGAAAATTGAGCCGGTACTAAAAGGCGATAAGCCATGGAACCAATACGTTCAGTGATAGGAAATGGCCCAATATATCGAGGCGCTAACTTTCCCGATCGACTGAAACGTACAACACCTTTCATAGGTGAAACACGAATGAACACAAGATCTTCCATAGAAAATTCTAACTTCCTTCTCCGGTTATCGGCATAGGATTTTTGTCTACTCTGGGCCTCTTTCATCCTATGACGAGTAAGATCAATCTTTTCTGTGGAATCACGAATAAAATATGGACCTAAAACCAGCTTCTCACCGGCCTCAAGCTAACAAGAAGGAGATCGGCATGGCCTTCCATAGAGTGCCTCGAAAGGTGCCATACTAATACTAGATTGGAAGCTATTATTATAGGAAAATTCTACAAGTGAAATATGATCTTCCCAACTTCCACCAAAATCAAGAACACAAGAACGAAGAAGATCTTCAAGAGTTTGATTCACACGCTCAGTTTTTCCATCGGACTGGGGATGATAAGCGATGCTAAAATTAAGCTTCGTCCCCAAAGCTTTTTGAAGACTCTTCCAAAATCCACTAGTAAACAATGGATCACGATCACTAACAATAGAAGTAGGAACTCCATGTAATTTAACAATCTCTTTGATAAAGAGCTTGGCCAAAAGAGGAACGGTTCGGTTAGACCGAACGGGAATAAAATAGGCAGATTTAGCAAGTCTATCAACAATCACCCATAAGCTATCATGACCCGAACGAGAACGGGAAGGCCATCTATAAAATCCATGGAAATTTGGTCCCACTTCCAAATTGGAATTTCTAAAGGTTGCAATAACCCACCGGTCCTTTGATGTTCGGCCTTAACGAGTTGGCAAGTCATGCAACACTTAACAAAGTTAGCAATGTCAAGTTTCATTCCCACCCAATAATAAAGTCGCTTCATATCCGCGTACATTTTACTACTTCCGGGATGAATGGTAAATTTAGAACGATGAGAATCTTCTAAAATATCTTTACGAAGATCACTAATATTTGGTACGATAAGTCTACCAAATCTCCGAATGCCGCCACGAGAATCGATATCAAAGTCTTTCAAACCTTCAATATCAATTTTATCCCTAATATTTTGGCCAAGAAGAGCCATTTTGGGATCTAGCCTTTGAGCTTCAAGAATGCGGTCTAAAAGAGAAGGATGAGCCTAAAAGGCTACACAAAACAAATGATGAGCATAAATCGGATACGCTGTCTCGAATCTCACAAATGGATAAGATCTCGAGATCGTTCATTCGGATATCATCATAGAAACAACAGCTTGTTGTTTACGGCTAAGAGCATCGGCGACACGATTACCCTTACCGGGTGTATAAAGAATATCAAGATCATAAGGAGCAAGGAACTTGAGCCAACGTTGTTGACGCAAATTAAGTTGCTTTTGAGAAAATAAATATTTCAAAGACTTATGATCCGTGTAAAGAACAAATTTCTCTCCTAAGAGATAATGATGCCAAATCCGAAGAGCGAAAACAATAGCCGCGAGTTCTAAATCATGAGTGGCATATCTAGTCTCGGCTGGCTTCAATTGCCTTGAAGCGTAAGCAATAACACGTTCTTTTTGCATAAGAACGGCACCCAAACCAACACGACTAGCATCGGTATAAACAACGAAATCTTGATTCCCCTCGAGAATAACAAGAATAGGAGCATCGAAAAGGAGTTCTTTTAATTTCTGGAAAGAAGCTTCACATTTGTCCGACCAAATGTATTTAACACCTTTCTTAGTCAAGCTAGTGAGAGGCACGACAATCTTAGAAAAGTCTTTGATAAAACGACGGTAATAGCCCGCCAATCCGAGAAAACTACGAATCTCTGTCACACTCTCCGGTCTCTTCCAATCTTGAATCGCTTCAATCTTTGAAGGATCCACGGAAATTCCCGATCGGAAATAATATGACCGAGAAATTTCACACGAGATTGCCAAAAGTGGCATTTAGAAAATTTTGCCCTTAATTGATTACTCCTAAGAGTTTCCAACACAATCCGAAGATGTTTTTCATGCTCCTCCTCGGTTTTAGAATACACAAGAATATCATCGATAAAGATGAGAACAAACCGGTCGAGGAAGTCTTTGAAAACTCTATTCATAAGGTCAACGAAATACGCCGGAGCATTCGTCAAACCAAATGGCATGACAAGCCATTCATAAGATCCATAACGAGTACGGAACGAGGTCAAAGGAATACTATCCTCTGCAATACGAAGCTGATGAAAACCGGTAGCCAAGTCCAATTGTGAAAAGACTCTAGCACCACTAAGTTGATCGAATGGATCATCAATCCGAGGTAAAGGATGTTTATTTTTGATAGTAAGATCATTAAGCTTGCGGTAGTCAACGCAAAGCCTAAGTGTACCATCGGATTTCTTCACGAAAATAGCCGAAGCTCCCCAAGGTGAGGAACTAGAGCGAATAAATTGCTTCGTCTCCAATTCAGATAATTGTTTACGCATCTCCTCGTTTTCTTTATTGGACATACGATAAGGAGGACGAGTGATAGGTTGAGCTCCAGGAATAAGATTAATTTTGAACTCAATTGCTCGCTTAGGTGGTAATCCTAAAACGGGCTCGAATATGTCGGAATATTCACAACCGACGTTAATAAGGGAAATAATATCACCCTCGTCATCATCATCGTCATCATGAGGATTTAAAGTATACAAATATGCAACCAAGCTGGAATCTGAATCTTTAAGGTTAATAGAAATCTGCTTAACAGATTGAGGATGTCGAAGATGAATAGTCCGCTCAGGACATAGGATATGAGCTTCATAACGGTTAAGCCAATCCATTCCCAAAATCATTCCAAAGCCTAAATAACGCATGACATGCAAATCGGCTAGGAAAGGAAAATCACACAAAATAATCTCGACATCTTTACACAATAAACTGATTGTTGCGGATCCACCAACCGGATACGCAATTCTCAAAGAAGTCATTAAACACAAAACATCCAAGGAAAAAGTATCGACAAGTTCTTTTGATATAAAAGAATGGGACGCACCCATATCAAAAAGAACTCGAATAGGATGATCACGAAATAAAATAATTCCATCCAGAATAGAATGAGAAATACCTTGGCCACGAGATGTGTTGCCAGGGGCTTGAGCAACATTAAGCTTTCCCTCCTTCCTAATTTGAAGTTTGGGACATACATGCATAAAATGGTCCGGGCTTTTACAATAGCGACAAGTACGAGGCTTTGAACACTTGTTCGCAAAATGGTCTCTGGATCCACAGTTATAGCATTTTCCTTCAGTAGAGGAAAAGGTCTTTGCAGTAGGAGTTGCTTGCCTCCTTTTCTTATTGGGATAAGGATCTTTGAATTTGCTTGGCCTCTTCTTGTTGTTGAAGTTTGGTTCGGAACCCACCACTTCAACATCATTCTCCCTATCCGCCTTTTCAAGACGAAGAGCGATATCAACGAGTTGGTCGAAAGAAACTTCTAATTTTAGAAGTATCGGCTTCTTGAGATATTTTTTAAGCCATAGACGAACCTATGGTTCTTCTTTAAAGGGGTGTTGATGTATTCAACCCCGTATTTAGAAAGCGATTCGAAGGAGGCGACGTAATCAGTCACGGAGGACTCACCTTGAACAAGGTCTATAAATCGTCGAGCCAATGTCACTTTCTCAGCTTCTGGTGCAAATTTCAACTCGAAGCGTTCTTGGAATTTCTCCCAGGTGAGATCCGCTTCATTAATCTCAGAAATAGGAAGCTCGTACCAGTCCAATGCTCTTTCTCGGAGCATACAAGAGGCCACCTGAACTCGGTGAAGGTCAATAAGATTCATGCGAGAAAAGATTCGATCGCATGACCTTAGCCAAGCCTGTACTTCAATAACAGTTTCGGAACCTCTGAATGGCTCCCCACCCAAATTAGTGTAATCGCTACACAAGCGTGCAAACCCCGACTTTGGGTGAGTAGGTTCCGGGTTAGCTCCAGCTGCTTGAGCATTCGTCACTAAATCAAGAAGCTGTTGAGCAGTCATTAAAACTCCATCCTGGGGTGGAGTGCTAGATGGCACGGTTCTGGGGCGGCCTGGTCTAGACATTTCTCTTCCTTTAGAAAGAAAGAAGAAGAAGAAGAAAAAGGTTATTCACCAAATTGAATATCAAGCAATCTTGATAGATAAAACAAGGAATCATAAAAGAAAATAGGATGAATCGGTACGAAGACTCGAATTAAATCCTAAAGCACGACTCCTAAGATGGACTTAGGACGATGATTCTTTTTATAATATTCCGTATTGTTCCGAAGTTTGGCTCCGATACCAAGCTGTGACGCCCCACCTCTATACCCACGCTAGTCAAGAACACTACGGTGTAATGCTGTCAACTAGCACGGAGGATAAGGCTGTTGAGGAGCGACCATCCGTGTAATTTCTTTGCGCGAGCACCGATATGTCAGATAATATAACATGCATTCTATTTTAAGAGGAAATCTGATATACCGACACAAACTCAAAGCTACTACACGGTGGCTATATAAATCCTTCGGAAACAAATATAGAAATAAACATAACATAAATCAGTCACAGACAATTCATATCACAAAGGCAGAATAAGATATGAATATTACACATAGAAGTGTACATCAGAGTAGTGGTCTAAAAAGATCCACAATATCACAAAAGAATAGTTTCACGCACTACACAAAAGAATAAGTATACATTATGGAGTCTATATCTCAAATGTATACTACAACATAAACTACTAATCTAAGTAGTTAGCCAAAAGTCAGAGTAATGATCCTTGATGAGAAGTCAAGCAGAAGCATCTGTAACATCTCTGTCTGACCCGAGTATTATTTAATAAGAAAATAATAAACGGATCAGTCTAACTATAAATATCAGATGAAACGATATAGAATAAGAGATATGACTAAGCACATAATAATCACAATGCCAAGGTGTGATTTATATATACACACACACACACACACACACACACACACACACACACACACATATATATATATATATATATACTTAGTTGATAATCAACAAGAGATTAATCAATGTCACCAAACTACACAAGAATCAAAGAAACGTCATACTCCTTATTTCGTTCATCAAACCATAATTATTGACAATAATATCAACGTCAATCACAAAAGTCAATGACACACAAATTCCAGAAGACTACACAAGAAATCCAGAAATCACTAAAGTCAATGACACACAAATTCACCAATGCACAAATATCGATAAGGCTTATCAATAGAAATCACGGAAATTGGTGAAGCACAAATTCTAGAAATCATCTCAAGAAATCCATAAATCACAAATGTCAATGACACACAAATTCACCTATGCACAAGAATTGATAAATCATATCAATAGAAATCACAAAAATAGGTGAAGAAGGAAATTCCAGAATTCGACACACGAAAGCCAGAAATCACACAAAATAGGGGGGAGGCCTATCACACGAACAGGAGCATAGAAACTCACCAACAGCTGTAACACACAAACGAGAAGCTATCTCATGGTAGCTAGCCATTAATTTGACCCACGAATGGTCCGAAGACCTGACACACGAATGGTCCGAAGACCGTGGGTTGCTACCCCACCAATTTGAGTCGAAACTCCACAAAACGGAGTTTAGTCTACCTCGCAGACAAAGAGACATCACACATTGCTAGTCTAAATCACAAAAATGATCATCATGATCAACGAGAAGTGTCAATTACACTAAGCTAGTAAATATATGAGTTTAGCTTCATGTCCCACAACCACTTGCTTAACTTAAATATTTACGAACCAACTGTAGATCTCCACTATAAAATTGTCACAAGAGATTCAATCGAACAAGTCCAAGAATTAACCGACAAAGTGAACGCAAGCGTTTCATACCACTTGTTTTACTAAGTCGTTTAATTAGATTTCTCATACGAGTGAGGTAAAGGTTTATATATACTAATAGATTGGAAAACGGTTTTATGACGAATTTGGTATTAAAATAGTATTGAAATCGTTTGAGGAAAGAGTTTTGATATTTACTACTAGTATAGAAAACCTTTATATTTTTAAAGTGACAAATCACAAAGAAGATTGTAAGGACAATCAATCACTAAAATTCACATTCGAAGACATGAATAAAATCTAAAGAAACCGATAAAGAATCCATCGAAATGGATATATCTAAAATTCCCAAAGAAAAGGTCATCAAAGTCGATAATAAATGACAACAACAAAAGGGGGACAACACGAATCGATTAAAGTTGGATATTCAAACGGATTAGCAAAATAGGCTAATCTGGCAAAAATCATCAGGTCGGTCGACCGGACTCCCTGAGTCGGTCGACCGAACCTTAAAACAGAAAGTGTTTATGCACTTGGAAGCAGGTCGGTCGACCGAACCAGGGGGTCGGTCCGCCGAACCAGAAACAGAAGTGCAACTGCACATTTGGAAGCAGGTCGGTCGACCGAGCCAGGGGGTCGGTCGGCCGGACCTGTTTCCAGCCCCTTCCCTGCCTATTACAAATGAGGTTCAATCTTGACCAAATTGCATTCTCTCGAGCAACGGCGCTAAGGGTATATGCCAATCGACTACCTGGCCCTATAAGCTCTTCGATGCATCACAAAAACATGATCAAAGATCAAAACTATGATTTTTAAAGAATTGAACCCAAAACGCCAAAAGTTAGGATTTTCACCAAATCAATCCTAACCAAAAGCTAATACACACGAATAAATGTTAGGAATTCATACCTAACATTCGAAGATAAATATAAGCATAGATGTGAGATAAAAATCTCACCTTTTCACAAAAATCAACCAAGAAGAAGCTTGAAAGCAAATGGAGAATCAACCTCTCTTCAACACAACCCAATTGAGCTTGAATCTAAGCTCAAAAACAAGAACATTCCCAAAATTAGGTTTAGGAATTTCTGAAATTGGTAAGAGAATAAGTTGGAGAAGAAGAAGAGAAGCTTACCAATGGGTTCTTCTTGAGTTTGGAGCTAGGAATTTGATTAGCAAGAGGAACTAGGGTTTTGGAGTTTTTAATTTCCAATCTCTCCCACCATTAATACACTAAAAACTGAAATGAGAAGAGAATGAGGGTGAGTGGGGAAGAGTGGCTCAGATTTGAGCATAAGTTAACATAGGGCTGAGCCCAAACAAAACCTAAAGTGAAAAGTAGCAAAAATCAACTTTCTCCAAACATATCGAAGTTATACTCAAAAAGGTCGTAAACGGCATTTTAAACTCAATGGGAGTGGTCCCGAGTCCTAATTCGACCGTATGCAAAAAGTAGCTTTTCGGACTAAAATCCGACCAATGATGAAATATTTAAATAAAATATTTAAATATAAAATCGATAAATATGCGGGTTGTTACAGGTTTCATGTTTTCAGATCTACATTTGATCTGAAGTTGAAGGTTTTCTTTGTCTTTTGAATTAAGATGAGAAAAGGAATAAAGCGATGAAGATGTAGGCTTATATAAGTGTATTTTCAGATTTTAAATAAAAGAAAAATTAAAACAAAATTGACACTTGTAAAAATTCCAACATTTGCCAACGTAAATATTTAATCTTATAACACTTGTCCTTTTATTTGAAACTAATTTGTATTTAATTCATTAGTTAATATATATATTAAGTCTAATTAATTTGTTAGTTAATATTTAAATATGTATGTAAATTTTAAAAGAAATAAAACAAATTATACTTAAAATAAAGCTTGTATATACAAAAATTAAAACAATAAAAAAATATATACTTTGGATTTATATTCAAATTTTAAATCAAATTCAAAATCTAATATTTAAAAATCAAGTTATTAATACAAATTAAATTTAACATAACAATTTCTATTTTTATTCAAAGTCTATTTATAAAGACAATACACTATTGATATTGTTTTTAGAAATATCACATTATAAAATTAAAATAATTATAAAAGAGATTATTCCTTTATTAATGAATTACTTATTTTATTAAACTATAAACCTTTTTGTTGATTCAATTAAATTTAAAACTCAAGCCAAAACTATTTTAAACATTTAATCATTTGTCTTAACAATTTAAAAATCATATATTTATTTATTAAATAGCTTTGAAAGCTTAATATTTAATAAAAATCAAAATTTCCAAATTATTAATATATATATATTAGAAATTTTAAATCATGATTCATTTATTTATTTAAACCAAGATTATTTGTTTGATAACTTTTGAAAAGCTTTATATTAAATAAAAACTAATTTTCCAATTACTACAAATACCAGAATTAGAAAAATATGTTTTATTTATTAAAATCAAAGCTAATATATTTACAACATGAACTGTATATTTATAATATAAATAGAAACCAATTTATTATTTTTAAAAGATAAAATAACCAATTAAATAATTATTGAAGAATATTATTAAATCAAATTGAATTATTATTAACAAAAATATCAATATCAATTTAATTTTAATACAGATTATTAAATTGATATTGTTAAAAATTCCTGGATGTTACACAACTGGATAATCTTTCAATTTATTTAACTTGATATATTCATTTATCTCAACTTTATATTAATTTAAATCACTTTAAACCAAATCAAGTTATAAGAATCATACCCTTTAAAATGACAATTTTATTTAGATTTCAAATCACATTTATTCGAGTAAAATTCTTAATTAATTCAAATTAAACCAATTTCATATTTATCTTCCAACTTAATTTTTATTTAAGTCGTTAAAACTTTATATATATACACAATATCTTAAACAGGTACTTAACCATATAATATAAAACAATCAACTCCATGAATAAACTTATTTTTATTGCACAAATTTATACATAGCTTAAATTCAAGAATTTAACTATATATATAGAAATAATATTTATAAAATATTAAAATTTATTATTTATTAAACCGTATATTTCTCTTCAAAACCATAGGAAAATCATTTCAAAATAATTTTATATATAGACCACAGTGTCTGTATGTATTTTTCTACCCTATGGTCAAGTGATACGGGTATTTATCATTTCAATCCGTAATTTAGAAAATAAAAATACTGTTTTATATCATTCAAACCGCAACCCCGAATGAAATAAAGTGCATGACAAACTTTAAAACAATATGAAATACAACATCCATTCGTCCAATAACAATCATCAACCATTTATTGCAATCATCATCCAATTTAAACAATAACATCAATATAGAGCATATAATAAATAACGGTAATTACTGACAGTTATATCCAATAATAAATTAAATAATCTATCTAACTGGCAGTTTATATGCAATAATAAATTAAATAACAATTTAATTTAAATAAATGCAATTTACTTAGATGATGATTTAAAAATATACAAACAGTCATAAATAAATTCAAATCACAACATAAATTAAATTTAACGAACATAAGAAATTTTAGAAGTTGTGAGAGGGTTAAAACACTCACCTTTTGAATTTAAATTGAATTTAAACCCAAAATCAAACAGCCTCAGAATCTGACCAAACCAATGCCAAAATGTTAGAAATTTAATTTCGATCCTAACGCAAGAAACCGCACCTAATTTCGACCTCGTATGTAAAAGTTATACAAATTAGAAGTTGTACAGTTTTAAATTTAAAATAAATAAAATAATCTCCAAACTTTACACGTCACCTCACTGCAATCCTCACGTGCAAACCACTCCAGCTTGCTCACGCAAAACGAACCCCGTTCGAACCCATATACTCGAGCACACCGCCGCCAAAACCTACCTCCACGCAAGATGATTCTCTGATCGGCCCTCGCCAGTAGCATCGCCTCTCTTCCCTCTCCACACGCACACCACGCGGCGAGATTAAGTGCCTCCAAATCACCTCAGGCCGAGCATGACAACAAAACCCTAAACGCCCATGTTTAGCGAATCTAGGCGCCGTCGAGTCAAAGTAAGCCAATGGATCGGTAGCTCTAGGTCCCCTCTACGCTCTCAAGCTTCCCGATCTATGAAACAACGACGATCTACCGTTGATCAAGCATATGGCCTACGAACGGCCAAGGTTCATTCTGAAATTTTGGACAAACGATGATTCAAAACCAAAAACGAACTGTAGATATGAGAGGCGTAAATCGAGAGCTTCGATATATAATTTTTCTGAATTTTTCTAAGGAGTTTGAATTTTTTGATTTGAATTTGATTTGTGTTTGGATCTGGAATTTGTTTGTCTGCCATTAAGGAGAAGGGACATCTGAATTGTTTGTACAGAAAAATGAGAAATAGAAAGGCTAGGGTTTATAATAGGGTATTTATAGACAAGGCTGAAATAGAATAGATCGGATTGATAAACACGCTGAACAATGAATGGCCCGAAAAGCCCGTTCTGACTCCGGAACGAAGTTGGGTCAACCCATATATCAAAATAGATATTTTTAAATATTTTAAACGCGACAGAACAAGTTTCAAGTCCAAATTCCATCGTATGAAGAAGTTATGCTCAAATCAATATTTTTAAATTGATTTCATTTGATTTCATTTTCAACAATTTCAAGGCGTTTCGAGTCCGTACGATCAAACGACAAGTCCGATAGCTACGAAACTTGAAATCCTATAATAATTCACCTTTATGGATCCGATGAAACTAGTTTCGTCGAAATCCGATTCAGTGGCCAAAATGGCTATTTTCTAATTAATTAAATAAATTAATAATTAATTAATTAAATCCAATTTTTAAATTTCAATTCTATAATCAACAAATTTTATCACTTCTATATTTCTTAATCGTTTATACAAATTTAAACAACTTTAGATGTCACTTAAATTTTGATTCAATCATCAATTTCAGCGTTAAATTACAATTTCGTTAAATTTAGAAACTATAAATTAAATTTTCAAAATTTCCTCATCTTGTATTACTTTAGTAATTTATAATCCTTTAAAACTAATTCCCATATCAATTTAAAGTAAATTAATTCACCATTATAGTATTTATTTCATTTACTTAAAATAATCCCTTTATTATAAATTGAATCCAATTAATTCTAATAAATTCCAATTAAACTGATTAGATTCAATTCCAACCCTTTAATTGAGTCTATTATTACTTTGTAACGCAGTTAACACTTGTCTCACATTTCATTCCATTTATATATTCAAATTTCCAACTTCCATCCGCGTTAACTATTATTCCCAAATATATTTAGGTTCTCAAATATATACATTTGTTACAATTAGAACCTCAATTAATTTATTTAATAGGTTTCATTCCTTTATATTATCTTATCAATAAAATATGCATTTCCGTACATTTGCACTTTACAATTACAGTTCTTACCCTCATAAATGAGACATTTATTTTCGTTTAAATGTAATTGTTTTACAATTAATTTGGTAGACTAGATATATTCTGGTAATTTATGATGATTGTTACCATAGCCTTAAGATTTCACTTAGGCTTATTATTTGAACTATTTACTAAATTACTTACATCATATGGATTCATTCTATTACCATAAATCATACATTAATTCATATATTCATACAATACTTACCTTTATTTACTTATAATAAAATCTCATTCCCAAATATAGCTGTTACAACAAATTAATAGGACAATTAAATAGTAACTTACAACCGTTACGATTTCTTTGATTCATTAATTACAATTAATATTCTCAATAAATTTATTTACTTGGTCCCATGCTTTCTATTACACCAATTACTACCTTATAAATAAATTTTACGTTTCCTTTTTTAATTTACATTCACACTTTCCGTTATTACATTAATTATCATTAAAGTACATTTAATTATCATTATTTGTAATTGGTGAATTAACTGGCAACAACCATTTGTCACCATTTTACCTTTATAATACATGTATGTTCATTCTTCCCAACCAATTACCATCTATTATTTATAACTTTACAATTTTAATAAATTCATTAATTGTCATTTCATTCAACCTATTTATTTATTAACCTAAATTAGCATTATTACGTTTTAATTTACTTATTAGCTTACAACAAGTGCTACCATTAGTTCATACACTAATTTATTACGATGTTCTGAAAGCATTCAATCCATACAAGTTCGTTCCGGGTTCGAACGAAACCGATGGCATTATCTCGTTACACTCATTTTGGAATCACCCTCAGAGTTAACGACAATAACCGTTGCACTCTGAATCTTCATCTTCACTTGAGATTCACGACCTACCGTTAATTTGGATCGATGTGGTTTTCAAATATCCAAATATGGAAACCCGGTCCCGGTCTCATCGAAATCCAAAACGTGTTTTTTAGGTCCAAGTTGTTTAAGGTTAAACAATTCAATTATCTATATACACACAGATAGATAACTCACAAATCACAATTGATAATCAACATTATCATAATAAATAGATGATCCATATCATCATCAAAATAGGTAATACATATCATCATCATAATAGATAATCTATGTTATCATCACAATGCAACCAAAGCATTCATATCACACCACATCACTTATCTCATTTCTAGGATCACATCCATTCAAGGCAATCAATATCATCCATTCATATTTAAGCAAAGATTTACTCATCACAATATAATTAATTTAAATTGAATTAAATTAATTACCTCCATCTCTAATTAATTTAAAGTGAATTAAATTAATTACTTCATTTTAATTAATTTAAAATAAATTAAATTAATTACTTTACCAATATAAATCTTGCTTACTTAACCATTTAATTGATTTACAATCAATTGATTAATCATTCAAATTAATCACCTTAATTAATCACCATTGATTAATTATCCTTTAATTACATTAATGTAATTATCCTTAATTAATATCATAAATTAATTATTCTCAAACAAAAACAGTAATTAACCTTTAACTACTTCAATTAATTAATTAACTATAATTAATTACATTATTCCTTAATTAATTACATAAATTAATTACCTTTAATCACTTGTCATTGATTAATTAATCATAATTAATCAACTTTAATTACATCATTAATTGTATTAATTAATGATTCTTAATTATATTTAATTAATTATCCTCTTAAATTAATTACCTTAAGTAATTAATCCATAATTATTAATCCCCTCTGATTAACCATATCCAGCAATTAACTAACTTAATTACTTCATTAAAACCAATTAATTATTCCTTAATTAAACCCTTTATTAATTACAAGTAATTATATTTCAAATTACTTCCATTCTTAAAAACATCCTCCATTAATTACATCCTGTAATTCCCAATTAATTACTTCACTAAGTAAATTTCCAATCCATTAATTACATTAAGTAATCGAATCATTCAGTGTTTAAGATTAATTAAACTTAATTAATCAATTTAAACAATTAAACTAACTTACATTAAGTAATTAATTCCTTAATTACTTTATAAAGTAATTACACTTAAACAATTCACAAATGATTATTATTAAGTTAATTAATCTAATTAATTATTAAAAATTAACCACATTAATTAACTATTAAAAATCCTGGTTAATGACCTTCATTAACCATTCTCTAATTATTTTCATGAAGTAATTAACTTAGATTAACCAATGTTAATTACAATTTAAATTATCTTTAATTATTCATTAATTAATCCCTCATCATTTAATTAATTAAGTATTAACTGTAACTTAATTAATCCTTAATTGTTTAATTTATTAACCTTGATTAAAAACTTAATTACTTAATTAATAATTCTTTAATCATTAATTTAAATAATCTAATTAATAATCTTAATTATAAATCGATTAATCCTTAATCAATATTTATTAATCCCAAATCAATTAATTAAATAAATTAGCTCATTATTCCTTAATTCCTTATTAATTAAATTAATTTTAAAATATTAATCTTAATTAAATTTTAAGATAAAATATTCCTTAATTATGTTTTAAGTTGTCATTAACAAATTTATTTGAAGGCAAATTTCCTTTGAACTTACTTTTAAATTTCATTTTAAATACAAGATTTAAAATGAAAAAAATTTAAGCTTTAATCAAAGTTTTAAACAATTTAAAACCTTCTTTTAAAAAAAAAAATTTCAAGACAAACAAGTGTTTGTCTTAAAAATGAAATTCATAAGAATTTTGGAACTAAATTCATTTCAAAATTTCAATAACTTCAATTTACATTTAGTTTAAATCTTTCAAATTTAAACCTTCTTTTACTTTTAAAGACTGAAGTTCATATTTGATTTAAGATTTCCAGATTTAAATTTAATTTTAAATATTGCTCATATTTTTCAAATTTAAATTTTAATGGTTTAAACTACTTTCCAAAATAAAGTAGTTGAACAAGTTGAAAACTTTATTTTTATTCGAAACTAAGATTTTAAATTTAAACCTGAATTTCAAAAAAATTCAAACTTGAATTTAAAACTAGGTTATAAATTTCTGTACATTCAAAAGTTTCAGAGTTTTAAAAACTGAAATTCAGGTTTCTGTAAAACCTGGAACACCGACCAACCCGAGGCATTACAAAATCACTTCGTGTCAAAATCCATCTTTCTCGAGCAAATCAATCTACTGCTTCGGGCAACTCACTACATCAACTCGAGCAAACCAAACTCAAGCCAACCAATAACAGATACATCTCATCACCGTGCATATGCACGGTGACTACGACCACCGTTGATCATCAGAGATGATCTCAACAAACCAGAAAATGACCCAGCAACCCACCACAGCCATTGATTCATGCAACCATTCTCGAATTCAAGTTCGAACCCAAAATTCCCAAAACCTAGAAAACAACCATCAGTTTTCCTTCAAACCTGTCAACGTCGAAAACTTGCCGCTCCAACCACCTGAAGACTAGCCCTTCTGGCCTCAAATTCAACTACGGCCATGCTATCAATTCCCAAAATATCTCAACACTCGATCATCTCTACAACCCGAAATTGCCGATTCTTCAAACCATTTAAAAACTAGGGTTTTAGAAAGAAAATCAAAACCGCAACTTTCTCACTAAATTCCATCACTACCTTTGATTTTTCCTAGCTTCTCCTACCTCTCTTCCATAATCAGGAAGAATCCCATGCCTCCACTATCCATAGATCACCAGAATTTGCTTAAAATCCTAATTCAATTCAAAACCCAACTGCAACTTCAACTAATACCCAAAAATCCTAATTCTTGATTTACAAATCAAGCTTTAATTAATGCTTTCTAATTAATGTACTGATCTTATAAATTATCCAGTTTGATTTTTGTTTGAGTTAACATATTTTGATGTTTTAATGTTTTCCAGAAACAGCAAGCTTATATTAGGCTTGATTAAAATTTTAAAGCTATAGTTTATGCTAATCAAACAACCTTTGTTTAATATAAGATCCTATCTAACTAAGTTAAGAGGTAAGAATTTAAATTACAGATTTTTAAAACAGGTCACAACAGAGCATTACACAGCATGTATACATATAATATTTGCATATAATATTCACTTATAATAACATCCAGTGCATATTTCATCTCAACATACAATTATGCAACCAAGATTTAAATTTTAAATTTTAAAAAGGTTACTCACATATTTGAAGATGACAAATCTTCCCAGATTTGTGAAGAAGCCTTTGAAATTTAATTGCTAAAAACAAAATGTCTCTGCCCCTTTCTATTTTAAATAAAAATGCTTGCATGTCTCCAAAAAGAATGCTTTTGAAACTTAGCTCTTGCACATGCCTCAGATTTGAAGTTGTGCAGATTTAAAATGCAGGTTTGTTTTGCTTGATTGTAAAACTATTTTGCAGGCTTCAAAATTTGAAATTTCAGGGATTTGAAGATTTGCAGAAATCTTTTGGTATGAGGAGTTTTTAAAAATGGTAAGTGCATTGATTTTTTGAAGAGGTGAAGGTTTCATATTTGAAATTGCAGATTTGCAGATCTGCATTTGATCATGAACTTATAGATTTTTGGAGAAAACTTGAATTTGGGTTTCATGTTTTCAGATCTGCATTTGATCTGAAGTTGAAGGTTTTCTTTGTCTTTTGAATTGAGATGAGAAAAGGAA
Organism: Allium cepa; assembly: GCA_030765085.1. Lineage (NCBI taxonomy): Eukaryota > Viridiplantae > Streptophyta > Magnoliopsida > Asparagales > Amaryllidaceae > Allium > Allium cepa. Next base: position 868,709,662 of record CM060943.1, on the reverse strand, counting down.
TAAAGAGATGAAGATGTAAGCTTATATAAGTGTATTTTTAGATTTTAAATAAAAGAAAAATTAAAACAAAATTGACACTTGTAAAAATTCCAACATTTGTCAACTTAAATGTTTAATCTTATAACACTTGTCCTTTTATTTAAAAGTAATTTGTATTTAATTCATTAGTTAATATATATATATTAAGTCTAATTAATTTGTTAGTTAATATTTAAATATGTATATAAATTTTAAATGAAATAAAATAAATTATGCTTAAAATAAAGCTTATGTATATAAAAATTAAAACAATAAAAAAATATACTTTGGATTTATATTCAAATTTTAAATCAAATTCAAAATCTAATATATAAAAATCAAGTTATGAATACAAATTAAATTTAAAATAACAATTTCTATTTATATTCAAAGTCTATTTATAAAGGCAATACACTATTGATATTGTTTTTATAAATATCACATTATAAATTAAAATAATTATAAAAGAGATTATTTCTTTTTTTTTTTTTTTTTTTTGAAAAAAAGCAAAGAGCTATAAGCTCATTTTATTGACTTAAACAAAATTACAACTCACACTTACAAGACCAAGGTGCAAATAACACCAATACAACACAACCTACAGCGACCTCAACAAAACAAGAAAAACACACACATTACAACACTGACTATGCCAAAACTCACTTTATAGCTGACTACCAATATCACAATCACACATACTCAATCAACATGAAACTTAAAGTGTACAGGAAAACCTATCTGAACCAACAAAACAGTTACAACCTCAAATTGAAGACAAACTTCAATTTAATCTCATGCAAGGAAAAGAGCAATCCATCAAACTTCAACATCAAACTGAGTACTTGAATCTGGCATCCAGGGAGGAGACATAGAGATAAACATCAAATACAACCTGATTTCATTTCAGAAAGAATACTGCCAATTAATTCTAATAAATTCCAATTGAACTGATTAAATTCAATTCCAACCTTTTTATTGAGTCTATTATTACTTTGTAACGCAGTTAACACTTGTCTCACATTTGATTCCATTTGCATATTCAAATTTCCAACTTCCCTCTGCATTAACTATTATTCGCAAATATATTGAAGTTGTCAAATATATACACTTGTTTTAATTAGAACCTCAATTAATTTATTCTATAGGTTTCATTCCTTTATATTATCTTATGAATAAAATATGCATTTCTGTACATTTGCACTTTACAATTACAGTTCTTACCCTCATAAATGAGACATTTATTTTCGTTTAAATGTAATTGTTTTACAATTAATTTGGTAGACTAGATATATTCTGGTAATTTATGATGATTGTTACCATAGCCTTAAGATTTCACTTAGGCTTATTATTTGAACTATTTACTAAATTACTTACATCATATGGATTCATTCTATTACCATAAATCATACATTAATTCATATATTCATACAATACTTACCTTTATTTACTTATAATAAAATCTCATTCCCAAATATAGCTGTTACAACAAATTAATAGGACAATTAAATAGTAACTTACAACCGTTACGATTTCTTTGATTCATTAATTACAATTAATATTCTCAATAAATTTATTTACTTGGTCTCATGCTTTCTATTACACCAATTACTACCTTATAAATAAATTTTACGTTTCCTTTTTTAATTTACATTCACACTTTCCGTTATTACATTAATTATCATTAAAGTACATTTAATTATTTTTATTTGTAATTGGTGAATTAACTGGTAACAACCATTTGTCACCATTTTACCTTTATAATACATGTATGTTCATTCTTCCCAACCAATTACCATCTATTATATTATAACTTTACAATTTTAATAAATTCATTAATTGTCATTTCATTCAACCTATTTATTTATTAACCTAAATTAGCACTGTTACGTTTTAATTTACTTATTAGCTTACAACAAGTGCTACCATTAGTTCACACACTAATTTATTCATTTCCATTCCTTATACATTATTTTATTAGTAAGCCAACGTTTTAAATTATTAATTTACCTTTTATATCCTATTATAAACTAATGCACACATTAATTAATATTTTAAATCAAATTAATCATTTCATCTTGGTAACATATTTTTATTCCATTAAGAATATAATTAACATTCACATTGTTTCACTTATTGGAATTACATCCAAGTTATTAACAATTAACTTACATTTATACTGTTACATCCAAGTTATTAAAAATTAACTTACCAATCTTATTCAATTTATTATTTCCATTAATAATTCACTAAATTTTATTTCCTTCAACATTAAGTTAACAAAATCTTCTTAAATTTAGAAATTTAATTACCGAATTTTACGGGTCGCTACAAGACTTCGTCGAACCTCACAACCCAGGAAAGGTCGAAACTTGGAGGATACAGCAAGGTTATTTGGGGGTAGCATCCACTAAGGGTATGTCCATTTCCTTTTGGAAAGTGGTGGTATCATGGTGTGGAGCGTAAATACTTAACCTATGTGGTTGCTGCGAATTTATTACTTTATGGTTGTTGCTTTGTGGTTGAGGATCCTCGGATAAAGGTCGGCTGCGACCGTGGGATGGCATACTCGTGACAGTTAGTTACCTAGTCACAAAGGTAACCCGGCCTTGAGTTGGCGGAGACCCGGTTAGGTTCTCGAGGTGTCCCTCTAAAGGCGTACCCATGTGGCATAGGAAGTTCCTTACCCTGACCATTTGTTGGAATCTAAAGAAACAATACGATCCCTGTACAGTTTTAGTTGTATAACCTACCTTTTACTTATGGTGGTGACCCACCATTTAATTGGTAGCTATAGTAGGCATAGTACGAAATGTCGACGCTGGCTAAGATTAATATTATACTTTCAAAATGTTTTCCACACTATGCACTAATGATAATAATAAGAATTTTTTTTCATATCAAGTATGTTTGACCATCATAAGGAGAAATCTCCTCCAATTCTACGTTTGAATTGTGTGTGCGGCGGGAGGCCTTATGGTAGTTTCATTTTCCAAAAGCATAGAGGATTTCTTTTTATTTTCTTTGTGAAAATAATTGTTTTTAAGATCTTACACCTGTCCCATGACTGACCTGGAGTTTATTGTTCCCTTTCTAAACTCTAGGTGCCCATAATTTTCCACACGGGCAGTCTAGATTCGGTTTAGCAATGGTTCGGGAGAGAAGTCAGAAATGTATGCTGTGGAGATCTGGAATTCAAGCTGGAAGGTGAGGCGTATCAATTGTATATGTTATATTCTTTTCCGCTGTTTGTTGTGTAACACTCTGATGATGTCATGTATGTATAAATCGATGTAGCACTTTATTCTAACGATTATTCATTTATCTATTATATTTGTTCCGCGACGAAATGTGAGATTATGTTGTTGTTTCTGTTTCTTCTTCCGTCTTCTTCTCCTTTAACCCTAACGGTTCGGTTTTTCGGCATTTGATTGTGCGGCATTTGATACAGTGGGAGTATTGATGTCGACTTTCGAGCGTCGAAAAATTGGGTCGCTACAATTGATGTGTTCGGTTATTATTATGTAATAAAAATGAGACTATAAAATTGGAAATGGTTTATAAAAACAAAAATTAAATTGTATAAAAACGAAATATAAAAATTCGTTAAAACTGAAAATTTATTCAAACGGAAAAATGGAAATTTAAACCCCACATACTTTTGGAAATGTTTTCCTAAGTTTTTATAAACGAATAATAGTATTATTATTTTAGAAATATTTTTGAATAGAGTAATATTTTTAAGTGGATTTTGGAAGGAATAAACGGCTGAACTCAATTTAATCGTTGGAAAATGATGTCTGCGACATCATCAATATTCATTTTCGAGTTTCTACGTGACGGATTGTTACCTTAGTATATTTATATGAAGATTTTTGGATGAAAATAGGTGTTGATTTGGAAATTCCCAAGGGGATTCGTTTTAGATAAAAACCACATTTTGGAGAGTCGAATAGTGAAATCCCTAGCTAATGGTTTTAGAAATATCAGAAAACAATTTTTTTAACTTGTAAGTGCAGGATGATATTAATATGGAAAGAATAGTGAAAGCTGAATTTTGAAATTAAAATTTAAAGTGAGAACATTAAAACGGAATTTAACTTAAGTTGAAGGGATTAAATTTTAAATTTTAATTGATTATGGTTTGAATGGAATTAGTTAAATGGTGAGTTAACTTTAGCAAAGTTAAATGGAATAGATTAGTAAAGTGAACAAATTAAGTGAGTTGAATTGAAATGAATTGGATGTGTATAAATGAAGGAAACTAGTGATATGAATTGAAACGAATATTAATAGTTGATTGAATTGAACGTAATGGAAGATATTGAATATAAAGTTTGAGTTGTGAAATCGATATATAACTAGAAGTTATAAAATTGGAAATGGGATCTGATGCAGCCAAAACCAGAGAAGAGAGTGTGCAATCTTTAATTTCAGAAAATACGAGCCTATGGTGTAACTTGATGAGTCGTCCACGACTCAATAAAGTGATGAGTCGTTTCCGGCTTAAGAGATTACAAGGGGGAGATGACATAGGTCGAATAAAGTGGACTTCGGAGTTGAGTCGGCCGCGACTTAGTATGAGTCGTCTACGACTTAGTATGGGTCGTCCACGACTCAATGGGATACAGGAAGAAAAGGAACGAGACACTGGGAAGGAGCTTGAGGCGGTCATGAGTCGGGACCGACTTAAGGAATCAAGTGTGGAAGAGCTGAGTCGGAACCGAGTCAATTATAAACCAAAAGGACTGTTACGCTGAGCTAACAAGCTACGACCTAAGATAAGTCGGCAAGGAAATAAGCAGTGTATCTTTGAGTCGTAGGTCGACATGAAGATGAGTCGGTGGTGCAGTGTTGTAATTTGTTGAGTCGGTAATAACTTGAGTCGGTCAAGTATGTAAATAAGTTGAGTCGTTTATGTAATATGTTGAGTCGCTGTATACTGTGTTGTGATGAGTCGGCCGTGTTGAGACGGTTGCGTATGAAGTGATGTAATTGAAGTAGGTAGCTTTGTCTGTTGAGTCGGCAGCGACTTAGATGAGTCGGCAACGACTTATATGAGTCGTGAGGTATGAGTCGGTCACGGCCTAAGGGTCAGAAAACTCTATAAATAGCGTATGTGTTGTAAATTTTTTGGTGGTTGATTTTTGAATAAAACTCTCCTTTGTTAGCTTTGTGCTTCCATACCAATTGGTAGTTGAGTGTAATCTCCTATCTCCTCTTTCGGTTAATCGAGTGCGCTCGATTCAACGATCGAAGAAGCCGATTCACGGAATCTAGTGCGCTAGATCAACGTGCGAAGAATCGTAGATCTTTGAACACGGTATAGTGCGCTATCAACGTGTTTGAGATAGCTAGAGTTCGGAATCTTTGGATCAACGAACTTGGGCATTTTGGTATCTTCAACTCACCGATTGCTACATTTCATCGATTGAAGTTTGTTTGATTAATCCGCTGCGTCAGTTTTGGTATCGGAGCCATACTTAGCCAATCATAGCTAAGTTGATTCTTGGAGCCAAGTTTTTGAAGTTGGAAGGAGTTCATCGTGTTCATATTGAAGTTGTATCAAGTTTGGAGTGTTTGATCCATTTCATTTTGGATCGAGGAGTTGGACTTTGTTTGGATTTTGAATTGGTGTTTGCGCGCCAATTTTTGGAGGGTTTTGGAGTAAGAGTGAAGCCAAGCCGTGAGGTGTCAAGGCCGAGACAAGCATAGCCGTGTACTGTTGAGCTTAGATTGCTTTGTTGAGTGGAAAGTTTGAAGTCTTGTGTTGAATTTTTTGAAGTCTTGAGAAGTTTACAACCATGCCACCAAGGAGAGCTAATCGTCATCAAAACGTTGAAGCTTTGTATCGTAGAGAAGAAGCTGAACTTATGGAACAACGTATTAATGAAAAATTTGATGAAGGCATTGGAAAATTGGAGAAATTGATGAATGATTTGAATCAAAGGAGGAGATCACCAAACTCGAACCATGGAGGAAACCGAGTTTCGCCATCGGTTACGGAAGCGAGGAGGGTATCGCCACATTCTTGTAGAGATAGAAGAGAAACATCAATTTCATCACGAAGAGATCATCATGACTATGCACATGAAGAGAGGAGAAGTCAACGTGAATTTGACAATGAAGTATATAGAGATGAAGAGAGACATTATCAAAGAAGCATGCATGAACGAAGGGATGATAATGGTCGAGATCGATGTAGGCATACTTTTGATTTTGTTGAAGAAGGTGATAGAGCTAGTATTCATTATCGAGATCGAGATCAAGTTCGAAATTCTTATCGGGATGTTGAAGATGATCGACGATGGGAATCAGGTATGAAAATGGAGATTCCGGAGTTTAAAGGCGGGATGGTTGCTGAAGAGTTCTTAGATTGGTTGTCTAATGTAGAGGAAATCTTTGATTTCAAGGAGGTCCCGAAGAATCGAAGGGTGAAGTTGGTTGCTACTAGGTTGAGGGGGAGAGCTTTGGCGTGGTGGCAACAAACTAAACTTACTAGGGAGAGAATGGGAAAGTCAAAGATAGAATCGTGGGAAAAGATGAAAAAGTTGATGAGATCTACTTTCTTACCTTACAACTACCAATCACTTATGTACCAGAGGTTGCAGAATCTGAGGCAATGGACAAAATCTGTTAGTGATTATGCTGATGAATTTTACCAACTCATTGCCAGGAATGATATTATGGAGACAGAAGAACAGCTAACTGCTAGATTCATTGGGGGATTGAGAATGCAGATCCAGGATATGGTTAATATGTTCGATCCTAGATCCGTTGCAGAAGCACGTCAGAAAGCGTTAGCTTGGGAGAAACAAGGAAGACGTGGAGGTGGTGTGTTTACTAATTCCAATAATCAAGCAAGGGGTGTTGGTGGAAGTTCTAATGTTCCTAAACCTATTTCAAAGCCAGTGGTGAAGGAGGTTGAGAAGGCGAAGGTTAGCAGTGGGTTCAAGTGTTATAATTGTCAGGAGTTGGGTCACAAAAGTAATGAATGTCCGAAGCCGAAGAAGAGAACCATGGTTGCAGAAGTCGAGGAGGATAATGGTGAGGAGGCAGAATGTTCAAATACACCTTATGTTGAGGAGGAAGAAGAAGTGTCGGGAGATGAAGGTTGTAATCTTATGTTGAGGAGAAGTTGTTTGACACCAAAGCAAGAGGAGGATTGTAGTTGGTTGAGAAGCAATATTTTTCAGTCGACATGCACTATTCTGGGGAAAGTCTGCAAGTTTGTTATTGATGCGGGAAGTTGTGATAATATTATTTCTACAGAGGCTGTGAGGAAATTGAACTTGAAGACTGAGAAGCATCCTAAACCGTACAAGCTAGCATGGTTAAGGAAGGGAGGTGAAGTGAAAGTGTGTCGGAGATCTTGTGTGAATTTTTCGATTGGAAAGAAGTACAAGGATGAAATTTGGTGTGATGTCGTAGATATGGATGTTTGTCACTTATTGTTGGGCAGACCATGGCAGTTTGATAGAGCAGTTCAGCATGACGGTCGTGCCAACAGTTATAGTTTCATGTTCGAGGGTACTAAAATCACTTTGGTTCCTAAGAAGCAACAGCAGAAGGAGAGCAAGCTAGAAGAGATTGAGGAATTGAAAACTCTGTTGACTTTGAAGGAGTTTGTTAAAGAAGTGGAGGAAGAACCGGAAGTGTTTTTGTTGATTGGGCGAGAGAGTAGTGAAGAAGTTAAAATTCCGGAAGAAACAAAGCCAGTTTTGAAAGAATTTGAGGATGTCTTTCCAGAGGAGTTGCCAAAGGAGTTACCGCCGCTTAGAGACATTCAGCATCAAATTGATCTTGTTCCAGGAGCAGTGTTACCACATCGACCACATTACCGTATGAGTCCGAAGGAACATGAGGAGTTACGAAGGCAAGTGGAAGAGTTGCTTGAGCAGGGGCGTATTCAGGAAAGTTTGAGTCCATGTGCTGTGCCAGCATTATTGGTACCCAAGAAGGACGGAACTTGGAGAATGTGCACTGATAGTAGAGCTTTTAATAAGATCACTGTTCGTTACAGATTTCCTATGCCGAGGTTGGATGATTTGTTGGATCAGTTGAGTGGGGCAACTATATTTTCGAAGATTGGTTTGAAGAGTGGTTATCATCAAATTCGAATCAGACCTGGAGATGAATGGAAGACAACTTTCAAGACAAGAGAAGGGTTATACGAATGGTTGGTTATGCCGTTTGGTTTGTCAAATGCACCTAGTACATTCATGCGGGTGATGAATCAAATCTTTAGACCATTCATTGGGAAGTTTGTCGTGGTTTACTTCGATGATATTCTGATTTATAGCAGGAGTACGGAAGAACATGTTCTACATTTGAGGGAAGTGTTGCTTATTCTTCGTGAAGAACAATTTTATGCTGCTACCAAGAAATGTGTGTTTATGACATCTAGTGTTTTATTCCTGGGTTATGTTGTTTCAGGGAAAGGTATTCAAGTTGACCAGAGCAAAGTTGAAGCAGTCAGGAATTGGCCACAGCCAAAGACAATTACAGAAGTGCGAAGTTTTCATGGGCTAGCGTCATTCTACCGAAGATTCATTCCACACTTCAGTAGCGTGATGGCTCCAGTTACCGATTGCATGAAGGGTAAACAGTTTACATGGTCAGAGGAAGCAGGAATTGCTTTTGAGAGAATCAAGGAATTGTTGACGTCTGCACCAATTCTTGTTTTACCTAATTTTCAGTTATTGTTTGAATTGCATACTGATGCTTCGAAGGTTGGAATTGGAGGAGTTCTAAGTCAGAATGGGAAGCCAGTTGCTTATTTTAGTGAGAAGTTGTCGGGGGCGAAGATGAGATACAGTACATATGACGTTGAATTCTATGCTGTTGTACAAGCTGTTAAGCATTGGAGACACTATCTATTTCAGAAGGAATTTGTTCTTTACACTGATCATGAAGCTTTGAAACATTTACTGGGGCAGGATAAAATCTCAGCGAGACATGCATCATGGATTGCTTATTTACAGCAGTTTACTTTTGTCGTTAAGCACAAATCAGGGGTGACAAATCGAGTAGCTGATGCTTTGAGTAGGAGGAGTCATTTATTAACGACAATGAAGGTTGAAGTAACGGGGTTTGAAATGTTGCCAGAAATGATTGAAGAAGATCCTTACTTTGTGAAATATGTTGAGAAAGTGAAGGATGGGAGTACCGATGAATTTATGTTGGTTGATGGTTTTCTGTTTAAAGGAAATCGTTTATGTATTCCGGATTGTAGTTTGAGGATGAAGATTGTAAAGGAGTTGCACGAGGAAGGGCATGTGGGCCGTGATCGTACTTTGCAGTTGATTTCACAATCTTACTTTTGGCCGTCAATGAGAAAAGAGGTTGAAAGATTCGTGGAGAGATGTCATATTTGCCAAGTTTCAAAAGGAACAGCAACGAATGCAGGGTTGTATATGCCATTACAAGTACCATCTAAGCCATGGGTTGATATTAGCATGGATTTCGTTTTGGGTTTGCCGAGAACTCAAAGGGGAAATGATTCGATATTTGTTGTGGTGGACAGGTTTTCGAAGATGGCACATTTTGTTGCTTGCAAGAAGACAGCAGATGCAGTTCGAGTAGCACAGTTATTTTTCAAGGAAATTTATCGACTTCATGGTTTACCAGAATCTATTGTTTCTGACCGAGATACTCGTTTTCTGAGTCACTTTTGGTTAAGTTTATGGAAGATGGTGGGAACGAAACTGAAATTTAGTAGTGCTTATCATCCGCAAACTGATGGGCAGATAGAAGTTGTTAACAGGTCATTGGGAAATTTGTTGCGTTGTCTTGTACAGGATAATTTAAGAAGTTGGGACATGAAGCTATGCCAGGCAGAATTTGCTCATAATCATGCAATGAATCGTAGCACAGGATTCAGTCCGTTTCAGATTGTTTATTCAAATTTACCCAGGGGACCGTTGGATTTAGCAATTGTACCCCAGTCGAAGAGAACAATTAAACGAGCTGCTGATTTTGTTGATGAGCTGACTGAATGCCATAAAATCGTTCAGGGACGATTGGAGAAATCGAATGAGAAGTATAAGAAGTCTGCAGATTTGAAACGTCGAAATGTTGAATTTAAAGAAGGTGATTTGGTCTATGCCGTATTAACAAAGGATCGTTTTCCGGTGGGTGATTATAACAAGTTGAAGGCACGAAAAATTGGTCCAATTGAAGTTTTGCAGAAAATCAATGAGAATGCTTATCGATTAAAGTTACCAGATGATGTTTATACTTCTGATGTTTTTAACGTCAAGAATTTAGTTCCATATCATGGGGGTGAGATTGTTGAGGAAGAATTTACAAATTCGAGGGCGAATTTTTCTCAACCAGGGGAGGATGATGCAGCCAAAACCAGAGAAGAGAGTGTGCAATCTTTAATTTCAGAAAATACGAGCCTATGGTGTAACTTGATGAGTCGTCCACGACTCAATAAAGTGATGAGTCGTTTCCGGCTTAAGAGATTACAAGGGGGAGATGACATAGGTCGAATAAAGTGGACTTCGGAGTTGAGTCGGCCGCGACTTAGTATGAGTCGTCTACGACTTAGTATGCGTCGTCCACGACTCAATGGGATACAGGAAGAAAAGGAACGAGACACTGGGAAGGAGCTTGAGGCGGTCATGAGTCGGGACCGACTTAAGGAATCAAGTGTGGAAGAGCTGAGTCGGAACCGAGTCAATTATAAACCAAAAGGACTGTTACGCTGAGCTAACAAGCTACGACCTAAGATAAGTCGGCAAGGAAATAAGCAGTGTATCTTTGAGTCGTAGGTCGACATGAAGATGAGTCGGTGGTGCAGTGTTGTAATTTGTTGAGTCGGTAATAACTTGAGTCGGTCAAGTATGTAAATAAGTTGAGTCGTTTATGTAATATGTTGAGTCGCTGTATACTGTGTTGTGATGATTCGGCCGTGTTGAGACGGTTGCGTATGAAGTGATGTAATTGAAGTAGGTAGCTTTGTCTGTTGAGTCGGCAGCGACTTAGATGAGTCGGCAACGACTTATATGAGTCGTGAGGTATGAGTCGGTCACGACCTAAGGGTCAGAAAACTCTATAAATAGCGTATGTGTTGTAAATTTTTTGGTGGTTGATTTTTGAATAAAACTCTCCTTTGTTAGCTTTGTGCTTCCATACCAATTGGTAGTTGAGTGTAATCTCCTATTTCCTCTTTCGGTTAATCGAGTGCGCTCGATTCAACGATCGAAGAAGCCGATTCACGGAATCTAGTGCGCTAGATCAACGTGCGAAGAATCGTAGATCTTTGAACACGGTATAGTGCGCTATCAACGTGTTTGAGATAGCTAGAGTTCGGAATCTTTGGATCAACGAACTTGGGCATTTTGGTATCTTCAACTCACCGATTGCTACATTTCATCGATTGAAGTTTGTTTGATTAATCCGCTGCGTCAGGATCAACTCAAATATAGAATTTATGAAATGTGGAAAATAAATTTTATGAATTGGAATTACACTTAAGTTAAGTTAAATAAAAATTTGAATTGGGATTAGAAATGTTATCGATACGAATTGAATGTAGAGTTTGAGTTATAAAACGACTGGATAACTATAAACTATAAATTTTTGAATGGGATAAAACTTAAGGGAAAAGAATTACGGAATGGTGAATAAATAAGTTTATATAGCTTAAAAAATTGAAATTGTTGGAATAAAAGAATACTTTAGCTATAAATAGATGTATAATCTTGTGTTAAAAGTAAAATGTGAATATACTTGAGTATAAAATTGAGGGGAATATGAACAAAATAAGTGGTGTAACTTATAAAATTGAAAGGTGAAACAGAATATCAATAATAAAAATGGTTTGATATTTTGGTGAAGGAAATAAAATCCAAACTCGAATTATAAAATGGAAGTGAACTAATTAGATAAATAGATCAGTTAACTGGATATAAAAATGGAACTTAACTTGGTTAAGTAAATTGGATTGTGGATTAAAATCGAAGTTGAATATGGAACCTGAGTTATAAATGAAATGCAATTTGATTGCATTGGAACTTTACTTAAGTAAGGTATGGAATATTATAATAAACCACAAAAATAAAATTATGAAATGGTTTATTAAGTGAATTGGCATAAAAGGGTATGTTGTTAATAAAAAAATTGAGCGAATAAAATTTGTAAATAAATTGAATGTGAATCAAGAGAAAGTGACTAATTGATTTTAAAATTAATTGAAAATGGTTTATAAACTGAAGTGGTTAGTGTATTAAATGAATACACCAAATTCACATGGAAAAAATTCGTCGTTTGATGTAACGAAAGTAAACAAAATTTTGAGAGTCAATGGGAAGTGAATAAATTGATTTTGAATAAATTTGGAATGGATATGAATTTGTTGGGCATAAATGTAAATTTGATGTAAGAAAATTTGGTTGTAAAACATTCGAGTAAATGAAATAGTATATGAATCGATGTAAAGTAATTAAATTAGTGTTGGAACCTTGTGATTGCTTATAAATACTTGTTTAACATGCTTGGTTATGCGAAGTGTGTGTTTAACTATTTAAATAAATGAAATGTTATTGAATTTCATATTTTTTTGTGTTTACATATTTAGGTTAACTAAGTACAGGTATATGTATTGTGTTTTCCGACCGTGTGGGTCGATGTATATATTTTTAGCTCCCTTGTCATATTGCAAAATGCTCTTCGGACGAAGGAGACTCTACTAAAAGATTTCGAAAATTTAGGGTGTTGGAAATTTTTTGAAATTTTTTTTAACTAAATAGGTTGATTTTGGAATTAAGTTTGAAATGGGGGATAGTGGTTTTAAAATGAAAGCTAAATGATTTGGATAAAGCTAAAGGGTTTAGAAAAGTGGATATTGCGTTTAATTAAGTGGGTTTTGATAACTTAATGGGTTTGGAGCATTTTTCTTGTCTTAGCAATTTCGGAGACGAAATTGTTTTAAGGAGGTGGAATGTAACAATCAGGATTTTTTGACATTTGATTTGGGATATTTAAAAGGTTAGTTATTGAATTTTGAATTATAATTTAGTTTGTAAGATTTTAAAATGAAAATTTCAAGTGATTTAAAAAACTTTTGAAATAGCCAATTTAATTGACGCGTTAAAATAGTAATCCGGAGCAGAGTCTCAGCATTCCACGAAACTAGTTACCTTGGATCCATAATAGTGTTATTATTATTAGATTTTAAATTTCATAGCATTTGGATTTACTGTTTGGTCATACGATCTAAAACGCCTAGAAATAATTTAGTTTAATTTAATTAATAGTAGTCGATTTTAAAAAGCTTTCTTCCACAAACAATCGAATTAGGCTTTGAAACTTGTTCCACTAAGTTCGAAAGAGCGGTATAACCATACGAACACTAGGCGGCATGCATCGATAGGAGTTCTAAGTTTTTAGTCATATTTAAGCAAGATATTTTGAGAAATGAATAATGTTTTATATATTTTGAAGGTCAAACCTTTGGAACAAGCCACATCTTTCTAGTTATATTCACGTATCTTTCCCTGTCTCCTTCTAAACGAAAGATAAACGATGGTTAAAAAAAATAACGAAATCAAAATTAAAATATTAAAAAAACTAACAGTTTTGCGATCGAAATCCCAACGAGGAACGCGATCGATTTAAGGAGGGCTTGACCTGGGATGGACGTCGCGAGCAAGGAATCAGGTGAAAGGGATACCCTAGATATGCGCGACCTGATACGAAGAGTTTGAATCGATTCTTCTGTTCCATTCTGCAAGCATCTTAGAAGCGGGTGAGCGATGTGACTTGGAGGCGGCTGTTTAAGGCACAAGTGGTTTAAATGGGTGTCGCGTTCAAACCTTGGAATGATGGAAGGGTAGGCATGGGGTCTGAATTATTGAGGTGGTTGGTAGAGAGTTGTCCGAGGCTGGCGGTTGTTCAGGAGGCAGTGATGTGTTCATCAGTGGGTAGCGACAGTCGCGACCTAGTTGATGATGGGAAGTTTGCTTGTGGAATTTGTATGCTAAGACCCGATGTTAATTGTTGAACAAGATTTCAATGAAGGAGTTGTATTATGGTTGTCGTTGTGTGGTTGAACAGAAGTTACTACCACTAACCTTACGCTTCGCCTGGACTAATCTTAGACCGATGTTGTTTGTAGATGAAGTGGTTTTGTTTAATTAAGGTAATTCTACTTTAAAATGTAATTAGTAAAATTAATTACAGTAATTAGGAGAGTAATATTATTTAATAAATCCAATTATCGTAAATATTTTTACCTTTGAGGTCATAAATCGAACAAACCGAATAAATTTTGGATTAGTACGATTAACAACTTTGGAAATCATGGTGAATAAATCTCACTCAGTTTGGTTGACTAGTTAATTTGTAATAATTAATTATTGGATAATTGGTTGGATTGATATATTATTAAGAGTTGAATGTGATATTATATATATAGTAGGATATACATTAGTAGTTGGATATGTGTTCCGTCGTTGGAGAGGACGAGACCCTATGCGCCCCGCATAAAGGTGGATGACCCTATATCACCACGTTATCCTGCTTCGAAGTGGGATTATATTTTTACGTTGTATTAAAAATTTGGATGCAGGGAAAAATGGTTGGAGGGATCAAACTGGATTCCTCCAATATATTTATTGTTTTTCGTACATAAAAATATATGATGTGATTGAATAAATCTGTGGATTGTTGTGTGGATTAAATTATTAAATGCTATAGTAGCATTGGCCTAAATTTTAGTATTTTAAATACCTTAAACATAATTTCTGAATTTTAAGGAAATAAAAGTAGAATTTGGATACAAAAATAAATATATCAAAAATTGTATTACAAAAAAGAATTTGGTAGAATGAATAATAAATTTTATTTTTGGTTGTACGTAACTGTCCGTAAATTTTTAGATAGAATTTTTAAAAATGATCTATATAAATGATTTTTAAATGATATCGGAAAGTATAAAATGAAGTTGAAATTGATATTAATTTTTTTTTCGTAGGATAAATGGAAATTATAAGGAGATGGATTTAGAAAATGAAATTTTATAATTAAGATTGTTTTTATAAACAAGAAAAGCCAAAAGAAGTCATAAATTAATAAACAATGTTTATAAATAAGGAAAATGGTAGCAGTTGCTAAATTAGAATATAAAATTCATAGGGTGAATTCGTATTATATTATGGATACAGGGTTGAGGAAAAATTGTGGATACTATATTTTGAAAAGTGGAAAGGGTTAGAAGAATCAAAATTAAATCAAGGGGTGGTGAATCAAGAGGAATTTATAAATTGAATTGGTTATTGGGATTTTGAAAATATGTTTTTATTATAAAAAGTTAAGTTAATTTAGAAGGGTAATTTTTATTTATTAAACTGTATAATTTTGAACAAGTAGAATGGTAGTACATCGAAAAGTGAATTTTTCAAATATTTAATATTCATTTTAATAATCTCTAATTTTTGAATCAGCTTTGAAAATTGATTCATTCATCTAAAAATGAGTTATTGATGTTTATAAAAAGTGTTCTTTATATTTTAAATAATTTCCTGAACATGTTTAAAAAGTAAATTTATTACTCTTTTAGATAATTATTATTTTTTTATGTGTATATATAGAGTTTTGTGATGACCAAAATTTATTTGTAAATTTCCTCGAGGTTCGGAAATAGGTTATTCAGTGGATGGGATTTTGAGAAAATTGTCAAAAATGGAATTTGAGGGAAAGTAAGAAAATTTCCAAAGTATATAAATAAGAATGAACTTTGAAAAATGAATGTGAATTCATAAAAGAAGTTGAAAAATGATAATTGGAATTATAGACAAGTATATTTAACTTTGGAAATTGTTAAAGGGAGTAAATCAAGGAATCCCGAAACTTACCGAATTCGTTATAGACGAGTTAAGAAAATTACAATATAAATTGTGAAGGATTTTGAGAAAAGAGAAATAAATGGGATTTTTTCAAATGTTGAAATAAGAGATGGTTTGAAATATCCCAATATGGGCATAAGTATTTGAGTTGTCTCAATTTTTGGAATATAGGAAGGGATTTAAATACATATCTCATAAAGATATTTTGAATATAAATTTTGGAAAATTTATTATAAGGCTTGATGTCTGCTTATGGACGTTTTATTGATAGTTAAATAATCGACTATCAATTTTGGCCAAGGTCGATGATCGTTTCGAAGAGATCGGGATCAGATTTAATTATCAAAAAACCACTTCGATCCAATTTGGGCGTTATTAATGGATATCGTAAAGATAGTGAAGATGGTGATTCGGTGTTTCTAGACCTAGGACAACTTATATGGACGAATGCTATCAAACATCGTTATTGAAAGATGATGAGCATTCTAAGTGAAATTGTTCTTGAAAGGTAAAGTTAGCCTCAAGCCTCACCAACCGGGAATGACTAAAATAGGGGAGATGTAGCAACGTTAAGTAAGTCGCACCCAACTAGGATGTGTTATCACCTTTCTAGATACCCGTGGATATAAAAGAAATTATGGTATGCTTGTGCATGGAATAAGTGAGCTCTCAATTTAAGGGTGGGAACGCCCTGGGTGATAACATATTTGGTACTATCTAGGTTAGGGGTAGGCTGGTCTTGTGTTGGCATGGGATCTCGGCAAGGTCTTCGGTACATTTTTCTAAACGTGTGTTGTGATGGTGGTACCCTAGTAGCCAGTCATTGTGTGGAATCCATTGTCCAATAAGTGTCGTACGGTTTTCATTGTGCCTAACTATGCTGAAACATTAAATGTAAGCATTTCAGTTATATTCTAACTTACTTTCTTTAGACACTATTATAATCTCAGATAATTTTGATATCAAATATTTTGATATCAAATATTTTGATATCAAATATTTTGGTATCGCATGAGAAAAACCCGTCGTGTTTATGTGTGACACGGTCTTATGAGTTACCGTTGTTTTAAAAGGATTTTGTTAAAAGTTAATAATTCAAATTTAGTATGTTTTTCTCACGCTGGTTTTTTAGACTAACTCGGGTGTTATTTTATTATAATGCTCGGGTCAGACTGGAGTATTACGGATTCGTGATGCTATGGAGCTCAGGAGGCAAGTTGGAGGATTCTCAGACGTATTATTCTTACATGATTATTCCGTTGTATGTGTTGGTATGTGAGGGCAAGTTATTTATAACTTGCAGCTTGACTGTTGATTGATGTACACTAATAGTTGTATGAATATTAACAGTTATAGTTTCCTTGTATAAAATCTGTTGTTATTTATTATATTTTGTTCCGCTGCGATTGTGAAATTTTATATTGCTGTTTTTTGTTTCCTCTTCTACCATTTCTTCTTCACCTCCAACAATCGGTGTTTCCAGCACTTGAATATTCGACATGTTATATAGTGAATGTATAAACATCTAATTTCAAGGGTCGGTTAGAAAATTGATTTCAAAACAAACATGAACCAAAAACTTGTATAAACCAAAACTTGAAGATACAAATATGTTAGAATCATAGGAATGAAGTAAATAATACAGAAACACACACGCATAAGCACATGTGTGTGTGTGTGTAGAATCACCGAACAAATAAAAAAGAGAAGAATCAAAACCTACAAATTAAAAAAAACAGGTAATGAAGAAATTCCCGTAAATTCAACGTTCACCGATGGGTGCATACCAGTCCATTAGTGAACAGTGCAATTTCATGTATTTGGTGGGGTTTGGACCCTCAATCCGACTTGAATTGTTATGATCTCGTACAGGCTGTCCCTAAAGGTTTATATTTACAATTTTATAGTTTGGTTGGTTGTTGTTTGGATGCATAGATCGATGTATGAAATGTGGTACATGTGCTTTGAAATGGTAGTTGATTATTCTAGGAAAGAATGGTGAGAAGTTTATAATGGTGAGGTTCGACATTCGGGTATGCAGTCTGGCACTTAGGCGAGTATGCAAGACTCGTATGGAAATGATGAAATATTAATATTGTGTGTATGGCTATAGATATTATAGTTTCGATAAAATATAAATGTATAATTAGTAATACAAATACCCTAATCTTGTAATGCATGTGGTAGATGCTTGATCCATGGTATTGATGAGACATTCTCCTATAGGGCAACAAGGCTAGTCAAGGAGTGCTAATATGGACAACAGTCGACCTATAGTGCACATGGAAGGACTAATCTTAAGCCTAATGCGTGGTTGTCCTTTATCACACATGATGAGACCGGATAGTCGTAGATTTGTAATCCATTACCATAAGGGGTGAGACCAAATTGTGTTTAAGGTCATTAAAATAGTATAATATCATTATGTAGGTGAGCGTAGGCGAGTCTAGAATGTACTATACTTAGGCTTAAAATAAGTTATATCACTGTCATTGTAATGTACTGTTATTAGATTTTCTGCACTCACACGGTTGTATATCTACCCACTCACATTTCAATTTATATTCTTTAGGTTATTGGAGTCCGAAGACCTAAAGGACTGGGAGATGAAACTTGTATGTACCGTATAACTTGTAAATAAAATATGTATATAATGACTTGATGTGACAGTGTGTGGTGTTGTTTGGGTTTAGGTAGTAAGGACTTACGTATTGGCATCAGAATATGTAGACGGATTCTCATATATATATATATATATATATGTGTGTGTGTGTGTGTGTGTGTGTGTGTGATATTAAGCATTAATTTGACCATCTACTGTGATATTTTGAAGGTTTAGGTTAATGTAATTTTTATCTTATGCTCTCTCTATGTATATCATATGTATTATCTTCCAATGAATTGCCATTTTGGAACTCTGTTTTGTAGTTATGAGATTTTGAAATGGCGGGTTGTTGTGTTTTGTATCATTACATAGGTTATAGAATTTGGTACGTACTGAGAGAGCATATTTGCATACTTTATAAAATATATAAAATATAAGAGCCAAATTTATATTTTTAAATACAGTATCCTATTCCAGTCATTGATCTTCTAGTTATCCATTAAGGAGTCGCTAATGAATCTCATTTATAAATAACTAAAGCATGAATAATTCAGAGGAAACTAAAATGAGGACCAATGGTAGTGGGTTTAATATTAGAGCGGGTGCAAGTGACCGAGTGCATGTCCCTGAGATTCATGTTGTGAACATGCCCATTTGGTTTCATAGGTATCTCCAAGAAACTACTCAGATTTGCACCACCACCGCCGCCGCCAAACCCGTTGCTACAATCGAAGCTGTGGTTGGTGTTCCACTACAAAATGTTCATTTCTCAAAGTGCTACAAGTATTTTTTAAACTTAGATGGAAAGTTGTGTAATGGGACATAATCATAGGTAGCAACTATGACATGGCCAAATAATTGTGAGAAGATATTCCATTTATTGGGAATAAGTTATGCAAATAAGAGGTAGTTGTAGGCATCTACAGGAATGGGTAGCAAAGTCGTAAGAGACTGTTATAGTCGAGATAGAGGATAATATCATTACTTAGGAGTTTGTCAAAATTCAATTTAAGAAAAAAAATCCTTTTCTAGAGCAGGGATGGGAATGTTACTAGAAGAGTTTATTTAGCTTAAGCAAGGAGACATGACAATAAAGGAGTATGCAAATAAATTCAACGAGTTAGCAAAGTTTGGATTTGAATTAATTAAAACCCAAGAAAATAAGGCTGATAAATTTTCTAAGGGATTGAATTCCACACAAATGGAGTTAGCTTTGAATCAATACCATTAAGGCCTACATACGAAAAATTGGTTGAGGGTGCTTTGCGGATTGCTATAGGGGGAAATGTGAAGAAGTAGCAAGTATCGGGTGTAAATTAGAGCAAGTGCAAGACTGAAGGATAGTAAAGTGGTCAAAATAAGAAGTAGGTTACTAAATGTTGGAGGCGTAATAAGATAGGGAATATAACTAAGAACTGTAGGGTGAACTTTCAAAGGGGAATGATGTGTCATCAATGTAGAAAGATGGGACACTTGTCAAAGGATGGTCTGGACATTTGGAATGGTTGAAAGGGATTAAGTGCCATAACTATGACTAGATGTGACGTTATACGAATGATTGCTTAAAACAATAGAAGGAGGGCAAGACTGTTAAGGCTTATGCATCAGAAACAATACCCACTGCCAGTATTGCACTAACAGCTAGATGAAGTCAGTTATGGAAGGTGTGTTGTCACTATCCAATTTACCTACCAGAGTTTTATTTGACATTGGTGCATCACATTCCTTCATATCCAATGCATTAGTGCAAATATTAGGAGTAATCACTGATTTTGTGCATGAAGTTATTACTGTGTTGAATCCTATTGGGGATTAACGTATTTGTCAGCTATTTGCTATGGCCTTAAGTTGGTTATAAACAGTGTAGAATTAAATTGTTATCATATATGCTTGTTTTGCTTGATCAGGATTGGTAATGGGAATTGACTGCAAGACTCGGTATGTAGTAGTTTTAGATTGTTATAGGAGGACTGTTTGTTTAAGTAGTTGTCGGAAATGCGATTTGATAGTTCTATGTGTGCAAAATGTTTCCATGATGAATTCATATTTATAATCGTTAGTCCTATCACAAGATGTGTTCGCATCCATTTACATCGTTAAACTTTTTCCAAACATATTCGTTGAGGTTTTTGAGCTTTCTCTCCATTAAGAAATTGAGTCTAGGATTAACCTCGAGAAAGACACTAGGCCAGTGGTTAAGCCTTTAAGATATATGGCTCCAAAAAAGAGAAGAGAATTAGGAAAATAGGTTCCATAGTGATTACAAAAAGGATTCACTAGGCAAAGTATTTCATAACGGGGAGCACTTTTTTTTGCTAATAAGGTAGATGGTTTCGTAAGGCTTTGCTTCAATTATCGAGAACTGAATAAGCAGAGGAAGAAAAATATTTTTCATTACATCGTATTAATTACCTCTCCAATCAAACTTTCGAGGAAAGGGCATTCTTGCATCTTGATCTTACTGTAAGATTTCATCAGTTGAGAGTTGCGGAGGAGAGCACTACGATACGTAAATGGGTTGTGTTGTCATCTGGGCTAACTAATGCCAAATCTTTTTTTTTTGATCTGCTGAGTTGAGTCTTTCGAAAATAGAAGAATAAATTTATAATCATATTTTTTGATGACGTCCTAGTATTTTCTAGATAAGAGAAGGAGCGTGAGTCGCATTTAAGAAAATTATCCGATGTACTAAGAAGTAATCAGTTAAAGACTAAATTTTTGAAATGCGATTCTTACAGAATTAAGGTCTGATTTCTAGGACATGTTGTATCTTGGAATGATTTGGCAGTAGATCTAGCGAAAGTGGAAGCTTTTAAGGATTGGAAGGTTCTGAAGAATTCTTTAGAAGTATGTAGTTTCATGGGATTAATTGGTTTCTATCGAAGGTTTATACAGGATCCTGGAAAGATATCTTCAATATTTACGAAGTATACGAAAATGAACTTGGTTTATGTTTGGAGTGCGGGGTATGAAGAAGAATTTGTCAAGTTGAAAGAGATGTTGATGAGCGCACCTATTTTGGTTATTCTTGATGGTACTAAACTATTTACCATCTATGTTGATGCTTGTGGTACTGCTCTTGGCACAATCTTAATGCATGAAGGTAGGGTTATAACATATACATGTTGACAGCTGAAGATGAAACAAAAAAAAAACCCTACACATGTTTTGGAGTTAGCTGCGACTGTATTTTCTTTTAAGTCATGGAGATACTATTACATGGAGAGAGATTTGATCTATTTACGGTTCATAAGTCGTTGAAGTATTTATTTCCATAGAAGGATTTAAACTTGAGACATCAGAAGTGGATGTTGGCATCTTTGAATTTGGTATTGCTTATAAACTTTGAAAGGGAAATTTTACGGCAGATGCACTGAGTGGGAAGCATGCGATGTTGGGTGCTATGATGCTAGAGATGTGGTATTTGAAGTATATTTTTGGATTTGATTTTCGATTACCGACGGATATTATAGCTGGATTATTGGCAACCTTAGAGGTTGGACTAACGAGAGTGCACAAGGTTGGTAAGAATTAAAGTAAGTATGGTTCAGAATTTGAATAAACTTGTAAAGGGTGAGAAGTCGACTCATTTGTAGCAATATCAAAAAGAAGAGAAAGGTTACTTAATAGGAGACAAAAGGTTGTGTGTTCCAAAGTTAAAGCAGCTACTTGATTATATCTTAGAGGAGTGTCATCATTCAAAGATGGCCTTTCGTCTTGGTGATGATAAAAGGTAAAGGGACATGAAGAGAGTTTAAATATTAGCCAGGATGAAGAGGGATATGACAAAGTATATAGGGAGATGTCGCACTTGTCGGAGATTTAAGGCAAATCGGAGAAAATCGAATGGATTATTGATGCCCTTGGAAGTTCTGCAGTAGAAATGGGAAAGTGTTTCGATGGATTGTACAGATGGGTTGCAAAGGAATAGAAGAGGTAATAAGAATATTTACATAGTGGTGGATCGACTAATGAAGAGTTCCCACTTCTTCTCTGTAAAGAGCATAAGGACGGTAGCATGTTTAGCAACATTATATATTAAGGAAGGGTTAGATTGCATGGTATACCTATATTGTGAGTGAATAGGATCCACTATTTACGAGTTAGTTCTGGAGGATCCTACAGGATAGCTTCGGAACAAAATAGAGTTTAAGCACGACATATCATCCATCGATAAACGAACAGACCTAAAGGGTGAATAGACTGTTAGAAGATTTTTTGAGGGTGTGCATCCTAGATTTTGTTGGTGCTTGGGAGGACCATTTTCTTCTAGTAGAATTTTCATATAATAACATCTATCAAGCTAGTATTAGGATGACATCATTCGAAGCATTATACGGTAGGTCTTGTAAATCAATTTACGTTCTTAGGTGTTGACATATAAGATGATACTTAGACCGCAAATGATAAAGGATATATCGGAGAAGGTAGAGTTGATAAGGAAAATGATATTGATGGTACATGACATATACAAGTTGTATGCTGATAAAAGGAATAAGGAGTTGGAATTCGAAGTTGATGATATTATGTTTGTAAAATTAAAACCTCTTAAGCATGTGATGAGGTATGATGCTCAGGCAAGTTGGCGTCAAGATTTTTTGGACTGTTTAAGGTGTTAGAGCATATTGGAGTATTAGCATATAGAGTAGAGACTACTTAGATGGCTGGAGTTCATAATGTATTCCATGTGCCACATTTGTGGAAATTTATACATGACTCAACCATAGTATTAGAGTCTAGTCATTTGAAGGATGTGGAGTTAGAGGCTAAAGTAAGTTTGTAACAACCCAAAAATTTTAGTCCTTTGAAATTGAAGCATTCAATTGATTTTTAAAATATTGGAAATTTAATTTTGTAAGTTAAATAGTTTGAATTTAAAATATAGCGATTTATTTGATAATTAACTTGTTGAATTTAGTATTTTGAATTTTTAGTCCTGAATTTAATGTGAATAAAATTGATTTCAAAAGTTGATTTAAATTCTATTTAAATAAGAATGGAAGTAGTAAACTTTTATGTTAGAATTAAAGGTGATTTATTTGGTTTTATGATAATTCATTTTATTTAACGTGTAAAAATAGCCTTACCGGTATTGTCTTGGAAATAGATGAAACCGGTTTCATTGGATACGTGATAATAAACTATAGTATGCCATTGAATTTCATGACAATTGGATGTATCATTTGATCATGCGAGTTCGAACATATAGAAAATAATATTAAAAATTTAAATAAATAATTGGGTTTGAAAAGCTATGTTCTATATATGATCGAATTAGGTCTCGAGACTAGTTCCATTGTATTCGGAATTTGGCTATAACATATAGAGCGCAAGGCGACACATTTCAATAGGGGTTCAGGATTTTTAGACGTTTAAATCAGGATATTATAGTACAAAAATATAAATAAATTATATCAGCCATAACCTGTGTCCTAAGGCCCATACCCAAGCATGTTTGACCATAACCTCACCGTCCTATTTATTAGCAACCAATCAGAGAAAATTTTCCCAAAAAATTTAAAAATCCCTCCTAGCAAATCAGACGGCTCACGTTTGATTTCCATGCTAGAGGCCGAGATGCACGGAGTGGTCAATAGGGGAAAGATGTGGCATGGTTAGGGGAACCCATCCGCGGTGGGTTTCAAAAGCTACTTAAAGAGATTTGGACATATCTTAACAAACTAATATGTGGTCCTGATATCCTCCTACCAGGGAATGGGATTATAGTAAATATCCTCCGGTTATTGCTCCATAAGGAATTAATGTCCCTTTTGACTCAACAGTTATTCTTTATGCTAATTTATTGAATAAATCTAAAAAAGTAGTTTCCCAACTTTAGATGTAAAGCAACTGTCTAGTTGTAATTTTAGTTTCATTGTTACTAGAGTTGTAATCTTTTATTACTATAATAAAGAATTTTGATTATTCTGGTCTTGACGTCCTTTTTCCTTTATGTTTAAATAGGAGTTAAAGTTATCTGCAACTCCTCTCTCATTAGATTCGACATCTTGGTTTATCAATATTAAAGACAAATTGTTAGCGGAACTTGAAAAGCGAAAACCTCTTGAAGATAGTTTGCATGCTCGTTTCCAAGCTGACACAGAAGCATTAAAATGGTATAGTCAATTTTTTCTTCAGAAAACAATTATCAAAAATCTCAACGATCAAATTACAAATTGAGAAGTTGATGTTAAGAGCAAGAGTGAATCGATTTTCACGTTGAAGTGTCAAGTCAAGTCAAATCCTTCAGTTGACGTTGACCACAGAATTTAAGAGCTTCTTCAACAAGTAAATGATTTGGAAATTAAGTTGAAAGATAGTAATGCTTAATGTGAATCGCTTGAATTTATTATGGGAAGTAATATTTCAAATATTGATTCACCACCTTCTTCCACTATTCCCTCCGTTGAAAAATTAACAAGATCTACTTCTCCTGCTATCCAAAAATTCCCTACTATGACCAATCCTTCCCTTGGTTTAGACGATCAAGTAATAGGAGGATGGTGCAGCAAAATCAAATTCGAAATGATGAAATATTTCAATGAGCAACAGAAGAGGAGACACTTACAATGCATAAATGATAATGTTGCCAAATTTCAAAAGCTTGAACGTGAGGGTATTTTCTTCTAAAGCGTGTCACTGACTTGGAAAGGGAAAATAAAACCCTTAAAGGCGCGAACAAAGCCTTTTAGCTATGCTTTGAAGACCAACATCAAGGCTATTGATCATGAAGGCAAGATTAGAAAGAAATAGAAGAAACTTAAAGAAGTTCTTTGCATTGCTCTTCATCACATTATTGATCCTTTAATTGCTAAGAATTTGAATAAAGCCGTCCAAGACTTATGAACCATTTATATTATATAGTGTATACGTTATTTTCTTATATACTTGTAAATAATTTCAAAAATTGTTGAAATTTTAATTATCACCTGGTTCATGATCTTTTCTTGTAATTTTGTTTTTGAAACATTTATTTGACAGTTTATACCACAAATTCTATATTTGCTGGATCTTTCAATTTTTTTGCTATTCTGCTTTCCCTGAAAAGCACGAATCAAA
Organism: Allium cepa; assembly: GCA_030765085.1. Taxonomy (NCBI): domain Eukaryota; kingdom Viridiplantae; phylum Streptophyta; class Magnoliopsida; order Asparagales; family Amaryllidaceae; genus Allium; species Allium cepa. Next base: position 868,684,129 of record CM060943.1, on the reverse strand, counting down.
CAATATTTCTTATTGTTAGCATGAAAATTTATATAAAATTTTATCCATATCATTTGCGGAGATTAATAAATCATTATGTCTACATATGATAATAAGTGAAAAGTAATCGCTTTTAATGAAATGTTTTGCAACCCATCCTTGGTGATGATAAGAGATAACTAAGAACTCAACTTTAAACATATTGCTGGAATATATGAAGTCTGACGGTAGAAAAGCACTGTCTCTATCAAGGATATATATGTTTTTAGAAAGTCATCCTTCGGAGATAGATGATAGAAAGTTAATGATGACCATGCATAAGGGTTCGGAGGTCATTGTCTAAACACTTGTGATAGAAACCCAATGTCCCAGGTTCGGTCACAGTGAATTAAATTCAAAAGTTAGATAGTTTTGAACCTAGATTATGGCATTAGTGGATAATAACCGGAAATCCATGATAATCTTCCTAATAGAAGTCTTGGGCCTATATTCAAGCAATAATGAGTTAAATTAAGTAATAGCTTTAAAATCCAGATTCGGATGAAGTTAAGTAATAATTTCAAAACTCAGATTTTGTTTTAGTGGTAGATAATCAGAAATCCATAATAATTATCTTCGTAATAGAAATCTCAAGCCGAGATTAAGACATTAATCAGTGAAGTCCGATAATATTTTTGAAAGCGAGAATCAGGTATTAATAAATGAAGCTTAGAAATGAGAAATCGAAAACCCAAATTTGGGTATAAATATATTGAACCCTTTTCCACCCCTTTATGTTTTGACTTCTTTAACTATGTAAACTCCTTAGGTTTTTTATGTTGTTGCGGTTTGATTGGCTACTTCTCGAGCTTGGACATTCTAATCCACCATTGGATATGCCGCTTCTCGGGCTTGGCGGTCTAAGTCCGATATTTGATGTGCCGCATCTTCGGCTGGGACATCATAGTCCATACTTGATATACCGCTTCTTAGGCTTGGATATCTTAGTCCACTATTGATTGCCGCTTCTTAGGCTTGAACGTCTTAATCCATTGTTGTCCGGTGCTCTTGGTTAGCTTGTTCTCAAGCTGGAACAAAGGACTTATCCAACCTCCCTCTAGGAGGCTCCTTGATCTGGCCATAGTGTGGCATGACAATGGGCTTGTCGATACTTTAACTTGGCAATAGCGTTGCACGAATAAAGGCTTTCACTCCTTCCTCTAGGAGGGGCTTTGCCCTGGCCATAATGTGGTGTGGACAGGGTCTCGTCGATGCGTTAACTTGGCCATAGCATGGCATAGATAAAGGCTTATACTCCTCCCTCCAGGAGGTACCCTACCCTGGCCATACCGTGGTGCAGACAAAGGCTTATCGATGCATTATCCTGGCCATAGCATAGTGCGAGTAAAGGCTTACACTTCTCCCTTAAAGAGGTGTCTTGCCTTGTCCATAGCGTGGTGTGGACAGGGGTTTGTCGATGCTTTATCCTCTCCATAGCGTGGCACGGATAAAGACTTACACTCCTCCATCTAGGAGGTGCTCTGCCCAACTCAGCGTAGATAGAGACTGACCGTTTAAGATAACGTCCAAATGAAAGAAGTATTTCACTCTCGACGATGTAGATTCTCTTTAGTAATATTACACTTTATTGACCTCATTCAATATCTCTTTACAAACTTATTGATTTTTCCTTGAAAGAAAAAGTTGATTATCATCCCTTCCTAGGTTCTATAATGTTTAGTTTCATGACCATTCATCGTATGGTAATGGCAATAGGATCCTCCTAGATTCCTTTCATATTTTGGTTTCTTCTTTTGTGATGACCAATAGTTGAACTCATCTTTGTTTAGCACGTATACATTCTCAATAGATGTTGTTAAGTTGCATTCTTTTGGAAGTCTTGACTTGAAACTTGTTTCTCAAAGACGATTTCATGATCTTTTATTACTTGGCTCTAGAGTTACACTTTTATCAACTAGCTTACCCTTTAAAACCTTTTGTAATTCTAGTATAGGCAGTTTTCCTCTTGTTGCTTATCCCATTTGTGTGACAAGGAGTTGTAATCATCCATTATTTCCTCTCCAATTATCGTGCCTTTGATATAGTGTTAATTTGTTTTCCTCATTTGATCAAACAATTTGTCACTCTCACATTCCTTTTCTCCTAAGGCAATGATTGGGGTGAGACCAATATGAAAAGGGTTTAAACTCCATTTAAGTGGATCATAGGCTTCAACTTTCTTTTTCCTTATGATCCTTAAAGCCTTCAGCCTTAACAATTGTTCTTCTCGTAGATTCTTATCATTAATTGTTTTGTGGGAGAATCCAAGTAGCCGTTGCTCCTATGAACTTGCTCAGATCTTTTGACTCTACTAGTCATGATGAATTAAGATCTTGAGTAGTTAAGCTTGAAATAGGATTGGATTAGACGAAAATGGTTTTGGATGTTCAACAAGATTGGAAGTTCGAGCTTTCCTTCTAGCGCAAAAATTTAACAAGAAAACTAGTAAATGCCCCCAAAGTAGAGTTCAGGGAAAGAGCGGGTTCTTTTAGGTCTCTTTAGGTTAAGTAGAGGGAGAAAGGACGTGAATACTTCCTTTGATTCAACCTTTAGAATACGTCTTTATTGTAAAACTTTCCTTTGTTGAACTTTTGATGTAGTAGAAATGGTTTTATTCTTTCCTTTGAGCCTTCCGAGCTTACTGAAGTTGTTATTACCCTTTCAAAACCTTCCTTTCAAAACGATTGCAGAACTCTTAGAGATGGATCTAAGGATTCAAGGGTACGGTTTGTTTAAATAGTTTCAACCTTGTTAAAAGCAGGCCTTTTAAATGACTTCGGATCAATTCTGAAATCTAAGGGAAGATGGCTTAGGTTTTGAGGTTTCGATCCACTTAAATGTGGGAGTTTGGTAACTGGTGATTTGGAGCTCAAGACTTTGGTTACTTGGAAAAACAGGGGTTTCGACCCACTCGGATGGTTCCATACAATGAAGTGGGTAACTGCAAAACGCAATTAAACACAATAACAGTCTCCAAATAGCTATATGATCAAAAATATTTAAATCTTCGCTTTATTTATCCAATGATGACAATGCCGATCAATTTCCCCTGATTGGATTTACAGATTAGGATTTACAAATCTGCAAACTTAAGAAAATAGAAGAATAGAGTCAATGAATTGGGATTTCCTAAACTATACCCCTTCGGTCTAATTTATAGATGTGGGTTGGCACCTTTCAACTGGTCGAATGGTGGCACTAGATAACTTCCGACTCCTTTGACACTTATGCATCCCTCTACAATGTTTTCAAATGGGCTTGAACACTTCCGTCTTCATCGAAAGGGATGGTTGCGCATTTTCTCTTTGCGTTACTTTATTGTCATAAGAAGCAAAGGTATGAGCTTTCGACTATACCAGTAGATAATTTCCCACGGTTTCGAGGTTGTTGATTTTTTATGATTTCGATGCTGTTATTAGCTTTCGAATATATGCTATCGACTTGATGCAGAACCTTCCACGGATATTAAAGGCTTCGACTGGTATGAAAGGCTTGATTATCCTTTTGAAAGGGTTGTCATGACCAAGTCATCTTTTGGAGTAGTATGAATGAAGGCAAAACCTTTGGTTTCGAAAGGCTTGGTGCATATATGAAGGGCTGCCATTCATTGTCTTCAAAAGATGTTTCTTCAACTCATTCGAATGGCCTTCATGCATGTGGAAGCACCTTCTTCGAAAAGGAAGCATTAAAGCGGAAGGGTGCTTTCGACCCTTTCGAACCCTATCCAAGGTTGTAATAGTTCTAGTCTTCGGCAGTAGCATTCCTTCGACCCCTTCGAAATGTCTTCCTGGAGCTATTCTCTTTTGTTCTTCTTTGTCTTCTACTCATTCTAGTTTCGAAAGGCCGCAACAGTTTTTGGTTGTAACATACAACTTACTTGATCTTGGATTTATATATACATTCTTACCCTTAGGAGTCAGTGAATAGAACTGTGCAACCTCAGATGACCTTTTGTCTATATAGGTGCCCCATACAGATTAAGACCGCTCTACTAGCAATAATGAAAACCTTACCATTATAGTGATCTCTATTGTCTATATCTATTCCACTACTATGGGTATAAGTATCCTTTAAGCACTGCTCTAGACCCTTCTGAAGGCTTGGTTTGAAACATACAACAACATTTAAACAGATACAAAACATTAGAACCGCACTATGATCTGAATCTAGTCACCTACTTCCATGCTTCCCTCATTGTATGTTTTCTTCGACCCAATGGATAACACAAGCATAATAATGTTTCGACCATGGAATCATACTAATGTCTATCTCTATGTTTGCCTGATCATGTACTGATCGTTGTCTTCACATGCTGGAACATTTTCCTCAATCTAGAACCGACACCTTGCTTTCATGTGCCCTCCAAAATGTATACGCCCATTTTATGTGTCTGTGAAATGATCACGGTCCTAATCTCATATTCGATAGGCCCTTGATCACTATCTCGATCTCATACTATTTCTATGTATGACTAGTTGTGCCTTGCGTCCCTTGCCTTGGTTGCTATCTACATGCCAAATGCCTTTTTGACCATTACCAATAACTGATGCATTGCCTTGCTTCCGCATTTGGATCCCATTCTTGTAGCATGTGATGACCCGCCCTTCTCACTACCAGAAAGACGCATCATCAATAAGAAAGAAAGGGATAGAAATAGAAAAGAATAGAAAAGAAAGAAACAAAACATCAGAATCTCACAGTGGAACGGAGCAAAATATAATATATCACATATCTATTACATAGATTTACATATGTCAGAGTTATATAATATCAATACACATGACAATCATACATATATCTGTCACTATATACATCAGAGATACAATAGTCAACTAACACAGCGGAACTAGATAGATATCTACAATGCTGAAGCCTCCTGCTCCATTTGCTCCTCCAGAAGTCGACAAAGCCAACCTGAATCCCTTGGCTACCCGTAAAAATTTGGGTACCCGAAAGTTTATGAAAAACAAAAATAAACTCCGGGTCAGACATGGGTCTGGTATGAGTAAACGGTTTAAATTGTTTAACTTTGAAAACCTTTTAAAAACAAAGGTATCACGTAAGACTCCCCACAAATAAATACGGGAAAGTTTTTACCTTACCATAACCAAAACATTTTATAGGAAATCCAGTGATATTATAATAGTGTCTAGCAAGTAAAATACAGAAATAGCTGAAATGCTTACATCTCACATTTCAACATAGTTGGGCACAATCAAAACGTACGGCGCTTATTGGAAATTGGATCCCATACAATGGCAGGGCTACTGGGGTACCGCCCGTCACAGTACGTGATCTAGATCACAGTACCGAGGAGCCACCCTAACTCCCCTGCAACACAAGGCCGGAACCATTCCTTACTGAACAGTCCCGAACAAGATAACCCCGCAGTTGGTGCGCAATTCCAACCGCCCACACAGCCGAAATAAAGGGACATCTAGACAGGGGTATATCTCGTCCTGCTTGGGCATGACCCACCTAACCTTGCTGCACCTCCCCTGTTTTAGCCATTCCCGGTTGATGAGGCTTGAGGCTGGATTACCTTTATAGGACAAATATCTTAGAATGCTCATCGTCCGCCTGACGATGTGCTGAAAGCATTCAATCCATACAAGTTCGTTCCGGGTTCGAACGAAACCGAAGGCATTATCCCGTCGCACTCATTTTGGAATCACCCTCAGAGTCAACGACGATAACCCTTGCATTCTGAAAGCACCATCTTGATCTTCACTTGAGAATTCACGACCTAACGTTTAATTTGGATCGATGTGGTTTTCGGAATATCAATTGGATACCCGATCCCGGTCTCATCGAAATCCAAACGCCATTTTAAAGGCCAAGTTGTCTAATTAACTTAAACAGTTTAATAATTTAAATTCAACAATTGAATTAATATAACATTTATCACAGATGAATCATATACAATTGCCATGGATATATTAAAGCATATCAGAGAGCATCACAGAATATCATCAATAAACAACACAAACAAATATACAACACATACAACATCCATAAGCAATCATCTTTAATTATCAATTTAATCCATTCAATTGAATTAATTTCTTGAGGATTAACCTCTTAATCCTGGTAGATATAACTCATTACTTATTCCATTATTTAATTAATAATCGTCTCTTAATTAATAATTATATCTTAATTACTTAGTTAATTAATCCTAATTATTAATTAATAGCTTTAATTATTAACTTATAAAAATTAATTATCCATCAGTTACTTAATTACTTGAGAGTTAATCTCTAAACCCTGTTTAATCACTTATTTCCCTTCAAATTATTCAATCAACAAATCATTTCTTAATAAATGTTTATGTCTTAATTACTTATTACTTAATTACTTTATTCACATTATTTAATTAATTACTTTCTTAGTCAAGTTATCTGACTTTAATTACTTAAGTAATTATTTCTTAATCACTATTCTTCGGCCTAAATAGAACTTAATTCCTTGTTTATTTATTGCTAATTGCTTCATTAATCATTTTTCAATTCTTAATTAAATCACTTGATTAATTACTATTACTCGTTTATTAATTAATTAGGTGGTTAATTACAATTTCACTTATTATTTATAATACATTACTAATTAAAATTACAAAGTAATTACTCTTAATTACTTTTGAATTCTATCAATCGCTATTGATTATTTACTTAATCAACATTCAAGACTTCTTGAAATTAGATATCAACTAAATTACTAACTGAAACATTATTTGTTAACTTACTTAATTCATTACTTAATACAAATATTAACAATATTTTAAAAACATGGTTAAGCTTAAACAAAAGTAATTAGTTAATTTAAAATAATTAATTACGAGTGAACCTGCTAATAAGCCTCAACTATGATAAACAAACTTGAATTAAACTTTTACTTAAATCTTGAACAATATACATTTTTATGAGGCACTTTGCTGAAATCTATGTTTACTAACAAATTTCATAAAATCATATACTCAGGTATAAAAGAACCCGAGCCTTCCCAGTTACAGTCACTTCACTGCTTCGAGTAAATCACTCCTTCACCCGAGTCACCAACCAGAAACGTAAAATCACCTTCTTCCCTCAGTTTGATTTACAGCAAGCTTTTATATAAAACTTTAATTAAAGAATAACCAACAGAGTATATTCGCACTCGAACACAAGGAAACTCGAAGCAAACAATCAAAACTCTCAAGTATAACTCGAGACAGCACCCCCTTCTCCCCAACGTCAAACACTGATACGCCCCGGTGCCCGTACACGTGTACATCGCCGTTCATGGCTCCGGCGATCATCTGAGGCTTCGCGCAAATCACAATTAACATGAATACGAGAAAAACCAAAGTCACAGTTCCATCAAAATTCACAATCGAAAAATTAAAGTTCGAACGAAAGAAGGAATTCTACCCACGGCAAACAAACGCCTGGCCACCAAAACGCAGACCACCATAGATGATGCAACCTCGTCTACACCTCGTCAACGTCACCAGAAACCTTCCTCTCAAGCCTCGATTCACTCGGTCATGTGCGCGAGTCGAAACCCATTGTTTACTGGCATGAACGAAAATGCGCAGAAAACCCTAATTCGATCTCATATCATAATTCTAAGCGATGGAAAAATTATTCAATATTTTTCCTAAGATCACTGATCTTTGTACTAACTTCAGGTTAAATTTCAGCATTTTACAATGAGTAAATTTCGAGAATTTGATAAAACTTCAATTTCCATTCAAAGTCGAACTGCTCATGAAATACTTAAGTAAAGGACTTCGTTTTTGTTTCAAAATTCATGAATTCCAGTAATGTTTCAAATTATAAACAAGAATTAACTTATTTCATCAATTGAACTTATCACATTTTTATTTCATTTCCTGCAATCATGGTTTCCAGAGATGCTGTTCTTGTAATATGTTTAAAACAGTGTAAGAATCTTAATCTAGAGTTTAATTTTCTTGTATTTTATGTAACTCTACATTAAACATGATTAGATGCAAGATTTTCTTAAGTTTTGAAAATAAATTTCAACTGTTACCATCATAGTGCACAGAGCAACATATAATTATACAAAATAAGGCATATTCCAAATCATAGGATCATTGAATCATAAACTAATTTAAATTGAACTTGAACTTCAAATTTAATGTTTACTCACCAGCAAGATTTTGTAGAACAGAGCATACTTGATGATATGAAACCTGAAGGTTTGAAACAGCCTTTGTCCTATGTTCTATTTTTATTTTGAATATGTTCTCTTTTTCTTATTTTAGCTTCTTCTGGCATTCATTCACTTTTTTTTTCTTTTTCTTTTTGTTATACGAAGTAGAAGTAGCATGAGATACATATAAATAAAGAACAGAATGAAGGCTTCAACTAGACAGAAGTTTGTGGATAAATATCTTGACTTGTCAAAAATGGAGGCTGAGATATTAGTATTAAATGGTTGCCTCCTAAATAGGTTTACACACTCATTATCTTCAGCTTCACATAAATAATCATATATAATTGTTTTGTACCCTACAAAAGTATATTAATTTTCTCTTTATGTTGCAGGCCAGCACAGCTTACACAAGAAGCTTTTCATTAATTTATATTTGTTTTGTACCTTAATTAGTTTGTATAATGATTACAATATTTACATAGTTATCATGTTTTGCTATGTAAACGAATTTTTTTGTACTAAGTATACTTGCAGGTAGGCCTGTGTTTCTATTTTTTTTTTATATTTGCAAATGGATTGGCTTATGAATGAAGATATATGTTTTAGATATGTTTTGTTTTACCTGACATCTAGTTGAATAGTTTAGATATACATGTTTGGCTTATATTTTACATTAGTACTTAATTTCAGTTTATGTTGTATGATAATATTTGTTTTATTATTTTCTTGCTTGATTCATATGCAAATATTTGTCTTATTTTATTTTATTTTATTTTTCTTGCAAAACTTCAACTTATGTTGTATTTCAATTTTTAACATTCACTATTTAAATTATATCCTTATGGTTTACTTATATTTTACTGATAGAATTTGATTTCGTTTCAAACATTATTATATATATATTTATTCATTTCTATTTGTATTTTAACTATCCACAAATAAGTTACATTCATATATTTGACTTATTTTTATGTTGATAGGATTTGATTTTAATTTCAAACAAAAACATCCACATCTATACATTTATTTATCACATGTTAACAAGACAAAGTATTTTAATGAAATTATATAAGGAAATTTTGTTGTAAATATTATTGAGATATTTTATTCTAAATATTTTTAAGAGATTTATTTTAAACTTTCAAACCAATTTCCTTTTTAAAATACAAATCCATTCTAAACAAATGGAAATTATTCCAAATGATTAAATCATTTTAATATGATCAGTTCACATTTTATTTAATTGGATTAAATATTTATTAAAATAGACGGGGCCAAAAATCCAGGGTCGTTACATTCCTCCCCCCTTAAAAGAATTTCGTCCCCGAAATTTAAAACAAAGATATTTTAAAAGTTGTCATATCAACCATTCAAACATATCATTCATATATTAACAAACAACCAACAATCTATTCTAACAAACATCCCTAGCTATCCGGACACAAATCCAGATAAGCTTTCTTAAACTATACAGAGTTTCCTGGGTGAAATCCCTGGAATCCTCGCTCCACTACACTATGACGAGCTACACTACTATACTTGTGAGTTGCCTCTCACCTTAACTAACAATCCGAACTAAATCTCTATCTACAGTCACATTCGGCTCATCGTTCAAGTCTTCCTGTACTATTGATTCTGCAACTAATACTGAATCAAGAACAAAATTTCTTAGATGGGTTACACAAAATACACTATGAATTCCAGACATCTTTTTCTGACAATTCGACTCTGCAAGCTACAGTTCCAATCTTTTCAATATCCAATATAGTCCAATATATCCTGAGTCAAGTTTTTCCGCCTTCTGAATCTAATAGTTCCTTTTTAATCGGGAAACTTTGGTCAAAAAAAATTACCAAACTCAAATTCCAATTATCTCCTTCTTATCTGTGTACTTCTTCTTCTGACGGTCTTGAGAAGCTCTTACAAAACTGATCCGAACACAAGATAGTCTTTCCATAATCTACCAAAATCCAAACTCAAACTTACCGCATATCCTCCAAAATACGGTTCAGTCTCTCTGTTCGTCCGTATGAGGATGATAGGCTATACTAAATTTCAAATTCGATCCCAAAGTCGATTGTAGAACTGACGCAGCGGATTAATAAAAAAAAAATCGATATAACGATGAAATTAGCAATCGGTGGATTGATGAATACCAAAATTCTCAAATTCGTTGATCCGAAGATACCGAATTCTAGCTATCTCTAACACGTTGATCGCGCACGATACCGTGAAAGAAGATCTTCAATTCTTCAAACGTTGACCAAGCGCACTTGATTCCGCGAATCAGCTTCAACAATCGTTGATTCGAGCGCACTCGAATAACCGAAAGTGGAGATAGGAGATTACACTCAACTACCAATTTAAGATGAAAGCACACAGCAATCAACAAGAAATTTTATTCAAAAATCAACCACTAAAAAGTTACAACTCACTTGCTATTTATAGAGTTTTGACCCTGAGCCTTAAGTCGTACACGACTTACGACTTACCCATAGGTCGGCGTCGACTCATCAACAAACGCGACTCAACAACACACGACTTAAGCAAGCAACGACTCAACGACTCAGCTACATCACAACACACCGACTCAATAACATACTGACCTACGACTTTCCAACGGTTCAAAGCTCTACCGACTCAACATTTGAACGACTCATCCCAACATAACTGGCTGACGCAATGACTTAATGACTCAACAAATTACAACACTTAACCCGTATACGACTTATCTTCCAAGCGACTCAACTCCCAGCGCCTTAACTCCTCCGAGTGACTTGAGGCTTCATTAGGTCGTGGCGTATTTTCACTTGACTCCTTAGGTCGCGGCCGACCTAAAACATGCTCTGGTTTATTTAACTCGTTGTTAACTAGTGGCCGACTTAAATCCGAGGCTTCCTCCACACGACTTAAGTTAGGTCGTGGACGACTCATAGCTGCTGTGTCGTTAGGTCGTATACGACCCCTCAAATCTGAGCAACTTAAGTCCTCATTAACTCGTATCTCCTTCTCTTCATTCTTGTTAAGTCGTAGCTCTTTCCTCCAAGCTTTGTTAAGTCGTAGACGACTTAAACTTCCTGAATGACTCAACAACATAGCCTTGTCCAAACGACTTAAAGTTCTTGAATCATTTAAACTTGTTGATTCCGTAGTTCGCGCTGCATCATCCTCCCCTGGTTGAGAAAAATTCGTCCTCGAATTTGTAAATTCCTCTACACCAGATTGTTCATCTCCATAGTACGGCATAAGATACTTAACATTGAACACGTCAGAGGTGTACACATCCTCTGGCAGCTTCAACTTATAAGCATTGTCATTAATCCGTTTCACCACTTCGACAGGACCAATTTTTCTGTCTTTCAACTTGTTATAAGCGCCCACTGGAAAACGATCCTTCGTTAACGCAGCGTAAACCAAATCACCTTCCTTGAATTCAACAGTTCGTCGTTTCAAGTCTGCAATCTTTTTGTATTTCTCATTCGACTTCTCTAATCGTTCCCGAACGATTTCATGACATTCAGTCAACCCTTCAACAAAGTCTATAGCTCGTTTAACCGTCTCCTTCGGTTGTGGTACTACTGCTAAGTCCAATGGTCCCCTGGGTAGATTCGAATATACAATCTGAAATGGACGGAATCCCGTACTACGATTTACCGCATGATTATGTGCAAATTCTGCCTGACATAACTTCATGTCCCAACTTCTCAGATTGTCTTTCACCAAACATCGTAACAAATTTCCCAATGATCTGTTAACAACTTCGGTCTGTCCATCCGTTTGCGGATGATAAGCACTGCTGAATTTCAACTTCGTTCCTACCATCTTCCACAAACTCAACCAAAAATGACTCAGAAAATGAGTATCTCTATCCGACACAATAGACTCTGGTAACCCATGAAGTCGATAGATTTCTTTAAAGAACAACTGAGCAACACGAACAGCATCCGCCGTCTTCTTACAAGCAATAAAATGTGCCATTTTCGAAAATCTATCCACCACAACAAATATAGAATCATTTCCCCTTTGAGTTCTAGGCAAACCCAACACAAAATCCATACTAATATCCACCCATGGTTTAATAGGCATGGGTAATGGCATATATAATCCTGCATTGGTCGTAGTTCCCTTCGAAACCTGACATATATGACATCTCTCCACAAACCTTTCAACCACTCTCCTCATCGACGACCAAAAGTAAGATTGAGAAATCAAATGCAATGTACGATAACGGCCCACATGTCCTTCCTCGTGCAATTCCTTGATAATCTTCATTCTCAAACTGCTCTCTGGAATACATAACTGATTTCCTTTAAACAGAAAACCATTAACCAACACAAATTCATCAGTACATCCTTCCTTGACTTTCTCAACAAATTTCACAAAGTAAGGATCGTCTTCAATCAGCTCTAGCAATAATTCAAACCCTGTCACTTCAACTTTTATTGTCGTTAATAAATGACTCCTCCTACTCAAAGCATCAGCCATACGATTCGTTACCCCAGATTTATGTTTCACGATAAAAGTAAACTGTTGTAAATAAGAAATCCATGATGCATGTCTCGCTGAAATCTTATCCTGCCCCTGCAAATGCTTCAACGCCTCATGATCAGTGTAAAGAACAAACTCTTTCTGAAATAGATAATGCCTCCAATGTTTAACAGCTTGCACAACAGCATAAAACTCAGCATCGTATGTACTATATCTCATATTTGCCCTTGATAACTTCTCACTGAAATACGCTATAGGTCTTCCACTCTGACTCAACACTCCTCCAATCCCAACCTTTGATGCATCAGTGTGTAACTCAAACAACAACTGAAAATCTAGTAAAACAAGAATTGGTGCTGTCGTCAACAGTTATTTGATTCGTTCAAAAGCAACTCCTGCTTCCTCTGTCCAAGAAAATTGTTTCCCTTTCATGCAATCGGTAACTGGTGCCATCACGCTACTGAAGTGTGGAATGAATCTTCGGTAGAATGATGCCAATCCATGAAAACTTCTAACTTCAGTGATAGTTCTCGGCTGTGGCCAATTTCTAACTGCTTTAACTTTACTCTGGTCCACCTGGATTCCCTTCTCAGATACAACATATCCTAAAAATAATACACTTCGAGTCATGAACACACATTTCTTCGTAGCTGCATAAATTGTTCCTCACGAAGAATAATCAACACCTTTCTGAAATGCTCTACATGTTCCTCTGCGCTCGCACTATAAATCAGAATATCATCAAAGTAAACTACAACAAACTTCCCAGTGTATGGTCTGAGGATTTGATTCATCACCCTCATAAATGTACTTGGTGCATTCGATAGACCAAATGGCATAACCAACCATTCATACAATCCTTCCCTTGTTTTGAACGCGGTCTTCCATTCGTCTCCCGGTCTAATTCGAATCTGATGATAACCACTCTTCAAATCGATCTTCGAAAAGATAGTAGCCCCACTCAACTGATCTAGCAAGTCATCCAACCTTGGCATAGGAAATCTGTAGTGAACAGTAATCTTGTTCAAAGCTCTACTATCGGTACACATTCTCCATGTTCCATCCTTCTTCGGCACTAACAATGCTGGTACTGCACAAGGACTCAAGCTTTCCTGAACACGTCCCTGCCCTAATAACTCTTCCACTTGCCTTTGCAACTCCTCATGTTCCTTCGGACTCATTCGATAATGTGGTCGATGTGGTAAAACTGCTCCCGGAACAAGATCAATTTGATGTTGAATGTCCCGCAGTGGCGGTAACTCCTTAGGCAACTCTTCTGGAAATACATCCTCAAATTCTTTCAAAACTGGCTTTGCTTCTTATGTAATTTCAACCTCTTCATGACTCTCTCGTCCAATCAACAAATAGACTTCAGGCTCATCTTCAACTTCCTTAACAAACTCCTTCAAAGATAGCAAAGTTTTCAGCTCTTCAATCTCCTCCAACTTGCTTTCCTTCTGTTGTTGCTTCTTAGGAACTAAAGTGATTTTAGTACCTTCGAACATGAAACTGTAACTATTAGCACGACCATCATGTTGCACTGCTCTATCAAACTGCCATGGTCTGCCCAACAACAGATGACACACATCCATGTCTACAACGTCACACCAAATTTCGTCTTTGTACTTCTTCCCAATAGAAAAATTAACACAAGCCCTTCGACACACCTTCACTTCACCACCCTTCCTCAACCGTGCTAACTTGTACGGTTTAGGATGCTTCTCAGTTTTCAAGTTCAACTTCTTTACTGCTTCAGTAGAGATAATATTGTCACAACTCCCAGCATCAATAACGAACTTGCAAACTTTTCCCAAAATAGTGCATGTCGATTGGAAAATATTGCATCTCAACCAACTAGAATCCTCTTCTTGCTTTGGTGTAAGACAAGATCTCCTCATCATAAGATTACAACCTTCATCTCCAGACAATTCTTCTTCCTCCTTAACATAAGGTATATTTGAACATTCTGCCTCCTCACCATCATTCTCAATCTCAGCAACCATTGCTCTATTCTTCAGCTTTGGACATTCATTGCTTTTGTGACCCAACTCCTGACAATTATAACATTTGAAACCACTGTTAACCTTCGCCTTCTCAGCCTCCTTCACTACTAGTTTTGTAATAGGTTTAGGAACATTAGAAATTCCACTAACACCCTTCGCTTGATTATTGGAATTAGTAAACACACCACCTCCACGCCTTCCTTGCTTCTCCCAAGCCAATGCTTTCTGATGTGCCTCTACAATAGATCTCGGATCGAACATATTAACCATATCCTGGATCTGAATTCTCAATCCCCCAATGAATCTAGCAGTTAGTTGTTCTTCCATTTCCATAATATCATTCCTGGCAATGAGTTGGTCAAATTCATCAGCATAATCACTAACAGACTTCGTCCCTTGCCTCAGATTCTGCAACCTCTGGTACATAAGTGATTGGTAGTTGTAAGGTAAGAAAGTAGCTCTCATCAACTTCTTCATCTTGTCCCAAGTTTCAATCTTTGACTTTCCCATTCTCTCCCTTGTAAGTTTAGTTTGCTGCCACCACGCCAATGCTCTCCCCCTCAACCTAGTAGCAACCAACTTCACTCTTCTATGCTCAGGAACCTCCTTGAAATCAAAGATCTCTTCAACATTTGACAACCAATCAAGAAATTCTTCAGCTACCATTCCACCCTTGAACTCTGGAATTTCCATCTTCATACCCGACTCCCATTGACGATCATCTTCAACATCCCGATAAGAATTTCGAACTGGGTCTCAATCTCGATAATGAATACTTGCTCTATCACCCTCTTCATTAAAATCAAATGTACGTCTATATCGATCTTGACCATTATCATCCCTTCGTTCATGCATGCTTCTTCGACTATGTCTCTCTTCATCTCTATACGCCTCATTGTCAAATTCACGTTGACTTCTTCTCTCTTCATGTCCATAGTCATGATGATCTCTCCGTGATGAAATTGATGTTTCTCTTCTATCTCTAAAAGAATGCGGTGATACCCTCCTCACTTCCGTAACCGATGGCGAAACTCGGTTTCCTCCATGGTTCGAGTTTGGTGATCTCCTTCTTTGAGTTTGATTCAAATCATTCATCAACTTCTCTAACTTTCCAATGCCTTCATCAAATTTCTCATTAATACGTTGTTCCATAAGCTCGGCTTCTTCTCTTCTATACAACGCTTCAACATTTTGATGACGGTTAGCTCTCCTTGGCGGCATGATTCAAATCTTCACAATCTCTTCAAAACTAGCAACACAAGTCAAACAAATCACGGCTCAATTCAACTTGGCTCAACTATCACTTGACTCGGCTCGGCAACAAGCAACGACCCAAGGATAGGTCGGTTTCAACTCAACAAAGCACGGCTTAACTGAACTTGGCTCGGCCACCTACTTCAACCCTTCAAACAATGATACCAAAACTGATGCACGGCCTATACTTAACTCAAGGTTATGCTCGGCCTTCACCCTTCACGGCTTAACTTGGCTGGGCTCAAGGTCTCCAAGCAACATCAAATTCAAACACTTCTCCAACTCTAGATCCAAAATGAAATGGATCAAAATCTTCAAACTTGTTGCAACTTCAAGATGAACACGATGAATTCCAACTTCAAACTTCAACTTCAAAAAAATTGGTTCCAAGTCTCAGCTTAGCTATGATTGGCTAAGTCTAGCTCTGATACCAAACTGACGCAGCGGATTAATCAAAAAAAATCGATATAACGATGAAAGTAGCAATCGGTGGATTGATGAATACCAAAATGCCCAAAGTCGTTGATCCGAAGATATCGAATTCTAGCTATCTCTAACACGTTGATCGCGCACGATACCTTGAAAGAAGATCTTCAATTCTTCAAGCGTTGATCAAGAGCACTTGATTCCGCGAATCGGCTTCAACAATCGTTGATTCGAGCGCACTCGAATAACCGAAAGTGGAGATAGGAGATTACACTCAACTACCAATTTAAGATGAAAGCACACAGCAATCAACAAGAAATTTTATTCAAAAATCAACCACTAAAAAGTTACAACTCACTCGCTATTTATAGAGTTTTGACCCTGACCCTTAAGTCGTACACGACTTACGACTTACCCATAGGTCGGCGTCGACTCATCAGCAAACGCGGCTCAACAACACACGACTTAAGCAAGCAACGACTCAACGACTCAGCTACATCACAACACACCGACTCATTAACATACTGACCTACGACTTTCCAACGGTTCAAAGCTCTACCGACTCAACATTTGAACGACTCATCCCAACATAACTGGCCGACGCAATGACTTAATGACTCAACAAATTACAACACTTAACCCGTATACGACTTATCTTCCAAGCGACTCAACTCCCAGCGCCTTAACTCCTCCGAGTGACTTGAGGCTTCATTAGGTCGTGGCGTATTTTCACTTGACTCCTTAGGTCACGGCCGACCTAAAACATGCTCTGGTTTATTTAACTCGTTGTTAACTCGTGGCCGACTTAAATCCGAGGCTTCCTCCACACGACTTAAGTTAGGTCGTGGACGACTCATAGCTGCTGTGTCGTTAGGTCGTATACGACCCCTCAAATCTGAGCAACTTAAGTCCCCATTAACTCGTAACTCCTTCTCTTCATTCTTGTTAAGTCGTAGCTCTTTCCTCCAAGCTTTGTTAAGTCGTAGACGACTTAAACTTCCTGAATGACTCAACAACATAGCCTTGTCCAAATGACTTAAAGTTCATGAATCATTTAAACTTGTTGATTCCGTAGTTCGCACTGCATCAAGAACCTTCCAGAATTTTGCTGGTGAAAAATAGGGTCACGATCACTTATTATGCTAACAGGAATACCAAACAATTTTACTATTTCCCTCAAGAAAATTTTCGGCCTGAAACTGTAGTCCGAGTTATCTAACTAATATAGAATGACCACTCTTAGCTGACCGATTCACAATATTCCATATTCCATCGTTTCGTTCCTTGGTTCTTGGCAAACCGTCAATGAAATCCATCGAAATCATCGCCACTTTCATCTGAGATTTCTAAAGATTGTAATGATCCAAGACAACTTCTATTGATCACCTTAACTTGCTGATAGAAAGTACAACTATAAACGAAAGCAACTACGACCCTCTTCATGCTCGATCTCCGGAAAATTCTTCTCAAATCTTTATACATCTTGAAGATTCCGGGAGAACATTAAGTTTGGAGTGATGTCATTCACCTAAAACTTAGTCCCTCAATTCATCCATATCAAGCACACAAACGGCCACTAATCCTTTAGGCACCTTGATCATCCACTTACAATCTAAACACCTTCCATCCTTAGTTTAAGAATCAATTCCTTAAAAGATCTATCTTCCCTTAGCTTACTCATGATTCTGCCCTGGAGATAAGAAACAATTTCTAAAAGAACAATACCGCATTCCTACTAAGAGCATCAACCACAACATTCGCTTCTCCTGGGTATACAGCATATCCATATCATATGAGGTCAGAAATTCGATTCGCCACGGCTGCCTCAAATTAATGTCCCCTTAGAGAGAGAAAATTCCAAGGGTTTGTGGTCCGTTAATACTTCAAATTCTCTCCCAACAGTTAGTGCCTCCAAATCTTCAAAACAACTCAATGGCTAACTACTTAAGGTCATGCGTAGCGTAGTTCCCTTCATGTTGCTTTAATTGCTGACACGCATACGCAGTTACTCTCCACTCTTGCATCAACACTGCTTCCCAAATCAATTATACAAGCATCCGTATAAATTCCAAAGCTGCCCTTCAAATCACTGGAGCTCTGGTCAGCCTCATCTTCCATTCTTAGAATAGATTCTTCCTTCGCTGGGTCTACAGAGATATCTTTACCCAAAATAATGTGCCTCAAAATAATAACTTCCGATTTCCAAAATGGCACTTAAAGAACTCGCCTTCAAAACATGCCTCTTCAGTGTCTCCAACACTATCTTCAAATACAACTTGAGCTTCTCTTCAAACTTAGGATATACCAAAGTAAACTTATTCATATTCTTATGGATCCTAAATCTGCTCAACTAACTCTACTTTCTTTCTCGGAACATCCTCTAACTAGACTGAATCACTAGCACTATCCTGAAATCAAATCAACACGAAACTCTATCTCTCTTCCCATTTGGATCACAACAATAACTTAAAATTTCTCTTGAGATGTCCCAACTCCAATAGAAGACTACTCAAATGTATTCCAGAATTGTCGCTCAACACTTTGGCAATTCTACCCAAATAAGTATGTTCTCCCTTCACAATCCAGAACAGTCATATACTATTCGGATCAATCCACTCTGCTATTTCCGAAATCACCTCAAGCAAATTGCTAATCAATAACTTCTCTACAGCACACAAAACACTTCAAGAAAACTGCTAATCAATAACCTCCTCGACAGCACACAGCCATAGGGTTAACCTAAATGTCCAAAGACTTCTATTCAAAGCTCTTCGAGAAACTCGGGCCTCATCCAAACAGAAATACCCTTCTGGATTTAGTTACCATTCCGAAACGGACATACTTCCTTAACTTGTTCCAAAGAAACATCTTCGGAGACATCCAAACTCTCTGAGTCTCATTACATAGCTGCTACACCCTAAGATATCAAGATATCATGATTTGGTCATGTCCATCAAATAGATCCAAACTCAAGCTCATCAAAATTTCATTCCAACAATGAAATCCTCCCATTACCGAAAGATCACTCGAGACGGTAATAGATCTTCAGTCTCGACAGATACACTCCAACTACAAATATTCAAAATTCCAACCATCGGTAGTCGTGTTTCACACACCACTATCTTATCTACCTTTATAACTTATATTGGAATACCCGAACAGGTAACCCAATAAATAGGTAGAAATATATATATATATATATATATATATATATATATCAAAATTACAAATACGCTCTCTCAAGGAATAAATCACTCAAGAGCCTAGGAATTCACTCAACCTAGCGCTCTGATACCAAGTGTGATGACCCGCCCTTCTCACTACCAGAAAGACGCATCATCAATAAGAAAGAAAGGGATAGAAATAGAAAAGAATAAAAAAGAAAGAAACAAAACATCAGAATCACACAGCGGAACGGAAAAAAATATAATATATCACATATCTATTACATAGATTTACATATGTCAGAGTTATATAATATCAATACACATGACGATCATACATACATCTGTCACTATATACATCAGAGATACAATAGTCAACTAACACAGCGGAACTAGATAGATATCTACAATGCTGAAGCCTCCTGCTCCATTTGCTCCTCCAGAAGTCGACAAAGCCAACCTGAATCCCTTGGCTACCCATAAAAATTTGGGTACTTGAAAGTTTATGAAAAACAAAAATAAACTCCGGGTCAGACATGGGTCTGGTATGAGTAAACGGTTTAAATTGTTTAACTTTGAAAACCTTTTAAAAACAAAGGTATCATGTAAGACTCCCCACAAATAAATACGTGAAAGTTTTTACCTTACGCTAACCAAAACATTTTATAGGAAATCCAGTGATATTATAATAGTGTCTAGGGTTTTCAAGTAAAATACAGAAATAGCTGGAATGCTTACATCTCACATTTCAACATAGTTGGGCACAATCAAAACGTACGACGCTTATTGGAAATTGGATCCCATACAATGGCAGGGCTACTGGGGTACCGCCCGTCACAGTACGTGGTCTAGATCACAGTACCGAGGAGCCACCCTAACTCCCCTGCAACACAAGGTCGGAATCATTCCTTACTGAACAGTCTCGAACAAGATAACCCCGCAGTTGGTGCGTAATTCCAACCGCCCACACAGCCGAAATAAAGGGACATCTAGACAGGGGTATATCTCGTCCTGCTTGGGCATGACCCACCTAACCTTGCTGCACCTCCCCTGTTTTAGCCATTCCCTGTTGATGAGGCTTGAGGCTGCGATTACCTTTATAGGACAAATATCTTAGAATGCTCATCGTCCGCCTGACGATGTGCTGAAAGCATTCAATCCATACAAGTTCGTTCCGGGTTCGAACGAAACCGAAGGCATTATCCCGTCACACTCATTTTGGAATCACCCTCAGAGTCAACGACGATAACCCTTGCATTCTGAAAGCACCATCTTGATCTTCACTTGAGAATTCATGACCTAACGTTTAATTTGGATCGATGTGGTTTTCAGAATATCAATTGGATACCCGATCCCGGTCTCATCGAAATCCAAACGCCATTTTAAAGGACAAGTTGTCTAATTAACTTAAACAGTTTAATAATTTAAATTCAACAATTGAATTAATATAACATTTATCACAGATGAATCATATACAATTGCCATGGATATATTAAAGCATATCAGAGAGCATCACAGAATATCATCAATAAACAACACAAACAAATATACAACACATACAACATCCATAAGCAATCATCTTTAATTCTCAATTTAACCCATTCAATTGAATTAATTTCTTGAGGATTAACCTCTTAATCCTGATAGATATAACTCATTACTTATTCCATTATTTAATTAATAATCATCTCTTAATTAATAATTATATCTTAATTACTTAGTTAATTACTCCTATTATTAATTAATAGCTTTAATTATTAACTTATAAAACTTAATTATCCATCAGTTACTTAATTACTTGAGAGTTAATCTCTAAACCCTGTTTAATCACTTATTTCCCTTCAAATTATTCAATCAACAAATCATTTCTTAATAAATGTTTATGTCTTAATTGCTTAATTACTTAATTACTTTATTCACATTATTTAATTAATTACTTTCTTAGTCAAGTTATCTGACTTTAATTGGTTTATTAATTATTTCTTAATCACTATTCTTCGGCCTAAATAGAACTTAATTCCCTGTTTATTTATTGCTAATTGCTTCATTAATCATTTTTCAATTCTTAATTAAATCACTTGATTAATTACTATTACTCGTTTATTAATTAATTAGGTGGTTAATTACAATTTCACTTATTATTTATAATACATTACTAATTAAAATTACAAAGTAATTACTCTTAATTACTTTTGAATTCTATCAATCGCTATTGATTATTTACTTAATCAACATTCAAGACTTCTTGAAATTAGATATCAACTAAATTACTAACTGAAACATTATTTGTTAACTTACTTAATTCATTACTTAATAGAAATATTAACAATATTTTAAAAACATGGTTAAGCTTAAACAAAAGTAATTAGTTAATTTAAAATAATTAATTACGAGTGAACCTGCTAATAAGCCTCAACTATGATAAACAAACTTGAATTAAACTTTTACTTAAATCTTGAACAATATACATTTTTATGAGACACTTTGCTGAAATCTATGTTTACTAACAAATTTCATAAAATCATATACTCAGGTATAAAAGAACCCGAGCCTTCCCAGTTACACTCACTTCACTACTTCGAGTAAATCACTCCTTCACCCGAGTCACCAACCAGAAACGTAAAATCACCTTCTTCCCTCAGTTTGATTTACAACAAGCTTTTATATAAAACTTTAATTAAAGAATAACCAACAGAGTATATTCGCACTCGAACACAAGGAAACTCGAAGCAAACAATCAAAACTCTCGAGTATAACTCGAGACAGCACCCCCTTCTCCCCAACGTCAAACACTGATACGCCCCAGTGCCCGTACACGTGTACATCGCCGTTCATGGCTCCGGCGATCTTCTGAGGCGTCGCGCAAATCACAATTAACACGAATACGAGAAAAACCAAAGTCACGGTTCCATCAACATTCACAATCGAAAAGTTACGGTTTGAACGAAAGAAGGCATTCTACCCACGGCAAACAAACGCCTCGCCACCAAAACGAAGACCACCATAGATGATGCAACCTCGTCTACACCTCGTCAACGTCACCAGAAACGTTCCTCTCAAGCCTCGATTCACTCGGTCACGTGCGCGAGTCAAAACACATTGTTTACTAGCATGAACGAAAATGCGCAGAAAACCCTATTTCGATCTCATATCACAATTCTAAGCAATGGAAAAATTATTCAATATTTTTCCTAAGATCACTGATCTTTGTACTAACTTCAGGTTAAATTTCAGCATTTTACAATGAGTAAATTTCGAGAATTTGATAAAACTTCAATTTCCATTCAAAGTCCAACTGCTCGTGAAATACTTAAGTAAAGGACTTCGTTTTTGTTTCAAAATTCATGAATTCCAGTAATGTTTCAAATTATAAACAAGAATTAACTTATTTCATCAATTGAACTTATCACATTTTTATTTCATTTCCTATAATCATGGTTTCCAGAGATGCTGTTCTTGTAATATGTTTAAAACAGTGTAAGAATCTTAATCTAGAGTTTAATTTTCTTGTATTTTATGTAACTCTAACATTAAACATGATTAGATGCAAGATTTTCTTATGTTTTGAAAATAAATTTCAACTGTTACCATCACAGTGCACAGAGCAACATATAATTATACAAAATAAGGCATATTCCAAATCATAGGATCATTGAATCATAAACTAATTTAAATCGAACTTGAACTTCAAATTTAATGTTTACTCACCAGCAAGATTTTGTCGAACAGAGCATACTTGATGATATGAAACCTGAAGGTTTGAAACAGCCTTTGTCCTCTGTTCTACTTTTATTTTGAATATGTTTTCTCTTTTTCTTGTTTTAGCTTCTTCTGGCATTCATTAATTTTTTTTCTTTTTTTTTTCTCTTTTTGTTATACGAAGTAGAAGTAGCATGAGATACATATAAATAAAGAACAGAATGAAGGCTTCAACTAGACAGAAGTTTCTTGATAAATATCTTGACTTGTCAAAAATGGAGGCTGAGATATTAGCATTAAATGGTTGCTTCCTAAATAGGTTTACACACTCATTATCTTCAGCTGCACATACATAATCATATATAATTGTTTTGTACCCTGCATGAGTATATTAATTTGCTCTTCATGTTGCAGGCCAGCACAGCTTACACAAGAAGCTTTTCATTAATTTATATTTGTTTTGTACCTTAATTAGTTTGTATAATGATTACAATATTTACATAGTTATCATGTTTTGCTATGTAAACGAATTTTTTTGTACTAAGTATACTTGCAGGTAGGCCTGTGTTTCTATTTTTTTTTTTATATATTTGCAAATGGATTGGCTTATGAGTGAAGATATATGTTTTAGATATGTTTTGTTTTACCTGACATCTAGTTGAATAGTTTAGATATACATGTTTGGCTTATATTTTACATTAGTACTTAATTTCATTTTATGTTGTATGATAATATTTGTTTTATTATTTTCTTGCTTGATTCATATGCAAATATTTGTCTTATTTTATTTTATTTTATTTTTCTTGCAAAACTTCAACTTATGTTGTATTTCAATTTTTAACAATCACTATTTAAATTATATCCTTATGGTTTACTTATATTTTACTGATAGAATTTGATTTCATTTCAAACATTATTATATATATATATTTATTCATTTCTATTTGTATTTTAACTATCCACAAATAAGTTACATTCATATATTTGACTTACTTTTATGTTGATAGGATTTGATTTTTATTTCAAACAACAACATCCACATCTATACATTTATTTATCACATGTTAACAAGACAAAGTATTTTAATGAAATTATATAAGGAAATTTTGTTGTAAATATTATTGAGATATTTTATTCTAAATATCTTTAAGAGATTTATTTTAAACTTTCAAAACAATTTCCTTTTTAAAATACAAATCCATTCTAAACAAATGGTAATTATTACAAATGATTAAATCATTTTAATATGACCAGTTCACATTTTATTTAATTGGATTAAATATTTATTAAAATAGACGGGGCCAAAAATCCAGGGTCGTTACATAGCATCCCCTTTGGGAGGCCTAAAACTAAGGGCTACAGATGTTGTAGTCGTCTGTAGTTATTAATCATCTCTGAGCAAATACAGCGGTGTTAAATATATTGATACACGGATCATAAGAATATGGAAAATATTTAACAAATTAAAAACACATTCCCACAATCCATTCAAAACATTTCATGTTCATTACATAATCCCACAAACATTAACCACGTTCAAAAAAAAATAATTATTACAAATATGCCAAGAGCGGCATATGAAGATGCCGCCTTGGTTGATAAAAGTATATAATAAGACTAATAAGTTTGCCTTTTCATCCAAAATACATAGTGGAAAAAGATAACTCTAAATAAATAACAGCCTCTGGCATGCCTTTAGAAGCTCAGTTCATCTTAGAAGAGAACCTGGTTACCCTAAACCTTAAACTACTCAAAATCAATTGAGTACCCGAGAGTTTAAGGGAAAAACAAAAACTTCGAGTAGACATAAAGCCTTTTACGAATAATAGTCTAACTTCTCATTCCATTAAGATACCTAGTGAGACCATGCCGCTAAGCGGAACGGGATTTCCCCTCACTGGTATCTAAAACCTTTTCCAAAACCATATACTATACTCCTACATCCACAATGGTTAAGACATAGCATTTAAACCATATATGAGGATATGCATGTGTGTATATATTTATACACATATGAACATCATCTTGGATTTCCTATTCCCGGTTTAATTGACTCCCGGTCATGAAGTTAGTTTCTAGGGTCACTATTAATCTGTTAGTTTTCATCGGTTTACTAATAACCTTTTTATAATTTATGGACACCCTGTCCTATTTCATAGTTTCCATGAGATCACTAATAACCTATAGGCCCCTACAAATTGACTTAATCAATTCGTGGGTCCCTCTGAATCTATTGGCTATTCCAATAACTTATCTTTTATCCTATTTTTCATGGGATAATTAGGAACCTCTGGATTACTCCAGTACCTTCCTTCTCAACCTAGTTTTCATGGGTTGAATAGGAACTTACTGATTGATGTCAATACTTAATCCAGATATAGCTTTCTTGGGTTCGTTACAAACTAGTTGGCTCCTGCCAATCATCCTTAATACTTAATTTTCATGGATTTACTATGAACCTGTTGGTTACCCCCAATAAATTCTAATCATAGTTTTCAGAGGTTTACTATGAACCTATCTCCCAAACAGCTTCATGATTTAGGCATCCTATATTTTGGTCTCCCTGACTTGTTGGATGCAATTCAACACTTTCAACAGTTTAATCAATTTATACTCACTACAGGGTTAACCAACTGGTTCTTCCACCCCATTATCCCCAAAATGCAGTTATGGGATTTCTTCATGTGAGTATATTCATATTTGAAGAAGAAAACATTATAACTTGCAATACCACTCCTATGGGTTTAAAGTCCTTGAAGTTTTTTTCATATAAAACATAGATAATCCATTTAATCTGTATTTTTATCAAGGAAATACTTCTTCGATTTTACATACTTCAAGTTATTTCAAAATTCCTTTATTTAGCCACGGTTATTCTTTCAAAAATGAGTTTGGGTTTAAAAAGCCTTTTGACTCCTTCAAAACCGTGCTTTTGATTCCATTGGACGACCTCCTTCGAAAGCATTAAAATCTACCTTTAATGCATTAGGCTCCTTCCTTTCAAATACTTTAAATCATCTCTTCCGAAACCTTTCGACCTTGTTAAAGTATTATCATATGCGTATAGGAGCATAGCTTCGAAACCATTGAAAGACACCCTTCGAAACCAATAACTTTCGAAGCCATTGGGTTTATATTTAAAATATCATTTTTAGGCCAAAGTGAACATAAGCGAAAGAATCTCTTTTAAAACCATGCTTCATTTTATAGAAGTATCAGGGAAGCTTGATGATGTCGTAACCATCCTTTCGTAAGCACTAAAACATTCGGGTAAAAGCATTGATGGTTGGCTTTGAAAACCCTTCCGAAACAATTGCCTTTGAAACTCCTAAACCATTTCGAAAACAGAAGGCAATGGCTATCATTTTATAAAATAAACGGTACCTTTCAACAGTATTGATGTCTTCAATACCATCGAAAGGCATCAAATACAGAAGGGTTTCGACTTGGTCGAAACTACCCCCGACATCTTCAATTAAAGACAAGTAACTCCTTTGGAATCTACTATTTTAGAAAATGCACCAGCTCTTTTTCGAAAGCTTCTTTTGAAATAAACTTTCGAAACCATTGGTTTCGACTACTCCGAAAACATTTTATAAACATGCAAGCGCTTTTCATTCAAAACAAAACAAAACAGAGGAACCAACCCCTTCGAAAGCTATGTTTCGACACACTACCTTCCACCTTCCACCATTCCACCATGTACCAGCTATTTGATACAATGTGTATTTGTTTAGTGGTTTCGTCCTAGAGGTTTGGGCTGGGTTGGAGGCCGAAGCTCTGGGTCGAATGGTCCTTCTAATGGAGCGGAACCTACTTTTAAGACTAAAAGGCTGTTTTTACTAGATAAAGTAAACTTTTGTTACTACCTTGCTCACTTGTAAATACAAGATTGGTTACATTAAACTTTCAAATTATTTGACTAAAGTTTGTCTCATTTTCTCAGATCTAAAACTAAATGACATTAACAAATAACCCTTCCTATTAACAAAACAATTAAATCATTTAGGTCCTCCTTTTAAAATAACTTATTTTCCATACTAAATCACTTAGTAAAAATCCCTAAAAATTCCTGAAATTCACTTTAATCATGTTGCCGAACATATTAAAATTTCAGACCCAAATCCTTTATATATTTTCCAACACAAATTTACTAAATCCCCACGGCTTGGAAAATTATAAAAATTGAAACCCAACTCTAATATCATGTTTTTCATAACATATAATTTTTCCATTGCATTCAAAAAACATTTATCCTCGGTTTTACCCTAAACCCGTTCATATCCCCACTAAAAAAACTATTATTTTATCTAAACAAATTATAAATCGAGCATATCATCATCTAATATATCATAAAAAGAATTTACCCATAAATCCGAAAACAAATGATTATAAAACCAAAAATAGTGATGTAGTAATTATTATTCACCTTAGATTGGATAAGGAAATTAGAGATCGATTGAGATTAATTTCTTCTAGCTTGAACCTAAGCTTTAGATTTGAGTTTCCTTTCTAGTCTTCTTCCTAATAGACTTCTCTTCTTCTTATGTTCAAATTTTTTGCTTAAGATAAAATGAACATGTATGGCTAAGGAGTACTAATATAAAGGTGATGAATACAGATTGGTATTTACCTTAATGCCCTTGTGTTTAATTAGTTAGTACTTAACTGTGACAACCTGCAAATTTTACGATTGTATATTTAAATATTTTATTTAAATATAGCATCGTTAGTCGTATTATAGTCTGAAATGCTACTCCTTGCAAACTATCAAATTAGGACTCGAGACCACTTCCATTGAGTTCAAAATGGCATTTGCGACCTTTTTGAGTATAAACATCGATGTGTTTGGAGCTAGCTAAAATTTCGACCTTTTCACTTAGGGTTTTGGGTTTGGGTTTCGGACTATTAACCTAACATATCAACCCAACTCCACTCCACTCCTCTTCATTCCTTCATAATATTTCCTACAACTCAAGCTTTAGCAAAAATGATGGAGGAGGTTGGAAATTAAAATCCTAAGCCCTAGTTTCTTTAGCAAATCCGAATTTTAGCTCCAAAATCAAAGCGAAGCTTAGGTAAGCATCTCCTTCTTCTTCTCCTTCTCAATGTCTCTCCAAAATCCAAGTTTTAGCTCCAAAAGCTAAGGATGTTTGGATATGTTGTTTGGGGTGTATCGAAGAGCCTATAAGGCCGGATTGTCGCTTGGCGTAAATCCTTAGTCGTCGTTGCTTGCTCGATCGCTCCCAAAATCGTTTTGGCTATCATGGCCTTGGCAAATTGTTGCCCTTACCAGGAGTTCAGACATCTGGATACCAATGCTAGTCGTCTGGTTTTGCCCCTGGAGAAAATTATATATGGCAAAAAATAAAAAAAGGGCAGTGACTAATTTCAGACGTCTGAATTATCATTTCAGATATCTAAAAGGAGGTAAGGTGTCTGATTTGAGATTTCAGATGTCTGGTTGATTTTCTGGAATATTTCCAGGAACCAAAACCGGTTGTATGGATCAACCCCCTCAGACGTCTGGATCTGTGCATATCTGCCTATTTGTCTAATTTTGAGTAAAACTCCAATGTTTATCGATTTTTGGTCGATCCGACTAGTTGTTATCACTATTATCGACTTTGATGACTTCTTTCTTTGGATTTTTGGGAATATCCATTTTGATGGGTTTGATATCGATTTCATTGGGTTTAATTCACGTCTTTGAATGTGAATTTTTGGTGATTGATTATTTATACAATCATTTATGTAGCTTGTCACTTTAAAATGCAAAGGTTTCAACACCAGTAGTAAATATTCAGAATCCATTCACAAAGATGATTTCAACTCTATTTTTGATACAAAGTTCGCTTTTAAGACCGTTTTCCAATCTATTAGTATATACAAACCTTTACTTCATTCGTTTGAGAAATCTAATTAAACAGGTTAGTAAAACAAGTGGTATGAAACGCTTGCGTTTACTTCATCGGTTAATTTTTGGACTTGTTCGATTGGAACTCTTGTGACAATTTGTGAGTAGGGATCTACAATTTGTTCGTAAATATTTAAGTTAAGCCACTGGTTATGGGACATGAAGCTAAAATCATTTATTTACTTGCTTAGTGTAATTGACACTTCTTGATGATCGATGATGATCATTTTGTGGTTTAGACTAGTGACGCAGCGGAAATAACAAATGAAGCAAAACGATAAAACGATACCAAGATAAATGCCCAAATCACGACCTAAAATCACACGACTTACGACCATACCAAGATAAATCGCACGATTCCACGTTAGAAGATCTACGATTCTTCGACATTGATCTCGCGCATGAGATTCCGGAATCGGCTTCAAATTCGTTGATTCGAGCGCACTCGATTATCCGAATATGGAAGAAGAAGGAGATCACACTCAACTTCAACAAAAGTGGCAAAAGCACACAAACAATTTTATTCAAAATCAACTCCCTTTACAAGTGACACCACACCCCTATTTATAGTAATTTACAACTCAAATAGCCGACTCAACAGACGACTTACGACCTAACAATCACGACCTAAAATCACACGACTTAACAACAACGACTCACGACTTACACAATACAACATACAAGCGACATAACAATAACATGCGACTTAATCAACTTCGGCATCCAGTAGTGACTCAAAGGCAACACGACAGTGACATAAGAACAATGCGGCATAGATGTAGGAACGACTTAAGTTTCGAACGACTTAAGGAGATGCGGCCTTGGATGCAGGAACGACTTAAGCTTCGAACGACTTAAGGAAATGCGCGACTTAAGGAATGAGCGCATAAGTGAACGGTTTATATACATAACTTGTTATGTCGCGGGCGACTTAAGCATAACCCGCTGGTGCGCTGCATCATCCTCCCCTGGTTGAAAAGAATTCGACCCCGAATTCACACTTTACTCTTCTTCGACGTACTTATTCTCATGATATGGAATCAAGTATTTGACGTTGAAAACGTCAGTAGTGTAGACATGATTCGGCAATCTCAACTGATAAGCATTCTTATTTATCTTCTTTACGACTTCCAGAGGACCATTCTTTCTAGCAGCTAGTTTGTGGTAAGAACCAAAAGGAAATCGATCCTTAATCAATACTGCATACACAAAATATCCTTCCTTGAATTCAACATTTCATATTGCTTATATTTCTTATTCGCCTTAAGCAATCGTCCCTGCACAACCTTGTGGCACTCTTGCAATTAATTCACAAAATCACTAGCTCGTTTGATCACTCCTTTCTGTTGTGGTAATATAGATAAATCTAATGGTCCCTTCGGAATTGTTGAATAAACAACCTGGAATGGACTGAACCCAGTGCTACGATTAACTGCATGGTTGTGTGCAAACTCAGCTTGACACAGCTTGGAATCCCAACTCTTCAAATTGTCATCCACGAGGCATCGCAATAGATTACCTAGGGATATGTTCTCAACTTTTGTCTGTCCATCCGTCTGTGGATGATAAGCACTACTAAATTTTAGCTTTGTCCCGACCATTCTCCATAGACTCATCCAAAAATGACTCAGAAAACGAGTGTCTCAATCCGATACAATAGATTCAAGCAACCCATGAAGACGATACATCTCTCTGAAGTATAACTGTGCAACATTAACTGCATCTTTCGTCTTCTTGCATGCGATAAAATGTACCATTTTTGAAAACCGATCAACCACCACATAGATAGAATCATTACCATGTTGCGTCCTCGGCAAACCCAATACAAAGTCCATACTAACATCCACCCATGGTTTGGTAGGTATAGGCAACTACAAATATAAACCTGCATTTGTCGTGGTCCCCTTTGAAACTTGACAAATTTGGCACCTCTGAACAAACTTTTCAACTTCTTTTCTCATTGATGGCCAAAAATAAGACTGTGAGATCAACTGCATAGTACGGTCGCGGCCCACGTGTCCTTGTTCATGTAATTGTTTGATGATTTTCACTCGCACACTACAATCTGGAATACACAACTGAGTTCCTTTGAATAGAAAACCATCAACCAGCATATATCCACACATGTTTCCCTGCTTGACTTTGTCTAGGATCCTGGAAAAATATGAATCTGAAGTAAGCAAATCTGGAAGTAAGTCAAAACCCATCACCTATATTCGCATGGTAGTTAGTAAATTATTCCTCCGACTTAATGCATCTGCGACGCGATTAGTTACTTCAGATTTATGCTTGACGACGAATGTAAATTGCTGCAAATAGGCTATCCACGATGCATGCCTAGCTGCAATTTTATTCTGCCCTTGTAAGTGCTTCAACGCTTCATGATCTGTATACAAAACAAATTCTTTGTGAAACAAGTAATGTCTCCAATGCTTCACAGCCTGCACAATAGCATAAAACTCCACATCATAAGTATTGTATCTCATCTTTGCTCCAGAAAGTTTTTCACTGAAATAGGCAATTGGACGACCCTTATGACTCAACACTCCTCCAATCCCAACTTTAGACGCATTCGTGTGTAACTCAAATAGTAACTGAAAATCTGGCAATGCTAGAATTAGTGCTAAGGTTAAAAGTTCCTTGATTCGCACAAAAGCAAATCCTGCCTCTTCCGTCCATGTAAACTTCTTTCCTTTCATACAATCAGTAACATGAGCCATTACACCACTAAAGTGCGGTATAAATCTTCGATAAAATGAAGCTAACCCATGGAAACTTCTGACTTTTGTTATAGTTTTGGGCTGTGGCCAATTTCTGATTGCGGCTACTTTACTCTGATCCACCTGTATCCCTTCCGTAGACACAACATAACCCAGAAATAAAACACTTGGTGTCGTGAACACGCATTTCTTCGTCGCTGCATAGAATTGTTCTTGACGAAGAATAGTTAACATCTTTCGCAAGTGTTGAATGTGTTCCTCTGTGCTAGCGCTATAGATCAAGATATCATCAAAGTAAACTACAACAAACTTCCCGATGTAAGGTCTAAAAATTTGATTCATCACCCTCATAAATGTACTTGTTGCATTAGATAGACCAAACGGCATCACCAGCCATTCATATAATCCTTCCCGTGTCTTGAATGTTGTCTTCCATTCATCACCTGGTCTAATGCGAATCTGATGATAACCACTCTTAAGGTCAATCTTCGAAAAGATCACAGACCCACTAATTTGATCCAATTGATCATCAAGTCTTGGCATAGAAAATTTGTATCTGACAGTTATTTCGTTGAGTGCCCTGCTATCCGTACACATCCTCCATGAACCATCTTTCTTCGGCACTAACAAAGGTGGTACAGCACAAGGACTGAGACTCTCTCGAACATGCCCTTGTTCAAGCAACTCCTCAACCTGTCTCCTCAACTCTTCATGCTCTTTTGGACTCATACGATAATGTGGCCTATGCGGTAAAATAGCATCTGGCACCAGATCAATTTGATGTTGTATGTCCCTCAATGGCGGTAACTCCTTGGGTAATTTCGCAGGAAAGACATCTTCAAACTCATCCAACACTGGTCTGACCTCCGCAGGAATTTCAGCATCTTCACTTGCTTCATACCCAATCAACATAAACATTTCAGCACTATCTTTCACATCTTCAACAAATTCTTTCGAAGATAATAAACTAGTTGATTCCACCTTCTTCTCTGATTTGCTTTCACTTTGTTCACGCTTCTTAGGAACTAAGGTAATTTGTGTCCCTTCGAACATGAAACTGTAGCTGTTGGTGCGACCATTATGTTGTACAGCTCTATCATATTGCCATGGCCTTTCCAATAATGTATGACACGCATCCATATCCACAACATTACACCATATATCATCTGTGTACTTCTTCCCAATAGAAAATGTAATAAATGCTCGTCTTCCTACTGTCACTTCTCCACCTTTCTTTAGCCATGCTAGTTTATAAGGTCTAGAGTGTTTTTCAGTCTTCAACCCTAACTTCGTGACGACTTCTTCAGAAGTAATGTTATCACAACTTCCCGCATCGATAACAAATCGACAAACCTTTCCCAAGATAATACATGTAGACTGAAAAATATTGCTTCTTAGCCAACTAGAATCATTCTCATGCTTTGGCACTAAACAAGATATCCTTATCATCAAATTACACCCTTCGTCTCCGGACACAACTTCTTCATCTTCATCAAACTTCAATGGTTGAGAATAATCAACTTCAGCTTCCACATCCTCATACTCACATTCCTCTGCAACTAAGGTTCTCTTCTTTGGCTTTGTACATTCATTACTTTTGTGGCCAAACTCCTGACAATTGTAGCACTTGATACTGTTATTGACCTTTGCTTTAGCAGCTTCATTGACAACTGGTTTATTGACTGCCTTGGAAACATTAGCACCTACTAGCACCTTTATTCTGATTGTTAGAACATACAAACACACCACCTCCTCGTCTCCCTTGCTTCTCCCAAGCTAGGGCTTTTTGATGTGCTTCAGCAACAGACATTGGGTTGAACATATTAACCATGTCTTCAATTTGCTTTCGTAACCCTCCAATATATCTAGCCGTTAGCTGTTCCTCTGTCTCCATAATATCATTCCTTGCAACCAATTGATAGAATTCATCTGCATAATCATTCACTGTCCTCGTCCCATGTCTCAAATTCTGCAAAAGTTGATACATAAGTGATTGATAATTGTACGGCAAGAAAGTTGCTTTCATCATCTTTCTCATCTTCTCCCAAGTGACAACCTTTGATTTTCCCATTCTCTTCCGAGTTAGTTTAGTTTGCTGCCACCAAGCCATAGCTCTTACCCTTAGTCTTGTAGCAATTAACTGGATTCTGCGATTCTCTGGCAACTCCTTGAATTCCAAATTTTCTTCAACATTTGACAACCAATCAAGAAATTCTTCTACTTGCATATCACCTTTGAATTCTGGAATTTCCATCCCCATACCTGGTTCCCATTTACGATCATTTTCTGAATCCACATATTGATTTCGCACTTGGCCTCGATTTCGATAATGAATACTACCTCTATCACCGTCTTCCTCAAAATCATATGTACTTTGATATCGATCCTTTCCATCTACATCTCTTCGACCATACATGTCCCTTCTACCCTGTCTTTCAACATCACGATAAGGTTCATTGTCAAACTCACGTGGGGTTCTTCTTTCTTCATTTCGATACTCACGGAGTTCTCACCTCATTGAAACTGAAGATTCTCTCCTATCTCGATAAGACTGGGGTGACATTCTCCGTTCTTTCGAAACTGATGGTGAAACCCGGTTTCCACTCTGATTCGAAACTGGTGATTTTCTCATTTGATTCATGTCTTTCATCAATTTCTCCAATTTCTCAATACCCTCATTGAACTTTTCATTGATACGCTGCTCCATCTGCTTAGCTTCTTGTCTTCTATATACATCTTCAACATTATGATAGCGGTTAGCACGTCTCGGAGGCATGTTCATTCACAATCTCTTTTCCGATCTTACTTGGCTTTAACTCGGCTTTGACTTAGCTCTAATTCGGCTCTGAACTCTGCACTAGCTCGGCTTTGAACTTAGCTCTGAACTCGGCCTTGATCTTACTAAGCTTTGAACTAGGATTCGAACTAGGCTCTGATACCAAATTGACGCAGTGGAAATAACAAATGAAGCAAAACGATAAAACGATACCAAGATAAATGCCCAAATCCGTTGATCTCTCGAGATACCGGATTCTAGCTATCTTCAACACGTTGATCGCGCATGATTCCACGTTAGAAGATCTACGATTCTTCGACGTTGATCTCGCATACGAGATTCCATGAAACGACTTCAAATTCGTTGATTCGAGCGCACTCGAATATCCGAATACGGAAGAAGAAGTAGATCACACTCAACTTCAACAAAAGTGGCAAAAGCACACAAACAATTTTATTCAAAATCAACTCCCTTTACAAGTGACACCACACCCCTATTTTTAGTAATTTACAACTCACACAGCCGACTCAACAGACGACTTACGACCTAACAATCACGACCTAAAATCACACAACTTAACAACAGCGACTCACGACTTACACAATACAACATACAAGCGACATAACAATACACATGCGACTTAATCAACTTCGGCATCTAGTAGCGACTAAAAAGCAACACGGCAGCGACATAAGAACAATGCAGCATAGATGCAGGAATGACTTAAGCTTTGAACGACTTAAGGAGAAGCGACCTTGGATGCAAGAATGACTTAAGCTTCGAACGACTTAAGGAAATGCGGCCTTGGATGCTGGAACGACTTAAGCTTCGAGTGACTTAAGGATATGCGCGACTTTAGGAACGAGAGCATAAGTGAACGATTTATAGACATAACTTGTTATGTCGCGGGCGACTTAAGCATAACGCGCTGGTGCGCTGCATCTTCCTCTACTGCATCATCTATCTCGTTAGGTCGCGTGTGACTTAAGGCAAGCGAACGACCTAAGGCAACCGAACGACCTAAAGCAAGCGGCTTATCATGGTGCGTTGCATCATCTAGCAATGTGCGATGTCTCTTTGTCTACGAGGGAGACTAAACCCCGTTTCTGTGGAGCTTCGGCTCAAAATTGGTGCGGCAGCGACCCATGGTCTTTTGGCTGTTTGTGGAGCCTTAGCTCAAAATTAATGGTTAGCAACCATGGAATAGCGTTCCATTTTGTGATACACGTGTTGGCAAGTTTTCATGCTCCCGTTTTGTGATAGGCCTCTCCCTCTTGTGATTTCTGGATTTCTAATTGATGATTTCTAGAATTTGTGTCTCTCCAATTTTAGTGATTTACATTGATGAGTTTATCAATATTTTTGCATTGGTGAATTTGTGTTTCAACAACTTTTATGATTGGCATTGAGATGTTTGCCAATATTTGTGGCTTGGTGAATAAAAATAAAGAATATGGTTTTCTTTTTGATCTATGAGAAGATTCTTATGATATTGAATAATCTCTGGTTGATTTTCAAATGCATACTTATCACAGTATGACATTATTATTATCATGCGTTTTTGTCATATCTCTTATTCTATCTCATCTTTATCTGATATTTATTGCTAGACTGATCCATTTATTATTTTCTTATTAAATAATGCCCGGGTTCGACCGAGATGTTACAGGTGCTTCTGCTCGACTCCTTATCTGGTATCATCATTATCTGACTTTTGTCTAACTACATTAGATTGGTAGTTTTTGTTGTTATACATTCGAGATAGAGACTCCTTGATGTATACATACCCTTTGGTGTAGCACTTGTATCTATTCTTTTGTGATATTGTGGATCTTATTTGACCACTACTCTGATGTACACTTATATGTGTAATATTCATATCTGTTTCCGCATTTGTGATATGAACGTCTGTGACTGATTTGTGTTATGCTTACTTTTATATTTGTTTCCAAAGACCATATAGCCTCTATGTAGTAGCTTGAGTTTGTTTCGGTATGTCAGATTTCCTCTTTAAATGAAATGCATGTTATACTATCTGACATATCGGTGCTCGCACAAACCAATTACACGGATGGTCGCTCCTCAACAGCCTTATCCTTCGTGCTAGTTGATGGGATTACCCCGTAGTGTCCTTGGCTAGCATGATTATAGAGGTAGGGCGTCGCAGCATGGTATCAGAGCCAAATTTTGGAACAATGTAGAATAATCTAGCAAGGATCATTGTCCTAAGGCCTTCTTAGGAGTCGTGCCTTTGGATTTATCCGATTCTTAGGACCCGTTCTATCCTATTTTCTTTTGTGATGCCTTGTTTTATCAACCATGATTGTTTGATATTCATTTTGAGAATAACATTTTTCCTTTTCTTTCTTTCTTTCTTAAAGAAGAAGAGATGGTTAGTTCTGCCAGTCCTAGTGCTGGTCAATCCAATAGTCCTTCTCTGGATGGCGTATTCATGTCTGCCCAACAACTTTTGGATCTTGCAAAGAATCAAAGGTTTATTTGTGCTTTGAGTAAGAACCCCACAAATGTTTTACCGTTCGATTAGCTTGTAGATGTCACCCTACGAGAAGAAGAGATCGACAAAGGAAGCGATAGTGATGTTGGAGGTTTCAAAAAGGGCCTCAATAGCAACAAGAAGATGCATATTAAATTCAAAAGCCCTAATCCCAACAAGAAACGGAGACATGCAACTTCGGTAGTAATGACTCCAATCCTTAATCGTGGAGAATGCTACAATTGTGGCTTTAAGGATCACTATGCAAGGGAGTGTCTGAAACCACTCTTTCATCATTATTGCAAGAGTTCAGGTCATCTTTTATCTTCATGTCCCAAACTTTCAAGCAAGAGAGAGGGAAGGCTTAAGGTTGTGCAAATGCCTAGTCGCACTTCTCATGGTCAAGGTATTTCTCATTCTATCCTAGGTGACATTTATTTTGTGATTATCCTATTAGAGTTCTTGTTGATATGGGTTCATCTCATTATTTTTATGTCAAAACGACAATATTGATTCTTTTTCTTTAAATATTTTGGGCTTGATGACTTCTTTGATAATTGCGAATCCGGTTGGTGGATCCACAACACTCAGTTTGCTTTGAAAAGATGTCGAGATTAATTTATGTGATTTTTCTTTCCAGGTCGATTTGCATGTTATGTGTTACTGAGGCTTTGGAATTGATTTTTGTGGAAGGATTGGCTTAATTATTATAAAACCATATCTTATGTCCCGAATGGACTATCTATCCTTGACATTTTCAATCTGTTAAGCAGATTTCTATTTTTCTAAATGATTTCGGTTCCAGTTTGGTGACATAATTTTATTTTCTAGACCTACTTGTTGAGGAAGATGTTATTCTCCTCATTCAAGTAGTTCGTGAATTTTCTGGTATTTTTGAGCTTGTCTTAGGATTATCAACTAAACAATCTTTTGAGTGGTGCTAAGGTCTTTTCAGTTCGACTTTACCACCAGTTTTCATTAGCTACGAGTTGCGGAGGGTAGCGTTCTACTTACCGCATTCCGCGTTCGTTATGATTCTTATGAATGGCACGCGATGTTATTCGAGTTGTACAGCGCATTTCACCCATCTTATTGTTCGAGTATTCGGCAAATATTTCGATGAGACCATACTTATGTTTATTGATTTTGGATGAAAACAACAACTCAAAATTTTGAAAATCTTTTTCATAAGATTTATTTATAAGTATAATTGGATTTTTGTTCTTAAAACGAGCAATAAGTAAATTTTCTAGAAAAACGATTACATAAAGTTAATTGTAATTTTGAAAGTTTTAGCTTTTCGAAAAAGAGGATCAATTAAAAGAACTCTTTCTTTTCGATACTCCTATTCTTGTGATTCCCGAGGGGAACCAAGATTTCACTATTTGTACCTAGTCGTATTGGTTTGGGTGTCGTTCTCTTGAAAAAGGGAACGTGCTATCACTTATGCTTCTATACAATTAAAGCCTATCGAGACTAGGTATGCCACTCATGATCTAGTTTTCGTGGTTATTGTTTTCGCTTTTATAATTTGGCATCATTAATTTTGGGAGAGAAATTTGTTCTCTACACCGATCATAAATCTTTGGATTATTTAATTTCTCAAAAGGATCTTAATTTGCGTCAGCAAAATTGGCTCGAGTTCCTCGCATCTTGTGATCTTGATATTCATTATACTCTCGGAAAGGGGAATGTGTTGTCGATGCCCTTAGTCGTAAGCAACAAGCGGTTGTTTCTACGATGATATCCGAATGGAATGATCTCGAGACTCTATCCACTTGTGAGATTCGAAAGCGTGAATCCAATTCATGTTCATCTCTTGTTTTATGTAGCCTTGAGGCTCATCCATCTCTTTTAGACCCCATTCTTGAAGCTTAAAAGCTATACCCTGAATTGGCTCTTCTTAGCCAAAATATTAGGGATAAAATTGATACTGAAGGTTTGAAAGACTTTGATGTTAATGCCCGTGGCAGTATTCGAAAATTTGGTAGACTTATCATGCCAAATATTGATAACCTTCGTAGGGATATTTTAGAATATTCTCAACATTCTAAATTTACCATTCATCCCGGTAGTAGAAAAATGTACGCGGATATGAAGCGACTCTATTATTAGGATGGGATGAAATACGATATTGCTAACTTTGTGAAGTGTTGCATGACTTACCAACTTGTTAAGGCAGAGCATCAAAGGCACAATGGGTTGCTGCAACCTTTGGACATTCCAATTTGGAAGTGGGATCAAGTCTCCATGGACTTTATTGACGGACTTCCCCGTTCTCTGTCGGGCCATGATAGCCTATGGGTGATAGTTGGTAGACTTACAAAATCCGCCCATTTTATTCCCTTTCGGTCCGAGCGGACCATAGCTCTTTTGGCCAAACTCTTTATTAAAGAAATTGTTAAATTACATGGAGTCCCTACTTCTATTATTAGCGATCGTGATCCATTGTTTACTAGTGGATTTTGGAAGAGTCTTCAAAAAGCTTTGGGAACGAAGCTTAATTTCAGCACCGCTTATCATCCCCAGTCTGATGGACAAACAGAGCGTGTGAATCAAACTCTTGAAGATCATCTTTGTGCATGTGTTCTTGATTTTGGTGGAAGTTGGGAAGATCATATCTCTCTTGTTGAGTTTCCCTATAATAATGACATCCAATCTAGTATTGGTATGACACCTTTCGAGACACTTTATGGAAGGCCATGCTGATCTCCTTCTTGTTGGCTTGAGGCCGGTGAGAAGCTGGTTTTAGGTCCAGTATTTATTCGTGATTCCACAGAAAATATTGACCTTATTCATTATAGGATGAAAGAAGCCAAAAGTAGGCAAAAATCCTATGCCGACATCCGAAGGAGGAAATTAGAATTTTCTGTGGGAGATTTTGTGTTTATCAGTGTTTTTCCTATGAAGGGTGTAACGACCCGCTATTTTGGACTATTCGCATCCACACATGTCGGACTTGAATAATTCAAAATACCGAATTGTTAATTTAAAATTTGGCAAACTCAGATATACAGTAAATAAATAATCACAGAATCACAGACACAGAGTAATAATATGCAGCGGAAGTAAAAGAGATAGTAGTTCATGAAGCTACTATATAAATATATAAGATACATCAGAGTTAAATAAGTTACAACGGAAGTCTCGAATACAACAGTCAAATATAAGAATCAAGATACATCACTGGAATCATCGAATATCTGAAAGCTGGATAGATAGCTGGATCTCCAGGCGAAGGTGCAACTCCAAAGATAAGCCTCGAAAGCTGGTACTCATGGTCTGACCCGAGCGTAAAGCAAAACACAAAACACTCGAGTCAGGATTAATATTCTTATATCAATAAATCCAACTCAAGTGAAATAGCAATCGAAATATAAGTAACTCAAAGGATGTTGGAATCACCATCCTTTAAGGATCCGTTAAACTATCTACTATGTAGTAATATACGCTAAATAGATAATGTCTATCAGTAATATAAATATCAAAATAGTGTTAAGGCGTTACCATTATCCCCCTTAACACATTTTATATAAGTGTCATAATCTATACAGCACTGTAAACTCCACCGTAAACTGGTGGGATATCAGGGAGTACTCCATAGGTATAACACAAAATAAATTCGTAGTGGTCGCGTATATAGGGATACAAGTATGACAAGGCACATGAGGCAATACCCAAGGTAGTGAAACTACCGTTCGCCTGATCCGGACTGGTGAGAACGCATCGCCGCAGCGATCGCAACACCGCGAAACAACACTCCTGAAATTCCGAGGGTGCACCAATCAATCACAAGTAATGAGTAGTAGTTACGAAGAAGTGTGTTCGCTCGAGGTAGCTAACCCCATTTGGCCCGACACGGCTCCTGATTTTAGTCATTTCTAATTTGACACAAGTGTCAAAGATATCCATTATCGTTCTCTTTCTTCAGTCATCACGTACATCATTCTAACCACTTCATTCTGGATCATCACTCCGCGTATAGTTATTGAAGTGGTTTTCGGTTTAGATAGAGAGTATATCCATAACCGATTCCGGTCTCTTTAATAACTTTCGTAATTATTACACGATTGGTCGTTTAGTAAATTTCAAACCAAATCAAATTCAATTTCAATTTCAATTCGTAAATTAACATTTCGTTTGTCTTTCTAAATCAATTTCCAAAGTTTACGTTTCAAAACTTCCAAATTACCATTTCAAAATCTTATAATTCGATTTCAACTTTTATTTAAACAATTCAAATATTGATTCAAGTTCATATATAAATTTCATTCCGAAATCATTTAAAATGGTTTAATTTTTCATTCAAATCAATTTAAATTCATTTATCGATTTCATTCCATATTCATTAAGTAAATTTACCATTCACAACAACTTTTATTTAAATTCCAATTCATTTAAATCAATTACTTACGTTCAACTTCATTAATTCAAAACATCAAATTGAAATAAATCAAATTCGTCAAATTAATTCTTTAAATTACAAGTCTTACATTAATTTCAATAAATCCCATTTATTACAATAAATCGCATCTTGTTAAAGAAATTCAATTTTCACTTATTTACTGACTTCGTTACAAATTTCAACTCAATTAATAAAGAACTAAATTTCACATAATCGAGAAGTTTCAATTTCACTTATTAACTTACTTAAATAATTTTTCCAAAACTTTAATAAATAAAGAACTCAATTTCATTTATTAACGAAGTTCAAATCCACATATTCAAAAGTTCAATTTCTCTTATCAAAGAATTAAATTTTTATTCAATTATCAAATAATTAAATCTTATTCAATCCTAAGTTAAGTTTCAATTTCACTTATTAACTTACTTAAATAATTTTTCCAAAACTTTAATAAATAAAGAACTCAATTTCATTTATTAACGAAGTTCAAATCCACATATTCAAAAGTTCAATTTCTCTTATCAAAGAATTAAATTTTTATTCAATTATCAAATAATTTAATTCTCTATCCTAAGTTAAGTTCATTTTGGGTATTTATCATTTCAACCCGATTCCAATTCCAATTCAAAAATCAAAACATAACAAAGGGAACTTGCAGTGTGATAACTGGGATGGTGTCAAAGTAAATAAACAAACAATGACAATCAAAAACAATCCAATAATCAATTCAATAATCCCGAAATAATCGTATTAATTCGCATTGTTATTTGTGCGAATTAATATAGTTATTTCTAGAATCTACACTATCATTTCATGTAGATTAAGGATTATTACATTACGGTTTTTCCACTTGTCGTTCAATTTCAATTTCAAATTTAATACTACAACAATTAATCCAATATCCGTTCAAAGGTTCAAAGTGTAATTTATAAGTTTTTACATGTCAATTAACTTAAAAATTAAAAGGGGTCATATTATTCAAATTAACTAATCAAATTCAACACATATGTCGATTCACATTTTAAACTATCCTACGTCAAATTCAATTG
This sequence comes from Allium cepa, assembly GCA_030765085.1. Classification (NCBI taxonomy): domain Eukaryota; kingdom Viridiplantae; phylum Streptophyta; class Magnoliopsida; order Asparagales; family Amaryllidaceae; genus Allium; species Allium cepa. The sequence goes on along the minus strand of CM060943.1, from coordinate 868,641,556 downwards.
CATAATATTTATCACCTTATACATTACAATTTACATCCAATATAACAAAAAAAATCAATCAATCAATTATCAACCAACTGTATTATCATCGCATAAATAATTAACAGATAATGGTGTCGGACATCATAGGTGAACAGATACAGGTAATAGCATATGCAACAGTGTAAATAACTAACAACATCATATTTCAATTGTCGTTTCAATTGAAATCAGATTTAATAAATAAAAGAATATTAATCGTGAGTGATTGCTCACCTTTCGAGGCTAGAGAAATTTGAAATGGGTTACGAATCCAAGGACGAATTCCAAAGCAGAGCAAAATTGGCATGAGTTTGTCGATAAGGCTGATAGACAGAAATTGATGTAGACGAATCATCTAGATAGAACAGAATATATGATTATTATTAATTTATTTAATCAACAAAACAAAATAAATAAATAAAATAAAATGTATAATTAAAATCATTGTACTCAAACACATATACTTAACAATATTTGCAAAGTAATATTTATACAAAATTGAACACACTATTTGGTAAACATTAGAACCTCGTAATATACATGCTAACTTTTTATAAAACCATTGCTTTATTGGAATCCAAATATCCTATAACACGACAGGTTGTATATATTTACAAAAACTTGTATCTAAACTATTATAAATCCTTTCAACATAACGGACTAATATGTCACATATAATATAAATACACTTAAAATTTTGTATCTTTAGATACACCCTTAAATCACAAAATAAACTTGTATATAAATTATTATATATATAACAAACATATAACAGCCTTTATTCTACCTTGACCTTATTATATAATAATAGTTTCATACTTAACTAACATACACCAACAAACTCCATGTAACATGATACATCTCTGTTTACCACCAGCTGTATATACAGTACAGCCTACGAAACACAACTATATATATAAATATATAAAAACTTGTACTGTGTAAACAATAAAACAACTCAAGTGGTAACCGTTATAAACCAATATATGCATAGTACTGTAACTAAAAGTAGAGTTTAAAAATGTTCATACTAACAGACACATACATATATAATTATTATATCATATGTATTGCAAATTTGAAAACTTATATAGGAACACACATATGAATATACACATCAAAACTGTGTGCATTGAACTATATCATAAACTTATATAAAGACAACATATTATATTAAACTTATATCAAATTTAAAGGTTATATACTTAATAATATTGCCAGACACTTTATAACTTTGCATACATATCAGCACATAACTAAACTATAGTAAAAATATATAACTAGTATATATAACTACTCGCTTACATAATATTATATATGAGATGTAGGCCGAGTGTAGCGGATGTTGCCCAGTTTGGTGAAAAATGTAGAAGTGATGAACGTGTTTGCTGCGTAGTGGAGGAGAAGAAGGCCGACTGCTGGGCTTGGGAAGGGCTTGCGAGAGATTCAAGTCGCGGGAGTTTGCCTCAGTGAGATGGAAGAAAGGAGGGAAGGCTTTAGTGTCGTGGAAGGTTAGGCAGTTTCAAGTAGGGCGAGGGGAAAAAGTGCCGAGGGACAAGGGCAGAGGCGGTTGAGTGTATGCGTGGAAAATCGGAGCCGTGGAGATGTGGAAGGAGAACGCGGCCAAGGAGGGGCAGGTCAGCGTTTGGATGGGAGGCCGAGGTGGGCGTTGCACTTGCCGGGCGGCTGCGAGGTAGAAGGTGTGGTGAACAGTACCGTAGAGGAGGCCTTGGTCCGTTGATGGAGTGGGTTCGGTTCAAGGTGTTAAAGGTAGGTTGTGGTCCGAGCAACGCGCATGGAGGTGGTAGGCGGACCTGATGGGAGGCCAGGGCTGCCGAAGGCGAGAGAGAGAGGGGCGGAGGAGCCGGTGCGAGGCGGGGTGGTTATGCTTGTTGGCTTGCATATGGGGAGGAAAGTGAAATTTTTGTTTCTACAGGAAATAGAGCAAATGAAGGTTAGGGGAAGAATGGTGAGTTGGCTACAATACATATTCAGTATCTCATTTATTATAAACGCACAAATCAAGATTGAAGAGCCTCCAAGTGGACAGAGCAAAATGTTATAAAATGAATGGTTGGAATAGTAGTAGCCGCAGATCATTTTGAACGAACCAAAATAATGAAACAATATTGGAACCATTGAAGATAAAGTCAAGCATTGATTTTCTGAAAATAATAAATACTAGTGACTGTTGGGTTTAGACCAGAAATCAAAGTTTGAAATTTCGTAACCGATACAGCTATTCGTTTCATGGTTTCATCACGTACCGAAAATTCAAAACACGGAAGTGAATATACCGCAGAGACCAGCATGACAAAACGATCAAAACGGTACACAGATAGTAGTGGTATGATTTAATTATAAAAATTCGAAATTTCTACCAGCGGAAAATGCGTAAAAATCACGGAAAATTAAGATCGACGGAGCCAAAGATGTCCGAATTTGGAAAAACGACAAACTGAAAACTTGCTCAAAAGATGGTTTAGAATTTTTCTATGTAAAAATATTTTGGTTTTGAAAACGTTTTATTTTCACCGCTTTTTAACTGATTAAATTGAAGTAAATTTACGCGCGAAATAAACTTTCATATTTTTGGATGAAAATTTATCAGTTGCCATATTTAACTAGACACATTCCAAATATCAAATTTATATTCCAAAATTTTATCGTTTTAAAATCGCACAAAATTTCAATTAATACGTTATTAAAACCGGTTAAATTTACGGGTCGTTACAAAGGGTGTTGTGCGTTTCAGTCGATCGGCAAAATTAGCACTCGATATATTGGTCCATTTCCCATCATTGAACGTATTGGTTCCATGGCTTATCGCCTTTTATTACCGGCTCAGTTTTCTGCTATTCATGACGTATTCCTCGTCCCTCAATTACGAAAATGCATTCGAGATTCTGATTCTATTCTTGAGCCCGTTGTTGTGGAAGAAATAGAAGTTTCGCCTAATTTGACTTATGAGTAGCATCCTATTCGTATCATTGCATCAGAGGTAAAACGCCTTTGAAATAAAGATGTCCCTCTTGTGAAAGTTCAATGGTCCTCAAATCCTAAGGATTGTTCTTGGGAATCTAGAAAATTCATCGAGCGAACACATCCAGACTTACTCTCTCGTGCTCTTTAAGGTGAACTTCTTAATTCAAATTTCTTTTGTGTTGATATGCATTTATGGTTGTTACTTTTTATCTTCTTCTTAAATATTGCGAGGATGCAATTTCTGTAAGGAGGGGAGTCTGTAACAACCCGCATATTTTACGATTGTATATTTAAATATTTTATTTAAATATAGCATCGTTAGTCGGATTATAGTCCAAAATGCTAATTTTTGCAAACTATCAAATTAGAAATCGAGACCACTTCCATTGAGTTCAAAATGGCGTTTGCGACCTTTTTGAGTATAAACATCGATATGTTTGGAGCTAGCTAAAATTTCGACCTTTTCATTTAGGGTTTTGGGTTTGGGTTTCAGCCCATTAACCTAACATATCAACCCTACTCCACTCCACTCCTCTTCATTCCTTCATAATATTTCCTACAACTCAAGCTTTAGCAAAAATGGTGGAGGAGATTGGAAATTAAAATCCTAAGCCCTAGTTTCTTTAGCAAATCCAAGTTTTAGCTCCAAAATCAAAGAGAAGCTTAGGTAAGCATCTCCTTCTTCTTCTCCATCTCAATCTTTCTCCAATTTCAAAAATTTCCTATAACCTAATTTGGGAAATATTGCTTATTATTTAGATTGGAGCTTTTAGAGTTGAGATTGAAGAGTGGTTGATCCTCCTTTGTTTTCAAGCTTCTTCTTCCTTGTTTTTGTGTAAAAGGTGAGATATTTATCTCACATTTATGTTTATATCTATCTTTGTGGTTAGGTATGAATTCCTAACATCTATTCATGATCATTTGCTTTTGATTTGAATTGATATGGTGATTTACTAATTTTTGGATTTGAAGTCCAATTTTGTGAAAATCCTACTAAGGATGTTTGGATATGTTGTTTGGAGTGTACCGAAGAACCTATAAGGCTGGGTTGTCGCTTAGCATAAATCCTTAGTCGTCGTTACTCACTCGATCGCTCCCGAAATCGTTTTGGCCATCATGGCCTAGACAAATTGTTGCCCTTATGAGGAGTTCAGACTTCTGGATACCAATGCCTGACGTCTAGTTTTGCCTCCTGGAGAAAATTATACACGGCAAAAAAAAGGGCAGTGACTAATTTCAGACGTCTGAATTATCGTTTCAGACATCTAAAAGGAGGTCAGACGTCGTATTTGAGATTTCAGACGTTTGGTTGGTTTTCTGGAATATTTTCAAAAGCCAAAACCAAACGTCTGGATCAACCCCTTTGGCGTCTAGATCCGTGCATATTTGCCTAATTTTGAGTAAAACTCCAATGTTAATCGATTTTTGGTTGATCCAACTAGTTGTTATTACTATTATCGACTTTGATGACTTCTTTCTTTGGATTTTTGGGAATATCGATTTTGATGGGTTTGGTATTGATTTTATTGGGCTTAATTCATGTCTTCGTATGTGAATTTTTGGTGATTGATTATTTATACAATCATTTCTGTGGCTTGTCACTTTAAAATGCAAAGGTTTCAATACTAGTTGTAAATATTCAAATCCGTTCACAAAGATGATTTCAACTCTATTTTTGATACAAAGTTCGCTTCTATGACCGTTTTCCAATCTATTAGAATATACAAACCTTTACTTCATTCGTTTAAGAAATCTAATTAAACGGATTAGTAAAACAAGTGGTATGAAACGCTTGTGTTTACTTCGACGCTTAATTTTCGGACTTGTTCGATTGAAACTCTTGTGACAATTTGTGAGTGGGAATCTACAATTTGTTCGTAAATATTTAAGTTAAGCCAGTGGTCATGGGACATGAAGCTAAATTCATTTATTTACTAGCTTAGTGTAATTGACACTTCTTGATGATCGATGATGATCATTTTGTGGCTTAGACTAGCAATGTGCGATGTCTCTTTGTCTGAAAGGGAGACTAAACCCCGTTTCTGTGGTGCTTCGGCTCAAAATTGGTAGGGTAGCGACCCATGGCCTTCAAGCCATTTGTGGAGCCTCGGCTCAAAATTAATGGTTAGCAACTATGAAATAGCGTTCCGTTTTGTGATACACGTATCGGCGAGTTTTCATGCTCCCGTTTTGTGATAGGCCTCCCCCTCTTGTGATTTCTGGATTTCTAATTGATGATTTCTAGAATTTGTGTCTCACCAATTTTAGTGATTTACATAGATGATTTTATAAATATTTATGCATTGGTGAATTTGTGTTTCAACAACTTTTATGATCGGCATTGAGATGTTTGCCAATATTTGTGACTTGGTGAACAAAAATAAAGAATATGGTTTTCTTTTTTATCTATGAGAAGATTCTTGCGATATTGAATAATCTCTGGTTGATTTTCAAATGCATGCATATCACAGTATGACATTATTGTTATCATATGCTTTTGTCATATCTCTTATTCTATCTCATCTTTATCTGATATTTACAGCTAGACTGACCCGTTTATTATTTTCTTATTAACTAGTACTCGGGTCAGACCGAGATGTTACAGGTGCTTCTGCATGACTCCTTATCTGGGATCATCATTATCTGTCTTTTGTCTAACTACATTAGATTGGCAGTTTTTGTTGTTATACATTCGAGATAGAGACTCCTTGATGCATACATACCCTTTGGTGTGGCACTTGTATCTATTCTTTTGTGATATTGTGGATCTTATTTGACCACTACTCTGATGTACACTTATATGTGATATATTCATATCTGTTTCCGCCTTTGTGATATGAACGTCTATGACCGATTTGTGTTATGCTTACTTCTCTATTTGTTTCCGAAGACCATATAGCCACTGTGTAGTAGCTTTGAGTTTGTTTTGGTATGTCGGATTTCCTCTTTAAATGAAATGCATGTTATACTATCTGACATATCGGTGCTCGCACAAAGCAATTACACGGATGGTCACTCCTCAATAGCCTTATCCTTCGTGCTAGTTGATGGCATTGCTCTGTAGTGTCCTTGGCTAGCGTGAGTATAGAGGTATGGCGTCACATTAACCATTTATGAGTTCATTCAATTTAATTATGCATGGCCACCTGTATTCACTTACAAATCCCAATCCCCTTATCACTCTACATTATTCTATTTGATTTATTTTAATTAATTCTCATGAATAATGTTGTTAAAAATTAGGGGTGTTATAGGCTCCTCTCCTTAAAGAATTTCGTCATCGAAATTCAGTAAGGACTAACTAGCCAATATAGCAATCATCTGTAACGACTCCTAACATCCATACTAGACTACCTAACCAGTAGTTAATCTATATATATCAAATATAGACATACCATCAAAGAAGATCAGGATAAGCATTTCAATTCTTGTCCTCTGTCTTCCACGTACAGTTCTTCTCATTGTCACTCCACTGAACTTTCATCGACTTGACTGTCTTGTTCGTCAATCATTTCTCATCTTTCGCAATAACCCAAACTTGTTGTCTTACAAAAGTCAAATCAGGCACTACTACCAAATCCTCCATCTCTGTCCGAAGAATTATAGCCTCTAGGGTAATGTACATATTTGCATAAAACATATGCTCTGATAACAACTTGTACCATCCTCCTACTTGGAGGCCCAAAACTAACGGCTACGGATGCTATAGTCATCCATAGTTATTAATCCTCAACAACCAAATACTACGGTGTTAAATACAATGGTACACAAATCACAAGAATATGGAAAAAATTTAACAAAATTAAAACAGATTCACACATTCCATTCAAAAAATTTCGTGGTCAGTACATAATCCCATAAAAGTTAACCATATTTAGAAAAATATAATCATTACACATATGACAAGAGTGACATATGAAGTTGCCCCCTTGTTTGATCAGAATATGTAATAAGGCTAATAAATCTTCCTTTTCACTCAAAATACACAGCAGAAAAAGATAACTCCAAATAACTAACTACCTCCTGCATGCCACTGGAAGTTTATCAATCTTAGAAGAGAACCCGATAAGCTTAAACCTCAAGCTACTCAAAATCAATTGAGAACCTGAGAGTTTAAGGGGGAAAATATCGAGTAAATATAAAGCCTAGTATGAACAATAATCTAACTCCTCAATCCATTTGTATATCTAGTGAGACCAACCGCTTAGCTGAATGGGTTTTCCCCTCACTGGCATCCTAAAACCTTTTCCAAAACCATATACTATGCTCCTGCATCCACAATGTTTAAGAAATAGCATTTAAACCATGCATATGGATATATATATATATATATATATATATATATATTGTTCTGGAATTCCCATCCCCGGTTTAATTCACTCCCGGCCATGATTTTCGTTTCTAGGGTCACTATTAACCTATTAGTTTTCATGGGTTTACTAATAACCTTTTTATAATTTATGGACACCCTATCTTATTTCAAAGTTTCCATAGGATCATTAAGAACCTGTAAGCCCCTTTTGTGATGCACCGCCTCTATATTCACACTAGCCAAGGATACTATGAGGTAATGTCGTCGACTAGTACGAAGAATAAGGCTGTTGAGGAGCGACCATCTGTGTAATTGCTTTGTGCATGTACCGATATGCCAAATAAAATATCACTTTCATTTCAAGAGGAAATCTGACATACCGATGCAAACTCAAGAGGCAATGTGGTCTTCAAAAACCAGTATAAAATAAGCATAACACAAAATCAGTCATAGATATTCATATCACAAAGGCGGAAACAGATATGAATTAAATACATAGAAGTGTACATCAAAGCAGTGGCCGTGGAAGATCCACTACATCACAAAATAGGTACAAGTGCTAGACAAAAGAATATGCATACATTAAGGAATCTCTATCTCGAATGTATAAAAAAAACTACTAAACTAGTAATTAGCCAAAAGTTAGACGACAGACCCAAATAAGATGTTAAGCAGAAGCACTTGAAATACCTTGGCCAGACCCGAGTATTATTTAAGAAGAAAATAATTAATGATCATTCTAGTCATAAATATCCGATAAAATGAGATAGGATAAGAGATATGACAAAAATGTATGATAACAATAATGAGTTACCGTGACAAGTACACATTTAACAATAACAAAAATCATACAATATCTCAAATTTTCTCAAACACCAAAAAGAATGTCATATTCTTTATTCATTCACCAAACCACAAACATTGACAAACATATCGATGCCAATCGCAAAAATTGTTAAAACACAAATTCCAGAAATCATCAATTAGAAATCTAGAAATCACAAAGGGGGAGGCCTATCACCAACGGGAGCATGAAAACTCACCAACACGTGCATCACAAATAGGTCGCTATCCCATGGTCACTAACCATAGAACCGGTGCAACGACGTACTACAATAACGGTACGCCCGAGAACCTAAAACTCAAATAACTCAAAACATCGACATAGTACGATAATGGTATGCCCAATGGACTTGAAACTCCAATAATTCAAAACAACGACGTAGTACAACAACGATACGCCGGATGAACCCAATAAGTCGGAACAACGATGTAGTACAATAACGGTTCAGTCGATGAATCGAACTCCATAAAAGGACATGGGACACAATCCCATAATAAAATTGTTCAAAACTCCAAAGAACCCATAGGTCCTTAGCCTATAAATGAAATGAGACGAAGCTCAATAAAACGAGGTATAGTTCCCCACGCGGACAAAGAGACATCGCATATCGTTAGTCTAAACCATGAAATGAACACCATTGATCAATAACACTAAGCTAGTAAATAAATGAGTTCAGCTTCATGTTCCATAACAACTGGCTTAACTTAAGTATTTATAAACAAATTGTAGATTTCCACTCGAAAATTGTCACAAGAGTTCAATCGAACAAGTCCACGAACTAACCGACAAAGAAAATGCAAGCGTTTCATACCATATATTTTGCTAAGTCATTTAATTATTTTTCTCATATGAATGAAGTAAAGGTTTGTATACTAATAGATTAGAAAATAGATTTGAAAAGGATTTCTGTATTAAAAGTAACGTTGAAATCAATTTTGTGAAAGAGTTTGAATATTTACTACTAGTATAGAAACCTTTGTATTTTAATGTGACAAATCAAAGAAAACGATTGTAAAAAAACAATCGATCACCAAAAATTCACATTCTAAGGCGTGAACCAAATCCAAAGAAATTGATACCAAATCCATCAAAATGGACATTCCAAAAAATCCTGAAAACAAAGTCATCAAAATCGATAAAAGTGATAATAACTAATCGGATCAACAAAAATTGATATGGAAATTTACTCAACAAATAGGATAATAGGCAAAACTGAACAGTTCTAGACTTCCGAAGACGTTTGGATTTGGGTTTTGAAAATATTCCAGAAAACCTTCCAGACGTCTAAAATTACAAACCAGAAGTCTATACCCTAACTTGATGTCTGAACCAATAAATAAGACATCTGGAATTTATCTCTGCCGTTTTATTTTCTGCATTCATTATATAGTTTCTCCAGGGACCATAACCAGACATCTGAAATTACCAACTAGACGTCTGGTTGGTTCAGCTGAGCCGAAATCAGCCTAGGCCAATGATGCATAAATAGATTCGAAAGTAATCGGATGAGTGACAGAGATTAGGAATTTATGCCAAGCGACAACCCAGCCATATAGGCGCTTCGATACGCCCCAAATAACATATCCGAACATCCAAGATAGGATCTTTAAAGATTTAGACTTCAAAACACCAAAATTTGGAAAATTCAAATCAAAAGCAAATGAACATGAATAAATGTTAGGAATTCATACCTTACAATAATGGAAGCTATAGACATAGATGCGAGTTCAAGAACTTGCCTTTAAACTCAAAAATAACAAATGAGAACTTTAAAACAAAGCAAGACCAATTCCTCTTCAATATACCTCGGGAATCTTCAATCTATTATCAAAGGTGAAGTTTTTCCAAAGTTAGATTATAGGAATGTCTGGAAATTGAAGAGAGATTGAGGTGGAGAAGAAGAAGAGGATGCTTACCTAAGCTTCTCATTGATTTTGGAGCTTGAATTTGAATTTCCTAGCAAAACTAGGGTTTAGGAGTTTTAATTTCTTTTCTCTTCCCTCATTTTTACTTTAGCTTGAAGTGTTAGGAAAACTAAAATGAATGAAGAGGAGATGGGGTAGAATTAGGGTATTATGTCGGGTTATTGGGATGAAATCCAAAACCCAAAGCCCAATCGAAAAATAGAAAAATTCCATTCAACTCCAAACATATCGATGTTTATGATTAAAAGGTTGTAAACGCCATCATTTTGAACTCAATGGAAGTAGTCTCTAGTCCTAGTTCGACAGTTTACAAAAAGTAGCATTTCAGACATTAATCCGACTTACGATGCTATATTTAAATAAATCATTTAAATATACAATCGTAAAAATACGTGGGTTGTTACAGACATCCCTCCTTAAAGAAATTGTGTGCTCGTGATTCTTACGAAGAAAACAAAGACCAACAACCATAAAAGCATATCAACACAAATGAAAATTTGAAATAAGAAGTTCACCATAAAGAGCATGAGAGAGTAAGTCTGGATGTTTTTGCTCGATGAATTCTCTGGATTCCCAAGAACAATCTTTAGGATTTGAGGACCATTGAACTTTCACAAGAGGAAAATCTTTATTTTGAAGGCGTTTTCCCTTCAAAGCAATGATACGAATAGGATGTTGCTCATAAGTCAAATTAGGTGAAACTTCAATTTCTTCAATAACGTCGGGCTCAAGAATAGAATCGGAATCCCAAAGGCATTTCCGTAGTTGAGAGACGTGGAAAACATCATGTATAGCAGAAAATTGAGCTGGTAATGAAAGGCAATAAGCCATAGAACCAATACGTTTGGTGATGGAAAATGGGCAAATATATCGAGGTGTTAATTTTTTCGATTGACTGAAACGCACAACACCCTTCATAGGTGAATCACGAATAAACACCAAATCTCCCACAAAAAATTCCAAATTCCTTTTTCGGTTATCGGTATAGCATTTTTGTCGACTTTGAGCTTCTTTCATCCTATGACGAATAAGGTCGATTTTTCGGTAGAATCACGAATAAAATATGGACCTAAAACCAGCTTCTCACGGGCCTCAAGCTAACAAGAAGGAGATCGGCATGGCCTTCCGTAAAGTGCCTCGAAGGTACCATACCAACATTAATTGGAAGCTATTATTATAGGAAAAGTCAACAAGGGAAATATGATCTTTCCAACTTCCACCAAAATCAAGAACACATGCATGAAGAAGATCTTCAAGAGTTTGATTCACACGCTTGGTTTGTCCATCGAGTTGAGGATGATAAGCGGTGCAAAAATTAAGCTTCTTTCCCAAATCCTTTTAAAGAATCTTCCAAAATACACATGTAAATAATGGATCATAATCACTAACAACAGAAGTAGGAACTCCATGCAATTTTACAATTTCTCTAATATAGAGTTTGACCAAAAGAGGTATGGTCCGATTAGACCGAACAGGAATAAAATGGGCAGATTTTGTAAGCCTATCAAAAATAACCTATAAACTGTCATGACCCAAACGAGAACGGGGAAGACCGTCAATAAAGTCCATGGAGACTTGATCCCACTTCCAAACGTGAATGTCTAAAGGTTGCAATAACCCAGGCTTTTACAAATTGGCAAGTCATACAACACTTAATAAAGCTTGCAATATCAGATTTTATTCCATCCCAATAATGAAGTCACTTCATATTCGTATATATTTTTCTACTACCATGATGAATGGTAAATTTAGAACGACGAGAATCTTCTAAAATGTCTTTACAAAGATTACTAATATTTAGCATGATAAGTCAACCGAATTTTCGAATGCCGCCACGAGCATCGATTTCAAAGTCTTTCAACCCATCAATATTTCAATCCCTAAAACTTTGGCAAAGATGAGCAAATTCGAGATCATGCTTTTGCGCATCAAGAATGTGGTCAAAAAGAGAAGGATGAGCCTCAAGGCTACATAAGACAAGAGATGAACATGAAATGGATTCACGATCTCAATTTCACAAGTAGACAAAGTCTCGAGATCATTCCATTCGGTTATCATCATTGAAACAACTGGTTGTTGCTTACGACTAAGGGCAACGACAACACGATTTCCCCTTTCCGAAAGTAAAAAGAGTATAAGGATCATAAGATGCACGGAACTCGAGCCAACGTTGTCGACGCAAATTAAGTTCCTTTTGCGAAAATAAAAACTTCAAAGATTGATGATCGGTGTAAAGAACAAATTTCTCTCCCAAAAAATAATGAAGCCGAATTCTAAGGGCGAAAACAATGGCCGCGAGCTCTAATTCATGAGTGGCATATCTAGTCTCGGCAACCTTCAATTGTCTAGAAGCATAAGCGATAACATATTCCTTTTGCACGAGAACGGCTCCCATGCCATCACATCTAGCATCAGTATAAACAATAAAGTCTTGGTCCCTCTCAGGAATATGAGTATCGGAAATGAGTTCTTTTAATTTCTGAAAAGAAGCTTCGAATTTATCCGACCTAATGTACTTACCTCCCTTTTTTGTCAAACTAGTAAGAGGCACGGAAATTTTAGAAAAATCTTTTATGAACCGACAGTAGTAGCTCGCCTATCCAATTAAACTAGAATTTCCTTCACACTCTCTGGTCTCTTCCAATTTTGAATCGCTTCAATCTTTGATGATCCATGGAAATTTCGGATTCAAAAATGATATGTCCTAAAAATTTCACCGGATTGCCAAAAGTGACACTTAGAAAATTTTGCTTTCAATTGATTGCTCTTAAGAGTTACCAACACAATCCGGGGATGTTTTTCATGCTCTTCCTTGGTTTCAAAATAAACAAGAATATCATGTATAAAGATGAGAACAAAACGATCGAGGAATTGTTTGAAAACTGATTCATAAGGTCAACAAAATAAGCTGGAGCATTCGTTAAATCAAATGGCATAACAAGCCACTCTTAAGATCCATAATGAGTACAAAATGATGTCAAAGGAATGCTATCCTCTTCAATACGAGGCTGATGAAAACTGGTTGCTAAGTCTTACTTTGAAAAAACTCTAGTACCATTGAGTTGATCAAATAGATCATCAATACGAGGTAAAGGATGTTTATTCTTGATTGTGAGGTCATTAAGCTTGCGGTAGTCAATGCAAGGCCTAAATGTACTATCATATTTCTTCACAAAAATAGCTGAATCTCCCTAAGGAGAGGAGCTAGAAAGAATAAATTGTTTTGTTTCCAATTCGGATAATTGTTTACGTATCTCCTCATTTTCCTTATTGCACATACGATAAGGAGGACGTGTGATAGGTAGAGCTCTAGGAATTAGATTAATTATTAACTCGATTGCTCGCTTAGGTAGTAATCCTAAAACGGGCTCAAATATATCAGAAAATTCACGAACAACGTGAATGAGGGAAATGACATCTTCCTCATCATCAATATTGTCACCATGAGGGTTTAGACAATATAAGGATGCCACCGAATTAGAATCAGAATCTTTAATAAAAACAGTAATCTACTTAATAGATTGAGCATGCTGAAGATGAATAGTCCTCTTAGGACATAGGATGTGGGCTTCATAACGGTTAAGCCAATCCATTACCAAAATCATTCCAAAGCCTAAGTAACGCATAAGATGTAAACCGGTTCGAAAAGCATAATCACATAAAATAATCTCGACATCTTTACAAAGTAAACTGAGTGCTGTAGATCCACCAACAGGATTCGCAATTCTCAGTGAAGTCATCAAAGCCATAACATTTAAAGAAAAAGTATCAACAAGTTCAAAAGAGTGGGATGCATCCATATCAAAAAGAACTCGAAAAGGATGATGATGAAACATAATAATGCCATCAAGGATAGAATGAGAAGTACGTTGACCAAGAGAAGCGTTACGAGGAGCTTGCACAACATTTAGCTTTCCCTCTTTCTTGCTTGGAAGTTTGGGACAAGAAGATAAAAGATGCCCCGAACTTTTGCAAAAGTGACAATAAAGGAGTTTCGGATACCTATTCGCATAATTGTCCTTAGAACCACAATTGTAGCATTTCCCTCGACTAGAGGTAGGGGTCTTTGCTATGAAGATCCGCTTCGATAATCTTCGAAATCAAAAGCTCATACCAATCTAATGATCTTTCTTGGAGCATGCTAGAAGCCACTTGGACTTGATGGAGATCAACAAGATTCATGTGAGAAAAGATGCGGTCGCATGATCTATGCCAAGCACTACAAGAAAATCTATCTTTGGTTGCATTAAGTGGTAGCGTTTAATCACTGAGTGCAACTAATAAGATTTTACCCTTAACCAATATTACCCCGCCATCCCGCCTTTGTAAAAATTTCGCGGCTTCCAAAATTTTGCTTTTTCATGTTTTTCCCAATCCTCGGTACTTCAGAAAAAATTACCCTCTCCTTTGAAAATTTCCTTTTCGTCTTTTCACGTTAGCAGAATTCTCTTCGACCCAGTTCATCGTTAATTCTCTCTCGCCTGATTCAAGGCTTCTTTGACATCATCCCAGCGTAGAAAAGCGCCTTGGGAAACTAGATCGAAACCCTTGCTAGCATGGAAAAGCACATAAAACTATCGATCTGATACCATGGTTCTATTTCAACATTCTTACATGTAATATCTCTTCTACTTTATTGAATATTAAATCCAATTCTACTGAATTTGATTACTATTAGATCGTTTGATGTTTGAACCCAATTATTGTTAAATCTTATTTCACTTAATATCTCACTTGTTGATTTTGATTTTAGGTATTTGTCGTAGATGCTTTTTACTTATCTTACTTATTCACATGTGTTTAATCAAGAGCATGTTTATGTATATACAAGATTAAAAGAGAAACTTGGAAAATTGAATTATTATTATTATTATTGTCATCAAGATCTTGAAAATAAGAAAATAAATAAAAGGTTATAGTAAATGGTCATAAGTGAAAAGAAGCCACTACATTGAGGAAGATACTGACTTTTCCCTAAAGTATCTGTTCGATTTTTACATTTTAGTGATCTATGAACTCTTTATTAAGTTAATTTAAGATATTTTAATAGGAAAAAGTAATTAATCTTTAACCTGTTGAAGAACATGCTATTTCTATGATTGTTTTTTAATATATTTTTTTTGAATTACCTAGAGAACCAAGCTTCGCTTGTAAACTCTAGGGAAGTATGTGCCTGCCAAACACATACTTCGGGTACTTGTTACAGGGTTGTCAGTTTCGGGGCTCGAACTCGTGACCTTCGATCACGCAGTCCGGACCATCAACCAACTGCGCCAACCCTGTTTCTTGCATCACGCTCACCGCATCTTGTGTCCTTCTGTACGGCGACTTTCTTTTATACTCAACAATACTAATGAGCGTAAATCCGTTTCTTGCAACATTGTTTTTTAATTATGAATAAGCTCTTATATTTTTACCTAGCCTCATGAATATAATATTTTGTTAAATCATTTTCTTATTGTCAAATATATGTTTTGTTTATATAATGGTTTAGTTGAAGTCAAAAAGGTCTGCACAAGCTATGACTTAATTGCATAAGTTGTTGCTTTGATTTTTTAGATCTATTATTTCAAAAAAATTAGACTTTTCTTTGCATGCATCAGGTTGAAAAAGCAGTAAACATGTTATGATCATTGAATAAACAGAGAAAAGAAGGTTTTTGGTTTCAACTTTGACTATTATGTATTTTTTTCTTAATTTTGCAGACCTGAACGTATTGTCTACACTTCTGCAGTTTATCCATTAAACCTCAATACATGCATCAGTATTTGAAGCATAAATGTCGTTGGTCAGTTTTGAGGTAAATCTCCATGTGCATTCTAAAATATGGATATTATTTTGTTACATATTCTTACAATCTTTTGGTTGAATATCTTATGGCAACTGTTACATTTTGTTCATTCTTTTGTGCACAGAACAAAATCGGTCACTGCAATGTCCTCCACTATGGTTATTGTGTGTAACAATTGGTTTTTGATCCTTGTTTTATTACTATTAGCATATATGATGTGCATCTATTAGTAAAATTATAACCTTTCCTATTCGTTGTCCTAAATATTTTAATGTTTATAGTTTCCTCTATAGTATAGTTGTCAACGAGTATGTTACTATTATTATCACTTAAAATAACTTATCCTGTGTTAAATGAAGATTGGTAGGTCTGGAGACTTGGAGTAGTTACAAACATCTTTGCTAAACAAATTTATTAGTTGCTTGTCTAAACTCGGATCAATTTCTAAACTTATGTTCAAGTTAAAAACCTTGTGATGACTTAAACTACTCAAAAAAAATGTGTTGCATATTTCATCTATATGTTCCAGTTAAGTATATGAAAGTTTGAATAAATCAAAACAAAAACAAAAAGAAAATACCATAAGAAGGTTCAAGTGTTCTTTTTTTTCCTTTTCTTTTTCTTGCCACTACTGTTTAGCATCCTAACCTCAAAACTTATATAGATAGCTAAATGTGTAAACCAAATTAAAGATAAAAACGTAAATATGTTCACAAAATGACCTTATATTCAATTTTAATCATTGTAAAGTTATCCAGGTAACATGCTAAGCCAAGTTTAGCCTCGCAGCTTTCAATTGGACAGTGCGTGTGTAAATGGTTTTATAATGCCTGAACTATTGTGAATTATTTACATTCAGTGTTTGTGCACCAAACGGTGACCTTGCATGATGGAAAACAAATTCCCTAATAATAATAGAACAACTTATGGTAAATCTTTTTCATTCATCACCAGTATCTGCTAGTATCAATCCCAATACAGAATCTATAATAACAATAATATAATTAAGTTAACCGAGTTTAAATATTCATAATATTATCAATTAACTATGTTAACCAAGTTAATAAAAATTAGCAAAGTTTTTTTTAAAGTTAATTTTTTTTTATAAAATTAACCAAGTTTAAGTCAACTAAATTTTATAAATGATGATAATATAACTAATTTAACAAAGTTTTTGACGCAGCGGATAATATGAAAACAAATGAAATCGTTGGAATGTAGCAATCGGTGGATTGAGTATACTGCAATGCCCAAATTCGTTAATCCGAAGATACCGAATTCTAGCTATCCTGAACACGTTGATCGCGCACGATACCGTGATGAAGGATCTACGATTCTTCGACGTTGATCAAGCGCACTTGATTCCACGAATCGGCTTCAACAAACGTTGATTCGAGCGCACTCGAATGACGTAGGTGGAGATAGGAGATTACACTCAACTACCGATTTAAATTGAAAGCACAAAGCTAACAAAAGAGAATTTTATTCAAAAAAAACAACAACCAATTACAATGACATTACATCCCTATTTATAGGGTTTATGACTCAACACAAAAGACTTAAGAAAATTACAATACAAATAGTACATGACTTAACAAAATGAAGCGACTCAAATAATACGAGAAAAAAAGTAATAGAACGACTTAACGACATAGGTCGTTCACGACTCATAGATCAGCAGGCTTTGGCTACGATTCATCTTTTATCTCGGCAACGACTTATGCTCTGTCTCGGCAACGACTCATCAAATATCTTTGCGACTTAAATAAAAGAAATCATCAGCGACTCAAAACCTATCGCGTTCGCGACTTACTGATGGATCGATAAGAGGTCTTCGCGCCTTAGCTAACTCGCGACTTAAGAAGCAGAAAGCGACATTGATATGGAGGAGGCGGAGTATAGGGGTTGCGGAGGATAGGGGAAAGTCGTTCGCGATTTAATGGAAGCATGACTCGCGCGCGCGGCATATGGAATTCGCTTTTTTAGGGATGCCGATGTGATAATAGGTTGGCTGCGACTCATTGGTGGAGATAGGTCGTGGGTCGGTGAGGAGTTGGGTCAGAGGGGATTAGGTCGTGGGTCAGTGAGGAGTTGGATCGGAGGGGAAAGTGGAGTTGGGTCATGGAGGGGATGAGTCGGCAACGTCGTTCGCGAGTAATTGGAGGTGTCGCGACTTAAGGTGGAGGCCGAGACAACATCGATGAGTCGGCCACGACTTAGGGTGAGTGCTTCATCATCCTCCCCTTGTTGGAAAGAATTCGTCCTCGAATTCGCATTTCCGTCATCTTCGTCAAGTTCCTTCCCATAATACGGAATTAAGTGTTTGACATTAAAAATATCAGAAGTATGGACCTCTCCTGGCAACCTTAATCGATACGCATTATCATTGATCCTCTTCAAGATTTCTACTGGTCCAATCTTTCGTGCTTTCAACTTATTGTAAGTTCCAACCGGAAAACGATCTTTCGTCAATACCGCGTAAACAAAATCACCCTCTTTGAAGACTACACTTCTTCGTTTCTTATCCGCCATTTGTTTATACCTCTCATTTGTCTTCTCCAATCGTTCCTGAACGATTCTATGGCATTCTGTCAACCCATCAACAAAATCAGCAGCCCGCTTAACTGTTCCCTACGGTTGTGGCACTATCGTTAAATCCAACGGCCCCTTTGGTAAACTGGAATATACAATCTGAAATGGACTGAAACCTGTACTTCGGTTATTTGCATGATTGTGAGCAAATTCAGCTTGACACAACTTCAAATCCCAACTCTTCAAATTATCTTTCACAAGACATCGTAACAAGTTTCCCAACGATCTATTCACCACCTCTGTTTGCCCATCTGTTTGCGGATGATAAGCACTACTAAATTTCAGCTTCGTTCCCACCATCTTCCACAAACTAAGCCAAAAATGACTTAAAAATCTGGTATCCCTATCTGAAACAATAGACTCCGGCAACCCATGTAAACGATAGATTTCTTTAAAGAATAACTGTGCCACTCGAACTGCATCCGCTGTCTTCTTACAGGCTATAAAATGTGCCATCTTCGAAAACCTGTCCACCACAACAAATATAGAATCATTCCCCCTTTGAGTTCTAGGCAAACCCAAAACGAAATCCATACTAATATCAACCCATGGTTTAGTAGGCACGGGTAATGGCATGTATAATCCCGCGTTTGTCGCTGTTCCTTTTGAGACTTGACAGATATGACATCTCTCCACAAATCTCTCTACCTCTTTTCTCATTGACGGCCAAAAATAAGATTGAGAAATTAACTGCAACGTACTATCTCTACCCACATGGCCTTCTTCATGTAATTCTTTAACAATCTTCATTCTCAAGCTACAGTTTGGGATGCATAATCGATTCCCCTTGAACAAGAATCCATCAACCAATACAAATTCATCAGTATCTCCATCCTTAACTTTCTCAACAAACTTTGCAAAGTAAAGATCCTCCTCAAACAACTCTAGCAATAATTCGAATCCTGTCACTTCAACCTTCAGCGTTGTCAACAAGTGATTCCTCCTGCTCAAAGCATCCGCTACACGATTTGTTACCCTTGATTTGTGTTTCACAACGAAAGTAAATTGTTGTAGATATGCTATCCACGAAGCATGTCTCGCTGAAATCTTGTCCTGCCCTTGTAGATGTTTCAACACCTCATGATCAGTGTAAAGAACAAATTCCTTCTGAAATAGGTAGTGTCTCCAATGCTTAACAGCTTGCACAACAGCATAGAATTCAACGTCATATGTACTGTATCTCATCTTTGCTCCTGACAACTTCTCACTAAAGTATGCAATAGGATGTCCCCTCTGACTCAACACTCCTCCAATACCAACTTTTGACGCATCAGTATTCAATTCAAACAACAATTGAAAATCTGGTAAAACAAGAATAGGTGCTGTTGTTAACAGTTCCTTGATCTTCTCAAAAGCATTCCCGGCTTCCTCTGACCACGAAAACTGTTTACCCTTCATGCAATCAGTAACTGGTGCCATCACACTGCTAAAGTGAGGAATGAATGTTCGATAAAAAGATACCAATGCATGAAAAATTCGCACTTCAGTAATTGTCTTCGGTTGTGGCCAACTTCTGACAGCTTCTACTTTATTCTCGTCCACTTGAATACCTTCCTTCGACGGAACATACCCCAAAAACAAAACACTGTCCATCATAAACACACACGTCTTTGTTGCTGCATAAAACTGCTCTTGTCGTAGAATTAACAATACTTCCCGCAAATGTTGGATGTGCTCTTCCATACTTCCACTATAAATCAAAATATCATCAAAGTAAACAACCACGAACTTCCCAACAAATGGTCTAAAAATCTGGTTCATCACTCTCATAAAAGTACTAGGAGCGTTTGACAAGCCAAATGGCATAACCAACCATTCGTATAAACCTTCCCTGGTTTTGAAAGCAGTTTTCCATTCATCGCCCGGTCGAATACGAATTTGATGGTATCCACTTTGCAGGTCAATCTTAGAAAACACAATAGCTCCACTTAACTGATCAATCAAATCATCAAACCTCGGCATAGGGAATCTATATCTCACAGTGATCTTGTTTAGAGCCCGACTGTCCGTACACATCCTCCACGTTCCATCCTTTTTCGGTACCAATAAGGCTGGCATGGCACATGGACTCAAACTCTCCTGAACACGCCCTTGTTCTAACAACTCTTCCACCTGCCTCCTCAATTCTTCATGTTCCTTTGGACACATCCGATAATGTGGCCTATGCGGTAAAATAGCACCTGGCACTAGATCAATTTGATGTTGTATGTCTCTCAACGGTGGCAATTCCTTTGGTAGCTCTTCAGGAAACACATCACGGAATTCTTCCAATATCGGCTTTACTTCTTCTGGAACTTCAACGGATTCAGTAGCTTCATATCCAATCAACAAAAATACTTCTCGACTCTCCTTTACTTCTTCAACAAATTCCTTTAAAGTCAATAGAGTTTTCAGCTCCTCATTCTCCTAAGATTTGTTCTCTCCATGTTGTCTCTTCTTTGGAACTAAAATAATCTTAACGCCTTCAAACATAAAACTGTAACTATTGGTTCGACCGTCATGCTGCACCGCTCGATCATACTGCCACGATCTTCCCAAAAGCAAATGACAAACATCCATCTCAACTACATCACACCAGATTTCGTCTTTAAATTTCTTCCCAATAGAAAATGGAACTCGAACTCGCTTATCCACCTTCACCTCTCCTCCTTTTCTCAGCCACGCTAACTTATAAGGATTTGGATTTTTTTCCGTTTTCAATTTCAATTTTCTCACCGCTTCTGTAGAAATAATATTGTCACAACTTCCTGCATCAATCACAAATTTACAAACTTTTCCCAATATAGTGCATGTCGACTGAAAGATGTTACTCCTCAACCAACTAGCTTCATCCTCTTGCTTTGGTGTTAAACAAGACCTCCTCATCATTAGATTACACCCTTCATCTCCCGATGCGATATCCTGTTCATTCTCCTCAACTGGACTATCTTCACCCTCAACAACATCCACACTTTCAACGTCGGCTATCATAGCTTGTTTCTTTGGTTTTGGACACTCATTGCTTTTATGACCCATCTCCTGGCAATTGTAGCATTTGAAACCATTGTTAACCCTCGCCTTCTCACTCTCCTTTACTATGGGTTTACTGACAGGTTTAGAAACATTAGAACTTCCGCTAACACCCTTCACTTGATTATTAGAATTAGTAAACACACCACCTCCACGCCTTCCCTGCTTTTCCCAAGCCAACGCTTTTTGATGTGCCTCTGCCACAGATCTTGGATCAAACATATTAACCATATCCTGGATCTGCATCCTCAATCCTCCAACAAATCTAGCAGTCAGCTGTTCCTCTGTCTCCATAATGTCATTTCTAGCAATGAGTTGGTAAAATTCGTCTGCATAATCATTAACTGACTTCGTCCCCTGCCTTAGATTCTGCAATCTCTGGTACATAAGTGACTGATAGTTGTATGGTAAAAATGTAGCTCTCATCATTTTCTTCATCTTATCCCACTCAACAACCTTTGACTTCCCCATCCGTTCTCTCGTAAGTTTAGTTTGCTGCCACCACGCCAAAGCTCTTCCCCTCAATCTAGTAGCAACCAACTTCACTCGACGATCTTTAGGAATCTCCTTGAAATCAAAGATCTCCTCAACATTAGATAACCAATCCAAAAATTATTCAGCAACCATTCCACCCTTGAACTCTGGAATTTCCATCTTCATTCCCGATTCCCATCGACGATCATCATCTACATCTCGATTCTGACGTCGTGTTTGTTCTCTATCTCAATAATGAACACTTCACTTATCACCATCAAACTCCTCATCAAAATCTGAAGTATATCGATGTCGATCACG
Organism: Allium cepa; assembly: GCA_030765085.1. Lineage (NCBI taxonomy): Eukaryota > Viridiplantae > Streptophyta > Magnoliopsida > Asparagales > Amaryllidaceae > Allium > Allium cepa. The sequence goes on along the minus strand of CM060943.1, from coordinate 868,619,282 downwards.
ACCTCCAACATCTCTACTACCACACCTTCGATCAACATTCCTATCACGATTGTCAATACTTCTATGATCTTCTCTTCTCTCCCGATCTGAATGTATCAAAGCTCTACTTCTCCCATGGCTCGATTCAGGTGAAATTCTTCTTCTACTTTGATTCATTTCAAGCATCATTCTCTCTAAGCGACCAATTCCTTCATCCAACTTCTCAGTGAAGCTCTCGTTGATTCGTTGTTCCATTTCATCAGCCTCTTCTCTTCCATATAAAGCATTAATATTGCGATGACGTTGAGCTCGTCTCGGTGGCATGATTGAACTTCACAAATAATTCAACAAATCTCCAAACTTCAACAAATCAAAACTTCAACACAAAATCAAACAAGTCACGGCTCCTTAGCTCGGCTTCAAACTTCAAAATCAACTTCATAAGGCTCGGCTACTTTCACAAGTATACTCGGCCTACTCTTCAAACTCTCGGCTCAAATTCAAACACCTTTCCAACTTTGATCCAAATTGAAATGGATCGAAAGCTTCTAACTTGTTACAACTTCAAGATGAACACGATGAACTTCAACTTCAAATTCCTTGGCTCCAAGACTCGTCTTAGCTATGATTGGCTAAGTCAAGCTCTGATACCAAAACTGACGCAGCGGATAATATGAAAACAAATGAAATCGTTGGAATGTAGAAATCGGTGGATTGAGTATACTGCAATGCCCAAATTCGTTAATCTGAAGATACCGAATTCTAGCTATCCTTAACATGTTGATGGCGCACGATACCGTGATGAAGGATCTACGATTCTTCGACGTTGATCAAGCGCACTTGATTCCGCGAATCGGCTTCAACAAACGTTGATTCGAGCGCACTCGAGTGACATAGGTGGAGACAGGAGATTACACTCAACTACCGATTTAAATTGAAAGCACAAAGCTAACAAAAGAGAATTTTATTCAAAAAAAACAACAACCAATTACAATGACATTACATCCCTATTTATAAGGTTTATGACTCAACACAAAAGACTTAAGAAAATTACAATACAAACAGTACACGACTTAACAAAATGAAGCGACTCAAATAATACGAGAAAAAAAGTAATAGAACGACTTAACGACATAGGTCGTTCATGACTCATAGATCAGCAGGCTTTGGCTACGATTCATCTTTTATCTCGGCAACGACTTATGCTCTGTCTCGGCAACGACTCATCAAATATCTTTGCGACTTAAAAAAAAGAAATCATCAGCGACTCAATACCTATCTCGTTCATGACTTACTGATGGATCGATAAGAGATCTTCGCGCCTTAGCAAACTCGCGACTTAAGAAGCAGAACGCGACATTGATATGGAGGAGGCGGAGTATAGGGGTTGCGGAGGATAGGGTAAAGTCGTTCGTGATTTACTGGAAGCATGACTCGCGCGCGCGGCATATGGAATTCGCATTTTTAGGGATGCCGATGTGATAATATGTCAGCTGCGACTCATTGGTGGAGATAGGTCGTGGGTCGGTGAGGAGTTGGGTCGGAGGGGATTAGGTCGTGGGTCGGTGAGGAGTTGGATCGGAGGGGAAAGTGGAGTTGGGTCGTGGAGGGGATGAGTCGGCAATGTCGTTCGCGAGTAACTGGAGGTGTCGCGACCTAAGGTGGAGGCCGAGACAACATCGATGAGTCGGCCACGACTTAGGGTGAGTGCTTCATCAGTTTTATAAATAATAACGATGACGATGATGAATTAACTAACTTTATAATAATAACAACAATATAATTAAGTTAACCAAGCCTTAATAATAATACTACTAATAAATTAACTAAGTTAAGAAAGTTAATAAAATTAACTAAGTTTTGTTAAAATTAAACAAGCTTTATAAAATTAATTATTCTTAGGTCACAAGAAGATGTAATGTTCGATGGGTTCAAATCTGTTATTATGTTCAAAGCCTCCCTTTCCAAAGCCATTGAGTAAAGCTGATCATCACTACCATTTTGTTCTAGAACTCTTAAATTTAAAAAGTTTATTTTTTGATTGTTGTGCAGATGAAAATGACGAGACCAGACATCTCTTTAATTAATTGTATTGGCATTTTGATTGTAATACTGCATAAAATAATGGATGCGAATCAAAGGAAAGAGATAAGGAAGTGAAACAATACCATCAAGATAAGGTATTTGAGAAAAAATAGGTGGACTTTAGTCAGTGGGTCTTCAAAAGCCAGAATGTTGGGTAAAAATTTGAAGTGTTCATGTGAGACACCGGTGGATTTCTTGGCTAAAACCAAAAAAATTCAATTCTATCAAATTACATTCAGATTCAATATATTTTGATCCTGCATAGCTGCTGTTATAGAATATGGAAGATAAGGGTAGTATTATTGATGTCAGTAAGAAGGTCGAATCTACAAATTTAAAACTCTGAAGTTGCCTTATCTAACGGGTATGATGCTTTAAATATGGTATCAGAAAATAGGTTTGATAATGATATTCTATTGTTTAGGGATAGTTTAAATGATGATGATGAAATTGGTAATATGAAATTTACAAGCTTTTTAAGGCAATGTAATGAAAATTCTACAATGTTGCAAGAAACGGATTTACGCACATTAGTATTGTTGGGTATGTTTTGTTGTGCTATTACAAGAAACGGATTTAGGCACAGTAATTACTTGTTTATTATTTACAGATTTAATTGCGAGTTATTTTTTAATTTGTAGCCTTATTTGGGTAAAAATCCTGGATCCACCATTGGAAAAAATAATCAATATATCCACTGATCCATGTGGTTTGGCTAGTGATCAAGATAAATAGAACTAATGAATAATTGAATTAAGCAAGCACAAATTAATACTTGAAGCATCTACATCGTGCTATTAATATAATGGTAAATGAATTAATAAATTTGATGATTTATACAGGTGTGAATCTTCCAGACTTATGCCATGCGGGTAAGTCGAACCCAACCCGTACCATGACCAAGCTCATGAGTTCAGGTTCAACGCCCGATCCATCATCATCTGATGACTTATCCATTACTCGAAGAACATCCATACTTTCTCTTAATGGCGCACCTGCTCCAGATTCAGAATACTCCAACAAAGTATCTTATTCATCCACCTATTATAATGCACCAGCTAATGCACCCGGAAATTTATGGTTCTCCTGAGAGTTCTTCAACTTCTGCACTGGGTTATACCATTGGAGAACACTCTAATTCTTCAGGCAGTGCTCCAGCTTCTACACAAGGATATTCTAATGGAGAAAGTTCTGATTATCCAGGTAGTGCTCCAGCATCCCCACTGGGATATTCTAGTGATGAATATTCTGATTCACCAAGCAGTGCTTCGGCTCTTGATTTAGGAATATTCGGTTCCTTCTGCAGAGAGTATTTGTAAACTGCTTGTATTTTAGCTGTGTTGATGGCTACTGGACCTTGATATAGAATTTCATAACTATGAGATGGTCCTACTATATTATCCTGAAACCTATACAAGTAAAACCACGCTGTAAGCATAGACATCAATTTGAAAGCCTAATGTATGATCCTGAAACCTACACAAGTAAGATTCTTCAGCAGAGTCGTATCATTAATCATTTATATTTGTTGGGATGTTATTTATTTAGTAAATGTTTATAACATCTAGTATGACTCTGGTAATACCAAGAGGATATGATTATTCTAGTTCCTCAAGAAATCAAACGTCAGTTCTCGAACTAGACAATGAATATGCTAATTTTTTTTAGACATGAAGATTTGTCGATGCCTGGAATAAATGATCGATATTCCAGTTTGTCCATGGATCGATCGTTTAGGACTGAACTAGAAGATGGATATCCTAAGTTGTTGAGAAGACAAATGTATGAGCCTGAAAATGAAGCTGGCACAAAGCTGCAATTATACAGTATGTCGTTGAATGCTTCTTGTACTTAAATTCAGTTTCTTTAAACTATATAATTATTTTTATTGTTTCCTTTGCTTTCATGGAACGGATGATCGAAGTCTTGCGCAAGTTGTTGCAAGTAATGGTGGTGATGATCATCCAAATGCAGAACAATGTAGTGATCAATAGAGGTTGGTAAAAATATGGTACTTTTAAATTACTTTCTTTCCCTTTCTTAATGGTTTCTTTCTTCTGAAAAGTAAAATAAAATAAATTGTTTTTTAGGATAATCTCTAGCCAACCATGCATGCACTGCCTGTAATTGTATAACTATAGGAAGCAGTGGAGTGGAAACACAAAAGCAAAATGGAGAAGGAAGGAGAATGATGAAGCTGTTTCTACAAGGAAGATGGGGGCTTACATTTTGTACATCAATGCTGGATTTGGTTTACAGGTCTGCACAAAATTTGTTTTTCCATATTGTTTTGTTATAAAATTCACATGAGTTAGCTACTTTAAGAAAGTTCATTGGTTTCAATGCTTGTTTTTTAACATGCATGCTAGTTTTCCTTAGATGGTCCAGTTAATAAGTGGAGTACTAAAGTTGTTAAAAGTAAGGATAATTTGGACTATCAAATTATCATTTTCCAACAAGCAATACTACACATGTTGTCCAGACTTAGTTGTTGACTTGTCAGAATAATGTGCCTGAATGGTAGATTCACACTCTATTTACTGTCCAGAAATAGAAATGATGCAAATTCTACTGTATAATGTAGTTTTATTTTTATTTCTGCAATACCATGTAACAAAGAGTATACTGATGCATGTAATATAGCAGCGTACATAAGCAAAATAATAAACTGGTTACACGACCCATTCACATCAGCAGAGCAACCTGTATCCTCTTGTGTATAATACGACTCTCTACACACTTCGTATTCTAATTCCCCTTTTCAATTAGATCTTTGGTTTCTCTTGGATAACGGAGGTCTGGGTACTACAATGGGATGCATTGGTCCTAAGTTGCTCTGGGATACGATTATAGAACTAATCTTAGTGTTTAATTATAATTCTATATAAATTTGAATTTGTTAATGCTACTTGCATAGTACAATATTTTATGTCAGATTCAATTGTCTTGCATTAGAAAATAGTTTAGATCACATTATTTACATTCTAAAGGGCTTAAACCTCGTACATTATTACTATGATGTAAAATTTACTACAACCAAGTCTTAAAACATAAATTTTCTGAAAATAGAAAAGATATAAGAGACAGTAGGAAGTGCCGGGACACGTTGGAGGTAAATTGGTTGGGTATGCTGAAATAAAACGATGCTAATAGCTGACACAGCTTAAATTAGTTGGGTATGCTGAAATAAAATGCAACCTAAACCCGTTGAATGAAACTGAATCAGTCCTGAACTAAAAGCAAACTAAATCCACTTGAAATAGATTGAGTGAAGTGAGATTAAATGTAGTACAACTGTAAATTAAACTGAATTTAGTTTACATGGGTTGGCATAGTATCAAACTGAAGCAAAGTGAAGTAATCTTATAAGTAGGTTCTGAGCCTGAAAGGAATATAGATATCCAATGCGAACTTAGACCTGATCTTCTACTGACCACACAAAATCTGAACAGGAATGGAATGCTCAGGATTAATGCAGTAGGTAGAATTAGCATATGTAACTTGAATGTGTGAGCTGTAGTGGCGACGGAGACATGAGCATGATGCACTTGTCCAAAAATGCGGTCGAAACTAATGACGGATGAAGGTAGCCGATGATTGTCTAAGTGGGTATTGATGCTTGAGGTTAACGTAAGAAGAAATATGTCAGGATTGGTCTACATTTAGAAACCAATAAGCTTACTGGTGTTAAGTCTAGGCTAGAAGAAGTTGTAGCTCTAGAGTCAAATCTAAGCAAGTTTATGATGGTCTATGGGTAAGTGGTACATTTCTAATACGGTAGCTAAGAACACTAGAAATTATGGTCATACCTTTTTTATTCCAATATTCAAGTTTTAGATCCTCATTGCTGATTATTACTTGTCTACAGGTGGATGAACTTCTCCGAAGAAATTATTAGTTGCTTATGGTATTTTCTTAGCTAGTTGTTTACGGTATTTGCTTAGCTAGTCATCTACGTATGGATTTTACGTTATATCAGTTGTTTATTTCATTTTTTTGGGTACTTCAGTTGTATAAACTTCTCTACGTATGGATTTTATGTTAATTTTTGTCTTGAAACTACTGTACTAGTTGTGTGACTATGTACGGTTATGTACTACTTCTGTATAAGTGTATAGTTATGTACTACTTCTGTTTATGGTAGTTCATTTGTTCATGTACTTTTTGTTTATTATTGAATATTTATTATTACTGTTTAATATAAATTATGAATAAAGTGAATTGGAGAGTGAACGAGCTAGCAGAATGTGAGAAATGGATAAAGAAAAGCAAAAATATTTAGTGGCGTTTTCAAGCGCTACGGAAAAATATATTGGCGGAAAAAAATCGCTGCCAAAAAATATGGTGGCAGAAAAAAAACGCAGCGAAAAAAATATTGTTGCAGCGAAATATATATTGTGGCATATAATAAATGCAGCTATAGGTTTTGGGTTAAACTTGTAACCCAAACATCACTTTTGGTGGTGTTTCAACATGCTATAAAAATATATTTATGGTGGCCTTTTTTGCCGCAGCAATAAGGCACATAATAAAGGCGTTTACAAAAATGCAACCAAAAATATTAGTTTTTTAGTTGCATGTCGTATGACGGCGTTCTCTAAAACGCCACTATAAGCCATGGTTGCGTTTTTTGTGCGCCACCAAAAGTACTTTTTGGTGTAGTGAAACTTGGATTTCTATAACACTTTCGGATCCCTTGAATGACCTTCCACCCAAATCGATATAATCTCTGCACAAGCGTACGAATCCAGGTCCATTATGAATAGGCTTTTGAATGGGTCCAGCAGCTTGAGCATTCTTTATAAAATCTAAAAGCTCCTAGGCAAACATGAATACTCCATCCCGAGGAGTAGCACTGGATTGACCGTCGCTGGGACGGCCTAGTCTAACCATTTCTCTTCTTTAAGAAGGAAAGAAAGAAGAAAAAAAAGGTTATTCTCAAAATGAATATCAAACAATCATGATTGATAAAACAAGGCATCATAAAAGGAAATAGGATAGAACGGGTCCAATGACTCAAATTAAATCCTAAGGCACAATTCCTAAGAAAGGCTTAGGATAACGATCCTTGCTAAATTATTCTATATTGTTTCGAAGTGTGGCTCTAATATCAAGCTGTGATCCCCACCTCTATACGCACACTAGCGAAGGACACTATAGGGTAATGATGTCGACTAAGATGAAGAATAAGGCTGTTGAGGTGAGACCATCTCTGTAATTTCTTTGTGGGAGTACCGATATGCCAAATGAAATATCACTTTCATTTCAAGAGGAAATTCGACATACCGATAAAAATTCAAGGCTACTACATAGTGGCTATGTATTCTTTGGAAACGAATATAAAATAAGCATAACACAAAATTAGTCCCACACATTCATATCGCAAAGGCGAAAACTGATATAAATAAAACATATTGAAGTGTACATCAAAGTAGTGGTCATACAAGATCCACTACATCGCAAAAGAATAGGTACGAGTGCTAGACAAAAGAATATGTATAGATCAATGAGTCTCTATCTCGAATGTATAAAAACAAAAACTACTAAACTAGTTGTTAGCCAAAAGTCAGATCACAGATCCAGATAAGAAGTCAAGCAGAAGCACCTGAAATACCTTAGTCTGACCCGATTATTATTTAAAAACAAAATAATAAACGGACCAGTCTAGGTATAAATATCAGATAAAATGAGATAGGATAAGAGATATGTCAAAAACTTATGATAACAATGATGTCATACTATGACAAGTTTACATTTAACAATAACAAAAATCATACAATATCTCAAATTTTCTTAAACATCAAAAAGAATGTCCTATTCTTTATTTTAATCACCAAACCATAAATATTGACAAACATATCGATGCCAATCGAAAAAATTGGTGAAACACAAATTCCAAAAATCATCAAAACTAGAAATCACAAAGGGGGAGGCTTATCACAAACGAGAGCATGGAAACTAACCAACAGGTGTATCACAAATGGGTCGTTATCCCATGGTCGCTATCCATATAGTCGGTGCAACATAGTAGTAAAATAATGGTGCGTCCAAGGTACCTAAAACTCGAATAATTCATAACATCGACATAGTACAGTAATGGTACGCCCGATGGACCTGAAACTCCTATAATTCGAAACAATGAAGTAGCACAATAAAGGTACGCCCGATGAACCTGATAAGCTGGAACAATGATGTAGTACAATAACTGTACATCCGACGAATCGAATTCCATAAAAGAACATGAGTCGCCAGTCCATATTAAAATGATTCGAATTCCAAAGAACCCATACGTGTTAGCCTATAAAAGAAATGAGACGAAGCTCAATTCAAGGAGGTACATTCCCCCACGTGGACAGAGAAACATCGCATATCGCTAGTCTAAACCATAAAATGATCACCAATGATCAATAAAAAGTATGAATTGCTCTAAGCTAGTAAATAAATGAGTTTAGCTTCATGTCCCATAACCACTGGCTTAAGTATTTACAAAAAAATTGTAGATTTCCACTCAAAAATTGTCACAAGAGTTCAATCGAACTAACCGACGAAGAGAACAAAAGCGTTTCATATCACATATTGTGCTAAGTCGTTTAATTAGATTTCTCGTACGAATGAGGCAAAGGTTTGTATATACCAATAGATTGGAAAACGAATTTGAAAATGAGTGCTGTATTAAAAGTAACGTTGAAATCATTTTTGTGAGAGAGTTTGAATATTTTCTACTAGTATAGAAATCTTTGAATTTTAAAGTGAGAAATCAAAGAAAACGATTGTAGAAAAACAATCGATCACCAAAAATTTACATTCGAAGACGGGAATCAAATCCCAAGAAATCGATACCAAATCCATTAAAATGGATGTTTCCAAAAATCTTGAAAAAGAAGTCGTCAAAGTCGATAAAAGTGATAATAACTAATTGTATCAACAAAAATCGATAAACATTGAAAATTTACTCAATAAATGGACAAATAGGCAAAAATGAATTATTCCAGATGTTTGGCGGTTCAACCAAATGTTTGGATTTGGGTTCTGGAAATTTTCCGGAAAACCTCCCAAACTTCTGAAATTACGAACCAGACGTCTGAACCCAAACAAAACATTTGAACCAATAAATCAGAGGTCTAGACTTTGTCTCTGCGATTTTATTTTCTGCGTTCATTATATAATTTCTCCAGGGACCATAAACGGACGTCTGAAATTACCAACCAGACATCTGGTCGGTTCGGCTGGGCGGAAATTAGCCTGGGCCAATGATGGCCAAATCGATTTGGAAGCAATCGGACGAGCGAAGGAGACTAGGGATTTATGCCAAGCAACAATCCACCCTTATGGGCTCTTCGATACACCCCAAATAACATGTCCAAACATCCAAGATTGGTTCCTTAAAGATTTTGACTTCAAAACACCAAAATTTTGTAAATTCACCAAATTGATTCAAATCAAAATCAAATGAACATGGATAAATGTTAGGAATTCATACCTAACAAGAATGAAAGCTATAGACATTGATGTGAGTTCGAGAACTCACCTTTAAACTCAAAAACAACGAGTGAGAAGCTTTAAAACAAAGCAATACCAATTCCTCTTTAATACATCTCTAGAATCCTTAATCATTATCAAAGGGGAAGTTTTTCCTAAGTTAGATTATAGGAATTTCTGGAAATTGAAGAGAGATTGATGTGGAGAAGAAGACGAGTATGCTTAGCTAAGCTTCTCTTTGATTTTGGAGCTTGAATTTGAATTTCCTAGCAAAATAAGGGTTTAGGAATTTTGATTTTTCTCTTCCCCTATTTTTACTTTAACTTGGAAGTATTTGGAAAAATAGAATGAATGAAGAGGAGTGGGGTTGGAGTAAGGGTATTATGTTGGGTTATTGGGCTAAAACCCAAAATCCAAAGCCCAATAGAAAAATAGCAAAATTCCACTCAACTCATTACATATCGATATTTATACTCAAAAAGGTTGTAAACACCATTTTGAACTCAATGGAAGTGGTCTCGAGTCCTAATTCGACATTTTACGAAAAGTAGCATTTTGGACTTTTATCCGACTAACGATGCTATATCAAAAATAAGTCATTCAAATATACAATCGTAAAAATATACGAGTGGTTACACCTACCAACTAAATTAATTAATTCATGGATTCCATTGGACCTATTGCTAATTCCAATAAAACATCTTTTATCTTAGTTTTCATTGGTTGATTAAGATCCTCAGGATTATTTCAGTAACTTCATTATTAACCTAGTTTTCCTGGGTTGACTAGGAACCAACTGATTGATGTCAATACATAATCCGAATATAGTTTTAATGGGTTCTCTACAAACCAATTGGCCCCCGCCAACCATTCTTAATTCATCGTTTTCATGGATTTACTATGAACCTGTTGGTTACACCTAATAACTTCCTAATCGTAGTTTTCATGGGTTTACTATGAACCTATCTCCTTGACAACTTCAAGGTTTAGGCATCCTATATTTTGGTCTCCCTAACTCCTTGGATGCAATTCTATTCATTCAAGAGTTCAATCAATTTACATTCACTATTGGTTCAACCTACTGGTTCTTCTACCCCTTATCCCAAAAATGCAATTATGGGTTTTCTACCATGTGAATACATTCATATTTGTAGAAGCAAACATTACAGCATACAATACCACTCCAGTTGGTTCAAAGTCCTTGAAATATGTTTCATATAAAACATAGTTAATCCCTTTAACTTATATTTTTATCAAGGCAGTACTTCTTCAATTTTACATACTTAAAGTTGTTTCAAAACTCCTTTATTTAGGCATAGGTTTCCCTTTAAAAATGAGTTCAGGTTTAAAAAGCCTTTTGACTCCTTCAAAACCGAGCTTTCGGCTTCATTGGAAAACCCCCTTCGAAAGCATTAAATTCTATCTTTAAAGCATTAGGTTCCTGCCTTTCGAATACTTTAAAACATTTCTTTCAAAACGTTTCGACCTTGTTAAAGTATTATCATATGTATAGAAGCATAGCTTTGAAACCATTCAAAAATACTTATTTTGAAACCATTGAAGGATACCCTTCGAAACAAATATCTTTCGAAGCCATTGGGTTTCTATTTAAAATAACACTTTTGGGATAAAGTAAACATAAGAGAAAGCATATCTTTTGAGACCATTCTACATTTTATAGAAATATTGGTGAAATTTGATGGTGTCATAGCCGTACCATCGAAAGCATTAAAACATTTGGGTAAATATTGATGGTTGTCTTTGAAACCCCTTTCGAAACCATTACTTTTGAAACCCCTAACCGCTTTCAATAGTAGTAGGAAGTGGCAATCATTTTATAAAACAAACGGTACCTTTTGATAGTGCTAAACTAAAAAATCAAACTTTCGATTAAGACAAAAGGCCTTTAAACAAAATCAAATGAAAAGGAGCACAACCCAAACCTTTTGAAGGAGTCGAAGGGATGCGGTACTCATAATTTGTTAGTGCCAAACCTTCCAAAGGATTCAGAAGATTCCATCTCTAATATCCTAGGTGTTCTTACCTTTCGAAGCAGATGAAGAATTCAAAGCAAGTATGAGCAACTACTTTGTGACATTTTCAAAAGCATTTCATGCCTTTCGGGCCAGTTGAAGCACATCCAGGTTACATTTCGACAATGACAAAAGGTTATAAAAGATAGTAGCACTCACAAGTCAATAAAGAGATAAAGGCAACCTCTTGACAACATTGAAGGAAAACACAGCACTCAAAGAGAAACCCTCTGACAAGGTCGAAGGTTTCACTACAACCAAGAGAAGTGCAACCTTCCAACATGGTCCAAGGGGTTCACAGCAACAAAGAAGGCAAACCCTTTGACAATGTTGAAAGGTTTATGAAAGCAAAAAGAGAAGCATACCTTTCGACAAAGTCGAATGTTCCAGAGAGATGAAAGGCAAACCTTTCGACAAAGTCGAAAGGTTCAAGGTTGCATATAAAAGGGAGACCTTTCGACCCGGTCGGAGCAAGGAGTCAAAAGGAGGGCTGCCTGCATCTATAAATAGACCCAAGTGGTCCTGTTTTTGGGGATCTGATTGCTCTCATTCTAGTCTTGGAACATATTAATAATAGTATTGTGATCCTGATCGAGTGTGATTTAGGGAAATTTAATAGAATGAATTTCTTGGATACAGAGGGAAGTCCTTAGCTTTGTTAATTACTTTACTATTTTTAAAAACTTTGTTAGATTAGTCAATATTTCAAGGTTTAACCCATCGGAAGGTCCTTGTCGACAAGGAAGATAATACTTCTGCTACAAGTAATCACTACAACCATTCGAAGCCATTAACTCCACAATCTAAACCCTTCGACCGTCCCGTTAGGCTATTCGGATTAACGTTCACAGAAACCTTCTGAAATCATTGGAATTGTGGTCTAAACCTTTTGACAAGGTTGGAAGCCCTTTATACTCCAACAAGATCAACAACAACCTATTGAAACCAATCAACTAGTGGTCAAACCTTACGATATGGTCAATACCCACCTCATATCTACAAAAGTGTATCATACCCTGTTTGAGCCTAAGGAAGACAGTTATGTAACCTTTCAACGGGATTAATAATATCTTGTTTTAGGATAAACTAAGGGAATTTCAGCCCAGCCGAGAAGACAAATTTTGTAGAAGACCTCACAAAGGTTCAACTAAGACAGTGGCAAAGGCCTGCTAACTCAGCAAAGCCGGAAGGTTACGTAACCTCGCCTCTAAACCTTTCGACGACATCGAAAGGTTCGATCCGAAAAGTATTACAAGTGAAGCAAAATACAAAGATGATTCTTAAGGGTACCACGCCCTCCATTCACACCATACTAACCAAACTAATTAAATAACTTTGGGGTGTTGACTATAAATTTGGTTAAAATTTTGGTGCCAGAAGGAGGGATTGAACCTCCGACATTATTAAGTTCACCGCGGACTCTCCTACTTGGTAAATCTCTTTAGATTTATCAGCTCCTCTTTGTGGATAAGAAAGATCTATTTTGGATAAAAGATTCATAATTCTTCTAGCTGCATTTAAATGAAAAGCAATGAATTCAATGTTTGAAACAAGAGAAAGTTTTTGCAAAGGAAAATGTTCAAAGGTCCATGGAACCTTTGGAAGTAAGGTCTAATTATCAAGTGGTTTATAACCCGCACTTACTTGGAGAGCAAAACCTTCGGCTTCAAGCTCTACGTGACATTAGGAGGAAAAGACAAATTATGCCCTATGACTCTTATAAATGGAGTATCATCCCATTCCATTAAGGATCAACCCTAATTTTTGCTCATGAAGAGGAGAATTTGCGGAAAGAAGACCTATTTCTAAAAATCAGAAGTACCATTCTGTCATATCCCATGGGACTATCAGTAAGAAGGAAATGATAAAAGATTATGATGGTTTTGCACATAAATGGAGTAAGTTTATAAATGAGGCTCCACATTCAAGAGATAACCATGAATGCATAAAAAAATCCACAACCGAAGAACTAAGGTTAATAAAGGAATTACCAAGTGGAAGTATAAAGATTACCAAGAAATTTCCGACCAAGACCCTAAGATTGAAAGAAAGGCCGTTGAAAAAGGATCAACGGACAATGAAAAAGAAACCTACTCCTCTAGAAGAAGTACTTGAACCAAGCCACAGTAGAATTAGACGCCAGTAAAGGATGGTCAAAAATCAAGACTTCTTAGAGAATATAATCTTACTACCTCGATCGAAGACTTCTATATCCAAACCAAAGAAGAATTGAATTATTGGCCTTCTCAGAAAAAGAAGCCAGGATTTGAAAGGAATTTTAAGGGATTATTTTGCAAATATCATTTGATAAATGGATATGATACAAATCAGTGTAAGGTACTCAAAAAGATGGTCCTACACTTTCCAAGATGAGTAAAACATAAACAGTTTGTAAAGGATTAAACAAGTTATGAATAAAAATTCTATTCTCAAAATAAGAGAAGTCTAAATGGTCGGGAGTAAAATTCTCCTTAAACATGGACTACCTAAAATGGTAGGCTACCAATAATGTGGAAAGCCCATCGTTGCACCAAGATGAGAAGGTCAAGGCACCTCCTGGAGGGAGAGCGTAAGCGTTTAGCTGCGCCAAAGTCAGAAATGGCCAGGTTAAAGAAGCATAAGCTCTTATCCGCGTCATGCTATGGCCAGGATAAGGCGCCTCTTGGAAGGAGGTCGAGTAATCCCTTGGTCCAGCCATGCTATGGCATAGCCAAGGTATCGAATAAGCCCTTAGTCGTGCCATGCTATGGCCAAGTTAAGGCACCTCTTGGAGGGAGGTCGGGTAAGTCCTCAAGCCCCGCTTGAGAATAACCTAGCCGAGCGCACCAAAAACCCGGATGAAATGTCTGACCAACTAAGAAAATCCCCTGCCTGAAATGAGCACTACCAGAAATCGGAACCGCTTAAAATGGAAAACGCCAGAAATCGACAATGTCTAAAATGACAACAGTCTGAAATGGGCCCTGCTTGAAATAAGTATGAGAATTGGGCAAAAGAGTCCTTGCTTGAAATAGGCGAAAAAAATGAATAAAGAAACTCAGGCCCGAGTGAAATATCATCAAAGCCTGAAGATGCCACTTTCGACAAGAGAATCATAAGAATTCTCTTACTCCTCCTCATAAACATCTACAGATCGGTATTCTAGTCTTATGTTAATTATTACAAGAGAGGGTATTATGGTCTTCTATTACTTCTTACCAGAATTGGTATTCTGGTCTTCTGTTAGTTATTAACAGAAAGGGTATACTGGTCTTCTATTACTTATTACTAGAAATGGTATTCTGATCTTCTATTACTTATTGCCAGATTGATTCTCTGGTCCTCTATTACTCATTTTCATATTGGTTTTCTGGTCCTCTGATACTTGCTGCGAGACTGAATTTCTGTTCTTCTATTATCTATTAATGGTAGGTCAGGTATTCTAACTTCTATTACGTAATTACAAAATATGGTTTTCTAGACTTCTACTGTTAATTCCAAATTGAGAATCCTTATAGACTATTAGCAGATATGGACTTTTGACCTTATATTATTAATCACCAGAGATGGAACTCTAGGCTTCTATTACTTATTAGCGAGAAGGGTATTCTGATATTTAGATGTTCTCTTACCAAAAATAGCACTCTAAGCTTCCATTACTTATTATCAAAAGGACTCCAAAGGATGTCTTTCAACTTATCTTCCATCTACTTATACCCAAATGTGGGTCTGGTGACACTTCATAAAGCTCCATCATTAATACCAAAACCTAGGTGAAGAATGAATGTTATAATCCGCAAATATATTTGAAGATTGAATTATGGGAAATATTGAAATATCCCAAATACTGGCCATAGATCGAACTGTGCAGGTTTCCGGTATAAATGTCAATAGGAGACAACTAATAATTCTTTTATATTACTTTTTTGCATGAAGATTATGACCATAAATCCGTAGCTATTGATTGGACTATAAGTCCTTTAATGAATTACGGTTATCAAGAAGATTTGCAGATTTACTTAATCAAGAGAAGGGTCATGAGGTAAGAGGATAGCTAGAGAGGTGTAAGCCTTCGGGACAAACATTCAAATGAAAAGGCAAATAAGGTGCAAACAAAGATGAAAAAATAGGTAGTATTTACTACATTATAAATAATGCGTTGCATTATGTTACATAACATTACTAAGGTATGGGAAAATATATCGTATATGCTAAAATTATTTCGATTCAATTAACCGCTTTTGCAAATCCATAGATACAACAGGATCAGTACCTAAAGATGGGTTTCCAAGTATAAATTCCAAAGATTTACATGATGCCTGGCTACCTTATAATTTTTCTTTCAAGCCGTTAATTCTCTCGTAAAGCTTAGTCAATTCAAAGTCAAGTTCGATACTAGTATCTCCATCAATAGAATGCTTTAGGACTTTAATCTCTCGTTCCCTTTCCTTAAGTTCTAACTTTAAATTCCCAATTTCTTTGGAGAATTCTTAAACAGTAAGACATTAAAGAAATAAATAAATAGTTTCTACTCCAATCCTTTGCAACTGGACTATCGGAATGCTCGAAAAAAGAAGAATCCTTGTAAGGTTGACTCCTTTCAAGCTCTACTATTAACCTATCCTTGATCTCTACAAATCTCGAAGCAGGGTTTTGGAAAGTGAAAAAAATCTTGTTTGAGTCTATTATATAAAAACACAAAATGAAAAATCAAATTTATTTATTTAAAAATATATGTTAAAGTGTGTTCCTCATCATCTTTATTTAAGAATATATGTTAAAGTGTGTTTCTCGTCATCTTTATTTAAGAATATATGTTAAAGTGTGTTTCTCATCATCACTTACTAACGGTTACCGGATACAACCTCTCATAAATTTTCACATTAAAAGTCCGTTATATTTTGATACAATTTCTGATACAACTTCTCTAACCTTGCCAAGAGAGTTGGCGAGAAGAGGCATATTGAGCTTGACTATCTCTTAATTTTAACTCTTAATTGCCCATTCGTTGGATGAATTCAGACATCTTTTCGTCAAAGTCGATTGTGGATTCGACTTCACTCATTACTTAAGTATAATGGTCACTTCATCTATTCCCTTAACTTTAGTCTTAAGATGGTTAATGCGATTCTTATGACTGTTGGCTATCATCTTTTAGACGAGGTATCTCTTATGCCACTTCACCTGTGTTACCACTGAAACACTAGAGTAGGGCTTCGTCATAGGCCATGATCCTACCACTTCTGTTTAATAATCTATCTCTAGTGGCACCAAAGAAAGAAAGAATTTTTTTAGAACAACGGATCATAGGAGACTCTGGTACTATTTAAGTCAAAACAAATGAAATGAGATCAAAATTGGCTTAAAAGATATCTTTATTATTATAATAATGGATCACAACACAAGTAGCCACAAAGTTTGAAGGAACAACAATTGTTTTCATTGCATTTATAGTTAAGAGGCAACATTGCTAACTTTATTTAGAGTATTAACGAAAACATGACTGTCAAGTCAAAAGGTATAGTAACTCCTTCAAGGGTAATAACTGGTGGACA
The DNA here is from genome assembly GCA_030765085.1 of Allium cepa. Taxonomy (NCBI): domain Eukaryota; kingdom Viridiplantae; phylum Streptophyta; class Magnoliopsida; order Asparagales; family Amaryllidaceae; genus Allium; species Allium cepa. Next base: position 868,602,172 of record CM060943.1, on the reverse strand, counting down.
TTTATTATAATCCCATTTTTCGACAGGTGGGCGGTCGTGATCGCAAATTAACTTATTATGGAATGCTATGATTTCTTTTAAGAAAGTTTCCTACTTTTTAATCAGGAAGTCGAAGCGAAGGTGAGAGTATCCCAAATATAATTTTTTTTAAATCTCGAAGAAAGCAATATCTCGCTAACTTCGAAGTCTATAGGAGAAGTGCTTTTTAGAGTAAAAGCTTCTCAAGTTAATATGTTAACTTAGATGGTTTCTTAGGATGACACAACCTAAAGAACTAATATTCTGAATAGCATTGAAAAAAGATGCAAAGCATAGAGAGCATTACCAAAACATAGATTCGTAAACCAACTGTTTGTTAAATATGCACAATCACTCATTCAGTTCATACAAAATAGACATAGAAAAGAATCCAGAAACAAATTTATCCTTATAACACTCAAATTCTTCAATAGGGAGAAATGTATGAATTAAATTGACCTGAGATAAAATCCTACATGCCCTAGATGCGGGTCAGATCTGAACTCATTTAAATATCTTCTATGAAAATGTCTAAGAAGACCCCATTGAATTCGCTTAAATACGAAAAACTAATGATCGAGTGCTTATAGTATGTTTTATATAAAAATTAACTAAAATGTCTCTCTCTTTCCTCATCACTCATAACAGGGTTGTTAACCATCCATTTTCCTCTCGAGAGGGCATCGTACTGGAGACGGGCTTTCTTTAGTAAAGGTGCAGCCCTCTGATATTTAAAAACACTAGCGCATAGCTTGTTGACAATTTAGGCTTTTGAGACGATCCACGAATATGAAGTAGTTCATATAGAAGCATGTCTTATGCAGGAATCCGCTAGATAATTCATGATCGTTGCTTATTTGTAGACCAAATAAAGATCATAATAATGCAAAATGAGAAAATAACTCTATTACATTTCCAAGATATATGAAAATGAATGCCTAATTTTTCCCATCGAAATATCAGTCTCAACCCGTTCGCCTTCTCCCCTCTTTTGTAATAGTAACAAAAATATTAAATCGTTCATCTCCACAATAAGAAAAGCACCAATAGCGGTCTGTAACATTCATCCAATTCATCCCGACTTTGTTAAAGCAGAGGCACTACACTTCTTCTGCTGCTACGCGATGGGACCACTAAATCAACCCTAAGAGATAAAGGTGATGCAAAGTGCTCAATCTACCAACACAAATCATCGGCAACCCGATTTCTTCAATCACCACATGATGGCTACGTGGTCCATGCTTTTCGATTTAACTATGGCCACGTTTTGAATGGATTTGGCCACCTTGGAAACTTTCGATGAAAACCCAACGCTGGTGATGTATTCACCTTATCAGCCAATATGGGTTGAAGCCAAAGTCATCAACACAGTCAATTTGGCTTCGGACATATGTCCCCTTCCAAATGAGCTATGATTAAGGGGTCACCTTACGTTTTTGTTAATTGTCTCCAATGTTTAATTCTAGAATAGTGACATCTTTTTGAATTTGTATAAACTAACTGATTATTTTGAAGAATGTAACACATGACAATATATAAGTTAATATTTTGTAATTTCAGTTTAGTTAAATTTCTGGAGTGTTGTTGTGTAACTGAAAATGTGCTTAAGGGATTAATATTTTTTTGAATGATGTTTTTTCATGCAGGAAGAAATTAGAAGTTTTGGGCCACTGACTTTGAAGAAAAATTGGTTTCACCAATTCTTAAATTTGTTGATCCCACCTAATAAAATTACAAACAAGCTTCCTTAAAAGGCCTGAGTACAAAAACACACAAAGTTAAAGTCAAAACTTGACATTCTAAGCTTTCGGCAAGGTCAGAAGGTTTATAGAAAAGTCTTTTGATAAAGTTGCAAGGTTAATAGGAAAATCATCTTCAACCTAGTCGAAAGATTTATGGAAACCCAAAACTATTCCAAGTGTAACATGAAGATAAGTGGAAAGACCTTCCGACTTGATTGAACCCAAAACCTTGGAATTTCAAAATTAGGAAATATTGATATTATTAATATTGTCGAAAGGTGGGGTCAAAATTATCAAAACATGTTATACCCGTTGAAGCCAAAAGGTTTCAAGTTTAATTTAACTCACGAGAATTTTAAACGTTTCGATAAAAATGGGCAAAATCAACACAATGGTTGAAGTATTCCAACCATATCGATAGCTAATAGAGGAAAGGTTTGAAACTCCCCAACCTTGACGAGAGCTTGTTGTCGAAAGATTGGACAATTTATTTATCTAACCTTTCGATAACAATTAAAGGTTGGCATCACAATACCTTCTGACCCTACCGAAAGGTACAAAGAGGGCAAATCTATTATTGCCACCTCAGTCTCCTTCTAAGGGGTGGAAAGATCAATTTTGGTTACTAAAATTGTACACAAGTGGGTCTAGGCTACCTTATCGGGTTTAGTCGAACCCGAATCAAGTAATAAATGCAATTTTCAAATCCTCCTTGAAGGACAAGAGGGGAGGTTATTCTAATGTTTTAAATCGAATGTGAGAAGTAACCTTGTTGTTCAAGAAGTTTAGGAGAATTTTTTTACCTGTACTCGATAAATTTTTTTGCAAGAAGAAGAGAAGGGAAGTGAAATAGAATACTACATAGGAAAAATAACCAAAATTCTCAACCGATTAGATCAAACTTAAGTAGATGTCCCAGATTGACGCAAGAAGGACAAGAGGCAGGAAATTTTATGGCTTACGACAAAGGAGATTTGAAAAGTCAAGAGCATCCCTTCGAATGGGGGGCAAATGTTACACTAAAATTTAACCTTTCGATTAAGACAAAAGGACTTTAAAAAAAGCAAAGGAAAAGGAGCACAATCCAAACCTTTCGAAGTAGTCGAAGGGATGCAGTAATCAGAATTTATTAGCATCAAACCTTTCAAAGGAGTTAGAAGATTCCATCTCTAGTATCCAATGTGTTCTTACCGTTCAAAGGAGATGAAGAAGTCAAAGCAAGTATGAGCAACTACTTAGTGACCTTTTTGAAAGAATATCAAGCCTATCGGGTCGGTTGAAGCACATCTAGGTTACCTATCGACCATAACTAAAGGTTATAAAAGAAAGCATCACTCACAAGTTAACAAAAAGTGAAAGACAACCTCTCGACAACGTTGAAGGAAAGCACAACACTCAAAGAGAAACCTTCCAACTTGGTCGAAGGGTTCACTAAAACCAAGAGAAGAGCAGCCTTCCAGCATGGTCGAAGGGTTCACAGCAATAAAGAATACAAACTCTTTGACAACGTAGAAAGGTTTATAAAGGAAAAAGTAGAAGCATATCTTTCAACTAAGTCAAAAGGTCCAAAACAACAGATGGAAGGCAAACCTTTCAACAAAGTCGAAAGGTTCAAGGTTGCATATAGAAGGGAAACCTTCCAACCCGGTCGAGAGCAAGGAGTCGAAAGGAGGGTTGCCTGCATCTATAAATAAGACCCAAGAGGTCCTGTTTTGGAGGGGTCCGATTTCTCTCATTCTAGTCTTGCAACTTCTTAATCATGGTATTGTTACCATAATTGAGTGTCATTTGGGGAAATTTAATAGAATGAAGACTTTTCTTGGATGCAGAGGGAAGTCCTTAGCTTTTTTATTTATTTTACTATTTACTTAAAGCTTTTCTAGATTAACCCATATTTCCAGGTTCAACCACATCGGAAGAGCCTTATCAACAGGGATGATAATACTTCTGCTATAAATAATCACTGCCACCCTTCGAAACCATCATCTCTATAATCTAAACCCTTCGACTAGGCCAACAGCTTATTTGGATAAACATTTATAGAAACCTTCTGAAATCATTGGCATTGTGGTCTAAACCTATTGACAAGGTTGGCAGCCCTCTATACTCCAATAACATCAACAACCTTCCAAACAAATCAACTAGTGGTCCAACCTTTCGAAAAGGTTGATAACCACCTCATATACACAAAAGTGTATCATACCCTGTTTGAGCCCAAGGAGAAAAATTACCATAACCTTTTCAACAAGATTAAAATTAATCTTTTTCAGGACAAACTAAGGGAATTTCAACCCAGTAGAGAAGATGACTTTTATAGGAGATCTCATAAGGTTCAACTAAGACAATGATAAAAGTCCACTAATTTTGCACAACCGAAAGGTTACGTAACCTATAAACCTTTCGACTACATCGAAAGGTCCAATCCGGAAAATATTACAAGTGAAGCAAAATATAAAGGCGATTTTTAAGGGTATCACGCCCTCCATTCACACTAGACTAACCATGCTACTTAATAAAATTGGGGTGTTCACCATAAATTTGATTAACTGGAAATTGGTGTAAAGGGCCTAATTATACGGCCCAATTTTTTTCTAAGACATGGGTTCGAAATTATTATTTTCCAGGACAAATATCTAGGTGGCGTGCGTCTTCATCTTCTCAAACGATAATCGCATTTTGTGAAATCTAGTGCTTATGGAAATTAGGCAAAATTAGGCTGTCGTTTCTTGTGAAATCAAAGCGCTCGTTGATTTTTTTTGAAAACAATTTGGCGTTAGTTTCTTCTGAAATCAAATTCGACTTTAATTGTGGGAAATCGTGAGGCGATTTTCATCATTTGGATTGGCTAATCGATTTTCTCTATTGGATTGCTTGTTCTTTGGTGAGTCTCGATTTTATTTGGTTTTTTTCATTGCCAATTCAATGTTTTATGATGTTCGTGATGTTATTGTATATTTCTTATCAGGGGAGGCGGTTTTGATCTATTGGAGGAAGGTTTTGTTTGATGTAGTTGGAATAATGGCCTCTGAATGGTATTCTTTTATTCTGATAACATAAGCACTGTGTATTTAGCCTGGTTGCATCATTCACTTTAGATTATGATTTTAGTACTTAGACTATCACTTCAGATTTGGTTTGAGCAATCAAAGCAGTTATTTTTGTTAGTCAATTCTGTTTGTACTCACTTTGGGTATGAAATTGGATCAGAAATAATATTAGTTGACATTGTTTGTTCTTTAGTTCTTGGTAATTTGTGATCTATAAAAGATATATTGTTTTATCTTTTTTCGAAAAGTGGGATAGAAAATGATTTGTTATGTAGTATTTTATGCTATTAGTTTCTAATTAAGATTAGTTTCACATAGTAATTTTTTTGTTTACATTTTTTTTGTAGGTGTGATTCATCTGTTATAGTTGTGTTTTATTTCAATAACAATTGTTTTAGTGCTATTTTTGGATTGGATGCTTCTATTTCTTCTGTTAGGAATCGGATTTGCAAGGATGGAATAATTTTAGTCCATTATGCTTTGATATTTTTTATATTCGAGAATCAAAGACCACCTTTGTTGAAACGGATAGTTATCTTCAAGTTGTATTGTGTTTGTTTTGGTTTAAAAAGGAAGAATTTTGATATTTTTTCTATGGATGAAGAATGATTCAATGGATAATTTTTTTGGTGAAAGTAGCAGTTTCGGTTCAGTAGTTGGTGGTGAGTCAAGTAATAATATTTTTTTCAAAAATTTGTGAGGATTGTTGTGTTGGTTCAGCATCATTCTACATTCACGAAAATAATATCATTAATTAGGATCCTACATTTATTTCTGCATATTCATGAAGATAATATCATTCGTCTCAATAATCATAATGCATATAAATCAAAGCTATATTATCAAAAAATATCGTACTCCGCACTAGTCTGTATAAAAAGATAACATGGTTTATCTTTTTAATTATTTTGCATTTTCTTGGGATTAAGATATTTTTTGTCAATGAAGAATTGTTAAGTAGTTTGTATACAATAGCGATAATAATGTAGAAGCTAGTGAATAAAAAGCTAAAAATATGGCCCATAAAAAAATATGCTGCAAATTCAAGGTGCCCTTAAACTCTATTGATTATAGAGGGATTGACATTTCCAATAAGCCTTGACAGTTAACATATATAACAAATAAGTAACTATGTAGTAATACATTGGCATATCTTTTGATATTCATAAACAACTAAAGCATTTCGTTATAATTTATTATGTAGTTAAGTTGTTTTTACAAAAACATAAATGCATTTATCATTTTTATGCAAGCTTTAAATAAAGTTCATATGGTAATTGTAAATAATGAATAAAACAACAAACTTGTTTAATATTTATCATTTTTTTCAAATGTAAGTTGAGCTAAACATCTAATTAAATCCCATATAGATAAAGCTAAATTTGTTTATCTTTTTTCAGTAGTTGAATGTAGTAACATGTTCATATGGTATGAAACAAATTTAAATAATGAATAAAACTTGAAACTAGTTTAACATGTATAGCTTGTTTCAAATATAACTAATGCTAAACATGTAAATAAATATAACTAATGCTAAACATGCATAGCTTGTTTAACATGTATCGTTGTTTTTAAAATATATGTGAAGCTAAACATCTAATTAAGTACTACACAGATGAAGCTATATGTGCTTATCTTTCTTCAGCAGTTAAATACAGTAACATGCTCATATCGTATGTAAAAATTCAACATGTAATTAAATATTATTGTACACATAATTAAGGGGAAAAGTTTCCAACGGTGTTAGTGATAAAGATTTGTGTTGACCGTGTTCATCACAAAATGGACTAGATATTGGTCTTCTGTTGATACACTGTTTTCCGTTGTTAATGAAGATGTATGTAGCTTCTTCAATAAAACTTTTCTTTTTCTTGCTTGTCTGCATTTGTATTCTGCATGAATATTATCATGTGTAATAATATGTTAGTAAGAATGAAGAGTTATACATATTTGCATTACTGACTATGAAATCATATATAGATCATTATCTAATTAAATCGTTTCGTATAAAAACATAAATGCTTTTATCTTTATTTAGGTTTAAATTTGTTGTTTATCTTTTGTAATAACTTTTAAATCGTGAACAAAATGGAAAACATGTATAACATATACTAGTTACTACTTAAGATAACTAAGGCTTAAGTTGATTTGAACCAATTATAGTAAAAGATAAATATGTTTATCTTTCGTAGCTGTTGAACATATGTAACGTTTGCGATTTTCGACTCACGAAAGCCGACATCAATACGTCCACTGTATCAACTGCCGAACAATCGAATGCCAGAAAACCGAACCCTTAGGGTTTATGAAGAAGAAAAAGGTAGCAGAAGAAGAAAATAGAACGAAAGAAGAAAAACAGAAAAAATAACTGAATCTCACAGTCGCAGCGGAACAACATATAATAGGTAAACGAATAACCTTTAAAACAAAGAACTGTACATTTTATACATTACATCATCAGAGTGTACAACAACAATATACAACACAACAAAACAATGGACAGTTATACAAACATGTCCTTATAAGTGAATTTACAGCGGAAAGATAATATCATATACAAGTAATACGTCTCACCATCCAGCTCGCCACTTGAGCTCCATAGCACTCCTGAATCCAGAATGATCTGATAACCTCACTCTAGGTTGCCCCTGTGGAACGTTATGGGCACCCAGAGTTTAGGAAGGGAACAATAAACTCCAGGTCAGTCATGGGACTGTTATGAGAACTCAAAACAGTTATTTATGTTTCTAAAACAACAACAACAACAAGAAGGGAAGTGAAAAATATCCTCAATGCTTTTGGAAAATGAAACTACCATAAGGCCTCCCCGCACACACACAATGCAAACGCAGAATTGGAGGAGATTTCTCCTTATGATAGTCAATGATGCTTAATACGCAAATTTCTTTGATATTATTATTATAAGTGCACAATGGAAAACCTTTCGAAAGTATAATATAAATCTTGGTCAACATATGACCATTATCGTATGCATACTTTAGCTACCATGTTCAATAGCAAGTTACCTCCAAATTCCATGGCAGGTAATACAACTAAACCGTACAAGGTTTGTATTTTTTTTTGGATTTCCAACAAATGGTCAGGCTAAGGAATTTCCTACTGCCACATGGGATCGCCTCTGGCGGGACGTCCTGAGAATTTAACCAGCTCTCAGCCAACACAAGGCCAGGTTACCTTTGTAACTAGGTAACTACTACACGAATATGCCACCCCCCGGTCCTTTGGGACCTTTATCCGAGGGCCTCGATCACAAAGCAACAACCACATAGAAAATGAGATTGGAGCAACCACATAGGTTAAGCATCAGGGCTCCATACCTGACACCACCCGTTTACAGAAGGAAATGACATACCCTAAAGGGCGCGACCCTCATAACCTTGCCGCATTTTCCTGTTTTGACCATTTCCGGGGTGTGAGCTCTAACGAAGTCTCGTCCACAAAGCTACGCTTTTTCACCAAGCCACGCTTTGATGAACAAATGATCAATAAATAATCATCACACAGCAACACCCATCATGCCTCATTACCAAATTGGGAATATATCGCTGATAACCTTCAACTACATACCTCTGAGCTCGTACGTCTCAGAGAAGGGTGTTAAGCTAAGAGAATAAATTCTCCGCCACCAACGGAGATGTATTTGAAAGAACTCTACTTTATATCTCAAAATGTAATGTCATACACGTAACCATAAAAGTCTGTTACGTGTTCGAACAGAACCGAAGGCACTTCAAAAGAAGCCCTTGCAAATCCGGGTATTCACAATCCCGATCGAATTTCCCATCACAAAGGAAATCTCTATACCGTAGCTAACGGTGCAGAGACAATCGATAGGTCATCCTATCGTTTTCATAAATACCCGGTCTTCACCACCGGTCTTCAATGCTATCCATTACTATCAGGACCCGATTCTTCGACTTTCGAAAATCGACATCAATATGTCCACTATATCAACTGCCGAGCAATCGAATGTCGGAAAATCGAACCGTGAGGGGTAATAAGAAGAGGTAGAAGAAAAAGATGGAAGAAGTAAGAAAACAGAAAAGAAACAATAACAGAATCTCATAGTCACAGTGGTACAACATATAATAGACAAATGAATAATCTTTAAAACAAAGAACTATATCAGTTAATACATTACATTACATCATCATTATCAGAGTCAATATGCAACACAATACAAGAATGGACATCTATACAAACATGTCCTTACAAGAAAATTCTACAGCGGAAAGATAATATCATATACAAGTAATACGTCTCGCCATCCAGCTCGCCACTTGAGCTCCAAAGCACTTCTGAATCCAGAATGACCTGATAACCTGACTTTAGACTGCCCGTGTGGAAAATTTTGCGCACCTAGAGTTTAGGAAGAGAACAATAAACTCCAGGTCAGTCATGGGACTGGTGTGAGAACTCAAAATAGTTATTTATCTTTTAAAACAACAACAACAACAAGGGAAGTGGAAAATATCCGCAATGCTTTTGGAAAATGAAACTACCATAATGCCTCCCCGCACACACACAATGCAAACGCAGAATTGGAGGAGATTTCTCCTTTTGATAGTCAAAGATGCTTACTACGCAAAAAAAATCTTTTTTTATATTTTATTATTAGTGCATAGTGTAGAAAGCATTTTGAAAATAGAATGTAAATCTTAGCCAGCATAGACATTCCGAACTATGCCCACTATAGCTACCATTCAAACAGTGGGGCGCCACCATAAATGAATGACAGGTAATACAACTAAAACCGTATAAGGCTCGTATTGTTTCTTTGGATTTCCAACAAATAGCCAGGCTAAGGATCTTCCTACTGCCACATGGGATCGCCTCTGGCGGGTCGTCCCGAGAACTTAACCAGCTCTCTGCCAACACAAGGTCGGATTACCTCTGTAACTAGGTAACTACTACACGAATATGCCACCCCTCGGTCCTTTGGTACCTTTATTCGAGGGCCCTCGATCACCAAGCAACAACCACACATAAAATGAGGTTGGAGCAACCACATAGGTTAAGCATCAGGGCTCCATACCTGACACCACCCTTTTCCAGAAGGAAATGACATACCCTAAAGGGCGCGACCCTCATAACCTTGCCGCATATTCCTGTTTTGACCATTTCCGGGGTGTGAGGTCTGACGAAGTCTCGTCCACAAAGCTACGCTTTTTCACAAAGCCACGCTATGATCAACAAATGATCGATAAATAATCATCACACAACAACAATCAGCATGCCACATTATCAAATTGGGAATATATTACTGATAACCTTCAACTACAAAACCTCTGAGCTCGTACGTCTCAGAGAAGGGTGTTGACTAAGAGAATAAACTCTCCGCCACCAACAGAAATGTATTTGAAAGAAATCTGCTTTATATTTCAAAATGTAATGTGAGACACGTAACCATACAAGTCTGTTCCGGGTTCAAACAGAACCGAAGGCACTTCAAAGGAAGCCCTTGCAATCCGGGTATTCACAATACCGATCGAATTTCCCATCATAAAGGAAATCTCCATACCGTAGCTAACGGTGTAGAGACAATCGATAGGTCATCCTATCGTTTTCACAAATACCCGGTCTTCACCACCGGTCTTCAATGCTATCAATTACGTCATATCACTATTCGGAATGAGTAATCCAAATAACAAGCGCAATAATTTAAAAATAGGTGTAGCATTCAATTTCAACCAATTCACAACAAATAGCCATTTACGGGTCAATATTGATAGTCGGTTATTTAACTATCAATCAGCATTCACAACATAACCCGATTTCAAATAATCTTCCCAAATTATTTATTTTCAAAAAAATATCTTTATAAGATATATTTTCCACACTTCAACCATTTGAAAACAAATTTCAAATCACTTTTCACCTTTACAATTTTCACTTCAAAATGGTCATTTAAACCAACTAAATAAATCCTTACCGATTTACTTTAAATTTACGTTCCAAATGCGTAAATTTATTTCCACACTTTTACAAAAATAAATCAATGTTTATTTTTAAAACAAATTTGCCTTAAAAATTTCCATTGTGAATTTACATTTCCAAATATCCACTGATATACGATTTTCAAATCGATTTCAAATATTCACCTTCTATTTATCTTTAAAAGATATAATCTCAAAACATTCACTTCATATTGGAAAATATTTCCATACTTATTCAATAATAAGTAATTCATAAATCTATTTATTTTCAATACTTGGAAAATATTCAATATACTTAAATCACAATTAAGTATATATTTTATTCTTTAAGGAAAACATCCTCTTAAACACATTTGTTGGAGTCAAAACAAATGTTGCATAAAACATCGTTACGACAACCCAAAATCACTAGTATAGGGATTCGAAATTAAGATAGATATATAAACCCCAATAATATACAAAACTTTTCCTTTTGGAAATCATTTACTATAACAACCGTGTTATAGTCCACCATTTCCTTCTTTTTCTCGAAAACGTCTATTTCAACAACAAATGTTGGAATCTATGGTTTCGATACTTAACACATTTTAAAACATCTTTAAATCGTTTTAAATTCTATTTAAAATATCACTTTCCCAAAATATTTCTTTAATATATTATTCACCGTCCAAAATCGTGAACATACTTCATTAACCAAATCCAATTTCTACATATTTTATTTAAAGGATTATCCACTGTCCCAAAATCGTGGATATATTTCCTTTAATAAGCCATAATAATTAAACTTATCAAAATAAGCCAATTTCGGATTTATAAACCAATGTTAATAAATTCCATTTATACTTTATAACAACTTCAACTTATAAAATCACTTTATTCACAAATTCTATCCATATCCCATTTACACGCAAAAATCCAATTTATCAGTTAATTACTTATAAATATTTTATATTACAAAAATCTATTCATTTTATAACTTCACAATTTATAAATCTATAGATTTCATCCACTTACGAAATCCATTTACACTTCATTTTAATACTTATATAAACTCGTTTTATAATTCCAACATTTTAATTTATAAATATCAATTTTACAAATCTTTTATATAAATCATTTATAACAATTCAAAAATCCCAAATTTAAACCATTTTATAAATAAATCAACTACTTATTTCAAAAATCACATTTTGGTTATATTTCACAAAAATCATAATTTTTATAACATAAAAATTTCAATGTTTATTTATTAAAAATGAATCAATTCCAAAATTAAATTTTATTATGAATTCTCAACTTAAATTTTCAGAAATCCCATTTTATTTATTTTCGGCATCTAACGATACCAAAAACATATTCGGCTAAAATTTAGCCTTTAACGATTTCAATCACAAAGATAATCACGCAGATTATAAATAGATCAACACACAACATTGAAACCAATTCAAATGTTTGAGGAATCTAGTTGGATCCCTCCAACTTGTTTCCCTGCATCCAAAAATGTTAGCATAATACCAATTCCGCTTCAAGACGGAATATCGTGGTATATGGGATTTATAAAATACTATCCACTATTATGCGGCACAATAGGGTCTCATCCGCTATATAATGCGGGAAAATCAACTCCAAATACATATATAATACCAATTCCATACAAGTTGGAATTATCGTGGTATATGTTTTGAATAAATAACATCCGCTTAATATACGACGTATAATGTCTATTTCAATACAACAGAAAACAATTATCATCCAATCACACAATCAAGAAATTTTAAATTTAACTATTAAAAAATTTAAATCGAAATAATTCGATTGAGTGAGAAGTTCTCACCTTGAGTTTCCGATAACAGTTGTAGCGTTTTATTTTGAATAAAATTAAACGTGCGTTTAATTTTACCTGAAATTTTGACTAGCTCCAAACGACTCCAACCAGCTCCATTGTCTAGTGTTCGCCGATACGAAGCCAACGCAATTTGTTTCGCGCAATTCCGACCTCGTATGAACAAATTATGATGTTACAAATTTCATACAATTTAAATTATAAATCAATTTACTATTATTTTTATATTTTATAACCTTTTAATCTCAGGCCATTGATTTTTTTTGCTTCCTTCACATCAGGTCACACACGCGTTTCTTCTTCCATCACGTTATCCCCAGGTTGTAAATCGCGTACGAGACCCATGAAGCTGCCCAAAACCCTAATTCACGCCGCCAATACGACGAACGATTCATCGATCAGGAACCTCCATTGCGTAGCCCAACTCGAGAGCCATCATCAGCTGCAATAGTTTAAAGCACAGCCTTATCTTAGCCTCGAAAAACGTGCGTGTTCATGGGTACTTCACGGCCAAAATCTGGCCTCTACGACACTTCGTTTCAAATCATGACCGTTGGATTTATAGTTCACAACGATCTCTACATCTTTGATGTTGAACATTTCGCTTGATTGCGAATGGATCGAAAGTTATTGAAGAGAAAAGAATATAAGATTTCGGCCATTGATGAAATGGTGGCGGCTCCTGCTAAAACCCTAGCTGGGTTTTAAGTTTTGCAAATGTGAGATATTTAGGTCCTTTTATAGAAAACCGACGAACACTATTCATCACCAATTTTTCGAACTCCAAATCTCGCACAGTGGCAGGCGTTTCTAGGCTTTACCCCACGTTCCGGACACAACGGAATAGGTTTCGAAAGCTAATTTGATCATCTGTGCGAGTTACGGAAATAAACGATCGAATTTAAATTAAATCGATTAAACCAATTTCTATGCGTTTTAGCTTGCCCCGGACAAACCGTAAATCCGATTGACATGAAATTCGAAACCTTACAATAATTTGATATTACGAATCCGATGAAACTGGTTTCATAGAAACCCGAGAATATTTGAAAAATGACTTTTTTCACTAGTCGATTAAATATTAAAATATTCAATTTTCACAAATTAACATTTAATTCAATTTTAAAAGTTCACAAACTTTGTTCTAACTCCATTATGATTAAATAAAATTTTACAAATCAAGTTTAATCATATTAAACCCAATTTCCAATTATCTCTGTAATTTGAAATATTAAATTACCGATTTAATTATGCAATTAAATCCAGATATTCAAAAAATAAATTATTGGACTTATAAATTTTACTTGTTGATATTTAAAATTAAATTAAATATCTGAATTTCAAATGACAGAAATTCTGGGTCATTACAATTACGTCGTATCACTTATTCGGAATGGGTTATATGACACAAAGGTCCTCTCCCGGTTAATCCGAATAGTGAACGCAATATTTTTAAAACACATGGATATTGGGATTTCAATTAAGTCACAACTTATTACCCAAACCCTTTCTTTCAAATGGTGTAAACAAATTACCATTTTAAATCTTTAAACCAAAAAATTTACGTCACAAAGTATACCCAGTTTCACAAAGATTTATTCCCAGATTCCCAGATAAATTTCCATTTCAATTGGATTAACTCATTAAATCTTAAATCATGATTTAACTCATAGCTTTCAAAACTATTCACAATTCAAGTCTTTTATAATATAAAAGATACACCATTTGAAATACTCCTTTATTTCAAGTCAAGTTCAACAACCTTTCACAAAGATTAATTCATAGCATTCAAAACAATTTAATTTCAAATTTACATTCTTTTAACACAAATGGGTATTTCTTCCCTTATGTGAAAGCTATTATTATTTGAAAACAGATAGTTTTCGTTTTGGGAAAAACTGATTAAATTTTTTTATGAGTTAAAGCCACTCAAGTATAAACTTGGATTAAAATTTAAATTTTCCAAAACTATATTTTAAATGGTTAAGAACCCATATAAACACCTTTTATAACTTGTACAATCTTTTAGACCATAGTACCCAAATCATTGAACTCAATTTCAAATATTGAATTCAAAATTTAAATCAAATGATTTAAATTCCAATTTTTATTAAGTTATTTAGAATAACTCTTATTTTTGTAATTCAATTTCAAAAACTTTCAATCCCAATTCCAAAACTAATTTGGAATCAAAAATTCAATCTTTAGAATTGTTAAAAATCTGTGACTTAACTGATTTCCATGTGAAATCCACATTTTATGTGTGTATTGTGTAGTCTAAGGGTTTAACACAATAGTGCAACAACATTCAACCATCACAGATCAAAATATAACAATATATTTGATAAGCGGTATAAACTATAACGCTTACCTTTCATTCACAGATCATATATATATATATATATATATATATATATATATATATATATATATATATATATATATCACAGATAAACAAATTACAGATCACAACACACATCAGGATATATCACAAAGCATCGCATATCAAAGATATCAAAAGATTCAACATCCAATATAATTCAAACATCCATAAGTAGGATAAATTTAATCATCTGATTAATTTAAATCAAATAAATTTCTATGAATAAAATTTGCTAGTTATGGTCAATTAATAACCAATTTATAAAAACATTTAATAAATTATCCTTTCATTGATCATTAATTAACTCTTAATTAATAGTTAATACTTGATTAATTATTCTTAATTAATTATCAAAACCAATTAATTTCTCCTTAATAAATTTCCAATGAATTTACAAAATCATTTCTTTTTAAAATAAATTTCTTCAACTTATAATAATATAAATCGAAATCCATTTACTTAGCCCCTTTTTCCCGTAATTTGGAATTTTATTCAATATGGTTTCAAAAATAACTTTATCTTTTTTTTTCAAAACTCCTTTTTTAACTTATCCAATGCTCAAAAATAATTTTTACTATAAACTTTCAACTTGAAATTTCAAAAATCCAATTTTTATCTATTTTCAGTATCCAATGATACCAAAAATATATTCGGCTAACCTATAGCCTTCAACAATCTCAATCATAAAGATAATCACACGGATTATAAATCAACCTACACACAACATATGAAATAAATTCAAATGTTTGAGGAATCCAGTTGGATCCCTCCAACCTGTTTCCCTACATCCAAATATGTTAGCACAATACCAATTCCACTTCGAGGTGAAATATCGTGGTATATGGGATTTATAAAATATTATCCGCTATTATGCGGCGCAATAGGGTCTCGTCTGCTATATAATGCGGGAAATCAACTCCAAATACATATATAATACCAATTCCATTCAAGTTGGAATTATCGCGGTATATGTGTTTAATAAATAACATTCGCTTAATATACGGCATATAGGGTCTATTTCAATACAACATATAATAACTATCATCTAATCACATAATCAAGCAATTTTAAATTTGACTATTTAAAATTTAAATCGAAACAATTCGATTGAGTGAGAAGTTCTCACCTTGAGTTTCCGATAACAGTTGTAGCGTTGTTTTTCGAATAAAATTAAATGTGCGTTTAATTGTACCCGAAATTTCCACTTGCTCCAAATGACTCCAAACCAGCTCCATTGCGTAGTGCTCGTCAAAACAAGCCAATGCAATTCGTTTCGTTCGTTTTCGACCTCGTATCAACAAGTTATGATAGTTTAAAGTTTATACAAATTATAATATAATTTAATTTACAATTTTCTTTTAATTTTTAAACCTCTTCAAATCTGGACCGTTCGTTTTCATCTGCAAATCTCGGCCTCGAGTTGTTGCTTCTTCCATCTCCAATATAACGCGCACACCCTTGAACCCATGAAGCCGCCTCTAGGGTTAGAAATCGCGGCCAACCCGTTGAACAAGATGACGATCAACTAGCACCACACGTACGGCCACGACGAGAGCTACCTTCGGCCAGATGCACTTGAAGCTCGGCCTCTATTCTACCTTGGAAAACATGCACGACCCCTGATGAACTCGTCATCCTAGCTTCATCTCCGGTCGATGAAAATCAATCTCCATCGTTGAGATTATAGAGCTCGATACGCTCTACAATATTGTAGTTGAAGTCGAGACGTGAAAGTGGATGGATTGGACGAGATTGAGGGAAGACCATTGGCTATTTTCGGCCATTAATCTAGAGGGTGGCGGTTGAAGACAATTAGGGTTAGGGTTTCGCAATTGTGAAGAGGATGGGTCCTTTTTATAGAAATTTCACAAAAAACACTATTCACTTGATTTTTTCCGAACTCCAAATCTCGCGCGGTGACCGGCATTTCTAGGGTTTAACCCGCGTTACGGACATAATTGAATAGGTACCGAGAGCTAATTCGATCATCTATGCGAGTTATGGAAATAAACGATCAAATTTAAATTAAATCGATTAAACCCATTTCTATGCGTTTTGGATTGCCCTGGACAAACCGTAAATCCGATTGACACGAAATTTGAAACCTTACGATAATTTGACATTACGGATCTGATGAAACTAGTTTCGTCAAAATCTGAGACTGTTTGAAAAATGGCTATTTTCACTAGTCGATTAAATATTAAAATATTCAATTTTCAAAAATTAACTTTTAATTCAATTTTAAAAGTTCACAAACATTGTTCTAACTCCAATATGATTTAATATAACTTTATAAATCATTTTTAATCACATTAAACCCAATTCCCAATTATTTCTGGAATTTCAAATATTAAATTATCGATTTAATTATCCAATTAAATCTAGATATTCGAAATATAATTCATTCGACTTACAAATTTTACTTGTTGATATTTAAAATCAATTAAATATCTGAATTTCAAATGACAGAAATTCTGGATCGTTACAATCTTCGCCCCTTAAAAGAATTTCGTCCTCGAAATTACCAAGTGAGAAAAATGCCCCAAATTCATTAATTTTTTTCAAAACAATTCGTTCAAATTAAGTTTCAAATTCATTTAAATGTTTAACTTTTCCCAAATCCATAGTTAAACCTCTTACAAAACTTCACTAATATTTTCAAATCCATATATAGTTATCTTTTCAAAATCAACTATATCGTTTAACCTTTAACTTCAAATCAAAACTTAGTTTTCACCAAAAAAAAAATTCCAAAATTTCCCGATAATTTTCTAACGCCTTAAATTTTCATAAAATTTCTCCATAACCTCCTTTATACGGAGGAGCTTTTACAATATCACAATAGATGTAAATATATATACATCAAACAGAAAAACAGTTCGTATTTCCTATTTTTATTGCGTAGGTGTACCTTTTTAGCATTTTTAAGAAAAGCAGTATTTATTTAGCATTTTGCGCAATCAAATCCCACTAACGGTAGCCCCGGTACTTGTACTTACTCAATTTAAATATGTAAGTGACATATATAGGAAATTATTAACATTTTACTCTTTTAAACAACTACAACACATGCATATTAAAAGAAATGCATACCAAAAAAGGTTCATAAGCAACTTATATGATTTCAACATTACTTGTAATTGTTTACAACCAATTCATATACAACGACATTCAATTATTCATTTTCATTTAGTTTACATTCACTAATTTACATTCACATTTGTTCACTTTTAATTCAAATCAATTTCTATTCAATTTAGATTTACTTAACTTCCAATTTGAATTTAATTGCTTTAGCTTTCAATTTTATTCATTCAATTTCATATGAATTTCTATTCAATCAATTAACAATAATCTAACAACCAATGTATATCCAATACAACCGAATTTATTCTCTTTACATTCAACATTCATATTCACTTTGTTTACCTTCAATTTGGTTTAACATTCAATTAGCCTTAAATGAATTTACACTTATATCCATTATTCTATATCAATTCATTACATTCAATTGATTAATATTCAATTCATTAGTTCAATTACTAATTTATTTTACAAATAAAGTTGAATTCCTTTATATAACTCAAGTTCATATTCATTTAATGACTTCATTTCATTAATTCATTTTGATACCAAAATCAACTTCATTCAGCATCACCAAGTTATATTCCTTTTAAACATTGTTTGTTTAACTTAACTTAAATTTCCATTTCAATAACATATCTAATCCAGTTAAAATCCAATTCAAATTCCAACTCCAAAGTAAATTCTATTTAACTTTTACCAAAGTCAATTTTATCACTTATTCAGATTTATACCTCGTTTTGCTTAACAAAGTTGTTTAACCATTTTAATAATTGGTTTTACTTACATCTTCACATTTAATAAGTTATACAACTTATTATTCAACTTACAAATCTGATTTAATTTATTTAACTTCCTTTAGTTAAATTTCACATCATATATTTTATCATACTAATTCAAATTTATTTCAACTTTACTAAAGTTAAATCTTTATTATCTCATATTATAAATTCAAAACTTGATAACTTATATTCATCAGTTTCAACTTGGATTTTAATTTCAAATTTTTCTATCACAGCAAAATTTCAATTTTAATTTACTATGGTAGCAAATCCATCACACAGAAATTCGAAAATGATACTGATGATGCTGCAGTCATCACCCTTATTATTCCCCAGCAACAGTAGTGGATTCAATGCTTTAAATTCTTTTAGAATTTTCTTTTTATTTATAAATAACATTTATAAATTTTGCTTACATAATTTCACTATTTCCCTTTACTTATATAAGATTATTTCACAATTATAAATCATATTAGTTATAATTCCTTCCTATAATTCTTCGCTTATACAATTAATTCTTTTACAATTGTTTTTATTTAGATTATTCAAACAACTTTGATTCACTTATATATTTTCTTACATTTTCAACAATCAAACAATTCAATTTTACATATACTTTGATAATTCTGAAAAATTATTCCTTTATATCTAAAATATAATCGAGATAAAATTATTTCATTTACCCAATTCAAAACCATACTATGTCGGTTTATCTCGTTTAAGAGTTTAGAAACCCCTATCGATATAGTTAGCAAGACTGCACCAACCAAAATCTATAAACAATCAACTGATAAGTCAACATAATACAAAACAATTTCATATTCACTAACAAATACGATTTCATATCCATTATTACACTCAACTCATTCTAGAGTACTATTGACTCTATCTCTAATGAGTAATTCCCAACAGAGCCAAGGTTGTCACTTAACCATATGCTCTGGTACTACATGTAACGTTTGCGATTTTCGACTCACGAAAATCGACATCAACACATCCACTGTATCAACTGCCGAACAATCGAATGCCAGAAAACCAAACCCTTAGGGTTTAAGAAGAAGAAAAAGGTAGAAGAAGAAGAAAATAGAACGAAAGAAGAACAACAAAAACAATAACAGAATCTCACAGTCGCAGCGGTACAACATATAATAGGTAAATGAATAATCTTTAAAACAAAGAACTATACATTTTATACATTACATCATCAGAATGTATAACAACAATATACAACACGACAAAACAATGGACAGTTATACAAACATGTCCTTACAAGTGAATTTACAGGAGAAAGATAATATCATATACAAGTAATACGTCTCGCCATCCAACTCGCCACTTGAGCTCCATAGCACTCCTGAATCCAGAATGACCTGATAACCTGACTCTAGGCTGCCAGTATGGAAAATTATGGCCACCCAGAGTTTAGGAAGGGAACAATAAATTCCAGGTCAGTCATGGGACTGGTGTGAGAACTAAAAACAGTTATTTATCTTTTTAAAACAACAACAACAACAAGGGAAGTGAAAAATATCCGCAATGCTTTTGGAAAATGAAACTACCATAAGGCCTCCCCGCACACACAATGCAAATGCAGAATTGGAGGAGATTTCTCCTTATGATAGTCAAAGATGCTTAATACGCAAATTTCTTTGATATTATTATTATAAGTGCACACTGGAAAACCTTTCGAAAGTATAATATAAATCTTAGCCAACATACGACCATTATCGTATGCCTACTATAGCTACCATGTTCAATAGCAGGTTACCGCCACATTCCATGGCAGGTTATACAACTAAAACCGTACAAGGTTCGTATTGTTTCTTTGGATTTCCAACAAATGGTCAGGCTAAGGAACTTCCTACTGCCACATGGGATCGCCTCTGGCAGGATGTCCCGAGAACTTAACCAGCTCTCTTCCAATACAAGGCTGGGTTACCTTTGTAACTAGGTAACTACTACACGAATATGCCACCCCCCGGTCCTTTGGGATCTTTATCCGAGGGCCCTCGATCAAAAAGCAACAACCACACAGAAAATGAGATTGGAGCAACCACATAGGTTAAGCATCAGGGCTCCATACCTGACACCACCCTTTTCCAGAAGGAAATGACATACCCTAAAGGTCGCGACCCTCATAACCTTGCCGCATATTCCTGTTTTGACCATTTCCGGGGTGTGAGCTCTAACGAAGTCTCATCCACAAAGCTACGCTTTTTCACCAAGCCACGCTTTGATCAATAAATAATCATCACACAGCAACACTCAGCATGCCACATTACCAAATTGGGAATATATCGCTGATAACCTTCAAGTACGTAACCTTTGAGCTTGTACGTCTTAGAGAAGGGTGTTCAGCTAAGAGAATAAACTCTCCGCCACCAACAGAGATGTATTTGAAAGAAATCTGCTTTATATCTCAAAATGTAATGTCAGACACGTAACCATACAAGTCTTTTCTGGGTTGGAACAGAACCGAAGGCACTTCAAAAGAAGCCCCTGCAAATCCGGGTATTCACAATCCCGATCGAATTTCCCATCACAAAGGAAATCTCTATACCGTAGCTAATAGTGCAGAGACAATCGATAGGTCATCCTATCGTTTTCACAAATATCTGGTCTCCACCACTAGTCTTCAATGCTATCCATTACATCGTATCACTTGTTCGGAATGGGTTATATGACACAAAGATCTTCTCCCGGCTAATCCGAATAGTGAACACAATATTTTTAAAACACATGGATATTGGGATTTCAATTAAGTCGCAACTTATTACCCAAACCCTTTCTTTCAAATGGTTTAAACAAATTACCATTTTAAATCTTTAAACAAAAAGATTTACTTCGCAAAGTTTGCCCAGTTTCAAAAAGATTTATTCCCAAATTCCCAGATAAATTTCCATTTCAATTGGATTAACTCATTAAATCTTAAATCAAGATTTAACTCATAGCTTTCAAAACTATTCACAATTCAAGTCTTTTATAATATAAAAAGATACACCATTTGAAATACTCCTTTATTTTAAGTCAAGTTCAACAACCTTTCACAAAGATTAATTCATTGCCTTCAAAATAGTTTAATTTCAAATTTACATTCTTTTAACACAAATGGGTATTTCTTCCTGTATGTGAAAGCTATTATTATTTGAAAACAGATAGTTTTCGTTTTGGGAAAAACTGATTAAATTTTTTTATGAGTTAATGCCACTCAAGTATAAACTTGGATTAAAATTTAAATTTTCCAAAACTATATTTTAAATGGTTAAAAACCCATATAAACACCTTTTATAACTTGTACAATCTTTTAGACCATAGTACCCAAATCATTGAAATCAATTTAAAACATTGAACTCAAAATTTAAATCAAATGATTTAAATTCCAATTTTTATTAAGTTATTTAAAACAACTCTTATTTTTGAAATTCATTTTCAAAAAGTTTCAATCCCAATTCCAAAACTAATTTGGATTCAAAAATTCAATCTTTAGAATTGTCAAAAAATCTGTGACTTAACTGATTTCCATGTGAAATCCACATTTTGTGTGTGTATTGTGTGGTCCAAGGGTTTAACACAATAGTGCAACAACATTCAACCATCACAGATCAAAATATAACAATATATTTGATAAGAGGTATAAACTATAATGCTTACCTTTCATTCACAGATCACAGATATATATATATATATGTATGTATGTATGTATATCACAGATAAACAAATTACAGATCACAACACACATCAGGATATATCATAAAGCATCACATATCAAAGATATCAAACGATTCAACATCCAATATAATTCAAACATCCATAAGTAGGATAAATTTAATCATCTGACTAATTGAAATCAAATAAATTTATATAAATAAAATTTGCTAGTTATGGTAAATTAATAACCAATTTATAAAAACATTTAATAAATTATCCTTTCATTGATCATTAATTAACTCTTAGTTAATAGTTAATACTTGATTAATTATTCTTAATTAATTATCAAAACCAATTAATTTCTGCTTAATAAATTTCCAGTGAATTTACAAAATCATTTCTTTTTAAAATAAATTTCTTCAACTTATCATAATATAAATCGAAATCCATTTTCTTAGTCCCTTTTTCCCATAATTTGGAATTTTATTCAATATGGTTTCATGAATAACTTTATCTTTTTTTTTTCAAAACTTCTTTTTTAACTTATCCGATTCTCAAAAATAATTTTTACTATAAACTTTCAACTTGAAATTTCAAAAATCCAATTTTTATCTATTTTTGGTATCCAATGATACCAAAAATATATTCAGCTAAACTATAGCCTTCAACAATCTCAATCACAAAGATAATCACACGGATTATAAATCAACCAACACACAACATATGAAATAAATTTAAATGCTTGAGGAATCCAGTTGGATCCCTCCAACATGTTTCCCTGCATCCAAAGATGTTAGCACAATACCAATTCCACTTCGAGGTAAAATATCGCGGTATATGGGATTTATAAAATATTATCCGCTATGAGGCGGCGCAATAGGGTCTGATCCGCTATATAATGCGGAAAATCAACTCCAAATACATATATAATACCAATTCCATTCAAGTTGGAATTATCGCGGTATATGTGTTTAATAAATAACATCCGCTTAATATACGGCGTATAGGGTCTATTTCAATACAACAGATAATAACTATCATCCAATCACACAATAAAGCAATTTTAAATCTTGCTATTTAAAATTTAAATAGAAACAATTCGATTGAGTGAGAAGTTCTCACCTTGAGTTTCCAATAACAGTTGTGGCGTTGTGTTTCGAATAAAATTAAACGTGCGTTTAATTTTACCTGAAATTTCCACTAGCTTCAAATGACTCCAAACCAGCTCCATTGCATAGTGCTCGTCAAAACGAAGCCAACGCAATTCGTTTCGTTCGTTCGACCTCGTATCAACAAGTTATGAAAGTTTAAAGTTTATACAAATTATAATATAATTTGATTTACAATTTTCTTTTAATTTTTAAACCTCTTCAAATCTGGACCGTTCGTTTTCATCTGTAAATCTCGGCCGCGAGTTGTTGCTTCTCCCATCTCCAGTATAACACGCACGCCCTTGAACCTATGGAGCCGCCTCTAGGGTTAGAAATCGCGGCCAACCCCTTAAACATGACGACGATCAACTAGCACCACACAAACGGCCACGACGAGAGCTACCTTCGGCCAGAGGCACTTGAAGCTCAGCCTCCATTCTACCTTGGAAAACATGTGCAACCCCTTGATGAACTCGGCCTCCTAGCTTCGTCTCCGGTCGACGAAAATCAATCTCCACCGTTGAGATTATAGAGCTCGATACGCTCTAGAATATTGTAGTTGAAGTCGAGACGTAAAAGTGGATGGATTGGAAGAGATTGAGGGAAGATCATTGGCTATTTTCGGCCATTAATCTAGAGGGTGGCGGCTGAAGACAATTAGGGTTTGGGTTTTGCAATTGTGAAGAGGATGGGTCCTTTTATAGAAATTTCACCAAAAACACTATTCACTTGATGTTTTTCCGAATTCCAAATCTCGTGCGGTGACCGGCATTTCTAGGGTTTAACCCGCGTTCTGGACACAATGGAATAGGTATCGAGAGCCAATTCGATCATCTGTGCGAGTTACGAAAATAAACGATCAAATTTAAATTAAATCGATTAAACCCATTTCTATGCGTTTTGGCTTGCCTCGGAAAAACCGTAACTCCAATTGACACGAAATTTGAAACCTTACTATAATTTGACATTACAGATCCGATGAAACCAGTTTCGTCGAAATCCGAGACTGTTTGAAAAATGGCTATTTTCACTAGTCGATTAAATATTAAAATATTCCATTTTCACAAATTAACTTTTAATTCAATTTTAAAAGTTCACAAACATTGTTCTAACTCCTATATGATTTAATATAACTTTATAAATCATTTTTAATCACATTAAACCCAATTCCCGATTATTTTTGGAATTTCAAATATTAAATTATCGATTTAATTATCCAATTAAATCTAGATATTCGAAATATAGTTCATTTGACTTACAACTTTTACTTGGTTATATTTAAAATCAATTAAATATCTGAATTTCAAATGATAGAAATTCTGGGTTGTTGCAACATAGGAACATTACAACATAACTGTGTGTACACAATACATACGATTTTTGAAGTACTGAAGTTAAAATTACGTTAAAGCAACTCAAAGATAAACAAACATGTTAATTCCATTACATTCTTGTATTAAATCATTTAGTTTAAAAGATAAACATATTTATCTTTTTAAGCTATTGAATATGAATAGTTTTAGATCACGTTAAATCATTACAAAAACAACAAACACCTTACATGCATTACAAAAACTGTTATATATAAACACAATCAATAGAACTTATTTCTTACATGTTAAAACACAAGAAAAAAAAACCCATAAATAGGAAAGAAAATCAATCAGTGAATAACTACTTACTATAGCTAACGAAAACAATCGATATATAGCAAAAAAACAATCGATGAACAGCAAACAGCAAAGACAAACAAGCATTTACTTGTTCAGCAACTAGTGAATAGAAATTGCGTCTTGCAACTAGTTTATAGAAATCGCGTCTTAGTTTCTTCAACTGAAGAAAGGTGAGGCGATTAACAATTTGCTTGTTCAGTTGAAGAAAAGTGAATCAATCGATATATAGAAAATAGTATAAATAAACAACCGCTTACTTGTTCAGCTGAGAAAAATTAGGCGGTACGATTTCTTCAGCCAATCGATAATCCAACCGAGGAGATTTTTTTTCTAGGCCCTAGTATTGTTTTGCATTCGAAAGTTTGGCGGCAAATATGGACTAGCGAGAAGTAGTGGGTTTATTTTCGACCTGTGTCCTGGAAACTAATCTTTTTGAACATGTGTCATAGAAAATAATTAGTTGATGGTAATAGGCCCTTATAGTGAAATTCCCCTTTGATTAATGGATAGTATTGATATCTTCAATACCACCGAAAGGCATCAAATCACAGAAGGGTTTCGACTTGGTTGAAACTAACCCTTCCGACAGCTTCAATTAAGGACAAAGTAGCTCCTTCGGAAGCTACTATTTTAAACAAAGGTGGTAGCTCTTCTTCGAAAGCTTCTTTTGAAATACCCTATCGAAACAATTGGTTTCCATTGCTTTGAAACGTTTTTATAAACACGCAAGCGCTTTTCTTTTAAAACAAAACAAAAAAGGAACTAACCCCTTTGGAAGCTACGTTTCGACACCCTTCCTTATGCCTTTCTCCAATCCACTACGTACCAGCTAATTGATACCATGTGTATCGATTTACTGGTTTCATCCTCAAAGGTTTGGACTAAGTTGGAGGCGGAAGCTCTAGGTCGAAAGGTCTTTCTAAAAGAGGCAGAACCTACTTTTAAGAGTAAAAGGTTGTTTTTACCAAATAAAGTAAACAACTTGTAACTAACTTGCCTACTTGTATATACATTATTGGTTACGTTAAACGTTCAAATTAATTTATTAAAATTTGTCGCATTTTCTCATATTTAGAATTAAACGACATTAACAAATAAGCCCTTCTTATTAACAAAAAAAAATCATTTAGGTCCCCCTTACAAAATAATTTAATTTTCATAATAAATCACTTAGTAAATATCCTCAAAATTTCCAAAAATTCACTTTAATCATGTTGCCAAACATATTAAAATTTCAGACCAAAATCCTTTATATATTTTTCAAAATATATTTATAAACCCAAATAATCGTATTTTCAATTGAAAATTCGTAACTAATTCCACACGGCTTGAAAAATTATCAAAATTGAAACCCAAATCTGAAATCATGTTTTTCGTAACAAATAATTTTTCCATGGCATTCAAAAATCATTTACCCTCAGTTTTACCCTAAAACTATGCATGTCTCCTTTAAAATATTATTGTTTGATCAAAACAAATTATAACTTAAGCACATCATCATCCAATATATCATAAAAATGAATTTATCCTTAAATCCAAATCATATTAATATAAAACCAAAAATAGAGATGTAGTGATTATTATTAACCTTAGATTAAATAAGGAAATTACAGATTATTGAGATTGATTTCTTCTAGCTTGAACCAACGCTTTAGATTAGATTTTCCCTTCTTCTCTCCTTCCTAATGGTTGACTTCTCTTCTTCTTATGTTTAAATTTTTTGCTTAAGATAAAATGAACGTGTGAGGGTATGGAGTACTAGTATAAAAGTGAGAAGTATGGGCGCTATTTACCTTAATGCCTTTGTGTTTAATTAGTTAGCACTTAACTATTTATAAGTTCACTAAATTTAATTAAGCACGACCACCAATATTCTTTTACCAATCCCAATCCCCTTATCGCTCTACATTATTCTATTTCATTTAATTTAATTAAATCTTCTGAATAATGTTATTAAAAACTAGGGGTGTTACAATTCTTTACTTTGCATCCTACTTTCTCCAACGAAGCTTCCCCAAAGTCATGCCAAAGTCTCATGTCGAGCTGGCTCCGAACCAGGGGAGAAATCCCCTTAAAAAACTTCTTTCTTATGCTTTCTTAACTAGGACATGATCCCACTAAGGTCCAGTCAGATCCCGACGGCGGAATAGTGGAGGCTGCTTCTAGGGAATAAAGCTTGGGCTATAAGCTATCAAGCGCCATAGTTATTCATTTCACACACCATTTCCTCTATTGCTTCCCCCGATGTGCCACCTTGCAAGGCTTCCTATACCGGGTAGAACATCCTTTGAAATTTATTGGTTGATTTTTTGAAAGTGGTTTCTCATGCGTTGAAATTGATTTCAACACGAAATCCACTCTTTGCATGTGTATAGTTCATTTGGCGACTTTAGCGACCTAGCTTGCTCTAATTATGCCAAAACATACTTAACCAGCCATCTTCCCTTTGTGATGCCTACACGTGCTAACACACTCATTTGTGCATATTTACGCATGCATACACAAGCACATTTCACTACATAAATCAAGTTTTAGACTTCATTGGAGAGATTACCCGACCTGGTGTACTCGCACACAACTTAAAGCACATTATAATTGCTTTGGCCATGTAAGATGCCTACAACGCACTTATACACAATTGTACTTACAAACACAAAGATACACACACACACACACACACACACACACACACACACATATATATATATATATATATACAAATACACACGAATTTTCAAACAAACATGCACAACAATTACAATACGCATTGGTTTAATCATTGTATATCTTTAAACACACGTATGTGTACAATTACCCATATTCATATACATATATCTATGTTTGAATAAGCTATTTAACTATTACTTAAGTAGATCTTACTTTTATTTACTAAATCTTTTCAATAAAATTCATATACCTTTTCATACTACTTTTAAATCTTATTTCTATTTTATAAAATATATTACTATATACTAATTACTTAATCTTTATAGCACTTGATTTCCATACTTAAAATTAAGTATTTTCTTCTCGTAACTATTTTATAAAACCCGACAATCATTTTATAAAATATCTTCTTTATATTATTTTATAAAATCCCACTTTCCTTTATCAAATAAATCTTTCACACTATTTTATAAAATGTCACATTATTTTATAAAATACTTCTTGTACTTATTTAGTTATCCCTTTACATAAATAATAGTTATAAATAAACCATTCATCAATAAAGATCATTTCTTTACTTTTAAATAATACTCATCAATACTAATTAAGCTTTATTAAACCTCTAATCATTTAAATAGTAACCGTAGAGTTCAAAACACATTTAATTAGCTTGCCTACTTTTCTAAAGCTATTTAAATTATTTTCATTGTTACTACTAATGACATGCACTTAATTATGTCATCTAATTAGTATCTAATCCATTACAACATCACATGCAATCATTCAATTGACTTAAAATCCATTTCTAAGCTTACTCTTATTTCAAAAATAGTAATTAAGGTCTTAAACAATTTAATGACTTAATATAATTATATTTATAACATGAAAATGAGCCTAAATCAACCTAAACATTATCCAAATCACTTCATATAATTTCACGATCATTAATAAATGAAATATAAAGATTAACAATAAATGTATTTAGAGAATAATCCCAATCACCTTCTGTTTCATCAAATCAAGATCTAATTAAAAAACCCAAACTTTGCCTAGTTGATATTTTGGATAAATATCCAAACTTCAATTCAAGCTATATATTAAAGTAAACAAACATTACAATAATTTTTTTTTCTTATTTAAATAAATTAAAACATGTCTCTTTATATTTTAAAATAATGTTTAATTAATATCAAAATCTCTATTTTTATAGTGTATGTAAAATTGACAAAATGCGACAAAATTTGGTTATTTTTGTAGAACGATTATTAAAATATTTTTAAATATATTCATATACTTTTATTATCTTTGTTAAATGTTTTAAATAAGATTTAAATTATCAAATAAATATTTAAACCTATTTTTTATGCCTTTATTTATTTTTAACAAAACTTAACTTTTGCTTATTTGTTCTAAACTCCAAATTTATACCCTTTAATTAGTAGTTATAATAATAAATAGTTCCTCTATTACTATTTATTTTATATAACTTATTTATTTATGTTTTGAACCGTATTTAAATTTAAAATAAACAAAATCCCTTATTTTCGAAGTAGCGAAATTACGGATCGTTGCATTCTCTCCTGCTCAAAAGCATTTCATCCTCAAAATGTAATCAAAGATACATAACTATACATGTCAACAATATATGGCAAAGGAAATACGGCAACTAAATTCTGATCATGAAATACAATCATCGATCCTAATCCTAACCTGGGTGTGTACTACACAATTGAGGTAAATACATAGTCATAGGTCAACTATCTACATCATTCAACCATAATATCATTCCAAAGGACTAAATCCCATATTTTAGCGCGTACTACGTGCTTAAGATAATAACATTTCAATAATAAAAACCCAAAATATCCCAAAATGTCCATGAGTATGGAACACTACACATCGGACGAATACACTAATGTTCCCTCCAAGCTGATCTCTACCGGTTGCTCTACTTTCTCCCCGTCCTGAACTGTCTCCTCATCAACTATTATCTCTGGAGCTATGTCCCAACCTAGTCGCTGCCACAGCTGGCCTCCGAGAATCCACAACTCATGCTTCTCCATCTCAGTATCCTCCAAACTGAGATCCTCGGCTATCTTCGGAGTAGGAGATCCTATCTACTGAGTGGGCATACTCATCTCCCAAATGATCTGCTCATCACTCTCGGACTCATCATCCTCATATAACCATGCATCATAAATACCCGAGTCTTCTATCTCCACTGCCATAGGTTCCTCTAACAGCGGCTCGATCTCCTCTAATTCTTCCATAGGCTCCTCTATAGGCTCTTCTTCCTCATGTTCCTCGTCTTACTCAATGGAACTAACATCAAATCATCTACCTCATCGTCGGCCTCTACCCCTACATAAATCTCTATTCCTACTGGCAACACATCCTCCTCATCTGAAATAACTATCAAATCCTCATCCTCTGAAATATCTATAGGATGGTCGAATGATCCTAGTACTATCCTTAAAGGCTCCCCTACTTGCATATCCTCCTCATCACTCGAAATTGGTGTATCCAAAACTTCTAAGTCTTTGTATTTAGACAAGGCTTCCCTAAATCTCTACCTAATTGCTAGTCTTTCTACCTTGGTTGCATTCTGATATTTATATAAGAACTTATAATCAATTATCATTTCTTATCAAAGATTATATCTCAACTTTATTTATTCCATATCATTTTAGTAAGTGCTTCTTACTTAATTGTTGTCATTTTTCTTTTCATGGGATTACATCTTTTAGTTTTTTTATTAAGTTCCAACAGAATTTGGTATTAACAAAGGAGCAAAATGATAGTCCATATATATATATATATATATATATATATATATATATATTGATTCCAAAAATTACTTATACTAAGTGACTACTAAGAAGTACACTAAAAAGTTTTACAAAAGTCATATGGTTAAAATACTTATATGGTGTTTACTAATACATGCCTATTAACTTATGCTTCCACAATCCCTTTTCCTTTTTATGCTGTAATAGTTGGACGAGTAAGGGTAACAAAAGGCCTAGGATGTTATGTCGTCTTGACAATTGGATAGTCTCGGGCGACATGTCCTATAATATGACGGTAATAACAACTCTTTCGGACAGTTTTCTTACAGGTCTGTATGTTTACTCCTGATCTACATTCTTTTGCAAGGTGACCTCTTTGTCTACATTTGAAATAAAATCTTTGTTCGCTTTATCCTTTTCTTCTTGGCTAGTACTTCAATAGTTGGCTGTGGAACAACATCTTTGGATTTCAAGGCATTGCTTGTTATCCTCCTAAATGATCCATGGATAAAGCTTACCATGCTATGCTGGAGCTCATAACACTTGCTTAACCAATCCATAACTTCCTTGATCATTTCTGATCCCAAAAACTTTATTTGACTTAAGATCTCAAATTCTCAACAAAGTGAAGCAAAGTTCAGTGGGTTTGGTCTTTCCATAAAAGAATATTAGTTTTCTAAATATTATCATCAAATACCTCATAGTTAAATTGTGAAACTTAATTCACGAGGTATTTGTTTTTATTCCTTTTTTAATTAACCCATTATATACTTATCAAATTTTTATTATTTCTTAAGGCGAAATCTCTAGGGTTATAGGATAAAAGTTCTAAATTCTATTTCTCAACCTATTGATTCTTATAGTCAAATCATGCAATTCTAATCATAAGATATTCATATTTAAGTTTTACTGTGCCAAATTACGACCAATCCTTAATTTCTAACACTAAGTAATAATATCACCTTTAGATATTTAAAATACAAACCCAAGGTAAAATTATTTCATTTACCAACTTCTTTAAAAAAAATTTATAAAATTAACAAATACGTGCAGGTATACATAACACTCTCAACTCGTTCTATGGTGTCGCTAGCCCTATCTCTAATGAGTTACTCATCCTAGGATATTACTAATCCTATCTCGTAGAGACTTACCCCTGTCAGGCTTTGGTATTTGCCCAACCAAAAGCTCTAATATCAAATGTGATGACCCATAATTTCGTACACTTTTGAGCTGATAAAAAACCGCTCATATCTGAACGAAGTTGCACAGAAGTATGGATGATTAAGGGTAATAAAGAAAATAAGGTAGAACAGAATCTCACAAGAATGGAATAATATATGATATTGAATAAATATCTTTACAGTGGAAATTTTTTAAATACATGTATCAAAGTCCAACCTAAATTCAGCTTGGACAGTTATAGACACCTGTCCTTACAATTGTCGACAACATCAAACTAAAACTAACAAACCACAACGAATAATAGAATGTGTCTGTACGTAGATGAATATATCAAGCTCTCCTCTACAAATTCCAACCGTCTTCTACTAAGCCTGAAACTACTCGGATCTGACCCGAGCATTGAAAGTACCTAGATCAGGCTTGATAAACTAGTGCGAGAAAACTAAATAATAAATGACAGTGTCATGTATTAGCTTTTGAATAAAATCCTTCGAAACGAAAGAGTATCTCATAAGACCACGCTCACACATAAACATGGATGGGTTTTTACCTTATGATAACTAAAACACTTTTACATATCAAAACATTTGATATTATTTCTAATGATATTCCTTTGAAAACATTTGAAAATAAACTTATTAATCTTTGCCAAAATGGTTACCCATATATCATTTCGAGGCTATTCGTCACACCAATAAAAACAAAACCATAGGTTCTTAATGGAGAATGGATTTCCATACAAATGACCAGGTGAAGGGACTACCTTTCGATGGATATACCTCTAGATGGATTTCCCAAGGCACATAACATCTGTCCTCTACCAACACAAGAACGGCCTACCACTGTTACTAGATGTACCGAATATAACATCTCCCGGTCATTACCGACCTTTAACCGAGCAGGCTCTAGCATGCAAAAAACTAATTTAAATTCCAAACGTCATTGCAATAAGAAATATATATAGAAGGGGATGATCATACCCTAATTGTGAATAACCCACTTAGCCTTACCGCATCTAATCCTGTTTTGATCATTTTCGGTTGATGAGGCTTGAGGCAACGACTACCTTTTCACATAGAATATATCGCAACTCTGAATTCTGCATTGCCATTTCTGTTGACTACTATTTTCCTTTCATAAAAATCCAACCCTTGAGCTCGTACGTCTCAATGAGGGTGTTAAGCTAAGAGAAGTTGCCTTCTCTGCCACCACCGATGTATGTTTGTAAAGACCAATATACGTAATCTTAAGAAATGCAATGTCAAACAAAATTCCATACAAGTTGCCATGAATAGGACAAACCGAAGGCACTCTCCTACTGCCACTAGTAACAAGTAGTCCTTGCAATCCGAAAAATCTCCACCACAAGGAGACCACTACTATAAATAACTCTACATGCGAGCTACCCAGAGCATGTTTAACAAGCAGTCCTCGCTATCAAGATCCACCGTCTTTAATAATCATCATCTTCAACATGTCTTCACATTCGAAAGTATACATTGGTTCAAAGTAGTTTTCGGATAGGATTCACCCAAATTTGACACCGGTCCCTTCGAAATCCAAGTATAGACAAAAAAGTGAATATGAGTCCACAGGATTTATTAAGTTTCTTTTCACTTTAATTCTTTTCAGATGATTTCGAAATCTCTTTCTTTAGACAGAGAAAAATTCTCAGTAATTCATTCTTTTGCTTCAGAAAATATCTCAAATATCGTCACTTAACTCTCGATCAAAATTCCTAAACTTTTATGCGGGTCAAAAAACAAAGTTATTTAAGACATCGTTTACGATAAATCCTAAAATAAATCTTAGCAAACATTTTTGAGTAAATAGGATCATAAAAATCATTCTAATTTTACTCATCATCAATTTCCATATTCAAAAAGTGCTATGGGCAGATTACTAGCGAAATCACCTTTTAAACTCCATGAATAGGAAATGTTCCCTCTTCAAATTATAGTACCACATATAAGAAGATTATCTCTATGCAATCCATGTCGTAATTTATTCATTTTGGAGATTGCTTAAATTTTGGATAATACTAATCTTCCTTTGTTTTGAAAAAACTTAATATAATCTTTTTAGAGCATCCAGGCTTTCATTTCTATCTATTCCACCCCTCGTCTAAGAAAATAAATCATATGCCAGGTAAGTTCAGGGCACTGGTTGCTCCATCCCCAGCCTTAGTTAAACACCTTATTTAATCTTCCCAGATTTCACGAGTAGGACAAATGCACTAATCATTTCTGCATATTCAATTATCAACTTTATTTTGGAATTGATTATATAGATTCCAAATTATCTTTTAAACTCTTAATTTTCCTTTTAAAACATTCACAATTGATTTCATGAAAAATAATTACATTTAAAGCTACATTCAAAAAGTTATACAATTTGCAGCATAAAAGTGTTGCGGAAAGTGCTACATAAGCTTATTTGACTTAGACAATTTTTTAGCAGTTGAAAATTCATATTTTCCTATTCATATCTCTTTTAAACCATTCGAACAGATTTATCTAATTTATTCCATATATTTTCATAATTAAAAACGTTCATTTAAACAGATTTCCTGTTATGGTCACTTAACTGCACTAGCATGATTTTTGTAGAAAATTTATTTTCACTTACGTCAAAATCTACTCAACGAAATTTTGATTTTCTTTCTTTGTTTAGAAGATATGGATATAATAGTCCAGAATTTTCTTATCTCGAAGAATTTCGAGCTATAGTCCACTCTATAAATTCGTTTGAACTTTTCAACGTGAAATACGAACTACCGTTGCATGTGGCACTTAGTTTTGACTTATTTTTCGATATTTGAAATAATATATTCGAATTGGATTTTATCATTTATAAAATCATTACAAATCATTTTAAATCAATATTTTCAATTTTTTAAGTATATAAAATGTATTTTCACTATTACCATATTGTAATATTATTTTATTCCTATTATTTTAATATTAAATTTTAAACTCCACTTTCAAATCAATTCCAATTCTAACTTCAGTTTAAACTCAATTAAAACTTGGTTTTCAAGTCTAATTTCAATTCAAACTTTAATTCAACCTTAATCTCAACTTTAATTTCCCAAAATCGATTTCAGTTT
Organism: Allium cepa; assembly: GCA_030765085.1. Lineage (NCBI taxonomy): Eukaryota > Viridiplantae > Streptophyta > Magnoliopsida > Asparagales > Amaryllidaceae > Allium > Allium cepa. The sequence continues at coordinate 868,567,094 of CM060943.1, read as the reverse complement.
CTATTTCACTATTGATCTCAGTTTCAAATTCAATTTAACTATCCTTTTTAATCCCATTTTTGAAACAAACCGCATATTTTACGATCGAGTATTTAAATATTTTATTTAAGTATTTTATCGTTAGTCGGATTATAGTCCAAAAGGTTACTATTTGCAAACAGTCGGATTGGGATTCGAGACCCCTTCCATTGAGTTCAAAATGCCGTTTGCAAACTTTTTGAGTATAAGCTTCGATATGTTTGGAGTAAGTTGATTTTTGCCACTTTTTCTATAAGGCTTTGGGTTGGGTTCAGCCCATTTGCCCAATTTTGGTTATATCAACCCAACCCCTCTCCACTTATCTTCATTCATTCCTCATTTCCTAACTCTCTCAAGCTCTGATACCTAGCTGTGACGCCCCACCTCTATACCCACGCTAGGCAAGGACATTACGGTGTAATGCCGTCAACTAGCGTGAAGAATAAGGCTGTTGAGGAGCGACCATCCGTGTAATTTCTTTGTTCAATTAGAAATCATTAATTAATAAAATACCGAATGGAAGCTTTGGGACTAGACGTAGGATGGATGGTCCGAACAAGGATAAAAACTCTAGTTTGCATGCTTTTTATGTTTTACTTTTATTGTCTAATATTGCATTGATTTATATACTTGCATATTATACACAAGTTGGATAGTATACTATCCACAAGACATTCAATTGGTATCAGAGCTTGGTCATTTCAATCTACAGTAACATGTAATTGAAATTATTAATATGGCAAGTAAATTTCAAGAAGGTTAATCAACTACTTGTTCCCTACTATGCACTGGCTCTAATTATGGTTACTGGTCAACACATATGTGAATTTTTATGGAAGCAAATGGTTTGGAAATTTTGTTAGCAACCCAAAATAAATATGAAGCACCTAACATGAATATAGGCACATGGATTGATGCACAAAAAGCAGAGGTATCTAACAATGCCAAAGTTATGAATATTTTATTTTGCTCAATCGACAAAAATGAATTTTCATGAGCCATGTTGTGCACTACTGCTTATGATATATGGCGTAGATTATAAATTACCCATGAAGGCATAAAAAAGTCAAGCAAACAAAAGTTTCTATTCTACACTCAATTTTCATCTTTTAAAATGAAATTAAATGAGTCAATTATTGACATGTATGATGGATTTAAATTTTACAACATGATCTTATGGGACTAGGAGTTGAATTCACTGATTTTGATTTAGTCGCACCAATTTTGAACTCTCTGACAAAAAAATGGGAAAGAAAAGATTTACCCATCGAAGAAGCTAATGATCATTCCCAAAACAAAGTCAAAGAGTTAATAAGAAATATGAATTCGTATGAAGCTAATCTACAGGCAAGAAAAGAATAAAATCAAGAAAGGAAAAAACATTGCATTTTAGGCAAATAACGATAACTCCGACTTGGAAGAAGATGAGAGTGTTTTCATCACCTGAAATTACAAGTTCAAGAAGTTAAAAAAGATGATGAAATTTCAAAACAACAACAACACTAATTCCTCAAATCAAACATTAATGAATTCCTTCGAGTGTGATAAATTTGGCTAAATGAAGAAAGACTGTCCACTAATCAACAATGATAAAAAGAAAAACAAATTCAAAAATTTTAAGAAAAAGAGAAGAGCATTTCAAGTAACTTAGGATGACTTCGACACTTCCTCTTCATGTGATAGTGATAGTTGTAACAGCCCTGATTTTGGAGATTACCCATGAATATTAAATTATAACGGTAGTTATAATTTAACATTATGAATTAAAATAAATTTTAAATTTTAAATTGTTTATTTGGAATAAACAACGAATTTTGGAAATAAAATGAGAAAATAAAGTTTGGAAATTTATCTGGGTTAATAATGAATGGAAAGTGGTTTTCATTCGGAGAAAATGTAATAATTTTATTAATTGTTGCCAATTACTTCTTTTAATAATTTTTAAAGGAAGTATTTAATTTTTAGCGGTCGTTTATTTAAATAAAAAGGTGAAATTTGGTTTAAAAATAAGTTTTGATCCTAAAACTGATGGAAAACGGTTTGTTAAATTTTATTACATAAGAGAATAATTTTTTTTTGTAATTTTTGAAATTAAAAATTGTGTTTTATGCATTTATTTGTGTAAATTGTGCATTTATGTAAAAAGGGTTTTAATAACAAAAATTCTTTTATGACATAAATTATCTTTTTATTAAGTGTAAAACATTTTATATAATTTGTAGATATGTTTACATAATTTATTTGTAGAGAAAACTTGAAGAAAAATGTTGTTTTGATAATTACATAAGTGTGTATACTTGTTGTAGTGTTGATTTGTTTACATAGGCTAATTAATTCTATTTTTATCTTGGGACCAAAGCCCACTTTGCTAATTAGATCAAAAATTAGAAGTTTCTTCCTATACATACTTTACATCTTCATTTTCACCTGTTAAACCAAAATAGAGAAAACGAAAGAAAACTCCACTACTCTTTAAGCCTAGAGCTAAAATCTTCAATTTTCTTCAATAAATTGTTGTTTCTAGCAAATATAAAGAGAAATTCAAAGTTAATCATATTTAAAACTGAATATTTCATAAAAATCTAAATTTTTAAGTTGGGCCTGTATGTAACAATCTCTTCTTTGTTTACATGTTTCTCCTTGCTCATTTATAGGTTCTTGAAGCCAAATTTTGTACAAAGCTTCTACCTTTCAGCGAAAAATCCAAGTGCTCTTCAAAAACAAGGTGAATTAGATAAATCACAAAAACTAGCCGAGCCAAGCTAAAAATCGCCAAAAAATTTGCGTTGTAATTTGTTTTTACTTTCAATTTTGTTTCACTATTAGAATCTTCTCTGCTTGCGAATTTGCATGCTAATATCTTTTGATTCCGGCAATGAAACATTGTCGAATTTCTTGTATTTGGCAACGTGTATGTTGAACTACATCTTTGCAAATTTTGGTTGAAAAATATTGTTATTTTATTGTTCAAAATAGTGGTACAAAATCTACTCAAACATAGATTTTTGTCTGTAGAAATTTTGTTTCTTGAAACATTACCTAAGTACATGTTTGAGACAACATAACTCTTTCATTTCTTAACGGAATTCACCAGTTCTTATTTTTCGAAAGACGAAGTTTTCTAGTATATGCATACCAATTTTCAGCTCCATCTGAGGTTATTTGGTCCTCAATTTCATGCCTGGAAGTTGAATCGGAGATGGTTTTCAGGCCTGTACATTTTTTTGGGTATTGAACTATTGCAAACATAGCCTGAGTATAGGTTTGAGATGGTGTAACTTTTTAATTTCCAATCGAATTCATTGATTCTTTTTTTTTTGAAAGATGAGGTTTTCTACTATGTGTGTACCAATTTTCCGCATAATATGAGGTGGTTCGGTACTCTTTTTCAGGCCTCTAAGTTGGACCCAAGATGGTTTTCAGGCCTGGGCATGTTTTTGTTTTTGAACTGTTGCAAACATGGCTTGAGTGCATGTTTGAGATAGTGTAACTTTTTTTTTTCCAATTAGAATTCATCGATTCCTCTTTTATTTGAAAGCCAAAGTTTTCTACTTTGTGAACACCGAATTTTAGATCAATTAAAGCTCGTTTGGCCACCTATTTCATGTTTGAAAGTTGAATCCAGAGAAGATTTCAGACCTGGGTATTATTCTGCCTATGCATTTTTATTTCCTTTTTCGTTCGATTTTTGAATTTTACTTCATATTTTTGTGATATTTCTCAAATGTTTTGAGGGCAATGATGCCTATCAATAAGCTCGCCAAGTTTGGATTTATTTGAAATTAAAATTTGAATTGTATTTGAATTTAATTTTAATTGAATCTGAATGATGGTTTTGAGTGATTTCTTTGATTTCGAGCATAGATTTTTCCAAAAAAATTTGAAATATTTTTAAAATAAATTGGCATTTAAATAATTATTATGTAATATTTTTAAACCTTTTTAAGCTATAAATCTATTTATTCTCTATAAGATGGGAATTTTCAAATGTTGTCTTCAAAATTGATTTCGGAAAATGCTTTCAAAACCTTGTTTTCTCAAATAAATTATTTTATATATAAAATACACGTTTTTGCGCTATTCGAGCAAATGAGAAGGAGAATTAAACGGTTTGTAAAACAGTGGTATGGGACACATGCATTTATCATATTGGTTAATTTCTGACTGGTCTATTTGATCGTTTTGACCTTCGGGTCGAGTTTACCATTGAGATGAGGTAAACTTTTTACTTCTTTGAGTGTGAAATTTACAAGCAATTAATAAGCCGTTTAGTGCATACGTGTGGTATGGGACGTACGTTAACACTATTCGGGTTCCTATTCGAGAGTTTGTGACACATTTGCCATTGCATTGTGCCAGTACAGGAAATTCGATTCATTGCCATTGTAGTGTTTGCCATTGCGACGTATTTGTCTTCGAGATGTTTCCCATTGCGGCGTATTTGCCATTGCGGTGTATTTTTCATTGTGAAGTTTTTCCTTCAGGCAAGTTACCTATTTGAGATATCGGTACTTGGCAAGGGTTCGGCCACATGCGCGTGCAAACACTTTTGAGATAGTTTCTTTGACTATTTTCCCTAGTGTATCGCCACTTTAAGGAATTGGTCCTTTGAACCATTCGATATATATTTGTGGCGATTACCTTTTGAATGTGGCTCTGCTCGATACCAAATGAAAGTGTGTGATGGATCGTGTAATATTGATATATGATAATACAGAGTATAGTGATGATAGTAATACTGTAAATAGTGCGGAATATAAAAAGCGGTATTGTAAAATGACACCAGAGATTTTTATACAGGTTCGGAGCACCGTCCTATGTCCAGTCCCAGCCTCCTTCTGGAATTTTAGTAAAACAACAACCCTTACTTAACCCGGAGGAACAATACTATACAACTCCTGAGCAGCCGAAGAGGACATCACTCGCCTGAGCAGCAGAAAAGGACTTCAACAAATACAGAAAATAGTTTTGACTTGTGTGTGTTCTGATAATACGGATTTATCACTTGTAGTACACCCTTCCTATAATCTTCTCCTCGAGTATAAATATATATATTTGAAGTATATGAAGAATAGAAAGGTATAGTATTGATTAATGTAGAATAATTGAAAGTATAATAGCAAATAGATTCCAGAGAGTTAGATTAAAGAGATAAGAAAATTTGATTGTAAATAAGTGATTTGGATTCAAGTTGGAGTTTGTATTTATAAAGGTTAGAAAGCAGCGACTGTTGATGGAGAGTTTCGATTGTAGTGTTGTGTCCAAATCTTTTCGTTAGAGGTTCGTAACTCTGCACAAAAAATCGTGTCTTTTTGAAAAGTAGCTATTGTAGATATTCAGTCAACTGAGCTTTTGGGCCAGTCGGCCGAATATTCAAACGAATTTTAAAATATATATTTGAATATCTATGAACCTGTTGCATAGATTTTCTAGGGTCAGCCGACCGAACCTCTGCGTCAGTGGATTGACCTTGTAAAATATGTTCGTTTTGCATAGTTTTTTCAACTATAGTAGTATATATTACTTTAAAACACTTTCATATATTTTATATGCTTGTGTATATATAAAATATTTGAGAATAAGATGATTAAATATATAAGTCAATATATACGTAATCGAGGAGAGATTTGAACAAAATTAACCTAAGGCTCAAAACTAAAATAACATAATATAATTGACGCATTGGATTTTAAGTCTTGTCTCCTTGTAGTATATATTCTATTTTTTGTCATAACAATCGTCAAATATGTAAGTCGTAGTGATAGCTTCGTGTCATGAATCAAAACCAAGTCTCAACACCTTTCGGGAATTTGAACTCTTGGAAGTTATATTTTTGAGATTTGAATTGCCTACACTGGCATTATTTGAGATTTTCCTTTTGCAACATTATATGATATTTTCCTTTTGGCGTTCATTGAGATTTTAATCTCCTCTTTGGAGATATATTTGGTATGGCGTATTTGTGATGGGATCTCCTTGTGCATGTTGTATGTTTGCCAAGATGGCGGGTTTAGGTTTTCTCCTAAACCATATTTGATATTTTATGGATGCCGATGATATGAGGCTTTCTACTTTTAGCATTTTATGGGTTATTATATCTCATTTGAGATTAAATATTCGTGTGGTGGTACCATATTATCACTTGATGTAATCATGCACTTTAGTTGTCCCTTCTCACTCGAGAATATTATCACATTATCCATATGCTCATATTATCACTTATCCTTGTTAACTGATTTGTTTAGCTAGACTGACATGTATATTTTATACATGGGTCAGACCGAGGTGTTTCAGGTTAGGTACATTTGGACTTAGCCTATTCTGCTTCTGCATGGGCTCTATTCTACTAGTTCTTTTTATTTTAGCTTTTTGTATAGTTCTTTTTGGTTTGCTACCCTGATATGTACATTCTTTTGACTCGCTTGTATATTGTGGTTGCTATACAACTAGCCATGTATCATTTTATGTACTTTGTGATGTATATGTATATGTATATATACATATGTGATGATCTACTATTCTATGATGTGTTTCGCATTCAAGTTGTTGTATTTTGTTCTAATAGATCCTATAGCCACCTATGGCATTACATTAAGTATTTATTGGATATAATGATCCACTTGAGAAAAAATGGCATTGTCAATGTATTCAATAGACGTTTAAGACAAGGGTATAGATGGTCGCTCATATCCAGCCCTATTCTTTGCATCAGCAGACAGTATTGGCCAGTAATACTCTTTGTTAATTTGGGTCTCGGGGTGGGGCGTCATAGCCTAATTTATTTTATTTCACAATATTAGATTACAACTACCGTTGTATCGTAATATTTACAAGTAATCTCCAATACCACGGTTGTTATAACAGTGACTCCGAACAAGCAAATGTTTACTTTATGGCTCTTCATGGCTAGCACAGATGAGGTACGTCTTGAATTAACATATGATAAATTCTTGAAAGTAGTATAGAATTAGACGACAAATGTAGAGAATTAACGAAATTAAGTAAATAAAATGTGGGAATATTAAATAGAGCTGAATTAGAAATTGGAATGTCAAATGATGAGAAAAGTATTTTAGAAGATGAACTAGAATTAGCACAAAAAGAATGTAAAAAATAATCATCTCAAAATGCTACTCTAACACAAGATATAGAGAATAACAAAATAGAGTTAAAAACTTGAGAAAGAAAAGTTTGAATTGAAACAAAATTTAGAATTAGCTAATATAAAAATTTTCGATCACAGAAATAAATTGGATAAATTACTAATAATGTTTCAAATTTAATAAAGGAAAGCAAAATCTAGATAATTCGATAAAGAGTTCAAAATCATCAGGAAATAGGAATGGATTAGGATTTAACTAAAATAATCATAAATGTTCTTTAAATAATATAGTATATGATAATAATCAGAGTTTTAAGAAGTATAGTACATTATATTAAATTTTAGAAGAACGAAATCTAAATATGAATATAAGGGAAAAAATGATTAAGATATGGATCCCTAAAAGAAATAACAAATTAATTAGACAAAAATATATAGATGTATACCTAAAAGATATTATTCATAATGAAAATTACATCTCTAAAGGTTCCAAACACTCGTGGGTATGGCTACCTTCTCCTACTAACCCATAGGACCCTAATAAAGGATGTGGGTACCAATTTAAACTTTTATTATTTTGAAGATACCCAAAAAAATTTAATAATAAGGATAAATGGATACCCGATAGTGGATGTTCCAAACATATGACGAGAAATGCACACATGCTATCAAACATCTCCTATGTGGATGGTAGCTTGGTCACTTTGGGGATAATTCCATAGGATATGTTATCGGAATTGAAAATGTCATCAATGTCGGAACACCTACTTCTCTTATTATTTCCAATATTTTATTAGTTAAAAACTTAAAATATAATTTATTTAGTATAAGCCAATTATGCGATAAATGATTTAGAATTGATTTTAACAAAGATAAATGCAATATCTTTGATCAAAAAAAAAATTAATATATGAAAGAACAAGAAATTATTTATATTCTAAACATGAATATTAATCATAATAATGATTTATGTTTAACCACAAATCATTATGATCCATGGATATGACATAAAAGATTTTGTCATATAAATTTCAAATATATAAAAAATTAGCTAAAAACAATTTGGTAACAGATTACCCACAATAAATTTCAAAGTTAATAATCTATGTGATGCATGTCAACTTGCAAAATTAAATAAAAGCTCATTTAAAACTAAAATGGAGATCTCTACTAAACAACCTATTGAGTTACTTCAGTTGGACTTATTTGGTCCAGCTCAAGTATGTTCGATAAGTCATAATAAATATGTTTTTGTAATTATAGACGATTTTTTCAAGATATACTCAAACACTATTTTTAAAACATAGAAGTGATACATTCAAACTCTTAAATTTTTTACTAAACCAATTAAGACTCTAATGGATTTAAAAAGAAGTATAAGAAGTGATCATGGTGGAGAATTTAAAAATGAATTATTAAAAAAAATTGTAATAAGAAGGGAGTTACTCATAATTTTTCATTTCCATGAACACCAAAACAAAAAGGAGTAGTCAAAAGAAAAAGTCGCACCTTGTAAGAATGTGCTTGAACTCTCCTAAATGGCAGTTGCTTAAAAAAAAAATTAGGCCGAAGTAGTTGCTACTACTTGTTATGTATTAAATGAGTAACTCTTAAACTTATGACTAAAAGTACGTGTTATGAAATGTTCTACATGAAGAAACCAAAAGTCTCAAATTTACAATATTTGGACCAAATTGCTTCATTCTAAATACAAAAGATAATCTTGGTAAATTCGATTCAAAAGCCGATGAAGGAATTTTTGTTGGATATTCCAATCAAAGTAAAGCTTATAGAATTTTAACAAATGAACAATTGTTATATAAGATAGTCTTCATGTCTCCTTTGATAAAAACTTCAAAATTTTAAATAAAGATGATGAAGAAATTTTTGACACTAATCAAAATAGAGCCATTGAAATTATGATGAAAATAATAATAGTCAAAATAATAATATAATTGAAAATAATAATAATCAAACTAATACAATTGAAAAAAAAAAAATCAAAATAACAATGATTTGAAATCACTACACTACATTCTAAAACATCATTCTATTGATAACATCTTTGGAAATCTAGATAACAAAGTTTCGACTAGAAGACAAATAAATCAAATGAGTAATATACCGTTTATATCTAACTTGAACATAAAAAATAATAAGGAAGCATCAAATGATGATTTCCAGATTTTAGCAATGCAAAAAGAACATAATCAATTTGAATGAAATAATGTTTGGCAACTAGTACCTGGGCCAAACGATCAATCATTAATTGGAACAAAATGGGTTTTTAAAAATAAAGCTGATAAAAACAAAAATATTATATGTAATAATGTATGATTAGTGGCACAGGGATGCAATCAAGAAGAAAGCAATGATTATGAAGAGACTTTTGTACCTATGGCACGTCTTGAAGCCTTAAGAATATTGTTTGCTTTTGCTTATCATCATAACTTTAAGCTATTTCAAATGGATGTTAAAAGTGCTTTCTTAAACAGTTTATAAATGAAAACGTTTACGTAGAAAAACACGACTATCTGTTCATGAAAAATATTCAGATCATTTTTTAAACCTAAAAAAAGAATTATGTGGCTTAAAAAAAGCACCTTGAGCTTCGTATGATCGATTAAAATTACATCCAATTAATTTCGGTTTTCAAATTATTAAGATATATACAACATTATTCGTTAAAAAGTAACAGAAGGATATATTAATTGTTCAAATTTATGTTGTTGACATTATATTTGCATCTACTAATGAAAACTTATGTAATGAATTTTCTACAATAATGACAAACGAATTTCAAATGTCCCTTATGGGTGAATTAAATTTCTTTTCATGGTCACAAATAGAACAATTAAATGATTGAATTTTTATAAATCAAGAAAAATACTATAAAGAACTACTAAAACGTTTTGGAATGGATTACACATCAAGTAAACCCAGTCCAATGAGTATTATTTCTTATCTAAACAAAGATAAATATGGAAAAGTGTTTGATCAAAAACTATATCATTGCATGATAGGATCCTTACTATACTTAACCGCTAGAAGACTAGATACTACGATACGTGTTTGTTTATGTGCAAGATTTTTGGCATAACCTAAGAAACAGATCATTGGCCAGTAAAATAGATTTTGTGATATTTAATCAACACTAAAGATTATGATCTATTTTATCTAAAAGGTAGTACGTTTGAACTTGTTTCTTACATTGTTAAGGATTTTGGTGAATGCAAATCGGATAGAAAAAGTACTAGTTGCACATGTTACTTAATAGTCAATTGCTAGTTTCATTGTTTAGTAAAGAGAAAAATTATGTGTCTCCCTCATCATGTGAAGCCGAATATATTTCTATTGCTTTAGCTTGCGTTCAAGTAATATATATGCAACAAACATTTAAAGACTATGGAAAAATAATAAACAAATCTCCAATATATTGCGATAATACTAGTGCTATAAATTTATCCAAAAATCCAATTAATCATTCTTGAACAAACATATAGCTATACGTCGCCAATTTCTGAGGGATAATGTTGCAAAAGAAATAATAACTCTAGAATTTGTCAATGTCAAAAATCAAATGGCTGATCTTTTTACCAAACCATTAAGTTAACAAACTTTTATTAAGTTAAGACGGGATCTCAAAATTTGTTCATTCAATGAATCGATTAACTAAAGTTATAGAAATAATGTTTGGTTCGCTTAAATCTGTAATAGCTTATATGGAACTTCAACTAAACAATTAATTTTATAGCTTTGATTTAACCACCAATATATAGTTTCTTTTAATAACAACCATTTAGAAAAAAAGTAATCGAATGATGACCATTTAAAATCCTATGGTTTCTCATTTTTGTCAACTACTGTTTCCAATATAGCTCAATTTTATCTTAAAATTCAGTTATATACAACTTAGAAATAAATAAAAAAATATAAATTTTCAAAAAAGCGAATAAAACAATGTCTTCCGAACATGACTCCACCTATTCAGCTGTCGACTGTAAATCCCCATCGTTCAGTAGCACCAACTAAAACCACTCTTACATCGTCTCCTTCTCTAAAAATTATCACTTCTCCAATGTACCACACTGGATTTTCTCCAAAAGAAAAGAAAGCTAAATGATCGATTGATCTAAAAACAACATCTTTTTCCGACAAAGTTGAAGAGATATATGACTATGAACTAGAGATAATTGGCACTCAGCGTGAAATTTATTATAAGCAATGATATCAAGGATCTCATCTAAATTTTCTCGCAAAGTGTGTTCTCGCAATTTGTGGTCATTCACCAAAGATATGAATTTATCAAAATCTCCATGATTTCGAGTCCTACGCAAACTAGGACCATCAAACCAAGCTTGGATTGACAACCCAGTTCATCCAAGTTGGTCTCCACTCAAGCCATTACTTGACGATACAGAAGTTGAACCAAATTCATGGGATATTCAACAAAACAATAACTCTGACTTCTCCAATAAACATTAAAACTTTTGTTATATATCACATAAATTATATTTATTTATTGATGGTTGATATGTATTCTGGTTAATATATTAAAATTTTAATAAAAAAAATTCATTGATATTGACATTTTCTTCTATATATCAACATTTACATATCATAGATGCTTGTGAATATACCATAGACGCCCGTCAACACTTAAGGGAAAAATTTCCCTGCAACCACAGATGTGTGTGGACTCATGATAGACATCTATGAAGACTCTCTATTTAATTTTTTTAGCCACATATGCCTTTAGAATCACACAGACGTCTGTCGAAACTCTTGGCCTCATTATTACTAAAGCCATAGACATCTGTGAGTTCTTCACAGACGTTTGTCGCCGCACAACCAACATCTTCCCAATAGCCCTATATAAATAAATTTACCCCTCTTTTCACTTTACCTCTATTTCAACTTTTGATTTATAAATCCCTAAGTTTCAAAATTTCAAAATTTTCAAATCAATGGCTCCCAAGAAAGTTTCCATCTCTAAAAAGAGAAAGTAAGGCCAATCGTCTTCCTCCACTCAAGCATCGGTTACAAAAGCTCCCATTAACTAATGGCTTCTTAATAATCCTAATGCAATTAGACGATTTCAGATACTTACCCAAAAAAAGATCCATTCCGGTCCATTTTATGGTCTGCCAATGCGAAGGAATATTAAATTCTTGGTATTACAATGGACGACGACTATTGCAACTTGATTAGTTATGAAGCAGGTAATCATTTATCCTTTGGCTATTTACCTCTTCTACTCCAACCTGTGTGGCACAAAGATTTGGAATCCGAAGAACGATGATGGTTGGCTATGGCCCAGTATGTATGGAAAAGATGTTCAAATAGATGTATGTGCGATTGGTCGTATTTTAGGATGTTCTTATTAGTGAATTGATTTAACTGATATACCAATAGTCTTCTACCTAGTGATGAAGTTACCCATTAAATATGGAAAGATAGAATGCCATAATGGAAATCTATTTATCTTCGACTAGCATACTATTAAATTGTATGATAATTAAAACCATCATTCCTTGTCTAGGAAGTCATGAACAAATTTATCCCAATGACCATCGACCATTATATGGTATATTTGCTCGCCTAATGGTTAATCGGGAAAAATTTATTCATTACTAAATTATAGGTTTTTGTTCTAAGCATCGTCGTTCCACTGTCTATGCTCTTCATATAATATGAATCCTGCAAAATCTTTGAGTTCCTTCATACGTATCACAATAATATGAAATTCCGAAAAAAGATTATGGTCCGTGGTATCTATCTTTGATGCATCTTCCCAAAAGCCTTCTAAGTATCATGCCCTTTAGCCAATGGACTCAACAACGACAAGTATAAGAACATTATTATCCTTCTCCAACTGGAACACCTCAACAAACCTACTCAACTCATTCTTCTAATCAACCACCTTCCTCTAGTCATCCTACCGAATATTATTCGGACTTAGAAACACAAGAAGCCCATCTTGAACCAATGCCAAACGAATCTCTTACTGATTTGGTAATCAAAAATCAAAAAGGATAATCACGGCCAATCAACGAGCTTTAAATATAAAGATGATGGTATTGGAATGTTCTTTATTCACTAGGATGATAAAGATAGAGAAGACTTTAGACATAGTGGTTTCCACTTTAGGCAAAGTAACGCGCAAGGTACATGGCCGATTTTCCTCAAGGTCATCATCTTTGCCTTCCCCAACACATCCCCTTGGGTTCAAACACTAGTTTATTATGCTTAACCCTCACCCAAAGGTACATCACACGTTAGAGGTGGTTGAGGAAAGACTGTTATCGACGTACTACTCGAGGAAGAGGAAGAGGAAGAAGACAATGTTGAGAAGTATGTTTCATATGCTCTACATTTTCAACAACCATCATATGTTTCATTTCAAGGCCTTCTTATTCAGGAAGATGAGGAGTATAATGACAAAACACAGTGGCCAAGTACATATGAGCATGACCCATCTTCTTATTAGGAGTATCACAAGAACTACGGAGGATTATCTTATTCGCAAAATCAGTACAATTAGACTTTATTTTCTTTCATTTTGTAATCCTTATAATTGTTTTCTTTCCTTTTTTTACAACCTTTTCTTTTAATTTCACGTTGAAATTTTAGTATTTGATACTAAAATGCTATGGTTATTTAATATCTCCATATCGTTTATCGTTTCCTCCATTTTGATAATGACAAAGGGGGAGAAACCTATGGACATACATAGGAGAGAAGCATGTACATAGTGAGGGAAAAACATGATAATACTTTTGTAATATAGTTCGTATTTGAATATATGGTTGATATTTGAAAGTATAATTGATTTGTAATTGTATAGTTGTCATTATCAAAAAGGGGAGATTATTAGAACTTTAAACTTATGTTTCAGTGATAACGACTATAAAATCATATACATATATAAATTTATCAAGAATGCAGGTATATATTATAAGAAGACACCAAGCTCGAAGATATTGTGATTCGAAGAGAAATGAAGATTCATTGACCATGTTATTCTACTGTAAAAGAGTCCTAGGTAAAAAATTATTAAGGTCCCGTTGTGTATATATGCATACATGATCCCACACAATTTTATATACATCAAAATCTAGTGAAAATTTGTTATTTCACCTCACAAACGTTTGACGTATACTCATAGATGTCTTTGACAAGTCTCGAGTTATAATTTAAAACAAATCACAGACATCTGTCATTCTACCACAGATGTCTGTTATGGCAAACACTATCATATTTGAAAAGACATTTCTGCTTTGAAACTAAAAGAAATCATCTTTCGATGAAGAGTTGCAGCCACTAAAACAAAGAAACTTTCTCAAAAAGTAACAACTCTTCATCTGCGCCTTTCATATTCTATAAATATCACTATGATTGAGAAGTAGAAATTACTGAACTTGATTTGATCTATTCTTTACTCTCTTCATTTCTAAGCACTCTCCTGCATATACAACGTTTACATACCCTCGATCCATTATTACCAAAATAGAATTAGGTTAAATCACTTCCTACAACTCAAAGCAATCGCACTCATATACTCAAAGGAGATCATAGGAAGACTTGTATTATAAGTCAAAAATTGTTTTATTGGAGCACAAGATTGTCAAAGACACATTTATGTTAACTTATTCATTAGGGCGAAGTGAGGTTAATTTGTTTAAAGGAAATACGAAGGGGAGCTTCGGGTTTGGACAAAGGATGGAAGGTTCAAACCAGTATAAAAACTTTGGTTCACATATTGTTAGTACATGAAATTCTTTTCGAATCAGTCAAAACCCGTTTGAGTAAAAGTCAAAGAAAAACAGAAGGAAATGGCTTCGGTTAGGCCTATCGAAAGAGTCGAAGGGATGCTACAGCCAAAGTCCAAAAGCTTCAGAACCTTTATAAGGGTTCAAACGGATTATATATTCAAGGTCCAGAAGGTTCTCTACCTTTCAAAGCGGTCGAAGGGGTCGAAAGCACCCTTCCAACTTCAATAACCACCTTTCAAATTGGGAGATTCCATATGCATGAAGACCTTTTGAATAAGTCAAAGCAACACCTTTCAAAGACAATGAAGGACAACTTTGCAAATACGCGCCAAACCTTTCGAAACCAAAAGGTTTCTCCTTCACTCAAACCACTCAAAAATATATATTGGCTTGAATAACCCTTTCGAAAGAACCAAGCCTTTTGAACCGGTCGAAGCAATTATTGTCCAGGGTGGTTCCACATCAAGTCACATGCAAGAGTTCAGAAGCAACTAACAGCATCCAAACCATTAGCATTTCAACACCTTCGAAACCACTGAATAAAGCCTATCGACAGATTCGATAGCTCCTACAAAGCAACATAGAGAAAAAAACAAAACCTTTCCTTTCGACAAATCAGACAAGAGACAACAAGGCAGCCACCATTCGACAAGGTCGAATGCATTAGGGTCGAAAGATGCTGACCCGCATCTATAAATAAGACCCAAGGGGTCAGATTTTGCGGATCGAAAGTCATTTTGAACTTGTACTTTCTTAATTACAAAAATTGTAAAACCCTAATTTGTAAATTGATTTGGGGGAAATTGAGTAATAAAATCTTCTTTGAGCTGAGAAAGGGAAATATTTAACGTTTCTAATTACTTGATTATTTCTCAAGCTTTTATCAGTTCTAACATTTGCGTTATACGCATCTACTGTATGGAAAGGCCTCTTCCGACTGGTTCGAAATTCACACATTCTCAAGTGATAGAAGCTGCATACTACATACCACCTTTCCTATGACTTCTACTTTTGACGATGTCAAAACCTTATACCTATCTACTCTAGCCTAAGAAACCTGGTCCAAGTCCAAGATACTACTTTCGAAAGGGTCGAAACCTCTATTCAGATTCTTGATCCAAGTCTTAACTCCTAATCAACTTAGCTTTCGACTAGGTTGAAATCTCAACCTCAAATTTTTGGTCAAAGCCCTAGCCACTCATCAAATCAAGCCTTCGACTGTGTCAAAACCTACGAAGACAAAACTTATCCAAATATTTCTAAAGTTATACATTTGAGTATCTCAACTGTATCGAAAGGAGAGCTTTTGAAGGGAAACCCAGGCTATCTCAGCAAGGTCGAAATGTTGATAAGAAATGAAATCAATCGTTTCCACTGGAATGAAAGATCAATCTGAACAATTTTGCACAATAGCAATCTATTCGAAAGGATAGCCAAGGAGAAAGCACACATCTTATATCCCTCAACCCAACCAAAGAAAATCAAAAAGGGGTGAACCTTCTTCCTTAACTCAACATTGGTGTGTCGATAAGATTTCTAGTTAACATTTTTGGCGCTAGATGAAGGGATCAAACTTCCGACTTGGTTGAACACCCAATACCACTTGTCTTTGACCCCACTTAACTCAATCTCAAGTTTATCTACTTTGGTCTAAACATGGCTAGAAAAATCATAAGATCCGATCAAGGATCCTTCAAGCCATATTTGACAAGATTCTCCCAAAGAACCATCGAGGATTCAAACCAAAATGAAGAGAAAAGGCTAAGATTAGAAGCTCTAAGAATCATGAATAGGAAAAAAGCAGAATCATATGATCTAGATAAATGGAGCTTGAACCCCTTTCACATTGGCCACACTCCTATTTTCCTTAGGAGAAAGGCAAAATGGAAGTGAAAGTTTATTCGGTCAAATGAGAAAAACTATTCAACATTATTCCAAAGGCATAATCTTCAAAGAAGAGATAATGGCAGACTATAATGCCTTTGCGCATAAATGGAAACAAACTAAAACAAGAACACTTCCAACACAAGAACACTAAAGGGTGACGAAAAGAAAAGAAACCGAAGAATGTGAAACTACACCAAGGAACAAGAAATCAAAAGGCTTTCCCCAAGAAACAAGTTTCAAGTCTAGACTTCAGAAAGAATGCAACTTAACAGCATCAATAGAGAATGTCTACTTGCTAACCAAGGATGAGCTTAACTATTGGCCATCATAGAAAAAGAAGCCAAATCATGAAAGGAATCTAGGGGGATTCTACTATCACTATCACATGATGAACAGACATGAATCCAATCATTACAGAGCCCTAGAGAGGATGATAATCAATTTCTTCCATCAAGGAAAGATTAATGAATTTGTAAAGAGAACAGGAGAAAATCAATAAATAATTACTTTACTAAGAAAGATCTACATGATTGGGAGTGAAATACACATTGCATTTGGATACTACATAAGATAGTAGAAAGCCAATGACTGTGTTGAGTTGGCCAGGGCAGAGCATCTCTTGGAAGCATGACAGAGTAAGTCTTTAGCCGCACCGTGCTTTGGCCAGGTTAAAGCACAGGACATGCCCTTGGCTGCACCTCTGGTCAGGTCAAGGAACCTCCTGGAGGTAGGACGGAGTAAGCCTTTATCCACACCAAGCTATGGCCATATTAAAGTACCGAACAAGCCCTTGTCCATGCCACACTATGGCCAAGGAAGGGTTCCTCCTGGAGGTAGGATAGAGTAAGCCTTAATCAATGCCATGCTATAAAGCACTGAAAAAGCCCATGTTCCCACCATGCTATGGCCAGGGCAGGGAGTGAGGTTGGATAAGTCTTTGGCTCCAGCCTCTAAGATGAGCTAACCAAGTGCACCAGACAAGTCTAAGCCCGAGAAGAGGCTCGTCAAATAATTAACTAAGATGTCCAAGCCCAAGAAGAGGCTCATCAAATGATGGACTAAGAGGTCCAAGCCTAAGAAATGGCATATCTTTAAGAGACTAAGATGTCCAAGCCTGAGAAACAACATATCAGATTATCGACCAAGACATCCAAGCTCAAGAGGAAACCGATCAAATTACAACTATGTACAACACCTAGAGGGTTCGTACATGTCAAAGAAGATAGAATCAAAGGAGTAAAACAGAACTCCACTTATTAATACCGAATCTGGGTTTTGGGACTTTCTTTTCTAAACTTCGTTTACTAATACCCGAATTTTAGTTTTGGGTCTTGATCAATCACTAATTGTCTTTATCATAACTAAATCTACATTGCAAGACTATTACTTATTAATGCCTTAATCATGGGTTGCGGTTTCTATTATGGATTTCTGATTATCCATCAGTAGTGCTCGAATCATGGTTAGAGAATGGTCAAAAGAAGATCATTATTATGAGTTTTCATTAATACCCGAATCTAGGTTTTAGATTTCTAAGTTTTCAAATTTCATTAATACCTTAGTACGGGTCATGGGATTTCTGCAACAAATATTCAGATACTGATTTCTAGACTCTTCCATATTTAGCTCTTTATTAAATATCCCTAGAGAATGATTCTAATATTTATACCCCTGCTTCGGGGCAAGATTTCCTATTAACATACTTCAGATATTCTAGTAGAATATTTAAAGTTAAATCCTTAATTATTTCCCATCATGATGAAAGATGTGATTTAGACATATGATATAAACTACTTTTCATGTGATTAACATAATTATTTGTCAATCCACGCGAATAATATATATAACTTACATGTCAATTTCAAGCTAACAATTGGAAATATTGTTTGGTTCATACTTTTTAGGGAAATTAAAACAACAAAGAAGGATGAAGGATTCAATAAATACAGAAACTATAGTATGAGTTATCAAGCAAGCGCTTCAGGAATGACATTACAGGAAAGAATCACAAATCAGGTGATATTTACAAAGTTTGTATGATTTACATGACTTATGAAACTATTTACAAATATACAAACAAAATATATACAATTCATGAATACAAATATATCATAAATCTAGAGTATCCTTGTTTAGATTATCAACAATCGAAGGAACAACTATGTGACGAATTGTGATGCAGAGGACCTCTTTGAGTTTCTTTTTTTCTTCTTTATCCTATCCGCATCGTCGGTTTCATCGATGTTAGTCTTCAGAGCACGGTTGAAAGCTCTATTTTTGCCTTTAAGAGTTTTATTTTCCTTTTCTAATTCCGCGATGCACTTTTGAAGAAAATAGTTGTCGCATTCAGGTTTCTGAATTCTGGCGGCATACACATTTATGCTCTGTGAATATTTCGCTCTTTGTTGTTCACCAAAATACTTAGCCATTTCAAACTTAACTTTCTTACACTATTCACCCACAACCTTATCGTCTAAGCCAAGAGGAAGATTGGTCATCGTGGGGAATTTCTGAGCAACAAGGGAAGTAGACTCATAACAAAAGGAGTAGTGCAGGCAACCGGTAAATCAACACTCGGAATGTTAGCCCCTGTAATATATTCCAACGACTCACAATGAGCTTGGCTATCCTTCACTTTCATCTATAAATCACTAATGGTTTGAAGGAGTTCTAACATTTTCTGATCAAAGTCGATTGAAGGGTTCGACTTTACTTGTGGCTTCGATGTAGAAACCATTTCATCTTTAGTTTTAGTATCAGCCTCTAAACTGGCAATTTGGTCTTTATGATTGCTAATAATAAATTTTTAAAGTAAGTATCCTTTGCGCCAACTTAAAGCTTCGGCATTGCCATGAAAGCTTGCAAGTAAAGTACCTTCGAGAAGTTTTCTCCTTTCAAATTCTGTTAACTGCTTATCTCTAAGATTAGTGAGGTGCGGCGTTGAAACATGTGGGAGAAGAGCTATTGATAATTTTAACTCCTATTTAAATAAAAAGAAACAGTATGAAGTCAAAATCAGAATGAAATATCTCTTTATTTATTATTTTAAATGATTACAATTCAAATGACAACAAAACTAAAAGATATAATAGATAATTGTTTTATATCTAAATATGTGAAACAACATCTCTAATTTTATTTAATGAATTGAAAGAGAGAATAGTTGTAGAATCAAAAGCAGTATTCATTCCCACTGGAGTAATCACTAGGAGACATTTGCTATAGTCCCACTCCCCAGTTGGAGGACTATCACGACCACAAATTGACTTAGTATGGAATGTCCTGATTTCCTTAAGTAGCTTCTCTTTTTCATCACCAAGGAAATCAAAGCGGAGTCGAGGATATTCCGTACAAAGTTTTTGTAAGTCTTTAAGAAAACAATATTTTTCTAATTTTGGGGATTTTAAAATTAGTGCCTTCTCAAGATAAAATCTTCTCAGCTTAACGTATTGACTTAAGTGGTCTCTAGAGAGAAGAAAGCTGAAGAACGGTCACTATATGATAACAAAATGAAATGAAGCTAAGCATAAAAAAGCAAGACTACGTCAAATATTTACAAATCAATAAATTGTTACATGTTTACTATTATTCATCCAGTTTATACAAGGGAGACTTGGTAAATAATTCAAAAGCAAATTTATCCTTATAATACTTAAGTTTTTCAAGAGGAAGATCTTGGGGAATGGATTTGACTCATGGTAATTTCCATCATGCTCCAGGATGCTGGTCAGATCTAAATTCATCCAAATATCTTTTTTTAAGCGCCTAAGTAGACCTTCGCTAAATTCACCTAAATATGAGAAGTCAACAATTAGGTGATTACAATAGGCCTTATATAAGAAGTTAACTAGAATATCCATCTCTTCGAAGAACATCCAAAATAAGGTGATTAACTCCTGGTTCTCTTTCAAGAGAGCATCATAGCGAAGGCATGCTCTACTTAGCCGGGGGCAGCTTCTTGACACTTAAAAGATGCTGGCATTACTGCATTCCTATTAAGCCTATGATCTTTATCAAAAAGTACATTATACTCCCTTAGTTGCTTGTCTAAGTCCTTATATAAATTGTTTATTCTCTGCTAGTTTTATTTCAAGTTTTGTTTTTTAAAGGTGGACATATTTCTTCCTTATCTAAAATGGATGATTAACACTATTAATATCTTCGAAGTGAAAATGTTTATACAGAGAATCCTATACTTGAGATACCGGGACTTAGGGCTGAGAGAACTGCTCGTTTTCTTTTAGCTCTTCGACATTAATAGATGTAGAGCCTTCTTGAGGAGAAGAGGGTGCAGTAGATTTTGATGGTATAGCTTTGTGAGGAGATGGATCTTTTTCAATGGCGCTTGTATTATCGTCCCTGTCTTTGTCATAAGCTTAAATATGGCCCTCCATCACCACTAGAACCTTAGCCACCATTGTTGTTATCATTATCATCATCATTGTCATTATAATTGTCATCACCACCACTGTCGCCCTCCTCTTCGATAGCATCATCTTTGTCGCCTTCATCTTCTGAGTCGGATTCGACTTCAAAGTAAGGTAATCAAAAGAAAGCATCTTGGGGCATCAATTTCTTCCTTTTCAGTAATTTCCAGTCCTTGATTCATCTGACTGATCATGCCCATAACTCTATCAATGAGGACAGAGTCGAGTGAGGGAAAGCTTAGATTAAGGCATTTGCCGACAGTGTAGGCATAAGCGAGCATCAAAGCCTCCTCGGAAGAATTCATCATGAACTCGTCCAAGGTAGTATCGAGAAACTATGACGCTTGTTGTTTAACATCGAAGATAGTATCGACAACAAGCATTAAGGAGGCTTTGTTATTCTTTAACTTCTCCTTCATAGAAGCATTCTTTGCTGCCATTCAGGCATTTTCTTCTTTGGATTCTTTTATGAGTTAGTTGCATTGCCAAGTTTTCATCGACAAGAAGATGGCGTCCTTCCTTTCTTCAAAGCCAGCGGACTCCGACTGGGTGAGAAGTCAATTGTTCTAGTTCAGAAGTTGCTTCATCTTTTTCCCCACATAAGAAAGATACTTGGTTCTTTAGGGTAGAAATTTCCTCTTGAAGCTTGAAGGATTCAGTAGAAGATTGAGATGCATACTCTTGTAAACATTGCCAACTTTTGAAAACCTGAAAGAATTAGTACAACATAATTCAAAAGTTTAAACAATTTTAGTAATGATAAAGACAAGTGAAAATACTTACAAAGAGTTGATGTTCTATCAAAGAATGATGATGACCAACCAAGTCAAAAACCGAGGCAGGTGGGCGGATATAAGCAGAGGATACAGAGCTAAGGATAGAGTGAACTATCTCTTTAAAATTAATGGAAGTTGAATATGTAGGCCTTGGAGGAATGTTCTTGAGTAGGCGTCATCTCCAAAGCATTTTACATCCACTCGAGCGGAGCTGGAGAGCTTGAAATGGTTATGCAAGAGAGAGGATCAACTAAAGTAGGAGTCTTCTGGGATTCATCTTGGGTCACTTCAACAATCAAGCTATCCAAAGCTTTTTCAAAAAATGAAGACTCCTCCTCTTCTGAATAAGGAACATCAAACACTTTAGGCATCTTAAGGAGTGGTTCCTCTACAGTTGATTGCTCCAACTTTCTCTTGACGATCATCTTAGTCTTGGGAAGAGAATGGGCAATGGATGGCACACGAGAAGTAGTGGGAGGAGGATCTGAACCACTAGCGAGCTTTTTAACTTGAGGAGCAGCTAGATAATTCAACAGATTAAAAGTCAATAGAATAATTTAAAAAACAATATAGAAGTAGATAACAAGGGTAATGTTTATATCTTACCGAAGTGGTCGGAGCAAATAGGAGACTTAGTGCGAAATTTACAGGATCTCCCAGGGAAAGGAAGTGCTTGCTTCACGATGTGTTTTAGATCAAAGGAGGATGCCCCATAATCCTTTGATTGGAGGGGAGGAGAGAATGATTCTTCAAGTTGGAAGGATTCAACAGCTTCAATCGTTTTTCGATCTTATTAGAAGCTGCGACATGAGACTCCACCATTCTCCTATCGGGCTGATTAAGTTCTTTGGTAGGAACACCTGACATAAGGAAAAGATTAGACAAGAAAAGCCAATGGATGGAAGGAAAATAATGAAAATCTAAACTTACGTCGGAGCGGAGCAAATCCCGCGGATGTTTGGGAAGCATTTGATGAAGAAGAATTGGTTCTCCTTGTCTCTAAACTTGTTAACCCCCTCAAATATCAGCTTCTTCGGAGGGATTGCTCTTTAGATTTGCTAGTTGAGATTACTATGCTTGACCAGTCAAACCAAGTGGTTTAATACTTCAGCATTTAAAGAAATGGGGCCAGACTTTAATGCCATCAAATCCAAAGACAAAAAGGTATGTGTATACATTTGGGGACAGAAGGATTGGAGCGATTCCGATATAAGAAAGGAACTTAGACAAGGAATCCAAAAAAGGGAGAAACCCTCCATGCCATATCTGAATGGCAGTATAAGCAAAGTACCCTTTGGGAGGGTTGTTGATGGTGTCAGTTTCCCTAGGTGGAATGGTTTACAAACTAGTAATTCCGTATTCATTAAGAATGGCGTCTACTTCATCTTGTGTAAACATCAGAGAATGCTTGATGTGGCTTCAACTTTCTTCAGAGAGCTCATGGTTCTAACAGGTGAAAATGTTTCAGTTCAATTTTCTAGTTTATTATGAACCTAACATTCTTTCAAGAATTAGTAAAACCTACTATAGCAACTTAAACTTAAAACCAAATGTGAAAACTTCAAATTCTTGAAAGAATTTTAAAGTTGAAAATCAAAGATACAGAGCTTTCGACAGAGTTGAATGGGAAGGAAAATTAACATTTAACATACACCTCTCAACAAAGAAAGCCTAATTATGGACATCCATTGAGCTTTCGACATGGTCGAAAGAAAGGGTTAAAGTATATGTTCAATTGGCACTTTTCAACAATGCAGAAAACTCAATAGAAATTATGTTATTAAAAGGGAATTATTAAAATCAACTTAAAAATTTGAACAAAGTGCACATTACTAATATATAATAGACAAGGTAACAAGACCCTTCGAAATTGTCGAACCCCATGACTTATGTTTTTCTAGAGAAATATGAATGTCGTCGAAACCTTATATACCCGTTGAGTCAAAAGGTCCTAAGTTAAAATCATATGAACCTGGAATGTTGTGACAATGCTGGAGAAAGGTGATAATAGAAGGTTTCGACTCATTAGTGACATAAGAGTTCGATAGGGTCGGAAGGGAATCATGGTTTCGAAAGCATAATAAAAATATAATTTCAGTCAACACAAAAGGTTTCGATTTGGTCAAAACGTTTTTCTTTCGAAAGGGGTGATTGCATGCTACTTTACTATATAACCTTTCGATAAGGTCGGTCAAATTATCGTTAGAATACCTTCCGACCCCTTCGAAAGAGGCTAAGTAGGCAAAATAAAATTTGCCGCCTTAATCCCATTTGATGAGGTAAAAAGGTAAATTAGTTGAGCCAATTTTTAATCCATATAATTCAAAGCTTTAGAGCGAAGAAAACAGAAAATCCTTTCTTCCCCAAAGCCGATTTCGAATCAAGGAATTAGAAATTTTTTAACAGATGAATTAAAAATGTTAACCAGTAGATTAAAGCATGAATTAACCTTTTAGATTTCAAAATCACCAGAACGAAAAATGATTTTTTTTTAAAAGTAACATTAATTATAAAAATTAAAATCAGATTTGAAGCGAAACTTAATGAAAAATAAATTTAATTGATTAACGAAATTGAATCGTAGAATTCACTCAAGAGGATTGAAACTTAAAACTCGAACAGTTTTTAGTAAATCAAAATAGAAAATTCAAAATACTGATAATAAGATTTGAAAATTTTAAATTCATCATGAAATAAAGAGAGAAAGAGAAATTTCAGAGGCAAAATTAATAACACTTACTTAAATCTGGATTGTTTAAGAAAGAAAATGAGAATTGACTGGAAGTTTAAAGCTTTTGATTTTTCCTAGAAGTAACCTCTTTTGTAAGTAAGTGAAGAGGAAGGAGGAAGTAGACGTAATTTATAAGAAAAGTCAGTTATAGCAGCAAGCTGTTCGATTAGATTTAAATGGACGGTCCAGATTCACGCGGTAATGCCAAAAGGCGGGAAGATTCTAGGTTTAGACATAGTTGACTTGGAAAGTCAAGTGCACCCCTTTGCAAGGGGCAAATGTTACTACCTAAATTTCCTTTCGACTTAATCGAAACCAGTTTAAGCAGAAGAGAAAGAAGAACATGAAAATACTCCAACTAGACTTTTTGAAAGAGTCGAAGGGATGCTGCAGCCAAAGTCCTAAAGCGCTAGAACCTTTCGAAGTGGTTGGAAGGATTCTACAGTCAGGGTCCATATGGTTCTCTACCTTTCGAAGGGATCGAAGGGGTCGAAAGCACCCTTCCGCCTTCAATGACCACCTTTCAAAGCAGGGCGATTTCCTATGCATGAAGACCTTTTGAATAAGTTAAAGCAACACCTTTCGAAGACAATGAAGGAAAACTCTTCAAAAACATGCCAAACCTTTCGAAACAAAGGGTTCGTCTGCACTCAAACCATTCATAAGCATATATTGGCTTGAAAACCCATTTTGAAAGCAAAACCAAGCCTTTCAAACCGATCAAAGCCCTTATTATCTAAGGAGGTTCCATATCAAGTTACAGGCAAGAGTTCAGAAGCAAAAAATAACATCCAAACCATCAGCATTTCAACACCTTTAAAACCACCGAATAAAGCCTACCGATAGAGTCGAATGCTCTTACAAAGCAACAAAGAGAAGAAAAGCACAACCTTTCCTTTCGACAAAGGAGGAAGCATACAACCGACAATACAACAGCCACCATTCGACCAGGTCGAAAGCATTGGCATCGAAAGATGCTAGCCATCATCTATAAATAAGACTGAAGCTGGTCAGGTTTTGGGAATCGAAACTCAGTCATTCTAAACTTGCACTTTCTTATTTCAAAAAGCTGCAAAACCCTAATTTGTAAATTAATTCGGAAGAAATTGAGCAATAAAATCTTCTTTGAGCTAAGCAAGCGAAGTCTTCAACATTTCAAATTACTTAATTATTTCTCTAGCTGTTATCAGGTCTAATCTTATGTTACAAGTATCGACTGTATTGAAAGCTGTGTAGTTAATGCCCCACTATTATCCTGCTATAACCCCGCCATATCTCATGCGGATTTCTACCGCTATGATTTTTTCATATAGCCCCAAAATATAACCTTTCCGCTTTAATCCCCGCTATATCCCGTTATTCCCGCTATATTTTGCTATTTCCGCTATATATTCTTTAATAAATTGAATTAAAAATTGCATTTATACATTATAAAAATTATGAAACTAATTTATTTGATTTAATTTTTAATATATTTTCAGAAATGAAAATACTCTAATATTCTACTAAATTCAGTTATGTTATATAACAATTTTACGTTTATTTAAAATATATTCGCACATGTTTTTTGTTTAAAATTATTTATGTATTAATTATAATTCAATTGAATGATAATTTTTTATTTAATTACCATTTATATATTTGTAAAAACATTAAGTATGAGTTTTATATGCTATTTTAGAGCCATCCGCTATATCCCGTTATATCCCGCTATAACCTCGCTGTATCCCCGCTATGACTTTTTACACCTCCACCGCTTCGAATCCGCCGAGCGCATTAACTACACAGATTGAAAGGTCTCTTCCTACTAGGTATAAACCCATACATTCACAAGTGATCAAAGCTACAAACACATTTCCTATGACTTCTACTTTTGACGAGGCAGAAACCTTATACTTATCTACTTTGGGGGATCTATGATGAGGTTTTGGGCATCCACAATCTGTTAAACAATGAGATATGTGTTTATGTAAATAATTTTTTAACCCAACAAACAAGATGACAAGAATTTTTTAAATTCAATGTTGTATGACTTATTACATACCTAAATGTAATAAGTTTACATATTGCATACCTAGATATAATATTACATACCTAAGTGTAATAACTTCAGTGTATGTAGCTCTTTGTTTTATTATAATAGATATCTAATTTCTACGTCAAAGTTTGGAAACTTATTTGCCTTTATATGTCCATGATGGTAAAGGATTGGGTTTTTTTAAACAGGTGAAAATACAATGGGTAACTTAATATGTATTTTGAGAATTAAAACATGTGGAACTAAAGAGACTTCATACAATGCTTAACTTAATATCCACTAGTTTCATATAAACTGATATTTTATTCAATTGACTACATATGGGTTTTCTTGTGGCTAAATTATTATTCAACCCTAAATATCTTCTTATCCATTCTTAGTTTATCCATCAACACCTGCTCGATTAATAAAAAACACAACAACTGAGAAATTATATAATAGAAACCAAAATTCATAGAAGAAATGGTAATATGTGTAGCCTTTGGATAAGAGTTTTTTTTATAGAATAATAGAAAATTATGTCAAACCTTACACCGGCATTGTAATGACTCGGAGTTCCACTGCATTAATTTTGGAATATTTAACTAATTTTAAATATTCAAATAATGGATATTATAACTAAAATAAAACTCTTTTAAATAATAAGTAATGATGGTAAAATAGTTTTCCAAAATGTATTCAAAAATAAATAGCTCGAAGAAAAATCAAAATGTGATCGGAATTTGTTTTTCGAACTTTTGACTTTTTGTCGAATGAAATTGTCGAAAATATTGTAAACCCTAGAGTATAAATATTCACATACATTTATAAGTTAGGGTTACATATTATAGTAGTATTTGTATATATATAAATGAATTTGTGTATATTTGTGTGTATTTAGGATAATATATGTTGTATTTTATAAATAAATGAAAATGAAAATGTCACATCACATGAAACACAAGTACAAAAACATGATTAAACATGTTGGTGCTTAGAAAAGGAGGGGTCATGGGTGTGGGCTGAGGTGCATGAAGTGAGGTGGCATGGTGATTTGGCAAAAGGAGGTGGAAGGTAGAGGACCAAGGGCATTAAGAAAATTTACATAGTTTCTTGATTATAAATACCCCATTCGTTTCTTCAATTTTGCCTCCTCTTCCTTTTACCATATATTTCATTGATCTTATCCAAATGGAGGTTTTCTTGTATTCAAACCGTATAAAATTCCAGTGGCTACAACATTCATGTGTACTGCTTCTTTAAACATTTAGCATAGTCGTGTCCTAATCTCATTTCATTCGAACTCATTTTCAAACCAAAATTTCCAGGTCCAAAATACTCATCTTATTTGAAACATATCATACTAAAAATAGATTCAAATTGAGTGATAATTATTTTAAAATTGTAGAGAAAAGAATGTAACATCCCTCTACCTGAAGGTCCTAAACTAACAGCTGCAAATTGTAGTCACCCATAGTTATTAATCCTCGATGACCAAATACGACATTGTTTGATACATCGATATACAAAATCACATTAATATGTAAAAAAAATTAAACAGCAAACAAATTACATATTGCATTCCAAAATATTTCAAATTCATTCCATAATCCCAATACGCATAACTCGTTCACATGACATATAATTAATAAAAATATGCCAATAGCGACATATGAAGTTGCCCCTTGGTTGATTGGAGTATATAATAATGAAACAAAATTTTCCTTTACAACCAAAATATACGATTGAATAAAAAGAATACTAATAACTACCTTGCCTCCTGCTCATCTCCATAAGTTTTATTTGTCTAAAAGAAACCTAAAAACCTTAAATCTCAACCTACTTGAAATCAATTGAGTACCCAAGAGTCTAAGTGGAAAACAAAAACCTTGAGTCAGAAATAAAGCCTGGTATGAATAATAATCTACCATCTCAAGACATTTAGATATGCAGTGAAACATCACCGTTTAGTGGAACAAGTTTTATCCTCACTAGTATCTTAAAATATTTATAAAACCATATACTATGCTCCTGCATCCACAATGGTTAGAAACATAGCATTTCAAAAGATTATGATTATATCGCAAAACGATTAAATCAAATTTGGGTTGACCATCCCCATTCATTCTGACTAACTATCTTGTTTTACTATCAACCTATTATTTTTATAGGCTCACTAATAACCGATTTAATGTTTATGGACACCCTGTCTGAGTTCATATTTTTCATGAGATCACTAAGAACCTATTAGTAACTCCAATCTATTCCTGTTTATCCTAGTTTTCATCGGCTGACTAGGAACCTATTGGTAACTCCGATATCTTTTCTCTTATCCTAGTTTTCATAGACTGAGTAGAAACCTATTGACTTCTGTCAATACCTTAATATGGATATAGTTTTCATGGGCTATCTACAAACCTATTAGCCCCTGCCAATATCAAATCATAGTTTTTATGGGATTACTATGAACCAATCTTTCTGACAACTTCATTTATACAAAGTTTTCATGGGCTCTCTATAAACCGATTGGCCCCTGCAAATATCTTAAATTAAGAATTTAGCACCCTTAGTTTATATTCACTACTGGGTCAACCTAGCTGGTTACTATGCCCTTTCCCAAAGTACTGTTATTGGTTCATTTCAATATGAACAAATTTATGAAGAAGCAGTCGTAACAACATAATAATACCAATACATATCATTTTATATCCTTGAAATCATTTTATATAAAACAGGTTAATCCCTTTAACATGTTAATCAAGGAAAACTTCTTCAAAAATTCCCTTTAAAATTATATATTTATGCCATGATTTTATTTTAAAATGAGATTGGGTTCTTTGTTTTGAATCCTTAAAACATCACTTCCAAAATCCTTAGATAACCTTCTTCGAAAGCACTGAAAACTTCTTTTCAAAATACTAAGCCTTTTGAAGCTCTTTAATTTATTCCTTTCAAAACCAAATTATACTTTTCAAACGTACCAAAACATTACTTAATAAATTTTAGAAACATAGCTATGAAACAAATAAAAGTAACCCCTTCGAATGCATTGGGTTTTACAACTAGAAACATCTTTTGGGTCAAAGAGGTTATATAAGAAAGTATCTCTTTCGAAACCCTTAATAAAGTTGTTTGGGGAAAATTTGATGGTGTTGGAACTTTCTATTTGAAAGCTCATAACATAACATTGAAGGATATCGTCGAATCCCCCTTTCGAAGCCATATCCTTCGAAACCCCAGAACCCTTATGAAGCATTTAAGAAATGACCTAATATAAGTTTAAAACAAAGGCACCGTTTAAAAGTATTGATGACTTCAATACACTCAAAAGGCGTATGAACGACAGCAAGGTTACAACTAGATCGGAACCTTCTTTTTCAAAAGCATCCCTCTATAGCTAAGGATCTTATTCGAAAGCTAAACTTATAATCAAAGAAAAAATGCATCTGGTTTGAAAGAAACAAGGTATCGACTTCATCGAAAGCATCCTTCAAAAATAAGGCAGAAGCATCTTTTAAGAGCAAATTAGCGTTTCGACTCTATCGAAAGCAATGCTTTCGACCCCTTATCTTCTGTTTTTCACCAATCCACTTTATACCAATCTTATTGATACCATGTGCATTGGTATTGACTCTGGTGGGTTTGGGCTAAGTGGATTTTGACTGAGTCGAAGCGAAGACAAAGGAGTCCAAAGGTACTTCTGAAATAGGCGGAACCATCTTTTTATATAAAGCTGAATTAGTGCTGAATTTAGCAATAACTCTATAATTAACCTGCTTATTTGTAGTCCTTTTACTAGTTGCCTTTAAAAAATTTCAAATACTTTAGAAACATAATTGCCGCATGATCATAGATCCTGTTAACCTCGTTTTGCCAACGATTCAAGGACTGGACCGACTCATCCAACCAAAGACAGGACCGACTCATCTACTCAAGGGATGGACCGACTCATCTACTTAGAGGGATAGGACGACTCAAGGGGTTAACGGTTCACAAGGCAGGACGGCTCAGTGAGTTACCGACTCATCAAGACTATCGTCTCAACGACTCATGGTAAGCAGCGACTCAGAGCTTACAACGACTCAGTGGATCAACGACTCAACAAGTTCGCGACTTATCATATGAGACGATTCAGGGGAAGTAACGACATAAGAAGGTGGATCCTTGAGCCGCTTCATTTATATACCGCTACATGATAAGTCATGAACGACTTATCGACTCACAACTTAGAATGACTCGTCCACGACTTAAAGCCATTGGGTCGTAATCCATTGCCACAGTGCCTATGCCAAGGAAGATTGACTCGTAAGCGACTCAGGACTTAGCATAAAATCCAGCAGAGGAATAAGCCATGGAAAAATCAAGGGTTGGTTCGATGAGTCGGCCACGACCTAATTTGACTCGGCCACGAGCCAAGCATGGGTCGAACACGACTCACGACTCAGGGCTGAAAACTCCTATAAATACATGGCCACCTCCAACATTCAGGGGACCTTTTGGCCAATCATTTCAAGCGCCAATACTCTGCTGAATTCTCAACTCACCTGACACTTCAAGTTCGAAAGACATTTCAACTAACTTCAAGGGAAAATCTAACGGCATCTACATGGATTCGAAGAATTCTTCTCTACCAGAGTTCTAGTTGTTTGTCTCGTCATAATTGTAATTGAAGATTGTTGTAAAGTTGTAATCGGTTTAGCAATAAAGAGAATTAAAGTGGACGTAGCCTTGCCTTGAGCCGAACCACTATAAAATCGTTGTTATTCACTGTTTTTTCTGTGATTTTCTGCTTATACTCTGCTCTCGAATCATCGGGTGGTGCTTTCACAACTACACTTCATGCACCGGGGTGTTAGCGTTCAAATTTTAGCGTTAACATTTTTGGTGCTTTCACTGAGAACTGAACTCAGGCAAATCGTCATCATTGCTCCACGAAAGTTTGTTGAAGTAACCTCTCTGAAGACTAGAAGTTTATCCGAAATCATGGCTCCGGGGAGAAAGAGTAGATCTGTTAGATCTGGAAATGCTCAAGAGGGAACCTCCGCTTCCCCAGTACCTAATCAAGCCACTCCACCTGTTGGGGTTACAAAAGCGGAGTTGGATGCTGTAATCTTAGGGCTGAACCAGCAGATAAATGCCCAAAGTGCACAATTGGAAGCTCAGAACGCCCAAAATGCCCTAATTTTGAATAAGTTGAATGACTTGCTTGGGGTAAACCGTCAACCAACGGGTAATGAAAGGAACTTTGCTGGCAACATTCATGAGGATGAAGAAAGAAACATTCCTGAGAGGGCTGCCAGCCCCTTTGAGCGGACATTTCCTGAAATTGGTGGATCTAGAGCTCGAAATGATGTGGGATATCTTTCTGAAATGGTTCGATAAATCATGAAGGAAAGCATGCAAAGGAATGAAGATGAGAAGGAATGGGGTTTCGCTCCAAGTAAAACCCCGTTTACCGAAAGAATCTTAAAGGCTGAGTTCCCAAGGAAGTTCGTCCCCCCAACTATCCCAGCTTACAAAGGAACAAGTGATCCGAACGAATTCTTGTATAAGTATGATTGGCACATGACAGGTGCAAGAGCTTCTGATGAAATAAAGTGCCAATATTTTCCTGTATACCTGGAAGGTGTAGCTCTGCTTTGGTTCACCAAGCTGCCAGTCCGGTCTATAGATCAGTTTTCTGACTTAACCCGGAAATTCAAGGAGCAGTTCAGACTATACGCTTCAAAAGCCAAAGATATTATGTCGTTGTCAAGTTTAGAGCAGAATCCGGGTGAAACTATCAGATCTTTCTTGAATCGCTTTAATATAGCGCTGGCCGAGGTAGACAATGCAGAACCACGGATGATCTTGACTTATCTGATGAGGGCCATCGACAAGTCGAGCGAATTTGGAAAATGGCTTAACATGAAGGAACCAAATTCCCTTGAAAAATTCTACAAGAAAGCAGATGAGTTCATACGCCTGGAACGCCGTCCTGTACCGGTAAAGGCAGTGTTAGAAAAAGCTGAAGATAACATTGCTGCTCCACGCAAGAGTGAATCTGTAGGACAGAAAAGGGAGAATAACGATGGAAAGAAACAGAAAAATCTGAAGAAGCCTCGTTCCTTCAAACCATCGGAATATACTCCTTTATCAGATACGCCGGAGCGTATATACCTTGCCACTAAAGATTCTGTTGATTATCCTAAACCTCCCATTCTGAGAACGGGGAAAAAAGCAGTACAAAGCGGAAAGTTTTGCCGCTTCCATAATCAACCCGGTCATGATACCGATGAATGCCGCCAATTGAAAAATTTGATTGAAGAATTGATAAGGGAAAACAAGCTGCAGCAATTTGTGGAAAAGAATAGCAGCAATCCCGCTTCGACTAGTCAGGGGCAACGAGCTCCTGCTCATCAAACCAGGACAGGTGAAAAGACTGCAGGGCATGAATCCAGAAGGCCTGTTATCAATGTCATTACGGGAGGACCTCACCCAGCAGGCAGGAGCTGGGGTGAGATGGAAAGGTATACCCGAGCTTTGAAGTATGTACCGACCGAGGAAGATGTATTCGTTTTGGAAGGTGCTA
Source organism: Allium cepa (assembly GCA_030765085.1). NCBI lineage: Eukaryota > Viridiplantae > Streptophyta > Magnoliopsida > Asparagales > Amaryllidaceae > Allium > Allium cepa. Next base: position 868,533,790 of record CM060943.1, on the reverse strand, counting down.
TGCCCCTGAAGCAACAAAGAACTTTCAATGATGATATTGTGTTCAGAGCCAGGGATTCCGCAGGTGTTGAAGCTCCTACCTTGGATCCCTTAGTCATCTCGGCTGGTATCGGGCCAGCTATTGTCAGAAGAGTTCTCATTGATTGTAGCGCATCCTGCAATATCCTCTTCAAGAAAACATTCGACCAAATGAAGATCCCTATGGCTGATGTGCAAGCCTCATCGCAGAAAATCGCTGGCTTCACTGGGGAGCCAAAACTGCCGATAGGAACCGTTGATTTGTTTGTGGAACTTGGAGAAGGAGAGAGAAAAGTGGTCTGCAAGCAAACTTTTGTGATTGTCGACGAATTTTCTGCTTATAATGCTTTCCTTGGCCGTCCAACTCTCGCAGCATTCAAAGTTGTTCTGGCCCCATGGTGCCTCACCATTAAATTCACAGATAATGGAGTGGGAGTTATAAAAGGGGATCAAAATGCGGGGCGGGAATGTTATCTAACAGAGCTACGAGAAACGAGGAAAAGAGAAATGGGAAAGGATGCGGCAGCCCCAGTCCGCATCAAAGAACCAGCCTTGTAGCAATTACAGGGCGGACCCTGCACTGGCGAGCACAGCGGAGCAAGGAAAGAGATGGATCCTAGAAAAGTCAGTACAGGGGAGAATAGAGTGGTACCAGTGGAAACGACAATACCAGTACCTGTTGACCCAAAGGACCCAAACAAGGTGTTGAATGTGGGTTCACAACTTAATGTGTCAATTCAGAATATCTTAATATCTTTTTTAAAGGCAAATTTGGATGTTTTTGCTTGGACTCATGCCGATATGTGCGGAATATCCCCAGAAGTGGCAGTACACACTCTAAATATTGATCCAAAATTTACACCTGTGAAGCAGAAAAGGAGAACTCAAGGTCCAGAAAGGTCGGCAGCGTTAAAAGAAGAAGTTGATCGGCTCATGGAGAATAATTTTATCAAAGAATCTACCTGTCCGAATTGGGTTTCAAATCCAGTGCTGGTTAAGAAAGCCAACGGAAAATGGAGAGTATGCATCGATTTTTCAGACCTAAACAAGGCTTGCCCCAAAGACTGCTTCCCATTACCCAGGATCGATCAACTGGTAGACGGAGCAGCGGGACACGAATTTTTATCTTTTATGGATGCCTACTCCGGATATAACCAGATCAAGATGCATGAGCCAGATCAGGAGGACACGAGATTTATCACCGACGTTGGTCTTTACTGCTACAGAGTTATGCCCTTCGGGCTGAAGAATGCAGGGGCAACATACCAAAGACTTGTTAATGCTATGTTTAAACCGCAATTGGGCAAGACTATGGAAGTCTACGTCGATGACATGTTAGTAAAGTCTAAGAAAGCAGTGGATCACATAGAACACTTAGCAGACATGTTCGCAGTCCTCTGAAAATACGGAATGAAGCTCAATCTTTTAAAATGTTCATTTGGAGTGGAATCCGAAAAGTTTTTAGGTTTCATCGTGAGCGCTAGGGGCATTGAGGCTAGTCCAGCTCAAATTACCGCCTTAAAGGAAGTCAAAGCTCCTAGAACAAAGAAGGAATTGCAAAGTCTCAATGGAAAAGTCACCGCCTTGAGTCGGTTCATTTCCAAAGCCACAGATAAATGCATCACATTCTTTGACGCCCTAAGGAAAGGAAAGAAAAACTTCGATTGGACTCCCGAATGCCAAAAAGCCTTTGATGAATTGATTCGCCATATGGAAACACCTCCAATACTTTCTAGGCCTGGCGATGGCGAGGATCTTCTTATATACTTGGCAGTATCATCTCATGCTTTAAGTGCAGCGCTGATACGAGAAGACAAGAGGATTCAACATCCAGTTTACTATATCAGCAAAAGACTCACTGGGGCAGAGATGAATTACTCTAAGTTGGAAAAACTCTCCTATTGCCTACTAATTGCATCTAGGAAGTTGAGGCAATATTTCCAAGCTCATCCTATCAGAGTCCTCACTGATCAACCTTTAAAGCAAGTCCTGTTTCGCCCTGAGACTTCGGGTCGTCTTCTAAAGTGGAATATTGAACTCAGTCAATATGACATCGCTTATCATCCTCGAAAAGCAATCAACGGACAAGCTTTAGCGGACTTCATCGCAGAATTCACAGATAAGGGTAACAGTGAGGAGGAAACGATCGACGATTCCCCAATCCAATAAAAGTTATATGTCGATGGCGCGAGAAACGACTACTGTTCTGGAGCCGGAGTTGTACTTGAGACCCCTGAAGGTCGATCATTATGCTATGCACTAAGATTGGAATTTCCTTCAACAAACAATGAAGCAGAATACGAAGCCCTTATCGCTGGCTTAAGGATTGCTAAAGAACTAAACATCCGAGCGTTACAGATCTTTAGTGATTCTCAGCTTATTGTATGCCAAGTCAAAAAGGAATTCCAAGCAAAAGGGGGGAATCTGCCCGCCTACTTGTCAAAGGCTTGGGAACTCCTGGGTGATTTCGATCATTACATGATAAGTCACATTCCTCGAGAAGAAAACATGAAAGCGGATTCTCTCGCAAAGTACTCTAGCATAGGCGAAGCTCAATTTCTAGGGTTAACTCCAGTGGAGGTCCTGTCGACTCCGAGCATTGATGAGATGGATATTGATTGGATCATGAGCGTGTCTCAAGAGCAAGAATCATGGATGACTCCAATAACATAATATCTGCTCAATGGATCTTTACCGGAAAATTCAAAAGAACGAAGAAGCTACTGAGGAAAGCCTCTCGCTATATAGTCCAGGATGGCCAGTTATACAGACGGGGATTCTCAATGCCGTTACTTCGATGTGTATCCAGGGAAGAGTCCAAAACCATCCTAGCTGAGGTGCATGGGGGAGAATGTGGTGATCATTTAGGTGGTCAAACTTTAGCGAAAAAGATTCTCCGATATGGATATTTTTGGCCAGAAATTAATCGAGATGCAGCAGACTATTCCCGAAAATGTGACAGATGCCAAAGATTCGCCAAAATCCCTAGAGCTCCTTCCACTGAACTCACACAGATGGTCAGTCCATGGCCGTTTGCAATATGGGGGATAGACCTTGTAGGACCGTTACCAACTGCCAAATCTGGAATTAAGTATGCCATTATTGCTGTAGATTATTTTACTAAGTTGGCAGAAGCTGAACCACTGGCTACTATCACCTCAAAAAAGATGATAAGTTTTGTGACTAAAAGTATCATTTGCAGATACGGTGTGCCTCAAAAAATAATTACAGACAATGGTACTCAGTTCGAAAGTGAAGAATTCCAAGATTTTTGCAAACGATTCAAAATCCGAAAAAGCTTTTCAACAGTAGCCCATCCACAGGCAAACGGGCAAGTGGAAGCAGTAAATAAAATTATCAAGTCAACCATCAAGAAGCAACTTGAAAGAGCAAAAGGTGGTTGGGTCGATAAGCTACCGCTAGCACTATGGGCATACATAACTACCCACAAAACTGCGACTGGGCATACTCCGTTTTCATTGGCATACGGATCAGAGGCAATGATTCCGGTAGAAACAGAGGTCCCTTCACATAGAAGAATCCATTTCAATCAAGCAGAGAATGAGAAACTACAGCTTGAGGCACTAGATCTCCTTGATGAAAAAAGAGAAGAGGCTGAGCTCAGAATCGCATCTCATCAGCAAAGGATAGCCAGACATTTCAATTCAAAAGTTCGCCAATGCAGCTTTGAAATTGGAGATCTAGTCCTAAAGACAATTATGACAGCGACAGGTGTGTTTGGGCCAAATTGGGAAGGACCATATGTCATAGGTCAAAAGCTTCTGGACGGCACATTCAAACTCACTACTGTCGAAGGAGATCAAATTCCAAGAGCTTGGAACAGCAATCACTTACGTCCATACTTTACTTGATAGCTTTGTTGAAATATTGTAAAAAGAATTATGAATGTATGATTCCTGTAATTGAAAGCGATTGTAAAACCGATGCAAGTGAATAATGAAAGACTATAAAGTGGATGTAGGCCCAAATTCTTGGTCGAACCACTATAAATCTTGTGTTCCTTATTATTATTACATGTTTGCTTTATTTTCGATATGAAAAGTACATTGACTGTATTACTGAATTGTCGATTTAAATTTTTGCAGGCAACGAAAACAAAACTTGCACATTACAAGACCAAGTGATTCTTGTTATCATTCAACAAACAAATTTCAAGTCGCAAAATTCCCGAGCTTAAATCCTAGATAAGAAGTGCTTCAATTGAACGGTCAATGATTTCGCCGAAAACGGGCTTTAGCTAATAAATTGAGAAGTTTGAACAAACAAACATCCAATTAAGAAGCTTATGTCCGTTCTCGTGAACTGGCCTAGCAATGAAGTACACTTCTTTGGATTAAACAAGCTACTTGTAAGAGAAGGGAGTGCAAGCTTAAAAAAAATAAAAAAAAAATAAAAAAAAAAATAGAGGATCACTGATAAGGCATAAGCAAGTGGACAAGGAACAACTAAAGTCCTCTTCGGAAGCACAACTCTTCGGAAGATAAAGACCTCTAACGAAGCATATGCCGTAAAAAAGAAAGTTCTCTACTCAACCAAAAACGATTGGAGGAGTCATGACCCTCCCATGAGAGAGTAACTTCCAGGCAATCTTTGGAGGCCCATTTCACCAGGAGTTGAAGTGTTACAACCGCTCTTCGGAATTTCACTTCACTAGAGTTGAAATGTAAAACAAAATAAAAGCCCTCTTCGGAGGCCCATTTCACTAGGAGTTGAAGTGTTACAACCGCTCTTTGGAATTTCACTTCACCAGAGTTGAAATGTAAAACAAAATAAAAGCCCTCTTCGAAGGCCCATTTCACCAGGAGTTGAAGTGTTACAACCGCTCTTCGGAATTTCACTTCACCAGAGTTGAAATGTAAAACAAAATAAAAGCCCTCTTCGGAGGCCCATTTCACCAGGAGTTGAAGTGTTACAACCGCTCTTCGGAATTTCACTTCACCAGAGTTGAAATGTAAAACAAAATAAAAGCCCTCTTCGGAGGCCCATTTCACCAGGAGTTGAAGTGTTACAACCGCTCTTCGGAATTTCACTTCACCAGAGTTGAAATGTAAAACAAAATAAAAGCCCTCTTCGGAGGCCCATTTCACCAGGAGTTGAAGTGTTACAACCGCTCTTCGGAGTTTCACTTCACCAGAGTTGAAATGCAAAACAAAATAAAGACCTCCTCCTGGAAACACAATCAAGAAGAAAGACCTCTTCGGAAGCCCACGTTTCACCGAGATTGAAATAAAACTTCCAGGTGTTGAAACGTGAAAAGGCTTTCTTCAAACGCACAACTCTTTGGAGGTACACGTTTCACCAAGATTGAAATAAAACTTCCAAGTGTTGAAACGTGAAAAATCCCTCCTCAGAGGTACAACTTTCTATGTTTCTAAAAAAAAATTCTCATTAAAAGCACACTTTAACTTTCAAAGGAAGAGTGATTTACCTATTCTGGAAAAAAAAAAGTTAAAGTATCCTTCAGAGGCCCGCTTTACCTCATAGAAGAATTCACTTGGTAAAGTGTGTACATAAGCAAAAGAAAAAAGTGATTTCTTCGAAGGACAAAGCGTAAAAAGTTATATGAAGGGAGTTGTACTCTACGAAAATTTCTTCAAGAATGAAATAATTATTCTTTAGAAAATAAGAGTGCAAGTCCCCTCGAAGTATAAAATATTGCAGCAAGCTTATGGTATGGGGGCAACATGGTATAGTTATATACAATATGGTATAGCCACATCGGCGAAAGTAATGCTCAAACAACATGCCATAAGCCCGCTGCAATATCATATAAATAAACTTGTGCAAAAATGAATAATAAATGCATTCTCAAATTCAAACAGGAGTCTGTACAAATAAAGGATCATTTTATTCAATTGTATTGCAGATACAAGTTTCAAAATAAAAAGCAAGGGCCGGTACCCACACAATTCTCGACCAGTACTTGCAAAATACAAGAAGCTAAAAACTGGAATCTTCATTTCTTCTTGCCACCTTTGGACCCTTTACCCGGCCGAATGGTTAGCTTTTCAGGTCGGTCTGTAGGCATACGGGAAGAAGGGGAGGGAGGTGCAACTGGTGCAACTTCCGGTTCCTCTTTAGTAGCAATGATTTTCTTCCCCCTCCTCTTCGATGTTCCGTGCTTCTTTCTCCTCTTCGAAGAAGACTCACTCCCTGGAGTAACAAGAGCAGACAAAATTATGTCATCAGAAGGAGTCCGCTCCGGAGATATCTCACCTCCCTCAAGTCCCTCGTCTTTCTGCTCTTGCGAAGCGATAGGGTCATCTAAGCCATGAAGAGCCTCTATTTGCTCCTCTTGTGACCCGGGCTGTGAAGCAGAAGGAGGAGCCACCTGAAGAGACGGAGGAGGGTTAACCGGAGGAGGCGAAGTTTGCACAGCACTTGGTGTTTCAACTGCAGAAGAAGAGAAATTAAAAATATTAGTATCTCCCCAAAAGAAGGGAGATATGGGTTCGTCAAGATTCAAGAAGTAATCGAGAAGCTCATCAAACTTTTGAGGAGCAAGCAGGCAATCCACCTGAATCGGACCAATGTCAAAATTACCTGAAGATATTTGCTTCGTTAGTTCAATCTCATAATTTTGAGCTCCAATATCCTCCAAAGCCTCATCATCAGTAGGGGTAATTACCCCGGTTCTTGTAGGAGGCGGGGAATGAGCACTGGAACCTGTGGTGTCAACTCCAGGAGAAACTAAAGGACGTTCAGAGGTAGTAGGTGGTAATTCTTTTTCAGAACGTTCCTCTTCCGCCATCCCAGTCCGCACTCTGGCGAGTTTCTCTTTTCCCTTCGCAAGAGCAGCGCGAGTTTCCTCATCTAGGTAGCGCGCCTCAAGCTCTTCCTCGGTATACCCGGCGCCTTTGAACATGTCGAGAGCAGCTTCCCACACTTCAGCCAAGGTGATTTCGTATTTAGGACCAAGAAAAGAGAGACTGCCATGCCCTAAGACGCTGTGCATGTAAAAGTCGAATAGATTTGAACTGACGTTGGCTTCCATGGTTTGAATAGAGTCTTCAGCTGCGATTTTACCAGCCATGGTCTCATCTCGTTCTTTTTCAGTTTTAGCAAGTTGAGCTTTTAACGCTTCAATCTCCATGTCTTGGGCGCTCATTTTACTCCGCAACTGAGCGACATCAGTGCGGTAATTCTCTACAACCTCTACTAGCCTCTCAACTTTAGCTTCGGCATCTCTTTGGCCAGCATGTGCATCCCGCACTTGTTTTTGTAGCACCTCTTCTCTTTGAGTGTAAGTGTTAGAAGAGGTGGTAAGATCGTCTTTAAGCTGCTTGACTTCAGCTTCAAGTTTCTCGTTATACTCGGTTATGTTTTTCATCTCGATGTTGTGCTGGTCAAGAATCTTCTGCCATTCCGACTTATCGTTCTCCATAGTTAGCATCGCCTCGATATTGGCCTGATTGACCCTTTGGAGTTCATCAACAAGCTTGTGCCATCCAGACATTCTTTCAATATCGAGTCTGACGGCATCAAGATTTTGGTACATGGCTTCTTTATCGATGGGAACTAAATCAAGATCGAAGCGAACCCCCTTTAAGCACCAATTCGGGAATCGGCTCTGTAGGGTCGGTGGGCCCCTTTCAATACGATATGAAGGCCTATTAAGAAGTGTTTGAATAGCGCTTCCTTCAAGAGCAGGGGATTTGGAAGGAATGTCGATAGAGATGGGAGCGTCAAACTTTTCAGATATTGCAGATGCGTGTTTCTCACTAGGTTTGGCCCGCTTGCTCGGGTCCTCAACAATGTGGCTCTTCCCTCGACCATCATGTGTTTTACGTTTGTGAGAGTCATCGCCTCTTGAAGAAGACTCATGTCGCACATCTATCCTCTCATGACGCTCTTCATATTCTCTCCTCTCTCTAGCTTTTCGAGCAGCTCTCTGCTCATCGGTTTCTCTGGGACCAGTAAGGTAGCGTCTATAATCATAGTTGCCACGCCCTCCATAGCGCTGAAAGTCTTTATAGTAAGAGACGTTGCCGCTACGCCCCATTGAAGGATCTGAAAGGCAAAAAGACAAGTCTTAAAAGCCTTTAGAGAAAAGAAGTCAAACACAAACAAGTGCTGAAAAATCCTAAGTGTTTTGTAATGTGTAAACTACACGCATCAAGCTACAGACCACTCTGTGGAGTAGAGGTGGTGATAACTTGAGTAGGAGGAGTTGACATTTGTTGTAGAGAAGATGTCGCCTCGATTACAGAAGAGATAGTTTTGGAAACATCATCTTTAAAAAGTTCTTGTGAAGTCACAATTAGGTCGCTCAATCCCTCAAAAACATCATCACCATCATGCTTTTTGGGACTTGCTTTCTCAACTCCTTCGTCAGCAGATCTCCCGGAGGATCGTGGAGGTTCTTCCTCTTCGATAACTGGGGCAAGTGTCAAATTGCTAGACGGCCCCGCAACATCAGTGAGAGTGGGGCACTTCACCAGTAAAGTTTCAGTGGAGGGATCTTTTGGCATAAGCTTTTCAGCCTCCGCTGGAGAATCGGGAACTTCATAAAGCTGAGTGGAACGAGAAGGGTGAAGGAGTCCAAATTGATGTAAAAATTCATCAGTTAACAAAAACTTTATACTCCTCTCTTCTGCCGCCACGGCATTCAGTCTTTCAAAAATTTGCTTATAGCATGAATCTCTAGAGGGAGGAGGAAGTGCTAAAACAGAAAAAAAAGAAGCGAAGTTAGCATTTAGCAACTCAGATTTCGAAAAGCTCAAGAATGGAGAAATAAAAAAAGGAAATCTTACTTCCTACTCTCCAGATGGCATAAAACCCTGGAGGACAGCGAACAAAGAAAAACTGATTTAGAAATCCATGAACGCTTTCAGGAAGATCAGTGATGAGTTTGCAGTTTCGAGCACTCCTTATAAATACGATAGAGGGATGATCTTTAATTTTTGTGAATGAGCAGAAGTAGCAGATTTCCCCAAAGCTCGGTAATCGGTCCAAAACTCTCCTAAATAGCACACATAACCCCATCAGAATGGCATGGCCGTTGGGGTGCAATTGGAATGGAGAGATAGATAACCGAAGCAGGAACTGCTGAAGGAAGTCATTAAAAGGTGGGATGGCACCGCTCAAGCACATTTGGCGATTGACAACAATAAAGCCAAGAGGGGGCCTATCTGCAGTATCATTTGGCCCCGGCAGTAAGGCATCAGCTTCGGCAATGCCAAACTGGATGCGCAATTGGTTAAACACCCGCTGATTCAGAGTTGTGGAAGTTCTCTCCGGAGGGTTATCCAATGGGTTAGCTATTGGGAAGACATCTTCAGCCTGGCCCATCGGTTCTTCTTGTTGAGAAGTCATTCTACACAAGCAACTGGATGTTCAAATGCGAAGGTGCACGTTTCCTAAAGGTGTGAAGTGTTGTGCAGAACTAATGAAGATAAACAAGTAAATATAACTGAAGTTAAGCTTGTTGGCAATTGATCAATTACTAAATTTCAGGACTTGTTAATTTAAAAGTTTCAGGTATAGTGTTAGTGCAAACCGGTCAATTTCAGTTGACTATTTCAACATTGCTTTAGCACTCTACTTGGATTCGTTGGTTTAAAGTACTTCATTCACGCAATCCATTTAAATTAATTATCTTCTATTGACTAATCTGTCATTAGATGTGGGCAATCAATGGCAGTATATTCGTCCTAATCTTCTGTGATTGTTGTATTAAATAGGTTGTATACTTGCAAATTGAAGCAATCTGTAAAACTAAAGTATGCAATAAAGTTTAACAGGTTAAAGTCCAGACAATTCAATATTCAGGCAGTTTATTTCAGCAATTCAATTCAAAGATCGAGTCAGAATTATGCTTCGAAGCAGTACAATGAGATAACTCATTCATGTTTTAAAGGTTATGAAGCAAGTTAAGCTAGGTCGTTTATCCTCCAAGTCATTAATGCATCGAGTCACTAGTTCTCTAAGTCGTAAGGCATGGTAAAAGGAGAAAATTTTTAGTTCAAAGCAGTGTGAAATTCTCCAAGTCCTGTCTCGGCCGCGACTCAAATCCTAGGTTGCATCTAATTGAGCCGGTCATAGGTTCAAACCACAAGGAGCAATTCGGTATGAAAAATAGTCCAAGTGTTGAGTCGTTCACGACCTATGACTTGAGTCGTTCATGGCCTATGGCTTAAGTCGTTCGCGGCAGATGGTTTGAGTCGTTCACGGTTCAAAGGATGAGTCGCAGTGAGGATCTAAAGGGCTGAGTCGCTCGTACGACCAAAAACCTAAGTCATCAGAAAACCAATTAGGCCGTATGAATCCTAAGTCATTTCCTCAACCGGTCGTCCACTCTCCAACTCATTAACCCGTTAAGGGTCATTTCATCTCTTCCAAATCCACAGACCAGATGATTCGAGGCGCTATAATCCATTGCCCTCTCCTCACACCATCAGAAAATCACTCAGAAGACCAACTCGAATCGCTTCAAGCGCTGCTGTGTCATCGTGGACAATAACGACAGCATGATCGATGGCAGTTGTAAATCGATCAAAAGCATGGGTCGCGATGGAACACGGCACAGAAATGTATCGAAGTAAAAAAGGGAAATGGGGAGTCCGGATTCGTGAATCAGTGGTGATCGTAGATTGAACAAAAGGCGAATTCACTTACGCAATATGAGAGTAAAGATGGATTGGCAATTGATTAGCTTGGATTCGTCTCTGGAAGCTTGAGGGATCGCAAATGGCAGGATCAACTGAAACAGATAAACAGTAAAAGTATGGTAAGAGTAACGACTCAAGTCTTTTATAGCTTTGAGCAGTGAAAGTTGAATCGGCACACGAGACAGGATGAGTCGAAGCACACGGCCTACGACTTAGGCGTGTACTTCGAGGGGCAAGTGTTAACCTCGTTTTGCCAACGATTCAAGGACTGGACCGACTCATCCAACCAAAGACAGGACCGACTCATCTACTCAACGGATGGATCGACTCATCTACTTAGAGGGATAGGACGACTCAAGGGGTTAACGGTTCACAAGGCAGGACGGCTCAGTGAGTTACCGACTCATCAAGACTATCGTCTCAACGACTCATGGTAAGCAGCGACTCGGAGCTTACAACGACTTAGTGGATCAACAACTCAACAAGTTCGCGACTTATCATATGAGACGACTCAGGGGAAGTAACGACATAAGAAGGTGGATCCTTGTGCCGCTTCATTTATATACCGCTACATGATAAGTCGTGAACGGCTTAACGACTCACAACTTAGAATGACTCGTCCACGACTTAAAGCCATTGGGTCGTAATCCATTGCCACAGTGCCTATGCCAAGGAAGATTGACTCGTAAGCGACTCAGGACTTAGCATAAAATCCAGCAGAGGAATAAGCCATGGAAAAATCAAGGGTTGGTTCGATGAGTCGGCCACGACCTAATTTGACTCGGCCACGAGCCAAGCATGGGTCGAACACGACTCACGACTTAGGGCTGAAAACTCCTATAAATACATGGCCACCTCCAACATTCAGGGGACTTTTGGCCAATCATTTCAAGCGCCAATACTCTGCTGAATTCTCAACTCACCCGACACTTCAAGTACGAAAGATATTTCAACTAACTTCAAGGGAAAATCTAACGCCATCTACATGGATTCGAAGAATTCTTCTCTACCAGAGTTCTAGTTGTTTGTCTCGTCATAATTGTAATTGAAGATTGTTGTAAAGTTGTAATCGGTTTAGCAATAAAGAGAATTAAAGTGGACGTAGGCTTCCCTTGAGCCGAACCACTATAAAATCGTTGTTATTCACTGTTTTTTCTATGATTTTCTGCTTATACTCTGCTCCCGAATCATCGGGTGGTGCTTTCACAACTACACTTCATACACCGGGGTGTTAGCGTTCAAATTTTAGCGTTAACAGATCCAAACCAAGGAAAATGTAACGTTTAAGCGCTTTCATTAAGAAAATTCGACTATTGCAAATAAGTCCTTTTAAAATTTAGTTTCCAAAATAAACCTATTTGGAAACATCCCCAAAAATTAAAGAAATTCACTTTCATAATGTTATCTAACATATTAAAATTTTAGACCCAATTTCCTTCTGAAATAATTGAAATCAATTTTAAACCCAATTTTATCATGTTTTCCTTTGAAAATTCATAATAATTTTTTCATAGCACGGAAAATTACAAAAATTGAAACCCAGCTCCAAAATCATAATTTACATAACATATACTCTGTTTTACCCTAAAGCCATACAAATCCATGTGTAAATAAATTTATTTAAATCAAACAAATTATAATTTAGGCATATCATCATCTAAAACATCATAATAACGAATTTGTGCCCAAAATCAAAAAACATACGATCAGAAAAAAATAGAGATGGAATAAATTATTATTCACCTTGAATATGATAGGTGCTTGAGATCTGATTTGAGGTTAACCCCTTAGCTTTTAATCCTTAGCTTTGATTTAATCTTACCTCTTTTCTTGTTTGTAATGGTCGGCTTGCTTCTTAGATTTTTTTATTTTTTTTGCATTTGTAAAAATGAGAATGGATGTGGGGAAATGAAGGGATACGTGAAAATAAAACGTGACAATGCACATTGTGTAAATTGATTACAATATAAGCCATTTTAAGCCCATATGATGAGTTATATTAAGCATGACCTTCTTATGTTTTTATTCAAATCTCAATCTCCTTATCATTCTAATTCTTACATTATTCTATTTAATTTAGCTAATTAAATTTCTTGAATAATGTTACCAAAAATTAGGGATGTTACGCGCCCTACTTGGAGGCCCAAAACTAATGGCTATGTATGCTGCAGTCATCCATAGTTATTAATCATTGGCGACCAAATAAGACAATGTTAGATATGTTGATACGTAGATAACAAGAATATAGAAAAAAATTAACAAATCAAAACACATTTCCACATTCTATACAAAATATTTCATGTTCATTACATAAACCCACAAACCTTAACCACATTCAAAAAAATATAATCATTACACATATGCCAAGAGTGACACATAAAGATGCCCTCTTGGTTAATCAGAGTATATAGTAAGGCAAAAAAACAAGTCTTCCCTTACATCCAAAATACACAACAAAATAAAATAACTCAAAATTACTTGCATGCCTCCTTCACGTCTTCAGAAGCTTTTTTTGTCAAAGAAGAGTGCCTGAAAATCCTAAACCTCGAACTACTCAAAATCAATTGAGAACCCAAGAGTTTAAGCGGAAAACAAAAACTTCGAGTCAGATTTAAAACTAGGTAAAAATAATAATCTAACATCTTAATCCATTTAGATATTTAGTGAGACCACGCCACTTAGCAGAACATGTTTTCCCCTCACTGGTATCCTAAAACCTTTATAAAACCATATACCGTGGTCTTGCATCCACAATGGTTGAAGCGTCGTAATTCAAAATATTACGATGATATACATACGCATAAAAATATTTTGGATTTCTCATCCCCTATTTAATTGACCACCTGTCATATTTATAGTTTTTAAGGCTACTTTTAACCAACTATTTTTCATGGGCTTACTAATAACCTTTTCAAATTTTATGGACTCCCTGTCCTATTTATAGTTTTCATGTGATCACCAAGAACTTATTCGCCCCTGCCGGTAACTCGATTAAATAATAGGTTCTCCTTGAACCTATTGGTGCCCCGGTCACTTCTTTCTTATCCTTATTTTCGTTGGTTAACTAGAAACCTATTGACTTCTTTCAATAACTTAATCTGGGTATAGTTTTGATAGGATCATTATAAACCTATTGACTTCTTTCAATAGACCAATTGGCCCCTACCAACCACTCTTAAAATCATAGTTTTCATGGGATCACTGTGAACCTATCGGTAACTCCAATAAATTCCTAATCATAGTTTTCATGGGATTACTATAATCCTGCTACCCTGAAATTTTTTATCTTTAAGCATCCTATATTCTGGTCAGCCTGACCTCCTAGATGCAATTCTACTCATTCAAGAGTAACCAATTTATGTTCACTACAGGATTATACTAGCTAGTTCTTCTATGCTTTATCCCCAAAATGTAGTTATGGGTCTATTATAATGTGAATACATTTATATTTGAAGAAGCAAAAAAAGATAAAACGATACCACTCTTATGTGTTTAATATTCATGAAATCATTTTCATACAAAACATGGTTAATACCTTTAACCTATTATTTTACCAAGGAAACGATTCTTCAAATCTTCATACTCAAAATCTTTTCAATACCCATTTATTTAGCTATGGGTTTTATTTAAGATGAGATTGAGTTATTTGTGAAATAAAAAATCTTTCGATACCTTGCTTTCGACGGCACTGGATAACCTCCTTCGAAAGCATGTTAGTCTACTTTCAAAACATTAGGCCCTGCCTTTCGAAACACTTTAAAACCTTTCTTTCAAAACCATTCAAATGTATTGAAGTATTACCATTTAACTATGGAAGCATAGCGAAATCATTTGAAAGTACACGTTTCAAAATGAATGGGTTTATATTTAAAACATCATTTGGGTCAACTAAATATAAACGAAAGTATCTCTTTCAAAACTATTTTTCATCTCATAGAAATATTTGGACAACTTGATCGCATCGGTACCATCCTTTCGAAAGCATAAGACATTTGGGTAAAAAAAATTAAAAGTTGGCTTTGGAACCCCTTTCGAAACCAATGCCTTGGATACCCTTAACCCCTTTCCAAAGCTATAGGAAGTGGCTTACATTTATAAAACTAAGATTACCCTCTGAAAGCATTGATATCCTCAATACCTTCGAAAGGTATAACATTGAAGAAAGGTTTCGACTTGGTCGAAACTAAACCTTACAAAAGATTTAATTTTAAACTATGCAGCTCCTTTGGAAGATAATACCTTAAAAAGGCAACAACTCTCCTTCAAAAGCTTGTTTAAAAAAACCATTTCGCAAGCATTGGTTTCGAGTCCTTTGAAACCTTTTATAAAACAGGCAACCGTTTTCTTTAGGAAACAAAACAAAGGCATTAACTCCATCGGAAACTATGTTTTGACACCCTACCTTCCACCTTTCTCCATTCCACTATGACGACCCGCCATCCGTCTCCACAGAATGACGCATCATTAATAAGAAAGAAAGGGATAGAAAATAGAGAAGAAAGAAAAGAAAGAAGAAACAATATTAGAATCTCAACAGCGGAACGAATAAATTACATTAATAACATAAATATTACATAGTCTACAACACTAATCAGAGTTATACAGAATTTTACATCACATGCTAGACAGTTATAAACACCTGTCTAGTTTTACAACTCAATACAACTCAACAAAACAATACCAACACAGAGAACACACAGCGGAACTATATATATCTACAATGCAGAAGCCTCCTGCTCCATTTACTCCTCCACAATTCGTCAAAAGCTAACCTGAATCCCTTGGCTACTCGTAAAAATTTGAGTACCTAAGAGTTTAAGAAAACAGAAGATAAACTCCGGGTCAGACATGGGTCTGGTGTGAGTAACAGGTTAAAGTTGCTTAACCTTGAAAAACCTTTGAAAAGAAAAGTATCATGTAAGACTTCCCACACATAAACATGGAAAAGTTTTACCTTACGCTAACCAAAACATTTGATAGGAAATCCAGTGATATTATAATAGGTCTAGGGTTTTCAAGTAAATAAGAAATATCCTAAATTGTTACATTTATTAAATTCCAGCTACTAGCCACAAAAGTGGGTAATACAATCAAAATCATTGGCACTTATTGGATTTTGGATTCCATACAATGGCAGGGCTACTGGGGTACCGTCCGTCACAGTACGTGGCCTAGATCAATGTACCGAGGAGCCACCCTAACTCCCCTGCAACACAAGACCGGAACCATCCCTTACTGGACAGTCCCGAACAAGACAACCCCGCAGTTGGTGTACATATCAACCGCCCAAACAGCCGAATAGAAAGGGACCTCTAGACAGGGGTAAATCTTGCTCTCCAGTGGGAGCTACCAACGAAGCCTTGCTGCACCTCCCATGTTTTAGCCATTCCCGGTTGATGAGGCTTGAGGCTACGATTACCTTTTAGAGAACACATCTCTTAGAATGCTCATCGTCCACCTGACGATGTTCTGAAAGCATTCAATCCATACAAGTTCGTTCTGGGTTCAAACGAAACCGAAGACATTATCTCGTTATACTCATTTTGGAATCACCCTAAGAGTTAACGACGATAACCCTTGCACTCTGAATCACCATCTCGAACCTATAAGAACTAATTCCATCAAACTCATTACGGAATCACCCCAGAGTTATACTGACGTATAGTCCTTACACCTCGAGTCTTCACTCTTCACAAGAGATTCACGACCTATCGATAATTTGGATCGATGTGGTTTTTGGATATCCAAATATGGAAACCCGGTTTCGGTCTCATCGAAATCCAAAACGTGTCTTTTAAGGCCAAGTTGTTTTAAATGTTTAAAACAATTCAATTATCTATATATCCAAATCGATAAATCATAGATTCACAACAGATAATCAACATTATCATCATATCAGATAAACCATATTATCATTTTCCAAAAGATAATCTAAATCACCATCACACTGCAACCAATGCATCCAAATCACTCAACAATATCTATCTCATATCTGAGATTCAAATCATCTAAGCAAACAACATTATCCATCCATATAAACAATGATTTACCACACCAAATATAATTAATTGAAAATGAATTAAATTAATTACCTCATTTCTAATTAATTTAAAGTAAATTAAATTAATTACTTCATCATCACTAATCTTGCTTACATCATTATTAATTAATTATCAATCAATTAATCATCCACCAATTTTAATTAATCATCCCTGATTAATTTACTTTTAATTACATTCCAGTAATTATTTACTAATTAATTTCTTCAAATTAATTATATTTAACCAAATATAGTAATTAATCTTTAATTGGTTCCTTAATTAATTAACTATAATTAATTACATTAATCCTTAATTAATTACATTAATTATTTCCTTATTCATTGATTATTTCTAAATAACTCATTCTTAATTACATCATTAATTATAATAATAAATGATTTTATAATTACATTTTCTTTATAAATTAATTACATTAAGTAATTAATCTTTATTAAACCATAATTGTTAATCACCCTTGATTAACTCCATTCGGTAATTAACTACCCTTAATTAATTCACCAAATAAATTAATTACTCATTAATTAATTATCTCCAATTAATCCCTTGAATAATTCACAAAGTAATTATACTTAAATTACTTCATCAATAAATCATCTTCAAATAATTACATATAGTAATTACCCATAAATTACTTCCCTAAGTAATTTCTCTTTATTTAATTACATTAAGTAATTACACTTCACAATCCTTAAATGATTAATTTAAATTAGTTAAACCGAATTAATTAACCTAATCGAATCAAATTAAACTCAATTAATTACAATAAGTAATTGATTCCTTAATTACTTCCATAAGTAATTATACTAAAAATTTACACAAATGGTTATCTTTGAATTAATAAATCTAATTAATTATTAAAATTTAACCACATTAATTAATTATTAAATAATCCTTAGTTAATGACCTTTATTAACTATTTAACAATTCATTAATTATTTCTAAAGTAATTAACCCATATTAATCATTATTTATTTACAAATTAAATAATTGTTAATTC
The DNA here is from genome assembly GCA_030765085.1 of Allium cepa. Lineage (NCBI taxonomy): Eukaryota > Viridiplantae > Streptophyta > Magnoliopsida > Asparagales > Amaryllidaceae > Allium > Allium cepa. Next base: position 868,516,083 of record CM060943.1, on the reverse strand, counting down.
CATTGTTATGCGACTTAGCGACTCAACAAACCTAACGACCTAAGAGATAAACCGACCTAACGACCTAAAGGTGGAACGGCCTAAAAGGTGTAATGACTTAAGAGGTGGAACGGTGGAACGACCTAACGTACGACCGAGCTAGGAAACACAGCGAACTAACAAAAAAAATACCCTGCGACCTAAGAGTGACGCAGTCCAAGCGACCCAAGAAGATCAACGGTCCACGAGTTAAGACATAAAACGATTTAAAGCGGCCCCGACCTAAGAATCTACGACCTAACTACCTAAATGGGCTAAGCGACTTACTGGTCCAGCGACTTAACGAGTCAGCGATCTAAGCCTAACAGGTTAAGGCAGTACAAGACCGCATGTCTCATCATAAGGTCGCACACGACCTAAACAGGGCCGAGGCAACTCCATAAGTCGCTGCATCTTATGATATTCCTCTTCTAGGTCGCTCCACTCACCCAGAAGAGATCAGCGACCTATCCTAGGTCGCGTGCAACCTGCTAACCCGCTCAGGAGGAGCCAAGTGCAACTAGAATGGGTTGTAGCTCGTTTCCTTTAGGTCGCGACCTTCGACCTACGACCTACTTTAGGTCGCAACCTTCGGCCCATGACCTACTTTAAGTCGAAGCTTCCGACCTACGACTTATGACCAGAAAGCTCCTATAAATACAACGTGAACTCCAACGTTCAGGGGACTTTTGGATCTCATTCTCGAAGCACCAATGCTCTGCCATTTTCTCAGCTCGAACAGCACTTCAAGCACTCCAAACACCAAGGACATTACGACAAACTTCAAGAGAAAATCTACATCATTCGACATGGACTCGAAAGATTATTCTCCATTGAAGTTTGAACTACTAGTCTAAAGTGTGTTGTAATTGAAGAAAGTTATATAAGTTGTACTTGAGTCAGCAATAAAGAGATCGAAAGTGGACGTAGGCTTGACTATAAGCCGAACCACTATAATAACTGTGTCTTTTACTGCGTTTCTGAGATTTTCCTGCTTATTTCTAATTCCCGTATCGACGGGTGGTGCTTTCACACTTACACAACTCACACCGGGGTGTTAGCGTTTGATTTTTACGTTAACATTTTTGGTGCTTTCACTGAGAAGTCAACTCAGGATATTGTCATCATAGCTTCGCAGAAATTTGTGGAAAGGATCTCTCTGAAAACCAGAAGTTTATCAGAAATAATGGCTCCTGGAAGAAAGCGCAAGTCTGTTAGATCCGACGATGTTCGCGAGACTACTGCCACTTCTCCTCCTTTAAGTCAAACAACTCCAACTGTTGGAGTAACGCGCTCAGAATTGGATGCTGCGGTTTCTGGGCTATATCAGCAGATGGAAGCCCAAAACAATCTGATGTTGGAAAGGTTGAACGCTTTGCTTGGGGCTAACCGTCAACCAGTGAATAACGAACCAAACTTTGCTGATAATGTTCATGATGTTGAAGAAAGAGATGTTCCTCAAAGGGCAGCTGGCCCAGTCAAAGAGACACCTCCTCAAGTTGGAGGATCGGGACAACAGCCAACTTTCCGTGAGCGCCTGCCAAGGCAAACTTCTGAGAAGATGGCCGATGCCTGTCCTGCTGAGCCCCTTAATGATAAGGAATATTTCTCAGGGATGGTCTGACAAATCATGAAGGATAGTATGCAAAGGGAGGAAGAAGAAAAAGAATAGGGGTTTGCTCCGAGCAAGACTCCATTCAATGAAAAGATTTTAAGAGCAGAGTTTCCTAGGAAGTTCGTTCCTCCTACCATTCCGGCTTATAAAGGGACGAGCGACCCTAATGAATTTCTGTACAAGTATGATTGGCACATGACGGGTGCCAGAGCTTCTGATGAGATCAAATGCCGGTATTTTCCGGTATATTTGGAGGGAGTTGCTCTACTTTGGTTCACAAAGCTGCCAGCCCGGTTGATGGACCAGTTTTCTGATTTGACTCGAAAATTTAAGGAACAGTTCAGATTGTAAGCTTCGAAGGCGAAAGATATAATGTCGTTATCCAGCTTGGAGCAGAATACTGGATAATCCATTAGATCTTTCTTGAATCGTTTCAATATAGCTTTGGCTGAAGTAGACAACGCAGAGCCGAGAATGATTTTGACGTACCTGATGAGGGCTATTGATAAGACAAGTGAGTTCGGGAAATGGTTGAAAATGAAAGAACCGAATTCGCTTGACAAGTTTTATAAAAAAGCCGATGAATTCATGCGCTTGGAAAGCCTCCAAGCACCGGCTAAGGTGGTATCAACAGGGGCTGGAAATAGTAATGCTGTTCCGAATAAGAAGAAATCTGGCAATCAGAAGAGGGGAAACGATGGTCAGAAGAAGCAAGGAGATGCAAAGAAAAGTCGTCCCTTCAACTTCACCCCTCTGACTGATACCCCGGAGGACATCTACTTTGCAAACAAAGACACGGTCGAATTCCACGCACCAGCTAAGCAAAGAGTTAATAAGAAAGCTGAGAAGAATGGAAGATTTTGCCAGTTCCATAACCAACCCGGGCATGATACCAATGAGTGCCGTCACTTGAAGGAGTTGATTGAGGAACTACTAAAAGAAAACAAGCTACAGCAATATGTAAAGAGGAACAGAAATGCCCCAACTTCGTCAACTCAAGGACAACAGGCTCCTGTTCATCGTTCTAGCTCAAATGAAAAGGTAGCAGCTCATGAATCAAAGAGGCCCGTTATTAATGTGATTACAGGAGACCCTCGTCCAGCTGGCAGAAGCTGGGGTGAGATGGAACGATACGCTCATGCATTGGAATATGCACCAGCAGAGGAAAGTGTTTTTGTGTTAGAAGATGCTGCACCTCTAAAGCAGCAGAAAACTTTTAATGATGACATTGTCTTTAGAGTCAGGGATACTATAGGTTATCTCTGCTGGCATTGGGCCAGCTATTGTACGAAGAGTACTTGTTGATTGTGGTGCTTCTTGCAATATTCTTTTCAAAAAGACCTTCGATCAGATGAAGATTCCAGTGGCTGATGTTCTTTGTCACAAAAGATTTTTGGGTTTACTGGGGAACCCAGGCAGCCGATTGGAACTGTTGACCTGTTCGTTGAACTTGGAGAGGGGCAGAAGAAGGTCGTTCGAAGGCAGACTTTTGTAATTGTTGATGAATTTTCTGCTTACAACGCTTTCCTAGTGTAACGACCCAGAATTTCTATTAATTAAAATATGAATATTTAATTAATTTTAAATATTACTAAGTGAAATTTATAAGTCGAATAAATTTTATTTCGAATAATTGAATTTAATTGAATAATTAAATCGATAATTTAATAGTGAAAATACAGAAATAATTGAAATTTGGGTTAAATATGATTGAAATTGATTCGTAAAATTTTATTTTATCATGTTGGAGTTAGAACGATATTTTAGAACTTTTAAAATTGAATTAAAAGTTAATTTGTGAAAATTGAATATTTAATTATCGACTGAAAATAGCCAATTTTTGAACAGTCTCAGAATTGGACGAAACTAGTTCCATTGGATCCATAATAGTTTGTTATTATCGGATTTCAATTTTTGTAGCAATCGGAGTTGTCGTTTGATCGTGGCAGCTCGAAACGTATCGAAATTGTTTTAATATTAATTTGGCGAGTTAAAATAGTCATTTTTCAAAAAGTCTCGGATTTCGACGAAACCAGTTTCATCAGATCCGTAATGTGATATTATCGTAAGGTTTCAAATTTCGTGTCAATCGGATTTACCGTTTGTCCGGTGCAAGCTAAAACGCCTAGAAAATCGTTTAATCGGTTTAATTTTAAAGTGAACGGTTATTGTCATAACTCGCACAGATGATCGAATTAGCTTCCAAAACCTGTTCCATTGCTTCCGGAACGCGGGATAAACCCTAGAAACGCTGGTCACTGCGCGTAAATCGGAGTTTGGAAATTTCGGAATGAATAGTGTTCGTTTATTTTCTACAAATAGACCATTTTTATTCACAAAATAAAAAAAATTAGCTAGGGTTTCAGGGCCGGCCGCCAGTAACATATTGAATGGCCGAGAAATTCTCTTCTTTCTTCTCCATTTACTTCCAATCCACAAACTTTCACACAAAGTTGTCAACTGCAAAGATGTAAAGCTCGATGAGAGCTAGCAATCCAACGGTCATGATCAGAAAATTCGTAGTGGATCAACGTCATAGTGGAGATGAAGGCCGCGACTTCGTGCACGTTTTTCTAGGCTATCGGGGGCCGAGCTCTGCATGGTTCTAGCCGAGAGTAGCATTCGTGAAGTTCTACGAGATGGCATCATCTGATCAATGTGGAAGGGCTCGGGAAAGTCGCGTGTATTAGGGTTTGGGTGTTTTCTGGGTTCGGCCGTGCATTATCTGGAACGCGTGCGTGATGGAACGGAGAAGAAAGGTGGATGCGGCATTGATTTGTTCGACTTGAGATGGACGGCTGGATGTAGCTGAGGTTGAAAATATAAAAAGAAAATGTTGATTTATTTATATTTAAATCGTGTACAACTTTAAAAGTTGATATCTTTTTGCTACGAGATCGGAAAATGCTGAAACGAAGTGCGTTGGAATCGTATTCGCGAATACTACGCGATGGAGTTGGATTGGAGTCGTTTGGAGTTAGTGAGAATTTCGGGTAAAATTAAACGCGCGTTTAATTTTATTCGAAATAAATCGCTAAAACGGAATTGAAATCAAGGTGAGAACTTCTCACTCAATCGAACAGTTTCGATTTAAATTTTAAATAGTTAGATTTAAAATTGATTGAATGTATGTTTGAATGATGATTGCAGTTATTGATTGCTGTTTGGCTGTAATATTAGATATAATAGGATATATCTATATATAACAATATATATATATATTGGCATATGTATATATTGGAATTGATTTCCCGCATTGTATAGCGGATGAGACCCTATTGCGCCGTCTATTAAGCGGATAATATTTTATAAAATCCCATATACCGCGATAATTCCGTACTGGAGCGGAATTGGTATTGTGCTAACATCTTTGGATGTAGGGAAACAGGTTGGAGGGATCCAACTGGATTCCTCAACTGTATTGATTTATTTACAAATATTGTGATATTTGTTGATTATCATATTGATGTATGATATTTGGATGTCGTGATTGACTATTTGGTGCTGCTGCATCATCGGATCCATTTCTGAAGTTTTAAAATAATGATTTTGGTTTTCAAAAGAATTTTTAAAGTGATTTTTTGAAAGTATACGTTTTATTTAATTTTGAATTGATTCATTTTAAATAATTAAAACGTTATAAATTTTTATGTTATAAAAATTAAGATTTTTGAGAAATATAACCGAAATGAGATTTTTGGAAATAAATAGTTAATTAACTTATATATTGGTTTAAATTGGGATTTTTTGAATTATTAAAAACGATGTATATAAAAGACTTATAAAATTGATATTTTATAAATTAAAAATATTAGAATATTAAAACGAGTTTTTATAAGTGTTAAAAATGAAATAAAAAAATGGATTTCATAAGTGAACGGAATTTATAGATTTATAAATTGTGAAGTTATAAAATGAATAGATTTTGTGAAATAGAAGATTGATAAGTAATAATCTTATAAATCGGATTTTGGCATTTAAATGAGATATAAATGGTATTTGTTAATAATGAGATTTATAAATCGAATCTTATAAATAGAAATGTAATTTATAAACATTGTTTATAAATTCGAAATCAATTTAATTTGACAAATTGAATATTGAAGTTTATTAAAGGAAATATATTCACGATTTTGGACAGTGAATACATTATTGAATAAAATAGTCATGTTTGGCAAAATGAATATTGTAGAATGAAGTTAATTATTTTAAAGATGTTTTAAAATGTATTATGAATCGAAACCATACATTTCAACATTTATTGTTGAAATAGACGTTTTCGAGAAAGAAGGAAATGGTGGACTATAACACTGTTGTTATAGTAAATGGTTTCCAAAAGGAAATGTTTTGTATAGTATTGGGATTTATATATCTATTTAAATTTCAAATCCCTATACTAGTGATTTTGGGTCGTCGTAACGATGTTTTACGTAACATTCGTTTTGACTCAAATAAATGCGTTTAAAAGGCTGTTTTCCTTAAGAAATGAAATATATACTTAATTTTGATTTAAGTATATTGAATATTTTCAAATGTTGAAAATAAATGGGTTTGTGAAATACTTATTATTAGAATAAGTATGGGAATGCTTTTCCAATATGAAAATGAAACGTTTTGAGAATTTATCTTTTTAAAGATAAATTGAAAGTGAATATTTGAAATCGACTGAAAATCGTATATCATAGATATTTTGGGATTATAAATTCACTATGGAATTTATAAAAGGAAGGGGAATTGGTTTAAAAATAAATGTTGATTTATTTTTTTAGTGTGGGAATAAATTTACGGATTTGGAACGTAAATATAAAGTAAATCGTTAAGGATTTATTTAATTAGTTTAAATGAACCATGTTGAAATGAAAGAAATTCCGCGTAAGGGAAATGATTGAAATTTGTTTTCAAAAGTGATAAAGGATTGAAAAGTGATTTGAAAATTTGTTTTCAAATGGTTAAAGTGTGGAAATTATATATCTAGTAAAGATATTTTGGAAAGTAAATAATTTGGGAAATTATTTTGAATTTGGTGATGTTGAGCATGCCTATTGATAGTGAAATAATCCGACTATCAATATTTACCTTTAAATAGGTATTTGGTGTGAATTGCTTGAATCTGAATGCCACACTTATTTTTTTAAAATAAGCGCTCACTATTCGGGTTAGCCGGGAAAGGACCTTGGGGTCGTATAACCCATTCAGAGTATGTGATACGTCGTTATGGATTGCATTTGATGACCGGTGTTGAAGACCGGATATTTGTGAAAACGGAAGGATTACCGTCGAGTTACTCTACATCGGCTGATCTCTGATATAGAGGTTTTATCACCCTTAGTGACGGGAAGTCCGGTCGTGATTAGTGAATATCCGAATTGCAAGGACTTCTTTGGAAGTGCCTTCGGTTCTGTTCGAGCCCGGAACAGACTTGTATGGATTGTATGTCTGACATTACAAGTTGAGATATAAAGATGATTTCTTTCAAATATATTTCTGTTGGTGGCGGAGAATTTATTCTCTTAGCTTAACACCCTTCTCTGAGACATACGAGCTCAGAGGTTATATAGTTGAAGGTTATTAGTGATATACTCCCAATTTGGTAGTGTGGCATGCTGAGTGTTGCTGTGAAATGATCATTGTTTGATCATTTGTGATAGGATCATTTATTTGATCATTTATCTTGGTGATCATTTCTATGATCATTTGATTGACCCAAAGCACAGCTTTTGTATAAAGCGTGGCTTTGTGGACGAGACTTCGTCGGACCTCACACCCCGGAAATGGTCAAAACAGGAAGGATGCAGCAAGGTTATTAGGGGGTAGCACCCCTTTAGTGTATGTCATTCCTTCTGGATAGAGGTGGTATCATGGTATGGAGCCCAGATATTTAACCTATGTTGTTGCTGCAAATTTTGTGGTTGTTGGAAATCGAGGATCCTCGGATAGATCGGTTACGATCGGGGGATGACATATTCGTGTCAGTAGTTACCCAGTTAGGGGTAACCCGGCCTTGTGTTGGCAGAGATCCGGTTTGGTTCTCAGGACGTCATTCCAGAGGCGTTTCCATGTGGCAATGGGAAGTTCCTTGGCCTGACAATTTGTTGGAAATCCAAAGAAACAATACGAGACTTGTACGGTTTTAGTTGTAGAACCTGCCATTTACTTATGGTGACGCCCCACATTTTAGATGGTAGTTATAGTAGGCATACGATAATGGTCGTATGTTGGCTAAGATTTATATCTTTACTTTCGAAATGAATTTTTCCTACACTATGCACTAGTAATAATATCAAATGTTTCTTTTTAATGCGTATCAAGCATCTTTGACTATCATAAGGAGAAATCTCCTCCGATTCTGCGTTTGCATTGTGTGTGTATGCGGGAGGCCTTATGGTAGTCTCATTTTTAAAAGCATTGCGAATTGACTTTAAAAATATTCCTCTATTTTGATTTAAAGAAAAATAAACTGTTTTAGTTCTCACACCAGTCTTGCTTTGTCTAGGTGAAACGTGATGGGGGGTTCTCGCTTCGCGGTTTGGTGGCGAACGGGAGACTCTTGCCCCCACACGTCCTCTTTACGAGGTTGGTTAGGCGTATGCTGAGACAGTCGAGAGGCTGGCCGTAAAAGCAAGTTTGGGATATCAGTGTAAGCCACGGTGGGGCTAGGATGGTTGAAAAGCCTACCGGTTGTGACCGCTGTCGTCGTTCGTTACATTTGGTATCAGAGCTTATGGTTAAGCGACAACCATGGCTCTGTTGGGAATTACTCATTAGAGATAGAGTCAGTAGTACTCTAGAATGAGTGTGAGTGTAATAATAGATACGAGTGCACATTTGTTACTGAATATAAAATTGTTTTATATTGTGTTTGCTTATCCGTTGAGCTGTTTGTGAATTCTGATCGGTGTGTGGGACGCCATATTATCGATAGGGATTTCTAAACACTTAAACGAGGCATGTGACATAGTATTATTTAAATTGGGTAAATGAAATAATTTTACCTTGATTATATTTTATATATAAAGGAATAATTTTTCAGGATTATTAAAGTATATATGAATTGATTGTTGATTGTTGAAAATGTAAGTTATATGCAAGTAAATAAAAGTTGTTTGAATAAGTTAAATGTTATTATAAGTTAAATACTTTACACTTGTAAAATAACCTTATATATAAGAAGTGAAATTATATAAGCAAAAGATTTATAAATATGATTTATAATCTGAAATAAAATTCCAAAGAAGTGTTTTGAAAGAAATTTGATATTTTGGAAAATTGTTTTGGAAAGATAAAACCTCTAAACTCTTTTCGGTCGCTGGAAAATTGTTCCGATGATGACCGCGGCATCATTGGTGTTCATTTTCGGGTTTCCAAAAGAGGGATTGCTGCCAAATAATTTTAAATGAAAGTTGTTTGGAAAATTTAGGTTTGGTTTTGAAATGCAAAAGGTATTCAATAATGGTTTTGAAAGATTGAAAGGACTCTGGAATCTTATTTAAAATATTATGTGAATAATAAATGAGTTGATAACTTATATAGATTAAATTTTGATAGAATAAGTTTAACTTAAAGGATGGAGTTAAGTTAGAGGGAGTATAAGCGAATCAATTAAAATCCAAGTTGTAATTGATGAATATAAGTGAAATGTGTTTTGAACTTATAATATGAATAATAAATTTAGCTTTGGATAAGTTAATGGATTTGGAAGTTAATAAATAAGTTGTATAACTTATAGAATGGGAAATGATGGAATATAACTTAAGTGAAGTTGACTGAAGTTAATTTTAATGTCAAAGTAAATTAATAAGTGAATTAATGAAATGAAGTCATTAAGAATTTGAACTTGAGTTATATAAATGAAATTCAAAATTATATTGTTAAAGGAATTAGCAATTGAATTGAACTAATGGATTAAATGTTAATCAGTTAAATGTAAATAATTGATATGAAATAATGAATGTAAGTGTTATTCATTAGAAGCTAATGTTATTAGAAATTGAATAAATTGAATGAAAGTCAATTTAATAGGATCCAATTGGAATTAAATGTGTTGAACCAAATTGAATGTAAAGTGAATAAATTTGGTTGTATTGAATAAACATTGGTTGTTATTTGATTGTTGATTGATTGTATATAATTCATTAAGTATTAATGAAATTGAATTAGCAAAATTGAAAGCTATGTAATTGAATTCAAATGGATAATATGTAAATTTGAATAGAATTGGATTTAATTTGAAAGTGAACTAATATGAATGCAAATTAGTGAATGCAAACTAATTAAAATTAAATATGAATGAATGTTAGTAAAATCCATGTAAATGGATCAAATGTGATTTAAATTGAAAACCAATTCATTGAATATTAATGAATATTGATTTGGTTATGGATGATAGTTGGTTGATGTTTGCATTTGTTGCTTTAGTTGCATTTGCTATATTGGCATATATAAATGTTGCTATATGTTGTATATTGAGATTATTTTCATATATACATGTTCTCATGTTGTTTGTTGAGTGTTTAGCAGGTGCGGATTGCGCTTGCTTCGCTTTTGGAGCTCGCTTTCGTGCTATATTAGTCGTATACACTCACTAATAATAAATAAGGTACTTATCTCGGATTACATACCGTACTTTTACACTTTTTTCCCTGCGGGATGCCTCATCACTTGATGAGATATATATTTGTGATATATATACTGTCATTTTTTTTTTCGGATCGAGCCGCGCAAAGGAGACTATGGCGAATTTTTCCGACAATTCAAGGCGTTAGAAAATTTTTGAGAAAATTGGAAATTTTTTGAAAACTAAGTTTGGATTTGGAAACTTAGTAAAGTTTTTGTAAGAAGTTTAACTATGAATTTTGGGAAAGTTAAACACTTAAGAGATTTGAAAAATCTAATTTGAACGGTTTATTTTGGGAAAGTTAATGGATTCTGTAAATTTTTCTTACTTGGTAATTTCGAGGACGAAATTCTTTTAAGTGGGGAAGCTTGTAACGACCCAGAATTTTTATTAATTAAAATATGAATATTTAATTAATTTTAAATATTAATAAGTGAAATTTATAAGTCGAATAAATTTTATTTCGAATAATTGAATTTAATTGAATAATTAAATCGATAATTTAATAGTGAAAATACAGAAATAATTGAAATTTGGGTTAAATATGATTGAAATTGATTCGTAAAATTTTATTTTTATCATGTTGGAGTTAGAACGATATTTTAGAACTTTTAAAATTGAATTAAAAGTTAATTTGTGAAAATTGAATATTTTAATATTTAATTATCGACTGAAAAATAGCCAATTTTTGAGCAGTCTCAGAATTGGACGAAACTAGTTCCATTGGATCTGTAATAGTTTGTTATTATTGGAATTCAATTTTCGTAGCAATCGGAGTTGTCGTTTAATCGTGGCAGCTCGAAACGCATCGAAATTGTTTTAATACTAATTTGGCGAGTTAAAATAGTCATTTTTCAAAAAGTCTCGGATTTCGACGAAACCAGTTTCATCAGATTCGTAATGTGATATTATGGTAAGGTTTTAAATTTCGTGTCAATCGGATTTACCTTTTGTCCGGTGCAAGCTAAAACGCCTAGAAAATCGTTTAATCGGTTTAATTTTAAAGTGAACGTTTATTTCCATAACTCGCACAGATGATTGAATTAGCTTCCGAAACCTATTCCATTGCGTCCGGAACGTGGGATAAACCCTAGAAACGCCAGTCACCGCGCGTAAATCGGAGTTTGTAAATTCCGGAATGAATAGTGTTCGTTTATTTTCTATAAATAGACCATTTTTATTCACAAAATAAAAAAAAATTAGCTAGGGTTTCAGGGCCGGCCGCCAGTAAAATATTGAATGGCTGAGAAACTCTCTTCTTTCTTCTCCATTTACTTCCAATCCACAAACTTTCACACAAAGTTGTCAACTTCAAAGATGTAAAGCTCGATGAGAGCTAGCAATCCAACGGTCATGATCAGAAAATTCGCAGTGGATCAACGGCAAAGTGGAGATGAAGGCCGCGACTTCGTCCATGTTTTTCTAGGCTATGGGGGGGCCAAGCTCTGCATGGTTCTAGCCGAGAGTAGCATTCGTGAAGCTCTACGAGACGGCATTATCTGATCGATGTGGAAGGGCTCGGGAAAGTCGCGTGTAATAGGGTTTGGGGTTTTTTTGGGTTCGGCCGTGCATTATCTAGAATGCGTGCGTGATGGAACGGAGAAGAAAGGTGGATGCGGCCTTGATTTGTTTGACTTGAGATGGATGGCTGGATGTAGCTGTGGTTGAAAATATAAAAAGAAAATGTTGATTTATTTATATTTAAATCGTGTACAAACTTTAAAAGTTGATATCATTTTGCTGCGAGATCGAAAAATGCTGAAACGAAGTGCGTTGGAATCGTATTCGCGAATACTACGCGATGGAGTTAGATTGGAGTCGTTTGGAGTTAGTGAGAATTTCGGGTATAATTAAACGCGCGTTTAATTTTATTCGAAATAAATCGCTAAAACGGAATTGAAATCAAGGTGAGAACTTCTCACTCAATGGAACAGTTTCGATTTAAATTTAAAATAGTTAGATTTAAAATTGCTTGAATGTAGTTTGAATGATGATTGCAGTTATTGATTGCTGTTTGGCTGTAATATTAGATATAATAGGATATATCTATATATAACAATATATATATATTGGCATATGTATATATTGGAATTGATTTCCCGCATTGTATAGAGGATGAGACCCTATTGCGCCGTCTATTAAGCGGATAATATTTTATAAAATCCCATATACCGCGATAATTCCGTACTGGAGCGGAATTGGTATTGTGCTAACATCTTTGGATGTAGGGAAACGGGTTGGAGGGATCCAACTGGATTCCTCAACTGTATTGATTTATTTACAGATATTGTGATATTTGTTGATTATCATATTGATATATGATATTTGGATGTCGTGATTGACTATTTGGTGCTGCTGCATCATCGGATCCATTTCTGAAGTTTTAAAATAATGATTTTGGTTTTCAAAAGAATTTTTAAAGTGATTTTTTGAAAGTATACGTTTTATTTAATTTTGAATTGATTCATTTTAAATAATTAAAACGTTATAAATTTTTATGTTATAAAAATTAAGATTTTTGAGAAATATAACCGAAATGAGATTTTTGGAAATAAATAGTTAATTAACTTATAAATTGGTTTAAATTGGGATTTTTTGAATTATTAAAAATGATGTATATAAAAGACTTATAAAATTAATATTTTATAAATTAAAAATATTAGAATATTAAAACGAGTTTTTATAAGTGTTAAAAATGAAATAAAAAAATGGATTTCATAAGTGAACGGAATTTATAGATTTATAAATTGTGAAGTTATAAAATGAATAGATTTTGTGAAATAGAAGATTTATAAGTAATTATCTTATAAATCGGATTTTGGCATTTAAATGAGATATAAATGGAATTTGTTAATAATGAGATTTATAAATCGAAGCTTATAAATAGAAATGTAATTTATAAACATTGTTTATAAATTCGAAATCAATTTAATTTGACAAATTGAATATTGAAGTTTATTAAAGGAAATATATTCACGATTTTGGACAGTGAATACATTATTGAATAAAATAGTCATGTTTGGCAAAATGAATATTGTAGAATGAAGTTAATTATTTTAAAGATGTTTTAAAATGTATTATGAATAGAAACCATAGATTTCAACATTTATTGTTGAAATAGACGTTTTCGAGAAAGAATGAAATGGTGGACTATAACACTGTTGTTATAGTAAATGGTTTCCAAAAGGAAATGTTTTGTATAGTATTGGGATTTATCTATCCTAGTGATTTTGGGTCGTCGTAACGTTGTTTTACGTAACATTCGTTTTGACTTAAATAAATGCGTTTAAAAGGCTGTTTTTCTTAAGAAATGAAATATATACTTAATTTTGATTTAAGTATATTGAATATTTTCAAATGTTGAAAATAAATGGGTTTGTGAAATACTTATTATTAGAATAAGTATGGGAATGCTTTTCCAATATGAAAATGAAACGTTTTGAGAATTTATCTTTTTAAAGACAAATTGAAAGTGAATATTTGAAATCGACTGAAAATCGTATATCACAGATATTTTGGGATTATAAATTCACTATGGAATTTATAAAAGGAAGGTGAATTGGTTTAAAAATAAACGTTGATTTAATTTTTTAAGTGTGGGAATAAATTTACGGATTTGGAACGTAAATATAAAGTAAATCGTTAAGGATTTATTTAATTGGTTTAAATGAACCATGTTGAAATGAAAGAAATTCCACGTAAGGGAAATGATTGAAATTTGTTTTCAAAAGTGATAAAGGATTGAAAAGTGATTTGAAAATTTGTTTTCAAATGGTTAAAGTGTAGAAATTATATATCTAGTAAAGATATTTTGGAAAGTAAATAATTTGGGAAATTATTTGGAATTTGGTGATGTTGAGCATGCCTATTGATAGTTAAATAATCCGACTACCAATATTTACCTTTAAATAGGTATTTGTTGTGAATTGCTTGAATCTGAATGCCACACTTATTTTTTTAAAATAAGCGCTCACTATTCGGGTTAGCCGGGAAAGGACCTTGGGGTCGTATAACCCATTCCGAGTATGTGATACGTCGTTATGGATTGCATTTGATGACCGGTGTTGGAGACCGGATATTTGTGAAAACGTGAGGATTACCGTCGAGTTACTCTACATCGGCTGATCTCCGATATAGAGGTTTTATCACCCTTAGTGACGGGAAGTCCGGTCGTGATTAGTGAATATCCGGATTGCAAGGACTTCTTTGGAAGTGCCTTCGGTTCTGTTCGAGCCCGGAACAGACTTGTATGGATTGTATGTCTGACATTACAAGTTGAGATATAAAGCTGATTTCTTTCAAATATATTTCTGTTGGTGGCGGAGAATTTATTCTCTTAGCTTAACACCCTTCTCTGAGACATACGATCTCAGAGGTTATATAGTTGAAGGTTATTAGTGATATACTCCCAATTTGGTAGTGTGGCATGCTGAGTATTTCTGTGAAATGATCATTGTTTGATCATTTGTGATAGGATCGTTTATTTGATCATTTATCTTGGTGATCATTTCTATGATCATTTGATTGACCCAAAGCACAGCTTTTGTATAAAGTGTGGCTTTGTGAACGAGACTTCGTCGGACCTCACACCTCGGAAATGGTCAAAACAGGAAGGATGCAGCAAGGTTATTAGGGGGTAGCACCCCTTTAGTGTATGTCATTCCTTATGGATAGAGGTGGTATCATGGTATGGAGCCCAAATATTTAACCTATGTTGTTGCTGCAAATTTTTTGATTGTTGGAAATCGAGGATCCTCGGATAGATCGGTTACGATCGGGGGATGACATATTCATGTCAGTAGTTACCCAGTTAGGGGTAACCCGGCCTTGTGTTGGCAGAGATCCGGTTTGGTTCTCGAGATGTCATTCCAGAGGCATTTCCATGTGGCAATGGGAAGTTCCTTGGCCTGACCATTTGTTGGAAATCCAAAGAAACAATACGGGACTTGTACGGTTTTAGTTGTAGAACCTGCCATTTACTTATGGTGGCGCCCCACTGTTTAGATGGTAGCTATAGTAGGCATACGATAATGGTCGTATGTTGGCTAAGATTTATATCTTTACTTTCGAAATGAATTTTTCCTACACTATGCACTAGTAATAATATCAAATGTTTCTTTTTAATGCGTATCAAGCATCTTTGACTATCATAAGGAGAAATCTCCTCCGATTTTGTGTTTGCATTGTGTGTGTGTGTGTGGGAGGCCTTATGGTAGTCTCATTTTTAAAAGCATTGCGAATTAACTTTAAAAATATTCCTCTATTTAGATTTAGAGAAAAATAAACTGTTTTAGTTCTCACACCAGTCACATGACTGACTCGGAGTTTATTGTTTTCCTTCCTAAACTCTGGGTGCCCACCAATTTCCACACGGGCAGTCAAGAGTTTGGTTATCAGGTTATTCTGGATTTAAGAGTGCTATGGAGCTCAGGAGGCGAGCTGCATATTGAGACGTACCACTTGTATATGATATTATCTATGTATTATTCCGCTGTGTATTCTGTATGAGGACAAGTTTATATAACTCTCCATTGATGTATTGACTCTGTTGTCTATTGTTGTTGTAAACTCTGATAATGATGTAAGGTATAAATGTACAGTTCTTTGTTTTAAAGATTATTCATTTATTTATTATATGTTGTTCTGCTGCGAATTGTGAGATTCTGATGTTGTTCTGTTATTTTTTTCTGTTTCTGTCTGTTCTGTTCTATCTTCTTCTACCTTTTCTTCTTCTTTAACCCTAACGGTACAGTTTTCCGGCCTTCGGTAGCTCGGCAGTTGATACAGTGGACGTATTGATGTCGATTTTCGTGGACGAAAAACCGCGTTCGTTACACCTAGGCCACCCAACTCTTGCAGCCTTTAAAGCAATTCTCGCCCCGTGCTGCCTTACCATGAAATTCCCTACAGACAATGGAGTCGGTGTTGTGAAAGGGGATCAGAATGCGGGACGGGAATGTTATCTGATAGAACTGCGTGAAGCAAGAAAGAGAGAAATGGGAAAGGATGCGGCGGCCCCAGTCCGCATCAAAGAATCAACCTTGTAGCAATTACAGGGTGGACCCTGTACTGGCGAATGTAGTGAAGCACGAAGAAAAATGGATCCTAGAAAAGCCAGTGCAGGGGAGAATCGAGTGGTGCCAGTGGAAGTAACGGTACCAGTACCTGTTGACCCAAAAGACCCAAACAAGGTGCCGAATGTGGGTTCACAACTTAATGCGGCGGTTCAGAATATTTTGATATCATTCCTGAAAGCAAATCTGGATGTATTCGCTTGGACCCATGCTGATATGTGTGGAATATCACCAGAAGTTGCAGTACATACTTTGAATATTGATCCGAAGTTTACACCTGTGAAGCAGAAAAGAAGAACCCAGGGTCCTGAAAGGTCAGCAGCATTGAAAGAAGAAGTGGATCGGCTCATGGAGAATAACTTTATCAAAGAATCTACTTATCCAAATTGGGTTTCAAATCCAGTACTGGTTAAGAAAGCAAACGGAAAGTGGAGAGTTTGCATCGACTTTTCAAATTTAAACAAGGCCTGCCCTAAAGACCGCTTTCCGTTACGCAGGATTGATCAGCTAGTTGACGGAACAGCAGGACATGAATTGTTATCTTTCATGGATGCTTACTCCGGATACAACCAGATTATGATGCATGAGCCGGATCAGGAGGATACAAGCTTCATCACCGATGTTGGTCAATACTGCTACAAAGTCAT
Source organism: Allium cepa (assembly GCA_030765085.1). NCBI lineage: Eukaryota > Viridiplantae > Streptophyta > Magnoliopsida > Asparagales > Amaryllidaceae > Allium > Allium cepa. The sequence continues at coordinate 868,499,115 of CM060943.1, read as the reverse complement.
GCCCTTCGGACTAAAGAATGCAGGGGCAACTTACCAAAGACTTGTTAATGCGATGTTCAAGCCACAGATTGGAAAGACTATGGAAGTTTATGTTGACGTTATGTTGGTTAAATCAAAGAAAGATGCAGACCATATGGATCACTTGGCAGAGATGTTCACCGTCCTCCGAAAGTATGGAATGAGGCTTAACCCTTTGAAGTGTTCATTCGGAGTGGAGTCCGGAAAGTTCTTGAGTTTCATTGTGAGCGCTAGGGGCATTGAGGCTAATCCTGCTCAAATCACTGCCTTAAGGGAAGTCAAAGCTCCTAGAACGAAGTAGGAACTGCAAAGTCTCAATGGAAAAGTCGCTACCTTAAGTCGATTCATTTCCAAAGCTACTGATAAATGCATTCCATTCTTTGATGCTCTGAAGAAAGGAAGAAAAAACTTTGACTGGACTCCAGAATGCCAGAAAGCTTTCAATGAATTAATTCGTCATATGGAAACGCCTCCGATACTTTCTAAGCCCGACAATGGTGAAGATCTTTTTGTATACTTGGCGGTTTCATCTCATGCTCTTAGTGCAGCACTAGTACGGGAAGACACAAAAATTCAGCACCTAGTCTACTACATTAGCAAAAGGTTTACTGGGGCAGAAATGAATTATTCAAAACTGGAGAAGCTCGCCTATTGTCTACTGATCGCGTCAAGAAAATTGAGGCCGTATTTCCAAGCTCACCCTATCAAAGTTCTCACTGATCAACCTCTAAAGAAAGTCCTGTTTCGCCTGAGACTTCGGGTCGTCTTTTGAAGTGGAATATTGAACTCAGCCAATACGACATCACTTATCATCCCTGGAGAGCAATCAATGGACAAGCTTTGGCAGATTTCATCGCAGAATGTACAAACTAAGGTGATAGTGAGGAAATAGTGACTGGTAATTCCCTAATTCGATGGAAATTGTATGTTGATGGCGCAAGAAACGGTTACTGTTCCGGGGCTGGGGTTGTGCTTGAAACCCCTGAAGGCGGTCATTGTGCTATGCTTTAAGATTGGAATTCCCTTCGGCAAACAATGAAGCAGAGTATGAAGCTCTTATTGCCGGTTTAAGAATTGCTAAAGAATTGAACGTCAAAATGTTGCAGATCTTTAGTGATTCACAACTTATTGTATGTCAAGTCAAGAAAGAGTTTTAGACTGAAGGGGGAAATCTACCCGCTTACTTGTCAAGAGCCTGGGAGCTTCTCGATGACCTTGACCATTATATGATAAATCATATATCCCGGGAAGAGAACATAAAGGCAGATTCTCTCGCAAAGTATGCAAGCACTGGTGAAACTCAATTACTGGGACTAATTCCTGTAGAAGTCCTGTCAACTCCAAGCATTGATAAGATGGATATTGACTGGATCACGACTATATCACAGGAGCGAGAATCATGGATGACTCCAATATTGAAATATCTGTGCGATGGTTCTCTACCAGAAAACTCAAAAGAACGGCAGAAGTTGTTAAGAAAATCCTCCAGATACATAATTCAAGATGGCCGATTGTATAGGCGGGGATTCTCAATGCCATTACTCCGATGTGTGACCAAGGAAGAAGCTGAGACAATTCTAACTGAGGTACACGGAGGAGAGTGTGGAGATCATTCAGGTGGTCAAACTCTAGCAAAGAAAATTCTCCGTTATGGGTATTTCTGGCCAGATATTAATCGTAATGCTGCAAGTTACGCCCGAAAATGTGACCGATCCCAGAGATTTGCAAAAATCCCAAGAGCACCTTCCACTGAGATAGCACTGATGGTCAGTCCGTGGCCATTTGCTATTTGGGGAATAGATCTCATCGGGCCTTTGCCAACTATCAAATTCAGAATCAGATATGCTATTATTGCTGTTGATTATTTTACTAAATGGGCTGAATCTGAACCATTAGCTACTATTACTTCTAAGAAGATGATAAACTTTGTAACTAAGAATATCATTTGCCGATATGGTGTGCCTCAAAAGATAATCACAGACAATGGAACCCAATTCGAAAGTGAAGAGTTTCAAGATTTTTGCAAGAAATTCAAGATCCAGAAAAGCTTCTCAGCAGTAGCTCATCCGCAGGCAAACGGGCAAGTGGAAGCAGTAAACAAAATTGTCAAATCGACCATCAAAAAACAGCTGGAAAAAGAGAAAGGTGGTTGGGTCGATAAGCTTCCACTAGCATTATGGTCATATAGAACTACACATAAAACTGCGACGGGGCACACTCCATTTTCATTGGCATATGGATCTGAAGCAATGATTCCGGTAGAAATAGAAGTTCCTTCACACAGAAGAATTCACTTCAACCAAGCAAAAAATGATGAGTTGCAACTTGAAGCACTTGACTTCCTTGATGAAGAAGGGAAGAGGCTCAACTCAGAATTGCGGCCCATCAGCAGAGAATTGCCAGGCACTTCACTTCCAAAGTTCGCCAACGCAGCTTTGAGATTGGAGATCTAGTCTTGAAGAGGGTCATGATAGCAACAGGAGTGTTTGCACCAAACTGGGAAGGGCCGTATGTCATAGGCAAAAAACTTCTCAATGGTACTTTCAAACTAGTAACTATCGAGGGAGATCCAATTCCGAGAGCTTGGAACAGCAATCATCTGCGCCCATATTTTACTTAAAGGCTTTAATGAAATACTGTAAAAGAATGATGAATGTATGATTCTTATATTAAAATCCATTGTAAAGCCAGTGCAATTGAATAATAAGAACTATGAAGTGGATGTAGGCCCATTTTTTTGCCGAACCACTATAAATCTTGTGTTCTTTACTATTATAAACTGCTTTGTTTCATTTCGATATATGAAATACGTCAATTGTATTGCTAAAATGTCGATTTAATAATGCAGGCCGTTAAAAAAAGCTTAGCCATCATAAGACCAAGCAATCCCTGACATCATCCAACAAGAAAATGCTAAGCCGTTCAAAATTTCCATACTCAAATCCTACGTAAGAAGTGCTTGAAGCAAAAAAGTTAATGATTCTGCTGGAAGTGGGCCCTTGCTAACTAATTGTGGTTGTTTGTACAAATAAACATCCGATTAAATAGCCTGTGTCTACCCCCGTCAACTCGCTCAACTATGAAGTACACTTCTTTGGATAAAGGAAATTACTGGCAATATAAAGGGAGGTGTGTTTGAAAAAGATAACGGGGATCGCCGATATGGATAAATGGCAAAGAGACATGGGCGAGCAAGCATCAAACAGCCAAAGACCTCTTCGGAGGCACAAGCCCTCTTCGGAGGCACAACTCTTCGGAGGATAAAGACCTCGAACGGGGCATGTTAGAAAACGAAAGTTTTCTTTCTCAACAAAAAAGATTGGTATGGAATGACCGAGAGCACCTTCCCAACTGGAAGGTAAGACGCTTGTTCACTAGCTGAGACAGTTTGCGCAGACAAGCGTCCAAGTAACTTGCGTCCGCCCCGTGAATCCATGGGATGAACGGAGGCACCTTCCCAAGTGGAAGGCAAGGCGCTTGTTCATTAGCTGAGATTGTCTGCGCAAATAAACGTCCAAGTAACTTGCGCCCGCCCCGTGAATCCAGCCAACCATGAGGAAGAAACTTCTAGGCATACTCGGAGGCACGCATTCCACCGAGATTTGAAATAAAACTTCACAAGTGCTGGAATGTGAAAAGCCCTCTTTGGAGGCCCATTTCACCATATTTGAAATGCTAAATGACCTCTAACGAGCTTCGCCAGAAAAAGAGAGCTCTTTCTCAAAAGAAGATTGTGGACTGATCGGTGGTATAGAACGCTTTTGTTCGCCCCGTGAATCCATCCAACTGAGAGAAGGAAAATCCAAACTTCTAGGAAAAAGCCCTAATCAGAGGCACACATTTCACCGTGATCTGAAATAAAACTTCACACGAGTCGAGATGTGAAAAGCCCTCTTCGGAGGCCCGCTTCCCAGCGAACAGGGAAAAGATAAAAGCCTCTCCTAAGAGGCAGAAACAAAAAGACCTCTTCCCAGAGGCACAATGAAATAAAAAAGACCTCTTCCAGAGGCACAATCAAACAAAAAAGACCTCTTCCCAGAGGCACAATCAAACAAAAAAGACCTTTTCCCAGAGGCATAATCAAACAAAAAAGCCCTCTTCGGAGGCACAAGCAGGTCGAAGCCCTTTTTCGGAAGGCCCACTGTACTATGAAGTAAAATTCACTTGCCAAAGCAAAAGTGACTTTTTCCAAAAAGTGAAGTATAAAAACTTCGCGATAAAAAAAAAGAAGAAGGAGAAGATTTCTCCAATACGAGGCGCATTCTACTAAATCAGAAAAATATTTCCTTAAAACGGAAATATTATCCTATAAAGTAAAAATGCAAACCTCCTTCAAATGGAAAAGTTGTTCTCTAAAGAAAGAGTACAAGTCTTCTCGAAACAGAAGAGTTGTTCTCCGAAATTTTGTCAATGTGAAAGAGATTACAATAAACCATGGTATGGGGGCAATATAATATAGTCGTCACAATAATAAAAACAATGCTCAAGCAACATACCATAGGTTTACTGCAACATCACACAGGGAAAATAAAGAAACCTGTATAAAAAAAAGAATAAATGCTTTCTCAAATACAGACAGAAGTTTGTACAAGTAAAAGAATCATTTTATTCCATACTATATAAAATTTTTACATACATGTGCAGGTTTCAAAACAAAAGGAGGCGGGGACCGGTACCCGCACAATCTCCGGTCAACACAAGCTTATATACAAACAAACAAAAAAGCGAGATAAAAAGCACAGGACCAAAGCCATCATTTCTTCCTCTTTCCACCTTTAGAGCCTGTGCCTGGCCGGATGATCAACTTCTGGGGCCGGCTTGTAAGAACAGGGGAAGAAGGAGAAAGGGGCACAATTGGACTTTCCTCTGCTTTTTCCTCGCCAGCTGAATCTTCCTTCTTCATCTTCGAAACTCCACTTTTTGCCCTCTTCTTAGAAGAAGACCTGCTTCCTGGAGTGAAAAGTGTGGTTAACGGCATATCGTCGGAACCAGTTGGTTCCAGAGTCTTTTCACCCTCTTCAGGATCCTCTCCCCTATATTCTTGTGAAGCAATGGGATCGTCCAAGTCTTGGAGAGCTTCTATTTGCTCTTCTTGTGATCCCGGTTGAGAGGCAGAAGGAGGAGTGACCTGAAGAGACGGAGGAGGAATAACTGGAGGAGGGGAAGTCTGAACAATGCTCGGTGTTTTCTCTACAGAAGAAAAGAAGTTAAAGTCAGTATTTCTCGTAAAAAGAGCAGTTAGTGACGCGTCGAAATTTAAAAAATAGTCAAGAAGTTCGTTAAACTCATGTGAAGCGAACGAGCAGTCCACTTGAGTAAGATCAGCAGTAAAGTTACCTGGCGAAGCAGGCTTTACTATGTCAACTTCAAAACCCCGCGCGTCACCGCTCACTTGACTCTCATCTCCATTGTGAGCAGTTGCATCCTCAGTGCTGGCTTTAGTAGGAGGCGGAGAATGGGAACCGGAACCAACAATGTCGATATCGGCCGAAACCAAACGTTGAACTGGGACGGTTAAAGCTGCCTTCCCTACATGTTCTCCTCTTGCCATTCCGGCTCTCTCTTTGGCAAGTTGCTCCTTTCCCCTAGCAAGAGCGGCGCGTGCATCGTCATCAAGATAATTTGTCTCTAAATCCGCCTCAGCATAGTCAGCATTGCCAAACATGTCAAGAATGGCCTCCCACACTTCAGCTAGAGTTATTTCATATTTGAGGCCTAGAAAGGAGAGACTACCACGCCCCAGGACGCTGTGCAAGTAGAAGTCAAACAATGTTGAGCTGATATTGGCCTTCGTTGCCTCATGAGATTCTTCAGCTGCAATTTTGCCGGCAACGGCCTCATCACGCTCTCTTTCAGCTTTAGAGAGTTGAAGTTTTAGCGTTTCGATCTCCACGTCTTGGGAGCTAGTCTTCTTTCGTAGCTCTGCGATGTCAGCAATGTGGCCCTCATTAATTCCTTTTTGCACGTCGAGCCTATCTTCGACATCCCTTTGAGCGGCATGAGCATCTCGCACTTGTTGTTGAAGCACTTTCTCCCTCTGAGAATAGGAAGTGGAGGAAGTGACAAGCTCTTCTTTCAATTTCTCAACTTCTGCTTCGAGCTTTTCATTATAAGCAGTGATGCTCCTCGTCTCGTTGTCATGTTGCTCAAGAGCCTTCTGCCATTCAGATTTGTCATTCTCCACTGTGAGCATAACCTCAAGATTCACGCGATTTACCCTCTGGAGCTCGTCAACAATCTTTTGCCAACTCGACATTCTCTCAATATCGAGTTTGACGGCATTAAGGTTGCGCAACATAGCCTGCTTGTCGATCGGGACCAGGTCGAGGTCGAAGCGCACTCCTTTCAGGCACCAGTTTGGGAATCGACTCTGAAGAGTAGCTGGGCCCGGACCAACTTGATAAGGGGGCCTGCCAATGATTGTTTGGATACCAGTATGTGCCAGGGCAGGAGATTGAGATAGCACAGGAGAAGCGGGCTTCTCGGAAATCTCGGATGCTGGTTTTTCGCCATGTTTGGCTCTTTTACTCGTCTCTTCGGCAGCATGGCTTTTTCCTTCATCGTCACGAGATTTCCGCTTGTGAGAGTCATCTTCCCTCTGGGAAGAATCATGTCGCTCATCCCGTCTTTCATGGCGTTCTTCGTGGGCACGCCTTTCACGAGTCGTGCGGCTCTTTCTTCGTCAGTCTCCCTGTAAGAAGGAAGATATCTCTTGGGATCAAAAGAGCCGCGTCTCCCGTAGTTCTGAAAGTCGTCGTAGTAAGAGCGTCGCCCCATTGAAAGACCTGAAAATTAGAAAAGAAGAAAAGCTTGAGAATCTTTGAAGTAAAGTGCATGTGAGTGCATATAAGTGCTGAAGAATCCTAAGTGTGTGTAACGTGCAAACTACGTGCGTCAAATCACGAACCACTCCTCGGTTACGGGAAGATGATAGGTGTTATAGCTAACTCTTGAGTCGACGGGGCCTGTTGCAAAATGGAGGTTGCTTCAACTGCTGAAGAGGAAACTCTAGCGGTGATAGGTTCGTCTTTAAAGAGCTCCTGTGAGGTGATAAACAGGTCGCTCAACCCTTCAAAAGTGTAATCCCCGCTCTGCTTGGCGGGGCTCGCTTTCTTGGCTACATCATCACCGGACTTCCCTAAGTGTTGAGAAGGGTCTTGAGGTTCTTCTTCTTCAATGACTGGGGCAAGGGAAAATTTGCCAGATGATCTTGCAACATCAGTAGAAGTAGAGCACTTCACTAGAGGAGCCTCAGAAGTAGGTTCTTTCGGTATAGGCTTCTCAGCAGAAACTGGGGCATCTAATGTCTCGATTGGAGAATCGGGAACTTCATAAGGATGAGTAGATCGAGAAGAGTGTAGAAGCTCGTATTGGTGCAGAAGTTCATCTCTCAGCAAAAACTTAATATTTCTTTCTTCAGCCGGCACGACACTTAATCTATCAAGGGTCGTCTTGTGAATGGGGTTTCTAGAGGGAGGAGGAAGTGCTGTAAAAGAAAAGAATGAAGTTAGCACTTTGCAACTCGAATCTTTGAAAGCTGAAACAAAGAAACGGGGATGAGCAATCTCACTTCCTTTTCTCCAGATGGCATAAAACCTTAGAGGACAGCGGACAAAGAAGAATTGATTCAGAAAGCCGTGAGCACTTTCGGAAAGATCAGTAATAAGCTTGCGATTTATGGCACTTCTCACAAATATAAAGGAGGGGTGGTCTTTATTCTTTGCAAATGTGCAGAAGTAGCAAATCTCTTTGAAGCTCAGGAGGCGGTTAAGCGTCCTCCTGAATAAAACACACAATCCCAAAAGGATGGCATATCCATTAGGATGTAATTGAAAGGGAGAGATGGTCAGCCGGAAAAGGAGTTGATGAAGAAACCCATTGAAAGGGGGAATGGCACCACAAAGGCACATCTGACGGTTGACGGCAACAAAACCGAGTGGTGGCCTGTCAGCAGTATCATTCGGGCCAGGAAGCCTAGCATCCGCTTCGGCAATCCCAAATTGAATACGTGATTGATTGAATACCCGCTGACTCAAGGTAGTTGGAGTTCTCTTCGGAGGATTAACCAATGGCTCAGCTATCGGGAAGAATCCTTCAGATTGCTAAATTATCTCTTCTTGAGAAGACATTCTACACAAGGAACTGGATATTCAAATGTGAAGGTGCATGTTTCCTAAATGTATGAAGTATTGTGAAAAACTAACAAAGTGACAAGCAAGTATAACTGGAATTGAATTAATAAACATATGACAATTGTAAAATTTCAGGACTTGTCGCCTTAAGTCCAAATGCAGGTGCAGTATAGATGCAAACAAATCAGCTTTAAGTTGATTAATGTTGCTTTATTACTCCACTTGAATTTGTTGGTTCATAACACGTCATATCATTTCTTTAAGTTGATTATATTTTATCGACTAATCTGTCATTCAATGTGGGCGATCAGTGGCAGTATATTCGTCCCATTTTTCTCTAAGTGTTGTGTTTAACAGGTTATTAACATTAAAGATAGTACAATCTGTAAAGAAGAGCAACAAAGTCCAAGTAATTTATTCTAGCAGTTCAAAGTTGAAATACAATCAAGTTCTGTTGGATGGTACAAATGTTTGAGTTCTGTTCATCTCATAAGTCGCTCAAAGGACCTAGCATAGGTCGGGCCTCTCATAAGTCGCTCAAACGATCTAGCGTAGGTCGGGCTACCTTTAAGTCGTCCTGTTTGGAATTAATATGCTATTCTGGAAAGGTTAAGTACAAGTGTTCAAGGCAACATGAATCTAACCAAATCCTAGGTCATTCAAGTCCTCAAGCGACCTAAAGAGTTAAGTCGTGCAAATCGGTTAGGTCGCAAGAATTTTCAGGCCGATCAATTGGTAAGTCGTAAGTGAGTTAGGTCGCAAGGAAGATGGGTCGGTTAGTTCACATCCAAGCCAATAGGTCACCTGAGGTTCTTAAACCGGTCGTTTCTGATCCCTCTCTAAACCATTCGCTTCTCTCCACCTGGCAAATCGCATGACCTGCTATCCAATAACCCAATAACCGAGAATCACTTCGCCACCTCCAAACTCCTGAAACCTCATCGTCTTCTCCAAGTTTCCAGGAACCCCATGAAACCCTAGGCCGACTCGTTCCTACAGCAACCACTAACCATTCGACAGAGAATCGAAAGGCATATTCGAATGCCAAATTGCATCGTAACAACAAAATTGTGTGGAAATGGTTATGATGGAATCAGCAACGAGTGCAACGGATAAATGCTCAAGATTACCTAAATTCGCTGATGGAATTGACGGTTGAAAGAGGAAAGGATTTCGTGCTAAGTATTTAAACTCAGAGGTTTGTTAATGGCGGCTTAGAATGTTGGAACAGATAAAGTGAAGAAGGAGCGGGTTAAGTAATTTATATGGGAAAAGAGAGGAAGGCATATCGTCACGCGACCTAACAAACCCAATGAGTCGCTTACAACCTAAGGAACTAAGTCGAAGCACACGACCTACGACCTAGGCGTGTACTTCGAGGGGCAAATGTTAATTCCATTGTTATGCGACATAGCGACTCAACAACCCTAACGACCTAAGAGATAAACCGACCTAACGACCTAAAGGTGGAACGACCTAAAAGGTGTAACGACTTAAGAGGTGGAACGACCTAACGTACGACCGAGCTAGGAAACACAGTGAGCTAACAAAAAAAGTACCCTGCGACCTAAGAGTTAAGCGGTCCAAGCGACCCAAGAAGATCAACGGTCCATGAGTTAAGACATAGAACGATTTAGAGCGGCCCCGACCTAAGAATCTACGACCTAACTACCTAAATGGGCTAAGCGACTTACACGTCCAGTGACTTAACGAGTCAGCGATCTATGACCTAACGGGTTAAGGCAGTACAAGACCGCATGTCTCTTCATAAGCTCGCACACGACCTAAACAGGGCCGAGGCAACTCCATAAGTCGCTGCATCTTATGACATTCCTCTTCTAGGTCGCTCCACTCACCCAGAAGAGATCAGCGACCTATCCTAGGTCGCGTGCAACCTGCTAACCCGCTCAGGAGGAGCCAAGTGCAACTAGAATGTGCTATAGCTTGTTTCCTTTAGGTCGCGACCTACGACCTACTTTAGGTCGCAACCTTCGACCCACGACCTACTTTAAGTCGCAGCTTCCGACCTACGACTTATGACCAGAAAACTCCTATAAATACAGCGTGAACTCCAACGTTCAGGGGACTTTTGGATCTCATTCTCGAAGCGCCAATACTCTGCCATTTTCTCAGCTCGAACAGCACTTCAAGCACTCCAAACACCAAGGACATTACGACAAACTTCAAGAGAAAATCTACATCATTCGACATGGATTCGAAAGATTATTCTCCATCGAAGTTTGAACTACTAGTCTAAAGTGTGTTGTAATTGAAGAAAGTTATATAAGTTGTACTTGAGTCAGCAATAAAGAGATTGAAAGTGGACGTAGGCTTGACTATAAGCCGAACCACTATAAAAACTATGTCTTTTACTGCTTTTCTGAGATTTTCCTGCTTATTTCTGATTCCCGTATCGACGGGTGGTGCTTTCACACTTACACAACTCACACCGGGGTCTTAGCGTTTCATTTTTACGCTAACAATAACCCATTTAATTAACCCCTAATTATTTAAATAATTAAGTGTTAATTAAAACTTAATTAGTCCATTATTATTTGATTTATTAATTATTAATTAAAACTAATCTTATCTAATTAATTATTCTTAATTACAAGTTAATTATTCTAAAAATAATAAATCTTAAACCTTTAAGATTAATTCCTTAATTGCTTTGAGTAACTGTTATCCCATTTTTTGGACAAAACTGGAATATCAATGTTGTGTGCGTTTCCACCACGACGGAACCAAGAAGAAGCAAGCAAGCGTACATGAGTCGGGGATTCACTCAAGGTTCAAATATAAAAGTTCATTTGGTGAAACAATGCGAGAGTCCACTCGGAATCAAAGGTCTAAAGTCTCATTCGGCAATCTCATTCGGCGCTGTTCATCCGGCATCCTACTCAGTTCATTCGGTATTTCCCATGTAATGCTGGTCCAAGCATTGCCGGACCACACCCACTCCAAGCCAATGCCGAACCAAGCCTCTCCACCTCAATACCGAACCAAAGCTTGCCTCCTCCATCACCGGACCAAACACCCCCCGAACCAGTGCCTCTCCACAAGCCACCGAACCAGCTCCAAATACTACTGCCGGTCCAACCTACCACCGAATCAACCTCTCTCCTACTAATTGCCGAACCAAAGCTTCGCCGAACCAGAAAGTTGCCAGTCCAGATTGCTTCGGCCCAAGCCCACCAGCAGCTATAAACATCCAAGACCCCTGCCTCCAGCCTCACTTTATAAATAGAGGGGCAGGGGTACAACAATGGGGGACAAGTTTGAGAGCTCAAGCCTGGAAGGAACTCTCAAACAACTTTAGATACTTGTAATCAAAGCTTTGTACTTGTAATCTGAAGGAAAAAAGGAGAATAACATATAAAGTGGACGTAGGCACGTTCTTGCCGAACCACTATAAATCTGTGTGTCTTTTACAGTTTAGTCCCTGTTTTTCATATATTTACATAAATCACCCAAATCACTAAGAACAACATAAAATCAACCAACTCATACGACTTTGGGTGTTTGCGGCCATTTTTTACGCAAACATTTTGGTGCTTTCACTGAGAGGAAACAGCTCCCGCTACAACGGATAGAAGTTGAATTTGAAAATCTAAGAGTTTAGATCTAAGAGTTATGACGAGACAAACAAGTAAAAGGCAAAGGCCAGAGAGAAGTGAACACCAAGGAAGTCAAGAGGCTTCCTCAGGAGGGAATCAAGCGTCGATCTTCATCACTAGGGATGAGATGGAGGTCATGATGAGAAGACAAGAAGAGATGATCCAGAACTTACTTCAACAGATTGGGCAAATTGGAGCACAAATCCAAGGAGCAACTGGAGTTCAGAACGGAGCAGGACCATCTGGCACAGCACCAGAGCTAGGGGGCACTTACACAGAGCATGTTGATCCAACCCCGGGAGGAGAGATGGGGGCATCCGAGCCACCTGGTAGCAATAGAGGAATGAACGTTCAGCCAGGGAGGCATACACATGGAAACTCCCGTGGACACGGGGGGCAGGTCGAAGGCAGTGAACGAGAACTACAGCTTGGAGACAATGACAGATTAGCAGAGATGGTTAGAAGAGCTATGAGAGGCGGTTTAGTAAACAGAGACTTGGAAGATGTAAACAGGAGTCCTTTTTCTTCTGCGATTAGGATGGCTAGGAACCCACCAGAATTCAAGTTACCATCATTGGACATGTACAACGGGAAAACAGACCCCACGGTTCATCTAACAAAGTATATGAGACATATGGAAGTGCTGGGGGCATCAGAGGAGGTTAAGGCCCGGTGCTTTCCACTGTATTTGACGGACATTGCAGCATTATGGTTTAGGCAACTGGAAAGCGGCTCCATAGGAACATGGGCAGATTTAACTGAGAGATTCATGAGGCAATTCAGGGTTCATATTGCGAGACCCAAGAATGTGATGACTTTGGCAACCTTGAAACAGAAAACTGGAGAGACTTTGAGGAGCTTTCTAACGCGATTTAATGCGGCGGCAGCATCAGTGGATCGACCAGATCCATCTATGGTCATGATGGCGGCTGTATCTGGAATAGCTGGTAATACAGAGTTCAAGAATTCATTAACCAAGGACCCGCCTATGAATCTGGGAGAGTTCTATCATGAGGCTGAAAAGTTTCTGCGTTTGGAAGACGCTAGTGCAGAAAGAGAGGAAGAAGATGACGTTTACACAATCAAGAGCGGAAACCCACTTGGAAAGGGTGCGGAGACTAGCAAAGGAAAAAGAAAGGCTGAGGATAATGATGACAGGACAAAGTGGCTACGAAGAGAGCCACGATTCACCACCTATTCAGAGCTGAATGAGAGTTTGGAACGGATTTATCAGGATACCAAGGGGCAAGTTCCGTATCGTAGACCAATGCGAAGGGATCCAACCTCTGACGAAAGAAAATCAGATAAGTTTTGTGTATTTCATGAATTGAATGGTCATAACACTAATGATTGTAGGCATTTGAAGGACGAGGTGGAAGGGCTTATCAGGAACGGTATGCTCCTTCAGTATGTGAGGAGGCGAACTCCAGCGGTGGAGCCAGAGCGACCACCCTCTACATCAGCTAGAGGTGACCCTAGATCAGGGCACCATTTGATTATCCATTGATTGCTTGATTAAAATAACGATGAACAAGTCGTAAGCTTCCACTAAAGCAATTAAATCATTTACACATGTGCGAGATCGCGAACGATCTCCAGGCATGCTCTGAATGATCATTGACTGCTTCAGGATGGGGACTTACACTTTGACATCCTTGCTTTGCTTCTGTTTCGTTTTGATTTGAACATTTGAATTCTTCCTGTTTGGACATTTCTGCTATAAGGTACTATTGCTTTAACATTTGTAACTCCATGGAAAAATTATTTACTTGTATGCCCGTTGGATCGCGAACGATCCACGAGCACCTATTGCATGGCAACGAACTGCCGAACTCTTTGATTCGAAAAATTCCCCCAAACAATAACTCCAACACTGATAATATTAAGTCCCCCCCGGGCACACTCATTCGCCTCGAACGGCACCCGACTTCGAACAGTCACAATTCGCCTCGAACGGCACCCGACTCCGAACAGTCACAATTCGCCTCGAACGGCACCCGACTTCGAACAGTCACAACTCGCCTCGAACGGCACCCGATCGCGAACGATCACAACTCGCCTCGAACGGCACAACTCGCCTCGAACGGCACAACTCGCCTTACCTCAAATGGCTCGATCGCGAACGGTCGTCATTTGAGGTCCGCCACCTGATCACTGACTGTTACACCTTATCTCAAATGGCTTGATCGCGAACGGTCGTCATTTGAGGACCGCCACTTGACCGCGCACTGTCGCACCTTACCTCGAATGACTTGATCACGAACGGTCGTCATTTGAAGTTAGGCGCTTGACCCTGAACGGTCACATTTCATCACAAATAGCTCGGTCTCGAACGATCGACGCGTGGACTTACAGACTCGACCGCGCACTGTCGCACTTTACCTCGAATGACTCGATCATGAACGATCGTCATTTGAAGTAAAGCGCTTGACCTTGAACGGTCACATTTCACTGCAGATGACTCGATCTCGAACGATCGACGCATGGATTTACGCGCTTGACCGCGCAGGGTCGCACTTTCCCTCGAATGACTCGATCGCGAACGGTCGTCATTTGAAGTTAGGCGCTTGACCATGAACGGCCGCGCTTCATCCCAAATAGCTCGATCCCGAACGATCGTCATTTGGGGCTATATAAAATATCAAGCTCTTTACAGGTTGTCAACAAGATACGAACATCCAGCTCATGGCATTACAAAACACGCCTTCCTACCGCAAGGCATATTTTGGGGGGCAAAGTGTTATCCCATTTTTTGGACAAAACTGGAATATCAATGTTGTGTGCGTTTCCACCACGACGGAACCAAGAAGAAGCAAGCAAGCGTACATGAGTCGGGGATTCACTCAAGGTTCAAATATAAAAGTTCATTTGGTGAAACAATGCGAGAGTCCACTCGGAATCAAAGGTCTAAAGTCTCATTCGGCAATCTCATTCGGCGCTGTTCATCCGGCATCCTACTCAGTTCATTCGGTATTTCCCATGTAATGCTGGTCCAAGCATTGCCGGACCACACCCACTCCAAGCCAATGCCGAACCAAGCCTCTCCACCTCAATACCGAACCAAAGCTTGCCTCCTCCATCACCGGACCAAACACCCCCCGAACCAGTGCCTCTCCACAAGCCACCGAACCAGCTCCAAATACTACTGCCGGTCCAACCTACCACCGAATCAACCTCTCTCCTACTAATTGCCGAACCAAAGCTTCGCCGAACCAGAAAGTTGCCAGTCCAGATTGCTTCGGCCCAAGCCCACCAGCAGCTATAAACATCCAAGACCCCTGCCTCCAGCCTCACTTTATAAATAGAGGGGCAGGGGTACAACAATGGGGGACAAGTTTGAGAGCTCAAGCCTGGAAGGAACTCTCAAACAACTTTAGATACTTGTAATCAAAGCTTTGTACTTGTAATCTGAAGGAAAAAAGGAGAATAACATATAAAGTGGACGTAGGCACGTTCTTGCCGAACCACTATAAATCTGTGTGTCTTTTACAGTTTAGTCCCTGTTTTTCATATATTTACATAAATCACCCAAATCACTAAGAACAACATAAAATCAACCAACTCATACGACTTTGGGTGTTTGCGGCCATTTTTTACGCAAACAGTAACTATTCATTTCATTAATTTATTAAATAAATTAATTATTCATTTAATTTTCCCTAATAATTAAATGAAATACAATTAATTAAATTATTATTTAACTTTAACAAGTTTAAATTCAATCTAAAACCTTTAATTGATAAATAATATTTTTATTATAAAAGAAATTTTACAAAAGTTAAAACAAATTTCTTTTTTAAATTGAAACCACTTAAAATTTTACATTATCATTCAAAATTGTTTAAAACACTTAAATTTATAAAACTTAAATTTATTTTGAAACAAAGATTCAAATCCAAATTTGAATCAAATTTAAACTTTGTTTAAACATTACTTTATATTTCAAATTTCTAAATTTAAATTTAAATTTATTTAAAAACATTTTTAAACAATAAACCCCTTTTAAAGTCAAACCAAGTTTAAATTTAAAAGCTTATTTATTTCCAGTCACGATTCAAACCAAAACTTGAATTCACAATTTAAAGTTAGATTTAAAACTTAATTTAAATATCTACTTAGTATTTTTGAAATTCAGTTTAAAATTTGAAACACGACAAATTCTAAACTGCAACAAATTAGCTCGAGCAAACTCGAAATCACTCGAGTAACTCGAGAATCAATTATTTTTTTGCAATTTATTCAAATTCAAATACAATTCAGGTTCTCTCAAACCTGAAACAAATGAACCCATCCGAGCCTACTCGACCTCTGCTCCAAGTCCAACATCCCATACCTCCGAGTCCCATGCCCTAATTCTTCGAGCCACACGCAAACTTACCCGATACAAACACGAGCCCCTTTTCTTCCCTAAAACAACAGATACTCCATTACCACTATGCACCTGCACCACCGGGGCAACCATCTCCGACCCCTCGTGACCCCCTACGCAAGTCACCGATCCTCTCCAAACACCAAATCAACCTTAAATTCAACTACAGAAACCCTAAATCAAAATCTAGCATCGAGCTCGAATCTGGAACAAAATGGGTCGAACTGCAAACGCCTAAATCTACAAACTCCGATCATCTGAGAGGTACCACCTCCGGCCACTTCTTTATCCACACAACCACTATCCCTAACTAAAATCTGGTCGACCTCGATCAATTAATTTGATCGCGGTGATAAAATTTCTAGGACACAGAAAAAACTAGGGTTACATACTTTAATCCTTATTCACTACTGCCACACTGCATTGATTCATCGTCCAGTAATTTTTCTTACATCTATGATCATCATTCTATCACCCGAAACAATTCCGGCCAATCTAATCTTCTAGATTGACAGTTCTAACTCCAAGTGTGATTTCTGGTTAAACCAGAAATACTCAGTTGAATGCATACTAAAAATTCAAATTATAACTTTAAAAATCAAGTCATAAACCAAGTAATTGGTTTATAAACTTAAATCAATGAATCTGGAAAATTTAAATATTGATTACAGAAATTTTGCTCTGTTGCATTTTTGTTTATCCAGTGTCATCACAGCTTTATCATCACTTCCATTTTTTTAAAATAAGATTTAACTATTACTTATATTACATACATACCTGTTTAAATCTTAAACTACAACAATGTTTTAATATGAGATCATAATTTTTGAACATATCTAGAATCTGAAACTTAAAAACAGAAACAAATTCACATTGCAGTATGCATTATACCTACAATCATCTATATACTGGTATAAGCTAAAAGAATACAAACATTTCATTTCTAAAATAAAACAACAACTAAATATTTAAGTTAAAAAAAATGTTACTCACCAAATTTTTATGGAGGCAGAGCACATGTATTTATGAAGAGCTTCAGATTCTTCTTTTATTTTGCATCTGCATTTTGAACATCAGTTTGGTTTATAAACTGCAGATGCTTTAAAACTTTCATCTTGCTTTTGTTTATTTGAAGACTTGAATCTTGATTTATTACTTTGTTCCTTGATGCATGCAGTTACCAGATTCATTTGCATGCTTCCCAGAGAAAGCAGAGAAAGAAAATGCAGGACCCAGTTGCAAAGTGAATCCAGATGTATGTTTCCAGATATTGATTTTAGCTTTGATGAAGTTGCAAATGAATCTTAGGTATATGAATTTGCAGAATTGAATTGAGTTTTGAAGTTGCAGTTTTGGTTGATTTAAAACAAAAATTTAAGAGGTGATTTTACAGATTTATATGAAGATGAGATTTCAGATGGATTTTGAGGAGATTTGCAGGATTGTCTTTGAACAAGATTTCTGTTTTGAAGATTAAATTTGCAGATTTTTCATGGCTGAAGATCACTCAAGTTTTGAAAAAAAGAATAGAAAGAAAAATTGGATTTTTTTTAGAGACGATAGGATTATAAAAGAAAGTTTTTGATTTAATTTAAAATAAAATAAAAACACTTGTTTTAGTTTCTAACATTTGTCACTTAGATAGCTTTAAAACCTACACATGTCTTTTAAGATGTTAATAAACTTACACATGTAATTTAAGTTTTCTAATTTTAATTTAAAATTATTTATAAGCTTTTAAATCTTAATTTACTATTCTTATGTGTATATAAATGAGTTTATCTCTTTTTAAATTAAAAAGAAATGAAAACAATCAAATTATAAATATAAGCTTATTCTAATATTTTTAAAATACTAATCCTTTATTCAAAATATTGAATTCAAATTTTGGATTAATTTATCAAATCCAATTTTAAAGATCAAGTTATATATGGATGTATATATAACTCTTTTAAATTTAAAAATAACATATCCTAATTTTTACAAAAATTATTTATGATTATAAAAACTAAGTATCATCATTTTTATTTAAAAATAACAAATTAAACAGTATTTAATCATTTATAAAAGAGATTAAAAACAAATTAAGAGCATTTGTAATTTGTATTGTAAATTCTTATATATATAAATTCAAACAATATTTTAAAAAGAAAAATAAAACAAAGCTTTAATGTTAATCAAATTTTAAATTCATCTTTAAGCTAATTAAAAATATAAATTTAAACAAATAAGATTTTCCATAAGTATGAACAATAAAATTATTTATTAAATTGTGTTGAAAAGCCAATTCTTAAATTTAAATCAAATTTCCAATTTATCAAATATCAATAAAAATTAGAAAATAGAAAATTGATTCATTTACTAAATTCAAAAATCAAAGTTTATAAACTTACAATATATACAATTATATATATTATAAACAGAAAACAATTTATTTACTTTTAAGAAGATAAAATCTTCTAATTTAAATATTTATTAAAAGATGATTATTAGATCAAACCCCAAATTTATTATTAAAAATTATCAAATCAAATTAGTTTATTAACACAGATTATTAAATTTATATTGCAAAATTTCCGGGATATCACATTCCTCCCCCCTTAAAAGAATTTCGTCCCCGAAATTTAAAAGCAAAGGTAATTTAATAGTCTATCTTAAGATTTTATTTCAAAACACAAGCATATATCAACCATATGCTAACAACCATAGCCATCAATTCATCCAATCAAAATAATTCTAATTATCCAGAAAAATTCTGGATAAAATTTCCACTAGTTTCCCCTGTATAAATATCGGGATACTCACTCTATAGAATCTAAAATATTAACCTATAAAGCTCCTATCCAACAAGATCTACAAAACTAAACAGGATATCAGACTACAGTCAAGTCTGACTCAACAATCACATCTTCCTGAACTGCTGGGTCCACAATCAGAAATAAATCATACACGTACTCCCTCAGTGATACATGAAACACATCGAATTCCAGTTATCCAAACTAGCAATTTAACCTTGAAAATCAAACATCAATCCTCAAAAGAACACTGAAAGAAACCAAACACCACGGATCTGACTTACCCATTCTTACTCAATCTTCAAGCTCTTTAGATCGGAGAAAGCTTACTCAAAATCAAATCTCTGACTCCGGAATCCAAATTCCGTCATCTCTATCCACAGAATACTTCTGACGATCCTGGGCTGCCTACATCTCTCCCGATCAGCTCAAACTTCGCTGATGTCTTTGGAAACAAACTGGACCAAAACAACCCAACAGAATGATCTCCTCAAGATCAATCCAAAACAAAGAACACCAACGCTACTCCACAAACATTAGAAAACTAACTTACTTCTCCTATCCGGAAAAGATACATCAAAAGCACTCCCAAACTGCTTCTGCTGCACAACTCTGATCTGAAGCGGAAGAAAAAATCGAGCACAAACTGGATAACACATCATAGAAATATGGTTCAACAGATCCATAAAAGAAAACACAGATGTCCCACCTGATCGTTGTACTAAACTGAACCACCAGCAGCACTCCTGGTATCCAGTTGATAAGAAAACTCAGCCTCCAGGTACGGACAAACTTCTCATAGCTGAAGAGAACACTTAAACTATCGCAAGTCACTTTTGCGATCAACCCAGCCTAATATCCAAAGAAAACTGTTCTCTCTTTACCAATCAGAACGGCTTACGCTTATTTAGCCAATCCATCGAAGAAATGAAATCCACTCTGCTGCTTCTGAACTCTATCTTCCAAAACTGCTAACCAGAAGACCTTCTTGCTGGCATGCAGAACACTCCGAGCTGCACTGCTGACACTGACGCCAAAGACTTCCTAATCCAAAGCTCTTCGATAAACTCGGACCTCAAACCAGACAGAAACATCCTGCTGAATCCAGCCACAACATCAAAGCAGACATACTTCCCAAACTTGTTCCAAAGAAAAATCTTCGGAGACATCCATAGTCACTGGATCTCATCACGTAGCTACTACTCACTGAGGTATCAAGAAACCATTATTTCCTTCTGCCAACCGACAGATCCAAACTCTACTCATCCAACTCAAAGATAGACTCCGAACCTTAACAGGTTACCTTCAGAGATCCATGAAATCCTTATACTCTGCACAACTCAATCGAGACGGTATTAGGTCTGCAGTCTCGACAGATATACTTCCAACCTCATCACTCAAACTCCAACCATTGGTAGTAGTCATGTTACACACCCCACTACCTTATCTACCTATATAACCTATATTGGAAAACCTGAACAGGTAACCCAACAAATAAGTAGAAGTAATTATATAAATATATATATATTAAAACTACAAATACGCTCTCTCAAGATAGACACCACTCCAGAGCCTAGGTATTCACTCAACCTAATGCTCTGATACCAACTGTGACGACCCGCCATCCATCTTCACAGAATGACGCATCATTAATAAGAAAGAAAGGGATAAAAAAGAGAAAAGAAAGAGAAGAAAGAAGAAACAATATCAGAATCTCAACAGCGGAACGAATAAATTATATTAATAACATAAATATTACATAGTATACCACACTAATCAGAGTTATACATAATTTTACATCACATACTAGACAGTTATAAACACCTGTCTAGTTATACAACTCAATACAACTCAACAAAACAATACCAACACAGAGAATACACAGCGGAACTATATATATCTACAATGCAAAAGCCTACTGCTCCATTTACTCCTCAATAATTCGTCAAAAGCTAACCTGAATCGCTTGGCTACTCGTAAAAATTTGAGTACCCAAGAGTTTAAGAAAACAGAAGATAAACTCCGGGTCAGACATGGTTCTGGTGTGAGTAACAGGTTAAAGTTGCTTAACCTTGAAAAACCTTTGAAAAGAAAAGTGTCACGTAAGACTTCCCACACATTAACATGGAAAAGTTTTTACCTTACGCTAACCAAAAAATTTGATTGGAAATCCAGTGATATTATAATAAGTCTAGGGTTTTCAAGTAAATAAGAAATAGCCGAAATTGTTACATTTATTAAATTCCAGCTACTAGCCACAAAAGTGGGTAATACAATCAAAACCATTGGCACTTATTGGATTTTGGATTCCATACAATGGCAGGGCTACTGGGGCACCGCCCGTCACAGTACGTGGCCTAGATCAACGTACCGAGGAGCCACCCTAACTCCCCTGCAACACAAGACCGGAACCATCCCTTACTGGACAGTCCCGAACAAGAAAACCCCGCAGTTGGTGTACATCCAACCGCACACACAGCCGAATAGAAAGGGACATTTAGACAGGGGTAAATCTTGCTCTCTAGTGGGAGCTACCCACGAAGCCTTGCCGCACCTCCCCTGTTTTAGCCATTCCCGGTTGATGAGGCTTGAGGCTACGATTACCTTTTAGAGAACACATCTCTTAGAATGCTCATCGTCCACCTGACGATGTTCTGAAAGCATTCAATCCATACAAGTTCGTTCCGGGTTCGAATGAAACCGAAGACATTATCTCGTTACACTCATTTTGGAATCACCCTAAGAGTTAACGACGATAACCCTTGCACTCTGAATCACCATCTCGAACCTATAAGAACTAATTCCGTCAAACTCATCACGGAATCACCCCCAAAGTTATACTTATGTTTAGGCCTTACACCTCGAGTCTTCACTCTTCACAAGAGATTCACGACCTATCGATAATTTGGATCGATGTGGTTTTCGGATATCCAAATATGGAAACCCGATCCCGATCTCATCAAAATCCAAAACGTGTCTTTTAAGGACAAGTTGTTTTAAAGGTTTAAAACAATTCAATTATCTATGTATCCAAATAGATAAATCACAGATTCACAACAAATAATCAACATTATCATCATATCAGATAAACCATATTATCATTTTCCAAAAGATAATCTAAATCACCATCACACTGCAACCAATGCGTCCAAATCACTCAACAATATCTATCTCATATCCGAGATTCAAATCATCTAAGCAAACAACATTATCCATCCATATAAACAATGATTTACCACACCAAATATAATTAATTTAAAATGAATTAAATTAATTACCTCATTTCTAATTAATTTAAAGTAAATTAAATTAATTACTTCATCATCACTAATCTTGCTTATATCATTATTAATTAATTATCAATCAATTAATTAATCATCCAACAATTATTTATTTTAATTAATCATCCCTGATTAATTTACTTTTAATTACATTCCTGTAATTTTTACTAATTAATTTCTTTAAATTAATTATATTTAACCAAATATAGTAATTAATCTTTAATTGCTTCCTTAATTAAATAGCTATAATTAATTACATTAATCCTTAATTAATTACATTAATTATTTCCTTATTCATTGATTATTTCTAAATAACTCATTCTTAATTACATCATTAATTATAATAATAAATGATTTTCTAATTACATTTTCTTTTTAAATTAATTACATTAAGTAATTAATTTTTATTAAACCATAATTGTTAATCACCCTTGATTAACTCCATTCAGTAATTAACTACCCTTAATTACTTCACTAAATAAATTAATTACTCATTAAATAATTATTTCCAATTAATCCCTTGAATAATTCACAAAGTAATTATACTCAAATTACTTCATTAATAAATCATCTTCAAATAATTACATATAGTAATTACCCATAAATTACTTACCTAAGTAATTTCTCTTTATTTAATTACATTAAGTAATTACACTTCACAATCCTCATATGATTAATTTAAATTAATTAAACTAAATTAAGTAACTTAATCTAATCAAATTAAACTCAATCAATTACAATAAGTAATTAATTCCTTAATTACTTCCTTAAATAATTATACTAAAAATTTACACAAATGGTTATCTTTGAATTAATAAATCTAATTAATTATTAAAATTTAATCACATTAATTAATTATTAAATAATCCTTAGTAAATGACCTTCACTAACTATTTAACAATTCATTAATTATTTCTAAAGTAATTAACCCATATTAATCATTATTTATTTACAAATTAAATAACCCATTTAATTAACCCCTAATTATTTAAATAATTAAGTGTTAATTAAAACTTAATTAATCCATTATTATTTGATTAATTAATTATTAATTATTAATTATTAATTAAAATTAATCTTATTTAATTAATTATTCTTAATTAAAAGTTAATTATTCTAAAAATAATAAATCTTAACCTTTAAGATTAATTCCTTAATTGCTTTGAGTAACTATTTATTTTATTAATTTATTAAATAAATAAATTATTCATTTAATTTTCCCTAATAATTAAATGAAATACAAAACATTAAATTATTATTTAACTTTAACAAGTTTAAATTCAATCTAAAACCTTTAATTGATAAATAATACTTTTATTATAAAGGAAATTTTATAAAAGTTAAAACAAATTTCTTTTTAAATTAAAACCATTTAAATATAGACATTATCATTCAAATTTGTTTAAAACACTTAAATTTATAAAACTTAAATTTATTTTGAAACAAAGATTCAAATCCAAATTTTAATCAAATTTAAACTTTGTTTAAACATTACTTTATATTTCAAATTTCCAAATTTAAATTCAAACTTATTTAAAAACATTTTTAAACAATAAACCCCTTTTGAAGTTAAAACAAGTTTAAATTTAAAAGCTTATTTATTTCCAGTTATGATTCAAACCAAAACTTGAATTCACAATTTAAAGTTAGATTTAAAACTTAATTTAAATCTTTACTTAGTATTTTCGAAATTCAGTTTTAAATTTGAAACACGGCAAATTCTAAACCGCAACAAATTAGCTCGAGTAAACTCAAAATCACTCGAGTAACTCAAGAATCATTTTTTTTGCAATATATTCAAATTCAGAAACAATTCAGGTTTTCTCAAACCTGAAACAAATGAACCCACCTGAGCCTACTCGACATCTGCTCCGAGTCCACCATCCCGTACCTCCGAATCACATGCCCCAATTCTTCGAGCCACACGCAAACTTACCCGATACAAACACGAGCTCCCCTTTTCTTCCCCAAAACAACAGATACTCCATTACCACTGTGCATTTGCACCACCGGAGCAACCATCTTCGACCCCTCGCGGCCCCTTTCGCAAGTCGCCGATCCTCTCCAAACACCAAATCGACCTTCAATTCAACTACAGAAACCCTAAATCAAAATCTAGAATCGAGCTCGAATCTGGAACAAAATGGGTCGAACTGCAAACGCCTGAATCTCCAAAATCCGATCATCTGAGAGGTACAACCTTCGGCCACTTCTTTATCCACACATCCACTATCCCTAACTAAAATCTGGTCGAGCTCGATCAATTAATTTCATCGCGGTGATAAAATTTCTTGAGCACAGAAAAAAACTAGGGTTATATACTTTAATCCTTATTCACTACTGCCACACTGCATTGATTCATCATCCAGTAATTTTTCTTGCATCTATGATCATCATTCTATCACCAGAAACAATTCTGTCCAATCCAATCTTCTTGATTGACAGTTCTAACTCAAAGTGTGATTTCTGGTTAAACCAGAAATATTCAGTCGAATGCATACTAAAAGTTCAAATTATAATTTTAAAAATCAAGTCATAAACCAAATAATTGGTTTATAAACTTAAATCAATGAATCTGGAACATTTAAATATTGATTACAGAAATTTTGCTCTGTTGCATTTTTGTTTATCCTGTGTCATCACAGCTTTATCATCACTTTCATTTTTTTTAAATAAGATTAAACTCTAACTTATATTACAAACATAAATGTTTAAATATTAAACTACAACAATGTTTTAATATGACATCATAACTTTTGAACGTATCTAGAATCTTAAACTTAAAAACAGAAACAAATTCACACCGCAGTATGCATTATACCTACAATCATCTATATACTAGTATAAGCTAAAAAAAATACAAACATTTCATTTCTAAAATAAAACAGCAACTAAATATTTAAGTTAAAAAAAATGTTACCCACCGAATTTTTATGGAGGCAGAGCACATGTATTTATGAAGAGCTTCAGTTTGGTTTATAAACTGGAGATGCTTCAAAACTTTCATCTTCCTTTTGTATTTGAAGACTTGAATCTTGATTTATTACTTTGTTCCTAGATGCATGCAGTTGCCAGATTCATTTGCATGCTTTCGAGAGAAAGCAGAGAAAGAAAATGCAGGACCCAGTTGCAAAGTGAATCCAGATGTATGTTTCCAAATATTGATTTAGCTTTGATGAAGTTGCAAACGAATCTTAGGTATATGAATTTGCAGAATTGAATTGAGTTTTGAATTTGCAGTTTTGGTTGATTTAAAACAGAAATTTAAGAGGAGATTTTACAGATTTATATGAAGATGAGATTTTAGATAGATTTTGAGGAGATTTGCAGGAATGTCTTTGAACAAGATTTCTGTTTTGAAGATTAAATTTGCAGATTTTTCATGGCTAAAGATCACTGAAGTTTTGAAAAAAAGAATAGAAAGAAAAAATGAATTTTTTTAGCGGAGATAGAATTATAAAAGAAAGTTTTTGGTTTAATTTAAAATAAAAAAACACTTGTGTCAGTTTCTAACATTTGTCACTTAGATAGCTTTAAAACCTAACACATGTCTTTTAAGATGTTAATAAACTTACACATGTAATTTAAGTTTTCAATTTTAATTTAAAATTGTTTATAAGCTTTTGAATCTTAATTTACTATTCTTATGTATATATAAATGAGTTTATCTCTTTTTAAATTAAAAAGAAATGAAAACAATCAAATTATAAATATAAGCCTATTCTAATATTTTTAAAATACTTATCCTTTATTCAAAATATTGAATTCAAATTTTAGATTAATTTATCAAATCCAATTTTAAAGATCAAGTTATATGTGGATGCATATATAACTCTTTTAAATTTAAAAATAACAAATCTTAATTTTTACAAAAATTATTTATGGTTATAAAAACTAAGTATCTTCATTTTTATTTAAAAATAACAAATTAAACAATATTTAATCATTTATAAAAGAGATTAAAAACAAATTAAGATCATTTGTAATTTGTATTGTAAATTCTTATATATATATATATATATATATATATAAATTCAAACAATATTTTAAAAAGAAAAATAAAACAAAGCTTTAATGTTAATCAAATTTTAAATTCATCTTTAAGCTAATTAAAAATATAAATTTAAACAAATAAGATTTTCCGTAAGTATAAACCATAAAATTATTTATTAAATTGTGTTGAAAAGCCAATTCTTAAATTTAAATCAAATTTTCAATTTACCAAATATCAATAAAAATTAGAAAATAGAAAATTGATTCATTTACTAAATTCAAAAATCAAAGTTTATAAATTTACAATATATACAATTATATATATTATAAACAGAAAACAATTTATTTACTTTTTAAAAGATAAAATCTTCGAATTTAAATATGTATTAAAAGATGATTATTAGATCAAACCCCAAATTTATTATTAAAAATTATCAAATCAAAATAGATTTTTAACACAAATTATTAAATTTATATTGCCAAATTTCCGGGACATCACATCCACTATGTACCAACAAAGTGATACCATTTGTATTGGTTTCGACCAACTAGGTTTCGACCTGATGCATAGCAGAAGGTCTAGGTCGAAAGGATGCTTCCGAAAGTGGCGGAACCTACTTTTTCTGGGCAAAGGCCGTTTCTACCAAATAAAGTGATTTCTTTATAACTAACTTGCCTACATACAAAAAATTGATTGGTTGCCTTAATTTTTTAAATTATCCTTCAAATACTTATCGCACAATTTCAGATCTAAACCATAATTAATTTTAACAAATAAGCCCTTCTATATAACAACAATTAAATCATTTAGGTCCTTCTTTCAAAATAATTTAATTTCAATAATAAATCTCTTAGTAAGAATCCCCAAAGATGATAGAAATTCACTTTTAATATGTTATATAATATATATAAATATCAGACCCAAATTCATCATAAAATTTCCAAAAATAATTTCTAACCCCAATTGACCATATTTTCCCTTGAAAATTCATAATAAACTTTCCATAGCTTGGAAAATTACGAAAATTGGAACCCATATCCAAAATCATATTTTGGATAACATAAATTTTTTCCACGGCATTAGAAAATCATTTGATCTTGGGTTTTTCCCTTAAAATCGTATATATACCCACATTTAAACCATTAGATTTAAATCAACATATTATAAATCCAAGCGTATCTTTCAAAAATCATTATATTGGATTAAATATTAAATCTGAAATCAATTGATCATATAAGAATCAAAATATAGATGTTTTTATTATTATTCACCTTAATTTGGATAAGGAATTTAGGGGTGTTTAAGATTGATTCCTCCAGCTTTAATCCTAGGCTTTAATCTTGAATTCCTTCTTCTCTTCTTACTCCTTAATGGCCGGCTCATATTTTCTTTTTTACGTTGATTTTGTTTGTGATATAATGAACATGAATGGCAGGAAAGAGTATAAGGGTAGAAAATATGGGCAGCAATTACCTTAATGCACTTATGTTAATTTAATTATCTTTTAACAATTTATAAGCCCGTTAGACTTAATCAATTTCGGCCTTCAAATTTGTTAACAAATCGCAGTCTCCTTACCACTCTATTTAACGACCGCCTTTCATTCCATATAAAGATGCATCATTATTAAGAAAGAAAGGGATAGAAAAGAGAAAAGATGAGAAAGAAAGAAATAAACAAAATTAGAGTCTCATAGCGAAACGAATAAAATATATTAATCACATAGATATTACATAGTATCATATACATCAGAGTTACACAGATTATACATCACATGTTAGATAGTTATAAAGACATGTCTAATCATTACAACTCAAGTACATCACAGAGATACAGACACAAACACTCGCAGAGCGGAACCATAATATCTATATATGCTGGAGCCTCCTGCTCTAAGTCTCCACCATAAATTCATCAAAGCTAACCTGAATCCCATTGCTACTCATAAAAATTTAAGTACCAAGGGTTTAGTAAAATAGAAAATAAACTCTTGGTCAGACATGGGTCTGGTGTGAGTAAACGGGTTAAAGTTGCTTAACTTTGAAAATCATTTCAAAAGAACGGTATCTCGTAAGACATCCCACACATAAACATGGAAAAGTTTTAACCTTACGATAACCAAAACATTTGATAGGAAATCCAATGATATTATAATAGTGTTTAGGGTGTTCAAGTAAAATACATAAATAGCTAGAATGCTTACATCTCACGTTCCAACATAGTTGGGCACAATCAAAACGTACGGCACCTATTGGAGATTGGATTCCATACAATGGCAATGCTACTGTGGTACACCCGTCACAGTATGTGCCCTAGTTCATCGTACCGAGGATCCACCCTGATCCCCTGCAACACAAGGCCGGAACCATCCCTTACTGAATAATCCCGATTAAGACAACCTCGCGGTTGGCGCGACCAATCGCCCACTAAGCCGAATAAAAAGGGACTTCTGGACAGGGGGAAATCTTATCCTACTTGGGTGCTACCCACTTACCATTGCTGCACCTCCCCTGTTTTAGCCACTGCCGGTTGATGAAGCTTGAGGCTACAATTACTTTTTAGAACACATATCTTAGAATGCTCATTGTCCTCCAATGACGATGTTCTGAAAGCATTCAATCCATATAAGTTTGTTTCGGGTTCGAACGAAACTGAAGGCCTTATCTCGCTACACTCATTTTGAAATCACCGTCAGAGTTAACGACAAAAGCCCTTGCACCCTGAATCTTCATCTCGAATCTGGAAGCACTATCTCCATCAAACTCATCTTGGAATCAACCTCGGAGTTTAAGGACACATAGATCTTACACTTCGAGTCTTCATCTTGATGTTCATTAGAAATTTCATGACCTATCGTTTAATTTGAATCGATGTGGTTTTCAGATATTCCAATTTGAAAATCCAATCCCGGTCTCATCGAAATCCAAAACGCCGTCTTTCAATGTCGAAGTTGTTTAAGGGTTTAAACAATTTAAATTATTTAGCGCAAAATGTTTACATAAATAGATATTTCACACTATCACAGATAAATAATCCATATTATCACAATTCAACCAAAAGCAGCATATATCACATATCAGGGATATTACATAATCCAAGGCATTCAACATTATTCAATCATCCATAAGCAAGATTAATTGTAACACCATCTCTAATTAATTTAATTAACGACCAACGAATTAAATTAATTACTTTAATTACTTTTAAATCCTCCCTACTTAGCATTAATTAATTATAAACCAATTAATTAATCATCCTTAAATTTCATCTTAATTAATCATCCTTGATTAATTATTCTTTAATTGCATTAAGTAATTAGCCTTTAATTGATTACACAAATTAATTATCCAATAACCATTCACATTAATTAACCCTTAATTACTCTCATTAATTAATTCAATTATTAATTAATTACATGAATTAATGATCCTTAATTAATTATTTCATTAATTAATTAACTATAATTAATTACATTGATCCTTAATTAATTACATTAATTAATTACACTTTAACTAATCACTTCTATTAATCAACCTTAGTCACATACAACAATTAACTATCCTTTAATTACTTACATTAATTAATTAACTCCTTAATTAATCATATTAATTAATTCTTTATTTAATTACAATGAGTAATTAATCGTTAATTAAGTAATTATCCTTTAATTACTTTCCATCAAGTAATTTCCCCCTTGATTAATTACATCTAGTAATTACCCATTAATTACTTGCACTAAGTAATTACACTTTATTAATTACATTAAGTAATTATACTTAATCAATCATCAAGTGATTATCTTAAATTAATAAACTAATTAATAAAATTAAATTAATCAAATTAACTTAATTAATTACATTGAGTAATTCATCGCTTTAATTACCTCCATTAATTGATCACTCTTTAATTAATTACCTTTAATTACTTAGATTAATTAACCCTTAATTAATCAAGTAATTAACTATCCTTAATTAATTAAACCAATTATGTTAATTTAATTACATTAATTAATTATCTCTTAATCACTAGTTAATGACCCTTAAATTAATTGCACTTGTTAACTATCCATTAATTACTTCCATCAAGTAATTTTACTTGGATTATTAACATAAATTAATTAACCATTATTAATTGCATTAAATAATTAACTTTTAATTAATTTCACTACTTAATTATCTTATATTAATTATATACTTAATTACATCATTAACTTCATTTTTATAAGAAAAAAACATTTAGGAACTAGTTACAAAATTAACTAGCATATAATTATACCAAACAAATTTTTTAAAACAAATTTACTTTAAAATTTTATCTTTGAAAACATGTACAAAAAATTGTCTAAATAAATTACTTTAGAACTATGGTGTACATCCTTTTTAAACTTACACATCTCTTTTCATATATTTTAAAAATAAAAAATAAAAATTTAAACATTTCCCTTGGAAACTAAATAAATACTTTTACTTAGAAAACTTGTTTTTGGTTTAGCTTTTAAACTTGTATTACCTATGCTTTTAAAAAACTGTTTCATGTTTACTTTGCTTTTAAAAACCGGGTTAGCTATTAGAAAAAACCCGAGCAAAACCCGCAAAATCATCGAGCTAACCCCGCATCACTCGCAAATTCATCTCGTCACTTCCTCCCTTCGAGGCAAACATGCATTAGCATCGAAAATGACCCGAGACAAAGCTTTTCTCCCAAAGCCAAAAACAACCCTGTCAATATCGTGCGCGCGTGCACGTGCACGACAACTCCACACATTTTCGATCAACCTCCCGATCATCAACACGGTGCCGATTAAATCGCCGACTCAAATGTCCACCCAGATCGACGAAATCGACAGCCAAATGAAATCGAGTCACTTGATCAAAAACTGGAATCAAACCCCGATTGGAAACCACCAATTTCCGAAGATCTCGACCTCGAGAACCCATGCCAACCTTACTAGAGATTCGTCACGTCGCCGTGCTTGTAACCCCCTTCATGCGATCACCTCGATGACGAATGACGTCGCATGAAGCTCGCAAAAACCTCGACGAAAACAAGCCTCTGAACCCTAGTTCATTGCTGGCCGGTCACTGCGACCGCTGATAAAATCTAGCTCCATTTTTCCAGAGATCATCATCCCTCAAGCCATTTTCTACAACAACCCCGAGCTCCAAATCGTCATTGATCGATGACAATATAAGAAAACACCTAAATCGATCATCTCGAGATATCTCACTATTTACTTATCTAAAAATCATGATCTTTCTTCCTAAATTCATCATATTGCAATACATTTCTATTTAGGTAATCAAAACATGAAATTATGAACTTTGATTTCCGACATAAATTTGTTTATTATACTAATTTCCAAATTTTAAAATTCTTAATATAAACTCTCGAGATTATTTTTAGAAGAGATGTTGCACAATTTCAATCATCTTTCATTTATAAATCAAAACCTAACATTGATTATAGGGAGAGATATTGAATTTTTTCTCAGTGGATCAAGGCCTGCAACACACAACATAGCATATCTATATATATCGGACAATACTCATGCATCAAGGTTTAATCACTGATTTTATAACCGTTTTAAAAGAAAAGTTTACTCACCTTTTCAAAACAGAGAATAGGCTTGTTTTTGTTTCCTGGAACTTTGCTTTTTTAAATCCGTACTTGATGTTGATTTTCCTTGATCTACTGGTTGATAGTTTGTTGTTGATCTTCATTATGTTTGCATGTTCTTAGGATGAAAATTTTGAAACTAATGTTTTATATAGCTTTGATTTTCTGGTTTTTAGTTCATATGTTTAAGAAGAAAGAAAGTACTAAGGAAATTTGAACTGAAAAAAATAAAATAGGTTTTCCTCTCTAAAACATTAGTTATATACTGAAATTTTTAAAACAAAAGTGTTTTCCACTTGTTAACTCAAATTATCCCTAGCTTACAAATGTATATTGCATGATTTAGTTTTCTTACAAACGCAAATATATGTATTATTATGTTTAAACCCTTGCTTTAAAAATTTCTTATTCTATTATACTTATGTAATATTAATTTAGGTTTATATTTATTATTTATACTTATGTTTTATTAATATATATTTATGTAATATGATTCTATTAATTTATGTTTTATATATATATCACTTATGTTTTTAAACTATATATATTCACAAACAATCTTATTTAAATTTTAAAGTTAAATAAAAATATATTTTAAACAGATAAACATTTACCTTAAGTGTTTTGAAAATATATGGTTAACTTTTAAATATCTTATGAAAAGTTTTATATTAAATTCAATCATAACTTTCAAATTTCAAAATATATATTAAATTTGAATACATGTTTTTATTTGTTAAATTCAAATCAAAGCTTTCCCCATTTATAACATATATAAATATATACACATTATAAATAGAAAGAATTTTAATATTAGCCTCAAAAATTATTATATTGCATTTTAAAACATAACTTCAAATCACAATATATACATATATATTACAATTTGAAAACATATCTTTTATTAAGCTAAAACCAAAGACTTCTTATTTACAATATATATACCATTGTATACATTATAAATAAGAAAAAAAAATATTGGTTTTAAAAGATAAAATTTACCAATTAAATATCTATAAAAAAAGATTATTAAATCAATTTAGATACTTATTAATAAAGATTATCAAATTGTTATTCCCCAAAATTCCGGGTCATCACATTCCTTCCCCCTTAAAAGAATTTCGTTGCCGAAATTTAAAAGCAAAGATAATTTAATAATCCAACAAAAGTTTTAATTTTAAATAGCAAGCATATATTATCAACCATATATTAGCAACCATAGCAACCAATTTATTCTAGCAAACAAATCTAACTATCCTGATACGAAGTTAGGATAGGCCTTTCTAATACTATCAAGAGTTTCCGAGGTACAAACACTAGGATACTCACTCTACTAAATCTAAACAAGCTACACCACTCTAATCCTAAACTCCTTCTCATCATGATCTAAAATCTGAACAAGATATCAGACCATAGTCAAATCCTGGTCAACTTCCAAATCCTCATGAACTGCAGATTCACAACCAGTGATGGATCATACACGTACTCCCTCAATGATACGTGAAATACATTGTGAATCCTTGTCATCCAAACTGGAAATTCAATCCTGTAAGCCAAAACTTATCCTTACAGGAACATAGAAAGATCCAATATACTTCGGAGCTAGCTTCCCAATCTTACCAAATCTTACTGCTCCCTTTACCTTAAAAACCTTAACAACAACGAAGTCTCCAACTTCAAATTCAGGATTTCTTTGTCTCTTATCCACATAACTCCTTTGATGATCCTATGTTGCCCTCATCCTTCCCGATCAGTTCATCCTTTGCAGATGCCTGTTGAATCAAATCTGAACCAAGAGCAAGATGATTTCTGGATTTTACCCAACAAAATGGTGCTCTGAAGATCCTCCAAAATCCAAAATACAAGCTATACTCCACATGCATCAGTAGACTTTGGACTAACTTCTCCCATCTGGAATAGCCAAACGAGTGCACTAGAAAACTTAGCCTTCAGATCCCGAACGAACTTCCTATAGGAATCCTCTAATCCAAGAAAACTGTGAACTTCCGAGGAGTCTGGGGTTGCTTCCACTCTTGCACAGCTGCTACCTTGCTTCCACTGTGCAACTCCGATCTGAAGTAGATGAGAATGTTGTCGATAAGCATAGACTTGTCTAACGCATCCTGTAAGTCATGGTTCATCGGATCCGTAAAAATCTTAGTGACCTAATCGATTCGGTCACAAACACCACAGCAAAACCCTAGCTAGAAAACTAGATCCGATCAATCCTTTTCCAAGAAATTCTAAGCTGCTTTACCAAACTCTCTCTCTAGGATCCATCCTTCTACTTAGCTGAACCACTAGTAACGCTTCTGAAATCAGGTCGATACAGAACTCAATCTCCAGATGCGGACAAACCTCTGACTTCCTCGAAGACATCTGGAAAATCTCTAACCACTTCTATAGCTCCAACTTCTTCTTGAAATGCCTCGATAACATGCAAAAGAAATGGTCTGATAATTTCCTAAACTAATGCAAGTCACCTTTGCCATCCTATCAAGTTCAGTTCCCAAAGACACTTCTCTCTCTTCCCAAACTAGAACAGCTTATGCTTAACCAATCCGTCGAAGAAATGGATCCACACTGTTGCTTCCGATCTCCACCTCTAAAACATTGCTTAGCTAGATGACCTTCCTTCTGGCACACAAAACACCTCTGAGATGCACTGCTACCGCGGATGCCAAAAGCTTCTTATCCATAAGCTCTTCGAACCTCAAAGCCATATCATCCAATTCCACAAGGAGCCTTGAGATGGGCAGACATCTCCTTAAGAAACTCAAGCCTCAAACCAAGCACAAACTCCTCATTGAACTTAGTCTCATCAGCGATGTAGTCAAGCTCCCTTGCCTGACATCCAGAAAACTTCTACACAGCCGAGTCTTCCTTGTAGCAGGTATTAACTGCTCCACAAAATCTTCCTAAACTTGCTCCAAAAGTAAACATCTTCGGGAACATCTATGGTCACTATGTCTCACAACGCAGCTGCTCCGTCCTGAAGTTGCCAAGATACCATTACTCGCTTCCGCTTAACCGACAGATCCAAACTCTTGAAAATTTTCTCACACGAGTGCAACCAAGTTCACACTTTAATGATGGACTCTAAGCCTTTGAAAAGGCCATCGTCCAAGTTTAATGAAATCCTTACAACAAGCTACAAAGCTTACTCGAGGCGGCATTGGGTCTACAGCCTCGGCAAATACTCTTCCACCTCAATACTCAAACTTCTTCCACTTGTGGTAGTCGTGATACACACACCACTACCCCTCCTACCTCTAGAACTCATGTTCACAAACCCAAATAGGTAACCCAACAAATTAGGTACATAATAGATATATATTTAAAAAATACAAGTACGCTCTCTCAAGAAAGATATCACTTCAAAGCCTAGGTATTCACTCAACCTAGAGCTTTGATACCACAATATAACGACCACCTTTCATTCCACAGAATGGTTATGAAGAAAGAAAGGGATAGAAAAGAGAAAAGACGAGAAAGAAAGAACTAAACAAAATGAGAGTCTCACAGCGGAAAGAATAAAATATATTAATCACATAGATATTACATAGTATCATATACATTAGAGTAACATAGATTATACATCACATGTTAGAAAGTTATAAAGACCTGTCTAATCATTACAACTCAAGTACATCACAGAGATATAGACACAAACACTAGCACGGCGGAACCATAATATCTATATACATTGAAGCCTCCTGCTCCAAGTCTCCACCATAAATTCGTCAAAGCTAACCTAAATCCCTTGGCTACTCGTAAAAATTTGAGTACCCAAGAGTTTAATAAAACAGAAAATAAACTATGGGTCATACATGGGTCTCGTGTGAGTAAACGGGTTAAAGTTGCTTAATTTTGAAAATCGTTTGAAAAGAAAGGTATCTCGTAAGACTTTCCACACATAAACATGGAAAAGATTTTACCTTATGATAAAAAAAACATTTGATAGAAAATCTAGTGATATTATAATAGTGTCTAGGGTTTTCAAGTAAAATATGGAAATAGCTGGAATGCTTACATCTCATGTTCCAACATAGTTAGGCACAATCTAGACATACGACACTTATTGGAGATTGGATTCCATACAATGTCAGGGCTACTGGTGTACCGCCCGTCACAATACATGGCCTAGATCACCGTACCGAGGATCCACCTTGATCCCTTGCAACATAAGGCTGGAACCATCTCTTACTGGATAATTCCAAATAAGATAACCCCGCGGTTGGCGCGACCAACCACCACTAAGTGGAATAAAATGGGACCTCTAAACGGGGGAAATTTTTATCCAACATGGGTGCTACCCACTTAGCCTTGCTGCACCTCCCCTAATTAGCCATTCCTTGTTGATGAGGCTTAAGGCTACATTTACCTTTTAAGAACACATATCTTAGAATGCTCATCGTCCTCCAATGATGATGTTCTGAAAGCAATCAATCCATGCAAGTTCGTTCCGGGTTTGAATGACACCGAAGGCACTATCTCGCTACACTCATTTTGGAATCGCCCTCAGTGTTAACGACAATAGCCCTTGCACTCTGAATGTTCATCTCGAATCTGGAAGCACTATCTCCGTCAAACTCATCTTGGAATCACCCTCAGAGTTTAATGAAACATAGCTCTTACACTTCGAGTCTTCCTCTTGATCTTCATTAGAGATTTCACGACCTATCGTTTAATTTGGATCGATGCGGTTTTCGGATATTTCAGTTTGGAAATCCGATCCCGGTCACATCGAAATCCAAAACGCTGTCTTTTAATGTCCAAGTTGTTTAAGGGTTTAAACAAATTAAGTTATTTAGCATAATATATTTACATAAATAGATATTTTACATTATCACAAATAGATAATCCATATTATTAGAATTCAACCAAACATCTCATATCATAAAGCAGCACATATCACATATCAGAGATATCATATAATCCAAGCTATTCAACATTATTCAATCATCCGTAAGCCGGATTAATCATCACACCATCTCTAATTAATTTAATTAACAACCAATGAATTAAACTAATTACTTTAATTACTTTTAAATCATCTTTACTTAACATTAATTATTTACAACCCTATTAATTACTCATCCTTAAATTTCATCTTAATTAATTATTCTTTAATCACATTAAGTAATTAGCCTTTATTTGATTACACAAATTAATTATCCTATAACCATTCACATTAATTAACCCTTAATTACTCTCATTAATTAATTTAATTATTAATTAATTACATTAATTATTGATCCTTAATTAATTACTTTAATCAATTAATTAACTATAATTAATTACATTGATCCTTAATTAATTACATTAATTAATTATACTTTAATTAATCACTTCCATTAATCAACCTTAATTAATCACATACAGTAATTAGGTATCCTGTAATTACTTACATTAATTAATTAACTCCTTAATTAATCATATTAATTAATTCTTTAATTAATTACACTGAGTTATTAATCCTTAATTAGGTGATTATCCTTTAATTACTTTCAATCGGGTAAATTCCCCCTTAATTAATTACATCAAGTAATTACCCATTAATTACTTACACTAAGTAGTTACACTTTATTAATTACATTGAGTAATTAGACTTAATCAATCATCAAGTGATTTTCTTTAATTAATTAAACTAATTAATTAACTTAAATTATTCACATTAATTTAATTAGTTACATTGAGTAATTCATCCCTTTGATTACCTCCATTAATTAATCATTCTTTAATTAATTACCTTTAATTACTTAGATTAATTACCCTTAATTAATCAAGTAATTAACTATCCTTAATAAATTAAACCAATTATCTTAATTTAATTACATTAATTAATTATCTCTTAATCACTAGTTAATGATCCTTAAATTAATTGCACTTATTAACTATCCATTAGTTACTTCCATCAAGTTATTTTACTTGGATTATTAACATAAATTAATTTACCATTATTAATTACATTAAATAATTAACTTTTAATTAATTTCACTACTTAATTATCTTTAATTAATTATATACTTAATTGCATCATTAACTTCATTTCTATGAAAAAAACATTTAGGAACTATTTACAAAATTAACTAGTATATAATTATACCAAACAAATTTTTTAAAACAAATTAACTTTAAAATTTTATCTTTGAAAACTGTACAAGAACTTGTTTAAATAAATTACTTTGGAACTATGGTTTACATTCCTTTTTAAATTTATACATCTTTTTTCATTTATTTTAAAAACTTAAAAGAAATTATTTAAACATTTTGCTTGGAAACTAAATAAATACTTTTACTTAGAAAACTTGTTTTTGGTTTAGCTTTTAAACTTGTATTGCCTATACTTTTACAAAAAATATTTCATGTTTACTTTGCTTTTAAAAACCAGGTTGGATATCATAATAAAACCGAGCCTATCAGAGAAAAAAACCCAAGCAAACCCCACAAAATCATCGAGCTAACCCCGCATCACTTGCGAACTCATCTCATCGCTTCCTCCCTTCGAGGCAAACGCGCAACAGCATCGAGAACGACCTAAGACAAACCTTCTTCTCCCAAAGCCAACAAACAACCCAGTCAATATCGTCCGTGCATGCACATGCACGGCAACTCCACATCTTTTCGATCAACCTCCTGATCATCAACACGATGTCGATCAACTCGCCAACACATACATCCACCGAGATCGACGAAATCGACAGCCAAACGAAATCAAGTCACTTGATCAAAAACTGGAACCAAACCTCGATCGAAATCTACCAATTGTCTAAGATCTCGACCTCGAGAACCTACGCCGACCTTACCAAAGATTCATCACGTCGCCATTATTATAACCCCCATCATGCGATTACCTCCGGTGATCGATCGATGTCGCACGAAACTTGCAAAAACCTCGACGAAAACAAGCCTCCGAACCCTAGTTTCTCACTGGCCGGCCACCACGGCCACTGATAAAATTTAGCACCATTTTTCTAGAGATCATCATCCCTCAAGCCATCTTCGACAACAACCCCGAGCTCTAAATCGTCATCGATCGACGACAATCAACGAAAATACCCAAATCGATCATCTCGAGATATCTCACTATTTACTTATCTTAAAATCATGATCTATCTTCCTAAATTCATCATATTGCAATATGTTTCTGTTTAGGTAATCAAAACATGAAATTATGAACTTTGATTTCCGATATAATTTTTTTTATTACGGTAATTTCCAATTTTTGAAATAAATTCATAATATAAACACTCTAGATTTTTTTTAGGAGAGATGTTGCACAATTTCAATCATCTTTCATTTATAAATCAAAACCTAACATTGATTATGTAGAGAGATATTGAATATTTTCTCAGTGGATAAAGGCCTGTATAGAGCATATATATATATATATATATATATATATATATATATATATATATATATAGACACACTCAGACAATACACAGGCGTATCATACTTATATACATACATTCGCATCCAAGCATTCCTGTAAATATTATATATTATATTTCATCACATACATCAACGTTTAATCACTAATTTTATAACTGTTTTTAAAAGAAAAGTTTACCCACCTTTACAAAACACAGAACATGCCTGTTTTTGTTTCCTGGAACTTTGTTTTTTTTTTAAATCTGTACTTGATGTTGATTTTGCTTGATCTACTACTTGATAGTTTGTTGTTGATCTTCATTATGTTTGCATGATCTCAGGTTGAAAATTTTGAAACATCTTGTATATAGCTTTGAGTTTCTTTGATTTTCTGGTTTTTAGTTTATATGTTTAAGAAGAAAGAAAGTACTGAGGATATTTGAACTGAAAGAAATAAAACAGGTTTTCCTCTCTAAAGCATTAGTTATGTACTTAAATTTTTAAAAAAAAAGTGTTTGCCACTTGTTTACTCAAATTATACTTAGCTTACAAATGTATATTGCGTGATTTAGTTTTCTTACAAATGTTTAACATATGTATTATTATGTTTAAACCCTTGCTTTAAAAATTTCTTATATATTGTACTTATGTAATATTAATTTAGGTTTATATTTATTATTTATACTTATGTTTTATTAATATATATTTGTGTAATATGATTCTATTAATTTATGTTTTATATTTATATATATATCACTTATGTTTTTAAACTATATATATATTTACAAACTATCTTATTTAAATTTTAAACTTAAGTAAAAATATATTTTAAACAAATGAACGTTTACCTTAAGTGTTTCTAAAATATATGTTTAACATTAAAATATCTTTTGAAAAGTTTTATATTAAATTCAATCATAACTTCCAAATTTCAAAATATATATTAAAATTTGAAAGCATGTTTTTGTTTGTTAGATTCAAACCAAAGAATTCCCCATTTATAACATATATAAATATATATACATTACAAATAGAAAACATTTTAATGTTAGCCTCAAAAATTATTATGTTGAATTTTAAAACATAACTTCAAACCACAATATATATACATATATATACACATTACAATTTGAAAACATATCTTTTATTAAATTAAAAGCAAAGACTTCCTATTCACAATGTATATACCAATATATACATTATAAAAAGAAAACAATTTTATTAGCTTTAAAAGATAAAATTTAACAATTAAATAATTATAATAAAAATTATTAAACCGATTTAAATACTTATTAATAAAGATTATCAAATTGTTATTGCCCAAAATTATCGGTCATCACACTCTACATATATATTATTCTATTTATTTTATCTAACTAAATCTCTTGAATAACGTTATCAAAAATTAAGGGTGTTACAGGCTTTCCTCCTTAAAGAATTTTTTTTGAAATTTAGTAAGGAGTAAATAAAAAAGATAGCAATAATCTGCAACAACTTCTAACATCCATACTAGCCTATTTGACAAGCAAAATATCTATATAAAGCCAATACAGACATACCCTCAAAGCAGATCAAGAGAAGTATCTTGAATCATGTCCTCTGTCTCCAAAGTACATTCTTTCTCACTGTTGCTCCAGTGAACTTTCACCAACTTGACCGTCTTGGCCCTTAATCTTTTCTCATTTCTCACTACAACTCGAATTGGTTTTCTAACAAAAGTCAAATTAGGCTCTACCACCTAGTCTTCTAACCCTATTGGAGAAATAGTAGACTCTAAGTCATGCACATACTTACAATATGAGACACATGGAATGCATTATGGACACATGTCATACTGCTCGGCAACTCTACTCTATATGCGAACTTTCCAGCTCTTTTTAAAATCTGGAATGGACTAACACTTCTCTTGGCCAGTTTCCCGACTTTCCAAACCATACTACACTCTTCGTCTGTGATACTTGAAACCCTATCTCCCATTGAGAACTCTAGGTCTTTACAACTCTTATCTGCATACAATTTCTGTCTGGATTGAGCTTCGTTCATTCATCCTCAGATCAACTCAATCTTCTCTGACGCCTTTTTAACCAAATCCGAACCTAAGACTAATCTATCTCAAGTCTCCAACCAACATACGGGTGATTTGCATGGCCTTCCGTACAAAGCTTCAAAAGGCGCCATTCCTATACTAGTCTAATAACTATTATTAATGGAAAATTCAATCAAATGTAGGTGATCTTCCAAAGATCCACCAAAGTCCAATACACAAGCACTCAAATAATCCTCGAGTATCTTATTGACTCTCTCTGTCTGCCCATCCGTCTATGGGTGTATGTTGTACTCATCTTGAGCTTGGTACCTAATACCTCTTATAGACTCTTTCGAAATTCGCTAGTGAATAATGCATCTTTGTCGATGACTTTGCTACTAGGAATCACATGAAGTCTAACTATGTTCTTCGTGAACAACTTCGCCAAAATAGGTATCGTTGACTTGATTGGAATGAAATGGGCAGTCTTGGTCAACCTTCCACTATGACCCTTAAACTTTCATTTCCCCTATTCGACCATGGTAACCCATCTATAAAATCCATGAATATTGAATCCCATTTTCAGACTAGAATCTCTAAAGGTGGAAGCAATCCACTCGGCTTCTGATG
The DNA here is from genome assembly GCA_030765085.1 of Allium cepa. Taxonomy (NCBI): domain Eukaryota; kingdom Viridiplantae; phylum Streptophyta; class Magnoliopsida; order Asparagales; family Amaryllidaceae; genus Allium; species Allium cepa. The sequence continues at coordinate 868,457,260 of CM060943.1, read as the reverse complement.
TTCGGCCTTTACTTGTTGATAGGTTGCACAATGCCTAACCCGCAAGCCAACGTCTCTCTTCATGACTTTCCAATAAAAGCTCCTCTTCATGTCCTGGTACATTTTGGTCCCCCCAGGATGAATCATAAACCAGGATTGATGACATTCTTCAAGAAATTCTCTCCTTATGTTTTCTATATTCGAAATACATAATCATCCCTTCATTCTCTGCCATTCTTTTTGGTCGATTCTAAAATCTTTTAGATTATCGATCTCCGATCCTACCTAAAGCCTCCTAATCCTCTCGGCTAAAACTGGATCCTCTATTTGTTTAGAAGCTATCCTTTCGATCAACAGTGATCGAATTTCTAAACAAGACAACATGGCAATTCTTTGACTAGAACTATTAGTCGATCTATGCTACATGCTATAAGTAAGCAAAGCTTCTAGATCCTTCTATTGTGTCAACATAGCTAACATCACATTTTGATGTTTTTGCTAAGAGCATCAGCTACTTTATTTTCTTTCCCCAGGGTATATTCTATATCAAAATCATAAGCAGCCAAAAACTTCAGCCACCTCTGCTGCCTCATCTTCAACTCCTTCTGAGAGAATAAGTATTTTAAAGACTTGTGATCGGTGTAAAGCTCAAATGTCTCCCCCAACAGATAGTGTCTCCAAATCTTCAATGCAAAGATTAGCACAACCAACTCCAAATAATGAGTAGGATACCTCAATTCATGCGGTCTAAGCTGCCTGGATGCGTAGGCAATAAATTTAGCTTTCTGCTCAACACATCTCCTAGTCTAGTCCTACATGCATCATTGTATACCACCAACCCTTGGTTTCTATCTGGAACTACTAACACTGGTGCATTGGTCAACAAATGCTTTAACTTAGGGAACCATTCCTCACATTTGTCGAACTAATAAACTTCATGTCCTTCCGGGTCAACTTAGGTGCCACTATCCATGAGAAATCCTCAATGAATCTCCGGTAATAATTAGCAAGTCCAAGAAAACTCCTAATCTCGATTACCATCTCAGGTCTCTTCCAATTATTGATAGCTTCGATCTTAACAAGATCCACCGACCAGCCCTCTTCTGTAACCATGTGACCAAGAAACTTAACCTCACTTGGAAAACTTCACTTTCAGCTGATGCCGCCTCAGCATCTCAAGCACTACTCTCAGATGATCCTCATGCTCTCTTTCATCTTTTGAGTACACTAAAATGTCATCTATGAATACCAACTTGAACCTATCCGAGTGCTCTCGGAAAACCGAGTTTATCAATTCTACAAAGAAAGCAGTTGCATTCGTCAAATCGAATGGCATTACTAATAAGTCATACAAACCATACCTAGTCTCAAATGTTGTCTAAGGAATGTTGTCCTCAGCTACTCTCAATTGATGGAACCCTATCACCAAATCTAATAAGGAAAACACATTGACTCCACTCAACTGATCAAACGGATCATCTATTCTTGGCAGAGGGCACCTATTCATGATCGTCCTTTCATTTACCTTACGATAGTCAATGCACGTCCTTGACTACCCATTAGGCTTCTTCACGAATACCACGGCTGTTCCGCAAGGTGAACTGCTTGGTTAGATGAAATTCCTTCCTTTAAGATCCACTAGTTGCACCTTCGATTCCTTCATTTTAGTTGGTGTCATTCTGCTAGGTGGTCTACTAATAAGTTCAGCTCCTCGTACAAGATCTATTTGAAACACAACAACTCGTTTCAATGGTAATCCCGTAACCGGCTCGAAGATATCAACAAATTCTCTTGCTACCCAAACCCGACAAAATTTTTCTCCCACATCTATAGCACTTAACAAGGCACAAACACTCTTGCTGAAATTCTCCACTAAGAAGATGATTTGGTTATGGCTATCAAGGTGTCTCAATGATATTTCTCTATCTTGGAAAAGTATCCTAGCTTGATATTTACCCAACCAATCCGGACCAATAATGATCCCAAAAATTAGTGAAATCAAAAACATATAGTCTGCACGCAAACCTATGACCTAAAAAACCAAGTTCTAACAGGTCACATATCATCCCTAGAGTTGCATACCCTCATATTGGTTCACAACCCATAATGAAGTAATAAGGTATGTGGGTTCTATGCATAACCTATTAACCAATTACTGTGATATAAATGAATGTGATGCACCGGTATCAAATAGTACCCTAACTGGTGTACCTTGAATCAAAAGCGTACCTTCCATCATAGTTTTCCCTTTCTCTGCTGCAGTAAGCCTAGAAGAAAATGGGGGTCCAACAGCAAAAACCTTCCCTGTCTTCGCCTTAACTAGCTCTGGACACTAATTCTTGAAATGCCTAACTTCGTCACAGCTGAAGCATTTGACATTCTTCTTTTCTGCACGCTTCCTCCATTTGCCTAATCTACAATCGTGAGCATAATGACCCTTCTTGTCACACTTGAACCACACTAAATCAGCCTTTGCTTCTTCGCAGCACCTCCATTCTAGGCTCCCTACTTCTTAAATAATTTTCTCTTCTTTTCTTGAGGACTCTGTGATTTAAAAGGCTTCTATCTGGCATAAACAACAAGCGTCTCTTCATGGCGAATGGCCATCTCCACCACAACATTACAAGGATCAAGGATGTGTGTCATGGTCACTCTAGCAAGCTTGGGCCTTAATCTCCGAATGAACCACTCATTCCTTCTGATGTCAGCGGCTATAATGGCGTATCCATATCGAGACGGTTCATTAAATTTAGTAGTGTACTCGATTACCGTGAACTTTCTCATTATTTCTGACTTTGCCACTTTAGATAAAAACCTCTGTTCAAATCTCCTTCTGTACTCAGCCCATGTCAATTCTTCCTATTGAGCTACGGCAGTCGCACTATTCCACCAGGGTAGTGCTACCCCTTACGACAATCTAGAGACTAGCCTCCTCTTTTTCTTATCATCAAAACCCAGATCGGTAAAGATTCTCTCACAGTGCAACAACCAATTTCCAAACTCAGTAACATCCCCTATTCCGACCAACGGCTTTCAACCCAAACTGGTGTAGTCTCTGTTTAGTCTAGCATAATTATTCCCTACTGGAGCTACAGGATTTGCTACACCAACATTACAAGCAACTCTTGCATGCATAAGATTGGAAAAAAACTGATACATCATCCCCGCATCAAATGGTGGATTTCCAACACCCATGTTGGCTTTAGCATTTGGGTTAACATTAGCCGATCAACCTGGATTCCTACTAGTATTAGGTTGAGCATTTCTGTTAGTTTTGGTTCTACATCCACCTAGATTTCCTTTTCCATTTCCTACTTCCATATGCTCTTTGTTGTAAATCTTCATACGAGCCTTAGTAAGACACAGAAGAATGGTCTAAGAGAGAGGGGAACTTGTGCTTATATATATTTATATATAAAATACGAATACATTACTATAGCATTAACCCAAATGCCGATCTTATTTCTGATTCATTGGATTATGTTAGAAAAATCTTTTAGGTTTAAATTTCTTTTAAAGTTACATTAACATATGCCTTGATACCAACTTATAACCCCTACTTAGAGGCCCAAAACTAGTGGTTATGGATGTTACAATCATCCATAGTTATTAATCCTTGGCGACCAAATAAAGGAATGTTACATACATTGATACACAGATCATAAGAATATAAAAAAATTAACAAATCAAGAAACATTTCCATAATCCATGCAAAACATTTCATGTTCATTATATAATCGCACAAAGTTGACCATGTTTAGAAAATATAATTATTACGCATACGCCAAGAGCGACGTATGAAGATGCCCCTTTGGTTGATCAGAGTATATAATAAGGCAATCAAAAAAGTCCACCTTTACATCCAAAATACAAAGTGAAATAAAAAAATCCCAAACAAATAGCATGCCTCCTTACGTCTCTATAAGCTTTATTTGTCTAAGAAGAGTACCTAAAACCCTAAACCTCAAATTGCTCAAAATCATTTGAGTGCCTGAGAGTTTAAAGAGAAAACAAAAACTTTGAGTTAGACATAAAGCCTGGTATGAATAATATTCGAACATCTCAAGCCATTTAGATATCTAATGAGACCATGTCATTTAGCGGAATGGGTTTTCCACTCACTAGTATCCCCAACCCTTTATAAAACCATACTAGTGAGTAGCCTGTGCAATGCACACGAGCACTGTTATACCTCGTAAAGTTTAATCGCAACAAATGAAGGACAGTGTTAGGGCAGAGGAGTGACCATATCGTCCCTATGCATATTCATGCACAATGTACAATGGATACATATGTCAACATGGACATGGTATGTAGGTAAAGCATTAGTGCAACTGAGCAGGACAAACAGAAATGAGACAAAGCTGGAGTTGTGATTTAAAAAAAATGCACATATGTAATGTAGGTGAAAGCAAACTAATTCAACAAACATACGTCCTGACTTACAATCTTGTAAAAAAGTGCAAAATGAGGCAACATAATAAAAAACGAAAGACTTAAATAACATATACAAAATTAGTAGCTACAGACATAAAAACGCAAATGTCTGAATTGTCAGTTGTTTATTATAGTGTTGTTGCATCATGTGTTTGATGTGCAACCTATTGTTTAATTATGTCGATTCAAGTTAGTTATCATTATTGCGCTATCATTTGTGACGTGAAGGTTGTTAAATTAATAGAAGTTGGAATACAAATATAATTCAATGTTGTTAAAGGGTAATACTTGTTGACTTCATAGGTTAATGTGAGCACTTTTAGCCTGATACCATACCAAGTAAAGATAAGCAAAGTTTTTTGATACATGACTCTTCTACCAAGGCATGGACGTAGCTTAGATGTTTTAATAAAGCATAAAAGTATGGACAAATGTTCAGGGTAAACTGATGTTGAAAAAAAAGTTTTTAGGATGATATTCCTGCAATCATATATGCAACCATGTACATCTTTCTATGCAGTATTTTTTTATTAAAAAATGGTAATTACCATGTTCCAAAATATATTACATTTTGATTACGGTCATACATCAAAATATTTGTTTTCCAAAACTCCACATATTCCACAGATATTAAACTGAAATTGCGGTCAAGTCAACTAATTTATTGAAGGAAAATATTAATCTATATCTGTACATACAAATAGACAGGTAAACGTGCATATAAAAGCCAACTAACCTATAATAAGGACGTCTTATTTAGCACTAACTACACAGATATACCTCGTTAAAGCTAGATAGTAATGTCAAAGCTTCAATTTAATAACGGCAAATAGGAGAGAATGCTTGTAAACAAGTACTAAAATTTTGTTGGATATTAAATATATATATAAGCATTACGTGGTCTGGGTAACAATTGACATAAACTATTTAATTGGACATGGCCAAATCAAGCAGACGTCATATAACATTTGTACAAAAAGAGTACTGACCACATAATAGCAGTTCCTGTAACATTCCTGGAGATTTAGTCAAGTTTAATTTGATAATTAATTTAATTTTGAATTTAATTATGGAATAAAATTGTGAATTTAATCATAAATTAATTAGAAATTTTAGTATAAGTAGCTTACAAATAAATATTGGATTTAGGGGAAAAATAAATGTATTAAGGATAAATAGAAATTTGATTTTATAAAACAAATATTGAATTTCAAAATAAAATGAATTAAAAAAATAAAAAATAAAAAGTTTGAGATAATAAAAAGTTAATAAAAGGTTGTTTTCTAAATTTTAAATATATTAATATTTGGAGGTTGTAATAAAAAGGAAAAAAATTAGTGTACTCATTTTCCAAATATTATTTTTAAGTTCAATTTTCATATATGAATAAAAGTGGTTAATTGTTAATATAAAATCAAAATTTTTAAATCCTTCTTTTCTTTTAAAAGATGTACAAAAATAAATAATAAAAAATGTATGAACGTAAATTGTGTAAATATAAGTTTTAAATAAATGTATGAACTAAATTAAAGGTCGCAATGTGGAAATTAATTGGAATAGAATTTTTTTGTGTAAATATAAATATAAAAGAAGTACATTTATTTATAGAATGAATATGATATAAAAAAAATTTAAATTCTTTTGTCCTTGTAAAATTATAAAGAATAAACATACATATGTAAGTATAAGGTCTACAAGTGTTTAAGATTCCATAATAATTTCTCTTTACAAATGGCATTCATTATATTTAAATTGAATAAAAAATGAAATTTAAAATTATGGAAACTTTTGAGCTCCCTTATATGCAATAATTAAGCTTCTCGCCAAATTTGAAATATACAGTAAAACAAAGATTTGAGATCACCAACCTAAATATCAAGGCAACAGTAAAAATGAAAAGCATTTTGTAAACCAAGCTACTCTCAAAAACCTGAAAAACAAATCTGTTCAAAAAAAGAAAGGAAACGGAAAAAAAATCAGCAAAAGGAATTCAAAGCAAAAGTTTTCAACCTGGAAAACGGAATGAAACCAAGAAAAAAATGAAGAGCAAATAACTAAACCAACTTCAAGCAAGATCAATCTCAGGTAAGTTTTTAAACTCTAAAGTTTAATAAATTTTTGTTTCAAAATCAAGTTTTTAACATAAAAACAATTCAAAACTGTAGATTTATGAATGTAATCACAGCTGCAGTTTGGCCAGAGACAAGTGCAGTTTTATCTGAAATAAAATAAAGGCAAGTGATTTTCTTTAAAGATTTGAATTTCAAGTTGTTAACTAATAGCCAAGCAAAGGGATTTAAATAATTTTATCAATCTAAGTTGTAGGTAAACAAAGCAAGTTTAAAGGCTTAAATCAACTTCTGGTTTCAACTGCAGATCTGCTCTCTGTAGTATGAAAAGAATTCTGCCAGTAAGTAAGTATGAACTGTTGTTATTAATGGAATGAATAAACAACTACAACAGGATATTAAGATAATTTTTGTATTAATAAACTTTTGCATATCTAAGCTTCAAAAGAAATTAAAGAAAAAAAAGAATACTGGCTTTGCTTCCTCTCTGTTTCTTCTTGTACAATCAACAGGTGAGCAAATTCAAATTCTTAAACTTGTCTTCTTTGAAACTTCATGCTTGTGATGATAGTGCTGATGGATGTAAATGTAATTGCTAGTTTGTATGGATTTATAAGTGTTGAAATGATTAGATGTGTGTCTATATGCAAGGCTATCTCTATCTAACAACAAGGCTTCAAAACCCGATTGAAAAATAAAAATCAAAACCTCACTCTTTGATTGTCTTGAGATTTTGAGATCTGAATAAAATATGTTAGTGTTTGTGATATCTTCATTCTAAAAATATTTTTAAGCATTAAAAGTAAATGGGTTTTACTAGAAAAAATAGAACACGGTCAAGTTGTTTTTGCTCAGAAATTTCATTGATAAAAATTGGAGTTTGGATTTCATGATTTTATTCCTCTTAGTAAATCATGATTTTGGATAAGAAATTCAGGATTTTTAAACTCGTATGTTGCGAGAGTTTGGGAGATGAACGTTAAGTGGATTTAGGAGAACTCTCGGTGATCAATGACGAATTAAGCCACGTGATTTGACGTAAAGGAGGTTGAGGGGTTGGTGGTTATCAAAAAAATGGTTGATAATTTTTTAGATCGTCGTGGAGGATGAGCGAGCTAGATTTAGGGTTTAAGCTTCGATTTTGACCGTCGGTTTTGTTTGAACTCGTGCGTCGTGAAGGTGGCTTCGGGGGTGATCGGACCAGTTTAGGATGGGATGTGGGTCGGTGGAGAGGTTCTAGGTGGATGGCTAGGATCACCGACGGCGAGGCAATGTGTTGGATCAGGTTCGAATGCCTGGAGGGGTCGAACAGCTCGTTTTCGATTTTGGGTTTGATTCGAAGTCGAGTTGGTCGAGATCAAGGAGGTAGGCCAGCAATGGCTTGTTGACATCGGCGACTATGATCGGAAATAGACGCGGTGTTTGTGCACGTATACGTGCATTTTCCCTGTGTGATTATTGTGCTAGGTTTGAAGAAGGAGGTTCCTCGGATTCGAACTCGGAGGCAAATGCGAGATGACTCGAAGCAAGTGAGAGAGAGGTGAACTTGAAGTTGAGCTCGGGTCAGGGTCGGGATTATCTCGGAGTTGCTCGAGTATTTGTAACAGCAGTTTTGAAAATTAAAAATCAAATCAAAAATTGATTTATGTTAACCCATTATTCTCGAACAATAGTTGTCCTGACTAAGTTCTGAGATTACTAAAGGTTCTGTACAAATTGTTTTTGAATTTATTAAGGTTAATTATTATTAAAAGAATAAGTGGTTTTCAAAAGATTTTTGAACTAAGTTTTCTCAAAAGTAAATTTATTTAAACAAGTTTTATAATAAGATTTCAGAGAATTTACCTTTAAGATTAAGGATATGCTTAAAAAGATTGTTTAACTATATTGGGATGGTTATTTAAAATATTTCTAAGCGTTTCAAACCAAAAAATTTGATGATGTGTTTAAATATGTGATTATGATAAGTAGATTATCTTAAGTAAATTTAAGCCTTGGGTAATCAAAGATTTAATTATTTAGTCAGCAATTAAACGTTAATTGATTTATGTGATTAATCTAAAGGATAATTAATTAAGGTGATCAAACTATTTATGTGATAGATTTAAGGTTAATTAATTAGGATAATTAATTAATATATAATTAATTAAAGAGTTAATTAATTAATATGATAAATTAAGATTATTTATTAAAGATAATTACTTAATTAAAAGTAATTAATTAATCAATAAAGGTGGATTAATCAAGGGATCAACATTGATTTAAGATTAGGGATAGTCACTTATCGTAATTAATTAAGGGTTAAATTAATTAATTAAAGATAATCAATTCAATGCTTAATTAAATAATTAAAGGATAATTATTTAATAATTAAGGTTGATAAAATATAATTAAGGGTTAATTAATATTATTATTAATGGTTAATATATAAATGATTAAAGAATAATTACTCAAAAATGATTTGTAATGTTAATTAACCAGGATCAGTAATCCATGAGTAGTTAATCTGATTAATTGACCTTACTTATGTATGTTTGGATTTTATTGGATGATTGAATTGTTTAATATCCCTGATTGTGATGCTTTGCTTTGATTTGAGCTGTAATTAATGTAATTTACTATCTGTGATACATATCTGTGATCTGTGAATAAAAGATAAGCGTTATAGTTTGTACCGCTTATCATATATAAGCGCTATAGTTTACACCGCTTATCAAACATATTGCTGTATTTGAATCTGTGCTGATTGATGATGTGGCACTTTTATTGTTTAAAAACCCCTGCACCACACTTATACACACAAATATGGATTGCTCGTGGAAATGGGTTAAGTCACAGATTTTGAAATAGTTTAAAGATTGAATTTTTGAATCCAAAATAGTTTTGGAATTAGAATTGAAAGCTTTTGAAAATGAATTTTAAAAATAAAAGTTATTTTGAATAAATTGATTGAGTTTTGAAATTTAAATAATTTGATTTAAATTTGAATTCAAAAATTTGAAATTAAATCCTATTTATGATTTAAAGAGGTTATACAAGTTTATATGGGTTTTAATCATTTTAAAAAGTGTTGTTTTGGGAATTTAAATTTAACCCATTTAACTTGTATAAATGAAATCAGATTTTTCCCGAAACGAAACCTATGTGTTTCCAAAAAAATAAAAGCTATCACATAAGAAATGAACGTCCAATTTGTGTTAAAAGGATTTCAAGTTTAAAATGAAAATAGTTTTTCCAAGTTATGAATAAATCTTTGGAAATGGGTTTGAAGCTATAAGTTGAATCTTTAATTTAAAGATTCAATTGAGTTAATCCAAATTGAAATGGAAATTGTTTTGAAATCTATGAATAGATCTTTGTGAAACTAGGTGAACTTTGTGACGAATCTTTTTGTTAAAAGATTTAAAGTGGTAATTTGTTCAACAATTTGAAGAAAAGTTTGGATTTTATAAGTTGTGACTTAACTGAAATCCCATATCCATATGTCTTTAAATATTGCGCTCACTATTCGGTTTAGCCGGGAGAGGACCTTGTGTCATATAACTCATTCCGAATAGTGATACAACATTATGCATTGCATTTGAAGACCGGTGTTGAAGGCCGGGTGTCTTCGAGAACGATAGGATAACCTATCGATTGACTCTGTACTGAGTTGCTCCGGTATAGAGTTCTCCCTAAGTGACGGGAAGTCCCATCGGGATTATGGATACCCGGATTTGCAAGGGCTTCTTCGAAAGTGCCTTCGGTTCTGTTCGAACCCATAACAGACTTATATGGTTGTTTGTCTGACACTACATTTTGAGATGTTAAACTGATCTCTATCAAATACGTTTCTGCTTGGTGGCGGAGAATTTATTCTCTTAGCTTAACACCCTTCTCTGAGACGTATGAGCTCAGAGGTTATGTAGTTGATATTTATCAGTGATATACTCCCGATTTGGTAGTGTGACATGCTGAGTGCTGATGTGTATCATTTGTTGATCAAAGCATGGCTTTTGTATAAAGCGTAGCTTTGTGGACGAGACTGCATCAGGACCTCATACCCCGAGAATGGTCGAAACAGGAATGATGCGGCAAGGTTATGAGGGTCGCGCCCTTTAGGGTTTGTCATTCCCTTCTGGAAAAGGGTGGTATCATGGTATGGAGTCCAGATACTTCACTCATGTGGATACCGCAGATCTATTACTTTTTTATTACTTTGTGGTTGTTGGATTAGAGGTACCTCGGATAAAGGTCCCAAAGGACCGGGGGATGGCACGCTCGAGTAGTAGTTACCTAGTAACAAAGGTAACCCGGCCTTGTGTTGGCAGAGATCCGGTTAGGTTCTTGGGACGTCCCGCCAGATGCGTACCCATGTGGAAGTAGGAAGTTCCTTAGCTTGACCATTTGCTGGAAATCCATTCTCCAATACGCGCCTTGTACGGTTTTAGTTGTAGAACCTGCCATTTACTTATGGTGATGCCCCACTGTTTAGATGGTAGCTATAGTAGGCGTACGATACTGGTCGTATGTTGGCTAGGAGTTATATTATACTTTCGAATGGTTTTTCTACACTTTGTACTAGTAATAATATCAAAGAATTTTTCTTGTATTAAGCATATTTGACTATCATAAGGAGAAATCTCCTCCAATTCTGCGTTTGCATTGTGTGTGGTGGGAGGCCTTATGGTAGTTTCATTTTCTAAAAAGCATTGCGGATTTCAAATTTAAATTCTTTTGTTTTTTTTAAAGACCAAATGTTTTTGTTTGCTCATACCAGTCCCACGACTGACCTGGAGTTTATTGTTCCTTTTCTAAACTCTGGGTGCCCACAATTTTCCCACACAGGCAATCTAGAGTTGGTTTTTTCAGATAATCAGTAGTAGGTGTAGATTCGATAGCTTTCAGCCTTAGGATTTGGCAATCGCATTTGGATCGAGTTGTTTCTTTTCATCTTGATTGGGAGTTCGAGCTATTTCTGGATTGATGCCTTGGAGATGGAGACTATCGATGCTGGAGTTCTTTCTTGAAGACCATATTGGAGATTTGTTCCGCTGCTGGTGTTATCTTTTCTTTCCGCTACTGTTGTCCTGTAACATGTCCCTGATGTATATTGATATCTATTGTATCATCTTTTGTATCATAATTGTAATTGGATATGGTATAAAATGTTGTATATGATATATGTACTATTCATTTCTTCCGTTGTGTTGTACTTAATGTGTTATAAGCTCCGACACGATTCGAATTTCAACGGTTGAATCTGTGGATTCAGGTACAAGTGGAGTATGGATGTCGATTTTCGAACGCTGGAATTTGGACCGTGACATTTTGGTATCAGAGCTGAAGGTTAAAACTTTAGCTCAGGAGTAACACATTAAGTAACTCATTAGAGATAGGGTGAAGTATACCCTAGAATGAGTAATCCCTGAGATATCCATTCGTATGCCTCTGTAAATTCTCTTACTATCCACTAATAGTAAGTTTGAGCGGGAGAAGAGGACGAGATAGGGAACAGGGAAATACCACTATAAATGGTCAATACCCTGCAATACCGGAAGCAATTTTCTCTGTCAATCTCCTTTGATTCGATTTCAAAATTTCTTTGATTGCTTCGTAGTAGCTCCAGAGTGAAGTTTCGCTGTGAAGGTGGCCCTATGTATCGTTGTAGAAAATCCTTACTTCGTACCTTCATCGGTTTCTTATCAGCTTTTCGATCTAAACTTTAATGAATTTGAAATTGAATATTTTTAAATAAATTGGAAATTTTAAATTGAGTTAAATTGTTTAACAAATATGAAGCTAAATTTGAATTGTATCAATAAAACGATATCGGTTAAAATCAAATTTGAAATTCTAATGTAATTTCTTGTGTATATCAAAGTTTCGAAGTGGGACAAGTTGGTATATACTTTGGGATATTTCGACCTGAATTTGGAATCCATATCTAGTGTTTGAGAAATTGTAGAAGATTGAATCTATCCATCTATTCTCTAGGGACCGATATATTCTACGGATGATTAGTTATCCCTTCGAACTAATCATTGCTCTTGCATATTCGTATACCTGTGGGCCTGAATATCTTGTGAAATAATTGAATGAGTTTGCTCTCATATTGTTGATATTCTGATTTGGTAAACCGAATGTAGAATAAATATTCGATTCTGATCTGATCAATCATTTCTTTATCTATCATCTTTTCTTTCTCGTCTCCTTTGCTAATTTCGAGATGAATTTTTTTAAGGGGGGAATCTGTAACATTCCTGGAAATTTTGTCAAGTTTAATTCGACAATTTATTTAATTTTGAATTTAATTATGGAATTAAACTGTGAATTAATCATAAATTAATTAGAAATATAAGTATAAGTAGCTTACAAATAAATATTGGATTTAGGGAAAAAATAAATGTGTTGAGGATAAAAAGAAATTTAATCTTATAATAAAATATTGAATTTCAAAATAACATGTATTAAAAAAATAGAAATTAAAAGTTTGAGATAAATAAAAAGTTAATAAAAGGTTGTTTTCTAAATTTTAAATATATTAATATTTGGAGGTTGTAATAAAAAGAAAAAAATTAGTGTACACATTTTCAAAATATTATTTTTAAGTTAAATTTTCATATATGAATAAAAGTGTTTAGTTGTTAATATGAAATCAAATTTTTTAAATCCTTCTTTTCTTTTAAAAGTTGTACAAAAATAAATAATAAAAAATGTATGAACGTAAACTGTGTAAATATAAGTTTTAAAAAAATGTATGAACTAAATTAAAGGTTGCAATGTGGTAATTAATTGGAATAGAATTTTGTTTGTGTAAATATAAATATAAAAGAAGTACATTTATTTATAGAATGAATATGATATTAAAAAAATTAAAATTCTTTTGTGCTTGTAAAATTATAAAGAATAAACATGCATATGTAAGTATAAGGTCTACAAGTGTTTAAGATTCCATAATCATTTCTCGTTACAAATGGCACTCATTATATTTAAATTTAATAAAAAATGAAATTTAAAATTATGGAAACTTTTGAGCTCCCCCATGTACAATAATTAAGCTTCTCACCAAATCTGAAATATATAGTAAAACAAAGTTTTGACATCACCAACCTCGATATCAAGGCAACAGTAAAAAGGAAAAGCATTTTGTAAACCAGGCTACTCTCAAAAACCTGAAAAACAAATCTGTTCAAAAAAAGAAAGGGAATAGAAAAAATAATCAGCAAAAGGAATTCAAAGCAAAAGTTTCCAACCTGGAAAATTGAATGAAACCAAGAAAAAAAATGAAGTGTAAAATAACTAATCCAACTTCAAGCAAGATCAATCTCAGGTAAGTTTTTAAACTCTACAGTTTAATAAATTTTTGGTTTCAAAATCAAGTTTTTAACATAAAAACAATTCAAAACTGCAGATTTATGAATGCAATCACAGCTGCAGTTTGGCCAGAGACAAGTCAGTTTTCTCTGAAATAAAATAAAGGCAAGTGATTTTCTTTAAAGATTTGAGTTTAAAGTTGTTAACTAATAGCAAAGCAGAGGGATTTAAACAATTTTATCAATCTAAGTTGCAAGAAAACAAAGCAAGTTTAAAGACTTAAATCAACTTTTGGTTTCAACTGTAGATCTGCTCTCTGTAGTATGAAAAGAATTCTGACAGTAAGTAAGTAAGAATTGTTGTTATTAATGGAATGAATAAACAACTACAGCAGGAAATTAAGAAAATTTTGTATAAATAAACTTTAAGCTTCAAAAGAAATTAAAGAAAAAAAAAGAATACAGGCTTTGCTTCCTCTCTGTTTCTTCCTGTACAACCAATATGTGAGCAAATATAAATTCTTAAACCTGTCTTCTTTGAAACTTCATGCTTGTGATGATAGTGCTGATGGATGTGAATGTAATTGCTGGTTTGTGTGGATGTATAAGTGTTAAAATGATTAGATGTGTGTCTGTATGCAAGGCTATCTCTGTCTAACAACAAGTCTTCAAAACATGATTGAAAAATAAAAATCAAAACCTCACTCTTTGATTGTCTTGAGACTTTGAGGTCTGAATAAAATATGTTAGTGTTTGTGATATCTTCATTCTAAAAATATTTTTAAGCATTAAAAGTAAATGGGTTTTACTGGAAATAATAAAACATAGTCAAGTTGTTTTGCTCAGAAATTTCATTGATAAAAATTGGAGTTTGGATTTCATGATTTTATTCCTCTTAGTAAATCATGATTTTTGATAAGAAATTCAGGATTTTTAACCTAGTATGTTGCGAGAATTTGGGAGATGAACGTTAAATGGATTTAGGCGAACTCTCGGTGATCAACGACGGATTAAGCCACATGATTTGACGTAAAGGAGGCTGAGGGGTTGGTGGTTATCAGAAAAATGGTTGATAATTTTTTAGATCGTCGTGGAGGATGAGCAGCTAGATTTAGGGTTTAAGCTTCGATTTTGACCATCGGTTTTGTTTGAACTCATGCGTCGTGAAGGTGGCTTTGGGGGCGATCGGACGGGACGTGGGTCGGTGGAGCGGTTATAGGTGGATGGCCAGGATCACTGGTGATCAGGATCACCGACGGCGAGGCAATGTGTTGGATCAGGTTCGAAATCCTGGAGGTGTCGAACAGCTCGTTTTCGATTTTGGGTTTGATTCGAAGTCGAGGTGGTCGAGATCAAGGACGTAGGCCAGCGGTGACTTGTTGGCATCGGCGACGACGATCGAAACTAGTCGCGGCGTTTGTGCACGTATACGTGCATTTTTCCCGTGTCAGTATTGTGTTGGGTTTGAAGAAGGAGGAGGTTCCTCGGATTCGAACTCGGAGGCAAATGCGAGATGACTCGAAGCAAGTGAGAGAGAGGGGAACTCGAAGTTGTGCTTGGGTCAGGGTCGGGATTATCTCGGAGTTGCTCGAGTATTTGTAATAGCAGTTTTGAAAATTAAAAATCAGATCGAAAATTGATTTATGTTAACCCATTATTCTCAAACGATAATTGTCCTTACTAAGTTCTGAGATTACTAAAGGTTTTGTACAAAAAAATTTTGAATTTATTAAGGTTAAATAATATTTAAAAGAATAAATGGTTTTCAAAAGATTTTTGAACTAAGTTTTCTCAAAAGTTAATTTGTTTAAACAAGTTTTAATATAAGATTTCAGAGAATTGACCTTTAAGATTAAGGATATGTTTAAAAAGATTGTTTAACTATATTGGGATGGTTATTTAAATATTTCTAAGCATTTCAAATAAAAAAAATTGATGATGTGTTTAAATATGTGATTAAGATAAGCAGATTATCTTAAGTAAATTTAAGCCTTGGTTAATCAAAGATTTAATTATTTAGTCAGCAATTAAAAGTTAATTGATTTATGGGATTAACCTAAAGCATAATTAATTAAGGGGATCAAATTATTTATGTGATAGTTTAAGGTTAGTTAATTAGGATAATTAATATATAATTAACTAAAGGGCTAATTAATTAATATGATAAATTAAGATTAATTTATTAAAGATAATTACTTAATTAAAAGTAATTAATTAATGAACAAATGTGGATTAATAAAGGGATTAACATTGATTTATGGTTAGGGACGGTCACTTGTCGTAATTAATTAAGGGTTAAACTAATTAATTAAAGATAATCAATTAAATGGTTAATAAAATAATTAAAGGATAATTATTTAATAATTAAAGGTTGATAAACTATAATTAAGGGTTAATTAATATTATTATTAATGGTTAATTAATAAATGATTAAAGAATAATTACTCAAAAATGATTTGTAATGTTAATTAACCAGGATTAGTAATTCATGAGTAGTTAATCTGATTAATTGACCATATTATGTATGTTTGGATTCTATTGGATGATTGAATTGTTTGATATCCCTGATTGTGATGCTTTGCTTTGATTTGAGCTGTAATTAATGTAATTTATTATCTATGATACATATCTGTGATCTGTGAATAAAAGATAAGCGTTATAGTTTGTACCGCTTATCATATATAAGCGCTATAGTTTACACCGCTTATCAAACATATTGCTGTATTTGAATCTGTGCTGATTGATGATGTGGCACTTTTATTGTTTAAAAACCCCTGCACCACACTTATACACACACAAATATGGATTGCTCGTGGAAATGGGTTAAGTCACAGATTTTGAAATAGTTTAAAGATTGAATTTTTGAATCCAAAATAGTTTTGGAATTAGAATTGAAAGCTTTTGAAAATGAATTTTAAACATAAAAGTTATTTTGAATAACTTGATTGAGTTTTGAAATTTAAATAATTTGATTTAAATTTGAATTCAAAAATTTGAAATTAAATCCTATTTATGTTTTAAAGAGGTTATACAAGTTTATATGGGTTTTAATCATTTTTAAAAGTGTTGTTTTGGGAATTTAAATTTAACCCAAAGATTAAATCGGATTTTTCCCAAAACGAAACCTATGTGTTTCCAAAAAATAAAAGCTTTCACATAAGAAATGAACGTCCAATTTGTGTTAAAAGGATTTCAAGTTTAAAATGAAAATAGTTTTTCCAAGTTATGAATAAATTTTTGGAAATAGGTTTGAAAGCTATTAGTTGAATCTTTTATTTAAAGATTTAATTGAGGTAATCCAAATAGAAATGGAAATTGTTTTGAAATCTATGAATAGATCTTTGTGAAACTAGGTGAACTTTGTGAAGCGAATCTTTTTGTTAAAAGATTTGAAATGGCAATTTGTTTAACCATTTGAAGAAAAATTTGGATTTTATAAGTTGTGACTTACCTAAAATCCCATATCCAAGTGTTTTTAAATATTGCGCTCGCTATTCAGTTTAGCCGGAAGAGGACCGTGTGTCGTATAACCCATTCCGAATAGTGATACGACGTTATGGATTGCATTTGAGGACCGGTGTTGAAGGCCGGGTGTCTTCGAGATCGATAGGATAACCTGTCGATTGACTCCACACTGAGTTGCTTCGGTATAGAGTTCTCCCTAAGTGATGGGAAGTCCCATCGGGATTGTGGATACCCAGATTTGCAAGGGCTTCATCGAAAGTGCCTTCGGTTTTTTTGAACCCGGAACAGACTTGTATGGTTGTATGTCTGACACTACACTTTGATTTATTAAACTGATCTCTATCAAATACATTTCTGCTAGGTGGCGGAGAATTTATTCTCTTAGCTTAACACCCTTCTCCGAGACGTAGGAGCTCAGAGGTTATGTAGTTGATATTTATCAGTGATATACTCCCAATTTGGTAGTGTGACATGCTGAGTGCTGTTGTGTATCATTTATCGATCAAAGCATGGCTTTTGTATAAAGTGTAGCTTTGTGGAAGAGACTGCATTAGGACCTCACACACCGAAAATGGTCGAAACATGAAAGATGCGGCAAGGTTACGAGGGTCGCGCCCTTTAGGGTTTGTCATTTCCTTTTGGAAAAGGGTGGTATCATGATGTGGAGTCCAGATACTTCACTCATATGGATACCGCAGATCTATTACTTTGTGATTGCTTTGTGGTTGTTGGATTAGAGGTACCTCGGATAAAGGTCCCAAAGGACCAGGGGATGGCACGCTTGAGTAGTTGTTACCTAGTTACAGAGGTAACCCGGCCTTGTGTTGGCAGATAGGTTCTCGGGACATCTCGCCAGAGGCGTACCCATGTGGCAGTAGGAAGTTCCTTAGCCCGACCATTTGTTGGAAATCCATTCTCCAATACGCACCTTGTACGGTTTTAGTTGTAGAACATGTCATTTACTTATGGTGGCACCCCACTGTTTAGATGGTAGTTATAGTAGGCATACGATGCTGGTCGTATGTTGGTTGGGATTTATATTATACTTTCGAATGGTTTTTCTACACTATGAACTAGTAATAATATCAAAGAATTTTTCTCGTAGTAAGCATATTTGACTATCATAAGGAGAATTCTCCTCCAATTCTGCGTTTGCATTGTGTGTGTGGCGGGAGGCCTTATGGTAGTTTCATTTTCTAAAAGGCATTGGGGATTTCAAATTTAAATTCTTTTGTTTGTTTTAAAGACCAAATGTTTTTGTTTGCTCATACCAGTCACACGACTGACCTGAAGTTTATTGTTCCTTTCCTAAACTCTGGATGCCCACAATTTTCCCACACGGGCAGTCTAGAGTTGGGTTTTTCAGATAATCAATAGTAGGTGTAGATTCGATAGCTTTCAGCCTTCGGATTTGGCAATCGCATTTGGATCGAGTTGCTTTTTTTCATCTTGATCGGGAGTTCGAGCTATTTCTGGATTGAAGCCTTGGAGATGGAGACTACCGATGCTGGAGTTCTTTCTTGAAGACCATATTGAAGATTTGTTCCGCTGCTGGTGTTATCTTTTCTTTCCGCTGCTATTGTCCTGTAACATGTCTCTGATGTATATTCATATCTATTGTATCATCTGTTGTATCATCATTGTATCTAGATATGGTATAAAATGTTGTATATGATATATGTACTATTCATTTCTTCCGCTGTATTGTACTTAATGTGTTATAAGCTCCGGCATGATTCGAATTTCAACGGTTGAATCTGCGGCATTCAGGTACAAGTGGAGTACGGATGTCGATTTTCGAACGTTGGAATTTGGACCGTGACAGTTCCTTCCGTACACAACATAGAAAATAAACTGTAACAAAAACACACAAAAATTATCAAGTTCACAACAGAAACAACTCCATAGAGCTGTCGTAGCGGTTAAAATAACCTCAAAGACTGACATAGAATTGGTGAGTGAAGTTTCCCTGTTAAAAGCATTTATGGAGGAAACTGGATCAATCTGATTCATGTATTCCCCATTGGATATCCACTTCTATTGAAATTTGATCAATGAAGCAAGATTAGAACACCAATCCAGACATTGTGCTTGCACTCAGTTGGAGCAACCATCTTTATCTTCATGTTAATTGGAAGCCAACACCAAATTGACAAATCGTACCCATAAATCAGCATAAGCTTACATTTGATTCTATGAAATCTTGGATCTTAGCTAGGTCAAAATTGCATAAATTGTCCATGTTGTCTATTCGCAAACTAAACCCTCGTAGGTTAGTAAGCCATACTACACTTTATATGTTAATTTACTCAAAAATTCATTAGGCAACCATAATTTAACAATACGTCTTCCGTTAATTTATTAGTGTTCACCACATGTCTTTTACACATCATTTCCATCTTTAAGTTTCCAATTTTCCCGTACATTATAATTTACATATACAAAGGTACATGTGATTAAAAAAATCATATAAATGGATATAAACAAAATCTATGACATTAATTATAATTTTTAGTATGTCTAAAACGTAAAATGTTTGCAACTTTAATTATCAACAATGCACATAATAGTATATGATATCAAACTTATTTCTTCTATAAACTAAAGTAAAGGAACTTGTCAGTAATAAACATATTCATACAATATTTCCCATTACCAAACATAGTTTTAATCATTCACAAAAATACTTTTTTCCAACATTTCCTTTTTTAGATTTAAATTGTGCGAAGTATAGTTAAAAGGAATCATGATAAAATCATCTGAAATCCAACAAATAGAGGTAACTGCACTTCAATTCATTTTTATTTGTCAATCAATATCTTGAAACACATTACATTCAAACCACATTTTTAGGCGTCTACCTTTCTTTCTTGGTTATAATTAATAGTAAGGACTTCACTTGTTTATGGTAGTCATCTGAATAGTTCCAATTATTTGATACTGCTTTTACTTAAAAAATATACCTAAGAACATATATGTTTTAGGCATTGCCGAGAAAACATCGCAAAACGGTTTATCTAGATTTTATACTTTAATGGAATATATGTCTACAGAGTTAATAGTTGAGGAAAAACAAAGAGGGGAGAAAAGTGAAAAAAGTGAATTTTGCGAGATGCCAAGGACATTTGAAATGATAATTAGATATACTAAATTATTTTACGATTGATGAGGAAAATAGCTTAAGATATTGCAAAAATTGGTCGATCAAGAGAGAAAATATTGGACCAATGAATAAGTATAGTTATAAAAGAAGTTATGAACTACAAATCTTAATTGTTCATTTAAGAAACAAATTCCAATCTAGTCCTGAGCGTAATTAAGTAAAAGAATGAATTAGGAAAAGCTAAGTAACATGGCAGAATCCTTCTTTACTCTCAAGTATATTTAAAACAGTCATAAGTAGGTATTTTACACAACATGAATGTTGAATGAAAATCCTGCTATAAACATTACAATCTCGACCTCATACTTTGTTTGAATCTCTTTGTTAACTTTTATGACACATCGATTCATACTAATATCAAAGTTGAATGTTGGGAATACTACGTCTGAGCATAAGTGTAACAACCCGCATATTTATCGATTGTATATTTAAATATTTTATTTAAATATTTCACCGTTCGTCGGATTTTGGTCCGAAAAGCTACTTTTTGCAAACAGTCGAATTGGGACTCGAGACCACCCCCATTGAGTTCAAAATGACGTTTGCGACCTTTTTGAGTATAAACTTCGATGTGTTTGGAGATAGTAGAATTTTGCTACTTTTCACTTAAGGCTTTGGTTTGGGCTGAGCCAGTTAAACCACTTACTAACTCAGTCCCAACCCCCTCTCCTCTTCATTACATCATTCCTCATTTCCTAATACTCAAGCTTTTAAAATAATGGAGGAGTGGAAGAGGAAATTAAAACTCCAAGCCCTAGTCTTCATTAGCAAATCCATCTTCTAGCTCCAAACTCAAGTGAACCCATTGGTAAGCCTTCTCTTCTTCTTCTCCAACTCATTCTCTTTTTGATTTCAGAAAATTCCTAAACCTAATTTAGGAAATGTTTCTCTTTTAAGCTTAGATTGAAGCTTCTTGAGTTGTTATTGAAGAGGAATTGATCTTAGCTTGTCATAAAGCTTCTCCTTCATTGATTTGGGTTCAAAGGTGAGATTTTTATCTCACATCTATGTCTATATCTATCTTTGATTGTTGGGTATGAATTCCTAACATTTGTGCATATTCATTTGCTTTTGATTTGAATTGATTTGGTGAATTTTCCTAATTTGGGTGTTTTGGTCCAAGTTTATGAAAATCCTATTATGAATATTTGGACAATGATATTCGGGGTGTATTGAGGAGCCGTTAAGGCTGTGTTGTCGCTAGGCATAAATCCTTAGTCGTCGTTGCTCGTCTGATTGCTCCCGATACGTTTTGGCCACTTTGGCCTAGGCAAATTGTTGCCCAGACCAGGTGACCAGACGTCTGGTGACCAAGTCCAGACGTCTGGTTTGGACCTGGAGAGAAAAAAATATAACCACGCAGAATATAAAAAAAAGGCAGAGACTAATTCCAGACGTCTGAAATTTAGGATCAGACATCTGGATAGGTCTCAGACGTCTGACTTGAAGTTTCAGACGTCTGGGTGTTCTCTGGATTATTCCCAGAGAACAAATCCAGACGTCTGGATTCTAAACCAGACGTCTGATTAGTTTTCAAACGCCTGGATTGGACCTCCAGACGCCTAGAATTGTGCATAGTGCCTATTTGCTTATATTTTTGAGTAAATTTCCAAGGTTTATCGATTTTTGTTGATCCGGTTAGTTGTTATCACTTATTATCGACCTTGATGACTTCTTTTTATGGATTTTTGGAAATATCCATTTGGATGGATTTAGTATCGATTTCTTTGGATTTTATTCACGTCTTCGAATGTGAATTTTGATGATCGATTGTTTCTACAATCAATTCTATGATTTGTCACTTTAAAGTATAAAGGTTTTCTATACTAGTAGTAAATATCAAAACTCTTTCCTCAAAACGATTTCAACTCTATTTTCAATACCAAACTCGTTTATAAAACCGTTTTCCAATCTACTAGTATATACAAACCTTTACCTCACTCGTATGAGAAATCTAATTAAACGGCTTAGTAAAACAAGTGGTATGAAACGCTTGCGTTTACTTCGTTGGTTAATTCTTGGACTTGTTCGATTGAATCTCTTGTGATAATTTTCTAGTGGAGATCTACAATTTGTTCGCAAATATTTAAGTTAAGCTAGTGGTTATGGGACATGATGCTAAACTCATATATTTACTAGCTTATTGTAATTGACACTTCTTGATGATCAATGACGATCATTTTTATGGTTTAGACTAGAAATGTGCGATGTCTCTTTGTCCATGAGGAGGACTATACCTCAATTTTATTGTGCTCCGGCTCACCAGGAGGAGCTTCGGCTCAATGTCCGCAATGGGGGACTATACCCTGTCAGGAGGAGTTTCGACTCACCAGGAGGAGCTTCGGCTCAATGTCCGCAAATGGGGGACTATACCCTGTCAGGAGGAGTTTCGACTCACCAGGAGGAGCTTCGGCTCAATGTCCGCAATGGGGGACTATACCCTGTCAGGAGGAGTTTCGACTCACCAGGAGGAGCTTCGGCTCAATGTCCGCAATGGGGGACTATACCCTGTCAGGAGGAGTTTCGACTCACCACGTGGAGCTTCGGCTCAATGTCCGCAATGGGGGACTATACCCTGTTAGGAGGAGTTTCGACTCACCAGGAGGAGCTTCGGTTCAATGTCCGTAATGTGGGACTATACCCTGTCAGGAGGAGTTTCAACTCACCAGGAAGAGCTTCGGCTCAATGTCCGCAATGGGGACTATACCCTGTCAGGAGGAGTTTCGACTCACCAGGAGGAGCTTCGGCTCAATGTCCGCAATGGGGGACTATACCCTGTCAGGAGGAGCTCCGGCTCATTTTTATGGGATTGGCCATCCTTTTATTGTGATTTCTGGATTTCTATTTGTTGATTTCTGGAATTTATGTTTCACCACCTTTCACAGTTGGCATTGATATGTATGTCATTTATTTTGGCTTGGTGAATTAAATGAAGAATATGACATTCTTTTCGATGCTATGAGATTCTTGAGATTTTGTAAGACTTTCGTGATTTTCTAATGTATACATGTTGAAGTATGACATTTTTCGTTATCATACATTTTATTATTATATCTCTTCTTATATCTCATTTTATCTTATAATTATAGCTAGACTGATTCGTTTATTATTTTCTTCTTAAATAATACTCGGGTCAGACTGAGATTTTACAGGTGCTTCTGCTTGACTCCTTATCGGACCATCATCTGACTTTTGGCTAACTACTTAGATTAGTAGTTTTTGTTGTATACATTTGAGATACAGACTCTATGATGTATACTTATTCTTTTGTCTAGCACTTGTATCTATTCTTTTTGATATTGTGGATCTTGTTTGATCAATACTCTATGTACACTTTCATGTGTTACATTCATATCTATTTCCGCCTTTGTGATATGAATTATCTGTGACTGATTTGTGTTATGTTTATTTCTATATTTGTTCCCGAAGACCTTTATAGCCACTGTGCAATAGCTTTGAGTTTTTGTCGGTATGTCGGATTTCCTCTTGAGATGAAAAGTTATATTTTTATCTGGCATATCGGTACTCGCACAAAGCAATTATACAGATGGTCGCTCCTCAACAGCCTTATTCTCCGTGCTAGTCGACAGCATTACTCCGTAGTGTTCTTGGCTAGCGTGGGTATAGAGGTGGGGCGTCACAATATGTCACTTTATTTAGTAGATTTGTTAAAAGCTAAGATGAATACAATGATAATAATTTGATGATTATATCATTTGTTCAGCGTAAGCTTGAACAAGAAGAAAACACTACTCTTACACTAATTATAGTTATCATACAAAAGGAGAATGTACTGTAAATCTATTAGAAGCCTTCAAGAGTTTGCTCATTTTTCGAATGGAATATATCTTCTAAGTTGTATATTACTGACTTAAAAACCATAAATTTTGTATATTACTGACTTAAAAACCATTTTTCGAATGGAATATATCTTCTAAGTTGTATATTAGTAAAGAGGGGTATAAAAGAAACCGAGAATCGAAATATGTGGAAAAAATAATAATAGAACAAAGGTTATGATGAACCAGATTTGTATGGAGAGTACTAATTATTAGTAAAGAGGCGTATAAAAGAAATCGAGAATCGAAATATGTGGAAAAAATAATAATAGAACAAAGGTTATGATAAACCAGATTTGTATGGAGAGTTCCAATTATTAGTAGAGAGGGATATAAATCGAAAATCGAAATATGTGGAAAAAAATAATAATAGAACAAGGGATATGGTGAACTTATTAGTACTGATAATTTTCAATATTCACACAAACATATAAACTTGAACCATCAAAAATTATTTGTAAACCAACATGCATATGAAATCAAAGTCGCTTGATTTATGAATCGTCATTTTCTTTAGAAATCATATTCTTCCTAGTATAATGCAATTATTGTTGAAAGTACATAGTATATATTCAGGTTGAGAACGTACCATGTTTCTCGCTCAACCAGCACACCACATCAACATGTTTCCTTGATGTAACCAATGGAAGAATATCAGGAGACCATCAAAACTTTGAACTTTCAATCTTCTTTCAAATATTGCCTAAATATAACCTACTAAGGTGATAGTATACGAAAATGCAGTACAGTGAGCCTATGACTATAATTGACTATAGAACATGGAATTAGAAACCCTATCTAATGAAACGATATATTGCATGCCATTGTGAGCTAAATATAAGTCAATAAAGCATAAAGAAATTCTACTTTATTAACATCATGTAATTTAATGTGTAGTTAATTAAATATCATATTTCGATGATGTTCAATTAACATAGAACAGCAGATCTGTTGTAGAATCAAATGTGCGTAGGGATGAAAATTTTAAATATATGATAATATTAGCAACATACCGTTAATAATTAACATGATTTTCAACAATCGGGGCATGCAACTCTCAAGTACTTTGTCATCTAAATGAATTAACAAACAATATCACCTATTTAGATTTTTACTAAGTGGAGCACAAAATACATCATGCCCTTTGTTTAAATGGTAGCCAAACTTTTTTTTCAAGTTTTGTGTAAAATTCTTAAGTTAATGAATATGGAACCTTATAATCAATGATGGTTACATGATGGGAAAATTGTATAACGCATAGGAGAACTTTATATGACATTTAATCAAACTCTACATTATTATTTAATAGATATTTGATGAAATGCAATTTATTTATTGAGAACAATTTTGTATATATTACAATACAATGCAGTGAAAGAAAAATATTTATATGTGATATGATGGGCTGTTTTATATAGGCCCATAATCCTCAATCTAAAAATAAGTAGATCTGAGCCGTTGAAACAGATGGAAGGCTGAGATATGCAGAATGTTATCTTTCGGATACCAAAGTGTGCTTTTGTCATTGTTAACCCGATTGTCATAATATCCTAATTCCCCCTTTCAATTGCGGCTAGGGTTTCTTTCCTTCCTCTTGCTTCTGTTCTTCTGAAATGTCTTTAATACGAAGTTTGTTCTTTAGATCTTCAAAGTATTTGCGTGATAGTGCTTTTGTGAATATGTCAGCTATTTGACTTGAGGCTCGAAGATGATTAACTTCAAGTTTTCCTTTTGCAATCTGATCTCTGACGAAGTACAGATCAATCTCGATGTGCTTCGTTCGAGCATGCAAGACTGGATTGGCTGAGAGAGCTACTGTGCTAGAATTGTCACACCAAATAATAGTTTTGCATGAAAGTTTGATCCCTAGTTCGTTAATTAGGGCTTCTATCCACATTACTTCGGCAGTAGCTGATGCAACACTTCTGTACTCAGATTCAGTGCTAGAACGTGAAATGGTTTGTTGCTTTTTGGCACACCACGAGACAGGGTTTCCACCTAAGAAGATGCAGTGCCTTGTTGTAGATCTCCGGTCAGCGCAGTCTGAGGCCCAGTCAGCATCAGCAAATCCTTGAATAGATAAGTTTCTACTCTTATTTAACTTGATTCCTTGATTTGATGTACCCACGAGATATCTGAGTATTTGTTTTACTGCTTTCCAATGTAAGTCTAGAGGTCTCAACATAAATTGACAAACTTTATTTATAGCAAAAGATATATCAGGTCTAGTTACAGTTACATATTGTAGAGCACCTACTACGCTCCTATATTGCTTTATGTTATCAATTTGTTCTCCTTTATATTTAGACAAGTGTAAATTACTTGTCAATGGTGTAGGCATTGGCTTAGCTTCATGCATTTTTGCTCTACTTAATATTTCAGAGATATTTTTCTGTTGACTTAAGATAAGTCCCTTGTTAGGAGTAGTGATGACTTCTATACCTAAGAAATAATGTAGCTTGCCTAAATCTTTATTGGAGAATGTTTTGTCTAACATGTTGATAACATATTTTATTTCTTCTTTGTCATTGCCTGTAACTATAAAATCATCAACATATACAAGTATGTAAGTGATATACCTTTCATTTATTTTTGTGTAAATAGACTTGTCAGTGCAGCGAATAACAACAAGTTGTCACCAAATGATGCACAACGAACAAACGACGATGGAACGATACAAAGATGAATCGATGGATTGATAATACCCAAGATAAATGCCCAAATCCGTTGATCTCACGAGATACCAGATTCTAGCTATCTTTAACACGTTGATCACGCATGATACCGTGTTAGAAGATCTACGATTCTTCGACGTTGATCTCGCGCACGAGATTCCGTGAACCGGCTTCAAAATCGTTGATTCGAGCGCACTCGAATAACCGAAGATGGAGAAAGGATCTCACACTCAACTTCCAATTTTAAAGAGGCACAAAGCACTCAAACAAAAGTTTATTCAAAATCAACCATTTTACAATGACACAACTCGTCTATTTATAGAGATTTTACAACACAACAGACCGACCTAACACAGGTGCTCAACGACCTACGACCTAACTATCTCGACCTAACAACACACGAGTTAACACACGAGTTACAACACACGACATAACAATAAATACAACATATATGTGATCCAGCAAATTACAACATCATGACCTAAGAACTCAGCGACTCAAGAAATGAAAATACAAACGACTCAGAAACAATCAGGCGACTCAACATCTGGACGGAGCAACTTGAGGAAACACGACAGCGATCTACTGGAAGCGATATAAGGAACTTCGACTTAAGGAATTCTGGAGCGCCTTAGGGCTTCAGCGACATAAGGATACAACATAGCTTCAAGAACTAGCGACATAAGATCTTGCGACCTAAAAGATGTGGCATAGGTTGAAAGCGACTTAAGGAAAAGCGGCCTCGTATGTCATTCAAGGCATAACTCGTTATGTCGTTCAATTCTTAGCTCGCTAGGTCGTTCAAGCGACTTATCATACCGACTTAGCTCGTTAGTTCGCAAGCGACTTAAGGCACCTAAGCGACCTAAAGCAACTGAGCGATCTAAAACAACCGGGCTAGCATGGCGTGCTGCATCATCCTCCCCTGGTTGAAAAGAATTCGACCCCGAATTCACACTTTCCTCTTCTTCGACAAGCTTATGCCCATGATACGGAATCAAATGTTTGACGTTGAAAACGTCTGTAGTACGGATATGATCCGGCAATTTCAACCGATAATCATTATCATTGATCTTCTTCATGATTTCTAAAGGACCAATCTTTCGATCTTTCAATTTGTTGTAAGTTCCAACTGGAAAATGATTCTTGGTCAACACTGCATAATCAAAATCACCTTCTTTGAAGTCCACACTCCTTCGCTTCTTATCTACAAGTTGCTTATACTTCTCATTTGACTTCAGCAATTGTTCATGAACAATCCTGTGACTCTCCTGTAACTCATTCACGAAATCACAAGCTCGTTTAACAACCCCTTTCTGACGTGGAACTATCGACAAATCCAACGGTCCTTTCGGAATTGCTGAATATACTACTTGAAATGGACTGAATCCAGTACTTCGATTAACAGCATGATTATGTGCGAATTCTGCCTGACATAATTTCACATCCCAGCTCTTCAAATTATCCTTCACAAGGCATCTCAACAAGTTTCCCAATGATCTGTTCACCACTTCCGTTTGCCCATCCATTTGTGGATGATATGCGCTACTAAAATTCAGTTTAGTCCCAACCATCTTCCACAGACTCAACCAAAAATGACTTAGAAATCGAGTATCCCGGTCAGAAACAATGGTCTCAGGTAGCCCATGTAGTCGATAAACCTCTTTAAAGAACAATTGAGCAACACGGACTGCATCAGCGGTCTTTTTATAAGCTATGAAATGTGCCATTTTCGAAAATCTATCCAACACAACATATATAGAATCATTCTCTCGTTGAGTTCTTGGCAAATCCTAAACAAAATCCATGCTAACATCAACCTATGGTCTTGTAGGCACGGGCAATGGCATATACAATCCTGCATTCGTAACTGTCCCTTTGGAAACTTGACATATGTGACATCTCTACACAAATATTTCAACTTCTTTCCTCATGGAAGGCCAAAAATATGATTGAGAAATCAACTGCAAGGTACGATCTCTTCCCACATGACCTTCTTCATGCAATTCCTTCACAATCTTCATTTGCAAACTCCACTCTGGTATACACAACCGATTTCCTTTGAGTAGAAAACCACCTACCAACACATACTCATCCGTCTTCCCTTTCTCGACTTCATCTATAATCTTAGCGAAGTAAGGATCCTCAACAAACAATTCTGGAAATACTTCAAACCTCGTCACTTCAACTCTCATCGTAGTCAACAAATGATTTCTTCTACTCAATGTGTCTGCCACCCGGTTTGTAACTCCCGACTTATGCTTTACAACAAATGTAAACTGTTGCAAATATGCGATCCATGAAGCACGCTTGGCTGCAATCTTATCCTGTCCCTACAAATGCTTCAACGCTTTATGATCAGTATACAACACAAACACCTTATAAAACAAGTAGTGTCTCCAGTGCTTTATGGCTTGGACAATAGCATAGAATTCCAAGTCATAGGTGTTGTATCTTGTCTTAGCTCCAAAAAGTTTCTCGCTAAATAAGCAATTGGACGCCCCTTCTGACTTAATACTCCACCAATTCCAACCTTAGACGCATCAGTATCTAGCTCACAGAGCAACTGAAAATCCGGGTATCTAAGAATCAGCGTCGTAGTCAAAAGTGTCTTGATCTGTTGGAAAGCAGAATCATCTTCTTCAGTCCACACAAATTGCTTTCCTTTCATACAATCTGTCACTGGTGCCATCACGCTACTGAAATGTGGAATAAACCTTCGGTAGAATGATGCTAACCCATGGAAACTTCTCACTTCAGTTACAGTCATGGGTTGTAGCCAATCCTTGATTGCTTCAACTTTACCTTGATCCACATGGATACCTTCCTTGGACAACACATGCCCCAAAAACAAAACACTGTGTGTCATGAATATGCACTTCTTTGTTGCCGTGTAAAATTGCTCCTGACGAAGTATCATCAACACCTCCCGCAGGTGTTCTAGATGTTCTTCAACGCTTCCACTGTATATCAATATATCATCAAAGTATACCACTACGAACTTTCCAGTAAAGGGTCGAAAGATCTGATTCATCACTTGCATAAAAGTACTGGGTGCATTCGAAAGACCAAATGGCATGACCAACCATTCATACAACCCTTCCCATGTCTTGAATGTGGTCTTCCATTCATCCCCTGGTCGAATTCGAATCCGATGATACCCACTCTTTAGATCAATCTTTGAAAAGATAGCAGCTCCATTCAGCTGATCTAACAAGTCATCCAATCTTGGCATCGGAAATCTGTACATCACTGTAATCTTGTTTAGTGCTCGACTATCTGTACACATTCTCCAAGTTCCATCCTTCTTTGGCACTAACAAAGCTGGTACTGCACAAAAACTTAAGCTTTCTTGTACGCGCCCTTGTTCAAGTAACTCCTCCACTTGCCTTCTCAACTCTTCGTGCTCCTTTGGACTCATTCTATAGTGTGGTCTACGTGGTAACACAGCTCCCAGAACAAGATCAATCTGGTGTTGTATGTCTCTCAACGGTGGTAACTCTTTTGGTAATTCTTCAGGAAATACATCTTCAAATTCCTTCAAAACTGGCTTAACTTCCTCAGGAAGTTCAACCGCTTCACTACTTTCACGTCGAATCAACAGAAATACTTCAGGTCCATCCTCTACTTCTATGACAAACTCCTTCAAAGATAACAGAGTCTTTAGTTCTTCGATTTCCTCCAACTTGCTTTCACCTGGTTGTCGCTGTTTAGGAACTAAAGTGATTTTAGTGCCATTGAACATGAAACTATAGCAGTTAGTCCTTCCATCGTGTCACACGGCTCTATCGAATTGCCATGGTCTTCCCAACAACAAATGACATACATCCATATCTACCACGTCACACCAAATTTCATCCTTCTACTTCTTTCCGATGGAAAAAGTTACACAAGCTCTTCGACTAACTTTCACTTCCCCACCTTTCCTCAACCAAGCTAATTTGTAGGGTTTGGGATGCTTCTCTGTCTTTAACGCCAACTTCTTTACAGATTCTATAGAGATGATGTTATCACAACTTCCTGCATCGATAACAAACTTACAAACCCTTCCCAAAATAGTGCACGTCGACTGAAAAATGTTACTCCTCAACCAACTGGTCTCCTCTTCCTGCTTTGGCGTCAAGCAAGATCTCCTCATCATTAAAGAATATCCCTCATCTCCTGCCAATAATTCTTCTTCCTCCTCAACTTGTGGTGAGTTGGAACATTCTATTTCTGCATCCTCATCCTCAACCTCAGCAACCATCGCTTGCTTCTTAGGCTTCGGGCATTCATTGCTCGTATGACCAAACTCCTGACAGTTATAACACTTGAAATTGTTGTTGGCCTTGGTCTTAGAAACTTCATTGACAACTGGTTTACTAATAGCCTTGGAAACATTAGTATTGCCACTAGCACCCTTGTTCTGGTTGTTAGAATTCGTAAACACACCACCTCCTCTTCTACCTTGCTTCTCCCAAGCTAGAGCCTTCTGGTGTGCTTCAGCAACGGATCTTGGATCAAACATATTCACCATATCCTGAATTTGCATTCTTAATCCTCTAACAAATCTAGATGTCAACTGTTCCTCAGTTTCCATGATATCGTTTCTAGCAATCAGTTGATAAAACTCATCTGGATAATCATTTACCGACTTTGTCCCTTGTCTCAAATTCTGTAAGCACCGATACATAAGAGACAAATAATTATAAGGCAAGAAAGTAGCCTTCATTAACTTCTTCATCTTTTCCCATGGAACAATCTTCGACTTTCCCATTCATTCCCGTGTAAGTTTAGTTTGTTGCCACCATGGTATAGCTCTTCCCCTCAATCGTGTAGCAACCAACTTAACTCTATGATGCTTGGGTACTTCCTTGAAGTCAAAAGTTTCTTCAACATTTGATAACCAATCCAGAAACTCTTCCGCAATCATTCCTCCTTTGAATTCTAGAATCTCTGTTTTCATCCCCGGCTCCCATCGACGATCATCTTCTACATCCCGATATTGACTTCGTACTTGGTCTCGATCTCGATAATGAATACTACCTCTATCACCATCTTCATCATAATCAAATGTACTTCGATATCGATCTCGACCATCAACATCTCTACGATCACGCATATCTCTTCTACTATGTCTTTCAGCATCGCGATATGGCTCATCTCCAAACTCACGTGGAGTTCTTCTCTCTTCATTTCTGTACTCATGGTGTTCTCGTCTCATTGAAACTGATGATTCTCTTCTTTCTCGACAAGATTATGGTGACACCCTCCTCGCTTCCGAAACCGATGGCGAAAATCTATTTCCTCCATGGTTCGAGATTGGTGACCTTCTCCTTTGACTTTGATTCATGTCATTCATCAATTTCTCTAACTTCCCAATACCATCATCGAACTTTTCATTGATACGTTGTTCCATTTACTCAGGTTCTCGTCTTCCATACACATCTTCAACATTTTGAAATCGATTAACACGTCTCGGCGGCATGATCAAACTTATCAACAAACAATCTCCAAACTAACTTTAACTCTCGACTTGAACTACAAAAGTGATGCACGCCTCCAACTTATAGCTCGGATCTAACTTTAACTCTTCTTCTTGGCTCCACAGGCTCGGTTTAGCTATGATTGGCTAAGTTTAGGCTCTGATACCAAATTGATGCAGCGGATAACAACTAGTTGTCACCAAATGATGCACAACGAACAAACGACGATGGAATGATACAAAGATGAATCGATGGATTGATAATACCCAAGATAAATGCCCAAATCCGTTGATCTCACGAGATACCGGATTCTAGCTATCTTTAACACGTTGATCGTGCACGATATCGTGTTAGAAGATCTACGATTCTTCGACGTTGATCTCGCGCATGAGATTCCGTGAACCGGCTTCAAAATCGTTGATTCGAGCGCACTCGAATAACCGAAGATGGTGAAAGGAGCTCACACTTAACTTCCAATTTTAAAGAGGCACAAAGCACTCAAACAAAAGTTTATTCAAAATTAACCATTTTTACAATGACACAACTCGTCTATTTATAGAGATTTTACAACACAACAGACCGACCTAACACAGGTGCTCAACGACCTACGACCTAACTATCTCGACCTAACAACAAACGAGTTAACACACGAGTTACAACACACGACATAACAATAAATACAACATATATGCGATCCAACAAATTACAACATCACGACCTAAGAACTCAGCGACTCAAGAAATGAAAATACAAACGACTCAGAAACAATCAGGCGACTCAACATCTGGACGGAGCAACTTGAGGAAACACGACAGCGATCTACTGGAAGCGATATAAGGAACTTCGACTTAAGGAATTCTGGAGCGCCTTAGGGCTTCAGCGACATAAGGATACAACATAGCTTCAAGAACTAGCGACATAAGATCTTGCGACTTAAAAGATGCGGCATTGGTTGAAAACGACTTAAGGAAAAGCGGCCTTATATGAGCGACTTAAGGTCATATAAACGACTTAAGAAACTTAAGGTCGACGACTTATCATAGGTCGCTAGCGAGCGACTTAAGGTGGCAAGCGGCACAGATGATTCAAGGCAGGAGATTTAAGGCATAATTCGTTATGTCGTTCAATTCTTAGCTCGCTAGGTCGTTCAAGCGACTTATCATACCGACTTAGCTCGTTAGGTCGCAAGCAACTTAAGGCACCCAAGCGACCTAAAGTAACTGAGCGATCTAAAACAACCGGGCTAGCATGGCGCGCTGCATCAATATCCCATAGAAATTAAAGTAGCTTTTAATTTTTCATACCATACTATGGGTGCTTGCTTGAGACCATATATTGCTTTGTGAAGTTTGCAAACAAAATTCTTTTTGTCATTTTGAATGTAACCTTGGGGTT
The DNA here is from genome assembly GCA_030765085.1 of Allium cepa. Classification (NCBI taxonomy): domain Eukaryota; kingdom Viridiplantae; phylum Streptophyta; class Magnoliopsida; order Asparagales; family Amaryllidaceae; genus Allium; species Allium cepa. The sequence continues at coordinate 868,423,478 of CM060943.1, read as the reverse complement.
GCTACATATAGACATCCTCTTGTAACTCTCCATTTAGGAAAGCATTATTTACATCAAGTTGTCTTATGTCCCATTCATAGTGTAGAGCTATACTTAGAATAATTATGATAGTGGCTAGTTTAACCACTAGTGAAAAGTTTCTGAGAAGTCAAATCCATACTGTTGAGAGTATCCTTTGGCTACGAGTCTAGCTTTGTATTTGACATTCTTACTTTCTGGTGGTATTTTCAACCTGTATGTCCATTTACTGCCTATTATATTTTTATTTGCTGGTGATGGAACCAAGCTCCATGTTTTGTTTCTGATTAATGCATTGTATTCTTCATCCATGGCTTCTCTCCATTTGTTGCTTTTAGCAGCTTCATCATAATTGCTTGGTTCCTTGTCATTTATGTTGGCAGTGTAGATTTTTGGTTTGAATATCCCATGTTTTGATCTTGTAATCATAGGATGCCCTTCTTGTGTAGGTGCTGTGGTACTATTATCTGGAAGTGAGTTGTTGTCTTGATCATTATTCTGATCTTCAGACTCACAACCTTCAGACTCATTGTTAGATGAGTTTATATCATCACCCTTACCTGGCCCTTCAATGGGAACTGTGTGTTGGGGGCTTGATGTTGTATTCTCATAATTTTCAGCACTTTTGGATTCTTCCTTTCCCCATACAGGTATGGGTGGTAGAAATTTCTTGGCACTATAAATCTTTTGAGTAGTTTTTATATCTTTACTAGTGAAGGGAAACACACATTCATTAAATGCAGCGTGCCTTGATACAATGATTTTCCCTTCACTTGTAAGACATTTATATCCTTTTTGACTAGTGGCATATCCAAGGAAAGTACAGGGTAATGATCTAAAACTTAACTTATATTGATTATATGGTCTGGTGCAAGGATAACATAAGCATCCAAAAGTTTTGAGGAATGAATAATCTGGTTTGTATTGTACAACATTTCTAATGGTGTTTTGTTCCTCAAAACTTTTATAGGCATTCTATTTATGAGAAACACAGCATTTGTAAATGCATCTGGCCAAAACTTTAAAGGCATTGATGCATGTGCAAGCAGTGTCAGACCAGTATCAACAATGTGTCTGTGTTTTCTTTCAACAATGCCATTTTGCTCAGATGTGTGTGGATAAGTAATTCTGTGATTTATGCCTTTTTCGGAGAAAAATTCTTTTAGAGTTTTAAACTCAGACCCACCATCTGTTTGTATATTTTTAAGTTTCTGATTTGTGAGATTTTCAGCTTGCCTTACAAAATGAATTACTGCATTCTTTGCATCAGACGTTGACTTGAGTAGTAGAATCCAAGTATATCTAGAGAAAGAGTCAACAAAAGAGATTTAGTAATTCATTCCGTAATCAGAATTAATGGGTGCGGATCCCTATAAGTCGACTGCAACCATTTCTAGTGGTTTGTTGTACTTTGTCAATGAATTACTAAATGGTATTTTATGACTCTTTCCTAGCTGACATGCATGACATACACGTGGCAATGATATGTTTTCACATTTGATATTGCTATTTCTCAAAATATTTTTAGTAATAGCTATGCTGGGGCGACCCAATTTACAGTGCCAAGTATCAAAAACTTTGTTAAAATCTATTGTTTCATCAATCTTTGAGTAATTACACCATTTATCCTTCTGCCTTGGTTCATTATCTTGCACAAGACTGAATTTATATAACCCATCGTGCATTTTACCCTGTAAAAGAATATTCTTATTTAGTAAATCTTTGATTAGACAGAATTTTGGATAAAATTCAAAATATACTTGATTGTCATTAGCAAACTAAGAGACACTTATTAAATTGTTTTTAATTTGAGGAACTCTAAGAAGATTATTTAAGTGTAACTCTTTTTCACTATTAAGTTTGGCTTTGCCAGTGTGTGTGATTTTTAATGAACTACCATTACCAACATAAATGGATTGTGTACCTTTGTATTCCTTGTTTCCGAGACTGAGATTCTCTAAGTTGCTTGTCACATGATTAGTTGCCCCAGAAACTGGATACCAATCTTCATATAGTATATCATCATTTTTGATTTGATTGTCTGATTCATTTTGATTCTTTGAATGGCTGCCTTGATTTCTTACTCCTGTTTGAGTGAGACTGACATTTGGATTTCTTTGAGTATTGTTTGACTGTTGGGTTATGACAAAATTTTGATCAAATCTGAAGTAGCACTTAGAAGCAATGTGTCCTGGTTTTTCACATATTTGGCACTTGACTCTGTTATTGCCAGACCATCTTCCTCTACCTCTAATATTTTGGCCACTTCTTTGACCTGTTTGGGTTCTGTCTTGACCCTTTCCTTTGAAGTTCGTGGTGAAATTTACTGAGTAGTCTGTATTGGTAGTCTTCTTTTGTTCAATTCTTCCTTCTTGAGATAGAAGGGTAGAGTAGACATATTGCATATCTGGGGGAGTTCTCTGTGATGATAGAACTATAACTAAAGATTCATAGTTTTCATCCAGACCATTTAAGATGGTTAATACTTGTTCAGATTCTGAAACCCTATATCCAGCAGAAACAAGTTTATCACAGTAGTTCTTTGCTTTGGTAAGATATTCTTGCATTGTCATATTTTCTTTCTTTAAGTTTTCAAATTGCTTTCTGTAGTGCATAATCCTTGCTGCAGTTTGAGAATTAAAGATTTGTTCTATGGCTTCCCTTATATCACTTGATGATTTAAAACCAACTATTTGAGATAAAATGCTCACACTTACATATGACATTATCCATGAAGCAAGAAGACTATCTTGTTTTAGATAGTTTGAGTATGCATTATTGAGTACCATATTGTCTTTATCATCTTTAACCATTTTAGGTGGAATGGTTATCATACCATTGATATACTCATCTAAACCATAACCTCTGATGGCTGTTTCAATCTGATATTTCCACAACAACTAGTTATCTTCATCTAATTGCACTGCTAAGTGTCCTTTTGGTCTAATAATTTGCAGATTTTGACTGTTGTTGGCATCTCTGGTGGTTGGAGAGGTGGTTGCTGAGTTTTCTTCATCTCCGGCCATGATTTCAGTGATTGGCCAGGCAGTTGAATGTGAATTGTATCCAAGAACTGATACTTATATTTCAAGAAAAGGCTAACAGTTGTGTTGTTTATCAAGAACTGGTTTCTTGATAAATTTCACACTATAGTGATGACAGGGGTTACCACTTGACTTGATGATGTTCACAAGAACTGAGAAATTCTACAGTCTAGCTCCTTTGAGTTTTTAGGCGAGGCAGAGAAATAAGAACAGATGCTAGATTAAGAGAGGGGTATAATCTCAGGTGATGAGAATTTTCTGAGTAGATAATCAAAATATACTTCTCTTGCTGTTGGGCATTGAAATCTGTTCTGATACCATAATAGATATTTGATGAAATGCAATTTCTTTTTTGAGAACAATTTTGTATATATTACAATACATTGCAGTGAAAGAAAAATATTTAATATTTATATGTGATATAATGGGCTGTTTTATATAGGCTCATAATCCTCAATCTAAAAATAAGTAGATCTGAGCCGTTGAAACAGATGGAAGGCTGTGATATGCATAATGTTATCTTTCGGATACTAAAGTGTGCTTTTGTCATTGTCAACCCGATTGTCATAATATCCTAATTTTATTAAGAAAGAATAGTATTTAAGTTAGACTTTAGACTGATGAAATGTAACGTACTGCAATTTAAATGGAAAAAACAGAATAGGATAGACATATTATATGCTTAGTTCATATACAACATGTACATACAGAACAGAGGTCATACTATTTTTTATCTAAGTTCCAAGATACACTTAGATTGTCATATGATCTTTTCTCATGCACGGTTGCATATTTCATTTTCTGTACAGAGCAAAGTGGGTAGGAAAGGAACATCAACCATACTATCTGCTGTTTATGCACGGAAGGGTAAATACATTAAATATTTACAACTTCTTTTGAAATAAAACTGAATACTAATTGACAGATTTCTGCCTATCCGACAGTTCAGTATGTTGATTTACAGGCTTGGTTGAATAATTTTTAAGGTAAGATATCAATTGGTTGTGAGTACAGGACCAAAATTGCAGTTGATTGTTTTATTTAGTGAAGCTATACGTATATGCAAAGGACTATAAAACAAAATCAATTCAAAAGAAACCATCAAATCTTCACACAAAATTTAATTAGATTAGTAACAAAAACATTGTGACCCCTCAACCCCTTTATCGATCTTGTCAGAATCAAACATTTATCAAAATAATCAGTTGTACCCAAAGTATCTCAGTAGCTATTTCAATGTACAAAACATTTTTTTAAATATACTAACATAAACGCCTGTAGAAATATGACTTTGAAACAATTATTATTCTTTAGCATATCTAGATTCTGGTCGTTCCAAGGAAAAAAATAAAAAAGCAATTCTATAGTATGAGTAAGAAGGAGAGTGGAAAAGGCTAAAATAAATTACCTATCAATATTTTGGCGATATCAGAATTTGTAGAGGACGGAGAAGCATGAGCAGTATAGGAACCAAGGACTGGATGATGTTAGATGACCGTGATAGATGATGGAAATTTACACCTTTTAATTCGATGTTCCATAACTTTTTATTCAATGATGTATCCACAACACTAGCAAAAATCAAATATTCCTTCAAAACGTAAAATTAGTAAATGTAATATGTTAATTTCAGTTGACTCAATTGGGTGCGCTTTGAAAAAACCTACAGTCATAGGAATTTCCAGTGTCGAGGAAGAACAAGCAAGTTAGTATTCAGGAAAATTGTCAGCATACAAATCGTATTGATCTATAGCGAACATCCGTAATGCCTGAATTTTGACCAGTTATTAATTTTCTAAGTTTTTGACGTCGTAGTTAAAGATTTTCTACCACACTTTATTCTTGCAACACAATTGTCAGCGGTTGAAAAATCCATAGAATTAGTATGGAACAAAATCAGTGTGGAAACAAAGATCCATCGAATTTGTATAAAATCAATTACATAGAACTGTATTGCCGTTCGTCTGAGCAAAAGTATTGTTCTGGAGAGTACAACAACCACGAATAACTTGGTAAAAGACGCCATTTTGAGTAGAAGCCGATAAACACTACGAATTGAAGAAGTCTAAATGCATCGAGGGGTAGCATGGAAAGCAGTTATGTTTTTTTGAGCAATTTGGGGGCGAAATGTAATGAAATGAGCAAGGATACAATTTGATGAATCTTATTTGCGAGATTAGAAATAAAAATTGCAATAGGTTTGTTTGGGAAAGGGGATGTACAGTGGGAAGTATTTGGTAGAGAGGAGATACGGCGAGGGAGGGGGAAGAAGCGATGGAGCAGAAGATGGAAGTGGCATAGAGTGACGGAATTATAGCAATAGGGTGTAAATGGGAGCAACTGCTGAACAGGAAAGAGAGAAGTTGGGTGGGCAACAGCGTTGGGAAAGAGAAGAAAGATGAGGTACTGGTCACGTGTTGTATTAGTTCAAGGGATGTTAAAAAAAGAGGAAGTGGATATGGATGTGTTATTTTGAAATGAGGATGGCATAGTAGTCCACGTCGGCTGAGAGAAGTTCCTGCTTTAATATAAAGCAATGGATACTTTGCTCCTGCATCTACAATTGTTAAAACATCGCAATTCAAAATATTAGGATGATATGCATAAATATTAAAAAAAATGATTTCCCGTTCCCTGTTTAATTGACAACCTGTCATATTTGTAGTTCTATGGTTACTTTGAACATATTAGATTTAATGGGCTTGCTAATAACCTTTCATATTTTTTGTACTCCCTTTCCTATTGCATAGTTTTCATGGGATCACTAAGAACCAGTTGGCCCCTACCAATAATCTAAATAAATCATGGGTTCTCCCACCTACTGCGATAACTTCTTTCTTATCCTAGTTTTCATAGTTTAACTAGGAAATTATTGACTTCCGTCAATAACTTAATCCGGATATATTTTTCATGGGTGCATTACAAACCAATTTGTCGCTGTCAACTATTCTTAAAATCATAGTTTTCATGGGATCGCTATGAAACTATTGGTATCATCAATAACTTCTTAATCATAGTTTTCATGGGATTATATGAATCTATCTCCCTGACAACTTTTATCTGTAGGCATCCTATATTCTGGTCTTCCTAACCTCTTGGATGCAATTCTACTCATTTAGGAATTTAATCAATTTATATTCACTGCGGGGTCAACCTAGCTAGTTCTTCTGCCCTTTGTCCCCAAAATGCAGTTATGGATCCACTATAATGTGAATACATATATATTTGAAGAAGCAAATATAATACAAAATGATACCACTCTTGTAGGTTTAATATCCTTGAAATCATTTCATATAATACATTGTTAATCTTTCTAACTTGTTATTTTATCAAGGAAAAACTTCTTTAGATCTTCATACTCAAAATCTTTTCGGAGCTCATTTATTTAGCCATGGGTTTTATTTAAGATGAGATTAGGTTATTTGTTTTGAAAAACAAGGCCTTTCGAAACCTTACTTTCGACCTCACTGGATAACCTTCTTCAAAAGCATATTAATCTATTTTCAAAACATTGGGCCCCTACCTCTCGAAAAATTTAAAAACCTTTCTTTCGAAACCTTTTTAATGTATTAAAGTATTACCATTTAACTATAGAAGCATAGCTTCAAAACCATTTGAAAGTACCCCTATCAAAACCGTTGGGTTTACATTTAAAACATCATTTGGGTCAACTGAATATAAAAAAATGTATCTCTTTCGAAACCATTTTTCATCTCATAAAATATTGGGGAAAACATAATGGCATCAGCACAATCCTTTCGAAAGCATTTGACATTTAGGTAAAACACTTGAAGGTTGGCTTCAGAACGCCTTTTCAAACCATTGCCTTCGAAACCCAATACTCCCTTCGAAAGCTATAGGAAGTGGCTTACATTTATAAAACCCAGATTACCCTCCCAAAGCATTGACATATTCAATACCTTCGAAAGGTATAAAGTTGTAGAAGGGTTTCGACTTGGTCGAAACTGCCCATTCCGAAAGCTTTAATTTGAAACTATGTAGCTCCTTTAGAAGCTACTACTTTAAAAAGACGGCAACTTTACTTCCAAAGTGCGTTTAGAAATACCCTTTCGCAAGCATTGGTTTCCACTCCTTCGAAGCCCTTTATTAAATAGGCAAGTGCTTTCCTTTAGAAAATAAAACAAAGGCGTCAACCCCATCAGAAGCTATGTTTCGACACCCATCCTTCTGCCTTTCTCTAATCAACTACGTACAACCAAGTGATACCATGTGTATTGGTTTCGACTTCATTGGTTTCCACCTGCTGGGTTTCGACCTAATTGATAGTGGAAGGTCTAGGTCGAAAGGGTGCTTCTGAAAGTGGTGGAATCTACTTTTTCTAGGTAAATGTTGTTTTTACCAAATAAAGTAATTCTTTAAAACTAACTTGCCTACATGTAAAAAATTGATTGGGTGCCTTAATTGTTCAATTATTTTCAAAATACTCGTCGCACAATTTCAGATTTAAACCATAATTAATTTTAACAAATAAGCCCTTCCTATATAACTATAATTAAACCATTAGGTCCTCCTTTCAAAGTAATTTAATCCCCATAATAAATCTCTTAGTAAAAATCCTCAAAAATCACAAAAATTCTCTACTAATATGTTATCCAACATATAAATTTTAGACCCAAATCATCATAAAATTTTCGAAATTCATTTCTAAACCCAATTTACAATTCTTAATAAATTTTCCATGGCTTGGAAAATAAATTGAAACTCAACTCCAAAATCATATTTTACATAACATAATCTTTTTCCATGGCATTAGAAAATCATTTGCTCTCAGTTTTTCCCTAAAAACATATATATGTTGATATTTAAACCACTGGATTTAAATCAACATATAAATCAAAGAATGTCATTCAAAAATCATCTTGTTGGATTAAATCTTAAATCTGAAATCAATTGATCATATTAGAACCAAAATAAAGATGTTTTGATTATTATTCACCTTAATCTGAATTAGAAAATTGGAGATTGTTTGAGATTGATTCCTCTAGCTTGAATACTAAGCTTTAATCTTGAATTTCCTCTTTTCTTTTTACTCCTTAATGGCCAGCTCTTCTTTTCTTTATTACGTTAATTTTGTTAGTGATAAAATGAACTTGAATGGCGTAGGAATAAGAGTATAAGGATATCAAATATGGGCGGCAATTACCCTAATGCCACATGTTAATTTAATTATCATTTAACCATTTATAAGCCCACTAGAGTTAATCAAGCTCGGACTCTAGGTTTATTAACATATCTCAATCTCCTTATCAATCTATATTTACATCATTCTATTTAATTTATCTAATTAAATCTTCTGAATAATGTTATAAAAAATTAGGGATGTTAGACCCCCGTAAAGAATTTTGTCCTCGAAATTAAATAAGGACTAAATACTAAATATAGCAATCATCTGTAACAACTCCTAACAATCATACGAGCCTACCTGACTAGCAACTATCTACATAAATCTAATATAGACGTATCCTTAAGAAAATCAGGATAAGTAACTCTAATCTTATATTTCGTCTCCCAAGTATAGTACTTCTAGTTGTCGCTCCACTGAACTTTCACCAACCTGAGTATCCTGTATCTCAATCTTTTCTCATCTCTCACTACAACCTTAACTTTTTATCTAACAAAAGTCAAATTAGGCTCTACTGTCAAATCTTCCAACCCTGTCGGTGGAATAGTAGTCTCTGGGTCATGCACACACTTACGAAGGTGGATCACATGAAATAAATTACGGAACCCTGCCATACTGCTTAGTAACTCTACTCTGTATGCAAGTTTTGCAGTCCTCTCTATAATCCGTAATGGACTAACATATCTCGGGGCAAAATTCCCTTACTTTCCAGATCATACCACAACCTTCATCGTTGATACCTTAATGAAAACCTCATCTCCAACCGAGAATTCTAGATCTTTACACCTCATGTCTGCGTAACTCTTCTATCTAGACTGAGCTTTCTTCATTCTTCCTTGAATCAAATTAATCTTCTCCGTCACCTCTCTAACTAAATCTAGACCTAAGACTTGTCCATCTCCAGTCTCCAGCCAACATGGCGGCGATTCGCATGGCCTTCCATAAAAAGCTTCCAAAGGCGTCATTCCTATACTGGTCTGAAAGTTATTCTTGTAGGAAAACACAACCAATATAGGTGATCCTCCCAAGATCCACTAAAGTCCAATGCACAAGCTCTCAACAAAACCTCAAGTACCTTATTGACTCTTTCTGTCGGCCTATTTGTCTGAGGGTGATATGCAACACTCATATTAAGCTTGGTACCTAATATAACATGTAGACTCTTCCAGAATTCGCTAGTGAACAAAGTATCTCCATCATTGACTATTCTACTAGGAACTCTATGAGTCTAACTATGTTCTTCATAAACAACTTGGCTAGAACATGTGTCGTCCTAGTTGACTTAGTTGGAACGAAATGGACACTCTTGGTCAGTTTGTCCACTAATGACCCATATACTTTCATTCCCTCTATTTTACTTTGGTAACCCATCTATAAAATCCATGGATATTTGTAACAACCCACATATTTTATGATTGTATATTTAAATATTTTATTTAAATATACCATCGCTAGTCGATTATAGTCCGAAATGCTACTTTTGCAAACTGTCAAATTAGAACTCGAGACCACTTCCATTGAGTTCAAATGGCGTTTGTGACCTTTTTGAGTATAAACATCGATATGTTTGGAGCTAGCTAAAATTTTGACCTTTTCACTTAGGGTATTGGGTTTGGGTTTCTGCCCGTTAACCTAACATATCAACCCAACTCCACTCCATTCCTCTTCATTCCTTCATAATATTTCCTACAACTCAAGTTTTAGCAAAAATGGTGGTGGAGATTGGAAATTAAAATCCTAAGCCCTAGTTTCTTTAGCAAATCCAAATTTTAGCTCCAAATTCGAAGAGAAGATTAGGTAAGCATCCCCTTCTTCCTCTCCATCTCAATCTCTCTCCAATTTCAGAAATTTTCTATAACCTAATTTGGTAAATATTGCTTATTATTCTAGATTGGAGCTTTTAGAGTTGAGATTGAAGAGTGGTTGATCCTCCTTTGCTTTCAAGCTTCTTCTTCCTTGTTTTTGTGTAAAAGGTGAGATTTTTTTCTCAAATCTATGTCTATATCTATCTTTGTGGTTAGGTATGAATTCCTAACATCTATTCATGATCATTTGCTTTTGATTTGAATTGATTTGGTGACTTACTAATTTTTGAATTCGAAGTCCAATTTTGTGAAAATCCTACTAAGGATGTTTGGATATGTTGTTTGGAGATGCATCAAAGAGCTTATAAGGCCGGATTGTCGCATGGCGTAAAACCTTTAGTCGTCGTTGCTCGCTCGATTGCTCTCGAAATCGTTTTGGCCATCATGGCCTAGGCAAATTGTTTCCCTTACCAGGTGTTTAGACGTCTGGATACCAGTGCCAAACGTCTAGTTTTTCCTCATGGAGAAAATTATACGCGGTAGAGAAAAATAAAAAAGGTCAGAAACCAATCCCAAACGTCTAATTCTTAAATCCAGACATCTGGATAGTTTCAGACGTCTGGTTTGCCGAACCAGACGTCTGGTTGGTTTTCTGAAACATTTCCAGAAACCAAAACCAGACGTCTATATTGACCGCTAGACGTATGGATCTGTGCATACCTGCCTATTTGCCTAATTTTGAGTAAAACTCCAATGTTAATCGATTTTTGGTCGATTCGACTAGTTTTTATCACTATTATTTACTTTGATGACTTCTTTCTTTGGATTTTTGGGAATGTCCATTTTGATGGGTTTGGTATCGATTTCATTGGGTTCAATTAACGTCTTCGTATGTGAATTTTTGGTGATTGATTGTTTATACAATCATTTCTGCGGCTTGTCACTTTAAAATGCAAAGGTTTCAATACTAGTAGTAAATATTCAAATCCTTTCACAAAGATGATTCAACTCTATTTTTGATACAAAGTTCACTTTTAAGACCGTTTTCCAATCTATTAGAATATACAAACCTTTACTTCATTCGTTTGAGAAATCTAATTAAACGGCTTTGTAAAACAAGTGGTATGAAACACTTGCGTTTACTTCGTCGGTTAATTTTTGGACTTGTTCGATTGAAACTCTTGTGACAATTTGTAAGTGGGAATCTACAATTTGTTCGTAAAAATTTAAGTTAAGCCAGTGGTTACAGGACATGAAGATAAACTCATTTATTTACTAGCTTAGTGTAATTGACAGTTCTTGATGATCGATGATGATCATTTTGTGGTTTAGACTAGCAATGTGCAATGTCTCTTTGTCTGCGAGGGAGACTAAATCACGTTTCTGTAGAGCTTCGGCTCAAAATTGGTGGGGTAGCGACCCATGGTCTTCGGGCCGTTTGTGGAGCCTCGGCTCAAAATTAAATGGTTAGAAACCATGGAATGCGTTCTGTTTTGTGATACACGTGTTGGCGAGTTTTCATGCTCCTGTTTTGTAATAAGCCTCCCCCTCTTGTGATTTCTGGATTTCCAATTGATGATTCCTAGAATTTTTGTCTCACCAACTTTAGTGATTTACATCGATGAGTTTATCAATATTTGTGCATTGGTGAATTTTTGTTTCGAGAACTTTTACGATTGGCATTGAGATGATTGCCAATATTTGTGACTTGGTGAATAAAAATAAAGAATATGGTTTTCTTTTTGATCTGTGAAAAGACTCTTGTGATATTGATTAATCTCTGGTTGATTTTCAAATGCATACTTATCACACTATGGAATTATTGTTATCATACGTTTTTGTCATATCTCTTATTTATCTCATTTTTATCTGATATTTATAGCTAGACTGATCCGTTTATTATTTTCTTATTAAGGCCGAGATGTTACAGGTGTTTCTGCTTGACTCCTTATCCGGGATCGCCATTTTCTGACCTTCGTCCAACTACATATGATTGGTAGTTTTTGTTGTTATACATTCGAGATAGAGACTCCTTGATGTATACATACTCTTTGATGTAGCATTTGTGTCTATTCTTTTGTGATATTGTGGATCTTATTTGACCACTACTCTGATGTACACTTATATGTGTTATATTCATATATGTTTCTGCATTTGTGATATGAATATCTGTGACTGATTTGTGTTACGCTTATTTCTATGTTTGTTACAGAAGATCATATAGTCACTGTGTAGTAGCTTTGAGTTTGTCTCGGTATGTCGGATTTCCTCTTGAAAAGAAATGCATGTTATACTATCTGGCATATCGGTGCTCGCACAAAGCAATTATACGGATGGTCGCTCCTCAACAACCTTATTCTTCGCGCAGTTGAAGGCATTACTCCGTAGTGCCCTTAGCTAGGGTGACCATAGAGGTGGGGCATCACAGCATGGTATCGGAGCCAAACTTCGGAACAATGTAGAATATTCTAGCAAAGATCATCGTCCTAAGTTCTTCTTAGGAGTCGTGCCCTTGGATTTTATTCGAGTCATTGGACCCGTCCTATCCTATTTTCTTTGTGATGCCTTGTTTTATGAATCATGATTGTTTGATATTCATTCTGAGATTAACCTTTTTCTTCTTGTTTCTTTCTTTCTAAAGAGAAATGGTTAGACCTGGTCGTCCCTGCATCGATCAATCTAGTGCTACTCCTCAGGATGGAGTATTTATGTCCGCCCAACTTCTTCTTGATCTCGTAAAGAATGCTCAAGCCGTCCGACCCATTCCAAAGCCTACTCACCCAAAATCCGAATTTGCACGACTGTACAGTGATTATACAAATTTGGGTGAAAGCCATTCAGGGGTTCCGAGTACGTTATCAAAGTCCAAGCTTGGCTTAGAACATGCGATCGCATCTTTTCTGGCATAAATCTTATTGATCTTCATCGAGTCCAAGTGGCTTCTAGCATGCTCCAGGAAAGAGCATTAGATTGGTATGAGCTTCTGATTTTTGAAATTATTGAAGCGGATCTTACTTGGGAGCAATTCTGGAAAAGATTCAAATCAAAGTGTGTGCCGGAAGCTGAAAAAGTGACTTTGGCCCGTCGTTTTATTGTCCTTGTTCAAGGTGAATCTTCTATGGCAGATTATGTCGCATATTTCAAGTCTCTCTCTAAATAAGGGGTCGAGTACATTAATACCCCGTTGAAGAAAAGTCAGGGATTCGTCTGTGGCTTGAATAAGAATCTCAAAAAGCCTTTACTTCTGAAACTGGAAGTTTCCTTTGATCAACTTGTTAATATCGATCTTCAACTTGAAGAGGCAGATAAAGAGAGTGATGTTGAAGTTGGGAGTGCCAAACCGAACTTCAACAACAACAAGAAGAGGCCTAGTAAGTTCAAAGGTCCTTATCCCAACAAGAAAGGGAAACGAGCAACTCCGGTAACAAAGACTCCTACCTCTAGTGGAGGGCAATGCTATAGTTGTGGTTCTAAGGACCATTATGCAATTAAGTGTTCAAAGCCCCATACTTGTCGCAATTGCAAAAGTTTGGGTCATTATATATCTCCATGTCCCAAACTTCAAAGAAAGAAGGAGGGAAAGCTAAATGTTGTGCAAGCCCCTAGTAACACATCTCGTGGTCAAGGTATTTCTCATTCTATCCTTGATGGCAATATTTTGTTTCGTGATCAACCTATTCGAGTTCTTTTTGACACGTGTGCATCCCATTCTTTTATATCAAAAGAACTTGTTGATATTTTTCTTTAAGCGTTATGGCTTTAATGACTTCCTTGAGAATTGCGAATCCAGTTGGTGGATCCGCAACACTCGGTTTGCTTTGTAAAGATGTTCAGATTATTTTGTGTGATTATTCTTTCCGAGCCGATTTGCATGTTATGCGTTACTTAGGTTTCAGAATGATTTTGGAAATGGATTGGCCTAACCATTGTGAAGTCTATATCCTATGTCCTGAGCGGACTATTCATCTTCGACATCCTCAATCTGTTAAGTAGATTTCAATTGTTCTTAAAGATTCGGATTCCAGCTTGGCAGCATCTTTGTACTCTCTAAATCCTTATGATGACGATAATGATGATGAGGAAGATGTTATTTCTCTCATTCATGTTGTTCGTGAATTTCCAGACATATTTAAGCCCGTTTTAGGATTGCCACCTAAGCGAGCAATTGAGTTCACAATTAATCTAATTCCTGGATTTCTGCCTATTACTCGTCCTCCTTACCGTACGTCCAATAAGGAAAATGAGGAGATGCATAAACAATTATCCGAATTGAGATGAAGCGATTTATTCGCTCTAGTTCCTCTCCTTGGGGAGCTTCAACTATTTTTGTGAAGAAATCTGGTGGTACACTTAGGCTTTGTGTTGACTACCGCAAGCTTAATGATCTTACCATTAAGAATAAATATCCTTTACCTCGGATTGATGATCTATTCGATCAACTTAGCGGTGCTAGTGTCTTTTCATGGTTAGACCTAGCAACCAGTTTTCATCAGCTTCGTATTGCTGAGGATAACATTACTTTGACATCATTCTGTACACGTTATGGATCTTATGAATGGCTTGTTATGCCATTTGGTTTGACGAATGCTCCAGCTTATTTTGTTGACCTTATGAATTGAGTTTTCAAAGGCTTCCTCCATCGATTTGTTCTCATCTTTATAGATGACATTCTTGTTTATTATAAAACCGAGGAAGAGCATGAAAAGCATCTTTTGATTGTGTTGGAAACTCTCAGGAGCAATCAATTGAAAGCAAAATTTTCTAAATGCCATTTTTGCCAATCTCGTGTGAAATTTCTTGGTCATATCATTTCTGAATCCGGAATTTCAATGGATCCTTCAAAGATTGAAGCGATTCTATATTGGAAGAGACCGGAGAGTGTGATAGAAATGCGTAGTTTTCTTGGACTGGCGGGTTATTACCGTCGATTCATAAAAGACTTTTCTAAAATTGTCGTGCCTCTTACTAGCTTGAAAAAGAAAGGAGTTAAATGCATTTGGTCGGACAAATGCGAAGCATCTTATCAGAAATTAAAAGAACTCCTTTCCGATGCTCGTATTCTTGTGATTCCCGAGGGGAACCAAGGTTTTATTGTTTATACCGATGCTAATCGTGTTGGATTGGGTGTCGTTCTTAAGCGAAGAGAACGTGTTATTGCTTATGCTTCTAGGCAATTAAAGCCTGTCGAGACTATAAATGACACTCATGATTTAGAGCTCGCGGCTATTGTTTTCGCCCTTCGAATTTGGCGTCATTATCTTTTGGGAGAAAAATTTGTTCACTACACCGATCATAAATCTTTGAAGTATCTATTTTCTCTAAAGGAACTTAATTTGTGTCAACAACGTTGGCTCGAGTTCCTTGCATCTTATGATCTTGATATTCTTTATACTCCCGGAAAGGGAAATCGTGTTGCCGATGCCCTTAGTCGTAAGCAACAAGCGGTTGCTTCCATGATGATATCCGAATGGAATGATCTTGAGACTTTATCCACTTATGAGACTCGAGATCGTGATTCCGATTTATATTCGTCTTTTGTTTTATGTAGCCTTGAGGCTCACCCTTCTCTTTTAGACCGCATTCATGAATCTCAAAAGCTAGATACCGAATTGGCTCTTCTTAGCCAAAGTTTTAGGGATAAAATTGATATTGAAGGTTTGAAAGACTTTGATATTGATGCTCGTGGCGGTACTCGAAAATTTGTTAGACTTAATGTGCCAAATATTGACAATCTTCGTAAAGATATTTTACAAGATTCTCATCGTTCTAAATTTACCATTCATCCCAGTAGTGGCAAAATGTACGCGTATATGAAACAACTCTATTATTGGGATGGAATGAAATCCGATAATGCTAACTTTGTTAAGCGTTGCATGACTTGCCAACTTGTTAAGGCCGAACATCAAAGGCCTGGTGGGTTATTGCAAACTTTGGACATTCCAATTGGAAGTTGGACCAAATTTCCATGGATTTTATTGACGGACTTTCCTGTTCTCGTTCGTGTCATGATAGCCTGTGGGTGATCATTGATAGACTTACTAAATCCGCCCATTTTATTCCCGTTTGGTCCAATCGGACTATACCTCTTTTGGCCAAACTCTTTACTAAAGAAATTGTTAAATTACATAGAATTCCTGCTTCTATTGTTAGCGATCGTGATCCATTGTTTAATAGTGGATTTTGGAAGAGTCTTCAAAAAGTTTTGGGAACGAAGCTTAATTTCAGCATCGCTTATCATCCTCAGTTTGATGGACATACCGAGCGTGTGAATCAAACTCTTGAAGATCTTCTTCGTGCGTGTGTTCTTGATTTTGGTGTAAGTTGGGAAGATCATATCTCTCTTGTTGAGTTTTCTTATAATAGTAGCTTCCAATCTAGTATTGGTATGGCATCTTTCGATGCACTCTATGGAAGGCCATGCCGATCTCCTTCTTATTGGCTTGAGGCCAGTGAGAAGCTGGTTTTAGGTCCAGATTTTATTCGTGATTCTACAGTAAAGATTGAATTCGTCATAGGATGAAAGAAGCTCAAAGTAGGCAAAAATCCTTTGCCGATAACAGAAGGAGGAAATTAGAATTTTCTGTGAGAGATTTTGTGTTTATTCATGTTTCCCCTATGAAGAGTGTTGTGCGTTTCAGTCAATCGGGAAAATTAGCACCTCGATATATTGGTCCATTTCCCATCACCGAACGAATTGGTTCCGTGGCTTATCGCCTTTTATTACCGGCTCAATTCTCTGCTATTCATGACGTATTCCACGTCTTTCAATTTCGGAAATGCCTTCGAGATTCTGATTCTATTCTCGAGCCCGGTATTGTGGAAGAAATTGAAGTTTCGCCTAATTTGACTTATGAGCAACATCATATTCGTATTATTGCTTCGGAAGTAAAACGCCTTCGAAATAAAGATGTCCCTCTTGTGAAAGTTTAATGGTCCTCAAATCCTAAGGATTTCTCTTGAGAATCTAGAGAATTCATCGAGCGAACACATCCGAACTTACTCTCTCCTGCTTTTTAAGGTGAACTTCTTATTTCAAATTTCTTTTATGTTGATATGCTTTTATGCTTGTTACTTTTTATCTTCTTCTTAAATATTGCGAGGATGCAATTTCTTTAAGGAACAACCCACATATTTTACGATTGTATATTTAAATATTTTATTTAAATATAGCATCGTTAGACGGATTATAGCCCAAATGATACTTTTTGCAAACTGTCAAATTGGGACTCCAGGCCACTTCCATTGAGTTCAAAATGGCATTTGCGACCTTTTTGAGCATAAAAATCGATATGTTTGGAGCTAGCTAAAATTTCGGCCTTTTCACTTTGGGTTTTGGGTTTGGGTTTTAGCCCGTTAACCTAACATATCAACCCAACTCCACTCCACTGCTCTTCATTCCTTCATAATATTCCCTACAACTCAAGCTTTAGCAAAAATGTTGGTGGAGATTGGAAATTAAAATCCTAAGCCCTAGTTTCTTTATCAAATCCAAGTTTTAGCTCCATATTCAAAATAAGCTTAGGTAAGCATGTCCTTCTTCTTCTCCATCTCATTCTCTCTTTAATTTCGGAAATTTCCTATAACCTAATTTGGTAAATATTGCTTAGTATTTTAGATCGGAGCTTTTAGAGTTGAGATTGAAGAGTGGTTGATCCTCCTTTGTTTACAAGCTTCTTCTTCCTTGTTTTTATGTAAAAGGTAAGGTCTTTTTTCTCACATCTATGTCTATATCTATCTTTGTGGTTAGGTATGAATTCCTAACTTCTATTCATGATCATTTGCTTTTGATTTGAATTGATTTGGAGATTTACTAATTTTTGGATTCGAAGTCCAATTTTGTAAAAATCCTACTAAGGATGTTTGGATATGTTGTTTGGGGATGCATCGAAGAGCCTATAAGGCCGGGTTGTCGCTTGGCGTAAATCCTTAGTCGCCTTTGCTCGCTCGATTGCTTTCGAAATCGTTTTGGCCATCATGGCCTAGGCAAATTGTTGCCCTTACCAGATGTTCAGACATCTGGATACCAATGCCATACGTCTGGTTTTGCCTCATGGAGAAAATTATACGCGGCAGAGAAAAATAAAAAAGGTCAAAAACCAATCCAAGACGTCTGATTCTTAAATCCTGACGTCCTAATGGTTTCAGACGTTTGGTTGGTTTTCTGAAACATTTCCAGAAACCAAAACCAAACGTCTGGATTGACCCCCAGACTCCTGGATCATGCATATCTGCCTATTTGCCTAATTTTGAGTAAAACTCCAATATTAGTCGATTTTTGCTCGATCCGACTTGCTATTATCACTATTATCGACTTTGATGACTTCTTTCTTTGGATTTTTTGGGAATATCCTTTTTGATGGGTTTGGTATCGATTTCATTGGGTTAAATTCATGTCTTCATATGTGAAATTTTTGGTGATTGATTGTTTATACAATCATTTCCGTGGCTTGTCACTTTAAAATGCAAAGGTTTCAATACTAGTGGTAAATATTCAAATCCTTTCACAAAGATGATTTCAACTCTATTTTTGATACAAAGTTCGCTTTTAAGACTGTTTTCCAATCTATTATTATATACAAACCTTTACTTCATTCGTTTGAGAAATCTAATTAAACGGCTTTGTAAAACAAGTGGTATGAAACGCTTGCATTTACTTCGTCGGTTATTTTTTGGACTTGTTCGATTGAAACTCTTGTGATAATTTGTGAGTGGGAATCTACAATTTGTTCGTAAATATTCAAGTTAAGCCAGTGGTTATGGGACATGAAGCTAAACTCATTTATTTACTAGTTTAGTGTAATTGACACTTCTAGATGTTCGATGATGATCATTTTGTGGTTTAGACTAGCAATGTGCGATGTCTCTTTGTCTGTGAGGGAGACTAAACCCCGTCTCTGTGGAGCTTCGCCTCAAAATTGGTGGGGTAGCGACCCATTGTCTTCGGACAGTTTGTGGATCCTCGACTCAAAATTAATGGTTAGCAACCATGGAATAGCATTCTGTTTTTTGATACACGTGTTAGCGAGTTTTCATGCTCCCATTTTGTGATAGGCCTCCCCCTCTTGTGATTTCTGAATTTCTAATTGATGATTTCTAGAATTTGGTTCTCACTAACTTCAGTGATTTACATCGATGAGTTTATCAATAATTGTGCATCGATGAATTTGTGTTTCGACATCTTTTACGATTGGCATTGAGATGATTGCCAATATGTGTGACTTGGTGAATAAAAATAAGGAATATGGTTTCCTTTTTGATCTGTGAGAAGATTCTTGTGATATTGATTCATCTCTGGTTGATTTCCAATTGCATACTTATCATAGTATGGCATTATTGTTATCATACGTTTTTGTCATATCTCTTATTCTATCTCATTTTTATATGATATTTATAACTAGAGTGATCCGTTTATTATTTTCTTATTAAATAATACTCGGGTCAGACCGAGATGTCACAGGTACTTCTGCTTGACTCCTTATCCGGGATCATCATCTTATGACCTTTGTCCAACTACATTAGATTGGTAGTTTTTTTTTTGTTATACATTCGAGATAGAGACTCCTTGATGTATACATACTCTTTGATGTAGAACTTGTATCTATTCTTTTATATATTGTGGATCTTATTTGACCACTACTCTGATGTACACTTATATGTGTTATATTCATATCTCTTTCCACCTTTGTGATATGAATATCTGTGACTGATTTGTGTTACGTTTATTTCTATATTTGTTACTGAAGATCATACAGCCACTATGAAGTAGCTTTGAGTTTGTATCGGTATGTCGGATTTCCTCTTGAAAAGAAATGCACGTTATACTATTTGACATATCGGTGCTCGCACAAAGCAATTATATGGATGTTCGCTTCTCAACGGTCTTATTCTTCGTGCTAGTTTATGGCATTACTCCGTAGTGTCCTTGGCTAGGGTGACCATAAAGGTGGGGTGTCACAATATTGAATCCCATTTCCAAACTAAAATCACCAAAGGCTGAAGCAAACAACTTGGCTTTTGATGTTCACCTTTCACTTGTTGACAATTGCACAATGTCTAACCCACATGCCAACATCGCTCTTCATACCTTCCCAAAAGAAGCTCTTTTCATATCATTATACATCTTGGCCCCTACAGGATGAATCGTAAACTTGGACTGATTACATTCTCTAAGAACTACTTTCCTCAATTCCTCAACATTCGAAACGCACAACTGTCCCTTCTTTCTCAACCATCCTCATTGGTCAAGGGTAAAATCCTTTAGATCATCCATCTCTGTTCCAAACTCAAGCCTTCTGATCTTCTCGGCTAATATTGGATCCTTTTTATTCTTGGAAGCAATCCTTTTAATCAACACCGGTCGAACTTCGAAATTGAATAACATGGCAGCACTCTGACTAAAACTAGCAGTCGATATTAACTACACACCACAACTGGCCAAAGCTTCTTAGTCCTTCCATTCTTCCAACATAACTAACACCACATTCTGATATCTTCTGCTAAGAACATGTGATACCTTATTCCCATTCCCTGGTGTATAATATATTCTAAAAAATTAAACAACCAAAAACTCCAGCCAGCTCTATTGTCTCATATACAACTCCTTTTGAGAGAATAAGTACCATAAAGACTTATGATCTGTATAAATACCATATCCTTCTCCTAAGAGATAATGTCTCCAAATCTTTAGAGCAAAGATCACTGCAGCCAACTTAAAATCATGAGTAGGATATCTCACTTCATGCGGTCTAAGCTGTCGTGTAGTGTAGGCAATAACTTCACCTTTCTACATCAAAACCGCTCCTAATCCAGTTCCGAATTCATCAGTATGCACCACCAATCCTTGGTTTCCATCTTGAACTACTAACGCTGGTGCATTAGTCAACAAATGCTTTAACTTAAGGAATGCTTCCTCATAGTAGTCGGATCGGACAAACTTCACCTCCTTCGTAGTTAAATTAGTCAAAGGTATTGCTATCTACTAGTTATCCTTAATGAATCTCCAGTAGTAGCCATCAAGTTCAAGAAAACTTCTATTCTCAGTCACCATCTCTGGTCTCTACCAAATATTCACTACTTCAATCTTATCTGGATCGACTGACAACCCTTTCTCTGAAACCACGTGACCAAGAAACTTAACATCTTTCTTCCAAGTACTATCGGAATCTCAAGAATCAATCTAAGATGAAATTCATGCTCTCTTTAATCATTAGATTATACTAAAATTTCATCTATGAACACTAGTACAAACCTATCCAAATACTCTCAGAAAACTCGGTTCATCCAATCCACGAAGAAGGAGGTGCATTCGGTTTTCCAAATGGCATCACTAACCACTCATATGAACCATATCTAATCCAAAATGTTGTCAAAGGAATATTGTCCTCTACCACTCTTAACTGATGGAAACTTGTCACCAAATCCAACTAAGGAAAACACTTTGGATCCATTCAATTGATCGAACATATCATCTATCTTGGAAACGGATAATTATTCTTAATCGTCCTTTTATTCATCTTAAAATAGTCGGTACACATTCTCCATGACCCATCAGGTTTCTTCAAGAACATCGCGGTTGCCCTCAAGATGAACTTCTTGGCCTAATAAAATTCCTTCCTTCAATATCCACTAGCGCCACCTTCAATTCCTTCATCTCTGTCGATGTCATCCTATTAGGCGGTCTATTCACAGGTTTGGCTCCGGGCATATGATCTATCTGAACCTCAACAGCTCATTTTAGCGGTAGTCCCACGAATGGCTCAAAGACATCCACAAACTCTCTTGCTACACGAAACTGTCTTAACTCATCTCCTATCCCCATAGCACTAAGCAAAGTACTAACACTCCGGTCAAAATTATCTACTGAGAATATTGCTCGATTATGATTATCTGGGTGTCACGGTGATATCTCCCTATCCTGGCAAAATATTTTAGCCTCATACCTACCCAACCAATCCATACCCAAAATGATACTTAAATCAACAAAATCACTAATATACAAACTGCATGCAAACTTATAACCTAACAAATCAAATCCAAACTAGTCATATCTCAGCCCTAAATTTGCATAACCTGTTATTAGATTTGCAACCCTTAAGGAAGTAACAAGGTAGGCGGGTTCTAGGCGTAATCCATCAACTAAACACTGAGATATAAATGAATGTTATGCACCGTCATCAAAAACTACTCTAATCAGTATACTCTGAATCAAAAGCGTACCATCCATTATAGTCTTCCCTTTATCAACTTAGTAGGCCTAGCTGGTCCGATAGCAAAAACCTTTCCTTTGTCTGTCCTAATTGGCTCTAGACACTGATTCTTGTAATGCCCAACTTGATCGTAGTTGAAGCACTTCACATTCTTCTTATTTGCAGCATTCTAACCATTACCTGGCCGGCACTCATTCACATAATGACCGTTCTTTTCACACTTAAAGAAAATTAACTCTTCCTTTACCTTCTTGGCAGCATCTTCCTTCTGGGCTCCCTTCTTTTTAAAGAACTTCCTCCTTTTCTCTTGAGAACTCTGAATTTTCACTGGTTCTCTCTACCATAATTAGCAAGCATCTCCTCAAACCGAATGGCCAATTCCACAACCAAATTACTAGGATTGCGAAGATGTGGAATGGTGGCCCTAGTAATCTCAAGCCTTGGTCCTCTAATGAACTTCTCATTTCTTCTAAGGAGGGAGTCTATAATATTATGTCCACAATGGGACAACTCATTAAACATAGCAACATACTCAACAACTGACATCTCTTCCTGCTCCAAATCCATAAACTTCCTCATCATTTCTGACTTAGCAAACCCATACACAAACTTGTGTTCAAATCTGCCCTTGAAATCACCCCAAATCAACTACTCCTTTGGCACTTCGACAGTAATATGTTCCACCAGTGCAGCGCTGACCTTTGCAACTACCTAGAGGCCAACCTTCACTTTTGCCCATCATTTAAACCCAAATCAACAAAAATACGCTCATAATGCAACAGCTATTTCTCAACCTCTATGGCACTCTCCGTCCCCGTGATGGCATCCCACCCAGACTAGTGTATTCTCTACTTAGCATAGCACAATTATTCTGAAATAGAGCCATAGGATTAGATCCTCCTACATTTTCAGCAACACCAACAACTACTTCTCTTTACGTCAAACCGACGAAGAAGTGATACATCACCCCAATATCTGTTGGTGAATATCCATCACCAACATTGGCTTCAACATTTTGGTTATTAGCCTTAGTCAGTCGACCCGGGTTCCTCCTATTGGTGGGTCGAGCATTTCCAATGGTTGTGGTGCTTCCTCCACCGAGATTTCCACTTCTGTTTCTTGCTTCTGTATCTCATTTCTTGTATATCTACATACGAGCATTAGTAAGCTACAAAAGAATGGTCTAAGAGAGCAGGGAATGCGTACTTACATATATATATATATATAACACTATATATCAAATACAAGTACGTTACAATAATATTAACCCAAACCTCAATCTTATGATCTGATTCATTGAATTATGTTTGAAAAATCTTTTAGGCTTAAATTTCTTTTAAAGTTTCATGAACCTGTGCTTTGATATCAACTTGTAACATCCCCCTACTTGGAGGCCCAAAATTAACGGCTATGGATGTTGTAGTCATCCATAGTTATTAACCTTCGATGACCAAATACGGCAATGTTAGATACATTGATATATAGAAATACCTGAGTATGGAAAAAAATTAAGCAGCAAACAAATTCCATATTTCATTCCAAAATATTTCAAATTCGTTATGTAATGCTAATACGCAAACCTCGCACAGATAACATATAATTAATATAAAATACGCCAAAGAGTGACATAAAAAGATGCCATCTTGGATAATCCGAGTATATAATAAGGCAGTGAAACAAATTTGCCTTTACAACCAAAACTTACAACAGAATAAAAAGAAGACTAATAACTAGCTTGACTCCTGCTCGTCTCTGGTAGCTTTATTCGTCTAAAAGAAATCTTAAAACCATAACACTCAACCTACTCATAATCAATTGAGTAACCGAGATTTTAAAGGGAAAACATAAACCTCGAGCCAGACATAAAGCCTGGTATGAATAATAATCAACCATCTCAAGCTATTTAGATATCTTGTGAGACCTTGTCGCTTAGCGATGGGTTTTCTCCTCACTAGTATCGTAAAACATCTATAAAACCACATACTACGCTCCTCCATCCACAGTGATTAAAAACAAAGCATTTCAATAGATTACGATGATATGCCAAAAAATTAAATCAAATCTTGATTACCCATCCCCTATAATTCTAACTAACTGTATTGTTTATAATTTCTTGGTTTATTGTTTACTTATTAGTTTTTATAGGATCATTAATAACTAGTTAAATGTTTATGGACACCCTGTCCGATTTCATAATTTTCATGGGATCACGACGAACCTATTGGCAACTCTAATATCTTACTGCTTATCATAGATTTCATGGTCTGACAAAAAACTATTAGTAACTTCAATATCTTTTCTCCTATCCTAGTTTTCATGGGCTGACCAGGAACCTATTGACTTTTGTCAATACCTTAATTTGGATATAGCTTTCATGGGCTTACTACAAGCCTATGTGCTCTTGCCAATATCAAATCATAGTTTTCATGGGCTCATTATGAATCTATTAGCCTCTGTCAATATCTTTAATTAATAATTTAGCACCCTTAATTTATATTCACTAATGGGTCAACCAAGCTACTCTTCCCTGAAATACCGCTATGGGTTCATTTCAATGTGAATAAATATATAAAGAAGAAATTAAAAAAACATAATAATGCTAACACCTACGGTTTTATATCATTGAAATCATTTTGTATAAAAACTAGTTAATCCTTTTAACCTGTTAATCGAGGAAAACTTCTTCAAAAACATTCTTTAAGTTTTTTTATTTATGCCATGGTTTTTCCTTTAAAATGACATTGAGTTCCTTATTTTGAAACTTTAAAACATCACTTTCGAAACCCCTGGTTAACCTCCTTCAAAAGCATAGAGAACTTTTCTTCAAAATAATAAGTATATACCTTTTGATGCTCTTTAACCTATTCCTTTTGAAACCAAATTATACATTTTGAATGTACCAAAACATTACTTAGTAAATTTTAGAAACATACCTTCGAAACCAATGAAAATACCCCCTTCGAAAGCATTGGGTTTTACATTTAAAAACAACTTTTGGGTCAAAGTGATTATATACGAAAATATCTCTTTTGAAACCCGCAATAAAATTGTTTATGGGAAATTTGATGATGCCAGAATTATTTGCAAGCTCATAATAAAACATTGAAGGATAGCATCGAAACCCCGTTTCGAAGCCATTCCTTCAAAAGTCCTGAACACTTTCGAAAGCATTTAAGAAGTGACTTAATATACGTTTAAAACAAGGGCACCCTTTGAAAGCATTGATGACTTCAATGCACTCAAAAGGCACATGAATGACTGCTAGGTTTCGATTAGGTCGGAACCATCATTTTTGAAAGCATCTTTTTAGAACTAAGGATCTTATTCGAAAGCTCTACTTTTAATCAAAGAAAAGCAACATTATGTTCGAAAGCAACAAGGTATCAACTTTGTCGACAACATCGTTTAAAAACAAGGCAGGTGCATCTTTTAAAAGTAAACTAGTGTTTCGAATCTATTGAAAGAAATGCTTTTGACACCTTACCTTCTGCTCTTCACCAATCCACTTTGTACCAATCTCATTGTTACCAAGTGCATTGGTTTCAACTCTGGTGGGTTTCGGCTATGTGGGTTTCAACTGAGTTGAAGCGAAGACAAAGGAGTCGATAGGTCCTTCCGAAATGGGAAGAACCATCATTTTCATAGAGCTGAATTAGTGCTGAATTTGGCAATAACTTTATAACTGACCTGCCTATTTGTAATCCTTTGATTGGTTGCATTTAAACTTTTCAAAAACTTTACAAAAATAACTGCCGCATAATCAAAGATCCAAATCAATGAAAATGTAACGTTTAAGCCCTTCGATTAAGCAAATTCAACTATTGTAAATAATCCTTCTTTTAAAATAATTTATTTTCCAAAATAAATCTATTAGAAAAAATCCCAAAAAATTATTGAAATTCACTTTCTTCATGCTATCTAGCATATTAAAATTTCAGACCCAAATTCTTCCTGAAATAATCGAAATTAATTTTAAACACAATTTTATCGTGTTTTCCTTTGAAAATACATAATAATTTTTTTCATAGCTTGGAAAATTACAAAATTGAAAACCATCTTCAAACTCAAAATTTAAATAGCGTAAAACCTTTTCATGGCATTCAAAAATCGTTTATGCTCAGTTTTACCATAAACCGTACAAATTCATGTGTAAATAATTTGATTTAAATCAAACATATTATAATTTAGGCATATCATCATTTAAAACATCATAAAAACGAATTAATTCCTAAAATCCGAAAACATATGACTAGAAAAAAAATAGAGATGGAATAAGTTATTATACACCTTGAGTATGATAAGTGCTTGAGATTTGATTTAAAATTAACCCGTTAGCTTTTAATCCTTAGCTTTGATTAAACTTTTCCTTTTTTTGTTGTAATCACCAGTTTGCTTCTTAGGTTTTGTTTTGCGTTTGTAAAAATGAGAATGGACGTGGGTAAATGAAGGGATACGTGAAAATAAAACAGCGCTATTCACTAATAAGGTATAACGACCCTGAGTCGACCTTCGAAAATCGGCACCGAATATATCACCTATATTCAAATGCCGCAGATTCAAATGTCGAATCTGCTTCGCCAGAGCTTATAACACATTAAGTATAACAACACAGCGGAAGAAAATGAATAATATAACTGATACAATGAATACAATTATCCGATACAAGATGATACAACAATATCAGAGACAATGGCAACAGCAAAAAAAAAATAATGGAAGAAATAATTCCAATATGATCTTCGATAAAGAGTGAATCCAAAATCTACAACTCCAAACCAAATCTCCTAAGCCAAAGCTCCAAACTTCATGCTCGAACAACCATCAAGCTAACTAAACCAAACTCCATCCCAATGCGATTGCCAAAACTAAAGGCTGAATGTTATCGTCTCTATATCTACAAGCTGACTATTCGATTATTTGAAAAATCCAACTCTAGACCGCCCGTGTGGAAAATTGTGGGCACCCAGAGTTTAGAAAGGGAACAATAAACTCCAATTCAGTCATGGGACTGGTATGAGCAAACAAAAATAGTTTATCTTTATCAAAAGAAAAACAAAAGATTTTAAAGAAATTCGCAATGCTTTTTGTAAAATGAAACTGCCATAAGGCCCCCCGCCACACACACAATGCAAGCGCAAACTTGGAGGAGATTTCTCCTTACGACAGTTAAAAATGCTTGATACGCGAAAATCTTTTTCATATTATTATTAGTGTATAGTGCAGAAAACCTTTCGAAAGTATAATATAAATCTTAGCCAGCATAGGTACTATTGTATTATGCCTGCTATAGCTACCACCTGAGGTGGCAGGTTATACAATTGCAATCCTAATGGGCTCGTATTATTTTGCTTGGATTTCCAACAAATGGTCAGGCAAAGGAACTTCCCACATAAAATGGAACACCTCTAGAGGGACGTCCCTAAGAAGCTAACCGGATCTCTGCTACACAAGGCCGGGTTACCTCTGTAACTAGGTAACTACTGACACGAGTATGCCACCTCCCGGTCGTTACCAACCTTTATCCGAGGCGCTTCAACCAACAACCACAAAGAAAAGTACCTGGGCTCCATACCATGATACCACTTTGAAAGTCAACATTATTAAATATCTGGGCTCCATAACATGATATCACTTTTTATCCCGATGGAAATGGACATACCCTCGAGGGTCGCTACCCCCAAATAAACTTTCTGCCACGATTCCTATTTCGACCATTACCGGGTTGTGAGGTTCGACGAAGTCACGTCCACAAAGCTATGCTTTACACAAAAGCTATGCTTTGACCAACAAATGATCAGCAGCACTTCGTATGCCACATTACCAAATTGGGAATGTATCACTAGTAACCATCAACTACATAACATATGAGCTCATACGTCTTAGAGAAGGGTGTTAAGCTAAGAGAATAAATTCTCCGCCACCAAACCGAAATGTATTTGATAGAAACCAGCTTTACATCTCAAGGCGTAATGTAAGACACACATCAATACAAGTCTGTTTCGGGTTCGAACAGAACCGAAGGCACTTCCAAAGAAGCCCTTGCAATCCGTGTATTCACAATCCCGATCGGACTTCCCATCACATATGGAGATCGCTATACCGTAACTACTCAGTGTAGAGTCATTCGATAGGTTATCCAATCGTTCTCGTAAATACTTCGTCTTCACCACCGGTCTTCAAATGTTATAAATATCGTCGTATCATTATTCGGAATGGGTTATATGACACAAGGTCCTCTCCCGGCTAAATCGAATAATGAGCACAATATTTAAAAATCATATGGATAATGGGATTTCAGTTAAGTCACAACTTAAAATCCAAAAGTTTCCTTTCAAATGGTTTAAACAAGTTACCTTTTTCACATCTTTAAACAAAAAGATTCAGTTCACAAAGTTCACCCATCTTTCACAATGATTCATTACCAAGTTCAAAACAATTTCCATTTCAAATTGGATTAACTCATCTAATCTAAATCAAAGATTTAACTTGTAGCTTCCAAACCTGTTTCCAATGATTCATTCATAATTTGGAAAACAATTTCAAACTTGAAATCCCTTTAACACAAATTGGAAGTTCTTACCTTATACGAAAGCTTTAATTATTCGAAAGCAAATAGTTTTCGTTTTGGAAAAAAATCCAATTTCATTTATACAAGTTAAAATTCTTGGGTTAATTATAAATCCCCAAAACAATACATTTAAAATGGTTTAAAATCCCATATAAAACACATTTATAAATTGTATACCCTTTTTGAACCATAAGTCTCAAACATAGAATTCAATTTCAAATTTTGAATTCAAATTTAAATCAAATTATTTAAATTTCAAAACTTTATCAAATTATTCTAAATAACTTTCATCTTTGAAAACACCTTTTCAAAAGCTTTTCACTTTAAACCCAATCCATTTCCAAAACCATTTGGATTCAAAAATTCAATTTTAAAACTATTTCAAAAATCTGTGACTTAACCAATTCCTCATGCAATCCATATTTGTGTGTGTGTGGAGTAGTCCAGGGTTTTTACACAATAATGCAACATCATCAATCATCGCAGATTCAAGCACATCAATATCGATAAGCGGTATAATATATAACGCTTATCTTTATTCATAGATTCACAGATAATATAAATTTATCATAGATAAATAAATTATATTCATCACAGATAATAATTACATTCATCACAGATCAAACAAAACAATTCATAGCACAAAGCATAACATATCAAGGATATCAAACAATTCAACAATCAATAGAATTCAAACATTCATAAGTAAGATCAGTTAATTATGGATTAATTTAAATCAGATTAATTACTTATGAATAAACTACTAATTCTGGTTAATTAATATTAATTAATTACAAATTATTTAATTAATTAACCCTTAAAGATAATAAATTAATCTTTAATTCAATTAACCTTTAATTATTTAATTATCCTTTAATTAATTATCCTTAATTAATCAAATTAATTAATTAGCCCTTAATTAATTATCATTTAATTAATTACAATAAGTGATTATCCTAATCACTTATTAATAAATCTCAAATTAATTACAGTAAGTAATTACCATTTAAAGCATTTGATTAATCATCTTTAACTATCAATTATTCATCCCTAATTACTTTCATTAAGTAAATTTCTTTATGTAATTAATTACCCTTAATTACTTATATTTATTTCGTCTTAATTAATTAATTAACTAACCTTTAAATGAAATTACACAAAGAAATTATTCCTTAATTAGATTAAGTAATAATTTTTTATTAATTACATTAAGTACTTAAACTTAATTAATTTTATTAAGTAACCATTATCTAATTACTTATCATTAATTAATCATTAATTATCCTTTAATTAATTACTTTTTAAATTTCAAATTAATGATCCCTTTAATCTTAATCCATTACGTTAACAAATTCCTTAATCACTTTGATTAATTACTTAAATATAATTACTTTAAATCTCTTTTAAAATCTTTATTAAGGATCTTTGAAATAAATTCATCATCAACTTATTATCTTAAAATCTTTAAGTTAAATTAACAATTAAAAATCTTCATTTAATAAACCATTTTAACCAACTCAAAACTCAGACAAACATTTACATTTATAAACGAATTGGTTTTAACCAAAATTGTTTGAACAAAAACTTGATTGGTTTTTAAAGTTAAAAACTGTTTTATATAAAATTTCAAACACGAGCCATTTCTCGATTTACCCGAACACAGCTTCGAGTCTCTCACCTTCATCAGTTGCTTCGAGTAAATTCACGAATCCCCCGAGTTTGCCCTCGAGTTCCACTTCTTCTTCTCCAATGCTTTTATCAACCCAGGTACACAAGTGCACTGGTGCATTTGCACACGCGTTCAGGTCGACTACGATCATCATCACGACCTCCAGCAAGTCATCTGCCTTCCTCACAGTCGCCATGAACACCCAGAATCAATCGATCACGCCGGGATTGAAAATGAGCTATGTGATCAACTTCTGGAACTAACCCAGATCAACAAACTCCCCCACGCCGACGATCTAGACAACCAGGAACCATGCTGCTCTAACTAAAGCAAAGTCAAACCCGACCTTCAATTCCCCACACTCCGGTGGCACTCGATCCATCAGGGACGCTTCAACAGTACTATTTTCGATCATGACAAAATATTGGGCTTAAACCCTAGTTCATCGATCCCTGGCCGCCACGGTGATTTAAGAATCTACCGAGTATTTTTCTGACATTCTCCATCACATGAACTTCCTCGGACGTTAACCTCGACCTTCCATTTCTCGACATTTGCCGAAATTTGACCATTTTGTGTTTTCCGTTCAAACCCAAAATCCTACTTTAATTCAAAACTTAAAATCGAAATTTTATTATTAAAATGCAACATTTACGAGCACAAATCAGATTGCATGATCAAAACAAGGATTTAAATCATTTTATTTTTTTCATAAAAGATCATTACTGTAAAAAAAATTATATCTAGTTTATTTTTATTTTTATAACTAATTTTATGCCCATATGAACGTTATTCATTCAGCAATCAAAGCCTAAATTGTTTTCTGTTGGGATAATTTAAATTTTCAAATAGGTTTTAAAACTTGGAATGGAGACATGTTGCCTGTACTCAATCATGCACACAGTCATCCATACATATATACAAGCATGAAAGCACATTCCACCACTTACATCAAAGACTTATCATATGAAAACCAAGATTTAAACAGATTTGAGGTGTTTTAGAGGTTAATTTTCTCACCTGGGTAGGAACAGGGCAGAGAACAGGAACAAATTCTTTTGCCTAGAATGTTGAAAAACTAGAAATTGATTGAATTTGAACTTTGAAATCTCAATATGCTATTTTGATTTGCTTTTCTTTGAATGCTTTAAACTTTAGTTAAACTTTTGATTTTGCTTGATTCCAGACTGCACTTTTTTCCTCCAGATTTATGATATCCAGATTCTTAAATCTTGATTTTCTTTTCTTTTGTTTGCGTTTGATTCAGGTTTGTAATTTGATTTCTAACTTGCTTCCTTGATCTAATTTGTTACTTGAACTTTGATCTGGAAGTACTTTTATTTTTGAGATTTTTTTCTTTTTCTTTTCAAGTTTGATTCTTTGATCCCTTTTGAATTGTTGTTTTCAAGTTTGAGAAATTACACCTGAGAATAGCCTGGTTTTTTCTTAATTTTGATGTTCATTTCCATTACAAATTTTAAAACAAACCAATTTCCACTTGTATCCATTTGTTACACTTGTTAATTTATGTTATTCCTTAACTTACATTTGTTAAAACAATATAAATTATGTTTATATCCTTACTTCAATTTATTTCATAAATTTTGTTTTGGACCATGCTTTATTTTAATTTTATGAAACATGTTTTTATGTTTTTCAAACTTTACACTTTCAGAATATACATTCATATCAAAGCTTTGTATTAATAAAATTTTAATATGTATATTATAGAATTTAGCTTTAAACAATTATTTTGAAAATCATTTGTATTTAATTCAAAATATAACTTTATAAATATATTACATATGTCTCTTAAAATTAGAAAACAAATTTTTATAAAATTATATAGTTTTCATACCTAAATTTTATTTATTTATAAGATATTAAATATAAAATTTCAAACCCACAATTAAAATTTAAAATCAATGTCCAAATAAACAAATATCATATTTAATCTTGGAAAAATTAAATTAATTTACAATTTAAATTCATAAATTTATATCAATTTCTAAATTTAATTTTACTCGAAAATCGGGATCGTTACAGATTCCCCCGTAAGAAAATTTCGTCCTCGAAATTTTGCCGGGGGACAACAAAGAATGGATACACAAAGATAGCGTAACAGTTTTCCAGATCAAACTGAATATCTATTCTGCATTTGGCTTACCAAATCAGAATATCAACAATACGAGAACAATATGCAAGGGCGTTGGTTAGTTCGAAGGGGGTAACTAGCCGTTCGTACATCATATCTAGACCCCATAGAATAGACAGATATATGGATATAAATCCAAAACATTTATGTCTAGAAACCAAAGTATACCAATCAACCATAGCAACCAAAGCAACAATTCATCCAAACAAACAATTTTGACCTTTTTGGAGTTTATGTCCCATACCGACACATCAAAGCTTCTCCCTCGAGCTGCTATGAAGTAATCAAAGAATTGAAACTGGATTAAAGGAGATTGATAGGGAAAAGATTGTTTCCTTGTTGTTTTAGGGTATTGACCATTTGTAGTCGTACTCCCCTATCCCCTATCTCGTCCTCTTCTTGCACTCATACTCACTATCAGTGGATAGTAAGAGAATTTATGGAGGCACACGAACGGATATCTTAGCGATATAATCATTTTAGGTACACTTAAATCTATCCCTAATGAGTTACCTAATGTGTTATACTCCTGAGCTAAAGTTTCAACCTTCAGCTCTGATACCAATTATAACGCCCCTGAGTCGACTATCGAAAATCTGCACTGAATATGTCACCTACATTCAAATGTCGCAGATTCGAACATTGAATCTGGTTCGCTGGAGCTTATAACACATTAATTATAACAACACAGCGGAAGAAAATGAATAATATCATTGATACAACAATGAATACAATTATCCGATACAATATGATACAACAATATCAGAGACAATGACAGCAACGAAAAAAATAACAATGGAAGAAATAACTCCAATATGATCTTCGATAAAGAGTGAATCCAAAATCTGCAACCCCAAACCAAATCTCCAAAGCCAAAGCTCTAAACTTCAAGCTCGAACCACCATCAATCTGAACTGAACCAAACTCCATCCCAACGCGATTGCAAAAACTAAAGGCTGGATGCTATCGACTCTATATCTACAAGCTGGCTATTCAACTATCTGAAAAATCTAACTCTACACTGCCCGTGTGGAGAATTGTCGGCACCCAGAGTTTAGGAAGGGAACAATAAAATCCAGGTCAGTCATGGGATTGTTATGAGCAAACAAAAACAGTTTATCTTTATCAAAAGCAAAACAAAAGATTTTAAAGCAATTCACAATGCTTTTTGGAAAATGAAACTGCCATAAGGTGACGCAGCGGATTTAACTTTGACGTGCTAATAATGTTTTGATGCCAATTTGGCGTAGCTTTCTTCCTCACGAAATGATTTCGTGTCAAATAAACCTGATAAAATGATAAATGCCCAATTCCGTTGATCGTGACGATACCGGAATCTAGCTATCTCCAACCCGTTGATCTCGCAAGATACCGTGTTGAAAGATCTACAATTCGATTGTTGATCACTCGCAAGTGATACCGAGAATTGGCTTCTACTTCGTTGGTTCGCGCACGAATAACCCGAAGAAGGAAAGCAGAAGGAGATCACACTCAACTTCAACAATGGTGGCAAAAGCTCACATACAAATTTTATTCAAAATCAACTCTCTTTTTACAATGACACCACAACCCTATTTATAGGAATTACAACACACAGACCGACTTAACATACAACACACGACCTACGACCTAACAGTTGCGACTTAACAAGTCACGACCCAACATCACACGAGTTACAACACACGACTTAACAATACATCAACATATAACATACGAAGATACATCGACTCACGACTCAACAACAATATGACTTAACAACAATACATACGAACTACAATACCACGAGACATAACATCATAGCGACATAACGACATAAGATAGCACAGCTCCCTGCGACATAAGAATCTGTGGAATAGGTTGAGCGACTTAAGTGATGTGGCATATAATGAGCGGCTTAAGTTTCAGGAGCGACTTAGCGACTTAAGGTAAGGCGACTTAAAAATGAGCGACATAAGTAATTATGACTTAAGACATCAGCAACCTAATGAAGTGCGGCATCAGGGAATGACTTAAGAGTTGCGGCCTTGATATCTTGAGTCGCTTATCAATGCAGGCGACTTATGATGATGCTTTAAGCAATATATGCGGCATTCGACTTACGACCTAAGGTGGTCGCGACTTAAGCAAGCGACTTATAGTAGGCAACTTAAGGTTAGGCGCTGCATCATCCTCCCTTGGTTGAAAAGAATTCGACCCCGAATTCACACTTTCCTCTTCTTCGACCTGCTTATTCTCATGATATGGAATCAAGTGTTTGACGTTGAAAACGTCAGCAGTATGGATATGATCCAGCAATCTTAACTGATAAGCATTCTCATTAATCTTCTTTACGACTTCCAAAGGACCGATCTTTCTAGCAGCTAGCTTGTTGTAAGCACCAATAGGAAATTGATCCTTAGTCAATACTGCATATACAAAATCTCCTTCTTTGAATTCAACATTTCGTCGTTTAATATCCGCGGATTGCTTGTATTTCTCATTCGCCTTAAGCAATCGTTCCTGCACAACTTTGTGGCATTCTTGCAATTCATTCACAAGATCACTAGCTCGCTTGATCACTCCTTTCTGCTGTGGTACTGTAGATAAATCCAATGGTCCTTTAAGAATTGTCGAGTAAACTACTTGGAATGGACTGAACCCAGTGCTATGATTAACTGCATGGCTGTGTGAAAACTCAGCTTAACACAGTTTAGAATCCCAACTCTTCAAATTGTCATTCATGAGGCATCTCAATAGATTACCTAGGGATATGTTCACAACTTCTGTCTGTCCACCCGTTTGTGGATGATAAGCACTACTAAATTTCAGCTTTGTCCCGACCATTCTCTAGAGACTCATCCAAAAATGACTCAGAAAACGAGTGTCTCTATCTGATACAATAGATTCAGGCAACCCATGAAGACGATAGATCTCTCTGAAGTATAACTGTGCGACATTAACTGCATCTTCCGTCTTCTTGCATGCGATAAAATGTACCATTTTTGAAAAACGATCAACCACCACATAGATAGAATCATTGCCACGTTGCGTCCTCGGCAAACCCAATACAAAGTTCATACTAACATCCACCTATGGTTTAGTAGGTATAGGCAACGACATATATAAACCTGCATTTGTCGCGGTCCCCTTTGAAACTTGACAAAAACAACACCTCTGAACAAACTTTTCAACTTCTTTCCTCATTGACGGCCAAAAATAAGACTTTGAGATCAACTGCATAGTACGGTCGCGGCCCACGTGTTCTTCTTCATGTAGTTCTTTGATAATTTTCATTCGTAGACTGCAATCTCGAATACACAACTGATTTCTTTTGAACAGAAAACCTTCAACCAGCATATATCCATCCATGCTTCCCTGTTTGACTTTGTTTAGGACTTCGGAAAAATATGAATCTGAAGTAAGCAAATCTAAAAGTAAGTCAAAACCCATCATCTCTACTCGCATAGTTGTTAGTAAACTACTCCTTCGACTCAATGCATCTGCGACACGATTAGTTACTCCAGACTTGAGCTTTACGATAAATGTAAATTATTGCAAATAAGCTATCCACGATGTATGCCTAGCTGCAATTTTATTCTGCCCTTGTAAATGTTTCAACGCTTCATGGTCCGTATATAAAACAAATTCTTTGTGGAATAAGTAATGTCTCCAATGCTTCACAGCCTGTACAACAGCATAAAACTCCACATCATAAGTATTGTATCTCATCTTTGCTCTAGAAAGTTTTTCACTGAAATAGGCAATTGGACGTCCCTTCTGACTCAACACTCCTCCAATTCCAACTTTCGATGCATCTGTATGTAACTCAAATAGTAACTGAAAATCCGGCAACACTAGAATCAGTGCTGAGGTTAAAAGTTTCTTGATTTGCTCAAAAGCATATCCTGCCTCTTCCGTCCATGGAAACTTCTTTCCTTTCATACAATCAGTAACAAGGGCCATTACACTACTAAAGTGCGGTATAAATCTTCGATAAAATGAAGCTAACCCATGGAAACTTCTGACTTCTGTTATAGTTTTGGGCCGTGGCCAATTTCTGATTACGGCTACTTTACTCTGGTCCACTTGTATCCCTTCCTTCGACACGACATATCCCAAAAACAAAACACTTGGCGTCATAAACACGCATTTCTTCATCGCTGCATAGAATTGTTCTTAACGAAGAATAGTTAACACCTTTCGCAAGTGTTGAATGTGCTCCTCTGTGCTAGCACTATAAATCAAGATATCATCAAAGTAAACTACAACAAACTTCCCAATGTAAGGTCTGAAAATTTGATTCATCACCCTCATAAATGTACTTGGTGCATTAGATAGACCAAATGGCATAACCAGTGATGCAGCGCATCATGCTTTAGGTCGTAGGTCGAGTGCCTTAAGTCGCCAGCGACCTAGCGGGTTACGGCCTAGCGAGATACGAGGGGAGAACGAAGCAGTGCACCAGGATAACGAGTTATGCCTTGAGTCATTCCATTCCTTATGTCGCCGGTGACCTAGCGATTTAAGTCACTCCAGTATGTCGCTTTCTCTATAAGTCGCTCAGTACCTTATCTCGTTAAGTCGCAAGTTTTTATGCCGCATTGTTTACTTTTGTCACAAGCTCTTATGTCGCTCAATCTAAGGTCGCTCAACTAATGCCACAACTGTTATGTCGCTCCAGTGTTATATCGCTCCAGATGTTAAGTTGCATAAGTCGTTGCTGAAGCTACTTAGGCCGTATCTTCTGAAGTCGCGAGTTGTTATGTCGCGTGATGTAATAGTTTCTTTATGTCGTTGGTTGTTATGCGTTGTAACATGATGTTGTAATCTCTTAGGTCGTATGTCGTAAGTCGTTACTGCTGTAACTTGCATTGTTGTAACTCGTGTATTGTTTGTGTTGTGTCGCATGTGTTAAGTCGCTTGTATGTGGGATGTAAACTCCTATAAATAGGGGTGTGTTGGCATTGTAAAAAGAGTTGATTTTGAATAAAAAAATTGTTTGTGTGCTTTTTGCCACTTTTGTTGAAGTTGAGTGTGATCTCCTTCTTCTTCCATCTTCGAATATTCGAGTGCGCTCGAATCAACGAATTTGAAGCCGATTCATGGAATCTTGTGCACGAGATCAACGTCGAAGAATCGTAGATCTTCTAACGCGAAATCGTGCGCAATCAACGTGTTGAAGATAGCTAGAATCCGGTATCTCGACGGATCAACGGATTTGGGCATTTATCGTTCTACCAGGATTACTTGACACGACATTATTTCGTGAGGAAGAAAGTTTGCATTAATTTGTATCAAACATTATTAGCACATCATGTTTGTTAATCCGCTGCGTCAGTATGGTATCAGAGTTAAGTAAGATCAAGGCTGAGCAAGAGCTAAGTCAATGCCGAACCAGTTCAGAGCCGACCTAAGTCAAAGCCGAGCCAAGTTAAAGAAGTTAGATCAAAAAGGAGATTTTTTGAAGATCATGCCTCCGAGACGTGCTAATCGATTTCAGAATGTTGAAGATATGTATAGAAGACAAGAAGCTGAACAGATGGAGCAACGTATCAATGAGAAGTTCAATGAAGGTATTAAAAAGTTAGAGAAGTTGATGAAAGACATGACTCACAGTCAAAGGAGAACGTCACTAGTTTCGCACCAGAGTGGAAACAGGGTTTCACCATCAGTTTCGGGAGAAAGGAGAGTGTCTTCCCAGTCTTATCGAGAGAATCTTCAGTTTCAATGAGAAGAGAACACCATGAGTATCGAGATGAAGAAAGAAGAACTCATCATGGATTTGACAATGAACCATATCGTGATGTTGAAAGACATGATAGAAGGGACATGCATAGTCGTAGAGATGTAGATGGAAGAGATCGATATCAACATACATATGATTTTGAGGAATATGGTGACAGAGGAAGTGTTCATTATCGTGATCGAGACCAAGTGCGAAATTGATATCTTGATTCAGAGAATGATCGTAAATGGGAATCAGGTATGAGGATGGAAATTCCAGAATTCAAAGGTGGTATGCAAGCAGAAGAATTTCTTGATTGGTTGTCAAATGTTGAAGAGATTCTGGAATTCAAGAAGGAGCCTGAGAATCGAAGAGTTCAATTAGTTGCTACAAGGCTAAGGGGAAGAGCTATGGCATAGTGGCAGCAAACTAAACTAACACGGGAGAGAATGGGAAAATCTAAAGTTGTCACTTGGGAGAAGATGAGAAAGATAATGAAAGCGACTTTCGTGCCATACAATTATCAATCTCTTATGTATAAACGTTTGCAGAACTTGAGACAAGGGACGAGGATGGTGAATGATTATGCAGATGAATTTTATCAATTGATTGCAAGGAATGATATCATGGAAACAGAGGAACAGCTAACGGCTAGATATATTGGAGGGTTACGAAAGCAGATTCAAGACATGGTGAATATGTTTAATCCAATGTCTGTTGCTGAAGCACATCAGAAAGCCTTAGCTTGGGAGAAACAAGGGAGACGAGGAGGTGGTGTGTTTACAAGTTCCAATAATTAGAATAAGGGTGCTAGTAGCAATGCCAATGTTTCCAAGGCAGTTAGTAAACCAGTTGTCAAAGAAGCCGGTAAAGCAAAGGTCAATGACAGTATCAAGTGCTACAATTGTCAGGAGTTTGGCCATCAAAGTAATGAATGTACAAAGCCAAAGAAGAGAACCTTAGTTGCAGAAGAATGTGAGTATGAGGATGTAGAAGCTGAAGTTGATTATTCTTAACCATCGAAATTTGATGAAGATGAAGAAGTTGTGTTAGGAGATGAAGGATGTAACTTGATGATGAGGAGGTCTTGTTTAGTGCCAAAGCATGAGAATGATTCTAGTTGGCTAAGGAGCAATATTTTTCAGTCTACATGTACTATTTTGGGAAAGGTTTGTCGGTTTGTTATCGATGCGGGAAGCTGTGGTAACATTATTTCTGAAGAAGCCGTTATGAAGTTAAGCTTGAAGACTGAAAAACACCCTAGACCTTACAAACTGGCATGGTTGAAGAAAGGTGGAGAAGTTACAGTAGGAAGACGAGCATTTGTTACATTTTCTATTGGGAAGAAGTACAAAAATGATATTTGTGTGATGTTGTGGATATAGATGTGTGTCATTTACTATTGGGAAGACCATGGCAATATGATCGAGCTGTACAACATAATGGTCGCACCAACAGCTACAGTTTCATGTTTGAAGGTACTCAAATTACTTTGGTTCCTAAGAAGCGTGAACCAAGTGAAAGCAAGTCAAAGAAGAAGGTGGAATCAACTAGCCTATTATCTTCGAAAGAATTTGTTGAAGAGGTGAAGGATAGTGCTGAAATGTTTATGTTGATTGGGTATGAAGCAAGTGAAGATGTTGAAAATCCTGAGGAGGTTAGACCAGTGTTGAATGAATTTGAAGATTTTTTCATGCGGAATTACCCAAGGAATTACCGTCGCTGGGAGACATACAACATCAGATTGATCTAGTTCTAGGTGTTGTGTTACCGCATAGGCCACATTATCGAATGAGTCCAAAGGAGCACGAAGAGTTGATAAGACAGGTTGAGGAGTTGCTTGAGCAAGGGCGTGTTCGAGAGAGTCTCAGTCCTTGTGTTGTACCAGCTTTGTTAGTGCCGAAGAAGGATGGTTCATGGAGAATGTGTACAGATAGCAGGGCACTCAACAAAATAACTGTCAGATACAGATTTTCTATGCCAAGACTTGACGATCTATTGGATCAGCTCAGTGGGTCTGTAATCTTTTCTAAGATTGATCTTAAGAGTGGTTATCATCAGATTCGCATTAGACTAGGTGATGAATGGAAGACAGCATTCAAGACTCAGGAAGGATTATATGAATGGCTGGTCATGCCGTTTGTTCTATCTAATGCACCAAGTACATTTATGAGGGTGATGAATCAAATTTTCAGACCTTACATTGGGAAGTTTGTTGTTGTTTATTTTGATGATATCTTGATCTATAGTGCAAGCACAGAGGAGCATATTCAACATTTGCGGAAAGTGTAAATTATTCTTCGTCAGGGTAAGTTCTATGCAGCAACGAAGAAATGCGTATTTATGACGCCAAGTTTTTATTTTTGGGATATGTCGTGTCCAAGGAGGGAATACAGGTGGACCAGAGTAAGGTAGCTGCAATCAGAAATTGGCCACAGCCTAAAACTCTAACTGAAGTCAGAATTTTCCATGGGTTAGCTTCATTTTATCGAAGATTTATACTACACTTCAGTAGTGTGATGGCCCCCTGTTACAGATTCTATTAAGGGAAATAAGTTTTCATGGACGGAAAAGGCAGGATTTGCTTTTGAGCGAATCAAGGAACTTTTAACCTCAGCACCGATTCTAGTGTTGTCGGATTTTCAGTTGCTATTTGAATTACATACAGATGCGTCGAAAGTTGAGATTGGAGGAGTGTAAGTCAGAAGGGTCCTCCAATTGCGTATTTCATTGAAAAACTTTCTGGAGCAAAGATGAGATACAATACTTATGATGTGGAGTTTTATGCTATTGTGCATGCTGTGAAGCATTGGAGACATTACTTTTTCCATAAAGAATTTGATTTGTATACAGATCATGAAGCATTGAAGCGTTTATAAGGGCAGGATAAAATTGCAGCTAGGCATGCATCGTGGATAGCTTATTTGCAGCAATTTACATTCGTCGTGAAGCACAAGTTTGGAGTAACTAATCGCGTTGCAAATGCATTGAGTGGGAGGAATACTTTACTAACAACTATGCGAGTAGAGGTGATGGGTTTTGATTTACTTCCAGATTTACTTATATCAGATTCTTATTTTTCCAAGATCTTAGACAAAGTCAAGCAGGGAAGCATGGATGGAAATATGTTGATTGATGGTTTTCTATTTGAAGGAAATCAAATGTGTATTCCTGATTGCAGTTTACGAATGAAGATCATCAAAGAATTTCATGAAGAAGGACACGTGGGCCGCAACCGTACTATGTCGTTGATCGAAAAATCTTATTTTGGCCGGCGATAAGAAAAGAAGTTGAAAATTTGGTTCAGAGGTGCCATATTTGTCAACTTTCATAGGGAACCGCGACAAATGCAGGTTTATATTTGTCGTTGCCTATGCCTACTAAGCCATGGGTGGATGTTAGCATGGGCTTTGTATTGGGTTTGCCAAAGACGCAACGTGGCAATGATTCTATCTATGTGGTGGTTGATCGTTTTTCAAAAATGGTACATTTTATTGCATGTAAGAAGACGACAGATGTAGTTAATGTCGCACAGTTATACTTCAGAGAGATCTATCGTCTTCATGGGTTGCCTGAATCTATTGTATCAGATAGAGACACTCGTTTTCTGAGTCATTTTTGGATGAGTCTATGGAGAATGGTCAGGACAAAGCTGAAATTCAGTAGTGCTTATCATCCACGGATGGATGGACAGACTGAAGTTGTGAACAGATCCCTAGGTAATCTATTGCGATGCCTTGTGAATGATAATTTGAAGAGTTAGGATTCCAAGCTGTGTCAAGCTGAGTTTGCACACAACCATGCAGTTAATCGTAGCACTGGGTTCAGTCCATTTCAGGTTGTTTATTCAACTATTCCTAAAGGAC
The DNA here is from genome assembly GCA_030765085.1 of Allium cepa. Lineage (NCBI taxonomy): Eukaryota > Viridiplantae > Streptophyta > Magnoliopsida > Asparagales > Amaryllidaceae > Allium > Allium cepa. The sequence goes on along the minus strand of CM060943.1, from coordinate 868,381,300 downwards.
CGTTAGATTTATCTACAGTACCACAGCAGAAAGGAGTGATCAAACAAGCTAGTGATTTTGTGAATGAGTTGCAAGAATGCCACAAGATTGTGTGGGAACTATTGCTAAAGGCGAATGAGAAATATAAGCAATCCGCAGATATTAAATGATGAAATGTTGAATTCCAGAAAGGAGATTTTGTGTATGCAATATTGACCAAGGACCGATTTCCTGTTGGCACGTACAACAAACTAGCTGCTAGAAAGATTGGTCCTTTAGAAGTCGTGAAGAAGATTAATGAGAATGCGTATCAGTTGAGATTGCCGGATCATATCCATATTGCAGATGTTTTCAACGTCAAACACTTGATTCCATATCATGAGAATAAGCGTGTCGAAGAAGACGAAAGTGTGAATTCAGGGTCGAATTCTTTTCAACCAGGGGAGGATGATGCAGCGCATCATGCTTTAGGTCGTAGGTCATGTGCCTTAAGTCGCCAGCGACCTAGCGGGTTACGGCCTATCGAGATAGGAGGGGAGAATGAAGCAGTGCACCAGGATAACGAGTTATGCCTTGAGTTATGCCATTCCTTATGTCGCCGGCGACCTAGCGAGTTAAGTCGCTCTAGTATGCCGCTTTCTCTATAAGTCGCTCAGTACCTTATCTCGTTAAGTCGCAAGTTCTTATGCCACATTGTTTACTTTTGTCACAAGCTCTTATGTCGCTCAATCTAAGGTCGCTCAAGCTTAAGTCGCTCGACTAATGCCGCAACTGTTATGTCGCTCCAGTGTTATATCGCTCCAGATGTTAAGTCGCATAAGTCATTGCTGAAGCTACTTAGGCCGTATCTTCTTAAGTCACGAGTTGTTATGTCACGTGATGTAATAGTTTCTTTATGTCGTTGGTTGTTATGTGTTGTAACATGATGTTGTAATCTCTTAGGTCGTATGTCGTAAGTCGTTAGTGCTGTAACTTGCATTGTTGTAACTCGTGTATTGTTTGTGTTGTGTCGCATGTGTTAAGTCGCTTGTATGTGGGTTGTAAACTCCTATAAATAGGGGTGTGTTGACATTGTCAAAAGAGTTGATTTTGAATAAAAAATTTGTTTGTGTGCTTTTTGCCACTTTTGTTGAAGTTGAGTGTGATCTCCTTCTTCTTCCATCTTCGGATATTCGAGTGCGCTCGAATCAACGAATTTAAAGCCGATTCACGGAATCTCATGCACGATCAACGTGTTGAAGATAGCTAAAATCCGGTATCTTGAGAGATCAACGGATTTGGGCATTTATCGTTCTACCAGGATTACTTGACACGAAATCATTTCGTGAGGAAGAAAGTTTGCGTCATTTTGTATCAAACATTATTAGCACGTCAAGTTTGTTAATCCACTACGTCAACCAGCCATTCATATAATCCTTCCCGAGTCTTGAATGCTGACTTCCATTCATCACCTAGTCTAATGCGAATCTGATGATAACCACTCTTAAGATCGATCTTCGAATAAATTACAAACCCGCTAAGTTGATCCAATAGATCATCAAGTCTTGGCATAGGAAATCTGTATCTGTCAGTTATTTAGTTGAGTGCCCTGCTGTCGGTACAAATTCTCCATGAACCATCTTTCTTCGGTACCAACAGAGCTGGTACAGTACAAGGACTGAGACTCTCTCGAACACGCCCTTGCTTAAGCAACTCCTCAACCTGTCTCCTCAACTCTTCTTGCTCCTTTGGACTCATACGATAATGTGGCCTATGCGGTAAAACATCACCTGGCACTAGATCAGTTTGATGTTGTATATCCCTCAGTGGCGGTAATTCCTTGGGTAATTCCGTAGGAAAGACATCTTCAAATTCATTTAACACCGGTCTAACTTTCGCAGGACCTTCACGATCTTCACTTGTTTCACACCCAATCAACATAAACATTTCAGCACTATCTTTCACTTCTTCAACAAATTCTCTCAAAGATAATAGACTAGTTGATTCCACTTTCTTCTCTGACTTGCTTTCACTTTGTTCATGCTTCTTAGGAACTAAGGCAATTTGAGTTCCTTCGAACATGAAACTGTAGTTGTTGGTGCGACCATTATGTTGTACAGCTCGATCATATTGCCATGGCCTTCCCAATAGTAAGTGACACACATCCATTTCGACAACATCACACCATATATCATCTTTGTACTTCTTCCCAATAGAAAATGCAACAAATGCTCGTCTTCCTACTGTCACTCCTCCACCTTTCTTTAACCATGCTAGTTTATAAGGTCTAGTATGTTTCTCAGTCTTCAACCCTAACTTCGTGACGGCTTCTTCAGAAATAATGTTATCACAGCTTCCCGCATCAATAACAAATCGACAAACCTTTCCCAAGATAGTACAAGTAGACTGAAAGATATTGCTCCTTAGCCAACTAAAATCATTCTCATGCTTTGGCACTAAACAAGACCTCCTTATCATCAAGTTACACACTTCGTCTCCTGACACAACTTCTTCATCATTATCAAACTTTGATGGTTGATAATAGTCAACTTCAGCTTCCACATCCTCATACTCACATTCCTTTGCAGCTAATGATCTCTTCTTTGGCTTTGTACATTCATTACTTTTTTGGCCAAACTCCTGACAATTATAGCACTTGATACTGTTAGTGACCTTTGCTTTAGCGGCTTCATTGACAATTGGTTTATTGACTGCCTTGGAAACATTAGCACTCTAGTAGCACCTTATTCTGGTTGTTAGAACTTGTAACACACCACTTCCTCGTCTCCCTTGTTTCTCCCAAGCTAGAGCTTTCTGATGCGCTTTAGCAACATACATTGGATTAAACATATTCACCATGTCTTGAATTTGCATTCGTAACCCTCCAATATATCTAGCCGTTAGTTGTTCCTCAGTTTCCATAATATCATTCCTTGCAATCAATTGATAGAATTCATTTGCATAATCATTCACTGTCCTCGTCCCTTGTCTCAAATTCTGCAAACGTTGATACATAAGAGATTGATAATTGTACGGCAAGAAAGTTGCTTTCATCATCTTTCTCATCTTCTCCCAAGTGACAACTTTTGATTTTCCCATTCTCTCCCGAGTTAGCTTTGTTTGCTACCACCAAGCCATAGCTCTTACCCTTAGTCTTGTAGCAACTAACTGAACTCTGCAATTCTCAGGTACCTCCTTGAATTCCAAAATTTCTTCAACATTCGACAGCCAATCAAGAAATTATTCTGCTTGCATACCACCGTTGAATTCTGGAATTTCCATTCTCATACCTGGCTCCCATTTACGATCATTTTCTAAATAATGATATTGATTTCGCACTTGGCCTCGATTTCGATAATGAATACTACCTCCATCACCATCTTCCTCAAAATCATATGTACTTCGATATCGTTCACATACATCTACATCTCTTCGACCATACATGTCCCTTCTATCCTGTCTTTCAACATCATGATAAGGTTCATTATCAAACTCACGTGGGGTTCTTCCCTTTCCATGTCGATACCCATGGCGGTCTCGCCTCATTGAAACTGAAGATTCTCACCTATCTCGATAAGACAGGGGTGACATTCCCCTTTCTTCCGAAACCGATGGTGAAACCCTGTTTCCACTTTGGTTCGAAACTGGTGACGTTCTCCTTTGATTGTGATTCATGTCTTTCATCAATTTCTCCAACTTTTCAATACCCTCATTGAACTTTTCATTGATACGTTGTTCCATCTGTTCAGCTTCTTGTCTTCTATACACATCCTCAACATTATGATAGCGATTAGCACGTCTCGGAGGCATGATCTAGCTTTGATCTGGCTCAATACGGATTTGATATGGTTCGACTTAGCTCTGACTCGGCTCGGATCTGATATGGCTCCGACCTAACTTGCTTTAACTCGGTTTTGACTTAACTCTGCACGGCTCTGATCTAGCTTAGCTCTGACTTAGCTCTGATACCAAAAAGTGACGCAGGGGATTTAACTTTGACGTGCTAATAATGTTTTGATACCAATTTGGTGCAGCTTTCTTCCTCACGAAATGATTTCGTGTCAAATAAACCTGATAAAACGATAAATGCCCAATTCCGTTGAACGTGACGATACCGGAATCTAGCTATCTCCAACCCATTGATCTCGCAAGATACCGTGTTGAAAGATCTACAATTCGATCGTTGATCACTCACAAGTGATATCGAGAATTGGCTTCTACTTCGTTGGTCCGCGCACGAATAACCCGAAGAATGAAAGCAGAAAGAGATCACACTCAACTTCAACAATGGTGGCAAAAGCTCACACACAAATTTTATTCAAAATCAACTTTCTTTTTACAATGACAACACAACCTTATTTATAGGAATTACAACACACAGAATGACTTAACATACAACACACGACTTACAACCTAACACTTGCGACTTAACAAGTCACGACCCAACATCACACGAGTTACAACACACGACTTAACAATACATCAACATATAACATACGAAGATACAATGACTCATGACTTAACAACAATATGACTTAACAACAATACATATGAACTACAATACCACCCGACATAACATCATAGCGACATAACGACATAAGATAGCACAGCTCCATGCGACATAAGAACCAGCGACATAAGAATCTACGGAATAGGTTGAGCGACTTAAGTGATGCGGCATATGATGAGTGGCTTAAGTTTCAGGAGCGACTTAGAGACTTAAGGTAAGCGGCTTAAAAATGAGCGACATAAGTAATTGCGACTTAAGACATCAGTGACCTAATGAAGTGCGACATCAGGGAACGACATAAGAGTTGCAGCCTTGATATCTTAAGTCGCTTATCAATGCAGGCGACATATGATGATGCTTTAAGCGATATATGCGGCATACGACTTACGACCTAAGGCGGTCGCGACTTAAGCAAGCGACTTATAGTAGGCGATTTAAGGTTATGAGCAAACAAAAACAGTTTATCTTTACCAAAAGCAAAACAAAAGATTTTAAAGAAATTCACAATGCTTTTTGGAAAATGAAACTGTCATAAGGCCTCCCACCGCACACACAATGCAAGCGCAAACTTGGAGGAGATTTCTCCTTATGACAGTTAAAAATGCTTGATACGCGAAAATCTTTTTTAAATTATTATTAGTGCATAGTGCAGAAAACCTTTCAAAAGTATAATATAAATCTTAGCCAGCATAGGTATCATTATATTATGCCTACTATAGCTACCACCTAAGGTGGAAGGTTATACAATTGCAAACGTAAAAGGCTTGTATTGTTTTGTTTGGATTTCCAACAAATGGTAAGGCAAAGGAAATTCCCACACAAAATGGAATGCCTCTAGAGGGACGTCCTCGAGAACCTAACCGGATCTCCGCTACATAAGGCCGGGTTACATCTATAACTAGATAACTACTGACACGAGTATGCCACCCCCGGTCGTTACCAACCTTTATTCGAGGTGCCTCAACCAACAACCCCAAAGCAAAGTATCTGGGCTCCATACCATGATACCCCCTTCAAAATCAACATAAGTAAATGTCTGGGCTCCATACCATGATATCACTTTTTAACAAGTAGGACATGGGCATACCCTCAGGGGGCGCTACCCACAAATAACCTTGCTGCCACGATGACTGTTTCGACCATTACTGGGTTGTAAGGCTCGATGAACTCACATCCACAAAGTTATGCTTTACAAAAAAGCCATGCTTTGATCAACAAATGATCAGCAGCACTTCGTATGCCACATTACCAAATTGGTAATGTATCACTAGCAACCATCAACTATATAACCTTTGAGCTCGTACATCTCAGAGAAGTGTGTTAAGCTAAGAGAATAAATTCTCCGCCACCAAACAGAAATGTATTTGATAAAAACCAGCTTTACATCTCAAGGTGTAATGTCAGATACACATCCATACAAGTATGTTCCAAGTTCAAACAAAACCGAAGGCACTTCCAAAGAAGCCCTTGCAATCCGGGTATTCACAATCCCGATCGGACTCCCCGTCACATATGGAGATCTCTATACCGTAGCTACTCAGTGCAGAGTCATTCGATAGGTTATCCTATCATTCTCGTAAATACCCGGTCTTCACCACCGGTCTTCAAATGCTATCCATATCATTGTATCATTATTTGGAATGGGTTGTATGACACAAGGTCCTCTCCCGACCAAACCGAATAATGAGCGCAATATTTAAAAATCATATGGATAATGGTATTTCAGTTAAGTCATAACTTAAAATCCAAAACTTTCCTTTCAAATGGTTTAAACAAGTTACCATTTTCAAATCTTTAAACAAAAAGATTCACTTCACAAAGTTCACCCAACTTTCACAAAGATTCATTCACCAAGTTCAAAACAATTTCCATTTCAAATTGGATTAACTCATCCAATCTTTAAATTAAAAATTTAACTTATAGCTTCCAAACCCATTTCCAAAGATTCATTCATAATTTGGAAAACCATTTCAAACGTGAAATCCCTTTAACACAAATTGGAAGTTCTTGCCTTATACGAAAGCGTTAATTATTTGAAAACAAATAGTTTTCATTTTGGAAACAATCCAATTTCATTTATACAAGTTAAAATTCTTGGGTTAATTTCAAATTCCCAAAACAATACTTTTAAAATGGTTTAAAAACCCAAATAAAACACATTTATAACTTGTATACCCTTTTTGAACCATAATTCTCAAACATAAAATTCAATTTCAAATTTTGAATTCAAATTTATGTCAAACTATTGAAATTTCAAAACTTTATCAAATTATTCAAAATAACTTTCGTCTTTGGAACCACCTTTTCAAAAGCTTTTCACTTTAAACCCAATCCATTTCCAAAACCATTTGGATTCAAAAATTCAATTTTAAAACTATTTCAAAAATCTGTGACTTAACCAATTTCCTCGTGCAATCCATATTTGTGTGTGTATGGTGTAGTCCAGGGGTTTTGCACAATAGTGCAACATCATCAATCCTCACTGATTCAAGCACATCAATATCGATAAGTGGCATAATCTATAACGCTAATCTTCATTCACAGATTCACGGATAATTTAAATTTATCACAGATAAATAAATTACATTCGTCATAGATAATAATTACATTCATCACAGATCATACCAAACAATTCATAGCATAAAGCATAACATATCAAGGATATCAAACAATTCAACAATCAATAACATTCAAACATTCATAAGTAAGTTCAATTAATTATCTGATTAATTCAAATCAGATTAATTACTTATGAGTAAACTACTAATTCTGGTTAATTAATATTAATTAATTACAAATTTTTTTAATTAATTAACCCATAAAGATAATTAATTAATCTTTAATTATTAATAAACCATTAATCATTAAATAATTAACCATTAATTATTTAATTATCCTTTAATTAATTATCCTTAATTAATCACATTAATTAATTAGCCCTTAATTAGGTATCATTTAATTAATTAATTACAATAAGTGATTATCCTAATCACTTACTAATAAATCTCAAATTAATTACAATAAGTAATTACCTTTTAAATCATTTGATTAATCATCTTTAATTATCAATTATTCATACCTAATTACTTTCATTAAGTAATTTTCTTTAAGTAATTAATTACCCTTAATTACTTATATTTATTTCGTATTAATTAATTAGCCTTTAAATGAAATTACACAAAGAAATTTTTCCTTAATTAGATTAAGTAGTAATTTATATTAATTACATTAAGTACTTAAACTTCATTAATTTCATTAAGTAATCATTCTCTAATTACTTATCATTAATTAATCCTTAGTTATTCTTTGATTAAGAATTTTTAAATTTCAAATTAATGATCCCTTTAATCTTAATCCATTACGTTGACAAATTCCTTTCGAAAACAATTAGGAATCACTTTGATTAATTACTTAAATATAATTACTTTAAATCTCTTTTAAAATCTTTATTAAGAATCTTTGAAATAAATTCATCATCAACTTATTATCTTAAAATCTTCATTTAATAAACCATTTTAACCAATTCAAAACTCAGATAAACATTTACATTTACAAACGAATTGGTTTTAAACAAAATTGCTTAAATAAACTTGATTGGCTTTAAAGTTGAAAACTGTTTTATATAAAACTTCAGACGTGAGTCATTTCTCGATTACCCGAACACAGCTTCGGGTCTCTTACCTTCATCAGTTGCTTCGAGTAAATTCATGAATTCCCCGAGTTTGCCCCCAAGTTCCACTTCTTTATCTCCAGCGCTTTTATCACCCTAGATACATAAGTGCACTGGTGCACTTGCACATGCGTTCCGGTCGACTACGATCATCATCACGACCTACAGCAAGTCATCAGCGTTCCCCATAGTCGCCACGAACACCCAGAATCAATCGATCACGCCAGGATCGAAAATGAGCTACCTGATCACCATCTGGAACTAACCCAGATCAACAAAACTCCCACACGTTGATAATCTAGACAACCAGGAACCACGCCGCTCTAACTAAAGCAACGTCACACCACGACCTTCAATTCCCCTCACTCCGGTGGCACTCGATTCATCAGGGACGCTTCAACAGCACTATTTTCGATCATGACAAAACATTGGGCTTAAACCCTAGTTCATCGATCCCTGGCTGCTACAGTGATTTAAAAATCTGCCCAGTATTTTTCTGACATTCTCCATCACATGAACTTCCTCAGACATTAATCCCAAGCTTCCATTTCTCGACATTCAGCGGAATTTAACCATTTTGTATTTTCCGTTCAAACCCAAAATCCCACTTTAATTCAAAACTTAAAATCAAAATTTTGTTATTAAAATTCAACATTTACGAGCACAAATTAGATTGCATGATCAAAACAAGGATTTAAATCATTTTCTTTTTTTCATTAAAATATCATTATTGCAAAAAAAATATTTCCAGTAACCTATTTGTTAATTATACTTATTTTTATTTTTATAACTAATGTTGTACTCATATGAACATTATTCATTCGGCAATCAATGCCTAAAATGTTTTATGTTGGGATAAATTAAATTTTCAAATAGGTTTCAAAACCTGTAACAGAGGCATGTTGCCAGTGCTCAATCATGCACACACTCATCCATGCATATATACAAACATGCAAGCACATTCCACAACTTACATCAAAGACTTATCATATGCAAACCAAGATTTAAACAGATTTAAGGTGTCTTAGAGGTTAGTTTGCTCACCTGGGTAAGGAACGGGGTAGAGAACTGGAACAAATTCTTTTGCCTGGAATGTTGAAAAACTGGAAATTGATTGAATCTGAGATTTGAAATCTCAATTTACTATTTTGATTTGCTTTGCTTTAAATGCTTTAAATTTTAGTTGAACTTTTGATTTTGCTTGATTCCAGACTGCACTTTTTTTTCAAATTTATGATTTCCAGATTCTTAAATCTTGATTTCTTTTTTCCTTTTGTTTGCCTTTGATTCGGGTTTGTAATTTGATTTCTTACTTGCTTCCTTAATCTGATTTATTACTTGAACTTTGATCTGGAAATACTTTTGTTTTTGAGATTTTTTTTCTTTTTCTTTTTAGGTTTGATTCTTTGATCCCTTTTGAATTGTTGTTTTCAAGTTTGAGAAATTACACCTGAGAATAGCCTGGTTTTTTCTTAATTTTGATGTTTATTTCCATTACAAATTTTAAAACAAACCAATTGCCACTTGTATCCATTTGTTACACTTGTTAATTTATGTTATTCCTTAACTTACATTTGTTAAAACAATACAAATTATGTTTATATCCTTACTTCAATTTATTTTATAAATTTTGTTTTCGACCTTGCTTTATTCTAATTTTATAAATCATGTTTTTATGTTTTTTAAACTTTTCACTTTCAAAATATACATTCAGATCAAAGCTTTGTATTAATAAAATTTTAATATGTACATTATAAAATTTAGCTTTAAACAATTATTTTGAAAATCATTTGTATTTAATTCAAAATATAACTTTATAAATATATTACATATGTCTCTTAAAATTAGAAAACAATTTTTTTATAAAATTATATAGTTTTCAAAGCCAAATTTTATTTATTTATAAGATACTAAATATAGAATTTCAAACCCACAATTAAATTTTGAAATCAATGTCCAAATAAACAAATATCTTATCTAATCTTGGAAAAATTAAATTAATTTACAATTTAAATTCACAAATTTATATCAATTACTAAATTTAATTTTACTCAAAAATCGGGATCGTTACATGAGGCCTTTTTTAATTTAATTAGCGTATAAGCCATTTTATGCCTATTTGATTAATTATATTAAGCACGAACTTCTTATGTTTTTTATTCAATTATCAATCTGCTTATCATTCTAATTCTTACTTTGTTCTATTTAATTTAGCTAATTAAATATCTTGAATAATGTTATCAAAAGTTAGAGGTGTTATAGATAATTTCCATAAACTTTCCCTTCGACAACTTTCCCAAATTCTATGAGTATCTTGTCAAAAATCAGTTGGAATATTACCCATTTTTGGGTTTGATTTTTGTGATCGATGATAATTCGAAGTACCCCTACCTTTCAAGGCCGAGCTCCACCACCTTTATGCCATGTGCACCATTCCTTGGCCGAACCATAAGGCCACCAAATCTTGTTCTTTTAATGTCAAAGCATGGATTTAGGCTCGGTTCAAAAGTTAGGGAAGTTCGAGTCATTTTCAATACCTTACGTTGATTTAAAGCTCGCTACGTTTAATAAATTTTTAAAAAATTATTTTAGTATTATTTTGGTTGTTAATATGTTGGATGTTGGTTGAAAACAATAATGTTGTGTGTAGATTATGTATGTGTATATGTAATGTTGATTCTTAGCTTGGAAAACGAAAACGAAAGTTAGTAGTATTTGAAAGTTAGGATCTTCCTTGTTGGTAATCGCATATTTAAAAGTTGAGTTCATGAATATGTTGTTATATGTTAAAGGAAAGTTAGTAGTCGGTGGTCAGTTGCGACTTTGAAACCCTTTGTCGAAAACTAGTTTTTTAACTTTACTTTCTTGCAATGTACTAAGGAAGCTTCAAAACCTTATCTTTGTTTTCAAAACTTTATTATAAAAGCAAGTTAACATAAAAAGATGGAGTTTTGGAAGTGATTTACAACATAGATCAAGTTTTGAAATTACGAGTCATATGGCGATAGTCGTTATAAATGCAGTTCATAAGTGAACTCTTTTTGAAAATTAAAAGTATTTTCGCTTAAGTATATTTTTGAAAAGTGTTTTCAAAACATGTTATAGTAATAAAACGCAACTAATATTTAATTAATTATATATTTATTTAATGATTAATTAATTAATTTAATAAGATAATTAGTACTTAATTATTGATTAATAAGGTAATTTGTACTTAAGTATTAGTTGAGTTAATTTTAATTAGTTAATTAATAAAAGGTTGATTATATTTTTAATTAATTATTTAAGGATTAAGTATTATTTAGTTATTCATTAATGATGATTTTTAATTAAGTATTTAATATAAGAGGGTTTAATTATTTAATTAATTACTAATTAAGTTAACCTTTAATTAAAAGCATAATTAAGATTTAAATTATTATTTTATAAAGTTTTAAATTATTTTTTAATAATTAGCTATAGATTAATTGTGGTTTAAATATTTATTTAAAGATTTTATATTAATTAATTATTTGGGTAAAGGATAATTATTATTTTATTACTTATTTAAGTTAATAGTGGATTATTTATTAATTAAAGGATTAATCACTTTAAATAAAGTTTAAATGTTAATTATTTTTTGTATAAAATTTTAGAAATTTAGGCCACCTTATTTTTAAAGATAAAGGTTTTGTTTTCAAGAACAACTTTCTAGTAACGGAAGTGTTAACACTAAAATTTGAACGCTAACACCCCGGTGTATGAAGTGTAATTGTGAAAGCACCACCCGATAGCTCGGGAACAGATTATAAGCAGATAATAGCGGGAAAGCAGTAAACAACAGCAATTTTATAGTGGTTCGGCTTAAGAGAGAGCCTACATCCACTTTGAATATCTTTATTGACGATTTGATTACAAGTCAATGCAATTACACTTTGATTACAACACACTTCGAGTTACAAGTGGCTTAGAACGAATAGTTTAAACTTCAATGTCGATCAAAATCTTCGAACTCATGTTGGACATGTATGATTTCTTCGTGAAGTTCCTTGAGGCGTTCTTTGTATCTCAAAAGCTTTAAGTGTTGAAGTAGTTCGAAATGCAGCAGAGTAACGGCGCTTGGAATGAATGAGCAGAAAGTCCCCTCTCTGTTGGAGTTATGGGCGTATTTATAGGCATCTTCGAAGTTAGGTCGTAACTCGTGTACGACTCACGATGAGTCATAACTCGTGTACGACTCATCGTGAGTCGTAACTCGTATACGACTCATGGTAGGTCACGGCTGATTTACTGGGTTCATGGCTTGGCCCAGAGTTATGCACCCATCTAAATGAATGATACAAGTTCTAAGTCGTTCACGAGTTAACCAAATGCAGTTTCCTTTATGCTAGCATGAGTCGTACACGACTCATCATAGGTCGTAAGTCGTCAGTGATTCTTCTTACTACAGCGTGGTGTTGAACTTGTCTCCAAGTCTTAGGTCGTGAACAACTTATCTTTTGAGCCGTAGACTTCCTGTCGTGCCATCTTTTAACTCGTAAGATTGTTATCTCGTAGACTCTTTAACTCGTAGTGGCCTTAACTCGTAGATCTTTTAACTCGTAGGTCGTTCAGCCCTTGAATTGTTAGGTCGTGAAGACCTTGAGTCGCACAGTTCTTGAGTCATTGATCCACTGAGTCGGCCTGTCTCATGAACCGTTAACCCTCTTGAGTCGTTCCATTCCTCTAAGTCGCCTTGAACCTTAACTCGTTAAGTCGTGGCACTTCTTAGGTCGTCCAATCCTTGAGTCGGCAACCTTGTTAAGTCGGCAACCTTATTAAGTCGGCAACCTTATTAAGTCGGTAAGTCGTGCCACTTGTTAGCTCGTTAACCCGCTTCATCAGTTAGGTCGTTGACTTCGAGTAGAAGATAGGTCGCTCCATTCTCTAAGTCGTATACCGTTTTGGACGGGGCGCTGCCCCCTGGACCCCTGCGACCTGACCGGGCATGTCGATCACCGTAGCGGTGGCGTTGCCCCCGCACCCCCACCTTGGGGGGTTGACACCCCCCCGGACCCCCCCTCCGTAGGGGATCTTATCTGAAAAGCCATTCAACAGAACTTGCTTTGTTGGGATGCTGAGTTGACTATTCTTCGAGACGAACTATCATTGGTTTCTCGGTCGATTTTTGATATCACGGCCTTGCTGAAAAAGTGGAGTTAACAGGAAGATTTTAATCCAGGGGATTCTTTTGTTGTCTATTTTTAAGGTAACCTAATTGAATATGAGACCCAGTGACAACTGTTTAGTAGAATAAATCACCGTTCGAGTAATTAACTTTTATTTGACATCTATTTGATAGAATAATTCACTGCTCCACCTTAGTTTACTAAGAAGATTACGTTGGCATTTATTGGGCAAAATAAAAAGTCATTCTGTCATTATATAAACTTAGATATATTTTAATAGAACAAATACCTATCTGCTATGTTTGATAAATTGGATATTTACTTTTGTGATTGATTGTTATCGACGCGTTCCCTTTTACATACCTGCTTATTATGTAAACACCCATGTTAAGACTTGAAATGTAAACTCAGTTAAATGAGGATCATTATAGTCACTAAGCTTCTTTCTGATTTTTAATGTCAATCATTCTTTTAATAATGGTTTAAATTTAAATAAATTTCTAGTAAAGGTGTTTTAAATAATCGTTTTGTTTATCAAAAGTACTTTATTAAATGAGTTTACTAAAGGAGTTTTGTTTTAAATAGGGAATTTTTATAAGAAAATTTAATAAATGATTTTGGATATTTATAAAGGAAGTTTAATTTTGGATATTTTAAAGGGATATATGAATGGTTTTGATTTATAAAAGATTTTTGTAATTTTGACTCAGTGATTTATTAAGTGTTCTGTAATTGGGCTTGTAATTTAAGTGATGGAAATTCATAAATACAAAAGATTTATGAAGAGGATTTATAAAAGGATATTCATAAATGAATTTGGGATTTCAATTTTCTCTAACTGGCCTTCTTAATCAAGGTGGTATGGAACATCCGTTCCATACAAAGCACCATATGAATAGTATGTAGGGTTATCCTTATCTCTTTTTTGATATAACATTTTTTTCGTTCTTTTGATATAATTTGGAAATGAGAAATCATTCGCAAATCTTTTGTGAATATACTTATGCTAATGAGAAAAGAATATGGGTATTTTGATAAGTATTTTAGAAAGAGATTTAAATAATTGAAAGATGTATTTTGAGACATCGTGGTTGCTGTAGTTAATCAAATCTCTAAATTGTTTCTTGGTTGTTTAATTGATAGTTAAATAACCGATTGTTAAATCTAGACCAAAGTATAACTTTGGAAATAACTAGGAGAAACACATGAGTATTATTGCACAGTCGTCTTCGATGATGTTGTACTATGCATATAAATCTCGTTTGTTCTCTTAGGATAAATAATTGGGAGTACCATCCACAACAACGTTTAGAGGGTGATCCCTGCTCCTGTGATTGTCTAATTATTTCCAAAATAACCGCGGTTAAGTTTACCGAAACTATCGAATGTTGTTTCAAAGAGATCGGGATCAGATAAGTATAAATTACCCGAAAACCACTTCGATCCAACTCAAGCATTTCGAACTAAAAATATCTTGATGATGGCCAAAGATGGACCTTTTGAAGTGCAAGGGCTACTAGCTACTAACCCTGAGGGTGATTTCAAAATGGCTGTAGTAGAGGCAGTGCCTTCGATTTCGTTCAAACCCAAAACGAACTTGTATAGATGAATTTTGGCATTGCATTACTACTTGGTTGGTAGTGTTAGCATTCTAAGATAGTTTTCTATGTAAAAGGTTAATCGTAGCCTTAAGCCTCATCAACCGAGAAAATAACTAAAGCAGGAACTCCTGTTAACGTAAAAAGTCTGACGCTAACACCCCGATGCAAATAGAGATTGAATGAAAGCACCATCCGTTAACACGGGAAACAGAAAAAGCAGTAATTCACTGAAAAAGCAATAAGAGACACAGAGTTTATAGTGGTTCGGCTTATAATCAAGCCTACGTCCACTTCAATCCTTCTTTATTGCTTATATGATTACAATCCTTTAAAATTTCCTTCAATTACAATTCACTTCAAAAGTCAAGTAGCTAGAAAAACTTCGATGCAAGAGAATTCTCCGAATTCATGGTTGAATATGTTGAATCCCTGCTTGAAGTTGACTGAAGCTTCTTGTGAGTTTCGAATGTTGGAGTAAGGCTCGGCTTGAAGATGGCGGAGTCTCAATGCTTTGAAGAAAATGATCGGAAAAAAGTCTCGATAATGTTGGGGCACATGTCGTATTTATAGAGAGTCCTCTACTGACCTTAAGTCGTTTGTGACTTAAAGTAAGTCGTAAGTCGCGGGTTATGACTTAGGATGAGCCGTACGTCGCCACCGGGTTAAGGGGTGAGTAGTTACGACTTTACTGGTTCATACATGACCCTTTGTACTAACTGATGGGTATTCGCGACTTATAAAAGGTGGCATAGTTCAATCACCAAGTATAAGGTCGTGAACGACTCATCGTAGGCCGTGAAAGCTTTAATTCCTTAGGTTGTCAAACCCTTAAGTCGCTAGGTCGTGCCACCGTTTAAATCGCTAGGTCTTGGACCTCTTAAGTCGTAAGGTCGATAACTCGGTGAGTCATTTATCAGTTAAGCCACTGCTCTCCTTAAGTCGCTTACCCATTGAGTCGCTGACCTCCTTAAGTCGTTGCTTCACTTCAGAAGTTAAGCCGCTCGGCCTGCCTCATGTGTTAAGTCGCTAGTTCCTTTGCCTTGTTAACTCGTAGGTCGCTTTCGTCCTTAAGTCGCTAAGTCGCGATGCAGGGCTTCGTTTTAGTTGCTACGCTATTGCCTTGAGTCGCTTGCCTCCTTGGGTCGCTAAGTCGCTTAGCCTAGGAGTTAACATTTGCCCCTCGAAGTACGCGCCTAAGTCGTGGGTCGTGTGCTTCGATTTAGTTTCCTTAGGTCGTGAGCGACCCAAGAGGTAACTCGTATGGCTATTCGCCTCCCTCTTTCAGTCCTATTTAAACCACTGACTTGCTCTTTCCTCTTTACTAAATCGTCTTGATAACTCTTTCCACCATTAACGAACTCTCGAGCTCCCAAAGGTGAAACCGATCCATTCTGCCGTCAATCCATCCTTTCTTTTGCATTGTGTAAGTGAATTTGATCTCCATTCAACCCAAAATCACCGTCGAACCATGAATTTTCACTTTCTGCTCCCAGTTCACTATCCATACATCGCATTCCCTTTCCGAGCTATGCTGTGATCGGTTTTAGATTGCGATTAACTACGCTGTTGTTGTGGCTCACGAGGGTCCAACAGTGTATTGGAATTGCGATGGGTCTGTAATGATTTGGACTGGCGTTAGGTGATTTTGTGGTATCGATAGACAATGGGTTTCGTCGCTCAGTGATAACGGGTTATTGGGTTGTAGGTTGACGAGTTACCGATTAGATAGGAGGTTTGTCGGTTGAGACACTAGCTTGGACACGACCAAGCAATTTTGGGCGACCTATGAACCTTCACGACTTATCTTTTGACCGACTTAACTAGATGCGACATAAGCCTTGAGTCGTGGCCGAGTTAGGACTTGGAGAAATTCTTATCACTTTGCACTGAAGCCTTTTCCCCTTACTATGCCCCACGACTTAAAGGACAGATGATTTAAAGAACCAAAAACTTAACTCGTAGGAAATCTTTTAAGTCGTGGACGAGTTAGTACTTGGATGCTCAACTCGAATTCACACTTAGAAGCATAATCTCAACTTGAGTGCTTAACTTGAACTGCCAGACTGAATTGCCTAAATTCTGGATTGTTCGAACTTTGTTGCACTTTTTCACAGATCACATTAACTTATAAGCTAACAACCTGCTAAGAACAACAATTACAGAAAACCAGGGCGAATATACTGCCATTGACTGCCCACATCAAATGACAGATTAGTCGACATAGAATAATCAACCTAAAGAAACTATATGAAATGCTGTGAACCAATCAACTAAAGCAAAGTATTAATGCAAAGCATCGTTAACTTGAACTGATTTGTTTTCATCAACATTACACTTGCATATTTGGACTTAAAACAACAAGCCCTGAAACTTTATAAATGACAAATGCTTGCTAGTCTTAATTCCAGTTATATTTGCTTGTTGCTTTGTTGATTTTACACAACACTTCACACATTTTAGGAAACGTGCACCTTCACGTTTGAATATCCAGTTGTTTATGTAGAATGGCTTCACATCAAGAAGAAGTAATAGAACAAACTGGAGAGGCCCTTCCGATAGCTGTTCCACTGAACAATCCTCCAGAAAGAGTTTCAACTTCCTTGAGTCAACGGGTGTTTATTTAATTACGCATCCAATTTGGCATTGCCGAAACGGATACTTTACTACCTGGACCAAAGGATCTTGCTGATAGGCCACCTCGTGGCTTTGTTGCTGTTAATCGCCAAATGTGCATGTGCGGTGCCATTCCTCCCTTCAATGACTTTCTTCAACAGCTCATGCTTCGATTGACCATCTCTCCGTTCCAATTACACCCCAATGGCTACGCCATCTTAATGAGGTTGTGTGTTTTATTCAGGAGAACTCTGGATCGACTGCCACGTCTTGAGGAAATTTGTTACTTATGGTCATTCACAAAAACTAAAGATCATCCCTCCATTACTGTTGTAAGAAGCGCTAGGAATCGCAAACTCGTTACTGATCTTTCCGAAAGCGCACATGGCTTGTTGAATCAGTTTTTCTTTGTTCGCTGCCCCCCAGGGTTTTATGCTATCTGGAGAGTAGGAAGTAAGATTATCTGTTTCTATTTTTTCCATTCCTGAGCTTTTCGAGATCTGAGTTGCTAAGTGCTAATTTCGCTCTTTCCTTTTTCAGCACTTCCTCCCCCCTCTAGAGATCCAGGCCACAAGCAAATTTTTGAAAGACTGAATGTCGTGGCCGTAGAGGAAAGAAGTATAAAGTTTTTGTTGAGGGACGAATTTTTACATCAGTTTGGACTTTTGCATTCTTCTCGCTCTACACACCTCCATGAGGTCCCAGACTCTCCAGCTAAAGCATTAGATGCCCAAGTTTCTACTGACGAACCCACACTAAAAGAACCTGCTTCTGAGGCTTCTCTGATGAAGTGCTCTACTTCTATTGACATTGCGGGGTCATCTGGAAAATTTGCACTTGCCCCTGTCATTGAAGAAGAAGAAGAGCCACATGGATCTCCCCAACATTCGAAGAAGTCTGGTGATGAAGGAGCTGGGAAAACAAGTCCTGTCAAGCAGAGCGGGGATGACACTTTTGAAGGGTTGAGCGACCTGTTTATCACCTCACAGGATCTCTTTAAAGACGATCCTATTACTACTAGGGTTTCCTCTTCAGTAGTTGAAGCAACTTCTATTTTGCGACAAAATCCATCAACTCAAGAGTTGACGTTAGCTACTACCCCCATCATTCCCCCGTGATCGAAGAGTGGTTCGTAGTTTGACGCGCGTAGTTTGCACATTACACACACTTAGGACTTTTCAGCACTTATATGCACTTAAATCCTTGCAATTTGAAGATTCTCAAGTTATGCCCTTTTTTTTATTTCAGGTTCTCCAATGGGGCGAAGTGGCTCGTATTATGATGACTTTAAGCAGTATGGAAGGCGCAGTCAATATGATTACAGGCGCTATCTTCCCCCTCATAGGAAACTGATGAAGAGAGGGCTGCTCGAAAAGCGCAGGAGAGAAGAACATATGAAGAATGGTATGGGAGAGGGGATGAACATCACGACTCTTCCCACAGAGAGGGTGATTCCCTCAAACGAAAATCCCACGATGACAAAGGAAAGAGCCACGCTGCCGAAGATTCGAACAAACGGACCAAACATGGTGAAAATTCATCACCTGATATTCTTAAAGAGCCCATTGCTTCGGTGCCTCCTCAATCTCCGGCTCTTGCTCGTACCGACATTCAGATGATCATTGGCAGTCCCTCATATCAGGTCGAACCAGGCCTAGCTACTCTTTAAAGCCGATTTCCGAACTGGTGCTTGAAGGGAGTTTGCTTTGATCTTGAACTGGTTCCAATCGACAAACTAGCCATGTTGCGAAATCTTGATGCTGTCAAGCTTGATATTGAGAGAATGTCGAATTGGCAGAAACTTGTTGACGAACTCCAAAGAGTGAATCGCGTGATCCATGAGGCTATGTTGACTATGGAGAATGATAAATCTGAATGGCAAAAGACTCTCGATCAACATGACGCAGAGATGAGGAGCATCGCCGCTTATAATGAAAAGCTTGAAGCGGAAGTTGGAAAACTTAAAGAGGATCTTTCTACTTCCTCCACTTCCTACTCTCAAAGGGAAAGACAACAAGTGCGGGATGCTCATGCTAGCCAACGAGAGGCCGAAGATAAACTCAAGTGGCAGGAAAAGGTAGTAGAAGATTATCGCGTTGAAGTTGCACAGTTGCGACAACAGACCAGCTCCCAGAACCTCAAATTTGAGACATTAAAAACTCGCCTTGCTACAGTTGAGAAAGAGCGCGATGAGGCTGTTACCGATAAAATTGCAGCCGAAGAAGCTCATCAATCCACTAAAGCCGATGTCAGTTCGACATTGTTTGACTTCTACTTGCAAAGTGTCCTAGGGCGTGGCAATCTCGCATTTTTGGGCCCCAAATATGAAATTACTTTGGCTGAAGTATGGAAAGCCACGCTTGATATGTTTAAAGATGCTGGGTATGCCGAAGAAGAACTCGAGGCACATTATCTGGATGACGGAGCTCGTGTAGCCCTTGCCAGAGGAAAAGAGCAGCTTGCTACAGAGCGTGCTGGGACGATGAGAGAGGAGCATCCAGAGAAAGAAGCCCCATTAATTACCCCTGTCCCTCCTCCAATTTCAACCGACGTTGATATCACAGGCTCCGGTTCCCATTCTCCGTCCCCTGCTAAAGTCATAACTGAGATTACAAGTGCACAGGGTGGAGATGAAGGCGAAGAAAGCACCGACGCACAAGCTTATGAAGTTGACATTAGGAAGCCGACTTCTCCAGGTAACTCTTCTATTAATCTTGCTCAAGTGGACTGCTTGTTTGCTTCGACCGAGTTTAACGAGCTTCTCGATTATTTTTTAAATCTCAACGAGCCTTTATCTCCTCTCTTTACTGATTATAATCTCTTTTCTTCTGTAGAGAAAGTGCCCAGCATCATAGAAACTTCTCCTCCTCCAGCTGTTCCTCCTTCAACCTTTCAAATTACTCCTACTTCCCAGCCGAGATCGCAGGAAGAATTAATAGGAGCCCTTCAAGACTTGGACAATCCAACCGCTTCGTAGGAGCAGAAGGCCGAAGGACTTGAAGGAGGCGAAGTATCTCCGGAGCGAACCCTTTCTGATGACATAAAATTGTCTTCTCTTGTCACTCCAGGGAGTGAGTCTTCTTCAAAGAGGAGGAGGAAGCGTACGACTTCAAAGAAGAAAGGGAGAAGCATTTCTGTTACTGAAAAGGAAACGGAAGTTGATCCAGCACTAGCTTTCTCTCCTGCTCCCCCAATTCTCCCAAGCCAGCCTGAAAAATTGCCTATTAAGCCAGGTGAAGGCTCTAAAGGTGGTGGGAGAAAGAAGTGATGAGTTCCGCTTTCCCTTCTTTGCTTTACTTTTTGCTTTTTACATGTACTGGCCGGAGATTGTGCGGGTACCGGCCCTCGCTTTTCTTTATCCTGAAACCTGTACCTGTATAAAATTTTCGTAGTATTGAATAAAATGTTCCTTTTACCTATACAAACTTTTGTCTGTATTTGAGAATACATTTATTCTTTATCTTTATACAAGTTCCTTGTTTCCTTTGTGTGATATTGCAATGAGCCTATGGTATGTTGTTTGAGCATTGTTTCCATTCTTGTACCTATAATGTGCTGCCCCCATACCATGGTTTATTGCAATCTCTTTCACATTGGCAAAGTTTTTAGAGAACAATTCCTCTATTTCGAGAAGACTTGTACTCTTTCTTTAGAGAACAACTTTTCCGTTTGAAGGAGGTTTGCATCTGTACTGTATAGGATAATATTTCCATTTCAAGGAAATATTTTTCGTATTTAGTAGGATGCACCTCATTTTGGAGGAGTTTTTTCTCTTTTCTTTTTTTGTTGCGAAGTTTTTACACTTCACTTTTTTTGGAGAAAATCACTTTTGTTTGGCAAGTGAATTTCACTTCACAGTGCAGTGGGCCTTCCGAAAAAGGGGTTTCAACCTGCTTGAGCCTCTGAAGAGAGTTTTTGATTGTGCCTCCGGGAAGAGGTCTTTTTTTTTGGTTGTGCCTCTGGGAAGAGGTCTTTTTGTTTGATTGTGCCTCTGGGAAGAGGTCTTTTTGTTTCTGCCTCTTGGGAGAGGCTTTTATCTTTTCCCCGTTCGCTGGGAAGCGGGCCTCTGAAGAGGGCTTTTCACATTTCGGCTCATGTGAAGTTTTATTTCAAATCACGGTGAAATGTGTGCCTCTGAATAGGGCTTTTACCTGGAAGTTTGTAGCTTCTTTCTCTTAGTTGGATGGATTCACGGGGCGGACACAAGTGTCCTGTGCCACCGATCTGTCCGCAACTTTATGTCGAGAAAGAACTCTCTTTTTCTGGCGAGGCCCGCTCGAGGTCTTTTGGCGTTTCAACTATGGTGAAATGGGCCTCCGAAGAGGGCTTTTTACATCTCAGCACTTGTGAAGTTTTATTTCAGATCTCGGTGAGATGTGTGCCTCCGAGGATGCCTGGAAGTTTCTTCCTCATGGTTGGTTGGATTCATGGGGCGAGCGCAAGTTACTTGGACGTTTGTTTACGTAGATTGTCTTAATTATTGAACGAGCGCCTTGCCTTCCACTTGGGAAGGTGCCTCCGGTCGTCTCATAGACTCACGGGGCGGACGCAAGTTACTTGGACGCTTGTCTGCGCAAACTGTCTCAACTAGTGAACAAGCGCTTTGCCTTCCTGTTGGGAAGGCTCTTCCGATCATTCCATACTATGTTGAGAAAGTCTTCTGGCGTGCCTCGTTAGAGGTCTTTATCCTACGAAGAGTTGTGCCTCCGAAGAGGGCTTGTGCCTCCGAAGAGGTCTTTTGCTATTTGACGCTTGCTCGCCCATGTCTCTTTGCCATCTATTCATATCGACGATCCCTGTTATCTTTTCCAAATACACTTCCCTTTTAGTTGCCAACAATTTCCCTTATCCAAAGAAATATACTTCATAGTTAAGCGAGTTGGTGGTGGTAGACACAGGCTATTTAACTGGATGCTCGTTTGTACAAACATTCACAGTTAGTTAGCAATGGCCCACTTCCAGCCGAATCGCTAACTTTTGTTCAAAGCACTTCTTTCATAGGATTTGAGTATGGAAATTTTGAACGGCTTAGCGTTTGCTTATTAGGTGATGTCGAGGATTTATTGGTCTTGTGATGGGTAAGCTTTGTTTTTATGGCCTACATTATTAAATCGACATTTTAGTAATACAATTGACGTATTTTATATATCGAAATAAAGCAAAGCAGTCTATAATAATAAATAACACAAGATTTATAGTGGTTCAGCCAAGAACTGGGCCTACATCCACTTTATAGTTCTTATTATTCACTTGCACTGACGTTACAACTGCTTTCAATACAAGAATCATACGTTCATCATTCTTTTACAATATTTCATTAAAGCCTTTAAGTAAAATATGGGCACAAATGATTGCTGTTCCAAGCTCTTCGAATTGGGTCTCCTTCGACAGTTACAAGTTTGAATGTGCCATCAAGAAGTTTTTGGCCTATAACATACGGCCCTTCCCAGTTTGGTCCAAGCACACCTGTAGGTGTCTTAATTCTTTTTAAGATTAGATCCCCCACTTCAAAGCTACGCCGGCGAACTTTGGAATTGAAGTGCCTGGCTATTTTTTGCTGGTGAGCTGCAGTTCTGAGCTCAGCTTCTTCCCTTTTCTCATCAAGGAAGTCAAGGGCTTCAAGTTGCAGCTTTTCATTTTCAGCTTGATTGAATTGGATTCTTCTATGTGAAGGGACCTCTATTTCTACCGGAATCATTGCCTCTGATCCATATGCCAATGAAAATGGAGTGTGCCCCGTCGCAGTTTTATGTGTAGTGCTATATGCCCATAGTGCTAGCGGAAGTTTATCAACCCAACCACCTTTTGCTTTTTCCAGCTGTTTTTTGATGGTTGATTTGATAATTTTGTTTACTGCTTCCACTTGCCCATTTGCCTGCGGATAAGCTACTGTTGAGAAACTTTTCTGGATCTTGAATCTCTTGCAAAAATCTTGGAACTCTTCACTTTCGAATTGGGTTCCATTGTCTGTGATTATCTTTTGAGGCACATCATACCTGCAAATGATATTCTTAGTTACAAAGTTTATCATCTTCTTAGAGGTACTAGTAGCTAAGTGTTCAGATTCAGCCCATTTAGTAAAATAATCAACAGCAACTATAGCGTATCTGATTTCGGATTTGGCGGTTGGCAAAGGCCCAATGAGATCTATTCCCCAAATAGCAAATGGCCACGGACTGACCATTTGTGTTATCTCAGTGGATGGTGCTCTTGGGATTTTAGCAAATCTCTGGCATTTGTCGCATTTCGGGAGTAGTCTGCAGCATCTCGGTTGATATTCGGCCAAAAGTATCCATAACGGAGAATTTTCTTTGCTAAAGTTTGACCACCTGTATGATCTCCACATTCCTCTCCATGTACCTCAGTTAGAATTGTCTTAGCTTCTTCTTCAGTCACACATCGGAGTAATGGCATAGAAAATCCTCGTTGGAATAATCGGCCATCTTGAATTATATACCTTGAAGCCTTTCTTAACAGTTTCTGGCGTTTTTTTGAACTTTCTGGTGCAGATCCGTTGAGCAGAGAATCCTTTATCGGAGTCATCCATGATTCCTATTCTTGAGATATGGCCATGATTCCTGTTCTTGAGATATGGTCATGATCCAGTCTATATCCATTTCATCAATGCTTGGAGTTGACAGGACTTCCACAGGCACTAATCCCAATAATTGAGCTTCACCGGTGCTTGCATACTTTGCGAGGGAATCTGCCTTCATGTTTTCTTCCCGTGGTATATGGTTTATTGTATAATGGTCCAGGTCCTCGAGAAGCTCCCAGGCTCTTGACAAGTAGGCGGGTAGATTTCCCCCTTTGGTTTGAAACTCTTTCTTGACTTGACACACAATAAGCTGTGAATCATTGAAGATCTGCAATGCCCTGACGTTCAATTCTTTAGCAATTCTCAAACCGGCAATAAGAGCTTCATACTCTGCTTTATTGTTTGTCGAAGGGAATTCCAATCTTAAAGCATAACACAGTGATCGCCCTTCAGGGTTTTCAAGCACGACCCCGGCCCCGGAACAGTAATCGTTTCTTGCGCCATCAACATACAATTTCCATCGGATTGAAGGATTATCGGTCACTACCTCCTGCTATCACCTTTGTCTGTACATTCTGCGATGAAATCCACCAAAGCTTGTCCATTGATTGCTTTCCGGGGATGATAAGTGATGTCATATTGACTGAGCTCAATATTCCACTTCAAAAGACGACCCGAAGTCTCAGGACGAAACAGGACTTGCTTCAAGGGCTGATCAGTGAGGACTTTGATGGGATGAGCTTGGAAATATGGCCTCAATTTTCTTGATGCAATCAGTAGACAATAGGCGAGCTTTTCCAACTTCGAATAGTTTAATTCTTCCCTAGTGAATCTCTTGCTGAGGTAGTAGACCGGGCGCTGAATTTTCGCATCCTCCCGTACCAAAGCTGCGCTGAGGGCATGAGACGAGATTGCCAAATACACAAAAAGATCTTCACCATTGTCAGGCTTAGAAAGTATAGGAGGCGTTTCCATATGACGAATCAGCTCATCGAAAGCTTTCTTGCATTCAGGAGTCCAGTCAAAGATTTTTCTTCCTTTCTTTAGAGCATCGAAGAATGGAATGCATTTATCAGTAGTTTTGGAAATGAACCGACTCAAGGCAGCAACTTTTCCATTGAGACTTTGCAATTCCTTCTTTGTTCTAGGAGCTTTGACTTCTCTTAAGGCAATAATCTGAGCAGGATTAGCCTCAATGCCCCTTGCACTCAAATGAAACCCAGAAACTTTCCAGATTCTACCCCAAATGAACACTTCAAAGGATTCAGCTTCATACCGTACTTTCGGAGGATTGAGAACATTTCTGCCAAGTGATCCATGTGGTCCGCTGCTTTCTTTGACTTTACCAGCATATCATCGACATAAACTTCCATAGTCTTGCCAATCTGTGGCTTGAACATTGCATTAACAAGTCTCTGGTAAGTTGCCCCTGCATTCTTCAGTCCGAAGGGCATGACTTTGTAACAGTACAGACCAATATCGGTTATAAAACTCGTGTCCTCCTGATCTGGCTCATGCATCATGATCTGGTTATATCCGGAGTAAGCATCCATTAAAGATAACAATTCATACCCCGCAGTTCCATCAACTAACTGGTCAATCCTAGGAAGCGGAAAGCAGTCTTTGGGGCAAGACTTGTTTAAATCTGAAAAGTCGATGCATACTCTCCAATTTTCGTTAGTTTTCTTAACCAGTACTGGATTTGAAACCCAATTCGGATAAGTAGATTCTCTGATAAAGTCATTCTCCATGAGCCGATCCACCTCTTCGTTTAATGCTGCTGACCTTTCGGGACCCTAGGTTCTTCTTTTCCGCTTCACAGGTGTAAACTTTGGATCGATATTCAAGGTATGTACCGCAATTTCTGGAGATATTCCACACATATCGGCATGAGTCCAAGCGAATACATCCAGATTTGCTTTCAAAAATGATATCAAAACATTTTGAACCGTTGCATTAAGCTGCGAACCCACATTCAATACTTTGTTCGGGTCTTTTGGGTCAACAGGTACCGGCACTGTCACTTCAACTGGTACCACTCTATTTTCCCCTGCACTGGCTTTTCTTGGATCCATCTCTCTTCGTGCACCGCTATGTTCGCCAGTGCAGGGTCCACCCTATAATTGCTACAAGGTTGATTCTTTGATGCGGACTGGGGCTGCCGCATTTTTTCCATTTCTCTCTTCCTCGCTTCACGCAACTCTGTAAGATAACATTCTCGCCCAGCATTCTGATCCCCTTTCACCACACCGACTCCATTATCTGTGGGGAATTTTATAGTCAGACAACATGGGGCAAGAATAGCTTTAAATGCTGCCAGAGTTTGTCGGCCTAGGAAGGCATTGTAGGCAGAAAATTCTTCAACAATAACAAAGGTCTGTTTTCGAGCCACTTTTCTCTGCCCCTCTCCAAGTTCTACGAACAAATCGATAGTCCCAATTGGCTGTTTTGGCTCCCCAGTAAAACCAGCAATCTTTAGTGATGAAGCCTGAAAGTCAGCCATTGGTATCTTCATCTGATCAAAAGTCTTCTTGAAGAGAATGTTGCATGAAGCTCCACAGTTAACCAGAACTCTTTTCACTGTAGCTGGCCCAATGCCAGTGGAGATGACCAAAGGATCAATGGTAGGAGCTTCAACAACCATTGAATCCCTAGTACTGAATATAATGTCATCATTAAAAGTCTTCTACTGCTTCAGGGGTGTAGCATCTTCTAACACAAAGACACTTTCATCTACCGGTGCATACTTCAAAGCACGGGCGTATCTTTCCATCTCACCCCAACTCCTGCCAGCTGGGTGAGGGCCCCCTGTAACCACATTTATAACTGGCCTTTCTGATTCATGAGCTGTCGCCTTTTCACTTGAGCTGGGACGATGAACAGGAATCTGTTGTCCTTGAGTTGACGAGGTTGGGCCATTCTTGTTCCTTCTTACATATTGTTGGAGCTTGTTTTCCTTCAATAGCTCCTCAATTACCTCCTTCAAGTGACGGCACTCGTTAGTATCATGCCCGGGTTGGTTATGGAACCGGCAAACCTTCCATTCTTCTCAGCTCTCCTATTAACTCTTTGCTTAGCTGGTGGGGGGAATTCGACCGTGTCTTTGTTTGCAAAATAGATGTTTTCCGGGGTATCAGTCAGAGGGGTAAAGTTGAAGGGACGTCCTTTCTTAGCATCTCCTTGCTTCTTCTGGCCATCGTTCCCCCTCTTCTGATTGCCAGATTCCTTCTTATTGGAACAACGTTACCATTTCCAGCCCTGTAGATGCTACCTTAGCCGATGCTTGGAGGCTTTCCAGGAGCATGAATTCATCGGCTTTCTTATAAAACTTGTCAAGCGAATTTGGTTCTTTCATTTTCAACCACTTTCCAAATTCACTTGATTTATCAATTGCCCTCATCAAGTATGTCAGGATCATGCGTGGCTCCGCATTATCTACCTCGGCCAAAGCTATGTTGAAGCGATTCAAGAAAGCTCTAATGGATTCTCCAGGATTCTGCTCCAAGCTGGATAACGACAGTATATCCTTTGCCTTTGACGCATACAATCGAAACCGTTTCTTGAATTTCCGAGTCAAATCAGAAAATTGGTCTATCGATCGGACCGGCAACTTTGTGAACCAAAGTAAAGCAACTCCTTCCAGGTACACCGGAAAATACCGTCATTTGATTTCATCAGAGGCTCTGGCACCCGTCATGTGCCAATCATACTTATACCGAAATTCATTAGGATTGCTCGTTCCCTTGTAAGCTGGAATAGTTGGAGGGACAAACTTCTTGGGAATTCTGCCTTCAGGATCTTTTCAGTGAATGGAGTTTTGGTCGGAGCGAAACCCCATTCTTTCTCATCTTCATTTCTCTACATACTTTCCTTCATAATCTGACGAACCATGCCTGAGAAATACTCTTCATCATTCTGAGGCTCAGCGGGACAAACATCATCCATTCTCTCTGAATTCTGTTTTGACAATCGTTCACGAAGGGTTGGTTGCGGACCTGATCCTCCGGCTTGGGGAGGTGTCCTTTCCACTGGGTCAACTGGCCTTTGAGGGATATTCCTACCTTCCACATTCTGCACTTCATCGGCAAGGTTTCCCTCCTTAGTTGTCGGCTGGCGGTTTGCCTCAAATAAAGCATTCAACCTTTCCATCATTAGGTTATTCTGAGCTTCCATTTGTCGATGTAGCCCAGATACCATGGCATCCAGCTCTGCCCGTATAACTCCGACGGTTGGAGTGGTTTGACTTAAATGAGGAGAAGTGGTAGTAGTCTCGCGAACATCGTTAGATCTAACAGACTTGCGTTTTCTTCCAGGGGGGCATTATTTCTGATAAACTCCTGGTTTTTAGGGAGATCCTTGCTACAAATTTCTGTGAAGCTATGATGACAATATCCTGAGTTGGTTTCTCAGTGAAAGCACCAAAAATGTTAACGTAAAAAGTCAGACGCTAACACCCCGATGCAAATAGAGATTGAATGAAAGCACCACCCGTTAACACGGGAAACAGAAAAAGCAGTAATTCACTGAAAAAGCAGTAAGAGACACAGAGTTTATAGTGGTTCGGCTTATAATCAAGCCTACGTCCACTTCAATCCTTCTTTATTTCTTATATGATTACAATCCTTTACAATTTCCTTCAATTACAATTCACTTCAAAAGACAAGTAGCTAGAAAAACTTCGATGCAAGAGAATTCTCTGAATTCATGGTTGAATATGTTGAATCCCTGCTTGAAGTTGACTGAAGCTTCTTGTGAGTTTCGAATGTTGGAGTAAGGCTCGGCTTGAAGATGGCGGAGTCTCAATGCTTTGAAGAAAATGATCGAAAAAAAGTCCCCTTAATGTTGGAGCACATGCCGTATTTATAGAGAGTCCTCTACTGACCTTATGTCGTTTGTGACTTAAAGTAAGTCGTATGTCGTGGGTTATGACTTAGGATGGGTCGTAGGTCGCCACCGGGTTAAGGGGTGAGTAGTTACGACTTTACTAGTTCATACATGACCCTTTTTACTAACTGATGGGTATTCGCGACTTATAGAAGGCGGCATAGTTCAATCACCAAGTATAAGGTCGTGAACGACTCATCGTAGGCCGTGAAAGCTTTAATTCCTTAGGTTGTCAAACCCTTAAGTCGTTAGGCTGTGCCACCGTTTAACTCGCTAGGTCATGGACCTCTTAAGTCGTAAGGTCGATAACTCGGTGAGTCATTTATCAGTTAAGCCGCTGCTCTCCTTAAGTCGCTTACCCATTGAGTCGCTGACCTCCTTAAGTCGTTGCTTCACTTCAGAAGTTAAGCCGCTCAGCCCGCCTCACGTGTTAACTCGCTAGTTCCTTTGCCTTGTTAACTCGTAGGTCTCTTTTGTCCTTAAGCCCCTAAGTCGCGATGCAGGGATTCGTTTTAGTTGCTACGCTATTGCCTTGAGTCGCTTGCCTCCTTGGGTCGCTAAGTCGCTTAGCCTAGGAGTTAACAACTCCCATTAGGGTTTGACCGTCCCAAGATCTAGTGTCGATATTTTCATGTATGCTTTAGGTGATTATGGATGTGGCAGTAGATCTATGTGGGCCACTCCCATTACGGTTTGACTGTCCCAAGATCTAGTGTCGATATCTCCATGTATGCTTTAGGTGATTATGGTTGTTCGATTACAACAAACAAGTTATCATATTCGGCGCTATATAGTAAGGGGTGGGGCCGATCGAAAATAACATAGGTGGAACGTGTTGTAGACTCCCATACATTTTATCTAGAGGTGTAGGATTCGGTGTGCAGACCCTTTCCTTCCCATAGTTGGAATCCATTCTCCACTAAGTGGCTTTTGACTTGATTATATACCTATTATGCTGGACTTTAATTAATGTAACAATTTTTGGCTATGATTAATATGTATTCGTATTCTAGGCATTATTGCAATATCACTAGATTTTCTACAAAAAGTACTTTGGTTAACGTAAGATAAAAAACCATCTGTGTTCATATGCAGCATGGTCTTACCAGATACCTTTGGTTTTAAAGGAGTTTACAAGTTGTAATAAATAAAATTTCTTGTAATTTTAATTTCTCATGTTGGTATTACCAGACTAATTCGGGCATTATTTTCTTTTAATGCTTTGGTCAACATGAGCATATTTTTCAAATTTACCTGAATCCTTCAGAGTTTTAGAAGGCGAGTTGTAGGTTTAAAAGAATTTTAAGGATAGGCTGTTATAATTGTACAGGCCGATGATAGGCTAATGTACTCAGATGTGGTGTATAATAAAGGTGATTTCTTTTTGTAAAGGCTCGTTCATATTATATATTACATGTCACATTGTATGAGATTACGTGCTATCTATTCTTTCTCCATCCCAAATGACCTATCTTTGGGATACTTGAATGATCGGCTTATGAATATGGATGATATATTAAATGTCATCTTTAAGTGTAAGAAAGGCGGATCGTTACATACATTAAATCATTGTTTTTCTTCGTTTTTCATCTCATCTTACGCCTGACATGTAGAAAATGCTGATTTGTCCCATTTAGAAAATTAAGAGTAGATATGTTATCTATCTAATTCATGGGTGTAGTAATAGTAAATGAACTTCTAAAATATTAGCGAAATATTCTACAAAAACACTGCCAATATACTAACTATTGAATAATAATAAAAAATATTTATGGCGATTATAATTAAGCATTGAGCCAAATAAAAAATGACTAATTAAATTAGCAACACATAGCCATGAAGAAAAAGAAAATAAGAAAGTGTGGTGCTTTTATGGCAGAAGCAGACACTACAAGAAAAGTTGTGTTTGATAGCGCCAATTGATAACGCATTATTTCATTGTGTTATTGTTTCTTGTAAATTGTATTATTTTCAAGCAGTGGACTATCTGACGCTTTGAAAGCAGGATCATCCGTTTATTTTCGTTCCCGCCTCATTGCCAAAATTACTTCCCTCCTTTATCCAAAAATCAGAGAATTCCATTTTTGTTGTCGCCTCTTTGTCAAAATTACTTCCCTGAATCACATAATTCTGTTTCAAATTTATTATCTCAAACCCTTAATCCCCAATTCCAGCCATGTCAACTGAAGAGGCCGTTGTCGTCGCTCTTTCTACCATCATCGAAGACCAACCATCCTCTGATCCCGCTCCAACTCCCAACATCGAAGTAGGCTCTCCTGCCAAAAAGGCAAAAGCTAAAACCAGTAGCAAGTCCAAAGCTCCTAGCAAACCTCGCACTTCTTTGGCACGTCCTCCTTATGCCAGTCAAGTCGTATGCTAAAATTAGCCCTAAGATCTGCGCAACAGTTAGGTCGTCAAGCATTCTCCATTACTACGGCTAGAATCTCTCTTCCTTTCTTATTTTGTATTGGAATCGCTGCTGTGCTTAGAAAAATTGTTTCTGGTGCAGATGCTGCTGGGTATTTTTCTGATTTTTTTTGCGTAGAATGTTTGCTAATTTTAACCTAGACAAAAAGTTCTGGTTTAGTTCGACATAGCTTATTACTATTTGAGTTTTGATTATGTTGTGATGGTTATACTCATAATGGTTTAATGATTAATATGCCAGAGTGCAATAGTAAGCAACTCTACAATCAATTAGCTCTGTTTATCTTTCATTTCGTAGCAAAACAACTATATAAATATAGTTCAAATTTGAAAGGTTGAGTTATGATTCTTATGAAGGCTATTGCCTTTTGTGTGTACAATGTCTGACCTACAAAATGTGATCATTCATGCTAAATTTCTAAATTTTCTATTTTGATTATTTTTACTAGGAGAAAATGGTTACTGACATATGGAAACAATTTTTTTTCTCTGTTTCAACGATCTCTTCCTCTATTTTAATCACTTAATATATTACATGTATTGAGTGAGAGGTTAAACTAGCTAGAGTCATTGTGAATATTTAATAATTAAACTCAGTTGAAGTATTAAACTCAGGAATTTAAAAATGCTAGAGTCGTTTTGAATATTTAATATTCAAATCACAAGTTTTTGCCGGAAGTTATGGAACTGAATAATTCCTAGTTCAAGTATTATTCGTTGAGACTTTCTTATCATAGTTCTAAGTATATATTGCATATGTACTAGTACTGTACATGGATATTATTTTGTATCTAAAGGCCGAATTTGTTTCAACTTTATTTGAAATTTTAGGTTCGATCTTAACCTTTCGTAAGAAAGCCGAAAGAAAGTGGTCATAGGAAATGAAGTCGACTCAGAAGGAGCAGGCATGAGAAGTTTTTTAATTATCAAACATTCTCTTCCTTGTATGTTATATAAGTCAATTATAGGATTTTCTTAGAGCAGCAGATTATAAAGTTGGATGGTCCTCGTTTTCTCAATAATTGGAACTAGTGTTTTGTCTCCTATGGTTTAAACGTAGGCTTTTAAAGTTCATGTAATCATATTTTTTTCTAAGTTAATTTAAGGGTTGAATCTACTGTTTATCTTACAAACCGAGTTTAACTCAGTTTAAAAATAAACTGAGTTTAACTCAGTTTTCATAAAGTGAGTTTACCTCGGTTTATTTTTAAACTGAGTTAGACTGAGTTAATCAGTCTTTCACTTAGTGAGTTTGACATGGACTCAAGAGGACAAAATAATAATAACTCGTGCTTATGATGTGCTCGAAAATAGTGGGTAGCAATAGCCAATTATTGTCTAGAAGGTTAGAATTTACAATGTAGTACTATGACTTGCTTCCGTAGAACCGTGAAAAACCACTTTAGGCCGGTAAACTCGTAGGGATATCTGACAAAAGCTTATAGTATTGAATTTTGTAAATCGATGGTCAAAAGCCTAGAAGGTGGATTTGTTTAAAAAATATTATTTTATGAATTTTATTCAAAGGTTTAAGTAAAATATATTCATTCAAAATAGAATATCTTTTGATGAATGTCATTTTCTGATTAATGCGAATCCTTATACAATTGGGGTTTATAGGGAATGGGAGCTATTCGCCGTTGAATCTGAAAATCATAATATCATTAAAATCACTCCTCCTCTCTCACAATTTATGGTTTTGTACTCCTAGTTGTGGTCATATCTGATGTCTCTATGAAAGTTCAGTTGATGAATGATTTTAGGTGTCTGCTAACGTTAGTTATGATATATATATATATATATATATATATATTGTATTTGGAAAATATAACATATGTGTGTAGCATTGCACATTCTGCTCTTTTATGCGATTGCTTTAGAGGCTTCACACTTAGGCCACCCTTGCCTTTTCCTGATTCTAGACTTATATCTGCAGTATGATCCTCTACTGTGTTAATATATCAGAGCATGGGCTCATCCACCTGCGTCGGAAATAATATTAATTTAAAATATCTGCATATCGCCGGTTCAGAGCGATGCAGAGGATCATATTCCTTGAATGGACTAATAATAGTCACTGATTGTATTAGGTTCACGCATGTCTGTTTATGACCTTTATATTAAAGTTGTTTAAATTTTTATATTATGGTACTTCATTATATATAAATGTATGAGGGTTCAAGTATGCATTAAAGGCATACTCCAGTATAAGGGAGCTAAACTCAAGGTAAATCTATAATTATAAAAAAGCATAGCATATTGTTTAATTAATTAACGGATATAAATGCCTGGTTAGGAACCTTGATAAAATAAGAGTGTAGAGGCAGGAAAGGAACCTTGGCCCTTGGGACTCATATATCTAAGTTTGCTTCAATGTTAGGTGACCAACTATATCATGGTCCATTAATGAGACATATTGTTGTTTTGATTCTAAGAAACACAATATGTGCAACGCCTTGTATTTATATTATACATTAATAAAAGCAATCCAAGTCTACGTTGTAAGATAAAAATATCATGCATGTCAACCTTATCTCTTTATTTATTTCTAGCATCAGATTAATTACTTGACAATCAATTTGAACCATATAAGTTTGATTTATATACAGTGGAGACAGATGCATTGCAAAAAATATCGATATATTTTCTGTATACCATGGTGATTATAGAATAATATCTTGTATGTTGCCTGTGTTTGCCAACATGTATTTGATTAATTTGGAGATCTAATATATATGTATGGTTGTGGTCGCATCATAATAAGATTAAATGTTTGGAAAATATAATAACATATATATATATATATAGCATTGGCCATTCTAGTCTTGTATGTGATTTTTCTTTATAATATATTAACATGCTATCCCATTGGATGCCTATAGCTAGATTGGATGGGTGATGTAGCATATCTAATAATGGATGAGATAAGCTTGTTCTGTTATAGGGCTTCTGTAACGTTATGGCGTTTCTGTCGGGATCCGAAGGTCGACATTCTTACGTCCACTGTATCAAATGCTGCATAATCAAATGCCGGAAAACCGAATTGTTAGGGTTAAAAAGAAGAAGTAGAAGAAAAAGATAGAAGAAGTAAGAAAACAGAACAAAAACAATATCAGAATCTCACATATCGCAGCGGAACAACATATAATAGATAAATGAATATATTTAAAAACAAAGAACTATCTCAGTTATTACATTACATCACATCATCATCAGAGTATATAACAACAATATACAACAACAACAACAAAAAATGGACAGTTATACAAACATGTCCCTACAAGTGAATTTACAGCGGAAAGATAATATAATATACAAGTAATACGTCTCGCCATCCAACTCGCCACTTGAGCTCGAAAGCACTTCTGAATCCAGAATGACCTGATAACCTAACTCTAGACTGCCGTGTGGAAAATTATGGGCACCCATTGTTTATGAAGAGAACAATAAACTCCAGGTCAGTCATGGGACTTGTGTGAGAACTTAAAACAGTTATTTATCTTTTAAAACAACAACAACAACAATAAGGGAAGTGAAAATATTCGCAATGCTTTTGGAATATGAAACTACCATAAGGCTTCCCCGCACACACACAATGCAAACGCAGAATTGGAGAAGATTTCTCCTTATGATAGTCAAAAATGCTTACTACGCAAAACAAATCATTTTTGATATTATTATTAGTGCATAGTGTAGAAAGAATTTCGGAAATAGAATATAAATCTTAGCCAACGTACGACCATTATCGTATGCCTACTATAGCTACCATGTTCAATAGCAGGTTACCGTCACATTCCATGACAGGTAATACAACTAAAACCGTACAAGATGCGTATTGTTTTATTTGGATTTCCAACAAATGGTCAGGCTAAGGAACTTCCTACTGTCAATGGGATCGCCTCTGGCGGGACGTCCCGAGAACCTAACGTTACGGTTAGATCTCTGCCAACACAAGGCCGGGCTACCTCTGTAACTAGGTAACTACTACACGAATATGTCATCCCCCGGTCCCTTTGGACCTTTATCCGAGTGCTCGATAACCAACATCACACAGTAATAAATATAGTGTGTCAACATGAGCAAGTATCTGGGCTCCATACCATGATACCACCCTTTCCAGAAGGAAATGACATACCCTAAAGGGAGCGACCCTCATAAACTTGCCGCATATTCCTGGTTCGACCATTTTCGGGGTGTGAGGTCTGACGAAGTCTCGTCCACAAAGCTACGCTTTTTCACAAAGCCACACTTTGATCAACAAATGATCAATAAATAATAATCACACAGCAACACTCAACATGCCACATTACCAAATTGGGAATATATTGCTGATAACCTTCAACTGCAAAACCTCTAAGGGTGTTAAGCTAAGAGAATAAATTCTCCGCCACCAAGGAAAATGTATTTGAAAGAAATCTGCTTTATATCTCAAAATTTAATGTCAGACATATAAACATACAAGTCTGTTCCGGGTTCGAACAGAACCGAAGGCACTTCCAAAGAAGCCCTTGCAATCCGGGTATTCACAATCCCGATCGTATTTCCCATCACAAAGGAAATCTCCATACCGTAGCTAACGGTGCAATGACAATCGATAGGTCGTCCTATCGTGTTCACAAATACCCGGTCTTTAACACCGGTATTCAATGCTATCCATTACGTCGTATCACTATTCGGAATGGGTAATCCGAATAACGAGCGCAATAATTTAAAAATAAGTGTAGCATTCAATCTCAACCAATTCACAACAAATAGCCATTTAAGGGTCAATATTGATAGTCGGTTATTTAACTATCAATCAATATTCACAACATAACCTCATTTCAAATAATTTCCCAAATTATTTATTTCCAAAAATATCTCTACAAGGTATAATTTCCACACTTCAACCATTTGAAAACAAATTTCAAATCAAATTTCACCTTTACAACTTTCATTTCAAAATGGTTCATTTAAACCAATCAAATAAATCCTTACCGATTTATTTTAAACTTACATTTTATTTCCACACTTCAAAAATAAATCAATGTTTATTTTTAAACAAATTTCCCTTTCTGTTATATATTCCATGGTGAATTTAACTTTCCAAAATACCTATGAATATACGATTTCCAAATCGATTTCTAATATTCATTTTCAATTTATCTTTAAAAGATAAAATCTCAAAACATTCACTTCATATTGGAAACATTTCCATACTTATTTAATAATAAGTAATTCACAAATCTGTTTATTTTCAACACTTGGAAAATATTCAATATACTTAAATCACAATTAAGTATATAATTTATTCTTCAAGGAAAACATTCTCTTAAACACATTTATTTGAGTCAAAACGAATGTTGCGTAAAACATCGTTACGACAACCCAAAACCACTAGTATAGGGATTCAAACTTAAAATAGATATATAAATCCCAATACTATACAAAACATTTCCTTTCGGAAATCATTTACTATAACAACAGTGCTATAGTCCATTATTTCCTTCTATTTCTCAAAAACGTCTATTTCAACAATGAATGTTGAAATCTACGGTTTCGATATTTAATACCTTTTAAAAAATATTCAAAACAATTAACTTCATCTTATAATATCACTTCCCCAAAACATATCCATTTTATTTAATAATATATTCACTGTCCAAAATCGTGAATATAATTCCCAACCAAACTCTTATTATTACAACATTTAACTTAAAGGATAATTCGTTGTCCAAAATCACGAATATATCTCCTTTAATAAACTTCTATGTTTAATTTATCAAATTCAATTGATTTCGGATTTTAAAAACGACGTTTATAAATTCACACACACACACACACGCACACACACATATATATATTACAAAAACTCCAACTTATATAAAAATCCCTTATTAACAAATTTTATTTATATCCCATTTAAACGCCAAAATCCAATTTATACGTTAATTACTTATAAATCATTTGTTTTACAAATCTATTCATTTTATAACTTCACAATTTATAAATCTATAATTTCATTCACTTATGAAATCCATTTTTATTTCATTTTAATACTTATAAAAACTCGTTTTATAATTCCCATATTTTAATTTATAAATATCAATTTTATAAATCTTTTATATAAATCATTTATAATAATTCAAAAATCCCAATTTAAACCATTTTATAAATTAATCAACTATTTTTTTCAAAAATCACATTTCGGTTATATTTCACAAAGATCATAATTTTTATAACATAAAAATTACAACGTTTATTCATTTAAAATGAATCAATTACAAAATTAAATTTTTATTATGAATTCTCAACTTAAATTTTCAAAAATCAAATTTTATTTATTTTCGGCATCTAACGATACCAAAAATATATTCGGCTAAAATTTAACCTTTAACGATTTCAATCACAAAGATAATCACGCAGATTATAAATAGATCAATAAATAAATCAACACACAACATTGAAACAAATTCAAATGTTTGAGGAATCTAGTTGGACCCCTCTTACCTCTTTCCTTGCATCCAAAGATGTTAGCATAATACCAATTTCGCTTCAAGATGAAATATCGCGGTATATGGGATTTATAAAATACTATCCGCTATTATGCGACGCAATATGGTCTCATCCGCTATATAATGCGGGAAATCAACTCCAAGTACATATATAATACCAATTCCACTTCGAGACAGAATATCGCGGTATATGTTTTTAATAAATAACATCCGCTTAATATGCGGCTATAGGGTCTATTTCAAAACAACAGATAATAATTTATCATCCAATCACACAATCAAGCAATTTCAAATCTAACTATTTAAAATTTAAATCGAAACAATTCGATTGAGTGAGAAGTTCTCATCTTGAGTTTCCGATAATAGTTGTAGCGTTTTATTTCGAATAAAATTAAACGCACGTTTAATTTTACCTGAAATTCACACTAGCTCAAATAAATTCCAATCCAGCTCCATTGCGTAGTGCTTGTCAATACGGACCCGTCGCAATTTGTTTTGTGCGTTTTCGACCTCGTATGAAAAAGTTACACGGTTTTAAACATCGTACAATTTGTAATACAATTTAATTTACAAATCAATTTTTTTTTATTTTCAAACCCAGATTCAATCGTGGCCCCACGTTCCAAACCAGAAGATCACGGCCGCGCATCTCTTTCTCCTCCCTCACGCGCATTTACAGGCCGAAAGAAAACCATTAGCTTCCAAACTTTGACCAAATCAAACTCCCTCCATGATTAACTTCAGGTCGATCAACGACCTTCACCTTGTAGCCCTCACCATCCCCCACCATCGCCATGAGTACAGCCAAGCTCGGTCGAGCTCCCTGCTCGAAAAATGTGCGTGACCCAATGACAAACGCAGCCAAAAATTGCATCCAAACGACGATGTTTACGAAAACCGTCCGTTGGATGTAAAGACCACACTATGCTCTTCAATTTGTTAGTTGGAAGTTTTTGATGATAGTGAGTAGATTAGAAGAAAAAGGAGGAAGAAGAATGGAGCTTTTTCGGCCATTGATAGTTGCTGGTGGCTAGGGGATCGAGATGAAACTCTAGTTTTATTTTTAGTTTGCAAAAATGAAAATCTAGATCTTTTTATAGAAAATTGCCAAAACACTATTCATCCAAAATTTTCCAAACTCCAAACGAAGCGTGCCGGCTAGCGATTCTAGGGTTTACCCCACGTTTCGGACACAATGGAATAGGTATCGAGAGCCAATTCGATCATATGTGCGACTTACGGAAATAAACGATCAAATTTAAATTAAATCGATTAAACAAATTTCTATGTGTTTTAGCTTGCCCCGGACAAACGGTAAATCCGATTGACACTATATTTGAAAGAACACAATAATTTGACATTACGGATCCGATGAAACTGGTTTCGTCGAAATCCGAGAATGTTTGAAAAATGACTATTTTCACTAGTCGATTAAATATTAAAATATTCAATTTTCACAAATTTACTTTTAATTCAATTTTAAAAGTTCACAAACATTTTTCTAACTCCAATATGATTTAATATAACTTTATAAATCATTTTTAATCACATTAAACTCAATTTCCAATTATTTATGTAATTTCCAATATTAGATTATCGATTTAATTATCCAATTAAATCTAGATATTCGAAAAAAATAAATTATTCGACTAATAAATTTTACTTGAAATATTTAATAATCAATTAAATATCTGAATTTCAAATGACAGAAATTCTAGGTCGTTACAAACTTCCCCCTTAAAAGAATTTCGTCCTCGAAATTACCAAGTAAGAAAAATTCACAAAATCCATTAACCTTTCAAAACAAACCGTTCAAATTAGATTTTACAAATCTCCTAAGTGTTTAACTTTCCCAAAATCCATTAGTTAAACTTCTTAAAAAATCTTTACTAAGTTTTCAAATCATACTTAGTTTTACTTTTCCAAA
Source organism: Allium cepa (assembly GCA_030765085.1). Taxonomy (NCBI): domain Eukaryota; kingdom Viridiplantae; phylum Streptophyta; class Magnoliopsida; order Asparagales; family Amaryllidaceae; genus Allium; species Allium cepa. Next base: position 868,341,531 of record CM060943.1, on the reverse strand, counting down.
ACCAACTATATCATTTAACCTTTAACTTCAAATCAAAACTTAGTTTTCACAAGAGAAAATTTTCTTTACAAAATTTCCCGAAAATTTTCTAACGCCTTCAATTTTCAAAAAATTTCACCATAACCTCCTTTGCGCGGCTAGCTCGGTACGACTACAAATTTCCATCACGGGCCCCCAATTTCAAAAGGAAAACGAAAAGCCAAGCGGCTAGACAAGAAGATTATCAAATTTCATACTGAAATTCAAATACATACCTTTTTGTAGAGCAATTCAATTTTTAACTTCAAAATCAAAATTCCAATTCCATTTCCTCTAATACACATGTATATCCTGTTAGCCAAAATATCCAATTACAACTTTCAAATTTATTTTGCACGTTCCTTTACAAAATTTTCAATATATACTTCTTATACCATTTTTACTTTACTTATTGAAGTTATATATCCATTTTCATTCTAGATTGCATTATCAATTTCATTCGAATTCAAATTACACTTTCAATTCTGTTTGGATTCAATTTACCTTTTGAATGTTGAATTTATCAATTATCTTTCATTCACAATTGATTCATATCACTATTTTAAATTAGTTTCATTTACAAATTCAATTACATAGCTTTCCACTCATCAATTCGATTTCATTAACACATAATGAATTATATACAATCAACTGACAATCATCTAACAATCGAATCATAACCAATGTATATTCAACACAACCGAATTTATTCACTTTACATTCAACATTCACATTTACTTTGTTTTCCTTCAATTTGGTTTAACACATTTAATTAGCCTTAATGAATTAACACTTACATCCATTATTTCATATCAATTTATTACATTCGATTGATTAATATTCAATTCATTAGTTCAATTACTAATTTATTTTACAAATAAAGTTGAATCTCCTTTATATAACTCAAGTTCATATTCATTTAATTCACTTCATTATTTTACTTCAATACCAAAATCAACTTCATTCAACATTACTTAAGCTATATTCCATTTCAACATTCAACTTCAATTACATTTACTTGCAATTGTAAATTTATTTATCCATTCACAATTTTTATTTTCATAATTCAAACTCACTTCCAATCCATTTGTTACTAACCCAAATTTATTTTTAACTTAATAAATTTCCTTTAAGTGATCATTTCTTATATATATAAGATCATTTCACTTAGCCTCTTAGACCTTTCTTTATATTCACTTAATTTAATTAATTCACTTATACTTACTTTAATTTAACTCCATCCTTTAAGTTAATTTTATTCTATCAAAATTCGAATTGTATAAGTTATCAACTCATTTACCATTGCCATAAATATTTTAAAATAGGATTTCAGAGTCTTTTCAACCTTTCAAAACCAAGTTTGAAATCAATTCAAATTATCTTTTGGATTTCCAAAACCAAACTCAAATTTTCCAAACAACTTTAATTTAAAACAATCTGGCAGCAATTCCTCTTTTGGAAACCCAAAAATGAACACCGATGATGTCGCGATCATCACCGGAATTATTTTCCAGCGACCGAAAAGAGTTTAGAGATTTTATCCTTCCAAAACATTTTTTCCAAAATCTTTGAAAATTATTTTCAAACCAAAAAGATTTAAACCTTCCAAATCTCTAAAACTTCAAATCTTTTCAAAAACATTTCTCTGGAATTCCATTTCAAATTACAATTCACATTTGCAATTTATTATTTACAAATCCCATTTGTATACGGATTTTATTTTCTAAACCTTTGATTATGATTCCAATATCTTATTCAATTTCAATGATGATAATTTAATGTTATCAATTCCTAACAAACAAGCAGCCATATACTATAATAATTTACAAAAATTATTTCCCTTTTATATACAAAATAGTTTTGGGTAAAATTATTTCATTTACCCTATTTTAAAACAATATCATGTCGAATTGTTTTGTACAAGTGTTTAGAGATCCCTATCGATAGATTTGTATAGACTATACCGACCAGAACCCATATACCACTCCACAAACCAATCATCACGATATAAAACAATTTTATATTCACTAACAAATACGCGCTCATATCTATTATTACACTCACACTCATTCTTGAGTACTACTGACTCTATCTCTAATGAGTAATTCCCAACAGAGCCAAGGTTGTTACTTAACCAAATGCTCTGATACCACATGTAAGATTTCAGCATTTTTTGTCGGGATCCGAAGGTCGGCATTCTTACGTCCACTGTATCAAATGTTGCATAATCAAATGCCGAAAAACCGAATTGTTAGGGTTAAAAAGAAGTGGTAGAAGAAAAAGATAGAAGAAGTAAGAAAACAGAACAGAAACAATATCAGAATCTCATATATCGCAGCGGAACAACATATAATAGATAAATGAATATCTTTAAAAACAAAGAACTATCTTAGTTATTACATTACATCACATCATCATCAGAGTATATAACAACAATATACAACAACAACAACAACAAAACAATGGACAGTTATACAAACATGTCCCTACAAGTAAATTTATAGCGGAAAAATAATATCATATACAAGTAATACGTCTCGCCATCCAACTCGCCACTTGAGCTCCAAAGCACTTCTGAATCCAGAATGACCTGATAACCTAACTCTAGGCTATCCATGTGGAAAATTATGGGCACCCAGAGTTTAGGAAGAGAACAATAAACTCCAGGTCAGTCATGGGACTGGCGTGAGAACTTAAAACAGTTATTTATCTTTTAAAACAACAACAACAATAATAAGGGAAGTGAAAAATATCCGCAATGCTTTTGGAAAATGAAACTACCATAAGGCCTCCCCGCACACACACAATGCAAACGCAGAATTGGAGGAGATTTCTCCTTATGATAGTAAAAAATGCTTACTACGCAAAACAAATCATTTTTGATATTATTATTAGTGCATAGTGTAGAAAGCATTTCGGAAATAGAATATAAATCTTAGCCAACATACGACCATTATCGTATGCCTACTATAGCTACCATGTGCAATAGCAGGTTACCACCACATTCCATGGCAGGTAATACAACTAAAACCGTACAAGATGCGTATTGTTTTATTTGGATTTTCAACAAATGGTCGAGCTAAGGAACTTCCTACTGTCAATGGGATCGCCTCTGGCGGGACGTCCCGAGAACCTAAGATTACGGTTAGATCTCTGCCAACACAAGGCCGGGCTACCTCTGTAACTAGGTAACTACTACACGAATATGCCATCCCCCGGTCCCTTTGGACCTTTATCCGAGCGCTCGATAACCAACATCACACAGTAATAAATATAGTTTGTCAACATGAGTAAGTATCTGGGCTCCATACCATGATACCACCCTTTCTAGAAAGAAATGATATACCCTAAAGGGAGAGACCCTCATAATCTTGCCGAATATTCTTGTTTCGACCATTTTCGGGGTGTGAGATCTGACGAAGTCTCGTCCACAAAGCTACGCTTTTTCACAAAGCCACACTTTGATCAATAAATGATCAATAAATAATCATCACACAGCAACACTCAGCATGCCACATTACCAAATTGGGAATATATTACTGATAACCTTCAACTACAAAACCTCTAAGGGTGTTAAGCTAAGAGAATAAATTCTCCGCCACCAACGGAAATGTATTTGAAAGAAATCTGCTTTATATCTCAAAATGTAATGTTAGACATATAACCATACAAGTCTGTTCCGGGTTCGAACAAAACCGAAGGAACTTCCAAAGAAGCCCTTACATCCGGGTATTCACAATCCCAATTGAATTTCCCATCACAAAGGAAATCTCCATACCGTAGCTAACGGTGCAAAGACAATCGATAGGTCATCCTATCGTTTTCACAAATACACGGTCTTCAACACTGGTCTTCAATGCTATCCATTACGTCGTATCACTATTCGGAATGGGTAATCCGAATAACGAGCGCAATAATTTAAAAATAAGTGTAGCATTCAATCTCAACCAATTCACAACAAATAGCCATTTAAGGGTCAATATTGATAGTCGGTTATTTAACTATCAATCAATATTGACAACATAACTCATTTCAAATAATTTCCCAAATTATTTATTTTCAAAAATATCTCTACAAGATATAATTTCCACACTTCAACCATTTGAAAACAAATTTCAAATCAAATTTTACCTTTACAACTTGCATTTCAAAATGGTTCATTTAAACCAATCAAGTAAATACTTACCGATTTATTTTAAACTTACGTTTTATTTCCACACTTCAAGAATAAATCAGTGTTTATTTTTAAACAAATTACCCTTTCTTTTATATATTCCATGGTGAATTTAACTTTCCAAAATACCTATGAATATACGATTTTCAAATCGATTTCTAATATTCATTTTCAATTTATCCTTAAAAGATAAAATCTCAAAACATTCACTTCATATTGGAAAAACATTTCCATACTTATTTACTAATAAGTAATTCAAAAATCTGTTTATTTTCAACACTTGGAAAATATTCAATATACCTAAATCACAATTAAGTATATAATTTGTTCTTTAAGGAAAACATTCTCTTAAACACATTTATTTGAGTCAAAACGAATGTTGCGTAAAACATCGTTACGACAACCCAAAACCACTAGTATAGGGATTCGAACTTAAAATAGATATATAAGTCCCAATACTATACAAAACATTTCCTTTCGGAAATCATTTACTATAACAACAGTGTTATAGTCCATCATTTCCTTCTATATCTCAAAAACGTCTATTTCAACAATGAATGTTGAAATCTATGGTTTTGATATTTAATACCTTTTAAAACATCTTCAAAACAATTAACTTCATCCTATAATATCACTTCCCCAAAACATATCCATTTTATTTAATAATATATTCACTGTCCAAAATCGTGAATATACTTCCCAACCAAACTCTTATTATTACAACATTTGACTTAAAGGATAATTCGCTGTCCAAAATCATGAATATATCTCCTTTAATAAACTTTTATGTTTAATTTATCAAATTCAATTGATTTCGGATTTAAAAAATGACGTTTATAAATTAACATATATATATATATATATATATATATTACAAAAACTCCAACTTATATAAAAATCCCTTAATTAACAAATTTTATTTATATCCCATTTAAACGCCAAAATCCAATTTATACGTTAATTACTTATAAATCTTTTGTTTTACAAAATCTATTCATTTTATAACTTCACAATTTATAAATCTATAATTTCATTCACTTATGAAATCCATTTTTATTTCATTTTAATACTTATAAAAACTCGTTTTATAATTCCCATATTTTAATTTATAAATATCAATTTTATAAGTCGTTTATATAAATCATTTATAATAATTCAAAAATCCCAATTTAAACCATTTTATAAATTAAACAACTATTTTTTTCAAAAATCACATTTCGGTTATATTTCACAAAGATCATAATTTTTATAACATAAAAATTACAACGTTTATTCATTTAAAATGAATCAATTACAAAATTAAATTTTTATTATGAATTCTCAACTTAAATTTTCAAAAATCAAATTTTATTTATTTTCAGCATCTAATGATACCAAAAAAAATTTCGGCTAAAATTTAGCCTTTAACGATTTCAATCACAAAGATAATCACGCAGATTATAAATAGATCAACACACAATATTGAAACAAATTCAAATGTTTGAGGAATCCAGTTGGACCCCTCCAACCTGTTTCCCTACATCCAAAGATGTTAGCACAATACCAATTTCGCTTCAAGACAAAATATCGCGGTATATGGGATTTATACAATACTATCCGTTATTATGCTGCGCAATAGTGTCTCATCTGCTATATAATGCAGGAATCAACTCCAATTACATATATAATATCAATTCCACTTCGAGATGGAATATTGCGGTATATGTTTTTAATAAATAACCTCCACTTAATATGCGGCGTATAGGGTCTATTTCAAAACAACAGATAATAATTTATCATCCAATCACGCAATCAAGCAATTTTAAATCTAACTATTTAAATTTTAAATCGAAACAATTCGATTGAGTGAGAAGTTCTCACCTTGAGTTTTCGATAATAGTTGTAGCGTTTTATTTCGAATAAAATTAAACGCGCGTTTTATTTTACCCAAAATTAACGCTAGCTTAAATAAATTCCAATCCAGCTCTATTGCGTAGTGCTCGACAATAAGGACCCGTCGCAATTTGTTTCGTGCATTTTCGACCTTGTATGAAAAAGTTACACAGTTTTAAACATCGTACAATTTATAAAAAAAATTAATTTACAAATCAATTTTTTTTATTTTCAAACCCAAATTCAATCGTGGCTGCACATTCCAAACCAGAAGATCACGGCCGTGCATCTCTTTCTCCTCCCTCACGCGCATCTACAGGCCAAAAGAAACACATTAGCTTCCAAACTTTGACCAAATCTAACACCCTCCACGATTAACTTCAGGTCGATCAACGACCTTCACCTTGTAGCCCTCACCACCCCCCACCATCGCCATAAGTACGGCCAAGCTCGGTCGAGCTCCCTGCTCGAAAAACCTGCGCGACCCAATGACAAACGCGGCCAAAAATTGCATCCAAACGACGATGTTAACGAAAACCGTCCGTTGGATGTAAAGATCACACTATGCTCTTCAATTTATTAGTTGGAAGATTGTGATGATAGTGAGTAGATTAGAAGAAAAAGGAGGAAGAAGAATAGAGCTTTTTCGGCCATTGATAGTTGCCGGCGGCTAGGGCATGGAGATGAAAATCTAGTTTTATTTTTAGTTTGCAAAAATGAAAATCTAGGTCCTTTTATAGAAAATTGCCAAAACACTATTCATCCAAAATTTTCCGAACTCCAAAAGAAGCGTGCCGGCTGGCGTTTCTAGGGTTTACCCTGCGTTCCGGACACAATAGAATAGGTATCGAGAGCCAACTCGATCATATGTGCGAGTTACGGAAATAAACGATCAAATTTAAATTAAATCGATTAAACAAATTTCTATACGTTTTACCTTGCCCCGGACAAACGGTAAATCCGATTGACACGAAATTTGAAACCATACAATAATTTGACATTATGGATCCGATTAAACTGGTTCATCAAAATCCGAGACTGTTTGAAAAATGACTATTTTCACTAGTCGATTAAATATTAAAATATTCAATTTTCACAAATTTACTTTTAATTCAATTTTAAAAGTTCACAAACATTGTTCTAACTCCAATATGATTTAATATAACTTTGTAAATCATTTTTAATCACATTAAACCCAATTTTCAATTATTTCTGTAATTTCCAATATTAAATTATCGATTTAATTATCCAATTAAATCTAGATATTCGAAAAAAATAAATTATTCGACTAATAAATTTTACTTGTTAAATATTAATAATCAATTAAATATCTGAATTTCAAATGACAGAAATTCTGGATCGTTACAGCTTCTGATGAGGATGTTACATGTGCAAGAAATCAAGTATGCTTCATGTCGTTACTTTTTCTTATATGCCAGTCATTTCCTTATTACACAATAAAAGTTGAAAATTGAAAGTCGTATTGTTATTAGGCTTGAGAAATTAGGTTACCAATTATGAGTTTAAACCCGGTACAATTAGCATTTTCAGTCAGCTATGCCATTAGTAAGTGATATGCATTTGGGTTTAAGGGATTTTGTTCACTTAATGTTTAACTTGTACAAACCTATGAATCACTTAATATATACATTTGGGTCTCTTCATCTATTTTAATCACATAATATACTACATGTATTGAGTGAGAGTTTAAACGTTGGTTGCACTTTTGCAGTACGAACTTATGAATCATTTGGGTTTTGCTTGTGAATCTGTTGTGTTTAATGGATTTTTGTTTCTCATCTATTTGGTAAGTTGTTAATTATATTGTAAAGTTATTTTTCATTTTTCCTAATTCTACTCATTCCGTACAAAAGCAATCATATAGTCCAGTTGCAAATATAATCACAAGGTAAGAGCGGATCTTATATAAATAAGACTACATAAAAAAACTGAATTTTTTCTTGCTACCACGTCAAATTCTATAAGCACGTTTAGATTCTCCACATTAACTGCCAGCGCTATCTAGGAATGTTAAACTGAAATGCAAGCTATGCATCATCTACATCTAACCTAAACAAAGTAATGTGAAGCTATATGTTTTTGTCATGGTTATTCGGTTAAATTTGGGTTTTCCATTATTTAAGTAATTTTCATTTCAGTTTACTTTACACCATCAACTAGTAAACATTTTTCTCAATGTTGCTGCTTTAGTGAAATGTGAAATAGGTCTTCATTATCTTGTATTCATTTCAGATATCAACTGTCACTTACGATGGTCTATATTAATATGTGCTATTCTAGTTTTATTAGTATCGGTGGGAATTACCAAAAACAATTAAATTTCTTTTACAAATTCAAAACCTTCGTCTACTAATATTATCAAATCCCTGATATCACTTAAAAACAGGATTAAACGAATACATATAGTTATTTTACAAATTCAAAACATCCATTTCTAATTTACTCACAATATTTCTGTAGAGTCCGGATAGAATATCCAATCAAGTTCAACAAAAAGAAACAAAAAATGGGGTTATGTTGACTCAATTCGTAATGTAGCTGATCCAGATTTATCTACATTCATTCTTTATATCACACTGTAGTATGTTGTACTCCATTTATATCTATATATTGAATAATGTATAATTTTTTATGTTATAGATACTTTCATTTCTTATGCAGTTGTAGAGAATATTCTTTAATTGGATAATAACTTTGTTCTCGTTTTGAGATGTGCTTTATTTTAATTATTTTAACCAAAAATCTAAGCATAAGATTATATCTTTTGTATAACTTAAGTTAATAATTATATAAATGTCAGTTTTGTTGTTGTGAGCAAAGCGGGATGTTGAAATCTACATTTAGAATAATAGATTGGAAAAAAGGATGTTTAGAATATGGAATTATGGTAAATGGATTGTGCAACTAGAATTTTGTGTAGATCAATCTGGTCATACAATGGTTATTTGGTTTTCTAAAATTTTCTGTTGATGAACCATTGGAAGATTGGTTCCAGTTGTGTCTTGATGTACATTGACATGATCTCTGGCATATTTGTGTGATAACTTTCATTTGAAATCTGATATTTTATATGAGAATCCACTAGCATTTGTTTTGTATTCACTGCAGCATTCATTGCTTGATGTCCCAGAGGTATGTCTAAACTAATTTATCGATGCTCTCCTATTAGCTGAATGTTTCTCAACCAATTCTTTGTTTATTACAATGGACTACATGCAATTTGTTTCTAGAACAACTTGAAGGATACAAACCTCAAGAGCTTTATCATGCTACATTAGACAAATTTTGAGGATTGCTAAGTAAAATTTCATATAAAATTAAATAACCAGAAGCTGATGGCCTCTAACAGAAATTTAGGAGCTTCTATTAAAATCTATGCATATTTTTTTTTTTGAGTTGAATTCCCTTGGCAAAACTTGACTAAATTAGTCTTCTTCAAATAAAGTGCTTCTAAAAATTACTTATTTGATTATATGTCCGTTGTAGCTCAAGATTAGTTGGGACTAATCTGAATGCTGGAAATAGTAACCAAAAAGTCGATCGTTAAAAACTGAGCAGAAGTCGATAAATGACCAGTTTGTAGAGTGGAAGAAAGCACTCGGTAAGCTCACATTTAACATGATCAGAAAGATTTTTTTTTTTTGCTTTGGCATATATCTACCAAACTTGCTATTGCTAATCTATTTGCAGACTCTGAATCGTCCAAAGAATTACAAAGCAACCATTCGTATAGAAACCGCTCATTTGTTAATGGACTTGACTTCTCAATTGAGACAACTGAAAACAGAACATTCATTCTTATTCCAAGAATCCCATGAGGTACCATAAATTCCAAGGAATGGGTTTTGAATTTTTAACTAGCATTATATTGCATAATAAGTTTACTTTTGAAAGAGCTTAAGATGTAACTGATTAGTCACAAAAATTCAATTCATTTTACAAGTATAAATATCTATATCTAGGCGCATCAATGTGGTAAATGCAAAATGCAAAAATCTCATCTATATAGTTTATCTTATTTTACCATGATGTGTACACAATTCTCAATTGAGCTCAGATGAGTTTCGACCACAGTATTTGATGGTTTGATATGTTCAATTTTTCATGATTCTAAGTCTACTATTTTTGTCATGATTCAATTAGACGACATGGCCATAATTTTTATTCTATATATATATTTGTTTGACAATTAGGATCTTATCCATTTCGAGTTTGTCATGGCAGCTGGAAATCATCATTGTTCTATTTTTTTGCAGGTCATGACACCTAGTAGTTTGAAATTATGTTTAATTTATTGGGTACCCTTCGTTTTCTTTAGGTCAATGATTCAATAATATGTTCAGGTCTCTTGTATGCTTTAGTCCAGCAATTAACTATTTTACCATCAATTTCATTCCCTTGAGAAATCATTTGATTATTTTTTTCTCAAAAGTTTAGAGGAACTTCATAGTATTTCATTGTGTCTTCATGATCAGTAAAAACTACATTGTCAATTAAATTATGGTTAATTGATGCCAGTGAGATGTCTATTTAGAGGCATACCACTATCTCATAGGGATATCCGTTAATAAAATTCTTTGTTACTCTTATATTTGATTTAACTGTTTAACTAGAGTACCAGTGTTAAATAAACATTTTTAACAATAAATATAAATTACTGTCACAGTGTTATCAAGAACAAGACTTCAAAAATGCTAACTTCGGTTCAATTTTATTCTATACCATTGCATTTAGATGGCAGAAGATTGTTCTCATTGTGAATTCGCACCGCAGCTTCCAAGATATTTCCCAAATATGCTGGTAACGAATCAGTATGGTTTTTTTAGTTTCTCTCTATCACATTACATGTTTACTATACGATGAATGTAAAATTTATGATATTTTAATGCCTGCTTTTCATGATGTAGTCAATGTTCCCTTATTGGTCAAAAAGCTAAACAAATCTTGGTCAGAGGTACAACATGTAAACTAGAGCTACTATGCATTTTAAAAAAAATTCTTCACGATATTTTAAATTTCATATTTAACCTAATGACCCTGAAGATGTGGTCTGTGTTTCCTATTTCCCTTTATTCGTGGATAATCTTAATGGACTTTTTTTGTCAACGCCATCTCATTGCATTTAATTTTCATGTAGCATGTAATGGACTCATGTATTTTGTTTTTATGGTAGAAAGCGGCTAAGTGCAGAAAGTTACAAGCTTCAAATAGAAATCTTGTTTTGAGAAACTTGAAGTTGTGCAAGATAAGTGGCAAAATGCTTGGCAATAGTTTCAAATAAAGGAAAAGTTCAACATTTTTATTTTTTTCTGTATTCTTTCACAATGGCCCTTTCCATTCATGAATGATTTTGTACACTATTATACATGTTGCATGGTTTTAAATATATACCATTTGTTCGACTAAAAGTTGACATTTCGATCCTATCATCACAAAGGAGATTATAGCATTATGCTTTCATAAACCGGTTACAGTATTATACTTTATATCAAGCATCATTACTCCACTTGATTATTATACTTGCTTTGTTTGTATTTTGAGATATACCATGCTAATTAAATTAACTAAGATTTGTAATAATCATAATGAAGTGATGAATTATAAAATATTAACCAAGTTAACGAGTAATTTATAAAAATTAAATAAGTTAACTATGAGTTTTACAAAAATTAATTAAGTTTATTATTATAATAATAATAAATTATAAAATATTAACTAAGTTAACTAAGTATTATGAAAATTAACCATGTTTACATAACAATGATAATCAAAATATATTAGCTTAGATTATAATAATTAACTTTGTCAATTTTGTTTTGTAAAAGTTAAATAAGTTAATAAAAATTAAGTTTATAACAACAACAGTAACAACTTATCTAATTTTTATGATAAATCACTACGTTTATAAGAATAATAATTTAACTAATGTTTATGAAATACTTATATGTATTGTAAATACTTGTAAGGGTAATTGACTGTAGACATGAAAACAATTGAATATGAGTCTATACATTTTCGATTTACATTTTTTTGAATTACATCTGTATATTTAGGCCAAATGGGTAATACCATTATTGTTGCAAAGAGTATTAACGCTTAACTTTGATTATTGATTCATTTAAATTATTGAACAGGTGTAGGTGCGATGTTGTTTGTGCTTGTGCAAGTTTGGGTATGCTTGCAGTTTGGTGCATGTGTGCATATGCACTTGTATTATTAAGAAAAAGCAATTTATGTTTTATTCAATGGTTATGCACTTGCTTTAATGTTTGTACACTGTAATGAAAAATATATCACATTTTTTTCTAAGCATGCTCTTGTGTTATATTTGTTGATTATAATCTTTATTCGTTTATGAAGATTTAGTTTGATTGCTATTATTAAAAAGTAATATATAGGCATAGCTCTTGAAAAGTGTATCTACGATTTTTATAGCGGCATATATGAGCTGTAAAAGAATCTATCAATAATATAACATGTTGATTTAATAGCGTGAAATGACCGCTATTGAATAAATATTTTATAGCGGCAAAATGGTGTTATAAAGATTTCCAATTCCGTTGAGATTTAGCTATATTATAGCGGCTACAATGAGCTATTGAATAAATATTTTATAGCGGCAAAATGGTGTTATAAAGATTTCCAGTTCCATTGAGATTTAGCTGTGTTATAACGGTTATAATGAGCTATTGAATTAACGCACACAGCGGCGAATTTGCATTTTAAAGCTCAACCATAGCGGCATATTTTGTGTTGTAAATATTCAACAGTTTTTTATAACATGTCGATATACAGCGCTTATCAAACCGCTATGATTGTGGTTAATAGCGGCTATATGCCGCTATAAAAGACACTTTCTATTGTAGTAAGAATGCTGCTATGTTGCAGCACATATATACAAAGGTCATAATTTTGTTGGGCTACGCCCTTGCATATGTGTTGTAAACTTTTTTGCTTGTTTTTTTTGTGGAACTCGCTGTAGCTGCTTATTCAGTTGAGGCTAGTTCTGTTTGTTGTAACTTCAGTGTTATGCGACTTATTACATATATAGATTTAATAAGTTTACATGATACATACTTGGATGCAATATTACATACCTAAGTGTAATAACTTCAATGTGTGTAGTTATTTATTTGGTTATAATAATAACCAATTTCTACATCAAAGTTTGGAAACTTATTTGCCATCATATATCGATGATCGAGAAAGATTGGTTATTTTTAAAATGGTGATGGTATAATGCATAGCTTAATTTGTATTTTGAGAATTCAAACATGTAATCTAATATTAAAACTCAACTTTTTTAATGTTTTTAATTTTTGCCATAGAATCAGTATCGGGTACTAACAAGAAGCATTGAATTTTATTCATGTTGCTTAGAGGAATGTAAGAATTGTAGAAAAAAAATTATACCCGTGCAAGGTTTATCAGAATCTTAATCATCATGATGACCACATCATCGTTGAAAATTTAATTACAAAGTAAATTAATCCTAGATACACGAGCAGTATATGGTATAACCATGGAAAACAGATAAATGTAGATAAAAAAATAAAATCATTTGACGAATATGATTTATTTAAGATGATTCGCTATGAAAATGATGATTTCTAAATCATGAATTTTTTGATGACGTTAAAGATAATGTTGATTCTCAGGGAAAAGAGGATGAGTTACTTAAGAACTTGGAAGAAGTAGAAACTCTATTATATCTTGGTTGCACAGATCACACAAAAATATCTGACATCACCATCTTATATAACCTTAAATGTGAGACTAGCTTGTCCGATATTAGGTTTGATAAGCTTTTAACTACGTAATATTTATTTTTGCTAAAGAATAACATGCATCCTAAAACTTTATATGAAGTAAAGAAATTTTTTAAAGCATTCGACATGGATTTTGAAAAGATAGATGCTTGTAAGAATGACTATTACATGTTTAAAAAAGAATATAAAGATTTATATACTTGACCAAAATGTGGTTTTTCGAGATGGAAGAAAATTCAAGATACTAAAGAGATTATATAAGGTGTTCTACTTAAAGTTTTGAGATGCTTTGCAAAAAATTTGAGATTTTGAAGAATGTATAGATCTCAGAAGATGGCAGAAGATTTAAGTATCATTTTAATAATAGAATCAATAATCGAAAAATATATCATTCTGTGGATTTATGACATGGAAAATGGTGGATGAAAACTAGAAATCTTTTCATCTGATTCACGCAATCTTATACTTAGTCTTGTTACATATGGATTCAATTAATTTTCTGTGTTAAATATAGTTGTTGGTCGGTAATGCTTGGAACATACATTCTCTCATTAATGTTGTGTATGAAGAAGGAAAATGTTATGTTAACTTTACTTATTCTAGGTCCAAAGAAACCTGGGAAAGATATCGATGTATATTTGGCACCTAAAATCGAAGACTTGCATTATTTGTGGTGTAACGGAGCTGATGCTTATTATGTACTTAGTAAAACATTTTTATTTAAATTTAATGTAATTTTGTATGGATGATTAATTATTTTCAAACTTATGGAAATCTTGATGGATATCATGTGAAAGAGGAAAAGTCTTACCCATTAACTGATCTGTAACATCCCGCCTTTTCGCACACTTTAAACCGACACACGTGCCAATTCAAAACATAACGGAAGGACGGATTGTTATGGGGTAAATAAGAAAAACAGAGAAGAAATAAAAACAAAATAGAATCTCACAGCGGAAGGATAAAATATAATAATAAATATACAGTTCAAAACAGTTTACAAACACTTGATTTGCTTTATACAATAAATATCAGAGTTACACCTACCAATACAATCAATGCAGCGGAACAATATGAGTGCGGTGCAATACTATAGATAATAATAATACGACTCCTTCGTCTTCGTCCTTCAAAGCTAAAGTCTTCGATCCCGAAACGCTCGGACTGACCCGAGCGAATTTTAAAAAGACAAAAACACTCGAGTCAGAACTAAAAGATCTTATGTGAGTTAAATTAACAGAAATAAATATGAGTACAGTAACTCAAGAGATGTTCGGGATTTACATCTCCTAAGGATCCGTTAAACTATTTACTATGTAGTATATTGCGCTATTATAATAGTGTCTATTTATAAAATAAACTTACTTTTTAATAGCGTTAAGGGGTTACCCATATAGCCCTTAACACAAATAATGCCAATAGTCTATACAGTACCGTAATACCTCCTGATCGGGAAGCTACCAGAGGATACTCCATAGGTACGACACAAATAGAAACTCGTAGTAAAGGCTCGGTATGGTAGGTGACACGGCACAACTAGGCAATGCCAGGGTAGATATACCAATTGCTATCCAGGCTGGTGGAAACGCGTAGCCGCAGTTACCGCCCACCTCGGACTAACTCCCCAAAATCAAAATATAGAAGTGGCCACTGAATCAATCCAAAATCAAAGTATAATATCGAAGAGGAGGGTCCGATCAGAGGAATGACCTCATTGGCCTGAGAATCGCTCCTGTTTTAGCCACCTTATGCCAACTCACGGGAGTCGGGTCCACGTATTTACCTTACAGGAAACGTCGCCACCACCTACTTCATTCTGGAATCTCCACCGCGTACACGGTTAGTCAAAGTGGTTTTCAGTATCGACAGAGAGTATGTCCATATCCGATCCCGGTCTCTTTGCCAACCCATCGTTATTATAACACCGCGGTCATTTAAAAATAGCTCATACTTTAAAACCAGAATAAACATTTCCATTTTAAAATTATGAATACAATATCATTTAAAACCCAAAACAATATGATATCCTTTATCCCAAATATAAACCTTTTCAAAAATCCAAATGCTTTAAAATTTATAACGTCTGAAAGCCAAATATCCTTTCAAAGCATAATATTTCGAAATTCATAATTTAAAACCATAACTTTTAAAACTTGAATGGTTTGGATATTCAACGGTATATGAATTAAAAGGTTTAACTTAAGTGTTACTTTGTAAAGAGAATAGTTCTCATGGCTTTACAAATACATTTCTTTATTAAAGTCTAAACCAAAATTTGTATTATCTCTCTCAAGTTCCAAAACCACTTCAATTTATATATATATATATATATATATATATATATATATATATATATATATATATTCATTTGGAGTATTAATATTTCAAACTAAAGTTGGATTTTATTCTTTCAACAAATCGAATGTTCTATTTATTAGTCTTGAATATTCACATAAAATCCATAAATAAATAAAACTCCAATTTCTAGTAATAAAATATATATTTTTTTCAATTCAAATTATACTACAATATTCATTTCAATTTATCTTGGGAAAAATCCAATTATAAATATCATATCTTAAAATTTCCAAACTTAACATTTAAACATATGATATAAATTATCAAACTCCATTTTCTTATTTTTTTTTCCATTTTTAATAAAGAGATTTATACACCTTTTAATTTCAAAAATTTCAACTTCATATGTATACATATGGAAGAATAATATTTATACAATATAAAATTTAAGATTATTATAAACCGTATTCCATCCAAACCATAGAAATCACATTAAAATAGTTATATATAGACCACGGTGCCTGTATATAATTTTCTATCATATGGTCAAGTGATACGGATATTTATCATTTCAATCCGCAATTTAAAAGATATAAAATTTTGCGGTTGTATATCATTTCAAACCACAATCCCGAATGAAAGGAAATATGCATGAAAATTTGCAAATTTAATGATATACAATAAAACATCCATCAACATCACCCATCATCCAATCACAATCATCAAGCAATATCAATCAATAACAATTTATATTTGATAATATATAACAGGTAATAACTGACAATTTTATTCAGATTAAATTTAACTACTATTAATCTAACAGTTTATATTCAGTAATAATCTATATAATTGTTAACTAGCAGTTTATAGGCAAACAAATAAATTCTAACTATCAATTAATACGCAATAAATAAATTAAATTAACAGTTAAACTTAATAAATGCAATTCAACAAATATGAGTGAAATAAACATGCCAAATACTCATAAATAAATTTCTATTCATTTCTAAAATTAATTTAACAAACATAAAAGCTTCTAGTAGTTGTGAGTGGGTTTAAACACTCACCTTTGGAATTTAAATCGAATTTAAATTCGATTTAAACCCAAAAATTTGCCCGTCTCGGAATTCGTCCAAACCAGCGTCATCAGATCTGGAATTTAATTTCGATCCTAACAAAAGAAATTTCGTTTGAATCCGAGGTCGTATGAGAAAGTTATGGCGAAAAATGGTGATTGAATTCAAAATTAAAAATAAACAAAATGACACATATTTCACCTAATATATATATGCCACGTAATCTTCCTTTCACAATGCACAGGCGCATCACCTTCCAGGCTCAAACACGAGCACGCAACAGTCATCACCCAGAACGCACAAACTATCCCTCTCCAGGCCGAAGACCCTAACGCACGCACACAGCTCCGTCGCCGTACCACCACGGCCTCCTGGCACTCCGCTCCTCACCCCCAAGTCGCGACAGAGGTCGAACCTCCCCCCTCATCAGCGTGAACAGAGGCAGCCGCCTAAAGGCACAAACCCAAATCAAATTAAATCGACACATCCGACCATTGATTCTCGAAACAAAACACATAGATGCGCTCCCCATCGTCCTCTCTTCAATACCCAGAAAGGAAATTGCGATCAGACGAACTTTGTTACGGTGCTGATAAATGGCCACGAACTGTTTGAATTTATTCTGCGTGAACGATAACTCCAATTGAAAAACAAATTTCACCATGAGATTACGTGCATCGAGAACTATGATATATATTTTTTCGAGATTTTTAGGAGGACTTTAAATTTTCACTTTGTTTTTGAACTGACTGGATCTAGGGTTAGCCCCCATTGAAGAAGAAGAGAAGCTTGAAGAAAATACGCGCAGATAAATGAAATTAGGTGGAGGCTAGGGCTGAATAGCTGGGTTTATATAGAGGGTTAGAGGTAGCGTAGATAGACCGTAGAATGAACGTGCGGAACAGACTATGGCCCAAAAAGCCCGTTCTGACCCCGGAACGAAATTTGTCAAACCCATATATCCAGATAGGTAATTTAAAATATTCTGAACGCAATGGAAAAAGTTTCACGTCCAAATTTGATCGTATGAAGAAGTTATGCTGAAAACAAAATTTCCAAATTGATTTCAAATTGATTTTATTAAAATTGATTTCAAGGCGTTTCACTCCCGTACGATCAAACGATAAGTCCGATCGATACGAAACTTGAAACGCTATAATAATTCACCGATACGGATCCGATGAAACTGGTTTCGTCGAAATCCGAGTCCGTGGCCAAAATGGCTATTTTTTAATATTCATTAAATAAATTAAATAAATTATAAAAATCCAAATTTTATATTAAATTCTAAAATTGGCCAAATTTTATTTCTTATATGATTCGTAATCAATTGAAAAGATTTAACAGGCTTAGCTGTGAATTAAAAGTTGACAGTATATTGATTGCAATGTTAATTTCTACACTTTCTTATATTTAAGAATTTTATAAATTATATTCTCAAAACCCATACTTTAGATTTTTCAATCTTTATATTCTCAACTTTCACCTAAAATAAAGATGCCATAAACATTAGTTCCTGATTCACATCATTATTCTTTAAGTCTAATTTAAATGTCAATAACGTAGTATTTAACGTTAGAATCCATTTTATTATGCATAAATTCCAAATTTTACTGACCCAAATTTTCTTCTTTTCATTCCATATCAATTGTCAATCCTATAAGAAAAATTAACATTAGGTTCATACTTATTACAAATAACTCCAATTTCTTCCAAATAATAATTACATAAATATTAAATAATAAATCCATTTAATTGCAATAAATTCAATTGATTGCAATTAATTTCCAAATAAATTTGGATCTTTATTTGGTTATACAAAAAAAATCCGTTATCACTTACCTAACGAAGTTATTATTACTTAAGATCTCATTGCATCCACATTTTCACATTTTCATTTCCTGGTTTCTTTACTTTATTCTACATAAATTATTATAATTGGGATTTTTCTTGGTTACATCTTATTTATATTTAACATTACTCATTCACCAATTCATTTCACTTTAACTGCGGTAAATTGGCGGATAAATTGAATTTGATTCCCAAAATTTAAATTAACAAGCAACAAGAATAGGTAACACACAATAGTCGTTACGCTAAATTCTAGTCACCTAAATAAGCTTTTATTACTTTACAAAATGGAATAACTTTTAAACTCATAAATGTAATACCAAAACCGTTATAAATCCAATAAATTTCCAAGTTGTAGTTTGTACACATTTTACACAACTATTATGATTTCTCACAGAACGTTGAATTTGTTAAATGGCCATTTATTATAATTTAATTCCCTTAATTGAATCAAATGCTTATAATTTTTACATTCTTACCATTCCTTCCCATTATAAATTTTGTTAACGGATTTACAAATCTCTATCTTCCAAATATTAAATAACCAAACTGATTACAACCACTGTTCTTATCAAATTTTCATAAATTTGTTCAAATCTATACTCTTTTTCCATATAAATAAATTTTATGTTACTACTAGATTTTTTTATCCACTACAGCCATTAAATTTTTACTATCTACCCTTATTACATCTTTGTATTAATGAATCCCATTCAAGTTAATATTTATATTAATATTCACAAATTCAACATTTATATGTTTCTTAAAATTAACTTTCAACCAAATGTGCCAATTTACATTTCATTTCTATTCAATATATATTTATTTTATTCCGTTCATTCGGGTACTGCATTGAAATATGTTTATTCTCTAATACTAATGTTATTATCATTAAATTATGATTGGATTCCAAGTTTTTATTCAATACCTTGAACAATAACTTACATATTAACCAAATCCTTCTTCCACTTAATTCAAATTGGATTATTTTCCAATTCCTATAACCTAGGTCTTGAGTCACCATTTACATAATTACATTTATCGTTTATTTCAATCTTCGTTTATAATTTAAAGTTCTACTAAACTAAATTACAAAACTTATGAACTTTAACAAATTTAATCCACCAATTAAATTTTTCTGATGTTTATATATTGCAATTCAATTCAGTTATTATTTCATTAATACCATTTTAATCAACTAATTATGACTTATAACCACAACACAAATCTTCGTTATTCTACCTATTGCCATATAACATTTCAATTGTTAAATCTTTAATCTCAGTTACTATATCCAACTCCTACGTTTATTATAAATTAGATTAAAAATTATATTAAGTTAATCCATTTAATATTATCAAATTTAACGGGTTGTTACAATCTCCCCCACTCAAAACTTTTCGTCCCCGAAAAGGAAAAAGAATGGAGAAGGAAGAATTAAAACAGTACATCTATTTCAAATATTATTTGTAAACAATAATTTACTAAATTTATTTTCTTAAATAAAATATACCTGTTTATAATCATTATATTCTTTTATACTTAGATTATTAAAGCTGGAAAACATTCAACAAAATTCTAAGTCCAAAATTTACGAAAATTTTTGGCAGAGTCTCCTTTGTACGGTGAGGCTCGGGAGAAAATATAATATCAAAATATACAAATATATTACATATATTATCAAAATATTATATCCCAACACGGGAAAAATAGCGCTTTAAACGTAATCCGAAAACGTACCTATTTGTTGGGCGATATACGCTTATTATTTTGGAACCAAAAGCAGTAGCAGTTGCTTCCATCACCTGTATTCACTTATATAATCTAAAAGGTTAAATATTTATATTAAAGTGAACTATACAAGTGGATTCAATCATTAATCAACCAAACAATTCAACAACCATCAACCTTACAAACAACGTACATACACAAACAAAGCAACCATTTAATCCATCAAACAAATAGTTGTTTGGGTTCAAACTTGAAATTTGTATGAAATGAAATTAATATCAAGTGCATCCTTTACTCAACAGTCTTAGATGGAACAAGGATAGATTATTTATTCATCCAACAACTTCAAATTCCTTACCCAACAAACATAAATCAAACAACACAATTCAAACCAACACCCAAATTTATTTATTATACATTTATCTCATGCTTCAATGGTTTGATTTTCTTTCTTTCATTTACGGAGTGATTTCTTTATTTCTTATAAATTTTCATTTTCCATTTATCACAAAATTCATTATATTTGTATTCCAATTTATTTACTAAAGTTTCTATCATCTATTTATACTACTTACCTTTACTTATAGTAAAATTTCCAATTTAACTTAAGTCTACACAATTAATTCTCATTAATAATAGCAAATTAATAGAATACCTTTATTACCTTACTCTTCACTAGTAAGGTTTCCCCTTACATTTTCCTACTAACATTTGCAACTTTTTATTATATGGTAAGTTATGTATGTTTTAAGAATGTAAGTGAAAATTTACAAGTTTCTTCTCAATTCCATTTTATTAATTTTAAACTAGTAGCTTTCATACCGTACTGAAGTTTATAACCCTCCACATCAATCCTTATTTAATAAAGAATTTCATTTTATCTACTTAAGTTCATATCACCTATTTATATTACTTATCTTTAACTTGAGATTTCAATTATAACTTAAGTTTATACCAATAATTTCTCATTTATAACAACGATTTATTGAATACTTCACTATTTCCAAAATTTCTACTTGTATAATATTCTAATCCAATTTCTCAATTAACATTTCAACTTTTATATTTGGTAAGTTATTTATGTCAAAGAAAAATGCAATTAAACTTATACAAGCTTTATCTCATCTTTTAATTAAATTTAATGTTAATCAATATTACTCTTTGTAACAATTTCAAATTTCTCTTTATAACTTTTCATTAATTCTCTTACCTACATTAGAGGTTTCAATTAATTACTTACCTTTTATTTCACTAAAATAATTTAAAATAATTAACTAATGGAAATTTAAGAATTAAATACCGGGTCAAACCTCAAAATTACTTTAAAAATAATAGATAATTAATTTCTTACAACTTTTATATCTCTAATTATCCTTTAAAACAATTAAAATTTTAAATAATTTCAAAACAAATCTGCAGTAGATTTTACTACAGTGGCCTTTCCTCTTCGAAACTCGAAAATGAAAGTCGATGATGCGGCCGCCATCACCGAAATTATTTTCCAGCGACAAAGAGGAAAGTACAAACTTAATTTCTTCAAAATCCTCTTAAACCAATTCTTTCGAATTATACTAAATATTTATATAAGAAAATATTTATAAACCAAATCATTATATTTCATAAATCCTTTGAAAGCAGATTTTCAAAATCCCGGACTTAAGTTCTAAAATCTCCAATTTGATTTATTATAATTTCAACTCAGCTTCAATTGTTATAAATATTTTTATTTCCTAACACCCAATCTATAGCAACCAAATATATATATATATATATATATATATATATATCTTTATAAAAATATTTTTATATATAGAAAATATAATAGGCAAAATTATTTCATTCACCTATATTAAAAACAAATATTATGTCGGTCTGTCCTATTAAGTGTTTAGAAATCCCTATTGATGACATAGCGTCCCATGCATCAACCAGAATTTATAAATAACAAACGGAATAGAGTAACATAATATTAAAATCTTTTTATAAAACTAACAAATACGCTCTCTCATATATATACACTCGGTGACTCCCATAGGGTATTACTACCCTATTAACAAAGAGTCAAACCCCACAAAGCCAAGTTTATCGCTAAACCAAAGCTCTGATACCAACTGTAACATCTCGCCTTTTCGCACAATTTAAACCGACACACGTGCCAATTCAAAACATAACGGAAGGACGGATTGTTATGGGGTAAATAAGAAAAACAGAGAAGAAATAAAAACAAAATAGAATCTCACAGCGGAAGGATAAAATATAATAATAAATATACAGTTCAAAACAGTTTACAAACACTTGATTTGCTTTATACAATAAATATCAGAGTTACACCTACCAATACAATCAATGCAGCGGAACAGTATGAGTGCGGTGCAATACTATAGATAATAATAATACGACTCCTTCGTCTTCGTCCTTCAAAGCTAAAGTCTTCGATCCTGAAACGCTCGGACTGACCCGAGCGAATTTTAAAAAGACAAAAACACTCGAGTCAGAACTAAAAGATCTTATGTGAGTTAAATTAACAGAAATAAATATGAGTACAGTAACTCAAGAGATGTTCGGGATTTACATCTCCTACGGATCCGTTAAACTATTTACTATGTAGTATATTGCGCTATTATAATAGTGTCTATTTATAAAATAAACTTACTTTTTAATAGCGTTAAGGGGTTACCCATATAGCCCTTAACACAAATAATGCCAATAGTCTATACAGTACCGTAATACCTCCTGATCGGGAAGCTACCAGAGGATACTCCATAGGTACGACACAAATAGAAACTCGTAGTAAAGGCTCGGTATGGTAGGTGACACAGCACAACTAGGCAATGCCAGGGTAGATATACCAATTGCTATCCAGGCTGGTGAAAACGCGTAGCCGCAGTTACCGCCCACCTCGGAATAACTCCCCAAAATCAAAATATAGAAGTGGCCACTGAATCAATCCAAAATCAAAGTATAATATCGAAGAGGAGGGTCCGATCAGAGGAATGACCTCATTGGCCTGAGAATCGCTCCTGTTTTAGCCACCTTATGCCAACTCACGGGAGTCGGGTCCACGTATTTACCTTACAGGAAACGTCGCCACCACCTACTTCATTCTGGAATCTCCACCGCGTACACGGTTAGTCAAAGTGGTTTTCGGTATCGGCAGAGAGTATGTCCATATCCGATCCCGGTCTCTTTGCCAACCCATCGTTATTATAACACCGCGGTCATTTAAAAATAGCTCATACTTTAAAACCAGAATAAACATTTCCATTTTAAAATTATGAATACGATATCATTTAAAACCCAAAACAATATGATATCCTTTATCCCAAATATAAACCTTTTCAAAAATCCAAATGCTTTAAAATTTATAACGTCTGAAAGCCAAATATCCTTTCAAAGCATAATATTTCGAAATTCATAATTTAAAACCATAACTTTTAAAACTTGAATGGTTTGGATATTCAACGGTATATGAATTAAAAGGTTTAACTTAAGTGTTACTTTGTAAAGAGAATAGTTCTCATGGCTTTACAAATACATTTCTTTATTAAAGTCTAAACCAAAATTTGTATTATCTCTCTCAATTTCCAAAACCACTTCAATTTATATATATATATATATATATATATATATCCATTTGGAGTATTAATATTTCAAACTAAAGTTGGATTTTATTCTTTCAACAAATCGAATGTTCTATTTATTAGTCTTGAATATTCACATAAAATCCATAAATAAATAAAACTCCAATTTCTAGTAATAAAATATATATTTTTTTCAATTCAAATTATACTAGAATATTCATTTCAATTTATCTTGGGAAAAATCCAATTATAAATATCATATCTTAAAATTTCCAAACTTAACATTTAAACATATGATATAAATTATCAAACTCCATTTTCTTATATTTTTTTTCCATTTTTAACAAAGAGATTTATACACCTTTTAATTTCAAAAATTTCAACTTCATATGTATACAAATGGAAGAATAATATTTATACAATATAAAATTTAAGATTATTATAAACCGTATTCCATCCAAACCATAGAAATCACATTAAAATAGTTATATATAGACCGCGGTGCCTGTATATAATTTTCTATCCTATGGTCAAGTGATACGGATATTTATCATTTCAATCCGCAATTTAAAAGATATAAAATTTTGCGGTTGTATATCATTTCAAACCACAATCCCGAATGAAAGGAAATATGCATGAAAATTTGCAAATTTAATGATATACAATAAAACATTCATCAACATCACCCATCATCCAATCACAATCATCAAGCAATATCAATCAATAACAATTTATATTTGATAATATATAATAGGTAATAACTGACAATTTTATTCAGATTAAATTTAACTACTATTAATCTAACAGTTTACATTCAGTAATAATCTATATAACTGTTAACTAGCAGTTTATAGGCAAACAAATAAATTCTAACTATCAATTAATACGCAATAAATAAATTAAATTAACAGTTAAACTTAATAAATGCAATTCAACAAATATGAGTGAAATAAACATGCCAAATACTCATAAATAAATTTCTATTCATTTCTAAAATTAATTTAACAAACATAAAAGCTTCTAGTAGTTGTGAGTGGGTTTAAACACTCACCTTTGGAATTTAAATCGAATTTAAATTCGATTTAAACCCAAAAATTCGCCCGTCTCGGAATTCGTCCAAACCAGCGTCATCAGATCTGGAATTTAATTTCGATCCTAACAAAAGAAATTTCGTTTGAATCCGAGGTCGTATGAGAAAGTTATGGCGAAAAATGGTGATTGAATTCAAAATTAAAAATAAACAAAATGACACATATTTCACCTAATATATATATGCCACGTAATCTTCCTTTCACAATGCACAGGCGCATCACCTTCCAGGCTCAAACACGAGCACGCAACAGTCATCACCCAGAACACACGAACTATCCCTCTCCAGGCCGAAGACCCTAACGCACGCACACAGCTCCGTCGCCGTACCACCACGGCCTCCTGGCACTCCGCTCCTCACCCCCAAGTCGCGACAGAGGTCGAACCTCCCCCCTCATCAGCGTGAACAGAGGCAGCCGCCTAAAGGCACAAACCCAAATCAAATTAAATCGACACATCCGACCGTTGATTCTCGAAACAAAACACATAGATGCGCTCCCCATCGTCCTCTCTTCAATACCCAGAAAGGAAATTGCGATCAGACGAACTTTGTTACGGCGCTGATAAATGGCCACGAACTGTTTGAATTTATTCTGGGTGAACGATAACTCCAATTGAAAAACGTATTTCACCATGAGATTGCGTGCATCGAGAACTATGATATATATTTTTTCGAGATTTTTAGGAGGACTTTAAATTTTCACTTTGTTTTTGAACTGACTGGATCTAGGGTTAGCCCTCATTGAAGAAGAAGAGAAGCTTGAAGAAAATACGCGCAGATAAATGAAATTAGGCGGAGGCTATGGCTGAATAGCTGGGTTTATATAGAGGATTAGAGGTAGCGTAGATAGACCGTAGAATGAACGTGCGGAACAGACTATGGCCCAAAAAGCCCGTTCTGACCCCGGAACGAAATTTGTCAAACCCATATATCCAGATAGGTAATTTAAAATATTCTGAACGCAATGGAAAAAGTTTCACGTCCAAATTTGATCGTATGAAGAAGTTATGCTGAAAACAAAATTTCCAAATTGATTTCAAATTGATTTTATTAAAATTGATTTCAAGGCGTTTCACTCCCGTACGATCAAACGATAGGTCCGATCGATACGAAACTTGAAACGCTATAATAATTCACCGATACGGAACCGATGAAACTGGTTTCGTCGAAATCCGTGTCTGTGGCCAAAATGGCTATTTTTTAATATTCATTAAATAAATTAAATAAATTATAAAAATCCAAATTTTATATTAAATTCTAAAATTGGCCAAATTTTATTTCTTATATGATTCGTAATCAATTGAAAAGATTTAACAGGCTTAGCTGTGAATTAAAAGTTGACAGTATATTAATTGCAATGTTAATTTCTACACTTTCTTATATTTAAGAATTTTATAAATTATATTCTCAAAACCCATACTTTAGATTTTTCAATCTTTATATTCTCAACTTTCACCTAAAATAAAGATGCCATAAACATTAGTTCCTGATTCACATCATTATTCTTTAAGTCTAATTTAAATGTCAATAACGTAGTATTTAACGTTAGAATCCATTTTATTATGCATAAATTCCAAATTTTACTTACCCAAATTTTCTTCTTTTCATTCCATATCAATTGTCAATCCTATAAGAAAAATTAACATTAGGTTCATACTTATTACAAATAACTCCAATTTCTTCCAAATAATAATTACATAAATATTAAATAATAAATCCATTTAATTGCAATAAATTCAATTGATTGCAATTAATTTCCAAATAAATTTGGATCTTTATTTGGTTATACAAAAAAAATCCGTTATCACTTACCTAACAAAGTTATTATTACTTAAGATCTCATTGCATCCACATTTTCACATTTTCATTTCCTGGTTTCTTTACTTTATTCTACATAAATTATTATAATTGGGATTTTTCTTGGTTACATCTTATTTATATTTAACATTACTCATTCACCAATTCATTTCACTTTAACTGCGGTAAATTGGCGGATAAATTGAATTTGATTCCCAAAATTTAAATTAACAAGCAACAAGAATAGGTAACACACAATAGTCGTTACGCTAAATTCTAGTCACCTAAATAAGCTTTTATTACTTTACAAAATGGAATAACTTTTAAACTCATAAATGTAATACCAAAACCGTTATAAATCCAATAAATTTCCAAGTTGTAGTTTGTACACATTTTACACAACTATTATGATTTCTCACAGAACGTTGAATTTGTTAAATGGCCATTTATTATAATTTAATTCCCTTAATTGAATCAAATGCTTATAATTTTTACATTCTTACCATTCCTTCCCATTATAAATTTATTAACGGATTTACAAATCTCTATCTTCCAAATATTAAATAACCAAACTGATTACAACCACTGTTCTTATCAAATTTTCATAAATTTGTTCAAATCTATACTCTTTTTCCATATAAATAAATTTTATGTTACTACTAGATTTTTTTATCCACTACAGCCATTAAATTTTTACTATCTACCCTTATTACATCTTTGTATTAATGAATCCCATTCAAGTTAATATTTATATTAATATTCACAAATTCAACATTTATATGTTTCTTAAAATTAACTTTCAACCAAATGTGCCAATTTACATTTCATTTCTATTCAATATATATTCATTTTATTCCGTTCATTCGGGTACTGCATTGAAATATGTTTATTCTCTAATACTAACGTTATTATCATTAAATTATGATTGGATTCCAAGTTTTTATTCAATACCTTGAACAATAACTTACATATTAACCAAATCCTTCTTCCACTTAATTCAAATTGGATTATGTTCCAATTCCTATAACCTAGGTCTTGAGTCACCATTTACATAATTACATTTATCGTTTATTTCAATCTTCGTTTATAATTTAAAGTTCTACTAAACTAAATTACAAAACTTATGAACTTTAACAAATTTAATCCACCAATTAAAATTTTCTGATGTTTATATATTGCAATTCAATTCAGTTATTATTTCATTAATACCATTTTAATCAACTAATTATGACTTATAACCACAACACAAATCTTCGTTATTCTACCTATTGCCATATAACATTTCAATTGTTAAATCTTTAATCTCAGTTACTATATCCAACTCCTACGTTTATTATAAATTAGATTAAAAATTATATTACGTTAATCCATTTAATATTATCAAATTTAACAGGTCGTTACATGTCAGTGCTCAAGCTTGTTAGTTGAATCATTCGAAAGAACATCTACGTGGCTTTTAGAAGATTTCTACCTATTTTAGATTCATGGAGGAAACAAAAGGGCATTATTTGATAACACCATAGAGAAAAGTAATTCCCCTCAAATACTAACCGGGAGAAACAATTATGCATTGTTGAAGGATTTTCCAAATGATTTTGGAAAAGAAAACAAAAAGAAAGTAAGAAGAGGAAGTGTGCATGCAATATAGAAGATGAATATGATCAGACTAACGATCCTACAAAAATGGGGATGTCAATGTGGAAAAACGATCAGTTTTCTTTGATTTTCCATGTTGGGAGTTTATTGGTTAATTTATTTGCTTTTCATTGTTTTAACTGAAGAAAAATATAGTAATGCATCATAGTTTTGGTTTACTCAGGAACTTCCTTTACGTCATAATTTAGATGTGATGCATGTGGAGAAAAAAATTGGTGAATGCATTTGAGCATGATGTTGCATGGTAGCAATTCAAAAGATGGAACCAACTATAGAGAGGATTTAGGGGACTGGGGAATTTGATATGAGCTTCATGCATAACCTTGAGGGAATAGAACAAATCTTCCGTTGGCGGCTTTATATGTACTATCAAATTTTGAGAGAAAATTATTTTGCAAAAGATTGTATGGTTTCAAAAGGATCATATGGCTACTGTTCAAGTTTGAAGAATCGGATTTCGTTGTAGGATTACAAATTAATGGATTGAAGTCACACATTACCTTGTATTAATGCAATAGTTATTACCTGTGCATCAAGAGGATTAATATCAAAGAAGGCAAGAAAATAAATAATTCGCTTATGTTATTTTTTCAACAAATCATGTCAACACTTTTGTGATAGAGAGAACTTGGAACAAATCAATATGAGATTATTGAAGTTTTATGCGAGCTTGAATTTTTTTTCCATCATCTTTTTTTGAAGTAATGGTACATTTGTCGTGTCTGAAAAGAAGCACTAATGTATGGACCGGTTCATGTTGGATGTACTCATTCAAAAAATATATGAAGATTATGTAAGAAACTATGCACGACCATAGGGATGCATTTCAGAATTCTATCTTGCGGAAGAATCCATGAGGATTTTCAATGAATTTCTGAAAAAAATAGGACATATAGAGTAGAAAGAATCTTGAAATGAAGATTGTGAAAGCAGTGTAATAATCTAGGGACATCCGATTTCAATGTCCAAGTTAGTTACATTATTAGTTAATGATAGAGAAAGTGCTCATTCAGCCGTACCAATGAATATGGTTGTAGTGGAATCATTTATAGAGTAAGCTTATGTTACATTATTTTAATTATTTTGATGTGTTTGTAATGCTAAATATAACTTATAATCACTTATTCTATACTAGTTTTCATTTGAAGGAATTAGAAAATTCAGATCAGCACACAAGAGAATATGCGGCCTTACTTTGGGAAACACATACAATTTTTTTTTCCGATTAGATTAAAAGGAAGGTTAGTTAGATTTTAAATATATTCTCATTTGATTAACAATGTTACTCTAAAATATTCATGTTAAATGGAATTTATTGTTGGTACATATTAACTCCAAGAATCACAATGAAATGTTAAGACGGATTGCTTTTAGTTCGAAGAATGATGCCTTGTCTTACAAAGGCTATATCATCAATGGACAATGTTTTCATATAAAAGATGTAGAGAGAGAAACTCAAAATAGCGGGGTAACATTTGATGCGACTACTATGTGTAGAGCAAGTACAAAAGATATGTCCCAAGTGGTTGATAGGTCACTTATTATTAAATATTAATATATATAATTTTATTAGATTATCATTTGTTTTATATTCATGTTTTTAAGTATGGTTGGATATATAAAGGTAACGGAGTAAAATTCGGTAACGATGGGTTCAAGCTTGTTAATTTACATCAAGCATCATTTTCAAGAGATCCATATATACTTGCATCTAAAGCAAGACAAGTATTTGTTTAAGAGAAAATGATTCTTTTAATTGGTATGTTGTACTAAGAGCATCATCAAGAAGTTTTGATGATATAGTAGAGATAAATGATTGCATCAAGAAAGATACCCAAGTCTTGGGAGATTTTGAAATAACTAAAAAAGAAGATGAAGATGCAAACGATGTTGAGGAGGATTGCGTAGACATACTTGAGTAGATTATATGTTCTACTTGAACATGGTTATCAATTTTCAGTGGCATTGTAATACGATGGTAAGTTGTCGACTATTAGTTTTGGTTCACTAAGGTTACATTTCATAAGACAATTGTATAACAGCCTATTTTTCCATTATTTTGGTTCTTCTTGGCTTTTTTGTACTATTGTGATTTGAATTTGCAATTAACTGGAAATTATTTTGCTTTATGTCCTTTATGTTTTGTTCATGTGGTGGGTATGATAATTTCAGAGAGAATAACAGCTAAACATTTTAGTTTCAAATTCTTTCGATTTGAGCACATCTGTCTTTGAGTGGCAAATGGAATATAGCTTCTTATATTGCATTATATTGGAGTAGTTTGGATGTTCTCGGATAATGAGCATACCACAACTAGGATGTCATATAATGATCATTGTTCCTACTTTTGTTCTAGCACTGCATTTTTGAATTTCAAGTTAACATATATAGACTAGTTTAGAATGCATTTTACTATTTCCCATAATATAATATATAGTAAATAAGATAGCCAATAAGTATATAAAGACTACTTCTATTTTATTGTGAGATTATACACACTTTTCTACTCAATTGGTTACTAGTCAATTGCAGAGCCAATGCTTAGAAAACTCAGGCAAGGTCGACCGTAAAATGCAGTTTAGAGCAAGGTAGAGCTATAAAGGACCCAAGGCAGCTTAGAAGGCATGATATCCTCAAAGTCTACACCTTGGTAGCCTGAGGAACCCGAACGTTCATTTTGTACACAACACATGCCTTAGGCTATTTGAAGTAGGCCTTAGGTTAAAATAATATTGCCTTTTACAATAGCTGTAGCCTGTTTTTCTATTATACTTTACTTTTGATTGGTCCAAGGTTTTATGGATTGCCTTTGTGTCAATTACTTTTATTCCTATTGAATTATGAAGAATACTTTAGCCGGTTATACAAATACTATAGCACTATATCAGACGTAATTCAATATTCTAAACACGAGTATATAAACATTGGAAAAAAGTGCTAGCGTGTACTATGAATTATGATATCAGTGATCTATTTATAAAGTAGTTCACTCAATATGAAGATTCAGCACAAATTGATGTCCTATCCTATCCTCTTTTTGTGCACTTTGTATCTTTTCACTTTATTTTTGATTGTTTTGACATTTTTGCTTTATACAAAAATGCTAGTTTAAGTGATGATAACTGATGTATTCTTTCTGTCTTTAATTTATTTTGAGATATTAATAACTTTTATTATTTGATGAATCCTTGCCCATTTAATATTTCATCCTAATCTAATGTATACTCCATGACTTTATAGAAATATTAAATATACTATATTGTAATGCTAACTAAATGCAAAGAAGATCGGAGAATGAATAAGCAAATATCAATGGGAATATTATATAGAAAGCTTGGACACAAAATATATATGTGCATTAGAAAGTTCAATTGCATTTATCACGTATAAAAATATATCAAATAATTAATAGGGAAGATACTTATGTAGCAGATACTAACCTATGAATTATAAATTACATCCTGGTATGCTTCAATATGCTATGTTTTAAATCTGAAGTGCTGACATTTGGTAATATTCAGATTTGTATATGCTAATCATAAATGTGAACAGAAACGTATTTTTTTCGTTTGCTGTAAAAGAGATGTTTCCAAGCTTTGTACGTACTCGCAACCAAAGAAATAGACGAATCCCAGAAGTATAATTCAAAGTCGAAGTATAATTTAAATGTCAAACGTAAGAAGTCAGTCAGTGTTTACAATGAACGGGCAAGAATCAAGAATCAAGCAGTCAATGCTAACAACCAGTCAATGATTGCAACAAAGGCCAAGAACAAACATCGAATACTAAGAAGCCAGCCAGTGGTTGCACTGAAGCTGAAGAACAAGTACTTACATGATATAGAGCGAATGCATTGTGAAGAAAGAACTTTGTCTAGAGAAGAAAGAATCCCATCAGAAAATGAAATGCCTTCAGGCCTAACACTACAAGAACGGCACTTGATAGCGACGGCTTTTAGCCGTCGTCGGCCGTCGCTAGCCGAAGCTAAATGTCCTCGCTATTTATCTCGTCGCCCAATAGAATCGCGACAGCTTTAGTGACGGCTCTGTCACATAAATAGTGACGGCTCGCGACCGCAAATATGCCACGTGGAAATTTTCCAACGTCTAATTAACGTCGCTAGTCGCCGCTAATCTGAACAAAATGGCCGTCGCGGCCATCGCCAGCCGTCGCTACTCTGAACAAAATGGCC
Source organism: Allium cepa (assembly GCA_030765085.1). NCBI lineage: Eukaryota > Viridiplantae > Streptophyta > Magnoliopsida > Asparagales > Amaryllidaceae > Allium > Allium cepa. The sequence continues at coordinate 868,308,405 of CM060943.1, read as the reverse complement.
GTCGCCAGCCGTCGCTATACTGAACAAAATTCTGCGCACTTGCACAGTCCATTTACACTTCAAACAATAACCATCAAATACCATCATCACAGCCACTATACACTATATTCATCAACTATAACCATCATATATCCATCATATAACATCACTATACATTCAAACAATATAAAATCCAACAAAACCAAACAAAATCATATACAATCCCAACAACAATACATATCATGTCAACCAATACAAGTCATCAAAATATGTACATAGTTTCCCAACCAAAATATGTGCATAGTTCTCCAACCACAACTACAAACCGTTAACCCAAACAAACCGTTAATACAACTACAAATCATCAAAATATGTACATAATATCCCGAAATATATATACACCAAACCAACCAAAATCTGTATATACCAAACTGAAACATGAGCAAATAAGCATACCTACTCCTCATCATCGCTGCCATCCTCTTCAGGCATCCTCCCATGCTGTTGCAAATAACATGTAATCTGCTCATCCAGCTGTTGCTCGAAGAAACTCTTCCTCCAATCATTTATTTCATCCACTGTTTGCTTCAACTGAGCAATCTCCTCTTCTTGCTGGGACCTTCTGTATGCACTCTGCAATCTCATCGTCTGTAAAATAGTTCATAATTATTTATATATTAGTATATATATATATAATATTATTAAAATTATTTAACTATTCATATGCATGTGTAAACTTATAAATTAGTACATGTCAAAATTTACCTCCAGATTTCCATACCTATACCGCACAATGGTCCGAGAAGGCGGGTCAATAATAGCATCCTAGATATTGTTCGTCTCCTTTAGCGTAAGCTCTTCCCGACCAGTGGACTGTGCTACCCGAACCCGCTCAGCTTCGTACCTCTCCTGCGATTACAAACAATTGTTTTACACGATAAAAACCGAATTTTAAGTTTTTGAAAATAAAATAAGAAAAAATATTGTTATTAACAATAAATTAGTTTACTATTACGGATTAGGATTTGTCATCCGTCCACTCGTACGAAACATTGCCTTCTTCGTCAGTCCTCTCCACGGCATGTGTCACCTTGAACAACTCGGCCATAGTGGGCTCGCGGTTGTATTTCGCGGCCTGAAAATATATAAATATTATTGCTAATCTGATTATAAAATAGTTTAATAAAATGTAAACACAATTTATAAATTTAATTACCAGCTCTCTCTTATGCTCCCGGAAGGATTTGGAGCCACTAGGGTGCAATGCAGGATTTTTAATTCTGTTAGCCCGGTTCCGCGTAGATAATTCCTACAAATTAAGATAAATTATCACGTATATATCTTGCAAGATTTATATTAGATTTAAATAACAAAGCAAACATATATTACTTACTTTTGCTGCCGGAGTGTCCCAAAGCCGAAGAAAATCAGCTCATACACTGTCACCCATCCAGTTCGGCTTTTTGTCTGAATTCTTAGCCTTGGACAATGTATCCCTGTAATTTTTCATCATTCTTTTGTTCCAGTGATTTAAGAAAATGTCCATGTCGTCAGGGTCAACGCGGACTGCAGCCTGTAAATTAAAATTATTTTAAGTTATATAGATTATATTAATTTACAACTGAAATTCAAACTACTACTTACAAGTAAATCGACATGTATTGCGTTCTTGACATGAATGGGGATGTCGTCCCAACGAGGCCAACAACCATCTATCCGGCTCTGAAAAGCCTTCCTCGAAACCTGTAGAATATAATGTGATGGCTCCACCTCAAAGCCCCTACAAAAGTTATGTATACATGTTTAGTGGATTTTAAAACTTATACTTTAAATAAAATTGATACTTACCCGGCACTTTTCGGAATAACTTCTGCCATTGGACGTAAGTCCGGTGCAGTGCCAGTACCACATACACCGGGAGATGGGGATGGCGTGCCTTTCATACATCGTCTCTTGCCAGACATATCTGCTATAGAAAAACAATATCATCACAGAACAATTATAGAAATTTACTACTACATAGCATGTTTCAATCACTTTCACAGAAACAATTATAAAAATTTACCAGTACAAAACATAGATAAAAATTAAATAAATGATCATTACATAACAATAATAGAAATCCACTACTACATAGCATGTTTCAATCACTTTCACAGAACAATTATAAAAATTTACTAGTACAAAACATGGATAAAAATTAACTAAATGATCATCATAGAACAATTACAGAAATTTACTGTTACATAGCATGCTTCAATCACTATCACATAACAATTATATCAATAACGATCAGTCTTCATTGTTCTCTGATTCAGACTCAGTCTCGTATTCTATCTCATTTTCTTCGGTCATGAGGGCAGGGAACGACAGTGTTGAGAAACATATATGGTGTCTTCATACACATCCATGGAGGTAAATTATACGAAGTAACGATAATTGGACAGGATGAATATTTACTACCAAACTGTGAAAATGGTGAAAATCCATCCGTACATAAACCAAGTCTGACATTACGGCTTTCCGCAGCAAATGCGGGATAACTCTTATCAAAAGGTTTCCATGCTTCTCCGTCGGATGGATGTATCAAAGTTCCTTCTTCCGCTGTTCTCACACTATTCCATCGCATATGACAAGCCGTAGTAGAAGATGCATATAATCTTTGAAGTTTGGGAGTGATGGATAAATAATGCATTCTCTTGTACGGGACTTCTTTCCCTTTCTTCCTTCTTGGTTTGTATCTTTCTTCGTTACATATTTTGCATTTTCTGAGGTCAACATTGTCTTTCCAGTACAACATGCAACCTTTCACACATGCATCTATCTTCTCGTACGATAGACCGAAAGCGGACATCAATTTTTTTTACTTTACAATGACTATCGCACACCAGATTATTGGGTGGCATGTGTCGTTTTGCAGCTTGTACAACTGTTGTAAATGCAGCTTCCGTAAGGTTGAATTTTGATTTCATAGTTATGTATTCGACGGTTATTGAAAGTTCGGTTCCGCTTTTACATCCGTACCACAATGGCCTCTTAGCAGAATCCAACAAATCGTATATTTTTTTAGCTCCCGCAGTCGGTTCTTCTTCGCATTTTCGTCTTCATCGACAGCTTCAGTTGTAGGAAACATTAATCGTGCTGCATCATCCACCATACTTTCTATCGGATTCTTCATCGTAGTAGCATCCTCTAACACTTCAGTATTAGGTATAGGTTCAACAAGTTCTCCATGACGATCCCAGAAATAATAATCAGGCACGAAACCATATTGATACAAATGTACTTCAACTATATCTGGTTTTCAATGCTTCAAATGTTGGCACTTATTACACGAGAAACGAATTTCTGTGTTGTTTCGCTTATTAGATTTAGCAAATCTAATAAATTCGTGTACAACGTTGTGGAAATGTTGCTTTATTGATTCCTTCTTTCCAGTTCTGACTTCATACATCCAAGTACAGTCGAGAAAATAATTGAACATTTTTCCTGATTTGAAAATATATGTTAGACAATTTAAATCATTAATTTTCAACCATTCTCCATTGTAAACAGTTCATCGTTGTAGAAAATTCAAAATAAAAATTCACTTTATTTTTTTATTTTTTGGTATTTTGGTTTTCACTTCGGTGATCAGTCATCCTACTTTCCATTACAAACACAATTATGCAATTACATTTTATAAATCAATTCAGATTAAACGGTTCAACAAAATTTCGGCAGCACTTCTCTTCTGTTCCCTGTATCGTACACAAATGCGTGTACACAGGGAACGTAAAGGAAGTGCTGCCGAAATTTTGTAACCGTTTAAAAGGAAATGATTTAAAATATGTAATTACTTTATTGTGTTTGTAACTTGTCCAATACAGTGGCAAATCCGACAAATATTGTATCAAATGAATATAAATGTCCGTTCTGTTACAAAACGAACATCCATATAACGATCATATACAACACTTGCCAAACGGGACCAATGTCAATCTAAGGGATAAAAAAAATTCATTAAATTTTATCAAATATTATTGTTCTTTTCAAATTTTGACAATGTTTCAACTATTTAAATTTTATTCATAAATTTGTGTATTTAAATTATAGTTTAACATTCAATTAACAATTTTAGTTCAATATTCATTTCTTTATTTTGTTACGACATAGATTTTAGCGGAATATTTGTTGTTGTTATATTCATTTCTTAATTTCTTTACAAAAACGATTTTAGTACAATATCAGTTGCTTTTAAAGTCATTTCCTAATTTTTTAAAAAAAATTAGATATTCGTAGAATTTTTAATGTTCTCATATTCATTTCTTAATTTTTTGTATAAAATTTATTTTTGCACAATATATACAACCTTTTGCATTTTGGTCGTCGCTAGCCATCATTAAAATTATTAAATGGCCGTCGCTAGCCGTCGCTAAACCAACAAGATAAATAGAAGAATTATCAATGAAGATAATTACAAAACAACAAAATCTAATTATCAAATAGATAATTAGAAAACAATAAAAATCTAATTATTAAATAAAAATTTGTCAATTTAAATTCACATAACAACTTAAATTTGTAATTTATCAATTTCATAAACTATGAAATACTTTCATTTAAATTTATCAATAACCAAGTTAATCATTAATATACACTAATTTTTCACCTAACACAACTAACCATGTTAATCGCCAACACTAATTATCTACATCAACCATTTATTCAACTTCATGATAAACTAATTAATCTAATACCTAATTTAACTTCATGATAATAAGCTAATTAATCTACCAAATCAACATGCAACACTACTAATACCTAATTTAACAACACTACTAATACCTAATTTAACAAAAAATCCTAATTTAACAACAAATCCTAATTTAATTAGGGTTTAAACTAAATCTAAAAAACATCAATTATACATTCAAAATAGAGATTATAAGCATACCTAGGCGAATTTGGGTGATTTGGAGGCAGTGGAAGGCAGGGCGGCGGCTGCGGTGACGGGGGGCCGCGGATTGGGGGAAGGAGGGTTTAATTTTGGTGGGAAGAATGAAAGTTCTGCTCGTGCGAAGCAGATCTGTATATTTCGTATAGCGACGGCTAGCGACGGCCATATTTTTTAGCCGTGCTAGATTCCGTCGCTATCTGAGCCGTTTCTAGCAGTGTAAGTGATGACGCTGAGATGGAAATTGGAAGGGTAAGTAAAGCTGAAACTGCAAGTACATCTTGGAAAAGAGATGGTAGAGGTCCAACAAAAGCAAAAAGACTCCCGTTAAACCAACAAAATCAAATTGAAATTGAGTTCAATGATGTAGCCTACCAATAGGGCTAGGGTCGGTATACTTATCTTTTTTTCTTGGGCCACTCGTACGAGAGCAAGTTCGATACGCATATAATGATTAGGGGTTTCTAAGTGATGAGTTAAAAGTTTTTTTTGGAATCGATCAGGATGTACAAGCAAATAATTACATCCAGCTATATTGGACGTAAGGTGAATCTATTTATTTATGTATTTACTTTATAGTGATGCCAGTACAAAGTCATATAGTTTCAGAATAGGATTTGGTAATGATCAATGTGAAACAAAAAGAAATCAAATTAGGTGCACATAAAATTATAGTAAAAGCGCATACATGCTAAGAAATTAATACATCAGGTTATATTGAACGTATACCAACGAGTTACATATTTTGTTACACTAGGTACAACTAAAAAATTAATTGATGTCGCTTTCGATAATTATTTAATTTAACATTAACAAATTATAATTTTTTTCAATAATAGTGCAAGTTTTAATTGCACTATATATTTTGTAAATTCTTTCTCTGAAACTTTAATTAAGCTGAGAATGATGGTGCAAACATTTGCCTAAAATGGAAAAAAATGCTGATTTAATTGGGAATCAGCTGAGAAATGTTTATTACTTTTAAACAAATTAATCGCGAAGTAACATTGTTTGATTTAATAACTACTATAATTATCTCTTTAAAATATATTAATGTATTGTTGCAGGTTAGATTTAAACTGGAAGAGCATTGGCCAAAAAAAGTCGTATTTCAGCAAATGGGAACAATATAGAGATCGCCAAAATCAAACTAGTTTGACAATAAATAAAGTGGAGATCGAAGAGGAAAGAATAAATCTGAAACCTGCCAATGCCAAATGCATATAAAAAATGGAGAATGTTTGTAAAGGCGAAAAAAGGTTGGAGTTTAAGATTACATTAAGATATTATTTGAAAATGCCATATTTTCAAAATGCATTCTTTCTTTTATATATTATTTTCAATTCCGACATTGCATTTACATTTGGAAGAAAATGTTGTTTACTAATTTTTTTTATAATTACTACAAAATCAATGTCCGTAAAATTTATCATGTAATTTATAAATTCCCCATGAGTAAATGTTATGTATACTGCATTCACTTATTTGTGTATACCATTTAACTTTTCATTAATTTATTAACTGGTAATTGTAATAAACGTGATAAAAAATGCATCGTTCATAGTTTATATATTTTAATATTTTACCCACATGGACATAGTCCTGTTCAATTTTATAAGTTGTGTAATAACCTATCTTTTCGATTCTAAAAATTTGACTCTACTACACTCATAGTATTTACATATCGAACATACAAGTGGGGAAAAACAGATTGTTAAGGGAAAAGAAAAGGAAAAGATAGAATATAACCTCTCATCATAACGAGCAATATATGGTATCCAAATTATTTTTACAAAAAGAAATCTTTAATGCTCAAAACAACATCAGAGTCTAACCTATCTTCGACCCTGGGGAGTTATAATAGTTGGTCCTTAAGAACGCTGATAAATACAAACAAGCAACATCGCGAAAGTAAAAATGCGGAAATACATCTTAGAGGCATCCAGCTCGTCTCCTACAGCGCCAAGTGTCCAGCTAACTCAAGAAAATATGTTTGGGCTGGCTCAAGCATTAAAAGAAATATAACGCCCAGATTATTATGGTAAAACAAGCGTGTGCAAATCACAAGGAATTGTTATATCTTATAAAACCTTTCAAAATAAAGGTATCAAGTAAGACCACACCGCACATAAATACGGACGGTGTTTTACCTTACGATAACCAAAATATTTTTATTGAAAATTCAATGATATTATAATAATTTCTAAGGTATAAAATAAATTATAAATATAGTTGGAATGCTTGAGTCTCACGCTCCAACATAGGTAGACACAACTAAGTCCATATGGTACTTATTGAATAATGAATTCCATTAATGATAAGGCTACCGGGGTACTACTTCTCACAGTACATCTCTAGAAAATATGTACAAAGATCGAACCCATCGAACCCCTACGAATCAGGATCGGCCAACCCCTTAGTAGATGTATCAAATATGCCATCATCCCTATTGCTTTGCAACCGGTTCCTAAGAGCTTTCATGCACAGACAAATCGATAAATATGTGTGTGTGTGTGTGTGTGTATAAAAGGGTGATGACAATACCCTAATGGGTGTGACACACAAAGCCCTAAAGCATATCCCATGTTTTAATCATTCCGGATTGATGAGGCTTAAGGCTACGTTTTACCTTTTATATAGAAATCCCACTTGGAATGCTTGCATAGTCCTCCAAATGATAATGCAACGTCATCATTCGTCCATACAAGGTGCTCAGTGTATGCACAAACCGACGTTAGTACTTATATGACGCAGCGGGAATACGAAAAATTAGGTGAAACGGTGAAAGTAGCAGTCGGTGGATTGAAAGATACTGAAATGCCCAAATTCGTTGATCCAAAGATACCGAATTCTAGCTATCTCTGACACGTTGATCGCGCACGATACCGTGAAGAGAGATCTACAATTCTTCGAGCGTTGATCAAGCGCACTTGATTCCGCGAATTGGCTTCAATGAACGTTGATTCGAGCGCACTCGAATACCGTAAGTGGAGATAGGAGATCACACTCATACCAATTTAATGAAAGCACAAAGCTAACAAACAAGATGTAACGACCCGTATTTGTACGTGTTGATAAATCGTAGAATTATTAGGTCGTTAGTATTGTTTATGTCATCCATAGCCTAAGTCGTGTAAAAGATGGCTCATAAGGTAGTTAACTCGGTTGCATAGGGTCCTTAGATCGGCTCTTGGTTAGGTCGTAGATGGTTTTAAGTCGTGAACGACTTAGGGGATTACGACCTAGCAGTTTAGATGTGTTAGCGAGTTATAAAAGTTAACATAGTGGTAAACGACTTATCGAGTTAATAGTTGTAATAGGTTAACAAGTTAGTGGTGTAGCGGGTTAGCAAGTTACGACTTAAAGGGGGTTAACGGGTTACGACTTAAGAACTGGGACGAGTTAGCGGGTTAGTGGTGAACGACTTAGTGCTAGGGCTTAAGTCATAAGCGACGTAAGTATGGTTAGGTCGTTGGACGACTTAAGGTAGGCCGCTAGGAAGTTAAGTCAAAGCATTTGTTAACCCGGGATGCTTTTGGGTCGTTAATGACTTAGTTAAGTCGCGGCATCGTAGATCCACGTTCTTTTTTTAGGTCGCGTAACATCTGGACCGTTGATTTTGTTAAGTCGGACCTATTTAAGTCGGCAATATAGTTAGTCTTTATGTTGTATAGGTGATAAGTCATTCGAAGGCTTGAGTTGTTAGGGGCTTGAGTCGTTGGGTCGGCTTAGTGTTAGGTCGTATGAGTCGTAAAGCCGTGAGTCGTTAAGTAGTAAGTCGGCGGAGTTTTAGGTCGTAGGTCGTTGGGTTTCGATGAGTCGTGGATGACCTAAAACCGAGTGGACGACTTAAAACCGTGCGACTTAAGGATTTCAGCTATAAATAGGGGCGTCTATCTTCACTTTTTGGCACCGGATTTTGAAGCGACGAAGTGCTGCCATTTTGAGAGCTCGACTACAACTCTTCTTCACTTCTTTTCTCCACTCTAATCTAGTGATTTCTTCCATCTAAATTGAAGATCAAATCGAAGATCCAAGAGCCAAAGTTGAAGATCTTCAACCAACAAAGAGAGATTTCATCGATTGAAGTGAGATTTTGCCGGACCAAGCTTGGTTCTTTGCTGTCCAGATCTGGAGTTGATTGTTTTTGAGGTGTTTAGGTGATTCGGTGAGTGGTTGTTATCTCTCACACGGACCCAAGGGAGTATATTGGATTGGTGGCTTGTTTATGTGTTAAAGATAGTGATTTCTTGCATTTTTCCTTAAGTCTGCATGTAGATCTATCACCTATGAAGTTTTGATATCTATTTTACTACATGTTCACTTGTGCAAGTTCATTCATCAAGTTATAGAGACATTTGCCTATGATTCATACTTGTTAGATTTGGACACTTTAATTTACCAAATTGCCATTATTGTTGTAATTGCTTATTAGATCTTGTAGAATGTTTGATTGCTTGGATTAATGATTGATTTATGATTGATTTGATTGTTTCAAATTAGCTAGTAGTTGATTTGAACAAGTTGGTCGAAGATGATTCAAAAGCAAAGTGGAAAGGCTCTTGAATGGTGAAAGCTGCTTGTGGCATATGAAGCGGATGTGGAAGCTCATATGGATAGATTCGATGATGATGGACTTTGCCATGATGCGATGAGGCAAACCATGATGTGAGATGGGACTTTGCTATGATGCGTTGAAGCAAAGCATGATGTGTGAAAGCCTTGGTTTAATCCAGACGGGATCATCCCAAGTATGTTGATAACTCGGTGATGCGGTCCGGGTTGGTTGACAATGGTGGGCTCGAGAGGCGCTTGGGCCAGTGTGGAAATAGTCGTCGAGGAGGATGACTAGGAAGCCTGGATCTTATCGTTATTGAAGGTTCTAGCATGCTCAAAGCAAGAGTATGTTGGAACGGGTCACGATGACGTTCCAGACACGGGTCATGATGACGTGTTAGTACTCTGGGCAGATGCGATAGTCCTAGGCACGGGTCATGATGACGTGCAGAGTTATGTCTAGAACCGGGGTTGCCATTAGCCCTTGACGGACGGCTGAAAGAAGGTGCCGGTCATTCAATTAACGGTGATATCGAGGCAATGTTAACAGTGATAGCCAGAGTCATGGATGTTTGATTGTACCATCATTCGGTCTCAAGAGCGGTGTTTTCTGGGTGCTTATCTGATCTTGGTTTAGGCCTTGGGGGTTTGTATTTGGAAAACATCGACCTTGACTCGAGTGATAATTACTTTACTTAAATTGTCTGCTTTGCTATGCTTGTTTATGCTTAGTGGGTCTGGGGGCTATCACTATGGAATGAGGTGGAGTGGGATGGTTCAGTTCCTATTCCTTTTATCCTTTATGCTCTTTTGGTATGTTTGATAGTTAATTTACTGCTCACTAAGACTGTTGTCTGACTCAAGGTTTTATGTTCAACTCTTATTACCTTGGGCTGTTCATCCATGTTGGGATGGGCAGACTAGATAGCAGGTGACAGGTGCTGTTCTTGGCTACCAACACTGTTGATGACGAGGATGAGCTGGAGGCTAGCATATTAGTTTTCTTACTATATATACTGGATGTTCCGCTGCTTGTATATGTTTTGAGTGTTATGTAGTGAGGCTTGATGTATTGATTGTTCAGATGTTTGTATCAAACCTTTATGAAGTCTATGTGATGATATTCTGTTATGAGCTTCACTATATACATATATTTCTCTATTGTATTTTGTCCATGAACTGTGAGTTGTACGATAGAGTTTCTGTTTTATCTTACCCTGGCTATCGTCCATGGCTGCCTGGCACGGCTTTCAGCGCGCCATTCCCTTGTTTAGTGCGGGAGTCATGGGCGGTCGTCACATTTGGTATCAGAGCTTTGGTTAATCGATTTTAGCCAACGCTCGCTGACGTAACTACGTATGAGAGACGTAATTGTATTTTGATGGATGATTACTATATATATAATATAGTAGCTTAGAAGGATTTGAACTCCTTATGCAGTTGTTTCTCAAGGTGTTCTAAGTCATTCCTTTTTGTAGATATTAAGGATGAGTCGAAGAGGGAGACCAGCTGCTAGGGAAAGCCGTGCTGTTGGGGGAGCTACTGACTATGCTGCGATGTTCGAAGCTATGATGACTTCGATCATGAGAAGGATACCAGCTTCAGGACAGTCAGTAGATGTTGGAGTTCAAGTTCAAGCTCCAAGACCAGTGGATTTTGCTAAGTTGTGTAAGGACTATACTGCTCTTGGAGGGAAGGTTTTCTTGGGAACGGAATCAACCGTTGATGTTCAGAGATGGATTGATGCTTGTAGAAGGATCTTTGGCGATTTGGGAATTGAGGATGCAACTAAGAGGAAGCTTGCATCAAGGCAGCTTCAGGGAAGGGCTTCTGATTGGTGGAATTCTATCACCATTGATACTCCAGAAGAAGAGATTACTTGGGAGCAATTCCAAGTTAGATTTGAAGCTAAGTTCATTTCTACGGCCCAGAAATCTATTATGTTTAAGAAGTTTGTGGAGCTCAAGCAAGGTGGGAGACCAGTTCTTGAGTATGTTTCAGAGTTTGAAGCTTTGTCCAAGTATGCTCGGTCGTATATTGAATCTCCCTATCAGAAGAATGAGAAGTTTGTGACAGGCTTGGACAGTTATCTTGGAAGACAGTTGGTGGATCATCTGGACGATCCATTTGAGAAGCTTGTGGAGAAAGCTCTCAGGCACGAGAGTTTGTTTCCTAAGGAAGGGTCTGTTGTTGCTGTGACCAAGGAAGAGTCCAAACCACAGCAGGGTGGAAATAAGAAGTGGAAGCAGCAACAGCAGAAGGGTAAGGATGGCCAGAAGAAGCCAAAGGGTGAAGTGACCTGCTACAATTGTCGGCAGAAGGGCCATCTCTCCAGGGATTGCAAGAATCCAAAGGTACTGTTGAAGTGCTACAACTGTGATAAGTTGGGGCATATTAGGAAGAATTGTCCAGAACCACAGAAGGACAAACAGATTGTGCAAGCTTATGCTATGGGGGCTGTTCCATCGTCTTCGAAAGCTCCTACTATTGATGAGAAAGGGAAGAGTGTGGTGGCTCAAGGTACGCTTTCCATTTGTGGTGTTCCAGTTAGAGTATTGTTTGATACTGGGGCGTCGCATTCGTTTGTTTGTGATGATTTGGTAGGCCGGTTGGGTTTGGAACCGGAAATTGTTGATAGACCATTGGTTGTGACTAATCCAGTTGGGGGTTCGTCTTGTTTGTGTATGGTATGCCGTGGTCTAGTTGTATCGAGTCATGATTGCTCTTTTGTTTGTGATTGTTTTGTTCTGAACTTTGCGGGGTTCAGAATTATTTTGGGTATGGACTGGCTTAGGAAGTATGCGGCAAAGGTTGATTGTGAGAAACTGGAGGTGACAGTCGGGAATGTGGAAGGGCGAAAGGTTGTGATACGATGTAAGCATGAAGAAGGCGTCTTCATGGGCTTCATGTATTCGCTGGTTGTTCCACGGGATGGACCGTCATCGATGCCGGTTGTGAATGGATTTGAGGACGTCTTTGATGAGGTCAAAGGGTTACCGCCGCATAGGGAGATCGAGTTTCGTATCGATCTAGTTGAGGGAGCCAGACCTGTTGTGATGCCTCTTAGACGGATGGCGCCTAGAGAACAACAAGAGCTGAAGGAGCAGGTTGATGACCTTTTTCGGAAAGGATTCATTCGGCGTAGTGTGTCCGAATGGGGTGCACCAGTTGTGTTTGCAACCAAAGCGGATGGATCGTTGAGGTTGTGTGTGGATTATCGTGAGCTGAATAAGGTGACTAAGAAGAACAAGTATCCATTGCCGAGAATAGATGACTTGTTTGATCAGCTTCACGAGGCTAAGGTGTTTTGTCAGATGGATTTGGCAACGGGATTTCACCAGTTGAGAGTGGCTAAGGATAGTGTGTCGAAGACTGCTTTTAGGACACCATCCGGTTTTTATGAGTGGCTGGTAATGCCGTTTGGATTGACTAACGCACCAGCATATTTTGTGGATCTTATGAATAGAGTGTTCAGAGATCAGTTGAACAAGTTTGTACTTGTGTTCGTGGATGATATTCTGATTTATTCCAGAACAGAGGAAGAGCACAAGACACACTTGCGTATCGTTTTGGAAATCTTGCGGAAACATCAGCTGAAGGCTAAGTTTTTGAAGTGTCACTTCTGGAAGAGTGAAGTGAGGTTCTTAGGCCATATTATCTCTGGAAATGGAATAGCGATTGATCCCGCTAAGGTGGCAGCAATCCAGGATTGGGTTAGAACTAAGAATGCATCTGATGTGAGAAGTTTTCTTGGATTAGCAGGATATTATCGTCGGTTTATCAAAGACTTTTCCAAGAAAGCTGCACCGTTAACAGGATTGACGAAAAAAAACCAAGTGTTTAGATGGGATGATAAGTGTGAGCAAGCTTTCGTAATCCTGAAAGAGCGACTGACAAGTGCTCCTGTTTTGACTATTCCAAGTGGGAATGGTGAGATGGTGGTTTACACCGATGCATGTGGTACTGGACTTGGAGCAGTGCTAATGCAGAAGGATACAGTTGTTGCGTATGCAAGTCGACAACTGAAGCCGCATGAAAGGAATTACCCGACTCATGATTTGGAGTTAGCGGCGATTGTTTCTGCTCTGAAGATGTGGAGACATTATTTATTGGGAGTTCGATTCGAGTTGTTTACAGATCATAAGTCGTTGAAGTATCTGTTCTCCCAAAAGGATTTGAATCTTCGGCAGCAACGATGGCTAGAGTTCTTAGCATCATATGATTTTGGAATAGCCTATACTCAGGGAAAAGGTAACGCAGTGGCCGATGCGTTAAGTCGAAGACATGCAGGATTGGGAGCCATGTTTTCGGAATGGAAGAGTCTCGAGTATTTGGCTGGATTTGACTTCAGGCCTAGATGTGAATTGGAATCTGAGATGTTGGCAAACTTAACGATAAGACCTACTCTTGTGGAAAGGATTGGCGAGAGCCAAAAGCGATATGATAAGATTGTCAAGATTATCCGTGATTTGGAATCTGGATTGAATCCAGAAAAGGATAAAGGATTTGAAGTCGATCGAGAGGGTTGGCTTCGGAAACAAGGACGACTAGTTGTTCCCGATATAGATGGATTGAGAGATGAAGTTCTGAGGGAAAGTCATCACTCGAAGTTGACGATTCATCCAGGTGGAAATAAGATGTATCGGGATATTAAGAGAACCTATTACTGGGAAGGTATGAAGAAGGATGTTGGAAATTTTATTTCCAAATGTATGAACTGCCAGTTGGTGAAGGCTGAGTAGAAGAAGCCTAGTGGATTGCTTCAGCCATTAGAGGTTCCTACATGGAAGTGGGAGCAGGTATCGATGGATTTTATCGATGGTCTACCTAGAACCAGGGCAGGAAATGAAGGGATTTGGGTCATCGTAGATCATTTGACTAAGAGTGCAAGATTCATTCCTGTTCGATCAACTAGGACTGCATCGAAGTTGGCTGAGTTGTATGTTAAGTAGATAGTTCGATTCCATGGTATTCCGAAGAGTATAGTGAGCGATCGATACCCATTGTTCACTAGTGGATTTTGGAAGAGCTTCCAGGAAGTTTTGGGAACCGAGTTGTGTTTGAGTACGGCTTATCACCCCCAAACGGATGGTCAGACCGAGAGAGTCAACCGAGTTTTGGAAGATCACCTGAGGGCATGTGTTTTGGATTTCGGAGGATCATGGGAAGATCACCTTCATTTGGTGGAATTTGCGTATAATAATAGTTACCAGTCAAGCATTGGTATGGCACCGTATGAAGCTTTGTATGGAAGACCGTGTAACTCTCCGACATGTTGGTTGGAAACTGGAGAAAAGTTGATACTTAGGCCAGAGATGATCCGACAGACTACGGATTGCATAGAGATCATTCGGCGATGAATGAAGGCAGCCCAAGATCGTCAGAAAAGTTATGCCGATAATCATCGTAAGGATTTGGAATTCGACGTAGGAGATATGGTTTTTGTGAAGATTTCTCCTCTGAAGAATGTTATTCGATTCAGGAAGAAAGGAAAATTGACTCCAAGATTTGTTGGACCATTCCCGATCATCGAACGAATTGGAAAGCTCGCCTATAGATTGGAGCTACCGGAAAAGATGGCGGGTGTGCACAATGTTTTTCATGTATCTTATCTACGGAGGTATGTGCATGACCCAAGTACGGTGGTTTCTGCTGATAGCTGTGAAGATTTAGAAGTTGATCCAGTGGTTACGAGACCTCGTAAGCCGCTTCGTGTTGTTGAAACCGACACGAAACAGCTTAGGAGGAAGACGATTACGTTGCTCAAGGTACAATGGAGTGATGATGTTAACGACTGTACATGGGAGGAGGAAGAGAGGATGAAGGCAGCTCATCCTGAACTCTTCGAGGTATGGCCCTAAGGTGTCGTGACATCTCATGAATTTGTAGCTTGTTCTAATCTTAGAATTCTGCATGCTAGGCTAGAAATTGGATGCATGGTTTGTTGATTGCTATGGATGGTAGGCATGCAGAATAGTTTGGATGCTTCTGTTTGATTGGAATTTTGGGGGCGAAATTCCTAAGGGGGGAGAATGTAACGACCCGTATTTGTACGTGTTGATAAATCGTAGAATTATTAGGTCGTTAGTATTGTTTATGTCATCCATAGCCTAAGTCGTGTAAAAGATGGCTCATAAGGTAGTTAACTCGGTTGCATAGGGTCCTTAGATCGGCTCTTGGTTAGGTCGTAGATGGTTTTAAGTCGTGAACAACTTAGGGGATTACGACCTAGCAGTTTAGATGTGTTAGCGAGTTATAAAAGTTAACATAGTGGTAAACGACTTATCGAGTTAATAGTTGTAATAGGTTAACGAGTTAGTGGTGTAGCAGGTTAGCAAGTTACGACTTAAAGGGGGTTAACGGGTTACGACTTAAGAACTAGGATGAGTTAGCAGGTTAGTGGTGAATGACTTAGTGCAAGGGCTTAAGTCGTAAGCGACTTAAGTATGGTTAGGTCGTTGGACGACTTAAGGTAGGTCGCTAGGAAGTTAAGTCAAAGCATTTGTTAACCCGGGATGCTTTTGGGTCGTTAATGACTTAGTTAAGTCGCGGCATCGAAGATCCGCGTTCTTTTTTTAGGTCGGTAACATCTGGACCGTTGATTTTGTTAAGTCGGACCTAGTTAAGTCGGCAATATAGTTAGTCTTTAGGTTGTATAGGTGATAAGTCATTCGAAGGCTTGAGTTGTTAGGGGCTTGAGTCGTTGGGTCGGCTTAGTGTTAGGTCGTATGAGTCGTAAAGCCGTGAGTCGTTAAGTAGTAAGTCGGCGGAGTTTTAGGTCGTAGGTCGTTGGGTTTCGATGAGTCGTGGATGACCTAAAACCGAGTGAATGACTTAAAACCGTGCGACTTAAGGATTTCAGCTATAAATAGGGGCGTCTATCTTCACTTTTTGGCACCGGATTTTGAAGCGACGAAGTGCTGCCATTTTGAGAGCTCGACTACAACTCTTCTTCACTTCTTTTCTCCACTCTAATCTAGTGATTTCTTCCATCTAAATTGAAGATCAAATCGAAGATCCAAGAGCCAAAGTTGAAGATCTTCAACCAACAAAGAGAGATTTCATCGATTGAAGTGAGATTTTGCCGGACCAAGCTTGGTTCTTTGCTGTCCAGATCTGGAGTTGATTGTTTTTGAGGTGTTTAGGTGATTCGGTGAGTGGTTGTTATCTCTCACACGGACCCAAGGGAGTATATTGGATTGGTGGCTTGTTTATGTGTTAAAGATAGTGATTTCTTGCATTTTTCCTTAAGTCTGCATGTAGATCTATCACCTATGAAGTTTTGATATCTATTTTACTACATGTTCACTTATGCAAGTTCATTCATCAAGTTATAGAGACATTTGCCTATGATTCATACTTGTTAGATTTGGACACTTTAATTTACCAAATTGCCATTATTGTTGTAATTGCTTATTAGATCTTGTAGAATGTTTGATTGCTTGGATTAATGATTGATTTATGATTGATTTGATTGTTTCAAATTAGCTAGTAGTTGATTTGAACAAGTTGGTCGAAGATGATTCAAAAGCTAAGTGGAAAGGCTTTTGAATGGTGAAAGCTTCTTGTGGCATATGAAGCGGATGTGGAAGCTCATATGGATAGATTCGATGATGATGGACTTTGCCATGATGCGATGAGGCAAACCATGATGTGAGATGGGACTTTGCTATGATGCGTTGAAGCAAAGCATGATGTGTGAAAGCCTTGGTTTAATCCAGACGGGATCATCCCAAGTATGTTGATAACTCGGTGATGCGGTCCGGGTTGGTTGACAATGGTGGGCTCGATAGGCGCTTGGGCCAGTGTGGAAATAGTCGTCGAGGAGGATGACTAGGAGGCTTGGATCTTATCGTTATTGAAGGTTCTAGCATGCTCAAAGCAAGAGTACGTTGGAACGGGTCACGATGACGTTCCAGACACGGGTCATGATGACGTGTCAGTACTCTGGGCAGATGCGATAGTCCTAGGCACGGGTCATGATGACGTGTGGAGTTATGTCTAGAACCGGGGTTGCCATTAACCCTTGACGGACGGCTGAAAGAAGGTGCCGGTCATTCAATTAACGGTGATATCGAGGCAATGTTAACAGTGATAGCCAGAGTCATGGATGTTTGATTGTACCATCATTCGGTCTCAAGAGAGGTGTTTTCTGGGTGCTTATCTGATCTTGGTTTAGGCCTTGGGGGTTTGTATTTGGAAAACATCGACCTTGACTCGAGTGATAATTACTTTACTTAAATTGTCTGCTTTGCTATGCTTGTTTATGCTTAGTGGGTCTGGGGGCTATCACTGTGGAATGAGGTGGAGTGGGATGGTTGAGTTCCTATTCCTTTTATCCTTTATGCTCTTTTGGTATGTTTGATAGTTAATTTACTGCTCACTAAGACTGTTGTCTGACTCAAGGTTTTATGTTCAACTCTTATTACCTTGGGCTGTTCATCCATGTTGGGATGGGCAGACTAGGTAGCAGGTGACAGGTGTTGTTCTTGGCTACCAACGCTGTTGATGACGAGGATGAGCTGGAGGCTAGCATATTAGTTTTCTTACTATATGTACTGGATGTTCCGCTGCTTGTATATGTTTTGAGTGTTATGTAGTGAGGCTTGATGTATTGATTGTTCAGATGTTTGTATCAAACCTTTATGAAGTCTATGTGATGATATTCTGTTATGAGCTTCACTATATACATATATTTCTCTATTGTATTTTGTCCATGCACTGTGAGTTGTACGATAGAGTTTTTGTTTTATCTTACCCTGGCTATCGTCCATGGCTGCCTGGCACGCCTTTCAGCGCCCCATTTCCTTGTTTAGTTCGGGAGTCATGGGCGGTCGTCACACAAGAGTTTATTCCAAAATCAACCAAGTTACAAATGACCAACACAACCGCTATTTATAGCGTTTTACGACCCAGACCCTTATGTTATTTCCGACCTAACACCCCACGACTTACGACTTAACCAAGGTCGCTCGCAACTTAATCATTCAGCGACTCAATTTATTACATCACCACACACACATGGCCGACCTAACTACTTGCCGACCTACGAGTTACAAATAAAAGCGACACAACAGTATTACGACTCAACAACAACACACGACCTATCGTTACAAGACAGTACGCGACTTAACAAATACAACGACATACGACTTAACGACCTAAACACACACGACCTATCAGCAACAGGGATACTTCACGCGACTTATGAGTTAGGTCGTTCGCGACCTAATGAAGCGGCAATCAGGAACTCTTCACAATCTTCTTCACATGACCTATCACCTTCGCGACCTATCAACTTCACGACCTATCACCTGAGCGACCCATCAAGTTGACTCGTGAGCGTTCTTCGCTAGGTCGCGAATTCCCACTAGGTCGTAGCCGACCTAAGACGTGTTGTCCCGGTTCCTGTAACTCGCGAGGTTGGTCTTTCTGCCTTGTTAGGTCGCTTGGCTGACTCATCATCATGTTAGGTCGTGAACGGCCTTCACTAGGTCGTGAGCGACCTAAAATTCCCGAGCGACCTAAAACCGTGGCCTCCTCCAAACGACATAAGGGGCTTGAACAATTCAACTTCCTTGAGTCTGTAGATCGCGTTGCATCATTATACTACATCCATTTTGGAATCACCATTAGGATTAATAGCAAATAGCCCTTGCCCGTCTTCAATTCCATCATCGTTAAGACGTCTTCAATTCAAACACTTCAGTTGGTTCGAAGTGGTTTTTAGATAATTCGTACTTATTCGATTTGGTCTCCTCGAACCGACATTCAATAGTTTTCGATAAAATCAAGTTCGGTTCTTTGAAAATAAGTAGACAATACGTAACATTAGAAACCACCTCATAACTTTTTAAGTGGATAGATTTTCTTACCAGTCGCCCTAGAAATAACATAAGAAGTTTATATGTAGTAGTATCAACAAAGATAACTATTCCATATAATTCTCGTGTTACTCTTAGATATTTCCTAAGTTAAAAATTGGTCAAGATTTGATAATTAGCTATTTAACTATCAAATAAACAAACAATCAAATATAGTTTAAATTTCATATGTTGTCCATTAAACATCTTTAATTAATCTTCAATAATAAATCTCTTCCAATGTTTACCAAAATAATTGTACACTTTTCTCACTGGTATAAGTATATTCTCAAACCATTTACTTTTATATTTGGAAAAACTTTCTATACATTCATACAATGATATAAGAATATTCACAAAACATTTAAGGGATATTTTATATTTCAAAGTCATATTAAACGGGTTAAAACAGTTTTCTTTAAAAATGTTGTTTTACCATATACCCAAACCATTAATCCTTCGGTTCTAAGTATGGAAATTTCTTCATACCACCAAATCTAGGAAGGATTGCTTATTTATTTCATAACCTGGTTTATTTTTACAATTGATCCAATTCATATGAAATCAAAGTTTTATAAACCCAATACTTCCCTTTCTAATTCCAAGGTCTCTTTCCAATTTATCTTTAACAAACCCTTAAATTAAAATAATTCTCTTTATAATTTTTATTATTATTTTAAACACTTTTTATTTAATAAATTGATTACCTTTAAAACCTCCTCATATAAACAATTAATTAAGTTTTGAAGCACCATTAGTAACTAATTAATTAACCTTAAGTCGTTATTAATACATAATTAATAAACTCAATCACTATTAAATAAATGATTAT
This sequence comes from Allium cepa, assembly GCA_030765085.1. NCBI lineage: Eukaryota > Viridiplantae > Streptophyta > Magnoliopsida > Asparagales > Amaryllidaceae > Allium > Allium cepa. Next base: position 868,288,238 of record CM060943.1, on the reverse strand, counting down.
TTTACTTAATTACAAATTTCCAAAACATCATTTTAAATAATTAACTAACTATAAATATCAACTTTGAAATAACATAAAAAAAAAATTGATTAACTTTAAATATCATTATTGAAAAATAATTAGTTGGCTTTAAGATATTATTATTACAAAATTAGTCAACTTTAAAATATTATTATTCAGATAATATCAATTTAACCATTTAAAATTAGAAAACACTTTACTTTAAAATATTTTAAAGTAAAAGCAGATTAAAATCCATTTCCTTTCTCATTTTTAAAAGAGGCTTCGCGACCACACTGGCACTAGACATGTTACCACAATTTTCAGTTAAACAATCCGGAACATATCACTGATATTTACGTAAGCAACAAATATGGAAATAAATTTCATAATTAATAAACTACAAAAAACACATTATTTGTTCAAGTCAACTGGGACATCAATAAATGTCCACATTTATAAAATAGCAGAACAACGTTTTATTCTACTAAAAAGAATGTTGATGACAAAATATAGTTACCTAACAATGTAATTATTTTCCATGACTATTAATTAATCAATGATAGATACTTCAACAAATCTGTCTAGTTTTAATATAAATGTATTCTACTAGATAATACGACCCTAAATGTCAAAATCCACAGGTCAAACGGACTTCGTTTATGTGCGTTATAATTTTCAGAGTCTAAAACTATTTGATTTAAAACTCAATTACAAACTCAAGCCCAATCGGCCTAATATACTAAACTCAAACCCAAGCCAACAAAGCTTCTCCTTCCTCAAAACCACGTTCCCAAATCCAATTCAAATTGCCAACCGTAAAACTGGAAACAAATCCAAAAACTTCTGCACGTTCGTGTATGTGCACGACACTGATATGCTACCACCGCCCTTCGTCCACCACACCGACCATCCCCACATGCTAATCTTGCCAAGCTCGACTAGACCATACCACCAACGTCAACTTCGGTACCCACACACCATATCAAGCTCTCTACCCAAATCAAAGTCTCGTACAGGTAACCAAAAGCACTTCAACGCCGTCGCCTTAACCAATTTCAGACCCTACCTAGCCACCGTTAGCACCGCTACCCAATAGCTCACCTTTCAGCCCAATCGCACCATACTCGATGCTCCACACCACCATCGAAGACCCATAATTTGAGCCAAAACCCATCATACCCTTAAACCCTAACTCAAGCTCTCCAGCCAACCTCCGATCACTATGCGCCAAGCGACTCCCACCACACCACTGCCTTGACCCAAGGTTGCTCCACCTCTAGTCGCTCCACCCATAACCACCAGATCGTCGAAAATTAAATTGATTTTAGATCAAAATCCAATCATCTCTTTGCCACAACCAAATCTCACAGCGTCAAATCCCATGAACAACCTTAAAAATCTCGCATCGATGATACGAACCCTCTCGTATGCTCCATTCATCGTTTCACAATCAACGAAAAGTATTTGTTTCTCGACACTTACTGTGATTGAGAAAATTCGCCCACCACACTCAATGAAACGTCGAGCAAACATTTTTAGAAATAAATTTAGAATATATCGAACAACTCCTCAGTTGATCATTTTAGCCAAACCTAAACGGATTGTGAGATAATGAATTTTGAAAATAAGATGGAAAAGGTTTCTTTACGTTTTCAGCTAACAGTAAGTAGTAAATAAGATAAATTTGTTTCTTCTAGGTTTACAGTAGGTATATTTCCATTTTCAAATCAAATTTTGAAATTTTATACCATATATCTAATCATGATAGTTGTTTTAAACAAATCAACCCAGCTATAAGTTCCTCACATTTATTACATATGAAATCAAATCAAATAAACAAAGAAATGAGATCTTGCCTTCCACATTACTTAAAAAGCTTCAATTTTTTATTTTTAGTGAAAGAAGAATGTATGTGTTAAAAGATGAGATTGTTTTTCAAAATAAACAGAAGTAAAGAGGGTTGAAAAGTGGAGTAATGAAGATAAATTGAAATTGAAGGATGGAATGAAAATGAGATGAATATTTATTTTTATAAATGCAAAACTAATGACCATAATGCACTTACTCCTAATTTTCAACTCTCGCATTTTCTAAACAGTCATCCAAAAGAAAATATGTTGGAATTTAGGTTAATCTTTGCACCTTTGCTAAGTCGCACACTTAAGGAGCCTCTTCCATTCAAATCCATCATTTCCTATTTTAAATTTAAACATACTTCTTTCATTTTACATCATTATTATTAATATTATTTTATCTACACGTTTCAAAATAAAATGTTTAAAAATATAGTTGTTGTTTTATAGTTTGTACAAGAGTGTTACAACTTTTAATAACTTCGTGTTTGATAAAAAGATGAAAATAAAAAATGCGTATTTCAGTCAAATTTTTTATTTTTCATCGAACTATCAATTTATGTAAACCGGATTCAAAAATATATTTTCTATCATTATTTATAATTTTAAAAAGAGAGTTATTTAATTATTAAAACCATTAATTGAATATTTAAATTAAATTACATATTCACAAATCAAGATGATAAAATTCTGGATCGGCGCATTCTTCCCCCTTAAAAGAATTTCGACCCAAAATTTCAAAACAAACTAAACCCTTTAATAAGGTTAAATTGAATCCTAAACCCATAAGTACCAACGTTGTTCATAAGCCCGTATGATGTGCAAGATCATTCATATGCACTATCTGAATCGGTCACTTACTTGAATACATAAACTTCTCTTTCGAACGAGTATCGCTCGCCCGACTTCCCTAGTGTAGACACCTTTCGGGCTCCTTGATTAGGAATCTCCGTTCTTCTTATATAGTTATGGTATAAAACATCGTTAACCTATCAAGAACCATCACTAAGTGTTTGTCGTAAAGAATCAAGTGATAAACCCTTATTTGGAATGGTGTGAAACACCTCAAGGCATGTACTCAAATCTTGAATCAAGAATCGTACAAAGGAGTGAACAACGTATAATTTACATACCTACTTTTCCTGGTTCTTACTTATAATTTTTTTTTTAAACTTTAAGATCATTTATCAAAATATTTCAAAAAAACTTAACTTAAGTTTAACTTGTATCCTGAGAGTTTATACAAATATTTGATTCAACCATATTACTTTGAATTTAATTTGAGAACTAAATACCCGAGGTTTTTTTTTCCACATTGATAGTATACATTTTAACCATAATACATACATACATACATACATATATATATATATATATATATGTATGTATGTATATATATAGCCCGAGAAACTCAAAAAATGATACTAAGGAACTGGTACTACTCATTAGTATCACACAACCCTTTTTCTAAAAAGTGTAATACTTAAGAGAAGTGGTTACCATTCAAACACATCTCCTACTCATTTTTAGTCACTTTTGAGCTATTCGAACTTTTAACATAAAAAATACTTCTTCTTTTTTGAGTATTTTTTTGAAATAACACTTATATATATATATATATATATATATATATATATAAGTGAAGATATAGCTTCAGTGCTTCATTCACTAAAACTTGCTCCAGGCTTATTCAAATTCGAACTCATTTCGAGCGCGCAATGGTAAAGGGTATAATTTACTTAGTGCACTTACAACGTTCGCCTAAATAAACATCATATCGTCAATTAAAAGACTATTCAGATTTCCACAAAGCAAATCGAGATGTTCTCTCGAACTATCCAAAGGAAAATTTACATTCCTTAAAATTCTCTTGAACACGTAACACAATTATTTTATTTTTCTAAAAATCGTTTAAATTTTTTCCAAAAGCAAAAAAATTTAAATTCCCAAAAATACTCTTTAATTTGTAAATCACATCTTATAAACCAAATTTATAAAATCAACCTTATATCCTAACAAAATTTATAAGTCACTGCTTATATCATAACCTTCTTTGATTAAAAATACCTTTTACCTAAGTAAATTCATTAACCCTACCTTAATAATGAACGCCTTATACTCAAATCATGAAATTGAATTCATAAGAAGTATTTTTTATGTTAACAAGTTCAAATAGCTCAAAAGTTATTATTTTAATTCGATAAATAAGATAACTTTACTTAGGACTATGTTTTATATAAAAAGGAATAATCTTTACCATTCAAACACATCTCCAACCCATTTTTAGTCACTTTTGAGCTATTCGAACTTGTTGACATAAAAAATACTTCTAGTTTTTTGAATATTATTTTGAAATAACACTATATATATATATATATATATATATATATAGGTGAAGACATAGCTTCAGTGCTTCATTCACTAAAACTTGCTCTAGGCTCATTCGAATTCGAACTCATTTTGAGTGTGCAATGGTGTTAACGCTAAAATGTGAACGCTAACACCCCGGTGTGTAAAGTGTAGTTGTGAAAGCACCACCCGATAGATCGGGAAAGAATTACAAGCAAGTAATAGCAGAAAAGCAGTAAACAACAACGATTTTATAGTGGTTCGGCTTAAGGGTATAGCCTACGTCCACTCTAAGTACTTTTATTAATAATCCCGTTACAAACTGATACAATTCTTCTCAAGTACAATACACTTCAAGTTACAAGTGATTTGGAACAAGTCTTAAGCTCCAATGTCGATTAAAGTCCTTAGATTCATGTTGAAGATGTGTGGTTTCTTCGTGAATTCCTTTGATGTATTCCTCTAATCTTGGAAGCTCTAAGTGTTGATGAAGTTCTCAATGCAGCAAGGTAACGGTGTATGAAGAGAATGTGCCAAAAGTCCCCTGAAAGTTGGAGGTGGCTATGTATTTATAGGCAAGCCTGGATAGAAGTTTTTTCGCCCAAGTCCTGAGTCGTGACCGACTCAGGCTAAGTCGTGGCCGACTTAACATAAGTCGTGGTCGGCTTAGCGAGTTAACATGCGCGTGTCTGAACTCATATCACTAGTCTTAGGTCGTTGCCGAGTTAACATGCGCGTGTCAAGTAGCTGTATAGGATTTGCCTTCATTTGCCTGGGTCGTGAACGGCTTGGCATATGTCTTAAGTCGGTTGCGACTTAAGTATAGGTCGTGCACCTTTCCATGTCCTGATCAGTTAGGTCGGCAACTCCTTTAGGTAATTAGATCGGTACTTAAGTTAGGTCAGTAGACTTCCTAAGTCGGCATCCTTTAAGGCATTAGGTCGTTATCCATTTAGGGCCTTAGGTCGGGAACTTTGTAAGGGCATTGAGTCGCTGTCCCTTCTGAGTCATTAAGTCGGTAACTATTGAGTCGTCATTCATTTTAGGTCGGCAATGAGCTAAGGCTGTTGGGTCGGTATTTATGTTGAGTCGGTAGCCTCGTTGAAGTGTTAAGTCGGCATACCCTTAGGCCTTAGGTCGGCACCCCCTGTTGAGCCTTAGGTCGGCATGCTTCTAACTGTTAGGTCGGTAAGTCATGGTCGAGTCGGAGTTAACATTTGCCCCTCGAAGTATACGCCTAAATGTTAGGTCGTGTGCTTCGATAGTCCTTAACCCGTCCCCTCTTAGGTCGGTAGGTCGTACGCGACCCAACAGTTAGACCGCATCTGCCGCTTCAGTTCTCCCTACTGTAAGGTATAAAACATCCATCTTCTTCTTCCTTTTCATTACTTACTCCCTTGCTCAATTCTGCCATTAGAATTTCCCAGAGCTCCCAAAGGCGATTTCACTCTAGTCAATCACTGATAACCTTTGCCATCCATCGCGTAAGTAAACTTGCTTCCCCCTCAATCCAAGATTACCGTTGATTCATGAATTTTACCAATCAAATTTAAACCGCCTCTTTGTACGATGCTTTATCACGAATCCCGTTATATCTATAGTTGATGATCCTTAGTTAGTTTGATCTGGCTTTAGGCTATCGATGAAATGATGCCGATGGGTTACTGCTTTAGGCGTAGCCAATTTTGATTCGCGTTAGGATTGTAAGGCGTTGGATTCGTGGTGGTTTTGAACCAGTTTATGGGATGATTCGGTAGTATGAACGAGATGAAGGTTTTTTGGTTGAGGGAGTGGCTAACGGGTTGAGTGGGGTGAGGTATTGATTTAGATGCGACCCGGTGATTTGAAGTGACTTAGCTTTTGGCCGACCCAATCCTTAAATCGTGGCCGTGTTAGCACTTGGGGGAAGTCTGCCAACCTATTTTTCTGCCGATTTATGCCTTATACCGTGGCCGAGTTAATCCTTGGGGGAATCTGCCGATTTAACCTTCTACTGATTTAACCTTGAACTGCAGCCAAGTTAACCCCTAAGTCGTGACCGAGCTAAGCCCTTAAACCGTGACCGAGCTAAGCCCTTAAACCGCTGCCGAGTTGGCTCTTAAACCGCCGCCGAGTTAACACTTAAGCTTTGGGCATGCTGACTTTTTGAGAGCATAGATCCACTTTGAGTTTCTAACTTGAACTGCCAAACTAAGTTGCCTAAATTTTGAACTGCCCCAACTTTAAATTTGCTTGAATTTCAGTGTATTATTTCACAGATCGCATTAACTTATAAGCTGCTAACCTGCTGAAAATAACAAACAAAGAAAACCAAGGCGAAAATACTGCCATTGACTGCCCATGTCAGATGACAGATTAGTCAAGACAAGACAAGCAACTTAATTACACTGCATGAAATGTTTGTGAATCAATCAATTAAAGTTAAACATTAATGCAAAGTATCAATAATCTGAACTGATTTATCTGCATCAACATCTTACTTGCATATTTAGGCTTAAAACAATAGTCCCTGAATTTCATAACTAACGAATGCTTGCTAGTCTTCATTCCAGTTATATTTGTTCACTGCTTGATTGATTTTACACAACACTTCACACACTTTAGGAAACGTGCACCTTCATGTTTGAATACCCAGTTGTTTATGTAGAATGACTTCCCACCGAGAAGAAGAAGTGGTAACTCAAGAGGAAGAAACTTTTCCGATAGCTGTTCCCATAGAGAATCCTCCGGAGAGAACCCCGACTATTCTAACTTCGAGAGCGTTTGTCCAGCTGCGCACTCAATTTGGCTTTGCTGAAAGTGATGTTCTTCTCCCTGGGCCAAGTGATACTGCTGACAATCCTCCCTATGGCTTTGTTGCAGTCAATCGCCAAATGTGCTTAAGTGGGGCGATTCCTCCTTTTAACGACTTCCTTCGAACTCTTCTCCTTCGGTTGACAATCTCTCCGTTTCAACTTCATCCCAATGGCTATGCCATCTTGACGGGGTTATGTGTTTTGTTTAGAAGAACCCTTGATCGCCTACCGAGTTTTGAAGAAATTCGTTATCTGTGCTCGTTTGCAAAGAGTAAAGATCATCCTTCCCTTATTATTGTGAGAAGTGCCAGAAACCGCAAGCTCATTTCCGATCTTACTGAAAGCGTTCATGGATTTTTGAACCAGTTTTTCTTTGCCCGCTGTCCCTCAGGGTTTTATGCCATCTGGAGAGTAGGAAGTAAGATTAGTGTTTCTATTTTTTCCGTTTTGAAACTTTTTCGAGATCCGAACTTTCAGTTGCTAATTTCATTCTTTGTTCCTTTCAGCACTTCCTCTCCCTTCTAGAGACCCAATTCACAAGCAAGTTTTTGAGAGGTTGAGTGCCGTGGCCACAGAAGAGAGGAGCATAAAATTTCTGTTGAGGGATGAATTTTTACATCAACATGGGCTTCTACACACTTCTCGCTCTATGCATGCTCATGAAGTTCCAACGAAAGTCCCCGATTCTCCGATAAAGACTCCTGAATCTTCGCTGGTGAAGTGCTCCACTTCTGTTGATGTTGCGGGGCCGTCTGGTAAACTTGCCCCGGTTATCGAGGAAGAAGAGCCTCAGGGATCCTCTCACCATTCACAAGAATCTGGTGAAAAGGCTAAGAAATCCAGTCCTGTCAAGCAAATCAGGGACGATACCTTCGAAGGATTGAGCGACCTCTTCGCTACTTCACAAGAGATCTTCAAAGATGACCCTACTACTGCCGGGATTTCTTCTTCAGTAGTTGAAGCTACTTCTATTTTGCAACAGCCGTCGTCGACTCAAGAGTTGACGTTAACTATTACACCCACAACCACTCCCCAAATAAAGAGTGGTTCGTAGATTAATGCGCGTAGCTTGCACAACACACACACTTAGAATTTCTCATCACTTCTATGCACTTATCTTCTTGTACTTTAAAGATTTCTAAAGCTTATTATTTTAATTCCAGATTCTCCTATGGGGCGCAGCGGCTCGTACTATGACGATTTCCAGCGCTACGGGAGGCGTAGCCAGTATGATTACAGGCGTTACCTTCCTTCTTACAGAGAGTCGGATGAAGAGAGGGCTGCCCGAAAGGCTCATGAAAGGAGGATTGAAGAAGAACATCGTGAAAGAAGGGAGAGAGAAGAGCGCCATGATTCTTGGCAAAAAGGCGATGACTCCCACAAGAGAAAATCTCATGACGATCGAGGAAAAGGTCACATGAGTGAAGACTTAAGCAAACGAGCCCGTCACAGTGAAAAGCAGGCCTCTACTACTCCTGAGAAAGTTACTATTCCTGCCTCACTCGACATTCCTTCTGACTCTCCCGCTCTTGTGAAATCAGATATTCAAACGATAATTAGCAGGCCCAAATTTCAAGTTGGACCGGGTCCTGCCACTCTACAGAGCCGATTTCCTCAATGGTGCCTTAAGGGGGTGAGGTTCGACCTAGACTTGGTCCCCATCGACAAGTCTACTATGTTGCGCAATCTTGATGCCGTCAAGCTCGATATCGAGAGGATGTCAAACTGGCAGAAGCTTGTCGATGAGCTTCAAAGAGTTAACCGTGCCAACATAGAGGTCATGCTTACTATGGAAAACGATAAGGCCGAATGGCAAAAGGTCGTTGAGCAACACGACACCGAGATGAGGAACATTGCTTCTTACAATGAGGAGCTTGAAGCAAAAGTCGAGGAATTGAAACATGAGCTTGCTGCTTCCTCTACTTCCTATTCTCAAAAAGAAGAAGTGCTCCTGAAACAAGTGAGAGACGCTCACGCTAGCCAAAGGGATGCCGAAGACAGGCTAGAAGTACAAAAAAGAATCAGTGAAGGCTATGCTACTGATATTGCTGAGCTCCGAAAGAAAAACAACTCCCAGGAGGCGGAGATACAAATGCTTAAGCTTCAGCTTGCCAAAACTGAAAGGGAGCGTGATGAGGCTGTCGCCGGCAGAATCGCAGCTGAAGAATCTCATGAGGCGACTAAAAACAGCATCAGCTCAACATTATTCGACTTCTACTTGCACAGCGTCTTGGGGCGTGGAAGCCTTGCCTTTCTAGGCCCCAAGTATGAAATCACACTGGCTGAAGTTTGGGAGACAGCACTTGATATGCTCGGTGGTAAAGGTGCTGGATATGCTGAGTCAGCCCTTGAAGAGCATTATCATGATGACGAAGCCCGTGCCGCTCTTGCCAAGGGTAAGGAGCAGCTTGCCAGAGCGCGGGCCGGGATGGCGGAAGAAGAGCGTTCTGAAAAAGAAGTACCGCCTACCATCTCCGAACGTCCTCTAGTTTCTCCCGAGGTGGACATTACAGGCCCTAGTGCTCATTTGCCGCCTCCTACAAGAACTGGGGTAATCACCCCAACTGATGAAGAGGCTTTGGAGGACATTGGGGCTCAGAATTATGAGATTGAACTGACAAAGCCGATATCTTCAGGTAATTTCGACATTGGTCCGATTCAGGTGGATCGCCTGCTTATTCCTCAAAAATTTGATGAGCTTCTCGATTACCTCCTGAATCTCGATGAACCCATATCTCCCTTCTTTCGGGAAGATACTAACATTTTCAATTTTTCTTCTTCTGCAGTTGAAACAACAAGTGCCGTGCAGACTTCGCCTTCTCTGGTTATTCCTCCTCCATCTCTTCAGGTGACTCCTCCTTCTGCTTCACAACCTGGGTCACAAGAGGAGAAAATTGAGGCTCTTCATGGTTTGGATGACCCTGTTGCCTCGCAGGAGCAAAAAGATGAGGGACTCGAAGGAGGCGAGATCTCTCCGGAGCGGACTCCTTCTGACGACGTAGTTTTGTCCGCTCTCGTTACTCCGGGGAGTGAGTCTTCTTCGCAGAGAAGAAAGAAGCTTGGGACATCGAAGAGGAGGGGGAAGAAAATTATCACCACTGAAGAGGAACCGGAAATTGCGCCAGTTGCACCTCCCTCCCCTTCTTCCCTTATGCCTTCAGACCAACCTGAAAGACCCGAAAAGCTAACCACTCGGCCGGGTAAAGGGTCTAAAGGCGGCAAGAAGAAATGAAGAGTTGAACTTTTTGATTCCTTTTTTGTGTAATGGTCGGATGTTGTGCAGGCACCGGCCCCTGCTTTTTTATTTTGAAGCCTGTATCTGCAATATATGATATTGAATAAAATGATTCTTTATTTGTACAGCCTTTTGTTTGAATTTGAGAATGCATTTACTATTTATTTTTTGCACAAGTTTATTTACATGATATTGCAGCGAGCTTATGGCATGTTACTTGAGCGTTACCTTTTGCTGGTTTGGCTATACCATATTGTGTGTAATTATACTATATTGCCCCCATTCCATAAGTTTGCTGCAATATTCTATACTTCGAGGGGACTTGCACTCGTATTTGCTAAAGAATAATCATTTTATTCTTTAAATAAAATTTTTGCAGAGTACAACTTCCTTCATATAAGCTTCTACGCTTTGTCCTTCGAAGAAATCACTTTCTTCTTTTGCGTATGTATATATATTTTGCCAAGTGAATTCTTCTGTGTGGCAAAGCGGACCTCTGAGTCTACTTTAACCCCCCCTTTTTTTTTATATATATAGAAAGTTGTACCTCTGAGGAGGGATTTTTCACGTTTCAACACTTGGAAGTTTTATTTCAATCTCGGTGAAACGTGTACCTCCAAAGAGTTATGCCTTAGAAATCCTTTTCACGTTTCAACACTTGGAAGTTTTATTTCAATCTCGGTGAAACGTAGGTTTCCGAAGAGGTCTTTCTTCTTAATTGTGTCCCCGGGAGGGGGTTGTACCTCTGAGGAGGGATTTCTCACGTTTCAACACTTGGAAGTTTTATTTCGATCTTGGTGAAACGTGTACCTCCAAAGAGTTGTGCCTTCGAGGAAAGCCTTTTCACGTTTCGACGCTTGGAAGTTTTATTTCAATCTCGGTGAAACATGAGCTTCCAGGAAGGTCTTTATCTTGTTTTGTATTTCAACTTTGGTGAAGTGAAATTCCGAAGAGCGGTTGTTACACTTCAACTCCTGGCGAAATGTGCCCCCGAAGAGGTCTTTATTTTGTTCGCATTTCAACTCTGGTGAAGTGTAATTCCGAAGAGCGGCTGTTACACTTCAACTCCTGGTGAAATGTGCCCCCGAAGAGGTCTTTATTTTGTTCGCATTTCAACTCTGGTGAAGTGTAATTCCGAAGAGCGGCTGTTACACTTCAACTCCTGGTGAAATGTGCCCCCGAAGAGGTCTTTATTTTGTTCGCATTTCAACTCTGGTGAAGTGTAATTCCGAAGAGCGGCTGTTACACTTCAACTCCTGGTGAAATGTGCCCCCGAAGAGGTCTTTATTTTGTTTGCATTTCAACTCTGGCGAAGTGTAATTCCGAAGAGCGGCTGTTACACTTCAACTCCTGGTGAAATGTGCCCCAGAGATGGTTTACATTGCCTGGAAGTTACTCTCTCATGGTTGGTGGGTCATGACTCCTCCAATCTTTTTTGTTGAGTAGAGAACTTTCTTTTTTGTGGCATATGTCCCATTTGAGGCCTTTGTCCTCCGAAGAGTTGTGCCTCCGAAGAGGAGCATTTTGCCTCCGAAGAGGGCTTTGGTCTCTGAGGAGAAGCATTCGGTCCCCGTAGAGAAACTTTTTTGTCTCCGAAGAGGGCTTTGGTCTCTGAGGAGAAGCATTCGGTCTCCATAGAGAAGCATTTTGCCTCCGTAGAGGGCTTTGATCTCTGAGGAGAAGCATTCGGTCTCCGTAGAGAAGCATTTTGCCTCCGAAGAGGGCTTTGGTCTCTGAGGAGAAGCATTCGGTCTCCGTAGAGAAGCTTTTCGCCTCCGAAGAGGGCTTTGGTCTCTGAGGAGAAGCATTCGGTCTCCGTAGAGAAGCTTTTCGCCTCCGAAGAGGGCTTTGGTCTCTGAGGAGAAGCATTCGGTCCCCGTAGAGAAGCATTTTGCCTCCGAAGAGGGCTTTGGTCTCTGAGGAGAAGCATTCGGTCCCCGTAGAGAAGCATTTTGCCTCCGAAGAGGGCTTTGGTCTCTGAGGAGAAGCATTCGGTCTCCGTAGAGAAGCATTTTGCCTCCGAAGAGGGCTTTGATCTCTGAGGAGAAGCATTCGGTCTCCGTAGAGAAGCATTTTGCCTCCGAAGAGGGCTTTGGTCTCTGAGGAGAAGCATTCGGTCTCCGTAGAGAAGCATTTTGCCTCCGAAGAGGGCTTTGATCTCTGAGGAGAAGCATTCGGTCTCCGTAGAGAAGCATTTTGCCTCCGAAGAGGGCTTTGGTCTCTGAGGAGAAGCATTCGGTCTCCGTAGAGAAGCATTTCGCCTCCGAAGAGGGCTTTGGTCTCTGAGGAGAAGCATTCGGTCTCCGTAGAGAAGCATTTTGCCTCCGTAGAGGGATTTGATCTCTGAGGAGAAGCATTCGGTCTCCGTAGAGAAGCTTTTCGCCTCCGAAGAGGGCTTTGGTCTCTGAGGAGAAGCATTCGGTCCCCGTAGAGAAGCATTTTGCCTCCGAAGAGGGCTTTTCACATTTCATCTCACAGGAGTATGTTGACCGGTTGTGGTGAAATGCGCGCCCCTAAGTAGGGTTATTGTCAGGAAGTTTGGAGTTTCCTTTTCTCGGTTGGATGGATTCTCGGGAGTGTGTCGACCGATAACTCCACGACTTTGTAACGAGAAAGACGCCTTTTTTTGGTGAAGCCCGCTTGAGGTCTTTATCCTCTGAGGAGTTATGCCTTCAAAGAAGGCTTGTGCTTCTGAAATATTCTTTTTGCTGGCTGACGCTTGCTCTCGCATGTCTCTTTGCCGTTGATTCATGTTGACAATCCCCATTGCTTCGCAAGTGTCACCATTTTCAGCTACCAGGCCTCTCCCTTACCCAAAGGAGTATATTTTATAGTTAAGCGAATTGGTGGTGGCAGATTTAGGTTCTTTAACTTGCTGTTTGTTTGTTCAAACATTTGTAGTTAACTATATATGATCTGCTTCTATCCACCTTGCTTACTTTCGTTTGAAGTTCTCCTTTTGTAGGATTTGAACATGGGAATTTTGAATGGCCCAGTGCTTGATTGCCGGATGATGTTGCGGATCGCTTGGTCTCGTGACTGGTAAGCTTTGTTTTTATGGCCTGCATTATTAAATCGTTTTTTTTAGTAACACGATTAACGTATTTCATCTGCCGAAATAAAACAAAGCAGTTTATAATAGTAGGGAACATAAGAATTGTAGTGGTTTAACCGAAACTGTGCCTATATCCACTTTATAGCTTTTGTTATTCGCCTGCCTTGCAATTGCCCTTAACAAGAGAATCATATATTTGTAAATTCTTTGCAATATCTTAGCAAAGTTTTCATGTAAAATATGGATGTAGATGGTTGCTATTCCAAGTTCTTGGAATTGGTTTTCTTTTGACAGTTGCGAATTTGATTGATTATATTAGCAATTCCTTAGTGCCGTCTTTAAGTGTGCATCATCTTCTTCTGTTGGCGGGTGGTTTTAACTGAAGAAACATACTCTAGCCAAATCTTATTTGTTTGCTTAGAGTACTTCTTATTCAGGATTTGACCCTGGAATTCTGTTGTTTAAGGCTTGCTTTTGAATGCTACCAAGGGTTGCTTGATATTGCAGTGAATCAGCTTGGTATTGATTGCCTGCAAATTTAGATCGATAATCTTAGTGATATTCTCAGAATATTTCACATATCGAAATAAAATAAGCGACTCATAATAATAGGGAAAGCAAGACTTATAGTTTTTATTATTTATCGGCATTGCTTTTACTACAGATTTTGAAACAAGAATCATTGGATCAGCACTCTTTTACAAATTTGAAACAAAGTGTTCAAGTAAGGTATGGAAGCAATTGCTGCCCCAGGCTTTAGGAATTGAATTTTTTGGCATAAGAGGACTGGATGGCAACATCTTTCAGAATCGAAACTTCCTTTCACTTTGAAGGTCTCCTTGGAGCGTGAGCACATCTTCCCGCCTCATCCAATTTTTCCCTGCCTGGTGAGGGCTTGCTGTGATGACACTGATGATAGGACCTTCGTCTCCCTGTGCCACGGTTCTCTTACTTGAGCTACATTGTTGAGCGGGAACCAGCTGCACCTTAGAGGATGAGGAGTAGTTAATTTCATCTTTTTTCACATACTGTTGCAGTTCATTCTGCTTGATCAATTCTTCAATCTCCTTCCTTAGATGGCGACATTGGTTAGTTTCATGGCCAGGTTGATTGTGAAATTGACAGAATTTCCCATTGTCTGTCGCGCTTCTCCTCATCAGAGATGGTTTGGGGTAAACAACAACATCCTTTGTTGCCAAGAAGATACTTTCCGGAGTGTCGGTCAAGGGAGTGAAGTTGGAGGGTATGAAGCGTCGAGCTTTTTTCAAGAGTTTCCGTTTTCTCCTTCCCCCATTCTTCTCTTTCTGTTCAATCATTTCCGGTATGTATTCTTCATCGTTACCAGGACTCAATGGGTAATCATCAACTATTCTTTCAAAAGTTCGCCTTGACAAACGTTCACGGATAGTTGGTCGTGGCCATGAATTCTCTGTTTGGGGGAATGTTCCAATAGTAATGCCAGTTGCTCGTTGAGGAGCATTCCATTCTTCTGAAACCTGGGCCTCTTTGGCAATGGTTTTTATGTCACTTTCTAGTCGATGGACCTCTTCCTGCAATGCGTTCATCTTATCCAGTATCCTATTGCTTTGAACTTCCATGTGTTGATATATTCCATATATCACGGCATTTAATTCAGCCCTTGTGACTCCAATACTTGAAGCTGTTTCACTTAGCGTGGGAAGAGCAATGGCATTGCTGCAAGTACCTTCAAACCTTAACAACTTTCGTTTCCTTTCTGAAGCCATGATTTCTGTTAGAATTTTGTTGAACAATGGTTGAAGTTTGCCCCTGAGTTCAATTCTCAGTGAAAGCACCAAAAATGTTAACGCTAAAATGTGAACGCTAACACCCCGGTGTGTAAAGTGTAGTTGTGAAAGCACCACCCGATAGATCGGGAAAGAATTACAAGCAAGTAATAGCAGAAAAGCAGTAAACAACAACGATTTTATAGTGGTTCGGCTTAAGGGTATAGCCTACGTCCACTCTAAGTACTTTTATTAATAATCCCGTTACAAACTGATACAATTCTTCTCAAGTACAATACACTTCAAGTTACAAGTGATTTGGAACAAGTCTTAAGCTCCAATGTCGATTAAAGTCCTTAGATTCATGTTGAAGATGTGTGGTTTCTTCGTGAATTCCTTTGATGTATTCCTCTAATCTTGGAAGCTCTAAGTGTTGATGAAGTTCTCAATGCAGCAAGGTAACGGTGTATGAAGAGAATGTGCCAAAAGTCCCCTGAAAGTTGGAGGTGGCTATGTATTTATAGGCAATCCTGGATAGAAGTTTTTTCGCCCAAGTCCTGAGTCGTGACCGACTCAGGCTAAGTCGTGGCCGACTTAACATAAGTCGTGGTCGGCTTAGCGAGTTAACATGCGCGTGTCTGAACTCATATCACTAGTCTTAGGTCGTTGCCGAGTTAACATGCGCGTGTCAAGTAGCTGTATAGGATTTGCCTTCATTTGCCTGGGTCGTGGACGGCTTGGCATATGTCTTAAGTCGGTTGCGACTTAAGTATAGGTCGTGCACCTTTCCATGTCCTGATCAGTTAGGTCGGCAACTCCTTTAGGTAATTAGATCGGTACTTAAGTTAGGTCAGTAGACTTCCTAAGTCGGCATCCTTTAAGGCATTAGGTCGTTATCCATTTAGGGCCTTAGGTCGGGAACTTTGTAAGGGCATTGAGTCGCTGTCCCTTCTGAGTCATTAAGTCGGTAACTATTGAGTCGTCATTCATTTTAGGTCGGCAATGAGCTAAGGCTGTTGGGTCGGTATTTATGTTGAGTCGGTAGCCTCGTTGAAGTGTTAAGTCGGCATACCCTTAGGCCTTAGGTCGGCACCCCCTGTTGAGCCTTAGGTCGGCATGCTTCTAACTGTTAGGTCGGTAAGTCATGGTCGAGGCGGAGTTAACAAATGGTAAAGGGTATAATTTACTTAGTGCGCTTACAATGTTCGCCTAAATAAACATCATATCGTCAATTAAAAGACTATTCAGATTACCACAAAGCAAATCGAGATGTTCTCTCAAGCTATCCAAAGGAAAATTTATGTTCCTTAAAATTCTCTTGAAATATACTCATATATATTTTCAAGTAACACTATTATTTTATTTTTCTAAAAATCGTTTAATTTTTTTTTCAAAAGCAAAAAAATTTAAATTCCTAAATATTCTCTTTAATTTGTAAATCACATCTTATAAAACAAATTTATAAAATCATCCTTATATCCTAATCAAATTTATAAGTCACTGCTTATATCATAACCTTCTTTGATTAGAAATCCCTTTTACATAAGTAAGTTAGTTAACCCTACCTTAATAACGAACTCCTTATAGTCAAATCATGAAATTGAATTCACAAGGTGTTCATATCTAATTTAACTAAACACAAATGCTCGTAAACTATCTGAGCATAAGCAAGCAATCAACAATGATGATAATTAAATACCTTCACTTTCTACTAACTAACACAACAAAAAAACTGTCATGGTCCAAATTTCAGCGTTCGAAAATCGACATCGTATTAAACTTGTGCTTGAATGCCGTAGATTCAAACGTTGGAATTCGAGTCGTGCCGGAGCTTATAACACATTAAGTACAAGACAACGGAAGAAATGAATATATCAATATACGACATTTGATACAATGATCAGATACAATGATGATACAATGAATATCAACGTACATCAGAGATATGATACAAGACAATAGCAGCGGAAAGAAAAAATAACACCACCAACGGAACAAAATCTCCAATATGGTCTTCAAGAGAGAACTCCAGTATCGGTGATCTCCATCTCCAAGGCGCCAATCCAGAAATAGCTCGATCTCCCAATAACGATGCACAAAGATAAGCAAGTGCGGTCCTGATCCAAAGACTAAACTAGCTCCAGATAATCTACTAAACCTGACTATCTGAAAAACCCAACTCTAGACTGCCCGTGTGGGAAAATTATGGGCACCCAGAGTTTAGGAAGGGAATGATAAACTCCAGGTCAGTCGTGGGACAGGTATGAGCAAACAAAACAGTTTATCTTTAAAACAAACAACAAAAGAATTTAAAATAAATCCGCAATGCTTTTTAGAAAATGAAACTAACATAAGGCCTCCCGCCACATACACAATGCAAACGTAGAATTGGAGGAGATTTCTCTATATGATAGTCAAATATGCTTGATACGAGAAAATTTCTTTGATATTATTACTAGTGCATAGTGTAGAAAAAAAACATTTCGAAAGTATAACATTAATCCTAGCGAGCATAGACATTCCGAACTATGCCTACTAAAGCTACCATCTAAACAGTGGTGACCACCATAAGTAAATGGCAGGTTCTACAACTAAAACCGTACAAGGCGCGTATTGAAGATTGGATTTCCAACAAATGGTCAGGCTATGGAACTTCCTACTGCGACATGGGTACGCCTCTGACGGGACGTCTCGAGAGCTTAACCAGCTCTCTACCAACACAAGGCCGGGTTACCTCTGTAACTAGGTAACTACTACACAAGCATGCCATCCCTCAGTCGTTTGGGACCTTTATCTGAGGTACCTCTAATTCAACAACCACAAAGCAATCACAAAGTAATAGATCTGCAGTATCCACATGAGTGAAGTATCTGGGCTCCATACCATGATACCACCCTTTTCCAGAAGGAAATGACATACCCTAAAGGGAGCGACCCTCATAATCTTGCCGCATCTTTCCTGTTTTGACCATTTTCAGGGTGTGAGGTCCTGATGCAGTCTTGTCCACAAAGCTACGCTTTATACAAAAGCCATGCTTTGATCAACAAATGATATACAACAGCTCTTAGCATGCCACACTACCAAATTGGAAGTATATCACTGATAAATATCAACTACATAACCTCTGAGCTCGTACGTCCCAAAGAAGGGTGTTAAGCTAAGAGAATAACTTTTCCGCCACCAAGTAGAAATGTATTTGATAGAGATCAGTTTAATATCTCAAAGTGTAGTGTTGAATCTGTTCCGGGTTCGAACAGAACCGAAGGAACTTTGTCCAATAAAGGAAGAAGCCCTTGCAATCCGGGTATCCACAATCCCGATCGAACTTCCCATCACTTAGGATATCTCTATACCATAGCTACTCGGTGCAGAGACAATCAACAGGTTATCCTATCGTTCTCGAAGACACCCAGTCTTCACCACCGGTCTTCAAATGCAATCCATAACATCGTATCACTATTCAGAATGGGTTATATGACATAAGGTCCTCTCCTGGCTAAACCGAATAATGAGCGTAATTTTTAAAAACGTATGTATATGGGATTTCAGTTAAGTCACAACTTTAAACCAAAAACCTTTCTTCAAATGGTTTAAACCAATTACCATTTCAAATCTTCTAAACAAAAAGATTCATTTCACAAAGTTCACCTAGTTTCACAAAGATCCGTTGATATATTTCAAAACAATTTCCATTTTAATTGGGTTAACTCATTAAATCTTTAAATTAAAGATTTAACCTATAGCTTTCAAACCGTTTCCAATGATTTATTCCTAACTTGGAAAATCATTTTCATTTTAGACTTGAAATCCTTTTAACACAAATTGGAAGTTCATTTCTTATGTGAAAGCTTTTATATTTTGAAAACAATTAGTTTTCGTTTCAAAAAAATCCGATTTCGTTTATACAAGTTAAAATCTTTGGGTTGAATTCAAATTCCCACAACACTTTTAAAATGGTTTAAAACCCGTATAAACTTGTATACCCTTTTTAAATCATAAATTGGATTTAATTTCAAATTTTTGAATTCAAATTTAAATCAAAATTCAAAACTAAATCAAGTTATTCAAAAATAACTTTTATCTTTGAAATTCCTTTTTAAAAGCTTTTTATTTTAAACCCAATCCATTTCCAAAACCATTTGATTCAAAAATTCAATTTTAAAACTATTTCAAAAATCTGTGACTTAACCCATTTCCATGTGCAATCCATATTTGTATGTGTATAAGTGTGGTCCAGGGGTTTTACACAATAGAACTGCAATATCATCAATCAGCACAGATTCAAATACAACAATATATTTGATAAGCGGTATAAACTATAATGCTTATATTTGATAAGCGGTATACACTATAACACTTATCTTTTATTTACAGATCACAGATATATATATCATAAATAATAAATTACATCAAACACAGCTCAAATCAAAACAGAACATATCAGGGTATCAAGCAATTCAATCACCCAATAGAATCCAAACATCCATAAGTAAAATTAGTTAATTGTCTGATTAATTCAAATCAGATTTAATTACTTATGACTTACTAATCCTGGTTAACTAATATTAATAAATTACAAATCATTTTGTTTAATTATTCTTTAACCATTTATTAATTAACCATTCATAATAAATTAATTAACCTTTAATTTTAATTCATCGGTCTTTTAATTATTAAATAATTATCCTTTAGTTTTTAAATTAACCATTTAATTGATTATCTTTATTTAACTAATTTAACCCTTAATTAATTAATTACCATTAAATTAATTATCCTTAATTAATTACACTTTAATTAATCATCCTTAATTAATTAAAATAAGTAATTACACCTTAATCATCCTTAATTAATCAAAATAAGTAATTACACCTTAATTACTTGATTTATCAACTTTAATCCTTAATCAACTACTTTTAATTAAGTAATTGTCTTTAAGTAATTGATTACCTTTAACTACTCTCCTTAATCAAATCAAATCAGTTACCCTTTTGATCATTGGACGATTCTCCTTAATTGCTAATTATTAATTCTTAACAAGTTAATAGATTTTAAATTTATACTTAATTAAACTTTAGTTAAATCAAAGATAACCCATTTATCTTTCCTCATTACTTTCCTTAATCACTTCACTTTATTTCCAAAAACACTTTTTAGTTAATTTAGTTAATTAACCAATATATATTTATTCAATATCAAACAATTAATCAACTAATATAAATTCAACTTAACTTTGAAATTTTTTTAAAATCTTATTAATACTAGGCTTGAAATCTTATTTGACCTGGTTGTATTTTTTAAAACATGAAAACAAAGTTCCCCCTTTTTTTTTTAAAAAAATTTATAACCAGAGCCCAGACCCGTTTACTCCGAGCACGGCTTCGAGCCAAATTCAAGGATACCCGAACGAATCCCCCAAAGTTCTCGAGCAAAACCCTTTTTTTCTTTAAAAAGTAAAAAAAAAACTATTAACTTATAAACAACTTAAACCCAGATCAATTTTCCCCGAGCTAAACACACGCGAATCTCGAGCCCAACCACCCAGATCAATTTTCCCCGAGCTAAACACACACGAATCTCGAGCCCAACCCCGAGTTATCATTTCATTTTTATGAGAGTAACACCAAGTATTTCCTCCTTCTTCCCCAACCAACTAACCATCATCAGATACATGAAAACTCATACATGTGCACGATCGTTCTGCCTCGCTCCGTTTATCTTTTTCGTTGCCAACAAGTCGCTGCTGGCCTGCCTCATCGATCTCGACCACCTAGGTGTCGATTCGAGCTTGAAATCGAAATCGACCGAATTCGAGCAAGTTAAATGCATTAGGCACCAAAGCTCGATCATTAAAACCCACCTCATACTGTCGCCATAAGCCACCGGAAAACTCGTCCACCTACCAGAACCTTTGCCACTGACCAACGCTTAATTTCCCCCATATGCGATCGCCTATTGATCACCACCGTCGACGAAATCCCTCCTCAAACCTCATCGACCCAAAACCCTACCAGACCACCATGTCGATGCCACAACCCATTTTAAATTTAACCACCAATTTTCCCGTGTTTGGCAACCCCCATGCTACCATCTACATGAGACACGACCCCCTAATTGTCGTCGTTGATCAGATATTGAAAGAAATATGATTTCCGTTCAACTCGAGAAACCCCTTCATTCCTATTGCTAAAAATCATGATATTATTTTTAAAAATCCCCTTTTCCAAATTCAAATCAGATTATAACATTGAAACTCAAAAATATGATTATGGATTATCCTGAATTAAATGTTTTTTTACTGTAATTCCTAGTTTTTGAATAATTACTAACTATTTTAACTGGAAATTATTTTCAAAAATAATGTTACATTATCATTATCATTTCTTCTTTAAGAATCTAAGCCTAAAACAGATTGGGTAAAGTGAGATTGAATTGTTTTATTTGTGTAAAAAAAACTGTGGAGCTTTGGACAGAGGTATATTTTTTTTACAGGCACACATATATTTACACATATCAACAAGCATGCAGACGTTATTTTCCATAATAAAGCTTCAAGTATCAATTCATGTATCAAACATATAGAGGGGATTGCTCACAGATTCACAGGCATAGGATTCAAACAACTAGTTTTAAAAGTTAAAGTTGCCCAACTGAAGTTTTGGTTGATAGAGAACAAAAGATGAATTTGAGCCTGCATTTCTTTTTCCTTCTTTAAATCTTGAAGCTAAATCTGCAAAGTTTATTAATACAAAACTTTGCTTAATTTCTGTTGTATTCATTTGTTTACTTCATCAATAACAAGCAATTTTAATTTTACTTACAGCTTGAATTCTTTTACATATAACAGAGAGTTTTTTTCTACAGTTGAAACCAGAAATGGTTTTAAATCTTTGAGCTTGATTTCTCCTGCAAATGATTAATATGATTGTTTAAATCTTTGATTTATTACTGATTACAACTTCAAATTCAAATTTTAAAACGAAATTTCACTTGCCTTAGATTGTTTTAGAGGATCCAGTTCTTGAATAGGTTTGAGGCTTTTGAAACTGGAAGTGTTTCCAGGTTTGCTTCAGGCCTTTTGAACTCTCTTTTGATTTTGAAAACTTTGAGTTGTTGAGCTTGATCTCGCATGGATTACAGATTAAACTACAGGCTTGAAAATTTTGAACACTTGGATTTAGTTTGTAGATTGCTTCCAGCTTGATTTTTTTTGAGACAGATCTTGATTTTTTCTGCTATCTTTGTTTCCCTGGTTATACTCTTCTCATCACTTTTTTTTTCTTGGGTGTTGAGATTTTAGATACTTAATCTATTGTTACCGTATTTTAGAGATTTGGTGAGACTAAACAAAATGAATATGGGGAGCTGAAAAGTTTTTTTCTATGATTTTTTTTATCTTATTATTTTATTCTAGGAATGATATGGGATGCCATTTGTTGAAAGATAATCATGAGATCTCAATATATATAAATTTCTTTACTCCCTTATGTATGCTTAACATTTGAAATTTTTCAAAAACAAAAGAATTTTTTAATAAATCTTTATATCATATTTACTTTATAAATAAACATACCCCTTCTTAATCTTTATATTTACATAAGTTTATGTAGTATGTTTCCTATTTTTTTAGCTTTAATATGTACAAAACTAATTTATAACTTTGTTTTTAAGCCTTACTTTATTTTAATTTTATAAAACATGTTTTTTTATGTTTTCTTATGCATTTTAAAGTTTACACTTTTATACATTTACAAGCTATTTTCAAATGAAAATGTTCAAATCTTTATAACCAATATTATTTTAAGCTTAGTTCATTATATTATTTTTTGAATTAAAACTATTATACCCTTTAAATAAATAATTATCTATATATGTATTATTTTAAACTTTTATTTCTTGTTTTATATACATTTTTTTTATTTCTACTTGTACTAATTTTTAAAAGAAAAGAAGGATTTAAAAGTTTTGATTTCATATAAGAAGTAGTCACATTTATTTATATAAGAGAATTAAATCTTAAAAATAAATCATTTGAAATTTATTACACCTCCCAAATATTGATATAATTAAAAATTTAGAAAACAAACTATCATTAACTTTTTATTAATCTTAAAGCTTTTAATTTCTATTTTATTTTTAATACATTTTATTTTGAAATTCAATATTTGTTTATAAAATACTTATTCTTATATTTTAAATCAACTTTCTATTTATTCTCAATACACAAAAAATACTACATCGATTTGTCTTGTTTAGGCATTTAGAAATCCTTATCGATAATGTCGATCAGACATATCAGACAGAATTGATAAACCACTCAAAAGAATACTTAACACAATATAAACATTTTTATAGCACTAACAAATACGCACCCTTATATATTTGCTTAAACTTATTCTAGGGTGGCATTTACCTTACCCTACCAACTTTACCCCTCCAAGGCTAGGGTTCTCACTTAACCTTCGGCTTTGATACCAACTGTAAAGACCTGCCTTTTCGATCCTCAGAAACCCACATTAATAGATCAACGGTACTTACATGCCAAACATCCAAGTGCTGAAAAGATAGATTATTGAGGGAAAAGAAAACAGAAGGACATAATATAATCTCTCATCATAACCAGTAATATATAATACCTTATTTATCATTACAAAAAGAAATCTTTAATATTCAAAACAACATCAGATTCTAACCTATCATTACCCTTGGACAGTTATAATAGCCTATCCTTATAAATGCTGATAAATACTAACAAGCTATACAATGGAAATAAAAATATGGAAATACATCTGGGTGGTATCCAGTTCATCTCCTATAGCTCCAATTGTCCAGTTAAATCTTGAAAATATGACCGGGATGACTCAAGCATTATAAGAAAAATCATGCTCGGAATATCTGGTAAAACTAGTGTGAGGAACTCAAATCATAAAGAATTATAACATCTTATAAAACATTTCAAAATAAAGGTATCTCATAAGACCACGTCGCATATAACACGGACGAGATTTTACCTTACGATAACCAATTGTTTTTATATAAAATCCAATGACATTATAATAATGTTTAGGGTTTAAAAAATTTATGAATATAGCTGGAATGCTTTCATCTAACTTCCATCATAGTTGGGCATAACTAAGCCTATATGGAACTTATTGGAGAATGGACTCCATCAATGACAAGGCTACAAGGGTACAACCTTTTATAGTACGTCTCCAGATAAAATGTACCAAGGCCGAACCTATTGACCCCTGCGAATTTGATCGGCCTACCCTATATCAAATAGTACCGCATATTTCATCAACCCTATTTTTTACAACCTTTTCCTGAGAGCCCTCATTCAGAGCCAAATCCATCAAGGTATATATATTTAGAAGGATGTTGACAATGCCATGGGTGCGATCCACATAGCACTGAGGGCATATCCCCAGTTTAATCATTCCGGGTTGATGAGTATTGAGGATGGGTTTTACCTCATTTGGAATGCTAACACTACCTAATAGCCCTTGCACATCGAAGAGCCTCATCTTCGATTTGATCATCCTCAAGATATCTTCACTTCGAATGCTTATTCGAAGTGTGTTACGGATAATTCATAATTATCCAATTCATGTCTTTTCGAACCAACATTCGATAGTTTCTGGTAAACTCAATTCCAATTCTTTTGAAAATACGTAAGAGAGGAGGCCACCTCCTAACCATTTAAGTTAGCAGATTTCCTCATCATTTGTCCTAGAAGAACACAATGAGTTTATACGTACAAACAGTAACAACAAAGATAACTGTACCATATGATTCTTGTATTTTTCCTAAATATTTCCAAAGTTAAAAATTGATCAAGTTTTAATAGTCGGTTATTTAACTATCAAATAAACAAACAATCAAATAGAGTTTAAATTCCATATAGGATCCATTAAGCCTCTTTTATTAATCTTCATTAATAAATCTCTCTCATTATTTTCCAAAATATTTATATACTTGTCCCACGAGTGTAAATTTGTTCTCAAACCATTTACTTTTATATTTGGGAAACCTTGCTATATACTCCTACAATCGTGTAAAAAATATTCACAAAAAATTTAAGGGAGATTTCTTATTTCAAAGTCATATTAAATGGATCAAAACAATGTTATTCAAAAACGTCATTTTACCATGTACCCAAACAACTAATCCTTCGATGTTAAGTATTTAAATGTCTCCATACCACCAAAACTAAGAAAGATTACTTATTTATTTCATAACTTGATTTATTTTTATAATTGATCCAATCGATATGAAATTAAAATTTTATAAACCCACAACTTTCCTTCCAAATTCCAAGGCCTCTTTCTAATTTATCTTTAACAAACTCTTCATTTAAAAATAATTGTCCTTATAAAACAATTTAGTTATTTTAAACGCATTTTATTTTATAAACTGATTACCTTTAAAAACTCCCCAATCAATCAATTTATTAAGGTTTAAAACATCATTAGTAAATAATTAATTAACCTTAGATCGTTATTAGTATATAACTAATAAACTTAATCACCATTAAATAAGTGATTAATTAACTAAAACTTTATAAATAAATAATCAATAATTTCCAAAAAATCATTATTAAATAATTAAGTGACTTAAAATATTTTTAATATAATTAATTTATTGAATTTAAAATCTTGAATAAAATAATTAACTAATTTTGAATATCATTATTAAATAATTAGTTAACTGTGAAATATTATTATTAAAATATTAGTTGACTTTAAAAAATATTATTCAAATAATATTAGTTTAACAATTTAAAATTAGAAAACACTTTACTTTAAAATATTTTAAAGTAAAAGGAAATTCAAATCCATTTCCTTTCAAATTTTGGGAAGAGGCTTAGCGACCACACTGGCAATTAGACAAGTTACCACTTTTTTCAGTTCCACAATCCAAAAAATATCACCGATAATTACATAAGCGAAAAATATGCAAATAAAATTCATAATTAACAAACAAAAGATAACAAGTCATTCGTTCAAGTCAACTGACATATGAATAAATGTCCACATTAATTAAATATCAGAAATGGGTTTTATTCTACTAAGAAGGATGCGAGTGATAAAATATAATTGCCTAATGACGTAATTATTTTCCATGACTACTAATTTATCAATGATTTAGCAAATCTATCCAATAACTATATAAATGCATTCTACTAGATAATACGATCATAACGCCGAATCCGCAGGTCAAACGGACTTCATTGGTTTGTGTTATAAATTTTCAAAGTTTAAAACTGTAACGATCGAAATTTTTCGTTGCCGAAAAACCGAAATGTTATGGGTTTAAGAAAGAAGAAAGAAAGAAGAAGAGAAGAAGGTAGAAGATGGAGAGAAGAAAGAATAGAAAATTTTAAAATAGAAGAAAAAGAGAATAGAAAATGGAACGGAACAGAAAACAACAGAACAATAACAGAATCTCACAATTCGCAGCAGAACAACATATAATAATAAATGAATAATCTTTAAACAAAGAACTATATCAGTTATTACATTTTATACAGTACATTTCATTACATCATATCATCATATCATCAGAGTGTACAACAACATACAACAACAAACGGTGCAGCGGAAAAAGAATACTATATACTAATAATACGCCATGCCATCCAGCTTGCCTCCAGCAACTTCAGAATATCCAGAATATCCTGATAAACCTTAACTCTTGACTGCCCGTGTGGAAATTGGTGGGCACCCAGAGTTTAGGAAGGAAAACAATAAACTCCAAGTCAGTCATGTGACTGGTGCGAGAACTCAAAACAGTTTATTTTTCTTTAAAAATCAAAATAGAGAGATATTTTTATTTCAATTCACAATGCTTTTAAAAATGAGACTACCATAAGACCTCCCGCCACACACACAATGCAAACGCAGACTTGGGGAAGATTTCTTCTTATGTTAGTCAAAGATGCTTGATACGTATTAAAAGAAAACATTTGTTATTATTTCTAGTGCATAGTGTAGAAAATATTTCGAAAGTAGAATATAAATCTTAGCCAGCATAGGTACCATTATATTATGCCCACTATAGCTACCATATTAGATGGCAGGTTCTACAACTAAAACCGTACAAATCTCGTATTGTTTCTTTGGTTTTCCAACGAATGATCAGGCCAAGGAACTTCCCATTGCCACATGAGAATGCCTCTGGATGGACATCCCCGAGAACCAAACCGAAACTCTACCAACACAAGGCCGGGTTACCCCTAACTGGGTAACTACTGACACGAGCACGCCATTCCCCGATCGTAAACGACCTTTCTCACGGGATCCCGATAACCAACAACCACAAAGTAATAAATTCGCAGTAACCACATAGGTTAAATATCTGGGCTCCATACCATGATACCACCTCTATCCAGAAGGAAATGCACATACCCTAAAGGGAGCTACCCCTCATAACCTTGCTACTTCTTTCCGGTTTTGACCATTCACGGGGTGTGAGGTTCGACGAAGTCACATCCACAAAAACATACTTTATACAAAAGCCATGCTTTGGGTCAACAAATGATCAACACAATGATCACCAAGATAGACGATCAAATAAATGATCCTATCACAATTAATCAACACAATGATCATTTACAGCTACACTCAGCATGTCACATTACCAAATTGGGAATATATCGCTGATAACTTCAATTATATAACCTCTGAGCTCGTACGTCTCGGAGAAGGGTGTTAAGCTAAGAGAATAAATTCTCCGCCACCACAGGAATATATTTGAAAGAAATCGGCTTTACATTCTCAACTTGTAATGTCAGACACACAATCCATACAAGTCTGTTCCGGGCTCGAACAGAACCGAAGGCACTTACAAAGAAGTCCTTGCAATCCGAATAATCTCTAATCACGTTCGGATTTCCCATCACATATGGAGATCTCAATACCAGGGATCAGCCAGTGCAGAGACAATCAACAAGAAACCCTTTCGTTTTCGAAAATATCCGGTCTTCAACACCGATCTTCGAATGCAATTCATAACGACGTATCACATATTCGGAATGGGTTATACGACCACAAGGTCCTTTCCCGGTTAACCCGAATAGTGAGCGCTTATTTTTAAAAAAAAAATAAGTGTGGCATTCAAATTCAAGCAATTCACAACAAATACCTATTTAAAGGTAAATATTGATAGTCGGTTATTGAACTATCAATAGATATGCCAACATCACCAGATTCCAAATAATTTTCCAAATTATTTATTTCCCAAAAATATCTTTATAAGATATACATTCTCCATTCTTTAAAAATAAATCAATATTTATTTTTAAAGTCATTTTCCAAATTTCATTTATAAATTCCATATTGAATTTACATTCCAAAATATTTATGAATATAAGATTTCCATTCAATTTCTAATATTCATTTTCAATTTATCTTCAAAAAGATAAATTCCAAATATTCACTTAATATTGGAAAAGCATTTCTATACTTATTAAAAATAAGTAATTCACAGATCTTTTTATTTTCTATACTTAGAAAATATTTAATATACTCTAATCGAAATTAAGTATATATTTCATTCCTTAAGGAAATCATTCACTTAAACATATTTATTTGGGCAAAAACGAATGTTGCGTAAAACATCGTTACGACAACCCAAAATCACTAGTATAGGGATCCGAAATTAAAATAGATATATAAATCCCAATACTATGCAAAACATTTCCTTTCAAAAATCATTTACTATAATAACAGTGTTATAGTTCACCATTTCCTTTTATTTCTCGAAAACGTCTATTTCAACAATGAATGTTGAAATCTATGGTTTCGAATCTCAGTAATTTTAAAACATCTTTAGATCGTTTTAATTCCATTTAAAACATCACATCCAAAAAAATTTCTTTAACAAAATATTCACTATTCAAAAATGTGGATATAACTATTAATAAATTTCATCACTTCTATTCTTTCTATTTTAAAGAATTATTCACTGTCTAAAACATGAATATAACTCCATAAATAAATTACAACAATTCACTTATCAAAATAAGTCGTTGCGGATTTATAAAACAATGTTTATAAATTCTATTTCTATTTATTTTATAACAATTTCCTTTTATAAATTTTCTTTATAAATCTATTCAATTTCATATCTTAATGATATACTAAAATTCATATTATAAGTCAAATACTTATAATTTATTTATTTACAAAATCATTCCTTTAAACTTCCCAAATCTATAAATCTTATAACTTCTAAGATTCATTTATTTATCCACATCTATTTCCTAAATAACTTTATAAATTTTTATTTATAAAATTCTATTTATAACTTCACCGTTATAATTCTATAAATTTCATTCATTAGTGAAATTCATTCACAATTCTTTCTAATACTTATAAAAGCTCATTTTATAATTCCAATATTTTTAATTTATAAATATCAATTTATAAATCTTTTTAATATAAACAATTTATATTACTATTTTAAAACGTCTTTCAACTCCTTTATAATTTATCATCTTGATTTATAAAATAATCAAATTTGATAAATTCTATAGATTTCATTCCTTTATGAAATCCATTTACAAATCATCCTATCATTTATAAAAGCTCGTTTAATAATTCAAGATATTCTAAATTTATAAATATCAACTTATAAATCTTTTAATATAAATCAACTTATATTATTACTTTAAACATCTTTAAACTCTTTTATAATTTCATCACTCTGATTTATAAAATAAATTTTTTATAAATCCTATTTTTAAACTTCTTATAATAAACTCAGAAGTCCCAGTTCAAACTATTTTAAAAAATCACTAATCCCATATTTTCAAAAATCAACCTTTAACTGTATTTCTCAAAAATCATAATTTTTATAATATTAAAATTATAACGTTTATTTATTTAAGATGAATCAATTCCAAAAATATTTTATAAACGTATATTTCCAAAAATCACTTTAGAAATTAAAATCGTTGTTTTAACTTCAAAAATTGGATCCGATGATGCAACACATCAATATTCAATCACAACTTTCAAACATCATATATCATCCATGATAACAATCAAATATCACAATATATGAAATCAAATAAATATTTGTGAGGAATCCAGTTGGATCCCTCCAACCTGTTTCCCTGCATCCACAGACATTAGCACAATACCAATTCCGTTTAAAGACGGAATATCGCGGTATATGGGATTTTATAAATATATATCCGCTTACTAACGGCGCAATAGGGTCTCATCCGCTAAAAGAAAATGCGGGAAATCAATCAACTGCAATATATACATATGCCAATATATATATATATATATATATATATATTGCTATATATATAATATAATACCAATTCCACTTCAAGGTGGAATATCGCGGTATATGTGTGTAATAAATAACCTCCGCTTACTAACGGCGTATAGGGTCTATTCACATCCAATATATATATATATATATATATATATATATATATATATATATATATAACAATCATCATTCAAGCATTCAATCAATACAGTCAAGCAAATTTTAAATCTAACTATTTAAAATTTAAATAAACAATAAAATTCCTTTTGAGTGAGAAGTTCTCACCTTATTCCTGTTTGCAATCCACTTCCAATTCAACTTGTTTTCTTCATTTATACCTTGTATAACAATTTTATACAATTTATTAATATCCGAACCAATCGAATAAATTAATTTTTCATTAGATAATTTTAATTCATCGGTGATTTCATTTTAAAATTAAATTGACTTATAGTTTTATTTTTAAACCAATTTCTCGTTTAAACAAATTTATTTAACTAATTATTAAATTTCTTTTAATAAACTTTATTAACTAACTATTTAATTCGAAGCATTCTTTTTTTTATTAATAAATTAATCTAAATTTTATCTTTAACAATTTTTCCTTTAATAAATTTATTTTCTTTTAAACCAAATTCCTGTTAAATAAATTTATTTAACTAAACATTTTACTTTCAAACTAACTTTCCTTTTTAATAAATTAAATCAACAAATTATTTTGGTTTTAACTATTAAATTTGTTATAAATAAAATTTTCCTTTTAAATAGAATATTCGAACTAAGTGAAAAAAAAAAATCACTTGCCCTTCAATAACTTAATTAATTTATTTCTTTATTTAACTTAAAAATCAAATTTCCTTAAATAAATCATTTTATCATCAAATTTGAATTTTTAATAAATTTTCTTTAATAAATTTAATTGTCTAACCAATTTCTTCTTAATAAATTATTTTAACTAAAATCTAAATTTAAACTAAATTTATTTTCAATATTTATTTCCCAACTAATGAATTAAATTTCTTTTTACTTACCAAAATTATATTTTTAACTAATTTCCCCTTTAAAATAAATTTGGCAACTAAATAATTGAAATAAACTTATTAACCCCATAAGTTATCTTAATAAATTAATTTTAGTAAAAGAAATAATTGAACAAGTTAATTTCTATTTTATAAATTTAATTTAATTAACTCAAAAAGTTATTTTAAACTAATTTATAAGTTTCTAAAATCAAATTTTCTCTTTAATCATTTCTAACAATGTATCCTTTTATTTTAAATCAATTCCTTTTATATAAATTCCTTTTAGTAATTAAACGAATCAAACAATCCATTAATAAATTCGTTTAACTAAAAATTAATTTTAAAGCTAAATTTACTTTAACAGATTATATATATATACATATTTTTTTTGCACTGTACATATTAAAATTTACCGAAATATATATTTATCTAAATTTTACTTCATCATCATTTTCATCTTCCTTTTACTGTAAACTAAATTTCATTTACACATAGACATTCGCATATATATATATATATTTACATTGGATTTGAAAAGAAAAAGAAATTAAAAATAAATTATACCTCTACTGTATCTGGCGACCTTGCCTCGACGTCGTCACGCACAACTCCACCTTCATCGTGCTCGTCTCCACGCCGCCTCGATATTGCTGTCGCGACCCCCAAATGCTTGCTGCCTTTGCGCGAGGCGTCGCCTTTCGTGCCGCCGTTCCACTCCCCAGCCTCACGCGATGCCCAATCGAGCTCGCCGCCATCTCCATGTTCGTCTGCATCGCCGTTCGTTGCTGCCTCCACTTCGAATTCGCAAACCACCCCTCGCCGCTGCGCCTCCAGGTGGTCGCCATTTCGAACGCGATTCCCCTTGCCTCGCGTGAGTGCCATCCCTTGAATCGAACGACTTCGATTCGATTTCATTTTTTTTTTATTCGCGAGCAGAAGAGGCCATTTTTGATTCGAACGAAAATTGAAGAGAGGAAGGGGGAGAAGGCTCGGCCGTTGTTTTCTTGAACGAAGATTGCGTTATTTTAAAAACAAACTGGGGCATGCTTATCACAATTTTCTTTCGTGATTCTCGGCTAGATTTTAGGCATACTTTATGGAAGGAAAGATAGCTGACGTTGACATATTTAAATTTAAATTTAAATTAAATTAGTTTTCGATAAAATTTTCAATGCGTTTAGGTGTCGTATTCTCACACAACAACTCCGATTGATACGAAATTTGAAACCCGAGAATAATTCAATATTCCGGACCCAATGGAACTGGTTTCGTCGAATTCCGAGACTGTGCCTCGGACGGCTATTTTTAAATTTGATTCAAACGATATAAATTTCAAAACTGTACAATTCACTTCCAAATTCAATTCTGAAGCTTCTAAAATCTTCAATATTACCAATATGAATTTTACAAGCTTTTGAAATATTTTTAATCGGCTTAAAATTGAAGATTCAAATTTTTATTCAACTCTCAATAGATTAATTCTATAATTTAATCGCTAAATTCATTCTGATAATTTGAAATTCAATTCAAACCATCATTCAAATATTTAAAATTAATTAAATATTTCCAAATTAAATTATTCAAAATTCTGGGTCGTTACAATCTTCCCTTCTTAAAAGAATTTCATCCCGAAATTACAAGTTAAGAAGAATGCCCTTATCCCATTTATTATTTTTCACAATCCAAATAGTTTTATCAACTTACTAACCTAAATCTTTTTACTAGAGATTCATTATCATTTCAACTAGCTTTCCAACTTCAATTATAGGTTTCAATCAACATTGTTTTCCTAACAATTCAAATTCAAATTTCAAACTTTTCTCAAAAATTTTCTAACACCCTAAATTTTCGAAAAATTTCGCCAGCGTCTCCTTTGCGCGGCTAGCTCGGTACGACTACAAAATGGCACCACGGCCCCTCAGAATCAAAAAGAAAAGAGAAAAGCCAAGTGGCTGGAGAAGAAAGTCAACAAATTTCATACTGAAATTGAAATACGTACCTTTTTGTTGAGCAATTCAATTTTATCTTTGAAATCAAAATCTCAATCCCTTTATATACCTGTATAACCTGCTAGTAGTAGCATACAAATCCAAATACAATATTCAAACCAATTTGCCAATTCTATTGCAAAATTTCGATATATGTTTCTTATATATTTTAACTTCACTATTGAAGTTACATATTCATTTCATTCAATTTTACTCTTCAATTCAATTTCATTCGAATTCAATTCTTAATTCCAAACATTGAATTCTAACGATTAACTTTCATTTGCTAATTCATATGATTACCTTAAATTAGTTTCATTCACTAATTCATTTCATTTGAAATTATTTCACAAATGAATAAATTATCAAGTTAATTTACTTGAATTCAATCCATCTTATTTTAATTCCATATACTAATGATAATAATTCAATATTATCCCTTCCTAACAATCATGCAACCATATACTATAATAATTCATAGAAAATCATTTCTTTTCTATACAAAAATAGTTTTGGGCAAAATTATCTTGTTTACCCGTTTCAAAACAATTTTATATTCACTAACAAATACGCGCTCATATCTATTATTACACTCAAATTCATTCTAGAGTACTGCTGACTCTATCTCTAATGAGTAATACCCAACAGAACCATGGTTGTCGCTTAACCATAAGCTCTGATACCAAATGTAACGATCGAAATTTTTCGTTGCCGAAAAACCGAAATGTTATGGGTTTAAGAAAGAAGAAAGAAAGAAGAAGAGAAGAAGGTAGAAGATGGAGAGAAGAAAGAATAGAAAATTTTAAAATAGAAGAAAAAGAGAATAGAAAATGGAACGGAACAGAAAACAACAGAACAATAACAGAATCTCACAATTCGCAGCGCAACAACATATAATAATAAATGAATAATCTTTAAACAAAGAACTATATCAGTTATTACATTTTATACAGTACATTTCATTACATCATATCATCATATCATCAGAGTGTACAACAACATACAACAACAAACAGTGCAGCGGAAAAAGAATACTATATACTAATAATACGCCATGCCATCCAGCTTGCCTCCAGCAACTTCAGAATATCCAGAATATCCTGATAAACCTTAACTCTTGACTGTCCGTGTGGAAATTGGTGGGCACCCAGAGTTTAGGAAGGAAAACAATAAACTCCAAGTCAGTCATGTGACTGGTGCGAGAACTCAAAACAGTTTACTTTTCTTTAAAAATCAAAATAGAGAGATATTTTTATTTCAATTCACAATGCTTTTAAAAATGAGACTACCATAAGACCTCCCGCCACACACACAATGCAAACGCAGACTTGGGGAAGATTTCTTCTTATGTTAGTCAAAGATGCTTGATACGTATTAAAAGAAAACATTTGTTATTATTTCTAGTGCATAGTGTAGAAAATATTTCGAAAGTAGAATATAAATCTTAGCCAACATAGGTACCATTAT
Organism: Allium cepa; assembly: GCA_030765085.1. Lineage (NCBI taxonomy): Eukaryota > Viridiplantae > Streptophyta > Magnoliopsida > Asparagales > Amaryllidaceae > Allium > Allium cepa. The sequence goes on along the minus strand of CM060943.1, from coordinate 868,253,441 downwards.
ATTATGCCCACTATAGCTACCATATTAGATGGCAGGTTCTACAACTAAAACCGTACAAATCTCGTATTGTTTCTTTGGATTTCCAACGAATGATCAGGCCAAGGAACTTCCCATTGCCACATGAGAATGCCTCTGGATGGACATCCCCGAGAACCAAACCGGAACTCTACCAACACAAGGCCGGGTTACCCCTAACTGGGTAACTACTGACACGAGCACGCCATTCCCCGATCGTAAACGACCTTTCCCATGGGATCCCGATAACCAACAACCACAAAGTAATAAATTCGCAGTAACCACATAGGTTAAATATCTGGGCTCCATACCATGATACCACCTCTATCCAGAAGGAAATGCACATACCCTAAAGGGAGCTACCACTCATAACCTTGCTGCTTCTTTCCTGTTTTGACCATTCACGGGGTGTGAGGTTCGACGAAGTCACGTCCACAAAAACATACTTTATACAAAAGCCATGCTTTGGGTCAACAAATGATCAACACAATGATCACCAAGATAGACGATCAAATAAATGATCCTATCACAATTAATCAACACAATGATCATTTACAGCTACACTCAGCATGTCACATTACCAAATTGGGAATATATCGCTGGTAACTTCAATTATATAACCTCTGAGCTCGTACGTCTCTGAGAAGGGTGTTAAGCAAAGAGAATAAATTCTCCGCCACCACAGGAATATATTTGAAAGAAATCGGCTTTACATTCTCAACTTGTAATGTCAGACACACAATCCATACAAGTCTGTTCCGGGCTCGAACAGAACCGAAGGCACTTATAAAGAAGTCCTTGCAATCCGAATAATCTCTAATCACGTTCGGATTTCCCATCACATATGGAGATCTCAATACCAGGGATCAGCCAGTGCAGAGACAATCAACAAGAAACCCTTTCGTTTTCGAAAATATCCGGTCTTCAACACCGATCTTCGAATGCAATTCATAACGACGTATCACATATTCGGAATGGGTTATACGACCACAAGGTCCTTTCCCGGTTAACCCGAATAGTGAGCGCTTATTTTTAAAAAATAAATAAGTGTGGCATTCAAATTCAAGCAATTCACAACAAATACCTATTTAAAGGTAAATATTGATAGTCGGTTATTGAACTATCAATAGATATGCCAACATCACCAGATTCCAAATAATTTTCCAAATTATTTATTTCCCAAAAATATCTTTATAAGATATACATTCTCCATTCTTTAAAAATAAATCAATATTTATTTTTAAAGTCATTTTCCAAATTTCATTTATAAATTCCATATTGAATTTACATTCCAAAATATTTATGAATATAAGATTTCCATTCAATTTCTAATATTCATTTTCAATTTATCTTCAAAAAGATAAATTCCAAATATTCACTTAATATTGGAAAAGCATTTCTATACTTATTAAAAATAAGTAATTCACAGATCTTTTTATTTTCTATACTTAGAAAATATTTAATATACTCTAATCGAAATTAAGTATATATTTCATTCCTTAAGGAAATCATTCACTTAAACATATTTATTTGGGCAAAAACGAATGTTGCGTAAAACATCGTTACGACAACCCAAAATCACTAGTATAGGGATCCGAAATTAAAATAGATATATAAATCCCAATACTATGCAAAACATTTCCTTTCAAAAATCATTTACTATAATAACAGTGTTATAGTTCACCATTTCCTTTTATTTCTCGAAAACGTCTATTTCAACAATGAATGTTGAAATCTATGGTTTCGAATCTCAGTAATTTTAAAGCATCTTTAGATCGTTTTAATTCCATTTAAAACATCACATCCAAAAAAATTTCTTTAACAAAATATTCACTATTTAAAAACGTGGATATAACTGTTAATAAATTTCATCACTTCTATTCTTTCTATTTTAAAGAATTATTCACTGTCTAAAACATGAATATAACTCCATAAATAAATTACAACAATTCACTTATCAAAATAAGTCGTTGCGGATTTATAAAACAATGTTTATAAATTCTATTTCTATTTATTTTATAACAATTTCCTTTTATAAATTTTCTTTATAAATCTATTCAATTTCATATCTTAATGATATACTAAAATTCATATTATAAGTCAAATACTTATAATTTATTTATTTACAAAATCATTCCTTCAAACTTCCCAAATCTATAAATCTTATAACTTCTAAGATTCATTTATTTATCCACATCTATTTCCTAAATAACTTTATAAATTTTTATTTATAAAATTCTATTTATAACTTCACCGTTATAATTCTATAAATTTCATTCATTAGTGAAATTCATTCACAATTCTTTCTAATACTTATAAAAGCTCATTTTATAATTCCAATATTTTTAATTTATAAATATCAATTTATAAATCTTTTTAATATAAACAATTTATATTACTATTTTAAAACGTCTTTCAACTCCTTTATAATTTATCATCTTGATTTATAAAATAATCAAATTTGATAAATTCTATAGATTTCATTCCTTTATGAAATCCATTTACAAATCATCCTATCATTTATAAAAGCTCGTTTAATAATTCAAGATATTCTAAATTTATAAATATCAACTTATAAATCTTTTAATATAAATCAATTTATATTATTACTTTAAACATCTTTAAACTCTTTTATAATTTCATCATTCTGATTTATAAAATAAAAATTTTATAAATCCTATTTTTAAACTTCTTATAATAAATTCAGAAGTCCCAGTTCAAACTATTTTAAAAAATCACTAATCCCATATTTTCAAAAATCAACCTTTAACTGTATTTCTCAAAAATCATAATTTTTATAATATTAAAATTATAACGTTTATTTATTTAAGATGAATCAATTCCAAAAATATTTTATAAACGTATATTTCCAAAAATCACTTTAGAAATTAAAATCGTTGTTTTAACTTCAAAAATTGGATCCGATGATGCAACACATCAATATTCAATCACAACTTTCGAACATCATATATCATCCATGATAACAATCAAATATCACAATATATGAAATCAAATAAATATTTGTGAGGAATCCAGTTGGATCCCTCCAACCTGTTTCCCTGCATCCACAGACATTAGCACAATACCAATTCCGTTTCAAGACGGAATATCGCGGTATATGGGATTTTATAAATATATATCCGCTTACTAACGGCGCAATAGGGTCTCATCCGCTAAAAGAAAATGCGGGAAATCAATCAACTGCAATATATACATATGCCAATATATATATATTGCTATATATATAATATAATACCAATTCCACTTCAAGGTGGAATATCGCGGTATATGTGTGTAATAAATCACCTCCGCTTACTAACGGCGTATAGGGTCTATTCACATCCAATATATATATATATATATATATATATATATATAACAATCATCATTCAAGCATTCAATCAATACAGTCAAGCAAATTTTAAATCTAACTATTTAAAATTTAAATAAACAATAAAATTCCTTTTGGGTGAGAAGTTCTCACCTTATTCCTGTTTGCAATCCACTTCCAATTCAACTTGTTTTCTTCATTTATACCTTGTATAACAATTTTATACAATTTATTAATATCCGAACCAATCGAATAAATTAAATTTTCATTAGATAATTTTAATTCATCGGTGATTTCATTTTAAAAATTAAATTAACTTATAGTTTTATTTTTAAACCAATTTCTCGTTTAAACAAATTTATTTAACTAATTATTAAATTTCTTTTAATAAACTTTATTAACTAACTATTTAATTCGAAGCATTCTTTTTTTTATTAATAAATTAATCTAAATTTTATCTTTAACAATTTTTCCTTTAATAAATTTATTTTCTTTTAAACCAAATTCCTGTTAAATAAATTTATTTAACTAAACATTTTACTTTCAAACTAACTTTCCTTTTTAATAAATTAAATCAACAAATTATTTTGGTTTTAACTATTAAATTTGTTATAAATAAATTTTTCCTTTTAAATAGAATATTCGAACTAAGTGAAAAAAAAAAATCACTTGCCCTTCAATAACTTAATTAATTTATTTCTTTATTTAACTTAAAAATCAAATTTCCTTAAATAAATCATTTTATCATCAAATTTGAATTCTTAATAAATTTTCTTTAATAAATTTAATTGTCTAACCAATTTCTTCTTAATAAATTATTTTAACTAAAATCTAAATTTAAACTAATTTTATTTTCAATATTTATTTCCCAACTAATGAATTAAATTTCTTTTTACTTACGAAAATTATATTTTTAACTAATTTCCCCTTTAAAATAAATTTGGCAACTAAATAATTGAAATAAACTTATTAACCCCATAAGTTATCTTAATAAATTAATTTTAGTAAAAGAAATAATTGAACAAGTTAATTTCTATTTTATAAATTTAATTTAATTAACTCAAAAAGTTATTTTAAACTAATTTATAAGTTTCTAAAATCAAATTTTCTCTTTAATCATTACTAACAATGTATCCTTTTATTTTAAATCAATTCCTTTTATATAAATTCCTTTTAGTAATTAAACGAATCAAACAATCCATTAATAAATTCGTTTAACTAAAAATTAATTTTAAAGCTAAATTTACTTTAACAGATTATATATATATATATATTTTTTGCACTGTACATATTAAAATTTACCGAAATATATATTTATCTAAATTTTACTTCATCATCATTTTCATCTTCCTTTTACTGTAAACTAAATTTCATTTACACATAGACATTCGCATATATATATATATATATATATATATATATATATATATATATATATATATATTTACATTGGATTTGAAAAGAAAAAGAAATTAAAAATAAATTATACCTCTACTGTATCTGGCGACCTTGCCTCGACGTCGTCACGCACAACTCCACCTTCATCGTGCTCGTCTCCACGCCGCCTCGATATTGCTGTCGCGACCCCCAAATGCTTGCTGCCTTTGCGCGAGGCGTCGCCTTTCGTGCCGCCGTTCCACTCCCCAGCCTCACGCGATGCCCAATCGAGCTCGCCGCCATCTCCATGTTCGTCTGCATCGCCGTTCGTTGCTGCCTCCACTTCGAATTCGCAAACCACCCCTCGCCGCTGCGCCTCCAGGTGGTCGCCATTTCGAACGCGATTCCCCTTGCCTCGCGTGAGTGCCATCCCTTGAATCGAACGACTTCGATTCGATTTCATTTTTTTTTTATTCGCAAGCAGAAGAGGCCATTTTTGATTCGAACGAAAATTGAAGAGAGGAAGGGGGAGAAGGCTCGGCCGTTGTTTTCTTGAACGAAGATTGCGTTATTTTAAAAACAAACTGGGGCATGCTTATCACGATTTTCTTTCGTGATTCTCGACTAGATTTTAGGCATACTTTATGGAAGGAAAGATAGCTGACGTTGACATATTTAAATTTAAATTTAAATTAAATTAGTTTTCGATAAAATTTTCAATGCGTTTAGGTGTCGTATTCTCAAACAACAACTTCGATTGATACGAAATTTGAAACCCGAGAATAATTCAATATTCCGGACCCAATTGAACTGGTTTCGTCGAATTCCGAGACTGTGCCTCGGACGGCTATTTTTAAATTTGATTCAAACGATATAAATTTCAAAACTATACAATTCACTTCCAAATTCAATTCTGAAGCTTCTAAAATCTTCAATATTACCAATATGAATTTTACAAGCTTTTGAAATATTTTTAATCGGCTTAAAATTGAAGATTCAAATTTTTATTCAACTCTCAATAGATTAATTCTATAATTTAATCGCTATATTCATTCTGATAATTTGAAATTCAATTCAAACCATCATTCAAATATTTAAAATTAATTAAATATTTTCAAATTAAATTATTCAAAATTCTGGGTCGTTACAAAAACTACTTAATTTAAAACTTAATTAACTATAATCCTATGAATCCAAGCCTAACCGCCCACTACAATAAACTCAAACCTAAACAACAAAGTTTCTCCTTCCTCAAAGCCACATTCCCAAATCAAATTCAAAATGGCTAGCTCTAAAACTGGAGTCAAACACGAAACATTTTGCATGTTTGTGCATGTGCATGGCACTAGCATGCCAAGCTGCCCTTTATCCACCATACCGACCATCCCTACACGCTCCCCTTGCCAAGCTTGACTCGACCATACCACTAATGTTAGCTCCGGTAACCCACACCTTATTTTATCCTCTCCACCAAAATCAAAGTCACGTACAGGTAACCAAAAACACTTCAACACCATTGCCTCGTCGATGTTAGCACCGCCACCCAATACCTTGCCTTCCAACCCAGCCACATAACACTCAATGCACCCACCATTGTCGGCAACCTAAAATTTGAGCCAAAAACTATCATGCCCTTAAAACCTATTTAGAAGTAATGTCAATATATTACCAGAGTCGCATAACTGACTAATATATGTAAGGTTTAACGTGACATTTAGGATATGATAAGCACTAGAATGAGATGGGTTGGAAGTAATAACAAAACATCTTTTGCCAAAGGCATAAGAGTTTCATCGTCAGTCATAACAGGAGTGGAGGATGATGAAGATAAAGTAGAAAATGATGAAAAGTCTTGAGACAAATGATGGGATGCACAAGAATCCAAGACCCATAAAGATGACTTTCCTAAGTTGTTATTATGTACTTGACCTAAAAATAGAGAGGAAGATATAACTTGTGGCTGCAAAGAATGTTAATTTTGAAGAGAATTGTAGTCGATAAAATGAATAGTTGCACTTTAGAAATTATGAGACAATCGAAACTCTACAGCGAACGGGATTTTTGAACCTTGAAAATCGACACTATTACGTCCACTATATCACATGCCGAACATTCAAGTGCCAAAAATACCGATTTGTTAGGGTGAAAGAAGAAGGAAAAAGGTAGAAGAAAACTAAACAACATAAAATCTCACAAAACAGTGAATAGTTTATAATACAACAATGATCTTTATAAAAGGAAACATCTTTGTTCATATATATAACATCAAAGTGCACTAGACTTGTCCTAAATTTGGATAGTTGTAGAAACATGTCCTTAGATTGACAAACGTATAGATTCTATAACACAACGGAAGAAAAATATACATGAATATGTCTTTACCATCCAGATCCTCTACAACTCCAAAGTATCCGGCTAAACCTGGGAAAACTTGCTTGGTCTGACCCGAGCATTACATGGAATAACGCTCGGTTTAGTCTGGTAAGCCAGCGTGAGTAAAACTCGATAACAAGTAACAACCAAACTGATTTCAACATTTGAAAACTTTTCAAATAAAAGGCATCTCGTAAGATGATAACACACATAAAAAAGGACGGATTTTTACCTTATGATAACCAAAACTATTTATACAAAAATCCAGAGATATTACATAGTGTCTAAGTTTAAAGTAAATAGATGAAATAGTTGAAATGCTTGCTTCTCACATTCCAACGTACTAGGCTCTGCAATCGAGAATGTAAGGCACATGTAGGAAATAAGATTTTTACTAATGACTGGACTATTAGGGTACCGCCCGCCACAGCGCAACTCTAGAAAATGTGCAGAGTTCGTACCTAACGACCACTACCAACACATGTCCAACCTAACCCTTGATGGATAGTACCGAATATATCATTAACCCAGTTGCTTTGCAACCTTTAACGAGCACTCCAATATACACAAATTCATTGATGATTGTGTATATATCTAAAAGGGGACGATATACCCTAATGGGTGCGACCCACATAGTCTTGCTGCATATCCTCTATTTTAGTCATACCCGATTGATGAGGCTTGAGGGTATGTTTTACCTTTTTGAATAGCAATCCATCTTGGAATGCTAGCACTGCCTTCCAGGCGTCAATGCAATGCCAACGTTCATCCAGCCAAGTTCGTTCTAGGTCTGAACAAAATCGAAGGCACTAACTCTACTGCATTAATTTTGTAATCACAATTAGGATTAGTAGAAGTAGACCTTGCGCTTCAAAGAGCACCTTCTTTAATCATCATCAAGATGTCTTCCACTTGAATGTGCAAGTAGGTTCAGAGTGGTTTTTGGATATATAAATCAGATCCTGGCCTCTCCATATAAACAACCTGTAATTTCCGGTTGACTCATTCTCATTTCTTTTAGAAGTAAGTATTCGAGTCCTTGTTGGAGACTAGAATTTTACGTTCATATTCCCTATGTCAAATTAGGCCAAATTTGATAATCGGTTATTTTACTATCAAATAAAAACAACAACAACATCTAGAGATTTAATTACCTAAAGTAATCACTAAGCTTCAAAACCATTTTCATTTATAAATCTCCTTTTCCAAACATTTATCAACATTCATATACTTATATCCTTTACGTATGTCTATTCAAAAAATATATATAGGATTTTCCATTTCCAAATCTCTTAAACGGATTTAACTACATTATTTAAATTGGAGAAAAGGATAACTCCAAGCACTATTCCTTTGGTGTTAAGTATGGAACAGATATTCTATACCGCCATTTTTTAAATTGTAAACTTTGAGAAACCCAAACCTCAAATTCCTGTTATCATTGTCTATAATATATCTTTCTATAAATTTCCCTTACCCATGAAATCCTTTTTTCTTTAACCCACACCCTTTTACAAAACATTTATCAACCTCCATACTCTTTATGAATATTCACATCTGGCTATGAACTTTTAAACTTTGTATAAAACTTTCCTTTGTAGACATCAAAACCCATTTATATAATCTTTTTATAAACATTCAAAACTATTTCTAAAACTCCTTTTATGAATACCCTAAAATTATTTATAAACTTCCTTAAATAATATTCAAAAAATTGTCAAAAAATTCTTCAAATATCTTTTTCAAAATAGAATAACCTTGAAAATAATTTTAAAATAAAATGAAATATTAACTTTCCAAAACCAAACGGACGTTTAATGACTACATGGATCATTAAAATTAGGTTTACTTATCCAAGTTATATCATGGGTAATGCCTAACATCGAATATGTAGGGGATTAAGACATAACATACAATCAATCTTATGTAGATATCCAATTTACAAATACAGATACATCCATTATCGATGAAAAATGTACATATAGAAGTATATTTCATATGCCTAAGTTCCCATGGCCTACTTACTGAAATTGACATCCTTTTGTTTATCATGATACTAATATTCCACATTTGTGCTAAACACAATCAACTTACTTCCCATAAAACATATCAATATTTTATAATCACTACTTTAATTCATTTGGCTACTTAATGTTATTGAGGAGAGATCCTTTGATTTGAAATCAGTTAGCCTTAAAAAGGAAATTTATTTAAAACATAGCCAATTAAGTTGAAAAATAGCTTTGAAAAGATTAAAGTATATTCAGTCAGCTTAAATCCTAATTATATTGTTAACGCTAAAATTTGAACGCTAACACCCCGATGTATGAGTTGTAGTTGTGAAAGCGCCACCCGACGACTCGGGAACAGATTACAAGCAGATAATAGTAGAAAAGCGGTAAACAACAACAATTTTATAGTGGTTCGGCTTTAGGGTATAGCCTACGTCCACTTCAAGTACTTTTATTAATAATCTCGTTACAAGCTGATACAATTCTTCCCAAATACAATACACTTTGAATTACAAGAGACTTAGAACAAGTAGCTTAAACTTCGATGAAGATGAGAGTTTTCGAATCCATGTTGGATGTATGTGATCTCTTCTTGAAGTTGTTTGTAGCGTTCTTAATGTCTTGAGAGCTTCAAGTGTTGGATTGGATTAGTTTGGAATGTAGCAGAGTAACGGTGTTTGAAGGAAATCAGCCAAAAGTCCCCTTCTAGTTGGAGCTAGGGTCGTATTTATAGGCAATTCTAGGCAGGAAACATTACCAAGTCCTAAGTCGTAACCGACCTAAGTTGGGTCGTGGACGACTTAAATTAAGTTGTGGGTCAGTTATCACTTAAATGCTGGGTCGAGACTTCTTCAAGGCATCCCTGCTGAACCCTAGATACATCACAAGCCCTAAGTCACAAACGAGTCAACCGGTCCTCTCATAAGCGATGCGGCATTGAACCTTAACTTCGTAGTCTTAAGTCGTGTACGACTTATCATATGTCGTAGGTCGTGACCGACCTAAACTGATTCTCGGCTTGTGGCTTAACTGGGGTTAACGAGTCATGGTGCAGTATTGAATTTGCCTCTGTGGCCTTAGGTCGTGAACGACCTAGTGAAGGTCGTAAGTCGGTCACGACTTAGGCGTAATCGTCTTAACTCCTCGTCCCTCGAGTCGTTAAGTCATAGTTCCTTTAAGTTGTTGGACCGTTACTCCCTTGGGTCATTTAGGTTGTAATGACTTAAGTCGTAAACTTCCTTAAGTCGTGTCATCCTTAACTAGTAAGATTATGCCAACCTTAGGTCGTCAGGCCGTAATGTTCTTAGGTTGTGAAGGCCTTAAGTCGTAGACCTTATCTCGTAGACCCTTTAACCCGTGGAGGCCTTAAGTCGTAGACTCCTTAACTCGTAGATTCCTTAACCCATGAAGGCCTTAAGTCGTAGACTCCTTAACTCGTAGATTCCTTAACCCGTGAAGGCCTTAAGTCGTAGACTCCTTAACTCGTAGATTCCTTAACCCGTGAAGGCCTTAAGTCGTAAACCTTAACTCGTAGAGGAAACTGGGTTAACACTTGCCCCTCGAAGCACATGCCTTAAGTCGTAAGTCGTGTGCTTCGACTCATCATAACCCTGGTGTGCCGATTCGAGTCCCACTTCCCTGAGGTATAAAATGCTTGGGTCGTTCCTCCTATTTCCTTCTTCCCATTACTTACCTCTGAGCTATTTCTGCCATTAACACGTCCTTGAGCTTTCGGAAACAAATTCAACCAGTTCATCTTACCGTTGATTCAGTCCCTATAATCCTCATCATCGCATCGCGTAAGTAGATCCGCAGTTCATTTGATTCCGCGATAGCTATTAACTTGCGAATTTAATCCAGTTCCTTATACCATGCTTCATCACAATTGTTGCCACGATTGATTGCTGGTGAGCTCGAGGTAGTTTTATTAGGTTTTGGATAATTCGCGAGGAGAGGATAATGGGTTTCAATCTATTTGTATTTTATTTTTATCAGGCTGTTAGGGGTTTGGAGAAGACGAGATAATAGTTAGTGGGTTCATCGGCATAGGGGTGAGACGGTCTATGGGTTTAGGAGTGGAGATAAGGTTTTTAGGTCGTAACTGAGTTAAGACTTAGAAGAATTTGTATCTTTCTGACTTGAAGCCTTGTCTTCCTTTTATGACTCACGATTCAAAGGACTACCGACTCAAAGCCTCAACGACTCAAAAGTGAAGCGACCTATCCTGTTTCTCTTCATAATTCTTTAGGTCGTGGACGAGTCAACCAGAGAACCAACGACTTAACTTAAACCGAAGAGAAATTCTTAACTCGTAGACGAGTTAGCACTTAAGTTGTTGTCGAGTTATCACTTGAGTCGTTTACGACTTTACTCTTGAGTCGTCTACGACTCAACACTTGCATTTTTAAACTCTGCTTAGACCTTGAACTGTTGCATGGATTTTGATCTGTTGAACTTTGCTGCATTATTTTACAGATTACTTTAACTTGTGGGTTAACAATCTGTTTAATGTGATATTTACAGAAAATTGGGACGAATATACTGCCATCAACCGCCCACATCAAATGACAGATTAGTTAATAACAGATAATTAACTTAAGTAAATCGTGTGAACGAAGTGCTATCGATTTCAAGTAGAATATTAAAGCAACACTGAAATAGTCAATTGAAACTGACCAGCCTGCACTAATATTATGCTTGAACTTTAAATTAACAAGTTCTGAAATTACCGTAGTCGATCAATCGTCGACCAGTTTAATTCCAGTTATATTTACTTGCTATTTTTATCAGTTTTGCACGACACTTCACACTTTTAGGAAACGTGCACCTTCATATTTGAATATCCAGTTGCTTGTGTAGAATGACTTCTCAGGAAGAAGATGCAACAGTTCAGACGGGAGAGGCAACTGTTCTTCCAGCTCCACTAGTTAATCCTCCCGAAAGAGTTCCTACTACACTATCATATAAAGTTTTTCGCCAGCTGTGTGCTCAGTTTGGCATTGCTGAATCAGATGCCATTCTTCCCGAGAGAAGTAACACTGCTGACATAGCACCTTCTGGCTTTGTGACAGTTAACCGGCAAATGTGCCTAAGTGGGGGCGTTCCTCCTTTCAATGACTTTTTCTAACAACTTCTTCATCAATTGGCCATTGCTCCATCCCAACTACACCCCAATGGCTACGCCATTCTAATGGGGTTGTGTGTGCTATTTAGGAGAACACTTGATCGACTTCCGAGCTTTGATGAAATTTGTTACTTATGCTCCTTTAGCCGGACCAAAGATCATCCTTCTATTACTGTTGTGAGAAGCGCCCGAAACCGCAAATTAATTGTTGGCCTTCCCGACACTGCTCACGGGTTTCTAACCCAGTTCTTCTTCGTTCGTTGCCCCCCGGGGTTTTATGCTCTGTGGAGGGAAGGAAGTAAGATCACCCATCCTTGCTTCGTTTGTTATCTGTCCTTTGTGAGGCTGACCTGCTAAGTGTTAACTCTGCTTCTTTTATTTTCAGCGCTGCCTCCTCCCTCTAGGAATCCCAGTCACAAGTCGACTTTCGAGAGGCTTAAGGCCGTACCGGTTGAGGAGAGAGACATTCAATTTCTGTTGAAAGATGAGTTTCTGCATCAGTACGGACTTTTGCATACTTCTCGTTCTACGCGACCTCATGAAATTCCAGACTCCCCATCTAGAGTGTTGGATGCCTCTGTTTCTACTAGCACATCCATATCTAAAGGACCTGCTCCTGAGACTTCGCTAGTGAAGTGTTCCACCTCTGTTGATGCTGCAGGGCCGTCTGACAAACTTGCCCCGGTTATCGAGGAAGAAGAGCCTTAGGGATCTTCCCATCATTCACAAGAATCTGGTGAAAAAGCTGAGAGATCCAGTCCTGTTAAGCAAAGCAGGGACGATACTTTCGAAGGACTGAGCGACCTTTTTGCTACTTCACAAGAGATCTTTAAAGAAGATCCTATCACTGCCGAGATTTCTTCTTCAGTAGTTGAAGCTACTTCTACTTTGCAACAGTTGCCGTCGACTCAAGAGTTGACGCTATCTATTACACCCACAACTACTCCCCAATTAAAGAGTGGTTCGTAGACTGAAGCGTGTAGTTTGCACATCACACACACTTAGAATTCCTGTCACTTTTATGCTCTCTCTTTTCTTTTTTAAATGTTTGAAGGATTCTCAAGTTTTATTTCTTCTTTTTAAATTTTAGGTTTACCAATGAGGCGAGGCAGCTCGTACTATGATGACTTTAAGCGATATGGGAAACGCAGCCAGTATGGCTATCAATCCTATCCTCCTATTCATAGAGAGACTGATGAAGAAAGGGCAGCCCGGAAGGCTCGGGAAAGACGTGATTATGAAGAACGCTTTGGAAGACCAGATAGTCGACATGACTCCTCCTACAGAGAGAGTGACTCCCTTAAACGCAAATCTCATGATGATAGAGGGAAGAGTCACACAACTGATGACTCGAGCAAACGAGCCAAAGTTATTGAGGAGCCAATGCCTGTGCCTTCAGAGAAGATTACTGCTCCTACTTCTTCTCAATCTCCTGCCCCTTCCCCTACTGATATCCAAGCGATCATTAATAGGCCATCTTACCAAGTTGGACCAGGTCCAGCCACTCTTCAACGCCGATTTCCTAATTGGTGTTTAAAAGGAGTTCGCTTTGACCTCGATCTGGTTCCCATAGATAAAAATGCTATGCTACGGAACCTTGATGCCGTCAGAACCGATATTGAGAGGATGTCATCTTGGCAGAAACTCGTTGATGAGCTCCAAAGGGTGAATAGGGCCAATCTTGAAGCTATGCTTACCATGGAGAACGACAAAACTGAATGGCAAAAGATCCTTAAACAGCATGATGCAGAAATGAGGAATATCGCCGATTATAATGAGAAACTTGAGGCAGAAGTTGGGAAACTTAAAGAGGAGCTTGCTACTTCTTCCACTTCTTATTCTCAAAGGGAAAGTGTGCTTCTTCAACAGGTGCGGGATGCTCATGCCGCGCAAAGGGATGCTGAGGCCAAGGCTGATGAGTTAGAGCAGATTATAGAGGGCAACCGTACTGACATTACTCAGTTGCGAGGACAAACTGGCCTTCAGGCTGCAGAGATTGAAAAATTGAAAGCCCAGTTATCCAAAGTCGAGAGAGAGCGGGATGAGGCTGTTGCGGGCAGAATTACCGCTGAAGAGGCCCATGAAGCTACCAAAGCTGATATTGGCTCGACACTATTTGATTTCTACTTGCAATGTATATTAGGGCGTGGCAGTCTTGCATTCGTGGGCCCCAAGTATGAGATTACCCTGGCCGAAGTGTGGGAGGCCGCACTAGATATGTTTAAAGGGGCCGGGTACACTGAAGAGGAGTTGGAGGTGCACTACTTAGACTTTGAGGCTCGCGTAGCCCTTGGCAGAAGGAAAGAGCAACTCGCCAGATCGCGGGTTGAAATAGTGGGGGAAGAGCATCAAGAAAAAGAAACAAATTTGACTGTTCCTGTCCCTCCTTCAACTTCGGTCGATGCTGGCATTATTGGCTCTAGCTCTTATGTACCGATCCCTGCTCAAACTGATACCGGGGCCAAAATTACTCAAGTTACAGATGAATCGCAAGAGAGTGCTGAAGCCCCGGACTATGAAATTGATGTAATAAAGACAACTTCTGCAGGTAATTCCACTGTAAATTTCGCTCAAGTGGATTGCTCATTTACTTCACACGGGTTTAATGAGCTCCTTGACTATTTTCTCAACCTTGATGAGCCTTCATCTCCTCTCTTTACTGATTTTAACCTCTTTTCTTCTACAGAGAAAGTATCAAGCACCGCTCAGATTTCTCCTCCTCCGGTTATCCCTCCTCCGTCTCTCCAGGTGGCCCCTCCTTCTGCTTCTCAGCCCGGGTCGCAAGAGGAACAAATAGAAGCCCTCCATGGTTTAGACGATCCCATCGCTTCGCAGGAGCATAGAGACGAGGGACTCGTGGGAGGTGAGATATCCCCGGAGCGGACCCCTTCTGATGACATAACTTTGTCTAAACTTGCCACTCCGGGAAGTGAGTCTTCCTCAAAGAGGAGGAAAAAACACGGAACGTCAAAGAGGAGGGGGAAGATAATCACTGTTACTGAAGGGGAGCCAGAAGTTGGACCAGCTGCACCTACCCCTCCTTCTTCCCTTGTGCCAACTGACCGGCCTGAAAAGCTAGTCATTCGGCCGGGAAAAGGGTCCAAAGGTAGTAAAAAGAAGTGAACATTTTAGCTTTTTGCCTTTTGTATGTACTGGTCGAGAATTGTGCGGGTACCGGCCCCCTGCTTTTCTTTATTTTGAAACCTGTACCTGCATTTCAATTGAATAAAATGATCCTTTGTTTGTACAGACTTCCGTTTGAATGCATTTATTATTCATTTTTGCACAAGTTTATTTATATGATATTGCAGCGGGCTTATGGTATGTTGTTTGAGTATTACTTTACTGATGCGGCTATATTATTATACCATGTTGCCCCCATACCTTAAGCTTGCTGCAATATCTTATACTTCGAGGGGACTTGTACTCTTATTTGCTAAAGAACAATTATTTTATTCTCTTTAAAGAAATTTTTTATAGAGTACAACTCCCTTCGTATAAGTTTCTACGCTTTGTCGTTCGAAGAAATCACTTTTTTTTTTCTTTTACTTATGTGCATATTTTACCAAGTGAATTCTTCTATGTGGTAAAGCGGACCTCTAAAGGGCACTTTAACTTCTTCTTCTTTTTTATATACAAAGTTGTACCTCTGAGGAGGGATTTTTCACGTTTCAACACTTGGAAGTTTTATTTCAATCTCGGTGAAACGTGTACCTCCAAAGAGTTGTGCCTTTGAAGAAAGCCTTTTCACGTTTCAACACTTGGAAATTTTATTTCAATCTTGGTGAAACGTGGGCTTCCGAAGAGGTCTTTCTTCTTGATTGCGCCCTTGAAGAGATCTTTCCTTTGAACTGTGTCCCCGGGAGGGGGTTGTACCTCTAAGGAGGAATTTTTCATGTTTCAACACTTGGAAGTTTTATTTCAATCTCGGTGAAACGTGTACCTCCAAAGAGTTGTGCCTTCGAAGAAAGCCTTTCCACGTTTCAACACTTGGAAGTTTTATTTCAATCTTGGTGAAACGTGGGCTTTCAGGAAGGTCTTTTATTTTGTCTCTGCATTTCAACTTTGGTGAAGTGAAATTCCGAAGAGCGGTTGTTACACTTCATCTCCTGGTGAAATGGGCCTCCGAAGAGGGCTTTTATTTTTTTTTGCATTTCAACTCTGGTGAAGCGAAATCTCGAAGAGCGGTCATAACACTTCAACTCCTGGTGAAATGGGCCTCCGAAGAGGGCTTTTATTTTGTTTACATCTCAACTCTGGTGAAGTGAAATTCCGAAGAGCGGTTGTTACACTTCAACTCCTGGTGAGATGGGCCTCCGAAGAGGGCTTTTATTTTGTTTACATCTCAACTCTGGTGAAGTGAAATTCCGAAGAGCGGTTGTTACACTTCAACTCCTGGTGAAATGTGCCTTAAAAAGGGTTTTCATCGCCTGGAAGTTACTCTCTCATGGTTGGAGGGTCATGACTCCTCCAATCTTTTTTGTTGAGTAGAGAACTTTCTTTTTTGTGGCGTATGACCCATTAGAGGTCTTTATCCTCCGAAGAGTTGTGCCTCCGAAGAGGATTTGTGCTGCCGATGATGGCCTTGGTTGTTCCTTTGTCCACTTGCTTATGCTTTTTCAGCGATCCTCTTTTTTTTTTTTTTTTTTTTTTTTACAAGTGACTCGTTTAATCCAAGGAAATGTACTTCATTGCCAGGCCAGTTCGTGAGAACGAGCATCAGCTTCTTAATTGGATGTTTGTTTGTTCAAACGATCTCAACTTATTAGCAAAGGCCCGTTTCTATCGAAATCATAGGCTGTTCAATTGAAGTACTTCCTATCTAGGATTTGAATTCGGGGCTTTTGTGACTTGAAATTTGGCGAGAATCACTTGGTCCTTTTATGTGCAAGTTTCACTTCCACTGTCTGCAAAAATTTAAATCGACATTTCAGCAACACATTCTATGTACTTTTCATATCGAAAATAAAGCAAACATGTAATAATAATAAGGAACACAAGATTTATAGTGGTTCGGCCAGGAAATTGAGCCTACATCCACTTTATATTCTTTCATTATTTACTTGCATCAGTTTTACAATTGCTTTCAATTACAAGAATCATACATTCATAATTCTTTTTACAATATTTCAACAAAATTTTCAAGTAAAGTATGGACGCAAATGGTTGCTGTTCCATGCCCTTGGAATTTGATCTCCATCAACAGTGGTGAGTTTGAATGTGCCGTCAAGAAGCTTCTGACCTATTACATACGGTCCTTCCCAATTTGGCCCAAACACACCTGTCGTTGTCATGATTCTCTTCAGGACTAGGTCTCCAATCTCAAAGCTGCGTTGGCGAACTTTGGAATTAAAATGTCTGGCTATTCTTTGCTGATGAGCTGCAATTCTGAGATTAGCCTCATCTCTTTTTTCATCAAGGAAATCTAGCGCTTCAAGCTGTAGCCTTTCATTTTCTGCTTGGTTGAAATGGATCCTTCTGTGTGAAGGAACCTCTGTTTCTACCGGGATCATTGCTTCCGACCCGTATGCTAATGAGAAAGGAGTGTGCCCAGTCGCAGTTTTGTGAGTGGTTCTGTATGCCCATAGTGCAAGTGGTAGCTTATCGACCCAACCACCTATTGCTCTTTCAAGTTGCTTTTTGATGGTTGATTTGATGATCTTGTTTACTGCTTCCACTTGCCCGTTTGCCTGCGGATGAGCAACTGCTGAAAAGCTTTTCTGGATTTTGAATCGCCTGCAAAAATCTTGGAATTCCTCGCTTTCAAACTGAGTACCATTGTCTGTGATTATTTTCTGAGGCACTCCATACCTGCAAATGATATTCTTGGTCACGAAACTTATCATCTTTTTAGAGGTGATAGTAGCCAATGGTTCAGCTTCAGCCCATTTAGTAAAATAATCAACTGCAACAATGGCATATTTAATCCCTGATTTGGCAGTCGGTAGCGGCCCAATGAGATCCATTCCCCAAATTGCAAATGGCCATGGACTGACCATTTGTGTGAGTTCAGTTGAAGGTGCTCTAGGAATTTTGGCAAATCTTTGGCATTTGTCGCACTTTCTGGAATAACTTGCAGCATCATGATTAATTTCTGGCCAAAAATATCCGTATCGGAGAATTTTCTTTGCTAATGTTTGACCACCTGAATGATCACCACATTCTCCTCCATGTACCTCAGCTAGGATCGTTTTGGACTCTTCCCTGGATACACATCGAAGCAATGGCATTGAGAATCCCCGTCTGTATAATCGGCCATCCTGAATTACATAGCGAGAGGCTTTCCTCAGTAGCTTTCGTCTCTCTATCGAATTTTCTGGTAGAGAACCTCTGAGTAGGTAGTCCAGTATTGGAGTCATCCATGACTCTTGTTCTTGAGATACATTCATAATCCAGTCAATATCCATCTCGTCTATACTTGGTGCTGAAAGGACTTCTACGGGGACCAATCCCAATAGTTGAGCTTCACCAGAACTTGAATACTTTGCGAGGGAATCTGCCTTCATATTCTCTTCCCGAGGAATATGGCTTATTGAATAGTGATCGAGCTCACACAGAAGTTCCCAAGCCTTTGACAAGTAAGCGGGCAGGTTTCCCCCTTTCATTTGAAATTCCTTCTTGACTTGGCATACAATAAGCTGAGAATCGCTAAAGATCTGTAATGCTCGTATGTTTAGTTCTTTAGCGATTTTCAGTCCTGCGATAAGAGCTTCATATTCGGCTTCATTGTTTGTTGAAGGAAATTCCAATCTTAGTGCGTAGCATAATGACCGACCTTCAGGAGTCTCAAGTACAACTCCGGCTCCAGAACAGTAATCATTTCTTGCACCATCGACATATAACTTCCATTGGATAGGGGAATTGTTGAACGTTTCTTCCTCACTATTACCCTTATCTGTAAATTCTGCAATGAAATCAGCTAAAGCTTGTCCATTGATTGCTTTCCGGGGATGATAAGTGATGTCGTACTGACTGAGTTCAATATTCCACTTTAGAAGACGACCCGAAGTTTCAGGGCGAAACAGGACTTGCTTTAAAGGTTGATCAGTGAGGACTCTGATAGGATGAGCTTGAAAATATTGCCTCAATTTCCTAGACGCAATTAGTAAGCAATAGGCGAGTTTTTCCAACTTAGAGTAATTCATCTCTGCCCCAGTGAGTCTTTTGCTGATATAGTAAACTGGATGTTGAATCCTTTTGTCTTCCCGTATCAGCGCTGCACTTAAAGCATGAGATGATACTGCCAAGTATATAAGAAGATCCTCGCCATCGCCAGGCCTAGAAAGTATTGGAGGTGTCTCCATATGGCGAATCAATTCATCAAAGGCTTTTTAACATTCGGGAGTCCAAACGAAGTTCTTCTTTCCTTTCTTTAGGGCGTCAAAGAATGGGATGCATTTATCTGTGGCTTTGGAAATGAACCGACTCAAGGCGGCAACTTTTCCATTGAGACTTTGCAATTCCTTCTTTGTTCTAGGAGCTTTGACTTCTTTCAAGGCAGTAATTTGAGCTGGACTAGCCTCAATGCCCCTAGCGCTGACGATAAACCCTAAGAATTTTCCGGACTCGACCCCAAACGTGCATTTCAGAGGGTTAAGCTTCATTCTGTATTTCCGGAGGACTGCGAACATTTCTGCCAAGTGTTCAATGTGATCCGCTGCTTTCTTAGACTTTACTAACATGTCGTCGACGTAGACTTCCATAGTTTTGCCCAATTGCGGTTTGAACATAGCATTAACAAGTCTTTGGTAGGTTGCCCCTGCATTCTTCAATCCGAAGGGCATAACTCTGTAGCAATAAAGACCAACATCGGTGATAAGGCTTGTGTCCTCCTGATCCGGTTCATGCATCATGATCTGCTTATATCCGGAGTAGGCATCCATGAAAGATAACAATTCATGTCCCGCTGTTCCATCTACCAGTTGATCGATCCTGGGTAAAGGAAAGCAATCTTTGGGGCAGGCCTTGTTCAGATCTGAAAAATCGATGCACACTCTCCATTTTCCATTAGCTTTCTTAACCAACATAGGATTTGAAACCCAATTCGGATATGTAGATTCTTTGATGAAGTTATTTTCCATGAGTCGATCAATTTCCTCTTTTAATGCTGCTGACCTTTCTGGACCTTGGGTTCTTCTTTTCTGTTTCACTGGTGTAAACTTTGGGTCGATATTCAGAGCGTGTACTGCAACTTCTGGAGATATTCCACACATATCAGCATGAGTCCAAGCGAAGACATCCATATTTGCTTTCAGGAAAGATATCAAGATATTCTGAATTGATACATTAAGTTGTGAACCCACATTCAACACCTTATTTGGGTCCTTCGGGTCAACAGGTACCGGTACCGTCGTTTCAACCGGCACCACTCTATTCTCCCCTGCACTGGCTTTTCTGGGATCCATCTCTTTCCGTGCCCCGCTATGCTCGCCAGTGCAGGGTCCGCCCCGTAATTGCTACAAGGCTGGCTCTTTGATGCGAACCGGGGTGGCCGCATCCTTTCCCATTTCCCTTTTTCTTTACTCTCGCAACTCTGTCAAATAGCACTCTCGCGCAGCATTTTGATCCCCTTTTATAACTCCTACTCCATTGTCTGTAGGGAATTTAATAGTGAGGCACCACGGGGCTAGGATAGCTTTGAACGCTGCGAGCGTTGGACGGCCAAGGAAAGCATTATAAGCAGAAAATTCATCGACAATCACAAATGTTTGCTTGCGGACTACTTTCCTTTCTCCTTCCCCAAGTTCTACAAGCAGATCGATGGTTCCTATTGGTTGCTTTGGCTCCCCGGTGAAGCCAGCGATCTTCTGCGATGAGGCTTGTACATCGACCATAGGGATTTTCATTTGGTCGAATGTCTTTTTGAAGAGGATATTACATGATGCTCCGCAGTCAATGAGAACTCTTCTGACAATGGCCGGTCCGATACCAGCTGAGATGACCAAGGGATCTAGGGCAGGAGCTTCGACACCTGAGGAATCTCTGGCTCTGAAAATAATATCATCACTGAAAGTTTTCTGTTGTTTCAGGGGCGTAGTGTCTTCTAAAACAAAGACGTCTTCTTCGGCTGGAACATATTTCAAAGCCCTGGCATATCTCTCCATCTCTCCCCAGCTCTTGCCAGCTGGGTGAGGCCCTCCTGTAACGACATTGATGATGGCCTTCCAGATTCATGCCCCGTAGCTTTCTCACCTATCCTAGGCTGATGAACAGGAGCCTGTTGCCCCTGACTTGACGATGCAGGATTGTTGCTATTCTTTTTCACGAATTGCTGCAGCTTGTTTTCTCTTAGAAATTCTTCAATCAGATTTTTCAACTGGCGGCATTCATCGGTCTCATGACCGGGTTGATTATGGAAGCGGCAGAACTTCCCACTTTGTATAGCCTTTTTTCCGGTCCTCAAAGGGATAGGTTTAGGGAGGTCAACAGAATCTTTAATGGCAAGGTAGATATGCTCCGGCGTGTTTGATAAAGGAGTATACTCTGATGGTTTGAAGGATCGGGGCTTCTTCGGATTACTCTGTTTCTTCCCATTGTTATTTTCCCTTTTTTGCCCTACAGACTCATTCTTGCGTGGAGCAACAGTGTTATCCTCAGCTTTTTCCGACACTGCCTTCACCGGTACAGGACGGCTTTCCAGGCGTATGAATTCATCTGCCTTTTTGTAGAATTTTTCGAGGGAGGTTGGCTCCTTCATGTTTAACCATTTCCCAAATTCGCTCGACTTATCAATAGCCCTCATCAGATAAGTCAATATCATTCGCGGTTCAGCATTGTCCACCTCTGCCAGCGCTATATTAAAGCGGTTCAAGAAAGATCTGATAGATTCACCAGGATTCTGTTCTATACTTGACAATGACATGATGTCTTTGGCCTTTGAAGCATATAGTCTAAACTGTTCCTTGAACTTTCGGGTCAAGTCTGAAAACTGATCAATAGATCGGACTGGCAACTTGGTGAACCACAGTAGAGCCACACCTTCAAGGTATACGGGGAAATATCGGCACTTTATCTCGTCTGAGGCCCTGGCACCTGTCATGTGCCAATCATATTTATACAAGAATTCATTCGGATCACTTGTCCCTTTGTAAGCTGGGATAGTTGGAGGGACAAACTTCCTTGGAAATTCCGCCTTTAAAATTTTCTCGGTAAATGGAGTTTTACTTGGGGCGAAACCCCATTCTTTCTCATCTTCAACCCTTTGCATACTTTCTCTCATGATTTGCCGGACCATTCCAGAAAGATACTCCTCATCATGTCGGGTTCCAGATCCACCAACCTCAGGAAGCGTTTGCTCAAAGGGATTGGCAGCCCTTTCTGGAGCATTCCTCTCATTAGCATCATGAATGTTGCCAGCATAATTCCTTCCATTACCAGCCGGTTGATTGTTTGCCCCGAGCAAATCATTCAACTTATTCAGAATTAGAGCATTTTGGGCACTCTGAGCTTCTAATTGTGCATTCTGGGCGTTTATCTGCGGGTTCAGTCCTAATATTACAGCATTCAACTCTGCTTTCGTAACCCCAGCAGACAGAGTGGGTTGATTAGGTACAGGGGAAGCGGAGGTTCCCTCTTGAATATTCCCAGATCTGACAGATCTACTCTTCCTTCCAGGAGCCATTATCTCGGATAGACTTCTGGTTTTCAGGGAAATTCTCTCTACAAACCTCTGTGAAGCAATGATGATAACTTGCCTGAGTTCAATTCTCAGTGAAAGCACCAAAAATGTTAACGCTAAAATTTGAACGCTAACACCCCGATGTATGAGTTGTAGTTGTGAAAGCACCACCCGACGACTCGGGAACAGATTACAAGCAGATAATAGTAGAAAAGCGGTAAACAACAACAATTTTATAGTGGTTCGGCTTTAGGGTATAGCCTACGTCCACTTCAAGTACTTTTATTAATAATCTCGTTACAAGCTGATACAATTCTTCCCAAATACAATACACTTTGAATTACAAGAGACTTAGAACAAGTAGCTTAAACTTCGATGAAGATGAGAGTTTTCGAATCCATGTTGGATGTATGTGATCTCTTCTTGAAGTTGTTTGTAGCGTTCTTAATGTCTTGAGAGCTTCAAGTGTTGGATTGGATTAGTTCGGAATGTAGCAGAGTAACGGTGTTTGAAGGAAATCAGCCAAAAGTCCCCTTCTAGTTGGAGCTAGGGTCGTATTTATAGGCAATTCTAGGCAGGAAACATTACCAAGTCCTAAGTCGTAACCGACCTAAGTTGGGTCGTGGACGACTTAAATTAAGTCGTGGGTCAGTTATCACTTAAATGCTGGGTCGAGACTTCTTCAAGGCATCCCTGCTGAACCCTAGATACATCACAAGTCCTAAGTCGCAAACGAGTCAACCGGTCCTCTCATAAGCGATGCGGCATTGAACCTTAACTTCGTAGTCTTAAGTCGTGTACGACTTATCATATGTCGTAGGTCGTGACCGACCTAAACTGATTCTCGGCTTGTGGCTTAACTGGGGTTAACGAGTCATGGTGCAGTATTGAATTTGCCTCTGTGGCCTTAGGTCGTGAACGACCTAGTGAAGGTCGTAAGTCGGTCACGACTTAGGCGTAATCGTCTTAACTCCTCGTCCCTCGAGTCGTTAAGTCATAGTTCCTTTAAGTTGTTGGACTGTTACTCCCTTGGGTCATTTAGGTTGTAATGACTTAAGTCGTAAACTTCCTTAAGTCGTGTCATCCTTAACTAGTAAGATTATGCCAACCTTAGGTCGTCAGGCCGTAATGTTCTTAGGTTGTGAAGGCCTTAAGTCGTAGACCTTATCTCGTAGACCCTTTAACCCGTGGAGGCCTTAAGTCGTAGACTCCTTAACTCGTAGATTCCTTAACCCGTGAAGGCCTTAAGTCGTAGACTCCTTAACTCGTAGATTCCTTAACCCGTGAAGGCCTTAAGTCGTAGACTCCTTAACTCGTAGATTCCTTAACCCGTGAAGGCCTTAAGTCGTAAACCTTAACTCGTAGAGGAAACTGGGTTAACATATATCTTAATTAAATCAAGACTATTCATAATTAAACTGTAATTAACTTAGTGAACTTGGTTAAGTTCTAACTTACTTTCTAATGTATCTTAGTTAAGGTTTGAACAATTTGTTTTTAGTTAAACTCTAACTAATTAAAAATTAATTACTTAATTAAATAATAATTAGTAACTAATTTACTTAGTGAAATAATAATTAACCTTTAATTACTTCTTAACTTCATAAATCAGTAATTAAAAACTTTATTAATCACTAATTAGCCATAACATTCCTTGATTGTTACTAAACCATAATCACTACTTAATTACTAATTGAGTACAACTTACTTTTAATTAGTTTATTAAATAAATATATTATTAAATTATCAAAACTTAATTATTTTTATGTTACTAATCAAGTTAGGAAAACTTTGCAAAACATTCCAAAAGGAAACATTTTAAAACGAAAATCGACAATTTTGTCGAACCGCGTTCATAGCGGATTCCGCTATGAGCGCAATTTGCTTAAACTTACTTTAAGCGAAATATTTTTTTTATTCCTTGCTATTACAAGTTAGGAAACCTAACTTTGAATTTCTTTTGAAATTTAAAAACAAACATAAAAATTTTGAAATCATTTCCAAAATATAAAACTAGAAAACTTGGTTTTGATTCCAAATCAGATCTCACATCCGTCACAACATGCAAAGTTGTAAACTTTGTAATTGTTACACAACATACAACTAGTTTTATCACAAACATACCATCAACATACCATACACCAACATCACATTGTTACAACCAAACATACAACTTTAAACATCCAAACATAATGCATAACATCCAAACATAATGCATAACAACCAAACTGTGCTAACCAAAAATCACAAATGTATACCATTATCATAACATGATATTTTTATAACATGAACTATGGGTTTCCATAACATATAATCTATGGAAATAAAGTTAGTTCTTTCTAAAAATGAGACAGTTTCTCACCAAATTTTTTTGAAACCTAAGATGTCTTCGATGCATAAAAATCATCCCAAAAATATATCCTCTTCCACATGATTTTTGGACATAGTACTCCTGGATTTGAATTATTACTCAAAATAAAAGTTTTATAAATAATTTCTCTATAAATTAAAAAAAAGAATCACTCAAATTAGATTTTATTTGAGGAAGATATGGTCAAAAAAAGGAGAGCTATTTTCGGACCTAAATTTCTGAGTTTAAAAGTACACTGCAAAGAAATGTGATTTTGACATACTTAAGCTTGAAATTAGAAAAAGTGCAAAAAGGGAAAGTTGTAGCAAATGAAACTTTTTATGATATGAAAAAAATAAAATCTCAATTTTGTGTAAATAGAGGAAGTTGCGGTCGAATAAAGTGGAGGAAAATGGAGAAGAAAGAGTTTTACAATAAGTTTGCATCTTTAAAACAATTTAAATCTTTTGATTTAAAAAAATTAAAATTAACATAAGAAGCCATGAAATTATGAAGAAAGCTTTAGAGAAATGGAAATGGAGAAGTAAATGAAAATATGGTGATGGGAATGTGTATTTATAGATAAAAGAAAGGAAATTACTGAACTATCCTTTGAATTAATTAACATAACATGTCATAATTTTTGTAAGGTCACATCACCACCTACTCCACCGCCCTAGTCATTCCCATCATTCCCCTCTTTTTCCATCCCTTAGGCTATGATTTCATGCTTAATAATGATTATGATGTTAAAGAAATGGCAAGATAAGGTGTATCTATATATATATTGTTAACTCCTATGGTCAACGACTCAATAAGAAAACGACTCAAGGTGGGCGGCGACTCAATGGACAAACGACTCAGTGAGTTATCAACCTAATGAGTTAAAAGATGCACGACTAAATGAGTCAAGAGGATGGACGACTTAAGGGATTGACGACCTAACGGTTTAAGGGCTTAACAACCTAAAAAGTATAACGGCTTAGCGACTTAGCTGGTGGCACGACCTACCGACTTAAGGAAGCTATGACTTAACTGCCCTAAGAGAATAGACCGACTCAATACCTTAAGGAAATTGCCGACTCAGAGTACTTCACGACCTACGACTCAAGGTATGGATGACCTAACGGTTTAACGAGTTGAAGGACTTGGTGACTTACGACCTAAGGCATCCACGACTTAAGGTTTCTACGACATAAGGAAGTCCACGGCTCAAGGACAGGATGACTTAACGATCCAAGAGATGGCACGACTTAAGAAGGAAATGAGTTAATGACCTAAAGCTATCTGCGACTTACGACCTAGCATGTGTCATGAGCGACTTAAGCAAATGAGGGGCTGCTCCTTACTTAACACAATGACCTCTTAACTCGTAAACGATTCAGGACTTTGGTTATTATCTGAAGGGAACAGGCTTATCAGTTAACTCGTATACGACTCACAACCTAGCTTGAGTCATCCACGACCTAAAGCTACTGGATGAAGGTTCAACGCCGCATCAAGAGGACCGGTTGACTCATTTGCGACTTAGATGTTGACTCGTGGGCGACTTAGGACTTGTACAAATGAACTTTTGTGAGACCATGAGGCTGGGCCAGATAAGTCGGCCACGACTTATTTTAGACCGGTCACGACTTACGACCTAAAGGGGGAATTTCCCTATAAATACCAACCTACCTCAAGCATGAGGGGGGCTTTTTGGCCGATCTCTTTAAGCGCCGATACTCTGCTGAATTCTTGACTCACTCGACACTTCAAGTACGAAAGGCATTTCAACTAACTTCGGGAGGAAATCTAACGCAATCTACATGGATTCAAAGAATTCTTCTGCATCAAAGTTCTAGTTGTTTGTCTCATCAGAATTGTAATTGAAGATTGTTGTAAAGTTGTAATCAATTCAGTAATAAAGAGAATTAAAGTGGACGTAGACTTACCCTAAGCCGAACCACTATAAAAGCTATTGTCTTTTCTGCTTTTTACTGTGACTTTTCTACTTGTTTTTAGTTCCCATGTTCACGGGTGGTGCTTTCGTTCAATTTCAATCTACACCGGGGTGTTAGCGTCTGATCTTTACGTTAACATTTTTGGTGCTTTCACTGAGAAATGAACTCAGGAAAACTTCCACTATTGCTCTGCAATGGTCTGTTGAAAGGATTTCTTTTAAAACCAGAATTTTATTGGAAATAATGGCCCCTGGAAGAAAGCGTAGATCTGTTAGCCTCGATGATGTTCGTGAAAACACTGCCATTTCTCCTCCATTAAGTCAGACAGCTCCAACTATTGGAATTACAAGGGTAGAATTGGACGCTGTAGTTTTGGGGCTAAGTCAGCAGTTGAATGCCCAGAATGTACAGTTGGAAGCCCAGAATGCCTTGATTATGGATAGGTTAAACGCCCTGATTGAGACAAATCACCAACGACAAGACAATGAAACAATCTTTGCCGAAGATGCCCGTGACTCCCAAGAGAAAGGTATTCCTCAAAGAGCAGACGACACCGCTGCAAGGGCACCTTCCCAAGCTGAAGGGTCAAGGCCACAGCCAACTTTTCGAACTTTCGAAAGGGCAGCTAACTTCTGCCAGGCAAAGCCTCTAAACGATGAGGAGTATCTATCAGGAATGGTTCGCTCAATCATGAAAGAAAGCATGCAGAGGCATGAGGATGAAAATGATTGGGGGTTCGCTCCGAGCAAGACTCCGTTCACCGAAAAGGTTTTAAAGGCGGCGTTTCCCAGGAAATTTGTGCCTCCTACCATCCCGGCCTATCGAGGGACAAGTGACCCTAACCAATTTCTATACAGATATGATTGGCATATGACTGGGGCACGAGCATCGGATGAGATTAAATGCCGATATTTTCCAGTATATTTAGAAGGGGTGGCTTTGCTTTGGTTCACCAAGCTACCAATTCGATCCATAGACCAATTCTCCGATTTAACCCGAAAATTTAAAGAACAATTCAGGTTGTATGCGTCAAAGGCAAAAGATATAATGTCACTGTCCAGCCTAGAACAAGCACCCGGAGAACCCATCAAGTCTTTTTTGAACCGTTTTAATATAGCTTTAGCTGAGGTAGACAATGTGGAGCCCCGTATGATCCTAACATACTTAATGCGGGCCATCGACAAGTCAAGTGAATTCGAGATGTGGCTTAAAATGAAGGAACCAAACTCACTCGAGAAGTTTTATAAAAAGGCCGACGAATTCATACGCCTAGAAAACTCTCGATGCCAGTAAAAGCAGTGGTGGCCGAAGTCAAGAATAATGATGTCATCTCTAACAAGAGAGGATTTGGAAACCAGAAAAGGGAGAGTGACGAAGGAAAGAAGCAGGGAAATAGGAAGAAACCTCGACGTTTTAATCCTTCAGATTTCACCCCCTTAACTAATACACCGGAAAAAAATCTTCTTGGCAACAAAGGATGTTGTCAAATATCCTAAACCACCTGAGATGGGGAGAGGTGCAGTGCAAAATGGGAAATTTTGTCGATTTTACAACCAACCCGGCCCCGATACTAACGAATGTCGCCAGTTAAAGAATGTGATTGAAGAATTGCTGAGACAGAATAAACTTCAACAATATGTGAAGAAAGACGGGATTGACCCAACCTCGTCCACCCAGGGACAACCATTTCCTGCTTATCGATCCGGCTCAGGCAACAAAACTACAAAGCAGGAATCCGAGAAGCTGGTCATTGACTGACATATGAATCACAAGATCTTGGGGCAGCATTCACTTACACCCATATTTTACTTAATAGCATTGCTTAAATTTGTAAAATAATTATGGATGTGTAATTCTTGAACTGTTAACCACTGTAGAGTGGATGTGAATCAGTAATGAGCAACTATAAATCTTGTGTTTCTTAATGCCGTAAAAATGCCTGTATCATTTCGATATGCAAATATTACTACAATGTCGATTTAACATTGCAGGCTACGAAGGTAAAGCTTGCTCATTCGACACATCATAAAGCGAAGTGATTCCTACAAATCACAAAGTAAGCAAATGACAAGCCACAAATGTTCCGAATTCAAATATTTCGAAAGAAGTGCAATTTGCAAACGATTGAGGATTCCACCAAAGAGGGCACCTTTCTAATAAAAAGGTTTTAAACTTTTGCTAACCAACCACGGTCGTTTGTGTAAACGAACATCCGGTGAAGCAACTTGCATCTGCCCCGTGGATTCACTCAGCAATAAAGCACATTTCTCTAGCGAAAAACAAATAAATAATGGGACATGTACTTGAAGTGATAGCGAGGAATTGCTAGAAGCGCAGGATAAAAAGACACAAATGCTACTCTTTAGACTCCAACGTCCTCTTTAGAGTCCAAATGCTACTCTTTAGAGTCCAACGTACTCTTTAGAGTCCAAATGCTTCTCTTCGGAGACCAATTGCTACTCTTTAGAGTCCAAATGCTTCTCTTCGGAGACCACATGCTACTCTTTAGAGTCCAACGTACTCTTTAGAGTCCAAATGCTTCTCTTCGGAGACCAAATGCTACTCTTTAGAGTCCAACGTACAAATGCTTTTCTTCGGAGACCAAATGTTACTCTTTAGAGTCCAACGTACTCTTTAGAGTCCAAATGCTTCTCTTCGGAGACCAAATGCTACTCTTTAGAGTCCAAATCAGAGACCTCCTTGTAGGCACAACTCTTCGGAGGCCCATTTAACCACAGTTGAAATGCTAAAAGACCTCGAGCGAGCTAAACCAGAAAAAGAGAGATCTTTCTCGATACAAAGTTGCGGACTGATCGGTCGATACACTCCCGTGAATCCGTCCAACTGAGAGAAAGAAACTCCAAACTTCCAGGCAAAAAACCCTACTCAGAGGCACACATTTCACCGTGATTGGTGATACACTCCCATGAGACGAAATGTGGAAAGCCCTCTTCGGAGGCTGCTTCCCAGCGAACAGGGAAAAATAAAAGCCTCTCCCAAGGAGCAGAAACAAAAGACCTCTTCCCAGAGGCGCAATCAAACAAAAGACCTCTTCCCAGAGGCGCAATCAAACAAAAAGACCCCTTCCCAGCGGCACAATCAAACAAAAAACCTCTTCCCAGAGGTGCAATCAAACAGAAAGACCTCTTCGGAGGCACACGTTTCACCGAGATTGAAATAAAACTTCCAAGTGTTGAAACGTGGAAAGCCCTCCTCGGAGGCACAAATCTTCGGAGGCACACGTTTCACCGAGATTGAAATAAAACTTCCAAGTGTTGAAACGTGAAAAAGCCCTCCTCAGAGGCATAACTTTCCAAAGAAACATTTCGTCAGGAATGCAAAGCAAGGATCAGAAAGCCCTCCACCAGGCGTAATAAAAAAAAAGGGAAGCCCTCTTCAAAGGCACACTTTAGCTTTCAAAGGAAGATTGGTTCTTCTATTCTTGAAAATACTCTTCCTCAAAAAGAAGTTAAAGTGCCCTTCAGAGGACCGCTTTACCACATAGGAGAATTCACTTGGTAAAAATGTGTGAAAGCACAAAAGAAAAAGTGATATCTTCGAAGGATGAAGCGTAGAAACTCATATGGAGTGAGCTGTACTCTATTTTGAGCAGAATAGTATTCCTCCAAGTATGGAATAGTTATTCTCCAGAAAATAAGAGTACAAGTCCCCTCAAAATATAAAATATTGCAACGAGCTTATGGTATAGGGGCAACATGGTATAGCTACATTGGTAAAAATTACACTCGAACAACATACCATAAGCTCACTGTAATATCATACAAAGAAACTTGTACAAAAATGAATAGTAAATGCATTCTCAAATACAGACCGAAGTTTGTACAAACAAAAAGAATCATTTTATTCAATACTGTCAAAATTTTGTACAGGTACAGGTTTCAAAATAAAAAGAAAAAGAAAAGCGGAGGCCGGTACCCGCACAATCTCCGGCCAGTACATGCAAAAAGCAAAAAAGTAAAGATAAATCGAAGCAGGACCCCTTACTTCTTCTTGCCACCACCCTTAGAGCCTTCACCTGACCTAATAGGCAGCTTTTCAGGACGGCTTGGGAGAGTCGGGGATGAAGGAGAAAGGGTTACTACTGGATCAACTTTCGCTTCCTCTTCAGAAACAAGAATGTCTTTCCTTCTCTTCTTGGAAGTGACACGCTTCCTCCTCCTCCTTGAAGAAGACTCACTTCCCGGAGTAACAAGAGTAGATAATTTTATGTTATCAGAAGTGGTTCACTCCGGAGACTCATTGCCTTCTCCAAGCCCTTCTCCCCCATGTTCTTGAGAAGCAATAGGATCATCTAAGCCATGAAGAGCTTCTATTTGCTCCTCTTGCGACCCGGGTTGAGAGGCGGATGGAGGAGTGACCTGGAGAACAGAAGGAAGAACAATTGGAGGAGGGGAAGTCTGAACGATGCTCGACACTTTCTCTACAGAAGAAAAGAGGTTAAAGTCAGTAAAAAGAGGAGATAAAGGCTCGCTGAGATTCAGGAAATAGTCAAGAAGCTCATCAAACCCATAAGAAGCAAATGAGTAGTCTACTTGAGCAAGATTGACAGTGGAGTTACCTGGAGAAGTCGGCTTCCTGATATCAACCTCGTAAGCCTGTCCTTCGGCACTCTCTTCGCCTTCATCTCCACCCTGTGTGCTTGTGATCTCAGTGGTAACTTTAACAGGGGATGGAGAATGAGAACTGGAGCCGATAATGTCGATTTCAGCCGAAGGTGAAGGCTGAACTGGAACAGTTGAAGTAGTTTTTCCTAAACGTTCCCCTTCTGCCATTTCGGCTCTTAATTTTGCAAGTTGTTCTTTTCCCTTGGCGAGAGCAGCGCGAGCTCCGTCATCTAAATAATGTCCCTCAAGCTCTGATTCAACATAGCCAGCACCTTTAGCACCAAGCATATCAAGTGCGGCCTCCCATACTTCAGCCAAAGTAATTTCATACTTATGACCTAGAAAGGCGAGACTACCGCTCCCCAAGACGCTATGCAAGTAGAAGTCAAATAGTGTCGAGCTGATGCTGGTCTTCGTTGCCTCATGAGATTCTTCAGCTGTAATTTTACCGGCAACGGCCTCATCACGCTCTCTTTCAGTCTTGGAAAGTTGAAGCTTTAGCATTTGAATTTCCACCTCCTAAGAGTTGACTTTCTCCCGTAACTCTGTAACCTCAGCACGATACCTTCCCGCTGTTTTCTGCTCAGCTTCAAGTTGTGCCTCGGCATGTCGCTGAGCGGTGTGAGCATCGCGAACTTGCTTTTGATGTACTTCTTCTTTTTGAGTATATGAGGTAGAAGAAGTAGCAAGCTCTTGTTTAAGTTCCTCAACTTTCGCTTCAAGATCTTCATTGTAAGTAGCGATGCTCCTCATTTCGGTATCATGCTGCTTAAGAACCTTCTGCCATTCGGCCTTATCATTCTCCATGGTCAGCATGGCCTCTATATTCGCACGGTTGACCCTTTGAAGCTCATCAACAAGCTTTTGCCACCCTGACATCCGCTCGATATCAAGTTTAACAACATCAAGATTTTGCAGCGTTGCTTGTTTATCAATAGGGACCAAGTCAAGATTGAACCGCACTCCCTTTAGGCACCAGTGCGGGAACCGGCTTTGCAGAGTAGCCGGGCCTGGTCGAACTTGGAATTTAGGCCTGCTGGTTACTGTCTGAATGTCTGTCTTCCCGAGAGCAGGAGAGTCAGAAGGAATGTCAAGTGAGATAGGGGTAGTGACCTTTTCAGGAGTGGTAGTTGCATGCTTCTCACCGTGCCTGGCACGCTTGCTTGGGTCCTCGACTGTATGACATTTCCCCAGTCATCATGGGATTTTCTTTTGTGAGAGTCGTCACCTCTCTGAGAAGAATCGTGGTGCTCCTCCTTTTCTTTCCTCTCATAACGCTCTTCTTGAGCCCTCCTCTCCTGAGACTTTCGGGCGGCTCTCTCTTCATCGGTTTCTCTGTGAACAGGAAGGTAGCGCCTATAATCATATTGACTACGCCTCCCGTAGCGCCGAAAGTCGTCATAGTAAGAGCCGCTGCGTCCCATCGGAGAATCTGAAATAAAAAAGAGACAAGTCTTAAAAGTCTTCAGAGAAAAGAAGTGTAACTGTAGAATCTCCAAAGTACATAGAATTGGGTGTACGAAAATGCCGAAAGATTCTAAGTGTGTGTGATGTGCAAACTACGCGCATCAAACTACGAACCGCTCTTCGATTGCGGTGTAGTTGTGGGGGTAGTAGTTAACGTCAACTCTTGGGTCGACGGAGCTTGTTGCAAAGAAGAAGTCGCTTCCACTACTGAAGAAGGAATCCTAGTAGTGACAGGGTTGTCTTTAAAGATCTCCTGTGAGGTGGCAAAGAGGTCGCTCAACCCTTCAAAAGTGTCGTCCCCGCTCTGCCTGACAATGCTTGTTTTCTCGGCTTCTTCGCCAAACTTCTGTGAATGTTGGGGAGATCCACGAGGCTCTTCTTCCTCAATGACTGGGGCGAGTGCGAATTTGCCAGACGGCCCCGCAACCTCGACAGTAGTAGAGCACTTCACCAAAGAAACCTCGGGGGCAGGTTCTTTTGGTATGAGTTCGTCAGAAGAAATTGGGGCATCTAATGCTTTAGGTGGGGAGTCTGGAACCTCATGGGGGTGGGTGGAGCGAGAAGGGTGAAGAAGTCCGAACTGGTGAAGGAATTCGTCGTTCAACAAAAATTTCATATCCCGCTCTTCAACCGGTACAGCTACGAGCCTCTCTAGAGTTGGCTTGTGGCTGGGATCTCTAGAAGGAGTGGGAAGCGCTGAAATGAAAAAATGAAGTTAACACTTGGCAATTCGGACTTCACAAAACTCAAAGTATAGAAGGGGTAGAGGTAGATGATCTTACTTCCTTCCCTCTACATAGTATAAAACCCCGGGGGGCAGCGGACAAAGAAGAATTGAGTTAAGAAACCATGGGCAATGTCAGGGAGGCCAACGATCAATTTACGATTTCGGATGCTTCTCACGACGGTGATAGAAGGATGATCCTTAGTCCTAGTAAAGGAACATAGGAAGCAAATCTCGTCAAAGCTTGGAAGTCGGTCAAATGTTCTCCTAAATAGCACGCATAACCCCATCAGAATGGCATAGCCATTGGGGTGTAGCTGGAATGGGGAGATAGCTAGTCGAAGAAGAAGATTCTGGAGAAAGTCGTTGAAAGGGGGAATGGCCCCGCTTAGGCACATTTGCCGGTTAACCGCTTCAAAGCCAGTAGGCGCCACATCAGCAGTGTCACTTTTCTCAGGAAGAATGGCATCTGCCTCAGCAATGCCAAACTGACCACACAACTGACGAAAAGCTTTGTACGATAAGGTGGTAGGGGCTCTTTCTGGAGGATTGACTAATGGAGCTGGAATAAGAGTGGCCTCTCCAGCCTGGGCTGTTATATCTTCTTGCTGAGAAGTCATTCTACACAAGCAACTGGATATTCAAATATGAAGGTGCACGTTTCCTAAAATGTGTGAACTGTTGTGTAAAATCAACAAAGCAATAAGCGAATAAAACTGGAATGAAAACTAGCAAGCATTTGTCAGTTATGAAGTCCAGGGTTTGTTGTTTTAAAATATGAAAGAGAAATGTAGATGCAAACAAATCAGTTAAAGATAGCAATGCTTTGCATTAATATTTCACTTTAGTTGATTGGTTCACAGCATTTCATACAGTATGTTTAAGTTGATTACTCTATGTTGACTAATCTGTCATTTGACGTGGGCAGTCAGTGGCAGTGTATTCGTCCCGGTTTTCTGTAAATAATGTATTGAACAGATTGTTAGCTTACAAGTCAAAAGTGATCTGTGAATGAATGCAGCAAAGTTTAACAGTTCAAAGTTCAAGTAACAGTTCAAAGTTCAAGCAGTTTATCCTGGCAACTCAAATTGGAAATACAATCAAGTTCTGTCAACATCTCTAAGTTTTCAAATTTTGTTCAAGTCATTGAGTCACAGTTGAAGTCATGAGTCGTCCATGACTTAAAAGTTAAGTCGTTCACGTTCAAGTCATTGAGTCACAGTTGAAGTCATGAGTCGTCCATGACTTAAAAGTTAAGTCGTTCACGACTTAAAAGTTAGCTCGGCTACGACTCAGGGCTAAGTCGCTCACGACCTAGAGGCCAAGTCATAAAGTCTCAAATCAAGACAGAGCAAATGAAGTGCAAATGAAGCTAAGTCTTAAGTCGTCCAGAAACAAACATAACCTAAAGGGTTAAGTCATGTGCAATTAAGGTCGTAGGGTATCTTAAGTCAGTCACTTTGAAAACTATGCAAATTGGCAAAGTCGCGAAAACTTCACGATATCTCTTCTCAACCCGCTGATCCTTCTCCAACCCAATAACCCGTTATCTTCCATTAGCAACAAAATCCATCATCTTCTCAAGCAAAACCCAAAAACAAATCCAAACACTTGCCAAACAACTACATAAGATCCTAAGCGGATTCACCTTCTAGGGCAATTGTCAATGATCGGCAATGGTCAGAAGACGAATCGAAACATAATCTCACAGCATGGAAAAAAACTATATCTAAATGGTTACAAAGAGTTGGTGGTAAATGCAATGGACAACTGACTGAAGTTACCTAAATCTGTTGATCGAGGATGTAATATTAAGGAAAATTGATGGTTGATCGGATTGAAGTCGCCTTTGGGAGCTCGGATGCAACAATGGCGGAAAGAAGACAAGCAACGAGGTAAATGTAGAGAAGCGACTTAACAGCTTATATAGGAGGCAGAGAAGAAGATGGATGGTCATACGAGTTAACCAGCTCCTTGAGTCGTCCACGACTTAGGGATTAGATCGAAGTACACGACCTATGATTTAGGCGTGTACTTCGAGGGGAAAATGTTAACTCCTATGGTCAACGACTCAATAACAAAACGACTCAAGGTGGGCAGCGACTCAATGGACAAACGACTCAGTGAGTTATCAACCCAACGAGTTAAAAGATGCACGACTCAACGAGTCAAGAGGATGAACAACTTAAGGGACTGACGACTTGACGGTTTAAGGGCTTAACAACCTAAAAAGTATAACGGCTTAGCGACTTAGCTGGTGGCACGACCTACCGACTTAAGGAAGCTATGACTTAACTGCCCTAAGAGAATAGACCGACTCAATACCTTAAGGAAATTACCGACTCAGAGTACTTCTCAACCTACGACTCAAGGTATGGACGACCTAACGGTTTAACGAGTTGAAGGACTTGGTGACTTATGACCTAAGGCATCCACGACTTAAGGTTTCTACGACTTAAGGAAGTCCACGGCTCAAGTACAAGATGACTTAACGATCCAAGAGATGGCACGACTTAAGATGGAAATGAGTTAACGACCTAAAGCTATCTTCGACTTACGATGTGTCGTGAGCGACCTAAGCAAATGAGGGGCTGCTCCTTACTTAACACAGTGACCTCTTGACTCGTACACGATTCAGGACTTTGGTTATTATCTGAAGGGAACAGGCTTATCAGTTAACTCGTATACGAATCACAACCTAGCTTGAGTCGTCCACGACCTAAAGCTACTGGGTGAAGGTTCAACGCCGCATCAAGAGGACCAGTTGACTCATTTGCGACTTAGATGTTGACTCGTGGGCAACTTAGGACTTGTACAAATGAACTTTTGTGAGACCATGAGGCTGGGCCAGATAAGTCGGCCACGACTTACTTTAGACCGGTCACGACTTATGACCTAAAGGGGGAATTTCCCTATAAATACCAACCTACCTCAAGCATGAGGGGGACTTTTGGGCGATCTCTTTTAGCGCCGATACTCTGCTGAATTCTTGAATAACTCGACACTTCAAGTACGAAAGGCATTTCAACTAACTTCGGGAGGAAATCTAACGCAATCTACATGGATTCAAAGAATTCTTCTGCATCAAAGTTCTAGTTGTTTGTCTCATCAGAATTGTAATTGAAGATTGTTGTAAAGTTGTAATCGATTCAGTAATAAAGAGAATTAAAGTGGACGTAGGCTTACCCTAAGCCGAACCACTATAAAAGCTGTTGTCTTTTCTGCTTTTTTCTGTGACTTTTCTACTTGTTTTTAGTTCCCGTGTTCACGGGTGGTGCATTCGCTCAACTTCAATCTACACCGGGGTGTTAGCGTCCGATTTTTACGTTAATATATATATATATATATATATATATATAAAGTGCATGTATATATGTGTTATAATTTAAACCATGACTTGTCACATTACTATCTAAACATATTTAACATAGGATAATATATAATTAAGTGTATTATTATATTGTTAATTTTTTTTGAAGACCTAGAGAACAAGCTTTTCTTGTAAACTCTAAGAAGTATGCACCGAACCCACAGCACATACTTCTGGTAATTCACAAGGATATGTAGTTGGTGGGGATTGAACCCTCGACCTTTAAGGTAATTAATTATATTTTATTTATGTATACATATGGTTCACAAAGGCGAATAGCGTTCCCGGCAACTTTCCAGTGTCCAAAAGTCGAAATTCTGGAAAAATTTCTTTAGTCGCATTTTCTATTTTTTTTACAAACTATCTATTTTGTTAAAAAAATTTAAAAACTATTTTACCATTATTGGTAATAATTAAAATAGGTTTATTTGTAAATAAAAACCCATTTATTTAATATTTAAACTTAACTTGAATTTTCGAAGAAATATATAAAACTGATGGTATCAATTGTCGATGTCATAAATACGTTTTATTTTCAAAAAACAAGATAATTATTTTATTTCATATTCTTATTTGAATACCTATATTAGTATATGTATCTAGAGCCATGCACGATGCTTATTATTTCAAAGCAGTTTTATTGATAAAACAATTTCCAACTACTTTATCCATATTATACCTATGACGATATTTTCAAATTATCAATATTTTACCTTGGTAATTTGTCCCTTTTTATTCTTTTTTTGCATTTCTTTTTTCTTTTTTTAAATATAACAATTTAGTACAATAATACCCAAGCAATATAGTGATAATTTTTTCTTTTTATGCTAAGGCTAAACTAAAAGAACTTAGATTAACAAATACGCCATGGAAATAAAGGTGGACTTTGAAAATCATAGAGGCAGGAATTTTGGATTTTGATATAGAGATAGTTTGCAAACGTCTCTTTTGATGAGTCACTAGAGATGGATTTTGATAGGCTATCTATGATAGGTTCTAGGGTGTAGATTGTGTATTTAGTTGGAATTCTATGGTGTAAATATCAGATTTGATTATAGAATGTTGTTGATAGCGGATCTAAGTGGAGGTAGAACCAAAGTGGTGGGTTGATAATGTAGTTTGGGAGCGGTATGAGTTGTGATGTTTTTGGATTAGGCAAGACGATGTCAAGGTAGTGATGTTTTTTGTTTAGTGATTATGAAAGTAAACAAGGAGAAGAGATAAAGAAAGGATTAAAAAAATTAATAACAGAAAGGATAAGGTTAATACCTCAAATTAGAAAGATGCTCTAATAACGTATTAAAGATAACTGGAGAATTGATTTACTAAATATAGGAACACTTTATTACCACTTAACGATGTTATACGATTCACAACCAACTATTTATAGTCACATTGCACGGAATGTAACTAATTTTAAAATAGAAAACCTATTATAATAAGGGAATACCAAGATATTGAAGTAGCAGTAATTTATTTCTTAACATATAATAAATATCTCTTGACATTAACAAACACATCACGTGCATGTAAACCGTCTTATTTGTCAATTCAGTCGTCTTCAAACTTAATTAAACCCATAAAGAACAATATACAAAACAACTTATAGTTCCTTTTTTCTTACTATAATTTAACTTCAAGTTGAACAAAATTACTAATCAAGAATATGGAGATCTATCATTATATATTCATAAACAACAACACAAAATTTAGTTTTCCTATAACAGAATTATTATTTGTTGATCACAATTTGTTACCTCGGCGCGCACGCGCACGCGCACACACAAACACACACACACACACACACACACACAGATATATATATGTGTGTGTGTGTGTGTGTGTGTATGTGTGTGTGTGTGTCTATATGTAGTCATAAAAAATTCATCTATGAACCTGTGATCAACCAAGCGCACAAATAATAATATAAATGAATTTAGATTGGAATACTCATCATGTTTTCTCATAATTCGAGCTTTTCTTCTTCAAATTTCTCGCTATCACAACAAAACCTTAATAGTATGATCTTTACTCCCAAAACCCAAATAGCCTAACATTCACGAGCGATGGATCGATGTCTATAAGAAATTATTATGCCACAGACTAGCCATTGCATTGAAATGAAAATTGGCATGCAATCAATAATATCATTTGCTCTCCAAGTTTAACACAACAATCCCTCTAACATATGCACTTAAGGTTGAAGAAACTGGAGATTTGCAGAAAACATTATCTAGGAGTTCTATCAAAATATGGTTTTTTAACAGAATGAATTTTGAAAAGAGAATAGACGAAGAAGGTGATTTACTTGCTGTATTGTTTCTCAAACGAGAATTAGAGAAATAAAGGGGGTGAAGAAGAACATGAACTATCTTTTTTTTCCATCTGACCAAATAAGTTATTCTCAAAATAAATAGTAAACTAACTTTCATGGTTGCCTATTAGTGCAAATACAAAATATCAGGCAAATTAAAACATTAAGCTTTGTTACGTTTGTCCAGCGGAATAAATGACACAAAACCATAGGAAAAGGATCTGTATATCTCTAAGATATTATTTTTAACATGAATAACGTGCATAATTTTTTCATTGACGTTATTTTATGCTAAAATATAAATAGAATTATGCAACTGCTTTTATACATGGATGACCTTTTAAGAATCTTCTTTTTTCATTTATATTAATCATTGCATTACTTTTGCAACTGTTTATGCATTTCGTCTAAAGAAGTGTATATTATGTTTGCGCCAAAATTGGTCACAAACCCCAAATACCGTGAAAGCACCAGTGTATGAACACAAACCAATGATATTCAGGCACAAATACCAGATCTCAACAAACATCAAACAGCAATTCAGAAATAATAAACAGAGACACAAGATTTATAGTGGTTCGGCTATCTCCGGCCTACGTCCACTCCAAAGTTTTATCCTTTTATTGATGATCCTTGCTGGCTACAGATGATTACATCAGTAATAATCAAGAATTTCGAGTACAATAGTTGTATTGAAGTATAGAAATGAATCCGGCAAAGTATGGGCGTCCAATAGCCAAAAGATCCTTTTTCTATTGGCTCTGCGCTCTATTTATAGGCGAAGGAGGCTCAGATCTCGCTCAAACTTCGGGAGACTTTTTCTGGCACGTGAGTGGGCCCACGCGACCAACCCCACCAAGTTTCGACTCGATCTGTGATCGATACGAAGTGATTTCGTATCCATCAAAAAATGATCCAATCGAGCTGAAACTTGGCAGGATTGGTCTTTACCTTGTATAGAAGCTGCTGTGAAAATTTCATTGCATTTGGATCAGTGGTTTAGGAGATATGATCGATTCAAGTTGTGGTTTTTCATTAGGGCTGTTGCGTTCGAATCCATTGGTTCGAATCCATTCCCTTCGACTCGATCGGTCACGTGCGCATCGATGACGTGTCATGAAATCCCTGGGTTGATCCACCTTTCTTGCCGTGTTGAACGCTTCTCTCCTGGAGACGTGGGCTTGCATCCATGTTTTATGCTTTGTCCCTATCCATAACTTCACAACGGCATGCTCACATCCATTAACTCGTGTCTCTCTTCGCATCGATTCCAGGAGTTCATTTCGTATCGATCCCATGTGAGCTGATCGATTCGAAACGAGTATGGGGGACATCGATACGAAGTGGTCGTGAAGGATGGATACGAACGAGACTTCACCTGATGGATACGAACGAAGCTCTTACCTAATGGATACGAAGGAGACTTGCAAAAGGCATGGAGTCGAAATGCGCCATCTGCACCTATCCTGATCGATGGAAAGCACATCGATTCGAAGAACCTCCACATGCTTGCTACCACTCTGGGTTTGTTGCCATCGAATCGAGATCCATCTAGCCTTCCTATCTGATCGATACGAGCCTATCGAGTCGAACCAGTAACTCGATCGATTCGAACACTATCGAGTCGAACCCAACACCTGATCGATGCGAACTTCACTAAGCCGAATCCATACCAATCAATACGAAGTGTATCGATTCGAACCATCATCTGATTGGTGCGAAGCCGATCGATACGAACTCCTAAGTGCCTGATCGATACGAACTGTATCGATTCGAACCATCCTTGCGTGTCGATGGGTTCAAACAGTATGTTCTTCCTACCTTGTATCGATCATATCTCCTCCATTCGAACTCCGAATGACCTGAAACTTGAAACATAACTCCTCCTAGTCCTCATCATCGTCCCCAATCAATTTCGTCCTGATCGGAGTTCAGCCAAATTTTGACGACGTCGATCGCAGCCTTGCTTTCAATTGATTTCCAATCCTGATACCCATCATTCCATACCTATTTGTTGATATTCCAGTTTTGGCCAAAAAGTGGGATAACACTTTGCCCCCCAAAACATGTCTTTTGTTAAGAAGGCGTGTTTTGAATAGTTCCGATTCCAATATCCAAAGTCCATAGCCATATCGCCAGAGTATGTCATCCTTTACTGCTTCGAGTCGATGCTCAATTCCAAATCCAATAACCAAAGCCTTAGCCAATCCCTTATCTATCCGAACTCGACAACCGAGTCCTAATCCATCCTTATCCAATAGCCAATAACCGAATCCAGGACCTCTCCGAGTTGATATCCAAATCTATAACCTCTCCGGGCTTTTACCAAGCATAATCCACACTTGATGACCTTGGTCCAGTGTCCCTGGACGTCGAGCTAACCTCTCCGGGTTCTTGCCAAGCGCAATCCACACCTGACGACCGTGGTCCAGTGTCCCTAGACGTTGTACAAAGCCATGGCTTAAGTCCTAAGCCGAATTCTGGTCTCTCCGGACCCTTGTTGAGCATAGTCCATACTCAACGACCTGAAACAATAATCGACAATATGGGGCCTAAGTCCTAGGCCGAATCTTGGTTACTCCGGACCCTTGCCGAGCATAGTCCATACTCAGCGACCTGAAAATAACAATTGATAATACAGGGCTTAAGTCCTAGGTCGAATCCTGGTCACTCCGGACCCTTGCCGTGCATAGTCCATACTCGACGACCTGAATGAGTCAATTTACCACATTCGGGCAAAGCGAATCACCCCTTGCCAGGCATAATCCATACCTGACGACCGTTTATCAAAAACCAGATAAAAATCTAATCAAAATCCAATCCAAAATCCAAATCCCAAAATCCAAATCAAAACCAGAGAATCAGAAATCCAAACCAGCATCCAAAACCGAAAACAATCATCCAAAGGAAAATTCAAATCAAAAAGCAAGCAAAACCAGGAGTTCAATCCAAACTCCAAAACCAAATCCAAAAAGAAAAGCAGTGTCCAATCAAAAAGCAAAAGATAAATTTCACAAACCACAGCATCGCAGTTTATCATCATTCAGAGCATGCCTAGGGGCTATCTCCGTCCCCATACGTGTGTAAATGACTCGGTTGCTTGCCAGTAGTTCGCTACTTATTTCATATTATCCTGATCAATGGATGATCAATCGATCATCATTTCTGGGCCTTCCACGATCGTGGCTTGAGGTAAGCGGCGGTTGCTCCTGCTCCACCGTTCGAGTTCCGATATACTGTGGTAACAGTCCCTTCCTGACATGCTCCTCGATTATATCCTTTAAATGCCTACAGCTGTTGGTGTCGTGTCCATGCAAATCATGGAAGAGACAGTGCCTTCCTGATGTCCTCTCCCGTTCTGATGGTTCTCTCCTAGCCGGCCTTCGGTAGGGAAGGCGATTCCGAGTATCCAGGTATATCCGCTCCAGCGTCTTGTTCAATCCTGTGCATGTGGAAAACTTTGGATCCTTCCATCGCTTCCTAGCATTTCCAGAATCATCGTCCAACTTCCTTTTCACTTTGTCTTTATCCAAACCTTTGCCGGAAGGTCCTCCACCCTCAGCTGCATTAATCTTTTTCAACTTTAAATCCATACTCGCATCTTCTTGCCGAAGGAGTCTCTCTGCCTCGTGAAAGAATTTTTCGAGATCCTGTGGGGGATCTCGTTTTAGAGATACCTTGAAATCCAAGTCCTCCCTGACTCCTGATACTGCTGCCATTAAAAGCATCGATGTATCAGGCCGATCCACCGAAGCAACCGCCGCACTGAATCGAGTTAGAAAAGCTCTAAGCGATTCATCCATCCTTTGCTTTACCGATGTCAATGTCATCACATTCTTCGGCCTCTTGACGTGAACCCGAAACTGTCCCAAAAACCTTTCCACCAATTCCCCCCAAGTCCTGATAGATCCTTCTCCCAACTGCCTAAACCACATTACAACTAAGTCCGTCAAGTACAAAGGAAAGCATCGT
Organism: Allium cepa; assembly: GCA_030765085.1. Lineage (NCBI taxonomy): Eukaryota > Viridiplantae > Streptophyta > Magnoliopsida > Asparagales > Amaryllidaceae > Allium > Allium cepa. Next base: position 868,209,826 of record CM060943.1, on the reverse strand, counting down.
GCCGTTACTTCCTGTGATGCCCCCAGCACCTCCATGTGTCTGGTGTACCTCATCAAGTGATCAGTTGGGTCTGCCTTACCATCATACACATCCACGCTAGGTAGCTTGAACTTAGGTGGATTCTGAGCCATCCTTATTTCCTGAGCAAATGGACTCCTATTCACTCCTTCCAAGTCTCTGTTGGTCAAACCACCTCGCATAGTTTTCCTGATGATCTCCACTAACCCAGTATTTTCTGTTGGGGGTTGCCCCCAAGCCCCCGAGGGAACTCTGGCATATATTCCTCATGTGGCTCAGCAACGTTGGCCCTAGCCTATTGAACTCCTTCCAAAGGTCCTCCTGTGTTGGATCCTGTGGGCCTGCCCCCAAGCCCTTGTTGATTGCCTTCCGGTTCTGTATCCTGTCCTCCATTGGGCTCCACAACCCTAGTCCCTTGTCCTGCATCCACAACCGCTGTAGCTGTTCCTAAGTTCTGCATCCCTGCAGCTCTCATCTGCTCAAAGAAAGTCTGCATCATTTCCTGTTGACTTTTCAACAATCTCTCTTGCAAAGAATTTTCCATAGCTTCCATTTCATCCCGGGTTGTGTAAATCGAAGCCTGTCCTTCCCCATCTCCGGAGGATGCTTGTTGACTTCCTTCCTATTGGCTTCTCTCAGCCCATTGCCTTCTACTATTCTGCCTAGTCATTGTCCTAAAATCCAAATTCCTTAAATTCTTCAAACCTGAACTTCAAATCCGATGTAGCGGGTGCTAGTCGTTCTCGGTGATAGCACCAAAGTGTTTGCGCCAAAATTGTTCACAAACCCCAAATACCATGAAAGCACCAGTGTATGAACACAAACCAATGATATTCAGGCACAAATATCAGATCTCAACAAACATCAAACAACAATTCAGAAATAATAAATAGAGACACAAAATTTATAGTGGTTCGGCTATCTCCGGCCTATGTCCACTCCAAAGTTTTATCCTTTTATTGATGATCCTTGCTGGTTACATATGATTACAGCAGTAATAATCAAGAATTTCGAGTACAATAGTTGTATTTAAGTATAGAAATGAATCCGGCAGAGTCTGGGCGTCCAATAGCCAAAAGATCCTTTTTCTGTTGGCTCTAGGGCTCTATTATAGGCGTAGGAGGCTCAGATCTCGCTCAAACTTCGGGCGACTTTTTCTGGCACGTGAGTGGGCCCACGCGACCGACCCCACCAAGTTTCGACTCGATCTGTGATCGATACGAAGTGATTTCGTATCCATCAAAAAATGATCCAATCGAGCTGAAACTTGGCAGGATTGGTCTTTACCATGCATAGAAGCTGCTGTGAAAATTGCATTGCATTTGGATCAGGGGTTTAGGAGATATGATCTATTCAAGTTGTGGTTTTTCGTGAGGGCTGTTGCGTTCAAATCCATTGTTTCGAATCCATTCCCTTCGACTCGATCAGTCACGTGCGCATCGATGAAGTGTCGTGAAATCCCTGGGTTGATCCACCTTTCTTGCCGTGTTGAACGCTTCTCTCCTGGAGACTTGGGCTTGCATCCTTGTTTTATGCTTTGTCCATATCCATAACTTCACAACGGCATGCTCGCATCCATTAACTCGTGTCTCTCTTCGCATCGATTCCAGGAGTTCATTTCGTATCGATCCCATGTGAGCTGATCGATTCGAAACGAGTATGGGGGACATCGATACGAAATGGTCGTGAAGGATGGATACGAACGAGACTTCACCTGATGGATACGAACGAAGCTCTTACCTGATGGATACGAAGGAGACTTGCAAAAGGCATGGAGTCGAAATGCGCCATCTGCACCTATCCTGAACGATGCGAAGCTCATCGATTCGAAGAACCTCCACATGCTTGCTACCACTTTGGGTTTGTTGCCATCGAATCGTGATCCATCTAGCCTTCCTATCTAATCGATACGAGCCTATCGAGTCGAACCAGTAACTCGATCGATTCGAACACTATCGAGTCGAACCCGACACCTGATCGATGCGAACTTCACTGATCCGAATCCATACCAATCGATACGAAGTGTATCGATTCGAACCATTATCTGATTGGTGCGAAGCCGATCGATACGAACTCCTAAGTGTCTGAACGATATGAACTGTATCGATTCGAACCATCCTTGAATGCGGATGGGTTCGAACAATATGTTCTTCCTACCTTGTATCGATCATATCTCCTCTATTCAAACTTCGATTGACCTGAAACTTGAAACATAGCTCTTCCTAGTCTTCATCACCGTCTCCAATCAATTTCGTCCTGATCGGAGTTTAGTCAAATTTTGACGACGTCGATCGCAGCCTTGCTTTCAATTGATTTCCAATCCTGATACCCATCATTCCATACTTATTTGTTGATATTCCAGTTTTGGCCAAAAAGTGGGATAACATATTAAATGATTGGGTAATATTTATATTATTATCATATTATTTATTTAACCTCTGACTAATCAATAAGTTGAACCAAAAGTTGGTGAGTTTTTTGAACTGTTTGGTTATCATTATTTTTTTGTTTTATGTTGCTTTCTATGTATTATTTTCAGTTATATTTTGAGTAATTTAGTGAGTTGAATGTTTGCATTTTTATAGATATTTTGATTTGATTGAAACTAAGAATGTTCCCTTTAAGCAAACAAAAGATCCGTATGTGTTACATACTAATAATTTTTTGACTGAATCTATTAGAACCCCTTAATTTTCTATTACATCCCGCCATTTTGTTAAAACAATCACACCTCTTTATATTTCTACTCTCACAACACATTATATCAATTTTACCCTTTCATTTTCAATTTGTTCTTCATTCAGTTTCCATGAGAATAGAAAAAATTAAGGTCTTTATAGGTTTAGCCTAATTTTAATAAAGATAGAAGTATAAATATTTGATTAAAGTGAGAATGCAACGATAATTGTGAACATATTCATGAATGGCAGCATTTTGGAAAATGATTCTGCAGAAGTACGGTTAGTTTCACATCTATTGTATAATCTATTAAATCACACCAAAGCGGAAGAATTTAGTGCTCTCTCATTAATTATAGGGCTTATTCCTCTCTCCTTGGTTTTCTCCCTACATTTTATTTTGAAATCCTCCCAATTTATAATTATTGTAATTGTTATTATGATGTTTTACATATTCCCTCTATTATCATTTGACATTTTAGTATTAATATTTAATAATTTTACAGTCTGACTTTTATATGTTACTTACATCCAAGTTCGTACAATTAAATTAATTAAGCGATCAAACATTTAAACGTTTAAAATGAATCCAGCTAACTAATATTTAATATTTTGTTTAAGTAGTCCTAAACAACGACAATTCAACGTATTGTATACCATGCTTATATTAACAAAAAAATTTAAACTAATATTTCACTCAAGTCCACATAACTTAAAATTTTCACAGTTATATACATAATTATCTTTAGTTCTCTTGCATTCATCGACATTCAACTTACATAATTTATTTCATTCTAAAGTTAGTACTTTATTAAAAAAAAATTCTTTTTCCTATTCAAAGATCAGCCCTTTGTCTCTGTGTTTTCACGTCGAGAATCTTTGTAGGTGAAGAGATGTAACGGGCATATTACTTCCCAAACAAATTCTTCTACATCCTAATCGAAGAGGATTTCGACTCAGATGAGGAGGATAACAATGAGGGTGACGATGTTGTTATTGAAGAAGATGACAACGACGATTATAATCCTAATAATGACGATATAGGTTAGGGGACTGGTGATAAAGAAGAAAATTGTGATGATTCTCACGGAGGGGATGGTGGTGATATTTCTAGGGTCTGGATAAATTTAACCTTGATCGTACCGCCCATAAAGCTAACCTAACTGGATTGCCTGACTCTTCTGATCTCTAAAGAAACGACGTCGACTTTGATGCTGGAGAGCAAAACGGAAAGAAGCAAACCTTACAGACTTTGATTCTAGTCTATCGGTTATAGAATTCTTTACCAAAGTGGCTGTCACTTCCATGATAACACTGGCTGATATTTCACTATTCTAGATAAGGAAGAAAACCATACCTTTATAGGACAAAGCTAGAAAGGAAACATGTGGAAATAAATTGCCTGTATATGGAGTTAGATAATTAATTAAAGAACATAATTCACTCTCTAACAAGTACTATAAACTCAATAAAAGAGCTGTAGTATTAGCATCTTTTAAAGAACAAGAAGCGTCCCCTTGACTAAAAAGGGTACATCTTCGTTGTGATAAACTTTTGGAGGAAATTAAAGAATTGATGACACTCTTTTAGATGTTAACCGAAGACATAGATATTTTGGTAGAATTTCAGTATAAAGCATATTGTCGACATCCTATTGTAGATTTCTGAGTGATTTTAGTGTTGGCCTGCTGTGATACCTATATAAGAGATACTTTGATGAATATGGGTCTGATCCCTAACTAGAGGCTTGTTAGAACTTACCATGAGTCAACTCAATTACTCGCATATTGCCTCCAAAAAAATTAAATATTATAAGGATAAGTTCATTTCTAAGTTATTTAAAAATTCAATCTTCTATGAATTGGAAGAAATTTGTAATCATTTGATATCCTGGAAATTTTAAGCAATTAAAATACGATAATCCCCTTTATTAATTATTTAAAATTGGCAAAACTGTAATCTTCAAACATTAATAATAATGTTTTGTTTATATATATATATAGATATAAATAGATCTTAAATAGAATTATTATTTACAAATTAAATTTGTGTTTGTTTATATATATATATATATATTTGAGTTTATTTTAAATTGGATTTTAAATTGAATTTGAGTTGGATTTAAATTTTAAATTTAAAAGATAATTATCTTAAAATGTTCTAGATTTAAAAATATATGTATAATATTTTTTATTAATATATAATTTGTTTGATAATATTTTCTTTTGAGAATTTTATTTCCATAAATTAAGAAAGTATTTATTAAATAGTAAAATTAATACAAAAGCTTTATATTAACATTTTAAAATAACTAAAAATTGCATAATGACAAGTGTTAGTTTATAAATAATCTTAATAATAAGTGTAATGAGATTAAAATATGTAAATGTCAAATGATAAAGAATTCAACAAGTGTCACTTTTTATTTTATTTTCTTTTATATTTTTAATAAATCCTAATTTAAGTCTTTATATTCATCTTTCTCTTCTCTTCATTTCTTTTTCCTATCTCATTTTCAAGAACAAGAACAAAGTAAAACTCAAACCTGTGAAACATTTCACACCAGATCAAACTAAAAACAGTAAATATTTCTCAACCAGACCAAAACAAAAGCTTGTAACATTTTTCAAACCTAAGAATAAATCAAAGCAAACTCAAGAAAAATCAAAACAAGAACATATCATTTAGAAAGATCAAGTTTCCCATTAACAAGCTTTCAAAGATCAAAAGCAACTCAAGTTTCCAATTAAACAAGTTCAAGCATTTTTTCAAATTCCAGTTTTCAAGCATCTCAGTTTAAAGCTCTCTGTACATCAACAGGTGAGTAAACTTTTTATTTAAAAAGTTTGCTAAATAAAAATCTGTGCTTGTGAATTTATGAGATTTATGATGCTTTGCATGTGTATTTATATGTGTAATCTCTATATATATATATGTATGTGTTTGAAGTGTGCATGTTTGTATACCTGGGTATATGTGATGCCCTACCTCTATACTCACGCTAGCCAAGGACACTACGCCGTCAACTAGCACGAAGAATAAGGCTGTTGAGGAGCGACCATCCATGCAATTGCTTTGTGCGAGCACCGATATGTCAGATAGTGTAACATGCATTTCACTTCAAGAGGAAATCCGACATACTAATACAAAATCAAAACTACTACACAACGGCTATAATATCTTCGAAAACAAATATAGAAATAAGCATAACACAAATCACTCACAGAAGTTCATATCTCTAAGGCGGAAACAGATAGGAATATAACACATGAAAGTGTGTACATCAGAGTAGTGGTCAAACAAGATCCATAATAGCACAATAGAATGGATACAAGTGCTACACAAAAGAATATGTATACATCAAAGGGTCTCTATCTCTAATGTATATCAAAAAAAACTACAAATGTAATGTAGTTAGACAAAAGTCAGATGATGGCTCCATATAAAGAGTCAACCAGAGGCACCTGCAACATCTCGGTCTGACCCGAGTATTATTTAATAAGAAAATAATAAACGGATCAGTCTAGCTATAAATATCAGATAAAATGATATAGGATAAGAGATATGACAAAAACGTATGATAACCGTAAAACCATACTATGATAAGTATGTAACTGAAAATCAACTAGAGATTAATCAACATAATAAGAATCTTCTCAAAGATCAAAAAGAATGTCATACTCTTTATTTTTTTATTCACCAAGTCAAAAATATTGGCAAACATCACAATGCCAATTGTAAAAGTTGTTGAAACACAAATTCACCAATGCACAAATATTGATAGAACTTTTCAATGTAATCACAAAAATTGGTGAAACGCAAATTCTAGAAGTCATTAATAGAAATCCAGAAATCACAAAAAGGGAGAGGCCTATCACAAAACGGGAGCATGAAAACTCACCAACCCGTGTATCACAAAATGGAATGTTATTCCATAGTTGCTAACCGTTTATTTTAAGCCAAAGCTCCACAAAATGGTCCAAAGACCATGGGTCGCTACCTCATCAATTTAGAGCCGAAGCTCCACAGAAACGGGGTTTAGTCTCCCTCGTAGACAAAGAGGCATCGCACATTGCTAGTCTAAATCACAAAATGATCATCATCAATCATCAAGAAGTGTCAATTACACTAAGCTAGTAAATAGATGAGTTTAGCTTCATGTTCCATAACCACTTGCTTAACATAAATATTTACGAACAAATTGTAAGTCTCCACTCGAAAGTTGTCACAAAAGTTTCAATCGAACGAGTCTAAGAATTAACCAACAAAGTAAATGCAAGCGTTTCATACCACTTGTTTTTCAAAGTCGTTTAATCGGATTTCTCAAACGAATGAGGTAAAGGTTTGTATATACTAATAGTTTGGAAAACGGTTGAAGAAACAAGTTTTGTAATAAAATAGTGTCGAAATCATTTTGATGAAAGAGTTTTGATATTTACTACTAGTATGGAAACCTTTGTATTTTTAAAGTGACAAATCATAGAAATGATTGTAAAAACAATCAATCACCAAAATTCACATTCGAAGCTGTGAATCAAATCCATAAAAAAAAATTCAATACCGAATCCATCCAAATGGATATTCCTAAAATTTCCAAATAAAGGAAGTCATCAAAGTCGATAGATGATAACAATAAGTCAGATCAACCCAAATAGATTAAAATTGGAAAATCACACAACTTAGGCAAATTAGGCAAAGACAAGCAGATTCAGACATCTGAAATAAATGATTCAAATGTCTCAACCTGGAAAATGAATATTTTGCAGAGCCCTATTCAGACATCTGAATCATTTATATCAGACGTCTGAAAATGGCTAGTTTTAGCCTATTTCCTCTCGGGTTGGACTTGAGCAATTTCAGACCTCTGAAATTTATAATTCAGACGTCTGACCTGTGAAATAAATTTTTACCCAGAATAGATTCAGACATCTGTATCATTAATTTCAAACGGATGAAACCGAAGCTTTTGGCATTTTCTTGCCTTGGCCCATAATGGCCAAATCGCATCGGAAGCGATCGGATGAGTGACGATTACGAGGGTTTTACGCCTAACGACTTCCCAACCGCAAAGACTCACCAATACACACCGATCAACATGTCCATCATCCATATGAGGATTTTCATAGATTTTTCTTTCAAAACACCAAAAATTTGAATATTCACCAAATCAATCCAAATCCAAATCAAATGAACACGTAAAGATGTTAGGGATTCATACCTAACAATCAAAGATAATTATAGACTAAGACGTGAGATAAAAATCTCACCTTTTTCACAAAAAAAGGATGGAGAAGCTATAGAGTAAGGCAAGAACAATAACTCTTCAATTCCAACCTAAGAAGCTTGAATCTAAGCTTAAAAGAAAAACATTTCCTAAGTTAGACTTTAGGGATTTTTGAAATTGAAGGTAGAATGAGTTGGATAATAAGAAGAGGATGCTTACCAATAGGTTCTCTTTGAATTTGGAGTTAGAACTTGGATTTGCTAAAGAAACTAGGGCTTAGGATTTTAATTTCCAATCTCCTCCGCCATTTTTACTAAAGCTTAAGTGTTAGAAAAATATGAAAGAATAAAGAGGAGAGGTGGTGGAGTTAGGATATAAGATGAGTTTGGTTAGTGGGTTGAACCCCAAGTCCAAACCAAAAGCCCTAAGTGAAAAGGTCAAAATTTTAGCCAGCTCCAAACATATCAATATTTATACTCAAAAAGGTCGCGAATGCCATTTTGAACTCAACGGAAGTGGTATAGAGTCCTAATTCGACTGTCTGCAAAAAGTTACCTTTCGGACTTAAGTCCGACTAACGATGCTATATTTAAATAAAATATTTAAATACACAATCGTAAAATATGCGGGTTGTTACGACTCCCCTCCTTAAAGAAATTGCGTCCTCGCAATATTTAAGAAGAAAATAAAAAGTAACAACCATAAAAGCATATCAACACCGTTAATTCCTCTTTTCCACGACTTAGCGACCTAACGGGTTAAAGGAACCAGCGACCTAAAGGCACATGGGACTCAACGACCTATAGCAGACTACGACCTAGTGACTTGAAGCAAAGAGCGACTCAGCGACCAAACGACCTAAAGGTCCAGCGACCTAATGGATTAAATGGTCCAGCGACCTAACGACCTAACCAGTTGAAGAGCTTAGCAACCTAACGAGCTAAGAAGCTCAGCGACCTAAAGAGTTAAGAGGTCTTGCAAGCTAACGGGTTAATATGGTAACAGCTAGCGACCTAGCGACCTAAACCTATGACGAGCTAACGACCTAGCATCTTCCACTAGCAAGAGCCAAATATAACATGACCTCTTCCACTAGGTTGCTCACGGCCTAAACAGGCCAAGGCAACTTCTTTATGCCGCTATTCCTTATGCCGTTGGCCTTTATGCCGCTACTCCTTATGCCGCAGTTCCTTAGGTCGCCTCCCTCTCTTGCTATTCCTTAGGTCGCCCACGACCTATAACATGGCCGACCTAACCCCTAGATCGTCCACGACCTATGACCTAACTCCAGAAATTCCCTATAAATACCTTGCCTACTCACCGAAGAGAGGACTTTTGGATCATTTCTGGAACGCCTATACACTACTGTTTTCTCGACTCATCTGAGACTTCAAACACCGAAGACATCTCAACGGACTTCAAGAGAGATCTAACACATTCAACATGAATTCGAAGAGCTCTTATACATTGAAGTTCTAGTTACTTGTCTTAGTTGTGCAATAATCGAAGATCATTGTAAAAGTTGTAATTGAATCAGCAATAAAGAGGATTAAAGTGGACGTAGGCTTGACATTAAGCCGAACCACTATAAAAACTATTGTCTCTTTACTTGACGTTCTGTTATTTCCTGCTTATCTCTAGTTCCCGTACCAACGGGTGGTGATTTCACATTTTTACGACTTACACCAGGGTGTTAGCATTCGATTTTAACGTTAACATTATGGTGCTTTCACTGAGAATTGAACTCAGGGTGCTTTCATCATTGCTTCGCAAAAGTTCGTTGAAAGAATCTCTCTCAAAACCAGAAGTCTATCAGAGATTATGGCTCCTGGAAGAAAGCGCAGATCTACTAGACCCGGTGATGCCCATGAAAATACTGCCACTTCTCCTTCGTTAAGTCAAGCAGCTACAAGTGTTGGAATTACATCGGCAGAGTTAGATGCTGTAGTGTCTGGGTTATATTAGCAAATGGAAGCCCATAACACTTTAATGCTTGATAGGTTGAATGCTTTGCTCGGAGCTAACCGTCAACCAGTGAATAATGAAGGAAACTTTGCTGATGATGTTCATAATCCTGAAGAGAGGAATATTCCTCAAAAGGTAGCTAGCCCCGCCGAAGAGGCACCACCCCAAGCTGGAGGATCAAGGCCACAGCCGACTCTCCATGAAAGTTTGTCCAAGCAAACTTTCGAGAAAATGGCTGAAGTCTGTCCTGCAGAGCCTCTAAACGATGAGGAATACCTCTCGGGAATGGTTCGACAGATTATGAAAGAAAGTATGCAAAGGGAAGAAGATGAAAAAGAATGGGGGCTCGCTCCAAACAAAACTCCATTCACCAAAAGGATTCTGAAGGCGGAATTCCCAAGGAAGTTTGTTCACCCCACCATTCCGGATTATTAGTGAACGAGCGACCCTAACCAATTTCTATATAAGTATGACTGGCACATGACTGGTGCTAGAGCATCGGATGAGATCAAATGCCGGTACTTTTCGGTATACTTGGAAGGAGTGTCTCTACTCTGGTTTACAAAGCTACCGGTCCGATTTGTAGACCAATTCTCCAATTTAACTCGGAAATTTAAAGAACAATTCAGGTTGTATGCTTCAAAGGCGAAGGACATAATGTCATTGTCCAGCCTGGAACAGAATCCCGAAGAATCTATTAGATCTTTCTTAAACCGCTTTAACATAGCCTTGGCTGAAGTCGACAATGCAGAGCCACGAATGGTTTTGACCTACTTAATGAGGGCTATCGACAAGTCGAGTGAGTTTGGAAATGGTTGAAAATGAAGGAACCAAATTCGCTTGAGAAATTCTACAAGAAAGCTGACGAGTTCATGCGCTTGGAAAGCCTTCCTGCGTCGGCGAAAGTGGTATTGACAGAGGTTAAGAATAACACTACTGCTCCTACCAAAAAGGAATCCAGAAGTCAGAAGAGGGAGAATAACGGTGGGAAGAAGGAGGATGTGAAGAAACCTTGCTTCTTAAAACCTTTAGATTTCACGCCTTTAACTGATACTCCGGAGAATATCTTTTTCGCTGCCAAAGATGCTGTTGAATACCCTAAGCCACCTATGTTGAAGCTTGGGAAAAATGCTGTTCGAAATGGGAGATTTTGTCGATTTCATAATTAACCCGGTCATGATATTAACGAATGTCGCCATCTGAAAATTTTGATTGAAGAACTGCTGAGAGAGAACAAGCTGCAACAATATGTTAAGAGAAATAGGAACGATCCAACTTCATCTACTGAGGGCCAACAACTTCCTGCTCATCCATCTGGCTCGAGTGAGAGGACTACCGCACATGAATCTGAGAGGCCTGTTATTAATGTAATCACGGGAGGTCCTCACCCGACAGGCAGAAGGTGGGGCGAGATGGAAAGATATGCTCGTGCTTTGAAATATTCCCCAGCAGAAGAAAATGTTTTTGTGTTGGAAGACGCTGCACCTTTGAAGCAGCAAAGAACTTTTAATGATGACATTGTGTTCAGGGCCAGGGACTCTATGGGTGTTGAAGCTCCTACCATGGATCCCTTGGTCATCTCTGCAGGTATCAGACTTGCTATTGTAAGAAGGGTGCTTGTTGACTGCGGCGCCTCTTCCAATATCCTCTTCAAAAAGACATTTGATCAAATGAAGATTCCTAAGGCTGATGTTCAAGCTTCACCGCAGAAGATTGCTGGGTTCACTGGAGAACCAAAGCAGCCAATTGGAACTATTGATTTATTTGTGGAGCATGGAGAGGGGCAGAAAAAGGTGGTTCGAAAGCGGACTTTTGTGATTGTTGACAGATTTTCTGCTTACAATGCTTTCCTAGGCCGACCAACTCTTGCAGCATTCAAGGCAATTCTCGCCCCATGGTGCCTCACTATGAAGTTCCCCATGGATAATGGCGTCGATGTTATTAAAGGGGATCAGAATGCTGGGCGAGAATGTTATCTTATAGAGTTGCGGGAAGCAAGGAAGAGAGAGATGGGAAAGGATGCGGCAGCTCCACTCCACATCAAAGAACCAACCTTGTAGCAATTACAGGGTGGACCCTGCACTGGCGAGCATAGTAGTGCACGAAAAGAAATGGATCCCAAAAAAGCCAGTACAGGGGAGAATAGAGTGGTGCCAGTGGAAGTAACGGTGCCAGTACCTGTTGACCCGAAATATCCAAACAAGGTGCTGAATGTGGGTTCTCAACTTAGTGTGATGGTTCAAAATATTTTGACATCATTCTTGAAAGTAAATCTCGAAGTATTCGCTTGGAGTCATGCCGATATGCGTGGAATATCTCTAGAAATCGCGGTACACACTCTGAATATTGATCCGAAATTTACACCTGTGTAGCAGAAAAGAAGAACCCAGGGTCCAGAAAGGTCAGCAGCATTAAAGGAAGAAGTAGATTGACTCATGGAGAATGGCTTCATCAGAGAGTCCACTTATCCGAATTGGGTTTCTAATCCGGTTCTGGTTAAAAAAGCAAATGGAAAGTGGAGAGTATGCATCGACTTTTCAGATTTAAACAATGCCTGCCCCAAAGACAGCTTCCCGTTACCCAAGATCGATCAGTTGGTGGATAGAACAGCCGGGCATGAATTGTTGTCTTTCATGTATGCTTACTCCGGATATAACCAAATCATGATGCATGAGCCGGATCAGGAGGACACGAGCTTCATCACCGATGTCGGTCTTTACTGCTACAGAGTCATGCCTTTTGAACTGAAGAATGCGGGGGAAACTTACCAAAGACTTGTTAATGCTATGTTTAAACCACAAATTGGCAAAACTATGGAAGTTTACGTTGATGATATGTTGGTGAAGTCAAAGAAGGCAGTGGACCATATGGATCACTTGGCAGGAATGTTCGCAGTCCTCCGAAAGTATGGAATGAAGCTTAATCCTTTGAAATGTTCATTCGGGGTAGAGTCCGGGAAATTCTTGGGTTTCATTGTGAGTTCTAGGGGCATTGAAGCTAATCCTTCTCAAATTACTGCTCTGAGAGAAGTTAAAGCCCCTAGGACAAAGAAGGAATTGCAGAGCCTCAATGGAAAAGTTGTTGCTTTGAGTCGGTTTATTTCCAAGGCCATGGATAAATGCATTCCATTCTTTGACGCTCTAAAGAAAGGAAAGAAAAACTTTGAATGGACTCCAGAATGTCAGAAAGCTTTCGATGAACTAATTTGTCACATGGAAGCGCCTCCAATACTTTCTAAGCCCGGCAACGGTGTAGATCTTTTCATATATTTAGCAGTTTCGTCTCATGCTCTCAGTGCAGCATTAGTACGGGAAGATGCAAAAGTTCAGCGCCCGGTCTACTACATTAGCAAGAGATTTACTAGGGCGGAGATGAATTATTCAAAGGTAGAAAAGCTCGCCTATTGCCTACTAATAGCTTCTAGAAAGTTGAGGCCATATTTTCAAGTTCATCCTATCAAAGTCCTCACTGATCAGCCTCTAAAGCAAGTCCTATTTTTCCTTAAGACTTCGGGTCGTCTTCTGAAGTGGAATATTGAACTCAGCCAGTATGATATCACTTACCATCCCCGAAGAGCAATCAATTGACAAGATTTAGCAGATTTCATTGCAGAATACACAAACAAAGGTGACAGCGAGGAAGAAGTTATTGATGACATCCCGACCCGATGGAAATTATATGTTGATGGCGCAAGAAACGACTATTGTTCTGGAGCTAGGGTCGTGCTTGAAACCCCCGAAGGGCAATCATTGTGCTACGCATTGAGATTGGAATTTCATTCGACAAATAACTAAGCAGAATATGAAGCTCTTATTGCCGGCTTGAAGATTGCTAAAGAACTGAATATCAGAGTGTTGCAGATCTTCAGTGATTCCCAGCTTATTGTATGTCAAGTCAAGAAAGAGTTTCAAACTAAAGGAGGAAATCTTCCTGCTTACTTGTCAAAGGCCTGGGAACTTCTCGATGATTTCGATTATTATACGATAAGTCATATACCCCGGGAAGAGAAAATGAAGGAAGATTCTCTCGCAAAGTATTCAAGCACTGGCGAAACTCAATTACTGGGATTGGTTCCTGTAGAAGTCTTGTCAGCCCCAAGTATTGATGAAATGGAGATTGACTGGATCGTGACTGTTTCTCAAGAGCAGAAGTCGTGGATGATTCTAATCAAGGAATATCTACTTAACGGCTCCCTTCCAGAAAATTCAAAGGAGCGTCAAAAACTGTTAAGGAAAGCCTCAAGATATGTAATTCAAGACGGCCGGTTGTACAGACTAGGACTCTCGATGCCATTATTCCGATGTGTAACCAAGGAAGAGGCTAAGACAATTTTAGCTGAAGTGCACGGAGGAGAGTGTGGAGATCATTCAGGTGGTCAATCTCTAGCAAAGAAAATTCTCCGCTATGGGTATTTTTGGCCAGATATTAATCGTGATGCTGCTAGCTACGCCCGAAAGTGTGACCGATGCCAGAGGTTTGCAAAAATCCCAAGAGCACCTTCCACCGAGCTAACACAGATGGTCGGTCCATAGCCATTTGCTATTTGGGGAATAGATCTCATCGGGCCCTTGCCAACTGCCAAGTCCGGAATCAGATATGCTATTGTTGCTGTTGATTATTTCACTAAATGGGCTGAATCTGAACCATTAGCTACTATTACCTCTAAAAATATGATAAACTTTGTGACTAAGAATATCATTTGCAGGTATGGTGTGCCTCAAAAGATAATCACAGACAATGGTACCCAATTCGAAAGCGAAGAGTTACAGGATTTTTGCAAGCAATTCAAGATCCAAAAAAGCTTCTCAGCAGTGGCTCATCCGCAGGAAAACTGGCAAGTGGAAGCAGTAAACAAAATTATCAAGTCAACCATTAAAAAACATCTGGAAAAAGCAAAAGGTGGTTGGGTCGATAAGCTGCCACTAGCACTATGGGCATACAGAACTACCCACAAAACTGTGACTGGGCACACTCCATTCTCATTAGCATATGGATCAGAAGCAATGATACCAGTGGAAATAGAGGTTCCCTCACACAGAAGAATTTATTTCAACCAAGCTGAAAATGAAAAGTTGCAACTTGAAGCACTTGACTTCCTTGATGAAAGAAGGGAAGAGGCTCAGCTTAGAATTGCAGCCCATCAGCAAAAGATTGTCAGGCACTTCAATTCCAAAGTTTGCCAACGCTGCTTTGAGATTGGGGATCTAGTCTTGAAAAGGATCATGACAGCAACAGGAGTGTTTGCGCCAAACTGGGAAGGGCCGTATGTCATAGGCAAAAAACTTCTTGATGGCACTTTCAAACTAACAACTGTCGAAGGAGATCCAATTCCAAGAGCTTGGAACAACAATCACTTGCGTCCATATTTTACTTAAAAGCTTTGCTTAAATTTGTAAAACGATTACGGATGTATGATTCTTGTATTGCATGCTATTGTAAAACTAGTGCAAATGAATAATAAGAACTATAAAGTGGATGTAGGCCCAGTTCTTGGCCGAACCACTATAAATCATGTATTCTCTACTATTATAAAATACCTGTTTTATTTCGATGTGTAAATACCTTAAATGTATTGCTAAAATGTCGATTTAATATAGGAGGCCATTAAAACAGAGCTTACCCATCACAAGGCCAAGCGATCCCTAAAATCACTCAATAAACAAATGTCAGGCCACAAAAATTCCAGATTCCAAATCCTATATAAGAAGTGCTTCATGCAAACAGTTAGTGATTCCGCCGGAGGGGCACCTCCCTAACATGGAGGTTCCAGGCCCTTGCTAACTGATTGCGATCGTTTGTGCAAATGGACATCTGGTTAGATAGTTTGCGTCTGCCCCGTGGACTCGCTTAACAATGAAGTACACTTCTTTGGATAAAACAAACTACTTGCAAAAGAAAGGAACATGTGCTTGGAAATGATAACAGGGAATCGCTAATGAGAAAATGACGAACAAACAAGGGCGAGCAGACAGAAAACAGCCAAAAAGGAGTCCTGCCTCTCAACAAAAAGGTTGGTGGAGCGAAGGCACTAGGCCCTTGCTAGTTGATTGTGATCGTTTATGCAAACGAACATCCGGTTGGATAGCTTGCGCCTTCCACGTGGATCCACTTAATCGTGAGACGCAACCTTCACACTAAGCCAACCCCCCAAAGACCTCTTCGGAGGCACAACTCTTCGGAGGATAAAGACCTCTAACGAGGCACGCCGAAAAAAGAAAGTTCTCTTCTCAACCAAAAAGATTGGTGGAATCACCGGAGGGGCACCTTCCCAAGTGAAAGGCACAGGGCCCTTGTTAACTGGTTGCGATCGTTTGTGCAAAGGAACATCCAATTAAGTAACTTGCGTCCGCCCCGTGAATCCATTCAACCATGAGAAAGTAACTTACAGGTAATCAAATAAAGACCTCTCCGGAGGCACAAGCCCTC
Source organism: Allium cepa (assembly GCA_030765085.1). NCBI lineage: Eukaryota > Viridiplantae > Streptophyta > Magnoliopsida > Asparagales > Amaryllidaceae > Allium > Allium cepa. The sequence goes on along the minus strand of CM060943.1, from coordinate 868,193,515 downwards.
TTCGGAGGCACGAGCCTTCACCAAAGGCACACCTGCCCTCTTCGGAGGCAGAAGACCTCTCCCGAGGCACCACAAGCCCTCTTCAGAGGCACTTGCCTTCACCAAAGGCACATCTACCCTCTTCGGAGGCAGAAGACCTCTCCTGAGGCACCAGAAGACCTCTTCGGAGGCACAAGACCTCTTCGGAGGCACGTCCCAAGAAGAAATGCTTTTATCAACCAACAAGGTTGATGGAACCACCGGAGGGGCACCTTCCCAAGATAGAAGGCATAGGGCCCTTGTTAACTTGCTGCGATCGTTTGTGCAAACGAACATCCAACTAAGTAACTTGCATCCGCCCCGTGGAACCATTTAACTGTGAGAAAACACTGTCAAGCGAACAAAAAAAAGCCCTCCAACGAGGCACAAAAAAGAAGAAGAAGAAAGCCCTCTTCGGAGGCACACTGCAGCTCTCAAGGGAAGATCAATTTCCCCATCTTGAAAATATTCTTCCCCAGAAGTTGTAGTGCCAATTCCAATCCTTCTTTGGAAACTTGCTTCACCGCGTAGGAGAATCCACTTGTCAAAAAATAAAAGTGACTATCTCCGAAAGAGAAGTGTAAAAACTTTTTCAAACAAAAGAGAGAGAAGACTTCTCTAATACAAGGCACATTCTACTAAAGCAGAATAACATTTCCTTAAAAATGGAAAAATTATTCTCTAAAGTAAGAGTGCAAGCCTTCTTAAAATGGAAGAGTTGTTCTCCAACTTAAGAGTACAAGTCTTCTCGAAACAGAAGAATTGTTCTCCAAAGTTTTACCAAATGAAAGAAATTGCAATAAGCCGTGGTATGGGGGCAATACAATACAATATAGCTACATTAATAAAAGCAACGCTCAAGCAACATGCCACAAACTTATTGCAATATCACACGAAGAAAATGAAGAAACTTGTGCGAAAATAAGGAATAAATGCATTCACAGATACAGTCAAAAGATTGTACAAGTAAAAGAAACATTTTATTCCATACTATAAATTTTTTATACATGTGCAGGTTTCAAAAAGCGGGGGCCGGTACCCTCACAATCTCCGGTCGATACAAGCCTTTATATACAAGAAAAAAGCAAAACAAGAAGGGTAAAGCAAGACTGATTATTTCTTCTTCCCGCCACCTTTAGAGCCCTCGCCTGGCCTAATGGTTAACTTTGGGAGCCGGTTTGAACGAGTCGGGGAAGAAGGAGATAGAGGTACAGTTGGGTCTACTTCCGCCTTCTCTTCGCTAGAAAAAGTGCTTTTCCATCTCTTCTACGAAGTTACACGCTTCCCCTTCTTCCTTGAAGAAGACTCGCTGCCTGGAGTTTTAAGTTCAGACAGCTTTATGTCATCATGAAATTGCTCCGGAGTCTTTTCACCTTCTTCAAGCTCCTCAACCTTCTGCTCTTGTGAAGCGGCCGAGTCGTCCAAGCCTTGAAAAGCTTCTATTAATTCTTCTTGCGACCCCGGTTGAGAAGCAGAAGGAGGAGTAATTTGAAGAGATGGAGGTGGAACAACTGGAAGAGGTGAAGTCTGTGCAGCACTTGGTGTTTTCACTACAGAAGAAGAGAAGTTAAAATCAGTATCCTTCATAAAGAGAGGAGATAGTGGCGCGTCAAGCCTTAAGTAATAATCAAAAAGTTCATCAAGTCATGTGAAACGAACAAGTAGTCCACTTGAGCTAAATCAACGTTGAAGTTACCTGGAGAAGTTGGCTTTATCACGTCAACTTCAAAGCCTTGTGCTTCAGCGCTTTCTTGAGCCTCATCTCCAGTATGAGCAGTTACAATTTCAATGTCATCTTTGGCAGGAGGCGAGAATGGGAACTGGAGCCAATGATATCAATGTCGGCCGAAACCGAAGGAAGAGTCGGGTCGGTCAAGGGTGCCTTCCCTAAATGTTCCCCTTCCGCCGTTCCGGCTCGCTCTTTAGCAAGTTGCTCCTTCCTCCGGCAAGGGCGGCACGTGCCTCATCATCCAGATAGTGCGTCTCAAGATCTGCCTCAGTATAGCCAGCGCCTCCGAGCATATCAATTGCGGCCTCCCACACTTCAGCCAAGGTAATCACGTACTTCGGGCCCAAAAACGAAAGGCTACCATGCCCCAGGACGCTGTGCAAATAAAACTCGAATAAGGTAGAGCTGATGTTGGCTTTGGTTGCCTTATGAGATTCTTTGGCTGCCGCTTTGCGGCGATAGCTTCATCATGCTCTTTTTCAACGTCAGAAAGCCGAGCTCTTAACAATTCAATCTCCATGTCCTGGGAGCTGCTTTTTTCTCGCAACTGAGCAACATCAGTTCGGTAGCTTTCTACAATTTGCTGTTGTACCTCGAGTCTAGCCTCAGTGTCTCTTTGACTAGCATGGGCATCTCTCGCTTGTTTTTGAAGCACTTCTTCCTTTTGAGTATAGGAAGTGGAAGAAGTGGCAAACTCTTCTTTGAGTTTTTCAATTTCCGCTTCAAGCTTCTCATTGTAAGCGGTGATGTTTTTCATCTCTGCATTTTGCTGGTTGAGCGTTTTATGCCACTCGGACTTATCGTTCTCCATGGTTAACATAGCCTCGAGATTTAGACGATTCACCCTTCGAAGCTCGTCAACTAGCTTTTGCCATCCTGACATTCTCTCAATGTCAAGTTTAACAGCGTCGAGATTCCTTAGCATGGCCTGCTTGTCAATGGGAATCAAGTCCAAGTCGACGCGTACTCCTTTTAAACACCAGTTTGGAAACTGGCTTTGGAGTGCAGGCGGGGCATTCTCAAATTGATACGGAGGCTTGTTGATGATCGTTTGAATATCAGCTCTTTGAAGGGCAGGAGAGATAGAGGGGATTTCCAAAGAGATGGAAACAGCGGGATTTTCAGAAATTGCAGACGACAACCTTTCACTAAGCTTAGCCCGCTTGCTTGGATCTTCAACGATGTGACCTTTCCCTTTGTCATCATGAGATTTTCTTTTGTGGGAATCATCACTTCTCTGAGAAGAATCATGTCGTTCATCCCTTCTCCCATAGCGCTCCTCATAAGCCCGCCTCTCACGAGCTTTTCTTGTGGCTCTTTCTTCATTAGTTTCCCTCGGGGCAGGAAGATACCGCTTGGGATCATAAGAGTCGCGTCTTCCATAGCGCTGAAAATCATCATAGTATGAGCCGCTACGTCCCATTGGAGAGCCTGAAAATAAAGAAGAGACATGTTCAGAAATCTTCAAAGTAAAGAAGTCAAGTGCACAAAGTTGCCAAAATCCTAAGTGTGTGTGGCGTGTGAACTACGCGCGTCAAGCTACAAACCACTCTTCGGCTTAAGAGTTATCTCTTGAGTTGATGGAGTTGTTTGCAAAACTGATGTCACTTCAACTGTTGGAGAAGCGAGTTTAGAAGCGGTGGAATCATCTTTGAAGAGCTCATGTGGCGTAACCATCAAGTCGCTCAATCTCTCAAAAGTGTCGTCACCGTCGTGCCTAGCGGGGACTCTTTCTCTCAGCTCCTGCATCAGCAGCTTTCCCGGAGTGTTGAGGAGGTTCCTCTTCTTCGATAACCGGGGAAGTGCAAATTTGCCGGATGACCCTGCAACGTCAACGGAAGCAGAACATTTAACCAATGAAGCCTCGGCAGTAGGTTCCTTCGGTGTAAGTTCTTCGGCGGAAACTGGGGCATCTAGAGTCTCTGCTTGAGAACCGAGGGCATCATGAAGCTGAGTAGATCGGAAAGAATGCAAAAGTCCGAATTGATGCAAAAATTCGTCCTTCAGCAAAATTTAAAGCTTCTCTCCTCAACCGCCACGGCATTTAATCTTTCAAAAGTCGGCTTATGGCTGGAATCTTTAGAAAGAGGAGGAAGTGCTGTAAAAGTAAAGAATGAAGTTAGCACTTAGCAACTCGGATTTTGAAAAGTTTAGAAACGGAAAGAACGGAGATAGGCAAGCTTACTTCCTACTCTCCAAATGCTGTAGAATCCTAAGGGGCAACGGACGAAGAAAAATTGGTTCAAAAACCCGTGGGCACTTTCAAGAAGATCAGCGATCAATTTACGGTTCCTTGCGCTTCTCACAAGTATTATAGAGGGATGATCTTTTTTCTTCGCAAATGTGCATAAGTAACAAATTTCTTCAAAGCTTGGAAGGCGATCGAGTGTCCTCCTGAACAGTACACACAGTCCCATCAAGATGGCGTAGCCATTGGGGTGCAACTGGAATGGAGAGATAGTCAATCGGAGAAGGAGATTTCGAAGAAAATCATTAAAGGGAGGAATGGCTCCACTCAAGCACATCTGACGATTAACTGCGATGAAACCAAGAGGTGGCCTGTCAGCGGTATCGTTTATCCCAGGAAGCAAAGCGCCAGCCTCAACAATACCGAACTGAATACATAATTGATTGAACACCCGTTGATTCAGAGTAGTTGGAGTTCTTTCCGGGGGATTATCCAAGGGATTAGCTATTGGGAAGACTTCTTCAGCTTGTCCTATTATCTCTTCTTGTTGAGAAGTCATTCTACACAAGAAACTAGATATTCAAATATGAAGGTGCACGTTTCCTGAATGTGTGGAGTGTTGTGAAAAACTAATAAAATGACAAGTAAATATAACTGGAATTAAGCTAATAGGCATTTGTCGATTATAAAGTTTCAGGGCCTGTTATTTTAGGTCCAAGTACAAGTGCAGTGTTGATGCAAACAGATCATCTTTAGTTGATTAATTTTGATTTGCCTTAATACATCACTTGAATTTGTTGATTCATAGCACTTCATTCGTATAATTTCTTTAAGTTGATTATTCTTTATCGACTAATCTGTCATTCGACGTGGGCAGTCAGTGGCAGTATATTCGCCCTAGTTTTCTACAAATGTTGTATTTAATAGGTTGTTAGCTTTAAAAGTTAATATAATCTATGAAAAAGTGCAACAAGTTCAAGCAGTTCATTCTGGCTATTCAAGTTGGAAATTCAATCAAGTTCTGTCAAATTTTACAAGTGTTCAAGTCCTGTTCACTTCTTAGGTCGCAGGAACGACTTAAGTTAACTCAGTATTCTTTAGGTCGTCCAGATCAAATTCAAACGACTCAACATAGGTCGGGCTTTCCTTAGGTCGTTCTTTTTGGAATTCACATGCTATTCTGGCAAGATTAAGTCACTACAAGGCAAATTTTCTTAAATGTTAGCTCGCCAAAATCATAGTGCGACCTAAAGGTAGGTCGTTAAAAGGGTTATCTCATTCGAAGCAACGTGCTACACATCTTAGGTCGTGAGTCACATAAGTCGCAGTGCCTTAGGTCGCTCAGAGTTTGGATGATAAGCCGTTAAGCCGTTAGGTCGTGCGATTCAAGTCCAAACTATCAAGCCTTAGGTCGTTCGAAGCTCTTAAGCCAGGCGTTTCCTAACTCACAAACCCGTTAACCCGATAACCCATTATCATCTCTACCGTGAAATCCATCGTCTCACCACACCGCCAAATTACCCAGCAACGATTCAAATCACCTCAGATCCATCATGGATCCAATATGCTGTTGTGTTTGCGAGAATTACAATGACATCACGACCAAAGGCAATCAAGGATCGATTGTAAAACGATTCATGGTGAAATGCGACATACAAAATTGGATTAGGGATGGCAAATGGGGAATTCGTGATTCGATGGTGATCGTGGATTGGATAATGAGCGAATCCACTTACGTGATGTGATGATGAAGATGATCGATGACCGGTTAGTTCGAGTTCGCCTTTGAAAGCTCAGGAGGTTCGTTAGGGGCGGTTTTGAGAGTTGGAGCAAGTAAGGAGAATAAGAAGTGTTATACGACCTATATACAGGCGCGGAGAAATCTGAATCGGTGCACACGACCTAACTCTCTCGTTAGGTCGCTCACGACCTAACGACTCAGCAAGCCACGAGTTAAGAAGAATCGAAGCATACGACCTAGTCCCTAGGCGTATACTTCGAGGGGAAAGTGTTAACTCCTCTTTTCCACGACTTAGCGACCTAATGGGTTAAAGGACCCAGCGACCTAAAGGCACAGGGGACTCAACGACCTACAGCAGACCACGACCTAGTGACTTGAAGCAAAGAGCGACTCAATGACCAAACTACCTAAAGGTCCAGCGACCTAATGGATTAAATAGTCCAGCGACCTAACAACCTAACCAGTTGAAGAGCTTAGAGACCTAACGAGCTAAGAAGCTCAGTGACCTAAAGAGTTAAGAGGTCTTGCAAGCTAATGAGTTAATATGGTAACAACTAGCGACCTAGCGACCTAGCGACCTAGCGACCTAGCGACCTAAACCTATGACGAGCTAACGACCTAGCATCTTCCACTAGCAAGAGCCAAATATAACATGACCTCTTCCACTAGGTCGCTCATGGCCTAAACAGGCCAAGGCAACTTCTTTATGCCGCTGGCCTTTATGCCGCTACTCCTTATGCCGCAGTTCCTTAGGTCACCACTCCCTCTCCTGCTATTCCTTAGGTCGCCCACGACCTATAACATGGCCGACCTAATCCCTAGGTCGCCCACGACCTACGACCTAATTCCAGAAATTCCCTATAAATACCTTGCCTACTCCCCGAAGAGAGGACTTTTGGCTCATTTCTGGAACGCCTATACTCTACTGTTTTCTCGACTCATCTGAGACTTCAAACACTGAAGACATCTCAACGGACTTCAAGAGAGATCTAACACATTCAACATGAATTCGAATAGCTCTTATACATTGAAGTTCTAGTTACTTGTCCTAGTTGTGCAACAATCGAAGATCATTGTAAAAGTTGTAATTGAATCAGCAATAAAGAGGATTAAAGTGGACGTAGGCTTGACATTAAGCCGAACCACTATAAAAACTGTTGTCTCTTTACTTGACGTTCCGTTATTTCCTACTTATCTCTAGTTCCCGTACCAACGGGTGGTGCTTTCACATTTTTACTACTTACACCAGGGTGTTAGCGTTCAATTTTAACGTTAACAAACACAAAAGAAATTTTAAGTAAAAAGTTCTCCTCAAAGAGCACGAGAAAGTAAGTCCGAATGTGTTCGCTCAATGAATTCTCTGGATTCCCAAGAACAATCCTTAGGATTTGAAGACCATTGGACTTTCACAAGAGGAACATCTTTATTTCGAAGCCGTTTAACCTTCGAAGCAATGATGCGAATAGGATGTTGCTCGTAAGTTAAATTACCCAAAACTTCAATTTATTCAATACACCAGGCTCAAGAACAGAATCGGAATCTCGAAGGCATTTCCAAAGTTGAGAAACGTGAAACACGTTGTGAATAGCAGAAAATTGAGCCGGTAATGAAAGGCGATAAGCCACGGAACCAATACGTTTGGTGATGGGAAATGGACCAATATATCGAGGTGCTAATTTTCCCGATCGACTGAAACGCACAACAACCTCATAAGTGAAACACGAATAAATAGAAAATCTCCCACAGAAAGTTCCAATTTCTTTCTTCGGTTATCGGCATAGGATTTTGCGTACTTTGAGCTTCTTTCATCCTACGGCGGATAAGTTCAATCTTTTCTGTGGAATCACGAACAAAGTCTGGACCTAAAACCAGCTTCTCACCGGCCTCAAGCCAACAAGAAGGAGATCGGCATGGCCTTCCATAGAGTGCCTCAAATGGCGCCATACCAATACTAGATTGAAAGCTATTATTATAGGAAAACTCAACAAGAGAAATATGATCTTCCCAACTTCCACCAAAATCAAGAATACATGCACGAAGAAGATCTTCAAGAGTTTGATTCACACGCTCGGTTTGTCCATCGGACTGAGGGTGATAAGCGGTGCTAAAATTAAGCTTCGTTCCTAAAGCTTTTTGAAGACTCTTCCAAAATCCACTAGTAAACAATGGATCACGATCGCTAACAATAGAAGTAGGGACTCCATGCAATTTAACAATTTCTTTAATAAAGAGTTTGGCCAAAAGACATACGGTTCAATTGGACCGAACGAGAATAAAATGTGCGGATTTAGTAAGTCTATCAACTATCAACCATAGGCTATCATGACCCGAACGGGAACGGGGAAGGCCGTCAATAAAGTCTATGGAAATTTGAGCCCACTTCCAAATTGGAATGTCCAAAGGTTGCAATAACCCGCCGGGCCTTTGATGCTTAGCCTTAACGAGTTGACAAGTCATGCAATGCTTAACAAAGTTAGCAATATCGGATTTCATTCCATCCCAATAATAAAGTCGTTTCACAACCGCATACATTTTACCACTACCAGGATGAATGGTAAATTTAGAAAGATGTGAATCTTCTAAAATATCTTTACGAAGATTATTAATATTTGGGACGATAAGTCTACCAAATTTTCAAATGCCGCCACGAGAATCGATATGAAAGTCTTTCAAACCTTCAGTATCAATTTTATCCCTTAAATTTTGGCTAAGAAAAGCCAATTTCGGATCTAGGTTTTGAGCTTCAAGGATGCGGTCTAAAAGAGAAGGATGAGCCTCAAGGCTACATAAATACGAGAGATGAACATAAATCAGATCACGATCTCGAATCTCACAAGTGGATAAAGTCTCGAGATCATTCCACTCGGATATCATCATAGAAACAACCGCTTGTTGCTTACGGCTAAGTGCATCGGCAAAACGATTTCCCTTTCCGGGAGTATAAAGAATATCAAGATCATAAGATGCAAGGAATTCGAGCCAACGTTGTTGATGCAAATTAAGTTCCTTTTGAGAGAATAAATACTTCAAAGATTTATGATCGGTGTAGAGAAAAAAAAATTTCTCCCAAAAGATAATGACGCCAAATAAGAAGGGCGAAAATAATAGCCGCGAGCTCTAAATCATGAGTGGCGTATCTAGTCTCGGCTGGCTTTAATTGCCTTGAAGCATAAGCAATAACACGATCCCTTTGCATAAGAACAACTCCCAAACCAACACGACTAGCATCGGTATAAACAATAAAATCTTGGTTCCCTTTGGGAATCACAAGAATAGGAGCATCGGAAAGGAGTTCTTTTAATTTCTGAAAAGAAGCTTCATATTTGTCCGACCAAATGTATTTAACTCGTTTCTCTATCAAGCTAGTAAGAGGCACGACAATTTTAGAAAAGTCTTTTATGAACCGACGGTAATAGCCCGCCAATCCAAGAAAACTACGGATTTTCGTCACACTCTCCGGTCTCTTCCAATTTTGAATCGCTTCAATCTTTGAAGGATCCATGGAAATTCTGGATTCGGAAATAATATGGCCGATAAATTTCACACGAGATTGGAAAAAATGACATTTAGAAAGATTTTCTTTCAATTGATTTCTTCTAAGAGTTTCCAACACAATTCGAAGATGCTTTTCATGCTTCTCCTTGGTTTTAGAATACACAAGAACATCATCTATAAAGATGAGAACGAATGATCAAGGAAATCTTTGAAAACTCGATTCATAAGGTCAACGAAACAAGCTGGAGCATTCATTAAACCAAATATCATAACAAGCCATTCATACAATCCATAATGAGTACGGAATGATGTCAAAGTAATGCTATCCTCTGCAATACGAAGCTGATGAAAACCGATTGCTAAGTCTAATTGTGAAAAGACTCTAGCACACTAAGTTGGTCGAATAAATCATCAATCCGAGGTAAAGAATATTTATTCTTGATAGTAAGATCATTAAGCTTGCGGTAGTCAACGCAAAGCTTAAGTGTACCATCGGATTTCTTCACAAAAATAGCTGAAGCTCCCCAAGGAGAGGAACTAGCACGAATAAATTGCTTCGTCTCCAATTCGGATAATTGTTTGCGCATCTCCCCATTTTCTTTATTGGACATACGATAAGGAGGACGAGTGATAGGTAGAGCTCCAAGGATTAGATTGATTCTGAACTCAATTGCTCGCTTAGGCGGTAATCCTAGAACGGGCTCAAATATGTCAGAAAATTCACGAACAACGTGAATAAGAAAAATGACATCTTCCTCATCATCATTATCGTCATCACGAGGGTTTAAAGAATATAAAGATGCTACCGAGTTGGATTCCGAACCTTTAAGAACAATAGAAATCTGCTTAACAGATTAAGGATGCCGCAGATGAATAGTCCGCTCAGGACATAGGATTTGGGGTTCATAACGGTTAAGCCAATGCATTCCCAAAATCATTCCGAAGCCTAAGTAACGCATGACATGGAAATCGGCTTGGAAAGAAAAATCATACAAAATAATCTCGACATCTTTACAAAGCAAACTGAATGTTGCATATCCACCGACCGGATTCGCAATTCTCAAAGAAGTCATTAAAGCAACAACACCTAAAGAAAAAGTATCAACAAGTTCTTTTGATATAAAAGAATGGGACGCGCCGTATCAAAAAGAACTCGAATAGGTTAATCATGAAACATAATAATGCCATCAAGGATAGAATGAGAAATACCTTGACCATGAGACGTGTTACTAGGAGCTTGTACGACATTTAGCTTTCCCTCCTTCTTGCCCTGAAGTTTGGGACATGCAGATATATAATGACCCGAACTTTTACAATAGCGAGAAGCAAGGGGCTTTGAACACTTATTAGCATATTAGTCCTTAGAACCACAATTATAGCATTGCCCTCCACTAAAGGTAGAAGTCTTTGCTACAGGAGTTGCTTGCTTCCCTTTCTTATTAGGACAAGGGCCTTTGTGAACTTATTGGGTCTTTTCTTGTTGTTGTTGAAGTTTGGTTTGGCACCTATAAATTCGACATCACTTTCCTTATCTGCCTCTTCAAGTCGAAGAGCGATATCAATAAGTTGGTCAAAAGAAACTTCCAATTTCAGAAGTAATGGCTTCTTGAGATTCTTATTCAAGCCACAGACAAATCTCTGATTCTTCTTCAATGGGGTGTTAATGTACTCAACCCCGTATTTAGAAAGAGATTCGAAAGATGCGACATACTCCGTCACAGAAGATTCACCTTGAACAAGGTCAATTAAACGACGGGCCGAAGTCACTTTTTTAGCTTCTGGCACAAACTTTGATTCGAATCTTTTCGAAATTGCTCCCAAGTAAGAGCCGCTTCGACTACTTTAGAAATAAGAAGCTCATACCAATCTAATGCTCTTTCTTGGAGCATGCTAGAAGCCACTTGGACTCGGTGAAGATCAATAAGATTCATGCGAGAAAAGATGCGATCGCATGTTCTAAGCCAAGCTTGGACTTCGATAACGCCCTCGGAACCCTTGAACGGCTTTCCACCCAAATTTGTGTAATCACTGCATAGGTGTGCAAATCCGGATTTTGGGTGAGTAGGCTCTGGAATGGGTCCGACAGCTTGCGCATTCTTTACAAGATCAAGAAGCTATTATGCAAACATATATACTCCATCCTGGGGAGGAGCACTAGATTGACCGGCGTTGGGACGACCAGGTCTAACCATTTCTTTTCTTTAAGAAAGAAATAAAGAAGAAGAAAAAGGTTATTCACAAAATGAACATCAAACAATAATGATTGATAATATAAGGTATCACAAAAGAAAATAGGATAAGACGGTACGAAGACTCGAATTAAATCCTAAGGCATGACACCTAAGATGGACTTAGGACGATGATCCTTGCTAGAATATTCTACATTGTTCTGAAGTTTGGCTCTGATACCAAGCTAGGACGCCCTACCTCTATACTCACGCTAGCCACGGACACTATGGAGAAATGCCATCAACTAGCACGAAGAATAAGGCTGTTGAGGAGCGACCATCGATGTAATTGCTTTATGCGAGCACCAATATGTCAGATAGTGTAACATGCATTTCATTTCAAGAGGAAATTGGACATACCGACACAAACTCAAAAATACTACACAGTAGCTATAATATCTTCGGAAACAAATATAGAAATAAGCATAACACAAATCAGTCACAGAAGTTCATATCTCTAAGGTAGAAACAGATAGGAATATAACACATGAAAGTGTGTACATCGGAGTAGTGGTCAAACAAGATCCACAATAGCACAAAAGAATAGATACAAGTGCTACACAAAAAGAATATGTATACATCAAAGAGTCTCTATCTCTAATGTATATCAACAAAAACTACAAATCTAATGTAGTTAGACAAAAGTCAGATGATGTCTCTATATAAATAGACAAGCAGAGGCACCTGTAACATCTCGGTCTGACCCGAGTATTATTTAATAAGAAAATAATAAACAGATCAGTCTAGCAATAAATATCAGATAAAATGATATAGGGTAAGAGATATGACAAAAACGTATGATAACCGTAAAGGCATACTGTGATAAGTATGTAATTGAAAATTAACTAGAGATTAATCAATATTACAAGAATCTTCTCAAAGATCAAAAAGAATGTCATACTCTTTATTTTTTTATTCACCAAGTCACAAATATTGGAAAACATCACAGTGCCAATTGTAAAAGTTGTTGAAACACATATTCAGTAATGCATAAATATTGATAGAACTTATCAATGTAATCACAAAAATTGGTGAAACACAAATTCTAGAAGTCATCAATAGAAATCCAAAAATCACAAAAAGGGGGAGGCCTATCACAAAACGGGAGCATGAAAACTCACCAACACGTGTATCACAAAATGGAATGCTATTCCATGGTTGCTAACCATTTACTTTGAGCCGAAGCTCCACAAAATGGTCCGAAGACCATGGGTCGCTACCCCACCAATTTTGAGCCGAAGCTCCAAAGAAACGGGGTTTAGTCTCCCTTGTAGACAAAGAGACATCGCACATTGCTAGTCTAAATCACAAAATGATCTTCATCGATCATCAAGAAGTGACAATTACACTAAGCTAGTAAATAGATGAGTTTAGCTTCATGTCCCATAACCACATGCTTAACTTAAGTATTTACGAACAAATTGTAAGTCTCCACTCGAAAGTTGTCACAAAAGTTTCAATCGAACGAGTCTAAGAATTAACCGACAAAGTAAACACAAGCATTTTATACCAATTGTTTTGCAAAGTCGTTTAATTGGATTTCTAAAACGAATAAGGTAAAGGTTTGTATATACTAATAGTTTGGAAAACGGTTGAAGAAACAAGTTTTGTAATAAAATAGTGTCGAAATCGTTTTGATGAAAGAGTTTTGATATTTACTACTAATATGGAAACCTCTGTATTTTTAAAGTGACAAATCACAGAAATGGTTGTAAAAACAATCAATCACCAAAATTCACATTCGAAGCCGTGAATCAAATCGATAAGAAAAAATCAATACCGAATCCATCCAAATGGATATTCCCAAAATTTCCAAATAAAGGAAGTCATCCAAGTCGATAGATGATAACAATAAGTTGGATCAGCCCGAATCGATTAAAATTGGAAACTCACACAACTTAGGCAAATTAGGCAAAGACAAGCAGATTCAGACGTCTGAAATAAATGATTCAGACATCTGAATTTGGAAAAGGAGCCCTATTCAGACGTTTGAATCATTTATTTTAGACGTCTGAAAATGGCTAGTTTTAGCTTATTTCCTCTTGGGTTGGACTTGAGCAATTTCAGACGTCTGAAATTTATAATTCAGACGTCTGAACTGTGGAATAAATTTTTACCTAGAACATATTCAGACGTCTGAATCACTAATTTCAGACATCTGAAACTGAAGCTTTTGGCATTTTCTTGCCTTGGCCAATAATGGCCAAATCGTATCAGAAGCGATCGGATGAGTGACGCTGACGAGGGGTTTATGCCTAAGGACTACCCAATCTCAAAGACTCACCAATACACTCCGATCAACATGTCCATCATCCATATAAGGATTTTCATAGATTTTTCTTCCAAAACACCAAAAATTGAAATATTCACCAAATCAATCAGAATCAAAATCAAATAAACACGTAAAGATGTTAGGAATTCATACCTAATAATCAGAGATAATTATAGACTTAGATGTGTGAAAAAATCTCACCTTTTTTAGAAAACAAGGATGGAGAAGCTATAGAGCGAGGCAAGAACAATCACTCTTCAATTCCAACCTAAGAAGCTTGAATCTAAGCATAAAAGAAAAACATTTCCTAAGTTAGACTTTAGGGATTTCTGAAATTGAAGGTAGAATGAGTTGGAGAAGAAGAGGATGCTTACCAATAGCTTCTCTTTGAATATGGAGTTAGAACATGGATTTTCTAAAGAAACTAGGGCTTAGGATTTTAATTTCCAATCTCCTCCACCATTTTTACTAAAGCTTAAGTGTTAGGAAAATATGAAAGAATGAAGAGGAGAGATGGTGGAGTTAGGATATAAGATGAGTTTGGTTAGTGGGTTGAACCCCAAGTCCAAACCCAAAGCCCTAAGTGAAAAGGTCATAATTTTAGCTAGCTCTAAACATATCAATGTTTATAATCAAAAAGGTCGCAAATGCCATTTTGAACTCAATGGAAGTGGTATAGAGTCCTAATTTGACTGTCTGCAAAAAGTAACCTCTCGGACTTAAATCCGACTAACGATGCTATATTTAAATAAAATATTTAAATACACAATTGTAAAATATGCGGGTTGTTACAGTACATCTCTGTTTCATAGTTCAGAGCTTAAAATTTTGATCCAAATCCAAAATCTTTTCATCTGTTCTTTGATAGGTTCTTATTTTTAAAACAACATAAGTTTGTTTAAACATAATCCATGTTTTAAAAATATGTTCTAGTATAATAGGATTGAAAATCTTTTGGAATCAAGAAAATACGGTCGCAATTTTAAGACATGTTAAACTGAAATGTTATAATTTGTTGATTCAAGTATATAACTTGAATCGACTCTGGAAGAAATGATTTTTAAAAAGAAAATCATGATTTTTAGAATTGAATCGAGTGTGTATTTCGGTGTTGACCAGAAACTGAACTTTGAGCAAATTTTGTTGGCTGGAGGTCTCAGGGTGGTCGGGGTTTCGACTGGAGGTTGCTAGGGAGTTGCTGAGTCGGGGAAAAATGGGTGGAGGTTTTCTCAGCCACCATGGCATCGGCAATCTGTCGAAGTAGGGTTTAAACCCAAAATGGGTCGAGGTCGGAAATTTAACTGCTACAGCATCTTTGGTGAATCGGAGTTCGTCGGCCTTAGGGCATTGGAAGCATGGATGTTTAGCGAAGCTTAGGACGGGGTTTCGCGATCTCTGGTGGTCGGCGTTGTCGTGTCGGGGCAGTTTTCTAATGATGGCTGCTGTGCCAGTTTGATCGAGGTAACTCGATTTTGTTTTCGAGTTTGATTCATGTTTCTGGGTGGTCAGATGGCAAGAGTGGGTCGAGGTCAATCTGTCGGCGTTGGACTTGGAGGCTGGAGCATCGCTTGGTCAGTGCATGTGCACGGGATTGTCAGGCGGTGTTAGTGTTTGGGGATGGATGTTGGCTCGAAGGGAAACTCGGGGTTTCGGCAGTTTTTCTCGAGTTTGTCTTCAGGAACGTGAGTGTTAGTATGTTTTGGGTTTTAAAAGATTTAACAAGTTTTAAACTTTACTAAAAAAAGTAAAAGGAGGATACTCGGGTAGGACTTGGGTTAGGGTCAGGTTGAACCCGAATCAAGTTTTAAAAAAGTTTTTAAAAGTTTTTAAAAAGCAATTTTGAAAACTAAAATAAATCTAGTTTAAATTTATTTCTTAAATCTAATTCTTTACATAATAATGTTTTAAATAATGGATTTAAGGAAGTGATATGTTTGTTTAACTTAAATTTGTTATATTAAATTTATAAGTTATTTAAAACATAATTTATAAATGTAATTAAGTGTTAGTTAAAAAGTTAAATATTTCTGAAATATGTGTTAATGATAATTAAGGAATTAATAAGATAAATGATTTATCTTAAAATGTTAATTAAGGTTTAATGATTTATGTTACCCAGTGGCTTGACCGGGTAACCAAAGACTTGAGGTAGAAGGTTCGTTCGGCATAAAGGGACGTTCGGCACGGCTATGTAGTCCGGCATCCAGCCTCGTTCGGCAGAGAGGCTTCGTTCGACATCTAGCACCATTCGGTATCCAGGCTTCGCTCGGCATCATAAGTTCGTTCTGCAAAAAGCCCCGGTCGGCGTAGCAGAGTCGTTCGGCATTCAATCTCGACCATCATGAAGCTCGTTCGGCATTCGACCACGACCGGCATTCCAGCTTCGTTCGGCATTCGTTCTTGACCAGCATGAAGCTCATTCGGCATTCATGCATGACCGGCATTCCAGATTCCTTTGGCATTCAATCTCGACCGGCATGAAGCACGTTCGGCATTCGGCCTCGATCGGCATTCCAGCCTCAATCGGCATTCCAGCCTCGACCGGCATCGGATCTCGTTCGGCCTGTACATTTCACTCAACATACTGCCCCGTTCGGCATAGAGGTATCGTTCGGCATTTGCCGTTCAATATTTTTGGTTCGGCACGTAGAAGTCATTCACTTGTGCCGAGTGTGCGGCTACTAGGCCCATCAGGGAAGTCCAACCAGTTTTTGTCTATAAATAGAGAGGTAGGGGCATAGTGAAATGGACCTTTTTTTGGAGAGCACCGGGGAGACTCTGCCGCATTCAAGACTCGTTCAAGACTTATCTTCTTTGCTTAACAATTGTAATCATGTTTTTGGTGTATAGATTGTATCTGTAATCGATTACTGAGAAAAGCAATAAAGACTAACCTCACAGTGGACGTAGGCAGTTACGTCGAACCACTATAAATATGGTGTTCTTGTTTTCTGGATTTAATTTAGCATATTGTTCTCTGTTTAAATTTACTTTCTTCATTAATCTCTCTACACAATCTCTCTTAAGGGTATTAGTGACCAATTCTGTTGCTAATATTTTGGTGCTTTCACTAAGAATCGAATTCTCAGGCCGATAGGATGTACTTTGTTGCTACTGGATTGAAAAATCCCCCGAAGGAGATCCGACTTATTCATAGGACGGCCGTTGAATCTATTCAGAGTTCCGACCGATGACTCTACTATGGGAAGACTACGTACCCGATCAGCCTCTCACAATGCGGACGTCCACGAGACTGCTAGTGTGTAACAAGTTGGGCCTAGCAACCAGCAAGCAATTCAAGGCGCAAGACCCTCCGCCCAAAATCAAACGGAAGTCGTTACCCGAACAAAGTTCAACGACTTGATGAGAGAACTCAGGGAAAGTAGAAGGCAACTTGCTGAGCAGATTCAAGCCAACACTAATCTCATGACTCGGTTTACTCGGTAGCAGCATCAGAATGCTGGAGGCAGCCCTGCTCCTTATTCTGAATCTGATAGCTCGACCTCAGCTGATGAACCTCCCAAGCATAGACGCCGTAAGACTGAAACTGCACAACCAGGTACCATTGACCAATTAACCAGGGATCAAGCACGTGAGGAGACCGGATGCCTAGCTCACCAACGTCCTAATGAAGTCGGCCTTCGAGATGCGCGTTTGGCCGATCGCCAGCAGAGTAGACACTAACCCGAGCGGTCCCGTCGAACGGAACCAAACCTTCCATCCTCCATACAAACTCCAGACTTATCAGCTATGGTCAGGCAGTTAACGAGAAAGAATCAAGGCTTGACCAACAAAGATTGGGGAGTCTCTAGGAGTCATACTTCCTTCACAGATACTATCCTGCAGGCTGAGTATCCCAGGAAGTTTAGTATGCCAACTATACCGGCCTACGAAGGGAAGACTAATTCCCGACAGCATGTAATGAGGTATGAATGGATGATGGATTCTGCCCGAGCAAATGATGCAACCAAGTGTAGGTGCTTCCCTATCACTTTATCCGAAATCGCCACTATGTGGTTTACTCGACTTCCACCACGGTCTATATCCAGCATTGAAGAGTTGGCAATGAAATTCGTAGAACAATTCAGGATACATGCTACTCGTCCAAAGGATGTGATGTCCTTATCGAGCGTAATCCAAGCTCCGAAAGAGTCATTGAAGGCATACTTAGAGAGATTTCATGTTGCTGCTACTGAAGTGAGCAACCCTAATGACCACGCAATTTTGATGGCTGTAGTGCACGGTGTAGATCCAGACTCGGAGTTTGGAGGTTGGTTGGCAGGAAAGCCCCCAACAACGTTGGAGCGATTCTATTCCAAAGCTCACCAGTTCATAAGGAGGGAGGAAGCTCGATGGACAAGATGAGGTAAGGCACCAGGGCCAGTTCAGGAGACTGTGAAAAGTAACATCGCCATAAAGCAATCCGACGAAAACTCGAGAAAAGTTCAAGTTAACATCCAGAACAAGCCTGGGAAATCTAAAGGATCCGGAAGTGGAAATCCCGAAAAGGAAAAAGAGACAGGGAGATGGAAGTCGAGGATTCCAACCTACAACGAATACACCCCCTGAATATGTCTCTTGAAAACATTTACCTATCTACGTGTAACACCTTCCAATACAGAAAGCCGCACCCGAAAGAGTCCACAGAGGAACAGAAGCGGACAGGGAAGTACTATCGCTTCCACGAGACCCACGGGCGCAATACTGAGGAGTGTAGACACCTCCATGACACCATAGAAAGGATAATCGGGCAGAAAAAGTTGCAGGAGTTTGCTAAGAACCCACCAGAGGGTAGGAAAGAAACGTCATATCCCGGATGCAGGCCGACTCCACGCCACCCAGAGGAACCTGGCCGGACCATAGGTAGGCTGATCATAAACACTATAGTCGGAGGACCTCATCCTGCCGATAAGAATTGGCAGGAGATGGAACGATGTGCTACCTCCTTGAGTCATGCGAATTATGAATGTTGCTCAAATGTGGAATATGGAACCCCCGCAAAATAGCAACGCATGATGACAGACGATATAGTGTTTAGCAGTCGAGATGCATACAAGGTGGAGGCTCCTACTATCGACTCGATGGTCATATCTGCAGTGATCGTACAAGCTTACGTCAAAATTTTGATTGATTGTTGAAGCTCTGCAACATCATCTTTAAGAAGGCTTATGACCAAATGAAGGTAGAGATAAAAGATTTAAAACCATGCAAAGACCGTATCCACGGCTTCAACGGTGCCTCAACTAACGCAATGGTGTATATTAAGTTACCAGTTGAACTGGGAGAAGGTGAACGTAGGAGAGTGTGAATCCTACCATTCATAGTAATGGATGTTGACTCTCCATACAATGTATTTTTTGGTCGTCCGGCCCTGGCAGAGTTTAGGGTGGCTTTGGCACCATGCTGTTTGACATTAAATTTTCCGACGGAAAAAGGAGTCGGCGTAGTACATGGCGATCAGACGAATGGTCATGCATGTTATGTGGCAGAGCTGAGAGAAGCTCAGCGGAAAGAAAAGGGGAAGGTTGCGGATAGCTCCGTCCGCATCCAAAACAGTGGCGATTGACAAGTACAGCCCGAGCCCTGGCTCGAGCAACACTCTCGGATCTACAGAGACATAAATCCGAGAGATGATGATGGGGGACCCAGGGAAGTGAATGTAGCACCGACTGAACTGACGATTGACATTCCAGTTAGCCGGTATGACCTGTCACAAGTTCTTAAGATTGGATCACAACTCGACCCGCCATTGGCCGAGGTTCTTACTGATTTCCTCCGAGCGAATCTAGACATTTTCGCTTGGACACACTCTGATATGTGCAGGATTTATCCCGCTATTGCAAGTCATATGTTGAACATAGACCCGAAGTACGTCGCAGTAAAACAAAAACGGAGGGGCATGGATCAGGAGAGGTCCACTGCTCTAAGAGAGGAGGTGGACAAACTCAAAGCCAATGGGTTCGTCCGCGACGCCCTCTACCCCGAATGGGTATCTAACCCTATGCTGGTAAGAAAAGCGAATGGGAAGTGGAGAACTTGCATTGATTATTCTAATTTAAACAAAGCATGCCCGAAGGATAGTTTCACCTTACCTAGGATCGACCAGCTAGTCGATTCAACGGCAGGACACGAGCTACTATCATTTATGGATGCGTATTCAAGATACAATCAAATCCCGATGCACATTCCAGACCAAGAACACACCAGTTTTGTCACAGACATTGTGTTGTACTACGACGTAGTGATGCCCTTCGGATTGAAAAAATGTTGGAGCGACTTATCAACGTTTAGTGAACCTAATGTTTAAAGATCAGATCGGCAAAACAATGGAAGTCCATGTGGACGACATGCTCGTGAAGTCACGACGGTCAAACGATCACATTCGAGACTTAGCACAGATGATTCATATGCTCAGGCATTATGGGATGAAGATCAACCCTTTAAAGTGTTCTTTTGGCGTTGCATCAGGGAAGTTATTGGGTTTCGTTGTGAATGCATGTGGAATTGAAGCTAACCCGGAAAAGATTCAGGCTATTCGAGACATACAAGTGCCCAGAACTATAAAGCAGGTACAAAGCTTGAATGGAAAAGTGGCTGCGCTAAGCCGATTCATATCCAGAGCTACAGACAAGTGTATTCCTTTTATCGATGTTATAAAGAAAGGAAAGAGAAATTTCGAGTGGACATCAGATTGTGAGGAAGCATTCCATGCTCTGGTAAGGCACTTAGAAAGTCCCCTGGTACTATCAAAATTGATAGACCATGAAATGTTGTATGTGTACTTAGCAGTATCCAAACATGTTATCAGTACGGCTTTGGCTCGCGAGGAGGACCGAGTATAAAAACCAGTTTACCATGTTAGTAAACTTCTGACGGGGGGAAAGAAATTATCCCAAGATCGAGAAACTAGCCTATTGCCTAGTGATTGCATCACGCAAGATTCGTCCATATTTTCAGGCACACTCGATCAGTGTTTACACTTATCAACCCTTGCGACAGGTACTCCAACGACCGGAAAATTCTGGAAGGATGTTAAAACAGAATACCGAGTTAAGTCTGTTCCATATTACCTATCTTCCACGAAGGGCCATACAAGGGCAAGCACTAGCAGACTTCGTTGCTGAATTTATTGTGTCAGACGAATCAAATGGTCACAATGTCATACCACCCGTTCGATGGAAGATGTACATCGACGGGGCATCTAGCGACCTTTCCTCAGGAGCTGGCATAGTTCTTGTGACTCCTGAAAACCGATCAGTTTGTTATGCTTTGAAGCTTGAATTCCCAGCGATAAATAACGAAGCCGAGTATGAAGCATTGATTGTTGGCTTGAGACTTATCAAAGAATTGGGAGTAAAATCGGTTGAAATCTTTTGTGACTCACAACTGGTGGTATACCAAGTGCTTGGAGACTATCAAGCAAAGTGATAGAGACTTGCCCCGTACCTTGCACAGGTTTAAGAGCAGCTAGCAAATCTGGAGTATTATGATATTTCACATATCTCGCATGAACAAAACAGAGCAGCCGATTCGTTGGCAAAATTTGCAAGCACTAGCGATGCACGACAAATGGGATTGTTTTCCGTTGAAACTTTACATACTCCGAGTATAAGTATGATGGAGGTAGATTTCACGTTAGAAACAGAACGAGAATGAATCATGGGTGGCCCCATTCAAGCAGTACTTGTTGCACGGGGTCGTGCCCGAAAGAAAGAGCGATAGAGGACAAGTTATTCGTAAGGCTTCGCATTATGTAATGCAAGATGGGGTAATGTATCGGAGGGGATTCTCGACCCCCTTACTCCGGTGCATTGCCCATGATGAGATAAAACGAGTCTTGAAGGAAGTCCATGAAGGGGAATGTGGTGACCATACCGGAGGGTAGACGTTAGCAAAGAAAATCCTCCGCTATACTATTGGCCGACTGTAAATCGAGATGCCACAAACTATGTGAGAAGATGTGAAAATTGTCAGAAATATTCAAAAATCCCGAGAGCTTCGCCAACGGAACTCACACAAATGGTTATTCCCAGGCCATTAGCAATGTGGGGGATCGATATAGTCGGTTCGTTACCCCTATCCAAAGGTGGTGCGAAATACGCGATAGTTGCGGTCGATTACTTTACCAAGTGGGAAAAAGCAGAGCCTTTGGCCACTATCACCACCAAAAAGATCATTAATTTCATAGTACGAAATATTATATGTTGTTTTGGCTTTCCACGAACCATCATTACAGACGACGGAACTCAATTCGAAAGCAAAGAGTTCATGGAATTTTGCCAAAAATATGGTATTGAGAAAAAATTTGCAGCAGTTGCTCACCCGAAAGCCAATGGACAAGTGGAAGCCGTGAACAAAATAATCAAATCCATATTGAAAAATCGTTTGGAAAAGGCTAGAGGCAAGTGGGTTGATGAGCTTCCAATAGCCCTTTGGGCTTATAGAACCACCCACAAGTCCGCGACTGGCCACACTCCATTCGCATCGGCATATGGCATGGAAGCTGTTATTCCCGTAGAACTTGAAGTTCCTTCACGTCGGGTAACTTATTATGACCCTGAGTCAAATCAAGATCTTTTGCTGGAATCATTGGACTTCATTGATGAAAAGCGCGAAGAAGCTAATTTAAGAGCGGCCGCATACAGGCACCGTGTCACTCGATATTATAACGAGAAAGTCCGATTGAGAATCTTTGGTGTGGGTGATCTCATTTTGAAAAAAAATTTCCCATTTCCATCACATATGAGCCCTACATGGGAAGATCCATACGTCATTGAACGGAAGCTTGGAGAAGGAACATTCAAGCTAGCGACCGTTGATGGTGCGACACTCCCCCGAGCGTGGAATAGCGAGCACTTTCGACATTATTATACTTACTTCATTTCTTTCATATTTTAGTTGCAATTATTTCCAGCAAGTTTTTATTCCTAGTTTATGGCATGTAATAAGACAATTTAGCTTATTTGAATTAATAAAGGCTTGAAGCAATTTTTTCCATGAATTGTCGATGTTCCTGTGTATGGTAATCATGTAACAAATGACTAAGAGATACATTATTCTGTCCGACGTACGAACGCGCACAGCTCTCAAAATCTCCAATGTCTTCGAAGTGTGTACTAGAGTACTCTAAGTCCCCAGAGTGCGGACTGGAGTACTCTAAGTCCCCAGAGTGCGGACTAGAGTATAAACGACTCAAAATCTCCAAGTCCTCGGAGTGCGGACTGGAGTACTCTAAGTCCCCAGAGTGCGGACTAGAGTATAAACGACTCAAAATCTCCAAGTTCCCGGAGTGTGGACTGGAGCACTCTAAGCCCCGAGAGTGCGGACTAGAGTATAAATCACTCAAAATATCCAAGTCCCTAGAGTACGGACTGGAGTACTCTAAGTCCCCACGGTGCGGACTAGAGTGTAAACGAGTCAAAATCTCCAAATCCCTGGAGTGCAGATTGGAGTAGTCTAAGTCCCCAGAGTTGGGACTAGAGTATAAACGACTCAAAATCTTCGAGTCCCTGGAGGCGGACTAGAGTATAAATGACTTAAATCTTCGAGTCCCCGTAGTGCAGAATGGAGAACTGTAAGTCCCTAGAGCGAGGACTAGAGTATAAGCAACTTAAATCTTCGAGTCCCCGGAGTGCGGACTGGAGTACTCTCTATGTCTCCAGAGTACGGACTAGAGTATAAATGACTCAAAATCTCCAAGTCCCCGAAGTGCGGATTGAAGTACTCTAAGTCCCCAGAGTGCGGACTAGAGTATAAATGGCTCAAAATATCCAAGTCCTCAGAGTGCGGACCGGAGTACTCTAAGTCGCTAGAGTGCGGACTAGAGTATAAACGACTCAAAATCTCCAAGTCCCCGGATTGCGGACTGGAGTACTCTGAGTCCCCAAAGTGCGGACTAGAGTAAAAACGACTCAAAATCTCCGAGTCCTCGGAGTGCGGATATAATGACATGCATATTTGGACAGTTTAAATCGACGATCAAATACACATGTCGATTCCAAACCATTCAAAAGGGCAGATGGTTATTGGGGTAAATAAGAAAAGAAGAGGAAAGAGAAATAAAAGAAAGGAAACAACACAGAATCTTGCAGCGGAACGATAAAATATAATAATCAAATAAACAGTTCATGAAGCTGTTTACTATACTTTGACAATTATTTATACAACATTTATCAGAGTTATACATATACAACAGAACAAATAAAATAATGCAGCAGATAGCATGATGCAAGGGTAATAATAGTAATAGTATACCAAATCTTCATCTTCATCCTCCAGAATAGATCTTTAAAAAAATCTGAAAAACTCCGGACTGACCCGAGCGTAATGAAAAGACAAAACACTCGAGTCAGGACTAAAATATCTTTATGAAAGTTAAAGCAATCGTAAATAAATATGAGTGTAACGGCGTCAGAGATGTTTACGGGGTTTGACATCCCATATCCACTGTCAACGTGCGTGCAATAACTCAAGAGATGTTACGGGATTTTCCATCTCTTAAGGATCCGTTAAACTATCTACTATGTAGTAATATACCTAAGTAGATAATGCCTATCAGTAATATAAAGTATCAAAATAGCGTTAAGGCGTTACCATAATCCCCATTAACACATTTTTATAATGACATAGTCTATACAGCACCGTAAGCCCCACCGTAAACTGGTGGTTATCAGAGGGTACCTCATAGGTATAACACAAAACATAACGTAGTGGTCGCGAATAGGATAATCAGTATGACAAGGTACATGAGGCGATACCAACTAGGATACTAGTAGTTGCGTGATCTGGACTGATGTTGAGCATAGCCAGCAGCTACCCCAACACCGTGAAACAACACTCCCAAATCAACGGGTGTACCCAAATCGCATCATAAATGTAATAGATATGGTATCGAAGAAGTGTGTCCGCTAGAGATGGCGAACCTCAATGGCCCGGCGCGGCTCCTGTTTTAGTCATGTAAGGGGTCATCCAATATCGTTCCCTTTCTTCAATCAACGCGTTCACCAAACCATCCACTTCATTCTGGATCAACACTCCGCGTATAATAGTTATTAAAGTGGTTTTCGGTATCGACAGAGAGTATGTCCATATCCGATCCCGGTCTCTTTAATAAATACGTATTATTACACCGTTGGCTCTTTTACATTTCAAATCGATTCATAATTGATATCAAAATATCATATTCGCTTCAGAAATCAAATCCATTTCAAAAATCATCGTATCTATTAAAATGTCAGATTCCGTTTCAAAAATCATTTTTCGTCTCAATATCTTATTTCGATTTCAAAATCAATTCGGATTTCAATTTAGGTTGCAACTTCATTTAACCCAATTCGTATTTAAATTCAAGATTTAAACATAAACACTTCACCTTATTGAACAGCTTAGAATTTTAGAAAATAGTTTTAAGTAGTTTAAAAGTAGTTTTAAATAATTAAAATAGTTAAAATAATAAAAATCTTAAAATTGATTTGAAATA
Organism: Allium cepa; assembly: GCA_030765085.1. Lineage (NCBI taxonomy): Eukaryota > Viridiplantae > Streptophyta > Magnoliopsida > Asparagales > Amaryllidaceae > Allium > Allium cepa. The sequence continues at coordinate 868,168,365 of CM060943.1, read as the reverse complement.
GATAAATTAGTTCAAAATAATTTAAATTGGGTTAAGTAGATTTAAAATAGATTAAAATAGTTTAAGTATTCAAAAATGGTTTATATAGCAGAGTAATTTGGAAAACAAAATAAAACAGCTTCAAAACCAATCCATTTCAATTTATAACTTCCCAATTCAAATCAATTTCAATTTCCATTCTACCGATTCAATTTCGATTTCAATTCAAATCAATGTCAACTTTGACTTCAAATTTATTCAATTTTATATTCACTTTCAATTAATTCAATTTCAATTTATATCGATTTAGAGCTGGATTTTCAAAATATCAATTTATAACACTTAACAAAATTATCCTTCAATATTCAAATTTAAATCCAAATTTCAAATATGATTCAATTCCAAGCTCATTTCAAAATATCATTTTTATGTCACTTTTAATTAGTAATATTCGAAGCTCAAATTTAATGTTCAATCTTTAAAACAAATAAATTTATGAAATTCAATCATATCCAAATTTTAAATCTCAAAGTCTCCACTTAAATTTATTCAACAATTTCTTTTAACCAAAATTTTATTTCAACATTCCAAACTCAATTTTTCGATAAATTTGATTTCTATAAATTGATTTCTATTTATAACTTTTAAAATAAACATTTGAATAAATTTCAAATCGACGTTTTTAGAAATTATTAATTTAGCCAATCCGGTGTCCGTACATAATTTTCTATCCTATGGCCAAGTAATTATTTATTGCAATTAAATGTCAGGGATGAATATATATTACTTAAATCAAATCATAGTGTCATATGTATGCATAACAGTATATATAAGTAAATAAACATCCAAACATTTAAATATCAACCCATAACATCCATCAAAACACATCATCCAATAGACAATACAATTCATGGCAGTTTCACAGTTATCATTGTCAGGTAATTTAATCGCAATTCAATTTTAATTTTAATTTAACTGTCAATTTAAATTTTCAACGGTTAATTCAAACGACAATCTATATGAAAATTTAATTTTATCAAACAATGACAAATAAAATTCATAACACTTCATAATGTCAGATTTAACTAGCATAAAGATATTCAGTACGTTGTGAGCGTTATAAAACACTCACCTTGATTTTCCGTTGTCGCCGAGACGTTCCGGTTTGGAACTAAACCGGACGATTCCCAATTTTAGCCCAAATTTCAACTGTCTCCAAATTTGTCCAAACCAATTTCATTTCGAAGCTCTCGTCATCACGATCGCAAGCAAAAAGTCTTGTCCCAATCGGACCTCGAATGTAGGAGTTATGCATTTTATAAGTCATCGATATTTAAATTTATAAAACAAGTTAATTTCCCTTTAAAAAAATATTCATTCCCCAAAAGGCCCGGCCCACAAAACTTCATCCCTCCCAAACTCCTGAAGCCAATTTCCTGCACACGAAACAGAGAAGAACCATTTACACGCGTGCACAATCCCAGTGATACGGAGCTCCGGTTCTCCGTTCGACATGCCGCCTTCGCCAAACTCCTTCTCTCCGCGTGCTCGACCCGACCATACCAATATCCCCAAGCTCGGCCACCCCTAGAAAATCGCCACTCGCATTCCTACCATACGCACGCGATCAGGTCGCCCCCCCCAAGACGCTGCCGAGCACTCCAAAAATCTAGCCGTAGATGGTATCTTCGATGGTGAACTCGAATCAAGGCTCCGTTTCGCGAATCGAAGCCTACAACCTTCACAATTTTAACCCTATTTCACAACTCCCACGTCCATCTTCATAGACCAAGGCCGCACCCAGCAACGAGCATACAGGACGAAGAGAATTCAAAAATAGGATTTTTAGAGGAAGTTTGGGAATTTTTCACTGAGTATAATTGGAGAAATAAATTTTTGAAAGTTCCATTGTTGTTTTTTCTCTCTGTGACTATGCCTGAGGCTATAAATGAAAGAGGGTTGCGTGATGAAGAGGGAAAAAGCACAGTCAACTTGTTTTGACTAAAATACGGCTGATGTGAATAAGATATACAGCTGTGATGGACTTAAAACAATTTGAAATATTATTTAATTTCAAATATATCATTTAAAGGTTGCTTAAAATTTCGAACTCCTATCGAGGCGTGCCGCTAGGCGTTCATAATGTTATACTCCTATTCCGGACGCAATGGAAAAGGTTTCAAGTCCTAATTTGATCGTATGTGCAAGTTACGGAAATAAACGATCAAATTTAAATTAAACTGATTAAACGAATTTCTATGCGTTTTGGCTTTCCCCGGACAAACGGTAAATCCGATTGACCCAAAATTTGAAACCTTACAATAATATCATGTTACGGATCCGATGAAACTGGTTTCGTCGAAATCCGAGACTGTTTGAAAAATGACTATTTTAAGTCGTCAATTAAATATTAAAATATTCAATTTTCACAAATTTACTTTTAATTCGATTTTAAAAGTTCTACAACATCATTCTAACTTTAATATGATAAAGTAAAATTTTACAAATTATTTTTAATCATAATAAACCCGTTATTCAATTATCCAATAAATTCCAATTTTAAAATCTTATTAACTCTATTATAATCCCGATATAACTTACATTCACTTTAGAGATCAATTTGAATCCTATTAAATCAAATTTCAATTATTCACTCTATTTTCATATATTAAATTTCGATATCAAATTAATCATATCAAATTCGGAATTTAATTATTCAAACAATAGTAATATTAAATTTAGTTAAATTTGATTATTCTTAAATCACTATCTTTTGAAATATTCAAAACGAGCTTAAAATTTTAACTTTTGAAAAGAATTAAAATTATAGAACAACCATTCCCATTATACGGTTATTCAATTCCCATTATTAAATTATTCAATAAATTCCAAGTATTAAATTTAAACAATTTCGATTATCCAATAATTCATTATCTTTTGAAATATTGAAATTGAACTTATAAGATTCAACTTTTAAAACCAATTCACAATTTAGAACACTATTTTCATTTTACAGTTATTCAATTATTCACTAAGTTTTAAATATTTAATTTAAACAATTTACCTGTTCAATATTCAATATTTGATTTAAATAGATTTTACTTATCAATCAATTACTTTATTATACCCAATGGATTCAACATTTATTATTATTCCAAACGACTTACAATTTTTTTCTAACACTAAATCACGAAATCTTATTAAATTAGCTATTTTAATTATTGAAAATTTACGGGTCGTTACACTCTCCCCCACTCAAAACTTTTCATCCTCGAAAAGAAAAAAGAAGAGAAAAGGAACTAAGTATAGAATTCACATTAGATGTATTTTATTCGAGGTTACCAATTTATAAAACAATGAAATTCCATTTATAAAGTCATTACTACACGTCCACTAAGTTACCCTGAACGACTTTCTAACTTTAAAAGTTAGTTATCAAAACAAGTTATAAAAAATTTAAAACTTGAAAAATTTTCTAACACCCGGATTCTACGAAAAATTTCGGCAGAGTCTCCTTTGTGCGGCTCAATCGGAAAAAATATGATAGTATATATATCACAAATATACATCTCATCAAGTGATGAGGCATCCCGCAGGGAAAAAGTGTAAAAGTACGATATGTAATCCGAGATATGTACCTTATATATATTATTAGCGAGCATATACGGCTAATATAGCGCGAAAGCGAGCTCCAAATGCGAAGCAAGTGCAATCCGCACCTACTAAACACTCAACAAACCATGAGAAACATGCATATATGAAAATAATATCAATATACATCATATAGCAACATAACAACTACATGTGCCAACATAGAAAATGCAACAAAACAACAAATGCATCCACCAAATCAATTATCATCCAACTATCATCCAACAAATCCATAACCAATCAATATAAATTCACTTCTCATTAATATTTATTAACTTGGATTTCAATTTTAATCATAGTTGATTCATTAACGTTGGATTTTACTAATATTCATTCTCAATTCAATTAGTTAACATTCACTAATTTATATTTACATTAGTTCACTTCCAATTTGAATCAAATTAAATTCTATTTAAATTCATTTAACTTCCAATTTGATTTCAATGACTTATAGCTTTCAATTTACACTTAATGAATTATATACAATCAACTAACAATCATAAAACAACCAAATCATACCCAACATAACCAAATTATTAATTTTACATTCAATTTGGTTTATCTCTTATATATATATATATATATATATATTCTGTTATATAATTTTAAAAGAATCATTTTATATTTGACATTTTAAATTTCCAATATTAACTTTAATTAAGTCCGTAAGCCGTACATAAATCTTCTGTGAGCAATATCAAATCTAATCACTTATTCGATCACACAATTTCACTTCCAAACTAGTATCGTTCACACGACTCTCTAGTGCGGACTCAGATTTGGTTCCTTGATTAGAAACTGTTACTCTCCTTGCATAGCCATGTACTATGATAGAGAATTCCAGAATCAAATTAAAAATCCATGTCTAGGGTTCGCCGTCGAAAATCAAGTGAAAAATCCTAACTTGGATCGATATACATCATCTCGAAATTTTGTGCTCGAATTTTGGATCAAATCGTTATGCAAATAAATTAATATACGTACAATCTCACGTATTACCTTCCAATGGATTTCTATCCAATTTTATCTATACTAAATTATTTTATTGACTTCTATTTTTTTTCAATTAATTATTCACAATCCATTATTCGGTTAGTATATTCATTTCTTTACATAGCATGTTCTTTAACATTATCTTTTCTTAAACATCATATCATAGAATTTGTTTACTCAAGTTCATTTTAAACATTCTATATAATTTAATTAAATCCAATTTCATTTCAATTGATTCTTAGCTATAAGATATTCCTTTGTTTACATTTACTTCAATTTCATAATTTTAGTTAATAACAAATTTATTTATGGAACATTTTATTAACCAGCACTTTAGTTTATTAATCATTAAATAAAAGTCTAACCTCTCATAAATGACTTTTCTTAGTTTACAGTTATCTTAAAGGTTACAATCCCTTTGCAATTTTATATTTATTTTCTATAACCAATTTACAAAGATATAATACGATTCATTTATCTTCTTTCTTAAGTTCACTTACTTGTTCCATTTATCCATTCATCATTTCATGTTATATTTAAGCATATAACATTTTATCACAACCAAATTTTCATTTATATACATTCTAATTCCTTTTGAGTTTTCCTTACTCGTATACTTCAATTACTTTCAGTTTCTGTTTATCTATGCAATATCTCATTACATATCCAAAAAATCATTTTATCTTTTAACATTTGGTAAGCCATATTATATGTTATTAGAATGCAAATTTTGTATTATACAAATTTATAGAACTTCATTTTACTTAATTAGAATGTACACAAATTTGATTTATTTAAATCCTCCTTACCTTTCAACTTTAAAGGTACACTACAACTCTAAAGTTTTCTCAAAACATAAACTTAGATATCTTAATCCTCTTATTTTATAAATTTTGGTTATTCACATTTCATTCAAATAATTTGAAAATTATTAATTAACATAACTTAGAAATTTAAATGCCCAGTTCTTTTCAAATCGTTTGAAATAAACATATACACTTATATCTTTAATATATATCAAATCATACCTTTGGAGTTTAAACCAAAACCCATTTACCCAAAATAATTTCGAAGAAAAGCAAAGCTTTTTATAAGTCTCCCCCACTTTGAGACTCGAAAATGAACGTCGATGATGCTGCGCAGTCATCACCGAAATTATTTTCCAGCGACATAAGAGAGGAGTACTGAATTCATTCTTTCCTTTAAAAATCCCTTCAAAATATTTCCATAAACAATTTCCAAGTAATATTACTATATATTTCTTCAAATCTTTGAAAACCATTTTTCAAGATCTCCGGGTCTTAATTCAATACTTTCCAATTTAAATCTATTTTAATTTATAAGTCACCTTTATAAAACATTCTTATAGGATTTTCTTTCTTAAAACATTCCATAAGTGTTTTATCATTGTTCATTTTGTAATTCACCTTATTTATTAAATTACAATATCCAATTAATGATAATAACCAATATTTTCATTCCTAACAGCCAGGTAAGCTAGATAAGTCATAATAATTTCTAAAAACAATTCTTTATATACAAAATATAATTAGAGCAAAATTATTTCATTTACCCAATTTCAAAACAATACTATGTCGAATTGTTCTGTTTAAGTGTTTAGAGATCCCTATCAATGACGTTAATTACTCGTATTGACCAGAATCCATAAGCCACTCAACAAATCAACCGACACAATATAAAACATTTGATATCACTAACAAATACGCTCTCTCATATGTATACACTCAGCGACTCAACATAGGGTATAACTACCCTATTTATAAAGAGTCAGACCGCACAAAGCTAAGGTTATCGCTAAACCAAAGCTCTGATACCAACTATAACGACCCGCCTTTTTGGATAGTTTAAACCGACGATCAAATACATATGTCGATTCCAAACCGTTCAAAAGGGCTGATGGTTATTGGGGGTAAATAAGAAAAGAAGAGGAAAGAGAAATAAAAGAAAGGAAACAACACAGAATCTTGCAGCGGAACGATAAAATATAATAATCAAATAAACAGTTCATTAAGCTGTTTACTATACTTTGACAATTATTTATACAACATTTATCAGAGTTATACATATACAACAGAACAAATAAAATAATGCAGCAGATAACATGATGCAAGGGTAATAATAGTAATAGTATACCAAATCTTCGTCTTCATCCTCCAGAATAGATCTTCAAAAAAATTTGAAAAACTCAGGACTGACCCGAGCGTAATGAAAAGACAAAACACTCGAGTCAGGACTAAAATATCCTTATGAAAGTTAAATCAATCGTAAATACTTATGAGTGTAACAGCGTCAGAGATGTTTACGGGGTTTGACATCCCATATCCAGTGTCAACGTGCGTGCAATAACTCAAGAGATGTTACAGGATTTTCCATCTCTTAAGGATCCGTTAAACTATCTACTATGTAGTAATATACGCTAAGTAGATAATGCCTATCAGTAATATAAAGTATCAAAATAGCGTTAAGGCGTTACCATAATCCCCATTAATACATTTTTATAATGACATAGTCTATACAGCACCGTAAGCCCCACCGTAAACTGGTGGTTATCAGAGGGTACCTCATAGGTATAACACAAAACATAACGTAGTGGTCGCGAATAGGATAATCAGTATGACAAGGTACATGAGGCGATACCAACTAGGATACTAGTAGTTGCGTGATCTGGACTGATGTTGAGCATAGCCAACAGCTACCCCAACACCGTGAAACAACACTCCCAAATCAATGGGTGTACCCAAATCGCATCATAAATGTAATAGATATGGTATCGAAGAAGTGTGTCCGCTAGAGATGGCGAACCTCAATGGCCCAGCGCGGCTCCTGTTTTAGTCATGTAAGGGGTCATCCAATATCGTTCCCTTTCTTCAATCAACGCGTTGACCAAACCATCCACTTCATTCTGCATCAACACTCCGCGTATAATAGTTATTAAAGTGGTTTTCGGCATCGACAGAGAGTATGTCCATATCCGATCCCGGTCTCTTTAATAAATACGTATTATTACACGACTCTTTTACATTTCAAATCGATTCATAATTGATATCAAAATATCATATTCGCTTCAGAAATCAAATCCATTTCAAAAAACATCGTATCTATTAAAATGTCAGATTCCGTTTCAAAAATAATTTTTCGTCTCAATATCTTATTTCGATTTCAAAATCAATTCGGATTTCAATTTAGGTTGCAACTTCATTTAACCCAATTCGTATTTAAATTCAAGATTTAAACATAAACACTTCACCTTATTGACCAGCTTAGAATTTTAGAAAATAGTTTTAAGTAGTTTAAAAGTAGTTTTAAATAATTAAAATAGTTAAAATACTTAAAATCTTAAAATGGATTTGAAATAGATAAATTAGTTCAAAATAATTTAAATTGGGTTAAGTAGTTTTAAAATAGATTAAAATAGTTTAAGTATTCAAAAATGGTTTATATAGCAGAGTAATTTGGAAAACAAAATAAAACAGCTTCAAAACCAATCCATTTCAATTTATAACTTCCCAATTCAAATCAATTTCAATTTCCATTCTACCGATTCAATTTCGATTTCAATTCAAATCAATGTCAACTTTGACTTCAAATTTATTCAATTTTATATTCAATTTATATCGATTTAGAGCTGGATTTTCAAAATATCAATTTATAACACTTAACAAAATTATCCTTCAATATTCAAATTTAAATCCAAATTTCAAATATGATTCAATTCTAAGCTCATTTCAAAATATCATTTTTATGTCACTTTTACTTAGTAATATTCAAAGCTCAAATTTAATGTTCAATCTTTAAAACAAATAAATTTCCGAAATTCAATCATACCCAAATTTTAAATCTCAAAGTCTCCACTTAAATTTATTCAACAATTTCTTTTAACCAAAATTTTATTTCAACATTCCAAACTCAATTTTTCGATAAATTTGATTTCTATAAATTGATTTCTATTTATAACTTTTAGAACAAACATTTGAATAAATTTCAAATCGACGTTTTTAGAAATTATTAATTTAGCCAATCCGGTGTCCGTATATAATTTTCTATCCTATGGCCAAGTAATTATTTATTGCAATTAAATGTCAGGGATGAATATATATTACTTAAATCAAATCATAGTGTCATATATATGCATAACAGTATATGTAAGAAAATAAACATCCAAACATTTAAATATCAACCCATAACATCCATCAAAACACATCATCAAATAGACAATACAATTCATGGCAGTTTCATGGTTATCAATGTCAGGCAATTTAATCGCAATTCAATTTTAATTTAAATTTAACTGTCAAATTTAAATTTTCAACGGTTAATTCAAACGACAATCTATATGACAATTTAATTTTATCAAACAACGGCAAATAAAATTTATAACACTTCATAATGTCAAATTTAACTAGCATAAAGATATTCAGTATGTTGTGAGCGTTATAAAACACTCACCTTGATTTTTCGTTGTCGCCGAGACGTTCCGGTTTGGAACTAAACCGGACGACTCCCAATTTTAGCCCAAATTTCAACTATCTCCAAATTTGTCCAAACCAATTTCATTTCGAAACTCTCGTCATCACGATTGCACGCAAAAAGTCTTGTCCCAATCGGACCTCGCATGTAGGAGTTATGCATTTTACAAGTCATCGATATTTAAATTTATAAAACAAGTTAATTTCCCTTTAAAAAATATTCATTACCCAAAAGGCCCGGCCCACAAAACTTCATCCCTTCCAAACTCCTGAAGCCAATTTCCCGCACATGAAACAGAGAAGAACCCATTCATGCGCGTGCACAATCCCAGTGATACGGAGCCCCGGTACTCCGTTCGACATGCTACCTTCGCCAAACTCCTTCTCTCCGCGTGCTCGACCCGACCATACCAAAATCCCCGAGCTCGGCCACCCTTAGAAAATCGTGACTCGCATTCCTACCGTATGCACACGATCAGGTCGCGCCCCCCAAGACGATGCCGAGAACTCCAAAAATCTAGCCGTAGATGGTATCTTCGATGGTGAACTCGAATCAAGGCTCCGTTTCGCGAATCGAAGTCTACAACCTTCACAAATTCTAACCCTAGTTCACAACTCCCACGTCCATCTTCATAGACCAAGGCCGCACCCAGCAACAAGCATACCAGGATGAAGAGAATTCAAAAATAGGATTTTTAGAGGAAGTTTGGGAATTTTTCACTGAGTATAATTGGAGAAATAAATTTTTTTAAGTTCCATTGTTGTTTTTTTTCTCTGTGACTATGCCTGAGGCTTAAAATGAAAGAGGGTTGCGTGATGAAGAGGGAAAAAGAACAGTCAACTTGTTTTGACTAAAATACGGCTGATGTGAATAAGATATACAGATGTGATGGACTTAAAATAATTTAAAATATTATTTAATTTCAAATATCTTATTTAAAGGTAGCTTAAAATTTCAAACTCCTATCGAGGCGTGCCGCTAGGCATTCATAATGTTATACTCCTATTCCGGACGCAATGGAAAAGGTTTCAAGTCCTAATTTGATCGTATGTGCGAGTTACGGAAATAAACGATCAAATTTAAATTAAACCGATTAAACGAATTTCTATGCATTTTGGCTTGCCCTGGACAAATGGTAAATCCGATTGACCCGAAATTTGAAACCTTACAATAATATCACTTTACGGATCCGATAAAACTAGTTTCGTCGAAATCCGAGACTGTTTGAAAAATGACTATTTTAACTCGTCAATTAAATATTAAAATATTCAATTTTCACAAATTTACATTTAATTCGATTTTAAAAGTTCTACAACATCATTCTAACTTTAATATGATAAAATAAAATTTTACAAATCATTTTTAATCATATTAAACCCGTTATTCAATTATCCAATAAATTCCAATTTTAAAATCTTATTAACTCTATTATAATCCCGATATAACTTACATTAACTTTGGAGATCAATTTGACTCCTATTAAATCAAATTTCAATTATTCACTCTATTTTCATATAATAAATTTCGATATTAAATTAATTATATCAAATTCGGAATTTAATTATTCAAACAATAGTAATATTAAATTTAGTTAAATTTGATTATTCTTAAATCACTATCTTTTGAAATATTCAAAACGAGCTTAAAATTTTAACTTTTGAAACGAATTAAAATTATAGAACAACCATTCCCATTATACGGTTATTCAATTCCCATTATTAAATTATTCAATAAATTCCAAGTATTAAATTTAAACAATTTCGATTTTCCAATAATTCATTATCTTTTGAAATATTGAAATTGAACTTATAAGATTCGACTTTTAAAACCAATTCACAATTTAGAACACTATTTTCATTTTACAGTTATTCAATTATTCACTAAGTTTTAAATATTTAATTTAAACAATTTACCTGTTCAATATTCAATATTTGATTTAAATAGATTTTACTTATCAATCAATTACTCTATTACACCCAATGGATTCAACATTTATTATTATTCCAAACGACTTCCAATTTTTTTTCTAACACTAAATCACGAAATCTTATTAAATTAGCTATTTTAATTATCGAAAATTTACGGGTCCTTACAGCGGACTGGAGTACTCTATAAGTCCCCTGAGTGCGGACCAGAGTACAAACGACTCAAAATCTCCGAGTCCCCATAGTGCGGACTGGAGTACTCTAAGTCCCCAGAGTGCGGGCTAGTGTATAAATGGCTCAAAATCTTCGAGTCGCCGGAGTCGGGACTGGAGTACTTTAGGTCCCCAAAGTGCGGACTAGAGTATAAGCAACTTAAATCTCCAAGTCCCCGGAGTGTGGACTGGAGTACTCTAAGTCGCCAGAGTGCGGACTAGTGTATAAACGACTTAATCTCCAAGTCCCCAGAGTGCGGACTGGAGTACTCTAAGTCCCCAGAGTGTGGACTAGAGTATAAACAACCTAAATCTCCAAGTCCCCAGATTGCGGACTGGAGTACTCTAAGTCCCCAGAGTGTGGTCTAGAGTATAAACAATTTAAATATCCAAGTCCCCATAGTGCGGACTAGATACAAATGGCTTGAAGTCATCGAATCCTTGGCGTACGGACTGAAAAATATTCCAAGTACCCGGAGCGTGGAATAAAGAATGTGCAATGCCAAAAGATTATCAACTGATTTGACGATGAATCGAGAAGTTTATGTAACTCGCAATAGCTTGGGTTATGGCCACGATTATACAAAAGACCGAACAACAGAAGTCTTCTGAAAGGCAAAAAGAACTAAGTTTTATTCATCAAAAATAAGTTTCTACTACAACTCCTCCGAAGCTCGGAGTCAAAAGTTTATTTACATAAAATACGGAAATAAATAAAAATAATTACATAATCTAAACTGACTCCCGTTGAACGAGAGTAACAATCACTTCTTAGATTTCTTCAACTTCTTCCCCTCCTTCGTCTTCTCAGACGACTCCTCTCCCGTGTGTTTTCCCTTGGTAATTTTCTTTGATGGGAAGGTAATGACCGAAGAAGTTCGAGGAACCTCCAGTGGCCTGGACCCGGCAGGGAGGATGACTTTCAACGGCTTGTTCAGGGGATCATCTAAGTCTATGGCTTGAGGCTCAACTTTTATCTCGATCGTTTTTTTCTTCTCCTTCTCAAGCTACTCCTTCCTTCTCAGTTTAGATATATGTTCAGAAGCGCCCGTGATCTCGATTTCATAACTACCATCGATGAGAGAGGAAGTCTCGGACTTATTCTCATCAAATGCTCCGATCACCAGAGCATCTGGACCGGGAGCCTCCCCCACGTGAGTAGCATCTCTTGTTTTTTCCTTCACCTCATTGGTGACGTCGCTCATCGGAGTGGGCTTGGGATCAGAACGGCCTGCACAAAATCATGAAAAACAAGCATTAGAATGCAACAGCCCTTCATGAAAAACGAAAACTTTTGGAATGTTAAAATGAAGGTTTATCAACCAGGTTCTGGCAGGCTCTCAACCGTCCGAGGGGTCTCACACTTTGGAATGGGAGACAGAATGTGAACGCCGAGGCCAGAGTCCTCCGAGTCGTAACCAATATGCTGCTCAAATGGATCAAGTATCGGCCGATCGGCCGATCGGCCGACTGAGTAGGCGCATGAGTTGGAGACTCGATCCTGGATGGACCAACAATAACCTTTTTCCCTTTCATTGACGGAGAGCCTCTGCAGTAAAGAGTTTTTGCCGCAGATAGTTCTGAAGGCTCGTTTCCATTAAGAAATTCTTTTATCAAAGCACCTTCATCAACCTCCTCGGTACCGAGTTCGACCTTCCTGATTTCTATTAAGGCCTCCCACACCTCCGCTAAAGATTCAAGATAGCCCTCACCTAGAAAAGTTAAGTCTCGATGCATGAGGACGCGGGCATTGAATCTGCAATTAGTGGGTCGAACATGCTTTTGACCACCTCCCTACCTGCTTCTTTAGCCGCCTAAAGGCGGGAGTCGACCTCCGCATACGCTATTTTCTTGCCTTCTCCACGGGCTTCATTGTTTTGCATCTCAACCTTAGAAATTTCATCATCAAGCTTCGCCTTCAGAAGTTGTGTGGCAACGATCTCGTTGCAATATCATTGCGACTCATTTAGGGTAGCGGTCTTCTCCTCCTTTCCTTTGTGGAGTTGCTCCTCCAGCTCCTTATCTCGAAGGGCAATGGCGTCCCTCTCCTTATGCACTGAGTCCTTCGTCAAAGCTAGGGCCCTACAGCGTTGGTCCGCCTCGTCGACTTCTTTTTTATGGGTAGACTCCAAATGAGTAACGGCCTCGCCAGTGTCTTTAGTGATCTGCTGGGCGGCTTCAAGCTAGGACTTATAAGAAGCAAGCTCTTCGTCCTGAGCTTTAATAATGTCTTTATCATGGATAGCCTCAAGCTTCAGGCGATCTATCTCATGCTGACGCTCTATTGAAACTTCTGAAACTTTCTCGGCTAAGTGCACGAATGCATCATGTTGAATGCAGACATCATTAGTGCAGGCGATAGCGCTTTGCTTAACATGCCCTGGAATTTGATGAATCACCGGAAGAAACTTTAAGCCATCAAAGCATATCTTCGAGTTTTAAGCTCAGCAAGTCGCTCAGCGACCGTTGGATCAGTTACGGGAGCGAGAGGAGTTTGCTTGGAGACCGCAGGCGTTCTGTGGGGATGTCGAGATTTCCTGGTACTTGATGATCTAGAGTGTTGATCTCGGTGTGCCTCAGGCTGGAACCCCTTATGTCCAGATTTCTTCTTGCCATGCTTTGATTGAGAGGGAGGATCGCGAGGATACGGAGGCTGATTATAAGTTTTTCTTCGATGTGAGGACTCTCGGCGGTGGTAGTCTCGATCGCCGGATTCATCTCTATCTCGACGCTTGCCGGAGCCCGAATCCCGGCCAGACTGGTAAAAAATCGATGAACCACGAAGGTGGTCAAGTCCATGTGTGTGCCCCATATCACCTACACAAAGTTTAAATAACGATGAGTTAGCAAAGAATAGGGCGACAACGGAAATTTAAGTGCAAGGAGGAGTGCATGTGTTTGTGTGTGTCCTAGTGTATCCCCCCGGCGGACCAGTTTCTTTACTAATAGGAGCTTTTTCTCCCTAGTTTTGGGCTTGGACGCCTGTATTGCCTCTCGCGGGCGAATGAAGCTTAAAGGTCTCTGGATCATCGAAGTCATAGTTAAGTAGATCATCAGGCATGGAAAGGTTCGACGGGTCTTCTAGAGAACTTTCTAAATGCTGTGAGGAAGCTTCTTTCTCCACTGGAATAAGAGTAACATTAGAAGTTCCACCGACTGTTTTCTTCCTAAGCCTGTATGTTAGTTTCTTCTTCCCCTTCGAAGGGGAAGGCGACGTTTCGATATCGTGAACTTCGACTATCGGATCCCGAGTGGGACTAACGTTCTCATCTTGCACCTCAGGCGTTTCAGTTTCCTTAATTTCCCCCTCTTCTAGTGTGTCAGGGGCGTTACGTGCTGAAGAATCAGCTTGCTTTTTCCCTTTTCCAGAAGCAGGCCTTGGTATATTAAAGCTCTGAGGAAGGCTTATCTGGCGACCTTCTGCCAACAACCCGAACTTTGTAAGCGACTCATTTGAAATGAAAGTTCTGATGTCCTGGTCTTCCACGGGAATGGCTCGAAGAGCTTCGACGGCTTCAGAATATCCAAGTCCCTCGGGACGTGGATTAATACCTGAAAAGATGGAAGAGAGTTAGAAAAGGTACAGCTTCGACCGAATATGAGTATCGATCCAGGAAAAAGAACTTACTTCCATCTACCCATCTCCTGGCGAAGCCAGGCGGCAACGCACATAGAACCACTCTTGCTTATACTGGGCAAATTTACTCCATGCCCCAATCAGAATTTGGCATTTGTTATGCGGTTCGAGAAACATGAAAGATGGGCTATCCCACCGTCTCTTAATGCAATATATGTATCAGATATTGCCAGGATTCGAAAGCCTAGAGAGGACACTCATGAAGAGGATGCAAGTGCCATACATGAACCGTGGCTGTTCGGATGCAGTTGCGATGGAGCAATGTCTATATACTGCAACACGTCTCGAAGAAATGAGTTGAACGGTGGCATGTTGCTAACCCAGCATATGAATTTGTTGCAAGCCGTGTATCCGACAGGGGGCAAGTGCGGACGATCATGCCCCGATGGAACTAACACATCGTCAAAGGGTATTCCATGGAAAAAGCATATCCGATAGAGCGTATTTTCATTAATCTTTGAAGCTTGAGAATCGATTGGGTCGTCTAGAAAAATCGCTGCCTCCAGAGCGTCGGGAGCCAAGTCGACAGATGTAGTCGCAGGGTTCGGTAAGTCTTGAGCGGGGGTAGTTGATGGATGTGAAGTATCAACAACTTCTTGTCAAGAGGATGGCCCAGGTTTATCTGAGATCGTAGCAGAGCTAGATTTCCTAGACATCTCTAATGAAGATTGAATCTAACAAGAGCACCTGTTGAACTATACTTGAAAAATAATCGACGTTAGACTTAACAACATAAATATTCTCCCCGTATGGTGTGCGAACTACTGCGATCATTCAAATGTAAGTGCCAAGCAGTGAAAAAACACTGGATTGAGGAAATAAGTTCGGGCTTTGAATTGTCATCTTCGAAGACCGTCATCGCTGACCGTCTATGAAGGCTTGTCGCAAGACGGTTTATATTTTGAACTCGATATCGTACTACATTAGAAAGGTTACTAACTATTAAGAAGGTTAAGTCCAAATTTTCAGTTGTTTAAACATGGGAATTATCAGTCCGGATTGTTCGATATGCTTTTTTGTTTAAGTCTATCCTTGTTTGCTAATATATGTTCAAGCATGGGATGTGTTAAGTCAACTGTGCATTAGGTTCGACTAGCGTTGTTGTTGTGCACAACTCCTATACCACACACCATTGCCGTTCGGCATGCGACAAGGCATGCCGAACCACAATCATGCCGAGCCACATCGCTCAACATTCCACACTTCCATGTGTCTTCTCCATCGTTCGGCATAAGGGAGTCATGCCGAACCACTTACATACCAAGCCGCATCGCTCAGCATTCTACCCTCAACACCGACACCTACCACTCATTATCACCGATCGGCATGCGGCAAGACATGCCGAACCACATTCACGCCAAGCCGCTTCGTTCGGCGTATTGTCCAGCTCCTACCTCTCCTCTCCTTTCCCTCCTACCTCGTTCGGCATGAGGTAATCAAGTCGAGCCGTGGCCATGCCGAGCCGCATCGCTCGACACAATGAGCCCTGTGTAGTTAATGCCCCGCTACAACTCCGCTATATCTCATAGCGGATTTCTACCGCTACGATTTTTCCATACAGCCCCAGAATATAGCCTTTCCGCTTAAATCTCCGCTATTTTCACTATATCCCGTTATTTCCGCTATATTCCGCTATTCCCGCTATATCATTTTTAATAAAATGAATTGAAAAATTGCATTTATACATTATAAAATTATGAAACTAATTTATTTGATTTAATTTTTAATATATTTTCAGAAATGAAAACACTATAATATTCTACCAAATTCAATTATGTTATGTAATAGTTTTTTGTTTATTTAAAGTATATTCGCACATGTTTTTATTTAAAATTATTTATGTATTATTTATAATTTAATCGAATAATAATTTTTCATTTAATTACCATTTATATATTTGTAAAAACATTAAGTACGAGTTTTATATGCTATTTTAGAGCCATCCGCTATATCCTGCTATATCCTCGCTATATCTCCGCTATGACTTTTTGCAACTCCGCCGCTTTGAATCTACCGAGCACATTAACTGCACAGACAGAGCCTAAACTCCGATTTCTCCATAGTACTTCCCTTCCATTGCTCGGCATAGGGAAGTCATGCCTAGCCACCTCAGTGCGTCTTCCATCACTTCCTCCTTCAAACACCTCTATTATCCTCATCTCTCCTCCACTCCGCCCGGCCTTAAACTCCTCTAAACAACAACGCCTCGCACTAAACTCCTGTTCCACATGATTCCTATTGCCTTCATTTTCACAAAGATTCACGAACAAAGAATCTCGTGTTAAGTTTCTTCGCCAGGGGAAAGTGTTCAACGGAATAAGTCATTACCTAATAAATGGCTCGAAATTCAGAAGGATTCTGGAATGGTAAGCGTGTTTTTGTTCAGTGACGTTTTCTAGAAGGGGGACGTATTAAATTCGAGAAAGAAGAGAGGAAGGATGTGTTATTTTCCAAGGTTTGTTTGAAGATGAATGTATAAGTCCTTAAGAGCAGAGGTGAAAGTAAAGGGAAGAAGAAGAAGGAGCGTTGGTTTATATAGAGAGAGAAGAGGTCAAAGTAGCTCCCTCATTCGGCCTTAGTGTCGTTTGGCATTTGTATGTCGCTCGGCATCACCTAAACCGTTCGGCATTCGTATGTCATTCGGCATCACCGTGTCGTTCGGCATAAAATTCCCCATTCGGCATTCAAGGAAAAATACCATCGAGGAAACGAAGCCGGGGCTTGAAGCAAAACATGGAGCACTCATGACTCAAAGCACATCATGTTCATCCACATGATACACTCTGGGGGGCAAGTGTTACCAAGTGGCTTGCCCGGGTAACCAAAGACTTGAGGTAGAAGGTTCGTTCGGCATAAAGGGCCGTTCGGCACGGCTATGTAGTCCGACATCCAGCCTCGTTCGGTAGAGAGGCTTCATTTGGCATCCAGCACCGTTCGGTATCTAGGTTTCGCTCCGCATCATAAGTTTGTTTGGCACAAAGCCCCGGTCGGCATGGCAGAGTCGTTTGGCATTCAATCTCGACCGGCATGAAGCTCGTTCGGCATTCGACCACGACCGGCATTCCAACTTCGTTCGGCATTCCATCTCGATCGGCATGAAGCACGTTCGTCATTCGGCCTCGATCGGCATTCCATCCTCGATCGGCATTCCAGCCTAGACCGGCATCGGATCTCGTTCGGCCTGTACATTTCACTCAACATACTGCCCCGTTCGACATAGAGGTATCGCTTGGCATTTGTCGTTCGGCATTTGTGGTTCGGCACACAGAATTCATTCACTTTGGGCCGAGATGTCTAGCTACTAGGCCCATCAGGGAAGTCCAACCCATTTTTGTCTATAAATAGAGAGGCATGGGCACTGTGAATTGGACCTTTTTTTAAGAACACCGAGGATACTCTACCGCATTCAAGACTCGTTCATGACTTATCTTATTTGCTTAACAATTGTAATCAAATTATTGGTGTATAGATTGTATTTGTAATCGATTATTAAGAAAAGCAATAAAGATTAACCTCACAGTGGACGTAGGCAGTTACGTCGAACCACTATAAATCTGGCGTTCTTGTTTTCTGCATTTAATTTAGCATATTGTTCTCTGTTTAAATTTACTTTCTTCATTTATCTCTCTAC
Source organism: Allium cepa (assembly GCA_030765085.1). Classification (NCBI taxonomy): domain Eukaryota; kingdom Viridiplantae; phylum Streptophyta; class Magnoliopsida; order Asparagales; family Amaryllidaceae; genus Allium; species Allium cepa. The sequence goes on along the minus strand of CM060943.1, from coordinate 868,149,849 downwards.
ACAATCTCTCTTAAGGGTGTTAGTGACCAATCCTGGCGCTAACAATTTAAGATTAATTTAATTAGTAATTAAAGAGTAAATAATTAATTTTATTAATTAATGATTAAGGATTAATTAATTTGTAAAAGGGTCTAGTTAATTTATTAGAGGTTAATTAATTGATAATTAGAATTAATTAATTATGTAATTAAGATTAATTAATTTATAATTAGAGATTAATTAATTTGGTAATTAAAGATTAATTAAGTTGTAATTAATCATTAAGTAATTAAGAAATTAGAGATTAATCAATTAGTAATTAAGGAAATTAGTAATTAAGGACTGATCAACTGGTATTTACGGATTAATTAATTCGTAATTAAGTTTTATTAATTAATAATTAAAGTTTAGTAATTAAAAATTAAAGAATAATTAATCAGTAATTAAAGATTAATTAATTGGCTTATTAGGAAATTAAGGAATGATTAATTAATTAAATGATTGTAATTAATTAATGATTGATTAAGCAGGGATATGTGATTAATTCTTAAGTAATTAATTTAATTTTAAGTTAATTAAATTAATTATAATATGGATTAATAATTCTTGCTTGTGGATAATTGTTTGAGTAGAATGTCTGGATTGATTGATATCTATTGAATGATAATCTATGATATTCTGTGATGTGATATTGGATATAGTTATGATAAATGTATGTTATTTATATGTGATAAATGCCGTGTGAATTCAAAGTATTGAATTAAATTGTTTAAACCGTAAACAACTGAACCTTTAAAACGCGTTTGGACTTCGACAAGACCGGGATCGGATATCAAGTTTGATTTTTCAAAACCTATATCGATCCAAGTTAAACGATAGGTCGCGAAATCTCAAGTGAAGACCAAGATGGAGTTTCAGAGTGCAAGGGTTATTGTCGTTAACTCTGTGGGTGATTCCATAACGAGTGTCCAAAAACTTTTTCGTCGACGGAAATTCTATCGGTTTAGAAAACCGTCGAATGAATTTTGAAATAAAATTTATACCGCAAGCGCACAGTGTACGAATGTAGCACGTGGCGAATACGGGTCGATCCGCAGGGAATTGATGATCTTAAAATTCTACTCAATCAAATTAACCAAAGTTGGAAGAGTGATTAACTAAAAAAAATGACAAAAGAAAATAGATAAAAATATGAGAGTGTTAAGACAATTTAGAGGCAATTTCCACTCTCTTGATCATATAAATCAACAAAATGAAGTTATGATCTCTCTTTTCTTGTCATTAGTGAATTAGTTGATGTGCTTATCATAAGTATGGTATATTTGTGCTATTAATTAGCTCAATATAAACCATCAAACTATAACACAACCACTAATACACTTTTAAATCTCATAAAATATGACAATAAAGTTGAAAGCAAATTTATTTTAAGCATGGCCTATTAACCATTAATTAGAAATATAAGCCATCAAATTTCAATTTCAACAATCACTTCTTTACCATAATCATATGTAGATGAAGAGGCAATTTGTGTTTTGTTTGTTTAAGCATAGCCTATTTGTTATAAACAACATAGACTATCAAATTCAAAGCTAAATAACATCATTAAACCACTTCATTCATTCTCATTAAGCATAAAAAGAGAGCATAAACATCAAATTAAGTTGAAGCTACATGATTAGAGAGCTTCATTACCCCTAAATTGAAGGGGTTTAGCCTCTCATATTTGTTATCATATGAACAACTGTAGCTTGCAACATGAGAGAAAAAGAAAAGGAAAAGAGAGCAAAGTGAAATGGAAAACTATTCTAATTGCATAAAGGAAAATCTACACTACTTGCATAAAAGGAAATGAACATGTAATTAAAAAGAAACAATAATTAACATTGCATAAAAGAAAAGAATTACATAAGAGAAGAAATGGCTAAGTAGCCGTGGAAAGAAAGAGAGATTTGATTTATTTTCTAAACTAAAACTAACTAACTAAGAGGAGATGGCTACATGAAACATAAGGGGTATTTATACAAGTTTTAAAACCCTACTTCACTTTTTGGGGAATGCCCAAAATGCCCCTTAGGAAGTGTGGAGGCCAAGTAATCATTAACATGTCTTAATCCCCCATTAAGTGTACATGAAGCCATTAAGTCCAAAAGCATGTGTAATTAGCCTTTAATTTGTACATTAAGGTAGGTGGGTAGGTGGGGTCCTCCATGATCTTCACTTTGAATTATTTCCATCTTCATTCCTTTATATCCATTTTGTGCATGCATGTTTCTTCATGAACCCACTAATATGAGAAGCTAAATTCATTAAGGTAGGTGGGTAGGTGGGGCCCTCCATGTTCTTCACTTTGAATTATTTCCATCTTCATTCCTTTGTATTAATTTTGTGCACGCATATCTTCATGAAACCACTTCTATTTGAGATCAAAATCCTACAAAAATATATACGAATTTTCAATTAATTTTTCTCAAAGAAATATATGCACACAAATGACCGTTTTGCCCATATATGAAGATGAATATGTGACAATTTGGAATAATTTGAATTTTTGGTTTAAACAAGTTAAAATACCCGATATGATCATTTATTTAATTCAAATAGATTAAATATGGTGGTAAAAATATGCACATTTACGTGCACATAAAATACCCCCACACTTATCTTTTTATTCGTCCTCGAATAAAGTAAAACTAAGATAAATCCATTTTCGTAGGAAACACGATTGCATTGAGCGTATGCAACAAGCCGTTAAACCTCTGGGTGTCCCCAGTAGGACGAGTGTTGTCTCGTGAGGGTTTTCAACGGATCCTACCCACAAAATCCAAATTCAGGATGAAAATATTTACAAAATGCAAGATATATTTCCAAAGAGATGAATGCAAATTTTTGAAAATATTTACATATGAAGGATTTATTTTTAAATTGACACGAATAAGTTAAATATAGGTTTTGGTTATTCTCTTGAAAATTTATGTCATTTACTGGTCAAAATTTCCAACAAAAATGAAGTTATCATAACAAATAGACAATAGTTTAACTTGTTGTTTCGGTTGATAACAAAGTGTAATTATAAAATGGATCCTTAGTTGATTATCAAAGTTTATCAAAGTGGTATTTTCATTTCTTTTCAATAACAAATCAAATCGAATAAGTAAAAATAGTGCTAGGATTTCAATTGCTTGCTCTCTTATTATTTGTAAGAAAAATTACACACCTAGCTCAGGTAAACTGAGGCCAGATATACCACCCATGCACTGCCTTTCGGGCTTATGTGAGGGGGGTACAGAGCATGGCGAGTGCGCACACTTTCGTGCATACACCTATCGACCGTAGGTGGTTTTTATTAAGTCTTTTTTTTAACATGTGTTCCATACATGCATAACCGTGCGGACTTTTAAATGAGTATGAAAGCACATAATCAAAGATTCCATGTAATTCACCCATGCATAACCGTGAGGACTTTTAAATGAGAGTGAATACTTGGATGTTATTATTATTATTATTATTTTTTAAGAGAGAGAGAGTTTTGCAAAATCATCTTAGCACCATTTAACTAAGAAGAAAAAAAAATGTTATATCCTTTATTTTAAATCAAGCACTTTTTAAAACAAAGATTTTCAGTTAGGATATACTTCATAATTAACACGTATGAATCTTCCTATATACTAGTTAAACCATTATTATTTGTAATCAAATTTCATTTTTATTTTTGTTTAGACAAATAAATTTCCAAAAATTTCAATTTAATAAACCAAAGCCATATATTTATCTTATAGTGTTTCTTTTAAAAATAAATCAAAAGAAAATTTTGTTTTTGGGAATTTTTTTAATTTTTTTTTTCTGATTTTAAAGCAAAAATAAACCATGAAAAAAAATGTAGATGAATCTCCCCCCACACTTGATTTTGACTGTGTCCCCACAGTCAACCCAAATGGAAGGAGAAAAATAAAATAAAAATCCTATATTTACATGAAAGATTACTATTTACAAGAGATGAGAAAGTATATAGTCAAAAAGTAAGTGAAACGGTCTTCCAAAGACCAATTCATTTGTCTCGTCAAATGCGTGAGACACGGCTTAAGCACGAAAAACCAAATCGTAAAAGAATTTGAAGTTGATTGTCGATTTGGAAAAACGAATGTCGTTTTATTAAAAATCGTACGAGTTGTTTTATTTTCGATGATTTTCAGGGTCGACAAAACAATTGATTGAAGTTCAAGTTTATTTTCACCAATTTGAAATTCAAGCTTATCATTGGAAACATTTTCACAATTATTGATTTCAAAATCAAAATGGTGATTTTCATCTTCCCCTTCAGAATTTAACAACTCGTCATCCAAAAGTCCAAAAAATTCATGTTCATTTAACTCGTCTTCCTTTAATGGATTATCAACAACTTTATTACATGTCTCAAGTTCAAAATTCAAAGTTAGTGTATTCAAATTTTCAGAAAAAGGAAGATCGAAATTTAAATCGAGTTTCTCACCCTCAAAAGAATTGAAATCCAACACAATTACCGTCTTTTCAACAACTTCGTTAAGATCATCATTTTCAGTTTCAAAAGTTGTTGTTTGAAAATCATCGATTTGGGTAAAAGATGGATTATTGTTTGACTTGTCACACGTTGGGATTTAAGTATGTTGATTCAAATATGTTTCGAACACCAAATCCATGTGATCATTGTACATTTCATTCATTTGTTCAACAAAGTCAAATTTGTGATTATTAACTTGAAAACTTTTGATTTGTACTTGTTGAGGACAAGAATCGCCAATTTCAATAAATGGTGGATTTGATTCTTCGGAAGTTGGGATTTGATTATGATTTTCACGAAAAGTTTGGTATTTCTCAAGTAATAAATCCCCGTTGTCTTCTTCCATTTGGTCAACAAAATCAAATTCATGATTATTAATTTGAAAATTTTCATTTTGAATTTGTTGACAACCAAGGTTTTCAATCATATCTGATGCAGCAAGGCCTATGGAAGTTTTACGACTCAGCAGGAATTTGTGGTGTAGTGTGATAAGTCGTCCACAACCCATCAGTGACTTGAGTCGTTCGGGCTTTATGAGTCGTACACGACTCAACAATTCAACCATAAGTCGTTTACGGCTTAACATGAGAAAGGTGAACGTTTCAGCAAGTAGAGATCTTGAGACAAAGGAAGGACACGAGTCACGACTCAATGGGAGTTTCAATAAATCTGAATTGATGAGTCGTATACGACCTAATTGCAAGGCCATGAGTCGTTCACGACTCATCAGGAAACAACAGGGAATAACAGTAATGGGTGGCCATAAGGCGGGGACGAGTTACGACATAGAAGAGTCGTCCAGAGTTGACTCGCTTGAAGGGTTTTGCCGCAGGGGACTTGGAAGCTTGAGTCGTAGGAAGGATGTTGAGTCGCTGAAGCTATGAGTCGTGAGTCGTATCTTGTTGTGTCGCGTATTATGTCTGGTGTGTTGTAATAGTGAGTCGGTTGTGTCATAAGTCGTTCATAAGTTGAGTCGTTATGTTTTCTTGAGTCGTGTAACTTGAATGGTTTGATGAGTCGTATACCGTGTTGTATGGTAAGTCGTGTAATGCATAAAGGTGTGGTGTGTTGCTAAGTCGTTAACGACTTATGATGAGTCGTAGGTCGTGAGTCATGAGTCGGTCACGACTCAAGGGCTGTGTTGTGAAAACCCTATAAATACGCGTGTGTTGTACATTTTGTGGTTGTTGACTTTGGAATAAAATTCTCTTTTGTTAGCTTTGTGCTTTCATACCAATTGGTAGTTGAGTGTAATCTCCTATCTCCACTTACGTCATTCGAGTGCGCTCGAATCCACGTTTGTTGAAGCCGATTCACGGAATCTAGTGCGCTAGATCAACGTGCGAAGAATCGTAGATCTTTGAACACGGTATAGTGCGCTATCAACGTGTTTGAGATAGCTAGAGTTCGGTATCTTTGGATCAACGAACTTGGGCATTTTGGTATCTTCAACTCACCGATTGCTACATTTCATCGATTGAAGTTTTGTTTGATTAATCCGCTGCGTCATTATTGGTATCAGAGCCATACTTAGCCAATCATAGCTAAGTTTGATTCTTGGAGCCAAGTTTTTGAAGTTTGAAGTAGTTCATCGTGTTCATATTGAAGTTGCATCAAGTTTGGAGAGTTTGATCCATTTCATTTTGGATCGAGGAGTTGGATTTTGTTTGGATTTTGAATTGGTGATTTGCGCGCCAAAGTTTTGAAGGTTTTGGAGTGAGCCGAGGCAAGTCTTGACCGAGCCAAGCAAAGTTGTGAAGAGTCAAGGCCGAGACAAGCATTGCCGAGACAGTTGAGCCTAGATTGCCTTATCGTGTGAAATTTTGAAGTATTGTGTTCAATTTGTTGAAGTTTGTGAAAATTTTAACCATGCCACCAAGGAGAGCTAACCGACATCAAAACGTTGAAGCTTTGTATCGTAGAGATAGAAGAGAAACATCAATTTCATCACGAAGAGATCATCATGACTATGCACATGAAGAAAGAAGAAGTCATCGAGAATTTGACCATGAAGTATATAGAGATGAAGAGGGACATAGTCAAAGAAGCATGCATGAGAGAAGGGATGATGTTAGTCGAGATCGATGTAGGCGTACCTTTGATTTTGTTGAAGAGGGTGATAGAGCAAGTATTCATTATCGAGATCGAGACCAAGTTCGAAATTCTTACCGTGATGTGGAGGATGACCGTCGTTGGGAGTCGGGTATGAAAATGGAGATTCCGGAGTTTAAAGGCGGGATGGTTGCTGAGGAGTTCTTAGATTGGTTGTCTAATGTGGAGGAAATCTTTGATTTCAAGGAGGTGCCGGAGAATCGAAGGGTGAAGTTGGTTGCTACTAGGTTGAGGGGGAGAGCTTTGGCGTGGTGGCAGCAAACTAAACTTACTCGAGAACGAATGGGGAAGTCAAAGATAGAATCTTGGGAGAAGATGAAAAAGTTGATGAGATCTACATTTTTGCCTTATAACTACCAATCACTTATGTACCAGAGGTTGCAGAATCTGAGGCAAGGGACAAAATCTGTTAGTGATTATGCTGATGAATTTTACCAACTCATCGCCAGGAATGATATCATGGAAACAGAAGAACAGCTAACTGCTAGATTCATTGGGGGCTTGAGAATGCAGATCCAAGATATGGTTAATATGTTTGATCCTAGATCAGTAGCAGAGGCACATCAGAAAGCGTTAGCTTGGGAGAAACAAGGAAGGCGTGGAGGTGGTGTGTTTACTAATTCCAATAATCAAGCAAGGGGTGTTGGCGGAAGTTCTAGTGTTCCTAAACCTGTTACAAAGCCAGTGGTGAAGGAGGCAGAGAAAGCGAAGGCTAGTAGTGTTTTCAAATGTTATAATTGTCAGGAGTTGGGTCACAAAAGCAACGAATGTCCGAAGCCGAAGAAGAGAACCATGGTTGCAGAGGTTGAGGCAGATGATGGTGAGGAGGCAGAGTATTCAAATGTACCTTATGTTGAGGAGGAAGAAAAAGTGTCGGGTGATGAAGGTTGTAATCTTATGATGAGGAGAAGTTGTTTGACACCTAAGCAAGAGGAGGATTGTAGTTGGCTGAGAAGCAATATTTTTCAATCGACATGTACTATTCTGGGGAAAGTTTGCAAGTTCGTTATTGATGCGGGGAGTTGTGATAATATTATTTCTACAGAGGCAGTTAGGAAGTTGAATTTGAAGACCGAAAAGCATCCTAAACCATACAAGCTAGCATGGTTAAGGAAAGGAGGTGAAGTAAAAGTGTGTCGAAGGGCTTGTGTTATTTTTTCGATTGGGAAGAAGTACAAAGATGAAATCTGGTGTGATGTCGTAGATATGGATGTTTGTCACTTATTGTTGGGCAGACCATGGCAGTTTGATAGAGCAGTTCAGCATGACGGTCGTGCCAACAGTTACAGTTTCATGTTCGAGGGTACTAAAATCACTTTAGTTCCTAAGAGACAGCAGCAGAAGGAGAGCAAGCTAGAAGAGATTGAAGAATTGAAAACTCTGTTGACTTTGAAGGAGTTTGTTAAAGAAGTGGAGGAAGAACCGGAAGTGTTTTTGTTGATTGGGAGAGAGAGTAGCGAAGAAGTTGAGATTCCTGAAGAAGTGAAGCCTGTTTTGAAAGAGTTTGAAGATGTCTTTCCAGAGGAGTTACCGAAGGAGTTACCACCACTTAGAGACATTCAACATCAGATTGATCTTGTTCCCGGGGCAGTGTTACCACATCGACCACATTACAGAATGAGTCCGAAGGAACATGAGGAGTTACGAAGGCAGGTGGAAGAATTACTTGAACAGGGTCGTATTCAGGAAAGTTTGAGTCCGTGTGCTGTACCTACATTGTTAGTACCAAAGAAGGACGGAACTTGGAGAATGTGCACTGATAGCAGAGCTTTGAATAAGATCACTGTTCGTTACAGATTTCCTATGCCGAGGTTGGATGATTTGTTGGATCAGTTGAGTGGGGCAACTATATTTTCAAAGATTGATTTGAAGAGTGGTTATCATCAAATTCGTATCAGACCTGGAGATGAATGGAAGACAGCTTTCAAAACTAGAGAGGGGTTGTACGAATGGTTGGTTATGCCATTTGGTTTGTCTAATGCACCTAGTACATTCATGCGGGTGATGAATCAAATTTTTAGACCATTCATTGGAAAGTTCGTCGTGGTGTATTTCGATGATATTTTGATTTATAGCAGGAGTACGGAGGAACATGTTCTACATCTGAGGGAAGTGTTGCTTATTCTTCGTGAAGAACAATTTTATGCTGCTACAAAGAAATGTGTGTTTATGACACCTAGTGTTTTATTCCTGGGTTATGTTGTTTCAGGGAAAGGTATTCAAGTTGACCAAAGCAAAGTTGAAGCAGTCAGGAATTGGCCACAACCAAAGACAATTACAGAAGTGAGAAGTTTTCATGGGCTAGCGTCATTCTACCGAAGATTCATCCCACACTTCAGTAGCGTGATGGCTCCAGTGACTGATTGCATGAAGGGTAAACAGTTGGTGTGGTCAGAGGAAGCGGGGGTTGCCTTTGAAAGGATCAAGGAATTGTTGACGTCTGCACCAATTCTTGTTCTACCTAATTTTCAGTTATTGTTTGAATTGCATACTGATGCTTCGAAGGTTGGAATTGGAGGAGTTCTGAGCCAGAATGGAAAGCCAGTTGCTTATTTTAGTGAGAAACTGTCAGGGGCAAAGATCAGATACAGTACATATGACGTTGAATTTTATGCTGTTGTTCAGGCTGTTAAGCATTGGAGACATTACTTATTTCAGAAGGAATTTGTTCTGTACACTGATCACGAAGCTTTGAAACATTTACAGGGGCAAGATAAGATTTCAGCAAGACATGCATCATGGATTGCATATTTACAGCAGTTTACTTTTGTCGTTAAGCACAAATCTGGGGTGACCAATCGAGTAGCTGATGCTTTAAGTAGGAGGAGTCATTTACTGACGACAATGAAGGTGGAAGTGACGGGGTTTGAAATGTTACCAGAGATGATTGAAGAAGATCCTTACTTTGTGAAATATGTTGAAAAAGTGAAGGATGGGAGTACCGATGAATTCATGTTGGTTGATGGTTTTCTGTTTAAAGGAAATCGTTTATGTATTCCGGACTGTAGTTTGAGGATGAAGATTGTGAAGGAATTGCACGATGAAGGACATGTTGGCCGTGATCGTACTTTACAGTTGATTTCGCAGTCTTACTTTTGGCCGTCGATGAGGAAAGAGGTTGAAAGATTCGTGGAGCGATGTCATATTTGCCAAGTTTCAAAGGGGACAGCAACGAATGCAGGGTTGTATATGCCATTACCAGTACCATCTAAGCCATGGGTTGATATTAGCATGGATTTTGTCTTGGGTTTGCCGAGAACTCAAAGGGGAAATGATTCGATATTTGTTGTGGTGGACAGGTTTTCAAAGATGGCACATTTTGTTGCTTGCAAGAAGACAGCAGATGCAGTACGAGTGGCGCAGTTATTTTTCAAGGAGATTTATCGACTTCATGGGTTACCAGACTCTATTGTTTCTGATCGAGATACTCGTTTTCTGAGTCACTTTTGGCTGAGTTTGTGGAAGATGGTGGGAACGAAACTGAAATTTAGTAGTGCTTATCATCCGCAAACTGATGGGCAGACAGAAGTTGTTAACAGGTCATTGGGAAATTTGTTGCGTTGTCTTGTACAGGATAACTTGAGAAGTTGGGACATGAAGCTATGCCAGGCAGAATTTGCTCACAATCATGCAGTGAACCGTAGCACGGGATTCAGTCCGTTTCAGATTGTTTATTCAAATTTACCCAGGGGGCCGTTGAATTTGGCAGTAGTACCACAGGCGAAGGGAACAGTTAAACGAGCTGTTGATTTTGTTGATGAGCTGACTGAATGTCATAAAATCGTTCAGAAACGATTGGAGAAATCGAATGAGAAGTATAAGAAGTCTGCAGATCTGAAACGTCGAAATGTTGAATTTAAGGAAGGTGAGTTGGTTTATGCGGTATTGACGAAGGATCGTTTTCCGGTTGGTGCATACAATAAATTGAAAGCACGGAAAATTGGTCCAGTTGAAGTTTTGAAGAAAATCAATGAGAATGCTTATCGATTAAAGTTACCAGATGATGTCTATACTTCTGATGTTTTTAACGTCAAGCATTTAATTCCATATCATGGAAGTGAGTTTGTTGTAGAAGAAGTTACAAATTCGAGGACGAATTTTTCTCAACCAGGAGAGGATGATGCAGCAAGGCCTATGGAAGTTTTACGACTCAGCAGGAATTTGTGGTGTAGTGTGATAAGTCGTCCACAACCCATCAGTGACTTGAGTCGTTCGGGCTTTATGAGTCGTACACGACTCAACAATTCAACCATAAGTCGTTTACGGCTTAACATGAGAAAGGTGAACGTTTCAGCAAGTAGAGATCTTGAGACAAAGGAAGGACACGAGTCACGACTCAATGGGAGTTTCAATAAATCTGAATTGATGAGTCGTATACGACCTAATTGCAAGGCCATGAGTCGTTCACGACTCATCAGGAAACAACAGGGAATAACAGTAATGGGTGGCCATAAGGCGGGGACGAGTTACGACATAGAAGAGTCGTCCAGAGTTGACTCGCTTGAAGGGTTTTGCCGCAGGGGACTTGGAAGCTTGAGTCGTAGGAAGGATGTTGAGTCGCTGAAGCTATGAGTCGTGAGTCGTATCTTGTTGTGTCGCGTATTATGTCTGGTGTGTTGTAATAGTGAGTCGGTTGTGTCATAAGTCGTTCATAAGTTGAGTCGTTATGTTTTCTTGAGTCGTGTAACTTGAATGGTTTGATGAGTCGTATACCGTGTTGTATGGTAAGTCGTGTAATGCATAAAGGTGTGGTGTGTTGCTAAGTCGTTAACGACTTATGATGAGTCGTAGGTCGTGAGTCATGAGTCGGTCACGACTCAAGGGCTGTGTTGTGAAAACCCTATAAATACGCGTGTGTTGTACATTTTGTGGTTGTTGACTTTGGAATAAAATTCTCTTTTGTTAGCTTTGTGCTTTCATACCAATTGGTAGTTGAGTGTAATCTCCTATCTCCACTTACGTCATTCGAGTGCGCTCGAATCCACGTTTGTTGAAGCCGATTCACGGAATCTAGTGCGCTAGATCAACGTGCGAAGAATCGTAGATCTTTGAACACGGTATAGTGCGCTATCAACGTGTTTGAGATAGCTAGAGTTCGGTATCTTTGGATCAACGAACTTGGGCATTTTGGTATCTTCAACTCACCGATTGCTACATTTCATCGATTGAAGTTTTGTTTGATTAATCCGCTGCGTCAATATCGTTATTGAAACTATTCCCATTGCCAAAATTATTTGAAAATTGGTTCACATTTTCGTCTTGATTTTGGAATTCATTTTGAAGCTCGAAATTGAATTGGCATGGGTTGTACTCGAAATCGTTTGAATTTTGAAGTGAATTCAAATTTTTATTATTTTGAAAACTTTGATTCGAGTTATTGCACAAATATGAATTAGACAACTTATTTATCATTTGATTTTGCTGTGTAGCGATTTCAAGTAAAGATGAAATGCTATTTTCAAGATTTGAAGGTTGGTCATCGTTTTGAAAATTTTGTTGCTCGAAATTTGAATTATTTACACAAAATTTGTTGTTAAAATATCCATACGAATTTGGAGTAAACTCATATGGATTATATTGATTTTCACCGTTAAATTCAAGCGAGTAAGAAAAAGGAAACTCGGACATTTTCAAGATTTCTTTTTTTTTTGGTTTTTTTATATAGAAAATATTTACAAGTAGAATTTATTTTTCAAAATGGAAAATTGATTTTTGTTTTGTTTTTGAATTTTCAAATTTATTTTTTGGATTTTTGTTTTTCTAATTTTTCTGGATTTTTGAAATTTCAAAGGAAAAGGATTTAAAAATTTCAAAGAAAAAGAAAAGGAATATTTAAAAAAAAATTAGTTTTGGATTTTGAATTTTTTTGTTTTTTGAATATGCATGAACTAATGCAACTAAATGAATGCAAGGGTTAATTACAAATGATTTATCCTAAGTTAACCCAAAATTGTATATTCACAAATTGTCTTAGATAAACAAGATAGTTCTCAGCCAGTAACGGACAGGGGTTATCGGTGCACCACGAATCACCGTAGCAATGCAGCCGAAGGTTTAAGTACCTTCAGAGGAACAACCACTATAATATTTACAAATCACCGTAATATTTATAAATGGTTATTACTCTGCCGTAGCCTAGACACCAAGAAATTAAATTGTTCAAAGAAGACAAATTGTTAATATACAATTAAGTGTTATTGATTTCTAACCGTTATTATTAATCAAAATCTAAGATGAAATGCAAGGCAGAAAATAAACGTGTATTAACAATGCAATTACGAATGTAATTTTTTTTTTTTTGAATTTTTTTTAAATATATATATGCAAATGCAAACAATGCAACTATAATAAAAACAAGAGATATATACAATGCAAGGCAAATAAAAACAATAAATAAATCAAGCAAGCAATTTTTTTTCCTTTTTATAAAGCAAAGCGAAGCATCGGCAGCAGTTCCTCTCCTTTGAATTCTGCTTTTGCAACCTGAAATTAAAAACAAAACATATACAATTGTTTTTTTGTGTGTTTTTTTTTGAAAGGAAACTTAAAAGTAGGGTTTTACGTAAAAAAAAAAAAAAAATTGGAGAGAAAGAAGCTAAAAAATTTGAAACAAAAAACAAACAATTTGCCAAAACCAATTTCACTAAATAAATAAGACCAAAAACAATTTGTTATTATTACTCTTTTTTTTGTTTTTTTAGATATACTTAAACAAAAGAAAACACAAAACGTTTGAAATAAAACAAAAAAAAACTTAGCCCAATAGGCCCAGTACCCACTAAACAAAAGAAAACACAAACGACTACAGTTAAAACAAAGGACACCTACTTCCTTCTCTTCTGTAAAACCGCTTATCAAAAGAAAACAAAACCAAATCCAATTTGCCTCTAATGAAATCCAATTCTAATTCACGAACCTAAAAAAAAAGGAAATGCGAAATCAAAATCTTCGGTTAGGGTCGCGATGGTTTAGGCTTCGGTTTGGGTTGTTCGATTTCAGCGATGAGGTGGGCGGTTTCTGTTTGGATGTGGGGTTCGTGCAGGTGATTTGTAGAAGGTGGTATGGAGGTGAGGCGATGTTCGATTTGATGGCGTTTCTGGTGTTCAACGTGCACTGTGATGAAGTTGATGTTAGGAGGGATTCGTATGTTGATGAGATGATCAATGTTTGAATTGCGAGGTGATTCGAGAGGATGGATTGGTGATGGAGGTTGCTGTTTGAATTGGTAGTGATGAAGGAAATTTTATTGGTTGCCGGAGTTTGGTGGTTTGGGGAGAAGAAGTTGATCAGTATGGCACTAATGGTTGAACTGCAGACAGTAATGTAGGGATGAAGATGGTCTGTTAATGGAAATGCAGTGTGAATTTGTTGGAGGAGAATGTTGATGGAGTGGTGAACTTGTATTGACAGTGAAGTTGTGGTTTGTGGTTGATGCTGCAAATGTTTGTATTGGTGGTAGAAAGGGAGAGGTTAGGCAGAGGAGTGAACTGTGAAGTTGTGTGATGGGTACAACAAGGGGATGTAAGTGGTGGAGTGAGAAGTTTGTATCAAATGTTTTGGAGTGATGGTGGTCGAAGCTTAGAAGTCGGTTGAGTTGTTGATGTTGGCAGTAGCTCAATTGAATGAAGGTTGAAGTATAGGCTGTTGCAAGCAAGTGATTTGATAAATGTCAATTGTGGGTGGCGAGATGACGATTTCGAGTTTGGAGTCGGTTGGTGATTGATGAAATATGGGATTGTGACATGGGTTGGGGATGTGTGGTCAGGGGTAAAGGAGATGGTTATTTGTATGAGGATGTTGAGGCTGCAGTTGTTTGTGATATGGGTTGACAAAGGGGGTGGCAAGTGTATGTTGATGGGAAGTCGGGGATATGGTTCTGGCAGTATGGGCTGGAGTAGTTGTATGAAGTTGTTTGACAGTTGAAAGGAGGGTATGGGTGAGGTGATCAGGATGTTGTTGCACTGTGAAGCAGAAAGTGGTGATCAAGTTGAAGAGAGTATGGTGTAGTGATGAACTGTAGGAAAGAACTGCAGGGAAGAATTTTGTAAATGCTGGTGATGATATTTTGAATTGGTTATGTGGAGTGATGTTGAGGGATCTGGAAGGCAAGCAGTAGAGTTTGTGACAGGGTTAATGAAAACAGAGAGTGAAAACACAGAGTGAAAAGAGAGTGAATACAGAGAGTGAAAACAGTGAAGAGAAATGCAAAGCAACAGTTTTTTTTTAATTGAAAATTGTAAATGCAATGTAGATTGTAAAAATGAAATGCAAATTGAAAGGATAATAAAATATTTTTGTTTTTGTTTTGAAATTGTGATGTTCCCCTTTTTTTTGTTTTTTGTTTTTTTTTTGACTAATATGCAAATGCAAAAGGAAAATAGAAAACAAGCACACAAACAATTGCACACAAAAATCAAATAAACACACAATAATCAAAAGAAAATAATTCGAAAAATAGAAAATCAAAATCAAAGCAAATCCCCGGCAACGGCGCCAAAAACTTTTTCGTCGATGGAAATTCTATCGGTTTAGAAAACCGTCGAACGAATTTTGAAATAAAATTTATTCCGCAAGCGCACGGTGTACGAATGTAGCACGTGGCGAATACGGGTCGATCCGCGGGGAATTGATGATTTTAAAATTCTACTCAATCAAATTAACCAAAGTTGGAAGAGTGATTAACTAAAAAAAATTGACAAAAGAAAATAGATAAAAATATGAGAGTGTTAAGACATTTAGAGGCAATTTCCACTCTCTAGATCATATAAATCAACAAAATGAAGTTATGATCTCTCTTTTCTTGTCATTAGTGAATTAGTTGATGTGCTTATCATAAGAATGGTATATTTGTGCTATTAATTAGCTCAATATAAACCATCAAACTATAACATAACCACTAATACACTTTTAAATCTCATAAAATATGACAACAAAGTTGAAAGCAAAATTTATTTTAAGCATGGCCTATTAACCATTAATTAGAAATATAAGCCATCAAATTTCAATTTCAACAATCACTTCTTTGCCATAATCATATGAAGATGAAGAGGCAATTTGTGTTTTGTTTGTTTAAACATAGCCTATTTGTTATAAACAACATAGATTATCAAATTCAAAGCTAAACAACATCATTAAACCACTTCATTCATTCTCATTAAGCATAAAAAGAGAGCATAAACATCAAATTAAGTTGAAGCTACATGATTAGAGAGCTTCATTACCCCTAAATTGAAGGGGTTTAGCCTCTCATATTTGTTATCATATGAACAACTGTAGCTTGCAACATGAGAGAAAAAGAAAAGGAAAAGAGAGCAAAGTGAAATGGAAAACTATTCTAATTGCATAAAGGAAAATCTACACTACTTGCATAAAAGGAAATGAACATGTAATTAAAAATAAACACTAATTAACATTGCATAAAAGAAAAGAATTACATAAGAGAAGAAATGGCTAAGTAGCCATGGAAAGAAAGAGATATTTGATTTATTTTTTAAACTAAAACTAACTAACTAAGAGGAGATGGCTACATGAAACATAAGGGGTATTTATACAAGTTTTAAAACCCTACTTCACTTTTTGGGGAATGCCCAAAATGCCCCTTAGGAAGTGTGGAGGCCAAGTAATCATTAACATGTTTTAATCCCCCATTAAGTGTACATGTAGCCATTAAGTCCAAAAGCATGTGCAATTAGCCTTTAATTTGTACATTAAGGTAGGTGGGTTGGTGGGGTCCTCCATGATCTTCACTTTGAATTATTTCCATCTTCATTCCTTTATATCCATTTTGTGCATGCATGTTTCTTCATGAACCCACTAACATGAGAAGCTAAATTCATTAAGGTAGGTGGGTAGGTGTGGTCCTCCATGTTCTTCACTTTGAATTATTTCCATCTTCATTCCTTTGTATTAATTTTGTGCATGCATATCTTCATGAAACCACTTCTATTTGAGATCAAAATCCTACAAAAATATATACAAATTTTCAATTAATTTTTCTCAAAGAAATATATGCACACAAATGACCGTTTTGCCCATATATGAAGATGAATATGTGACAATTTGGAATAATTTCAATTTTTGGTTTAAACAAGTTAAAATACCCGATATGATCATTTATTTAATTCAAATAAATTAAATATGGTGGTAAAAATATGCACATTTACGTGCATATCAAGTGTAACGAGATAATGCCTTCGTTTTCGTTCGAACCCTGAACGAACTTGTATGGATGAATGCTATCAGACCATCGTCAATAGAGGACGATGAGCATTCCAAGATATGTTCTTAAAAGTTAATCGTAGCCTCAAGCCTCATCGACTGAGAATGGCTAAAACCGGGGAGATGCATGCAAGGCTAAGTGGGTAGCACCTAAGTAGGATAAGATTTTCCCCCGTCTAGAGGTCCCTTTTTATTCGGCCGTATGGGAGGTTATTTGGCCACAACAGCGGGGTTGTCTTATTCGGACTATCCAGTAAGGGGTAGCTACGGCTTTGCGATGGAGGTGATCAGGGTGGATCCTCGGTACAGTGATCTAGGCCACGTACTGTGATGGGCGGTACCCTAGTAGCCCTACCATTGTATGTAAACCAAACTCCAATAAGTGCCTGTAAGGTTTTGATTGTGCCCAACTATGTTGGAACATGAGATGTAAGTATTCCAATAATTTCTGTATTTTATACTGAAAACCCTAGACACTATTATAATATAACTGGATTTCCTATCAAATGTTTTGGTTATCTTAAGGTAAAAACTTGTCCGTGTTTATTTGCGGAGAGTCGTATGGGATACCTTTTATTTCAAAAGTTTTTCAAGTTAAGCAACTTAACCATTTGCTCACACCATACCCATGTCTGACCCGGAGTTTATTTTTTTTCATAAACTCTTAGGTACTCAAACTTTTATGAATAGCCAAGTGATCTGGTTTGTCTTGACGAAATTTGGAGAAGCTTGGAGCAGGAGCCTAGACATAGTATCTATCTATATCTTTCTGCTGTGTAGTGTCTTTTGTCTATTATTTTGGGATGTAATGACAATAGACAGGTCTTCACGACTGTCTAATTTAATGATGTTGTGTAACTGTGTACTCTGATGTAATGACTATGTAATAGATATGTGAAATATTATATTTGTTCCATTTTCGCAATGAGATTCTGATATTGCTGTTTCTTTCTTTCTATTTATTCTTTTTCTACCTATTTCTTTCTTATTGGTGATGCATCTTTCTGTGGAATGAATGGCGGATCGTCACAGTTGGTATCAGAGCGTAGTTTGAGATAATACCTAGGCTCTAGAGTAATATCTATCTTGCGAGCGCATATTTATAATTTTTATATAACTATATACCTATCTAAATTTGTTGGGTTACCTGTCCAGGTTGCCAACATGAGTTCAAGCGGAAGGGGAGTCAGAGCTGCAGGAAGAACATCGACCAATAATGGAAGAGGTCAGAGTACTAGCGAGGCTGTGAATCCAACACCGCCTCGAGTAAGTTTTGCTGCTTTGTGTAAGGATTTCACCAATCCGGGAGAGAGACCATTTAAAGGATCAGAGACCATTATAGAAGTTCTTGCTTGGTTACGCTCATGCGAGCGCATTTTTAAGAGTCGGGATTTGTCTGACGAGCAGAAGAGAGTGATGGCATCGCGGCAATTGCAAGAAGATGCTACAGCTTGGTGGGAGAAGTTACAGCAAATATCTCAGAGGACGATATTTCTTGGCATAGATTTAAGTCATTGTTTGAGGAACAGTTCATGCCGACAGCTGGAAGGACTCGTCTGTGTAGTGATTTTCTAGATCTGAAGTAGGGGAGTATGTCAGTTTCAGAATATGAGAATAAGTTTAATGTGTTGTCTCGCTAACAGACCTGGTTTAATCGACATGCCCCTTAAAAAAGAATGAGATGTTTGTGCAAGGAAAGAGGCCTAAGTTCCACGAGAAGATGACGACTTATCTAAAGGGATCTTTTGTGGAGTTGATCGACATGGCATTAAGGTATGAGGAGCTCATGAACAAGAAGCAGTTGGCATCTGCAACAACTCCACATGGGACTTCTTCCAATCCAAATAAAAGGAAATTCAACCTTAATTGGAAGAAGCAAGGCAAAGGGAAGCAGGGAGGAAACAATGGACCTCAGAAATGCCATGTATGTCAGCAAGAGGGTCACATGGCTAAGGAGTGTCCCAAAGGTAGATCACGGCAGTAGCAGTGACAGAGTGGACCGGGACCAGCTGTGGTTTAGAAATTTCTATGTTTCAATTTTCATCAGCCGTGTCACATGGTGAAGGCTCGTCCACTCTTCAAAAGGCCCAGTAGAACAATGTGTTCGCTCATGAAGGTGGTCCATCTTCTTCTTCTAAAGGCAAAGAGTTTTGGAAGGTACTTTGCTTTTGGATGGAAATTTTATTAGAGTTCTGTTTGATTCTGGTGCTTCTCTTTGTTTTGTTTCATTAGATGCGGTAGAGAAGTTTCATCTTTCCCCTAGTATGGTATATCATCCTATTTTTGTATCCAATCCTATAGGTGGAGTAACTAAGTTAGATAAGATCTATAGAGACCTAAGGATTTCTTATTTGTCTCATAGTTTTTCTTGCAACCAATTTGTATTGGATTTCAAAGGGTTTGATCTTATTTTGGGTATGGATTGATTGGATAAATATAAGGCTGTTTTGATTTGTGGAGAGAGAACTGTAACTTTGGAGACTGAGTTGGGAAGGATTGCAAAAGTGGCTTGCGATAATTCTGGAGTTCATTTGAGTAATCTTTTGCATGGAGTCGAGGTATCTCTAGAAGGCGTTGAGTCCATCGAAGTGGTCAGAGATTTTTCAAATGTCTTCAAGGAAGTTAAAAGTTTGCCCCCTCATCGGGAGATAGATTTTTGGATCGACTTGGTTCTGGGAGCAATACCAGTTGTTCAACCCAGTATAAGGATGGCGCCGAAGAGAGAGAAGAGCTAGTGAGAAGATCCAGGATTTCTTAGTGAAAGGTTTTGATCCGGCCTAGTTTTTCCAGTTGGGGTTCAGCCATTATCTTTGTGACCAAGTCGGATGGGCCATTGAGATTCTATATGGATTACCGAGAGTTGATTAAGGTCACTATTAGGAATAATTATCCATTACCTTGTACAGATCATCTTTTTGATCAACTCCATGGAGCTTCTGTTTTCTCCCAGTTGGATTAGCTTCGGGTTTCCACCAGTTAAGGATAGCTAAGGACAGTATACCCTTGACTGCATTCAGGGGACCCAATTGTTTTTATGAGTGGATGGTTATGCCTTTTGGATTAACCAACGCTCCTGCTTATTTTGTGTATTTGATGAACCGAGTTTTTCGAAATGTGTCGAATAAGTCGTGCTCGTGTTCATCGATGATATTCTGGTCAACTCTAAGTCTGAAAAGGAGCACAAGCAACATTTAGGAATAGTGTTGGAGACTCTAAGGAGGCATGTTCTGAGGGCTAGGTTTTCTAAGTGCTATTTTTGGAAATCGAAAGTCAGATTTTTGGGGCATACTGTTTCTAGAGTTGGTATTTCTGTAGATCCAGCCAAGGCAGGTACTATTCAGGAATGGAAGCAACTGTAGACTCCAACGGAAGTCCACGATTTTCAGGGTTTGGTAGGGTACTACAGGAAGTTTACCAGGAATTATTCTAAGATTTCTATGCACTTAACCAAGTTGACTCGGAAAGGAGCAAAGTTTGAGTGGACCCCCAAGTGTGAAGAAACTTTCTTGGATTTGAAGGCAAGGCTGATCAGTGCACCTGTTCTAGCTATTCCTGATGGTAAGAGCAAGTTTGAGGTCTACACAGATGCTTGTGAAGTTGGGTTAGGTGTAGTGCTGATGCAGAATAGGAAGGTAATTGCGTATGCAAGCAGGCGGTTGAAGCCACATGAAAAGAATTATGCTACGCATGATCTGGAGTTGTTGGCCATCGTCTTTGCTATGAAGATCTGGAGGCACTATCTATTAGGAGAGAAATTCGAGCTTTTTACAGATCACAAACCTTTGAAGTACCTTTTCTTCCAAAAGAATCTAAATTTGAGGCAGCAGAGGTGGGTAGAATTTTTGGCATCTTATGATTTGGATATTCTTTATACTCCGAGGAAGGCGAACATTATGGCAGATGCTCTGAGTAGGAATGCAGTTATGTCTCTTTGGGAAGTTGTTCCGCCTCTCTAGGAAAAGATCATAAGTAGTCAGATAAAGGATAGATCTTTTCCGGAATTGATTCTTGGAGTTAAGGATGGTCGATATTCATATTTCAAGATAGACAATCAGTGAGTATTGAGAATCAACGGTCTTTTGTGTGTGCCAGATGTGGATGGCTAGAGGCAGGAAGTTTTGCAGGAAGGTCACAAATCAAGGTTGAGTATCCACCCAGGGATTTCAAAGACATATAAGGATATGAGGAGTCTTATGGTGGTTGGGCGTGAAGAGGGACATTGCTGATTTTGTCAATGGATGTGCGATCTGCCAGGAGGTTAAAGGTGATCAACAGAAGACAGCAGGATTGTTGCAGCCTTTGGAAGTTCCTAAGTGGAAGTGGGAAATGATTTTTATGGATTTTGTCGATGGTTTGCCAAGAACCAAAAAGGGAAACGAAAGAATATGGGTAATTGTAGACCGGTTATGCCCATTTTATTTCGGTTAAGGCAACCCGTACTGTAGCATCTTTGGCAGAGATTTTATTAAGAGAGATGTCAGACTGCATGGTGTTCCAGCTAGCATTATTAGATGTGATCCTATCTTCACCGCAAATTTTGGGAAGCTTTGCAATCAGTTTTTGGTACGATTTTGAGTTTGAGTATAGCCTATCATCCCCAGACCTATGGACAAACAGAAAGGCTAAATCGAATTCTAGAGGATATGCTAAGGGCTTATGTTTTGGGTTTTGATGGATCTTGGGAGGACGAGCTACATTTAGTGGAATTCTCATATAATAACAGTTATCAGGCGAGCATCAAGATGGCACCCTATGAAGATTTTTATGGAAGAACTTGTAGATCCCCATCCTGTTGGGTAGAGTCAGGAGATTGTCTTGTTCTTGGTCCAGATTTGATCCAAGAGCCATCTACAAAGGTAGAGCTTAAGAAGAAGAGAATGAAAGCAACGTAGAATCGCTAGAAGAAATATGCGGACAAGAGATGAAGATAATTGGAATTTGAGATTGGAGTTTTGGTCTTTGTTAAAGTTTCCCTGATAAAAGGAGCAATAAGATTTGGAAAGACGGGAAAACTTGCCTCACGGTACATTGGTCTGTTCCGAGTGCTTGAGAGGGATGGTATTGTAGCCTACAGGATTAAATTTCCACTCTGGATGGTTGGAATTCACAATGTTTTTCAAGTATCTCATCTAAGGAAATACATGCATGACCCAACTCTTGTTGTGGAGCTAGCAGTGCAAGAAGACTTAGAGATCGAACCAGACTTATCTGTCGTTAGGAATCCTGTCCAGATCGTTGAACAAGACAAGAGGCAGCTCAGAAACAAGGTGGTGAAGCTAGTCAAGGTGCAGTGGCGCGAGGAACCCATAGATTGTACTTGGGAGACTCTGGATAGTTTTAGGAAGGCTTATCTGGATCTGTGTTCGGATAGTTAGTAATGTTTATTTGGATGAATTGTTTATTTAGTTGTTAGTGTATGAATGATATGTATGCTTGGATTGTTGAAATAGAAAAAAGCTTTTGGATTGTCTTTTTTTTAACTTCAAGGACCAAATACTTTTAAGGGAAAAGGAATGTGATATACCAGAAATTTCAAGTAATTAAAATACGATAATCCCCTTCATTAATTATTTAAAATTGGAAAAATTATAATCTTCAAACAATAATAATAATGTGTTGTTTTCATATATATATAAATATAAATAGATTTTAAATAGAATTATTATTTACAAATTGAATTTGTGTTTGTTTAAATATATATATATATATATATATATATATATATTTGAATTTATTTTGAATTGGATTTTAAATTGAATTTGAACTGGATTTAAATTTGAAATTTAAAAGATAATTATCTTAAAATGTTTTAGATTTAAAAATATATATATAAGATTTTTTTGTTAATATATAATTTGTTCGATAATATTTTCTTTTAAGAATTTTATTTATCTAAATTAAGAAAGTATTTATTAAATAGTAAAATTAATACAAAAGCTTTATACTAACATTTTAAAATAATTAAAAAATTGCATAATGACAAGTGTTAGTTTATAAATCATCTTAATAACAAGTGTAATGAGATTAAAATATGTAAATGACAAATGTTAAGGAATTTAAGAAGTGTCATATTTTATTTTATTTTCTTTTATATTTTTAATAAATCCTAGTTTAAGTCTGTATGTTCATCTTTCTCTTCTCTTCATTTCTTTTTCCTATCTCATTTTCAAAAAAAAGAACAAAGAAAAACTCAAACCTGTAAAACATTTCACACTAGATCAAACTAAAAACCTATAAACATTTTTCAACCAGACCAAAACAAAAGCCGGTAACATTTTTCAAACCTAAGAATAAATCAAAGAAAACTCAAGAAAAATCAAGACAAGAACATCTCAGTTTCAATGATCAACTTTCCCAGTAACAAGCTTTCAGAGATCAAAAGCAATACAAATTTCCAGTTAAACAAGTTCAAGCTTTTTTTTTAAATTCTAGTTTTCAAGCATCTCAGTTCAAAGCTCTCTGTACATCAACAGGTTAGTAAACTTTTTATTTAAAAAGTTTAGGTAAATAAAAATCTATGCTTATGAATTTTTGAGATGAATGATGCTTTGCATGTGTAAATATAAGTGTAATCTCTGTATATATGTATGTGTTTGAAGTGTGCATGTTTGTATACCTGGGTATATCTCTGTTTCATAGTTCAGAGCTTAAAATTTTGATCAAAATTCAAAATATTTTCATCTGTTCTCTAATAGGTTTTGATTTTCGAACAAGATAAGTTTTTCTAAACATAATCTAGGTTCTAAAAATATATTCAAGTATAATAGGTTAAAAAATCTTCAGCAATCTAGAAAATACTATAGCAATTTTAAAACATGTTAAAATCAAATGTTATAATTTGCTGATTCAAGTATACAACTTGAATCGACTCTAGAAGATATGATTTTTAAAAAGAAAATCATGATTTTTAGAATTGAACCGGGTGTGTATTTCGGCATTGGCTAGAAACTTAACTTTGAGCAAATTCTGGTGGCCGGAGGTCTCGGAGTGGTCGAGGTTTCTTTTGAGGTTGCTGGGGAGTTGCCTAGTCGGGGAAAAATGGGTGGAGGTTTTCTCAGCCACCGTAGTGTCGGCAATCATTCAAAGTACAGTTTCAAACCCAAAGTGGGTCGAGGTCGAAAATTTAACTGCTGCGGTGTCTCCGGTGAATTGGAGTTCGTCAGACTTGGGGCGTTGGAAGCATGGATGTCTGGCGAAACTTTGGACAGGGTTTCGCGATCTTTGGTAGTCGGCGTCGTCGTGTCGAGGCAGTTTTCTGGTGATGGCTGTTGTGCCAGTTTGATCGAGGTAACTCGATTTTGTTTCCGAGTTTGATTCATGTTTCTAGGTGGTCAGATGGCAAGAATGGGTCGAGTTCTGATGTGCACGTAAATGTGCACATTTTTGTCATCATATTTATTCTTTTTAAATTAAATAAATGATCATATTAGGTATTTTAACTTGTTTAAACCAAAAGTCGTATTATTTGAAATTGTCACATATTCATCTTCATCCAAGGGCAAAATGGTCATTTTTGTGCGTATATTAATTTGAGAAAAATTAATTGAAATTTTTTATATTATTTTATAGGAAATTACACTCAATTACAAGTGGGTTCATGAAGGAAAATGCATGCACAAAATGAATACAAAGGAATGAAGATGGAAATAATTCAAAGTGAAGAACATGGAGGACCCCACCTACCCACTACCTAATGTACAAATTAAAGGCTAATGCACATGCTAAAAGGCATTTAAAGCTTCATGTAAATTTAAGTGGGGGATTATTAAAGCTAATGATAACTTGGCCACCACACTTCCTCCAAGGGCATTTTGGGTACTCCCCAAAAATATGCATTAGGGTTTCTAACTTGTATAAATACCCCTTATGTTTCATGTAGCCATCCTCCTCTTAGTTAGTTAGTTTTAGTTTAGAAAATAAAAGAAAGCTCTCTTTCTCTTTTCATGGCTACTTAGTCATTTCTTCTCTTATGTAATTCTTTTCTTTTATGCAATGTTAATTATTGTTTCTTTTTAATTACATGTTCATTTCCTTTTATACAAGTAGTGTAGATTGTCCTTTATGCAATTAGAATAGTTGTCTTTTCCATTAGCTTTCATTTTCCTTTCTTTTTGCTTTCATGTTGCTTTCTACATTCGTTGATTTGATAACAAATATGAGAGCTTAATCCCTACAATTTAGGGGTAATGAAGCTCTCTAGTGTATAGATGCAACATTATGATGTTTATACTCTCTTTTTGTGCTTTAATGGAAACACTTGAAGTGGTTTAATGATGTTGTTTAGCTTTGAATTTGATAGTCTATGTTGTTCATAACAAATAGGCTATGCCTAAACAAACATAATACAAATTGCCTCTTCATTTAAATATGATTATGGCAAAGAAGTGAATGTTGAAATTGAAATTTGATAGCCTATATTTCTAAATAATAGTTAATAGGCTATGCTTAAAATAGATTTTTATTTCAACTTTGTTGCCATATATCATGAGAGTTAAAAGTGTATTAGTGATTGTGTTATAATTTGATGGTTTATATTGAGCTAATTAATAGCACAAATATACCATACTTATGATAAGCACATCAACTAATTCACTAATGACAAGAAAAGAGAGATCATAACTTCATTTTGCTGATTTATGTGATCTAGAGAGTGGAAATTGCCTCTAAATTGTCTTAACACTCTCATATTTTTATCTACTTTCTTTTGTCATTTTTTTTTTAGTAAATCACTCTTCCATCTTTGGTTAATTTGATTGAGTAGAATTTTAAAATCATCAATTCCCTGCGGATTGACCCGTATTTGTACACCGTGCTACACTCGTACACCGTGCGCTTGCGGTTATTTTTAATTTAAATTCGTTCGACGGTTTTCTAAACCGATAGAATTTTCGTCGACGAACAAGTTTTTGGCGCCGTTGCCGGGGAGTTGATTTGATTTTTATTTTCTATTTTTCGAATTATTTTTGTTTGGTTTTGTGTGTTTATTTTGTGTGTTTGTTTGCACTAAAAAAAATTGTGTTGTGTTTGTTGTTTGATTTTGTTTGTGTGTTTGTTGTTGTTTTCTAGTGATTTGTTCATTTGCATTTCATATTTAAAAAAAAAACATACAGAAAACAAAAACAAAAAAAAACAGTTTATTTCATTTACATCTGTAATTTTTGCTTTGATTTCACAAATTTAGCTTTTACATTTGTAAATAGTTCCACTCTGTGCATTTTCTCTCTGTGCATTTCTTTTTCTGTTCAATTGTAGTCATTTCTACTTCTCTGTTCAAAGTTTCTCTATTCATTTCTACTTCTCACTTGCTTCAACTTCTCTTCAGTTTTGAACTGTTAACAAAGTTCCACTTCAACTTCCACCTCCTTCCTTCAACCAAATTCACATCATCTAACATCCACCAGCAACTGTGCATCCACTACAGCCATCACAATCTTCAAACCACTACTCCATTCATAACTGCCAGTCTTCCATAGACACTGTCCTCCCAAACACTTCCAACCTGCAGTAGCCACTAATCCATACATCTAATTCACCCACCAGAGAGCTTCTAACAGTAACTGCATACAATACAACCAACATCAACCATTACGAATTCCTGCACAACCTCCACTCTTCTCTGACCGCAGTGCCAAACCACCTGCAGTGCCATTACCAAAAACCCCTCTATCACTTCCTCTGACACACATTCCTTGTCAACCTCTATACTTCTCACGTCACCCCGTAGCAAGACGCTCCATAGCCATACATCTCACCTCAGCAGCAGTTCACCACCACAGTTGCCACTGCCTAACCATCCTCATATCAGACATTACATTGCAACTGCCAATAATCACCATTTATCATCATACTTAGCTACTGCTACTTCTACAACCACTGCTCTCCAGCCTACAATTCTGTCATCATCTGAAATCCCCAATTGCGGCCACCACGTCTCCAACTTCAGACAACAAAAACATTTCATTTCTACCTTGTACATACCATCCACCATCAACATTACATAGCCACTGTCACACCATCAAAAATTCCCAACTTCAACTTTTTCTCTGGCCATCATTTCATTTACCAAACTTGCCTCCTACACCCATCTCTGTACAAACACATTCATCTACTTCAGCAACTTCTCAACCAATTTACTGCCTTCCTCCTCACAATTCAGAGATCTCCTCTTACAAACAACATAGCCATCAACCCGACTTGCACTTCTCTGTACATAGCCAACCACCATATACAACCATCCCATACTATTCAAACTCCACTGCAATCTCCACCTACAACCATTGCCAAACTGTTCTCTCTCACTGAAACAAGCATTTCATCTCGACCTCAACATCCAACATCTGCATCCTAACCGCGACCTCACAGCAACAACACTCGACCAATCAGCAACCATCCTCAACCGAAATAACCCAAATTCCTCCACGCCTGAATCGAATATCACCTCTACCCATCGACCTCCGCCCTCAATTGCATTGAAATACCACCGCGAAACCAAACTACAAGTCTACAACCACTCCACCGCGAACTCGCTTCGAATCGACTTCATCCCCAATCCACAGCCTTCTCAAACCACCACCTTAAACCCCGTCCCAAAAACACCCTGAACAACTCACCGCATCCTTCAACCGCCAATTGTACGCAATTCCACTATCTCCCCCTCTTAACAATCAAATAGGAACCGAGCTTTAAATTCGAGCATAGATTTTGAATGCCATCGTGATTTTTAGATTAAATTGATTTTGGGTTTGTTTGAATTTGACCGAAAATAAAAAAAAATTCGTTGTCGTTTGTTTCTGAGAAGATCGAGACTGGGGAACAACTAAGTTGCGATGTTATTTTTATCATATACATGGAGTTGTTCGTGGGCTTGTTTTGTGGGCCTAAGTTTGTTTGAGTGTTGAGTTTGAGTTGTTTAAGAGGGGATAAAATTGTGTTTGAGTTTGAGTTGTTTTAAAGTTGTTTTAAATTGTTCAATTTCCAGGCTACAAGACTGCTTGCTAAAAATATATATATATAAAAAAATTTGCTTTTGTATCAAGGGCCAATCAATAAAAGTTTTGCTTTTTTTTTCCCTCCTAGTAAAAAAAAAGGTTTGAATTTATTTTCATTTGTTTTGTTTTAATTTTTTCCTTTTTTTTTCTTTTCAGGTTGCCAAAGCAGAATTTCAAAAGGAGAAGAACTGCTGCCAAAAATAATTGCTTCGCTTGCCAAAATAAAATAAACTGCTTGCTATTTCTATTGTTTTTATTTGTCTTGCATTGTTGTTTGCTTGCATTTTAAAAAAAATACAAAAAAAAATCTATTGTAGTTGCATTGTTAATACACGTTTAATTTCTGCTTTGCATTTTCATCTTAGATTTTGATTAATAATAACGGTTAGACATCGATAACACTTAATTGTATATTGACAATTTGTCTTTTTTGAACAATTTAATTTCTTGGTGTCTAGGTTACGGCAGAGTAATAACCATTTATAAATATTACGGTGATTCGTAAATATTATAGTGGTTGTTCCTCTGAAGGTACTTAAACCTTCGGCTGCATTGCTACGGTGATTCGTGGTGCACCGATAAATCCTGTCTGTTACCCGGCTGTGAACTATCTTGTTGATTTAAGACAATTTGTGATTATACAATTTTGGGTTAACTTAGGATAAATAATTTGTAATTAGACATCTGCATTCATTTAGTTGCATTAGTTCATGCATATTTAAAAAAAACAAAAAAAAAAATTCAAAATCCAAAACTAAAAAAATTGTAAATATTTCTTAACTTGGTTCTTTTTTCTTTTTCTTTTTTTGTTCCTTTTTCCTTTGAGAATTTTCATATCAAAATTCAAAAAACCCAAAAAAAATTAGAAAAACAAAAATCCAAAAAAAATATATAAAACTTTGTCTTAAAAAAAAGAAGCCAAAAAATTTGAAAATCCAAAAAACAAAACAAAAAAATCAATTTCCTTTTGAAAAATAAATTTTATCTGTAAATATTTTTCCTTTATAAAAAAAAAATTCTTGAAAATGTCTGAGTTTCCTTTCCCCTACTCACTTGAATTTTACAATAGTTGTGAAAATCAATATAATCCATATGATTTCACTTCGAATTCGTATGAATATTTTAACGACAACTATTCTTTAGACAATTCGAATTTTGAAAAACAATGTTTTCAAAACGATGACCAACCCTCGAATCTCGAAAATAGCATTTCATCTCTACTTGAAATCTCTACACAACAAAATCAAATGATAAATGATTTGTGTAATTCTTATTTGTGTGATAACACAAGTCAAAATTTTCAAAATAGTTCACTTCAAAATTCAAATGATTTCGAGTATAACCCATGCCAATTCAATTTCGAGCTTCAAAACAAATTTCAAAATCAAGACGAAAATGTGAACCAATTTTCATATAATTTTGGCAATGGGAATAATCTCGACCGCGATATAATTGAAAACTTTGGTTATCAACAAATTCAAAGTGAAAATTTTCAAACTAATAATCATGGATTTGACTTTGTTGACCAAATGGAAGAAGATAACGAGGATTTATTACTTGAGAAATACAAAACTTTTCGTGAAAATCATAATCAAATCCCAACTTCGGAAGAATCAAATCCACCGTTGATTGGAATTAACGATTCTTGTCCTCAATAAGTCCAAATCGAAAGTTTTCAAGTTAATAATCACAAATTTGACTTTGTTGAACAAATGAATGAAATGTACAACGATCACATGGATTTGGTGTTCGAAACATATTTGAATCAACGTAATAAACATACTCAAATCCCAAAGTATGACGAGTCAAGCGATAATCCATCTTTTACCCAAATCGACGATTTTCAAATAACAACTTTCGAAACTGAAAATGACATTCTTAATGATGTTGTTGAAAATTTGGTAATTGAGTTGGATTTCAATTCTTTTGAGGGTGAGAAACTCGATTTAAATTTCGATCTTCCTTTTTCTGAAAATTTGAAGACAACAACTTTGGATTTTGAAATGAATATATGCGATGAAGTTATTGATAATCCAACGAAGGAAGATGAATTTAACGAACACGAGTTTTATGAACTTTTCGAAAATGAGCCGTTAAACTCTAAAGGGGACGATTTGAATCAACATTTTGATTTTGAAATCGATGATAAGCTTGAATTTGGTGAAAATAAACTTGAGCTTCAATCAATTGTTTTGTCGACCCTGAAAATCATCGAAAATAAAACAAATCGTACGATTTTTAATAAAACGACATTCGTTTTTCCAAATCGACAATCAACTTCAAATTCTTTTACGATTTGGTTTTTCGTGCTTAAGCCGTGTCTCACGCATTTGACGAGACAAATGAATTGGTCTTTGGAAGACCGTTTCATTTACTTTTTGACTATATACTTTCTCATCTCTTGTAAATAATAATCTTTCACGTAAATATTAGATTTTTATTTTTATTTTCTCCTTCCACTTGGGTTGACTGTGGGGACACAGTCAAAATCAAGTGTGGGGGGAGACTCATTTTCTTTTTGATTTTTCATGATTAAATTTTCATTTTTTCTTTTTTCTTCCAAAACTCAAAAAAATATCAAAATTTTAAAATACAATTTTTTTTTAGCATTTTGATTTATTTTTAAAGAAACACTATAGGATAAATATATGGTTTTGGTTTATTAAATTGAAATTTTTGAAAATTTATTCGTCTTAACAAAAATAAAAATGAAGTTTGATTATAAATAAC
The DNA here is from genome assembly GCA_030765085.1 of Allium cepa. Taxonomy (NCBI): domain Eukaryota; kingdom Viridiplantae; phylum Streptophyta; class Magnoliopsida; order Asparagales; family Amaryllidaceae; genus Allium; species Allium cepa. The sequence goes on along the minus strand of CM060943.1, from coordinate 868,119,285 downwards.
AATGGTTTAACTGGTATATAGGAAGGTTCATACGTGTTAATTATGAAATACATCCTAATTGAAAATCTTTGTTTTAAAAGTGATGAATTTAAAGTAAAGGATATAACATTTTTTTGTCTTCTAAGTTAAATGGTGGTAAGATAATTTTGCAAAACTCCCTCCCAAAAAAAAAAAATTTTAATAACATCCAAGTATTCACTCTCATTTAAAAGTCCTCACGGTTATGCAGGGGTGATTACGTGGAATTTTTGATTATGTGCTTTCATACTCATTTAAAAGTCCTCACGGTTATGATGTATTGAACACATGTATGTAAAAAAAAGACTTAATAAAAACCACCTACGGTCGATAGTGTATGCATGAAAGTGTGTGCACTCGCCATGCTCTGTACTCCCCTCACATAAGCCCGAAAGGCAGTGCATGTGTGGTATATCTGGCCTCAGTTTACCTGAGCTAGGTGTGAAATTTTTCTTGCAAATAATGAGAGAGCAAGCAATTGAAATCCTAGCACTATTTTTACTTATTTGATTTGATTTGTTATTGAAAAGAAATGAAAATACCACTTTGATAAACTTTGATAATCAACTAAGGATCCATTTTATAATTACACTTTGTTATCAACCGAAACAACAAGTTAAACTATTGTCAATTTGTTATGATAACTTGATTTTTGTTGGAAATTTTGACCAGTAAATGACATAAATTTTCAAGAGAATAACCAAAACCTATATTTAACTTATTCGTGTCAATTTAAAAATAAATCCTTCATTTGTAAATATTTTCAAAAATTTGCATTTATCTCTTTGTAAATAAATCTTGCATTTTGTAAATATTTTCATCCCGCACTTGGATTTTGTGGGTAGTATCCGCTGAAAACCCTCACGAGACAACACTCGTCCTACTGGGGACACCCAGAGGTTTAACGGCTTGTTCCATACGCTTAATGCAATCGTGCTTCCTACGAAAACAGATTTATCTTAGTTTCCCTTTATTCGAGGACGAATAAAAAGATAAGTGTGGGTGTATTTGATGTGCACGTAAATGTGCACATTTTTATCATCATATTTATTCTTTTTAAATTAAATAAATGATCATATTAGGTATTTTAACATGTTTAAACCAAAAGTCATATTATTTGAAATTGTCACATATTCATCTTCATCCAAGGGCAAAATGGTCATTTTTGTGCGTATATTAATTTGAGAAAAATTAATTGAAATTTTTTATATTATTTTGTAGGAAATTACACTCACTTACAAGTGGGTTCATGAAGGAAAATGCATGCACAAAATGAATACAAAGGAATGAAGATGGAAATAATTCAAAGTGAAGAACATGGAGGACCCTACCTACCCACTACCTAATGTACAAATTAAAGGCTAATGCACATGCTAAAAGGCATTTAAAGCTTCATGTACATTTAAGTGGGGGATTATTAAAGCTAATGATAACTTGGCCACCACACTTCCTCCAAGGGCATTTTGGGTACTCCCCAAAAATATGCATTAGGGTTTCTAACTTGTATAAATACCCCTTATGTTTCATGTAGCCATCCTCCTCTTAGTTAGTTAGTTTTAGTTTAGAAAATAAAAGAAAGCTCTCTTTCTCTTTTCATGGCTACTTAGCCATTTCTTCTCTTATGTAATTCTTTTCTTTTATGCAATGTTAATTATTGTTTCTTTTTAATTACATGTTCATTTCCTTTTATGCAAGTAGTGTAGATTTTCCTTTATGCAATTAGAATAGTTGTCTTTTCCATTAGCTTTCATTTTCCTTTCTTTTTGCTTTCATGTTGCTTTCTACATTCGTTGATTTGATAACAAATATGAGAGCTTAATCCCTACAATTTAGGGGTAATGAAGCTCTCTAGTGTGTAGATGCAACATTATGATGTTTATACTCTCTTTTTGTGCTTTAATGGAAACACTTGAAGTGGTTTAATGATGTTGTTTAGCTTTGAATTTGATAGTCTATGTTGTTCATAACAAATAGGCTATGCTTAAACAAACATAACACAAATTGCCTCTTCATTTAAATATGATTATGGCAAAGAAGTGAATGTTGAAATTGAAATTTGATAGCCTATATTTCTAAATAATACTTAATAGGCTATGCTTAAAATAGATTTTTATTTCAACTTTGTTGTCATATATCATGAGAGTTAAAAGTGTATTAGTGATTGTGTTATAATTTGATGGTTTATATTGAGCTAATTAATAGCACAAATATACCATACTTATGATAAGCACATCAACTAATTCACTAATGACAAGAAAAGAGAGATCATAACTTCATTTTGTTGATTTATGTGATCTAGAGAGTGGAAATTGCCTCTAAATTGTCTTAACACTCTCATATTTTTATTTATTTTCTTTTGTCATTTTTCTTCTTTTTTTTAGTTAATCACTCTTCCATCTTTGGTTAATTTGATTGAGTAGAATTTTAAAATCACCAATTCCCTGCGGATCGACCCGTATTCGCCGCGTGCTACACTCGTACACCGTGCGCTTGCGGTTATTTTTAATTTAAATTCGTTCGACGGTTTTCTAAACCGATAGAATTTCCGTCGACGAACAAGTTCGATTTGTCGGCGATGGTCTTGGAGGCCAGAGCTTCGCCGTAGGTCGGTGCATGTGCACGGGATTGTCTGGTGGTGTCAGTGTTTGGGGATGGAGTTGGCACGAAGGGAAACTCGGGGTTTCGGCAGTTTTTCTCGAGTTTATATTTGGAAATTTAAGTGTTAGTATGTTTCGGGTTTTAAAAGTTTTAACAAGTTTTAAACTTAACCAAAAAAAAGTAAAAGGAGAATACTCGGGTAGGACCCGAGTGAGGGTCGGGTTGAACTCGAAGCAAGTTTTAAAATAGTTTTTAAAAGTTTTTAAAAAGCAAGTTTTAAAATTAAAATAAATCTAGTTTAAATTTATTTCTTAAATCTAGTTCTTTGCATAATAAATGTTTTAAGTAATGGATTTAAGGAAGTGATATATTTATTTAACTTAAATTTGTTAAGTTAAATTTGTAAGTTATTTAAAATTTAATTTGTAAATGTAATTAACTGTTAATTAAAAAGATAAATGTGTTAATGATAATGAAGGAATTAGTAAGATAAATGATTTATCTTCAAAAGTTAATTTAGGTTTTAATGATTTGAGATTAATTTAATTAGTAATTAAAGAGCAAATAGTAATTTTATTAATTAATGATTAAGGAATAATTAATTTTTAATTAAGGGTCTGGTTAATTTATTAGAGATTAATTAATTGATAATTAAGAATTAATTGATTAAGTGATTAAGATTAATTAATTTATAATTAGATATTAATTAATTTAATATTTAAAGATTAATTAAGTTGTAATTAAGTATTAATTAATTAATTAAGTAATTAGAGATTAATCAATTGGTAGTTAAGGATTGGTCAACTAGTAATTAAGGATTAATTAATTTATAATTCAGTTTTATTAATTAATAATTAAAGTTTATTAATTAAAAATTAAAGAATAATTAATCAGTAATCAAAGATTAATTAACTGGGTATAAGGAAAGTAAGGAATGATTAATTAATTAAATGATTGTAATTAATTAATGATTGATTAAGCAGGGATAGGTGATTAATTCTTAAGTAATTAATTTGAATTTAATTAAATTAATTATAATATGGATTAATAATTCTTGCTTGTGGATGATTATTTGAGTAGAATTTCGGGATTAATTGATATCTATTGAATGATAATTTGTGATATTCTATGATGTGATATTGGATATAGTTGTGATAAATGTATGTTATTTATCTGTGATAAATGCTGTGTGAATTCAAAGTATTGAATTAAATTGTTTAAACCTTAAACAACTGAACCTTTAAAACGACGTTTGGATTTCGATGAGATCAGGATCAGAAAGTTTGATTTTTCGAAAACCACATCGATCCAAGTAAACGATAGGTCATGAAATCTTAAGTGAAGATCACGATAGAGTTTCAGAGTGCAAGGATTATTGTCATTAACTCGGAGGGTGATTCTAAAATGAGTGTAATGAGATAATGCCTTCGGTTTCGTTCGAACCCGGAATGAACTTGTATGGATGAATGCTATGAGAAATTGTCAATGGAGGACGATGAGCATTCCAAGATATGTTCTTAAAAGGTAATCGTAGCCTCAAGCCTCACCAATCGTTAATGGCTAAAACAGGGGATATGCACGCAAGGCTAAGTGGGTAGCACCCAAGTAGGACAAGATTTTCCCCTGTCTAGAGGTCCCATTTTATTCCGCTGCGTGGGTGGTTGTTTGGCCACAATCGCGGGGTTGTCTTATTCGGAAAATCTAGTAAGGGGTAGCTCTTACTTTATGATGCAGGGGATCAGGGTGGATCCCTGGTACAATGATCTAGGCCACGTACTGTGACGGACGGTACCCCAGTGGTCCTGCCATTGTATGGAATTTAAACTCCAATATGTACCTGTACAGTTTTGATTGTGTCCAACTATGTTGGAACATGAGATGTAAGCATTCCAGCTCTTTCTGTATTTTATATTGAAAACCCTAGGCACTACTATAATATAACTGGATTTCCTATCAAATGTTTTGGTTATCGTAAGGTAAAAACTTGTCCATGTTTATTTGTGGAGAGTCTTACGAGATACCTTTTATTTCAAAGGTTTTTCAAATTAAACAACTTAACCATTTACTCACACCAAACCCATGTCTGACCCGGATTTTATTCTATTTTTCTTAAACTCTTGGGCACTCAAATTTTTATGAATAGCCAAGTGATCAGGTTTGGCTTAACGAATTTTGAAGAAGCTTGGAGCAGGAGCCCAGATGTATCTATCAATATCTTTCTGCTATGTAGTGTCTTTTGTCTGTTATTTTAGGATGTAATGACAATAGACAGGTCTTCACGACTGTATAATGTAATGATGTTGTGTAAATGTGTAATCTGATGTAATGACTATGTATTCGATATGTGAAATATTATATTTGTTCTGTTTCCGCCATGAGATTCTGATATTGTTGTTTCTTTCTTTCTATCTATTCTTTTTCTACCCATTTCTTTCTTATTGGTGATGCATTTTTCTATGGAATGAAAGGCGGGTCGTCATAAATCATGTCATTATTTATACATGGATTTCTTTATTTGTTTTTTGTTTAAATTTAGTTTTTATTTTATATGTTATTATAGAATAAGTAACTCTTAAGCAGCCCCATTGCTAGGGATTACTTAGAAAAATATGCCAAGTTAAGGAGAATTACTTAGAAAATTCCTCGCTCTTGAAATCCTCAAGAGTGGCCAGATATTTCTTTCTTAGGGATCTACAAAATCTTTACACGTAACATCCTCGAATTCACTTTGATTTTGTAGGCAAGGAAAAGGAAAATATTCTTAAGGTAATTCGAAAATATTATATGAAATTAATCTGTTGTCATGAAAGTCCCCCGATTGGAGAATGGGATTACAGCAAATGCTCTTCAGCTGTTACCCCAGAAGGATTAATGCCATTTTTGTATCAACACTTACACTTTTGGTTAATTCTTTAGACAAAATTAAAAATGTTCTTTCCGGGCTTTAAGTGTGATAAGAAAAAGAGTGAACTTAATTATAACAATGATGTTTACCCTCTATCTTATTTCCTCTTGAGTTGTAACCCATTATATTGTAATGAACGAAATTTGTTCTTTGGATATTGATTTCTTTTTTGTTTATTTGAATAGGAAACACAGTTCACGATTACTTGACTCCCATAAGATTCTTTATATCATTTCACCAATCTCAAAGATAGATCAGTTGTGGATCTTCATCTAAAGATCTTTTGTCTACCAGACTCCAAAGTAATACTCAATCGTTGGAATGGCATGGGAAATTTTTGCTTCAAAAGGCGATTATTAGAGGCCTTAATAACCAAATTACCAGTCTCGTAGACGACATTAAGAAGAAAGATGAGGTTTTTTCTCAATTGAAACGCCAATTTAAACTAAATCTTTCGACCGAATTCGATCATGAGATGTCCAAGCATTACTAACTAATAGGTGATTTGGAGATAAAGCTGAAGGATAGCTACGCATAATGTAAAATTTTTTAATTTATCATAGGAAGTGGTATCCCGAATATTAATTTATAGATTTCTCCACTCTCCCTAACTGTCAGGAGATCAACGAGGTCTTATTCTTTAGCCATTCAAAAATTCCATACAACAACAAACCCTCCTTTAGGTTTAGATGAAAAAGTGGTAGGCGAATGGTGCAGAAAAGTTGAATTTTAAGTGATGAAATACCTCGACGATCAACAAAAACAAAGATACTCAAAATTGATCAATGAGGATGCAGCCAAAATTCAAAAGCTCGAATAGGAAAGGTACCTTCTTCAAAAGTATATTGCCAATTTAGAAAGACAGAATAATACTATTAAAGGTGCAAACAATGCTTTCAATCATGCTCTGAAGACTCGTATCGAGTCTATTGATGATACTGATAAGAGTAGGAAAAATGAAAAGAAGCTTAAAGAATTCTTCGTGTAGCAATACAACACATTTTTGATCCTTAACTATTGAGAATCTAGAGAAGATTGCACACGATCTTTGAGGCACATACTTGTTTTTAATCTTTTGGTACCAACATTTTATTGTATAATATACTTTGAAATTAATTTATGTAAATTATATAAATATCACCTGGCTTGTAGCCCTTACCTATACTTATATATTTGTTTCTGAATCTAGTTCTTGATAACCTTGAGTATGGTTCTTAAATTTGTTGAATCATTTGGTCTTCCTCATCGGTCTTATTTTCCTACAACGTACAAAGTAGACAACATTTATATCATTAATTTCAGATTTATATATGTAACGACCCATATTTTTAACTATTTGAAATTATTAAATTTAATACGATTATTGAATAAAAATGGTAGAAAATAAAATTTAACGAGTTATTAGAGTAGTTACTGAATATGAACTTGGATTTTTTTGAATAACCAATTACGAAGATTTTGGCGGTAATAAGTTAAAGTTAAATTATATATTGAAAGTGTTTGTTATCTATAAATGGAATTAAATTATAAATATTGAATTATTTAGATAGAAATGAAATATTTGTTGATAACTAAAAATTCGATTGAAATGAATGGTTATTAATGTAATTTATTGAATAATTTAATTGTTTAAATTTATTATTGGAAATTATCTGAATAATTGAATTCTAGATTTTATGTGAATGAAAATGATGTCAAAAGTTGATTTAAATTTTAGGATAATATGAATGAAGATCATTTATTTCTAAAAATGAATTTAAAAGTGAATAATTAGAAATTAAAATTTTTATATCATACTTAACGAGCAAAAATAGCCACTGCGGCCACTGTCTTAGATTTCGAAAAAATTAGTTTCATCGGATCCGTAATAATGAATTATTATAAGATTTCAATTTCGTATCGATCAGACTTATTGTTTGACCATACGAGTTTGAAACGCGTAGAAGTTTATATTTGAATTCAAATATAATAATTGGGTTCAAAAAGTCATCTTCACCATGCGATCGAATTAGGTCCCGGAACTTGTTCCATTGCATTCGGAATAGGAGTAAAACATTATAAACGCCGGGTGACATGCTTCACTTGGAGTTCGTAAGGAGAAGTACGTGAATAGTGAAATTAATAATAAAACAATACGTATACGTGTACATATACGCGTATCTAAGCAAACCCTAACTATCTCTTACCCTAGCCGCCTCAATAACGTTAAATGGCCAAGACGATCGATCGTTCCTCTTCCATTTTCTCCCAACCTGTCCCATATTTTTGAATTGTTCATAAAGGAAAGTCGTAGAGCACGGCGAAGGCTAGGGTCTGGCAAAGTATGGTGGTCGTCGGAGGTCTGTGGTGGCTGAAATTATAATTGACGTGGGCTATGGTTTAGGTTTGGATTTCATGACGATGGTTGAGCTGTTGGGGACGACGTCGGCACTGGTTCAGGTATCAAGGCTAGGGCCAGCGGCAGTGAAGTTCTGGTGGGGTCCAGTGTTCAAAAGCGACAATAGCATGGGAAAGGACAGACGTCGATTTTTGGGTTGGTTCGTGTCGTGAGGAGCGAATGATCGGGTGAGGCTGGTGGGGCGGAGGAGCTTAGAGGTTGGGCTATCTTTGGTGACAGACATGGCGAGGTTCGGTCGTTGCTAAGTGGAGCATCATTCAATGAAGCAGAGTGACAGTGTTATGTTGCGATGTTTTAGTACAGTGAAGAACAGCAAGCGCTAATCTGGGTTTAAACGAGGTAATTATCTTCTAATTAATTTGTTATTTAGTTAATCAAATTGAATTAAAATTCAAATGTATTAATCCATATCTCCTTTGCATGAGGTCAAATTGGCGAGCGGTCAGTTGCATTGGACGTGTATCATCATTATCTACGATGTGAAATGGATCTGTGATTTATTTGATGCTGAAAATATTTTCAATTCAAATAAAGGTGAGTGTTTTATAACGCTCATGAAGTACTATAATATTTTTATGCTAGTTAAATATGAAAATATGAAGTGATATAAATTTATTAATTGTTGTTTGATAAATTTAATTATCATCCAAATTGTCATTTGAATTTAAATGTTAAAAACTAAAATTGTTTGTTAAATTTGAAATTGGAATTTAATTGCAAGTAAAATACCTGATATTAATAACTATAAAATTGTTGTGAATTTATTGATATTTGGATGATTGATTGTGACGGATGAAAATTTATTGATATTTCGATGATTCGATGTTTATTTATTTTTATACACATCCTGTTATCGCTTAGTAAATTATTTACGGTATATAAAACTGTGAATTGAATTATTTAGAATAAAATAAGAAATAGGTTGAAATGATATATACCTATGACATTTATTTTGGATTGAAACGATATATCCATCCATGGTAAATTGAAATAATTGATTCACTTGGCCATAGGATAGGAAACTATACATGGACATCAGATTGGTTGAATTGAATGATTTTAAGATTATGATTTGAAATTATTTAAATCGATTTTGATTTTTAAAAAATAAAATCGAATTTATGGAAATCGAATTATTTTCGAACCGTTGCCCGAAATGTTAAAATTTAAATTTGGTAAACGAAATGTTTTAAATATTTGAAGTTGAGATTGTCAAGTTATAATCGAAATACGATTTAAATTTTAGAAATTGATTTGATTTAAAGGATTGGACTTTTATTCGATCTTTGAATATTGCTAAGTAAAAGTGATTTAAGACTATATTTCGAAATTGAGTACGGAATATAATTATATTTAAAGATTTGGATTTTCAATTGGATATTGAAGGTAAATTTGATTTATTTGCTTTGAATCTATATTTTGAAAATCGAACTTGGAATTGATATAAATCAAAATGGTTTAAATTTGAGAAATGAGAAATTAAGTTAGAATTGGAATTGAAATTAATTTAGAATTGGAATTTGAAACTAAACTGGGATTTAATAGAAATTTATTCAAGTTGAAATTTGGTCTGAAATTGGAATTGAAAGCGAAATTGAATTATTGAAAAATCAAAATAAAATTTATTTGAGTTGTGACGACTCGGAATTTCTGGAAATTTGAAATTGAAATATTTAATTTATTTTAAATATTTGAAAGTTAGTTTAAGTTGAATTTCAAATATCACTATTTATTTAGCAATTAAATTATTGAATTTAATTATTGAAAATTGGGTAAAATATTGAATCTTTAGTTTTATGCTTATTAAAATATTTTAAAGGCTTGTAAAACTTATATTAATAATACCGATGACAATAGACTTCAAAAATTTGAATTTGGAAGTGATCTGTTCAGTTTTAAAAATATACCGTTTAAATGGATATTTAAAAATAACCTTCCAAGGCACCGTCTTGGAATTCAACGAAACCAGTTCCATTGGAACCGTAATAGTGTATTATTAGCTGGTTTCAAATTTTGTAGCATTTGGAGTCGTCGTATGACTGTACGGTAGATTAACGCGGTGAATTAATATCGAAAATTCAATATAATAATTGGGTCCAAAAAGCTATCTTCTGCGTACAATCGAATTAGGACTCGAAACCTTTTCCATTGCGTTTGGAGTTGGGGTATAACATTATGAACGCGTAGTAGCATGCATAGATAAGAGTTCAAAAATTTAGGTTGCATTTATCGAGACAATTTGGATTTGAATAAATTTATATTTATATCCTGGACAAAAATCAGTTGAAATTACTTCACATCAGTTGTATTTTTATTCACTTCATGTTACTATAGCAAGGCATCTTCCTCACGCAACCTTTCACCTTAATTCAAATCACGATCAATTCTTTTAGTCGATTTCAATACATAAAATAAAATAAATCCTGAGCCATCTTCCTTTTATATCGCGTAAATTTTATTCTTCCTCCCTTCTTTTAAAGTAGAGAGCCTCTAAAAATAATGGCGCTATCAATCGCGGGTTTACTTTCCCCTTCCTCCCTCAAATTCGAGATAAACGAACTTGTCTCAATTAAAAAAAATGAAAACGAGAGAAAATCAACCCGCGTTGTTGCTCGATTTCAATCGGCTTCAAGGTTTATGTGTGAATAGGGTTGGTGATTCTGGCGAACGCATGCGACTTGAGTTCGATGGGTGGGTGACATAGGTCGTGAGGCATGGTGACTCGAGTTCATGAGCGAGTTGCTGGTGAACGAATCAGTAAAGGAGGGAAGCGCGTGAAGCGAGCGACTGGAGGAGGCTTCAAGGCGAGGGTTTTAGAGGTTTGCCATCATGAGGTGCTCAGGCGAGCTCAGAGGAAATCGTCAATCTGGAAGGAGTTCAATGTCGAGTTTGGTCATGTGTGGGGGAGACGGTGGCTAGACGTTTCTCGTGTGAGGTGAGGTCGGTGCCCAGGGGCGACGCATGGTGGTGCAGGCAGCGGGTTTCCTAGAGTGTGTCGTCGAGGTAGCAGTAAGGTAATTTGGAATTTAGATCTAAATTATTATCAGTTGTTCTAGATTGAAAATATATGTAAGAATTAAAACAGGAAAAAGAAAATGGAAGCATTTTGAAATCATGTTTAATTTTTTTTAATATATATATATGTATATTATATATATATATAAAACGGGGAAGAAAGAAAAATAAGATTTTTTTTACAGTAAAGAAATTTCTGTTTGTTTATTTACAGAAAAGAAATATAAATATATATGTATGCACACATACCTATTTTAGTTCAAAGGTGTATAGGTAAGACTTCTGAAAATAAATATGAATTTTAAAATATTTAAAAGTTTATAAAAAAATTAGATTTTGAATCTAAATGAATTAAATATTTAAGTATATTAAGTTTCAGAAGGAAAATAAATGTACATATATGCCTTTATTCACTAGTTTAATTTTGATATAATGAAGATTAACTTGTTCAATAAACTTATTTAATTATTTTAGTTACTACAAAAATATTTCTCTTAGAAAAATTAGTTTAAAAATTAATTATTGTTTATCTAAAAGGAAACAAATTGTTTGATTTTCTCTGATGTTAATAAATCGTATAATGTTTATACAAGGTTTGAAATCAGGGGGAGACAAGCCGGTTTGGATCAGACTGCAATTTAAAAAACAAAGGTGAGTTAATCTCACTCATTAGGTTTACCATTTAAATTTAAATAGTTAAATTTAAATTATTGGTTGTTGCTTGAATTAATAATTTATTATCAGTCTGGATGTGATATATATATATATAATTATATATATATATATATATATATATATATATATATTAGAGTGATTGATTCCCGCATTATATAGCGGATGAGACCCTATGCGCCCTGCATAATGCTGATGACCCTTTATGCCGCAATATCCCCCTCGCAGTGGGATTGGTATTTTATATTGTGCTAACATCTATGGATGCAGGGAAAAACCGGTTGGAGGGATCCAACTGGATTCCTCAAAGTAGTGGAATTTATTTTTGTAGTCTATGTTTTATTTGATAAAGTGTGATTGATTATATTGATTATATTGGGAATTGAGAATATTGAATGTTATGGCTTTACTGAATATATTTTAGGAATAGTGAGATGTCAAATATATAAAGATTGAATTTTAAAAGGAAAATAAAGGAGGGAATTTTAAGTAAAACAACATAGAGAATTTGGATAAATTAAGAATGAATTGGAATAGAATAAAAGTTTGTTTCTTTTTTAAATTCTAATAAATAAATTCCGAGTATGGGAAGGGAGATTTTTTATTAAATAGGGATAAATGAAATTTTAAACTTAAGTGATATTATTTAAAGAAATAAAGAATTTATTTTTAAATTCAAGGTCTAAAATAGTTTGGGGGGAGATAAAGAAGAATTTAAAAAAAATATGAAATTGGTATTTTTAATTTAATTAAGATTTCAAATCATAATAAAGGAGTAAAATTTAAAATTAATGGGTTTTGAAAAAAAATTGTGTAAGTAAGAGAATTTATTTTAAGAGTAAATTTTGGAAATCGATTTGGAAATTCATTTAGTGTTTGAAATAGTGTTTAAAAGGAGGATGAGACTATGGAGTTTATAAACTGGGCTTATAAAGTGAAATAAGATATCAGTGGATATTTGGAAGTATAAACTCACGGCGGGAATTTATAAAGGAATGGGTTATTTGTTTTAAAAATAAATAGTGGCTTTATTTTTAACGGTGTGGGAAAGAAATTTACGGGTTAAGATGTAAATTACATTGGAATAAATCAGGAAGGATTTATTATCTGATTAAATAGGCTATTTTGGAATGGGAACTATATTTTTCTGAAAATCCAAGTGTTTTCAGAGTAGATTTTAAGTATAAGTTAAGAGTTTAAAGTAGTTTTAAAAAAGATTTTTTTTTGAGAATTTATTGTTTAAGTTGGTTAAAATTTTAAAGGTAAGTATTTATAGCAGTAGTTATTTTTAAGGTTAAATTGTTATTGTCATTTAGAAGATAATTATTAAATATTCATATTTTTTTAAAGTAGTTTGATTTTAAAGGTAGTCTGGTTAAAGTTTTTTTTGAAAAATTAGTACAGAATTTCATAACTTTTATTTTAAAATTTGTTCTGCTTAAGTTTTAGATGAGAAATTATTATAAAATTTAATAACTAGTATTTTAAATGAAATGCTTTAAGTAGTTATTTTAAAGTGTTTTAAAGTACATATTTTTGGGTAAAATGATTTAAATTGTTTAAAAATCTAAGTATTAAGACTTGGTGCTTTTCAGTAGAAACAAAACAATTGGGTGGAAATTTATTCTGTGAGAGAACAGTGATTTGAAATTATTTTCAAATGGTTGAAATGTAGAAAAATATCCTACGAAGTTATTTTGAAATAAATAATTTGGGAAATTATTAAGGCCTGATGGTTGTCGTGGATGTTATATGATAGTTAAATAACCGACCATCAATATTTGCCAATGCGTTGATCGTTTTGAAGAGATCGAGATCGGGATTAATTTCCCGAAAACTACTTTGATCCAATTTGAATGTTTTCATGAGGAAGACAGGAGCTTGGAGTAGAAGATGGAGCAGTGAAGTGCAAGGGCTAATCGCTACTAATCCTGAGGGTGATTCCAAAATTGATGTTGTAGGAGTAGTGCTTTCGGTTCTATTCGGACTGGGAACAGACTTGTGTGGACGAATGCTATCAGAACATCGTCAGGGGGACGATGAGCATTCTAAGTGTGTATGTGCTAAAAAGGTAATGCATAGCCTCAAGTCTCAACAACCGGAAATGGCTAAAACAGGCGAGGTGCAACAAAGCTAAGTGGCTAGCAACCAATTAGGGTATGGTCATTCCTGTCTAGATGTCCATTTTATTCGGGTGTATGGACGGTTGCTGATCCCAACCGCAGGATGATTTTATTCGGACGATCTAGTAAGGGGTAGCTCCGGACTTGTGTTGCAGGGGATCAGGGTGGATCATAGGTACTCTAATCTAGACCAGGTATTGTTAACCCCACTGAAACTTAGGCCGACTCAACAGATAAGGCAGTCAGCGACTCATAAAGATCAGCGACTCACTGGATTCACGACTCATAAGGATCAGCGACTCAACTGATGAGCGACTCAGAGATTGCCGACTCAATGGGTCAACGACTCATTGATGGCAACGACTCAGCGAGTTAGCGCCTTAAAGGTGCAGTATGGATCAACGACTCAGCGGGTCTGCGACTCAAGGCCTAGACCGATCCAACGACTCATTCGAGCTACGGCTCAGGAAAGGTACCGATTCAACAAGTTAACGACTCATGGAGTTAGCGACTCAGGATGACTAACGACCTATCATAAGTCGCTGGTGACTCAAGCGAACAGGGAACAAGCCTAATACCAATGCACCTATGCCACTGCCTGCTGACTCGTTAACGACATATGACTTATGATGAGTCGTGTACGACTCATGCTAACATAAAGGAGAACGTTCTGGTTAACTCGTGGAGAACTCAGGACTTGTGATATTCATTCAAATGGGAACATAGTCTTGGAGCAGGGGGGGGAGCTAACCCAGTAGGTCGGCCACGACCTACTATGAACCATGTACGGGTTACGACTCATCATGAGTCATGAACGACTCATCATGAGTCATGTACGACTCATGACTTAGCAATTTCAGCCTAAAAAGTTTGCCTATAAATACATGGCCATATTCAACATGAAGGGGACTTTTGCTCATTCTCTTCAAGCGCTGATACTCTGCTGCATTCCAAACCAATTCAACACTTGAAGCTCTCGAGACACTAAGAACGCTACAAACAACTTCAACAAGAGATCACGTACATCCAACATGGATTCAAAGACTCCCATCTCCTTCGAAGTTTAAAATACTTGTTCTAAGTTTCTTGTAGTTCAAAGTGAATTGTACTTGGGAAGAATTGTATCAACTTGTAACGAGATCATCAATAAAAGTACTTAAAGTGGACGTAGGCTGTACCCATAAGCCGAACCACTATAAAATTGTTGTTGTTTACTGCTTTTCCGTTATTACTTGCTTGTAATTCTTTCCCGATTTATCGGGTGGTGCTTTCACAACTACACTTCACACACCGGGGTGTTAGCGTTCAAATCTAAGCGTTAACATTTTTGGTGCTTTCACTGAGAATTGAACTCAGGGCAAACTTCAACCATTGTTCAACGAAAGTCTAATAGAAATCATGGCTTCTGAAAGGAAACGAAAGTTTTTGAGGTTTGAAGGTACTTGCAGCAACGCCATTGCTCTTCCCATGCTAAGTGAAACAGCTTCAAGTATTGGAGTCACAAGGGCTGAATTAAACGCCGTGGTTTATGGAATATATCAACGCATGGAAGTTCAAAGCAATAGGATACTGGACAAGATGAACGCATTGCAAGAAGAAGTCCATCGACTAGAAAGTGATATAAAAACCATTGCCAAGGAGGTCCAGGTTTCAGAAGAATGGAATGCTCCTCAACGAGCAACTGGCATTACTATTGGAACATTCCCCCAAACAGAGAATTCATGGCCACGACCAACTATCCACGAACGTTTGTCAAGGCGAACTTTTGAAAGAATAGTTGATGATTACCCATTGAGTCCTGGTAACGATGAAGAATACATACCGGAAATGATTGAACAGAAAAAGAAGAATGGGGGAAGAAGAAAACAGAAACTCTTGAAGAAAGCTCGACGCTTCATACCCTCCAACTTCACTCCCTTGACCGACACTCCGGAAAGTATCTTCTTGGCAACAAAGGATGTTGTTGTTTACCCCAAACCATCCCTGATGAGGAGAAGCGCGACAGACAATGGGAAATTCTGTCAATTTCACAATCAACCTCGCCATGAAACTAACCAATGTCGCCATCTAAGGAAGGAGATTGAAGAATTGATCAAGCAGAATGAACTGCAACAGTATGTTAAAAAATATGAAATTAACTACTCCTCATCCTCTAAGGTGCAGCTGGTTCCCGCTCAACAATGTAGCTCAAGTAAGAGAACCGTGGCACAGGGAGACGAAGGTCCTATCATCAGTATCATCACAGCAAGCCCTCACCAGGCAGGGAAAAATTGGATGAGGCGGGAAGATGTGCTCACGCTCCAAGGAGACCTTCAAAGTGAAAGGAAGTTTCGATTCTGAAAGATGTTGCCATCCAGTCCTCTTATGCCAAAAAATTCAATTCCTAAAGCCTGGGGCAGCAATTGCTTCCATACCTTACTTGAACACTTTGTTTCAAATTTGTAAAAGAATGCTGATCCAATGATTCTTGTTTCAAAATCTATAGTAAAAACAACGCCAATAAATAATAAAACTATAAGTCTTGCTTTCCCTATTATTATGAGTTGCTTATTTTATTTCGATATGTGAAATATTCTGAGAATATCACTAAGATTATCGATCTAAATTTGCAGGCAATCAATACCAAGTTGATTCATTGCAATATCAAGCAACCCTTGGTAGCATTCAAAAGCAAGCCTTAAACAACAGAATTCCAGGGTCAAATCCTGAATGAGAAGTACTCTAAGCAAACAAATAAAATTTAGCTAGAGTATGTTTCTTCAGTTAAAACCACCCGCCAACAGAAGAAGATGATGCACTCTTAAAGACGGCACTAAGGAATTGCTAATTTAATCAATCAAATTCACAACTATCAAAAGAAAACCAATTCCAAGAACTTGGAACAGCAACCGTTTACATCCATATTTTGCATGAAGACTTTGCTGAAATATTGCAAAGAATTTACAAATCTATGATTCTCTTGTTAAGGGCAATTGCAAGGCCATAAAAGCAAAGCTTACCAGTCACAAGACCAAGTGATCCGCGACATCATCCAGCAATCAAGCGTTGAGCCATTCAAAATTCCCATATTCAAATCCTACAAAAGGAGAACTTCAGACGAGAGTAAGCAAGGTGGATAGAAGCAGATCATGTATGGCTAACTACAAATGCTTGAACAAACAAACAGCAAGTTAAAGAACCTATATCTGCCACCACCAATTTGCTTAACTATAAAATATACTCCTTTGAGTAAGAGAGAGGCTTGGCAGCTGAAAGTAGTGACACTTGCGAAGCAATGGGGATTATCAACATGAATCAACGGCAAAGAGACATGCGAGAGCAAGCGTCACCCAACAAAAAGAATATTTCAGAAACACAAAGCCCTCTTTGAAGGCATAACTCCTCAGAGGATAAAAACCTCAAGCGGGCTTCACCAAAAAAGGCGTCTTTCTCGCTACAAAGTCGTGGAGTTATCGGTCGACACACTCCCGAGAATCCATCCAACCGAGAAAAGGAAACTCCAAACTTCCTGACAATAACCCTACTTAGGGGCACGCATTTCACCACACCCGGTCGACATACTCCCGTGAGATGAAATGCGAAAAGCCCTCTTCGGAGGCAAAATGCTTCTCTACGGAGACCAAATGCTTCTCCTCAGAGACTAAAGCCCTCTTCGGAGGCGAAATGCTTCTCTACGGAGACCGAATGCTTCTCCTCCGAGACCGAAGCCCTCTTCGGAGGCAAAATGCTTCTCTACGGAGACCAAATGCTTCTCCTCGGAGACTAAAGCCCTCTTCGGAGGCGAAATGCTTCTCTACGGAGACCGAATGCTTCTCCTCAGAGACCGAAGCCCTCTTCGGAGGCAAAATGCTTCTCTACGGAGACCAGATGCTTCTCCTCAGAGACGAAAGCCCTCTTCGGAGGCGAAATGCTTCTCTACGGAGACCGAATGCTTCTCCTCAGAGACCGAAGCCCTCTTCGGAGGCAAAATGCTTCTCTACGGAGACCAGATGCTTCTCCTCAGAGACCGAAGCCCTCTTCGGAGGCAAAATGCTTCTCTACGGAGACCAGATGCTTCTCCTCAGAGACTAAAGCCCTCTTCGGAGGCGAAATGCTTCTCTACGGAGACCGAATGCTTCTCCTCAGAGACCGAAGCCCTCTTCGGAGGCAAAATGCTTCTCTACGGAGACCAGATGCTTCTCCTCAGAGACCGAAGCCCTCTTCGGAGGCAAAATGCTTCTCTACGGAGACCAGATGCTTCTCCTCAGAGACTAAAGCCCTCTTCGGAGGCGAAATGCTTCTCTACGGAGACCGAATGCTTCTCCTCAGAGACCGAAGCCCTCTTCGGAGGCAAAATGCTTCTCTACGGAGACCAGATGCTTCTCCTCAGAGACTGAAGCCCTCTTCGGAGGCGAAATGCTTCTCTACGGAGATCAGATGCTTTTCCTCAGAGGCCAAAGCCCTCTTCGGAGGCAAAATGCTTCTCTACGGGGACCAAATGCTTCTCCTCAGAGACCAAAGCCCTCTTCAGAGGCAAAATGCTCCTCTTCGGAGGCACAACTCTTCGGAGGACAAAGACCTCTAACGGGACATATGCCACAAAAAAGAAAGTTCTCTACTCAACAAAAAAGATTGGAGGAGTCATGACCCACCAACCATGAGAGAGTAACTTCCAGGCAATGTAAACCATCTCTGGGGCACATTTCACCAGGAGTTGAAGTGTTATGACCGCTCTTCGGAATTACACTTCACCAGAGTTGAAATGCAAACAAAATAAAGACCTCTTCGGGGGCACATTTCACCAGGAGTTAAAGTGTTATGACCGCTCTTCGGAATTACACTTCACCAGAGTTGAAATGCAAACAAAATAAAAGCCCTCTTCGGAGGCACATTTCACCAGGAGTTGAAGTGTTATGACCGCTCTTCGGAATTACACTTCACCAGAGTTGAAATGCAAACAAAATAAAAGCCCTCTTCGGAGGCACATTTCGCCAGGAGTTGAAGTGTAACAACCGCTCTTCGGAATTTCACTTCACCAAAGTTGAAATGCAAAACAAAATGAAGACCTTTCTGGAAGCCCACGTTTCACCGAGATTGAAATAAAACTTCCAAGTGTTGAAACGTGAAAAGGCTTTCCTCGAAGGCACAACTCTTTGGAGGTACACGTTTCACCAAGATTGAAATAAAACTTCCAAGTGTTGAAACGTGAGAAATCCCCCCTCAGAGGTACAACCCCCTCCCGGGGACACAATTAAGAAGAAAGACCTCTTCGGAAACCTACGTTTCACCGAGATTGAAATAAAACTTCCAAGTGTTGAAACGTGAAAAGGATTTCTAAGGCATAACTCTTTGGAGGTACACGTTTCACCGAGATTGAAGTAAAACTTCCAAGTGTTGAAACGTGAAAAATCCCTCCTCAGAGGTACAACTTTCTATATAAAAAAAATCCTTATCAGGGGCATACTTTAACTTCCGAATAAAGAATAATTTACCTATTCTGGGGAATAATCTTCCTCGAAAAAAAAAGAAAAGAGAGGGAGTTAAAGTACCCTTCAGAGGTCCGCTTTACCGCATAAAAGAATTCACTTGGTAAAAAATGTACTTAAGCAAAAGAAAGAAGTGATTTCTCCAAAGGACAAAGCGTTGAAACTTATACGAAGGGGGTTGTACTCTACAAAAATTTTCTTTAAAGAATAAAATAATTATTCTTTAGCAAATATGAGTGCAAGTCCCCTCGAAGTATAGAATATTGCAGCAAACTTATGGAATGGGGGCAATATAGTATAATTACACACAATATGGTATAGCCAAATCAGCAAAAGGTAACGCTCAAGTAACATGCCATAAGCTCGCTGCAATATCGTGTAAATAAACTTGTGCAAAAAAAAAAAATAGTAAATAGTAAATGCATTCTCAAATTCAAACAGAAGTTTGTACAAACAAAGAATCATTTTATTCAACTATAATGCAGATACAGGTTTTCAAAATAAAAGCGGGGGGCCGATACCCGCACAACTCTCGGCCAGTTCATACAAAAGACAAAAAGCTAAAGTCTTCACTTCTTTTTACTGCCTTTGGACCCTTTACCCGGCCGAATGACCAGCTTTTCGGGTCGACCAGTGGGTATAAGGGAGGAAGGAGAGGTAGGCGCAGCTGGCCCAACTTCTGGCTCCTCTTCAGTGGCAGTGATTATCTTCCCTCTCCTCTTTGATGCTCCTTGCTTCCTTCTCCTCTTTGAGGAAGACTCGCTTCCTGGAGTGACAAGTTTAGATAGAGTTATATCGTCAGAAGGAGTCCGCTCCGGAGATATGTCGCCTCCCTCAAGTCCCTCATCTTTCTGCTCTTGCGAAGCAATGGGGTCATCCAGGCCATGGAGAGCCTCTATTTGTTCCTCCTGTGATCCAGGCTGCGAAGAAGAAGGAGGAGCCACTTGAAGAGATGGAGGAGGGATTACCGGAGAAGTAGAGGTTTGAGCAGTGCTTGATACTTTTTCTACAGAAGAAAAGAGGTTAAAGTCAGTAAAGAGAGGAGATGAAGGTTCACCAATGAAGTCAGTAAAGAGAGGAGATGAAGGCTCATCAAGGTTGAGAAAATAGCCAAGGAGCTCATGAAACTCATGCGAGATAAATGAGTAACCCGCTTGAGCAGAATTGACAGTAGCGAGATTAACAGTGAAATTACCTGGAGAAGCTGGTTTCCTGATATCGACTTCATAAGCTTGCGCATCAGCGCTCTCATCACCCTCGTCTCCACCTTGTATGCTTGTAATCTCAGTGGTAACTTTGGTGGGAGATGCAAGATGGGAACTGGAACCAATAATGTCGACTTCAGACGAAGAAGGTGGCTGGACTAGAGTAGTTGAAGTGGTTTTCCCCAGCCGGTCCCCTTCCGTCACTTCAGTTCTTAATTTGGCAAGTTGTTCCTTTCCCTTGGCAAGGGCAGCGCGGGCGTCATCATCAAAATAATGCCTTTCCAGGGCTGATTCGTCGTAACCGGCACCTTCAGCACCAAGCATCTCAAGAGCGGCCTCCCACACTTCAGCTAAAGTGATTTCATACTTAGGACCAAGAAAAGCGAGGCTTCCACGCCCCAAGACGCTATGCAAGTAGAAGTCGAATAATGTTGAGCCGAAGCTGTTTTTGGTCGCCTCATGAGATTCTTCGGCTGCGATTTTGCCGGCGACAGCCTCATCGCGCTCCCTTTCAGTTTTGGCAAGCTGAAGTTTAAGCATTTGTATCTCCGCCTCCTGGGAGTTGTTTTTCTTTCGAAGCTCAGCAATATCAGAGACATAGCCTTCACTGATTCTTTTTTGTGCTTCGAGCCTGTCTTCGGCATCCCTCTGGCTAGCGTGAGCGTCTCTCACTTGCTTCAGGAGCACTTCTTCTTTCTGAGAATATGAGGTAGAGGAAGCAGCAAGCTCATGTTTCAATTCCTCGACTTTTGCTTCAAGCTCCTCATTGTAAGAAGCAATGTTCCTTATCTCGGTGTCGTGTTGCTCAACGACCTTTTGCCATTCGGCCTTATCGTTTTCCATAGTAAGCATAGCCTCTATGTTGGCACGGTTAACTCTTTGAAGCTCATCAACAAGCTTCTGCCAGTTTGACATCCTCTCGATATCGAGCTTGACTGCATCAAGATTGCGCAACATAGCAGACTTGTCGATGGGGACCAAGTCTAGGTCAAATCTCACCCCCTTAAGGCACCATTGAGGAAATCGGCTCTGCAGAGTGGCAGGACCCGGTCCAACTTGAAATTTGGGCCTGCTAATTATCGTTTGGATATCTGATTTCCCAAGAGCGGGAGAGTCAGAAGGGATGTCGAGTGAGGCAGGAATAGTAACTTTCTCGGGAGTAGTAGAGGCCTGCTTTTCACTGTGACGGGCTCGTTTGCTTAAGTCTTCACTCATGTGACCTTTTCCTCGATCGTCATGAGTTTTTCTCTTGTGGGAGTCATCGCCTTTTTGCCAAGAATCATGGCGCTCTTCTCTCTCCCTTCTTTCGTGACGTTCTTCTTCAGTCCTCCTTTCATGAGCCCATCGGGCAGCCCTTTCTTCGTCAGATTCTCTGTAGGAGGGGAAGTAACGCCTATAATCGTATTGACCACGTCCCCCGTAGCGTTGGAAATCCTGATAATATGATCCGCCGCGTGTCATTGAAGGATCTGAAATAAGAAAAGATAAGCTTTAGAAATCTCTAAAGTATAAGAAGGTAAGTGCATAAATGTGCTGGAAAATCCTTAGTTGTGTGTGAAGTGCAAGCTACTCGCGTTGGACTAACGAACCACTCCTCTGTTGGGGGGAAGTGATAGATTTCACTGTTGATGACAATTCTTGAGACAAAGGAGTTGGAGTCTGTTGGAGGGCAGATGTCGCTTCAATCATCGGGGGTACAGTTTTACCACAGGCAGGGTCATCTTTAAAGAGCTCTTGGGAAGTGACGATTATGTCACTTAAATCCCCAAAAACGTCATAACCGTCATGCCCAACCTGATTCCTTCCATCAGCTCCTTTGTCAGCACTCTTCCTGGTTTGGGAAAGGGGCTCCTCTTCTTCTTCAATTATGGGAGCAAGTGCGGGCTTTTCGGAGGGTCCCATATCGTCTCTTGGAGTAGAGCACTTTACTAGTAAGGTTTCTGCAGAAATTTCTCCTCGCATGTGCTCTTTAGTGGAGATCGGAAGATCAGGAGTTTTCACCGGAGAATCAGGAACCTCCGTTGGAGCTTCACGAGGCCGAGTAAAGCGAGAGGGATGGAGGAGTCCGTATTGATGTAAAAATTCATCGTTTAGCAGAAACTTTATGCTCCTCTCTTCTACCGGCACGGCATTTAATCTTTCAAAAATTTGCTTAAGACTTGGGTCCCTAGCAGGGGGTGGAAGTGCTAAAACAGGAAAAGAATGAAATTAGCAACTGAGAGTTCAGATCTCGAGAAAGTTTCAAAACGGAAAAAGTAAAGACAGGAAATCTTACTTCCCACTCTCCAGATGGCATAAAACCCTGGAGGGCAGCGAACAAAGAAAAACTGATTCAAAAATCCGTGAGCGCTTTCGGAGAGATCAGTAATAAGTTTGCGGTTTCGAGCGCTTCTTATAACCACGATGGAGGGATGGTCTTTAGTTTTCGTGAATGAGCAAAAATAGCAGATCTCCCCGAAGCTTGGTAATCGATCCAAAACTCTCCTAAATAGAACACATAACCCCATCAGAATGGCGTAGCCATTGGGGTGTAATTGGAATGGAGAGATAGACAACCGAAGCAGGAACTGTTGGAGAAAGTCATTAAAGGGAGGAATAGCGCCGTTCAAGCACATTTGGCGATTAACAGCAACAAAGCCAAGAGGGGGCCTATCCGCGGTGTCATTTGGCCCCGGAAATAAGATGTCAGCATCATCAATGCCAAACTGGACGCGCAGTTGGTTAAACACCCGCTGATTCAAAGTTGTGGATGTTCTCTCCGGAGGGTTGTCTATAGGGATGGCTACTGGGAAGACATCTTCAGCCTGGCCCATCGGCTCTTCTTGATGAGAGGTCATTCTACACAAGCAACTGGATGTTCAAATGCGAAGGTGCACATTTCCTAAAAGGTGTGAAGTGTCGTGCAAAGCTAATAAAAATAATAATAATAATAATAACAAGTAAAGATAACTGGAATTAAACTGGTTGACGATTGATTGACTACGGTAATTTCGGAACTTGTTATTTAAAGCTCAGGCATAATATTAATGAGGGCTGGTCAGTTTCAATTGACTAATCCAGTGCTGCTTTAATATTCCACTTGAAATCGATAGCACTTCACACGATTTATTTAAGTTAATCATCTATCATTAACTAATCTGTCGTTCGATGTGGGCAATCAATGACAGTATATTCGTCCCAGTTTTCTGTGAATGTTATATTAACAGGTTATTAGCTTACAAGTTAAAGCAATCTGTAAAAGATTCAAGCAGCAGTTCAAGGTTCAAGTGGAGTTTAAAAAATACATGTGCTAAGTCGTAACCGACTCAAGAGTTAAGTCGTAACCGACTCAAGAGTTAAGTCGTTCCTGTCTTAAGTCGTCAACACATCAAGCTGATTATGCTCTAAATCCTAAGTCGTAACTCAAGGGACAGAAGAAAGGCTCTGATTCAAAGCAACTGGAAATCCCTTAAGCCTTAACTCGGCTACGGCTCATGAAAATTGCTAGATCGCATGGAAAATCTCTGAGTTGTATATGGGACGATTCCTCACTCTATTCGAATCAAGTTTTTCAACCAACCTGCCTTCCCTTCTAACTTTCAACCTGTTCACCCACGGCCACTTCAACAGCAATAGCCTTAACCTATCACACTACAAGTCGCCTCAAATCGCGGATCACCTTATGTCAAGCCAAATGAGTTTAAGTTCGTCAATGACCGATTTGATAAAGCTCGTAGGATTTGAAAGGACAAGCCAAAAACGAGGGACTGAACATGTAAGGTAACAATGGCTAACGGTCGAAGAGGGAACAAGATCACTTACGATTGTATGATGCTAGAAGGAATCGGACGAAGTTTGGATCGAAATCGCCTTGGAGAGCTCAGGGATGCGTTAATGGCAGAAAACAGTTTAAAAGTTAAGTAATGAGAAGAAGGAAAGAGGAAGGACGACTCAGGCTTTTATATCTGGAAATGTTGGAATTTGAATCGGCATGCCCGGGTTATGATAAGTCGAAGCACGCGACCTACGACTTAGGCGCGTGCTTCGAGGGGCAAATGTTAACCCCACTGAAACTTAGGCCGACTCAACAGATAAGGCAGTCAGCGACTCATAAAGATCAGCGACTCACTGGATTCACGACTCATAAGGATCAGCGACTCAACTGATGAGCGACTCAGAGATTGCCGACTCAATGGGTCAACGACTCATTGATGGCAACGACTCAGCGAGTTAGCGCCTTAAAGGTGCAGTATGGATCAACGACTCAGCGGGTCTGCGACTCAAGGCCTAGACCGATCCAACGACTCATTCGAGCTACGGCTCAGGAAAGGTACCGATTCAACAAGTTAACGACTCATGGAGTTAGCGACTCAGGATGACTAACGACCTATCATAAGTCGCTGGCGACTCAAGCGAACAGGGAACAAGCCTAATACCAATGCACCTATGCCACTGCCTGCTGACTCGTTAACGACATATGACTTATGATGAGTCGTGTACGACTCATGCTAACATAAAGGAGAACGTTCTGGTTAACTCGTGGAGAACTCAGGACTTGTGATATTCATTCAAATGGGAACATAGTCTTGGAGCAGGGGGGGAGCTAACCCAGTAGGTCGGCCACGACCTACTATGAACCATGTACGGGTTACGACTCATCATGAGTCATGAACGACTCATCATGAGTCATGTACGACTCATGACTTAGCAATTTCAGCCTAAAAAGTTTGCCTATAAATACATGGCCATATTCAACATGAAGGGGACTTTTGCTCATTCTCTTCAAGCGTTGATACTCTGCTGCATTCCAAACCAATTCAACACTTGAAGCTCTCGAGACACTAAGAACGCTACAAACAACTTCAACAAGAGATCACGTACATCCAACATGGATTCAAAGACTCTCATCTCCTTCGAAGTTTAAAATACTTGTTCTAAGTTTCTTGTAGTTCAAAGTGAATTGTACTTGGGAAGAATTGTATCAACTTGTAACGAGATCATCAATAAAAGTACTTAAAGTGGACGTAGGCTGTACCCATAAGCCGAACCACTATAAAATTGCTGTTGTTTACTGCTTTTCCGTTATTACTTGCTTGTAATTCTTTCCCGGTTTATCGGGTGGTGCTTTCACAACTACACTTCACACACCGGGGTGTTAGCGTTCAAATCTAAGCGTTAACAGGTATTATGACGGGCGGTACCCCAGTAGCCCTGCCATTGTATGGAATCCAATCTCCAATAAGCGCCTGTGCGGTTTTGATTGTGACCAAATTGTGACCACCCAGAATTTTGGTCGTTAGATTTTGAATATTTAATTCATTTTAAATGTTGAATGTGGATTGTTAGTTGATTTTAAAATAAGAAGATTTTAATTAAATCAATAAGATTAGTTAAAATTTCAAATATGGCAATTCAATTGAATTTGAATAGTATTAATTATTATTTGAAATTGGGATAATTAGTAAATATAGGGATAAATTGAAAGTGTACGTGCAGTACTAAGGATCGTGTAATATGATATATAAATGCAGAAACTGATAATAGCAGTAAAATAAAAATTAAAGTAAGCACACCAGGAACTTTTATACTGGTTCGAACTTCCCGTTCTACGTCCAGTCCCAGAATATCCTCTGGATTTAAACTAAACCCCTCACTTAACCAGGAGGAATAGGTATATCACACCTGAGCAGCCGAACAGGAATTTTTCTTCCTCAACAGCCGAAGAGGACTTCAACTTAATACAAATAATTTGATGACGAGTGTGTTCTGAATAACACGGATTGTCTTTTGATAGTACAATTTCCTATAATCAAATCCTCAAGAATATGTAGTGTATGTGAAGATTTAGAAGGAAGATAATCTCGTAGAATCGAAGTATATAAATTAATTCGGAGATTCTAGAGATACTGAAAGAGAATGAATGCTTTTATTTGCAGAAATAAATAGAAAATAGATTGCAAAATTAAAACAAGAATCAGTAATTATAGAAGTGATTTGAACATTTTTATATAGTTGTAGAATAGTTATAATCTTTCATGAAGAGTTTCAATCAAAAGTTGTGTCCGTATCTCTTGGATTGAGAGACATTCCTTTTCATGATCAATGGCAACTCTTCAGGAAAACTAGCCGTTATGTTCAGGTCGGTCGACCTAAAAAACTGGTCGGTCAGCTGAATTTTAAAAACGTATACAAAATAATGTGTATCTGTGCAATTGACACAGGGCCGGTCGACCGAGATTTCTGGTCGGTCAGCCGACCTGTAGTCAATTGCACAGTATACACTAATTTATGTATAGTCTTAATATAAATCAATTTGGGTATGTGTGTGACTACTTGAGGAATGATTTTAACAATATTCTAAGACTCAATACATTAAAATATTCATACTAATCTCTGGATTGTAGTCTTGTCTCCTTTGTAGTGCATAATATATAATTATTTTCTTTTTGTCACTTTGGTCTAGTATTCTTGTAGTATGATCTCTGAAGTTTGTATCATGAATCAAAACTCATGAATCAACATTCTCCCCCTTTTTGATTAATGACAATGCTTATGTGACGAAGTAGCATATATATTCTCCACCTGAATATATGGCGACTTTTCTGTCTTTTCTGCAAAAATTTGTTAGCTTTCATATATTTCTCCCCCTTTGTCATCGACAAAAAGGAATACTTATTGGATGTATATAAAATATGGAACATGTAACGCAACATAAGAAAACATCGAGTTTTAAGTAGTACATACTCAAAGCAAATAGGAATATTAATGATGTTCACTTAGTACACAATATCTAAAAAAACAGAATACTAGAAATTGTAAGATAGCAAGTTGTAAAATAACATGATCACTCCTCATCATTATCGGAATCCCAAAATTCTGGACGGATATTTTCTTCCGAAGGAGCATGTTCCTTACCACGTCTTTGAGCGGTAGAAGTGTGAGTTCCCGATGTACCGGAGCTTGTATTCTCCGAAGTGGAAAAATAAAAGTTTGGTGCTGGCCTTTTTCCGGGAGCTACATAAGAGGCACCGACTTCGGAAGTACATGATAAGGCATCCCATAAGTTCACGAAGAATCCCTTGATTTTCTTGAAACGACCATCAATTTTTCGTAGCCGGGCATCCAGGCTAGTTGATTTTGAGCCA
Organism: Allium cepa; assembly: GCA_030765085.1. NCBI lineage: Eukaryota > Viridiplantae > Streptophyta > Magnoliopsida > Asparagales > Amaryllidaceae > Allium > Allium cepa. The sequence goes on along the minus strand of CM060943.1, from coordinate 868,091,762 downwards.
AAATATCAATGGCCGCCTCTGTACTAATTCCGGGAGTTGGTCTTTGAATTGAATGTTGGCGTGTTATACGTCTGTAGCATGAATTGATGGTTGAGGTGTAGAGAAGCTACGGTGTAGTTGTTCTCGAGGAGTAGTGCTCCATTGGTTAAACGGTATGAATCTAGGAGGTGCATTGAGCAACATCATTAGTTTTATGGTCCTTGAATTAAAACTACGAACTTTGGAGGTTTCGGATTCGGGAGCATGTGGGAAAAAGGTATTGATCAATCTCATTATGTATTCTCCATAGTAAATATGAAGCATTTTGCCTTGATTAAATGAGAGAAACTCATCCATGAGTAATTGTGCCCAACTGACGTGTGTATTCGAACATATAGCATATAGAGCTTTGAAATTTTCAGGATATACTAAGTGGTAGGAACCGCCTCTTGGTATAATGGATTTCATCAAAAAACGATGAAAAAGTCTAGCTCTAAGTCTAAGTGATGATGTTTGTCTAAAATCTGTAGCATCATCTTCGAAAAATAAATGACTTATGTGGTCACGACTTGATAAATTACAATCTACATCGTGTAACGAGATTCCAACCGGTGTAGCACCTAAAATGTGGTTAATTAGATCTATGGAAAGGAAAATTGAAGTGCCACAAACCGATGTCCAAACACATTTTCAGTGTTTCTAGGAGGGTTAACTAGATTTAGGTTAGCAAGGAATAATTTGACCATAATGTGGTTAATCTTCAAATCATTCTTTCTATAGTCTAGAAAAGTATCGAGCCCACTTTTAAGTGCGGCATTTTCAATACGGTAGGCGGCGAAATCAGGATAACTTACAAATGATTCTTCAAAGATTTTGGCATGTTGAAGTTGTATCTATCTTTGAAGTGCTGCGTCATTGACAAGCCATGAGTCGATTTGAGTATCTACGGGAGTTGATGATGATGAGCCACCGGTAGTCTTTGATTTCTTCTTTGGAGCCATTATTTTTGAAGTTAAAATAGAAATTTAAGAAAAATTGTAATGGGGGCTAGGTCAAAAACCGAAATTTGAAAAGCAAGATTGAAGAGGTAGGTTGAAAAGGTGAATTGATGGGATACTAAATATGAGGTAAAAAATACAATTAACCAGCTGGCTACACGTTCGGTCGACCAAAAATACTGGGTCCGCCGACCGACTTTGTTAACAGGGAGTTGAAGAAACTCTCGGGAAGGGTTCAGCTGACCGGTGCAGGTCCTTCGGTCGACCGACCCTGTTTAAGAAACATGAGTATTTAATACTTTCTGTCGACCGACTCAGGGTCTTCGGTCGGCCAACGCTGTTAGATATGCACTTTTTTTGCTGTTTATTATAAAAAATAGATTTTTAAATTTTATTATTTCATTATATTTATACATCTTATTGAAAACAACAACATATATATATTTATATATATAAAAAAAAGTTTTAGCCAACGATTGTTAAACTTTACGTTCCCATGAGTTTGGGGACGGAACATCTTCTATAGCTGACCATCTTGGAGCTATTGGAGTTTGAACAGGATTTGAAGAGGATGGGGTTCTATAAGAAGGTTCAACAACATCATCCTTTTTTGATGAACAAACTTTCATGGCAATCTTTTCTAGAAAACTTAAACGTCTTGCCGTGACTTTTTGTTCACAGTAGAGTTCCCGTTGCATATTCATTTGCTGTTGTTGGTAGTGATGTATTTCATCAATTTTTTGTTTGGTGGATGGAGATATTACCATTGTATTCTTCCCTCTTTTCTTTTCAGGTGTATAGCCTGTATGAGATTCATCCCATGGTTTCCACCCATGTCGGGGGTCTTTATCAGGAGAAGAGAAATCAAGGGTACGTTTAGGCATGGGAAAAGTAGGATAGGGGCCATTTTCAGGAATTTGATCGGAAACATCATCGTCTGGAGATGAGTACAATAGATGGGAGTTTTCGGAATTATAGGTGTCATTGTTTGAAGACATTTTTCAGGATTTATTTTTCTTAGTATATGTTTTGAAGGATAATCATAGTGTATATATAATCATCTGTTTGCTGAAAAGTTAGTGGATAGAAAACTAATTTTAAAAATAATCATAAAAGTTTAACAACAAGTCGTTTGTAAATGTATGATTTATATGTTTTAGAACTAAAAATAGTTATTTAAAAAAAAACAGATAAAACAAATTTTAAGGTAAACTGGAACAAGAAACATCCATAGCCTAATTGGCTATAACATAACATTCATCAAACAAGTCAGAGATCCTGAGTTCGAGTTCTGCTTTAGTCAGAAATAAAATAATTTTTATTTTTCAAAATTTTTGCATATTTTTATCTATAAATCTTTTAAAGACATTATTCCTAAATCTCGTTTAAGTTTGATGAAACTATTTTCATTTAAAGGTTTTGTAAAAATATCAGCAATTTGATTTTCAGTATTAATAAATTCTAAATTTATCAATCCTTTTTCCAAACAATCACGCAGAAAGTGATGACGAATATCAATGCGTTTTGTTCGTGAGTGATTTACTGGATTTTTAGAAAGATTTATTGCACTAGTATTATCACAATAAATTTTATATTTTTCAAGATAACAATTAAAATCTTGTAGTGTTTGTTGCATGTATACGACTTGTGCACATGCTAAAGCAGCAGATATATATTCTGCTTCACATGTTGACAAAGAAACACAGTTTTGTTTCTTACTAAACCAAGAAACTAAGGAACGTCCAATGAAATGACATGTTCCACTTGTGCTTTATCGATCCGTCCGACTTCCTCCAAAATCAGCATCGCTATATGAGACTAATTCGAAAGGACATTCTTTTGGATAGAATAGTCCGAAATCTTTGGTTTTAGTTAGATAACGAATAATACGTTTAACAGCTCGCATATGTGATTCTTTGGGATTTGCTTGAAATCGAGCACATAAACAAACACTCATCATAATATCGGGTCGACTCGCTGTTAAATATAATAACGATCCAATCATACTACGATATAGTTTTTGATCAACACTTTTGCCATCTTCGTCTCTGTCGAGATGAATTGTTGTGCTCATCGGAGTTGGTTTGGTAGAAGTGTTTTCTAGACCAAATCGTTTAATTAAATTATAACAATATTTTTCTTGATTAATAAAAATTCCATTTTCTATTTGTTTTATTTGTAAACCAAGAAAATAGTTTAACTCACCCATGTGAGACATTTCAAATTCATTTGTCATTATTTTAGAAAATTCTTGACAAAACTTTTCATTTGTAGATCCAAAAATTATATCGTCAACATATATTTGGATAATTAAGATATCATGCTTGTTTCTTTTAATAAAAAGTGTTTGATCAACCTTTCCAATTTCAAAACCAGAATTTAGTAAATAACTTTTAAGACGATCAAACCAAGCACGAGGTGCTTGTTTTAAACCGTATAATGCCTTTTTGAGTTTATAGACATGCTCAGGAAATTGTTCATGTATAAATAATGGAGGTTGTTCAACATAAACATTTTCTTTTATAAAACCATTTCAAAAAGCACTTTTAACATCCATTTGGTAGAGTTTAAAATTATGAAAACATTCGAAAGCTAATAAGATTCGTATTGCTTCAAGTCGGGCGACTGGAGCAAACATCTCTTCATAGTCTATTCCCTCTTCTTGATTATATCCTTGTGCAACTAATCTAGCTTTATTCCTAGTTATTTTTCCTAGTTCATCTGCTTCATTTTTAAAGACCCATTTAGTACCGATAACCGATTGATCACTTGATCTAGGAACAAGTTCCCAAACTTCGTTTCGTTCAAATTGATTTAGTTCTTCTTGCATAGCAAGAATCCAATAGTCATCAGTTGAGGCTTCTTTTATATTCTTAGGTTCTATGTTAGAGAGAAAAGCTACATGACCAACTTGATTTAATTGATATCTGGTTTTTAAGTTCATATTTACTTCTCCAATTATATTTTGCACAGGATGATGTCGCAAAATTCTAGGTGGAGATTTTATTATATTTGTAGTAGTATTCTCATTTTCAGTAATATCATGATCATTATTGGCAATATATTCAGTATTACTATTTTCATTCTGAGTAGCTTCATCATCAGAATTGATAGTAATATTTGGATTTATATATTTAAAATTTTCGTCAAATGAAACATGTAAACTTTCTTCAATAATTTGAGTTCTTTTATTAAAAATTCGATAAGCTTTACTTCGTTCTGAATATCCAACGAATATTACTTCATCGGATTTTGGATCGAATTTGCCTAGTTGATCTTTAGTATTTAAAATAAAACAGTTAGAGCCAAAAAATTTAAGATATAAAATATTTGGTTTTCTTCCATTTAGAAGTTCATATGGAGTATTCTTAGTTAACGGTCGAATGGAAACACGATTCAATACATAACACGCAGTAGCTACAGCTTCTGCCCAAAAATGTTTTGATAAATTGGTTCCATTTAATAAAGTTCTTCCACATTCTTGTAATGTTCTATTTTTTTTCTTTCTACAACGCCATTTTGTTGTGGTGTTCTAGGAAATGAAAAATTATGGTTAATACCTTTCTTGTTACAAAATTGTTCAAAAACTTCATTTTCAAATTCTCCTCCATGATCACTTCTGATATTTTTAATTTTCAAACTTTTAATATTTTGAATTCTTTTAACAAACACTTTAAAATTATAAAAAGTATCACTTTTATTTTTTAAAAAGAAAATCCAAGTGTATCTAGAAAAATCATCTACAATAACAAACACATATCTATTATGATTAATAGATTGGACTTGAGTTGGACCAAAAAGATCCATGTGTAAAAGTTCAAGTGGTTGTTCTGTAGAAATTACTTTTTTTTATTTAAAAGAAGATCTTGTTAATGTTCCTAATTTACATGCATCACAAAATATATTTGTTTTGAATTTCATGTCAGGTAAACCTTTAACTAATTTATTTTTTGCTAATTTGTTGATGGTTTTAAAATTGATGTGACAAAATCTTTTGTGTCAAAGACAGGAATCATTTTCCTTAGCTATTAAACACAATTTTGAATCATTTTTAATGTTCATATTTAAAATATAAATGTTTTTATCTCTTATTCCTTCAAAAATAGTGTTATGATTTTTATCGAAAATATTACATTTATTTTCTGAAAAAGTTATATTAAAACCTTTATCACATAACTGACTAATACTCAATAAATTATGTTTAAATTTTTTACTAATAAAACATCAGAAATGAGAGGTAAATTAGTGGTACCGTTGCTGCTGACATCGCCTTTACCGATGATATAACCTTTAGAGTTATCTCCAAAAGTGACTGATCCTCCATTTGAGTAGATAATATTTGATAATATTTCTTTGTTTCCAGTCATATGTTTTGAGCAACCGCTGTCTAAAATCCATTTTCCTCTCCTTTTATGTGGTACCTGCAAAAAAATTTTTTATATAAAAAGTTGGTACCCGTTTCTTTTAAGGGTCCTAAGAGTTAGATCTTAGGAAGCCAAACCCATACGGGTTCAGAATTCCCTTTATAAACATAGTTTTTGTTATTATGAACAGTTTCCATAAACATTTTGATATGTTTATTTCTTATTAAAACATTATTTGTTTTTGGAATCCATATCTTAATGGTTTTAGTGTTTGACCAAACTGTTTTCTTAATATCCTTATTAATATTATTATTAATTCTACTTTTAGCAAACTTATTTTGTTTTTTAAATCCTAGTCCAGATTTGTTGTTAGTGGATTGAGAATTTTCTAGTATTCTAGAAAGATTCTCTCTTCCTTTATTAAAATTGGAAATATTATTAGAGATGTTATCAAATTTTATTTTTAGACTAGATTTTTCTAAATCTAAATCTTTAATTTTAGAATTTAAACCATTATTTTCAAAAAATAAAACATCATTTTTACTTTTCTGAATTTCTAGTTCTTCAGTTATTGAAGAAATTTGAGAAGATAAGTTAGAATTTGATTGTTGAGAAATTTCAAGCTCTTCTTCTAATATTTTCTTTTCATCTTTCAGCATATCTACTTCTAAGACTGTTCTATCTAATTTTCTTTGTAAATCTTTATTTTTCTTTTTAAGTTGTTTTGCTAAATCTACTAATTCAGAGTTAATTTCAATTAAATCTTCAAAACTAAGATCACTTACATCGTCTGATGAAGCCATGAAGCACAAATTTGCTTGTTCATTTTCATTGTCACTTTCACTTTCTGATGAAGGTGATGAGTCTGTGTCGTCCCAAGTGACTGAAAAAGCTCTTCGTTTGGTTCTGTCGTTCTTAAAATTGGTCTTTTTACGTTCAGGACCATCTTTCTTCATGTGACCTTTCTTGTGACATTCATAACATTCCATTGCTGAAGATGATGGTTTGCTACTGTTGATATTGTTATTGGAATTATTTTTGTTTCCCCTGAATTTATTTATTTTAAATTTCAGAAACTTTTTGAAATTTTTAGCAATCATTGCCATATCTTCATTTTCTGAGTCGGAATCATCTTTTTCTGCTTGAAATGCCACATTCTTCTTTTCTTGTGCTACATTTCTCTTTGCCTGTAAATTTACTTCGTAGGACATTAAATTACCTATCAGTTCTTCTGGTTTTAATGTTGACAAATCACTTGCTTCTTCAATGGCTAGGACTTTTCTTTCCCATTCGTCAGTTAAAGAATTTAAGATTTTTGTGGCAACATCAAAGTCAGTAAATGTTTGTTCTAATGATAGCAGAGCATGATGAATATCCTGAAATCTGGAGTACATATCATTTATAGATTCGTTTGGCCTCATTTTGAAATTTTCAAATTGATTTTTCAACATAGAAATTTTGCTTAATTTAACTTTGTTCATTCCCTCATGTGTTATCTTAAGTGTTCTCCATATTTCATAACCAGAAGTGCACATGCTAACTCTATTGAATTCATTTCTATCTAATGCACAAAATAAAATATTCATAGCCTTTGCATTTGATGTAGCATCTAGTTTTTGTGTGTTACTCCAAGTTGAGTATTCTCCAGCAGGAGTTATGTACTCTCTTTGTATAATATTCCAGATATCAAAACCACTAGATTGCGTATATATTCTCATTCTAGTTGACCAATAATTATAATTTAACCCATTAAAAAGTGGAGGTCATGAAGTTGATTGACCCTCTGTGAAACTAGTATTAGTGTTAGTGCTAACATTGTTAGTTTGTGTCGTTGCCATATTACTGGAAATAAATATCAAATAACTTTGTGATGGTTATAGGAAACCTTGCTCTGGTACCAAATGAAAGTGTACGAGCAGTACTAAGGATCGTGTAATATGATATATAAATGCGGAAACTGATAATAGTAGTAAAATAAAATTTAAAGTAAGCACACAAGGAATTTTTATACTGGTTCGAACTTTCCGTTCTACGGCCAGTCCCAGAATATCCTCTGGATTTAAACTAAACCCCTTACTTAACCCGGAGGAATAGGTATATCACACCTGAGCAGCCGAACAGGAATTTTTCCACCTCAACAGCCGAAGAGGACTTCAACTTAATACAAATAATTTGATGACGAGTGTGTTCTGAATAACACGGATTGTCTTTTGATAGTACAATTTCCTATAATCAAATCCTCAAGAATATGTAGTGTATGTGAAGATTTAGAAGGAAGATAATCTCGTAGAATCGAAGTATATAAATTAATTCAGAGATTCTAGAGATATTGAATGAGAATGAATGCTTTTATTTGCAGAAATAAATAGAGAATAGATTGCAGAATTAAAACAAGAATCATTAATTATAGAAGTGATTTGAACATGTTTATATAGTTGTAGAATAGTTATAATCTTTCATGAAGAGTTTCAATCAAAAGTTGTGTCCGTATCTCTTGGATTGAGAGACATTCCTTTTCATGATCAATGGCAACTCTTCAGGAAAATTAGCCGTTATGTTCAGGTCGGTCGACCTAAAAAACTAGTCGGTCAGCTGAATTTTAAAAATGTATACAAAGTAATGTGTATCTGTGCATTTGACACAGGGTCGGTCGACCGAGATTTCTGGTCGGTCAGTCGACCTGTAGTCAATTGCACAGTATACACTAATTTATGTATAGTCTTAATATAAATCAATTTGGGTATGTGTGTGACTACTTGAGGAATGATTTTAACGATATTCTACGACTCAATACATTAAAATATTCATACTAATCTCTGGATTGTAGTCTTGTCTCCTTTGTAGTGCATAATATATACTTATTTTCTTTTTGTCGCTTTGGTCTAGTATTCTTGTAGTATGATCTCTGAAGTTTGTATCATGAATCCAAACTCATGAATCAACATAAATGGTTATGGAAACAATTTCTAAATTGATTCAAAGTCTGGTTGAATTTGAATTATAATGTTGGACTTTTGGATGGAATCAAAAATCGATAAACTAAATTTGGAAATTTTATATTAATTTAATAATGGAATTTAATATAATAATGCAACAATCAGATTTTGATTCGAAATGAATCAGAATGGTTTCTAATGTGATTATAAATTCTATACGATTTATAGTTAAGTAAGTAAAATTTTAAAAGTGAAATTTTAAGTGATTTAGACGATTTTAGAAATCGCTCGAATTAATCGACGAGTTAAAATAGCTTTCCGGGACACAGTGTCGAAATTCGACAAAACCAGTTCCTTTGGATCCACAATATTTAGTTTTTATTGGGTTTCAAATTACGTAGCGTTTGGAGTTACATATTGTTCGTACGGGTGAGAAACGCATTGAAATTTAAATCGATAATTTATTATTTAAAATCGATTCAAAAAGCTATCTTCCACATATGATTGAATTAGCTTCCGAAACACGTTCCATTGTGTTCGGAACGCAGGTAAAACCTTATAAACGCCTGTCGGCATGCGTCGGTAGGAGATCGTGTGGAAAAGTTGTTTTAAAGTGGATGTAATATTAAAATAATGATTTTAATACGTATATGTATATACACATTTGGGCCGAAACTCTAGTTTTCGAGCCAGCCGCCGCATCTAAAATTGATGGTTGAAATCTTGCTAACTTCCACCCCATTATCTCCTCATCTGTCACCTTCTTGGCCACGACTTCAACTGAAAGTCGTAGAGTAGCGCGACCACTAAGCGATGTACGGTGGTGATAATGTGATGTGTGGCGAGGAGAGAGAAATTTAGGGTTGAACACCGGCCGTTCGCATGTCTGATTTAGGCAGCGTAGGCGACCGAGCTTGGCGTCACTCTAGCCAGGGACGCACGACACAATGGCCTTCGATATGGTGGGTCCTGATCGTGATCAAGTGGACGTTGGGGGAGGCGTTTGATCGGTCAAAGCAAGTCGATGGTGGGTTTGTTTGCTGGAACGAACGCGAGAGAAGGGGCTGAATTAACAGGCGATGGTAATGATAAAAAAAATTAAAATAAAAAACTTTGTTTTGAAACTATATTCAAACTTCATAATCCCATAACTTTTGCATAAATTATCAAATTCCGACGAATTTGGTATCGCCGAAATTGCAGCGACGAGTAGCCCGCTATGGTGCAGATCTGGGATCATTCTGGGCAAGTAAAAAATTTAGGTTAAATCGAAAGCTGTGACGCCCCACCTCTATACCCACGCTAGCCAAGAACACTCCGGAGAAGTGCTGTCAACTAGCACGGAGAATAAGGCTGTTGAGGAGCGACCATCCATGTAATTGCTTATCACACGGTGGCTATAAATAATCTTCGGAAACAAACATAGAAATAATCATATCACAAATCAGTCACAGATATCCATATCACAAAGGCGGAAGAAGATATGAATATATAACTAACACATGAAAGTGTACATCAGAGTAGTGGTCAATAAGACCCACGATAATACAAAAGAATAGCAACACGTGCTATACAAAAGAATACAACTATGAGTCTATATCTCAAGTGTATACAACAAAAACTGCTAATCTAAACAGTTAGCCAAAAGTCAGAGTGATGAATCCCTGGGAAGAAGTCAAGCAGAAGCACCTGTAACATCTCGGTCTGATCCGAGTATTATTTAAGAAAATAATAAACGGATCAGTCTAGCTATAAATATCAGATGACATGATATAACATAAAAGATATGGCATAAACATAAACATCCCTAATGACATACCACTATAAGTATGTAAATAATGATCAACAGAAGATCAATCAATAAGAGATAATCAATATCGCAAGAATCTTCTCAAAGATTCGAAGGGGGCATCATACCCTAAACTTGTACTCATAACAAGTCAATGACATAAATTCCAGAAATCAACACGAGAAATCCAGAAATCATAAAAAGGGAAAGAGGCCTATCACATGACGGTCCGAAGACCAAGGGGAGCTACCCCACATGTGTGAATGGAATCACACAGATTAAGGTCCAGACTAACCAAAAAGCAAAAAGGTATGTGTGAGTGGAATCACACAAGTGGTGTCTAGTCTAACCTCGCAACAAGAGACATCGCACAGTTGCTAGTCTAAATCATCAGAATGATCGTCATGATCAACGAGAAGTGTCAATTACACTAAGCTAGTAAATATAGAAGTTTAGCTTCATGTCCCATAACCACTTGCTTAACTTAAATATTTACGAACAAACTGTAAATCTTCACTAATAAAATTGTCACAAGAGGTTCAATCGAAAAAGTCCAGGAATTAACCGACGAAGTGAACGCAAGCGTTTCATAGCACTTGTTTTACTAAGTCGTTTAATTAGATTTCTCATCCGAGTGAGGTAAAGGTTTGTATATACTAATAGATTGGAAAAGGGTTTAAGAAAAGAGCTTTGTTATTAAAAATAGAGTTGAAATTGTTTGTTAAAAGAGTTTTGATATTTACTACTAGTATTGAAACCTTTATATTTTTAAAATGACAAATTACAGAAGAGATTGTAGAAACAATCATCACAAAGATCACATTCGGAGATGTGAATAAAATCCAAGGAAATCGGATCAAAAGCATCAAAGTGGAAGTTCCCCAACGACCAAACGTGGCTGAGATAACCAGAGATGGTTTGTCTCGAAGAATGGTCAACTCAGCATCTCAACAAAGCAAGTTCTGTTGAATGTTTTTCAGATAAGATCGCCTACGGAGGGGGGGTCCAGGGGGGGTGGCAACCCCCCAAGGTGGGGGTGCGGGGGCAACGCCACCGTTTACGGGGTTCGACCTAGTGAAGATAAAATGAGGTCCAACGACCTAAGGACTCAAGGGTCTAACGACCTAACGACTCAAGGGTCATACGACCTAACGACTCAAGGGTCCAACGACCTAGCGACTCAAGGGTCCAACGACTCAGCGACTCAAGGGTCCAACGACTCAGCGACTCAAGGCTCCAACGACTCAGCGACTCAAGGGTCCAACGACTCAGCGACTCAAGGCTCCAACGACTCAGCGACTCAAGGGTCCAACGACTCAGCGACTCAAGGCTCCAACGACTCAGCGACTCAAGGCTCCAACGACTCAGCGACTCAAGGGTCCAACGACTCAGCGACTCAAGGCTCCAACGACTCAGCGACTCAAGGCTCCAACGACTCAGTGACTCATGGACGAACGACTTAACTCCGAACGACCTAAAAATGGCCAGAACGACTCAAGTGCAGAAAATTCAACAAAACGCTAAAAATTGGAGTTTTTTGCCAATCCAATCCAAACCAAATGCTAACATGCATGCAAAAATGATAGGGAATCATTCCCAACAGTCCAATATAATTATAGGCTAGAATTGTGAGATAAAAATCTCACCTTTGCACTAAAATTTATGAAGATGAAGCTTGAAAGCAAGGAGAAGCAATCCAAAGCTTGAATCCAATATCTTCTACTTGAATTTGGAGTTGAATGATGGAGTTGCAATTGAATTTGAGCTTGGAGTTTTAATTTCCCATTCTCTTCACCATTAATGCTAAAGCTTGAGTTAGTTAGGAAATTTATGAAGAGTGAGGAGAAGAGGGTTGGAACTTGGGCTTAATAGGCTAAACTATCCCAAAGTCCAAAGCGGGAAAAGTTAGTGAAATTTCACTAACTCCAAACCTATCGATGTTTATACTTAAAAAGTTGTAAACGACATTTCGAACTTAATGGAAGTGGTCTCGAGTCCTAATTTGACCGTTTGCAAAAAGTAGTTTTTCGGACCAAAATCCGATTAACGATTTAATATTTAAATAAAAATATTTAAATGTAAACTCGATAAATATGCGGGTTGTTACAAAAGCCGTTCGATTTAATTTAAAATTTGAACGCTCGTCGAAAATTCAAGGTGAGTTAATCTCACTCACATCTGGATACCATTTAATTTAAATAGCAAATATTCAAATGATTGTTTGGTTGATTAGATGAATGTGATAATTATTATCAGATTTGATTGATATTTTATTTGTCGTGCTAACATATGTGGATGTAGGGGAACATGTTAGAGGGATCCTACTGGATTCCTCACAAATAGAAATTATATTCATAATCTGTGGTATATCTCATTGATATCCTGTGATAAATTGATTTGTAATTCTGTTATGTTGTGTTATGGTTGGATAAATATAATTTGGTATTTTAAAAATATCAATAAATGAATTGGGATTAAAGGAAAATGAAAGGAATTTTTAAGTAATGAATTTAAGGAAATTAAATTCAGGAAATTGATTTGGAATTTGTTAAGAGTTTTGAAACTGTGATGAGGAATGAAAATTTGTAAATTGGTTTTACAAATGAAGTAGAATAAAATATTTATCAGTGGATAAATTTGGAAATATAGATTTTCGGTGGAAAATTCTATAAGAAAGGTATAATTGTTTTAAAAGTAAAGATGAGATTATCTTTAAAGGATGGAAAGTGCATTTTTCCTGGAAATTTGGTATGTTTCAATGAAAAGCTTTCAAAATATAAATTGGCAGTTTAAAATGTGTTTTAGAATATTTTAAAAATATATTATTTTTAATTATTTTAAGTATAAGTAAATACTTATTTAAGTAATTACGATATTTAATTATTTTAAAGGTAAAGTAGTATTAAGTTTTCAAAAGGAAATTATAATATAAATATTTGATTAATAACTTTATGTTAAAACGTAATTTTGTCTCAAATTACTTAGAAACTCCTTTATATTTTCTTAAGTATTATTTTCGTTTAAGTAATTTCTAGTAGCCTTATTCTAAATATTTTAAGCATATATTTTGGAAGTGATTTTCCAGGAAATGGGAGATGTGTTGAAAAATAAAAAGGTATTTATTTTTCAAAGTGTGGGAAGGAATTTATGGAATTTAACCGTAAAATTGAGATAAATCCGACAGAATTTATAAAAAGAATTCTTTGGTTTATTCCGAAATGAAAATGTATTTCCCTGAAAAGCCAAGTATGTTTTAAAGCAGATTTTTAAGTAAAAGTTAAAAGTTTTAAATTTGTTTTTTTAGAATGTTTTTAAAGAAATTATTATTTAACTTGTAAAAAAATTAAAAGTAAATACTTACTAAATTAGTTATAGTAGTAATTATTTTAAAAGGTTAATTGGTATTATGTTTTAAAGAATATTATTAATATTTATATTTTATAAAATTGATTTATTTTAAAGATAATTGGTTAAAGTTTTATTTGAAAATTATATAGGATTTTGTAACTCTTCTTGTAAAATTTAGTTTAATTTAACTTTTATTTTAAAATTAGCTTATATTTTATAAAGTATTTTTGCTTTAAATATTTTTAAATATATTTTATGGTATATTTAGAATAAAGTGATCTAATGTTTTAAAATCTAAAGTATTTGGACTTGGTTATTTTCGGTGGAAATAAAAAATGTTTGGGAAATTTATTCCGTAAAAAGGAAGATGGTTTGAAAACTATTTTCAAATGGGTTGAGATTGGGAATATATCTTGGGACGATATTTTGAGGTCAACAAATAATTTGAGAAATTATTTATTGTTTGATTGATGTTTGTGAATGTTAATTGATAGTTAAATAATTGACTATCAATATTGGCCAATGCGCTGATCGTTTCGAAGAGACCGAGATTTGGATTAAATTCTCGAAAACCACTTCGATCCGGTTTGTACGTTTTCATGGGGAAAACAAGAGTTTGGATTCGAAGGTGGAGTAGTGAAGTGCAAGGGCTAGTCGCTACTAATCCTGAGGATGATTCCAAAATGAATGTAGTAGGAATAGTGCCTTCGGTTCCGTTCGGACCGGGGACAGACTTGTATGGATGAATGCTTTCAGAACATCGTCAAGAGGACGATGATCATTCTAAGAGATATGTTCTAACGCTTAGCCTTAAGCTTCATCAACCGGGAATGACTAAAAATCAGGGGATATGCAGCAAGGCTAAGTGGGTAGCACCCATTTGGGTGAGGTCATCCCTGTCTAGATGTCCCTTTTATTCGGCATAGTGGTGTGGTTGCTGATCCCAACCGTAGGGTGATCTTATTCGGGATTGTCCAGTAAGGGGTAGTCCCGGTCTTCTGTTACAGGGGATTTAGGGTGGATCCTCGGTACGCTGATCTAGACCAGGTACTGTGATAGGTGGTACCCCGGTGCCTAGCAATTAGTTGGAAAACCATTCTCCCTACGTGCCTGTACAGTTTTGATTGTGCCCAATTATTGCTGAAACGTGAGATGCAAGCTTTTCAGCTAGATTCTATTTTACTTTCTATAGAAACTATTATAATATTAGACGGATTTGATAAAAAGTGTTTTTGGCTATCATAAGGTAAAAACACTTAGCGATCTAACGACCAAGTACTAACACTGCCAGCGTTAACACCACTCTGAAAGGCGACTCAAGTACTCGAAAAAAAATGACCTGACGATCTAAAGCCTCCAGCGAGTTAACGTGGCAACAGTTAGCGACCTAATGACCTAAAGAATTAAGGAGCCAAGCGACCTAACGGGTTAACACACAAGCGACCTAATGAGATAAAGTGCAAGCGAGCTAACGAGGATGAAGTTCTGCAACGAGCTATCGTGTGACGACCTAAGCGACCTAGCAATCAATACAAGACAGCAGTATATCGCAACAGAGGAGCTCAGCGACCTAACGACCTAATAACTAAATGACCTATGCGACCTAGCAAGTTAACGACCTAACGAGTTAATGACCTAGCGAGTTAAGGAACTAGCGAGCCACAAGCTTCATATCGTTATGTCGCTTGGTTATAGGTCGAACCAGCACCAGATCGTTGCTACTCCTACGACCAGTCCAGGTCGCTCCACAAGGTACCTCGACATGATTAAGTCGTCAACCATTCTCCCCTAGGTCGCCCACGACCTACGATCTACCAGCCTGTTCAAGTGATCAAGTGCAACCATATGAGCCGTAGCTCGTATCCCCTAGGTCGCTCACGACCTAGGACCTGCATCCAGATTTTTCCTATAAATACCCCGCCTGCTCCAACTGAAAGAGACTTTTGGATCATTTCTGGAACGCCAATACTTTGTTGTTTTCTCAACTCCTTCAACACTTCAAACACCGAAGACACTTCAACGAACTTTGAGAAAGATCTAACTCATTCAACATGAATTCGAAGAGCTTTTCTACATCGAAGTTCTAGCTTCTTGTCTTAATCGTGTTGTAATTGAAGAATCATTGAATAAGTTGTAATCAAATCAGAAATAAAAGAGATTAAGTGGACGTAGGCTTGACTTTAAACCGAACCACTATAAAAACAGCTGTCTCTTTACTATTTCTCGGCTATTTTCTGCTTATTTTCAATTCCCATACCAACGGGTGGTGCTTTCACTATACTACAACTTATACCGGGGGGTTAGCTTACATTTTTAGCGTTAACATTTTTGGTGCTTTCACTAAGAATTGAACTCAAGGCACTCTCATCATTGCTCCGCAAAGATTTGTTGAAGAACTTTCTCTAAGAATCAGAAGTCTATTTGAGATTATGGCTCTTGGAAGGAAAGGTAGATCTGCTAGATCTGGAAATGCTTATGACAACACTGCCACTTCTCCTGCATCAAATCAAGCGGCTCCTAGTGTTGGAGTCACAAGGGCGGAGTTGGACGCTGTAGTGTCTGGGTTGTATCAACAGACGGAAGCCCGAAACACTTTGATGTTGGACATGATAAATGCTTTACTTGGAGTTAACCGTCAACAAGAAAACAATGAAGAAACTTTTGCTGATGATGTTCATGATCCTCGAGGAAAAAGTACTCCTGAAAGGGCAGCTGGCACCGCCGAAAGGGCACCTCCCCAAGCCGGAGGTTCAAGGCCGCAGACAACTCTTCGCGAACGTTTGTCCAAGCAAACTTCCGAAAAGGTGGCTGACGTCTGTCCCGCGGAGCCTCTAAACGATGAGGAATACCTCTCGGGAATGGTTCAACAAATTATGAAAGAAAACATGCAAAGGGAAGAAGATGAGAATGACTGGGGGTTTGCTCCAAGCAAGACTCCTTTCACTGAAACAATCCTGAAAGCTGAATTTCCGAAGAAGTTTGTTCCTCCTACTATTCCAGCCTAGCGGGGAACAAGCGACCCTAACCAGTTCTTGTACAAGTATGACTGGCATATGACTAGTGCCAGAGCATCGGATGAGATCAAGTGCAGGTACTTTCCGGTGTATTTGGAAGGAGTGGCCCTGCTTTGGTTCACAAAACTGCCAGTTCGATCCGTGGATCAATTTTCTGAACTCACTCGGAAATTCAAAGATCAGTTCAGGTTATATGCTTCAAAGGCCAAGGATATAATGTCACTATCTAGCCTCGAACAAAACCCCAGAGAGCCACTCAAGTCTTTCTTAAACTGCTTCAACATAGCCTTGGCTGAAGTTGGCAATGCGGAGCCTCGGATGATTCTCACTTACTTGATGTGAGCCATTGACAAATCAAGTGAATTCGGAAATTGGCTAAAGATGAAAGAGCCAAATTCGCTTGAAAAGTTCTACAAAAAGGTCGATGAATTCATGCGCCTAGAAAGCCTTTCTATGCCGGCAAAAGTAGTCGTGAATGAAGTTGGGAATAACAACGTTGCTCCTAACAAAATGGAATCTCATGGCCAGAAGAGGGAGAATAACGATGGGAAAAAGCAGAAAGATGCGAAGAAAGATCGCCACTTTGGACCTTCAGATTTTACTCCCTTAACTGATACTCCAGAGATTTTCTATTTCGCAACCAAGGATGTTGTTGAATACCCTAAGCCACCTAAGTTAAGGCTTGGGAAAAATGCTGCGCATAATGAAAGATTCTGTCGATTTCACAATCAACCCGACCATGACACTAATGAATGTCATCATTTAAAGAGTTTGATTGAGGAGCTGTTGAGAAAGAATAAACTTCAACAATATGTGAAGAGAAATAGAAACGACCCAACCTCATCTACTCAGGGGCAACAAGTTCCTGCTTATCAATCCGGCTCAGATGAGAGGGCTGCAGCACAGGAATCTGATAGGCCTATCATCAATGTTATCACAGGGGGTCCTCACCCAGCAGGCACAAGTTGGGATGAGATGGAAAGATATGCTCACGCTTTGAGATATGCCCCGATTTGTTCTATGCTAAGTCAAGAAAGAGTTTCAGACTAAAGGCAGATTCTCTCGCAAAGTGTTCAAGCTCTGATAAAGCACAATTATTGGGTCGGTCCCTGTGAAAGTCTTGTCAGCCCCAAATACTGATGAGACCCAATTTCGATAGCCTGAAACAGCGAGCACTTGCATCCATATTTTACTTAAAAGCAATGCTTAAATTTGTAAAATGATTATGGATGTATCATCTTTGTATTGATTCACACTGATTTTACTATAAATCTTGTGTTCTTTACTACTGTAAAATGTCTGTCTCACTTCGATGTGCATATATCTTAAATATATTGCTAAAATGTCGATTTTATAATGCAGGCTATCAAAGCGAAGCTTACCTATTCAACACATCATAAGGCCAAGCGTTTCCTACAAATCACTCAACAGGCAAATGTCAAGTCACAAAAATTCCAGATTCAATTCCTACATAAGGAGTGCTTCTCACAAATAGTTGGTGATTCCACCGGAGGGGCACCTTCCCAACGTGAAGGTTCCAAGCACTTGCTAACTGATTGCGATCGTTTGTGCAAATAGACATCCGATCAAGTAGCTTGCGTCTGCCCCGTGGATTCACTTAACAATGAAGTGCACTTCTTTGGAAACAAGCGAACAACTTGCAAAAGAAAGGAACATGTGCTTGGAAATGATAACGAGGAATCGCTGAGAAGCAGATGGTGGAAAGACATGGGCAAGCAGACAAAGAACAGCTAAATTGGAATCTTTTACCTCAACCAAAAAGGAGAGTGGAACCACCGAAGCGGCACCTTCCCAAAGTGAAGGTTCCAGGCCCTTGCTAGTTAATTGCGATCGTTTGTGCAAACAAATATGCAGCTAGGTAGCTTTCGTCTGCTCCGTGGATCCACTTAACTGTGAGTTGCAACCCTTAAGGCGAACAACAAAGCCCTTTTCGGAGGCAAAAGCCCTCTTCGGAGTCCCTCTTCTCCTCATAAAGGGGAAGAGCCAAAAGCCCTCTTCGGAGGCCCTCTTCTCCTCACAAGGGGGAAGAGCCAAAGCCCTCTTCGGAGGCAAAAGCCCTCTTTGGAGGCCCACTTCATCAGAGTTGAAGTGCCAAAGCCCTCTTCGGAGGCCCACTTCACCAGAGTTGAAGTGCCAAAGCCCTCTTTGGAGGCACGCTTCCCCGCGTACAGGGAAAAAACAAAAAGCCCTCTCTACAGAGGCACAAACAAAAGCCCTCTCTCCAGAGGCACAAACAAAAAAGCCCTCTACTGAGGCACAAGCAAAAAAGCCTCTCCAGAGGCATAAACAAAAAGCCCTCTTCGGAGGCACAAACAAGTCAAAGCCCTTTTCGGAGGCCCACTTCACCATGTAGGGGAATCCACTTGTCAAAAATAAAAGTGACCATTTTCGAAAAAGAAGTGTAAAAACTTTTTCAAACAAAAGAGAGAGAAAACTTCTCCAGTACAAAGCACACTCTACTAGAGTAGAATAATATTTCCACAAAATGGAAGAAGTATTCTCCAAAGTAAGAGTACAAGTCTTCTCAAAATGGAAAAATTGTTCTCCATAGTAAGAGTACAAGTTTCCTCGAAATGGAGCTCATTGCAAAAGCCGTGGTATGGGGGCAATATAATATAGCTGCATTAATAAAAGCAACGCTCAAGCAACATACCATGAGCTCATTGCAATATCATACAAGGAAAATAAAGAAACTTGTGTGATAAAAAGGAATAAATGCATTTATAAATACAGAAAAAAGTTTGTACAAGTAAAAAGAATCATTTTATTCCATACTATAAAAAATCTGTATACATGTGCAGGTTTCAAAAAGCGGGGGCCGGTACTTGCACAATCTCCGGTCAATAGAAGCAAAAAGAAAAAAAGCAAGACGAGGAGGATAAAGCCGAACCCATCACTTCTTCTTCCCTCCGCCTTTGGAGCCTTCGCCCGGCCTAATGGTTAATTTTTTAAGTCGGCTTGAACGGGTCAGGGAAAGAAGAGAACGAGGCGCAATTGGGTCCTCTTCTGCTTTCTCATCACCAGCAGAAGTCTCCTTCCTTTTCTTCGAAACTCCACGCTTGTCCCTCTTTTTTGAAGAAGATTCGCTGCCCAGAGCAATGAGATCAATCAAATTTGTATCGTCGGTAGTGAATTCCTCTAGGGTCCTCTCACCCTCTTCAAGCTCTTCAGCTTTTTGCTCTTGCGAGGCGGCCGAGTCAACCAAGTCTTGAAGAGCTTCTATCTATTCTTCTTGAGATCCCGGTTGAGAAGCAAAAGAAGGAGTAACTTAAAGAGATGGAGTAGCAGTAGCTGGAGGAGGCAAAGCTTGTGTAGTACTTGTTATTTTCACTATCGAAGAATAAGAATTAAGCGTCAGTATTTTCCGCAAAAAGAGGAGATAGTGGCACATCGAGATTTAAGTAATAATCAAGAAGTTCATCAAACTCATGTGAAGCAAACAAGTAGTTCACTTGGGATAGATCAGTGTTGAAGTTACCCGGAGGAGTTGGCTTTATCAAGTCGATTTCGAAATCTTGGGCTTCAATGTTTTCCTGGGACTCGGTGTGGGCGGTTGTAATTCCGGTCTCGGTTTTGGTTGGAGGCAGAGAATGAGAGCTAGAGCCAGTAATATCGACGTCAACCGAAGCCGAAGGAAGAGTCGGGTCGGTCAAAAGTGCCTTCCCTGAATGCTCTCCTTCCGCCGCTTCGGCTCGTGCTTGAGCGAGTTGTTCTTTCCCTTTGGCAATGGCAGCTCGACCCTCATCATCCAGATAATACGCCTCAAGGTCTGCCTCAGCATAGCCGGCGCCTCCAAGCATTTCGACCGCTGTTTCCCACGCTTCCGCCAGGGTAATTTCATACTTTTGTCCCAAGAATGAGAGACTGCCATGCCCCAAGACACTGTGAATGTAAAACTCAAATAAAGTAGAACTAACATTGGCCTTTGTCTCCTCATGAGACTGTTCGGGTGCTGCTTTTCCAGCAATGGCCTCGTCGCGCTCTTTTTCAACTCTAGAATGCTGAGCCTTTAACATTTCAATCTCCATGTCCTGGGAGCTAGTCTTTTCCCACAAGTGAGCGACATCACTGCGGTAGCATTCCATAATTCTCTGCTGTGCTTCGAGTCTAGCCTCAGAATCTCGTTGACTAGCATGGGCATCTCTCACTTGCTTTTGAAGCACCTCTTCCTTTTGAGTATAAGAAGTGGAAGAGGTAGCAAGTTCATCTTTAAGTCGCTCGACTTCAGCTTTGAGTTTCTCATTATATGCAGTAATGTTCTTCATTTCCGTGTCGTGCTAGTCGAGAACATTTTTCCATTCAGATTTGTCGCTCTCCATGGTTAGCATAGCTTCGAGATTTAAATGGTTTACTCTTTGAAGCTCATCGACTAGCTTTTGCCACCCGGACATTCTTTGAAAGTCAAGCCTAACAGCATCAAGATTTCTTAACAAAGCATGTTTATCAATGGGGACCAAGTCCAAGTCAAAGTGTACTCCTTTTAAACACCAGTTTGGAAACTGGCTTTGGAGTGCAGGCGGGGCATTCTCAACTTGATATGTAGGCCTGTCAATGATTGTTTGAATCTCAGTTCTTTTGAGGGCATGGGAACTAGAAGGGATGTCCATAGAAATAGAAGTAGCAGGC
This sequence comes from Allium cepa, assembly GCA_030765085.1. NCBI lineage: Eukaryota > Viridiplantae > Streptophyta > Magnoliopsida > Asparagales > Amaryllidaceae > Allium > Allium cepa. The sequence goes on along the minus strand of CM060943.1, from coordinate 868,070,687 downwards.
ATTTTGGAAATTTCAAATGAAGATTTTTCAATAGGCTTGGCCCGCTTGCTGGACCCTTCAGCTTCAAAACTCTTCCCTTGTCATCGTGTGACTTTCTTTTATGGGAGTCATCGTCCCTTTGGTGAGAGTCATGGCGGTCGTCTCTTCTTCTGTACCGCTCCTCATAAGCTTGCCTCTCGCGAGCTTTTTTGGCAGCTCTTTCTTCATCAGTTTCCCTCGGGGCAGGAAAATAGCGCCTGGGATCGTAAGAATCGCATCTCCCATAGCATTGAAAGTCGTCGTAGTATGAACCGCTACGTCCCATAGGAGAACATGAAAGTGAAAAAGAGACATAGTTTAGAAATCTTCAAAATAGAGAAGCTAAGTGCACATAATTGCCAAAAATTCTAAGTGTGTGTAATGTGCGGACTACACGCGTCGAGCTACAAACCACTCTTCAGCTTGGGAGTAATGCCGACTTTTGCAACTGGCGTCAACTCTTAGGTTGATAAGGTTGGTCTCAAGGTGGATGTCACTTCAACTGCTGGAGAAATAAGTTTAGAAACAGTGGTAACATCTTTGAAGAGCTCATGTGAAGTCACCACTAGGTCGCTCAGCCCTCCGAAAATATCATCACCATCATGCCTAGCGGAACTCTCTTTCTCAGCTCCCTCATCAGCAACCTCCCCGGAATGTTGAGGAAGTTCATCTTCTTCGATAACCGGGGGAAGTGTAAGCTTGCCAAATGACCCCGCACCATCAACAGGAGTAGAACTCCTCATACAATGCAATTTATGTTTTGATCTTTAAATGAAAAATGATTATAACGGTGTAATATTAGTTTTAAAAATGGTTTTCACGATTTTATATTTAGTAAATATTTCAAAAATAAAAATGCACTGTTGATCTAAATATAAGTTAAAAAAACCAATCATCTTAATTTCATAATTTGATTATAGAACCAGATTAGTGTTAGAAAATGAGGAATTTAGATAGTAATTTCATGATTTTTAGATTCATATAAGTCGAGAAATTTTGAATTGATCAGGTTTGGGGTTATCGTCGATTGACGACGATCGGCGACGAGTGGAGTGTCGTGACTGGAGCTGAAGGCAGCGGGTAGCCTGATGGTCACTGGAAAAATGATCGTCAGATAATTAGGTGGCTATCGTGGTCAGACGATGTCGAACTAGGGTTCAAAGCCTGGTTTTGGTCGAGGAGTTAGTCGTGACGTTTTCAATGTCGATAGTGCACCAGAGTGGATTGCGTTAGGTGGGATCGCCGTTGGGTGTCGTAATGCTGGTCTAGATGAAGAAGTGGGGGTTCTAGTGAACGAGATTGTCAGAGAGAGGCAATTCGTCGAGGTGTTTGGTTCATTTAGTGTGTTGAGTGTTTCGATTTCGTTTCGCATGCAAGATTGTCAAAACTGGAAGTTCAGGTAAGTCGGCGAGATGATCGTCGAATTGTTGGTGGTTTCGACGAGATGTCGGAGTCGATCAGACCGACATGCACGCGTTCACGTTTATGTCAAGTGAAGTTTGAGATCGGAAAGATGATGGGTTTCTCGGGGTTAAGCTCGAAACAATTGAGGGTCGACTCAAAGAAGAAGAGAACGCGAGGGACTCGTGTTTGATTGGAAATTCGGATGATAGGCTTGGGTTTTCTTTGTAGGTGAACTTGTTTCCAAAACAAAAAATAAAGTAAATAAAGTTTTATAATAGCAAAATGTTTTAAACAAGTTTTAAAGTTTTTAAACGTTATTAAAATGATTTAGTTTTTCCCAGTTTTAAAAGTATATTTAAAAAGAATTAGTTTTCAAAGTAAAAATAAATTTTATTAACAAATTTTCAAGATATGAGTTAACTTAGTTTAAAGGTAGAATAAATACGAACTTAGTTAACAAATTTCACAGTTTTAAAGGAAATGAACATGTTTTGAAAGGATTATTAACCGGGTTTCCAAAGTAATTTATTACAACAAATTTTTAAAACAAGTTTTCAAAGATTTAAAATGTTATAGTAAACGTTTAAAATTTATTTGTTTAAAGGTAATTATATTTAGGTTAATTATGAATTTAGTTCCTAAATGTTTTTCAAATGAAGTTTAATGATGTAATTAAGAATTGGTTAAGATAAGTGTATTAATTTTAATTAATTAAGAGTTTAAAATGATTTTGTATAAATTAATTTCAAGCATTTAAATTAAATAAGATTTAAATGAGTAATTAATGAAGATAAAGAATTTGTATTTAATTTGTTAAGGTGGTGATTAATTAGGGATAATTAATTTATGAAATTAATTAAAAGTTAATCACTTAATGTAAATTAATAAAGGTTTACCAATTTATGTTAATAATCGAAGGATAATTACATGATGGAATTACTTAATGGAGGTAATTAAGGATAGTTAATGAATGTAATTAATTTATGGATCATTAGCTAGTGATGAAGGAATAATTAATTAATTAATGTAATTAGTTTAAGAAAATTAATTAGTTTAATTAATTAAGGATAATCACTAAATGAAATTGATTAAGTATAATTTCTTAATGTAATTAATAAAGTATAATTACTTATTGTAAGTAATCAATGAATAATTACCGAGTGTAACTAATTGGTAATTACCGATTGTAATTAATTAAGGAAAATTACTTAATCGAAGTAATTAAATGGAAGTAATTAAGGTTTAATTACTTAGTGTAATTGATTAAAAGGAAAATTAATTTAATTAAAAGATACTTAATTAATGTGATTAATTAAGGTTAATTAATGAATGTGATTAATTAAAAGATAAGTAATCAATGAAAGTGATTATGGAATAATTAATTAATGTCATTAATTAAGGATCGATGTAATTAATTATAGTTTATTAATTATAGTTTATTAATTAATGTAATTAATTAAAGGTTAATTTATGTAAATGGTTAAAGAATAATTAATTTGTGTAATTAATTAAAGGCTAATTAAAGGCTAATTACTTAATGTAATTAAAGAATAATTAATTAAGGATGATTAATTAAGATAATGATTAAAGGATGATTAATCAATTGGTTTGTAATTAATTAATGTTAAGTAAGCAGATTTAAAGATGATTGAAGTAATTAATTTAATTTATTTAAATTAATTAGAAATGGTGTGACTAATTAATCTTGCTTTTGGATGATTGAATAGTATTAAATGCCTTGGATTATTTGATACCCTGATATGTGACTGGTGTTGCTCTGTGATATGACGTGCTTTGATTGAGATAATATGGATTATCCATGTGTGATAATGTGAATTATCTATATGTGTTTGGATAGTTCGTGAAATCTCAAGTGAAGTTAAAGATGAAGACTAGAAGTGTAAGGGCTATTTGTCGTTAACTCTGAGGGTGATTCCAAAACGAGTGTAACGGTGGTAGTGCTTTCAGTTTCGAATGAAGATTCAGAGTGCAACGGCTATTGTCATTAACTTTGAGGGTGATTCCAAAATGAGTGCAACGAGATAGTGCCTTCGGTTTCGTTCGAACCTAGAACGGACTTGTATGGATGAATGCTTTCAGACCATCGTCATTGGAGGATGATGAGCATTCCAAGATATATGTTCTAAAAAGGTAATCGTAGCCTCAAGCCTCATCAGTGGGGAATGGCTAAAACAGGGGAGGTGCGGCAAGGCTAAGTGGGTAGCACTCAAGTAGGATAAGATTTCCCTTGTCTAGAGGTTCCTTTTTGTTCGGCTGCGTGAGCAGTTGGTCGCAGCAACTGCGGGGTTGTCTTACTCGGGGCTATCCAATAAGGGATGGTTCCGGTCTTGTGATGCAATGGATCAGGATGGATCCTCGGTACGGTGATCTAGACCACGTACTGTGACAGGCGGTACCCCAGTAGCCCTGCAATTGATGGAAATCCATTCTCCCTACGTGCCCTTTACGGTTTTGATTGTATAAACCCACTTTTGGCTAGTATGTTGGAATTTAATAATGTAACAATTTCGACTATTTGAATAAGTATTTGTATATAGACACTACTATAATTTCAGAGGATTTTATAAGAAATGTTTTGGTTATCGTAAGGTAAAAACCCGACATGTTTATTTATGGCGTGATCTTACGAGATACCTTTTTTTCAAATGATTTTCAAAATTAAACAATTTTAACCCATTTACTCACACCAGACACATGTCTGACCCATACTTTATTTCTTGTTTTCTTAAACTCTTCGGTACTCAATTTTTTTATGAGTAGCCAAGAGATTCAGGTTAGCTTTGACGAATTTTGAAGGAGACTTGGAGCAGGAGGCTTCAGCATACGCGATATACAGTGTCTCCGCTATGTTGATGAATTTTACTGGATTTTGAGTTGTGTGATGGACATGTCTTCAAGACTGTCTAAATATGTGATGTATAAGCTGTGTAACTCTGATAGATATTGTATATTATGTAATAACTATGTGATTAATATATTCTATTCGTTCCTCTATTAGATTCTGATATTGTTTAGTTCATTCTTTCCAATCTTTTCTCTTTTCTGACCCTTTCTTTCTTAATGACGATACGTCTTTCTATGGGATGAAAGGCGAGTCGTCACAGAAATGGTTTATATTAATATGTGAAACTTATTAAAAAAATTCAAAGATTTAATGTAATGGAGCAATCAGATCAAATAAAATGGAGCTCGAATGAAAATGAAGTTTACACGTTTAAATCTATGTACAATTTCTTAATTTATTGTAGTACCTTCGCTTTCAACTATTTTAAGCCTGTTTGAAAGATGAATGCGGCACCTAGAGTAATAATTCACTCATGGATTGTTTTGCGTGTCAAATTAAACACTATTAGCAAAGGAAATTTTAAACTAATAAACAATCTAAATTAGAATCCTTGCTATTTTCGCAGCACAACCCTCGAAACTAATATACTCCTTTTTTATGATTGTCGATTCACTCAATATATTGTTCATTAATCTTTTATATCCTTAGATTTGACATTAACAAAATTTTACCATCTCTATACGAATATTGGTCGAGCTTTAGATTCAAAAATGATAAAATTACTAGAAAATCACTAAATTCCATTAATTCGATCACTTGCTGGAGTATTTGGTATGAATGCAACTAAAGAATTTTTTGACTGCACGTATAAAAAATTCTAGGTGTACTGTATTCTATTACTTTGCAAATATCACTTTGGACAGGTGCTTATAATGAGATCTCAAATTGAAAGGATCAATTTTGCAAGATCAAGGAAGACTTTGCAATTCATTTAGGCTTCCCGCTCCTCATGTGTGCTAACGACACCAGAAACCTGTTTGCCCCTATGCTAACCCCTTTTAGGCAGTTGAGAAGTCTTTGCTTCTTCATCAATGCCAGTACAGTCCAGTTCGAGTGCACTCCAATTCATACTTTAGCAGTTTTCTCCAATTGTTTTCTCCAGCACTCATATGTACCATCATCAAATTGTCATTGTTTACCTCCAGAAATCCACTTGTCAATGCACATACTCAGTAGCCATTAGCGCACTTTCCACCTAATGCCTACGCATTCACATTTTTAGAAATCCATCAGACTATGCCATATTTATCAAACAATGCCTTTTTCAGTGCATTGCATGCTACCACTTAGTTCAATCTCACAATAGAAATAACACTTCAGTCCAATGCATATGGACCGCATGACCTCTCTAATCGTGCCTCAACATCCCTCAACTTGCTCTCAGCTAGGAACCATACATGCTTGCATTAGACTATTCAGCATTTGTGCCTTTTCTTAATTTATGTCATGCTTTTCTTTGCCATAGATATGCACGTTTTATTCAAGGTCAACGTTGCAACACGGGTTCCACAACTGTTGTGTACTCTTTTTCATCCATGCAAACAATTTATATCATTTCCATAGCATGTGGAATCAAGCTTCTTGCGGCCTGCCTCTTTGACTCAACACATATGCAATAGCTGCCTCTTTTACTCTATATAAGCGCTGCTTTCTTAAATAGATTGTATATATGTTTTTGTCTGATTACATCTGAAAGTGTGCAATGGATTGTGTAATTTGGATATATGAAAACACAGAGTATAGTGAAGATAGCAATACAGTAAATAGTGCGGAATATAAAAGCAGTAAAGTAAAATGACACAGTAGATTTTTATACTGGTTTGGAGCACCGTCCTACGTCCAGTCCCATTCTCCTTCTAGAATTTCACTAAAACAACAACCCTCATTTAACCTGGAGGAATAGGTTTATACAACTCCTGAGTAGCCGAACAGGGACCTGAGCGGTAGAATAGGATTTCGCCTCAGCAGCCGAAGAGGACTTCATTCGCCTGAGCAGCAAAATAGGACTTCAACAAATACAGAAAATAGTTTTGACTTTTGTGTGTTCCGATAACACGGATTTATCACTTGTAGTACACCCTTCCTATAATCTTCTCCTCGAGTATAAATATATATTTGAAGTATATGAAGAATAGAAAGGTATAGTATTGCTTTAATGCAGAATAATGGAAATTATAATAGCAAATAGGTTCTAGAGAGTTAGATTAGAGAGATAAGAAAATTCAATTGTAATTCAGTGATTTGAAATCAAGTTTGAATATGTATTTATAATGACTAGAAAGCAGCGATTATTGGTGAAGATTTTCGACTGAAGTGTGGCGTTCAAATCTTTTCATAGAGTTTCGTATCACTTCCCAAAAAGTCATGTCTTTTCGCAAAGTAGCTGTTGTAGAAATTCAGTCAACTGAGCCTCTTGGTCAGTCGACTGAATATTAAAAATAATTTTTAAGTATATATCGGTATATCTGTGCACCTACGAATGTTACACAAATTTTCCACTGTCAGTCAAATGGACCTCTGGGTCAGTAGACTGACCTGGTGAAATCTGTGCAATATGCATAGTTTACACAGGTATAGAAATATATATAACTTTAATTACTTTTATAATTTAATACATGCTTATATATGTATAAAATATTTGGGAAGTAGAATGATTAAATATATAAGCTAATATGTACGTAACCGAGTAGAGATTTTAACAACATTGAGCTAAGACTAAAAACCAAAATAATATAATTGATGCACCAGTTTTGAAGTCTCGCCTTCTTGTAGTATATATTATCTTTTTTTGTAGCAGTTGTCAAATTTGTATGCCGTAGTGATAGATTTGTGTCATGAATCAAAACCAAGTCTCAAAATTCTCATCCTTTTTGATTGATGACAACCTTTAAATAGATATAGATTTCGAATGTATATATATAACATAAATACTTACTCCCCCTAAATCTTTGACGCTCTATATCATGCATTCTTAATGTTAGCAACAATATTTCTCCCCCTTTGTCATCGACAAAAAGAAATAAGGAATATAAAAGTATTAAATTATAACATTATAGATGTTATGAAGGAAAGCAATCATTCATACATTAAACTTCCATAAGCAAGAGCCTTTGAAATAATATGAAATAGAGTGGCCATTTTGTACAAGCCATACGAAATGAATACGAATATTTTAAAAGAAAAAACATCTTAAGCCATTGGTTGCTTACCCCTACCACTATGTGATGTCTGACCACCACTATCACCTCCAACTCTGTCATCATCACTACTACTTACTTGATCATCGGAAGAAGAAGACCAAGTGAAAACAGATTGCTTACCTAGATCGCCTAAAGTAGTCGTGGAAGTCCCGGAAGAACATGAAATAGATTGCCGTAACTTCGTTAGAATCCTTTAACCTTATCAAGCTTCTTGTAAACTTTGGTGATATTGGATTGAAGAATTTGTTAGTTACATCATATTATAGAAATCGACCCACATGGAGGAAGGCCCGGATTCGGAATTAAAATTTCTTCTTGTTGACGACGAGTTGATCTTTGACGAGATGAACCTTGAGATGCTTCACCTTCTTCATCTTGTGGTTGTCCTTGAGATGGTTGTTGTTGGGTCCATTCTCAAAAAGTGATGATTGGAGGTGGTCGAGCAACTGGTATCTTCATTAATGCCAAGGTGCGAGAATTGAAACATCCAATGGTAGAAATCGACGAGTCCGGTTCCATAATCTCACAAGCCTTTAGAAGTCGCATAATATATTCACCATAGTAGATGACATTCATTCGACCGTTGTTGAAGCTTAAAAATTCGTCAAGAATTAAACGTATTCAGTTGACTTTAATGTTTTCAGAAACAGCATACAAAGCTTTGAAGTTATGTTCATAGACAAGATCATAACTCTCGGTTCTCGGAGTTATGGTTTTCATTAAAGCGCAATGTATAATTCTTGCTTTTGGTCGTAGAGACATGGATTTGAGTTGATGCATGTCGTCTTATAAAAACAAATGACTTATATGGTTACGAACAACCAAGTAACAATCAATGTTTGCCAATTCCATACCGTCATTTTCGGTTCTGAAAATATGAGACATTCGATCTAAAGAGAAAAGCATGATTTTTCCACACACTAGACTCCATACACAATCTTGTTGATTTTGAATGGTTTGGTGACCAAAGTTAAGATTTGCGTAGAATAATTTGACCATTATTTGATTGATTTTGTGCTAATTATCGTAAATATTGAATAACGATTCCAAATTGCTCCTACGAGCTAATTCTTGGATATGGTATGGAAAGAAATCAGAAAACATAACAAACATACCTTCGAAGATACGTGAATCTTGCATTCGTCTCCACCTCCAAATTGTGGTGTCATCGAATAGCCATCTTTGGATTTGCTCCTTTGAAGGAAGTTGAGAGGATGAAGAGGCTTGTCCCTTTCTCTTAGGAGCCATTAATTTGAATTTTTGGAGGAAAAAAATGGAGTTTTTGAAAGGCTAGGGTTTTGGAAAACTTTGAAATCTGAGATGAGAATAATGAAAGAAGGTAAAGTAGAAGTTAAAAGCAGAAAAGTGGGTGGGTAAAAGAAATAAAGGTACTCAGATTTACTATTCAGTCGACTGTCTCAGTTCTTCAATCGACTGAAGCTGAAAGTCGAAATTTTTCGCCCTTCTGGTCCAGTCGACTAAGGCACTGAGTCGGTCGACTGGCCATGTTCTTTTAAAAAAAATTCACTTCTGTGCCAGTCGACTGACCTGGATGAATTTTTATAGTGAATTTTTTGGAGTAAAATGTCAATATATTTATATATCTGAACGTTGTAAGTTTATTATTGAATATTATAATTAGTTTACATATTGATGAATGAAACAGAAATAAATTATTCCAAGAACAAAAACGTACATACTTAGAAGAATTATTCGAAAATAAAACAAAAGATAATAACAACTATGCTTTATTCCGAAGGGCTAGGCGTCTTATAGCCCTATAGTTGCTTGCAAAGAGCATTCGATTCTTCATTGTGATTCCATGAATTCATTGAGAACGATGGTGGCGGTGGGGATGAAGTCGAAGGTCGTCTAATAAGCAAAATAGCATGTTCGTCCATCGGATGTGACGACGCCCTGCAAAACTTCATAGAAATATGCTCGATATTTCCTAATCTTCTAGAGTTGATATTTGTTAGTAGTACATTTCACGTTGATGCATTAGTGATTCTTATTGATAATGGTGCAAATCATCTATCTTTTGCTTCGTGTTTGGAGAATGTCAATCGTCTTCTTTCCTTTTTTTATCCAGAGTATATCCGGTATGATTGGCAGAAGATGGTGAAGTTTGATGAACCGGAGTATTTGGTGAATTGTTTAAGGCAAGAATTTCAATAGAATCAGTAGATGAAGAGGTTGACATCGTGAAAAATAGTTTTTGAAAGGAAAAAACGAAGGAAAGCTGGGTTTGTATTTCAGTTTGGTTGTATATAAAAAAATGAAGTATGCGTAACTATTTATAGCATATGTTTAGAGCAAAAGTAGGTAGAAACAAGTGGCTTGTATTGTATTTAGCCAAGTAATAGGGTAGTTTGTTAGTTTTACTGTTTGTTTAATTTTATGAAATGTAATGTTCAGAAAATAAGTAAAGTATGTTTATAAAGTTAAATGTTACATATAACTCATAGTATATATTGATGTCACTATATAATAAAATCCCCATACTAGATTGTAATAGAAATATTCAATAGCTCAGGTGGTTAAGTAATTGGGGCAATTCACAGCAGGTCATGGGTTCGAGTGTCAACATAGTCAGAATTATGAATTATTTGTAAAAAAAAATTTGAATTTTTGGTCAAAATTTTTATATTTTATTTATATATCTTTAAATGACATTATACCGAGTTCACGATGTAATTTTATAAAGTATTTTCTAATAATGGCTCAGTAAAAATATCGGCTAATTGATTTTCTGATGGTATTTAGTCTAAATTTACCACTTCTTTTTCTATATTATCTCGTAAAAATGATATCTAATATCTATATGTTTAGTTCTTGAATGGTTTACTGGATTTTTTGATAGATTTATTGCACTAGAATCATCGTAGTAAATTCTTGATTTTGATAGACTGACACCAAAATCTTTATGTGTTTGTTGCATATAAATTACTTGTGTGCAAGCTAGTGCTGCAGATATATATTCTGCTTCAAAAGTTGATAGTGAGACACAGTTTTCTTTCTCGCTAAACCATAATATTAAAGATTTACCATTGAAGTGACGTGTACCGCTTGTACTTTTTCTATCTGTTCGTGATCCTCTGAAATCAGCATCGCTTTATGATACTAACTCGAACGAGCACTCTTTCATATAGAAAAGTTTGAAATTTGTAGTTTTAGTAATATAGCGTAGTATTCGTTTTACGACACGTAAATGCGATTCTTTCGGTTCAGCTTGAAATCGTGGACATAGACACACACTCATCATAATATCTAGTCTACTTGATATTAGATAAAGTAGTGATCCTATCACACTGCGACATAGTTTTTTGTCTACACTTTTTCCATTTTCATCTTTATCAAGATGTGCTATTGTGCTCATGGGTGTTGGTTTGGCAGAAGTATTCAAATACGTTTGATAAGATTATCGCAGTATTTTACTTGATTAATAAATATTCCATTTAAAACTTGTTATCCTAGAAAATATGATAATTCTTCCATATGGGACATTTCAAATTCTCTAGTCATTATTTTAGAAAATTCATTACATAATTCATTATTAGTTGAGCCAAATATAATGTCATTGACGTATATTTGAACTATCAATATATCACTTTTAGAATGTTTTACAAATAAAGTTTGATCTACTTTTCTTGTTTCGAATCCTAAGTCAATTAGATGGCTTTTAAGGCATTCATACCAAGCACGTGGTGCTTGTTTTAAACCATATAAAGCTTTCTTAAGTATATAGACATGATCTGGGTATTTTTCATGAATAAATAAAGGAGGTTGTTCAACATAAACGTTTTCTTTAATATAATCATTTAAAAATGCACTTTTAAAATCCATTTGATAGAATTTAAAGTTATTAAAACATGCATAAGCTAATAAAATTCCTATTTCTTCTAGTCTAGCGACTGGAGCAAACATTTACGTAGTCTATTCCTTCTTCCTGGTTAAATCCTTGTGCTACTAATCTCGCTTTCTTTCTAGTTATATTTTCTAATTTTCCTGCTTTATTTTTATAAACCCATTTAATTCCTATATAGTCTGATCAGTCGGTCTGGGTACTAGTTCCCGAACCTCATTTTGTTCAAACTGATTTAGTTCTTCGTGCATAGCAATAATCCAATTTTCATCGGATGATGCTTCCTTAGTATTTTTAGGTTCTATAGGAGAGAGAAAATCTACATTTCCCATAAAATTTAGTTGATTTCTAGTTTGAACATTTGAATTTATTTCTCCAATTATATTTTCTATAGGATGATTTCGTAAGACTCTCAGAGGAGATCTTATTGTATTAGTAGTATTTCTGTTTTCTAAATTATTGACAATGTTTTCATCTTCTTTTGAATTATAAACGATATCGTCATCATCTCTTGAATTGTTTATTATTATATTTGTTTTATTATTATTAAGAAAATCATTGCCATTAATTATATTAGAAATAAGTTTAAAGTTCTCATCAAAAGATACATGGAGCGACTCTTCGATAGTATTAGTTCGTTTATTAAAAATTCGGTAAGTTTTGCTTCGATTCCAATATCCAAGAAATATACCTTCGTCGCATTTTGAATCAAATTTGCCAAGCTGATCTTTGGTATTTAATATAAAACATTTTGATCCAAATATTCTAAAATAAGATATATTCGGTTTTCTACCATTAAAATGTTCGTAATGAGTATTCTTTGAGAGAGGTCTAATGGAAACACGATTCAAAACATAACAGGCAGTTGCAATAGCTTCAACCCAAAAATGTTTTGGTAACGTGCTTTCATTTAGTAAAGTTCTTGCACATTCTTGTGGAGTTTGATTCTTTCGTTCTACAACTCCATTTTATTATGGAGTTATAAGAAAAGAAAATTTATCAAATTTTCCTTCTTTTTACAATAGTTATCAAACTGTATATTTTCAAATTCATCTCTGTGATCACTTCTAATATTTTTAATTCTAATACCTTTTAAATTTTGAATTTGTTTAACAAAAGTTTTGAAATTTTCAAAGGTATCACTTCTATTTTTTCATAAAGATGGTCCATGTAGATGTAGAAAAATCATCAACTATTACGAATGCATATTCATTGTGTCTAATAGATTGAATTTGGGTAGGTCCAAATAAATCCATATGAAGTAATTCAAGTGGTTGTAATGTCGAAATAACTTTCTTAGATTTAAACGAGGATTTAGTTAATTTACCTTATTGACATAAGTCACATATATTATTAATTTTAAAATTCATCTTTGGTAATCCTTTTACAAGATTTCTTGAAGTTTTTGGCAATAAAGGCTAGGGCGTCTTTGTCTGAATCTGATTCTTCTTGTTCTGCATGGAATGCTATATTCTTTTTATCTTGAGCTTGAACTCATTTAGCCTGAAAAGTCACTTCATAAGACATAAAATTTTCTATTAATTCTTCCGGAGTTATTTTGGAAATATCGTTCGCTTCTTCAATTGCGAGAACGTTTCTTTCCCATTCTTCCGTTAAAGAGTTGAGGATTTTTTATACAATATCAAAGTTTGAATATTTTTCTCCTAGTCCTACTAATGAATGATAGATATCGTAAAATCTTGAGTACATGTCATTTATAGATTCATTTTCTTTCATTCTAAAGTTTTAAAACTGACTTTTGAGCATGGATATTTGGCTTTGATTGGCCTTGTTGGTTCCTACGTATGTAACTTTGAGTGTACGCCGTATTTCATATGCATTATTGCACATGCTAACATGTTTAAAATCATTTTTATCTAAGGTGCAAAACAACATATTCATGGCTTTTGCATCAGCTGTGGCATCTAGTTTCTATGCATTTGACCAAGTAGAATATTCTTTTGTAGGAATAGTATATTCTTTTTGAGTTATATTCCCTGAATCAAAACCATTTGCTTGCATATATATTCTCATTCATGTTTCCCAATAGTTATAATTCATGCCATTAAATAGTGGTGGCCGTGTAGTGGATTGTTCTTCAATGAAGCTAGTGTTAATGCTAGTGTAATGCTAGTGCTAGTGCTAGTTTTAGTGTCCATATAATTAGATTATCAGATAACTGCATTACGGTTATGTGATGACCTCTCTTTGATACCAAATGAAAGTGTGCTATAGATCGTGTAATATGGATATATGATAACGCAGAGTATAGTTGTTAACTCCGTTTAGGCAACGAGTCAAGGTCTGGGCCGACTCAACAGGCTACCGACTCAACAAGCCACCGACTCAGGAAGCTACCGACTCAACAGCCTTGAGGAGTTACCGACTCAACAGCCTTGAGGAGTTACCGACTCAACAAGCCTTGAGGAGTTACCGACTCAACGGCCTCGAAGGGTTACGACTCAGCAACTCAGGAGGAATAACGACTCACCGGGTTATAACCTTAGCGACCTAAAGGTGCCGGCCGACTCAACGGGTTAACGACTCACGGGGCTAGCGACTCAAGTTCTCTAACGACCCAACGACCTAAGGTGTCAAATGACTTAACTGACTAAACTCCCAAAACAACAAAGGACCGGCCTACGACTTATGATAGGTCGTTCACAACCTAGCTTGAGTCGTCTACGACTTACAGCTACTATGTAGAAATCCTATGCCGCCTCATTTTGGACCACGACCTATTAACTCGCAGATGAGTTAGGACTTGTGCTGTATACAGAGGACCGGAAACGCTCTGATATGAAGTCAGGGCTCAACCAGTTGAGTCGCCTACGACATACGACTCATCCTGAGTCGGTCACGACTTACGACTCATCTTGAGTCGGTCACGACTCATGACTTGACAATTTCAGCCTAGAAAATTGCCTATAAATACATGACCACATTGAGCATTTGGGGGACTTTTGGACTGACTTCCTGGACGCCATTACTCTGCCATTGACTCGACTTCAAGCAACGTTCAAGCAACACTTCTATCACTCCAATCACCAAAGACATTTCAACAAATCTCAAGTGGAAATCTAACTCATTCACCATGCATTCGAGGGATTCTTCTACATCAGAGTTTGAGCCATTTGTCTAAGTGTGTTGTAATTGAAGATTGTTGTAAAGAATTGTAATCAAATCAGCAATAAAGAGCTTTAAAGTGGACGTAGGCTAGATCTTAAGCCGAACCACTATAAATATTGTGTCTTTTATAGCTTCTCTGTGATTTCTCTGCTTATATTTTGTTCCCGTACCAACGGGTGGTGCTTTCACAATTACCTTCTACACACCGGGGTGTTAGCGTTCAATTTTTAGCGTTAACATTTTTGGTGCTTTCACTGAGAACTGAACTCAGGCGAGTTATCATCATTGCTTCACAGAGGTTTGTAGAGAGAATTTCCTTGAAAACCAGAAGTCTATCCGAGATTATGGCTCCTGGAAGGAAGAGTAGATCTGCCAGATCTGGGAATATTCAAGAGGGAACCTCCGCTTCCCCTATATCGAATCAAGCCACTCCAGCTGTCGGAGTTACAAAGGCAGAGCTGGATGCTGCAATTTTAGGGCTGAACCAACAGATCAATGCCCAAAATGCACAACTCGAGGCTCAAAATGCCCAGAATGCCCTAATTCTGAATAGGTTGAACGATCTGCTAGGGGCAAACCGTCAACCAGCGGGTAATGAGAGGAATTTTGCTGGCAACCTTCATGATGCTGAAGAAAGAAATGCTCCTGAAAGGGCTGCTAGCCCCTTTGAACAAACACTTCCAGAGGTTGGTGGATCTAGAACTCGACATGATGAGGAGTATCTTTCTGGAATGGTCCGACAAATTGTGAAAGAGAATATGCAGAGGGTTGAAGACGAGAAAGAATGGGGTTTTGCCCCAAGTAAAACTCCATTTACCGAGAAAATCTTAAAGGCTGAATCCCCAAGGAAGTTTGTCCCTCCAACCATTCCAGCTTATAAGGGGACAAGTGATCCGAATGAATTCCTATACAAATATGATTGGCACATGACAGGTGCCAAAGCCTCTGATGAAATAAAGTGCCGATATTTCCCTGTGTATCTCGAAGGCGTAGCTCTGCTTTGGTTCACCAAGCTGCCCGTCCGATCTATCGATCAGTTTTCTGACTTGACCCGGAAGTTCAAGGAGCAGTTCAGACTATATGCCTCAAAAGCCAAAGATATCATGTCACTATCAAGTTTGGAGCAGAGTCTAGGAGAGACTATCAGATCTTTCTTAAACCGCTTTAATATAGCGTTAGCTGAGGTGGACAATGCAGAACCGCGAATCATATTGACCTATCTGATGAAGGGTATTGACAAGTCGAGCGAATTTGGGAAATGGGTAAACATGAAGGAACCAAATTCCCTTGAAAAATTCTATAAAAAAGCAGATGAATTCATACGCTTAGAAAGCCGTCCCGTACCGGTAAAGGCAGTGTTGGAAAAAGCTGAAGATAACACTGTTGCTCCACGCAAGAATGAATCTGTAGGGCAAAAAAGGGAAAATAACAATGGGAAGAAACAGAGTAATCTGAAGAAGCCCCGATCCTTCAAGCCATCAGAGTATACTCCTTTATCAAATACACCGGAGCGTATCTACCTTGCCATTAAAGACTCTGTTGACTTCCCTAAACCTCCTCCTCTAAGGACCGGGAAAAAGGCTATACAGAGTGGAAAGTTCTGCCGCTTCCATAATCAACCCGGTCACGAGACCGATGAATGCCGCCAATTGAAAAATCTGATTGAAGAGTTGCTAAGGGAAAACAAACTGCAGCAATTTGTGAAAAAGAATAACAACAATCCTGCTTCATCTAGTCAGGGGCAACAGGCTCCTACTCAACAGCCTAGGTCGATTGAGAAGGCAGCAGGGCATGAATCTGAAAGGCCCATTATTAATGTCATTACAGGGGGACCTCACCCAGCAGGCAGAAGCTGGGGTGAGATGGAAAGGTATACCAGAGCTTTAAAGTATGTGCCGACTGAGGAAGATGTATTTGTTTTGGAAGGTGCTACGCCTTTGAAGCAACAAAGAACTTTCGATGATGATATTGTGTTCAGAGCCAGGGATTCTGCAGGTATTGAGGCTCCTACTTTGGATCCTCTAGTCATCTCGGCTGGTATCGGACCAGCTATTGTCAGAAGAGTTCTCATTGATTGTGGCGCATCCTGCAATATTCTCTTTAAGAAAACATTCGACCAAATGAAGATCCCTATGGCTGATGTGCAAGCCTCATCGCAGAAAATTGCTGGTTTCACTGGGGAGCCAAAGCAGCCGGTAGGGACCATTGATTTGTTTGTGGAACTGGGAGAAGGAGAGAGAAAAGTGGTCCGCAAGCAAACTTTTGTGATTGTCGACGAATTTTCTGCTTACAATGCTTTCCTTGGTCGCCCAACTCTGGCAGCGTTCAAAGCTGTTCTTGCCCCGTGGTGCCTCACTATCAAATTCCCTACAGACAATGGAGTAGGAGTTATAAAAGGTGATCAAAATGCTGGGCGAGAGTGCTATCTGACAGAGCTACGAGAAACCAGAAAAAGAGAAATGGGAAAGAATGCGGCAGCCCCAGTCCGCATCAAAGAACCAACCTTGTAGCAATTACAGGGCGGACCCTGCACTGGCGAGCACAGCGGAGCAAGAAAAGAGATGGACCCTAGAAAAGTCAGTGCAGGGGAAAATAGAGTGGTACCGGTGGAAACGACAATACCAATACCTGTTGACCCAAAGGACCCAAACAAAGTGTTGAATGTGGGTTCACAACTTAATGCGTCAATTCAGAATATCTTAATATCTTTTTTAAAGGCAAATCTGGATGTTTTTGCTTGGACTCATGCCGATATGTGCGGAATATCCCCAGAAGTTGCAGTGCATGCTCTAAATATTGATCCAAAAATTAAGCAGAAAAGGAGAACTCAAGGTCCGGAAAGGTCAGCGGCATTAAAAGAAGAAGTTGATCGGCTTATGGAGAATAATTTTATCAAAGAATCTACATATCCGAATTGGGTTTCAAATCCAGTGCTGGTTAAGAAAGCCAACGGAAAATGGAGAGTATGCATCGATTTTTCAGATCTAAACAAGGCCTGCCCCAAAGACTGCTTTCCATTACCCAGAATCGATCAACTGGTAGACGGAACAGCGGGACACGAATTGTTATCTTTTATGAATGCTTACTCCGGATATAACCAGATCATGATGCATGAGCCAGATCAGGAGGACACGAGCTTTATCACCGACACTGGTCTTTACTGCTACAGAGTTATGCCCTTCGGGTTGAAGAATGCAGGGGCAACATACCAAAGACACGTTAATGCTATGTTCAAACCGCAACTGGGCAAAACCATGGAAGTTTACGTCGATGACATGTTAGTAAAGTCTAAGAAAGCACTGGATCATATAGAACACTTAGCAGACATGTTCGCTGTCCTCCGAAAATACGGAATGAAGCTCAATGCTCTAAAATGTTCATTTGGAGTGGAATCCGGCAAGTTTTTAGGTTTCATCGTGAGCGCTAGGGGCATTGAGGCCAGTCCAGCTCAAATTACTGCATTGAAAGAAGTCAAAGCTCCTAGAACAAAGAAGGAATTGCAAAGTCTCAATGGAAAAGTGGCCGCCTTGAGTCGGTTCATTTCCAAAGCCACAGATAAATGCATCCCATTCTTTGACGCCCTAAAGAAAGGAAGGAAAAACTTCGATTGGACTCCCGAATGCCAAAAAGCCTTTGATGAATTGATTCGCCATATGGAGACGCCTCCAATACTTTCTAGGCCTGGCGATGGCGAGGATCTTCTTATATACTTGGCAGTATCATCTCATGCTTTAAGTGCAGCGCTGATACGGGAAGACAAAAGGATTCAACATCCAGTTTACTATATCAGCAAAAGACTCACTGGGGCAGAGATGAATTACTCTAAGTTGGAAAAACTCGCCTATTGCTTACTAATTGCGTCTAGGAAGTTGAGGCAATATTTTCAAGCTCATCCTATCAGAGTCCTCACTGATCAACCTTTAAAGCAAGTCCTGTTTCGCCCTGAAACTTCGGGTCGTCTTCTAAAGTGGAATATTGAACTCAGTCAGTATGACATCACTTATCATCCCCGGAAATCAATCAATGGACAAGCTTTAGCGGATTTCATTGCAGAATTTACAGATAAGGGTAACAGTGAGGAAGAAACGGTCGACAATTCCCCGATCCAGTGGAAGTTATATGTCGATGGTGCGAGAAACGACTACTGTTCTGGAGCCGGAGTTGTACTTGAGACTCCTGAAGGTCGATCATTATGCTATGCACTAAGATTGGAATTTCCTTCAACAAACAATGAAGCAGAATACGAAGCCCTTATCGCTGGCTTAAGGATTGCTAAAGAATTAAACATCCGAACGTTACAGATATTCAGTGATTCTCAGCTTATTGTATGCCAAGTCAAAAAGGAATTCCAAGCAAAAAGGGGGAATCTGCCCGCCTACTTGTCAAAGGCTTGGGAACTCCTGGGTGATTTCGACCATTACATGATAAGTCACATTCCTCGAGAAGAAAACACGAGAGCAGATTCTCTCGCAAAGTATTCGAGCACAGGCGAAGCTCAATTTCTGGGGCTAACTCCAGTAGAGGTCCTGTCGACTCCTAGCATTGATGAGATGGACATTGATTGGATCATGAGCATGTCTCAAGAACAAGAATCATGGATGACTCCGATAATAGAATATCTGCTCAATGGATCCTTACCAGGGAACTCAAAAGAACGACAAAAGCTACTGAGAAAAGCCTCTCGATACGTAATCCAGGATGGCCGGTTATACAGACGGGGATTCTCAATGCCATTACTTCGATGTGTATCCAGGGAAGAGTCTAAAGCAATCCTAGCAGAGGTACACGGAGGAGAATGTGGTGATCATTCAGGTGGCCAAACATTAGCAAAGAAAATTCTCCGATACGGATATTTTTGGCCAGAAATTAATCGAGATGCAGCAGAGTATTCTCGAAAATGTGACAGATGTCAAAGATTCGCCAAAATTCCTAGAGCTCCTTCCACTGAACTCACACAGATGGTCAGTCCATGGCCGTTTGCGATATAGGGAATAGACCTTGTAGGACCGTTGCCAACTGCCAAATCTGGAATTAAATATGCCATTGTTGCTGTAGATTATTTTACTAAGTGGGCAGAAGCTGAACCACTGGCTACTATCACCTCAAAGAAGATGATAAGTTTTGTGACTAAAAACATCATTTGCAGATACGGTGTGCCTCAAAAAATAATTATAGACAATGGAACTCAGTTTGAAAGTGAAGAATTCCAAGATTTTTGCAAGCGATTCAAAATCCGGAAAAGCTTCTCAGCAGTAGCTCATCCGCAGGCAAACGGGTAAGTGGAAGCCGTGAACAAAATCATTAAGTCAACCATCAAGAAGCAACTTGAAAGAGCAAAAGGTGGTTGGGTCGATAAGCTACCACTGGCACTATGGGCATACAGGACCACTCACAAAACTGCGACTGGGCACACCCCGTTTTCATTGGCATACGGGTCAGAGGCAATGATTCCGGTAGAAATAGAAGTCCCTTCACACAGAAGACTCCATTTCAATCAGGCAGAAAACGAAAAGCTACAGCTTGAAGCGCTAGATCTCCTTGATGAAAAAAGAGATGAGGCTAATCTCAGAATTGCAGCTCATCAGCAAAGAATAGCCAGACATTTCAATTCCAAAGTTCGCCAACGCAGCTTTGAGATTGGAGACCTAGTCCTGAAGAGAATTATGACAGCGACAGGTGTGTTTGGGCCAAATTGGGAAGGACCATATGTAATAGGTCAGAAGCTTCTTGACGGCACATTCAAACTCACCACTGTTGAAGGAGGTCAAATTCCAAGGGCATGGAACAGCAACCATTTGTGTCCATACTTTACTTGAAAATGTTGTTGAAATATTGTAAAAAGAATTATGAATGTATGATTCTTGTAATTGAAAGCAATTGTAAAACTGATGCAAGTAAATAATGAAAGAATATAAAGTGGATGTAGGCCCAATTTCCTGGCCGAACCACTATAAATCTTGTGTTCCTTATTATTATTACATGTTTGCTTTATTTTCGATATAAAAAGTACATAGAATGTATTGCTGAAATGTCGATTTGAATTTTTGCAGACAATGGAAGTGAAACTTGCACATAAAAAGACCAAGTGATTCTCGCCAAATTTCAAGTCACAAGAGCCCCGAATTCAAATCCTAGATAGGAAGTACTTCAATTGAACGGCCTATGATTTCGACAGAAACGGGTCTTTGCTAATAAATTGAGATCGTTTGAACAAACAAACATCCAATTAAGAAGCTAATGCTCGTTCTCATGAAATTGCCTGACAATGAAGCACACTTCCTTGGATTAAACAAGTTACTTGTAAAAATAAAAAATAAAAAAAAAAGGGGCAGCGGATCATTGAAAAGGCATGAGCAAGTGAACAGAGGAACAACCAAAGCCATCATCGGCAGCACAAGTCCTCTTCGGAGGCACAACTCTTCGGAGGATAAAGACCTCTAATGGGTCATACGCCACAAAAAAGAAAGTTCTCTACTCAACAAAAAAGCTTGGAGGAGTCATGACCCTCCAACCATGAGAGAGTAACTTCCAGGCGATGAAAACCCTCTCTGAGGCACATTTCACCAGGAGTTGAAGTGTTATGACCGCTCTTCGGGATTTCACTTCACCAGAGTTGAAATGCAAACAAAATAAAAGCCCTCTTCGGAGGCCCATTTCACCAGGAGTTGAAGTGTTATGACCGCTCTTCGGGATTTCACTTCACCAAAGTTGAAATGCAAACAAAATAAAAGCCCTCTTCGGAGGCCCATTTCACCAGGAGTTGAAGTGTTATGACCGCTCTTCGGGATTTCACTTCACCAAAGTTGAAATGCAAACAAAATAAAAGCCCTCTTCAGAGGCACATTTCGCCAGGAGTTGAAGTGCAACAACCGCTCTTCGGAATTTCACTTCACCAAAGTTGAAATGCAAAACAAGATAAAGACCTTCCTGGAAGCCCATGTTTCACCGAGATTGAAATAAAAATTCCAAGCGTCGAAACGTGAAAAGGCTTTCCTCGAAGGCACAACTCTTTAGAGGTACACGTTTCACCAAGATTAAAATAAAACTTCCAAGTGTTGAAACGTGAGAAATCCCTCCTCAGAGGTACAACCCCCTCCCGGGGACACAATTAAAAAGAAAGACCTCTTCAGAAGCCCACGTTTCACCGAGATTGAAATAAAACTTCCAAGTGTTGAAACGTGAAAAGGCTTTCTTCAAAGACACAACTCTTTGGAGGAAGACGTTTCACCAAGATTGAAATAAAACTTCCAAGTGTCGAAACGTGAAAAGGCTTTCCTCGAAGGCACAACTCTTTGGAGGTACACGTTTCACCAAGATTGAAATAAAACTTCCAAGTGTTGAAACGTGAGAAATCCCTCCTCAGAGGTACAACCCCCTCCCGGGGACACAATTAAAAAGAAAGACCTCTTCAGAAGCCCACGTTTCACCGAGATTGAAATAAAACTTCCAAGTGTTGAAACGTGAAAAGGCTTTCTTCAAAGACACAACTCTTTGGAGGAACACGTTTCACCAAGATTGAAATAAAACTTCCAAGTGTTGAAACGTGAAGAAATCTCTCCTTAGAGGCACAAATTTTTATTTTTTTGAAAAAAAAAAAAAATCCTCATCAAGAGCGTACTTTAACTTTCAAAGGAAGAGCGGTTTACCTATTCTAAAAAAAAAAAAAAAAGGGGGAAAGAAAGTTAAAGTACATTCAGAGGTCCGCTTTACCACATAGAAGAATTCACTTGGCAAAATGTGTACATACGCAAAGGGAAAAAGTGATTTCTTCAAAGGACAAAGCGTAGAAACTTATATGAAGGAAGTTGCACTCTACGAAAATTCTCTTCGAGAATGAAGTAATTATTCTTTAGAAAACGAGAGTGCAAGTCCCCTCAAAGTATACGATATTGCAGTAAGCTCATGGTATAGGGGCAACATGGTATAGTTACATACAAAGTGGTATAGCTACGTCGGTAAAGTACGCTCAATCAACATACCACAAGCTCACCGCAATATCGTATAAATAAACTTGTGCAAAAATGAATAATAAATGCATTCTCAAATTCAAACAAAAGTCTGTACAAATAAAGAATCATTTATTCAATTGCAGATATTGCAGATACAGGTTTCAAAATAAAAAGCAGGGGCCGGTGCCTGCACAACATCCGACCATTACACAAAAAAGGAATCAAAAAGCCCAACTCTTCATTTCTTCTTGCCGCCTTTAGACCCTTTACTCGGCCGAATGGTTAGCTTTTGAGGTCTTTCAGGTCGGTCTGAAGGCATAAGGGAAGAAGGGGAGGGAGGTGCAACTGGTGCAATTTTCGGTTCCTCTTCAGTGGTGATAATTTTCTTCCCCTTCCTCTTCGATGTCCCATGCTTTTTTCTTCTCTTCGAAGAAGACTCACTCCCTGGAGTAACGAGAGCGGACAAAATTACGTCGTCAGAAGGAGTCCGCTCCAGAGAGATCTCGCCTCCTTCAAGTCCCTCATCTTTTTGCTCCTGCGAAGCAATAGGGTCATCCAAGCCATGAAGAGCCTCGATTTTCTCCTCTTGTGACCCGGGTTGTGAAGCAGAAGGAGGAGTCACCTGAAGAGATGGAGGAGGAATAACCAGAGGAGGCGAAGTCTGCACAGCACTTGTTGTTTCAACTGCAGAAGAAGAGAAATTGAAAATGTTAGTATCTTCCCAAAAGAAGGGAGATATGGGTTCATCGAGATTCAAGAAGTAATCGAGAAGCTCATCAAATTTTTGAGGAATAAGCAGGCAATCCACCTGAATCGGACCAATGTCGAAATTACCTGAAGATGTTGGCTTCGTCAGTTCAATCTCATAATTCTAAGCCCCAATGTCCTCCAAAGCCTCTTCATCAGTAGGGGTAATTACCCCGGTTCTAGTGGGAGGCGGCGAATGAGCACTAGAGCCTGTAATGTCCACCTCGGGAGAAACTAGAGGACGTTCAGAGGTAGTAGGCGGTGCTCCTTTTTCAGAATGTTCCCCTTCCGCCATTCCGGCCCGTACCTTGGCGAGTTGCTCTTTTCCCTTGGCAAGAGCGGCGCGGGCATCATCATCGAGATAATGCTCTTCAAGAGCTGTCTCAGCGTAACCAGCACCTTTGCCACCTAGCATATCAAGTGCTGCCTCCCAGACTTCAGCTAATGTAATTTCGTATTTAGGGCCTAGAAAGGCAAGGCTGCCACGCCCCAAAATGCTGTGCAGATAAAAATCAAATAGTGTGGAGCTAATGTCAGCTTTGGTTGCTTGTTGGGCCTCTTCGGCCGCAAGTTTACCAGCAACAGCCTTGTCGCGCTCCTTTTCGGCCATAGCAAGTCGAGTTTTTAACAACTCTATCTCCAAGCTTTGAGAGCCGGTTTGTTCTCGCAGCTGTACAGTTTCAGCACGATATTCTTCTATGACCTTTTCCTTATGTGCAAGCTTATCTTCGACTGCTCTTTGACTGGCATGCGCATCTCGTACTTGTTGCTGAAGCATGCTCTCCTTTTGAGAATAGGAAGTTGATGAAGTAACTAATTCTTCCTTAAGCTTTTCCACTTCCGCTTCCAGCTTTTCATTATAGGAAGCAATACTTCTCATTTCGGCGTCATGCTGTTCGAGAGTCTTCTGCCATTCAGCCTTATCGTTCTCCATTGTGAGCATGGCCTCGAGATTGGCTCGGTTAACCCTCTGAAGCTCGTCGACAAGTTTTTGCCAGTTCGACATTCTTTCAATATCGGTCCTGACAGTATCAAGATTTCGCAGCATAGCCGGTTTGTCGAGAGGAACCAAGTCGAGATCAAATCGAACCCCTCTCAAGCACCACTGAGGAAATCGACTTTGAAGAGTGGGAGGACCTTGCCCGACTTGGTATGCGGGCCGGTTGATGATTGCTTGAATGTCGGAGCGAACGGGAGCAGGAGATTTAGCAGGAACATGTTCAGAAGCTATCGGCATTGCTTCTTCAGTAAGTCTAGCCCGCTTGCTAGAAGAATCGTCTATGTGACCTTTACCTCTCTCATCGTGAGCTTTTCTCTTTTGAGTATCATCATCTCTGTGGGGAGGGTCATGTCTTCCTTGTTCCCTTCGGTGATGTTCTTCATATGCTCGTCTCTCGTCGGCTTTCCTGATAGCCCTCTCTTCATCCGATTCTCTGTAAGAAGGGAGGTAACGCCTGTAATCATACTGGCTACGCCTCCCGTAGCGCTGGAAATCATCATAGTACGAGCCGCTGCGCCCCATAGGAGAATCTGGAATAAAAATAATAAGCTTTATAAATCTTTAAATTACAAGAAGATAAGTGCGTAGAAGTGATGGAAAAATCCTAAGTGTTGTGTAACGTGTAAACTACACGCATCGAGTTACAAACCACTCTGTGAAATAGATGTAGTGATAACTTGAGTAGGAGGAGTTGACATTTGTTGTAGAGAAGATGTCGCCTCAATTACAGAAGAAACAGTTTTGGAAACATCATCTCTGAAAAGTTCTTGGGAAGTCACAATTAAATCGCTCAACCCCTCGAAAACATCATCACCCTCATGTTTTTTGGGACTGGCTTTTTCAACCCCTTCGTCGGCAGATCTTTCGAAGGATCGTGGAGTTTCTTCCTCTTCGATAACTGGGGCAAGTGCAGACTTATCAGACGGCCCCACAACGTCCTTCGGAACTGAACATCTCACTAGTGGAGTTTCTATAGAGGTTCCTCCCTGAATGTGCTCTTTAATAGGGACCGGGGCATCAGAAGTTTCCGCCGGAGAATCAAGAATTTCAGTTGGGACTTCATGAGACTGAGTGAAGCGAGAAGGATGAAGAAGCCCATATTGATGTAAAAATCCATCATTTAACAAGAACTTTATACTCCTCTCTTCTGCCGCCACGGCGTTCAATCTCTCAAAAACTTGTTTATAGCATGGATCTCTAGAGGGAGGAGGAAGTGCTAAAACAGGGAAAAGAAGCAAAGTTAGCATTCAGCAACTCAAATTATGAAAATCCAAGATTGGAGAAATAAAAACAGGAAAATCTTACTTCCTACTCTCCAGATGGCATAAAACCCTGGAGGGCAACGAACAAAGAAATACTGATTTAGAAATCATTGAACGCTATCAGAAAGATCGGTGATGAGTTTTCGATTTCGAGCACTCCTTATGATTACGATGGAGGGATGATCTTTGATCTTTGTGAATGAGCAGAGGTAGCAGATTTCCTCAAAGCTCGGTAATCGGTCCAGAACTCTACTAAAAAGCACACATAACCCCATCAGAATGGCATGGCCATTGGGGTGCAATTGGAATGGAGAGATAGACAATCGAAGCAAGAGCTGCCGAAGGAAGTCATTAAAAGGTGGTATGGCACCGCTCAAGCACATTTGGCGGTTGACAGCAATGAAGCCAGAAGGGGGCCTATCTGCAGTATCGTTTGGCCCCGGCAGTAAAGCATCAGCTTCGGCAATGCCAAACTGGGTGAGCAGTTGAGTAAACACCCGGTGATTCAGAGTGGTGGGAGTTCTTTCCGGAGGATTATCCAACAAGTTGGCTACTGGGAAGACATCTTCAGCCTGGCCCATCGGTTCTTCTTGTTGAGATGTCATTCTACACAAGCAACCGGGTATTCAAATGCGAAGGTGCACGTTTCCTAAAAGTGTGAAGTGTTGTGCAAAACTAATGAAAATAACAAGTAAATATAACTGGAATTAAACTGGTTGACGATTGATCGACTATGGTAATTTCAGAAATTGTTAATTTAGAGTTCAAGCATAATATTAGTGCAGGCTGGTCAGTTTCAATTGATTGTTTCAGTGTTGCTTTAATATTCTACTTGAAATTGATAGCACTTCATTCACACGATTTGTTTAAGTCAATAATCTGTTATTAACTAATCTGTCATTTGATATGGGCAATCAATGACAGTATATTCGTCCCAGTTTTCTGTGAATGTTGTATTGAACAGGTTGTTAGCCTGCAAGTCAAAATAACCTGTGAATGAATGCAATAAAATTCAACAGTTCAAAGTTAATACAATGGTCCAAAATTCAAACAGAATTCACGCAAGTCATAACTCGTCAACGGTTCAAAGGTTCTGAGTCGGCAATGTCCTAAATCATGAGTCGTAGGAATAAGGAGATTATCTCCAAGACTTATCTCGGCAATGACTCAAGGCTTAGGTCGTGGAGTATGTTAAAGAAGCTCTGGTTCAAAATAACAGGAGAATCTCCAAGTCTTATCTCGGCCACGACTCAAAGGTGTTATCTCGGCTACGACTCAAGGGTCTTATCTCGGCCACGACTCAAGGGTCTTATCTCGGCCACGACTTAAAGGTTTTGTCTCGTCCACGACTCAAGGCTTAGGTCGTGAAGCGTGTTGAGTCGTATCATGGTTAAATCACAAGGGTCGCTGGATCATACAAAAGTAGCCGAGTCAAGCCTACGGCAACGTTCGAATCAATCTGACCCATTAACCATCTAACTCCTAACCCATTAACCATCTAATCCATAACCCGATAACCCAATAACCTCGCAGTGGTTAACCCCAGCTCCATCACACCACTAGGTCGCCTTAAATCTCGAATCGATACAAGTAAGATCAAGCCGCCTGCCTTTAACCCATCAATGTCCGATGTAATAGTATTCGCAAGGATCAAGGGGGGAAAACAGAGGCGGAGAATGGCAATCATCAGCAAATGAAAAAAGATGCAAAGTCTCTTACACGGTGTGATGCTAAAGATGATCGAAAATGAATCAGGTTGGAATCGCCTTTAAGAGCTCGAAGATGCGTTAATGGCAGATACGGTTCAAAGGATAAGAAATGAGAAGAAGGAAATAAGGGGAACGACTCAAGTCTTTTATAGCGTTGAGCAGTGGTAGTTGAATCGGCACACGAGTTAAGATGAGTCGAAGCACACGACCTACGACTTAGGCGTGAACTATGAGGGGCAAATGTTAACTCCGTTTAGGCAACGAGTCAAGGTCTGGGCCGACTCAACAGGCTACTGACTCAACAAGCCACCGACTCAGGAAGCTACCGACTCAACAGCCTTGAGGAGTTACCGACTCAACAGCCTTGAGGAGTTACCGACTCAACAGCCTTGAGGAGTTACCGACTCAACAAGCCTTGAGGAGTTACCGACTCAACGGCCTCGAAGGGTTACGACTCAGCAACTCAGGAGGAATAACGACTCACCGGGTTATAACCTTAGCGACCTAAAGGTGCCGGCCGACTCAACGGGTTAACGACTCACGGGGCTAGCGACTCAAGTTCTCTAACGACCCAACGACCTAAGGTGTCAAATGACTTAACTGACTAAACTCCCAAAACAACAAAGGACCGACCTACGACTTATGATAGGTCGTTCACAACCTAGCTTGAGTCGTCTACGACTTACAGCTACTATGTAGAAATCCTATGCCTCCTCATTTTGGACCACGACCTATTAACTCGCAGACGAGTTAGGACTTGTGCTGTATACAGAGGACCGGAAACGCTCTGATATGAAGTCAGGGCTCAACCAGTTGAGTCGCCTACGACATACGACTCATCCTGAGTCGGTCACGACTTACGACTCATCTTGAGTCGGTCACGACTCATGACTTGACAATTTCAGCCTAGAAAATTGCCTATAAATACATGACCACATTGAGCATTGGGCGGACTTTTGGACTGACTTCCTGGACGCCATTACTCTGCCATTGACTCGACTTCAAGCAACATTCAAGCAACACTTCTATCACTCCAATCACCAAAGACATTTCAACAAATCTCAAGTGGAAATCTAACTCATTCACCATACATTCGAGGGATTCTTCTACATCAGAGTTTGAGCCATTTGTCTAAGTGTGTTGTAATTGAAGATTGTTGTAAAGAATTGTAATCAAATCAGCAATAAAGAGCTTTAAAGTGGACGTAGGCTAGATCTTAAGCCGAACCACTATAAATATTGTGTCTTTTATAGCTTCTCTGTGATTTCTCTGCTTATATTTTGTTCCCGTACCAACGGGTGGTGCTTTCACAATTACCTTCTACACACCGGGGTGTTAGCGTTCAATTTTTAGCGTTAACAATAGTGATGATAGCAATGCAGTAAATAGTGCGGAATATAAAAGCAGTTTAGTAAAATGACACCAGAGATTTTTATACTGGTTCAAAGCACCGTCCTACGTCCCATCCCAGACTCCTTCTGGAATTTCACTAAAACAACAACCCCCACATAACCCTGAGGAATAGGTCTATACAACCCCTAAGCAGCCAAATACGGACCTGAGCAGCAGAACAGGATTTCGCCTCAGCAGCCGAAGAGGACTTCACTCGCCTGAGCAGTAGAGCCGTACTTCAACAAATACATAAAATTGTTTTGACTTCTGTGTTTTCTGATAACACGGATTTGTCACTTATAGTACACCCTTCCTATAATCTTCTCCTCGAGTATAAATATACATATTTGAAGTATATGAAGAATAGAAAGGTATAGTATTGCTTTAATGCAGAATAATGGAAAGTATAATAGCAAATAGATTGCAGAGAGTTAGATTAGAGAGATAAGAAAATTCGATTGTAATTCAGTAATTTGAAATCAAGTTTGAGTACGTATTTATAATGATTAGAAAGCAGCGACTGTTGGTGAAGAGTTTCGATTGAAGTATTGCGTCCAAATCTTTTCGGTAGAGTTTCGTATCTCTTCACAAAAAGTCGTGTCTTTTCAAAAAGTAGCTGTTGTAAAATTCAGTCAATAGAGCCTCTGGGTTAGTCGACTGAATAATCAAAATAACTTTTAAATATATATCCGCATATTTGTGCACCTGTGTATGTTGCACAAATTTTCCAGTGCCAGTCAACTGGACCTCTTGGTCAGTCGACTGACCTGGTGAAATCTGTGCAATATGCCAAGTATAGAAATATATGCTTTAATTACTTTTATAATTTAATACATGCTCGTATATGTATAAAATATTTGGGAAATAGAATGACTAAATATATAAGCTAATGTATACGTAACCGAGGAGAGATTTTAACAGCATTGACCTAAGACTTAAAACAAAATAATAAAATTGATGCACCGGTTTTGAAGTCTCATCTCCTTGTAGTATATATTCTCTTGTTGTCGTAGCAGTCATCAAATTTGTAGGTCATAGTGATAGCTTCGTGTCATGAATCAAAACCAAGTCTTAACAACATCTACTTATATTTTTGTTGATCATCAAAGTGATGATCAACCATTATTGTACCGAACACTGACCATTTTATATGTTTTTGGTTTTTCTCTTGTAATAAAAGTATAAGTGCTCTTCATTTAAATGGAACATTCTTTCATCAAAAAAATATAAGTATTTTAAACTTACAATATATTATGTAATTAATTTTAGTAGGCAAATAGTATTAGAATTGGATGATCCTTCGTAGAGGTAATGTTCAAGACATACAGATCAAGCCTGCAAAATATGGTCAAATATAACGGTCATAATGTGTAACCCTCCTCCATATCTGGTACCCAAATATACAAATATCTGATACCTTAAGTGCGTCGCATCAGTAAGCGATTGATAATGAAAAGCATTCAATAGTAAAATACAACAAATCATAGTAGAACCTTATAGACAATCTCATAACGCATAGAAAAATATAATAACAACACATGTAAAACAAGTAAACAATATAACTTAATTAATTGGAATAAAACATAATTTCAAGGGAAAAATACAAAAAATCATAGAAGAACCTATAAAACATCTCATATCACATAGATAAAATATATTAACAACACATGTAAAACAAGCGAGGTTGTAATATAACCAAATGAACCAGAATAAAACATAATATCGAAGTGGAGTCGATTCATCATATTATATATAAAATAGAGTAAGATTTGCATCAAAATCAAATAAATTCTAAGTAACTATCACTAATAATGGATAACTGCTAGGTAGCCCACGTAATGCTGCATGGTGAAAAATAAGCGAATGAAGCTCCAAATATAGATATATAAGAAAGTGTCAACATCTTATTCATCCCCTGCTTGCTCCATAGGCTATCTCATACCTATCTCTCAATTTACTCTTTCAAGGGTACCCAAGAAGCAACGCAAATAATCTCTGGTCAGATAAAAATCTAGCATTAGTGATCTATAATCTTAAAATATATATGTTAGCAATAAAACTATAAAGAGGAAACAGAGTATAGAAAATCATATTTGGCTTGTCTCTACATCCAACAAGATAGCACATATTGATGAACAATCATCCTATGGGGATACAACCACACTATGTACAATATAAGGTGTTTGGATATCTAACTTGTTAACCATATAATATGAATAAAGATAAAGAAGGCCTTTCAGAAAGCTTCCATATGAATAAAAAGCAGTAGGTAAAGTCACATATCAACATTGTCGAAAGGATTGTTCGACGGTAGTAAAGAAGAGCATATAAGAACTTCGGAGTAAGGCTTTTGCAAGCATGAGGAAAAGAATTACTAAGGCACAACAAAGTATATAGGTACATAACCTCTAAGCACCTTCCAGCTGGGATAGAAGAATAGTTCTGCAACCATTCATCATAAAACAAAGACTAAAGAAAAAGAGTTCAAATCAAACCTTTCGAAGGAGTCGGAAGGATGCAACCAATAGTGTATCGCAGTCCCTGACCTTTCGAAGGGGTCGAAAGGTTTCGTCTCTCAACATTCAAGAAGTTCTTACCTTTAGGAGAAAGAGTAGAAGTCAAAACAAGTGCAAGCAACTCTATAATGACCTTTTCAAAAGCATAACAAGCCTTTTGAACTGGTTGGAACACATATAAAAAACCTTTCAACAACGTCGAAAGGTTCATGAAGAAGGCAACATTCATGAGCCAACAAAGAATGAAGGACAACCTTTCGACAACATTGAAGGGATGCACAGCTCTCGACAACAATCAAGTTAAGAGCAACCATCCGACAAGGTCGAAGGGTTCACAATAATCAAGTGAAGAGCAACCTTTCGACAGGGTCAAAGGGTTCACGGTAGCATATTGAAGGCAAACCCTTCGACAAAGACCAAAGGTTCATGAAGGCATAGATAAGATTAAACCCTTCGACAATGTTCAAACGTCCATAATGGCATATGATGTGCAAACTTTTCAATAAGGTGGAAAGGTTTACAACTGCATATAATAGGTGACCTTTCAATCCGGTCGAAAGCATGAGACCGAAAGGAGGCCACCTGCATCTATAAATAAGACCCAAGGGCTGCAGGTTTGGGATATGATTTCTCCCATTCTACTCTCACTCTATAACTTTTGCTTCTGCTCACTTCGTTTGTAACCATAATTAAGAATTCTAATTGGAGATTTGTTTCTTAAACTTTGTATCAAACTTCATTATGAGAAAATAAAGAGGATTATGACTTGCAATCAACTAGGAATTTGGGGATGACCATAATCAGACGTTAATTGAACAATAATGACTGATTACACATGATTTGTTTCTTATCTTCTTTGTTCATTATGAGTATATGTCATGGAACCATCATGGAATACATCCATGAGTTTCATTTCCCTATATACTGAATACATGGTTACGGCCACAAAAGAGGAATACAACTTGTGGCTCAACAAATATACGATACAGAATCCTTGATATGTTTCTATGACATATTATATCTACTCTTATTTTCTAAAATCTGGATAATTAAAATTTACTTTAATCTAGTCGAAAGGTTGGAAGAGTCTTGTCACACCTTTTGGCAAAGAAGAAATGTCCGGCAACTTACATCTATTCCAACCTAGTAGAATGGTTAAGTTGATCCTGTTAATAACCTTTCGATAAGGTCGAAAGGTTGAACTAATCCTTATCACTCCAGCCTAAACTAAAGGTTGGGATGGACATGCTTATAACCTTTTGACAAGGCCAAAAGGTCTGACAATCCAATACGTTGTCAACTTAATCGAAAGGTTGCAGCGGCCACTTTAACCTTTTGACACGGTTGGGAGGTATGACTATCTATCTTCCTTTTCTTCCAAACTAAATTAATTAGGACAATTTTTTCAAAGATAAATTTCAAAAGTGGCAATCATCTTAACTACATAGTTATGCCCAAGCAAAATTGTCTTACCAAAACATTGAGGATGTTGACAAGTTTTCTTGTCAACATTTTTGGCGCTAGAAGGAGGGCTCAAACCTCCTTCCTTGTTATCTTAATACAACTAATTATAGAAATTTGGTTTACTACAGGAAATTGAAATCGAAAAGACTTTCCACCTTAAATGAAGGGATGAACATGCAACTTTGGTAGAAGAAAATGTTTCACCGTCTTTCAACCCTGGAACAGGAAACAAGTGCAGCCTTCCACACCAGCTCAACCAATTCCACCACCGGATCAAATTCAACAGTCTCCGCAATTGGCTTCAGCTTAGAATCTTCAACCAGAGGATCATATTGCTAAAATTCACACTTATAGAGGCAAATGATGGATGAAGAATCCCCTAGAAGAAGTTCTATCCCGCAAGTCATCCACAAAAGCTACCACCGCAGGAGAGGAAGTTGTCTCCCCTAGGAGAGACTTGAAAATCAACACTAATGCCAAGAAAAGAAAAACTAACATTTCCTTAAAGAAGGATCGTCTGCCACTAAAGTCGAACCATCAACGAAAGATCTAAGAGGAAGACAATGACTGTTTTGAAAACTCTACCTTAGATGGCTACAAACCAAATAGGAAAGACTACTTGAACGATGAAGCTTACCCCAAAGACATGGTAGAGAGGGCCAGGATGGACTTGTTGAATACTAAGTGTAAGAGAACAGTAGACGAGAGAGTAAATGATAATGAGAGGGTTTCCCCTTTCATCGATGAGATAATGACAACACCTATTCCTTCCCACGTGAAGGTACCTATAATGAAAAATCATGGTACATCTGATCCCGATGACAAGTTGATGGCATTTGATAGTCAAATGGATTTATACAATGCTTCTGGTATTATTACGTGCCACCTTTTTGAAGTTTCTCTTCAAGGAGCTGCTGCCACGTGGTACCGACATTATCATGAGAACATAATCTATTCATGGAAACAATTCTCCTATGAATTCTTGGCTTAATTTTGCATCTGCAAAGTCCCATCGATTGACTATACAGTGCTCACCAATATAAGATAGAATCATGGTGAGTCATTCGGAGATTACTTGAAGAGGTTTTATGCTGAAGCTTTGCAAGCCTAGGGAATGAACGAAAGAGACAAACTTAATGCAGTTCATTCAGGCCTTATAGTCAATTCTCCATTCTGGAAGGAATTATTAATCCATGGTAGCCGAGACTTGCAAGACTTTGCTTTTCAAGTCGACAAGTTCATTCGAATGGATGAATTGTACTATTCTGAGAAGAAGTCTAATTAGAGGAGGGACAGTGGAAAATTTGGCTCAGAAAGGATTCACAAAAAGTCTAGATGGCAAGATGCTAATGCTAATGCGGTAGCGTTAAACAGACCAATCTCCTACATTTAGTCGATGACTCAAGATACGTTCAACTTTCCGACCTCGTTCAAAGCTCAAAATTATCCAGAGCAAAAGAAAGGAGACAGCTACTATGCTTACCATAAGGCAAATGGTCACATGACCAACGAGTGTAAAATGCTGGTAGGGATAATTGAAAACTAATTGGAGAAGTAAAGCTAAAAGAGTTTGCGAAAAACCCACAACAGACTTCCTTGGCAGAGATTGAGACAAGAAAACCAACCGGTACCACTGTTAATATGATTGAAGACGAAGATCCGTTGAGTCTGAGTCCACCCCAAAATAGAATCGACTTAATATATGGTGGGCCGCGTCTTACGGGAAGAAGTCAGAATGCCAGGAATAGATATATTCGTGAAGCCAAGAAGGGCTTATTTTCTACGCAAGAAGAACCACCGCTTAAGAATCCAAAGTATAATATCAACATGCACACTTTGGTGATCAATCCCCGAGAATTGAGAAGGGGAATCCACCACCCCCACAATGACCCATTGATGATCATGGTTCAGATAGGCTCCTCAGTGGTTACAAAGATTCCGGTCGACACTAGAAGCACTGTAAACGTGATCTTCTGTCATGCATTCGATCAACTGGGAATCTCTAATACAAACTTGAACCTAGCCCTGAACCCATCTTGGGGTTCCACAACAAGGGAACAACTCCACTAGGACAAGTGAAGCTCTTTGTGAAGCTGGGACCCCTCTCCACCCGTGCTCTCGTGTTTTTGAAACAACTTATGTAATTATAGACCAGCCATCATTTTACAACGCTTTCTTTGGAAGTCCATCACTAGATGAAGTGGACACTTTCATCTAACCTAAATATTTGATGCTCAAATTCCTTACTAAGAATGGTTGGGGAACTATCCGAGGTGAGAAATTT
Organism: Allium cepa; assembly: GCA_030765085.1. NCBI lineage: Eukaryota > Viridiplantae > Streptophyta > Magnoliopsida > Asparagales > Amaryllidaceae > Allium > Allium cepa. The sequence goes on along the minus strand of CM060943.1, from coordinate 868,035,882 downwards.
GCATCAAGGGAAATGTACTTCTCAAATTTTGAACAATATAAAAGGGAGTTTACTTGTTACTTTGATTCCTCTATTACTTTACAACCTTCAGATGATGGGTTTCTACATCCATCATTAGAAGCGAAGAAAAAATCAAATAGAACTAATAAATGTATTGCCAAAAGTTGTTTTGTAGTTAATGGAAAGAGAATGAGAGTGGATACCAACTCAATTGAGGAAAGCAAGTTATTACAGAGGTAGATTGCCGAGGAGAGGTTGAAAGAGTTAAGCCAGTTGAGAAAACCGAGGAAATTGTAATGATAGATAGATTGCATGAGTTTTCCATGTTATATGCACTTTACTTAAAATAATGTTGATGAGATTTAATAAGGAATAACAATCCTTCCAAAACAAGTTAAAATTCTTTTTAACTTGAAAATACTTAGGCGACATTTCCTTTCTATTACATTCGAAACTTTTGTTTAAAACCGTTAAACGACCCTATCGAAACCATTGAAGGTAACCCCTTCGTAACCATTGGAAGACCCTTTCGAAAATATTGGAAAATTGTGACGACCCGACTTTTTCTCCCTAGAAAAAGTCGCATCATCAATTAGAAAGAAAGGGATAGAAGAAGGAAGAAAGAAAAGAAAGAAGAAAACAACACTAGAATCTCAACAGCGGAACGAATAAATTATATTAATAACATAAGTATTTACATAATATACAATACCAATCAGAGATACACAGCAAACACATCACATATACTAGACAGTTATAAACACCTGTCTAGTATTTACAACATAATACAACTCAGAGACAAAACACAGATCACACAGCGGAATACTATATCTCTAACGCAGAAGCCTCCTGCTCCATTGCTCCTCCATAATTCGTCAAAGCAAACCTGAATCCCTTGGCTACTCGTAAAAATTTGAGTACCCAAGAGTTTATGAAAAACAAAAATAAACTCCGGGTCAGACATGGGTCTGGTGTAAGTAACAGGTTAAAGTTGCTTAACTTTCAAAAACCTTTTGAAAAGAAAGGTATCACGTAAGACTTCCCACACATAAACATGGAAAAGTTTTTACCTTACGCTAACCAAAACATTTGATAGGAAATCCAGTGATATTATAATAGTGTCTAGGGTTTTCAAATAAATAAGAAATAGCCGAAATTGTTACATGATTAAATTCCAGCTACTAGCCCCAAAAGTGGGTAATACAATCAAAACCGTTGGCACTTATTGGATTGTGGGTTCCATACAATGGCCGGGCTACTGGGGTACCGCCCATCACAGTACGTGGCCTAGATCACCGTACCGAGGATTACTCCCTTCATCCCCTGCAACACAAGGCCGGACCCGTTCCTTACTGAACAGTTCCGAACAAGACAACCCCGCAGTTGGTGTACATCCAACTGCCCACACAGCCGAAATAAAAAGGGACCTCTAGACAGGGATCAATCTTGCTCTCCAGTGGGTGCGACCCACGAAGCCTTGCTGCACCTCCCCTGTTTTAGCCATTCCCGGTTGATGAGGCTTGAAGCTACGATTACCTTTAGAGGACACATCTCTTAGAATGATCATCGTCCACCTGACGATGTTCTGAAAGCATTCAATCCATACAAGTTCGTTCCGGGTTCGAACGAAACCGAAGGCATTATCTCGTTACACTCATTTTGGAATCACCCTCAGAGTTAACGATGATAACCCTTGCACTCTGATTCACCATCTCGAATCTATAAGTACTATTCTGTCAACTCATTACGGAATCACCCACAGAGTTATACTGACGTATAGCCCTTACACCTCGAGTCTTCACTCGCTCCACTTGGATTCACGACCTAACGTTATTTGGAATCGATGTGGTTTTCGGATCCCAAATATGGAAACCCGATCCCGGTCTCATCGAAATCCAAAGCGTGTCTTTTAAGGCCAAGTTGTTTTAAAGTTTAAAACAATTCAATTATCTATATCCATACAAATAGATAAATCACAGATCCACAACAGATAATCAACATTATCATCATATCTGATAAACCATATTATCACTATTCAAAAGATAATCTATATGAACATCACAATGCAACCAATGCATCCAAATCACTCAACATAATCTATCTCATATTTGAGATTCAATCATTCAAGCAAACAACACTAACCATCCATATAAGCAATAATTAACCACACCCAAATATAATTAATTTAAAATGAATTAAATTAATTACATCATTCAAATTAATTTAAAGTAAATTAAATTAATTTCTTCATCAAATAAACCTTACTTATATCACTATTGATTAATTATTAATCAATTAATTAATCATCATTCAATTATCCATTTTAATTAATCATCCTTGATTAATTAACTCTTAATTACATTCAAGTAATTATTTACTAATTAATTTCTCAAAGTAAGTAACCTTTAATTACTTCCTTAATTAATTACCTAAATTAATTACCTTTACTCACTTATTATTGATTAATTAATCTTAATTAATCAACCTTAATTACATCATTAATTATAACAATTAATGATCTTCTAATTACATTTTCCCATTTACATTAATTACTTTAAGTAATTAATCTTCATATAAATCACAACTGTTAATCACCCTTGATTAACACCATTTAATAATTATCTAACCTTGATTAATTGTCTCCAATTAATCTCTTGATTAATTTACAAAGTAATTTTACTCAAATTACTTCTATCAACAAATCATCTTAAATTAATTACATTAGTAATTACTCATTAATTACTTCTCTAAGTAATTCCTTTCCATTAAATTACATTAAGTAATTATTTTTCACAACTCATCCATTGATTAATTTTAAATTAATTAAAATGAATTAATTAACTTAAACTAATCAAATTAACTTAATTAATTACAATAAATAATTAATTCCCTAATTACTTCCATAAGTAATTATACTTAACATCTTACACAAATGATTATCCTTAAATTAATTAATCTAATTAATAATTAAAATTAATCACATTAATTAATTATTAAATAATCCTCAGTTAATGACCTTCATTAACTATTAATAACTCATTAATTATTTTTCAAAGTAATTAACTTATTTTAATCATTATTTATTACAAATTAATTAATCATTAACTAATCTATTAATTAACCCCCAATTAATTAAATAATTAAATGTTAATTAAAACTTAATTAATTCATTATTACTTGATTAGTTAATTATTAATCATTAATCAAAAACTAATTTTATTTAATAAATTATTCTTAATTACAAATTAATTATTCAAAGAATAATTAATCCTAAACCATTAAGATTAACCCTTAATTACTTTATGTAATTATTTATTTCATTAACTTATTAAATAAATTAATTATTCATTTAATTACTCTAATAATTAAATGAAATATAAAACATTATATCATTATTAACTTTAACAAGTTATAATCAATCTAAAATCCTTAATTGAAAATAATACTTTTATTATAAAAGTTAAACAAATTTCTTCTTAAATTAAAACCATTTAGATTTTACATTATTATTCAAATTGGTTTAATACTTAAATTTATAGACTTAAATTCATTTTAAACCAGAGATTCAAAATTAGATTTGAATCAAATTTAAACTTTATTTAAATATTACTACATATTTCAATTTCCAATTTAAATTCAAATTCCTTTTAAAAACATTTTAAACAATAAACTCTATCAAAGTTATTTTAAAACAAAATTTGATTTTAAATACTTCCTCATTTTCTACTTTAAGATTCAATATAACTAGAATCTATAATTTAAGTTAGATTGAAAACTTTTCTTTAAATTCTAGCTTCCATTTTTAAATTTAGTTTTAAATTTTGAAAACAAGTCAAATTTCAAACTTCAACAACCAACCCGAGCTAAAAGTAAATTAACTCGAGTAAAAAATTTCTTTTAAAAAAATTTATCTTAAAATCAATTTAAATTTTAAATCAAAACAGTTTATACAAAAACCTGTTGTAACAGATTTACCCCAAAACCCTGTAACAAAGCTAAACCCGAGACTACAACAATTCCTTCGAGTTCCCAAACCCCTTACTTCGAGTCCAACTTTCAGGAACTTCGAGCTAAACATAAAATGACTCGAGACAACGCTGAAACTCATCTCCCCCAATTCAACTGATACACCACTGACCTCGTGCACCTACACCACCGCCGCCATCACTTCCAATCACTCGCGACCCCTTGAGCAAGTCGGCGACTACCCCCCCAACTTAACTCCGACCATCCAATTCTCATCAGAACCCCCAATTCAAAACTTGCATTCGAGCTCAAAATACTGAAGAATGTCCAACTGGAAAATGCTTCAACCATCCAATCCTGACCACCAGAGAGACTACAATTCCGGCCACTACTCCTCCCATATACAATCTATCATCAACTCAAAATTGGTAAAGCTCGGTTATCTACTTTGATTCCAACGATCCAATTTCTTAGGCACGGTAAAACTAGGGTTCATAATTTCAAACCCAAATTTCTTCTGCCATACTGCTTTAATTTCACCATCTATTATTTTTACTATAATCTACACACATCATTACAACAACAAAAGAAACTCAGGCATCTACATTTCTCTAAATTGACAGAACTCAACCAAAATGTATTTTCTGGTTAAACCAGAAATACTTCATTGACTGCAAACTAAAATTTTAGATTATAGTCTTAATAATCAAGTTAAAGATCAAGTAACTTGTTTATAAGCTTAAATAATTAAATCTGGAACATTTACATATTGATTTTATAAATTTTACTCTGTTGATTTTGCTTATCCTGTGTCATCACAACTTCATTCTCATTTTTCTTTTCTTTTATAAGATGAAACTCTAATTTATATTGCATAACATACTAGGTTTAAAAACTTAAACTATAACATTGATTCTTTTTCATGAAGTCATGTTTTTGAACATAACAATAACCTGGAAAACTAAAACAGGCAAAACAATATCACTGTGCAACATGCATATAACAGAGTATAACATCTAATTCATCCACTTCAGAAAGATTACCACTGAATAAACTAAGCAACTATAATTACTTAAATTATATTTGTTAAAAATGTTACTCACCTATATGAGCAGAGCCTCTGTGTTCAAGAAGAACTAGAATCTGATGGTTGCTTAAATTTGAAAACTTCAGATCTCATTTATTTTAAAAACTGCAGAAGCTTTGCTTAAGAAATCTTTGGACTTCAGATTCTTTTTAAACTTGAAATGATGTAGCACTTTGTTATTCTTTTTTTTTTCCAGATTTACATTTGCATGATTGCTTCCATACTTCATTTGCATGCTTGTTTCCAGGTTGGTAAAAATGCAGATGTCATTTTGCATGATTGTTTTCCCCCTTCTTACTTTATACTGCATTTGCTTATTTACAGTCTCATCTTTTATTTGCTTTAAAACTGCAAATTTATTTCCTTGTCCCCATGATTCATGCAGTTTTGAATATGGTTTTCAACAGAGGACTGCAGCATAGTTGCATGCAGGTTTGTATTCTCCTATATTTTTTTTAGTTGCAAATTGAATTTTCCAGATGCATGCAAATTTGATGAAGTTCAAACAGAAATGCAGTGATTTCAATTAGAGGACTGCAGGTTTAAGAATTGTTTTTGATTTGAATAGTTGAGGGAAGATTACTGATTTTGCATGCACAAGAATTTTCAGATTTAGATCTGAAACTTTCTTAAGTTTAAAGAAGAATAGGGAAAAGAAAAATGAAGTTAAGAAGATATGTTTATATAAACAAAATTCTTGATTTAATTAAAAATAAAAGAAAAAGAAATTTAATGAGACACTTGTCTCTATCCTTAACATTTGTCACAATAGTTTATTTTATAACTAACACATGTCCTTTAAGATGGTAAATAAATTTACATATGTAATTTTGTATTTAAATTTTAATTTTAAATTGTTTATAAATACTTTAAAACCTCAATTTATCATGCTTATGTATATATACATGAATTTACCTCTTTTTAATTTATTAAAAAGAAATGAGACAAACAACTATGAATAAAATCTTATTCAAATATTTTAAGTGTTTATTCTCTTGAATACAATACATTAAATTCATATTTTAAATAAATTTATCAAATCAAATTTTAATAAATCAAGTTACATATAAATGCATATAAAATTCTATTAAAATTAAAAACAACAAATTTTATCCCTTACAAAAACTATTTATGTTCATAAGAACTTAAGCATTATAATTTTTATTTAAAAATAACAAATTAAGTAATATCAAATAATTTGTAAAAGAGATTATGATAAACTAAAATCATTTGTAATTTTGCATTGTAAATTCCTATATATAAAATAAAACTTAGCTCTTATATATATCAAATTTAAATTCATAAATTTTTAAGCTTAGTAAATTTTTAAAACAAATAAGAATTTCATAATATAAATCATAACATTATTTACTAAATTCAAAATCAAAATTTATTAATTTACAATACATATAAATAATCTATTATAAACAGAAAACAATTTATTTATTCAAAAAGATAAAATCTTTCAATTTAAATATTTACTAAAACATGATTATTAAATCAAATTCCAAATTTTATTATTAAAATTATCAAATCAAATCGAATTTAAAACACAGATTATTAAATTTATATTGCCCAAATTTCCGGGATATCACATTCCTTCCCCCTTAAAAGAATTTCGTCCCCGAAATTTAAAACAAAGATAATTTAATAATCCATCTTAAGATTTTATTTTAATTCACAAGCATATATTATCAAACATCTGCTAACAACCATAGCAACCAATCAAGCAAAACAAATCTAATTATCCAGAAAAAACCTGGATAAAACTTTCACGAGTTTCCCCGGTATATATATACACTGGAATACTCGCTCAATACAATCTAAACAATCAATACTATTAAGCTAAAGAGCTCCTATCCCACTATATCTACAAAACTAAACAGGATATATCAGACTACAGACGAGTCTGACTTAACAATCACATCCTCCTGAACTGCTGGTTTCACAACCAGAGATAAATCATACACGTACTCCATCAGAGATACGTGAAACACATCAAATTCCAGTTATTCAAACTGGCAATTCAATCCTGAAAACTAAACGCCAATTCTCACAAGAACACAGAAAAGAATCCAAAAACCTCAAAGCTGACTTACCCAGTCTTACTCAATCTTATAGCTCCTCAGATCGGAGAAAAACTTACCAAAAATCAAATCTCCGGCTCCAGAATCCAAATTCCTTCGTCACCCATCCAAAAACACTTTTGACGATCCTGGGCTACCTCAACTCTCCTGATCAGCTCAATCTTCGTTGATGTCTCTAAAAACAAACTGGACCAAAACAATCCAACCAAATGATTTCCTCAAGATCAATTCCAAACCAAAAACTCCAACTATACTCCACAAACATCAGAAGACTAAATTACTTCTCCTATTCGGAAAAGATAAAACAAAAGCACTTCCAATCTGCTTCCGCTGCACAACTCTGATCTGAAACAGAAGAAAACTCGAGCACAACTGGATAACACACCACAGAAATATGGTTTAACAGACCTATAAAAGAAAACTTAGATACCCCATCTGATCCAAAACTGCTTCACTAAACCTCCGGTATCACTCCTAGAATCCAGTCGATAAGAAAACTCAATCTCCAAGTATGGACAAATTCTTCATAGCTCAAGAGAACATTCAAACTATCGTAAGTCACTTTTGCGATCAACCCGGCCTAATATCCAAAGAAAACTGTCCTCTCTTTACCAATCAGAACAGCATACGCTTAACTAGCCATTCCATCGTAAAAATGGAATCTTCTCTGCTACTTCTGAATTCTATCTTCAGAAAAACTGCTAACCAAAAGACTTTCTTGTCAGCACAGAACACTCTGAGCTGTACTGCTGATACCGATGCCAAAGACTTCCTAAACCAAAGCTCTTCGAGAAACTCGGACTTCAAACTGGACAGAAACATCCTGCTGAATCCAGCCACAACATCGAAGCAGACTCACCTCCTTAACTTGTTCCAAATAAAACATTTTCGAGAACATCCACATTCACTGCATCTCATTACGCAGCTACTATTCCTTAAGATATCAAGATACCATCATTATTCTCTTTTGCCAGACCAACAGAACAAATCTCTACTCATCCAATTCAAAGATAGACTCCGAACCTTTACAGGTTACCTTCAGAGATCTATGAAATTCTATACTCCGCACAACACACTCGAGACAGTATTAGGTCTACAGTCTCGACAAATACACTACCAATCTCAACACTAACTTCAACCAAGGGTAGTAGTTGTGTTACACGTCCACTACCTTATCTACCTTTATAACCTATATTGGAAAACCCGAACAGGTAACCCAACAAATAGGTAGAAGTAATTATATAAATATATATATAATAAAAATACAAATACGCTCTCTCAAGATAGACGCCACTCCAGAGCCTAGGTATTCACTCAACCTAACGCTCTGATACCACCTGTGACGACCCGACTTTTTCTCCCTAGAAAAAGTCGCATCATCAATTAGAAAGAAAGGGATAGAAGAAGGAAGAAAGAAAAGAAAGAAGAAAACAACACTAGAATCTCAACAGCGGAACGAATAAATTATATTAATAACATAAGTATTTACATAATATACAATACCAATCAGAGATACACAGCAAACACATCACATATACTAGACAGTTATAAACACCTGTCTAGTATTTACAACATAATACAACTCAGAGACAAAACACAGATCACACAGCGGAATACTATATCTCTAACGCAGAAGCCTCCTGCTCCATTGCTCCTCCATAATTCGTCAAAGCAAACCTGAATCCCTTGGCTACTCGTAAAAATTTGAGTACCCAAGAGTTTATGAAAAACAAAAATAAACTCCGGGTCAGACATGGGTCTGGTGTAAGTAACAGGTTAAAGTTGCTTAACTTTCAAAAACCTTTTGAAAAGAAAGGTATCACGTAAGACTTCCCACACATAAACATGGAAAAGTTTTTACCTTACGCTAACCAAAACATTTGATAGGAAATCCAGTGATATTATAATAGTGTCTAGGGTTTTCAAATAAATAAGAAATAGCCGAAATTGTTACATGATTAAATTCCAGCTACTAGCCCCAAAAGTGGGTAATACAATCAAAACCGTTGGCACTTATTGGATTGTGGGTTCCATACAATGGCCGGGCTACTGGGGTACCGCCCATCACAGTACGTGGCCTAGATCACCGTACCGAGGATTACTCCCTTCATCCCCTGCAACACAAGGCCGGACCCGTTCCTTACTGAACAGTTCCGAACAAGACAACCCCGCAGTTGGTGTACATCCAACTGCCCACACAGCCGAAATAAAAAGGGACCTCTAGACAGGGATCAATCTTGCTCTCCAGTGGGTGCGACCCACGAAGCCTTGCTGCACCTCCCCTGTTTTAGCCATTCCCGGTTGATGAGGCTTGAAGCTACGATTACCTTTAGAGGACACATCTCTTAGAATGCTCATCGTCCACCTGACGATGTTCTGAAAGCATTCAATCCATACAAGTTCGTTCCGGGTTCGAACGAAACCGAAGGCATTATCTCGTTACACTCATTTTGGAATCACCCTCAGAGTTAACGACGATAACCCTTGCACTCTGATTCACCATCTCGAATCTATAAGTACTATTCTGTCAACTCATTACGGAATCACCCACAGAGTTATACTGACGTATAGCCCTTACACCTCGAGTCTTCACTCGCTCCACTTGGATTCACGACCTAACGTTATTTGGAATCGATGTGGTTTTCGGATCCCAAATATGGAAACCCGATCCCGGTCTCATCGAAATCCAAAGCGTGTCTTTTAAGGCCAAGTTGTTTTAAAGTTTAAAACAATTCAATTATCTATATCCATACAAATAGATAAATCACAGATCCACAACAGATAATCAACATTATCATCATATCTGATAAACCATATTATCACTAGTCAAAAGATAATCTATATGAACATCACAATGCAACCAATGCATCCAAATCACTCAACATAATCTATCTCATATTTGAGATTCAATCATTCAAGCAAACAACACTAACCATCCATATAAGCAATAATTAACCACACCCAAATATAATTAATTTAAAATGAATTAAATTAATTACATCATTCAAATTAATTTAAAGTAAATTAAATTAATTTCTTCATCAAATAAACCTTACTTATATCACTATTGATTAATTATTAATCAATTAATTAATCATCATTCAATTATCCATTTTAATTAATCATCCTTGATTAATTAACTCTTAATTACATTCAAGTAATTATTTACTAATTAATTTCTCAAAGTAAGTAACCTTTAATTACTTCCTTAATTAATTACCTAAATTAATTACCTTTACTCACTTATTATTGATTAATTAATCTTAATTAATCAACCTTAATTACATCATTAATTATAACAATTAATGATCTTCTAATTACATTTTCCCATTTACATTAATTACTTTAAGTAATTAATCTTCATATAAATCACAACTGTTAATCACCCTTGATTAACACCATTTAATAATTATCTAACCTTGATTAATTGTCTCCAATTAATCTCTTGATTAATTTACAAAGTAATTTTACTCAAATTACTTCTATCAACAAATCATCTTAAATTAATTACATTAGTAATTACTCATTAATTACTTCTCTAAGTAATTCCTTTCCATTAAATTACATTAAGTAATTATTTTTCACAACTCATCCATTGATTAATTTTAAATTAATTAAAATGAATTAATTAACTTAAACTAATCAAATTAACTTAATTAATTACAATAAATAATTAATTCCCTAATTACTTCCATAAGTAATTATACTTAACATCTTACACAAATGATTATCCTTAAATTAATTAATCTAATTAATAATTAAAATTAATCACATTAATTAATTATTAAATAATCCTCAGTTAATGACCTTCATTAACTATTAATAACTCATTAATTATTTTTCAAAGTAATTAACTTATTTTAATCATTATTTATTACAAATTAATTAATCATTAACTAATCTATTAATTAACCCCCAATTAATTAAATAATTAAATGTTAATTAAAACTTAATTAATTCATTATTACTTGATTAGTTAATTATTAATCATTAATTAAAAACTAATTTTATTTAATAAATTATTCTTAATTACAAATTAATTATTCAAAGAATAATTAATCCTAAACCTTTAAGATTAACCCTTAATTACTTTATGTAATTATTTATTTCATTAACTTATTAAATAAATTAATTATTCATTTAATTACTCTAATAATTAAATGAAATATAAAACATTATATCATTATTAACTTTAACAAGTTATAATCAATCTAAAATCCTTAATTGAAAATAATACTTTTATTATAAAAGTTAAACAAATTTCTTCTTAAATTAAAACCATTTAGATTTTACATTATTATTCAAATTGGTTTAATACTTAAATTTATAGACTTAAATTCATTTTAAACCAGAGATTCAAAATTAGATTTGAATCAAATTTAAACTTTATTTAAATATTACTACATATTTCAATTTCCAATTTAAATTCAAATTCCTTTTAAAAACATTTTAAACAATAAACTCTATCAAAGTTATTTTAAAACAAAATTTGATTTTAAATACTTCCTCATTTTCTACTTTAAGATTCAATATAACTAGAATCTATAATTTAAGTTAGATTGAAAACTTTTCTTTAAATTCTAGCTTCCATTTTTAAATTTAGTTTTAAATTTTGAAAACAAGTCAAATTTCAAACTTCAACAACCAACCCGAGCTAAAAGTAAATTAACTCGAGTAAAAAAATTTCTTTTAAAAAAATTTATCTTAAAATCAATTTAAATTTTAAATCAAAACAGTTTATACAAAAACCTGTTGTAACAGATTTACCCCAAAACCCTGTAACAAAGCTAAACCCGAGACTACAACAATTCCTTCGAGTTCCCAAACCCCTTACTTCGAGTCCAACGTTCAGGAACTTCGAGCTAAACATAAAATGACTCGAGACAACGCTGAAACTCATCTCCCCCAATTCAACTGATACACCACTGACCTCGTGCACCTACACCACCGCCGCCATCACTTCCAATCACTCGCGACCCCTTGAGCAAGTCGGCGACTACCCCCCCAACTTAACTCCGACCATCCAATTCTCATCAGAACCCCCAATTCAAAACTTGCATTCGAGCTCAAAATACTGAAGAATGTCCAACTGGAAAATGCTTCAACCATCCAATCCTGACCACCAGAGAGACTACAATTCCGGCCACTACTCCTCCCATATACAATCTATCATCAACTCAAAATTGGTAAAGCTCGGTTATCTACTTTGATTCCAACGATCCAATTTCTTAGGCACGGTAAAACTAGGGTTCATAATTTCAAACCCAAATTTCTTCTGCCATACTGCTTTAATTTCACCATCTATTATTTTTACTATAATATACACACATCATTACAACAACAAAAGAAACTCAGGCATCTACATTTCTCTAAATTGACAGAACTCAACCAAAATGTATTTTCTGGTTAAACCAGAAATACTTCATTGACTGCAAACTAAAATTTTAGATTATAGTCTTAATAATCAAGTTAAAGATCAAGTAACTTGTTTATAAGCTTAAATAATTAAATCTGGAACATTTACATATTGATTTTATAAATTTTACTCTGTTGATTTTGCTTATCCTGTGTCATCACAACTTCATTCTCATTTTTCTTTTCTTTTATAAGATGAAACTCTAATTTATATTGCATAACATACTAGGTTTAAAAACTTAAACTATAACATTGATTCTTTTTCATGAAGTCATGTTTTTGAACATAACAATAACCTGGAAAACTAAAACAGGCAAAACAATATCACTGTGCAACATGCATATAACAGAGTATAACATCTAATTCATCCACTTCAGAAAGATTACCACTGAATAAACTAAGCAACTATAATTACTTAAATTATATTTGTTAAAAATGTTACTCACCTATATGAGCAGAGCCTCTGTGTTCAAGAAGAACTAGAATCTGATGGTTGCTTAAATTTGAAAACTTCAGATCTCATTTATTTTAAAAACTGCAGAAGCTTTGCTTAAGAAATCTTTGGACTTCAGATTCTTTTTAAACTTGAAATGATGTAGCACTTTGTTATTCTTTTTTTTTTCCAGATTTACATTTGCATGATTGCTTCCATACTTCATTTGCATGCTTGTTTCCAGGTTGGTAAAAATGCAGATGTCATTTTGCATGATTGTTTTCCCCCTTCTTACTTTATACTGCATTTGCTTATTTACAGTCTCATCTTTTATTTGCTTTAAAACTGCAAATTTATTTCCTTGTCCCCATGATTCATGCAGTTTTGAATATGGTTTTCAACAGAGGACTGCAGCATAGTTGCATGCAGGTTTGTATTCTCCTATATTTTTTTTAGTTGCAAATTGAATTTTCCAGATGCATGCAAATTTGATGAAGTTCAAACAGAAATGCAGTGATTTCAATTAGAGGACTGCAGGTTTAAGAATTGTTTTTGATTTGAATAGTTGAGGGAAGATTACTGATTTTGCATGCACAAGAATTTTCAGATTTAGATCTGAAACTTTCTTAAGTTTAAAGAAGAATAGGGAAAAGAAAATTGAAGTTAAGAAGATATGTTTATATAAACAAAATTCTTGATTTAATTAAAAATAAAAGAAAAAGAAATTTAATGAGACACTTGTCTCTATCCTTAACATTTGTCACAATAGTTTATTTTATAACTAACACATGTCCTTTAAGATGGTAAATAAATTTACATATGTAATTTTGTATTTAAATTTTAATTTTAAATTGTTTATAAATACTTTAAAACCTCAATTTATCATGCTTATGTATATATACATGAATTTACCTCTTTTTAATTTATTAAAAAGAAATGAGACAAACAACTATGAATAAAATCTTATTCAAATATTTTAAGTGTTTATTCTCTTGAATACAATACATTAAATTCATATTTTAAATAAATTTATCAAATCAAATTTTAATAAATCAAGTTACATATAAATGCATATAAAATTCTATTAAAATTAAAAACAACAAATTTTATCCCTTACAAAAACTATTTATGTTCATAAGAACTTAAGCATTATAATTTTTATTTAAAAATAACAAATTAAGTAATATCAAATAATTTGTAAAAGAGATTATGATAAACTAAAATCATTTGTAATTTTGCATTGTAAATTCCTATATATAAAATAAAACTTAGCTCTTATATATATCAAATTTAAATTCATAAATTTTTAAGCTTAGTAAATTTTTAAAACAAATAAGAATTTCATAATATAAATCATAACATTATTTACTAAATTCAAAATCAAAATTTATTAATTTACAATACATATAAATAATCTATTATAAACAGAAAACAATTTATTTATTCAAAAAGATAAAATCTTTCAATTTAAATATTTACTAAAACATGATTATTAAATCAAATTCCAAATTTTATTATTAAAATTATCAAATCAAATCGAATTTAAAACACAGATTATTAAATTTATATTGCCCAAATTTCCGGGATATCACAAAAATCCTTTCCTTTCGATTCTTCAAAAGCTTCAAAATATCAGACATCCCCCTTTAAAACCTTTTAAATAATGCCTTTTGAAAACATAGGAAAAACCTTTCTTTCAATCCTTTTGAAACCTTAGGGAACCACCTCTTTCGAAATCATTCATTAAAACTTTTCAAAATAGTCAAAATTCAATCCATTCGAAAGCACTTTGGGTTCAATTTAAAACATGCGGAAACCTTTTGAAACCATTCAAAAATTTATCCCTATGTAAGTTTTGAAAAACGTCTCGATTGAAACCATTTGGATTTTGCCTTTAAGTAGAGCAAAAGGATCAAAAACCATTAAAGTCGAAAGAACCTATTTTGAAACCATTTAAAACCATCTCTTTTGAAATAAATTTGGGTTTTACTTTACTTATATAAAACTGGACTTAAAACATTTAAGTCGAAAGAAATTGCTTCGAAATCATTTTCTATGTAATGAAGTGTTTGGTCCTAACCATCCTTTCGAAACCCTTTGGAGGACAAATACTTCAGCAACTTATGATATGCATATAACTCAAAACTTTTTCCCAAAAGGTAACGTCTCTATACCTTCAATGAAAAAATCGCTGCAGATAATTCTATATCATGCGTTGGATATCTGACCTCATGCGGTCTAAGCTATTTGGAAGAATAGGCAATCACTTTACCCCTCTACATCAGCATAGTTCCTAATCCGGTTCCATGACATCATTATAAACCACCAAATCCTGATTCCCTTTTGGAAAAACCAACAGGTGCATGGATCAATAAGCGTTTCAAAATATGGAATGCTTCCTCACACATATCGATCCACACAAACTTTACTTCCTTTCTTGTCAGCTTGGTCATCGGCGCCGCTATCCATGAAAAAACCTTAATAAACCTCTGATAATAACCTGCCAACCCAAGGAAACTCTTTATCTCTGTCACTGTCTCAAGTCTCTTCAACTATTTACGGCTGCAATCTTAGTCGGATCAATTGAAAGCCATTCATGTAAGACTACATGAGCAGGAAATTTTTTTACTTCTTTCTTCTAGAAATGACAATAAGAGAACTTCGCCTTCAACTAATGCTGCCTCAGTGTCTTAAGCACCACTCTAAGATGAACTACATGCTCTCTTTCATCCTTAGAATATATCAAGAAATCATCTATGAAAACTAATACGAATCTATCCATGTGCCCCCAGAAAACCCGGTTCATCAAATCCATAACGAAAGCTAGCACTTCAGTAAGTCCGAAAGGCATAACTAACCATTCGTACAACTCATACCTGGTTCTAAACGCTGCCAAAGGTATACTATCCTCTACTACTCTGAGCTGATGGAAACCTATCGCCAAATCCAACTGCGAAAATACCTTGACTCCACTCAATTGGTCGAACAAATCATCAATCCTTGGCAATGGATATCGATTGTTTATCGTCCTCTCATTCAACTTACAATAATCGATACATTGTCATAACGATCCATCCGGCTTCTGATAAAACACTACAACTGCTCCCTAAGGAAAACTACTCCGCCTGATAAAACTCTTGCTTTCCACATCCACCAACCACACCTCAACTCCTTCATCTATGTAGGGGTCATCCTGCTTGGCAGCCTACTCACTAGTTCTTCCCCCGGAACCAAATCTTTTCAAAACTCAATGGCTAATTTCGGCGGCAATCAAACTACAGGCTCAAACACATCTGCAAAATCTCTAACCCCGAAAACTGGACTCAACTCATCATCCAATTCCATAGCACCCAACGAAGCATACATCTCACCACAAGAACCTTCTATGGCATAAACAATCTAGTAGTCACTACAATTTGGGTGCCTAAGCAATATTTTCCTATCCTGGAAAAATATCCTACATCATAGTCACTTAACCAATCCATCCCAAGAATAATCTCAAATCCCAAAAAATCAAACACATGCAAACTTCAAACAAAAGTATGACCTAACAGGTCAAACTCTAACTGGTCACATCTCAACCCTAGAGTTGCACACCCTTCTATTGGATTCGCAACTCGTAAGGAAGTAACTAAATAATTGGGTTCTAGATTAAGCTTATCTATCAAATATCTAGATATAAAAGAATGTGAAGCACTAGTTCTAACAGAACGCTAATAGGCATACCATGAATCTGAAGCGTGCCTCCCAAGACTACCTTTCCTTTTTCCTGAGTTGTTGGCTTAGAAGCAGTAGGTTCTAATGCATACACCTTGCTCCTTCCATCCTTTGCGGGTACGTTGCATTTGCTCTTATAATGGGCAATCTAGTCATAGTTGTAGCACTTGACATTCTTCTTTCAAGCCATATCCTTATCCTTCTCAGCACGACGCTCATTAGCAAAGTGCAACTTATTGTCGCGTTTGAAACAAACAATCTCAGGCTTCCCCTTCTTAGCTGCTCCACCCTTCAGAGCACCTTTCTTAGGAAAGAACTTCCGCTTCTAATTCTGCCCAACCTAGACTTGTTTAGCCTTACTCTTCTCTAGAGAATCATGAATCTCCTCATGCCTTAATTTCATCTCCACATCAAATTCAGAAGGATCTCTAATATGAGGTATTATAGCCCTAGCTAGCTCAGGCTTCAATCCCCGATAAAGTTCTCATTCCACTTCTTGACTATATCCACTAAGACATACCATGCTGGTCCAACTCCCCAAACTTCCTAGCATACTCCGGAACTGACATCTCTCCCTGCTCTAACTCAGCGAATTTCCTGATCAGAGCTGACTATGCTATTGCAGACATAAACCTCTCCTACAACCTTCCTTTGAAATTTTCCCATGACAAAGTTTCCTCGTCCATACCAGCAGCCACATTGTTCCACCAAAAAATGTAGGTCCTTGAAGATGCATGGATGCCAACCTCCTCTTCTGCTATTCACTGAGCCCCAAATCAGCAAAAATCCTTTAACAGCGCAACAACTAATTTTTCACCTCTATAGCATCCTTAGTCCTCAAAAAAGGCTTCCCTCCAAGCTTAGCGCAATCTTCGCTCAACTTAGCATAGTGGTTAACTACTGGAACTTTTGAAAATCCTTCCCCTATAGCATCTCCACATACCATACCAGCTGCAACTCCATCTTGCATAATAATCACAAAAAACTGATTCATAGCCCTCAAGTCCATTTGCGGGACACCAGCACCAGCATCTCTACTTGCGCCTGACCTTGACCTCTTCTCACATTTGGCCTGGAATTTTCTTCGGTGTCTTCCTCTCCTTGGTTAAATCTTTCTCTCATTCCTTCCGTATCTTTATTCAAACCTTACGAGTTACAGAAAAATAACCTAACAAGGATAGGAGACTAGAGATAAAGCGTATACTTATATATAGTAAATACAAATACGTTACTATAGCTTTATCCCATACCTCAATCTTACTCTCATTCCTTAGGATTATGTTTTAAAAACCATTTTTAGTTTAAATATTTTCACAAACCATGCTCTGATACCAAGTTGTGACATCCCGTATCTAGAGGTCAAAAGTTAAGCGAATGCTGCAGTCATCCATGGTATTAGCTGTTGGTGAAAAAATATGGTAATGATAATGGTATCCACAATATCAGAAGCACATGATTATGAACAAAATAACATATTTCAAAAACAACAATTTACAGATATATTTCAAAATAAATTCATATCCATATTTACATAAACCTTTATCGTTTCACAAGAATTGATTAAATATATCATTACAAAAATATGTTAAAGTGACACATGACCATCCCCTATGGTTGAATGTAGTAATTCGGTCATATCTGAGTTACATACACAGTGGAATCAAAACAAAATGAAATTGCAAATCCTAATTAGCTATCTGTCAGCCACATACTCGTCTTTAGAAGCTTTATTCATCAAAAGACTAAAACCTGAAAACCTCAACCATCAGCCTACTCAAATCAATTTTGAGCACTCGAGAGTTTAATGGAAAATAAAAACTTCGAGTCGGACGTAAAGCCTGGTTTGAATAATTTTGTTACATCTCGGTTTACTGATATTAAGTGAGATCACACCGCTTAGCGGAAAGGGTTTTCCATCAATAATATCCTCTTTAAGACATATATTTTTCAAATCCTTTCCTACAACCAAACTGCTTAATCAAACTGATTATGTCAAATTAGCAATACCCTTTATGCTAACAAATGGACTATCTGTCCATAAAACAAGTAATATGTGAGCTATTTACCCACAATACAATAGCAAGGTCCGTTATGCTACAAATGGACTATCTGTCCACAGAATTAGGCCGACCGCCCGTAAACTTGACTAACTATCCAAAATCTAGGCTGACTGCTTGCAAAATGGAATGACTGTCCGAATTATTTTCTTAAGGTTAACTACCCTTTAAATTTTCCTTGAAAATCATTTCAAAATGATTTAGTCCTTCAAATCATATATATATATATATATATGCAAGGAAAATATCTTTTCAACTTTACTCTGAGCCATTTTTGACATTTTATATACACTTTACTCAAATTAATGCTAATGAGATTTAATAAGATTAACTATCCTTCCAAAACAAGTTAAAACCCTTTTTAACTTTAAAATACTTATGCTACATTTCCTATCTATTACTTTCGAAATCTTTGTTTAAAACCGTTAAACAACCCTTTCGAAACCATTAAAGGAAACTCCTTCGAAAGCATTGGAAGACCCTTTAAAAAAACATTGGAAAAACCTTTCCTTTCTTTTCTTCGAAAGCTTCAAAATATCAGACATTCCTTTTTAGAACCTTTTAAATAATGCCTTTCGAAAACATAGGAAAAACCTTTCTTTCAATCCTTTCGAAACCTTGGGGAACCACCTCATTCTAAAACATTCATTAAAACCTTTCGAAATTGTTAAACTCAATCCTTTCGAAAGCACTTTGGAATCAATTTAAAACATATGAAAACCTTTCGAAAGCATTCAAAAATTTACCCTTTCAAAACATTTGAAAAACATCTCGGTCGAAACCATTGAATTCTGCCTTCAATTAGAGCAAAAGGATAGGAAACCTATAAAAGTCGAGAGCATCTATTTTGAAACTATTTAAAACCATCACTTTCGAAAGCAATTTGGGTTTTACTTTACTTATAGAAGAAGGGTCTTAAAACATTTAAGTCGAAAGCAACTACTTCGAAACCATTTCCTAAGCAATGAAGTGTTGGGTTCGAAACCATCCCTTCGAAAGCCTTGAAGAGGTGGCCTTGTAACGACCCATATTTTCAATCACCTATTATTGGGGTAATTAACTGGTTTTTGACTGGAATATTAATTTTTATAAGTCGAATAGATGAATTTTCTATTATTTAAAATATCTGAATATATAAACTGATAAAAACCATATTAAATATTGAATTATAAATTTCTTGATATGATAAATTTTATGGAAACATATATATAAACTCCACCATTTAAATTTAAGATAAAATATCCATGCAAGTATATATAACATATATATACAAGCTTTATGGCGTTTAAAAAAAATAAGTCTAGATATATATAGTTATAAAAATAAATTATATGAAAATAAATATATTTATATATATGCACACGTGAATGTATAAACTCCAAAATGGCAAATTTCAAACTTATGAATACACACACACACACACAGATATATATATAGGGGTATAGTTTATAAATTATAGTGCACATGGGAATGTGTGTGTGTATATACATACATACATATATATATACACATCTATATATGTAAAACATGTGTGTATTAAAAGGTATGTGAATATATATGGTAACATAAGTAAATGTATGTACATATGTTGCATAAAATAGTAAATAGGTAAACATATATGTTAATATAAAATAGTGTATATGTAGATTTCTATATATATGTATGTATGTATGTATGTATGTATGTGTATATATAAACATATAAGGGGACATCATGATGGCAAACTTCATTTCAAGCACATAAAATGGCGAATCAACATAATAAATCAAATCAACTTTATATTTAAATTAAGTCATATTTTCAAATCATGATAAGAAGAAAATAAAAAAAAAAGTTGAAAAGCCTGTATGCTACTAGGTTTGCACAGTACACTTCGTTGCTATATTTATATACATCACTATCTTAGCCTATTCACGTATCACACATATAATAAAAACAAACAATCAAACAAACAAAGAAGGAAAAGATGCCATTGAAATCTTATAGAAAACAAAACAACTAAAGCTACAGCCAAAACAAACAAAAAAGAAGTAGTGTGTCAACCTGTGTGGAGTAGCAATTCTTCTTCGAAAAAAATGTGAGTAAATATGTTTCCCATTTTGTTTACATATTGTTATTCATATGTATATACAACCGTAGCCATAGGTGAACCTTTGTGTTGATAAATCTGTGAGCATACATGGTTTGGTACGTGTGTGATAAACATAGGTAGATGAACCTGCATCTCAAAAAAAGAAAATACTGTAATTCTTCTTCCTCTCCTCTATGCACATTCTATTTTTTTAAACGCAGTTAAGAGCCTTAACTTTGCAAATCAATAACTAAATGTCTACTTAGTTTTAAACATTGATTCTGAAAGGAAAGATATTTGTTTTTTAGTATAGATTGCTTTAAAAATTATTTCATCAAATTTCGTAAAACAGGGGATGAGAAAACCTATTCAAACAGTGAAAGGGTCAAATATGATCATGATTCAAGTATTATAAATTGATCAAT
Source organism: Allium cepa (assembly GCA_030765085.1). NCBI lineage: Eukaryota > Viridiplantae > Streptophyta > Magnoliopsida > Asparagales > Amaryllidaceae > Allium > Allium cepa. Next base: position 868,014,624 of record CM060943.1, on the reverse strand, counting down.
GACTTATAAGGGTGTGCTCGTCTTTCAAAAACTCGATTTTTAGTGGAGATAGGGACACATTTAGTGGGGTATGGAGTGAGTAAAGTGGAGATGAACGGATTTGGGGCATTCATCAAATTCCGACGACGCGCTTGATTTCGCACCTCGGCGTTGGGCGCGAAGGAGGGTTGGGAAGTGGCGCATTAGAGAAAAATGGAACCATGATTTTTTGTAGTGCGTGTGTGGTGGACGAGATAGTTTTAGGGTTTAGTGGTGTTTTGTGTTTGGTCATAGGTTTGAGGCAATGGCGACGTGACGAGGGAGAAAGGAGTGTGCGATCCAGCGGGGATGATGGAGGAGGTTGTCAGTTCGAATTTTCGAACTAAGGTGATATCACATAGTTGTGATGGTCCAGCACGTTGTCGTGGTAAGGAGTGGCTTGCGTGGATGGTCAGCGATGTGTGTAGGTGACCGAAGGTTGCGTGCACAGATTCGTGGAAATGAAGAGGAGAAAGAAGCATGGAGGAGGAGAAAAAAGGGGGTGTGGTCGGGTTTGTTGTGGGCCGGTTTGAAGTTGGTTTATGCCAAGGGGTAAAAAAAATATTTGTTTATCTTATAACTTTAAAAATTTAAACATGTTTTCTTCTTCATTTTAAATCCCATGGACGGGTAGCTTTTTGAAAAGAGTTCCTACCGTAACATATTGTCATTGGAACCAATATCTTCGAGTTTCTGCAATGAGAAACTAAATGTTTTTTATATATTAAATATAGTAGACAAATAAGTAGCTTCTTGATTAAATTAATTATAGGTGATTAATTCATTTTGAAATAATCTGTTTAATTTGAATTAGTTAAGAATAAAATTATTTTATTTTCTTTGATTAACAAGTAATTTGGATTAAAATATATAATTCAACTCAGTTGTTGAAAACTAGTTCAATTTTGAATTGTAAACCGGTTTAATATCAATTATTTATCGTTAATTAATTTAATGATCTATATTTTGACTTGTATTTGGTTGTTGATTTCAAATTATCTATTGTCGGTACCATTAGATAGTCGAACAAATTAAAAGAAAACAGAATAAAACGTTACACGTTCATTGGCAAGTAAATCGACTGGAACTGCTGCAATTTCGATTTCGGAAAATAGAGTGACTACGAGCGAAAATAAATACTTCGAAAAAGATGTTGATACGTTTATTTGGAAATAAACATACGTAATAGATTTCCATATGTGAATATTGTCACCCTGAATATAAATTGTTATTTAAAAGCAACTTGGACATTTAAAATTGATCGATTTGTTTCGAAGACACCGAGATCAGATATCTGCACAACTTTGATCCAATAACCACCACGAACCTTTACGACTTTGATTACAGAGTCTAATATGCTAGAATTTAATTAATTTAACAAATTCGGTTATTTTAATAAGTATTTTATACTTAGGCATTATTATAATACCACTAGATTTTCTATAAAAGTGTTTTGGTCAAAATAAGGTAAAAACTTGTCGCGCAGGTACGAGTTACCTTGGTTTTTCTAAAGATTTTGCAAACTTTAGTAGTTTAGTGTATGTGCATTTTACTCATGCTGGTTTTCAGCCTGACTCGGGTGTTATTTTATTGTAATGCAGGGGTCAGACCGAGCGTTACAAAATCTCAGGTTATGATGCTTTTGGAGCTTAGGAGACAAGCCGGATGGCAGAGACGTATTGCACATATTTGACTATAATCCGCTGTGTATTGTAGGATGTATATTCAGCATATTTGAGGGCAAGTTATTATAACTGTCCGGGTTTATATATATGGATGATTGTACTTTGATAACTTCTATGTATATTAACAGTTACAGTTTTCCTTTGTATAAAATGCTGTTATTGTGTATTATATTTGTTCCGCTGTGATTGTGAGATTCTATGTTGTTATTTATGTTTTCTTCTTCTATCTCTTTTCTTCTTAACCCTAACAACTTGGTATTTCCAGCACTCGATTGCTCGGCACTCTGTACAGTGAACGTATTAGTGTCGATTTTTGAAGGCCGAAAACCGCCCGGTTGTTACAGGCCTGGTTTTAGAAAACAAAACAACCGTTTCGAAACCATCTGGATCGAAAGGTAAGGAGGCGGTAGCAAAAAGGGTTTGACTTAGTCGAAAGAAGTTATTTAAAACAGAGTCGCAAACCCGTCGAAACCACTTCCTTTAAATCGTTTGACCAGGTCGAAATCTAGTTTGTCGGAAGTCATTTAGTTGAAAGCAAGCAAGCATCATTCTTTATTTTAAAAATAAAGCACTACCTCAACCCCTTCATCCTATTTTCGACTCCCTACCTTCCGTCTACATCCAATTCACTATGTACGAGTAAAATGATACCATGTGCATTGGTTTCGACCATGTCAGAAGCAAAGATGAGAAGGCGGAACCTAGTGCCGGTGCCGTTGAAACAGTAAAAAAACATTTAGCAAGTAGTTCTTTTCACCTAACATGCCTTACATAACTAATTGTAATTGGTTGTCTCTTTCTTTACTAATAAAAATGACTACACATTGTCAAAAGAGCTGCAAAACACTTATAAGATTTATAAGATTTAAGTCGCATACCTTAAATACTTCTATATAACCTATAAAACACTTAGGAAAAATATATAAAAATTCTAGGAAATATGTTTTAATGTGTTTTCCAACATATAAAATTTTCAAACCTCAATCTTTTATTATTTAACCGAAAATAATTATTAACCCAAATTAACATTTTCTTTACTAGAATATTCAGATTAATTCCATGAAAATTTTGAAAAATCTGGAAATTGAAATCCGTCTCCAAAATAATATTTATGATCTTCAGAAAAATTCGTAAGGCATTTGGATGACATTTTTTAGGGTTTTCACTCTAAAAAATATCATAAAGTCAATATGAATAACCATAATTCATCAACAAGTATATATATATTCATTCCATCATTCAAAAACATGCAAATCATTGCAAAATATTCAGAATTCTTATTAAAACCAAAAATACAAAAAAAAAGGAGATGTAAACATTATTCACCTTAGCTTTAGATATTATGGAGATTGAGATGTGAATAGATTTAATTTGAATTAGCTTCATCCTAGCATTTCTTCTTTTCCTTGTTAATGGCGGTCGGTCCCTTATTTTAAAACTTGAGAATGAAAAATGAACATGTAAAATTTTACACGGTCAAGGTTAGGAGGATATAGGAATGACCTCTTTGCTATTTTACCCATCCTCTATTTCTAGTTAATCTCAAATTTTAATTTATTGATAAATGGCATGGCTACACCTTAATTAAAATTAAATCTCAATCCATAATCAACACATTATTTTATTTTATTTTATTTAACTAATTAAATATTCCAAATAATGTTACCAAAATATGGAGTGTTACATACATATACACACATACATACATAAATATAGATATATATATATATGTATATGTATATATGTATCTATGTATGTACGTATATAATAAAAATAAAGTATGATAAGTACACCATATAGAACATGGTTCACACTGATTTAAGTAGGTTGTACACTAGGGTTAAACGTTTGGTTACTTCGGTTGCTCCAATGATGAAAATTGTCGAACTAAACTAAAACCAAACCAAATTAAATTTGGATGATTCGATTGGTTATCCAGTTTATTCGAACTAAGAATAATTAATATTTTATGTTTATAATATTCATCACACTTAAAAATTAAAATTAAATATATGACTAAAGTATTCTTCTTACAGTATTCTTATACATTTTAATACAAATTTTGACACATATATAATTAATAAAATTAATGTAGACCCCAATATTAGTATAAAAAAATCATTATAACATTAGTAATTTTGACAACTTAATAAAAATTTGATTAATTTAGTTAAACTGGTAAGTTAAACCGATAGTCGAACTAATTTTTTCACTGGTCGGACATAAACTGATTTAGTTTCAAAACCAAACTAAATTACCGACGAAATAAATTAGTTTGACTGGTTTATTTGACTTAACCAAAGATTGCTCACTGTAATTATACGCCATTTTTATTGTTCACATTTCTGATTCAATATTGGTCAATCATTTTAGAAGTTCCAATCTCAGAGTCAGGACTAACTTGACATTCATTTTAGAAGTAAGAAAGAAAAAATAATGAACGCAAGATGAAAGTAAAACATAAATATATTAAACATCCAAAAATATGTATTTTCATATGATCAAATAACAACACGTCTTTATAAAACCAACACACGGATCAAGCCCCAAATTATACTTATACCACACTTCTATTGATAACCACTTCATAAATCATGATAAAAATTACTTAGAATGCAATCACCACTAGAATGCAATCACCACTTAAGCTTCGCTGGAAAATACTGCAATCAGACAAATAATCCAAAATTAATATTATAAAAGTGATAAGATGGGAAAAATCTCTAACTTGAAGATGAATAAAGATATTTTGGCATGTGCAACTGCATATATATTAGAATATCTTTACAAAATGATTGAAAATTGTTAAATTTCTGTTTTATAGATAACTTATTAAATATGATTTGAAAACTATAAAGAAAAAAAATTATGAACATTTTGGTAAATTTTGAACTTGTATTCTTGTTTATATCTCAAATTTCAAAGTGGAATTTGAAATAACTCTTATTTGCATATAAGGGACCTTGGAACATTGGAAATTAAAGGTCACTCTATTCCTATCATACATACAATTAATAAAGATGTCATACCTTATCAATAAGAGAAAGATAGTAAGGCTTTACTTTCTCGACATCAATCCTAACTTTGCTCTTGCTGTAGAGATCGTACTTGCTGCAAAATGTAGTTGCATATCAGTACTAGTTCTTTTATACAATATATATAAAGTTCATTCGCATTACTTACTTGAACAAACGTAGCCATTTCATGTTCTCCCTATCCTCATCATTCATCAAATGCTGGTAAGCACCAAATTTGTGCAGTGCTGGTTAAATAAACAATAAAAACTAATCTATTATACATAATAACTCGAAAAGTCAACATTTTTGATGAAAAAAAAGACACTTACGGTAGAAGGAATGATAGCGAATGATGAACAAAGCAGCAGATGGAAGAGTAGTCTTGTTCTCCTTAGCCACCTATGTAGAAGAAATGAAATGTACAAACATGATATTTTTCTACATTTTATACGTTCAAAATTTATTTATTCTTACCAAATACATGTAATCATCATGCCCCCAAGACATCAACACATTCTCAAGTCCACAACCATCAGCATACATTCCATTCTTCGTATTATACTTAGGGTTATTCCAATCTTCGTTGCCTTCAAAGTACTTCCAATGAACGTTTGATTTATCGAAAGCACAGCCAACTGGAAAAATATCGCCTACAACAGCCCACTGCGGAAGTGCTCCAAATTTAGGGTGCGACAGAACTTTACCAAGGTCATGAATAAGTCCAGTTAAATGCAACCAGTCTTCATTAGGATAGTCTCTTCTGATTGCTTCTGCTGTTTGTAGCAAATGCTCGATTTGAGGTTCATCAAGATCAGGGTCGCTTTCATCGACTATCTCGTTCAGTAGCTCGCAGCATTCCCAAATGCTCATTTCTGTTATGTTCAGTTTGCCATACTTTTCTCTCATTTGCTTCACCTAATTTGTATTATACAAAAATAAAAAATTAATTTTCCCTTTTTTTTTTAAATAACTATAATTCTGCAAATGAGAAGGTCACGTAAATTGCATTCATAAATGAGTAGATTGTTATTTTTTCACTTGTAAACGAAAAGATTTTGAAATTTATTGGTATAGCTAGTAATATCAATAATAATCCAATCCAATACGATCTTTCTACTTTCAAAATTTATACGCTTTATAAACAAATAAAATAACAACTTGATATGGCTAATTGAGAATTATTAGATAATAAAACGATAGAATGCCAATTTTCTCCTGCTTGCCTCTCAGACCAAAAGGCTATCCAAATTAAAATAGAAATTTAGTAACATTAGCCACACTTACAAATCGAACAGATTGATGAATGTGGTTCAGTCTATAAAATTCTTCAACCACGTCCTTTTTTTCTGATTGTGCTTCATAGTCTCTGCGATCAAGTAGCAAGAATTTTTTATGTAAAAAATTCATTCCAAAAAGCAGCCATAACAATAATAATGTAAAATATTTAATTATGTAACACAAACCTAAAAGTTTGCCCGAATGCATTTTCGTCTGGAACAACAAATCCTCCATCAAGAACTAAATCTGAATCATTCGCAAGTTTGTTTGGATCTCTCGTCTCCGCTAGAAATTTCGACCAATATAACGAGTTAATTTTAAACAATCAAAATGAAAATACGCTACAAATGCAGCAGATAAAGTTTACCGTTGTGTGACTGCTCAACGATGATGGTCATTTTCTTTAGGCAAATATATGACTGTGCAGACTGCAGAGTGATGAGAAGAGGAGGATGTTTATATACCACCATAAAAAGCACGGTGCTGACGAGAAAGGACAGGTGGGCCTGGATTCGTAACAAAGCGAACGAGGGTAAAATTGTCTAAGATCAAAAGTTAATGGGTCACAAATAAAGGAAAGTGAGGATATAGCTTGGAATGACTCAGCAAACCGAGTAATTTTGACAATTATATCCGACTTGATTTATTTTCTGAAACGTGAGCCACATATGAAGTAGTTTGGATAAGGACGTTTTGGCTTATACGGCTGGATCAGTCAAACCTGGCTTTCGGTGTTTGATTTTGTCCGTACAGGTGGATTATCGGCATCAATGGATATGGTCATATTGATCTTTTTGTATAAAATTAGTAGGAAATCCTGGATTTATAATTTAACTAAATTTGCCCTGAAATTTATTGTATAAAACATAGAGACGAATTTTAGATACAAGTGATTATAGAATATATATTACTATAATTTTAAGTCTTACAAATTACATGCATATAAATAAATTTATAAACATAATAAACATTAAATGTTATCAATGTGTACAATGGTAACAAATTGACAATACCAGATTTCTTCAATGCATGGTAATAATAAAGAAGGTTAGAATAGAAATAAAAGACTGCATATCGAACAATAAATGCATACTGATAAATTCCCAAGTGATCTTTTTTTTTTTTTTTTTTCCTTTTTTGCTGTCATTTTCTTATTGACTACTTTTATTCATGTGTTGGTAGTGATAATTGCTCAAACAAAGTTTAATATGAACAAAATTAAAGATGGAATACATGAAAAAAATGAAACAGTAACTAGCAAAAAAAAACCTAAAAGGAACCAACTCAAAGTAATTTTACATAGACCAATTAGCTATAGGTCTACAAATATGGCATCAAATTTTCCAGAATTCACATATATACAAAGGTATATAAAAACAAAATTAGGCATGCTGTTTCAAGCAAAGCTTTCCTTGCTTATCACTAATGGTTGTAGTAGCTTCAACCGTTCATGTGCCGGAATTAAGGTATCACGTCAAATATCTATAACATTGATAACTGATTATCAATATGATAGTTAGATCAGTGAATATAGCTAACTTATGATCAATGAATATAGCCGAAGTGATTGTTGGATTCTGGTCTCAACTCTGAATTTTGTTTTTTCCTGTAGAATCATGAAAGGTTAAATTACTAACTGAAATAGGGAATAAAGAATTTATGCCATTAATTTGAGGAGTTTTGAGTTTTAAACATGTATTGAAAAGAGAATAAATAACGTTACTTCTTCAGTTAAGAGAACCATGGTAGGACATGTAAAACGTGTGTACAAAATGACAAAAACGTCCTGCTTCTGCTAAGTAGTTGTAAGGACATTTTCGAAAATTCAAAAAATGCTTCACTTTGTGTTAACGATAAGAATGGTCTTAACGCTAACACCCGGTGTATCTCGTGATGAAGTGAAAGCACCACCCGTTTATACGGGAAACAAAGTAAAAAGAAAAGTCGCAGAAAAGTAAAAGAGACAGAGATTTTTATAGTGGTTCGGCTTCTAGTAAGCCTACATCCACTTTACATTTTTCACTATCTTCGTTGTACACACTTTTACAAGATTACAACACTTTTACAGCATGATCTCTCGATTACAACACGATCTTACAATTACAACATGAACGGAGAAAGAAGTTAGAACGTTGATGGTGAATTGCTCTTCGAATCTCTCTTAGATGAAGTAGATCTCTTGATGAAGAATCTTCGATGGTTGAGGTGCTCGGAGAGTCCAGAAATCAGCAGAGTGTAGGCGCCTTGAAATCCAGAAAAGTCCCCTCCTAGTTGGAGTAAGCGGAGTATTTATAGGAGAGCTCGGAGTTAGGTCGGCTGGGTTTAGGTCGTGAGCGACCTAAGGTAGGTCGTAGGTCGTGTAGGAGATTTGGAGTTAGGTCGGCTGGGTTTAGGTCGTGAGCGACCTAAGGTAGGTCGTAGGTCGTGTGTTGCCGAGTTACGACATAAGAGGATGGGTTGGCAAGTGGCTTATCATGCTGAGGTACCGAGAGCAACTTACGGTTTAGGTCGTGAGCGACCTATGGGTTAAGGAAGGAAGGTAATGATTTATGGAGTTGGCAGTAGGTCGTTAGCGACCTAATCATTAAGAGGGGCACGAGCTAAAGGAGTGGTGGCCTAACTGAATAGCCGCTAGGTCGTTATGAGCTGCCTTAAGTCGTGGACTGTTTAAGTCGTCCCACTTTTAGGTCGTCCCACTTTTAGGTCGCGATATCTTTTAAGTCGCTGCACCCTTAGGTCGCGACTTCCTATGAGTTGTTAAGTCGTTTAGTTTCAGGTCGCTGGACCACTTTATGCCTTAAGTCGCGGAGCTGCTTGAGTCTGTCATGCTTTAGGTCACGAGGTCTTCGTGGTGGCTTAGGTCGCGAACTCCTTCAAGCAGTTAGGTCGCTAGAAGCTCTAACCCGTTAACTCGCTGGAAGATTTAGCTCGTTGGAGACTCCATGCTCTAAGTCGCATACCGTTTTGGACGGGGCGCTGCCCCGCACCCCGCCGGGGGCGCTGCCCCTGAACCCCTGCGACCTGACCGGTCAGGTCGAACACTGTAGCGGTGGCATTGCCCCCGCACCCCCACCTTGGGGGGTTGGCACCCACCTGGACCCCCCCCTCCTCCGTAAGGGATCTTAGATGAAAATCATTCAACAGAACTTGCTTTGTTGAGATGTTGAGTTGACCGATCTTTGAGACGAGCTATCTTGCTTTTCTCGGTCGATCTTTTGATATCACGGCCTTGCTGAAAAAGGCGGGATAACACTTTGAATACAGTTCAATTTTCAAAACTATGCATACAATGAAGGTCCATGAAAAAGAAAAACCAAAATATAGTGGGGTTATGATGACTGTCCACTTGAGTCCCCTCGTAGACTAAAGTTCGCTAGGTCCATCTTCACCACCTCTCTTGTCTCAACATGAACCGCTTAACTTTTCCTGATGGAGTAAATCTATATATTCATCATATAATATGAATGTAAACATAAGAAATAAGATACTGTGATGCCATAAAATTATAGGTTTCCAACCATAAAGAATGTTTAAAAAAAGTGGTGGTCATTTGTCTCATATTTACAATTTGAGTTGAAATCCCCAACCAATAAGTCCAATTTTCTTAACAAATCTCCATAAATGCATATGGCTACAGATGAAACAAATCTCCTCCTCCTTTTACAGTATTCTGCTCATTTGAAACAACTTTACTTGATAAAATTTGTCACAAAATATGAATAATTAAATAGAGCAAAAATCATTACATTAGTTAGTTATTTTTTTCTCCTCTTATATTGGATCTCGGGCGGAGGATATTCCGGAACTCGATATCGCCGGTCTCATTATCGAGTGTCTTTTCTGGTTTTCGTCCAGTATGTTTTGCGTCTCTCTCTGGAGGACGTCTTTGGCAGCTATCGCTGTTATTTTGATACTTTTTTTTATATATTGCTTGCTTCGGCGGATTTTTTTTTTTTTTTAGTTAACTGTCAGGCATGTTGACAGCTTTTGGTGTTTATTTATAAAAGTCTTCTTTTTGAAAAAAAAAAAAAGGAATAAACATAATTATAATCTTGAAATCAACTTTGGTATACCTGTAAATAGATTTGCATCACAAATCTCACCAGGTTAGCTCTAACAACCTACAGAAACAAAGATCCAACATAAAAATTCAGAATGTTTTAGTGGTATTTTCAAGTCAATGGATAGAAATGAGGGTGAAGAAAGTAAAAAATTGCAGGAATGAGATCAAGATACTAATATTTAATTAGTACGGTATTCAATTTTTAGTGGTATATATGCTTAGCTGATGCTGAGGACACTTCCGAGGTCAAGGTGGTGGTGACAGATGCGAAGAGGACGTGGAAATGGAGGAGTACTGCTCGCATAGAGGTTTGCAGGCATATGGACTATTGGGCTTTGGCGTAGGAAGTGTATGGTTTGTTAACGTGAGAAGTGAGCAGGTGAATTGTTGGAACTACATGGAGATTAGCAAAAGGTGATATCACGTTAGCTTCAAGATAAATAATAAATCTGAGTTAGTAGTAAATGTGCTTGGCTAGAAATAGGCACGCATGAAGATGTGTTCATATGTAAACATGAAGGGTGGAAGCTATGCGTCAGTGGGGAGAAGTATTGGGCTTGCTGGCTTTGAAATGGAATGTGGCGAGAGTTTATTAAATTTTTATTAAATACTTAATTTGATTTGTAAATTATAAAGTGTGAATATTAAAAAAAAAATTATCTTCCCCCATACTTCGATCAGACCTAGAGCATAAGATATAAAAAATACAACTATGAACATAAGCTTAATTTTGAAGGCAGAGACAAAAACTGAAACTCAAAATTTCCAACCACAAAAATTAAAGCTAAAAATTAATGTCAATTTTTAAGGCGACAAAAATAAAAAATACCGGTGCCTTCAATTTCATGATCACCAGTATAATCCTTCATGCATAACTCCAAAAATATAAGACTGTGTTTAAAAAAATACAATCAGGAAAAGATATGAAATATATATACAATAAAGAAAAGTCATTTTCATATTAAATCCATGATAATACATAAAAAAGAATATATATATTCCAATGATCACTCATAAAATGAACCAATCACAGTCAACACTTGACTCTCTAAAGCACGGCGAGAACCATATATCATGATCTGTAGAAAATTAGCAGGAAGAAATAAGGAATTTTGGCAATTAATCCACCATTACCTTAAAGGTGCATAGTTTCTTATCATATCCCGTCTATTTTACTTTAAGCTGAGCGGTTATTAATTTATTTTTGTACACTTCATGTTTATAGCATAACAATTGGTTACAGGCATTCTTCTTTTGGAGGATCCAGCAAGACAAAACACATTTTTTTAACACATCCGAGGACAGCTTTCCTAATACTATTGTAAACCATAAACTTTATGGAATAAAATCCTTATCTTTTCTTTTATTTTCCTTAAATGTTTTCAAATGTACATATCCATTAAAGAAAATTAATCCTTAAACTATTGGGAGGAAAGTTTTGAAATCATTTCTAGGCATTACAATCCTGTAAGGCTAAATTTTTACGCTAATAGCAATATACATCCACTTTTAGTAACTTACTTCTAAGCATAATATCAACTAAGTCAGTTAAATCTTTTCATGCCAATAAACTTTAACAGCACCAAATTCTTGAATGCACAAATAAAACCATATATTAACATGGAGCTGTAAAAGTACTAAATTATTGAGTTCAAATTGAATAATTAAGAGATAAAGGATTAAACCTGAGAGATTTAGAAGATTCAGAAAGCAAAAAACTGTTGGTTGCTGCAGAATGCAGTCGGCTACCGTTCGACGAAGAGGTTTCAATGGCTTCGCGACTACTGAGGCCGCCTTAAACTGGCATCTAACCAAACTTACCATCTAACTATCGATTAGGTTACTAATTATATGGTAAACTAAAGGAGGCTGTAAAAAAACAAAACCTTCTATCAATATTCAACACAATTAAGGTCTAAACCACTAACCACAACAATAAACCTTATTAAATGTGGAATAGTTTTCCTCCTATGAAGGTGAGGGTTGAGATTCATTGGATTTGTTGTAATTACATAATCAATAGCCTACAAAAAGCATCAAAACACAAATCAAATTAAAAAAAGGATAAACTGGAAAGTGATTGCGAATGAAGTTTACTAAGAGTATGGAGCTTTTGCATCTCATAAGCGACTTTGGAAGAGAGCTTCTATTACGGTTTCCAGCACGACATATTTTTTCTAATAATTGTTGCAGTTTTCATTCGAAATGGGGTTCATTTGAAGATTTGATCTCAGGTACAAACAAAGAAAGAGCAAATAATGAAAGTGGAGTAGTGGTGTGGGAAGTTCATTTGAAGTTTTCCTTATAAATTGTATATGTTTAAATCAGTCAAAAAATGATTTTTTATTTTTATTTTCAAGTGATATTAAGATTTGTATACTTGTAAAATTTTATTTTGAATTTGTAAAGAAAGTTCAATTTTAGATCCTACTTTCTTGAAACATTTTGAATTTGTAAAGCATTTTAATTGTTAGATCATACTTTTATGAGCGTTTGAATTTGTGGAATTTTTTTAATATGAGATCCTATTTTTAAGTGACTAAAATTTGATAATATATAATTATAAAGGGTGTTTTAAGTTCGAATTTTTATTTCTGTTATTAATTAATAAAAAAAAGAATTTGTAAAGGAAGTTTATTTCAAAATATATTTTAGTGATTAAGATTTAATAATATTTATATAGTGCGTTTTGAATTTGTAAAAAAAGTTATTTGTTAGATCCTATTTTTATGTGATATTAAGGGTTATTAATATTTGTGGAGGGACATTTTGAGTTTGTAAAATGAGTTTATTTTTAAATCCTAATTTAAAGGGATTTAACAAAACCCACAAAAGGGCATTTTTGGTAGTTCACGTTGACACCAAAAAAGTGTGACACCAAATGTATTACAACTATTAATAAAGAAATATATATATATATATATATATATATATATATATATATATATATAATTAAAGATCTTCTGCAACTTGTGCATTGTGTACATATATTGCTTGAAATTTAAAGCAACTTTTAGTGGAAGTTTGGAAATAGACCACGCAGTTTATTTCTTTGCGGTAGTCAAAATAAAATAATGGAAGTGTTGGTCAATTGTTGATATGAATTGAAAACAATTCCTTGCCACTGTGTGGTTTGTTATTAAAAATTTGATAAAATAGCATTGCTTGCACCCTATGTCGTAAAAATCCTGTTAGGCATCTGGCATATTTTATTTCAACCAGAGTACTTACTACGTAACCTCCAAAAATTAAAAAAGTCTGTAAAGCCAAAAAAATAATTTAGCAACACCACACCATTTGCAGAACTACCATTCCTATCACGTATAACGTGAAAAATTAATTTTTTTTCACTGATTTAGAACCTAGGGTTAGAATTTTTTTTCCACTAATTTAGAAACTTATTAGTGAAAAATTGAATATTTTCTTAGTAAAGTTTGTAAACCCAAAAAATAATTTAGTAGAGAAAAATTGAATTTTTTCTTCATTAATTTAGAAACCCAATTCATATTTTCTTCAGAATTACAACAAAAAAAATCTGTAAACCCAAAAAACAACTTAGTGGTGAAAAATTGAATGTTTTCTTCTCTGATTTAGAAGCTAGGGTTTTGAAGAAGCAGTGGTGTAGACAGTAAGAAACCGACGTAAGAAGATAATGGGATTGGGAAGAAAGAAAGTACGTATCTTTCAAAAGGTATTTTAATGTTTCAATTTTTATTTTATTTTAGAGGAGGCTACTAACTAAATGTATGTGTTGAAATAGAATTTGCCACTGTCTAGACTCCACTTAGAATCTAGGATAGTCTTACGTCTAGATACTTGCCTGGTTCGATGAGACTTACTTCATTATCTAACCATATAAACAGGCTTATATGCACTATAAATGAATCAATTTAGACTTGATGCCTCTTATAAGCACTAATGTTTGCTTTTTTCTCCATAGTTGTTTCCAAACCGATCCAAATCCATGATATCCTATTGTGGATCGGTTAATATTAAACAAAATATTAAAATTTCATTCACAATACTCTAGTTTATCAAAAGTGTCTAGTTTTAATTAATTCGCATGTTAACGAATTTTTTCATCAATACCCCAAAACAGTTGTACGAAATAGCATACTCGAAATTTTTTCAAATTTATCACTTGATTGTGTGATAGTTCACGAATTCATTTAACTCATAGCTCATAAGTTCAAAAGTTTGAATAGGCAAGTTTAATAGTCAATAGGCGAGTTCATAAGTAAAAAAACAAGTAGGCTCATGTTAATTCCTTTATTCAAATTATGAATATGTTACAAGATGTACAAATATGCAATTTCTTAATTATTCAAGCCCTGTTTGACAAATATTTCTCCTTCTCCTTCATAGTCCTTTTCCCATGAAAAGGTTTTAAGAAAGAGAAAGAAGTTAATGATCCCTTTCCACGAAGGAGTGCATCTTTATTTACAATGGTTGGAAGGAGGTTGGCTTGCTCCAATTGGCAATGTGTGACTTTATGGTGTCATTGAACATGTAATGGAATGTGAAGGCTTGTGAAGCTTTCTGAAGAAAAATACACTAATCTACATTGAATTTGCTCTTGTAAATGATCGTATTCTCCATTCTTTGCCTAATCATCGGCATCCTATAGCATGGATGTTGTACATCATCAACAATTATGAGATGCATCATTGATTAATGCAAGATATTCATTTTATCACATATGCGGCTTTCAACATGCTTCTTCGTGTATTTCCTTTGGGTTGATGAAGTGCGATGTCGATAGAATGTGTTGCCAATTAGGTGTGACATTGATTAAATTTGATATTGACTAAAAGGTGCATGGAGTCTATGGAGCATTGGTTAAGGGCGACAACACTTGAGGTATGATATTGAAGAGCATCGATATTGAATATATGTTGAATAGGAGAGATGCCACTTGCATGCGGTATGGAAGAAGTGCACTACTAATGATCCGATCTGTATAACATACATCATTGGATAGGTGAATCGTTGCTTGGACGATGACGTTGAAGGAACACAGCATCCTTGCGGCTTCCATGGCGATGATGTGCGGAAACCTTCCATCTTCGATATCTCTCATTGTCGACATCCTCTATCTTCAATATCGCTTATGGTTGGCGTCAATAAATCTCTATTACTATTTATTCACACTGTCATCTTGTCTTTTGACATGATTTATTAGCGGCATTTCTTCAATCCTTTGATATCAACAACCATGGCATTTCTACTCTCGGCATTAGCTATTGAACCTTAACATCAATCTGAATGAGCTCTTTGGTGTGACGCCCCACTTCTATACCCACGCTAGCCAAGAACACTACGGTGTAGTGCTGTCAACTAGCACGGAGAATAAGGCTGTTGAGGAGCGACCATCCATGTGATTTCTTATCACACGGTGGCTATAAATAATCTTCGGAAACAAACATAGAAATAAGCATAACACAAATCAGTCACAGACATTCATATCACAAAGGCGGAAGAAGATATGAATATATAACTAACACATGAAAGTGTACATCAGAGTAGTGGTCAAAAAGATCCACAATAATACAAAAGAATAGCAACACGTGCTATACAGAAGAATACAACTATGAGTCTATATCTCAAGTGTATACAACAAAAACTGCTAGTTTAAATAGTTAGCCAAAAGTCAGAATAGCAAATCCCGGGAAGAAGTCAAGTAGAAGCACCTATAACATCTCGGTCTGACCCGAGTATTATTTAAGAAAATAATAAACGGATCAGTCTAGCTATAAATATCAGATGACACGGTATAAAATAAAAGATATGGCATAAACATAAAATATCCATACTGACATACTACTATAAGTATGCAAATGATGATCAACAGAAGATCAATCAATAAGAGATAAATCAATATCACAAGAACCTTCTCAAAGATCCAAACAGGGCATCATACCCTAAACTTGTACTTATAACAAGTCAATGACATAAATTCCAGAAATCAACACAAGAAATCCAGAAATCAAAGAAAAATGGAAAGACGCCTATCACATGACGGTCCGAAGACCATGGGGAGCTACCCCATATGGGTGAGTCGGAATCACCCAGATGATGTCTAGGCTAACCAAAAAGCAAAAAGGTATGTGTGAGTGGAATCACACAAATGGTGTCTAGCCTAACCTCACAACAAAAAAGTATGTGTGAGTGGAATCACACAAATGGTGTCTAGACTAACCTTGCGGACAAAGAGATATGTGTGAGTCGGAATCACACCCGTGAGGTCTAGTCTAACCTTGCAAACAAAGAGACATCGCACAATTGCTAGCTAGTCTAAATCATAAAATAATCGTCATGATCAACGAGAAGTGTCAATTACACTAAGCTAGTAAATATAAAAGTTTATCTTCGTGTCCCATAACCACTTTCTTAACTTAAATATTTACGAACAAACTATAAATCTTCACTAGAAAATTATCACAAGAGGTTCAATCGAACAAGTCCAAGAATTAACCGACGAAGTGAACACCAGCATTTCATACCACTTGTTTTACTAAGCCGTTTAATTAGATTTCTCATCCGAGTGAGGTAAAGGTTTGTATATACTAGTAGATTGGAAAATGGTTTAAGAAAAGAGCTTTGTTATTGAAAATAGAGTTGAAATCATTTGGTTGAAAGAGTTTTGATATTTACTACTAGTATTGAAACCTTCATATTTCTAAAGTTGTTATCCCGCCTTTTTAGCAAGGGCGTGATACCATAAAATCGACCGAGAAGCCAAAGATAATTTGTCTCGAAGAATGGTCAACTCAGCATCTCGACAAAGCAAGTTCGGCTGAATGTTTTTCAGATAAGATCCCCTACGGAGGGGGGTCCAGGGGGGTGGCAACCCCCCAAGGTGGGGTGCGGGGGCAACACCCCCGCTACGGGGTTCAACCTGCCCGGTCAGGTCGCGGGGGTCCAAGGGGCAGCGCCCTACGACCTAGTGAAGACCTAAGGGAGGATAGGATCGAGCGACCTACGAGTATAAGGGGTCGAGAGACCTAGAGGTGTTCGCGACCTAACGGCCTAAACAAGGTCGAGCGAGTTAAGGTGATGCGCGACCTAACGTGTCTCGCGACTTAACGAAGGCAAGGCCGAGCGAGTTAGGGTGATGCGAGACCTAACAGAGACGAGCGACTTAAGGGACTCGCGACCTAACAAGGTAATAAGGTCGAGCGACGTACGACCTAACAAAATTGCACAGGCCAAGCGACCTAACATTTTAAGGCCGAGCGACCTAATTAAACTCGCGACCTAATGGTGTGAGAGACGTGCGACCTAAAGTGTTACGACCTAAGGGTTGAGCGACTTAGTGGAACAAGGTCATACGACCGAATACTTGTAGTAGGGTTGAGCGACCTAACGGAGTAAACGGTCGAGCGACCTAACAGGTTATAGGTCATGTGACCTAACAGGAAACGAGGCCGAGCGAGCTAGTGAGGGGTCATGCGACCTAGCGACTCAAGGCTAAACGACCTAATCAATATAAAAGCCAAATGACCTAACGACTCAAGCCAAAACGACCTAAAGGGTTAACGCAAATATGAAGGCCGAGACTCCTTGAGGCAGAGCGACCTACGACCTACGACCTATCGACCAAGCGACCTAGCGACCTAATTCCGAACGACCTAAGAGCGAACGAAAATATGCAGGCTGAGGGTTCAAGGCAGTGCGACCTAAGCCCAGTGATTCACCAAAAGCACTAAAAATTGGAGTTTTTCGCCAATCCAATCCAAACCAAATGCAAATGTACATGCTAAAGTGATGGGGAATCATTCCCAACAGTCCAATATAGTTATAGACTAGAATTGAAAGATAAAAATCTCACCTTTTCACCAAATTATGAAGGTAAAGCTTGAAGGTGAATGAAGAAGCAACTACAAGCTTGAATCCAATGCTTTTCCTTGAATTTGGAGTTGAATGATGGAGTTGGAGTTGAAACCTAGGCTTGGAGTTTCTAATTTCCCTTTCCACTCTCCATTAATGATAAAGTTTGTGTTTGGTAGGAATTTATGAAGAGTGAGGAGAAGGAGAGAAGTGAGTTTGAGTTATAATGGCTATCTAACCCAAAGTCCAAAGAGGGAAAAGTAAGTGAAATTCCACTAACTCCAAACCTATCAATGTTTATACTTAAAAAAATTATAAACGGCATTTCGAACTCAATGGAAGTGGTATCGAGTCCTAATTTGACCGTTTGCAAAAAGTAGCTTTTTGGACCAATATCTGATTAACGACAAAATATTTAAATAAAATATTTAAATATAAAATCGATAAATATGCGGGTTGTTACAGACTCCCCTCCTTAAAGAAATTGCGTCCTCGCAATATATAAGATGGAAATAAAAAGTAACAACCATAAAAGCATATTAACACAAAAGAAATTTGAAATAGGAAGTTCACCTCAAAGAGCAGGAGTAAGCAAGTCCGGATGTGTTCACTCGATGAATTCTCTGGATTCCCAAGAGCAATCCTTAGGATTTGAGGACCATTGAACCTTCACAACCGGAACATCTTTATTTCGAAGTCGTTTGACCTCCGAAGCAATAATTCGAATAGGATGCTGCTCGTAAGTTAAATTCGGCGAAACTTCAATTTCTTCCACAACACCAGACTCAAGAATAGAATCAGAATCTCGTAGGCATTTCCGTAATTGAAAAACATGAAACACGTCATGCATAGCAGAAAACTGAGCCGGTAATGTAAGGCAATAAGCCATAGAACCAATACGTTCAGTGAAAGGAAATGGCCCAATATATCGGGGTGCTAACTTTCCCGATCGACTGAAACGTACAACACCTTTCATAGGTGAAACACGAATAAAAACAGAATCCCCCATAGAAAATTCTAACTTCCTTCTTCGATTATCGGCATAGGATTTTTGTCTACTCCGGGCTTCTTTCATCCTATGTCGAATAAGTTCAATCTTCTCTGTGGAATCACGAATAAAGTCTGGACCTAAAACCAGCTTCTCACCGGCCTCAAGCCAACAAGAAGGAGATCGGCATGGCCTTCCATAGAGTGCCTCGAAAGGTGCCATACCAATACTAGATTGGAAACTATTATTATAGGAAAATTCAACAAGTGAAATATGATCTTCCCAACTTCCACCAAAATCGAGCACACAAGCACGAAGAAGATCTTCAAGAGTTTGATTCACACACTCGGTTTGTCCATTGGACTGGGGGTGATAAGCAGTGCTAAACTTAAGCTTCGTTCCTAAAGCTTTTTGAAGACTCTTCCAAAATCCACTAGTAAACAATGGATCTCGATCGCCAACAATAGAAGTAGGAACTCCATGCAATTTAACAATTTCTTTGATAAAGAGTTTAGCCAAAAGAGGAACGGTTCGGTTAGACCGAACGGGAATAAAATGGGCGGACTTAGTAAGTCTACCAACGATCACCCATAAGCTATCATGACCCGAATGAGAATGGGGAAGGCCATCTATAAAATCCATGGAAATTTGGTCCCACTTCCAAATTGGAATTTCTAAAGGTTGCAATAACCCACCAGGCCTTTGATGTTCAGCCTTGACAAGTTGGCAAGTCATGCAACACTTAACAAAGTTAGAAATATCAGATTTCATTCCCTCCCAATAATAAAGTCGCTTCATATCATCGTACATTTTACTACTACGGGGATGAATGGTGAATTTAGAACGATGGGAATCTTCTAAAATATCTTTACGAAGACCACCAATATTTGGTACGATAAGTCTACCAAATTTTCAAATGCCGCCACGAGAATCAATATCAAAGTCTTTCAAACCTTCAATATAAATTTTATCCTTAACATTTTGGCCAAGAAGAGCCAATTCAGGATCTAGCCCTTGAGCTTCAAGAATGCGGTCTAAAAAAGAAAGATGAGCCTCAAGGCTACATAAAACAAGTGATGAGCATAAATCGGATATGCGCTCTCGAATCTCACAAGTGGATAAAATCTCGAGATCGTTCCATTCAGATATCATCATAGAAACAACTGCTTGTTGTTTACGGCTAAGAGCATCGGCGACATGATTACCCTTACCGGGGGTATAAAGAATATCAAGATCATAAGGTGCAAGGAACTCGAGCCAACGTTGTTGACGCAAATTAAATTCCTTTTGAGAAAATAAATATTTCAAAGACTTATGATCCGTATAAAGAATAAATTTCTCTCCCAATAGATAATGACGCCAAATTCGAAGGGCGAAAACAATACCCGCGAGTTCTAAATCATGTGTGGCATATCTAGTCTCGGCCGGCTTTAATTGCCTAGAAGCATAAGTAATAACACGTTCTTTTTGCATAAGAACGGCACCCAAACCAACGTGACTAGCATCAGTATAAACAACAAAATCTTGATTCCCTTTGGGAATAACAACAATAGGAGCATCGGAAAGGAGTTCTTTCAATTTCTGAAAAGAGGCTTCACATTTGTCCGACCAAATGTATTTAACTCCCTTCTTAGTCAAGCCAGTAAGAGGCACGACAATCTTAGAAAAGTCTTTAATGAAACGACGATAATAACCCGCCAATCCGAGAAAACTACGAATCTCTGTCACATTCTTCTGTCTCTTCCAATCTTGAATCGCTTCAATCTTTGAAGGATCCACGGAAATTTCGGATTCGGAAATAATATGACCGAGAAACTTCATACGAGATCGCCAAAAGTGGCATTTAGAAAATTTCGCCTTTAATTGATTACTCCTAAGAGTTTCCAATACAATCCGAAGATGTTTCTCATGTTCCTCCTCGGTTTTTGAATACACTAGAATATCATCAATGAATATGAGAACAAACCGATCGAGGAAATCTTTGAAAACTCGATTCATGAGGTCAACGAAATAAGCTGGAGCACTCGTTAACCCAAATGGCATAACAAGCCATTCATAAGATCCATATCGAGTACGGAATGATGTCAAAGGAATGCTATCCTCTGCGATACGAAGCTGATAGAAACCGGTAGCCAAGTCCAACTGTGAAAAGACCTTAGCACCACTAAGCTGATCGAATAGATTATCAATCCGAGGTAAAGGATATTTATTTTTAATACTAAGATCGTTAAGCTTGCGATAATCAATGCAGAGCCTAAGAGTACCATCGGATTTCTTTACGAAAATAGCCGAAGCTCTCCAAGGCGAGTAACTAGAGCGAATAAATTGCTTCGTCTCCAATTCGGATAATTGTTTGCGCATCTCTTCATTTTCCTTATTGGACATGCGATAAGGAGGACGCGTAATAGGTTGAGCTTCAGAGGTAAGATTAATTCTGAACTCAATTGCTCGCTTAGGTGGTAAACCTAAAACGGGCTCGAATATGTCGGAAAATTCACGGACAACGTGAATTCGAGAAATGACGTCTTCCTCATCATCATCATCGTCTCGAGGATTTAAAGAATATAAAGATGCAGTCAAAGAAGAATCTGAATCTTTAAGAATAATAGAAATCTGATTTACAGATTGCGGATGTCGGAGATAAATAGTCCGCTCAGGACATAGGATATGAGCTTCATAACGGTTAAGCCAGTCCATACCCAATATCATTCCAAAGCCTAAGTAACGCATAACATGCAAATCGGCTAGGAAGGAAAAATCGCATAAAATAATCTCCACATCTTTACAAAGCAAACTAAGAGTTGCGGATCCACCAACAGGATTCGCAATTTTTAAAGAAGTCATTAATGCAGTAACACTTAAGGAAATAGTGTCTACCAGTTCCTTTGATATAAAAGAATGGGATGCACCCGTATCAAAGAGAACTCTAATAGGTTGATCATGAAATAAAATAATACCATCAAGAATGGAGTGAGAAATACCTTGGCCACGAGATGTGTTGCCAGGGTCTTCAGCCACATTCAACTTTCCTTCCTTCTTGCCTTCACGTTTGAGGCATTGATGTATGTAATGATCCGGGCTCTTACAATAGCGACAAGATTTGGGCTTTGAGCACTTATTCGCAAAATGATCCCCAGGTCCACAGTTGAAGCATCTCGCACCACTAGGAGAAGGAGAATTTGCCGCAGGGGTTGCTTGCTTACCCTTTTTGTTGGGATAAGGGCCTTTGAATTTATTGGGCCTCTTTTTGTTGTTGAAGTTGGATTTGGAAGCTACTACTTCAACATCACTTTCTTTATCAGCCTCTTCCAGACGAAGAGCGATATCTATAAGTTGGTCGAAAGGAACTTCTAACTTTAGAAGTAATGGCTTCTTGAGGCTTTTGTTTAAGCCATACACGAACCTCTGGTTCTTCTTCAAAGGGGTGTTGATGTATTCAACCCCATATTTGGAAAGTGACTCAAAGGCTGCGACGTAATCAGTCACAGAGGACATACCTTGAACAAGGTCTATAAAGCGTCGAGCCAGAGTTACCTTCTCTGCTTTTGTTACAAATTTTAACTCGAAGCGTGTCCGGAATTGCTCCCAGGTAAGGTCCGCTTCGTTGACTTCAGAAATAAGAAGTTCATACCAGTCCAATGATCTCTCTTGGAGCATACTGGAAGCCACCTGAACACGGTGAAGATCGATGAGATTCATGCGAATGAAGATTCGATCGCAGGTCCTCAACCAAGCCTGGACCTCGATGATAGTTTCAGAACCTTTAAATGGCTTCCCACCCAGGTTGGTGTAATCATTGCACAAACGTGCAAACCCAGATTTAGGGTGAGTAGGTTCCGGATTAGAACCAGCTGCTTGAGCATTCGTGACAAGGTCAAGAAGTTGCAGGGTAGTCATAAAAAATCCATCTTGGGTTAGAGCACTAGATGGTCCAGCTCTGGGACGACCAGGTCTAACCGTTTCTCTTCCTTAAGAAAGAAAGAAGAGAAAGAAGAAGATTATTCACTAATGAATATCAAGCAATCTTGCTAGATAAAACAAGGAATCATAATGGATATAGGATGAATCGGTACGACGACTCGAATTATTCCTAAGACATAACTCCTAAGGTGCACTTAGGACGATGATCCTTGTTAAGTTATTCTACATTGTTTCGAAGTTTGGCTCTGATACCAAGCTGTGACGCCCCACCTCTATACCCACACTAGCTAAGAACACTACGGTGTAGTGCTATCAACTAGCACGGAGAATAAGGCTGTTGAGTTGCAACCATCCATGTGATTGCTTATCACACGGTGGCTATAAATAATCTTCGGAAACAAACATAGAAAAAAGCATAACACAAATCAGTCACATACATCCATATCACAAAGGCGGAAGAAGATATGAATATATAACTAACACATGAAAGTGTACATCAGAGTAGTGGTCAAAAAGATCCACAATAATACAAAAGAATAGCAACACGTGCTATACAAAAGAATACAAGTATGAGTATATATCTCAAGTGTATACAACAAAAACTGCTAATCTAAATAGTTAGCCAAAAGTCAGAGTAGCAAATCCCAGGAAGAAGTCAAGCGGAAGCACCTGTAACAACTCGGTCTGACCCGAGTATTATTTAAGAAAATAATAAACGGATCAGTCTAGCTATAAATATCAGATGACACGGTATAAAATAAAAGATATGGCATAAACATAAAATATCCATACTGACATACTACTATAAGTATGCAAATGATGATCAACAGAAGATCAATCAATAAGAGATAAATCAATATCACAAGAATCTTCTCAAAGATCCAAAGAGGGCATCATACCCTAAACTTGTACTCATAACAAGTCAATGACATAAATTCCAGAAATCAACACAAGAAATCCAGAAATCACAGAAAAATGGAAAGACGCCTATCACATGACGGTCCGAAGACCATGGGGAGCTACCCCATATAGGTGAGTCGGAATCACCCAGATGGGGTCTAGGCTAACCAAAAAGCAAAAAGGTATGTGTGAGTGGAATCACACAAATGGTGTCTAGCCTAACCTCGCAACAAAAAGGTATGTGTGAGTGGAATCACACAAATGGTGTCTAGACTAACCTTGCGGACAAAGAGATATGTGTGAGTCGGAATCACACCCATGAGGTCTAGTCTAACCTTGCAAACAAAGAGACATCGCACAATTGCTAGTCTAAATCATAAAATGATCGTCATGATCAACGAGAAGTGTCAATTACACTAAGCTAGTAAATATAAAAGTTTATCTTCGTGTCCCATAACCACTTGCTTAACTTAAATATTTACGAACAAACTGTAAATCTTCACTAGAAAATTGTCACAAGAGGTTCAATCGAACAAGTCCAAGAATTAACCGACGAAGTGAACACCAGCGTTTCATACCACTTGCTTTACTAAGCCGTTTAATTAGATTTCTCATCCGAGTGAGGTAAATGTTTGTATATACTAGTAGATTGGAAAATGGTTTAAGAAAAGAGCTTTGTTATTGAAAATAGAGTTGAAATCATTTGGTTGAAAGAGTTTTGATATTTACTACTAGTATTGAAACCTTCATATTTCTAAAGTTGTTATCCCGCCTTTTTAGCAAGGTCGTGATACCATAAAATCGACTGAGAAGCCAAAGATAGTTTGTCTCAAAGAATGGTCAACTCAGCATCTCTACAAAGCAAGTTCTGTTGAATGTTTTTCAGATAAGATCCCCTACGGAGGGGGGTCCAGGGGGGTGGCAACCCCCCAAGGTGGGGGTGCGGGGGCAACACCTCCGCTACGGGGTTCGACCTGCCCGGTCAGGTCGTAGGGGTCCAGGAGGCAGCGCCCTACGACCTAGTGAAGACCTAAGGGAGGATAGGATCGGGCGACCTACGAGTATAAGGGGTCGAGCGACCTAGAGGTGTTCGCGACCTAACGGCCTAAACAAGGTCGAGCGAGTTAAGGTGATGCGCGACCTAACATGTCTCGCGACTTAACGAAGGCAAGGTCGAGCGAGTTAGGGTGATGCGCGACCTAACGTGTCTTGCGACTTAACGAAGGAAAGGCCGAGCGAGTTAGGGTGATGCACGACCTAACAGAGACGAGCGACTTAAGGGACTCGC
Organism: Allium cepa; assembly: GCA_030765085.1. NCBI lineage: Eukaryota > Viridiplantae > Streptophyta > Magnoliopsida > Asparagales > Amaryllidaceae > Allium > Allium cepa. The sequence continues at coordinate 867,989,636 of CM060943.1, read as the reverse complement.
AACCTAACAAGGTAATAAGGTCGAGTGACCTACGACCTAAAAAAATTGTACAGGCCAAGCGACCTAACATTTTAAGGCCGAGCGACCTAATTAAACTCGCGACCTAATGGTGTGAGAGACGTGCGACCTAAAGTGTTACGACCTAAGGGTCGAGCGACTTAGTGGAACAAGGTCATACAACCTAATACTTGTAGTATGGTTGAGCGACCTAACGGAGTAAATGGTCGAGTGACCTAACAGGTGAAAGTGCGGTGTGTATACAATTATATGTGCTCGCTTCACCCGGAGGAACAGGTTTACAACACCCGAACAACCGAACGGGATTCACGCCTCTAATACACTGAGGACTTCAACACTTGCCTCTTACAACACAGAGGACTTCAACAAAAGAACAAATACAATTGTTGTTGACAACTTGTGTTCTTGAAAACACGGATTCGTCACTAGCAGTACACCCTTCCTATAATCTTATCCTCAAAGTACGTGAAATGATGTTTTGAAAAGATTAAGGAAAGTATATTACTTATTGAATCAAAGGATATGAAATAGTTTCAATGATTCAATAAATAATCGAGAGCTTTTAGAATGCAGGAGTATGTAGAAAGTAAGATCAGAGATTAGATTAAAAAGCATATAAAATCATCTGTTTGAATCAATGATTTAGATGAGTTTATATAGAGAAAAATAGTTGTAACTCTTTGTGAACAGTAGCTATTAATAGATATGATCATTGATGAAAGGTAAGAGATGCAACCATTGGAGAAAGAAGTGTCTTTTGGAAAAGGTTGCTCTCTGTTTAAAAACGGTCGACAGGTCAAAAAATGACCGGTAGACAGGAATTTGAATATATATATACGTTATGTTCACTTGTGCACATTATCTGTGCATTCTGGGCAAAAACGGTCGACCACCTGGTTTTTGACCGGTCGACCGGTTTTGTCCAGACTGCACAGTTAATGTGCACTCATATATATTTATATATATATTCGAAGATTAAAGGCATAAGATTATTTGAGGATAGATTTTAACATAAATAATCATTACTAACATACCAAATAATCAACCTCTAATCATATGGAGCTCTTTGTGTCTAAATAACTTCTTTTTGTCGATCACGGCTTATCCCTTTGTCAGAAATCAAAACTCTATAAAAATCTTGACTCAACATTCTCCCCCTTTTTGATTGATGACAACATATTTATGAATCTCCCCCTGTATAAGATATCCCCCTGAGATTGTGTCCTGCATATATACTGTTAGCACAATTTTCTCCCCCTTTGTCATCGACAAAAAGGAGTTGTTTAAATGGAGGATGTAAAAAAGATTATAAGCAACATAAAACTACTACCATAGATCAAGAGTAACATTCACAAAAGATGATAATACACACAAGTCTAGTACGAATTAAAACACGACAATATTTAGTACAAGTGCCAGATAATGTCTTTAAAGCTCCACCTAAGTATAACATCTCCCCCTAAGTATAATATCCCCCTCTATTTATATGCATATGAATTTTCTCCCCCTTTGTCATTATAAAAAAGAATGAGGAAATATATAAAATTATATAAAATATCTTGTATATAACGAGATAAACTCATTATTAATTATGAAGGAAAAGTAAAATAAATTTTACCATATTTACCGAAGTCCATATTTATTTGTAAGCACGTAATTCTATTAAACATATGGAACATTTTTTGAAATTCCAAAATCTATCCTTTTCCTTTTGTTTCCCTGAGTACCTGTAAAAAATAATAATAATTTTCGGTACCCACTTACTATGTTAGGGTCCGGGGGGTTAGGTCTTTGGAAACCATACCCATTTGGGTGTGGTTGAACCTTTATAAATATAATTTTCATTACAAATTACATTCTTATAATAGTTGCTAATATAAAGTTGTTTATCATGATCAATCATATTAGCTGGAATCCATATCTTAATACTATTAGTCATTAGCTTAGTGCTTGAAGAATAATTTCTATCATTTCTAAACAAAGTACTATTATGACTATAACTGGTTTTAAAACTATCTTGATTACTAGTACTAGCACTAGAGTTAGTATACATGAATGCATATCTAATACTATTTTTACTTTTAGCTTGTTTATAGCCTACACCACTTCTAACATTGTGAGCTTTTGAATTCTTAACATAACCTAATCCCTTCTTATTTGAAGCAGGTTGAGAATTTTCAATAATCCTGGATAAATTTTCTCTCCCTTTATTAAAATTGGAAATATTTTTAGTAATGTCATCAAGCTTAGTTTTGAGACTAGTGTTATCTAACTCAACAATTTTAATTTTTGTTTTTAACTCATGATTTTCAGAAGCTAGAGCATTATTTTTTTCTTTTTGAGCTTCTATTTCTTGACTTAATACAGCGAGTTGAGAATTGTCTGAATCTTGAATTTTCTCAAGTTCTTCTTCTAATATTCTCTTCTCGTCTTTAAGCATATCTCTTTCGAATTCTGCTTTCTTCTGATTTTCCAGAACTTCCTTATATTTTCTTTTGAGACTTTTTAAAGTGTCTAGAAGTTCTGAATTTATTTCTATCATATCATCAAAACTTAGATCACTAACCTCGTTATCTTTTGCCATGAAGCATTTGTTTGTTTGCTCCTTTGATTGTTCTTTATTGCTCTTCCTCTTCTTATTGCCTTGACTAGATCTCTTTGTAGCCATTTATTCTAGGATGTTGTTACGATCTCTAGAAAACCAGGCTCTGATACCAAATGAAAGTGCGGTGTGTATACAATTATATGTGCTCGCTTCACCCGGAGGAACAGGTTTACAACACCCGAACAACCGAACGGGATTTCACGCCTCTAATACACTGAGGACTTCAACACTTGCCTCTTACAACACAGAGGACTTCAACAAAAGAACAAATACAATTGTTGTTGACAACTTGTGTTCTTGAAAACACGGATTCGTCACTAGCAGTACACCCTTCCTATAATCTTATCCTCAAAGTATGTGAAATGATGTTTTGAAAAGATTAAGGAAAGTATATTACTTATTGAATCAAAGGATATGAAATAGTTTCAATGATTCAATAAATAATCGAGAGCTTTTAGAATGCAGGAGTATGTAGAAAGTAAGATCAGAGATTAGATTAAAAAGCATATAAAATCATCTGTTTGAATCAATGATTTAGATGAGTTTATATAGAGAAAAATAGTTGTAACTCTTTGTGAACAGTAGCTATTAATAGATATGATCATTGATGAAAGGTAAGAGATGCAACCATTGGAGAAAGAAGTGTCTTTTGGAAAAGGTTGCTCTCTGTTTAAAAACGGTCGACAGGTCAAAAAATGACCGGTAGACAGGAATTTGAATATATATACACGTTATGTTCACTTGTGCACATTATCTGTGCATTCTGGGCAAAAACGGTCGACCACCTGGTTTTTGACCGGTCGACCGGTTTTGTCCAGACTGCACAGTTAATGTGCACTCATATATATTTATATATATATTCGAAGATTAAAGGCATAAGATTATTTGAGGATAGATTTTAACATAAATAATCATTACTAACATACCAAATAATCAACCTCTAATCATATGGAGCTCTTTGTGTCTAAATAACTTCTTTTTGTCGATCACGGCTTATCCCTTTGTCAGAAATCAAAACTCTATAAAAATCTTGACTCAACAACAGGTTATTGGTCATGCGACCTAAAAGGAAACGAGGCCGAGCGAACTAGTGAGGGGTCATGCGACCTAGCGACTCAAGGCTAAACGACCTAATCAATATAAAAGCCAAACGACCTAACGACTCGAGCCAGAACGACCTAAAGGGTTAACGCAAATATGAAGGCCGAGACTCCTCGAGGCAGAGCGACCTACGACCTACGACCTATCGACCAAGCGACCTAGCGACCTAATTCCAACGACCTAAGAGCGAACGAAAATATGCAGGCCGAGGGTTCAAGGCAGTGCGACCTAAGCCCAGTGATTCACCAAAAACACTAAAAATTGGAGTTTTTCGCCAATCCAATTCAAACCAAATGCAAATGTACATGCTAAAGTGATGGGGAATCATTCCCAACAATCCAATATAGTTATAGACTAGAATTGTGAGATAAAAATCTCACCTTTTCACCAAATTATGAAGGTAAAGCTTGAAGGTGAATGGAGAAGCAACTACAAGCTTGAATCCAATGCTTCTCCTTGAATTTGGAGTTGAATGATGGAGTTGGAGTTGAAACCTAGGCTTGGAGTTTCTAATTTCCCTTTCCACTCACCATTAATGTTATAGTTTGTGTTTGGTAGGAATTTATGAAGAGTGAGGAGAAGGAGAGAAGTGTGTTTGAGTTATAATGGCTAATCTAACCCAAAGTCCAAAGTGGGAAAAGTAAGTGAAATTCCACTAACTCCAAACCTATCAATGTTTATACTTAAAAAAGTTGTAAACGGCATTTCGAACTCACTGGAAGTGGTCTCGAGTCCTAATTTGACCGTTTGCAAGAAGTAGCTTTTCAGACCAATATCCGATTAACGACGAAATATTTAAATAAAATATTTAAATATAAAATCGATAAATATGCGAGTTGTTACATTTGGCTTGTGAAATATGTGGGTAACATTTTCCCATTCTTGTATTAAAGAATTTTTTTATTCTTTAGGGTAAAACCAAGAATTCCTTTGTATCGTCGATTCTTTATAAGGCTTTTCTTCTGATACCGTTTTCTTGCAAAGCAAGTCATGATTTTCATTATCAACCTTTTAATTTTGATTATGGGCAAATCTTTGAGGATTTTGATAAGATCGTAAATGATCTTTTATTTTTAACTCGATGTTACTTTTAAAATCTACAAATTTACTTGAAAAGACCAATAATCCATTTGGCAACAAGTTACTTGAATAAAATGTCATAGGATCGAGGTTAGAAAACTATTCAAAAATAGTGATTTTGTTATTAGAAAATTAGAAAGTTATTTATGAATTATAATTTCTCGAATAAAAAGAAGGGAAACGATCTAGAAACAATGATATTCTGAATAGAAAACTGGAAATAGAATCCCTTTCTAGTGATTTAGGTCCTTTATGAAGAAACTGGGCCAGTTCGTAGAGGAAGAAATGGATGAATTTCAAATTTTTTTCCATTTTGAAGCTTTAATAGGCATATGAAGTCTAAATTTATTCAGTACGTTTCTAAATTCAGTTTAAATAAAATCATGTATTCTATTTAAATTAGTTAGAGGAAAGTTTAAATAATTTTAATTTTAAATGCATACTATATCAAATACACCTAACCCTTATTAATAAGAGTTAATATATATATCTGTGTGTGTGTGCGCGCGCGCTCGCGCGTGTAACGACACGAAATTTTAGATATTTGAAATTGGATATTTAATTGATTTTAAATATTTAAAAGTTAGTTTCTAACTTGAATTTCAAATATCGCTATTTATTGCATGATTTAATTATTGAATTTAATAATTGAAAATTGTGAAATTGTTGAATATGGAGTTCCAGGCTTGTTAAAAATATTTTAAAGGCTTGTAAAAGTTACATTAATAGTACTGAAGACAATGAAAGCTTTAGAATTGAATTTAGAAGTGTTTTGTTAATTTTAAAATTATGTCGTTCAAATCGATATTTAAAAATAGCCTTCGGAGGCACAACCTCGGAATTCGACGAAACCAATTCCATTGGATCCGTAATAGTGTATTATTATCGGGTTTCAATTTTTGTAGTGTTTGGAGTTGGTTTATGAGCGAACGGAAGAACGCTCTGAAATATATATCGGAAATTCAATATAATAATTGAGTCAAAAAAGCTATCTTCTCGATACAGTCGAATTAGGACACAAAACCTTTTCCATTTCGTTCAAAATAGGGGTATAACATTATGAACGCCTAGCGGCACGCCTCGATAGGAGATCGAGATTTTAGGCTTCCTTTTCGAGACGATTTAAATTTAAATATAATTTGACTTGTCGAACAAATCACATCAGAACTTCTAAGCTTTCTCTTCAATATCACTGTAGCTATCACCCCACATGCTAACGTCATTCGTGACTCCCTCCACTTCTTTGTTTTTAACAGCAAGCAGATGGATCAAGAAATAAATAAAATGGCCAAACTTTAGTAAAATGAAAAAAAGAATCATCATTGGCTGAACATCAGTTCGATCGCAAACCTAGTTCCCTCCTCCCCAAATCAAATTGTGCTTTCCTTTATCAACCCATTCACAAAAAAAATATAATCGAACGAAATCTCGTTCAAAGGTGAACCACGTTCTGTCCCACCATTTTCCTCTTCAATCGCAGAGCAGCTCGAGGTAATTGTGTTTTCGTGATGGCGATCGATGGGTATTGAAGGGGAGGGTTGCAGCTATGGGATGGCGGCTTCGAGCGCGGCTAGGGTTGGTCCGGTTAGGGTTCGACGATGGATTATAGGCAGGTGCGTATTCGATGAGAAGTGGATGTGACGAGATGATTTCGAGCGGCATGTAAGGTTTGTGCAAGCGATCGGTCGAAGCTTGGTGGTGCGGTGGCTGCATGCGTGGGGATGGCCGCTGTGTTAACTAAGGGCGGTGAAGGCTTGAGCACGCACGAGGTTGGATGGAGGATCGACTGCTGGAGTGCTCGATCGAGGTGTGGTATTTTCTTTTAAAGTTTATATATATATATATATATGTATAAATATGTATACAGAAAGAAACAGTAATAGTAAGGATTATAAAACAATTTATTTCCTTCATTAATAGATTTATGTTAGTACATGTATATATACAATTAAGTAAATTACTTTGGTTATTTACAAAAAAGAAAATTATTTTATATAGATAATGTTTGGAAAAAAGTTATTAATAATAAAATAAAATGAATAGACATATATACCTATTTTCATTTACTAGTTAAATTTTAAATAATGTATTATGGAGATTAGTTGTTTAATAAACTTATTAATTATTAGTCACTAAAAAAATAATAAATATTTTTGTTTAAAAAAAATTAGTTTAAACTTAAAAATTATTAGATTAAATAAAATTAATAAATGGTAGTTGGTTTGTCCTATTTTTCAAATATTAACAAATCGTACAAATGATTATACAAGGTCAAAATCTAAAAGAAAGCAAGCCGGATTGGAAGAGGGTTGCAAACAAAATAAAGGTGAGTTAATCTCACTCATTTAGATTACTGTTAATTTAAATAGTTAAATTTAAATTATTGGATTGATTGCTTAAATTTATGTTTTAATTATCAGTCAGGATGTGATAGTATATTAGGCAGTATACATACATACATACATACATACATACATACATATATGAGTGATTGATATTCCCGCATTATATAGCGGAGGAGACCCTATGCGCCCGCGTAATAGCGGATGACCCTTTATACCACGATGTCCCCTTCGAAGTGGGATTGGTATTTTAAATTGTTGTGCTAACAATTGTGGATGTAGGGAACAGGTTGGAGGGATCCAACTGGATTTCTCAAAGTAGTGGAATTTATTTTTTATAGTCTATGTTTATTTGATAATCTTCGATTGGTTCTACTGATTATATTAGGAATTCAAAATATTGAATGCTATGGTTTGACTGAATATATTTTGGGTATATTGAGATATCAAAAATATAAGGATTGAATTTTTTAAGGAAAATAGAAGAGGGAATTCTAAGTAAAATAAATATAGTGAAATTGGATAAATTAAAGAATGAATTTGGGAAAGGATAAAAAGCTGTTTTTTAAATTCTAATAAATAAATTCCTAATATGGGAAAGGAGATATTTGAATAAATGGGAATAAATGAATTTTTAAACTTAAGTGATATTATTGAAAGAAATAAAGGATTTCTTTTTGAATTCAAGGTTTAAAATAGTTTGGGAGAGATAAGAAGAATTTTGGGAAAAAGTATGAAATTGGTAATTTCATTTTAAAAAAGGTTTTAAATCGTAATAAAATAATGAATCTAAATTAATGGGTTTTGAAATAAATTGGAGAAGTAAAGGAATTTATTTTTAAATGGAGTGAATTTTAGAAATCAACTTGGAAATTCATTTAGTGTTTGAAGCTGTGTTTTAAAAGGGGAATGCGACTATGGGATTTATAAACCGGGTTTATAAAGTGAAATAAGATATCAGTGGATATTTGGGAGTATAAATTCACGATGGGAATTTACAAAGAAATGGGTAATTGTTTTAAAAATAAATAGTGGTTTTATTTTTAAAAGGTAGAAAGGAAAGTTTACGGGATTGAAACGTAAATTAAACTAAAAATTAAACCAAGAAGGATTTATAAATGATTGGACGGATATATTGAAATGGAAAGTGAAATTTCTTTAAAAGCCAAGTGTATTTTCTAAGTAAGATTTTTAAGTATAAATTAGAAGTTTTAAATATTTTAAAGAAGAATGTTTTCTTTTGAGAAGTTTATAGTTTAAATTGTCTTAAGATTTTTAAAGTAAATATTTATTAATTTAGTTATAGTAATAATTATTTTAAAGGTTTAACTAGTTTTATAATTTAAAAGATAATTATTTAATATTTATACCTTATAGAATAACTTTTAATTTTAAATTGTTTTGGCTTAAGTTTTACATGGAAAATTATTATTAAATTTCATAACTACTATTTTAAATAAAGCGTTTTAAATAGTTTTTATTTGAAGTGTTTTAAAGTATATATTTTGGATAAAGTGATTTAAATTTATTTTAAATCTAAAGTATTAAGACTTGGTGATTTCCAGTGGATATAAAAACAATTGGGTAGGAATTTATTCCGCGTGAGAAAAAGTGATTATAAACAATTTTCAAAGGGTTGAATTGCAGAAAATATCTTGCAAAGATATTTTGAATAAATAATTTGGGAAATTATTAAGACTTGATGGTTGTTTGTGGATGCTATATGATAGTTAAATAACCGACTATCTTTATTATCCATTGCACTGATTGTTTCGAAGAGACCGGGATCAGTTTTCTGAAAGCCACTTCGATCAGGTTTGAATGTTTTCGTGAGGAAGACAAGATCTTAGAGTCGAAGATGGAGCAGTGAAGTGCAAGGGCTAATCGCTACTAATCCTAAGGGTGATTCCAAAATGGATGTAGTATGAGTAGTTCCTTCGTTCCGTTCAGACTAGAACAGACTTGTATGGACGAACGCTATCAGAACATCGTCAGGAGGACGATGAACATTCTAAGTAAAGTGTGCTAAAAAGATAACACATAGCCTCGAGCCTCATCAACCAAGAATGGTAAAACATGGGAGGTGCGGCAAGGATAAGTGGCTAGCAACCAATTAAAGTAAGGTCACCCCTGTCTAGATGTCCCTTTTATTCGTCTGTGTGGGCAGTTGCTGATCCCATTCGCGGTGATCTTATTCGGACTATCCAGTAAGGGGTAGCTCCGGTCTTGCATAGCAGGGGATCAGGTTGGATCATCAGTACGACGATCTTGACCACGTACTGTGACGGGCGGTACCCCGGTAGCCCTGCCATTAATGGAAACTCAATCTCCAATAAGTTCCTTTGGACTTGTTTGTATACCTATTATGCTGGAATTTAATGACTGTAATAATTCAGCTATTTGAATAAGTATTTGTATGTAGACACTACTATAATATTAGAGGATTTGATAAAGAAAATGTTTTGGTTATCGTAAGGTAAAAACCCAATATTTTTATTTGTGGCATGGTCTTACGAGATACCTTTGATTTTAAAGGATATAATCCAATTGAGTGTTTTTTTATCACGCTGGTTTTGCAGACTGACTCGGGTGTTGTTTCACGATAATGCTCGGGTCAAACCAAGTATTATAGAGTACATATTCTAGATGGACTGCTGTGAAGCTCAGGAGACGAGCTGGATAACAAGGCGTATTTCCGTAGATTTATATTCCGTTGTGCTGTGTACGCTGTATATTTAGCTTTGGGAGGAAAAGATATTATAACTGTCCTGAATTGTGTTGCTGATTTTGTCGTACTCTGGTTATGTAATGTATATAATAGATACAGTTCTTTTGTACAAAGATTCAGTCATTTATCTATTATATATTGTTCCACTACGTTTGTTAGATTCTGATGTTGTTTCCTATTTCTTCTTCTACCTCCTTCTTCTTTAACATAATAGTTCGGTTTTTCGGCATATGATTATTCAGCATTTGATACAGTGGACTGTATTGATGTCAATTTGCAGGCGTTGAAAAATCGGGTTGTTACACTTGGTACCAGAGCTTAGGTTGAAGATAACCTTGGCTCTAGGGGGATTACTCATTAGAAATAGAGTCCGTAGTACTCTAGAATGAGTTTGAGTGTATTAATATGCGACGATCCAGAATTTTGAACATTTGACTCTTCAATTTTAAGCTTGTTGAAAAAAAATTTGATGGCTTAGAAAATTCAAATTGATGATACTAACGATAATGGAAGCTTCATAATTTAATTTGAAACTGTTTTTTTCAGTATTGAAATTATACCGTTCGAATTGATATTAAAAAATAGCCTTCCGAGGTACAATCTCAGAATTCGATGAAACAAGTTCCATTGGATCCGTAATATTGTATTATTATCGGATTTTAATTTTCGTAGTGTTCAGAGTGATCGTTTGGCCGTACGATAAGCAAACACGCTGAAAATTTATATTGAAATTCAATTAAATAACTGGTTCAAAAAGCTATATTCCCCATGCGATCAAATTTGGATTTGAAACACTTTCCATTGCATTCAGAATAGGTATATAACATTATAAATCCCTGGCGGCACGCCTCTATTGGAGATCGAAATTTGAGTTGCGTTTATCGAAGCAATTTGAATTTGAATTTAAAATTTAAATATAAATAATATTAATATATATCAAAGCATTGTTGCAAGCATCAAACACGTAAGGGAAAAATTCAACCATGTGTTTTCTTTTATCTGTATAGTGATACACACGTTCCCTTCAATTACAAAAACAAAACGCAATTCATAGTCAAATTCTTCTACAACAAAAAAAAGATATTTCGTTCATAATCAAGTTAATGGTCGATGCTTCGATATTAATCCCTCTTCCCTTCAGTCATTCAAAATCAGAAAAGAAAAAAAAAGTAACAACGAAAACCAAATCCATTTTCCCCTCATCTATAAATCGAGATCGAATTCGATAAATGGACGTGCATTTCAAATCATCAGGTCGAGTTCGACGATCTCGTAGAGGGCAGCAGCGACGCTTGCGAGCGTGGCACTGAGAAAGCATGAGGCGACAAGTGGAGTCGTGAGATATCGCGATGGGCCAGAGCTCGGTGATTGGGGTTCGTCGATCGACGCTGGGTAATGGCGATTTGTCGTGAGGTGATGAAGGCGCGATTTGGGGTTTCGCGATGATGGTCAAGCGATGTCGTGGTGGCGCGTGCGCTCACGTGAATTTGTGGGGGCATAGACCAATGATCGATCGATGTGAGGAGCATCGGGCGTCAGGGGAGATGAGTCGACTAGTCTGTTGTTCTTCGTTGGACAGTGAGGTAATCACAGTTCTGTTTAAATTAAATTAATAAATAAATATATAAATTAAAGGGATATAAATGCAGGCTTAAACTTACTATCTGTTAACCCCGTTGTGATCCACGACTTAAAAGTTGTGCGACTTAGTGGGCCGAGAGACCAGGCGACTTACGACTTAGAGAAGGCTACGACTCAACGGTTCAAGAGATGGCATGGCCAAGGAAAGAAGTGAGTGAACGACTCAGAGCTATCCACGACTCATCAACTTGAGGTTCCTAACGACTCAATGGGTCTACGACTCAAGAAGATTTACGACTTAAAGAAGCAAACCGACTCAAGACCGCTAACGACTCAACGAATTAAGGAGCTACGACCTAGTGACTCAAGATAGAAAAAAGCGCAAGCAACTGCATTTAAGTCGTGACTGATCTACGACCTAGGATGAGTCGTTCACGACCTGAAACTACAAAACATAAATTTAATGCTGCCTTGTCTCGTGATCTTTGACTCGCAAACGAGTTAAGGCTTATATCCAGGTGAACAACTCAGAACCGCTTCACCTACTTCACTGCTTGCTAACTCTTGACCCTTAAGTCAAGCGCGACCTACGACTTTCCCTGAGTCGGGCATGACTCATGACTTGGGCGAAAACCGCTGCCCAGAATCACGCCTATAAATAAACTACCACCTCCAACATTCGGGGGACTTTTGGATCAATTTTCTTCAAGGCATTGAAACTTCACTATCTTCAAAGCAATCTACACTCCATCACTTCAAGCACACGCAAGACGCTTAGATCAACTTCGCACAGGAATTCAACACATTCAATCATGAATTCGAAGAACTCTGTCACATCGAAGTTTTCCCTAGCTACTTGTTTCTTTTTGAATTGAATTGGAATGTAATTGAAGGAGATTGTAACAAGTTGTAATCCGATTAGCAATAAAAAAGATTGAAGTGGACGTAGGCTTGATCATAAGCCGAACCACTATAACTCTGTGCTCATTTACTGCATTTTCTGTTACTTACTGTTATTTCTTGATTCCCGTATTCACGGGTGGTGCTTTCACATCATTTCTACACACACCGAGGTGTTAGCGTCAGATTTTCACGTTAACATTTTTGGTGCTTTCACTGAGAATTGAACTCAGGATACTTCCATCATTGCTTCGCAAAGGTCTATTGAAAGGATTTCTTTTAAAACTAGGAGTTTATTGGAAATAATGGCTTCTGGAAGAAGACGAAGTTCTGGAAGATCCGACAATGTTCAAGAGAATACGACTACCTCTCTTCCTTCAAGTGAAACAGCTCCAACTGTTGGAGTTACGCAAGCAAAGTTGGATGCCGTAGTTTTAGGACTGAATCGACGGTTGGAAGCCCATAATGCCTTGATTATGGATAGGTTAACCGCCCTGCTTGAGTCAAATCACCAACGTCAGGATAATGAAGCAATCTATGCTGAGGATGCCCGTGACCCCCAAGAGAAGGATATTCCTCAAAGACCAGACAACACCACTGCAAGAGCACCTTCTCAAGCTGAAGGGTCAAGGCCACAGCCAACCTTTCAAACTTCCGAAAGGGCAGCTAACTTCTTACAGGCAAAGTCTCAAAACGACGAGGAGTATCTATCAGGGATGGTCCGCTCAATCATGAAAGAAAGTATGCCGAGGCATGAGGATGAAAATGATTGGGGATTCGCTCCGAGCAAAACTCCGTTCACCGAAAGGATTTTAAAGGCGGAGTTTCCCAGGAAATTTGTACCTCCTACCATCCCAGCCTATCGAGGGACAAGTGACCCTAACCAATTTCTATACAGATACGATTGGCATATGACTGGGGTACGAGCATCGGATGAGATTAAATGCCGATATTTTCCAGTATATTTAGAAGGGGTGGCTTTGCTTTGGTTCACCAAGCTACCAGTTCGATCTATAGATCAATTCTCCGATTTAACCCGAAAGTTTAAAGAACAATTCAGATTGTATGCGTCAAAGGCAAAAGATATAATGTCATTGTCCAGTCTAGAACAAGCACCCGGAGAAACTATCAAGTCTTTTTTGAACCGTTTTAATATAGCTTTAGCTGAGGTAGACAACGCGGAACCCCGAATGATCCTAACATACTTAATGCGGGCCATCGACAAGTGAAGTAAATTCGAGGTGTGGCTCAAAATGAAGGAACCAAACTCACTCGAGAAGTTTTATAGAAAGGCCGACGAGTTCATACGCCTAGAATACCTCTCGATACCAGTAGAAGCAGTGGTGGCCGAAATCAAGAATAACGATGTCATTACTAACAAGAGAGGATCTGGAAACCAGAAAAGGGAAAGTGATGAAGGAAAGAGGCAGGGAAATAAGAAGAAACCTAGACGTTTTAACCCTTCAGATTTCACCCCCTTAATTGATACACCGGAAAAAATCTTCTTGGCAACAAAGGATGTTATCAAATACCCTAAACCACCTGAGATGGGAAGAGGGGCAGTGCAAAATGGGAAATTCTGTCGATTTCACAACCAACCTGGTCATGATACTGATCAATGTCGCCAGTTAAAGAGTGTGATTGAAGAATTGCTGAAACAGAATAAACTTCAACAATATGTGAAGAAAGACGGAACTGACCCAACCTCGTCCACTCAGGGGCAACCACGTCTTGCTTATCGGTCCAGCTCAGGCAACAGAACTACAGAGTAGGAATCCGAGAAGCTGGTCATTGACTAACATATGAATCACAAAATCATGGAATAGCATTCATTTACACCCATATTTTACTTAATAGCGTTGCTTAACTTTGTAAAATGATCATGGATGTATAATTCTTGTGCTGTTAACCACTGTAAATTTGATGTGAATCAGTAATGAGCAATTATAAATCTTGTATTCTTTAATGCCGTTAAAATGCCTGTATCATTTCGATATGCAAATATTACTAAAAATATCGATTAAGTATTGCAGGCTATCAAAATAAAGTTTGCTCATCCAACACATCACAAAGCGAAGTGATCCCTACAAATCACGGAGTAAACAAATGACAAGTGACAAATGCTCCGAATTCAAGTGTTTCGAAAGAAGTGCAATTTGCAAACGATTAAGGACTCCACCAAAGAGGGCACCTTCCTAATAAGAAGATTCTGAGCCTTTGCTGACCGACCACAATCGTTTGTGTAAACGAACATCTGGCGGAGCAGCTTGCATTTGCCCCATGGATCCACTCAGTGATAAGGCACATTTCTTTAGCAAAAACAAACGAAAGAACGGGACATGTCCTAAGTAGTTGTGAGGAATTGCTAAGAAGTGCAGGGTATAAAGACACAAGCGCCAACGCTACTCTTTAGAGTCCAAAGTACTCTTTAGAGTCCAAATGCTACTCTTTAGAGTCCAACGCTACTCTTTAGAGTCCAAAGTACTCTTTAGAGTCCAAATGCTACTCTTTAGAGTCCAACGCTACTCTTCAGAGTCCAATGCTACTCTTTAGAGTCCAAAGTACTCTTTAGAGTCCAAATGCTTCTCTTCGGAGACCCAACGCTACTCTTTAGAGTCCAAAGTACTCTTTAGAGTCCAAATGCTACTCTTTAGAGTCCAACGCTACTCTTCAGAGTCCAATGCTACTCTTTAGAGTCCAACGCTACTCTTTAGAGTCCAAAGTACTCTTTAGGGTCCAAATGCTTCTCTTCGGAGACCCAACGCTACTCTTTAGAGTCCAACGCTACTCCTCAGAGTCCAATGCTACTCTTTAGAGTCCAAATCAAAGACCTCGAGCAGGCCAAACTAGAAAAAGAGAGATCTTTCTCGATACAAGGTTGCGGACTGATCGGTCGATACACTCCCGTGAATCCGTCCAACCGAGAGAAAGAAACTCCAAACTTCCAGGAAGTAACCCTACTCAGAGGCACACATTTCACCGAGATTGAAATAAAACTTCCAAGTGTTGAAATGTGGAAAGCCCTCTTCGGAGGCCCGCTTCCCAGCGAACAGGGAAAAATAAAAACCTCTTCCCAGAGGCAGAAATGAAAAGACCTCCTCCCCGAGGCACAAGCAAGTAGAAAGACCTCTTCGGAGGCACACGTTTCACCGAGATTGAAATAAAACTTCCAAGTGTTGAAACGTGAAAAAGCCCTCCTCAGAGGTGCAACTTTTCAAAGAAGCAAAAATCAAAAAGCCCTTTACTGTGGCATAAAAAAAAGGAAGAAGCCATCTTCAAAGGCACACTTTAACTCTCAAATGAAGAACGATCCACCTATTCTGGAAAATTCTCTTTCTCAAAAAGAAGTTAAAGTACCCTTCAGATACCCGCTTTACCACATAGAAGAATTCACTTGGTAAAATGTGTATATGCACAAAAGAAAAAGTGATATCTTCGAAGGATGAAGCGTAAAAACTTATTTGGAGGGAATTGTACTCTGCTTTTTAACGAAATAATATTCCTCCAAGTATGGAATAATTATTCTCTAAAAAAATAAAAGTACAAGTCCCCTCAGAATATAAAATATTGCAACGAGCTTATGGTATAGGGGCAACATGGTATAACTACATCGGCAAAATTGCGCTCGAACAGTATACCACAAGCTCACTGCAATATCGTGCAAAGAAACTTGTACAAAAGTGAATAATAAATGCATTCTCAAATACAAATAAGAAGTTTGTACAAATAAAGGATCATTTTATTCAATTCTATTACAATTTCTTACAGATACAAGTTTCGAGATAAAGAAAGCGGGGGTCGGTACCCGCACAATCCCGATCAGTACGTACAAAAAACAAAAAGCTAAAAACTGGAATCTTCATTTCTTCTTGCCACCTTTGGACCCTTCACCCGGCCGGATGGTTAGCTTTTTGGGTCGATCCTTAGGCATCAGAGAAGAAGGAGAGGGAGGTACAACTGGTTCAACTTCCGGTTCCTCTTCAGTAGCAATGACGCTCTTCCTCCTTTTCTTTGATATTCCGCGCTTCTTTTTCCTCTTTGAAGAAGATTCACTTCCTGGAGTAACAAGTTTAGACAAAGTTATGCCATCGGAAGGAGTCCGCTCCGGAGATACTCACCTCCCTCAAGTCCTTCGTCCTTTTGCTCTTGCGAAGCAGCTGGGTCATCCAAGCCCTGAAGGGAACCTATTATTTCTTCCTGTGATCCCAGATGAGGAGTAGGAGTGACTTGGGGAGGAAGAGGAACAGTAACTGGAGGTGGAGAAGTTTGAATAATAATCGGTGCATTCTCTACAAAGGAAAATTTAAAAGTGTCAGTATTTCCCGCAAAAAGAGGAGACAATGGCTCGTCGAGATTCAAGAAATAATCAAAAAGCTCGTCAAACCCGTAAGAAACTGGCAAGTTGTCCCCCTGAGCATTATTAGGGTTACCTGGAGAAGTTGGTGGTATCACTTCAATTTCGTAGTCTAGAGCTTCAGCACTCTCTTGTGGCTCATCTACGGCTTGTGTAATTATGGCTCCGGTATCAGCTTTAGTAGGAATCGGTGTATGAGAGCTAGAACCAGCAATGTCAACATCGACTGAAGTTGAAGGAGGGACAGGGGCAATCAAAGTTGTTTCTTTTTCTTGATGCTCTTCCCCCATTATTTCAACTCGCGATCTAGCAAGTTGCTCCTTCCCTTTAGCAAGAGCTGCACGAGCTTCGAAGTCTAAATAGTGCATCTCTAGCTCCTCTTCAGTGTACCCGGTGCCTTTAAACATATCAAGCGCGGCTTCCCATACTTCAGCTAGGGTAACCTCATATTTGGGACCCAGGAATGCAAGACTGCCACACCCTAATACATTTTGCAAATAGAATTCAAATAATGTCGAGCCGATGTCAGCTTTGGTAGCTTTATGAGCTTCTTCAGCTGCAATTCTACCAGCAACCGCTTCATCTCGCTCCCTTTCGACTTTAGATAGTTGAGCTTTCAATTTTTCAATTTCCGCAACCTGGAAGCTAGTTTGCTCTTGCAACTGAGTAATGTCAGTACGGCAGCCCGCTACAATTCTCTCCAGTCCATCAGCCTTGGCCTCGGCATCCCTTTGCACAGCATGAGCATCCCGCACTTGTTGTTGAAGCACATTTTCTTTTTGAGAGTACGAAGCGGAAGAAGTAACAAGTTCTTCTTTAAGCTTTTCCACTTCCGCTTCACGTTTTTCGTTGTAGGCGGCAATGCTATTCATTTCCGCATCATGCTGCTCAAGGGTCTTTTGCCATTCAGTTTTGTCATTCTCAATGGTTAACATAGCTTCGAGATTGGCTCGATTCACCCTTTGAAGCTCATCAACAAGTTTTAGCCAATTTGACATCCTCTCAATGTCAGCTTTAACGGCATCAAGGTTCCGTAACATGGCATTTTTATCTATGGGAACCAGATCATGGTCAAAGCGAACTCCTTTTAAGCACCAATTTGGAAATCGACTTTGGAAAGTGGCTGGACCTGGTCCAACTTGGTAAGAAGGCCTGTTAATGATCGCATGGATATCAGTACGGGAAGGGGCAGGAGACTGAGAAGAAGTAGGAGCAGTAATCTTTTCCGAAGTTGCAGGCATTGGTTCCTCACCGACTTTAGCCCGTTTGCTCGGGTCATCAGTTATGTGACTCTTCCCTCTATCATCGTGAGATTTGCATTTGTGGGAGTCACCCTCTTTGTGGGAAGAATCGTATCGGCCATCCGGTCTTCCATAGTGTTCTTCATGGGCACGTCTCTCCCGAGCCTTCCGAGCGGCCCTCTCTTCATCGGTCTCTCTGTGAACAGGAAGATAGCGTTTATAGTCATACTAGTCGCGTCTCCCGTATCGCTGGAAGTCATCATAGTACGAGCCGCCTCGCTTCATTGAAGAACCTGAAATTGGAAAAAGCACAACTTTAGAATTTTTTGAAAGTGTGAAAAGCTAAGTGTGTAAGATGTCAAAGAATCCTAGTCATGTGTGATGTGTAAACTACACGCGTTGAACCACGAACCGCTCGTCAGTCGAGGGGTAACAACAGGTTTTATAGCTAACGGCAATTCTCCGGATGAGGGGGTTTGTTTAAGGGCAGAAGTTGCTTCAACTGTCGGAGATATAACTTTGGTAACAGCAAGGTCATCTTTGAAGAGCTCTTGAGAAGTGATCATTATGTCGCTCAAATCTTCGAAGATGTCATCACCTCCATGCTTAGCGGAGCTCCCTCCATCAACTCCTTTCTCAACGTTCTCCCTGGTTTGAAGAAGAGGTTCCTCTTCTTCAATGATTGGGGTAAGTGCAGGCTTATCGGAGGGCCCCGCAGCGTCTTTTGGAGTCGAACATTTCACTAGCGAGGCCTCAGTGGTAGTTTCTCCCTGCACAGGCTCTTTAGCAGGAGGTGGGGCATCTGGAGTTTTAGCTGGGGAGTCTGGGATTTCATGAGGGTGTGTAGAGCGAGAAGCATGCAAAAGCCCATACTGACGCAAAAGTTCATCCCTCAACAAAAACTTTATGCTCCTCTCTCCTGCGGCCACAACATTCAATCTCTCAAAAACTTGCTTATGGCCTGGATCTCTGGATAGGGAAGGAAGTGCTGAAAAAGGAAAGAGTGAAATTAACGATTAACAACTCAAAATTCGAAAAGTTCGGGAATGGAAAATAGAAGCAGGTAATCTTACTTCCTACTCTCCAGATGGCATAAAACCCTGGGGGGCAGCGAACGAAGAAAAACTGATTTAAAAATCCATGAGCACTTTCGGGTAGGTCAGTCACGAGTTTGCGATTCCTAACACTCCTTATGACGACAATGGAGGGTTGGTCTTTAATCTTGGTGAAGGAACATAAGTAACAAATTTCTCCAAAGCTCGGTAACCGACCCAGGGTTCTCATGAATAAAACACACAACCCCATCAGAATGGCGTAACTATTGGGGTGCAGTTGAAACGGGGAGATAGTCAATCGAAGTAGAAATTGCTGAAGGAACTCGTTGAAGGGAGGAATAGCACCGCACAAGCACATTTGGCGGTTGACAGCGACGAAACCACGAGGAGGTCTATCAGCAAAATCATTTGGCCCAGGCAATATAGCATCCGTTTCAACGATGCCAAACTGAGCACGCAATAAGCTAAACGTCCGGTAGTTTAAGGAAGTTGAGACTCTTTCCGGCGGAGTAGCCAGTGGAGCAGCTATTGGAAGAGCCTCTCCAATCTGTTCCGTTACTTCTTCTTGATGTAAGGCCATTCTACATAAGCAACTGGATATTCAAATTTGAAGGTGCACGTTTCCTAAAAGTGTGGAGTGTTGTGCAGAACTAATAAAAGTAAACAAGTAAATATAACTGGAGTTAAGCTCGTCAACAATTGATTGGCTATCAAATTTCAGGACTTGTTAATTTGAAGTTCAAGTACAGTGTTAATGCAAACAGGAAAGTTTGGTTGACTATTCCGATGTTGCCTTGATACTTTGCCTGAATTCGTTGTTTTAAAGCACTTCGTTCACACAATCTGTTCAAGTTGATTAATTGTTATTAACTAATCTGTCATTTGATGTGGGCAATCAATGGCAATATATTCGTCCCATTTTTCTGCAAAATGTTGTGTTGAACAGATTGTTAGCTTGCAAGTCAAAATGATCTGTGAAAAAATGCAGCAAAGTTTAACAGTTCAAAGTTCAAGCAACAGTGCAAAGATTAAACAATTCAATGTTCAAAAAGGGTAAAAAGTGCAAAATGCCAAGCTGTAAATAACAAGTGCTGACTCGGCGACGACTTAGGTTGACTCAGCAACGTCTCAGGTTGACTTGTCCGTGACCTAAAGGATCTTCCTTACGGGAATAAGCTATGTCAGTTCTCTGGTTGACTCATCCACGACCTAAAGGACTTCGAGGCGGGACAGGTCGCTTCACTTTTGAGTCGTTGATACCTTGAGTCGGTAGTCCTTTGAGTCGTGAGTCATAAAAGAGAGACAAGATTTCGAGTCAGAAAGATACGACCTAACTCGGTTACGACCTAAGACTCATGCCACAACTAGTCGAATGACCATATCTCCACTCCTAAACCCATAAACCGTCTCACTCCTAACCCATAAACCGTCTCACTCCTAAACCCATGAACCCGCTGACTATTATCTCGTCTTCTCCAAACCACTAATAGCCTAAAAGATATCTAAACCCATTATCTTCTCCTCGCGAATTATCCAAAACCTAATCAAACTTCCTTGAGCTTGCCAGCAATCGATCGTAGCTACAATCGTGGTGAAGCGCGGTATAAGGAACTGAATTAAAGTTGACAATGGGGAGTCCAGATTTGCAAGTTAATGGCAATCGCGGAATCAAACGAACTGCAGACTTACTTACACGATGCGATGATGAAGACTGAATCAACGGTAGGATAAACAGGTTGAATTTGTTTTTGAAGGCTCGAAGCTTGATAATGGCGGAAGAGATCGTTGCAACAACAAGAAGAAGGAAGTAAGGAGAATGGGTCAAACCTTTTATAGCTTTGAACGGTGGAGCATGAATCGGCACACGAGTTAAGATGAGTCGAAGCACACGACCTACGATGTAGGCGCGTACTTCGAGGGGCAAATGTTAACCCCGTTGTGATCCACGACTTAAAAGTTGTGCGACTTAGTGGGCCGAGAGACCAGGCGACTTACGACTTAGAGAAGGCTACGACTCAACGGTTCAAGAGATGACATGGCCAAGGAAAGAAGTGAGTGAACGACTCAGAGCTATCCACGACTCATCAACTTGAGGTTCCTAACGACTCAGTGGGTCTACGACTCAAGAAGATTTACGACTTAAAGAAGCAAACCGACTCAAGACCTCCAACGACTCAACGAATTAAGGAGCTACGACCTAGTGACTCAAGATAGAAAAAAGCGCAAGCAACTGCATTTAAGTCGTGACTGATCTATGACCAAGGATGAGTCGTTAAAACGACCTGAAACTACAAAACATAAATTTAATGCTGCCTTATCTCGTGACCTTTGACTCGCAAACGAGTTAAGGCTTATATCCAAGTGAAAAACTCAGAACCGCTTCACCTACTTCACTGCTTGCTAACTCTTGACCCTTAAGTCGAGCGCGACCTACGACTTTCCCTGAGTCGGGCATGACTCATGACTTGGGCGGAAACCGCTGCCCAGAATCACGCCTATAAATACACTACCACCTCCAACATTCGGGGGACTTTTGGATCATTTTTCTTCAAGGCATTGAAACTTCACTATCTTCAAAGCAATCTACACTCCATCACTTCAAGCACACGCAAGACGCTTAGATCAACTTTGCACAGGAATTCAACACATTCAATCATGAATTCGAAGAACTCTGTCACATCGAAGTTTTCCCTAGCTACTTGTTTCTTTTTGAATTGAATTGGAATGTAATTGAAGGAGATTGTAACAAGTTGTAATCCGATCAGCAATAAAAAGGATTGAAGTGGACGTAGGCTTGATCATAAGCCGAACCACTATGAACTCTGTGCTCATTTACTGCATTTTCTGTTACTTACTGTTATTTCTTGATTCCCGTATTCACTGGTGGTGCTTTCACATCGTTTCTACACACACCGAGGTGTTAGCGTTAGATTTTCACGTTAACACTATCTAACCTTTAAAAGTTGTTCAGGAAACACTGAGAAAAATATAAATTTGATTTTATGAAAACTATATAGCTTATTTTATAAACTTGTATATAGTTTCTAATGAAAATAAATACACATGCATTTTCTAATTTAAAATAGAAATATATTTATATATGTGATTTTGGGAAAATATGGGAATTTTAAGATATTGTAGAGATTTTATAAAAGTTATATCTTTGGAATAAATTTTTATAAGTATATATATATGTAAGTATATATGTATATATATGTAGTTTCAAAATAAAAAAAATGAATATATAGACAGGATTTTGGAAAACAAATCTATGCGTACATTTTAAATTTACTAACTTATTTTTAAAAGCAAAGTGGTAAGGTAATTAATTTGTTTAAGTGGTTTGTTTAAGTATTTTAGTTACCAAAGTTTATTTTTTTTAAAAGAAAAATTTGTTTAAACTAAATTTTTAGTCGGTTAATTTATTTAAGAGGAAATTTAGTTTTAAATTAATTTTTAGCTAAATAAATTTATTAAAATAAATTTGTTTGCAATAGAAAAACCATTGGATAATTAAAATTGCCAAATGAAAATTGATTATTCGATTTATTTCAAATATTAATAATTTGTATAATTGTTTATACAAGGTCTAATATTGTGAAGACAAAATCGAATTGGAAATGCCTTGCAAAATATGGGAGTAAAGGTGAGATCTTCTCACTCAATCGGATTTTTCTGATTTAATTTTAAATAGTTAAATTTAAAATTGTTGATTGTGTGCTTGGATGATAAGTTATTATCAGTTGTATTGGATTAGACCCTATGCGCCGTATAATAGCGGAGGATATTATATAATCCCATATACCAAGATATTCCACCTCGAAGTGGAATTGGTATTATATATGTATTTGGAGTGATTGATTTCCCGCATTATATAGCGGATGAGACCCTATGCGCCGCATAATAATAGATGATATTATATTAATCCCATATACTGTGATATTTCACCTCGAAGTGGAATTGGTGTTTAATTGTTATGCTAACGTCTGTGGATGCAGGAAAACAGGTTGGAGGGATCCAACTGGATTCCTCAAATATTTGAATTTATTTCAATGTTGTGTGTTTATTCCTCAAATAGTTTAGCCAAATAAATTTTTGGTATCATAGGATACCAAAAATAAATAAAATTGGATTTTTTGAAATTTAAGTAGAAAATCTATAGCGAAATCCTATTGAATAAATTCCAAAATATGGGAAAAGACCTTAATAAATGGGTTTTAGGTAATATTGTTTAATAATTGAAGAAATTATTTAAAATTCGAATTTAAAATAGTTTAAATAAATAAAGGAATTTATTTTAAAAAGAAATAAATTTGGAAATCAATTTGGTGTTTGAAATAAATTTAGAAATCAATTTGAATATTTATTTGGTGTTTTAAAATAAATCTTTGGAAATCGTTATGAAAATTGATTTGGTGTTTGGAAATAAATTTGGGAAATAAATTTGAAATTTGATTTGGTGTCGAAAGTGAATATTTGGGAATCGATTTGAAAATCGTAAATCAATGGATATTTGAAAATTTAAATTCACAATGGGAATTTATAAAGGAAAGGGAAATTTGTTTTAAAAATAAACATTGGGTTATTTTTATTAGTGTGGCAAGAAATTTACAAAATTAGAACGTAAATTTGAAATAAATCAAGAAGGATTTATTGATTGATTTAAATGAACCATTTTGAAATGAAAGTATATTCTCCCTAGAAAGCCGAGCATGTTTTCGAAGTAGCTTTCAAATATAAATTAAAAGTTCTAGAGTTGGTTTTAAAAGAATGTTTTGAAGAAATTATTTTCTTAAGTTGTTTTAAAATATTTAAAGTAAAAGATTTATTTAATTGATTATAGAAGTGATTATTTTGAAGATTTAATTGATATTTGATTTAGAAAATGATTACTTAAGTAGTTATACTCTATCTAATAATTTTATTTGAAAATTATTTTTGACTTATGTTTATTTGAGATATTGATATTAAATTTCATAACTAATGTTTTAAATAAAGTGTTTAAAAAATAGTTTTTATTTTAAATGTATCCAAGTATATATATTTTTGGATAAGTGTTTTAAATTATTTTGAAGTATTCGAACTCGGCATATTTTCAGTGGAAATAAATATTTGAAAATTTATTCCGCGTGAGGAAAATGATTTGAAATTTGTTTTCAAAGTGTTAAAATTAAATCTTGCGAAGATATTTGGAAAATAAATAATTGGGCAAAAATTATTTAAATCTGGAGACTGTTGTGAATGTTGAATGATAGTTTAATAACCGACTATCAATATTGGCCTTGAAATGGCATTTGAATTTTGATGCGACCGGGGGTCAGATTCCGAGCGGTTATCCGCAAACCACATCGAATCTTTGTGATGGATCTTTTGTTTAAAAGATCAAAGAGGAAATTTGTTGTGATTTACTTGAAATCTGAATGCAACTCTTATTTTAAAATAAGTGCTCGTTATTCGGATTAGCCGAGAGAGGACTTTGTTTCATAAAACTAATTCTGAATAATGATACGATGAAATGGGATTGTATTTGAAGATGGTTTTGAAGACCGGGTATTTTCGAAAGCAAAAGGATTACTTGTCGAATATCTCTGCACTGGGTTGCTTCGGTATAGAGATTTTATCACCCGTTGTGATGGGGATTCCAGACGTTATTAGTGAATATCCGGATTTGCAAGGGCTTCTTTGAAGTGCCTTTGGTTCCGTTCGATCCCGAAACGGACTTGTATGGATGTATGTCTGACGTTACACTTTGAGATGTAAAGCTGGTTTCTATCAAATACATTTTTGTTGGTGGCGGAGAATTTATTCTCTTAGCTTAACACCCTTCTTTGAGACATACGAGCTAAGAGGTTATGTAGTTGATGGTTACTAGTGATATATTCCCAAATTGGTAATGTGGCATACGAAGTGCTGCTGATCATTTGTTGATCGAAGCATGGCTTTGTGAAAAGTTTAGCTTTGTGGATGAGACTTCATCGGACCTCACAACCTAAAAATGGTCGAAACAATAAGGACGCCGCAAGGTTATTTGGTGGTAGATCCCCCTGAGGGTATGTCATTTCCTTCTGAAAAAGGGTTGTATCATGGTATGGAGCCTAGATATTTAACTTATGTGGTTGATGCAAATTTATTATACTTTATGGTTGTTGCATTGTGGTTGAGGATCCTTGGATAAAGGTCGTTAACGACCGGGGGATGGCATGCTCATGTAGTGGTTACCTAGTTATAGAGGTAACCCGGCCTTGTGTTGGTAGAGATCCGGTTAGGTTCTCAGGGCGTCCTTCCAAAGGCGTACCCATGTGGCCCATGAAGTTTCTTAGCCTGACCATTTGTTGGAAATACAATCACCAATACGCGCCCTGTACGGTTTTAGTTGCTGAACGTGCCATTTAATATGGTAGCTATAGTAGGCATGCTATAATGTACGTATGCTGGCAAAGATTAATATTATACTTGCAAATGTTTTCCACTAGCATTAATAATAATATTAAAAACGATTTTGCGTATCAAGCATGTTTGACTATCATAAGGAGAAATCTCCTCCTATTGTGAGCTTGCATTATGTGTGTGCGGGGAGGCCTTATGGTAGTTTCATTTTCCAAAAGCATAGCGGATTTCTTTTCCTTTCTTTGTAAAAATAACTATTTTTAAGATCTCACACCAGTCCTATGACTGACCTACAGTCTGTTGTTCCCTTTCTAAACTCTGGGTGACCGCAATTTTCCACACGGGCGGACTAGAGTCAGGTTATTAGTTATTCTGGAGCGAAGTCAGAAAAGAGATGTTGTGGAGATCAGGAGTAAGCTGGATGGTGAAGCGTACCACTTTACTATGTGGTGTCCACTGCGTATGGTTGGTGAAAAGTAAATTTCCATGTGAGTCAAGTAATACCAACTGCCAGTGTTGTGTCTGTTGTTGTAAACTCCGATGATGTATGTATAAACTGATATAGTTCTTTGTTTCAAAGATTATTCATTTATCTATTATATGTTGTTCCACTACGAAATATGAGATTCTACTGTTGTTTCTGTTTCTTATTCTATCTTCTTCTTCTTAAACCATAACGGTTCGGTTTTCCGGCATTCGATTGTTCGACATTTGTTAAAGTGGATGTATTGATGTCGACTTCTCGGGCATTGAAAAACTGGGTCGCTATTAATAGCTATGAGCGCATATTTGTTAGTGAATATAAAAATTGTTTTTGTATTGTGTTTACTTATCGGTTGAGTGTTTATGGATTCTGGTCGATATATGGGATGTCATGTCATCGATAAGGGTTTCTAAACTTTAAACAAGGTAAATCGACACATTATTGTTTTAAAATAGGGTCAATGAAATAATTTTACCCAAATTATTTTTGTACATAAAAGAAATAATTTTCCATAAATTATTATAGTATATGGTTGCTTGGTTGTTATGAAGTGATAATATTTTAATTATTATCGTTGTTGTATGGAAATTGAACTAGGATTAAAATTATATCCAAAGATTAAGGAATAAATTTGTATAACAAAATGAGATTTGTAAATGTGAATTATAAATGTGATTTATAATTGAAAATGAAACAAAAATTCCAAAGTAATATTTGAATATGAATTAAAAGGAATTAGAATTCGAAATTTTTGAAATTTAATTCTTTTGAGTTTGAAAATGACTTTCAAAGGATTTGGATGAATAATGAGAAATAATTTTTTAATTGGGAATGAAATCTGGAGGGATTTGGAATCAAAAGTATTTAAAAATGTTTTAAAATAAGTAAAAGTACTAAACTCACTTCGGCCACTGGAAAGTAATTTCGGTAATGACTACAACATCATCGGTGTTCATTTTCGTGGTTTCAGAAGAGGAATTGCTGCCAAATTGTTTTAAATTGAAGTTGTTTGCAAAAACTGAGTTTGGTTTTGAAATTCAAAGGATAATTTGATGTGAAAAATGAATTATGTATATAATTGATTTTAAAAATGATTTTTGAAATGTTAAGTAATTGTTTAAAAAACTTTAGAGTCTTATTTAAAATGTTTATAGAAATATAAATGGGTTTGATAACTAGTAAGATTTAAAATTTTCTAGAATAGAAAATTTTGACTGAAAGAAGAGTTGAATTAAAGTAGGTGTGGAAACAAAATAAGTCAAAAAAGTAAATGGGATGTAAAAAATTGGAGAACTTATAGAAGTTTAAAATTTGAATTCAATTGGGATTTAACCAAATTAAGTTAAATAAAAGCAAATTTTGAAGAAAAGGGTCTAAGTAGACTAAGTGAACCGGTTACTAAACATAAAATTTATTAGTTGGAAATAAATTTGTGAATGAACAAAAGATTGAAAAAAAGTTAGTAAGGAAGTTAGTTGATTTAAATGACTAAGCAAATAAGTTGAAATTGAATATTGGAGTGATATTTAATTTAAATTGTGTAAAGTTAAGTAAAATGAAGATTGGAATCAATTTAAATTGTGTTAAGTAAATTGAAATTGTAAAAAAAATTGAGGGAACTAAAAGAAGTAAAAGTTTGGAAATAATTTTGTTATTGAGATTTAAAATTTGATTTGGAAATAAAGTGATAAATAAAATTAGTAAGTTAAAATGATTTGAAACTCAATTCAGAATGGAATTGAAAATTTAAGTTAAATAGACATAGATGTGGTAGCTTAAGTGGTGAAGTGAAAAATAAGAAGTGTATAAAATATTATATTGAACTTAAGAAATGGATGGTGGAATTCTTAAATAAATTTGGTATTAGAAATATTCTAAGTTACTAATTGAATGAAGATTCAATAAAGGTATGTGAAATGATAAGTGTGGATAAGTGGAAACAAATCAAAATAAATGTGAATAAAAAGAGAAATTGATATAGCTAATAAAAAATTGAGATAAATGCAAAGGATGTGCGTATATTATTTTATTCGCATAATGATTGGATCCAGATTCGAGCACAGAATTTCAAGATAGTTATATCGATCCGAGTTGGGATTTTTCATTCGATTTTTGACGGCGAATCATAGAGATAGATTTTTGATTGATTCTGGATATTCTCTATCAAAGTATGTGGCTATGCAAGGAGAATGACATTTCTGATCAAGGAACCATATCTGAGTCCGCACTAGGAAGTCCGGTGAATGATAGTAGTTCGGAAGTGATATTGTGTGATCGAGTGAGCGGTCGGATTTGATATTGCTTACGTATGGTATATGTACATCGTACAGGCTTGAAAGAGATAGATATTTAAAATTTTGAAAAGGAAGTGAATAAAATGATTTTGAAAGCTATGATTGTATATTATTGCGAAATATGATATACAGGTGTTTAAAAAGCACAGGAAATGGATGATTTTGATTTCAGAAGATAAATTGAATTGCTAGACAAAAAGGTATGTATTTAAATTTTTGTATGAAATTTGATGATTTTCTGGCCTAGCCACTTGTTTTCTTTTGATGTTTGGAGGCCCGTAGAAGCATTTTGTAGTCATATCGATCTAGCCATGCAAAGGAGACACTGGCGAAATTTTTCAAAAATTTAGGGAGTTAGGAAAATTTTGAGAAAGTTTTGATAATTTAAAATTTGATTTTGAATTTAAATTTGGCTTTGAATTATAATTTAAATGGTTGAGGGAGTAATATTGTTTGGAACTTATGGATGGGTTTGGAAAAAGCTAGTAAGAGGGATAGTGTGTCTTTATATAAAGATTGTGTTGGGAAAGTTGTTTGGAACTGTTGATTTTAGGAAAAGTCAACGGGTTGTGGAACATTCCTTTTAACTAGTAATTTCGGAGAAAAATTCTTTTAAGTGGGGAGGAATGTGAAAACCCGGAATTTTAGATATTTGAAATTGGATATTTAGTTGATTTTAAATATTTAAAAGTTAGTTTCTAACTTGAATTTCAAATATCACCATTTGTTAAATGATTTAAATATTTAATTTGATAATTGGAAATTGGAAAATTTTTGAATCTGGAGTTTCAGGCTTGTTAAAAATATTTTGAAGGCTTATAAAAGTTATATTAATAGTACTGAAGATAGTGAAGGCTTAGAATTGAATTTGGAAGTGTTGTTCAGTTTGAAATTATATCGTTTAAATCGATATTTAAAAATAGCCTTCTAAGGCACAGCCTCGGAATTCGGCGAAACCAGTTCCATCGGATCCGTAATAGTATATTATTACCGAATTCCAATTTTTGTGGTTTTTGGAGTTGTCGTGTGAGCGAACGGGATATGAACGCACTGAAATCTATATTGAAAATTCAATATAATAATTGGGTCCAAAAAGCTATCTTCTCCATACAATCGAATTAGGACTCGATACCTTTTCCACTTCGTTCAGAATAGCGGTATAACATTATTTACGCCAAGCGACACACCTCGATTAGAGATTGTGATTTTAGGCTTCGCTTTCGGGACGATTTAAATTTAAAAATTTAAATCTAGTTTGACTGGTCGAACAAATCACATCAGAACTTCTAAGCTTTCTCTTCAATATCACCGTAGCTATCACCCTATGTGCCAATGTCATTCGTGTCTCCCTCCCCTTCATTGTTTTTAATAGCAAGCAGATGGATCAAGAAATAAATAAAATGGCCAAAATTTAGTAAAATAAAAAAATAGAATCAACAATGGCCGAACATCAGTTCGATCGCAGACTAGTTCCCTCCTTCCTAAATCAAATCGTGCTTTCCCTCATCAACCCGTTCACAAAAAAATATAATCCAGCGAAATCTCATTCAAAGGTGAACCACGTTTTCTCCCACCATTTTCCTTTTCAATCGCAGAGCAGCTCGAGGTAAATAGTTTTCGCGGCAGCGATCGATGGGTATCGAAGTGGAGGGTCACGGCTATGGGTTGGCGGCTGCGAGCGCGGCTACGGTTGGTCTGGTTAGGGTTCGACAATGGATTGTGGGCTTAGCCAGCTGCGTATTCAATGAGAAGTGGATGCGATGAGATGGTTTTGAGTTGCATGTAGGGTTTGTAAAAGCGATCGGTCGAAGCTTGGTGGTGCGGTGGCCGCATGCGTGAGGATAACCGCTGTGTTGGCTGAGGGCGGTGAAGGCTTAAGCTCGTACGAGGTTGGATAGGAGATCGACTCCTGGAGTGCTCAATCGAGGTGTGCTATTTTCTTTTAAAATTTATATATATATATTATGTATAAATATGTATGCATAAAGAAATAATAACAGTAAGGTTTATAAAATAATTTATTTCCTTCAATTTATAGATTTATGTAAGTATATGTATATATACAATTAAGTAAATTACTGTCCTTATTTGCAAAACAGAAAATTATTTTATATAGATAAAGTTTGGAAAAAAATTATTAATAATAAAATAAAATGAATATACATAAATACTTATTTTCATTTACTAGTTAAATTTTAAATAATGTATTATGGAGCTTAGTTGTTTAATTAACTTATTAATTATTTTAGTCACCAGAAAATTAATAAATATTTTTGTTTAAAAGAAAATTAGTTTATATTTAAAAATTATTAGATTAAATAAAATAATTAAATGGTAGTTGGATTGTCCTATTTGTTAAATATTAATAAACCGTAAAAATGTTTATACAAGGTCAAAATCTGAAAGAAAGCAAGCCGGATTGGAAGTGAGTTGCAAACAAAATAAAGGTGAGTAATATCACTCATTTGGATTACTGTTAATTTAAATAGTTAAATTTAATTTATTGGATTGATTTCTTAAATTGAAGTTTAAATTATCAGTCTGGATGTGATAGTATATATGGTAGAGTGTGTGTGTGTGTTTATATCTATACTATATTATGATTAGTCAGTTGGATTTCAAGAGCACACAAACCCCCTTGAATTTTGGCAACTGAATAGTCTCTAAGTCTATATTATCTAATGTCAAACTAATCGCAACAACTTAATACTTCCTTTTCCACTTCTTTTTCAACTGCCGCTTACTTTTTCCCTTCTCTGTTACCCATTATGTCTCTTCAGTGGTCTCACCAAACCCTTTCATCCAATTATTATTCATTTACTTTCATCTCCATATTTATTCATCCAATTGTCTTTTCTCTCCATTTGCATACACAAAAACCTGGATCCTTGCCAATCGCCTCACTTGCTTTCCAACACTCGCTTGCTACTTGTTGTCTTCAATTTCGGTAAGTCTAACTTCATTCCATTTTTTAATCTTATGCGTTTATTTCATAATTGCGAATATACGACATGATAATTACCATCATTCTTTTCATCATCGTTTTCCAAAGCTTTTATTTAGTGGTTGAATATTGCTTTTCTTCTTTCAATCCTTATTTTACCCTCGCTATATCTTTGGAGTTGGATTTGATTTGTCAAAAAATTTTGACATGACAAGTTATGTTAATTTGTCAGTCGTATTTCCCCAAAAGTTTTTGAAACGGTTGGAAAATTGCAATTTTAGTATTTAATTTGTGTATTTCCCTTCCTTCTCTGTTAGTAATTTATTTTCATCCTTTCTAACCCAGGTGTAAACTTTACTCTTTATGGTAAAGCAATATTACATATTTATTTTTGAGAAAGGAGTAATTGCTGACTTGAAACACTCTATGCATTTGTTATTAGGATCGGTAACTTGAGTAATATGTACACTAAATAATGTAAAGTAACATTGACCCTTGATTGATGTAAACAACTTTAATTTTTGGCAACACATTATTTGCATGAAATTTTTTTGAAATTGAATTGGATGAAAATATGAATAGGACAAGCTCTTTGAAGGCTTGAGGTTGTATATATTTACAACCATATATATATATATATATAACTATATAGGCTTTTTGTCGATTTCTCATTAAATAAGACAATCTATGTTTCCCTTTCGACTTCTTTTATCAACGTGTACTAAACGGGCTAAGATGGTTCTACAAACATAAGAGTATCTTCTGAAATAGTTTATGAAAAATATAATCATATTCCATATTGTGATCCTAGTGTTGAGTCACAGGTTCTATGAACGTTTTGATTTCTGACAAAGAAATAAAGGAGATCAACAAAACAAAGACATCATGGCTACATATGGTACTCTAGATTATAGGTTGATTATTTGATATTGTGAATAGTGATAAACTTGTTAAAATCTATCCTCAAATAATCATGCATTTCAATATAATTAATATATATATACATTTGAATTGCATTACACATTCACTGTGCAAATTATCAGAGACCGGTCGACCGGTAGTTAAAGAGGCGGTCGACCGTTTCTGTATAATATGCAAATGAACGTGCACACATGCACATAACGTCTATATATTTGAAATCCTGTGTACTGGTCATTTTTTGACCTGTCGATCGTTTTTAAACAGAGAGCAACCTTTCCCAAAAGACACTTCTTTCTCCAATGGTTGCATCTCTTACCTTTCATCAATAATCATAACTATTAATGGCAACTGTTTACAAAGAGTTACAACTATTTTTCTCTATATATACTCATCTAAATCATTGATTCAAATATATGATTACATACATTTTTACTCTAATTTCTGATCTTACTTTCTAAATACTCCTGCATTCAAAAAGCTCTCAATTATTTTAATTGCTTATTGAATCATTGAAATTATTTCATATCTTTTGATTCAATAAGTAATATACTTCCCTTATTCTTCACAAAACATCATTCACATATTTTGAGGATAAGATTATAGGAAATTTGTACTACATGTGACAAAACCGTGTTAGCAAGGACACATACCGTCAACAAACAATTATATTCATCATTGTTGAAGTCCTCGGTGTTGTAAGAGGCAAGTGTTGAAGTCCTCAGTGTATTAGAGGCGTGAAATCCCGTTCGTTTGCTCGGGTGTTGTAAACCTGTTCCTCCGGGTGAAGCGAGGTAGTTAATAGTGAAAATCCAGATAGAAGTCTGGGACTGGACGTAGGACGGTGCTCCGAACCAGTATAAAAATCTCTGGTGTGATTTTTCTACTTTTATTTACTGTGCTCTTATCATCTATTTCTGCATTTATATTATATTCCATATTACACGATCTGTGTGTACTATAATTGTATGTGCACTCGTACACTATCACTACTGTACACTTTTCATTTGGTTTCGGAGCAAGGTTATCATATAATCGTAACACAGTTATTTGATATATTCTTGTAATATGGCAAATAACGCAAGTACTAGCACTCAAAACACCACTTACATGGAAGGTCAATCAACACAAAGACCTCCATTTTCCAATGGTCTTAACTATAGTTATTGGGCAACACATATGTCATTTTTTATGCAATCAAATAGTTATGATGCTTGGAATGCAACTCAAAAAGAAATAGTAAATCCAACAACTGATTATTCAAAATGGACTGCGGCTGAGAAAACGGCAGCAGCCGTAAATGCAAGAGCAATAAATATGTTGTTTTGTGCATTAGACCAAAATGAATATAACTGAGTTAGTATTTGCACTACTGCATATCAAATTTGACAAACGCTAAAAATCACTCATGAAGGTACTAACAAGGTTAAACAAGCCAAAATAGCCATGCTGAAAAGTCAATTTCAAATTTTCAAAATGAAACCAAATGAGACAATCAATGATATGTATTCACGGTTTCAAACTATCCACCATGCACTTATTGGCTTAGGACAAAAGTATTCTGATTTTGATGTTGTTTCAACAGTCCTACATTCTCTGACTAGTGAATGGGAAGGAAAAGTTTTAGCAATTGAAGAAGCTAATGACCTTTCCGTCATGAAGCCAGATGAATTGATAGGAAATCTAATGTCCTATGAAGCTAACTTGCAGACTAGAAAGGAACAAAAAGAAGAAAAGAAGAACGTGGCATTCCATGCTGAAAAAGACGAAAATGAATCAGAGTCTGAAGACGAAGATCTGGCATTCATAGCTAAAGGTTTCAAAAAATTCCTAAAAGAGAGAAAAGCCAGTCGTTATAACAGAAAGAAATCTGGATCAAATAAACCAACATCATCCTCTATAGAATGTTTCAACTGTCACAAAAAGGGGCACATGCAGAAGGATTGTCCAGAACAAAAGAAGAAGTCAGAAAATGACAAATTCAAATATAAGAAGGACAAGTCAAAGAAACGAGCCTTCTCAGTAACGTGGGATGATTCAGACTCATCTTCATCAGAAAGTGAAAGTGATTCGGAGAATGAACAAGCTAATGTTTGTTTTATGGCAACAGAAGAAGAGGTACAAATTCCTACACTTGATGAATTACTTGATATTAATGCTGAATTGATAGTCAAATATAAAGATATAAAACGTCAATTAAAAGTAGTCAAAGCAGATTTAGGTAGAACAGAGTTTGAATGAGAGATGTTAAAAGATGAGAAGAAAATATTAGAAAAAGAACTTGAAAAAATTCAAGAATCATCATCTAATGTTGACTCTCAACTATCTCTTTTGAGTCAAGAAATAGAAGCTCAAAAAGAGAAAAATAATGCTCTCACTACTGAAAATCATGAGCTTTAGGCAAAAGTCAAAATTTTGGACCTGGAAAAGGCTAGTTTACAAACTAAGTTAGATAACATTACTCAAAATGTTTCTAACTTTAACAAAGGTCGAGAAAATTTGACAAAAATCATTGAAAGTTCACAATCTATTTCGGATAAACAAGGTTTGGGATATAAGAAACAAGAAATCAAGAAACATCTTGGTAATAAAAGAAAGAAGAAAGTACAAAAGACTGAAGCTTAGAAAAATCTTGGTTTATTATACTTCAAACCGAAACCAGTTGTGAAATTTCAAAAGAAAAATATGAAGACTACCAACATATAGGTTCCTAAAACCAATAACAATTTGATTAGGAACAAATATATTCAAAATTTCATGAATATTGTGCATCATAATACTAATTATGTATATAAAGGGGATACCAGACCCATATGGGTTTGGACTCCTAAGACCTAACTCTTAGGACCCTATAAAAAGTGGGTACCATGAACTTAATTCTATTTTTTGCAGGTCCCACTTAAGAAAAGAGGAAAGTGGATATTGGACAGTGGTTGCTCGAAGCATATGACTGGAGACAAGAGCTTATTAACAAATATTACATACTCAGATGGTGGCTCAGTCACTTTTGGAGATAATTCAAAAGGCTATATCATCGGCAAAGGCGATGTGAGCAATTGCGGTACATCTAACTTACCTCTTATTACTAATATCATGCTAGTTAGAAGTTTAAAACACAATTTACTTAGTATTAGTCGTTTATGTGACAAGGGTTTTATAATTTCCTTTTCGAATAATAAGTGTAGTATTTTAGATAAAGACCATAATTTAGTTTTCGAAGGTTATAGAGACAGAAATATATATATTCTGAATATGAATATTAATCATAATTCAGTATGTGTCTTGTGGCTAATGATAATGATCCATGGCTATGGCACAAACGCTTCTGTCATGTAAACTTCAGAACTATTGACAAGCTAGCCAAAAACAATCTAGTTAGGGGACTACCCAAAAGGAGTTTTAAAGTTAACAACATTTGTGATGCATGTCAATTAGGAAAATTGACCAAATCATCTTTTAAATCTAAGAAAGTCATATCAACATTACAACCACTTGAGTTACTACACATGAATTTATTTGGACCTACTAGGGTGCAGTCAATAAATCACAGTCGATATGTGCTTGTAATTGTTGATGATTTCTCTCGTTACGCATGGACCATTTTCTTAAAAAATAAAAGTGACACTTTCGATCATTTCAAATCCTTCGTCAAAAGAATTCAAAAATCAAAAGGGATTAAAATTAAAAATATAAGAAGTGATCATGGCGGAGAGTTTGAAAATAATGAATTTGAACATTTTTGTACAAAGAAAGGTATATATCATAATTTTTCGTTTCCCAGAACTCCACAACAGAACGGAGTTGTAGAACGGAAGAACTGAACTTTACAAGAATGTGCAAGAACATTATTGAATGGAACCACCTTTCCAAAACATTTCTAGGCAGAAGCCGTTGCGACTGCCTGTTATGTTTTAAATCGTGTGTCCATAAGACCTCTTACCAAGAATACTCCTTATGAATTATTTAACAAAAGAAAGCCTAAAATCTCATACTTCAAAGTTTTTGGTTCCAAGTGTTTTATTTTAAATACGAAAGACCAGCTTGGCAAATTCGATCCAAAAGCCGATGAAGGAATATTTGTCGATTATTCGAAACGAAGTAAGGCCTATCGTATATTTAATAAACGAACCAAAACTATTGAAGAATCACTTCATGTCTCTTTTAACGAATTCTATCAGCATCCTCACACTATATCAGATAATGACGAATCAATAGTCACTGACAATCCAATTATCACGAATATTGACTCTGACTCGGAAATAATTATTGAGAATATTCCTCAAATATGTGAGTTACAATCACCACCAAGAATATTAAGAGACCATCCGGCCCAAAATATAATCAGTGAAGTAACATCACATGTCAGAACAATGAGTCAACTCAATCAAATGGGTCATGTCGCTTTTCTCTAAAATATCGAACCTAAGAATCCAAAAGAAGCTGCTACAGACGATTACTGGATAATTGCCATGCAGGAAGAACTAAATCAGTTCGAGCGCAATGACGTTTAGGAACTTGTTCCAAGACCAACTGATCAGTCAGTTATTGGTACTAAATGGGTCTATAAAAATAAGGCTGACGAACAAGGAAATATCACCAAAAATAAAGCAAGATTAGTAGCACAAGGGTATAATCAGGAAGAAGGTATCGATTATGAAGAAACTTTTGCACCAGTTGCTCGACTAGAAGCTATTAAAATCCTATTATCTTTTGCTTGTCACCATAATTTCAAACTTTATCAGATGGATGTCAAAAGTGCTTTTCTCAATGGATTTATCAAACAGAATATCTATGTCGAACAACCTCCTTTGTTCGTACATGAAAAATATCCTGACCATGTGTTCAAACTTAAGAAAGCTTTGTATGGTTTTAAACAAGCACCTCATGCTTGGTATGAACGATTACGAAGCTATCTTATTAACTCAGGATTTCAAATAGTCAAAGTCGATCAAACTTTGTTTATTAAACATTCTCAAAAGGATATTCTAGTTATCCAGATATATGTAGACGACATCATCTTTGGTTCAACAAACGATAAACTCTGCAAGGAATTTGCAAGTATTATGACCATAGAGTTCGAAATGTCTCATATGGGAGAACTGTCATATTTTCTTGGACTTCAAATCAAACAACTTCCGAGTGGTATCTTTATCAATCAAGAAAAATATTGCGGAAATCTTATCAAACGCTTCGGATTAGAAAATACATCTGGTAAACCAACTCCTATGAGTACAACTACACATCTTGAAAAAGATGAAAATGGTAAGAGTGTTGACCAGAAATTATATCGAAGCATGATTGGTTCTCTTCTTTATCTTACAGCTAGTCGTCCAGATATAATGATGAGTGTTTGTCTATGTGCGCGCTTTCAAGCAGATCCAAGGGAATCACATCTACGAGCAGTGAAACTTATAATTCGTTATCTTAATAATACCAAAGATTTCGGTCTTTTTTATCCAAAAGAATGTCCATTTGAATTAGTATCATATAGTGATGCTGATTTTGGTGACTCGCGAACGGATAGAAAAAGTACAAGTGGTACGTGCCATTTTATTGGAAAATCACTTGTCTCTTGGTTTAGTAAGAAACAAAATTATGTTTCACTATCAACATGTGAAGCTGAATATATATCAGCAGCTCTCGCTTGTACTCAAGTACTATATATGCAACAAACACTTCAAGATTTTGGTATACATTTATCAAATTCTATTATATACCATGATAACACAAGTGCTATAAATTTCTCTAAGAATCCAGTGAATCACTCTAGAACCAAACACATTGATATCCGTCATCATTTCCTTAGACATAATATTGAAAAAGGAAATATATGTCTTGAATATGTCCAAACTGACAATCAATTAGCGGACATTTTTACTAAGCCTCTGCTCGAATCTAGTTTTATTAGATTACGAAGAGAGCTTGGTTTAATTTCAAGAAAAGATCTTGACCAGTAATTACTAATGATCGTCTTTTATTTTGGTAATATTTTAACTATAGTTTTTTCTTAAGTTATTTTTTAACATAGAATATGAGCCTCTGCTTTCTTTCATGGTTAGTTTTCTTTATTCATTCTCATCCACAAACCTATTTACAAGGAAACTCTTTATAAGCTTGTAAAAATTTCCCTCTTTATTCTTTTATCTAAGCATAAGAATCTCTACATAATTCTCTATGGCTCACATTTGTGATAAATGTGCTCAAGTATCACACATTTCCATTACAAGTTCTGAGTCAGAGGAGTATTATTCTCCCAAAACACCAAAATAGAAACCAAGGTATCATCATCAATGCTCTCGTACTCCTGGTAGTACACCAACCTCAAAACGAGTGAAGAAGACGCTGTTTTGTTCTCCTCGTACCAAAGCACAGATCGATGAGATTCACCACTATCAGAAACATCAAGTAGATCTTCAGAGACAGCTCCATTATGGGCAAAGCCAGCTTTATCATGAGCAACAACGAACATCGGCATGTTTATCTGTTTTAGAAAAGGTGGCATCATTCTTCTGTAGTTCCAACAAGCATGATGTGCATAAACCTATGCCGTCTAGGCCGTCAACATCTAGGAGTCCTAACTCTTGGGATCGGAATTATGACAGGAATGAAGGTGCCCAGAAAAACTGGAGTCCATGGTCAAAACGTATTGAAGATAATAAAAATTCTAGTGACGAACCTACCACTTCTCATTAGATTTATATATACTTGTTGTATCTTTTTCTCTCTATCACTCATGTAATAATGCTTGTGCTTTACAATAAGAGTGAAAATATAGCACGATATATTCAAACAAAATTTGCAAAACAGGCTATTACATAACTCGTCGACCCCCCATATTATAACCGGTCGACAAGTTTGGCCTCTGTTTGAAAACGGTCGACCGACCATAATCCATAGGTCGACCGATATTCGTAATTTCAGTTTTTTTTATATATCGTCCGTCCTTTTATTCCTCTATCTTCCTCATTTTCTTACTTCCAGTAACTTTTTCACCAAAACCCTAAATCCACTCCCCAAAATTTCAAAGTTCCTATTCTCCAAATTCTCTAAAAATGGCTCCTCCGCAAAAGAAATCCAAGAAAGGAACTTCCTCCAAAACTTCATCTCTCAATATCTCCGCCAAGAAATGGCTTCAAAATCCGGAAGCTATCACAAGATGGAATCAAATGACTAACTACAAATTTCATCCGGGTTCTTACATCAAGTTTGATGATTTCACATCTTATGGAATCCGAAGGTTAGCAAATAACTC
This sequence comes from Allium cepa, assembly GCA_030765085.1. Classification (NCBI taxonomy): domain Eukaryota; kingdom Viridiplantae; phylum Streptophyta; class Magnoliopsida; order Asparagales; family Amaryllidaceae; genus Allium; species Allium cepa. The sequence goes on along the minus strand of CM060943.1, from coordinate 867,950,352 downwards.
CAATCTTTCTCCATTAATCGATTTTTCAGAAAACAATATGGAAATAAATCACTTGATGATTAAATTGTTCTATGCCAACATGAACCTGGACGAGTATATACCTGATAATCCGAACGGAGTCATTTGGTCTGTTGTCTATGGCAAACAAGTTTTTATCACTCATGATAGGATTGCTTCTATACTTGGTATACCAAATCGAGGCGATGAGTTTTCATCTAATTTCTGTGAAGTCTTCACTCGCAATAGCATCAGCCATCAGTTCATAGAGGACAACAGTGATGGCACAAAATCTATTGGACTTCGACCCACCGCCAGACTACTACATCGCGTCTTGATGCATTCTCTGTTTCCTAGACTAGGAAATTACGATGCTGTATATAAAGAAAACTTCAAGGCTCTCTATGCTATTTATGGGGATATCCAAATCAATTGGGTTCATATGCTATTTGACGAGATTCTCAAGGTGAACAACTCTCCGCGACCTCATTTTTTCTACAATGAATATATCATACGTATTTTGCTAGCTTGTGGGGTAAAGCCTCCTGACTCTGCCACCTCGAAGCCAAAATGTATTGATTCCGTAACCATCAAACGCATGAAGCTTCCTCCTCCTTACCTTGAGATTATGCCGTTTGAACAATGGCAACAAAGAGGTTCAACAAAACAAACAGCTACTTCCTCTCGACCTCGTTCCGAAGAGGTTAAATTGTTGAAATCAAAATCCACCACAAAAGAATCACTTGAGACTATTGCGTGTAATCAATTCTTGCTTGAATCAAGACTCAAGCGCATGGACACGAAAATTGATAAACGCTTCAACAAAGTCAAGTCATTCTTTGGTATCTTATGGGATGCTATTTCATGTAGCACATCCATCTCTGCTCAAGACCCAGGCAAACGTCCTGCTCCTCCTGCTTTCAACTGGTCATCAACTGAGGAGTCTGCTGGTACTAGTGGACATGGTCGGGGAGAATCATCTAGAGAGGACGATGAAGAGGAAGATGATGATGATGAGGAGGAAGAAGATATTCATGAGGAGACAGCTTCTGACTCATCCTAGATTCTGATTTCTATCTTTTGGTTTAGTAATTTAAAACATCATTCGACACTTGTACTAAATAGTGTCGTTACTTTTTATTCGTATGATATTATGGTATGTGTGACACTTTGGTATGTTTGGATACTCTGGTATGTTTGGTGTGTATGATACTCCTATATTATGGTGTATATGATACTTTGGTATGTCATATTATGATATATTATGGTTGATATACTCCTATAATATTCCATTATATATTCCTTTTTGTCGATGACAAAGGGGGAGAAAGTGCTAACAATTATTTGCAGGAATACATATATAAAGAATACAAACAAAATCTCAGGGGGAGATCACATATTCAGGGGGAGATTCGTAACTCCAGATATATGTTGTCATCAATCAAAAAGGGGGAGAATGTTGAGTCACAGGTTCTATGAAGGTTTTGATTTCTGACAAAGAAATAAAGGCGATCGACAAAACAAAGACATCATGGCTACATATGGTACTCTAGATTATAGGTTGATTATTTGATATTGTAAATAGTGATAAACTTGTTAAAATCTATCCTCAAATAATCATGCATTTCAATATAATTAATATATATATACATTTGAATTGCATTGCACATTCACTGTGCAAATTATCAGAGACCGGTCGACCGGTAGTAAAAGAGGCGGTCGACCGTTTCTGTATAATATGCACAATGAACGTGCACACAGGCACATAACGTCTATATATTTGAAATCCTGTCTACTGGTCATTTTTTGACCTGTCGACCGTTTTTAAATAGAGAGCAACCTTTCCCAAAAGACACTTCTTTCTCCAATGGTTGCATCTCTTACCTTTCATCAATAATCATAACTATTAATGGCAACTGTTCACAAAGAGTTACAACTATTTTTCTCTATATATACTCATCTAAATCATTGATTCAAATATATGATTACATACATTTTTACTCTAATTTCTGATCTTACTTTCTAAATACTCCTGCATTCAAAAAGCTCTCAATTATTTTAATTGCTTATTGAATCATTAAAATTATTTCATATCTTTTGATTCAATAAGTAATATACTTCCCTTAATCTTCACAAAACATCATTCACATATTTTGAGGATAAGATTATAGGAAATTTGTACTACAAGTGACAAAACTGTGTTAGCAAGAACACATACTGTCAACAAACAATTATATTCATCATTGTTGAAGTCCTCGGTATTGTAAGAGGCAAGTGTTGAAGTCCTCAGTGTATTAGAGGCGTGAAATCCCGTTCGTTTGCTCGGGTGTTGTAAACCTGTTCCTCCGGGTGAAGCGAGGTAGTTAATAGTGAAAATCCAGATAGAAGTCTGGGACTGGACGTAGGACGGTGCTCCGAACCAGTATAAAAATCTCTGGTGTGATTTTTCTATTTTTATTTACTATGCTATTATCATCTATTTCCGCGTTTATATTATATTCCATATTACACGATCCGCGTGTACTATAATTGTACGTGCACTCGTACACTATCACTACTGTACACTTTTCACGTAGTAGGAAAGAATATATATTTCAAAATGCAGTATGTATGTTCAGTTAAATGTTTCTAAAGAAATAAACTTAGCTGCATTTTACATATTAAGATTTAATACTTATCATTGATGCTGTTAACTCCTCTTTTTCACGAATCAGCGATGTAATGAGCTAGATATGGCAGCGACCTAACGACCTAGAATATGAACGAGTTAACTTGGACGCGACTCAACGACCTAGAGGATTGAAAGGCTCAATGACCTAAAGTTATCGACGACCCTGCAACCTACAGGGCTCAGCGACCTAAAGGAGCAGATGGTCCAACGATCCAGTGAATCAACGAGTTAACAGCGACCTAACTGCTGAAGCGGGTTAACGACCTAAGGGGTACCGCGACTTAACGACCTAACAACCCAAGCAACCTAACATGGATGCAAGGCCAACAACGAGCTAGCGACATAAAGTACTAATCGAGTTAAGCCACTCAGCGAGATAATGAGTTTAACTATCTGAAGAATGTACGACTTAAGGCAGAATGCGACCTAGCGGCTTAAGTATGTTGAATATGCGCTTATATGATTTTTGTTTGATGATAATAAACATATATACATTCATTTAAATGTATTTGTTAATATACTATTCTATTTTTCACAGTTTAAATAAATATTTGTTGAATAAAATAAATTACACAGAATTTGAATTCAAACAGATATTTTATTCAAACAAATATTTATTATAATTTTGAATAGTACAATTTCAAGCTCTCACTATAACTATACAACTTTGATTACAACTACATCACATTTCATATTTACAGTTCACCTCACTACATATCACTCACACTCGTATTTATCTTCAACTGCATTCCAGTTTGAATCCAGCATCTGAGCAATCTGCAAAAATATAAACTAACGCAGTAAAATTGAAAAAGAAATATTTTTGCAAATTCAAAAATAAAACATACTTTTTGAAAATATGATTTGCCTCAGTTATTTGGGTTGTTCGTCATAATTTAAATTTGAATTCATCATACACGAACAACTTGTGACATACACAGTGTATTACTGTATATGCCACAAGGCCGTGCATGCCGATATATACACTTGATTGATTTACAGGGACAGGTGAGCACAGGTCAAACCCAAATAAAAAGCCGGGTTCAACTCACGTGCAATATATTTAAAATCACGACACGAGCACAAGGTCAAACCCGAGCTGTAAAACTGGGTTCAACACAAGGCTACATGAAGTATGCAAGCTCGACTAACAGGTTCAACCTCTTCATTAAATAACTCCAGACCAACAGCAACAGGGCCAAATGCAAACAAAATAAGCCACAATGTCGAGCATGCATGAAACAGTGGAATGAACCAGTGATACAAGGCAACAAGTACAACACTGTACAAACTCAAGCAAATGCAACAAAGACCAAGCTGCAGCATATCAGAAGGTGGAGACAACTCAAATGAACACAATGCCACAATGCAAGTTAATCATGCAAGCTATCAAGACTCAATTCACTTATGCAAACTGACTTGAAGATTGCCACCAACATAAGCAAACAACTCAACAGAACATGGACTGCAACATTTAAGAAAATGTAGAGAACAAGCTACATGAAAGCAAAAATGAAAGTAATGGAACTGCAACAACTCAACTGGACAATGCAAGGCTAGCACAACTGGAAGTATACATGAAGCATGGACATGTAAGGACAGTGAAAAACAAGTGACTCGAGCAAATACACATCTAATCAGGTGATGCAGTCAACATCTACTCAAGGCAACAGTGCAGTGCAACTACACAACTACAAAGCAACCCAGTGACTACATCTACAACCACAAAGGCAGTGCAACAGTGGTGATGCAGTGGCACATGCCTATCATGGTACATTTCAAGTTCATTAGTATATGACAGCAACCACAGGCAACATCACACAATCAAACTACAAGAAGATCAAATATAATAACCAGATAGAAGCACACTGATATGCAACACTCAGATGAAACCAAAATAATCACGGCTACAATATGCAGACTCAAAGGATGCAACATCAAAACAGTTCGAGCTATATCCCAGTGCCAACATATCCAACTAGAAGTGCAACTACAAGATACAGCAAGCACAACAAATCAATGATAACAAAGTCAAGGTTTCTAGTTAATCAAGTCATTCAATGCCGAAGACAAAGTGAAACCAGAAGTCAGGTTATAAAATTCAAGTGCCAGAGAAGTTAAAATTCACGAATGAAAAAAGAAATCAAGAGCGTGCGCGTATTCCTTGAAATACTCAAAGAAAAGTAAATGTAGAAAGTCTCTGCCGTATGAATCAAGGAATCGAACAAGTCATAAATCGAAACCGTGAGTGCCAAGCATCAAATTATACGTATATGAAAAAGTCAGAAAACATCTCAATCATCGAAACAAAATCAAGTGGCCGAGGTTAATAATATGACAAATTCAAATGAACTTATACGAATGAAAATAAAGGAATTCGAACGCATATAAAAGCCCAATCATCATCGGCAATCAAATCATCGAGTTCGAGCAAGCAAAAACCAGCAAAGCAAAAGGAGTAAAGTACATACCGAAAACGCAGAACGAACTCGATCCAAATTGAAGAGCCGAGAGCAAATCAAAGAGCATCGAAGCCTACTATCGAACTATATCAAGCGGCGAACTTCAATTTGCATAAGCCCTAAATTTCGAAGCCCTAATTTGCAGAGACAAGAAGAGAGCCACCATTTTACAAAGGAACGAGACAAAAAGGAACGGGCTAGAGTGAATGAAAGGGGGCCGGCCTTGTTAAAAGAAAGAAGGGAATTAATTTTTGTTTAGGCCTTTAGTGTTTTATTCAGGGTTATTAATTTTTGTCTTTTAATTGTTGTTTTTATTTTTCGAATCGAAGAATTTGTAAATCACCACCTAGGGATTAGGTAGTGTCAGATTGTCTAGTTAGAATTAGTTCAGTGAGCAGGGTGTGCGAGTTTACAAAGCTCTGTAGGAGTGAGCAATGTTTGCGAGTAATCAAAGCTCTATAGGCGGGAGCAGATTTTGCAAGTAAACGAAACTCTATAGGCGGGAGCAGGGTGTGCGAGTCTAGTAGAGTGTTTGTGAGCGGGAGAAAATGTTTGCGAGTCTAGTAGAGTGTTTGTGAGCGGGAGCAAAAGGGTCTGCGAGTCTAGTAGAGTGTTTGTAAGCGTGATACTGTTTAATTCTAATAGAAATCTGGGAATGCAGCAGTATGCAGGGGTTGCCGAAGCTGGGTAAATTTTGTGTGTGATTTACTTTTCAGCATATTTATTTCTGCAGTTTGTATCTGTGTTTATATCGAGAAAATTTGCTATAACCCTATTCACCCCCCTCTAGGGTTAATCTAGATCCTACAAGTGGTATCAAAGCCCAGTATTTTGTTTTTAACTCTAGGGTTATGAATCCACCAAATAATATTTTTGCTGAGGGTCGTTTCAATATTATTCCTTCTATTTTCGATGGAACCGATTTTTTGAGTTGGAAATTGAAAATGGAATTTTATTTAAAATCTGTTAATATTAAATGTTGGGATATTATTGAAAATGGGTGTGATATGACAAATAAGGAAATTATCTCGATTAATGCTCTTGCTGTGCATATATTATATTCTCATATTAGTCGTGATAATTTTTATTTCGTCTCTCATTGTGAAAATGCACAGTAAATTTGGAAAACTCTCGATGCAATATATGGTGCAAAAGTCAACAGAAATGAAAAGTCCTCCACAACCGACTCAGTTAAAGAAATATGCTTAACAGGATTGGTAAATAGCAGTTGTGATGAGAATGATGATGATGGAGCAGCCGAGCTGGCATTACTAATGAAGAATTCAAAAAGGAAATTTGCAGCCACGTGGAATAAAAGCGATAGCAGTGAAAGTGAGAAAGCATATATGTGCCTTCATGGGAATATAACCGATAGCGACGACAACGAGCCAAGCGAGGTATCAAAACTTACTCACTCTGAATTACTTATTTATTTCCACAAAGTAAATGGCTGTTTTGAACGACTTAGGGAAAAATACGCTAAACTTGAATCACAAAAAGACACTTTGGTAGAATTAAATGAAAAACTTGACCAATTAGTTAAAACCTATCAAAGTAGGATCCCTAAGTGCGATAAGTGTCCAACATTTGAAGAAGAAATTAAAAAATCAGAAATTAAAATGAAATCACTTGAAAATGAAATTCTGATTTTAAAAATTGAAAATACTAGAAGAGAGAATTCTATTAAAAAGTGCACACAATTGTTAAACGAAAATGAATCTCTCAAAATACAAGTCCAACAATTGTCAACGACTTTAGATAAATTTTCAAAAAGCGAAAAATCGTTGAATATGCTATTAGGAAAGCAGAATGTTAACGCTAAAATTTGAACGCTAACACCCCGGTGTATGAAGTGAGATCGTGAAAGCACCACCCGATAGCTCGGGAACAGATTATAAGCAGATAATAGTGAAAAAACAGTAAACAACAGCAATTTTATAGTGGTTCGGCTTAAGAGATAGCCTACGTCCACTTTGAATATCTTTATTGACAATTTGATTACAAGTCAATGCAGTTACACTTTGATTACAACACACTTTGAGTTTCAAGTGACTTGGAACAAGTAGCCTAAACTTCAATGTCGATCCAAATCTTTGAACACATGTTTGACATGTTTGATTTCTTCGTGAAGTTCCTTGAAGGTGTTGAAGTAGTTCAGAATGCAGCAGAGTAACGGCGCTTGAAATGAATGAGCCAAAAAGTCCCTTGAATGTTGGGGGTGGCCATGTATTTATAGGCAAATCTGGATAGAAGTTTTTCGCCCAAGTCCCGAGTCGTGACCGACTCAGGCTAAGCCGTGGCCGAGTCAAGTTGAGTCGTCGCCGGCTTATCTGATTAAACATTTGGTCTTCTCACTAGCTCATTCTCTTGCTGGATTCTAAGCCAAGTCCTGAGTCATTGGCGAGTCAATTCTCACTGGGACATGCATTGTAGCAACGGAATATGACTCAGTGGCTTCAAGTCGCGGACGAGTCATCCTGAGTCATGAGTCATCAAGTCATTTCTTAGGTCGTCAATCCTCTTGAGTCGTTTCTTATGATGAGCCGTGGACCTGTTGAGTCGCTGAGGCAATACCTTTGATGAGTCGGTAATGCATTGAGTCGGTCCTTCCTTGTGAACCGTTAACCCCTTGAGTCGTAACCCTTTAAGTCGCTTTGAGCTTTAGGTCATTAACTTATTGAGTCGGTGACTTGATGAGTCGTGAGGCTTCCTGTGTCGTAGATCCTTCCTGAGCCGTTAAACTCCTTAAGTCGTGGCTCATCCCAGGCCTTAACTCGTTGACTCATTTAACTCGTGGGCCCCTTAACTCGTAGGCTGGAACGGGGTTAACATTTGCCCCTCGAAGCACATGCTTAAGTCGTAAGTCGTGTGCTTCGACTTATCATGACCCGGGCGTGCCGATTCGAGTTCCAGCTCTCCCAGATATAAAACGCTTGACTCATTCCTCCTATCTCCCACTTCTTATCAGCAATCCTCTAAACCGCATCCGCCATTAACGTATCTCCAAGTTCTCACAGGCGATTCCAACTCGACTCTCCTCTGATCATCTTTGACATCACATTACGTAAGCAATCTTGCTTCCCTTCCGATTGTCGATCATCATTAACCTATGCGCTCCGTCCCTACCTTCAATTTACTCCCTTGAGTCTTGCAAGTTCGGTCATTCTAACCATTAATGGATGTAGGGTTGTATGATCTGATGATTTGCGTCTTGAGGTGATTTAGTGGCGTGATAAGATCGGGGTTGTTTATTGAGAGTTTTATTGGGTTAATGGGTTAAAAGTTGGAAGATTAACGGGTTAGGAGTGAAATGGTTTATGGGTTAGAAGGTAAACTGGTTAGGAGTTAGGTGATTAGTTGGTCAGATAGAGTCGAATACTGCTTTAGGTATGACTCGGCCATTTTGTATGATCCAGCAATCTCTACGATTTAACCATGATCCGACCCAACATGCTCCACGACCTAAGCCTTGAGTCGTGGCCGAGATAAGACTTGGAGATTTTCTTATTACTTTGGACCAGAGCTTCTCCCTTTTTATACGACTTACGACTTAGGGCTCTGCCGACTCAAAATTTTTGAGCCGTTGACGAGTTAGGACTTGCGTGAATTCTGCTCGAACCTTGAACCATTGCATAAACTTTGAACTGTCGAATTTTATTGCATTCATTCACAGGTTATTTTGACTTGCAGGTTAACAATCTGTTCAATACAACATTCACAGAAAATTGGGACGAATATACTGTCATCGACCGCCCATATCAAATGACAGATTAGTTAATAACAAATAATTAACTTAAACAAATCGTGTGAACGAAGTGCTATCGATTTCAAGTAGAATATTAAAGCAACACTGAAACAGTCAATTGAAACTGGCCAGCCTGCACTAATATTATGCTTGAACTTTAAATTAACAAGTTCTGAAATTACCATAGTCGATCAATCGTCAACCAGTTTAATTCCAGTTATATTTACTTGTTATTTTCATTAGTTCTGCACAACACTTCACACTTTTAGGAAACGTGCACCTTCGCATTTGAACATCCAGTTGCTTATGTAGAATGACATTTCAACAAGAAGAACCGATGGGCCAGGCTGAAGATGTCTTCCCAGTAGCCAACCTGTTGGATAATCCTCCGGAGAGAACTCCCACAACTCTGAATCAGTGGGTGTTTAACCAATTGCTCATCCAGTTTGGCATTTTCGAAGCTGATGCCTTACTGCCGGGGCCAAATGATACTGCAGATAGGCCCCCTTCTGGCTTTATTGCTGTCAATCGCCAAATGTGCTTGAGCGGTGCCGTACCACCTTTCAATGACTTCCTTCAGCAGTTCCTGCTTCGATTATCTATCTCTCCATTCCAATTGCACCCCAATGGCCATGCCATTCTGATGGGGTTATGTGTGCTATTTAGTAGAGTTCTGGGCCGATTACCGAGCTTTGAGGAAATCTGCTACTTTTGCTCATTCACAAAAATTAAAGATCATCCCTCTATCGTAGTTATAAGGAGTGCTCAAAACCGCAAGCTCATCACCGATCTTCCTGAAAGCGTTCATGGATTTCTAAATCAGTATTTCTTTGTTCGCTGCCCTCTAGGGTTTTATGCCATCTGGAGAGTAGGAAGTAAGATTTTCCTGCTTTTATTTCTCCATTCTTGGGCTTTTTGAAATCTGAGTTACTAAATGCTAACTTGGCTTCTTTTTTTTTTTTTCTGTTTTAGCACTTCCTCCTCCCTCTAGAGATCCATGCTATAAACAAATTTTTGAGAGATTGAACGCCATGGCGGCAGAAGAGAGGAGTATAAAGTTTTTGTTAAATGATGGATTTTTACATCAATATGGGCTTCTTCATTCCTCTCGCTGCACTCAGCTTCGTGAAGTACCAACTGAAAATCCCGATTCTCCGACGGAAACTCCTGATGCCTCGGTCTCTACTAAAGAGCACATGCAGGGAGGAACCTCTATAGAAACTCCACTAGTGAAGTGTTCAATTCCGAAGGACGTTGCGGGGCCGTCTAACAAGTCTGCACTTGCCCCAGTTATCGAAGAGGAAGAAACTCCACGATTTTCCGAAAGATCTGCTGACGAAGGAGTTAAGAAAGCCAGTTCCAAAAAACATGATGGTGATGATGTTTTCGAGGGGTTGAGCGATTTAATTGTGACTTCTCAAGAACTTTTCAAAGATGATGTTTCCAAAACTATCTCTTCTGTAATTAAGGCGACATCTTCTCTACAACAAATGTCAACTCCTTCCACTGAAGTTATCACTACCTCTACTCCACAGAGTGGTCTGTAACTTGATGCGTGTAGTTTACACGTTACACAACACTTAGGACTTTTCAGCACTTCTACGCATTCATCTTCTTATACTTTAAAGATTTCTAAAGCTTATTATTTTTATTCCAGATTCTCCAATGGGGCGCAGCAGTTCATACTATGATGATTTCCAGTGCTACGGGAGGCGTAGCCAATATGATTATAGGCGTCACCTCCCCTCTTACAGAGAATCCGATGAAGAGAGGGCCATCAGGAAAGCAGACGAGAGACGAGCATATGAAGAACGTCACCGAAGAGAACAAGAAAGACATGACCCTCCCCACAGAGATGATGATACCCAAAAAAGAAAGACTCATGATGAGAGAGGTAAAGGTCACATGGACGATTCTTCTAGCAAGCGGGCTAAACTTACTGAAGAAACAATGCCGACAGTTTCTCAAAATGTTCCTGCTCAATCTCCTGCCCCCTTTCGCTCCGACATTCAAACAATCATCAGCCGGGCCGCATACCAAGTTGGGCAAGGTCTTTCCACTCTTCAAAGTCGATTCCCTCAGTGGTGCCTGAGAGGGGTTCGATTTGATCTCGACTTGGTTCCTCTTGACAAATCGGCTATGCTACGAAATCTTGACACTGTCAGGACCAATATTGAAAGAATGTCGAACTGGCAAAAACTTGTCGACGAGCTTCAGAGGGTTAACAGAGCCAATCTCGAGGCCATGCTCACAATGGAGAACGATAAGGCTGAGTGGCAGAAGACTCTCGAACAGCATGACGCCGAAATGAGAAGTATTGCTTCCTATAATGAAAAGCTGGAAGCGGAAGTAGAAAACCTTAAGGAAGAGTTAGCTACTTCATGTACTTTCTATACTCAAAAGGAGAGCACGCTTCAGCAACAAGTACGAGATGCGCATGTCAGTCAAAGGGCAGTCGAAGATAAGCTTACACACCAGGAGAAGGCCATAGAAGAATATCGCGCTGAAACTTTACAGCTGCGAGAACAGACCGACTCTCAAAGCTTGGAGATAGACATGTTAAAAGCTCGACTTGCTATGGCCGAAAAGGAGCGTGACGAGGCTGTTGCCGGTAAACTTGCGGCCGAAGAAGCCCATCAAGCAACCAAAGCTGACATTAGCTCCACATTATTTGATTTTTATCTGTACAGCATTTTGGGGCGTGGAAGCCTTGCCTTTCTAGGCCCTAAGTATGAAATTACACTAGCTGAAGTTTGGGAGGCAGCACTCGATATGCTCGGTAGTAAAGGTGCCGGCTACGCTGAGTCAGCTCTTGAAGAGCATTATCTTGATGATGATGCCCGCGCCGCTCTTGCCAAGGGAAAAGAGCAACTCGCCAGAGTGCGAGACGGAATGGCGGAAGGGGAACATTCTGAAAAAGAAATACCACCTACCGCTTCTGAACGTCCTTTAGTTTCTTCTGAAGTTGACATCACAGGCTCCAGTGCTCATTCGCTGCCTCCTACAAGAACCGGGGTAATTACCCCTACTGATGATGAGGCTTTGGAGGATATCGGGGCTCAAAATTATGAGATTGAACTAACGAAGCAAACATCTTCAGGTAATTTTGACATTGGTCCGATTCAGGTGGATCGCCTGCTTGCTCCTCAAAAGTTTGATGAGCTTCTCGATTACTTCTTGAATCTCGACGAACCCATATCTCCCTTCTTTTGGGGAGATACTAATATTTTTAATTTCTCTTCTTCTGCAGTTGAAACACCAAGTGCTATGCAGGCTTCACCTCCTCCGGTTATCCCTCCTCCGTCTCTTCAGGTGACTCCTCCTTCTGCTTCACAGCCCGGGTCACAAGAGGAGCAAATTGAGGCTCTTCATGGCTTGGATTACCCTATTGCTTCGCAAGAGCAGAAAGAGGAGGGACTTGAAGGAGGCGAGATCTCTCCGGAGCGGACTCCTTCTGATGACGTAGTTTTGTCCGCTCTTGTTACTCCAGGGAGTGAGTCTTCTTCGAAGAGAAGAAAGAAGCACGGAACATCGAAGAGGAGGGGGAAGAAAATCATTGCTACTGAAGAAGAACCGGAAGTTGCACCGGTTGCACCTCCCTCTCCTTCTTCCCTTATGCCTTCAGACCGACCCGAAAAGCTAACCATTCGGCCGGGTAAAGGGTCTAAATGTGGCAAGAAGAAATGAAGACTTCAGCTTTTAGCTTCTTGTCTTTCTTTTGCATGTACTGGTCGAGAATTGTGCGGGTATCGGCCCCCCTGCTTTTTTATTTTGAAACCTGTATCTGCAATTGAATAAAATGATCCTTTATTTGTACAGACTCTTGTTTGAATTTGAGAATGCATTTATTATTCATTTTTGCACAAGTTTATTTATATGATATTGCGGTGAGCTTGTGGTATGTTGTTTGAGCGTAGTTTACCGATGTAGCTATACAATTTTGTATGTAACTATACCATGTTGCCCCCATACCATAAGCTTGCTGCAATATTTTATACTTTGAGGGGACTTGCACTCTAATTTTCTGAAGAATAATTACTTCATTCTTGAAGAAATTTTTCATAGAGTACAACTTCCTTCATATAAGTTTTCACGCTTTGTCCTTCGAAGAAATCACTTTTTTCTTTCGCTTAAGTACGCATTTTGCCAAGTGAATTCTTCTATGTGGTAAAGCGGGCCTCTGAAGAATACTTTAACTTTCTTCCCCTCTTCTTTTTTTTTTTGAGGAAGGTTATTTTCTAGAATAGGTAAATCACTCTTCCTTTGAAAGTTAAAGTATGCTCTTGATGAGGATTTTTTTTTAAAATGGAAATTTGTACCTCTTAGGAGGGCTTTTTCACGTTTCAACACTTGGAAGTTTTATTTCAATCTTGGTGAAACGTGTACCTCCAAAGAGTTGTGCCTTTGAAGAAAGCCTTTTCACGTTTCAACACTTGGAAGTTTTATTTCAATCTCCGTGAAACGTGGGCTTCCGAAGAGGTCTTTCTTTCTGATTGTGTCCCCGGGAGGGGGTTGTACCTCTGAGGAGGGATTTTTCACGTTTCGACACTTGGAAGTTTTATTTCAATCTTGGTGAAACTTGTACCTCCAAAGAGTTGTGCCTTCGAAGAAAGCCTTTTCACGTTTCAACACTTGGAAGTTTTATTTCAATCTCGGTGAAACGTGGGCTTCCGAAGAGGACTTTATTTTGTTTTGCATTTCAACTTTGGTGAAGTGAAATTCCGAAGAGCGGTCGTAACACTTCAACTCCTGGTGAAATGGGCCTCCGAAGAGGTCTTTTATTTTGTTTGCATTTCAACTCTGGTGAAGTGAAATTCCGAAGAGCGGTTGTTACACTTCAACTCCTGGTGAAATGGGCCTCCGAAGAGGGCTTTTATTTTGTTTGCATTTCAACTCTGGTGAAGTGAAATTCCGAAGAGCGGTTGTTACACTTCAACTCCTGGTGAAATGGGCCTCCGAAGAGGGCTTTTATTTTGTTTGCATTTCAACTCTGGTGAAGTGAAATTCCGAAGAGCGGTTGTTACACTTCAACTCCTGGTGAAATGTGCCTCAGAGAGGGTTTTCATCGCCTGGAAGTTACTCTCTCATGGTTGGAGGGTCTTGACTCCTCCAATCTTTTTTGTTGAGTAGAGAACTTTATTTTTGGTGGCGTATGACCCATTAGAGGTCTTTATCCTCCGAAGAGTTGTGCCTCCGAAGAGGACTTGTGCTGCCGATGATGGCTTTGGTTGTTCCCTTGTCCACTTGCTTATGCCTTTTCAGCGATCCTCTTTTTTTTTTTTTTAGTAACTTGTTTAATCCAAGGAAGTGTACTTCATTGTCAGGCAAGTTCGTGAGAACGAGCATCAGCTTCTTAATTGGATGTTTGTTTGTTCAAACGATCTCAATTTATTAGCAAAGGCCCGTTTCTGTCGAAATCATAAGCCGTTCAATTGAAGTACTTCCTATCTAGGATTTGAATTCGGAGCTTTTGTGACTTGAAATTTGGCGAGAAACACTTGGTCTTATTATGTGCAAGTTTCACTTCCATTGTCTGCAAAAATTTAAATCGACATTTCAGCAATACATTCTATGTGCTTTTTATATCGAAAATAAAGCAAACATGTAATAAAAATAAGGAACACAAGATTTATAGTGGTTCGGCCAGGAAATTGGGCCTACATCCACTTTATATTTTTTCATTATTTACTTGCATCAGTTTTACAATTGCCTTCAATTACAAGAATCATACATTCATAATTCTTTTTACAATATTTCAACAAAATTTTCAAGTAAAGTATGGACGCAAATGATTGCTGTTCCATGCCCTTGGAATTTGATCTCCTTCAACAGTAGTGAGTTTGAATGTGCCGTCAAGAAGCTTCTGACCTATGATATATAGTCCTTCCCAATTTGGCCCAAACACACCTGTCGCTGTCATAATTCTCTTCAGGACTAGGTCTCCAATCTCAAAGCTGCGTTGGCGAACTTTGGAATTGAAATGTCTGGCTATCCTTTGCTGATGAGCTGCAATTCTGAGATTAGCCTCATCTCTTTTTTCATCAAGGAGATCTAGCGCTTCAAGCTGTAGCTTTTCGTTTTCTGCTTGATTGAAATGGATTCTTCTATGTGAAGGGACCTCTATTTCTACCGGAATCATTGCCTCTGACCCGTATGCTAATGAAAACGGGGTGTGCCCAGTCGCAGTTTTGTGAGTGGTTCTGTATGCCCATAGTGCCAGTGGTAGCTTATCGACCCAACCACCTTTTGCTCTTTCAAGTTGCTTTTTGATGGTTGACTTAATAATTTTGTTCACGGCTTCCACTTGCCCGTTTGCCTGCGGATGAGCCACTACTGAGAAGCTTTTTCGAATTTTGAATCGCTTGCAAAAATCTTGGAATTCTTCACTTTCAAACTGAGTACCATTGTCTGTAATTATTTTTTGAGGCACACCGTATCTGCAAATGATGTTTTTAGTCACAAAACTTATCATCTTCTTTGAGGTGATAGTAGCCAGTGGTTCAGCTTCTGCCCACTTAGTAAAATAATCTATAGCAACAATAGCATATTTAATTCCAGATTTGGCAGTTGGTAACGGACCTAAAAGGTCTATCCCCCATATTGCAAACGGCCATGGACTGACCATCTGTGTGAGTTCAGTGGAAGGAGCTCTAGGAATTTTGGCGAATCTTTGGCATCTGTCACATTTTCGGGAATACTCTGCTGCATCTCGATTAATTTCTGGCCAAAAATATCCGTATCGGAGAATTTTCTTTGCTAATGTTTGGCCTCCTGAGTGATCACCACATTCTCCTCCGTGTACCTCCGCTAGGATTGCTTTGGACTCTTCCCTGGATACACATCGAAGTAATGGCATTGAGAATCCCCGTCTGTATAATCGGCCATCCTGGATTATATATCGAGAGGCTCTTCTCAGTAGCTTTTGTCGTTCTTTTGAGTTCCCTGGTAAGGATCCATTGAGCAGATATTCTGTTATCGGAGTCATCCATGATTCTTGCTCTTGAGACATGCTCATCATCCAATCAATGTCCATCTCATCAATGCTAGGAGTCGACAGGACCTCCACCGGAGTTAACCCCAGAAATTGAGCTTCACCTGTGCTAGAATACTTTGCGAGAGAATCTGCTTTCATGTTTTCTTCTCGAGGAATGTGACTTATCATGTAATGATCGAAATCACCCAGGAGTTCCCAAGCCTTTGACAAGTAGGCGGGCAGATTCCCCCCTTTTGCTTGGAATTCCTTTTTGACTTGGCATACAATAAGCTGAGAATCACTGAATATCTGTAACGCTCGGATATTTAATTCTTTAGCAATCCTTAAGCCAGCGATAAGGGCTTCGTATTCTGCTTCATTGTTTGTTGAAGGAAATTCCAATCTTAGTGCATAGCATAATGATCGGCCTTCAGGGGTCTCAAGTACAACTCCGGCTCCAGAACAGTAGTCGTTTCTCGCACCATCGACATATAACTTCCATTGGATTGGGGAATCGTTAACCGTTTCCTCCTCACTGTTACCCTTATCTGTGAATTCTGCGATGAAATCCACTAAAGCTTGTCCATTGATTGCTTTTCGGGGATGATAAGTGATGTCATACTGACTGAGTTCAATATTCCACTTTAGAAGACGACCCGAAGTCTCAGGGCGAAACAGGACTTGCTTTAAAGGTTGATCAGTGAGGACTCTGATAGGATGAGCTTGAAAATATTGCCTCAACTTCCTAGATGCAATTAGTAGGCAATAGGCAAGTTTTTCCAACTTAGAGTAATTCATCTCTGCCCCAGTGAGTCTTTTGCTGATATAGTAAACTGGATGTTGAATCCTTTTGTCTTCTCGTATCAGCGCTGCACTTAAAGCATGAGATGATACTGCCAAGTATATAAGAAGATCCTCGCCATCGCCAGGCCTAGAAAGTATTGGAGGCGTTTCCAAATGGCGAATCAATTCATCAAAGGCTTTTTGGCATTCGGGAGTCCAATCGAAGTTTATCTTTCCTTTCTTTAGGGCGTCAAAGAATGGGATGCATTTATCTGTGGCTTTGGAAATGAACCGACTCAAGGCGGCGACCTTTCCATTGAGACTTTGCAATTCCTTCTTTGTTCTAGGGGCTTTGACTTCTTTCAATGCAGTAATTTGAGCTGGACTGGCCTCAATGCCCCTAGCGCTCACGATGAAACCTAAAAATTTGCCGGATTCCACTCCAAACGAACATTTTAAAGGATTGAGCTTCATTCTGTATTTTCGGAGGACTGCGAACATGTCTGCTAAGTGTTCTATGTGATCCACTGCTTTCTTAGACTTTACTAACATGTCATCGACGTAGACTTCCATAGTCTTGCCCAGTTGCGGTTTGAACATAGCATTAACAAGTCTTTGGTATGTTGCCCCTGCATTCTTTAACCCGAAGGGCATAACTCTGTAGCAGTAAAGACCAGTGTCGGTGATAAAGCTCGTGTCCTCCTGATCTGGCTCATACATCATGATCTGGTTATATTCGGAGTAAGCATCCATAAAAGATAACAATTCGTGTCCCGCTGTTCCGTCTACCAGTTGGTCGATTCTGGGTAATGGGAAGCAGTCTTTGGGGCAGGCCTTGTTTAGATCTAAAAAATCGATGCATACTCTCCATTTTCCGTTGGCTTTCTTAACCAGCACTGGATTTGCAACCCAATTCGGATAGGTAGATTCTTTGATAAAATTATTCTCCATGAGCCGATCAACTTCTTCTTTTAATGCCGCCGACCTTTCCGGTCCTTGAGTTCTCCTTTTCTGTTTCACAGGTGTAAATTTTGGATCAATATTTAGAGCGTGTACTGCAACTTCTGGGGATATTCCGCACATATCGGCATGAGTCCAAGCAAAAACATCCAGATTTGCCTTTAAAAAAGATATTAAGATATTCTGAATTGACGCATTATGTTGTGAACCCACATTCAACACCTTGTTTGGGTCCTTTGGGTCAACAGGTATTGGTATTGTCGTTTCCACTGGTACCACTCTATTTTCCCCTGCACTGACTTTTCTAGGGTCCATTTCTTTCCTGGCTCCGCTGTGCTCGCCAGTGCAGGGTCCGCCCTGTAATTGCTACAAGGCTGGTTCTTTGATGCGGAATGGGGCTGCCGCATTCTTTCCCATTTCTCTTTTTCTGGTTTCTCGTAGCTCTGTCAGATAACACTCTCGCCCAGCATTTTGATCCCCTTCTATAACTCCTACTCCATTGTCAGTAGGGAATTTAATAGTGAGGCACCACGGGGCAAGAACAGCTTTGAACGCTGCCAGAGTTGGACGACCAAGGAAAGCATTGTAAGCAGAAAATTCGTCGATAATCACAAAAGTTTGCTTGCGGACCATTTTTCTCTCTCCTTCACCAAGTTCCACAAACAAATCAATGGTTCCTACTGGCTGTTTTGGCTCCCCCGTGAAGCCAGCGATTTTCTGCGATGAGGCTTGCACATCAGCCATAGGGATCTTCATTTGGTCGAATGTTTTCTTGAAGAGGATATTGCAGGATGCGCCACAATCAACGAGAACTCTTCTGACAATAGCTGGCCCGATACCAGCCGAGATGACTAAGGGGGCCAAGGTAGGAGCTTCAATACCTGCGGAATCCCTAGCTTTGAACACAATATCATCATTAAAAGTTCTTTGTTGCTTCAAGGGCGTAGCACCTTCCAAAACGAATACATCTTCCTCGGTCGGTACATACTTTAAAGCTCGGGTATACCTTTCCATCTCACCCCAGCTTCTGCCTGCTGGGTGAGGTCCTCCTGTAATGACATTGATAATGGGCCTTCCAGATTCATGCCCTGCAGCCTTCTCACTCGTCCTAGGCTGATGAGTAGGAGCCTGTTGCCCCTGACTAGATGAAGCAGGATTGTTGCTATTCTTTTTCACAAATTGCTGCAGTTTGTTTTCCCTTAGCAACTCTTCAATCAGATTTTTCAACTGGCGGCATTCGTCGGTCTCGTGACCGGGTTGATTATGGAAGCGGCAGAACTTCCCACTCTGTATAGCCTTTTTCCCGGTCCTTAGAGGAGGAGGTTTAGGAAAGTCAATAGAATCTTTAGTGGCAAGGTAGATACGCTCCGGCGTATCTGATAAAGGAGTATATTCTGATGGCTTGAAGGATCGGGGCTTCTTCAGATTACTCTGTTTCTTCCCATTGTTATTTTCCCTTTTTTGCCCTACAGATTCATTCTTGCGTGGAGCAACAGTGTTATCTTCAGCTTTTTCCAGCACTGCCTTTACCGGTACGGGACGGCTTTCCAAGCGCATGAATTCATCTGCTTTTTTTATAGAATTTTTCAAGGGAATTTGGTTCCTTCATGTTTAGCCATTTCCCAAATTCGCTCGACTTGTCGATGGCCCTCATTAGATAGGTCAAGATCATCCGTGGTTCTGCATTGTCTACCTCGGCCAGCGCTATGTTAAAGCGATTCAAGAAAGATCTGATAGTTTCACCCGGATTCTGTTCTAAACTTGACAATGACATAATATCTTTGGCTTTTGAAGCGTATAGTCTGAACTGCTCCTTGAACTTCCGGGTTAAGTCAGAAAACTGATCGATAGATCGGACTGGCAGCTTGGTGAACCAAAGCAAAGCTATGCCTTCCAGGTATACGGGAAAATATCGGCACTTTATTTCATCAGAAGCCCTGGCACCTGTCATGTTCCAATCATACTTATATAAGAATTCGTTCGGATCACTTGTTCTTTTGTAAGCTGGAATGGTTGGAGGGACAAACTTCCTTGGGAATTCAGCCTTCAAAATTTTCTCAGTAAATGGAGTTTTACTTGGGGAAAAACCCCATCTTTTTCGTCTTCAACCCTCTGCATACTCTCTTTCATGATTTGTCGGGCCATTCCAGAAAGATACTCCTCATCATGTCGAGTTCTAGACCCACCAACCTCAGGAAGTGTTTGTTCAAAGGGGCTAGCAGCCCTTTCAGGAGCATTCCTTTCTTCAGCCTCATGAATGTTGCAAGCAAAATTCCTTTCATTACCTGCCGGTTGACGGTTTGCCCCAAGCAAATCGTTCAACCTATTCAGAATTAGGGCATTCTGGGCATTCTGAGCCTCGAATTGTGCATTTTGGGCATTGATCTGTTGGTTCAGCCCTAAGATTGCAGCATCCAGCTCTGCCTTTGTAACCCCGACAGCTGGAGTGGCTTGATTTGATATACGGGAAGCGGAGGTTCCCTCTTGAATATTCCCAGATCTGACAGATCTACTTTTCCTTCCAGGAGCCATAATCTCGGATAGACTTCTGGTTTTCAAGGAAATTCTCTCTACAAACCTCTGTGAAGCAATGATGGTAGTTCGCCTGAGTTCAGCTCTCAATGAAAGCACCAAAAATGTTAACGCTAAAATTTGAACGCTAACACCCCGGTGTATGAAGTGAGATCGTGAAAGCACCACCCGATAGCTCGGGAACAGATTATAAGCAGATAATAGTGAAAAAACAGTAAACAACAGCAATTTTATAGTGGTTCGGCTTAAGAGATAGCCTACGTCCACTTTGAATATCTTTATTGACGATTTGATTACAAGTCAATGCAGTTACACTTTGATTACAACACACTTTGAGTTTCAAGTGACTTGGAACAAGTAGCCTAAACTTCAATGTCGATCCAAATCTTTGAACACATGTTTGACATGTTTGATTTCTTCGTGAAGTTCCTTGAAGGTGTTGAAGTAGTTCAGAATGCAGCAGAGTAACGGCACTTGAAATGAATGAGCCAAAAGTCCCTTGAATGTTGGGGGTGGCCATGTATTTATAGGCAAATCTGGATAGAAGTTTTTCGCCCAAGTCCCGAGTCGTGACCGACTCAGGCTAAGCCGTGGCCGAGTCAAGTTGAGTCGTGGCCGGCTTATCTGATTAAACATTTGGTCTTCTCACTAGCTCATTCTCTTGCTGGATTCTAAGCCAAGTCCTGAGTCGTTGGCGAGTCAATTCTCACTGGGACATGCATTGTAGCAACGGAATATGACTCAGTGGCTTTAAGTCGCGGACGAGTCATCCTGAGTCATGAGTCATCAAGTCATTTCTTAGGTCGTCAATCCTCTTGAGTCGTTTCTTATGATGAGCCGTGGACCTGTTGAGTCGCTGAGGCAATACCTTTGATGAGTCGGTAATGCATTGAGTCGGTCCTGCCTTGTGAACCGTTAACCCCTTGAGTCGTAACCCTTTAAGTCGCTTTGAGCTTTAGGTCATTAACTTATTGAGTCGGTGACTTGATGAGTCGTGAGGCTTCCGGTGTCGTAGATCCTTCCTGAGCCGTTAAACTCCTTAAGTCGTGGCTCATCCCAGGCCTTAACTCGTTGAATCCTTTAACTCGTGGGCCCCTTAACTCGTAGGCTGGAACGGGGTTAACACAAACTGTTAACACGGTTAGAAAAGGACTTGGACATA
Organism: Allium cepa; assembly: GCA_030765085.1. NCBI lineage: Eukaryota > Viridiplantae > Streptophyta > Magnoliopsida > Asparagales > Amaryllidaceae > Allium > Allium cepa. The sequence goes on along the minus strand of CM060943.1, from coordinate 867,929,067 downwards.
ATCAATCTAAAATTATTGAAAGCAATCAAGTCAATTGAATGTGCACAATTTGTAGAAAATTTGGACACAGTCAAAATAATTTTGGTATAGACCCAAACACGTGAAAACTATACCAATTTGGGTTCCAAAAGGCACAAATATAAAATCTTTAAAAGTCAAACAAATTTGGGTGCCAAAAGGAACATATATAAATAGTTTTGGGTCTCCACAAACATATTTTTCATATTCTGCCACTAACAACCATGGACCTATAAAAACAAATAGGTCATAAAAATCTTTCATCGTGTAGGTGTGGTGGCAGGCTAAGGAACAACAACAGTGTTCTCTGGATTTTGGCTGTTCCAGAAACACAACAGGCGACAAAGCAAAGTTCCTTAGCCTAGTACAAAGGTGACAGAATCACAATGGGCAATCACGAAAAATTATCGTAAAGGTAAAACAGGTAAATTTGTTTCTGAACGATATATCAAATGTGATAATCTGCACCATAATAAATCAGCCAGTAATGTGATGATGAAATGAATGATGTCTTTAATTATGACTTATTCTTAATTGATATGATTTCTTTTGACTTGTTCTTATTTATGACCTTGATTTGTGCTTAAATGATGACCAATCAGATTTTCAATTTTGAACTAATCCATATAAAATTGTTCGGTCAAATGATGGTTACTCATGCTACACGTAGATATATTTGTTTTGACATTTTGGTCACTACTTGTAAATTTGCACGATTTCAAATTTCATGTGTAAAGCTGTTAAAAAGGATTTAAGAAATTGTTGAACTTCAAGAAATTGTTTTTTTGAAATAATTATGATGTTGATTGACTATTGATTACACATGAATATAACTGTTTCTGAAACCGACAATATGATATTTGTTTGATTGTTAACATGGTCTCAATTCAAATCCAAGAAAATTTCATTTAAAAATTGTTGAAAACAATTATGAGATAATTTGTTGAAATTTCACAATCTGGTCTTTGACATCCAACGAGTGAATATTGAGTGAAATTTAAATTCAGATGCAAATTACACTAGTAATATAGTTGATAGAAAAATTACTAGTGGAACGTGATTAACTTTTGAAACATTCATTTGCTGCATCGTTTTTCAAAGAAAATATCTGCATATTTTTTACTTGAAATAATTTTCAAATAGCAGAAAATTTTCTTATAAAACCCCTTCGAGAAAATCATGTTTGACCATATTTACAGATTAGTCGTTTTTGAAAAATTGATTTTATAATTTTTGAATTTGATTTTAAATGACTATTTTGACTAATTTGACTCCCTTTGATTATCGAAAAGATAAATAGTGATTGAAAAAGTGATGAGTGTTGATATTTATCATATATTATAACTCAAGACAATATAATTAGAAAATTTCTTTAGAATTTCATAACAAGAGTTATAAAAACTTTTTGTTAGGTAAAAATTCCATGACCATTTCTATTTCTATCATCTTTCTATCGACCATCACTCATTAAAATCATATATAGTATGTAAATTTGTGGTAGTTTACAAAGGAAATTATTCGTTCTTCAATTTATTATTATAAAGGAAATTGTCTGTGCTTCAATTTATTATATTCTTCAATAAAAATAAATATCCGAAGTATTCACTCTCATTTAAAAGTTCTCACGGTTATGCATGGGTGAATTACTTGGATTTTTGATTATGTGCTTCCATGCTCATTTAAAAGTCCTCACGGTTATGCATGTATGGAACGCATATCAAAATTAACTGATTAAATAGACAAGTTGATTCTAATCCCATTTAAAAGTCCTCACGGTCATGCGTGGTTAGAAGATACTTGATTTCATTTTTAAATAAAAATTGCGAATACTACTAATCTCATATAAAAGCCCTAACGGTTATGCATGATTAGTAGATATTCAAATTTCCTGAAATAAATATACCACAAATAGACAGAACTGTATGATTTTTGATGATTTTATTCCCATCACTTCTAAAAGTGGAATATGCGCTTGACAAGGGTAATTATGATTTTTGTTTGAGTTTTATTGAAATTTGATATTTATATTCAATTGAGCTAAATGTTTGATTCATGTCTGTCACTTCATCCCTATTTTTATAACACTGTTATTCTTTTGCTGATAACAAAAGGGGGAGAGAAAAGTTAAGATTTTGTCAAATAGAATCAAGGAAAGGTCAAATAATTTTCACTTTGCATATAGGCTCATTTATATATTTCTATTTGTATGCATATATGTAGGGGGGTATTGTGTAGAGAGGGAGCATTCAAATAGGGGGAGCAAATTGAACGATCAAATACATTTAATACATTCAAAATCTTAAATATATGTTTGTTATCATCAAAAGGGGGATATTGTTGAATATGCGCTTATATGATTTTTGTTTGATGATAATAAACATATATACATTCATTTAAATGTATTTGTTAATATACTATTCTATTTTTCACAGTTTAAATAAATATTTGTTGAATAAAATAAATTACACAGAATTTGAATTCAAACAGATATTTTATTCAAACAAATATTTATTACAATTTTGAATAGTACAATCTCAAGCTCTCACTATAACTATACAACTTTGATTACAACTACATCACATTTCATATTTACAGTTCACTTCACTACATATCACTCACACTCGTATTTATCTTCAACTGCATTCCGGTTTGAATCCAGCATCTGAGCAATCTGCAAAAATATAAACTAACGCAGTAAAATTGAAAAAGAAATATTTTTGCAAATTCAAAAATAAAAGATAATTTTTGAAAATATGATTTGCCTCAGTTATTTGGGTTGTTCGTCATAATTTAAATTTGAATTCATCATACACGAACAACTTGTGACATACACAGTGTATTACTGTATATGCCACAAGGCCGTGCACGCCGATATATACACTTGATTGATTTACAGGGACATGTGAGCACTGGTCAAACCCAAATAAAAAGCCGGGTTCAACTCACATGCAATATATTTAAAATCACGACACGAGCACAAGGTCAAACCCGAGCTGTAAAACTGGGTTCAACACAAGGCTACATGAAGTATGCAAGCTCGACTAATAGGTTCAACCTCTTCATTAAACAACTCCAGACCAACAGCAACAGGGCCAAATGCAAACAAAACAAGTCACAATGTCGAGCATGCATGAAATAGTGGAATGAACCAGTGATACAAGGCAACAAGTACAACACTGTACAAACTCAAGCAAATGCAACAAAGACCAAGCTGCAGCATACCAGAAGGTGGAGACAACTCAAATGAACACAATGCCACAATGCAAGTAAATCATGCAAGCTATCAAGACTCAAATCACTTATGCAAACTGACTTGAAGATTGCCACCAACATAAGAAAACAACTCAACAGAACATGGACTGCAACATTTAAGAAAATGTAGAGAACAAGCTACATGAAAGCAAAAATGAAAGTAATGGAACTGCAACAACTCAACTGGACAATGCAAGGCTAGCACAACTGGAAGTACACATGAAGCATGGACATGTGAGGACAGTGAAAAACAAGTGACTCGAGCAAATACACATCTAATCAGGTGATGCAGTCAACATCTACTCAAGGCAACAGTGCAGTGCAACTACACAACTACAAAGCAACCTAGTGACTACATCTACAACCACAAAGGCAGTGCAACAGTGGTGATGCAGTGGCACATGACTATCATGGTACATTTCAAGTTCATTAGTATATGACAGCAACCAGAGGCAACATCACACAATCAAACTACAAGAAGATCAAATATAATAACCAGACAGAAGCACACTGATATGCAACACTCAGATGAAACCAAAATAATCACGGCTACAATATGCAGACTCAAAGGATGCAACGTCAAAACAGTTCAAGCTATATCCCAGTGCCAACATATCCAACTAGAAGTGCAACTACAAGATACAGCGAGCACAACAAATCAATGATAACAAAGTCAAGGTTTCTAGTTAATCAAGTCATTCAATGCCAAAGACAAAGTGAAACTAGAAGTCAGGTTATAAAATTCAAGTGCCAGAAAAGTTAAAATTCACGAATGAAAAAAGAAATCAAGAGCGTACGCGTATTCCTTGAAATACTCAAAGAAAAGTAAATGTAGAAAGTCTCTGCCGTATGAATCAAGGAATCGAACAAGTCATAAATCAAAACCGTGAGTGCCAAGCATCAAATTATACGTATATGAAAAAGTCAGAAAACATCTCAATCATCGAAACAAAATCAAGTGGCCGAGGTGAATAATATGACAAATTCAAATGACTTATATGAACAAAAATAAAGGAATTCGAACGCATATAAAAGCCCAATCATCATCGGCAATCAAATCATCGAGTTCGAGCAAGCAAAAACCAGCAAAGCAAAAGGAGTAAAGTACATACCGAAAACGCAGAACGAACTCGATCCAAATTGAAGAGCCGAGAGAAAATCAAAGAGCATCGAAGCCTACTATCGAACTATATCAAGCGGCGAACTTCAATTTGCATAAGCCCTAAATTTCGAAGCCCTAATTTGCAGAGACAAGAAGAGAGCCACCATTTTACAAAGGAACGAGACAAAAAGGAACGGGCTAGAGTGAATGAAAGGGGGACGGCCTTGTTAAAAGAAAGAAGGGAATTAATTTTTGTTTAGGCCTTTAGTGTTTCATTTAGGGTTATTAATTTTTGTCTTTTAATTTTTGTTTTTATTTTTCGAATCGAAGAATTTGTAAATCACCACCTAGGGATTAGGTAGTGTCAGATTGTCTAGTTAGAATTAGTTCAGTGAGCAGGGTGTGCGAGTTTACAAAGCTCTGTAGGCAGGAGCAGTGTTTGCGAGTAATCAAAGCTCTATAGGTGGGAGCAGAGTTTGCAAGTAAACGAAACTCTATAGGCGGGAGCAGGGTGTGCGAGTCTAGTAGAGTGTTTGTGAGCGGGAGCAAATGTTTGCGAGTCTAGTAGAGTGTTTGTGAGCGGGAGCAAAAGGGTCTGCGAGTCTAGTAGAGTGTTTGTAAGCGTGATACTGTTTAATTCTAATATAAATCTGGGAATGCAGCAGTAGGCAGGGGTTGCCGAAGCTGGGTAAATTTGGTGTGTGATTTACTTTTCAGCATATTTATTTCTGCAGTTTGTATCTGTGTTTATATCGAGAAAATTTGCTATAACCCTATTCACCCCCCTCTAAGGTTAATCTAGATCCTACAAAGTATCCAATGACCTAGCGGCTTAAGTATCCAACGACCTAGCGAGCTCCAGAACAAAGCCGCATATATACTCTCTCTCATTAGGTCGCTTGCGACCTAAGCAAGCCGATATAACATTTATGCTTTAAGTGCTAAGTCGCTGACAGCCAAAACCTGATTGAAAAGGTGCTTCACTAGGTCGTGGACGACTTAAGTTACTTCAAGACCGACCTCCCATAAGTCGCTACTATCTACTAACTCGCCCAGATGACTTAGTACGACCTTATTAAGTCGTAAACCACATCCTTAGGTCGCCGGCGACCTACGACCCATCCAAGGTCGCTCGCGACCTACGACCTAGTCCAGAAATCTCCTATAAATACGGCACTAGCTCCAACATTCGAGGGATCTTTTTGGCTCATTCCTGGAACGCCGATACTCTGCTGAATTCTCGACTCACTCGACACTTCAAACACGAAAGGCATCTCAACTAACTTCAAGAGGAAATCTAACACAATCAACATGGATTCAAAGAATTCTTCTACATCGGAGTTCTAGTTGTTTGTCTCATCAATATTGTAATTGAAAATTGTTGTAAAGTTGTAATTGATTCAGTAATAAAGAGGATTAAAGTGGACGTAGGCTCAACCTGAAGCCGAACCACTATAAAATTGTTGTCTTTTACTGCTTTCTCTGTGACTTTCCTACTTGCTTTTAATTACTATGTTCACAGGTGCTGCTTTCACTTAATCTCCACACACACCGAGGTGTTAGCGTTCAATTTTTAGCGCTAACATTTTTTGGTGTTTTCACTGAGAACCCAACTCAGGCTACCTTCGTCATTGCTTCGCAAAAGTTTGTTGAAAGAGTCTCTCTCAAAACCAGAAGTCTATCAGAAATAATGGCTCCTGGAAGAAATCGTGGATATACAAGACCTAGTAATGTCCATGAAAATACTGCCACTTCTCCTTCATCAAGTCCAGCAGCACCAAGTGCCAGAATTACACGAGCAGAGTTAGATGCTGTAGTATCTGGATTATACCAGCAGATGGAAACTCAGAACGCTTCAATGCTTGAGAGGATAAATGCTTTGCTCGGAGCAAACCGTCAACCGGTGAATAACGAAGAAAACCTTGCAGATGATTTTCATGATCCTGAAGAGAGGAATATTCCTCAAAGAGCAGCTAGCCCCGTCAAAGAAACACCTCCTCAAGCTGGAGGATCGATACCACAGCCAACTATCCGCGAACGTTTGTCCCGACAAACTTCCGAGAAAATGGCCGAAGTCTGTCCTGCAGATCCTTTAAATGATGAGGAATATCTTTCGGGCATGGTGTGACAAATTATGAAAGAAAGCATGCAGAGAGATGAAGATGAGAAGGAATGGGGATTTGCTCCGAGCAAAACTTCGTTCACTGAGATGATTCTAAAGGCAGAATTCCCGAGGAAGTTTGTTCCTCCTACCATCCCGGCTTATAAGGGAACAAGCGACCCCAATCAATTCCTGTATAAATACGATTGGCACGTGACTGGTGCTAGAGCATCTGATGAGATCAAATGCCGGTACTTTTCGGTATACTTGGAAGGTGTGGCTCTGCTATGGTTCACAAAGCTTCCGGTCCGATCCATAGACCAGTTCGCCGATTTGACTTGGAAGTTTAAAGAGCAATTCAGATTGTATGCTTCAAAAGCAAAGGATATTATGTCACTGTCAAGCCTGGAACAGAATCCTGGGGAATCTATCAGGTCTTTCTTGAACCGCTTCAACATAGCTTTGGCTGAAGTGGACAATGCAGAACCACAGATGGTCCTGACATACTTGATGAGGGCAATTAACAAGTCAAGCAAATTTGGAAAGTGGCTGAAGATGAAAGAACCGAATTTGCTTGAGAAATTCTATAAGAAAGCTGATGAAATCATGCGCTTGGAAAGCCTTCGGGCACCAGTTAAAGCGGCATTGACAGAGGTTAAGGATAATGCTACTACTCCTACCAAAAGAGAATCCGAGAGTCAGAAAAGGGAAAACAATGGTGGAAAGAAACAGAAAGATATGAAGAAATCGCGCTTTTTAAAATCTTTAGATTTCACTCCTTTGACCGACCCTCCGGAGAATATCTTCTTTGCTACCAAAGATGCGGTAGAATATCCTAAACCGCCTGAGATGAGGGTTAGCAAAAAAGCTGCTCAAAGTGGGATATTCTGTCGGTTTCATTACCAACCCGGTCATGATACCAACGAATGTCGCCATCTGAAAAATTAAATTGAAGAACTACTGAGAGAGAACAAGTTGCAGCAATATGTTAAGAGAAGTAGAAATGACCTAACTTCGTCTACTCAGGGTCAGCAACTTCCTGCTCATCCATCTGGCTCGGGTGAGAGGAATACTGTGCATGAATCGGAAATGCATGTCATTAATGTGATTACAGGAGGGCCTCACCCAGCAGGCAGAAGCTGGGGCGAGATGGAAAGATATGCCCGTGCCTTGAAGTATGCACCAACAGAAGAAAGTGTTTTTGTGCTAGAAGATGCTGCACCTTTGAAGCAGCAGAAAACTTTTAATGATGATATTGTGTTCAGAGCCAGGGACTCTATGCGCATTGAAGCTCCAACCATGGATCCTTTAGTCATCTTTGCAGGCATTGGGCCGGCTATTGTGAGAAGAGTGCTTGTAGATTGCGGCGCTTCTTGCAATGTTCTCTTCAAAAAGACATTCGATCAAATGAAAATTCCAATGGCTGATGTTCAAGCCTCATATCAAAAGATTGTTGGGTTCACTGGGAAAACGAAGCAGCCCATTGGAACGATCAACTTGTTTGTGGAACTTAGAGAGGGGCAGAAAAAGGTAGTTCGGAAACAGACTTTTGTAATTGTTGATGAATTTTCTGCCTACAACGCCTTCCTAGGCCGACCAACTCTTGCGGCTTTTAAGGCAATTCTCGCCCCGTGGTGCCTCACTATGAAATTTCCCACAGATAATGGCGTTGGAGTTATTAAAGGGGATCAGAATGCTGGGCGAGAATGTTATCTAATAGAGTTGCGTGAAGCAAGGAAGAGAGAGATGGGAAAAGATGCGGCAGCCCCAGTCCGCATCAAAGATCCAACCTTGCAGCAATTACAGGGTGGACCCTATACTGGCGAGCATAGCAGGGCACGAAGAGAAATGGATCCCAGAAAAGATAGTGCAGGGGAGAATAGAGTGGTGCCAGTTGAAGTAACGGTGCCAGTACCTGTTGACCGAAAGATCCGAATAAAGTGGTGAATGTGGGTTCGCAACTTAGTGTGACGATTCAAAATTCCTTGATATCATTCTAGAAAGCAAATCTGGACGTATTCGCTTGGACTCATGCTGATATGTGAGGAATATCCCCAGAAATTGCAGTACATACTCTGAATATTGATCCGAAGTTTACACCGGTAAAACAGAAAAGAAAACCCAGGGTCCTGAAAGGTCAGCAGCGTTGAAAGAAGAGGTAGACCGGGTTATGGAGAATGGTTTCATCAAGGAGTCTACTTATCCGAATTGGGTTTCAAATCCAGTACTGGTTAAGAAAGCTAATGGGAAATGGAGAGTTTGCATTGACTTCTCAGATTTAAACAAAGCCTGCCCCAAAGACTGCTTCCCATTACCCAGGATAGATCAGTTGGTGGATGGAACAGGGGGCACGAATTGTTATCTTTCATGGATTCTTACTCCGGATACAACCAGATTATGATGCATGAGCCGGATCAGGAGGATACAAGCTTCATCACCGATGTTGGTCTCTATCGCTATAGAGTCATGCCTTTCGGACTTAAGAATGCAGGGGCAACTTACCAAAGACTCGTCAGTGCTATGTTCAAACCGCAGATTGGCAAAACTATGGAAGTTTATGTTGACGATATGTTGGTGAAGTCAAAGAAAGCGGTAGACCATATGGACCACTTGGCGGAAATGTTTGCAATCCTCCGAAAATATGGAATGAAACTTAATCCTTTGAAATGTTCATTTGGGGTGGAGTCCGGAAAGTTTCTGGGTTTAATTGTGAGTGCTAGGGGCATTGAAGCAAATCCTACTCAGATTGCTACCTTAAAAGAAGTAAAAGCTCCTAGAACGAAGAAGGAATTGCAAAGTCTTAATGGAAAAGTCGCTGCCTTGAGTCAATTCATTTCTAAAGCTACTGATAAATGCATTCCATTCTTTGATGCACTGAAGAAAGGAAGGAAATTTTTTGACTGGACTCCTGAATGCCAGAAAGCTTTCGACGAGTTGATTCGTCATATGGAAACGCCTCCAATACTTTCTAAGCAGGACAATGGTGAAAATCTTTTGGTATATTTGGCAATCTCATCTCATGCTCTCAGTGCAGCGTTGGTACGGGAAGACGAAAGAATTCAGCGCCCGGTCTATTATATCAGCAAGAGATTCACCGGGGCAGTGATGAATTATTCAAAATTGGAAAAGCTCGCCTATTGTCTACTCATTGCATCAAGGAAATTGAGGCCGTATTTCCAAGCTCATCCTATCGAAGTCCTCACCGATCAACCTCTAAAGCAAGTCATGTTTCGTCCTAAGACTTCGGGTCGTCTTCTGAAATGGAATATTGAACTCAGCCAATATGACATCACTTATCATCCCCGGAGAGGAATCAATGGACAAGCTTTAGCAGATTTTATCGCAGAATGTACAGATAAAGGTGATAGTGAGGAAGAAGTGACTTATAATCCCCTAATTCAATGAAAATTATATGTTGATGGTGCAAGAAACGATTACTATTCCGGAGCTGGGGTTGTGCTTGAAACCCCTGAAGGGCGGTCGTTGTGCTATGCATTGAGATTGGAATTCCCTTCGACAAACAATGAAGCAGAATATGAAGCTCTTATTGCCGGCTTGAGAATTGCTAAAGAGTTGAATGTCAAAGTGTTGCAGATCTTCAATGATTCACAGCTTATTGTATGTCAAGTCAAGAAAGAGTTTCAGACTAAAGGGGGAAATCTGCGTGCTTATTTGTCAAGAGTTTGGGAACTTCTCAGTGATCTTAACCATTATACGATAAATCATATACCCCGGGAAGAGAACATAAAGGCAGATTCTCTCGCAAAGTACGCAAGCACTGGTGAAGCTCAATTATTGGGATTAGTTCCTGTGGAAGTCCTGTCATCTCCAAGCATTGATGAGATGGATATTGACTGGATCATGACTATGTCTCAAGAGCAAAAATCATGGATGACTCCGATAATGGAATATTTGATCAACGGTTCTCTACCAGAAAGTTCAAAAGAACGACAGAAGTTGCTAAGAAAAGCATCTACATACATAATTCAAGATGGCCGGTTGTACAGGCGGGGATTTTCAATGCCATTACTCCGATGTGTGACCAAGGAAGAAGCTAAAACATTTCTATATGAAGTACACGGAGGAGAGTGTAGAGACCATTCAAGTGGTCAAACTCTAGCAAAGAAAATCCTCCGATATGGGTATTTTTGGCCAGGTATTAATCGTGATGCTGCAAGCTATGCCCGAAATTATGACCGATGCCAGAGATTCGCAAAAATCCCAAGAGCACCTTCCACTGAGATAACACAGATGGTCAGTCAGTGGCCATTTGCTATATGGGGAATAGATCTCATCGGGCCTTTGCCAACCGCCAAATCCGGAATCAGATATGCTATTGTTGCTGTTGATTATTTTACTAAATGGGCTGAATCTGAACATTAGCTACTATTACCTCTAAAAGAGGATAAACTTTGTAACTAAGAATATCATTTGCAGGTATGGTGTGCCTCAAAAGGTAATCACAGACAATGGAACCCAATTCGAAAGTGAAGAGTTCCAAGATTTTTGCAAGCGATTCAAGTTCCAAAAAAGCTTCTCAGCAGTGGCTCATCCACAAGCAAACGGGCAAGTGGAAGCAGTAAACAAAATTATCAAATCAACCATCAAAAAACAGCTGGAAAAAGCGAAGGGTGGTTGGGTCGATAAGCTTCCACTAGCACTATGGGCATATAGAACTACCCACAAAACTACGACGGGGCACACTCCATTTTCATTAGCATATGGATCAAAGAAATGATTCCGGTGGAGATAGAAGTCCCTTCACATAGAAGAATTCATTTCAACCAGGCTGAAAACGAAGAGTTACAACTTGAAGCACTTGACTTCCTTAATGAAAGAAGGGAAGAGGCTCAACTCAGAATTGCAGCCCATCAGCAAAGAATTGTCAGGCATTTCAATTCCAAAGTTCGTCAACGTAGCTTTGAGATTGGAGATCTAGTCTTGAAAAGGGTCATGACAGCAACAGGAGTGTTTGCGCCAAACTGGGAAGGGCCATATGTCATAGGCCAAAAACTTCTTCATGGCACTTTCAAACTGACAACTGTCGAAGGAGATCCAATTCCAAGAGCTTGGAACAGCAGTCATTTGCGTCCATATTTTACTTAAAATCTTTGCTTAAGTTTGTAAAAAGAATTATGAATGTATGATTCTTGTATTGAAAGCCATTGTAAAGCCAGTGCAAGTGAATAATAAGAACTATAAAGTGGATGTAGGCCCAGTTCTTGACCGAACCACTATAAATATTGTGTTCTCTACTGCTTGTTTTATTTCGATATATAAAGTACTTCAATTGTATTGCTAAAATGTTGTTTTAATATTGCAGGCTATTAAAACAAAGCTTACCCATCATAAGACCAAGCGATCCCTGACATCACTCAACAAATGAATATCTAGCCACAAAAATTCCAGATTCAAATCCTATATAAGAAGTGCTTCAAGCAAACAGTTGGTGGTTCCGCCAGAGGTAGACCCTTCCTAACTAATTGTGAACGTTTGTGCAAACAAACATTCGATTAATTAGCCTGTGTCTACCCCTGCGGACTCATTTAACAATGAAGTACACTTCTTTGGTTACAATAAGCTACTTGCAAAAGAAAGGAATGTGCGCTTGGAAATGATAACAAGGAACCACTGATATGAGCAAATGGCGAAAAGACATGGGCGAGCAGGCAACAAACAGCAAAAGACCTCCTCGGATGCACAAGCCCTCTTCGTAGGCACAAGCCCTCTTCGGAGGCATAACTCTTCGGAGGATAAAGACCTCTAATGGGACCTGCTAGAAAAAGTGAGTTCTCTTTCTCGACAGAAAGTTGTGGATTGATCGGTGGCACAGGACACCCGTTAACTAGCTGAGAATGTTTGTGCAAACAAACAATCCAAGTAACTTGTGTCCGCCCCGTGAATCCATCAAACCGAGGGAAGAAAACACCAAACTTCCAGGCAAAGGCCCTACTCGGAGGCACGCATTCCACCGAGATTTGAAATAAAACTTCACAAGTGCTGGAATGTGAAAAGCCCTCTTCGGAGGCCCATTTCACCATAGTTGAAATGCTAAAAGACCTTTAATGGGACTAGCCAGAAAAAGAAAGTTCTCTTTCTCGACAGAAAGTTGTGGACTGACCGGTGGCACAGGACACTCGTTAACTAGCTGAGAACGTTTGTGCAAACAAACAATCCAAGTAACTTGTGTCCTCCCCGTGAATCCATCCAACCGAGAGAAGGAAACTCCAAACTTCCAGGCAAAAGCCCTACTCAAAGGCACACATTTCACTGTGATCTGAAATTAAACTTCACACGAGTCGAAATGTGAAAAGCCCTCTTCGGAGGCCCGCTTCCCAGCGGACAGGGAAAAAATAAAAGCCTCTCCCCAGAGGCAGAAACAAAAAAGCCCTCTCCCCAGAGGCACAAACAAAAAGCCCTCTTCCCAGAGGCACAATCAAACAAAAAGCCCTCTTCCCATAGGCACAATCAAACAAAAGCCGTCCTCGGAGGCACAAGCAGGTCGAAGCCCTTTTTCAAAGGCCCACCTTACCACGAAAGAAAATTCACTTGCCAAAATAAAAGTGACTTTCTCCAAAAGTGAAGTGTAAAAACTTCGCGAAAAAAAAGAGAGAAAACTTCTCCAATACGAGGCGCATTCTACTAAATCAGAAAAATATTTCCTTAAAATGGAAATATTATCCTATAAAGTACATATGCAAACTTCCTTCAAATGGAAAATTTGTTCTCTAAAGGAAGAGTACAAGTCTTCTCGAAATAGAAGAATTGTTCTCCAAAACTTTGCCGATGTGAAAGAGATTGCAATAAACCATGGTATGGGAACAATATATTATAGTTGCAAAAATGAAAACAATGCTCAAACAACATACCATAGGTTTACTGCAACATCACATAGAGAAAATAAAGAAACCTGTATAAAAAAAAGGAAGAATAAATGCATTCTCAAATACAGACAAAAGTTTGTACAAGTAAAAGAATCATTTTATTCCATACTATAAAATTGTATACATGTGCAGGTTTCAAAACAAAAGAAGGCGGCGGCCGGTACCCTCATAATCGCCGGTCGACATAAGTATTTGTAGATACAAGCAAAAAAGTGAAAAACAAGACAAGAAGCATAAGTCCCAAGCCAATTATTTCTTCTTCTTGCCACCTTTCGAGCCAATGCCTGGCCGGATGATCAATTTTTGGGGCCGGCTTGCGAGAGTAGGGGAAGAAAGAGGAAGAGGTGCAATTGGGTGTTCTTCTATTTTTTCCTCGCCAGTAGAAGCTTCTCTCTTTTTCTTTGAGACTCCGCGTTTTCCCCTCTTCATAGAAGAAGACTCACTACCCGGAGTGAAAAGAGTGGATAATGTTATGTCATCAGAAGCAGTCTGCTCCGGAGTTCTCTCCCCTTCTTCAGGTTCTTCGACCTTTTGTTCCTGAGAAGCAACAGGATCGTCCAAGTCACGAAGAGCCTCTATCTGCTCTTCTTGCGACCCCGGTTGAGAGATAGAAGGGGAAGTACCCTGAAGAGGCGGAGAGGAAACAACTGGAAGAGGGGAAGGCTGAGCAACACTTGGTGCTTTCTCTATAGGAGAAGAAAAGTTAAAGTCAGTATTCCTCATAAAAAGAGGGGATAATGGCTCATCGACACTTAAGAAATAAGCAAGAAGCTCATCGAACTCAGTCGAAGCGAACAAGCAGTCCACTTGAGCGAGATCAACACTGAGTTTACCTGGAGAAGTAGACTTCACTATGTCAACTTCGAAGTCCTGCGCTTCAGCGCTTTCTTGAGCCTCATCTCCAATGTGGGCGGTGGTGCTTTCAATAACGGCTTTAGCAGGAGGAGGAGAATGGGAACTGGAACCAGCAGTATCGATATTGGCCGAAACTGAAGGTAGAACTGGGTCGGTTGAGATTGTCTTTCCTAAATGTTCTCCTTCTGTTGTTTCGGCTCTTTCTTTAGCAAGCTGCTCCTTTCGCCTTGCAAGAGTGGCACATGCATCATCATCTAGATAATGCGCCATTAAATCTACTTCGGCATATCCGGCTCCTCCAAACATATCAAGTATGGCCTCCCACACTTTGGCCAAAGTGATTTCATATGCGGGCCTCAAAAACTTAAGGCTACCACGCCCCAGAACGCTATGGATGTAAAACTCGAATAGAGTGGAGCTGACTTCAGCTTTAGTTGCCATATGAGACTCTTCGGCCACAGCTTTGCCGGCAACAGCTTCGTCACGCTCCTTCTCAACTTCAGAAAGTTGAGTTTTGAGCAGTTCAATCTCCAAGTTCTGGGCGTTGGTTTTCTATCGAAGTTGAGCAACATTAGCCCGATAATTTTCTACAGCTTGCTGCTGCGCTTCAAGTTTGGCTTCAACATCTCTCTGCGCTGCATGAGCATCTCTTACTTGTTTTTGAAGCACTTCTTCTCTCTGAGAGTAGGAAGTGGAAGAAGTAGCGTGCTCTTCCTTGAGTTTTTCAACTTTTGCTTCAAGCTTCTCATTATAAGTGGCTATGCTCCTCATTTCCGCGTCATACTGCTCAAGAGTTTTCAGCCATTCAGATTTGTCGTTTTCCATTGTTAGCATGGCCTCAAGATTCGCGTGATTTACTCTCTGAAGCTCATCAACAAGCTTCTGCCAACTAGACATTCTCTCGATATCTAGTTTCATAGCATCAATATTGCGCAACATAGCCTGCTTGTCAATCGGGACTAAATCAAGGTCAAAGTGCACTCCCTTCAAGCACCAATGCGGAAACCGACTTTGAAGAGTGGCCCGGCCTGGTCCAACCTGATATGAGGGTCTGCCAATAATTGTTTGAATATCGGTACGAGTAAGGGCAGGAGATTGAGAAGGTACAGGAGCAGCGGGCCTTTCAGGAAGTTCGGACGCCGACTTTTCACCATGTTTGGCCCTTTTACTCGCATCTTCAGGGATGTGGCTTTTCCCTTTATCGTCACGGGATTTCCGTTTATGAGAATCGTCTTCTATCTGGGAAGAATCATGTCGCTCATCTCGTCTTTCATGGCGTTCTTCATAGGCGCGCCTTTCACGAGCCTTCCTCGCAGCCTTTTCTTCGTCAGTTTCCCAAGAAGCAGGAAGATACCTCCTGGGGTCATAAGCACCGCGCTTCCCATAACGCTAAAAATCGTCGTAGTAGGAGCGGCTTCTTCCCATTGGAGAATCTGAAAATGAAGAAAAGATAAACTCAGAAATCTTGAAAGCAAGAGAGTTGAATGCATATAAGTGCTGAAAAGTCCTAAGTGTGTGTAACGTGCAAACTACGTGCATCAAATCACGAACCACTCCTGGGTTGGGAGGTGGTGATGGATTTAACAGCCAGTGTCAACTCTTGGGCTGATGGAGTTTGTTGCAGAACGGATGTTGCTTCGACTGCTGAAGAAGTAACTTTAGCAGTGATAGGATCATCTTTAAAAAGCTCTTGTGAAGTAATCATCAGGTCGCTTGTGACGCCCCACCTCTATGCCCATGCTAGCCAAGAACACTGCGATGTAGTGCTGTCGGCTAGCATGGAGAATAAGGCTGTTGAGGAGCGACCATCCGTGTAATTGCCTTGTGTGAGCACTGATATGTCAGATAGTGAAACATGGATTTTATTTCAGGAGGAAATCCGACATACCGATGCAAACTCAAAGCTACTACACAGTGACTATAATAGTTTAGGACAAAATATAAACTAATAACATAGATAATATAAATGCGGAACACAGCTGAAATAGAAAATCTCATATATATATATATATAATAACTGATGTCAGTTACAATACATTTGACACGGTACATATGATACAACTACAACAGTCGACTAAGGAAGTTACATATACAAGTATATTAACGTATATAATATACATGAATACATATCTTCCAATACAATTACACTGACTACTATAAATGACGATGACTACTCCAAAAGATATGAAAGGACTTCATAGCTCTAGCAGCATCCTAAAGCAGAATATCTACAACCTGAAATAACTCGGGTCTGACCTGAGTATTACATTCAAAAGAAAATAATACTCGGGTCAGTCTAATTCAAACTCAGTTATTAATGCACAGAAGCAATAATAATCAAATAACGAATAGATGACAGTCACAATAAATCTCGTCTATCCAATCACTAATAAGGATGAATTGGACAAAGGAAACAATCTAGTAATTGGAAACATCAATTAAAACGTCAACTCGAGTAGGGCTGCAGTATACGCAAGCGTGTACTGCCTCGCCACTACAACATGCATTACACAAAAGATCAACGCATCAAAAGCAAAAGAAATACCAATAAAATCGATACCGTGTGGCTGTAGTTCACGTTTGCGTGCACTGCCTTGCCACTACAGTGATGATGTACCCAATGAATACCGGTTGGCTGCAGTTCACGCTTGCGTGCACTGCCTTGCCACTACAGTGATGATGTACCCAATGAATACCGTGTGGCTGCATTTCACGCTTGCGTGCACTGCCCCTGCCACTACAGTGATGATGTACCCAATGAAAATTCACAAGCATCGCTGTGAATGTCATAAGGCCGAGTGTCGATTAAATTGCAGAGACAAATGCGAGGTCAAGCCCAATGAATCTTAGGCTCAACTCAAGACGAAGAGTAAAGTAGCAAGTCATGTACAACAAAACAAAATCAAGAAATGTATAAATGAACATGAACAAGTACTGCGCATATACAAGTGCACATGAGAAGGCTGCACATGGTCAAAATGAATCAGAGGTGCAATCGAGAAGTAGTGCAACTCAAATGAGTAAGTGTACAAGGCTGTGTACAACATGAAGACACAGCCGAATGAAGGTGAGAGCACCAATAATATGGCAACACAGCTCACAACAGTAGTGAGGCAAGTACCAACAGCATGTGAAATCATCACAACAGTGAATACTAACAGCAATCAAAACTACAGAGGTCAAGTCACGACTATCGTGACTCGACACAACTACAAAGAAAACTCAACTCGAATAACCAAGTGCACAAGGCAATGGTACAACTAAAAAAATAGAAGGAGGGTGATTACAAGGTACAGTGAACTACGTAGCACAGCAGCACTAAAAATAGTGCTACAGGCCAGGAAGTAAGTGGGCAAGTCAGAGATTCGTAAATGAATCAACCACAACATATAGTGCAGCAGGTCAAACAGCAAGCATTGATGAAATATAAATACAAACTGAATGACATAATGGTAAAAGTGATATGCACAATATCAGGGGCATGATATGAAATGTGCACAGTAAGTGTACAACTAAATCAAGTGCACAAAAGCCAACCTATATATAATTTCAAGCTGCAGGTCAAAGGTATAAAGGCCGAAGCAAGTATACAAAGGAAGTGCAAAGTTTGACAAGTGCAAATACTACGAATCAGACTACAAGAAGATCCAAACTGTCGCAAGGATCTCAACGGTTCACATTTCAGTGACAACATGCCAAAATGAACCAGTGAAGAAAATGAAGTGACACAATGAAAAATGCAGCTGCAACAGTTCAAGGCAACAATAACAACTCAAATGCAACTATGTCATATATGATACAGTGACTGGTGAATAACTAAATGAAATTGGACCAAATTCAACTCAAATGTAAACTATATCACACCTGATACAGTGACCATATGGATGCAAGCAAATACATCTACTGGATGTAAATGAAAAGAGTGAAGTCAAGGCTGATGCCAACAGTAAATGGCCAAGGTTATGGAATTTCATAAACAAGTTAAGTGTGCTATTGGGAAAATGCAACAATATATGCAGACTTGAGAAAACAGTGTTCAAGATTGAAGCTAACAGTTCAGATTCATATGTAGGCAATGCCGAATAATTCGTGTAGGTAAAATCGACAAGGGTCGAAGTGCTACCGGTGGTGGTACGATAGAGCTAAAGTCGAACGAAACAACATCGTCAAACTTAAATTCAAAAATCATCAAGGCCGTGAATTCATCACTTTATACGACTCGATAAAGGAAGAGAAACATCAAGCATTTTTGTATG
This sequence comes from Allium cepa, assembly GCA_030765085.1. Classification (NCBI taxonomy): domain Eukaryota; kingdom Viridiplantae; phylum Streptophyta; class Magnoliopsida; order Asparagales; family Amaryllidaceae; genus Allium; species Allium cepa. Next base: position 867,910,599 of record CM060943.1, on the reverse strand, counting down.
AATGAAAATCAAAGAATTCAAAGCCTTGGAAATCACCATAAAAATGCGACTAAAGTCAACTGTCCCAAAATCAACTCAAGGCAGAAAAAGTATCAACATCGACAAGAAATCAAATCGAAGCCGAAGACCACGAAAACAGAACAAGCAAACGAGGTCGAACAAATTCGAATTAGATGTGAGTAATATAAATTACTCACCTTGTTGCCAAATCGATGTAGCCGAAGTCCCCTCGAGCACGACTATCTTCGAAGCAGCCAGGGCGACGTCGTTGAAGCTGGCGCCTTCGATTTCCAGAAGCGAGCGATCGAAGAAGCCCTAATTTTTTTTTGAGGGGCGAAGAATCCAAGAATCGAAGTCGCCATTTATTTTCGTTCGTTTAGGTTTTTAGGGTTGTTTTTTCGAATGAATTAAAAACGAAAAGGGGACGGGTCGAATTTATTTAAGAATGGGAAGGCATCGAGATAAAGGGGACGGGTCCATTTGCCTTGCAAATTTTTCGCGGCTTCAAACATTTGAAAATGTGGTCCGAGAATTTATTTTAAAGCCCGTCAGCATTTAACAGATTTTTCAAACGAGTTTCAACTGGTTAAACAAAATTCCAAACAGCAATTTGCTAGGAAAAGCAATCGTCCAAAGACGATGAATAATCGGTACGAAATACCGAGTTGTTACATCGCTCAACCCCTCAAAAGTATCATCACCACTGTGCCTAGCGGGACTTGTTCTTTCAGCTCCTACGTCACCAGATCTTCCGGATTGTTGAGGAGGCTCCTCTTCTTCGATGACCGGGGCAAGTGCATGTTTGTCAGATGACCCCGCAACATCAATTGAAGTAGAACACTTTACCAAGGAAGCCTCAACAGTGTGTTCTTTCGGTGAAAGTTCTCCAATGAGAGCCGGGGCATCCGATATTTTTACTGGAGAGTCGGGGACTTAATGAGGTTGGGTAGAACGAGACGGGTGCAAAAGCCCGTATTGGTCCAGAAGTTCATCTTTCAGCAAAAACTTAACACTTCTTTCTTCAGCCGACACGACACTTAATCTATCAAAAGTGGTCTTGTGACTGGGATTTCTAGAGGGAGGAGGAAGTGCTGTAAAAGAAAAGAATGAAGTTAACACTTAGCAATTCGGATCTTGAAAAGCTGAAATGGAAAGAACGGGATGAGCAATCTTACTTCATTTTCTCCAGATGGCATAAAACCCTAGGGGGCAGCGGACGAAGAAGAATTGATTCAGAAAACCGTGAGAACTTTCGAAAAGATCGGTGATAAGTTTACGATTTCTGGCACTTCTCACGAGTATAAAGTAGGGGTGGTCTTTATTCTTTGAAAATGTGCATAAGTAGCAAGTTTCTTCAAAGCTCGAAAGACAGTTAAGTGTCCTCCTGAATAAAACACACAATCCCATCAGGATGGCGTAGCCATTGGGATGTAGTTGAAAGGGAGAGATGGTTAGCCGGAAAAGGAGTTGATGAAGAAATTCATTGAAAGGAGTAATGGCACCACAAAGGCACATCTGACGGTTGACGGCGACAAAACCGAGAGGTGGCCTGTCGGCAGTATCATTTGGACCAGGAAGTATAGCATCCGCTTCGGCAATCCCAAATTGAATTCGTGATTGATTGAATGCCCGCTGACTCAGGGTAGTTGGAGTTCTCTCCGGAAGATCGACCAATGGGTCGGCTATCGGGAAGACTCCTTCAGATTGCTCGATTATCTCTTCTTGAGAAGACATTCTACACAAGGAACTGGATATTCAAGTGTGAAGGTGCACGTTTCCTAAATGTGTGAAGTGTTGTGCAGAACCAATAAAATAACAAGAAAATATAACTGAAATTTAACTAATTAATAGTTGTCAGTTAAAAAGCTTCAGGGCTTGTTGTTCAAAGTTCAAGTACAGTGTTGAAGCAAACAAATTAGCTTTGGTTGGTTAATTCAACATCGTTTTAATACTCCACTTGAGTTTATTGATTCACAACATTTCATATAGTTTCTTTAAGTTGATTATCTTTTATCGACTAATCTGTCATTTGATGTGCGCTGTCAATGGCAGTATATTCGTCCCATTTTCTGCAAATGTTGTATTTGACAGGTTAATAGAATTAAAGTTAATATAATCTGCAAAAAAGCACAACGAGTTCAAGTAGTTCATTCTAGCTGTTCAAGTTGGAAATTCAGTCAAGATTTGTTAAAGCTTTGCAAATGTCCAAGGCGAACTTTCTTAGGTCGCATTGTTCAAGTTAAAGAGTTCAAGGCATAGAACTTCAGGGCAAGACAATGTAAATTTGGTTAAGTATTAGGTTGTTCAGACACTCTCACGACCTAAAAGCTTAAGTCACAGGAAGTTAAGCCACATCAAGTATCCAAGTGTTAGCTCGTCTGCGACTTAAAAGTTGTGTTCTAAAGGTTTGCTCGTCTGCGACTTAAAAGTTGTGTTCTAAAGGTTAGCTCGTCTGTGACTTAAAAGTTGTGATGCAAAGGTTAGATCGCTCAAGTCATGATGCGACCTAGAGGTAGGTCGTTAAAGAGGATGATTTGTCAGAGTAATGGGTCATGCGTCATAGGTCGCAAAGCCCTTAGGTCGTCTGACTCATTAGGTCGCTCTGAGAGTATTTCAGGAATATGCCTAGCTTTCTTCCATCAAGAAATCCTAAGTCTTATCCTCCACTCGCATGCTGCCACGTATTCATCTCCCTCACCTCACCGAAGTATCACAGCAAAGCCTAAAACCTATTAACCCGATAACCATCTCCTTGTCTCCTCCAAACTCCCAAAACATCCTCAAAAACCCCTAATCGATTCTAAAAACTTCACATTCACTAAGATAACTCCATGAAACCCTAGGCCGATTCACTTTTTAAAGCAATCGCCAATGATTCAACAATAATCGGAAGGCGAATCAGGACATAATCTTACAGCATGGGGGCGAAAATGATCGAAATTACCTTCATTTGCTGTTGGAATCAAGAATTGGGGATAAAAAAGAGGAGATTTTGCGATTAGCCTCTGAGCTTGAATGACAACAATGGCGGTAAAGGGATAGGTGATAAAGTGAGGGGAACGAAGCGACTTACAGTTTATAAAGGAAACAGAGGAAGAAGGTGAATGGGTGCGCGAGTTAGCAATCTTCTTGAGTCGCTTACGACCTAGCAGAGTTATATCGAAGCATACAACCTATAACCTAGGCATATGCTTCGAGGGGCAAGTGTTAACTTCTCTTTTTCACGAATCAGCGATGTAACGAGCTAGATATGGCAGCGACCTAACGACCTAGAGTATGAACGAGTTAACTTGGACGCGACTCAACGACCTAGAGGATTGAAAGGCTCAATGACCTAAAGTTATCGACGACCCTGCGACCTACAGGGCTCAGCGACCTAAAGGAGCAGATGGTCCAGCGACCTAGTGAATCAACGAGTTAACAACGACCTAACTGCTAAAGCGGGTTAACGACCTAAAGGGTATCGCGACTTAACGACCTAACAACCTAAGCGACCTAACATGGACGCAAGGCCAAGAGCGAGCTAGCGACATAAGGTACTAATCGAGTTAAGCCACTCAGCGAGCTAATGAGTTTAACTATCTGAAGAATGTACGACGTAAGGCAGAATGCGACCTAGCGGCTTAAGTATCCAACGACCTAGCTTGTTATGTATCCAACGACCTAGCGGCTTAAGTATCCAATGACCTAGCGAGCTCCAGAACAAAGCCGCATATATACTCTCTCTCATTAGGTCGCTTGCGACCTAAGCAAGCCGATATAGCATTTATGCTTTAAGTGCTAAGTCGCTGACAGCCAAAACCTGATTGAAAAGGGGATTCACTAGGTCATGGACGACTTAAGCTACTTCAAGACCGACCTCCCATAAGTCGCTACCATCTAGTAACTCGCCCAAATGACTTAGTACGACCTTATTAAGTCGTAAACCACATCCCTAGGTCGCTGGCGACCTACGACCCATCTAAGGTCGCTCGCGACCTACGACCTAGTCCAGAAATCTCCTATAAATACGGCACTAGCTCCAACATTCGAGGGATCTTTTTGGCTCATTCCTGGAACACCGATACTCTGCTGAATTCTAGACTCACTCGACACTTCAAACATGAAAGGCATCTCAACTAACTTCAACAGGAAATCTAACACAATCAACATGGATTCAAAGAATTCTTCTACATCGGAGTTCTAGTTGTTTGTCTCATCAATATTGTAATTGAAGATTGTTGTAAAGTTGTAATTGATTCAGTAATAAAGAGGATTAAAGTGGACGTAGGCTCAACCTGAAGCCGAACCACTATAAAATTATTGTCTTTTACTGCTTTCTCTGTGACTTTCCTACTTGCTTTTAATTCCCGTGTTCACGGGTGGTGCTTTCACTTAATCTCCACACACACCGGGGTATTAGCGTTCAATTTTTAGCGTTAACAGATGCATTTGATGTTACAGCCAACCAATAGATTTGTTGGGATGATGCTTTTTCGAACTGCACCTATGAGACTAGCACTTGTTGCTGCGATTTTTTTATTATATAGTAGTTTCACCTACTTACTCTTTATAAAAAAAATTCTCAGTGATAAAATAGGCGAGCACTATATTTTAACATATACATTACACATAATATAGAAAAATAATTATCGAAGGAAAAGACCGATAAACATTATGCTTTTTTTATCCATTACGACTCATATCTCTGACCAAGTTGGTTCAAAATCTAAATACGATTATCCTTCAAACCATATAATCTAATGTTATGCACATTTCAATACTATGAAGTTACAACTACAGGTCATTTAAGTATATGAATTCATTTTTGCAGCAATTAATTGCAATGTATTTGTATAGCATATTATTGAATCCTTCTATATCTTTTACTTTTAATGCCACACATTCAATATTAATACATCTTTGATATCTCAAAATTCTCATGGATCTCTTTAATAGCATTTCCGAAAAGTGTGACGACCTGTCTTTCAATTCTCAGAAAGACGTATCATCATTTAGAAGGAAAGAGATAGAAATAGAAAAGATGGAAAGAAAAGTACAACAATCATCAGAATCTCACAGTGGAAACGAAACAAAATATAATATTACACATATCCATTACATAGTTTTACATATCAGAGTACACAAAATAATACGACTTCATTACATTGGACATTTAAGAGTCTGCCAAACCATACAACCCAAAATACAACATCAAAAGTCACTACAACGGATAGAGATAGATAAGTACGTCTGGACTCCAGCTCCAGCTTCCAAAAACATTCGCCAACCCCAACCTAATCACTTGGATACTCATAAAAATTTGAGTACCCAAGAGTTTACGAAAACAAAATAAACTCCGGGTCAGACATGGGTCTGGTGTGAGTAAATAAGTTAAAGTTGTTTAACTTTAAAATCATTTTGAAAACAAAAGGTATCACATAAGACTTCCCACAAATAAATATGGGTAAGTTTTTACCTTACGCTAACCAAAGCATTTGATAGGAAATCCAGTGATATTATAATAGGGTCTAGGGTTTTCAATTAAATAGAAAATAGCAGAAATTGTTACATTTATTAAATTCCAGCATACATGGGTATACAATCAAATCCGGGGGCGCTTATTGGATAATGAGTTTCCATCAATGGCAGGGCTACTGGGGTACTGCCCGTCATAGTATGGGGCCTAGATCACCATATCGAGGAGCCACCCTAACTCCCCTGCAACACAAGGCCTGAATCATCCCTTACTAGACAGCTCCGAACAAGACAACCCCGCAGTTGTGGCCAACAACTGCCCACACAGCCGAAATAATAAGGGACTTCTAGACAGGGGAAAATCTCATCCTACTTGGGCATGACCCACTTAGCCTTGCTGCACCTCCCCTGTTTTAGCCATTCCCAGTTGATGAGGCTTGAGGCTACGATTACCTTCAGAGAACTCATCTCTTAGAATGCTCATCGTCCACCTGACGATGTGATGAAAGCATTCAATCCATACAAGTTCGTTCCGGGTTCGAACGAAACCGAAGGCATTATTTCATTACACTCATTTTGGAATCATCCTCAGAGTTAACGATAATAACCCTTGCACTCTAAAACTCCATCTCGATCTTCACTTGAGATGTCATGACTTAACGTTTAACTTGGATCGATGTGGTTTTCAGAAAATCAAATTTGATTCTCGATCGCGGTCTCATCGAAATCCAAACATGTCTTAAAGGCCAAGTTGTTTAAAGATTTAAACAATTCAATTCAATTTAAACATAGCATACACATCGTATTATCCACAGATAATAACCAATATCTATCACAGATATATACAATATCTCATCATAGAATATCTCAATTATCATCCAACAGATATCAACCAAATCCAGATATTCAATTCAATTCAAAACAATCATCCATAAGCAAGCATATCTCTAATTCATATTATAATTAATTTAACTAATTCAAATTAAATTAATTACTTAAAAATTAATCACTTACCTTGCTTAACCAATCATTAATTAATTAATCTAAATCATTTAATTAATCACTTCTTAATTAACCTTATTATTAGTTAATTAATCTTTAATTAATAAGTAATTCTTTAATTAATAATTAATAACTCCAATTATTTATTATTAAAAACTTGATTAAAAATTAATTATTCCTTAATTGATTACTAATTTACCCTTAATTTATAATTAATTAATCTTAATTAATTTCTTAATTAATTACAAATTTTAAATTAATTTATCTTAATTACTTAATTAATTATAAATTAATTATCCCCAATCATTTAATTAATTAGGCCTTAACCATCAATTAATTTACTATTAATTATAAATTAATTAATGTTTAATTACTTTATTAATTAACCTTAACCAATTAATTAATTAATTCTTAATCACTAATTAATTAATCACTAATCGCTTAATTAATTAGTTACTAATCACTTATTAATTAATCTTTAATTATTTAATTAATTATCTATTAATTATAATTTAATTGAATTCTTAATTATCCATTAATCCATAATTAATTAATTAAACCTTAACAAATTAATTAATCTAAAATTATTAATTAATTTAACCTTAATTACTTTATTAATTAAAGTAAACTTTAATCGTAAAACTCAATTAATTTTCAACACAAAACAATTTAATTAATTACTTAAAAATTATTTCATAATTTAAAACATTCCAATTTGTTTAATCTAATTACCTTTTTAAAAGTTAAATTTAAATGAGTATAAAATCGTTTTTTTTAAACTTAACTATAAAATACTTTGAATTAAAAATATATTTGACATTTCATAAAGTAGTTGAAATAAAATTTTAAAGTTTTAAACTTAAAACAAATTTGAAAACTTTTCAAACATAACTAGTTCCGGGTTTTGACCGACCCAAACTCGATCGCTTGAACCCAAACTTCTTCTTCCCTTTCTATTCTTTAGTTTAAGTTAAAAACTAACCCCAAAACAAGATAACTGGAAAGTATCAACACTTTCCCCCTATCCTTGCACGAGCAATCAACAACGTTTCCCCTTGCACGAGCACGAGCCAGAAACCAATCTGTCGAGCGCTAACCCGAGTTACCTCAACCCAACATTCATTGACACGAATGATGATACGTTCACGTCGTGCCGACGCCGTCGCCACCATCAACGACACTACGCGCAGACCTCACATCGACCATCGACACGTCTCCGGCCTTCAATCATCAATTACGCGAGCTAAATGAAAATAGGATAGCTCGAACCCATCAGCGAGAAAAACATCTCGTCAGAAAATCCCCTTCACCCCACAACGCCAATCATCGATTGGTTCGAGATTCCGGCCACAACATCGTAATACCTTGACGCAGCTATACCCAAATCCACTCGCGACTCGATTCATCCCATCATTCCCAGTCGCGAATTGTTCGAGCACAAACACAACACAGAGCAAAAACCCTAGTTCCCCCAAATCCCAATTCTTCAGTGAATGATTATCACTTCCACTATTTTTCTCGTGTTCACCAATCATCGATACAACTTTCAATCCAAAGCTCGACCCCTAGAATTTACTCAGTCGCCATAATTTTGCCCAAAGACCAATTTCGGTCATCAACCAAATTACCCCTCAAATTCAATTTAAAAATCCTGATTTTTATCTTAAAAATCATGTTTTATAAAGTAGATTCAAGATGTAAAATTGAATCAATAAAATACAATACCTGTTTTCATCATATTATTAATTTTTTTCTTACTGCATCATCTTGATTCAGAAGATTATCAACAAATCTTATTTGAATAAATTTAAACCTTAATTCATGTTTTAAATAAACCTTTTTCATTTGAAGATTCATGCTTAACAATGATTTGTTAAGTAAAATTTGAAATTCTTGTTTAAATTTACTCTGTATCTTGAAACTACAAAGATTACATCTATATATTTACATGCAAGACATTTCTTATCAAAGAATATAACTTTACTTAAATTTTCCAAATAAAAATTTACTCACCTGTCTTATTGTCAAGCACAGACCAAAATTGAATTCTAGAAAAAAAAGAAATGACTGTAGTTTTGGAATTTCTTGATGATGTTGCTTTGATTGCTTCTCAAATCTTGAATTTGATTAGAGCTTAGATACTGAGGAGATTTGAATTTGCTTTACACTTGATTTTTCTTTTTTCTTTTTTTACAGGAACTTGATTTTTCAAATTTTTTTGTAATTTGCTTTGCAGTTTTGAGATTTTATTTTCTTGAAGATTAGTAACTTGAATTCTTGTTTATTTTTTGTTGAAAGAGTGGAAATTGCTGAATTTCAGATCTGTAAGTAGAGGAGTGATATTTTTTTCTTGCTTTAGAAAATTAGAATGAGAAAATTTAGATGAAGAATAGGGAATATCTTTTTATAGAATAATTTTGTTTTATAAAAATTTAAAGAAAATAAATTAAAATTGTGACACTTGAGATTATACATTATTATCTTCTTAGCACATGTTATTTATGTGCTTTAAATTGTAACAAATGTCATCTTCATGCAAAAAGAATTTTAAATGTCTTTACTAATTAATTTTCTAAATTTAAAATACATTTTTAATTCATATAAATCAATTCTTTTTAAAGAAATAAATATAAACCAAATTTGATATTCTAAATAAAATCATAGAAATACACCTTTAAAATCAAAGTATAATTTAAAATATAAATGACTCTATTTTGAATTTCAACTTAACAATTCAAATTCAAATTAAATTTCAAATTCAATTTAAAAATTAAATTTGATACGTACACAATTTTAAAAAATCTATTTCCCTTTTGTATACATAAATTTTAATTAAAATCAATATACACTTACAACTTATTTATTATTATTGTTTAAAATAACAAATTTATTAATTTAAATTAATTTATTAAAAAGATTATCACATTTAAATTGGGTTTGAAATTCCGGAATATCACATTCCTCCCCCTTAAAACAATTTCGTCCCCGAAATTTAAACAAAGGATAATCCAAAATTTTCATTTTATTTCAATAATTCAAGCATACATATCATTCATACATAAGAAATCAACAAACAAAACATCCAAACAACAATACATCCAATACAAACATCATTAGCTATCCGGACACATATCCGGATAAGCCTTCCTAGAACTATCCAGAGTCTCCCAGGTACAATCTTTGGGATCCTCGCTCCATTGGACTTTAACAATCTTAACTATCTTGCTTCTGAGTTGCCTCTCGTCTTGATCAACAATTCGAACAGGATGTCTGACAACTGATAAGTCCGGCTCAACCTCTAAGTCATCCTGCATAGCTGGCTCCACAATAAGAGATGGATCGTGCACATATTACCGTAGATGAGATACTTGGAAAACATTGTGAATTCCGGCCATTCGGACTGGCAATGCAATCTTGTATGCTACAGTGTGATCCTCTCGAGTACTTGGAACGGACCAATATATCTCGGAGCGAGTTTCCCTGTCCTCCCAAATCTTACTGCTCCTTTAATAGGGGAAACTCTGACAAAGACAAAATCACTAATCTCGAACTCCAATTGTCTTCGTCTTTTATCTGCATATTTCTTTTGACGATCCTGAGCAGCTCTCATCCTTTTCTTAATAAGCTCAACTTTAGCAGATGCTTCACGGAGCAGATCTGGTCCAAGCACAAGACGGTATTTGGACTCTATCCAACAAGATGGGGATCTACACGGCCTTCCATAGAGTGCTTCATAAGGAGCCATCTTGATACTTGCTTGGTAACTGTTATTATAAGAGAATTCCACTAGATGTAGATGGTCTTCCCATGATCCACCAAAATCCAACACACAGGCTCTCAGCATATCTTCTAGAATTCGATTTAGCCGCTCCGTCTGCCCATCTGTCTGGGGATGATATGTTGTACTCAATCTCAAACTTGTTCCCATAGCTGATTGCAAAGCCTCCCAGAATTTGCTGGTGAAGATAGGATCCCGATCACTTACAATACTGACTGGAACACCATGCAATCTGACTATCTCTCTCAAAAAGATTTCTGCCAGAGAAGCTGTAGTACGAGTTGCCTTAACTGGTATAAAATGGGCGCTTTTGGTTGAACGATCAACAATCACCCATATTCCTTCATTTCCCTTCTTAGTTCTAGGCAAACCGTGGATGAAGTCCATCGAAATCATCTCCCACTTCCACATCGGGATCTCCAAAGGTTGTAACAAACCGGCTGGCTGCTGTTGATCTCCTTTAAATTGCTGGAAGATAGCACAACTATTAACGAATCTAGCTACATCTCTCTTCATATTCAGCCACCAAAAAACTCTTCTCATATCCTTATACATCTTTGATATTCCTGGATGGATATTCAATCTGCAACGATGACTTTCTGACAACACCTCTTGTTTCAATCCATCCACATTCGGCACACATAGACGGCCATTAATTCTCAAAATTCCTTGATCGTCAATCTCGAAATCAGGATATTGTCCCTCTTTGGTTCCTTGATTAATTTTCCTTAAAGTTTTATCCTCCATTTTCTTGCTTATGATTCTCTCCTAGGGAGATGAAACAACTTCCAAAAGAGAAAGAACTGCATTTCTTCTAAGTGCGTCAGCCACAACGTTCGCCTTCCCCGGGGTATATAGAATATCCAAATCATACGATGCCAAGAACTCGACCCATCGTTGTTGTCTTAGATTAAGATCTTTCTGAGAGAAAAGATATTTCAATGGTTTGTGATCTGTGAATAACTCAAACTTTTCTCCTAAAAGATAGTGCCTCCAGACTTTTAAAGCAAAAACAATAGCCAATAGCTGTAGATCATGCGTAGCGTAGTTCCTCTCATGTGGCTTCAATTGCCAACTTGCATACGCAATTACCCTACCATTCTGCATAAGCACAGCTCCCAATCCAACAATACAGGCATCAGTATACACTTCAAACTTGCTCTTCCCATCTAGAATAGCCAATACAGGAGCACTTGTCAACCTTGCCTTCAGATTCTGAAAAGCCTCCTCACATTTAGGTGTCCCCTTGAATTTAGCTCCCTTCCTTGTCAGCTTTGTTAGGTGAGAAGAGATCTTGGAATAATCCCTAATAAACTTCCTGTAGTAACTGGCCAATTGCATAAAACTGCGAACTTCTGTTGGTGTCCGAGGCTGCTTCCACTCCAAAATAGTCTCAACTTTAGCTGGATCTATAGAGATTCCCTCACCAGAAACAATATGGCCCAAAAATTTTACTTCTGATTTCCAAAAATGGCACTTAGAGAACTTCGCCTTCAGAACACGCCTTCTCAGAGTTTCCAAAACTATTCTCAAGTGCTGCTTGTGCTCTTCTTCCGACTTAGAATAAACCAAGATATCATCAATGAACGCCAAAACAAACTTATTCAAAACATCTCTAAATACTCGGTTCATCAGGTCTACAAAGTATGCATGAGTGTTGGTTAACCCGAAAGGCATAACCAACCACTCATAGAAACAATAAGGTCCTCTAAATGCAGTTAAGGGAATACTGTCCTTAGCTACCTTTAACTGATGGAAACCTGATGCTAAATCCAACTTAGAAAAGATTGAAGCTCCAGGAAGCTGGTCGAAGAGATCATCAATATGAGGAAGAGGATACTTATTCCGAATGGTCTTCACGATAGTCTGCAGAACCTTAACTACCCATTCGACTTGGTGACAAATACTACAGCAGAGTCCCAGCAAGAAAAACTGGGTCTAATCAAACCCTTCTCCAACAGATCTTGAGTTTGCTTCACTAGTTTCTCCCTCTCCCTAGGAGCCATCCTCCTACTAGGTTGAATTACGGGTATTGCTCCAGGAACCAAATCTATACGAAACTCTATTTCTCGGTGCGGAGGCAAACACTTAACTTCCTCGAATACGTCTGAGAAATCCCGGACTACTTCAATATCTTCAATCCCCTCTTGAGAAGCCTCAACTCCATGTAAAAGACTACTCAAGTGAATTCCAGAGTTATCACACATTACTCTGGCAATCCTACCCAGATCAGTTTCCAACGAAACTGTTCTCTCATCACAATTTAAGACAGCCTTATATCTGTCAAGCCAATCCATTCCCAATATAAGGTCAAAACCCTTAAAATCCAATACGTAAGGGTCACAAGAAAAACTATGGGATAGATAGGAGATTCTCAAATCCTTACAGATCCTATCTAATTTGGTCACCCCTCCTATAGGATTAGATACACAGATTGGATTGTCTACGGTATTAGGGGTAAGAAAGAAATTCTCTACAGATTCTAGAGAAATAAAACTCAAAGAAGCACCAGAATCAAACAATACATTAATATATTTGCCATCTAAAAGTAAGGTACCTTCCAAAACTCCTTTGCCCTTAGACGAGGTTGATGGTGCACCTTCTAAAGCAAATACTTTGTTTTGCTGGACTTTAAGAAGGAGCGGGCAATCTTTTATCATATGTCCCAGTTGATGGCAATTGAAGCAAAGAGAATTCTGAACTAAAGCTGAACCTGGTCCACTATAATGCTGTTGCTGCTGCTTTCTTTCTTAAGGACACTAATTTGCCAAATGTCCCACTTGATGACCATTATAGCATTTTCGGGGTCCATTGATGTTTCCAGACTTCTTCTTATTTTGCTTCTTCCAATTAGGATTGAATTTTCTTTTATTAGGATTAGAAGAATTTCCTCCTGATGTAGCTACTCGTGCCACTGATCTTTTGTTCATCAAGTCTTCATATCTTAACGCGATATTAATTAGCTCCACAAAAGACCCTTTCAAATGTGCTGTCATTCTTTCATGATACTCTGGCCTCGACCCTAGTACAAACATCTCGTTCTTTTTAAGAGGGGTGTCTATATGTCCTGGACCATAGCAAGAAAACTCGTTGAATTTAGTCTCGTATTCAGTTATAGTCATGTTTCCTTGTTTTAGATTCAGAAAATCTTGATAAAGACGAGTTCTCCCTATAGTAGGCATGAACTTCTCCTCAAACAACTCCTTAAACTCTTTCCAAGTCATATCGTCCTCCGAGACATTAGCTGTCACTGCATCCCACCAGGATGCAGCACCACCCTGTAATTGGCACGAAGCCATTACTCTCTTCTACTCATCTGATAATTTCATGATCTTAAAGATTTTCTCACATGAGCGAAGCCATGCTTGGACCTTTATTAAAGTTTCTGACCCTTAAAATGGTCTTTCACCAAGATTAACGAAGTCCTTGCATAATGCAACAAAACTGACTGGAGACGGTACTAGATTAACAGCCTCATTATCAGTCTGCTCTCTCCTATTACTGGTTGATGCACTTCCAACAACCCTTCCCCTTCTTCCTCTTGAACTCATTCTGGCTACCTGAACAGGTAACCCAACCAATTTAGATAGGGATATAGTTATAGAAGAAAACTACAAATACGCACTCTCAAGATAGATACTACACCAGAGCCTAGGTGTTTCTCAACCTATGCTCTAATACCGACTGTGACGACCCGTCTTTCAATTCCCAGAAAGACATATCATCATTAAGAAAGAAAGAGATAGAAATAGAAAAGATAGAAAGAAAAGGACAACAATCATCAGAATCTCACAGCGGAAACGAAACAAAATATAATATTACACATATCCATTAGATAGTTTTACATATCAGAGTACACAAAATAATACTACTTCATTACATTGGACATTTAAGAGTCTGCCACACCATACAACCCAAAATACAACATCAAAAGTCACTACAGCGGATAGAGATAGATAAGTACGTCTGGACTCTAGCTCCAGCTTCCAAAAACATTCGCCAATCCCAACCTAATCACTTGGCTACTCATAAAAATTTGAGTACCCAAGAATTTATGAAAACAAAATAAACTCCGGGTCATACATGGGTCTGGTGTGAGTAAATGAGTTAAAGTTGTTTAACTTCAAAATCATTTTGAAAACAAAAGGTATCACGTAAGACTTCCCACAAATAAATACGGGTAAGGTTTTACCTTACGCTAACCAAAACATTTGATAGGAAATCCAGTGATATTATAATAGGGTCTAGGATTTTCAAGTAAATAGAAAATAGCCGAAATTGTTACATTTATTAAATTCCAGCATGCATAGGTATACAATCAAATCCGGGGGCGCTTATTGGTTAATGAGTTTCCATCAATGGCAGGGCTACTGGGGTACCGCCCGTCAAAGTACGGGGCCTAGATCACCGCACCGAGGAGCCACCCTAACTCCCATGCAACACAAGGCCGGAACCATCCCTTACTGCAGAGCTCTGAACAAGACAACCCCGAGTTGTGGCCAACAACTTCCCACACAGTCGAAATAATAAGGGACTTCTTGACAGGGGAAAATCTTGTCCTGCTTGGGCATGACCCACTTAGCCTTGCTGCACCTCCCCTGTTTTAGCCATTTTCGGTTGATGAGGCTTGAGGCTACGATTACCTTCAGAGAACACATCTCTTAGAATGCTCATCGTCTACCTGACGATGTGCTGAAAGCATTCAATCCATACAAGTTCGCTCGGGGTTCGAACGAAACCGAAGGTATTATTTCGTTACATTCATTTTGGAATCACCCTCAGAGTTAATGGTAATAACCCTTGCACTCTAAAACTCCATCTTGATCTTCACTTGAGATGTCACGACCTAACGTTCAACTTGGATTGATGTGGTTTTCGGAAAATCTAATTTGATTCCCGATCCCGGTCTCATCGAAATCCAAATGTGTCTTAAAGGCCAAGTTGTTTAAAGATTTAAACAATTCAATTCAATTTAAGCATAGCATACACACAGTATTATCCACAGATAATAACCAATATCTATCACAGATATATACAATATCTCATCATAGAATATCTCAACCATCATCCAACAGATATCAACCAAATCCAGATATTAATTTAATTCAAAACAATCATCCATAAGCAAGCATATCTCTAATTCATATTATAATTAATTTAATTAATTCAAATTAAATTAATTACTTAAGAATTAATCACTTACCTTGCTTAATCAATCATTAATTAATTAATCTAAATCATTTAATTAATCACTTCTTAATTAACCTCATTATTAATTAATTAATCTTTAATTAATAAATAATTCTTTAATTATTAATTAATAACTCCAATTATTTATTATTAGAAACTTGATTAAAAATTAATTATTCCTTAATTGATTACCAATTAACCCTTAATTTATAATTAATTAATCTTAATTAATTTCTTAATTAATTACAAATTTTAAATTAATTTATCTTAATTACTTAATTAATTATAAGTTAATTAACCCTAATCATTTAATTACTTAGGCCTTAACCATCAATTAATTAACTATTAATTATAAATTAATTAATGTTTAATTACTTTTTTAATTAACCTTAATCAATTAATTAATTCTTAATCACTAATCACTTAATTAATTAGTTACTAATCACTTACTAATTAATATTTAATTATTTAATTAATTATATATTAATTATAATTTAATTTAATTCTTAATTATCCATTAATCCATAATTAATTAATTAAACCTTAACAAATTAATTAATCTAAAATTATTAATTAATTTAACCTTAATTACTTTATTAACTAAAGTAAACTTTAATCATAAAACTTAATTAATTTTCAACATAAAACAATTTAATTAATTACTTAAAAATTATTACATAATTTAAAACATTCCAATTTTTTTAATATAATTACTTTTTTAAAGGTTAAATTTAAATGAGTATAAAATCATTTTTTTAAAACTTAACTATAAAATACTTTGAATTAAAAAGATATTTGACATTTCATAAAGTAGTTGAAATAAAATTTTAAAATTTTAAACTTAAAACAAATTTGAGAACTTTTAAAACATAACTAGTTCTGGGTTTCGACTGACCCAAACTCGATCGCTTGAACCCAAACTTCTTCTTCCCTTCCTATTCTTTAGTTTAAGTTAAAAACTAACCACAAAACAAGATAACCGGAAAGTATCAACACTTTCCCCCCATCCTTGCACGAGCAATCAACAACGTTTCCCCTTGCACGAGCACGAGCCAAAAACCAATCTGCTCGAACGCTAACCCAAGTCACCTCAACCCAACATTCACTGACACGAATGATGACACGTGCACGTGCACGTCGCGCCGACACCGTCGCCACCATCAACGACACCACGCGCAGACTCCGCATCGACCATTGACACGTCTCCGGCCTTCAATCATCAATTACGCAAGCTAAATCAAAATAGGATAGCTCGAACCCATCATCCAGCACAACATCTCATTAGAAAATCCCCTTCACCCCACAACGCCGATCATCGATTACTTCGAGATTCCGGCCACGACATCGTAATACCTTGACACAGCTATACCCAAATCCACTCGCGACTCGATTCATCCCATCATTCCCAGTTACGAATTGTTCGAACACAAACACAACACAGAGCAAAAACCCTTGTTCCCCCAAATCCCAATTCTTTAGTGAATGATTATCACTTCCACTATTTTTCTCGTGTTCACCAATCATCAATACAACTTCAATCCAAAGCTCGACCCCTAGAATTTACTCAGTCGCCATAGTTTTGCCCAAAGACCAATTTCGGTCATCAACCAAATACCCCCTCAAATTCAATTTAAAAATCCTGATTTTTATCTTAAAAATCATGTTTTATATGTAGATTCAAGATGTAAAATTGAATCAATAAAATACAATACATGTTTTCATCATGCTATTAATTTTTTTCTTACTGCATCATCCTAATTCAGAAGATTATAAACAAATCTTATTTGAATAAATTTAAACCTTAATTCATGTTTTAAATAAACCTTCTGCATTTGAAGATTCATGCTTAACAATGATTTTTTAAGTTAATTTTGAAATTCTTGTTTAAATTTACTCTATATCTTGAAACTACAGAGAAGCATCAGGAAATTTAAACATGCATAATTTAAAACAAAAATAAACACAAAGATTACATCTATATATTTACATGCAAGACATTTCTTATCAAAGAATATAACTTTACTTAAATTTTCCAAATAAAAATTTACTCACCTGTCTTATTGTCAAGCACAGACCAAAATTGAATTCTAGAAAAAAAAGAAATGACTGTAGTTTTGGAATTTCTTGATGATGTTGCTTTGATTGCTTCTCAAATCTTGAATTTGATTAGAGCTTAGATACTGAGGAGATTTGAATTTGCTTTACACTTGTTTTTTCTTTTTTCTTTTTCTACAGGGACTTGATTTTGCAGATCTTTTTGTAATTTGCTTTGCAGTTTTGAGATTTTTTTCTTGAAGATTAGTAACTTGAATTCTTGTTTGATTTTTGTTGAAAGAGTGGAAATTGCTGAATTTCAGATTTGTAAGTAGAGGAGTGATATTTTTTTCTTGCTTTAGAAAATTAGAATGAGAAAATTTAGATGAAGAATAGGGAATAGCTTTTTATAGAATAATTTTGTTTTATAAAAATTTAAAGAAAACAAATTAAAATTGTGACACTTGTCATTATACATTATTAACTTCTTTACACATGTTATTTATGTGCTTTAAATTGTAAAAAATGTCATCTTCATGCAAAAAGAATTTTAAATGTCTTTATTAATTAATTTTCTAAATTTAAAATACATTTTTAATTCATATAAATAAATTCTTTTTAAGGAAATAAATATAAACCAAATTTGATGTTCTAAATAAAATCATAGAAATACACCATTAAAATCAAAGTATAATTTAAAATATAAATGACTCTATTTTGGATTTCAACTTAACAATTCAAATTCAAATTAAATTTCAAATTCAATTTAAAAATTAAATTTGATATGTACACAGTTTTAACAAATCCATTTCCCTTTTGTATACATAAATTTTAATTAAAATCAATATACACTTACAACTTATTTATTATTTTTGTTTAAAATAACAAATTTATTAATTTAAATTAATTTATTAAAAAGATTATCACATTTAAATTGGGTTTGAAATTCTGGAATATCACAAAAAGATGCTTTTCACATCTTATATATTTAATCTGGATGTTCTCAAATAGTCATATGCAGCAACAAAAACATTTACCGAAACTTTATTCGTACGATATTGGCCTCATTTATAACCATTTACAGGGCACTAATTTTAAGTCAATGAATTAATAATATATAATCTAATTAATAAATTAGTACACTGACATTTGTTTAGTTGCTATCATCTTTGCTTCAAAGAATACTCAATTTATTACCGCCACCATTCTTATTAATTAATGGGGTCTATAAATTTGTCCTTACACTGTTTCTTTTTTTGGTTTTTAAGTCGTACATACCTCAAAATTTACAAATGGATCTCAAAATTTCATACCATCCAATAACCATGTAATAGCTGCATCTATTTTATGATAGTATGTGAAGAAATCTCTGATCAATGCCACTTTCTTTTCTGGACTTGGTATTTCAAAATGATAGGACTAGTTATTAGAATAAAGCTAGACAATGGAGTAGAATGGAGAATGTGTCATTTATTTACACTTTTTAATGGATAAATATGATCTATAAATGAAGACCCGACCTAGAAATAGATTAAAAGTAAAGTTAGGGAGGAGAGCTACCCTTATGGTCAGGTCAACAAGCCTGGTCGATAAACATTTATTAAAACTTAGGGCTTGCATATTTTTCTAACATAATTTTCTCCATTGAATTTATTTTTCTCCATTTTTAGTGGTTCTTTAATAAACCTTTTCTTCAACATCCTTCATCTTCAATTAGTATCCAGATATTTAATTAGTGTTTATTGTACACAAAATATTACTCTAAATTGTATTATCGTCAATCTGTAAGGGCAAATCTGTATGAATATTACAATTGCACTTGCTCATGGAAAAGAAGTTCAATTTCTCAACTTTGTTAAATTATAATTGTATGGCCAAATTTGCTACTGGTACAAAAAGTATGTATTTTACCGTGCAACTACTATAAACTTATGTATGGCATATATTTTCATTAATAAACTAATAAAATAAATCTGCAATTTTTTTCATGGAATGCTACGGGCTTTTTCTCTATACATTTTTTGTACCCCTTGAAAAAGAACTTAATTAAAAGAAATATCTACACAACTGAACATGAAATCAATAACCAACATCACATGCTAAACATGCATGTTGTGTACTATAAGACCTATACATGATAAGCAACACCATGGAAGCTAAAAACACACTACACAAGCAAAATGAGATCGTTACAAGTACTGTCTCCCTAATTGTCTTATCTCTTTCCTTTAACTGATACGGAAGCAACGACCATTATATATAAAATATTTCATGTTTAATAATAAAATATACTAATTTAAATTGAATGACTAATTCTTTTCTTTGTTCCATAATGGAATGCATTTATAGGTGAGCTTATTGTTTTGTTATAGGCATTCTGCGCGGCTATTGAATGATGCAATATGGACTAAATTTTTAAATGAGATACTGCTTTTGCTACTCATGTTTGAGTTTATTTAGTTGCGCTAATCTGATTTTTCATTTTGTTTTGATGAAATGTCAGGCTATGAGGGTAAATAGTAATTTGCATGTCATTACTGATGTCCAAAGGAGAACTAGGACCATTGAAATTGAAAATTCATTTCTTCCAATGATGACACTAGTATGTGTGTGTGTTTATATATATATATATATATATATATATATATATATTGGAGTGATTGATATTCCGGCATTATATAGCGGATGAGACCCTATGCGCCCACATAACGGATGATCCTTTATACCGCGATATCCCCCTCGAAGTGGGATTGGTATTTTAAATTGTTGTTTTAACGTCTGGGGATGCAGTTAACAGGTTGGAGGGCTCCAACTGCATTCCTCAAAATAGTGGAATTTATTTTTTATAGTCTATGTTTATTTGATAATCTGTGATAGGTTCTATTGATTATATTGGGAATTGAAAATATTGAATGCTATGCTTTGATTGAATATATTTTGGGTATTTTGAGATATCAAAAATATAAGGATTGAATTTTTAATAGAAAATAGAAGAGGGAATTCTAAGTAAAATAAATATAGTGAAATTGGATAAATTAAAGAATGAATTTGGGAAAGGATAAAAAGTTGATTTTTAAATTCTAATAAATAAATTCCGAGTATGGGAAAGGAGTTTTTTGAATAAATGGGAATAAATGAATTTTTAAACATAAGTAATATTAGTTAAAGAAATAAAAGATTTGTTTTTAAATTCAAGGTTTAAAAATAGTTTGGGAGAGATAAGAAGAATTTTGGGAAAAGTATGAAATTGTTATTTTCATTTTAAATAAAATTAAATATCATAATAAAAGGACGATCTGAATTAATGGGTTTTGAAATAAATTGGAGAAGTAAAGGAATTTATTTTTAAATGGAGTAAATTTTGCAAATCGATTTGGAAATCGATTTAGTATTTGAAACAGTCTTTTAAAAGGGAAATGAGACTATGGGATTTATAGAGTTTATAAAGTGAAATAAGATATCAATAGATATTTAGGAGTATAAATTCACGATGGAAACTTATAAAGGAATGGGTAATTGTTTAAAAAATAAATAGTGGTTTTACATTTAAAAGGTGGTAAGGAAAATTTATGGGATTGATACAAATATTAAACTGGAAATAAACCAAGAAGGATTTATAAATGATTAGACGATTATATTGAAATGGAAAGTGAAATTTCTTGAAAAGCCAAGTGTATTTTCAAAGAAATATTTTAAGTATAAATTAAAAGTTTTAAATGTTTTAAAGAAGAATGTTTTATTTTGAGAAGTTTATTATTTAAACTGCCTTAAGATTTTAAAGTAAATATTTATTAATTTAGTTATAGTAATAATTATTTTAAGGCTTAACTAGTTTTGATGATTTGAAAGATAATTATTTAATATTTATACCTTATAGAATAACTTTTAATTTTAAATTTGTTTTGGCTTAAGTTTTACATGGAAAATTATTATTAAATTTCATAACTAATATTTAAAAAAAAGCGTTTTAAATAGTATTTATTTTAAGTGTTTTAAAGTATATATTTTGTATAAAATGATTTAAATTTATTTTAAATCTAAAGTATTAAGACTTGGTGATTTCCAGGGGAAATAAAACAATTAGGTGGGAATTTAATCCGCGTGAGAAGAAGTGATTTGAAACTATTTTAAAAGGGTTGAATTGTAGAAAATATCCTGCGAAGATATTTTGAATAAATAATTTGGGTAATTATTAAGGCTTGATGGTTGTTTGTGGATGTTATATGATAGTTAAATAACCAACTATCAATATTGGTTAATGCGTTGATCGTTTCAAAGAGACCGAGATCGGGATTAATTTCTCGAAAACCACTTCGATCCCGTTTGAACATTTTTGTGAGGAAGATAAGAGCTTGGAGTCGAAGATGGAGCAGTGAAGTGCAAGGGCTAATCGCTACTAATCCTGAGGGTGATTCCAAAATGGATGTAGGAGTAGTACCTTCGGTTCCGTTTGGACCTGGAACGGACTTGTATGGATGAATGCTATCAGAACATCGTCAGGAGGACGATGAGCATTCTCAGTGAATGTGTGCTAAAAGGGTAACGCATAGCCTCGAGCCTCATCAACCGGGATTGGCTAAAACAGGGGAGGTGCAGCAAGGCTAAGTGGCTAGCAACCAATTAGGGTAAGGTCATCCCTGTCTAGATGTCCCTTATTATTCGACTGTGTGGACGGTTGCTGATCCTAATTGTGGGGTGATCTTATTCGGACTATCCAATAAGGGGTAGCTTCAGTCTTATGTAGTAGGGGATTGGGGCGGATCCTTGGTACAATGATCTAGACCACGTACTGTGATGGAAGTACCCTAGTAGCCCTGCCATTGATGGAAACCCAATCTCCAATAAGTGCCTTCGGACTTGTTTGTATACCTATTATGCTGGAATTTAATGAATGTAAGAATTTCGGCTATTTGAATAAGTATTTGTATATAGACACTACTATAATATCAAAGGATTTGATATGAAAGTGTTTTGGTTATCGTAAGGTAAAAACTCGACATGTTTATTTGATGTGTGGTCTTACGAGATACCTTTGATTTTAAAGGATTTTGTAAACTTTAATAATCCAATTGAGTGTGTTTTCTCACGCTGGTTTTCCAGACTGACTTGGATGTTATTTCACTATAATGCTCGGGTCAGACCGAGTGTTATACAGTACAAATTCTAGATAGACTACTGTGAAGCTCAAGAGACGAGCTGGATGATGTAACGACCCGATATTTTCAACCATTCGCTTTCGCACATGTCGGACTTGAATTGCTCAAAATACTGCGTTGTAAATAAAATTTGGAAAATCTCATCATATACAGTAAATAAATAATCACATAATCATAGACACGGAGTAAATAATAATGCAGCGGAATTAAAAGAGATAGTAGTTCATGAAGCTACTATACAAAAATAAGATATATCAGAGTTAAACAAGATACAACAGAATAGTACAAGATACATCACGTACAAATCAGAATACATCACAGAAATCACTGGATACCGAAAGCAAATAGATGGCTGGATCTTCAAGCAAAGCTCCAACTCCGAAGGTGAGTCTTGAATGTTGAATCACTTAGTCTAACTCGAGCATAAAGCAAAACACAAAACACTCGAGTCATGAGGTAAATACTTATGAACTGTAAATCAACTCAAGTGAACAGTAACAAAATGCATCAGTAACTTGAAGGATGCTTGGGATCGCCCATCCTTTAAGGACCCGTTAAACTATTTACTATGTAGTAATATTCGCTATTATCATAATTTCCACAGTAAAATAAACGTACTTTAAAAAAAGAATTAAGGGGTTACCCATATAGCCCTTAACACGTAATAGTTCCAGTAGTCTATACAATACCTGCATATCTCCTGATCGGGAGACTATGAGAAGATACTCCATAGGTACGACACAAATCAAACTCGTAGTAAGGCTTGCTATGGTAGGTGACACAACACATAAGGCAATGCCAGGATAGATATACCAATTACGCACACAGGCCGACGGCAACGTAGCAGCCACTACGTCCACCTCGGAACACACTCCCAATCAAAATCGGAGGACGACCATCAAATTAACAATAAGTAAGAGTATAGTATCAAAGAAGTGTGTCTGACCAGAGGAGCTACCCCTTTTGGCCCGAGATCACACCTATTTTAGCCACCTTAAGCCAACTCACAGAAATCAGGTCCACGTAATATACCTACAGAACGTCGCCTCCATCCTACTTCTGGAATCTCCACCGCGTACATAGTTGTTAAAGTGGTTTTCGGAGTTGGCAGAGAGTATGACAATTTTCGATCCCGGTTCCTTTGACAACCAATCGTTATTATAACGCCGTGGTCATTTCAAAATAGTTTATACTACAAAAATAAAATCATTTCATTTCAAACTATATTCTTTTCAAATAGTTTATACTTCAAAACAAAAACCATTTTTATTTCAAACATATATTCAAATCAATACATATCATTTCCATTTCAACCATATATTCACCTTTCAAAAATCATAATACTTTCAAAATTATAACTCTTTCGAAACCAAAATAGTTGAAATCATTACACTTTGAAAATCACAACATGTCGAAATCATACACTTGAAATCATGAAACATTCCTTTAATTCTTTACATTTTACAAATTTATTCAATTAAACCCAAATTTTCAAATTTCCAATTTAATTCAATTCAAACCATCAGTTTCAATTTAATTTTGTTTCCCAACATACCATTTCAAATCTTATCAATTTCAAATACAGACTTGATCCACAAAATAGACTATTCAATTTTTAATATATTTCAAATCTTTAATATAACTCATTTCAAAACTAAATTTGATAATTTCATATATATCTAATTTAACATCATAATTACTTAGTTTTGAAATATTCATTTCCTAAATCCAATATCATTTAAATAAACCAGAATTACAAGTAAAACAAATGTCCTTTCATACCAATATAAACTTCAAATATTCATTTATTAAATAGATCAAAATCAAATATCAATCCAAATTCATATTCTTTATCAAAATAAAGATCAAATCATTTCCAAACCATTTCAATCATCAGAATATCATATCCTTTCAAAACCTCATTATCAAATCATTATTTGAATTCAAATTCAAATATCCATTAAATATCGTTATTAAATCAAATAAGTCATTCCTTTATTATTCCAAATATCATTACAAAACATATTTCAAAAATTTCATTCAAAAATTCATTTATCTTATTACATTTCATTCCATTTAAACATAACAAAGTAAAACTTATTTAAATTAAAATTCCTTCGAAATTCAAATTTAAATATTAAAAATATATGTTCAAACTCTTGAAATTTCACAAATAATCAATTCCAAAAGTTAAATCATTTGACACTTTAAAAAATAACACAATAGTGTTAAAATCTATAACATTTCAAAACATTGTCAAATTATAGCAACGATAGCATTTATAAAGTGCTATCGTAGCTTATAGTTTCCAAAATAGTTTAGTTCAGGAACAACGACCTTTATAAAATGCCGTAATAGATATTTAGTTATTTCAATCATAGTTAAATCCAAAACAACAGCACTTAAAATGCTGTCATAAGACTACAACATTTTTTGGGAATGCTATTAAGAAAATTCCAGATTTTATTATAACTTCAGAAACATTAAAACTCCAGAAAAAATTTCTAATTTTAATTTATAAATCAAATTTCTGGACTTCAAAATTTCACATTTAAATAATTTTAACATATGATTTATCATAACAAAATTTAATAATTAAATATCCAATTTAAAACTCAATTCATTTGTTAAGTCAAAATTTCATTGTTTTCTTAACTTATAAATTTAATAAAACTTAACATTTTACTTCAAATATCATTTCAAAACTTTAAATTTAATTTCCATTATTTACTTACATTTTAAAAATATAATTTAAAGTAAAAAATCACATTCACTTCAAATTTACATACTTAATTTCAATTCAAATTTTTAACTTTCTTAAAATATATGAAAAATATTTAAATCATAATTTCATACTTTAAAATACATATTTATAAAAAGATCATTTAAAATATACCACCAGGTCTGTATATAATTTTCTATCCTAGGTCAAGTGATACGGATATGTATCATTTTAATCTGCAATTTAAAAAGAAAACCCGGGTTCTATCATTTTAAACCCGCAATCCCAAGTCAAATAAAATACAATAAAAATCACTTGAGCCTATCATTTTAGTTCATAATTATTTTTCCCTATTCTAATGTCCGTTTGGGTATGTATCATTTGAACCCATAGTAATTCTATTCTACTAGGGAATTTGCAGTGTGATCATATACAGAAACAAGATAAACAATTATGCTAACATGTCAATGTCACAATATACTGTCATATATCATATGTCAGCTGATAATTAACAAAATTAACATGGTAATCACATGGCATAGCATATCATTTAATCATCATTTACTTGCATAACATTTTTAATCACTAATCACTTGTCATCAATTTACTATTTCATAAGTAAAAATGTCGGAGTGAGAAGGACTCACCTTTGTCAAAGCTAGAGATCATTATGACACACAAGAACGATTCCAAAGGCACGACATGCACGACACAACACGACTTTTGCTTTGGATGAGTGGAGAGCCTTGATATTGATCTTGTATACAAAAAATAAACGAGACAATATAAACATATATGTACAATCAAATGTGAATTGAAACGAAATGGAAATTGGAATCAACAAAGAACATTACCAAGCTTTAACACAAAAGTGATTGACCATGACATAACATAGGTTGGGCCACCTTTAATATTTACTCGGCCATGGTGTAAATACAGTGGTGAGGGCTTGGGTTTGGCATCACAATACACGACTACATGGGTATAAAGGGGTAGGAGTTAGAATATAGGGGAGAATACAGAGGAACAAGGCAAAAGAGGGATGTTTGGTGCACACTAGGCTCGGCCATGTCATTGTTTGGGCTTGGCCATGGAGGGTTCAGGTCTGGTGAAATCTGAAGTTGCGGCCAGAGGTGGTGGTCATGGATGGTGGTGGAGCTAGGGGTGGTAGCCAAGGTGAAATATGTAGGGGATGGTGGAATTTGTGGTCGGCTAGGCATGATTTGGTGGAGCTTTGTAAACTTTGAGGTGATGGCATCATATGGAGGTCATGGCCTGTATTGGACAAGGGGAGAGGTGGTGGTGCTGCCGTGGATGGTGATGGTCGGTGGAGATAGTGAAGGTGTTATGGCCGAGCAAGGCTTGAAGAGGAGGAAGCGAATCAATGAAAAAAAGAAGAAGGGAAAATGGAAAAAAAATAATGAAGTCATTACCATATTTTCTTTGTCCGTGAGAAATGAATTGAAGAGAAGTTTTCACGTGAATGATGAAGAGAAAACACATGACTATGCAAGAATATGTACGGCCAAAGCAAGGCAAATGAAAGGCCAAAGGAAAAATGAAAAAATAAATAAATGAAAAGTCACTAGAAAATGAAAAGGCTTGTCCCTTGAATTTCTAATTTCTTTTAATCAAAATAAACTAATAGAAAGTAAGTAAATAAAAATAAAAGATAAAAACTAAAGTGAAAAAGAAAACAAACAATTATTCTTTGGAAAAATAAAAGTAAATAAACAAATAGTTTATTATATTGAAACTAGAACGTAAAATTGTAAACAAAAATACAATAAACATTGGAAAATTATAACTGCACTTTTAAAATGTTTTAAAAATAAAATATATACATAACATGTCTTGTTACATATATATATACACAAATTAGAACATGATATGATAAGCAAAAATATTATTTATATAAATTAAAATAAACAATTTTGTTAAATAAACGATTTACATACAATAGTTTAAAAAGCTTAACTTTCACAATATTAATCGGATTTCAACGAAATGAAAAGCAGTATACTTGAAATTTAAAATATTTTCATAATAAAATTCGAAAATTCAAAAATTCAAAAATTTTAAATTTTAAATTTGAAAGTCAAATTTTGACCATATTGACCAAAATTCACATTTCTGGATAATATTCTATTTTGCCATGTTTGGAATTATAATTTACATCAAAATCACAATTTAAATTTAAAATAACAAAACTTATCCATTTTAATAAATAAAAATAAATTTTTTAAATCAGAAATTCAATTAAAAAAAAATCAAAAGATGCAATTAAAATAATCATAAAATACAAGGTTGTTACACTCTCCCCCACTCAAAACTTTTCGTTCCCGAAAAGGAATGAGGTATGGGAAAACACCGAAAATGATATAATGAAATAGGATTAAGACAAGATGACAAGAAGATTGAAATTTTACCTGATAACTATTGTTATAAGTAAGTTTAACACGGTAGAGATGATCTTCCCAAGATCCTCCAGAATCAAGGACACAAGCACGAAAAGATCCTCTAGAATCTGATTCACCCATTCCGCTTGACCGAGGGTCTATGGATAGCAAGCGATGCTCAGATTCAAAATGAGTACCAAAGATTATTAAAGATTATATAAAGATTTCTAAACAGACTGGTATAAACAACAGCCTCCTCATTCTATAGTAAGATAAGGGAAATAGGGAAAACCAAAAGATAATTTGAAAGAAAAAATAAGATAATAAATTTGAAACCATAAAAGTTTCAACTTAAATTGATAATTAAGTTTACATAAGTTAAATAAATCTTAACTATCTCTAATTTCATTATTTTATCATCCAATTATCTTAAATTAACAATCTCTAAAATCGTGGATTCGAAAAAAAATCATTTATTATATTCATAATGCACTCAATAAAACTAATTCTTCTTTATTCCTAATTAAAATTAAATTTATTCTTCTCAATATATTTTATCACCTATGTTAAATATATTTATAATTATTATAACTGCTTTAATGTATTCTTAGTTCCTTTAACATCATTTATATTGTAAATTATTCCATAACCCCTTTTCTATTCTATTTACTACTGTTAATCTTTTTCTAACTAAAATTTAAGTGCATAACATTTGTTATAACCACTCAAATTTTATTCGTAAAATCTTTTTATATTGTAAATTATCCAATTACATATTCAACTTCTGTATAATTAAGGTAAGTTATATTAGAATGAAATTGTGTATTATACAAATAAAACTTTCTAATTTAATCATTTCAAGCTTGAACATTTATCCAAATCTTGAAATTACACTTGAAATTATCCTTCAAGATAAAATTTAGGAATTAAATTTCCGATAAATTCCAAACTTTTTAGAGATAAATAAATGCACATATACTATATATATATCCGTTCAAATTTAAATCATATATCAGCATATGTTATAAATCCAGTTTTATTTTAGAAATTCAAATCAATTAAATTCCCCGAAATAAAACTGCAGAAGACTACAGAACGGTCTCTTCACTTCGAAACTCGAAAATGAATGTCGTTGATGATGCAGTGATCACCGAAGTTATTTTCCAACGACAAAGAGAAGAGCACTAATTTTAAACTTTAAAGTTCTTTGGAAACAAATTTCTATTGGAAAATACTTGAAATAGTATGTCCTTTTAAAACTTTAAATACAAGGTTTGAAACCATCGAAATTTAAGTTCTCAAATTATTGTTTTTAAATTCATTTTAAATTTCCAAATAAATTTATAACCATGTTTTATAGTTCAGTTATATATATATATATATGAAACAAGAGATAATGATATATGGATCAAATATTATTTCTTAACAACCAATTCAATAAAATCCAGAATCTTTTTTATAATATAGTTACAAAATTTATTTCATTACCAAATTTGAAAAACATATTGTATCAGTTTGCTCTGTTCAGGTGTTTTGAAAATCTTATCAATATGATCGGACGAATTGATCAGAAACCCAAATCAACATCAACAACTCAAACAACACAATATAGAAAACTTTTTAAATATTAGTTTACAAATACACTTCAAGAATGATTTGAAGATAAGTTGGAAACAAAGATGAGATGATTAAATAACAGAATAGGAAGATGGATAAGCATATATAAATCGTGGGCAACCTTAACCACGTAAACTGTGACTTAAGAATAAGATCGATGTGGATTTCCGGGGTAAATCTACATTCGGTCTCAAGAGATAGAGTTCAAAATTATGAGAGATACTAGCATCTAAACCAAGGATATAAAATCTTTGGTGAATCGATGCTGTTGTAAAGGAGTTTCACCCTGATACAAATCAATTTGAGATTGGCGGGACCGTCGACTCATTATGAAGATCATTCGAAGTGGAGTTATAGGATACTCCTGAATCAAAAGAAGACGAATAATGAGGGACATGAATGGATTTTGGAACCGCAGGGAACGTTTCAAAATTCAAAGAAATCGAGTCAAAAAGGAAGAGATTCAAACTCGAATGAAAGTGATTCTACAAATACATTTACCATATATGCTGTGTTTTGCCTAAAACCAAAGCTCTGATACCACATGTAACGACACGGTATTTTCAACCATTCGCATTCGCACATGTCGTACTTGAATTGCTCAAAATACCGTGTTGTAAATAAAATTTGGCAAATCTCATCATATACAGTAAATAATCACATAATCATAGCCACATAGTAAATAATAGTGCAGCGGAATTAAAAGAGATAGTAGTTCATGAAGCTGCTATATAAAAATAAGATACAACGAAGTTAAACAAGATACAACAGAAGAGTACAAGATACATCAGGTACAAATCAGAATACATCGCTAAAATCACTGAATACTGAAAGCAAAATAGATGGCTGGATCTTCAAGCAAAGCTCCAA
The DNA here is from genome assembly GCA_030765085.1 of Allium cepa. Lineage (NCBI taxonomy): Eukaryota > Viridiplantae > Streptophyta > Magnoliopsida > Asparagales > Amaryllidaceae > Allium > Allium cepa. The sequence continues at coordinate 867,880,374 of CM060943.1, read as the reverse complement.
CTCCGAAGGTGAGTCTTGAATGCTGAATCACTCAGTCTGACTCGAGCGTAAGGCAAAACACAAAACACTCGAGTTAGGATATAAATACTTATGAACTGTAAATCAGCTCAAGTGAACAGTAACAAAATGCGTCAGTAACATAAAGGATGCTTGGGATCGCCATCCTTTAAGGATCCGTTAAACTATTTACTATGTAGTAATATTCACTATTATAATATTGTCTACAGTAAAATAAACTTGCTTTAAAAATAGCATTAAGGGGTTACCCATATATCCCTTAACAAGTAATAGTGCCAGTAGTCCATACAGTACCTGCATATCTCCTGATCGAAAGACTATGAGAGATACTCCATAGGTACGACACAAATCAAACTCATAGTAAGGCTCGCTATGGTAGGTGACACGACACACAAGGCAATGCCAGGGTAGATATACCAATCATGCACATGGGCTGGCTGCAACGGAGTAGCCACTATGCCCACCTCGGAACACACTCCCAATCAAAATCGGAGGATGGCCATCAAATTAACCACAAGTAAGAGTATAGTATCGAAGAAGTGTGTCCGACCTGAGGAGCTACCCCTTTTGGCCCGAGATCGCTCTTATTTTAGCCACCTTAAGCCAACTCATGGGAGTCGGGTCCACGTAATATACCTCAAGAATGTCGCCACCATCCTACTTCATTGTAGAATCTCCACTGCATACATGGTTGTTAAAGTGGTTTGCGGAGTTGGCAGAGAATATGACAACTTCTGATCCCGGTCTCTTTAACAACCAATCGTTATTATAATGTCGTGGTCATTTCAAAATAGTTTATACTACAAAAATCAAACCATTTCATTTCAAACTATATTCTTTTCAGAATAGTTTATACTTCGAAATAAAAACCATTTTTATTTCAAACATATATTCAAATCAATACTCTATCATTTCCATTTCAACCATATATTCACCTTTCAAAAGTCATAATACTTTCAAAGTTATAACTCTTTCAGAATTAAATACTTGAATTCATTACACTTTGAAAATCATAACATTTCGAAATCAAACACTTGAAATCGTGAAACATTCCTTTAATTCTTTACATTTTACAAATTTATTCAATTAAACCCAAATTTTCAAATTTCCAATTTAATTCAATTCAAACCATCAGTTTCAATTCAATTCAGTTTCCCAACAAACCATTTCAAATCTTATCAATTTCAAATACAAATTCAATCCACAAAATAAACTATTCAATTTTTAATATATTTTAAACCTTTAATATAACTCATTTCAAAACTAAATTCGATAATTTCTTATATATCTAATTTAACTTCATTACTACTTAGTTTTGAAATATTCATTTCATAAATCCAATATCATTTAAATAAACTAGAATTACAAGTAAACCAAATATCCTTTCATACCAATGTAAACTTCAAATATTAATTTATCAAATAGATCAAAATCAGATATCATTCCAAATTCATAATCTTTATTAAAATAAAGATCAAATCATTTCCAAACCATTTCAATCATCAGAATATCATATCCTTTCAAAACATCATTATCAAATCATTATTTGAATTCAAATTCAAATATTCAAATTCAAATACCATTTTTAAATCAAATATGTCATTCATTTATTATTTCAAATATCATTACAAAATACATTTCAAAAATTTCATTCAAAAATTCATTTATCTCTTTACATTTCATTCCATTTAACACATAACAAAGTAAACCATATTTAAATTCAAATTCAATTTAAATTCCTTTGAAATTCAAATTTAAATATTAAAAATATATATTCAAACTCCTAAAATTTAACAAATAATCAATTCCAAAAGTTATTAAATTTGACACTTTAAAATATAACACAAAAGTGTTAAGATCTATAACATTTTAAAACATTATCAAATTATAGCAACGACGACATTTATAAATTGCTATCTTAGCTTATAGTTTCCAAAATAGTTTAGTTCAAGAACAACGGCATTTATAAAATGCCGTAATAGATACTTAGTTATATCAAACATAGTTAAATCCAAAACAACAGCACTTAAAAAAGCTATCATAAGACCACAGCATTTTTTGGAAATGCTATTAATATAGTTCTAAATTTTATTACAACTTCAGAGACATTAAAACTCCAAAATTTTTTTGTAATTTAAATTCATAAAACATATTTCTAGACTTCAAAATTTCACATTTAAATAATTTTAACATATGATTTATACAAAAAATTATATAACTAAATATCCAATTTAAAACTCAATTCATTTGTTAGGTCAAAATTTCACTGTTTTCTTTACTTATAAATTTAATAAAACTCAACATTTTACTTCAAATATCATTTCAAAACATTAAAATTAATTTCCATTATTTACTTGCATTTTAAAAATATAATTTAATGTAAAAAATCTCATTCGCTTCAAATTTACATACTTAAATTCAATTCAAATATTTAACTTTCTTAAAATATAAGAAAAATATTTAAATCATAATTTCATACTTTAAAACACATATTTATAAAAAATAATTTAAAATATACTACAAGGTCTGTATATAATTTTTTATCATAGGTCAAGTGATACGGATATGTATCATTTCAATCCGCAATTTAAAAAGAAAACCCGGGTTCTATCATTTCAAACCCGTAATCCCAAGTCAAATAAAATACAATAAAAATCACTTGAGCCTATCATTTTTGCTAATAATGATTTTTCCCTATTCTAGTGTCTATTTGGGTATGTATCATCTCAACTCATAGTGATTCTATTCTAACAGGGAACTTGCAGTTCGATTCGATACAGAAACAATATAAACAATTGTACTAACATGTCAATGTCACAATATACTGTCATATATCATATGTCAGGTGATAATTAAAAAAGTTAACATGATAATAACATGGCATAAAATATCATATAATCATCATTTACTTGCATAACATTTTTAACAGTTTACTAATTCATAAGTAAAAATGTCATAGTGAGAAGGACTCACCTTTATCAAAGCTAGAGATCACTACGACACAGAAGAACGATTTCAAAGGCACGACAAGCACGATATAGCATGACTTATGATTTGAATGAATGGAGAGCCTTGATATTGATATTGTATACAACAAACAAACAAGACAATATAAACATATATATAAAATACAAATGTGAATTGAAACGAAATGGAAATTTGAATCAACAAAGAACATTACCAAGCTTTAACAAAAAAGTCTTGACCATGACTCAACATAGGCTCGACCATCTTCAATATTTGCTCGGCCATGGTGTAAATGTGGTGGTGAGGGCTCTGGTTTGGAATCACAATACACGGCTACATAGATATGAAGGGGTACAAGTTACAACATAGGGCAGAATACAACGGAACAAGGCAAAAGAGGGATGTTTGGTGCACACTAGGCTCAGCCATGTCATTGTTTAGGCTTGGCCATGGAGGGTTCAGGTCTGGTGAAATATGAAGTTTTGGACAAAGGTGGCGGTCATGATGGTGGTGGAGCTAGGGGTGGCGGCCATGGTGAAATATTGAGGGGATGGTGGAATTTGTGGTCGGCTAGGCATGATTTGGTGGAGCTTTGCAAAATTTGAGGTGATGGCATCATATGAAGGTCACGGCCAGTATTGGACAAGGGGAGAGGTGGTGGTGCTTCCGTGGATGTTGATGGTGAGGGTTGGTGGAGATGGTGAAGGGGTTATGGCCGAGAAAGTCTTGAAGAGGAGGAAGCAAATCAATGAAAAAGAAGAAGAAGGGAAAAAGAAGGAAAAAAATATGAAGCCATTACCAAATTATCTTTGGCCATGAGAAGTGAAGTGAAGAGAAGTTTTCACGCGAGTGATGAAGAGAAAACACAGGGCTATGCAAGAAAATGTACGGCCAAAGCATGGCAAGTGAAAAGCCAAAGGAAAAACGAGAAGACAAGTAAATGAAAAGTCACCATAAAATGAAAAGGCTTGTCTCTTGAATTTCTAATTTCTTTTAGTCAAAATAAACTAATAAAAGTAAGTAAATAAAAATAAAAGACAAACAAAATAATGTGAAAAAGAAAATAAAAAATTATTCTTAGGAGATATAAAAAGTAAATAAAGAAAATAGTTTATTATATTGAAACTAGAATTTAAAATTGTAAACAAAATACAATAAACATTGGAAAATTGTGACTACACTTTTAAGATGTTTAAAAAATATATATACATAACATCTCATGTTACACATATATACACAAATTAGAACATAATATGACAAACAAAAATGTTACTTATATAAATTAAAATAAACAATTTTGTTAAATAAACAATTTACATACAATAGTTTAAAAAGCATAACTTTCACAATATTAATCGGATTTCAACGAAATGAAAAGCAGTATACTTGAAATTTAATTTATTTTCATAATAAAAGATAAAATTCAAAAATTCAAAATTCAAAATGTTTAAATTTTTAAATTTCTAAATTTAAAAGTCAAAGTTTGAGCATATTGACCAAAATCATATTTCTGGAAAATATTCTGTTTAGTCATGTTTGGAATTATAATTTACATCAAAATCAGAATTTATATTTAAAATAACAAAACTTATCCATTTTAATAAATAAAAATAAAATTTTGAAATCAGAAAATCAATTAAAAAAATCAAAAGATACAATTAAAATAATCACAAAATACAGGGTTATTATAGACGACGAGGCGCATTTCCGTATATTTATATTCCGCTGTGCAGTGTAAGCTGTATATTCAGCTTCGGGAGGACAAGATCTTATAACTGTCTTGAATTGTGTTGTTGATTTTGTTGTACTCTGATGATGTAATGCATATAACAGATACAGTTCTTTTGCATAAATATTTAGTCATTTATCTATGATATATTGTTCCGCTGCGTTTGTGAGATTCTGATGTTGTTTTCTATTTCTTCTTCTACCTCCTTCTTCTATAACCCTAATGGTTCAATTTTTCGGTATTCGATTGTCCAGCATTTGATACAGTGGACTGTATTGATGTCGATTTTCAGGCGTCGAAAAATCGGGTCATTACCATATATATATATATGTATGTATGTATGTATGTATGTATGTATGTATGTATGTATGTATGTATGTATATGAAAGAAATCTTTCATTTCTTTTGCTGAAACAAGCACTTAGTTGAGAGTATTAATTGCATTAAATGGAGAGAGAAAACTTTTCATTTTCTCTCTTTAATTTGACCCTACTAATTTATAAATGTCATAAATTAGTAATATATTCATGGCATAAAATATTACAGTATCCATATATATTATACCATTACAAATTATAGTTTACAAAGATTTTTATTAAATTTATAAATTGCAGTCTAGGGTCCATTTAATATTTTTGGTTTTATTTACATAAGTATGCATGCATACATACATACGTACACATGTACATATACATATACATATACATATACATATACATATACATATACATATACATATACATATACATATACATATACATATACATATACATATACATATACATATACATACATACATATATATTTGTGTATGTGTGTGTTTGAGTGCACAAAATATACATATATACATTTATGTGTGCGCACATGTGTAACATAGCCATCCGTACAGAGAATAACATGACTGTTTATAGATATGTTGGGATTTACATCACAACAGACACATTAGCTCATTTTATGTGTACTATAATTTATCCAAATGTGTGCTTGTACAATATGGAAAAAAAATATTAAAAAATTATATATGAATATACAAAGACACACACACACACAATACTTAAATATTTTATTGAATAAAACAGTTTCTGCCATAATAAACTAATGTAAAATAATTATATGATAACATTATAATTTTAGAAAATCTAGAAATACTTTTGGGGCCTGAAAGTAATTTATGGAATTTTATCAATAAAAAATAACATATATTATTGAATAATTGGCAAAAGCAATTAATTATAAAAAATATAGAATCAAGTTAGAAAATTCTAAAATATTTTTTGAAGGTACCTAAGACACATTTTGGGCTTAGGAGAACTTCTAGATTTTTATCAGTTGAAATTGTATTCTTAATTAAATAATTGATTGCATGTCAAAAATAAATAGATTTAAAAAAATATTATGTTAAATTTACAAAATCTAATTTTTTTACAGTACGCTTCTAATATGGTGCAACAAATTTAAAAACTATAAAATTGAAATTTTGAACCATTAATTATTTTACACATAATAAACAACTCACCAAATTATTGGATAATAATAAAATATACGTATATATATGCATAGTAAAATATTTTTACTTTTTATGTTTCAAAATAAGTATAAACCATTGAAATAAAATTTTAAGATCAAATATGTATATAATACATAATCCTATATGCAATTATAAACTTCGACGATTTGCAAATATGTATACATTTAATCAATATCTAAGTATATACTACTGAAAATAAAAAACATATTTATTTTTATTTTCCAAAAATTTAGTTCAACAATTAATCAAAAAAAATTACTATAACAAGCACATAACCATTCTAATTTTAACAAATATATATGACCACAAAAAATCTTACCTAGTCTAAATAGCAAACAAATCTGAATACAAATAGATGATTTGGATGTGAATCAATCTTATATGACAACATGATATCAAAAAAAAAAAAAATGAAAATTACCTCCTAACAAAGCCTTTGAGTCCATGTTGAATGAATTATTTCTCTTCTTAGAACACCTACCGATCCGTTAGGTCATTAGTCTTGGATTGGAGATCTTCTACTACAAATTAGTAATTTAAATTGAATTGGGCTTAAGATCTTAGATTTGGTGAAGGAGAAGATAATAGAGGCTGGAATATGATATAGAGAGGCTGCTATAAAAGAATGAGTTAGGGTTTTGAAAAACATCAATATATATGGGATAGTTTGGGAGATTTTAGGCAAGACTTTTTACCAAATCCCTCTAGGTTTCAACCCATGTTTTCCAAGCCCAAACCCATATAAAAGACAAACACTATGTAACTCATTTCCAATCGAAAATCACCTGCCTATTTGGTCTAAATCAAATACATATAATTATATTTAATTATGTATGTTATCGATATCTCATATGGATCTATATAACTATTATAAATATATATATATATATATATATATATATATATCATTTCATTCCTCAAATCATTTTCAAAATTGAACTAATGTTTCATAAATATTGATAATTTAATTTTTAATAAACGTAAACTAATTAAATCATTTGGTCTTAAGAGAATTCATCGATTCAGTTATGTGACTCTTGGGTGCAAATTCAGACAACTATTAAAGTCCAACTATTTGAACATTAACTTTCACACTTCACTTTGTAGGCAGTGTGATAATATAGCCAAATCAATCTGTGATGACCAGTTTTTCCATACCTTTGAAACGACAATAAACCACACATGTCCAACTCAAATTGCACATAATGATGGAATATAAAGGGAAATAAACAAAAATAGACAGACCAAAATCTCACACGAATGGAACAACATATAATGCTGAAAAATATCTTTACAAAAGAAAATCTTTCTAAAGACATATATCAGAGTCTAACCTAAATTCAGCTTAGACAGTTGTAATATCTATCCTCACAATTGCTGACAAAAATCAAACTAAAAATAACAAACCACGGCGGATAATAGAATATGTCATACGCAGATGAATATTTCAAGCTATCCTCCAGAAACTCCAACCGTCTTAAACTAAACCAGAAACTACTCGGATCTGACCCGAATATTCAAAATACCTGGATCAGGCTTGATAAACTAGTGTGAGAAACCCAAATATAAATGATAGTGTCATATATCTGCCTTTGAATAAAATCCTTTGAAAAGAAAGAGCATCTCATAAAACATGCCCACACATAAACACGGATAGGTTTTTACCTTATGATAACTAAATTTTATATCAAAACATTAGATATTATTTTAATGGCATTCTCTTTGAAGACATTTGAAAATAACCTTATTAGTCATATCTGAAATGATTTTCTATATAGCATTTCGAGGCTATTCATTACGCCAGTACAAACAAAACCGTAGGTTCTTATTGGAGAATGGATTTCTATACAAATGACAAGGTGAAGGGACTACCTTCCGGTAGTACATCTCTAGAGGAATGTACCAAGGACCATCACAAAGGATCCTCTACCAACACAAGATTGTTCTATCTTTGTAACTAGATAGTACCGAAAATATCATTTAAAGGTCGTTACCGACTTTAAACCGGGCACCCGAGCATACAAACCACATTAATTTACATCCCGAACGTGATAGCGGGAAGAAATATTTCTAGAAGGGGATGAACATACCCTAATTGGAAATGACCAGCTTAGCCTTGTTGGACATTTCCGGTTGATGAAGCTTGAGGCTATGATTACCTTTTCACACAGCACATATCACATCTCTTAATGCCACATTGCCATTTCCATTGACTACTAGTTGCCTTCCACAAAAATACAACCTTTAAGCTTATACGTCTCAAGGAGGGTATTAAGTTAAGAGAAGTTGTCGTCTCCGCCACCACTGATGAACTTTTGTAAAAATAAATGTACGTAATCTTTAAAAATGCATTGTCGGACAAACATCCATCCAAGTTGTCTAGGAACAGGACAAACCGAAGGCACTCTCCTACTACCACTAGTACGAGTATGTGATAACCCGGAATTTTTGGGCAATATTAATTTGATAATCTTCTTTTATAAATTATTTTAAATGTGCAAAATTATTCTTTTCAAACAAATAAAATATGTGTTTGTCTATGTGTATATATATATATACATATATATTAGAAGTTTGTAGATAGAAAATGGATTTGAAATTCAAAAGTAAATATCTTAAAAATAAATTGGATTTAAAAACTCTATATTTTAAAACTATATATATATGTGTGTGTGTGTGTGTGTGTGTGTGTTTATTTATTAGTGTATAATTCAGTTTTAAATCATTTTCTTTAAAGTTATATAAATATAAATAAAAGGAAATGTATTAATAAAAATTTAAAATATGATATAAAATTATATAAAAACATATAAAATATAAATGTATGCAAATTAACAAGTGTAAACATTGTAACATGCAATTTAACAAGTATCATTAATTTTCTTTTCTTTTTTAAATAATAATAAAAAGGATTACCAGGCTATAAATACATATCTATACTCCTACTCTTTCATTTTCTTCTATCTTTCGCTTTTTCAAAATAAAACCTAAGAACTAAACCCAAGTAAACAACCTCTTGCAAATTTCAACGTGAAGCTTAGACTTAACTCAATTTAAAGCAAAGATCATATCAAAAATCAAGTTTCAGATCATTTTCCAGTTTTCAAGTTTAAACAATTTTCAATTTTCAAAGATCAAAGCATTTCCACTTTTTTCAAAAAGCTCCTCTGTTCTACATCTAATCTATGAGTAAACTAACCTTCAAAAATTTAAATTTGTTTATTTCTTGATTGCGTGTGATAAATACTTTAAGTATGTTGTGAAAAATGTTTGTATGGATGTAAAATATGCATGCATGTCTATATATATATATATATATATATATATATATATATATATATATATATATATGTACATGACAGTGTGCATGTCTATGTACCAGTATGCATGACTCTGTTCTAGATTACAGGTTTTAAAACAAGTTTAAAATTCAAAATCTCATTCTTTTTAGGCCATGATGTTTAAACAAGATATGTTTAAATTAACAAGATCTTAATTTTAAAAATAATTTTAAGCATAATTAGTTTGAGTTTTTCTGGAAAATTAGAAAATACAGTAAAGTTCAAAGCATGTCAAAAATTCGAATGTCATGATTTCTTGTTTCATTTACATCATCTGATTCATATTTAAAAACCATGAATTTTAGTTTTGTAATGGCGGAGAATTCGTGGGTCGAAAGGGAAAAGGGATTTTGGCATTTGCTGGTGATCGGAGCAAAGTGGGTGGTCGGGATTGTGGCTGAAGCTTGCTCGAAGGTTAGGGATTCTGGCAAAAATGACCGATGAATTTATAGTTCACCGTGGTGGCTGAACGTTGGCGATTTAGGGTTTTATGACTTGTTTTCGTTGATTGGGTTTGCAGGCTGGTTCATCAACATCGAGGCATCGGACTCATTTAGAGGTGGGGGAATAGTAGTGTGGTTGAACGACAAAGCTTTGGTCGAAATGTCGAGCTTTTTGGTGGTCTGAGGCGGCGGTCGAGGTGATTCTTGGGTGTCCAGTTTTGTTCCAAGTGGAGCTTCTGGTAGCTCGATTTTGATTTCGTATCTGATTCGAGGATCTGGGTGGTCGGACTGTTATAGGAAGTTTTCTTCAACGTGCGGATGGTCGCAACGCTGATGGGAGCTGCCGTGTTCACCTGTGCTTGTGTATGGGTGTCAGGTGTACATTGTGTCTGGGTCGTTCATGGAAGGAGTAGCCTCGGGTGGGAACTTGGAAATAAGAAGGGATGGCTTGGGTTTGGCTTCGGGTGTGTTCGCGTGTGTTTTACCCTGTAGTAACATTTTTTAATTTAAAACAAAACAAGGATTTAAAAAAAGAGAAGATGAAGAAGTGGCTTGGGTTTGAGTGCGGGTATGCACTGGGTTAGACGTGGGTCAGTGTAAGGTATTAACAAACTTTTAAAAAGTAAAATAAATCAAGTTTAAACAATTTTTAAAACTAATTCTTTTTAAATAATAATTGTTTTATTTAAATTGGGATTCATTAAAGGTTGAAAATAAATTATTTTAAAATTAATTAAATTTAAAGTACTTTATTATGTGACCATTATTTATAATTAATCCTTAAGTAATTTAAAACAAATTTAATAGTGTAATTAAGTAGATTAATTAAATAAGGCAAAATGTTTTTAATTATTAATTAAATTAAAAGCCTTAAGTTAATTCATATATTAATGATAAATTAATTCCAAAAGTTTATTAAATAAACTTAATTGATAATTAAGTAATTAATTAAGATAACGGGGTTTATCTTTAATTAATTGAGACCTTTGTAATTAAAGAATAATTAATTAGTAATTAAAGAATAATTAATTAATAATTAAAGGATAATTAATTAGTAATTTATGGATAATTAATTAATAAATAAAGGATAATTAATTAGTAATTAGTGGATAATTAATTAATAATTAGTGGATAATTAATTAATAATTATAGGATAATTAATTAATGTGAATAATTAAATGATAAATAATTCCATTAATTAATTTAAATAATAATAAATGATTTGTAATTAACTAATGTTAATTGAGCGGGGTTAGGTAATTAATTCTTAAATAATTAATTTATTTTGTGTTAGTTAAATTAATTATAAATTATGTGATTAATTAATCTTGCTTATGGATGATTAAATTGTATTGAATGACTTGGATTGATTAATATCTCTAGTATGCTAATTTGTAATATTCTGTGATATGAATTGCTTTGGATTGAGATGTGATAAATGTATGTTATTTATCTGTGATGAACTGCTGTGTGAATATAATATTCTGAATTGAATTAAATTGTTTTACTTGAACAACTTGGCCTTTAATATGGCGTTTGGATTTCGATGAGACCGGGATCAGATATCAAATTTGTTATCCAAAAACTACATCAATTCAAAAATAAGTGATGGGTCGTGAAACCTGAAGTGAAGATAAAGATGAAGATTTAGAGTGCAAGGGCTATTTGTCGTTAACTCTGAGTGTGATTCCAAAATGAGTGTAGCGAAGATAGTGCCTTTGGTTTCGTTCAAACCCGGAACGGACCTGTATCGATGAATGTTATCAGACCATCATCAATGGAGGACGATGAGCATTCCAAGATATGTGTTCTAAAAAGGTAATCGTAGCCTCAAGCCTCATCAACCGGAAATGGCTAAAACAGGGAAGGTGCAGCAAGGCTAAATGGGTAACACCTAAGTAGGATAAAATTTTCCCCTGTCTAGAGGTCCCTTTTTTGGCAGTGTGGGCATTTTTTGGCCACAACCATGGGGTTGTCTTATTCGGACCATCCAGCAAGGGGTGGCTTCAGTCTTGTGTTGTAGGGGATCATGGTGGATCCTCGGTACAGTGATATAGACCATGTACTGCGATAGGCGGTACCCCAGTAGCCCTGCCATTGTATGGAATCCAATCCCAATAAGCGCCTATATGGTTTTGATTGTGCCCAACTATGTTGGAACGCGAGATGTAAGCATTTCAACTATTACCAACTTTATTTTGAAAACCCTAGACACTATTATAACATAACTAGAATTCCTATAAATTGTTTTGCTTATGGTAAGGGAAATACTTGTCCGTGTTTATTTGTGGCGAGTCTTACGAGATACCATTTGTTCAAAAAGGTTTTTCCAAGTTAAACAACTTAACTTTTTACTCACACGAGACCCATGTCTGACCTGGAGTCTATTTCTATTTTGCTTCAATTCTTGGGTACTCAAATTTTTATGAGTAGCTAAGTGATCAGGTTAGCTTGACGTATTCTGGAAGGCTTGGAACAGGAGATTGGGCGTATCTATATATATCTATTTCGCTCTGTTGGTATCATCTGTTTTTTGTATTTGGGATGTGATGGATATACATGTCTTCATGACTGTCTAATGTGATGTTGTGTAACTGTATAACTATGATGTTGATGAAAACTATGTAATATCTATGTGACATAACATATTTTTCCATTTTCTCTATAAGATTCTGATGTCGTTCTTCCTTTCTTTCCTTCTATTTTATTTTCTACCTATTTCATTCTAATCTACGATACTCCTTCTAAGAAATGAAAGGCGGGTAGTCACAGTTGGTATCAGATCAAGGTTGAGATAATGCCTAGGCTTTTTGGGTTAATACCCATCTCGAGAGAGCATATTTGTAATTCCCATATATATATATACACACACACACACCAATCTAATTGTTGGGTTACCTGTCCAGGCTGCCAACATGAGTTCTAGAGGTAGAAGAGGCAGAGGAGTGAGCAGCACGACGACCACGAATGGAAGAGGTACGATTGCTGATGGATGACGGGTAACTGGCGAGGTTGTAAACCCAGCACCGCCTCGAGTAAGCTTTGTAGCATTGTGCAAGGACTTTACCAATCTCGGAGGAAAATCTTTTAAGGGAACGGAGTCCATCATTGAAGTTTTGGCTTGGTTGCACTCGTTTGAGCGAATTTTTGAGAGTTTGGATCTATCAGATGAGCAAAAGCAAGTCATGGCGTAATGGCAGCTTCAAGAAGGAGCAGATGCATGGTGGGATGCAAATACCATGAATATTTCTGAGGATGATACCTCTTGGAGCAAGTTTAAAGAACTGTTTGAGGAATAATTTATGCTTACAGTAGGGAAGACTCGTATATATAGAAATTTTTTAGATCTTAAGCAAGGAAGTATGTCAGTATAAGAATATGAGACTAAGTTCAACGAATTATCCTACTACAGACCTGGCCTTATTTATACACCCCTCAAGAAGAACGAGATTTTTGTGCTGGGAGTGAGTCCCGAATTTCACAAAAAGATGACTGCACATCTTAAAGGATAATTCGTGGAATTGATAGATATGGCATTGAGTATGAAGAGCTGATGGAAAAGAAACCCTTGGCAAATATGGCAGCACCGAATGGGAATTCTTCCAATCCGAACAAAAGGAAATTTAACCCGAATTGGAAGAAGCAAGGCAAAAGGAAACCAGAAGGCAACAACGCAGCTCGTAAGTGTTATGTGTGTCAGCATGAAGGTCATTTGGCTAAGCAATGTCCTAGCGGTGGAGCCCAGAGACAGCGTTAGAGTGGACCCATTTCTGCAATGGTTTTGAAATCTTTGTGATTTAACTATCAACAAGCAGGGCATATGGTGAAAGCTTGCCCACTTCGTCAGAGAGCTCAACCGACAAAAGTGTATGCTATTCAAGGTGGACCATCAACTTCTATGGATGGAAAGGGCAAAGGCGTTCTTGAAGGTACTTTGCTTTTAGATGGCGTTTATGTTAGAGTTCAGTTTGATTCTGGTGCTTCCCTTAGTTTTATTTCTTTGGAATCGGTAGAGAAATTTCATCTTACCATAGCATTGTGGACCGCCCTATTTTTGTATCTAATCCCATAGGGGAGTGTATGACGCCCCACCTCTATACCCACGCTAGCCAAGGACACTACGGAGTAATGCTGTCGACCAGCACGGAGAATAAGGCTGTTGAGGAGCGACCAACCGTGTAATTTCTTTGCGCGAGTACCGATATGTCAGATAGTATAACATGCATTTTATTTCAAGAGGAAATCCGACATACCGATACAAACACAAAGCTACTACACAGTGGCTATAATAATCTTCGGAAACAAATATAGAAATAAACATAACATAAATCAGTCACAGTTCATATCACAAAGGCGGAAGAAGATATGAATATATCACATGAAAGTGTACATCTGAGTAGTGGTCAAACAAGATCCACAATATCAAAAAGAATAGATACAAGTGCTAGACAAAAGAATAAGTATACATCATAGGGTCTGTATCTCAAATGTAAACAATAAAAACTACTAATCTAAGTAGTTAGCCAAAAGTCAGATGATAACCCCAGAAGAGAAATCAAGCAGAAGCACCTGTAACATCTCGGTCTGACCCGAGTATTATTTATGAAGAAAATAATAAACGGACCAGTCTAGCTATAAATATCAGATGAAATGATATAGGATAAGAGATATGACTAAACATATAATAATCACAATGCCAAGCTGTGATAAATATAAGTAATTGAAAATCAACAAGAGATTAATCAATATCGCAAAGATCTTCTCAAAGATAAAAAGGAATGTCATACTCCTAATTTCATTCACCAAGCCACAATAAATGACATATATATCAATGCCAATCATAAACATAAATTCCAGAATTCAACACACGAAATCCAGAAATCACAAGAAAAGGATGGCCAAGACATTGATGTAGTGCAAACGGTACATCCAATGAATCACAAAGCAAAGACATTGATGTAGTGCAAACGGTACATCCAATGTATCAAAAGCATATCATTGATGTAGTGCAAACGGTACATCCAATGAATCAAAAACCAAGACATTGATGTAGTGCAAACGGTACATCCAATGCATCAAAAGCAAATCATTGATGTAGTGCAAACGGTACATCCAATGAATCAAAACGAAAGACATTGATGTAGTGCAAACGGTACATCCAATGTATCAAAAGTATATCATTGATGTAGTGCAAACGGTACATCCAACGAATCAAAAGCAAAGACATTGATGTAGTGCAAACGGTACATCCAACGAATCAAAAGCAAAGACATTGATGTAGTGCAAACGGTACATCCAATGTATCAAAAGCAAAGACATTGATGTAGTGCAAATGGTACATCCAATGTATCAAAAGCATATCATTGATGTAGTGCAAACGGTACATACAATGAATCAAAAGCAAAGACATTGATGTAGTGCAAACGGTACATCCAATGAATCAAAAGTATATCATTGATGTAGTGCAAACGATACATCCAATGAATCAAAAGCAAAGACATTGATGTAATGCAAACGGTACATCCAATGTATCAAAAGCAAAGACGTTGATGTAGTGCAAACGGTACATCCAATGTATCAAAAGCAAAGACATTGATGCATTGCAAACGGTACATCCAATGTATCAAAAGCAAAGACATTGATGTAGTGCAAACGGTACATCCAATGTATCAAAAGCAAAGACATCGCACATGCTAGTCTAAAACATAAAGTGATAGTCGTGATCAAAGAGAAGTGTCGATTACAGTAAGCTAGTAAATATATGAGCTTAGCTTCATGTCCCATAACCACTAGCTTAACTTAAATATTTACGAACAAATTGTAGATCTCCACTAGAAAATTGTCACAAGAGTTTCAATCGAACTAGTCCAAGCATTAACCGACGAAGTAAACGCAAGCGTTTCATACCACTCGTTTTACTAAGTCATTTAATTAGATTTCTCATACGAGTGAGGTAAAGGCTTGTATATACTAATAGATTGGAAAACGGCTTAAGGAAACGAGCTTTGTAATAAAATAGTGTTGAAATCATTTAAAGAAAGAGTTTTGATATTTACTACTAGTATAGAAAACCTTTATATTTTTAAAGTGAAAAACACAAAGAAGATTGTAGGAACAATCAATCACTAAAATTCACACTTGAAGACGTGAATAGAATCCAAAGAAATCAATACCGAATCCATCGAAATGGATATTCCAAGAATTCCCAAAGAAAATAAGTCATCAAAGTCAATAACAAATGATAACAACAAATAGGGAAATAACACAAACCGATTAAAGTTGGAATTTCAGAAAACTAGGCAAAATAGGCATAGTTGCAAATAGCAGCAGGTCGGTCAACCGGACTCCCTGAGTCGGCTGACCGAACAGGGGTTGGAAGTGCTCGGGGCACCAGGTCGGTCGACCGGCCCAGGGGCTCGGTCGGCCGAAGCCTGTAATCGGCACTTCCTAACAGAGGCAGGAGTGTCTGGGTAGCAGGTCGGTCGACCTGCCCAGGGGCTTAGTCGGCCGAACCTGTTGCCAGCGCTTCCCTGCCCTATTTCAAAAGAGGTGCAAACTCGATCAAATTGCATTCGCTCGAGCAACGGAGCTAAGGGTTTATGCCTATCGACTACCCGGCCCTATAAGCTCTTCGATGCACAATCAAAAACACATTCAAACATTAAAGTTAGGATTTTTAAAGATTTGAACCCAAAACACTAAAAATTGGAATATTCACCAAATCAATCCAAACCAAAAGCAATTGCACACGAATAAGTGTTAGGAATTCATACCTAACAATCGAAGATTATTATAAGCATAGATGTGAGATAAAAATCTCACCTTTGAACCCCAAAACAATGAATGAGAAGCTTGAAGACAAGGGAAGATCAACCACACTTCAATCGCAACACAAGAAGCTTGAATCTAACCTTAAAAGAAGAACATTCCCTAAGTTAGGTTTAGGAAATTTCTGAAATTGAATGGAGATAGAGTTAGAGAAGAAGAAGAGGATGCTTACTAATGGGTTCTCTTTGAATTTGGAGCAAGAACTTGAGCTAGTAAGAGGAACTAGGGCTTGGAGTTTCTAATTCCCTTTCCTTTCCAGCATTTTCAGTTGGAGCTTGAGTTTGAGGAGTGGGAATGAGTGAGTGGAGAGGAGAGGGCTGACCTAGAGTATAAGTGGGGTTAATGGGCTGAAACCCAACCCAAAGCCCTAAAGAAAAAGTAGCAAAATTCAACTTACTCCAAACATATCGAAGTTCATACTCAAAAAGGTCGCAAACGTCATTTTGAACTCAATGGGGGTGGTCTCGAGTCCCAATTCGACTGTTTGCAAAAAGTAGTTTTTCGGACCAAAATCCGACGAACGATAAAATATTTAAATAAAATATTTAAATATAAAATCGATAAATATGCGGGTTGTTACAGACTCCCCTCCTTAAAGAACTTGCGTCCTCGCAATACTTAAGAGTAAAATAAGAAGTAACAACCATGGAAGCATATCAACACAAAAGAAAATTGAAATAAGAAGTTCACCATAAAGAGCACGAAAGAGTTGGCAAGAACGGGATCTCTCAATGAATTCTCTAGATTCCCAAGAGTAATCCCTAGGATTTGAGAACCATTGAACTCACACAAGAAGAACATCTTTATTCCGAAGGCGCTCAACCTCCGAAGCAATGATGCGAATGGAATGTTGCTCATAAATCAAATCTGGTGAAACTTCAATTTCCACAATATCACCGGGCTCAAGAATAAAAATAGGAAACCTAAAAGCATTTCCATAGTTAAAAGATGCAGAAAACGTCAAGAATAGCAGAAAATTGAGCCAGTGCAACGGCATAGTACAGAAACGGTACACCCGAGAAACTAGAAACTCAAATAATTTGGGACATCAGCGTAGTACAAAAACGGTACGCCAAACGAACCAAAGCCCGAAAAATTTCGGAACACCGACGTAGTGCAAAAACGGTACGTCCAATGAACCGATAAACCGGAACAACGATGTAGTATAATAACAGTACATCCGATGAACCGAACACCATAAAAGAACATCGGACGCTAGTCCATAAAAAAAATGAGATAAAGCTCAATAAAACGAAGTATATCAAAACGTTCGATGAACTTGATAAGGAGATAATTCCATTCAGACATCATCAAAGAATCAACCACTTGTTGCCTACGACAAAGCGCATCCGCAACGCGGTTTCCCTTTCTGGGAGTAAAAAGAATATCAAGATCA
Organism: Allium cepa; assembly: GCA_030765085.1. Taxonomy (NCBI): domain Eukaryota; kingdom Viridiplantae; phylum Streptophyta; class Magnoliopsida; order Asparagales; family Amaryllidaceae; genus Allium; species Allium cepa. The sequence continues at coordinate 867,862,124 of CM060943.1, read as the reverse complement.
TAAGATACCTGAAACTCGAGTCATCATGAAGTTCCTTATGAGAAAATAAATATTCCAAAGATTTATGATCGGGGTAGAGAATAAATTTCTCATCAAAATATGATGATGCCAAATTCCAAAAGTAAAAACAATAGCCGCGAGCACTAGATCATGAGTAGCATATCTAGTCTCGATAAGCTATAATGATTTAGAAGCACAAGTGATAGCACGTTCTCCTTTGCAAGAGAATGACATCTAGACAAATACGACTAGTATCGATACAAATAGCAAAGTCTTGCTTCCCCTTCGGGAATCACAAGAATAAGAGTATCGAAAAGAAAGAATTTCTTTTAAATAATCTCCTTTACTGAAAAGTTAAAACTTTCAAAATTACATTTATCTTTATGTAATAACCTTTCTACAAAAATTTACATTTTATAAGTCAATATATATATCGTGTCTGATTGTCTCGTCAAAGCGTTTAGGAAATTCCTATTGATAACGTTGATCAAGCGCATCAACCAGAATTCTTAAAGCACTCAACGGGCAATACAATCACAAAATCATCTTCTATGTGATAAACATGTTTCTTAAAAACCTTTAGGAATATTCTTTGCTCGTGTAAGAACAAAATCCAACTATACTTATAAATAAATCTTATGAAAAAGATTTGCAAATATTTTAAATTTCTATTTTCATCCAAAATCAATAAATTCAAGATTGGTCTCACCGAAATATTCATAGAATACTCGATTAACAAAATGGATGAAATAAGCTAGACGAATCGAATGACATAATAAGTCATTCATAACAGTAACAACGAGTGCGGAATGCGGTAAGTGGAATGCTAACTCCCGCAACTCGTAGCAAATGAAAACCGGTGGTAAGGTCAAACTGAAAAGACCTTAGCACCACACAAAAGATTACTAAGGTGATAATCCTAAGACAAGCTCAAAAATACCGAAAAATTTCTCAGACTCCATGAATGAGAGAAATAACACTTTCCTTATAAGTGGGCTTAAGGAATAAAATGATGCCATCAAGTTGGAATCAAAATCATAAAGAAAAAAATAGAAATCTGCTTAACAGATAGAAAATGTCGGAGATGAATAGTCCACACGTAAAAAAGGATATGGGCCACACAACGATTAAGCCAATCCTTACAAAAATCAATTCCGAAGCCTAAGTAAAAATATAAGCTCGGAAAGAAAAATCTCATAAAATAATTTCGACATCAATAGAAAGCAAATTGAGTGTTGCGGATCTACCATCCGGATGCGCAACTCTCAAAGAAGTCATCAAGCCCAAAATATTTTCAAAGAAAAGGAATCAACAAGTTCTTTTGATATAGAATAGTGAGATGGAACCCATATCAAAAAGAACTCGAATAAGAAGATCACGAAATAAAACAATGCCATCTAGGATTGAATGTAAAATACCTTGACCAAGAGAAGAGTTGCTAGGGGCTTGCAGCTCTCCTTCTCTCTTGCTTGGAAGCTTAGGACACGAAGATAAAAGATGACCCGAACCTTTGCAATAACGACAAAAGAGGGGTTTCGGGCACTCCCTTGCATAGTGGTCTGTGAAACCACAATTGTAGCATCGTCCACGACTAGAGGTAGGTGCTTTTGCTACCGGGGTTTCTTGCCTCCTTTTCTTGTTAGGAATGGGGCCTTTGAATTTAATAGGCCTCTTCATGTTGTTGTTGAAGTTTTGTTGGGCACGCACAACTTCAACATCACCTTCTCTATCGGCCTCTACAAGACGAAGAGCGATATCAATAAGCTGATCAAATGAAACCTCAAGTTTCAGAAGTAATGGCTACTTAAGATTCTTATTCAAGCCATAGACAAATCTCTGATTTTTCTTCAATGGGGTGTTGATGTATTCAACCCCGTATTTGGACAGAGATTCGAAAGATGTGACATAATCTGTCACAGAAGATTCACCTTGAACAAGGTCGATAAAACGCCGGGACAAAGTTACTTTTTCAGCCTCCGGCATAAATTTCAATTCGAATCTTTCCCGGAATTGCTCCCAAGTGAGATCCGCTTCAACGATTTCAGAAATTAAAAGCTCATACCAATCTAATGCTCTCTCTTGGAGCATGCTAGAAGCCACTTGGACTCGATGTAGATCAATAAGGTTCATGCGAGAAAAGATGCGATCGCATGATTTGAGCCAAGCTTGAATTTCTGTAACACTCTCGGATCCTTTGAATGGCCTTCCACCCAAATCGGTATAGTCTCTGCACAAGCGTCCAAAACCGGATCTAGGATGAGTAGGCTCTGGAATGGGACCGGCTGCTTGAGCGTTCTTTACTAGATCAAGAAGCTGCTGGGCAGACATAAAAACTCCATCTTGGGGAGTAGCACTAGATTGACCGGCGCTGGGACGGCCTAGTCTAACCATTTATCTTCCTTTGGAAAGAAAGAAAGAAGAAGAAAAATTATTCTTAGAATGAATATCAAACCATCATGATTGATAAAACAAGGAATCATAAAGAAAATAGGATGAATCGGTACGAAAACTCGAATTAAATCTTAAAGCACGACTCCTAAGATGGACTTAGGACGATGATCCTTGTTATAATATCCAATATTGTTCCGAAGTTTGGCTTTGATACCAAGTTGTGACGCCCCACCTTTATACCCACGCTAGCCAAGGACACTACGGAGTAATGCTGTCGACTAGCACGGAGAATAAGGCTGTTGAGGAGCGACCATCCGTGTAATTGCTTTGCGCGAGCACCGATATGTCAGATAGTATAACATGCATTTTATTTCAAGAGGAAATCCGACATACCGATACAAACACAAAGCTACTACACAGTAGCTATAATAATCTTCGGAAACAAATATAGAAATAAACATAACATAAATCAGTCACAGACAATTCATATCACAAAGGCGGAAGAAGATATGAATATATCACATGAAAGTGTACATCAGAGTAGTGGTCAAACAAGATCCACAATATCAAAAAGAATAGATACAAGTGCTAGACAAAAGAATAAGCATACATCGTAGAGTCTGTATCTCAAATGTATACAACAAAAACTACTAATCTAAGTAGTTAGCCAAAAGTCAGATGATAACCCCAGAAGAGAAATCAAGCAGAAGCACCTGTAACATCTCGGTCTGACCCGAGTATTATTTAAGAAGAAAATAATAAACGGATCAGTCTAGCTATAAATATCAGATGAAATGATATAGGATAAGAGATATGACTAAACGTATAATAATCACAATGCCAAGCAGTGATAAATATAAGTAATTGAAAATCAAAAAGAGATTAATCAATATCGCAAAGATCATCTCAAAGATAAAAAGGAATGTCATACTCCTAATTTCATTCACCAAGCCACAATAAATGACATATATATCTATGCCAATCGTAAAAGTCGGTGAAACATAAATTCCAGAATTCAACACACGAAATTCAGAAATCACAAGAAAAGGATGGCCAAGACATTGATGTAGTACAAACGGTACATCCAATGAATCACAAAGCAAAGACGTTGATGTAGTGCAAACGGTACATCCAATGTATCAAAAGCATATCATTGATGTAGTGCAAACGGTACATCCAATGAATCAAAAGCGAAGACATTAATGTAGTGCAAACGGTACATCCAATGTATCAAAAGCATATCACTGATGTAGTGCAAACGGTACATCCAATGAATCAAAAGGAAAGAGATTGATGTAGTGCAAATGGTAAATCCAATGTATCAAAAGCAAAGACATTGATGTAGTGCAAACGGTACATCCAATGTATCAAAAGTATATCATTGATGTAGTGCAAACGGTACATCCAATGAATCAAAAGCAAAGACATTGATGTATTGCAAACGGTACATCCAATGTATCAAAAGCAAAGACATTGATGTAGTGCAAACGGTACATCCAATGTATCAAAAGCATATCATTGATGTAGTGCAAACGGTACATCCAATGTATCAAAAGCAAAGACATTGATGCAGTGCAAACGGTACATCCACTGTATCAAAAGCAAAGACATTGATGTAGTGCAAACGGTACATCCAATGTATCAAATGTAAAGACATCGCACATGCTAGTCTAAAACATAAAGTGATCATCATGATCAAAGAGAAGTATCGATTACAGTAAGCTAGTAAATATATGAGCTTAGCTTCATGTCCCATAACCACTAGCTTAACTTAAATATTTACGAACAAATTGTAGATCACCACTAGAAAATTGTCACAAGAGTTTCAATCGAACAAGTCCAAGAATTAACCGACAAAGTAAATGCAAGCGTTTCATACCACTCGTTTTACTAAGTCGTTTAATTAGATTTCTCGTACGAGTGAGGTAAAGGCTTGTATATACTAATAGATTGGAAAACGGTTTAAGGAAACGAGCTTTGTAATAAAATAGTGTTGAAATCATTTGAAGAAAGAGTTTTGATATTTACTACTAGTATAGAAAACCTTTATATTTTTAAAGTGACATATCACAAAGAAGATTGTAGGAACAATCAATCACTAAAATTCACACTTGAAGACGTGAATAGAATCCAAAGAAATCGATACCGAATCCATCGAAATGGATATTCCAAGAATTCCCGAAGAAAATAAGTCATCAATGTCAATAACAAATGATAACAACAAATAGGGAAATAACACAAATCGATTAAAGTTGGAATTTCAGACAACTAGGCAAAATAGGCATAGTTGCAAATAGCAGCAGGTCGGTCAACCGGACTCCCTGAGTCGGCTGATCGAACAGGGGTTGGAAGTGCTTAGGGCACCAGGTCGGTCGACCGGCCCAGGGGCTAGGTCAGCCGAAGCCTGTAATCGGCACTTCCAAACAGAGGCAGGAAGTGCCTGGGTAGCAGGTCGGTCGACCGGCCCAGGGGCTCGGTCGGCCGAACCTGTTGCAAACACTCCCCTGCCCTATTTCAAAAGAGGTGCAAACTCGATCAAATTGCATTCGCTCGAGCAACGGCGCTAAGGGTTTATGCTTATCGACTACCCGACCTTATAATCTCTTCGATGCACAATCAAAAACACATTCAAACATCAAAGTTAGGATTTTTAACATTTGAACCTAAAACACTAAAAATTGGAATATTCACCAAATCAATCCAAACGAAAAGCAATTGCACACGAATAAGTGTTAGGAATTCATACCTAACAATCGAAGATAATTATAAGCATAGATGTGAGATAAAAATCTCACCTTTGAACCCAAAAACAATGAATGAGAAGCTTGAAGACAAGGGAAGATCAACCACACTTCAATCTCAGCACTAGAAGCTTGAATCTAAGCTTAAAAGAAGAACATTCCCTAAGTTAGGTTTAGGAAATTTCTGAAATTGAATGGAGATAGAGTTAGAGAAGAAGAAGAGGATGCTTACTAATGGGTTCTCTTTGAATTGGAGCAAGAACTTGAGCTAGCAAAAGGAACTAGGGCTTGGAGTTTCTAATTCCCTTTCCTTTCCACCATTTTCAATTGGAGCTTGAGTTTGAGGAGTGGGAATGAGTGAGTGGAGAGGAGAGGGCTGAGCTAGAGTATAAGTGGGGTTAACGGGCTGAAACCCAACCCAAAGCCCTAAAGAAAAAGTAGCAAAATTCAACTTACTCCTAACATATCGAAGTTTATACTCAAAAAGGTCGCAAACGTAATTTTGAACTCAATGGGGGTGGTCTCGAGTCCCAATTCGACTGTTTGCAAAAAGTAGCTTTTCGAACCAAAATCCGACGAACGATAAAATATTTAAATATAAAATCGATAAATATGCGGGTTGTTACAGAGTGACTAAGTTAGATATGATCTTTAAAGGTCTAATAATATCTTATCTATCCCATAGTTTCTCGTGCGACCTATTAGTATTGCATTCTAAAGGATTTGACCTTATTTTGGAAATGGATTGGTTAGACGAGCATAAGGCTATTCTGATTTGTGAAGAGAGAATTGTGTCATTGGATACTGAGTTGGGAAGGATTGAAAAAGTGACTTGCGATAGTCCAGGAGTTCACCTGAGTAGTCTTTTGCATGGAATGGAGCATCCTAAGAAGACGTAGGATCTGTTGAAGTTGTCAAAGATTTTCCAGACGTCTTTGAAGAAGTCAAAGGTATGCCCCTACATCGAGAGATTGAGTTCCGTATCGACTTAGTTCCAGGAGCGATACCGGTGGTTCAACCCAGTTGAAGGATGGGCATCGAGAGAGAGAGAGAGAAGAGTTGGTGTAGCAGAATCAAGATTTCTTGGAAAGGAGATTGATCTGACGTAGTTATTCTTGTTGGGGTTCTACTGTAGTTTTTGTGACCAAGTCGGACAGATGTTTAAGATTTTGTGCAGATTATCGAGAGTTGAATAAGGTGACTAATAGCAATAAGTACCCCTTGCCTCGTATAGACGATCTTTTCGATCAACTGCGTGGAGCTTCTGTTTTCTTCCAATTGGATTTAACTTTGGGTTTTCATCAGCTTAGGGTAGCTTAAGACAGTATACCCTTGACTGCTTTCAAAGGACCCAATTGTTTTTATGATTGGTTGGTTATGCCTTTTGGGCTAACTAACGCTCCAGCTTATTTTGTGGATCTGATGAACCGTGTATTCCTGGATGTGCTGAACAAGTTTATGCTCATGTTCATCGATGACATTCTCATCTACTCCAAATTAGAGGAGGAGCATAAGCGTCATTTGAAGATAGTATTGGAAACATTAAGGAGGCATGTCCCGAAAGCTATGTTTTCGAAGTGCCATTTCTGGAAGTTTGAAATAAGATTTTTGGGCATATAGTATCTGGAGAAGGTATTTCTATGGATCCGGCCATGGTAGCAGCTGTTCAAGAGTGGAAGCAACCGCAGACTCCTAAGGAAGTTCATAGTTTTCTTGGTTTAGCGGGCTACTATAGGAAATTTATCCAGGGCTACTCTAAGATTTCTTCTTACTTGACCAAATTGACTAGTAAGGGAGCAAAGTTTAAATGGACCCCTAAGTGTAAAGAAGCATTTCAGGATTTGAAGGCGAGGTTGACCAGTGCACATGTTCTGGGTATTCCATATGGATGGAGTTTCTACACTGATGCTTGTGGTGTAGGGCTTGGTGCTGTTCTGATGTAGAATGGAAAAGTGATTGTGTATGCAAGTAGGCAGTTGAAGGAGAAGAACTATGCTACGCATGATTTGGAATTGTTGGCTATCGTCTTTGCTCTGAAGATTTGGAGGCATTATCTGTAGGGAGTGAAGTTCGAGCTTTTCACCGATCATAAACCCTTAAAGTATCTTTTCTCCCCAGAAAGATCTGAATTCGAGGTAGCAGAGATGGGTGGAATTTTTGGCATCATATGATCTGGACATTCTTTGTACTCCGAGAAAAGCGAATGTAGTGGCGAATACTTTGAGTAGGAATGCAGTTTTGGCTATTTTGGAAGTTATCCCGCCTCTACAGGAAAGGACTGTAAGCAATCAAATGAAGGATAGAACTTTTGAGGAATTGATTCTTGGAGCTAAGGAACGTCGATATTCGGATTTCAAGATTGACGGTCAAAGAGCTTTGAGTATCAATGGACGATTGTGTGTGCCAGATGTCGACGAACTGAGGCAAGAAGTTTTGTTGGAAGGCTACAAGTCAAGGTTGAGTATCCATCCGGGGATCTCAAAGATGTATAAGGATTTGAAAAGAGTTTATTGGTGGTCGGGCATGTAGAAAGATGTTGCTACCTTCGTCAATGGATGTACGATCTATCAATAAGTGAAGGGTGATCAGCAGAAGTCCATGGGATTGTTGCAGCCTCTGGAAGTCCCAAAATGGAAATGGAAAACGATATCAATGGATTTCATCGACGGGTTGCCAAGGACTAGAAAAGGAAATGAGGAAATGTGGGTAATCGTAGACCGTATGACAAAGAGCGCCCACTTTACTCCAGCTAAGGCAACCAAAACTGCAGCGTTTTTAGCAGAGATTTTCTTGAAAGAGATTGTCAGGTTGCACGGAGTTCCCGTCAGTATAGTGAGTGACCGTGACCCAATCTTTACCAGCAAATTTTGAGAAGCTCTACAGACAGCTCTAGGAACAAGGTTGAGTTTAAGTAAAACCTATCATCCACATACCGATGGTCAAACAAAAAGGCTGAATTGTATTCTTGAGGATACATTGAGGGCTTATGTTTTGGATTTCGGCAAATCTTGGGAGGACCATCTACAATTGGTCGAATTCTCGTACAATAATAGCTATCAGGCGATTTTTAAGATGGCACCCTATGAAGCTTTGTACGGAAGACCTTGTAAATCACCGTCCTATTGGCTAGAATCTGGAGATTGTCTTGTTCTTGGTCCAGACTTGATTCGAGAGGCATGTGCAAAAGGTGGAGCTAATCAAGAAGAGAATGAAGGCAGCTCAGGATCATCAGAAGAGTTATGCGGATAAGAGATGAAGGCAACCAGAATTTCAAATCGGAGATTTGGTTTTTGTCTAAGTTTCCCCGATTAAAGAAGCGATCAAATTTGGTAAGATGTGAAACTTGCTTCCAAGATATATTGGACCTTTCCGTGTGCTCGAGGGAATTGGTGCTTTGGCCTACAGGATTGAATTGCCAGACCGGATGGCTTGGATTCACAATGTATTTCACATATCTCATCTGAGGAAGTACGTGTACGACCCATCTCTAGTTGTTGAACCGGCAGTGCAGGAAGAATTAGCGGTCAAACCGGACTTAACTATGGCCAGGCATCCAGTCCAGATTTTAGATCTAGAAGAGAAGCAGCTCAAGAACAAAGTTGTGAAGTTGATCAAGATTCAGTGGAGCGAGGAACCCAGAGATTGCACCTGGGAAAATCTTGATAGTATTAGGAAAGCCTATTCGGATTTGTGTCAGGGTAGTTAGGAATGTTTGTTTGAATGAATTGTTTGCTTGGTTGTTAAGTTTATGGCTAATGTGTCACTTTGATTATTTGAAATAAAGCTTTTGGATTATCTTTTTCTTTTAAAATTCGGGGAGGAAATTCTTTTAACGGGGGAGGAATGTGATAACCCAGAATTTTTTGGCAATAATAATTTGATAATTTTCTTTTATAAATTATTTTAAATGTGCGAAATTATTCTTTTCAAACAAATAAAATTTGTGTTTGTCTATGTGTATATATATATAAGTAGTTTGTAAATAGAATATGGATTTGAAATTCAAAAGTAACTATCTTGAAAATAAATTGGACTTAAAAACTCTATATTTTAAAACTAATATACATATATATGGTTATTTATTAGTGTATAATTAAGTTTTAGATCATTTTCTTTAAAATTATATAAATATAAATAAAAGGAAATGTATTAATAACAATTGAAAATATGATATAAAATTATATAAAAATATATAAAATATAAATGCGTGCAAATTAACAAGTGCAAACATTGTAACAAGCAATTTAACAAGTGTCATCAATTTTCTTTTCATTTTTAAATAACAATAAAAAGGATTACGAGGCTATAAATACATATCTACACTCCTACTCTTTCATTTTCTTCCATCTTTCACTTTTTCAAAATAAAACCTGGGAGCTAAACAAAAGTAAACAACCTCTTGCAAATTTCAACCTGAAGCATAGATTCAACTCAACTTAAAGCAAAGATCAGATCAACAATCAAGTTTCCGATCATTTTCAAGTTTTCAAGTTCAAACAATTTCCAGTTTTCAAAGAACAAAGCATTTTTGGTTTTTTCAAAAAGCTCCTTTATTCTACATCTAAATCTGTGAGTAAACTAACCTTTGAAAATCTTAAATCTGTTCATATCTTGATTGCATGTGATAAATACCTGATGTATGTTGTGAAAAACGTTTGTATGGATGTATAATATACCTGCATGTCTAGAAATACATACACACAGATATATATATAACTGTGTGCATGTCTGTGTACTAGTATGCATGACTTTGTTTTAGATTACAAGTTTTAAAACAAGTTCAAAATTCAAAGTCTCATTACCTAATTCTTTTTAGGCCTTGATGTTTAAATAAGACATGTTTAAATTAACAAGATCTTAATTTTAAAAATATTTTTAAGTATAATTAGCTTGAGTTTTTCTGGAAAACTAGAAAATACAGGAAAGTTCAAAGCATGTCAATAATTCGATTGTCATGATTTCTTGTATCATTTACATCATCTGATTCGTATCTAAAAACCATGAATTTTAAAAATAAAATCAAGATTTTTAGTTTTGTAATTGGGGAGAATTCGTGGGTTGAAAGGGAAAGGGGATTTTGGCATTTGCTGATGATCAGAGCAAGGTGGGTGGTCGGGATCGTGGTTGAAGCTTTCTCAGTGGTCAGGGATTCTAGCAAAAATGATCGGTGAATTGATAGTTCATCGTGGTGGTTGAACGGTTGCGCTCTAGGGTTTTAAGACCTATTTTGGTTAATTGGGTTTGCGAGGATGGTTTGTCAACGTCGAGGCATCAAACTCGTTCGGAGTTAGGAGAATCGCAACGTGTTTGAACGGCGAATCTTTGTTCAAAACATCGAGCTTTCTGGTGGTCTGAGGCGGCGGGTCAAGGTGATTCTAGGGTGTCCAGTTTGGTTCTAGTGGAGATTCTGGTAGCTCGATTTCGATTTCTTGCTTGATTTGAAGATCTGGGCGGTCGGACTGTTAGAGGAGGTTGTCGTCGACGTGCTGATGGTCACAGTGCCGATCAGAGCTGTCGCGTTTGCATGTGCACGTGTACGGGCGTCAGTTGTACATTGTGTCTGGGCTGTTCGTGGAAGAAGTAGTAGCCTCGGGTGGCAATTCGAGGACAAGAAGTGATGGCTTGGGTTTGGCTTCGGGTGTGTTCGCGTGTGTTTTACCCTGTATTAACAGTTTTCAATTTAAAAAAAAACAAGGTTTAAAAAAAAGATGAAGAAGTGGCTCGGGCTTGAGTGTGGGTATGCACTGGGTTAGACTCGGGTCAGTGTAGGGTATTAACAAATTTTTAAAAAGTAAAATAAATCAAGTTTAAACAGTTTTTAAAACAAATTCTTTTTAAATAAATTCGTTTTATTTAAATTGGGATTAATTAAAGGTTTAAAATAAATTATTTTGAAATTAATTAAGTTTAAAATATTTTATTTTATGACCATTATTTATAATTAATTCTTTATGTTATTTAAAACAAATTTAATAGTGTAATCAAGTAGATTAATTAAAGAAGGTAATTTTTATTTATTATTAATTAGCTTAAAAGTCTTAATTTAATTCATATGTTAACAATAAATTAATTCCAAAGGTTTATTAAATAAACTTAATTGATAGTTGAGTAAGTAATTAAGATAAAGGGGTTTATCTTTAATTAATTGAGGCCTTAGTAATTAAAGAATAATTAATTAGTAATTAAAGAATAATTAATTAATAATTAAAGGATAATTAACTAGTAGTTAATGGATAATTAATTAATAATTAAAGGATAATTAATTAGTAATTAATGGATAATTAATTAATAATTAAAGGATAATTAATTAATGTGAATAATTAAATGATAATCAATTCCAATAATTAATTTGAATAATAATAAATGGTTTGTAATTAATTAATGTTAATTGAGCAAGGTTAGGTAATTAATTCTTGAATAATTATTTTGCTTTGTGTTAATTAAATTAATTACAAATTATGTGAATAATTAATCCTGCTTATCGATGATTAAATTGTATTGAATGTCTTGGATTGATTATTATCTCTAGTATGTAAATCTATAATATTCTGTGATATGAATTACTTTGGATTGAGCTATGATAAATGTAAGTTACTTATCTGTAATGAATTGCTATATGAATATTATATTCTGAATTGAATGAAATTGTTTTACATAAACAATTTGGCCTTTAAGATGGCATTTGGATTTCGATGAGACCAAGATCGGATATCAAATTTCTTATTCGAAAACCACATTGATCCAAAAATAAGCGATAGGTCATGAAATCTCAAGTGAAGATCAAGATGAAGATTCAGAGTGCAAGGGCTATTTGTCCTAAACTCTGAGGGTGATTCTAAAATGAATGTAGCAAAGATAGTGCCTTCGGTTTCGTTCGAACCCGGAACGGACTTGTATGGATGATTGCTTTCAGACCATCGTCAATAGAGGACGATGAGCATTCTAAGATATGTTCTGAAAGTTAATCGTAGCCTCAATCCTCACCAACCGGGAATGGCTAAAACGGGGGAGCTGCAGCAATGCTAAATGGGTAGCACCCAAGTAGGATATGATTTTCCCCTGTCTAGAGGTCCCTTTTTCGGCTGTGTGGGCGGTCGTTGGCCACAACCATTGGGTTGTCTTATTCGGACTATCCAGTAAGGGGTAGCTCCGGTCTTGTGTTGCAGGGGATTAGGGTGGATCCTCGGTACATTGATCTAGACCACGTACTGTGACGGGCGGTACCCAAGTAGCCCAACCATTGTATGAAATCCAATCCCCAATAAGTGCCGCACGGTTTCGATTGTGCCCAACCATGTTGGAACGTGAGATGTAAGCATTCTAGCCATTTTCTACTTCATTTCGAAAATCATAGATACTATTATAATATAACTGGATTTCCTATCAAATGTTTTGGTTATCGTAAGGGAAAAACATGTCCATGTTTATTTGCGAAGAGTCCTACGAGATACCATTTATTTCAAAAAGGTTTTTCCAAGTTAAACAACTTAACCATTTACTCACACCAGACCCCTGTTTGACCCAGAGTTTATTTTTGTTGTTCTTAAACTCTTGGGTACTCAATTTTTTATGAGTAGCCAAGTGATCAGGTTCGCTTCACGTATTTTGGAAGGCTTGGAGCAGGAGACTTGGCGTATCTGTATATATCTATTCCGTTGTATTGGTATCAACTGTTTTGTATTTGGGACGTAATGATAGACATGTCTTCATGTCTCTCTAATACGATGTTGTGTAACTGTGTATAACCCTGATGTATGATGAATACTACGTAATATCTATGTGATATAATATATATTTCTGTTTCTGCTGTGAGATTCTGATGTTCTTTCTTTTTTCTTTCTATTTTCCTTTCTACCTATTTCTTTCTAAGCTACAATACGTCTTTCTATGGAATGAAAGGATGGTCGTCACAGAGCAGTCCTTGCAATTCGAAAAATCTCCACAATAAGGAGACCTCTGCTATAAATAACTCTATAATGGGAGCTACCCGGAGCAAGTCAACAATTATCCCTCATGCTACGAAGATCCATGGTCTTCAATAATCATCGTCAACATTTCTTGACATTCGAATGTATACATTGGTTCGAAGTGGTTTTTGGGTTGGAATAACCCAAATCCGACCTCGGTTCCTTCGAAGTCCAATTGTCGATAAAAAGATGTTAAGTTCATACATGGATATCAATCAACAATCGATTGCTTTATCTTTTATAAAATATCTTTCTTAGATATATTCTTTTCAATTTATTTGTGATATCTCGAAATTTCAAGAAACTTAAAATGTGCTAATCTCCTTTATTTATTATTTAAAACTGGTAAAATTGTTATTTTCAAAATAATAATAATGTGATGTTTTTAAATATGGATATAAATAGATTTTTAAATTGAATAATTATTTACAAATTTAATTTGGTTGTTTTATAAATATATTTTAAATAGACTTTTTTTAAAAATTTAATAATGTGTTTGTCTAAATTAGGTTGATTTTAAATTGGATTTTTTTAAATTGAATTTGAATTTAAAATTTTGATTTAAATTTGAATTTAAAAGGATATATATCTTGAAAATATTTGGATATAAAAATATATGAATAATGTTTTTATTGAGAATAAGATTTGTTTAATATTATTTTCCTAAAAAAATTTGTTTATATAAATTAAGAAAGTATTTGTTAAATAGTAAAATAAATACAAAAGTTTTATATTAACATTTAAAATAAATTAAATAAATTATATATGATTTTATTTAGGATATAATTGGTTTTTATTTTATTTTCTTTTAATGTTTTTATTTATCTAAAATTAAGAAAATCATTTATTAATTAAGAAATGTACTTATTAAATAGGAAAATAAATACAAAAGCTTTTTAATCATTTTAAAAAATAATAAAAATGAATAATTGCAAGTGTTTAATTATAAAGGCTTGTGATAACATGTGTAAAGTGTTAAATAATGGTAATGAAATATGTTAACAAATTAGGCAAGTGTCATTTCTTTTTATTTTTCTTTTTCTTTAATTTTAATAAATATAATAAACTCTATATAAACAACCATCTTCTTTCTTCAATTCTTTTTCTATCTTTAATTCTAAAACTCAAGAAAACTCTAACCCATAAAGAAAATCCACAAATCTTCAACCAGAGAAACTCAAACTTGTAATCAAAAAGAAAAACCTGTAAACATATTCAAACAAATCAAAACTCAAAGCCTGTAACCTTCTCAAACAACAAATCCTGTAATAGAGATTCATCTTCAAAATGCAACCTGAAATCAAGAGTCTTAAAGCATTCAAGTTTCCTATAAAAAAAGAGCAAGTATTTCAATTTTAAAGGAATTATAGATTTCAGTTTTCAAATCAAAACACTCAAGATTTTAAATCTCAGTTTCAAGCTCTCTGTCTTAAAAACAGGTGAGTTAAAGATTGTTTTTGCATTTGTATATATACAAGTGTGAATTTTTTGTGTTGTTATGCTTAAACTGTGGATGATTGTGCTTCTCTGCTTCCAGGTTACCAAGTTCAAATTTTTGATCAAAACTCATTATCTCTTAATCTACTCACTGTTAGGACTTTGAATTCAAACAAAGTCTATTTGTTTAAACATAGATTAAGGGTTAAAAATTTATTTAAGTAAATTAAATTAGTAATTTTCTGGAAAATCCAGGAAGAATGGTGGGATCTTGAGAAATGTTAAAATTAAATATCGTAATTCTTCGATTCAGGTATATAATCTAAATTATTATTTAAAGTCGTGATTTTTAAAAGTGAAAACTCATTTTTTAGATTTGTATCGAGTATGCAATTCGGGGATGACCATAAAATGTGTTTTGGACTGTTTCTGGCGATCGGAGAGTGGTGAGGCCTCGAGGTTTCGTCTGGAGGAAGGATGAAGTCGGATGGTCTCGGGAAAGATATCAGGGAGGTTGATATGCTACCGTGGCAGCGTCATTGGATTGTAGTAGGGTTTTAACCTAAATTTGGGTCAAGATTTGGAAATGGTTTGCTGCGGCATCTCTGGTTGATTGGAGTGCATCGGACCTTGGGCATTGGTAGCGTGGTAGTCCAGCGAAGCTTGGGACGAGATTGCTCGGCCTCGAGTGGCAGGAATCGCTTGGACGAGGAGTTTTTCTGGCATAGGGTTGGTTCCAGGTTCGACTATGAACCTCGATTTCGATCGAGGGCTTGTGTTTTTGATTTGGTGATCGTATTTGGTTGCAGCATCGATGGTCGATATGCCGAAGGGTTCATCGGAGATCGAAGGTGGCTCTAACACCGGTGCATGTTTATGGTGGTTTTAGTGTGTCATTTGTTTGGGTTGTGGGTTCGCTCGAAGGGGGACTAGGGAATTTAGGGGTAGTGACTCGAGTATAAACTCGAGTACAACGAGCGTGTATTCAGGTTCCAGGTTTTTAACATAAATAAAAACAAAGTTATAAAAAAATATAGAATGGAGGCGGTTTACTCGGGGCAAGACCCGAGTGGTCTTCGGGTTGAACCCGAAGCAATGGTAAAAGCAAGTTTTTAAAATTCAATTTGAATTAGTTTAAACTATTACTTGACAAATGTTTTAAGTTGTTTAAAGAAAGTTATGATTTGGTAACCTTAATTTGTTAAGTTAAATGATTATTTTGTTTTAAAACTTAATTAAAGGATTTAAATAAGGAAGTTAATTATAAACATAAAATGTTAACGATAATTAATTCACTAATAAGGATAATGTTTTATCTTAAGGTTAATTAAGGTTATATTGAGTTGAGATTGATTAAGTTAATTAAGTAATTTAGATATAATTAATTAGTTTAACTATTTAATGATTAAGAGTGAATAAATTAATAAGTAAGGGTTATAAGAGTTAATTAGAGGTTAATTAATTTGTAATTAAGGATTATTAATTAGATAATTACTGATTATTAATTAAGGATTAGGGATCAATTAAGAAATTAAGTTATAATTAAGCATTAATCAATTAAGTAATTAGAGATTAATTACTTAAATGATGATTACTTAATGTAAGTAATTAAAGGATTAATCTGTTGAGGGTTCATTAATTTAATTAACAATTAAAGGTTAAATTCATTAATAATCGAGGTAAATTAATGGAGGTTAATTACTTAAGGGAAGTTATTAAGGATTAATTACTTAGTGTAATTATTTAAAGGATTGATTAATTAAAGAAATTAACTAAGGGTTAGTTAACTAATGAGTGTGATTAATTAAAGAATAATTAATCAATGTAAGTAATTATAAGATAATTAATTGAGTAATTAATTAAGGATCAATGTAATTAATATGGACGGGTAAAGGTTAATTAATTTATGTAATTAATTAAGAGTTAATTACTTATTATAATTAAAGGATAATTAGTCATGGGTGATTAATTAAGATGGCAAATTAAAAGATGATTAATTAATTGGTTTGTAATTAATTAATGTTAAGTAAGGGTAATCTAAATGATTAAAGATTAGTAATTAATTTAATTAGAGATAACTTAAATTAATTTTGGAAGTGATCAATTTTGCTTATGATGATTGAATGATGTTAAATGCCTTGAATTAGTAAATATCTCTGATATGAATGTTTTGTGATACGATATGCTTGGGTGGACAGTGATAATGTGGTTATCTATCGATGATGAATTGCTGTGGAAAAGTGACATCTTGTATTTAAAGTTGAATTGAATTTCACTTTAATAATTTGGGTTAAGATGGTATTGAATTCGAAGAGGCAGAGGTCGTGTATCAATAAATACCCGAACCCACTTCGATTTGTAACATACAATGATTCTTTATAGAAGATATATGAAACGAATAGGCTGAAATGGAATTATTTAAATGATTGGACGATTTAAAACTAAGTAGAGGTACTTAGGGACTGATTGTGAATATAAGTGTTGACTATAGCAAGTTGTGAACTTGTAGTGATGAACGAGTTACCCCGGGTTTTAAATAAGATTTATGCTTTTGTATTCCATGTTAGATGGGTTTACTCACGCTGGTTTCCAGCCTGACCCGGGTGTTACTATGATGTAATGCTCGGGTCAGACCGTGTATTACAACTTTTCAGGTTAGGACGTTCTGGAGCTCAGGAGGCGAGCTGGATGGCAGGAACGTATGGAGTGTATTCTGCTGTGATATATTGTAGTTTATCTGGGACATGTTCATTTTAACTATCCAGTATTTGTATAATGGCTGTAACTCTGATGTATTGATGTAAGTTAGCTGATACAATTTTCCTCTGTATAACTGCTATTTTATTTGATATCATATTTAATCCGCTGCGAATGTGAGATTCTGTGTTTTGTTTTCTGTTTCTTCTTCTACCTCTTTTCTTCTTTACCCTAACTATCTGGAATTTTCATGATCAAAAATTTTACGTTGTTACATTGGTATCAGAGCCAGGTTAAGCGAGAACCTTGGCTCTAGTGGGTTTACTCATTAAGAATAGGGTCAGTGGTACCCTAGAATGAGTTGAGCATATATATTTCTGAGAGCGTACTTGTTATTTTATTATATAAAGGTTTTAAAAATGATTTTAATGGATGATTTTTATAAAAAAGCAATAATTGGTTGTTGAATATTGAAATTGAATAAGAATTAAGTGATATATATATATATATATATATATCAAAATGGGAATTGAATAAAATGAAATATATAAATAAGATGGATTAGAATTGGTTTCTAACCAGAATATAGAATGGTTATTGTGTTTAATAATGGGATGTTGTTTTCTAGTGAACATTGATAAAGCAAAATGAAGTTTTAGGGAAGAAAACTTTTAGATAAGTATAACGTATAAATTTAAGTGGGTTTTAAATTGTGAAGTTTTAAATCCTAAGTCTAGGAACATTTGAATTTGTTTTCAAAATGTTAAAGGAAATGATATTATTCAGACTATTTTGAATGTGATCTTATTCTAAAATAAGAAATGTTTGGAAAATTTTAAAGGAATTTGTTTTGAATTTAAAACCAAAGGTGGTTTGAAAACTAAAGCAACTTGGTGTGTAAAGGAAATAAATATGTATATTTGAAATAAACTCTAAGGTTGAGTTTTGAATTTTCCTTGGAATGTGATGTGAAACCCAAAATGAAGTACGTTTTTAAACTTAAGTGGGAAGATTATTAATTTGAAGCTTAAAATTTGAATGGAAAATCGAAAATGGATGGATGTTTTAAAATAATTTGGATAATATTATCCTATTGTTATTAATAATCTTTAAACTGTGAATTGGATTTGTTTAAATGAATGAAGAATGTGGTAATATATCCATTATTGAGATAAAAGGGAAATTAAACATTAATTTGAAATTAAGGATATGGAATTACTTTGAACTTAAGATTTGAATGTTAAGAATTGAATTTGTAATTAAAATTGTTTAAGAATCGGTTTCAAATTTGGAAGATAAAATTGGGTAATAAATTGAATTTTAAAGATAAAATTGTTTGGACTCTTATTTGAACTTTAAATAAGTTGACTAAAAATAATTTAAAATGGAATTTTGAAATTTTGACTTAGAATTAAATTGTTTAAAGATTTAGATTGTTGATTTAAAAATAAAAGTTAATTTGATTTAAGGGATTAAATCAACATTTAAAAATTTAACTAGAATTTATATAATTCAAGATGGTTTAAAGTTGAGATTTAAATTGAATTAGTTCAAATTGAATTTGATTTGAATTAATTAGAATTTTTATTGAAGATGGATAAGTTTAAAATTCAAATGGAAAATTTGAAATTGGATTAATTTAAATGAAATTGAAGTTGAATGAGTTCAAATTCAAATGGGAAGTTGATTTGAATTTGGGGAACGGAATGGAAGTTAACTTAATTTGAATTGAAATTGAAGGTTAATTGGAAATTGGCAATTGATTGGAAATAGAGATTGGGAATTGAACAGTTTGGCTCTAGACTATTTTCAAATAAATTAGTTTAATATAAACTGTTTTAAATCTATTTTTCCAAGCTATTTACTATATACAACCTTTCTTTTTAAAGCCAAATTATTTTATACTTATTTTACAATTATTTTTGAAACTATTTAAACATTTTGCAACTGTTTTATAAGCTAATTACCATATTTCAACTACTTATCTATTTTTAATTTTTTTCAAGCTGTTTTCTGAATTTAAGCTAGACAGAGTTCAAACTGTTTATGATTAAATACCCGATTGAGATAAGAATTGAGGTAATAATCCAAATGGTGATTGAGGCAATTGTGAATAAATGAATAAGAGGATAGAAATTAAAGTGAATGTGAATAGAAAAGGAGATTGATTTGGCTAATAATCAATAGAGATAAATACGTAGGGTGACGTATATTATTCTATCCGCATAGTGATTTGATCCGGATTTGAACACGGAATTTTCGAGATAGTATATCGATCCGAGTTGGGATTTTTCACTCGATTTTCGGCGGTGAACCTCGATATGGATTTTTGATTGGTTCTGGATATTCTCTATCATAGTTATGGCTATGCAAGGAGAATGATGGTTTCTAATCAAGAAACCAGATCTGAGTCGGCACTAGGAAGTCGGGTGGACCATACTAGTTCAAAAGAGAAATTGTGTGATCGAGTGAGTGATGAGATTGATATAGCGTACGGAAGATATATATACATGGTACGGGTTTGAATGAAATTGATATTGAAAATTTGTGGATAAGAATTGTAAATTGGTTTTTGAAATGAAAAGTATATTTTGTGAAATATATGATGAAATAAAAGTGGAAGTTAGATATTTCTATGATTAGGACTCATTTTATAGAAAAGTAATATGGTTAATAACTTTATAAAAGAGTAATAAAATTTGAATATTTGATTTGGAATAAACAAAGTTGTATATCTTTGTTATATAAGATTAATCTCCCCTTGTTAAGTCTATAGCCAGAAGAAAAGAATTTTTAAAAGTATTTGAAGTATAAAAGGGAATTTATACAAGTTTGAAGTGATTCAAAGATTTTTAAAGTTATTTATATATATATATATATATATATATATATATATATAGGATCTTATGAGAACAATTTTGAGAAAAGTTTTTTGGAACCTATGGATTTTGGAAAGGCTTTTGATTTTTGGAGAAAAATCAATTTTGGAAATTTGGAAAGCTTAGCTAAGAATTATCAATTTTAGGATAATTGATTTTGAGAAAAGGAGATTTATATAGGATTCATACTAGGTGTATGATTTGGAAGATACTATATGTGTATAGTATAATGTCTTTCGAAAATGGCTCTGGAGAAAAAGGCGCTCTCTTGAAATGAACTTCTCAGCAGCGCCAAAGGTTGGCACTGCCTTAAGCCTCAAAGGGGGATGCTCTAAAGTGGATCCTGTGAGGAAGCCTGGACAAACGGAAATTCCTAAAGATTATTGGGTAGCGAAAGTCGAGGGCGCTGATGACTACAGAGGCATTTGAATTATGTTGTGACAAAAGTGTAACTCGATATTGCTGCGATCTACTGTAGGCCATAGCGGAAATCGTGTGGAGGTTGCACGATCTAGATTAACCCTAGAGGGGGGGTGAATAGGGTTATAGCAAATTTTCTTGATTTTAAACACAGAAACAAAACTGCAGAAATAAATATGCTGAAAAGTAAATCACACACAAAATTTACCCAGCTTCGGCAAACCCTGCCTACTGCTGCATTCCCAGATTTCTATTAGAATTAAACAGTATCCCGCTTACAAACACTCTACTAGACTCGCAGACCCTTTTGCTCCCGCTCACAAACACTCTACTAGGCTCGCAAAGATTTGCTCCCGCTCACAAACATTCTACTAGCCTCGCAAACATTTGCTCCCGCTCATAAACACTCTACTAGACTCGTACACCCTGCTCCCGCCTATAGAGTTTCGTTTACTTGCAAACTCTGCTCCCGCCTACAATAGAACTTTGATTACTCGCAAACTCTGCTCCCGCCTACAGAGCTTTGATTACTCGCAAACACAGCTCCCGCCTATAGAGTTCTGCAAACTCGCACACCCTACTCACTAAACTAATTCTAACTAGACAATCTGACACTACCTAAATCCTAGGTGGTGATTTACAAATTCTTTGATTCAAAAAATAAAAACAACAATTAAAAGATAATTAAATAACCCTAAAAATAAAAAGCCCCTTTAAAAAAATTCCCTTTAGAGAAAAATAGGCCGGCCCCTTTAATTAATTTGGCTTGTCTCCTTTGTTTGCTTCGTTCGATGGTCGTTCCTCTTTCCAATTCAATTAGGGCTTCTGCGAATTTTGGAGATTTTCTTCCTTGCGATTCAAACTAGGGTTCTTGCAAATTGAAGTCGCCGCTTGATACAGTTTGATTGTATGCTTCGATGCTTTTTGCTTTGCCGACGGCTCTTCAATTTGGATCAAGTTCGTTTTGTGATTTCGGTATGTAATTTATCCTTTTGCTTTTCTGATTTTGGCTTGCTCGAACTCGATGGATTTGAGATTTCCGATGATGATGGTTTATATAGGGTTTGTAGCCCTAGATTTGCGTTCGTATAAGTTGATTTGAATTTGTCTACTGATATTGCTTTGGCCATTCGATTTTTCTTGGATGCTCGTGATTTCACTGAATTTTTCAATTTCGTATTTTTGATGCTTGGCACACACGGTTTTGATTTGTGACTTTGTCAATTTGCTTGGTTATCACGGTGAACGCTTGACTGATTTTGACAATACTGATTTCGTGAATTTTTACTTTGTTGACTTGTTCAACATTGAATTGGCGATTCAATGTCACTTCGGCCTTGATACTGAGTGTTTACTTTGGCCATTTGATTTTCTAAACTTCTGGATATTGTGGGATGCCATCTCCATTTGGTTGTTTTGATTTGAACTTCTGTAGTGATATGATATTACTGCAATGTGAACTGTTGTGATGGTTCCATTGTTGTATCTCTGACCTGTTGCATACATGAACTTGACACTGTAAAATTCTCGTTGCATTTTGTTATCATTGTTTTATTGTGCTTGCTGTATCTTGTAGTTGCACTTCTAGTTGAATATGTTGGCACTGGGATATAACTCGAACTGTTTTGATGTTGCATCCATTGAGTCTGCATATTGTAGCCGTGATCATTTTGGTTTCATCTGAGTGTAGCATATCAGTGTGCTTCTGTCTTTGGCTATCTTTCTTTCAGTGCTTGTTTGTTGTACATGTTGCATTCACTTGCATTCATATTGACACTGGTTTACTGTCTGCATTCACTACATTTTGTACATGCATTTGCCTTTGAGTTGTTTTGTCTTCGCTAGCATTGCTGTACACTTTTGGTCATTGTTGTAGTTGTATTATGTGATGTTGCCTCTTGGTGCTGTCATATACATTCATCAATGTTAGCATCTGCATTGCATGATTCATGTTGTAGCCTGGTCATTTGTGCACTGCCTTTGGTTCATTCTGTATTGTCTCTGTATATTTGTTATTCTTCTCTGTCCATTCGGCTGCACATGTGAACTTGTGTATTTGGTCTCGTCTCCATATAGTTGAAGCTTGCTGTCATATTTGCTGTGCTCGAGCTCTTTGCACACTGATGCACTGCCTTTGTGCTCTTGACTTTGGTGTTGTGTTGAATTTGTGCAGTGTTGTACTTGTTGTCGAGTCATGTTGCATGCATTTAGTAACTGGTCTTTGTATTTCCAGCTTCACCACTGTTTCACTTTCACACTGTACTTGGTCATAATTGACTGTTAACACTCGCATGCATTTCTGTTGGACTTGATCACGGCTTCCTCTGTTGTATACATGTCCACTGCAGTTTCCTCACTGATGCATTTGGACTTGACTTTTATTTGCTTTGAGATGCTTACAGGCTTAGTCTATACTCTGTTGCATTTTAGTTGCTTCCCTGACCTTGTAGTTGTACACTTTGGCTTCACTATGAACTTCACCTGTGATATTACTCGAATTGTAGTTGTGTAGTTGCACTGCACTGTTGCCTTGAGTAGATGTTGACTTGTATCACTGGTTCATTCCACTGTTTCATACATTGTTGTAACTGTGTTGGACTTGTGACCTGCCCTGTGTTGAATCCAGTTTTTCAAAAACTCGGGTTTGACCTTGTGCTCAAGAGTTGTGACTTTTATGTTATTGCACGTGAGTTGAACCCGGTTTTTCATTTGGGTTTGACTTGTGCTCACCTGTCCCTGTAAATCAATCAAGTGTGTATATCGGCGTGCACGACCTTGTGGCATATACAGTGATACACTGTGTATGTCACAAGTTGTTCGTGTATGATGAATTCAAATTTAAATTATGACGAACAACCCAAATAACTGAGACAAATCATATTTTCAAAAATTATCTTTTATTTTTGAATTGCAAAAATATTTTTTTTCATTTTTACTACGTTAGTTTATATTTTTGCAGATTGCTCAGATACTGGATTCAAACTGGAATGCAGTCGAAGATAAAAATATAAGTGTGAGTGATATGTAGTGAGGTGCTGATGTAAATGTGAAAAATGTGATGTAATCAAAGTTGTATAGTTATAGTGAGAGCATGAAGTCGTACTATTCAAAATTGTAATAAATATTAGTTTGAATAAAATATTCGTTTGTATTCAAATTCTGTGTAATTTATTTTATTCAACAAATATTTATTTAAACTGTGAAAAATAGAATAGTATATTAACAAATACATTTAAACGAATGTATATATGTTTATTATCATCAAACAAAAATCATATAAGCGCATATTCAACAATCTCCCCCTTTTGATGATAACAAACATATATTTAAGATTTTGAATGTATTAAATGTATTTGATCGTTCAATTTGCTCCCCTATTTGAATGCTCCCTCTCTACACAATACTCCCCCTACATATATGCATACAAATAGAAATATATAAATGAGCCTATATGCAAATGGAAAATTATTTGACCTTTGCTTGATTCTATTTGACAAAATCTTAACTTTTCTCTCCCCCTTTTGTTATCAGCAAAAGAATAACAGTGTTATAAAAATAGGGATGAAGTGACAGACATGAATCAAACATTTAACTCAATTGAATATAAATATCAAATTTCAATAAAACTCAAACGAAAATCATAATTACCCTTGTTAGACGCATATTCCACTTTCAGAAGTGATGGGGATAAAATCATCAAAAATCCATATAGTTCTGTCTATTTGTGGTATATTTATTTCAGGAAATTTGAATATCTACTAACCATGCATAAACGTTAGGACTTTTAAATGAGATTAGTAGTATTCCAATTTAATTTAAAAAATGAAATCAAGTATCTTCTAACCACGCATGACCGTGAGGACTTTTAAATGGGATTAGAATCAACTTGTCTATTAAATCAATTAATTTTGATATGCGTTCCATACATGCATAACCGTGAGGACTTTTAAATGAGCATGGAAGCACATAATAAAAAAATCCAAGTAATTCACCCATGCATAACCGTGAGGACTTTTAAATGAGAGTGAATACTTTGGATATTTATTTTTATTGCCAAATATAATAAATTGAAGCACAAATAATTTCCTTCACAGATTTAAAGATATTGAAGAACAAATGGTTTCCTTTGTGATCTACCACAAATTTACATACTATATGTAATTTTGATGAGTGATGGTCGATAGAAAGATGATAGAAATAGAAATGATCATGGAATTTTCACCCAACAAAATGTTTTTATAACTCTTGTTATGAGATTCTAAAGAAATTTTCTAATTATACTTTCTCGAGTTATAATATATGATAAATATCAACACTCATCACTTTTTCAATCACTATTCATCTTTTCGATAATCAAAGGGAGTTAGATTAGTTAAAATAGTCATTTAAAATCAAATTCAAAAATTATAAAATCAATTTTTCAAAAATGACTAATCTGTGAATATGGTTAAACATGATTTTCTCGAGGGGGTTATATGAGAAAAAAAATTCTGCCATTTGAAAAATTATTTCAAGTGAAAAATATGCAGATATTTTCTTTGAAAAACGATGCAGCAAATGAATGTTTCAAGAATTAATCACGTTCCACTAGTAATTTTTCTATCAACTATATTACCAATGTAATCTGCGTCTGAATTTAAATTTCACTCAATATTCACTCGTTGGATGTCAAAGACCAGATTGTGAAATTTCAACAAACTATCTCAGAATGAAATTTGAAATGAAGCCATGTTATCACTCAAACAAATATCATAGTGTTAAACTTAGAAACCATAGGATGAACAACTATCAACAGTCATTAAAACTTCATTATTAGTTCAAAACAATTTCTTGAAGTTTCAACAATTTCATAAAGTTGCAAAAATTTCAAAAAATTTCTTAAAATCCTTTTTAACAACTTTCACCTGAAAATTGAAATCGTGCAAATTTACAAGTAGTGACCAAAATGTCAAAACAAATATATCTACGTGTAGCATGAGTATCCATCATTTGACCGAACAAATTTATATGGATTAGTTCAAAGTTGAAAATCTGATTGGTCATCATTTAAGCACAAATCAAAGTAAGAACAAGTCAAAAGAAATCATATCAATTAAGAATAAGTCAGAATCATCTCTTTTCAACATCACAATCTTTGGCTGATTTCATTCAGAATACGGTGCAGATTATCACATTTAATATATCGTTTAAAACAAAATTACCTGTTTTACCTTTACGATAATTTTTCGTGATTGCCCATTGTGATTCTGTCACCTTTGTACTAGGCTAAGGAACTTTGCTTTGTCGCCCGTTGTGTTTCTGGAACAGCCAAAATCCAGAGAACGCTGTTGTTGTTCGTTAGCCTGCCACCACACCTACACGATGAAAGATTTATGTGACCTATTTGTTTTTATAGGTCCATGATTGTTAGTGGCAGAATATGAAAAATATGTTTGTGGAGACCCAAAACTATTTATATATGTTCCTTTTGGCACCCAAATTTGTTTGACTTTCAAAGATTTTATATTTGTGCCTTTTGGAACCCAAATCGGTATGGTTTTCACATGTTTGGGTCTATACCAACAATTATTTTGATTGTGTTCAAATTTTCTATAAATTGTGCACGTTGAACTTTCTTGATTAATCTCATTTCTAACATATTCAGAATGAGTATATCCAAGTCCTTGTCTATCAATATTGACAGATTGTTTTCCTATTAACATATTCAACGATTTTTCACTTTTGGAAAATTTTTCTAAAGTCGTTGACAATTGTTGGACTTTTGTTTTTAAAGATTCATTTTATTTCAACAATTGAGTGCACCTTTTAATAGAATTTTCTCTTCTAGTATTTTCAATTTTTAAAATCAGAATTTCATTTTCAAGTGATTTCATTTTAATTTCTGATTTTTTAATTTCTTCTTTAAATGTTGGACACTTAACACACTTAGGGATCCTACTTTGATAGGTTTTAACTAGTTGGTCAAGTTGTTCATTTAATTCTATCAAAGTGTCTTTTTGTGATTCAAGTTTAGCGTATTTTTCCCTAAGTCGTTCAAAACAGCCATTCACTTCGTGGAAATAAATAAGTAATTCAGAGTGAGTAAGTTTTGATACCTTGCTTGGCTCATCGTCGTCGCTATCGGTTATATTCCCATGAAGGCACATATATGCTTTATCACTTTCACTGCTATCGCTTTTATTCCACGTGGCTGCAAATTTCCTTTTTGAATTCTTCATTAGTAATGTCAGCTCGGTTGCACCATCATCATCATCCTCATCACAACAGCTATTTACCAATCCTGTTAAGCATATTTCTTTAACTGAGTCGGTTGTGGAGGACTTCTCATTGCTGATGACTTTTGCACCATATATTGCATCGAGAGTTTTCCAAATTTTCTGTGCATTTTCACAATGAGAGACGAAATAAAAATTATCACGATTAATATGAGAATATAATATATGCATAGGAAGAGCATTAATCGAGATAATTTCCTTATTTGATATATCACACCCATTTTCAATAATATCCCAACATTTAATATTAACAGATTTTAAATAAAATTCCATTTTCAATTTCCAATTCAAAAAATCTGTTCCATCGAAAATAGAAGGAATAATATTGAAACGACTCTCATCAACAATATTATTTGGTGGATTCATGACTCTAGAGTTAAAAACAAAATGTCGGGCTCTGATACCACTTGTAGGATCTAGATTAACCCTAAAGGGGGGGGGGAATAGGGTTATAGCAAATTTTCTTGATTTTAAACCCAGAAACAAAACTGCATAAATAAATATGCTGAAAAGTAAATCACACACAAAATTTACCCAGCTTCGGCAAACCCTGCCTACTGCTGCATTCCCAGATTTCTATTAGAATTAAACAGTATCCCGCTTACAAACACTCTACTAGACTCGCAGACCCTTTTGCTCCCGCTCACAAACACTCTACTAGGCTCGCAAACATTTGCTCCCGCTCACAAACATTCTACTAGACTCGCAAACATTTGCTCCCGCTCACAAACACTCTACTAGACTCGCACACCCTGCTCCCGCCTATAGAGTTTCGTTTACTCGCAAACTCTGCTCCCGCCTACAATAGAACTTTGATTACTCGCAAACTCTGCTCCCGCCTATAGAGCTTTGATTACTCGCAAACACTGCTCCCGCCTATAGAGTTCTGCAAACTCGCACACCCTGCTCACTGAACTAATTCTAACTAGACAATCTGACACTCCCTAAACCCTAGGTGGTGATTTACAAATTCTTTGATTCGAAAAATAAAAACAACAATTAAAAGATAATTAAATAACCCTAAAAATAAAAAGCCCCTTTAAAAAAATTCCCTTTAGAGAAAAATAGGCCGGCCCCTTTAATTAATTTGGCTTGTCTCCTTTGTTTGCTTCGTTCGGTGGCCGTTCCTCTTTCCAATTCAATTAGGGCTTCTGCGAATTTTGGAGCTTTTCTTCCTTGCGATTCAAACTAGGGTTCTTGCAAATTGAAGCCGCCGCTTGATACAGTTTGATCGTATGCTTCGATGCTTTTTGCTTTGCCCACGGCTCTTCAATTTGGATCGAGTTCGTTTTGTGATTTCGGTATGTAATTTATCCTTTTGCTTTTCTGATTTTGGCTTGCTCGAACTCGATGGATTTGAGATTGCCGATGATGATGGTTTATATAGGGTTTGTAGCCCTAGATTTGCGTTCGTATAAGTTGATTTGAATTTGTCTAGTGATATTGCTTTGGCCATTCGATTATTCTTGGATGCTCGTGATTTCGCTGACTTTTTCAATTTCGTATTTTTGATGCTTGGCACACACGGTTTTGATTTGTGACTTTGTCAATTTGCTTGGTTATCACGGTGAACGCTTGATTGACTTTGACAATACTGATTTCGTGAATTTTTACTTTGTTGACTTGTTCAACATTGAATTGGCGATTCAATGTCACTTCGGCCTTGATACTGAGTGTTTACTTCGGCCATTTGATTTTCTAAACTTCTGGATATTGTGGGATGTCGTCTCCATTTGGTTGTTTTGATTTGAACTTCTGTAGTGATATGATATTACTCCAATGCGAACTGTTGTGATGGTTCCATTGTTGTATCTCTGACCTGATGCATACATGAACTTGACACTGTAAAATTCTCTTTGCATTTTGTTAACATTGTTTTACTGTGCTTGTTGTATCTTGTAGTTGCACTTCTAGTTGAATATGTTGGCACTGGGATATAACTCGAACTGTTTTGATGTTGCATCCATTGAGTCTACATATTGTAGCTGTGATTATTTTGGTTTCATCTGAGTGTTGCATATCAGTGTGCTTCTGTCTTTGGCTATCTTTCTTTCAGTGCTTGTTTGTTGTACATGTTGCATTCACTTGCATTCATATTGACACTGGTTTACTGTCTGCATTCACTACATTTTGTACATGCGTTTGCCTTTGAGTTGTTTTGTCTTCACTAGCATTGCTGTACACTTTTGGTCATTGTTGTAGTTGTATTATGTGATGTTGCCTCTTGGTGCTGTCATATACATTCATCAATGTTAGCATCTGCATTGCATGATTCATGTTGTAGCCTGGTCATTTGTGCACTGCCTTTGGTTCATGCTGTATTGTCTCTGTATATTTGTTATTCTTCTCTGTCCATTTGGCTGCACATGTGAACTTGTGTATTTGGTCTCGTCTCCATATAGTTGAAGCTTGCTGTCATATTTGCTGTGCTCGAGCTCTTTGCACACTGATGCACTGCCTTTGTGGTCTTGACTTTGGTGCTGTGTTGAATTTGTGCAGTGTTGTACTTGTTGTCGAGTCATGTTGCATGCATTGAGTAACTGGTCTTTGTATTTCCAGCTTCACCACTGTTTCACTTTCACACTGTACTTGGTCATAATTGACTGTTAACACTCGCATGCATTTCTATTGGACTTGATCACGGCTTCCTCTGTTGTATACATGTCCACTGCAGTTTCCTCACTGATGCATTTGGACTTGACTTTTATTTGCTTTGAGATGCTTACAGGCTTAGTCTATACTCTGTTGCATTTTAGTTGCTTCCCTGACCTTGTAGTTGTACACTTTGGCTTCACTGTGAACTTCACCTGTGATATTACTCGAATTGTAGTTGTGTAGTTGCACTGCACTGTTGCCTTGAGTAGATGTTGACATGTATCACTGGTTCATTCCAATGTTTCATACATTGTTGTAACTGTGTTGGACTTATGACCTGCCCTGTGTTGAATCCAGTTTTTCAAAAACTCGGGTTTGACCTTGTGCTCGAGAGTTGTGACTTTTATGTTATTGCACGTGGGTTGAACCCGGTTTTTCATTTGGGTTTGACCTGTGCTCACCTGTCCCTGTAAATCAATCAAGTGTGTATATCGGCGTGCACGTCCATGTGGCATATACAGTGATACACTGTGTATGTCACAAGTTGTTCGTGTATGATGAATTCAAATTTAAATTATGACGAACAACCCAAATAACTGAGGCAAATCATATTTTCAAAAATTATCTTTTATTTTTGAATTGCAAAAATATTTCTTTTTCAATTTTACTGCGTTAGTTTATATTTTTGTAGATTGCTCAGATACTGGATTCAAACTGGAATGCAGTCGAAGATAAAAATATAAGTGTGAGTGATATGTAGTGAGGTGCTGATGTAAATGTGAAAAATGTGATGTAATCAAAGTTGTATAGTTATAGTGAGAGCATGAAGTCGTACTATTCAAAATTGTAATAAATATTAGTTTGAATAAAATATTCGTTTGAATTCAAATTCTGTGTAATTTATTTTATTCAACAAATATTTATTTAAACGGTGAAAAATAGAATAGTATATTAACAAATACATTTAAACGAATGTATATATGTTTATTATCATCAAACAAAAATCATATAAGCGCATATTCAACAGAGGTGAGTGTCAACGGCTTTTGATTTTGTAGGGAAGGCAACGTAACATCGGTAGACTGCAATCTATGGTCGAGTGCAGTGGAGAAGTTTCATTCTTTTGGCAGCGAAATTCGAGAGCGTTGATGCCTAAAGTTATATGGGTTTTTTATGTGATAGCAACGTAACCCCAGATGTAGCTGCGATCTATAGCGGGTTCCATGACGTAATCGAGGGGCACGGAGTGCCTAAAGTTATCTATGGATTTTGTCGGGATGCCAACGTAAGCATCGAGTTAACTACGACCATGTATGGGGGTGATGATTTCCAGCGCATTCTCACTAAAGATGTTCCCTCTTTTTTCAAAAATGTTTTCTATATTTTCAATAAAATTGTTTTCCAAGTATTTTCACTAGGTGTAGAAAACGGGTTTACCAAGTACTTATAAATTTTCAGTCCTATGCCTGACCAATGTATAACCGAATTTCTGTGAGAACGAGGATGTAGTTGTTGAAACATTGAGTTATAAAATTATTTTTATAAAAATAATTTACTAATATTATATAGATTTTTAAAGTGTTTTAAAAATGATCAAAAAGTGATTTAACTAATATCAAGTATTTTAATAAATTTTGTCTTCATTCCTTTCCAAGGACGAAAAGATTCAAAGGGGAGAGGAATGTGATATCCTGGAATTTCAAGAAATTTAAAATGTGATAATCTCCTTTATTTATTATTTAAAACTGGTAAAAAATTTATTTTCAAAATAATAATAATGTGATGTTTTTAAATATAGATATAAATAGATTTTTAAATAGAATAATTATTTACAAATTAAATTTGGCTGTTTTATAAATAGATTTTAAGTAGACATTTTTTTTCAAATTTAATGATGTGTTTGTTTAAATTAAGTTGATTTTAAATTAGATTTTCTAAATTGAATTAGAATTTATAATTTGGATTTAAATTTGAATTTGAAAGTATAAATATCTTGAAAATATTTGGATATAAAAATATATGAATAAGGTTTTTATTTAAAATAAGATTTGTTTTATATTATTTTCCTAAAACAAATTTATTTATATAAATTAAGAAAGTATTTCCTAAATAGTAAAATAAATAAATAGTTTTATATTAACATTTAAACATGAATTAAATATATTATATCTGATTTTGTTAAGGATATAATTGGTTTTTATTTTATCTTCTTTTGAAGGTTTTTTTATCTAAAATTGAGAAAATAATTTATTAATTAAGAAATGTACTTATTAAATAGGAAAATAAGTACAAAAGCTTTCAAATCATTTTAAAAAAATAATAAAAATGAATAATTAGAAGTGTTTAATTATAAAGGCTTGTGATAACACGTGTAAAGTGTTAAATAATGGTAATGAAAAATGTTAACAAATTGGACAAGTGTCATTTCTTTTTATTTTTCATTTACTTTAATTTGAATAAATCATAATAAACTCTATATAAACAACCATCTTCTTTCTTCAATTCTTTTTCTATCTTCAATTCGAAAACTCAAGAAAACTCAAATCTATAAAGCAAATCCACTAATCTACAAATCTTTAACCAGAGAAACTCAAACCTATAATCAAAAATACAAACCTGTAAACGTATTCAAACAAATCAAAACTCAAATCCTGTAACCTTTTCAAACAAAAAGTCTATAACAGAGATTCATCTTCGAAATACAAACTGAAATCAAGAGTCTGAAAGCGTTCAAGATTCCAGTAAAACAAGAGCAAGTATTTCAGTTTTCAAGGGATTATAGATTTCAATTTTCAAATCAAAGCATTCATGATTTCAAATCCCAGTTTCAAGATCTATGTCCTAAAAATAGGTGAGTAAACATTTACTTAAGTAGATAAAGGTTGTTGCACGTGAATTTCTTTGATAAATATTGTTTTTGCATGTGCATATATACAAGTATGAATTCTGTGTGTTGTTATGTTTAAACTTTGCATGATTGTGCTTCTCTGCTTCCAGGTTACCGAGTTCAAAATTTTGATCAAAACTCATTATCTCTTGATCTACTCACTGTTAGGACTTGAGATTCAAACAAAATATGTTTGTTTGAACATAAATTAAGGGTTAAAATTTTATTCAAGTAAATTAAATTTGTAATTTTCTAGAAAATCTAAGAAGAACAGTGGAAACTTGAGAAATGTTAAAATTCAGATATCTTAATTCTTCGATTCAGGTATATAATCTGAATCATTTTTTAAAATCTTGATTTTAAAAAGTGAAATCGCATTTTTTTAGATTTGTATTGAGTCTGCAACTCGGGGATGACTAGAAAATGTGTTTTGGACTGTTTCTGGCGATTGAAGAGTGGTGAGGCCTCGGGGTTTCGTCTGGAGGAAGGTTGAAGTCAGGTGGTCTTGGGAAAAATATCAGAGAGTTGGATAAGTTACCGTGGCGGCGGTGTTGGATCGTAGTAGGGTTTTAACCTAAATTTGGGTCGAGATATGGAAATGGTTTGCCGCGACATCTCTAGTTGATCGGAGTGCTTTGGACCTTGGGCATTAGTAGAGTGGTATTCTAGCGAAGCTTGGGACGAGATTGCTCTACCTCCGATGGTCAGAATCGCTTGGACAAGGAGTTTTTATGGCATAGGTTTGGTTCAAGGTTCGACTGTGAACCTCTATTTCGATCGAGGGCTTGTGTTTGTGATTTGGTGATCGGATTTGGTTGCAGCATCGATGGTCGATGTGCCGGAGTGTTCATCGGAGGTCGAAGGCGGCTCTGATGCCGGTGCATGTGCACGGTGATTTTAGTGTGTCAGTAATTTTGGTTGTGGGTTTGCTCGAAGAGGGACTCGGGAATTTGAGGGTAGTGACTCGAGTATAAACTCGAGTAGAATGGGAGTGTTTTCATGTTCCGCATTTTTAACTTAAATAAAAACAAAGTTATAAAAAATATATAGAAAGGGGGTGGTTTGCTCG
The DNA here is from genome assembly GCA_030765085.1 of Allium cepa. Taxonomy (NCBI): domain Eukaryota; kingdom Viridiplantae; phylum Streptophyta; class Magnoliopsida; order Asparagales; family Amaryllidaceae; genus Allium; species Allium cepa. The sequence continues at coordinate 867,828,766 of CM060943.1, read as the reverse complement.
GGGCAAGACCCGAGTGGTCTTCAAGTTGAGTCCGAAGTAAGGGTAAAAGCAAGTTTTTAAAATTCAATTTGAACTTAGTTTAAACTATAATATGATAAATGTTTTAAGTTATTTAAAGAAAGTTATGATTTGGTAACTTTAATTTGTTAAGTTAAATGATTATTTTGTTTTAAAACTTAATTAATTGATTTAAGTAGGGAAGTAAGTTATAAACATTAAATGTTAATGATAATTAAGTCACTAATAAGAATAATGTTTTATCTTAAGGTTAATTAAAGTTATATCACTACAACAAAACAGTCTTTTTACAACGAGCAATGCCCGATGTAATATGGTTTTCGCAACGGGCACGTGCCCGTTGTAATAGGCCTCGTTGTAATAGATGCACCACATTTTACAATGGGCAAAGCACGTTGTAAAAACCGTTGCAGTATACCTTTTTACAACGGGTAATGACCGTTGTAATAGACTATAATACAACGGCCATAACCCATTGCAATAGACTAACCATACTAGTTGCATAGCCTATTTCACAACATGTATTGACCGTTGTAAAATAACTATTTAACAACGTGCAGTGACCGTTGCAAGAAACTCATATAACAACGCACATTGCCCGTTGCAAAATAAATGCAAATTTTTAAAAAAATTACAGCAGCATCCATGCAATTCATCCATACTAATACTAAATATTGTAAAATAATTAAAATCACATACGAAAAGACTAAAAGCTAAAGTCATAGAATTCTAACACTCCAAAAGGTTGTAAGTTTACATGCCAAATACATAAAGCATTAACACATAAGAGTCTGCTACACATATGATGTTCTAAGTACAATCATACTATACCAAACAGATGAAGTCTTTATGCCACGCAACGGTTGATTCGATGGCCTCTTTAATAGTCTATATCTCTGAATTTGGCCTAAATAAAAAGGCTTCTGGTTCCACCACTACATTAACCCATACTTTCCAAGCATTTTCTTCAAGCCTTACAAAATGGATCGATGCTTGCTATCGTCCCCTCTGCGACTACGTTCTTCTGCCAACTCAATAGCTTGCACTTTTTTTTCACCAAACCATCCATGGTAAGATGATCTTGAACCTAAACATTGGTACTCTCATGGTGTGACTGCAAGCAAAATACCATGGATTCAAAGTGAAACAGAGGTATAAAGTGAAGCATATGTATTATAATATGAATCGTGCAGCATAAATATAAAAAATCAATCTTCCATCAATGAAAATCAATCAGAAATTCAAGAGAACTAGATAAGAGAACAGATCCAAAATTTGACATGGAGCAAGTCGTTCAATGGAATCTACATAATAACTTGAACCGTTTATACAACATATAACAAATTGAAGCACGAAAATGATTGAAACATTCATAAAAGTCCTAGGTACTGAACATCAACTGAATAAAAATAGATATATTACAGTATGAATCTACTTTTGAACCTACGATTTAAATCAAATTTGATTCATATAATTTGAATCTCGTATTGACAACATTAGTAAGGAACATAAATTCTAAATTTACTCGAAAATGAGACAAAAAAACTAATATCAAACTATTTTAGACTACAACCTTTGATCGTATTATAGCCAAGGAATCAATTCTTACCTAGTCAAAGCTTATGATTCATTTTCCCACAATACACTAGTTTTGCTACATCTCATCTCATTAAGTATAGTTCTAGCTATCGACGTGCTGAAATATACAGAGGATTCTCAAAAGGATTAACCTCAACAATAATTATCCTTGGAGGACAATGTAACATTAACCTGAAGATACATTGGTATACCATAATACACTATTTTTTATTTTTTCATGAGGTTGGGCACGTCACATCAAACATGCAACACAAGCATTATGTCCGGTGACAGTTAAAAAACTTGGGATAAACATCTAAGGCATGGAGCTAGGACCTACCATAGTAGATGTATAGCATACTAGCAGATATCATACATTAAAGCATGCATAAAAATTGGCTGACAATGTAAATCGGGTAGTTCATTGCCCAAACAAAACTGCTACTGAAGAATAATTGCATAAAATAAGCAATCACCTGTAGTCTTATAGGTTTGGATCCAAGCATAACAAGATGCTCAAAATGAGACTGTGCTAATCCCGCACGAGCAGCTTTCTTGAACATTATAACTGGCCCCAGTTGGCAATGATCTCCAACAAGTACAACCTAACTCAAAATACTTGCCTTGTCAAATCCAAATTCTAGAGACATCATATATAAGTTTGAATGGAATTTCAAACAACCTGCCTGTTTGACACTAAGTACTAGAGGAATAAGACATTCAGGCTCCGTTGCCTGATTAGACTCATCAGTGAGAACCTGCAAAACATTTTTTTATTACCGAGAGAGGGAAAAAAAACTTTAATTTGGTTACTTTGATTAGGTTGGAAGTTCACAACAACTTGAGTATGACTAAAGAGTAACATAATGTATAGTAGCAGTCAAATCTTTGATATAAAAGACTCAACTTTCATAGACTATGTATGAAGTAAGTTTACCTCATCTGTATTATACATTCTTGGTCAACATTAAAGTTACTCAACTGCAGATAATAGCCTGAACTAAACATGTCAACGTTGCCTGTTGAGTTGCTCTCAGGACTTGGACAACAGAAGAAGGATGTACGAGTAGGAATACTACTACAAATCTCGATATTCCTCGTTGTGTACTTGCCGTATTTAAATGAAATGAAATGTGAACTAATTAAACTAATTGAACAACTACCATGATTAATGAACAACAATTTCTCAGAGCAAAAAAAAACCAAAATTTCATATACTAATTTAGGATTATTTATATATTCTAACCTGAGGTGTATGAGCCTCAGCGATCTCCATATCCACCACATTATCATTTCTTCTCTGTAAAAGTACAAGAGATGACTTGGTAATTCACAAGCACATTTCACATATTTATTAAAAATAGCTAATTAAACATAAACTTACTGTCATGACCAAATTAGTCAACTCTTCTACTCTAGCCACCAACTGAGTTGAGTAACTTTTATGACTAGTTGAATAGAGTATATTAAGTGGAATTTACTAGCTTTTAGTAAGTTCTTGAATATCAAGGTGGTATGAGAAATTTAGTAAAATTCTAGCAATTACTAAAGTGACAGTGATTAACACTTAAGAGTTGTATTATCTTAGAGTATTTGGCTATATGGTCCGATAAATCTCGAAGAAAAATATAACTCTTGATTTTTGACGATCATGATGATTGTTTGATTTTTGATGATCCGGTTGATTTCATACTTATGCATTTAGTAGCTTACTAGTGGTTACATCGTGATTTTTTGTTGCCCAAGAAGAAATATGCAATTATCAGTAGCGTTGTAGTAGTTACATCGTGTTTCTGTAATTTGCCTAGGAGGGACCATACATATGTTGTAAAACCCAATTTTTAAGCAATAATGAATTAACGTTAATTACATAACTTTAATTAATTATATTGAAATTTGGAGATTTATTCGATAAATTTGTCTTGAAATATGAATAAGAGGATTTCAATCATGAAATTATAATTTTAAAAATTAAAATAAGTTAAAATGGTGGAAAATATATTTTATAAAGACGATGTGTTTGGAATACAATATTGATTGGGAAAAGAAGTTCTTTTAACTAGAAATTTGAATTTATTCAAAAGTAGAAAGAATTTAGTTTGAAAACTAAAAGAAAATAAAAATAATTTATATTTGCTTATTAAATTTTCAAAGCCCAAGTTAATATTCTCAAGACCAAACCCAACGCACACTCAAAAATTTTCCTCTCTCATGTTTATTTTTCTTCGTTCAATTTCATGTCTCACTTTACATCTTGCTGGGGAAGCTGAAAAAAATTATAAGACTTACATTACTTTGATAAATTAAAATAAAACAAATCATAAAAATTAACATAAATCTCCAAAATTTAAATTTGGTGCTTCTAGATACTGCATTATGAGTGCATTCTGAGGCAGTTAGGGTTTAGACATGGCGATGGCTCTTTGGTAGACGCGTGCTTAGAATTGATGAAGGAGAAGAGGAAGTCGGGATTTACTGGGGAGTGATTCTCACTCACATATCTATGTACTGATAGTTTAAATCAACATACATTTATATATAGCTGTGCTATGATTTTGTTATTTCATTTTATGCATTTGTATGTGAGTGTGTCACAGTGTCAGTGCGTTCCTGTTTGTACATATCCCTGCTACTGTTCATGCATGTGTTTCTCTAGTTTGCATTGCTATGTGTTTCAAATTTTGATCTTATTAGTTTGGTTAGTTTTCCATATAGAACTGCTGCTATTTTATATATTTTTTCTAATCCTAGTGTATCAATAAAGAAGCCTATTTATAAGTTTAAATTATTTAAACATGAATTTTGTTTCATTTTGTGGTTGTGCACAGCCTTGTACCTTTGGAAGCAACAAGAATTGATAATTAGATACGTAAAAATATATCAAAGATCACCAAATAGTGCTTAGATACATAAAAAATTAGGCAACTGAGTGTAAAACGCAAAAGAAGGGCGTTCCTATCACGACCCGAAATCCAACGTTCGAAAATTGATATCAAATACCTCACTTGTATTCGACCGCCAAAGATTCAAACATCGAACTCCAGTCAGATGGAGCTTATAACAACATTAGATGAATATAAAATAGTGGAAATAAATTGAATATCATGCATAACATCACAGATACAACATCACCGTAGTATCTGTTACAACATCATAGTATCATATACATGAATCACATAAGACACGTAGAACAGATTTATACAAGAAAAACCGGTATGCTTTTGGAAAATGAAACTACCATAAGACCTCCCGCCACATACACAATGCAATCGCAGAATTGGAGGAGATTTCTTCTTATGATAGTCAAATATGCTTGATACGGGAAAAATTCTTTGATATTATCACTAGTGGATAGTGTAGAAAGCCATTTCGAAAGTATAATGTCAATCCTAGCCAGTATACAACCATTATTGTATGCCTACAATAGCTACCATCTAAACAGTGGGGCACCATCATAAGTAAATGGCAGGTTATACAACTAAAACCTACTGCGTTCGTATTGGGAATTGGATTTCCAACAAATGGTCAGGCTAAGGAACTTCCTATGCCACATGGGCACGCCTCTGGCGGGACGTCCCGAGAACCGACCCGGCTCTCTGCCAACACAAGGTCGGGTTACCTCTGTAACTAGGTAACTACTACTCGAGTATGCCATTCCCCGGTCCTTTGGGACCTTTATCCGACGGCCCTCCGTCACAAAGCAACAACCACACAGTAGATTAGATTGAAGCAACCACATAGGTAAGTATCTGGGCTCCATACCATGACACCACATTTTTCCAGAAGGAAATGACATACCGTAAAGGGCGCGACCCTTATAACCCTGCCGCATCTTCCCTGTTTCGACCGTTTCCAGGGTGTGAGGTCCGATGAGGTCTCGTCCATAAAGCTACGCTTTACACGAAAGCCATGCTTTGATCACAAATGATCATCAATATACAGCAGCACTTAGCATGTCACACTACCAAATTGGGAGTATATCGCTGATAACCTTCAACTACCTAACCTTTGAGCTCGTACGTCTCAAAGAAGGGTGTTAAGCTAAGAGAATAAATTCTCCGCCACCAACAGATATGTATTTGAAAGAAATCGGCTTTTTATCTCAAAGTGTAGTGTCAGACACACGACCATACAAGTCTGTTCTGGGTTCGAAAAGAACTGAAGGCACTTCATCCAATAAAGGAAGAAGCACTTGCAAATCCGGGCTTCCACAATCCCGATCGGACTTCCCATCACTTAGGGAGTCTCTATACCGGAGTAACTCAGTGCAGAGACAATCGATAGGTTGTCCTATCGTTTTCGAAGACACCTGGTCTTCACCATCGTCTTCAAATGATATCCATTTCATCGAATCACTATTCGGAATGGGTTATATGACACAAAGGTCCTCTCCCGGCTAATCCGAATAGTGAAAGCTCAATTTAAAAACATGTGGTTGTATCTTCACATTCAAGGTTCGATGTGGGTTGCAGATAACAAAATGAAATCCGGCTCCCTGTTGCATTGAAGTTTAAATGTCGTTTACCGGAAAAAGGGCTTCACATACATATAGGAACAAATCACAAATCACGGTTCATCACAAAGCAATCACAGTAGCACAACGGAAATATCAATCCAGTACAGAATATTTGATGATGGTCAATCATCTTTGATTAAGGTGGTCGTGATTAAAGTTAATTAACCATATAATTATCTTTATTAATTATTTTAAATCAATGTTTAATTTTTACTTAATTATGAATTAATTTAATTGGCTTAATTAATTAATTACTCTTTAATTTATTATTTTTAATTTATTAATTCTTGGTTGTTAACTAATTAAGTTTAATTACTTTTATTCATTAACAATTCTTTAAATTAATTAATTATTAATCATAAAATCATTGCAAGGCATTAATTGTTAATACTATTTCACCATTATAAATAAATTGGGTTTTTACATTAACACTTGAACAATTGATTTACTTTTAAACGTTTTATTAAGTTAGGTTTTAAAGCAACTTTTTTGTTTAAAGGAAAATATACAATTTGAAATATTTTTTAACCTCATAAATTTTTAAATAATTGACTCAGTATCATTTGCTTCCAATTCCATTTACAACTGTCATTAATTTATTTAGAAAATTATTTAACTTGTTTTCCAAAATTTTATTAAAACTGGGTTTCTTTGCTGTTTGCAAGACTACCCGAGGCTGCTTCGAGTTTTACCCCGAGCCAAACATCCCCTGCTTCGAGTATTACCCAAGATTGACCCGTGTTCCATTTTTTTTCGAAAATATGTTTAAGGTTTAAAAACAACACGATACAACATTAAAACAACTCGAGTTCTTCTTCGAGTTTCCATCCCAAATCCCCGCGTTGCTCTTCGAGCTACCTCCCTTCTTCCCCAAACCATCACACTGACACCACAATCACCCACGTGCACGTGCATGGCCAATTTCACTGCCGTTGGTCAGTGCTGCAGCCATCCACGAGTCGACGTCCATCCCTCAAAACGATACAAACACCCAGAACTCGAATTTATTTCGAAAACACAGATCGAAGCATCACGATCGAAACAACCGTCAGGAACGTCATCAGATTCTGCCACGCGCCGCCTCCCCAGTCCGTTATCGGCCACCAAATTTGGACCGATGCTCCATACATATGCTATACCGCAATTGGCCCCGTCGCTACGCAGTCTGATCACACCTAGACGACGCAGCACCATCATTTCTAACATGAACCAAAATGGGTTCTTAAACCCTACATTGATCGTGAATCAAAGTTCCAATGATTAATAAATTTATCTCGTATTTTTTTGGTGACCTATGATACTCAAACTATCAACGACGTCGAACTCGAGGGCCACGATCACTTTGGTCGCTGGAATTTGGCATATGTTCGACTTTCTTATCAACCCAAAATTCTCAGTGAAAAGTTGATGAAAAAATTGGATTTTAGTTTCAAAAATAATTATTTTTACAGGGGATTCACATCACATAACTGAAATCAAAATCAGGGAAGTTCGAATTTTTGAAAAATATGAATGGTGACTGCATTGCATAGTGTCCAGGAAAAACTATATAACCTTTGCTTAAATTTTATTACTGGAACATATTACAGTTTTTAAAACAAACTTCAACTTGTGTTACAATCCCTTTCAGAAGAAATGAGGGAGAGAGGGAGATTTGAATTGGATTTTTGATATGATTTACTCTTTTAAATAGAATGCTATATGTAATTGAGTTTCACAGTTTCCAGGAAAGAACAACTTTGCTTTGATTTATTACTAAAAAAAACATAGTGCAAGTTTAAACAAAACTCCATCTTGTTTACTGTAACAAAATGCATGTTCAACCATAGTTTATTATTCAGATTCAATAGAGACAGAGAGAAAGAAGGGGTTTGATAGGTTTTTGTTTTCCTGAAGCTAAACAGGGACTAGCATTTTTGTACAATTCAACATCCACAGGCCAAACATTCAATCATATATTCAAATTTCTTGCATGAAAACCAAAGATTAACTTTACTACATCATCCAAGCATTCACACAGCAACAAAAGATTGAAAAAAACAAGGGTTTACTCACCTTATTTTCCAGAAATTCCTGACAGTTCTCAAAAAGAGATGAGGCTTGGCAACTATTCTTCCTTTCCTACTTTAAAATTTGGGGCTTTAGATCAGCAAATTTTAGTTACAGATCTTTGTAATCTCTTTCTTAAGTTCATTTACTCAATTTATTAATAACAATAGTTTTTATTTTACTTACAGTTAGGATTTATAACAGAGAAGCCTTTTTATTTTCTACAACTTGAAGCTAGAAGTAGATTAAAGCTTTTAAGTCTTGATTCTTCTTGCAACAGATTGAATGTTATTGTATTAAATCTTGCTCCATTACAGATTGTAACCTCAAGTTCAATTTTTTTTAAAGTAGATTACTTGCCTTTTACTTATTTCCAGAAATACTTGCACTGCCTAAAACCTGAAGCTTCACCTCTAAGGCAAATCTGCAGTTTTTGTTTTGAATTTGTTGTTGAAACTTGATTTAAAAATCATAAAAATATGAAGTTTAAACCAAAACTTACCTGAGAGATGAATATATCACTATAGTTTGATTCTTAAGAAAACACTTCAGATTTTAGTTTGAATTGGAGAAGAGGAGTTTTGACAGTTTCTCTTTTTTTTGAATTTTTTTCTTGCTTAAGTGTTGAAGTTAAGATTGCTAAATCTTTTTTAGTTACTGAACTTCAGAGATTTGGAGGTTTAAAAATTTGAATTGAGAAGTTGAAAAGTTTTTGTGAATTTTTTTATTTGATTATTTTATTAAAGTAATGATGGTTTGTGCCATTTGTAAAAAGAAAATCATAAGCTTTAGATTTTGTTGATTACTCCACTCCATTCTCACATGTGCATGCATGTTTACATGTGTGATTTTTTTTACAAGAAAAAAAAAATTTATAAATTTTTTTTTATGTCATATACACTTTATAAATAAATGTATTCCTTTATTCATTTGTGTGTGTGTATATATATATATATGTACAATGTTAAAAGAATTTAACTAATATTTACCTTGCATATATTACATCCTAATGATTTGAAATGCTACTTACTTTTTAAAACATTTATTTTAAATTTAAATTCAAATTTCAATTTTAAACTTGAAATATAGACATTTCATGTCCATTTGTATATTCACACTTATCTTGAACAAATTTAAATTATATTTTAAATATGTATTCAATTTTACTCATATTTGTAATATACATATATATAAGATTTCAAATTCAAATGACTTTTATAAACATTCTTTATTTCAATATTTTAAACTCAAAATAAAAAGTGGAATTTTTATTTATATATTATTATCACTTATTTTTGTTTGTTTGAGATTTTTGTTCCAATTTATTTTCAAATTAAATTCCAAAAGTTTAAAATCTATTATTTATTTTAATTGATAATTTTGGGATGTTACAGATACTCCCTCCTTAAGAAAATTTCATCCTCGAAATTGAGAGAGAAAAAAACAAACAAAGAATATACGAATTCAGAAATAATAAAGAAATGGCTTATCGGCTTAAGCTGAGATAGCTACTCTGTAATTGGGATATGATTTATGCATATTATCTTCAGTTTTCCAAGTGCAGTCCTTTGGATCGCCACTCCACTGAACTTCAACTAGCTTCACAACTCAGTTCCTTAATTGCTTTTCTTCACGATCCACAATCTTAATCGGTTCTCTTTTGACTGTTAGATTGGGAGTGATGTCGAGATCCTGTTGAGCAGCTTCTTCAATAATACTGTCCACATCGTGCACATACTTCCGAAGGTTAGAAATGTGGAATACATCATGCACACCAGATAACCAGCTAGGCAACTGCACTCGATAGGCTAGAGAACCAATCCTCTCCAAAATAGGAAAAGGGCCAATATATCGTGGTGCTAGCTTACCGGCCTTCCCAAACCTCAATACACCTCGCATAGGATATACTTTAAGAAAGACAGAGTCCCCAATCTGGAATTCCAAATCCCTTCTTCTACGATCATAATAACTCTTTTGACGACTCTGAGCTGTCTTCAATTTCTTTCGAATAAAATCAACTTTCTCTGTGGCTTCTTTAATCATATGCAGTCCAAGGACGAGGCTATCGCCAGCATCAATCCAACATGCCGGAGATCGACATGGACGACCATATAAAGCCTCAAAAGGAGCCATCTCTATACTGGCCTGATTGCTTTTGTTATAAGAGAACTCAACCAGATGCAAATGGTCCTCCCAAGAACCACCAAAATCAAGTATGCAAGCACGCAATATGTCCTCCAAGATTCGGTTGATCCTCTCAGTCTGCCTGTAATGACCTGCCTTTCATAACACAGAAAGACGCATCATTAAGAAGAAAGAAAGGGATAGAAAAGAGAAAAGATAGAAAACAAAGAACCAAACAACATCAGAATCTTACAGTGGAACGAATAAATTATATTAATCAAATAAAATATTACATAGTATCATATACATCAGAGTTATACAGCTAATACAAAACAAACTAGGCAGTTATAACACCTGTCTAGATATTACAACTCAAGTACATAACAGGAAACAGATACAACTCAAATACAGCGGAACCACTATATATATCTACACGTTGAAGCCTCCTGCTCCATATCTCCTTTAGAACTCGACAAAGCAAACCTGAATCACTTGACTACTCATACGTAATATGAGTACCCAAGAGTTTAATAAAACAGAAAATAAACACTCGGGTCAGACAGGGGTCTGGTGTGAGTAAACGGTTAAAAGTTGCTTAACTTTGAAAAATCCTTTGAAAATAAAGGTATCACGTAAGACTCCCCACAAATAAACATGGGTAAGTTTTTACCTTACGCTAACCAAAACATTTGATAGGAAATCCAGTGATATTATAACAGGGTCTAGGGTTTTTAAAGTAAAATACAGAAATAGCGGGAATGCTAACATCTCACGTTCTAACATAGTTGGGCACAATCAAAACCGTACAGGCACTTATTGGATTTTGGATTCCATCAATGGCAGGGCGACTGGGGTACCTCCCGTCACAGTACGTGGCCTAGATCACCGTACCGAGGAGTACGCCCGCTCCCCTGCAACACAAAACCGGAACCATCCCTTACTGCACAGTCCCGAACAAGACCATCCCGACAGTTGTCATGATCAACCGCCTACACAGCCAAAATAAAAAGGGACCTCTAGACAGGGGTAAATCTCGTCCTACTTGGGCATGATTCACTTAGCCTTGCTACACCTCCCATGTTTTAGCCATTCCCGGTTGATGAGGCTTGAGGCTGTGATTACCTTTATAGGACATATCTATCTTAGAATGCTCATCGTTCACCTAACGATGTTCTGAAAGCATTCAATCCATACAAGTTCGTTCCGAGTTCGAACGAAACCGAAGGCACTATCTCGTTACACTCATTTTGGAATCACCCTCAGAGTTAACGACCATAGCCATTGCACTCTGAATCACCATCTCGAACCTATAAGTACTATTTCCGTCAAACTCATCTCGGAATCACCCCCTGAGTTATACTGACGAATAGTTCTTACACTCGAGTCTTCACTCTTCACTTGAGATTCACGACCTAACGTTTAACTTGGATCGATGTGTTTTTCAGAATTCCAAATTTGGAAACCCGGTCTCATCGAATCCAAAAGCCATCTTAATGTCCAAGTGATTTAAGTTTAACAAATTAATTCAATTTAAACATTGAATTCACACATCATCATTAACGGATAAATATCACATATTTATCATTGATATATCAAATATCATATCACAGAATATCATAATATATCATCCAATAGATATCAACCAATACAGATATTCCACAAACAATCATTCACAATCAGGCATCATTAATTCCTTTATAATTAATTTAATCATCTAAAATTAAATTAATTACTTGAGAATTAAACAACTAATCCAGCTTAAACAATCATTAATTAATTACAATTAATTAATTAATTAATCAATCTTTAATCATCTTCATAATTAAATTAATTAATCTTCAATTTCAGATTAATTATCCTTCAATCAAATTCTTAATTAATCACCTAGATTAATTATTCGTTAATTACACTATGTAATTAGCCTTTAAATTAATTACACAAATTAATTTATCTTTAATCATTAATTAATCTTAATTAATTCCTAATTAATTAATTAACAATAATTAATTACATAAATCCTTAATTAATTACATTAATTAATTATTACTTCTTTCTCACTTCATTGATTAATTATCTTATAGTTAATCACATTTATTAATTAATTAAACAATTAATTATTCATTAATTACATAAATTAATGACCTTCTAATTACTTTATTAATCAATCTTCTCAAAATTACATTTAATAATTAATTATAAAATTAATTACTTTTATTAATCAAACCTGATTAATCACAATCAGCAATTAACTTCCTTAATTGCTTTACCAATTAAACCAACATCTTGATTAATTACATTAATCAATTCTTTAATTACACTGAGTAATTATCCCTTAATTACTTCCCTTAAGTAATTATACCTCTTTAATTACTATCCATCCACTAATTTCCTTAATTAATTACATTCAGTAATTATTCATTAATCACTTCACTAAGTAATTACACATTTTTAATTACATTAAGTAATTATACTTAATCCCATCATTAAGTAATTCTTTTTAACTAAACAAACTTAATTAATTAACTAAAATTAACCATAATTAACTCAATTAATTACACTGAGTAATTAATTACTTTAATCACTTCATTAAGTAATTATGTTTAAATAATTCTTCTTAAACATTAAGTAATTAACTTTTTAATTACTTATTACTTTATTATTTCTTAATTAATTAAACTTGATTAATTAATATTTAATTAAGTAATTAATTTCACTTAATTAATTACTCAACTAATTTACCTTAATTTAATTACTTACATTAACCAATTTAAGTTAATTAAGTAATTTATATTATAAATAGAAACCAATTTATTACTTTTAAAAGATAAAGTAACCAATTGAATATTTCTTTAATGAGATTATTAAATTACCTTTGTTTTAAATTTCGGGGACGAAATTCTTTTAAGGGGGAAGGATTGTAACATCCCGAAATTTTTGACAATAACTATTTAATAATCTGTATTAAAATTAAATTGATATTGATATCGATATTTTTGTTAATAATAATTCAAATTGATTTAATAATCTTCTTCAATAAATATTCAATTGGTTATTTTATCTTTTAAAAATAATAAATTGGTTTCTATTTAAATGCGACGACTCGACTTTCTCACCACAGAAAATCATATATGTATAAATTATTTTAATTCGTCATTTATATACACAAACATCCCAGGATCGAAACCTGGCTCTGATACCAAATGAGACTACCCGACTTTCTACTCCCAGAAAATCGCATCATCTTTAAGAAAGAAAGGGATAGAAAAGAGAAAAGAAAGAAAAGGAAGAAGAAACGACAACAGAATCTCAAAAGCGGAACGAATAAATTATATTAATAATATAAGTATTACATAGTATACAACAATTATCAGAGTTATACAGACAATACATCACATACTAGATAGTTATAAACACCTATCTAGTTATCACAACTCAATCACAATACAGAAAACACTCAGAGATACCAAAACAGCGGAAAACTATATATCTATATGTAGAAGCCTCCTGCTCCATTGCTCCTCCACAATTCGTCAAAGCTAACATGAATCCCTTGTTCTCTGTGCACATGTACATCCTCTCCGGCCACCGTTGGCCAACTCTGCAACCTTCCCACAGTCACTGATCAACCCCTCAGGCCAAACAAACACCAACCCCATCAATATTTTCTCTAAATGAAGATCGCGACCTAATATCCCCAAACTTACCAAAACTTATAGCTCCTTGGATCGGAGAAAAACTTAACCAAAACCAAATCTCCGACTCCGGAATCCAAATTATTTTTTAAAAAATTCAATTTAAAATTTACTTTTCGAAACTGAAATACAGTTTGAACCTTATTCCAGATCTAACTTAAATCCTTAAGACTTATTTACATTTTACAACTTCCTTTTAAAAAATCCAAATCATTTACCCTTTTTAATGTAATTAGCAATTTAAATTTAAACTTATTTTGATTTTAAAAACTGAAGTTTAAATTTAATTCTAGATTAAAAAAACAGATTTAAACTCATTTTTAAATTTCTAATTTTAAAATTTAAATTTGGTTTTTAAACTTATAAGTGTAAAAGCATATGTGTGTTTTGGGCCCATCAGACTATGGGTGATAAGCAGTGCTGAAATTCAAATTCGTTCCCAATGCGTCTTGAAACGCCTCCCAAAATCTACTAGTGAAGATCGGATCACGATCATTCACTATGCTGCTAGGAATGCCATGGAGACGGACAATTTCTTTCACATATAATTCAGCTAAACTAGCTGCCATGCGGGTAGCTTTCACTGGCAAAAAGTGGGCTGACTTAGTCAAACAGTCCATAATGATCCAAATTGCTTCATTGCCTTTACGAGTACGAGGCAAACGTCGATGAAATCCATCGATACTTGGTCCCATTTCCACTTGGGTACCTCTAAAGGATGAAGTAAACCCGCCATCTTCTTTTGGTCGGTTTTGATTTGTTGGCAAGTAGCACAGCGACTCACATAAATAGATATGTCCCTTTTCAACGTCTTCCACCAGAAAGTTCTTTTGATATCTCTATACATCTTGTTAACTCCTGGACGGATGCTGAATTTAGATTTGTGACATTCATCTAACACTTCATGTTTCAAATCAGGGATGTCCGGGACACAAATCCTTCCTTTCATCTTTATAACTTCATTATCGTCAATCTCAAAACTGGAATTCTCCCCTCGACATATTCTTCTACGAATTTCCTGAAGAAACTTGTCTCCTGTCTGCTGTCTTGCAATCTTCTTAAGAAGAGTGGGAGCGATAATAAGATGTGCGAGAACAGCATGTCTTCTGCTCAAAGCATCGGCAACTACATTGGCTTTTCCGGCCGTATATAGAATGTCTAGGTCATAAGATGCCAGAAATTCCAACCAACGTTGTTGTCACAGATTCAGATCTTTCTGGGTGAAGAGATATTTCAAAGATTTATGGTTGGTGAATAATTCAATTTTTTCACCTAGAAATAAAGAGAGTTCAATAAGTGTAATTGTTAAGTTAAGTTAAATTAAATTCGTAGATTGTTAAGAAAGCTGAAAAGATTCTTACCCAGAAGATAATGTCGCCATATTTTCAAAGCGAAGATAACAGCTAAAAGCTCCAAATCATGGGTTTGATAATTTCTTTCATGAGGACGTTATTGTCTACTCGCATAGGCAATCACCTTCCCGTTCTACATCAGTACTGCACCCAAGCCTTCACCACAGGCATCGGTATAAACAGATAATGCCTGGTTCCCGTTGATAATAGCGAGAACAGGAGCAGTGGTTAATCTCTTCTTCAACTCCTCAAAAGCTTCGTCACATTTTGGAGTCCAAATGAACTTTGCATTCTTCATTGTTAGCTGGGTCAGCGGACTAGCTAACTTCGAAAAGTCCTGGACAAACTTCCGATAATAACCTGCTAAACCCAACAAACTTCGGACTTCCTTTGGGGTAGTAGGCTTCCTCCAATCAAGAGTGGCGGAAATATTGCTAGGATCAACATAAATCCTTTCTTCATTAACGATATGGCCAATAAATTTGACATCTTTGACCCAGAAATGGCATTTGGAAAATTTAGCATATAGAATATTTCTCCGCAATATCTCCAAAACGATTCTAAGGAGTTCGGCATGCTCCACTTCGGTTTTGGAATAGACCAAAATATCATCAATGAATACGAGCATAAATTTATTCAATACATCCCGAAACAAACGACTTATAAGGTCCACGAAGTATGCTGGATCATTGGTTAGCCCAAAAGGCATGACTAACCATTCGTAGAACATATTGGGACCCCTGAAAGCGGTCAAATGAACACAGTCTTCGCCGATTCGTAGTTGATGGAACCCTTGGGTTAGATCTTCGAAAAGAAACAAGCGCCGTGCAACTGATCAAATAAATCATCAATTCTTGGCAGTGGAAATTTATTCTTGAGAGTCTGCTTATTGAGATCGTCGTAATCTACACACAATCTCAAAGATCCGTCCGATTTAGCAACAAATACGACGGCTGAGCCCTATCCAGAAACACTGGGTCGAATCAACCATTTCTCTAGTAAATCCGTTGTTTGCTCGACTAATTCAACCCTTTCCCTGGGTGCCATCCTGCGACTTGCATGAACGATAGGACGAGCATTGGGTACAAGGTTGATTCTGAATTCTTTTTCTCAATGCGGAGGTAGAAATTTCACTTCTTCAAATATGTCTGGAAAATTTATAACAATAGGAATGGACTCCTGACTGGGTTCATGATAACACAAATTATACATAAACCCTTCTCTTTTAGGACTAGGGTCCTCACAAGAAATCTCGATGAAATCTCCAAATTTGGTTTTGATTGAAATCAATCGATTATTGCAATCCAATTTGGCTTCATATTTTGCTAGCCAATCCATTCTGAGTAAGACTTCAAACTCGTTGAAATCAAGAACAAAGATACTAATAGGGAATTGGTAGCTGGAATATGAGATAGGAACATCTCTGCGTCGAAGACAAAGATTCGTGGGACCTCCAACTGGATTCTTTACGCATATAGGCTCGTCAACAAAATCAGGTTCAAGATTCAATTCATTAATTGCTTGTTGAGAGATAAAACTGTGTGTAGCGCCAGTGTCAAAAAGAAATCTAACGATGTTATCATAAATGGTGAGATTACCTTCCAGAACTCCCTTCCCCTTTTCTTCTTTGGAAGATGTGGGCTTGTCTTTGACGGTGTACACCTTGGTTGTCTGAGCTTGCTTCATAACTGGGCAGTCTTTAACATCATGTGCCACCTTCTGACAATAATAGCATTTCCTGGGCTTTGCTTGAACGGATTGATTTCTCTTTGGCTTCTTGCAGCTACTAGAATAGTGGCCCTTCTCCAAGCAATTATAGAAAGTGACTTCTCTGCATTGCTTCCCTGATTGTCCATTTTTTTCTCTTTACCGTGCCGTGGTTTCTTGCCACCAAATTTCCTCTTCTTCCAATTCTGGTTGCTCGAATTTACTTTCTCCATCGGGGCTTCTTGCATGTCAAGTGTAGCATAACCGTATCCCATATCAACCAAATCTGAGAAGGATTCTTTGACGTGGCCAGTCATTCTTTCGTGAAACTTCTTATTCATCCCACGAATGAACATTTCATTCTTCTTCAATGGTGTATTCACCAATTCTGGACCAAAGCGAGACAATTCATTGAATTTGTTTAGATACTCCTTGATGACAAACTCCCTTGCTTTAAGTCCATGAATTCCCGGTACATACGAGAAATCCCAACTGATGGCATATTGCGCTTCTCAAATACTTCTTTGAATCTCTCCCAAGTAAACTCGTCTTCAGGCTCATCAATAGTGACCGTCTCCCACCATGCTAAAGCTTCATCTTGAAGTTGCCAAGAAGCTATGAGACGCATATGATAATCTTGCAACTTAAGCCCCTTAAAGATTTTCTCACATGGTCTAATCCATCCTTGGGCCTCAACAATCATCTCCTTGCCGGTGAACGACCTACCACCAAGCCTTGAGAAATTCTTATATAAATCAGCCAGATTCGGCTGATGCTGAATAGGTAAAGCTGCTTCTGCTGTAGGGGAAACTTGGCTAGGTGCTGTGGCATTTCCTCTCCACCCAGCTCTTCCTCTTCGTCCGCTCATCCTTACTATCTGTAATTAGTAATAAAATTGATTTAGATATTCGGACGAGATATCTTAAGGAATATCAGCAGTTAAAGGAAATAGACTAAGAAAATTTGAGGTTTCGGTCTTAGTTATACTCATTCTAGAGTATACTTCACCCTACCTCTAATGAGCCATCTAATGTGTTATAATCCGTAGCTAAAGTTCTTACTCAACCTTTGGCTCTGATACCAACTGTCACGACCCGAAATCCAACGTTCGAAAATTGACATCAAATACCTCACTTGTATTCGACTGCCAAAGATTCAAACATCGAACTCCAATCGGATGGAGCTTATAACAACATTAGATGAATATTAAACAGCAGAAATAAAATGAATATCATGCATAACATCACACATACAACATCATCAAAATATTTGTTACAACATCAGAGTATCATATACATGAATCACAACTCCAAATAGAATGTCATAATAGAATAATAAGAGATCATGTGCCAAAAGTCTTCAAGGAAATAAAGTGACAGTGAACTTCCAAGAACTAAGCACCTCGAGATCCAAAAGCCTTCCAAAATGTCTCTAAGGTAAAAGCTCCCAAAAACCGATAATCTCCAAACCAAAATACTCCAAAATATAGCTAATGCGGAAAACGGAAAGCCTGCTACTAGGCTGCCCGTGTGGAAATGATGGGCACCCAGAGTTTAGAAAGGAAACAATAAGCTCCGGGTCAGTCATGGGAGTTGTATGAGTAAACAAAGATAGTTGCTTTCAAATAGAACAGATTTATACAAGAAAAACCGGTATGCTTTTGGAAAATGAAACTACCATAAGACCTCCCGCCACACACACAATGCAATCGCAGAATTGGAGGAGATTTCTTCTTATGATAGTCAAATATGCTTGATACGGGAAAAATTCTTTGATATTATTACTAGTGCATAGTGTAGAAAGCCATTTCGAAAGTATAATATCAATCCCAGCCAGCATACAACCATTATTGTAATCCTATTATAGCTACCATCTAAACAGTGGGCCGCCACCATAAGTAAATGGCAGGTTATACAACTAAAACCGTACTGGTTTCGTATTGGGAATTGGATTTCCAACAAATGGTCAAGCTAAGGAACTTCCTATGCAACATGGCTACGCCTCTGGCGGGACGTCCCGAGAATCTACTTGACTCTCTGCCAACACAAGGCCAGGTTACCTCTGTAACTAGGTAACTACTAGTCGAGTATGCCATTCCCCGGTCCTTTGGGACCTTTATTCGAGAGCCCTCCGTCACAAAGCAGCAACCACAGTACATGAGATTAAAGCAACCACACAGGTAAGTATCTGGGCTCCATACCATGACACCACCTTTTTCTAGAAGGAAATGACATACCCTAAAGGGCGTGACACTCATAACCTTGCCGCATCTTCCCTGTTTCGACCATTTCTGGGGTGTGAGGTCCGATGTGGTCTCGTCCACAAAGCTACGCTTTACATGAAAGCCATGCTTTGATCACAAATGATCAACAAATGATCATCAATATACAACAGCACTTAGCATGCCACACTACCAAATTGGGAGTATATCGCTGATAACCTTCAACTACATAACCTCTAAGCTCGTACGTCTCAAAGAAGGGTGTTAAGCTAAGAGAATAAATTCTCCGCCACCAACAGATATGTATTTGAAAGAAATCGGCTTTATATCCCAAAGTGTAGTGTCAGCCACACGACCATACAAGTCTGTTTCGGGTTCGAACAGAACCGAAGGCACTTCATCTAATAAAGGAAGAAGCCCTTGCAAATCGTCACAATCCCGATCGGACTTCCCATCACTTAGGGAATTCCTATATCGTAGCAACTCAGTGCGGAGACAATCGATAGGTTGTCCTATCGTTTTCGAAGACACCTGGTCTTCACCACCGTCTTCAAATGCTATCCATTCCGTCAAATCACTATTCGAAATTGGTTATATGACACAAAGGTCCTCTCTCGGCTAATCCGAATAGTGAACGCTCAATTTAAAAACGGGTGGGTGTATCAATCACAAGGATTCACATTCAAGATTCGATGTGGGTTTCGGATAACAAAATGAAATCCGGCTCCCTGTCGCATCGAAGTTTAAATGTTGTTTACGGGCAAAAGGGTTTCACCTACATATAGGAACAAATCACAAATCATAGTTCATCACAAAGCAATCACAGTATCACAACGGAAATATCAATCCAGTACAGAATATTTGATGATGGTCAATCATCTTTGATTAAGGTGATTGTGATTAAAGTTAATTAACCATATAATTAGCTTTATTAATTATTTAAAATCAATGTTTAATTTTTACTTAATTATGAATTAATTTAATTGGCTTAATTAATCAATTACTCTTTAATTTATTATTTTTAATTTATCAATTCTTGGTTGTTAACTAATTAAGTTTAATTACTTTTATTCATTAACAATTCTTTAAATTAATTAATTTTTAATCATAAAATCATTGCAAGGCATTAATTGTTAATACTATTTCACCATTATAAATAAATTGGGTTTTTACATTAACACTTGAACAATTGATTTACTTTTAAACGTTCTATTAAGTTAGGTTTTAAAGCAACTTTTTTGTTTAAAGGAAAATATACAATTTGAAATATTTTTGAACCTCATAAATTTTTAAATAATAGACTCAATATCATTTGCTTCCAATTCCATTTACAACTGTCATTAATTTATTTAGAAAATTATTTAACTTGTTTTCCAAAATTTTATTAAAACTGGGTTTCTTTGCTGTTTGCATGACTACCCGAGGCTGCTTCGAGTTTTACCCCGAGCCAAACATCCCCTGCTTCGATTTTTACCCCAGATTGACCCGTGTTGCATTTTTTTTCGAAAATATGTTTAAGGTTTAAAAACAACACGATACAACGTCAAAACAACTCGAGTTCGTCTTCGAGTTTCCAACCCAAATCCCCACGTTGCTCTTCGAGCTACCTCCCTTCTTGCCAAAACCATCACACTGACACTACAACCCCCCACGTGCATGTGCACAGCCAATTTCGCCGTCGTTGGTCGGAGCTGTAGCTATCCACGAGTCGACATCCATCCCTCAAAACGATACAAACACCCATAACTCGAATTTATTTTGAAAACACAAATCGAAGCATCACGACCGAAACAACCATCAGGAACGTCATCAGAATCTGCCTCGCGCCGCCTCCCCAGTCCGTTATCGGCCACCAAATTTGGACCGAAGCTCCATACACATGCTACGCCGCGATTGGCCCCGTCGCTACGCAGTCCGATCACCCCTAGATGGCGCAGCACCATCATTTCTAACTTGAACCGAAATGGGTTCTTAAACCCTACTTTGATCACGAATCAAAGATCCAATGATTAATAAATTTATCTCGTATTTTTCTGGTGATCTATGATACTCAAACTATCAACGACGTCGAACTCGAGGGCCACGATCACCTTGGTCGCCGGAATTTGGCATATGTTCAACTTTCTGATCTACCCAAAATTCTCAGTGAAAAGTTAATGAAAAAATTGGATTTTAGTTTCAAAAATCATTATTTTTTCAGGGGATTCACATCACATAACTAAAATCAAAATCTGGGAAGTTTTAATTTTTGAAAAATACGAATGTTGACTGCATTGCATAGTTTCCAGGAAAAACTATATAACCTTTGCTTAAATTTTATTACTGGAACATATTACAGTTTTTAAAAAAAACTTCAACTTGTGTTACAATCCCTTTCAGAAGAAATGAGGGAGAGAGGGAGATTTGAATTGGATTTTTGATATTATTTACTCTTGTAAACAGAAAGCTACATGTAATTGAGTTTCACAGTTTCCAAGAAAGAACAACTTTGCTTTGATTTATTACTAAAAAACATAATGAAAGTTTAAACAAAACTCCATCTTGTTTATTGAGACAAAATGCATGTTCAACCATAGTTTATTATTCAGATACAATAGAGACAGAGAGAAAGAAGGGGTTTGACAGGTTTTTGTTTTCCTGAAGCTAAACAGGGACTAGCAATTTTGTACAATTCAACATGCACAGGCCAAACATTCAATCATATATTCAAATTTCTTGCATGCAAAACAAAGATTAACTTTACTACATCATCCAAGCATTCACACAGCAACAAAAGATTGAAAAAAAAACAAGAGTTTACGCACCTTATTTTTCAGAAATTCCTGACAGTTTTCAAAACAGAGATGAGGCTTGGCAACTATTCTTCCTTTCCTACTTTAAAATTTGGGGCTTTAGATATGCAAATTTTAGTTATAGATCTTTGTAATTTCTTTCCTAAGTTCATTTACTCAATCCATTAATAACAATAGTTTTTATTTTACTTACAGTTAGGATTTATAACAGAGAAGCCTTTTTATTTTCTGCAACTTGAAACTAGACGTAGATTAAAGCTTTTAAGTCTTTATTCTTCCTGCAACAGATTGAATGTTATTGTATTAAATCTTGCTCCATTACATATTGTAAACTCAATTTCAATTTTTTTTAAAAAAATTACTTGCCTTTTACTTATTTCTAGAAATACTTGCACTGCCTAAAACCTAAAGCTTCACCTCTAAGGCAAATCTGCAGTTTTTGTTTTGAATTTGTTGTTGAAACTTGATTTGAAAAACATAATTTTATAAACTATAATGTATAAAACAAAACTTACCTGAGAGATGAATGTATCACTACAGTTTTATGCTTAAGAAAACACTTCATATTTTAGTTTTAATTGAAGAAGCGGAGTTTTGACAGTTTCTCTTTTTTCTGAATTTTTTTCTTGCTTGAGTGTTGAAGTTAAGATTGCTAAATCCTTTTTAGTTACTGAACTTCAGAGATTTGGAGGTTTAAAATTTTGAATTGAGAAGTTGAAAAGTTTTTCTGAATTTTTTTATTTGATTATTTTATTAAAGTAATGATGCTTTGTGCCATTTGTGAAAAGAACATCATAAGCTTTAGATTTTGTTGATTACTCTACTCCATTCTCACATGCGCATGTATGTTTACATGTGTGATTTTTTTTGACAAGACAAAATAAATTTATAAACTTTTTTTTTTATCGCATACACTTTACAAATAAATGTATTCCTTTATTCATTTGTGTATATATATGTACAATGTTAAAAGAATTTAACTAATATTTACCTTACATATATTACATCTTAATGATTTTAAATGCCACCTACTTTTTAAAACATTTATTTCAAATTTCAATTCAAATTTCAATTTTAAACTTGAAATATAGACATTTCATGTCCATTTGTATATTCACACTTATCTTGAACAAATTTAAATTAAATTTTAAATATGTATTCAATTTTACTCATATTTGTAATATACATATATATAAGATTTTAAATTCAAATGACTTTTATAAACATTCTTTATTTCAATATTTTAAACTCAAAATAATAGGTTGAATTTTTATGTATATATTATTATCACTTATTTTTATTTGTTTGAAATTTTTGTTCCAATTTATTTTCAAATTAAATTCCAAAAGTTTAAAATGTATTATTTATTTTAATTAATAATTTTGGGATGTTACAGTCCGTGAAATAATACTCACATGCTTTGCAATAAACAAATAGACTGCATAATGTATTGGCATGTACAAACAACAAAGCATATTGCTTGTCAAAGATTTTGAGGGACATGCATGTATAGTACCAGTAATATATTGAATATGAAGGAAAAAATATCTATAGTTCTAGTTTTAATGTCAACGGTGTGACTGATGTCACATCCTTCACCTCTTAAAATTAAAGTTTTATACTTGATCATGGAAATTGGTTGCGATAAAGCAGCATCACAATGGAAGAAGTTATTAACCATTAAACAACAACAACCATTTAACAGATGAACATGCAGTCTATACCTTAATATTCTTGAAAACTCTTTTGTTTCCAGGATCAATAATAATGTTACATATAGCATCTGGAGGCTGCCCAACATTGAGTTTTACTTTCAGATTGCATAAAGAACCTTTTGGCACCGTAACCTGCAAAATGCTAACATCTTGGTATAAAACTAAAATATACTATCCATGACAATAAACCAAAGACATATATCAATATTACTACCTCTATTTCTGGAGCTTGGTCAACCCAGTTAGGATTTTCTCTCCAAGTTTGCATTTGCTTATCTAAGTCGATATTCAGTTCATTTAATGATTCTCTCACTGTCCATTTTTGGGGTTTAGTACTGTCAAAATTCAAATCAGTCTTTGCCAAATTCTCAAAACGTGACTTGAATGGATAAAAGAAAAAGAAAATAAGATTAGTAATAGAATGATGAGCAATGGAACTCTTAAGTTGAAAATAGATTACGGTATATACTTTTAAGCAGTCTTGAAGTTGGCTAGGAATCTGTTTCAAAAAATCCAAGGTTGGAACAAGATTAGTGTGGTTTTCTTTTCTTTTCCAATTGAAATTTCCTTTCAAATCACCCATCTATGCCAAAAAAGACCACAACTTCAGAGGATACCGAGGCTAAGTAAAAAATGTTGGAACTTCGTCACAAAGAAATACCGGTAGATAACCAGAATTAAGAAGAAAGCAGCTCTTACAATTGAGTTAAAAACAGCAGTGAACCAAACAAATAAGACATTTAGCAGAAATGGAATTTTCAGCAAAGATTGAATTTGATTGAACAGGAAAACGGAAAACCCTCACCAATGGATTTGAGGGAGAGAGTAGAGAAGATAATAATGAATAATATACATGGAACAAAGTTGAATTGAATTGCTCTCAGTGGGTAATTACCAATTTGGTCAGCTCCCCGAAGGCGTCCATCTTATATAATGTTTCAGAGCATTAGAGACACTGAATGTTCGCTCAAGGCTTTAAGGGCATCGATCGACAAAGGAAGAGAGCATCAAAGGAAGAGAGCATCGATCAACAAAGGAAGCATGAGCAATTGAAGACGGCAGCCAAAGCCCTAATTTCGAGCAAAGAGGAATGAAACGAAATAAAAGAAATAATAGGGTCGGCCTTCTTTTTTTAATAAAGGCTTTGCCTCTTACAACGGGCATTTTGTGACCGTTGTAAAGTTGGCATCTATTACAACGGTCATGAATGGACCGTTGTAATAGCCTTCTATTACAACGGGCAACCAATGCCCGTTGTAAAAATGGTGTTATATATGACACCTTTTACAACGGGCCTGAATGGACCGTTGTAATAGCCTTCTACTACAACGGGAAACCAATGCCCGTTGTGAAAAGGGCATTGTAATAGGGTATTTTTGTTGTACTGTATTGAGTTGAGATTGATTAAGTTAATTAAGTAATTTAAGTATAATTAATTAATTTAATTAATTAATGATTAAGAATGAATAAATTAATAATTAAGGGTTATAAGAATTAATTAGAGGTTAATTAATTTGTAATTAATGATTATTAATTAGACAATTAGAGATTATTAATTAAGGATTAGGGAATAATTAAGAAATTAAGTTATAATTAATCATTAATCAATTAAGTAATTAAAGAGTAAATACTTAAATGATGATTACTTAATGTAAGTAATTAAAGGATTAATCTGTTGAGGGTTCATTAATTTAATTAATAATTAAAGGTTAAATTCATTAATAATAAAGGTAAATTAATGGAGGTTAATTACTTAAGGGAAGTAATTAAGGATTAATTACTTAGTGTAATTAATTAAAGGATTGATTAAGTAAAGAAATTAATTAAGGGCTAGTTAATTAATGAGTGTGATTAATTAAAGAATAATTAATCAATGTTAGTAATTATAAGATAATTAAATTGATTAATTAATTAAGGATCAATGTAATTAATATGGATGGGTAAAGGTTTATTAATTTATGTTAATTAAGAGTTAATTACTTATCGTAATTAATGGATAATTAGTCAACGGTGATTAATTAAGATGAATAATTAAAAGATGATTAATTAATTGGTTTGCAATTAATTGATGCTTAGTAAGGGTAGTGTAAGTGATTAAAGATTATTAGTTAATTTAATTAGAGATAAATTAAATTAATTTTGGAAGTGATCAATTTTGCTTATGATGATTGAATGATGTTAAATGCCTTGAATTGGTTAATATCTCTGATATGAAACGTTTTGTGATACGATATGCTTGGGTGGATAGTGATAATGTGGTTATCTATCGATGATGAATTGTTGTGGACAATTGGCATCTTGTATTTAAAGTTGAATTGAATTTCACTTGAATAATTTTGGTTAAGATGGTGTTGAATTCGAAGCGACTGGGTCGGGTATCAGTAAATACCCGAACCAACTTCGATTTGTAACATACAATGATTCTTTATAGATTGATATGTGAAATAAATAGGCCAAAATGGAATAATTTAAGTTACTGGACCATTTAAAACTAAGTAAAGGTACTTAGGGATTGATTGTGAATATAATTGTTGACTAAAGCAAGTTGCAAACTTGTAGTGATGAACGAGTTGCCCTGGGTTATAAATAAGATTTATGCTTTTGTATTCCATGTTAGATGGGTTTACTCACGCTGGTTTCCAGCCTAGCCCGGGTGTTACGTCGATGTAATGCTCCGGTCAGACCGAATATTACAGCTTTTCAGGTGAGGGCGTTCTAGAGCTCAGGAGGCGAGCTGGATGGCAGGAACGTATGGAGCGTATTCTGCTGTAATATATTGTAGTTAATCTGGGACATGTTGATTTTAACTGATTTATTGATGTAAATTAGCTGATACATTTTTCCTTTGTATAACTGCTATTTTATTTGGTATTATATTTAATCCGCTGCGAGTGTGAGATTCTGTGTTTTGTTTTCTATTTCTTCTTCTACCTCTTTTCTTGTCTACCCAAACTATCTGGAATTTACGGGATCGAAAATTTTGGGTTTTTACATTATTCCATTTTCTTTTCAAGAGTATACGGAATCGTGAAGCTTCATTTATCAAAACATTAGGTTTATTTAAATCTTTCTTAAATCTTGGAATAATTCCAAATCATTTTCCCTTTTACTTAGGAAATCTTTTCCAAATCATTCATTAAATCTTAATTAAAGATTTCTTATATTCAGGTTATAAATTTTAACTTAGGGAAAATATTCTTAAATAATTTATTAAATCGTAGTGAAAGATTACTTTCTTAACTTCAAACCGTAGTCTTGCAAATCAAAGATTTTCATAACAGAGTACAATCACCACTTTAAATATGGTAAATTTCATCTCTAGGGACTAATGACAAGTAATCCTGCATCATGAATATCTTTGTCTTCAACGATCTTTCTCTAAGAATAATTATAAGCAATTCATTATCTTTCTTTGGATAATATTTCAATTTCCTTCACATAACTCTCGATCCAACTTCCTTAACTTTTAGGCGGGTTAAAAACAATGTTATTTAAGACATCGTTTAAGATAAACCCTAAATAAATTTTTTTACAAAACATTTTTGATTAAATAGGATCATAGAAATCATTCTAATTTTACTCAACATCAACTTCTGGATTCAAAAAGTGCCATGGGTGGAATAACGGTGAAATCACCTTTAAATTCCACGAATAGGACGAGTTCCCTCTTTGGATTTTAATACCAAGTATAAGAAGATTATCTCTATGCAATCCAAGTCATAATTGATTCATTTTGGAGATTGCTTAAATTTTGGATAATACTATCTTCTTCTATTTTGGAAATACAATCTTTTTTATTTTAGAGCATCCGGGCTTTCCTTTCGATCCGTTCCACCCCTCGCCTATGAAAAGAAAACATAGTTCAGGTAAGTTCAAGGCACTGGTTGCTCCATCTCTAACCTTAGATAAACACCTTGTTTTATCTTTTCAGATCTCATAAGTGGGACAAAGGTACTAGTTGTTTCCACACTACTCAGTTTGTTATTATAGTCAACCTTCTTTATATTTTGTTTAAGTGGTATAAACAATTCCTCTTACCCATTTATTCAAACTCTCATTAAAACTTCCAAATCATCTTTACATTACTTAATTATTATTTTAATATCATTCACAAAATATTTAGGAAATAATTGTTAATTTAGAAACTACGTTTCAAAAGTTATTAAAACTGCTGAGAAAAGCGTTGTGAAAAATGTTGCAAATAGTGTTTTAAAAGCTATATTCTTCAAAGCAACTTTTATATCATTTAGATATCCATATTTTCAACTCAAATTACTTTTAAAACATTTTTAAATGTTTTTCTAATTTATTACATTTTTTTAAAACATTTAAAATATCAATTTTAAACTTTGGCCACTACTACAAAAAGCGCGATTTTCTAGAAAATAGATTGGGCATATTTTAAAATATACAAGATGAAATCTTGATTTTCTTTCTTTATTTCTTTAAATGTTTATAAAACATTTTTAACTCATTTTAAAACAATTTCCAAAAGGTTTTAGCATTCCGTATACACCATTTCATTTTAAAAAGAAAAGTGATTTCCTTTGTGCTTATCGACGCGTATTAACGTGATATGGAAAAAAAATTAATAATTATATCAAACAATCAATACTGGATGATCAAAGCATATATAAGCATTCATAGAAATCATAACACAAAATCAAATATGTGTATATATATATATATATATATATATATAAATAGGGATGTTAAATAGAGTTTCTCACCAAAAACCAAAGCGGTTAACTTCCTACCAACATTCTAATCAACCAACACTTCACTAATTAATCCATACTCCATTTAAACACTAGAAAACAACTTTCCCTTCCTTTGAAGTGCTCGATCAAGGCTTGAGATGGATGCGGGCCGAAAGTATAGATAAGAAGTGGTAGAGCTTTGACCTTGAATTCTCAAAATTAGACCCGAAAAATAGGTCATCTTCTTTCTTTTTTTTGACCCTCTTACTTCCAAAATTTGTAAACCTTGTTAACTAAAAATTTGTTGAAATTCTTTTGTATTGAATTTGAAAAAAGAATCACTTAGTTTTGATTAGTTCTGAGGAACCTATGGTCAAAAGAAAAAGCGATATTCTCGGATTCACCAATATAAAGCCTGAAAATGTACTTCAAATAATTGAGTTTCAGGTATAGCAAGCCTCAAAACTAGAAAAGGTGATCACCATAAAAGTCGTAGCCATGGGAATTTGATATGGTTAAAAAAAAGAATTTGTTGATTTGGATCATTTATGATCAAGTTATGATCAAAATAAAATGATCTATTCTTTTGCTTAAAAATGGGCCAGATAATATACTGGAAAGTAGTGTATTTTTGACATAGTTATCTTTATAATGAGGCAAAGTGGTCAACATGAAATTATAGCCACTAGAAAAATACATAATTTTAAAAAAGAAATTTTATATTTTGATTCTGATTTGAAGAAGTTATGGCCAAGAGAAAAGAGGTAAAATATGGAGAAAAGAGGAGTTTGATTTGAAGAGGATAAACATTGATTTTTTTGAATATTTTGTAAATATTTTGACATTATTTCTTTATAATTTTTTATATGGCATGGAAGCCATTAAGGAGAAGAAAAAGAAGATGAAGATGCTTGAGAAAAGAATAATAAAAAAATGTGAATGAAATTGAAGAAGGAGGTGGATATTTATAGAAAAAGAAAGAAGTAGTAAATTTACCAAAATAACCTCTTACCAAATTACGAAACTAACCTTACTTCAACCTAAAAAATCTCTACTTTTTCAATACTAAACATCATTTTTCACATCCTTACTTTATATCTTAGTCACTTAAAGATTAAGTAAAAAATATCACACTTATGTTGGCTCTGAGTTGATGTGATTTCATGTTTACTTTTTCTTACTTTTGTTAATTCTTACTTACTTTTCCTAATGACTTCTAGAAGTTTTCTAATTTTATTTAATAAAAGTGAACATGTTTAGTTATTATTGTAATATATATGTTAAAATATGTTAATGAAGGTGCGATAATGTTGCGACAACTTATTTTGAACAAAACGCTGATTTTCGACAAAACGTTTTATGGTCATATTTTGACATTTTTGTTAAACTATTTGTTCGTGAAAACCAAACTTCAAAATAAATTTCTTATTATATTTAAATAATTAAAACAATTATATTTGACTTGTAAAATATTATAAAACAATATCCAAATCTATTTGTAAAAATACAACATCTATTTAAAGGTAAGCGACGAAATTTGTCAACTTTATAAAACAAGTTTTATATATTTACCGAACCATTATACATTAAATTACAATTATTATTGAATGAATTTGATATCGATTATACATATATATTTAAGAGGAATTATTTATCCTTTAAACAAATTTCATGAATATTTACCCTACTTTATCGGAATCCGACTCTTGTCAATTTTAAAATGGGAATCCAAAATCATTATTCAATATCAAAAATAAGTTTACCACTCTTATTTATCATATAAAACTTGATTGTTTAAGTTCTAAAATTCTACATCTGAAAATTTAAATAAATTAAATATTCCACTTCAAAGTGGTAAATTTACAAGTCGCTACATTGTCCCCAACTTAAAAGAATTTCGTTTCCAAAATTACCCTGAACCTAAACCCACAATATTTTACCTAAATCAATATTTCACAAACTTAAACCCATAAGATGTACCCAACTCATCTGTATATAATATCTGATTTGATCTTCCATTTGAATCCACACTTTATTTCCGAACTAGTATCAATCTCCCGACCCTTTAGTACGGACTCTGATCAAGGTTCTAGATCAGATACACTTGCTTTCCTTGCATAGCTCTCAACTATGATAGAAAACTCGGTTAACTAACCACAAAACATCATCAATGCTCGCCGTCAAAAAATGGAGTGATAAATTCTTTTCCAGATCAGTGTAAACACCTCAAAGTTCCATTCTCGGATATTAAATCAAAATTTGTGTGATGAAATGATTTAATTATAAATTACATATTTATTAATATTGTTTTTTTTCAGTTATATCAAATTCTCTGTATTCGCATCCTTTTTTTCGTTCATTTTTATAGTACATTTCCTTTAATACTACTATTTTTTAATAATCATTTCGTAATATTATTACTTAAGTTTATTATTTCTTATGAACATAATTATGTAAATCCATCACTTTTAAAAACTTAAACCAAATCCTTTTTTAATGGTAGAATTCATTAGTAAAACTTTATCAAGGTTAAAAATAAATTTTAAAGAGTCATGATTTTACTTAAGTGTATAAATAGTTCGGGACTTGAATCAATTTTTGTATTATACCTTTTTGCATCCTAACGGTATATATATTTACATATACACACATCTTCAATTCCCAATCGATTTTATATTCGAGTGAATTTGTAGGTTGTTTTCATTTCAAATTCATGATTGCAAATAAATTTCTTCACTTTTAAATCATTTTTATTTATAATCTCATTTATAAATTTTACTTTTTCAATTTCATTTACTTAAAACATTACGCAATGATTTATCTTTTACCAGAATATTCTACAAATTCCTTAGCTTTGAGTTTGGTGTGATTCAGAAATTTTCGACTATCAAAAATCGTCGAGAATCCCGCTTTATCTTATCAATTAGTGATTCTAAATTTTATCTTTGGTTTAAAAACTTTTTGAATATTACTAATCAATTTATCAATTAATGATTCACATTGTCTCTTTAACATAAGAAAATTATATAGATCGAGTAACTCCTAAATAATACCAAGGAACTGGGTACTACCAATAGTACTATATATTCTCTTAACAAGAAGAGTAATACATAAGAGAAGTGTTTACCATCTGAACACATTTCCTTTCCATTTTTTAGTTTACTTTTGAGCCATTCGAACTAGTAATCATAAAATATCTCTTTTTATTTGAAATAATACCCTTTTCAAAATCATTTGGAGATTACTTTTGTCTATAAAACCTATTTTATAAATTCTTTTTATCATATATCATTAACTTCATTTAAATTACCATAATTCTTTTAAATTATTCGAAATTTAAACTTTCATTCCTATATATTTTCCTTTTACATAATCATATTATATTTTGTTTTTATATTATATGTCCATTCCTTAAACCAATCTTATTATCAAACACAAATCGTGAAATTTAATTCATAAGATATTTGTATTTTAACTTTTAAATTAATCAATTGATCAATTTATGATAGTACCAAAAAATTATCATTTCTTAATTTATTATTTTGGAATAAGTATTAAAGATTTTAATTACCTAATCAGATTTCTTACTTATCGATTATCTTTATGAAACATCTTATAGTCAAAATGTGAAACTCTAATCACAAGATGTTCATACTTAAATTTCACTAATCTTGATTTTTAACTATATAACTTTTCAAAATATATACTTTATAATCAAAATATAATCCTAGGTATTTTACCAATTTTTCAAAACAAAACCTTTATATATAACATTATCAAATAGGTGCTCATATGTAAATTCTCAACTCATTATAGGGTGTTAATAACTCAATCTATAATGAGTAACTCATCCTAAGATATTACTAATCCCATCTCTGATGAGTCTTTACCCCACCAAAGTCAAGGTTCTCGCTTAACCTTCAGCACTGATACCAAATGTGACGACCTGCTTTTCCGTACCCTTTGAATCGACAATAAACCACACATGTCCAACTCAAATTGCATGAAATGAAGGAACATGAAAGGTAATAAAGAAAAATAGATAGAACAGAATCTCATATGAATGGAACAACATATAATATTGAGAAAAAAATTACAACGGAAATTTTTTCAAAACATATATCAGAGTCTAACCTAAATTCAGCTTGGATAGTTATAAACATCTGTCTTTAAAATTGCTGACAAACGCCAAACTAGAACTTACAAACCATAGCAGATAATAGAATATGTCATACATAAATGAATATCTCCAGCTCTCCTCAAGAAACTCCATCCGTCTTCAACCAAATCTGAAACTGCTTGGATCTGACCCGAGTATTGAAAATACCTGTACCATGCTTGATAAACTAGCATGAGAATCTCAAATATAAATGAAAGTGTCATATATCTGCATTTGAATAAAATCCTTTGAAAAGAACGAGTATCTCATAAGACCACACCTACACATAAACACAGACGGTTTAACCTTATGATGACTAAAATACTTTTATATCAAAACAGTTGGTATTATTTTTAATGACAGTCTCTTTGAAAACATTTACAAATAAACTTATTAATCTTATCCAAAATAGTTACCCACATAGCATTTCGAGGCTATTCATTACGCCAATACAAACAAAACCACAGGTTCTTATTGGAGAATGGATTTCCATACAAATGACCAGGTGAAGGGACTATCTTTCGACAGTACATCTCTAGAGGAATGTACCGATGATCATCGCCAATGTTTCTCTACCAACACAAGACCGGTCCATCTCTGTAACTAGATAGTACCGAATATATCATCCCTCGGTCATTACCAACTTTTAAAACGAGCACCCGAGCATACAAACCACAATAATTTACATCTCGAATGTCATAGTGGGAAGAAATATATTTAGAAGGGGATGATCATACCCTAATTGGGAATGACCCACTTAGCCTTGCTGCATCTAACCCTCTCTCGGTCATTTTCAGTTGATGAAGCTCGAGGCTACGATCAGCTTGTCACAGAGCACATATTATATCTCTAAATGCCAATTTTCCATTTCCATTGAGTACAAATTGCCTTCCACAAAAATACAACCCTCAAGCTCGTACGTCTCATGGAGGTTGTTAAGCTAAGAGAAGTTTCCATACCCGCCATCACTGATGTACGTTTATAAAAACCAATGTACGAAATCTTTAGAAATGCAATGTTAGACAAACTTCCATAGAAGTTGTCCAGGAACAGGACAAATTAAAGGCGGTCTCCTACTACCTCTAGTAGCGAGTAGTCCTTGCAATCAGAAAAATCACCACAACCAGGAGACCACTGCTATAAATACCTCGATAATGGGAGCTACCCAGAGCATATCAACAAGCAGCCCTTAGGCTATGAAGATCCACCGTCTTTAATAATTATCATCTTCAACGTTTCTTGACATTCGAACATACACATTGGCACTACAACAAAAAGACCCTTTAATGGCGTTTAAAAAACGCTATAAAAGGCTTTTATAGCGTTTGTATAAACGCTGTATATCAACATGTTGTTATAAATCAGGACCCTATTATTGCAACAGAAAAAACGCTATAAAAAACATATTTTTTTAGCGTTTTGAACATGCTATAAAAAGTCTTATTAATGACATTCCTAATACGCTCTAAAAGGATTTTACAGCGTTTTTATAAACGCTGTAAATCAACATGTTGTAATAAATCAATGACCTATTATTGCAAACAGAAGAAACGCTATAAAAACATGTTTTTTTATAGCACTTTAAACATGCTATAAAAAGTCTTATTAATGGCATTCTTAACAACGTTTTAAAAATCATTTTTGCAGTACGTACATATCCATTACCACATTATAATCGACGAATTTACATAACCACAATGTACCATTCCACACAATCATATAGATCACATTAAACGAAAAATAACTAACCATTCAACATTCACATAGAACAATATATAATATATCGTAATATTTAATGAACATTACATTAGAAGTGCAAAAAATACAAGTGATAAAAAGATCATACTACACATGACGATTAAATATGCAAACCAAAAAAGTTGTTACTTCAAAAGAACTTCAAATCACTAATATAAAACAGCATGTTGCCATTTGTATGCACCATAGATGGGTAATTACCTATGAAAAATAAATTCAACAATTAGCAATTATAACTATACATACATATATATGTGTGTGTGAGTGATGAAGTCCAGGACAGAGTTGGAGCAGTGCAAGGCCCAAACCTTCAAGACTTGAGTCGACCACGACCTAAGAAGGCGATCTTAAGCCGTCCATGACTTAACAAAGTCCATGAGAAAGAACCACGACCTAACAAAGAAGATGAAAAGGAGTTACGACTTAACGGGGGCTTAAGTCGTTCGGGATGGATGAGTCGTATGCGAGCTAACGGCATGGTTCTAAGTCGTCCATGACTTAAGAAGGAAGATATAGGTCGTTTCCGACCTAAAGATTCACGTGAGGAGGAGCTGCGAGTCAATGAAACCGCTTTGAGGCATCTACGACCTAAAGACTTAAGTCGGCTACGACATAAGGATACAGGAGGAGCAACGACCTAGTGTGAGTCGTATGTGATAAGTTGGTCGTGTTTAGGTCGCATGATGATAGTTCTGTGTTGTTGAGTCGTGTTGTTTTTTAAGTCATTCGGTTCTTAAGTCGGTTGTGTTTTAGGTCGTACCTAGTTAGGTCGGCCGTATATTGTAAATCATAAGTTGTGTACAAATGGTTGTAATGGAGTCGTATGTGTTGTTATGTGGGTTTGTTAGGTCGGCAACGACTTAAGAAGTGTTAGGTCAGCAACGACTTAAGGGTCAGGTGTCAAAAATGCTATAAATAGGGAGTGTGTTGTAACTTTTTAGGTGGTTGATTTTGTTGAATAAAATTCTTGTTGATTGCTGTGTGCTTTCATCTTAAATTGGTAGTTGAGTGTAATCTCCTATCTCCACTTTCGGTTAATCGAGTGCGCTCGATTCAACGATTGTTGAAGCCAATTCACGGTATCAAGTGCGCTTGATCAACGTTTAAAGAATTGTAGATCTTCTTTCACGGTATCGTGCGCGATGAACGTGACGATGATAGCTAGAATTCAGTATCTTCGGATCAACGAATTTGGGCATTTCATTTTTCATCAATCCACCGATTGCTACTTTCATCGATCTATATCGTTTTGTCATTATCCACTGCGTCAGTTTGGTATCAGAGCTTGACTTAGCCAATCATAGCTAAGACGAGTCTTGGAGCCAAGGAGTTGAAGTTTGTTGTTCATCATGTTCATCTTGAAATTGCAACAAGTTAGAAACTTTCGATCCATTTCATTTTGGATCAAAGTTGGAAAGGTGTTTGAGTTTGAGCCAAGAGTTGAAGCATCATTTTGGTATCATTTGTTGAAGGTAAGTCGTGTATACTTGTGAGAAGTAGCCGAGCCTTGGTGAAGTTTGTTTTGAACTTTGAAGCCGTGCTTTGTTTGTTTGAGGGGTAGCGTACAATTGAAGTTTGAAGTGTTTGTGTTAATTCAATCATGCCGCCGAGAAGAGCTAATCGTCATCAAAATGTTGAAGCGTTCTATAGAAGAGAAGAAGCCGAGAAAATGGAACAACGCATTAATGAGAAATTTGATGAAGGTATTGGAAAGTTAGAGAAGTTGATGAATGATTTGAATCAAAATCAAAGGAGGAGATCACCAATCTCGAACCATGGAGGAAACAAAGTTTCGCCATCTGTTACGGAAGCGAGGAGGGTATCACCGCAATCTTTTAGAGAAAGAAGAGAAACATCAATTTCATCAAGGAGAGATCACCATGACTATGGACATGAAGAGAGGAGAACTCCACGAGAGTTTGAAAATGAGCCATATAGAGATGAAGAGAGACATAGTAGAAGAGACATGCGTGATCGAAGGGATCTTGATGGTCGAGATCGATATAGACGTACATTTGATTTTGATGAAGAGGGTGATAGAGCTAGCATTCATTATCGAGATCGAGACCAAATTCGAAATTCATATATAGAGGTAGATGATGATCGTCGATGGGAATCAGGTATGAAGATGGAAATTCCAGAATTCAAGGGTGGAATGGTAACATAAGAATTTCTTGATTGGTTTTCTAATGTTGAAGAGATTTTTGACTTTAAGGAGATTCCCGAGCATAGAAGGGTGAAGTTGGTAGCTACTAGGTTGAGGGGAAGAGCTTTGGCGTGGTGGCAGCAAACCAAACTTACACGGGAGAGAATGGGAAAGTCAAAGATTGAGTTTTGGGATAAGATGAAGAAGTTGATGAGAGTTACATTTTTACCTTACAACTATCAATCACTTATGTATGAGAGGTTGCAGAATCTGAGGCAAGGGACGAAGACTGTTAATGACTATGCCGATGAATTCTATCAACTGATTGCTCGAAATGACATTATGGAAACGGAGGAACAATTGACTGCTAGATTTGTTGGAGGGTTGAGGATACAGATTCAAGATATGGTGAATATGTTTGATCCTAGATCTGTAGCAAAGGCACATCAGAAAGCTTTGGCTTGGGAGAAGCAAGGAAGGCGTGGAGGTGGTATGTTTACTAATTCCAACAATCAAGTGAAGGGTGTTAGTGGAAGCTCTAATGTTCCTAAATCTATCAGTAAACCAGTTGTGAATGAAGTTGCGAACACGAAGGTCAACAACAGTTTCAAGTGTTACAATTGCCAGGAAGTGGGTCACAAGAGTAATGAATGTCTGAAGCCGAAGAAACGAACTATGATCGCTGAAGTTGAAGGTGAGGATGTTGGGGAAGGTTATTCTAGTCCAGTTGAGGAGGATGAACAGGATATTGCGTCAAGAGATGAAGGATGTAATCTAATGATGAGGAGGTCTTGTTTAATACCGAAGCAAGAAGAAGAAGCTAGTTGGTTGAGGAGTAACATCTTTCAGTCAACATGCACTATTCTGGGAAAGGTTTGTAAATTTGTGATTGACGCTGGAAGTTGTGACAATATTATTTCTACTGAAGCTGTGAGAAAGCTGAAGTTGAAGACGGAGAAACATCCTAATCCTTACAAGTTAGCGTGGTTGAGAAAAGGAGGAGAAGTGAAGGTGGACAGGCGAATTCGAGTTCCATTTTCTATTGGGAAGAAGTATAAAGACGAGATTTGGTGTGATGTAGTTGAGATGGATGATTGTCACTTACTTTTGGGAAGACCATGGCAGTATGATCGAGCAGTACAACATGACGGTCGGACCAATAGCTACAGCTTTATGTTTGAAGGTGTTAAGATTATTTTAGTTCCAAAGAAGAGACAGCAGGAAGAGAGTAAATCTGAAGAGATTGAGGAGCTGAAGACTTTATTGACTCTGAAGGAATTTATTGAAGAAGTAGAAGAGAGTCCAGAGGTATTTTTGTTGATTGGACATGAAGCCCCTGAATCAGTAAAAGTTCCAGAGGAAGTAAAACCGGTAATGGAAGAATTCAGAGATGTGTTTCCTGAAGAATTACCAACGGAGTTACCACCGTTGCGGGATATTCAGCATCAGATTGATCTTGTGCCAGGGGCAGTATTACCACACCGGCCACATTATAGGATGAGTCCTAAGGAGCATGAGGAACTGAGAAGGCAGGTGGAGGATTTGTTAGAACAGGGGCGTGTTGAGGAGGGCTTGAGTCCTTGTGCAGTGCCAGCTTTATTGGTGCCAAAGAAGGATGGTTCGTGGAGAATGTGTACGGACAGTCGGGCTCTAAACAAGATCACTGTGAGATACATATTTCCTATGCCGAGGTTTGATGATTTGATTGACCAGTTGAGTGGAGCTGTTGTGTTTTCAAAGATTGACTTGAATAGTGGATACCATCAAATTCGTATTAGACCGGGTGATGAATGGAAGACTGCTTTCAAAACCAGGGAAGGTTTATACGAATGGTTGATTATGCCGTTTGGTTTATCGAATGCACCGAGTTCTTTTATGAGAGTGATGAACCAGATTTTCAGACCATACATTGGGAAATTTGTGGTAGTTTACTTTGATGATATGTTGATCTACAGTGGGAGTATGGAAAAGCATGTCCAGCATTTGCGTAAAGTACTGTTGATTCTACGGCAGGAAATTTTTTATGCTGCAACGAAGAAGTGTGTGTTCATGACGCACAGTGTTTTGTTTCTGGGATATGTTCTATCGAAGGAAGGAATTCAAGTGGATGAAAGTAAAGTAGAAGCCTTCAGGAGTTGGCCACAACCCAAGACGATTACTGAAGTGAGGAGTTTTCATGGATTGGTATCTTTCTATCGAAGATTCATTCCACATTTCAGTAGTGTAATGGCACCTGTAACCGATTGCATGAAGGGAAAGAAATTTGAGTGGTCAGAAGAAGCAGGGGTTGCTTTTAAGAAAATCAAGACACTATTGACGACAGCACCAATTCTTGTATTACCAGATTTTCAATTTTTATTTGAGCTACATACTGATGCATCTAAAGTTGGGATTGGTGGAGTTTTGAGTCAGAAGGAAAGACCAGTTGCTTATTTCAGTGAGAAGTTATCTGGAGCTAAGTTGAGATATAGCACTTATGATGTTGAATTTTATGCAATTGTTCAAGCAGTGAAGCACTGGAGACATTATCTATTTCAGAAAGAGTTTGTTCTTTACACTGATCATGAGGCTTTGAAGCATTTGCAAGGGCAGGATAAGATTTCATCGAGACATGCATCGTGGATTGCCTATTTGCAGCAGTTTACTTTTGTTGTGAGGCACAAATCTGGGGTAACGAATCGTGTAGCTGATGCTTTGAGTAGGAGGAGTCATTTATTGACAACGATGAAAGTTGAGGTGACAGGTTTTGAACTATTGCCAGAGTTGCTTGAAGAAGATCCTTACTTTATGGAATTTGTTGAGAAATTCAAGGAGGGAAGTTCTGATGAATTTGTGTTGCTTGATGGTTTCTTATTTAAGGGAAATCAATTGTGTGTACCGGATTGTAGCTTGCGAATGAAGATAGTAAAGGAACTTGATGAGGAAGGACATGTGGGTAGAGAACGAACATTGCAGTTAATGTCTCAATCCTACTATTGGCCATCGATGAGGAAGGAAGTTGAAAGGTTTGTTCAGAGATGTCATGTTTGTCAAGTTTCGAAAGGGACAACTACAAATGCGGGTTTGTATATGCCTTTACCTGTACCTACAAAACCATGGGTAGACATTAGCATGGATTTCGTGTTGGGTTTACCGAGAACTCAAAGGGGGAATGACTCTATATATGTTGTGGTGGATCGTTTCTCGAAGATGGTACATTTTATTGCATGTAAGAAGACGGCGGATGCTGTTCATGTTGCTCAGTTATTTTTCAAAGAGATCTATCGACTTCATGGATTGCCAGAATCTATTGTGTCGGATAGGGATACTCGTTTTCTGAGTCACTTTTGGTTAAGTTTGTGGAAGATGGTCGGAACGAAGCTGAATTTTAGTAGCGCTTACCATCCACAAACTGATGGACAGACGGAGGTTGTGAACAGATCGTTGGGAAATTTACTACGGTGTCTTGTGAAAGATAATCTGAAAAGTTGGGATATAAAGTTATGCCAAGCAGAGTTTTCTCATAATCATGCGATGAATCGTAGTACAGGATTCAGTCCATTTCAGATTGTATATTCAAATTTACCAACGGGACCGTTGGACTTAACGGTAGTACCACAACCAAAGGGGACGGTTAAACGAGTTGTAGATTTTGTTGATGGATTGACCGAGTGTCATAAAATCGTTCAGGAACGATTGGAGAGAGCAAATGAGAAGTATAAAAGAACCGCAGATATGAAGCGAAGAAATGTTGAGTTTACTGAGGGTGATTTGGTTTATGCTGTGTTAACCATGGATCGTTTTCCAGTGGGCGCTTATAACAAGTTGAAAGCCAGAAAAATTGGTCATGTAGAAGTTGTGAAACGGATTAATGAAAATTCTTATAAGTTGAAGCTGCCGGAGGATGTATACACTTCTGACGTGTTCAATGTTAAGCATCTTATACCATATTATGGGGATAACAATCCGATGTGGGAGAA
Organism: Allium cepa; assembly: GCA_030765085.1. Taxonomy (NCBI): domain Eukaryota; kingdom Viridiplantae; phylum Streptophyta; class Magnoliopsida; order Asparagales; family Amaryllidaceae; genus Allium; species Allium cepa. The sequence continues at coordinate 867,788,280 of CM060943.1, read as the reverse complement.
TTTACAAATTCGAGGACGAATTTTTCTCCACCTAGGGAGGATGATGCAGTCCAGGACAAAGTTGGAGCGGTGCAAGGCCCAAACCTTCAAGACTTGAGTCGACCACGACCTAAGAAGGCGATCTTAAGTCGTCCATGACTTAACAAAGTCCGTGAGAAAGAACCACGACCTAACAAAGAAGATGAAAAGGAGTTACGACTTAATGGGGGCTTAAGTCGTTCGGGATGGATGAGTCGTATGCGAGCTAACGGCATGGTTCTAAGTCGTCCACGACTTAAGAAGGAAGATATAGGTCGTTTCCGACCTAAAGATTCACGTGAGGAGGAGCTGCGAGTCAATGAAACCGCTTTGAGGCATCTGCGACCTAAAGACTTAAGTCGGCTACGACATAAGGATACAGGAGGAGCAACGATCTAGTGTGAGTCGTATGTGATAAGTCGGTCATGTTTAGGTCGCGTGATGATAGTTCTGTGTTGTTGAGTCGTGTTGTTTTTTAAGTCGTTCGGTTCTTAAGTCGGTTGGGTTTTAGGTCGTACCTAGTTAGGTCGGCCGTATATTGTAAATCATAAGTTGTGTACAAATGGTTGTAATGGAGTCGCATGTGTTGTTATGTGGGTTTGTTAGGTCGGCAACGACTTAAGAAGTGTTAGGTTGGCAACGACTTAAGGGTCAGGTGTCAAAAATGCTATAAATAGGGAGTGTGTTGTAACTTTTTAGGTGGTTGATTTTGTTGAATAAAATTCTTGTTGATTGCTGTGTGCTTTCATCTTAAATTGGTAGTTGAGTGTAATCTCCTATCTCCACTTTCGGTTAATCGAGTGCACTCGATTCAACGATTGTTGAAGCCAATTCACGGTATCAAGTGCGCTTGATCAACGTTTAAAGAATTGTAGATCTTCTTCCACGGTATCGTGTGTGATCAACGTGACGAGGATAGCTAGAATTCGGTATCTTCGTATCAACGAATTTGGGCATTTCAGTATTCATCAATCCACCGAATGCTACTTTCATCGATCTACATCGTTTTGTCATTATTCACTGCGTCAGTGAGACTTAATTATATAAATTTAATTAACACCTGATTAATTTATATGAAAGTTGATTAACTTAGTTAATTTTTATAAAATTAAATTGATTTATATAAACTTTATTTAATTTTATAAAATTTAGTTTATTTATAATGGAAATGATATTAATAACATATGGAATTTCCTGAAATGGATGTAAATTTTATTACTATTACTATTATTATATTATATTATTATTCTTCTTCTAAATTTAGTTAATTTTTATAAACTTAATTAATTTTTGTAAAACTTAGTTAAGTTAGTTAATTTTTATAAAACTTAAACAATTTTTATAACAATTTAACAAAGATTTCAAAATAGAGAACATGATTTTTATAAATCTAACTTTTATAAACTTAATTAAATTTTATAAACTTATTTAATTTTAAAAAAAACAGTTAGCTTATTTAATTCTTATTACTATAATATTATTTTATTACTATTATTATTATATTATATTATTATTCTTCTTTTAAATTTAGTTAATTTTTATTAACTTGATTAATTTTTATAAAGCTTTGTCAATTTTTATTACAATTTAACAAAGATTCCAAAATAAAGAACATGATTTTTATAAAACTAAATTAGTTTTCATAAAATTTAGTTAATTTAACTAAAAAATTCAAATTTTGTTGATTGTTATAAAACTCACTTAACTTAGTTAATTTTTATATAACTTAGTTAAATTTGTATAAAACTTGATAACATAGTTAACTTTTTACAAAAATTAGTTAATTTTAATAAAGTAAGTGAATTCTTTTAATTTTAATTATTTTTTGTATAACTTGGTTATCCTAGTTAAATTTTTATACTTAGTTAATTTTTATATTTATTTAAATTTTATTAATATTTAGATATTAATTCAATTTTACAAAACTTACTAATTTTTAAAAAATTATTTAATTATTATAAAACTTGATTTAACTTAGTTAATTCATATAAACTTTGTTCATTTTATAAACTTATCGGATTTTATGAAATTTCGACAACACCTCATTTGCGCGGTTAGTACTTTTCTTCACACCTCAATTCAATATACATTTACACGATCAAAACAAGATCGAATTTATATCATATATAACAAAATATACTTCATAATAACGTACACATTCAAATGTATAAAAAACATACCTTTTATTAGCAACTTTAGCTAGCAATCTTCCATGTAGCAAAGGAATATTTTGTGTACCTATATAGCAAAGTAAAGTGAATTTATTATGCAATTCGCTCTTTGAAAATTAATTATGATATAAATATAATAGCTGTATTATATACTCCATATTCCCGGCTCTACAATAAATCGATTGAAGATGTTTTTATGCAAACATGTGTTTTTCTAGAAAGTGTAACACTTATAATATAATAACATATAACATACATGAGTATATTTGTAGAAACTGTAACATTCTTCCTTGAGTACACAGAGAGACCTGGAGTTCTAAGGTCCCATAACCTACACATTGTGTCATGGTTTCCTATAGCTAGTGCGTGGCCTTCTCACGAAGCCATACTGATGAGGGCAGGTAACCTAAATTCCCCTTTAGGCTACTTATAGTTTGAAATTTTTCAATGAAACACTAGTTGTCAATTCCATTATATAATAGAATTAACAATGATACATGTTGTTAATATGTTCCAAATAGTGCATCAGTTAATAAGAAATCTGGACTGCCACCGAGTAACAACAACGAGTTTTTTCTCTGCACTGACTGATGTTCCCTACCATGAATAATAAATAACAAGGTGTTTAGTAAATGTGATGCAACTTGAAATATGTTAAGTTGTTAACTGTGCCGATTGATGTACGGTGACAACTTACACTTAGAGACCAAGAATATGAAAGTTGATTCAATAAGATGAAGCTATTGGCATCATATATCCTAACGCAATAAATAATTTTCAATTTTTTGGGAATTTTATTACTTGTATAAATCACATGTATTCATATACATGGAGCAGGTACTGGGTATATGGAGCAGTGCATGCATTTCCTTTTTAATTGACTTCCATAAAACACTAAACTGTAGATTTGCATTATCAGTAGAGATACAAGATGGAAAAGAGATCAAAACCCATATGTAAATAAAATTGTGGGAATAAGTAAAACGATTACACTTCTATCCTTCCAATGTAAATACACGATATACAAACGGAAAGGTGTGGTGTAAAACTCCTATGGCATGTAGGCCATGCGGAGGTTATTCAACTACTGACCGAGGTTGGAAAATTCATCCAGAAATTCAAACATAATAATTTTAAGTAAAGACAGAATGCGTGGTATTTTCGACCTCAGTTTGGTGCATATAGAAAGAACGTAACAACAGAAATTTCAACAAATGCCCAAACGGTAAGCATGTAAAAAATACAGTAATGGTCGGACACTTAAATCCAAACACAAACAGAAGCAGAGCATCACATACCAGCACTTATGCAATGAATGGGTGTTATAAGGGGCTTACCAACCATCATCAGTCTGGTGGTGCAAACAGTTTGAGTGATTGATCTACTCCCAAAGTCTGAAGCTGTTTAGCTCCTGGTATGAAGAATCAAGATGTCTTAATTGCATCATTTTCATTATACATAAAATAACAATTATAGACTGCATGTAAATTAACTAATATCAAAATTTCTAAAATTCAAAAACCTCAATAAGTATAGGACATTTTATATGTTACAACTACTAGCAAAGATAGAAATTAAGAAGTACATTATTGTGATATATTTGATGTTTCATTTATGCAGGCTAAACAATAGAAAAGGCAAACAAGCCCGGCTAGCGGCTGCTGCATCTGCCGAGAGCCATGCATCATGGGAAGCCAAAAATTCTTCTTTTGAGAGCAAAACGAACATTGCAAGTAGCACGTCCCATTTGCTCGACTCCTCGGAAAGCAGGAACGATGAACTTTCCATGTCAGTTTTGCCAGGGCGCAGGGGAGTAAAACCAGGCTTAGACAAACTTGTGCGATTTTGTTGATGAACTGTTATTGTTGGAAATTGGAGGAGGAAACACGTTTTAAGATGAAAAGTTTGACTCATTTTATAATTTATAAACTTAAATCTTATTTAAGCTGTTGTTTAATGGTTAATTTTATTAACTTTACTTTCCCAATTAACTTCCAATGTTGTTGCATGCTACTTATGAGAATTCCATTTATAATTTCTTAACGTTAAACATAAATATCAATAATTTAGGAATATGCATTGCATATGTAGTATTTATAAAGGTATTAACCAAATCCAACTGTCAAACTAAATACACAATTATCTATTTAAGCTCTAATGTCAAACTAAATACACAAGTATCTATTTATAAAGGTTCCATAATGGTTGATATAAACATATTAGCACCTAGCAAATGACCAAAAATATGAAACCATGATAACAAGCATAAGCAATCACAACTTCTCTTTCTTTTTCGAAGATTTTGTTAAGTTATTAGTAACCAAAAACAAAGAGCATAAACCATTGCAATATAAAATCTTTTTTCCATCCTCTTGCACTACAATCATAGCAAGTAACTCCATCCTATTATACCCATTATTGCAAGACATGTTCGATAATCAATCAATAAAAAATATGAACTTCTCATATATGTAAAGCCAAGCAAAGCATACTGGGTACATTTGATCAATACTGGAAGACGGTACCAGAGGGAATTCATATATGCTGTAACATAATGGTCAATACATTGGGCTTTATTCTTAGTGCCTATATGATCAGAAATTTTTATCCAATTTCTCAGTCCGTACACATCAATTCCTTAAAAGTAGCATGTCAAGTATTTTTCAAGTCAAAATGATGATAAATAATCAATTAATACAACTGCCTATGGAACCATAAAGAAACATTACTTATGAGAAGCTAGATAAAAATTACCTCTAAAAAGAAATATCTCCTCATCTGCATTTCAGTTTGGACACAAGAGTGGAAATGACAAATTATCCTGCCAACAAACCATTTATCAATACTATATTAGAATAATAATCAAATTTGACTTTTTAAATTAGTTCCTTTTCACAATATAAGTGTTTAGGTTTTCAGTTTGTTCCCACCTTAAGATAGTTCTAGTTCTCTGATACAAAAGATAATAATTATCACTTATTATGCAGCTTTTTCAGATTGCCATATAAATAATATCAAAAATACAATTGCTCATAAAATTTATATGTAATTTTATTTTTTTATAGGGAAATCAATATTACAATCAGATGGCCACATACAAATAATGTTAAGTAGAAAAGAAAGGGCATAACTAAACAAAAGCTAGCTGGATAATATGGGTTCCTCTGATTATACAATATTCATAAAGTGGATGATAATCATAAACATATAATTGAAATTGGAAGATAATATGAAATAAGTTCAAATAATTAATATATACTCTACATTGAAGGAAAAAATCATCATTGTTAAGTAAAAACCTCAAGGTGAAGACTAAACGATAAAAATGTAAACTATCTTCAACAAAACTATGAATATATGAGGTATAATGTGTGACAAAAAGAATTGCAATTGTTTCATGAAGATGAGTCTTATAAAAATTGCAAGAAAAATTGTTTTACGCAATATATTTGGCATGAGGCTGATCACAACGACCAAAGTTCTGCCTCACACCACAAAGCCTGTTTTACTTTATCCTATGCGACACCAGCATCTCACAAAAATGCAACACCATTGTTCCAATGGTTATTTAGAACATGTGGAAATTACCCTTTTTAAAGCATACATTGAGTTTTAATGGTAAACTATTTAATGGGTTTAACTAATCTTCCTTTTGAGTTTTTGAAGTATTCCAATAACTAAGTCAAATCATAATTTATTTTAAGAGTATATTATTTTGAATCAATCAGCAAATTAAATTACTGAGAAAAAATTGGAAACAACTTGAACTAAAAAATGAAAATTATTTTCATGGCAAACTCATTTATTTAAGATGATATTCATCAAACCATAACAAGGATATATCTTTTTCATTGCATTTTGAGCTAAGAAAAAAAAAAAACAAGCACAGCTTTAAATTAAAATCAGTCACGCATTTGATATTGTCAACTAAACATGCAAACGAAAGGGGGATTTTCAGAAAAGCTGCTGCATTTTTTTTAATTCCCATAGTATTTGTAGCTCTTCATCAGTAAAACCTAAGGGCAACATAAAAAAGATGCAATACCTTAAAATCAGATGATTAAACACCGACAAAGTGGATAGGTGCAACATCGCATCTTATAGGACATAACGACATCGTCGATGTCTTTAAATGAGGTATAGGATCTGCACCAACAAGAAGGGCATTCGTTATCTGGAGAAGAAGAAGCTTGGTTTGTTTGGATTTATACCAATCACGATAGAATGGGATCGTGAATGGCGTGGACTGTAGAGGGTGAAGGTGGTATTAAAGTGTTTGGGAAGAAGTCGATCGTGGATTGGAGTGGACTGCGGTGGATGTTTTATTTTATCTGCAAAGAAGTCGATCGTCGAAAAACAACATAGGAGAGAAGACTTTGGGGTCAAGGATTCCTGATTATGTAAGATCAAAGAAGAAAAGTAATAATTGAATGGACTGGAAGGGAAAGATGAAGAAGGAGAGAGGGATTTAGGGTTTCCGAGTGAAGGATGGAAAGAAGAGGTTCTCGGTAAACTATTTAGAAAATGAGAGGGAGACGAAATCATCTGGCGCTTAACTTTTCATCGCTAGTTTCGATGTGGGAATAGCATGGAAAGAGCGTCATATTTAACTCTAGATAGGTAGTAGAAGAGTAATTATTGCAAGCGGCATTTTGTTGCAATCCTCATTTGCTATAAATGAACGATTTTCTTATAGTGTGGTTCGAAGTAGATTTAGGATAGGAATCGCCCAAATTTCCTTCGAAATCCAATTATCGATAAAAAAATGTTAAGTTCATATGTGGATATCAATCATCAATCAATTACTTCACCTATTATAAAATATCTTTCTTAGATATTGTGACGACCCGCCTTTCTAACCCCAGAAATACGTTTCATCATTAAGAAAGAAAGGGATAGAAATAGAAAATAATAGAATGAAAGAATAACAACATCAGAATCTCAGAGCGGAATGGAACAAAATATAATACATCACATAACTATTACATAGTTATACATACATGAGAGTCATACAATCTCATACAACAGGACTGTCATATACATATATGTCCATACATACATCCCAAAATACAGCATACACTAACTACACAGCGGAACTACATATATAGATACATACGTCTTGTCTTCTTTCCCAAAAGCTTCTCCAGAAAATCAACACTCCCAATACCTATCACTTGGCTACTCATAAAAATTTGAGTACCCAAGAGTTTATGAAACACAAAATATAAACTTTAGGTCAGACATGGGTCTGGTATGAGCAAACAGGTTAAAATTGCTTAACTTTGAAAATCATTTGAAATAAAGGTATCACGTAAGACTCCCCACAAATAAATACGGGTAAGTTTTTACCTTACGCTAACCAAAACATTTTATAGGAAATTCAGTGATATTATAATAGTGTCTAGGGTTTTCAAGTAAATAGAAAATAGCCGAAATTGTTACATCTATTAAATTCCAGCTACTAGCCACGAAAGTGGGTAATACAAATCAAAACCGTAGGGTCTCGTAGGGAAAATGGGTTTCCAATAATGGCAGGGCTAGTGGGGTACCGCCCGTCACAGTACGGGGCCTAGATCACCGTACCGAGGATCACTCCCGACCCCCTACAACACAAGGCTAGAACCATTCCTTACTGAACAGTTCCGAAACAAGATAACCCCGCAGTTGTGGCCAACAACTGCTCACACAGCCGAAATAAAAAGGGACATCTAAACAGGAGAATATCTTGTCCTGCTTGGGCATGACCCACCTAACCTTGCTGCATCTCCCATGTTTTAGCCATTCTCGGTTAATGAGGCTTGAGGCTGCGATTACCGTTATTGAACATTATTCTTAGAATGCTCATCGTCCGCCTGACGATGTGCTGAAAGCATTCAATCCATACAAGTTCGTTCCGGGTTCGAACAAAATCGAAGGCATTATCTCCTTACACTCATTTTGGAATCACCCTCAGAGTTAACGACGATAACCCTTGCATTCTGAAACACCATCTCGATCACCACTTGATAAGTCATGACCTATTGTTTAATTTGGATCGATGTGGTTTTCGGAGAATCAAAATTGATTCTTCCGATCCCGGTCTCATCGAAATCCAAACGCCATTTTAAGGGCCAAGTTGTCTATTTAACTTAACAGTTTAATTTAAATATTAAGGATTCACATAAAAAATATCACAGATAAATCATGCATAGTCATCACAGATATATCCAGAATATATTACAACATATCACAGAATATCATCAAAGTCAATTAAACAGAATTATCAATGCATACCAAACAGTTTGGTTTACTTAACTTAATTTCTTAAGAATAAACTACTTCATTCTGTTTAATTAACCACTGATTAATTAACTTATTAATGATCAATTAATTACTTAGTTAATTTTTAATTATCAATTTATTAATCATCTAATCTTTAATTAATTATTAACTAACTTTTATTCATCAATTGTTACTTAATTACTCAGTTAATTAATTTATTTTTAATTGTTAATTAATAACTTACTTATTAAAAATTAATTACTTATTTAACTATCACAAATTACTTTAATAAATCAATTATTATCAATTTAATTAAAGTATAATTCCTGATTAATCACTTAAGTTAATTTCCATTAATTAACTTCAAGTAATTAGCTAACGATCTTAAGATTTAAATTGATTTAACATATGATTTATTTTAATTACCAAAATTAATTTAGAGTTATCAATTTAAAATTTCAAGTATAAATTAATTAACATTCTAACTACTTATTATTAATCACCTATCTTTACATACTTACCTTATTAAACCTTTAAATCAAATATTAACCTAACTAACTAATTGCTAACTTAACTTAGTTATAAAAATACTAAAACAAAATTTTGCACGTTCAATGAGAAAGGTACCCGAGACAAACCCCTTCCCTGCTTGAGACAGTCTCGAGACTTTCCCGTGCGTTTCCCTGCATCTCTCTCATCCACTTTCTTCCTTTCTTTCCTGTAACCTTCTTTCTTTCCATTTTTTCTTTTTTTTTGTTTAAGAAAAATTAAAAACTGCAGTTAACAAACATTCACGCGCTCACACCCAGGAACCCGTAGTAATCTCCCCCATCCCACTCGAGTATCACTCGATACAAAGCCACCCACGACCTTACTAACACGCTCACGCCACCGTGCACGTGCACGGTGGTTCGCTTCGCCTCCGGCGACTCAAGACAGCATCGACAAACCACAAATCGACCACTCATACGAATACATCACAAAACCAACACGATTCGGTCGAAGGCAAAAATTTGCCTGAAGCTCGAACATACGACAACAAACACCCACCGAAAATTCCCTCGTGCGGCCACCATCCATCACCGGAGGTGATCGAACTCCACCAAAACTTCGACCACATTCCCCCCTAACAACACCTGAAATCGCGATCCACTCGGTTGCCTAACGATGCCGAAAACAATTTTTTTACAGAGCATTGAAAATATAAGCACTAAAACCCTACTTTTGATTCAAACTCAAGATTCCTTCATTGAATAAATTTTTCAGCAATTTTCTTGTGTTAAACAAATTACAAGCTTGCTTCACATCCAATTACAACAATTAAAATTAATCCAATCACCCAAGATTGACAAAAAAACCCATTTTAGTTTCATTTTAGACTGCTCTTGATACCCTTTCTTAAAAATCATAATTTTTATGCTAAAAATCATAATTATGTGTATGAAATCTAAATGTGCTATTGAATTAACAAATTTGAACATTTGAATTTTAATCCTAATTAATTTACCTGTAACTGGAAATAATAGTATTTATAAAATACTGTAAAGCTTCAAACTAGGTTGCATGCCCATAATTTCAGATAATCAACTTGAATTTAGCAATAATACCAAGTTCAAAACATTTATATAAGAAATATTTACAAATCTCTTTGCTTACTTGTTCAGATATTCAAAATTCCTGAAGAACACTTCATATATTACTAAGTAACAGGAAGTACTCAAGGATTCTTATGCAAGCAGATATCAAGGACATACCAATTGTAAACTAAAGATACAAGTTTAAATTGAAAATAATTAAGTTTACTCACCTAATAACTGTTGAACAGAAAGTGAGATGTTGATGGAACTGCAGAAGAATTTCCTGAAGCCTTCTTTAGTTTTTCTGTCCTGAATTTTATTTAAGTTTACTAAGCAACAAATGTTTATCTTCTCTCCTTATTTGATTCAGGTTTGTTTGTAGGTTTAGTCAAGTTTTTATAAACGAACATAATATATATTGGATATATATAGAATCTAATTAACAGGTTGTATCCAGACAGTTTTATTTGTATTGCTATTCTTTCTTTTTATCGGCTAAGTAATATTCTGCAGAAGAAAATTATTACAAGAATTTCGGCTGCAGTACTAGTTTAACAAGAAGTTGTGCTAATTAATGTTCATGCTCTTAATTATGATAACATATAATTAATGTTTACTGATACTTCTTATGTGTTGTACAAAGATATTTATTTTATTTCGGCCAACATATTTTGTACAAGACACAAATTTTGTTTTATTATATTTGAAGTGAAAACTTTGTTTTTCTTATGCATATAAATTTCCAGCAACACCTAAGTTTTATTTTTAGCTTATATATTTTTTCCTCTGGACAAAACACTTGATTGCTGTACATGTGTATATGGTTTGCTTTGATTTCTTTATACTTAGCATTTTGTAGTACAACTGACTTATTTGCATATGTATGTTTAACTTACCTTTCTTATCATTGCAATTGTTTACTGGTTATTCCCTTTTTTTCCTGATATATTTTTATGAAGTTGTCACACTATTGATTTTTCAGCTCATGTGTTGATTTGTCTAAGCTAAACAAAGAATAGTTAAAAATGTATATTTTTATCTTATGTTTTATTTATTTATATAGGTTATTTACAAAACTTCCTAATATTATTCCCATTTAGTTTACTTTTTATTATTTAATTTATAACATATTTGTACTAAAAAAATTATATTTATATCAAATATGGACTTGTTTTATTTCAAACAATATTATTTAGGTATTTAAATATGTATCAAATCAAATGACTATAATGCAAAGCCCCATTAATTTTATCGAATAAGGAACTTCTATTTCAAATATTTTTGAAAGATTCTATTTTAAATTTTCAAATCAAAATTTCTTTTACCGACACAAATATATTGATAAATATACAAAGATCTTATTTGTTTATAAAATGAAGAGCTTGTATTTTATTTAAATTAGATTAAATATTTATTAAAATATGTTGTCAAAAATTCCGGGTTGTTACAGATATATTGTTTTCAATTTATTCCATTTTCTTTTCAAGAGTATATGGAATCATTAAGCCCCATTTATCAAATCATTTGGTTTATTTAAACCTTTCATAAATCTTGGAATAATTCCATATCATTTTCTCTTTTACTTGGGAAATCTTTTCCAGATCATTTGTTAAATCTTAATCAAAGATTTCTTATATTCAAGCTATAACTTTTAACTTAGAGAGAATATTCCCAAATAATTTATTAAATCTTAATAAAAGATTCTTTCCTAACTTCAAATCATATTCTAGCAAATCGAAGATTTACATAATAGAGTACTACTGCCACTTTAAATACGGTAAATTTCATCTCTTGGGACTACTAACAAGTAACCTACATCATGAATATCATTGTCTTCAACAACCTTTGTCTTAGAGTAATTCTAAGTAATTCACTCTTTTTCTTTGGGTAATATTTTAATTTCCCTCACTTAACTCTCGACCCAAATTGCTTAACTTTTAGGCAGTTTAAAAACAATGTTACTTAAGACATTGCATACGATAAATCCTAAATAATTTTTTTTACAAAACATTTCGAGTAAATAGGATCATGGAAATCATTCTAATTTTACTCAACATCAATTTCCATATTCAACGACTGCTATGGGCGGAACAACGGTGAAATCATCTTTAAATAAATTCATGAATACGACAAGTTCTCTCTTCGGATTTTAATACCAAGTATAAGAAGATTATCTCTATGTAATCCAAGTCATAATTTATTCATTTTGGAGATTGCTTAAATTTTGGATAATACTAATCTTCTTCTATTTTAGAGCATCTGGGCTTTCCTTTCGATCTGTTCCACCCCTCGCCCAAGAAAAGAAAATATGGACCAGGTAAGTTCAGGACACTGATTGCTCCTTTCCTAACCTTAGTTAAACAACATGTTTTGTCTTCCCAAATCTCCCAAGCGGGACAAATGCACTAGTCATTTCCGCAATACGAAGTTTGTTATTATATTCAATCTTCTTTACTTTTTGTTTAAGTGGTATAAACAATTCCTCTTACCCGTTTATTCAAATTTTCATTAAAATATCCAAATAATCTTTAAATTACTTAATTTTTCTTTTAAAATCGTTCATAAAAGATTTAGGAAAGAATTGTTAAGTTTAAAACTACGTTTCAAAAGTTAATAAAACTGCTGCGAAAAGCGTTGCGAAAAGTGTTGCAAATACTGTTTTAAAAGCTATATTCTTCAAAAAAACTTTTATATCATTTAGATATTCATATTTTCAACCTAAAAATCTTTTCAAACAATTTAAAATATTTTTAGAATTTACTTCATATTTTTAAAATATTTAAAATATCAATTTCAAACTTCGGTCACTTTACTACAAAAAGCGCAATTTTTTTGGAAATTTTTTTTGGAAATATTTCAAAATATATAAGATGAAATCTTGATTTTCTTTATTTATTTAAATGTTTATAAGACATTTCTCACTCATTTTAAAACTGTTTCAAAAAAGTTTAAGCATTCCATATACACCATTTCATTTTCAAAAGAAAAATGATATCCTTTGTACTTATCGACATGTATCAACGCGACTAGGTAAAACAATATAACAATCATATAAAACATTCAATACTTGATCATCGAAGCATATATAAGAATCCATAGCAATCATAACACAACAACAAACACGTATATATATAAATAGAGATGTTAAATAGAGTTTCTCACCATAAAGCAAAGCGATTAACTTCCTATCAACATTCTAATCAACCAACACTACACTAATTAATTCATATTCCATTTAAACTCTAGCAAACAACTTTCCCATCCTAAGATATGCTTGGACAAGGTTTAAGATGGAGGTGGGCTGAAAGTATAGAGAAGAAGAGGTAGAGCTTTGACCTTGAATTCTCAAAGTTAGACTCGAAAAATAGGTCATCTTCTCTCTTATTTTTGACTCTCTTAATATCAAAATTTGAAAACCTTGTTAACTATGAAGTTGTTGCAAATTGTTTTCTCTTGAATTTAAAAAATGTATCACTTGATTTTATTTAGCCTTGAGGATGATATGGTCAAACGAAAATGAGATATTCTCAAATTAACAAATATAAAGCCCAAAAATATACTTCAAAGAATTGAGTATTAGGTATAGCAAACCTCAAAACTGAGAAAAGTGATCAGCATAGAAGTTGTAGCTATCGGAATTTCATATGGTTTAAAAAAAGGAATTTCTTAATTTGGATCTGTTACGAACAAGTTTTGATCAAAATAAAATGGCATATTCTCTAGCTTAAAAACTAGTTTAGAGAGTGTACTAGAAAGTAGTGTATTTTTGACATAGTTACCTTTATAATGAGACAAAGTAGTCAACATGAAATTTAAAGCCATTGAAAAAATATATGATTTTGAAAAAGTAATTTTATATTTTGATTCAGATTTGAAAAAGTTACTGCTGAGAGAAGAAGATATAAAATATGGATAAAAGAGACACTTGATTTGATGAGGATAAACATTGATTTTTTTGAATATTTTGCAAATATTTTGACATTATTTCTTTATAACATTTTATATGACATGGAAGCCTTTAAAGAAAAGAGGAAGAAGGTGAAGAAGTTTGAGGAAAGAAGAAGAAAAAAAAATGAATGAGAGTGAAGAATGAGATGGGTATTTATAGAAAAAGAAAGAAGTCGTAGATTTACCAAAATAACCTCTTACCAAACTACCAAACTAACCTTACTACAACCTAAAGCAATCTCCACTTTTTCAACAATTAACATCGTTTTTCACATCCTTACTTTATGTCTTACTCACTTAAAGATTAAGTAAACAATATCATAATTATGTTGGCTTTGATTTGATATGATTTGATGTTTACTTTTTCTTACTTTTGTTCATTCTTACTTGCTTTTGCTAATGGCTTCTAGAAGTTTTCTATTCTTATTTAATAAAAGTAAAAAATTTAGTTGTTAAAATGTGTAAAATATATGTTAAAACATGTTAACAAAGGTGCGATAACGTTGCAATAATTTATTTTGAACAATACGTTGATTTTCGACCAAATGTTTTGCGGTCACATTTTGACGTTTTTGTTAAACTATTTATTCATGTAAACCAAACTTCAAAATATATTTCTTATTATATTTAAATAATTAAACAAGTGTATTTTACTTATAAGATAATATAAAACAACATCCAAATCTATTTATAAAAATACGACTTCGATTTATCGGTATGCGGTGAAATTTGTCAACTTTATAAAACAAGTTTTATATATTTATCGAAACATTATAAATTAAATTACTATTATTATTAAATGTTTTTGATGTCAATTATATATATATATATATATTTAGAAAGAATAATTTATCCATTAAACAAATTTCACGAATATATCCTACTTTATCAGAATCCGACTTTTGTCAAATTTTTAGTGGGAATCCAAATTTTTTGTTCAATATCAAAAATAAGTTTACCATTCTTATTTGTCATATAAAACTTGATTGTTTAAGTTTGAAAATTCTACATTTGAATATTTAAATAAATTAAATATTCCATTTCAAAGTGATAAATTTACAAGTCGTTACATTCTCCCCAACTTAAAAGAATTTCGTCTCCAAAATTACCTTGAACCTAAACCCACTATATTTTACCTAAATCATTATTTCACAAACTTAAACCCATAAGACGTACCCTAATTATCCGTATAGAATATCTGATTTGATCTTCTATTCGAATACACAAGTTTATTTTCGAACTAGTATAATTCTCCCGACCTCTAATGCAGATTCTGATCAAGCATCTAGATAGAAAATTTTCACTTGCTTTCCTTGCATAGCTCTCGACTATGATAGAAAAATCGAGTAACTAACCACAAAACATCATCAATGTTGGCCGTCAAGAAATCGAGTGATAAATTCTTTCCAAATCAGTTATACAGCTCAAATTTTCATACTCGGTATTAGATCAAAATTTATGTGATGAAATTATTTCGGTATAAATTGCATGTTTATTCCTGTTGCTTTTTTCTCAGTTATACCAAATTCTCTTTTTTCACATCCTTTATTTTTCATTCATTTTTTTATTACATTTCCTTTAATACTACTATTGTTTATGAATCATTTCATAAAATTATTACTTAAATTTATTATATCTTATGAGCATAACTGTGTAAATCCATCACTTTTAAAAACTTAAGTCCAAATCCTTAATTAATGGTAGAATTCATTAATAAAACTTTTCAAGGTTACAACTACATTTAAAGAGTCATGATTTAACTTAAGTGTATAAATAGTTCATGACTTAAATCTGTTTTTGTATAATACCTTTTTACATCCTAACAGTATGTATAGTATGTATATAAACATCCCAAATTCCCGATAAGTTTTATATCCGGGTGAATTTGTAGGTTGTTATCATTTGTTACAAAATTTATTTCTGATTTAATGCTATTAAAAATTTCTCCACTTAAATCCTTTTTATTTATAATCACATTTATGAATTATACTTATCCAATTTCATTTACTTAAAACATTTCATAATGGTTTATCTTTTACCAGAATATTCTATAAATTCCTTAGCTTTGAGTTTGGTGTGATTTAGAAGTTTTCGACTGTACAAAATCCTATAGAATCCCGCTTTGTCTTATTAATTTGTGATTCTAAATTTATCTTTGGTTTAAACACTTTTATGAAATTACTAATCAATTTATCAATTGATGATTCACATTATCTCTTTATCTTAAGAAAATAATTTAGATCGACTAACTCCTAAATAATACCAAGGAATTGGGTACTACCAATAGTATTATATATTCTCTTAACAGGAAGTGTAATGCATAAGAGAAGTGTCTACCATCCGAACATATTTTCTACCCATTTTTAGTTTATTTTCGAGCCGTTCGGACTAATTATCATAAAATATCTCTTTTTATTTGAAATAATACCCTTTTCAAAATCAATTAGAGACTACCTTTGTCTATAAAACCTATTTTGTAAATTCTTTTTATCATATATTAATTAACTTCATTTAAATTACTATCATTTTTTAAATTATTCGAATTTTAAACTTTCATTCCTTTTTTATTTTCCTTTTACGTAATCATATTATATTAAATTTTTATCTTATCAAACACCTTATAGTCAAATCGTAAAACTTAATTCACAAGATATTTGTATTTTAACTTTTTAATTAAATAGTCGATCAATTTATGATAGTGACTTAACATTATCATTTCTTAATTTATTATTTTGGAGTAATTATTAAAGATTCTAATTACCTTATCAGATTTCTTACTTATCGATTGTCTTTATGAAACATCTTATAGTAAACTGTGAAATTTTAATCACAAGATGTTCGTATTTAATTTCACTAATCTCGATTTCTAACTATATAACTTTTCAAAATATATACATTGTAATCAAAATATAATCCTTCACAAAATTATTTCATTTACCAAATTTTCAAAACAAAACCTTTATATATAATATTATCCACTACGCGCTCATATATAATACTCTCAACATTCTAGGGTGTTAATAACCCTATCTACAACGAGTTACTCTTCCTAGAATATTACTAATCCTGTCTCCGATGAGTCTTTACCTTACCAAAGCCAAAGTTCTCGCTTAACCTTCAGTTCTGATACCAAATGTAATGACCCATTTTTTCATACCATTTAAATCGACATTAAACCACAATGTCCAACTCAAATTGCATGAAATGACGGAACACGAAGGGTAATAAAGAAAAATGGATAGAATAAAATCTCACATGAATGGAACAATATACAATGTTGAACAATATCTTTATAGTGGAAAATCTTTTTAAAAACATATATCAGATTTTAACCCAAATTCAGCTTGGATAATTATAAACATCTGCCCCTACTGTTGCTGATAAACATCAATCTAAAACTAACAAACCACAACAGATAATAGAATATGTCATATGTAGATGAATATCTCTAGCTCTCCTCTGAAAACTCCAACCATCCTCAACTAAACCTGAAACTACTCGGATCTAACCCGAGTGTTCAATATTCCCGGATTAGGCTTGGTAAATCAGAATGAGAAACTCAAATATAAATGACAGTGTTATATATCAGCCTTTGAATAAAATCCTTTTAAAAGAAAGAGTATCTTATAAGGCCACACCCACACATAAACACGGACGGGTTTTTACCTTATGATAACTAAAACACTTTTATATCAAAACATTTAATATTATTTTTAATGATATTCTCTTTGAAAACATTTGCAAATAAACTTATTATTCTTATCCGAAATGGTTACCCATATAGCATTTTAAGGCTATTCATTACGCCAATACCAACCAAATTACAGGTTCTTATTGGAGAATGGATTTTCATACAAATGACCGGGTGAAGGGACTACCTTTCGATAGTACATCTCTAGAGGACTGTATCGAGGACCATCACAAATGATCCTCTTCCAACACAAGACCGACCTATCTCTATAACTAGAAAGTACCGAATATATCATCCCCAGGTCGTTACCGACCTTCGAACAGGGCTCCGAGCATACAAACCACATTAATTTACATCCCGAACATAATAGCGCGAAGAAATATATCTAGAAGGGGATGATCATACCCTAATTAGGAATGACCCACTTAGCCATGCTGCATCTAACACTGTTACGGTCATTTCCGGTTGATGAGGCTCGAGGCTATGATAACTTTTCACATTGCATATGTCACTTCTCTGAATGCCACATTGCCATTTCCGTTGACTACTAATTGTCTTCCATAAAAATACAACCCTTAAGCTCGTACGTCTCAAACAGGGTGTTAAGCTAAGAGAAGTTGCCTTCTTCACATTCGAACGTATACATTGGTTCGAAGTGGTTTTCGGATAGGAATCGCCCAAATCCGACCCTGGTTCCTTCGAAAGCCAATTATCGATAAAAAAAGATGTTAACTTCATATGTGGATATCAATCATCAATCAATTACTTAGTCTTTTATAAAATATTTTCCTTAGATATATTCTTTTCAATTTACTCCATTTTCTTTTCAAGAGTATATGGAATCATTAAGCCTCATTTATTAAATCATTTGGTTTATTTAAACCTTTCTTAAATCCTGGAATATTTCCAAATCATTTTCTCTTTTATTTAGGAAAGCTTTTCCAAATCATTTATTAAATCTTAATCAAAGATTCCTTATATTCAAGCTATAACTTTTAATAGAGGGAAAATATTCCCAAATCATTTATTAAATAAAATATTTCTTTCTTAACTTCAAATCGTATTCTTGCAAATCGAAGATTTTCATAACAGAGTAAAACTGCCACTTTAAATATGGTCAACTTCACCTTTAGAGACTAATGGCAAGTAATCCTACTCATGATTATTTTTGCCTTCAGCGATCTATGTCTTATAGTATTTTTAAGTAATTCATTCTTTTCTTTGGATAATATTTCAATTTCCCTCACTTAACTCACGATCCAAATTCCTTAACTTATAGGCGGTTATTTTAGATACCGGTTACGATAAACCCTAAATCAATTTTTTTACAAAACATTTTTGTGTAAATAGGATCGTAGAAATAATTCTAATTTTACTCAACATCAATTCCCTATTCAACCAGTGCAATGAGCGGAATAACGGTGAAATCTCCTTTTTAATTCCACGAATATGACGAGTTCCCTCTTCGTATTTTAATACCAAGTAGAAGAAGATTATCTCTATGCAATCCAGGTCGTAATTTGTTTATTTTGGAGATTGCTTAAATTTTGGATAATATTAATCTTCTTCTATTTGGGAAAGTTAATATAATCTTTTTATTTTAGAGCAACCGAGCTTTCCTTTCGATCTATTCCACCCCTCGCCTAAGAAAAGAAATCATAAGCTAGGTAAGTTCAGGGCATTGGTTGGTCCGTCCCTAACCTTAGTGAAACACCTTGTTTTATCTTCCTAGATATCACAAGCGGGACAAATGTATTAGCCATTTCCGCATTACTCAGTTTGTTACTCTATTCAATCTTCTTTACTTTTTGTTTAAGCGGTATAAACAATTCCTCCTACCCATTTATTCAAACTCCCATTAAAACTTCCAAATCATCTTTTACTTAATTATTCTTTTAAAATCATTCACAAAAGATTTAGAAAAGAATTGTTAATTTTAAAACTAAATTTCAAAATTTGTTAAAACTGCTACGAAAAGCATTGCGAAAAGTGTTGCAAATAGTGTTTTAAAAGCTATGTTCTTCAAAATGACTTTTATTCCATTTAGATTTCAATATTTTTGTCAAGTCCCGATTCTTCGAGATTTTCGACTTCCGGAAATCGACATTAATACGTCCACTGTATCAACTGTCGAGCAATCGAAGGCCGGAAAACCGAATTGTTAGGGTTAAAGAAGAAGAGGCAGAAGAAGAAAGAAAGAAGAAGCAACAGAAACAATATCAGAATCTCACAATCATAGCGGGACAACATATAATAGATAAATGAATAATCTTTAAATCAAAAGAACTGTACATTTTATACATTACATCATCAGAGTCAATATACAACACAACACAATAATGGACAGTTATATAAACATGTCCTTACAAGTGGATACACAGCGGAAAAGATAATATCATATAAAAGTGATACGTTTCACCATCCAGCTTGCCTCTTGAGCTCCACAGCACCTCCTGAATTCCAGAATATCCTGAAAACCTGACTCTAGGCTGCCCGTGTGGAAAATGATAGGCACCCAGAGTTTAGGAAGGGAGCAATAAACTCCAGGTCAGTCATGGGACTGGTGTGAGAACTTAAAACAGTTTATCTTTTTAAAACAAACAAAGAAATATTTTAAGATAGTACCGCAATGCTTTTAGAAAATATAACTACCATAAGGCCTCCCACCACACACACCATGCAAACGCAGAATTGGAGGAGATTTCTCCTTATGATAGTCAAATACGCTTGATACGAGAAATTTTCTTTGATATTATTATTATAAGTGCACAGTGGAAAACCTTTCGAAAGTATAATATAAATCTTAGCCAATATACGACCATTATCGTATGCCTACTATAGCTACCATCTAAACAGTGGGGCGCCACCATAAGTAAATTGCAGGTTATACAACTAAAACCGTACAGGGATCGTATTGTTTCTTTGGATTTTCCAACAAATGGTCAGGCTAAGGAACTTCCTGGGCCACATGGTTACGCCTCTGGCGGGATGTCCCGAGAACCTAACCGGATCTCTACCAACACATAGCCGGGTTACCTCTGCAAAAATTGGTAACTACTAACACGAGTATGTCATCCCCCGGTTGTAAACAACCTTTATCCGAGGATCCTCAATACCAACAAACACAAATTAATAAATTTGCAGCAACAACATAGGTTAAGTATCTGGCCTCCATACCATGATGCCACCTCTATCCAGAAGGAAATGAACATAACCTAAGGGGCGCTACCCCCTATAACCTTGCTGCATTCTTCCTGTTTTTACCATTCCGTGGTGTGAGGTCCGACGAAGTCTCGTCCACAAAGCTATGCATTTCATAAAAGCCATGCTTCGATCAACAAATGATCAGCAGCACTTTGTATGCCACATTACCAAATTGGGAATGTATCACTAGTAACCATCAACTACATAACCTCTGAGCTCGTACGTCACAGAGAAGGGTGCTAAGCTAAGAGAATAAATTCTCCGCCACCAACAGAAATGTATTTGATAGAAACCAGCTTTACATCTCAAATTGTAACTCAGACACACATCCATACAAGTCCATTCCGGGATCGAACGGAACCGAAGGCGCTTCCAAAGAAGCCCTTGCAATCTGGATATTCACTAATCACGTCCGAAATTTCCATCACAAAGGGTGATAAAATTTCTATATCGGAGATCAGCCGAAGCAGAGACATTCGTCGGCAATCCTTCCGTTTTTGAATATATCCGATCTTCAACACCGGTCTTCAAATGTTATCCATTACGAAGTATCACTATTCGGAATGGGATTTATAACCCAAAGGTCCTCTCCCGGCTAACCCGAATAACGAGCGCTTATTTTAAAATAAGCGTAGCATTCAAATTCAAGCAAATCACAACATATGCTCATTTAAAGGTAAATATTGATAGTCGGTTATTTAACTATCAATATATTTACACAACATCACCAGATTCCAAATAATTTCCCAAATTATTTATTTTCCAAAAAATATCTTTACAAGATATATTTTTCCACACTTCAACCATTTGAAAACAAATTCGAAATCACTTTTCACCTTTAAAACTTTTGAAAACAAATTTCAAATCATTTTCCTAACGCGGAAACACTTCCAAATATTTATTCATTTTCACTGGAAATCTGCCGAGTTCAAATACTTTAAAATAATTTATATTACTTATCCAAAATATATCGAGAAAACACTTCGAAATAACTATTTTTCTTTTAAACACTTTACTTAAATATTAGTTATAAAAATATTATACCAATATTACATATAACTCAAGTCCAAACTAATTTTCAAAATAAAAATTAGTAGATAGAGTATAACTATTTAAATAACTATTTTCTAAAACAATTATTGATTAAATCTTAGAAATAATCATTTCTATATCAACTTAACAAATCTTTACTTGAAGGATTTAAAATAATTTAAGAAGTTAATTTCTCCAAAGTATCCTTTTCAAAATCAATTCTAGAATTTATATATATATATATATATATATATATATATATATATATCTTTCAAAGCTATTCAGAAATTTTATTCGGCTTTCTAGGGAGAATAAACTTTCATTTCAAAATGGTTCATTTAAACCAATTAAATAAATCCCCACCGATTTACTTTAAATTTACATTCCAAATCCGTAAATTTATTTCCACACTTCAAAAATAAATCAATGTTTATTTTTAAACAAATTTCCCTTTCCTTTATGAATTCCACGGTGAATTTAAATTTTTAAATATCCACTGATATACGATTATCAAATCGATTTCAAAAACAACCAAATCAAATTCCATATTGATTTTCCAAAATTTAAACACCAAGTGAATTTCATTCTAATCTCAAATTGAATTCAATTTCTACTAAACCCCAAATCAATTTTCAAATTGATTACAAATTCTTTTCAAAACACCAAATAAATTTCCAAATGGATTTCAAATTTTATTTCCTTTTTAAAATAAATTCCTTTTAAAGAAAGCAAATTCTTTTATTTTTCAAACTCTTTAAAATCCGTATTTTGAATAAATTCTTCAACCTTTGAATAATATTACCCGAAATCCATTTATTAAAGCTTTTCCCATATTTTGAAATTTATTCAATAAGATTAAAAATAAAACTTTATTATTTTAGATTTCCTTTTAAATTTACCCAATTCTCAAAAATAAATTTTAATATAAACTTTCGACCTGAATTTTCAAAAATAAAATTTATATTTATTTTCGGTATCTAAAGATACCAACATTATATTCGGCTAAATTTTAGCCTTCAACGATTCCAATCACAAAGATAATCACACAGAGGTTACAAATAATCAGCACACAACATTGAAATTCAATTATTTGAGGAATCCAGTTGGATCCCTTCAACCTGTTTCCCTGCATCCACAGACGTTAGCATAATACCAATCCCGTTTCAAGACGGGATATTGCGGTACATGGGTTTATATAAAATATCATCCGCTATTATGCGGTGCAATAGGGTCTCATCCACTATATGATGCGGAAAATCAACTCCAAGTACATATATAATACCAATTCCACTTCAAGGTGGAATATCGCGGTATATGGGTTTAACATAATAACATCCGCTTAATATGCGGCGTATAGGGTCTATTTCAATACAACAGATAGCAACCATCATTCAATCACACAATTAACCAATTTTAAATTTAACTATTAAAAATTTAAATCGAAACAAATTCGATTGAGTGAGAAGTTCTCACCTTGCTTCCAATAGCGGTTTCAGCGTTTTATTGCGAATAAAATTAAACACGCATTTAATTTTACCCAAAATTCCACTAGCTTCAATCAGCTCCAATCCAGCTCCATTTCGTAGTATTCGACAATATGATTCCAACGCAAGTCGTTTCGTCATTTTTCGACCTCGTATAAACAAGTTACAGCTTTTTAAAGTTTATACGAATTTTAATATAAATAAATTTACAATTCATTTCTATTTTTTTTCAAACCCTACATCTCCATGTCGTTCGATTTCACTTGATTGCATCAGGGCCGACCGCTCCTTCTTCTCCCACCTTCTAGTGACTTCAAACGTAAATGAACCCACCGGCCGCCGTTATATTTCGAATTTTCGCTCCACCCACGTCGACTTCAATGACAATCGAACACCGTCAATCGAAAGCCCATCGCGAGACACCCTATCGGCCGCAGTATAGGCAAGCTCGGTCGCTTCCCTGCACGGGAAACCGCACACGACCTGATGTTGAACGCGAGCCAATATCCCCCTCCACGTCGCGTCGATCACGATCGTCACCATATAGATTTGAAGCTCTCATCACCCTCTATAATTTGTTAGGTGAAGATTTCTTGAATAGATCGATGGATTGGAAGAGATTAATAGAAGAAAGTTGGCAATTTTCGGCCATCAAAATTAGAGATGGCGGCTTGTGAAACCCTAGGGTTTTGTATGCAAATGAAAGAAAATGAGGTCCTTTTATAGAAAATATTCACGCACTATTTACCCGAATTTTTTTCGAACTCCAAACGAAGCATGCCGCCTGGCTTTTATAATGTTTTGCCACTATTCCGAACGCAATGGAATATATATCGAGAGCCAATATTTGAAAGATAGGTTTTCAAATCGACTATTTAAATTTAAAATTCACTTAAACCGATTTCAGTGCGTTTTAGCTTGCCTCGGGCAAACCGTAAATCCGATTGACACGAAATCTGAAATCTTACAATAATTTAACATTATGGATCCAATGAAACTAGTTTCGTCGAAATCCGAGACTGTTTGAAAAATGACTATTTTTACTCGTCAATTAAATATTAAAATATTCAATTTCCACAAATTAGCTTTTAATTCAATTTTAAAAGTTCTATAACATCATTCTAACTCCAATATGATTTAATAAAACTTTACAAATCTATTTTAATCACATTAAACCTAATTCAATAATTTTTGTAATTTCAAATATTAATTATCGATTTAATTATCCAATTAAATCTAGATATTCAAAATATAATTTATTTGACTTACGAATTTTACTTGCTAATGTTTAAAATCAATTAGATATACAAATTTCAAATGACAGGAATTCTGGGTCTTACAAACTTCCCCTCTTAAAATAATTTCGTCCTCGAAATTTCCAAGTCAGAAAAGTCTTGAAATCCATTAACTAGTTTCGTTGGATCCGTAATGTTAAATTATTGTAAGATTTAAAATTTCTTGTCAACCGAATTTACGGTTTGTCCGAGGCAAGCTAAAACGCGTAGAAATCGGTTTAAGTGAATTTTAAATTTAAATAGTCGATTCGGAAGCCTATCTTCCAAATACGTTCAAATTGGCTCCGATACTAAATGTAACGTCTTCGAGATTTTTGACTTCCGAAAATCGACATTAATGCGTCCACTGTATCAACTGCCGAGCAATCGAAGGCCGAAAAACCGAATTGTTAGGCTTAAAGAAGAAGAGGTAGAAGAAGAAAGAAAGAAGAAGCAACAGAAACAATATCAGAATCTCACAATCGCAGTGGAACAACATATAATAGATAAATGAATAATCTTTAAATCAAAAGAACTGTACATTTTATACATTACATCATCAGAGTCAACTTACAACACAACGCAACTGGACAATTATATGATCTTGTCCTTACAAGTGGATACACAGCGGAAAAGATAATATCATATATAGGTTGAATGTTTATATTAAAATTTATTTTTGAGAATTGGATGGCGAAACCCAAATTGTCAAGTCCCGATTCTTCGATATTTTTGACTTTCGAAAATCGACATTAATACATCCACTACATCAACTGCCGAGCAATCGAAGGCCGGAAAACCGAATTGTTAAGGTTAAAAAAGAAGAGGTCGAAGAAGAAAGAAAGAAGAAGCAACAGAAACAATAACAGAATCTCACAATCACAGCGGAACAACATATAATAGATAAATGATTAATCTTTAAATCAGAAGAACTATACATTTTATATATTACATCATCAGAGTCAGTATACAACACAACACAATAATGGACAGTTATATAAGCATGTCCTCACAAGTGGATACACAGCGGAAAAGATAATATCATATACAAGTGATACGTTTCGCCATCCAGCTCGCCTCTTGAGCTCCACAACACCTCCTGAATTCCAGAATATCCTGATAACATGACTCTAGATTGCCCATGTGGAAAATGATGGGCACCCAGAGTTTAGGAAGGGAAAAATAAACTCTAGGTCAGTCATGGACTGGTGTGAGAACTCAAAACAGTTTATCTTTTTAAAACAAACAAAGAAATATTTTAAGATAGATCCGCAATGCTTTTAGAAAATGTAACTACCATAAGGCCTCCCGCCACACACACCATGCAAACGCAGAATTGGAGGAGATTTCTCCTTGTGATAGTCAAACATGCTTGATACGAGAAATTTTCTTTGATATTATTATTATAAGTGCACAGTGGAAAACCTTTCGAAAGTACAATATAAATCTTAGCCAACGTATGACCATTATCGTATCCCTACTATAGCTACCATCTAAACAGTGGGGCACTGCCATAAATAAATGGCAGGTTATACAACTAAAACTATACAGGGCTCGTATTGTTTCTTTGGATTTTCCAACAAATGGTCAGGCTAAGGAACTTCCTAGGCCACATGGCTACGCCTCTAGCGGGACGTCCCGAGAACCTAACCGGTTCTCTGCCAAAACAAGGCCGGGTTACCTCTGCAAAAATAGGCAACTACTGACATGAGTATGTCATCCCCCGGTTGTAAACAACCTTTATCCAAGGATCCTCAATACCAAAAACCACAAAGTGATAAATTTGTAGCAACAACATAGGTTAAATATCTGGGCTCCATATCATGATACCACATATATACAGAAGGAAACGAACATACCCTAAGGGGCGCTACCCCCTATAACCTTGTTGCATTCTTCCTGTTTTGACCATTCCGGGGGGTGAGGTCCGACGAAGTCCCGTCCACAAAGCTATGCTTTTCACAAAAGTCATGCTTCGATCAACAAATGATCAACAGCACTTCGTATGCCACATTACCAAATTGGGAATGTATCACTAGTAACCATCAACTACATAACCTCTGAGCTCGTACGTCTCAGAGAAGGGTGGTAAGCTAAGAGAATAAATTCTCCGCCACCAACAGAAATGTATTTGATAGAAACCAGTTGTACATCTCAAATTGTAACGTCAGACACACATCCATACAAGTCCGTTCCAGGATCGAACGAAACCGAAGGCACTTCCAAAGAAGCCCTTGCAATACGAATATTCACTAATCACGTCCGGAATTCCCATCACAAAGGGTGATAAAATCTCTATATCGGAGATTAGCCGATGTAGAGACATTCGAGGTAATCCTTCCGTTTTCGAATATATCCGGTCGTCAACACCGGTCTTCAAATGTTATCCATTACGACGTATCACTATTCGGAATGGGATTTATGACCCAAAGGTCCTCTCCCGGCTAACCCGAATAACGAGCGCTTATTTTAAAATAAGTATAGCATTCAAATTCAAGCAAATCACAACAAACGCCCATTTAAAGGTAAATATCGATAGTTGGTTATTTAACTATCAATAGATATGCACAACATCACTGGATTCCAAATAATTTCCCAAATTATTTATTTTCCAAAAAAATATCTATACAGGATATATTTTTCCACACTTCAAACATTTCAAAACAAATTCCAAATCACATTTCACCTTTACAACTTTTGAAAACTAATTTCAAATCATTTTACTTACGCGGAAACACTTCCAAATATTTATTCATTTTCACTGGAAATCTGCCAAGTTCAAATACTTTAAAATAATTTATATTACTTATCCAAAATATATCTGGAAAACACTTTGAAATAACTATTTTTCTTTTAAAAACTTTACTTAATATTAGTTATAAAAATATTATACCAATATTACATATAACTTAAGTCTAAACTAATTTTCAAAATAAAAATTAGTAGATAGAGTATAACTATTTAAATAACTATTTTCTAAAACAATTATTGATTAAATCTTAGAAATGATCATTTCTATATCAACTTAACAAATCTTGACATAAAGGATTTAAAATAATTTAAGAAGTTAATTTCTCCAAAGTATCCTTTTCAAAACCAATTCTAGAATATATATATATATATATATATATATATATATATATATATACATATATCTTTCAAAGCTATTCAGAAATTTTATTTGGCTTCCTAGGGAGAATACACTTTCATTTCAAAATGGTTCATTTAAGCCAATTAAATAAATCCTTACCGATTTACTTTAAATTTACATTCCAACCCTGTAAATTTATTTCCACACTTCAAAAATAAATCAATGTTTAATTTTAAACAAATTTACCTTTCCTTTATAAATTCCATGGTGAATTTAAATTTTCAAATTTCCACTCATATATGATTTTCAAATCGATTTCAAAAACAACCAAATCAAATTCCATATTGATTTTTCAAGAAATTAAACACCAAGTGAATTTCATTCCAATCTCAAATTGAAATCAATTTCTACTAAACCCCAAATCAATTTTCAAATTGATTCCAAATTCTTTTCAAAACACCAAATAAATTTCCATATGGATTTCAAATTTTATTTCCTTTTAAAAAAAATTCCTTTTAAAGAAAGCAAATTCTTTTATTTTTCAAACTCTTTAAAATCCGTATTTTGAATAAATTCTTTAACCTTCGAATAATATTATCCATTTATTAAAGCTTTTCCCATATTTTGAAATTTATTCAATAAGATTAAAAATAAAACTTTATTATTTTAGAATTCCTTTTAAATTTACCCAATTCTCAAAAATAAATTTCAATATAATCTTTCAACCAGAATTTTCGAAAATCAAATTTTAATTTTTTTCCAGTATCTAACAATATGAAAATTATATTCGGCTAAATTTTAGCCTTCAACGATTTCAATCACAAAGACAATCACACAGAGATTATAAATAATCAACACACAACATTGAAACAAATTCAATTATTTGAGGAATCCAGTTGGATCCCTCCAACCTGTTTCCCTGCATCCACAGATGTTCGCACAATACCAATCCTGTTTCATCACGACATATCGCGGTACATGGGTTATATAAAATATCATCCACTATTATGCGGCGCAATAGGGTCCCATCCGCTATATAATGTGGGAAATCAACTCCAAGTACATATATAATACCAATTGCACTTCAAGGTGGAATATCGCGATATATGGGTTTAATATAATAACCTCCGCTTAATATGCAACGTATATGGTCTATTTCAATACAACAGATAGCAACCATCATTCAATCACACAATTGAGAAATTTTAAATTTAACTATTAAAAATTTAAATCGAAACAAATTCGATCGGGTGAGAAGTTCTCACCTTGCTTCCAATAGCGGTTTCAGCGTTTTATTCCGAATAAAATTAAACACGCGTATAATTTAACCCAAAATTCCACTAGCTTCAATCAGCTCCATTCTAGCTCCATTTCATAGTATTCGGCAATACGATTCCAACGCAAGTAATTTCGTTAATTTTCGACCTCGTATGAACAAGTTACAGCTTTTTAAAGTTTATACGAATTTTAATATAAATAAGTTTACAATTCTTTTCTATTTTTTTTCAAACCCTACATCTCCAAGCCGTTCGATTTCACTTGATTGCATTAGGGCCGACCGCTCCTTCTTCACCCCCCTTCTCGTGACTTCGAACATAAATGAACCCACCGGCCGTCGTTATATTTCGAATTTTCACTCCACCCACGTCGACTTCAATGACAATCGAACACCGTCAATCGAAAGCCTATCGCAAGACACCCCATTGTCCAAAGTATAGGCGAGCTCGGTCGCCTCCCTGCATGGGAAATCGCGCACGACCTGATGGCGAACGCGAGCCAATATCCCCCTCCACGCCGCGTCGATCACGATCATCACCATATATATTTAAAGCTCTCATCGCCCTCTATAATTTGTTAGTTGAAGATTTCTTGAATAGATCGTGTGATTGGAAGAGATTAATAGAAGAAAGTTGGCAATTTTCGGCCTTTAAAACTAGAGGTGGCGGCCTGTGATACCCTAGGGTTTTGTATGCAAATGAAAGAAAATGAAGTTCTTTTATAAAAAATATTCACGCACTATTCACCCGAAATTTTTCCGAACTCCAAACAAAGCATGCCTCCTGGCGTTTATAATGTTTTACCCCTATTGCGAACGCAATGAATATATATCGAGAGCCAATACAACCGTATTTGAAAGATAGGTTTTCGAATCGACTATTTAAATTTAAAATTCACTTAAACCGATTTCAGTGCGTTTTAGCTTGCCCCGGACAAACCGTAAATCCGATTGACACGAAATTTGAAATCTTATAATAATTTAACATTACGGATCCAATGAAACTATTTTCATCAAAATCCGAGACTGTTTGAAAAATGACTATTTTTACTCGTCAGATAAATATTAAAATATTCAATTTCCACAAATTAACTTTTAATTCAATTCTATAACATCATTCTGACTCCAATATGATTTAATACAACTTTACAAATCAATTTTAATCACATTAAACCCAATTTCCAATTATTTCTGTAATTTCAAATATTAAATTATCGATTTAATTATCCAATTAAATTTAGATATTCGAAATATAATTTATTCAACTTACAAATTTTACTTGTTAATATTTAAAATCAATTAAATATACGAATTTCAAATGAATGGAATTCTGGGTCGTTAGAAATTTCGACTTAATTACTTTTAAAACATTTTAAAATATTTTTAGAATTTATTTCATATTTTTAAAATATTTAAAGTATCAATTTTAAACTTTGCTCAACTACAAAAAGCGCGATTTTTCTGCAAAATTGGTTTTGACATATTTTAAAATATACAAGATGAAATCTTAATTTTCTTTATTTATTTCTTTAAATGTTCATAAAATATTTCTGACTCATTTTAAAACTATTTCCAAATGTTTTAAGCATGTTATATATACAATTTCATTTTTAAAAGGAAAGTGGTTTCCTTTTTGCTTATCGACGTGTATTAACGTAACTTGGTAAAACAATTTAACAATCGTACCAAACAATCAATACTTGAAGATCAAAGCATATATAAGGATCCATAGCAATCATAACTCAACATCAAACATATATATATATATATATATATAAATAGAGATGTTAAGTAGAGTTTCTCACTATAATCCAAAGCGATTAACTTCCTACCAACATTCTAATAAACCAACACTTCAATAATTTGTCCATATTCCATTTAAACACTAGCAAACAAATTTTCCATCCTCCAAAGTGCTCGGCCAAGGCTTGAGATAGAGGTGGGCCGAAAGTGTAGAGAAGAAGTGGTATAGCTTTGACATTGAATTCTCAAAATTAGACCCGAAAAATATGCCATCTTCTCTCTTGTTTTCGACTCTCTTACTTTCAAAATTTAAAAGCCTTGTTAACTAAAAAGTTGTTGCAAATTTTTTTTTCTTAATGTAAGAAAATAATTACTTGATTTTTGTAGTTTTGAGGAAGATATGGTCAAAAGAAAAGGAGATACTCTCGTGTTCACAAATATAAAGTCCGAAAATGTACTTTAAAGAATTGAGTTTTAGATATAGTAAACCTCAAAATTGAAAAAAGTGATCATCATAAAAGTTGTAGCCATAGGAATTTTGCATGATTTAAAAGAACAATTTCTTAATTTGGTTCTGTTATGATCAAGTTATGATTAAAACAAAATGGCTAATTCTTTGGCTTAAAAAATGGACCAGAGAATGTACTGGAAAGAAGTGTATTTTTAACATAATTATGCTTAAAATAAGATAAAGTGGTCAAAATTAAAGTTATAGCTAGTATAAAAATATAAGATTTGAAAAAAAATTAATATTTTTATTCTATTTTAAAGAAGTTGTGGCCGAGAGAAGAAGAGGTAAAATATGTAGAAAAGAGGAGTTTTATTTGAAAATGATGAACATTGATTTTTTGGGTGATATTTTGTAAATATTTTGACATTATTTATTTATAGTTTATTTATACGGCATTGAATCCATTAAAAAGAAGAGATGGAAGATGAAAAAGCTTGAGGAAAGAAGAAGAAGAAAATATAAATGAAGTTGAAGAAGGAGGTGGGTATTTATAGAAAAAGAAAGAAGTAGTAAATTTACCAAAATAACCTCTTACCAAATTACCAAACTATCCTTACTTCAACCCAAACAATCTCCTCTTTTTCTATTCATAAGGTCATCTTTCACATCCATATTTTATGTCTTAGTCAATTAAAAATTAATTAAAGAATATCATAATTATGTTGGCTTTGATTTGATGTGACTTGATGTTTACTTTTTCTTACTTTTATTAACCTTGCTTACTTTTGCTAATGACTTCTAGAAGTTTTCTAATTGTATTTAACCAAATTAAATATGTTTATTTATTAAAATTTGTAATATATATGTTAAAACATGTTAACAAAGAAGCGATAACATTGCGGCAACTTATTTTGAACAAAACGTTGATTTTCGACAGAACGTTTTACGGTCACATTTTGATGTTTTTGTTAAACTATTTATTCAAGTAAACCAAACTTAAAAATTAATTTCTTATTGTATTTAAGTTATTAAAACAAGTATATTAGGCTTATAAAACAATATCCAAATCTATTTATAAAAATACGACATCGATTTATCGATATGCGAATTCTTCAACTTTATAAAACAAGTTTTGTATGTTAGTTGAACCATTATAAATTAAATTACTATTATTATTAAATGAGTTTGATATTAATTATATATATATATATATATACATATATTTAAAAGGAACTATTTATCCTTCAAACAAATTTCACGAATTTTTATCCTAATTTACCGGAATTTGACTTTTGTCAATTTTACAATGGGAATCCAAAAATTTTGTTGAATATCAAAAATAAGTTTACATTCTTATTTATCGTATAAAAATTGATTGTTTAAGTTTGAAAATTCTACATTTGAATATTTAAATAAATTAAATATTCTATTTTAAAGTGGTAAATTTATGGGTCGTTACATTATCGCTTACCCATTTTCGAAAAATTCACATTTTAATTTAATAAGCATTACCCAATTATGACAATTATTTACATTAACTCTCTTCGTCAAAACTATATCACTTTGGACTTGCTAAATTTGGTGATGGTCAAAATTTCAACATCATACACATTCAACTTTATAATCCAAAAACAAAGTCCTTGTTTCTATAAAAAAAAATATTATTAACCGAATTACTCTTGCTAGAGATTTGATTTTGGGTAAAATTGAGTTGTCCATGGTACTAACCCCATATAACAGAGGAAATGAATCCTATGTTGTATAATGCTTCACTTCCAATATTCCAGTTGACCTTAATTTCTTCACTCAACGGACACTATGGCAAGATTTGACTATAATCAAAGTAAAGCTTTCATATTGAAGATTCATCGTATTCACACGTTAAAAGAATTGTGTAAATTATTAACATCAATATTTTATGTTTGATCTTAGTTACATTAACCAACAGAAGACTACCGAATGAGTTGTTCCATGGTTATCAAATAACTATTAGTATGTAACCCTTAACTGTCCCTATCAGTCATGAGTAATACACTCCCCAAAATTTGTAGAGCATTACGTATACTAGTCTCAACGGATACTTCGACATTCAATCTCGATGCATCTTGACTAGGAACATATAAAATTGGCATATTAAACTTTATAATGATAAATTACTCATGGTTACAACACTTTGTAACTACTATCAAAAAACATACCATTTATAGTTTTCTATTAAAAGTATTATCAATTAAATTAACTAATTAATATAACCACATTATATCGAGTGTACAGAAAGAAAACACATTTATTTCCAAGAAGGCCTGTTAATGAGTTAGATATATGCAACAAATTACATAATTGCCCCTAAGGAAGACACCTAACTATATCAATCTCTCACTTGCAATTGGGGAAAATTATGGAATCATATTCCAACTTTCCTAATTGGATTTCCAAAAAAACAACTGGGGCTATCCCTCTGTGAACGGTTATGCTATTATGTTTCAATTAGCTACTCCGTCATTCAACTTTCTTCCACGGTGATAAACTATTTTATCACGTTGAACATTTTGGAGTAGACTTATAGTGAGCTCTTAGTTCTGTTACAAAGTATATCGCAACATTGTTATCATATAACAATGTTATGAGATTCTTAACATTTGGAATCGGCTCAGTTAGCACTTATATATTTGTATACATTACCTTTATTATGGTGCTATATTAGACGATGTACTTAACGTTTTTCATTGAATCGACCACGATCTTTTATTTGAAAATTTTTCAACTTAAAGATTCTTAACTTGAATTTATTATTGACATATTATACTCGAATTCACTTATGTAGTTTGAGTCCGAACACTTCTTCATAAGGTGTTTCTATTTTTGTAAACAATTCCTTAATATTTCATAAACACAAGAGAACACTTCAAACAACCATTTAGTGATATCATGTTGGATTTGAAATTTTCTTCATGTATCAAGTACATAAAAAAATAACGATATCATAAACAATATAACAAGTATTATAATTCTTACTGCTAATGCATAAGGGACTCATTTCACATGTTCTGTATTAAACAATTTAATAGGTGTCTTTGCATATGGGATTAGGATATTCCTAATATCTTTTATACTCACTATAAAAGACGTCATTTACAATTCAAAATTGAGCAATGTAACAACTAAGGTTGATTTTAACATAAGTACATTGTTAAAATTAACAACGTGTTGTTTACTTATAGTTTAGAAATACCATTTTACCATTAACGTTCTTTCTCATGAACACATTTTCCTGCATTTGATTGATAATCAAAATATTTGTTATTTCTATCAAAATATTTGTTCAATTTTGATGCTTATAAATTGATACATTCTATTATTTCTTCGATCATATCCATAGACCTCGATATCATTCCCACTGACTTCGAGACATTTTGGTTATTGTGTGTAAATATTACTCTAAATCATTATTTAAAAAATATTTGATTTCAATACATATTTATCAAACATAAATTCATACTAAGTGATAATTTTATGAGTAAATCTGAATTAACTTGAACACATCGAATACCGAATATATTATGCTAATTTCAACAAATTTGCTATATTATTCATATCAACATTGCTCGTTTAATTCCAACCGCATTAGTCTTGCTCATAGAAACATAGTCATGGCCGATGGACCACATCTCTTTAGTTACAATTACAAAAATCATGTTTGATATCATACTTGGAATTCTTTAGGATTTGCGCATCATACCATATCATAGAGTCAACACTCTTAATGGTTTAAACAATAAAGGGTCATATATTTTTGACATTAATATGAAATATTTAATTTATCTTCAACGTGCGAGGATACTTATTAAACGCTCTAACATGTTGTGTTCATTTTAGTTAGTTAGTTTCATTTTGTCTCATCTAATCCGTTCTATCTATGAGTCATATCTAATTCCATTTTATTGTCGATAATTCCTCAAAGAAATTTCTTCATAACGAAGTTGGTATTTCTTAAAACAACTGTTTCTTAGTGCAATGGAATAAGTATGCATAAATGTTTAATGAATTTCTTTATTTATAAACTGATTTGGTTTTAGTTTTTAAAGCTTATGTTCAAAACATAAATATGTAACCCAATGACAGTCTTTCAAAAATTCTTTTAGGGAGATTCATACAAATTACCTTACGAATATTTATTACATGCAATCTTTTGACTCATACAACCTACCAACTCCTTGACCTATGATATATTGGGGGTTCTTATTACCCTCAACTTGTGTGATTTTGTAAAATGTTATTTATATGAAATAATATTAACCTTGTGTACTACTCTTAAGTGCTGACCTTATAAAAAGAAGCCAATTCAACTTTTACTCACAAGTAATCGTACGTTGTCAATAAAGTTCGGTTACTCCTTATCGACGCATCAGTATATATCAGACCTATAGCTTATTGGTCTATGCAAAATTACTTTGAGTTGGTTCCTTTTAGTTTTTTTTTTGTTAGTTATTGTTTCATTTTTTTCATGTATTCCATCTTTAATTTTGTTCATACAATTATCACTACAAACACATGAATAAAAGTAGTCAATAAGAAAATGACAGCAAAAAAGGAAAAATAAAAGGTCACTTGGGAATTCATCAGTATGCATTTATTGTTCGATATGCAGTCTTTTATTTCTATTCTAACCTTCTTTATTATCACCATGCATTGAAGAACTCTGGTATCGTCAATTTGTTACCATTGTACACATTGATAGCATTTACTGTTTATTATGTTTATAAATTTATTTATATGCATGTAATTTGTAAGACTTAAAATTATAGTAATATATATTCTATAATCACTTGTATCTAAAATTCGCCTCTATGTTTTATACAATAAATTTCAGGGCAAATTTGGTTAAATTATAAATCCAGGATTTCCTACTAATTTTATACAAAAAGATCAATATGACCATATCCATTGATGCCGATAATGTGACGCCCCACCTCTATATCCACGCTAGCCAAGAACATTACGGTGAATGCTGTCAACTAGCACGGAGAATAAGCCTGTTGAGGAGCGACCATCCGTGTAATTGCTTTGCGCGAGCATCGATATGTCAGATAGTATACATGCATTTCTTTATCAAGAGGGAAATCCGACATACCGACACAAACTCAAAGCTACTACACAGTGGCTATAATAATCTTCGGAAACAAATATAGAAATAAACATAACATAAATCAGTCATAGATAATTCATATCACAAAGGCGGAAGAAGATATGAATACATAATTAACACATGGAAGTGTATGCCAGAGTAGTGGTCAAACAAGATCCATAATAATACAAAGGAACAGATGCAAGTGCTAGACAAAAATATGTATACATCAAGGAGTCTGTATCTCAAATGTATACAACAAAAACTACCAAACTAGAGTAGTTAGCCAAAAGTCAGAAGATGGTTCCAGATAGGAAGCCATGAGGAAGCACCTGTAAAATCTCAGTCTGACCCGAGTATTATTTAAGAAGAAAATAATAAACGGATCAGTCTAGCTGTAAATATCAGATGAAGTGATATATAATAAGAGATATGACATAAACATATAATAATCATAATGTCAAGCTGTGATAAATAAGTAATTGAAAATCAACAAGAGATTAATCAATATCACAATAATCTACTCAAGATAAAAAGGAATGTCATACTCCTAATTTCATTCACCAAGCCACAATAATTGACATATATATCAATGCCCATCGTAAAAGTTGGTGAAACATAAATTCCATAAATCAACACACGAAATCCAGAAATCACAATAAAAAGGATGGCCAATCCATAAAAATGAGCCAGAGCTCCTCCAGATAGGGTATAGTCCCCCATTGCGGACATTGAGCCGAAGCTCCTCCTGGTGAACCGAAGTTCCTCCTGACAGGGTATAGTCCCCCATTGCGGACTTTGAGCCGAAGCTCCTCCTGGTGAGCCGAAGCTCCTCGTGACAGGGTATAGTCCCCCATTGCGGACTTTGAGCCGAAGCTCGTCCTGGTGAACCGAAGTTCCTCGTGACAGGGTATAGTCCCCCATTGCGGACTTTGAGCCGAAGCTCCTCCTGGTGAGCCGAAGCTCCTCGTGACAGGGTATAGTCCCCCATTGCGGACTTTGAGCCGAAGCTCCTCCTGGTGAACCGAAGTTCCCCGTGACAGGGTATAGTCCCCCATTGCGAACTTTGAGCCGAAGCTCCTCCTGGTGAGTCGAAACTCCTCCTGACAGGGTATAGTCCCCCATTGCGGACATTGAGCTGAAGCTCCTCCTGGTGAGCCGAAGCTCAATAAAAATGACATACAGTCCTCTACGTGGACAAAGAGACATCGCACAATGCTAGTCTAAACCATAAAATGATCGTCATGATCAAAGAGAAGTGTCAATTACAATAAGCTAGTAAATATATGAGCTTAGCTTCATGTCCCATAACCACTAGCTTAACTTAAATATTTACGAACAAATTGTAGATCTCCACTAGAAAATTGTCACAAGAGATTCAATCGAACAAGTCCAAGAATTAACCGACGAAGTAAACGCAAGCGTTTCATACCACTTGTTTTACTAAGTCGTTTAATTAGATTTCTTATACGAGTGAGGTAAAGGTTTGTATATACTAATAGATTGGAAAACGGTTTAAGAAAAGATCTTTGTTATTGAAAATAGAGTTGAAATCGTTTGATGAAAGAGTTTTGATATTTACTACTAGTATAGAAAACCTTTATATTTTTAAAGTGGCAAATCACAAAGAAGATTGTAATAACAATTAATTCAGTAAAATTCACATTCGAAGACGTGAATAAAATCCAAAGAAACCGATAAAGAATCCATCGAAATGGATATTCAAAAATCCCTAAAAAGGAGTCATCAAAGTCATAATAAATGATAACAACAAATAGGATCATCACGAGTCGATTTAAATTGGAATTCTCAAGCGAAAAGGCAAGCAGGCAAAACTCTGCTGATTCAGACGTCTAAAACAAGTGGTTCAGACGTCTGAATCTGGAAATATAAAAATTTCCAGAACACAATTCAGACGTCTGAACCAAGTGTTTGAGGCGTCTGAAATAGGCATATTTTAGCCTATTTTCTTTCTGTTTGAAATAGAACCAATTCAGACGTCTGAAACCCTATATTCAGACGTCTGAATCTGGGAATAGAAATCTTCCCAGACAATATTCAGACGTCTGAATATTACGTTTCAGACGTCTGAATCTGGGGTTCAGGGCATTCCCTGAACCTAGGCCTAAAATGGCCAAACGAATATCGGAAACGATCGAACGAGCAAATGGCGATGACTAAGGAATTACGTCGAACGACAACCCAGCCTAAACGGCTCTTCGATACGCCTCAAATATCAATGTCCAAATATCCATAATAGGATTTTCATAAATTAGACCAAAATACCAAAAATTGGAATATACACGAAATCGATCCAAATCAAAATCAATTGCACACGAATAAACGTTAGGAATTCATACCTAACAATCGAAGATAATTATAGACAAAGATGTTGTTGAGTCAAGATTTTTATAGAGTTTTGATTTCTGACAAAGGGATAAGCCGTGATCGACAAAAAGAAGTTATTCAGACACAAAGAGCTCCATATGATTAGAGGTTGATTATTTGGTATGTTAGTAATGATTATTTATGTTAAAATCTATCCTCAAATAATCTTATGCCTTTAATCTTCGAATACATATATAAATATATATGAGTGCACATTAACTGTGCAGTCTGGACAAAACCGGTCGACCGGTCAAAAACCAGGTGGTCGACTGTTTTTGCCCAGAATGCACAGATAATATGCACAAGTGAACATAACGTATATATATATATTCAAATTCCTGTCTACCGGTCATTTTTTGACCTGTCGACCGTTTTTAAATAGAGAGCAACCTTTTCCAAAAGACACTTCTTTCTCCAATGGTTGCATCTCTTACCTTTCGTCAATGACCATATCTATTAATGACTACTGTTCACAAAGAGTTACAACTATTTTTCTCTATATAAACTCATCTAAATCATTGATTCAAAAAGATGAAAAATATTTGTTTTTCTACTCTAATTTCTGATCTTACTTTCTAAATACTCCTGCATTTTAAAAGCTCTCAATTATTTTGATTACTTATTGAATCATTGAAATTATTTCATATCTTTTGATTCAATAAGTAATATACTTCCCTTAATCTTCACAAAACATCATTCACATATTTTGAGGATAAGATTATAGGAAGTTTGTACTACAAGTGACAAAACCGTGTTAGCAAGAACACATACTGTCAACAAACAATTATATTTATCTTTGTTGAAGTCCTCCGTGTTGTAAGAGGCAAGTGTTGAAGTCCTCGGTGTTGTAAGAGGCAAGTGTTGAAGTCCTTAGTGTATTAGAGGCGTGAAATCCCGTTAGTTTGCTCGGGTATTGTAAACCTGTTCCTCCGGGTGAAGCGAGGTAGTTAATAGTGAAAATCCAGATAGAAGTCTGGGACTGAACGTAGGACGGTGCTCCGAACCAGTATAAAAATCTCTGGTGTGATTTTTCTATTTTTATTTTTACTTTGCTACTATCATCTATTTTCCGCATTTATATTATAGTCCATATTACGCGATCCGTGTGTACTATACTAGCACGTGCACGATCACATATAATCGTATACACACCGCACTTTTCATTTGGTATCAGAGCCTGGTTTTCTAGAGATCGTAACAACATCCTAGAATAAATGGCTACAAAGAGATCTAGTCAAGGCAATAAGAAGAGGAAGAGCAATAAAGAACAATCAAAGGAGCAAACAAACAAATGCTTCATGGCAAAAGATAACGAGGTTAGTGATCTAACTTTTGATGATATGATAGAAATAAATTCAGAACTTCTAGACACTTTAAAAAGTCTCAAAAGAAAATATAAGGAAGCTCTGGAAAATCAGAAGAAAGCAGAATTCGAAAGAGATATGCTTAAAGACGAGAAGAGAATATTAGAAGAAGAACTTGAGAAAATTCAAGATTCAGACAATTCTCAACTCGCTCTATTAAGTCAAGAAATAGAAGCTCAAAAAGAAAAGAATAATGCTCTAGCTTCTGAAAATCATGAGTTAAAAAAAAAATTAGAATTGTTGAATTAGATAACACTAGTCTCAAAACTAAGCTTGATGACATTACTAAAATTATTTCCAATTTTAATAAAGGGAGAGAAAATTTATCTAGAATTATTGAAAATTCTCAACCTGCTTCAAATAAGAAGGGATTAGGTTATGTTAAGAATTCAAAAGCTCACAATGATAGAAGTGGTGTAGGCTATAAACAAGCTAAAAGTAAAAATAGTACTAGATATGCATTCATGTATACTAACTCTAGTGCTAGTACTAGTAATCAAGATAGTTTTAAAACCAGTTATAGTCATAATAGTACTTTGTTTAGAAATGATAGAAATTATTCTTCAAGTACTAAGCTAATGACTAATAGTATTAAGGTATGGATTCTAGCTAATATGATTGATCATGATAAACAACTTTATATTAGCAACTATTATAAGAATGTAATTTGTAATGAAAATTATATTTATAAAGGTTCAACCACACCCAAATGGGTATGGTTTCCAAAGACCTAACCCCCCGGACCCTAACATAGTAAGTGGGTACCGAAAATTATTATTATTTTTTACAGGTACTCAGAGAAACAAAAGGAAAAGGATAGATTTTGGAATTTCAAAGAATGTTCCATATGTTTAATAGAATTACGTGCTTACAAATAAATATGGACTTCGGTAAATATGGTAAAATTTATTTTACTTTTCCTTCATAATTAATAATGAGTTTATCTCGTTATATACAAGATATTT
The DNA here is from genome assembly GCA_030765085.1 of Allium cepa. NCBI lineage: Eukaryota > Viridiplantae > Streptophyta > Magnoliopsida > Asparagales > Amaryllidaceae > Allium > Allium cepa. The sequence goes on along the minus strand of CM060943.1, from coordinate 867,747,217 downwards.
TATATAATTTTATATATTTCCTCATTCTTTTTGATAATGACAAAGGGGGAGAAATTCATATGCATATAAATAGAGGGGGATATTATACTTAGGGCGAGATGTTATACTTAGGTGGAGCTTTAAAGACATTATCTGGCACTTGTACTAAATATTGTCGTGTTTTAATTCGTACTAGACTTGTGTGTATTATCATCTTGTGCGAATGTTACTCTTGATCTATGGTAGTAGTTTTATGTTGCTTATAATCTCTTTTACATCCTCCATTTAAACAACTCCTTTTTGTTGATGACAAAGGGGGAGAAAATTGTGCTAACAGTATATATGCAGGACACAATCTCAGGCGGATATCTTATACAGGGGGAGATTCATAAATATGTTGTCATCAATCAAAAAGGGGGAGAATGTTGAGTCAAGATTTTTATAGAGTTTTGATTTCTGACAAAGGGATAAGCCGTGATCGACAAAAAGAAGTTATTCAGACACAAAGAGCTTCATATGATTAGAGGTTGATTATTTGGTATGTTAGTAATGATTATTTATGTTAAAATCTATCCTCAAATAATCTTATGCCTTTAATCTTCGAATATATATATAAATATATATGAGTGCACATTAACTGTGCAGTCTGGACAAAACCGGTCGACCGGTCAAAAACCAGGTGGTCGACCGTTTCTGCCCAGAATGCACAGATAATATGCACAAGTGAACATAACGTATATATATATATTCAAATTCCTGTCTACCGGTCATTTTTTGACCTATCGACCGTTTTTAAACAGAGAGCAACCTTTTCCAAAAGACACTTCTTTCTCCAATGGTTGCATCTCTTACCTTTCATCAATGATCATATCTATTAATGGCTACTGTTCACAAAGAGTTACAACTATTTTTCTCTATATAAACTCATCTAAATCATTGATTCAAAAAGATGAAAAATATATGTTTTTCTACTCTAATTTCTGATCTTACTTTCTAAATACTCCTGCATTTTAAAAGCTCTCAATTATTTTGATTACTTATTGAATCATTGAAATTATTTCATATCTTTTGATTCAATAAGTAATATACTTCCCTTAATCTTCACAAAACATCATTCACATATTTTGAGGATAAGATTATAGGAAGTTTGTACTACAAGTGACAAAACTATGTTAGCAAGAACACATACTGTCAACAAACAATTATATTTATCTTTGTTGAAGTCCTCCGTGTTGTAAGAGGCAAGTGTTGAAGTCCTCGGTGTTGTAAGAGGCAAGTGTTGAAGTCCTCGGTGTTGTAAGAGGCAAGTGTTGAAGTCCTCAGTGTATTAGAGGCGTGAAATCCCGTTAGTTTGCTCGGGTATTGTAAACCTGTTCCTCCGGGTGAAGCGAGGTAGTTAATAGTGAAAATCCAGATAGAAGTCTGGGACTGGACGTAGGACGGTGCTCCGAACCAGTATAAAAATCTCTGGTGTGATTTTTCTATTTTTATTTTTACTTTGCTACTATCATCTATATTTCGCATTTATATTATAGTCCATATTACACGATCCGTGTGTACTATACTAACACGTGTACGATCACATATAATCGTATACACACCGCACTTTTCAGATGTGAGATAGAAATCTCACCTTTGAACCCAAATCAATGAAGGAGAAGCTTTTAAAACAAGCTAAGATCAATTCCTCTTCAATAACAACTCAAGAAGCTTCAATCTAAGCTTAAAAGAGAAACATTTCCTAAATTAGGTTTAGGAATTTTCTGAAATCGAAGAGAGAAAGAGTTGGAGAAGAAGAAGGAGATGCTTACCAATGGGTTCACTTGAGTTTGGAGCAAGAAGATGGATTTGCTAATGGAAACTAGGGCTTAGGAATTTCTATTTCCCATTCTCTTCCACCATTGTTGCTAAAGCTTGAGTGTTTAAGCAAAGAGGAGAAGTTATGAAGAGAAGGGGGTTGGGCTGAGCTAATAAGGGTGCAGGCCAAATCAAAGTCATTAGCGGGAAAAAGTAGCAAAAATCAACTATCTCCAAACATATCGAAGGTTATACTCAAAAAGGTCGCAAACGACATTTTAAACTCAATGGGGGTGGTCTCAAGTCCTAATTCGACTGTTTGCAAAAAGTAGCTTTTCAGACCAAAATCCGACGAACGATAAAATATTTAAATAAAATATTTAAATATAAAATCGATAAATATGCGGGTTGTTACAGACTCCCCTCCTTAAAGAAATTGCGTCCTCGCAATACTTAAGAAGAAAATAAGAAGTAACAACCATAGAAGCATATCAACACAAAAGAAAATTTGAAGTAGGAAGTTCACCATAAGGAGCATGAAAGAGTTAGCCAGAACGGGATCGCTCGATGAATTGCCAGGGACCCCAAGAGAAATCCTTAGGATTTGAGAACCAACGAACTTTCACAAGAAGAACACCTTTATTCCGAAGGCGCTCAACCTCCGAAGCAACGATGCGAATGGAATGTTGCTCATAAGTCAAATCCGATGAAACTTCAATTTCCTCAATATCACCGGGCTCAAGAATAAAAAAGGAAACCTAAAAGCATTTCCATAGTTAAAAGACGCAGAAAACGTCAAGAATAGCAGAAAATTGAGCCAGTGCAACGGCGTAGTACAGAAACGGTATGCCCGAGAAACTTCAAACTCGAATAATTTGGAACACCGACGTAGTACAAAAACGGTACGTCCAATGAACCGATAAACCGGAACAACGATGTAGTATAATAATGGTACATCCATTGATCCAAATGAGACGGAACATCGATGTAGTACAATAATAGTACATCCGATGAACCGAACACCATAAAAGAACACCGGACACTAGTCAATAAAAGGAATGAGATAAAGCTCAATAAAACGAAGTATACCAAAACGTCCGATGAACTTGATAAAAAGATTATTCCATTCAGACAACATCAAAGAATCAACCACTTGTTGCTTACGACAAAGCGCATTGGCAACACGATTTCCCTTCCAGGAATAAAAAGAATATCAAGATCATAAGATGTCAGGAACTCGAGTCAACATGGAGTTCCATATGAGAAAATAATTATCCCAAAGATTTATGATCGGGGTAGAGAACAGATTTCTCATCCAAAAATGATGATGCCAAATCTAAAAGCGAAAACAATAGCCGCGAGCACTAGATCATGAGTGTCATACTAGGCTCGATAAGCTATAAAGATTTAGAAGCACAAGTGATAGCACGTTCTCCTTTGCAAGAGAATGGCATCCAAACCAATACGACTAGTATCGGTACAAATAGCATAGTCTTGGTTCCCCTTCAGGAATCACAAGAACAAGAGTATCGAAAAGAAAGAATTTCTTTTAAATGACCTTCTTTCCTGAAAAGTTAAAACTTTCAAAATTACCTTTATCATTATGTAATAATCTTTCTAGAAAAATTTACTATTTTCAAATTAATATACTGTGTCTGATTGTCTCATCAAAGGGTTTAGGAAATTCCTATCGATAACGTTGATCAAGCGCATCGACCAAAATTCTTAAAACACTAAATGGGCAATACAATCACAAAATCGTATTCTATAGGATAAGTAAGTTTCTCAAAAACTTCTAAGAATATTCTTTGTTCGTTTTAAGAACAAAAAATCCGGTTATACTTCTAAATAAATCTTATGAAAAAGATTTTGCAAAATTTTAAATTGCTACTTTCATCCAAAAATCAATAAATAAAAGAATGGTCTCATCGAAATATTCATAGAATATTTGATATATAAAATGGGTGAAATAAGATGGACAAATTGAATGACAAAATAAGTCATTCATTAGAATCAAAACGAGTGCGGAGTGCGTAAGTGGAATGCTAACTTCCGCAACTCATAGCAAATGAAAATCGGTGGTAAGGTCAAACTGAAAAGACCTTAGCACCACACAAAAGATTACTTAGGTGATAATCCTAAGACAAGCTCAAAATTCCGGAAAATTTCTCTAACTACATGAATGAGAGAAATAACACTTTCCTTATAAGTGGGCTTAAGGAATAAAATGAGGCCATCAAGTTGGAATCAAAATCATAAAGGAAAAATAGAAATCTACTTAACAGATTGAAAATGTCAAAGATGAATAGTCCACTCGAGAAAATAGGATATAAGCTTCATTAATGATTAAGCCAATCCTATCGCACAAATCAATTCCGGAGCCTAAGTAAATATTGGCTCAGAAAGAAAAATCACATAAAATAGTTTCGACATTAAAAGAAAGCAAATTGAGTGTTGCGGATCTACCATCCGGATTCGCAATCCTCAAAGAACTCATCAAGCCCAAAAAATATTTTTAAAGAAAAAGAATCACAAGTTCACTTGATATAAAATAGTGAGATGGAACCCGTATCAAAAAGAACTCAAATAAGAAGATCACAAAATAAAACAATGCCATCAAGGATTTAGTGAAAAATACCTTGACTAAGAGAAGAGTTGCTAGGGGCTTGCAGCTTCCCTTCTCTCCTGCTTTGACGCTTGGGACACTAAGAGATATAATGATCCGCACTTTTGCAATAGCGGCAAGAAATAGGCCTTGGACACCTATTTATATAGTGGCTCCTAGAGCCACAATTGTAGCATTCTCCGCGATTAAGGATGGGAGTATTTGCTATAGAAGTCTCTTGCTTCGCCCTTTTGTTAGGATTAGGACTTTCAAACCTAATAAAGGGATGCCTCTTCTTGTTGTTGTTGGAGTTTGGTTTGGCACCCCTAACCTCGACATTAATTTCTCTATCGGCCTCTTCAAGACGAAGAGCGATATCAATAAGCTGATCAAATGAAACCTCAAGTTTCAGGAGTAATGACTTCTTAAGATTCTTATTCAAGCCATAGACAAATCTCTGATTTTTCTTCAATGGGGTGTTGATGTATTCAACCCCGTATTTGGACAGAGATTCGAAAGATGCGACATAATCTGTCACAGAAGATTCACCTTGAACAAGGTCTATGAAACGCTGGGCTAAAGTTACTTTCTCAGCCTCCGGCACAAATTTCAATTCGAATCTTTCCCGGAATTGCTCCCAAGTGAGATCCGCTTCAACGATTTCAGAAATTAAAAGCTCATAGCAATCCAATGCTCTTTCTTGGAGCATGCTAGAAGCTACTTGAACTCGATGTAGATCAATAAGGTTCATGCGAGAAAAGATGCGATCGCATGATTTGAGCCAAGCTTGAATTTCTATAACACTCTCGGATCCCTTAATGGCTTTCCACCCAAATCGATGTAGTCTCTGCACAAGCGTGCAAAACCGGATCTAGGATGAGTAGGCTCTAGAATGGGTCCGGCTGCTTGAGCGTTCTTTACTAGATCAAGAAGTTGCTGGGCAGACATAAATACTCCATCCTGGGGAGTAGCACTAGATTGACCGGCGCTGGGACGACCTGGTCTAACCATTTCTCTTCTTTAAGAAAGAAAGAAGGAGAAAATTTATTCTCAAAATAAATATCAAGCAATCTTGATAGATAAAACAAGGAATCATAAAAGAAAGTAGGATAGAATGGTACGAAGACCCGAATAAAATCCTAAAGCACGACTCCTAAGATGGACTTAGGACGATGATCCTTGTTATAATATTCCATATTGTTACGAAGTTTGGCTCTGATACTAATGAAGCGTTTACCTTGAAATCGCGACTCATCACCATGCCGCGACTCACGATTCACAATCCCCGACTCAACACTGCAGCCGCCTCATTCCACCGACTCACGACTCATCACCTTCTCCACGACCCACGACTCAACCCACCAACGACTCACGAGACATCACCACTTCACCGACCCACGACTCATCATTCCATCAACAACTCCACCACGACTCACGATTTAAACCCCATCGCAACTCACGAGTCACCCAGAATTTCCCCAACCATAAATCGCGATCGACTCAATCCCTCCACCTTAAGTCGCGGCAAAACCATAAGTCGTCACCGAGTCATTGCGTCTTCCTATGAATCGTCCCCGAGTAATCAAAGCTTCCAGTGAGTCGCTGAAAACCCTAAATCCATATCACCGAGACACGAGACAACCTCCCCTCAATTCCATGAGTCGCGAACAAGATAATTTGAGTCGCGAACGACTTATTTACAAGTCGCAACCATTTGTTTTTCCTGAATCTTCTATTGAGTCGTTGCCGAGATGAAAGACAAATTGAAGCCAAAGCCTGCTGATGAGTCGAGTTTAATGAGTCGTAACCAAGTTAACATGAAGTCATTGTACTTTTCTTTAAGTCGCGAGTCACGTTGAGTCGTGGCCGAGTCAAGTTGAGTCATGTACTGTTATATTGTTTAGGTTATTCGTGTGTGTGTTTGTCGTACCGCTTTGTTAAGTCGTGTATTGAGTTGTAAGCCTATAAATAGGCATGGGGTTCATTTGTAATGGGGGTTGAAGATTAGAATAAAATTTCTTGTTGATTGCTTTGTGCTTTCTTCTCTAATTGGTAGTCGAGTGAAATCTCCTATCTCCACCTACGTCATTCGAGTGCGCTCGAATCTTCGTTTGTGAAGCCGATTCACGGAATCAAGTGCGCTTGATCAACGTCGTAGAATCGTAGATCTTTGTTTCTCGGTATCGTGCGCGATCAACGAGACAAAGATAGCTAGAATCCGACATCTTTGGATCAACGGATTTGAGCATTGCAGTATTTTCAAATCACCGATTGCTACCGTTCATCAATTGAAGTTTGTTAAGAAATATCCGCTGCGTCAGTTTGGTATCAGAGCTTGTTTTAGCCAATCATAGCTAAATCGGGTCTTGGAGCCAAGTATTCGAAGTTTGAAGTTTATGTTCATCGTGTTCATATTGAAGTTGCAACAAGAGGAAGAACTTTCGATCCATTCCATTGTGGATCAAAGTGTTGAAAGTGTTTGAATTTGAAGTAGGCCGTGTATACTAGTGAAGTAGTCGAGCCTAGGGAGGATCATTGGAAGCTTGTTTTGAGCTAAGGAGTTAAGGCCGAGCCTTGTGAAGTTGTGTAGAAGCAAGCTTGAAGTCGTGCTAGTTGATTTGAATTATAGCTTTGGAGTTGTTTTGTTTGAAGATTTTTGAAGTTTGATTTGTTGAAGCTTATTTTTAAAAAAAAAAATTGATTTTGCGAAGTTCAATCATGCCACCGAGATGAGCTTAATGTCATCGCAATATTAATGCCTTGTATGGAAGAGAAGAGGCCGATGAAATGGAGCAACGAATCCACGAGAGCTTTACTGAAAAGTTGAACGAAGGAATTGGTCGATTAGAGAGAATGATGGTTGAAATGAATCAAAGTAGAAGAAGAATTTCACCTGAATCAAACCGTGGGGGTAGTAGAGTTTCATCACATTCAGAACGGGAGAGGAGAGAAAGTCAAGAGCATAGAAGTGTTGATAATCGAAGTAGAAGGAATGTTGATGATCGGGATCGAAGGGATGTTGGTAGTAGGAGTGGTGGTGGAGATGTTGGAGGACGAGAACGACAACGATATACTTCAGATTTTGATGAGGAATTTGTTGGTGACAGAGGGAGTATGCATCGAGATAGAGAACAAACACGACGTCAGTATCGAGATGTAGATGATGATCGTCGATGGGAATCGGGAATGAAGATGGAGATTTCGGAGTTTAAAGGTGGGATGGTAGCTGAAGAATTTCTTGATTGGTGGTCTAATGTTGAAGAGATCTTTGATTTCAAAGAGATTCCGGAGAATCGCCGGGTGAAGTTAGTTGCTACTAGATTGAGGGGGCGAGCTTTGGCGTGGTGGCAGCAAACTAAACTTACGAGAGAACGAATGGGGAAGTCAAAGATAGAATCGTGGGATAAGATGAAGAAGTTGATGAGATCTACTTTCTTACCTTACAACTATCAATCACTTATGTACCAGAGGTTGCAGAATCTGAGGCAAGGGACGAAGTCAGTCAATGATTATGCAGATGAATTTTACCAACTCATTGCCAGGAACGATATAATGGAAACGGAAGAGAAGCTGACAGCAAGATTTGTTGGAGGGTTACGAATGCAGATCCAGGATATGGTTAATATGTTTGATCCAAGATCTGTGGCTGAAGCACACCAAAAGGCGTTGGCTTGGGAGAAGCAGGGAAGGCGTGGAGGTGGTGTGTTTACTAATTCTAACAATCAAGTGAAGGGAGTCAGTGGAAGTTATAATGTTCCTAAAGTTGTTACAAAACCAGTTGTGAAGGAGACTGAGAAGGCGAAGGTTAACAGTGGATTCAAATGTTACAATTGCCAGGAGATGGGTCATAAAAGCAACGAGTGTCCGAAGCCGAAAAAGAGAACTATGATAGTTGAAGCTGAGGATGAGGATGAAGAGGCAGAGTGTTCTAATTCATTACCAGTTGAGGAGGAAGACTTGTTGTCAGGAGACGAAGGGTATTCACTGATGATGAGGAGAAGTTGTTTGACACCGAAGCAAGAGGAGGAAGACAGTTGGTTGAGGAATAATATATTTCAGTCTACTTGAACTATTCTTGGAAGGGTTTGTAAATTCGTTATTGATGCTGGGAGTTGCGATAACATTATCTCTACAAAGGCAGTAAAGAAGTTGGAATTGAAAACCGAGAAGCATCCTAAACCGTACAAGTTAGCTTGGTTGAGGAAAGGTGGTGAAGTGAAAGTTGGAAGGAGAGCTTGTGTTAAATTTTCAATTGGGAAGAAATACAAGGATGAAATTTGGTGCGATGCTGTAGACATGGACGTGTGTCATCTGTTGTTGGGCAGACCATGGCAGTTTGATAGAGCAGTTCAACATGATGGTCGTGCTAATAGCTATAGTTTCATGTTTGAAGGCACTAAGATTACTTTAGTTCCCAAGAAGCCGCAACAGAAAGAAAGCAAGCTGGAGGAAATTGAAGAATTGAAAACTCTGTTGACTTTGAAGGAGTTTGTTAAAGAAGTTGAGAAAGAACCTGAGGTGTTTTTGTTGATTGGGAGAGAGAGTAGTGAAGAAGTTGAGATTCCATAAGAAGCAAAGCCAGTTTTGAAAGAATTTGAGGACGTATTTCCAGAAGAGTTGCCTAAGGAGTTACCGCCATTGAGGGACATTCAACATCAAATTGATCTTGTTCCAGGAGCAGTTTTACCACATCGACCACATTACCGAATGAGTCCGAAGGAACATGAGGAGTTACGAAGGCAGGTGGAAGAGTTGCTGGAACAAGGATGTGTTCAGGAAAGTTTGAGTCCGTGTGCTGTGCCGGCTTTGTTAGTACCGAAGAAGGACGGGACGTGGAGGATGTGCACTGACAGTCGAGCCTTGAATAAGATTACTGTGAGATATAAATTTCCAATGCCGAGGTTGGATGACTTGCTAGATCAGTTGAGTGGGGCTATTATCTTTTCAAAGATTGATTTGAAAAGCGGATATCATCAAATTCGGATTAGACCTGGAGACGAATGGAAGACAGCCTTCAAAACGAGAGAGGGGTTATACGAATGGTTGGTTATGCCATTTGGTTTGTCAAATGCACCTAGTACATTCATGCGGGTGATGAATCAAATCTTTAGACCATTCATTGGGAAGTTCGTCGTGGTTTATTTCGATGATATTCTGATTTACAGCAGGAGTACGGAGGAGCATGTTCAAAATTTGAGGGAAGTATTGATTATTCTTCGAGAAGAATAATTTTATGCTGCTACGAAGAAATGTGTGTTTATGACGCACAGTGTTTTATTTCTGGGTTATGTTGTTTCAGGAGAAGGTATTCAAGTTGATCAGAGTAAAGTTGAGACAGTCAGGAATTGGCCACAGCCAAAGACAATTACGGAAGTGAGAAGTTTTCATGGGCTAGCGTCATTCTACCGAAGATTCATTCCACACTTCAGTAGCCTGATGGCTCCAGTTACTGATTGTATGAAAGGGAAACAGTTTATATGGTCAGAAGAAGCGGGGATTGCTTTTGAACGAATCAAAGAACTGTTGATGACAGCGCCAATTCTTGTTTTACCTAATTTTCAGTTGTTGTTTGAGCTACACACTGATGCATCAAAGGTTGGGATTGGAGGAGTGTTGAGTCAGCAGGAGAGACCTATCGCATATTTCAGTGAAAAGTTATCAGGGGCAAAAATGAGATACAGTACATATGACGTTGAATTCTATGCTGTTGTGCAAGCTGTTAAGCATTGGAGACACTACCTATTTCAGAAGGAATTCGTTCTTTACACTGATCACGAAGCTTTGAAACATTTACAGGGGCAGGATAAAATTTCAGCGATACATGTATCATGGATTGCATATTTACAGCAGTTTACTTTTGTCGTTAAACACAAATCAGGGGTGACGAACCGTGTAGCTGATGCTTTGAGTAGGAGGAGTCATTTGTTAACAACATTGAAGGTTGAAGTGACGGGATTTGAATTATTGCCAAAGATGATTGAAGAAGATCCTTACTTTGTGAAATATGTTGAGAAAGTCAAGGAAGGGAGTACCGATGAATTTATGTTGGTTGATGGATTCTTGTTTAAAGGAAATCAGTTATGTATTCCAGAGGGCAGTTTGAGAATGAAAATTATCAAGGAGTTGCATGAAGAAGGCCATGTGGGTAGAGATCGTACATTGCAGTTGATTTCTCAATCTTACTTTTGGACGTCGATGAGGAAAGAGGTTGAAAGATTTGTGGAGAGATGCCATATTTGCCAGGTTTCGAAGGGAACAGCAACGAATGCAGGGTTGTATATGCCGCTACCTGTACCGTCTAAGCCTTGGGTTGACATCAGCATGGATTTCGTTTTGGGTTTGCCTAGAACTCAGAAAGGGAATGATTCTATATTTGTTGTGGTGGACAGGTTTTCGAAGATGGCACATTTTATAGCCTGTAAGAAGACAGCGGATGCAGTTCGAGTGGCACAATTATTCTTTAAAGAAATCTATCGATTACATGGGTTGCCGGAGTCTATTGTTTCAGACAGGGATACCAGATTTTTAAGTCATTTTTGGCTTAGTTTGTGGAAGATGGTAGGAACAAAGCTAAATTTTAGCAGCGCTTACCATCCACAAACTGACGGACAAACAGAAGTTGTTAACAGGTCATTGGGAAATTTGTTACGATGTCTTGTGAAAGACAATTTGAAGAGTTGGGATTTGAAGTTGTGTCAAGCTGAATTTGCTCACAATCATGCAAATAACCGAAGTACAGGTTTCAGTCCATTTCAGATTGTATATTCAAGCTTACCAAAGGGGCCGCTGGATTTGACAGTAGTACCACAACTGAAGACGACAGTTAAACGAGCTGCTGATTTCGTTGATGGGTTGACGGAATGCCATAGAATCGTTCAGGAACGATTGGAAAAGGCAAATGAGAAGTATAAACAAATGGCGGATAAGAAACGAAGAAGTGTAGTCTTCAAAGAGGGTGATTTTGTTTACGCGGTATTGACAAAAGATCGTTTTCCAGTTGGAACTTACAAAAAGTTGAAAGCACTAAAGATTGGTCCAGTGGAAATCTTGAAGAGGATCAATGATAATGCGTATCGGTTAAAATTACCAGAAAATGTTCATACTTCTGATGTTTTTAATGTCAAACACTTAATTCCGTATTATGAAGAGGAACTTGACGAAAATGTGAATTCGAGGACGAATTCTTTCCAACAAGGGGAGGATAATGAAGCGTTTAACTTGAAATCGCGACTCATCACCATGCTGCGACTCACGATTCACAATCCCCGACTCAACACTGCAGCCGCCTCATTCCACCGACTCACGACTCATCACCTTCTCCACGACCCACGACTCAACCCACCAACGACTCACGAGACATCACCACTTCACCGACCCACGACTCATCATTCCATCAACAACTCCACCACGACTCACGATTTAAACCCCATCGCAACTCACGAGTCACCCAGAATTTCCCCAACCATAAATCGCGATCGACTCAATCCCTCCACCTTAAGTCGTGGCAAAACCATAAGTCGTCACCGAGTCATTGCGTCTTCCTATGAATCGTCACCGAGTAATCAAAGCTTCCAGTGAGTCGCTGAAAACCCTAAATCCATATCACCGAGACACGAGACAACCTCCCCTCAATTCCATGAGTCGCGAACAAGATAATTTGAGTCGCGAACGACTTATTTACAAGTCGCAACCATTTGTTTTTCCTGAATCTTCTATTGAGTCGTTGCCGAGATGAAAGACGAATTGAAGCCAAAGCCTGCTGATGAGTCGAGTTTAATGAGTCGTAACCAAGTTAACATGAAGTCATTGTACTTTTCTTTAAGTCGCGAGTCACGTTGAGTCGTGGCCGAGTCAAGTTGAGTCATGTACTGTTATATTGTTTAGGTTATTCGAGTGTGTGTTTGTCGTACCGCTTTGTTAAGTCGTGTATTGAGTTGTAAGCCTATAAATAGGCATGGGGTTCATTTGTAATGGGGGTTGAAGATTAGAATAAAATTTCTTGTTGATTGCTTTGTGCTTTCTTCTCTAATTGGTAGTCGAGTGAAATCTCCTATCTCCACCTACGTCATTCGAGTGCGCTCGAATCTTCGTTTGTGAAGCCGATTCATGGAATCAAGTGCGCTTGATCAACATCGAAGAATCGTAGATCTTTGTTTCTCGGTATCGTGCGCGATCAACGAGACAAAGATAGCTAGAATCCGACATCTTTGGATCAACGGATTTGAGAATTGCAGTATTTTCAAATCACCGATTGCTACCGTTCATCAATTGAAGTTTGTTAAGAAATATCCGCTGCGTCAGATACCAAGTTGTGACTCCCCACCTCTATACCCATGCTAACCAAGAACATTACGGTGAATGCTGTCAACTAACACGGAGAATAAGGCTGTTGAGGAGCGACCATCCGTGTAATTGCTTTGCGCGAGCATCGATATGTCAGATAGTATACATGCATTTCTTTATCAAGAGGGAAATCCGACATACCGACACAAACTCAAAGCTACTACACAGTGGCTATAATAATCTTCGGAAACAAATATAGAAATAAACATAACATAAGTCAGTCGCAGATAATTCATATCACAAAGGCGGAAGAAGATATGAATACATAATTAACACATGGAAGTGTATGCCAGAGTAGTGGTCAAACAAGATCCACAATAATACAAAGGAATAGATGCAAGTGCTAGACAAAAATATGTACACATCAAGGAGTCTGTATCTCAAATGTATACAACAAAAACTACCAAACTAGAGTAGTTAGCCAAAAGTCAGAAGATGGTTCCAGATAGGAAGCCATGAGGAAGCACCTGTAAAATCTCAGTCTGACCCGAGTATTATTTAAGAAGAAAATAATAAACGGATCAGTCTAGCTATAAATATCAGATGAAGTGATATATAATAAGAGATATGACATAAACATATAATAATCACAATGCCAAGCTGTGATAAATAAGTAATTGAAAATCAACAAGAGATTAATCAATATCACAATAATCTACTCAAGATAAAAAGGAATGTCATACTCCTAATTTCATTCACCAAGCCACAATAATTGACATATATATCAATGCCCATCGTAAAAGTTGGTGAAACATAAATTCCAGAAATCAACATACGAAATCCAGAAATCACAATAAAAAGGATGGCCAATCCATAAAAATGAGCCAGAGCTCCTCCAGACAGGGTATAGTCTCCCATTGCGGACATTGAGCCGAAGCTCCTCCTGGTGAACCGAAGTTCCTCCTGACAGGGTATAGTCCCCCATTGCGGACTTTGAGCCGAAGCTCCTCCTGGTGAGCTGAAGCTCCTCGTGACAGGGTATAGTCCCCCATTGCGGACTTTGAGCCGAAGCTCCTCCTGGTGAACCGAAGTTCCTCGTGACAGGGTATAGTCCCCCATTGCGGACTTTGAGCCGAAGCTCCTCCTGCTGAGCCGAAGCTCCTCGTGACAGGGTATAGTCCCCCATTGCGGACTTTGAGCCGAAGCTCCTCCTGGTGAACCGAAGTTCCTCGTGACAGGGTATAGTCCCCCATTGCGGACTTTGAGCCGAAGCTCCTCCTGGTGAGTCGAAACTCCTCCTGATAGGGTATAGTCCCCCATTGCGGACATTGAGCCGAAGCTCCTCCTGGTGAGCCGAAGCTCAATAAAAACGACGTACAGTCCTCTACGTGGACAAAGAGACATCGCACAATGCTAGTCTAAACCATAAAATGATCGTCATGATCAAAGAGAAGTGTCAATTACAATAAGCTAGTAAATATATGAGCTTAGCCTCATGTCCCGTAACCACTAGCTTAACTTAAATATTTACGAACAAATTGTAGATCTCCACTAGAAAATTGTCACAAGAGATTCAATCGAACAAGTCCAAGAATTAACCGACGAAGTAAACGCAAGCGTTACCACTTGTTTTACTAAGTCGTTTAATTAGATTTCTCATACGAGTGAGGTAAAGGTTTGTATATACTAATAGATTGGAAAACGGTTTAAGAAAAGATCTTTGTTATTGAAAATAGAGTTGAAATCGTTTGATGAAAGAGTTTTGATATTTACTACTAGTATAGAAGACCTTTATATTTTTAAAGTGACAAATCACAAAGAAGATTGTAATAACAATCAATTCAGTAAAATTCACATTCAAAGACGTGAATAAAATCCAAAGAAACCGATAAAGAATCCATCGAAATGGATATTCAAAAATCCCTAAAAAGGAGTCATCAAAGTCATAATAAATGATAACAACAAATAGGATCATCACGAGTCGATTTAAATTGGAATTCTCAAGCAAAAAGGCAAGCAGGCAAAACACTGTTGATTCAGACATCTGAAACAAGTGGTTCAGACATCTGAATCTGGAAATATAAAAATTTCCAGAACACAATTCAGACGTCTGAACCAAGTGTTTCAAACGTCTGAAATAGACATATTTTAACCTATTTTCTTTCTGTTTGAAATAGAACCAATTCAGACGTCTGAAACCCTATATTCAGACGTCTGAATCTGGAAATAGAAATCTTCCCAGACAATATTCAGACGTCTGAATATTACGTTTCAGACGTCTGAATCTGGGGTTCAGGGCATTCCCTGAACCTAGGCCTAAAATGGCCAAACGAATATCGGAAACGATCGAACGAGCAAATGGCGATGACCAAGGAATTACGTCGAACGACAACCCAGCCTAAACGGCTCTTCGATACGCCTCAAATATCAATGTCCAAATATCCATAATAGGATTTTCATAAATTAGACCAAAACACCAAAAATTGGAATATACACGAAATCGATCCAAACCAAAATCAATTGCACACGAATAAACGTTAGGAATTCATACCTAACAATCGAAGATAATTATAGGCAATGATGTGAGATAAAAATCTCACCTTTGAACCCAAATCAATGAAGGAGAAGCTTTTAAAACAAGCTAAGATCAATTCCTCTTCAATAACAACTCAAGAAGCTTCAATCTAAGCTTAAAAGAGAAACATTTCCTAAATTAGGTTTAGGAATTTTCTGAAATCAAAGAGAGAAAGAGTTGGAGAAGAAGAAGGAGATGCTTACCAATGGGTTCACTTGAGTTTGGAGCAAGAAGATGGATTTGCTAATGGAAACTAGGGCTTAGGAATTTCTATTTCCCATTCTCTTCTACCATTGTTGCTAAAACTTGAGTGTTTAAGCAAAGAGGAGAAGTTATGAAGAGAAGGGGGTTGGGCTGAGCTAATAAGGGTGCAGTCCAAACCAAAGTCATAAGCGGGAAAAAGTAGCAAAAATCAACTATCTCCAAACATATCGAAGGTTATACTCAAAAAGGTCGCAAACGACATTTTAAACTCAATGGCGGTGGTCTCGAGTCCCAATTCGACTGTTTGCAAAAAGTAGCTTTTCGGACCAAAATCCGACGAACGATAAAATATTTAAATATAAAATCGATAAATATGCGGGTTGTTACCGATAATCCACCTGTACGGACAAAATCAAACACCAAAAGCCAAGTTTGACTGATCCTGCCGTATAAGCCAAAACGTCCTTATCCAAACTACGTCATATGTGGCTCACGTTTCAGAAAATAAATCAAGTGGGATATAATTGTCAAAATTACTCGGTTTGCTGAGTCATTCCAAGCTATATCCTCACTTTCCTTTATTTGTGACCCATTAACTTTTGATCTTAGACAATTTTACCCTCGTTCGCTTTGTTACGAATCCAGGCCCACCTGTCCTTTCTCGTCAGCACCGTACTTTTTATGGTGGTATATAAACATCCTCCTCTTCTCATCACTCTGCAGTCTGCACAGTCATATATTTGCCTAAAGAAAATGACCGTCATCGTTGAGCAGTCACACAACGGTAAACTTTATCTGCTGCATTTGTAGCGTATTTTCATTTTGATTGTTTAAAATTAACTCGTTATATTGGTCGAAATTTCTAGCGGAGACGAGAGATCCAAACAAACTTGCGAATGATTCAGATTTAGTTCTTGATGGAGGATTTGTTGTTCCAGACGAAAATGCATTCGGGCAAACTTTTAGGTTTGTGTTACATAATTAAATATTTTACATTATTATTGTTATGGCTGCTTTTTGGAATGAATTTTTTACATAAAAAATTCTTGCTACTTGATCGCAGAGACTATGAAGCAGAATCAGAAAGAAAGGACGTGGTTGAAGAATTTTATAGACTGAACCACATTCATCAATCTGTTCGATTTGTAAGTGTAGCTAATGTTACTAAATTTCTATTTTAATTTGGATATCTTTTGGTCTGAGAGGCAAGCAGGAGAAAATTGGCATTCTATCGTTTTATTATCTAATAATTGTCAATTAGCCATATCAAGTTATTTTTTTATTTGTTTATAAAGCATATAAATTTTGAAAGTAGAAAGATCGTATTGGATTGGATTATTACTGATATTACTAGCTATACCAATAAATTTCAAAATCTTTTCGTTTACAAGTGAAAAAATAACAATCTACTCATTTATGAATGCAATTTACGTGACCTTCTCATTTGCAGAATTATAGTTATTAAAAAAAAGAAAGGGAAAATTGATTTTTATTTTTGTATAATACAAATTAGGTGAAGCAAATGAGAGAAAAGTATGGCAAACTGAACATAACAGAAATGAGCATTTGGGAATGCTGCGAGCTACTGAACGAGATAGTCGATGAAAGCGACCCTGATCTTGATGAACCTCAAATCGAGCATTTGCTACAAACAGCAGAAGCAATCAGAAGAGACTATCCTAATGAAGACTGGTTGCATTTAACTGGGCTTATTCATGACCTTGGTAAAGTTCTGTCGCACCCTAAATTTGGAGCACTTCCGCAGTGGGCTGTTGTAGGCGATATTTTTCCAGTTGGCTGTGCTTTCGATAAATCAAATGTTCATTGGAAGTACTTTGAAGGCAACGAAGGTTGGAATAACCCTAAGTATAATACGAAGAATGGAATGTATGCTGATGGTTGTGGACTTGAGAATGTGTTGATGTCTTGGGGGCATGATGATTACATGTATTTGGTAAGAATAAATAAATTTTGAACGTATAAAATGTAGAAAAATATCATGTTTGTACATTTCATTTCTTCTACATAGGTGGCTAAGGAGAACAAGACTACTCTTCCATCTGCTGCTTTGTTCATCATTCGCTATCATTCCTTCTACCGTAAGTGTCTTTTTTTTCATCAAAAATGTTGACTTTTCGAGTTATTATGTATAATAGATTAGTTTTTATTGTTTATTTAACCAGCACTGCACAAATTTGGTGCTTACCAGCATTTGATGAATGATGAGGATAGGGAGAACATGAAATGGCTACGTTTGTTCAAGTAAGTAATGCGAATGAACTTTATATATATTGTATAAAAGAACTAGTACTGATATGCAACTACATTTTGCAGCAAGTACGATCTCTACAGCAAGAGCAAAGTTAGGATTGATGTCGAGAAAGTAAAGCCTTACTATCTTTCTCTTATTGATAAGGTATGACATCTTTATTAATTTTATGTATGATAGGAATAGAGTGACCTTTAATTTCCAAGGTTCCAAGGTCCCTTATATGCAAATAAGAGTTATTCCAAATTCCACTTTGAAATTTGAGATATAAACAAGAATACAAGTTCAAAATTTACCAAAATGTTCATAATTTTTTTCTTTATAGTTTTCAAATCATATTTAATAAGTTATCTATAAAACAAAAATTTAACAATTTTCAATCATTTTATAAAGATACTCTAATATATATGCAGTTGCACATGCCAAAATATCTTTATTCATCTTCAAGTTAGAGATTTCTCCCATCTTATCACTTTTATAATATTAATTTTGGATTATTTTTCTAATTGCAGTATTTTCCAGCAAAGCTTAAGTGGTGATTGCATTCTAGTGGTGATTGCATTCTTAGTAATTTTTATCATGATTTATGAAGTAGTTATCGATAGAAGTGTGGTATAAGTATAATTTGGGGCTTGAACCGTGTGTTGGTTTTATAAAGAAGTGTTGTTATTTGATCATATGAAAATACATATTTTTGGCTGTTTAATATCTTTATGTTTTACTTTCATCTTGCGTTTACAATTTTTTTCTTACTTCTAAAATGAATGTCTAGTTAGTCCTGACTCTGAGATTGGAACTTCTAAAATGAGTGACCAATACTGAATCAAAAACGCGAACAATAAAAATGGCATATAATTACAGTGAGCAATCTTTGGTTAAACCTAATAAACCCGCTAAACTAATTTATTTCGTCGGTGATTTGGTTTGGTTTTGAAACTAAATCGGTTTATGTTCGATTAGTGAAAAAATTAGTTCGGCTATCGGTTTGACTTACCAGTTTAACTAAATTAATCAAATTCTTATTAAGTTGTCAAAATTACTAATGTTATAATGATTTTTTTATACTAATATTGGGGTCTACATTAATTTTATTAATTATATATGTGTCAAAATTTGTATTAAAATTATAAGAATACTGTAAGAAGAATACTTTAGTCATATATTTAATTTTTATTTTTAAGTGTGATGACTATTATAAACGTAAAATATTAATTATTCTTAGTTCGAATAAACTGGATAACCAATCGAATCATCCAAATTTAATATGGTTTGGTTTTAGTTTAGTTCGACAATTTTCATCATCGGAGCAACCGAAGTAACCAAACGTTTAACCCTAGTGTACAACCTACTTAAATCAGTGTGAACCATGTTCTATATGGTGTACTTATCATACTTTATTTTGATTATATACGTGCATACATAGATACATATATACATATATATATATATGTATATGTATACATATACATATATATCTATATTTATGTATGTATGTGTGTATATGTATGCAACACTCCAGATTTTTGGTAACATTATTTAGAATATTTAATTAGTTAAATAAAATAAAATAATGTGTTGATTATGGATTGAGATTTGATTTTAATTAAGATGTAGCCATGCCATTTAACAATGAATTAAAATATGAGATTAACTAGAAATAGAGGATGGGTAAAATAGGAAAGAGGCCATTCCTATATACTCCTAACCTTGGCCGTGTAAAATTTTACATGCTCATCAAATTTTAAAATAAGGGGCCGACCACCATTAACAAGGAAGAGAAGAAATGCTTGGATGAAGGTAATTCAAATCAAATCTATTCACATCTCAATCTCCATAATCTCTAAAGTTAAGGTGAATAATGTTTAAATCTCATTTTTTGTTGTATTTTTGGTTTTAATAAGAATTCTGAATATTTTGCAATGATTTGCCATGTTTTTGAATGATGGAATGAATATATATACCTGTTGATGAATTATGGTTATTCATATTGAATTTATGATATTTTTTACAGTGAAAACCCTAAAAAATGTCATCCAAATGCCTTACGAATTTTTATGAAGATCATAAATATTATTTTGGAGACGGATTTCAATTTCTAGATTTTTCAAAATTTTCATGGAATTAATATGAATTTTCTAGTAAAGAAAATGTTAATTTGGGTTAATAATTATTTTCGGTTAAATAATGAAAGATTGAGGTTTGAAACTTTTATATGTTCGAAAACACATTAAAACAGATTTTCTAGAATTTTTAAATATTTTTCCTAAGTGTTTTGTGGGTTATATAGAATTATTTAAGGTAGGCGACTTAAATCTTATAAATCTTATAAGTGTTTTGCAGCTCTTTTGACAATGTGTAGTCCTTTTTATTAGTAAAGAAAGAGACAAACAATTACAATTAGATATGTAAGGCATGTTAGGTGAAAAGAACTACTTGCTAAATGTTTTTTTACTATTTCAACACCACCGGCACTAGGTTCCGCCTTCTCATCTTTGCTTCCGACATAGTCGAAACCAATGCACATGGTATCATTTTACTCGTACATAGTGAATTGGATGTAGGTGGAAGATAGGGGGTCGAAAATAGGATGAAGGGGTTGAGGTAGTGCTTTATTTTTAAAATAAAGAATGATGCCTGCTTGTTTTCAACTAAATGACTTCCGACAAACTAGATTTTGACCTGGTCAAATGATTTAAAGGAAATGGTTTCGACGGTGTTGTGACTCTGTATTAAATAACTTCTTTCGACTAAGTCGAACCCTTTTTGCTACCGCCTCCTTACCTTTCGACCCAGATGGTTTCGAAAGGGTTGATTTGTTTTCTAAAACAAGGCCTGTAACAACCGGGCGGTTTTCGGCCTTCGAAAATCGACACTAATACGTTTACTGTATAGAGTGTCGACCTATCGTGTGCTGGAAATACCAAGTTGTTAGCGTTAAGAAGAAAACATAAATAACAACAACATAGAATCTCACAATCACAGCAAAACAAAATATAATACACGATAACAACATTTTATACAAAGGAAAACTGTAACTGTTAATATACATACAAGTTATCAAAGTACAATCATCCATGTATATAAACCTGGACAGTTATAATAATTTGTCCTCAAATATGCTGAATATACAGCCTACATTACACAGCGGATTATAGTCAAATATGTGCAATACGTCTCTGCCATCTAGCTTGTCTCCTAAGCTCCAAAAGCGTTATAACTTGAGATTTTGTAATACTCGGTCTGACCCGAGCATTACAATAAAGTAACACCCGAGTCAGGCTGGAAACCAGCATGAGTAAAATGCACATACACTGAACTACTAAAGTTTTCAAAATCTTTAGAAAAACCAAGGTAGCTCGTACCAGCACGACAAGTTTTTACCTTATTTTGACCAAAACACTTTTATAGAAAATCTAGTGGTATTATAATAGCGCCTAAGTATAAAATACTTATTAAAATAACCGAATTTGTTAAATTAATTAAATTCCAACATATTAGACTCTGTAATCAAAGTCGTAAAGGTTCGTGGTGGTTAATGGATCAAAGTAGTGCAGATATCTGATCTCGGTCTCTTCGAAACAAATCGATCAATTTTAAATGTCCAAGTTGCTTTTAAATAACAATTTATATTCAAGGTGACAATATTCACATATGGGAATCTGTTACGTATGTTTATTTCCAAATAAACGTATCAACATCTTGTTCTAACTATTTATTTTCGCTTGCAGTCACTCTATTTTCCGAAATCGAAATTGCAGCAGTTCCAGTCGATTTACTTGCCAATGAACGTGTAACGTTTTATTCTATTTTCTTTTAATTTGTTCGACTACCTAATGGTACCGACAATAGATAATTTGAAATCAACAACCAAATGCAAGTCAAAATATAGATCATTAAATTAATTAACGATAAATAATTGATATTAAACCGGTTTACAATTAAGAATTGAACTAGTTTTCAACAATTGAGTCGACTTATATATTTTAATCCAAATTACCTGTTAATCAAAGAAAACAAAATAAAATAATTTTATTCTCAACTAATTCAAATTAAACAGATTATTTAAAAATGAATTAATCACCTATAATTAATTTAAATAAGAAGCTACTTATTTGTCTACTTTATTTATTATATAAAAAACATTTAATTTCTCATTGCAGAAACTCGAAGATATTTGTTCCAGTGACAATATGTTACGGTAGGAACTATTTTCATAAAGCTACCTATCCATGGGATTTAAAATGAAGAAAAAAACATGTTTAAAATTTTAAAGTTATAAGTAAACAAATATATTATTTTACCCTTGGCATAAACCAACTTCAAACCGGCCCACAACAAACCCGACCACACCCCCTTTCTTCTCCTCCATGCTTCTTTCTCCTCTTTATTTCCACGAATCTGTGCACGTAACCTTCGGTCACCTACACACATTGTTGACCATCCACGCAAGCCACTCCATACCACCACAACGTGCTGGACCATCACAACTTTGCGATATCACCTTAGTTCGAAAATTCGAACTGACAACCTCCTCCATCATCCCCGTTGGACCGCACACTCCTTTCTCCCTCGCCACGTCATCATTGCCTCAAACCTATGACCAAACACAAAACACCACTAAACCCTAAAACTATCTCGTCCACCACACACGCACTACGAAAAATCATGGTTCCATTTTTATCTAATGCGCCACTTCCCAACCCTCCTTTGCGCCCAACGCCGAGGTGCGACATCAAGCGTGTCGTTGGAATTTGATGAATGCCCCAAATCCATTCATCTCCACTTTACTCACTCCATACCCCACTAAAAGTGTCCCTATCTCCACTAAAAATCGAGTTTTTAAAAGACGAACACACCCTTATAAGTCATTGATCAATTTATAATACTTGAATCATGATCATATTAGACCCTTTCACTGTTTGAATAGGTTTTCTCGTCCCATGTTTTATGAAATTTGATGAAATAATTTTTAAAGCAATCTATACTAAAAAACAAATATCTTTCCTTTCAGAATCAATGTTTAAAACTAAATAGACACTTAGTTATTGATTTGCAAAGTTAAGGCTCTTAACCGCGTTTAAAATAAATAGAATGTGCATAGAGGAGAGGAAGAAGAATTACAGTATTTTCTTTTTTGAGATGCAGGTTGATCTACTTATGTTTATCACACATATACCAAACCATGTATGCTCATAGATTTATCAATACAAAGGTTCACCTATGGCTACGGTTGTATATACGTATGAATAACAATATGTAAACAAAAATGGAAATATATTTACTCGCTTTTTTTCCGAAGAAGAATTGCTACTCCACACAGATTAACACACTACTTCTTTTTTGTTTGTTTTGGCTGTAGCTTTAGTTGTTTTGTTTTCTATAAGATTTCAATGGCAGCTTTTCCTTCTTTGTTTGTTTGATTGTTTGTTTTTATTATATGTGTGATACGTGAATAGGCTAAGATAGTGATGTATATAAATATAGCAACGAAGTGTACTGTGCAAACCTAGTAGCATATACTTGTACAGGCTTTTTCCACTTTTTTTATTTAATTTTCTTCTTATCATGATTTGAAAATATGACTTGATTTAAATATAAAGTTGATTTGATTTATTATGTTGATTAGCCATTTTATGTCCTTGAAATGAAGTTTGCCATCATGATGTCCCCTTATATGTTTATATATACATATACATATACATACATACATATATATATATATATATAGAAATCTACATATACACTATTTTATATTAACATATATGTTTACCTGTTTATTATTTTATGCAACATATGTACATACATTTACTTATGTTACCATATATATTCACATACCTTTTAATACACACATGTTTTACATATATAGATGTGTGTGTGTGTGTGTGTGTATGTATAACACACACCCATTCCCATGTGCACTATATTTTATAAACATATACCCATATATATGTATGTGTGTCTATATATATTCATAAGTTTGAAATTTTCCATTTTGGAGTTTATACATTCACGTGTGTGTATATATATATATATTTATTTTCATATAATTTATTTTTATAACTATATATATCTAGACTTATGTATATATTTTTAAACACCATAAAGCTTGTATATATATGTTTATATATACTTGTACGGATATTTTATCTTAAATTTAAATGTTGGAGTTTATATACATTTTTCCATAAAATTTATCATATCAAGAAATTTATAATTCAATATTTAATATGGTTTTTATTAGTTTATATATTCAGATATTTTAAATAATAGAAAATTCATCTACTCGACTTATAAAACTTAATATTCCAGTAAAAAATCAGTTAATTACCCCAATAATAGGTGATTGAAAATCTGGGTCGTTACAAGGCCACCTCTCCAAGGCTTTCGAATGGATGGTTTCGAATCCAACACTTCATTGCTTAGGAAATGGTTTCAAAGTAGTTGCTTTCGACTTAAATGTTTTAAGACCCTTCTTCTATAAGTAAAGTAAAACCCAAATTGATTTCGAAAGTGATGGTTTTAAATAGTTTCAAAATAGATGCTCTCGACATTTATGGGTTTCCTATCCTTTTACTCTAATTGAAGGCAGAATTCAAATGGTTTCGACCGAGATGTTTTTCAAATGTTTTGAAAGGGTAAATTTTTGAATGGTTTCGAAAGGTTTTCATATGTTTTAAATTGAACCCAAAGTGCTTTCGAAAGGATTGAGTTTTGACAATTTCGAAAGGTTTTAATGAATGGTTTAGAATGAGGTGGTTCCCTAAGGTTTTTAAAGGATTGAAAGGAAGGTTTTTCCTATGTTTTCGAATGGCATTATTTCAAAGGTTCTAAAAAGGAATGTCTGATATTTTGAAGCTTTTGAAGAAAAGAAAGGAAATTCCAATGTTTTTTTAAAGGGTCTTCCAATGCTTTCGAAGGAGTTTCCTTTAATGGTTTCGAAAGGGTTGTTTAACGGTTTTAAACAAAGATTTCGAAAGTAATAGATAAGCAATGTAGCATAAGTATTTTAAAGTTAAAAATGGTTTTAACTTGTTTTGGAAGGATAGTTAATCTTATTAAATCTCATTAGCATTAATTTGAGTAAAGTGTATATAACATGTCAAAAATGGCTTAGAGTAAAGTTGAAAAGATATTTTCCTTGCATATATATATATATATATATATATATATATGATTTGAAGGATTAAATCATTTTGAAATGATTTTCGAGGAAAATTTAAAGGGTAGTTAACCTTAAGAAAATAATTCAGACAGTCATTCCATTTTGCAAGCAGTCAGCCTAGATTTTGGATAGTTAGTCATGTTTACGGGAGGTCAGCCTAGTTGTATGGACAAATAGTCCAATTGTAGCTTAACGAACCTTGCTATTGTATTGTGGGTAGATAGCTCACATATTACTTGTTTTACAGACAGATAGTCCATTTGTTAGCATAAAGGGTATTGCTAATTTGACATAATCAGTTTGATTAAGCAGTTTGGTTGCAGGAAAGGATTTGCAAAATATATGTCTTAAAGAGGATATTAGTGATGGAAAACCCGTTCCGCTAAGCTTTGTGATCTCATTTAATATCAGTAAACCGAGATGTAACAAAATTATTCAAACCTGGCTTTGTGTCCGACTTGAAGTTTTTATTTCCCATTAAACTCTCGAGTGCTCAAAATTGATTTGAGTAGGCTGATGGTTGAGGTTTTCAGGTTTTAGTCTTTTTACGAATAAAGCTTCTAAAGACGAGCATGTGGCTGACAAATAGCTAATTAGGATTTGCAATTTCATTTTATTTTGATTCCACTGTGTATATAACTCAGATATGACCGAATTACTACATTCAACCATGGGGGGATGGTCATATGTCACTCTTGGCTTATTTTTGTAATGATATATTTAATCATTGCTTGGGAAACGATAAAGGTTTATGTAACAATGGATATGAATTTATTTTGAAATACATCTGTAAATTATTGTTTTTGAAATATGTTATTTTGTTCATAATCATGTGCTTCTGATATTGTGGATACCATTATCATTACCATATTTTATCACCAAAAGCTAATACCATGGATGACTACAGTATCTGTAGCGCTTAACTTTTGACCTCTAGATACGGGATGTCACAACTTGGTATCAGAGCATGGTTTGTGAAAATCTTTAAACTAAAAATGGTTTTTAAAACATAATCCTAAGGAATGAGAGTAAGATTGAGGTATGGGATAAAGCTATAGTAACGTATTTGTATTTACTATATATAAGTGTATGCTTTATCTCTAGTCTCCTATCCTTGTTAGGTTATTTTTTGTAACTCGTAAGGTTTGAACAAAGATACGGAAGGAATAAGAGAAAGAGCTAACCAAAGAGAGGAAGACACCGAAGGAAATGCTAGGCCAAATGTGAGAAGAGGTAAAGGTCAGGCGCAAGTAGAGATGCCGGTGCTGGTGTCCCGCAAATGGACTTGAGTGCTATGAATCGGTTTTTTGTGAATATGATGCAAGCTGGAGTTGCAGCTGGTATGATAGGTGGAGATGCTATAAAGGAAGGATTTTCGAAAGTTCCAGTAGTTAATCACTATGCTAAGTTTAGCGAAGATTACGCTAAGCTTGGAAGGAAGCCTTTTCCGAGGACTAAGGATGCTATAGAAGTGAAAAATTGGTTGTTGCGCTGTTAAAGGATTTTTGCTGATTTGGGGCTCAATGATGAGCAGAAGAGGAGGTTGGCATCCATGCATCTTCGGGGAGCTGCATTTTTTTGGTGGAACAATGTGGCTACTGATGTGGACGAGGAAACTTTATCATGGGAAAATTTTAAAGAAAGGTTGTAGGAGAGGTTTATGTCTGCAATAGCATTGTCAGCTCTGATCAGGAAATTCGTTGAGGTAGAGCAAGGAGAGATGTTAGTTTCGGAGTATGCTAGGAAGTTCGGGGAGTTGGACCAGCATGGGTATGTCTTAGTGGATACAGTCATGAAGTGGAATGAAAAGTTTATCAGGGGTTGAAGCCAGAGCTAGCTAGGGCTATAATACCTCATATTAGAGATCCTTTTGAATTTGTTGTGGAGAAGAAATTAAGGCATGAGCAGATTCTTGATTCTCTAGAGAAGAGTAAGGCTAAAGTAGTCTAGGTTGGGCAGAATCAGAAGCGGAAGTTCTTTCCTAAGAAAGGTGCTCAGAAGGGTGGAGCAGCTAAGAAGGGGAAGTCTGAGATTGTTTGTTTCAAACGCGACAAGAAGGTTCACTTTGCTAATGAGTGTCGTGCTGAGAAGGATAAGGATGTAGCTGGAAAGAAGAATGTCAGGTGCTACAACTATGACTAGATTTCCCATTATAAGAGCAAATGCAACGTGCCCGCAAAGGATGGAAGGAGCAAGGTGTATGCATTAGAACCTACTGCTTCTAAGCCAACAACTCAGGAAAAAGGAAAGGCAGTCTTGGGAGGCACGCTTCATATTCATGGTATGCCTATCAGCATTCTATTAGAACTAGTGCTTCACGTTCTTTTATATCTAGATATTTGATAGATAAGCTTAATCTAGAACTCAATTATTTAGTTACTTCCTTATGGGTTACGAATCCAATAGGAGGGTGTGCAACTCTATGGTTGAGATGTGACCAGTTAGAGTTTGACCTGTTAGGCCATACTTTTGTTTGAAGTTTGCATGTGTTTGATTTTTTGGGATTTGAGATTATTCTTGGGATGGATTGATTAAGTGACTATGATGTAGGATATTTTGCCAGGATAGGAAAATATCGCTTAGGCACCCAAATTGTAGTGACTACTAGATTGTTTATGCCATAGAAGGTTCTTATGGTGAGATGTATGCTTCGTTGGGTGCTATGGAATTGGATGATGAGTTGAGTCCAGTTTTCGGGGTTAGAGATTATGCAGATGTATTTGAGCCTGTAGTTTGATTGCCGCCGAAAGGAGCCATTGAGTTTCGGAAAGATTTGATTCCGGGGGCAGAACTAGTGAGTAGACTGCCAAGCAGGATGACCCCTACATAGATGAGGGAGTTGAGGTGCAGTTGGTGGTTGTGGAAAGCAAGAGTTTTATCAGGCGGAGTAGTTTGCCTTAGGGAGCAGTTGTAGTGTTTGCTCAGAAGCCGGATGGATTGTTATGACTATGTATCGATTATTGTAAGTTGAATGCGAGGACGATAAACAATCGATATCCATTGCCAAGGATTGATGATTTGTTCGACCAATTGAGTAGATTCATGGTATTTTCGCAGTTGGATTTGGCGACAAGTTTCCATCAGCTTAGAGTAGTAGAGGATAACATACCTTTGGCGGCGTTTAGAACTAGGCATGAGTTGTACGAATGGTTAGTTATGCCGTTCGGACTTACTGAAGCGCTAGCTTTCTTTATGGATTTGATGAACCGGATTTTCTGGGGGGACATGGATATATTCGTATTAGTTTTCATAGATGATTTCTTGATATATTCTAAGGATGAAAGAGAGCATGCAGTTCATCTTAGAGTGGTGCTTAAGACACTGAGGCAGCATCAGCTGAAGGCGAAGTTCTCTTATTTTCATTTCTGGAAGAAAGAAGTAAAATTTCTTGGTCATGTAGTCTTAGATGAATGGTTTTCAGTTGATCCGACTAAGATTGCAGCCGTAAATAGTTGAAAAGACTTGAGACAGTGACAGAGATAAAGAGTTTCCTAGGGTTGGCAGGTTATTATCAGAGGTTTATTAAGGTTTTTTCACGGATAGCGGCGCCGATGACCAAGTTGACAAGAAAGGAAGTAAAGTTTGTGTGGACCGATAAGTGTAAGGAAGCATTCCATATTTTGAAACGCTTATTGGTCCATGCGCTTGTTGGTTTTTCCAAAAGGGAATCAGGATTTGGTGGTTTATAATGATGTCGTGGAACCGGATTAGGAGCTATGCTAATGTAGAGGGGTAAAATGATTGCCTATGCTTCTAGATAGCTTAGACCGCATGAGGTCAGATATCCAACGCATGATATAGAATTATCTGCAGTGATTTTTGCATTGAAGGTGTGGAGACGTTACCTTTTGGGAGAAAGTTTTGAGTCATATACATATCATAAGTTGCTGAAGTATTTGTTCTCCAAAGGGTTTCGAAAGGATGGTTTCGACCAAACACTTCATTACATAGAAAATGATTTCGAAGCAATTCTTTCGACTTAAATGTTTTAAGTCCAGTTTTCTATAAGTAAAGTAAAACCCAAATTTTATTCAAAAGAGATGGTTTTAAATGGTTTCAAAATAGGTTCTTTCGACTTTGATGGGCTTTTGATCCTTTTGCTCTACTTAAAGGTAGAATCCAAATGGTTTCAATCGAGACGTTTTTCAAAACTTACAAAGGGGTAAATTTTTGAATGGTTTCGAAAGATTTCCCCATGTTTTAAATTGAACCTAAAGTGCTTTCGAATGGATTGAATTTTGACCATTTTGAAAAGTTTTAATGAATGATTTTGAAAGAGGTGGTTCCCTAGGGTTTTAAAAGGATTGAAAGAAAGGTTTTTCCTATGTTTTCAAAAGGCATTATTTAAAATGTGATGCCCCACCTCTATACCCACGCTAGCCAAGAACACTACGGTGTAATGTTGTCAACTAGCGCGGAGAATAAGGCTGTTGAGGAGCGGCCATCCGTAGTTAGGCCTTACACTAGTATTGGTTATCTCGATAGGAGTGGTATATATATTCTTTCATTTTTAATCTCTGATTTATTTACTCACATCGACATACCCCAATTCCAGTATAAAATGAACTACGATGGTTCATAATAGTTTAGGACAGTAAATATAATAATAACACAGATAATATAAATGCGGAACACAGATAATACGGAAAGTCTCATATATACAATAATTGATGTCAGTTACAATACATGTGATACAATACATATGATACAACTACAACAGTTGACTCTGGAAGTTATATATACAAGTACATTATCGACTAATATACATGAATACATATCAACCTATACCATGACACGACAACTCCAAAAGATATGAAAAGTCTTCATAGCTCAAACAGCAACTCAAAGCAAGATATCTACAACCTGAAATAACTCGGGTCTGACCCGAGTATTAAGTTCAAAAGAAAATAATACACGGGTCAGTCTAATTCAAATTCAGTTATTAATGCGTAGAAGCAATAATAATTAAATAATCAAATAGACGACAGTCCCAATAAATTTACCTATCCGATTCTTAAATAAAGAAATCGGATAACGATAAATATAACACATAACAGTGTTAAACAACAAATCAACATAATCAAATCATCAACAAAGATAAGTGAAAAGAATTTCAATGAAGATAATTTAGAAAAAAACATCAGAATTGCCTAATCGGCAATTAACAACAAAAATCCAATTATTAAATAAAGAATTAGAAACTCAGAATCTAATTATCAAATTAGACAACAACAAAATGATCAACTCAAACCAAATAAAAATACAATTCCAAAATATTGAATTGGACAAAACAATTCAAGTAATCGAAACATCACTTAAAAACATCAATTTTGGTAGGGCTGCAGCACACGCATGCGTGTACTACCTCGCCACTACAACATGCATTACACAAAAGATCAACGCATCAAAAGCAAAAGAAATACCAATAAAAACAATACCGTGTGGCTGCAGTTCACGCTTGCGTGCACTGCCTTGCCACTACAGTGATGATGTACTCAAAAGCTCAATACAGTGTGGCTGCAGTTCACGCTTGTGTGCACTGCCTTGCCACAACAGTGATGATGTACCCAAAAGATCAACGAACCAAAATCAAAGAAGTATCAAATATCGATGCCACGGCCTCGACGCCAAAGCAGAATGACATGGAAAAATGTGCACGTATGTGCACAATGAAAATTCACAATCAAGCACAAGGTCAAATCCAAAATATCGGATTAAACACAAGTACAATAAAATAATGTCAATACTGTGTGGCTGCAGTACACGCACGCGTGTACCGCCTCGCCACTACAACATATGGAATTACACAAAAGCTCAGCAAATAAAAAGCAACTAGTACCAGCTCGAGATTGAGTTTGAGTTATACGACTCAAACTCAACTGGTTAGTACCATCTAACCAAATTCAAAATGTGAGCAAGAACAACAAGGGTGGTCAATGAAGCCCAGAGCTAACAGTAATGCAAAGGAATCAACAAGGTCAAGCCTGAACAATCATGAATGCGAACCCAAATGTACACAATGAATGTACATTACAAACTGCACATGAACTAAATGAAAAAGAGGTGCAACATGGAACTGTAGACATATAGGCCAAACTTATATGAGCACACATATAGGTAGTGAACATGTGAAACTCAAGCTACAGGTATAAACCAGCTCAAAATATAAAGGAATAGCGACAAGGCACAAAGGCAAGGCACCCGTATAACATGAAGCAGTAACTAATGTATGTGAACATGAAGGCAACAAGTACAACAGTGAAATGAAGTGGATGGCTGTCTCAAGCAACAACAACCATACATGTTCGAACAGAGAAAATGTTCGAATAGAGCAAAGAAATGCCAAAGTGACAGTGGATCAATGAGCAAGGCTGCACAGTGAAACGACATGCAAATTGAAACAGGCAGTGGCAACAACCACTATGAAATTTATAAGTGCAGACAAACTACAAACAACAACAACAACCATGTCATACATAGTGAAGTTCAACATCAAGCTCAATGAAACAGACATCAAAAATCAAATTAGTCTATGTGATCAAGGAAACAATTCCAGCAACGACCAAGAACAAGGCACAGTGCAGTTTCAATGCTGCAAGGCTCAAGTATACATGAATACACATATATGGTGACACAGCAGTATGTTGAAGCAACAGAGTTACAAAACTCGAAGTCAAGTGATAAAATCAAGTTTAAAAAGTCAGGCTGATACCTGAATTGAAGCACACAACAAAATTCACGTTACTGCCTTTCTCAATTAGAGCAACAAATTGAATGTCAAAGCAAGAATGCTTTGTGATCAAAATATGTACATGTGATAAAATATATTCATGTAAAAGATATCAAACCATTGTACAGGCATGTACAGTCAATAAAATATAATCAAAGCATGTACAGGCAATAAAATATAATCAAAGCAAAAGTGTTTAAAAAGCATGTTTTTACTTTGCTCTGAAAAGTGTACAGATATATAAAAGATATCAAAGCCATGTCCATCAAGCAAACATACATACGAACTGGAGCAGGTCAGTAACCATGTCGAACATCCAAACGAAGGTCGAATGGCCGAGCATAGTATTGACGAAATCAAACAATTGTATTCAAACGAAAATCGAAGTTGAACAAATCATAAGTCGACCCCGTGGTGGTCAACAAAGCCAAAATCGCAGAGGCTCGGTGAAACAAAATCAAATGCCAAATTTTACAAAATTGATAAAGAAAGTGAAATCATCTACAACAAACAAAATCAAACGACATAAGCATAGTATTGAGAATGGATTAGATGTGAGTGATAGTTCACTCACCTTATTCGTGAAATCGAAGCGAAGACGAATTTGAACCCAGTGCCGAAGCATAGAAGAGACGAGCAACCGATGGAGCATGTAATCGAGTTAAATCGAGCAGTAGAAGTCGGTCTTCTCGATTCCATAAAGCCCTAATTTAACAAACGAAGAAAAAGAGCCGCCACCATTTTCGTATGTTTTTATTTTTAGGTTTAGGGTTAAAACGAATGAAAAAAAATGAAAAGGGGAACGGGTCTTAATTTTTATCACAGCATCAAACAAAATATGGGCCAAGCAAATTTTAAAGCCCACAACCCTTTATTAAATTATTAAGAGAATTTTTCAACTCGATTTAAAAACTCCAATAACAATTAACAACTAATTTAATCGTCATTTGACGAAAATTAATTGTTATAAAATCCTGGGTTGTTACAGACTCCCCTCCTTATAAAAATTGCGTCCCCGCAATTTTCATAATTAAAGTCGTCAATAACAATTATTTTTCTAACATAAACTGGTTAAGCTAGAAAAATAAAGGTCAAGAACAAAAATGCTAAAGAAATCTTTTAATTTCATAAAAGAAATTTACAAATTCTCAACAAAATCTAACTATCAAATAGATAATCAGAAAACAAAAAAACTAGATAAATGCAATTATCAGCAATATTCAATAATCAATTAGATAATTAGAATACGGAAAGCACAAAACAGCAATATCTAATTATCGATACGATAATTAGAAAATAGAAAAATTTAATTATCAACAAAGATAATTAAAAAACACAAATCATTATTCGCAAAACTACAAATATCTAATTACCAAAAATGATAATCAGAAACAACAAATATCTGATTATCAAGAACGACAATCAGAAATAACAAATATTTAATTATCAAAAATGATAATTAAATCTTAAATATCTAATTATCACAAGCAATAATCAGAAATCTCAAATCAAAATATTTAATTATCAAAACGATAATTAAATCAACAAATATTTAATTATCACAAACGATAATTAAATCTCAAATATCTGATTATCACAGGCGATAAATCAGAAGCAAGCAATATCTGATTATCAAAAACGATAATCAGAAACCACAAATATCCGATTATCCAAAACGATAATCAGAAATCACAAATATTCGATTATCAAAAACGATAACCAGAAATCACAAATATTTCAATTAACGAGTCCGGGATTAAGCGAAATGGCAAAGGCACATGTCCCATAACCACGAGTTTTACTAAATCGTTTAATTCTCTTCATCGTTTCCTTGAAAGTGCAAAATTGTGTATTCTAAAAATAACATTTCACGTTCTCAAACGGACAAGTCCGGTATTAAGCAAATTAGTAAAAGAAAGGGGTCATAGTCCTCGATTTTACTGAAACGTTTAATTTGCTTCCTCATTCTTTTGAAAGCGCAGACTGCAAAACTTCTGAAGACAATTTTTATTTATTTTATAAAAACAATAATTTACATTCTCAAACGAACAAGTCCGGAATTAAGCGAACCAACAAAAGAAAGGGGTCATAGTCCTCGATTTTGCTGAAACGTTTAAATCGCTTCCTCATTCTTTTGAAAGCATAAACCATAAAAACGGACAACACAATCAGCATTGCGGGATAACCGCTAGAAAATCCATTTTAAAATTGACGGTTACTGAAGTTAATACGTCAAGATCTCATCAAAATAATTGGCATCAAAATATAATACCAACGAATTTTCATTCATCAAAAATTTCACAAGAATCTTCTTAAAGATAGAAAGGGGTATCATACCCTAAACTTGTATTCATAACAAGTCAATGACACACGAATTCACCAATGCACAAAAATTGATAAAACTTATCAATAGAAATCACGAAAATTGGTGAAGCACAAATTCTAGAAATCATCACAAGAAATCCAGAAAACACAAATTCTAGAAATCTACACAAGAAATCCAGAAAACACAAATTCTAGAAATCTACACAAGAAATCCAGAAAACACAAAGAGGGGGGGAGGCCTATCACAAAACGGGGGTATGAAAACTCACCACACCGGTATCACAAAACGAGACGCTATCTCATGGTGGCTAACCATTAAATTTTGACACACGAATGGTCCGTAGACCGTGGGGCGCTACCCCACATATGTGAGTCGCAACATCACACAAACGGGGTTTAGTCTCCCCCGTAGACAAAGAGACATCGCAAAATCGCTAGTCTAAATCATAAAAAGGGGAAGGCCTAAAACAAAATGGGAGCATGAAAACTCACCAACCGGTATCACAAAACGAGACGCTATCTCATGGTGGCCAACCATTAAATTTTGACACACAAATGGTCCGAAGACCGTGGGGCGCTACCCCACATATGTGATGGCGAAACATCACACAAATGCGATGGCGAAACATCACAAGAGAGGGGGTCTAGTCTCCCTCGCAGACAAAGAGACATCATACAGTTGCTAGTCTAAATCACAAAAATAATCGTCATGATCATCAAGAAGTGTCAATTACACTGAGTTAGTAAATATATGAGTTTAGCTTCATGTCCCATAACCACTAGCTTAATTCAAATATTTACGAACAAACTGTAGATCTTCACTAGAAAATTGTCACAAGAGTTTTCAATCGTACAAGTCCAAGAGTTAACCGACGAAGCAAACGCAAGCGTTTCATACCACTTGTTTTACTAAGCCGTTTAATTCGATTTCTCATCCGAGTGAAGTAAAGGCTTGTATATACTAGTAGATTGGAAAATAGTTTAAGTAAAGATCTTTGTAAATAAAATAGTGTTGAAATCATTTGGAGGAAAGGGTTTTGATATTTACTACTAGCATTAAAACCTTTATATTTTTAAAGTGACAAATCACAAAAATGATTGTAGAAACAATCAATCAAAAGAATTCCCATATGAAGACGTGGATAGAATCCAAGGAAATCGACGCCGAATTCATCAAAAGGTATGTTCACGAAAATCCCGAAGAAAATGTCACCAAAGTCGCTAATAAATGATAGCAACAAACCGGGGAATTAACATGAATCGATTAAATTTGGAAACCAAATCATTTCACTAAAATTCACATTCGAAGACGTGAATAAAATCCAAAGAATTCGATTCCAAATCCATCAAAGTAGAAATACCCAAAAATTCCAGAAATAGAAGTTATAACAACTAATCGGAAAAGAAGAATCGATTAACAATTGGAAAAACAAAGCAAAACGAGCATAAATGCATAAATGACTTCAACAAAAATAAAAATCAAGTCAATGCCGAAGTCAACAATTAATGGCCACAGTCGAGTACAAAACGAATCAACATCATCATCAAAGAATTCAACGGCAAACAAAGTCAGAGTCTTGGAAATCAAGGAATTAACAATTTCACAAAAACAAAGTGACCGAAGTCAAATGGAAATCAACCCGAGGAAAACAAAAAATATCAAGTTCAAAATCGCTGAGATTCGAACTAGATATGAGTGAAAATCAAAATCACTCAATTTGCAAACGGTCGAGCTATTTTTCATCACAGTGTAACAGGTACACAATGACACCCATAGCATAGCACAAAAGTGGAATAAAGTCCAGAGGTCAAAATAACTTTAATTGGCCAAATTCGAATAAAATCAACATCGGCTAAATCAATAGAAAGCCGAAAACACAAGAACAAAATCCTCATCATCAAAAACCCAACTTGAGTTCGCAAAGCAAACGGAGGTCGAAGCCAAAATACTATGACGAAACCAAAATCAAATGCACATGAATAAACGTTAGGAATTCATACCTAACAATCAAAGATAATCATATACAAATATGAGAGATAAAACATCGACAAATAGTTGTAACACATGTTCCATCTAAGTTATGTTTTATATTATGTCCATAAACCCTAGGCTCTGATACCAAGCTGTGACGCCCCACCTCTATACCCACGCTAGCCAAGAACACTACGGTGTAATGTTGTCAACTAGCGCGGAGAATAAGGCTGTTGAGGAGCGGCCATCCGTAGTTAGGCCTTACACTAGTATTGGTTATCTCGATAGGAGTGGTATATATATTCTTTCATTTTTAATCTCTGATTTATTTCCTCACATCGACATACCCCCATTCCAGTATAAAACGAACTACGATGGTTAATAATAGTTTAGGACAGTAAATATAATAATAACACAGATAATATAAATGCGGAACACAGATAATACGGAAAGTCTCATATATACAATAATTGATGTCAGTTACAATACATGTGATACAATACATATGATACAACTACAACAGTTGACTCTGGAAGTTATATATACAAGTACATTATCGACTAATATACATGAATACATATCAACCTATACCATGACACGACAACTCCAAAAGATATGAAAAGTCTTCATAGCTCAAACAGCAACTCAAAGCAAGATATCTACAAGCTGAAATAACTGGGTCTGACCCGAGTATTAAATTCAAAAGAAAATAATACACGGGTTAGTCTAATTCAAATTCAGTTATTAATACGCAGAAGTAATAATAATTAAATAATCAAATAGACGACAGCCCTAATAAATTTACCTATCCAATTCTTAAATAAAGAAATCGGATAACGATAAATATAACACATAATAGTGTTAAACAACAAATCAACATAATCAAATCATCAACAAAGATAAGTGAAAAGAATTTCAATGAAGATAATTTAGAAAAAAACATCAGAATTGCCTAATCGGCAATTAACAACAAAAATCCAATTATTAAATAAAGAATTAGAAACTCAGAATCTAATTATCAAATTAGACAACAACAAAATGATCAACTCAAACCAAATAAAAATACAATTCCAAAATATTGAATTGGACAAAACAATTCAAGTAATTGAAACATCACTTAAAAACATCAATTCCGGTAGGGCTGTAGGACACGCACGCGTGTACTGCCTCGCCACTACAACATGCATTACACAAAAGATCAACACATCAAAAGCAAAAGAAATACCAATAAAATAAATACCGTGTGGCTGCAGTTCACGCTTGCGTGCACTGCCTTGCCACTACAGTGATGATGTACTCAAAAGCTCAATATAGTGTGGCTGCAGTTCACGCTTGCGTGCACTGCCTTGCCACAACACTGATGATGTACCCAAAAGATCAACGAACCAAAATCAAAGAAGAATCAAATATCGATGCCACGGCCTCGACGCCAAAGTAGAATGACATGGAAAAATGTGAGCGTATGTGCACAATGAAAATTCACAATCAAGCACAAGGTCAAATCCAAAATATCGGATTCAACACAAGTATAATAAAATAATGTCAATACTGTGTGGCTGCAGTACACGCATGCGTGTACTGCCTCGCCACTACAACATATGGAATTACACAAAAGCTCAGCAAATAAAAAGCAACTAGTACCAACTCGAGATTGAGTTTGAGTTATACGACTCAAAATCAACTGGTTAGTACCATCTAACCAAATTCAAAATGTGAGCAGGAACAACAAGAGTAGTCAATGAAGCCCAGAGCTAACAGTAATGCAAAGGAATCAACAAGGTCAAGCCTGAACAATCATGAATGCGAACCCAAATGTACACAATGAATGTACATTACAAACTGCACATGAACGAAATGAAAAAGAGGTACAACATGGAACTACAGACATATAGGCCAAACTTATATGAGCACACATATAGGCAGTGAACATGTGAAACTCAAGCTACATGTATAAACCAGCTCAAAATATAAAGGAATAACGACAAGGCACAAAGGCAAGGCACCCGTACAACTACATAAAACTGGATAACATGAAGCAGTAACTAATGTATGTGAACATGAAGGCAACAAGTACAACAGTGAAATGAAGTGGATGGCTGTCTCAAGAAACAACAACCATACATGTTCGAACAGAGAAAATGTTCGAATAGAGCAAAGAAATGCCAAAGTGACATTGGATCAATGAGCAAGGCTGCACAATGAAACGACATGCAAATTGAAACAGGCAGTGGCAACAACCACTATGAAATTTATAAGTGCAGACAAACTACAAACAACAACAACAACAACCATGTCATACACAGTGAAGTACAACATCAAGCTCAATGAAACAGACATCAAAAATCAAATTAGTCAATATGATCAAGGAAACAAGTCCAACAACGACCAAGAACAAGGCACAGTGCAGTTTCAATGCTGCAAGGCTCAAGTATACATGAATACACATATATGGTGACACAGCAGTATGTTGAAGCAACAGAGTTACAAAACTCGAAGTCTAGTGATAAATCAAGTTTAAAAAGTCAGGATGATACCTGAATTGAAGCACACAACAAAATTCACGTTACTGCCTTTCTCAATTAGTGCAACAAATTGAATGTCAAAGCAAGAATGCTTTGTGATCAAAATATGTACATGTGATAAAATATATTCATGTAAAAGATAGCAAACCATTGTACAGGCATGTACAGTCAATAAAATATAATCAAAGCATGTACATGTAATAAAATATAATCAAAGCAAAAATGTTTAAAAAGCATGTTTTTACTTTGCTCTGAAAAGTGTACAGATATATAAAAGATATCAAAGCCATGTCCATCAAGCAAACATACATACGAACTGGAGCAGGTCAGTAACCATGTCGAACATCCAAACGAAGGTCGAATGGCCGAGCATAGTATTGACGAAATCAAACAATTGTATTCAAACGAAAATCGAAGTTGAACAAATCATAAGTCGACCCCGTGGTGTTCAACAAAGCCAAAATCGCAGAGGCTCAGTGAAACGAAATCAAATGCCAAATTTTACAAAATTGATAAAGGCAGTGAAATCATCTACAACAAACAAAATCGAACGACGTAAGCATAGTATTGAGAATGGATTAGATGTAAGTGATAGTTCACTCACCTTATTCGTCAAATCGAAGCGAAGACGAATTTGAACCCAGTGCCGAAGCATAGAAGAGACGAGCAACCGATGGAGCATGTAATTGAGTTAAATCGAGCAGTAGAAGTCGGTCTTCTCGATTCCATAAAGCCCTAATTTACCGAACGAAGAAAAAGGGCCGCCACCATTTTTGTATGTTTTGACTTTTAGGTTTAGGGTTAAAACAAATGAAAAATAATGAAAATGGGAACGGGTCTTAATTTTTATCACGGCATCAAACAAAATATGGGCTAAGCAAATTTTAAAGCCCACAACCCTTTATTAAATTATTAAAAGAATTTTTCAACTCGACTTAAAAACTCCAATAGCAATTAACCATTAATTTAATCGTCATTTGGCGAAAATTAATTGTTATAAAATCCCGGGTTGTTACATAAAAGATTTTAAAGGGGGATGCCTGATATTTTGATGCTTTTGAAGAAAAGAAAGGAAAGGATTTTCCAATATTTTCGAAAGGGTCTCCCAATGATTACGAAGGGGTTACCTTCATTGGTTTCGATAGGGTCGTTTAACGGTTTTAAATAAAAGTTTCAAATGTAATAGATAGGAAATGTCGCCTAAGTATTTTCAAGTTAAAAAGCGTTTTAACCTGTTTTGGAAGGATAGTTATTCCTTATTAAATCTCATCAACATTATTTTAAGTAAAGTGCATATAACATGGAAAACTCATGCAATCTATCTATCGTTACAATTTCCTCGGGTTTCTCAACTGGCTTAACTCTTTCAACCTCTCCTCGGCAATCTACCTCTGTAATAATTTTGCTTTCCTCAATTGAGTTGGTATCCACTCTCTTTCTCTTTCCATTAACTAAAAAACAACTTTTGGCAATACATTTATTAGTTCTATTTGATTTTTTCTTCGCTTCTAATGATGGATGTAGAAACCCATCATCCGAAGGTTGTGAAGTAATAGAAGAATCAAAGTAACAAGTAAACTCCCTATTATATTGTTCCAAAATTGCGAAGTACATTTCCCTTGATGCAAATTTCTCACCTTGGATAGTTCCCCAACCATTCTTAGTAAGGAATTTGAGCATCAAATATTTAGGTGAGATGAAAGCGTCCACTTCATCTAGTGATGGACGTCTGAAGAAAGCGTTGTAAAATGATGGCTGGTCTATAATTACATAAGTTGTTTCAAAAACATGAGAGCACGAGGGGAGAGGGGTACCAGCTGCACAAAGAGCTTCACTTGTCCTAGTGGAGTTGTTCCCTTGTTGTAGAACCCCAAGATGGGTTTAGGGCTAGGTTCAAGTTTGTATTAGAGATTCCCGCTTGATCGAATGCATGATAGGAGATCATGTTTACAGTGCTTCCAGTATCGACCAGAATCTTTATAACCACTGAGGAGACTATCTGAACCGTGATCATCAATGGGTCATTGTGGGGGTGGTGGATTTCCCTTCTGAATTCTTGGTGATTGATCACAAAAGTGTGCATGTTGATATTATAATTTGGATTCTTAAGCGGTGGTTCTTCTTGCGTAGAAAATACGCCCTTCTTGGCTTCACGGCATTTTGACTTCTTCCCGTAAGACGCGGTCTGCCATATATTAAGTCGATTCTATTTTGGGGTGGACTCAGATTCAACGGATCATCATCTTCAATCATATTAACAGTGGTACCGGTTGGTTTTCTTGTCTCAATCTCTTCCAAGGAAGTCTGTTGTGGGTTTTTCGAAAACTCTTTTAGCTTTCCTTCTCCAATTAGTTTTTGAATTATCCCTACCAGCATTTTACACTCATTGGTCATGTGACCATTTGCCTTATGGTAAGCATAATAGCTATCTCCTTTCTTTTTCTCTGGATAATTTTGAGCTTTGAAGGAGGTCGTAAAATTGAACGTATCTTGAGTCATCGGCTAAATGTAGGAGATTGGTCTATTTAACGCTACCGCATTAGCATTAGAATCATGCCATCTAGACTTTTTGTGAATCCTTTCTGAGCCAAATTTTCCACTGTCCCTCCTCTAATTAGACTACTTCTCAGAATAGTACAATTCATCCATTCGAATGAACTTGTCGACTTGAAAATCAAAGTCTTGCAAGTCTCGGTTACCATGGATTAATAATTCCTTCCAAAACGGAGAATTGACTATAAGGCCTGAATGAACTACAATAAGTTTATCTCTGTCGTTCATTCCCTCAGCTTGCAAAGCTTCAGCATAAAACCTCTTCAAGTAATCTTCGAATGACTCACCATGATTCTATCATAAATTGGCGAGCACTGTATAGTCAATCGATGGGTCTTTGCAGATGCAAAACTAAGCCAAGAATAATAGGAGAATTGTTTCCATGAATAGATTATGTTCTCATGATAATGTCGATACCACTTGGCAGCAGCTCCTTGAAGAGAACTTGAAAAAGGTGGCATTTAATGACACCAAAAGCATTGTATAAATCCATTTGACAATCAAATGCCATCAAATGGTCATCGGGATCAGATGTACCAGGATATTTCATTGTAGGTA
This sequence comes from Allium cepa, assembly GCA_030765085.1. Lineage (NCBI taxonomy): Eukaryota > Viridiplantae > Streptophyta > Magnoliopsida > Asparagales > Amaryllidaceae > Allium > Allium cepa. Next base: position 867,705,683 of record CM060943.1, on the reverse strand, counting down.
CCTTCACGTGAGAACGAATGGGTGCTGTCATTATCTCATCGATGAAAGGGGAAACCCTCTCATTATCATTTACTCTCTCATCTGCTGTTCTCTTACACTTAGTATTCAACAAGTCCATCCTGTCCCTCTCTGCCATGTCTTTGGGGTAAGCTTCATCGTTCAAGTAGTCTTTCCTATTTGGTTTGTAGCCATCTAAGGTAGAGTTCGCAGAACAGTCCTTGTCTTCCTTTTAGACCTTTCGTTGATGGTTCAACTTTAGTGGAAGACGGTCCTTCTTTATGGAAATGTTAGTTTTTCTTTTCGTTGCATTAGTGTTGATTTTCAAGTCTCTCCTAGGGTAGACAACTTCCTCTCCTGCTATGGTAGCTTTCGTAGATGACTTGCAGGATAGAACTTCTTCTAGGAGATTCTCCATCCTTCATTTGCCTCTATAAGTGTGAATTTTAGCAATATGATCCTCTGGTTGAAGATTCTGAGCTGAAGCCGATTGCGAAGACTGTTGAATTTGAGTCGGTGGTGGAATTGGTTGAGCTGGTGTGGAAGACTGCACTTGTTTCCTGTTCCAGGGTTGAAAGATGGTGAAACATTTTCTTCTACCAAAGTTGCATGTTCAGCCCTTCATTTAAGGTGGAAAGTCTTTTCGATTTCATTTTCCTATAGTAAACCAAATTTCCATAATTAGTTGTATTAAGATAACAAAGATGGAGGTTCGAGCCCTCCTTCTAGCGCCAAAAATGTTGACAAGAAAACTTGTCAACATCCTCAATGTTTTGGTAAGACAATTTTTCTTGGGCATAACTATGTAGTTAAGATGATTGCCACTTTTGAAATGAATCTTTGAAAAAATTGTCCTAATTAATTTAGTTTGGAAGAAAAGGAAGATAGATAGTCATACCTCCCAACCGTGTCAGAAGGTTAAAGTGGCTGCTGCAACCTTTCGACTAAGTTGACAATGTATTTGATTGTCAGATCTTTTGGCTTTGTCAAAAGGTTATAGGCATGTCCATCCCAACCTTTAGTTTAGGCTGGAGTGATAAGCATTAGTTCAACCTTTCGAGCTTATCGAAAGGTTATTAACAGGATCAACTTAACCAATCGACTAGGTTGGAATAGATGTAAGTTGCCGGACATTTCGTCTTTGCCAAAAGGTGTGACAAGACTCTTCCAACCTTTCGACTAGATTAAAGTAAATTTTAATTGTCTAGATTTCAGAAAACAAGAGTAGATATAATATGTCATAGAAACATATCAAGGATTCAGTATCGTATATTTATTGAGCCACAAGTTGTATTCCTCTTTCGTGGCTGAAACCATGTATTCAGTATATAGGGAAATGAAACTCATGGATGTATTCCATGATGGTTCCATGACATATACTCATAATGAACAAAGAAGATAAGAAATAAATCATGTGTGATCAGTCATTATTGTTGAATTAACATCTGATTATGGTCATCCTCAAATTCCAAGTTGATTGCAAGTCATAATCCTCTTTATTTTCTCATAATGAAGTTTGATACAAAGTTTAAGATACAAATCTCCAATTAGAATTCTTAATTAAGGTTACAAACGAAGTGAGCGTATGCAAAAGTTATAGAGTGAGAGTAGAATGGGAGAAATCAGATCCCAAACCTGCAGCCCTTGGGTCTTATTTATAGATGCAGGTGGCCTACTTTCGGTCTCATGCTTTCGACCGGATTGAAAGGTCACCTTTTATATGCAGTTGTAAACCTTTCCACCTTATTGAAAAGTTTGCACATTATATGCCATTATGGACGTTTGAACATTGTCAAAGGGTTTTATCTTATCTACGCCTTCATGAACCTTTGGTCTTTGTCGAAGGGTTTGCCTTCAATATGCTACCGTGAACCCTTTGACCCTGTCAAAAGGTTGCTCTTCACTTGATTATTGTGAACCCTTCAACCCTGTCGAATGGTTGCTCTTAACTTGATTGTTGTCGAGAGCTATGCACCCCTTCAATGTTTTCGAAAGGTGGTCCTTCGTTTTTTGTTGACTCATGAATGTTGCCTTCTTCATGAACCTTTCGACGTTGTTGAAAGGTTTTTTATATGTGTTCCAACCAGTTTGAAAGGCTTGCTATGCTTTTGAAAAGGTCATTATAGAGTTGCTTGCACTTGTTTTGACTTCTACTCTTTCTCCTAAAGGTAAGAACTTCTTGAATGTTGAGAGACGGAACCTTTCGACCCATTTGAAAGGTCGGGGACTGCGATACACAATTGGTTTCATCCTTCCGACTCCTTCGAAAGGTTTGATTTGAACTCTTTTTCTTTAGTCTTTGTTTTATGATGAATGGTTGTAGAACAATTCTTCTATCCCAGCTGGAAGGTGCTTAGAGGTTATGTACCTAGATACTTTGTTGTGCCTTAGTAATTCTTTTCCTCATGCTTGCAAAAGCCTTACTCCGAAGTTCTTATGTGCTCTTCTTTACTAGCGTCGAACAATCCTTTCCAAATTGTTGAAATGTGACTTTACTTACTGCTTTTTATTCATATGGAAGCTTTCCGAAAGGCCTTCTTTATCTTATTCATATTATATGGTTAACAAGTTAGATACTCAAACACCTTATATTGTACATAGTATGGTAGTATCCCCGTAGGATGATTGTTCATCAATATGTGCTATCTTGTTGGATGTAGAGACAAGCCAGATATGATTTTCTATACTCTGTTTCCTCTTTACAGTTTTATTGCTAACATATATATTTTAAGATTATAGATCACTAATGCTAGATTTTTATCTGACCAGAGATTATTTGCGTTGCTTCTTTGGTAACCTTGAAAGAGTAAATTGAGAGATAGGTATGAGATAGCCCACGGAGCAAGCAGTGGATGAATAAGATGTTGACACTTTCTTATATATCTATATTTGGAGCTTCGTTCGCTTATTTTTCACCGTGCAGTGTTACGTGGGCTACCTAGCAGTTATTCATTATTAGTGATAGTTACTTAGAATTTATTTGATTTGGATGCAAATCTTACTCTTTTTTATATATAATCTGATGAATCGACTCCACTTCGATATTATGTTTTATTCTGGTTCATTTGGTTATATTACTACCTCGCTTGTTTTACATGTGTTGTTAATATATTTTGTCTATGTGATATGAGATGTTTTATAGGTTCTTCTATGATTTTTTGTATTTTTCCCTTGAAATTATGTTTTATTCCAATTAATTAGGTTATATTGTTTACTTGTTTTACATGTGTTGTTATTATATTTTTCTATGCGTTATGAGTTTGTCTATAAGGTTCTACTATGATTTATTGTATTTTACCGTTGAATACTTTTCATTATCAATCGCTTACTGATGCAGCGCACTTAAGGTATCAGATATTTGTATATTTGGGTACCGGATATGGAGGAGGGTTACACGTTATGACCGTCATATTTGACCATCTTTTGTAGGCTTGATTTGTATGTCATGAACATTACCACTACGAAAGATCATCCAATTCTAATACTATTTGCCTACTAAAATTAATTACATAATATGTTGTAAGTTTATAATACTTATATTTTTTTGATGAAAGAATGATCCATTTAAATGGAGAGCACTTATATTTTTATTACAAGAGAAAAACCAAAAACATATAAAATTGTAACGACCCGGAATTTAGGGTCGCTGAAATTGAACATTTAATTCATTTTAAATGTCGAATACTGATTATAATTTGAATTTTGAAATAAAATACTTTGGTTAAGTTAATAAAATTAGTTAAATTTCGAATACGGCAATTTAATTGAAACTTGAATAATAATAATTTAATATTAGAATTGAGATAATTGATAATTCTGAGTGTAAATAGACATAAAATTAGATTCTAAAATTTATTTTAAGTCTGATTGGATTTGAATTATAATATTGGACTGTTGGATTAAATTAGAAGTCGATAGATTGAATTTGAGATTTTATATTAATTTAATAATGGAATTTAATAATATAATAATGCGATTATTCAGATTTTGATTTAAAAAGAATTAGAACGATTTCTAATGTGATTATAAATTCTCTATGAATTATAATTAAGTTAATAAAATTTTAAAAGTGAAATTTTGAAGTGATTTCGACGATTTTGAAAATCGCTCGAATTTATCGACAAGTTAAAATAGCCTTCCAGGGCACAGTCTTGGAATTCGACGAAACTAGTTCCATTGGATCCGTAATAGTTAGTTATTATCGGATTTCAATTTTCGTAGCAATTAGAGTTGTCGTTTAACCCCGGCAGCTTAAAACGTATAGAAAATACTTTAATCGATTTAATTTAAAATTGATCGTTTACTTCCGTAACTTGTGTATATGACCAAATTAGCCTTCGAAACATGTTCCATTGTGTTTAGAATGTAGGTGAAAACCTAGAAACGCCTGTCGGCACGTGTGTTTTGGAGTTCGTTTGCAAATGTTCATTAAAATTGAATTTAATAATAAAGTAATATGTTATACGTGTATATATATACGTTTAATAACTAATCCCTAGCTTATTCTTCATCGGCCGCCATCTATTTCGTTTCGATGCCCTATACATTCCTATCTTCTCCTTCTCTTTTCTTCGAATCTGTTAAGCTTTTGCAAAAATTTCCAACTGGAGAAACGAAGAGGACCTCGTGATCTATACATCTGTACGGTGGGATGTTGTGAAGTTCGACGAGATGACCGGAAATCACGAGTGGAGGGCCGTCGTGCGAGCTAAAATTCCTTGGGCTGGGGGTAGCCGAGCGTGGAGAGACATCGGGCGCAGGTAGAGTGGACGTAGGGCTACGGAGTGGCGGTCTCCGATCGTGGTGGAAAGCATCGATGGTGGTCGCGATTTTTGTTGTGTGATGTCGTCTATGGGTTTCGCTAGTTCCTCCGCGTGCGTAAGGAAGAAAGGGCGGCAACCTTGATTTTGTGATGCGCGGCCAGGATCTTGTCTGGTAAAAGAATAAAATAATAAAAAGGAATTAGTTTTCAAATTTATATTTAAACTTTATAAATTGATATCTATTTCAAACGTTGTCAGATTTAAACGATTTTGGTGGCGTCGGAATCGCAGCGACGCGCTCTTCACTGCAGCGTAGATCCGGAAGCGATTGGGACTAGCAAGAATTTTAGGTTAAATCGAACGCGGTTCAATTTAATTTAAATTTGAATGCTCGTCGAAAACCCAAGGTGAGTTTAACTCACTCACATCTGGAGTATTAGTTAATTTAAATAGTCGATATTTAAATGAATTGCTTGATTGGTTGAATATGATTGAATCGATATATGTTGTTGTGCTTATATCTGTGGATGTAGGGAAACAGGTTGGAGGGACCCAACTGGATCCCTCACAAATAGAAATTATTTTATATTCTTCGATATACATCATTTATTACTCTGTGATAATTTGTTTAGAGCCTGATATGTAGTGTTTTATTTATATGCTGTGATGCATTAAATTTAAATTTAAATTGTGTTGTGCTGTGATTGGGAGAAACAACCTAAATTTTTTAAATATAAATAGATGAATAGGGTTTAAAGAATATAAAAGAAATTCCTAAGTAAAGGATTTTAAAAGAGATTAAATCCAAGGAATTGGTTGAAAATTTTCAAGTGTTTGGAATTTGATTTCAAAGGGAATCGAGAATTGTTTAAATTAATAGAGAAATTTATTTTAAAGAACGAGAAGTGTGCTTTCTCCTGGAAATTTTGTTTTGTTTTAAGAAAGCTTTCAAACCATAAATTTTCAGTTTAAATATGTTTAGAATATTTTTAGAAAGAAATATTGTTTTAAATGTTTTTAAGTGAAATCAAATATTTGATTAAGTAATTTTGGTATTTAATTATTTTAAAAGAAGTATAGCAGTATTAAGTTTTCAAAAGAAAATTTTAATATGAAAATTTGATTTAATAACCTTATTTTAAAAAGATAAATTTTATTTAAAATTCTTAGGAAACCACAATGTAACGACCCGCCGCCCTGACCGTCTCTAGTCGGTAATTAAACCAACTAGAAACGTTCAAAATGACGGATTGTTAGTCAGTTTATAGAGTTTAAACAGAATCAGCCACAGAATCACAGAATAATCATAATATTATTCATAAATGAATTTTTCTTACATACATATATCAGAGTTTGTACAATGCATTAAATTTTTATACAGCGGAACAATTTATCTATATATATATCTTTTAGAGTACAAAGAAAAAAAAATTCGAAAAACTTCAGTGAAGTGCTTTCCCCTCTCTCTCTAACTTCGCGGCCTGAAAATCTTCAAGCTGTAAAAATACTCGGTCTGACCCGAGTATTATATTCAAAAGAAAATAATACACAGGTCAGTCTAATTCAAACTCAGTTATTAGTGCATAAAGGCAATAATAATTAACAATTAGATGACAGTCAAATATAATTTACCTATCCGATCCTTTAACAAGAAATCGGATAACGGTAAATGTAACACTTAACAGTGTTAAACATCAATTCAGTAGATTCAGATTATCAATGAGATAGATGAAGGGATTATTGATGAAGATAATTTAGAAAACAATCAAAATTTGCCTAAACGGCAATTAACAACAAAATCATCAAAATTGATTCAAAATATATTGAATTTGCAACATAAAATAATTTTCATCAAAGAAAACATCATTTAAAACATTAAATTTGGTAGGGCTGCAGTACACACACGCGCGTACGGCCTCGCCACATTTAAAATTTCAATTCCGTGGCTGCAGTTCACGCTTGCGTGCACTGCCTCGCCACTACCGTAATGAAATATGCAAAAGATCATAAATCAAAACAAAATAAGATATTAATAAAAATCAATATCGTGTGGCTGCAGTTCACGCTTACGTGCACTGCCTTGCCACTATCATGACGATATACTCAGAAAGTCAACGAGCCAAAATCAATGAAGGTTCAAATATCGATTCAAAATGTCGATACTACGTGGCTGCAGTTGCACACACGCGTGCGCTGCCTCGCCACAACAACTTGTGAAATAAAACAAGTTTTTCAACAACTTATTACTGCACATTTCAACAAGTGCAAATTTTCATAAAAATGAAACTGCAGTCACTAATGAACACAAGGGCGAACTGCAACAACAACGCAGCCACCACAAGATCATAATGCAACAAAACTGTCTCGAAGCAACTTAGTCGAGACTATCAAACTTCAGCAAAATCAGAAGCAAGCTAAGCTCAACGCATCAAGAAACTCAATCAAGACAGTGACAATAAGGCACTGTAAATACAAAATGAACCACCACAAGTATGCATGGGCAACTGCAAACATAAACTACAGCCGCCACAAATGCAAGTCTAAACCAACTCAGATATTCAAGGAAAAACTGCAAACAAAACTGCAGCCCCCCTTGAATACAAGGGAGCCAGTACAAGGTACAACAATTTAAACTGCAAATAATCTCAGTGCATCAATGCAATGCAACCAAGGAAAAATCTCAACAAAAAGCACTGCAAATATAAGGCAGGGATGCAACAAGATTGCAGTAGCAAGCAATCATAAACAAAGTCGAAGTCAACTAGACCGAACAACAAGTAACAGCAGTTACAAGAGACTTGGGGAAATGTACAAAAGCCACAACATGTCAATGGAGGCATAGCCTCAACATGAAACAAGACCAAAGCCATAAACAGTGCAACAGAATGGATGCAGCAATACCAAATGACGCAAATGAACAGTGAATAGCATGAATAAGTGAATCAGTGCTTAAGTGACTACAAAATATAAATTGAAGTTCATGATGTTTGGATCTTCACCTATTTAAAGTTTGATCATCTGTTATAGCTTCTAAAGGGATTTATCTATGATTTCAACTTAAATAAAAAAAAAAATTTAAAACTAAAATTTATGATTTAGCAAACAAGTTTCATTTGAAACTTAATTTTAAACAGAGACAAGATTACAAGATTTGAAATTTTAAATCAAAAATTGAAATTAAGCATATGTATGACTAGTGTCAACAATCAAGTCAATGCACAGAACAACAAGCTCGACTAACAGTGCAGACAAATGCTCAAAAATGCTCAATGCACCAAGTACAGGTAACAACATGGTGAACATCTCAATGAAGATGACAAGTACACCCAGAACTACACAATGACAAAACAAGTGCACCACTGAGCTATTCAAATGAAGCAAAGTGGCAACATTCAAACTAAGTCAAGCAAGTGCAACACAGTGACGAGCTCAACCAAATCAAAGATAAATATTTAAATGTTTGCAAAGAGAAAAAAAAAAAAAACAATTACTCAAGCCATTTAACAATCAGAATATAACTATATCAATTCCATTTGCATATTTATAAACACAGCTTCTATACTTTCAGTTAATTTATTTTATAAACAATTTTGACTTCCTTCCTATCATAGTTTATATTAAAATTCTCCATCTATCTTTTAACATGTTTTTAAATTTCAAACGGATACTAATACTCTTTCATCAATCAATAAAAGCAAACACAGTCATCAAACTCGAGCAATTTAATGACATGAATCCAAACAGCATAGGCTACCAAGCCATTAACATCCAATCTAATTTGGTTTATGATAATCATAATCATTACTGTTTAAATCAAAGTATGATTTACTATAAACAAAAGCATATTCTACTTTTTATTGTAAAAACAGCAAGGGTACTATACTCATTATTCAAACAACTGCACTTTATCACATATACAGATATGGGCATCAGTGGAACAAAATGTCACAAACTCAAAGAAGCTAATTTACAGTGGTATCAGTTCAACTTATATATCTCAGTAACCAAGTAACATGTTGTACCAAAGACCAACAAGTGATACAAGACCCTATACATGCAGGCACAAAATCGTAGAAATATGGAACTACAAAAGTCAGAAGTAGTTTCTCATATTTAAGTCAAAGTCGAGGTCGACAGTGAATGGCTACAAGTAAATTAAGGTACAAGCCGAAGTCACAATAAAAATTGTCAAAACAAAGTCAAAAGGAGGCCGAAGCCAATATTAATTCATGGAATCAAAGTTTCCATAAAAATCAAAATCAAAACAAGGCAAATCTGCAGGATCAAAGTGACCGAAGTCACAGTTGAAAATAAATACGTGGTAGCCACGAAATCCAGCAACAAAATCATCAACAAATAAAAAAAAACGAACGAAATCAGAAATCTTGAATTTGAACTAGATGTGAGTTAAAAGTACTCACTTTACGCCGACGAGGAGCACGCGAGAGATTTGAAGCCGAAGCCCTAGCTATTGAAGGAAGACGAACGAAGAATCGAACTCGAATTGAAGCCCTAGTTTCGGAGAGGAGGAGACGAAGACGCCATTTTTTTTCGCGTTTGATTATCTGATTAGGGTTTTGAAATGAATTGGGGCTTCGTGTTTTTATGCAGAGGAGAACGTGATTTAGGGTATGGTTTACGGCATGGAACACGTCATGTTTTCTGCTTATAGGTAAGGTAGTGTATACTTCATTTATTTTATTTTTTTATTTTTTTATTTTTATATTATATTTTCTTTCTTATTTTAAATCCAATTTTTTTGTTTAAAATTATGTTGTTAAATTTTCTCAAATGTAATTACATTATATTTTTCAAAGTTTTATAAATATGTTGTTTGAATTTTTACTATGTATATTTATTTATTGATTTTATATTGATTTAAAATCTTATTCTATTTTATTTAAATAAATGAAAAATGTTATTGAAACTAACTACAAATTTATTAATTTTCTTCTAAGTCATTAGTTTGAATTTTAGATACAACTTCAATATTCAATTTCAAACTTCAAAGTTAAATTCAAATTTCTATTCAACTTTAAATAGATTAAATTCAAAAATTTAATCGTCAACTTCATAGTTTTATTGAAATTCAATTTAAAATTATCTCAAATATTTAAAATTAATTAAATATCTTCAATTTAAATTGCTCAAAATTCAGGATCGTTACACACAATATATTTCCTTAAGTATTATTTTCAATTAAATGATTTCCAAAGCTTAATTTAAATATTTTAAACGTATATTTGAAAGTGATTTCCATGAAATAGCAATGCCATTAAAATAAAAGTAGCTATTTTTAAAGTATGGAAAGGAATTTTACGGGATGAACGTAAAGTTGAATTGGGTAAATCGTGATTGGATTGATAAGGAGAATTTTAGGGTTATCCTAAAATGGAAGTATATTTCCCTGAGATACCAAGTACGTTTTTAAAGATGATTTTTGAAAGGTTAGGAGTTTTGAGTTTTATTTAAAGAATGGTTTCCAGAAAATTATTTAAGTTGCAAGAATTTTTGAAGCGAACATATATTAAAGTAGTTATAGAAGTAACTATTTTTAAAGGGTAATTAGAATCATGTTTTAAAGAATATTATTATCATTTATACTTTATAAATGGTTCTATTTTAAAGGAAATCTATTAAAGCTTTATTTGAAATTGTATAAGGATTCATAACTTTATGTTTAAAACTAGTATGACTTAACTTATTTTAAAGTTAATTGTTTATGCTTTATAAAGCAGTTTTATTTGAAATATTTTTAAAAGTATATGTATATTTTAAATTAAGTATGTAAGTAGATTTGATATAAATGGTTTTAATGTATTTTGAGGGATAAAGTATTTAAATTATTTTAAACCTTAAATATGGGTACTTGGATGTTTCAGAGGGAATAAAGATTTGAGAATCTATTCCATAAGGAAATTGGATTTAAAAAGTGTTTCAAAGGAATTTTGAAATGGAATTATATCTTGTAAAGATATTTTGAGGAAATAAATAATGTGGGAATTATTTATTGTGTGATGGATGTTTGTGAATGTTAATTGATTGTTAAATCACCGACTATCAATATTGGACAAATGCGTTGATCATTTCGAAGAGACCGGGATCGAGATTTATTTCTCGAAAATCACTTCGATCCGGTTTGTACGTTTCGTGCGAAAAACGTGTTCGGAGTCGAAGATGGAGCATTGAAGTTCAAGGGCTAGTCGCTACTAGTCCTAAGGATATTTCCAAAATGGATGTAGTAGTTGTAGTGCCTTCGGTTCCGTTCGAACCCGGGACGGACTTGTATGGACGAATGCTTTCGATACATCATCAGGTGGACGATGGGCATTCTAAGTGAAACGTTCTAAAAGGTAACGCTTAGCCTCAAGCCTCATCAACCGGGAATGACTGAAAATCAGGGGTTATGCAGCAAGGCTTCGTGGGTAGCCCCCACTTGAGAGTAAGGTCATCCCTGTCTAGATGTCCCTTTTTATTTCGGCTTAGTGGTGCGGCTGCTGATCCCAACCGCGGGGTGATCTTATACGAAACTGTCCAGTAAGGGATGGTTTCGGTCCTGCGTTGTAGGGGAGCGGGCGTACTCCTCGGTACTGTGATCTAGACCACGTACTGTGACAGGTGGTACCCTAGTGCCTAGTCATTGTTGGAAATCCATTCTCCCTACGAGCCTTTTACGAGTTTTGTTTGTATTACCCACTCTGTGGCTAATAGCTGGAATTTAATAGATGTAACAATTTCGGCTATTTTATAAGTATTTGTATATAGACCCTATTATAATACTAGAGGATTTCTATAAAAAGTGTTTTAGCTATCATGAGGTAAAAAACCGACATTTTTATTTGTGGCGTGGTCTTACGAGATGCTTTTGTTTTCAAAAGGATTTTTGAAATTTAATAATCAATTTGGATGCATTATTATCAGCTAGTATTCCAGACTGACTCGGGTGTTATTTTATTATAATGCTCGGGTCAGACCGAGTATTATATGTACAGGAGAGGATACTATGGTGTAGGAGAGGAGCAGGAGTCCAAGACGTATTATTCGTATTTTGTATATATATCCGCTGATATGATGGTTTGAGATTGTCTGCCTAGTAAATGTTATTTGTATGAGATACTCTGATGATATGATGTATAAAATAGATACAGTTTCATTTTGTGTAAAGATCTATTATTTACTATTATATTTGATTCCGCTGCGACTGTGAGATTCTGATATTGTTTAGTTTCTTCTTCTTCTATCTCTCCTTCTTTAACCCTAATGGTTCGTATTTCTATGCCACTTGATTTAGTTGATGTAGAATAGTGTTGACTCAAGGGGTACGGATTTGCGGGCTGTCACACTTGGTATCAGAGCTTAGGTTGGCGACAATTTAGGCTTTGGTGGGGAAATTACTCATTAAAAGAGTCAATAGTACTCTATAATGAGTTGAGTGTAATAATAGATATGAGAGCGTACTTGTTAGTGAATATAAAATTGTTTTTATACTATGTTGACTTATCGGTTTAGTGTTTATGAATTCTGGTCGGTGCGGGAAGTACAACCGTATCGATAGGGGTTTCTAAACTCTTAGACAAGATAAACCGACATTGTATTGTTTTTAAAGTGGGTAAATGAAATAATTTACCCAAAATTATATTTTGATATAAAAGAAATAATTTTCTGAAATTACTATATATATATATATATCTGGTTTATTGATTGTTAATACCATAATTAAATAAGAATCTAAAATTTGGAATGTTTATAACCAAATAAATTTCACGAGTATAAATAATACAAAGGAGGAATAACTAAATTTGAATTAGACCAAAATTTGAATTCTGGGAATTTTGAAAAGGATATTAAATGTATTTGAAAATAAAAGTTTGGAAATTTAAAATCCTGGGAGAGTTGGAAATGTTTGCTAAGGTGTTTGAAGGTAATAATGGAATATTGTTTTGGGAAGTATTTTTGAATGGGAACTGTTTTGAAATGAATTTGGGAAAGTAAGGAAGCACTGAACTCACTTCAGTCGCTGGAAAATAATCCTAATGATGCTGGCCACATCATTAGAATTCATTTTCGAGTTTCTAAAGTGATGGATTGCTACCAAAGTGGTTGGTTATGATATTGTTTGGACTTGTTGGGTATAACAGTTGTTTTGGAAATTTCAAAATGGGAATTTTTTTTGGGTACGACCAAGTTGTTTTGGAAATCTAGAGATTTGATTTGGTATACCAAGTGGGTATGAGTTGATTATTGTTTCGAAATGACTTTGAGATAAAACCGGGTAATTGAATTCTGGTAAATTCTATTTAGATAATGTGAAAGTTAAAATGAATCAACTATTGAGCTTATTAAGTAAAGTTGATATTAATAAGGGAGGAATGAAAGTTTTAGTCTTGGAATTAAAATTTAACTTCAGTAAATGGAAGTAAATTAAATATATTGAAGTGAATAGAAAATTTGAATTTAATTTGGGATAAGTAAAATAAATTGGACCTAGAATAAAATTGATTCGGGTTAAAATTGAAATGTAAAATGACTTTGTAATTGTGGGTCATTATGTAAGGAATTGTACCCATGAGCTATTAAGTATTATACTTATAATCTGAAATTGTGGATTTAAAGTTTGCAAAGAACTAAATTGAAAGAAAATTGTATTTGTAAGAATTCAGTGATACATACATACATACATACATACATACATACATACATACATATATATATATATATAATTTGGAATTGTGATTATAAGATGTAAATGAATTAAAATGAGCAATATAAACTTTGAAGTAAATAAGTTGGTGAACTTAAGAATAGAAATTCAGATTGTAAACCCAAGTGAAATGGAATTATAATCACAAATGGGAAATAGTTAAACGGTATGGTGAATTTAAACCTAATCTCAAATGAAGTGTAAATTGAAAAGGGGTGAAGAAAATATAAAATTTACAAGGGTGTATGAACTTAAGTCAGTAAATAAGTTTTGGACTTGTATATGGAAGATAAAAATTGGATTTAACTTCGATTAAATGACATGGAGTTGAATTTGGATTGGATTAAAATCAAAATTCAGTTATGTTACAAGTAATTATGAATTGACACAGTTCTTGTTTAGAATAATTGAAATGACATATTATTAATAGATTCAAAATGAATTGGGAAAATGAGTTAAATCTAATATGGATTAAGTCAGTAAAAAATTTTAATTAAAGTTAAATCAAGTAAAGTATATGTTGACTTGGTCATGTTGAATATACAAGTGAATTATAAAAAGGTGTTTATAAAGTGAATTGATTTCCAACTTTACTTTACTTGCTTGAATTAGTAAACGATCAAGTAACTAGTTGAATTACAATTTGTAAATGGAATGGGAATTGGGTTGGATGAGAATCAAATGAAAATAAAATTTATATAAGAAGGTAATGAAAATATTGTGAAAGAACTTAAGCAAACTGAATAATAATGGTGGTCGGGCTTATAAGGGGTCTTGAATGGAATTTGTTGAGATAATAGAATTGAAATGAAAGTGGAAAGGAATTTTAATTAATTATTGAGATGAGATAAGAATGTATGAGTTTTATGTAACCAATAATTGAAAGATATTAATATAAACCTATATGGATAATGAATTGGAAATGTAAAATTAGAGATTTAATTCAATGATTGTGATAAAGCAAGAATGTTTGGCTGTAAATAATATAGAATGGGATGTTATTAATTTAAACTTAAATGATGAACTTGAAGTGAGAATAAGAAATTGAAAAAAAAAATTTGCAATGAAATAAAATGTTTGGATTGTGAACCATGCAGAATCGAATAAAATGGATATAAATTGAGTTAAAATTAATTTTAACTGGTTATAAGCTTAGGAATTGGTTATTTGTTTGAATAACCACAACCTGCATAGAAATTCGTTGTTAAACTTAAGTGAATGAATTAAAAGAAGTAAATGAAATTGATATTTGAATAATGGGAAATGGATTGGAATCTGTTTAGTGGGTTTGTATGTAATTGTAGGTTAATTAAAAAGAAAAGTAAATGAATCATAAGCTTATATTACTCTTATTGAAGTGAATGTGAATCTAACATTTGCAACTCGGATGTAAGTCATTCGAGTGGAATATAATGAAGTTTGAATTTGGAAAAGAAATGTAACTAAGGAATTTGAGCAAAGTGAAATTGAGATTTCATTAAGTAAGTTTTGCTTTTGAGTTTGGAACATTCTTTCTACTTTAACAAATTTCGGGGACGAAATTTTTATAAAGGGGGAGGAATGTAACGACCCGGAATTTAGGGTCGCTAAAATTGAACATTTAATTCATTTTAAATGTCGAATATTGATTATAATTTGAATTTTGAAATAAAGACTTTGGTTAAGTTAATAAAATTAGTTAAATTTCGAATACGGTAATATAATTGAAACTTGAATAATAATAATTTAATATTAGAATTGGGATAATTGATAATTCTGAGTGTAAATAGAGATAAAATTAGATTCTAAAATTTATTTTAAGTCTAATTGGATTTGAATTATAATATTCGACCGTTGGATTAAATTAGAAGTCGATAGATTGAATTTGAGATTTTATATTAATTTAATAATGGAATTTAATAATATAATTATGCAATTATTTTGATTTTGATTTAAAACGAATTAGAACGATTTCTAATGTGATTATAAATTCTCTATGAATTATAATTAAGTTAATAAAATTTTAAAAGTGAAATTTTGAAGTGATTTCGACGATTTTGGAAGTCGCTCGAATTTATCGACTAGTTAAAATAGCCTTCCGGGACACAGTCTCGGAATTTGCGAAACCAGTTCCATTGGATCCGTAATAGTTAGTTATTATCGGATTTAAATTTTCATAGCAATCAGAGTTGTCGTATAACCTCGGCAGCTTAAAATGCATAGAAAATACTTTAATCGATTTAATTTAAAAATGATCGCTTATTTCCGTAACTTGTGTATATGACCAAATTAGCCTCCGGAACATGTTCCATTGTGTTCGGAACGTAGGTAAAACCCTAGAAACGCCTGTCGGCACATGTGTTTTGGAGTTCGTTTGCAAATGTTCATTAAAATTGAATTTAATAATATAATAATATGTTATACGTGTATATATATACGTTTAACAACTAAACCCTGGTGTTAACGTTGAAAGCGTACGCTAACACCCGGTGTATGTTGTGATGAAGTGAAAGCACCACCCGTTTGCACGGGAAACTAAAGTAAACAGAAAATAGAAAAAAAGTAAAAGAGATAGCAATTTTTATAGTGGTTCGGCTTAAAGTCAAGCATACGTCCACTTTACATCCTCCATTACGATCCTTGGGTACACTCTTACAACTCAACTTGGAGATTACAACACTTTAACAACACAACTTTCCGATTACAACACTTTAACAACTTTTACAATCAACCTTCGATTATAACACGATCTAGGCAAGTAGCTAGAACTTTGATGATGAATTGCTCTACGGATTCATGTTGAATATGATTGATCTCTTCTCTTGGATCTTCGGAATGTGGTTGGAAAATGAAGTGTTGTGGAGCTCAAGAAAACAGCGGAGTCTTGGCGCTTCCAAGTCTGGAAAAGTCCCTCTTGAATGTGGGGTAGGCGAGGTATTTATAGGAAATTCTGGAGTTAGGTAGGCAGGGACGACCTAAGGTTTAGGTCGTAGGTCGTTAGCGACCTAAAGAGAGGCAGGGGGGAAGTGGCGACCTAAGGAGCAGCGGCATAGGGATTGGCGACCTAAGGAGCAATGACATAGGGTTTGGTAGGTCGTTAGCGACCTAAGGAGTTACGGTATTGCAGTTGTCTTGGTTTGAATAGATCGCGAGCGACCTATCTTTGAAGAGGCTATGCGCAACCTAATCTTGAAGTGGCTATGTGCGACCTAATGGGAAAGGCAGTGTAAGGCTTAGGTTGCGAGCGACCTAATGGAAGAAGAGGTATATGTCTTAGGTCGTGAGCGACCTATTGGAAGATGATAGGTCACTTTGGTCGTTTGTTCTTTATCTCGCTAACTCGTTGGAGGCCTTGGATTATTAGGTCGCTGGAAGTTAGGTCGTTGGGTCGTAGGAGGTTAGGTCGCTTATGATGTTAGGCTGCCTTTTATCTTCGGCCTTGTTAGCTTGTTCTCACTTTAAGTCGTTAGGCCGCTTTAAGTACTTGAGTCGCTAAATTTTAGGTCGCGGGCGACCCAACAGAGATTTGCTTTGTGTAATTGCTGAGTTGACCAATCTTTGAGACGAACTATCTTTGGTTTCTCGGTCGATCTTTTGGTATCACGGCCTTGCTAAAAAGGCAGGATAACACTTGCCCCGCAAAACATGCCTTGCGATAAGAAGGTGTGTTTTGTAATGCCATAAGCTGGATGTTCATATCCTGTTGATGACCTGCCAAGGAATTGACAGTTTTATATGGCCCCAAATGACGACCGTTCGGGATCGAGCTATTTGGGATGAAGTGCGGCCGTTTGCGGTCATGCGCCTAACTTCAAATGACGACCGTTCGTGATCGAGTCATTTGAGGTGAAGTGCGACCGTTCGCGGTCAAGCGTCTAAATCCATGCGTCGATCGTTCGAGATCGAGTCATTTACGGTGAAATGTGATCGTTCACGGTCAAGCGCTCAACTTCAAATGACGACCATTCGGGATCGAGTCATTCAAGGTAAAGTGCGACCGTGCCCGGTCATTGGGCGGACCTCAAATGGCGATCGTTCGGGATCAAGCCATCTGAGGTGAAATGTGACCGCTCGCGATCAAGCGCCTTTCTTCAAATGACGACCGTTCGTGATCGAGCAATTTGTGGTAATATGCGACCGTTTGCGGTCGAATGGCGGAGCTCAAATCGTGACCATTCGTGATCGAGCCTTTCGAGGGGAATTGTGACCGTTCATGGTCAAGCGCCTTACTTCAAATGACGATCGTTCGGGATCGAGTCATTCGTGGTAAGGTGTGACTGTTGGCGGTCTGGGGTTGGACCCCAAATGACGACCATTCGTGATCGATCCATTTGAGGCGAAATGTATTGGGCCTTTCGAGGCGAGTTGTGACTGTTCGAAGTTGGATGACGTTCGAGGCGAGTTTGTGACTATTCGAAGTCAGGTGCCGTTCGAGGCGAGTTTGTGACTGTTCGAAGTCAGGTGCCAATCGAGGCGAGTTTGTATGCCCGGGGGGGGGGGGGGGGGGTGGGGCTTAGCCATCTCAAGATTATCAAAATCAAATTTTCAACTGTAGTTTCAAAGTCAAAATGTTTGAAAAAGTCAAATCCCAACATCAAAAGTAAAACATGAAAGCAAAGTAATCAATTATCAGAAGTAAAACATGAAAGCAAAGTAATCAATCATCAGAAGTAAAACATAAAAGCTAAGTATTGACGTCCGAGTGCAAACACCTACATCGATGTGATTTATAGTTGTATCAGAGCATGCCTGGGGATCGTTCACGGTCCTGTTCATGTGTGAACAACTTAATTGTGTCGACGTAGAGTTTTCCACTTATTCGTCATAACCTCTATCAATTAATAACAAGCTGACGCCTCGATCCTGAGCCGTCTCCAGTTGGTGTAGGTGGTGGTCGTTCTTGTTCCACCGTTGCAGTCTTCTTTTTCACATACTGTGATAGCAAACCATCCCGGATGTGGCCCTCGATTTCATCTTTCAAGTGTCTGCAGTCATTTGTGCTATGTCCATTTAGCTCATGGATCGAGCAATACTTGTCCGACTTTCTCTCGTTGTTAGTTGGATCTCTCCTGATTGGCTTCCGATAAGGAACCTGTCCCTTAGTGTCTTGGAAGATCCGCTCCAAAGTCTCGTTCAATTTCGTGTATGAGGTGAATCTTGGTTCCCTTCGCTGTCATACTGATCTATCGTTGTTATCCTCAGCCTTTCGTTTAACTTTTCTAGTTTCCGCACCTTTCTCAGGAGGATTCCCACCTTTGACCACAAAAACATCGATTCCTTCTCCTTCTTCTCTTTCAGCCTTTGTGTCTTCTAATCGTAGAAATCCTTCAGCCTCATGGTAAAATTCTCCTAGATCCATAGGGGATCTCTTGTCAGTGAATTCTTGAAATCTGTATCGTCATCTATGCCCGACACAGCTGCCATCAAGACCATGGATGGATCAGGTCGATCCACTGATGCTGCAGCTGCGTTGAATCGCGTCAGAAAGCTTCTCAAGGATTCCCCAGCTCGTTGTTTCAAAGCCGCCAAACTCATAACATGCTTAGGTCTCGAAATATGAACCCTGAATTATCTCATAAACCTTCTAATCAAATCATTCCATGTCTCGATAGATCCATTGTCCAATTGTCTGAACCATAATGCCGCAATATCTGTCAAATACAATGGAAAGCACCGGGCCATAACTTCCTCCGATGCCCCCAGCACTTCCATATGCCTCATATATTTTGTCAAATGAACGGTAGGATCCGTCCTTCCATTATACATATCCAATGATGGTAGTTAGAAGTCTGGTGGGTTCTTAGCTTGCCTGATTGTGGTGGTAAAAGGAATTTTGTTCACATTTTCCAAGTCCTTGTTTACCAAACCACCTCTCATAGCTTTTTTGACCATTTCCACCAATTTGTCGTAATCTCGCAGTTGTAGTCCTCGTCCGCTGTCTTCGGCTTGCCCCCCGAGCTCGCGAGGGAATTTTGGAATTTGTCCTCCTTGCTCGAATCCACCATATGTTTTCCTCGGTATTGGGTCAGTGTGCTCTAAATGGATGCCCCAGGCCCTGGTGCTGCCTCAGATAGTCCTGCTCTGTTCTGAACTCCAGTTTCTCCTTGATTTTGCGCTCCAAGTTGACTAATCTGCTGAAACAAACTCTGTATCATATCCTCTTGCCTTTTCATCATTGTCTCCATTTCATCCCTGGTGATGAAGACTGAAGTTTGGTTCTCTCCTGAAGAAGCCCCTTGACTCCCTTCGTGCTGACTTCTTTCTGGTCTCTGTCTCCAACTTGCTTTCCTTCCAGGAGCCATAATCTCGGATAGACTTCTGGTTCTTAAAGAGAGTCTCTCAACAAATCTTTGCGAAGCAATGATGAAAGCGCTCCTGAGTTCAATTCTCAGTGAAAGCACCAAAATGTTAACGTTGAAAATGTACGCTAACACCCGGTGTATGTTGTGATGAAGTGAAAGCACCACCCGTTTGCGCGGGAAACTAAAGTAAACAGAAAATAGAAAAAAGGTAAAAAAGACAACAACTTTTATAGTGGTTTGGCTTAAAGTCAAGCCTACGTCCACTTTACATCCTCCATTACGATCCTTGGGTACACTCTTACAACTCAACTTCGAGATTACAACACTTTAACAACACAACTTTCCGATTACAACACTTTAACAACGTTTACAATCAACCTTTGATTACAACACGATCTAGGCAAGTAACTAGAACTTTGATGATGAATTGCTCTTCAGATTCATATTGAATATGATTGATCTCTTCTCTTGGATCTTTGGAATATGGTTGGAAAATAAAGTGTTGTGGAGGTCGAGAAAATAGCGGAGTGTTGGCGCTTCGAAGTCTGGAAAAGCCCCCCTTGAATGTGGAGTAGGCGAGGTATTTATAGGAAATTCTGGAGTTAGGTCGGCAGGGACGACCTAAGGTTTAGGTCGTAGGTCGTTAGCGACCTAAAGAGTGGCAGGGGGGAAGTGGCGACCTAAGGAGCAGTGGCATAGGGATTGGCGACCTAAGGAGCAACGACATAGGGTTTGGTAGGTCGTTAGCGACCTAAGGAGTTATGGTATTGCAGTTGTCTTGGTTTGGATAGGTCGCGAGCGACCTATCTTTGAAGAGGCTATGCGCGACCTAATCTTGAAGAGGCTGTGTGCGACCTAATGGGAAAGGCAGTGTAAGGCTTAGGTCGCGAGCGACCTAATGGAAGAAAAGGTATATGGCTTAGGTCGCGAGTGACCTATTGGAAGATGCTAGGTCACTTTGGTCGTTTGTTCATTATCTCGCTAACTCGTTGGAGGCCTTGGATTATTAGGTCGCTGGGAGTTAGGTCGTTGGGTCGTATGAGGTTAGGTCGCTTATGATGTTAGGCTGCTTTTTATATTCGGCCTTGTTAGCTTGTTCTCACTTTAAGTCGTTAGGCTGCTTTAAGTACTTAAGTCGCTAAATTTTAGGTCGCGATCGACCCAACAGAGATTTGCTTTGTGTAATTGCTGAGTTCACCAATCTTTGAGACGAACTATCTTTGGTTTCTGGGTCGATCTTTTGGTATCACGGCCTTGCTAAAAAAGCGGGATAACACTTGCCCCCCAAAACATGCCTTGCGGTAGGAAGGTGTGTTTTGTAATGCTATAAGCTGGATGTTCATATCCTGTTGATGACCTGCCAAGGAATTGACAGTTTTATATGGCCCCAAATGACGACCGTTCGGGATCGAGCTATTTGGGATAAAGTGCGGCCATTTATGGTCAAGCGCCTAACTTCAAATGATGACCGTTCGTGATCGAGTCATTTGAGGTGTAGTGCGACCGTTCGCGGTCAAGCGTCTAAATCCATGCGTCGATCGTTCGGGATCGAGTCATTTGCGGTGAAATGTGATCGTTCATGGTCAAGCGCTCAACTTCAAATGACAACCGTTCGGGATCGAGTCATTCAAGATAAAGTGCGACCGTGCCCGGTCGGGGGCGGAACTCAAATGGCGATCGTTCGGGATCAAGCCATCTGAGGTGAAATGTGGCCGCTCGCGATCAAGCGCCTTTCTTCAAATGACGACCGTTCGTGATCGAGCCATTTGTGGTAAAGTGCGACTGTTCGCGGTCGAATGGCGGAGCTCAAATGATGACCGTTCGTGATCGAGCCATTCGAGGGGAATTGTGACCGTTCATGGTCAAGCGCCTTACTTCAAATGACGATCGTTCGGAATCAAGTCATTCGTGGTAAGGCGCGACTGTTGGCAGTTTGAGGGTGGACCCCAAATGACGACCATTCGTGATCGAGCCATTTGGGGCGAAATGTATTGCGCCATTCGAGGCGAGTTGCTACTGTTCGAAGTCGGATGCCGTTCGAGGCGAGTTTGTGACTATTCGAAGTCCGGTGCCGTTCGAGGCGAGTTTGTGACTGTTCGAAGTCAGGTGCCGTTCGAGGCGAGTTTGTGACTGTTCGAAGTCAGGTGCCAATCGAGGCGAGTTTGTGTGCCCGTGGGGGGGGGACGCTTAGCCATCTCAAGATTATCAAAATCAAATTTTCAACTGAAGAGTTTCAAAGTCAAAATGTTTGAAAAAGTCAAATCCCAACGTCAGAAGTGAAACATGAAAGCAAAGTAATCAATTATCAGAAGTAAAACATGAAAGCAAAGTAATCAATCATCAGAAGTAAAACATGAAAGCAAAGTAATCAATCATTAGAAGTAAAACGTGAAAGCTAAGTATTGACGTCCGAGTGCAATCACCTACATTGATGTGATTTATAGTTGTATCAGAGCATGCCTGGGGATCGTTCGCGGTCCCGTTCATGTGTGAACAACTTAATTGTGTCGATGTAGAGTTTTCCACTCATTCGTCATAACCTCTATCAATTAATAACAAGCTGACGCCTCGATCCTGAGCCGTCTCCAGTTAAATGATTGGGACTAGCGAGAATTCTAGGTTAAATCGAACGCGGTTCGATTTAATTTAAATTTGAACGCTCGTTGAAAACCCAAGGTGAGTTTAACTCACTCACATCTGGAGTATTAGTTAATTTAAATAGTCGATATTTAAATGAATTGCTTGATTGGTTGAATATGATTGAATTGATATATGTTGTTGTGCTAATATCTGTGGATGCAGGGAAACAGGTTGGAGGGGCCCAACTGGATCCCTCACAAATAGAAATTAATTTATATTCTACGATATACATCATTTATTATTCTGTGATAATTTGTTTAGAGCCTGATATGTAGTGTTTTATTTATATGCTGTGATGCATTAAATTTAAATTTAAATTGTGTTGTGCTGTGATTGGGAGAATACAACCTGAAAATTTTAAATATAAATAGATGAATTGGGTTTAATGAATATAAAAGAAATTTCTAAGTAAAGGATTTTAAAAGAGATTAAATCCAAGGAATGGGTTGAAAATTTTCAAGTGTTTGGAATTTGATTTCAAAGGGAATTGAGAATTGTTTAAATTAATAGTGAGATTTATTTTAAAGAATGAGAAGTATTCTTTCTCCTGGAAATTTTGTTTTGTTTTAAGAAAGCTTTCAAACCTATAAATTTGCACTTTAAATATGTCTAGAATATTTTTAGAAAGAAATATTATTTTAAATGTTTTTAAGTGAAATCAAATATTTGATTAAGTAATTATGGTATTTAATTATTGTAAAAGAAGTATAGTAGTATTAAGTTTTCAAAAGAAAATTTTAATATGTATATTTGATTTAATAACCTTATTTTAAAAAGATAAATTTTATTTAAAATACTTAGGAAACCCTTATATATTTCCTATAGTATTATTTTCAATTAAATGATTTCCAAAGCTTATTTTAAATATTTTAAATGTATATTTGAAAGTGATTTCCAAGAAATAATAATGTCTTTAAAATAAAAGGAGCTATTTTTAAAGCATGGAAAGGAATTTTACGGGATGAACGTAAAATTGAATTAGGTAAATCGTGATTGGATTGATAAAGAGAATTTTTGGGTTATCCTAAAATGGAAGTATATTTCTCTGAGATACCAAGCACGTTTTTAAAGATGATTTTCGAAAGGTTAGGAGTTTTGAGTTTTATTTAAAGAATTGTTTCAAGAAAATTATTTAAGTTGTAAGAATTTTTGAAGTGAACATATGTTAAAGTAGTTATAGAAGTAACTATTTTTAAAGGGTAATTAGAATCATGTTTTAAAGAATATTACTATCATTTGTACTTTATAAATGGTTCTATTTTAAAGGAAATCAATTAAAGCTTTATTTGAAATTGTTTAAGGATTCATAACTTTATGTTTAAAACTAGTATGACTTAACTTATTTTAAAGTTAATTGTTTATGTTTTATAAAGCAGTTTTATTTGAAATATTTTTAAAAGTATATGTATATTTTGAATTAAGTATGTAAGTAGATTTGATATAATTGGTTTTAATGTATTTTGAGGGATAAAGTATTTAAATTATTTTAAACCTTAAATATGGGTACTTGGATGTTTAAGAGGGAATAAAGATTTGAGAATTTATTCCGTGAGGAAATTGGATTTAAAAAGTGTTTCAAAGGGATTTTGAAATGGAATTATATCTGTAAAGATATTTTGAGGAAATAAATAATGTGGGAATTATTTATTGTGTGATGGATGTTTGTGAATGTTAATTGATAGTTAAATCACCGACTATCAATATTGGACAAATGCGTTGATCATTTCGAAGAGACCGGGATCGAGATTTATTTCTCGAAAACCACTTTGATCCGGTTTGTACGTTTCGTGCGAAAAACGTTTTCGGAGTCGAAGATGGAACAATGAAGTGCAAAGGCTAGTCGCTACTTATCCTGAGGATATTTCCAAAATGGATGTAGTAGTAGTGCCTTGGTTCCGTTCGAACCCGGGACTGACTTGTATGGACGAACGCTTTCGCAACATCGTCAGGTGGACGATGGGCATTATAAGTGAAACGTTCTAAAAGGTAACGCTTAGCCTCAAGCCTCATCAAGCGGGAATGACTGAAAATCAGGGGTTATGCAGCAAGGCTTCGTGGGTAGCCCCCACTTGAGAGTAAGGTCATCCCTGTCTAGATGTCATTTTTTATTTCGGCTTAGTGGTGCGGTTGCTGATCCCAACCGCGGGGTGATCTTATTTGAAACTGTCCAGTAAGGGATGGTTCCGGTCTTGTGTTGTAGGGGAGCGGTCGTACTCCTCGGTACTGTGATCTAGACCACATACTATGACAGGTGGTACCCCAGTGCCTAGTCATTGTTGGAAATCCATTCTCCCTACGAGCCTTTTACGAGTTCTGTTTGTATTATCCACTCTGTGGCTAGTATCTGGAATTTAATAGATGTAACAATTTTGGCTATTTTATAAGTATTTGTATATAGACCTTATTATAATATCAGAGGATTTCTATAAAAAGTGTTTTTGCTATCGTAAGGTAAAAACCCGACATGTTTATTTGTGGCGTGGTCTTACGAGATGCTATTGTTTTCAAAAGGATTTTTGAAATTTAATAATCAATTTAGATGCGTTATTATCAGCTGGTATTCCAGACTGACTCGGGTGTTATTTTATTATAATGCTAGGGTCAGACCGAGTATTATATGTACAGGACAGGATACTATGGAACAGGAGAGGAGCTGGAGTCCAAGATGTATTATTCGTATTTTGTATGTATATCCCCTGCTATGATGGTTTGAGGTTGTCTGCCTGGTAAATGTTGTTTGTATGAGATACTCTGATGATATGATGTATAAAACAGATACAGTTTCATTTTGTTTAATGATATATTATTTACTATTATATTTTATTCCGCTGCGACTGTGAGATTCTGATATTGTTTAGTTTCTTCTTCTTCCATCTCTCCTTCTTTAACCCTAATGGTTCGCATTTCTATGCCACTTGAGTTAATTGATGTAGAATAGTGTTGACTCAAGTGGTACGGATTTGTGGGCTGTCACAACAATGGTCAGTGTTCGGTACAGTAATGGTTGATCATCATTTTGATGATCAACAAAAATATAAGTAGATGTTGTTAAGACTTGGTTTTGATTCATGACACGAAGAAATCACTACGACCTACAAATTTGACAACTGCTATGACAAAAAGAGAATAAATACTACAAGGAGATGAGACTTCAAAACCGGTGCATCAATTTTATTATTTTGTTTTTTAGTCTTAGGTCAATGCTGTTAAAATCTCTCCTCGGTTACGTATATATTAGCTTATATATTTAGTCATTCTGTTTCCCAAATATTTTATACATATATGAGCATATATTAAATGATAAAAGTAATTAAAGCATATATTTCTATACCTGGCATATTGCACAGATTTCACCAGGTCAGTCGACTGACCAAGAGGTCCAGTTGACTGGCACTGGAAAATTTGTGCAACATACACAGATGCACAAATATGCAATGGTTGGTACTTTATATTTCGAAAACAATTCGTATTTGATATCAAAATATCATACTTGCTTCAAGATCAAATTTATTTTGAAATCATCATATTTAATCAAAATATACTATTTCAATATAAAATCATTTTTGCCTTAATATCTCGATTACGATTCCATAATTTTTCAAATTCCAATTTGGGTTATAATTTCATTTTAACCCAATTCGTATTTAAATCCATGATTTAAATACAAATATTACGCCCTTAACTAGTTTGAATTTTAAGAAAATAGTTTGAATAGTTTTAAAATAGATTAAATAGTTAAAATAATTTGTAAGAAAATAACTTGAGTATTGAAAATGGTTTATGTAGTAAAATAGTTTGGAAAATAATAATAATTTGAATATTTAAGAAGATAGATTTTAAATAGTTTTTACTACAGTAATTTTTTTGAAAATAGTTTCACAGTCAAACTGATTCAATTCCAAAATTTTCAATTCAAATCTATTTCAATTTCCATTTCAATTAAATCAGTTCAATTCCGAGGTCAAGTCGAATTTTTTTACTTCGATTCCAATTTCGATTCAAATAAATTCGATTTCGATTTCAAAATAATTCAATTTCGCTTTCAATTCCAATTTCAGACCAAATTTTAACTTGAATAAATTTCAATCAATTCCCAGTTTTATTTCAAATTTCCATTCAAAATTAATTTCAATTCAAATTCTAAATTAATTTCAACTCAATTCTTAAATTTAAACCATTATCTTAATTCCAAGTTCGATTTTCAAAAAAATCGATTCAAAACACTTAAATCAAATTTACCTTCAATATCCAATATATAATCCAAATGTTCAAATATAATTATATTCCGTGCTCAATTTCGAAATATTGTTTTATATCATTTTTACTTTGCAATACTCAAAATTCGAATAAAAGTCCAATCCTTCAAATCAAATCAATTTAAATTAAATCATATTTCGATTATAACTTAAAAATATCAACTTCAATTATTTAAAACATTTTGTTTGCCAAATTTAAATTTCAACATTTTGAGCTCCAGATCAAAAATAATTCAATTTAAAATCATTTAATTTAAGCAATTCGGTGTCCGTTTATAATTTCCTACCCTGTGGCCAAGTGAATCAATCATTTCAATTTAATTCCAAGGATGGATATATATCATTTCAATCCAAAATAAATGTCATAGGCATATATCTTTTTAACCTATTTCTTAATTTATTGAAATATTTCAATTTACAGTTTTATATGCTGTAACTAATTTACTAGCAATAACAAGATATGTATATATAAATAAATAAACATCCAATCATCCAAATATCAATCGATTGGCATCCATCATAATCAATCGTCCAAACAGTCAAAATAACTCACAACAATTTCATAATTATTAATATTCGGGTATTTTACTGGCAATTAAATTTCCATTTCAAATTTAATAGTCAGTTTTATTTTTTAACAATTAAATTCAAATGATAATTAAGATGACAATTTAATTTATCAAATAACAATCAATAAATTTATATCACTTCATAATTTCAAATTTAACTAGAACAAAAATATTCTAGTATTTCATGAGAGTTATAAAATGCTCACCTTTATTTGAAACTGAAAAATATTTACATCTTTAAATAAATCCTAGATCCACTTCATGCAGTAGATAATGACCATACAAATCTGACGCAACTGACCACTCTCCAATCCGAGCTCATACGAAGCAAATGTCGATTAATATACATTTGAATTTTAATTCAATTCAATAAAATACATAACAAATTGATTAGAAGTTAATTACCCCGCTTAAACCCAGATTAGCGCTAATTGTTCTTTACTGAACCCACGCATCGCGACATCAAAATGTCGCTCCGCTTCATTGAATGATGTTACGCTTGCAAACGACCGGACCTCGCTATGACCGTCGCCAAAGACAGCCCAACCTCCGAGCTCCACCATGGCACCAGCCTCACTTGATCATTCGTTCCTAATAGCACGAACAAAACAAAACCCAATGTCTGTTCTTTTGCATGCCCTCTCCGCTTCTGACCACCAAACCCCACCAGAACTTCACCATCGCTATCCCCAGCCTTGACAGACACTCCAGCAATGACGTTGCCCCATACAACTCAACCATCGTAAAAAATCTGAACACAAACTGCAGCCTATGTCGATCACAATTTCGGCCACCGCAAACCTCCGACGACCACCATACTTTGCCAGATCCTAGCCGTTGTCGTGCTCTATGACTTTCCTTTAAGAATTTTTTGAAAATATGGGATAGGTTGGGAGAAAATGGAAAAGGAACGATAGAGCTTTTTGGCTATTGAATGTTATTGAGGTGGCTTGGGTAAAAGATAGTTAGGGTTTGCTGAGATACGCATGCATATACACGTAAACATATTATTTTATTATTATTTTCACTATTCACGTACTTTTCCTGACAAACTCCAAATGAAGCGTGTCGCCTAGAATTTATAATGTTTTACCCCTATTCCGAATGCAATGGAACTTGTTTTGGGAACTAATTCGATCATATGGAGAAGAAAGATTTTTGAACCCAATTATTATGTTTAAATTCAAAAATAAACTGGTATGTGTTTCAAGCTTGCACGGCCAAACGATAAGTCTCATCGGTACGAAAATTGAAATCCTACAAAAATTCATTATTAGGGGTCTGATGAAATTGATTTTGTCGAAATTCAAGATAGTGGCAACAATGGCTATTTTTACTCGTTACTTATAATATAAAATTTCCAATTTCTATTTATTCACTTTTAAATTCAATTTTTGAAGTAAACGATCTTCATTCATATTTAAATAAAATTTAAATCAATCTTTGACATCATTTTCATTCACATAAAATCCAAAATTCAATTATTCAGACAATTTCCATTAATAAATTTAAACAATTAAATTATTCAACAATTAGTTTAATAACCATTCATTTCAATTGAACTTTTAGTTATCAAAATATATTTCATTTCTATCTAAATAATTCAATATTTATAATTCAATTCCACTTATGGATAATAAAGACATTTAATATATAATTTAACTTCAATACCTGTTACTGCCAAAATCAACGTAATTGGTTATTTCAAAAAAAAAATATCAAGTTCGTATTCAATAACTACACTAATAATTCGTTAAATTTTATTTTTAACCATTTTTCCTCAATAATCATACTTAATTTAAAAATTTCAAATTGTTAACTCCACTTTTTCAGCAAGGCCATGATATCAAAAATCGACCGAGAAACTAATGATAATTCGTCTCGAAGAATAGTCAACTCAGCATCCCAACAAAGCAAGTTCTGTTGAATGGCTTTTCAGATAAGATCCCCTACGGAGGGGGGTCCAGGGGGGTGCCAACCCCCCAAGGTGGGGGTGCGGGGGCAACGCCACCGCTACGGTGATCGACCTTACTGAAAAAGTGGAGTTAACATTACTTAAGTTGGATTTGGTTGCATAATACTTCATTACACATTTTTTAACATTTTAAACTTTTAACATTCATGTAAGTTTTATATTTTTTATAGAGTGCAATTAAGTATTATACAAATTAGTCCCATTTATTTTAAATTAACAAGAATGTTCAATTAGATAAACTTGTTTAAATTATGTTATTCTTTTAATATACGAGTTACCACTAAATCTCTATATTAACCCTTAATTTGATTTCTTAATTCTCATATTTTAGAAATTTCCAATTACTCAAATATTTTGTTTCCCTTAAATAATTTGCAACTATTAATTTTACAGATCTTAAGAATTTTGGTACCGAGTCCTTTCAAATCTTTTTAGAATAAATATATATATATATATATATATATATATATATATATATATATATATATATCAAACCATACTTTTGGAGTTCAAAGCGAAAATCAGTTAATCAAAACTATTTTGTAGCATAGCTACTAATTTGATCCCCCCACTTTGAGACTCGAAAATGAACCAATTTCAAAAGCACTAGAATTTAAATTTCTCAATTTCTTAGTTTAAATTCATTTTATTTGCCAATAATATTTTATAGATCACATTATACAGTTTCATTTTCTTATAATCATATAATACCTAATAGTTTAGGATATTGACCAATCAACCAGTAAATGATATAATTGATTATTATCATTTTCTTATAAACAACATCTTAAATATTTAAATTTTTAGTAAAACTGTCTCTTTTATATAAAATATAATCCGAGATAAAATTATTTCATTTACCTATTTCAAAAACCATATTGTCTCTGTTTGCCTTGTTCAAATGTTTTGGAGTTCATATTGATATTGCTGATCAGACGAATCAATTAGAACCCAAAATTAAAACTTAACAAAACAAACAACATAATACAAAACAATTTTATAACACTTACAAATACACTCTCTCCTATATATGTACTCAAACAACTCATATAAAGATAATACTACCCTATCTCCAATGAGTTAATTCCCCATAAAGCTAAGATGATTGCTAAACCAAAGCTCTGATACCAACTATGATGACCCACATTTAGGAAGGTTTAATGGAAAATAATCCACACATGTCCGACTTAAACAATATGGAACATAGGTAATCAATAGGGTTAATTAAGAAAAATAAGAAAAGAAGAAGAGAACAAACACAGAATCTCACAGCGGAACGATAAAATATAATAATCGAATAAACAGTTCATGAAGAGGTTTATATTATACATTTGATTGTAATTTATACGACATTTATCAGAGTTATATATACATCAGGTATAAATAAAGTAATGCAGTAGACAACATGATGCAGGAAAAATAATAGTAATAATATACCAAATCTTCGTCTTCGTCCTCGCGAATAATCTTCAATGCACCGAAAAACTCAAGGCTGACCCGAGCGTAATGAAAATACAAAACACTCGAGTCGAGGCTAAAATATTCTTATATGAGTCAAATCAATATCGCATATGACATGATTGCCGTGGTACAGAGACATTTACGGAGTTTCACGTCTTCTATCAAGTGTATAAATGTGCATGCAATAACACAAGAGATGTTACGGGATTTCCATCTCTTAAGGATCTGCCAAAATATTTATATGTAGTAGAACACGCTACATATATAATGTCTAATCAATAAAATTTATATCAAAATAGCGATAAGGCTTTATATTGATCTCCCTTAACACGTTTTTAAGCATTATCATACAGTTTGCATATAAAACATCAGCAAACCGTCGGTGGATATGGATGTTCCATGATACGACAACACTAAATAAAAATCATAGCAGTCTCTTGTAGGGATAAAAGTATGACAAGGCACGTTAGGCAATGCCCAAGGAAGGATACTACTAGTTTAACCTTCCTGGCTGGTGGTAACCACAAACGGCCCACCACATCCAACACTCACAAAATCTGAGGGTGCACATCAATCGACAACAATGTCAT
Source organism: Allium cepa (assembly GCA_030765085.1). Lineage (NCBI taxonomy): Eukaryota > Viridiplantae > Streptophyta > Magnoliopsida > Asparagales > Amaryllidaceae > Allium > Allium cepa. Next base: position 867,674,450 of record CM060943.1, on the reverse strand, counting down.
GATATCAACACGAAGAAGTGTGTCCGTTAGAGGTAGCTAACCTCATTGGCAGGTGCGGCTCCTGTTTTAGTCATCTCAAATTGATGTAAGTGTCAGGCCAATCCATCATCGTCTCTTTCTTCATATCCAGCAAACAACACCAAATCCAACCACTTCATTCTAGAGTATCCTATGCATACACAGCTGTTAAAGTGGTTCCAATATTGACAAAGATTATGCCAATAAGAGGCCTCAGTCTCTTAAACAACCAAACATCGTTTTACACACCGGTTGGTACTTTTATATTTCGAAAACAATTCGTATTTGACATCAAAATACCATTTTTGCTTCAAAATCAAATTCGTTTCAAAATCATCGTACTTACTCAAAATATACAATTTCAATTCTAAATCATTTTCGCCATAATATTTCTATTTCGATTCCACAATTGTTTCGAATTTCAGTTTGGGTCATAACTTCATTTTAACCCAATTCGTATATAAGTCCATGGTTTAAATATAAACATTACACCCTTGGCAAGTTGAAATTTTAGGAATATAGTTTGAATAGTTTTAAAATAGCTTAAATAGTTAAAATAGTTTAATAGAAAATAGCTTGAGTATTGAAAATGGTTTATATAGTAAAATAGTTTGGAAAATAAAAATATTTTGAATATTTAGGAAGATAGATTTTAAAAAGTTTATACTACAATAATTTATTTGAAAATAGTTTCACAGTCAAACTGATTCAATTCCCAATTTTCAAATTCAAATCGATTTCAATTTACATTTTGATTAAATTGGTTCAATTCTGATCTTAAGTCGAATTTTTTTACTTCGATTCCAATTTCAATTCATGTCACGACCTGATTTTTCGACGCCTAAAAATTGACTTCAATACGTCCACTGCATTAAATTCCGTACAATTGAAAGCCGAAAAACCAGACCATAAGGGAAAGATGAAGGAGGTAGAAGAAGAAATAGAAAACAATCTTAGAATCTCACAATCATAGCGAAACAATATATAATAGATAAATGACTGATCTTTAAACAAGAAGAACTATATCTGTTTTATACATTACATCATCAGAGTACAACAAAATTCATAGCACACAACTGGACAGTTATCATAACCTGTCCTCACAAAAACCGACTATGCAGTTAACCATACACGGCGGAATATAAATTAAACACGTGTTATATGTCTTTCCATCCAGCTTATCTTCTGAGCTCCACAGCATCCTTTCCAGTATTCAATAATACTCGGTCTGATCGAGCATTATAGTGAAATAACACCCAAGTCAGTCTGGAAAACCCGCATGAGAAAACACACTTAATTTTTATTGTTAAAGTTTCTAAAATCCTTTGAAATTAAAGGTATGTCGTAAAACCATGCCACAAATAAACATGAAAGGTTTTTACCGTACGGTAACCAAAACATTTTTATTAAATCCGTCTGATATTATAATAGTGTCTATAGAAAGTAAAATATAATCTAGTTGAAATGCTTGCATCTCACATTCCAGCAATAATTAGGCACAATCAAAACCGTACAAGCGCATATTGGAGATTGGATTCCATACAATGGCAGGGCTACTGGAGTACCTATGACGCCCCACCTCTATACTCATGCTAGCCAAGGACACTACGGAGTAATGCCGTCAACTAGCGCGAAGAATAAGGCGGTTGAGGAGCGACCATCCATGTGATTGCCTTGTGCGAGCAACGGTATGTCAGATAATATAACAAGAGGAAATCCGACACACCGATACAAACTCAAAGCATCTACACAGTGGCCATATATGATCTTCGGAAACAAATATAGAAATAAGAATAACGCAATCAGTCACAGATATCCATATCACAAAGGCGAAAATAGATATGAATATAACACTAAGAAGTGTTTATCAGAGTAGTGGTCAAACAACATCCATGATATAACAAAAGAATAGATACAAGTGCTAGACAAAAGAATATGTATACATCAAGGAGTCTCTATCTCAAACGTATAACAACAAAAACTACCAATATAGCGTAGTTAGCCAAAAGTCGGGTAATACTCCCATATGAGGAGTCAAATAGAAGCACCTGTAACATCTCAGTCTGACCCGAGTATTATTTAATAAGAAAATAATAAACGGATCAGTCTAGTTACAAATATCATATAAAATGAGATGGAATAAGAGATATAACAAAACTATGATAACAATAATGTCATACTATGAAAAGTATACATTTGACAACAACAAAAATCATATAATATCTCAAGAAATCTCACAACATCAAAAAGAATGTCATATTCTTTACTCTATTGACCAAACCACAAATATTGACAAATTTATCAATACCAATCGTAAAAGTTGTTGAAACATAAATTCACAAAAGTTAGTGAAACACAAATTCACGAATGCACAAATATTGTTAAAGCTTATCAATATAAATCATGAATTTTGGTGAAAAACAAATTATAGAAATCATCAATAGAAATCCAGAAATCACAAAAAGGGGGAGGCCTATCACAAAACGGGAGCATGAAAACTCACCAACACGTGTATCACTAAACGGAACGCTATTCATGGTTTCTAACCATTTATTTTGAGCCGAAGCTCCACAAAACGGTCCAAAGACCGGGTCGCTACCCCACCAATTTTGATTCGAAACTCCACAAAACGGGGTTTAGTCTCCCTCGGAGACAAAGAGACATCGCACATGATAGTCAAAACCATAAAAATGATCCTCATCGATCATCAAGGAGTGTCAATTACACTAAGCTAGTAAATAAATGAGTTTAGCTTCATGTCCCATAACCACTTGCTTAACTTAAGTATTAATGAACAAATTGTAAATCTCCAATCGAAAGTTGTCACAAGGGTTTCAATCGAACGAGTCTAAGAATTAACCGACAAAGTAAACGCAAGCATTTCATACCACATGTTTTGCAAAGTCGTTTAATTGGATTTCTTGAACGAATGAGGTAAAGGTTTGTATATACTAATAGGTTGGAAAACGATTTTATAAACGAGTTTGATATTAAAAATAGATTTGAAATCATCTTTGTGAAAGAGTTTGAATATTTACTACTAGTATTGAAATCTTTGTATTTAGAAGTGACAATCCATAAAGATGATTGTAAAAAAAATCAATCACCAAAATTTCATGTTCAAAGACGTGAATTAAATCCAAAGAAATCGATTCCAATTCCATCAAAATGGATATACCTAAAAATTCCAAAATAGAAGTCATCAAGTTCGATAATAAATGATAACAACAAATCGGAAAACCACGAATCGATAGAAATTGGAATTTCAAACAAAATAGGGGAAATAGGCAAAGTAGGCCAAATACAAGCAGGTCAGTCGACTGGCTCTCTGAGAACAGTCGATTGGACCAGACCCAAAAAAACACTCGGGTTACAGGTCAGTCACCTGGACTCAGAGTGCCATTCGACTGATGCCTGTTGCCCAGCATTTCCATCCTATTCCCCAAAGGGGCAAGAATCCAAACGGAGCCAATCTATCGAGCAATTGCAACTAGGGATTTATTCCACCCGACAAACCAATCCTATAGGCTCCTCGACACACTCCAAAAACATGTTCCAACATCAAAGTCAGGATTTTTAAAGATTTGACTTCAAAACACCAAAAATTGAATTATTCACCAATTCAATCCAAACCAAAAGCAAATGCACATGAATAAGTGTTAGGAATTCATACCCAATAATCAAAGATAGTTATAGACATAGATGTGAGATAAAAATCCCACCTTTTGCACAAAAACAAGGAAGAAGAAGCTATAGAGCAAGGTAAAACAATCACTCCTCAATTCCAACCCAAAAAGCTTGAATCTAAGCTTAAAAAAACATTTCCTAAGTTAGACTTTAGGAATTTCTAAAATTGAAGGTAGAATAAGTTGGAGAAGAAGAAGAGGATGCTTACCCATAGCTTCTTTTTGAATTTGGAGTTAGAACTTGGATTTGCAATGGAACTAGGGCTTAGGAATTCTAATTCTCTTTCTCTTCCCCCATTTTTATCTAAAGCATGAAGGTATTAGGAAATGAAAGTGAATGAAGAGAAGTGGGGGTGGAGCTAGAGTTAAAAGTTTAGGCTAACCCAAACCCAAAGTCCAAAGTGCAAAGGTCAAATTTCAAGCTAACTCCAAACATATTAATGTTTAAACTCAAAAAGGTCGCAAACGACGTTTTGAACTCAATGGGAATGATCCCGAGTCCTAATTCGACCGCATGAAAAAAGTAGCATTTCGGATTATAATCCGACTAACGATGTTATATTTAAATAAAATATTTAAATAAACAATCATAAAATATGGGAGTTGTTACAGACTCCCCTCCTTAAAGAAATTGCGTCCTCGCAATATTTAAGAAGAAAATAAAAAGTAACAACCATAAAAGCATATCAACACAAAAGAAATTTGAAATAAAAAGTTCACCTCAAAGAGCACGAGAAAGTAAGTCCGAATTTGTTCGCTCGATGAATTCTCTAGATTCCCAAGAACAATTCTTAGGATTTGACGACCACTGAACCTTCACAAGAGGGACATCTTTATTTCGAAGGCGTTTAACCTCCGATGCAATAATACGAATAGCATGTTGCCCATAAGTCAAATTAGGCGAAGCTTCAATTTCTTCCACAACATCGGGCTCGAGAGTAGAATTGGAATCTCGAAGGCATTTCCGTAATTGTCAAACGTGAAATACGTCATGAATAGCAGAAAACTGAGCCGGTAATAAAAGGCGATAAGCCACAGAACCAATACGTTCGGTGATGGGAAATGGACCAATATATCGAGGTGCTAATTTTTCCGATCGACTGAAACGCACAACACCTTTCATAGGTGGAACACGAAAAAACACAAAATCTCCCATAGAAAATTCTAGTTTCCTTCTTTGGTTATCGGCATAGGATTTTTGCCTACTTTGAGCTTCTTTCATCATATGACGAATAAGGCCAATCTTTTCTATGGAATCACGAATAAAATCTGGACCTAAAACCAGCTTCTCGCCGACCTCAAGCCAATAAGAAGGAGATCGACATGGCCTTCCATAAAGTGCCTCAAAAGGTGCCATGTCAATATTAGATTGGAAGCTATTATTATAGGAAAACTCAACAAGAGAAATATGATCCTCCCAACTTCCACCAAAATCAAGAACACATGCATGAAGAAGATCTTCAAGAGTTTGATTCACACGCTCGGTTTGTCCATCGGACTGAGGATGATAAGCGGTGCTAAAATTAAACTTTGTTCCCAAAGCTTTTTGAAGACTCTTCCAAAATCCACTAGTAAACAATGGATCACTATCGCTAACAATAGAAGTAGGAACTCCATATAATCTAACAATTTCTTTAATAAAGTGTTTGGCCAAAAGAGGCACGGTCCGATTGGACTGAACAGGAATAAAATAGGATGATTTTGTAAGTCTATCCACTATCACCCATAGGCTATCATGACCTGCACGAGAACGGGGAAGACCGTCAATGAAATCCATGGAAAATTGGTCCCACTTCCAAATTGGAATGTCCAAAGGTTGCAATAACCCACCGGGCCTTTGGTGCTTGGCTTTAACTTGTTGGCAAGTCATGCAACGCCTAACAAAGTTAGCAATATCAGATTTCATCCCATCCCAATAATAAAGTCGCTTCATATCCGCATACATTTTACTATTACCGAGATGAATGGTAAATTTAGAACGATGAGAATCTTCTAAAATATCTTTAAGAAGATCACCAATATTTGGCACGGTAAGTCTATCGAATTTTCGAATACCGCCACGAGAATCAATATCAAAGTCTTTCAAACCTTCAATATCAATTTTATCCCTAAAATTTTGGATAAGAATAGCCAATTCAGGATCTAGCTTTTGAGCTTCAAGGATGCAGTCTAAAAGAGAAGGATGAGCCTCAAGGATAAAAAAAGAGATGCACATAAGTTGGATTCACGTTCTCGAATCTCACAAGTGGATAAAGTCTCAGATCATTCCACTCAGATATCATCATAGAAACAACCGCTTGTTGCTTACGACTAAGTGCATCGGCAACACGATTTCCCTTTCCATGAGTATAAAGAATATCAAGATCATATGATGCAAGGAACTCGAGCCAACGTTGTTGACGCAAATTAAGATCATTTTGAGAAAATAAATACTTTAAAGATTTATGATCGGTGTAGAGAAAAAATTTCTCTCCCAAAAGATAATGACACCAAATTCGAAGGGCGAAAATAATAGCCGCGAGCTCTAAATCATGAGTGGCATATCTAGTCTCGGCAGGCTTTAATTGCCTAGAAGCATAAGTAACAATGCGTATTCTTTGCATAAGAACGGCTCCCAAACCAACACAACTAGCATCAGTATAAACAATAAAATCTTAGTTCCCTTTTGGAATGACAAGAATAGGAGCATCAGAAAGGAGTTCTTTTAATTTCTGAAAATAAGCTTCACATTTGTCCGACCTAATATATTTAACTCCTTTCTTTGTCAAGATAGTAAGAGGTACGAAATTTTAGAAAAGTATTTTATGAACCGACGATAATAACTTGCCAATCCAAGAAAATTACGAATTTTCGTCACACTCTCCGGTCTCTTCCAATCTTGAATCGCTTGAATCTTTGAAGGATCCATGGAAATTCCGGATTCAGAAATAATATGGCCGAGAAATTTCACACGAGTTTTCCAAAAGCGGCATTTAGAAAATTTTTCTTTCAATCCTAAGAGTTTCCAACACAATCCGAAGATGCTTTTCATACTCTTCCTCGGTTTTAGAATAAGCAAGAATATCACCTATAAAGATGAGAACAAACCGATCGAGGAAGTCTTTGAAAACTAGATTCATAAGGTCAACAAAATAAGCCGGAGCATTCGCTAAACCAAATGTCATAACAAGCCATTCATACGATCCATAACGAGTACGGAACGACGTTAAAGGAATACTATCCTATTTAATACGAAGCTGATGAAAGCCGGTTGCTAAGTCTAACTGTGAAAAGACTCCAGCACCACTAAGTTGATCAAATAGATCATCAATCTGAGGTAAAGGATATTTATTCTTGATAGTAAGATCATTAAGCTTGTCGTAGTCAACGCAAAGCCTAAGTGTACCATCGGATTTCTTCACAAAAATAGCCGAAGCTCCCCAATGACAGGAACTAGAGCGAATAAATTGCTTCGTCTCCAATTCAGATAATTGTTCATGCATCTCCTCATTTTCCTTATTGGACATACGACAAGGAGGACGAGTAATAGGCAAAGCTCTAGGAATTAGATTAATTCTGAACTCAATTGCTCGCTTAGGTGGTAATCCTAAAACGGGCTCAAATATGTCGGAAAATTCACGAACAACGTGAATAAGAAAAATGAGATCTTCCTCATCGTCATTATCATCATCATGAGGGTTTAAAGAATATAAAGATGCTGCCAGGTTGGAATCCGAATCTTTAAGAACAATAGAAATCTGCTTAATAGATTGGAGATGTCGAAGATGAATAGTGCACTCAAGACATAGGATATGAGCTTCATAACGGTTAAGCCAATCCATTCCCAAAATCATTCCGAAGCCCAAGTAACGCATGACATGCAAATCGGCTCGGAAAGAAAAATCACACAATATAATCTCGACATCTTTACAAAGTAAACTAAGTGTTGCGGATCCACCGACCGGATTCACAATTCTCAAAGAAGTCATTAAAGCAACAACACTTAAAGAAAAAGTATCAACAAGTTCTTTTGATATAAAAGAATGGGATGCACCCGTATCAAAAAGAACTCGAATAGGTTGATCACGAAACATAATAATGCCATCAAGGATAGAATAAGAAATACCTTGACCACGAGAAGTGTTACTAGGGGCTTGTACAACATTTAGCTTTCCCTCCTTCTTACTTTGAAGTTTGGGACATGAAGACATATAATGGCCCGAGCTTTCGCAATAGCGACAAGCAAGGGGCTTTGAACACTTATGAGCATAATGGTCCTTAGAACCACAATTGTAGCATTCTCCATGGCTAGAGTTAGGAGTATTTGCTACATGTTTCCCTTTCTTGTTGGGATAAGGACCCTTGAACTTATTAGGCCTCTTCTTGTTGTTTAAGTTCGGTTTGGCACCCATAACTTCAACATCACCCTCCTTATCAGCATCTTCAAGTCGAAGAGCGATATCAACAAGCTGATCGAAAGCAACCTCCAATTTCAGAAGTAATGGCTTCTTGAGATCCTTATTCAAGCCATAGACAAATCTCTGATTTTTCTTCAAATGGGTATTTATATACTCGACCCCATAATTAGAGAGAGATTCAAAAGATGTGACATATTCTTCCACAGAAGACTCACCTTGAGCAAAGTCTATATAACGATAGGCTAAAGTCACTTTCTCAGCTTCTAGTGCAAACTTTGATTGAAATCTTTCCCAGAATTGCTCCCAAGTAAGATCCGCTTCAATAATTTCAGAAATCAGAAGTTCGTACCAATCTAATGCTCTTTCCTGGAGCATACTAGAAGCCACTTGGACTCGATGAAGACCAATAAGATTCATACGAGAAAAGATGCAATCGCATATTCTAAGCCAAGCTTGGACTTCAATGATGTTTTCGGTACCATTGAATGGCTTCCCACCCAAGTTGGTATAATCACTGCACAAACGTGCAAACCCTGATTTAGGGTGAGTAGGCTCTGGAATGGGTCCGGCAGCTTGAGCATTCTTTACAAGATCAAGAAGCTGTTGGGCACACATAAATACTCCATCCTGGGGAGTAGCACTAGATTGATCGGCGCTGGGAAGGCCTGACCTGGTCTAACCATTTCTCTTCTTTAAGAAAGAAAGAAAGAAGAAGAAAAAGGTTAACCTAAGAATGAATATCAAACAAATCTTGATTGATAAAACAAGGAATCACAAAGAAAATAGGATAGAAAGGGTCCAATGACTCGAATAAAATCCTAAGGCACGACTCCTAATATGGACTTAGGACGATGATCCTTGTTAAATTATTCTACATTGTTTCGAAGTTTGGCTCTGATACCATGCTGTGACACCCCACCGCTATACTCAAGCTAGCCAAGGACACTACGGAGTAATGCCGTCAACTAGCGCGAAGAATAAGGCTGCTGAGGAGCGACCATCCGTGTGATTGCCTTGTGCAAGCAACAGTATGCCAGATAATATAACAAGAGGAAATCCGACACATCGATACAAACTCAAAGCATCTAAACAGTGGCTATATATGATCTTCGGGAACAAATAGAGAAATAATCATAACACAATCAGTCACAGATATTCATATCACAAAGGCAGAAATAGTTATGAATATAACACTAAGAAGTGTTTATCAGAGTAGTGGTCAAACAAGATCCACAGTATAAAAAAAGAATAGATACAAGTGCTAGACAAAAGAATATGTATACATCAAGGAGTCTCTATCTCGAATGTATAACAACAAAAACTACCAATATAGCGTAGTTAGCCAAAAGTCGGGTAATACTCCCATATGAGGAGTCAAATAGAAGCACCTGTAACATCTCGGTCTGACCCGAGTATTATTTAATAAGAAAATAATAAACGGATCAGTCTAGTTACAAATATCAGATAAAATGAGATGGAATAAGAGATATAACAAAACGTATGATAACAATAATGTCGTACTATGAAAAGTATACATTTGACTACAACAAAAATCATATAATATCTCAAGAAATCTCATAACATCAAAAAGAATGCCGTATTCTTTACTCTATTCACCAAACCACAAATATTGACAAACTTATCAATGCCAATCATAAAAGTTGTTGAAACACAAATTCACAAAAGTTAGTGAAACACAAATTCACCAATGCACAAGTATTGATAAAGCTTATCAATATAAATCACGAATTTTGGTGAAACACAAATTCTAGAAATCATCAATAGAAATCCAGAAATCACAAAAAGGGAGAGGCCTATCACAAAACGGGAGCATGAAAACTCACCAACACGTGTATCACTAAACGGAACGCTATTCATGGTTTCTAACCATTTATTTTGAGCCGAAGCTCCACAAAACGGTCCAAAGACCGGGTCGCTACCCCACCAATTTTGATTCGAAACTCCACAAAACGGGGTTTAGTCTCCCTCGGAGACAAAGAGACATCGCACATGATAGTCAAAACCAGAAAAATGATCCTCATCGATCATCAAGGAGTGTCAATTACACTAAGCTAGTAAATAAATGAGTTTAGCTTCATGTCCCATAACCACTTGCTTAACTTAAGTATTAATGAACAAATTGTAAATCTCCAATCGAAAGTTGTCACAAGGGTTTCAATCGAACGAGTCTAAGAATTAACCGACAAAGTAAACGCAAGCATTTCATACCACATGTTTTGCAAAGTCGTTTAATTGGATTTCTTGAACGAATGAGGTAAAGGTTTGTATATACTAATAGGTTGGAAAACGATTTTATAAACGAGTTTGATATTAAAAATAGATTTGAAATCATCTTTGTGAAAGAGTTTGAATATTTACTACTAGTATTGAAACCTTTGTATTTAGAAGTGACAATCCATAAAGATGATTGTAAAAACAATCAATCACCAAAATTTCATGTTCAAAGACGTGAATTAAATCCAAAGAAATCGATTCCAAATCCATCAAAATGGATATACCCAAAAATTCCAAAATAGAAGTCATCAAGTTCGATAATAAATGATAACAACAAATCGGAAAACCACGAATCGATAGACATAGGAATTTCAAACAAAATAGGCGAAATAGGCAAAGTAGGCCAAATACAAGCAGGTCAGTCGACTGGCTCTCCAAGAACAGTCGACTGGACCAGACCGTGAAAAACCCTCGGGTTACAAGTCAGTCAATTGGACTTAGAGTCCAGTCGACTAGTGCCTGTTACCCAGCATTTCCAGCCTATTCCCCCAAGGGAAAGAATCCAAACGGAGCCGATCGATCGAGCAATTGCAACTAGGGATTTATGCCATGCGACAACCCAGTCCTATAGGCTCCTCGACACACTCCAAAAACATGTTCAAACGTCAAAGTTAGGATTTTTAAAGATTTTACTTTAAAACACCAAAAATTGAAATATTCACCAATTCAATCCAAACCAAAAGCAAATGCACATGAATAAGTGTTAGGAATTCATACCCAGTAATCAAAGATAGTTGTAGACATAGATGTGAGATAAAAATCTCACCTTTTTGCACAAAAACAAGGAAGAAGAAGCTATAGAGCAAGGTAAAAAAATTACTCCTCAATTCCGACCCAAGAAGCTTGAATCAAAGCTTAAAAGAAAACATTTCCTAAGTTAGAGTTTAGGAATTTCTGAAATTGAAGGTAGAATGAGTTGGAGAAGAAGAAGAGGATGCTTACCGATATCTTCTCTTTGAATTTGGAGTTAGAACTTGGATTTGCAATGGAACTAGGGCTTAGGAATTCTAATTCTCTTTCTCTTCCCCCATTTTTATCTAAAGCTTGAAGGTATTAGGAAATGAAAGTGAATGAAGAGAAGTGGGGGTGGAGCTAGAGTTAATAGTTTAGGCTAACCCAAACCCAAAGTCCAAAGGTCAAATTTCAAGCTAACTCCAAACATACCAATGTTTATACTCAAAAAGGTCGTAAACGTCGTTTTGAAATCAATGGAGTGGTCCCGAGAAGTAGTTTTCAGACTATAATCTGACTAACGATGCTGTATTTAAATAAAATATTTAAATACACAATCTTAAAATATGCGGGTTGATACAGTACCGCCCGTCATAGTACCTGGTCTTGATCAGAGTACCGAGGATCCACCCTGATCCCCTCCAACACAATACCGGAGCTACCCCTTACTGGATAGTCCGAATAAAATCACCTCGCGGTTGGGATCAGCAACCGCCTACACAGCCGAATAACCTTACCCTAATTGGTTGCTAGCCACATAGCCTTGCCGCACCTTCCCTGTTTTAGCCATTCCTGGTTGATGAGGCTTGAGGCTATGCATTACCTTTTTAGCACATATACACATAGAATGCTCATCATCCCCCTGACGATGTTCTGATAGCATTCGTCCATACAAGTCCGTTCCCGGTCCGAACGGAACCGAAGGCACTACTCCCACTACATCCATTTTGGAATCACCCTCAGGATTATTAGCGATTAGCCCTTGCGCTTCACCGCTCCATCTTTGACTCCAAGCTCTAGTCTTCCTCACGAAAGTGTTCAAACCAGATGGAAGTGATTTTCGGGAAATTAATCCCGATTTCAGTCTCTTCGAAATGAACAGCGCACTGGCAAAGGTTGATAGTCAGTTATTTAACTATTGTTAACGCTAAAAATGTACGCTAACAGCCTGGTGTAAGTTGTACTATAGTGAAAGCACCACCGGTTGGTACGGGAACTGAAAATAAGCAGAAAATAACAGAGGAATAGTAAAGTGACAACAATTTTTATAGTGGTTCGACTTAAAGTCAAGCCTACGTCCACTTAATCTCTTTTATTGCTGATTCAATTACAACCTTTTCAATGATTCTTCAATTACAACACGATTAAGACGAGTAGCTAGAACTTTGATGTAGAAAAGCTCTTTGAATTCATGTTGAATGAGTTAGATCTTTCCCAAAGTTCGTTGAAGCATCTTCGGTGTTTGAAGTGTTGAAGGAGTCGAGAAAACAGCAAAGTATTGGCATTCCAGAAATGATCCAAAGGTCCTTTTTCTGGTGGAGTAGGCAGGGTATTTATAGTGAAAATCTGGAAGTAGGTCATAGGTCGTGGGCGACATATGGTTAGGTCGTAGGTCGTGAGCGACCTAAGGGACACATGCTATGGCTTAAAATGGTTGTGCTTGATCAACTCCTTCTGTTGGAAGGTCGTCGCGACCTATAGGAGTGGAAGGCGACTTATATGAAGCGACTTAGAAGAGGTAGCGACTTATGGTTGGGAGCGACCTATATGCAAGAGGCTTTACTCTGTTTTAACTCGCTAGGTCGCTGAACCTTTTAGGTCGTTAGGTCGCTGGGTCCTTTAGGTTGGTAGGTCGCTGAGTCTTCTATCTCGTTAGATCGTTGGACCTTCTAACCCGTTAGGTCGCTGAGTCCCTTAACTCATTAGGTCGTTGGGTCCTTAGGTCGCTAGGTTGCGCTCTTTATTAAGCCGTTGCTATGTTGGCTCGCTGAATGCTTTAGCTCGCTAACTCGCTGAATGGATTAGGTCGTTAAGTCGCTGAATGGCTTAGGTCGTTAACTCATTTAATGGATTAGGTCGTACGCTTTTTTTGAGTATTTGAGTAGTTGAGTCGCCATTCAGAAAGGGATTAACACTTGCCCCTCGAAGCATATGCCTAGATTATAGGTCATGTGCTTCGATCTAACTCTGCTAGGTTGTGAGCGACTCAAGTAGCTCGTTAACTCGCGCACCTATTCGTCTTCTCCTCTTTCTCCTATGTAAACCGTTAAGTCGCTTCGTCCTTCTCTTTATTGCTTACACTTTGCCACCATTGCCGTGCTTGAGCTCAAGAACTTCAAAGCAAAATTCCTTTCCTTGTTGCTTCGATCATCATTCCCAACAACAAACTTGGGTAAATCAATCATCTATCCATTGTTTCTACCGTTGATTTCTCCATAACCAGTTTCACACAGTTTTCATTACCCTGCTGTAAGATTACCTCTTGATTCGCCCTCCGATCATCATTGAATCGTTGGTAAAATGAACCAGCCTAGGATTTCACAGAGTTGTTTAGTGAGTGTTTTGAATTTGTGGAGTTTAACGATGGTTTCTGGAAATTTGGAGGAGGTGATGAGGCTTTAGGTGCTCGAAGGAGACGAAGGGAAGTTTGGTTAACGGGTTGGTGGATTTTAAGTTAAGCCGTGGTGCTACTGGTGATGCAAGGGTGGTGGACGCGTGGCAATGTGTTAGTGGAGAGCATGCCTTAGGGTTTTTTGATGGGCGAAAGTTTGGTATTTCCGAGCTACTTCAAGAGCGACCTAATGAATCGAACGACCTAAGAGCGTTGCGACTTAAAGGAAATCTGAACGACCTATCTTAACGACCTATGAACTTTGTGACTTAAGATGTATAGCTTGTTGCTTCGGATGAGATAACCCTCTTAACGACCTATTATTGGGTCGCACTATGATCTTTGCGATTTAACTCCTTGCGTCATAACCTTTAAGTCGCTAGTGTATTCGAACTAGCTAACACTTAAACAAATATGCTTTGTCTTGACTTAAAGTCTTATGCCATAGCCCGTAGCATAAATTTAACTCGTAGGAGCATGAATAATGAACTCCATAACTTGCACTGAGCGACTTAAGGAAGCTTCGACCTATGCCTAGCCGTTTGGACTTGATCACTTGTAAAATCTGACAGCACTTAATTGAATTTTCAACTTGAACCGCCATGATAAACTACTTGAACATGTTGCATTTTTCCACAGATTAAATTAACTTTTAAGCTAACAACCTGTCAAACACAACATTTGCAGAAAAAATAGGATGGATATACTCATCATCGACTGCCCACATCGAGTGATGGATTAGAACAAAGAGACAACATTTTACTTAAGTAAAATAATATGAATTTGATTAAAGATGAAGTGTTGTGAATCAACTGTCTTAAATGAAGTATCAACACAAAAATTGACACAGTTATAACTGCTTATTGCTGAATATTATCTGCATTGATACTACACTTAGTTTTAACTCAATAACGAGCCTCGAATCTTCCTGAATTGACATGTGCCAACCAGTATTATTTCTGGCTTTACTTTATTTACTTGTTATTTCAGTAGCTTTGTACAACAGTTCACACACTTTTAGGAAACGTGCACCTTCATATTTGAATATCCAGTTCCTTGTGTAGAATGACTTCTCAAAGAATGCAAGAAGAGATACCGGAGCGATCCAATGAGGTCTTCCCAATAGCTGACCCTCTAGAAAATCCTTCAGAAAGAGTTTCAACTTCATTGAGTCAACGGGCTTTCAGCCAACTATGTATTCAATTCGGCATTGCTGAAGCGGATGCTCTGCCTCCAGGGGTAAACAACACTGCCGATAGGCCACCTCCTGGCTTCGTTGTCGTCAACCGTCAAATGTGCTTGAACGGAGCTATCCCCCCATTCAATGATTTTCTTAGAGTACTCCTCCTTCGATTGACTATCTCTCCTTTCTAGTTACACCCTAATGGCTACGCCATTTTGATGGGAATGTGCGTACTGTTCAGGAGGACGCTCGACCATCTTCCGAGCTTTGAAGAGATTTGCTATTTGTGCACATTTGCGAAGAACAAAGATCATCCTTCTATTACACTTGTGAGGGGCGCAAGAAGTCATAAATTGATTACTGATCTTCCTGAGAGTGCTCACGGGTTTTTTAATCAATTCTTCTTTGTTCGTTGCCCCCGGGATTCTACGGCATCTGGAGAGTAGGAAGTAAGACTACTTATCTCCGTTTACTTGATTTCTGAGCCTTTCAAAACTCGAGTCACCAAGAGTTAACTTCATTCATTACTTTTGCAGCAATTCCTCCTCCATCAAGAGATTCTAGCCATAAACCGACTTTTGATAGATTGAGTGTTGTAGCTACTGAAGAGAGAAGTATTAAATTTCTGCCGAAGGACGAGTTTTTGCACCAATTCGGACTTTTGCACCCTTCCCGATCCATTCAACCCCGTGATGCCCCTAGTTCTCAGGCAGAAGTGTTAGAAGCCCCAGCCTCCATGAAGGAATCCGCACCGAAGGAATCTATTGTTGAGGCTTCGTTAGTGAAGTGCTCAAGTTCCATTGACGTTGCAGGATTATTTGGCAAATCTGAACTTCTCCCAGTTATTGAAGAAGAGGAACTTCCTCAACGTTCTGGGAAAGCTACTGGAGAATCTGGAACTGTGAAAGAAAGTCTCGTTATAAAGAGTGCAAAGTGTGTCGAAGAGGGCATGACTCATTCCATTGGGCATGATGGTGATGATGTCTTTGGGGGACTAAGTGACCTTATGGTGACTTCCCAAGAGCTTTTTAAGGATGACACCATCACTTCTAAGCTCACTTCTCCATCAATCGAAGCAACATCCATTTTGCAATCAACTCCATCAACTCAAGAGTTGACTCTTGCTGCAAAAGCTGAGAAAATTCCTAAGATGAAGAGTGGTTTGTAGCTTGACGTGCGTAGTTCACACGCCAAACACACTTAGGATTTTGTCAATTATGTGCACTTAACTTCTTTATTTCGAATATTTCTAAACTTGTCTCTTCTTCACTTTCAGGTTCTCCAATGGGACGCAGTGGTTCATATTACGACGACTTTAAATGCTATGGGAGGCGCGATTCATACAACCCCAGGCGTTATTTCCTGCCCCCAGAGAAACCGACGAGGAAAGAGCTGCGAGAAAAGCTCGCGAGAGGCTGGCATACGAGGAGCGGTATGGAAGAAGAGATGATCGCCATGAATCTCACCAATGGGATGATGACTCTCATAAAAGAAAGTCTCACGGTGACAAAGGGAAGAGTTATGAAACTGAAGAGTCCAGCAAGCGGGCCAAGCCTAGCGAAAGAACTTTAGCTGAAATCTCTAAAGTGCCCGCTACTTATATTTCTTTGGACATCCCTTCTAGCTCCCCTGCCCTCAAAAGAGCCGAGTTTCAGACAATTATCAATAGGCCTACGTATGAAGTTGAGAATGCTCCGCCTGCACTCCAAAGTCGGTTTCCAAACTGGTGTTTAAAAGGACTACGCTTTGATTTGGACTTGGTCCCTATTGATAAAAAGGCTGTGCTAAGAAATCTTGATGCTGTTAGGCTTGACATTGAAAGAATGTCCGGGTGGAAAAAGCTAGTCGATGAGCTTCAACGAGTGAACCGTCTAAATCTCGAAGCTATGCTGACCATGGAGAGTGACAAATCTGAATGGCAAAAAGTTCTTGACCAGCACGACACGGAGATGAAGAACATCACTGCATATAATGAGAAACTCGAAGCTGAAGTCAAGCAACTTAAAGATGACCTTGCTACCTCTTCCACTTCTTATACTCAAAAGGAAGAGGTGCTTCAAAAGCAAGTAAGAGATGCCCATGCTAGTCAACGAGATGGTGAGGCTAGATTTGAGGCACAATAGAGAATTGTGGAAAGCTACCGCACTGATGTTGCTTAGTTGCGCGAAAAGACTAGCTCCTAGGATATGGAGATTGAAATGTTAAAAGCTCAGCTTTCTAAAGTTGAAAAAGAGCGCGACGAGGTCATTGCTAGAAAAGCAGCAGCTGAACAGTCTCATGAGGAGACGATGGCCAACGTCAGTTCTACTTTATTTGAGTTTTACATTCACAGCGTCTTGGGGCATGGCAGTCTCTCATTTTTGGGGCCAAATTATGAAATTACGCTGGCGGAAGTGTGGGAGGCAGTGGTTGAAATTCTTAAAGTTGTCGGCTACACTGAGGAGGGTCTTGAGGCTCATTTTTTGGACGATGAAGGTCAAGCCGCCCTTGCCAGAGGGAAAGAACAACTCGCCAAAGAACGAGCCGAAGCGGCGGAAGGAGAGCATTTAGGGAAGGTACCTTTGACCGACCCGACTCATCCTTCGACTTCGGCTGACGTCGTCATTATTGGCTCTAGTTCTCATTCTCCGCCTCCTGCCAAAGCCGAGAACGGAGTTACAACTATCCACACCGAGGCCCAGGAAGACATTGAAGCCCATGATTTTGAAATCGACGTGATAAAGCCAACTCCTCCAGGTAACTTCAATACTGATCTAGCTCAAGTGAACTACTTGTTTGCTTCACATGAGTTTGATGAACTTCTTGATTATTACTTATGCCTTGAGGTGCCACTATCTCCTCCTTTTGCGAGAAGTACTGATGTTTAATTCTTCTTCTTCTGTAGTGAAAACAACAAGTGATGCACAAGCTTCGCCTCCTTCAGCTATTGCTCCTCCATCTCTTCAAGTTACTCCTTCTCTTGCTTCTCAACCAGGGTATCAAGAAGAACAGATAGAAGCTCTTCAAGGCTTGGATGACCCGGCCGCTTCACAAGAGAAGAAAGTTGGAGAGCTTGATGAGGGTAACAGGACCCCGGAGGAATTCATTGTCGATGATACAAAGTTGATTGATCTTCTTGCTCTGGGCAGCGAATCTTCTTCAAAGAAGAGGGGCAAGCGTGGAGTTTCGAAGAAAAGGAAGGAGACTCCTGCTGGCGATGAGAAAGCAGAAGAGGACCCAATTACACCTCTTTCTCCTCTTTCACCGACTCGTTCAAGCCGAAAGAAGTACACCATTAGGCCGGGTGAGGGCTCCAAAGGCGGGGGGAAGAAGAAGTAATGGGTCCGGCTTTATCCTTCTTGTTTTGCTTCTTTGCTTTTTGCTTGTATTGACCGGAGAGTGTCCGGGTACCGGCCTCCGCTTTTTGAAAACCTGCACATGTAAAAAGTTTTTTTATAGTATGGAATAAAATGATTCTTTTTACTTGTACAATCTTTTGACTATATTTGTGAATGCATTTATTCCTTGTTTTCACACAAGTTCCTTTATTTTTCTTATATGGTATTGCAGTGAGCTCGTGGTATGTTGCTCGAGCGTCGCTTTTATTAATGCGGATATATTATATTGCCCCCATACCACGGCTTATTGCAATCTTCTCCATTTTGAGAAAACTTGTACTCTTACTTCGGAGAACAATTCTCCCACTTTGAGAAGACTTGTACTCTTACTTTGGAGAATACTTCTTCCATTTTGTGGAAATATTATTCTACTCTAGTAGAGTGTGCTTTGTATTGGAGAAGTTTTCTTTATTTTTTGGAAAAAGTTTTTACACTTCAACTTTCGGAGATGGTCACTTTTACTTTTGAGAAGTGGATTCCCCTACACGGTGAAGCAGGCCTCAGAAAAGGGTTTTGATTTGTTTGTGCCTCCGAAGAGGGCTTTCTGTTTGGGCCTCCAAAGAGGGCTTTTTTTTGTTTGGGCCTCCGAAGAGGGCTTTTTGTTTGTGCCTCTGGGGAGGGCTTTTTTGTTTGTGCCTCTGGAAAGAGGGCTTTCTTCTTTGTGCCTCTGGAAAGAGGGCTTTTTTGTTTGTGCCTCTGGAAAGAGGGCGTTTTTGTTTGTGCCTCTGGAGAGAGGGCTTTCTTGTTTGTGCCTCTGGAGAGAGGGCTTTTTGTTTTTTCCCTGCACGCAGGGAAGCTTGCCTCTGAAGAGGGCTTTTTGTTTTTCCCTGTACGTGGGGAAGCGTGCCTCCGAAGAGGGCTTTTGCACCTCAACTTGGTGAAGTGTGCCTCCGAAGAGGGCTTTTGCCTTCGAAGAGGGCTTTGGCACTCCAGCTTGGTGAATTGTGCCTCCGAAGAGGGCTTTTGCCTCCGAAGAGGGCTTTAGCACTCCAGCTTGGTGAAGTGTGCCTCCGAAGAGGGCTTTGGCATTGCAGCTTGGTGAAGTGTGCCTCCGAAGAGGGCTTTGTTGGTCGCCTGGAAGGTTGCATCTCACAGTTGAGTGGATCCATGGGGCAGACGCAAGCTACCTAACTGGATGTTTGATTGCACAAACGATCGCAATTAACTAGCAAGGGCCTGGAACCTTCACGTTGGGAAGGTGCCCCTCCGGTGGTTCCACCAACCTTTTTGGTTGAGGCACAAGGTTTCATTTTGGCTGTTCTTTCTCTGCTTGCCCACGTCTTTCCACCATCTGCCTCTCAGCGATTCCTCGTTATCGTTTCCAAGCACATGTTCCCTTCCTTTGCAAGTTGTTTGCTTTTTTTTAGAGAAGTGCATTTCATTGTTAAGTGAATCCACGGGGCAGACGCAAGATACTTGATCGGATGTCCGTTTGCACAAACGATCGAATTCAGTTAGCAAGGGCCTGGAAACTTCACTTTGGGAAGGTGCCCCTCCGGTGGAATCACCAACTATTTGTGAGAAGCACTTTTGGTGTAGGAATTGAATGTGGAATTTTTATGGCTTGACATTTCCTTGTCGAGTGATTTGTACGAATCGCTTGACCTTATGATATGTTGAATAGGTAAGCTTCGCTTTGATAGCCTGCATTATTAAATCGACATTTTAGCAATATATTTAAGATACATGCACATCTAAATGAGACAGGCATTTTATAGTAATAAAGAACACAAGATTTATAGTGGTTTGACTAAGAATTGGTCCTACATCCACTTTATAGTTCTTATTATTGATTTACACTGCTTTTACAATGGTTACAATACAAGAATGATCATCCATAATCATTTTACAAATTTAAGCATGGCTTCTAAGTAAAATATGGACGCAAGTGATTGTCATTCCAGGCTCTCGGAATTGGATCTCCTTCGACAGTTGTGAGCTTGAAAGTGCCATCGAGAAGTTTTTTGCCTATGACATATGGTCCTTCCCAGTTTGGCCCAAACACTTCTCTTGCTGTCATGACCCTTTTCAAGACTAGATCCCCAATTTCAAAGCTGCGTTGGCAAACTTTAGAATTGAAGTGCCTGGCTATTCTTTGCTGATGGGCTGCAATTCTGAGCTCGGCTTCTTTCCTTCTTTCATCAAGCAAATCAAGTGCTTCAAGTTGCAGCTTTTCATTTTCAGCTTGGTTGAAATGAATTCTCCTGTGTGAGGGGACCTCTATTTCCACCGGAATCATTGCTTCTGATCCATATGCCAATGAGAATGGAGTGTGACCGGTCGCAGTTTTGTGAGTAGTTCTGTATGCCCATAGTGCTAGTGGCAGCTTATCGACCCAACCACCTTTCGCTTTTTCCAGCTGTTTTTTGATGGTTGATTTGATAATTTTGTTCACTGCTTCCACTTGCCCATTTGCCTGTGGATGAGCCACTGTTGAGAAGCTTTTTTGGATCTTGAATCGCTTGCAAAAGTCCTAGAACTCTTCGCTTTCGAATTGGGTACCATTGTCTGTGATTATCTTTTGAGGCACACCATACCTGCAAATTATATTCTTAGTCACAAAGTTTATCATCTTTTTAGAGGTAATAGCAGCTAACTGTTCAGATTCAGCCCATTTAGTGAAATAATCAACAACAACAATAACATATCTGATTTCGGACTTGGCAGTTGGCAAAGGCCCGATGAGATCAATCCCCCTAATGGCAAATGGCCATGGACTGACCATCTGTGTTAGCTCGGTAGAAGGTGCTCTTGGGATTTTTGCAAATCTCTGGCATCTGTCACACTTTTGGGAGTAGCTAGCAGCATCTCGATTAATGTCTGGCCAAAAATACCCATAGCGGAGAATTTTCTATGCTAGAGTTTGACCACCTAAATGATCCCCACACTCTCCTCCGTGCACCTCAGCTAAAATTGTCTTAGCCTCTTCCTTGGTTACACATCGGAGTAATGGCATCGAGAATCCCCGTCTGTACAACCGACCGTCTTGGATTACATATCTCGAGGCTTTTCTCAACAATTTCTGGCGCTCTTTTGAATTTTCTGGAAGGAAGCCGTTAAGTAGATATTTCTTGATCGGGGTCATCCACGATTCTTGCTTTTGAGGTATGGCCATAATCCAGCCAATATCCATCTCATCAGTACTTGGAGCTGACAAGACTTCCACAGGTACCAATCCCAATAATTGAGCTTCGCCAGAGCTTGAATATTTTGCGATAGAATCTGCCTTCATATTCTCTTCCCGGGGTATATGGCTTATTGTATATTGATCAAAATCATTAAGAAGCTCCCAGGCCTTTGACAAGTAAGCGGGCAGATTTCCTCCTTTAGTTTGAAACTCTTTCTTGACTTGGCACACAATAAGTTGGGAATCACTGAAGATCTGCAATACTCTGATGTTCAATTCTTTAGCAATCTTCAAACTGGCAATAAGAGCTTCATATTCTGCTTCATTATTTGTCGAATGAAATTCTAGTCTCAATGCATAACATAACGATCGCCCTTCGGGGGTTTCAAGCACAACCCCAGCTCTGGAACAACAGTCATTTCTTGCACCATCAACATATAATTTCCATTGGATCGGGATGTTATCAGTCACCTCTTCCTCACTGTCACCTTTATCTGTGTATTCTGCAATGAAATCCGCTACAGCTTGTCCATTGATTTCTCTTTGTGGATGGTAGGTGATATCATATTGGCTGAGTTCAATATTCCGCTTCAGAAGACGACTCGAAGTTTCAGGATGAAATAGGACTTGCTTTAGAGGTTGATCAGTGAGAACTTTAATAGGATGAGCTTGGCAATATGGCCTCAACTTTCTGGACGCAATCAACAGACAATAGGAGAGCTTTAGCTTTGGATAAATCATTTCTGCCTCAGTGAATCTTTTACTGATGTAATAAACTGGGTGCTGAACTTTCGCGTCTTCCCTTACCAATGCTGCGTTGAGAGTATGAGATGAAACTGTTAAATATATGAAAAGATCTTCACCATTGCTGGGCTTAGAAAGTACAGGAGGCGTTTCCATTTGACGAATCAGTTCATCAAAAACTTTCTGACATTCAAGAGTCCATTCAAAGTTTTTCTTTCCATTCTTCAGAGCATCAAAGAAGGGAATGCATTTGTCAATGGCCCTGGAAATAAACCGACTCAAAGCAGCGACTTTTCCGTTGAGGCTTTTCAATTCCCTCTTTGTCCTAGGGGCTTTGACTTCTTTTAAGGAAGTAATCTGAGCAGGATTGGCTTCAATGCCCCTAGCGCTCACAATGAAACCCAAAATTTTTCTGGACTCTGCCCCGAATGAACATTTCAGAGGGTTTAGCTTCATCCCGTACTTTCGAAGGATTGCGAACATTTCTTCCAAATGATCCATATAGTCTACTGCCTTCTTCGATTTTACTAACATATCATCAACATATACTTCCATAGTCTTGCCAATCTGGGGTTTGAAAATGGCATTAACAAGTCTTTGATAAGTTGCCCCCGCGTTATTCAGTCCGAAGGGTGACTTTATAGCAGTAAAGACCAACATCAGTGATGAAGCTCGTGTCCTCCTGATCTGGCTCATGCATCATGATTTGATTATATCTCGAGTAAGCATCCATAAAAGACAATAATTCATCCCCGGCTGTTCCATCCACCATCTGACCGATCCTGGGTAACGGAAACAGTCTTTTGGGCATGCTTTGTTCAAATCTGAAAAGTCGATGCATACTCTCTACTTTCCATTTGCTTTTTTAACCAACATCGGATTAGAAACCCAACTTGGATAAGTGGATTCCCTGATGAAGCCATTTTCCATGAGCCGATCTACTTCTTCTTTCAATGCCGCTGACCTTTCAGGACCCTGGGTTCTTCTTTTCTTCTTTACGGGTGTGAATTTCGGATCAATATTCAAAGCTTGCACTACGATTTCTGGAGATATTCCACACATGTCGGCATGGCTCCAAACGAATACATCCAAGTTTGCTTTTAAGAATGATATCAACATATTCTGAACCGTCACACCGAGTTGTGAACCCACATTCAACACCTTGTTTGGATCTTTCGGGTCAACAGGTATTGGCACCGTCACTTCCACCGGCACCACTCTACTCTCCCCTGCACTGGTTTTTCTGGGATCAATTTCTTTTCGTGCACCACTATGCTCACCAGTGCAGGGTCCACCCTATAATTTCTACAAGGTGGGTTCTTTGATGCGGAGCGGAGTTGCTGCACCCTTTCCCATTTCTCTCTTCTTCGCCTCTCGCAATTCTGTAAGATAGCATTCTCGCCCGACATTTTGGTCCCCTTTCACAACATTGACGCCGTTATCAGTGGGGAACTTCATAGTCAAGCACCATGGGGCGATAATGGCCTTGAATGCAGCAAGAGTTGGTCGACCCAAGAAGGCGTTGTAAGCAGAGAATTCATCAACAATCACAAAAGTTTGCTTTCGGACCACCTTCTTTTCCCCTTCCCCAAGTTCCACAAATAGGTCAATAGTCCCAACAGGCTGTTTTGGTTCACCAGTGGACCCAAAAATTTTCTGAGAAGAAGCTTGGACATCAGCCATGGGAATTTTCATTTGATCAAATGTCTTTTTGAAGAGGACATTGCAAGAGGCACCGCAATCAACAGCACCCTTCTTACAATGGCTGGTCCGATGCCAGCAGATATCACCAAAGGATCGATGGTGGGGGCCTCCATACCAACGGAGTCTCTAGCTCGGAATATGATGTCATCGTTGAATTTTTTTTGCTGTTTTAGAGGTGCAGCATCTTCCAAGATAAAAACACTTTCTTCAGCTGGAGAATATCTCAAAGCACGAGGATATCTTTCCATCTCACCCCAACTTCTACCTGTTGGGTGAGGACCTTCCGTGATGACATTAATGACAGGCCTTTCAGATTCATGCGCTGCAACCCTCTCACCTGAACTGGGTTGATGAAGAGGAACTTGTTGCCCCTGAGTAGATGAGCTCGGGTCACTTCTATTTCTCTTTACATATTGTTGCAATTTATTCTGTCGGAGCAACTCTTCAATCAAATTATTTAAATGGAGACATTCGTTAGTGTCATGTCCAGGTTGATTGTGAAACCGACAGAATCTCCCATTATGAGCGGTATCTTTCCCAGACTTTATCTTAGGGGGTTTGGGATAATCAACAGTATCCTTGGTTGCAAAGAAGATATTTTCTGGAGTATCTGTTGAGGGAGTGAAATCTGAAGGTCTAAAGTGGCGGGCTTTCTTCGCATCTTTCTGGTTTTTCCCGCCGTTATTCTCCCTCTTCTGGCCACGAGATTCTTTCCGATTAGAAGCAACAGGGTTATTCTCAACCTTTGTCACAACGACTTTTGCCGGCACTGGAAGGCTTTCTAGGCGCATGATTTCATCGGCCTTTTTGTAGAACTTTTCAAGGGAATTTGGCTCTTTCATCTTCAGCCATTTCCCAAATTCACTTGATTTATCAATAGCCCGCATCAATTAGGTCAAAATCATTCGAGGCTCTACATTGTCAACCTCGGCCAAGGCTATGTTGAAGCGATTTAAGAAAGATCTGATCGACTCTCCGAGGCATTGTTCAAGGCTGGACAGTGACATTATGCCCTTGGCCTTTGTAACATATAACCTGAACTGGTCTTTGAACTTTTGGAGTTAGATCAGAAAACTGATCCACCGATCGAACTAGCAATTTTGTGAACCACAACAAGGCCACTCCCTCCAAATATACCGGAAAGTATCTGCATTTGATCTCATCCGTTGCCCTGGCACCTGTCATATGCCAGTCATATTTATACAAGAACTGGTTGAGATCACTTGTTCCTCGATAAGCTGGAATAGTGAGGGGAACAAACTTCTTTGGAAATTCAGCTTTTAGGATCCTTTCAGTAAATGGAGTCTTGCTTGGAGCAAACCCCCAGTCCTTTTCATCTTCTTCCCTTTGCATACTTTCTTTCATAATTTGTTGAACTATCCCCGAGAGGTACTCCCCATCGTGTAGAGGCCCCGCGGGACATACGTCAGCTACTTTTTGGAAGTTTACCTGGACAAACGTTCATGAAGAGTTTGCTACGGCCTTGAACCTCCGGCCTGGGAAGGTGCCCCTTCGGCGGTGCCAGCTGCCCTTTGAGGAATACTCTTTCCTTGAGAATCATGAACATTTTCGGCAAAGGTTTCTTCATTGTTTTTCGGTTGACGGTTAACTCCAAGCAAAGCATTTAACCTGTCCAACAATAAAGTGTTTTGGGCTTCCAATTATTGATACAGCCCAGACACTACAGCATCTAACTCCGCCCTTGTGACTCCAACATCGGGAGCCGCTTGATTTGATGTGGAAGAAGTAGCGGTATTGTCATAAGCACTTCCAGATCTAACAGATCTACCTTTTCTTCCAGGAGCCATAATCACAGATAAACTTCTGGTCCTTAGAGAGAGTCTTTCAACAAATTTTTACAGAGCAATGATGAGAGCACCTTGAGTTAAATTCTCAGTGAAAGCACCAAAAATGTTAACGCTAAAAATGTATGCTAACACCCCGGTGTAAGTTGTAGTATAGTGAAAGCACCACCCGTCGGTACGGGAACTGAAAATAAGCAGAAAATAACAGAGGAATAGTAAAGAGACAACAGTTTTTATAGTGGTTCAGCTTAAAGTCAAGCCTACGTCCACTTAATCTCTTTTATTGCTGATTCAATTACAACTTTTTCAATGATTCTTCAATTACAACACGATTAAGACGAGTAGCTAAAACTACGATGTAGAAAAGCTCCTTGAATTCATGTTGAATGAGTTAGATCTTTCCCAAAGTTCGTTGAAGCGTCTTTGGTGTTTGAAGTGTTGAAGAAGTCGAGGAAACAACAGAGTATTGGCGTTCCAGAAATGATCCAAAGGTCCTTTTTCTGGTGGAGTAGGCAGGGTATTTATAGTGAAAATCTGAAAGTAGGTCGTAGGTCGTGGGCGACATATGGTCAGGTCGTAGGTCGTGAGCGACCTAAGGGACACAGGCTATGGCTTAAAATGGTTGTGCTTGATCAACTACTTCTGCTGGTAGGTCGTCGCGACCTATGGGAGTGGAAGGCGACTTATATGAAGCGACTTAGAAGAGGTAGCGACTTACTGTTTGGAGCGACCTATATGTAAGCGGCTTTACTCTGTTTTAACTCGCTAGGTCGCTGGACCTTTTAGGTCATTAGGTCTCTGAGTCCTTTAGGTTGGAGGAGGTCGCTGAGTCTTCTATCTCGTTAGGTCGCTGGACCTTCTAACCCGTTAGGTCGCTGAGTCCCTTAACTCATTAGGTCGTTGGGTCCTTAGGTCGCTAGGTTGCGCTCTTTATTAAGCCGCTGCTATGTTGGCTCGTTGAATGCTTTAGCTCGCTAACTCGCTGAATGGATTAGGTCGTTAAGTCGCTGAATGGCTTAGGTCGTTAACTCGTTGAATGGATTAGGTCGTACGCTTTCTTCGAGTAGTTGAGTCGCCATTCAGAAAGGGATTAACAACTATCCTATAACATCCACAACAACCATCAGGCCTTAATAATTTTCCAAATTATTTATTTTAAAATATCTTCGCAAGATATTTTTCTACATTGCAACCATTTGAAAATAGTTTCGAATCACTTTTCCCTCACAGAATAAATTTCCACCCAATTATTTTATTTCTACAAAAAAGCTCCAAGTCTTAATACTTAAATTTTTAAATAATTTAAATAATTTTATCCAAAAATATATACTTTAAAAATAAAAACTACTTAAAACATTTCATTTAAAATACTAGTTATTAAATTTTATAATAATTTCTCATGTAAAACTTAAGCCAAAACAAATTTTAAAATAAAAGTTATGAAATTCTATAATAATTTTTCAAATAAAAACTTTAGCCAAACTACTTTTAAAATAAAACTACATTAAAAAAAATATAAATATTTAATAATTATCTTTTAAATCATAATACCAATTTAACCTTAAAAATAATTACTACTATAACTAACTCAATAAATATTTTCCTTTAAAATGTTAACCAACTTAAATAATAAATTCTAAAAAATAATCTTTTTAAAACAACTTTAAACTCTTAACATATGCTTAATAATCTACTTTGAAAACATACTTGGCTTTTCAGAAAAATACACTTCCCATTCCAAAATAGTCCATTTAATCAGTTAATAAATCCTTCCCGATTTATCCCAATTTAATTTACGTCTCAACCCGTAAATTTCTTTCCCGCACCTTTAAAAATAAAACAACTATTTATTGTTAAAAAAATTTACCCATTCCTTCATAAATTCTCGTCGTGAGTTTATACTTCCATATATCCACTGATATCATATTCCACTTTATAAACCTAGTTTATAAATTCCATAGTCTCATCCTCCTTTTAAACATAGTTTCAAACACAAAATCAATTTCCAAATCGATTTCCAAAATTTACTCCATTTTAAAATAAATTCCATTACTTACTCAATTTTATTTCAAAACCCATTAATTTTAGATTTTACTCCTTTATTATGATTTAAAATCTTATTTAAACTAAAAATACCAATTTCATATTATTTTTTCAAAATTCTTCTTTATCTCTCCCAAACTATTTTAAACTTTGAAATTAAAAATAAATTCTTTATTTCTTCAAATAATATCACTTAAGTTTAAAAATTCATTTATCCCCATTTATTCAAAAATCTCCCTTCCCACCCTCGAAATTTATTTATTAGAATTCAAAAGAAATATCAACTTTTATTCCATTCCAATTCATTCTTAATTTATCCAAATTCTCTATAATTATTTTACTTAAAATTCCCTCTTTTATTTTCCTTTTAAAAATTCAATTTTTATGTTTTTTATATCTCATTATACCTAAAGTATATTCAGTCAAGCCATAGAATTCAATATTCTCGATGCCCAATATAATCAATATAATCTATCATAGATTATCAAATAAAACATAGACTACCAAAATAAATTCCACTACTTTGAGGAATCCAGTTGGATCCCTCCAACCTGTTTTTCCCTATACCCATAGATGTTAGCACAATATAAAAGTACCAATCCTACTTCGCTTGCGATATCGCGGTATAAATGGTCATCCACTATTATGCAGGGCGCATAGGGTCTCATCCGCTATATAATGCGGGAATCAATCACTCCAATATATATACTATCATATATAATATCACATCCAAACGGGCTCGTCTCTCCCTCATTCAAACCTTGTATAAACATTATACGATTTATTAACATCAGGCAAAATCGAACAATTTGTTTCCTTTTAGATAAACTTAATAATTAATTTTTAAAATAATATTTCTAAGATAAATATTTTTCTAGTAACTAAAATAATTAAATAAGTTTATTAAACAAGTTAATCACCATTATATTAAAACTAAACTAGTAAATAAAAATAAGTATATATATGTACATTTAGTTTCCTTCTAAAACTTAATATACTTAAAATTTTAATTTATTAGATTCAAAATCTAATTTTTATATTAACTTTCAAATATTTTAAAATTCATATTTATTTTCAAAAGTCTTATCTATACACCTTCGAACTAAAATAGGTAGGTGTGAATATATATATATATATATATATATATATATATATATATATATATATATATATATATATATATATATATATATATATATCTTTTCTGTGAATAAACAAACAGAAATTTCTTTACTGTAAAAAAAATCTTATTTTTCATTCTTCCTAGTTTTCTATGTGTGTGTGTATACACACTTAAAAAAAATTAAAATCTGATTTTGAAATCCTTCCATTTTCTTTTTCCTGTTTTAATTCTTGCATACATTTACAATCTAGAAACACTGATAATAATTTAGATTTAGATTTAAATTCCAAATTACCTTACTACTACCTCGATGACACACTCCAGGCAACCCGCTGCATGAACCTCCATGCGTCGACCCCTAGGGCACCGACTGTAACGTCCCGCCTTTTCGCACACTTTAAACCGACACACGTGCCAGTTCAAACCATACGGAAGGGCGGATTGTTATGGGGTAAATAAGAAAAACAGAGAAGAAATAAAAACAAAACAGAATCTCACAGCGGAAGGATAAAATATAATAATAAATATACAGTTCAAAACAGTTTACAAACACTTGATTTGCTTTATACAATAAATATCAGAGTTACACATACCAATACAATCAATGCAGCGTAACAGTATGAGTGTGGTGCAATACTATAGATAATAATAATACGACTCCTTCGTCTTCGTCTTCAAAGCTAAAGTCTTCGATCCTAAAACGCTCGGACTGACCCGAGCGAATTTGAAAAGACAAAAACACTCGAGTCAGACTAAAAGATCTTATGTGAGTTAAATTAACAGAAATAAATATGAGTACAGTAACTCAAGAGATGTTCGGGATTTACATCTCTTAAGGATCCGTTAAACTATTTACTATGTAGTATATTGCGCTATTGTAATAGTGTCTATTTATAAAATAAACTTACTTTTAAATAGCGTTAAGGCTTTACATTTTCCACCTTAACACGTAAAATGCCAATAGTCTATACAGTACCGTAATACCTCCTGATCGGGAGGCTACCAGATGATACTCCATAGGTACGACACAAATAGAAACTCGTAGTAAAGGCTCGATATGGTAGGTGACACGGCACAACTAGGCAATGCCAGGGTAGATATACCAATTGCTATCCAGGCTGGTGGAAACGCGTAGCCGCAGTTACCGCCCACCTCGGACTAACTCCCCAAAATCAAAATATAGAAGTGGCCACTGAATCAATCCAAAATCAAAGTATAATATCGAAGAGGAGGGTCCGATCAGAGGAATGACCTCATTGGCCTGAGAATCGCTCCTGTTTTAGCCACCTTATGCCAACTCACGGGAGTCGGGTCCACGTATTTACCTTACAGGAAACGTCGCCACCACCTACTTCATTCTGGAATCTCCACCGCGTACACGGTTAGTAAAAGTGGTTTTCGGTATCGACAGAGAGTATGTCCATATCCGATCCCGGTCTCTTTGCCAACCCATCGTTATTATAACACCGCGGTCATTTAAAAATAGCTCATACTTTAAAACCAGAATAAACATTTCCATTTTAAAATTATGAATACGATATCATTTTAAAACCCAAAACAATATGATATCCTTTATCCCAAATATAAACCTTTTCAAAAATCCAAATGCTTTAAAATTTATAACGTTTGAAAGCCAAATATCCTTTCAAAGCATAATATTTCGAAATTCATAATTTAAAACCATAACTTTTAAAACTTGAATGGTTTGGATATTCAACGGTATATGAATTAAAAGGTTTAACTTAAGTGTTACTTTGTAAAGAGAATAGTTCTCATGGCTTTACAAATACATTTCTTTATTAAAGTCTAAACCAAAATTTGTATTATCTCTCTCAAGTTCCAAAACCACTTCAATTTATATATATATACGTATATCCATTTGGAGTATTAATATTTCAAACTAAAGTTGGATTTTATTCTTTCAACAAATCGAATGTTCTATTAATTAGTCTTGAATATTCACATAAAATCCATAAATAAATAAAAACTCCAATTTCTAGTAATAAAATATATTTTGTTTTTCAATTCAAATTATACTAGAATATTCATTTCAATTTATCTTGGGAAAAATCCAATTATAAATATCATATCTTAAAATTTCCAAACTTAACATTTAAACATATGATATAAATTATCAAACTCCATTTTCTTAATTTTTCCATTTTTAATAAAGAGATTTATACACCTTTTAATTTCAAAATTTTCAACTTCATATGTATATATATGGAAGAATAATATTTATACAATATAAAATTTAAGATTATTATAAACCGTATTCCATCCAAACCATAGAAATCACATTTAAATAGTTATATATATACCGCGGTGCCTGTATATAATTTTCTATCCTATGGTCAAGTGATACGGATATTTATCATTTCAATCCGCAATTTAAAAGATATAAAATTTTGCGGTTATATATCATTTCAAACCACAATCCCGAATGAAATGAAATATGCATGATAATTTGCAATTTAATGATATACAATAAACATCCATTCATCAACATCATCCATCATCAAAATCGCAATCATCAATCAATATCAATCAATAACAATATTATTTTTGGTACTACATAACAGGTAATACTGGCAATTTTATTCAAATTAAATTTGACAGCTATTAATCTATAGTCTATATTCAGTAATAAATTATATAACTGTTAACTAGCAGTTCATATACAAACAAATAAATTTTTAACTGTAAACATATACGCAATAAATTAATTAAATTAACAGTTAAATTCAATAAATGCAATTCAGCAGATATGAATGAAATAAGCATGCCAAATACTCATAAATAAATTCTATTCATTTCTAAAATTAATTTAACAAACATAAAACCTTCTAGAAGTTGTGAGTGGGTTAAAACACTCACCTTTTGAATTTAAATCGAATTTAAATCCGATTTAAACCCAAAAATTCGCCCGTCTCGAAATTCGTCCAAACCAGCGTCATCAAGTCCGGAATTAAATTACGATCCTAACAAAAGAAATTTCGCGTGAAACGGATATCGTATGACGAAGTTATGTTGAAAATTTGCTGTTGAAATTAAATAAAAAAATTAAGAAAAGAACACACTTTCACCTAACATGCTTTTACACGTCACGTTCACATATGCCATGCTCACGCTACAGGTACTATCTTCTACACGCAACCGAGGCAGCCCCTTCACGAAACTACCACCGTTGACCAACGCTCGCCGCCGCTAGGGGCCACCATCGACCAAGCCTCTACCACCATCAGACTCCACTCCTCCGGCCGCCCCTTAGGCCAAGCTCCGGTCGCCTATTTCGCCGCCTGCCGCCACCCAATTTCGAACCCTAGTTTGAAATTTTAGCCCAATCCGACCATCAACTTGCCATGAAACCCATATGGATGCGATCCCCTCGGCCTCCTCTACAATACCCAGAAAGGAAATTGCGATCAGACGAACTTTGATGCGACGCTGATGAACGGCCATAACTGATTTGCTCAGATCTGGACACACAGAAACTCGAATCGAAAAACGGACCGCAGATCTGAGTTGCGCTTGCCAAAATCTTCAACATATATTTTTTTTCAGAATTTTTAGAGTAGTTTGAAATTTCGTTTTGTTTTTGAATTGGTTGGATCTAGGGTTTGCACCCATTGAAGAAGAAGAGGAGCTTGAAGAAATATGCGCAGATAAATGAAATTAGGCGGAGGCTAGGGCTGAATAGCTGGGTTTATATAGAGGGTTAGAGGTAGCGTAGATAGACCGTAGAATGAACGTACGAAACAAACTATGGCCCAAAAAGCCCGCTATGCCTTCGGAACAGAATTTATTAAATCTATATATCCAAATAGGTATTTTAAGATATTCTGAACGCGATGGAAAAAGTTTCATGTCCAAATTTGATCGAATGAAGAAGTTATGCTGAAAACAAAATTTCCAAATTGATTTCAAATTGATTTTATTAAAATTGATTTCAAGGCGTTTCACGCCTGTACGATCAAACGACAACTCCGATCGATACGAAACTTGAAACCCTATAATAATTCACCGATACGGATCCGATGAAACTGGTTTCGTCGAAATCCGAGTCCGTGGCCAAAATGGCTATTTTTAATATTCATTAAATAAATTAAATAAATTATAAAAATCCAAATTTTTATATTATATTCTAAAATTGTCCAAATGGTATTACTTATATAATTTAATCAATTTCAAATGATTTAACAAGCTTGGATGTGAATTAAAATTATAAGTATATCAATTTGCAGTGTAAATTTCTACACTTTCCTATAATTAAGAATTATAAAATTAAATGCTCAAAACCCCATATATTAGATTTTAACTTTTATATACTCATTCTTTATCCAAACAGGGATGCCACATACTTTGGTTCATGATTCAAAATATTATTCTTAAAGTCCATTTTAAATTTCAGTAACGTAGTATTCAACGTTAAATTTAATAAATCCTGTTATTTAATAATTATTGCTTAGAACCTGATTTTAATCTTCCCATTATCTATTTAATTCCTTCTAGAATCATAGCTAATATTTGTCATCCCTTCATTACCCAAATGTTCTTATCCCATCAAATTTTAAGTTATCGAAATATTAAATGTCAATTTCTTTAATTGCACTAAATTTATCTATTAAAGGTTGCACTTAACCCAAATACATAAAACTTGCCCAATTTCTCCTTAAATCAATAACCTTCATATACAAATATGTTTATCATAAATTTTATCTACTCTTCCTTTTTAGGTAATGTCCTATATATTAGATTTCCATGTAATTTGCAATAAATCATACTCGTAGTTATATCACATAAATGAATAAATAAGTGTTGACTCTATTCTTTTGATTCAACATTGGTTTACGTTATATTTCATTAATATATCTACATACATCAGGATTTTTAAAAATGGTTGTAACGTGAAATCTCGTCTACTTCCCATTTTATATTTAAGGCTTCTAAAACCGATTCATATCATTTCTCTAGTCCAAATTTTATTAATATAACCTTAAATTTAATTTATTCCTATCGATGTAATGGTTAAACACAAATTTCACTTATTTGCAATAAATCCACAAATTGGATTTCAAATTTTCAAATAAATAAATAAATTTTAGTTTATCACTTCTTAAATACCCAAACGTCAATGCCTTAATTTAAACTGCATTTATTACATTTTACAAAAATCCTCCATCTTAAGTGACAAATCAAAACTACCCTAACTACACAATTTAGGGTAACTAATTCCAATTGCTTTTCCATTAAACTACATAAATTGTCCAATTGCAACCTACGTAGAATGTTTATTTATTTACAATCCTACTGTTTAAATGAATTGATCCTTTACGGTATAATTCACATTTGACTTGATTTCTCATTTATTTTGCAAAACAGTAAATTTCAATTGCTACCAACATTATATTTAATATTAGATTTCCAATTAATTCTATTGGAATCAATATATCTTTATATATATACTTTACGTATAAATATCTAAATTACCAAATCAAGTACATTTATTAGAGACAACATTCAATAAAATTAATTATCACACTTATTGCATTTATTTATTCCAACGGACACTTTTATTTAGTCACTATTTATTATTACAACCAAATGTACAATCTCCACTATTTATTTTATATTAAATGAATTCCATTCTAGTAAATATTTTTATTAATATTCACTGATTCACATTTATATTGGTTTCTTATATTTAACTTATAACAAGGTGTGCAAATTTACATGGTTCAAATCTATTTCCATGTAACTATTAAATTGTTACATTAAATTCCAATTACTATAACAAATTACTACATTTTCTCAAATAAAATCTTAAGACTTTTATTTTATTCTAAATTAGGTTAGAAATCGTATTAAATTAATTCATTAAATATCATCAAATTTAACGGGTCGTTACACTGACCTCACCTCATGCGAGCAACCGCTAGACACCAACTCCCCCGCACGCGACCAAACTCGACCTCGAACTCCTTCCAGATTCGTGGTTTCCTCTGAGCTTGCCTGAGCACCTTAAGCTGGCAAACCCCAAAAACCCTCATCTTGAAGCCTCCTCGAGCCGCTCGCCGTGCGAGCTTCCCTCCTTTACTAATTCGTTCACCAGCAACTCACTCATGAACACGAGTCACCATGTCTCGCGACCGACGATGCCCACCCCTCGAACTCAAGTCCCATGCGTTCGCCAGAATCACCAACCCAATTCGCGCGTAAAGCCTTGAAGCCGATTGAAATCGAGCAACAGCTCGAGTTGATTTTCTCTCATTTTCATTTTTTTTAATCGAGTTGAGTTCGTTCATCTTCAATTTAAGTGAGGAAGGGGAAAGAGAACCTGTGATTGACAGCGGCCATTATTTTTATAGGCTCTCGATTTTAAAAGAAGGGAGGAAGAATAAAATTTATGTGATATAAAAGAAAGATGGTTCAGGATTTATTTTATTTTATGTATTGAAATCGATTTAAATAAATGATCGTGATTTGAATTGAGGTGGAAGGTTGTGTGACGAAAATGCCTTGCTACAGTAACATGAAGTGAATAAAAATACAATTGATGTGAAGGAATTTCAACTGATGATTGTCTAGGATATAAATATAAATTTGTTCAAATTCAAAACAAAATTGTCTCGATAAATGCAACCTAAAATTTAGAACTCCTATCGAGGCGTGCTGCTAGGCATTTGTAATGTTATACCCCTATTTCGAACACAATGGAAAAAGTTACGTGTCCTAATTCGATTGTACGGTGAAGATAGCTTTTTGGACCAAGTTATTATATTGAATTTTCGATATTAATTCAGCGCGTTAATCTACCGTACGGTCACACGACAACTCCAAACGCTACGAAATTTGAAATCCGATAATAATACACTAATACAGATCCAATGGAATTGGTTTTGTTGAATTCCGAGACTATGCCTCGGAAGGTTATTTTTAAATATCGATTTAAACGGTATATTTTTAAAACTGAGCAAATCACTTCCAAATGTAACTTTTAAAATTCTATTGTCTTTAATATTATTAATATAAGTTTTACAAGCCTTTAAAGTATTTTTAACAAGCATCAAACTGAAGATTCGATATTTTACCCAACTTCTAATAATTAAATTCAATAATTTAACTGCCAAATAAATAGTGATATTTGAAATTCAAGTTAAACTAAATTTCAAATATTAAAAATCAATTAAACATTTCAATTTTTAGTATCCAAAAATTCCGGGTCGTCACATTCTTCCCCCTTAAAAGAATATCGTCCCGAAATTACCTGTTAAGCAAAGTGATACAATATCCATTATTTTTTTACAAACCAACAGTTTTTGACAACCCTCCCAAACAATCTTTTTATTTTAAACACACTAACACTCTTTCTAACTTTCCAAACCGATCTATAGGTTCCAAACAATATTTTCCCCTTAATAATTCAAATTATAGTTTAAACCAAATTTTAAACTATCAAAATTTTCATAAAATTTTTGTTACTCCCTAAATTTTCAAAAAATTTCGCCAGCGTCTCCTTTGCACGGCTAGATCGGTACAACTACAAAATGCCTCTACGGCCCCCAAATTTCAAAAGACAACAAAATGCCAAGTGGCTAGATCAGAAAACCATCAAATTTTATAAGACAATTCAAATACATACCTTTTTGTCGGACCTTACAATTTTATCTTCTCATATCAAAATCATCAATTTCCTTTTTGCTTTTAAATACGTGCATACTACTTAGCAATAATAGCCAATCATAGAATTCAAAATCATTTTATTCACTTTTTCAACATAATTTTCAATATCTATTTCATTCAAGTTCGTACGATGTACATATATCATTCGTATGCAATATCCAATCTGATCGGTTACTCGATCACACAATTTCACTTCCGAACTAGTATCGTCCACCCGACTTCCTAGTGCGGCATCAGATCTGGTTTCTTGATAAGAAACCGTCATTCTCCTTGCATAGCCATTCACTATGATAAAGAATTTCCAGAATCAATCAAAAATCCATATCCAAGGTTCGCCTTCGAAAATCGAGTGAAATATCCCAACGCGGATCAGTATAACTACCTCAAAATTCTATGCTCGAATTTGGATCAAATCGTCATGCAAATAAAATAATACGCGTACATCCTACGTATTTATTCTAATTGGTTATTAGCTATATTAATTATCTTTTTATTCACATTAGATTTCTATACTCATATTCTCAATTATCCAATTTCACTCTTTACTTAATCTTCATTCAATTATTAACTTGGAATATTTTTCCAATACCAATTTTTAAGTTAGAATTTCACCATTTACCTTCCTTAAGTTTATTATATATATTCTATACACTTTAATATTTATTTTTACTTCACTACTTAAGCTTTTATATCTGTTTTTATTCAATTTACATTTTCAATTCCTTTTGAATTCAATCTATCTTCAAACTTAGAATATTGAATTTTATTCATCTTATCTCAAACCTTTTAAATTAGTCATTTCTTTAATTAGTTCCACTTACTAATCTATTTTAAATCTCAAGCAGTTTTTATTTAAAAACTTTTATTATTTTAGTTCACTTCGAACTAATTCTACCACTTTACTTAACCAAATCCCAATTGAATTTCAAATATTTAGTTTAAATTCCATTTACTTACAATTTAAATTAGGTTGTTTCATTCCCACATTAATTTCCAACTTAATGAATTTATATTTCAATGGATACTTTACTTAGTCTTCTTATAATGTTCTTTAAATTCAACTTTATTTTCCTTAATTCAGTTACACTTCAATGTAATTCAAATTTTTAACATCTATAAGTTTCCCAACTTATTTGCTTTTCATTTGCTAACTTCTTTTAATTTACTTCATTTAATTGGCTTACATTCTAACTTATTTCGTTTTATTACTTACTTCAAATTTTTAACTCCCCGTCAAGTTAATTTTTTCTATTCTACAATATTTCAAACTTTACTAGTTATCAAATCCATTTATATTTCCATAAACATTTTAAATAAGATTTCAGAGTCTTTTTAATAATTACTCAACATTTCAAAATCATTTTTGAAATCAATTATATACATAACTCATTTGCATAAAAAATTATCCTTTGACTTTTAAACCCGGTTTTGCAAACAACTCCAATTTAAAACGTTTTGGTAGCAATTCCTCTCTTGGAAACTCAAAAATAAACATCGATGATACTGCAGTCATCACCGAAGTTATTTTCCAGCGACCGAAGTAAGTTTAATGCTTTTATTCTTCCTTTTTTTAAAACATTTTTAAAAAATTTTAATTCCAAATTTCACCAGAATTCAAATCGAATTCAAAAATATTTCCGATAATATCACTATTATTCCTTCAAAACATTGGAAAATCATTTTCAACTCAAAGGAAATTAAATTTAGTCAAAATTTTCAAATTTAAAATCTTTTCAATCTATATTAAAATATTACTCAGTAATTTCATCTCATTTCAATAATAAATCACATTTACAAATTCATTCTGTTATATGAATTAATTTCTTAAATTTTGGTTAGAGTTTGTCTTTCATCTCAATTAACATAACAACAATGACAATTATTTAATATTATCACTTCCTAACAACCAAGCAACCATATATACTTATAATAATTTACGAAAAATTATTCCTTCCATATATAAAAAAAATGGGTTAAATTATTTAATGTACCCCATTTAAAATAACACGGCGTCGATTTGCCTAGTTTAAGAGTTTAGAAATCCCTATCGATACAGCTGTCCAAACTGCACTGATCAGAATTCATAAACACTCAACTGATAAGTCAACACAATACTATTTTTTTTTTATTCACTAACAAATATTACTGGCTCAAACTCATTCTAGAGTACCACTGACTCTATTTCCAATGTGTAATCCCCACCAAAGCCAAGTTTCTCACTTAACCTTCAGCTCTGATATTACAATGTCACAACTCGATTTTTCAATGCTCGAAAATCGACGTCAATACGTCCACTGTATTAAATGCCGTACAATCGAAAGCCGAAAAACAATACTGTAAGGGAAAGAAGGAGGTAGAAGAAGAAATAGAAAAAAATATCAGAGTCTCACAATCGCAGCGGAACAATATATAATAGATACATGACTGATCTTTAAACAAAAAGAACTATATACGTTTTATACATAACGTCATCAGAGTAAAACAAAATTCATAGCACACATCAGGACAATTATCATAACCTGTCATAACAAAAACTAACTATGCAGTTAATCATACACAGCGGAATATACATTAAATACTTATGATACGTCTCGCCATCCCGCTCGTCTCTAGAGCTCCACAACATCCTTTCCTGTATTCTATAATACTCAGTTTGACCCGAGCATTATAGTGAAATAACACCCGAGTCGGTCTGGAAAACCAGCGTGAGAAATCACACTCAATTTGGATTGTTAAAGTTTCCAAAATCCTTTGAAATTAAAGGTATCTCGTAAGAACACGCCACAAATAAACATGTCGGGTTTTTACGTTACGAGAACCAAAACATTTTTATCAAATCCATCTGATATTATAATAGTGTCTATAGAAAGTAAAATAGAATCTAGCTGAAATGCTTGCATCTCACGTTCCAGCAATAGTTGGGCACAATAACAACCTTATAGGCGCTTATTGGAGATTGGATTCCATACAATGGCAGGGCTACTGGGGTACCACCTGTCAAAGTACCTGGTCTAGATCAGAGTACCGAGGATCCACCCTAATCCCATGCAACACAAGACCGGAGCCACCACTTACTGGATAGTCCGAATAAGATCACCCGCGGTTGGGATCAGCAACCGCCCACACAGCCGAATAAAAGGAACATCTAAACAGGGATGACCTTACCCTAATTGGTTGCTAGGCACTTAGTCTTGTTGCACCTTCGCTGTTTTAGC
The DNA here is from genome assembly GCA_030765085.1 of Allium cepa. Lineage (NCBI taxonomy): Eukaryota > Viridiplantae > Streptophyta > Magnoliopsida > Asparagales > Amaryllidaceae > Allium > Allium cepa. The sequence continues at coordinate 867,634,707 of CM060943.1, read as the reverse complement.
CATTCTTGGTTGATGAGGCTTGAGGCTATGCGTTACCTATTTAGCACATATACACTTAGAATGCTCATTGTCCCCATGACGATGTTCTGATAGCATTCATCTATACAAGTCTGTTCCTAGTCCGAACGGAACCAAAGGCACTACTCCTACTACATCCATTTCGGATTCACCCTTAGGATTAGAAGCGATTAGCCCTTGCACTTCACTGCCCCATCTTCGACTCCCAGCTCTTGTCTTCCTCACGAAAACATTCAAACCAGATCGTAGTGGTTTTCGGGAAATTAATCCTGATCCCGGTCTCTTCGAAATGATCAACGCATTGGCAAATATTGATAGTCGGTTATTTAACTATCATATAACATCCACAACAACAATCAGGCCTTAATAATCTCCCAAATTATTTATTTGAAAATATCTTCTCAAGATATTTTTCTATATTTCAACCATTTGTAAATAGTTTCAAATCACTTTTCTCTCACGGAATAAATCTCCACCCAATAGTTTTATTTCTACTGAAAAGCATCAAGTCTTAATACTTAGATTTTTAAATAATTTAAACCATTTTATCCAAAAATATATACTTTAAAACACTTAAAACAAAAACTACTTAAAACATTTCATTTAAAATACTAGTTATGAAATTTTATAATAATTTCTCATGTAAAACATAAGCCAAAACAAATTTTAAGATAAAAATTATGAAATTCAATAATAATTTTTCAAACAAAAACTTTAGCCAAACTACCTTTAAAATAAAACTACTTTAGAAAAATATAAATATTTAATAGTTATCTTTAAAATCAAAATGCCAATTTAACCTTAAAAATAATTACTACTATAGCCAACTTAATAAATATTTAGCTTTAAAATTTTGACCAACTTAAGTAATAAATTCTCAAAAACATTCTTTTTTAAACAACTTTAAACCCTTAACTTATACTTAAAAATCTTCTTTGAAAACATAATGGCTTTTCAGAAAAATACACTTCTCATTCCAAAATAGTCCATTTAATCAGTTGATAAATCCTTCCCGATTTATCCCAATTTAATTTACGTCTCAACACGTAAATTTCTTTACTAAACCATTAAAAATAAAACCACTATTTTTTTTAAAACAAATTACCCATTCCTTTATAAATTCCCACCATGAATTTATACTTTCAAATATCCACTGATATCTTATTTCACTTTATAAACCCAGTTTATAAATTCCATTGTCTCATCCTCCTTTTAAACACAATTTCAAACACTAAATCGATTTCCACATCGATTTCCAAAATTTACTCCATTTTATAATAAATACCTTTACTTATTCAATTTTATTTCAAAACCCATTAATTTCAGATTTTACTCCTTTATTATGATTTAAAATCTAAACTAAACTGAAAATACCCATTTCATTTTTTTTTTCAAAATTCTTCTTTATCTCTCCCAAATATTTTAAACCTTGAATTTAAAAATAAATTCTTTATTTCTTTAAATAATATTAGTTAAGTCTAAAAATTCATTTATCCCCATTTATTTAAAAATCTCCCTTCCCATACTCGGAATTTATTAATTAGAATTTAAAAAAATCAACTTTTATTATATTCCAATTCATCCTTAATTTATCCAAATTCTCTATAATTATTTTGCTTAAAATTCCCTCTTTTATTTTCCTTTTAAAAATTCAATCTTTATATTTTTGAAATCTCACTATACCCAAAATAACATTCAATATTCTCAATTCCCGATATAATCAACATAATCTATAATAGATTATCAAATTAAACATAGACTTCAAAAATAAATTCCACTACTTTAAGGAATCCAGTTGGTTCTCTCCAACATGTTTTTCCCTGCATCCAAAGATATTAGCACAATATAAAAAACCAATCCCACTTCGAGCTGGATTTCGTGGTATAAAGTGTCATCCGCTATTATACGGGGTGCATAGGGTCTCATCCGCTATATAATGCGGGAATCAATCACTCCAATATATATACTATTATACACAATATCACATCCAGACTGATTAACTCACCTTCGATTTTTAAATTTAAATGGTAATCCAAATGAGTGAGATTAACTCACCTTTGATTTTTAATTTGCAGTCTGATCCAAACTGGCTCGTCTCTCCCTGATTTCAGACCTTGTATAAACATTATATGATTTGTCAACATCAGAGAAAATCAAACAATTTGTTTCCTTTTAGATAAGCTTAATAATTAATTTTTAAACTAATTTTTCTAAGATAAATATTTTTCTAGTAACTAAAACAATTAAATGAGTTTATTGAACAAGTTTATCTCCATTATATTAAAATTAAACTACTAAAGAATAATAGATATATGTGTACATTTATTTTCCGTCTGAAACTTCATATACATAAAGATTTAATTTATTTAGATTCAAAATCTAAATTTTATATAAACTTTCAAATATTTCAAAATTCATATTTATTTTCAAAAGCCTTATCTATACACCTTTGAACTATGTATGTCTGCATATACATACATATACATATATATATATATATTTCTTGTAACGACCCAAAATTTTCAATTCAGAAAATTGCAGATAGTTAGGAAAAGAAGAAAAGAGAAAGAAGAAGAAATAGAAACAAGTCATAGAAACCTCACATTCACAGCGGATCAACATATAATATCACATAAAATAACAGTTTACAAAGGAAAACTGTATCAGTCAATTACATTCTAATACATCAGAGTACAACATTTACACAATCACTTGGACAGTTAAAATAACTAGTCCCATATAAAAAACAATATATCACAGTTGTATACACTCCTTGCATTCCTGCCATCTAGCCCGTCCTCTGAGCTCTAGAACGTCCTTACCTATAAATATGTAATACTCGGTCCGACCCGAGCATTACATCAAAGTAACACCCGGGTCAGGCTGGAAACCACCGTGAGTAAACCCACCTAACATGGAATACAAAAGCATGCAACTTATATAACCCGAGTAACTTGTATCAATTTACAACTTCACAAGTCGTTATAGACATCACTTACATCACACATCAATTTCTAAGTACCAAAACTTAGATTAAATGGTCCAATTCACTTAAATCATTCTATTCCAGCATATTGATTTCACATATCAATTTATAAAGAATCGAAGTGGTTGCGGGTATTTGCTAATACCCGACTCCTGTCTCTTCGAATCCAATGTCATCTTAACCCAAGTTATTCAAGTGAATACATTTTACTTTTAGATACTCGAGGTCACTTTACACAACATTTCATCACAAATAACCACATTATCACTGTTCAACCCATCATATCATATTACAGAAACATTTCATATCACGTAACATCATGATCACATAACAGTGATGACAAATAAATCTAAGGCATTCAAATATCATTCAATCATTCATAATTGTTAACTCCGCCTCGGTTTTGACATAGCGACTTGAAACGATACCGACCTAAGGCTCAAACAGATGCCGACCTAAGGCTTAACAGGGGAGCCGACCTAAGGCCTAAGGGGCATGCTGACCTAACACTTCAACAAGTATGCCGACCTAATACTTTGAAAAGGCTACCGACTCAACACGGATGCCGACCTAACAGTCTAGGGAGATTGCCGATTTAACTGGTTGCCGACCTAACTACCTTAACAGGAATGCCGACCTAAGGTCGAAAAGGGATACCGACTTAAGAGAGGCGCCGACCCAAGATAGCTACCGACCTAAGTCGCGGCCGACCTATGACCAATGTTAAGTCGGTCACGGCCTAAGCAAAGGAAGGCAAGTTCAATGCAGCTACTTGGCACAGTGGCCTCTTAACTCGTACACGATCCAGGACTTACCAGTTGGACCGTGACTTACGACTTACCAAGTTAACTCGTCCACGACCTAAAGCCGCTGAATATAAGCCTGATGCCATATTGCTGAGAAGAGGTGGTGTTGACTCGGAGGCGACCTAGGACTTGTACAAATGAACTCTTGTGAAGCCATGGAGGGGCCAGATGAATCGGCCACGACCTACCTTAGACCGGCCACAACTCACCTTAGACCGGTCACGACTTATGACCTAAGGGGGGATTTCCCCTATAAATACCAACCTACCTCAAGCATGAAGGGGACTTTTGGCCGATCTCTTGAAGCGCCAATACTCTGCTGAATTCTCGACTCAATCAACACTTCAAGTATGAAAGACATCTCAACTAACTTCGAGAGGAAATCTAATACAATCTACATGGATTTAAAGAATTCTTCTGCATCAAAGTTCTAGTTGTCTGTCTCATCGGAATTGTAATTGAAGATTGTTGTAAAAGTTGTAATCAATTCAGTAATAAAGAGAGTTAAAGTGGACGTAGGCTTACCCTAAGCCGAACCACTATAAAAACTGTTGTTTTTCTGCTTTTTCTGTGATTTCTCTGCTTGTTTGTAGTTCCTGTGTACACGGGTGGTGCTTTCACTCAACTTCAATCTACACCGGGGTGTTAGCGTCTGATTTTTACGTTAACATTTTTGGTGCTTTCACTGAGAAACCAACTCAGGAAACTTCCACCATTGCTCCACAAAGGATTGTTGAAAGGATTTCTTTTAAAACCAGAAGTTTATTGGAAATAATGGCTCCTGGGAGAAAACGAAGTTCTGTAAGATCCGACAATGTTCAAGAGAACACCGCTACCTCTCCTCCTTCAAGTCAGGCAGCTCCAACTGTTGGAGTTACATGAGCAGAATTGGACGCCGTAGTTTTGGGATTGAATCAGCAATTGAATGCTCAGAATGCATAGTTGGAAGCCCAGAATGCCCCGAATGCCCTGATCATGAGTAAGTTGAATGATCTACTAGGGGCAAATCGTCAACCGGTTAATAATGATGGGAACCCTACTACGGGAGTTCAGGATGTTGAAGGGAACATTTCTCAAAGAGCCGCAGACCCTGTGGAAAGGACTCCTCCTCAAGCTGGAGGATCTGGACCGCATCCGACCCTCCGTGAACGACTGCCAAGGCAGAATTCAGAGAGAGTGGCTGATGTGTGCCCTCCAGAGCCTGTAAATGATGAAGAGTATTTTTCGGCTATGGTTCGCCAAATCATGAAGGAAAGTATGCGAAGAGATGAAGATGAAAAAGAGTGGGGATTTGCTCCAAGCAAAACTCCATTTACTGAAAAGATCTCGAAGGCAGAGTTCCCAAGGAAATTCGTTCCCCCTACTATTCCGGCTTACAAGGGGACGAGTGATCCTAACGAGTTTCTATATAAGTACGACTGGCATATGACTGGTGCCAGGGCGTCTGATGAAATTAAATGACGATACTTCCCGGTTTATCTAGAAGGTGTAGCTCTATTGTGGTTTACAAAGCTTCCAGTCAGGTCCATCGACCAATTCTCCGATTTGACCAGGAAGTTCAAGGAGCAATTTCAATTGTATGCTTCTAAAGCAAAGGATATAATGTCACTATCGAGTCTAGAGCAAAATCCGGGAGAATCCATCAGATCATTTTTGAATCGCTTTAACATAGCGGTGGCTGAAGTAGATGATGCTGAGCCACGCATGGTCCTAACATACTTGATGAGGGCGATTGACAAGTCGAGTGAATTTGGAAAATGGTTGAAAATGAAAGAACCAAACTCACTTGACAAATTCTACAAGAAAGAGGATGAATTCATGCGTTTGGAGAGCCTCCAAACGCCGGCTAAGGTGGTATCAACGGAAGCCGGGAACAATGGTGCTGCTTCGAACAAGAAAGAACCTAACACTTAGAAAAGGGGAAATGATGGTGGAAAGAAACAGGGAGACGCTAAGAAAGGCCATGCTTTCAATTTCACACCCTTGACCGATACCCCTGAAAACATCTTCTTTGCAACCAAAGATGATGTCAATTATCCGACACCACCTAAAATGAGAGTTGCGATTAAGATGGAAAAAAGTGGAAGGTTCTGTCGGTTCCACAACCAGCTCAGCCATGACACCAACGAATGCCGTCAGTTGAAAGAGGTGATTGAACAACTCTTGAAGGAAAACAAACTCCAGCAGTATGTGAAAAGGAACAGAAATGCCCCAGCCTCGTCAACTCAAGGACAACAAGTTCCCGCTCACCATCCTGCCTCAAGTGAGAAGGCCGTGGAACATGAATCGGAAAGGCCTGTCATCAATATAATAACCGGAGGACCTCACCCAGCAAGCAAAAGCTGGGGCGAGATGGAAAGGTATGCCCGGGCCATGAGGCATGTACCAGCTGAAGAGAATGTTTTTGTCTTAGAGAATGATGCGCCATTAAAGCAACAAAAGACTTCCACAGATGATATTGTGTTCAGTGCCAGGGATTCTTTAGGTATTGAGGCTCCGACCATAGATCCTTTGGTCATATCCGCTGGTATTGGGCCGGCAACTGTGAGAAGAGTTCTAGTTGATTGTGGAGCTTCATGCAACATCCTCTTCAAGAAGACCTTCGATCAAATGAAAATTCCAATGGCTGAAGTTCAAGCTTCGTCACTTAAGATTGCTGGGTATGCTGGAGAACCCAAGCAGCCGATTGGGACCATTGATTTGTTTGTAGAACTCGAAAAGGGACTAAGGAAGGTAGCTCGAAAGCAAACCTTTATAATTGTTGAAGAATTCTCTGCCTACAATGCCATTTTAGGCCGACCAACTCTTGCTGCGTTTAAAGCTGTTCTTGCCCCATGGTGTCTGACTCTAAAATTCCCCACAGATAACGAAGTTGGTGTGATTAAGGGAGACCAAGATGCGGCGCGAGAATGTTACTTTGCAGAGTTGCGAGAAACAAGGAAAAGAGAAATGGGAAAAGGTGCGGCGGCTCCAGTCCGCACCAAGGAACCAACCTTGTAGCAATTACAGGGTGGACCCTGCACTGGCGAATGTAGTGGTGCACGAAGATAGATGGATCCAAGGAAAGCCAGTGCAGGAGAGAATAGGGTAGTACCGATAGAGGTAATAGTGCCGGTGCCCGTTGACCCAAAGGACCCAAACAAAGTACTTAGTGTGGGTTCGCAGCTCAACACAACAATTCAGAATGTTCTGATTTCATTTTTGAAGGCTAATTTGGATGTATTCGCTTGGACTCATGCTGACATGTGCGGAATATCCCCAGAGATTGCAGTACATACTCTGAACATTGATCCAAAGTTTACACCCGTGAAACAGAAGAAAAGAACTCAGGGTCCTGAGAGAACGGCAGCGTTAAAAGAAGAAGTGGATCGGCTCATGGAGAACGGTTTCATCAGAGAATCTACTTATCCAAATTGGGTATCAAATCCAGTGCTGGTGGAAAAGGCTAATGGAAAGTGGAGAGTATGCATTGATTTTTCAGATCTGAACAAAGCCTACCCCAAAGACTGTTTCCCGCTGCCCAGGATCGATCAGTTGGTGGATGGGACGGCGGGACATGAATTGTTATCTTTTATGGATGCATACTCCGGATATAACCAGATTATGATGCATGAGCCAGATCAAGAGGATACTAGTTTCATCACAGATGTTGGACTCCACTGCTACAAGGTCATGCCTTCCGAACTCAAGAATGCAGGGGCGACTTACCAAAGGCTTGTTAATGCCATGTTTAAACCACAGATTGGCAAGACAATGGAAGTTTATGTTGATGATATGCTAGTAAAGTCTAAGAAAGCAGTGGACCATATGGATCACTTGGCAGAGATGTTTGCAGTACTCCGCAAGTACAGAATGAAGCTTAATCCCCTAAAATGTTCATTGGAGTGGAGTCCGGAAAGTTTTTGGGTTTCATTGTGAGCGCTAGGGGCTTTGAAGCCAATCCAGCTCAGATCACTGCCCTGAGAGAGGTTAAGGCTCCTAGAACGAAGAAGGAATTGCAAAGTCTCAATGGAAAGGTTGCTGCTTTGAGTCGGTTCATTTCCAAAGCTACTGACAAATGCATTCCATTCTTCGATGCTCTGAAGAAAGGAAGGAAAAACTTTGAGTGGACTCCTGAATGTCAGAAAGCATTTGAGGAGTTGTTCGTCATATGGAAGTGCCTCCGATACTTTCAAAGCCTGACAGTGGTGAAGATCTCTTCGTATATTTGGCAATTTCGTCTCATGCTCTTAGTGCAGTATTTGTACGGGAAGACACAAGGATTCAATGCCCAGTCTATTATATCAGCAAAAGATTCACTGGGGCAGAGATGAACTATTCAAGATTAGAAAATCTCTCCTACTGTTTGTTGATCGCATCAAGAAAATTGAGGCCGTATTTCCAAGCTCATCCCATCAAAGTCTTCGCTGATCAACCTCTAAAGCAAGTCCTATTCCGTCCTGAGACTTCGGGCCGTCTTTTGAAATGGAATATTGAACTCATCCAATATGATATCACTTACCATCCCCGAAAATCAATTAATGGACAAGCTTTGGCAGATTTCATCGCAGAATGTATGGATAAGGGTGATAGTGAGGAAGAAGTCACTGATAGCGTCCTAATACAATGGAAATTGTATGTCGATGGCGCAAGGAATGATTACTGTTCCGGAGCAGGGGTTGTCCTTGAAACCCCAGAGGGGCGATCGCTATGTTATGCGCTAAGACTAGAATTCCCTTCGACAAATAATGAAGCTGAATATGAAGCTCTCATCGCTGGTCTAAAGATCGCTAAAGAACTGAACATCAAGCCATTGCAGATCTTCAGTGATTCTCAGCTTATTGTTTGCCAAGTAAAGAAGGAATTTCAAGCTAAAGGAGGGAATCTACCCGCCTATTTATCAAAAGCCTGGGAGCTCCTTCAAGATTTCGACCGTTACTCAATAAACCATATACCCCGCGAAGAGAACATGAAAGTAGATTCTCTTGCAAAGTATTCGAGTACTGGTGAAGCTCAACTACTGGGATTAGTTCCCGTCGAAGTCTTGTCAGCTCCAAGCACAGATGAAATGGATGTTGATTGGATTATGAGTGTATCCCAAAAATGAGAATCATGGATGACTCCGATACTTGAATATTTACTCAATGGTTCTTTGCCAGAAAGTTCAAAAGAACGACAGAAGCTGATGAGGAAAGCCTCCAGATATATAGTTCAAGATGGTCGTGTGTACAGACGAGGATTTTCAATGCCATTACTCCGATGTGTGACAAAGGAAGAAGCTAAGACAATTCTGACTGAAGTACACGGAGGGGAATGTGGGGATCATACAGGTGGTCAAACTTGAGCAAAGAAAATCCTCCGTTATGGATAGTTTTGGCCAGAAATTAATCAGGATGCTGCTGACTATTCCCGAAAGTGTGATAAATGCCAAAGATTTGCTAAAATTCCTAGAGCACCTTCCACTGAGCTAACACAAATGGTCAGTCCATGGCCGTTTGCTATCTGGGGAATAGATCTCATTGGGCCTTTGTCGACTGCTAAATTGGGGGTTAAATATGCTATCGTTGCTGTTGATTACTTCACTAAATGGGCCGAAGCCGAACCATTGGCTACTATTACCTCTATGAAAATGATAAGTTTTGTGACTAAAAATATCATTTGCAGGTATGATGTGCCTCAGAAGATAATCACAGACAATGGTACTCAGTTTGAAAGTGAGGAATTCCAGAATTTCTGCAAACGATTCAAGATCCGAAAAAGCTTCTCAGCAGTGGCTCATCCACAGGCAAACGGGCAAGTGGAAGCAGTAAACAAAATCATCAAATCAACCATCAAAAAGCAGCTGGACATACAGGACCACTCACAAAACTGCGACTGGGCATACTCCATTTTCATTGGCATACGGATCAGAAGCGATGATTCCAGTGGAAACTGAAGTCCCGTCACACAAAAGGATCCATTTTGATCAAAATGAGAATGAAAAATTGCAATTGGAAGCACTTGACCTCCTCGATGAAAGAAGAGAAGAGGCACAGCTTAGAATTGCAACTCACCAGCAAAGAATAGCCAGGCACTTCAATTCCAAAGTTCGTCAACGCAGCTTTGAAGTTGGGGACTTAGTCCTGAAGAGGATCATGACAGCCATAGGTGTGTTTGGACCAAACTGGGAAGGGCCATATGTTATTGGCGCAAAACTTCTTGATGGCACATTCAAACTCATAACTGTCGAAGGAGAACCAATCCCAAGAGCTTGGAACAGCAATCATTTGCATCCCTATTTTACTTGAAAGCGTTGCTGAAATGTTGTAAAAAGAATTACGAATATATGATTCTTGTATTGAAAGCAATTGTAAAGCAAGAGAATAATGAAAAGCTATAAAGTGGATGTAGGCCCAGCTTTTGGCCGAACCACTATAAATCTTGTGTTCTCTACTATTATAAACTGCTTTGTTTTATTTCGACATATAAAATACATTAACTGTGTTACTAAAATGTCAATTTAATAATGCAGGCCGTAAAAGAAAAGCTTACCCATCGCAAGACCAAGCGATCTCCGACATCACTCAGCAAGCAAACACTAAGCCATTTAAAATTTCCATACTCAAATCCTACAAAAGAAGTGCTTCGAACAAAAGTTAGCAATGTGAACAGAAGTGGACCATTTCTAACTAACTGCAAATGTTTGAACAAACAAACAACCAGTTAAATAGCCTGTGTCTACCACCACCAACTCGCTTAACTATGAAGTATATTTCTTTGGATAAGAGAAATTATTGGGAACTAAAAAGTGATGACACTTGCAAAAGACAACGGGGATCGCCAACATGAATGGATGACAAAGAGACATGGGCGAGCAAGCATCGATCAACAAAAGACCTCTTCGGAGGCACAAGCCCTCTTCAGAGGCACAACTCTTCGGAGGATAAAGACCTCGAGCGGGCCTAGCAAGAAAAAGAGAGATCTTTCTCGATACAAAGTTGCGGAATGATCGGTCGATACACTTCCGTGAATCTGTCCAACCGAGAGAAAGAAACTCCAAACTTCCAGGCAAAAGCCCTACTTAGAGGCACACGTTTCACCGAGATTGAAATAAAACTTCCACATGTTGAAACATGAAAAGCCCTCTTCAGAGGCCCATTTCACCACAGTTAAAATGCTAAAAGACCTCGAGCGGGCCAAACCAGAAAAAGAGAGATCTTTTTCGATACAAAGTTGCGGAATGATCGGTCGATACACTCCCGTGAATCCGTCCAACCGAGAGAAAGAAACTCCAAACTTCCAGGCAGTAACCCTACTCAGAGGCACACATTTCACCATGATCGGTGATACACTCCCGTGAGACGAAATGTGAAAAGCCCTCTTCGGAGGCCCGCTTCCCAGCGAACAGGAAAAAATAAAAGCCTCTCCCAAGAGGCAGAAACAAAAAGACCTCTTCCCAGAGGCACAACCAAACAAAAAGACCTCTTCCTAGAGGCAGAAACAAAAAAGACCACTTCCCAGAGGCAGAAATAAAAAGACCTCCTCCCAGAGGCACAATCGAATAGAAAGACCTCTTCGGAGGCACACGTTTCACCGAGATTGAAATAAAACTTCCAAGTGTAGAAATGTGGAAAGCCCTCCTCGGGGACACAACTCTTTGGAGGCATACGTTTCACCAAGATTGAAATAAAACTTCCAAGTGTTGAAACGTGAAAAGGCCCTCCTCAGAGGTACAACTTTTCAAAGAAGCATTTCGTCAGAAATGCAAAGCAAAGATCAAAGCCCTCCACCGAGGCGCAATATAAAAAAAAAAGGGAAGCCCTCTTCAAAGGCACACTTTAGCTTTCAAAGGAAGATTTGTTCTTTTATCTTGGAAATACTCTTCCTCAAAAAGAAGTTAAAGTGTCCTTCAGAGGCCCGCTTTACCACATAGAAGAATTCACTAGGTAAAATGTGTGTATGTGCAAAAAAAAGTGACATCTTCGAAGGATAAAACGTAAAAACTCATATGGAGGGAGCTGTACTCTATTTTTAACAAGATAATATTCCTCCAAGTATGGAATAATTATTCTCCAGAAAATAAGAGTACAAGTCCCCTCAAAGTATAAAATATTGCAACGAGCTTATGGTATAGGGGAAACATGGTATAGCTACATACAACACGGTATAGCTACTTTCAACATGGTATAACTACATTGGCAAAATTACGCTCGAACAACATACCACAAGCTCACTGCAATATCATATAAAGAAACTTGTACAAAAAAGTGAATTGTAAATGCATTCCCAGATATAGACAGAAGTTTGTACAAACAAAAAGAATCATTTTATTCAACACCGTCAAAATTTTGTACAGGTACAGGTTTCAAAGTTAAAAGAAAAAAAAAGGCGGAGGCCCGTACCCGCACAATCTCCGGCCAGTACATACAAAAAGCAAAAAGTAAAGATAAGTCAAAGCAGGACCCCTTATTTCTTCTTGCCACCGCCCTTAGAGCCTTCACCTGACCTAATAGGCAGCTTTTCAGGACGGCTTGGGAGAGTCGGGGATGAAGGAGAAAGGGTTACTGCCGGATCAACTTTCGTTTCCTCTTCAGAAATAAGAATGCCTTTTCTTCTCTTCTTCGAAGTGGCACGCTTCCTCCTTCTCCTTTAAGAAGACTCACTTCCCGGAGTTACAAGAGCAGATAATTTTATGTCATCAGAAGTAGTTCGCTCCGGAGACTCATCGCCTTCTCCAAGCCCCTCTCCCCCATGTTCTTGAGAAGCAATAGGATCATCTAAGCCATGAAGAGCTTCTATTTGCTCCTCTTGCGACCTGGGTTGAGAGGCGGACGGAGGAGTGACCTGGAGAACCGAAGGAGGAATAATTGGAGGAGGGGAAGCTTGAACAATGCTCGGTGCTTTCTCTACAGAAGAAAAGAAGTTAAAGTCAGTAGAGAGAGGAGATAAAGGCTCATTGAGGTTCAGAAAATAGTCGAGAAGCTCATCGAACTCATAAGAAGCAAATGAGAAGTCTACTTGGGCAAGATTAACAGTAGAGTTACCTGGAGAAGTCGGCTTCCTGATATCAAACTCATAAGCCTGTGCTTCAGCGCTCTCTTCGCCTTCATCTCCACCCTGTATACTTGTGATCTCAGTTGTAACTTTAGCCAAGGATGGAAAATGAGAGCTGGAGCCAATAATGTCGATTTCGACCGAAGGAGAAGGCTGGACTGGAATAGTTGAAGTAGTTTTTCCTAACCGTTCCCCTTCTGCCATTTCAGCTCTTAATTTTGCAAGTTGCTCTTTTCCCTTGGTAAGAGCAGCGCGAGCATCGTCATCCAAGTAATGCTCCTCAAGAGCTGATTCGGCATAGCCAGCACCTTTACCGCCAAGCATATCAAGTGCAGCCTCCCACACTTCAGCCAGTGTAACTTCATATTTGGGGCCTAGAAAGGCGAGACTACCGTGCCCTAAGATGCTGTGCAAGTAGAAGTCAAACAGTGTCGAGCTGATGTTAGTCTTCGTTGCCACATGAGATTCTTTAGCTGCAATTTTACCAGCAACGGCCTCATCACGCTCTCTTTCAGCTTTGGAGAGTTGGAGCTTTAGCATTTGAATCTCCACCTCTTGGGAGCTAGTTTTCTTCCGAAGCTCTGCAATATCAGCAATATAGCCCTCACTGATTCTTTTTTGCACTTCGAGCCAGTCTTCGGCGTCTCTTTGGCCGGCATGAGCATCTCTCACTTGTTTAGAAGCACTTCTTCTTTTTGAGTGTAGGAAGTAGAGCAAGTAGCAAGCTCTTGTTTAAGTTCCTCAACTTTCGCTTCGGGCTCTTCATTGTAAGTAGTGATGCTCCTCATTTTGGTGTCATGCTGCTCAAGAACCTTCTGCCATTCGGCCTTATCATTCTCCATAGTAAGCATGGCCTCTATATTCGCACCGTTGACCCTTTGAAGCTCGTCAACAAGCTTTTGCCAGTTCGACATCCTTTCAATATCAAGCCTGACGACATCGAGGTTTCGCAGCATGGCAGGCTTGTCAATAGGGACCAAGTCAAGATCGAACCGCACTCCCTTCAAGCACTAGTGCGGGAACCGGCTTTGCAAGGTAGCCGGGCCTGATCCAACTTGGAATTTAGGTCTGCTGATTATTGTCTGAATGTCTGTCTTCCCGAGAGCAGGAGAGCCAGAAGGAATGTCAAGTGAGACGGGGGCAGTGTCCTTTTCAGGAGTTGTAGAAGCATGCCTTTCACCGTGCCGGGCACGCTTGCTTGGGTCCTCAACTATGTGGCTTTTTCCCCGATCATCATGCGACTTTATCTTGTGAGAATCGTCACCTCTCTGGGAAGAATCGTGGTGCTCCTCCCTTTCTTTTCTCTCATAACGCTCTTCTTGAGCCCTTCTCTCCTGAGCCTTTTGAGCGGCTCTCTCGTCATCGGTTTCTCTGTGAACGGGAAGGTAGCGCCTATAATCATATTGACTACTCCTCCTGTAGCGCTGAAAGTCGTCATAGTAAGAGCCGCTGCGTCCCATCGGAGAATTTGAAATAAAAAGAGAGACAAGTCTTAAAAGTATTCAGAGAAAAGAAATGTAAATTTAGAATCTTCAGAGTATAAAGAGTTAAGTGCATGAAAGTGCTGAAAGGTTCTAAGTGTGTGTGGTGTGCAAACTACGCGCATCAAACTACGAACCACTCTTTGACTGCGGAGTAATCATGGGAGTGGTAGTTAACGTCAACTCTTGAGTCGACGGAGCTCGTTGCAAAGAAGAAGTCGCTTCCACTACTGAAGAAGAAACTCTAGTAGTTACAGGGTCATCTTTAAAGATCTCCTGTGAGGTGGCAAAAAGGTCGCTCAACCCTTCGAAAGTATCGTCCCTGCTCTGCCTGATAGGGCTTGTCTTCCCGGCTTCTTTGCCAGACTTCTGTGAATGTTGGGGAGATCCCTGAGGCTCTTCTTCCTCAATAACTGGGGCAAGTGCGAATTTGCCAGATGGCCCCGCAACATCGACAGTAGTAGAGCACTTCACCAGAGAAGCCTCGGAGGCAGGTTCTTTTGGTATGGGTGCGTCAGAAGAAACCGGGGCATCTGATGCTCTAACCGGGGAATCTGGGATTTCATGAGGATGTGTAGAGCGAGAGATGTGTAAAAGCCCGTACTGATGCAAAAATTCATACTTCAACAAAAACTTTGCACTTCCTCTCCTGCGGCCACGATACTCAGTCTTTCAAAAACTTGCTTATGGATTGGATCTCTAGAAGGAAGAGGAAGTGCTGAAAAGAGCAAAGAACGAGATTAACAATTGATAATTCGGATCTCGGAAAAGTTTGGAAATGGAGAAAATAGAAACAGGTAATCTTACTTCCTTCTCTCCAGGTGGCATAAAACTTTGAGGGGCAACGAGCAAAGAAAAACTGGTTCAAAAATCCATGAATGCTCTCTGTAAGATCAGAAATAAGCTTGCGATTTCTAGCACTTCTCACGATAATGAGGGAAGGATGGTCTTTACTCTTTGCAAATGAGCATAAGTAGCGAATTTCTTCAAAACTCGGCAAGCGATCAAGAATTCTCCTGAACAAAACACACAACCCCATCAAGATGGCATAGCCATTAGGATGAAGTTGAAATGGAGAGATTGTCAACCGAAGGAGAAGGGTTCGGAGGAAGTCGTTGAAAGGAGGAATCACCCCGCTTAAGCACATTTGACGATTGACTGCAACAAAACCATGAGGAGGACTGTCGGCAGTATCATTTGTTCCGGGTAGTAGAGCATCATTTTCAGCAAAGCCAAACTGAGTGCGTAGCTGAATAAACGCTCTCGGACTTAAGATGGTCGAAGTTCTCTTTGGAGGGTTCTCTATGGGAATAGCTATCGGAAAGGTCTCTTCACCTCGAGCTACCTCTTCTTATTCTTGGTGGGAAGTCATTCTACACAAACAACTGGATATTCAAACATGAAGGTGCACGTTTCCTAAAGTGTGTGGAGTGTTGTGTAAAATCAATCAAGCGATAAGCAAATGTAACTAGAATAAAAACTAGCAAGTATTTGTCAGTTATAAAGTCCAGGGTTCATTGTTTTAATATGCAAGTGTAATGTTGATGTAAACAAATCGGTTCAAGTTAGCGATGCTTTGCATTAGTACTTCACTTTAGTTGATTGGTTCACAGCATTTCATACAGTGTATTTAAGTTGATCACTCTATGTCAACTAATTTGTCATTTGATGTGGGCAGTCAATGGCAGTATATTCGCCTTGGTTTTTGTGATTGTTGTTTTCAGCAGGTTGTTAGCCTATGAGACAATGTGGTCTGTGAAATAGAGCAACAAAGTTAAAACAATCCAGAATTTAAGCAGTTCAGTATAATAGATCAAGTTAAGAATTCAAATTGGAACTATGCTTTTAAGTGAGAATTCGAGTTGGGCATCCAAGTGTTAACTCGGCTGCGACCCAAGGAATCTCTCGCGAGTTAAGATTAGGTTTCTGGTTCCTTAAAGCGGTAGTTCTTTAGGTCGTGAAGAATAGTAAGGAAGATGGCCTTGGTTCAAAAAAAGTGGTGTGAAATTCTCCAAGTGTTAACTCGGCCACGGTTCAAGGGATAACTCGGCCACGGTTTAGGGTTTAACTCGGCCACGGTTTAGGGTTTAACTCAGCCACGGTTTAGGGTTTAACTCGGCCACGGTTCAAGGTTAAATCGGTAGAAGATTACATCGGCAGATTTCCCCCAAGGGTTAATTCGGCTACGATTTAAGGGTAAGGGCGGCCAAAGGTTAGGTCACCCAAAATTATTGGGTCGCGTCCGGGTCAGTATCTCATTCCCCTCAACCTGTTAACCCGCTAACCGCTCCATCCACAAAAAACCCTCACTCCATTCACGCTGTCTCATTCATGATATCGGATCATCCACTAAGTCAGTTCAAAATCACCCAAATTCAATGGTTAGCCATCCTAATGCAAATCAAAATCAACTAGCCAGAAGCAGTACACCATCATCTCGTCGATCATTTAGAGCCAAAACCAAGCAAAGTCGAGCTCACAAACTGCTGGCGCAATGAGGTTCGCAGTAAAGCAGCGCGCAAGAGGTGGGTTCGGTTTGAATAGAATTCGTGAATCGATGACAATAAGGGATCAAGAGAAGAGCAGGTTTTACTTACGTGATGAACAACAAAGATTATCGGTGATTGTTTGGAATGGAATCGCCTTTTTGAGCTTGAGAAAGTCTTTCATGGCAGAAGCAAGAGAGTAAGTAATGAGAAGAAAGGAGAGAATATGCGACTTATAGTAGAGAGACCTGAAGCGGTGCGTGTGACCAAACTGTTAGGTCGTACACGACCTACCGACCTAAAGAGTGGACGAGTTAGAGGATATCGAAACACATGACCAAACCAGTAGGCGTATACTTTGAGGGGCAATTGTTAACTCCACCTCGATTTTGACTTAGCGACTTGAAACGATACCGACCTAAGGCTCAAAGAGATGCCGACCTAAGGCTTAACAGGGGTGCCGACCTAAGGCCTAAGGGGCATGCCGACCTAACACTTCAACAAGTATGCCGACCTAATACTTTAAAAAGGCTACCGACTCAACATGGATACCGACCTAACAGTATAGGGAGATTGCCGACTTAACTGGTTGCCGACCTAACTTCCTTAACAGGAATGCCGACCTAAGGCCGAAAAGGGATACCGACTTAAGAGAGGCGCCGACCCAAGATAGCTACCGACCTAAGTCGCGGCCGACCTATGACCAATGTTAAGTCGGTCATGGCCTAAGCAAAGGAAGGCAAGTTCAATGCGGCTACTTGGCACAGTGGCCTCTTAACTTGTACACGATCCAGGACTTACCAGTTGGACCGTGACTTACGACTTACCAAGTTAACTCGTCCACGACCTAAAGCCGCTGAATATAAGCCCGATGCCATATTGCTGAGAAGAGGTGGTGTTGACTCGGAGGCGACCTAGGACTTGTACAAATGAACTCTTGTGAAGCCATGGAGGGGCCAGATGAATCGGCCACGACCTACCTTAGACCGGCCACAACTCACCTTAGACCGGTCACGACTTACGACCTAAGGGGGGATTTCCCCTATAAATACCAATCTACCTCAAGCATGAAGGGGACTTTTGGCCGATCTCTTGAAGCGCCAATACTCTGCTGAATTCTCGACTCACTCAACACTTCAAGTATGAAAGACATCTCAACTAACTTCGAGAGGAAATCTAATACAATCTACATGGATTTAAAGAATTCTTCTGCATCAAAGTTCTAGTTGTCTGTCTCATCGGAATTGTAATTGAAGATTGTTGTAAAAGTTGTAATCAATTCAGTAATAAAGAGAGTTAAAGTGGACGTAGGCTTACCCTAAGCCGAACCACTATAAAAATTGTTGTTTTTTCTGCTTTTTCTGTGATTTCTCTACTTGTTTGTAGTTCCCATGTACACGGGTGGTGCTTTCACTCAACTTCAATATACACCGGGGTGTTAGCGTCTGATTTTTACGTTAACAATAAGCAAGATAAATTAGTCATGCCATTTCTAATTAATTTAATTAACCACCAATTAATTAAATTAATTACATATTACTTATAAATCTTACTTATTTAACATTAATTAATTATATCTAATTAATTAGTCACCCCTTAATTATTTATCTTGATTAATCATTCTTGATTAATCATTCTTTAATTACATTAAGTAATTTGCCTTTAAATTAATTGCACAAATTAATTATTCTCAAACCCATCACACTACTTAACCTTTAACTACAATCTTAATTAATTACCCAGATTTGATTATCCGACAATCAAATTGATTAAATATCCTTTAATTAATTCACACTCATTAATTTCATAAATCAATAAATCTTTTAACTCATTATACTAAGTAATTAACCCTTAATTTCTCCCATTAAAAAAATCACCTTTAGTAATTACCCATTAATTACCTATCTTAATTAATGGCATTAAGTAATTACCTTCCTTATTATCATTAGTTAATTAAGCGATTAACCTTTAATTAAGTATTAAATTAATTAATTCTTAACAATAAATCCTTCAAATTACTTACATTAAGTAATTATATTACTTAATTACATAATGTAATTTAGCCTTAAATAAATTAATCAACCTTAAATATTTAATTCCATTTAATTAATAAACCCCTTTAATTAATTACATTAAGCAATCAATCTTTAATTACTTTATTAATCCAATCATTAATCATCAAAACCTAAATCAACTTTAAGATGATCCATTTATCTTATTATTTTCTTAATTACCATTTACATAAAAAAAGTTAAACATTTTATCCTTTAATTCACACTAAGTTACATTTCTATAATTAATTTTAAATTAATCTACAAATTTAAATTAAAAAATTCACATAGCTTCTTAAATCAAATGTTATATAAGAACATATATTGCATAAACCAATTGATTTAAGAAAGTAGTCTTAAAACTCGATTTATTTAAATTCCTAAAATTGATTTATTTTAAATTTAAAAGTTTAAAACCTGGTTTAAACAAACCTGTAAGAAACTCTACAAGCCTACCCTCCAGCTTCTTTACCTCTCAAAAAATCTCGAGCACAACCCGGCCTAACTCGCAAAAACACGCGAGCAACAACCTAGGAAAACCGGTGCTCTCTCCTTCTTACCCCTTCTTTATGCTTCTCTGGTCCAACAGCAACAACTAAAACTCACCTAAATGACAGTGTACCGTGCACGTGCACACGGTGGCAAAGCAACATCGACGAACTCCATCATTGCCAGCAAGTCTGCTTTGACTTCCTTACCCGATTACGACCATCCAGTATTCCCTTCGATCACCAGTACAAAATCGAAGATTTGTAGCACCATTAGACATAACAATGTCGAAAAAACTCACCTCACACCACCACGCTCCGTCCATCAAAACCCCTGCCACCTTGTCCAGACCTTCACCATACGGTCCTCTTCATCCTCCTCATCTTGGCCTGACTCGATGCCACCTCATCACCGCGCCAGTTCTTAAAAAATCAACATCCAGAACCCACTCTAAACCCTAACTCGACCAATCACCGTCTCTACGGTGATCAATCCTCCCTCCAGACATTTTTCCCGACCTCCCCAATCGCTATGCTAGCTTCGACAAGAACCCTGACCTCTCTCGAGTTCTCTGGACACCGAGAATGACCAAAACCCATTTTATGATTATCTAAGAAATGCACATCCAAAACTCCGCCAAAAATTATGATTTTTATTTTAAAAATCCTAATTCGAATAGGGGATTCAGGTTGTATACATGAATTTACAAATCATTGCACTTGATTTCAACCCATTCCTAAATTTCCACTGTTATTTTCCAATTTCCAGTAAATTTCAAACTAAACTCATTTAATTAAAAAATTTAAAACTTAATTTTGTTTAAACAATCAACTATGTTTAGAACTCAATTCCAAGCAATGATCAGATATGATGATTTTTAATTTAAGGTTTTTGTTTACTCTCAGAACTTAGGAAATAGAGAAGAACTGACATCCAAACATATACAGATCAAATACAATCATATATTCAGAGATCCATACTTATATATACACATGCAAACACAAACCCAAGAATCACATGCACAGTTTTAGATTTACTTAAGCTTTAAAAATATATGTTTACTCACCTTATTAAAGAATAGAGGAAGTTTTCTTCCTGAAATCTGGAATTTCTCGATTAAAAGCTACTGCTTGTTGAATCCTTATTGAATTAGGTTGAATTTAAATTGATGAGCTTCAGGTTGTAGATTGCAAAGATGATGCAGTTTGAAATTTTATCTTGTTTACTGCTTTTAGTACAGGCCTTGATTTTCCAGGTTGAAATGTCTGATTTGCTTAATTTGTCTCAGATCTGAGTTTCTTTTATGGTTTGTTCTTTGTTTTGAAAGTGTGAAAATAGAAAAATAATGAAGAGAAGAAGTATATGTTTATAAAACCTGTATTATCTTTATTTAATTATTAAAAAATAAAAAAGAAATTAGGACACTTGTTGAAATGATCTACATTTGTCATTAGCCTACCATCATTATTTTACACTCGTATTAAATATACTCTTAGGCTTAGATTTGTATTTTCCATGTTTTAGATATGTTTTCAAATGATTTTTTATAAAATTTACACACACACACACACACACATATATATATATATATATATATATATATATATATATCCTATTAAGCAAATGCGTTATTCTAATTTATATAAATAAATCTTTTTAAAAAAATAACATAAAACCAATTATATAAAATATAAATTTTAAATCCAAAATATTTAAGATCTTTATCCTTTTGAATTTCCAATTCAAATTCAATTTAAAATTCAACTCAAATATATATATTTTAAGCGAACACAAATTCAATTTGTAAATAATAATTTTACTTAAAATCCTATTTATATATATAAAAAATAACACATTATTATTATTATTTTGAAAACATTTAATTTTATCAATTTTAAAAAATTATAAAGGAGATTATCACATTTATTTGTTCAATTTATAAATCAATATTTTAAATAGCTAAATCAGATAACTATCTAATTATCCGTTGTCCAAAAATTGTAATTATCACATTCCTCCCCATTTGAATCTTTTCGTCCCGAAAAGGAACGAAGCCAGAATTATTTTAAATACTTATTATCAGAAAAATTATTCGTTTTGAATATTTTTAAAACACTTTAAAATATATATAATATTGCCAAAATAGTTTTATAAAATTATTATTTTATAACTTGATGTTTTAACAAGTCCATCCTCGTTCTCACAGAAATTCGGTCATATTTTGATCAGGCGTAGGACTGAAAATCTACAAGTACTTGGTAAACCCATTTGAACACCCAGTGAAAATACTTGGAAAATAATTTTATTGAAAATATGGAAAACAGTTTTGGAAATAAAGGAATATCTTTGGTGAGAATGCTCTAAAAATCATCACCCCCATCCACGGTCGCAGTTAACCCGATGGTTACGTTGCCTTCCCGGCAAAATCCATAGATAACTGTAGTCCTCCGCGCCCCTCGATTATGCCATGGAAGCCGCTACAGATTGAAGTTACATCTAGGGTTACGTTGCTATCGCAGCAAAAGTCCATGTAACTATAGGCATCAACACCCTCGAATTTCGTTGCCAAAAGAATGAAAGTTCTCCACACCCACATAGGTCGCACACTACATCAGTCAGGTTCCAATGTGGCCTTAGGTTCTCACGGCCTCTCGACTTTCGCAATGTCTCTATAGATTGCAGTCTACAGATATAAAATCAAACGTAGACTGTTGGCTCTCAACAGCACGCACGACTTTCGCTATATTACCATAGGTAGCAGTCTACCAATGTACAAACGTAGACTGTTGGCTCTCAGCGGCACACACGACATTTGCTAGAGTCTACAGTAGATCGCAGTGACATCGAGTTAAACTATCGTCATAGCATAACCCAAATGCCTCTGTAGGCATCAGCGCCCTCAACTTTCGCTACACACTACACATAATCCTTCGGAACTAGTTTTGTCTGGACTCCTCACATGATCAACTTTAGAACCCCCCTTGGGGTTCAAGGCAGTACCAACCTATGGTACTCCTGAGAAGTTCATTCTAAGGAAGCACCTTTTTCTCCAAAGTCATTTTCAAAACACTTTATACTATACACATATAGTGTCTTCCAAATCATACACGTAGTATGAATGTCATATAAATCTCCTTCCTCAAAATCGATTATCCCAAAATCGATAATTCTCAAACTAGGCTTTCCAAATTCCAATATTGATTTTACCTAAAAATCAAAAAGCCTTTCCAAATCCAAAGGTTCCAAATTTTCTTAAAATCATTCTCATAAGATCCTTTATATATATATATATATATATATATATAACTTTAAAAATCTTTGGATCACTTCAAACTTGTAAAAATTCCCTTTTATACTTCAAACACTTTCAAAAATCTTTTCCTTCCGGCAATAGTTTCATCAAGGGGAGATTTATCTTATATAACAAAGATATATAACTTTTTTTATTCTAAATCAAATATTCAAATTTGATTACTCTATAAAGTCACTTACCAAATCACTCACTTCCATAAAGTAAATTTTACGATAGAAATATCCAATTTCCATTTTACTACATCATATATTTCACAAAATATACCTTTCATTTCAAAACCATTTCACATTTCTTATCCACAAATTCCCAGTATCAATTTCATTCAAACCTGTACGATGTACACATATCATCCATATGCTATACCATCGCTCACTCGATCACACAATTTCATTTCCGAACTAGTATCGTCCACACGACTTCCTAGTACGGACTCAGATCTGGTTCCTTCATCAGAAACTGCCATTCTCCTTGCATAGCAATAACTATGATAGAGAATATCCATAACAAATCAACAATCCATATCCAGGTTCACCGTCGAAAATCGAGTGAAAAATCCCAACTCGGATCGATATAACTATCTCGAAATTCTATGCTCGAATCTGGATCAAATCACTATGCAAATAGAATAATATACGTGCATCCTACGTATTATCTTTATTGGTTATTAGCCAAATCAATTCTCTTTTCTACTCACATTTCCTTTAATTATATTCACTTATTCTCAATTGCTTCCATTTCTGATTGAGTTATTACTTCATTCACAACAGTTTGAACTCTGACCAATTTAAAATTTTGAAAACAGCTTGAAGAATTTAAAAAGATAATTAGTTGAAAAATAATTAATAGTTTGTAAAATAGCTGTAAAATAGTTAAGTAATTGTAAAATAGTTGGAAAATAGTCAAATAGTTATAGAAATTTTAAATAAATGCAAAATAGTTGTCAAATAGTAATTAGTTATAAAGTAGTTGAAAACAGTAATTAGTTTATAAAATAGTAGAACAATTGTTAAATAGTTCCAAAATTAATTGTAAAACAAGTATAAGATAGTTTTAGGTTTGAAAAGAAAAGTTGCAAAGTAAATAGTTCTGAAAAATAGATTTATATTAAAATAATTTATTTTGAAAATAGTCCGGAGTCAAACTGTTCAATTTCCAACCACCATTTCCAATCAATTCAATTTAAATTTCCACTTTCATTTAAATTGACTCAATTCAAATTTAAATAACTATAATTTCCATTAAAATTGATTTAATCCCAATTCAAGTTGAACTGGTCCTCAGTTGCTTTCTAAATTCAAATCAAATTCCATTTGAATTTTAAACCTATTCAAGTTTAATCACAATTCCAAATTATTCAAATCAATTTGGACCCATTTCAATTTCGAATCAATTCAGTTTGAATTAATCCCAATTCCCATTTGAATTTTTAAACTTATCCATCTTCAATCACAATTCCAATTAATTCAAATCAAATTCAATTTGAACTAATTCAATCCACATCTCAAATTTAAACCATCCCAAATTATATAAATTCAAGTTAAATTTTTAAATGTTGATTTAATCTTTTAAATCAAATCAACTTATACCTTTAAACCATTTAATTCTGAATTCAAATTCCATTTTAAACCTACTTCAAAGTTCAAATAATAATTCAAATACCTTTTTAAACAACTAAATCTTTGAAGTTCAATTTATCATCAAATTTCAATTTTGAAACTAACCCTTTAAAGTTTTATCATAAACATTCAAATCTTAAGTCCAAAATGATTCCATTTTGTCTCAATAATGGATATACTACCACATCCCATTCAAATCAACCATTTAGCTTCCCAAGTTAAATCCCAATTTCATCTTGAAATTCCCAAATCAGGTTGTTCATTCCAACTTACTTAACTTCCTCCAAGTTAAATTCAATTTACTTAATCCAGTCAAATTTACACAATTTGAATTCCCATTTAAATTTTGAATTTCAGATTAATAACCTTTCCACTTAAGTTTAAAAACTTACTTCACTTTGTGTTTCACATCACATTCCAAGGAAAATTCAAAACTCAACCTTAGAGTTTATTTCATACTTATTCCCTTTACACACCAAGTTACTTTAATTTTTAACCACCCATAGATTTTAATCCAAAACAAATTCCTTTAAATTTTCAAACAACTCTTGTTTGAATTAGAACACTTTTCATTCAAATTAATTAAATAATATTATTTATTATTTCTTTGTTACTTTGAAACAATTCAAATGTTTCTAGACTTAGATTTTTAGAACTTCACAATTTAAAACTTACTTCAATTTAGAAGTTATATTCATCTTCAGTTCCAATTTATAAGTCATACTTGCCTAAATGTCTTACCTCCCTAAAACATTTCGTTTTTCTTACTCATTAATACACATTTTATTATTAAACACAACAATCATTTATGATAATAACCAAGATTATCATATCTAGAAACCAATTCATTATTATCTTATTTCGAAATTCTTCCCCAAATTCAACATTTTAATTTCAGTTTGAATACATTTCAAACTTATCTTTATTTAATTTCAATTTGGTTGTTTTTGTATTACCACTTAATTTAATTCCAATTTAACAACCAATTACCTTAATAGTCATTAGACAAAAATATTGCTTTTTATATCAAAATATATTCTTGTATAAAATCATTTAAAATCTTTATACAAGAAAATAACAAGTACGCTCTCATATATATATATATACACACACACACTCAACTCATTCTACGGTACCTTTGACCCTATCCTTAATGAGTATACCCACCAGAGCCAAGGTTCTCGCTTAACCTTCTGCTCTGATACCAAATGTAACGACCCGAAATTTGCGATTCAGAAAATTCCAGATACTTAGGAAAAGAAGAAAAGAGAAAGTAGAAGAAATAGAAACAGGTCATAGAAACCTCACATTCGCAGCGGATCAACATATAATATCACATAAAATAACAGTTTACAAAGGAAAACTGTATCAGTCAATTACATTCTAATACATCAGAGTACAACATTTACAAAATCAATTGGACAGTTAAAATAACTTGTCCTAGATAAATAACAATATATCACAGCTTTATACACTCCATACGTTCCTGCCATCTAGCTCGTCCCCTAAGCTCCAGAACTTCGTTACCTATAAATCTGTAATACTCGGTCTAACTCAAGCATTACATCAAAGTAACACCCGGGTCAGGCTGGAAACCAGCGTGAGTAAATCCATCTAACATGGAATACAAAAGCATACAACTTATATAACCCAGTTAACTTGTATCAGTTTACAACTTCACAAGTCATTATAGACATCACTTACATCACACATCAATTTCTAAGTACCAAAAATAAGATTAAATGGTCCAGTTCACTTAAATCATTCCATTCCAGCCTATTGATTTAACATATCAATCTATAAAGAATCGGGGTGGTTGCGGGTATTTGCTATTACCCGACTCCTGTCTCTTCGAATCCAATGTCATCTTAACCCAAGTTATTCAAGTGAATACAATTTACTTTTAAATACTGGATGTCACTTTACACAGCATTTCATCATAGATAACCACATTATCACTGTTCAACCCAACATATCATATTACAAAAACATTTCATATCACATAACATCATGATCACATAACGGGGATAGCAAATAAATCCAAGGCATTCAAATATCATTCAATCATTTATAAGCAAGATAAATTAGTCATACCATTTCTAATTAATTTAATTAACTGACAATGAATTAAATTAATTACTTATTACTTGTAAATCTTGCTTATTTTACATTAATTAATTATATCCAATTAATTAATCATCCCTTAATTATTTATCTTGATTAATCATCCTTGATTAATCATTCTTTAATTACATTAAGTAATTTGCCTTTAAATTAATTACACAAATTAATTATTCTCAAACCCATTACATTACTTAACCTTTAATTACCATCTTAATTAATTACCCAAATTTGATTATCCGACAATCACATCGATTAAATATCCTTTAATTAATTCACATTCATTAATTTCATAAATTAATAAATCTTTTAACTCATTATACTAAGTAATTAACCCTTAATTTCTCCCATTAAATAAATCACCTTTAGTAATTACCCATTAATTACCTATCTTAATTAATGGCATTAAGTAATTACCTTCCTTATTATCATTGATTAATTAAGTGACTAACCTTCAATTACTAATTAAATTAATTAATTCTTAAAAATAAATCCTTTAAATTACTTACATTAAATAATTATCATTACTTAATTACATAATGTAATTTTTCCTTAAATAAATTAATCATCCTTAAATTATTAATTCCCTTTAATTAATAAATCCTTTTAATTAATTACATTAAGTAATCAATCTTTAATTACTTTATTAATCCAATCATTAATCATCAAAACCTAAATCAACTTTGAGATGATCCATTTATCTTATTATTTTCTTAATTACCATTTACATAAAAAAAATTAAACATTTTATCCTTTAATTAACACTTAGTTACATTTCTATAATTAAGTTTAAATTAATCTACAAATTTAAATTAAACAATTCACATAGCTTCTTAAATCAAATGTTATATAAGAACATATATTGCATAAAAAAATTGATTTACGACAACAGTCTTAAAACTCGACTTATTTAAATTCCTAAAATTGATTTATTTTAAATTTAAAAGTTTAAACCCTGGTTTAAACAAACCTAGACAAAACTCTACAAGCCTACCCTTGAGCTTCTTTACCTCTCAAAAAATCTCGAGCACAACCCGGTCCAACAGGAAAAAACACACGAGCAACAACCTGGGCAAACCCGATGCTCTCTCCTTCTTCCCACTTCTTTCTGCTTCTCTGGTCCAACAACAACAACTAAAACTTGCCTAAATGCCAGTGTACCATGCACGTGCACATGGTGGCAAAGCAACGTCGACGAACTCCATTATCGCTAGCAAGTCTGCTTTGACTTGCTTACATGATTACGACCATGCAATATTCCCTTCGATCACCAGAACGAAATTGAAGACTTGCAGTACCATCAGACACAACAATGTCGAAAAACCTCACCTAACACCACCACGCTCCGTCCAACAGAACACTGGCCGCCTTGCCTAGACCTTCGCCATACGGTCGACTTCATCCTCCCCCATCCTGGCCTGACTCGATGCCACCTCGTCATCGCGTCAGTTGTTCAAAAATCAACGAACAGAACCTACTCTAAACCCTAACTCGACCAATCACCGTCACTACGGTGATCAATCCTCCCTCCAGACATTTTTCCCGACCTCCCCGATCGCCATGCTAGCTTCGATAAGAATCCCGGCCTCTCTCGAGTTCTCCGGACACCGGGAATGACCAAAACCTATTTTCTGATTATCTAAGAAATGCACATCCAAAATTCCACTAAAAATTATGATTTTTATTGTAAAATCCTAATTCGAATAGAGGATTCAGGTTGTATACTTGAATTTACAAATCATTGCACTTGATTTCAACCCATTTCTAAATTTCCACTGTTATTTTCCAATTTCCAGCAAATTTCAAACTTAATTCATTTAATTAAATTTTTTAAAAATTAATTATGTTTAAGCAATCAACTATGTTTGGAACTAAATTCCAAACAATGATCAGATAAGATGATTTTGAATTTAAGGTTTTTGTTTACTCTCAAAACTTAGGAAACAGAGAAGAACTGGCATCCAAACATAAACTGATCAAATACAATCATATATTCAGAGATCCATATATACATGCAAACACAAAGTTAATCCAAGAATCACACGCATAGTTTTAGATTTACTTAAGCTTTAAAAATATATGTTTACTCGCCTTATTAAAGAACAGAGGAAGTTTTCTTCCTGAAATCTGTAATTTCTTGATTAAGAGCTGCTGCTTATTGAATCCTTATTAAATTAGCTTGAATTTAAATTGATGAGCTTCAGGTTGTAGATTGCAAAGATGATTGCAGTTTTGTGACGCCCCACCTCTATGCTCATAATAACAAAGGTTATTATAAGGAATAATGTCTACTGTTGCGAAGAATAAGACTTGTTAGAAGCGATCATTCGTTAGTTATGCCTTAGAAGGGAATTGATTACATCGATAGGAGTTGTGTAAATTACTCCCAACGATATATATTCATTCCAAATCTAAAACGAAACCGTAGTGGTTTTAGAAAAATTCAAAACAACTCATAATAACAACAACACAGATAAGTATAATCACATCATAAAAGAAGTATCAGATATAGCGGAAGATAAGTCTGGATGCACACTACAACAATCGATGGTTCACATGAACCAAATGTACATATACATAGACATCAACGCATACATGAGATGAGAGTCAATACACCAAATGTAACACCTCGAAGCCTACACAAAAGATGAGGTGAAATCCCAAAAGCTAAAGCAGCAACAGAATCAGGGATAGCGATTATCCTGAAATAACATGGTCCGGCCCAAGTATTATTTAAAAGAAAATAATAAACGGATCAGTCTAATATAAACTTAGAAATTAATGCATCATAAACAACATCAAAGCAAATTAATTATAATCTCGAATGAGACAATTCAACATAAATAATCAACGTAGTTTAAATGAAGAAGTCTCATTAAACTCCATCAAAATCAACTCATTAAACTCCATCGAAATCAACTTTCAAATTCACAATTGAATTCAAAACAGCAGTACACAAAAATCTAGAAATCAAAATAAGATAAGTAGAAAATCCGCATAAAAGTGGATCGATCCCAACATATGGCGAGTCTAAGCTACGCCGCACTTGCATCTCATATGGCCAAAGCCTACCAAGTACTATCATCATAATATTTGGCGCCCAACAAATGACCCGAAGGTCCAACATATGAACCGAAGGCCTAGTACTGGTCATTGGCCCGAAGGTCCATCATAGTGGCTTGAAAGCCCAATAAAATCATTAAAATCTTCAAACAGCAATTTCACGGCAAATATTTCAATTAACGAGTCCGGAATTTACCAAATTAGTAAAAGCGTGGTTACATACTCCATACTTTTGCAAATCATTTAAATCTCATCATCGTTTCCTTGAAAGTGCAAAATTGTGTATCTTGGATAAATAGAATTTACGTTCTCAAACGGAAAAGTCCGGAATTAATCGGATCAGTAAAGGTAAGGGTTCATAGTCCTTAATTTTGCTGAAGCATTTATCTCGATTCCTCATTCTTTTGAATGCATAAACTGTAAAAAATTTGGAAACAATTTTTATTTGAAAACGATTTTTTTAAAACACGTGATTAAAACAACATCTATAGCAATTTCGACAAGGAAATTGCGCTTCACAAAACACCGTAAAAACAGATATAAAAATCAGCGTTGCAGGTTTTCTTGATTACAAGATAGCCGCTTGAAAATTCATTTTAAATTGACGGTTACTGAAGTCAAAACAGCAGTAATCTTTATTCGTCAAAATCTCATCAAAACAATACACTTCAATTATAAACACCGGGGTAAAAACCCGTTACAAAAATAACGGCAACAAAATAAATTTCAAAACGAAACACTATTTCAAACGTAAATAAATCACTAGACCGCACTACTTAATATTCACAAAATATTTCACTGCCTGGGGCAATATACACGTGCACACACGCTACTACATGCAGGAACGTTATATAATACTTTAAAAAAGAACATTCTTGCACAAAATGAAATAGGCAAACAATTAATGTAACTTGGGAAACAAAATTCGCACGCACAGAATGAAACACAGAAAATAAGATCTAGGCACCTAGTTTGCACACTTGGCACAAACTGTAAAACAAAAATTGTGACCAGGGCTTAGCAAAATGCACGCACACTACAACATGCTTTGGACTTGGTTTTGTGTAACTCAATTTGTACGTACAATTTGAAAGAAAAACACGAGGACCTAGACTTATTTTTGTAGACAACATGCTTGCACACGCAATATGAAAATAAATTTAAAGTGCCTGTGCAATATAGTTTGAACGTACACACGAAAAAATGGTGGTCTGGGTAATATGACTTACACGCATAGAAGGAACAAAATAGCAAAGCTATATGTGCATCAAAATATGGCACTGCCTGTACAAAAATGAGATACACAAGATATTGCAACCTGTGCCACGTCTACCACCTTGCAAGAATGAAGTAAATATAAACGTGACCATGGCAACATAAAAAATAAATGACATATTCTAAGGCCAAATTACTTTTAGCCTCAATTAGAAAAAACATATAATATACCTAGAGTTAGATTCGTGCATTACTACTTGCACGAAAAAAAGAAGTTGTTACAATAGGTGAGCTGGCCATCTATATACTTTTCATGCAAGTGATAATTAAATAACAATGCTATGAACTCATTTTGCAAGTTACAACCTTGCCTGACCAAATGAAGTTGATAAAAAAAAGATGTTGGCCTGGCAACCCCTTACACGTACAAAATATATATTCATGCATGATTTAAAATATTGGTCTGGGCATTGTTCATTTCACGCACATATGGTCTGGACATATACTTTTTGCACGCATGAATTTATAAAATATTCAGAACTACATTATACGGCTAAGGGGATAAATCGTGACCTTTTACAAGTTAAATTTCACTCAGTATAAGCACGGGTAACCCATCACAAATTATATTTAATAAGCTTAAACATGAACTAGGAAGTAGAAAAATATATATCACATTAAAGAAGGCCTGCACTTTGTTTGTGTGCAATACATCTTGTACGAAAATAGTGAAGCAACGAATAAATTAGAAATGCGAGTTTGGCACTCACCTTTACTTCGTTTCAAAATCAGTTAGCAACAAAAATTCAAGCTTTAGAACTAGTTAGCAACCAATATCAGAGTGGAGGGAGAAATGAACTGCCATTAATAAGTTTGCAGAGCTAGTGGAAATTTTGAACAAAAGAAAGGATGAAGTGTTTATTGGAATTTTGAAACAAAATGAAAAATGCAGCTTTTACTTCTCTTTTCACATTTTTGTGCACAAGTCAAAAATGAAGTGTGCCGGCAACTTTTATGGTACATATGCATTTATGTGGAGACGTGCATAAGTGAAGAAACAAGGACACAGCTAGCATATTAAATGATGATGGTGAATAATGTGTGCAACTTTTGCTTTTAAAACTTTAGTGACAGCAAAGAAAAATGTTTCAACTTTGCTTTTGAATTGGACCAATACCAGATACACGTGAAGGCAAGAAAAGATTACAACTTAACTGAATTTGCAACATATTTGCTTCGGAAATTTTTTTCTTCAAATGTTATCGCCAAGATGAATTCATCTGACCTAGCAATTTAACTACATTTTCTTCTTTATTTTTTTTCAATTTAAAATTTCTATCTTAAATTTTTATTCCGACAGTAACCAAAAATCACGGTTGTTACAAACTCCCGCTTATAAAAATTACGTCCCTACAATTTTCATACTAGAAGTTGTTTATAACCCAAATCATTCATCACAACAAAGATTAAATAGAAAAGATGGATAAGAATGCTCACCCCCACCCGAAGAGGAGAGAAAACTGGGATAAGAACGCTCGATGAATGCTTTGGTTTTCCAAGTATAATCTTTAGGGATTGCGGACCCTTGAATTTTAACAAGTGGGACTTCTTTATTCCGAACGCGTTTAACCTCCGAAGCTAGGACACGAATAGAATTTTGCACCATAGACAAGTCGGGTGAGATCTTAAGATCTTGCAACACACAAGGATCAATAATAGAATCCGAATCTCGAAGGCATCGACGAAGCTGGGATACATGAAATACGTCATGAATTCCCGAAAACTGGGATAGTTAGCGATACACGGTAAGCAACAGGGCCAATGCGTTCCGTAATAGGAAATGGTCCAACATATCGAGGAGCCAGTTTCCTAGAGCTACTAAAACACACCACACCCTT
Organism: Allium cepa; assembly: GCA_030765085.1. Lineage (NCBI taxonomy): Eukaryota > Viridiplantae > Streptophyta > Magnoliopsida > Asparagales > Amaryllidaceae > Allium > Allium cepa. The sequence continues at coordinate 867,602,152 of CM060943.1, read as the reverse complement.
CATCGAAGAAACACAAATGAACACGCGATCGCCAACAGAAAATTCCAAAGGCTTCCTACGATGATCGACATAAGATTTCTTCCTATTCTAAGCCACTTTCATTTTCTGTCTGATAATTTCAATTTTCTCAATAGATTCACGAATATCATCGGGCCCGAGAACTAACTTTTCCTCGATTCCAACCAACAAGATGGTGATCAACACAGCTTCCATAAAGGGCTTCGAAAGGAGCCATACCGATACTAGATTGGAAACCGTTATTATAAGAAAATTTAACAAGAGATAAATGGTCTTCCCGATTACCACCAAAATCAAGAATACAAGCGTGAAGGAGATTTTCTAAGACTTGATTCACCCTTTCAGTCTGACCATCAGACCGTGGATGATAAACTGTGCTGAGGTTAAGCTTAGTGCCCAAAGCTTTCTGAAGGCTCTACCACAAACCACAAGTAAAAAAGCGGATCTCTGTCACTAACAATGGAGCTAGGAACTCCATGAAGTCGAATGACTTCTTTGATAGAAAGCTTAGCCAACAGAAGAGCAGTCCGATTGGACTTGATAGGAATAAAATCGGTTGATTTGGTCAATCGGTCAAAAATCGCCCAAACATTAGTATGGCCCGACCTCAAACGAGGTAGACCATCAATGAAGTCCATAGAAATCTGATCCCATTTCCATAATGGAATTTCAAGAGGCTGTAAAAGACCACTAGGACAATGGTGTTCCGCTTTAATAAGTTGACAAGTCATGCAACGACTCACATAACTTGCAACATCATGCTTCATAACCTCCCAAAAGTATAAGCGCTTCATGTCAGCATACATCTTACTACTGACTGGATGAATAGTATCCTTAGATCGATGACAGTACTCAAGAATGTCATTTCTAAGATTAAGAATATTAGGCACGATCAACCTTCCCTTCTTTCGAATACAACAATGAATATCAGTATCGAAATCCTTTAGATTATCACTTCGGGACTCCGATTTACGACTCTGAATAAGATAAGAGAGATCTAGATCTTGTTTCTAGGCATCGGCAATACGATCCAACAAACTAGGACGAGCTTCCATGCTAAATAAAAGCACGGGAGAATCAGAAACTGAAGGACATCCTCTAATATCACAATGAGATAAAGCTTCCAATATATTCCACTCTGCAAGCATCATGGGAACAACAAGTTACTGCTTGCGACTAAGCGCATCAACAACTCGATTGCCCTTACCAGAGGTATACTGAATATCGAAATCATATGAAGCAAGAAATTCGAGCTAACGCTGTTGCCTCATATTAAGTTCCTTCTAAGTGAAGAGGTACTTCAGAGATTTGTGGTCTGTGAAGAACAAAACGCTAGCCCAATAAATAATGTCGCCAAATCTTTAGGGCAAGGACTATAGCGGCTAACTCCAAATCATGGGTAGCATAATGAATCTCGTTAGGCTTTAGATGTCTAAAAGCATAGGCAACTACTCTATCTTTTTGCATGAGAACAACACCGAGTCCATAACCACTAGCATCAGTATAAACAACAAGATCATGATTCCCCTCGGGAACCACTAAGATAGGGGCACGAGTAAGGAGATCTTTTAACATAAATCTCACACTTATTCGACCAAATAAAAGGAACATCTTTTCTTGTGAGAGTGGTAAGCGGTAAAGCAATATGAGAAAAGTACTTAATGAACCGGCAATAAGAACCTGCCAATCCAAGGAAACTACGGATCTTAGTAACGGTCTAGGGCCTCTTCTAATTCTGAATAGATTCGATCTTTGAAGGATCAATAGAAATACCATCGGAGGAAATAATATGACCGAGAAACTTCACCTTATTCTCCCAGAAGCGACACTTGAAGAATTTGGCATAAAGCTAATGCTGACGAAGAGTGCTCAAAACAATCTCCAAATGCTGAATATGATTGGCTTCAGATTTGGAATAAATAAGAATATCATCTATGAAAACCAAGACGAACTTATCGAGATATTCCCGGAATATCCGATTCATAATATCAAAAAATATGCAGGAGCATTCGTCAAACCGAATGGCATAACAAGCCATTCGTAAGAACCATAACGAGTACGGAATGTGGTAAGAGGAATGCTATCTTCCGCAACACGTAACTGATGAAAACCGATAGCAAGATCGAGTTGGGAGAAAAGCTTAGCGCCACTTAATTGATCGAACATGTCGTCGATCCTAGGTAACGGGTACCTATTTTTGATATTGAGCTCGTTAAGCTTGCGATAATCAATGCAAAGCCTAAGCGTACCATCTAGCTTCTTAACAAAGACAACGGCGGCGCCCCAAGGAGATGAGCTAGAACAAATAAATTGTTTGGCTTCCAACTCAGATAATTGTTGCTTGAGTTCCTCATTTTCTTTAGCAGACATCCTCGTGGGAGGACGACTGACAGGATAAGCACCAGAGATAAGATCAATATGGAACTCAATTGCCCTCTTCGTTGGCAACCTCGAAATAGGCTCGAAGACGTCAAAAAAACACAAACAACTGGAATATTAGCTATGACATCCTCCGATTCGAGGGAAGAAATGATAGCATTCAAAATATGGTCCATGCTTCGAAATATAATAGATAACTGCTCGATAGCATCGGGATGCTTGAGATATAAAGTTCTTTCGGGACATAGGATTTGAACTTCATGAAGGACGAGCCAATCCATCCCCAAAATCATATCAAAACCAAGATGATATATAACATGCAGATTCGCATGAAAGGAAAGACCATATAGAATAATCTCAACATCAACACATAACAAACCAAGGTAGCGGATCCACCAATAGGATTCACAATCCTCAAAGGGTCGCAAAGACTAACAACATCCAAAGGAATAATATCAACAAGCTCCCTTGACACGAATGAATGTGATGCACCCGTATTGAAAAGAACTCTAATAGAACGGCCATGAAATAAAATAAAACCTTCTACAAATCTAAGATTGATAGGAATTTAACAAGTGGAATACTACGGGAATATGAGATTTATCCCCAGACATACTCCAACATGTTAAAGAGGATAAAGGTTTAAGAACAACGAAGGGATCGATTAGAAAGGCACGAATAAAACCCTCGAATAGTTGTAACACATGTTCCATTCGACTTCTGTTCCATGTTTATTATAATTTGTTTTGAATCTCAGCTCTGATACCCAGTTGTGATGCCCCACCTCTATGCTCACAATAAAAAAGGTTATTATAAGGAATAACGTCTGCTATTGCGAAGAATAAGGCTTGTTAGAAGCGACCATCCGTAAGTTATGCCTTAGACGAGAATTGATTACATCGATAGGAGTTGTGTAAATTACTCCCAACAATAATATTCAATCCAAATCTAAAACAAAACCACAGTGGCTTAAGAAAAATTCAGAACAAATCATAACAACAACAACACAGATAAGTATAATCACATGAGAATAGAAATATTAGATATAGTGGAAGATAAGTCTGGGTACATGCTACAACAATCGATGGTTCACATGAACCAAATGTACATATACATATACATCAACACATACATGAGATGAGAGTCAATACACCAAAACTAACACCTCGAAGCATACACAAAAGATGAGTTGAAATCCCAAAAGCTGAAGCGGCAACAGAATCAGAGATAGCGATTACCTGAAATAACTCGGTCTGACCAGAGTATTATTTAAAAGAAAATAATAAACGGATCAGTCTAATTTAAACTTAGAAATGAATGTATCATAAACAACATCAAAGCAAATTAATTATAATCTCGAATGAGACTATTCAACATAAATAATCAACATAGTTTAAATGAAGAATCTCATTAAACTCCATCAAAATCAACTTTCAAATTCACAATTGAATTCAAAACAGCAATACATAAAAATATATAAATCAAAATAAGATAACTAGAAAATCAACATAAAAGTGGATCGATCCAAGCATATGGCGAGCCTAAGCTACGTCGCACGTGCATCTCATATGGCCGAAGCCTACCAAGTACTGTCTTTATAATATTTGGCGACCAACAAATGACCCGAAGGTCCAATGACCCGAAGGTCTAGTACTGGTAATTGACCCGAAGGTCCATCATAGTGGCTCGAAAGCCCAACAAAATCATCAAAATCTTCAAACAGCAATTTCACGGCAAATATTTCAATTAACGAGTCCAGAATTAACCGAATTAGCAAAAGGGTGGTTCCATACTCCGCACTTTTGCTAAATCGTTTAACTCTCATCATCGTTTCCTTGAAAGTGCAAAATTGTGTATTTTGTATAAATAGAATTTACATTCTCAAATGGACAAGTCCGGAATTAATCGGATCAGTAAACGTAAGGGTTCACAGTTCTTAATTTTGCTGAAGTGTTTAAATTGATTCCTCATTCTTTTGAAAGCGTAAACTGTAAAAATTTTGGAAACAATTTTTATTTTAAAATGATTTTTTTAAAACACGCGATTAAAATAGAAACATCTATAGCAACTTCGACAAGGAATTGCGCTTCATAAAACACCGTAAAAACGGATATAAAAATCAACGTTGCGGGTTTTCTTGATTGCAAGATAGCTGCTTGAAAATTCATTTTATATTGACGGTTACTAAAGTCAAAACAACAGTAATTTTTATTCGTCAAAATCTCATCAAAATAATACACTTCAATTATAATCACCGGGGTAAAAACCCGTTATAAAAATAACGGCAACAAAATACGTTTCAAAACGAAACACCAGTTCAAACGTAAATAAACCACTAGACTGCACTACTTAATATTCACCAATTATTTCACTGCCTGGGGCAATATACACGTGCACACACGCTACTACATGCAGGAACGTTATATAATACTTTAAAAAAGAACATTCTTGCACAAAATGAAATAGGCAAACAACTAAAGTAACTTGGGCAACAAAATTCGCACGCATGGAATGAAACATAGAAAATAAGTTCTAGGCACCTAGTTTGCACACCTAGCACAAACTGTGAAACAAAAATTGTGACCAGGGCTTAGCAAAATGCACACATACTACAACATGATTTGGATTTGGTTTTGTGTAACTCAATTTGTACGTACAATTTGAAAGAAAAACACGAGGACCTTGACTTATTTTTGTAGACAATATGCTTGCACATGCAATATGAAAATAAATTTAAAGTGCCTGTGCAATATAATTTGCACGTACACACGAAAAAATGGTGGTCTGGGTAATATGACTTACACGCATAGAAGGAACAAAATAGCAAAGCTATATGTGCATCAAAATATGGCACTGCCTATACAAAAATGAGATACACAAGATATTGCAACCTGTGCCACGTCTACCACCATGCAAGAATGAAGTAAATATAAACAACGTGACCAGGGCAACATGAAAAATAAATAACATATTCTAAGGCCAAATTACTTTTAGCATCAATTAGACTAAACATATAATATACCTAGAATTAGATTCGTGCATACTACTTGGACGAAAAAAAAAGTTGTTACAATAGGTGAGCTGGCTATATATATATTTTGCACGCAAGTGATAATTAAATAACAATGCTCTGAAACTCATTTCGCAAGTTACAACCTTTCCTGACCAAATGAAGTCGATAAAAAAAAAAGATGTTGGCCAGGAAACCCCTTACACGTATAAAATATATATTCACGCATGAGTTAAAATATTGGTCTGGGCATAGTTCTTTTCACGCAAATATGGTCTGGACTTATACTTTTTGCACACATGAATTTATAAAATGGTCACAACTACATTATACGACTAATGGAATAAAATGTGACCTTTTACAAGTTAAATTTCACTCAGTATGAACACGGGTTACCTATCACAAATTTCATTTAATAAGCTTAAACAAGAACAGCAATGTAGAAAAATATACATCACACTAAAGAAGGCCTGGACTTTGTTTGTGTGCAATACATCTTGTACGAAAATAGTGAAGCAACATATAAATTAGAAATGCGAGTTTGGCACTCACCTTTACGTCATTTCAAAATCAGTTAGCAACAAAAATTCAAGCTTTAGAACTAGCCAATATCAGAGTGGAGGGAGAGATGAACTGCCATTAATAAGTTTGCAGAGTTAGTGGAAATTTTGAACAAAAGAAAGGATGAAGTGTTTACTAGAATTTTGAAACAAAATGAAAAATGCGGCTTTTACTTTTCTTTTCACATTTTTGTGCGCAAGTCAATAATGAAGTGTGCCGGCAACTTTTATGGTACATATGCATTTATGTGGAGACGTGCATAAGTGAAGAAACAAGGACACAGCTAGCATATTAAATGATGATGGTGAATAATGTGTTCAACTTTTGCTTTTAAAACTTTAGTGACAGCAAAGCAAAATGTTTCAACTTTGATTTTGAATTGGACCAATACCGGATACACGTGAAGGAAAGAAAAGATTACAGCTTAACTGACTTTGCAACATGATTTGCTTTGCAATTTTTTTTCCAAATGCTATCACCAAGATGAGTTCATCTGACCTAGCAATTTAATTGCATTTTCTTCTTTATTATTTTTTTTTCAATTTAAATTTTCTATTTAAAATTTTTATTTCGACAGTAACCAAAAATCACGGTCGTTACAAGTTTGAAATTAGATCTTGTTCACTGCTTTTAGTATAGGCCTTGATTTTCCAGGTTGAAATGTTTGATTTGTTTAATTTTTCTCAGATCTGGGTTTCTTTTATGGTTTGTTCTTTGTTTTGAAAGTGAGAAAATAGAAAAAGAATGAAGAGTAGAAGTAGATGTTTATAAAACCTATATTATCTTTATTTAATTATTAAAAAAATGAAAAAGAAATTAGGACACTTGTTGAAATGATCTACATTTTTCATTAGCCTACTATCATTATTTTACACTTATATTAAATATACTCTTATGCTTAGATTTGTATTTTCCATGTTTTTGATATGTTTTTAAATGATTTTTATAAAATCTACACACACACACACATATATACATATATCTTATTAAGAAAATACATTATTTTAATTTTTATAAATAAATCTTTTAAAGAAAATAACATATAACTAGTTATATAAATATAAATTTTAGATCCAAAATATTTAAGATCTTTATCCTTTTGAGTTTCCAATTCAAATTCAATTTAAAATTCAACTCAAATATATACAACTTAAAAAAAACAAATTCAATTTTTAAATAGTAATTTTACTTAAAATCCTATTTATATATACAAAAAAATAACACATTGTTATTATTTTTTTGAAAACAATTAATTTTATCGATTTTAAATAATTATAAAAGAGATCATCACATTTATTTGTTCAATTTATAAATCAATATTTTAATTAGCTAAATTAGATAATTATCTAATTATCCAATGTCCAAAATTTTGGGTTATCACATTTCTTTCCTGTAAATAAACAAACAGAAATTTCTTTACTGTAAAAAAAATCTTATTTTTCTTTCTTCCCTGTTTTATGTGTATATATATATATATATATATATATGTAAATATTAAAAAAAAATTAAAAAATGACTTCAAAATCCTTTCATTTTCTTTTTCCTATTTTAATTCTTACATACATTTTCAATCTAGAAAAACTAATAATAATTTAGATTTAAGTTCCAAATTACCTTACTGCTACCTCGACGACACACTCCAGGCAACCCATTGCCTACACCACCATGCGTCGACCCATGGGCACCGACCTCACCTCACGCGAGCAACCGCTAGCCACCAGCGCCCCCACACGCTACCAAACTCGACATCGAACTCCTCCCAGATTCACGATTTGCTCTGAGCTCGCCTGAGCACCTCACAATGGCAAACCTCTAAAAGCCTCACCTTGAAGCCTCCTCAGCCGCTCGCCTCGCGAGCTTCCCTCCTTTACTAATTCATTCGCCAGCAACTCGCTCATGAAATCGAGTCACCATGCCTCGCGACTGACGTCGGCCACCCATCGAGCTCAAGTCAAATGCATTCACCAAAATCACCAACCCCTTCCGTGCGTAAACCCTTGAAGCCGATTGAAATTGAGCAATAGTTCGAGTTGATTTTCTCTCGTTTTCATTTTTTTTAATTGAGTCAAATTCGTTCATCTCAAATTTAAGGGAGGAAGGGGAAAGAGAACCCACGATTGGCAGCAGCCATTATTTTTTAGAGGCTTTCAATTTTAAAAGAAGGGAGGAAGAATAAAATTTAGGCGATATAAAAGGAAGATGGCTCGGGTTTTTTTAATTTTATGTATTGAAATTGACTGAAAGAAATGACCATTGTAACAACCCGCATATTTATCGATTTTATATTTAAATATTTTATTTAAATATTTTATCGTTCGTCGGATTTTAGTCCGAAAACCTACTTTTTGCATACGGTCGAATTAGGACTCGAGACCACCTCCATTGAGTTCAAAATGCCGTTTGCGACCTTTTTGAGTATAAGCTTCGATATGTTTGGAGAAAGTTGATTTTTGCTACTTTTTCCCGCTTAGGTCTTTGGTTGGGCTGAGCCAATTAGTCACTTAACTCAGTCCCAACACTCTCCACTTCATTCACTTCTCTTCTATTTTCCTAACACTCAAGCTCAAGCAAAAATGGAGGAAGAGAATGGGAAATAGAAATTCCCAAGCCCTAGCTTGCTTTGCAAATCCATCTCCTTGCTCCAAAGTTCATGAGAACCCATTAGTAAGCTTCCTCTTCTTCTTCTCCAACTCATTCTCTCTTTGAATTTCAGAAATTTCCTAAACCTAACTTAGGAAATGTTCTTCTTTTTAGCTTTGATTCAAGCTTCTAGAGTTGGGCTTGAAGAGTGGTTGATTCCTCTTTGCTTTCAAGCTTCATCTTCATAAATTTAGTTTAAAGGTGAGATTTTTATCTCACATCTATGACTATAATTATCTTTGGTTGTTGGGTATAAATTCCTAACACTTCTTCATGTGCATTTGCTCTTGATTTGGATTGGTTTTGTGAAGATTCCAATTTTTGTGCTTTTAAGTCAAATTTGTGTGAAATCCTTTTATGGACGTTTGATCATGCTTTTGGTGATGCATCGAGGAGCATATAGGGCCGGGTTGCCGATTGGCATAAACCCTTAGATCCAATGTTCGTCCGGTTGCATTTTGGAAGAGTTTGCTCTTCATTTATATAAGGCTGAAAAACAGCCCAGGCATGATTCAGTCGACTGAATATCTCTGTTCAGTCGACTGAACCTGAAAACCGAGAGTTTCCAGGCATGATTCAGTCGACTGAAAAACTCTGCACAGTCGACTGAAACTGGAAACAGAAAGTTTCCTGAACCAGGAAAATTTCCAGGTACAGGGTCAGTCGACTGAAAAACTCTGTTCAGTCGACTGAACCTGCTGTTTGAGTCCAATTTGCCTTTTTGGATTGAAATTCTAATTTAAATCGATTCGTGATAATCCTATTTGTTGTTATCATCTATTATGACTTTGATGACTCTTTTTAGGGATTTTGGAATGTCCATTTCGATGGATCCTTTATCGATTTCGTTGGATTTTATTCACGTCTTCGTATGTGAATTTTTGTGATTGATTGTTCTTACAATCTTCTTCGTGATTTGTCACTTTAAAAATATAAAGGTTTTCTATACTAGTAGTAAATATCAAAACTCTTTCCTCAAACGATTTCAATGCTATTTTAGTACCAAATTCGTTTATAAAACCGTTTTCCAATCTATTAGTATATACAAACCTTTACCTCACTCGTATGAGAAATCTAATTAAACGGCTTAGTAAAACAAGTGGTATGAAACGCTTGCGTTTACTTTGTCGGTTAATTCTTGGACTTGTTCGATTGAACCTCTTGTGACAATTTTCTAGTGGAGATTTACAGTTTGTTCGTAAATATTTAAGTTAAGCAAGTGGTTATGGGACATGAAGCTAAACTCATATATTTACTAGCTTATTGTAATCGACACTTCTTGCTGATCATGACGATCATCTTTGTGATTTAGACTAGCAATGTGCGATGTCTCTTTGTCTGCGAGGGAGACTAAACCCCGTTTTGTGGAGTTTGACTCAATTTGTGATGGGGTAGCAACCCATGGTCTTCGGGCCGTTTGTGGAGCTTCGGCTCAATTTGTGATGGTTAGCGACCATGGAATTAGCGTTCCGTTTGTGATACACGTGTTGGTGAGCTTTATGCTCCCGTTTGTGATAGGCCTCCCCCCTTTGTGATTTCTAGATTTCTTGTGTAGATTCCTAGAATTTGTGTTTCACCAATTTTCGTGATTTCCATTGATAAGTTTTATCAATATTTGTGCATTGGTGAATTTGTATGTCATTGACTTTAGTGGTTTCTGGATTTCTTGTGTAGTCTTCTGGAATTTGTGTGTCATTGACTTTTGTGATTGACGTTGATATTATCGTCAATATTTATGGTATGGTGAACGAAATTAGGAGTATGACGTTTCTTTGATTCTTGTGTAGATTTGGTGACATTGATTAATCTCTTGATGGTTATCAACTAAGTATATATTTATATATATATCACAGCTTGGCATTGTGATTATTATGTGTTTAGTCATATCTCTTATTCTATATCGTTTCATCTGATATTTATAGTTAGACTGATCCGTTTATTATTTTCTTATTAAATAATACTCGGGTCAGACCGAGATGTTACAGGTGCTTCTGCTTGACTTCTCTCTTGGGATTGATTTCTCTTGCTTTTGGTTAACTACTTAGATTAGTAGTTTTTGTTGTATACATTGAGATATAGACTCCATAATGTATACTTATTCTTTTGTGTAGTTCATGTAACTATTCTTTTGTGATATTGTGGAACTTTTGAGACCACTACTCTGATGTACACTTCCTAGTGTAATATTCATATCTATTTCCGCCTTTGTGATATGAATTGTCTGTGACTGATTTGTGTTATGTTTATTTCTATATTTGTTTCCGACGGATTTATATAGCCACCGTGTAGTAGCTTTGAGTTTGTGTCGGTATGTCGGATTTCCTCTTGAAATAGAATGCATGTTATATTATCTGACATATCAGTGCTCGCGCAAAGAAATTACACGGATGGTCGCTCCTCAACAGCCTTATTCTCCGTGCTAGTCGATAGCATTCACCGTAATGTTCTTGGCTAGCGTGGGCATAGAGGTGGGGCGTCACAACCATGATTTGAATTGAGGTGGAAGGTTGCATGAGGAAGATGCCTTGCAACAGTAACATGAAGTGAATAAAAATACAACTAATGTGAAGGAATTTCAATTGATGTTTGTCCATGATATAATATAAATTTATTCAAATTCAAGTTCAAATCCAAATTGTCTCGATAAATGAAATCTAAAATTTTGAACTCCTATCGAGGCATGCTGCCAGGCGTTAGTAATGTTATACCCTTATTCTGAACACAATAGAAATGGTTTCGAGTCATAATTCGATCGTACGGAGAAGATAACTTTTTGGACCCACTTATTATATTGAATTTTCGGTATAAATTCAGCGTGTTAATCTACCGTACGGTGACACGACAACTCCCAACGGTATGAAATTTGAAATCCAATAATAATAAACTATTACGCATCCAATGGAACAGATTTCGTTGAATTCTAAGACTGTGGCTTAGAAGTTTATTTTTAAATATTGATTTAAACGATATATTTTTAAAACTGAACAGATCGCTTCCAAATTCAATTTTTAAAAGTCTATTGTCTTTAGTATTATTAATATAAGTTTTACAAGCATTTAAAATATTTTTAACAAGCGTAAAACTGAAGATTCAATATTTTACCCAACTTCCAATAATTAAATTCAATAATTTAATTGCCAAATAAATAGTGATATTTGAAATTAAAGTTACACTAACTTTCAAATATTTAAAATCAATTAAATATTTCAATTTCCAATATATAGAAATTCCGAATCATCTCAATTCAAACAAATTTTATTTCGATTTTGAAATAATTCAATTTCGCTTTCAATTCCAATTTCAGACCAAATTTCAACTTGAATAAATTTCAATTAAATCCCAGTTTAGTTTCAAATTCCAATTCTAAATTAATTTCAATTCCAATTCTAACTTAATTTCAACTCAATTCTCAAATTTAAACCATTTTGATTTATATCTATTCCAAGTTCGATTTTCATAATATTGATTCAAAACACTTAAATCAAATTTACCTTCAATATCCAATTTAAAATCCAAACCTTCAAATATAGTTCTATTCTGTACTCAATTTCAAAATATCGTCTTATATCTCATTTACTTAGCAATATTCAGAGATCGAATAAAAGTCCGATCCTTTAAATCAAATCAATTTCTGAAATTTAAATAACTTGAAAATCTCAACTTCAATTGTTTAAAACATTTTGTTTCCTAAATTTAAATTTTAACATTTCGAGCACCAGTTCGAAAATAATTCGATTTCCATAATTTCGACTTTATTTTTAAAAAATCAAAATCGATTTAAACAATTTCAAATCAAAATCTTAAAATCATTTAATTTAACTAATCCGGTGTTCGTGTATAGTTTCCTAACCTATGGCCAAGTGAATCAATTATTTCAATTTAATTCCATGGATGGATAGATCGTTTCAATCCAAAATAAATGTCATATGTATATATCATTTCAACCTATTTCTTAATTTATTCGAAATAATTCAATTTACAGTTCTATATACTATAAATAATTTACCAAGCGATAACAGGATGTGTATAAAAATAAATAAAAATCCAATCATTCAAATATCAATCAGTTTTCCACCATTACAATCAATCTTCCAAACAATCAAAATAATTCACAACAATTTCATAGTTATTAATATCGGGTATTTTACTTGCAATTAAATTCCAATTTCAGATTTAACAGTCAACTTTATTTTTTAACAGTTAAATTCAAATAACAATTTGGATGATAATTAAATTTATCAAACAACACTTAATAAATTTATATCACTTCATAATTTCATATTTAACTAGCATAAAAATATTCTTTTACTTCATGAGTGTTATAAAACACTAACCTTTATTTGAAACTGAAAACATTTTCAGCATCAAATAAATCTGAGATCCATTTCACACCGTAGATAATGATGATACATTTCCAACGCAACTGACCGCCCGCCAGTTTGACCTCGTACAAAGGAGATATCGATTACTATACATTTGAATGTTAATGATTAACTAAATAACAAATTAATTAAAAGTTAATTACCCCGCTTAAACACAGATTAGCGCTAACTGTTCTTCATTGAACCTAAACATCACAACATCACACTGTCGCTCTGCTTCATTTAATGATGCTCCACCTACCAACGACCGGACCTCGTCTTGACCTTCGCCAAAGATAGCCCAATCCCTAAGCTCCTTCACCCCACCAGCCTCACCCGATCATTCTCTCCCTACAGCACGAACCAACGCAAAACTTGACGTCTGTCGTTTCCTACGCTATCGTCGCTTTTGACCAGTGGACCCCACCAAAATTTCATTGCCACTAGCCCTAGCCTTGATACACACTCTAGTGCCGACGTCGCCCCCTACAGCTTAACCATCATCACGAAATCCAAACCCAAACCGTAGCCTAAGTCGATCATAATTTCGGCCACAACGGACCTCCGACAACCACCATACTACGCCGGACCCTAGCCTTTGCCGTGCTCTACGACTTTCCTTAATGAACTATTCGAAAATATGGGACGGGTTGGGAGAAAATGGAGGAGGAACGATCAAGCTTCTTGGCCATTTAACGTTATTGAGGCGGCAAGGGTAAAAGATAGTTAGGGTTTGCTTAGATACGCGTATATGTACACGTATACGTATTATTTTATTATTGATTTCACTATTCACGTACTTTTCCTTACGAACTCCAAATGAAACGCGCCGCCTGGCATTTGTAATGTTTTACTCCTATTCCAAATGTAATGGATGGTCAAACAATATGTATGATCGGTACAAAACTTGAAATCCTACAATAATTCATTATTACTAATCCCATGAAACTGATTTCGTCGAAATCAGAAACAGTGGTCACAATGGCTATTTTTACTTGTTAAGTATGATATAAAATTTCTAATTTCTAATTATTCACTTTTAAATTCAATTTTAGACATAAACGATCTTCATTCATATTTAATTAAAATTTAAATCATCTTTTGACATCATTTTCATTCACATAAAATCTAGAATTCAATTATTTAGATAATTTCCAATAATAAATTTAAATAATTAAATTATTCGACAAATTACATTAATAACCATTCATTTCAATTGAATTTTTAGTTATCAACGAATATTTCATTTATATCTAAATAATTCAATATTTATAATTCAATTCCAATTATAGATAACAAACATATTCAAAATATGATTTAACTTTAATACTTGTTACTGCCAAAATCTTCGTAATTGGTTATTTCAAATAAAATCCAAGTTCATATTCAGTAACTACTCTAATAAGTCGTCAAATCTTATTTTTGTACCATTTTTATTCAATAATCATATTAAATTTAATAATTTCAAATAGTTAAAATTATGGGTCTTACATATGTAAATCTCAAATTAATGATATACATGTTGTATACTTTGTACTTCATAGGAAAATAAGACCGACGAAGAAGACCAAATGATTCAACAAATACAAGATCCATACCCAAGGTTATCAAGAAGCAAATTCAGAAACAACAATATAAGTATAGATAAGGGCTACAAGCCAAGTGATATTTACATAATTTACATAGATTAATTACAAAGTATATTATACAATAAAATGTTGGTACCAAAAGATTAAAAACAAGTATGCGCCTCAAAGATCGTATGCAATCTTGTCTATATTCTCAGTAGTTAAAGGATCAACAATGTGTCGTATTGCTACACGAAGAATTTCTTTAAGCTTCTTTTCATTTTTCCTAATCTTATCAGTATCATCAATAGACTCGATACGAGTCTTTAGAGCACGATTGAAAGCATTGTTTACACCTTTAATAGTCTTATTCTATCTTTCTAAATTGGCAATATACTTTTGAAGGAGGTACCTTTCATATTCGAGCTTTTGAATTTTGGTTGCATCCTCATTGATCAATTTTGAGTATCTTTGTTTTTGTTGATCGTCGGGGTATTTCATCATTTAAAATTTGACTTTTCGACACCATTCGCCCACCACTTTTTCATCTAAAACTAGATAAGGTTTTTTGTTGTGGGGAATTTTTGAATGGCTAAAGAATAAGAACTTGTTGATCTCCCAACAGTTAGGGGGATTGGAGAAATCGGTAAATTAATATTCGGTATACCACTTCCCATGATAAATTAAAAAAAATTACATTGTGCTTAGCTATCCTTCAGCTTTATTTCCAAATCACCTATATGTTGGTAATGCTTGGACATCTCATGATCGAAGTCGGTCGAAAGATTTAGCGTAATTTGACGTTTCAATTGAGAAAAAATCTCATCTTTCTTCTTAATGTCCTCTTCGAGATTGGTAATTTGATCATTAAGGCCTCTAATGATCGCCTTCTAAAGCAAAAATTTGCCATGCCATTCCAACAATCGAGTATTACTTTAGAGTCTAGTAGACAAAAGATCTTTAGATAAAGATCCACAGTCGATCTATTTTTAAGATTGGTGAAATGAGATAAAGGATCTGATGGGAGTCAAGTAATTGCGAACTGTGTTTCCTATTCAAAGAAACAAAAAGGAAATCAATACCCAAAGAACAAATTTCCTTCATTACAATATAATGGGTTACAACTCAAAAGGAAATAAGATAAAGGGTACAACATCATTGTTATAATTAAGTTCACTCTTTGTCTTATAACATTTAAAGCCTGGAAATAATTTTTTTATTTTTGTCTAAAGAATTAACCAAAAGGGAAAGTGTTCATACGAAAATGGCATTAAGACCTTCTAGGGTAATAGTTGAAGAGCATTTGCTATAATCCCATTCTCCTATCGGGGGACTATCATGACTACTGATTAATTTCGTATAATATTTTCGAATTTTCTTAAGAATATTTAACTTTTCCTCACCTACAAAATCAAAGTGAAGTCAGGGATGTTGCATGTAAAGCTTTTGTAGATCCCTAAGAAAGCAATATCCGGCCACTCTTGAGGATTTCAAGAGCGAGGAGTTTTGTAAGTAATCTCTCCTTAACTTGACATACTTTTCTACGTAATCCCTAAAAACGGGGCTGCTTAAGAGTTATTTACTCTATAATAATGTATAAAATAAAAACTAAGTGTAAAAAAATAAAGAAAGCCATATATCAATAATGACATGATTACAAATTTTCTTCTAGTTCATACAAGATTGAAATTTTTAAGTAACTTAGAAATGTAATATTTAATTTTTTCTAGAGGAAATGTGTGAGTAATTGAGTTGATTCGTGGTAAGTTCTAACAAGCCTCTAGGTAGGGATCAGACCCATATTCGTCTAAGTATATTTTATATAGGTATCTCAGCAGGCCCACACTAAAATCACTCAATTATGAGAAATCTACAATAGGATGTCGACAACAAGCTTTATACTAAAATTCTACCAAAATATCTATGTCTTTGATTAACATCTGAAAGAGTGTCATCAATTCTTTAATTTCCTCTAAAAGTTTGTCATAATGAAGATGTGCCCTTTTTAGTCAAGGGGCCGCTTCTTGTTCTTTAAAAGATGCTAACACTTCAGCACTTTTATTGAGCTTATAGTACTTGTTAGAGAGTGCATTATGTTATTTTAATTAATTATCTAACTCCATGTATAGGCCATTTATTTCCACCTGTTTCCTTTCAAGCTTTGTCTTATAAAGGTGTATGGTTTTTTTCCTTATCGAAAATAGTAAAATATTAGCCAGTGTTATCTTGGAAGTGAGAGCCACTTTGATAAAGAATGCCATACCTGATAGACTGGAATCGAAGTTTGTAAGGTCTGCATCTTTCCGTTTTGCTCTCCAGCATCAAAGTCGACGTCTTTTCTTTAGATATCAGAAGAGTTAGGCAAACCAGTCAGATCAGCTTTATAGGCGCTAGGATCAAGGTTAACTTTATTCAGACCCAAGAAGTATCACCACCATCCCCTCTATGAGAATCATCACAATTTTCTTCTTTATCACCAATGCCCCGACCTATATCGTCATCATTAGGGTTATCATCGTCATTGTCATCTTCTTCAATAATAATATCATCACCCTCTTTGTTGTCCTCCTCATCGGAGCCGAAATTCTCTTTGATTAAGATGTAGAAGAATTTGTTTCGGAAGTAATAAGCCCCTATGACATCTCTTTATGTACAAAGAATTCTCGACGTGAAAACACAGAGACAAGGGGCTGATCTTTGAATAGGAAAAAGAAATTTTGTTTTTTAATAAAGTACTAACTTTAGAATGAAATAAATTATGTAAGTTAAATGCGGAAGAATGCAAGAGAACAAAAGATAACTATGTATATAATTGTGAAAATTTTAAGTTATATGGACTTGGATGAAATATTAGTTTAATTTTTTTTGTTAATATAAGCATGGCATACAGTACATTGAATTGTAATTGTTTAGGACTAGTTAAACCAAATAATAGATATTAGTTAGTTGGATTCATTTTAAATGTTTAAATATTTGATCACTTAATTAATTTAATTAAACGAACTTGGATGTAAGTAATTGATAAAAGTCAGACTGTAAAATTATTAAATATTGATACTAAAATGTCAAATGATAATAGAGGGAATATGTAAAACTTCATTATAACAATTATAATAATTATAAATTGGAAGGATTTCAAAATAAAATATAGGGAGAAAACCAAGAAGAAAGGAATATTCCCTACAATTAATGAGAGAGCACAAAATTCTTCCGCCATGGTGTTATTCAATAGATTATATAATAGGTGTGAAACTAACTGTACTTCTGCAGAATCAATTTTCAAAATGCTGCCATTCATGAATATGTTCACAATTATCGTTGCATTCTCACTTTAATCAATCATTTATACTTCTATCTTTATCAAAGTTAGGATAAACCTACGAAGACCGTAATTTTTTCTATTATCATCGAAACTGAATGAAGTAGAGACTAAAAATAAGAGGGTAAATTGATATAATATTGTCTGAGAGAAGAAATATAAAGAGGTGTGATTGTTTTAACCAAACGGTGCGATGTAACAGAAAATAAGGGGTTTTAATAGATTCAGTTATAAAATTATTAGTGTGTAACACGTACGGATCTTTTGTTTGCTATAAAGGGAACATTCTTAGTTTCAAACAACTCAAAATATCTACAAAAATATAAACATTCAACACACTAAATTGCTCAAAATATAACTGAAAATAATACATATGAAGCAACATAAAACAATAAAACAACGATAACCAAAAAGTTCAAAAAACTCACCAACTTTTGGTTCATCTTATAGATTAGTCAGAGGTTAAATAAGTAATATGATACTAATATAAATATTACCAAATCATTTAATATACACTTCTTTAGATGAAGTGCATAAACAGTTGCAAAAGTAATGCAATGATTAATATGAATGAAAAACGAAGATTCTTAAATGGTCATCCATGTACAAAAACAGTTGCATTAATTCTATTTATATTTTAGTATAAAATAACGTCTAAGAAAAAATTATGCACGTTATTCATGGTAAAAATAAGTTCTAAGAGATATACATATCCTTTTCCTACGGTTATGCATCATTTATTCTGTCGCACAAACATAATAAAACTTAATGTTTTAATTTGCCTGATCTTTTGTATTTGCACTAATAGACAACCATGAAAGTTAGTTTACTATTTATTTTGAGATTAACTTATTTGGTCAGATGGAAAAAAAGATAGTTCATTTTCTTCTTCACCCCCTTTATTTCTCTAATTCTCATTTGAGAAACAGTATAGCAAGTAAATCCTCCTTCTTCGTCTATTCTCTTTTCAAAATTCAATAAGTTAAAAAACCATACTTTGAATAGAACTCCTGGACAATTTTTTCTATCTCTAATTTCTTTAACCTTGAGTGTATATTTAGAGTGATTGTTGTGTTAAACTTGGAGAGCGGGCGGTATTATCGATTGCCCATTGTCATGCCGAATTTTGCTTTCAATGCAATGGCTAGTCTGTGCATAATAATTTCTTATTGACTGCTCTTTATCATTTCTACTCAAAAATTCCAATAGTTTGAAAATGACATCAACCCATCGTTCATGAATGTTAGACTATTTGGGTTTTAGAAGTAAAGACTAGACTATTAAGGCATTGTTGTGATAGCGAGAAATGAGAAGAAGGAAAGCTCGAATTATGAGAAAACATGGTGGGTATTCCAATCTAAATTCATTTATATTATTATTTGTGCACTCGGTTGATCACAGGTTCATAGATGAAATTTTCATGACTACATATATATGTGTGTGTGTGTGTGTGTATACATATAGACACATATATATATTCGTGTGTGCACGCGCGCGTTGAGGTAACAAATTGTGATCAACAAATAATAATTCTATTACAGGAAAATGAAATTTTGGGTTGTTGCTTATGAATATATAGTGATAGATCTCCATATTCATGATTAGTACTTTTGTTCACCTTGAAGTTAAATTATAGTAGGAAAAAAGGAATTATAAGTTGTTTTGTATATTGTTCTTTATGGGTTTAATTAAGTTTGGAGATGGTTGAATTGATAAATAAAGTGGTTTACATGCGCATGATGTGTTTTTTAATGTCAAGAGATATTTATTATACGTTAAGAAATAAATTAGAGCTATTTCCATATCTTGGTATTCCCTTATTATAATAGATTTTCTATTTTACAATTAGTTAGGTTCCATGCAATGTGACTATAAATAGTTGGTTCTGAATCGTTTAACATCGTCAAGTGGTAATAAAGTATTCCTATATTTAGTAAATCAATTCTCCAATTATCTTTAATATGTTATTTGAGCAGCTTACTAATTTGAGGTGTTAACGATATCCTTTCTGTTTTTAATTTTTTAATCCATTTTTTCTCTTCTCCTTGTTTACTTTCACAGTCGCTAAACGAAAAAACATCACGACCTAGACATCGTCTTGCCTAATCCAAAAACATCACAACTCATACCACTACCAAACTACATTGTCAACCCACCACTTTGGTTCTGCCTCCACTTAGATCCACTATCAACAACATTGTATAATCAAATCTGATATTTACACCATAGAATCTAACTAAATGCACAATCTATACCCTAGAACCTATCCTATATAACGTATCAAAATCCATCTCTAGTGGCTCATCAAAAGAGACACTTGTAAAATATCTCTACATTTACTACTTAATTCTTGCCCCCAGGATTTCCAAAGCCCACCTTTGTTTCCGTGGTGTATTTGTTAATATAAGTTCTTTTTGTTTGGCCTTAGCATAAAAAGAAAGAGAATTATCACTATATTGCTTGGGCATTATTATACTATACTGTTATATTTTAAAAAAAAAAGAAAAATGGAAGGAAAAAAATGAATAAAAAAGGACAAATTACCGAGGTAAAATATTGATAATTTGTAAATATTGTCCTAGGTAAAATATGGATAAAGTAGTTGGAATCGTTTTATCAATAAAACCGTGTTTAAATAATAAGGATCGTGCATGGCTCTGGATACATACACTAATATACTTATTAAAATAAGAATATGAATCAAAATAATTTATCTTATTTTTTGAAAATAAAATGTATTTATGACATCGACAATTGATATCATCGGTTTTATATATTTCTCCGAAAATTCAATTCAAGTTTAAATACTAAATAAATGGGTTTTTATTTACAAATAAACCTATTTTAATTACTACTAATGATGGTTAAAAAAAATTAATTTTTTTTAACAAAATACGTAGTTTGTAAAAAAATTGAAAATGTGACCAAAGAACTTTTTTCGGAATTTCTACTTTTAGACACTGAAAAGTTGTCGGGAACGCTGTTCGCCTTGGTGCACCATATGTATACATAAATAAAATATAGTTAATTAACTTAAAGGTTGAGGGTTCAATCCCCACCAACTACATATCTGTTATCCCGCTTTTCGGCAAAGCCGTGATACCAAAAGATCGGATGAGAACCAAAGACAGTACATCTCAAAGATTGGTTGTACTTTGCTTCGCCATGGATATCGATGAATTTTGTCCGAGCCCGGATTAGGCTACAATTGATAGAGCGCGGCAAGCAAAGCCACGAGAGCCAGTGTTTCAAATTTCAGGTTAATCGGAGTTCATGTGAATGAGAAATGATCGATACAAGCTAAAGGAGATGCGTTGTTCGCATCCATCAGAAAACCGTCATATTGGTTTGTTCGAATCCATCAAGAACGAGCAGCTTCGAATCGATCAGGTTCTAACCGATCAGGTTCGAATCGATCATCTTCGAATTGATATGATTCGAATCCATCGGCTTGACTTCGCCTTGCTCTATTCGAATTCATCGGGTCTTGTATAGTTCGAGTCCATTTGGTTCGTATCCATCAACCTCGCATCGATCCGCCTCGTACCCATCAAGCTACCTCATTTCGTCTCGATCACCTACCACCCACTTCGTATCCATCGGTTGTAGGGCCAGTTGACTCTGGTTCGTATCAATTAGGCAGCTGTACTTGAATGATTGTTCGCATCCATCGAGCTAAGTACCGCTCCTTCGTATCCATCTACACTGGTCGATACGAACAAGGATTGGATCGATAGATGCGAACGAGGCTACCTCTATCGATATGAATTAAGGCATCTGTATGCAACGATCACCGAGGAAAACGAGGCTAAATCTATGGAAACGAATCGGTCAACATGGCACAAAAGGTGGTGTGATCCAGGAAGCTCGCGCCACGTCATTGCGCACTCGTGCTCCGGATCGATTCGAAAGGCATGGATACGAAAAAAGGATTCAAACGAAACAATCACGAAAATGCAATCTTGCATCGATCATATCTCCTTAATTACAGATCCAAATGGGATGAAATTTTCACAGCAGCTTCCATACATGATAGAGAACAATCCTGCCAAGTTTCAGCTCGATTGGATCATTTTCTGATGGATACGAAATCACTTTGTATCGATCACAGATCAAGTTGAAACTTGGTAGGGTCGGTCGTGTGGGCCCACTCATGTGCCAGAAGAAGTCTCCCTAAGTTTCAGCGCGATCTCAGCTTCCTACGCCTATAAATAGCTCCCTAAAGGCTACAGAAGGGGGATCTTTTTGGCCATTCAACGTCCATACTCTGCCGGATTCGATTCTACCCTTCATCATCGCTGTTGTAATCAGATTTCAGAGCATTTATCAACTGTAATCCGCTGTAATTGATTGAAATCATCAAGTGAATCAATAAAGACATACGTTTCAAAGTGGACGTAGGCAAGATCACCGAACCACTATAAATCCTGTGTTTCTGATTGTTATTTGTGAAATATTGTGATTGTTATTGCTTGGATCTGAGTTTTATATTGATTGTTGCTGATTTGCGTTCATAAACGGGTGCTTTCACGATATTGGGTGTTTTTGACCAATTTTGGCACAAACATTTTGGTGCTTTCATTGAGAGTTGAACTCAGGAGAAGTTGAATTTGAAGAGTTGAGAATTCAGATCTAAGAGCTATGACAAGGCAAACAAGTAAGAGACAAAGGCCAGAGAGAAGTGAACACCAAGGAAGTAAAGAGGCTTCTTCAGGAGCGAATCAAGCATCGATTTTCATCACTAGGGCGAGATGGAGACGATGATGAAAAAACAGGAGGAGTTGATCCAGAGTTTATTTCAACAAATAGGACAACTTGGAGCGCAGAATAGAGAAGCGGATGGAGTTCAGAATGGAGCAGGACCATCCGGCGTAGCACCTGGTGTAGAAGGCACACACATGGAGAATGTTGAACCAATCCCAGAGAGAGAGAGAGATGCATCTACCCAACCTGGAGATAGCAGAGGAATGAACGCTCAGTCAAGGGGGCAGATCCAGAATTCCCTCGTGGACTCGGGGGGCAGGTCGAAAGTGATGAACGAAGATTACATCTTGGAGACAATGACAAGTTGGCGGAGATGGTTAGGCAAACCATGAGAGGTGTATTAGTAAACAAAGATTTAGAGGATGTTAATAGAAGCCCTTTTACCACGGCAATCAGGCGAGCAAGGAACCCACCAGATTTTAAGCTACCATCGTTAGATATGTATGATGGAAGGACAGACCCTACAGTTCATCTGACGAAATATATGAGGCATATGGAGGTGCTGGAGGCAACAGAGGAGGTTATGGCCTGATGCTTCCCATTGTACTTGGTAGATATTGCGGCGTTATGGTTTAGACAGCTGGAGAGCGGCTCCATAGGAACATGGACAGATTTAACTGAGAGGTTCATGAGGCAATTCAGGGTTCACATTGCGAGACCCAAGAATGTGATGACTTTGGCAACTCTAAAACAGAAGGCTGGAGAGACTTTGAGGAGTTTTCTGACGCGATTCAATGCGGCGGCAGCTTCGGTGGATCGACCGGATCCATCTATGGTTATGATGGCAGCTGTGTCCGGAATAGCTGACGGAACAAAGTTCAAAAATTCATTAACTAAAGATCCACCTGTTGATCTAGGAGAATTCTATCACGAGGCAGAAAAGTTTTTACGACTGGAGGATGCGAACGTTGAAAGAGAGGAAGGGGAGGGAATTGATGTTTTTGCAATCAAAAACGGGAATACACATGGAAAAGGTGCGGAGACTAGTAAAGGTAAAAGAAAAACTGAGAATGACGGGGACAGGTCAAAGTGGCCACGGAGGGAGCCGCGATTCTCCACTTACACTAAGCTGAATGAGAGCCTGGAACGAATCTATCAGGATACAAAAGAGTAGGTTCCGTATCATAGAACATTGCGAAGGGATCCAACTTCTGACGAAAGAAAATCAGATAAGTTTTGTGTATTTCATGAATTGAACGGTCATAACACTAATGATTGTAGGCATCTGAAGGACGAGGTGGAAGGGCATATCAGGAACGGTATGCTCCTTCGATATGTGAGAAGGCGAACTCCAGTAGTTGAGCCAGAGAGACCACCGTCTACCTCAGCTAGAGGTGACCCTGAGTCGGGACAACGTTTGATTATCCATTGATTGACTGAAATAATGATGAACAAGTCGTAAACCTCTCACTAACACGGTTAAATCATTCACACATGTAAGCGATCGCGCACGATCCATAGGCATGCTCTGAATGACTACCAACCGCATCATAGTGAGAGTTTACACTCTGACATCCCTACTTTGCTTTTTTGCTTTGATTTTGATTTGAACATTTAAACTCTGCTTGTTTGGACATTTCTGTTGTGAGATTCGTGTAATTATTGCTTTGACATTTACAATTCTATGAAAGAGTTAATTTACGTGCCCGTTGGATCACGAACGGTCCACGAGCACCTTCTATATGGCGATGAACCACCAAAGTCTCTGATTCAGAAACTCCCCCAAACATGAACTCCGACATCAATAATACTAAGTCCCCCCCCCCGGGCACACATAATTTGCCTCGAACGACACATGATCGCAAACGATCACAATTCGCCTCGAACGACACACGACCTCGAACGGTCACAATTCGCCTTGAACGGCACCCGACCTCGAATGGTTACAATTCGTCTCGAACGGCACCCGACCACGAACGGTCACGATTCACTTATTATGTCCGACCTCGAACGGTCAAAATTAGCCTTGAATGGCACTCGATCACGAACGATCGATTCCCACCGCGAACGGTCCCATCTCATCCATCGCCGCGAACGGCACCGACCGCGAACGATCCCGATTCATCTCAAATGACACACGATCCTGAAGGATCATCATTTGAGATCATATGAAACTATCAAGTTCATTACAAGTTGTTGACATGATATGAACATCCAACTCAAGGCATTACAAAACACACCTTCCTACCGTAAGGCATGTTTAGGGGGGCAAATGTTATCCCGCTTTTCGGCAAAGCCGTGATACCAAAAGATCGGACAAGATCCAAAGACTGTACATCTCAAAGATTGGTTGTACTTTGCTTCGCCATGGATATCGATGAATTTTGTCCGAGCCCGGATCAGGCTACAATTGATAGAGCGCGGCAAGCAAAGCTACGAGAGCCAGTGTTTTAAATTTCAGGTTAATCGGAGTTCATGTGAATGAGATATGATCGATACAAGCTAGGGGAGATGCGCTGTTCGCATCCATCAGAGAACCGTCATATTGGTTTGTTTGAATCCATCAAGAACACGCTGCTTCGAATCAATCAGGTTCGAACCGATCAGGTTCGAATTGATCATCATCGAATCTATCTGATTTGAATCCATCGGCTTGACTTCGCCTTGCTCTATTCGAATTCATCGGGTCTTGTATAGTTCGAGTCCATTGGGTTTGTATCCATCAACCTCGCATTGATCTGCCTCGTACCCATCAAGCTACCTCATTTCGTCTCGATCCCCTACCACCCACTTCGATCCATCGGTTGTAGGGCCAGTTGACTCTGGTTCGTATCCATTAGGCGGCCGTACTTGAATGATTGTTCGCATCCATCGAGCTAAGTACCGCTCGTTCGTATCCATCTACACTGGTCGATACGAACAAGGATTGGATCGATAGATGCGAACGAGGCTACCTCTATCGATACGAATTAAGGCATCTCTATGCAACGATCACCGAGGCAAACGAGGCTTAATCTATGGAAACGAATCGGTCAACATGGCACAAAAGGTGGAGCGATCCAGGAAGCTCGCGTCACGTCATTGCACACTCGTGCTCCGGATCGATTCGAAAGGCATGGATACGAAACAAGGATTCGAACGAAACAGTGTACACGAAAATGCAATCATGCATCGATCGTATCTCCTTAATTACATATCCAAATGGGATGAAATTTTCACAGCAGCTTCTATACATGATAGAGAACAATACTACCAAGTTTCAGCTCGATTGGATCATTTTCTGTTGGATACGAAATCACTTCGTATCGATCACAGATCGAGTCGAAACTTGGTGTGGTCGGTCTCGTGGGCCCACTCACGTGCCAGAAGAAGTCTCCCTAAGTTTCAGCGCGATCTCAGCTTCCTACGCCTATAAATAGCCCCGTGAAGGCTATAGAAAGGGGATCTTTTTGGCCATTCAACGTCCAGACTCTGCCGGATTCGATTCTATTCTTCATCATCGCTGTTGTAATCAGATTTCAGAGCATTTATCAACTGTAATCCGCTGTAATTGATTGAAATCATCAAGTGAATCAATAAAGACATACGCTTCAAAGTGGACGTAGGCCAGATCGCCGAACCACTATAAATCCTGTGTTTCTGATTGTTATTTGTGAAATATTGTGATTGTTGTGGCTTGGATCTGAGTTTTATATTGATTGTTGCTGATTTGCTTTCATAAACGTGTGCTTTCACGATATTGGCTGTTTGTGACCAATTTTGGCACAAACA
This sequence comes from Allium cepa, assembly GCA_030765085.1. Classification (NCBI taxonomy): domain Eukaryota; kingdom Viridiplantae; phylum Streptophyta; class Magnoliopsida; order Asparagales; family Amaryllidaceae; genus Allium; species Allium cepa. The sequence continues at coordinate 867,575,821 of CM060943.1, read as the reverse complement.
ATATCCTTATGAATTACCAAAAGTATGTGTTGTGGGTTCGGTGCATACTTCCTTAGAATTTACAAGCAAAGCTCGTTCTCTAGGTCAAAAAAAACATATAATACACTTAATTATAGATTATCTTATGTTAAATATGTTTAGATAGTGAAGTGACAAGCCATGGTTTAAATTATAACATATATATACATGCACTTTATATATATAAAAAATACACCTTATCTTGTCATTTCTTTGACATCATCATCATTATTAAGCATGCAATCATAGCCTAAGGGATGGAACAAGAGGGGAAAGATGGGAATGACCAGGGTGGGGGAGTAAATGGTGATGTGACCTTACAAAAATCATGACATGTTGTAACAACCGGGGATTTCGCATCAATTAATTATCGTCATTAAACGATTAATGGTGATAGCAAATTGCAGTTGAGCATTTTTTAATCAGGTTGAAATCTTTCTAAAAACTTGTTAGGGGATTATACGGGCTTTAAAATCTTGGCCATGTTCCTTTTGTTTTGGGGGCGGTGATAGTTATCAAGCAAATAACCGGTTCCCTTAGTCATTTTCATAGCTGGCCCTAAATCAAAGAAAACGAAATAATGGCGGCTCATTCTTGTTCGTTCCTCTTCCTTCAAAAAATTAGGGTTTCGATCGACTTCGTGATGCCACGGCTTCGATCCCGATTGTTCGATCTTTGATTTCGGCTGCGATATTGGGTTGGATTTTTTGTATAAGGTGAGTGATATCCACTCACCTCTAATTCAATCTGCAATTATAGAATTTGTCAATTAGTTTATTTCGGCAGTTTGATTTTGTTCGACGTTGATGATTTTTGACTAGGTCAGATTTCTTGTTGTCTTCAGATTTCACTCGATTTTACGAGTTTGGTTTTGTTCGACTTTCAACCTTGTTCGATTTCACCTGCTGTTGTATGTCTTCGGCCGTTAACAGTTGCTTTAATTTTTTTTTTTACTTCTGAAACTTCTATCTCTAACTCTGTTCGATTATAACCTTGACCACCTCGGCTCTGAATTGATGCTAAACTTCGATTTTGATAAAACTGTTGGCATCGGCCTTAAATCTCCATTTGTACTCGAGTTAGACCTGTAGCTTGCATTGTCACTTGTACTTCATTGTTCACTAGTTTTTTGTGTCCACACACCTTTGATAAATAGTTTAGTCTGCTTGGAGATTTTGTTGCATTATATCTGTGCCACGAGTATTTTGCATTGCACCGAAGATTTATTGAGTTGTGTTGTGTCTTCACTGATGACTGTTGCATCGAGTCAGTGATGGTTACATATACTTATGTTTACACGGTGTATCTTTAGGATCTTGTGTCTGCATATATACGGTCTAGTATCACTTGATGGCATTTGGTTTTGTATACATGTGCACTGTTCTATCTTTATATTACATGGTCTGCTCCTTTGAGCTTCGTTTGCATTGTTGTTTCACTGTTTTCAGTTGAATCTGGGGTGTTATCTCGAAGTCTATACATTGCTATGTTTTATTTGTATCCATGCTTGAACTGGATGGGATATTCAACTTTACTGCTTGGTCAGATGCTGTTGCAGTCTCCGTTTTCTGTTGATTGATTCGAACTTTGGTCGAGACTTGATTTTTATGTCTTGACCATTTCATTTGAATTTATACCTATGTTGAATCCAGCTAATAGCTCGGGTTTGACCTTGTGCTCGTTTATGAATTTTCATTATGCATTCATGTGCACTTTGTTTATTTGATGGCTACTGGGTGGATGCTGTGCTCATGCTGTTGCAGTTCCTTCTGGTTCATTTTGATCCGAGTTGGTGCCATTTGCTTCTGATTTATTGATCTTTTGCGTATTTCATATGCTGTATTGGCGAGGCAGTACACGTGAGCGTGTACTGCAGCCAATCAGTAATGATGTTTTTAAGTGATATTTCAATTGTTTGAATTGTTTCGTGTGTCCAATTCAATATATTTTGAAAGTGTATTTTGATTTGGTTTAATTCGATCATTTTTTGATATCTAATTATCCACTAGATAATTAGATTATGTGTTTTCTAATTATCATATCGATAATTAGATTTTGTTGTTTCTGTTGTTTCACAGGTTACGGTTTTGCTTTAGCCACCTGTTGTTAATTACTGTTTAGGAAATTCTGTGGTTTTCAAATTATCTTCATTGATAATACTTTTATTTATCTTTGTTGATGATTTGGCTTTGCTGATTTGCTGTTTAACACTTTTAGGTGTTATATCTACCGTTATCCGATTCTTTAATTGAAGGATTGGATAGGTGAGATTTTTGTGACTGTCGTCTATTTGATTATTTAATTATTATTGCTTCCGTGCATTAATAACTGAATTCGAATTAGACTGATCCGTGTAATATTTTCTTTTGAATTAATACTCGGGTCAGACCGAGTTTTTCAGGTTGTTGATATCTTGCTTTGGATTGCTGCTTGAGCTATGAAGTCTCTTCATATCTTTTGGAGTAGTCATTGTCATTTCATAGGATGATATGTATTCATGTATATTATATATAATAATGTACTTGTATATGTAACTTCCAGTGTCGACAGTTGTAGTTGTATCATATGTCTTGTATCACATGTATTGTAACTGACATCAGTTACATATATATATATATATATATATATATATATATATATATATATGAGACTTTTTATAATCTGTGTTCCGTGCTTATCTTATCTGTTTTATTATTGTATATATTGTCCTAAACTATTATGAACCATCATAGTTCGTTTTATACTGGAATTGGGTATGTCGATGGGAGTAAGTAAACAAAGAGGGGAAAATAATTATATATACCACTCCTATCGAGATAACCAATACTAGTGTAAGGCCTAACTACGGATGGCCGCTACTATCCAGCCTTATTCTTCGTAAGCATAGAGGTGGGGCGTCATAGTTGGTATCAGGGCGATGGGTTTATGGACATAATATATAACATAACTTAGATGGAACATGTGTTACAACTATTTGTTGATGTTTTTATTTGTGCTTTGAGTCAAAACTAAAGTTTTGAAATTATGATGAAATTTTTAAATATCCTTATTTAAAACTAAAAGTGAAATTATGTTTTGATGATTGATTGACTTGTGTTCTGTTTATTAGAGTGCACAGCGAAAACAGTGAGACTATCTTCGCTGAGTACAGCTGATAACCTTTTTGATTTAAAAGTCAAAGTATGAAAATGAAATTAAATTCATTATGTTGTTACATAGATGTGTTTGTTTTTGTTTTTTTTGAAAATTTAGAATCCGATTTGAGGATCCGAAGCGATTGTAGTTATGTGATTTTGTTGAGATTTTTGCTATTTTAAATTATCTTCATTAAAGATATAATCGAGTGATTTCTTTGTTCATCTTGTAATGTGCATGCAAATATGAGTTGCACGTTACTACATTAATTTTACGTTGAACCGGTGTTTGGTTTTAAACGTATTTTGTTGCCGTTATTTTTATAACGGGATTTTTACACCGGTGCTAAATTTTTGAAGCACGGTGTTTTGTCGACATTTTTATGAATGAAAATTCACCCGGTATTATATTTTGATGCGAATTGTTTTGAAGAGATTTTTGACGTTCAAAAATTACCGTCGCTTTGACTTCAGTAACCGTCAATTTTAAAGTGAATTTTCAAGCGGTTATCACGCAATGCTGATTTTGAGATCCGTTTTTACCGTGTTTTGAGATGTGCGATTTCCTCGTTGAAATTGCTATAGTTGTTGCTGTTTTAATCACGGGTTTTCAAATCATTTTAAAATAAAATTATTTTCAAAAAATTTACAATTTGCGCTTTCAAAAGAATGAGGAAGCGATTTAAATACTTCAACAAAATTGAGGACTATAAACCCTCACTTTTACTGATTCGCTTAATTCCGGATTTGTCCGTTTGAGAACGTAAAATGCTATTTATTTAAAATACACAATTTTGCACTTTCAAGGAAATGATGAAGAGATTTAAACGATTTAGTAAAACACTTGGTATGGGACATGTGCGTTCACTACTTTAGTTAATTCCGGACTCGTTAATTGAAACATCTGGTGTTTGATGATTCTGATGATTTGTTGGGCTTTCGGGCCACTCTATTGGACCTTCGGGTCATTTGTTGGGCTTTCGGGCCACTCTGCTGGACCTTCGGTTCATCTGATGGACCTTCGGATCAAATACCAGTACTAGACCTTCGGGTCGCTCTGTGGACCTTCGGGTCATTTGATGGGCGCCAAAATTTATAGTACTTGGTAGGCTTCGGCCATTTGAGATGCACATGCGGCGTAGCTAAAACTCGCCATCTGATGGGATCGATCCACCTTTTATGTTGATTTTCTAGTTATCTTAATTGATTCTAGATATTTGTTGCTTCTAATTATCTACAGGTAATTAGATATTTGCTGATTTGAGTTCTAATTATCTTTGTTGATAATTAGTATTTGCTGATTTGAGTTCTAATTATCTTTGTTGATAATTAGATATTTGCTGATTTGAGTTCTAATTATCTTTGTTGGTAATTAGATATTTGATGATTTGAGTTCTAATTATCTTTGTTGATAATTAGATATTTGCTGATTTGAGTTCTAATTATCTTTGTTGGTAATTAGATATTTGCTGATTTGAGTTCTATTTATCTTTGTTGGTAATTAGATATTTGCTGATTTGAGTTCTAATTATCTTTGTTGGTAATTAGATATTTGCTGATTTGAGTTCTAATTATCTTTGTTGGTAATTAGATATTTTCTGATTTGGGTTCTAATTATCTTTTTTGCTAATTTGATATTTGCTGATTTGGGTTCTAGTTATGTTTGTTGGTAATTAGATATTTGCTGATTTGAGTTCTAGTTATCTTTGTTGGTAATTAGATATTTGCTGATTTGAGTTCTAATTATCTTTGTTGATAATTAGATATTTGCTGATTTGAGTTCCAACTCTTTGTTGATAATTAGATATTTGCTGATTTGAGTTCCAATTATCTTTGTTGATAATTGGATATTTGTTGTTTTCTGATTATCGTTTTTGATAATTGGATATTTGTTGTTTTTGATTATCATTTTTAATTATGGGATATTTGTTGTTTTCTGATTATCTTTTTTGATAATCGGATATTTGTTGTTTCTGATTATCGTTTTTGATAATTAGATAATTGTGTTTTCTGATTATCGTTTTTGGTAATTAGATGTTTGTTAATTTTGCTGATTATGAGATTTTCTAGTCCCTAATTGATTCTAGATTATGTTGACTATATTGAATAGCTGTTTCCTAATTATCTCTGTTGATAGTTAGAGTTTGCTGATTATGAAGTTCGGGTTTTCTAATTATCTGTTGGATAACTAGATATTTGCGGTTTTACGATTTTTGATTTGAGTTTCCTGATTATCTTTGTTGATAATTATATTTTGTTGTTCTCCAATTATCGTATCGATAATTAGATATTGCCGTTTTGCGATTTTTGAATTCTAATTATCTAATTGATAATTAAATATTGTTGATAATGGTATTTATTCAGTTTTGTTGTATCTGATTATCAATTTGATAATTAGATTTTGTGAGAATTTGTGAATTTATTTTATGAAATTGAAAGATTTCTCTGGTGCTTGTTTTTTGACCTTTATTTTTCTAGCTTAGCCAGTTTATGTTAGAAAAATAATCGTTATTGACGCCTTTAATTATGAAAATTACGGGGACGCAATAAGGAGGGGAGTTTGTAACAACCCAGGATTTCGCATCAATTAATTATCATCATTAAACAATTAATGGTGATAGCAAATTATGGTTGGGTGTTTTTTAATCAGGTTGAAATCCTTTTTAAATTTTGTTAAGGGATTATACGGGCTTTAAAATCTTGGCCACGTTTCTTTAGTTTTGGGGGCGGTGATAACTATCAAGCAAATAACCGGTTCCCTTATTCATTTTCATCGCTAGCCCTAAATCAAAGAAAATGAAATAATGGTGGCTCGTTCCATGTTCGTTCCTCTTCCTCCAAAAAAATTAGGGTTTCAATGGACTTCGTGATGCCACGGCTTCGATCCCGATTGTTCGATCTTCGATTTCGAAAGCGATATGGGGTTGGATTCTTCGTATAAGGTGAGTGATATCCACTCACATCTAATTCAATCTGCGATTATTGAATTTGTCAATTAGTATAATTTGGCAGTTTGATTTTGTTCGACGTTGATGATTTTTGACTAGGTCAGATTTCTTGTTGTCTTCGGCTTTCACTTGATTTTACGAGTTTGGTTTTGTTCGACTTTCGACCTTGTTCGATTTCACCTGCTGTTGCATGTCTTCGGCCATTAATAGTTGCTTTAAATTCTTTGTTGGCTTTTGAAACTTCTACCTCTAACTCTGTTCGATTCTAGCCTTCACAACCTCGGCTCTGAATTGATGCTAAACTTCGGTTTTGATAAAACTGTTGGCATCAGCCTTAAACTTGATATTGATTGTGTTCTTCATATTATCTATTGTGACAAAAAATGACTTCCGCATTTGACTTGAATTGTAAAACCTGTTGTCTGCATTGAACTTGACTTCTACCTGCTATTGTATGACTTCGGCAGTTATGTCTTGTTCAAAGATGATACTTGTATTTGACTCCGGTCACTTGATATCACTGACTTTGGTCATTTAATGATTTGAAATTGCAGTTGTCTTTGACTTGTTCCCAGGACTTCTCTTGTGACATATCTGATTTCGATTACTTGTTAATTACTGCTTTGGTTCTCATTTTGTGTTGAAGTCACCTGACTTCGACATCCTTGGGCATTTGATTACTTGCGGCCTCGAATTTGTTATACACTGCATATACTTTCTTATACATGTATACTTGTTCAAACTAGCATTGTCACTTGTACTGGTCATTCCTCTTTGGTGCAGTTTGTTTTGCATCTCCTTTGTACTTGAGTTAGACCTGTAGCTTGCATTGTCACTTGTACTTCATTGTTCACTAGTTTCTTGTGTCCATACATCTTTGATAAACTAGTTGTGTCTGCTTGGAGCTTTTGTTGCACTATATCTGTGCCACGAGTAGTTTGCATTGCACCGGAGATTTATTGAGTCGTGTTGTGTCTTCACTGATGACAGTTGCGTCGAGTCAGTGATGGTTACATATACTTATGTTTACACAGTGCATCTTTAAGATCTTGTGTCTGCATATATACAGTCTAGTATCACTTGATGGCATTTGGTTTTGTATACATGTGCACCGTTCCATCTTCATATTACATTGTCTGTTCCTTTGAGCTTCGTTTGCATTGTTGTTTCACTGTTTTCAGTTGAATCTGGGGTGTTATCTCGAAGTCTGTACATTGCTATATTGTATTTATATCCATGCTTGAACTGGATGGGATATTGAACTTTACTGTTTGGTCAGATGCTGTTGCAGTCTCCGTTTTCTGTTGATTGATTCGAACTTTGGTCCAGACTTGATTTTTATGTCTTGACCATTTCATTTGAATTTATACCTATGTTGAATCCAGCTAATAGCTCGGGTTTGACCTTGTGGTCGTTTGTGAATTTTCATTATGCATTCATGTGCACTTTGTTCATTTGATGACTACTGGGTGGATGCTATGCTCATGATGTTGCAGTTCCATCTGGTTCATTTTGATCCGAGTTAGTGCCATTTGCTTCTGATTTATTGATCTTTTGTCTATTTCATATGCTGTATTGGCTGGGCAGTACCCGTGAGCGTGTACTGCCGCCAATCAGTATTGATGTTTGTAAGTGATAGTTTAATTGTTTGAATTGTTTCGTGTGTCCAATTCAATATATTTTGAAAGTGTATTTTGATTTGGTTTAATTCGAGCATTTTGTGATATCTAATTATCCACTAGATAATTAGATTATGTGTTTTCTAATTATCATATCGATAATTAGATTTTGTTGTTTCTGTTGTTTCACTGGCTACGGTTTTGCTTTAGCCACTTGTTGTTAATTTCCGTTTAGGCAATTCTGTGGTTTTCAAATTATCTTCATTGATAATACTTCTATTTATCTTTGTTGATGATTTGGCTTTGTTGATTTGCTGTTTAACACTTTTATGTGTTATATCTACCATTATCTGATTCTCTTATTGAAGGATTGGATAGGTGAGATTTCTGTGACTATCGTCTATTTTATTATTTAATTATTATTGCTTCCATGCATTAATAACTGAGTTTGAATTAGGCTGACCCGTGTATTATTTTCTTTTGAATTAATACTCGGGTCAGACCGAGTTATTTCAGGTTGTTGATATCTTGCTTTGGATTGCTGCTTGAGCTATGAAGTCTCTTCGTATCTTTTGGAGTAGTCGTTGTCATTTCATAGGATGATATGTATTCATGTATATAATATATAATAATGTACTTGTATATGTAACTTCCAGTGTCGACAGTTGTAGTTGTATCATATGTATTGTATCACATGTATTGTAACTGACATCAGTTATATATATATATATATATATATATATGAGACTTTTTATAATCTGTGTTTCATGCTTAACTTATCTGTGTTATTATTATATATATTATCCTAAACTATTATGAACCATCGTAGTTCATTTTATATTGGAATTGGGTATGTCGATGGGAGTAAGTGAACAAAGAGAGGAAAATAATTATGTATACCACTTCTATCGAGATAACCAATGCAAGTGTAAGGCCTAACTACGGATGGCCACTCCTATCCAGCCTTATTCTTCGTAATAACAGATATTATTTCTTTTAATACTCTTTGTTATTATGAGCACAGAGGTGGGACGTCACACATGTTATGTTAATTGATTCAAAGGATAGTTCAGTAGTTTCCTTGCTTCCTTTTATCTGTAAATACACATTCCCATCACCATATTTTCATTTACTTCTCCATTTCCATTTCTCTAAAGCTTTCTTCATAATTTTCATGGCTTCTTAAGTTAATTTTAATTTTTTTTAAAACAAAATATTTAAATTGTTTGAAAGATGCAAACTTATTTTAAAACTCTTTCTTCTCCATTTTCCTCCACTTTATTCGACCATAACATCCTCTATTTTACACCAAATCAAGAATTTATTTTTTCATATCATATAAAATTTCATTAGCTACAACTTTCACTTTTAGCACTTTTTCTAATTTCAAGCATAAGTATGTCAAAATCTCATTTATTTGCAGTGTACTTTTAAACTCGGAAATTTAGGTCCGAAAATAGCTCTCCTTCTTTTGACCATATCTACCTCAAATAAAATCTGATTTGAGTGATTCTTTTTATGATTTATAGAGAAATAATTTTATAAAACTTTTCTTTTGATTAATAATTCAAATTCAGGAGTAATATGTCCAAAAATTACGTGGAAGAGGATATATTTTTGGGATGATTTTTGTGCATGTAAGACATCTCAGGTTTCAAAAAAATTCGGTGAGAAACTATCTAATTTTTTGAAAGAACTAACTTTATTTCCATAGATTATATGTTATGGAAATCCATAGTTCATGTTGTTAAAATATCATGCTATGATAATGATATACATTTGCGATTTATGGTTAGCACGGTTTGAATGTTAAATATTTTGTTTGGATGTTATGCATTATGTTTGGATGTTTAAAGTGATATGTTTGGTTGTAAGAATGTGATGTTGGTGTATGGTATATTGATGGTATGGTTCTGATCAAAACTAGTTGTATGTTGTGTAAGAATTACAAAGTTTACAACTTCGTATGTTGCAACGGACGTGAGATCCAATTTGTAATCAAAACTAAGTTTTCTAGTTTTATATTTTGGTAATGATTTCAAAGTTTTATGTTTGTTTTCAAGTTTTGAAAAATTTCAAAGTTAGGTTTACTAACTTGTAATAGCAAGGAATAAAAAAAGTTTGCTTAAAGTAAGTTTAAGCGAATTGCGCTCATAGCGGTAGCTGCTATGGACGTAGTTCGACAAAATTTTTGATTTCCGTTTCAAAATGTTTCCTTTTGGAATGTTTTGCAAAGTTTTTCTAACTTGATTAGTAACACAAAAAATTAAGTTTAGACAATTTAATAATATATTTAATTAATAAATTAATTAAAAGAAAATTGTACTTAATTAGTAATTAATTAATGATTAAGGTTTATGTAAAAATTAAGGAATGTTAATGACTAATTAGTGATTAATAAAGTTTTTAATTGCTAATTTATGAAGTTATGAAGTAATTAAATGGTTAATTACTATTTTATTAACTAAATTATTTGATAAATTAATATTTAATTAAGCAATTAACTAATTTTTAATTAGTTATAGTTTAGTGAAAAAAATTGTTCAAACCTTAACTAAGATACATTAGAAATTTAATTAGAACTTAACCAAGTTCACTAAATTAATTAAAGTTTAATTATGAATAATCTTGATTTAATTAAGATATAATTAGGATTTAAGCTTATTGAATATACTTTAATCTTTTCAATGCTATTTTTAAACTTTATTGGTTATGTTTTAAATTAATTTTCTTTTTAAGGTTAACTGATTACAAATCAAAGGATCTCTCTTCTGGACCACTAAGTAGCTAAATAAATTAAAGTAGTAATTATAAAATATTGGTACGTTTTATGGGAAGTAAGTTGACTGTGTTTAGCACTAATGTGGAATATCAGTATCATGATAAACAAAAGGAAGTAATTTCAGTAAGCAGGTGATGGGAACTTAGGCATATGGAATATACTTCTATATGTTCATTTTTCATCGATAATGGATGTATCTATATTTGTAAATTGGATATCTACATATGATTGATTGTATGTTATGTCTTAATCCCTTACATATCCGATGTTAGGCAATACCTATGATATAACCTGGACAAGTAAACCCAACTATAATGATCCATGTATTCAGTAATCCTCCGTTTGGTTTTGGAAAGTTAATATTTCATTTTATTTTAAAATAATTTTCAAGGTTATTCTATTTTGAAGAAGATATTTGAAGAATGATTTGATAATTGTTTTGAACATTATTTAAGGAAGTTTATAAATAATTTTGGGTTATTCATAAAGGAGTTTTAGAAACAGTTTTGAATGTTTATACAAAGATTATATAAATGGGTTTTGATGTCTACAAAGGGTAGTTTTATACAAAGTTTGAAAGTTTATAAAAAAGTTTATATAGCCAGGTGTGAATATTTATAAAGGGTATGGAGGTTGATAATTGTTTTGTAAAAGGGTATGGGTTAAAGCGAAACGGATTTCATGGGTAAGGGAAATTTATAAAAAGATTTATTGAAGACAATGACAAAAGGAATTTAAGGTTTGGGTTTCTCAAGGTTTACCATTCAAAAAAGGGTGATACGGAACATCTGTTCCATGCTTAACACCAAAGGAATAGTGCATAGAGCTATCCTTTTCTCCAATTTAAATAATGTGGTTAAATCCATTTAAGAGATTTGGAAAAGGAAAATCCTATAAAAAAATTTAAATAGACTTATGTAAAGGATATAAGTATATGAATGTTGATAGATGTTTGGGAAAGGAGATTTGTAGATGAAAATGGTTTTGAAGCTTAATGATTGCTTTAGGTAATTAAATCTCTAGATGTTTTTGTTGTTATTTGATAGTTAAATAACCGATTATCAAATTTTGCCTAATTTGACATAGGGAATATGAACATAAATTTCTAGTCTCTGCCAAGGACTCGAATACTTACTTCTAAAAGAAACGGGAACGAGTCAAACGAAAATTTTGGGTTATTTATACGGAGAGGCCAGGATCGGATTTATATATCCAAAAACCACTCTGAACCAACTTGCACATTCAAGTGAAAGACATCTTGATGATGATTAAAGAAGGTGCTCTTTGAAGTACAAGAGCTACTTCTACTAATCCTAAGGGTGATTCCAAAGTAGATGCAGTAGAGTTAGCGCCTTCGGTTTTGTTCAGACCTAGAACGAACTTGGCTGGATGAATGCTAGCATTGCATTAACGCTTGGAAGGTAGTGCCAACACTCCAAGATGGATTGCTATCCAAAAAGGTAAAATGTACCCTCAATCCTCATCGATCGAGAATGACTAAAAAAGAGAACATGCTGCAGGGCAATGTAAGTCGCACCCATTAGGGTATATCGTCTCCTTTTAGATATATACACAATAATCAATGAATTGTGAACATAGGAGTGCTCGGTTAAAAGTTAAAAAGCAACTGAGGTAATGATATATTCGGTACAATCTAGCAAGGGTTATGTTGGTTATGTGTTGGTAGTGGTCGTTAGGTATGACCTCTGTACATTTACTAGAGCTGTCCTGTGGCAGGCGGTACCCCAATAGTCCAGTCATTAGTAGAAATCTTATTTCCCACACGTGCCTTACATTATAGCTTGTAGAGCCTAGTATGCTGGAATGTGAGAAGCAAGCATTTCAACTATTTCATCTATTTACTTTAAACTTAGACGCTATGTAATATCACTAGATTTTTATATAAATAGTTGTGGTTATCGTAAGGTAAAAATCCGTCCTTTTTATGCGTGTTATCGTCTTACAAGATACCTTTTATTTGAAAAAAATTCAAATGTTGAAATCAATTTGGTTGGTACTTATTATCGAGTTTTACTCATGCTGGTTTACCAGACTAACCTGAGCGTTATTTTATGTAATGCTCGGGTAAGACCAAGCAAGTTTTCCCAGGCTTAGCCGGATACTTTGGAGTCGTATTGGAGCTGGATGGTCAAGACATATTCTTGTATATTTTTCTTCCGTTGTGTTATAGAGACATATATGTTTGTCAATGTAAGGACAAGTTTCTACAATCGTCCAAATTTAGGACAAGTCTAGTGCACTCTGATGTTATATATATGAACAAAGATGTTTCCTTTTTATAAAGACCATTGTTGTATTATAAATTATTCACCGTGTTGTGAGATTCTATGTTGTTTAGTTTTCTTCTATCTTTTGCCTTCTTCTTTCACCCTAACAAATCGGTATTTTTGGCACTTTAATGTTCTGCATGTGATAAAGTGGACGTATTAGTGTCGATTTTCAAGGGTCGAAAATCACGTTCACTACAGAGATTTAGTTGTCTCATAATTTCTAGAGTGCAACTATTCATTTTACCGACTAAAAGTCTCTTCAAAAATTCTTTGCAGCCACAAGTTATATCTTCCTCTCTATTTTTAGGTCAAGTACATAATAACACCTTAGGAAAGTCATCTTTATGGGTCTTGGATTCTTATGCATCCCACCATTTGTCTCGATACTTTTCATTATTTTCTACTTTGTCTTCATCATCCTCCATTCCTGTTATGACTAACGATGAAACTCTTATGCCTTTGGCAGGAGATGTTTTTGTTATTACTCCAACCCATCTCATTCTAGTGCTTATCATATCCAAAATGTCACATTAAACCTTACATATATTGGTCAGTTATGTGACTCTGGTAATATACTAACATTTACATCTGATTAGGGTTTAGGGGTATGATGGTTTTTGGCTCAAATTTTAGGTTTTCGACAGTGGTGGGGTGCATTGAGTGTGGTGTGGCTGGGTTGGAAGGCGAGGTATTGAGTGGCGGTGTTAACGTCGACGAGGCAATGGTGTTGAAGTGTTTTTTGTTACTTGTACGCGACTTTGATTTTGGTAGAGAGGTTGAAATAGGGTGTGGGTTACCGGAGCTGACATTAGTGGTATAGTCGAGTCAAGCTTGGTAAGGGGAGCGCGTAGGGATGGTCGGTATGGTTGACGAAGGGTAGCTTGGCATGCCAGTGTCGTGCCCATGCACAAACATGCAAAATGTTTTGCAATTGGCTCCAGTTTTGGAGCTAGCCAATTTGAATTTGAATTGGGAATGTGGTTTCGAGGAAGGAGAAACTTTGTTGGTTTAGGTTTGAATTTATTGTATTGGGTGGTTAGGCTTGGATTCGTAGGACTATAGTTAATTAAGTTTTAAATTAAATAGTTATAAACTTTGAAAATTTATAACACAAACCAACGAACTCCGTTTGACCTGCATATTCGGCGTTATGATCGTATTATCTAGTAGAATGCATTTATGTAGTTATTGGATAGATTAGCTAAATCATTGGTAAATTAGTAGTCATGGAAAATAATTGCATCATTAGGCAATTATATTTTATCGCTGACATTCTTTGTAGTAGAATAAAACCCATTTCTGATATTTTATTAATGTGGACATTTATTGATATGTCATTGATTTGAACAAATGAGTTGTTATTTTTCATTTGTTAATTATGAATTTTATTTGCGCATTTTTCACTTACGTAAATATCTGTGATATTTTTTGGATTGTGGAACTGAAAATAGTGGTAACTTATCTAATTGCCAGTGTGGTCGTTAAGCCTCTTTCCAAAATTTGAAAGGAAATGGATTTGACCTTTTACTTTAAAATATTTTAATGTAAAGTGTCTTCTAATTTGAAATAGTTAAGTTAATATTATTTGAATTATATTTTTTTACGTCAACTAATATTTTAATACTAATATTTTAAAGCTAACTAATTATTTAATAATGATATTTAAAGTTAGTCAGTTATTTTATTTAAGATATTAAGGTCACTTAGTTAATTAAATTAAAAATATTTTAAGTCATTTAATTATTTAACAATGATGTTTTGAAAATTATTAATTATTATTTATATAGTTTGAATTAATTAATCATTTATTTATTAGTGATTAAGTTTATTAGTTATGTACTAATAATGATCTAAGGTTAATTAAATATTTACTAATGATGTTTTAAACCTTAATAAATTGTTTGATTGGGGAGTTTTTAAAGGTGATCAGTTTATAAAATAAAATACATTTAAAATAATTAAATTATTTTATAAGGACAATTATTTTTAAATTAAGAGTTTTTTAAAGATAAATTGGGAAGAGGCCTTGGAATTTAGAAGGGAAGTTGTGGGTTTATAAAATTTTAATTTCATATCAATTGGATAAATTATAAAAATAAATCAAGTTATGAAATAAATAAGTAATCTTTCTTAATTTTGGTGGTATGGAGGCAGTTAAGTACTTAACATCGAAGCATTAGTTGTTTGGGTACATGGTAAAATGACGTTTTTGAATAACATTGTTTTGATCCATCTAATATGACTTTGAAATGAGAAATCTCCTATAAATGTTTTGTGAATATATTTTTACACCATTGTATGAGTATATAGAAAGGTTTCCCAAATATAAAAGTAAATGGTTTGAGAACATATTTACACTCGTGAGATAAGTATATTCATATTTTGTAAAATAACAAGAGAGATTTATTAATGAAGATTAATAAAAGAGGCTTAATGAATCCTATATGGAATTTAAATTCTATTTGATTGTTTGTTTATTTGATAGATAAATAACCGATTATTAAAACTTGATCAATTTTTAACTTTGAAATATTTAGGACAAATATGAGAATTATATGGTACAGTTATCTTTGTTGATAATATTGTACGTATAAACTCGTTGTGTTCTTCTAGGACAAATGATGAGGAAATCTGCCAACTTAAATTGTTAGGAGGTGGTCTCCGCTCTTATGCACTGTATACTAATTTTCAAAAGAACCGAAATTAAGTTTACCATTGAGTGTTGGTTCAAAAAGACTTGGATTGGATAATTATGAATTATCCGTAACCCACTTCGAATAAGCATTTGAATTGAAGATATCTTGAAGATGATCAAATTGAAGACGAGGCTCTTTGATGTGCAAGGGCCATTAGGTTGATTCCAAAATAGATGTAGTAGAAAAAGTGCCTTTGGTTTGTTCATATCCAAACCAACTTGTATGGACTAATACTGGCATTGGATTATCACTTGGAAGGCAGTGCTAGCATTCCAAGTGAGGTAAAACCCATCCTCAAGCCTCATCAACCCAGAATGACTAAAACTGGGGATATGCCCATAGTGCTATGTGGATCGCACCCATGGAATTGTCATCAACCTTCTAAATATATATACCTTTATGGATTTGGCTCTGAATGAGGGCTCTCAGGAAAAGGTTGTAAAAAACAGGGGTGATGAAATATTTGGTACTATTTAATATGGGGTAGGCCGATCAAATTTGTGGGGGTCAATAGGTTCGGCATCGGTACATTTTATCTGGAGATGTACTATAATAGGTGGTACCCTTGTAGCCTTGTCATTGATGGAGTCCATTTTCTAATAAGTTCCATACATGCTTAGTTATGCCTAACTATGATGGAAGTTAGATGAAAGCATTCCAGCTATGTTCATAAATTTTTTAAACCCTAAACATTATTATAATATCATTGGATTTTCTATAAAAAAAATTGGTTATCGTAGGGTAAAACCTCATCTGTGTTATGTGCGACGTGGTCTTACGAGATACCTTTATTTTGAAATGTTTTATAAGATTTTATAATTCTTTATGATATGAGTTCCTCACACTAGTTTTACCAGATTATTCCAAGCATGATTTTTCTTATAATGCTCGAGTCAGCCCGGGCATATTTTCAAGATTTAACTGGACAATTGGACTTATAGGAGACGAACTGGATACCACCAAGATGTATTTCCATACTTTTATTTCCATCGTGCAGCTGATTAGTATTTATTAGCAATTATAAGGATAGGCTATTATAACTGTCCAGGGCTAATGGAAGGTTCAACTCTAATGTTTTTTTTAATATTAAAGATTTCTTTTTGTAATCATAATTTAGGTATTATATATTGATGGTTATGATGAGAGATTATGTTATGTCCTTCTGTTTTCTTTTCCCTCAACAATCTGTCTTTTCAGCACTTGGATGCTCGGCATATAAATACTGTTGATGTACTAGTGTCGGCTTTTGAGGATCGAAAAGGCAGGTCTTTACAATTGGTATCAAAGCCGAAGGTTAAGCGAGAACCCTAGCCCTATAGGGGTAAAGTTGGTAGGGTAAGGTAAGTTCCACCCTAGAATAAGTTTGAGCGTATATATAAGAGTGCGTATTTGTTAGTGCTATAAAATTGTTTATATTATGTTGAGTAGCTATTTGAGTGGTTTATCAATTCCGTCTGACATGTCTGATCGACATTATCGATAAGGATTTCTAAATGACTAAACAAGACAAATGGATTTAGTATTTTTTATAAGTCCATAAATAAAATAACTTTACTTAGGACTATATTTTATATAAAAAGGAATAATCTTCACAATTCTAGTATAGTTTTTTTGTTGTGATAGTTAGTAGAAAGTGATGGTATTTAATTATCATCATTGTTGGTTGCTGGCTTAAGCTCAAATAGTTTACGAGCATTTGTGTTTAGTTAAATTAGATACGAACACCTTGTGTATTCAATTTCACGATTTGACTATAACGTGTTTCGTTATTAAGGTAGGGTTAACAAATTTACAAAGCTAAAAGGGATTTCTAGAAGGTTATATAAGGAGCGACTTATAAATTTGGTTAGGATATAAGAATGATTTATAAATTTGGTTTATAAGATGTGATTTACAAATTAAAGAGAATTTTTGGGAATTTAAATTTTGTTGCTTTTGGAAAAAAATTTAAACGATTTGTAGAAAAATAAAATAATAGTGTTACTTGAAAATATTTATGATTATATTTCAATAGAATTTTAAGGAACGTAAATTTTCCTTTGGATAGTTCGAGAGAATATCTCGATTTGCTTTATGGTAATATGAATAGTCTTTTAATTGACGATAGGATGTTTATTTAGGTAAACGTTGTAAATGTACTAGGTAAATTATACCCATTACCATTGGCGCTCGAAGTGAGTTCGAATTCGAATGAGCCTAGAGCAAGTTTTAGTGAATGAAGCGCTGAAGTTATATCTTCACTTATGTATATGTGTGTGTGTGTGTGTGTAAAGTGTTATTCCAAAATAGTATTCAAAAAAGAAGAAGTATTTTTTTATGTTAACAAGTTCGAATAGCTCGAAAGTGACTAAAAATGGGTAGGAGATGTGTTTGAATGGTAAGCACTTCCCTTAAGTATTACCCTTTTTAGAATAAGGGTTATGTGATACTAATGAGTATACCAGTTCCTTAGTGTCATTTTTTGAGTTTCTCGGGCTATACATACATACATACAAACATACATACATACATAGATATATATATAATATATATATATATATATATATATTGGTTAAAATGTATATATCAATTTATAAAAAAACACCGGGTATTTAGTTCTCAAATTAAATTCAAAGTAATATGGTTGAATCAAATATTTGTATAAACTCTCATGGTACAAGTTAAACATAAGTTAAGTTTTTTTGAAATATTTTGATAAATTATCTTAAAGTTAAAATGAAATTTGTATAAGTAAGAACTAGGAAGACTAGGTATATAAATTATACGTTGATCACTCCTTTGTACGATTCTTGATCCAAGATTTGAGTACATGCCTTGAGGTGTTTCACACCATTCCAAATAAGGATTTATCACTTGATTCTTTAGGAAAAACACTTAGTGAGGGTTCTTTGATATGTTACCCATGTATTATATCATAACTATGTAAGAAGAACGGTGATTCCAAATCAAGGAGCCTGAAAGGTGTCTACACTAGGGAAGTCGGGTGAGCGATACTAGTTCGAAAGAGAAGTTTATGTATTCAATAAGTGACCGAATCAGATATTGCATATGAATGATCTTGCACATCGTACATGCTTATGAATAATGGTCGTATATATGGGTTTAGGATTCAATTTAGCCTTTTTAATGGGTTTAGGTTGTGTTGAAATTTTGGGGTTGAAATTCTTTTAAGGGGGAAGAATGCACCGATCCAGAATTTTATCGTCTTGATTTGTGAATATGTAATTTAATTTAAATATTCAATTAAAGGTTTTAAAAAATTAAATAACTCTCTTTTTAAAATTATAACTAGTGATAGAAAATATATTTTTGAATTCTGTTTTCATAAATTGATAGCTCGATGAAAAATAAAAAATGTGACTGAAATACTTGGATTTTCAGCTTTTTATCAAACACGAAGTTATTAAAAGTTGTAACACTCTTGTATAAACTATAAAACAACAGCTACATTTTCAAACATTTTATTTTGAAATGTGTAAATAAATTAATATTAATAACAAGGATTTAAAATGAAAAAAGCATGTTTAAATTTAAAATAGGAAATGATGGATTTGAATGGAAGAGGTTCCTTAAGTGTGCGACTTAGCAAAGGTACAAAGATTAACCTAAAATCCAACATATTTTCTTTTGGATGATTGTTTAAAAAGACGCAAGAGTTGAAAATTAGGAGTAATGGCATTATGGTCATTACTTTTGCATCTATGAAAATAAATATTCATCTCATTGTCATTCCATCCTTCATTTTCAATTTGTCTTCATAACTCCACTTTTCAACCTTCTTTACTTTTGTTTATTTTTAAAGAAAATCTTATCTTTTAACCCATAAATTCTTCTTTTACTAAAGATTAAAAATTGAAGCTTTTTAAGTAATGTGGAAGGCAAGATCTCATTTCTTTGTTTATTAGATTTGATTTTATATGTAATAATGTAAGGAATTTATAGTGTAACGATCCCAGTTTTGAATTAATTTTAAATTGATAGGTTATGTAAATTTTGGAATTAAATTGAAATTGAATACATATGTATATGTATATATGGGTAAATTTGAATTTGACTATAGAATTTGAATTTGAATATAGAATTTGTATTTGAATTTAAATTTTAAATAAATGACTTAAAACAACAATTTGGGTTTGAAAATATTATTTACGTAAGGTAGTTCGTTTTAAAAGCATTTTTAAAAATAATATGTATGTAATAATGATTAGAAAGATGTATTTATAAAATAATAAAATTCAATATAAAATTTATTTAAAAGCTTTTGATTCACGAGAAAAACAAAGTTATAAATAAATTTGTAAACTAGGTTTAAACTATAAATTTTAAATTTAATTACATAAAGGTTTTCAACATAAAAATGCTAATTATAACCAATGGAAGATAAATGAAGTATGATATTAACAAGATAATAAGAGAAAAGAAACAATACATTCATATATGAGCAAATAAATATAAGTATGAACAAAAGAAAATATAAATATCTAGGAAGGCTTGCAAAAGAAGATAGATACAATGTACATGTATAAAGAACAAGAAAAAAAAAATGAAAGAAAACAAAAATATCTACATACACAAGAATCAAATGGAGTGTTGAGGCTGTAAACAAATTGGGAAATAAAACAATGATAATTAATGAAATATCATATCAGCCACCAAAGTAAGATTATGAGCCTCCAAAACAAAAATCATTGATCAAATCAAATAAAAAAATATAAAAACAAAGAAAGAAACAAGTTACACCAGATAACACCTCCTCTATACTACACTGCCTTCTTTATATGCATATCCATACCAGTCCAGTTTGTTCAATAAAGTAACTTAACACCCCAGAAAATAAGAAGCCTCATCAAACCATTCATTCAACAAAACAGGAAAGAGATTAAAGGAAGAAAGAAAAAAAACTGCAGTTTTCACAACAAAAGTGTTCTCTGTTTCAACATAGCAAGCTTTGTTCTACCTTCCCAAATCTGTGAGTAAACATATTATACTAAGACTTAAGTATAAATAAACCTATGTATATGATTTCTAGACAATATTGTGTTTTGCTTGTGTATTCCTTTTTAGTTTGCGATTCTGTGTATATACATGATGATGGGATGCCTGTTTCTTCTCTGTTTTGCTACGGAATTAAAATCTAACAAAAGAATTCAATCTATCTTCATCAAGGCATTGATGAGCTTAGAGTTTATAACAAACAAGTCTGTTTATACTTAAATTATAGCCTAAAATTTGTTTAAAGCACAGTAATGAAGGATTTGACTCTGTAACTCAGTTTTACAGTAAAGAAAAAGAAATCATATGATTAATTCAAAAAATTTAAACTACTGATTTGATTATCTAAATTGAAATACACATTCAATGATAGGATTTTTAAAACTAATATGGTGATTTTTAGTTGTGTATGCCATGAGCAGTTCACAGTAGAACAGAATATGAATTTTAATCAATTTCTGGTGATCGAGTAAATCTTAGGTGCTGGATTTTCGTTTGTAGCTAGTTGGTTGATCAACGATTTCAGGAAAATTATTGAATAAAGTTTCCTTTGCCTGACCATTTGTTGGAAATCGAATCATTCAATATGAGCTCTTTACGGTTTTAGTTGCATAACCTGCCATTTACTTATGGTGGTCACCACTGTTTAGATGGTAGCTATAGTAGGCATAGTACGAAATGTCAATGCTGGCTAAGATTAATATTATACTTTCGAAAGATTTTCTACACTATGCACTAATAATAATAATATCAAAGGATTTTGCGTATTAAGCATGTTTGACTATCATAAGAAGAAATCTCCTCCAAGTCTGCATTTGCATTGTGTGTGTGGTGGGAGGTCTTAGGTAGTTTCATTTTCCAAAAAGCATTGCGGATTTCAATCTAAATTCTTTTGTTTGTTTTAAAGATAAAAACCGTTTTTGTTTACTCACACCAGTCCCATGACCGACCTGGAGTTTATTATTCCTTTCCTAAACTCTGGGTGCCCACAATTTTCCACACGGGTAGTCTAGAGTTGGGGTTTTCAAATAGACGAATAGTAGGAATTGATTCGATAACCTTCGAAGTCTTTGGATTTGTGGATCGCATTTTCTACACTTCAGCTTTCAGGGCTGACCTTGCTTAGCTTGGTGCAACTTGATGGTTGTTCGAGCTAGCTCTGGATTAGAGATCGATTATTTGGAGTTTGGCATTGAAAACATTATTTGTACGCTGCTATTTCTTGTATCTCTGATGTACTGATATCCATTATATCATTATATTGTATTATCATTGTATCCGATATTGTATCAAATGTTGTATATGATATTATTCTTTTTCTTCCGCTGTTTTGTACTTGATGTGTTATAAGCTCCGGCACGAGTCAAATTTTGACGGTTGAATCTGCGGCATTCAAGTACGAGTGAAGTACGGGTGTCGATTTTCGAACGTTGAAATTTGGAACATGACATATAGCTTGGTTGATTTGTTTAAAACAACTATCATGATTAAATATATGGTATAAAATTTCAAAATTTGATTTGAAAATGGAAATATACCTACTGCAAACCTAGAAGAAACAAGTTTATCTTACTTACTACTTACTGTTAGTTGAAAACGTAAACAAACATTTTCTATCTTATTTTCAAAATTCATTATCTCACCTTCCATTTAGGCTTGGCTAAAATGATCAACTATGGAGTTGTTCGATATATTCTAAATTTATTTTTAAAAATGTTTTCTCGATGTTTCATTGAGTGTGGTGGTTGAATTTGCACAATTACAGTAAGTGTCGAGAAATAAGAATTTTCTTCGATTGTGAAACAATGAATGGAGCATACGAGAGGTTTTGTATCATCGCTGCGGGATTTTTGAGGTTGTTTACGGGATTTGATGTTATGAGATTTGATTGTGGCAAAGAGATGATCAGATTTTGATCTAAAATCAATTTTCGATGATCTGGTGGTTACGGGTGGAGCGATTAGAGCCGGAGCAACCTTGGGTCAAGTCAGTGGTGTGGTGGGAGTCGCTTGGCGCATAGTGATTGGAGGTGGGCTGGAGAGCTTGAGTTAGGGTTTAAGGGTATGATGGGTTTTGGCTCAAATTATGGGTCTTCGATGGTGTTGTAGTGCATCGAGTATGGTGCGGTTGGGCTGAAAGGCAAGCTATTGGGTAGCGGTGCTAACGGTGGCTAGGTAGGTTCTGAAATTTATTAAGGCGATGGCCTTGAAGTGTTTTTGGTTACCTGTATGAGACTTTGATTTCGGTAGAGAGGTTAAAATGGTGTGTGGGTAACGAAATTGACATTGGTGGTATGGTCGAGTCTAGCTTAGCAAGGTGACCATGTGGGGATGGTCGGTGCGGTGGACGAAGGGCGGCGGTAGCATATCAGTGTCGTGCATATACACGAAAGCGCACAAGTTTTTGGATTTGTTACCGATTTTAGGGTTAGAAAATTTGAATTAGATTTGGGAACATGGTTTTAAGGAAGGAGAAACTTTGTTGGCTTGGGTTTGAGTATAGTATATTAGGCCGATTGGGTTTGAGTTTCTAACTGAGTTTTAAATTAAATTGTTTTAAACTTTGAAAATTATAACGCACATAAACGAAGTCCGTTTGACCTATGGATTTTGACATTTAGGATTGTATTATCTAGTAGAATACATTTATATTAAAAATAGACAAATTTGTTGAAGTATCAATCATTGATTAATTAATAGTCATGGAAAATAATTACGTCGTTAGGTAACTATATTTTGTCATCGACATTCTTTTTAGCAGAATAAAATGTTGTTTTGCTATTTTATAAATGTGAAAATTTATCGATGTCTTAGTTGACTTGAACAAATAATGTGTTTTCTATAGTTTGTTAATTAAAAATTTATTTCCATATTTATTGCTTATGTAAATATTAGTAAGATGTTCTGGATTGTTTGACTGAAAATTATGGTAACATGTCTAGTGCTAGTGTGGTCGCGAAGCCTCTTTCAAAAATTTAAAAGGAAATAGATTTGAATTTGCTTTTGATTTAAAATATTTTAAAGTAAAGCGTTTTCTAATTTTAAATGGTTAAATTAATATTATTTGCATAATAATATTTTAAAGTTAACTAATTTTTTAATAATAATATCTTAAAGCCAATTAATTATTTTTTAATAATGATATTTAAAGTTAATCAATTATTTTGTTTATTTTATTTTAAAGCTGATATTTATAGTTAGTTAATTATTTAAAATGATGTTTTGGAAATTATTAATTATTTGTTTATAACGGTTTAAGTAAAATAATCATTTATTTAATGGTGATTGAGTTTATTAGTTATGTAGTAATAACGATTTAAGGTTAATAAATTATTTACTAATGATGCTTCAAAACTTAATTAACTGTTTATGTGGGGAGGTTTCAAAGATAATCAATTTACAATAAAAAGTGTTTAAAATAATAATAAAAATTATAAAGAGAATTATTTTAATTGAAGGGTTTGTTAAAGTTAAATTGGAAAGAGATCTTGGAATTAGGAAGGGAAGTATTGGGTTTGTAAAACTTTGATTTCATATGAATTGGATCAATTATAAAAATAAATCAGGTTATGAAATAAATAAGCAATCCTTCCAAATTTTCGTGGTACGGAGACATTTCCATACTTAGCACCGAAGGATTAGTGGTTTGGGTATGTGATAAAACAACATTATAAAGAAACCTGTTTCATCCCATTTAATATGCTTTGAAATATAAAATATCCCTTAAATGTTTTGCGAGTATTCTTATATCATTGTATGAATATATAGAAAGGTTTTCCAAATATAAAAGTAAATGGTTTGAGAATATACTTATAACGGTGAGAAAAGTATACAATTATTTTGGTAAATATTGGAAGAAATTTATTATTGAAGATTAATTAAAGAGGTTTAATGGACACCATATGAAATTTAAACTATATTTGATTGTTTGTTTATTTGATAGTTAAATAGCCAATTTTCAAATCTTGACCAATTTTTAACTCTGAAATACCTAGGAGTAACACGAGAATTATATGGTATAGTTATCTTTGTTGATACTACTACATAAAAACTTCTTATGTTATTCTTGGGCAACAGATAAGAAAGTCTATCCACTTAAACAGTTACGAGGTGGTTTCTACTGTTACGCGTTGTCTACTTATTTCCAAAAGAACCAAATTTGAGTTTATCGGAAACTATTAAATGTTGGTTCAAAAAGACCAAGATCGAATAAGTACGAATTATCCAAAAACCACTTCGAACCAACTGAAGTGTCTGAAATAAAGACGTCTTGAATATGATGGAATTGAAGACAGGGCTTTTTGAAGTGCATGCAAGGGCTATTTGCTATTAATCCTAAGGGTGATTCCAAAATGAATATAGTAGAAGTAGTAGCTTCGGTTTGTGCATACACTGAATAACTTGTATGGATGAATGATGACATTGCATTATCATTTTGAGCGCCATGTTAGCATTGCAAGTGGGATTTCTATATAAAAGATGAAACGTAGACTCAAGCCTCATCAATCCAGAATGATTAAAACATGGGATAAGCTTTAGGGCTTTGTGTGTCGCACCCATTAGGTAATTGTCATCACCCTTTTAGATATATATACATTTATGAATTTGGCTGTGCATGAAAGCTCTCAGGAACCGGTTGCAAAGTAAAAGGGATGATGGTATATTTGGTACATCTGGTAAGGGGTTGCCCGATCCTGATTCGCAGGGGTCGATGGGTTCGATCTTTGTACATTTTTTCTAGAGATGTACTATGATAAGTAGTACCCCATTAATCTTGTCAATAGTGGAATCCATTATCCAGTAAGCACCTTATGGACTTAATTGTGCCTAACTATGCTGAAGCATGAGACTCAAGCATTCCAGCTATATTTATAATTTATTTTATACGTTAGACATTATTATAATATCATTGAATTTTCTATAAAAATATTTTGGTTATCGTAAGGTAAAACACCGTTCGTATTTATGTGCGATGTGGTCTTACTTGATACCTTTATTTTGAAAGGTTTTATAAGATGTAACAATTCCTTATGATTTGCACACACTTGTTTTACCATACTAATCTGGACATTATATTTCTTTTAATGCTTGGGTCAGTCCAAGCATATTTTTATGATTTAGCTAGACACTTGGCGCTGCAGGAGACGATCTGGATGCCTCTAAGATGTATTTCCGCATTTTTATTTACGCTATGTAGCTTGTTTGTATTTATCAGTGTTCGTAACGACTAACTATTAGAACTCCCCAGGGCCAATGATAGGTTAGACTTTGATGTTGTTTTGAATATTAAAGATTTCTTTTTGTAAAGATAATTTGGATACCATATATTACTCGTTACGATGAGAGATTATATTCTATCTTTTCCTTTTCTTTTCCCTTGACAATCTGTCTTTCCCCACTTGTATGTTCGGTACATAAATATTATGAGTGTAGTAGAGTCAAATTTTTAGAATCGAAAAGACAGTTCATTACACAACTTATAAAATTGAACATGACTATGTCCATTTGGGTAAAATATTAAAATATATAAACTATGAACGATTCATTTTTTTATCACGTTTATAACAATTACCAGTTAATAAATGAATGAATGGTTAAATGGTATACACAAATAAGTGAATGAAGTATACATAACATTTACTCATGGGGAATTTATAAATTACATGATGAATTTTATGATCATTGATTTTGTAGTAATTATAAAAAATTAGTAAATAATATTTTCTTCCAAATGTAAATGCAATGTCGGAATTGAAAATAATATATAAAAGAAAGAATGCATTTTGAAAATATGGCATTTTCAAACAATATCTTAATGTAACTTTAAATTCCAACTTGTTTTTGCCTTCACAAACATTCTCCATTTTTTCGTGCATTTGACATTGGCAGGTTTTAGATTTATTCTTTCCTCTTCGGTCACCACTTTATTTATTGTCGAACCAGTTTGATTTTGAGGATCTCTACATTGTTCCCATTTGCTGAAATGCATTTTTTTGCCAATGCTCTTCCTACTTAAATCTAACCTGCAACAATACATTAATATATGTTAAAGAGACAATTATAATAGTTATTTGATCAAACAATGTCAATTCCAAATGCGATTAATTTGTTTAAAAGTAATAAACATTTCTCAGCTGATTCCCAATTAAATTAGAATTTTTTCCGTTTTAGACAAATTTTTGCACCATCATTCTCAACTGAATTAAAGTTTCAGAGAAAGAATTTACTTTAAATATATGGTGCAATTAAAACTTGCACTATTGTTGAAATAAATTATAATTTGTTAATATTTAATTAATTACTTATCGAAAGCGATTTCAATTAAATTTTTACATGTACCTAGTGTAACAAAATATTTAACTAGTTGGTATACGTTCAATATAGCCTGATGTATTAATTTCTTAACATGTGTGCATTTTTACTACAATTTTACGTGCACCTAATTTGATTTCTTTTTCTTTCACACTGATCATTACCAAATCCTATTTTGAAGCTATACGACTTTATACTAGCATCAGTATAAGTAAATACATAAATAAATTCACCTTACGTCCAATATAGCTGGATGTAATTATTTGCTTGTACATGCCTGATCGATTCCAACAAATTTTTTTTAACTCATCACTTAGTAACTTCTAATCCTTAAGTGTATATGGAGCTTGCTCTCGCACGAGTAGCCCAAGTACAGAACATAAGTATACCGACCCTAGCTCTATTGGTAGGCTACATCATTGAACTCAATTTCAATTCGATTTTGTAGGTTTTACGGGAGTCTTTTTGCTTTTGTTGGACCTCTACCAACTCTTTTCCAAGCTGTATATGCAGTTTCAGCTTTACTTGCCCTTCCAATTTCCATCTCAGCGTCATCACTTAGGTCTGAAGGCATTTCATTTTCTGAGGGGATTCTTTCTTCTCCCGGCAAAGCCCTTTCTTCATAATGCATTTGCTCTATATTATGTAAGTACTTGTTCTTCGGCTTCAGTGCAACCACTCACTGGCTTCTTTGTATTCCCTATTTGTTCTTGGCCTTTGTTGCAATCATCGGCTGTTGTTAGCATTGACTACTTGATTCTTGCCCGTTCATTGTAAACACTAACTCGCTTCTTACGTTTGACATTTAAATTATACTTCGACTTTGAATTATACTTCTGGGATTCCTCTTCAGTATTTCTTTGGTTTCGAGTTCGTACAAAGCTTGGAAACATCTCTTTTACAGCAAACGAAACAAAATACGTTTTTGGTCACATTTATGATTAGCATATACAAATCTGAATATTACCAAATGTCAACACTTCAGATTTATAATATAGCATATTAAAGCATACCAGGATGTAATTTATAATTCATAGGTTAGTATTTGCTACATAAGTATCATCCCTATTAATTATTTGATGTATTTTTATACGTGATAAATGCAATTGAACTTTCTAATGCACATATATATTTTGTGTCCAAGCTTTCTATATAATATTCCCATTGATATTTGTTTATTCATTCTCTGATCTTTTTTGCATTTAGTTAGCATTACAATATAGTATATTTAATATTTCTATAAAGTCATGGAGTATACGTTAGATTAGGATGAAATATTAAATGTGCAAGGATTCATCAAATAATAAAAGTTATCGATATCTCAAAATAAACTAAAGACAGAATTAATACATCAATTATCATCACTTAAACTAGCATTTTTGTATAAAGCAAAAATGTCAAAACAATCAAAAATAAAGTGAAAAGATACAAAGTGCACAATAAGAGGATAGTTAGGACATCAGTTTGTGCTGAATCTTCATATTGAGTAAATGACTTTATAAATAGATCACTGATATCATAATTCGTAGTATGCACTAGCACTTTTTTCCAATGTCTATATACTCGTGTTTATAATATTGAATTAGTTCTGTTACAGTGTTATAGTATTTGTATAACCGGCTAAAGTATTCTTCATAATTCAGTAGGAATAAAAGTAATTGACATAAAGGCAATCCATGAAACCTTGGACCAATCAAAAGTAAAGTACAATAGAAAATTAGGCTACAGCTATTGTAAAAGGCAATATTATTTTAACCTAAGGCCTACTTCAAATAGCATAAGGCATGTGTTGTGTACAAAATAAACGTTCGCGTTCCTCAGGCTACCCTTCCATTACATCAAAGAAGGGTGCACACTTCTTGGTTGCTTTATAATGAATCTACTTAGGGAAACTACACTTCCATTTAAACTCATTACCTCCTTGCTAGTTTTGGGTTCGGCCATGTCCTTAAGGACTTGAATTTGATGAGGGCTTGCTTCGATCTCCTGTGCACTTACAAGTTAGCCTAATTTTTTTTCCAAAATGGACCCCAAAAGAACATTTTTATGGGTTCAGTTTCATGTGCTATTTTCGCAATATCCTGAACATTTCCTCTAGATCTTTAAGATGACTCTCAGGCTCACCAGACTTCACTAACATATCATCCACATAAACCTCCATGTTTCAGCCAATTTGTTCTTTAAACATTCGATTAACTAATCTTTGATATGTTGCCCCTGCATTCTTGAGCCCAAATGGTATTGCCTTGTAGCAATAGATTCCTTGCTTAATCATGAAGCTGGTATGTTCCTCATCTGGCATGAACATTAGTATCTGGTTGTATCCTGAATAGGCATCAATAAGAGACAACAACTTATGACCACTTGTTGCATCTACTAACTGGTCTATTCGCTGCAACGAGAAGCAATCCTTTGGGCATGCCTTATTTAAGTCCGTGAAGCCAATGAATTTTCTTTATTTCTCGTTTGATTTTTTTACCAGTACTGAGTTGGCTAACCATTTTTGGTAGTAGTTTTCCCTGATAAATCCATTATCTACAAGTCTGTCAACCTCTTCTTTTAAGGCATCTGATTTTACCTTCTCCAACTGTCTCTTTTTCTGCCTTATGGGGGTTGCTTCAGGATTGATGTTAAGTGCTTGACACATGACTTCTGGATCGATTCTCACCATATTAGAAAGCAACTAGGAAAACAAATCTTTTTTAACTTTGAGAAACTGTATTAAATCTTTCTTTAAATCACTATTAAGATCCTTTCTGACCTTGATCACTTTAGTAACATCATCTGAAACTATATATGCTTCCTCAAGATCCTCCATGGGTTTTATACTTTCCTATTGACCTCGACAATCGAATTCTATGATAATGGAGCTTTCTTCTACTGAGTTTGCATCAATTCTCTTTCTCTTACCCTAGGAAGGAATATACCTTTCATACATACGTTTGTTAGATTTATTAATTTTAATTTTTTCTTCGAATGTTGGATGTGAAAATGCATCATGTGAAGGCTGTAAAATAGTAGAAGAATCAAAGTACTCCTCGGACAGGTACGCCGGCCTTGTTTTGTTAGAAATTTTACCATGAGATATTTCACGGAGATAAAAGCATCTATTTCATCAGGAGCTGGCCTACCAATGATGGCATTGTGGTAGAAGGGATGATTGATTCTAATAAAAGTAGTTTTAAATGTTCTACAGGTTGGTGGAATATCCATTTGTACGAGAAGCTTTATCTGTCCCATGGGAGTTGATCCTTTGTTGTTGAATCCGAATATGGTTTCCATGCTTAGCTCCAGTTTATCTTTAGAAATGTTCAACTGGTTGAAGGCGTGCTTGAAGATTACATTGACTGCACTGCCTGCGTCAAATAGAATTTTAGAGACAATAGATAATCCAATTTGTATGGTAATCATTAAAGGGTCATTATGAGGATGGTGTACCTCCTTTTCTAACTCTTGTGGAGTGACAACAAGGTTAGGCATCTGAATGTTGAGATGTGGGTTCTTCATTGGAGGTTCCTCTTAGACAGAATAAATCCCTTCTTTTACTTCTTTAGTGTGCCTGCTTTGGGCCCTTTTCTGTTTCCTGCTGGATGGGGCCCACCGTGGATCACACCAATTCTATTGATTGGCGGGCTTAAGCTTAAGGGGTCCTCGACTTCCAAAACATTTACAGTATTGTCTGGGCATTTTTGTAGACCATTCTCTGTATGCTGAGTTTTCTGTCGATCATGAACCAATTCCTTCAAATGACCATCCCGAATAAGCTTCTATATGATTCCCGCCAGAACCCTGCACTCATCTGTTTTGTGGCCATTGGCTTTGTGATAAGAGCAATAGTCTCCTCCCATTTTATGTTCAAGGTAGTTCTTCGCTTTAAAGGAGAATGGAAAGTTGACTCTTTCTTGGCTACGGTATACACGTAAGACGGTGGCTTGTTTAAAGCAACTATGTTAGCTATTGATTGTTCCCACCTTATTCTCTTGTGGCCGCGGTCTTGGCCAAATCTCCTCCCTTTTTTCTAAGGATAGCTTTCTTCCTAGAATAGTAAAGCTCATCCATCCTGATGAACTTGTCATCTTAAAAATGGAAGTCTTGTAAGTCTTTGCAGTAGTTGAAAAAGCGTTGCTTCCCAAAAGGGGTGTATTCAATTAAGTCAAAATGAACTGCTATAAGCTTGTCCCGATTGTTCATGTCTTTGGCTTTTAAAGCTTCAGCATTGAATCTTCTAAGGTAATCTCCCAAGCACTCTCTCTGTCTTTATTTTATATTGGCCAATATGGTGTAGTTGATCATGGGATCTTCGCAGTTGTAGAACTGAGCAGAGAATTTATTAGAGAATTGCTTCCGTGAGTATATGATCTTCTCCCGGTATTGCCTGTACCATTTTTTTATTGCTAACTGGAGAGTGACTGGGAACAATCGGCATCTGACAGCTCCAGATGCATTGTATAGGTCCATTTGGCAATCAAAAGCCATCAGAAGATCGTCCAGGTCTGTGACCCCGTGATATTTCAATGATGGGATCTTGACGTATGGTGGGATAACTGTAGCCATGATCTCATCAGTGAAAGTAGGCACTCTTTCATTATCATTAGCATTCTCATCCACTGTTCTTTTCCCTTTTGAATTCATAGCGTCTTTTATCACCTTCTCAGTGGAATCTTTTAGATAAGCTTCAACATTGCCATAATTTTTCTGGCTCGGGTAATATTCCTTTGACGTTGAACTCCCAGATTGTCCAAATGTTTTGTCATGAATTCTTCCCTAATGGTTAGCTTCCGATTAGGGGAGTTCCTTCTTCTTCGAGGACATAAGATCCACTTTACTTTATATTCTTTGGAGTTAGCTTTTAGATTCCTCCTAAGGGAGACCACTTCTTCCCCTTGAGTTTATTCTAGAGTCTTCGTAGACTTTTGAGATAGAGCCATCTTAAGTAGCTCTTGCATCTCCTACAGCTACTATTCCAAGTATTTGAATTTAGCTTCTCATCTTTGTTGTGTTGGTGATGAAGTTTGTCCATAAATGGCCCCATCAAGATTAAAAGATAGCGCTATATTCTCCTCCGGAGTGGTGGTGTGTATTGCTCCGGCTTTAGTTCCACTTAATCGTTTTGATCTCATTTTTTCCATGCAAGAAAAAGGAACCAAAATTAATCTGTAATACATTGACAAGGTCGAAGTTTCAAGCCTTCCTACTAGCACCAAAAATTTTAACAAAACTTGTCAACTTCCTTGACACTATATGTATGGTAATTAAGTTCGGATGAAACCAAGTTTAATGAAAAGATCCTTTCATCCAAAACACACCTATCGATCAGACTGATATAATCGAAAGGTTTCAGAGGTTTGCTCTACCTTTCAACCTGATTGGCTTAATCGAAAGGGTCTAAGAGCTGTACGTGCCTTTCGATGGTGTTGACGTAGTCTAAAGGTTCCAAGGAATCAGATTATGGAGTTAGTATCTGCTTGAATCCATTCCTTTGAGTGGGACTTAAGCAATTGACCTTTTAGCTTTTCATTCCTTTCGATCATGTCGAAAGATACTTTCCTGGACCATTTAATCATGTTGAAAGGGATGTATATTTTATTAGTATGATACAGCTACTTGCGACCTCATAGCTTCGACATTATTGATGTGGAACTCCTTCGAAAGGGTTACGAGTGTATCTGGAGATAAACCCCTTTCGAATGAGTTCTTTCCCAATAGTTTTCAGCCAATTATAAACTAAAACACCTTCGAAACACCCTTATCGATCGGGTCAAAAGGGATTCCACTCTTTTGGAACTGTTTTAGCTTGTAATTATCTAGGATTCCCTCTATTTTTCTTGCATAAGATCGATCTGTGTGCTCCCAGACTCATAAATTCATCATGATCGAAACCCCATCATCACTCTTATTGCTGATACCAAATTTAGATTCCGATAATGATGTGTTTTGATCAGACATTCCCAGGTTGATCCTATGCACTGCATAGACAAAAAGAAATTAGGAGAAAAGGTTAGAATCAAGTGCAATGGATATTAGTCTATCTAATGATCTAAATGATCTTCCTTGTAATCAAAATCCTTAATGAATAAGCCATCTCTCCTTTATTAATAATCCAAGATGAGATACAAGAAATAGAGCTTTTCCCCAATTCGATTTAGGGTTATAGGGGAATTTAATTACAACTAAGAAAGTAGAGTAGAAGAAATGAATTTGGAATTCCATAATTCTCACCCCAAAACCGGATGCCTTAGGTCTTATTTATAGATGTAGGTCAGCCCCCTTTTGCACCAGTAAACTTTCGACTCGGTCGAAGGATCCCCTCTTTGTATGCTGCTTCAAGCCTTACGACTTGGTCGAAAGGCTATGACTACTTTTGATGTTTTCGAGTGGCATCTTTTTTGTTCTCTTTAATCTACCCTTTTGATTCCTTTGTCTATTACCAGACCTTTCAACTGAGTCAAATGGGTCCTTTGTCATACTTTCGCCTTTGTTGAACCTTGAGTACTAGTTTCTTTACAACACCTTTTGATATCGTTGAAAGTTTTCCAAATTCTCCTTCTCTATAAGGTTGCCTTGTTGTTATAAGAAGTAAGATTGATGCCTTCGACTTTGTTGATAGGTTATTCATATTGTTTTCAAAGATATTTAAGAACTAATGGTTTCGATGATATCGAGTAACTTTCAAATGCATGCTTGAGAATTGAGGCGGAACCTTCCCCAAATGTCACTGGTCTCGACCAGTTTGTAAGGCTTAGATGAACTTTCGAAAAGGTTATTATGTCGATAAAACATTTAGTTTTGAAAGGTTTGGCGCATGGACAGTCATCCATTGCCTTTGAAAGGGGTTCCGAAGTTGTCTTTGCTTGTTGACCTTTGTCGAAAGGTTGGAAATAGCGAAAGGGTATTGTTAACAAGAAAGCTTGTCAACATCCTCAATGGTTTATATAAGATCATTTTATGTGGACATGACCATGTGGTTGAGGAGATTCATGATTTTGAAGGCATATTTTTCGAATAGAATAACTAAGTCGAATGAATTTGAGGTGATAGCACTAACTTTCAACTAAGATGACCTGATCGAAAAAGAGTAACAAATTATCACACCTTTCGACATTGCTGAAAGGTTGAGGAAGCTATTTCAGCCTTTATTGACTTGGATAGCATAATTGAGGATTAACTAGCCCATCGACCATGTCGAAGGTTTAAGGTTTCATCCTAACCTTTCTCCATGTTTGAGATAATAGAAGATTATCGAACCTTTCGACCTTGTCGAAAGGTTATGAGGCAACTTCAACCTTCCGACTAGGTTGTCATAATAGTAATTATCTCTTAAAGCTATTCACCTTTATATTTCTTTCAACGTTATCAATTTATCAAGTCCTATCTCCCTTGGAGGCTGAAAGTAATCAATCATCAACATCTTTCATCTCCTTTCAATCGCGTCGATGGGTGATATTCAAGACCTTTTGACCTTATTAGAAGGAGTCGCTTACTCTATTTTATATTTCTTTATTTCTTTCAACCTTTCGGGTTGATATTACTCTTGAGGAATCCCTTTGAAAGGCATGTATCATTCGATCATGGTGAGATAAAAATAATAGTTGATATGATAAGTCATGAAACCATACCAGGGATTTGGCATCACATGTTTATTAAGTCACAACATGCATATCCCAAAATAGAACCCGTGGTGATATCCTATGATGATTTCATAACATATATTCAGAATGAATAGAGAAGATAAGAAATAAATCATGTATGACCAGCCGCTAATATCGAATTAATGCCTGATCATGATCATCTCCAAATTCAAAGTTGATCGCAACTCATAATCTTCTTTATTTTCTCTTGATGAAGATTAATGCAAAGTTTAACAAATAAATCCTCAGTTTGATTCTAAATTAGGGCTACAAAGTTAATGAGTGGAAGCCAAATTTGTAGAATGAGTATAGAATGGTACGAAATGGATCCCGAAATTGGACCCCTTGGGTCTTCTTTATAGATATAGGCAGCCCACCTTTTGGCTTCATGCTTTTGTCAGGGTCAAAAGATCACCTTTTATTTGCAGTTGCAAACCTTTCAACCTTGTCGAAAGGTTTGCCCATCGTACGCCATTATGGACCTTTGAACATTGTAGAAGGGTTTGCTCTTCTCTAGGCCGTCATGAACCTTTCGTCTTTGTTAAAGGGTTTGCCTTCTATTTGCGGTTGTGAACCTTTTGACCTTTTCGAAAGGTTACCCTTCACTTGACTGGTGTGAACTATTCGTCCTTGCCAAAAGGATTCTCTTTACTTGATTGCTGTATACCCTTCGACCTTGCCAGAAGGTTGCTCTTTACTTGATTGTTGTCGAGAACCATGCTTCCCTTCAAGGTTGTCGAAGGGTTGTCTTCAACTGATTCGTAAGGCTTATTATGCTTTCGAAAAGGCCATTAAATACCTTCTCACACTTGCTTTGACTTCTTCAATCCCTTCGGAGGTAAGAAAACTTTGGATACTAGTGACGGAACATTTTGACTCTTCTGAAATGTTTGATGCTAATGAAAGTTGAAGATCGCATCCCTTCGACTCATTCGAAAGGTTTGTGCCGTGTTTCTCTTCCTTTGCTCTTGCTGATAGACCATTCGTCTTAGTCGAAAGTTTGACTTTTAGTGTAATAGCATCCTTTTGACTCCTTTTCTTTAGCCTTTGCTTTATGTGGACTGGTTGCGGGGTTATACTTCTGTCCTAGTTGGAAGGTTTTTGGTGGTTCTACGCATAGCTGCTTTATTGTGCCTCAGTAATTCTTTCCTTCATACTTGCAGAAGCCCTGTTCCAAAGTTCCTATGTGCTCTTCTTATTAGTATTGGACAATCCTTTCGACTCCATCGAAAGGTGACTTTCCTATTGCTCTTTATTCATGTAGAAGCTTTCTAAAGGGCCTTCTTTATCTTTATTTATATTTTATGGTTAAATTTAGCCCCCTATATAAAGAAGGCTTTTGTTCTTTAGGACAAAAACTCCAAGATTGATGAATTGCCCCTATATTCCTACAATATATCTAACAATAGTCACACGGTTAGTTCACACTACAAGTATCTTTTGAGTTTGGATGACCTTTAACTCCAATTTTATTTTAACGAAAGATTCATCCTTTGAACATTCAGAACTTGTAATGATCATAAATATTTGTAGTCATCAGTTTCTTGCCAGATAGTAATTATTTCCATTTTTTCATGAATGATTGAATTTCCAGAAGTCATAATAAAGAAACCATACTTCCATGATGGATAGATCTTATTAGTATGAACTTTTGTTTAAAATTTAGTCTTAGCAATAAAATGTTAGAAGACCATGCATAGAAAATTTAGAAGTTTATGTCTTGCGACATTGCATCAAATAATAGTAAGGAGACCAGAATTTTATTGATCATCATAATAGAAAGCTAAAACCTCACATCAATTTGGTAATAGTGAGAGGGGACCGGAATACCAAACAGATCATCCAATCTGATATAAAAGTTCAGGACTTTATCTTTGGTTATAAACGTTAAAGGTCTAAATGACTTGTTTTGTCATTTAATGATAGAAGACTATAAGCCCGTTTTTGGTGAGAAACAGCAGTAGACCAGAAACCTATAAATAATAGAATATAAAAAATTCATAGCTAGTAAAGCAATAGAAGGCTAGAATACCCAATTTGGCCTTGGTAATGGAAATCCAAAAAACCATTTCTGTCAATAAGTAATAAAAGACTATGACGAGTCGTGACATTAGAGTTTGCCTTGGAACGAAGGTAACGTGTAGCCTAAACCTTTTTTATTATTTAATTTCAATTTAAATCGTGTAACTTTAAATCTTAATATCTTTTGCATACGAGGTCTGATTCATGCTTGGTTTGTTTTATTAGGATCGTATCGAAATTCTGGACATTTTGACGCTAATTTGAACGAATTCCGAAATAGTTTGAATTTGGGTCCTAAATTGGATTTTAATTCGATTTAAATTTAAGTTGAGTGGTTTGACCCAGTCATAAATTCTAAAAAAATTTATGTTTTATAAATTAAATTTATGATTTGATTAGAAATTTATTTATGGTTGTTGGGTATATTTTAAATCTCCATCTTAGTTAATTTGAATTTATTTGAATTAAATCGTTATCTAATTTATTATTAAATTTAAATGACCAGTTTAATACTATTATTGATAATTAGTTAATTGCTGATATTTATTAATTGAATTGAATGATGATTATGATGGATGTTTGGTTCTTGATATTGGATGATTGGATGTTATGCTTGATTTATATATTTTATCCCTCTACATGTTCCTTTAATTATTATTAGAAAAATCATTATGGGTTGAAATGATATATACCCGAATGATCTATAGATTAGGAAAAATCGTTATGGGTTGAAATGATAGACTTAAGCGATTTTATAGGTTTTTAATATTAGATTTGGGATTGAGGTTAGAAATGATATATAACCGTAAAATTTTAAGTTGCGGATTGAAATGATAAATATCCCTATCACTTGACCCTAGGGTAGAGAATTATATGCAGACACATGATTGGTTAAATTAAATGATTTTTAAATCCTTAATTTTTGAATTTATTTTAAATGTTATTTTGATATAAAATTTGATTTATATATATTGAATTATTATAAAATTCAAGTTTTATATTAAAAATTGGAATTGGTTTAAAGGAATGGTTTAAGAAATTAAATTGAAATTTTAAAGTTGAATTTGAAGTATAAGTGAAGTTTATCGAAATTGAGTTATTAAAATTGTTTGAATGTAACTTTGAAATTATATTGGAAATGGAGTAATTTAAATTGGCATTTCAAAAATTGATTGGAAGCGATATAGAATTAAATATTTTATTGAGAATTTGAATTAAAAGATTTGAAATTGGGTTTTGGAAATGGAAATAGTCCAAATGTGTTGAAATGAAACAAATAGTTTAAATTAATATGGATTTCGAATTCATGTTTTTAATATAAACTGTTTTTAAAACATATTATTTTAAAGATTCTAAATTTTGATATTTTCAAAATTTTAAACTATTTTAACTTATATTAACTATATTAAATCATTTTAACCTATTTTAAATCATTTAATAATTAATCCATTTTAACTTATTTTAAATCTAATTAACCTATTTTAAAGCTATTTAGTCTACTTTAATTATATTTAATCTATTTTAAATCTATTTAACTATCTTAAATCAATTTAATAGTGTCTTTAATGTATAATTAAACTATTTTAGTGTGTATAACTATTTATAACTATTTTAACTATTTATAGCTATTTAAACTATTTTTTAAATTTTCAAACTAAGTAAACGGAAAGTGTTTATATCCAACGTCATTGATTTAAAAGAGAATACGGTTAATTAATGTTATAACCTAAGTTGGGATTTAAATGTTATAATTAATCTAATATGATGGTTTTGAAGTAAAGATTTAACCTAACTGGAAATATGATTTTTGGAAGAAATTATGATTTCGAAAACGATATGATTTCAAAGGTGAGTATGATCCCAAAGTGAATATAATTTGGAAGTGATATGGCTTGAACTGAATATGATATTTTGATATCAATTATGATATGGTTTTGGAAATTTAAAAGAACCATTCGGTGTGTAATAAGCGATTGGTTGTTAAAGAGATCGAGATCGGATATTGTCATACTCTCTGCCAATACCGAAAACCACTTTAACAACTTTGTATGTGGTGGAGAATCCAGAAATGAAGTAGGATGGTTTGGCGAATGATTTCTGTATGAGGTGCGACGTGACCCTGACTCCCGTGAGTCGGCTTAGATGTGACTAAAACAGGAGCCAAGCCGGGCCAAGTGAAGTCACACCTCCTATCGGGCACATTTCTTCGATACCATTCTCTCACTTTGTGATTGATTTGGTGGTCACCCTTGATTTTGATTTAGGAGTTTGTTTGAGGTGGGCGGTAGTGGTTGCTATGCATTACCACCAGTTCGGATCCGCAATTAATATATCTACCCTGGCATTGCCTCGAGTGCCGTGTTCACATGACCTAGAGCGCCTTCTACGAGTTCGTTTTGTGCCATACCTATGGAGTGCCCTCTGATAGCCTCCAATTTACGGAGGAGTTACGATACTGTAGACTATGGAAATATATAAAATTTGCTAAGGGGGATATGGGTAACTCCATAACACCATTTTAATACTTTTACTTTACTGTAGACATATTATAATAGCGTATTATACTACATAGCAGACAGTTTAATGGATCCTTAGGAGATGTGATTCCTGAACATCTCTTAAGTTATTTGTGATATCCCGGAAATTTAGGAAATATTTATTTAATAATTTCTTTAATAATTATTTTAAAATGTGAAATATTGATTTAATAATTTAATTCGAACAGAAATTCTCTTTTGAAAATTTATAATTATTTAGTTTGTTAATGGTATTCTTTTCAAAGTTAAAAATATTTAAGTAATAAATTTATCTTTCTATGCTAATTTAAAAATATTTTTTTTATAATGTATAAATGTTTATACATTGTGAATAGAGGATTTGGTTTTATTTTAATTTATATTAAATAAAGGATATTTTCTAATTATTATATAATTGTATAATTTGTAAATTGATTTAATTTAATTGAAATTAGTATTGTAAACTTTTCTAAAGTTTGTTTTAAAGATGTATCTTATAATTTTCATAGAAATGTAAGTAAGTATTTATTTGTTTATAAGAATAAATATAGTTTAGATTTTATTTTATAATAAAAGTTTATTTTGTTTTGTTTTAAAAATTATTTTTCTTTGAAATAGATTTAATTCATTCTTGTTAAAGTAAAACGTTTAGTTTGAAAACTTTTGAAATAAAATTTAATTCAACACTTCTTTTCTTTTGAAATTTAGTTTCATAAAGAATACTATTTCAAAAATAATTAAGTAAACATTAAAATTTAAGTGTATAGTTTTATAAAGAAGTTCATATGATATTATTTAAAGGCTAATGTTAATAAACATTTAGAAACATTTTAAAATAAGTTCGAAATGGTTTTAAGATAATTTAAATACAATTATAAATTTATAAATTGCTTTTAATGATTGAAATGCATATGTGTTAAAATCTTAAAACATAAAGAGACACTTGTAATCATCTAACAAATTAATATAACAAGTGGCGTTGATTTAAAAACCTTTTTATTTAAAATATATTAACAAGACAATAAAACATAGCTAAAACATTTGGTTAAAAACACATTTTCTCATTTGAAATCTGAGAATCATATTTCAATAAATCAAAAAAAACCTCAAACAAACTTCAAGTTAAAATCTGCAAACAACTTCATATGTGCAAAGCCAATTCTAGTCAAAATCTGCAAACCCAAATCTGCATATCTGAATAACAAAGTACAACATCAATATGAAGTCTAATTTAAAATCCGAGCAATGCAGATGGGGTCTGCATGCAATAAATTTAAAATCAAATTGGAGGCAAATTGCAGTTTTATTAATCAACATCAGGCAAGCATCTTCAACTAGGAATCAGGTTTCAGGAAAATGGTGAAAATGCTTCTCTGAATTGTTCTCTACACCTTCATTAAAATGTGAGTAACCTCTTTTTAAAAGCAGATCTTTTCTTTAAAAATTAATACTTAAGAAATGAACTAAAACTCAAGTTCAAACAAAATTGTCATTAAAAAAAACATACAACTTCAAATCTGCAAACCAATCTTCAAAATAAACCAAATCTGCAATCTTTTGCTTCAATAATTCAACTACAAATCTGTGCATTTGAAATGGGTCTGCATGCAATCTACATCAACAAGTAAAGCAACTTCATCTTCAAATTTGCACCCAGATTTCTGCATGCAGTTTCAACAGTTCCAGGAATGGATTTGCATCTATTTGTTCTCTGCATTCTTCAAAATTTAAAAGTGAGTAAGCTTCTTATCTTTTAAAAACAGTTTTCTTTAGAAATCAAAATTAAACATAAATTAAAGAATTTATGTTTTTCTTTATTTACAGAAATCAAACTGTTTTAAACAAAACTGTTCTTTTTTGTTTTAAAATGAAATGATTGAACTCACATGCACAAAATTTGTGACATCTGAGCATATGAAGTGAAAGAAATAAAATGATGTGGTGATTGTTTATTCATGAATGTTCTGTGTGTATAGGAATGGATATGTTTACATGTTTTTGATTTCTTGAAAAACTGTATACAGTGTTGGTTGTAAATTAGGATATTTTTTATTGGGAAAAGCTTTATCATTTGAATTGTTCCAGCTAGTAAAGTTATGTGTAAGCAAATATGTGGTTTAGTATAAAAGTTGGTTTTATAAATTATGATTTAGTTAAATAAAAAAAAAAGGGTTAAAACTGAAGTATGTTACCCTCTGAAAACAACTCTGCAGTAAATATTTTGAAATAAAACATAATATCAAACTTTAAAAAAAGACATTAAAACAGTTTGCAACAGAATGCATGATTGAATTCATGGACTTTGGAAACAAATATCACTTTTTTTTTAATTTACTGGGGGGGTTTGCAATTCTGTTTTGAACAGGATTAGTAATTTTTGGAATAATCTGTTAAGCTAGTGGATGTCAGGTGTTAGATGCCTACTGTAGTGGAGCTTTGATGTAAGAATGTTAGAGGAATGTGGTGATATTTGATCAGAGAGAGAGAGAGAAGAGGGGGATTGGGTTTTCCAGGTTTCAAAACTTAGTATTGCAGTGATGAAGTTTGGGATTCTGCACATGCTTTCTACTGCATCGAATAGGAGTGGGTTTTGTTGAGGTTGTAGAGGGTTTGTAGATGGACCATTTGCCGGACTTTCAGCGATGATGATGGCCGGTGGCGAGCTAGTGGGCGGTTGACAGGTTTGGGTTTTGAATTCAGTGATGATTTCAGGTTGGCTTGTTCAACTCGATTTTGGTACGAGCTGCTATGGAGATATCTGGAGGTTGTGATCAGATGAGGGGTTGATCGGAGACTTGGTGGAGTTGGTCATGGTGGTTGGAGTTCGTCAGAGTGCCGGTGCATATGTACCGTGCAACTAAATTTTCTGATGATCATTTTTGGGGTGTGCAGTGATTTGTCTCATGAAATCCTCGGGTTTTTGTGCTTCTGACTCGAAGCAGTTGGGATAGGAACTCGTAGTAAAATTAGGGGTTACTCGGGTTAGAATTGTTGCAGGTTTTAAAAACCTGAGAATTTGCATTTTTGAATTTTTAATGAAATTCATATTTTTTTAAGTTAAAAACTTGATTCAAGTACAAGTTGGATCTGAATTCAAATAAAGTTTGAATTCAAAGTTTAAAAAAAAAATGAAAATCTTAAATTTAAACAAGTTTTAAATTCAGTTTTGAAATCAAGTTTCAGGTTTACCTTTTAAACCCAGATTTTTATTCAAACTGTTTTGTAAATTTTTTAAAACTTGAACAGATTTAAATGTTTTAAGCAAGTTTTAAATGTGTTTTGAAATCAAATTAAAAATAGTTTTCAAATTTACTTTGAAAACCAGTTTTGATTTCAAACAGTTTATAAATTTAAAGAAAAAAATAAAATGAACATATTTAAATGTTTGAAAAGAATTTGATTCCAAATAATTTTAAAAACTTGAAAGAATTTAGTTTCCTTTAGTATTTGAATACAAATATGAAGTGTAAATTTAAAATTTGAAAGTTGAAATAATCAATTTATTTTCAAAGCTTGATTTGTTTTAATCAAGAATTTTTGTTTTAAATCTTTCTTGTATATTTAAGTAATGAATGTTCTTTAAACATTCATTTTATTGAAGTGTTTATAATTATTAAATATTTAGATTAATGTTTAATAGTTAAACATTTTAAATATTTAATTTTTAAATGGGATTTGAATTTAAATTTAGAAATGTATTGTTTTAATATATTTTGAATGTAAATGAAGTCATTTAATAAGTAATTAAATTATTTTGAAAATATTTAAGATAATTAAGGATTTACTTAATTATTTGATTTTAAAAAATGGTTTAGATTAATTTTTATTTAGAAATGATTTATTAATAATTAATCTAATTTAAATTTTCTTAAGTATGTAATTAGTGGAATGTAGTTCATTAATAAGTGGTGACAATTATCTAAGGATAATTTAATAATTAATTAATGTAATCAATTTTGATAATTAACTAGATTAATTAATTGAATCTAATTAATTGAAATTTGTTAAGTATAATTAATAGTTAAAGTAATTAAGGAATTAATTACTTATTGTAATTAATTTTAATATTGTGATTTATTTAAGTTAATTAATTTAGTTTACATAATTTTAATAAATCATTTGATGATTTTAAGAGTGTATTTACTAAATGTAATTAATGGAGCAAGATTACTTAGAGAAGTAATATTGATAATTACTAGAATGAAATTAGTAATTTGGATAATTACTTTTGTAATTAATTAAGGAATTAATTAATGATTAATTATTGGATAATTAATTTGATTAATGAGTAATTAAAGATAGTTAATTACTAAATTTAATATTAATCAAGTGATTAATAATTAGATTAATTTCTAAATGTAATTAATTTTAATTAAGTAATTTATTTAAATATTAGAGATCATTAATTATTTTAATTAATGATGTAATTAAGGATTGTTTGATTAAGTAATAATTAAATTAAGTGATTAATTAATGGTAATTAATTAAGGATAAATATAATTAATTATAACTAATTAATAAATGAGTAATTAAATGTTAATTAATTATGAATAGGGTTAATTAATGTGTGATAATTAATTAAGGACTAATTACTTATTGTAATTATTAAATGATTAATCAAAGTGGTTTAATCAAGTTAAATACTTAGGAAGTGAATTAATTAACTTGGTTAATTAATTAATGGATGTTAAGCAGGATTTAAATGAGTAATTAATTTAATTTATTTTAAATTAATTAGAGATGGTTGTAATTAATTTAATTCATTTTAAATTAATTATAATTGTTGGTTAGTAAATCATTGCTTATGGATGTTATTGATTGAATGGTTGTGATCTCAGTAATGAGATGAGTCGTATCTATATAATATGAGTGTTTAGTTTAAGTATGATGGTTTGTGATGGATTATTTAGTTGTGATGATTATCTATTTATAGATGATACAGATTATCTGTTTATGGTAGGAATGTGATTATCTACTGTGATATATAGTTTATCTATCTATGTGAATTAGATAACAATGAAATAAGATAATTGTTTAAAACCCTTAAGTATAACTTGGACATTAAAATGGTGTTTGGTTTCGGTAAGACCGGGATCGGGTTTCCATATTTGGATATCCAAAAACCACATCGATTCCAATTAAACGTTAGGTCGTTAATCCAAGTGGAGAAAGTGAAGACTCAAGGTGTAAGGGCTATACGTCAGTATAACTCTGTGGGTGATTCCGTAATGAGTTGACGAAATAGTGCTTATAGATTCGAGATGGTGATTTAGGGTGCAAGGGTTATTGTCGTTAACTCTGAGGGTGATTCCAATACGAGTGTAATGAGATAATGCCTTCGGTTTCGTTCGAACCCGGAATGAACTTGTATGG
This sequence comes from Allium cepa, assembly GCA_030765085.1. NCBI lineage: Eukaryota > Viridiplantae > Streptophyta > Magnoliopsida > Asparagales > Amaryllidaceae > Allium > Allium cepa. The sequence continues at coordinate 867,531,491 of CM060943.1, read as the reverse complement.
ATTGAATGCTTTCAGAACATCGTCAGGTGGACGATGAGCATTCTAAGATTGATATGTCCTATAAAGGTAATCGTAACCTCAAGCCTCATCAACCGGGAATGGCTAAAACAGGGGAGGTGCAGCAAAGCTTCGTGGGTAGCCCCCACCGGAGAGCAAGATTTATCCCTGTCTAGAGGTCCCTTTATATTCGGCTGTGTGGTAGTTGGTGACGACCAATCTGCGGGGTAGTCTTGTTCGGAACTGTTCAGTAAGGAACGGGTCCGACTTTGTGTTGCAGAGGAGTGGGAGTACTCCTCAGTACGGTGATCTAGGCCACGTACTGTGATGGGCGGTACCCCAGTAGCCCTGCCATTGATGGAAACCCATTTTCCCTACGAGACCCTACGGTTTTGATTGTATTACCCACTTTTGTGGCTAGTAGCTGGAATTTAATCATGTAACAATTTCGGCTATTTCTTATTTACTTGAAAACCCTAGACACTATTATAATATCATTGGATTTCCTATTAAATGTTTTGGTTAGCGTAAGGTAAAAACTTTTCCATGTTTATGTGTGGGAAGTCTTACGTGATACCTTTTGTTTTCAAAGATTTTCTAAAGTTAAGCAACTTTTATTCCCGTTTACTCACACCAGACCCCTGTCTGACCTGAGTGTTTATTTTCTATTTTATTAAACTCTTGGGTACTCATATTACGTATGAGTAGTCAAGTGTTTCGGGATTGCTTTGACAAGTTCTGGAGGAGATAATGGAGCAGGAGGCTTCAGCGTGTAGATATATGTAGTGGTTCCGTTGTGTTTGTGTTGTGTCTGTTTTTCTCTGATGTACTTGGATTGTAATTGCTAGACAGATGTTTATAACTGTCTAGTTTGTGTTGTAGTAGCCATATTACTCTGATGTATATGATACTATGTAATGTTTTATGTGATATATTATAATTTATTCGATTCCGCTATGAGATTCTGATGTTGTCTGTTCTTTCTTTCTTTCTTTTCTCTTTTCTATCCCTTTCTTTCTTCTTAGCGATGCGACTTCCTGGAGTTTGGAAGTTTGGGATTCGATGAGCTTTTGGATAAGGATGTCTTTGGCAACAGTAGCAGCAGTGAGTGGCCTGTTCTTCGATGGTTCAGAAATCATTGTGATTCTTCTGTCAGTAGTCCGGGCATATGGTGTAGGTTGTCCATTTCTTCTGGAAGCTCAGTTGGGCGTAATGTTAGTGGTTAAGAGGTGGACCACTAGTTTCTTCTTTTGAAGGCTTTAGCTGTTCTGATTGTGTAGTGAGAACGATTTCTTGGGATCTGAACTAGGTAGAATCGCAAAAGTGACTTGCGATGGTTCGGAAGTTCTCTGAGTGATCTTTGTTTGGGTTGAAGCATCTTTAGAGGATGTTTGAGTTATCGAAGTGGTTTGATTTTCTGGATATCTTCGAAGGAGTTAAGATTTGCATCCATATCGAGAGTTTGAGTTTTGTTTCGACTTGGTTCTTGGAGTTTTACCAGTGGATCAGATTTGTAGGATATTCTTTGAGAATGTGATCTGTTTAAGTTGGCAGGATTTATTGGATCCAGTTTTTTGGTTGAATTTTTGTTGTGTGTTGTGACTGAATCGGATAGGTCACTGAGATTTTATGGAATTTGATGAACAAATGTTTCCGGGATAAGTTGATCAAGTTTATACTTGTGTTCATCAAGAGCATTCTCGAATCAGAGTTGCGCAGTGGAAGCATGGTGACAGCTATTTCAGGATAGAAGCAACACCCGATTCATTGGAAATTTGAGTTTTGTATTGGATCAGATGATTTCTACAGGAAATTTATTTTGGATCTGGAGACTTGATTGTTTTGTATATGTTTGTTTTCCAGAAAGAATAGTAGTTTAGAGTCTTCTGATGTTTGTGTAGTTGAGTTGTGTGGTGGATTTTGATTGATCCATAAGTTGAGGCAGCCCAAGATCGATATGAGAGATTTATGGATATGAGTATTGGATCTTTCTGTTTTCTATTGAGAGTTAAGTGTTCGATCTACAGGATTGAATTTCCAGTTCGGATGGCTAGAATTTGTTTTGTTTTTCACGTATATCTGAGGGAGTACGTGTATGGTTTATCTCTGGTTTTAGAATCAGTAGTTCTGTGAGATTTGGGAGTTGATCAGGACTTGTCTATGGTCCTATATTCTGTTTAGATTTGTAGATCTAGATATATAGGAGCTCTAGATCTGAGTGGTGTAGCTAGTTTAGATTTTATAGGGCGAGTGTCCCGGTGTTTGTACCTGGGAAACTCTAGGGAATTCTATCCAGAATTTTTGTTTGGATAATTAGAATTTTTTGTTTAAATTGGTTGCCATGGTTGCTAGTATTTGACTGATAGTATATGATTGCTCTTTTTAAATTTAAAATCTGTATAGGATTATTAAATTACCTTTGCTTTTAAATTTCGAGGACGAAATTCTTCTAAGGGGGGAGGAATGTGATGTCCCAGAAATTTAGGCAATATTTATTTAATAATTTCTTTAATAATTATTTTAAAATGTGAAAGTTGATCTAATAATTTAATTCAAACAGAAATTCTCTTTTCAAAATTTATAATTATTTAGTTTGTTAATGGTATTCTTTTCAAAGTTAAAAATATTTAAGTAATAAATTTATCTTTCTATGCTGATTTAAAAATATTTTATTTATAATGTATAAATGTTTATACATTGTGAATAGAGGATTTGGTTTTAATTTTAACTTATATTAAATAAAGGATATTTTCTAATTATTATATAATTGTATAATTTGTAAATTAATTTAATTTAATTTAAATTAGTATTGTAAACTTTTCTAAAGTTTGTTTTAAAGATGTATCTTATAGTTTTCATAGAAATGTAAGTAAGTATTATTTGTTTATAAGAATAAATATAGATTAGATTTTATTTTATAATAAAAGTTATTTTGTTTTGTTTTAGAAATTATTTTTCTTTGAAATAGATTTAATTCATTCTTGTTAAAGTATAACATTTAGTTTATAAACTTTTGAAATAAAATTTAATTCAACACTTCTTTTCTTTTGAAATTTAGTTTCATAAAGAATATTATTTTAAAAATAATTAAGTAAACATTAAAATTTAAGTGTATAGTTTTATAAAGAAGTTCATATGATATTATTTAAAGGCTAATGTTAATAAACATTTAGAAACATGCTAAAATAAGTTTGAAATGGTTTTAAGATAATTAAAATACAATTATAAATTTATAAATTGCTTTTAATAATTGAAATGCATATGTGTTAAAATCTTAAAACATCAGGCAAGCATCTTCAACTAGCAATCAGGTTTCAGGAAAATGGTTAAAATGCTTCTCTGAATTGTTCTCTGCACCTTCATTAAAATGTGAGTAACCTCTGTTTTAAAAGCAGATCTTTTCTTTAAAAATTAATACTTAAGAAATGAACTAAAACTCAAGTTCAAAAAAAATTGTCATTAAAAAAAAACATACAACTTCAAATCTGCAAACCAATCTTCAAAACAAATCAAATCTGCAATCTTTTTCTTCAATAATTCAACTACAAATCTGTGCATTTGAAATGGGTCTGCATGCAATCTACATCAACAAGTAAAGCAACTTCATCTTCAAATTTGCACCTAGATTTCTGCATGCAGTTTCAAGAGTTCCAGGAATGGATTTGCATCTATTGGTTCTCTGCATTCTTCAAAATTTAAAGGTGAGTAAGCTTCTTATCTTTTAAAAACAGTTTTCTTTAGAAATCAAAATTAAACATAAATTAAAGAACTTATGTTTTTCTTTATTTACAGAAATCAAATTGTTTTAAACAAAACTGTTCTGTTTTGTTTTAAAATGAAATGAGTAAACTCACATGCACAAAATTTGTGACATCTGAGCATATGAAGTGAAAGAAATAAAATGATGTGGTGATTGTTTATTCATGAATGTTCTGTGTGTATAGGAATGGATATGTTTACATGTTTTTGATTTCTTGAAAAACTGTATATAGTGTTGGTTGTAAATTAGGATATTCTTTATTGGAAAAAGTTTTATCATTTGAATTGTTCCAGCTAGTAAAGTTATATGTAAGCAAATATGTGGTTTAGTATAAATGTAGGTTTTATAAATTATGATTTAGTTAAATATAAAAAAAGGTTAAAACTGAAGTATGTTACCCTTTGAAAACAACTCTGCAGTAAATATTTTGAAATAAAACAAAATATCAAACTTTAAAAAAAACATTAAAACAGTTTGTAACAGAATGCATGATTGAATTCATGGACTTTGGAAACAAATATAACTTTTTTTTTAAATTTACTGGGGGGGGGGGGGTTTGCAATTGTGTTTTGAACAGGATTAGTAATTTTTGGAATAATCTGTTAAGCTAGTGGATGTCAGGTGTTAGATGCCTACTGTAGTGGAGCTTTGATGTAAAAATGTTAGAGGAATGTGGTGATATTTGATCAGAGAGAGAGAGAAGAGGGGGATTGGGTTTTCCAGGTTTCAAAACTTAGTGTTGCAGTGATGAAGTTTGGGATTCTGCACATGCTTTCTGCTGCATCGAATAGGATGGGGTTTGTTGAGGTTGCAGAGGGGTTGTAGATGGACCATTTGCCGGACTTTCAGCGATGATGATGGCCGGTGGCGAGCTAGTGGGCGGTTGACAGGTTTGGGTTTTGAATTCAGTGATGATTTCAGGTTGGCTTGTTCAACTCGATTTTGGTACGAGCTGCTATGGAGATATCTGGAGGTTGTGATCAGATGAGGGGTTGATCGGAGACTTGGTGGAGTTGGTCATGGTGGTTGGAGTTCGTCAGAGTGCCGGTGCATATGTACCGTGCAACTAAATTTTCTGATGATCATTTTTGGGGTGTGCAGTGATTTGTCTCATGAAATCCTCGGGTTTTTGTGCTTCTGACTCGAAGCAGTTGGGATAGGAACTCGTAGTAAAATTAGGGGTTACTCGGGTTAGAATTGTTGCAGGTTTTAAAAACCTGAGAATTTGCATTTTTGAATTTTTAATGAAATTCATATATTTTTTAAGTTAAAAACTTGATTCAAGTACAAGTTGGATCTGAATTCAAATAAAGTTTGAATTCAAAGTTTTTAAAAAAATGAAAATCTTAAATTTAAACAAGTTTTAAATTCAGTTTTGAAATCAAGTTTCAGGTTTACCTTTTAAACCCAGATTTTTATTCAAACTGTTTTGTAAATTTTTTAAAACTTGAATAGATTTAAATGTTTTAAGCAAGTTTTAAATGTGTTTTGAAATCAAATTAAAAACAGTTTTCAAATTTACTTTGAAAACCAGTTTTGATTTCAAACAGTTTATAAATTTAAAGAAAAAAATGAAATGAACATATTTAAATGTTTGAAAAGAATTTGATTTCAAATAAGTTTAAAAACATGAAAGAATTTAGTTTCCTTTAGTATTTGAATATTAATATGAAGTGTAAATTTAAAATTTGAAAGTTGAAATAATCAACTTATTTTCAAAGCTTGATTTATTTTAATCAAGAATTTTTGTTTTAAATCTTTCTTGTATTTTTAAATAATGAATGTTCTTTAAACATTCATTTTATTGAAGTGTTTATAATTATTAAATATTTAGATTAATGTTTAATAGTTAAACATTTTAAATATTTAATTTTTAAATGGAATTTGAATTTAAATTTAGAAATGTATTGTTTTAATATATTTTGAATGTAAATGAAGTCATTTAATAAGTAATTAAATTATTTTGAAAATATTTAAGATAATTAAGGATTTACTTAATTATTTGATTTTAAATAATGGTTTAGATTAATTTTTAATTAGAAATGATTTATTAATAATTAATCTAATTTAAATTTTCTTAAGTATGTAATTATTGGAATGTTGTTCATTAATAAGTGATGACAATTATCTAAGGATAATTTAATAATAAATTAATGTAATTAATTTTGATAATTAACTAGATTAATTAATTGAATCTAATTAATTGAAATTTGTTAATTATAATTAATAGTTAAAGTAATTAAGGAATTAATTACTTATTGTAATTAATTTTAATATTGTGATTTATTTAAGTTAATTAATTTAGTTTAATTAATTTTAATAAATCATTTGATGATTTTAAGAGTGTAATTACTAAATGTAATTAATGGAGCAAGATTACTTAGAGAAGTAATATTGATAATTACTAGAATGAAATTAGTAATTTGGATAATTACTTTTGTAATTAATTAAGGAATTAACTAATGATTAATTATTGGATAATTAATTTTATTAATGAGTAATTAAAGATAGTTACTTACTAAATTTAATATTAATCAAGGTGATTAATAATTAGATTAATCTCTAAATGTAATTAATTTTAATTAAGTAATTTATTTAAATAATAGAGATCATTAATTATTTTAATTAATGATGTAATTAAGGATTGTTTGATTAAGTAATAATTAAATTAAGTGATTAACTAATGGTAATTAATTAAGGATAAATATAATTAATTATAACTAATTAATAAACGAGTAATTAAATGTTAATTACTTATGAATAGGGTTAATTAATGTGTGATAATTAATTAAGGACTAATTACTTATTGTAATTATTAAATGATTAATCAAAGTTGTTTAATCAAGTTAAATACTTAGGAAGTGGATTAATTAACTTGGTTAATTAATTAATGGATGTTAAGCAGGATTTAAATGAGTAATTAATTTAATTTATTTTAAATTAATTAGAGATGGTTGTAATTAATTTAATTCGTTTTAAATTAATTATAATTGTTGGTTAGTAAATCATTGCTTATGGATGTTATTGATTGAATGGTTGTGATCTCAGTAATGAGATGAGTCGTATCTATATGATATGAATGTTTGGTTTAAGTATGATGGCTTGTGATGGATTATTTGGTTGTGATGATTATCTGTTTATGGTAGGAATGTGATTATCTACTGTGATATATAGTTTATCTATCTATGTGAATTAGATAACAATGAAATAAGATAATTGTTTGAAACCCTTAAGTGTAACTTGGACATTAAAATGGCGTTTGGTTTCGGTGAGACCGGGATCGGGTTTCCATATTTGGATATCTGAAAACCACATCGATTCCAATTAAACGTTAGGTCGTTAATCCAAGTGGAGCAAGTGAAGACTCGTGGTGTAAGGGCTATACGTCAGTATAACTCTGTGGGTGATTCCGTAATGAGTTGACGGAATAGTGCTTATAGATTCGAGATGGTGATTTAGAGTGCAAGGGTTATTGTCGTTAACTCTGAGGGTGATTCCAATACGAGTGTAACGAGATAATGCCTTCAGTTTCGTTCGAACCCGGAACGAACTTGTATGGATTGAATGCTTTCAGAACATCGTCAGGTGGACGATGAGCATTCTAAGATTGATATGTCCTATAAAGGTAATCGTAACCTCAAGCCTCATCAACCGGGAATGGCTAAATCAGGGGATGTGCAGCAAAGCTTCGTGGGTAGTCCCCACTGGAGAGCAAGATTTATCCGTGTCTAGAGGTCCCTTTATATTCGGCTGTGTGGTAGTTGGTGACGACCAATTTGCGGGGTAGTCTTGTTCGGAACTGTTCAGTAAGGAACGGGTCCGGCTCTGTGTTGCAGGGGAGTGGGAGTACTCCTCGGTACGGTGATCTAGGCCATGTACCATGACGGGCGGTACCCCAGTAGCCCTGCCATTGATGGAAACCCATTTTCCCTATGAGACCCTATGGTTTTGATTGTATTACCCACTTTTGTGGCTAGTAGCTGGAATTTAATCATGTAACAATTTCGGCTTTTTCTTATTTACTTGAAAACCCTAGACACTATTATAATATCATTGGATTTCCTATCAAATGTTTTGGTTAGCATAAGGTAAAAACTGTTCCATGTTTATATGTGGGAGGTCTTACGTGATACCTTTTGTTTTCAAAGATTTTCTAAAGTTAAGCAACTTTTATTCCCGTTTACTCACACCAGACCCCTGTCTGACCTGAGTGTTTATTTTCTGTTTTATTAAACTCTTGGGTACTCATATTACGTATGAGTAGTCAAGTGTTTCAGGATTGCTTTGACAAGTTCTGGAGGAGATAATGGAGCAGGAGGCTTCAGCGTGTAGATATATGTAGTGGTTCCGCTGTGTTTGTGTTGTGTCTGTTTTTCTCTGATGTACTTGAATTGTAATTGCTAGACAGATGTTTATAACTGTCTAGTTTGTGTTGTATTAGCTATATTACTTTTATGTATATGATACTATGTAATGTTTTATGTGATATATTATAATTTATTCGATTCCGCTGTGAGATTCTGATGTTGTCTGTTCTTTCTTTCTTTCTTTTCTTTTTTCTATCCCTTTCTTTCTTCTTAGCGATGCGACTTCCTGGAGTTTGGAAGTTGGGTCGTTACATTATTGCACTCACGTTAGACACTGGATAGGAGATGTCAAACCTCTTAAGAATCTCTGACTCCATCGCACCCATATTTAACATTGATTTGAGTTACATAAGATCTTTTAGTTCTGACTCGAGTGTATTGTCTTTTCAATTCGCTCGGGTCAGCCTTAGCATTTCAAGGTTGAAGACATTTTTTCTACAGGACAAAGATGAAGATTCGTACTAGTATTACTTATTATATTCCACTGCATCATGTTTTTCCACTGCATTTATTATTTATCTCTTCCTGTTTCTGTAACCCTGATTTTATGTTGTAAAAGAATAGTCAAATGTATTTATAAAATATCTTCTTGAACTGTTATTTGATTATCATATTTTGTCATTCCGTTGCGAGATTCTGTATTTGTTTTATTTCTTTCTCTTTTCTTATTTGCCCTACAACAATTTGCCCTTTTGAGTGTTTTGAGTCTGGCATGCACATCCGCTTAAAACATCCAAAAAGGCGGGTCATTAAAGTTTGAAATGGAATAGAACCAACCGATGTGAAATATTCCTTTGGTTGTTGAAGAGATCAGGATCAGATATTGTCATACTCTCAGCCAATACTGAAAACCACTTTAACAACTATGCATGTGGTGGAGATTCCATAATGCAGTAAGATTGTTTGGCGAACAATTCTATATGAGGTATCAACGTAGCCCTGACTCCTCGAGTCAGCTTGATGTGGTAAAAACAGGAGCTATATCGGGCCAAGTGAGGTCGCTACTCTTATCAGACACATTTCTTCGATACCATATTATGACTTTATGATTGATTTGGTGGCCACCCATCGATTGATTTTGGGAGTGTGTTCCTAGGTTGGTGGTAGTAGCTGCTATTCGTTACCACCAATATGGGAGTGCAAAAGATAGAATCCAACCCTGGCATTTCCTGGTATGCCTTATCGCATGTCTTATCCCATTACGAGTTTGGTTTTACCTTACTTATGGAGTGCACTCTGATAGCCCTTCGGTATACGGAGGAATGAAACTTCTGTATAGACTATGAGAATATATAAAAATGTTTTGAGGGGGATATGGGTAACGCCACAACGCTATTTTAACACTTTACTTTACTATAGACATATTATAATAACATATTGTACTATGTATTTAGATAGTTTAACGGATCCATAGGAGATGGAATCACAAACATCTCTTAAGTTGTTGCACGCTCATTATACACTGGATAAGAGATGTAAAATCCAATAAACATCTCTAAAGCCGTTAAATTCATATTTATTTACTGTTAGTTTAACTTATATATGATCTTTTAGTTCTGCCTCGAGTGTTTCGCCTTTTCATTACGCTCGGGTCAGTTTGAGCTTTTTAGTGTATTGATATTTTTGGAGGACGAAGATAGAGATTTGTATGCTATTTATTATTATTTATCCCACTGCATCATGTTATTTCGCTGCATTATTTATTTATTTCTGGTGTATGTATAACTTCACTGCATTGTAAAGTGTAATCAAATGTTATTTGTAAAAGAGCTTCATGAACTGTTTATTTGATTATTATATTTTGTCATTCCGCTCTGTGATTCTGTGTTTCGTTTTTTCATTCCTTTATCTTATTTTATTATTTACCCCATTAACAATCTTCTCATTTGAGTGGTTTGATTTGACATGTGTGGTTTATTATCGATTTAAATTTGATAAAAAGGTTGCCCATTACAATTTGTTTGTTAAGGGATTAAGTAAGTCCATATGCGCACTCTCCGTTGAGGGGACTTACTTCTTGCACTCCGGTACCGTCTCTCCGGTCGAGACTCTACGGCGTTTGGTATCGTACAAGTCCATCCAATGCTCTCTAGTGACTCGAGTATAAACTCGAGTAGAACGAGCATGTTTTCGGGTTCTAGGTTTTTAACATAAATAAAAACAAAGTTATAAAAAAATAGAATGAAGGCAGTTTACTCGGGGCAAGACCCGAGTGGTCTTCGGGTTGAACCCGAAGTAATGGTAATAGCAAGTTTTTAAAATTCAATTTGAAATTAGTTTAAACTATTACTTGACAAATGTTTTAAGCTGTTTAAAGAAAGTTATGATTTGGTAACCTTAATTTGTTAAGTTAAATGATTATTTTGTTTTAAAACTTAATTAAATGATTTAAATAAGGAAGTTAATTATAAACATAAAATGTTAACGATAATTAAGTCACTAATAAGGATAATGTTTTATCTTAAGGTTAATTAAGGTTATATTGAGTTGAGATTGATTAAGTTAATTAAGTAATTTAGATATAATTAATTAATTTAGTTATTTAATGATTAAGAATGAATAAATTAATAAGTAAGGGTTATAAGAGTTAATTAGAGGTTAATTAATTTGTAATTAAGGATTATTAATTAGATAATTAGTGATTATTAATTAAGGATTAGGGATTAATTAAGAAATTAAGTTATAATTAAGCATTGATCAATTAAGTAATTAGAGATTAATTACTTAAATGATGATTACTTGATGTAAGTAATTAAAGGATTAATCTGTTGAGGGTTCATTAATTTAATTAACAATTAAAGGTTAAATTCATTAATACTCGAGGTAAATTAATGGAGGTTAATTACTTAAGGGAAGTTATTAAGCATTAATTACTTAGTGTAATTTTAAAGGATTGATTAATTAAAGAAATTAATTAAGGGTTAGTTAACTAATGAGTGTGATTAATTAAAGAATAATTAATCAATGTAAGTAATTATAAGATAATTAAATTGAGTAACTAATTAAGGATCAATGTAATTAATATGGATGGGTAAAGGTTAATTAATTTATGTAATTAATTAAGAGTTAATTACTTATTGTAATTAAAGGATAATTAGTCAAGGGTGATTAATTAAGATGGCAAATTAAAAGATGATTAATTAATTGGTTTGTAACTAATTAATGTTAAGTAAGGGTAATCTAAATGATTAAAGATTAGTAATTAATTTAATTAGAGATAACTTAAATTAATTTTGGAAGCGATCAATTTTGCTTATGATGACGGAATGATGTTAAATGCCATGAATTAGTTAATATCTCTGATATGAATGTTTTGTGATACGATATGCTTGGGTGGACAGTGATAATATGGTTATCTTTCAATGATGAATTGTTGTGGAAAAGTGACATCTTATATTTAAAGTTGAATTGAATTTCACTTGAATAATTTGGGTTAAGATGGCATTGAATTCGAAGAGACCGAGGTTGTGTATCAATAAATACCCGAACCCACTTCGATTTGTAACATACAATGATTCTTTATAGATGATATATGAAACTAATAGGCCGAAATGGAATTATTTAAATGATTGGACGATTTAAAACTAAGTAAAGGTACTTAGGGATTGATTGTGAATATAAATGTTGACTATAGCAAGTTGTGAACTTGTAGTGATGAACGAGTTACCCCGCGTTTTAAATAAGATTTATGCTTTTGTATTCCATGTTAGATGGGTTTACTCACGCTGGTTTCCAGCCTGACCCGGGTGTTACTTTGATGTAATGCTCAGGTCAGACCGTGTATTACAGCTTTTCAGGTTAGGACGTTGTGGAGCTCAGGAGGCGAGCTGGATGGAAGGAATGTATGGAGTGTATTCTGATGTGATATATTGTAGTTTATCTGGGACATGTTTATTTTAACTATCCAGTATTTGTATAATGGTTGTAACTCTGATGTATTGATGTAAGTTAGTTGATACAATTTTCCTTTGTATAACTGCTATTTTATTTGATATCATATTTAATCCGCTGCGAATGTGAGATTCTGTGTTTTGTTTTCCGTTTTCTACCTCTTTTCTTCTTTACCCTAACTATCTGGAATTTTCATGATCGAAAATTTCGGGCTGTTACATTGGTATTAGAGCCAGGTTAAGCGAGAACCTTGGCTCTAGTGGGTTTACTCATTAAGGATAGGGTCAGTGGTACCCTAGAATGAGTTGAGCGTATATATATTTATGAAAGCGTACTTGTTATTTTCTTATAAAGGTTTTAAAAATGGTTTTAACGAAAGATTTTTATAAAAGCTTATATTTTATATATAGAGCAATAATTGGTTGTTGAATATCGAAATTGAATAAGAATTAAGTGATATATATATATATCAAAATGGGAATTGAATAAAATGAAATATATAAATAAGATGGATTAGAATTGGTTTCTAACCAGAATATGGAATGGTTATTGTGTTTAATAATGGGATGTTGTTTTCTAGTGAACATTGATAAAGCAAAATGAAGTTTTAGGGAAGAAAACTTTTAGATAAGTATAACATATAAATTTAAGTGGGTTTTAAATTGTGAAGTTTTAAATCCTAAGTCTAGGAACATTTGAAATTGTTTTCAAAATGTTAAAGGAAATCACATTATTCAGTCTATTTTAAATGTGATCTTATTCTAAAATAAGAAATGTTTGGAAAATTTTAAAGGAATTTGTTTTGAATTTAAAACCAAAGGTGGTTTAAAAATTAAAGTAACTTGGTGTGTAAAGGAAATAAATTTGTATATTTGAAATAAACTCTAAGGTTGAGTTTTGAATTTTCCTCGGAATGTGATGTGAAACCCAAAGTGAAGTAAGTTTTTAAACTTAAGTGGGAAGATAATTAATTTGAAGTTTAAAATTTGAATGGGAAATTGGAAATGGATGGATGTTTTAAAATAATTTGGATAATATTATCCTATTATTATTAATAATCTTTAAACCGTGAATTGGATTTGTTTAATGAATGAAGAATGTGGTAATATATCCATTATTGAGATAAAAGGGAAATTAAACTTTAATTTGAAATTAAGGCTATGGAATTACTTTGAACTTAAGATTTGAATGTTAATAATTGAATTTGTAATTAAAATTATTTAAGAATCGGTTTCAAATTTGGAAGATAAAATTGGGTAATAAATTGAATTTTAAAGATAAAATTGTTTTGAACTCTTATTTGAACTTTAAATAAGTAAGATGATTTAAAATGGAATTTTGAGATTTTGACTTAGAATTAAAAATTTTAAAGATTTAGATTGTTGATTTAAAAATAAAGGTTAATTTGATTTAATGGATTAAATCAATATTTAAAAATTTAACTAGAATTTATATAATTCAAGATGGTTTAAAGTTGAGATTTAAATTGAATTAGTTCAAATTGAATTTGATTTAAATTAATTAGAATTTTTATTGAAGATGGATAAGTTTAAAATTCAAATGGAAAATTTGAAATTGGATTAATTTAAATGAAATTGAAGCTGAACGAGTTCAAATTCAAATGGGAAGTTGATTTGAATTGGGAAACGGAATGGAAGTTAACTTAATTTGAATTGAAATTGAAGGTTAATTGGAAATTGGAAATTGATTGGAAATAGAGATTGGGAATTGAACAGTTTGGCTCTGGACTATTTTCAAATAAATCAGTTTAATATAAACTGTTTTAAATCTATTTTTCCAAGCTATTTACTATATACAACCTTTCTTTTTAAAGCCAAATTATTTTATACTTATTTTACAATTATTTTTGAAACTATTTAACCATTTTGCAACTGTTTTATAAACTAATTACTATATTTCAACTACTTATCTATTTTTAATTTTTGCAACTATTTTCTGAATTTAAGCTGGACAGAGTTCAAACTGTTTATGATTAAATACCCAATTGAGATAGGAATTGAGGTAATGATCCAAATGGGGATTGAGGCAATTGTGAATAAATGAATAAGTGGATAGAAATTAAAGTGAATGTGAATAGAAAAGGAGATTGATTTGGCTAATAATCAATAGAGATAAATACGTAGGGTGACGTATATTATTCTATCTGCATAGTGATTTGATCCAGATTCGAACACGGAATTTTCGAGATAGTATATCGATCCGAGTTAGGATTTTTCACTTGATTTTCGACGGCGAACCTCGATATGGATTTTTGATTGGTTCTGGATATTCTCTATCATAGTCATGACTATGCAAGGAGAATGATGGTTTCTGATCAAGAAACCAGATCTGAGTCGGCACTAGGAAGTCGGGTGGACGATACTAGTTCGGAAGAGAAATTATGTGATCGAATGAGTGATCAGATTGGTATAGCGTATGGATGATATGTATACATCGTACGGGTTTGAATGAAATTGATATTGAAAATTTGTGGATAAGAATTTCAAATTGGTTTTTGAAATGAAAAGTATATTTTGTGAAATATATGATGAAATAAAAGTGGAAGTTAGATATTCCTATGATTAGGACTCATTTTATAGAAAAGTAATATGGTTAATAACTTTATAAAAGTGTAATAAAATTTGAATATTTGATTTGGAATAAACAAAGTTGTATATCTTTGTTATATAAGATAAATCTCCCCTTGTTGAGTCTATAGCTAGAAGAAAAGAATTTTTGAAAGTATTTGAAGTATAAAAAGGGAATTTATACAAGTTTGAAGTGATTCAAAGATTTTTAAAGTTATATATATATATATATGTGTGTATATATATATATATATATAGGATCTTATGAGAACGATTTTGAGAAAAGTTTTTTGGAACCTATGGATTTTGGAAAGGCTTTTGATTTTTGGAGAAAAATCAATTTTGGAAATTTGGAAAGCCTAGTTGAGAATTATCAATTTTGGGATAATTGATTTTGAGAAAAGGAGATTTATATGGGATTCATACTAGGTGTATGATTTGGAAGATACTATATGTGTATAGTATAAAGTCTTTCGAAAATGGCTCTGGGGAAAAAGGCGCTCCCTTGAAATGAACTTCTCAGGAGTGCCATAGGTTGGCACTGCCTTGAGCCTCAAAGGGGGAGGCTCTAAAGTGGATCCTGTGAGAAAGTCTGGACAAACTGAAATTCCTAAAGATTATTGGGTAGCGAAAGTCGAGGACGTTGATGACTATAGAGGCATTTGAATTATGCTGTGACCATAATGTAACTCGATATTGCTACTAACTACTGTAGGCCATAGCGGAAATCGTGTGGAGGTGAGTGTCAACGGCTTTTGATTTTTTAGGGAAGGCAACGTAACATCGGTAGACTGCAATCTATGGTCGAGTGCAGTAGAGAAGTTTCATTCTTTTGGCAGCAAAATTCGAGGGCGTTGATGCCTAAAGTTATATGGGTTTTTGATGTGATAGCAACGTAACCCCAAATGTAGCTGCGATCTATAGTGGGTTCCATGGTGTAATCGAGGGGCATTGAGTGCCTAAAGTTATCTACGGATTTTGCCGGGATGCCAACGTAAGCATCGAGTTAACTGTGACCATGTATGAGGGTGATGATTTCCAAAGCATTCTCACTAAAGATGTTCCCTCTATTTTCAAAAATGTTTTCTATATTTTCAATAAAATTATTTTCCAAGTATTTTCGCTGGGTGTTGAAAACGAGTTTACCAAGTACTTATAAATTTTCAGTCCTATGCCTGATCAACGTATGACCGAATTTCTGTGAGAACGAGGATGGACTTGTTGAAATATTGAGCTATAAAATTATTTTTATAAAAACTAATTTAGTAATATTATATAGATTTTTAAAGTGTTTTAAAAATGATCAAAAAGTCATTTAACCGATACTAAGTATTTTAATAAATTCTGGCTTCGTTCCTTTCCAAGGACGAAAAGGTTCAAAGGGGAGAGGAATGTGATATCCTGGAATTTCAAGAAATTTAAAATGTGATAATCTGCTTTATTTATTATTTAAAACTAGTAAAATTGTTATTTTCAAAATAATAATAATATGATGTTTTTAAATATAGATATAAATAGATTTTTAAATAGAATAATTATTTACAAATTAAATTTGGTTGTTTTATAAATATATTTTAAATAGACATTTTTTTTCAAATTTAGTGATGTGTTTGTTTAAATTTAGTTAATTTTAAATTAGATTTTCTAAATTGAATTATAATTTATAATTTGGATTTAAATTTGAATTTAAAAGTATAAATATCTTAAAAATATTTGGATATAAAAATATATGAATAAGGTTTATATTTAAAATAAGATTTGTTTTATATTATTTTCCTAAAATAAATTTATTCATATAAATTAAGAAATTATTTCTTAAATAGTAAAATAAATAAAATAGTTTTATATTAACATTTAAAAATGAATTAAATATATTATATATGATTTTGTTTAGGATATAATTGGTTTTTATTTTATTTTCTTTTGAAGGTTTTATTTATCTAAAATCGAGAAAAGAATTTATTAATTAAGAAATGTACTTATTAAATAGGAAAATAAATACAAAAGATTTTAAATCATTAAAAAAAAACGAATAATTAGAATTTTTTAATTATAAAGGCTTGTGATAACACCTGTAAAGAGTTAAATAATGGAAATGACAAATGTTAACAAATTGGACAAGTGTCATTTCTTTTTATTTTTCATTTTCTTTAATTTTAATAAATCATAATAAACTCTGTATAAACAACCATATTCCTTCTTCAATTCTTTTTCTATCTTCAATTCTAAAACTCAAGAAAACTCAAACCTATAAAGAAAATCCACTAATCTACAAATCTTCAACCAGAGAAACTCAAACCTACGATCAAAAATACAAACCTGTAAACATATTCAAACAAATCAAAACTCAAAGCCTGTAACCTTCTCGAACAAAAAGCCTATAACAGAGATTCATCTTCAAAATACAAACTGAAATCAAGAGTCTTAAAGCATTCAAGATTCCAGTAAAACAAGAGCAAGTATTTCAGTTTTCAAGGGATTATATATTTCAATTTTCAAATCAAAGCATTCATGATTTCAAATCCTAGTTTCAAGCTCTATGTCTTAAAAATAGGTGAGTAAACATTTACTTAAGTAGATAAAGGTTGTTACACGTGAATTTCTATGATAAAGATAATTTTTGCATGTGTATATATACAAGTATGAATTCTGTGTGTTGCTATGTTTAAACCGTGCATGATTGTGCTTCTCTGCTTCCAAGTTGCCGAGTTCAAAATTTTGATCAAAACTCATTATCTCTAGATCTACTCACTGTTAGGACATGAGATTCAAACAAAATCTGTTTGTTTAAACATAGATTAAGGGTTACAATTTTATTTAAGTAAATTAAATTTGTAATTTTCTAGAAAATCCAAGAAGAACAGTGGAAACTTGAGAAATGTTAAAATTCAGATATCTTAATTCTTCGATTCAGGTATATAATCGAAATCATTATTTGAAATCTTGATTTTTAAAAGTGAAATCACATTTTTTTAGATTTGTATCGAGTATGCAATTCGGGGATGACTAGAAAATGTGTTTTGGACTGTTTCTGGCGACTGAAGAGTAGTGAGGCCTCGGGGTTTTGCCAGGAGGAAGGTTGAAGTCAGGTGGTCTTGGGAAAAATATCAAGGAGGAGGATAAGTTACCGTGGCGGCAGCGTTGGATCGTAATAGGGTTTTAACCTAAATTTGGGTCGAGATATGGAAATTGTTTGCCGCGGCATCTCTAGTTGATCGGAGTGCTTCAGACCTTGGGCATTAGTAGAGTGGTATTCTAGCGAAGCTTGGGACGAGATTGCTCAACCTCCGGTGGTCAGAATCGCTTGGAAAAGGAGTTTTTATGGCATAGGTTTGGTTCAAGGTTCGACTGTGAACCTCGATTTCGATCGAGGGCTTGTGTTTGTAATTTGGTGATCGGATTTGGTTGCAACATCGATGGTCGATGTGTCGGAGTGTTCATCGGAGGTCGGAGGTGGCTCTGACGCCGGTGCATGTGCACGGTGGTTTTAGTGTGTCAGTTATTTTGGTTGTGGGTTTGCTCGAAGAGGGACTCGGGAATTTTGGGGTAGTGACTCGAGTATAAACTCGAGCAGAATGAGAGTGTTTTCGTGTTCCGCATTTTTAACTTAAATAAAAACAAAGTTATAAAAAAATATAGAAAGGGGGTGGTTTGCTCGGGGCAAGACCCGAGTGGACTTCAAGTTGAACCCGAAGTAAGGGTAAAAGCAAGTTTTTAAAATTCAATTTGAAATTAGTTTAGACTATAACATGATAAATGTTTTAAGTTATTTAAAGAAAGTTATGATTTGGTAACTTTAATTTGTTAAGTTAAATGATTATTTTGTTTTAAAACTTAATTAATTGATTTAATTAGGGAAGTAAGTTATAAACATGAAATGTTAATGATAATTAAGTCACTAATAAGAATAATGTTTTATCTTAAGGTTAATTAAGGTTATATCACTACAACAAAACAGTCTTTTTACAATGGGTAATGCCCGTTGTAATATGGTTTTCGCAATGGGCACATGCCCGTTGTAATAGGCCTCGTTGTAATAGATGCACCACATTTTACAATGGGCAAAGAATGTTGTAAAAACCGTTGCAGTATACCTTTTTACAACGGTTATGACCGTTGTAATAGACTATAATACAACGGCAATAACCCGTTGCAATAGACTAACCATACTAGTTGCATAGCCTATTTGACAACATGTATTGACCGTTGTAAAATACCTATTTAACAACGTGTAGTAGCGTTGCAAGGAACTTATATAACAACGCGCATTGCCCGTTGCAAAATAAATGCAAATTTAAAAAAAATTACAGTAGCATCCATGCAATTCATCCATACTAATACTAAATATTGTAAAATAATTAAAATCACATACGAAAAGACTAAAAGCTAAAGTCATAGAATTCTAACACTCCAAAAGGTTATAAGTTTACATGCCAAATACATAAAGCATTAACACATAAGAGTCCGCTACACATATGATATTCTAAGTACAATCATACTATACCAAACAGATGAAGTCTTTATGCCATGCTACGGTTGATCCGACGGTTGATTCGATGGCCTCTTTAATAGTCTGCATCTCTGAATTTGGCCTAAATAAAAAGGCTTCTGGTTCCACCGCTACATTAACCCATACTTTTCAAGCATTTTCTTTAAGCCTTACAAATTGGATCGATGCTTGCTATCGTCCCCTCTGCAATTACGTTCTTCTGCCAACTCAATAGCTTGCACTTTTTTTCACCAAACCATCCATGGTAAGATGATCTTGAACCTGAAATTGGTACTCTCGTGGTGTGACTGCAAGCAAAAAACCATGGATTCAAAGTGTAACAGAGGTATAAAGAGAAGCATATATATTATAATCTGAATCATGTAGCATAAATAAAAAAAATCAATTTTCCATCAATGAAAATCAATCAGAAATTCAAGGGAACAGATCCAAAATTTGACATGAAGCAAGTCATTCAATGGAATCTACATAATAACTTGAACCGTTTATACAACCTATAACAAATTGAAGCACGGAAATGATTGAAACATTCGTAAAAGTCCTAGGTACTGAGCATCAACTGAATAAAAATAGATATATTACAGTATGAATCTGCTTTTGAACCTACGATTTAAATCAAATTTGATTCATATAATTTGAACCTCGTATTGACAACATTGGTGAGGAACATAACTTCTAAATTTACTCGAAAAAGAGATAAAAAACCTAATATCAAACTATTTTAGACTACAGCCTAAGATTGTATTATAGCCAAGGAATCAATTCTTACCTAGTCAAAGCTTATGATTCATTTTCCCACAGTACACTAGTTTTGCTACATCTCATTAAGTATAGTTCTAACCATCAACGTGTTGAAATATACAGAGGATTCTCAATAGGATCAACCTCAACAATAATTATCCCTGAAGGACAATGTAACATTAGCCTGAAGATACATTGGTGTACCATAATACACTATTTTCTATTTTTCATGAGGTTGGGCATGTCACATCAAATATGCAACACAAGCATTATGTCTGGTGACAGTTAAAAAACTTAGGATAAACATCCAAGGCATGGAGCTAGGACCTACCATAGAAGATGTATAGCATACTAGCAGATATCATACATTAAAGCAAGCATAAAAATTGGCTGACAATGTAAATGGGGTAGTTCATTGCCCAAACAAAAATGCTACCGAAGAATAATTGCATAAAATAAGCAATCACCTGCAGTATTATTGGTTTAGATCCAAGCATAACAAGATGCTCAAAATGAGACTGTGCTAATCCAGCACGAGTAGCTTTCTTGAACATTATAACTGGCCCCAGTTGGAAATGATCTCCAACAAGTACAACCTAACTCAAACTACTTGCCTTATCAAATCCAACTTCTAAAGACATCATATATAAGTTTGAATGGAATTTCAAACAACCTACCTGTTTGACACCAAGTACTAGAGGAATAAGACATTCAGGCTCCATTGCCTGAGTAGACTCATCAATGAGAACCTGCAAAACATTTTTTATTACGGAGAGAGAAAAAAACTTTAATTTGGTTACTTTAATTAGGTTGGAAGTTCACAACAACTTGAGTATGACTAAAGAGTAACATAATGTATAGTAGCAGTCAAATCTTTGATATAAAAGACTCAACTTTCACAGACTATGTATGAAGTAAGTTTACCTCATCTGTATTATACATTCTTGGTCAACATTAAAGTTACTCAAATGCAGATAATAGCCTGAACTAAACATGTCAACGTTGCCTGTTGAGGTGCTCTCAGGACTTGGTCAACAGAAGAAGGTTGTACGAGTAGGAATACTACTACAAATCTCGATATTCCTCGTTGTGTACTTGCCGTATTTAAATGAAATGAAATTTGAACTAATTAAACTAATTGAACAACTAACATGATTAACGAACAACAATTTCTCAGAGCAAAAAACCAAAATTTCATATACTAATTTAGGATTATTTATATATTCTAACTTGAGGTGTATGAGCCTCAGCGATCTCCATATCCGCCACATTATCATTTCTTCTCTGTAAAAGTACAAGAGATGACCTGGTAATTCATAAGCACATATCACATATTTATTAACAATATCTAATTAAATATAAACTTACTGTCATGACCAAATTAGTCAACTCTTCTACTCTAGCCGCCAACTGAGTCGAGTAACTTTTATAACTAGTTGAATAGAGTATATTAAGTGGAATTTACTAGATTTTAGTAAGTTCTTGAATATCAAGGTGGTATGAGAAATTTAGTAAAACTCTAGCAATTACTAAAGTGACAGTGATTAACACTTAAGAGTTGTATTATCTTAGAGTATTTGGCTATATGGTCCGATAAATCTCGAAGAAAAATATAACTCTTGATTTTTGACGATCATGATGATTGTTTGATTTTTGATGATCCGGTTGATTTCATGCTTATGCATTTAGTAGCTTACTAGTGGTTACATCGTGATTTTTTGTTGCCCAAGAAGAAATATGCAATTATCAGTAGCTTTGTAGTAGTTACATCGTGTTTCTGTAATTTTCCTAGGAGGGACCATACATATGTTGTAAAACCCAATTTTTAAGCAATAATGAATTAACGTTAATTACAGAACTTTAATTAATTGTATTGAAATTTGGAGATTTATTCGATAAATTGGTCTTGAAATATCAATAAGTGGATTTCAATCATGAAAATATAATTTTAAAAATTAAAATAAGTTAAAATGGTGGAAAATAGATTTTATAAAGACGATGTGTTTGGCATACAATATTGATTGGGAAAAGAAGTTCTTTTAATTAGAAATTTGAATTTATTTAAAAGTAGAAAGAATTTAGTTTGAAAACTAAAAGAAAATAAAAATAATATATATTTGCTTATTAAATTTTCAAAGCCTAAGTTAATATTCTCAAGCCCAAACCCACCGCACACTCAAAAATTTTCCTCTCCCCTGTTTATTTTTCTTCATTCAATTTCATGCCTCGCTTTTCGTCTTGCTGGGGAAGCTAAAAAAAAATTATAAGACTTACATTACTTTGATAAATTAAAATAAAATAAATCATAAAAATTAACATAAATCTCCAAAATTTAAATTTGGTGCTTCTAGATACTGGATTATGAGTGCGTTCTGAGGCAGTTAGGGTTTAGACATGGCGATGGCTCTTCGGTTGATGCGTGCTTAGAACTGATGAAGGAGAAGAGGAAGTCGGGATGTACTGGGGAGTGATTCTTACTCACATATCTATGTACTGATAGTTTAAATCAACATACATTTATATATAGCTGTGGTATGATTTTGTAATTTCATTTTATGCATTTGTATGTGACTGTGTCACAGTGTCAGTGCGTTCCTGTGTGTACATATCCCTGCTACTGTTCATGCATGTGTTTCTCTAGTTTGCATTGCTATGTGTTTCATATTTTGATCTTATTAGTTTGATTAGTTTGCCATATAGAACTGCTGCTATTTTGTATATTTTGTCTAATCCTAGTGTATCAATAAAGAAGCCTATTTATAAGTTTAAATTATTTGAACATGAATTTTGTTTCACTTTTTGGCTGTGCACAGCCTTGTACCTTTGGAAGAAACAGTAATTGATAATTAGATACGTAAAAAAATATCAAAGAGCACCAAATAAGGCTTAGATACATAAAAAATTAGGTAACTGAGTGTAAAACGCAAAAGCAGGGGGTTCCTATCATGACACGAAATCCAACGTTCGAAAATTGACATCAAACACCTAACTTGTATTCGACTACCAAAGATTCAAACATCGAACTACAATCGGATGGAGCTTATAACAAAATTAGATGAATATAAAACAACGGAAATAAAATGAATATCATGCATAACATCACAGATACAACATCATCATAATATATGTTACAACATCAGAGTATCCTATACATGAATCACAACTCCAAATAAAATGTCATAATAGAACAACAAGAGATCATATGCCAAAAGTCTTCAAGGAAATAAAGTGATAGTGAACTTCCAAGAACTAAGCACCTTGAGATCCAAAAGCCTTCCAAAATGTCTCTAAGGTAAAAGCTCCCAAAAACCGATAATCTCCAAACCAAAATACTCCAAAATATAGCTAATGCCAAAATACGGAAAACCTGCTACTAGGCTGCCCATGTGGAAATGATGGGCACCCAGAGTTTAGAAAGGAAACAATAAACTCCGGGCCAGTCATGGGTCTGGCATGAATAAACAAAGATAGTTGCTTTCAAATAGAAAAGATTTATACAAGAAAAACCGGTATGCTTTTGGAAAATGAAACTACCATATGACCTCCCGCCACATACACAATGCAATCACAGAATTGGATGAGATTTCTTCTTATGATAGTCAAATATGCTTGATACGGGAAAAATTCTTTGATATTATTACTAGTGCATAGTGTAGAAAGCCATTTCGAAAGTATAATATCAATCCTAGCCAGCATACAACCATTATTGTATGCCTACTATAGCTACCATTTAAACAGTAGAGCGCCACCATAAGTAAATGGCAGGTTATACAACTAAAACCGTACTGGGTTCGTATTGGGAATTGGATTTCTAACAAATGGTCAGGCTAAGGAACTTCCTATGCCACATGGGTACGCCTCTGGCGGGACGTCCCGAGAACCTACCCAGCTCTCTGCCAACACAAGGCCGGGTTAACTCTGTAATTAGGTAACTACTACTTGAATATGCCATTCCCCGGTCCTTTGGGACCTTTATCCGAGGGCCCTCCACCACAAAGAAACAACCACACAGTAGATGAGATTGAAGCAACCACATAGGTAAGTATCTGGGCTCCATACCATGACACAACCTTTTTCCAGAAGGAAATGACATACCCTAAAAGGCGCGACCCTCATAACCTTGCCGCATCTTTCCTGTTTCGACCATTTCCAGGGTGTGAGGTCCGATGAGGTCTCGTCCACAAAGCTATGCTTTACACGAAAGTCATGCTTTGATCACAAATGATCAACAAATGATCATCAATATACAACAACACTTAGCATGCCACACTACCGAATTGGGAGTATATCACTGATAACCTTCAACTACATAACCTCTAAACTCGTACGTCTCAGAGAAGGGTGTTAAGCTAAGAGAATAAATTCTCCGCTACCAACAGATATGTATTTGAAAGAAATCGGCTTTATATCTCAAAGTGTAGTATCAGACACACGACCATACAAGTCTGTTCTGGGTTCGAACAGAACCGAAGGCACTTCCACTAGTACAAAACTT
The DNA here is from genome assembly GCA_030765085.1 of Allium cepa. Taxonomy (NCBI): domain Eukaryota; kingdom Viridiplantae; phylum Streptophyta; class Magnoliopsida; order Asparagales; family Amaryllidaceae; genus Allium; species Allium cepa. The sequence continues at coordinate 867,507,142 of CM060943.1, read as the reverse complement.
GTCATTTGTGTCGGTTGTGTAACCCCTGTTGTGTCGGTTTTACAACCGACTCATATGGAGACGACACAAAAGACATTTTTCTGTTGTGTCGGTTGTACGACCGACACAAATATCAATCATTTGTGTCGGTTGTTATTAAAGAACCGACACAAAACTATGAACAACTGTGTCGGTTTTTATAAAAGGACCGACACAAATCAGCTTGTATAGTGAAGCACACCGCAGTTTATTGTGTCGGTCCTTTTATAAAAACCGACACAACTGTTCATAGTTTTATGTCGGTTCTTTAATAACAACCGACACAAATGATTGATATTTGTGTCGTTTATGTTTGCTTTTTCAACCGACACAATTGATATAAAGTTGTATCGGTTCCCTTTGAAGTAACAACCGACACAAGTAATATCTGAAGCAAAAAAATAATAATATTATCACCGTTTAAGATTATAGAAACAGTATGAAATTGAATTTTAATTTTTTATAAACCATTGTTACTATGAACTGATTGAACAAAAAATATAATTATATTATCCATCAACATAATTTATGTTTACCGACCAAAATAGAATATAATCTATCACAAACATAACGTACATAACAAAATACCAACGTAGGTTACAAAAGATCAGCGTACACAACCAACTACATCCAATTATACATGATATAACTAGCTAAATTCTCTCGAACCTCGTCTATCTCTTGTTGGTTATAAGAACCGTCTCGTACAAAGTCCTGCAATTAAGAGAATTGTTATACAAAAAGACAATAATTAAGTCATGAATACTCTGCAATATATATAAAAGATCAGTCTGAGAGGAATGTAATTCAAACACAGGTTGAACCATGCATAAGCTGAATATTGGAAAACAAATTAAATGACAGCTCATCGAATACATTCTGAGTGATTATAGCAAACAAATTAAATGATAGCTCATCGGATACATTCTCAGTGATTATAGCAGAGAGGTAGGTGTTTTTTTTTTATCCTGGATTATTACTAAAAAAGCATTTCGTTCTTAAAATGACACGAAGGTACATCACTGTCTTCTGCTTAATTTTTTTTACTTTTCATTCTTATATGATTAACCCAATTTTCTACTACACCCTTGGTAACTTTATGACCTCAAATTCAATTGAATTGCATACTCTAGAAGATGCAAATATGTTCTAAATCTTTTGATGTAGGATGTAGCTGCTTTTAACTTATGTATGGGTAAATCAAGAAGTTTGTGACATTTCAGTTTGAGTGTCTATATATATATATATATATATGTGTATATATATATATATATATATATATATATATAAGTTAGAGTTATTCAATGCTAACAGCAGGCACTAAATAAACTTAGTGGAATATCAGTATTAGCAATCTAAGCAATCCTTCTATAAACAGTAAATCTTGTGACATTTTTCTTAATATCTCTCACTGTAGGCTGCCAGAAAAGCTTCGGAAATTGCTATTAAAGCACCACAAGTAGAAGAGCAAGTAAACAAAGCAGTTACCGCTGCAGATAGGGCAGCCACCGCTGCCCGAGTCGCTGCGATTAAAGCAGTTCATAACAGGATAGATGGAAATTTTTGCCCCATAGATGTCTGAGCTTGAAAATTTTGCATCTAATTATCAAATTTCTGCTTTTTTCCCATAAGAAAACAAACAAATATTAAACCATTAACTAAGCTTCTCCAATACTTGACTGTTCCCACTGTTATCCACTCTCATTCACAGTCATTCACAGTCATCCACATTCACTATTGTTACAAAAACTCTCTGTCACCATCCCCAGCAGCCAACTACAACATCCATCTAACTACAGACACATCTGCAATCACCCATCTTCAAAAGCACACCCGCTGTCAACAACATCTACTTCTGTTCACCTACATCTACCCACATCCCCCACAATTACAACATCATCGCTTGAAAATTCACATACCATCCACCTACCTCTGTTGTACTAGAACCAAAAACCACTGACACTGCTTCAAAACCTTCATCAATAAAATAGCATCTCATTCACAGACTATTGCATTTGGTTATCATCTATTTTGTATTACATTTCATTTTACATTATACTATTCTCTGTCTTCTCTGTTAAAAACATTCCCTATTCTAAAATCACTTTATCAACCTTCGCCACTGCTCCTCCTACCTAATCCCTCACAAACATTCAAATATTCCTACCTTACTGCAATACTCCCACTATCATCACACATCCTCCGCCACTGCTTCTTAATGTTATGTTTGATGGGAAATTCATCTTTGTTTAGGCAGATGCAAATTTTGATACTGTGTCAAATTATGCAAAACTGGCTCAGTCTTTGAAAACATATGTTCATTGTGGTGATGTACTGGAAAGGTAAAATGATGAAGATGGGTGAATGGATGGTTAAGTTGGTTGTAGGGTTATAGAGCAGCCCATCAATGGCAGATAGAAAGGAGCCAATAGTCTCATCATTCAAAGGCACATGACACATATATAACATTTTATTGTTCATGTCTTGAGTTGCTTTTTATAATTTATCATCATCTTGTTATATAGAAGGTTCGACTAGGATATACTTTTATATTAGGAGTTTTTTTATATCATTTTTTGGCAAAAAGACCCAGGCTTGTGATTTCATATATTAAATAATGATCATAATACGCATCATGGAACTGTACCCATTACCATCCCATACTCGTCAACTTGCAGCACTTCAACTTGCAAACTTCTAACGACAGCACTTCAACTTGCAGCAGCATCTCTAAACGATCATCTCACCTTCTTCTGCCCAACTCTGTACAACACTCACTGCTAGCAATATACATCACTGTTGTGCATATCATACATTCACTTCAACCTTACCTGAAACCCCTCTGCAACCATCACTGTTTTGATGTGGCAATTTTTTTTTGTTTTATTGAAGTTTATTTCATTTGAAGTCATGATTTTGTTTCATTTTGGAGTTCAACAGCAACTTGTAGTTGGAGGTTATTTACAAGGTCGGGTTTGTGGGCTTTTTAGTTTTGTTTTAAAAAAAAGACACAAATTTCTTTGCCTTTGCCATAGAACCATAAGAGATTGTAGGCTGGTCAGAATCATTTTATTTGTTTTACTGGCCAAACCAAACTGAATATAAAGAAGAAAAAAAGCTGTGGTTAGGCAAAGGGAAACATGTTTTCTTCTATTCGGTTTAATTGTTTTGTTAGTTATGTAAAGTTGTAAACACATTGCAAAGCTGATACACAAACTAGCCAGTTCAGATATTCAATTTAAAATGCTTTGGCTTCACATTTTATAATAAACATAAACCTTATATAGTACTATCTCAAAATAGAGCAGAATCCGTGCTTGGATGGTGGGGAATGTTGTAGAGGTCTAGTTGATGGGTGATATATATTACAAATTTGTAATTGATTTGTATTGAACTTTACATTGTAATTTATCCACCGTCAAAGAATATTTGTGTGATGTGGTATAGGTATACATAGTGGAGTTAACAACATATTTCAGTATTTATTCATAGTAACTTCAATTTGTGCTTCATGGATTAAACACATATATTGTTATAGATGAATACTTACGCGGTAAAGATTATTTATCGATGAGAAAATGTTGAAAGTGTTAAATACTGAAGTGTGTAGAAGACAAGATGTTCGGAAGATCAAACCTTCAAAGCACTAAGGATGGAGTCAATAGTGGTAATTTGTGACCATATTATATTTAACCCGTCTGTAACTTCAGACCTGACGTGGATAGTCCTTTACAAAGCTTTTGGTCATTTTTGTATAGTTGTTCAATAGTATAATTACAGGTGCTAATGTATAATATGAAGGAAAAAAACTAAAGTAGTACCTTTTGTAAATCGATGCTTTGATTGTGGTTTTTCACTATGTCATGCATATACCTCATCACATAATATACACAGTCAGTTGCTCCTAATTGTTGAGGACACTACAGCAATATTACAAGATAACTTAATAGTTAGTTTAAAATGAATTCATATGCCAAACAATATGTAGTATTTATTTTATTTTTTGTTTGAAAATCAAATCACCTTAACATGCTTCCATTTCAAGGTACTTCCTCGAGACTTGCCACCGAATGCCTTGTAAATTTTGAAGGCCCTACACATGCAAGAAAATGTTAAATAATAACTACTCTGGCACCCGCATTTACATACACTAATTTCATGTATAAAATTTTAATTTTACCACATATACTAACTTCATATAAGAGAGCAAATATATACAACTTACGTGCTCACTTGCGGTTTAATTTCAAGTTTATGTTTGCGTTCGGCCTGAGGATCAAAAACATAAATCTCATTCATTTCTACACGGAAAACAAGCAGTATACAATGTTTCCTGCGTTACAAGATTTATAGTAAGTTAAAATTGGCATCAAATTTGTAAACTAGTTACTAAAAGTTTAATGTTCATACCCTTCGTACTGTGGGGCTAAAAGTAAGCTTTTAGATTGCAATGCTTTCCATGTGTTCGACAAATATGTATTTGTCGCATCTGGATGTTTTCGCACTTGGGAAAGCTTTTTGGGACACATAAACCCAATGGTCCCCACTTTGAGATCAATGCACATATGATTTAACCACCTAAACAAATTTAAACATATATTACTAGTTTTTTAAAAATTGACTATTCATCAAAAAACTAAGATGGTTATATATAAAAAAATTGCTAAGGAAAAAATACTCACATGATGTAAAGTTGCAACCATGATGCATTCAACCATGTCATAGTAAGGAATTGGATAATGTCGTCCATCGTGATATGAATTTCAAAGTCCTCATCGTACGTGAATAAATCCTTATTCACTTGAATTGCATTGATGGCACTATCATTGGATAACATTTGAAGTATTAGGTCATGGAAATATCTGCACTCGCTCGTTAAAGTTTTGAGAATCTCTTCATCCACGATTGATTTGCGTTTTGCAGACTCATCTGACATTGTATTCACGACCTTGTCATTATCATTTTCAAACAAATCCTTGTTTGGTTGAGATGTAGGCACCTAATTCAAAATTTTAAGTAGATGTTTGAAATGATGTTGTTAAAAGAATAGACGAATGCTAAGAATTCAACTTCATATGTTAACTACTTTCTGATAAGTTTATAAACAGCTAAATTATCTATAATAAGTTCTAGTATGAAGAAATTTTACTTCTTTAATATGTTCTAATATGAAATAGAGGAGTTTAGCAAGCTAAATTAAGGAAGAAAAATGCATTCATTACCGTATCATTATCTCTTAAAAGCACAAGGCTTTTAGGCCATTGAATAAAACTCCCGACCGCTTCTCCTATCGTGTTGTGATGTTTAGTTGGAACAGGAAGTGAGGTTCCTTCATGACTAGACTCCACTGCATCAATTCCAACTTTTACATGATCGACCAAGATTTGTTGATTATGACATTGATCTCCGGACCTTGAAGCAGGATGTACCATGCCATGACCCACTACAACAATTTTGGAGTCCATATTCACGGCCAAACGACATTTAATCGGTTTCTAGAATGGCAAAGTACAAAACCAACATTTTTCATTTAGCACTTGTCAAATACATAAAATCGTATACGTTTATAAATTCAACTATGAATTGTTTACCTGCAAGTCTGCAAAGGGATCCGTCTCTTGAGTTTTGTTTGCATATTGTAATTTGCTCGGGTGCGTTGATTGACAACTACTACGATGATCAGTTAATGGTGTGCTGATCTCCACCTCCTTGGGCAAATTCATCGTGTTCAAAATGTTTGCAATCTGCTCTTGAACCATTGTACTCGTCTCTTGTCTCAATTTTTGGCTCACTTTAGCCTCTATTTCCTGAGTGATAACATGCAGCTCATCAGCTGATATTACACCACTTCGACCTTTCCTTTTCTCTACATCTTCAAATACGTTTTTTATACCAACCGTCCCACCAATCCCTCTAACTCGACCTGGATGCTCTTTTTTTTCAAGACCACGACTCAAGACATCATCATACCTATCTGGAACCCATGACCCTTCAACGGCTTTTCCTCTCCAATCATTCTTTCAACAAAAAAAAGCTAAAACATAAGGTGACATGCTTTTCACTATGATATGAAGATTAAAAAATTAAAATAGTGCTATAGTACCATGCTTTTTACTGAAATGTTAGCACCACACGTTTGCTGAAATGATATCATATTACGTGTCATATTTTATCTAATAATAAAGAATGTTGGGTCGTGTGTGTTTTCAGTTTAAAACATGTAAAGCGATAAAACACATGGAAACTAGTCGTACCATTTTATCTGCAACCATCTTAGTTTTCTCATTAGGGATGACATAATTTCCATCGGCTCCTTTTTTTGATCGTGCCAAAATCCAATCAATACTCCGATCCAAAACAGGTCCACCTGGCAATATGGTCGAGGAACTATGGCCTTCAATTATCCATTTAGCCTTCTTTCCTGCATATCCAGCTTTTCCTAAATAGTGAGGATGCTCATTGCATGCCTGACTCTTCCTAGCCTTCTCACTTATTTGCTGTTTTATGACATTGCAAAATTCAGCAAAACAGAATAGCACAAGCCACGGAACAGTTGCAATTTTTAAATCACCAATTCTATAAACAATACGAATCATAAGTATTATTCGTAGAGCTGCTATGTTATATGTAAATATATAATTCTTTTAACTACACAACAGATGATGGTTTGTAAATTTACCACAATTCTTTCACCGAGGTTAAAAAAGCATGGAACAAAATACAGTATTTTTATATTTATATAAAAATAAAGCAAATAGAGGATAAGACATAAATTAACCAAAGCAAGTTATCTATATGAATATGCTTGATAGAAAATGATAAGTTGTCGACATGATAAGTTGTCCATATGGATATACTTGATAGAAAATAGAGGATAAAACATAAATTCAATAGTGAAAAGAATAAAGTGTTGTCACAAACTAGTGCAGCAATAACCGAAAGGAAAACCCTTAAAAGTCTTATATATGATCTTAATCATTTCGCCTTTAGGTACGGTTTTATTGCAGTATGCATTAAACTAAGATTTAGTACTAAAATTGCGTATATTCACACATATAAGAAATTTGATATGTTAAGGTCATACGAATTGCATATTCCACCTTCAGGTTATTTTTGACATGCATATATACATACGAGAAATATGGTATGATAGGATCTATAGGTTCTTTATATTTATATTATTTATATGGTATGTCAATGCATAGATATATGACAAACAATTAGCAAGCAAAGGTCGTATCCAAAGTGCAGACCATTAGCAAGTAGTAGTTAAATCCAGTGCAACAGGAAGTAACAGGCAATCTATAAATGATCAGATGTGCATTATGAATCAATGTATTCAGTGGGAACAGTATGGTAAGAAGGAGGGGCAAGGAGGTCAGACAATGGAATGTAGACAGTAAAGAAAGCAGGTGATGACTTATAGTTCAGATGGGTTTTGTGATGGTATTTTGTATGACAATGAAGCTAGAGATGTTTTAACGTAAATGCAAAGTTAAAAGAAAAGAAAGTGAAATTGTAAAAATGAAATTGTAAATGAAAATGAATAAAAAAAAATTGTATTTGAAATGTGTATTTCTTTTAAAATATGAAAATGCAAATGGAAAAAAACTAGAACAACAAGCATACAAACAAATGCACACAAAAATCAAATAAACACACAATATTTTTTTAAATGAACACAAAAAAAAATTAAAATACACAAAAATCAAAAGAAAATAATCCAAAGAATAGACACAAGCGTGCCTCCTGGCCAACTCGCGTCGAGCTCAACAAATGAAAGAAATAGCGTGTGACTTGTGGATATGGCATAAAAAAAACATACCTTAAACTCCTCGGTTTCACAATACTTCTTAAATGTTTCCCATTGTGTTTTTGTAACCCCATCATAACATTCGTATGGTTCTTTATGGTTTGCTGGAAGCTCTCTAGTCTTCGTAATCCAACCACTAACCAATTTTGTTTTGAAACCCTTCCATGCTCCACAAACATTTTTTAACACATTATTTTTCATTTTTTCGTCGATGTGATACTCGGTCTGAGGTAATAAAAAAAATAAACAACGTCAAAGTAGTAAAAATGAATTTGATAAACAATGAAAGAGGTTCATGACTCCAAACACAAAGGATCCAACTGACAATTTAATAAGCGAACAAATGAATTTATAATACCTTAATGTCTTCCCAGATGGTATCCTTAAGCCCTTGACTAACGCTAGCCCAATTCTTGATATTGATATCAATTCTAGATCTAGCTATATCGCCTACGTACGCCTTAAAAGACTTCACCCATTTTCCAGTAGGTTTGCCATTGTCACACCACTCAATGAACTTTGGCTCGGATGTTCTGTATTTCTTTCCGGTTGTTGGACCTCTCTATACCAGAGCAATTCATTGCGGAGACAATCCCGATCGAACTTCCCATCACTTAGGGAATCTCTATACCAGAGCAACTCATTGCGGAGACAATCGATAGGTTATCCTATCGTTTTTGAAGACACCCGGTCTTCACCACCGTCTTCAAATGCTATCCATTTCATCGAATCACTATTCGAAATGGGTTATATGACACAATAGTCCTCTCCCGGCTAATCCGAATAGTGAACGCTCAATTTAAAAACATTTGGGTGTATCAGTCACAAGGATTCACATTCAAGGTTCGATGTGGGTTCGGATAACAAAATGAAATCCGAATCCCTATCGCATCGAAGTTTAAATGCCATTTACGGTCAAAAGGGTTTCGCATACATATAGGAACAAATCACAAATCACAGTTCATCACAAAGGAAACACAATATCATAACGGAAATATCAATCCAGTACAGAATATTTGATGATGGTCAATCATCTTTGATTAAGGTGATTGTGACTAAAGTTAATTAACCATATAATTATCGTTATTAATTATTTTAAATCATTATTTAATTTTTACTTAATTATGAATTAATTTAATTGGCTTAATTAATTAATTACTCTTTAATTTATTATTTTTAATTTATTAATTCTTGGTTGTTAACTAATTAAGTTTAATTACTTTTATTCATTGACAATTCTTTAAATTAATTAATTATTAATCATAAAATCATTGCAAGACATTAATTGTTAATACTATTTCACCATTATAAAAAATTAGGTTTTTACAATAACACGTGAACAATTGATTTACTTTTAAACGTTTTATTAAGTTAGGTTTTAAAGCAACTTTTTTGTTTAAAGGAAAATATACAATTTGAAATATTTTTGAACCTCATAAATTTTTAAATAATTGACTCCGTATCATTTGCTTCCAATTCCATTTACAACTGTCATTAATTTATTTAGAAATTTATTTAACTTGTTTTCCAAAATTGTAACGACCCACTATTTTGTACCATTCGAATTCGACAAAACTTAAAAATTGTCGAGCTGGAATAGTTCAAAACAATAGGTTGTAAATATAGCTAAGGAACAAATGAAACCAAATACACAGAATCACAGACACAGATATTAGAATCTCACAGCGGAACATAAAATAACACAGTGGTTCATGAATCCACTGAAAACTTTTACCAAATAGAAATACGTTGTTCATAAACTTCAATACAATTTTAAGCCATAAGCAAATATAAAGTCTTCAAATGTCTTGAATTACAAAATAGATAAAGCTGAAAAAGCTTCCAATTAGCAAGAGAGATCTATGAGTGGTCCTAGCTCCGGAAAGAAAGCTGAAGCTGCAACTCAGGCTGACCCGAGCGTAACATAAAACATAAACACTCGAGTCAGGACATACATACTTATATAGTGTAAGCTAATTCAAGTGTACTGTAATATAGAGCAAGTAACTTAAAGGATGCTTGGGATCGCCCATCCTCTAAGGATCCGTTAAACTATTTACTATGTAGTATATTGCGCTATTATAATAGTGTCTATTTATAAAATAAACTTACTTTTAAATAGCGTTAAGGCTTTACATTTTCCACCTTAACACAAATAATGCCAATAGTCTATACAGTACCGTAATACCTCCTGATCGGGAAGCTACCAGAGGATACTCCATAGGTACGACACAAATAGAAACTCGTAGTAGGCTCGCTAGGGTAGGTGACACGGCACAACTAGGCAATGCCAGGGTAGATATACCAATTGCTATCCGGACCGGTGGAAACGCGTAGCCGCAGTTACCGCCCACCTCGAACAACACTCCCAAATCAAAGGTGCGCACCAAACAATCACAAGAGTAATAGAATGGCATACGAAGAAGTGCGTTCGATCAGAGGAGCTACCTCATTAATCCGAGAATCGCTCCTGTTTTAGCCACCTTATGCCAACTCACGGGAGTCGGGTCCACGTATATACCTTTCAAGAAACCGTCACCACCAACCTACTTCATTCTGGAATCTCCACCGCGTACACGGTTAGTCAAAGTGGTTTTCGGTATCGACAGAGAGTATGCCCATATCCGATCCCGGTCTCTTTGCCAACCAAACGTTATTATAACCCGTGGTTATAGTTTGAAAAATGGTATTTTTATATTTTTCAAATCAATATATATATTTCAAATACCTTTAATTTCAAATCCTTGATTTAAAACATTTCCTTTGAAGATATACCATTTCAATTTATTCAATTAAATCTGGAATTTATTTCTTTTATCAAAAGAATAGAAATCAATTTTCTTCTTTTAAATCTTTCCAAACTCAATTTCTTACTTTATTAGCAATTTCATATTTAAATTCCAAATCTTAACGTATTCCCAAAATAGAGATGAAATTTTAAATAAATAAATTTTAAATCAATTTCACTTCTACAGCATCTAGAAAATGCTATCTAAAGTATGGGTTTAAAATAGTCAAGTTTCAAAAGACAGCAATTAAATGCTGTAGTAGACTTTTAGCTAAACATCAAATTTCAAATATAACTTATTATTTATTATTTCTGTATTGAAATCTTTACCTTTCCAAAAATATAGAATTTCTAAACAAGTTATATTCCAAAATTTTAACTCAACATTTATTTATTTAACCCCTTTTAAATCATTGTAAATCTCATAAAAATCCTTTATATAATTTAAATTAGAATATCATCAAATTTCTAAATTTAAATAATTTAAAATAATTTCAGAAAATAATATATAAACCACGGGCCTGTATAAGATTTTCTAGCCTAGGTCAAGTGAAACGGATTTATATCATTTCAATCCGATATTTACACAACTCCGGGTTCTATCATTTCGAACCCGCAATCCCAAGACAATTTACAGCAGTTAACAGAACAAGTGAACAATAATAATCAATTAGGCCTATCATTTCAGCCCATACCATCTATAATAACAGGGAACTTGCAGTGGTGATTTAAGCAGTAAATAAACAATAACATAACTGCAGAAATAATATAACAGATAATACTGATGAGGTGTCAATTTAAATGGGGTCCATCATTCTATATTACATTACAGACAGATAATAGTGAAATACAATTTTACACATACACTTGCAATAATTTACCAAATATAAATACGTATGTCTGGTGAGAAATACTCACCTGAATTTTTGCAGAAAATTTTGAATTTCAAAAATGACAGTTCACCGGTATAGACCGACAGAGGGTAACGATAAAGATTCTCGGACGTCGCCTAGATTCAAATCTAGAAAAATTCAAATATTGAAACGCGACTTAAGAATTTATGGTCAAGGAAAATTAAGAATAGAACAAGAATATGTTTGCTTTGCTCGACCACTTCACCGTGTAACGTGACCAAAACATACCCAAAACTGTGAACCGTGCTAAAATTTTACGACCAAAATTTTTCCTAAACAACTACGACAAAAGTTGAACACGAATACACGTGCACCAAATTTTCTTAATGAACGTGATATGGATATATGCACGTACGTGCACCACTCTATATTCATGCACACGGCCAAAATTTTGTGCAGCCTTCCCTTCCCATCTTTTCAGTTTTCTTTTTCTTTTCTTCTTTTTTTTTTCTTTATTTCTTTTTGTCTTTTTTTTTTTTTTTTCAAAGCTTCGCACTTATTCAATTTCAAGTACCTCCCAACTCCTCTGTAACAGGTATCCACTAAACTCATTTACCCGAGCCAAAACCCACCTACTTCGAGTCTTCCCCACGTCTCATGCTCACATGCTTCGAGCCAATACTGAAATTTCTTCGAAAAAATGCAAAGAAACTTCCAGCCATCTCTTTTTCAAAAATTATTGGAAACACAAATCTCACACTCACTGACCCCTATTTCCTAGTAGCATCAACATTTCACTTCAGTTATGCATCAATACTCCTGTCCAGATCTTCAATCTCAGAAAAGAAAAAAAATAAAATAAAATAAAGAACATGACTCCTCTCCCCTACAAACAGACAACCCCTTTCTTATATAAAGGCAACTGAAAGACTCCCCTAAACCAAACATAAATGTATGCAGACTACTCAACACAAATGCAAGTTAACTCCCTTAAAGAATATAATATATATAATATAATATAAAAAAAATGTAATTTTTTTTTCCACTACTAACTAAATCAAATCCTGGAAAATCTTAAACAAATCAACCAAAGTCCTTCCCATACATTAAATATCATATCCAGGTTCTTGGCTAAAACTCACTAGCCTACAACTACAAAATGCATGCAAAACTCAACCTATATCTACACTCATCTTTATATCAGTGTTACTTCACCCCACATCCCTCAACATGAAAAAGGCCTACTGATCACTATATGCAGTTTGAAAATCAACAGGTTCAATACAAGGCTATTTCTTATATTGTCACTGAATCTAAACTTCCTAAATGCAACTTATCACTATTGTATAAAATTTCAACCATTCCTCATAACACTCAGTTTCTCCCACCAATCTACTGCTTCACCCTCTGATATGCACAAGACTAGCCTATATCTCAGCATAGGGATGAATGTACAGACATCTTATGCATGGCATAACAATGGAAATGGCCGAGCAAGGCACAGGTAGGACAAAATTTCGAGAAAGATAAAGGGAGAAAAAATATCTGAACCGAAAGAAAAGAACAATACTATAACTATTTACCTGATAGATTCACGAGAAGGAGCAGAGAATTGGATCGATGCAGAGAACAAATGGGTAGAGGGGAATGAGTTTATAGGCAGATGAGAAAAATAACGTGTCAGTTTCTATTGATATAAATGCTATTGATATGGACGAGAATTCTTCCCATCAGTTACAAAAGAATATTGCAAGCATTGATCTTCTGGCATGATTAATGGAAGGCAGGCATAAAGAGAAGGCCGAGAGGATTTTTTTTTTTTTTTGAAAACTTGTTGATGTTTATAAACTAGATTTTATTTCCTACGTGAGTTACGTACTTGATTCAAGGATTTGAATTGATATATAACTGATGAGAACAGAGGCTAAAGGAAGAGAAATGGTGTGTATGGTTTCAAGCTTTAATTGCATGCATTTAAGTAAAAAGGAAATCATCAGAGAGAATAAGGTTTTTAATGTTACCCTATAATTAAGTTTGTGTGATGAAGGCAGGGTTAATACACACATTCTTATAAATTAAAACTTGCGTGATTATAGGTTGATAATTGATGAGATAGAGGCAGAGGAAAGGAATTGATGTGCATGTTGATTTCTTTAAAGTGACAGTTAGGTTTCACACGTCTAGCTTAAATTTTGTACGTTACTACTTGTTGAATTTATTTCAGTTTTATGTATTTTGATTTGATATTTTTCTAGTTTGATATCAAAATGAAAAGGCAAATTCATGTAGGCGGTTGAAATGGAAACGTATACAATATGTGTAAAGTCAAATTGTCAATTAAAACAAGGTAACATTTGCTTTTTAAAACACTGACTGATATTTTTCTTCAAAAATATATGAAAATATGATTTTTACACTACGTTAAACAGACGCAAACTAAAACATCAAAAATTTGTGTGAAAATATCGTTTTGAAAACACACGTTTTATTACGTCACTTATACCCTATAATTGACGCGTCTTCCAAACGCGAAATTTAACAGTTCAAAAATAGCTTCAAATTTTACAGTTATTATTTAATTTTATTGGCATACAACATTTTATAAAATATATCTCCAAATCAAATATTTAACCATATTGTTAAACCTAATCTATAAGAATATTATTTCAAATTTGAATAATTAAAATAAAATAAATTGTTAAAACTAGGGTTGTTACACAAGCTATTAAATAAAGATGTACATAAGAAATATTTAATAGATAAAATAAGATCTAGAAAAATAAAGAAATAAATGTCAAGAGATAGACATAGGAAAATAATAAAGAGGCTAGGCAAATAAAAAGTAAGAATTAAGGAGAGAGAAAACTTATATATAATTTATTTTTAAACGCAAATGAAAATGAGAAGTGGGAAATAAATCTTTTTATTTGAATGGCGAAAAGAAATACACAGTTATAAATGAGGTGGATAAAATATTTCTCACGGTCAGGTATGTTAAGATTTCAAACTTGCCCAATTGATTGATAAAAGCAGGGAGTTTCTTACGTAAATGTTGGCAAGCATTAAATGTTGATTGAACCAAAGAACGGCAAGAAATTTGATTGAATGTTTCATAGATGCATGCTTTATTTCCAGACATACAAAACTTTTGATTTCAACATTTGTTGCCAATAAACAGTTGCGTGATTTTAGGAATAACGGTAAACAAATAAATTGGCTTTGAACTGAACATGCAACAAGTATTAAATCTCTTTGGACATTTCAAAGCATGCGTTGATATCCCTTCCAGCTTCTTTATATGTGTGATTGAAGATTTAGGCAGATAAGGTTTCGTGATCAGAGGAATGGCAAAATATGAACCGTTCCAATTATATGAGAATTGATATACATATATATTTTTTTAGTTTGATTAATTAAATGACAGCAAGAATTTTTCAAAGCTTTTGGAAATGGAAACGTATATACACCTTTTATTTAAAACCAAAACTGTCAGTTACAACCAAAAGTAACGTTCGTCTTAAAAATCACTAACTATGTTTTAATCCATAAAGGTGTTTATATATGATTTTAAAAGTACGTCAAACTGACGTAATACAAAACATCAAAAATATATATATAAAATAACGTTTTAAATTTTATACGTTTTATTACATTACTTACCATAAATTTTACGCGTCCTTTTAAACGCGATATTTAACAGTTTATAAATACACTAAATTCTTCAAAATTAATACTTAACTAAAATTCAAATTCGTCTACATTCTTCATATCTTATATATATATCGGTACTTATTCCCTAAATTTACGCGCCCTTTTTAACGCGTAATTACCCAGTTCATTTATATACAAAAAAATTAGAAATTCTGACCATGCCGAGACCCGAACTCGTGACCTGTCGTGAATAGCCCAGATGTCTTAACCACCTAAGCTATAAATGTTTTCTTAATTAAAACTTGATTTTTCCAGAGATCTTATTAGTTAATCCTAAAATTTATTTTTCACTTTAAATAAACCCCAAGGTTTTTTTTTAAAAAATACAAGTGAAAAATACTTGTAAAAAAAAATTGGGCTATTACACTCTCCCCCACTCAGAACTTTTCGTCCTCGAAAAGGAAGAAGGTAGGGGTATAGAAACAACCTGAAAGAAAACTAAATTGAAACCTAAATTTAGAATCATTAATCTAAACAATAAAATTCAATTTTAAATTAATCTTTGATTTCATCTATTTATACTTAAAATTTTAACATTTATTTATTTACATATTTACTTGTATAATATCCCTACACTAAAAAAATCATTCAAAATTTTTTTTTTTCAAATTTTTCACAAGGTATTATAACATTCTAATTTAAAATGTTTAATTTTAGTCCAAATTTGAAATGGTAATTTAACTTGATTTTTTTAAAGTACATTTACCATTTCCCAAAATAAACTAAATTCCCCATTTAATTTCTTCTTTATTCCAAACTATAATTAAATTTATTTTTCTCAATATTTTCTCATCTATGTCAAATATTTTTCTCAATATCTAAACCATATAAATTCAATTTAAATTAATTAATATTCAATAATTGATTTAATTCATTTGATTTTTTTACAGAAGTTAAATCAATCTTAACTATTTCCAAATTAATTATCTTATTCAACAAATTTAATTTTCTTTATTCCAGATTATTATTAAATATATTGTGCTTAATATATCTTATCGCACATATTAAGTAGATTATATTTAATATAACTATTCCAATATATTTCTAAATTTCCTTTAACACCATTTGATATTGTATATTATTCAATTATTATTTTATTTCTATTTACCTCTATTTGTCTTGTTGTAACTGAAACTTTAAGTGTATAACATTTATTATAACCACTCAAATTTTTATTTATAAAATCCTTTTATATTATACATTTTCCAATTACATAGTTAATTTCTGAATGATTTAGGTAAGTTATATTGGCATGCAATTATACAAGTAAAATTTTTCCAATTTTATTATTCAAGTTTAAATATTCATTCAAAATTTGACTTTATTTTATCATTAGAATCACCCTTTTAACATAAATTTATGAATTAAATTTCCAATTAACTTCAAACCCTTTAGAGATAAATAAATACATACATATAGTATATGTCAAATCAAATTTAAATCATATATCTATATATATTATAAATTAAGTCATATTTAGAAATTCAAATCAATTAAATTTTTGAAACAAAACTACAACGTGGTCTTTTTACTTCGATACTCGAAAATGAATGTCGATGATGTTGTAGTCATCACCGAAATTATTTTCCAGCGACAAAGAGAAGAGCACTAATTTTTTTAAAACTTTTAAAATTCTTTGGAAACAAATTTATATTCGAAAATAATTTAAATAATAATATATCCTTTTAAGACTTTAAACACAAGGTTTGAAACTATCAGATATTAAATTCTTAAATTCTTGTTTTAAATCCATTTCTGTTTCCAAATAAATTTATAACCATGTTTTATAGTTCAATTATTCATTAAGACAAAACCAATGGTTTACAAAACTATAAATAAAATCAAACATTATTATCTCTAAACAACTAGTTAAATTCTGAAAATTATACTTATATATATAATATTAGATTTTCTTTCGAGTATAGGAATAAATTTTCAATGAGGATGTCATCAATAAAGACTAGGACAAATTTATTGAGCACACCGCGAAAAACGCGATTCATCAAGTCTATAAAGAAAGCACGGGCATTAGTCAAGCCAAAAGGCATAACTAGCCATTCAAAGAAACCATTCTCAGTTCGGAAAGTAGTTTGGGTATGGTTTCCTTAGCAATTTCTAAGCTGATGGAAACCTGTGGCTAGATCAAGCTGAGAGAAAACCGTTGCTCCAGGGATAAGATTGATACGGAATAAATTTCCCGCTTTGGTAAAGAAGTGACTTCACCAAATATGTCGGGAAAAGTTTGACTACAGGGGTCGAATGGATATCATCCGGAAAAGTGTCGAGAGGATAGATGAAACTACCAGCGAACTCCTGAGGTAAGTCACACTGGATCTCTAATGGATTCCCTAAATCATCTTTAAGAGCAACAGTACGAGAACTACAAGAGATTTCTGCACCATGCCTATTTAACCAATCGCCTCCGAGTAGAAGATCGAAAGCGTCGAATCCCAGACATAGAGGTCAAGATATTCTAGGATAAGATACAGCTTAACTTGGACAAGCTTTTAACAAAGGCTTGAATATAACGATGGAGAGAAAGAAGAAATAGCTGGAAAATATATTTAAAAAAAAACAGGAAGTTTTATTTTTATCAAAATACTTCTTAAAAACCCTTTGAAAATCATTTTATACTTTAAAATACGTCCTCTCATAAGGAAAAGATTCTGGAATTTGACTTCACTCATTCTAGAGTATTGCTACTCTATCTCTAATGAGTTTTCGTTCCTTAGGCTGTGGTTTAAACCAAAGCTCTGATACCAACTGTAACGACCCACTATTTTGTACCATTCGAATTCGACAAAACTTAAAAATTGTCGAGCTGGAATAGTTCAAAACAATAGGTTGTAAATATAGCTAAGGAACAAATGAAACCAAATACACAGAATCACAGACACAGATATTAGAATCTCACAGCGGAACATAAAATAACACAGTGGTTCATGAATCCACTGAAAACTTTTACCAAATAGAAATACGTTGTTCATAAACTTCAATACAATTTTAAGCCATAAGCAAATATAAAGTCTTCAAATGTCTTGAATTACAAAATAGATAAAGCTGAAAAAGCTTCCAATTAGCAAGAGAGATCTATGAGTGGTCCTAGCTCCGGAAAGAAAGCTGAAGCTGCAACTCAGGCTGACCCGAGCGTAACATAAAACATAAACACTCGAGTCAGGACATACATACTTATATAGTGTAAGCTAATTCAAGTGTACTGTAATATAGAGCAAGTAACTTAAAGGATGCTTGGGATCGCCCATCCTCTAAGGATCCGTTAAACTATTTACTATGTAGTATATTGCGCTATTATAATAGTGTCTATTTATAAAATAAACTTACTTTTAAATAGCGTTAAGGCTTTACATTTTCCACCTTAACACAAATAATGCCAATAGTTTATACAGTACCGTAATACCTCCTGATCGGGAAGCTACCAGAGGATACTCCATAGGTACGACACAAATAGAAACTCGTAGTAGGCTCGCTAGGGTAGGTGACACGGCACAACTAGGCAATGCCAGGGTAGATATACCAATTGCTATCCGGACCGGTGGAAACGCGTAGCCGCAGTTACCGCCCACCTCGAACAACACTCCCAAATCAAAGGTGCGCACCAAACAATCACAAGAGTAATAGAATGGCATACGAAGAAGTGCGTTCGATCAGAGGAGCTACCTCATTAATCCGAGAATCGCTCCTGTTTTAGCCACCTTATGCCAACTCACGGGAGTCGGGTCCACGTATATACCTTTCAAGAAACCGTCACCACCAACCTACTTCATTCTGGAATCTCCACCGCGTACACGGTTAGTCAAAGTGGTTTTCGGTATCGACAGAGAGTATGCCCATATCCGATCCCGGTCTCTTTGCCAACCAAACGTTATTATAACCCGTGGTTATAGTTTGAAAAATGGTATTTTTATATTTTTCAAATCAATATATATATTTCAAATACCTTTAATTTCAAATCCTTGATTTAAAACATTTCCTTTGAAGATATACCATTTCAATTTATTCAATTAAATCTGGAATTTATTTCTTTTATCAAAAGAATAGAAATCAATTTTCTTCTTTTAAATCTTTCCAAACTCAATTTCTTACTTTATTAGCAATTTCATATTTAAATTCCAAATCTTAACGTATTCCCAAAATAGAGATGAAATTTTAAATAAATAAATTTTAAATCAATTTCACTTCTACAGCATCTAGGAAATGCTATCTAAAGTATGGGTTTAAAATAGTCAAGTTTCAAAAGACAGCAATTAAATGCTGTAGTAGACTTTTAGCTAAACATCAAATTTCAAATATAACTTATTATTTATTATTTCTGTATTGAAATCTTTACCTTTCCAAAAATATAGAATTTCTAAACAAGTTATATTCCAAAATTTTAACTCAACATTTATTTATTTAACCCCTTTTAAATCATTGTAAATCTCATAAAAATCCTTTATATAATTTAAATTAGAATATCATCAAATTTCTAAATTTAAATAATTTAAAATAATTTCAGAAAATAATATATAAACCACGGGCCTGTATAAGATTTTCTAGCCTAGGTCAAGTGAAACGGATTTATATCATTTCAATCCGATATTTACACAACTCCGGGTTCTATCATTTCGAACCCGCAATCCCAAGACAATTTACAGCAGTTAACAGAACAAGTGAACAATAATAATCAATTAGGCCTATCATTTCAGCCCATACCATATATAATAACAGGGAACTTGCAGTGGTGATTTAAGCAGTAAATAAACAATAACATAACTGCAGAAATAATATAACAGATAATACTGATGAGGTGTCAATTTAAATGGGGTCCATCATTCTATATTACATTACAGACAGATAATAGTGAAATACAATTTTACACATACACTTGCAATAATTTACCAAATATAAATACGTATGTCTGGTGAGAAATACTCACCTGAATTTTTGCAGAAAATTTTGAATTTCAAAAATGACAGTTCACCGGTACAGACCGACAGAGGGTAACGATAAAGATTCTCGGACGTCGCCTAGATTCAAATCTAGAAAAATTCAAATATTGAAACGCGACTTAAGAATTTATGGTCAAGGAAAATTAAGAATAGAACAAGAATATGTTTGCTTTGCTCGACCACTTCACCGTGTAACGTGACCAAAACATACCCAAAACTGTGAACCGTGCTAAAATTTTACGACCAAAATTTTTCCTAAACAACTACGGCAAAAGTTGAACACGAATACACGTGCACCAAATTTTCTTCATGAACGTGATATGGATATATGCACGTACGTGCACCACTCTATATTCATGCACACGGCCAAAATTTTGTGCAGCCTTCCCTTCCATTCTTTTCAGTTTTCTTTTTCTTTTCTTCTTTTTTTTTTCTTTTTTTTCTTTTTGTCTTTTTTTTTTTTTCAAAGCTTCGCACTTATTCAATTTCAAGTACCTCCCAACTCCTCTGTAACAGGTATCCACTAAACTCATTTACCCGAGCCAAAACCCAGCTACTTCGAGTCTTCCCCACGTCTCAAGCTCACATGCTTCGAGCCAATACTGAAATTTCTTCGAAAAAATGCAAAGAAACTTCCAGCCATCTCTTTTTCAAAAATTATTGGAAACACAAATCTCACACTCACTGACCCCTATTTCCTAGTAGCATCAACATTTCACTTCAGTTATGCATCAATACTCCTGTCCAGATCTTCAATCTCAGAAAAGAAATAAAATAAAATAAAATAAAGAACATGACTCCTCTCCCCTACAAACAGACAACCCCTTTCTTATATAAAGGCAACTGAAAGACTCCCCTAAACCCAACATAAATGTATGCAGACTACTCAACACAAATGCAAGTTAACTCCCTTAAAGAATATAATATATATAATATAATATAAAAAAAATGTAATTTTTTTTTTCCACTACTAACTAAATCAAATCCTGGAAAATCTTAAACAAATCAACCAAAGTCCTTCCCATACATTAAATATCATATCCAGGTTCTTGGCTAAAACTCACTAGCCTACAACTACAAAATGCATGCAAAACTCAACCTATATCTACACTCATCTTTATATCAGTGTTACTTCACCCCACATCCCTCAACATGAAAAAGGCCTACTGATCACTATATGCAGTTTGAAAATCAACAGGTTCAATACAAGGCTATTTCTTATATTGTCACTGAATCTAAACTTCCTAAATGCAACTTATCACTATTGTATAAAATTTCAACCATTCCTCATAACACTCAGTTTCTCCCACCAATCTACTACTTCACCCTCTGATATGCACAAGACTAGCCTATATCTCAGCATAGGGATGAATGTACAGACATCTTATGCATGGCATAACAATGGAAATGGCCGAGCAAGGCACAGGTAGGACAAAATTTCGAGAAAGAGAAAGGGAGAAAAAATATCTGAACCGAAAGAAAAGAACAATACTATAACTATTTACCTGATAGATTCACGAGAAGGAGCAGAGAATTGGATCGATGCAGAGAACAAATGGGTAGAGGGGAATGAGTTTATAGGCAGATGAGAAAAATAACGTGTCAGTTTCTATTGATATAAATGCTATTGATATGGACGAGAATTCTTCCCATCAGTTACAAAAGAATATTGCAAGCATTGATCTTCTGGCATGATTAATGGAAGGCAGGCATAAAGAGAAGGCCGAGAGGATTTTTTTTTTTTTTTGAAAACTTGTTGATGTTTATAAACTAGATTTTATTTCCTACGTGAGTTACGTACTTGATTCAAGGATTTGAATTGATATATAACTGATGAGAACAGAGGCTAAAGGAAGAGAAATGGTGTGTATGGTTTCAAGCTTTAATTGCATGCATTTAAGTAAAAAGGAAATCATCAGAGAGAATAAGGTTTTTAATGTTACCCTATAATTAAGTTTGTGTGATGAAGGCAGGGTTAATACACACATTCTTATAAATTAAAACTTGCGTGATTATAGGTTGATAATTGATGAGATAGAGGCAGAGGAAAGGAATTGATGTGCATGTTGATTTCTTTAAAGTGACAGTTAGGTTTCACACGTCTAGCTTAAATTTTGTACGTTACTACTTGTTGAATTTATTTCAGTTTTATGTATTTTGATTTGATATTTTTCTAGTTTGATATCAAAATGAAAAGGCAAATTCATGTAGGCGGTTGAAATGGAAACGTATACAATATGTGTAAAGTCAAATTGTCAATTAAAACAAGGTAACATTTGCTTTTTAAAACACTGACTGATATTTTTCTTCAAAAATATATGAAAATATGATTTTTACACTACGTTAAACAGACGCAAACTAAAACATCAAAAATTTGTGTGAAAATATCGTTTTGAAAACACACGTTTTATTACGTCACTTATACCCTATAATTGACGCGTCTTCCAAACGCGAAATTTAACAGTTCAAAAATAGCTTCAAATTTTACAGTTATTATTTAATTTTATTGGCATACAACATTTTATAAAATATATCTCCAAATCAAATATTTAACCATATTGTTAAACCTAATCTATAAGAATATTATTTCAAATTTGAATAATTAAAATAAAATAAATTGTTAAAACTAGGGTTGTTACACAAGCTATTAAATAAAGATGTACATAAGAAATATTTAATAGATAAAATAAGATCTAGAAAAATAAAGAAATAAATGTCAAGAGATGGACATAGGAAAATAATAAAGAGGCTAGGCAAATAAAAAGTAAGAATTAAGGAGAGAGAAAACTTATATATAATTTATTTTTAAACGCAAATGAAAATGAGAAGTGGAAATAAATCTTTTTATTTGAATGGCGAAAAGAAATACACAGTTATAAATGAGGTGGATAAAATATTTCTCACGGTCAGGTATGTTAAGATTTCAAACTTGCCCAATTGATTGATAAAAGCAGGGAGTTTCTTACGTAAATGTTGGCAAGCATTAAATGTTGATTGAACCAAAGAACGGCAAGAAATTTGATTGAATGTTTCATAGATGCATGCTTTATTTCCAGACATACAAAACTTTTGATTTCAACATTTGTTGCCAATAAACAGTTGCGTGATTTTAGGAATAACGGTAAACAAATAAATTGGCTTTGAACTGAACATGCAACAAGTATTAAATCTCTTTGGACATTTCAAAGAATGCGTTGATATCCCTTCCAGCTTCTTTATATGTGTGATTGAAGATTTAGGCAGATAAGGTTTCGTGATCAGAGGAATGGCAAAATATGAACCGTTCCAATTATATGAGAATTGATATATATATATTTTTTTAGTTTGATTAATTAAATGACAGCAAGAATTTTTCAAAGCTTTTGGAAATGGAAACGTATATACACCTTTTATTTAAAACCAAAACTGTCAGTTACAACCAAAAGTAACGTTCGTCTTAAAAATCACTAACTATGTTTTAATCCATAAAGGTGTTTATATATGATTTTAAAAGTACGTCAAACTGACGTAATACAAAACATCAAAAATATATATATAAAATAACGTTTTAAATTTTATACGTTTTATTACATTACTTACCATAAATTTTACGCGTCCTTTTAAACGCGATATTTAACAGTTTATAAATACACTAAATTCTTCAAAATTAATACTTAACTAAAATTCAAATTGGTTTACATTCTTCATATCTTATATATATACGGTACTTATTCCCTAAATTTACGCGCCCTTTTTAACGCGTAATTACCCAGTTCATTTATATACAAAAAAATTAGAAATTCTGACCATGCCGAGACTCGAACTCGTGACCTGTCGTGAATAGCCCAGATGTCTTAACCACCTAAGCTATAAATGTTTTCTTAATTAAAACTTGATTTTTCCAGAGATCTTATTAGTTAATCCTAAAATTTATTTTTCACTTTAAATAAACCCCAAGGTTTTTTTTTTTAAAAATACAAGTGAAAAATACTTGTAAAAAAAAATTGGGCTATTACAAAAATTTTATGAAAACTGGGTTTCTTTGCTGTTTGCATGACTACCCGAGGCTGCTTCGAGTTTTACCCCGAGCCAAGCATCCCCTGCTTCGATTTTTACCCCAGATTGACCCATGTTGCATTTTTTTCGAATTTTTTTTTAAGATTTAAAAACAATGCGATACAACGCCAAAACAACTTGAGTTCATCTTTGAGTTTCCACCCCCAATCCCCGCGTTGCTCTTCGAGCTACCTCCCTTCTTCCCCAAACCATCACACTGACACCACAACCCCCCATGTGCACGTGCACGACCAATTTCACCGCCGTTGGTTGGAGCTGCAGCCATTCACGAGTCGACGTCCATCCCTCAAAACGATACAAACACCCAAAACTCGAATTTATTTCGAAAACACAGATCGAACCATCATGACCGAAACAACCATCAGGAACGTCATCAGAATCTACCTCGCGCCGCCGCCCCAGTCCGTTATCGGCCACCAAATTCGGACCGAAGCTCCATACAAATGCTACACCGCGATTGGCCCTGTCGCTACGCAATCCGATCACCCCTAGATGGCGTAACACCATCATTTCTAACATGAACCAAAATGGGTTCTTACACCCTACTTTGATCATGAATCAAAGTTCCAATGATTACTAAATTTATCTTGTATTTTTTTGTTGACCTATGATACTCAAACTATCAACAACGTCGAACTCAAAGTCCACGATCACCTTGGTCGTCAAAATTTGGCATATGTTCGACTTTTTGATCAACCCAAAATTCTCAGTGAAAAGTTAATGAAAAAATTGGATTTTAGTTTCAAAAATCATTATTTTTACAGGGGATTCACATCACATAACTGAAATCAAAATCTGGGAAGTTCGAATTTTTAAAAAATATGAATGGTGACTGCATTGCATAGTTTCCGGAAAAACTATATAACCTTTGCTTAAATTTTATTATTGGAACATATTACAATTTTTAAAACAAACTTCAACTTGTGTTACAATCCCTTTCAGAAGAAATGAGGGAGAGAGGGAGATTTGAATTGGATTTTTGATATGATTTACTCTTGTAAACGGAAAGGTGTATGTAATTGAGTTTCACAATTTCTAGGAAAGAACAACTTTGCTTTGATTTATTACTAAAAAAACATAGTGCAAGTTTAAACAAAACTCCATCTTGTTTACTTAAACAAAATGCATGTTCAACCATAGTTTATTATTCAGATTCAATAGAGACAGAGAGAAAGAAGGGGTTTGACAGGTTTTTGTTTTCCTGAAGCTAAATAGGGACTAGCATTTTTGTACAATTCAACATGCACAGGCCAAACATTCAATCATATATTCAAATTTCTTGCATGAAAACCAAAGATTAACTTTACTACATCATCCAAGCATTCACACAACAACAGAAGATTGAAAAAAAAACAAGGGTTTACTCACCTTATTTTCCAGAAATTCCTGAGAGTTTTCAAACAGAGATGAGGCTTGGCAACTATTCTTCCTTTCCTACTTTAAAATTTGGGGCTTCATATCTGCAAATTTTAGTTACAGATCTTTGTAATCTCTTTCTTAAGTTCATTTACTCAATTTATTAATAACAATAGTTTTTATTTTACTTACATTTAGGATTTATAATAGAGAAGCCTTTTTATTTTCTACAACTTGAAGCTAGAAGTAGATTAAAGCTTTTAAGTCTTGATTCTTCCTGCAACAGATTGAATGCTATTGTATTAAATCTTGCTCCATTACAGATTGTAACCTCAAGTTCAAATTTTTTTTAAAAGATTACTTGCCTTTTACTTATTTCCAGAAATACTTGCACTGCCAAAACCTGAAGCTTCACCTCTATGGAAAATATGCAGTTTTTGTTTTGAATTTGTTGTTGAAACTTGATTTAAAAATCATAATTTTATAAACTATAAAGTTTAAAAAAAAAACTTACCTAAGAGATGAATATATCACTACAGTTTGATTCTTAAGGAAACATTTCATATTTTAGTTTGAATTGAAGAAGAGGAGTTTTGACAGTTTCTCTTTTTTCTGAATTTTTTTTCTTGCTTGAGTGTTGAAGTTAAGAGTGCTAAATCCTTTTTGGTTACCGAACTTCAGAGATTTGGAGGTTTAAAAATTTGAATTGAGAAGCCGAAAAGTATTTGTGAATTTTTTTATTTGATTATTTTATTAAAGTAATGATGGTTTGTGCCATTTGTAAAAAGAAAATCATAAGCTTTAGATTTTGTTGATTACACCACTCCATTCTCACATGTGCACGTATGTTTACATGTGTGATTTTTTTTACAAGACAAAATAAATTTATAAATTTTTTTTTGTATCATATACACTTTATAAATAAATGCATTCCTTTATTCATTTGCATACATGTACAATGTTAAAAGAGTTTAACTAATATATACCTTACATATATTACATCTTAATGATTTTAAATGATACTTACTTTTTAAAACATTTATTTTAAATTTAATTTCAAATTTCAATTTTAAACTTGAAATATAGACATTTCATGTCCATTTGTATATTCACACTTATCTTAAACAAATTTAACTTAAAATTTAAATATGTATTCAATTTTACTCATATTTGTAATATAAATATATATAAGATTTTAAATTCAAATGACTTTTATAAACACTCTTTATTTCAATATTTTAAACTCAAAATAAAAAGTGGAATTTTTATTTATATATTATTATCACTTATTTTTATTTATTTGAGATTTTTGTTCCAATTTATTTTCAAATTGAATTCCAAAAGTTTAAAATCTATTATTTATTTTAATTGACAATTTTGGGATGTTACAGATATTCCCTCCTTAAGAAAATTTCATCCTCGAAATTGAGAGAGAGAGAAAAACAAACACAGAATATACGAATTCAGAAAGAATAAGGAAATGGCTTACCGGCTTAAGCCGAGATATCCACTCTGCAACTGAGATATGATTTCTGCATATTATCTTCAGTTTTCCAAGTGCAGTACTTTGGATCGCCACTCCACTGAACTTTAACTAGCTTCACAAATTTGTTCCTTAATTTCTTTTCTTCACGATCCACAATCTTAATCGGTTCTCTTTTGACTGTTAGATTGGGAGTGATGTCGAGATCCTGTTGAGCAGCTTCTTCAGTAATACTGTCCGGATCGTGCACATACTTCCGAAGGTTAGAAATGTGGAATACATCATGTACACCAGATAACCAGCCAGGCAAGTGCACTCGATAGGCTAGAGAACCAATCCTCTCCAGAATAGGAAAAGGTCCAATATATCGTGGTGATAGCTTGCTGGTCTTCCCAAACCAAAATACACCACGCATAGGAGATACTTTAAGAAAGACAGAGTCCCCAATCTGGAATTCCAAATCCCTTCTTCCACGATCATAATAACTCCTTTGACGACTCTGAGCTGTCTTTAATTTCTTTCGAATAAAATCAACTTTCTCTGTGGCTTCTTTAATCATATCCGGTCCAAGGACAAGTTTATCACCTGCCTCAATCCAGCATGCCGAAGATCGACACGGACGACCATATAAAGCCTCAAAAGGAGCCATCTCTATACTGGCCTGATAGTTTTTATTATAAGAGAACTCGACCAGATGCAAATGGTCCTCCCAAGAACCACCAAAATCAAGTATGCAAGCACGCAATAGGTCCTCCAAGATTCGGTTGATCCTCTGAGTCTGCCCATCAGACTATGGGTGATAAGCAGTGCTAAAATTCAGATTCATTCCCAATGCGTCTTGAAACGCCTCCCAAAATTTACTAGTGAAGATCGGATCACGATCACTCACTATGCTGCTACGAATGCCATGGAGACGAACAATTTCTTTCACATATAATTCAGCTAAACTAGCTGCCATGCGGGTAGCTTCACTGGCAAAAAGTGGGCTGACTTAGTCAAACGGTCCACAATGATCCAAATTGCTTCATTGCCTTTACGAGTACGAGGCAAACCGTCAATGAAATCCATCGATACTTGGTCCCATTTCCACTTGGATACCTCTAAAGGCTGAAGTAAACCCGCCATCTTCTTTTGGTCGCTTTTGATTTGTTGGCAAGTAGCACAGCGACTCACATATATAGATATGTCCCTTTTCATCGTCTTCCACTAGAAAGTTCTTTTGATATCTCTATACATCTTGTTAACCCTGGATGGATGCTGAATTTAGATTTGTGACATTCATCTAACACTTCACGTTTGAAATCAGGGATGTCCGGGACGCAAATCCTCCCTTTCATCTTTATAACTTCATTATCGTCAATATCAAAACTGGAATTCTCCCATCGACATATTCTTCTACGAATTTCCCGAAGAAACTTGTCTCCTGTCTGCTGTCTTACAATCTTCTTAAGAATAGTGGGAGCGATAACAAGATGTGCGAGAACACCATGTCTTCTGCTCAAAGCATCGGCAACTACATTGGTTTTTCCAAGCGTATATAGAATGCCTAGGTCATAAATTCCAAAAATTCCGACCAACGTTGTTTTCGCAAATTCAGATCTTTCTGGGTGAAGAGATATTTCAAAGATTTATGGTCGGTGAACAATTCGAATTTTTCACCTAGAAATAAAGAGAGTTCAATAAGTGTATTTGTTAAGTTAAGTTAAGTTAAATTAAATTCGTAGATTGTTAAGAAAGATGAAAAGATTCTTGCCCAGAAGATAATGTCGCCATATTTTCAAACCGAAGATAACAGCTAGAAGCCCCAAATCATGGGTTGGATAATTTATTTCATGATGACGTAATTGTCTACTCGCGTAGGCAATCGCCTTCCCGTTCTGCATCAATACTGCACCCAAGCCTTCACCGCAAGCATTGGTATAAACTGTAATGCCTGGTTCCCGTTGATAATAGCGAGAATAGGAGCGGTGGTTAATCTCTTCGTCGACTCCTCAAAAGCTTCGTCACATTTTGGAGTCTAAATGAACTTTGCATTCTTCATTGTTAACTTGGTCAACGGACTAGCTAACTTTGAAAAGTCCTGGACAAACTTCCGATAATTACCTGCTAAACCCAAAAAACTTTGGACTTCCTTTGGGACAGTAGGCTTCCTCCAATCAAGAGTGGTGGAAATTTTGCTAGGATCAACAGAAATCCCTTCTTCATTAACGATATGACCAAAAAATTTGACTACTTTGACCCAGAAATGGCATTTGGAAAATTTAGCATATAGAATATTTCTCCTCAATATCTATAAAACGATTCTAAGGTGTTCGGCATGCTCCTCTTCGGTCTTGGAATAGACCAAAATATCATCAATGAATATGAGCATAAATTTATTCAATACATCCCGAAACAAACGAGTTATAAGGTCCATGAAGTATGCTGGGGCATTGGTTAGCCCAAAAGGCATGACTAACCATTCGTAGAACATATTGGGACCCCTGAAAGCTGTCAAATGAACACAGTCTTTGGCGGTTCGTAGCTGATGGAACCCTTGGGCTAGATCCATCTTCGAAAAGAAACAAGCGCCGTGTAACTGATCAAATAAATCATCAATTCTGAGCAATGGAAATTTATTCTTGAGAGTCTGCTTATTGAGATCGCGGTAATCTACACACAACCTCAAAGATCCGTCCGATTTAGCAACAAATACGACGGTTGAGCCCCATTCAGAAACACTGGGTCGAATCAACCATTTCTCTAGTAAATCCCTTGTTTGCTCGACAAATTCAACCCTTTCCCCGGGTACCATCCTGCGACTTGCATGAACAATAGGATGAGCATTGCGTACAAGGTTGATTATGAATTCTATTTCTCGGTGCGGAGGTAGAGATTTCACTTCTTCAAATACATTTGGAAAATTTCTAATAATAGGAATGGAATCCAGACTGGGATTAGGATAACACAAATTATACAACAACCCTTCTCTTTTAGGACTAGGGTCCTCACAAGAAATCTTGATGAAATCTCCAAATTCGGTTTTGAATGAAATCAATCGATTATTGCAATCCAATTTGGCTTCATATTTTGCTAGCCAATCCATTTTGAGTAAGACTTCAAACTCATTGAAATCAAGAATAAAGAGACTAATAGGGAATTGGTAGCTAGAATATGGGATAGGAACATCTCTATATCGAAGACAAAGATTCGCGGGACCTCCAACTAGATTCTTTGCGCATATTGGTTCGTCAACAAAATCAGGTTCAAGATTCAATTCATTAATAGCTTGTTGAGAGATAAAACTATGTGTAGCGCCAGTGTCAAAAAGAACTCTAACAATGCTATCATAAATGGTGAGATTACCTTCCAGAACTCCCTTCCCATTTCTGCTTTGGAAGATGTGGGCTTGTCTTTGACGGTGTACACCTTGGCTGTCTGAGCTTGCTTCCTAACTAGGCAGTCTTTAACTTCATTTCCCACCTTCTGACAATAATAGCATTTCCTGGGCTTTGCTTGAACGGATTGATTTCTCTTTGGCTTCTTGCAGCTGTTAGAATAGTGGCCCTTCTCCAAGAAATTATAGCAAGTGACATCTCTGCAGTGCTTCCCTGATTGCTCTTCTTTTTCTCTTTACCGTGCCATGGTTTCTTGCCTCCAAATTTCCTCTTCTTCCAATTCTGGTTGCTCGAATTTCCTTTCTCCACTAGGGCTTCTTGAATGTCAAGTGTAGCATAACGGTATCCCATATCAACCAAATCTGAGAAAGATTCTTTGACGTGGCCAGTCATCCTTTCGTGAAACTTCTTATTCATCCCACGAATGAACCTCTCATTCTTCTTCAAAGGTGTATTCACCAATTCTGGAACAAAGCGAGACAATTCATTGAATTTGTTTAGATACTCCTCGAATGACAAACTCCCTTGCTTTAAGTCCATGAATTCCTGGTACATATGAGAAATCCCAACTGATGGCATATAGCGCTTCTCAAATACTTCTTTGAATCTCTCCCAAGTAAACTCGTCTTCAGGCTCACCAATAGTGACTGTCTCCCACCATGCTAAAGCTTCATCTTGAAGTTTCCAAGAAGCTATGAGACACATCTGATCATCTTGCAACTTAAGCCCCTTAAAGATTTTCACACATGATCTAACCCATCCTTGGGCCTCAACAATGGTTTCCTTGCCGGTGAACGGCCTACCACCAAGCCTTGAGAAATTCTTTTATAAATCAGCCAGTTTCGGCTGATGCTAAATAGGTAAAGCTGCTTCTGCTGTAGCGGAAACTTGGCTAGGTGCTGTGGCATTTCCTCTCCCCCCAGCTCTTCCTCTTCGTCCTCTCATCCTTACTATCTGTAATTAGTAAGAAAATTGATTTAGATATTCGGACGAGATATCTTAAGGAATATCAGCAGTTAAAGGAAATAGACTAAGAAAATTTGAGGTTTCGGTCTTAATCATACTCATTCTAGGGTATACTTCACCCTATCTCTAATGAGCCATCTAATGTGTTATACTCCGCAGCTAACTTACTCAACTGTTAACGCAAAATATATACGCTAACACCCCGGTGTGAGTTATGATATAGTGAAAGCACCATACGTTGGTACGGGAATTAAAAGTAAGCAGAGAATAACAGAAAATAGTAAAGAGACGACAAATTTTATAGTGGTTCGGCTCAAAGTCAAGCCTACGTCCAATTTATATCTTTTATTATGATCTTTGAGTACACTTTGTTACAACTAGACTTCAAGTACAACAAACTTCAAAGACTTGAGCTTCCAAAATAGAATCGAATCGGTGAAGAAGTTTGATCCATTCTCGAATTGATCTTTGAAGTCGTTATGATGTTGTATGACTTGGAGAATGAGTTGCTTGAATTTCAAAGTGGCAGAGTGTCGGCTTTTCGAGGAAAAAATCCCCGCTTAAGTGTGGAGCAGGTGAGGTATTTATAGGAGAGGTTGGGTTTAGGTCGGGCTGGTTATAGGTCGTGAGCAACCTAAGGAGTTGCGACATAAGGAGTTGCAACATAAGAGTTATCCTGAAGCAGCATGAGTCGTTAACGACTTAGTGGAGTTATCCTTGACGATATATACGCTTTGAATGACTTAGTATGTGTAATGCAGGAGTTATCTCGGCTAGCTTAGGTCACAAGCAACCTAATGGAAGAGGCAGTGTGCAGGCGACTTTGCCTTGGAGCTTGCTAGGTCGTTTGGTCGCTTCCATCTAACTCGTTAGGTCGTTAGGTCGCTTCCCTTCTAACTCGTTAGGTCGTTAACCCGGTTGAGCCGCACTTTGCTTTAAGTCGTTAGGTCGTGCCCTGCTGTAGGTCGCTAAGTTGCTTATGCCTTTAGGTCGTTAGGTTGCAAGCCTTCTTTTAGGTCGTTGAGCTCTTTAGGTCATTAAGTCCTTTAGGTCCTTGAGTCTTTTAGGTCGTTGAGTCGCTTAGGTCGTTGAGTCCTTTAGGTCATTGAGTCGCTAAGTCATAAAAAGTGGTGTCAACACTTGCCCCTCGAAGTACACGCCTGGGGGCTAGGTCGTGTGCTTCGATTTAACCCTGCTAAGTCGTGGGCGACTCAAGGACCTTACTAACTCGTGTGCCATGTTGAACCGCCCTGTACTTTAGGTCGCTAGGTCGTTCGTGCCGATTCGTGTTCCATTGCCCCTGTATATAAGTCGCTTATGTTGATCCTTCTTCTCTTCACTTGCTCTAACGCCCTGAACCGTCATTGAAGAATTCTCTAAGAACTTAAGCTAACTGGCCGTTGATCATCTTCTCCATCACACTACGTAAGTGAATCCGATCATTATCAAACCACGATCACTGTCGAATCGCGAATCCCCCTTTTTCCAACGCTAATCCAATTTCGTGTGCTGCATTTCACCACGAATCATGTTACAATCGATCTTTGGTCGTCATTGGACGCGTTGTCGTTGTTACCTGCGAGAACACAGTAGTGCATTGGATCCATGATGGATCTGAGGTGATTTGAACCTGTTTTGGGTGATTTGGTGGTGTGGAAAGATGATGGATTCTATTGTGGAGATGATAATGGGTTATCGGGTCACAAATTAACGGGTCAGCAAGTTTGTGAGTTAGGAAGTTGTTGAATGAAGAGGAGCTACTGGGTTAAGGAGAGTGAGGAAGTGACCGGCTTAGGAGCTTCGAACGACCTAAGGCTTATCGGTTTGAATGTGAATCGCATGACCTAACTGACTTGCGACTTAACTTGCTTGCGACTTAACTTGCCGGAATAGCATATGGCTTAAAGCAGAGCAACTTAAGGAAGCCCAACCTATGTTAAGTCGTTCGGGCATGATCTGGATGACTTGAAGGGTCCCGAGCTAACTTAAATTGTTCCTGTGACTTAAGGAATGAATAGGACTTGAACACTTGTAGAATTTGACAGAACTTGATTGAACTTCCAACGTTAACTGCTAGAATGAACTGCTTGAACTTGTTGCACTTCTTCATAGATTATATTAACTTTTAAGCTAACAATATGTTAAATACAATATTTGTAGAAAACTAACGCGAATATACTACCATTGACTGCCCACATCGAATGACAGATTTGTCGATAAAGAATAATCAACTTAAAGGAATTATGCGAACGAAGTGTTGTGAATTAACAAGTTCAAGTGAAGTATTAAAGCAAAGCTAAATTAATCAACTAAAGCCGATCTGTTTGCATCAACACTGTACTTGGACTTAAAATAAGAACCCCTGACATTTTATAATTGACAAATGTCAACTAATTTAATTCCAGTTATATTTTCTTGTCATTTTATTAGTTTTGCACAACACTTCACACTTTTAGGAAACGTGCACCTTCATATTTGAATATCCGGTTCCTCGTGTAGAATGACCTCTCAACGAATGCAAGAAGAGATAGCAGAGCGAGCCGATGAAGTTTTCCCAATAGCTGACCCTCTAGAAAATCCTCCAGAAAGAGTTTCAACTTCATTGAGTCAACGGGCTTTCAGCCAATTATGCATTCAATTTGGCATTGCTGAAACGGATGCTCTGCTTCCTGGGGTAAACGACACTACCGATAGACGGCCTCATGGCTTCGTTGCAGTTAATCGTCAGATGTGCTTAAATGGATCTATTCCTCCTTTCAATGATTTTCTCAAACACTCCTCCTTCGACTTACTATTTCTCCATTCCAGTTGCACCCTAACGGCTATGCCATTCTTATGGGGTTGTGTGTACTGTTTAGGAGGACGCTTAACCGCCTCCCAAGCTTCGAGGAGATCTGTTACTTGTGTACATTCGCGAGGAACAAAGATCACCCTTCCATCACTCTTGTAAGGAGTGCAAGAAACCGTAAACTGATTACAGCCGAGAGTGCTCACGGGTTTTTAAATCAGTTCTTCTTTGTCCGCTGACCCTTGGGATTCTACGACATCTGGAGAGTAGGAACTAAGGCCACCTATCTCTGTTCACCTCATTTATGAACCTTTCAAAATTCGAGTCGTCAAGTGCTAACTTCATTCTTTACTTTTGCAGCACTTCCTCCTCCCTCTAAAGATTGTAGCCACAAACCAACTTTCGAAAGATTGAGTGATGTGGCTGCTGATGAGAGAAGTATTAAGTTCTTGCTAAAGGACGAGTTTTTGCACCAATTCAGGCTTTTTCATTCTTCTCGGTCCACTCAATCCCGTGATGCCCCCAGTTCTCAAGCAAAAACGTCAGATGCCCCAGCCTTTGTAAAGGAATTCACACCGGAGGAACCTATTGTAGAGGCTTCGTTAGTGAAGTGCTCCAGTTCCGTTGGCGGTGAGGGATTATCTAGCAAATCTAAGCTTCCCCCAGTTGTTGAAGAAGAAGAATTTCCCCAACATTCCGGGAAGGTTGCTGGAGAAGCTGATGAGGGAGCTCGGAAAGAAATTTTTGTTGCGAAGAGTGTAAAGCGTGCTGAAGAGAGCACTGCTGATGTGGTCCACCCCGTTGGGCACGATGGTGATGATGTCTTTGGGGGACTAAGCGACCTTATGGTGACTTCCCAAGAGCTTTTTAAAGATGACACCTCCACCTCTAAGCTTGAAGCGACATCCGTTTTGCGATTATCTCCATCAACCCAGGAGTTGACTCCTATTGCAAAAGACGACATCACTCCGAAGTCGAAGAGTGGTTTGTAGCTTGACGCGCGTAGTTCACATGCCATACACACACTTAGGATTTTTGGCAATTATGTGCACATAGCTTCTTTATTTCGAAGATCTCTAAAATTCATCTCTTCTTCATTTTCAGGTTCTCCCATGGGACACAGTGGTTCGTATTACGATGACTTTCAACGCTATGGGAGGCGCGATTCTTACGATCCCAGGCGTTATCTTCCTGCTCCTAGGGAAACCGATGAGGAAAGAGCAGCTAGGAAAGCTCGCGAAAGGCAGGCTCATGAGGGGCGCTACGGAAGGAGAGACGACCATCATGACGATGACTCCCATAAAAGAAAATCTCTTGATGATAAGTGGAAGAGTCATTTAGCCGAAGACTCAAGCGAGCGGGCCAAGCTTAGCGAAAAATCTTCATCTGAAGTTTCTAAATTGCCCACTGCTCCTACCTCTATAGATATCTCCTCTAGCTCCCCATCCCTTCAAAGAGCTGACATTCAATCATTCATTAATAGGCCTCCTTATCAAGTTGAGGGAGCTCTGCCTGCACTCGAAAACTGATTTCCACATTGATGTTTAAAAGGAGTGCTTTGATTTGGACTTGGTTCCCAATGACACACATGCCATGCTGAGAAATCTTGACGCCGTCAAGCTTGATATCGAAAGAATGTCCGGCTGGCAGAAACTAGTTGATGAGCTTCAGAGGGTAAACCGCTTAAATCTCGAGGCCATGCTGACCATGGAAAGTGATAAATCTGAATGGCAAAAAGTTCTTGATCAGCATGATACGGAGATGAAGAATATCACCGCCTATAATGAGAAACTTGAGGCTGAAGTCAAGAAACTTAAAGATGATCTAGCCACCTCTTCCACTTCTTATACTCAAAAGGAAGAGGTTCTTCAAAAACAAGTAAGAGATGCGCACACTAGTCAACGAGATGCTGAGGCTAAACTTGAGGTGCACCAAAGAATCGTGGAAAACTACTGTAATGTTGTTGCTCAGTTGCGGGAAAAGACTAGCTCCCAAGATTTAGAGATTGCAACGTTAAAAGCTCAGCTTTCTAAAGTTGAAAAGGAGCGTGATGAGGCCATTGCTGGAAAAGCCACAGCTGAACAATCTCATGAGGAGATTAAGGCCAACGTCAGTTCCACTTTATTCGAATTTTACATTCACAGCGTCTTGGGAATGGCAGTCTCTCATTTTTGGGCCCGAAGTATGAAATTACCCTAGCTGAAGTGTGGGAGGCAGCGGTTGAAATGCTTAAAGGTGCCAGTTACGCTGAGGAGGGTCTTGAGGCTATTTTTTGGATGATGAGGGTCAAGCCGCCCTTACCAGAGGGAAAGAACAACTCGCCAAAGAACGAACAGAAGCGGCAGAAGGAGAGCATTTAGGGAAGGCACCTTTGACCGACCCGACTCGTCCTTCGGCTTCGGTTGACATCGATATTATTGGCTCTAGTTCTCACTCTCCGCCTCTTGCCAAAGCCAAGACCGAAATTACAACTGCTCACGCCGAGGCCCAAGAAGACATCGAAGCTCACGATTTTGAAATTGATGTGATAAAGCCAACTTCTCTAGGTAACTTCAACACTGATCTAGCTCAAGTGGACTACTTGTTTGCTTCACATGAGCCTGATAAACTTCTTGATTATTACATAAACCCTGACGTGCCACTATCTCCACTCTTTGCGAGAAATACTGATGTTAACTTTTCTTCTTCTATAGTGAAAACACCAAGTGTTGCACAAGCTTCGCCTCGTCCAGCTGTTGAGCCTCCATCTCTTCAAGTAACTCCTTCTCTTGCTTCTCAACCGGGGTCGCAAGAAGAACAAATAGAAGCTCTTCAAGGCTTGGATGACATGGCCGCTTCACAAGAGCAGAAAGCTGAAGAACTTGAGGAGGGTGAGAGGACCCCGAAGGAATTTACTGCCGATGATACAAAACTGATTGATCTTATCACTCTGGGCAGTGAATCTTCTTCACAGAAGAGGGGAAAGCGTGGAATTTAAAAGAAGAAGAAGGGCACTTCTAATGGTGATGAGAAAGCGGAAGAAGACCCAATTGCACCTCTCTCTCTTTCTTCCCCGACTCGTTCATGCCGACTCAAGAAGTTAACCATTAGGCCAGGCGAGGGCTCCAAAGGTGGAGGGAAGAAGAAGTAATGGGTCCGACTTTATCCTTCTTGTTTTGCTTTTTCGCTTTTATTTGAAGAATTATATTGACCGGAGATTGTGCGGGTACCGGCCCCCACGTTTTGAAACCTGCAAATTTATACAGATTTTTTATAGTATGGAATTAAATGATTCTTTATACTTGTACAAACTTTTGTCTATATTTATAAATGCATTTATTCCTTTTTAGCACACAAGTTTCTTTATTCTCCTTGTATAATATTGCAGTGAGCTCGTGGTATGTTGCTTGAGCGTTGCTTTTACTTTTATTAATGCAGCTATATTATATTGCCCCCATACCACGGCATATTGCAATCTTCTCCATTTTGAGAAAATTTTTACTCTTACTTTGGAGAACAATTCTTCCACTTTGAGAAGACTTGTATTCTTACTTTGGAGAATAATTCTTCCATTTTGTGGAAATATTATTCTACTCTAGTAGAGTGTGCTTTGTATTAGAGAAGTTTTCTCTTTTTTTTAGAAAGAGTTTTTACACTTCAACTTTCGGAGGTGATTACTTTTTATTTTTGAGAAGTGCATCCTCCTACTCGATGAAGCGGGCTTCCAAAGAAGGCTTTGATTTGTTTGTGCCTATGAAGAGGGCTTTTTTGTTTATGCCTCTGGAGAGGGCTTTTTTGTTTGTGCCTCTGGAGAGGGCTTTTTTGGCACTTCCCCCTTGAGAGGAGAAGTGGGCCTCCAAAGAGGGCTTTTTGGCTCTTCCCCCCTTGAGAGGAGAAGATTGCCTCCGAAGAGGGCTTTGGCACTTCAACTTGGTGAAATGTGCCTCCGAAGAGGGCTTTTGCCTCCGAAGAGGGCTTTGGCACTTCAACTTGGTGAAGTGTGCCTCCAAAGAGGGCTTTTGCCTCCGAACAGGGCTTTCTTTTTTCCCTTTACGCGGGGAACCGTGACTTCGAAGAGGGCTTTTGCCTCCTAAGAGGGCTTTCTTTTTTCCCTTTACGTGGGGAAGCGTGCCTCTGAAGAGGGCTTTTTGGCACTTCCCCCTTGAGAGGATAAGTGTGCCTCCGAAGAGGGCTTTGTTGTTCGCCTGGAAAGTTGTATCTCACAGTTAAGTGGATCCACGAAGCAGACGCAAGCTACCTAACTGGATGTTTGTTTGCACAAACGGTCGCAATTAACTAGCAAGGGCCTGGAACCTTCACTTTAGGAAGGTGCCCCTTCGGTGGTTCC
Organism: Allium cepa; assembly: GCA_030765085.1. Lineage (NCBI taxonomy): Eukaryota > Viridiplantae > Streptophyta > Magnoliopsida > Asparagales > Amaryllidaceae > Allium > Allium cepa. Next base: position 867,468,656 of record CM060943.1, on the reverse strand, counting down.
ACCAACCTTTTTGGTTGAGACACAAGATTCCATTTTGACTGTTCTTTGTCTACATGCCCATGTCTCTCCACCAACTGCCTCTCAGCGATTCCTCGTTATCGTTTCCAAGCACGTGTTCCCTTCCTTTGCAAGTTGTTTGCTTTTGTCCAAACAAGTGCATTTCATTGTTAAGTGAATCCACGGGGCAGATGCAAGCTACTTGGCCGGATGTCTGTTTGCAAAAACGATCGCAATCAGTTAGCAAGGGCCGGGAACCTTCACATTGGGAAGGTTCCCCTTCGGTGGAATCACCAACTGTTTGTGAGAAGCACTTTTTATGTAGGAATTGAATTTGGAATTTTTGTGGCTTGACATTTGCATGTTGATTGACTTGTAGGAATCGCTTGGCCTTGTGATGTGTTGAATAGGTAAGCTTTTCTTTGATAGCATGCATTATTAAATCGACATTTTAGCAATATATTTAAGATACATGCACATCGAAATGAGACAGACATTTTATAGTAATAAAGAACACAAGATTTATAGTGGTCCGGCCAAGAATTGGGCCTACATCCACTCTATAGTTCTTATTATTGATTCACACTAGTTTTACAATGGTTTATAATACAAGAATGATACATCCATAATCATTTTACAAATTTAAGCATAGCTTCTAAGTAAAATATGGACGCAAGTGATTGCTGTTCGAGGCTCTCGGAATTGGATCTCCTTCGACAGTTGTGAGCTTGAAAGTGCCATCGAGAAATTTTTTGCCTATGACATATGGCCCTTCCCAGTTTGAGCCAAACACTCCTGTTGTTGTGATGACCCTTTTCAAGATTAGATCCCCATTTTAAAAGCTGTGTTGGCGAACTTTAGAATTGAAGTGCCTGGCTATTCTTTGCTGATGGGCTGCAATTCTGAGCTCAGCTTCTTTCCTTCATTCATCAAGCAAGTCAAGTGCTTCAAGTTGCAGCATTTCATTTTCAGCTTGGTTGAAATGAATTCTACTTTGTGAGTGGACCTCTATTTCCACTGGAATCATGGCTTCTGATCCATATGCTAATGAGAATGGAGGGTGCCCAGTCGTAGTCTTGTGGGTAGTTCTGTATGCCCATAGTGCTAGTGGCAGCTTATTGACCCAACCACCTTTTTCTTTTTCCAGCTGTTTTTTGATGGTTGATTTGAGAATTTTGTTCACTACTTCCACTTTCCCGTTTGCCTGCAGATGAGCCACTGCTGAGAAGCTTTTTTGGATGATGAATCGCTTGCAAAAGTCCTAGAATTCTTCTCTTTCGAATTGGGTGCCATTGTCTGTGATTATCTTCTGAGGCACACCATACCTGCAAATGATATTCTTAGTCACAAAGTTTATCATCTTTTTAGAGGTAATAGTAGCCAATGGTAAAAATTCAGCCGATTTTGCGAAATAATCAACAGCAATAATAGCATATTTGGTTCCGGACTTGGCAGCCGGCAAAGTCCCAATGAGATCTATCCCCCAAGTGGCGAATGGCCATGGACTGACCATCTGTGTTAGTTCGGTGGAAGGTGCTCTTGGGATTTTCGTAAATCTCTGGCATCTGTCACACTTTCGGGAGTAGCTAGCAGCATCTCGATTAATATCTGGCTAAAAATACCAATAGCGGAGAATTTTCTTTGCTAGAGTTTGACCACCTGAATGATCCCCACACTTTCCTCCATGCACCTCAGCTAAAATTGCCTTAGCCTCTTCCTTGGTTACACATCGGACTAATGGCATCGAGAATCCTCGTATGTACAACCAGCCGTCTTGAATTACATATCTCAAGGCTTTTCTTAACAGTTTTTGGCGCTCTTTTGAGTTTTCAGGAAGGGAGCCGTTGAGTAGATATTCATTGATCAGGGTCATCCACGACTCCTGCTCTTGGGATACAGCCATAATCCAGTCAATATCCATCTCATCAGTACTTGGGGCTGACAAGACTTCTACAGGGACCAATCCCAATAATTGAGCTTCGCCAGAGCTTGAATATTTTGCGAGAGAATCTGCCTTCATGTTCTCTTCCCGGGGTATATGGCTTATTGTATAATGGTCAAAATCATCGAGAAGCTCCCAGGTCTTCGACAAGTAAGCAGGCAGATTTCCTCCTTTGGTTTCAAACTCTTTCTTGATTTGACATACAATAAGCTGGGAATCACTGAAGATCCGTAATACTTTGATATTCAGTTCTTTAGCAATCTTCAGGACGGTAATAAGGGCTTCATATTCTGCTTCATTATTTGTCGAAGGAAATTCTATTCTCAAAGCATAGCACAATGACCGCCCTTCGGGGGTTTCAAGCACAACCCCAGCTCCGGAACAATATTTATTTCTTGCACCATCAATATATAATTTCCATCGGATCGGGATGTCATTAGTTACCTCTTCCTCACTGTCGGCTTTATCTGTGTATTCTGCAATGAAGTCCGCTAAAGCTTGTCCATTGATTGCTCTTCGGGGATGGTAGGTGATATCATATTGGTTGAGTTCAATATTCCACTTCAGAAGACGACCCGAAGTTTCAGGGCGAAATAAGACTTGCTTTAGAGGTTGATCAGTGAGGACTTTAATAGGATGAGCTTGGAAATATGGCCACAACTTTTTGGATGCAATCAACAAAAAATATGCGAGCTTTTCCAACTTTGAATAATTCATCTCGGCCCTAGTGAATCTTTTGCTGATGTAGTAAACCGCGAGCTGAACTTTTGCACCTTCCCGTACCAATGCTGCACTGAGGGCATGAGATGAAACCGCTAAATATATGAAAAGATCTTCACCATTGCTGGGATTAGAAAGTATTGGAGGCGTTTCCATGTGACCAATCAGTTCATCAAAAGCTTTCTAACATTCAGGAGTCCATTCAAAGTTTTTTTTCCTTTCTTCAAAGCGTCAAAGAAGGGAATGCATTTATCAGTAGCCTTAGAAATAAACCAACTCAAAGCAGCGACTTTCCCATTGAGGCTTTGCAATTCCTTCTTTGTCCTAGGGGCTTTGACTTCTCTTAAAGCAGTAATCTGAGCAGGATTGGCTTTGATGCCCCTAGCACTCACAATGAAACCCAAGAATATTCCGGACTCTACCCCGAATGAACATTTCAGAGGATATAGCCTCATCCCATACTTTCGGAGGACGGCGAACATTTCTGCCAAATGATCCATGTGGTCTACCGCATTCTTTGATTTCACCAACATATCATCGACATATACTTCCATAGTCTTGCCAATCTGGGGCTTGAACATGGCATTGACAAGTCTTTGATAAGTTGCCCATGCGTTCTTCAGTCCGAAGGGCATGACTTTATAGCAGTAAAGACCAACATCGGTGATGAAGCTCGTGTCCTCCTGATCTGGCTCATGCATCATGATTTGGTTATATCCCGAGTAAGCATCCATAAAAGACAATAACTCATGCCCAGCTGTTCCATCCACCAACTGATCGATCCTGGGTAACGGGAAACAGTCCTTGGGGCACGCCTTGTTCAAGTCTGAAAAGTCGATGCATACTCTCCACTTTCCATTTGCTTTTTTAACTAACACCGGATTAGAAACCCAATTTGGATAAGTGGATTCTATGATGAAGCCATTTTCCATGAGCCGATCTACTTCTTCTTTTAATGTCGCCGACCTTTCGGGACCCTGGGTTCTTCTTTTCTGCTTTACGGGTGTGAATTTCGGATCAATATTCGAAGCATGCACTGCGGTTTCTGGAGATATTCTACACATGTCAGTACGACTCCAAGCGAATACATCCAGGTTTACTTTCAAGAATGATATCAACATATTTTGAACCGTCACACCAAGTTGTGAACCCACATTCAGCACCTTGTTTGGATCTTTCAGGTCAATAGGTATTGGAACTGTCACTTCCACTGGCACCACTCTATTCTCCCCTGCACTGGCTTTTCTGGGATCAATCTCTTTTCATGCACCACTATGTTCACCAGTGCAAGGTCCACCCTGTAATTGCTACAAGGTGGGCTCTTTGATGCGGAGGGGAGCTGCCGCACCCTTACCCATCTCTCTCTTCTTTGCGTTTCGTAGCTCTATGAGATAACATTATCGCCCGGCATTTTGGTCCCCCTTCGCAACACCAATACCACTATCAATAGGGAACTTCATAGTCAGGCACCATGGGTTGAGAATGGCCTTGAATGCGGCAAGAGCTGGTCGACCCAAGAAGGCATTATAAGCAGAGAATTCATCAATAATCACAAAAGTTTGCTTTCTGACCACTTTGTTTTCCCCTTCTCCGAGCTCTACAAACAAGTCAATAGTTCCAACAGGCTGTTTTGGTTCACCAATGAACGCAACAATTTTCAATGAAGAAGCTTGGACATCAGCCATGGGAATTTTCATCTGATCAAATGTCTTTTTGAAGAGGACATTGCAAGTATTGCAAGAGGCGCCGCAATCAACAAGCACCCTTCTTACAATGGCTGGTCCGATGCGTGCAGATATTACCAAGGGATCCATGGTGGGAGCCTCCACACCAACAGAGTCTCTAGTTCGGAATATGTTGTCATCGTTAAAAGTTCTCCACTGTTTTAAGGGTGCAGCAACTTCCAAGACAAAAACATGTTCTTCCGCCGAGGCATATCTAAAAGGATGAGCATATCTTTCCATCCCACCCCAGCTTCTGCCCGCTGGGTGAGGACCCTGTGATAATGTTAATGACAGGCATCTCAGGTTCATGCACTGTAGCCCTCTCACCTGAGCCGGATTGATGAGCAGGAACTTGTTGCCCCTGAGTAGATGAGCTTGGGTCACTTCTGTTTCTCTTCACATATTATTGCAATTTATTCTGTCTCAGCGGCTCTTCAATCAAATTCTTTAAATGGCGACATTCATTAGTATCATGGCCAGGTTGATTGTGGAGCCGACAGAATCTCGCATTATGCGCAACATTTTTCCCAGGCTTCATCTTAGGTGGTTTGGGGTATTCAATAGTATCCTTGGTTGCGAAAAAGATATTTTTCGGAGTATCAGTTAAGGGAGTCAACACTGAAAGTCTAAAGTGGCGAACTTTTTTTTCATCTTTCTGCTTTTTTCCACCGTTATTCTCCCTCTTCTGGCCACCAGATTCCTTTTTATTAGAAGCAATGTTGTTATTCTCAAATTCAGTCACAACTACTTTTGCCGGCACAGGAAGGCTTTCCAAGCGCATAGATTCATCGGCCTTTTTGTAGAACTTCTCAAGTGAATTTGGCTCTTTCATCTTTAGCCATTTCCCAAATTCACTTGATTTGTGAATAGCTCGCATCAAGTAAGTTAGAATCATCCGAGGCTCTGCATTATCAACTTCAGCGAAGGCTATATTAAAGCGATTCAACAAAGATCTGATAGACTCTCCCGGGCTTTGTTCAAGGCTGGAAAGTGACATTATGTCCTTGGCGTTCGAAGCATATAACCTGAACTGATCTTTGAATTTTCGAGTCAGGTCGGAGAACTAATCTACTGATCGGACTGGAAGCTTTGTGAATCAAAGTACGGCCACTCCCTCCAAGTATATAGGAAAGTATCTGCACTTAATCTCATCTGTTGCTCTGGCACCTGTCATATGCCAGTCGTACTTGTATAAGAACTGGTTTGGATCGCTTGTCCCCCGATAAGCTGGAATAGTAGGGGGAACAAACTTCTTTGGAAATTCAGCCTTCAGGATCCTCTCAGTAAAAGAAATGTTTCTTGGAGCAAACCCCAATCATTTTCATCTTCCTTCCTTTGCATACCCTCTTTCATAATTTGTCGAATCATTCCCGAGAGGTACTTCTCATCGTTTAGAGGCCCCGCGGGACAGACGTCAGCTACTTTTTCGAAAGTTTGCCTGGGCAAACGTTCACGAAGGGTTGGCTACGGGCTTGAACCTCCAGGTTGGGGAGGCGCCCCTTCGGCGGTGCCAGCTGCCGTTTGAGGAATACTTTTTCCTTGGGAATCATGAACATCTTCGGCAAAGTTTTCTTCATTATTTTTTGGTTGATGGTTAACTCCAAGCAAAGCATTTAACCTGTCCAACATCAAAGTGTTCTCGGCTTCCATCTGTTGATACAACCGAGACACTACAGCATCCAACTTCTCCCTTGTGACTCCAACACTAGGAGCTGCTTGATTTGATGCGGGAGAAGTAGCGGTGTTGTAATAATCACTTCCAGATCTAGCAGATCTACCTTTTCTTCCAGAATCCATAATCTCAGATAGACTTCTGGTCCTTAGAGAGAGTCTTTCAACAAATCTTTGTGGAGCAATGATGAGAGCACCCTGAGTTCAATTCTCAGTGAAAGCGCCAAAAATGTTAACGCAAAAAATATATGCTAACACCCCGGTGGGAGTTATGATATAGTGAAAGCACCACCCGTTGGTACGGGAACTAAAAGTAAGCAGAGAATAGCAGAAAATAGTAAAGAGACGACAATTTTTATAGTGGTTCGGCTCAAAGTCAAGCCTACTTCCACTTTATATCTTTTATTATGATCTTTGAGTACACTTTGTTACAACTAGACTTCAAGTACAACAAACTTCAAAGACTTGAGCTTCCAAAATAGAATCGAATCAGTGAAGAAGTTTGATCCATTCTCGAATTGATCTTTGAAGTTGTTATGATGTTGTAAGACTTGGAGAATGGGTTGCTTGAATTTCAAAGTGGTAGATTGTCAGATTTTCCAGGAAAAAAATCCCCCCTTAAGTGTGGAGCAGGTGAGGTATTTATAAGAGAGGTTGGGTTTAGGTCGGCCAGGTTATAGGTCATGAACGACCTAAGGAGTTGCGGCATAAGGAGTTGCGACATAAGAGTTATCCTGATGCAGCATGAGTCGTTAACGACTTAGTGGAGTTATCCTTAACGAGATATACGCTTTGAAAGACTTAGTATGTGTAATGCAGGAGTCATCTCGGCTAGCTTAGGTCGCAAGCGACCTAATGGAAGAGGCAGTGTGCAGGCGGCTTTACCCTGGAGCTTGCTAGGTCGTTAGGTCGCTTCCCTTCTAACTCGTTAGGTCGTCAGGTCGCTTCCCTTCTAACTCGTTAGGTCATTAACCCGGTTGAGCCGCACTTTGCTTTAAGTCGTTAGGTCGTGCCCTGCTGTAGGTCGCTAAGTTGCCTCTGCCTCTAGGTCGTTCGGTTGCAAGCCTTCTTTTAGGTCGTTGAGCCCTTTAGGTCATTAAGTCCTTTAGGTCGTTGAGTTCTTTAGGTCGTTGAGTCCCTTAGGTCGTTGAGTCCTTTAGGTTGTTGAGTTGCAATTCATAAAAAGTGGTGTTAACATCAACCTTTAGCTCTGATACCAACTGTCATGACCCGAAATCCAACGTTCGAAAATTGACATCAAATACCTCACTTGTATTCGACTGCCAAAAATTCAAACATCGAACTCCAGTCGGATGGAGCTTATAACAACATTAGTTGAATATAAAAAAGCGGAAATAAAATGAATATCATGCATAACATCACACATACAACATCATCATAATATTTGTTACAACATCAAAGTATCATATACATGAATCACAACTCCAAATAGAATGTCATAATAGAACAATAAGAGATCATATGCCAAAAGTCTTCAAGGAAATATAGTGATAGTGAACTTCCAAGAACTAAGCACCTCGAGATCCAGTAGCCTTCCAAAATGTCTCTAAGGTAAAAGCTCCCAAAAACCGATAATCTCCAAACCAAAATACTCCAAAATATAGCTAATGCCAAAATACGAAAAACCTGCTGCTAGGTTGTCCATGTGGAAATGATGGGCACCTAGAGTTTAGAAAGGAAACAATAAACTCAGGGTCAGTCATGAGACTTGTATGAGTAAACAAAGATAGTTTCTTTCAAGTAGAACAGATTTATACAAAAAAACCGGTATGCTATTGGAAAATGAAACTACCATAAGACCTCTCGCCACACACACAATGCAATCGCAGAATTGGAGGAGATTTCTTCTTGTGATAGTCAAATATGCTTGATACGGGAAAAATTCTTCGATATAATTACTAGTGCATAGTGTAGAAAGCCATTTCGAAAGTATAACATCAATCCTAGACAGCATACAACCATTATTGTATTCCTATTATAGCTACCATCTAAACAGTGGGGCGCCGCCATAAGTAAATGGCAGGTTATACAACTAAAACCGTACTGGGTTCGTATTGTGAATCGGATTTCCATCAAATGGTCAGGCTAAGGAACTTCCTATGCCACATGGCTATGCCTCTGGCGGGACATCCCGAGAACCTAACCGGCTCTCTGCCAACACAAGGCCGGGTTACCTCTGTAACTAGGTAACTACTACTCGAGTATGCCATTCCCTGGTCCTTTAGGACCTTTATCCGAGGGCCCTCCGTCACAAAGCAACAACCACACAGTAGATGAGATAGAAGCAACCACATAGGTAAGCATCTGGGCTCCATACCATGACACCACCTTTTTCCATAAGGAAATGACATACGCTAAACGGCGCGACCCTCATAAACTTGCCGCATCTTCCCTGTTCCGACCATTTCCGGGGTGTGAGGTCCGATGAGGTCTCATCCACAAAGCCATGCTTTACACGAAAGCCATGCTTTGATCATAAATGATCAACAATGATCATCAATATAGAACAGCACTTAGCATGCCACACTACCAAATTGGGAGTATATCGCTGATAACCTTCAACTACATAACCTCTAAGCTCGTACGTCCCAGAGAAGGGTGTTAAGCTAAGAGAATAAATTCTCCGCCACCAACAGATATGTATTTGAAAGAAATCGGCTTTATATCTCAAAGTGTAGTGTCAGAAACATGACCATACAAGTCTGTTGCGGGTTCGAACAGAACCGAAGGTACTTCATCCAATAAAGGAAGAAGCCCTTACAAATCCGGGCGTCCACAATCCCGATCGGACTTCCCATCACTTAGGGAATCTCTATACCGGAGCAACTCAGTGTGGAGATAATCGATAGGTTATCCTATCATTTTCGAAGACAGCTGGTCTTCAACACCATCTTCAAATGTTATCCATTTCGTCGAATCACTACTCGGAATTGGTTATATGACATAAAGGTCCTCTCCTGGCTAATCCGAATAGTAAAAGCTCAATTTAAAAACGTGTGGGTGTATCAATCACAGGGATTCACATTCAAGGTTCGATGTGGGTTTCTGACAACAAATTGAAATCCGACTCCCTATCGCATCGAAGTTTAAATGCCGTTTACGGGGAAAAGGGTTTCACATACATATAGGAACAAATCACAAATCACAGTTCATCACAAAGCAATCACAGTATCACAACGGAAATATCAATCCAGTACAGAATATTTGATGATGGTCAATCATCTTTGATTACGGTGATTGTGATTAAAGTTAATTAACCATATAATTATCTTTATTAATTATTTTAAATCAATGTTTAATTTTTACTTAATTATGAATTAATTTAATTGGCTTAATTAATTAGTTACTCTTTGATTTCTTATTTTTAATTTATTAATTCTTGGTTGTTAATTAATTAAGTTTAATTACTTTTATTCATTAACAATTCTTTAAATTAATTAATTATTAATCATAAAATCATTACAAGACATTAATTGTTAATATTATTCCACCATTATAAATAAATTGGGTTTTTACATTAACACTTGAACAATTGATTTACTTTTAAACGTTTTATTAAGTTAGGTTTTAAAGCAACTTTTTTGTTTAAAGGAAAATATAAAATTTGAAATATTTTTGAACCTCATAAATTTTTAAATAATTGACTCAATATCATTTGCTTCCAATTCCATTTACAACTGTCATTAATTTGTTCAAAAAATTATTTAACTTGTTTTCCAAAATTTTATTAAAACTGGGTTTCTTTGCTGTTTGCATGACTACCCGAGGCGGCTTCGAGTTTTACCCCGAGCCAAACATCCCCTGCTTCGATTTTTACCCCAAATTGACCCGCGTTCATTTTTTTTCGAAAATTTGTTTAAGGTTTAAAAACAATACGATACAACGTCAAAACAACTCGAGTTCGTCTTCGAGTTTCCACCCCAAATCCCGGCGTTGCTCTTCGAGCTACCTCCCTTCTTGGCAAAACCATCACACTGACACCACAACCACCCACGTGCATGTGCACGGCTAATTTCTCCGCTGTTGGTCGGAGCTGTAGCCATCCACGAGTCGACGTCCATCCCTCAAAACGATACAAACACCCAAAACTTGAATTTATTTCGAAAACACAGGTCGAAGCATCACGACCGAAACAACCATCAGGAACGTCATCAGAATCTGCCTCGCGCCGCCTCCCCAGTCCGTTATCGGCCACCAAATTTGGACCGAAGCTCAATACACATGCTACACCGCGATTGGCCCCGTCGCTACGCAGTCCGATCACCCCTAGATGGCGCAACACCATGATTTCTAACTTGAACCGAAATGTGTTCTTAAACCCTACTTTGATCACAAATCAATGATCCAATGATTAATAAATTTATCTCGTATTTTTCTGGTGATCTATGATACTCAAACTATCAACGACGTCGAACTCGAGGGCCACGATCACCTTGGTTGTCGGAATTTGGCATATGTTCGACTTTCTGATCTACCCAAAATTCTCAGTGAAAAGTTGATGAAAAAATTGGATTTTAGTTTCAAAAATCATTATTTTTACAGGGGATTCACATCACATAACTGAAATCAAAATTTGGGAAGTTCGAATTTTTAAAAAATATGAATGTTGACTGCATTGCATAGTTTCTAGGAAAAACTATATAACCTTTGCTTAAATTTTATTACTGGAACATATTACAGTTTTTAAAACGAACTTCAACTTGTGTTGCAATCCCTTTCATAAGAAATGAGGGATAGAGGGAGATTTGAATTGGATTTTTGATATGATTTACTCTTGTAAACAGAAAGCTATATGTAATTGAGTTTCATAGTTTCTAGGAAAGAATAACTTTGCTTTGATTTATTACTAAAAAAACATAGTGCAAGTTTAAACAAAACTCCATCTTGTTTAGTGAAACAAAATGCATGTTCAATCATAGTTTATTATTCAGATTCAATAGAGACAGAGAGAAAGAAGGGGTTTGACAGGTTTTTGTTTTCCTGAAGCTAAACAGGGACTAGCAATTTTGTACAATTCAACATGCACAGGTCAAACATTCAATCATATATTCAAATTTCTTGCATGAAAACCAAAGATTAACTTTACGACATCATGCAAACATTCACACAGCAACAAAAGATTGAAAAAAATGAGGGTTTACGCACCTTATTTTTCAGAAATTCCTGACAGTTTTCAAAACAAAGATGAGGCTTGGCAACTAATCTTCCTTTCCTACTTTAAAATTTGGGGCTTTAGATCTGCAAATTTAAGTTACAGATCTTTGTAATCTCCTTCTTAAGTTCATTTACTCAATTCATGAATAACAATAGTTTTTATTTTACTTACAGTTAGGATTTATAACAGAGAAGCCTTTTTATTGTCTGCAACTTGAAACTCGAAGTAGATTAAAGCTTTTAAGTCTTGATTCTTCCTGCAACAGATTGAATGCTATTGTATTAAATCTTGCTCCATTACAGATTGTAACCTCAAGTTCAATTTTTATTAAGAAAAATTACCTGCCTTTTACTTATTTCCAGAAATACTTGCACTGCCTAAAACCTGAAGCTTCACCTCTAAGGCAAATCTGCAGTTTTTGTTTTGAATTTGTTGTTGAAACTTGATTTAAAAATCATAATTTTTTAAACTATAAAGTTTAAAACAAAACTAACCTGAGAGATGAATGTATCACTACAGTTTGATGCTTAAGAAAACACTTCATATTTTAGTTTGAATTGAAGAAGAGGAGTTTTGACAGTTTCTCTTTTTTCTGAATTTTTTTCTTACTTGAGTGTTGACGTTAAGATTGCTAAATCCTTTTTGGTTACTGAACTTCAGAGCTTTTGAGGTTTAAAAATTTGAATTGAGAAGTTGAAAAGGTTTTTTGAATTTTTTTTATTTGATTATTTTATTAAAGTAATGATGGTTTGTGCCATTTGTGAAAAGATTTTTTTTATAAGACAAAATAAATTTATAAACTTTATTTTTTTTATATCGTATACACTTTACAAATAAATGTATTCCTTTATTCATTTGTATATATCTATGTACAATGTTAAAAGAATATAACTAACATTTACCTTACATATATTACATCTTAATGATTTTAAATGCTACCTACTTTTCAAAACATTTATTTTAAAGTTAAATTCAAATTTCAATTTTAAACTTGAAACATAGACATTTCATGTCCATTTGTATATTCACACTTATCTTGAACAAATTTAAATTAAATTTTAAATATGCATTCAATTTTACTCATATTTGTAATATACATAAATATATATATATATATATATATAAGATTTTAAATTCAAATGACTTTTATAAACATTTTTTATTTCAATATTTTAAACTCAAAATAAAAAGTGGAATTTTTATTTATATATTATTATCACTTATTTTTATTTGTTTGAGATTTATGTTCCAATTTATTTTCAAACTAAATTCCAAAAGTTTAAAATGTATTATTTATTTTAATTGATAATTTTGGGATGTTACAGTTCCGTGAAATAATACTCCCAGATTTGCAATAAACAAATAGACTGCACAATGTATTAGCATGTACAAACAACAAAGCATATTGCTTGTCAAAGATTTTGAGGGACATGCATGTATAGTACCAGTAATATATAGAATATGATGGAAAAAATATGTATAGTTCTAGTTTTAATGTCACATCCTTCACCTCATAAAATTCAAGTTTTATACTTGAGCATGGAAATTGGTTTCGATAAAGCAGCATCACAATGGAAGAAGTTATTAACCATTAAACAACAACAACCATTTAATAGATGAACATGCAGTCTATACCTTAATATTCTTGAAAACTCTTTTGTTTCCAAGATCAATAACAATGTTGCATATAACATCTGGAGGCAGCCCAACATTGAGTTTTACTTTCAGATTGCATAAAGAACCTATTTTCACCGTAACCTGCAAAATGTTAACATCTTGGTATAAAACTAAAATATACTATCCATGACAATAAACCAAAAACATATATCAATATTACTACCTCTATTTCTGGAGCTTGGTCAACCCAGTTAGGATTTTCTCTCGAAGTTTGTATTTGCTTATCTAAGTCGATATTCAGTTCATTCAATGATTCTCTCACTGTCCATTTTTGGGGTTTAGTACTGTCAAAATTCAAATCAGTCTTTTCCAAATTCTCAAACGTGACTTGAATGGATAAAAGAAAAAGAAAAAAAGATTAGTAACAGAATGATGAGCAATGGAACTCTTAAGTTGAAAATAGATTACGGTATATACTTTTAAGCAGTCTTGAAGTTGGCTAGGAATCTGTTTCAAAAAATCCAAGGCTGGAACAAGATTAGTGTGGTTTTCTTTTCTTTTCCAGTTGAAATTTCCTTTCAAATCACCCATCTATGCCAAAAAAGACAACAACTTCAGAGGATACCGAGGCTAAGTAAAAAATGTTGGAACTTCGTCACAAAGAAATACCGGTAGATAACCAGAATTAAGAAGAAAGCAGCTCTTACAATTGAGTTAAAAGCAGTAGTGAACCAAACAACTAAGACATTTAGCAGAAAAGGAATTACCAACAAAGATTGAATTATAGTGACCAGGAAAACGGAAAACCCTCACCAATGGATTTAAGTGATAGAGCAGAGAAGATAATAATGAATAATATACATTGAACAAAGTTGAATTGAATTGCTCTCAATGGGTAATTACCAATTAGGTCAGCTCCCCGAAGGCGTCCATCTTATATAATGTTTCAAAGCACTAGAGACACCGAATGTTCGCTCAAGGCTTTAAGGGCATCGATCGACAAAGGAAGAGAGCATCAAAGGAAGAGAGCATCGATCGACAAAGGAAGCACGAGCAATTGAAGACGACGACCAAAGCCCTAATTTCGAGAAAAGAGGAACGAAACAAAATAAAAGAAATAATAGGGCCGGCCTTCTTTTTTTAATAAAGGCTTTGCCTCTTACAATGGGCATTTTGTGACCTTTGTAAATTTGGCATCTATTACAACGGGCCTGAATGAACCGTTGTAATAGCCTTCTAGTACAATGGGCAACCAATGCCCGTTGTAAAAATGGCGTTATATATGACACCTTTTACAACGGTCCCGAATGGACCGTTGTAATAGCCTTCTACTTCAACGGGCAGCCAATGCCCGTTGTGAAAAGGGCATTGTAATAGGGTATTTTTGTTGTAGTGTATTAAGTTGAGATTGATTATGTTAATTAAGTAATTTAAGTATAATTAATTAATTTAATTAATTAATGATTAAGAATGAATAAATTAATAATTAAGGGTTATAAGAATTAATTAGAGGTTAATTAATTTGTAATTAATGATTATTAATTAGATAATTAGAGATTATTAATTAAGGATTAGGGATTAATTAAGAAATTAAGTTATAATTAATCATTATCAATTAAGTAATTAGAGAGTAAATACTTAAATGATGATTACTTAATGTAAGTAATTAAAGGATTAATCTGTTCAGGGTTCATTAATTTAATTAATAATTAAAGGTTAAATCCATTAATAATAAAGGTAAATTAGTGGAGGTTAATTACTTAAGGGAAGTAATAAAGGATTAATTACTTAGTGTAATTAATTAAAGGATTGATTAAGTAAAGAAATTAATTAAGGGCTAGTTAATTAATGAGTGTGATTAACTAAAGAATAATTAATCAATGTTAGTAATTATAAGATAATTAAATTGAGTAATTAATTAAGGATCAATGTAATTAAAATGGATAGGTAAAGGTTAATTAATTTATGTTAGTTAAGTGTTAATTACTTATCGCAATTAAAGGATAATTAGTCAACGGTGATTAATTAAGATGGATAATTAAAAGATGATTAATTAATTGGTTTGCAGTTAACTAATGCTAAGTAAGAGTAGTCTAAGTGATTAAAGATTATTAATTAATTTAATTAGAGATAGATTAAATTAATTTTGGAAGTGATCAATTTTGCTTATGATGATTGAATGATGTTAAATGCCTTGAATTGGTTAATATCTCTGATCTGAAATGTTTTGTGATACGATATGCTTTGGTGGACAGTGATATTGTGGTTATCTATCGATGATGAATTGCTGTGGACAAGTGGCATCTTGTATTTAAAGTTAAATTGAATTTCACCTGAATAATTTTGGTTAAGATGGTATTGAATTTGAAGAGACTAGGGTCGGGTATCAGTAAATACCCGAACCAACTTCGATTTGTAACATATAATGATTCTTTATAGATTGATATGTGAAATCAATAGGCCGAAATGGAATAATTTAAGTTACCGGACCATTTAAAACTAAGTAAAGGTACTTAGGGATTGATTGTGAATATAATTATTGACTATAGCAAGTTGCGAAGTTGTAGTGATGAACGAGTTGCCCTGGGTTATAAATAAGATTTATGCTTTTGTATTCCGTTTTAGATGGATTTACTCCGCTGGTTTCCAGCCTGGCCTGGGTGTTACTTCGATGTAATGCTCTGGTCAGACCGAATATTACAGCTTTTCAGGTGAGGGCGTTCTGGAGCTCAGGAGGCGAGCTGGATGGCAGGAACGTATGGAGTGTATTCTACTGTAATATATTGTAGTTAATCTGGGACATGTTGATTTTAACTGATGTATTGATGTAAATTAGCTGATACATTTTTCCTTTGTATAACTGCTATTTTATTTGATATTATATTTAATCCGCTGCGAATGTGAGATTTTGTGTTTTGTTTTCTATTTCTTCTTCGACCTCTTTTCTTCTCCACCCTAACTATCTGGAATTTACAGGATCGAAAATTTTGGGATTTTACTTTATTCCATTTTCTTTTCAAGAGCATACGGAATCGTGAAGCCTCATTTATCAAATCATTAGGTTTATATAAATCTTTCTTAAATCTTGGAATAATTCCAAATCATTTTCTCTTTTACTTAGGAAATCTTTTCCTAATCATTCATTAAATCTTAATTAAAGATTTCTTGTATTCAAGCTATAACTTTTAACTTAGGTAAAATGTTCTCAAATAATTTATTAAATCTTAGTAAAAGATTACTTTATTAACTTCAAATCGTAGTCTTGCAAATCAAAGATTTTCATAACAGAGTACAACCACCACTTTAAATATGGTAAATTTCATCTCTAGGGACTAATGGCAAGTAATCCTACATCACGAATATCTTTGTCTTCAACGATCTTTCTCTTAGAGTAATTCTAAGCAATTCATTATCTTTCTTTGGATAATATTTCAATTTCCTTCACATAACTCTCGATCCAACTTCCTTAACTTTTAGGCGGGTTGAAAACAATGTTATTTAAGACATCGTTTAAGATAAACCCTAAATAAATTTTTTTACAAAACATTTTTGAGTAAATAGGATCATAGAAATCATTCTAATTTTACTCAACATCAACTTCCGTATTCAAAAAGTGCTATGGGTGGAATAACGGTGAAATCACCTTTTAAGTTCCACGAATAGGACGAGTTCCCTCTTTGGATTTTAATACCAAGTATAAGAAGATTATCTCTATGCAATCCAAGTCATAATTTATTCATTTTGGAGACTGCCTAAATTTTTGATAATACTATCTTCTTATATTTTGGAAACTTAATACAATCTTTTTTATTTTAGAGCATCCGGGCTTTCCTTTCGATCCATTCCACCCCTCGCCTATGAAAAGAAAACATAGTTCAGGTAAGTTCCGGGCACTGATTGCTCCATCTCTAACCTTACATAAACACCTTGTTTTATCTTTTTAGATCTCACAAGCGGGAGAAAAGTACTAGTTGTTTCCACACTACTCAGTTTGTTATTATAGTCAATCTTCTTTATATGTTGTTTAAGTGGTATAAACAATTCCTCTTACCCATTTATTCAAACTCTCATTAAAACTTCCAAATCATATTTAAATTACTTAATTATTATTTTAAAATCATTCACAGAATATTTAGGAAAGAATTGTTAAGGTTGAAACTACGTTTCAAAAGTTATTAAAACTGCTGAGAAAAGCGTTGCGAAAAGTGTTGCAAATAGTGTTTTAAAAGCTATATTCTTAAAAACGACTTTTATATCATTTAGATATCTATATTTTCAACTCAAATTACTTTTAAAACATTTTTAAATATTTTTCGAATTTATTACATATTTTTAAAATATTTAAAATATCAATTTTAAACTTTGGACACTTTACTACAAAAAGCGCGATTTTCTAGAAAATAGATTTGGGCATATTTTAAAATATACAAGAAAAAATCTTGATTTTCTTTCTTTATTTCTTTAAATGTTTATAAAACATTTTTAACTCATTTTAAAACTATTTCCAAAAGGTTTTAGCATTCCATATACAGCATTTCGTTTTCAAAAGAAAAGTGATTTCCTTTGTGCTTATCGACGCGTATTAACGTGACGTGGAAAAAAAATAAATAATAATATCAAACAATCAATACTGGATGATCAAAGCATATATAATCATCCATAGAAATCATAACACAAAATCAAATATGTATATATATAAATAGGGATGTTAAATAGAGTTCCTTACCAAAAACCAAAGCGGTTAACTTCCTACCAACATTCTAATCAACCAACACTTCACTAATTTATCCATACTCCATTTAAACACTGGAAAACAACTTTCCCTTCCTTTGAAGTGCTCGATCAAGGCTTGAGATGGATGCAGGCCGAAAGTATAGATAAGAAGTGGTAGAGCTTTGACATTGAATTCTCAAAATTAGACTCGAAAAATAGGTCATCTTCTCTCTTGTTTTTGACCCTCTTGCTTCCAAAATTTGAAAACCTTGTTAACTAAAAAGTTGTTGAAATTCTTTTATATTGAATTGGAAAAAAGAATCACTTAGCTTTGATTAATTTTGAGGAACCTATGGTCAAAAGAAAAGGCGATATTCTCGGATTCACCAATATAATGCCTGAAAATGTAATTCAAATAATTGAGTTTCAGGTATAGCAAGCCTCAAAGCTAAAAAAGGTGATCACCATAAAAGTTGTAGCCATGGGAATTATATATGGTTAAAAAAAAAGAATTTGTTGATTTGGATCATTTATGATCAAGTTATGATCAAAATAAAATGACCTATTCTTTTGCTTAAAAACAGGGCCAGATAATATACTGGAAAGTAGTGTATTTTTGACATAGTTATCTTTATAATGAGAGAAAGTGGTCAACATGAAAGTTGTAGCCACTGGAAAAATACATAATTTTAAAAAAGGAATTTAATATTTTGGTTTTGATTTGAAGAAGTTATGGCCAAGAGAAAAGCGGTAAAATATGGAGAAAAGAGGAGTTTGATTTGAAGAGGATAAATATTGATTTTTTTGAATATTTTGACATTATTTCTTTATAATTTTTTATATGGCATGGAAGCCATTAAAGAGAAGAAAGATAAGATAAAGATTCTTGTGAAAAGAATAATAAAAAAATGTGAATGAAAGTGAAGAAGGAGGTGGATATTTATAGAAAAAGAAAGAAGTAGTAAATTTACCAAAATAACCTCTTACAAAATTACCTAACTAACCTTACTTCAACCTAAAAAAATCTCTACTTTTTCAATACTAAACATCATTTTTCACATCCTTACATTGTATCTTAGTCACTTAAAGATTAAGTAAAAATATCACAATTATGTTGGCTTCGAGTTGATGTGATTTCATGTTTACTTTTTCTTACTTTTGTTAATTCTTACTTACTTTTCCTAATGACTTCTATAAGTTTTCTAATTTTATTTAATAAAAGTGAACATGTTTAGTTATTATTGTAATATATATGTTAAAATATGTTAATGAAGGTGCGATAACGTTGCGGCAACTTATTTTGAATAAAACGCTGATTTTGGACAAAACGTTTTACGGTCATATTTTGACATTTTTGTTAAACTATTTGTTCATGCAAACCAAACTTCAAAATAAATTTTTTATTATATTTAAATAATTAAAAAAAATTATATTTGACTTGTAAAATAGTACAAAACAATATCCAAATCTATTTATAAAAATAGGACATCTATTTGAAGGTAAGCGACGAAATTTGTCAACTTTATAAAACAAGTTTTATATATTTATCGAACCATTATACATTAAATTACTATTATTATTAAATGAATTTGATATCGATTATACATATATATTTAGGAGGAATTATTTATCCTTTAAACAAATTTCATGAATATTTATCCTACTTTATCGGAATCCGACTCTTGTCAATTTTACAATGGGAATCCAAAATCGTTATTCAATGTCAAAAATAAGTTTACCACTCTTATTTATCATATAAAACTTGATTGTTGAAGTTTTAAAATTCAACATTTGAATATTTAAATAAATTAAATATTCCATTTCAAAGTGGTAAATTTACAAGTCGTTACATTGTCCCCTACTTAAAAGAATTTCGTTTCCAAAATTACCCTGAACCTAAACCCACAATATTTTACCTAAATCATTATTTCACAAACTTAAACCCATAAGATGTACCCAAATCATCTGTATATAATATCTGATTTGATCTTCCATTCGAATCCACCACTTTATTTCCGAATTAGTATCAATCTCCCGATCCTTTAGTACGGACTCTGATCAAGGTTCTAGATCAGATACACTTGCTTTCCTTACATAGCTCTCAACTATGATAGAAAACTCGAGTAACTAACCACAAAAACATCATCAATGCTCGCCGTCAAAAAATGGAGTGATAAATTCTTTTCCAGATCAGTGTAAACACGTCAAAGTTCCATACTCGGATATTAAATCAAAATTTGTGTGATGAAATGATTTACGTATAAATTACATATTTATTAATATTGTTTTTCCAGTTATACCAAATTCTCTGTATTCACATCCTTTTTTTATTCATTTTTTTAGTATATTTCATTTAATACTACTATTTTTTAATAATCATTTCGTAAAATTATTGCTTAAGTTTATTATTTCTTATGAACACAACTATTTAAATCCATCACTTTTAAAAACTTAAATCCAAATCCTTATTTAATGGTAGAATTCATTAGTAAAACTTTATCAAGGTTACAAATACATTTTAAAGATTCATGATTTTACTTAAGTGTATAAATAGTTCGGGACTTGAATCAATTTTTGTATTATACCTTTTTGCATTCTAACGGTATATATATATATATATACATATACATACATATACACACATCCCAAATTCCCGATCGGTTTTATATTCGAGTGAATTTGTAGGTTGTTATCGTTTCAAATACACGATTGCAAATAAATTTCTTCACTTTTAAATCATTTTTATTTATAATCTCATTTATAAATTATACGTTTTCAATTTCATTTACTTAAAACATTATGCAATGATATATCTTTTACCAGAATATTCTATAAATTCCTTAGCTTTGAGTTTGGTGTGATTCGGAAATTTTCGTCTATCAAAAATCGTCGAGAATCCCGCTTTATCTTATCAATTAGTGATTTTAAATTTATCTTTGGTTTAAACACTTTTATGAATATTACTAATCAATATATCAATTAATGATTCACATTATCTCTTTAACTTAAGAAAATTATATAGATCGAGCAACTCCGAAATAATACCAAGGAACTGGGTACTACCAATAGTGTTATATATTCTCTGAACAAGAAGAGTAATACATAAGAGAAGTGTTTACCATCCGAACACATTTGCTTTCCATTTTTAGTTTACTTTTGAGCCATTCGAAATAGTAATAATAAAATATCTCTTTTTATTTGAAATAATACCCTTTTCAAAATCCTTTATAGATTACTTTTGTCTATAAAACCTATTTTATAAATTCTTTTTATCATATATCATTAACTTCATTTAAATTACCATAATTCTTTTAAATTATTCGAAATTTAAAATTTCATTCCTATATATTTTCCTTTTACAAAATCATATTATATTTTGTTTTTATCTTATATGTCCGTTCCTTAAACCAATCTTATTATCAAACACCTTATAGTCAAATCGTGAAATTTAATTCACAAGATATTTGTATTTTAAATTTTAAATTAATCAATTGATCAATTTATGACAGTACCAAAAAATTATCATTTCTTAATTTATTATTTTGGAATAAGTATTAAAGATTTAATTACCTAATAAAATTTCTTACTTATCGATTATCCTTATGAAACATCTTATAGTCAAAATGTGAAACTCTAATCACAAGTTGTTCATACTTAAATTTCATTAATCTTGATTTTTAACTATATAACTTTTCAAAATATATACTTTGTAATCAAAATATAATCCTAGGTATTTTGACAATTTTTCAAAACAAAACCTTTATATAACATTATCAAATAGGCGCTCATATGTTATATTCTCAACTTATTATAGGGTGTTAATAACCCAATCTATAATGAGTAACTCATCCTAAGATATTACTAATCCTACCTCTGATGAGTCTTTACCCCACTAAAGTCAAGGTTCTCGCTTAACCTTCAGCACTGATACCAAATGTGATGACCCGCTTTTTCGTACCCTTTGAATCGACAATAAACCACACATGTCCAACTCAAATTGCATGAAATGAAGGAATATGAAGGGTAATAAAGAAAAATAGATAGAACAGAATCTCATATGAATGGAACAACATATAATATAGAATAAAAATTTACAGCGGAATTTTTTTAAAAACATATATCGGAGTCTAACCTAAATTCAGCTTAGACAGTTATAAACAACTGTCCTTAAAATTGCTAACAAACGCCAAACTAGAACTTACAAACCATAGCAGATAATAGAACATGTCATACATAAATGAATATCTCCAGCTCTCCTCAAGAAACTCCATCCGTCTTCAACTAAATCTTAAACTACTCGGATCTGACCCGAGTATTGAAAATACCTGTATCAGGCTTGATAAACGAGCATGAGAAACTCAAATATAAATGAAAGTGTCATATATCAGCATTTGAATAAAATCCTTTGAAAAGAAAGAGTATCTCATAAGACCACACCTACACATAAACATGGACGGTTTTTACCTTATGATGACTAAAAGACTTTTATATCAAAACAGTTGATATTATTTTTAATGACAACCACTTTGAAAAAATTTGCAAATAAACTTATTAATCTTATCCAAAATAGTTACCTACATAGCATTTCGAGGCTATTCATTACGCCAATACAAACAAAACCGCAGGTTCTTATTGGAGAATGGATTTCCATACAAATAACCAGGTGAAGGGACTACCATTCGACAGTACATCTCTAGAGGAATGTACCGAGGATCATCGCCAATGTTTCTCTACCAACACATGACCGGTCCATCTCTTTAACTAGATTGTACCGAATATATCATCCCTCGGTCATTATCAACCTTTAAAACGAGCGCCCAAGCATACAAACCACAATAATTTACATCTCGAACGTCATAGTGGGAAGAAATATATTTAGAAGGGGATGATCATACCCTAATTCAGAATGACCCACTTAGCCTTGCTGCATCTAACCCTCTCTCGGTCATTTTCAGTTGATGAGGCTCGAGGCTACGATCAACTTGTCACATAGCACATATTATATCTCTAAATGCCAATTTTCCATTTCCACTGAGTACAAATTACCTTCCACAAAAATACAACCCTCTAGCTCGTACGTCTCATGGAGGTTGTTAAGCTAAGAGAAGTTTCCATGTCCGCCATCACTGATGTACGTTTATAAAAACCAATGTACGAAATCTTTAGAAATGCAATGTTAGACAAACATCCATAGAAGTTGTCCAGGAACAAGACAAACTGAAGGCAGTCCCCTACTACCTCTAGTAGCGAGTAGTCCTTGCAATCAAAAAAATCACCACAACGAGGAGACCACTACTATAAATAACTCTATAATGGGAGCTACCCGGAGCATGTCAACAAGCTGCCCTCAGGCTATGAAGATCCACGGTCTTCAATAATTATCATCTTCAACATTTCTTGACATTCGAACGTATCGTTAACGCTAAAAATGTACGCTAACACCCCAGTGTAAGTTGTAGTAAAGTGAAAGCACCACCCGTTGGTACGGGAACTAGGGATAAGCAGAAAATAACAGAAAAAAGTAAAGTGACAGTAGTTTTTATAGTGGTTCGGCTTAATGTCAAGCCTACACCCACTTTACTCCTCTTTATTGTTGATTCAATTACAACTTTTTCAATGATTTTTCATTACAACACAACAAAGACGGGTAGCTAGAAATTCAGTGCAGAAGAGCACTTCGAATTCATGTTGTATGTGCTAGATTTCTTCCCAAAGTTCGTTGAGGCGTCTTCGGTATTTGAAGTGTTGGATGAGTTGAGAAAACAGCAAAGTATAGGCGTTCCATAAATGAGCCAAAAGTCCTTCTCCAGGTGGAATAGGAGGGGTATTTATAGGGAGATTCTGGAGTTAGATCGGCAAGGGCGACCTAAGGGCTAGGTCGGCCATGTTATAGGCCGTGGGCGACCTAAGGAGTAGCAGGAGAGGGAGTGGCGACCTAAGGGATTACGGCATAAGGGGTAGCGGCATAAAGGCCAGCGACATAAGGAAGTTGCCTTGGTCTGTTTAGGTCGTGAGCGACCTTGTAGAAGATGTAGTATGCAGCTTAGGTCGTAACTCGTTAAGTCGCTAGGACTTTTAGGTCGTTGAGTAACTGAGTCGCATGGTTCTTTAGATCGGTAAGTCGATTGGTCGTGAAAAGGAGATGTTAAGTTGTTAGGTCGCTGGACATGTAGGTCGTTAGGTCGCTGGATATGCAGCTCGTTAGGTCGTTGGGTTCCTCTGTTATGATATACTGTTGCCCTGTGTTGGTCGCTAGGTCGTGCTGTGGATCTGCATAGGTCATTAGGTTGTCACATGCTTAGGTCGCTTATCACGTTAGGTCTTGTATCGCGTTAGGTCGCTTATCATGTTAGGTCGCTTGAGCTCTTCAGCCTTGTTAGCTCGCTCACACTTTAACTCGTTAGCTCCCTTGAATCCTTTAAGTATTTGAGTCGCTGTTCAGGATGGTGTTAACACTTGCCCCTCGAAGTATACGCCTATGTCATATGTGGTGTGCTTGGATCTAACTGTTCTAGGTCGTGGGCGACTCAACAGGCTCGCTAGGTCGCGTGCTGATATGTCTTCCTTTCTTTCCCCTATATAAGTTATTAGCTCGATTCTTCCTCCTCATTCCACTGCTTGTATTCTGCCGCCGCCATTGCCATTCTTGAGCTCGCGAATCATCAAAGTGAAACTCCTTGTTGCTCCGATCTTCACTCCTAACAACAATTTTAGGTAAATCGATCCCCTCTCCATTGTATTTGCCATCGATTTCCACGTAACCACTTCCACATGGTTTTTGTTACTTCGCCATAAGACTGCTTCCTGATTGAATGCGCTTTTAGGAAACACGGAGGAGATTACGGAGTTTAAGGTGTTTTGGGAAGACGATGACATGTGATGTTAATGGGTTAGTGGATAGCGGATTATGCCGTGGTGTCTCGAGCAAAGCAATGGTTGATGGCAAAGCGTGATTGAAGAGTAGGGCATAGGGGTTTCGATGGGAGATAGCTTGACATTGCCGAGTTGCTTCAGAAGCAACCTAGTAAATTTGATCGACCTAAATACCTTTACGACCTAACAGATTTGGCCGACCTAACAATCTTTATGACCTAACTTCGTGCGACTTAAGCTATTTTCGACTTAACTTTTTAGGTCGCATGTGTATTCAAGCGACCTAGGACTTAGCCAAATTTGCACTGCCTTGCCTTGAAGTCTCATGCCTTGAACTGCTGAGATATCATGCCCGAACTTGTTGCAATTCTTTACAGATTACATAACTTTAATGCTAACAATCTATTAAACATAACATTTGCATAAAAACAGGAGGAATATACTCATCATCGACTGCCCAAATCGAATGATGGATTAGATTAAAGAACTGATACTTTACTTAAGCAAAATAGTATAAATCTGATTAAAGATGAAGTGATGTGAATCAACTGATTTAAGTGGAGCATCAACGCAAAATTCATACAGTCATCACTGCTTATTGCTAAATATCATTTGCATTGATACTACACTTAACCTTGATTTAATAACAAGCCTCGAACCTTCCTGAATTGATGTGCATCAATCAGTATTATCTCAAGTTTTATTTTATTTACTTGTTATTTCAGTAGTTTTGCACAACACTTCACACACTTTTAGGAAACGTGCACCTTCATATTTGAATACCCAGTTCCTGGTGTATAATGACTTCTCAATAAGAAGAGATAGTAGGGCAAGCTGGAGAGGTCTTCCCAATAGCCAACCCCTTGGATAATCCCCCGGAAAGAACTTCAACTACTCTGAATCAACGGGTGTTCAATCAATTATGTATTCTGTTCGGTATCGCTGAAGCAGTCGCTTTGCTTCCTGGGGTAAACGATACTGCTGACAGGCCACCACTCGGTTTTATCGCAGTTAATCGTCAGATGTGCTTGAGTGGAGCTATTCCTTCCTTTAATGATTTTCTTCAACAACTCCTTCTTCGACTAACTATCTCTCCCTTCTTGTTGCACCCCAATGGCTACGCCATCTTGATGGGACTGTGTGTACTGTTCAGGAGGACACTTGACCGTCTTCCGAGCTTTGAAGAGATTTGTTATTTGTGCACATTTGCGAAGAACAAAGATCATCCTTCTATCATACTTGTGAGAAGCGCAAGGAACCGTAAATTGATCACTGATCTTCCTGAAAGCGCCCATGGGTTTTTGAACCAATTTTCTTCATCCGTTGCCCCCCAAGATTCTACGGCATTTGGAGAGTAAGAAGTAAGCTTGCCAATCTCCGTTCTTTCAATTTTTGAACTTTTCAAAATCCGAGTTGTTAAGTGCTAACTTCATTCTTTACTTTTACAGCACTTCCTCCTCTTTCTAAAGATTCCAGCCACAAGTCAACTTTTGAAAGACTAAGTGCCATGTCCATCGAGGAGAGAAGAATTAAGTTCTTACTGAAGGACGAATTTTTGCATCAATTTGGACTTCTGCACTCCTCCCGATTCACTCAGCTTCGTGATGCCCTCGGTTCTCAAGCAGAGACATCAGATGCCCTGATTTCCGCAAAGGAGCTTACACCAAAGGAACCTGTTGCAGAGGCCTCATTGGTGAAATGTTCTACTCCTGTTGACGGTGCGGGGTCATCTGGATAGCTTACACTTCCCCCGGTTATCGAAGAAGAGGAAATTCCTTAACACCCCGGGAAGGCTGCTGATGAGGGAGCTGAGAAAGAGAGTTCCGATAGGCATGATGGCGATGACATCTTCGGAGAGCTGAGCGATCTAGTGGTGACTTCACATGAGCTCTTCAAAGACGATACCACTGCTTCTAAACTTCCTTCTCCAGTAGTCGAAGTGACATTAGTTTTGCAATCAACTCTATCAACTCAAGAGAAAACTCTTAAGCCGAAGAGTGGTTTGTGGCTTGACGCACGTAGTTCACACGCCACACACACTTAGGATTTTGGCAATCTTGTGCACTTAACTTCTTTACTTTGAAGATTCTTAAATTTTGCATCTTCTTCACTTTCAGGTTCTCCAATGGGGCGTAGCGGCTCATACTATGATGATTTTCAGCGCTATGGAAGACGCGACTCTTATGATCTCAGGCGGTATCTTCCTACACCGAGGGAAACTGATGAAGAAAGAGCCGCAAGAAAAGCTCATAAGAGGCGGGCTTATGAGGAGCGCTATGGCAGAAGGGATGAACGACATGATTCTTCCCAAAAAGATGATGATTCTCACAAAAGAAAATCTCATGATGACAAAGGGAAAGGTCATATCATTGAAGACCCAAGCAAGTGGGCCAAGCTTAGTGAAAGGCCGGGGTATGCAATTTCTGAAAAGCCCGCTGCTCCCATCTCTTTGGAAATCACTTCCAACTCTCCTGCCTTTCAAAGAGCTGATATTCAAACGATCATCAACAGGCCTCCGTATCAGATTGACAATGCCCCGCCTGCACTCCAAAGCCGGTTTCCAAAGTGGTGTTTAAAAGGAGTACGCTTCGACTAGGACCTGGTTCCCATTGACAAGCAGACCATGCTAAGGAATCTCGATGCTGTTAAGCTTGACATTGAGAGAATGTCTTAATGGAAAAAGCTAGTTGATGAGCTTCAACGGGTGAATCGCTTAAATCTTGAGGCTATGTTAACCATGGAGAGCGATAAGTCCGAGTGGCAGAAAACTCTCAACCAACACGATGCAGAGATGAAAAACATCACCGCTTACAATGAGAACCTTGAAAAGAAAATTGAAAAACTCAAAGAAGAGCTTGCCACTTCTTCCACTTCCTATACTCAAAAGGAAGAAGTGCTTCAAAAACAAGTGAAAGATGCCCATGCTGGTCAAAGAGACATTTTGGCTAGATTCGAGGTGCAACAGCAAATTGTAGAAAGCTACCGCACTTATGTTGCTCAGTTGCGAGAAAAAACAAGCTCCCAGGACATGGAGTTTGAAGTGTTAAAAGCTTGGCTTTCTGAAGTTGAAAAAGAGCGTGATGAGCCATTGCCGGCAAAGAAGCAACCGAAGAATCTCATAAGGAAACTAAAGCCAACATCAGCTCTATCTTATTCGAATTTTATTTGCACAACGTCCTGGAGCACGGTAGCCTTTCGTTTTTGGGCCCGAAGTACGAGATTACCTTGGCCGAAGTGTGGGAGGCCGCAATTGATATGCTTGGAGGCGCTGGCTATACCGAGGCAGATCTTGAGGCGCACTATCTGGATGATGAGGCACGTGTTGCCCTTGCCGGGGGAAGGAGCAACTTGCAAAAGAGCGAGCCGGAACAGCGGAAGGAGAACATTTAAGGAAGGCACATTTGACCGACCCGAATCTTCCTTCGGTTTCGGCCGACATTGATATCATTGGCCCCAGTTCCCATTCTTCGCCTCCTGCCAAAGCTGACATTGAAATTGTAACTACTAATACAGGCGATAAGGCTCAAGAAAGCACTGAAGCACAAGGCTTTGAAGTTGACGTGATAAAGCCAACTTCTCCAGGTAACTTCAACCTTGATTTAGCTCAAGTGGACTACTTGTTCGCTTCACATGAGCTTGATGAACTTTTTTATTATTACTTAAGCCTTGACGCGCCACTATCTCCTCTCTTTGCGAGGAATACTGATTTTGACTTCTCTTCTTCTGTAGTGAAAATGCCAAGTGCTGCACAGACTTCTCCTCATCCAGCTGTTCCACCTCCATCTCTTCAAATTACGCCTCCTTCTGCTTCTCAGCCGGGGTCACAAGAAGAATTAATAGAAGCTCTTCAAGGCTTGGATGACCCGATCACTTCACAAGAGCAGAAGGCTGAGGAACTTGAAGAAGGTGAAAGGACTCCGGAGAAATTTTATGTCGATGACACAAAGTTGTCTGAACTTATCACTCCGTGCAGTGAGTCTTCTTCAAGGAAGAGAGGCAAGCGCACAACTTCAAAGTAGAGAAAGAAAAGCACTTCTGCTGGTGAAGAGAAAGCAAAGGTAGATCCAGCTGTACCTCTTTCTCCTTCTTCCCCGACTCGTTTAGGCCGTCTCCCAAAGCTAACCATTAGGCCAGGCGATGGCTCTAAAGGTGGCGGGAAGAAGAAATAGCGAGTCTTGCTTTCCTCTTCTTGTTTTGCTTTTCTGCTTGTATATAAAGGCTTGTATTGACCGGAGATTGTGCAGGTACCGGCCCCCGCTTTTTGTAACCTACACATGTATGGAATTTTTTTATAGTATAGAATAAAATGATTCTTTTTTACTTGTACAATCTTTTGACTGTATTTTTGAATGCATTTATTCCTCATTTTTGCACAAATTTCTTCATTTTCTTTGTGTGATATTGCAATAAGCTTGTGGTATGCTGTTTGTGCGTTGCTTTTATTAATATAGCTATATTGTATTGCCCCCATACCACGGCTTATTGCCATTTCTTTCATTTTGGTACGGCTTTGGAGAACAATTCTTCTGTTTTGAGAAGACTTGTACTCTCAATCTGGAGAACAACTCTTCCATTTTGAGAAGGCTTGCACTCTTACTTTAGAGAATAATTTTTCCATTTTGAGGAAATATTACTCTGCTTTAGTAGAGTGTGCCTTGTATTGGAGAAGTCTTCTCGCTCTTTTATTTTGAAAAAGTTTTTACACTTCATTTTCATAGATAGTCACTTTTATTTTGGACAAGTGTATTCCCCTACGCGGTGAAGTGGGCCTCCGAAAAGGCTTTGATCTGTTTGTGCCTCCGAAGAGGGCTTTGATCTGTTTGTGCCTCCGAAAAGGGCTTTTGTCTGTTTGTTCCTCCGAAGAGGGCTTTTTTTTATTGTGCCTCTGAAAAGAGGGCTTTTTTGTTTGTGCCTCGAGAGAAGGAGTTTTTGTGTATGCCTCTGGAAAGAGGGCCTTTTGTTTGTGCCTTGAGAGAGGGCTTTTTGTTTGTGCCTCTGGAGAGAGGGCTTTTGTTTTTTCCCTGTACGCGGGGAAGCGGGCCTCCGAAGAGGGCTTCGGCACTTCAACTCTGGTGAAGCGGGCCTCCGAAGAGGGCTTTGGCACTTCAACTCTGGTGAAGCGGGCCTCGGAAGAGGGCTTTGGCACTTTAACTCTGGTGAAGTGGGCCTCCGAAGAGGGCTTTGGCACTTCAACTCTGGTGAAGTGGGCCTCCGAAGAGGGCTTTTGCCTCCGAAGAGGTCTTTGATTGCCTGGAAGTTACTTTCTCACAGTTAAATGGATTCACGGGGCGGACGCAAGTTACTTAATTGGATGTTCATTTGCACAAACGATCGCAACCAGTTAACAAGGGCCGTGTGCCTTCCGCATGGGAAGGTGCCCCTCCGGTGATTCCACCACCCTTATTAGTTGAGAAGAGCACTTTCATTTTTCAGCGTGCCTCGTTAAAGGCTTTATCCTCCGAAGAGTTGTGCCTCCGAAGAGGGCTTGTGCCTTCGAAGAGGGCTTTAATTAGTTGGTTCGCCAGGAAGGTTGCGTCTCACGGTTAAGTGGATCCGTGGGGCAGAGGCAAGCTATCCAAACGGATGTTTGTTTGCACAAACGATCGCAATCAGTTAGCAAGGGCCCGGTGCCTTCGCTTTAGGAAGGTTCTCCTCCGGTGGTTCGACCAACCTTTTTGTTTAGGGGCAAGACTCCGTTTTGGCTGTTTTCTGTCTGCTCGCCCTTGTCTTTCCACCATCTGCCTCTTAGCGATTCCTCATTATCGTTTCCAAGCACATGTTCTTTTCCTTTGCAAGTTGTTTGCTTTTCTTTTTCCAAAGAAGTGTATTTCATCGTTAAGTGAATCCACGGGACAGACGCAAGCTACCTAATTGGATGTTTGTTTGCAAAAACGATCGCAACCAGCTAGCAAGGGCCTGGAACCTTCACTTTGGGAAGGTGCCCCTTCGGTGGAATCACTAACTGTTTGTAAGAAGCACTTCTTATGTTGGAATTGAATCTGGAATTTTTGTGGCTTGACATTTGTTTATTAAATGATTTTAGGGATCGCTTGGCCTTGTGATGTGTTGAATAGGTAAGCTTTGCTTTGATGGCCTGCAATGTTAAATCGACATTTTAGCAATATATTTAAGATATCTGCATATCGAAATGAAACAGGTATTTTATAGCAGTAGAGAACAAAAGATCTATTGTAAAATCAGTGTGAATCGATACAAGAATGATACATCCATAATCATTTTACAAATTTAAAGAATGCTTTTAAGTAAAATATGGACGCAAGTAATTGCTATTTCAGGCTCTCGGAATTGGATCTCAATAATTGAGCTATGCCGGAGCTTGAATACTTTGCGAGAGAATTTGCCTTTAGTCCGAAACTCTTTCTTGACTTGGTATAGAGCAAATCGGTGCATATCTCAAAGCGTGAGAATATCTTTCCATCTCATCCCAACTTGTTCCCGCTGGGTGAGGACCCCTTGTGATAACATTAATGATAGGCCTATCAGATTCCTGCGCTGCAGCCCTCTCATCTGAGCCAGATTGATAAGTAGGAACTAGTTGCCCCTGATTAGATGAGGTTGGGTCGTTTCTGTTTCTCTTCACATATTGTTGAAGTTTATTCTGTCTTAATAGCTCCTCAATCAAACTCTTTAAATGGCGACATTCATTAGTGTCATGGTCGGGTTGATTGTGGAATCGACAGAATCTTTCATCATGCGCAACATTTTTCCCAAGCCTTAACTTAGGTGGTTTAGGGTATTCAACAACATCCTTGGTTGCGAAAAAGATATTCTCTGGAGTATCAGTCAAGGGAGTAAAATCTGAAGATCCAAAGTGGCGAGCTTTCTTCGTATCTTTTTGCTTTTTCCTGCCATTATTCTCCCTCTTCTGGCCATGAGATTCCTTTTTGTTAGGAGCAACGTTGTTATTCCCAACTTCATTCATGACTACTTTTGCTGGCACAGGAAGGCTTTCAAGACGCATGAATTCATCGGCTTTTTTGTAGAACTTTTCAAGCGAATTTGGCTCTTTCATCTTCAGCCATTTTCCGAATTCACTTGATTTGTCAATGGCTCGCATCAAGTACGTGAGAATCATCCGAGGCTCCGCATTGTCAACTTCAGCTAAGGCCATGTTGAAGCGGTTTAAGAAAGAATTGAGTGGATCCCTGGGGTTTTGCTCGAGGCTAGATAGTGACATTATATCCTTGGCCTTTGAAGCATATAACCTAAACTGATCTTTGAATTTCCGAATGAGGTCAGAAAATTGATCCACAGATCGAACTGGCTGCTTTGTGAACCAAAGCAGGGCCACTCCTTCTAAATACACCGGAAAGTACCCGCACTTGATCTCATCCGATGCTCTGGCACCAGTCATATGCTAGTCATACTTGTACAAGAACTTGTTAGGGTCACTTGTGCCCCGATAGGCTGGAATAGTAGGAGGAACAAACTTCCTCGGAAATTCAGCTTTAAGGATTCTTTCAGTGAAAGGAGTCTTGCTTGGAGCAAACCCCCAGTCATTCTCATCTTCTTCCCTTTGCATGCTTTCTTTCATGATTTGTCAAACCATTCCCGAAAGGTACTCCTCATCGTTTAGAGGCCCGGCGGGACAGACGTCAGCTACTTTTTTGGAAGTTTGCCTAGACAAATGTTCGCGAAGAGTTGGCTGCAGCCTTGAACCTTCAGCTTGGGGAGGTGCCCCTTCGGCGGTGCCAGCTGTTCTTTGAGGAATACTCTTTTCTTGAGAAACATGAACATCTTCAGCAAATATTTCTTCATTGTCTCCTGGTTACTGATTAACTCCAAGCAGAGCGTTCAACCACTCCAACATCAAAGCGTTATGGGCTTCCATTTGTTGATATAATCTAGAAACTGCTGCATCTAACTCGGCCCTTGTAATTCCAACACTAGGAGCCGCTTCATTTGATGCGGGAGAAGTAGCAGTATTTTCATAAGCACTTCCAGATCTAACAGATTTACCTTTCCTTCCAGGAGCCATGATCTTAGATAAGCTTTTGGTTCTTAAAGAAAGTCTCTCAACAAATCTTTGTGGAGCAATGATGAAAGCACCCCTGAGTTCAGCTCTCAATGAAAGCACCAAAAATGCTAACGCTAAAAATGTACGCTAACACCCCGGTGTAAGTTGTAGTAAAGTGAAAGAACCACCTGTTGGTATGGGAACTAGAGATAAGCAGAAAATAACAGAAAAAAGTAAAGAGATAACAGTTTTTATAGTGGTTCGGCTTAATGTCAAGCTTACGTCCACTTTAATCCTCTTTATTGCTGATTCGATTACAACTTTTTCAATGATTTTTCATTACAACACAACAACGACGGGTAGCTAGAACTTCAATGCAGAAGAGCATTTCGAATTCATGTTGTATGTGCTAGATTTCTTCCCAAAGTTCGTTGAAGCGTCTTCGGTGCTTGAAGTGTTGGATGAGTTGAGAAAACGGCAAAGTATAGGCGTTCCAGAAATGAGCCAAAAGTCCTTCTCCAGGTGGAATAGGTGGGGTATTTATAGGGAGATTCTGGAGTTAGATCGGCAGGGCGACCTAAGGGCTAGGTCGGCCATGTTATAGGCCGTGGGCGACCTAAGGGCTAGAAAGAGAGGGAGTGGCGACCTAAGGGATTACGGCATAAGGGGTAGCGGCATAAAGGCCAGCGGCATAAGGAAGTTGCCTTGGTCTGTTTAGGTCGTGAGCGACCTAGTAGAAGATGCAGTATGCACCTTAGGTCGTAACTCGTTAAGTCGCTAGGACTTTTAGGTCGTTGAGTAACTGAGTCGCTTGGTTCTTTAGATCGGTAAGTCGGTAGGTCGTGAAAAGGAGATGTTAAGTTGTTAGGTCGCTGTACATATAGGTCGTTAGGTCGCTGGACATGCAGGTCGTTTGGTCGCTGGGTTCCTCTGTTGCGATATACTGTTGCCCTGTGTTGGTCGCTAGGTCGCTAGGTCGTGCTGTGGATCTGCTTAGGTCGTTAGGTTGTCACATGCTTAGGTCGCTTATCACGTTAGGTCTTGTATCACGTTAGGTCGCTTATCACGTTAGGTTGCTTTAGATCTTCGGCCTTGTTAGCTCGCTCACACTTTAACTCGTTAGCTCGCTTGAATCCTTTAAGTATTTTAGTCGCTGCTCAGGATGGTGTTAACACGTATACATTGGTTCGAAGTAGATCTAAGATAGGAATCGCCCAAATTTCCTTCGAAATCCAATTATCGATAAAAAAATGTTAAGTTCATATGTGGATATTAATCATCAATCAATTACTTCAACTTTTATAAAATATTTTTCTTAGATATATTGTTTTCAATTTATTCCATTTTCTTTTCAAGAGTATATAGAATCATTAAGCCCCATTTATCAAATCATTTGGTTTATTTAAACCTTTCATAAATCCTGGAATAATTCCAAATCATTTTCTCTTTTACTTAGGAAATCTTTTCCAGATCATTTGTTAAATATTAATCAAAGATTTCTTATATTCAAGTTATAACTTTTAACTTAGAGAGAATATTCCCAAATAATTTATTAAATCTTAATAAAAGATTTCTTAACTTCAAATCATATTCTAGCAAATCGAAGATTTTCATAACAGATAACTACTGCCACTTTAAATATGGTAAATTTCATCTCTTGGGACTACTAATAAGTAATCCAACATCACGAATATCGTTGTCTTCAACAACCTTTGTGTTAGAGTAATTCTAAGTAATTCACTCTTTTTTTTGGGTAATATTTTAATTTCCCTCACTTAACTCTCGACCCAAATTGCTTAACTTTTAGGCGGGTTAAAAACAATGTTACTTAAGACATCCCATATGATAAATCCTATAAATTTTTTACAAAACATTTCGAGTAAATAGGATCATAGAAATCATTCTAATTTTACTCAACATCAATTTCCATATTCAACAAGTGCTATGGGCGGAATAATGGTGAAATCATCTTTAAATAAATTCATGAATACGACCAGTTCTCTCTTCGGATTTGAATACCAAGTATAAGAAGATTATCTCTATGTAATCCAAGTCATAATTTATTCATTTTGGAGATTCCTTAAATTTTGGATAATACTAATCTTCTTCTATTTCAGACACTTAATACAATCCTTCTATTTTCGAGCATTCGGGCTTTCCTTTCGATCTGTTCCACCCCTCGCCCAAGAAAAGAAAATATAAACCAGGTAAGTTCAGGACACTGATTGCTCTTTTCCTAACCTTAGTTAAACAACATGTTTTGTCTTCCCAAATCTCACAATTGGGATAAATGCACTAGTCATTTTCGCAATACTAAGTTTGTTATTATATTCAATCTTCTTTACTTTTTGTTTAAGTGGTATAAACAATTCCTCTTACCCATTTATTCAAACTATCATTAAAATATCCAAATCATCTTTAAATTACTTAATTTTTCTTTTAAAATCATTCACAAAATATTTAGGAAAGAATTTTTAAGTTTAAAACTACGTTTCAAAAGTTAATAAAACTGCTACGAAAAGCGTTGCGAAAAGTGTTGCAAATAGTGTTTTAAAAGCTATATTCTTCAAAACAACTTTTATATCATTTAGATATTCATATTTTCAACTTAAAAATATTTTAAAACAATTTAAAAGATTTTTAGAATTTATTTCATATTTTTAAAACATTTAAAATATCAATTTCAAACTTCGGTCACTTTACTACGAAAAGCGCGATTTTTTTGGAAAATTTATTTGGACATATTTCAAAATATATAAGATGAAATATTGATTTTCTTTATTTATTTAAATGTTTATAAGACATTTCTCACTCATTTTAAAACCGTTTCAAAAAATTTTAAGCATTCCATATACACCATTTCATTTTCAAAAGAAAAGTGATATCCTTTGTGCTTATTGACATGTATCAACGCGGCTTGGTAAAAAAATATAACAATCATATCAAACATTCAATACTTGATCATCAAAGCATATATAAGAATCCATAGCAATCATAACACAACATCAATCATGTATATATATAAATAGAGATGTTACATAGAGTTTCTCACCGTAATGCAAAGCGATTAACTTCCTATCAACATTCTAATCAACCAACACTTCACTAATTTATCCATATTCCATTTAAACTCTAGAAAACAACTTTCCCTTCCCAAGAAGTGCTTGGACAAGGTTTAAGATGGAGGTGGGCTGAAAGTATAGAGAAGAAGTGGTAGAGCTTTGACCTTGAATTCTCAAAATTAGACTCGAAAAATAGGTCATCTTCTCTCTTATTTTTGACTCTCTTAATATCAAAATTTAAAAACCTTGTTAACTATAAAGTTGTTGCAAATTCTTTTCCCTTGAATTAAAAAAATGTATAACTTGATTTTATTTAGCCTTGAGGATGATATGGTCAAACGAAAATGAGATATTCTCAAATTAACAAATATAAAGCCCGAAAATATACTTCAAAGAACTGAGTTTTAGGTATAGCAAACCTCAAAACTGAGAAAAGTGATCAGCATAAAAGTTGCAGCTATCGGAATTTCATAAGGTTTAAAAAAAGGAATTTCTTAATTTGGATCTGTTATGATCATGTTTTGATCAAAATAAAATGGCATATTCTCTAGCTTAAAAACTAGGCCAGAGAATGTTCTAGAAAAGAGTGTATTTTTGACATAGTTACCTTTATAATGAGACAAAGTAGTCAACATGAAATTTAAAGCCACTGAAAAAATACATGATTTTGAAAAAGGAATTTTATATTTTGATCTAGATTTGAAAATGTTACTGCCGAGAGAAGAAGAGATAAAATATGGAGAAAAGAGAAGCTTGATTTGATGAGGGTAAACATTGATTTTTTTGAATATTTTGCAAATATTTTGACATTATTTCTTTATAACATTTTATATGACATGGAAGCCTTTAAACAATAGAGGAAGAAGGTGAAGAAGTTTGAGGAAAGAAGAGGAAAAAAATGTGAATGAAAGTGAAGAAGGAGGTGGGTATTTATAGAAAAAAAAGAAGTCGTAGATTTACCAAAATAACCTCTTACCAAACTACCAAACTAACCTTACTACAACCTAAAGTAATCTCCACTCTTTCAATAATTAACATCGTTTTTCACATCCTTACTTTATGTCTTACTCGCTTAAAGATTAAGTAAATAATATCATAATATTGTTGGCTTTGATTTGATGTGATTTGATGTTTACTTGTTCTTACTTTTGTTCATTCTTACTTGCTTCTGCTAATGGCTTCTAGAAGTTTTCTAATCTTATTTAATAAAAGTAAAAGAAATTAGTTATCAAAATGTGTAAAATATATGTTAAAACATGTTAACAAAGGTGCGATAACGTTGCAGCAATTTATTTTGAACAATACGTTGATTTTCGACAAAATGTTTTGCGGTCACATTTTGACGTTTTTGTTAAACTATTTATTCATGTAAACCAAACTTCAAAATATATTTATTATTATATTTAAATAACTAAAACAAGTGTATTTTACTTATAAGATAATATAAAGCAATGTCCAAATCTATTTATAAAAATACGACATCGATTTATCGGTATGAAGTGAAATTTGTCAACTTTATAAAACAAACTTTATATATTTATCAAAACATTATAAATTAAATTACTATTATTATTCAATGAGTTTGATGTCAATTATATATATATATATATATTTAAAAAGAATTATTTATCCATTAAACAAATTTCACGAATATATCCTACTTTATCAGAATCTGACTTTTGTCAATTTTTTAATGGGAATCCAAATTTCTTGTTCAATATCAAAAATAAGTTACCATTCTTATTTATCATATAAAAATTGATTGTTTAAGTTTGAAAATTCTACATTTGAATATTTAAATAAATTAAATATTCCATTTCAAAGTGATAATTTACAAGTCGTTACATTCTCCCCAACTTAAAAGAATTTCATCTCCAAAATTACCTTGAACCTAAACCCACTATATTTTACCTAAATCGTTATTTCACAAACTTAAACCCATAAGATGTACCCTAATTATCCGTATAGAATATCTGATTTGATCTTCTATTCGAATACACAACTTTATTTTCGAACTAGTATAATTCTCCTGACCCTCTAATGCGGACTCTGATCAAGCATCTAGATCAGTTACACTTGCTTTCCTTGCATAGCCCTCAACTATGATAGAAAACTCGAGTAACTAACCACAAAACATCATCAATGTTCGCCGTTAAGAAATCGAGTGATAAATTCTTTCCAAATCAGTTATACACCTCAAAGTTCCGTACTCGGTACTAGATCAAAATTTATGTGATGAAATTATTTACGTAAAAATTGCATATTTATTCTTGTTGTTTTTTCCTCAGTTATACCAAATTCTCTTTTTTCACATCCTTTATTTTTCATTCATTTTCTTATTACATTTCCTTTAATACTACTATTGTTTATGAATCATTTTATAAAAGTGTTACTTAAGTTTATTATATCTTATGAGCATAACTGTGTAAATCCATCACTTTTAAAAACTTAAGTCCAAATCCTTAATTAATGGTAGAATTCATTAATAAAACTTTTCAAGGTTACAACTACATTTAAAGAGTCATGATTTTACTTAAGTGTATAAATAGTTCATGACTTAAATCTGTTTTTGTATAATACCTTTTTACATCCTAACAGTATGTATAGTATGTATATAGACATCCCAAATTCATGATAAGTTTTATATCCGGGTGAATTTGTAGGTTGTTATCATTTGTTACAAAATTTATTTCTGATTTAATGCTATTAAAAATTCCTCCACTTAAATCCTTTTTATTTATAATCAAACTAATGAATTATAGTTATCCAATTTCATTTACTTAAAACATTTCACAGTGGTTTATCTTTTAGCAGAATATTCTATAAATTCCTTAGCTTTGAGTTTGGTGTGATTCAAAAATTTTCGACTGTCCAAAATCGTCGAGAATCCCGCTTTATCTTATTAATTAGTGATTCTAAATTTATCTTTGGTTTAAACACTTTTATGAAATTACTAATCAATTTATCAATTGATGATTCACATTATCTCTTTATCTTAAGAAAATAATTTAGATCGACTATGTCCTAAATAATACCAAGGAATTGGGTACTACCAATAGTATTATATATTCTCCTAACAGGAAGTGTAATACATAAGAGAAGTGTCTACCATCCGAACATATTTTCTGCCCATTTTTAGTTTATTTTCGAGCCGTTCGGACTAATTATCATAAAATATCTCTTTTTATTTGAAATAATACCGTTTTCAAAATCCATTAGAGGCTACCTTTGTCTATAAAACCTATTTTTTAAATTCTTTTTATCATATATTAATTAACTTCATTTAAATTACTATCACTTTTTAAATTATTCTAATTTTAAACTTTCATTCCTTTTATATTTTCCTTTTACGTAATCATATTATATTAAATTTTTATCTTATCAAACACCTTATAGTCAAATCGTGAAACTTAATTCACAAGATATTTGTATTTTAACTCTTAAATTAAATAGTCGATCAATTTATGATAGTGACTTAACATTATCATTTCTTAATTTACTATTTTGGAATAATTATTAAAGATTCTAATTACCATATCAGATTTCTTACTTATTGATTATCTTTATGAAACATCTTATAGTAAACCGTTAAATTTTAATAACAAGATGTTCGTATTTAATTTCACTGATCTTGATTTCTAACTATATAACTTTTCAAAATATATACATTGTAATCAAGATATAATCCTTCACAAAATTATTTCATTTACCAAATTTTCAAAACAAAACCTTTATATATAACATTATCAACTACGCGCTCATATATAATACTCTCAACATTCTAGGGTGTTAATAACCCTATCTATAATGAGTTACTCTTCCTAGATATTACTAATCCTATCTCCGATGAGTCTTTACCCCACCAAAGCCAAAGTTCTCACTTAACCTTCAGTTCTGATACCAAATGTGATGACCCATTTTTCCATACCATTTAAATCGACATTAAACCACAATGTCCAACTCAAATTGCATGAAATGACGGAACACGAAGGGTAATAAAGAAAAATGGACAGAATAAAATCTCACATGAATGGAACAATATATAATGTTGAACAATATCTTTACAGTGGACAACCTTTTTAAAAACATATATCAGATTTTAACCTAAATTCAGCTTGGATAATTATAGACATCTGCCCCTACTGTTGCTGATAAACATCCATCTAAAATTAACAAACCACAGTGGATGATAGAATATGTCATATGTAGATGAATATCTCTATCTCTCCTCTAAAAAATCCAACCATCCTCAACTAAACCTGAAACTACTCGGATTTAATCCGAGTGTTCAATATCACCAGATCGGGCTTGGTAAACCAGCATGAGAAACTCAATTATAAATGACAGTGTTATATATCTGCCTTTGAATAAAATCCTTTTAAAAGAAAGAGTATCTCATAAGTCCACACCCACACATAAACATGGGCGGGTTTTTACCTTATGATAACTAAAACACTTTTATATCAAAACATTTAATATTATTTTTAATGATATTCTCTTTGAAAACATTTGCAAATAAACTTATTATTCTTATCCGAAATGGTTACCCATATAGCAATTTAAGGCTATTCATTACGCCAATACCAACCAAATTACAGGTTCTTATTGGAGAATGGATTTTCATACAAATGACCGGGTGAAGGGACTACCTTTTGGTAGTACATCTCTAGAGGAATGTATCGAGGACCATCATAAATGATCCTCTTCCAACACAAGACCGGCCTATCTCTATAACTAGAAGGTACCGAATATATCATCCCCGGGTCGTTACCGACCTTTGAACAGGGCACCGAGCATATAAAACTCATTAATTTACATCCCGAACATCACATCGTGAAGAAATATATCTAGAAGGGGATGATCATACCCTAATTGGGAATGACCCACTTATCCTTGCTGCATCTAACCCTGTTACGGTCATTTCCGGTTGATGAGGCTCGAGGCTATGATAACTTTTCACATTGCACATATCACTTATTTGAATGCCACATTGCCATTTCCGTTGACTACTAATTGCCTTCCACAAAAATACAACCCTTAAGCTCGTACGTCTCAAGCAGGGTGTTAAGCTAAGAGATGTTGCCTTCTCCCCCTCCACTGATGTACGTTTGTAAAAACCAATGTACGTAATCTTTAGAAATGCTGTAACGCCCCACCCCGAGTCCCACCTTAGCAAAGAGAATTAACAAGTAATTCTGTCTACTAAAGCGGAGAATAGGGCTGGTTAAGGGCGACCATCTATAATTTGTCTTAAAGATCTATTGAATACGTCGATAAATGCAATATAATTTTTTTTCAACTCAAGTGGATCGACATACTCAGTAAATGCTTAATCCAAAACTATAGGTGGCTAACGGATCTATCAGAAAAAATACAATAACTGAATGTAAATCACATCACAGAACAGTAACCAACATCATACATATACATATACACTGATATATGTTTAGTACAATACAATATGAATACAATAAAGGTGGTACTCAACCACACCATATACATTGAATCAAATATAATTACATCAAAGTATGCGGAAGAACAGAAATTGCTAAAGAAAAAGGTGAGCTGATATTCAGCATCAACTTCAAGCTAAGTCCAATAGATGATACCTGAAACAACTCGGTCTGACCCGAGTATAAATACACGGGTCAGTCTAGCTACAAAAATCAGTTAATATCGGTAATATGAAGCAGAATAGACATGAAGATACTTCTTCTCGAAAGAGAAGAATGAATTGATAAACTCATAAGCTCAACACTTAAGTAACAAACGCTACTTAAGTGAACAAATACCTCGAAGAAGGTAACTCAAATCAAACACAAGTGCCTCATATCATCGGCGACCTCCTAAAACGTCTACATGGTTTCCGTGAACCATATTTCCTCAAAAGGAGAAACATCAATAAAAACTCTCGCTAAAATGGAAAACATAAAACATTCTCAAATAGGGTGATCCAAAACTCAATTATAGATGAATCTCCAAATTCAATTATACCTCATCTCATCGGTGTAAATGTATATAAATCTCAACCTCAAGTCGCCCAAAATGGCAAAACCCAGAATATTCTATAAAATCATGAAATTATCAAAACTCGTAACTTAAGGAACTCGATAAGAGTTTAAAACATCATAATTGAAATCACCATATATGTAACATCTCGTATAGCACTAGGCTATCGATGTAATAAAACATCTTAAAAGGGTGAAATCATAATAAAACAGAAAACTCAGAAAACCCGGATTCGCCAAATCCCCGATTGCAATGCCGAAACAATGCCGCACGTGCTAAACTCAAACGGCCGAAGCCTCAGACAACGTCGCTAACACCTCTCAAAGCAGTTCGTCCCCATGACAAGGTTGCTGACACCTCTCTAAGCCGTTTTGTCAACCCTAACAAGGTCGCTAACACCTCCCAAAGCAATTTGTCCTCATGACTAGGTCGCTGACACCTCTCCAAGCTGTTTTGTCAGCCCTAACAAGGTCGCTAACACCTCCCAAAGCAGTTTGTCCTCATGACTAGGTTGCTAACACCTCTCAAAGCAGTTCTGTTAGGTAAACATCGTGAATGTGCCACAAACTCACGGATAGAAACCCGAAAAGTGTTAACGTGCGTCCCATACCACACATTCGCACTTAGCGGTTTACCACCCGTTAGTCGATGCCACACTAGAAACATCATAAAACTCAGAAAATTATATCTCGCCTAGTCTCATTGGCGAGTGATAAAGAGACACTATACTCATCTCGTCTCATCGACAAGTATTAAATGGAATTGTGACTTGTCTCATCTCATCGACAAGTGAAAACATCGTGATGGTTACTCATAAACCATAAATCTCAAAGTAGAAATCTCAAACCATAAAATCGCCAAATATTGGCCTTCCCAAATAATTCCTAAATATAGGAATTATAATCTCAAACACCCGCCATAAATTGGCTAAATAACTCAAAAATCATAACCCGGATTGTTTCGATCGTACAAGTCCGGAATTAACCGAAATAGTAAAAGCACGCGTCCCATACCACGTGTTTTACTAAATCGTTTAATTCTCTTTCTCATACGTTCGAATAGTATATAAATGTGTATTTTAAATTTAAAATAATTTATTTGAGAAAATAAGCTTTTAAAACCATTTTCCGAAATCAATTTTGAAGACGATATTTGAAAATTCCCTTATTATGGAGAATAAATAGATTTTATAGATTAAAATAATACTATATAATAATTTCACAAGACAATTTGTTTAAAAAACACTTTAAAATACTTTATAAAACCCGTGCACGAAATCTAGAGAGAAAACTCAAGAATTCGGGAAAATATCAAAAATGGCGGAAATTATTCTAAATATAAACACCGCTGAAATCAAGCTATGATCACTAGTTCGACAGCAGGTTTGGACCTAAAAACAGAGTTCAAATGACATGAATTTTTTCAGTAATGTAGAATAACAGCCCTACTCTAATCCGCAAAAAGATTGGTCCAATTCCGACTTGAAATGAAGATTCTGCGTCGCTTCGAAGTCGGACTAAAACCACTATAAACTGCTGTGTAAAAATAGCACAAATGTTCAACTTCGACGATGTGTTCGAAGGGGCAACAGAACCCAGATCTTTGTGAAATTTGGTAGGAGCATAGACTAATACTTCTACTACAATTTACAAAAAGAACCGTTCGATTTGGACTTGAAACGAAGAAGTGACGTCGTCTCAAAGTTAGACCGAAACTAGGATTTTCTGTTTATTCAAAGCAGCGCAAAGGTCCGACTTCGGCAACGAGATCTTGATAGCTAACCAGTCCAGATTTCTATGAAACTATACAAAAGTATAGATCATCACTTCATCTTTCCAACAAGACCAAGAATGGCAGATTCCGACATTGGACGTGCCCAGGATGGGGTCGCAAAGTCGAGGTTCTGCGTTGAAAACAACGGGAGAAAAGATTCTAAGGCCGGTAGCTATGCACTAACAGGCCTGAGAAGAAAACCATAATTTTGACATAGTAAACTTTAAATTCTCGCAAAATGAATAAAATAAAAGTTGTAGATTAATTTCTAAGCTTTCCGGAATTACCAACATTATCAAAATCGGTTAGGAAACGAAGAAGTTATGATCAAATTTGTTTCAGCTTCAATGACATAGCAAATATTGGATTTGCTCTCGGGTTAGCAGTAGAAAAATTGAATTTCGACATGGCTAACATCCAAATTACAGAAAATACAAAACATGAAAGTTGTATCACATGAAATATTCTTTCTGGAACATCCAAAATAACCAAAATCGGTTTGGAAACGAAAAAGTTATGATCAATTATGTTTCAGCTTCAATGACAGAGCAAATATTGAATTTGCTCCAAGGTTAGCAGTAGAAAAACTGAATTTTGACATAGCTAACATCAAAACTACAGAAAACACAAAACATAAAAGTTGTTGCACATAAATTAGGCTTTCCGAAACATCCATAATTATCAAATTCCGATAAACAATGAAAAAGTTACGACTAAAACAATTTTCATATTTAAAGTTCACATCTGCTGTCATTTTAGCC
Source organism: Allium cepa (assembly GCA_030765085.1). Taxonomy (NCBI): domain Eukaryota; kingdom Viridiplantae; phylum Streptophyta; class Magnoliopsida; order Asparagales; family Amaryllidaceae; genus Allium; species Allium cepa. The sequence continues at coordinate 867,424,640 of CM060943.1, read as the reverse complement.
ACGGGACAGCGTCATTAGAAGCAACTTTCGACCATTTAAATCTCAAAATTTAACAAAATATAAAACATGAAAGTTATAAAAGACAATCTAAGCTTTCCTGAACATCAAGAATCGATAAATTTGGATATAACATAAGAAAGATATGCTAAAATTACCAACAATGTTAAGCACAGTTTTCCAATGACAGGGCGGTAAGTTAGTATTGGGGTTTTCGATACTTATGCTCAAAATTTGCGAAAGTGTTTAACATGAAAGTTATCACACTTTCTTCAAGCTTTCCATAACATCAAACAAAATACAATTCCGATTTAAAACGAAAAAGATATGCCAAATTTACTCACAGTGATTCACAAATGAACATGCAATAAAAATAAATTTGAGATTTCTAACATTGAAATCTCAATCGATGCTAGAAAATGTGAGTTTTCAACTCACCTTGAATTAGAGATGATCAAATCTCAAATTTTTGCTGAAATAAGAAAGTTTTGAGGAGAATAAAGCTTCCAACAACCTGTAGGAAAATTAGAACAGCACATGCAAAAGGAAATTAACAAACAACCTAAACATAAAAATTGGATTTTTGATGAATTAACCTCATGTTGGAGTTGATTACCTGTTGCAATCCTCTCTAATTGATAAAAGAAACCATTTTTATTTGAAGATTTGGAGATTTAAGGCTTTAGATTGAACAAATGGAGGAATTTTGCTCTCATTTTCTATTTCCAGGCTAATGAAGAAGAAGAGGAACTAAAAATTGTGTACGTACAGGTAATTCATTCCTCCTTTTCTCCTTCCTGGTTATAATTTTCTAATGGGCTTTGGACCCAATAGAGAAGATAAATTAGACTAAGAAATTTTTTAATTCACCACTTAAACAAATATGCACATAAACACAATGTTATAATGAGAACAATGTATTTTTCTTCAAGTTTTAATACAACCAATTGATGCAAACATACTTACATATGAAATAAAATATTTCACATCATATAAAATGTTAATTTTAGTTTTTAAAACATTTTTTTTATTATTAAAAACCCTTATTTTGTATAAGTATACAATTTACACAATTAAATGCATAAATCCACATTTTTAACTTTAAAAATTCTACAATAATTATTTCTTGGATAGAAAAATCTAATCAACCATTTCAAACTCAAATTTATAACCAAAATACATTTTTATACCAAATTCCATCTTTTTATTTTAATAAACACCTTTAAAAAAAACAAATACTTCTGTTAAAAATTATTAAAAGAAGTAATTGGCAATAATTGCAATAATTATTGCATTTACTCAAAATAAGATCATACTTCATTTATTATTTTCACAATTAAACACAATAAAGTTACCAAAACTTTATTTCCACATTTTTTTTCAAAATTCATTGTTTATTCCAAATAAACAATATAAAACCTTTAATTTTATTTAATTTATAATATTAAATTATAACTACCGTTATAATTTAATATTAACAGGTAATCTCCAAAATAAGGGTTGTTACAGACTCCCCCCTTACCAAAATTGCGTCCTCGCAATTTCTAGAGAAGAGTTTGTATTCAACACAATTATTTCACCAACCAAAGAAGGATAGACAAGCACGGATCAAAATTCCTCATTTTCAACTCAAGATGAAAGAAGACCAATATAAAATTGCTCGATTAATTCTATTGTTTTTAAAGTGCAAATATGGAATTAGCGAACCATCGAAGTTTCTAATCAACACATAAGATTTCGAAGGCGTCTCACCTTTGAATAAGAGCACAACAAGATGCTACACAAAGATCAATCAAATAAGATTGATTTCTCATAAGCTCCTTGAGTAGAGTCAGGATTTAACACAACTCCAACTCGAACTTTAATCAAAAAGATGATTATCGATATGATCTTTCCCTATGAAACTGCAGGGGAAAACCACACCGATACAAGATAGACACAATAGAGGAAAGATAATCCAACCAAAAGGTGGTTTCAAACTCGAACGACCGCATAAATGCACGTCGTTAGAAAGTAACACAAGAGTAAGATATTCACAAGGAACTAAAATATATGTATATACTTTCAATCAAAAATTTTTAGAGTTCCAAACATTCAATATCTTTATAGTTATAACCACAATTTTCAACATTTGAAAATTGTCAAACTTTTTACTATATTACTTAGTAAGTTATTTAAAACTCTAATTAAAAGTCCAAATTTCTTCTCTTACTTCAAAATTAATTTCCAAAGAAATTTGTAAATCCATAATAATATTACTCAAAATAAATTGAGGGTTTAAATTCTCTACACTCTTCTATTAAGCCACTTAAATAGTTTTTTAAACCAATCTTCAAATTCTCTTATTATACTCTTCTCTTAAAACATCCGATGTATATAATATAGATTCTAAAATCTAAAAATATACTTTCAATAAAGTATAGCTCAAGAATATTCTCATTTATTTTCATCTTTATAATTTCAAAACAAATAAATAAATAAATGGCATTGCCTCGCCCTTGAATCTCTAATAAATAGATACATCCGTTGGCTGCAGAGTCGATCAAGCGATCAAAACTGCCTCGCCGCCCTGTTACGCGTCTCTGAAATCGATGGCTGCAATTACCATTCAAAAATAAATTTCATATATAATCTCAAAATATTATTTTCAAAACTTCAATTTTTAAAACACAAACCATCGTGTTTGATTGCCTCATCATAGCATTTAGGAGATTCCTATCGATAACGTTGATCAAGCGTATCGACCAGAACTCTTAACTACTCGATGGATAACCCAACACTCTCAAATTATTTCTATGAAAGAATACTGCTCATATAAATATATTCTCAAAACATTATTTGATTTTTTTTTAAATATCCCAAAACTCCAATTTTTCTTTTTAAAACTCATATTTATATAGCTTCAAAACTCAAACCAAAGAACATTAAGAGAATGCATCGAGATATTCCCAGAATACTCGATTCTCAAAATCAATAGAAGGAGATAGAGTGTTCATCAATCTTACGATGTCAAGAGCCACTCCCAAAAATCATCAAGATATAGTGATGCAGCACGATCTACAATTCCTCAAGGGTTAAGTCGGTCACGAGTTAACATAGCTCTAGGACGTGTGGAGGAAGCTTCGGAGTTGGGCCGTTCGAAAATTTTAAGTCGTTGCCGACTTAAGGGGCATAGTTCACGACCTAACAAACTATGTGAAGAGGAGCTACGGCCTAACTCGTACACAAGAGCAAGGAATGAGTCGACTCATAGAAGAATTGAGTCGTCCACGACTCAACGTGGAGGAAATGAGTCGTCCACGTCTCAACGTGGAGGAATTGAGTCGTCCACGACTCAAATGGAGGCCGTAGGGGGGCACATGGGAAGAGCTACGAGTTAATGAAGGGGACTTGAGTCGTTTGCGACTTAACAAAACTCTGTTCCGACCTAACAACACTACCATAAGTCGTCTACGACTTATCATGAAGCAAGGGAAAGCTCCATCTATTGAAGGCCTTGAGTCGGAGGAAGTGGAGGCGGCAAGGAGTTAAGTCGGCTGGGTGTTGAGTCGGTTGAGTCGAGTTGTAATGAGTCGCATTGTATGTTGTGTCGTGTATGTTTGTTTAGTCGTGAGTCATGACATATGTTGGGTCGTATGTCGTGTAATCTATTTTGTTTGTTGAGTCGTAGTGTTTTTAAGTCGTAAGTGTTGTACTTTGTGTTGCTCTTAAGTCGGTACGCAGGTGAGTCGTGTTGTAATGGCTTTGAGTCGTGTGTATGTGCTATGATAATGAGTCGTTGCTGACTTAAGTAGGTCATGAGTCAGAGAGGCTTGAGTCGTATACGACTTAAAGGGGCTGTGTTGTAAACACTATAAATACGCGTGAGTTGTACATTTTAAGGTGGTTGATTTTGAATAAAAATTTCTTGTTGATTGCTTTGTGCTTTCTTCTCCAATTGGTAGTTGAGTGTAATCTCCTATCTCCACTTACGTCATTCGAGTGCGCTCGAATCCACGTTTGTTGAAGCCGATTCACGGTATCTAGTGCGCTAGATCAACGTACGAAGAATCGTAGATCTTTGAACACGGTATAGTGCGCTATCAACGTGTTTGAGATAGCTAGAATTCGGTATCTTCGGATAAACGAATTTGCGCATTTCGGTATCTTCAATCCACCGATTGCTACTTTCATCGATCCATATCGTTTTGTTAATTATCCGCTGCGTCAGTTTGGTATCAGAGCATGTTTTAGCCAATCATAGCTAAATCGGGTCTTGGAGCCAAGTGTTGAAGTTTGAAGTTGTTCATCGTGTTCATATTGAAGTTGCAACAAGAGGGAGAACTTTCGATCCATTCCAATTTGGATCAAAGTGTTGAAAGTGTTTGAATTTGAAGTAGGCCGTGTATACTGGTGAAGTAGCCGAGCCTAGGGAGGATCATTGGAAGCTTGTTTCGAGCTAAGGAGTTGTGCCGAGCGACTTAAGTCGTTCACCTTGTGTAAGTTTGAAGCCGTGACTTGTTGTTTGAGAAGTTTTGAAGTATTTGTGAAGAGTTTTCAATCATGCCGCCAAGAAGAGCTAACCGTCATCAAAATGTTGAAGCTTTGTATAGAAGAGAAGAAGCCGAGCTTATGGAACAACGTATTAATGAGAAATTTGATGAAGGCATTGGAAAGTTAGAGAAATTGATGAATGATTTGAATAAAACTCAAGGGAGGAGATCACCAAACTCGAACCATGGAGGAAACCGAGTTTCGCCATCGGTTACGGAAGCGAGGAGGGTATCACCACATTCTTTTAGAGATAGAAGAGAAACATCAATTTCATCACGAAGAGATCATCATGACTATGGACATGAAGAGAGAAGAAGTCAACGTGAATTTGACAATGAGGCGTATAGAGATGAAGAGAGACATAGTAGAAGAAGCGTGCATGAACGAAGGAATGTTGATGGTCGAGATCGATGTAGGCGTACTTTTGATTTTGATGAAGAGGGTGATAGAGCTAGCATTCATTATCGAGATCGAGACCAAGTTCGAAATTCATATCGAGATGTAGATGAAGATCGTCAATGGGAATCGGGTATGAAGATGGAAATTCCAGAGTTTAAGGGTGGAATGGTAGCAGAAGAATTTCTTGATTGGTTATCTAATGTTGAAGAGATCTTTGATTTCAAGGAGGTTCCTGAGCATAGACGAGTGAAGTTAGTTGCTACTAGGTTGAGGGGGAGAGCTTTGGCATGGTGGCAGCAAACTAAACTTACGAGGGAGAGAATGGGAAAGTCAAAGATTGAAACTTGGGATAAGATGAAGAAGTTGATGAGAGCTACTTTCTTACCTTACAACTATCAATCACTTATGTACCAGAGATTGCAGAATCTGAGGCAAGGGACGAAGTCTGTTAGTAATTATGCTGATGAATTTTACCAACTCATTGCCAGGAATGATATTATGGAAACGGAAGAACAACTAACTGGTAGATTTATTGGGGGATTGAGAATGCAGATCCAGGATATGGTTAATATGTTCGATCCAAGGTCTGTTGCAGAAGCACATCAGAAAGCGTTGGCTTGGGAGAAGCAGGGAAGGCGTGGAGGTGGTGTGTTTACTAATTCCAATAATCAAGCGAAGGGTGTTAGTGGGAGTTCTAATGTTCCTAAACCTGTCAATAAGCCAGTAGTGAAGGAGGGTAAGAAGGCAAAGGTTAGCAGTGGTTTCAAATGTTACAATTGTCAGGAGTTGGGTCATAAAAGCAATGAATGCCCGAAGCCAAAGAAGAGAACCATGGTTGCAGAGGTTGAAGAAGAGGATGAGGAGGCAGAATGTTTAAATGCACCTTATGTTGAGGAGGAAGAAGAATTATCTGGAGATGAAGGTTGTAATATTATGATGAGGAGGTCATGTCTTACACCAAAGCAAGAAGAGGATTGTAGTTGGTTGAGAAGCAATATTTTTCAGTCGACATGCACTATTCTAGGGAAAGTTTTCAAGTTCGTTATTGATGCTGGAAGCTGTGACAATATTATTTCTACAGAAGCAGTAAGGAAGTTGAACTTGAAAACTGAGAAGCATCCTAAACCGTACAAGCTAGCATGGTTAAGGAAGGGAGGTGAAGTGAAGGTGTGTCGAAGGGCTTGTGTGAATTTTTCTATTGGGAAGAAGTACAAAGTTGAAATTTGGTGTGACGTTGTAGACATGGATGTGTGTCATCTGTTGTTGGGAAGACCATGGCAGTTTGATAGAGCAGTACAACATGATGGTCGTGCCAATAGCTATAGTTTCATGTTCGAGGGTACTAAAATCACTTTGGTTCCCAAGAAGCAACAACAGAAGGAGAACAAGTTGGAGGAGATCGAAGAACTGAAAACTTTGCTATCTTTGAAGGAGTTTGTTAAGGAAGTTGAAGATGAGCCTGAAGTCTATTTGTTGATCGGACGAGAGAGTCATGAAGAGGTTGAAATTGCCGAAGAAGCAAAGCCAGTTTTGAAAGAGTTTGAAGATGTATTTCCAGAAGAGTTGCCAAAGGAGTTACCGCCACTGAGAGACATTCAACATCAAATCGATCTTGTTCCGGGAGCAGTATTACCGCATAGACCACATTATCGAATGAGTCCGAAGGAACATGAAGAGTTGAGAAGGTAGGTGGAAGAGTTGCTTGAACAGGGACGTGTGCAGGAGAGTCTGAGTCCATGTGCTGTGCCAGCTTTATTGGTACCCAAAAAGGACGGGACGTGGAGGATGTGCACTGACAGTCGAGCATTGAACAAGATTACCGTGAGATATAGATTTCCAATGCCGAGGTTGGATGACTTGCTGGATCAGTTGAGTGGGGAAACTATCTTTTCGAAGATTGATTTGAAGAGTGGTTACCACCAGATTCGGATTAGACCTGGAGACGAATGGAAGACAGCGTTCAAGACGAGAGAGGGGTTATACGAATGGTTGGTTATGCCATTTGGTTTATCAAATGCACCGAGTACATTCATGAGGGTGATGAATCAAATTTTCAGACCGTACATTGGGAAGTTTTTTGTTGTTTATTTCGATGATATTCTGATATACAGCAGGAGTACGGAGGAGCATGTTCAACATTTGAGGGAAGTGTTGATTATTCTTCGTGAGGAACAATTTTATGCTGCTACGAAGAAATGCGTGTTTATGACGCACAGTGTTTTATTTCTGGGTTATGTTGTTTCAGGAGAAGGTATTCAAGTTGATCAGAATAAAGTTGAAGCAGTCAGAAATTGGCCACAGCCAAAGACAATTACAGAAGTAAGGAGTTTTCATGGGCTAGCGTCATTCTACCGAAGATTCATTCCACATTTCAGTAGCGTGATGGCTCCAGTTACTGATTGCATGAAAGGGAAACAGTTTGTATGGTCAGCGGAAGCAGGAGTTGCTTTTGAGGAGATCAAGGAACTATTGACGACAGCACCGATTCTTGTTTTACCTGATTTTCAGTTGTTGTTTGAACTACACACTGATGCATCAAAGGTTGGGATTGGAGGAGTGTTAGTCAGAATGGGAGGCCAGTTGCTTATTTCAGTGAGAAACTATCAGGGGCCAAGATGAGATACAGTACATACGATGTTGAGTTTTATGCTGTTGTGCAAGCTGTTAAACATTGGAGGCATTATCTATTTCAGAAAGAGTTTGTTCTTTACACTGATCATGAAGCTTTGAAGCATTTACAGGGGCATGATAAGATTTCAGCGAGACATGCATCGTGGATTGCATATTTACAGCAATTTACCTTTGTTGTTAAGCACAAATCTGGGGTGACGAACCGTGTGGCTGATGCTTTGAGTAGAAGGAACCATTTGTTGATTACAATGAAAGTTGAGGTGACAGGGTTTGAATTATTACCAGAATTGTTTGAGGTGGATCCTTACTTTGCGAAGTTTGTTGAGAAAGTTAATAATGAGAGTACTGATGAATTTATGTTAGTTGATGGATTCTTGTTTAAAGGAAATCGGTTATGTATTCCTGAAAACAGTTTGAGAATGAAAATTATCAAAGAACTGCACGAAGAAGGACATGTGGGCCGTGATCGTACATTGCAATTGATTTCTCAATTTTACTTTTGGCCGTCAATGAGGAGAGAGGTTGAAAGGTTTGTGGAGAGGTGTCACATTTGTCAGATTTCGAAGGGAACAGCGACAAATGCAGGATTGTATATGCCGTTACCTGTACCATCTAAACCGTGGGTTGATATCAGCATGGATTTCGTTTTGGGTTTGCCGAGAACTCGAAGGGGAAATGATTCTATATTTGTTGTGGTGGATAGATTTTCGAAAATGGCACATTTTGTTGCTTGTAAGAAAACGGCGGATGCTGTTCGTGTTGCTCAGTTATTTTTCAAAGAGATCTATCGACTTCATGAATTGCCAGAATCTATTGTGTCGGATAGGGATACTCGTTTTCTGAGTCACTTTTGGTTAAGTTTGTGGAAGATGGTTGGAACGAAGCTGAAATTTAGTAGCGCTTATCATCCGCAAACGGATGGACAGACGGAAGTTGTTAACAGATCGTTGGGAAATTTGTTGCGATGTCTTGTGAATGATAATCTGAAGAGTTGGGCCATGAAGTTATGCCAGGCAGAGTTTGCACATAACCATGCAGTAAATCGTAGTACGGGATTCAGTCCATTTCAGATCGTATATTCAAGTTTGCCAAGGGGACCGTTGGATTTGGCTGTAGTACCACAACCGACGGGGACGGTTAGACGAGCTACTGATTTCGTTGAAGGTTTAACGGAATGTCATAGAATCGTTCAGGAACGATTGATGAAGTCAAATGAGAAATATAAGCGAGCTGCTGATTTGAAGCGTCGAAATGTTGAATTTAACGAGGGTGATTTGTTGTATGCAGTATTAACAAAGGATCGTTTTCCAGTAGGCGCTTATAACAAGTTGAGAGCCAGAAAAATTGGTCCAGTGGAAGTTGTGAAACGAATCAATGAGAATGCTTATAAGTTGAAGCTACCGGAGGATGTATACACTTCTGACGTATTTAATGTTAAGCATCTTGTGCCGTATTATGGAGATGGACAATCTGATGTGGAAGAATTTACAAATTCGAGGACGAATTTTTCTCATCCTGGGGAGGATAATGCAGCACGATCAACAATTCCTCAAGGGTTAAGTCGGTCACGAGTTAACATAGCTTTAGGACGTGTGGAGGAAGCTTCGGAGTTGGGCCGTTCGAAAATTTTAAGTCGTTGCCGACTTAAGGGGCATAGTTCACGACCTAACAAACTATGTGAAGAGGAGCTACGGCCTAACTCGTACACAAGAGCAAGGAATGAGTCGACTCATAGAAGAATTGAGTCGTCCACGACTCAACATGGAGGAAATGAGTCGTCCATGTCTCAACGTGGAGGAATTGAGTCGTCCACGACTCAACTGGAGGCCGTAGGGGACACATGGGAAGAGCTACGAGTTAATGAAGGGGACTTGAGTCGTTTGCGACTTAACAAAACTCTGTTCCGACCTAACAACACTACCATAAGTCGTCTACGACTTATCATGAAGCAAGGGAAAGCTCCATCTATTGAAGGCCTTGAGTCGGAGGAAGTTGAGGCGGCAAGGAGTTAAGTCGGCTGGGTGTTGAGTCGGTTGAGTCGAGTTGTAATGAGTCGCATTGTATGTTGTGTCGTGTACTGTTTGTTTAGTCGTGAGTCATGACATATGTTGGGTCGTATGTCGTGTAATCTGTTTTGTTTGTTGAGTCGTAGTGTTTTTAAGTCGTAAGTGTTGTACTTTGTGTTGCTCTTAAGTCGGTACGCAGGTGAGTCGTGTTGTAATGTCTTTGAGTCATGTGTATGTGCTATGATGATGAGTCGTTGCCGACTTAAGTAGGTCATGAGTCGGAGAGGCTTGAGTCGTATACGACTTAAAGGGGCTGTGTTGTAAACATTATAAATACGCGTGAGTTGTACATTTGAAGGTGGTTGATTTTGAATAAAAATTTCTTGTTGATTGCTTTGTGCTTTCTTCTCCAATTGGTAGTTGAGTGTAATCTCCTATCTCCACTTACGTCATTCGAGTGCGCTCGAATCCACGTTTGTTGAAGTCGATTCACGGTATCTAGTGCGCTAGATCAACGTACGAAGAATCGTAGATCTTTGAACACGGTATAGTGCGGTATCAACGTGTTTGAGATAGCTAGAATTCGGTATCTTCGGATCAACGAATTTGGGCATTTCGGTATCTTCAATCCACCGATTGCTACTTTCATCGATCCATATCGTTTTGTTAATTATCCGCTGCGTCATATAGGATAAGCAAGATATTCTTCTCGAAGGAAAAGAAGAAACAATCTACGAATCACTACTTCAGTCGGAGTAATGCTAAAGGATAACATTGATTGACTATATGAAAAGAGCACTCAAATGAAGCTGAATGATAAACTAAATCAAACTCGAATAATCTAGAAACTCACCTCATTCCTTAGTGGATGTCCTCATGGAAGGATAACCAAAGAGCTAAGAGCCAGGAATAAGGTTATCTCAACACTCGATTGCCCGATTGGATGTCAAATCCAAAAGGACTCACAAAACTCAACAAAGTCACCTTGACTGGAATTTGGGATATGTCATCACATCTCGATACTCAAGAGTGAATTCAGAAACCTTGGAATCATCATCAACATTCCAAAGTGATAGAAATAATAAACCAATCAAGTTAGGATGCCTAAATAAATATAGGATCCTATAACAACGAAACGATCGGACTTAACATCAAATAAGTCAATCCGTCTCAAATCAGATACATCTCAAGATAGTGAGTAATAAACAAATACTCACTAAAGCAGCAACCAATAGAAAACTCAGAATGCTCACAACAAGCCACTCGTTGTGGATCCCCTCGATAGGATTCACAACTCTCAAAGGAATGCAACATGAATGCTCAAAGAAATCAATCAGCTCCATCGATACGAACTCACTCGTATCGACAAAAATAAGAACAGAATAATCCCAAATAAGATTACTTATAAGATAAGATGACTTCAAACTCTATTATGGAATACTACAGAATAATATATATATATATATATATTCCTAAAAATATTCCACCTCAACAATCCCAAAACTCGAAAAAGAACCAAAGCACGATTCAAAAACAAGCTCGAAGAAAGGACAATGATTCACTCGTATTGTACTTCGATGTATCGTGATATACGTACTATTCTGTGTTTATTCTACTTTGTTCTGACCACAGCTCCGATACCATGTTGTAACGCCCCACCCCGAGTCCCACCTTAGCAAAGAGAATTAACAAGTAATTCTGTCTACTAAAGCGGAGAATAGGGCTGGTTAAGGGCGACCATCTATAATTTGTCTTAAACATCTATTGAATACGTCGATAAATGCAATATAATTTTTTTTCAACTCAAGTGGATCGACATACTCAGTAAATGCTTAATCCAAAACTATAGGTGGCTAACGGATCTATCAGAACAAAATACAATAACTGAATGTAAATCACATCACAGAACAGTAACCAACATCATACATATACATATACACTGATATATGTTTAGTACAATACAATATGAATACAATAAAGGTGGTACTCAACCACACCATATACATTGAATCAAATATAATTACATCAGAGTATGCGGAAGAACAGAAATTGCTAAAGAAAAAGGAGAGCTGATATTCAGTATCAACTTCAAGCTAAGTCCAATAGATGATACCTGAAACAACTCGGTCTGACCCGAGTATAAATACACGGGTCGGTCTAGCTACAAAAATCAGTTAATATCGGTAATATGAAGCAGAATAGACATGAAGATACTTCTTCTCGAAAGAGAAGAATGAATTGATAAAATCATAAGCTCAACACTTATGTAACAAACGCTACTTAAGTGAACAAATACCTCGAAGAAGGTAACTCAAATCAAACACAAGTGCCTCATATCATCGGCGACCTCCTAAAATGTCTACATGGTTTCCGTGAACCATATTTCCTCAAAAGGAGAAACATCAATAAAAACTCTCGCTAAAATGGAAAACATAAAACATTCTCAAATAGGGTGATCTAAAACTCAATTATAGATGAATCTCCAAATTCAATTATACCTCATCTCATCGGTGTAAATGTATATAAATCTCAACCTCAAGTCGCCCAAAATGGCAAAACCCAGAATATCCTATAAAATCATGAAATTATCAAAACTCGTAACTCAAGGAACTCGATAAGAGTTTAAAACATCATAATTGAAATCACCATATATGTAACATCTCATATAGCACTAGGCTATCGATGTAATAAAACATCTTAAAAGGGTGAAATCATAATAAAACAGAAAACTCAGAAAACCCGGATTCGCCAAATCCCCGATTGCAATGCCGAAACAATGCTGCACGTGCTAAACTCAAACGGCCGAAGCCTCAGACAACGTCGCTAACACCTCTCAAAGCAGTTCGTCCCCATGACAAGGTTGCTGACACCTCTCTAAGCCGTTTTTTCAACCCTAACAAGGTCGCTAACACCTCCCAAAGCAATTTGTCCTCATGACTAGGTCGCTGACACCTCTCCAAGCTGTTTTGTCAGCCCTAACAAGGTCGCTAACACCTCCCAAAGCAGTTTGTCCTCATGACTAGGTCGCTAACACCTCTCAAAGCAGTTCTGTTAGGTAAACATCGTGAATGTGTCACAAACTCACGGATAGAAACCCGAAAAGTGTTAACGTGTGTCCCATACCACACATTCGCACTTAGCGGTTTACCACCCGTTAGTCGATGCCACACTAGAAACATCATAAAACTCAGAAAATTATATCTCGCCTAGTCTCATTGGCGAGTGATAAAGAGGCACTATACTCATCTCATCTCATGGACAAGTATTAAATGGAATCGTGACTTGTCTCATCTCATCGACAAGTGAAAACATCGTGATGGTTACTCATAAACCATAAATCTCAAAGTAGAAATCTCAAACCATAAACTCGCCAAATATTGGCCTTCCCAAATAATTCCTAAATATAGGAATTATAATCTCAAACACCCGCCATAAATTGGCTAAGTAACTCAAAAATCATAACCCGGATTGTTTCGATCGTACAAGTCCGGAATTAACCGAAATAGTAAACGCACGCGTCCCATACCACGTGTTTTACTAAATCGTTTAATTCTCTTTCTAATACGTTCGAATAGTATATAAATGTGTATTTTAAATTTAAAATAATTTATTTGAGAAAATAAGCTTTTAAAACCATTTTCCGAAATCAATTTTGAAGACGATATTTGAAAATTCCCTTATTATGGAGAATAAATAGATTTCATAGATTAAAATAATACTGTATAATAATTTCACAAGCCAATTTGTTTGAAAAACACTTTAAAATCCTTTATAAAACCCGTGCATGAAATCTAGAGAGAAAACTCAAGAATTGGGGAAAATATCAAAAATGGCGGAAATTATTCTAAATATAAACACCGCTGAAATCAAGCTATGATCACTAGTTCGACAGCAGGTTTGGACCTAAAAACAGAGTCCAAATGACATGAATTTTTTTAGTAATGTAGAATAACAGCCCTACTCTAATCCGCAAAAAGATTGATCCAATTCCGACTTGAAATGAAGATTCTGCGTCGCTTCGAAATCGGACTAAAACCACTATAAACTGCTGTGTAAAAACAGCGCAAATGTTCAACTTCGACGATGAGTTCGAAGGGGCAACAGAACCCAGATCTTCATGAAATTTGGTAGGAGCATAAACTAATACTTCTAATACAATTTACAAAAAGAACCGTTCGATTTGGACTTGAAACGAAGAAGTGACGTCGTCTCAAAGTTGGACCGAAACAAGGATTTTCTGTTTATTCAAAACAGCGCAAAGTTCCGACTTCGGCAACGAGATCTTGATAGCTAACCAGTCCAGATTTCTATGAAACTATACAAAAGTATAGATCATCACTTCATCTTTCCAACAAGACCAAGAATGGCAGATTCCGACATTGGACGTGCCCAGGATGGGGTCGCAAAGTCGGGGTTCTGCGTTGAAAACAACGGGAGAAAAGAGTCTAAGGCCGGTAGCTATGCACTAACAGGCCAGAGAAGAAAACCATAATTTTGACATAGTAAACTTCAAATTCTGGCAAAATGAATAAAATAAAAGTTGTAGATTAATTTCTAAGCTTTCCGGAATGACCAACATTATCAAAATCGGTTAGGAAACGAAGAAGTTATGATCAAATTCGTTTCAGCTTCAATGACATAGCAAATATTGGATTTGCTCTCGGGTTAGCAGTAGAAAAATTGAATTTTGACATGGCTAACATCCAAATTACAGAAGATACAAAACATGAAAGTTGTAGCACATGAATTATTCTTTCTGGAACATCCAAAATAACCAAAATCGGTTTGGAAACGAAAAATTTATGATCAATTATGTTTCAGCTTCAATGACAGAGCAAATATTGGATTTGCTCTAAGGTTAGCAGTAGAAAAACTGAATTTTGACATGGCTAACATCAAAATTACAGAAAACACAAAACATAAAAGTTGTTGCACATAAATTAAGCTTTCCGAAACATCCATAATTATCAAATTCCGATAAACAATGAAAAAGTTACGACTAAAACAATTTTCATATTTAAAGTTCACATTTGCTGTCATTTTAGCCTCAGGACAGCGTCATTAGAAGCAACTTTCGACCATTTAAATCTCAAAATTTAACAAAATACAAAACAAGAAAGTTATAGAAGACAATCTAAGCTTTCCTGAACATCAAGAATCGTTAAATTTGGATATCACATAAGAAAGATATGCTAAAATTACCAACAATGTTAAGCACAGTTTTCCAATGACAGGGCAATAAGTTAGTATTGGGGTTTTCGATACTTATGCTCAAAATTTGCGAAAGTGTTTAACATGAAAGTTATCACACTTTCTTCAAGTTTTCCATAACATCAAACAAAATACAATTCCGATTTAAAACGAAAAAGATATGCCAAATTTACTCACAGTGATTCACAAATGAACATGCAATAAAAATAAATTTGAGATTTCTAACATTGAAATCTCAATCGATGCTAGAAATCGTGAGTTTTCAACTCACCTTGAATTAGAGATGATCAAATCTCAGATTTTTGCTGAAATAAGCAAGTTTTGAGGAGAATAAAGCTTCCAACAACCTGTAGGAAAATTAGAACAGCACATGCAAAAGGAAATTAACAAACAACCTAAACATAAAAATTGGATTTTTGATGAATTAACCTCATGTTGGAGTTGATTACCTGTTGCAATCCTCTCTAATTGATAAAAGATACCATTTTTATTTGAAGATTTGGAGATTTAAGGCTTTAGATTGAATAAATGGAGGAATTTTGCTCTCATTTTCTATTTCCAGGCTAATGAAGAAGAAGAGGAACTAAAAATTGTGTACGTACAGGTAATTCATTCCTCCTTTTCTCCTTCCTGGTTATAATTTTCTAATGGGCTTTGGACCCAATAGAGAAAATAAATTAGACTAAGAAATTTTTTAATTCACCACTTAAACAAATATGCACATAAACACAATGTTATAATGAGAACAATGTATTTTTCTTCAAGTTTTAATACAACTAATTGATGCAAACATACTTACATATGAAATAAAATATTTCACATCATATAAAATGTTAATTTTAGTTTTTAAAACATTTTTTTATTATTGAAAACCCTTATTTTGTATAAGTATACAATTTACACAATTAAATGCATAAATCCTCATTTTTAACTTTAAAAATTCTACAATAATTATTTCTTGGATAGAAAAATCTAATCAACCATTTCAAACTCAAATTTATAACCAAAATACATTTTTATACCAAATTCCATCTTTTTATTTTAATAAACACCTTTAAAAAAAACAAATACTTCTGTTAAAAATTATTAAAAGAAGTAATTGGCAATAATTGCAATAATTATTGCATTTACTCAAAATAAGATCATACTTCATTTATTATTTTCACAATTAAACACAATAAAGTTACCAAAACTTTATTTCCACATTTTTCTTTCAAAATTCATTGTTTATTCCAAATAAACAATATAAAACCTTTAATTTTATTTAATTTATAATATTAAATTATAACCACCGTTATAATTTAATATTAACCGGTAATCTCCAAAACCAGGGTTGTTACAAATGCAATGTCATACAAACATCCATACAAGTTGTCCAGGAACAGGACCAACCGAAGGCACCTCCTACTACCACTAGTAGCGAGTAGTCCTTGCAATCTGAAAAATCTCCACATCGAGGAGACGACTGCTATAAATAACTCTATAATGGGAGCAACCCGGAGCATGCCAATAAGCATTCCTCTAGCTATGAAGATCCACGGTCTTCAACAGTCATCAACTTTGACATTTCTTCACATTCGAACGTATACATTGGTTCGAAGTGGTTTTCGGATAGGAATCGCCCAAATCCGACCCTGGTTCCTTCGAAAGCCAATTATAGATAAAAAAGATGTTAAGTTCATATGTGGATATCAATCATCAATCAATTACTTAGTCTTTTATAAAATATCTTCCTTAGATATATTCTTTTCAATTTATTCCATTTTCTTTTCAAGAGTATATGGAATCATTAAGCCTCATTTATCAAATCATTTGGTTTATTTAAACCTTTCTTAAATCCTGGAATATTTCCGAATCGTTTTCTTTTTAATTTAGGAAAGCTTTTCCAAATCATTTATTAAATCTTAATCAAAGATTCCTTATATTCAAGTTATAACTTTTAACAGAGGGAAAATATTCCCGAATCATTTATTAAATAAAATATTTCTTTCTCAACTTCAAATCGTATTTTTGCAAATTGAAGATTTTCATAACAGAGTCATACTTCCACTTTAAATATGGTCAACTTCACCTTTAGAGACTAATGACAAGTAATCCTACATCATGATTATTTTTGTCTTCAGCGATCTTTGTCTTATAGTATTTTTAAGTAATTCATTATTTTTCTTTCGATAATTGTAATGACCCGTAAATTTTCGATAATTAAAATAGCTAATTTAATAAGATTTCATGATTTAGTGTTAGAAAAAAATTTGTAATTCGTTTAGAATAATAATAACTGAAAGGAATTGCAACAATAATTATCCAAGTAATGAAAATGAATGCTACTTAGTGAATGACTTTGAAATGAATAGTTGAATAGGATATTAAATGTTGAAATTCATTGGGTATAAGTAGAGAAATTGATTGATAAGTAAAATCTATTTAAATCAAATATTGAATATTGAAGACGTAAATTGTTTAAATTAAATATTTGAAACTTATTGAATGATTGAATAACTGTAAAATAAAGATAGTGTTCTAAATTGTGAATTGGTTTTAAAAGTTGATTCTTATAAATCCAATTTCAATATTTCAAAAGATAATGAATTATTGGATAATCGAAATTGATTAAATTAAATATTTGGAAAGTATTGAATAATTTAATAATGGGGATTTGAATAACCGTATAATGGAAATAGTTGTTTTATAATTTTAATTCGTTTCAAAAGTTAAATTTTATAAGTTCGTTTTGAATATTTCAAAAGAAAGTGATCTAAGAATAATCAAATTTGTTAAATTTAATTTTACGAATGTTTGAATAAATTAAATTTCGAATTTGATACGATTAATTTGTTATTGAAATTTAATATATGAAAATAGAGTGAATAATTGAAATTTGAGGTAATATGATTCAAATTGGTTTCCAAAGTGAATGTAAGTTATATTTGGATTTTAATAGAGTTAATAAGATTTTAAAATTGGAATTTATTGGATAAATTGAATAATGGGTTTAATATGATTAAAAATGATTTGTAAAATTTTATTTTATCAAATTGGAGTTATAGTGATGTTATAGAACTTTTAAAACTGAATTTAAAATTTATTTGTGAAAATTGAATATTTTAATATTTAATTATCGATTGAAAAATAGCCAATTTTTGAACTGTCTCAGAATTGGGCGAAACTAGTTTCATTGGATCCGTAATAATTAGTTATTATCGGACTTCAATTTTCGTAGCAATCGGAGTTGTCGTTTGACCATGGCAGCTCGAAACGCGTTGAAATTGTTTTAATATTAATTTGGCGAGTTAAAATAGACATTTTTCAAACGGTCTCGGATTTCGACGAAACCAGTTTCATCGGATCCGTAATGTGATATTATTGTAAGATTTCAAATTTCGTGTCAATCGGATTTACCGTTTGTCCGGGGCAAGCCAAAACGCATTGAAAATCGTTGAATCGGTTTAATTTAAATTTGATCGTTTATTGCCGTAACTCGCGCAGATGATCGAATTAGCTGCCGAAACCTATTCCATTGTGTCCGAAACGCAGGATAAACCCTAGAAACGCCGGTCACCGCATGTAAATCGGAGTGCGGAAAAACCGGAATGGTTAGTGTTCGTCGTTTCTATAAATACCCCTTTATTCACAAAAAAATAAAATAAAATAAAAAGTGGGTTAGGGTTGAGCTTCAGGCCGCCACTACCATCAATGGCCGATACACTCCCTCCTTCTTCCCCATTTTTCTTCGCATTTGTTGATCGTTAGCGAAAATCATCAACTGGAGAGTCGAAGTACTCATCGAGAACTCCAGATCCAACGGCCGAGACGTGGTTTAATGAAATGGATTGCTCGAATTTTGCTCGCGTTCTAGAGCCGGTCGTGCGCGTTTTCCTATGCATCTGGGGGGCCGAGTTTCAAGTGGTGGTGCCTGTAGGTAGAGCTCGAGTAGGGCTGTAGTTTGGCATCATCTGATCGGGGTGGATGTCGACAGCGAGGGCGTGAAAATTCGAGAAAAGGGGGCGGCTGATGGGTTGAGGATAAACGCAATTTTCACGAAGTGGAAGACAGTCGCGTGCGTACCAGATCCATCAAGAGCAACGAGCGGCCTAGATTGGTTAGGGGTTTGGAAATGTGATATAAATTGTAAATATTTATATTAAAATTCGTATATCTTGAAAAAGCTATATCTCTTTGCTGCGAGGTCGGATTCGGGCGAAACCTTTTGCGTTGGAATCATATGGACGAGCTCTACGCGTTGCAACTGGATTGGAATCATTTGGAGCTAGAAAAATTTTTGAGTTAAATTGAACGTCGTTCGATTTGATTTAAATTCACAAAAATCAAGTTGAGTGTTTTATAACGCTCACACCGTATTAAATATCTTTATGCTAGTTAAATTGACATTATGAAGTGATATGAATTTTATTTGTCATTGTTTGATATAAATTTAATTGTCATATAGCTCATTATTTGAATTAACCTTTCAAAAATTAAATTGACGGTTAAATTGAAATTAAATTTGAATGGCGATTAAATTACCTGACATTGATAACTATGAAACTGCCATGAATTGTATTGTTTATTGGATGATGTGTTTTGATGGATGATATTGGTTGATAATTGAATGTTCGGATGTTTATTTGCTTATATAGATCCTGTTATGCATACATATGATACTGTGATTTAATTTAAGTAATATATGATCATCCCTGACATTTAAATTGAAATAAATAACTACTTTGCCATAGGATAGAAAATTATATACGGACACCGAATTGGCTAAATTAATAATTTTGAAAATCATCGATTTGAAATTATTAAATGTGGATTTAAAAGTTATAAATAGAAATCAATTTATAGAAATCGAATTTGTCAGAAAATTGAGTTTGGAATGTTGAAATAAAATTTTGGTTAAAGGAATTTTGTTAAATAATTAAGGTGAGAACTTTGAAATTTGAAATTGGATATAATTGAATGGCGAGAATTGATTTGTTTAAAGATTTAACCTTAAAGTCGAGCTTTGAATATTACTAAGTAAAGGTGATGTAAAAATGATATTTTGAAATCGAGTTTGGAATCGAATCATATTTGAAATTTGGTTTTAAATTCGAATATTGTTGGAAAATTTTGTTAAGTGTTATAAATCGATATTTTGAAAAATCAAGCTCCAAATCGATATAAATTGAAATTGAATAAAATTAAAAATGAAGAAAAAAAATTGAATTAATTCGAAGTAAAGGTTCGCATGGATTTGAATTGAAATCGAAATTGAATCGGTAGAAAGGAAATTGAAATTTATTTGAATTGGGAAGTTATAATTGAAATAGATTGGTTTTGAAGCTGTTTTATTTTTTTTTCCAAATTTCTCAGTTATAAAAACTATTTTGAATACTTAAACTATTTTAGTCTATTTTAAATCTACTTAACCCAATTTAAAATCACTTTAAACTAATTTATCTATTTCAAATCCATTTTAAGATTTTTAGTATTTATAACTATTTTATTATTTAAACTACTTTTAAACTACTTAAAACTATTCCTAAAATTCTATGCTTGTCAATAAAGTGGAATGTTTATATTTAAATCTTGAATTTAAATACGAATTGAGTTAAATGAAGATGCAACCTAAATCGAAATTTGAAATGATTTTGAAACCGAAATGCGATATTAATGCGAAAATGATTTTGAAACGAAATCTTACATTTGAAAGAATACAATTATTTGAAATGGATTTGAATTTGAAGCGAATATGATATTTGATATAAATTATGAATCGAGTTGAAATATAAAAGGACCAACGGTGTAATAATACGTAGTTATTAAAGAGACCGGGATCGGATATGGACATACTCTCTGTCGATACCGAAAACCACTTTAATAACTATTATACGCGGAGTGTTGATCCAGAATGAAGTGGATGGTTTGGTGAACGCGTTGACTGAAGAAAGAGAATGATATTGGATGACCCCTGACATGACTAAAACAGGAGCCGCGCCGGGCCATTGAGGTTCGCCACCTCTAGTGGACACGCTTCTTCGATACCATTTCTATTACATTTGTGATGCGATTTGGGTGCACCCCTTGATTTCGGAGTGTTGTTTCGCGGTGTTGGGGTAGCTGCTGGCTATGCCCAACATCAGTCCGGATCACGCAACTACTAGTATCCTAGTTGGTATCGCCTCATGTACCTTGTCATACTGATTATCCTATTCGCGACCACTACGTTTTGATTTGTACCTTGAGTGTATGGATTTCCCTCTGGTGACTTCCGATTTAGGGGAAACTACGGTCTTGTATATGCTATTTGGAATATAAAATGTGTTAAGGGGGATTATGGTAACGCCTTAACGCTATTTTGATACTTTATATTACTGATAGGCATTATCTACTTAGCGTATATTACTACGTAGTAGATAGTTTAACTGATCCTTGAGAGATAAAAAATCCCGCAACATCTCTTAAGTTATTGCACGCACGTTGACACTGGATATGAGATGTCAAACCCCGTAAACATCTCTGACGCCGTTACACTCATATTTATTTGCGATTAATTTAACTTTCATAAGGATATTTTAGTCCTGACTCGAGTGTTTTGTCTTTTCATTACGCTCGGGTCAGTCCTGAGTTTTAGATTTTTGAAGATCTATTCTGGAGGACGAAGACGAAGATTTGGTACACTTTTACTATTATTACCCTTGCATCATGCTATCTGCTGCATTATTTAATTGTTCTATTGTATATGTATAAACTCTGATAAATGTTGTATAAATAATTGTCAAAGTATAGTAGACAGCTTCATGAACTGTTTATTTGACTATTATATTTTATCGTTCCGCTGCAAGATTCTGTGTTGTTTCATTTCCTTTATTTCTTTTCTTTTCTTTTCTTATTTACCCCAATAACTATCTGCCCTTTTGAATGGTTTGGAACCGACATGTGTATTTGATCGTCGGTTTAAACTGTCCAAAAAGGCGGGTCGTTACAGTTGGTATCAGAGCTTTGGTTTAGCGATAACCTTAGCTCTGTGGGGTCTGACTCTTTATAAATAGGGTAGTTATACCATATAATGAGTCGCTGAGTGAATATATATATGAGAGAGCGTATTTGTTGGTGATATAAAATGTTTTATATTGTGTCGGTTGATTTGTTGAGTGGCTTATGGATTCTGGTCAATACGAGTAATTAACGTCATTTATGGGGATCTCTAAACACTCGAACAGAACAATTCGACGTAGTATTGTTTTGGAATAGGGTAAATGAAATAATTTTGCTCTAATTATATTTTGTATATAAAGAAAAGTTTAAGAAATTATTGTGACTTATCTAGCTTACCTGGTTGTTAGGAATTAAAATATTGGTTATTATCATTAATTGGATATTGTAATTTAATAAATAAGGTGAATTACAAAATGAATAAAGATTAAACACTTGTGAAATGTTTTAAGAAAGAAATCCTATAAGAATATTTTAAAAAGGTGACTTATAAATTAAAATAGATTTAAATTGAGAAATATTGAATTTAAGACCCGGGATTTTGAAATGGTTTTCAAAGCTTTGAAGAAATATATATTAATATTAGTTGGAAATTGTTTATGTAAATATTTTGAAAGGATTTTAAGGGAAAGAATGAATTCAGTACTCCTCTCTTATGTCGCTGGAAAATAATTTCGGTGATGACTGCGCAGCATCATCGACGTTTATTTTCGAGTCTCAAAGTGGGGGAGACTTCTAAGAAGCTTTGCTTTTCTTCGAAATTATTTTGGGTAAATGGGTTTTGGTTTAAACTCCAAAGGTATGATTTGATATATTAAAGATATAAGTGTATATGTTTATTTGAAATGATTTGAAAAGAACCAGGCATTTAAATTTCTAAGTTCTGTTAATTAATAATTTTCAAATTATTTGAATGAAATGTGAATAACCTAAATTTATAAAATAAGTTGATTAAGATATCTAAGCTATTGTTTGGGAAAACTTTAAAGTTGAAAGGTAAAGAGGATTTAAATAAATCAAATTTGTGTACATTCTAATCAAGAAAAATAAAATTCTATAAATTTGTATAATACCAAATTTGCATTCTGATAACATATAACAAGACTTACCAAGTATTAAAAGTTAAAATGATGTTTTGATATGTAATGAGATATTATACAAATAAATAGAACTTGGAAGTAATTGAAGTATACAAGTGAGAGAAAAAAACTCAAAAAAGAATGAAAATGTATATAAAAGGAAATTTTGTTTGTGATAAATTTTTTTATATATATACTTAAATATAGCATGAAATGATGAATGGATAAATGGAACAAGTAAGTGAACTTAAGAAAGAAGACAAATGAATTGTATTATATCTTTGTAAATTGGTTATAGAAAATAAATATAAATTGCAAAGGGATTGTAAAATAATGGAATTTGTAACCTTTAAGATATCTGTAAACTAAGAGAAGTCATATATGAGAAGTTAGACTTTTATGAGATGACAATAAACTAAAGTAATGATTAATAAAATGTGTATTAACTGAAACAATGAATTGAATTAAATGTAAACAAAAGAATTTGGTATAACTAAGAATCAATTGGAAAGTGAAATTTAATTTAATTAAATTATATAGAATGTTTAAATTGAACTTGAATAAGCAAATTCTATGATATAATGTTTGAGAAAAGATGAAGTCAGAGAATATGTTATGTAAAGAAATGGATATATTAACTGAATAATGGATTGCGAATAATTAATTGTAAATAAAATTGAAAGTCAATAAAATAAATTAATATAGATAAATTGTATAGAAATCTATTGGAAGGTAATACGTGAGATTGTACGTATATTATTTTATTCGCATAATGATTTGATCCAAATTCGACCACAAAATTTCGAGATGATTTATATCAATCCAAGTTAGGATTTTTCACTTGATTCTCGACGGCGAACCCTAGATATGGATTTTGGTTTGATTCTGAAATTCTCTATCATAGTATATAGTTATGCAAGGAGAGTAACAGTTCCAGAATAAGCGATTAGATTGATATTGCTCATGGATGATATATGTACGGCTTACAGACTTAATTAAAGTTAATATTGGAAATATATGATGCCAAATATAAAATGATTCTTTTAAAATTATATAACAGAATATATATATAAACGAAATAAACCAAATTGAATATAAAATAATAATTTGGTTATGTTGGGTATGATTTGGTTGTTATGTGATTGTTAAGTGTAAATTGAAGCTATAAATCATTGAAATCAAAGTGAAGTTATATGAATTTAAATAGATTTTAATTTGATTCAAATTGGAAGTGAACTAATGTTAATATAAATTTATGAATGTTAACTAATTGAATTGAGAATGAATGTTAGTAAAATCCAACATTAATGAATCAACTGTGATTAAAATTGAAAACCAAGTCAATAAATATTAATGAGAAGTGATTTTATATTGATTTGTTATGGATTTGTTGGATGGTAGTTGGATGATAGTTGATTGAGGGTTGCAATTGTTGTTTTGTTGCATTTGCTATGTTGGCACATGTAGTTGTTATGTTGATATATGATGTATATTGATATTATTTTCGTATATGCATGTTTCTCATAATTTGTTGAGTATTTAGCAGGTGCGGATTGCGCTTGCTTCGCATTTGGAGATCGCTTTCGCGCTATATTATTCGTATATGCTCGCTAATAAAAATATAAGGTACATGTTTATTTTATCATTGGATTTGGTGATTTTTAATGAGCCACTTGGCTTTTGGATTTTCTTTTGTTGGTTTGGGGCCCGTAGAGGCGTTTTGTAGTTGTACCGATCGAGCCGCGCAAAGGAGACTCTGCCGAAATTTTCCGTAAAATCCGGGTGTAAGAAAAATTTTCAAGTTTTAAAATTTTTCTATAACTTATTTTGATAACTAACTTTTAAGTTAGAAAAACCGTTCGGAGTAACTTAATGGAAGCATGGTTATGACTTTATAAATGGAATTTCATTGTTTTATAAGTTGATAACTTTAAATAAAATATAGTTAGTGTTGAATTCTATACTTAGTGTCTTTTCCCTTCTTTTTCCTTTTCGGGGACGAAAAGTTTTGAGTGGGGGAGAGTGTAATAACCCGTAAATTTTCGATAATTAAAATAGCTAATTTAATAAGATTTCGTGATTTAGTGTTAGAAAAAAATTTGTAATTCGTTTAGAATAATAATAACTGAAAGGAATTGCAACAATAATTATCCAAGTAATGAAAATGAATGCTACTTAGTGAATGCCTTTGAAATCAATAGTTGAATAGGATATTAAATGTTGAAATTCATTGGGTATAAGTAGAGAAATTGATTGATAAGTAAAATCTATTTAAATCAAATATTGAATATTGAACACGTAAATTGTTTAAATTAAATATTTAAAACGTATTGAATGATTGAATAACTGTAAAATAAAGATAGTGTTCTAAATTGTGAATTGGTTTTAAAAGTTGATTCTTATAAATCCAATTTCAATATTTCAAAAGATAATGAATTATTGGATAATCGAAATTGTTTAAATTAAATATTTGGAAAATATTGAACAATTTAATAATGGGGATTTGAATAACCGTATAATGGAAATAGTTGTTTTATAATTTTAATTCGTTTCAAAAGTTAAATTTTATAAGTTCGTTTTGAATATTTCAAAAGAAAGTGATTTAAGAATAATCAAATTTGTTAAATTTAATTTTACGAATGTTTGAATAAATTAAATTTTGAATTTGATACGATTAATTTGTTATTGAAATTTAATATATGAAAATAGAGTGAATGATTGAAATTTGATTTAATATGATTCAAATTGGTTTCCAAAGTGAATGTAAGTTATATTTGGATTTTAATAGAGTTAATAAGATTTTAAAATTGGAATTTATTGGATAAATTGAATAATGGGTTTAATATGATTAAAAATGATTTGTAAAATTTTATTTTATCATATTGGAGTTATAGTGATGTTATAGAACTTTTAAAACTGAATTTAAAATTTATTTGTGAAAATTGAATATTTTAATATTTAATTATCGATTGAAAAATAGCCAATTTTTGAACAGTCTCAGAATTGGGCGAAACTAGTTCCATTGGATCCGTAATAAATAGTTATTATCGGATTTCAATTTTTGTAGCAATCGGAGTTGTCGTTTGACCATGGCAGCTCGAAACGCGTTGAAATTGTTTTAATATTAATTTGGCGAGTTAAAATAGTCATTTTTCAAACGGTCTCGGATTTCGACGAAACTAGTTTCATCGGATCCGAAATGTGATATTATTGTAATATTTCAAATTTCGTGTCAATCGGATTTACCGTTTGTCCGGGGCAAGCCAAAACGCATTGAAAATCGTTAAATCGGTTTAATTTAAATTTGATCGTTTATTGCCCTAAATCGCGCTGATGATCGAATTAGCTTCCGAATCCGATTCCATTGTGTTCGGAACGCGGGATAAACCCTAGAAACGCCGTTCACTGCGTGTAAATCGGAGTGCGGAAACCCCGGAATGGTTAGTGTTCGTCGTTTCTATAAATACCCCTTTATTCACAAAAAAATAAAATAAAATAAATAGAGGGTTAGGGTTGAGCTTCAGGCCGCCACTACCATCAATGGCCGATACACTCCCTCCTTCTTCCCCATTTTTCTTCGCATTTGTTGATCGTTAGCGAAAATCATCAACTGGACAGTCAAAGTACTCATCGAGAACTCCAGATCCAATGGCCGAGACGTGGTTTAATGAAATGGATTGCTCGAATTTTGATCGCGTTCTAGAGCCGGTCGTGCGCGTTTTCCTATGCATCTGGGGGGCCGAGTTTCAAGTGGTGGTGCCTGTAGGTAGAGCTCGAGTAGGGTTGCAGTTTGGCATCGTATGATCGGGGTGGATGTCGACAGGGAGGGCGTGAAAATTCGAGAAAAGGGGGCGGCTGATGGGTTGAGGATGAACGCAATTTTCACGAAGAGGAAGATAGCCACGTGCATACCAGATCCATCAAGAGCAACGAGCGGCCTAGATTGGTTAGGGGTTTGGAAATGTGATATAAATTGTAAATATTTATATTAAAATTCGTATATCTTGAAAAAGCTATATCTCTTTGCTGCGAGGTCGGATTCGGGCGAAACCTTTAGCGATGGAATCGTATGGACGAGCTCTACGCGTTGCAACTGGATTGGAATCATTTGAAGCTAGAGAAATTTTTGAGTTAAATCGAACGTCGTTCGATTTGATTTAAATACACAAAAATCAAGGTGAGTGTTTTATAACGCTCACACCGTACTAAATATCTTTATGCTAGTTAAATTGACATTATGAAGTGATATGAATTTTATTTGTCGGTGTTTGATATAAATTTAATTGTCATATAGCTCGTTATTTGAATTAACCGTTGAAAAATTAAATTGACGGTTAAATTGAAATTAAATTTGAATGGCGATTAAATTACCTGACATTGATAACTATGAAACTGCCATGAATTGTATTGTTTATTGGATGATGTATTTTGATGGATGCTATTGGTTGATAATTGAATGTTCGGATGTTTATTTGCTTATATAGATCCTGTTATGCATACATATGATACTGTGATTTAATTTAAGTAATATATGCTCATCCCTGACATTTAAATTGAAATAAATAACTACTTTGCCATAGGATAGAAAATTATATACGGACACCGAATTGGCTAAATTAATAATTTTGAAAATCGTCGATTTGAAATTATTAAATGTGGATTTAGAAGTTATAAATAGAAATGAATTTATAGAAATCGAATTTGTCGAAAAATTGAGTTTGGAATGTTGAAATAAAATTTTGGTTAAAGGAATTTTGTTAAATAATTAAGGTGAGAACTTTGAAATTTGAAATTGGATATAATTGAATGGCGAGAATTGATTTGTCTAAAGATTTAACCTTAAAGTCGAGCTTTGAATATTACTAAGTAAAGGTGATGTAAAAATGATATTTTGAAATCGAGTTTGGAATCGAATCATATTTGAAATTTGGTTTTAAATTTGAATATTGTTGGAAAATTTTGTTAAGTGTTATAAATCGATATTTTGAAAAATCAAGCTCCAAATCGATATATATTGAAATTGAATAAAATTAAAAATGAAGAAAAAAAATTGAATTAATTCGAAGTAAAGGTTCGCATGGATTTGAATTGAAATCGAAATTGAATCGGTAGAAAGGAAATTGAAATTTATTTGAATTGGGAAGTTATAATTGAAATAGATTGGTTTTGAAGCTGTTTTATTTTGTTTTCCCAATTTCTCAGTTATAAAAACTATTTTGAATACCTAAACTATTTTAGTCTATTTTAAATCTACTTAACCCAACTTAAAATCACTTTAAACTAATTTATCTATTTCAAATCCATTTTAAGATTTTAAGTATTTATAACTATTTTATTATTTAAACTACTTTTAAACTACTTAAAACTATTCCTAAAATTCTATGCTGGTCAATAAAGTGGAATGTTTATGTTTAAATCTTGAATTTAAATACGAATTGATTTAAATGAAGATGCAACCTAAATCAAAATTCGAAATGATTTTGAAACCGAAATGCGATATTAATGCGAAGATGATTTTGAGACGAAATCTTACATTTGAAAGAATACGATTATTTGAAATGGATTTGAATTTGAAGCGAATATGATATTTGATATAAATTATGAATCGAGTTGAAATATAAAAGGACCAATGGTATAATAATACGTAGTTATTAAAGAGACCGGGATCAGATATGGACATACTCTCTGTCGATACCGAAAACCACTTTAATAACTATTATACGCGGAGTATTGATCCAGAATGAAGTGGATGGTTTGGTGAACGCGTTGACAGAAGAAAGAGAACGATATTGGATGACCCCTGACATGACTAAAACAGGAGCCGCGCCGGGCCATTGAGGTTCGCCACCTCTAGCGGACACGCTTCTTCGATACCATTTATATTACATTTCTGATGCGATTTGGGTGCACCCCTTGATTTCAGAGTGTTGTTTCGCGGGGTTGGGGTAGCTGCTGGCTATGCCCAACATCAGTCCGGATCACGCAACTACTAGTATCCTAGTTGGTATCGCCTCATGTACCTTGTCATACAGATTATCCTATTTGCGACCACTACGTTTTGATTTGTACCTTGAGTGTATGGATTGCGCTCTGGTGACTTCCGGTTTTGGGGAAACTATGGTCTTGTATATGCTTTTGGGAATATAAAATTTGTTAAGGGGGATTATCGTAACGCGTTAACGCTATTTTGATACTTTATATTACTGATAGGCATTATCTACTTAGCGTATATTACTACATAGTAGATAGTTTAACGGATCCTTGAGAGATGGAAAATCCCGTAACATCTCTTAAGTTATTGCACGCACGTTGACACTGGATATGAGATGTCAAACCCCATAAACATCTCTGACGCCGTTACACTCATATTTATTTGCGATTGATTTAACTTTCATAAGGATATTTTAGTCCTGACTCGAGTGTTTTGTCTTTTCATTACGCTCGGGTCAGTCCTGAGTTTCAGATTTTTGAAGATCTATTCTGGAGGACGAAGACGAAGATTTGGTACACTATTACTATTATTACCCTTGCATCATGCTATCTGCTGCATTATTTAATTGTTCTGTTGTATATGTATAAACTCTGATAAATGTTGTATAAATAATTGTCAAAGTATAGTTGGCAGCTTCATGAACTGTTTATTTGACTATAATATTTTATCGTTCCGCTGCGAGATTCTGTGTTGTTTCATTTCCTTTATTTCTTTTCTTTTCTTTTCTTATTTACCCCAATAACTATCTGCCCTTTTGAATGGTTTGGAACCGACATGTGTATTTGATCGTCGGTTTAAACTGTCCAAAAAGGCGGGTCGTTACAATAATATTTCAATTTCCCTCACTTAACTCACGATCCAAATTCCTTAACTTATAGGCGGTTATTTTAGATACCAGTTACGATAAACCCTAAATCAATATTTTTACCAAACATTTTTGTGTAAATAGGATCGTAGAAATCATTCTAATTTTACTCAACATCAATTTCCCTATTCAACCAGTGTAATGGGCGGAATAACGGTGAAATCTCCTTTTAAATTCCACGAATATGAAGAGTTCCCTCTTCGTATTTTAATACCAAGTAGAAGAAGATTATCTCTATGTAATCCAGGTCGTAATTTATTCATTTTGGAGATTTCTTAAATTTTGGATAATATTAATCTTCTTCTATTTAGGAAAGTTAATATAATAGTTTTATTTTAGAGCAACCGAGCTTTCCTTTCGATCTGATGCACCCCTCGCCTAAGAAAAGAAATCATAAGCTAGGTAAGTTCAGGGCATTGGTTGCTCCATCCCTAACCTTAGTGAAACACCTTGTTTTATCTTCCCAGATATCACAAGCGGGACAAATGTATTAGCCATTTCTGCATTACTCAGTTTGTCATTCTATTCAATCTTCTTTACTTTTTGTTTAAGCGGTATAAAAAATTCCTCCTACCCATTTATTCAAACTCCCATTAAAACTTCCAAATCATCTTTTACTTAATTGTTCTTTTAAAATCATTCACCAAAGATTTAGAAAAGAATTGTTAATTTTAAAACTAAATTTCAAAATTTGTTAAAACTGCTACAAAAAGCGTTGCGAAAAGTGTTGCAAATAGTGTTTTAAAAGCTATGTTCTTCAAATGACTTTTATTTCATTTAGATATCCATATTTTTGTCAAGTCCCGATTCTTCGAGATTTTCAACTTTCGAAAATCGACATTAATAAGTCCACTGTATCAACTGCCGAGTAATCGAAGGCCGGAAAACCGAATTGTTAGGGTTAAAGAAGAAGAGGTAGAAGAAGAAAGAAAGAAGAAGCAATGGAAACAATATCAGAATCTCACAATCACAGTGGAACAACATATAATAGATAAATGAATATCTTTAAATCAAAAGAACTGTACATTTTATACATTACATCATCAGAGTCAATATACAACATAACACAATAATGGACAGTTATATAAACCTGTCCCTACAAGTGGATACAAAGCGGAAAAGATAATATCATATACAAGTGATACGTTTTGCCATCCAGCTCGCCTCTTGAGCTCCACAGTATCTCCTGAATTCCAGAATATCCCGATAACCTGACTGTACGCTGCCCGTGTGGAAAATGATGGGCACCCAGAGTTTAGGAAGGGAACAATAAACTCCAGGTAAGTCCTGAGACTGGTGTGAGAACTTAAAAAAGTTTATCTTTTTAAAACAAACAAAGAAATATTTTAAGATAGATCCGCAATGCTTTTAGAAAATACAACAACCATAAGGCCTCCTGCCACACACCCCATGCAAACGCAGAATTGGAGGAGATTTCTCCTTATGATAGTCAAATATACTTGATACGAGAAATTTTCTTTGATACTATTATTATAAGTGCACAGTGGAAAATTTTTCGAAAGTATAATATAAATATTAGCCAACTTACGACCATTATCGTATGCCTACTATAGCTACCATCTAAACAGTGGGGCGCCACCATAAGTAAATGGCAGGTTATACAACTAAAACTTTAAAGGGCTCATATTGTTTCTTTGGATTTTCCAACAAATGGTCAGGCTAATGAACTTCCTGGGCCACATGGGTACGCCTCTGGCAGGGCGTCCCGAGAACCTAACCGGATCTCTGCCAACACAAGGCCGGGTTACCTCTGCAAAAATAGGTAACTACTGACACGAGTATGTCATCCCCCCGTTGTAAACAACCTTTATCCGAGGATCCTCAATACCAGCAACCACAAAGTAATAAATTTGCAGCAACAACATAGGTTAAGTATATGGGCTACATACCATGATACCACCTCTATCCAGAAGGAAATGAACATACCCTAAGGGGTGCTACCCCCTATAACCTTGCTACATTCTTCCTGTTTTGACCATTCCTGGGGTGTGAGGTCCGACGAAGTCTCGTCCACAAAGCTATGCTTTTCACAAAAGCCATGCTTCGATCAACAAATGATCAGCAGCACTTCGTATGCCACATTACCAAATTGGGAATGTATCACTAGTAACCATCTACTACATAACCTCTGAGCTCGTATGTCTCGTAGAAGGGTGTTAAGATAAGAGAATAAAGTATCTGCCACCAATAGAAATGTATTTGATAGAAACCAGCTTTACATCTTAAATTGTAACTAAGACACACATCCATACAAGTCCGTTCCGGGATCGAACGGAACCGAAGGCACTTCCAAAGTAGCCCTTGCAATTCGGATATTCACTAATCACGTCCGGAATTCCCATTACAAAGGGTGATAAAATCTTTATATCGGAGATCAGCCGATGCAGAGACATTCGACGGTAATCTTTCCGTTTTCGAATATATCCGATCTTCAACACCGATCTTCAAACGCTAGCCATTACGACGTATAACTATTCGAAATGGGATTTATGACCCAAAGGTCCTCTCCCGGCAAACCCGAATAACGAGCGCTTATTTTTAAATAAGTGTAGCATTCAAATTCAAGCAAATCACAACAAATGCCCATTTAAAGGTAAATATTGATAGTCGGTTATTTAACTATCAATAGATATGCACAACATCACCAGATTCCAAATAATTTCCCAAATTATTTATTTTCCAAAAAAATTATCTTTACAAGATATATTTTTCCACACTTCAACCATTTGAAAACAAATTCCAAATCACTTTTCACCTTTACAACTTTTGAAAACAAATTTCAAATCACTTTCCTTACGCGGAAACACTTCCAAATATTTATTCATTTTCACTGGAAATCTGCCGAGTTCAAATACTTTAAAATAATTTATATTACTTATCCAAAATATATCGGGAAAACACTTTGAAATAACTATTTTTCTTTTAATCACTTTACTTAAATATTAGTTATAAAAATATTATACCAATATTACATATAACTTAAGTCCAAACTAATTTTCAAAATAAAAATTAGTAGATTGAGTATAACTATTTAAATAACTATTTTCTAAAACAATTATTGATTAAATCTTAGAAATAATCATTTCTATATCAACTTTACAAATCTTTACTTAAAGGATTTAAAATAATTTAAGAATTTAATTTCTCCAAAGTATCCTTTTCAAAACCAATTCGAGAATTTATATATATATATATATATATATATATATATATCTTTCAAAGCTATTCATAAATTTTATTCGGCTTTCCAGGGAGAACAAACTTTCATTTCAAAAATGGTTCATTTAAACCAATTAAATAAATCCATACCGATTTACTTTAAATTAACTTTCCAAATCCGTAAATTTATTTCCACACTTCAAAAATAAATCAATGTTTATTTGTAAACAAATTTCCCTTTCCTTTATAAATTCCATGGTGAATTTAAATTTTCAAATATCCACTGATATACGATTTTCAAATCGATTTCAAAAATAACCAAATCAAATTCCATATCGATTTTCCAAGAAATTAAACACCAAGTGAATTTCATTCTAATCTCAAATTGAATTCAATTTCTACAAAACCCCAAATCAATTTTCAAATTGATTCCAAATTCTTTTCAAAACACCAAATAAATTTCCAAATGGATTTCAAATTATATTTCCTTTTTAAAATAAATTCCTTTTAAAGAAAGCAAATTCTTTTATTTTTCAAACTCTTTAAAATCCGTATTTTGAATAAATTCTTCAGCCTTTGAATAATATTACCCGAAATCCATTTATTAAAGCTTTTCCCATATTTTGAAATTTATTCAATAAGATTAAAAATAAAACTTTATTATTTTAGAACTCCTTTTAAGTTTACCCAATTCTCAAAAATAAATTTTAATATAAACTTTCAACCTGAATTTTCAAAAATCAAATTTTTATTTATTTCCGGTATTTAACTGTACCAAAATTATATTCGGCTCAATTTTAGCCTTCAACGATTTCAATCACAAAGATAATCACACAGAGATTATAAATAATCAACACACAACATTGAAACAAATTCAATTATTTGAGGAATCCAATTGGATCCCTCCAACCCGTTTCCCTGCATCCACAGATGTTAGCATAATAGAAATCCTGTTTCAAGACGGGATATCGTGGTACATGGGTTTATATAAAATATCATCCGCTATTACGCGGTGCAATAGGGTCTTATCCGCTATATAATGCGGGAAATCAACTCCAAGTACATATATAATACCAATTCCACTTCAAGGTATAATATCGCGGTATATGGGTTTACTATAATAACCTACGCTTAATATGCGGCGTATAGGGTCTATTTCAATACAACAGATAGCAACCATCATTCAATCACACAACTAAGCAATTTTAAATTTAACTATTAAAAATTTAAATCGAAACAAATTAGATTTAGTGAGAAGTTCTCACCTTGCTTCCAATAGCGGTTTCTGCATTTTATTCCGAATAAAATTAAACACGCGTTTAATTTACCCAAAATTCCACTAGCTTCAATCAGCTCCAATCCAGCTCCGTTTCGTAGTATTCGACAATACGATTCCAACGCAAGTCGTTTCTTCATTTTTCGACCTCGTATGAACAAGTTACAACTTTTTAAAGTTTATACGAATTTTAATATAAATAAATTTACAATTCTTTTCTATTTTTTTTCAAACCCTACATCTCCAGGTCGTTCGATTTCACTTGATTGCATTAGGGCCGATCGCTCCTTCTTCTCCCCCCTTCTCGTGACTTCGAACGTAAATGAATCCACCGGCCGCCGTTATATTTCGAATTTTCACTCCACCCACGTCGACTTCAATGACAATCGAAGACCGTCAATCGAAAGCCCATCACGAGACACCACATCGGCCGAAGTATAGGCAAGCTCGGTCGCCTCCCTGCATGGGAAATCGCACACGACCTGATGGTGAACGCGAGCCAATATCCCCCTCCACGTCGTGTCGATCACGATCATCACCATATAGATTTGAAGCTCTCATCGCCCTCTATAATTTGTTAGGTGAAGATTTCTTGAATAGATCGATGGATTGGAAGAGATTAATAGAAGAAAGTTGGCATTTTCGGCTATTAAAATTAGAGATAGCGGCCTGTGAAACCCTATGGTTTTGTATGCAAATGAAAGAAAATGAGGTCCTTTTATAGAAAATATTCACGCACTATTCACCCGAAATTTTTCCGAACTCCAAATGAAGCGTGCCGCCTGGCGTTTATAATGTTTTACCCCTGTTCCGAACGCAATAGAATATAAATCGAGAGCCAATTTGATCGTATTTGAAAGATAGGTTTTCGAATCGACTATTTAAATTTAAAATTCACTTAAACCGATTTCAGTGCGTTTTAGCTTGCCCCGGACAAACCGTAAATCCGATTGACACGAAATTTGAAATCTTATAATAATTTAACATTACGGATCCAATGAAACTTTTTTCGTCCAAATCCAAGACTGTTTGAAGAATGACTATTTTTACTCATCAATTAAATATTAAAATATTCAATTTCCACAAATTAGCTTTTAATTCAAATCTAAAAGTTCTATAACATCATTCTAACTCCAATATGATTTAATACAACTTTACAAATCAGTTTTAATCACATTTAACCCAATTTCCAATTATTTCTGTAATTTCAAATATTAAATTATTGATTTAATTATCCAATTAAATCTAGTTATTCGAAATATAATTTATTCGACTTATAAATTTTACTTGTTAATATTTAAAATCAATTAAATATAAGAATTTCAAATGACACGAATTCTGGGTCGTTACAAACTTCCCCCCATAAAATAATTTCGTCCTCGAAATTGCCAAGTCAGAAAAAGTCTTGAAATCCACTAACTAGTTTCATTGAATCTGTAATGTTAAATTATTGTAAGATTTCAAATTTCGTGTCAATCGGATTTACGGTTTGTCCGGAGCAAGCTAAAACGCGTAGAAATCGGTTTAAGTGAATTTTAAATTTAAATAGTCGATTCGAAAACCTATCTTCCAAATACGATCGAATTGGCTCCATAACAAATGTAACGTCTTCGAGATTTTCGACTTTCGAAAATCCACATTAATACGTCCACTGTATCAACTGCCGAGCAATCGAAGGCCGGAAAACCGAATTGTTAAGGTTAAAGAAGAAGAGGTAGAAGAAGAAAGAAAGAAGAAGCAAAAGAAACAATATCAGAATCTCACAATCGCAGCGGAACAACATATAATAGATAAATGAATAATCTTTAAATCAAAAGAACTGTACATTTTATACATTACATCATCAGAGTCAACTTACAACACAACACAACTGGACAATTATATGAACTTGTCCTTACAAGTGGATACACTGTGGAAAAGATAATATCATATACAGGTTGAAAGTTTATACTAAAATTTATTTTTGAGAGGATGGCGATACCCAAATTGTCAAGTATCGATCCTTCGAGGTTTTCGACTTCCGAAAATCGACATTAATACGTCCACTGTATCAACTGCCGAGCAATCGAAGGCCGAAAAACCGAATTTTTAGGGTTAAAGAAGAAGAGGTGGAAGAAGAAAGAAAGAAGAAGCAACAGAAACAATATCAGAATCTCACAATCTCGAGGGAACAATATATAATAGATAAATGAATAATCTTTAAATCAAAAGAACTGTACATTTTATACATTACATCATCAGAGTCAATATACAACACAACACAATAATGAACAGTTATATAAACCTGTCCTTACAAGTGGATACATGGCGGGAAAGATAATATCATATACAGGTGATACGTTTCGCCATCTAGCTCGCCTCTTTAGCTCCACAGCACCTCCTGAATTCCACAATATCCTGATAACCTGACTCTAGGTTGCTCGTGTGGAAAATGATGGGCACCTAGAGTTTAGGAAGGGAATAATAAACTCCAGGTCAGTCATGGGTCTGGTGTGAGAACTTAAAACAGTTTATCTTTTTAAAACAAACAAAGAAATATTTAAAGATAGATCCGCAATGCTTTTAGAAAATGTAACTACCACAAGGCCTCCCTCCACACACAACATGCAAATGCAGAATTGGAGGAGACTTCTCCTTATGATAGTCAAACATGCTTGATACAAGAAATTTTCTTTGATATTATTATTATAAGTGCACAGTGGAAAACCTTTCGAAAGTACAATATAAATCTTAGCCAACATACGACCATTATCGTATGCCTACTGTTAACGCTTGAATTTGAACGCTAACACCCCGATGTATGAGTTGTAGTTGTGAAAGCACCACCCGACGACTCGGGAACAGATTACAAGCAGATAATAGTAGAAAAGTGGTAAACAACAACAATTTTATAGTGGTTCGGCTTTAGGGTATAGCCTACGTCCACTTTAAGCACTTTTATTAATAATCTCGTTACAAGCTGATACAATTCTTCCCAAATACAATACACTTTGAATTACAAGATACTTAGAACAAGTAGCTTAAACTTCGATGGAGATGAGAGTTTTCGAATCCATGTTGGATGTATGTGATCTCTTCTTGGAGTTGTTTGTAGCGTTCTTAATATCTTGAGAGCTTCAAGTGTTGGATTGGATTAGTTTGGAATGCAGCAGAGTAACGGTGTTTGAAGGAAATCAGCCAAAAGTCCTTTACTAGTTGGAGTTAGGGTCATATTTATAGGCATTTTTCGGAGTAAGGTTGTAGGTCGGACCAACCTAAGTAAGGTCGTAGGTCGTGACCGACCTAAGTAAGGTCGTAGGTCGTGACCGACCTAAGTAAGGTCGTAGGTTGTAGTCGACCTGAAGAGCATTGGCCCCTCCTTCCACAAGAACACGCATGCTGATTTGCACAAGTCCTAGGTCGTGAGCAACCTATCCCCCTGTGGCACAGCATAGTCAACTTTTTTACTCTGGCATTTAGGTCGTTAGCGACCTACCCTAGGTCGCGAGTACTTTCCTGTAGCCATAGCTGATCTTAGGTCGCTGAATCCCTTAGGTCGCGACCTTCCTTAGGTCGAAGCACTCCTTTAGGTCGTGAAAGCTTTAGGTCGCTAAGCCAATCATGCCGTTAGGTCGCAGAGTTCCATAAGTCGAGACCGTCTTTAGGTCTCATTCACTCTTAGGTCGCGAAGCTTGATAGGTCGAAACATCTTCTGAGTCGCAGCCTTCCTGTTAGGTCGCGAGGCTTCATAGGTCGCGACCTCCTTTAGGTCGCGAAGCATTTTTAGGTCGTTCTCCTTTTTAGGTCGAGCCATCTTTAAGTCGCAGCCTTTTTTAAGTCGCTAGGTTCTTGGATTGGCTAGGTCGCTACATTTTCCTTAAGTCTCTTACAGAAGGGAGTTAACATTTGCCCCTCGAAGTATATGACTTAGCCATAGGTCGTGTGCTTCGACCTTCTTAACTCGCGTTCTGAAGAATTGTTAGGTCACAAACGACCTAAGGAGAAAGTTAGGTTGCGTAGTGTCGGTTCGCGTTCTACTGCCCCAGAATATAAATACCGTAGGTCGCTCTCTCCCTTCTTCATCTTCTTCAGCATCCATTCTGCCATTAACAAGCTTTTGAACTTCTCGAGGACGATTCCAATCAGCTCAATCCTTAGACTTTTCCATCATAAGATTGCGTAAGTGAATTCTATCAACATTCAACTACATCCATCATCAAACCGCGAATATTCCACTTGTGATTCTTAATACATTTTCGTATGCTGCTTTTTTCCATAAGTCGCGACTCGATTAACCTTTTGATTGAGTTATCGTGGTGATTCTTGTGAATATAGCAATACATCCGATGTATGGTGGTTTTGAGGCAATTCGAGTTGGTTTTTTCGAGTCATTTGTGATGATGTGGGAGGAAGATTGTAAATTACAGTGATTCGAATTAGCTGGTTTGTAACTTTGGAAGAGATGAGGAAGGCTCTAATGGGTTAACGGGTTAATGGTGGAGATGATATGGCAGCGTGTGAGTGGAGAATCGACCTCAGGAGTGTCTGTTTGAATGTGAACCATGCGACCTAATACTAGCGATCTAACTCTCTCTTGAATGAGATAAAACTTAAAGCAGAGCGACCTCAGAACGACCTAAGAAAGTAACGACCTAAGTTTAATGATGATTGAAATCTTAGGTCGCGGCTGACCTTATACTTAAAACAAATCTGGACCATCTTAATCTGAACCATGGTGCGACTTAAGAACTTGTTGACCTAAATCCCTGAATGACTGCAGAGGGACTTAACATGTCAACGACCTAACTCTTTTGCGCCATAGGCTCTAGGTCGCGGCCGAGCTAGGACTTGAACAAATCTGCATTGTTTTGAACCTCTTGAACTTGCACAGGGCGACCTAATATAGCCTTGACATATACTAAGTCGCGGGGGACAGTTTGGATGATCTATGACCTGTAAAAAATTTGAGAGAATTTGATTGAACTGCTTGGACTTGAATTGTTTGAAATTCATTACATTCCTTTGCAGATTGCTCTAACTTTTAATCTAACAACCTGTTTAAACATAACATTTGCAGAGAAATGGGACGAATATACTGTCACTGACCGCCCACATCGAATGACAGATTAGTCGATAAAGAATAATCAACTTAAATGAATTGTGTGAATGAAATGCTGTGAACCAATGAATTCAAGTGAAGTGTTAAAGCAAAACTAAAATATCCAGTTAAAGTTGATTCATTCGCATTAACACTCCACTTGAGCTTTATATTAACAAGTCCTGAAATCTCATAGTCGACTAATTGTCAACTAGTTTAACTTCAGTTATGTTCGCTTTCCTTTTTTTTTTTAAAGTTCTGCACAACACTTCACACTTTTTAGGAAACGTGCACCTTCTCATCTGAACATCCAGTCGCTTATGTAGAATGATGTCTCAACAAGAAGAGATGATAGAACACGCTGAAGGGGTTTTCCCGATTGCTATTCCACTAGAGAATCCTCCGGAAAGAACTCCTACCCTTTTGAAACAGCGGGCGCTTAATCAATCATGCGTTCAATTTGGCATTGCCGAGGCAGAAGTTCTACTCCCTGGACCAAATGACTCTGCTGATAGACCACCTTACGGTTTTGTTGCCATTAATCGACAAATGTGCTTGAGTGGAGCAATTCCTCCTTTTAATGAATTTCTCCGGCAAATCCTACTTCGACTGACGATCTCTCCTTTTCAGCTGCACCCCAATGGCTATGCTATTTTGATGGGATTGTGTGTTCTGTTCAGGAGGACTCTTGATCGTCTTCCGAGTTTTGAGGAAGTCTGTTACTTGTGCACTTTCGCGAAGAACAAGGACCATCCTTCAATTGTACTTGTAAGGGGTGCGCGGAACCGCAAACTTATTTTGGATTTGCCGGAGAGTGCACATGGATTCCTGAATCAATACTTCTACATTCGTTGCCCCGTAGAATTTTACGCAGACTGGAGAGTAGGAAGTGAGATCTTTTTTCTCTTTAATTTTATTCTAAGTTTTAGCTGGATCGTATTGCTAGATGCTGATTCCATTCCTTATTTTTCTAGCACTTCCTCCTCCTTCTAGAGATTCCAGCCATAAGTCAGTTTTTGAAAGGCTAAGCACTGTGGCTGCTGAAGAAAGAAGCGCAAAATTTCTATTGACAGAAGAACTTCTTCATCAGTTTGAGCTTCTACATCCTTCTCGTTCCACTCAAATACATGAAGTTCCAACGGAGGTTCCTGATTCTCCGACGAGCACTCCTGATGCCCAAATCTCCACTAAAGAGCACTTGCAGGGAGGAACCTCTATAGAAACTTCACTAGTTAAGTGTTCAATTCCGAAAGATGTTGCGGGGCCATCTGACAAGTCTGTACTTGCCCCAGTTACTGAAGAGGAAGAACCCCCTCAATCTACTAGTGAAGGAGTTAAGAAAGCAAGCTCCAAAAAACAAGATGGCGATGATGTTTTTGAGGGGTTGAGCGATTTAATTGTGACATCTCAAGAACTTTTCAAAGATGATGTTTCTAAAACTGTCTCTTCTGTAATCGAGGCGACATCTTCTTTTCAACAGATGTCAACTCCTCCTACTCAAGTTATCACTACCTCTATTCCACAGAGTGGTTTGTAACTCGATGCGCGTAGTTTACACGTTACACGACACTTTGGATTTTTCATCACTTCTACGCACTTATCTTATTGTAATTTAAAGATTTCTAAAGCTTATTATTTTAATTCCAGATTCTCCTATGGGGCGCAGTGGCTCGTACTATGATGATTTCCAGCGCTACGGGAGGCGTAGCCAGTATGATTACAGGCGTTACCTTCCTTCTTACAGAGAGTCGGATGAAGAGAGGGCCATCAGGAAAGCCGACGAGAGACGAGCATATGAAGAACGTCGCCGAAGGGAACAAGAAAGACATGATCTTCCCCACAGAGATGATGATACCCAAAAGAGAAAAGCTCATGATGAGAGAGGAAAGAGTCACATAGACGATTCTTCTAGCAAGCGGGCTAGACTTACTGAAGAAACAACTCCTTCAGCTTCTGAACATGTCCCTGCTCAATCTCCTGCTCCCGTTCGCTCCGACATTCAAGCAATCATCAACCGACCCGCATACCAAGTCGGGCAAGGTCCTCCCACTCTTCAAAGTCGATTTCCTCAGTGGTGCCTGAGAGGGGTTCGATTTGATCTCGACTTGGTTCCTCTCGACAAACCGGCTATGCTGCGAAATCTTGATACTGTCAGGACCGATATCGAAAGAATGTCGAACTGGCAAAAAATCGTCGACGAACTTCAGAGGGTTAACCGAGCCAATCTCGAGGCCATGCTAATAATGGAGAATGATAAGGCTGAGTGGCAGAAGACTCTCGAACGGCATGACGCCGAAATGAGAAGTATTGCTTCCTACAATGAAAAGCTGGAAGCGGAAGTAGAAAAACTTAAGGAAGAATTAGCTACTTCATCTACTTTCCATTCACAAAAGGAGAGCATGCTTCAGCAACAAGTACGAGATGCGCATGCCAGTCAAAGAGCAGTCGAAGATAAGCTTGCATACAAGGAAAAGGTCATAGAAGAATATCGTGCTGAAACTGTACAACTGCGAGAGCAGACCGGCTCTCAAAGCTTGGAGATAGAGTTGTTAAAAACTCGACTTGCTATGGCCGAAAAGGAGCGCGACGAGGCTGTTGCTGGTAAACTTGCGGCCGAAGAGGCTCATCAAGCAACCAAAGCTGACATTAGCTCCACATTATTCGATTTTTATCTGCACAGCATTTTGGGACGTGGCAGCCTTGCCTTTCTAGGCCCCAAGTAAGAAATTACACTGGCTGAAGTTTGGGAGGCAGCACTTGATATGCTCGGTGGTAAAGGTGCTGGATATGCTGAGTCAGCCCTTGAAGAGCATTATCTTGATGATGAAGCCCGTGCCGCTCTTGCCAAGGGAAAGGAGCAGCTTGCCAGAGCGCGGGTTGGGATGGCGGAAGAGGAGCGTTCTGAAAAAGAAGTACCGCCTACTACCTCTGAACGTCCTCTAGTTTCTCCCGAGGTGGACATTACAGGCTCTAGTGCTCATTTGCCGCCTCCTACAAGAACCGGGGTAATTACCCCTACTGATGAAGAGGCTTTGGAGGACATTGGGGCTCAGAATTATGAGATTGAACTGACGAAGCCAACATCTTCAGGTAATTTCGACATTGGTCCGATTCAGGTGGATTACCTGCTTATTCCTCAAAAATTTGATGAGCTTCTCGATTACCTCTTGAATCTCGATGAACCCATATCTCCCTTCTTTCGGGAAGATACTAACATTTTCAATTTTTCTTCTTCTGCAGTTGAAACAACAAGTGCCGTGCAGACTTCGCCTTCTCTGGTTATTCCTCCTCCATCTCTTCAGGTGACTCCTCCTTCTGCTTCACAACCTGGGTCACAAGAGGAGAAAATTGAGGCTCTTCATGGTTTGGATGACCCTATTGCTTCGCAGGAGCAAAAAGATGAGGG
Source organism: Allium cepa (assembly GCA_030765085.1). Classification (NCBI taxonomy): domain Eukaryota; kingdom Viridiplantae; phylum Streptophyta; class Magnoliopsida; order Asparagales; family Amaryllidaceae; genus Allium; species Allium cepa. The sequence continues at coordinate 867,382,010 of CM060943.1, read as the reverse complement.
ACTCGAAGGAGGCGAGATCTCTCCGGAGCGGACTCCTTCTGACGACATAGTTTTGTCCGCTCTCGTTACTCCGGGGAGTGAGTCTTCTTCGAAGAAAAGAAAGAAGCATGGGACATCGAAGAGGAGGGGGAAGAAAATTATCACCACTGAAGAGGAACCGGAAATTGCACCAGTTGCACCTCCCTCCCCTTCTTCCCTTATGCCTTCAGACCAACCTGAAAGACCTGAAAAGCTAACCACTCGGCCGGGTAAAGGGTCTAAAGGCGGCAAGAAGAAATGAAGAGTTGAGCTTTTTGATTCCTTTTTTGTGTAATGGTCGGATGTTGTGCAGGCACCGGCCCCTGCTTTTTTATTTTGAAACCTGTATCTGCAATATCTGCAATTGAATAAAATGATTCTTTATTTGTACAGACTTTTGTTTGAATTTGAGAATGCATTTATTATTCATTTTTGCTCAAGTTTATTTATACGATGTTGCGGTGAGCTTGTGGTATGTTGTTTGAGCGTACTTTACCGACATAGTTATACCGCTTTGTATGTAACTATACCATGTTGCCCCTATACCATGAGCTTACTGCAATATCGTATACTTTGAGGGGACTTGCACTCTCGTTTTCTAAAGAATAATTACTTCATTCTCGAAGAGAATTTTCGTAGAGTGCAACTTCCTTCATATAAGTTTCTACGCTTTGTCCTTCGAAGAAATCACTTTTTCCTTTTGCGTATGTATATATTTTGCCAAGTGAATTCTTCTATGTGGTAAAGCGGACCTCTGAATGTACTTTAACTCTCTCCCCCTTCTCTTTTTTTTTTTTTTAGAATAGGTAAAGTCATCAAGTACGCTCTTGATGAGGATTTTTCTCTTTCTTCTTTTTTAATAAAAATTTGTGCCTCTGAGGAGAGATTTTTTCACGTTTCAACACTTGGAAGTTTTATTTCAATCTCGGTGAAACGTGGGCTTCTGAAGAGGTCTTTCTTTTTAATTGTGTCCCTGGGAGGGGTTGTACCTCTGAGGAGGGATTTCTCACGTTTCAACACTTGGAAGTTTTATTTCAATCTTGGTGAAACGTGTACCTCCAAAGAGTTGTGCCTTCAAGGAAAGCCTTTTCACGTTTCGACACTTGGAAGTTTTATTTCAACCTCGGTGAAACATGGGCTTCCAGGAAGGTCTTTATCTTGTTTTGCATTTCAACTTTGGTGAAGTGAAATTCCGAAGAGCGGTTGTTACACTTCAACTCCTGGTGAAATGGGCCTCCGAAGAGGGCTTTTATTTTGTTTGCATTTCAACTCTGGTGAAGTGTAATTCCGAAGAGCGGTCATAACACTTCAACTCCTGGTGAAATGGGCCTCCGAAGAGGGCTTTTATTTTGTTTGCATTTCAACTCTGGTGAAGTGTAATTCCGAAGAGCGGTCATAACACTTCAACTCCTGGTGAAATGGGCCTCCGAAGAGGGCTTTTATTTTGTTTGCATTTCAACTCTGGTGAAGTGTAATTCCGAAGAGCGGTCATAACACTCCAACTCCTGGTGAAATGGGCCTCCGAAGAGGGCTTTTATTTTGTTTGCATTTCAACTCTGGTGAAGTGTAATTCCGAAGAGCGGTTGTTGCACTTCAACTCCTGGTGAAATGTGCCTCAGAGAGGGTTTTCATCGCCTGGAAGTCACTCTCTCATGGTTGGAGGGTCATGACTCCTCCAATCTTTTTTGTTGAGTAGAGAACTTTCTTTTTTGTGGCGTATGACCCATTAGAGGTCTTTATCCTCCGAAGAGTCGTGCCTCCGAAGAGGACTTGTGCTGCCGATGATAGCTTTGGTTGTTCCTCTGTTCACTTGCTTATGCTTTTTCAATGATCCTCTGCCCCCCTTTTTTTTTCTTTTTTTTTTAAGTAACTTGTTTAATCCAAGGAAGTGTGCTTCATTGTCAGGCAATTTCGTGAGAACGAGCACTAGCTTTTTAATTGGATGTTTGTTTGTTCAAACGATCTCAATTTATTAGCAAAGACCCGTTTCTGTCGAAATCATAGGCTGTTCAATTGAAGTACTTCCTATCTAGGATTTGAATTCGGGGCTCTTGTGACTTGAAATTTGGCGAGAATCACTTGGTCTTTTTATGTGCAAGTTTCACTTCCATTGTCTGCAAAAATTCAAATCGACATTTCAGCAATACATTCTATGTACCTTTTATATCGAGAATAAAGCAAACATGTAATAATAATAAGGAACACAAGATTTATAGTGGTTCGGCCATGAAATTTGGCCTACATCCACTTTATATTCTTTCATTATTTACTTGCATCAGTTTTACAATTGCTTTCAATTACAAGAATCATACATTCATAATTCTTTTTACAATGTTTCAACAAAATTTTCAAGTAAAGTATGGATGCAAATGGTTGCTGTTCCATGCCCTTGGAATTTGATCTCCATCAACAGTGGTGAGTTTGAATGTGCCGTCAAGAAGCTTCTGACCTATTACATACGGTCCTTCCCAATTTGGCCCAAACACACCTGTCGCTGTCATAATTCTCTTCAGGACTAGGTCTCCAATCTCAAAGCTGCGTTGGCGAACTTTGGAATTAAAATGTCTGTCTATTATTTGCTGATGAGCTGCAATTCTGAGATTGGCCTCATCTCTTTTTTCATCAAGGAAATCTAGCGCTTCAAGCTGTAGCCTTTCATTTTCTGCTTGGTTGAAATGGATCCTTCTGTGTGAAGGAACCTCTGTTTCTATCGGGATCATTGCTTCCGACCCGTATGCTAATGAGAAAGGAGTGTGCCCAGTCGCAGTTTTGTGAGTGGTTCTGTATGCCCATAGTGCAAATGGTAGCTTATCGACCCAACCACCTTTTGCTCTTTCGAGTTGCTTTTTGATGGTTGATTTGATGATCTTGTTTACTGCTTCCACTTGCCCGTTTGCCTGCGGATGAGCAACTGCTGAAAAGCTTTTCTGGATTTTGAATCGCCTGCAAAAATCTTGGAATTCCTCGCTTTCAAACTGAGTACCATTGTCTGTGATTATTTTCTGAGGCACACCATACCTGCAAATGATATTCTTGGTCACGAAACTTATCATCTTCTTAGAGGTGATAGTAGCCAATGGTTCAGCTTCAGCCCATTTCGTAAAATAATCAACTGCAACAATAGCATATCTAATCCCTGATTTGGCAGTCGGTAGCGGCCCAATGAGATCCATTCCCCAATTTGCAAATGGCCATGGACTGACCATTTGTGTGAGTTCAGTTGAAGGTGCTCTAGGAATTTTGGCAAATCTTTGGCATTTGTCACACTTTCGGGAATAGCTTGCAGCATCATGATTAATTTCTGGCCAAAAATATCCGTATCGGAGAATTTTCTTTGCTAATGTTTGACCACCTGAATGATCACCACATTCTCCTCCATGCACCTCAGCTAGGATTGTTTTGGACTCTTCCCGGGATACACATCGAAGCAATGGCATTGAGAATCCCCGTTTGTATAATCGGCCATCCTGAATTACATAGCGAGAGGCTTTCCTTAGTAGCTTTCGTCTTTCTATCGAATTTTCTGGCAGAGAACCTCTGAGTAGGTAGTCCAGTATTGGAGTCATCCATGACTCTTGTTCTTGAGATACATTCATAATCCAATCAATATCCATCTCGTCTATACTTGGTGCTGAAAGGACTTCTACAGGGACCAATCCCAATAGTTGAGCTTCACCAGAACTTGAATACTTTGCGAGGGAATCTGCCTTCATATTCTCTTCCCGAGGAATGTGCCTTATTGAATAGTGATCGAGCTCACACAGAAGTTCCCAAGCCTTCGACAAGTAAGCGGGCAGGTTTCCCCCTTTCGTTTGAAATTCCTTCTTGACTTGACATACAATAAGCTGAGAATCGCTAAAGATCTGTAATGCTCGTATGTTTAGTTCTTTAGCGATTTTCAGTCCTGCGATAAGAGCTTCATATTCGGCTTCATTGTTTGTTGAAGGAAATTCCAATCTTAGTGCATAGCATAATGATCGACCTTCGGAGTCTCAAGTACGACTCCGGCTCCAGGACAGTAATCATTTCTTGCACCATCGACATATAACCTCCACTGGATAGGGGAATTGTCGAACGCTTCTTCCTCACTGTTTCCTTTATCTGTAAACTCTGCAATGAAATCTGCTAAAGCTTGTCCATTGACCGCTTTCCGGGGATGATAAGTGATGTCATACTGACTGAGTTCAATATTCCACTTTAGAAGACGACCCGAAGTTTCAGGGCGAAACATGACTTGCTTTAAAGGTTGATCAGTGAGGACTCTGATAGGATGAGCTTGAAAATATTGCCTCAACTTCCTAGACGCAATTAGTAAGCAATAGGCGAGTTTTTCCAACTTAGAGTAATTCATCTCTGCCCCAGTGAGTCTTTTGCTGATATAGTAAACTGGATGTTGAATCCTTTTGTCTTCCCGTATCAGCGCTGCACTTAAAGCGTGTGATTATACTGCCAAGTATATAAGAAGATCCTCGCCATCGCCAGGCCTAGAAAGTATTGGAGGCGTTTCCATATGGCGAATCAACTCATCAAAGGCTTTTTGGCATTCGGGAGTCCAATTGAAGTTTTTCTTTCCTTTCTTTAGGGCGTCAAAGAATGGGATACATTTATCCGTGGCTTTGGAAATAAACCGACTTAAGGCGGCAACTTTTCCATTGAGACTTTGCAATTCCTTCTTTGTTCTAGGAGCTTTGACTTCTTTCAAGGCAGTAATTTGAGCTAGACTAGCCTCAATGCCCCTAGCGCTGACGATAAACCCTAAGAATTTTCCGGACTCGACCCCAAACGTGCATTTAAGAGGGTTAAGCTTCATTCTGTATTTCCGGAGGACTGCGAACATTTCTGCCAAGTGTTCAATGTGATCCGCTGCTTTCTTAGACTTTACTAACATGTCATCAACGTAGACTTCCATAGTTTTGCCCAATTGCGGTTTGAACATAGCATTAACAAGTCTTTGGTAGGTTGCCCCTGCATTCTTCAAACCGAAGGGCATAACTGTGTAGCAATAAAGGCCAACATCGGTGATAAAGCTCGTGTCCTCCTGATCCGGTTCATGCATCATGATCTGGTTATATCCGGAGTAGGCATCCATGAAAGATAACAATTCATGTCCCGCTGTTCCATCTACCAGTTGATCGATCCTGGGTAAAGGAAAGCAATCTTTGGGGCAGGCCTTGTTCAGATCTGAAAAATCGATGCACACTCTCCATTTTCCATTAGCTTTCTTAACCAACACAGGATTTGAAACCCAGTTCGGATATGTAGATTCTCTGATGAAGTTATTTTCCATGAGTCGATCAATTTCCTCTTTTAATGCTGCTGACCTTTCTGGACCTTGGGTTCTCCTTTTCTGTTTTACTGGTGTAAACTTTGGGTCAATATTCAGAGCGTGTACTGCAACTTCTGGAGATATTCCACACATATCAGCATGAGTCCAAGCGAAGACATCCAGATTTGCTTTTAGGAATGATATCAAGATATTCTGAATTAACACATTAAGTTTTGAACCCACATTCAACACCTTATTTGGGTCCTTCGGGTCAACAGGTACCGGTACCGTCATTTCAACCGGCACTACTCTATTCTCCCCTGTACTGGCTTTTCTGGGATCCATCTCTTTCCGTGCCCCGCTATGCTCGCTAGTGCAGGGTCCGCCCCGTAATTGCTACAAGGCTGGCTCTTTGATGCGGACCGGAGTGGCCGCATCCTTTCCCATTTCCCTCTTTCTTGACTCTCGCAACTCTGTCAAATAGCACTCTCGCGCAGCATTTTGATCCCCTTTTATAACTCCTACTCCATTGTCTGTAGGGAATTTAATAGTGAGGCACCACGGGGCTAGAATAGCTTTGAATGCTGCGAGCGTTGGACGGCCAAGGAAAGCATTATATGCAGAAAATTCATCGACAATCACAAATGTTTGCTTGCGGACCACTTTCCTTTCTCCTTCCCCAAGTTCTACTAGCAGATCGATAGTTCCTATTGGTTGCTTTGGCTCCCCGGTGAAGCCAGCGATCTTCTACGATGAGGCTTGTACATCGACCATAGGGATTTTCATTTGGTCGAATGTCTTCTTGAAGAGGATATTACATGATGCTCCGCGGTCAATGAGAACTCTTCTGACAATGGCCGGTCCAATACCATCAGAGATGACCAAGGGATCTAGGGTAGGAGCTTCGATACCTGAGGAATCTCTGGCTCTGAAAATAATATCATCACTGAAAGTTTTCTGTTGTTTCAGAGGCGTAGTGTCTTCTAAAACAAAGACGTCTTCTTCGGCTGGAACATGTTTCAAAGCTCTGGCATATCTCTCCATCTCTCCCCAGCTCTTGCCAGCTGGGTGAGGCCCTCCTGTAATGACATTGATAATGGGCCTTCCAGATTCATGCCCCGTAGCTTTCTCACCTATCCTAGGCTGATGAACAGGAGCCTGTTGCCCCTGACTTGACGATGCAGGATTGTTGCTATTCTTTTTCACAAATTGCTGCAGCTTGTTTTCTCTTAGCAATTCTTCAATCAGATTTTTCAACTGGCGGCATTCATCAGTCTCATGACCGGGTTGATTATGGAAGCGGTAGAATTTCCCACTTTGTATAGCCTTTTTTCCGGTCCTCAAAGGGATAGGTTTAGGGAGGTCAACAGAATCTTTAATGGCAAGGAAGATATGCTCCGGCGTGTCTGATAAAGGAGTATACTCTGATGGCTTGAAGGATCGGGGCTTCTTCAGATTACTCTGTTTCTTCCCATTGTTATTTTCCCTTTTTTGCCCTACAGATTCAATCTTGCATGGTGCAACAGTGTTATCTTCAGCTTTTTCTGACACTGCCTTCACCGGTACAGGACGGCTTTCCAGGCGTATGAATTCGTCTGCCTTTTTGTAGAACTTTTCGAGGGAGGTTGGCTCCTTCATGTTTAACCATTTCCCAAATTCGCTCGACTTATCAATAGCCCTCATCAGATAAGTCAATATCATTCGCGGTTCAGCATTGTCCACCTCTGCCAGCGCTATATTAAAGCGGTTCAAGAAAGATCTGATAGATTCACCAGGATTCTGTTCTATACTTGACAATGACATGATGTCTTTGGCCTTTGAAGCATATAGTCTAAACTGTTCCTTGAACTTTCGGGTCAAGTCTGAAAACTGATCAATAGATCGGACTGGCAACTTGGTGAACCACAGTAGAGCCACACCTTCAAGGTATACGGGGAAATATCGGCACTTTATCTCGTCTGAGGCCCTGGCACCTGTCATGTGCCAATCATATTTATACAAGAATTCATTCGGATCACTTGTCCCTTTGTAAGCTGGGATAGTTGGAGGGACAAACTTCCTTGGAAACTCCGCCTTTAAGATTTTCTCAGTAAATGGAGTTTTACTTGAGGCGAAACCCCATTCTTTCTCATCTTCAACCCTTTGCATACTTTCTCTCATGATTTGCCGGACCATTCCAGAAAGATACTCCTCATCATGTCGAGTTCCAGATCCACCAACCTCAGGAAGCGTTTGCTCAAAGGGACTGGCAGCCCTTTCTGGAGCATTCCTCTCATTAGCATCATGAATGTTGCTAGTATAATTCCTTCCATTACCAGCCGGTTGATTATTTGCCCCGAGCAAATCATTCAACTTATTCAGAATTAGTGCATTTTGGGCACTCTGAGCTTCTAATTGTGCATTCTGGGCGTTTATCTGCTGGTTCAGTCCTAATATTACAGCATCCAACTCTGCTTTCGTAACCCCAGCAGACGGAATGGGTTGATTAGGTACAGGGGAAGCGGAGGTTCCCTCTTGAATATTCCCAGATCTGACAGATCTACTCTTCCTTCCAGGAGCCATTATCTCGGATAGACTTCTGGTTTTCAGGGAAATTCTCTCTACAAACCTCTGTGAAGCAATGATGATAACTTGCCTGAGTTCAATTCTCAGTGAAAGCACCAAAAATGTTAACGCTTGAATTTGAACGCTAACACCCCGATGTATGAGTTGTAGTTGTGAAAACACCACCCGACGACTCGGGAACAGATTACAAGCAGATAATAGTAGAAAAGTGGTAAACAACAACAATTTTATAGTGGTTCGGCTTTAGGGTATAGCCTACGTCCACTTTAAGCACTTTTATTAATAATCTCGTTACAAGTTGATACAATTCTTCCCAAATACAATACACTTTGAATTACAAGATACTTAGAACAAGTAGCTTAAACTTCGATGGAGATGAGAGTTTTCGAATCCATGTTGGATGTATGTGATCTCTTCTTGGAGTTGTTTGTAGCGTTCTTAATATCTTGAGAGCTTCAAGTGTTGGATTGGATTAGTTTGGAATGCAGCAGAGTAACGGTGTTTGAAGGAAATCAGCCAAAAGTCCTTTACTAGTTGGAGTTAGGGTCATATTTATAGGCATTTTTCGGAGTAAGGTTGTAGGTCGTGACCGACCTAAGTAAGGTCGTAGGTCGTGACCGACCTAAGTAAGGTCGTAGGTTGTAGTCGACCTGAAGAGCATTGGCCCCTCCTTCCACAAGAACACGCATGCTGATTTGCACAAGTCCTAGGTCGTGAGCGACCTATCCCCCTGTGGCACAGCATAGTCAACTTTTTTACTCTGGCATTTAGGTCGTTAGCGACCTACCCTAGGTCGCGAGTACTTTCCTGTAGCCATAGCTGATTTTAGGTCGCTGAATCCTTTAGGTCGCGACCTTCCTTAGGTCGAAGCACTCCTTTAGGTCGTGAAAGCTTTAGGTCGCTAAGCCAATCATGCCGTTCGGTCGCAGAGTTCCATAAGTCGAGACCGTCTTTAGGTCTCATTCACTCTTAGGTCGCGAAGCTTGATAGGTCGAAACATCTTCTGAGTCGCAGCCTTCCTGTTAGGTCGCGAGGCTTCATAGGTCGCGGCCTCCTTTAGGTCGCGAAGCATTTTTAGGTCGTTCTCCTTTTTAGGTCGAGCCATCTTTAAGTCGCAGCCTTTTTTAAGTCGCTAGGTTCTTGAATTGGCTAGGTCGCTACATTTTCCTTAAGTCTCTTACAGAAGGGAGTTAACACCTACTATAGCTACATCTAAACAGTGGGGTGCCACCATAAGTAAATGGCAGGTTATACAACTAAAACTGTAAGGGGATCATATTGTTTCTTTGGATTTTCCAACAAATGGTCAGGCTAAGGAACTTCCTGGACCACATAGGTACGCCTCTGGCGGGACGTCACGAGAACCTAACCGGATCTCTGCCAACACAAGGCCGGGTTACCTCTGCAAAAATAGGTAACTACTGAGACGAATATGTCATCCCCCGGTTGTAAACAACCTTTATCTGAGGATCCTCAATACCAACAACCACAAAGTAATAAATTTGCAGCAACAACATAGGTTGAGTATCTGGGCTCCATACCATGATACCACCTCTATCCAAAAGGAAATGAACATACCCTAAGGGGCGCTACCCCCATAACCTTGCTGCATTCTTCATGTTTTGACCATTCTGGGGTGTGAGGTCCGACGAAGTCTCGTCCACAAAGCTATGCTTTTCACAAAAGCCATGCTTCGATCAACAAATGATCAGCATCGCTTTGTATGCCACATTACCAAATTGGGAATGTATCATTAGTAACCATCAACTACATAACCTCTGAGCTCGTACGTCTCAGAGAAGGGTGTTAAGCTAAGAGAATAAATTCTCCGCCACCAACAGAAATGTATTTGATAGAAACCAGCTTTACATCTCAAATTGTAACGTCAGACACACATCCATACAAGTCCATTCCGGGATCGAACGAAACCGAAGGCACTTCCAAAAAAGCCCTTGCAATCCAGATATTCACTAATCACGTTCGGAATTCCCATCACAAAGGGTGATAAAATCTCTATATCGGAGATCAGCCGATGTAGAGACATTCGACGGTAATCCTTCCGTTTTTGAATATATCCGATCTTCAACACCAGTCTTCAAAAGCTATCCATTACGACGTATCACTATTCGGAATGAGATTTATGACCCAAAGGTCCTCTCCCGACTAATCGAATAACGAGAGCTTATTTTAAAATAAGTGTAGCATTCAAATTCAAGCAAATCGCAACAAATGCCCATTTAAAGGTAAATATTGATAGTCGGTTATTTAACTATCAATAGATATGCACAACATCACCAGATTCCAAATAATTTCCCAAATTATTTATTTTCCAAAAAAATATCATTACAAGATATCTTTTTCCACACTTCAACCATTTGAAAACAAATTCCAAATCACTTTTCACCTTTACAACTTTTGAAAACAAATTTCAAATCATTTTCCTTACGCGGAAACACTTTCAAATATTTATTCATTTTCACTGGAAATGTGCCGAGTTCAAATACTTTAAAATAATTTATATTACTTATCCAAAATATATCGGGAAAACACTTTGAAATAACTATTTTTCTTTTAAACACTTTACTTAAATATTAGTTATAAAAATATTATACCAATATTACATATAACTTAAGTCCAAACTAATTTTAAAACTAAAAAATAGTAGATAGAGTATAACTATTTAAATAACTATTTTCTAAAACAATTATTGATTAAATCTTAGAAATAATCATTTCTATATCAACTTAACAAATCTTGACTTAATGGATTTAAAATAATTTAAGAAGTTAATTTCTCCAAAGTATCCTTTTCAAAACCAATTCTAATATATATATATACACACACACACACACACATATATCTTTCAAAGCTATTCAGAAATTTTATTCGGCTTTCTAGGGAGAATAAACTTTCATTTCAAAATGGTTCATATAAACCAATTAAATACATCCTTACCGATTTACTTTAAATTTACGTTCCAAATCCGTAAATTTATTTCCACAATTCAAAAATAAATCAATGTTTATTTTTAAAAAAATTCCCTTTCCTTTATAAATTCCATGGTGAATTTAAATTTTCAAATATCCACTAATGTACTATTTTCAAATCGATTTCAAAAACAACCAAATCAAATTGAATATTTATTTTCCAAGAAATTAAACACCAAGTGAATTTCATTCTAATCTCAAATTGAAATCTATTTCTACTAAACCCCAAATCAATTTTCAAATTGATTCCAAATTCTTTTCAAAACACCAAATAAATTTTCAAATGGATTTCAAATTTTATTTCCGTTTAATAATAAATTCCTTTTAAAGAAAGCAAATTCTTCTATTTTTCAAACTCTTTAAAATCCGTATTTTGAATAAATTCTTTAACCTTTGAATATTATTACCCGAAATCCATTTATTAAAGCTTTTTCCATATTTTGAAATTTATTCAATAAGATTAAAAAATAAAACTTTATTATTTTATAATTCCTTTTAAATTTACCCAATTCTCAAAAATAAATTTTAATATAAACTTTCAACCTGAATTTTCAAAATCAAATTTTTATTTATTTCTGGTATCTAACGATACCAAAATTATATTCAGCTAAATTTTAGCATTCAACGATTTCAATCACAAAGATAATCACATAGAGATTATAAATAATCAACAAACAACATTGAAACAAATTCAATTATTTGAGGAATCCAGTTGGATCCCTCCAACCTGTTTCCCCGCATCCACAGATGTTAGCACAATACCAATCCCGTTTCACGACGGGATATCGCGGTACATGGGTTTACATAAAATATCATCCGCTATTATGCGGCGCAATAGGGTCCCATCCGCTATATTATGCGGGAAATCAACTCCAAGTACATATATAGTACCACTTCCACTTCAAGGTGGAATATCGCGGTATATGGGTTTAATATTATTATAGCCTCTGCTTAATATGCAGCGTATATGGTCTATTTCAATACAACAGATAGCAACCATCATTCAATCACACAATTAAGCAATTTTAAATTTAACTATTAAAAATTTAAATCGAAACAAATTCGATTGAGTGAGAAGTTCTCACCTTGCTTCCAATAGCGGTTTCAGCGTTTTATTCCGAATATAATTAAACACACGTTTAATTTTACCCAAAATTCCACTAGCTTCAATCTGCTCCAATCCAGCTCCATTTCATAGCATTCGACAATATGATTCCAACGCAAGTCGTTTCGTCATTTTTCGACCTCGTATGAACAAGTTACAGCTTTTTAAAGTTTATACGAATTTTAATATAAATAAATTTACAATTCTTTTCTATTTTTTTTTCAAACCCTACATCTCCAGGCCGTTCAATTTCACTTGATTGCATCACGGCCGACTGCTCCTTCTTCTCCCCCCTTCTCGTGACTTCAAACGTAAATGAACCCACCGGCCGCCGTTATATTTCGAATTTTCACTCCACCCACGTCGACTTCAATGACAATCGAATACCGTCAATCGAAAGCCCATCGCGAGACACCCCATCGGACGAAGTATAGGCAAGCTCGGTCGCCTCCCTGCACGGAAAATCGCACACGACCTGATGGTGAACGCGAGCCAATATCCCCCTCCACGTCGCGTCGATCACGATCATCACCATATAGATTTGAAGCTCTCATCGCCCTCTATAATTTGTTAGTTGAAGATTTCTTGAATAGATCGATGTATTGGAAGAGATTAATAGAAGAAAGTTGGCAATTTTCGGCCATTAAAATTAGAGGTGGCGGCCTGTGAAACCCTAGGGTTTTGTATGCAAATGAAAGAAAATGAGGTCCTTTTATAGAAAATATTCACGCACTGTTCACCCGAAATTTTTTCGAACTCCAAACGAAGCGTGCCGCATGGTGTTTATAATGTTTTACCCCTATTCCGAACACAATGGAATATACATCGACAGCCAATTCGATCGTATTTGAAAGATAGGTTTTCGAATCGACTATTTAAATTTAAAATTCACTTAAACCGATTTCAGTGCTTTTTAGCTTGCCCCGGACAAACCGTAAATCCGATTGACACGAAATTTGAAATCCTACAATAATTTAACATTATGGATCCAATGAAACTAATTTCATCGAAATCCGAGACTGTTTGAAAAATGACTATTTTTACTCGTCAATTAAATATTAAAATATTCAATTTCCACAAATTAACTTTTAATTCAATTTTAAAAGTTCTATAACATCATTCTAACTCCAGTATGATTTAATACAACTTTACAAATCAATTTTAATCACATTAAACCCAATTTCCAATTATTTCTGTAATTTCAAATATGAAATTATCGATTTAATTATGCAACTAAATTTAGATATTCGAAATATAATTTATCCGACTTACAAATTTTACTTATTAATATTTAAAATCAGTTAAATATACGAATTTCAAATGACATGAATTCTGGGTCGTTACAAACTTCGACTTAATTACTTTTAAAACATTTTAAAATATTTTTAGAATTTATTTCATAAAGTATCAATTTTAAACTTTGTTCAACTACAAAAAGCGTGATTTTTCTACAAAATTGGTTTTGACATATTTTAAAATATACAAGATGAAATCTTAATTTTCTTTATTTATTTCTTTAAATGTTCATAAAATATTTCTGACTCATTTTAAAACTATTTCCAAAAGTTTTAAGCATGTTATGTATACAATTTCATTTTCAAAAGGAAAGTGGTTTCCTTTGTGCTTATCGACGTGTATTGACGTGACTTGGTAAAACAATTTAACAATCGTACCAAACAATCAATACTTGACGATCAAAGCATATATAAGGATCCATAGCAATCATAACACAACATCAAACATATATATATATATATATATATATATATATATATATATATAGAGATGTTAAGTAGAGTTTCTCACCATAAAGCAAAGCGATTACCTTCCTACCAACATTTTAATAAACCAAAACTTCAATAATTTGTCCATATTCCATTTAAACACTAGCAAACAAATTTCCTATCCTCCAAAGTGCTCGGCCAAGGCTTGAGATAGAGGTGGACCGAAAGTGTAGAGAAGAAGTGGTATAGCTTTGACATTGAATTCTCAAAATTAGACCCGAAAAATATGTCGTCTTCTCTCTTGTTTTTGAATCTTTTACTTTCAAAATTAAAAAGCCTTGTTAACTAAAAAGTTGTTGCAAATTTTTTCTCTGAATGTAAGAAAATAATTACTTGATTTTAGTAGTTTTGAGGAAGATATGGTCAAAAGAAAAGGAGATACTTTCGCATTAACAAATATAAAGCCCGAAAATGTACTTTAAAGAATTGAGTTTCAGATATAGTAAACCTCAAAATTGAAAAAAGTGATCATCATAAAAGTTGTAGCCATAGGAATTTTATATGATTTAAAAAAAAAAAAATTAATTTGGTTCTGTTATGATCAAGTTATGATTAAAACAAAATGGCTAATTCTTTGGCTTAAAAATGGACCAGAGAATGTACTAGAAAGAAGTGCATTTTTGACATAATTATTCTTAAAATAACATAAAGTGGTCAAAATTAAAGTTATAGCTAGTAGAAAAATATAAGATTTGAAAAAAAATTAATATTTTAATTCTATTTTAAAGAAGTTGTGGCCGAGAGAAGAAGAGGTAAATTATACAGAAAAGAGGAGTTTTATTTGAAAAGGATGAACATTGATTTTTTTTGTGATATTTTATAAATATTTTGACATTGTTTATTTATAGTTTTTTATATGGCATTGAATCCACTAAAAATAAGAGGAGGAAGATGAAAAAGCTTGTGGAAAGAAGAAGAAGAAAATATGAATGAAGTTGAAGAAGGAGGTGGGTATTTATAGAAAAAGAAAGAAGTAGTAAATTTACCAAAATATTCTCTTACCAAATTACCAAACTAACCTTACTTCAACCCAAACAATCTCCTCTTTTTCTATACATAAGATCATTTTTCACATCCTTATTTTATGTCTTAGTCAATTAAAGATTAATTAAAGAATATCATAATTATGTTGGCTTTGATTTGATGTGACTTGATGTTTACTTTTTCTTACTTTTGTTAATCTTGCTTACTTTTGCTAATGTCTTCTAGAAGTTTTCTAATTGTATTTAACAAAATTAAACATTTTTATTTATTAAAATTTGTAATATATATGTTAAAACATGTTAACAAAGAAGCGACAACATTGCAGCAACTTATTTTGAACAAAACGTTGATTTTCGACAAAACGTTTTACGGTCACATTTTGATGTTTTTGTTAAACTATTTATTCAAGTAAACCAAACTTAAAAATAAATTTCTTATTATATTTAAGTTATTAAAACAAGTATATTTGGCTTATAAAACAATATCCAAATCTATTTATGAAAATACGACATCGATTTATCGATATGCGAATTTTTCAACTTTATAAAACAAGTTTTGTATGTTAATCGAACCATTATAAATTAAATTACTATTATTATTAAATGAGTTTGATATTAATTTTATATATATATATATATATATATGTATTTAAAAGGAACTATTTATCCTTCAAACAAATTTCATGAATTTTTATCCTAATTTACCGGAATCCGACTTTTGTCAATTTTACAATGGGAATCCAAAAATTTTTTTGAATATCAAAAATAAGTTTACATTCTTATTTATCGTATAAAAATTGATTGTTTAAGTTTGAAAATTCTATATTAGAATATTTAAATAAATTAAATAATCTATTTTAAAGTGGTAAATTTACGGGTTGTTACATTATCGCTTACCAATTTTCAAAAAATTCACATTTTAATTTAATAAGCATTACCCAATTATGACAATTATTTACATTAACTCTCTTCGTCAAAACTATATCACTTTGGACTTGCTAAATTGGTAATGGTCAAAATTTCAACATCATACACATTCAACTCTATAATACAAACACAAAGTCCTTGTTTCTATAAAAACAATTATTATTTACCGAATTACTCTTGCTAGAGATTTGATTTTGGGTTCAACTGAGTTGTCCATGGTACTAACCCCATATAATAGAGGAAACGAATCCTATGTTGTATAATGCTTCACTTCCAATATTTCCAGTTGACCTTACTTTAGTCACTCAATGGACACCATGGCAAGATTTGACTATAATCAAAGCAAAGCTTTCATATTGAAGATTCATCGTATTCACACGTTAAAAGAATTGTGTAAATTATTCACATCAATATTTTATGTTTGATCTTAGTTACATTAACCAACAGAAGACTACCGAATGAGTTGTTCCATGGTTATCAAATAACTATTAGTGTGTAACCCTTAACTTTCCCTATCAGTCATGAGTAATACACTCCCCAAAATTTGTAGAGCATTACGTATACTAGCCTCAACGGATACTTCGACATCCAATCTCGATGCATCTTGACTAGGAACATATAAAATTGGCATATTAAACTTTATAATGATAAATTACTCATGGTTACAACACTTTGTAACTACTATCAAAAAACATACCATTAATAGTTTTCTATTAAAAGTATTTTCAATTAAATTAACTAATTAATATAACCACATTATATCGAGTGTACAGAAAGAAAACACACTTATTTCCAATAAGACTGGTTAATGAGTTAGATATATACAACAAATTACACAATTGCCCCTAAGGCATACAAATGACTCTATCAATCTCTCACTTGCAATTGGGGAAAATTATGGAATCATATTCCAACTTCCCTAATCGGATTTCTAAAAAAACAATTGGGTCTATCCCTCTGTGAACGGGTATGCTATTATGTTTCAATTAGCTACTCCGTCATTCAACTTTCTTCCACGGTGATAAACTATTTTATCACGTTGAACATTTCGGAGTAGACTTATAGTGAGCTCTTAGTTCTGTTACAAAGTATATCGCAACATTGTTATCATATAACAATGTTATGAGATTCTTAACATTTGGAACCGGCACAGTTAGCACTTATATATTTATATACATTACCTTTATTATGGTGCTATTTTAGGCTATGTACTTAATGTTTTTCATTGAATCGACCACGATCTTTTATTTAGAAAATTCTCAACTTAAAGATTCTAAACTTGAATTTATTATTGACATATTATACTCGAAATCACTTATGTAGTTTGAGTCCGAACACTTCTTCATAAGGTGTTTCAATTTCTGTAAACAATCCCCTAATATTTCATAAATACAAGAGAACACTTCAAACAACCATTTAGTGATATCATGTTGGATTTGAAATTTTCTTCATGTATCAAGTACATAAAAAAATAACGATATCATAAAGAACATAACAAGTATAATAATTCTTACTGCCAATGCATAAGGAACTCATCTCATATGTTCTGTATTAAACAATTTAATAGGTGTCTTTGCATATGGAATTAGGATATTCCTAATATCTTTTATACTCACTATAAAAGACGTCATTTACAATTCAAAATTGAGCAATGTAACAACTAAGGTTGATTTTAACACAAGTACATTGTTAAAATTAACAACGTGTTGTTTACTTATAGTTTAGAAATACCAATTTACCATTTAACGTTCTTTCTCATGAACACACTTTTCCTGCATTTGATTGATAATCAAAATATTTTTTATTTCTATCAAAATATTTATTCAATTTTGATGCTTATAAATTGATACGTTCTATTATTTCTTCTATCATATCCATAGACCTCAATTTCATTCCCACTGTCTTCGAGACATTTTGGTTATTGTGTGTAAATATTACCCTAAATCATTATTTAAAAAATATTTTATTTCGATACATATTTATCAAACATAAATTCATACTAAGTGATAATTTTATGAGTAAATCTGAATTAACTTGAGCACATCGAATACCGAATATATTATGCTAATTTCAACAAATTTGCAATATTATTCATATCAACATTGCTCGTTTAATTCCAACCGCATTAGTCTTGCTCATAGAAACATAGTCATGGCCGATGGACCACATCTCTTTAGTTACAATTACAAAAATCATGTTTTGATATCATACTTGGAATTCTTTAGGATTTGCGCATCATACCATATCACAGAGCCAACACTCTTAATGGTTTAAACAATCAAGGGTTATATATTTTTGACATTAATATGAAATATTTAATTTATCTTCAACGTGCGAGGATACTTATTAAACGCTCTAACATGTTGTGTTCATTTTAGTTAGTTAATTTCATTTTGTCTCATCTAATCTGTTCTATTTATGAGTCATATCCAATTCCATTTTATTGCCGATAATTGCTCAAAGAAATTTCTTCATAACGAAGTTGGTATTTCTTAAAACAACTGTTTCTTAGTGCAATAGAATAAGTATGCATAAATGTTTTATGAATTTCTTTATTTATAAACTGATTTGGTTTTAGTTTTTAAAGCTTATGTTCAAAACATAAATATGTAATCCAATGACAATCTTCCAAAAATTCTTTTAGGGAGATTCATACAAATTACCTTATGAATATTTATTACATGCAATCTTTTGACTCATACAACCTACCAACTCCTTGACCTATGATATATTAGGGGTTCTTATTACCCTCAACTTGTGTGATTTTGTAAAATGTTATTTATATAAAATAATATTAACCTTGTGTACTACTCTTAAGTGCTGACCTTATAAAAAGAAGCTAATTAAACTTTTACTCACAAGTAATCGTACGTTGTCAACAAAGTTCAATTACTCCTTATCGATGCATCAATATATATCACATGGAGGAGTGACTTTTTGGATTGAATCTTTATTCATTTTATGGTATGTACGAAACCTTTTCCAATATACTCAGTCATTGATTAAATCGAATCATTTCTATCGCATGTTATTTTGTATACTTCTTTATACTCAATGAGTTTACCATAGACATATTACATGTGTATCAAATGCGCATGTCCATGTTAGTAATAACTCATCGTTGAATATTATGAAGTATTGGGAACCGTTTTGGTATTAGTAGACTTGTGATTGCATACATCAATATATGTCAATTTGAAGAATTTATCAACTCTAGTGATACACCCACTAAATGGGTGCTTAGCCCTTAATTATTTGACATATAATAAACTAGTATCATATGATTCATAATTATATACTATCTCTCAAAATTACGGTTAAATCTATAAATCCAAAATAATTATAAACAATATTAGATACTTCTATATTTAGTAATGAATAAATTTTGTTATGATAACAAATACCATATTATAATTTTACTCCATAGTAAATATACATAATATTCAAATTGAAATATATTTATGTCTACTATACAATCGATATTGGAAATAGTCATTTCACAAAATGTGTGGTACGTTTTACGAAAATAATTTTTGTACTTTAATGCAATTAATAAGTGCTATATGGCATGCTCCCGCTATTTTTGCCAACGCTATAATAGAGCACTTAATTTAGAGGCCCATCATTCACTTAATATAGGATACTTATTTCAGATATTGTAACTAGTTTATAGTGGAGAGTGCTTTGGTTAACCATCTTGAACCCATAGAAAAAAATCTCATAGAAAACATTCTATTTACAAAAATACACTCTGGAACAGAAATCATATTTCTTATTCCACTGTTAAGCATCTTCTATTATTATTACAAATCTTGTCTTCGATGTTATCTTACGAAGCAAAAGTGGTTATGCGCTTTCTTCATCTCAACTATACCATAAATTACATCTACTCTTGCATATTCATTAATCATTCTAAATGGTCAAACCATTCAAAAGAAAAAACCTTTCCGCAATATCATAATAAAATCTTTTCAAAAGCACATTCGATTATCCTTAACTGTTAAAGACAATATATGTTGCGTGTTGTATAAACTAATCAAATTGACGTTTCAATGATCAAGTTAAATTTATATTATAGGCTTGGCCTAGTGTTACATTTAACATGATATAATCCTTTTGTAATCAATCAAATTGAATACTTGTTCTCTCATAAGGTTTATTTGATTGATTACAAATACGTATAGTTATCTTACCGCTTATTCGACATATTAATAGTACTATGCATAACATTTCTAGCTTGAGGAAACTCAATAACTAAGGAGTAAGCAAGAATTCTATTAATATATAAATGATAGATATTTTATATTAAAGATTCACAATCATCAATATATTATATCGAGTGATATTGAATTATGGAATAATGTATTTCTTATGCAATACTCTCATGATTCAAGTGACGAACATATTGGAAATTGTGGTATACATATATTTACGATGTATTTATTCCTTAAGTTTATTTAGGTTTCTTTAATGTTCCAGCTTTATTTTATACATTCATATCATATAAGTTTTATTATTATATAGGTTTTGCATTTCATATTAGCTATACAATAGTATTATGTATAATATTTTATTAACTAAATCTTATTAAATTAATTTTACTTAATTTTAAATTAGTCTTCCAATACAACTTTATATTGGACATATCTACTATAACCTTTGTAGTATAAAATAATGTCTTATATGTGTGTGTTTATTTAGTTTATTTATGTTAACTGGATTTTTAACCCAATAGGATTTAAAGGGAACTAGAGCATCTACAACAAGTCAAAATATCTCAAGGATCGGCCGAGAAGACCAGAAAGAAAATAAAAGAAAGACCAAAGAATAAAGAGGCCAAAACAAGCTAAGGCAATGGATTGCTAGCAATACATAAAGCTTGCCTAGGGATCCTCCAGTCCTCTTGCATCATGATCAAATATGTTCCCTAGAGACTCTTTCCAAGTTTAATGGCATGCCCAAAAAATCTAGCTCGAGAAGTGAAGACTCGCCTGATTCAAGCTGTTAAACAAAAGCAGCTAATTTAAAATGGACCTATAGAACTCATACTAAGTCGGACAAACTTGAAATATTGGGTGAACACTTATAAAACATAGAGGAAGCTCATAAAAAAAATCAGAACATTTAGAGTTGATTTGATGGATCACTAGCGAGCTAAGTAGATGAATCGCAAGCGACCGATCTAGATTGGGCTCCACTACCTTATATTTTTATGGTGGGTCCTTTACACCATCTAGAGTGTTCTTGCAATGTTTAGTTCAATTTCATTAGGATTTGAGAGATTTAAGGATGATTCTTTTAGACCAGATGAGCCACAAAGATGGACGATCAAACTGTCTCCAAACGACTTGATATTTGGACAAGGCACTTAACTATAAGATCGGAAGACAACCAAACAAAGATCAGTCAAAAATATGTTAAGTGGATGGATAGCGAGCGATCCATCCTCTATGTATAGCTTGCGATCCATCAAGATAGGTCAGATCGTCCTCAAACATTATAAGCTCCTTCATAGCACTAACTAAAGGCTTTTGGTGGAAAAATATCCTAAGTTCATTGATACCTAGTGATCCATCCCTTATGGATAGCTAGCGATCGATGGAAATGACTCAAATTGATTTGATTTTTTCGGTGGTGACTTGGCATAACAACTGTACTCTTCTGCACTTGGACTATTGGCTCAACGCTCATTGAATTCCCATAAAAATACTCACCTACCGACAACTAAAGTTGGATATTTTTCGGGGAGTGAGCTACCATTACGTCGCTGGAGATGTTGTTTCGACAGCTGGAGAATGGGTCCAGTAGCACATGGATAGAGTTAGTGGGCAGATTTTTAAGACAATTTCGAGTTCACGTTGCACAACCGAAGAATGTGATATATTAGAAAATATGAAACAAAACCCAAGGAGACCATGAGAAGTTATTTAACAAGATTCAATGCAGTGACGGTTGTGGTTGACAGGCCGAATCCATCGATGATTTTGATGGCGGTAGTGTCTGGAGTCTCAAGCAAGGTCGACTTCAGGGCTGCACTTAGCAGGGATCCACCAATGGATTTTGCTGAATTTTACTATGAAGTTGAGAGATATTTATGTCAGGAGGATGCCGACGCTAAAGATAAAGCTGAAGACACTGAAATTTACGTTGTGGATGGCAAAGGATGCTCTACAGCAAGATTTATAAAAGACAAAGGGAAAGAGAAGACGATGATGATTCTAGAGGACCGAAATGACAAAGGAAGGAGCCCAAATTATCCTCCTACTTCGAGCTGACTGTAACCCAAGAAAGGACATATCTCGACACTAGGGGGGAAATTTCCTATAATAAGCCTCTGAGGAGAGAGCCACCTAATTGAGAGAAAGGATCCAAAAGGTTTCGCATTTTCCATGAGATGGGCGGACATGAGATGAATCAGTGTCGACACCTTCATGATCTGATTGAAGAACTAGTATGGAGCAACCAATTGTCGTATTACGTGAGGAATAGAGCTACAATAGCACAGTTGGAGCAGCCACCACCTAAAATAGATGCTTCAAGGTATGCCCAGTGATCGAGGCCAAGAGAGAAATCCCATAACTGGGATGGATGGGAAGATAGATTCGGCTGCAACTCTTTGCTTTAGTTCCCTTATTTTGCACTTTTCTTTTCGTATATTATTATTAAAAACAATGATTACCCCAAATTGCTTCGAAGTGTACTAAACCTAGATTGCTTCCAAGTCGCACTCTGAGTCGAATATCTGGGATGACTATTTATGATAATAATCTCAGATCGCTTGAATGTGCAAAAAACCTAGATTGGTCCCTTGCTACACTCTGAGTCGAATATCTGGGACAAACATTCACGATTTTTTCTTATTTAATTTCTACTTGTTCACTTTGATTTAAAATTTGAATTTCATAAAATTCATATTTAATGTAATGATCGATTTAGGGCACCATAGAGTCACGACTAGAGAGACGGGCCCAGAGTGCATGGTGCAAATCCCCATGCCAGAGAGCAGTGGATGGACTTGTGTGATATCAAATGCCATAAAGTCTCGACCGGAGAGACGGTACCAGAGTGCAAGAAGTAAGTCCCCTCTACGGAGAGTGAGCATGTGGGCTTACTTAATACCCCATCACTTAACAAACAAATTGTAATGGGCCACCTATTTATCAAATTTAAATCGATAATAAACCACACATGTCAAATCAAACCACTCAAATGAGAGGATTGTTAATGGGGTAAATAATAAAGTAAGGTAAAGGAATGAAAAAAACGAAACAATGAATCACACAGCGGAATGACAAAATATAATAATCAAATAAATAGTTCATGAAGCTATTTTACAAATAACATTTGATTGCACTTTTACAATGTCGTCGGGTTATACATACAGCAGAAATAAATAAATAATGCAGCGAAATAACATGATGCAGTGGGATATATAATAATAAATAGCATACAAATCTCTATCTTCGTCCTCCAAAAATATCAATACACTAAAAAGTTCAAACTGACCCGAGCGTAATGACAAGACGAAACACTCGAGGCAGAACTAAACGATCATATATAAGTTAAACTAACAGTAAATAAATATGAATTTAACGGCTTCAGAGATGTTTATTGGATTTTACATCTCTTATCCAGTGTCTAATGGGCGTGCAACAACTTAAGAGATGTTCGAGATTCCATCTCCTATGGATCCGTTAAACTACATACATAGTACAATATGCTATTATAATATGTCTATAGTAAAGTAAAGTGTTAAAATAGCGTTATGGCGTTACCCATATCCCCTTTAACACATTTTTATATATTCTCATAGTTTATACAGCACTTTCATTCCTCCGTAAACCGAAGGGCTATTAGAGTGCACTCCATAGGTAAGGTACAAACCAAACTCGTAATGGGATAAGACATGCGACAAGGCATACGAGGAAATGCCAGGGTTGGATACTATCTTTTGCACTCCCATACCGGTGGTAACGAATAGCAGCTACTACCACCAACCTCGAAACACACTCCCAAAATCAATCGATGGGTGGCCACCAAATCAATCATAAAATCATAATATGGTATCGAAGAAATGTGTCTGATAAGAGTAGCGACCTCACTTGGCCCGGTATAGCTCCTGTTTTTACCACATCAAGCTGACTCGAGGGAGTCAGGGCTACGTTGATACCTCATACAGATACGTTCGCCAAACAATCTTACTGCATTATGGAATCTCCACCACATGCATAGTTATTAAAGTGGTTTCAGTATTGGCACAGAGTATGACAATATCTGATACCGATCTCTTCAACAACCAAATGCTTATTTCACATCAGTTGGTTCTATTCCATTTCAAACATTAATGACCTGCCTTTTTGGATGTTTTAAGCAGTTGTGCATGCCAGACTCAAACCACTCAGAAGGGCAAATTGGTGTAGGGTAAACAAGAAAAGAGAAAGAAATAAAACAAATATAGAATCTCGCAACGGAATGAAAAAATATAATAATCAAATAACAGTTCAAGAAGCTGTTTTATAAATACATTTGACTATTCTTTTACAACATAAAATCAGGGCAACAGAAACAGGAAGAGATAAATAATAAATGCAGTGGAACAACATGATGCAGTGGAATATAATAAGTAATACTAGTACGAATCTTCATCTTTTTGCGTATAAAAATGGTCTTCAACCTTGAAATGCTAAGGCTGACCCGAGTGAATTGAAAAGACAAAACACTCGAGTCAGAACTAAAAGATCTTATGTAACTCAAATCAATGTTAAATATGGGTGCGATGGCGTCAGAGATGCTTAAGGGGTTTGACATCTCCTATCCAGTGTCTAACGTGAGTGTAATAACTTAAGAGATGTTCGGGAATCACATCTCCTAAGGATCCGTTAAACTGTCTGTTATGTAGTACAATACGCTATTATAATATGTCTACAGTAAAAGTATTAAAATGGTGTTAAGGCGTTACCCATAACCCCCTTAGCAAATGTTATATATTTCCATAGTCTACAGTATCGTAGCTCCTCTGTAAATTGGAGGCTATCTGTAACGACCCACCGCTCTGACCGCCCGCAGTCGGTAATTAAACCAACTTGAGACGTTCAAAATGACGGATTGTTATTCAGTTTATAGAGTTTAAACAGAAACAGCCACAGAATCACAGAATAATCATAATATTTCGCATTAAATGAATTTTCATACATATACCAGAGTTTGTACAATGCATTAAATTTTATACAGCGGAATATATCTTTTACAAGTACAAAAAAAAAATTCTTCGAAAAGATAAAGTGAAGCAATTTCCCTTTCTCTCTAACTTCAATGCCCGAAAATCTTCAAGCTGTAAAATACTTGGTCTGACCCGAGTATTACATTCAAAAGAAAATAATACACAGGTCAGTCTAATTCAAACTCAGTTATTAGTGCATAGAGGCAATAATAATTAAATAGCAATTAGATGACAGTCAAATATAAATTTACCTATCCGATCCTTTAACAAGAAATCGGATAACGATAAATACAACATTTAACAATGTTAAACAACAAATCAGTAGATTCAAATTATCAGTGAGGATAGATGAAGGAATTATTTATGAAGATAATTCAGAAAACATCAAAATTTGCCTAAACGGCAGTTTACAACAAAATCATCAGTTTAAATCAAATCAATTCAAATAATTGAAAAGTTACTTAAAAACATCCAAACCCATTGGCTGCAGTACACGCACGCGTGCACTGCCTCGCCGCATATAAAACGTTAAAACTGTGTGGCTGCAGTTCACACATGCGTGCACTGCCTCGCCACTATAGTGATGATGTACCCAAAAGATCTATGAACCGAAATTTATGAAATCAAATGTCGATGCAACGCAAAATGACATAGGCAAAACTGCATATAAAAACGAAACTGCAGTCACAAATGAATACAAGGGCAAATCTGCAATCAAAAATTTCCAGCCACCACAAGATCACAAAGCGCGAAGGCTCGAATGACCAAATGCGCAAAGGCAGGGGTTCAAACTACATGAAGACAGCAAAATGAGGCGAGAGCACCGAAATATGGCACACAACACCCAACATTATAGGACACAAAGCATCAATACCCAACAAAGGCAACTGGCAACATGTATACAGATACGTGTTATTAGCAATTACAAAATGCAAAGGTCAAGTCACAACTATCATGATTCAACGCAACTGCAAAAATCAAGGGCAAACTGCATACATATGAACTGCAGTTGAAACAATCAAATAGCCAGAAAACTAAACAGTCAAGCAACGACAACGTAAGTGTCGAGCTCGACTGGACAACACAAGCAAAATGCATGAACGAAGCATGCTACAGGTCTCACTACATGGATGGACAAGAAAAGTGCATATCAAGTATGCTACAGGTTGTGAAATAAATTGCCAAACTAAATACAACTTTGTTTCCTAACTTTAGGTAGAAATTATGCATAAGCCTAAATGCAAGTGTACCTGCATATAAAATATGCCAACCCAAAGTTGTAGTGAACATAACTAAATATGCAAGACCAAAGTTGTAATGAAACAACTAAATGTGCTCAAGTATATGCATATAAAATATGCAAGACCGAAGTTGTAATGAAACAACTAAATGCTCAAGTATATGCATATAAAATATGCAAGACCGAAGTTGTAATGAAACAACTAAATGCTCAAGTATATGCATATAAAATATGCAAGACCGAAGTTGAAATGAAACAACTAAATGCTCAAGTATACTACCAGTGAACAGTGGAGACCAGACAATATGAACACAAAGACCAAGTATGAACTGAACAAAGCAATGCTATAGAACTCGAGCTTATGCAAAGTCGACATACACAGTGCAGACTATGTCGAGTGTAAACAATGACCAAAATGCTATCAGGACTTCAAGCCAAAAGCAAGAGAAAATTCAAAGAAACAGTTTCAAATAAAAAATCAAAACCGTGGTCATGCCAAAATCAACACTAAAGTGCAACTTAAATAAAAGTCACAACATCACTCTCCCAAAAATGAAACAAATGCCAATATATGAAAAAGAACTAGGGAGAGCTTAGCACAACCCATTACACATATGAAAATATCATGAGAATAAGGAATCTCGTGATGGAAAGTATACCCATCTAGTTGTAGTAAAGACTGCAGAGACAATTATCATCAGAAAAACAAAGCCCGTAAAGGCGTCAGGGAAAATGCAAAGATGGAAGGCTCGAGAGGGGCAAAATTAAACTGGAAAATGACCAAGTCAAAATGCAAACTGACTTGGTGGAGACACAGCAACATAGTGCACAAGTAAGGCTACTACATAGAGTAGTAAATACACATGCCAAAGTCACAGTAGTGACTATTTTCAAAATCAAGGCCACCATCGATTTGAACACTGCAAGGCATAAACCGAGCAAGACAAATTCCAAAACAAAGCAACAAAGGTCGAGAAATCACCAAAGCAGTATAAACTATGTTCGAATAAAAATTTAAAATTTGCATGTAATGTTTTATGTACATACTACGAGACAAGCAAGTGTGCAAATGAAGACAACATTGGTGCCAACAGTTGCAATCAAGTTCAGAAATCATCAGGGAAATCCAGTGAAAGCTATGCTTTATCAATAAGGCAACAACAAATGCTACGAGTTAAAGACTGCAACTTTACAGCCCCAACAACAAGTGATCTAATATTACCACAAAATCAAGACAAGGCCGAAATCAAAATGGCTTCGACTGATGGGAGTCATGGAGCAGCAAGCAGGAATCGAACAGGTGAAGTATGATATTGGGGTGAGCATACAACAAAAATCACTAGCAAGTAGCATGAAATCAAGTAGCATGAAAAAAAAACGAATTTAAATCAGTCAGTGAAACCATCAACGTTTACACAATTTAGCAAACACGAAATCGACTAAAAATTGAAACCGTGGGTGAATTGAAAACAACAGAAAAATCAACAAAACAGCAACAAAATCATACGAAAAAAAACAACAGTAACATGGAGTTCAAAATTAGATGTGAGTAACATGCGTCACTCACCTTTGCAAATCGGAGCAGATCGAAGCAGAGATGAAGCTGAAGCCCTAATTTTTGAATGACGAAGAGGAGACGAGAGACGCCATTTTTTTTCTTCGGTTTGATTTGTTTAGGGTTTTTAAAATGAGAAAGGAAAAAGGGGTCGGGTATAAAGGAATAGGGAAGACGTGAATTTTGCGTGGGTTACGGCATAGATTAAGGCACGAATTTGGCTGATAAGAGTAAGGCAGTGTACTCTTTTTTTTTTATATATTATTATATTTTTTTTATTTTTAAATTCAATTTGTTTTGTATATATTTTCTTTAGTAAATATAGAAACGTTTTGAAGTTCAACTATCAACATCAATTTATAAATTTACACAAAAATAATTCGTAAATCCAAACTATTTTTTCTAAGTTATTAGTTCTAATTTTAAATACAAATTCAATATTCAATTTCAAACTCCAAAGTCAAATTCAAATTTTATTCAACTTTAAATAAATTAAATTCTAAAATTTAATCGCCAATTCATAGTTATATTGGGAATTCAAACTAAACCATCATTCAAGTATTTAAAATTAATTAAATATTTTCATTTTTAAATTGTTCAAAATTCTGGGTTGTTACAATCTTCCCTCCTTAAAAGAATTTCGTCCTGAAATTATAAGTTAGGAAAACGATTGCTAAAATCTCGCTGATATTTATACCCTACACAATTTTACCAAGTTCAAATCTTATTAAAATAAATAAATATAGGATTCATTCCATTTATTTTATTTCACTAGCTTTGTTCATTGATTTCTATAATCAAGACACAAAAGTCTTTTACCTAAATTTTTGACTTACAAAACTCAGATTTTTAAATTTGAAATTCTTCATACTAGATATTTGCATATTATATCTTTTCCAAAGTTGTGTGCTTTCAAGATATTTTAAAAATCTTCTTCCTTAGTTCATTAGGTTAGAATTATGTAATTCTAATTTCAGACTATTGATTTTCTATTCAAAGTTTTGAAAATACTTGCTAACTCGAAGTTTAACAAGTCCATCGTCGTTCTCACAGACATTAGGCATACGCTGGCCAGGCGTAAGTCTAAAAATCTCCAAATACTAAATATACTTGTTTCAACTCCCAGTGAAAATACTTTTTAAAAATTCTTTTAAAAATGGATATGGAAAGCACGTTCCCCCATGGATCACAGTTTACCCGGCGGTTACGCTACTATCCCAGTGGAATCACTTGTAACTGTAGATTTCACATCTCTCTTGAATTTCGCCATGGTTGTTGCCATAGATCGCGGTTCACACGGCGGTTACGCTACTATCCCAGTAGAATCGCTCGTGACCGTAGGCATCTCGCCCCTCAAATTACGCTTCGGCCTCTAGATCGTAGTTTACACGGCGGTTGCGCCACTATCCCAGTGGAATCGCTTGTAACTGTAGGCATCACGCCCCACGAATTACGCCAGCATCAATTCACATAATCCCAACATGATGATCCATCGTGGGGGATTCCAGTCAGTCCCAATGGACATTCCACTAATGGAAATTCTACGTAGCTACGATTCCAATGGACACTCCGTCGAGTTCCAATCACCTTCACAAATAATAAATGGAAGGTACATTTTCATATCCTCAGTTTTTAGAAAACATATGTCATATACATATAGTACTTCATTTCACATTTCGTATGTATCATACCTATGTAAACCTACACAGGACTTTTCATAATAATGACTTTCCAAACTGATGGTTTTTGATTTATTATATTCACATATATAAATTATGAAAACTCAATTCACATTCATAACAAATAGAGGATTCCAAAATTTTCCATTTCATTTAAAATTTTCCTCTAAATCGATTTGAAAATTTAAGGTTATCTCAAACCTAATTCACATTCATAATCCAATTCATTATCGACTTCACATTCGATTTGGATTTCACGTTACATCGTCAATTCTCAACACATAATTGGTGTCTATCGATATATAACCTCTAAGCTCGTACGTCTTAGAGAAGGGTGTTAAGCTAAAAGAATAAATTCTCCGCCACCAACATATATATATTTAACAGAGATCAATTGCTATGTCATCAATTCACAATGCTAGACATACAATCCAAATCGACTATCCAAAATTCAAAGTTCAACTTATATTGTTTTTGATGTCAAAGTTAAACTCAATTTAACTCAAGATTCAATCTTTTTGGAAAATATTCAAGTTGAATTGATCGTTCAAATTTCCCAAAAATAACTTTACAAGATATATAATTTTCCAACTTAACCATTTGAAATAAATTTCAAATATTCATTTTTTCCAATTTATCTTTAAAAGATAAAATTTCAAACCTTTCATTTCATATTGGAAAACATTTCCATACTTATTTAAATAATAAGTAGTTCACAAGTTCATTTATTTTCAACACGGAAAATATTCAATATACTTGAATCAAAATTAAGTATATATTCCATTCTTTAAGGAAGGCGTTCTTTTAATCACATTTATTTGAGTCAAAACGAATGTTGCATAAAACATTGTTACAACAACTCAAAAATCACTAGTATAGGGATTCGAAATTTAAGATAGATATATAAATCCCAATACTATAAACAACATTTCCTTTCGGAAACCATTTACTATAACAACAGTGTTATAGTCTACCATTTCCTTATTTCTCGAAAACGTCTATTTCAACAGTGAATGTTGAAACCTATGTATTCGATACTTAATGCATTTTAAAACATCTTTAAAACCGTTAATTTTTTCAATTTCAACTTAATTCATAGTTTGAATTCCTCATACTTTTCACAATATTAGTTTTAAACCAATTTCAAACTTTTCAATATTAAGTTTTTCACTTAATTAAATTTTCCACACGTTTAATTCAAATTCATCACTGAATTTATTAAACCTATAATGGATTATCATGTTGACAACTTCAAATTTGAAATTTAAATTCTATTTAAACTTTGCATTTTCTTTCTATTTCAAAAAAATAATCAATTTGTTCTTTAGTAAGTCATTCATCGACTTAGTTCCATTAAATTTATATTTCCACATTAACCTCATTTCATAATATCACTTACCTAAAACATATCCGTTTTATTCAATAATATATTCACTGTCTAAAATCGTGAATATACTTATTTAATCAATTCAGTGTTTCTACACATTTATTTAAAGGATTATCCACTGTCCAAAATCGTGGATAAAATTCCCAACCCACATTTACTATCACAATATCTAACATAAAGGATAATTCGCTGTCCAAAATCACGAATATATCTCCTTTAATAACTTCTATGTTTCATTTATCAAATTCAATTGGTTTCGAATTTATAAACAATCTTTACAAATTCCATTTCTATTTATAAACTTCGATTTATAAATCTTCTTTATTAATTCAATTCAATTATATAACTCAGTTATATACCCAAAAGTCCATTTATAAGTTAAGTACTTATAATCCATTTATTCACTAAATCATTCTTCAAAACACTTGAAATCAATTTTCAAAAGAATTCAGAATCAAATTCCCAAGTTATAGTTTAATTATCCTCTTGGCTATAACTAAATTGAAATGTTTTTTATTACCCAATTTATTCTTTTGGAGATATTCAAAATATTGGATTTAAACCAATTCATTAATTCACTTCACTTATATTTTATTTTTCATAAATCTCAATAATTCGATAATGGATTTTCCAATGAGAAACTATCGCAATCCTAAATTTAGGGAGGGGAATTTCCGAAAAAATTTGAATTTTCAAAATACCTTTTGTTTTTCAAAGAAAACAATTTCATACTTATTTTAAATTTGAAAAAATATTTTCTCTAAAGTGATCCTAGTAACTATTCATATTAAACATCATAAACTGAGCTTTGTGTAAACCAAAGCTCTGATACCATTTTGACGATACGAATTTTTTCGCGCTCGAAAATCGCTGAAAAATCCATCCGTTCCAAAACAACTAATGAAAACTACCAATTTAACATATAATCTTATTTGATAAATATACAATACTGCTAAATGTATAGGATACAAATTCAATTTAGACAACATAATCAGAGTAAATAAATTAATCTACAAGGTGTGCATACCTAACTTAAACATTATACAACTACTCCTGCGCACTCTGATGAGAGGGACAGCAATATCCAATCTTGCAAACTCAATAAACAATGTAAATGCGGAATAATATAGTAAGCAGGAGAAATACAATAACAAGTCACCAATAAACAGTTAAACAGGAAAAAGTTATATTATTTTAGGGGCTGCATCACTACCACTTGTGACTGCCTACGTACCCCTACCTAATTGGGTACCCAATTAGATACAGGATCAAGCCAACGTAGTTCTCCTATCACAAATTGGACTCATCGAGCCTACGATGCAACAAACAATATGCAATTCTCACTACATAGCATATATCATGCAAATGTAGATACTAAGTCTACCCACTTAGCTTAATCCTTAACTTTAGATTTTCAAATCTAATTATCTTTACGAAGATTATCTCTTGAATTTTATTCCTGAATCTTTATTTCAAACCATTTGATATACATATCTCTTTTATATCAATTTATACTTTCACTTCGGGATTTAAAAACAAATCATTTCTGAAACATTCATTTGGAAACACCAAACACTATAATAAATGCATATCAAACCATATGCACCATGACCGAGAGGTTTCTCCCATCAACAAGGCAACTAAGTCCCAGCCTTAACATAATCGATAGATAAGCATATCCCTCTATTCTAAGAGCGAACTATACCAAAAACACATGCCCACTTTTTAGTTACGGGTTACCCGAATCATTGGTAACATAACAAATCACTTTGTATCCCGAAGTAATAAATCATTTCACAATCATATTCGAAAATACTTCAATATATAATAATTTCCATTTCCAAATCCTTTCAGAAATCATTTCCAAAACATCGGGTTTAGTCCTTGAGATTCTCTCCGTTTATAAAACACAATTTATAAACCATTAAAATCAGTTCAAATATTTATCTCCAAATATTTCTATCTCCATTTTGAAAATCCAATTTCAATTTCTATTTCAAAACCAATTTGAAATAAATCAAATGTGCCGCTAACCATCTTATAGCCAAATCTTGTAATAAATCATAAGGAGTTAACTTATAATTATTTTCTACCCAACCCATGTATATGGATAATTAGTTGCTCATAAACTGGTCGAGCAAAGTTAACAACCAATAAATAATAATCAGTACTCATAAACTGGCTGAGCGCAATCCAAACAACCAAATAATCAATCAACAACAATAATCAGCGACACATCTATTTATTAAATAATAATTAATCAACAGATTAATTAACTTCAAAACAATTATTTTACTTGCAAGCACAGAACGATGTTTTATTCTGCTCAATGGATGTCATAATGAAGTTTACTTATTTAACCACGTTAACCGTAATTAAATTTAACGACTAATAATTTATCAATAAATTATACTTAACCCAAAGGTGTCAATATTCTATACTAGTGCGTTCTATTAGTTGCTACAAACCTAACGCTGAAATTAAACCCCGGGTTAAACGGACTTTGTATGGACGGTTATTCAATTTTATAGTTAAACTAAATTAATTAGCTAACTAATTTATAAACTAAATAAGTAAACTAATTAACTAAAATAAATTAAACAAATTGGAAACTAAAATATTAAACTAAAATAAATCTCACTCAACTTTTCAGCAAGCCCAACCCTTAGTCACCCCTGCGCTAGAACACCCAGATCCGAAAGCAGAAACAATACCCCTTCCCCTTGTGCAAAAGAACACATTTTCTTGGACTAAATTGCAAATCCTTTTGAAATGAACAGTAGCTCATTACTATCTTCAAAAACAATTCGCCTGCTACCCTTCATCTTCTTTCTTCCTTTCTATTCTTATGTGTTCGCTACTCCATTTCCATGCGTGCCTCTCTACAAACCACACTCCTGCTAACTCACGCACACGCATCTCCTGCAAACCCACGCATATGCATCACCCTTCCATCTTCATCTCCCTGCTCACGCAACCACTCATGCGTGCTTTCCCCTATCTCATACTTGTTTTTCCCATGGCTATAAGCTTCCTTCCTCATAACTCCCTCTACGCTCCACTATCTCAAGTACAACGTGAATGAAAGAAGTAGCTTACTTCATCCTCTACAACTTTGATGTTTGCACTTTTGTCTAATTCGTTGTATAGTGGAAGATAATGGAATTATTAATCAAGATAAGGAAAAGTGGAGAAATCCTGTTGCTAAAAAAAATGAACAAGTGTTCATGCGAGATTTTGAACGACTGAAAGCAGTGTGGTCCAAAATATAGAAGAGTGTTTGTACATATATAGGCTAATTAACATAGTGGCAAATGGAATGAACGTGCAAACCATTTAATGCAGACACGTTTGCTTTAAATGCAAAGTAAGGAGGAAGGACTATGACATGGACGCTTGTGTAGAATAAGAAAGATATTTCTTGTTTAAAGTTTTAATATTATAGTTTTTTGGGTACCCCGTTATATCGTTCTTTGCTTATTTCGAATCCAAATCAATAAAACAAGTATACGATCGCAATAAGTATGACGAGGTGATCCTAAAACACTAATAATATAGATCGGTTATTAAGTTCTGTTAATGTCACAAAACACCGCTGTACGCTAACTATACGTCAATGAAAAATGTTAATATTCTCCAAATTAAAAATAATGGAAAAATCCTATAAAATAAATTAAAATGACGTAATCAAAAATCAAGTCTTAATTCGAAACACATATTTTATTATAATTTAATTCAAATCCGAATATTTAAACTAAATTAAATATTGAAATTTGAATACCCAAAATCGCGGGTCGTTACACCATCAGTGGGCACTCCATAGGTATGGCACAAAACGAACTCGTAGAAGGCGCTCTAGGTCATCTGAACACGGCACTCGAGGCAATGCCAGGGTAGATATACCAATTACGGATCCAAACTGGTGGTAGTGCATAGCAACTACTACCTCTCACCTCGAACACACTCCTAAATCAAAATCAAGGGTAACCACCAAACCAATCACAAAGTGAGAGAATGATATCGAAGAAATGTGCCCGGTAGGAGGTGTGACTTCACTTAGCCCGGCATGGCTCCTGTTTTAGTCACATCTAAACCGACTCACGAGAGTCAGGGTCACGTCGCACCTCATACAGAAATCATTCGCCAAACCATCCTACTTCATTTCTGGATTCTCCACCATATACAAAGTTGTTAAAGTGGTTTTCGGTATTGGCAGAGAGTATGACAATATCCGAACTCGGTCTCTTTAACAACCAATCGCTTATTACACACCGAATGGTTCTTTTAAATTTCTAAAACCACATCATAATTGATATGAAAATATCATATTCAGTTCAAACCATATCACTTCGAAATTATATTCACTTTGGGATCATACTCACCTTTGAAATCATATCGTTTTCGAAATCATAATTTCTTCCAAAAATCATATTTCCAATTAGGTTAAATCTTTACTTCAAAATCATCATATTAAATTAATTATAACATTTAAATCCCAACTTAGGTTATAACATTAATTAACCGTATTCACTTTTAAATCAATGACGTTGGATATAAACACTTTCCGTTTACTTAGTCTGAAAATTTAGAAAATAGTTTAAATAGCTATAAATAGTTAAAATACTTATAAATAGTTATACGCACTAAAATAGTTTAATTATACGTTAAAGACACTATTGAATTGATTTAAGATAGTTAAATAGATTTAAAATAGATTAAATATAATTAAATTAGATTAAATAGCTTTAAAATAGATTAATTAGATTTAAAATAAGTTAAAATGGATTAATTATTAAATGGTTTAAAATAGGTTAAAATGATTTCATATAGTTAGTATAAGTTAAAATAGTTTAAAATTTTGAAAATATCAAAATTTAGAATCTTTAAAATAATATGTTTTAAAAACAGTTTATATTAAAAACATGAATTTGAAATCCATATCAATTTAAACTATTTGTTTCATTTCAACACATTTTGACTATTTCCATTTCCAAAACCCAATTTTAAATCTTTTAATTCAAATTCTCAATAAAATATTTAATTCTATCAATTTAAATATCTCCATTTCCAATATATATTTCAAAGTTACATTCAAACAATTTTAATAACTCACTTTCGATAAACTTCACTTATTCTTCAAATTCAACTTTAAAATTTCAATTTAATTTCTTAAACCATTCCTTTAAACCAATTCCAAGTTTTAATATAAAACTTGAATTTTAATAATAATTCAATTTATATAAATAAAATTTTACATCAAAATAACATTTAAAATAAATTCAAAAATTAAGGATTTAAAAATCATTTAATTCAACCAATCATGTGTCTGTATATAATTCTCTACCCTAGGGTCAAGTGATAGGGATATTTATCATTTCAATCCGCAATTTAAAATTTTACGGTTATATATCATTTCAAACCTCAATCCTAAATTTAATATTAAAAATCCATAAAATCGCTTAAGTCTGTCATTTCAACCCGTAACGATTTTTCCTAATCTATAGATCATTCGGGTATATATATCATTTCAACCCATAATGATTTTTCTAATAATAATTAAAGGAACATGTAGAGGGATAAAATATATAACTCAAACATAACATCCAATCATCCAATATCAACAACCAAACATCCATCATAATCATCAGTCAATTCAATCAATAAATATCAGCAATTAACTAATTATCAATAATAGTATTTAACTGGCCATTTAAATTTAATAATAAATTAGATAACGATTTAATTCAAATTAACTAAGATGGAGATTTAAAATATACCCAACAACCATAAATAAATTTCTAATCAAATCATAAATTTAATTTATCAAGCATAATTTTTTTTAGAATTTATGACTAGGTCAAACTACTCAACTTGAATTTAAATCGAATTAAAATCCAATTTAGGACCCAAATTCAAACTATTTCGGAATTCGTTCAAATTACGTCAAAATGTCCGAAATTTCCATACGATCCTAGTGAAACAAACCAAGCATGAATCAGACCTCGTATGCAAAAGATATTAATATTTAAAGTTACACGATTTAAATTGAAATTAAATAATAAAAAAGGTTTAGGCTACACGTCACCTTCGTTTCAAGGCCAACTCTAATGTCACGACTCGTCATAGTCTTCTATTACTTATTGACAGAAATGGTTTTTGGACTTCCATTATCAATGCCAAATTGGGTATTCTAGCTTTCTATTACCAGCTATGAATTTTTTATCTTCTATTATTTATAAGTTTCTGGTCTACTGTTGTTTCTCATTAAAAACGGGCCTATAATCTTCTATCATTAAATGACAAAACAAGTCATTTAGACCTTTAACGTTTATAACCAAAGATAATGTCCTGAACTTTTATATAAGATTGGATGATCTGTTAGGTATTCTGGCCCCCTCTCACTATTACCAAATTGATGTGAGGTTTTAGCTTTTTTATTATGATGATTAATAAAATTCTGGTCTCCCTACTATTGTTTGATGCAATGCCGCAAGATATGAACTTCTAAATTTTCTATGCATGGTCTTTGACGCAGCGGAATAAATCTCTGACGCGCTAATAGTACTCTGATACCAAATTGACGCAGCGGTATAACTTTGATAGAACGATAAATGCCCAATTCCGTTGATCGTGACGATGCCGGAATCTATCTATCTCCAACCCGTTGATCTCGCAAGATACCATGTTGAAAGATCTACAATTTGATCGTTGATCACTCGCAAGTGATACCGAGAATTGGCTTCTACTTTGTTGATTCGCGCACGAATAACCCGAAGAAGGAATGAAGAAGGAGATCACACTCGACTTCAACAATGGTGGCAAAAGTTCACACACAAAATTTTATTCAACATCAACTCCCTTTTACAAGTGAAAACACACTCCTATTTATAGAGAATTACAACACCTGCAAGCGACATAACAGCACTACAAACGACTCACGACATATGACTTAACACAATTACAAGTTACAACATCACACGCGACTCAGTACAATACAATACACGACCTACGACCTACGAGATAACACTACATGACCTAACAACATACAACACATATGCGACTTATGAAACAATACATCACAACGACAAATAAAAACAAGCAGCTACTCAACAGACTTCGGCATCCAGTAGCGACTCAAAGGAAACTCGGCAGCAACATAAGGGAAGTAACAACATAAGCAAGCAGCGACACAAGGAACTTGCGACCTACTGAAGCAGCTTCGACTTAAGGATTTGCTTGCGAATCAATGTATGAACGACCTAGGAATTCTGGAGCGACTTACATAGGTCGTATGTCCTGAGCAACTTAGCAATCAGTGATGGAGTTAAGTCGTGGAGCGACGTATGATGGAAGTTAAGTCAGTTAAGTAGCGGAGCGACGTATGATGAGAGTTAAGTCGCGGAGTTAAGTCGCGGAGGGACGTATGATGTGAGTTAAGTCACGGAGCGACGTGTTAGGTCGCGGCGTGACGTATGATGGATCAGAGATATTCCGACTTAGGGTTTGGACTTTAGGAGGATGTTCACAACTTAAGGTATGTTTCGTTGACTCATTTCTTGACATGGCTTGATGTGCTACATCAGTCTTCTAACATTTTATTGCTAAGACTAAATTTCTAAACAAAAGTTCATATTAATATGATCTATCCATCATGGAAGTATGGTTCCTTTATTATGACTTCTGGAACTTCAATCATTCATGAAAAAATGGAAATAGTTACTATCTGGCAAGAAAATGATGACTACAAATATTTATGATCATTACAAGTTCTGAATGTTCAAAGGATGAATCTTTCGTTAAAATAAAATTAGAGTTAAAGGTCAACCAAACTAAAAAGATACTTGTAGTGTGAACTAACCGTGTGAATATTGTTAGATATATTGCGGGAATATAGGGGCAATTCATCAATCTTGGAGTTTTTGTCCTAAAGAACAAAAGCCTTCTTTATACACGGGGCTAAATTTAACCATAAAATATAAATAAAGATAAAGAAGGCCCTATAGAAAGCTTCTGCATGGATAAAGAGCAATAGGAAAGTCACCTTTCGATGGAGTCGAAAGGATTGTTCAATACTAATAAAGAAGAGAACATAGGAACTTTGGAACATGGCTTCTGCAAGTATGAAGGAAAGAATTACCGAGGCACAATAAAACAGCTATGCCTAGAACCACCAAAAACCTTCCAACTGGGACAGATGTATAGCCCCGCAACCAGTCCACATAAAACAAAGGCTAAAGAAAAGGAGTCAAAAGGATGCTATTACACTAAAAATCAAACTTTCGATTAAGATGAAAGGTCTATCAGCAAGAGCAAAGGAAGAGAAACACGGCCCAAACCTTTCGAATGAGTCGAAGGGATGCGATCATCATCTTTCATTAGCATCAAACATTTCAGAAGACTCGAAATGTTCCGTCACTAGTATCCAAAGTTTTGTTACCCTTCGAAGAGGTTGAAGAAGTCAAAGAAAGTGTGAGAAGGTATATAATGGCCATTTCGAAAGCATAATAAGCCTTACGAATCGGTTGAAGACAACCCTTCTAGCAAGGTCGAAGGGTTTACAATCAAGTAAAGAGAATCCTTCCGGCAAGGACGAATAGTTCACACCAGTCAAGTGAAGGGTAACCTTTCGAAAAGGTCAAAAGGTTCACAATAGCAAATAGAAGGCAAACCCTTTAACAAAGACGAAAGGTTCACGACAGCCTAGAGAAGAGCAAACCCTTCTACAATGTTCAAAGGTCCATAATGGCGTACGATGGGCAAACCTTTCGACAAGGTTGAAAGGTTTGCAACTGCAAATAAAAGGTGATCTTTTGACCCCAACAAAAGCATGAAGCCGAAAGGTGGGCTACCTATATCTATAAAGAAGACCCATGGGGTCCAATTTTGGGATCTATTTCATCCCATTCTATACACATTCTACAAATTTTGCTTCCACTCGTTAACTTCGTAGCCCTAATTTAGAATCAAACTGAGGATTTATTTGTTAAACTTTGCATTAATCTTCATCAAGAGAAAATAAAGAAGATTATGACTTGCGATCAACTTTGAATTTGGAGATGATCGTGATCAGGCATTAACTCGATATTAGCGGCTGATCATACATGATTTATTTCTTATCTTCTTTGTTTCTGAATATATATTATGAAATCATCATGGGATATCACTACGGGTTCTATTTTTCACATATGAAATTCGTAGGATATACATGTTGTGACTCAATAAACATGTGATGCCAAATCCCTGATATGGTTTCATGACTTATCATATCAACTATTATTTTTATCTAAACATGATCGAATGATACATGCCTTTCAAAGGGATTCCTCAAGAGTAATATCAACCCGAAAGGTTGAAAGAAATAAAGAAAAATAAAATAGAGTAAGCGACTCCTTCTAATAAGGTCAAAAGGTCTTGAATATCACCCATCGACGCGATCGAAAGGAGATGAAAGATGTTGATGATTTATTACTTTCAGCCTCCAAGGGAGATAAGACTTGATAAATTGATAACGTTGAAAGAAATATAAAGGTGAATAGCTTTAAGAGATAATTACTATTATGACAACCTAGTCGGAAGGTTGAAGTTGTCTCATAACCTTTCGACAAGGTCGAAAGGTTCGATAATATTCTATTATCTCAAACATAGAGAAAGGTTAGGATGAAGCCTTAAACCTTTGACATGGTCGATGGGCTAGTTAATCCTCTATCATGCTATCCAAGTCAATAAAGGCTGGAATAGCTTCCTCAACCTTTTAACAATGTCGAAAGGTTTGATAATTTGTTACTCTTTTTCGATCAGGTCATCTTAGTTGAAATTTAGTGCTATCACCTCAAATTCATTCGACTTAGTTATTCTATTCGAAAAATATGCCTTCAAAACCATGAATCTCCTCGACCACATAGTTGTGTCCACATAAAATGATCTTATGTAAAGCATTGATGATGTTGACAAGTTTTCTTGTTAACAATACCCTTTCGCTATTTCCAACCTTTCGACAAAGGTCAATAAGCAAAGACATCTTCGGAACCCCTTTCAAAGGAAACGGATGACTATCCATGCGCCAAACCATTCAAAACTAAATGTTTTATCGACATAACAACCTTTTTGAAAGTTCATCTAAGCCTTAAAAACTGGTTGAGACCAGTGAAATCTTGGGAAGGTTCCGCCTCAATTCTCAGGCATGCATTTGAAAGTTAGTCAATATCATCGAAACCATTAGTTCTTAAATATCTTTGAAAACAATATGAATAACCTATCAACAAAGTCGAAGGCATCAATCTTACTTCTTATAACAACAAGGCAACCTTAAAGAGAAGGAGAATTTGGAAACCTTTCAACAATATCGAAAGGCGTTGTAAAGAAACTAGGACTCAAGGTTCAACAAAGGCGAAAGTATGACAAAGGACCCATTTGACTCAGTTGAAAGGTCTGGGAAAAGACAAAGGAATCACAAGGGTAGATCAAAGAGCACAAAAAAGATGCCATTCGACAGAATCAAAAGTAGTCATAGCCTTTCGACCAAGTCGTAAGGCTTGAAGCAGCATACAAAGAGGGGATCCTTCGACCGAGTCGAAAGTACAGGTGTAGAAGGGGGCCGACCTGCATCTATAAATAAGACCTAAGGGCTCTGGTTTTGGGGTGAGAATTATGGAATTCCAAATTCATTTCTTCTACTCTACTTTCTTAGTTGTAATTAAATTCCCCTATAACCCTAAATCGAATTGGGGAAAAGCTCTATTTCTTGTAACTCATCATGGATTATTAATAAAGGAGAGATGGCTTGTTCATTAGATTTTGATTACAAGGAAGATCATTTAGATCATTAGCTAGACTAGTGGTCCATTGCACTTAATTCTAACCTTTTCTCCTAATTTCTTTTTGTCTATGTAGTGCATAGGATCAACCTGGGAATGTCTGATCAAAACACATCATTATCGGAATCTAAATTTGGTATCAGCAATAAGAGTGATGATGGGGTTTCGACCATGATGAATTTATGAGTCAGGGAGCACCCAGATCGATCTTATGCAAGAAAAATACAGGTAATCTTAGATAATTACAAGCTAGAACAGTTCCAAAAGAGTGGAATCCTTTTTGACCCGATCGATAAGGGTGTTTCGAAGGTGTTTTAGTTTATAACTGACAGAAAACTATTGGGAAAGAACTCATTCGAAAGGGGTTTATCTCCAGATACACTCGTAACCCTTTCGAAGGAGTTCCACATCAATAATGTCGAAGCTATGAGGTCGCAAGTAGCTGTACCATACTAATAAAATATGCATCCCTTTCAAGATGATTGAATGGTCCAGGAAAGTATCTTTCGACATGATCGAATGGAATGAAAAGCTAAAAGGTCAATTGCTTAAGTCCTACTCAAAGGAATGGATCAAGAAGATACTAACTCCATAATCTGATTCCTTGGAACCTTTCGACTAAGTCAACATAATCGAAAGGCACGGATAACTCTTAGACCCTTTCGATTAAGCCAATCAGGTTGAAAGGTAGAGCAAACCTCTGAAACCTTTCGACTATATCAGTCTGATCGATAGTTGTGTTTTGGATGAAAGGATCTTTTCATTAAACTTGGTTTCATCCGAACTTAATTACCATACATATGGTATAAAGGAAGTTGACAAGTTTTGTTAAAAAATTTGGTGCTAGTAGGAAGGCTTGAAACTTCGACCTTGTCAACGTATTACAGATTAATTTTGGTTCCTTTTTCTTGCATGGAAAAAATGGGATCAAAACGATTAAGTTGAACTAAAGCAGGAGCAATACACACCACCACTCCAGAGGAGATATAGCGCTATCTTTTAATCTTGATGGGGCCATTCATTGACAAACTTCATCACCAGCACAACAAGATGAGAAGCTAAATTCAAATACTTGGAATAGCAGCTGTTGGAGATGCAAGAGCTACTTAAGATGGCTCTATCTCAAAAGTCTATGAAGACTCCAAAATAAACTCAAGGGAAAGAAGTGGTCTCCCTTAGGAGGAATCTAAAAGCTAACTCCAAAGAATATAAAGGTAAAGTGGATCTTATATCCTCGAAGAAGAAGGAACTCCCCTAATCGAAAGCTAACCATCAGGGAAGAATTCTTGACAAAACATTTGGACAATCTGGGAGTTCAATGTCAAAGGAATATTACCCGAGCCAGAAAAATTATGGCAATGTTGAAGCTTATCTAAAAGATTCCACTAAGAAGGCGATAAAAGACGCTACGAATTCAAAAGGGAAAAGAATAGTGGATGAAAATGCTAAAGATAATGAAAGAGTGGCTCCTTTCACTGATGAGATCATGGCTACATTTATCCCACCATACGTCAAGATCCCATCAATGAAATATCATGGGGTCACAGACCTAGACGATCGTTTGATGGCTTTTAATTGCCAAATGGACCTGTACAATGCATTTGGAGCTGTCAGATGCCGATTGTTCCCAGTCACTCTCCAGTTAGCAGCAAAAAAATGGTACAGGAAATACCGGGAGAAGATCATATACTCACGGAAGAAATTCTCTAATAAATTCTCTGCTCGGTTCTACATCTGCAAAGATCCCACGATCAACTACACCGTATTGGCCAATATAAAACAAAGATAGAGAGAGTGCCTGGGAGATTACCTGAGAAGATTTAATGCTGAAGCTTTAAAAGCAAAAGACATGAACAATCGGGACAAGCTTATAGCAGTTCATTTTGACTTAATTGAATACACCCC
This sequence comes from Allium cepa, assembly GCA_030765085.1. NCBI lineage: Eukaryota > Viridiplantae > Streptophyta > Magnoliopsida > Asparagales > Amaryllidaceae > Allium > Allium cepa. The sequence goes on along the minus strand of CM060943.1, from coordinate 867,338,575 downwards.
TTTTTGGAAGGAATGCTTTTTCAAATGCTGCAAAGGCTTACAAGACTTCCATTTTTAAGATGACAAGTTCATCAGGATGGATGAGCTTTACTATTCTAAGAAGAAAGCCATCCTTAGAAAAAAGGGAGGAGATTTGGCCAAGACCGCGGCCACAAGAGAATAAGGTGGGAAGAATCAATAGCTAACATAGTTGCTTTAAACAAGCCACCGTCTTACGTGTATGCAGTAGCTAAGAAAGAGTCAACTTTCCATTCTCCTTTAAAGCGAAGAACTACCTTGAACATAAAACGGGAGGAGACTATTGCTCTTATCACAAAGCCAATGGCCACAAAACAGATGAGTGCAGGGTATTGGCGGGAATCATATAGAAGCGTATTCGGGAAGGTCATTTGAAGGAATTGGTTCAGGATCAGAAGAAAACTCAGCATACAGAGAATGGTCTACAAAGATGCCCAATCAATACTGTACATGTTTTGGAAGTCGAGGACCCCTTGAGCTTAAGCCTGCCAATCAATAGAATTGGTGTGATCCACGGTGGGCCGCATCCAGCAGGAAACAGAAAGGGGCCCAAAGCAGGCACACTAAAGAAGTAAAAGAAGGGATTTATTCTTCTCTAAGAGGAACCTCCAATGAAGAACCCACATCTCAACATTCAGATGCCTAACCTTGTTGTCACTCCACAAGAGTTAGAAAAGGAGGTACACTATCCTCATAATGTCCCTTTAATGATTACCATACAGATTGGATTATCTATTGTCTCTACAATTCTATTTGACGTAGGTAGTGTAGTCAATTTAATCTTCAAGCACGCCTTCAACCAGTTGAACATTTCTAAAGATAAACTGGATTTAAGCATGGAACCCATATTTGGATTCAACAACAAAGGATCAACTCCCATGGGACAGATAAAGCTGCTCGTAAAATAGAGATTCCACCAACCTGTAGAACATCTGAAACTACTTTTATTAGAATCAATCAACCCTTCTACCACAATGCCATCATTGGTAGGCCAGCTCCTGATGAAATAGATGCTTTTGTCTCCCGAAATATCTCATGGTAAAATTCCAAACAAATTAAGGCCGGCGTACCTGTCCGAGGAGAGCATTTTAGCTCTCGGGAAATGTACTTTGCAAATCTTGCCCAGTATAGAAAAGAGTATATTGCATACTTTGATTCTTCTACTATTTTACATCCTTCAGATGATGGATTTTCACATCCAACATTCGAAGAAAAAATTAAAATTAACAAATCTAACAAACGTATGTATGAAAGGTATATTCCTTCCTAGGGCAAGAGAAAGAGAATTGATGCAAACTCGGTAGAAGAAAGCTCCATAATCATAGAATTCGATTGCCGAGGTGAATAGGAAAGGATAAAACCCATGGAGGATCTTGAGGAAGCATATATAGTTTCAGATGATGTTACTAAAGTGATCAAGGTCAGAAAGGAGCTTAATGGTGATTTAAAGAAAGATTTAATACAGTTTCTCAAAGTTAAAAAGATGTGTTTTCCTAGTTGCTTTCTAATATGGTGGGAATCGATCCAGCAGTCATGTTTCAAGCATTTAACATCAATCCTGAAGAAACCCCCATAAGGCAGAAAAGGAGACAGTTGGAGAAGGTAAAATCAGATGCCTTAAAAGAAGAGGTTGACAGACTTGTAGATAATGGATTTATCAGGGAAATCTACTACCAAAAATGGTTAGCCAACTCAGTGCTGGTAATCAAACGAGAAATAGAGAAAATTCATTGGCTTCACAGACTTAAATAAGGCATGTCCAAAGGATTGCTTCCCGTTGGAGCGAATAGACCAGTTAGTAGACGCAACAAGTGGGCATAAGTTGTTGTCTCTTATTGATGCCTATTTAGGATATAACCAGATACCAACGTTCATGCCAGATGAGGAACATACCGGCTTCATAATTAAGTAAGGAATTTATTGCTACAAGGCAATACCATTTAGGCTCAAGAATGTAGGGGCAACATATCAAAGATTAGTTAACCGAATGTTTAAAGAATAAATTGGCTGAAACATGGAGGTATATGTGGATGATATGTTAGTGAAGTCTGGTTAGCCTGAGGGTCATCTTAAAGACCTAGAGGAAATGTTTAGGATATTGCGAAAATAGCACATGAAACTAAACCCATAAAAATGTTCTTTTGGAGTCCATTTTGGGAAAAAAAATTAGGCTAACTTGTAAGTGCACAGGAGATCGAAGCAAGCCCTAATCAAATTCAAGTCCTTAAGGGCATGGCCAAACCCAAAACTAGCAAGGAGGTAATGAGTTTAAATGGAAGGGTAGTTGCCCTAAGTAGATTCATTATAAAGCAACCAATAAGTGTGCACCCTTCTTTGATGTATTGGAAGGGTAGCCTGAGGAACGCGAACGTTTATTTTGTACACAACACATGCCTTAGGCTATTTGAAGTATCCCTTAGGTTAAAATAATATTGCCTTTTACAATAGCTGTAGCCTATTTTTCTATTGTACTTTACTTTTGATTGGTCCAAGGTTTCATAGATTGCCTTTATGTCAATTACGTTTATTCCTACTGAATTATGAAGAATGCTTTGGCCAATTATACAAATACTATAGCACTATAACAGAAGTAATTCAATATTATAAACACGATTATATAAACACTGGGAAAAAAGTGCTAGTGTGTACTATGAATTATGATATCAGTGATCTATTTATAAAGTCATTTACTTAATATGAAGATTCAGCACAAATTGATGTCCTCACTATCCTCTTTTTGTGCACTTTGTATCTTTTTAACTTTATTTTTGATTGTTTTGACATTTTTGCTTTATACAAAAATGCTAGTTTAAGTGATGATAATTGATGTATTATTTCTGTCTTTAGTTTATTTTGAGATATCGATAACTTTTATTATTTGATGAATCCTTGCACATTTAATATTTCATCCTAATCTAATGTATACTCCATGACTTTATAGAAATATTAAATATACTATATTGTAATGCTAACTAAATGCAAAAAAGATCGGAGAATGAATAAGCAAATATCAATGGGAATATTATATAGAAAGCTTGGACATAAAATATATATGTGCATTAGAAAGTTCAATTGCATTTAACATGTATAAAAAACACATCAAATAATTAATAGGGAAGATACTTATGTAGCAGATACTAACCTATGAATTATAAATTATATCCTGGTATGCTTCAATATGCTATATTATAAATCTGAAGTGTTGACATTTGGTAATATTCAGATTTGTATATGCTAATCATAAATGTGACCAAAAACACATTTTGTTTCGTTTTCTGTAAAAGAGATGTTTCCAAGCTTTGTACGTACTCGCAACCAAAGAAATACTGAAGAGGAATCCCAAAAGCATAATTCAAAGTCGAAGAATAATTTAAATGTCAAACGTAAGAAGCCAGTCAGTGTTTACAACGAACGGGCAAGAATCAAGTAGTCAATGCTAACAACAGCTGATGATTGCAACAAAGGCCAAGAACAAACAGTGAATACAAAGAAGCCAGCGAATGGTTGCACTGAAGCCGAAGAACAAGTACTTACATGATATAGAGCGAGTGCATTATGAAGAAGGGGCTTTGCCGAGAGAAGAAAGAATCCCCTCAGAAAATGAAATGCCTTCAGACCTAAGTGATGACGTTGAGATGGAAATTGGAAGGGCAAGTAATGCTGAAACCGCATATACAGCTTGGAAAAGAGATGGTAGAGGTCCAACAAAAGCAAAAAGACTCCCGTTAAACCAACAAAATCGAATTGAAATTGAGTTCAATGATGCAGCCTACCAATAGGGCTAGGGTCGGTATACTTATGTTCTTTGCTTGGGCTACTCGTGCGAGACCAAGCTCCATACGCACTTAATGATTAGAAGTTTCTAAGTGATGAGTTAATAAAATTTTGTTGGAATCGATGAGGCATGTACAAGCAAATAATTACATCCAGCTATATTGGACGTAAGGTGAATTTATTTATTTATGTATTTACGTATACTGAAGCTAGTACAAAGTCGTATAGTTTCAAAATAGGATTTGTTAATGATCAATGTGAAAGAAAAAGAAATCAAATTAGGTGCACGTAAAATTATAGTAAAACTGCACACATGCTAAGAAATTAATACATCAGGTTATATTGAACGTATACCAACTAGTTAAATATTCTGTTACACTAGGTACAGGTAAAAATTTAATTGAAATTGCTTTCGATAAGTAATTAATTAAACAATAACAAATTATAATTTATTTCAATAATAGTGCAAGTTTTAATTGCACTATATATTTAAAGTAAATTCTTTCTCTGAAACTTTAATTAAGCTAAGAATGATGGTGCAAAAATTTATCAAAAACGGAAAAAATGCTAATTTAATTGGGAATCAGCTGAGAAATGTTTATTACTTTTAAACAAATTAATCGCATTTGGAATTGACATTGATTGATTTAATAACTATTATAATTATCTCTTTAACATATATTAATGTATTGTTGCAGGTTAGATTTAAGTAGGAAGAGCATTGGCAAAAGAAATGCATTTCAGCAAATGGGAACAATGCAGAGATCCTCAAAATCAAACCGGTTCGACAATAAATAAAGTGGTGACCGAAGAGGAAAGAATAAATCTAAAACCTGCCAATGTCAAATGCACGAAAATATGGAGAATGTTTGTGAAGGCAAAAAGAAGTTGGAGTTTAAAGTTACATTAAGATATTGTTTGAAAATGCCATATTTTCAAAATGCATTCTTTCTTTTATATATTATTTTCAATTTCGACATTGCATTTACATTAGGAAGAAAATGTTATTTACTAATTTTTTATAATCACTACAAAATCAATGTTCATAAAATTCATCATGTAATTTATAAATTCCCCATGAGTAAATGTTATGTATACTTCATTCACTTATTTGTGTATACCATTTAACCATTCATTCATTTATTAACTGGTAATTGTTATAAACGTGGTAAAAAATGCATCATTCATAGTTTATATATTTTAATATTTTACCCACATGGACATAGTCATGTTCAATTTTATATGTTGTGTAATGAATTGTCTTTTCGATTCTAAAAATTTGACTCTACTACACTCATAATATTTACGTACCGAACATACAAGTGGGGAAAGACAGATTGTCGAGGGAAAAGAAAAGGAAAAGATAGAATATAATCTCTCGTCGTAACGAGTAATATATGGTATCCAAATTATCTTTACAAAAAGAAATCTTTAATATTCAAAACAACATCAAAGTCTAACCTATCATTGGCCCTAGGAAGTTATAATAGTTGGTCCTTACGAACACTGATAAATACAAACAAGCAACATAGCGTAAATAAAAATGAGGAAATACATCTTAGAGGCATCCAGATCATCTCCTGCAGTGCCAAGCGTCTAGCTAAATCATAAAAATATGCTTGGACTGACCCAAGCATTAAAAGAAATATAATGTCTAGATTAGTATGGTAAAACAAATGTGTGCAAATCATAAAGAATTGTTATATCTTATAAAACCTTTCAAAATAAAGTTATCAAGTAAGACCACATCGCACAAAAATACGAACGGTGTTTTACCTTACGATAACTAAAATATTTTTATAGAAAATTCAATGATATTATAATAATGTCTAACGTATAAAATAAATTATAAATATAGCTGGAATGCTTGAGTCTCACGCTCTAGCATAGTTGGGCACAATTAAGTCCATAAGGTGCTTATTGGATAATGGATTCCATTATTGACAAGATTACTGGGGTACTACTTGTCATAGTACATCTCTAGAAAAAATGTATAAAGATCGAACCCATCGACCCCTGCGAATCAGGACGGCCAACCCCTTACTAGATGTACCAAATATACCATCATCCCTATTACTTTGCAACCGGTTCCTGAGAGCTTTCATGCATAGCCAAATTCATAAATGCATATATATCTAAAAGGGTGATCACAATTACCTAATGGGTGTGACACACAAAGCCCTAAAGCTTATCCCATTTTTTGATCATTCCGGATTGATGAGGCTTGAGTATACATTTTACCTTTTATATAGAAATCCCACTTGCAATGCTAACATGGCGCCCAAAATGATAATGCAATGTCATCATTCATCCATACAAATTATTCAGTGTATGCACAAGCCGAAGCTACTACTTCTACTATATTCATTTTGGAATCACCCTTAGGATTAATAGCAAGTAGCCCTTGCATGCACTTCAAAAAGCCCTGTCTTCAATTCCATCATCTTCAAGGCGTCTTTATTTCAAACACTTCAGTTGGTTCGAAGTGGTTTTTGGATAATTCGTACTTATTCGATCTTGGTCTTTTCGAACCAACATTTAATAGTTTTCGATAAACTCAAGTTCTGTTCTTTTGGAAATAAGTAGACAATACATAATAGTAGAAACCACCTCATAATTGTTTAAGTGGATAGACTTTCTTATAAGTTGCCCAAGAATAACATAAGAAGTTTTTATGTATTAGTATCAACAAAGATAACTATACCATATAATTCTCGTGTTACTCCTAGGTATTTCAGAGTTAAAAATTGGTCAAGATTTGAAAATTGGCTATTTAACTATCAAATAAACAAACAATCAAATATAGTTTAAATTTCATATGGTGTCCATTAAACCTCTTTAATTAATCTTCAATAATAAATCTCTTCAAATATTTACCAAAATAATTGTATATTTTTCTCACCGGTATAAGTATATTCTCAAACCATTTACTTTTATATTTGGAAAACCTTTCTATATACTCATACAATGATATAAGAATATTCGCAAAACATTTAAGGGATATTTTATATTTCAAAGCATATTAAATGGGATGAAACAGTTTTCTTTAAAAATGTTGTTTTATCACATACGCAAACCACTAATCCTTCGGTGCTAAGTATGGAAATGTCTCCATACCACGAAAATTAGGAAGGATTGCTTATTTATTTCATAACCTGATTTATTTTTATAATTGATCCAATTCATATGAAATCAAAGTTTTACAAACCCAATACTTCCCTTCCTAATTCCAAGGTCTCTTTCCAATTTATCTTTAACAAACCCTTCAATTAAAATAATTCTCTTTATAACTTTTATTTTTATTTTAAACACTTTTTATTTAGTAAATGATTATCTTTGAAACCTCCCCATATAAACAATTAATTATGTTTTGAAGCATCTTTAGTAAATAATTTATTAACCTTAAATCGTGATTAATACATGACTAAGAAACTCAATCACTATTAAATAAATGATTATTTTACTTAAACCGTTATAAATAAATCATTAATAATTTACAAAACATCATTTTAAATAATTAACTAACTATAAATATCAACTTTAAAATAAAATAAACAAAATAATTGATTAACTTTAAATATCATTATTAAAAAATAATTAATTGGCTTTAAGATATTATTATTAAAAAATTAGTTAACTTTAATATATTATTATTCAAATAATATTAATTTAACCATTTAAAATTAGAAAACACTTTACTTTAAAATATTATAAAGTAAAAGCAAATTCAAATCCATTTCCTTTCAAATTTTTGAAGGAGGCTTCGCGACCACACTGACACTAGACATGTTACCATAATTTTTAGTTAAACAATCCAGAACATCTCACTAATATTTACATAAGCAACAAATATGGAAATAAATTTTATAATTAACAAACTATAGAAAACACATTATTTGTTCAAGTCAACTAAGACATCAATAAATTTTCACATTTATAAAATAGCAGAATAGCATTTTATTCTGCTAAACAGAATGTCGATGACAAAATATAGTTACCTAACGACGTAATTATTTTCCATGACTATTAATTAATCAATGATTGATACCCTAACAATTTTGTCTATTTTTAATATAAACGTATTCTACTAGATAATACAATCCTAAATGTCAAAATCCATAGGTCAAGCGGACTTCGTTTATGTGCATTATAATTTTCAAAGTTTAAAACAATTTAATTTAAAACTCAATTACAAACTCAAACCCAATCGGCCTAATATACTATACTCAAACCCAAGCCAACAAAGTTTCTCCTTCCTTAAAACCATGTTCCCAAATCTAATTCAAATTTTCTAACCCTAAAATCGGTAAGAAATCCAAAAACTTGTGCACTTTCGTGTATATGCACGACACTGATATGCTACCGCCGCCCTTCGTCCACCACACCGACCATCCCCACATGGTCACCTTGCTAAGCTCGACTCGACCATACCACCAATGTCAATTTCGTTACCCACACACCATTTTAACCTCTCTACCAAAATCTAAGTCTCGTACAGGTAACCAAAAACACTTCAAGGCCATCGCCTTAATAAATTTCAAAACCTACCTAGCTACCATTACCACCGCTACCCAATAGCTCGCCTTTCAGCCCAACCGCACCATACTCAATGCACCACACCACCATCGAAGACCCATAATTTGAGACAAAACCCATCATACCCTTAACCCTAACTCAAGCTCTCCAGCCCACCTCCGATCACTATGCACCAAGCGACTCCCACCACACTACTGACTTGACCCAAGGTTGCTCCGGCTCTAATCGCTCCACCCGTAACAACAAATCGTCGAAAATTGATTTTAGATCAAAATCTTATCATCTCTTTGCCATAAACAAATCTCATAGCTTCAAATCCCGTAAACAAACTTAAAAATCTCGCACCGATGATACAAACCCTCTCGTATGCTCCATTCATTGTTTCACAATCGAAGAATATTCTTATTTCTCGACACTTACTGTAATTGAGCAAATTCGACCACCACACTCAATGAAACATCGAGCAAACATTTTCAAAAATAAATTTAGAATATATCGAACAACTCCATAGTTGATCATTTTAGCCAAGCCTAAACGGAAGGTGAGATAATGAATTTTGAAAATAAGATAGAAAATGTTTGTTTACGTTTTCAACTAACAGTAAGTAGTAAGTAAGATAAACTTGTTTCTTCTAGGTTTACAATAGGTATATTTCCATTTTCAAATCAAATTTTGAAATTTTATACCATATGTTTAATCATGATAGTTGTTTTAAACAAATCAACCAACCTATATGTCACGTTTCAAATTTCAATGTTCGAAAATCGACACCCGTACTTCACTTGTACTTGAATGTCGCAGATTCAACCGTCAAAAGTTGACTTGTGCCGGAGCTTATAACACATCAAGTACAACACAGCGGAAGAAAATGAATAATATCATATACAACATTTGATACAATATCAGATACAATGATAATACAATATAATGATACAATGGATATCAGTATATCAAAGATACAAGAAATAGCAGCGGACAAAAAATGTTTTCAATGCCAAACTCCAAATAAGCCATCTCCAATCCAGAACTAGCTCGAACAACCATCAAGTTGCACCAAGCTAAGCAAGGTCAGCCCTGAAAGATGAAGTGTAGAAAATGCGATCCACAAATCCAAAGACTTCAAAGGTTATCGAATCAATTCCTACTATTCGTCTATCTGAAAAACCCAACTCTAGACTGCCCGTGTGGAAAATTGTGGGCACCCAGAGTTTAGGAAAGGAACAATAAACTCCAGGTCGGGCATGGAACTGGTGTGAGTAAACAAAAACGGTTTTTAACTTTAAAACAAACAAAAGAATTAAAATTGAAATCCGCAATGCTTTTTGGAAAATGAAACTACCATAAGACCTCCCACCACACACACAATGCAAATGCAAACTTGGAGGAGATTTCTTCTTATGATAGTCAAACATGCTTAATACGCAAAATCCTTTGATATTATTATTATTTGTGCATAGTGCAGAAAATCTTTCGAAAGTATAATATTAATCTTAGCCGGCATAGACATTTCGTACTATGCTTACTATAGCCACCATCTAAACAGTGGTGACCACCATAAGTAAATGGCAGGTTATATAACTAAAACCGTAAAGAGCTCGTATTGAATGATTGGATTTCCAACAAATGGTCAGGAAAAGGAAAATTTATTCAATAATTTTCCTGAAATCGTTGATCAACCAATTAGCTTCAAACGAAAATCTAGCACCTAAGATTTACTTGATCACCTGAAATTGATTAAAATGCATATTCTGTTCTACTGTGAACTGCTCATGGCATACACAACTAAAAATCACCATATTAATTTTAAAAATCCTATCTTTGAATGTGTATTTCAAGTTAGATAATCAAATCAGTAGTTTAAAATTTTCGAATTAATCACATGATTTCCTTTTCTTCACTGTAAAACTGAGTTACAGAATCAAATCCTTCATTACTGTGCTTTAAACAAATTTTAGGCTATAATTTAAGTATATACAGACTTGTTTGTTATAAACTCTAAGCTCATCAATGCCTTGATGAAGATAGATTGAATTCTTTTGTTAGATTTCAATTCTGTAGCAAAACAGAGAAGAAACAGGCAACCCATCATCATGTATATACACAGAATCCCAAACTAAAAAGGAATACACAAGCAAAACAAAATATTGTCTAGAAATCATATACACAGTTTTATTTATACTTAAGTCTTAGTATAACATATTTACTCACAGATTTGGGAAGGCAGAACAGAGCTTGCTATGTTGAAACAGAGAACACTTTTGTTGTGAAAACTGCAGTTTTTTTTCTTTCTTCCTTTAATCTCTTTCCTGTTTTGTTGAATGAATGGTTTGATGAGGCTTCTTATTTTTTGGGGTGTTAAGTTACTTTATTGAACGAACTGGACCGGTATGGATATGCATATAAAGAAGACAGTGTAGTACAGAGGAGGTGTTATCTGGTGTAACTTGTTTCTTTCTTTGTTTTTATATTTTTTTTATTTGATTTGATCAAAGATTTTTATTTTGGAGGCTGATAATCTTACTTTTGTGGCTGATATGATATTGCATTAATTATCATTGTTTTATTTCCCATTTTGTTTACAGCCTCATCACTCCATTCGATTCTTGTGTATGTAGGTATTTTTGTTTTCTTTCATTTTTTTTCCTGTTCTTTATACATGTACATTTTATCTATCTTCTTTTGCAAGCCTTCCTAGATATTTATATTTTCTTTTGTTCATACTTATCTTTATTGGTTCGTATATGAATGTATTGTTTCTTTTCTCTTATTATCTTGCTAATATCATACTTCATTTATCTTCCATTGGTTATAATTAGCATTTTTATGTTGAGAACCTTTATGTAATTAAATTTAAAATTTATAGTTTAAACCTTTTTTACAAATTTATTTATAACTTTGTTTTTCTCATGAATCAAAAGCTTTTAAAAAAAAATTATATTGAATTTTTCTTATTTTATAAATACATCTTTCTAATCATTATTACATACATATTATTTAAAAAAATGCTTTTAAAACGAACTACCCATAATTTAATTTACGTAAATAATATTTTCAAACCCAAATTGTTGTTCTAAGTCATTTATTTAATTTAAATTCAAATACAAATTCTATATTCAAATTCAAATTCTAAAGTCAAATTCAAATTTACCCATATATAGATATACATATGTATTCAAATTTAATTTAATTCCGAAATTTACATTAACTATTAATTTAAAATTAATTCAAAGTTGGGATCGTTACACTATAAATTCCTTACATTTATTACATATAAAATCAAATCTAATAAACAAAGAATTGAGATCTTGCCTTCCACATTACTTAAAAAGCTTCAATTTTTAATCTTTAGTGAAAGAAGAATTTATGAGTTAAAAGATGAGATTGTTTCTAAAAATAAACAAAAGTAAAGAAGGTTGAAAAGTGGAGTTATGAAGATAAATTGAAAATGAAGGATGGAATGACAATGAGATGAATATTTACTTTCATAGATGCAAAAGTAATGACCATAATGCCATTACTCCTAATTTTCAACTCTTGCATCTTTTTAAACAGTCATCCAAAAGAAAATATGTTGGATTTTAGGTTAATCTTTGTACCTTTGCTAAGTCGCACACCTAAGGAACCTCTTCCATTCAAATCCTTCATTTCCTATTTTAAATTTAAACATACTATTTTCATTTTACATCCTGTTATTAATATTAATTTATTTACACATTTCAAAATAAAATATTTAAAATGTAGCTTTTGTTTTATAGTTTATACAAGAGTGTTACGACTTTTAATAACTTCGTGTTTGATAAAAAGCTGAAAATCCAAGTATTTCAGTCATATTTTTTATTTTTCATCGAGCTATCAATTTATGCAAACAGAATTCAGAAATATATTTTCTAACACTAGTTATAATTTTAAAAAGAGATTTTTTTATTTTTTAAACCTTTAATTGAATATTTAAATTAAATTACATATTCACAAATCAAGATGATAAAATTCTAGATCGGCGCATTCTTCCCCCTTAAAAGAATTTCAACCCCAAAATTTCAACACAACATAAACCCATTAAAAAGGCTAAATTGAATCCTAAACCCATAAATACAAACGTTATTCATAAGCATGTATGATGTGCAATATCATTCATATGCAATATCTGATTCGGTCACTTACTTGAATACATAAACTTCTCTTTCGAACTAGTATCGCTCACCCGACTTCCCTAGTGTAGACACCTTTCAAGCTCCTTGATTTAGAATCACCGTTATTCTTACATAGTTATGATATAATACATCGGTAACATATCATAGAACCCTCACTAAGTGTTTGTCCTAAAGAATCAAGTGATAAATCCTTATTTGGAATGGTGTGAAACACCTCAAGGCATGTACTCAAATCTTGGGTCAAGAATCGTACAAAGGAGTGATCAACGTATAATTCATATACCTACTCTTCCTGGTTCTTACTTATACAAATTTCTTTTTAACTTTAAAATCATTTATCAAAATATTTCAAAAAAAACTTAAGTTTAACTTGTACCCTGAGAGTTTATACAAATATTTGATTCAACCATATTACTTTGAATTTAATTTGAGAACTAAATACCCGGTGTTTTTTTATAAATTGATACTATACATTTTAACCACAATATATTATATGTATGTATGTATGTATGTATGTATGTATAGCCCGAGAAACTCAAAAAATGATACCAAGGAACTGGTGTAGTCATTAGTATCAGGTAACCCTTATTCTAAAAAGGGTAATACTTAAGGGAAATGCTTACCATTCAAACACATCTCCTACCCATTTTTAGTCGCTTTCGAGCTATTCAAACTTGTTAACATAAAAAAATACTTCTTCTTTTTTGAATACTATTTTTGAATAACACTTTACACACACACATACATAAGTGAAGATATAGCTTCAGCGCTTCATTCACTAAAACTTTCTCCAGGCTCATTCAAATTCGAACTCACTTCGAGCGTGCAATGGTAATGGGTATAATTTACTTAGTACATTTACAACGTTCACCTAAATAAACATCCTATCGTCGATTAAAAGACTATTTAGACTATCACAAAGCAAATCGAGATTTTCTCTCGAACTATCCAAAGGAAAATTTACGTTCCTTAAAATTCTATTGAAATATACTCATAAATATTTTCAAGTAGCACTATTATTTTATTTTTCTAAAAATCATTTAAATTTTTTTCCAAAAGCAACAAAATTTAAATTCCCAAAAATTCTCTTTAATTTTTAAATCACATCTTATAAACCAAATTTATAAAATCATCCTTATATCCTAACCAAATTTATAAGTCGCTCCTTATATCATAACCTTTTAGAAATCCCTTATAGCTAAGTAAATTAGTTAACCCTACCTTAATAACGAAACCCGTTATAGTCAAATCATGAAATTGAATTCACAAGGTGTTCGTATCTAATTTAACTAAACACAAATGCTCGTAGACTATTTGAGCACAAGCTAGCAACCAACAATGATGATAATTAAATACCATCACTTTCTACTAACTATCACAACAACAAAAACTATACTAGAATTGTGAAGATTATTCCTTTTTAGATAAAATATTGTCCTAAGTAAAGTTATTTTATTTATCGACTTAAAAAATACTAAATCCATTTGTCTTGTTTAGGCATTTAGAAATCCTTATCGATAATGTCGATCAGACATATCAGACAAAATTGATAAACCACTCAAAAAGCTACTCAACATAATATAAACAATTTTATAGCACTAACAAATACGCACTCTTATATATACGCTCAAACTTATTCTAGAGTGGCATTTACCTTACCCTACCAACTTTACCCCTATAGGACTAGGGTTCTCGCTTAACCTTCGGCTTTGATACCAACTGTAAAGACCTGCCTTTTCGATCCTCAAAAGCCGACACTAGTACATCAACAGTATTTATATGCCGAGCATCCAAGTGCTGAAAAGACAGATTGTTAAGGGAAAAGAAAACAGAAGGACATAACATAATCTCTCATCATAACCATCAATATATAATACCTAAATTATCATTACAAAAAGTAATTTTTAATTTTAAAAAAAATTAGAGTTGAACATACCATTAGCCCTGGACAGTTATAATAGCCTATCCTTATAAATGCTAATAAATACTAATAAGCTGCACAATTGAAATAAAAATATGGAAATACGTCTTGGTGGTATCCAGTTCGTCTCCTATAAGTCCAATTGTCCAGTTAAATCTTGAAAATATGCCCGGGCTGACTCGAGCATTATAAGAAAAATCATGCTCGGAATAATCTGGCAAAACTAGTGTGAGAAACTCAAATCATAAAGAATTATAACATCTTATAAAAGTTTTCAAAATAAAGGTATCTCGTAAGACCACGTCGCACATAACACGGATGAGGTTTTACCCTACGATAACCAATTTTTTTTATAGAAAATCCAATGATATTATAATAATGTTTAGGGTTTAAAAAATTTATGAACATAGCTGGAATGCTTTCATCTAACATCCATCATAGTTAGGCATAACTAAGCCAGTATGGCACTTATTAGAAAATGGACTCCATCGATGATAAGGCTACAAGGGTACCGCCTATTATAGTACATCTCTAGATAAAATGTACCGATGCCGAACCTATTGACCCCCACAAATTAGATCGGCCAACCCCATATTAAATAGTACCAAATATTTCATCACCCCTGTTTTTTTACAACCTTTTTTTGAAAGCCCTCATTCAGAGCCAAATCCATAAAGGTATATATATTTAGAAGGTTGATGATAATGCCATGGGTGCGATCCACGTAGCACTAAGGGCATATCCCCAGTTTTAGTCATTCTGGGTTGATGAGGCTTGAGGATGGGTTTTACCACACTTGGAATGCTAACACTTCCTTCCAAGTGATAATCCAATGCCAGTATTAGTCCATACAAGTTGGTTAGGATATGAACAAACCAAAGGCACTTTTTCTACTACATCTATTTTGGAATCAACCTAATGGCCCTTGCACTTCAAAGAGCCTCGTCTTCGATTTGATCATCTTCAAGATATCTTCAATTCAAATGCTTATTCGAAGTGGATTACGGATAATTCATAATTATCCAATCCAAGTCTTTTCGAACCAACACTCAATGGTAAACATAATTCCGATTCTTTTGAAAATTAGTAGACAATACATAAGAGCGGAGACCACCTCCTAACAATTTAAGTTGGAAGATTTCCTCATCATTTGTCCTAGAAGAACACAACGAGTTTATACGTATAGTATTATCAACAAAGATAACTGTACCATATAATTCTCATATTTGCCCTAAATATTTCCAAAGTTAAAAATTGATCAGGTTTTAATAATCAGTTATTTATCTATCAAATAAACAAACAATCAAACAGAATTAAATTCTATATAGGATTCATTAAGCCTCTTTTATTAATCTTCATTAATAAATCTCTCTCATTATTTTCCAAAATATTAATATACTTATCCCACGAGTGTAAATATGTTCTCAAACCATTTACTTTTATATTTAGGAAACCTTTCTATATACTCATACAATGGTGTAAAAATATATTCACAAAACATTTATAGGAGATTTCTCATTTCAAAGTCATATTAAATGGATCAAAACAATGATATTCAAAAACGTCATTTTACCATGTATCCAAACAACTTATGCTTCGATGTTAAGTATTTAAATGCCTCCATACCACCAAAATTAAGAAAGATTACTTATTTATTTCATAACTTGATTTATTTTTATAATTGATCCAATTGATATGAAATTAAAATTTTATAAACCCACAACTTCCCTTCTAAAGTCCAAGGCCTCTTCCCAATTTATCTTTAACAAACTCTTAATTTAAAAATAATTGTCCTTATAAAACAATTTAATTATTTTAAATGCATTTTATTTTATAAACTGATCACCTTTAAAAACTCCCCAATCAAACAATTTATTAAGGTTTAAAACAACACTAGTAAATAATTAATTAACCTTATATCATTATTAGTACATAACTAATAAACTTAATCACTAATAAATAAATGATTAATTAATTCAAACTTTATAAATAATAATTAATAATTTTCAAAACATCATTGTTAAATAATTAAATAACTTAAAATATTTTTAATTTAGTTAACTAATTGACTTTAAAATCTTAAATAAAATAATTGACTAACTTTAAATATCAATATTAAATAATTAATTAGCTTTAAAATATTAGTATTAAAATGTTAGTTGACATTAAAAAATATTATTCAAATAATATTAACTTTACTATTTCAAATTAGAAAACACTTTACATTAAAATATTTTAAAGTAAAAGGTCAAATCCATTTCCTTTCAAATTTTGGAAAGAGGCTTATCGACCACACTGGCAATTAGACAAGTTACCACTATTTTCAGTTCCACAATCCAAAAAATATCACAGATATTTACGTAAGTGAAAAATGCGCAAATAAAATTCATAATTAACAAACAAAAAATAACAACTCATTTGTTCAAGTCAACTGACATATCAATAAATGTCCACATTAATAAAATATCAGAAATGGGTTTTATTCTACTACAAAGAATGTCAGTGATAAAATATAATTGCCTAATGACGCAATTATTTTCCATGACTACTAATTTATCAATGATTTAGCTAATCTATCCAATAATTATATAAATGCATTCTACTAGATAATATGATCATAACGCTGAATCCGCAGGTTAAACGGACTTCGTTGGTTTGTGTTATAAATTTTCAAAGTTTATAACTATTTAATTTAAAACTTAATTAACTATAGTCCTACGAATCCAAGCCTAACCACCCAATACAATAAATTCAAACCTAAACCAACAAAGTTTCTCCTTCCTTGAAACCACATTCCCAATTCAAATTCAAATTGGCTAGCTCCAAAACTGGAGCCAAACGTGAAACATTTTGCATGTTTGTGCATGTGCACGGCACTGGCATGCCAAGCTACCCTTCGTCAACCATACCGACCATCCCTACGCGCTCCCCTTACCAAGTTTGACTCGACTATACCACTAATGTCATCTCCGGTAACCCACACCCTATTTCAACCTCTCTACCAAAATCAAAGTCGCGTACATGTAACAAAAAACACTTCAACACCATTGCCTCGTCGAGGTTAACACCACCACCCAATACCTCGCCTTCCAACCCAGCCACACCACACTCAATGCACCCCACCATTGTCGACAACCTAAAATTTGAGCCAGAAACCATCATACCCATAAACCCTAATCAGAAGTAAATGTTAGTATATTACTAGAGTCGCGTAACTGACCAATATATGTAAGGTTTAACGTGACATTTAGGATATGATAAGCACTAGAATGAGATGGGTTGGAGTAATAACCAAAACATCTCCGGCCAAAGGCATAAGAGTTTCATCGTCAGTCATAACAGGAATGGAGGATGATGAAGACAAAGTAGAAAATAATGAAAAGTCTCGAGACAAATGGTGGGATGCCCAAGAATCCAAGACCCATAAAGATGACTTTCCTAAGGTGTTATTATGTACTTGACCTAAAAATAGAGAGTAAGATATAACTTGTGGCTGCAAAGAATTTTTGAAGAGACTTTTAGTCGGTAAAATGAATAGTTACACTCTAGAAATTATGAGAGAACTAAATCTCTGTAGTGAACGGGATTTTCGACCCTTGAAAATCGACACTAATACGTCCACTGTATCACATGCAGAACATTAAAGTGCCAAAAATACCGATTTGTTAAGGTGAAAGGAGAAGGCAAAAGACAGAAGAAAACTAAACAACATAGAATCTCACAACACGGTGAATAATCTATAATACAACAATGATCTTTATAAAAAGGAAACATCTTTGTTCATATATATAACATCAGAGTGCACTAGACTTGTCCTAAATTTGGACAGTTGTAGAAACCTGTCCTTACATTGACAAACATATATGTCTCTATAACACAACGGAAGAAAAATATACATGAATATGTCTTGACCATCCAGCTCCTATACAACTCCAAAGTATCCGGCTAAGCCTGGGAAAACTTGCTTGGTCTCACCCGAGCATTACATGAAATAACGCTCGGGTTAGTCTGGTAAACCAACATGAGTAAAACTCGATAATAAGTAACAACCCAATTGATTTCAACATTTGAAATTTTTTCAAATAAAAGGTATCTTGTAAGACGATAACACACATAAAAAAGGATAGACTTTTTCCTTACGATAACCAAAACTATTTATATAAAAATCTAGTGATATTACATAGAGTCTAAGTTTAAAGTAAATAGATGAAATAGTTGAAATGGTTGCTTCTCACATTCCAGCTTACTAGGCTCTACAAGCTAGAATGTAAGGCACGTGTGGGAATTAAGATTTCTACTAATGACTGGACAATTGGGGTACCGCCCGCCATAGCGCAGCTCTAGTAAATGCACAGAGGTCATACCTAACGACCACTACCAACACATAACCAACCTAACCCTTGCTAGATTGTACCGAATATATCATTGCCTCAGTTGCTTTTTAATCTTTAACCGAGCACTCTTATGTTCACAATTCATTGATTATTGTGTATATATCTAAAAGGGGACGATATATCCTAATGGGTGCGACTTACATTGCCCTACAGCATATTCTCTTTTTTAGTCATTCTCGATCGATGAGGCTTGAGGGTACATTTTACCTTTTTGGATAGTAATCCATCTTGGAGTGCTGGCACTACCTCTCAGGTGTTAATGCAATGCTAGCATTCATCCAGCCAAGTTCGTTCTAGGTCTGAACAAAACCGAAGGCGCTAACTCTACTGCATCTATTTTGGAATCACCCTTAGGATTAGTAGAAGTAGCCCTTGCACTTCAAAGAGCATCTTCTTTAATCATCATCAAGATGTATTTCACTTGAATGTGCAAGTTGGTTCAGAGTGGTTTTTGGATATATAAATCCGATCCTGGCCTCTCCGTATAAATAACCCAAAATTTTCGGTTGACTCATTCCCGTTTCTTTTAGAAGTAAGTATTCGAGTCCTTGGCGGAGATTAGAATTTTATGTTCACATTCCCTATGTCAAATTAGGCAAAATTTGATAATCGGTTATCTAACTATCAAATAACAACAAAAAAATCAAGAGATTTAATTACCTAAAGCAATCATTAAGCTTCAAAACCATTTTCATTTATAAATCTCCTTTCCCAAACATTTATCAGCATTCATATACTTATATCCTTTACATAAGTCTATTTAATTTTTTTTATAGGATTTTCCATTTCCAAATCTCTTAAATGGATTTAACCACATTATTTAAATTGAAGAAAAGGATAGCTCTAAGCACTATTCCTTTGGTGTTAAGCATGGAACAGATGTTCCATACAGACATTTTTTAAATGGTAAACCTTGAGAAACCCAAACCTTAAATTCCTGTTTTCATTGTCTTCAATAAATCTTTTTATAAATTTCCCTTACCCATGAAATCCTTTTTGCTTTAACCCATACCCTTTTACAAAACAATTATCAACCTCCATACTCTTTATAAATATTCATACCTGGCTATATAAACTTTTTTATAAACTTTCAAACTTTGTATAAAACTACCCTTTGTAGACATCAAAACCATTTATATAATCTTTGTATAAACATTCAAAACTGTTTCTAAAACTCCTTTTATGAATAACCCAAAATTATTTATAAACTTCCTTAAATAATATTCAAAAAAATTGTCAAATCATTCTTCAAATATCTTCTTCAAAATAGAATAATCTTGAAAATTATTTTAAAATAAAATGAAATGTTAACTTTCCAAAACCAAACGGAGGATTAATGACTACATGGATCATTATAGTTGGGTTTACTTGTCTAAGTTATATCATGGGTATTGCCTAACATCAGATATGTAAGGGATTAAGACATAACATACAATCAATCATATGTAGATATCCAATTTACAAATATAGATACATCCATTATCGATGAAAAATGAACATATAGAAGTATATTCCACATGCCTAAGTTCCCATCACCTGCTTACTGAAATTACTTCCTTTTGTTTATCATGATACTGATATTCCACATTAGTGCTAAACACGGTCAACTTACTTCCCATAAAACATATCAATATTTCATAATTACTACCTTAATTTATTTGGCTACTTAGTGGTCCAGAGGAGAGATCCTTTGATTTGTAATCAGTTAACCTTAAAAAGAAAATTGATTTAAAACATAACCAATTAAGTTTAAAAATAGCTTTGAAAAGATTAAAGTATATTCAATTAGCTTAAATCCTAATTATATCTTAAATAAATCAAGATTTTCATAATTAAACTTTAATTAACTTAGTGAACTTGGTTAAGTTCTAATTAAATTTCTAATGTATCTTAGTTAAGGTTTGAACAATTTGTTTTTCGCTAAACTATAACTAATTAAAAATTAATTAATTGCTTAATTAAATATTAATTAATCAAATAATTTACTTAATAAAATAGTAATTAACCATTTAATTACTTCATAACTTCATAAATCGGCAATTAAAAACTTTATTGATCACTAATTAGTCATTAACATTCCTTAATTTTTACATAAACCTTAATCACTAATTAATTACTAATTAATTACAAGTTTCTTTTTATTAATTTATTAATTAAATATATTATTAAATTATCTAAACTTAAATTTTTTTATGTTACTAATCAAGTTAGAAAAACTTTGCAAAACATTCCAAAAGGAAACATTTTGAAACGGAAATCAAAATTTTTATCGAACTATGTTCATAGCGGCTACCGCTATGAGCGCAATTCGCTTAAACTTACTTTAAGCGAATTTTTTTTTATTCCTTGCTATTACAAGTTAGGAAACCTAACTTTGAAATTTTTTAAAACTTGAAAACAAGCATAAAAACTTTGAAATCATTACCAAAATATAAAACTAGAAAACTTAGTTTTGATTACAAATTGGATCTCACGTCCGTCGCAACATGCGAAGTTGTAAACTTTGTAATTCTTACACAACATACTACTA
The DNA here is from genome assembly GCA_030765085.1 of Allium cepa. Classification (NCBI taxonomy): domain Eukaryota; kingdom Viridiplantae; phylum Streptophyta; class Magnoliopsida; order Asparagales; family Amaryllidaceae; genus Allium; species Allium cepa. Next base: position 867,317,251 of record CM060943.1, on the reverse strand, counting down.
GTTTTGATCAGAACAATACCATCAACATACCATACACCAACATCACATTCTTACAACCAAACATCACTTTAAACATCCAAACATAATGCATAACATCCAAACAAATTTTTAACATTCAAACTGTACTAACCACAAATCGCAAATGTATATCATTATCATAGCATGATATTTTAACAACATGAACTATGGATTTCCATAACATATAATCTATGGAAATAAAGTTAGTTCTTTCTAAAAATTAGATAGTTTCTCACCGAAATTTCTTGAAACCTGAGATGTCTTACATGCACAAAAACCATCCCAAAAATATATCCTCTTCCACGTAATTTTTGGACATATTACTCCTGAATTTGAATTATTAATCAAAAGAAATTTTTTATAAAATTATTTCTCTATAAATCATAAAAAGAATCACTCAAATCAGATTTTATTTGAGGTAGATATGGTCAAAAGAAGGAGAGCTATTTTCGGACCTAAATTTCCAAGTTTTAAAGTACACTGCAAATAAATGAGATTTTGACATACTTATGCTTGAAATTAGAAAAAGTGCTAAAAGTGAAAGTTGTAGCTAATGAAATTTTATATGATATGAAGAAAATAAATTCTTGATTTGGTGTAAAATAGAGGATGTTGTGGTTGAATAAAGTGGAGGAAAATGGAGAAGAAAGAGTTTTAAAATAAGTTCGCATCTTTAAAACAATTTAAATATTTTGTTTTAAAAAAAATAAAAATTAACTTAAGAAGCCATGAAAATTATGAAGAAAGCTTTAGAGAAATGGGAATGGAGAAGTAAATGAAAATATGGTGATGGGAATGTGTATTTACAAATAAAAGAAAGTAAGGAAATTACTGAACTATCCTTTGAATCAATTAACATAACATGTGTGGCGCCCCACCTCTATGCTCACAATAACAAAGAGTATTAAAAGAAATACTGTCTGCTATTACGAAAAATAAGGCTGGATAGGAGCGACCATCTGTAGTTAGGCCTTACACTAGTATAGGTTATCTCGATAGGAGTGGTATATATAATCATTTTCCTCTCTTTGTTTACTTACTCCCATCGACATACCCAATTCCAATATAAAACGAACTACGATGGTTCATAATAGTTTAGGACAATATATATAATAATAACACAGATAAATTAAGCACGGAACACAGATCATAAAAAGTCTCATATATATATATATAACTGATGTCAGTTACAATACATGTGATACAGTACATATGATACAACTACAACTGCCGACACTGGAAGTTACATATACAAGTACATTATTATATATAATATACATGAATACATATCATCCTATGAAATGACAACGACTACTCCAAAAGATATGAAGAGACTTCATAGCTCAAGCAGAAATCCAAAGCAAGATATCAACAACCTGAAATAACTCGGTCTGACCCGAGTATTAATTCAAAAGAAAACAATACATGGGTCAGTCTAATTCGCTATCACCGCCCCCAAAACAAAAGAAACGTGGCCAAGATTTTAAAGCCCGTATAATCCCTTAACAAATTTTTAAAAGGATTCCAACCTGACTAAAAAATGGCCAACCGCAATTCGCTATCCCCATTAATCATTTAATGACGATAATTAATGGATGCGAAATCCCGAGTTGTTACAGACTCCCCTCCTTATAAAAATTGCGTCCCCGCAATTTTCATAATTAAAGGCGTTAATAACAATTATTTTTCTAACATAAACTGGTTAAGCTAGAAAAAGAAAGGCCAAAAACACAAACAACAGAGAAATCTTTCAATTTCATAAAAGAAATTCACAAATTCTCACAAAATCTAATTATTAAATAGATAATCAGATACAACAAAACTGAATAAATACCATTATCAGCAATATTTATTTATCAATTAGATAATTAGAATTCAGAAATCGCAAAACGGCAATATCTAATTATCGATACGATAATTAGAGAACAATGAAATCTAATTATCAACAAAGATAATTAGGAAACACAAATCACAAATCGTAAAACCACAAATATCTATTTATCCAACAGATAATTAGAAAACTCGAACTTCATAATCAGCAAACTCTAACTATCAACAGAGATAATTAGGAAATAGCTATTCAATATAATCAACATAATCTAGAATAAATTAAAGACTAGAAAATCTCATAATCAGCAAAATTAGCAAACATCTAATTACCAAAAACGATAATCAAAAAACACAATTATCTAATTATCAAAAACGATAATCAGAAAACAACAAATATCCAATTATGAAAAAGGATAATCAGAAACAACAAATATCTGATTATCAAAAACGATAATCAGAAACCAACAAATATCCAATTATCAAAAACGATAATGAGAAACAACAAATATCCAATTATCAAAAACGATAATAAAAAACAACAAATGTCCAATTATCAACAAAGATTATTAGAACTCAAATCAGCAAATATCTATTTATCAACAAAGATAACTAGAACTCAAATCAACAAATATCTAATTATGAACAAAGATAATTAGAACTCAAATCAGCAAATACCTAATTAGCAACAAAGATAATTAGAACTCAAATCGGAAAATACCTAATTACCAACAAAGATAATTAGAACTCAAATCGGCAAATACCTAATTACCAACAAATATAATTAGAACTCAAATCGGAAAATATCTAATTACCAACAAAGATAATTAGAACTCAAATCGGCAAATATCTAATTACCAACAAAGATAATTAGAACTCAAATCGGCAAATATCCAATTACCAACAAAGATAATTAGAACTCGAATTCGCAAATATCCAATTACCAACAAAGATAATTAGAACTCGAATCAACAAATATCTAATTACCAGCAAAGATAATTAGAACTCAAATCAGCAAATATCTAATTATCAACAAAGATAATTAGAACTCAAATCAGCAAATATCTAATTACCTGCAGATAATTAGAAGATATCCAGAATCAATTACGATAACTAGAAAATCAACAAAAAAGGTGGATCGATCCCATCATATGGCGAGTTTTAGCTACGCCGCACGTGCATCTCAAATGGCCGAAGCCTACCAAGTACTATAAATTTTTGCGCCATCAAATGACCCGAAGGTCCGCAGAGTGACCCGAAGGTCCATCAGATGACCCGAAGGTCCAGCAGAGTGGCCCGAAAGCCCAACAAATGACTCGAAGCTCCAGTAGACTGACCCGAAAGCCTAACAAATCATCAGAATCATCAAACAACAGATGTTTCAATTAACCAGTCCGGAATTAACCGAAGTAGTGAACGCACATGTCCCATACCACGTGTTTTACTAAATCGTTTAAATCTCTTCATCGTTTCCTTGAAAGTGCAAAATTGTGTATTTTAAATTAATAACATTTTACGTTCTCAAACGGTCATGTCCGGAATTAAGCGAATCAGTAAAAGTGAGGGTACATAGTCCTCAATTTTGCTGAAGCGTTTAAATCGTTTCCTCATTCTTTTGAAGGTGCACACTGTAAAATTTTTGAAAACAAATTTATTTTAAAACGATTTGAAAACCCATGATTAAAACAGCAACAATATTAGCAATTTCGACGAGGAAATAGCACTTCTCAAAACACTGTAAAAACGGACCTCAAAATCAGCATTGCGGGATAACCGCTTGAAAATTCACTTTAAAATTGACGGTTACTGAAGTCAAAGCGACAGTAATTTTTGAACGTCAAAAATCTCATCAAAAAAATTCGCATCAAAATATAATACCGGTGAATTTTCGTTCATTAAAAATATCGACAAAACACCGTGCTTCAAAAATTTAGCACCGGTGTAAAAATCCCGTTATAAAAATAACGGCAACAAAATACGTTAAAAACCAAACACCGGTTCAACGTAAAATTAATGCAGTAACGTGAAACTCATATTTGCACGCACACTACAAGATGAACAAAGAAATCACTCGATTATATCTTCAATGAAGATAATTTAAAACAGAAAAAATCTCAACAAAATCACATAACTATAATCGCTTCGGATCCTCAAATCGGATTCGAAATTTTCAAAGAAAACAAAAATAAACACATCTATGTAACAACATAATGAATTTAATTTCATTTTCATACTTTGATTTTTAAATCAAAAAGGTTATCAGCTGTACTCAGTGAAGACAGTCTCACTATTTCCACTGCGCACTCTAATAAACAGAACACAAATCAATCAATATTAAAACACGATTTCACTTTTGTTTTTAAATAAGGTTATCTAAAAATTTCATCATATTTTCAAAACTTTAGTTTTGACTCAAAGCACAAATAAAAACATCAACAAATAGTTGTAACACATGTTCCATCTTAGTTATGTTATATACTATGTCCATAAACCCCTCGCTCTGATACCAACTGTGACGTCCCACCTCTATGCTCACAATAGCAAAAAGTATTAAAAGAAATACTGTCTGTTATTACAAAGAATAAGGCTGGATTGGAGCGACCATCCGTAGTTAGGCCTTACACTAGTATTGGTTATCTCGATAGGAGTGGTATATATAATTATTTTCCTCTCTTAGTTTACTTACTCCCATCGACATACCCAATTCCAGTATAAAACGAACTACGATGGTTCATAATAGTTTAGGACAATATATATAATAATAACAGATAAGTTAAGCACGTAACACAGATTATAAAAAGTCTCATATATATATATATATATATATATATATATATATAACTTATGTCAGTTACAATACATGTGATACAATACATATGAAAAAACTACAACTGTCGACACTGGAAGTTACATATACAAGTACATTATTATATATAATATACATGAATACATATCATCCTATGAAACGACAACGACTACTCCAAAAGATATGAAGAGACTTCACAGCTCAAGCAACAATCCAAAGCAAGATATCAACAACCTGAAATAACTCGGTCTGACCCGAGTATTAATTCAAAAGAAAATAATACACGGGTCAGTCTAATTCAAACTTTGTAATTAATGCACGGAAGCAATAATAATTAAATAATCAAATAGACGACAGTCACAAAAATCTCACCTATCCAATCCTTCAATAAGACAATCGGATAACCGTAGATATAACACATAAAAGTGTTAAACAGCAAATCAGCAAAGCCAAATCGTCAACAAAGATAAATAGAAGTATTATCAATGAAGATAATTTGAAAACCACGGAATTGCCTTAACAGCAATTAACAACAAGCGGCTAAAGCAAAACCCTAGCCAGTGAAACAACAGAAACAATAAAATCTAATTATCGATACGATAATTAGAAAACACATAATCTAACTATCTAGTGTATAATTAGATACCACAAAATGATCGAATTAAACCAAATCAAAATACACTTTCAAAATATATTGAATTGGACACACGAAACAATTCAAACAATTGAAATATCACTTAAAAACATCAATACTGATTGGCTGCAGTACACGCTCACGTGTACTGCCTCGCCAATACAGCATATGAAATATGCAAAAGATCAATAAATCAGAAGCAAATGGCACCAACTTAGATCAAAATGAACCAGATGGAACTGCAACAGAATGAGCACAGCATCCACCCAGTATCCATCAAATGAACAAAGTGCACATGAATGCACAATGAAAATTCACAAATGAGCACAAGGTCAAACCCGAGATATTAGATGGATTCAACGTAGGTATAAATTCAAATGAAATGGTCAAGACATAAAAATCAAGTCTCGACCAAAGTTCGAATCAATCAACAGAAAACGGAGACTGCAACAGCATCTGACCAAACAGTAAAGTTCAGTATCCCATCCAGTTCAAGCATGGATACAAATACAACATAGCAATGTACAGACTTCGAGATAACACCCCAGATTCAACTGAAAACAGTGAAATAACAATGCAAACGAAGCTCAAAGGAACAGACCATGTAATATAAAGATGGAACAGTGCATATGTATACAAAACCAAATGCCATCAAGTGATACTAGACCGTATATATGCAGACACAAGATCCTAAAGATACACTGTGTAAACATAAGTATATGTAACCATCACTGACTCGATGCAACAGTCATCAGTGAAGACACAACACGACTCAATAAATCTCCGGTGCAATGCAAACTACTCGTGGCACAGATATAATGCAACAAAAGCTCCAAGAAGAATCAACTAGTTTGTCAAAGATGTGTGGACACAAGAAACTAGTGAACAATGAGGTACAAGTGACAATGCAAGCTACAGGTCTAACTCGAGTACAAATGGAGATGCAAAACAAACTGCACCGAAGAGCAATGACCAGTACAAGTGACAATGCTAGTTTGAACAAGTATACATGTATTAGAAAGTATATGCAGTGTATAACAAATTCGAGGCCGCAAGTAATCAAATGCCCAAGGATGTCGAAGTCAGATGACTTCAACACAAAATACCAACCAAAGCAGTAATTAACAAGTAACCGAAATCAGATATTTCACAAGAGAAGTCCTGGGAACAAGTCAAAGACAACTGCAATTTCAAATCATTAAATGACCAAAGTCAGTGATATCAAGTGAAAGGAGTGAAATACAAGTATCATCTTTGAACAAGACATAACTGCCGAAGTCATGCAACAGCAGGTAGAAGTCAACTTCAATGCAGACAACAGGTTTTACAATTCAAGTCAAATGCCGAAGTCATTTTTTTTTCAAAGTAGATAATATGAAGAACACAATCAATATCAAGTTTAAGGCCGATGCCAGCAGTTTTATCAAAATCGAAGTTTAGCATCAGTTCAGAGCTGAGGTGTTCAAGGCTAGAATCGAACAGAGTTAGAGGTAGTAGTTTCAAAAGCCAACAAATAATTTAAAGCAACTGTTAATGGCCGAAGACATAAAACAGCAGGTGAAATAGAACAAGGTCGAAAGTCGAACAAAACCAAACTTGTAAAATCAAGTGAAAGACGAAGACAACAAGAAATCTAACCTAGTCAAAAATCACCAACGTCGAACAAAATCAAACTGCCGAAATATTCTAATTGACAAATTCACTAATTGCAGATTGAATTAGATGTGAGTGGATATCACTCACCTTATACGAAGAATCCAACCCAATATCGCAGTCGAAATCAAAGATCGAACAATCGGGATCGAAGCCATCGCATCACGAAGTCGATCGAAACCCTAATTTTGTTGAAGGAAGAGGAACGAACAAGGAACGAGCTTCCATTATTTCATTTTCTTTGATTTAGGACTAGCGATGAAAATGAATAAGGGGACCGGTTGTTTGCTTGATAGTTATCACCTGCCTCCAAAACAAAAGAAACATGGCCAATATTTTAAAGCCCGTATAACCCCTTAACAAATTTTTAAAAGGATTTCAACCTGATTAAAAAAGCCCAACCGCAATTTGCTATCACCATTAATCATTTAATGATGATAATTAATTGATGCGTCCCCGCAATTTTCATAATTAAAGGCGTTAATAACAATTATTTTTCTAACATAAACTGGTTAAGCTAGAAAAAGAAAGGTCAAAAATAAAAACACCAGAGAAATCTTTCAATTTCATAAAAGAAATTCACAAATTCTCACAAAATATAATCATCAAATAGATAATCAGATACAAAAAAACCGAATAAATACCATTATCAGCAATATTTAATTATCAATTGATAATTAGAATTCAAAAATCGCAAAACGGCAATATCTAATTATCGATACGATAATTAGAGAACAACGAAATCTAATTATCAACAAAGATAATTAGGAAACACAAATCAAAAATCGTAAAACCGCAAATATCTAGTTATCCAAAAGATAATTAGAAAACCCGAACTTCATAATCAGCAAACTCTAACTATCAACAGAGATAATTAGGAAACAGCTATTCAATATAATCAACATAATCTAGAATCAATTAGAGACTAGAAAATCTCATAATAAGCAAAATTAGAAAACATCTAATTACCAAAAACGATAATAAAAAAACTCAATCATCTAATTATCAAAAATGATAATCGAAAAACAAGAAATATCCAATTATCAAAAACGATAATCAGAAACAACAAATATCCGATTATCAAAAACGATAATCAGAAAAAAAACAAATATACAATTGTCAAAAACGATAATCAGAAACAACAAATATCCAATTATCAAAAACGATAATCAGAAAACAATAAATATCCAATTATCAACAAAGATAATTAGAACTCAAATCAGCAAATATCTGATTATCAACAAAAATAATTAGAACTCAAATCAGCAAATATCTAATTAACAACAAAGATAATTAGAGCTCAAATCAGCAAATATCTAATTACCAACAAAGATAATTAGAGCTCAAATCGGCAAATATCTAATTGCCAACAAAGATAATTAGAACTCAAATCGGCAAATATCTAATTGCCAACAAAGATCTAATTACCAACAAAGATAATTAGAACTCAAATCGGCAAATACCTAATTACCAACAAAGATAATGATAACTCAAATCGGCAAACATCTAATTACCAACAAAGATAATCAGAACTCAAATCGGCAAATATCTAATTACCAACAAAGATAATTACAACTCAAATCGGCAAATATCTAATTACCAACAAAGATAATTACAACTCAAATCGGCAAATATCTAATTACCAACAAAGATAATTAGAACTCAAATCGGCAAATATCTAATTACCAACAAAGATAATTAGAACTCAAATCTGCAAATATCTAATTACCAACAAAGATAATTAGAACTCAAATCTGCAAATATCTAATTACCAACAAAGATAATTAGAACTCAAATCATCAAATATCTAATTACCAACAAAGATAATTAGAACTCAAATCAGCAAATATCAAATTACCAACAAATATAATTAGAACTCAAATCAGCAAATATCTAATTACCAACAAAGATAATTAGAACTCAAATCAGCATATATCTAATTATCAACAAAGATAATTAGAACTCAAATCAGCAAATATCTAATTACCTGCAGATAATGAGAAGCAACAAATTTCTAGAATCAATTGAGATAACTAGAAAATCAACATAAAAGGTGGATCGATCCCATCAGATGGCGAGTTTTAGCTACGCCGCACGTGCATCTCAAATGGCCGAAGCCTACCAAGTACTATAAATTTTGGCGCTCATCAAATGACCCGAAGGTCCGTAGAGTGACCCGAAGGTCTAGTACTGGTATTTGACCCGAAGGTCCATTAGATGTCCCGAAGGTCCAGCAGAGTGGCCCGAAAGCCCAACAAATCACCCGAAGGTCCAGCAGAGTGGCCCAAAAGCCCAACAAATCATCAGAATCATCATACAACAAATGTTTCAATTACTATGTCCGAAATTAACCGAAGTAGTGAACGCACATGTCCCATACCACGTGTTTTTCTAAAACGTTTAAATCTCTTCATCGTTTCCTTGAAAGTGCAAAATTGTGTATTTTAAATAAATAGCATTTTACGTTCTCAAACAGTCATGTCCGGAATTAAGCGAATCAGTAAAAGTGAGGGTACATAGTCCTCAATTTTGCTGAAGCGTTTAAATCGCTTCCTCATTCTTTTGAAAGCGCACACTGTAAAATTTTTGAAAACAATTTTATTTTAAAACGATTTGAAAACCCGTGATTAAAACAGCAACAACATTAGCAATTCCGACGAGGAAATCGCACTTCTCAAAACACTGTAAAAACGGATCTCAATATCAGCATTGCGGAATAACCGCTTGAAAATTCACTTTAAAATTGACGGTTACTGAAGTCAAAGCAACAGTAATTTTTGAACGTCAAAAATCTCATCAACACAATTCGCATCAAAATATAATACCGGTGAATTTTCATTCATTAAAAATGTCGACAAATCACCGTGCTTCAAAAATTTAGCACAGATGTAAAAATCCCGTTATAAAAATAACGGCAACAAAATACGTTTAAAACCAAACACCGTTCAACATAAAATTAATGCAGTAACATGCAACTTATGTTTGCACGCACACTACAAGATGAACAAAGAAATCACTCGATTATATCTTCAATGAAGATAATTTGAAACAGCAAAAATCTCAACAAAATCACATAACTACAATCGCTTCGGATCCTCAAATCGGATTCGAAATTTTGAAAGAAAACAAAAAAAAACACATCTATGTAATAACATAATGAATTTAATTTCATTTTCATACTTTGATTTTTAAATCAAAAAGGTTATCAGCTATACTCAGCGAAGACAGTCTCACTGTTTCCGCTGCGCACTCTGATAAACAGAAGACAAATCAATCAATCATCAAAACACGTTTTCACTTTTGTTTTTAAATAAGGATATTTAAAAATTTCATCATAATTTCAAAAATTTAGTTTTGACTCAAAGCACAAATAAAAACATCAACAAATAGTTGTAACACATGTTCCATCTAAGTTATGTTATATATTATGTCCATAAACCCCTTGCTCTGATACCAACTGTGACGCCCCGCCTCTATGCTCACAATAACAAAGAGTATTAAAAGAAATACTGTCTGTTATTACGAAGAATAAGGCTGGATAGGAGCGGCCATCCGTAGTTAGGCCTTACACTGGTATTGGTTATTTCGATAGGAGTGGTATATATAATTATTTTCTTCTCTTTGTTTACTTATTCCCATCGACATACCCAATTCCAGTATAAAATGAACTACGATGGTTCATAATAGTTTAGTACAATATATATAATAATAACACAGATAAGTTAAGCACGGAACACAGATTATAAAAAGTCTCATATATATATATATATATAACTGATGTCAGTTACAATACGTGTGATACAATACATATGATACAATTACAACTGTCGACACTGGAAGTTACATATACAAGTAGATTATTATATATAATATACATGAATACATATCATCTTATGAAATGACAACGACTACTCCAATAGATATAAAGAGACTTCATAGCTCAAGCAGTAATCCAAAGCAAGATATCAACAACCTGAAATAACTCGGTCTGACCCGAATATTAATTCAAAAGAAAATAGTATACGGGTCTGTCTAATTCAAACTTAGTTATTAATGCACGTAAGCAATAATAAGTCAATAATCAAATAGACGACAGTCACAAAAATCTCACCTATCCAATCCTTCAATAAGAGAATCAGATAACGGTAGATATAACACATAAAAGTGTTGAACAACAAATCAGCAAAGCCAAATCATCAACAAAGATAAATAGAAGTATTATCAATGAAGATAATTTGAAAACCACAGAATTTCCTAAACAGCAATTAACAACAAGCGGCTAAAGCAAAACCCTAGCCAGTGAAACAACAGAAATCACAAAATCTAATTATCGATACGATAATTAGAAAACACATAATCTAATTATCTAGTGGATATTAGATATCACAAAATGATCGAATTAAACCAAATCAAAATACACTTTCAAGATATATTGAATTGGACACGCGAAACAATTCAAACAATTGAAATATCACTTAAAAACATTAATATTGATTGGTTGCAGTACACGCTCACGTGTACTACCTCGCCAATACAGCATATGAAATACGCAAAAGATCAATAAATCAGAAGCAAATGGCACCAACTCAGATCAAAATGAACCAGATGGAATTGCAACAGCATGAGCATAACATCCACCCAGTAGCCATCAAAAGAACAAAGTGCACATGAATGCACAATGAAAATTCACAAACACGCACAAGGTCAAACCCGAGCTATTAGATGGATTCAACACAGGTATAAATTCAAATGAAATGGTCAAGACATAAAAATCAAGTCTCGACCAAAGTTCGAATCAATCAACAGAAAACGGAGACTGCAACAGCATCTGACCAAACAGTAAAGTTCAATATCCCATCCAGTTCAAGCATGGATACAAATACAACATAGCAATGTACAGACTTCGAGATAACACCCCAGATTCAACTGAAAACAGAGAAATAACAATGCAAACGAAGCTCAAAGGAACAGACCATGTAATATAAAGATGGAACAGTGCATATATATACAAAACCAAATGCCATCAAGTGATACTAGACCGTATATATGCAGACACAAGATCCTAAAGATACACTGTGTAAACATAAGTATATGTAACCATCACTGACTCGATGCAACAGTCATCAGTGAAGACACAACACGACTCGATAAATCTCCGGTGCAATGCAAACTACTCGTGGCACAAATATAATGCAACAATAGCTCCAAGCAGACTCAACTAGTCTATCAAAGATGCATGGACACAAGAAACTAGTGAACAATGAAGTACAAGTGATAATGCAAGCTACAGGTCTAACTCGAGTACAAATGGAGATGCAAAACAAACTGCACCAAAGGGCAATGACCAGTACAAGTGACAATGCTAGTTTGAACAAGCATACATGTATCAGAAAGTATATGCAGTGTATAACAAATTCGAGGCCGCAAGTAATCAAATGCCCAAGGATGTCGAAGTCAGGCGACTTCAACACAAAATACCAACCAAAGCAGTAATTAACAAGTAACCGAAATCAGATATGTCACAAGAGAAGTCCTGGGAACAAATCAAAGGCAACTGCAATTTCAAATCATTAAATGACCAAAGTCAGTGATATCAAGTGACCGAAGTCAAATACAAGTATCAGCTTTGAATAGGACATAACTGCCGAAGTCATGCAACAGCAGGTAGAAGTCAAGTTCAATGCAGACAACAGGTTTTGCAATTCAAGTCAAATGCCGAAGTCATTTTTTTTTTCACAGTAGATAATATGAAGAACACAAACAATATCAAGTTTAAGGCTGATGCCAACAGTTTTATCAAAACCGAAGTTTAGCATCAATTCAGAGCCGAGGTGGTCAAGGCAAGAATCGAACAGATTTAGAGGTTGTAATTTCAAAAGCCAACAAAGAATTTAAAGCAACTGTTAATGGCCGAAGACATAAAACAACAGGTGAAATCGAACAAGGTGAAAGTCGAACAAAACCAAACTCGTAAAATCAAGTGAAAGCCGAAGACAACAAGAAATCTGACTTAGTCAGAAATCATCAACGTCGAACAAAATCAAACTGCCGAAATAAACTAATTGACAAATTCAATAATTGCAGATTGAATTAGACGTGAGTGGATATCACTCACCTTATACGAAGAATCCAACCCAATATCGCAGTCAAAATCAAAGATCGAACAATCGGGATTGTAACATCCTGCCTTTTCGCACACTTTACACCGACGCACATGTCGATTCAAACCATACGGAAGGGCGGATTTGTTATGGGGTAAATAAGAAAAACAGAGAAGAAATAAAAGGAAATAGAATCTCACAGCGGAAGGACAAAATATAATAATAAATATACAGTTCATAAACGGTTTACAAAACACTTGATTCTTCTTTATACAATAAATATCAGAGTTATGCATACCAATACAATCAATGCAGCGGAACAGTATGAGTGTGGTGCAATACTATAAATAATAATAATACGAATTCTTCGTCTTTGTCCTCCAAAGCTAAAGTCTTCGATCCTGAAACGCTCGGACTGACCCGAGCGAATTTGAAAAGACAAAAACACTCGAGTCAGAACTAAAAGATCTTATGTGAATTAAATTAACAGAAATAAATATGAGTACAGTAACTCAAGAGATGCTCGGGATTTACATCTCCTAAGGATCCGTTAAACTATTTACTATGTAGTATATTGCGCTATTATAATAATGTCTATTTATAAAATAAACTTACTTTTTAATAGCGTTAAGGGGTTACCCATATAGCCCTTAACACAAATAATGCCAATAGTCTATACAGTACCGTAATACCTCCTGATCGGGAAGCTACCAGAGGATACTCCATAGGTACGACACAAATAGAAACTCGTAGTAAAGGCTCGGTATGGTAGGTGACACGGCACAACTAGGCAATGCCAGGGTAGATATACCAATTGCTATCCAGGCTGGTGGAAACGCGTAGCCGCAGTTACCGCCCACCTCGGACTAACTCCCCAAAATCAAAATATAGAAGTGGCCACTGAATCAATCCAAAATCAAAGTATAATATCGAAGAGGAGGGTCCGATCAGAGGAATGACCACATTGGCCTGAGAATCGCTCCTGTTTTAGCCACCTTATGCCAACTCACGGGAGTCGGGTCCACGTATTTACCTTACAGGAAACGTCGCCACCACCTACTTCATTCTGGAATCTCCACCGCGTACACGGTTAGTCAAAGTGGTTTTCGGTATCGACAGAGAGTATGTCCATATCCGATCCCGGTCTCTTTGCCAACCCATCGTTATTATAACACATCGGTCATTTAAAAATAGCACATACTTTAAAACCAGAATAAACATTTCCATTTTAAAATTATGAATACGATATCATTTTAAAACCCAAAACAATATGATATCCTTTATCCCAGATATAAACCTTTTCAAAAATCCAAATGCTTTAAAATTTATAACGTCTGAAAATTTTCAAAGCATAATATTTTGAAAATCATAATTTAAAACCATAACTTCTAAAAAAACTTGAATGGTTTGGACATTCAACGGTACATGAATTAAATGGTTTAACTTAAATGTTACTTTTTAAAGAAAATAGTTCTCATGGCTTTACAAATACATTTCTTTATTAAAGTCTAAACCAAAATTTATATTATCTCTCTCAAGTTCCAAAACCACTTCAATTTATTTATATATATGTATATCCATTTTGAGTATCAATATTTCAAACTAAAGTTGGATTTTATTCTTTCAACAAATCAATTGTTCTATTAATTAGTCTTGAATATTCATATAAAATCCATAAATAATAAGACTTCAATTTCTAGTAATAAAATATATATATTTTTCCCAATTCAAATTATACTAGAATATTCATTTCAATTTATTTTGGGAAAAATCCAATTATAAATATCATATCTTAAAATTTCCAAACTTAACATTTAAACATATGATATAAATTATTAAACTCCATTTTCTTAATTTTCTTCCATTTTTAATAAAGATTTTTATACACCTTTTAATTTCAAAATTTTCAACTTCATATGTATATATATGGAAGAAAAATATTTACACAATATAAAATTTAAGATTATTATAAACCGTATTCCATCCAAACCATAGAAATCACATAAAAATAGTTATATATAGACCGCGGTGCTTGTATATAATTTTATATCCTATGGTCAAGTGATACGGATATTTATCATTTCAATCCGCAATTTAAAAGATATAAAATTTTGCGGTTGTATATCATTTCAAACCACAATCTCGAATGAAAGGAAATATGCATGATAATTTGCAATTTAATGATATACAATAAAACATCCATCAACATCACCCATCATCCAATCACAAACATCAAGCAATATCAATCAATAACAATTTATATTTGATAATATATAACAGGTAATAACTGGCAATTTTATTCAGATTAAATTTAACAACGATTAATCTAACAGTTTATATTCAGTAATAATCTATATAACTGTTAACTAGCAGTTTATAGGCAAACAAATAAATTCTAACTATCAATTAATACGCAATAAATAAATTAAATTAACAGTTAAATTTAACAAATGCAATTCAACAAATATGAGTGAAATAAACATGCCAAATACTCATAAATAAATTTCTATTCATTTCTAAAATTAATTTAACAAACATAAAAGCTTCTAGTAGTTGTGAGTGGGTTAAAACACTCACCTTTTGAATTTAAATCGAATTTAAATTCGATTTAAACCCAAAAATTCGCCCGTCTCGGAATTCGTCCAAACCAGCATCATCAAGTCCGGAATTAAATTACGATCCTAACAAAAGAAATTTCGTGTGAATCCGACTACGTATGAGAAAGTTATGGCAAAAAATGGTGATTGAATTCAAAAATTAGAAATAAACAAATGACACACATTATAAAACTTGCCACGTCACTATCAATATCTCCATCTTCCCTCTCGTTCGCACTGCATGCGGCTCCAACTGGACTTCCCAGACCCCACGGCCTCCACGCAGCGATGAACCCACGCGCGCCCTGGCCATCGCGGCCAGCTCGATCACCTCGGCCGACCGTCCCCTTCATCTCGCGCAACCCCCCCCCCAGGCGACGCCGTCGCGGCCATAAAATCACTCAGCCGCCATCATTCAACCAAACACTAATCACTTTTTGACGAAAATCCGACCATCGATTCTCGAAATCAACCACACGGATGCACTCCCCTACGTTCCCTCGTCAAAACCCCGAAACAGAATTTCGATCAGACGAACTTTGATGCGACGCTGATGAACGGCCACGAACTGTTTGAATTAATTCTGGATAAACGGAGCATCGATTCGAAAAACGAATCGCACCATCAGATTACGTATCTCGAGAACATCGACATATATTTTTGTGGAATTTTTCTGGAGATTTTGAATTTTCATTTTGTTTTTGAACTGACTGGATCTAGGGTTAGCCCCCCATTGAAGAAGAAGAGAAGCTTGAAGAAAATACGCGCAGATAAATGAAATTAGGCGGAGGCTAGGGCTGAATAGCTGGGTTTATATAGAGGGGTTTGAAATAGGGTAGATAGACCGTAGAATGAACGTGCGTAGCAAAGTATGGCCCAAAAAGCCCGCTATGACTCCGGAATGAAATTTGTTAAATCTATATATCCAAATAGGTATTTTAAGATATTCTGAACGCGATGGAAAAAGTTTCACGTCCAAATTTGATCGTATGAAGAAGTTATGCTGAAAACAAAATTTCGAAATTGATTTCAAATTGATTTTATTAAAATTGATTTCAAGGCGTTTCACGCCCGTACGATCAAACGACAAGTCCGATCGATACGAAACTTGAAACTCTATAATAATTCACCGATACGGATCCGATGAAACTGGTTTCGTCGAAATCCAAGTCCGCGGCCAAAATGGCTATTTTTAATATTCATTAAATAAATTAAATAAATTAAATAAATTATAAAAATCCAATTTTTACATCTAAATTCAAAAATTGACCAAATTTCTCCCTTTAAATTTTCCTAATTATTTACTCCGATTCTAAACAATTCAAGTGTCAATACATAGTTGTTCTATTCATCAATTCGAATGTGAATTCTTAACTTCAATATTAATTCCAATTTTAATAAATTCAACCTTATAAGTTTGATTAAATCTATTAAATTCACTCCCTTCCTATTATTCAAATTTATTGATGCCAATTAAATGGAATAAATACTGGCTCAATATCTATACAATAAAAATCTCCGATTTAATCTTAGATCTCAATTTACACAAAAATTAATTAATTCCATCTAAATATATATCTTCCTAGTATCTAACTATTTAAAAATTTGCTTACCACCTTTTAAACTAAACATTTACTAGTCGATTTGTGTCATTTCTAACCCCTTAGATATTTAAAAGCAACTAGCAGCACATTTACATATAAATTCATTCTCGATTATTTCAGTAAATAAATTTCCAAAGGTTACTGCAAATAAATCCAAATTAATTGCTATAAATTCTAATAAATTTGATTTTATTGGATTTCAAACTTAACACTAAATCAATTATTACTCAGCTACAATTAACGTTCCTTTTATATTTCATTACAGTAATAATTCCCAATTTCCATCTTTTATTTGCATAAATTACTGGATTTCAATTAAATTGAAATCTTGTTAACTTACATATAAATAAAACTTAAAACCTCAATTAATTCATTCCACTTTGGTTGCATTCTTAAGATTACACTAATTATTATATAAAAAATGAAATTTTCCCTTGGTTACATCTTATTTATTCACTTACCAATATTCTACCCTAACTGCAATAATTTAGTGCATAAATTGAAATTGATTAAAATAAAACTTAACAAACAAATAGAATAAATACGTACAATAATTATTGTCATAAATCTATTTTATAAGTCTACACTTAATTATTATCTTACAATACGTTTTACGTTACCATAAATTTATATTCACTCTTCCGTTACTTTATTAATAATTACTAAAGTAACGTTTTTCTTAATTAAAACTTTTTCCACAATTGAATGAACTTTATATTCAATACATACTACCGAATTACAATCACTTATGTTCTATCCAACATACATTAAAAATTCACTTCCATATATTTATCAAATTTTTACATCCACAAATTTACAAATAAATTTCATTATACAATTTCAATTCATATCTTATAAATAAATTTCCCAATTTTGTTTCTTTCAGCATTAATTAAACAAACATATTTGATTAAGAAATTATAATGCTTTTAACTATTTCCAATTACACTACATAAAACCCAATTAGTCGTTTCAATCACACTTGAATTTGCATATAATTGATTGTCTATCAACTGCCATTTATTTTACTACCTTAATTCACATGCGGTTACAGTTTTATCAATATATATTAATACATAAGTGATTTAAATTCCTGTCTTTAATTCCTTATTTATATTTTATTCAAGTGCAACAATTTACACAAATTCTTTATTTACTTCACTTAAATTTCAACAATTTGGTTAAATAACTGTTTCTAAAATTCATTATAAATTATAAATTTAAATCTCCTTTATATATATATATATATACATTTCCCTTTTCTACAAAATTTGAATTTAAAAATCCTTTTTAATTAATAATTTAATTGTCGAAATTTACGGGTCTTTACACTCTCCCCCACTCAAAACTTTTCGTCCCCGAAAAGGAAAAAGAAGGGAGAAGGAAGAATAAACAGTACATCTTATTTCAAATATTAACTTATAAACAATAATTTACTAAATTTATTTTCTTAAATAAAATATACCTGTTTATAATCATTATATTATTTTATACTTAATTATTAAAGTTGGGAAAATATTTTCACAAAATTCTAAGTCCAAAATTTACGGAAAATTTTGGCAGAGTCTCCTTTGTACGGTGAGGCTCGGGAGAAAATATAATATCAAAATATACAAATATATTACATATATTATCAAAATATTATATCCCAACACGGGAAAAATAGCGCTTTAAACGTCATCCGAAAACGTACCTATTTGTCGGGCAATATACGCTTATTATTTTGGAACCAAAAGCAGTAGCAGTTGCTTCCATCACCTGTATTCACTTATATAATCTAAAAGGTTAAATATTTATTTTAAAGTGAACTATTCAAGTGGATTCAATCATTAATCAACCAAACAATTCAACAACCATCAACCTTACAAACAACATACATACACAAACGAAGCAACCATTTAATCCATCAAACAGATAGTTGTTTGGGTTCAAACTTGAAATTTGTATGAAATGAAATTAACTATCAAGTGCATCCTTTACTCAACAGTCTTAGATGGAACAAAGATAGATACTTATTCATTTAACCACTTCAAATTTCTTACCCAACAACATAAATCAAACAACACAATTCAAACCAACACCCAAATTTATTTATTATACATTTATCTCATGCTTCAATGGTTTGATTTTCTTTCTTTCATTTATGGAGTGATTTCTTTATTTCTTACAAATTTCATTTTCCATTTTTTTTTTACAAAATTCATTATATTTGTATTCCAATTTATAGACTAAAGTTTATATCATCTATTTATACTACTTACCTTTCCTTATATAGTAAACTTTCCAATTTAACTTAAGTTTATACAATTAATTCTCATTAATAACAGCAATTTATTGAATACCTTAATTATCTCAAACTTCACTTGTAAGGTTTTCCCTTATATTTTCTTACTAACATTGCAACTTTTATTATATGTTAAGGTATGTATGTTTTAAGAATGTAAGTGAAAATTCACAAGTTTCTTCTCAATTCCTTTTTATTAATTAATGGTTCAGTAAATATATATTCGTTCTATAAATTTCACTTAAGTTTATACCAATAAATTCTTTCATTATTTCCAATTTCTACTTGTACAAATTCCGCTTCTTATTAATAATTTCAACTTTTAAATATTTGGTAAGTTATTCATGTTAAAGAAGATGCAATTGAACTTCTACAAGTTTAATATCAATTCTTTTAATTCATTGATTTTCAATAAATCTTTACCATTATTAATCAGTTAAAATTTTAACTTCCTTTATACTTAGCATTAATTCTCTTACTTAAATTAGAGGTTTTCAATCCATTCATTACTTACTTTATATTTCACCAAAATAATTTAAACCACTAATTAGTGGAAAATTTTAGAATTAAATACCGGGTCAAATTTCAAAATTACTATAAAAATAATAGATAATTAATTTCTTACAACTTCTATCGCTAATTATCTTTAAAACAATTTAAAATTTTTAAATAATTTCAAAACAAATCTGCAGTAGAATTTACTACAGTGGTCTTTCCCTTTTGAAACTCGAAAATGAAAGTCGATGATGCGGCCGCCATCATCGAAATTATTTTCCAGCGACAGAGAGGAAAGTACACATTTATTTCCTTCAAAATCTTCTTTTAAAACAATTTTTCCGAATTTAAAAAATGGAATATTCATATTGGAAAATATATATATGACAACATTATTATACTTCTAAATTATACTGTATTTATATAAGAAATTTCTTATAAACCAAATCGTTATATCCCATAAATCCATTGAAAACAGATTTTCAAAATCCCGGACTTAAGTTCTAAAATCTCCAATTTGATTTATTATAATTTCAATTTAGCTTCAATTGTTATAAATATTTTTATTTCCTAACACCCAATCTATAGCAACCAAATATATATATATATATATATATATATATATATATCTTTATAAAAATATTTTTTTTTATATATAGAAAATATAATAGGCAAAATTATTTCATTCACCTATATTAAAAACAAATATTATGTCGGTCTGTCCTATTAAGTGTTTAGAAATCCCTATTGATGACATAGCGTCCCATGCATCAACCAGAATTTATAAATACAAAACGGAACAGAGTAACATAATATTAAAATCTTTTTATAAAACTAACAAATACGCTCTCTCATATATATACACTCAGCGACTCCCATAGGGTATTACTACCCTATTAACAAAGAGTCAAACCCCACAAAGCCAAGTTTATCACTAAACCAAAGCTCTGATACCAACTGTAACATCCTGCCTTTTCGCACACTTTACACCGACGCACATGTCGATTCAAACCATACGGAAGGGCGGATTTGTTATGTGGTAAATAAGAAAAATAGAGAAGAAATAAAAGGAAACAGAATCTCACAGCGGAAGGATAAAATATAATAATAAATATACAGTTCATAAACGGTTTACAAAACACTTGATTCTTCTTTATACAATAAATATCAGAGTTATGCATACCAATACAATCAATGCAGCGGAACAGTATGAGTGTGGTGCAATACTATAAATAATAATAATACGAATTCTTCGTCTTCGTCCTCCAAAGCTAAAGTCTTCGATCCTGAAACGCTCGGACTGACCCGAGCGAATTTGAAAAGACAAAAACACTCGAGTCGGAACTAAAAGATCTTATGTGAATTAAATTAACAGAAATAAATATGAGTACAGTAACTCAAGAGATGTTCGGGATTTACATCTCCTAAGGATCCGTTAAACTATTTACTATGTAGTATATTGCGCTATTATAATAATGTCTATTTATAAAATAAACTTACTTTTTAATAGCGTTAAGGGGATACCCATATAGCCCTTAACACAAATAATGCCAATAGTCTATACAGTACCGTAATACCTCCTGATCGAGAAGCTACCAGAGGATACTCCATAGGTACGACACAAATAGAAACTCGTAGTAAAGGCTCGGTATGGTAGGTGACACGCACAACTAGGCAATGCCAGGGTAGATATACCAATTGCTATCCAGGCTGGTGGAAACGCGTAGCCGCAGTTACCGCCCACCTCAGACTAACTCTCCAAAATCAAAATATAGAAGTGGCAACTGAATCAATCCAAAATCAAAGTATAATATCGAAGAGGAGGGTCCGACCAGAGGAATGACCTCATTGGCCTGAGAATTGCTCCTGTTTTAGCCACCTTATGCCAACTCACGGGAGTCGGGTCCACGTATTTACCTTACAGGAAACGTCGCCACCACCTACTTCATTCTGGAATCTCCACCGCATACACGGTTAGTCAAAGTGGTTTTCGGTATCGACAGAGAGTATGTCCATATCCGATCCCGGTCTCTTTGCCAACCCATCGTTATTATAACACCGCGGTCATTTAAAAATAGCACATACTTTAAAACCAGAATAAACATTTCCATTTTAAAATTATGAATACGATATCATTTTAAAACCCAAAACAATATGATATCCTTTATCCCAAATATAAACCTTTTCAAAAATCCAAATGCTTTAAAATTTATAACGTCTGAAAATTTTCAAAGCATAATATTTTGAAAATCATAATTTAAAACCATAACTTCTAAAAAAACTTGAATGGTTTGGACATTCAACGGTACATGAATTAAATGGTTTAACTTAAATGTTACTTTTTAAAGAAAATAGTTCTCATGGCTTTACAAATACATTTCTTTATTAATGTCTAAACCAAAATTTATATTATCTCTCTCAAGTTCCAAAACCACTTCAATTTATTTATATATACGTATATCCATTTTGAGTATCAATATTTCAAACTAAAGTTGGATTTTATTCTTTCAACAAATCAATTGTTCTATTAATTAGTCTTGAATATTCATATAAAATCCATAAATAATAAGACTTCAATTTCTAGTAATAAAATATATATATTTTTCCCAATTCAAATTATACTAGAATATTCATTTCAATTTATTTTGGGAAAAATCCAATTATAAATATCATATCTTAAAATTTCCAAACTTAACATTTAAACATATGATATAAATTATTAAACTCCATTTTCTTAATTTTCTTCCATTTTTAATAAGGATTTTTATACACCTTTTAATTTCAAAATTTTCAACTTCATATGTATATATATGGAAGAAAAATATTTACACAATATAAAATTTAAGATTATTATAAACCGTATTCCATCCAAACCATAGAAATCACATAAAAATAGTTATATATAGACCGCGGTGCCTGTATATAATTTTCTATCCTATGGTCAAGTGATACGAATATTTATCATTTCAATCCGCAATTTAAAAGATATAAAATTTTGCGGTTGTATATCATTTCAAACCACAATCCCGAATGAAAGGAAATATGCATGATAATTTGCAATTTAATGATATACAATAAAACATCCATCAACATCACCCATCATCCAATCACAAACATCAAGCAATATCAATCAATAACAAATTATATTTGATAATATATAACAGGTAATAACTGGCAATTTTATTCAGATTAAATTTAACAACTATTAATCTAACAGTTTATATTCAGTAATAATCTATATAACTGTTAACTAGCAGTTTATAGGCAAACAAATAAATTCTAACTATCAATTAATATGCAATAAATAAATTAAATTAACAGTTAAATTTAATAAATGCAATTCAACAAATATGAGTGAAATAAACATGCCAAATACTCATAAATAAATTTCTATTCATTTCTACAATTAATTTAACAAACATAAAAGCTTCTAGTAGTTGTGAGTGGGTTAAAACACTCAACTTTTGAATTTAAATCGAATTTAAATTCGATTTAAACCCAAAAATTCGCCCGTCTCGGAATTCGTCCAAACCAGCATCATCAAGTCCGGAATTAAATTACGATCCTAACAAAAGAAATTTCATGTGAATCCGACTACGTATGAGAAAGTTATGGCAAAAAATGGTGATTGAATTCAAAAATTAGAAATAAACAAATGACACACATTATAAAACTTGCCATGTCACTATCAAAATGTTTCCAGGCGCGTGAAAAAATATCTCCATCTTCCCTCTCGTTCGCACTGCATGCGGCTCCAACTGGACTTCCCAGACCCCACGGCCTCCACGCAGCGATGAACCCACGCGCGCCCTGGCCATCGCGGCCAGCTCGATCACCTCGGCCGACCGTCCCCTTCATCTCGCGCAACCCCCCCCCCCCCCAGGCGACGCCGTCGCGGCCACAAAATCACTCAGCCGCCATCATTCAACCAAACCCTAATCACTTTTTGACGAAAATCCGACCATCGATTCTCGAAATCAACCACACGGATGCACTCCCCTACGTTCCCTCGTCAAAACCCAGAAACAGAATTTCGATCAGACGAACTTTGATGCGACGCTGATGAACGGCCACGAACTGTTTGAATTAATTCTGGATAAACGGAGCACCGATTCGAAAAACGAATCGCACCATCAGATTACGTATCTCGAGAACATCGACATATATTTTTGTGGAATTTTTCTGGAGATTTTGAATTTTCATTTTGTTTTTGAACTGACTGGATCTAGGGTTAGCCCCCATTGAAGAAGAAGAGAAGCTTGAAGAAAATACGCGCAGATAAATGAAATTAGGCGGAGGCTAGGGCTGAATAGCTGGGTTTATATAGAGGGGTTTGAAATAGGGTAGATAGACCGTAGAATGAACGTGCGTAGCAAACTATGGCCCAAAAAGCCCGTTATGACTCCGGAACGAAATTTGTTAAATCTATATATCCAAATAGGTATTTTAAGATATTCTGAACGCGATGGAAAAAGTTTCACGTCCAAATTTGATCGTATGAAGAAGTTATGCTGAAAACAAAATTTCGAAATTGATTTCAAATTGATTTTATTAAAATTGATTTCAAGGCGTTTCACGCCCGTACGATCAAACGACAAGTCCGATCGATACGAAACTTGAAACTCTATAATAATTCACCGATACGGATCCGATGAAACTGGTTTCGTCGAAATCCGAGTCCGCGGCCAAAATGGCTATTTTTAATATTCATTAAATAAATTAAATAAATTAAATAAATTATAAAAATCCAATTTTTACATCTAAATTCAAAAATTGACCAAATTTCTCCCTTTAAATTTACTTAATTATTTACTCCAATTCTAAGCAATTCAAGTGTCAATACATAGTTGTTCTATTCATCAATTCAAATGTGAATTCTTAACTTCAATATTAATTCCAATTTTAATAAATTCAAACTTATAAGTTTGATTAAATCTATTAAATTCACTCCCTTCCTATTATTCAAATTTATTGATGCCAATTAAATGGAATAAATACTGGCTCAATATCTATACAATAAAAATCTCCGATTTAATCTTAGATCTCAATTTACACAAAAATTAATTAATTCCATCTAAATATATATCTTCCTAGTATCTAACTATTTAAAAATTTGCTTACCACCTTTTAAACTAAACATTTACTAGTCGATTTGTGTCATTTCTAACCCCTTAGATATTTAAAAGCAACTAGCTGCACATTTACATATAAATTCATTCTCGATTATTTCAGTAAATAAATTTCCAAAGGTTACTGCAAATAAATCCAAATTAATTGCCATAAATTCTAATAAATTTGATTTTATTGGATTTCAAACTTAACACTAAATCAATTATTACTCAGCTACAGTTAACATTCCTTTTATATTTCATTACAGTAATAATTCCCAATTTCCATCTTTTATTTGCATAAATTACTGGATTTCAATTAAATTGAAATCTTGTTAACTTACATATAAATAAAACTTAAAACCTCAATTAATTCATTCCACTTTGGTTGCATTCTTAAGATTACACTAATTATTATATAAGAAATGAAATTTTCCCTTGGTTACATCTTATTTATTCACTTACCAATATTCTACCCTAACTGCAATAATTTAGTGCATAAATTGAAATTGATTAAAATAAAACTTAACAAACAAATAGAATAAATACGTACAATAATTATTGTCATAAATCTATTTTATAAGTCTACACTTAATTATTACCTTACAATACGTTTTACGTTACCATAAATTTATATTCACTCTTCCGTTACTTTATTAATAATTACTAAAGTAACGTTTTTCTTAATTAAAACTTTTTCCACAATTGAATGAACTTTATATTCAATACATACTACCGAATTACAATCACTTATGTTCTATCCAACATACATTAAAAATTCACTTCCATATATTTATCAAATGTTTACATCCACAAATTTACAAATAAATTTCATTATACAATTTCAATTCATATCTTATAAATAAATTTCCCAATTTTGTTTCTTTCAGCATTAATTAAACAAACATATTTGATTAAGAAATTATAATGCTTTTAACTATTTCCAATTACACTACATAAAACCCAAACAGTCGTTTCAATCACACTTGAATTTGCATATAATTGATTGTCTATCAACTGCCATTTATTTTACTACCTTAATTCACATACGGTTACAGTTTTATCAATATATATTAATACATAAGTGATTTAAATTCCTGTCTTTAATTCCTTATTTATATTTTATTCAAGTGCAACAATTTACACAAATTCTTTATTTACTTCACTTAAATTTCAACAATTTGGTTAAATAACTGTTTCTAAAATTCATTATAAATTATAAATTTAAATCTCCTTTATATATATATATACATTTCCCTTTTCTACAAAATTTGAATTTAAAAATCCCTTTTAATTAATAATTTAATTGTCGAAATTTACGGGTCTTTACAGGGATCGAAGCCATGGCATCACCCTAATTTTTTTGGAGGAAGAGGAATGAACAAGGAACGAGCCGCCATTATTTCGTTTTCTTTGATTTAGGGCTAGCGATGAAAATGAATAAGGGAACCGGTTATTTGGTTGATAGTTATCACCGCCCCCAAAACAAAAGAAATGTGGCCAAGATTTTAAAGCCCATATAATCCCTTAACAAATTTTTAAAAGGATTTCAACCTGATTAAAAAATGCCCAACCGCAATTTGCTATCACCATTAATCATTTAATCATGATAATTAATTGATGCGAAATCCCGGGTTGTTACAACATATCATGATTTTGGTAAGGTCACATCACCATTTACTCCCCCACCCTAGTCATTCCCATCTTTCCCCTCTTGTTCCATCTCTTAGGCTATGATTGCATGCTTAATAATGATGATGATGTCAAAGAAATGACAAGATAAGGTGTATTTTATATATATATAAAGTGCATGTATATATATGTTATAATTTAAACCATGACTTGTCACATCACTATCTAAACATATTTAACATAAGATAATCTATAATTAAGTGTATTATATGTTTTTTTTGACCTAGAGAACAAGCTTTGCTTGTAAACTCTAAGGAAGTATGCACCGAACCCACAACAAATACTTCTGGTAATTCATAAGGATATGTAGTTGGTGGGGATTGAACCCTAAACCTTTAAGTTAATTAATTATATTTTATTTATGTATACAGATGGTGCACCAAGGCGAACAACGTTCCCGGCAACTTTTCAGTGTCTAAAAGTAGAAATTCCGAAAAAAGTTCTTTGGTCACATTTCTAGTTTTTTTACAAACTACGTATTTTGTTAAAAAAATTTAAATTTTTTTTACCATCATTAGTAATAATTAAAATAGGTTTATATGTAAATAAAAACCCATTTATTTAGTATTTAAACTTAACTTGAATTTTCGGAGAAATATATAAAACTGATGATATCAATTGTCGATGTCATAAATACATTTTATTTTCAAAAAATAAGATAAATTATTTTAATTCATATTCTTATTTGAATAAGTATATTAGTGTATGTATCCAAAGCCATGCACGGTCCTTATTATTTAAATGCAGTTTTATTGATAAAATGATTTCCAACTGCTTTATCCATATTTTACCTAGGACGATATTTACAAATTATCAATATTTTACCTCGGTAATTTGTCCTTTTTTTATTCATTTTTTGCCTTCCATTTTTCTTTTTTTTAAATATAACAATATAGTGTAGTAATACCCAAGCAATATAGTGATAATTCTCTTTCTTTTTATGCTAAGGCCAAACAAAAAGAACTTAAATTAACAAATACACTATGGAAACAAAGGTGGGCTTTGGAAACCTTGGAGGCAAGAATTAAGTAGTAGATGTAGAGATATTTTACAAATGTCTCTTTCGATGAGCCACTAGAGATGGATTTTGATACGTTATATAGGATAGGTTTTAGGGTATAGATTGTGCATTTAGTTAGATTCTATGGTGTAAATATCGGATTTGATTATACAATATTGTTGATAGTGGATCTAAGTGGAGGCAGAACCAAAGTGGTGGGTTGACAATGTAGTTTGAGAGTGGTATGAGTTGTGATGTTTTTGGATTAGGCAAGACGATGTCTATGTCATGATGTTTTTTTGTTTAGCGATTGTGAAAGTAAACAAGGAGAAGAGATTAAAAAAAAGGATTAAAAAATTAATAACAGAAAGGATATCGTTAACACCTCAAATTAGTAAGCTGCTCTAATAACATATTAAAGATAATTGGAGAATTGATTTACTAAATATAGGAATACTTTATTACCACTTGACGATGTTATACGATTCACAACCATCTATTTATAGTCACACTGCATGGAACCTAACTAATTGTAAAATAGAAAATCTATTATAATAAGGGAATATCAAGATATTGACATAGCTCTAATTTATTTCTTAGCGTATAATAAATATCTCTTGACATTAAAAAACACATCACGTGCATGTAAACCGCTTTATTTGTCAATTCAACCATCTCCAAACTTAATTAAACCCATAAAGAACAATATACAAAACAACTTATAATTCCTTTTTTCCTACTATAATTTAACTTCAAGGTGAACAAAAGTACTAATCATGAATATGGAGATCTATCACTACATATTCATAAGCAACAACCCAAAATTTAATTTTCCTTTAATAGAATTATTATTTGTTGATCACAATTTGTTACCTCAACGCGCGCGTGCACACACGAACATATATGTGTGTCTATATATATATATATATATATATATATATAGTTATAAAAAATTCATCTATGAACCTGTGATCAACCAAGTGCACAAATAATAATATAAATGAATTTAGATTTGAATACCCACCATGTTTTCTCATAATTCGAGCTTTTCTTCTTCTGATTTCTCGCTATCACAAAAGCGCCTTAATAGTCTGATCTTTACTTCCAAAACCAAAATAGTCTAACATTCATGAACAATGGGTTGATGTCATTTTCAAACTGTTGGAATTTTTGAGTAGAAATGATAAAGAGCAGTCAATAAGAAATTATTATGCCACAGACTAGCCATTGCATTGAAAGCGAAATCCGGCATGACTATGGGCAATCGATAATACCGTCCACTCTTTGAGTTTAACACAACAATCCCT
Source organism: Allium cepa (assembly GCA_030765085.1). NCBI lineage: Eukaryota > Viridiplantae > Streptophyta > Magnoliopsida > Asparagales > Amaryllidaceae > Allium > Allium cepa. The sequence goes on along the minus strand of CM060943.1, from coordinate 867,288,125 downwards.
CTAAATACACACTCAGGGTTGAAGAAATTATAGATTTGAAGAAAACATTATCCCGGAGTTCTTTTCAAAATATGGTTTTTTAACTTATTGAATTTTGAAAAGAGAATAGATGAAGAAGGAGGATTTATTTGCTGTACTGTTTCACAAATGAGAATTAGAGAAATAAAGGGGGTGAAGAAGAAAATGAACTATCTTTTTTTTCCATTTGACCAAATAAATTTATCTCAAAATAAATAGTAAACTAACTTTCATGGTTGCCTATTAGTGCAAATACAAAAGATCAGGAAAATTAAAGCATTAAGTTTTATTATGTCTGTCCGACGGAATAAATGATGCAAAACCGTAGGAAATGGATATGTATATCTCATAGAACTTATTTTTACCATGAATAACGTGCATAATTTTTTCTTAGACGTTATTTTATACTAAAATATAAATAGAATTAATGCAACTGTTTTTGTACATGGATGACCATTTAAGAATCTTCGATTTTCATTCATATTAATCATTGCATTACTTTTGCAACTGTTTATGCACTTCATCTAAAGAAGTGTATATTAAATGATTTGGTAATATTTATATTAGTATCATATTATTTATTTAACCTCTGACTAATCAATAAGATGAACCAAAAGTTGGTGAGTTTTTTGAACTTTTTGGTTATCGTTGTTTTATTGTTTTATGTAGCTTCATATTTATTATTTTAAGTTATATTTTGATTAATCTAGTGTGTTGAATATTTATATTTTTATAGATATTTTGATTTGTTTGAAACTAAGAATGTTCCCTTTATAGCAAAAAAAAGATCCGTACGTGTTACACACTAATAATTTTATAACCGAATCTATTAGATCCGTAGGTAAGTTATTCTGTTTTAGATCATTCTGTTTTATATTTTCTGAACTCTATCTTTCTGTATATGTTCTGCTGAAGTAAAAAAAAAAAGAGCACAAAAATTTTTTAAATTTTAAAATGAAAGCTTAAGCTATTCTTTTGAGCATGATTCGTTATGAGTCTGCAAAACTTTTGTGACAGCTAGAACCTTTTTCGAATTTTAAGTCAATTCAACGACCTATTGATTACTGATTATTACGCACTGGAGTAGGAAACGAACCATTGCTGTGCTCTACTTAAGTGAAGCAACGATATAGGCTTGTGGTTGTTAATTCGAGGCCTAACCCTACTATAAAACCATGGTTTTCTAGGAAAGCATTAAGGGGTATCGTGTTTAGCCGCTTAAATTAGGGTCAAAACTAATCTATAACTGTAGGTCTGCGAATCAAGACTTATTATTCGAATGAAAACTTTTATCTATTTACAAATGTTTTGTATAAACTCATAATTGAATTATGTTCAAAAGACCCTTGTTTATGGAAAATAATAAGATTATTATTCTGGACACACATAAGTGTCAATTCGATCTAAATACTGAACAATATGAGCATGTTGTTCATATCCCCACTCATAAAAACCCAGTAAGCGGGATTCATAATTTTACGATTGATCTACTTCAAGAAATTAAATTAGAAGTTAAAGATATCAATAATAAACTTCAAAAACAAACTGCGACCTTAGGATTTGGTCGAAATACACCGACAATCCATTCGCTTAACAGCATTAGAATGGTCAAATATACTTCTGAAGAAAATAACAAAATAAATGTTGAAGAAATTGATCCCACCTACTATAAAAATTATCTTATTCTTCAAGAAAAAGAACTTGCAGGCGAAATAGATAGTACTGAACTTTATTCTTATTATGAAGATCATTCAACGGCAATAAACTATTTTAAATATAAAGCAAATGAAGAAAATTCTTCATTTGAAGATTCTGAACAAGAATCTGAAAATTCCACAGAATTTGAGTATAATTCAGATACATCAGATAACCTTATTTACAACATAAACGCAAATGAAGCCGGATCTAGTAGAGGTGCTCTAATTTTACCTCCGCCACCTCCTCCGGATGCAGCTTCTGTTGTAAACGATCTTAACTCTGATATAATTATGGATGATCAGGAACAGGAAGAAAACACATATAATAGGCCTCATACTGATCCGTACCCTGAAATGCTTAGACATGGTACTAGATCAGATTGGATTAAATTTCACTCCTCCAGAAAGCAACTTAAAGATTTTTATAATGAACAACCCTCTTCTACATATACCCTAACATTTAATATAGATAAACTTCCACATAGAAAAATAAGAAAATATATTATAACATGGCTTCAACATATAAGTGGAACAATCTATTTATTACCTCCAAATATGAATGTGATGGAATACATCCATTACGCTACCAGCTATTGGACAGGAGATGCTTTAGCTTGGTTATTAAACCTTGAAAGAATAAATCCAAATGAATTACAAAGAATTAGAAATATTCAATCTAAACAAGAAGCTCTTGGGGAATTATTAAAATTATTATTAGCAGACTTTACAGGAGAAACTTTCCTAGAAGATACGGATTACGAAAAACAATTATTAAAAATACGATTATGCGACATATGTATGTTAGAAGAATTCGTTGCAAAATACATAGGCCTACTTTTCCATTTAAAAAATAATGACCAGAAAGTTTTCTGGGTAAAAGGCTTTTTTACGAAAATACCTTATCCATGGAATAATATTATTCAAGAAAGATACGACATTTTAAGACAAAGTAATACGGATGACAATCATAACACAGGCTTATTAAAAATGGCATGTATGGATACTATGGAAAGAGTTTGTGAACAAGCTAGTGCACACAAAAAAATGAAAATAAAATTAGAAATTCAAAACTGGGATTTTCTTGTTGTACCAAATACACTGAATATATTAACACACAGTTTGGATGTCCTCCAGAATTCGAACGAAAGAAAACAAGAAATTTCAAAAGAAGAATAAAACCAAAATATCGTATCACTAGGAAAAAATGGAAACCAGAATATAAGAAAAAATTTAGAAGAGAAAACAAGTTTTCTAAGAAAAAGTTTATTAAAAAGAAAAATTTCCGTAAAGGCTGCAAATGTTTCAAATGTAATAAAGAAGGACATTATGCAAATGAATGTCCTACGAATATACAAAATATCGTAATATCAAATATCGAAGAATACGGTATTAATGTTGGCACTATCGAGGATATTTCTAGTGATGCTAATTCATCTGTATATGAAATTGAATCAATTTATTCTGATACTACTGAAAATGAAGATGAAATTAATGATTCCTTTGATAATTTTAAAATAAACATGATCACAATCAATCAAACCCATAACCAAATAAAAATTATTCCGTTAACCATATATGCTATACTTCCAAAAAGGAAAAAGTAAATTCTCCAGGTTATACATTATATGCAGCAAAATGCTCCAGATTACGAAGGTACTTCACAACCGAAGTATTCTTGGATCTACTAATAAAAATCCCACTCGGATATTATGGACAAATTTATAATATACCTAAACATACTAAAGAAAATATTTTTATAACTTATGGATTAATAGAACCTCTTTCTAAAACTAACACTTCTATACTATTTAAAAGTACTAGTATGGAAGATAAAGACTATATTATAGAGCAAGGAGATCCATTAGGACTACTTGTTATACATAAATATGAAGACCTTCCGATTATAAAAGAAGAAATATATGATCATGATCTATCTACCCCATTAAGTGGTTCTACATCCCGATCATCAAGGAATAAAGAGTCAGAAACATATTGCGAATATAGGATATACATGAACACTTTTACTTCAGAAGAAACATCTAACCCTCAAATGCAAGATAGCACGGGAGAACAATTTGAGGTCACAGACGAAGATTTAGAAAAATTAAAAGAAGCAATCCCTCATTCAGATAAAAAGGATATTGATAAACCTTTAACTTTTAAATCTCGATTTTTGAATAAACATACATATATATTTGAACGTATGCAAGGAAATGTAGAGTTAAAGGGAAAAGAAGATTTTACTTCCATAAGTCTTTTATATAAAAATAAAATAGAAAAACTAAAAGCAAAATATCCAAAAATGAAATACCTTCATATAGGTCTAATACAACTAAAAATAACAGGATTGTTTAGATCCGGAATTGATACTCCGATAATGATAGTGTGTATGGATGAAAGAATTATCAATAATCCTTTAAATAGTATTATTGGCGGAGCTAAGTCAAATTTAGCAAACAGATTATTTGGAGTAAATATACATCCCCATTTTTGTATAAGTCTTGATGATCAAAATATAGAAAAGGCTTGTACATTATCAGTAAATTTACAAAATATAGAACTTCATTCAGGATCCAAAGTTCTTGGCATATAATGGGAACATTGTATGGCCTTAAATGATACTGCTATGTTCAAATCAATTACACCCAAACAATTTGTTAAATTGTTCGAAGTCGGGTTAGGAAAAACAATTCAACCCAGATTGATTGACATAAGACATTTAAAATTCGATAACGAAATTCAAGTTTTTGTGAAATCACTTAAACCAAGAATTCAATTACCTACAGAATATTTTATAGCATCTGGAAATACAATTTCCACCATAACCAAGAATAATGAGGAAAATGCACATTCATCCAACACATTAAAAAGAACTCAATCATACAATAAAATGTCTGATGTGGAGTTAACTCCTGATATCTTAAAAACCATCAGTCATCGTATGAGCTTTAAACAAGACAATCCAATAGAAGGAAGAACAATGAGAATACTTGAAAAACAAAAAGAACAGGAATCAAACCGAATGGTTATCAAGGTTCCTACAGAAAATATAAAACATCATGATTAGATCCATAGATCTTAAAAGAAAGGCACAGTTACATATATATCTTCCAATAACGATATGTATTCCTGAATATCAAGAATTCACGGTACATGCGTTAATGGATTCTGGCGCAGAAGCCAGTTTATTACAAGAAATATTTATTCCCTAGCAATTCTGGGTACCATTAGACAAAAAAGGAATGCTAAATGATTTTATGGGAAGACAAGTCCCTATTACTCACAAAGCAAAATACTTACAGGTACAAATACCTGATATACATGGAAATAATAAACTATACAACTTTGACTTTGCATTACTACCAAAGGAATTTGATAGTGATTGCATCCTGGGGATGGACAACTTAAGACATCTCCCTCCATTCAACAAATATTATTTTGAACTGGACGGCATTCTTGTGCCTCGCGTAACGCTACCCGCTACAATTGCACCGCATTATACCCCGGCAGCACAGCGTGGTGAAAAACCTGTTACATTAATTGAACATGTAAAAACACCGAAAATCATACAACCAAAGATTTGTACATACAATATACCAACCACTAACGAATTTGAAATATTAATACACAATATGTTAGAACCTCTTTATTCAGACGATCCATTAAAATGGTTTGACAAAGCACCACGGTATTGTAAAATTGAATTAATGGTACAATACAAAGACGCTAAAGTCAGAGTTAACAGTATTATGGTATCACCAACTGATAAAGAAGAATTTGCAAAACAAATAAAAGACCTCTTAAATTTGAAACTAATACAGAAAAGTTTCAGTACCAACTCATCCCCAGCTTTCTTAGTAAGAAATCATGCTGAAATTAAAAGAGGAAAAACTCGAATGGTAATAAACTATAGAAAACTTAACAGCTATACAAAGTTTGATGGATATTTTATTCCTTCTGCTGAACATCTAACAAAACAAATCCAAGGGGCAAAATATTATAGTAAATTTGATGCAAAATCGGGTTTTTGGCAATTAAAACTTGCTGATAAACAGTCCATAGAGCTAACCGCCTTTAGTTGCCCACAAGGACATTTTGAATGGCTAGTTATGCCTTTTGGATTAAAAAATGCACCACAAATATTTCAAAAATGGATGAATTCTATGTTCGGACATTTAACTTTTGTATCTGTCTATAAAGACGACATTCTTATTTTCTCTAATTCTGCAGAAGAACATAAACAACATCTTCTGGCAGTTGTTCACATATTACTTCAAAACGGTGTTATATTAAGTCCTAAAAAAATTGAATTATTTAAAAAAGAAATAGATTTTCTCGGAAAACGAAATAAAAATGGACAAATTGAATTACAACAACACATTTATACTAAAATTAAAGATTTTCCCGATACATTTAAAACATTAAAAGAACTCCAAAGTTTCTTAGGATTATTAAACCCCGCATTATACCCCGGCAGCACAGCGTGTTGAAAAATCTGTTACATTAATTGAACATGTAAAAACACCGAAAATCATACAACCAAAGATTTGTACATACAATATACCAACCACTAACGAATTTGAAATATTAATACACAATATGTTAGAACCTCTTTATTCAGACGATCCATTAAAATGGTTTGACAAAGCACCACGGTATTGTAAAATTGAATTAATGGAACAATACAAAGACGCTAAACTCAGAGTTAACAGTATTATGGTATCACCAACTGATAAAGAAGAATTTGCAAAATAAATAAAAGACCTCTTAAATTTGAAACTAATACAAAAAAGTTTCAGTACCCACTCATCCCCAGCTTTCTTAGTAAGAAATCATGCTGAAATTAAAAGAGGAAAAGCTCGAATGGTAATAAACTATAGAAAACTTAACAGCTATACAAAGTTTGATGGATATTTTATTCCTTCTGCTGAACATCTAACAAAATAAATCCAAGGAGCAAAATATTATAGTAAATTTGATGCAAAATCGGGTTTTTGGCAATTAAAACTTGCTGATAAACAGTCCGTAGAGCTAACCGCCTTTAGTTGCCCACAAGGACATTTTGAATGGCTAGTTATGCCTTTTGGATTAAAAAATGCACCACTAATATTTCAAAAATGGATGAATTCTATGTTCGGACATTTACCTTTTGTATCTGTCTATATAGACGACATTCTTATTTTCTCTAATTCTGCAGAAGAACATAAACAACATCTTCTGGCAGTTGTTCACATATTACTTCAAAACGGTGTTATATTAAGTCCTAAAAAAATTGAATTATTTAAAAAAGAAATAGATTTTCTCGGAAAACGAATTAAAAATGGAAAAATTGAATTACAACAACACATTTATACTAAAATTAAAGATTTTCCCGATACATTTAAAACATTAAAAGAACTCCAAAGTTTCTTAGGATTATTAAACTACGGCAGAAAATTTATTCCTAATTTATCCGCTAAGACTCGAAATTTACAGAAAAAGCTTACTGGCGAGCAAGCAAAATATAAACAGCATAATGGAGAACAACCAAGAAGATGGACCACAGACAAAATTCCGATTACCTTGCAAAAGCAAGAAGAAGAAGAAATACAAAAGATTAAAGACCTAATAAAAGATCAAAAGATCCTCTATTTTCCTTCAGATGAAGAATTACTTACACTACAAACTGATGCTTCTGACAATTTCTGGGCAGGAGTATTAATTGCAAAACAAAAAGAAGTTGTAGCATATTCCTCTGGAATGTTTAGTAAACCTCAGATTAAATACGCTACATATGAAAAAGAATTACTAGCTATTAAATTAGCAATCAAAAGTTTACAAATTTATCTCTTGCATAGACAGTTTATAATAGAAACAGATAACAAATCTGTTGCTCAATTCTTAAAAAAGAAAACTGTAAACAATCCAGAAGAAAACCTTCGACGAATTAGATTAGCTATGTATTTAGAAATTTACAACTATGATGTTAAATACATTCCAGGCTACACTAACTTTGCAGCTGATCTTCTTACCACGTTATGAAACATGGATGAGGACGATATAAAAAGAATCAAAGAATTATTAGAAACCATGAAAAGACAAGAAGATTTCAAACAAGTGAAATCATCTAAAAAGGCCAAGCAAACCTCCACAGAGGCTTCATCTTCACAGGAATCCGACGAAATTAATGCTCCCACAGGAGTAAATGAAGAAAAGGTCCAACAGACCAAAACCACTCCAACAAACAAAGGCAAGGCAACACCTTCCAATACAACTCAGAAATTTGTTCCAATGAACAAAGGAAAATCAATTGCTCCCACAGGAATACAAAGACCATACATCTCAGCGGTGGTCAAAGATTGGTACAATCTAGACATGAAAGCATCGAATCCTAATCTATATGACAATTTCAATGGATGTTTTAAAGCCATCCAAGCTGCAGACCATAGAGCTGCAAATTTCTGGTTAACTCAACTAGAAAAGGCTTATCTGGGATTGAAGCATACAATATCCCAGAAAGAGAAAAAGTTACAAGAAACTCAGAAACTAGTGACTAAATTGTCACAACATTCTTTTACATCTAGATCTGAAGCTCTAGATTTGAAAGAAGCAGAATTGTTCACTAATAACACAGCTGAACACAGTCATTTAAAAACAATATTTCTCAAATGCAAACCTCCGATCTCGTAAATCTAAGAATTCAAGATTTTCTAGAATTACTTAGACTTTATGAGATAGATAACACAAAAACCAAAGAGATGGAGGCTGAAATGACAGTCCAGGATATGATCTCCTTATATCAGCAACATCTCATTGATGAAAGCAATCTTCTTCTATTCTTCAAAAAGCTAGAAGACACAGAATTAGTTAAACTCTTAGAAAATGAAGAGTTAATTCTCAATAACAACAGAAGACCACGGCTTGTAGCCTGTTTTTCTGAAATACAAAAATATCAAAAACATATCAAAAAGGGCTTAGTACACGAAATTTATGTAAACACAAGCCATCCTGAAGAATATTCGGGTTATATTCCAGAAATATGTACAGCAAAACTTGTTGAACATACAAGAAGATTTTTTACTATGTTCATGTTCAGAATTTGGAGCGTTTGGGAAGAAAGACAGTACATACGTCTTTATCCCTCCATCCAATTATGGGAACTACATCGGGTAACCGAAAATCCTCAACATGAATTCGTTAAATTCGACCGCAAAGAATTTAATGAAGAAAGTGAACGAATCCTAGCAGCACAAGAATTCTTCTCAGAAGCCATTAACAAAGGCGAAATCGGATCACACTCTGCCACTGAAGGCAAAACAGTTTTACTATTAGACTACATATCGGCTTTCGAACCATCAACAGAAAGAATAATGAAGGTTCAGCGCTTTTTAGACAGTCTCAAAATTGGCCCAGTTGGCACAATGGCTCAAGAAGAATACTTTGAAGAACAAGTGGAAAAAGAAAGACTTAGACAAGACTCTATAATGAGAGATACTTTGGGTACCGACCCTTTTGACGACGAATCTCTAGCCAATCTAGAAATTCAAAATTAAAAACAGAAGCATGGTGGACCAGCATCCAGGAAGCATCCTTTAAACTAGTGTGACATATCACCTCCTAGCCTTTCCAACTCATCCTCTGCACATAATAAGCTAAAGGACACAACCTCAGCCTAAAAGTCTAAAAGTCATCCCATAGCCTTTCCACCTAATCCTCTGCTAAGAATAAAATAAAAGGACACATCCTTCAGCCTAAGAGCCTAAAAGGGACACATATTAGCCCTATACTAGACAGATGTCCAGCCTAAGCAATAAAAAATAATGGAGAGAAGACACTATAAAAGGAGGGGACTACTCTGAAGAAGATCATCAGAAAAATTTTCTTCATTTTCGTGCTTTCTCTTCATAGTATCTGAGTTCTGTAATATTATCTACTGTAGTAATAAAATTTCTATTTCCGCAAGAAGTTTCTGTTGCTGTATATTTTCAATTCTGCATTCAAGTTTTCTGCTTTCAAGTTTGGGTTTTCAATTTGGTAGCAGAGCCTGGCTAGCACTAGGTAAGTTAGTCTATTTTAGATCATTCTGTTTTATATTTTCTGAACTCTATCTTTCTGTATATGTTCTGCTGAAGTAAAAAAAAAAAAAAAAATAGTACAAAAAATTTTTAAATTTTTAAACGAAAGCTTAAGCTATTCTTTTGAGCATGATTCGTTATGAGTCTGCAAAACTTTTGTGACAGCTAAAACCTTTTTTGAATTTTAAGTCAATTCAACGACCTATTGATTACTGATTATTACGCACTGGAGTAGGAAACGAACCATTGCTGTGCTCTACTTAAGTGAAGCTACGATATAGGCTTGTGGTTGTTAATTCGAGGCCTAACCCTACTATAAAACCACGGTTTGCTAGGAAAGCATTAAGGGGTATCGTGTTTAGCCGCTTAAATTAGGGTCAGAACTAATCTATAACTGTAGGTCTGCGAATCAAGACTTATTATTCGAATGAAAACTTTTATCTATTTACAAATGTTTTGTATAAACTCATAATTGAATTATGTTCAAAAGACCCTTGTTTATGGAAAATAATAAGATTGTTATTCTGGACACACATAAGTGTCAATTCGATCTAAATACTGAACAATATGAGCATGTTGTTCATATCCCCACTCATAAAAACCCAGTAAACGGGATTCATAATTTTACGATTGATCTACTTCAAGAAATTAAATTAGAAGTTAAAGATATCAATAATAAACTTCAAAAACAAACTGCGACCTTAGGATTTGGTCGAAATACACCGACAATCCATTCGCTTAACAGCATTAGAATGGTCAAATATACTTCTGAAGAAAATAACAAAATAAATGTTGAAGAAATTGATCCCACCTACTATAAAAATTATCTTATTCTTCAAGAAAAAGAACTTGCGGGCGAAATAGATAGTACTGAACTTTATTCTTATTATGAAGATTATTCAACGGCAATAAACTATTTTAAATATAAAGCAAATGAAGAAAATTCTTCATTTGAAGATTTTGAACAAGAATCTGAAAATTCCACAGAATTTGAGTATAATTCAGATACATCAGATAACCTTATTTACAACATAAACGCAAATGAAGCCGGATCTAGTAGAGGTGCTCTAATTTTACCTCCGCCACCTCCTCCGGATGCAGCTTCTGTTGTAAACGATCTTAACTCTGATATAATTATGGATGATCAGGAACAGGAAGAAAACACATATAATAGGCCTCATACTGATCCGTACCCTGAAATGCTTAGACATGGTACTAGATCAGATTGGATTAAATTTCACTCCTCCAGAAAGCAACTTAAAGATTTTTATAATGAACAACCCTCTTCTACATATACCCTAACATTTAATATAGATAAACTTCCACATAGAAAAATAAGAAAATATATTATAACATGGCTTCAACATATAAGTGGAACAATCTATTTATTACCTCCAAATATGAATGTGATGGAATACATCCATTACGCTACCAGCTATTGGACAGGAGATGCTTTAGCTTGGTTATTAAACCTTGAAAGAATAAATCCAAATGAATTACAAAGAATTAGAAATATTCAATCTAAACAAGAAGCTCTTGGGGAATTATTAAAATTATTATTAGCAGACTTTACAGGAGAAACTTTCCTAGAAGATACGGATTACGAAAAACAATTATTAAAAATACAATTATGCGACATATGTATGTTAGAAGAATTCGCTGCAAAATACATAGGCCTACTTTTCCATTTAAAAAATAATGACCAGAAAGTTTTCTGGGTAAAAGGCTTTTTTACGAAAATACCTTATCCATGGAATAATATTATTCAAGAAAGATACGACATTTTAAGACAAAGTAATACGGATGACAATCATAACACAGGCTTATTAAAAAAGGCATGTATGGATACTATGGAAAGAGTTTGTGAACAAGCTAGTGCATACAAACAAATGAAAAATAAAATTAGAAATTCAAAACTGGGATTTTCTTGTTGTACCAAATACACTGAAGATATTAACACACAGTTTGGATGTCCTCCAGAATTCGAACGAAAGAAAACAAGAAATTTCAAAAGAAGAATAAAACCAAAATATCGTATCACTAGGAAAAAATGGAAACCAGAATATAAGAAAAACTTTAGAAGAGAAAACAAGTTTTCTAAGAAAAAGTTTATTAAAAAGAAAAATTTCCGTAAAGGCTGCAAATGTTACAAATGTAATAAAGAAGGACATTATGCAAATGAATGTCCTACGAATATACAAAATATCGTAATATCAAATATCGAAGAATACGGTATTAATGTTGGCACTATCGAGGATATTTCTAGTGATGCTAATTCATCTGTATATGAAATTGAATCAATTTATTCTGATACTACTGAAAATGAAGATGAAATTAATGATTCCTTTGATAATTTTAAAATAAACATGATCACAATCAATCAAACCCATAACCAAATAAAAATTATTCCGTTAACCATATATGCTATACTTCCAAAAAGGAAAAAGTAAATTCTCCAGGTTATACATTATATGCAGCAAAATGCTCCAGATTACGAAGGTACTTCACAACCGAAGTATTCTTGGATCTACTAATAAAAATCCCACTCGGATATTATGGACAAATTTATAATATACCTAAACATACTAAAGAAAATATTTTTATAACTTATGGATTAATAGAACCTCTTTCTAAAACTAACACTTCTATACTATTTAAAAGTACTAGTATGGAAGATAAAGACTATATTATAGAGCAAGGAGATCCATTAGGACTACTTGTTATACATAAATATGAAGACCTTCCGATTATAAAAGAAGAAATATATGATCATGATCTATCTACCCCATTAAGTGGTTCTACATCCCGATCATCAAGGAATAAAGAGTCAGAAACATATCACGAATATAGGATATACATGAACACTTTTACTTCAGAAGAAACATCTAACCCTCAAATGCAAGATAGCACAGGAGAACAATTTGAGGTCACAGACGATGATTTAGAAAAATTAAAAGAAGCAATCCCTCATTCAGATAAAAAGGATATTTATAAACCTTTAACTTTTAAATCTCGATTTTTGAATAAACATACATATATATTTGAACGTATGCATGGAAATGTAGAGTTAAAGGGAGAAGAAGATTTTACTTCCATAAGTCTTTTAAATAAAAATAAAATAGAAAAACTAAAAGCCAAATATCCAAAAATGAAATACCTTCATATAGGTCTAATACAACTAAAAATAACAGGATTGTTTAGATCCGGAATTGATACTCCAATAATGATAGTGTGTATGGATGAAAGAATTATCAATAATCCTTTAAATAGTATTATTGGCGGAGCTAAGTCAAATTTAGCAAACAGATTATTTGGAGTAAATATACATCCCGATTTTTGTATAAGTCTTGATGATCAAAATATAGAAAAGGCTTGTACATTATCAGTAAATTTACAAAATATAGAACTTCTTTCAGGATCCAAAGTTCTTGGCATACAATGGGAACATTGTATGGCCTTAAATGATACTGCTACGTTCAAATCAATTACACCCAAACAATTTGTTAAATTGTTCGAAGTCGGGTTAGGAAAAACAATTCAACCCAGATTGATTGACATAAGACATTTAAAATTCGATAACGAAATTCAAGTTTTTGTGAAATCACTTAAACCAAGAATTCAATTACCTACAGAATATTTTATAGCATCTGGAAATACTATTTCCACCATAACCAAGAATAATGAGGAAAATGCACATTCATCCAACACATTAAAAAGAACTCAATCATACAATAAAATATCTGATGTGGAGTTAACTCCTGATATCTTAAAAACCATCAGTCATCGTATGAGCTTTAAACAAGACAATCCAATAAAAGGAAGAACAATGAGAATACTTGAAAAACAAAAAGAACAGGAATCAAAGCGAATGGTTATCAAGGTTCCTACAGAAAATATAAAACATCATGATTAGATCCATAGATCTTAAAAGAAAGGCACAGTTACATATATATCTTCCAATAACGATATGTATTCCTGAATATCAAGAATTCACGGTACATGCGTTAATGGATTCTGGCGCAGAAGCCAGTTTATTACAAGAAATATTTATTCCCCAGCAATTCTGGGTACCATTAGACAAAAAAGGAATGCTAAATGATTTTATGGGAAGACAAGTCCCTGTTACTCACAAAGCAAAACACTTACAGGTACAAATACCTGATATACATGGAAATAATAAACTATACAACTTTGACTTTGCATTACTACCAAAGGAATTTTACTATACAACTTCATTTGCTTTATATTTAAAATAGTTTATTGCCGTTGAATGATCTTCATAATAAGAATAAAGTTCAGTACTATCTATTTCGCCTGCAAGTTCTTTTCTTGAAGAATAAGATAATTTTTATAGTAGGTGGGATCAATTTCTTCAACATTTATTTTGTTATTTTCTTCAGAAGTATATTTGACCATTCTAATGCTGTTAAGCGAATGGATTGTCGGTGTATTTCGACCAAATCCTAAGGTCGCAGTTTGTTTTTGAAGTTTATTATTGATATCTTTAACTTCTAATTTAATTTCTTTAAGTAGATCAATCGTAAAATTATGAATCCCGTTTACTGGGTTTTTATGAGTGGGGATATGAACAACATGCTCATATTGTTCAGTATTTAGATCGAATTGACACTTATGTGTGTCCAGAATAACAATCTTATTATTTTCCATAAACAAGGGTCTTTTGAACATAATTCAATTATGAGTTTATACAAAACATTTGTAAATAGATAAAAGTTTTCATTCGAATAATAAGTCTTGATTCGCAGACCTACAGTTATAGATTAGTTTTGACCCTAATTTAAGCGGCTAAACACGATACCCCTTAATGCTTTCCTAGCAAACCGTGGTTTTATAGTAGGGTTAGGCCTCGAATTAACAACCACAAGCCTATATCGTTGCTTCACTTAAGTAGAGCACAGCAATGGTTCGTTTCCTACTCCAGTGCGTAATAATCAGTAATCAATAGGTCGTTGAATTGACTTAAAATTCAAAAGAGGTTTTAGCTGTCACAAAAGTTTTGCAGACTCATAACGAATCATGCTCAAAAGAATAGCTTAAGCTTTCATTTTAAAATTTAAAAAATTTTTGTACTCTTTTTTTTTTTTTACTTCAGCATAACATATACAGAAAGATAGAGTTCAGAAAATATAAAACAGAATGATCTAAAACAGAATAACTTACCTAGTGCTAGCCAGGCTCTGATACCAAATTGAAAACCCAAACTTGAAAGCAGAAAACTTAAATGCAGAATTGAAAATATACAGCAACAGAAACTTCTTGCGGAAATAGAAATTTTATTACTACAGTAGATAATATTACAGAACTCAGATACAATGAAGAGAAAGCACGAAAATGAAGAAAATTTTTCTGATGATCTTCTTCAGAGTAGTCCCCTCCTTTTATAGTGTCTTCTCTCCATTATTTTTTATTGCTTAGGCTGGACATCTGTCTAGTATAGGGCTAATATGTGTCCCTTTTAGGCTCTTAGGCTGAAGGATGTGTCCTTTTATTTTATTCTTAGCAGAGGATTAGGTGTCCTTTAGCTTATTATGTGCAGAGGATGAGTTGGAAAGGCTAGGAGGTGATATGTCACACTAGTTTAAAGGATGCTTCCTGGATGCTGGTCCACCATGCTTCTGTTTTTAATTTTGAATTTCTAGATTGGCTAGAGATTCGTCGTCAAAAGGGTCGGTACCCAAAGTATCTCTCATTATAGAGTCTTGTCTAAGTCTTTCTTTTTCCACTTGTTCTTCAAAGTATTCTTCTTGAGCCATTGTGCCAACTGGGCCAATTTTGAGACTGTCTAAAAAGCGCTGAACCTTCATTATTCTTTCTGTTGATGGTTTGAAAGCCGATATGTAGTCTAATAGTAAAACTGTTTTACCTTCAGTGGCAGAGTGTGATCCGATTTCGCCTTTGTTAATGGCTTCTGAGAAGAATTCTTGTGCTGCTAGGATTCGTTCACTTTCTTCATTAAATTCTTTGCGGTCGAATTTAACGAATTCATGTTGAGGATTTTCGGTTACCCGATGTAGTTCCCATAATTGGATGGAGGGATAAAGACGTATGTACTGTCTTTCTTCCCAAACGCTCCAAATTCTGAACATGAACATAGTAAAAAATCTGCTTGTATGTTCAGCAAGTTTTGCTGTACATATTTCTGGAATATAACCCGAATATTCTTCAGGATGGCTTGTGTTTACATAAATTTCGTGTACTAAGCCCTTTTTGATATGTTTTTGATATTTTTGTATTTCAGAAAAATAGGCTACAACCCGTGGTCTTTTGTTGTTATTGACAATTAACTCTTCATTTTCTAAGAGTTTAACTAATTCTGTGTCTTCTAGCTTTTTGAAGAATAGAAGAAGATTGCTTTCATCATTGAGATGTTGCTGATATAAGGAGATCATATCCTGGACTGTCATTTCAGCCCCCATCTCTTTGGTTTTTGTGTTATCTATCTCATAAAGTCTAAGTAATTCTAGAAAATCTTGAATTCTTAGATTTACGAGATCGGAGGTTTGCATTTGAGAAAATATTGTTTTTAAATGACTGTGTTCAGCTGTGTTATCAGTGAACAATTCTGCTTCTTTCAAATCTAGAGCTTCAGATCTAGATGCAAAAGAATGTTGTGACAATTTAGTCACTAGTTTCTGAGTTTCTTGTAACTTTTTCTCTTTCTGGGATATTATATGCTTCAATCCCAGATAAGCCTTTTCTAGTTGAGTTAACCAGAAATTTGCAGCTCTATGGTCTGCAGCTTGGATGGCTTTATAACATCCATTGAAATTGTCATATAGGTTAGGATTCGATGCTTTCATGTCTAGATTGTACCAATCTTTGACCACCGCTGAGATGTATGGTCTTTGTATTCCTGTGGGAGCAATTGATTTTCCTTTGTTCATTGGAACAAATTTCTGAGTTGTATTGGAAGGTGTTGCCTTGCCTTTGTTTGTTGGAGTGGTTTTGGTCTGTTGGACCTTTTCTTCATTTACTCCAGTGGGAGCATTAATTTCGTCGGATTCCTGTGAAGATGAAGCCTCTGTGGAGGTTTGCTTGGCCTTTTTAGATGATTTCACTTGTTTGAAATCTTCTTGTCTTTTCATGGTTTCTAATAATTCTTTGATTCTTTTTATATCGTCCTCATCCATGTTTCATAACCTGGTAAGAAGATCAGCTGCAAAGTTAGTGTAGCCTGGAATGTATTTAACATCATAGTTGTAAATTTCTAAATACATAGCTAATCTAATTCGTCGAAGGTTTTCTTCTGGATTGTTTACAGTTTTCTTTTTTAAGAATTGAGCAACAGATTTGTTATCTGTTTCTATTATAAACTGTCTATGCAAGAGATAAATTCGTAAACTTTTGATTGCTAATTTAATAGCTAGTAATTCTTTGTCATATGTAGTGTATTTAATCTGAGGTTTACTAAACTTTCCAGAGGAATATGCTACAACTTCTTTTTGTTTTGCAATTAATACTCCTGCCTAGAAATTGTCAGAAGCATCAGTTTGTAGTGTAAGTAATTCTTCATCTGAAGGAAAATAGAGGATCTTTTGATCTTTTATTAGGTCTTTAATCCTTTGTATTTCTTCTTCTTCTTGGTTTTGCAAGGTAATCGGAATTTTGTCTGTGTTCCATCTTCTTGCTTGTTCTCCATTATGTTGTTTATATTTTGCTTGTTCGTCAGTAAGCTTTTTCTGTAAATTTCGAGTCTTAGCGGATAAATTAGGAATAAATTTTCTGCCGTAGTTTAATAATCCTAAGAAACTTTGGAGTTCTTTTAATGTTTTAAATGTATGGGGAAAATCTTTAATTTTAGTATAAATGTGTTGTTATAATTCAATTTGTCCATTTTTAATTCGTTTTCCGAGAAAATCTATTTCTTTTTTAAATAATTCAATTTTTTTAGGACTTAATATAACACCGTTTTGAAGTAATATGTGAACAACTGCCAGAAGATGTTGTTTATGTTCTTCTGCAGAATTAGAGAAAATAAGAATGTCGTCTATATAGACAGATACAAAAGGTAAATGTCTGAACATAGAATTCATCCATTTTTGAAATATTAGTGGTGCATTTTTTAATCCAAAAGGCATAACTAGCCATTCAAAATGTCCTTGTGGGCAACTAAAGGCGGTTAGCTCTACGGACTGTTTATCAGCAAGTTTTAATTGCCAAAAACCCGATTTTGCATCAAATTTACTATAATATTTTGCTCCTTGGATTTGTTTTGTTAGATGTTCAGCAGAAGGAATAAAATATCCATCAAACTTTGTATAGCTGTTAAGTTTTCTACAGTTTATTACCATTCGAGCTTTTCCTCTTTTAATTTCAGCATGATTTCTTACTAAGAAAGCTGGGGATGAGTGGGTACTGAAACTTTTCTGTATTAGTTTCAAATTTAAGAGGTCTTTTATTTGTTTTGCAAATTCTTCTTTATCAGTTGGTGATACCATAATACTGTTAACTCTGACTTTAGCGTCTTTGTATTGTTCCATTAATTCAATTTTACAATACCGTGGTGCTTTGTCAAACCATTTTAATGGATCGTCTGAATAAAGAGGTTCTAACATATTGTGTATTAATATTTCAAATTCGTTAGTGGTTGGTATATTGTATGTACAAATCTTTGGTTGTATGATTTTCGGTGTTTTTATTGAGATTTTCAAGTTATTTAAATTTCAGAAATTGATTTGATTTAAAGGATCGGACTTTTATTCGATCTCTGAATATTGCTAAGTAAATGAGATATAAGACGATATTTCAAAATTGAGCACAGAATAAAACTATATTTGAAGGTTTGGATTTTAAATTGAATATTGAAGGTAAATTTGAATTAAGTGTTTTGAATCAATATTTTGAAAATCGAACTTGGAATTGATATAAATCAAAATAGTTTAAATTTGAGAATTGAGTTGAAATTAAGTTATAACTGGAATTGAAATTAATTTAGAATTGGAATTTGAAACTAAACTGGGATTTAATTGAAATTTATTCAAGTTGAAATTTGGTCTGAAATTGGAACTGAAAGCAAAATTGAATAATTTCAAAATCGAAATAAAATTTATTTGAATTGTGATGACTCGAAATTTCTATATATTTGAAATTGAAATATTTAATTGATTTTAAATATTTGAAAGTTAATGTAACTTGAATTTCAAATATCACTATTTATTTGGCGATTAAATTATTGAATTTAATTATTGGAAGTTGGGTAAAATATTGAATCTTTAGTTTTACGCTTTTTAAAAATATTTTAAAGGCTTGTAAAACTTATATTAATAATATTGAAGACAATAGACTTTCAAAAATTGAATTTAGAAGCGATTTGTTCAGTTTTAAAAATATATCGTTTAAATCAATAATTTAAAATAAACTTCTGAGCCACAGTCTTGGAATTCAACGAATTCTATTCCATTGGATGCGTAATTGTTTATTATTATGGGATTTCAAATTTCAAACCGTTTGGCGTTGTCGTGTCACCGTACGGTAGATTAATGCGCTGAATTTATATCGAAAATTCAATATAATAAATGGGTCCAAAGTTATCTTCTCCGTACGATCGAATTATGACTCGAAACCATTTCTATTGTGTTCAGAATAGGGTATAACATTACGAACGCCTGGCAGCATGCCTCGATTGGAGTTCAAAATTTTAGGCTTCATTTATCGAGACAATTTGGATTTGAATTTGAATAAATTTAAATTTATATCCTGGACAAACATCAATTGAAATTCCTTCACATCAGTTGTATTTTTATTCACTTCATATTACTGTTGCAAGGCATCTTCCTCATGCAACCTTCCACCTCAATTTAAATCACGGTCATTTCTTTCAGTCGATTTCAATACATAAAATGTAATAACCCGGATTTCTGGACATCTGAAATTGATAATATAATTGGGTTAATTCATAAAAATACCGAATTATAGATTGAACAAATGAATCTGATCAAATAAATATTTATATTTGTAATTGTGTTACATATATATATATATATATATTTTAATTAAAAAATTATTATTGTATATATATAATTGATGTAATTGAATTATTATTTGTAATTGGTGTTTGTTTAAATACTTTTATATATCAAATTGATTTTTCAAATTGGATTTGAAATTGAACTTGGATTTGATATTTAAATCCAAAAGATATATATATATATATATATATATATCTTAAATCATGCTCTGGTTTAAAAATGTATTTTTATTTGATTTTATTTAGAATATAAAATGTTTATATCATTGTCTTTTAAAGGGGATTTAGTTATCTAAATTAAGATAAGTATTTAGTTATTAGAAAAATTAATTAATAAAAGCTTTATTTACAACTATAAATCTATTTTGTATATAAGTTACAAATGTAAGATAATTAACAAATTCAAATGACAAGTGTTAGTAATTAAACAAGTGTCAATTCATTGTATTTCTTTTTTTCCCTTAGGGCTGTATATTTTTTCATATAATTTTTTTTTTAAAGAAATGAAACTGAAAAAAAATTAACAGATCAAAGGAAACCAAATCAAAACCAAAAACAGCAGTTCGAATTATTAGGACTGAAAATCTCTTCAACCTGAAAGCAAATTAAAGCTTACCAAAGACCAGATTCAGGCTCAGATTATCAAACTGGAAGAAAGCAAAGCAAAAAAAAAATTCTAGTTTTTTTCCAAATTCCAGGCCCTGTTTCAACTCCTATGTCAATTCATAAACTGTGAGTAAGCTTGATAAATCTGATTGATCTTCAACTAGTATTGGATGATCTTATAAGTATGATCTGAACTTTGCTGTGCATGTTGCCTAAAATTAATTTTAAGCACACTTATATATATATGTGAGAGTGTGTGCTATAAATTTTACCTGACTGGAACTTGTAATGTAAATCTCTGTTTAGATTTAAACAGTTAGTGAACCTTTACTCTAAAAAAAGTATGAATCTGTTGCAAGTGATAAATTTGTATGGGTATAAAATAACATGTTTACATAGATAATTCATTTCTGAAATATGAATGAAATTGCTTGTATATGACGGTGTATATATTTTATCACTGTTATCATCACTCAAGTCTTTAAACCAAAATTTCTATCTGCTACTAGGATCCATTGAGACTTTAATTTCTAAAGAGTAAATGTTTAAGATGAAGTAACATTTTATATAAAACAATTTCAAGTTAAATGGTTGAGTATTCATCTCAGAAATAATGAAAATTATAGTTAACTATTGAATTTGGGAAATTTTGAACATCTCGATTTAATAATTAAAATATAAAATCATGTTAGTCATCATAAATCATGAATTTAGGTGAAACAATCGTGATTTTTAGCATTGTATAAATCGAGTTATGCTTAGTTGAAGGATTTTGGGGTTTTCACCTATATCTGGCGACCGATGGAGATTCAAGGGTTGGGGTTGTTGTCGAAGATGGCCTAGGGAATGGGAAACATTGGAAAAATTGAAGATGAATTTTCTGACGATCGTATTGATCAGTTAGAGGTGACCTAGGTTTTTGGGGGTGTAGTTCTATCGCGTGACTAGGCGAGTGGTTTTCGTCTCAATCATAGCGTCGAGTTCGATCGCATTGACCAGGATCAAGGTGAGGAGACGTAGTGATGCTCTGGGCGGAGAGTCGGAGTTTCCAACGGCCGTGATCATCGTGGAGATCCTGATTTTTCTATCTGGGTTGGGTTCTGTCATCGTTCAAAGGCTTGATTTCGAGTCAAGTTGAAATCGTGAGTTCTGGGATGTCACGCGTGATGTCGAGGTGATCGCTGACTTGGAAGCGTCGTCGATAGAGTGGCAGCGACGTTCTGACCATCGTGCACGTGTACCGTGCACGTTTGGGTTTCTGGTATTGAAGGTGTTTTAGGGAGAAGGCCTGTTCTCGGGAGGAGCTTGTGTTTCTTGCTGTGTTTCCTCGAAGGATTATTCGACTGTGGCAAGGATGAAGCACGCGAGTTTGCTCTGTAGTTAGCTCGTGTTTGTGTTGTTGTTGGGAACCGTTTCCAGGTTTTTTTTAAAAATCATGTTTAGAATTTAAAACTAAATGAATTTCAAATTTTAAAAGCCGAATTGGAATTCTAATATATGTTTTAACTAGTTTTCGAAAGGGGAGATTCAATTTTTAAATTAAAGCTTGAGTTTACAGATGATTTAAAATTTTAAAGTGAAAACAAATTTTAAACAAAAAATTTAAGTTTTGTCTTAACAATAGTTGTGATTAATTTTTTTACTTAACAAAATCTTGTGAACTTTGTTCCATAATGTTTCAAATGAAAAGGGGTAATTTGTTGAAATTAAGGGTGATTTAAGTAAAAGAAGTATTTAACTCTAAAAATCAAAGAATGATGATTTTAATAAATCATATTCAAGTTTTTTTTTAAATTTATTTATTTTAAATGGAAGTTAAGAGTTAAATGTAACAAATGTTTTATCTTAATTTAAATCAAGTTTTATTTACAAAAGTAATCAAAGTAAAATTACTTAAATAATTTGAGTAATTAAATTAAGGTAGATTGATTTGTGAATTAATTAAGTGTAATTAATTTCTTAATTAATATTTGATTAATCAAAGTTAATCAATTAATAAATAATTAAGTAATAAGTAATTAGGGGTTAATTACTTAATGTTAAGAAGATTGATTAATAAATAAGTTAAAGAGTAATTATTAAAGAATAAGTAGTTAATAAAGGTAATTAAAGGATCATTAACTAATTAATTAACGATTGTTTTAAAACAGGATTATATGATTAATTCTCAGTAATTAATTTAAATGGGTAATTACTTGATGAAAAGTAATTAAAGAATAATTACTTAGTGAAAGTAATTAAGTGTTAATTATTCAGTGTAATTAATTAAAGGATTCATTAATTAATTAAGAGGTTAATTAATTAATGTAAGTAATTAAGAATAATTAATGACTGAATGTGATTAATCAAGGTTGATTAATGAATGTGGAAAATTTAATAAAGGCTAATTACTGAATGTAATTAGAAAGAATAATTAGAGAATGAATAACTAAGGGTTTGTAATTAATTATTTTTAAGTAAGCAAGATTAAAAGTGATTAGAGTAATTAATTTGATTTAATTAGGAAATGGTATGACTAATTTATCTTGCTTATGAATGATTGAATGATATTTGAATGCCTTGGATTATTTATTACCACAGATATGTGATTGTGATGTTTTTGGAATATGATATGTTGGGTTGAATAGAGATAATGTGGTTATCTATGACGAATTGCTGTGAAAAGTGACATCCAGTATTTAAAATTTAGTCACTTGAATAAACTGGGTAAAGGTGACATTGATTTGAAGAGACCGGAGTCGAGTATTAGTTAATACCCGAAACTACTTCGATTCTTTATAATTTGGTATGTGAAATCAATAGGCAAAATGGAATGAGCTAAGTGAATTGAACCATCTATTCTAAGTTTTGGGTACATAGAATTTGAAGTGTGAAATAAGTAATGACTATAATCACTTGTGAAGTTATAAATTGATATAAGTTATCCCGGGTCATAAGTTGTATGATTTTGTATTCCATGTTAGATGGACTTACTCACGCTGGTTTCCAGCCTGACCTGGGGTTACTTTGATGTAATGCTCGGGTCAGACTGAGTATTACAGCTTTTCAGGTAAGGACGTTCTGGAGTTCAAGAGGCGAGCTGGATGGCAGGAACGTATGGAGCGTTTTCTGTTGTACGTATTATTGCTGATTATATGGGACATGTTGTTTTAAACTGTCCAACGTTGTGTAAATGTTGTATTCTGATGTATAAAAATATTAGTGTACCGATACAGTTCTTCTTTGTAAAACTGTTATTTATGTGATATAATATTTTGATCCGCTGCGAATGTGAAGTTTCTGTGTTTTGGTGTTTTGTTTCTTCATTTTCTTCTATCTCTTCTTCTTTTTCATAACTATCTGGAATTTTCGGGATCGAAATTTTCCGGGTCGTTACTTTTGGTATCAGAGCTGAAGGTTAAGCGAGAACCTTATATATATATATATATATAGATATATGAGAGCGCACTCGTTATTTTCTTATATAAAAATTTTAAATGATTTTATAAGAATATATTTTGATATATAACGCAGTATTTCTTTCTAATAAAAATTAAGGTAAATGGGTTTGAAATAAACTCTAAATCTTGAGTTTTAAATCTGGAATGAGATATGATACCCAAAGTGATAAGTTTTTGAGCTTTTTAAGTGGGAAGATTATTTATGAGAAGTTCAAAATTTGAAATGAAAGTTCAAACTGGGTAATGTTGACAGGATTAAGTGAATTGAGTTTAACTTTGTAATGGTTAAATAAGTTCGAATGATCAACCTGATTTCAAGATTTCAAGATGAAATTAAGATTTAACTTGGGAAGTTGAATGGTTGATTTTAATTAGGAAATTAGAGTGATCTAAAAATGGGTTTGTGATCCGGAAATTTGAAATGGATGGATGTTTAAAAATAATTTGAACGATACCATTCCATTGTTATTAATAATCTTTAAGCTGAAATTGAATTTGATAAATGAAGAAATGGACTGTAGTAATATATCTATTATTGAGATAAAAAGAAAACTTAACTTTAGTTTGAAAATAGAGAAATGGAATTCGAATTGAATTTGAGAGGAAATCAAGAATAATTCAACTTGATTTGGAAATGGAGTTTGAATTGGGATTAATTCAAACTGGAGTTGAACGAATTGAAATTGGAACTAGTTCAATTGAAATTTATTTGAATTAGTAGAATTTGAGATCAAGGTTGAATAAAGTTAAACTTGGATAGAAACTGAGGTTAATTCAACCTGAATTGGGGTTGAATCAATTTCAATGGAAATTGAAGTTATTTAAAATTGGAATTGGGTCAATTTAAATGGAAGTGGAAATTTAAATTGAATTGATGAGAATGGAAATTGGGAAGTGAGCAGTTTTGACTCTGGACTATTTTTA
This sequence comes from Allium cepa, assembly GCA_030765085.1. NCBI lineage: Eukaryota > Viridiplantae > Streptophyta > Magnoliopsida > Asparagales > Amaryllidaceae > Allium > Allium cepa. Next base: position 867,263,398 of record CM060943.1, on the reverse strand, counting down.
ATATAAATTGTTTTAATATAAACCTATTTTTCCAAGCTATTCATTATATATACAACCTTTCTTTTAAAAGCCAAACTATCTTATACTTGTTTTACAACTATTTTTGAAACTGTTTAACGATTTTCCAACTATTTTATAAACTAATTAGTATATTCCAACTATTTTACAAAACTAATTATTATCTTACTATTATTTTGCAATTATCTAAAATTTCTATAATTATTTTAACTATTTTCTAACTATTTTACACCCATTCTACAAACTAGAAATTATTTTCCAACTACTAATCTATTTTTAAAAAATTTCAAGCTATTTCCTAAATAAACTAGTCGGAGCTCAAACTGTTATTGGTTAAATACCCAATCGAGATAAGAATAAAGGTGATAATCCAAATGGATTGGAGCAATTGTGAGTAAGTGAATGAAAATCAAAGTGAATGTGAATAGAAATGGAATTGATTTGGCTAATAACCAATAAAGATAAATACGTAGGGTGTACGTTTGTTATTCTATTCGCATAATGATTTGATCCAGATTCGAGCACTTAATTTCGAGATAGTATGTCGATCCGTGTATGGATTTTTCACTCGATTTTCGACGGCGAACCTGGATATGGATTGTTGATTAGTTCTGGATATTCTCTATCATAATTATGACTATGCAAGGAGAATGACGGTTTCTGATCAAGAAACCAGATCTGAGTTCGCACTAGGAAGTCGGGTGGACAATACTAGTTCGGAAGTGAAATTGTGTGATCGAGTGAGCGATCAGATTGGTACAGCGTACGAATGATATGAGTACATCGTACGAATTTGAATGAAATTGATATTGGGAATTTGTGGATGAGTAATGTGAAATTGTTTTTGAAATGAAAGGTATATTTTTTGAAATATATGATGAAATAAAATAGAAATTGGATATTTCTATGGTAGAAATTACTTTATGAAAATAAGTAATATAGTTAGTGACTTTATAGAGTAATCAAATTTGAATATTTGATTGGAATAAACAAAGTTATATATCTTTAATATATAAGATAAATCTCCCCTTGTTGAATCTGTAGCCGGAAGAAAGGATTTTGAAGGTGTTTGAAGTATAAAGGGATTTTATACAAGTGTGAATGATCCAAAGTTCTTTTGTTTAAAATTTTTTTTATATATATCTATATATATAAAGGATCTTATGAGGATTTTGGAAAAAATTTTTGGAAACCTTTGGATTTGGAAAGGCTTTTGATTTTTTTTGGGTAAAATCAATATTGAAATTTGGAAAGCCTAGTTTGAGAATAATCGATTTTGGAATAATCGATTTTGGCATAAAGGAGCTTTGTATGAAATCATACTAGGTGTATGATTTGAAAGATACTATATGTGTATAGTATAAAGTGTTTTGATGATGGCTCTGGGGAAAAAGGCGCTCCCTTAAAATGAACTTCTCAGGAGTACCACCCGGTGATGCTGTCTTGAGCCCTAAGGGGAGTTTTCTAAAGTTGATCATGTGAGGAGTCCGGACAAAACTAGTTCCTGAGGATTTTCAGTAGTGTATACCATAGCGAAAGCGTGTGTGCCGCTGAGAGCCAACAGTCTGCGTTTGATTTTATATCGATAGACTGCGACCTATGGTAACGTAGCGAAAGTCGTGTGTGCCGCTGAGAGCCAACAGTCTGCGTTTGATTTTATATCGGTAGACTGCGACCTATGTAAGAGTGGAGAAATTTCATTTTGACAGCGAAAATCAGAGGCCGCAGAGAGCCTGCAGTTACATGGACTTTTGCTGCGATGGCAACGTAACCCTGGAATGTAACTGCGATCTGTCGTGGGTTCCATGGCGTAATCGAGAGGCCACGGAGAGCCTGCAGTTACATGGAATTTTGCTGCAATGACAACGTAACCCTAGAATGTAACTGCGACCAGGGATAGGGGTGATGATTTCAAGAGCATTCTCACCAAGATATTACCTCTATTTTCAAAATGTTTTCTATATTCTCACAAGGTTTTCAATAAAATTATTTTCCAAATATTTTCACTGGGTGTTGAAAATGGGTCTACTAATGTACTTATAGATTTTCAGTCCTCCGCCTGATCAACGTATGACCGAATTTCTATGAGAACGAAGATGGACCTGTTGGGACATCGAGTTATAAAAAGTATTTTTATGAAAACTATTTTATAATATAAAATTGATTTTAAAAAGTGTTTTAAAAATGATCAAATAAAATTTATATGATTTTAATTATTGAATAAATTCTGGTTTCGTTCCTTTTCGAGGACGAAAAGATTCTAAGGCGGGAGGAATGTAATAACCCGGATTTCTAGACATCTGAAATTGATAATATAATTGGGTTAATTCATAAAAATATCGAATTATAGATTGAACAAATGAATCTGATCAAATAAATATTTATATTTTTAATTGTGTTATATATATAGATTTTTAATTTAAAAAATTATTATTGTATACAAATTGAATTGGTGTTTGTTTAAATATTTGTATATATCAAATTGATTTTTCAAATTAGATTTGAAATTGAACTTGGATTTGATATTTAAATCCAAAAGATATATATATATATATATATATATATATATATATATATATATATATATCGTAAATCATGCTCTGGTTTAAAAACGTATTTTTATTTTATTTTATTTAGAATATAAAATGTTTATATCATTTTCCTTTAAAGGGGATTTAGTTATCTAAATTAAGATAAGTATTTAGTTATTTGAAAAATTAATTAATAAAAGCTTTATTTACAATTATAAATCTATTTTGTATGTAAGTTACAAATGTAAGATATTTAACAGATTCAAACGAAAAGTGTTAATAATTAAACAAGTGTCAATTCATTGTATTTCTTTTTTTCCTTAGGGTTGTATATTTGTTCATATAAATTTTTTTTAAAAGAAATGAAGTTGAAAAAAAATTAATAGATCAAAGGAAACCAAATTTAAACCAAAAACAACAGTTCAAATTATTAGGAATGAAAATCTCTTCAACCTGGAAGCAAATTAAAGCTTACCAAAGACCAGATTCAAGCTCAGATTCTCAAACTGGAAGAAAGCAAATCAAAAAAAAAATCCAGTTTCTTCCAAATTCCAGGCCCTGTTTCAACTCCTCTGTCCTCTCATAAACAGTGAGTAAACTTGATAAATCTGATTGATCTTGAACTAGTATTGGATGATCTTATAAGTATGATCTGAACTTTGCTGTGCATGTTGCCTTAAATTGATTTTAAGCACACACACACACACACACATATGTGTGTGTGTGTGTGTGTGAGTGTGTGCTATAAATTTTACCTGACTGGAACTTGTAATGTAAATCTCTGTTTATATTTAAACAGTGAGTGAACCTTTACTCTAAAAAAGTATGAATCTGTTGCAAGTGATAAATTTGTATGGGTATAAAATAACATGTTTGCATAGATTATTCATTTCCGAAATATGAGTAAAACTGCCTATATATGACAATGTATATATTTTATCACTGTTATTATCACTCAAAGTCTTTAAACCAAAATTTCTATCTACTACTAGGATCCATTGTGACTTTAATTTCAAAAGAGTAAATGTTTAAGATGAAGTAACCCTTTATATAAAATAATTTCAAGTTAAATGGTTGAGTATTCATCTCAGAAATAATGAAAATTACAGTGAACTATTGAATTTAGGAAATTTTGAACATCTTGATTTAATAATTAAAATATAAAATCAGGTTAGTCATCATAAATCATGAATTTAGGTGAAACAATCATGATTTTAGCACTGTATAAATCGAGTTATGCTTAGTTAAAGGATTTTAGGGTTTTCACATATATCTGGCGACTGATGGCTATTCAGGGGTTGGGGTTGTTGTCGAAGATGGCCTAGGGAATGGGTAACATTGGAAAAATTGAGGATGAATTTTCTGACCATCGTATTGATCAGTTAAAGGTGAACTAGGTTTGGGGGGGGGGGTTAGTTCTATCGCGTGACTAGGCGAGGGGTTTTCGTCTCAATCATAGCGTCGAGTTCGCTAGCATTAACAAGGATCAAGGTGAGGAGACGTAGTGATGCTCTGGGAGGAGAGTCGGAGTTTCAAGCGGCCATGAACGTCGTGGGGATCCTGATTTTTCTATCGGGGTTGGGTTCTGTCGCCGTTCAAAGGCTCGATTTCGAGTCAAGTTGAAATCGTGATTTCTGGGATGTCATGCGTGATGTCGAGGTGATCGCTGACTTGGGAGCGTCGTCAATAGAGTGGCCGCGACGTTCTGACCATCATGCACGTGTACCGTCCACGTTTGGGTTTCTGGTATTGAAGGTGTTTTGGGGAGATGGCCTGTTCTCGGGAGGAGCTCGTGTTTCTTACTGTGTTTACTCGAAGGATTATTCGAGTGTGGCAGGGACGAAGCACGCGAGTGTGCTCTGTAGTTAGCTCGTGTTTGTGTTGTTGTTGGGAACTGTTTCCAGTTTTTTTTAAAAATCATGTTCAGAATTTACAACTAAATGAATTTCAAATTTTAAAAGCCGAATTGGAATTCTAAAATAAGTTTTAACTAGTTTCCGAAAGGGGTGATTCAGTTTTTAAACCAAAGCTTGAGTTTACAGATGATTCCAAATTTTAAAGTAAAAACAAATTTTAAACAAAAAATTTAAGTTTTGTCTTAACAATAGTTGTGATTGATTTGTTTTACTTTAACAAAATCTTGTGAACTTTGTTCCATAATGTTTCAAATGAAAAGGGGTAATTTGTTGAAATTAAGGGTGGTTTAAGTAAAAGAAGTATTTAACTCTAAAAATCAAAGAATGATGATTTTAATAAATCATATTCAAGTTTTTTTTAAATCTGTATATTTTAAATGGAAGTTAAGAGTTAAATGTAATAAATGTTTTATCTTAATTTAAATCAAGTTTTATTTACAAAAGTAATCAAAGTAAAATTACTTAAATAATTTGAGTAATTAAATTAAGGTAGATTGATTTGTGAATTAATTAAGTGTAATTAATTTCTTAATTAATATTTGATTAATCAAAGTTAAGCAATTAAGAAATAATTAAGTAATAAGTAATTAGGGGTTAATTACTTAATATTAAGAAGATTGATTAATAAATAAGTTAAAGAGTAATTATTAAAGAATAAGTAGTTAATAAAGGTAATTAAAGGATCATTAATTAATTAATTAATGATTGTTTAAAAACAGGATTATGTGATTAATTCTCAGTAATTAATTTAAATGGGTAATTACTTGATGAAAGTAACTAAAGAATAATTACTTAGTGAAAGTAATTAAGTGTTAATTATTCAGTGTAATTAATTAAAGGATTCATTAATTAATTAAGAGGTTAATTAGTTAATGTAAGTAATTAAGAATAATTAATGACTGAATGTGATTAATCAAGGTTGATTAATGAATGTGGCAAATTTAATAAAGGCTAATTACCAAATGTAATTAGAAAGAATAATTAGGGAATGAATAATTAAGGGTTTGTAATTAATTATTTTTAAGTAAGCAAGATTAAAAGTGATTAAAGTAATTGATTTGATTTAATTAGGAATGGTATGATTAATTTATCTTGCTTATGAATGACTGAATGATATTTGAATGCCTTGGATTATCTATTATCCCTGATATGTGATTGTGATGTTTTTGCAATATGATATGTTGGGTTGAATAGAGATAATGTGGTTATCTATGATGAATTGCTGTGAAAACTGACATCCAGTATTTAAAATTAAGTCACTTGAATAAACTGGGTAAAGGTGACATTGGATTCGAAGAGACCGAAGTCGGGCATTAGTTAATACCCGAAACTACTTTGATTCTTTATAATTTGGTATGTGAAATCAATAGGCAGTAATGGAATGATCTAAGTGAATTGAACCATCTATTCTAAGTTTTGGGTACTTAGAATTTGAAGTGTGTAATAAGTAATGACTATAATCACTTGTGAAGTTATAAATTGATAAAAGTTACCCCGGGTTCATAAGTTGTATGCTTTTGTATTCCATATTAGATGGATTTACTCACGCTGGTTTCCAGCCTGACCCGGGTGTTACTTTGATGTAATGCTCGGGTCAGACCGAGTATTACAGCTTTTCAGGTAAGGACGTTCAGGAGTTCAGAGGCGAGCTAGATGGCAGGAACGTATGGAGCGTTTTCCGCTATACGTATTATTGCTGATTATATGGGATATGTTGTTTTAAACTGTCCAATGCTGTGTAAATATTGTATCTCTGATGTATAAAAATATTAGTGTACTGATACAGTTCTTCTTTGTAAAACTGTTATTTATTTGATATTATATTTTGATCCACTACGAATGTGAGGTTTCTGTGTTTTTATGTTTTGTTTCTTCATTTTCTTCTATCTCTCCTTCTTTTTCATAACTATCTAGAATTTTCGGGATCGAAGTTTTCCGGGTCATTACTTAAAACAAAAAAAACCCGAGCCATCTTCCTTTTATATCGCGTAAATTTTATTCTTCCTCTTTTCTTTTAAAATTGAAAGCCTCTAAAAATAATGGATGCTGTCAATCGTGGGTTCTCTTTCCCCTTCCTCCCTCAAATTTGAGATGAATGAATTTGACTCAATTAAAAAAATGAAAACGAGAGAAAATCAACTCGAACTATTGCTCAATTTCAATCGGCTTTAAGGGTTTACGCACGAAAAGGGTTGGTGATTTTGGTGAATGCATGGGACTTGTGTTCGATGGGTAGCCGACGTCAGTCGCGAGGCATGGTGACTTGATTTCGTGAGCGAGTTGCTGGCGAACGAATTATTAAAGGAGGGAAGCTCGCGAGGCGAGCGACTGAGGAGGCACAAGGCGAGGGTTTTAGAGGTTTGCCATCGTGGGGTGCTCATGCGAGCTAATATAAAATCGTGAATTTGGGAGGAGTTCGATGTCGAGTTTGGTCACGTGCAAGGGTGCTCGTGGCTAGCGGTTGCTTGTGTGAGGTGAGGTCGGTGCCCATGGGTCGACACATGGTGGTGCATGCAACGGGTTGCCTGGAGTGGGTCGTCGAGGTAGCAGTAAGGTAATTTGGAACTTAAATCTAAATTATTATTAGTTTTTCTAGATTGAAAATGTATGTAAGAATTAAAATTACAAAAAGAAAATGGAAGGATTTTGAAATCATATTTTAATTTTTTTTGAATATTTACTTATATATATATATATATATATATATATATATATATATATATATAAACATAAAACAGGGAAGAAAGAAATATGATTTTTTTTTTACAGTAAAGAATTTTTTGTTTGTTTATTTACAGAAAAGAAATGTGATAACCCAATTTTTTGGACATTGGATAATTAGATAATTATCTGATTTAGCTAATTAAAATATTGATTTATTAATTGAACAAATAAATGTGATAATCTCCTTTATAATTATTTAAAATTGATAAAATTAACTGTTTTCAAAAAAATAATAACAATGTGTTATTTTTTTTTTATATATAAATAGGATTTTAAGTAAAATTATTAATAAATTGAATTTGTGTTTTTTTAAGTTGTATATATTTGAGTTGAATTTTAAATTGAATTTGAATTGGAAACTCAAAAGGATAAAGATCTTAAATATTTTGGATTTAAAATTTGTATTTATATAACTAGTTTTATGTTATTTTCTTTAAAAGATTTATTTATATAAATTAAAATAATGTATTTTCTTAATAAGATATATATATATATATATATATATATATATATGTAAACTTTATAAAAATCATTTAAAAACATATCTAAAACATGGAAATTACAAATCTAAGCATAAGAGTATATTTAATATAAGTGTAAAATAATGATGGTAGGCTAATGACAAATGTAGATCATTTCAACAAGTGTCCTAATTTCTTTTTCATTTCTTTAATAATTAAATAAAGATAATATAGGTTTTATAAACATCTACTTCTACTCTTCATTCTTTTTCTATTTTCTCACTTTCAAAACAAAGAACAAACCATAAAAGAAACTCAGATCTGAGAAAAATTAAACAAATCAAACATTTCAACCTGGAAAATCAAGGCCTATACTAAAAGTAGTAAACAAGATCAAATTTCAAACTTGTAACAACCATGATTTTTGGTTACTGTCGAAATAAAAATTTAAAATAGAAATTTTAAATTGGAAAAAAAATAATAAAGAATAAAATGCAATTCAATTGCTAGGTGAGGTGAACTCATCTTGGTGATAGCATTTGAAAAAAAAAAATTACAAAGCAAATCATGTTGCAAAGTCAGCTAAGTTGTAATCTTTTCTTCCCTTCATGTGTATCTGGTATTGGTCCAATTCAAAATCAAAGTTGAAACATTTTGCTTTGCTGTCACTAAAGTTTTAATAGAAAATGTTGAACATATTATTCACCATCATCATTTAATATGCTAGCTGTGTCCTTGTTTCTTCACTTATGCACGTCTCCACATAAATGCATATGTACCATAAAAGTTGCCAGCACACTTCATTTTTGACTTGTGCACAAAAATGTGAAAAGAAAAGTAAAAGCCGCATTTCTCATTTTGTTTCAAAATTCCAGTAAACACTTCATCCTTTCTTTTGTTCAAAATTTCCACTAGCTCTGCAAACTTATTAATGGCAGTTCATTTCTCCCTCCACTCTGATATTGGTTGCTAACCAGTTCTATAGCTTGAATTTTTGCTGCTAACTGATTTTGAAATGAAGTAAAGGTGAGTGCCAAACTCACATTTCTAATTTATTCGTTGCTTCACTATTTGCGTACAAGATATATCGCACATAAACGAAGTCCAGGCCTTCTTTAGTGTGATGTATATTTTTCTATTTTGCGGTTCATGTTTAAGCTTATTAAATGTAATTTGTGATAGGTTACCCGTGTTCATACTCAGTGAAATTTAACTTGTAAAATGTCACATTTTATCCGCTTAGTCGTATAATGTAGTTCTGACCATTTTATAAATTCATGCATGCAAAAAGTATAAGTCCAGACCATATTTGCATGAAAAGAACTATGCCCAGACCAATATTTTAACTCATGCGTGAATATATATTTTATACGTGTAAGGGGTTGCCTGGCCAACATCTTTTTTTTTTATCGACTTCATTTGGTCAGGCAAGGTTGTAACTTGCGAAATGAGTTTCAGAGCATTGTTATTTAATTATCACTTGCGTGAAAAATATATATATGGCCAGCTCACCTATTGTAACAACTTTTTTTTTCGTGCAATTAGTAATGCACAAATCTAAATCTAGGTATATTATATGTTTAGTCTAATTGATGCTAAAAGTAATTTGGCCTTAGAATATGTTATTTATTTTTCATGTATCCCTGGTCACGTTGTTTATATTTACTTCATTCTTGCATCGTGGTAGATGTGGCACAGGTTGCAATATCTTGTGTGTCTCATTTTCGTATAGGCAGTGTCATACTTTGACGCATATATAGCTTTGCTATTTTTTTCCTTCTATGCGTGTAAGTCATATTATCCAGGCCACCGTTTTTTGATGTACGTGCAAAGTATATTGCACAGGCACTTTAAATTGAGTTACACGAAACCAAGTCCAAAGCATGTTGTAGTGTGAGTGCATTTTGCTAAGCCTTGGTCACAACTTTTGTTTTATAGTTTGTGCCAGGTGTGCAAACTAGTTGCCCGGATCTTATTTTCTGTGTTTCATTCCGTGCATGCGAATTTTGTTGCCCAAGTTACTTTAATTGCTTACCTATTTTATTTTGTGCAAGAATGTTTTTTTTAAAGTATTATATAACGTTCCTGCATGTAGTAGCGTGTGTGCACGTGTATATTGCCCCGGCTAGTGAAATATTAGATGAATATTAAGTAGTGCAGTCTAGTGATTTATTTACGTTTGAACTGGTGTTTCGTTTTGAAACGTATTTTGTTGTCGTTATTTTTATAACGAGTTTTTACCCAGTGTTTATAATTAAAGTGTATTGTTTTGATGAGACTTTGATGAATAAAAATTACTGTTGTTTTGACTTCAGTAACCGTCAATATAAAATGAATTTTCAAGCAGCTATCTTGCAATCAAGAAAACTCACAACTTTGATTTTTATATCCATGTTTACGGTGTTTTATGAAGCGCAATTTCCTTGTCGAAGTTGCTATAGATGTTGCTGTTTTAATCACGTGTTTTAAAAAAAATCATTTTAAAATAAAAATTGTTACCAAATTTTTTACAGTTTACGCTTTCAAAAGAATGAGGAATCAATTTAAACGCTTCAGCAAAATTAAAGACTATGAACCCTTACTTTTACTAATCCGATTAATTCCAGACTTGTCCGTTTGAGAATGTAAATTCTATTTATACAAAATACAAAATTTTGCACTTTCAAGGAAACGATGATGAGATTTAAATGATTTAGCAAAAGTGCGGAGTATGGAACCATGCTTTTGCTAATTCGGTTAATTCCAGGCTCATTAATTGAAATATTTGCCTTGAAATTGCTGTTTGATGATTTGATGATTTTGTTGGGCTTTCGTGCCACTATGATGGACCTTCGGGTCAATTACCAGTACTAGACCTTCGGGTCATATGTTGGACTTTCGTATCATTTGTTGGGCGCCAAATATTGTGAAGACAGTACTTGGTAGGCTTCAGCCATATGAGATGCACATGCGGCGTAGCTTAGACTCGCCATATGCTAGGATGGATCCACTTTTATGTTGATTTTCTAGTTATCTTGATTTGATTTATAGATTTTTGTGTATTGCTGTTTTGAATTCAATTGTGAATTTGAAAGTTGATTTTGATGGAGTTTAATGAGATTCTTCATTTAAACTATGTAACAACCCGCATATTTATCGAGTTTGTATTTAAATATTTTATTTAAATATTAACTCGTTAATCGGATTTTGGTCCGAAAAGCTACTTTTTGCAAACGGTCAAATTAGGACTCGAGACCACTTCCATTGAGTTCGAAATGTCGTTTACAACTTTTTAAGTATAAACATCGATAGGTTTGGAGTTAGTGAAATTTCACTAACTTTTCCCGCTTTGGACTTTGGGTTAGTTTAGCCTATTAAGCCCAAGTTCCAACCCTCTTCTCCTCACTCTTCATAAATTTCATAACTAATCAAGCTTTGGCATTAATGGTGGAGGGAATGGGAAATTAAAACTCCAAGCACAAATTCAATTGCAAATCCAACATTCAACTCCAAATTCAAGTAGAAGATATTGGATTCAAGCTTTGGATTGCTTCTTCTTGCTTTAAAGCTTCATCTTCATAAACTTTAGTGCAAAGGTGAGATTTTTATCTCACAAATCTAGTCTATATCAATATTCGACTGTTGGGAATGAATCCCTATCGTGTTTGCATGTATATTTGCATTTGGTTTGGATTGGGTTGGCGAAAAACTCCGATTTTTAGCGTTTTGGTGGATTTTCTGCTCCTAGGTCGTTCTGGCCTTATTAGCTCGTATCGGAGTTAGGTCGTAGGTCGCATGGGCCTTAGGTCGTAGGTCGCATGTGAGTTAACCCCTAGGTCGTTCTGGCCACTTTTCGTGTGTTTGGGTTTAGGTCGTTGGACCTTTAGGTCGTTGACCCCCTTGAGTCGTTAACTAGTTAAGTCGCTCACTACTTGACTCCATTAGGTCGCTCGTCACTGGGTGCAGTTAGGTCGCTCGACTCCCTTACCCACTAGGTCGCGTACTTAGTTAGGTCGCGTGAGCCCATAACTGTTAGGTCGTTAGACCGTTAACCCTATAGGTCGCTTGGCCTATTTGTTTAGGTCGTAGGTCGTTGGACCTTACCTCGATAGGTCGTTCCCACTTTTGGACGTGTGCACTCTAGGTCGCTAGGCCGCCTCTCTTTAGGTCGCGTGACCCAATACAGTTAGGTCGTTTGACCTTATGTTCTTTTAGGTCGCGTCTCGTTTAGGTCGCGCCTCTTTTAGGTCACGTCTCCTTTAGGCCACGCCTCTTTTAGGTCGTTCGAATGCTAGGTCGCTCGGCCCTTATTCCCTTAGGTCGCTCGGTCTCGTTTATGACCATAGGTCGCTCACCCCCTCTTCCTTAAGTCGCGAGTCATCGTTAGGTCGCGAACACCTTTAGGTCACTCGACCCTATCCCTTTAGGTCGTTAGACCTCATTTTGTCTTCACTCGGTCGTACCGTTTTGGTCGGGGCGCTGCCCCGCACCCCGCAGGGGGCGCTGCCCCCTGGACCCCCGCGACCTGAACGGGCATGTCGAACCCCGTAAGCGGTGGCGTTGCCCCCGCACCCCCACCTTGGGGGGGTTGCCACCCCCCCTGGACCCCCCCTCCGTAGGGGATCTTATCTGAAAAACATTGAGCTGATTTCCTTGGATTTTATTCGCATCTCCGTATGCGATCTTTGTGACTGATTGTTTCTACACTTGCTTATGTGTTTTGTCACTTTATAATATAAAGGTTTCAATACTAGTAGTAAATATCAAAACTCTTTTAACAAACAATTTCAACTCTATTTTTAATAACAAAGCTCTTTTCTTAAACCGTTTTCCAATCTATTAGTATATACAAGCCTTTACCTCACTCGGATGAGAAATCTAATTAAACGACTTAGTAAAACAAGTGGTATGAAACGCTTGCGTTCACTTCGTCGGTTAATTCTTGGACTTGTTCGATTGAACCTCTTGTGACAATTTTATTAGTGAAGATTTACAGTTTGTTCGTAAATATTTAAGTTAAGCAAGTGGTTATGGGACATGAAGCTAAACTTCTATATTTACTAGCTTAGTGTAATTGACACTTCTCGTTGATCTTGATGATCGCTTTATGAATTAGACTAGCAATTGCGCGATGTCTCTTTCATTGCAAGGTTAGACTAGACACCACTTGTGTGATTCCATTCACACATACCTTTCTCCTTTTTGGTTAGTCTTGACCTCAATCTGTGTGATTCCATTCACACATGCGGGGTAGCTCCCCTTGGTCTTCGGACCGTCATGTGATAGGCCTCTTTCCCTTTTTATGATTTCTGGATTTCTCGTGTTGATTTCTGGAATTTATGTCATTGACTTGTTATGGGTACAAGTTTAGGGTATGATGCCCTCTTCGAATCTTTGAGAAGATTCTTGTGATATTGATTATCTCTTATTGATTGATCTTCTGCTGATCATTATTTACATACTTATAGTGGTATGTCGTTAAGGATGTTTATGTTTATGCCATATCTTTTATGTTATATCACGTCATCTGATATTTATAGCTAGACTGATCCGTTTATTATTTTCTTAAATAATACTCGGGTCAGACCGAGATGTTACAGGTGCTTCTGCTTGACTTCTTCCCAGGGATTCATCACCCTGACTTTTGGCTAACTGTTTAGATTAGCAGTTTTTGTTGTATACACTTGAGATATAGACTCATAGTTGTATTCTTTTGTATAGCACGTGTTGCTATTCTTTTGTATTATCGTGGATCTTACTGACCACTACTCTGATGTACACTTTCATGTGTTAGTTATATATTCATATCTTCTTCCGCCTTTGTGATGTGGATATCTGTGACTGATTTGTGATATGATTATTTCTATGTTTGTTTCCGAAGATTATTTATAGCCACCGTGTGATAAGCAATTACATGGATGGTCGCTCCTCAACAGCCTTATTCTCCGTGCTAGTTGATAGCACTACTCCGGAGTGTTCTTGGCTAGCGTGGGTATAGAGGTGGGGCGTCACAGCTTGGTATCAGAGCCAAACTTCGGAACAATGTAGAATAACTTAACTAGGATCATCGTCCTAAGTCTATCTTAGGAGTCATACCATAGGATTAATTCGAGTCTTCGTACCGATTCATCCTATTTCCTTTATGATTCCTTGTTTTATCTATCAAGATTGCTTGGTGTTCATTGGTGAATAACCTTCTTCCTTCTCTTCTTTCTTTCTTTAAGGAAGAGAATGTCTAGACCAGGCCGTCCCAGAACTGGATCATCTGGTGCTGCTCCTCCGGATGGAGTTTTTATGACTGCTCAACAGCTTCTTGATTTAGTAACTAATGCTCAAGCAGCTGGAGCTAACCCAGAACCCGCTCACCCAAAGTCGGGATTTGCACGCTTGTGCAGCGATTACACCAACTTGGGTGGGAAGCCCTTCAAAGGTTCGGAAAATATCATCGAGGTCCAGGGTTGGTTAAAATCATGTGATCGAATCTTCTCTCGCATGAACCTTATCGATCTCCACCGCGTTCAGGTGTCTTCCAGCATGCTCCAGGAGAGAGCATTGGACTGGTACGAACTCCTTATTTCAGAAATTAATGAAGCGGATCTCACCTGGGAGCAATTTCAGGGACGCTTCGAGTTAAAGTTTGTACCAGAAGCTGGGAAAGTAACCTTGGCTCGACGTTTTATAGACCTTGTTCAAGGTCAATCCTCTGTGACTGATTACGTCGCAGCCTTCGAGTCGCTTTCCAAATATGGGGTTGAATACATCAACACCCCATTGAAGAAGAACCAGAGGTTCGTTTATGGCTTAAATAAGAATCTTAAGAAGCCACTGCTCCTGAAACTAGAAGTCGCATTTGATCAACTCGTCGATATCGCTCTTCGTCTTGAAGAGGCTGATAGAGAGAGTGATGTTGAAGTGGAAGGCGCTAAACCAAACTTCAACAACAAGAAGAGGCCAAACAAATTCAAGGGTCCTTATCCCAACAAAAAGGGTAAGCAGGCAACCCCTGCGGCAAAGTCTCATTCTCCTAGTGGTGCGAGTTGCTTCAACTGTGGGTCTGGGGATCATTATGCGAATAAGTGCTCTAAGCCCAAATCTTGTCGCTATTGTAAGAGCCCAGATCACTTTATACATCAATGCCTCAAACGTAAAAGCAGGAATGAGGGAAAGTTAAATGTGGCTCAAGCCCCTGGCAACACATCTCGTGGCCAAGGTATTTCTCATTCCATTCTTGATGGTATTATTTTATTTCATGATCAACCTATTAGAGTTCTCTTTGATACGGGTGCATCCCATTCTTTTATATCAAAGGAACTGGTAGGCACTTTTTCCTTAAGTGTTACTGCATTGATGACTTCTTTAAAAATTGCGAATCCTGTTGGTGGATCCGCAACTCTTAGTTTGCTTTGTAAAGATGTGGAGATTATTTTTTGCGATCTTTCTTTCCTAGCCGATTTGCATGTCATGCGTTACTTAGGCTTTGGAATAATTTTGGGAATGGATTGGCTTAACCATTATCAAGCCCATATCCTATGTCCTGAACGGGCTATTCATCTCCGTCATCCACTATCTTTTAATCAGATTTCTGTTAATCTTAAAGATTCAGAATCCTGTTTGGTGGCATCTTTATATTCTTTAAATCCTCGTGATAACGATGATGATGATGAAGATGATATTATTTCTCGTATTCATGTTGTTCGTGAATTTTCCGACATATTCGAGCCCGTTTTAGGTTTGCCACCTAAACGAGCAATTGAGTTCAGAATTAATCTTGTTTCTGGAGCTCAACCTATTACTCGTCCTCCTTATCGCATGTCCAATAAGGAAAATGAGGAGATGCATAAACAATTATCTGAGTTGGAGACGAGGCAATTTATTCGCTCTAGTTCCTCGCCTTGGGGAGCTTCGGCTATTTTCGTAAAGAAATCCGATGGTACTCTGAGGCTCTGCGTTGATTATCGCAAGCTTAATGATCTTACTATTAAAAATAAATATCCTTTACCTCGGATTGATGATCTATTCGATCAGCTTAGTGGTGCTAAGGTCTTTTCACAATTGGACTTGGCTACCGGTTTCCATCAGCTTCGTATCGCTGAGGATAGCATTCCTTTGACATCATTCCGTACTCGATATGGATCTTATGAATGGCTTGTTATGCCATTTGGGTTAACGAATGCTCCAGCTTATTTCGTTGACCTCATGAATCGAGTTTTCAAAGATTTCCTCGATCGGTTTGTTCTCATATTCATTGATGATATTCTAGTGTATTCAAAAACCGAGGAGGAACATGAGAAACATCTTAGGATTGTATTCGAAACACTTAGGAGTAATCAATTAAAGGCGAAATTTTCTAAATGCCACTTTTGGCAATCTCGTGTGAAGTTTCTCAGTCATATTATTTCCGAATCCGGGATATCTGTGGATCCTTCAAAGATCGAAGCGATTCAAGATTGGAAGAGACCGGAGAGTGTGACAGAGATTCGTAGTTTTCTCGGATTGGCGGGCTATTACCGCCGTTTTATTAAAGACTTTTCTAAGATTGCCGTGCCTCTTACTGGCTTGACTAAGAAGGGAGTTAAATACATTTGGTCGGACAAATGTGAAGCCTCTTTTCAGAAATTGAAAGAACTCCTTTCCGATGCTCCTATTCTTGTGATTCCCGAGGGGAATCAAGATTTTGTTGTTTATACCGATGCTAGTCACGTTGGTTTGGGTGCCGTTCTTATGCAAAAAGAACGTGTTGTTGCTTATGCTTCTAGGCAATTGAAGCCGGCCGAGACCAGATATGCCACACATGATCTAGAGCTCGCGGCTATTGTTTTCGCCCTTCGAATGTGGCGTCATTATCTATTGGGAGAGAAATTTATTCTTTACACGGATCATAAGTCTTTGAAATATTTATTTTCTCAAAAAGAACTTAATTTACGTCAACAGCGTTGGCTCGAGTTCCTTGCACCTTATGATCTTGATATTCTTTATACCCCCGGTAAGGGTAATCGTGTCGCCGATGCTCTTAGCCGTAAGCAACAAGCAGTTGTTTCTATGATGATATCTGAATGGAACGATCTCGAGATCTTATCCACTTGTGAGATTCGAGAGCGCGTATCCGATTTATGCTCATCGCTTGTTTTATGTAGCCTTGAGGCTATCCTTCTCTTTTAGACCGCATTCTTGAAGCTCAAGGGCTAGATTCTGAATTGGCTCTTCTTGGCAAAAATGTTAAGGATAAAATTGATATTGAAGGTTTGAAAGACTTTGATATTGATTCTCGTGGCGGCATTCGAAAATTTGGTAGACTTATCGTACCAAATATTGGAGATCTTCGTAAAGATATTTTAGAAGATTCCCATCGTTCTAAATTCACCATTCATCCTGGTAGTAGTAAAATGTACGCTGATATGAAGCGACTTTATTATTGGGAGGGAATGAAATCTGATATTGCTAACTTTGTTAAGTGTTGCATGACTTGCCAACTTGTCAAGGCCGAACATCAAAGGCCTGGTGGGTTATTGCAACCTTTAGAAATTCCAATTTGGAAGTGGGATCAAATTTCCATGGACTTTATAGATGGCCTTCCCCGTTCTCGTTCGGGTCATGATAGCTTATGGGTGATTGTTGATAGACTTACTAAATCCGCCCATTTTATTCCGGTTCGGTCTAACCGAACCGTTCCTCTTTTGGCCAAACTATTTGTCAAGGAAATTGTAAAATTGCATGGAGTTCCTACTTCTATTGTTAGCGATCGTGATCCATTGTTTACTAGTGGATTTTGGAAGAGTCTTCAAAAAGCTTTAGGAACGAAGCTTAATTTTAGCACCGCTTATCACCCCCAGTCCGATGGACAAACCGAGCGTGTGAATCAAACTCTTGAAGATCTTCTTCGTGCTTGTGTGCTTGATTTTGGTGGAAGTTGGGAAGATCATATTTCACTTGTTGAATTTTCCTATAATAATAGCTTCCAATCTAGTATTGGTATGGCACCTTTCGAGGCACTCTACGGAAGGCCATGCCGATCTCCTTCTTGTTGGCTTGAGGCCGGTGAGAAGCTGGTTTTAGGTCCAGACTTTATTCGTGATTCCACGGAAAAGATTGAACTTATTCGACATAGAATGAAAGAAGCCCAGAGTAGACAAAAATCCTATGCCGATAATCGAAGAAGGAAATTAGAATTTTCTGTTGGGGATCCTATTTTTATTCGTGTTTCACCTATGAAGGGTGTTGTACGTTTCAGTCGATCGGGGAAGTTAGCGCCTCGATATATTGGGCCATTTCCTATCACTGAACGTATTGGTTCCATGGCTTATCGCCTTGCATTGCCGGCTCAGTTTTCTGCTATGCATGATGTATTTCACGTTTCTCAATTACGGAAATGCCTTCGGGATTCCGATTCTATTCTTGAGCCTGCTGTTGTGGAAGAAATTGAAGTTTCGCCGAATTTAACTTATGAGCAGCATCCTATTCGAGTTATAGCTTCTGAGGTTAAACGACTTCGAAATAAAGATGTTCCGCTTGTGAAGGTTCAATGGTCCTCAAATCCTAAGGATTGTTCTTGGGAATCCAGAGAATTCATCGAGCGTACACATCCGGACTTGCTTACTCCTTCTCCTAGAGGTGAACTTCTTATTTCAAAATTCCTCTTGTGTTAATATGCTTTTATGGTTGTTACTTTTTATTTCCATCTTATATATATTGCGAGGACGCAATTTCTTTAAGGAGGGGAGTCTGTAACAACCCGCATATTTATCGAGTTTGTATTTAAATATTTTATTTAAATATTAACTCGTTAATCGGATTTTGGTCCGAAAAGCTACTTTTTGCAAACGGTCAAATTAGGACTCGAGACCACTTCCATTGAGTTCGAAATGTCGTTTACAACTTTTTAAGTATAAACATCGATAGGTTTGGAGTTAGTGAAATTTCACTAACTTTTCCCGCTTTGGACTTTGGGTTAGTTTAGCCTATTAAGCCCAAGTTCCAACCCTCTTCTCCTCACTCTTCATAAATTTCCTAACTAATCAAGCTTTGGCATTAATGGTGGAGGGAATGGGAAATTAAAACTCCAAGCACAAATTCAATTGCAAATCCAACATTCAACTCCAAATTCAAGTAGAAGATATTGGATTCAAGCTTTGGATTGCTTCTCCTTGCTTTCAAGCTTCATCTTCATAAATTTTAGTGCAAAGGTGAGATTTTTATCTCACAAATCTAGTCTATATCAATATTGGACTGTTGGGAATGAATCCCTATCGTGTTTGCATGTATATTTGCATTTGGTTTGGATTGGGTTGGCGAAAAACTCCGATTGTTAGCGTTTTGGTGGATTTTCTGCTCCTAGGTCGTTCTGGCCATATTAGCTCGTATCGGAGTTAGGTCGTAGGTCGCATGGGCCTTAGGTCGTAGGTCGCATGTGAGTTAACCCCTAGGTCGTTCTGGCCACTTTTCGTGTGTTTGGGTTTAGGTCGTTGGACCTTTAGGTCGTTGGACCTTTAGGTCGTTGATCCCCTTGAGTCGTTAACTAGTTAAGTCGCTCGCTACTTGACTCCATTAGGTCGCTCGTCACTGGATGCAGTTAGGTCGCTCGACTCCCTTACCCACTAGGTCGCGTACTTAGTTAGGTCGCGTGACCCCATAACTGTTAGGTCGTTAGACCGTCAACCCTATAGGTCGCTTGGCCTATTTGTTTAGGTCGTAGGTCGTTGGACCTTACCTCGATAGGTCGTTCCCACTTTTGGACGTGTGCACTCTAGGTCGCTAGGCCGCCTCTCTTTAGGTCGCGTGACCCAATACAGTTAGGTCGTTTGACCTTATGTTCTTTTAGGTCGCGTCTCCTTTAGGTCGCGCCTCTTTTAGGTCGCGTCTCCTTTAGGCCACGCCTCTTTTAGGTCGTTCGAATGCTAGGTCGCTCGGCCCTTATTCCCTTAGGTCGCTCGGTCTCGTTTATGACCATAGGTCGCTCACCCCCTCTTCCTTAAGTCGCGAGTCATCGTTAGGTCGCGAACACCTTTAGGTCGCTCGACCCTATCCCTTTAGGTCGTTAGACCTCATTTTGTCTTCACTAGGTCGTACCGTTTTGGTCAGGGCGCTGCCCCGCACCCCGCCGGGGGCGCTGCCCCCTGGACCCCCGCGACCTGAACGGGCATGTCGAACCCCGTAAGCGGTGGCGTTGCCCCCGCACCCCTACCTTGGGGGGGTTGCCACCCCCCCGGGACCCCCCCTCCGTAGGGGATCTTATCTGAAAAACATTGAGCTGATTTCCTTGGATTTTATTCGCATCTCCGTATGCGATCTTTGTGACTGATTGTTTCTACACTTGCTTATGTGTTTTGTCACTTTATAATATAAAGGTTTCAATACTAGTAGTAAATATCAAAACTCTTTTAACAAACAATTTCAACTCTATTTTTAATAACAAAGCTCTTTTCTTAAACCGTTTTCCAATCTATTAGTATATACAAGCCTTTACCTCACTCGGATGAGAAATCTAATTAAACGACTTAGTAAAACAAGTGGTATGAAACGCTTGCGTTCACTTCGTCGGTTAATTCTTGGACTTGTTCGATTGAACCTCTTGTGACAATTTTATTAGTGAAGATTTACAGTTTGTTCGTAAATATTTAAGTTAAGCAAGTGGTTATGGGACATGAAGCTAAACTTCTATATTTACTAGCTTAGTGTAATTGACACTTCTCGTTGATCTTGATGATCGCTTTATGAATTAGACTAGCAATTGCGCGATGTCTCTTTCATTGCAAGGTTAGACTAGACACCACTTGTGTGATTCCATTCACACATACCTTTCTCCTTTTTGGTTAGTCTTGACCTCAATCTGTGTGATTCCATTCACACATGCGGGGTAGCTCCCCTTGGTCTTCGGACCGTCATGTGATAGGCCTCTTTCCCTTTTTATGATTTCTGGATTTCTCGTGTTGATTTCTGGAATTTATGTCATTGACTTGTTATGAGTACAAGTTTAGGGTATGATGCCCTCTTCGAATCTTTGAGAAGATTCTTGTGATATTGATTATCTCTTATTGATTGATCTTCTGCTGATCATTATTTACATACTTATAGTGGTATGTCGTTATGGATGTTTATGTTTATGCCATATCTTTTATGTTATATCACGTCATCTGATATTTATAGCTAGACTGATCCGTTTATTATTTTCTTAAATAATACTCGGGTCAGACCGAGATGTTACAGGTGCTTCTGCTTGACTTCTTCCCAGGGATTCATCACCCTGACTTTTGGCTAACTGTTTAGATTAGCAGTTTTTGTTGTATACACTTGAGATATAGACTCATAGTTGTATTCTTTTGTATAGCACGTGTTGCTATTCTTTTGTATTATCGTGGATCTTACTGACCACTACTCTGATGTACACTTTCATGTGTTAGTTATATATTCATATCTTCTTCCGCCTTTGTGATGTGGATATCTGTGACAGATTTGTGATATGATTATTTCTATGTTTGTTTCCAAAGATTATTTATAGCCACCGTGTGATAAGCAATTACATGGATGGTCGCTCCTCAACAGCCTTATTCTCCGTGCTAGTTGACAGCACTACTCCGGAGTGTTCTTGGCTAGCGTGGGTATAGAGGTGGGGCGTCACAAACTATGTTGATTATTTATGCTGAATAGTCTCATTCGAGATTATAATTAATTTTCTTTGATGTTGTTTATGATACATTCATTTCTAAGTTTAAATTAGACTGATTCGTTTATTATTTTCTTTTAAATAATACTCTGGTCAGACCGAGTTATTTCAAGATAATCGCTATCTCTGATTCTTTTGTTGCTTCAGCTTTTGGGATTTCAACTCATCTTTTGTGTAGGCTTCGAGCTGTTAGTTTTGGTGTATTGACTCTCATCTCATGTATATGTTGATGTCTATGTATATGTGCATTTGGTTCATGTGAACCATCGATTATTGTAGCATGTATCCAGACTTACCTTCCGCTATATCTAATATTTCTATTCTGATGTGATTGTACTTATCTGTGTTGTTGTTATTATGAGTTGTTCTGAATTTTTCTTAAGCCACTGTGGTTTTGTTTTAGATTTGGATTGAATATTATGGTTGGGAGTAATTTACACAACTCCTATCGATGTAATCAATTCTCTTCTAAGGCATAACTTACGGATGGTCGCTTCTAACAAGCCTTATTCTTCGTAATAGCAGACGTTATTCCTTATAATAACCTTTGTTATTGTGAGCAAAGAGGTGGGGCGTCACAACTGGGTATCAGAGCTGAGATTCAGAACAAATTATAATAAACACAGAATATAAGTCTAATGGAACATGTGTTACAACTATTCGATGGTTTTATTCGTGCCTTTCTAATCGATTCCTTCGTTGTTCTTAAACCTTTATCCTCTTTAACATGTTGGAGTATGTCTGGGGATAAATCTCATATTCCCGTAGTATTCCATTTGTTAAATTCCTATCAATCTTAGATTCGTAGAAGGTTTTATTTTATTTCATGGCCGTTCTATTAGAGTTCTTTTCGATACGGGTGCATCACATTCATTCGTGTCAAGGGAGCTTGTTGATGTTATTCCTTTGGATGTTGTTAGTCTTTGCAACCCTTTGAGGATTGTGAATCCTATTGATGGATCCGCTACCCTTGGTTTGTTATGTGTTGATGTTGAGATTATTCTATACGGTCTTTCCTTTCAGCGAATCTGCATGTTATGGATCATCTTGGTTTTGATATGATTTTGGGGATGGATTGGCTCCTTTATGAAGTTCAAATCCTCTGTCCCGAAAGAACTTTATATCTCAAGCATCCCGATGCTATCGAGCAATTATCTATTATATTTCGAAGCATGGACCATACTTCGAATGCTATCATTTCTTCCTTCGAATCGTAGGATGTCATAGCTAATATTCCAGTTGTTTGTGTTTTTTTTCTGATGTCTTCGAGCCTATTTTGAGGTTATCGCCGAAGAGGGCAATTGACTTCCGTATTGATCTTATCTCTGGTGCTCATCCTGTCAATCGTCCTCCCACGAGGATGTCTTCTAAAGAAAATGAGGAACTCAAGCAACAATTATCTGAGTTGGAAGCCAAGCAATTTACTTGTTCTAGCTCATCTCCTTGGGGCGCCGCCGTTGTCATTGTTAATAAGCCAGATGGTAATCTTAGGCTTTGCATTGATTACCGCAAGCTTAACGAGCTCACTATCAAAAATAGGTACCCATTACCTAGGATCGACGACATGTTCGATCAATTAAGTGGCGCTAAGCTTTTCTCCCAACTCGATCTTGCTACCGGTTTTCATCAGTTACGTGTTGCGAAAGATAGCATTCCTCTTACCGCATTCCGTATTCGTTACGGTTCTTACGAATGGCTTGTTATGCCGTTCGGTTTGACGAATGCTCCTGCGTATTTTGTTGATATTATGAATCGGATATTCCAGGAATATCTCGATAAGTTCGTCTTGGTTTTCATAGATGATATTCTTATTTATTCCAAATCTGAAGCCGATCATATTCAGCATTTGGAGATTGTTTTGAGCACTCTTCGTCAGCATCAGCTTTATGCCAAATTCTCCAAGTGTCGCTTCTGGGAGAATAAGGTGAAGTTTCTTGGTCATATTGTTTCCTTCGATGGTATTTCTGTCGCTCCTTCAAAGATCGAATCTATTCAGAATTGGAAGAGGCCCGAGACCGTTACTGAGATCCGTAGTTTCCATGGATTGGCGAGTTATTATCGCCGGGTCATTAAGTACTTTTCTCATATTGCTTTACCGCTTACCACTCTCACAAGAAAAGATGTTCCTTTTATTTGGTCGGATAAGTGTGAGATTTAAGTTAAAAGATCTCCTTACTCATGCTCCTATCTTAGTGGTTCCGGAGGGGAATTATGATCTTGTTGTTTATATCGATGCCAGTGGTTATGGACTCGGTGCTGTTCTCATGCAAAAAGATAGAGTAGTTGCCTATGCTTTTAGACAACTAAATCCTAACGAGATTCGTTATGCTACCCATGATTTGGAGTTAGCCGCTATAGTCTTTGTTCTAAAGATTTGGTGACATTATTTATTGGGCGAGCGTTTTGTTCTTCACTGACCACAAATCTCTGAAGTACGTCTTCACTTAGAAGGAACTTAATATGAGGCAACAACGTTGGCTCGAATTTCTTGCTTCAAATGATTTCGATATTCAGTATACCTCTGGTAAGGGTAATCGAGTTGCTGATGCGCTTAGTCGCAAGTAGCAAGTAGTTGTTCCCATGATGCTTGTAGAGTGGAATATATTGGAAGCTTTATCTCATTGTGATATTAGAGACCGACCTTTAGTTTTTGATTCTCCCGTGCTTTTATTTAGCATGGAAGCTCGTCCTAGTTTGTTGGATCGTATTGCCGATGCCTAGAAACAAGATCCAGATCTCTCTTATCTTATTCAGAGTTGTAAATCGGAATCCCTAAGTGATAATCTAAAGGATTTCGATATTGATATTCATGGTTGTATTCGAAAGAAGGGAAGGTTGATCGTGCCTAATATTCCTAATCTTAGAAATGACATTCTTGAGGACTGTCATCGATCTAAGTACACTATCCATCCAGGCAGTAGTAAGATGTATGCTGACATGAAGCGCTTATACTTTTGGGAGGGTATGAAGCATGACGTTTCAAGTTATGTGAGTCATTGCATGACTTGTCAACTTATTAAAGCGGAACACCATTGTCCTTGTGGTCTTTCGCAGCCTCTTGAAATTCCATTATGGAAATGGGATCAGATTTCTATGGACTTCATTGATGGTCTACCTCGTTCGAGGTCGGGCCGTACTAGTGTTTGGGTGATTTTTTACCGATTGACCAAATCAGCCGATTTTATTTGTATCAAGTCCAATCGGACCGCTCCTCTGTTGGCTAAGCTTTTTATCAAAGAAGTCATTCGACTTCATGGAGTTCGTACTTCCATTGTTAGTGACAGAGATCCGCTTTTTGCTTGTGGTTTCTGGCAGAGCCTTCAGAAAGCTTTGGGCACTAAGTTTAACCTTAGCACAGTTTATCATCCATAGTCTGATGGTCAGACTGAAAGGGTGAATCAAGTCTTAGAAGATCTCCTTCGCGCTTGTATTCTTGATTTTGGTGGTAGTTGGGAAGACCATTTATCTCTTGTTGAAGTTTCTTATAATAACAGTTTCCAATCCAGTATCGGAATGGCTCCTTTCGAAGCCCATTATGGAAGGCCGTGTTGATCACCATCTTGTTGGTTGGAATCGAGGGAAAAGTTAGTCCTCGGCCCCGATGATATTCGTGAATTTTCTGAGAAAATTGGTATTATCAGACAAAGAAAGAAAGAGGCTCAGAATAGGCAGAAATCTTATGCCGATCATCGTAGGAAGCCTTTGGAATTTTCTGTTGGCGATCGCGTGTTCATTCGTGTTTCCCCGATGAAGGGTGTGGTGCGTTTTAGTAGCTCCGGGAAATTGGCTCCTTTATATATTGGACCATTTCCTATTATGGAACGCATTGGCCCTGTTGCTTATCGTGTATCACTAACTATCCAGTTTTCGGGAATTCATGACGTATTTCATGTATCACAGCTTCGTCGACGCCTTCGAGATTCAGATTCTATTATTGATCCTTGTGTGTTGCAAGATCTTAAGATCTCACCCGACTTGTCTATGGCGCAAAATCATATTCGTGTGCTAGCTTCGGAGGTTAAACGCCTTCTGAATAAAGAAGTCCCGCTTGTGAAAATTCAATGGTCCGCAAACACCAAAGATTGTACTTGGGAAACCAAAGAATTCTTCGAGCGTTCTTATCTCGGTTTTCTCTCCTCTTCAGGTGGGGGTGAGCATTCTTATCCAACTTTTCTATTTAAATCTTTGTTGTGATGAATAATTTGGGTTATAAACAACTTCTAGTATGAAAATTGTGGGGACACAATTTTTATAAGGGGGAGTTTGTAACAACCATGATTTTTGGTTACTATCGAAATAAAAATTTAAGATAGAAATTTTAATTTGAAAAAAATAATAAAGAAGAAAATGCAATTCAATTGCTAGGTCAGATGAATTCATCTTGGCGATAACATTTGAAAAAAAAAATTTCAGAGCAAATCATGTTGCAAAGTCAGTTAAGTTGTAATCTTTTCTTGCCTTCACGTGTATTTGGTATTGGTCTAATCAAAAGCAAAGTTGAAACATTTTTCTTTGCTGTCACTAAAGTTTTAAAAGCAAAAGCTGAACACGTTATTCACCATCATCATTTAGTATGCAAGCTGTGTCCTTGTTTCTTCACTTATGCATGTCTCCACATAAATGCATATGTACCATAAAAGTTGTCGGCACACTTCATTTTTGACTTGGGCACAAAAATGTGAAAAGAAAAGTAAAAGCCGCATTTTTCATTTTGTTTCAAAATTCCAATAAACACTTCATCCTTTCTTTTGTTCAAAATTTCCACTAGCTCTGCAAACTTATTAATGGCAGTTCATTTCTCCCTCCACTCTGATATAAGTTGCTAACTGGTTCTAAAGCTTGAATTTTTGTTGCTGACTGATTTTAAAATGAAGTAAAGGTGAGTGCCAAACTCACATTTCTAATTTATTCGTTGCTTCACTATTTGCGTATAAGATGTATTGCACACAAATGAAGTCCAGGCCTTCTTCAGTGTGATGTATATTTTTCTACTTCGTAGTTCATGTTTGAGATTATTAAATATAATTTGTGATGGGTAACCCGTGCTTATACTGAGTGAAATTTAACTTGTAAAAGGTCACGATTTATCCCCTTAGCCATATAATGTAGTTCTGAACATTTTATAAATTCATGTGTGCAAAAAGTATACGTCCAGACCAAATTTGCGTGAAAAGAACAATGCCCAGACCAATATTTTAAATCATGCATGAATATATATTTTGTACGTGTAAGGGGTTGCCTGGCCAACATCTTTTTTTTATCAACTTCATTTGGTCAGGCAAGGTTGTAACTTGCGAAATGAGTTTCAAAGCATTGTTATTTAATTATCACTTGCGTGCAAAGTATATGTAGGCCAGCTCACCTATTGTAACTACTTCTTTTTTTTCGTGCAAGTAGTAATGCACGAATCTAACTCTAGGTACATTATATGTTTTTTCTAATTGATGCTAAAAGTAATTTGGCATTAGAATGTCATTTATTTTTCATGTTGCCCTGGTCACGTTGTTTATATTTACTTCATTCGTGCATGGTGGTAGACGTGGCACAGGTTGCAATATCTTGTGTATCTCATTTTTGTACAGGCAGTGCCATATTTTGATGCACATATAGCTCTGCTATTTTGTTCCTTCTATGCGTGTAAGTCATATTACCCAGACCACCATTTTTTCGTGTGTACGTGCAAACTATATTGCACAGGCACTTTAAATTTATTTTCATATTGCGTGTGCAAGCATGTTGTCTACAAGTCCAGATCCTCGTGTTTTTCTTTCAAATTGTACGTACAAATTGAGTTACACGAAACCAAGTCCAAAGCATGTTGTAGTGTGCATGCATTTTGCTAAGCCCTGGTCACAATTTTTGCTTTACTGTTTGTGCCAGGTGTGCAAACTAGGTGCCCAGATCTTATTTTTTGTGTTTCATTCTGTGCTTGGAATTTTGTTGCCCAAGTTACTTTAATTGTTTGCCTATTTCATTTTGTGCAATAATGTTCTTTTTTAAAGTATTATATAAAGTTCCTGCATGTAGTAGCGTGTGTGCACGTGTATATTGCCCCAGGCAGTGAAATATTTGGTGAATATTAAGTAGTGCAGTCTAGTGATTTATTTACGGTTGAACCGGTGTTTCATTTTGAAACTTAATTTTTTGCCGTTATTTTTATAACCGGTTTTTACCCCGATGTTTATAATTGAAGTGTATTGTTTTGATGAGATTTTGACGAATAAAGATTACTGTTGTTTTGACTTCAGTAACCGTCAATTTAAAATGAATTTTAAAGCGGCTATCTTGCAATCAAGAAAACCCGCAACGCTGATTTTTACATTTGTTTTTTGGGTATTTTTTGAAGCGCAATTTCCTCGTCGAAATTGCTATAGATGTTGCTATTTTAATCACGTGTTTTAAAAAAATCGTTTTCAAATAAAAATTGTTTCCAAATTTTTACAGTTTATGCATTCAAAAGAACGAGGAATCGATATAAACGCTTCAGCAAAATTAAGGACTATGAACCCTTACTTTTACTGATCCGATTAATTCCGGACTTGTCTGTTTGAGAACGTAAATTCTATTTATCCAAGACACATAATTTTGCACTTTCAAGGAAACGATGATGAGATTTAAACGATTTGCAAAAGTGCGGAGTATGGAACCACGCTTTTACTAATTCGGTTAATTCCGGATTCATTAATTGAAATATTTGCCTTGAAATTGCTGTTTGAAGATTTTGATGATTTTGTTGGGATTTCGAGCCACAACGATGGACCTTTTGGTCAATGACCAGTACTAGACCTTCGGGTCATATGTTGGACCTTCGGGTCATTTGTTGGGCACCAAATATTATGATGACAATACTTGGTAGGCTTCGGCCATATGAGATGCACGTGCGGCGTAGCTTAGACTTGCCATATGTTGGGATCGATCCACTTTTATGCTGATTTTCTAGTTATCTTATCTTGATTTCTAGGTTTTTGTGTATTGCTATTTGGAAATCAATTGTGAATTTGAAAGTTGATTTTAATGGAGTTTAATGAGACTTCTTCATTTAAAC
Organism: Allium cepa; assembly: GCA_030765085.1. NCBI lineage: Eukaryota > Viridiplantae > Streptophyta > Magnoliopsida > Asparagales > Amaryllidaceae > Allium > Allium cepa. The sequence goes on along the minus strand of CM060943.1, from coordinate 867,235,067 downwards.
TACGTTGATTATTTATCCGTAATTGTCTCATTCGAGGTTATAATTATTTGATTTGATGTTATTTATGATGCATTCATTTGTAAGTTTAAATTAGATACATCCGTTTATTATTTTCTTTTAAATAATACTTGGGCCGGACCAAGTTATTTCAGGATAATCGCTATCTCTGATTCTATTGCTGCTTCAGCTTTTGGGATTTCACCTCATCTTTTGTGTAGGCTTTGAGGTGTTACTTTTGGTGTATTGACTCTCATCTCATGTATGTGTTGATGTCTATGTATATGTACATTTGGTTCATGTGAACCATCGATTGTAGTAGCATGCATCCGGACTTATCTTCCGCTATATCTGAATTTCTATTATGATGTGATTATACTTATCTGTGTTGTTGTTATTATGAGTTGTTCTGAATTTTTCTAAAACCACTGTGGTTTCGTTTTAGAATTGGATTGAATATATATCGTTGGGAGTAATTTACACAACACCTATCGATGTAATCAATTCCCGTCTAAGGCATAACTTACAGATGGTCGCTTCTAACAAGCCTTATTCTTCGCAATAGCAGACATTATTCCTTATAATAACCTTTGTTATTATGAGCATAGAGGTGGGGCGTCACAAAACTGCAATCATCTTTGCAATCTACAACCTGAAGCTCATCAATTTAAATTCAAGCTAATTTAATAACGATTCAACAAGCAGTAACTCTTAATAAAGAAATTCCAGATTTCAGGAAGAAAACTTCCTCTATTCTTTAATAAGGCAAGTAAACATATATTTTTAAAGCTTAAGTAAATCTAAAACTGTGCGTGTGATTCTTGGGTTAAATTTGTGTTTGCATGTGTAAATGGATCTCCGAATATATGATTGTATTTGATCTGTATATGTTTGGATGCCAGTTCTTCTCTACTTCCTAAGTTTTGAGAGTAAACAAAAACCTTAAATTCAAAATCATCTTATCTGATCATTATTTGGAATTCAGTTCCAAACATAGTTGATTGTTTAAACATAATTAAGTTTTAAAAATTTTAGTTAAATGAATTAAGTTTCAAATTTGCTGGAAATTGGAAAATAACAGTGGAAATTTAGAAATGGGTTGAAATCAAGTGCAATGATTTGTAAATTCAAGTATACAACCTAAATCCCCTATTCGAATTAGGATTTTTAAAATAAAAATCATAATTTTTAGTGGAGTTTTGGATGTGCATTTCTTAGATAATCAGAAAATTGGTTTTGGTCATTCTCGGTGTCGAGAGAACTCGAGAGAGGTCGGGATTCTTATCGAAGCTAGCATAGCGATCGGGGAGGTCGGGAAAAATGTCTGGAGGGAGGATTGATCACCGTAGCGACAGTGATTGGTCGAGTTAGGGTTTAGAGTGGGTTCTAGATGTTGATTTTTGAACAACTGGTGCGATGACGAGGTGGCATCGAGTCAGGCCAGGATGGGGGAGGATGAAGTCGACCGCATGGCGAAGGTCTTGGCAAGGCGGTAGGGGTTCTGATGAACGGAGCATGGTGGTGTTAGGTGAGGTTTTTCGACATTGTTGTGTCTGATGGTGCTGCAAGTCTTCAATTTCGTTTAGGTGACCGAAGGGAATACTGGATGGTCGTAATCAGTTAAGGAAGTCAAAGCAGACTTGCTAGCGATGACGGAGTTCATCGATGTTGCTTTGCCACCATGTGCACGTGCATGGTACACTGGCGTTTAGGCGAGTTTTAGTTGTTGCTGTTGGACCAGAGAAGCAGAAAGAAGGGGGAAGAAGGAGAGAGCATCGGGTTTGCCCAGGTTGTTGCTCGTGTGTTTTTGCCTGTTGGACCGGGTTGTGCTCGATATTTTTGAGAGGTAATGAAGCTCGAGGGTAGGCTTGTAGAGTTTTGTCCTAGTTTGTTTAAACCAGGGTTTAAAATTTTAAATTTTAAATAAATCAATTTTAGGAATTTGAATAAAACGAGTTTTAAGAGTGTTTTCTTAAATCAATTTTTTATGCAATATATGTTCATATATAACATTTGATTTAAGAAGCTATGTGATTTGTTTAATTTAAATTTGTAGATTAATTTAAACTTAATTATAGAAATGTAACTAAGTGTTAATCAAAGGATAAAATGTTTAAATTTATTTATGTAAATGGTAATTAAGAAAATAATAAGATAAATGGATCATCTTAAAGTTGATTTAGGTTTTGATGATTAATGATTGGATTAATAAAGTAATTAAAGATTGATTACTTAATGTAATTAATTAATGGGGTTTATTAATTAAAGGGAATTAATAATTTAAGGATGATTAATTTATTTAAGGAAAAATTACATTATGTAATTAAGTAATGATAATTACTTAATGTAAGTAATTTAAAGGATTTATTGTTAAGAATCAATTAATTTAATTAGTAATTAAAGGTCAATCACTTAATTAATCAATTATAATAAGGAAGGTAATTACTTAATGCCATTAATTAAGATAGGTAATTAATGGGTAATTACAAAAGGTGATTTATTTAATGGGAGAAATTAAGGGTAATTACTTAGTATAATGAGTTAAAAGATTTATTAATTTATGAAATTAATGAATGTGAATTAATTAAAGGATATTTAATCAATCTGATTGTCGGATAATCAAATTTGGGTAATTAATTAAGATGGTAATTAAAGGTTAAGTATTGTAATGGGTTTGAGAATAATTAATTTGTGTAATTAATTTAAAGTCAAATTACTTAATGTAATTAAAGAATGATTAATCAAGGATGATTAATCAAGATAAATAATTAAGGGATGATTAATTAATTGGATATAATTTATTAATGTTAAATAAGCAAGATTTACAAGTAATAAGTAGTTAATTAAATTAATTAGAAATGGTATGACTAATTTATCTTGCTTATTAATGATTGAATGATATTGAATGCCTTGGATTTATTTGTTATCCCCATTACGTGATCATGATGTTATGTGATATGAAATGTTTTTGTAATATGATATGTTGGTTAAACAGTGAAAATGTGGTTATCTATGATGAAATGTTGTGTAAAGTGACATCCAGTATTTAAAAGTAAATTGTATTCACTTGAATAACTTGGGTTAAGATGACATTGGATTCGAAGAGACAGGAGTCGGGTATTAGCAAATACCCGCAACCACTTCGATTCTTTATAGATTGATATGTGAAATCAATAGGCTAGAATAGAACGATTTAAGTGAATTGGACCATTTAATCTAAGTTTTGGTACTTAGAAATTTATTGTGATGTAAGTGATGTCTATAATGACTTGTGAAGTTGTAAACTGATACAAGTTACCCGGGATACAAGTTACCCGGGTTATATAAGTTGTATGCTTTTGTATTCCATGTCAAATGGATTTACTCACGCTGGTTTCCAGCCTGACCCGGGTGTTACTTTGATGTAATGCTCGGGTTAGACAGAGTATTACAGATTTACAGGTAAGGAAGTTCTGGAGCTCAGGGGACAAGCTAGATGGCAGGAACGTAAGGAGTGTATAAAGCTGTGATATATTGTTATTTATTTAGGGCAAGTTAATTTAACTGTCCAAGTGATTGTGTAAATGCTGTACTCTGATGTATTAAAATGTAATTACTGATACAGTTTTCCTTTGTAAACTATTATTTTATGTGATATTATATGTTGATCCGCTGTGAATGTGAGGTTTCTATGACTTGTTTCTATTTCTTCTTCTTTCTCTTTTCTTCTTGTCTGAAGTATCTGGAATTTTCTGAATCGCAAATTTCGAGTCGTTACATTTGGTATCAGAGCAGAAGGTTAAGCGAGAACGTTGGCTCTGGTGGGTATACTCATTAAGGATAGGGTTAATGGTACCCTAGAATGAGTTGAGAGTGTGTGTGTGTGTGTGTGTGTATGAGAGCGTACTTGTTATTTTCTTATATAAAATTTTTGAATGATTTTATATAAGAATATATATTGATATATAAAGCAATATTTTTGTCTAATAAATATTAAGGTAATTGGTTGTTAAATTGGAATTAAATTAAGTGGTAATACAAATACAACCAAATTGAAATTAAATAAAGATAAGTTTGAAATGTATTCAAACCGAAATTAAAATATTAAATTTGGGGAAGAATTTCGGAATAAGATAATAATGAATTGGTTTCTAGATATGATAATCTTAGTTATTATCATAAATGATTGTTGTGTTTAATAATAGAATGTGTATTAATGAGAAAGAAAAATGAAATGTTTTAGGGAGGTAAGACATTTAGGCAAGTATGACTTATAAATTGGAAGCGAAGATGAGTATAACTTCTAAATTGAAGTAAGTTTTAAAAATCTAAGTCTAGAAACATTTGAATTGTTTCAAAGTAACAAAGAAATTATAAATAATATTATTTAATTAATTTGAATGATAAGTGTTCTAATTCAAACAAGAGTTGTTTGAAAATTTAAAGGAATTTGTTTTGAATTAAAAACCATGGGTGGTTAAAAATTAAAGTAACTTAGTGTGTAAAGGGAATAATGGGTGGTTAAAAATTAAAGTAACTTGGTGTGTAAAGGGAATAAGTATGAAATAAACTCTAAGGTTGAGTTTTGAATTTTCCTTGGAATGTGATGTGAAACCCAAAGTGATGTAAGTTTTTAAACTTAAGTGGGAAGGTTATTAATATGAAATTTAAAATTTAAATGGGAATTCAAATTGTGTAAATTTGACTGGATTAAGTAAATTGAATTTAACTTGGTGGAAGTTAAATAAGTTGGAATGAACAGCCTGATTTGGGAATTTCAAGATGAAATTGGGATTTAACTTGGGAAGTTAAATGGTTGATTTGAATAGGATGTGGTAGTATATCCATTATTGAGATAAAACGGAATCATTTTGGACTTAGGATTTGAATGTTTATGATAAAACTTTAAAGGGTTAGTTTCAAAACTGAAATTTGATGATAAATTGAATTTCAAAGATTTAGTTGTTTAAAAAGGGATTTGAATCATTATTTGAACTTTGAAGTAGGTTTATAATGGAATTTTGATTCATAATTAAATGTTTTAAAGATATAAGTTGATTTGATTTAAAGGATTAAATCAACATTTAAAAATTTAACTCGAATTTATATAATTTGGGATGGTTTAAATTTGAGATTTGGATTGAATTAGTTCAAATTGAATTTGATTTGAATTAATTGGAATTGTGATTGAAGATGTATAAGTTTAAAAATTCAAATGGGAATTGGGATTAATTCAAACTGAATTGATTCAAAATTGAAATGGGTCCAAATTGATTTGAATAATTTGGAATTGTGATTAAAGTTGAATAGGTTTGAAATTAAAATGGAATCCGATTTGAATTTAGAAAGAAATTGAGGACCAATTCAACTTGAATTGGGACTAAATCAATTTCAATGGAAATTATAGTTATTTAAATTGGAATTGAGTCAATTTAAATGAAAGTGGAAATTTAAATTGAGTTGATTGGAAATGGAGGTTGGAAATTGAACAGTTTGACTCTGGACTATTTTCAAAATAAATTGTTTCAATATAAATCTATTTTTCAGAACTATTTACTATACAACTTTTCTTTTTAAACCTAAAACTATCTTATACTTGTTTTACAATTAATTTTGGAACTATTTAACAATTTTTCTACTGTTTTATAAACTAATTACTGTTTTCAACTACTTTATAACTAATTACTATTTTACAACTATTTTGCAATTATTTAAAATTTCTATAACTATTTGACTATTTTTCAACTATTTTACAATTACTTAACTATTTTACAGCTATTTTACAAACTAATAATTATTTTTCAACTAATTATCTATTTTTAAATTCTTCAAGCTATTTTCAAAATTTTAAATTGGTCAGAGTTCAAACTGTTGTGAATGAAGTAATAACTCAATCAGAAATGGAAGCAATTGAGAATAAGTGAATAGAATTAAAGGAAATGTGAATAGAAACGGGAATTGATTTGGCTACTAACCAATAAAGATAATACGTAGGATGCACATATATTATTCTACTCGCATAGTGATTTGATCTAGATTCGAACACAGAATTTCGAGATAGTTATATCGATCCGAGTTGGGATTTTTCACTCGATTTTCGACGGCGAACCTGGATATGGATTGTTGATTGGTTATGGATATTCTCTATCATAGTTATGGCTATGCAAGGAGAATGGAAGTTTCTGATCAAGAAACCAGACTGAGTCCGTACTAGGAAGTCGGGTAGACGATACTAGTTCGGAAATGAAATTGTGTGATCGAGTGAGCGATCAGATTGGTATAGCATACGGATGATATATGTACATCGTACAGGTTTGAATGAAATTGATACTGGGAATTTTTGGATAAGAAATGTGAAATGGTTTTGAAATCGAAGGTAAATTTTGTGAAATATATGATGAAGTAAAATGGAAATTGGATATTTCTATGGTAAAATTTACTTTATGGAAGTGAGTGATTTGGTAAGTGACTTTATAGAGTAATCAAATTTGAATATTTGATTTAGAACAAACAAAGTTATATATCTTTGTTATATAAGATAAATCTCCCCTTGATGAATATATATATATATATATATATATATATAAAGGATCTTATGAGAATGATTTTGAGAAAATTTGGAACATTTGGATTTGGAAAGGCTTTTTGATTTTTGGGTAAAATCAATATTGGAATTTGGAAAGCCTAGTTTGAGAATTATCGATTTTGGGATAATCGATTTTGAGGAAGGAGATTTATATGACATTCATATTAGGTGTATGATTTGGAAGATACTATATGTGTATAGTATAAAGTGTTTTGAAAATGACTCTGGAGAAAAAGGCGCTCCCTTAGAATGAACTTCTCAGGAGTACCATAGGTTGGTACTGCCTTGAACCCTAAGGAGGAGTTCAAAAGTTGATCATGTGAGGAGTCTGGACAAAACTAGTTCCTGAGAATTATGTGTAGTGTGTAGCGAAAGTTGAGGGCGCTGATGCCCACAGAGGCATTTAGGTTATGCTGTGACGATAGTTTAACTCGATGTCACTGCGATCTACGGTAGACTATAGCAAAAGTCGTGTGTGCCATTGAGAGCCAACAGTCTACGTTTGTACATTGGTAGACTACGACCTATGGTAATATGGTGAAAGTCGGGCGTGCTGCTGAGAGCCAACAGTCTACGTTTGATTTTATATCGGTAGACTGTGACCTATAGAGACATTGTGTAACGACCCGCTATTTTGGACCATTCAAATTCGACAATAAAACCGTACATGTCCGACTTGAATAATTCAAAATACCGAATTGTTAATAAAAATTTGGCAAAACTTAAAATATACAGTAAATAAATCAATCATAGATCACTTACACAGAGTAATACAATGCAGCGGAATAGATCAAGAATAGTAGTTTATGAAGCTACTATATACATTGGAGATAGAAATAAATACAATTGAATATCTTAGATATAGTGAAGTCTCCAGTATGCGCAGATGACTTCTCTGAACAAATCAACAGGATGACTGAAAGGATAGATAGCTGGTTCTTCAAGCAAGGCTCCAACTTCGAAGGTGAGTCTCAAATGCTGTATCACTCAGTCTGACCCGAGCGTAAAGCAAAACACAAAACACTCGAGTCAGGATTAACATTCTTATATCTATAAATCTAACTCAAGTGAAATATCAACTGAAATATAATTAACTCAAAGAATGTTTGGAATAACCATCCTCTAAGGGTCCATGGAACTATCTACAGGGTAGAAATATACACTATAACACCGTGGTTCTTTCATCTTAATTTATACTTCAAAACCAAAACATCATTTTCACTCCAAATATCTCTATATTTCCCAAATAGTGTTTATATATATTAAATAATTTATACAGTAAAGTATTTTCAATTCCCTCAACTTAACAAATCGTTTCAACATTAACCCAACCTTCCCATTCAAATTAAATTCAAATCCCAATTTATCAATCTCAAATTCAAATTTGAAATCACAAAATACCCCCTTTATATTCCAATATATTTCAAACTTTAAGTATTCAACGTTTCAAACTAATTTTTATTCAATTTAGCTTCTAAATAATAAATTCAAATTTGGTTCAACCTAAATTTATATTTTAATTCAGTTTAGTTTCTAAATAACAAATTCAACTATATTTATTTCAAATACAGATCTAAATCTCGAAATCGCCATTTAAATTCCAATATAGCTCAAAGCTTTAATATTTACAAGTTCAATTCAAGTCGATTTAATTAAATAAATCCTTATTTAAATACCATTTTTAATAAACCCAAATGTACCTCCCAATCCTATTTTTTCAATTTATTACGAGAAAGATCTATTTGAAATATAGATTTCCATAGATACTCAACTATATTATATGTATTAAATCAATCTAATTTAAATCAAATATTACGACTAAATCTATATATAAAATTTCCATTTATATAATATCTTAAGAATCAAAATTTATTAAACCGTATATTTCTTTCCAAAATTATAGAAATAATTTCAAAATATTTATATGGACCAACGGTGTCTGTATATATATTTCCTACCATATAGTCAAGTGCTACGGATATTTATCATTTCAATCCGTACACTAAATATATTCGGGTGGATATCATTTCAACCCGAAATCCAAAATTTTAAATTAAATCAAAAATCGCTTAGGTCTATCATTTCAACCCGTAACGAAATTATCCTATTCTAAAGTCCGTTCGGGTATGTATCTTTTCAACCCATAGTGATTTCTATACTAATAGGGAACTTGTAGAGTGATAACAGATATGAAAATAATAATAACAACAAGCATATATCATCAAAATAAATATAAACAATAAGATATGGTATCATATCCCATAAGTGAACAGTTACCGATAAAAGCATATATAACAATTTAAATCTAACAGCAGCATATTTCAATTGTCATTTCAATTGAAATTAAATTTAATAAATAAAAGAACGTTAATCGTGAGTGATTGCTCACCTTTCGAGGCTAGAGATATATGATGATGAAATAAGCTACGAAATCCAAAGCAACGCTGGATGGACAAGATTTGATGCAGAAAATAGGCACGACGGACAAGGCTGATAATGGGAAATCGATGAGAATGAATCGAATCAATTTTGATATTACAGAAAAAAATATAAATTATTATGATATTAATTCTCCCAAAACCAATTTTCAAATTAAAAATGTATATTTAAAATCTATATATACCTATATGTAATTTAAACATAATTCGTCCAAAAAAAAACCATTGTATTATATTTTATAGTCAATAATTATTATAAAAACAATATAACCACTTATTGTAATATATATTACTTAAAAAAAAAACCCATGAAAGCAACCTATATATGTTCATAATAAAAATGTATATATAGAAATTCCAAATGCATAGCCTATATTCGGTTATATATATATATATATATATTACGTAAGTCTGAAACAAACACCTAAACGCATATATATGTCTCGAGATTTATAAACAACAAAATACTTATAATGACACATGCACTCATATACTTATATAGACTGTGAACAAGTATACATACTATGCCGTATAAAATCCAACACTAAAAAAAAGTAAACTCACACTGAAAACATTTTAGTCAATTATTAAATATATATATTAACTAGCGTATAAAACTAACGTATCCTGTAACTTTATAATATATAAGCTATATCAGATATGAAACTATCATTATATCAGATATATAAATAGTTAAACATTTTATACAAAACTATCATAACTTTATTAAATTAAACATACATTACACACTTACACAAATAGACCGTAAACTGTAAAACTTCACCCATTTTAAAGTGGTAACAATACGCTTGCTAAAAATATAACCCACATAGCTCGTACTTCCCTATAAAACTATATAAATATTTGTAAGCTAACCATTAATATAGTCTAATTCACAATATGCATACCTTTATAACTTTAAATCAAATGTGTATATATATACTTATAACCAGTTATTCACAAAATACATAGCTTTAAACATATCATATATTTAAATACATATACAATCGACTGATAAGATGAGTATGCTTTACGTTTTATATATGTACTAACTTTTTATATAATATTTATATATACACTTATCAAATTTTATAACATGCGAACAAAATTTTATATTATATAGAATCTGAAAACTGCAAACATTTCATACTTGGAACCATACTATATTTATAAGATGTATATATGCTATCTTAAATCAAAAAAAAAAAAACTTACTTTGCTATAATACATACAATATTACTGCATAGATATACATTACTGACATATATTAAACTATATATTAACTAATATATAACCTTCAAACTTTTAAAATTGAATACCAACGTGACACATAAAGTATAAAACAATCAAGTTATCAAATCTCTATACATAGTATAATATCATACACACTATGAACGAAAAAAAAAAAAGAAAAAAAAAAAAGAATACTGTTATGAACTCATATATATAATACCATATGATACATAACTAACATGAATTTAAAATCATGTAGGACAGATCACATATTCCAAATACAGACTTATAGAAAATATACAATAACACATATATATTATAAATATATGCTAACCTATTACTCAAAGATAACGTGTGGCATGATTGTTGATGGTGAAGGCTCTGAGGATGGCTGAGCATGCAGGCGATGACAACACGGGTAGAGAGATATGTGCATGAGAGGAGGAGAGAAAAACGCGGAGGGAGAGGGATGAGTTGGATGTGGTGGGTGACGAAGCGATGGGAGGTGGAAGCACGGTAAAAGAAGGGAGAAAATAGGTGGATCTGTAGAAAGAAAAATGGAAGAAGGAGGAGGAAGAAAACTTAAAATGAGGAATGAGATTGGAAGTGACAGCAGTTTGCAATATGAAAGAAACGAAGTCAAACAAGGTTATAAAGGCAAAATAAATAAAGAAAAGAACCGTTGCATACGAAACGTATACAATAAATATGAATTGATTTGAATAGTAATGGTCAAATTCAGCTGAAAAGATTAAAGCGAATAAATACGGAGCATTGGTTATGGTAAAGTAACGCACAAAATTAGGGGAATAACAAAGGAAAGGACTGGTCAAAATAAATGAATGTAAACGTGCAACGAATATAAAAATCTATATAATTGAACCGATGGAAACGAAGGAAGCAAATAAAAGAAAGGGAACGAAGGAAAAAAAATGAGCTGTGTCCCGAGCATAAATAAAAGTGGTAACGTATGAGAGGAATGAGAAAAACAAACGGGCACAATTTGAAATCAATGCAATAAAACGGCCAAAAGCTGATTTTTAGGAAAATTATTAAAGAAATATTCCTTGGGCTGCGCGTTTGAGATCCGAAAAGGCATGGAAATCAAAAAGTTATAATTTAGATTGGAATGAAAACGTACAGGAAATAATAAAGGAAAAAAAATAAATGCGAAATAATCATATAGCATTTATTACGTTTCAAACTTTTGACATGGCATGGGATGGAAACAGCTGTACGCTAATTGAGAAGCTATTAAAGCAATTTATTATTAGTGGCATGTTATACGTTTTTATATTTATTTATTTCCTAGATCTCAATTCATATCTGATTATACTATGCAGATTTATCTTTATTATTAAACGTTCAAAAAGAATAAAACGTATACAAATTTTCTTGATTTTCGAAACAAAATTAACGGCTAAAAGATGATGAAGGGACAAAATATAAGAAAGGGAAAGAGATGAATGCGTACAATTATTTATAAGAAAAGAGAGAGAAAAGAAAAACCCACAATTAAAAATGAATGAATGAACGCTGAAAGTCAGTCAGGAATATAGAAGGTACAATATGAAATAATGGTAATCACAACTACTTTTTTTAATGCAGACCTTAAATCAACCCTTAAAACATATACTTCATATATGTAGTTAAATATAGTATATACTTCTCTTCTTCTTTGGTTCATATGATATATGAAACCCTTAACTATCGTATTTATAGCTGACGACATATGTATAGATATACTAAATATGCACTAAAATAAACTGGAAATGGTGACACAAAAACCCAAAATCAAATATATATATATATTTAACATGACTAGAAATCAAACTTCAGTAAAACTATATACTAGTATCAAGACTAACATATATATATAGCTATTATAACACATATAAATTAAATAAAACTTGGTATAAATACGCTTTACTATATATACACTTCAAATAGACCATCATACATATACAGTGGTTTTCCAAAATAACTATATATGGAACGTACTCAACATACTTAAAATTTACACACCTTGCTGAAAAGCAAAAGGAGACCGTAAATTTATTACCCACGCTATTGATATTTATACCCAATAAAAATGAACTATGCTACCAAATTTACATCAAACTTAACTTATATTATAGTATAAATAATAGTTTATAAAGTTTTTGTACTAGATCTTATAGGTATAACCACAACCAAACTTTAAAATATATGTACACAGCTCGTACTACAAATCATTAATATACATAACATATTTTCTTTTCTTTTTCAAAATTTTATTATTAATAATTTCTCAAAATCCAATTCAATACGTTAAATACCAATTAAAAATTGCTAAAATTTTATGGGTCGTTACACTCTCCCCCACTCAAAACTTTTCGTCCCCGAAAAGGAATAAAGTAGGAGAATAGAAACAACCAGATGAAAAATTTAGACTTTGAAAAACAAATTAAAAAATTTTATTTAAAACCACATACTTTTTCTTTTGTTATTATTTAAATTGATTAATATTTAATAGATTACTCATTTTATCAAATCCATTCAATTAATTATGAGATCAATTATTTATAAAACACTAATTTTTCTCTCTTATTAAACCAGGTAGAATATAAATAAACAATGTTTTAAAGGATATATTCAAAAGAAGGAAAGAAGGAAAGAAGATAGATTCGGAAAAGAGAATATAGTTGAATAAATAAAGCAGGGCAGATAAGGTAGATTCAAAAGAATAGAATCGGGCAAGAATCGTACATTTCAAACCATGAGAGTTTCAATTTCAAATATTAACACAAAATTTCTTTGTTGGAAATACTTTTATAATAAATACCTTTTATATCGAAATAAATCTTTTCTTTCAAAAATATTTTTATAACTCGATGTTTCAACAAGTTTATCCTCGTTCTTGCAGACTCTGGCCATGCGTTGATCAGGCGCAAAGCTAGAATTCTTCAAGTACTTAGTAGACCTGTTTCAACAACCAGTGAAAATACTTGAAAAAAACTTTAAAAACAGATATGGAAAGTACAATCCAAACAAAACAACCAAACCAAAACCTTTGTCCGATCATGGTTCGCAGATACACAATGGTTACGCCTGGGTCCCCCAGGAAACAATCCATATCCGTAAGCTTTCTCAGCCCTGCGAGTTACGCCATGATGACTAGTAGAGTGCAGGATACACAATGGTTACGCCTGGATCCCCCAGGAAACAATCCGTACCCCTAGGCAAGACTCAGCCAGGCACTTGCGCTACTATTCGCGACCTACACAGATTGCAGGATACACAATGGTTACGCCTGGATCCCCCAGGAAACAATCCGTACCCCTAGGCAAGACTCAGCCAGGCAATTGCGCTGTGCATTCACGAGAGAAAAAAAACCATGGGTTACGCCACGGTGGGAAACACTCGAGTATTACATCCGGAAAACCGAAAATCAGAGAGAATAATATCGATAGAATGAATCCACGATGTGGCCACAAAGCGGATATCAAGCAGAAGGCACTTTCCATATCTTTACTTCGAAAATATATATCATATAGTACCTTTTCAAATCACTTTCAAATATTGTACTTATATAAAGTCCATATATATAGGATTCCTTTCTCAAATCGAATACTTTCCAAATCAATAGTAGATCAAATCATACTTATATAGATTTCGATTAAATAAAATCTCTTTCCAAATTGAGTACCTTTCAAATCAATAGATTTCAAATCAACCTCATACTTATACAATCCATTTTATATAAGTTCGACCACTCCCAAATCAAGTGCTTAGTAATCTAAGGTTCTCAATTTCAAATTATTTCAATACCAATTCAGTTTCAAAATCATATATGATTTCACCAAATTTTCTTCCAAATTAAATGTCTGAATTTCAAAGTTCCCAAAATAATAGGTGTAGAAAATTATCCTAGTTTCCAAATTAAAATAATTCAAGTCAAACAAATTCATTTCCAAAATCACCATATAAGTACTGGGTTTTTTTTTTCAATTTAATTTTCAAAACCAAATATTTTTCTCAAAATCAATTATATTCAAAATGGTTTCCAAATTTATAATTATCCCTTTAAAACCTTTAAACTATTTACTTCGATTTGAAATATCCAATTTACCTTTTTGAAAACCATTATTTAAAACTAAAATTCTTTCAAAACATTTAAAAACTAAATTCCATATTAGTATAATTAAAATAGCCATATTCTCTTACTTAATAAAAGGTTTAACCTCATACAACAAAACTTGCATACTTTATCAAATATTTTATACCTTTCGAAATATCTTGGTTTTTAAACCTTTAAACCTTGATTTGGAAGTGCTCGAACCTTCAAAATAGTCGGTGAAAATCAATTTCAAATCCAAGAGATGGAAATCAATTTTTATAAATAGAGTTATTCTAAGTCAAATCAAAAACACGAGGACTGAACACCGGTCTTACTTCAAATTGTTTCAAATATATACATATATCTTTCGAAAATATCAAATTATACTTCGGAATTTGAAATCAAAAACGGTTTTACAAAATCACTCGCATAGCGAAGCTATTAAAGTGGCCTCTCCCCCACTCTGAAACTCGAAAATCAATGTCGATGATGCGTGCACTCATCACCGAAATTATTCTCCAGCGACATAAGTGAGTTCTGGACTTCTATTTTCTTGAAAACTTCTTTGAAATTTCTTCAAAATTATTGGAATTCATTTGAATTCATTTGAAATATTTCTTATTCGGAAAAATACTTTTAAATCGTATTATTTATATATAATTTCCAAAATCTTAAAACCAATTTCAAAATACCGGAATTCAATTCTCGAATTTCAAATTTAACACTTCAATTATAAATCATTTTTATATAAATCAATTTCTTATAATTTTTTCAAAATTTCAAATCCTTTCAAAACCCTTTTTATATAGAATAACATTTCTTATTTGCTTTATATATAGGTATATAATCTCTACCGAAAACATTTTCTTTATATATATAGAATAAAATCATAGTTATCAAAATAATAATTTCGGTATAAACAATTTCTAAAATACAAACAAAACCCGATTTTCAAAGGATGATTTAAGGATGGATTTCAAAACAAAGATAGAGATTTAATTTAAAGGAACTCTAATCAATAGAATCCTGATTCGAAGATAGACTCGATCGAAGATGAGATAATTAAGTTACAAAATAGAAGATGGATATACTTCTATAAATCGTGGGCGACCTTTACCTGTCAACCGTGATTCCAAAATTAGATCGGTGTAGAATTCTGAGGCAATTCGACATTCGATCGTCGGAGATATAGAATTCGGCATAACAAGATATATCAGCATCGTAAACCGAGGATACAGGAATCTTCGGTGAGTCAATGCCAATTGAAAAGGAGTTTTCACCCCCTTTACAAATCATTCAATGGAGTTATGGGATACTCCAGAATCAAACGAATATAAATAGGGAGAGACAGAATGAATTTCGAAACCGAGGGACATTCCAAAACTCAAAGGAAATTGAGTCAAAAAGGAAGAGATTCAACTCGAACGAAAGTGATTCTGTAAATAAATTTACCATATATGCTAAGTTTTGCCTAGAGCCAAAGCTCTGATACCAACTGTAACGACCCGCTATTTTGGACCATTCAAATTCGACAATAAAACCGTACATGTCCGACTTGAATAGTTCAAAATACCGAATTGTTAATAAAAATTTGGCAAAACTTAAAATATACAGTAAATAAATCAATCATAGATCACTTACACAGAGTAATACAATGCAGCGGAATAGATCAAGAATAGTAGTTTATGAAGCTACTATATACATTGGAGATAGAAATAAATACAATTGAATATCTTAGATATAGTGAAGTCTCCAGTATGCGCAGATGACTTCTCTGAACAAATCAACAGGATGACTGAAAGGATAGATAACTGGTTCTTCAAGTAAGGCTCCAACTTCGAAGGTGAGTCTCAAATGCTGTATCACTCAGTCTGACCCGAGCGTAAAGCAAAACACAAAACACTCGAGTCAGGATTAACATTCTTATATCTATAAATCTAACTCAAGTGAAATATCAACTGAAATATAATTAACTCAAAGAATGTTTGGAATAACCATCCTCTAAGGGTCCATGGAACTATCTACAGGGTAGAAATATACACTATAACACCGTGGTTCTTTCATCTTAATTTATACTTCAAAACCAAAACATCATTTTCACTCCAAATATCTCTATATTTCCCAAATAGTGTTTATATATATTAAATAATTTATACAGTAAAGTATTTTCAATTCCCTCAACTTAACAAATCGTTTCAACATTAACCCAACCTTCCCATTCAAATTAAATTCAAATCCCAATTTATCAATCTCAAATTCAAATTTGAAATCACAAAATACCCCCTTTATATTCCAATATATTTCAAACTTTAAGTATTCAACGTTTCAAACTAATTTTTATTCAATTTAGCTTCTAAATAATAAATTCAAATTTGGTTCAACCTAAATTTATATTTTAATTCAGTTTAGTTTCTAAATAACAAATTCAACTATATTTATTTCAAATACAGATCTAAATCTCGAAATCGCCATTTAAATTCCAATATAGCTCAAAGCTTTAATATTTACAAGTTCAATTCAAGTCGATTTAATTAAATAAATCCTTATTTAAATACCATTTTTAATAAACCCAAATGTACCTCCCAATCCTATTTTTTCAATTTATTACGAGAAAGATCTATTTGAAATATAGATTTCCATAGATACTCAACTATATTATATGTATTAAATCAATCTAATTTAAATCAAATATTACGACTAAATCTATATATAAAATTTCCATTTATATAATATCTTAAGAATCAAAATTTATTAAACCGTATATTTCTTTCCAAAATTATAGAAATAATTTCAAAATATTTATATGGACCAACGGTGTCTGTATATATATTTCCTACCATATAGTCAAGTGCTACGGATATTTATCATTTCAATCCGTACACTAAATATATTCGGGTGGATATCATTTCAACCCGAAATCCAAAATTTTAAATTAAATCAAAAATCGCTTGGGTCTATCATTTCAACCCGTAACGAAATTATCCTATTCTAAAGTCCGTTCGGGTATGTATCTTTTCAACCCATAGTGATTTCTATACTAATAGGGAACTTGTAGAGTGATAACAGATATGAAAATAATAATAACAACAAGCATATATCATCAAAATAAATATAAACAATAAGATATGGTATCATATCCCATAAGTGAACAGTTACCGATAAAAGAATATATAACAATTTAAATCTAACAGCAGCATATTTCAATTGTCATTTCAATTGAAATTAAATTTAATAAATAAAAGAACGTTAATCGTGAGTGATTGCTCACCTTTCGAGGCTAGAGATATATGATGATGAAATAAGCTACGAAATCCAAAGCAACGCTGGATGGACAAGATTTGATGCAGAAAATAGGCACGACGGACAAGGCTGATAATGGGAAATCGATGAGAATGAATCGAATCAATTTTGATATTACAGAAAAAAATATAAATTATTATGATATTAATTCTCCCAAAACCAATTTTCAAATTAAAAATGTATATTTAAAATCTATATATACCTATATGTAATTTAAACATAATTCGTCCAAAAAAAAAAACCATTGTATTATATTTTATAGTCAATAATTATTATAAAAACAATATAACCACTTATTGTAATATATATTACTTAAAAAAAAACCCATGAAAGCAACCTATATATGTTCATAATAAAAATGTATATATAGAAATTCCAAATGCATAGCCTATATTCGGTTATATATATATATATATATATTACGTAAGTCTGAAACAAACACCTAAACGCATATATATGTCTCGAGATTTATAAACAACAAAATACTTATAATGACACATGCACTCATATACTTATATAGACTGTGAACAAGTATACATACTATGCCGTATAAAATCCAACACTAAAAAAAAGTAAACTCACACTGAAAACATTTTAGTCAATTATTAAATATATATATTAACTAGCGTATAAAACTAACGTATCCTGTAACTTTATAATATATAAGCTATATCAGATATGAAACTATCATTATATCAGATATATAAATAGTTAAACATTTTATACAAAACTATCATAACTTTATTAAATTAAACATACATTACACACTTACACAAATAGACCGTAAACTGTAAAACTTCACCCATTTTAAAGTGGTAACAATACGCTTGCTAAAAATATAACCCACATAGCTCGTACTTCCCTATAAAACTATATAAATATTTGTAAGCTAACCATTAATATAGTCTAATTCACAATATGCATACCTTTATAACTTTAAATCAAATGTGTATATATATACTTATAACCAGTTATTCACAAAATACATAGCTTTAAACATATCATATATTTAAATACATATACAATCGACTGATAAGATGAGTATGCTTTACGTTTTATATATGTACTAACTTTTTATATAATATTTATATATACACTTATCAAATTTTATAACATGCGAACAAAATTTTATATTATATAGAATCTGAAAACTGCAAACATTTCATACTTGGAACCATACTATATTTATAAGATGTATATATGCTATCTTAAATCAAAAAAAAAAAAAAACTTACTTTGCTATAATACATACAATATTACTGCATAGATATACATTACTGACATATATTAAACTATATATTAACTAATATATAACCTTCAAACTTTTAAAATTGAATACCAACGTGACACATAAAGTATAAAACAATCAAGTTATCAAATCTCTATACATAGTATAATATCATACACACTATGAACGAAAAAAAAAAAAAAAAAAAAAGAATACTGTTATGAACTCATATATATAATACCATATGATACATAACTAACATGAATTTAAAATCATGTAGGACAGATCACATATTCCAAATACAGACTTATAGAAAATATACAATAACACATATATATTATAAATATATGCTAACCTATTACTCAAAGATAACGTGTGGCATGATTGTTGATGGTGAAGGCTCTGAGGATGGCTGAGCATGCAGGCGATGACAACACGTGTAGAGAGATATGTGCATGAGAGGAGGAGAGAAAAACGCGGAGGGAGAGGGATGAGTTGGATGTGGTGGGTGACGAAGCGATGGGAGGTGGAAGCACGGTAAAAGAAGGGAGAAAATAGGTGGATCTGTAGAAAGAAAAATGGAAGAAGGAGGAGGAAGAAAACTTAAAATGAGGAATGAGATTGGAAGTGACAGCAGTTTGCAATATGAAAGAAACGAAGTCAAACAAGGTTATAAAGGCAAAATAAATAAAGAAAAGAACCGTTGCATACGAAACGTATACAATAAATATGAATTGATTTGAATAGTAATGGTCAAATTCAGCTGAAAAGATTAAAGCGAATAAATACGGAGCATTGGTTATGGTAAAGTAACGCACAAAATTAGGGGAATAACAAAGGAAAGGACTGGTCAAAATAAATGAATGTAAACGTGCAACGAATATAAAAATCTATATAATTGAACCGATGGAAACGAAGGAAGCAAATAAAAGAAAGGAAACGAAGGAAAAAAAATGAGCTGTGTCCCGAGCATAAATAAAAGTGGTAACGTATGAGAGGAATGAGAAAAACAAACGGGCACAATTTGAAATCAATGCAATAAAACGGCCAAAAGCTGATTTTTAGGAAAATTATTAAAGAAATATTCCTTAGGCTGCGCGTTTGAGATCCGAAAAGGCATGGAAATCAAAAAGTTATAATTTAGATTGGAATGAAAACGTACAGGAAATAATAAAGGAAAAAAAATAAATGCGAAATAATCATATAGCATTTATTACGTTTCAAACTTTTGACATGGCATGGGATGGAAACAGCTGTATGCTAATTGAGAAGCTATTAAAGCAATTTATTATTAGTGGCATGTTATACGTTTTTATATTTATTTATTTCCTAGATCTCAATTCATATCTGATTATGCTATGCAGATTTATCTTTATTATTAAACGTTCAAAAAGAATAAAACGTATACAAATTTTCTTGATTTTCGAAACAAAATTAACGGCTAAAAGATGATGAAGGGACAAAATATAAGAAAGGGAAAGAGATGAATGCGTACAATTATTTATAAGAAAAGAGAGAGAAAAGAAAAACCCACAATTAAAAATGAGTGAATGAACGCTGAAAGTCAGTCAGGAATATAGAAGGTACAATATGAAATAATGGTAATCACAACTACTTTTTTTAATGCAGACCTTAAATCAACCCTTAAAACATATACTTCATATATGTAGTTAAATATAGTATATACTTCTCTTCTTCTTTGGTTCATATGATATATGAAACCCTTAACTATCGTATTTATAGCTGACGACATATGTATAGATATACTAAATATGCACTAAAATAAACTGGAAATGGTGACACAAAAACCCAAAATCAAATATATATATATATTTAACATGACTAGAAATCAAACATCAGTAAAACTATATACTAGTATCAAGACTAACATATATATATAGCTATTATAACACATATAAATTAAATAAAACTTCGTATAAATACGCTTTACTATATATACACTTCAAATAGACCATCATACATATACAGTGGTTTTCCAAAATAACTATATATGGAACGTACTCAACATACTTAAAATTTACACACCTTGCTGAAAAGCAAAAGGAGACCGTAAATTTATTACCCACGCTATTGATATTTATACCCAATAAAAATGAACTATGCTACCAAATTTACATCAAACTTAACTTATATTATAGTATAAATAATAGTTTATAAAGTTTTTGTACTAGATCTTATAGGTATAACCACAACCAAACTTTAAAATATATGTACACAGCTCGTACTACAAATCATTAATATACATAACATATTTTCTTTTCTTTTTCAAAATTTTATTATTAATAATTTCTCAAAATCCAATTCAATACGTTAAATACCAATTAAAAATTGCTAAAATTTTATGGGTCGTTACACATTGCGA
The DNA here is from genome assembly GCA_030765085.1 of Allium cepa. Classification (NCBI taxonomy): domain Eukaryota; kingdom Viridiplantae; phylum Streptophyta; class Magnoliopsida; order Asparagales; family Amaryllidaceae; genus Allium; species Allium cepa. The sequence continues at coordinate 867,213,824 of CM060943.1, read as the reverse complement.
AAGTCGAGAGGCCGTGAGAACATAAGACTACATTGGAACCTGACTGATGTAGTCTGCGACCTATGTGGGTGTAAAGAAGTTTCATTCTTTTTGCAGCGAAATTCGAGGGTGCTGATGCCTACAGTTACATGGACTTTTGCTGCGATGGCAATGTAACCCTGGATGTAACTGTGATCTGTAGCGGGTTCCATGGCGTAATCGAGGGGCGCGGAGGCCTACAGTTATCTATGGATTTTGCCAGGAAGGCAACGTAACCATCGGGTTAACTGCGACCGTAGATGGGGGTGATGATTTCCAGAGCATTCTCACTAATGATATTCCTTTATTTCCAAAAATGTTTTCTATATTTTCAATAAAATTATTTTCCTAGTATTTTCACTGGGTGTTCAAATGGGTTTACCAAGTACTTATAGATTTTCAGTCCTACGCCTAATCAACATATGACCGAATTTCTGTGAGAACGAGGATGGACTTGTTGAAACATCAAGTTATAAAGTAATATTTTTATAAAACTATTTTGGCAATATTATAAAAAATTTAAAGTTTTTTAAAAATATTCAAAAAGAATAATTTTTCTAATAGTAAGTATTTAAAATAATTCTGGCTTCGTTCCTTTTTGGGGTTGAAAAGATTCAAAGGGGGAAGGAATGTGATAATTACAATTATTGGACATCGGATAATTAGATAAAATATTGATTTATAAATTGAACAAATAAATGTGATAATCTCCTTTATAATTTTTTAAAATTGATAAAATTAAATGTTTTCAAAACAATAATAATGTGTTATTTTTTTACATATGTAAGTAGGATTTTAAGTAAAATTATTATTTACTAATTGAATTTGTGTTCGCTTAAAATATATATATTTGAGTTGAATTTTAAATTGAATTTGAATTGGAAATTCAAAAGGATAAAGATCTTAAATATTTTGGATTTAAAATTTATATTTTATATAATTGGTTTTATGTTATTTTCTTTAGAAGACTTATTTATATATATTAAAATAACGTATTTGCTTAATAGGATATATATATGTAAATTTTATAAAAATCACTCAAAAACATATCTAAAACATGGAAATTACAAATCTAAGCCTAAGAGTATATTTAATACAAGTGTAAAATAATGATGGTAGGCCAATGATAAATGTAGATCATTTCAACAAGTGTCCTAATTTCTTTTTCATTTTTTTAATAATTAAATCAAGATAATATAGGTTTTGTAAACATCTACTTCTTCTCTTCATTATTTTTCTATTTTCTCACTTTCAAAACAAAGAACAAACCATAAAAGAAACTCAGATCTGAGGCAAATTAAGCAAATCAAAGATTTCAACCTGGAAAATCAAGGCCTGTACTAAAAGAAGTAAACAAGATCAAATTTCAAACTGCAATCATCTTTGCAATCTACAACCTTAAGCTCATCAATTTAAATTCAAGCTAATTCAATAAGGATTCAACAAGCAACAGCTCTTAATCGAGAAATTCCAGATTTCAAGAAGAAAACTTCCTCTGTTCTTTAATAAGGTGAGTAAACATATATTTTTAAAGCTTAAGTAAATCTAAAACTGTGCATGTAATTCTTGGGTTAGATTTGTGTTTGCATGTGTATATATAAGTATGGATATCAGAATATATAATTGTAATTGATTTATATATGTTTGGATGTCTTTTCTTCTCTGTTTCCTAAGTTCTTAGAGTAAACAAAAACCTTAAATTCAAAATCATCATATCTGATCATTGCTTGGAATTGAGTTCCAACCATAGTTGATTGTTTAAACATAATTAAGTTTTAATTTTTTTAATTAAATGTGTTAAGTTTGAAATTTACTGGAAACTGGAAAATAATAGTGGAAATTTAGGAATGGGTTGAAATCAAGTGCAATGATTTGTGAATTCAAGTATACAATCTGAATCCCCTATTCGAATTAGGATTTTTAAAATAAAAATCATAATTTTTGGAGGAGTTTTGGATGTGCATTTCTTAGATAATCAGAAAATGGGTTTTGGTCATTCCCGGTGTCCAAAGAACTCGAAAGAGGTCAGGGTGCTTGTCAAAGCTAGCATGGCGATCAGGGTGTTGGGAAAAATGTCTGGAGGGAGGATTGATCACCGTAGCGATGGTGATTGGTCGAGTTAGGGTTTAGAGTGGGTTCTGGACGTTGATTTTTGAATAACTGGCGCGGTGATGAGGTGGCATCGAGTGAGGCCAAGATGAGGAGGATGATGTCGACAGTATGGTGAAGGTCTGGACAAGGCGGCAGGGGATCTGATGGATGGAGCGTGGTGGTGTGAGGTGAATTTTTTTGACATTGTTGTGTCTAATGGTGCTGCAAGTCTTCGATTTCGTTCTGGTGATCGAAGGGAATACTGGATTGTCGTAAACGGGTAAGGAAGTCAAAGCAGACTTGCTGGCGATGATGGAGTTCGTCGATGTTGCTTTGCCACCGTGTGCACGTGCACGGTAAAATGGCGTTTAGGTGAGTTTTAGTTGTTGTTGTTGGACCAGAGAAGCAGAAAGAAGGGGGAAGAAGGAGAGAGCACCGGTTTGCCTAGGTTATTGCTCGTGTGTTTTTGCCAGTTGGACCGGGTTGTGCTCGAGATTTTTTGAGAGGTAAAGAAGCTCGAGGGTAGGCTTGTAGAGTTTTTTCCGGGTTTGTTTAAACCAGGTTTTAAACTTTTAAATTTAAAATAAATCAATTTTCGGAATTTAAAAAAATCGAGTTTTAAGACTGTTTTCGTAAATCAATTTTTTTATGCAATATATGTTTTTATATAACATTTGATTTAAGAAGCTATATGAATTGTTTAATTTAAATTTGTAGATTAATTTAAACTTAATTATAGAAATGTAACTAAGTGTGAATTAAAGGATAAAATGTTTAATTATTTTTATGTAAATGGTAATTAAGAAAATAATAAGATAAATGGATCATCTTAAAGTTGATTTATATTTTGATGATTAATGATTGGATTAATAAAGTAATTAAAGATCGATTGCTTAATGTAATTAATTAAAGGGGTTTATTAATTAAAGGGAATTAATTATTTAAGGATGATTAAATTATTTAAGGCTAAATTACATTATGTAATTAAGTAATATAATTACTTAATGTAAGTAATTTGAAGGATTTATTGTTAAGAATTAATTAATTTAATACTTAATTAAAGGTTAATCGCTTAATTAAACAATGATAATAAGGAAGGTAATTACTTAATGCCATTAATTAAGATAGGTAATTAATGGGTAATTACTAAAGGTGATTTATTTAATGGGATAAATTAAGGGTTAATTACTTAGTATAATGAGTTAAAAGATTTATTAATTTATGAAATTAATGAGTGTGAATTAATTAAAGGATATTTAATCAATTTGATTATTGGATAATCAAATTTGGATAATTAATTTAGATGGTAGTTAAAGTTTAAGTAGTGTGATGGGTTTGAGAATAATTAATTTATGCAATTAATTTAAAGGCAAATTACTTAATGTAATTAAAGAATGATTAATCAAGGATGATTAATCAAGATAAATAATTAAGGGGTGATTAATTAATAAGATATAATTAATTAATGTAAATAAGCAAGATTTATAAGTAATAAGTAATTAATTTAATTAATTGGTGGTTAATTAAATTAATTAGAAATGGTATGACTAATTTATCTTGCTTATGAATGATTGAACAATATTTGAATGCCTTGGATTTATTTGTCATCACTGTTATGTGATCATGATGTTACGTGAGATGAAATGTTGCTGTAATAGATATGTTGGGTTGAACAGTGATAATGTGGTTATCTATGATGAAATGTTGTGTAAAGTGACATGTAGTATTTAAAAGTAAATTGTATTCACTTGAATAACTTGAGTTAAGATGACATTGGATTCGAAGAGACGGGAGTCCGGTATTAGCAAATACCCGCAACCACTTCGATTCTTTATAGATTGATATGTGAAATCAATAGGTTGGAATAGAATGATTTAAGTGAATTGGACCATTTAATCTAAGTTTTGGTACGTAGAAATTGATGTGCGATGTAAGTGATGTCTATAACGACTTGTGAAGTTGTAAATTGATACAAGTTACCCGGGTTATATAAGTTGTATGCTTTTGTATTCCATGTTGGGTTTACTCACGGTGGTTTCCAGTCTTACCCGGGTGTTACTTTGATGTAATGCTCGGGTCAGACCGAGTATTACAGATTCATAGGTAAGGACGTTCTGGAGCTCAGGGGACGAGCTAGATGGCGAGAACGCATGGAGTGTATACAAATATGATATATTGTTATTTATCTGGGACTAGTTATTTTAACTGTCCAAGTGATTGTGTAAATGTTGTACTCTGATGTATTAGAATGTAATTGACTGATACAGTTTTCCTTTGTAAACTGTAATTTTATGTGATATTATATGTTGATCCGCTGCGAATGTGACGTTTCTATGACTTGTTTCTATTTCTTCTTCTTTCTCTTTTCTTCTTTTCCTAACATTCCGGAATTTTCTGTATCGAACATTTTGGGTCGTTACAAGAAGTATATATATATCTGTGTGTGTGTGTATGTATATGCACATACATATTTTAGTTCAAAGGTGTATAGATAAGACTTTTGAAAATAAATATGAATTTTGAAATATTTGAAAGTTTATATAAAATTTAGATTTTGAATCTAAATAAATTAAATTTTTATGTATATGAAGTTTCAGACGGAAAATAAATGTACATATATACCTATTTTTCTTTAGTAGTTTAATTTTAATATAATGGAGATAAACTTGTTTAATAAACTTATTTAATTGTTTTAGTTACTAGAAAAATATTTATCTTAGAAATATTAGTTTAAAAATTAATTATTAAGTTTATCTAAAAGGAAACAAATTGTTTGATTTTCTCTGATGTTAACAAATCATATAATGTTTATACAAGGTCTGAAATCAGGGTGAGACGAGCCTGTTCGGATCGGATTGCAAATTAAAAATCAAAGGTGAGTTAATCTCACTCATTTGGATTACCATTTAAATTTAAAAATCAAAGGTGAGTTAATCAGTCTGGATGTGATGTTGTGTATAATAGTATATACATTGGAGTGATTGATTCCCGCATTATATAGCGGATGAGACCCTATACACCCCGCATAATAGCGGATGACACTTTATACCACGAAATCCCGCTCGAAGTGGGATTGGTTTTTTATATTGTGCTAATATCTTTGGGTGCAGGGAAAAACATGTTGGAGGGATCCAACTGGATTCCTCAAAGTAGTGGAATTTATTTTTGAAGTCTATGTTTTATTTGATAATCTGTGATAGATTATGTTGATTATATCGGGAATTGAGAATATTGAATGTTATTTTGGGTATAGTGAGATATAAAAAATATAAAGATTGAATTTTTAAAAGGAAAATAAAAGAGGGAATTTTAAGCAGAATAATTATAGAGAATTTGGATAAATTAAGAATGAATTGGAATATAATAAAAGTTGATTTTTTTTAATTCTAATTAATAAATTCCGAGTATGGGAAGGGAGATTTTTAAATAAATGGGGATAAATGAATTTTTAAACTTAACTAATATTATTTGAAGAAATAGAGAATTTATATCTAAATTCAAGGTTTAAAATAGTTTGGGAGAGATAAAGAAGAATTTTGAAAAAAATATACGAAATGGGTATTTTCAGTTTAATTAAGATTTTAAATCATAATAAAGGAGTAAAATCTGAAATTAATGGGTTTTGAAATAAAATTGAGTAAGTAAAGGAATTTATTATAAAATGGAGTAAATTTTGGAAATTGATTTAGTGTTTGAAATTGTATTTAAAAGGAGGATGAGACAATGGAATTTATAAACTGGGTTTATAAATGAAATAAGATATCAGTGGATATTTAAAAGTATAAATTCATGGTGGGAATCTATAAATGAATGGGTAATTTGTTTTAAAAATAAATAATGGTTTTATTTTTAATGGTTTAGGAAAGAAATTTACGTGTTGAGACGTAAATTAAATTGGGATAAATCAGGAAGGATTTATTAACTGATTAAATGGACTATTTTGGAATGAGAAGTGTATTTTTCTGAAAAGCCAAGTATGTTTTCAAAGAAGATTTTTAAGTATAAGTTAAGAGTTTAAAGTTGTTTTAAAAAGAATGTTTTTGATAATTTATTACTTAAATTGGTCAAAATTTTAAAGCTAAATATTTATAAGTTAGTTATAGTAGTAATTATTTTTAAGGTTAAATTGGCATTATTATTTAAAAGATAATTATTAAATATTTATATTTTTCTAAAGTAGTTTTATTTTAAAGGTAGTTTGGCTAAAGTTTTTGTTTGAAAAATGTAACAAGGCGGATATTTTAACGGTTTTAAATTAATTTAATTAACTGAATTTGTGCGTAATTTAATAAAAATATAAAAAATAGATTTTGCAATACAAATTTAATATTTGAAGTGCGTCTAGTTAAACATGGCAACGGGTAAATTTTCGTCCAAAAATATGAAAGTTTATTTTGTGCGTAAATTTACTTCGATTTAATCATTAAAAAAGCGATGAAAATAAAACATTTTCAAAACCAAAATATATTTACATAGGAAAATTCTAAACCATCTTCTGAGCAAGATGATAGTTTGTCGTTTTTCCAAATTTGGACTTCTTTAGCTCCGTCGATCTTATTTTCCTGCATTTTTCTTGCATTTTCCACCAGTAGAAAATTTCGAATTTTTATAATTCAATCGAATCATTGAAATTTGATTTGTAATATATATCGATATATGATTTAAGTCTAATTTAATATTATATATGTTATTTATCTCTAAATAAATTTGAAGTTACTTGAAATTTAAATTCTTAAATTTATGTTAAAGGGTAATTTCAATTATAAAATGAAACCGAAATTTTGAATAAAATTTTAGGCGTGAATAATTAAATTAGAAATTTACCTGTATAATACTCAATTGCATTATATGTATAACTTGTCTAAATTTTCAAAAGTTAACTATGCAATTGAATATTATACAGTAGAAAATGTTATCAAAAGAATTTTTAAATAAATTTGAGTAGTTATAATAAATGTAAATATACTTAATCTATATGTGATAGGATATATTAAGTAGAATAAATTTAATAATAATTTGGAATAGAGAAAATCAAATTTGTCGAATAAAGTATGATTATAATAAATGACTATTTCAATTTATGATCTTTGAAATTGTTAATTTAAGAATTTGGACAATATACAATATAAATCGTATTTATAAATAAAATCTGTGTACGTATGAAAATGTTATACACTTAATTTTTATTATAAAATGTTAATAAGGATAATTAGAATAATAAGTTAATAGAATAATAAATGAGACAAACAAAATAAATTCTGTTTTGGAAAAAAAATTAATAAATTGAAATAAAATCAAATTAATGAGATATCTTGATATTAATTGAATTTAAATTGAATTTCATTTTGAAAGTAACCTTTTGTACCTAACATTAATGAATGTGTAATCAAATCAATTTAATGAAAATATTGAATTTAAAAACAAATTGTTGAATATAAATTTATTTAAATTGAAATTTATATGGTTTAAATTAATTGAATATTATGTAATTCAAGTCTATTTTCTTTTGACGGTTTCTACTACCTACTTCCTTTTCGAGGACGAAAAGTTTTGAGTGGGGGAGAGTGTAACAAGCCGGATATTTTAACGGTTTTAAATTAATTTAATTAACTGAATTTGTGCGAAATTTAATAAAAATATAAAAATAAAATTTTGAAATACAAATTTAATATTTGAAATGCGTCTAGTTAAACATGGCAACCGGTAAATTTTCATCCAAAAATATGAAAGTTTATTTCGTGCTTAAATTTACTTCGATTTAATCAGTTAAAAAGCGATGAAAATAAAACGTTTTCAAAACCAAAATATTTTTACATAGAAAAATTCTAAACCATCTTCTGAGCAAGATGACAGTTTGTCGTTTTTCCAAATTCGGACTTCTTTAGCTCTGTCGATCTTATTTTCCTGCGTTTTTCTTGCATTTTCCGCCAGTAGAAAATTTCGAATTTTTATAATTCAATCGAATCATTGAAATGTGTATACAGTTTTGATCGTCTCATCGTGTCGATCTCCGCAGCATATTCTTTCGTGTGTTTTGAAGTCTGCTACGCGAAGGAATCTGCGTAAATAATAACTGTATCGGTATCAGATCTGTAACCCTTTGTTTCCTTTGCGTTCCAAATTTTTTAACGGTGATTGTCCTGCATCAATAAATTGCTTTATTAAATTCTGAAACTACTTTGACCCTTTAGATTGCAAATATTCAATATTTATTTTCATGTGAAGTTACAATGCTTTTTTCTTTACTGATCCGACTTTTGATTTTCAAAATTATGAGCATTTATAATCGAAGAAGCCATATAGCCTATTTCATTCTATATGGGTACACGTTCATAACTTTTCAATTCACAGTGGCTCATCTTCTTCCCTTATCTTTACATACACGTTCTCTTCACCTCCTCCTCTTACCTGCTTCAAATTCTCTTCTGCATCATATTAGCAAGGCTATAGGAAAATGTCCCCCTTCCTCTCTTTTTTATTTTCTTTTTCTCCCTTCTTCTTTATATATAGATCGGCCACTCCCTGCAACTCACCTCCACTGCCCTTCCCTATGGCCGAGCATGTAAGCCACTAGCTACGCCCCTTCCTAATGCTCGACCGCAACCCAAGACCACCCCTCCGCCTCCACACGCGTTCGAATTCCACCACCAAGTATCACCTGCAAACACGCATGCACTGAGGTTCGCCATCGCCCAGCGGCCTCTTCCCGTTCTCCTCTCCTCCCTACCTCCTCATGTAGGCACCACGGCCTCAACAAATCCATCTCCACCGCCTTCCCCACCGGTTGAGATTCCTCCACCACGAACACCCGAGCCTTCGCCTACACCCATTGCCACTCCACCGCCACATGCAGCCTCAAACCCCTCTTCGTCGTCGCTCCTCTAAAATCCTCCGCCCTGGAAACCTTCCGGCCTCGCCTTGTTCAAACCACACACCCACAAAACCAAGCCTTCCTTCGACTGTCTACGGCGAAACCCCACTGCTTCTCCGCTCTAACTGTAGCGACCCGACTTCCTATCTCCAGGAAATCGCACCACTAATGAAGAAAGAAAGGGGATAGAAGAAGAAAAGAAAGAGAAAGAAGAAAGACAACAACATCAGAGAACTCACAGCGGAACGAATAAAATATAATAATTAACATAAAATATTACTCAGTATCATAATACATCAGAGTACACAACTTAAACAACAGATAATAGACAGTTATAAACTTCTGTCTAACTATACAACTCAAGATACAAGAGAAACAGATACCAAACAACACAGCGGAATCAATATATATATCTACACGTCGAAGCCTCCTGCTCCATATATCCTCCAAAATTCGTCAAGCAAACCTGAATCACTTGACTACTCATACATAATATGAGTACCCAAGAGTTTAATAAAACAAAAAATAAACACTCTGGTCAGACAGGGGTCTGGTGTGAGTAAACGGGTTAAAATTGCTTAACTTTGGAAAACCTTTGAAAAGGAAGGTATCACGTAAGACTTCCCACACATAAACATGGAAAAGTTTTTACCTTACGCTAACCAAAACATTTGATAGGAAATCCAGTGATATTATAATAGTGTCTAGGGTTTTCAAGTAAATAAGAAATAGCCGAAATTGTTACATGATTAAATTCCAGCTACTAGCCACAAAAGTGGGTGATACAAACAAAACCGTAGGGTCTCGTAGGGAAAATGGGTTTCCATCAATGGCAGGGCTACTGGGGTACCGCCCGTCACAGTACGTGGCCTAGATCACCGTACCGAGGAGTACTCCCACTTCCCTGCAACACAAGGCCGGGACCATTCCTTACTAAACAGTCCCGAACAAGACAACCCCGACGGTTGTCCGGAATTCAACCGCCCCACACAGCCGAATAAAAGGGACTTCTAGACAAGGGTAAATCTTGCTCTCCAGTGGGAGCGACCCATGAAGCCTTGCTGCACCTCCCCTGTTTTAGCCATTTCCGGTTGATGAGGCTTGAGGCTGCGATTACCTTTATAGAACACATTTATCTTAGAATGCTCATCGTCAGCCTGACGATGTGCTGAAAGCATTCAATTCCATACAAGTTCGTTCCAGGTTCGAACGAAACCGAAGGCACTATTTCGTTGCACTCATTTTGGAATCACCCTTAGAGTCAACGACCATAGCCCTTGCACTCTAATCTCCATCTCGAATCTATAAGTACTATTCCGTCAAACTCATTACGGAATCACCCACAGAGTTATACTGACGTAAAGCCCTTACACCTCGAGTCTTCACTTACTCCACTTGGATTAATGACCTAACGTTTAATTGGAATCAATGTGGTTTTCGGATTCCAAATATGAAAACCCGATCCCGGTCTCATCGAAACCAAAAGCCATTTTAATGTCCAAGTTGTACTTAAGGGATTAAACAGTTTAACTTATATTGAGGATGATATAAACAGATAGATGAATAACATTATCCCAATAGATAATTCATCTCACAAAGCAGCATATCACATATCTCATAGACATCCAAATCATCCAGTATCAACCAAACACCCAATATCAATCATCCAATATCATTCAACATCCAATATCAATCAATCACCCAATATCAATTATCCAATATCATTCAACATCAAATATCAACCATTCAATATTAACCATTCAATATTAACCAATCACCCATAGCAGAATTGATAAATTCTTAATCAATTTACTTAACCTCTAATTAAATTAATTACTATCCTTTAATCACTTGGATTATCCTAACTCCTGCTTCATTGATTTATTACAAATCCAATTCATTAATCATCTTCAAATGATCTTTCTAATTAATCTTCCTCGATTAATTATCATTAATTACCTTCGAGTAATTATCCTTAACCATATTCAGTAATTAATCTTTAATTACTATCGTTAATTACAATAATTAATGATCCTTCATTAATTAATTAACTATAATTAACTACACTAATCCTGAATTAATTACAATTAATTAATCACACTTAAATTAATTACTTTAATTAATTACTTACATTAATTATATTAATTAATAATCTTTATTAATTACTTAATCCTTTAATTAATTAAATAATCAACTTGTAATTAATCATCTTATTAACCATAAACAGTCATTAACAATTTGTAATTACTTATCTTAATTAATTAACTTCTTAATTAATTATTTCTAAATTAATTATATTAATCCTTGATTAATTAATCAAATTAATTAATCTTTAATTACTTCATTAAGTAATAAATAATCAAATTAAATTTACAATTGATCCTTAATTAATTACTTTATTAATTAATTACAATTTTAATTAATCACACTTAGTAATAAATCTTGAATTTAATCTCGTTTATTAATTAATCATATTAATTATCTAAGATAAATTAAGTAATTAACTCTTAATTACTTACATAAGTAATAAATCTTAATTACTTTCTTAATTAATTACTTAACAAATAATTAATTACATTATTAAATAATTCTTAATTCATTAATTAATTAATTAATCCATAATTAATTAACTTTAAACAATTATATTAATCAATTAAGTGATTCCATTAATCACTTTAATTAATTACTCCCATGAGTAACTTCTTTAATTACTTCCATAAGTAATTACCTTCTAATTATATTTGAAAATTAACCATTAACTACTTAATTAATTCATAATTAAGTGATCATTTAAAATTATAAATAATTAACTAATTATTTAAAATTAATTAAACAGTTAATTAATTAATTACTTCTAATATATTTCAAAATCGTTAACTAATTAAGATAACATCATTCTTAATTAGACTTTTACTTATTAATAAATCACAATTTAATTAAGTACCTTTAAGTTCATATCAAAATAAATTGTTCATAAATATCTACATAGATAAATTATTTGAAGTTAATCCAAATTTTAATAACTTAAAAATAAACCTTTTCTATAGGTTTACAAAATTCATATCAATAACTCAATTGGAAAAAAAAATACATTTGGAAATAAATTTTAAAACTCAAAACATCTAATTAAACTTATTAATTTCAATATAAATTGAAACTTAAGTTTTTGAACATTTCTTTAACTTAAAATTTTATTCAATATTCAAATGCAAAACATTCCCCCTTTTTAAATTCAAAAATTCAAATTCAATTTAGTTAAATTACTTTTATGAGAAATCATTTTTAACCAATTTAAAATTTTAAATAATTTCAAGTTACACCTTTTAAAAGTTCGATTTAATTTTGTTCAACAACAAGTTTTTAACTTGTAAATTTTTTACCTTTTATAAAGTTTTAACATGATTTCTTTTTATTTACAACAGGTTAAATCTGAAACTTCACTTCACAGTACTCACCAAATAACACACGACCACACTCTCGAGTAAACACGGCAAAAACACGCGACCCTCTCCGAGCTAAACCCAAACCTAACTACCCCGAGTCCAACGCGAGAAAACACGGAAGCGACTTCGAGTTGCTATCGTCTTCACCAAAACAAAGTTCCAGAATCCAACCTGACACCATCTTTGCACAGTGCACATATCCACACGCCTCCGGCCACGCTAGTTGATCGCGCCTATCGCCGTCCATCCCACATCCACCCACAAACACGATCGAACAACCAGTTTGCACAAAAATCATCTGAATCGAAATTTCGCTCAAAATCTCAAAACTGCAGAGAAGCTCGACCACAAATCCATCCCCATTACCGCCATCGCGTCGCCGTTCATCCTCTTTGATCCCACCTTAGAGACACCACACCCACGCGCAATGTCCAACCTAAAAATGAGCGAGCTCGATTCGACTTACACGAGGCAATGTCTCACATTCATGCCGAAAGCAATTGTAGCCAATAAACCCTAATTTCCCCAAATTTCCTTAATTCACTCATTAGAAATTTTTTTTTGCAATTTCCCATCTTCTACACTTCATTATCTAGCTTCAATCAAAATTTCAAACTACATTGTAGCATGGACAATCAGTAATTACCAAAAACCCCTAAACACTCAAACCAAAAATTCTCATAATCTACCAAACTAAAAATTACAAATTGCATCCCTAAATTCATGATTTATCATCACATTTTCATACATGTAATCAAAATTTGAATTTAAGATAATTAATTTTTATCAAATATTCAAGTTTTATTGTAAATCCTTCTTTTATAATTATTTGTTGCATTCTAAATTATGAAACTATTTTTATAATTATCAACGAACAACAACACACAACTTCTCTTCAATCCATAAGGTCAAATGCTTATGTTATTGAGATATTTGAATTTGTGAAGTAAATCTGTTCTTAAAAAAAACAGAACAGGGTGTTTACAGGCATAAAGGAATATAACTATAAATTCATAGGTAAATCTAAGTGATTTCCAGCCAACATCAAGGTAAATTTCAGATCATCACATGCATGTAGTACAACCCAGATCAAACTGTTTTTTTAAAAAATAGTTTACTCACCTGTTAAATTATAGAGGCAGAGCACAGCACAGAGTAAGTTTTAACTTCCAGGCTTGAACTTTAATTTAGTAAATGCATTTGCTGATGAAGTGAATTCCTTTGCATGCTTTCAAGTAGTTGTTTAAAAGTTGAAATGGCAGATCTTCATGTATTTCAGGTTTAAATTTTGAATTGCAGCTTGTAAATTTCAGATTGTCTTTTGCTGAAGAACTGTTTGATTAAGGTTTGATTTATTTTTGTGATTATGAATTTCAGGTAGCATTTGGTTTTTAGTTTTGGATTTAGTTTCCATTTTCAGGTTTTGGAAAAAAAAAAATTCTGTTTTGAGCTAAGGAAAGAAACAAAGAAGAATTTGTGAAAAACTCATTTTCTTTTCCTAAAAACATTTATTAAAATTAAAATGAAAATAATGCCACTTGTCATTAATTTGCACGAATTTCACAAACATAATTTTAAAAGTTAACAAGTGTTATTGAGATAATTAATAGAGTTACACATGTCATTTTGTATTATTTTTTTAAATTGAATTTTATTTAATTTTAAATGTAAACATAAATTTACATATTTACTTACTTAATTGATAAATACTTACATGTATATAAATAAGTTTTACTTTTAAAAGAAACTATCCTAAACTAATTATAATATAAATATAATCTTATACATGTATTAAAAAAATCTAAAACTTATACATTTATAACCATTTAAAATTTTAATAAAAGAAAACAAAACAAAGCTTGTTTGAATCATTTTTAAACTATCTTATTTAAAAATAAGTAACAATCTTAAAATTTTGAAAACAAATAAACTAATCTTTAATTTATCTTTTGAAAAACATTATGTTTTAAAACAAAGCTTCAATTTCAATATTTATTCATATATAATTTATTAATAGATTAAATTAGATTTTTAAAACAAATATCAAATTATAACATATGCTTACATATATTACAATTTGAAAATTCAACTTTTAATTTAAAGCAAAAGATATTCGCATTCACAATATATATCAAACATATATATTATAAATAGAATAAAGTTTATTAGCTTTTGAAAAACAAGTCTAACCAATTTTTAAATTAAAACTACAAAGGAAATTATCAAACCAATTAAATTATTATTGCAGATTATTAAATCGATATTGCCCAAATTCCGGGTCGTAACAATCCTCCCCCCTTAAAAGAATTTCGTCCCCGAAATTTAAAAGCAAAGGTAATTTAATAATCCAACAAAGATTTTGATTTCAATTAGTAAAGCATTCCTAACAACCAGTTACTAACAACCAAAGTAATCAATCACAGAAACAAACTTAACTAATTATCCTGACATATGTAAGAATAAAACTCTAATATTATCTCGAGTTTCCCAAGTAAAAATCACCGGAAGACTCGCTCTACAAAAGTCAACAAACTAACTTCACAACCAAAATCCAGAGCTCAACTCATCTCTAGATCCATCAATCTAAACAGAATATCAGACTATTCTCAAATCCAGCTCAACATCCAACTCCAATTGAACTACAAATTCAACAATCAATAATAAATCATACACATACTCCCTCAGAGATACGTGAAATACAATGAACTCTAGCTATCCAAACTGGCAATTCAATCTCATAGACAACAAATCTCATCTTATCAGAACACAGATAAGAAATCTCAAATGCCTCAGAACTACCCATCCAATCTTATCCACTATTAGTTCTCTTAACCAGAGAAATCCTAACAACAAATGAAGTCTCCAACTTCGAATTCATACTCCTTATCTCAAATCTGTATATCTCAACAGACAATCCTGGGCTACCAATTCTCTTCCTGGTCAGATTAATCTATATTGATACTTCCAGAAACAACTAGACCAAAACAGTTCCTGGATTCTATTCAACCGAAAAGTCTTCCAAGATCCGACGAAACCAGAACTCAAGCTCTACTACCCAAACAATAGCAAACAGAACTAGCTTCCTTCCTCGTACAGCTGCTACCTTGCTTCCGCTGCACAACTCTGATTCTGGAATAGATAAGAATACTGTTGATGAACACGAATACAAACTTATCCATTATCTCCGGGAAACCTTGTTCATCAAATCCATAAAAATCGGAGTGACTCATCTGACTCAGTCACACAACCTTATAACAGAATCCAATTCAAAAACAAGGTCTATCCAAATCCAAATTTCAAAAATAAATTCTTGAGCCGCTACACCAACTCTACTTCTCCAAGAACCATCCAACAACCAGGCTAACAACCAAATCACTTCTGGAACAAAAAAAAATGGAACTCCACTCCAGATGCAGACAACCTCTGATTACATTAGTAGCTCCTACTTCTATATGAGAATCCTTAGTCTCAAACAAAAGAATGCTCAAGAAAATTCCAAACCAATCGCAAGTCACTTTTGCAATCCAACCTAATTCGAATTCCAAAGAAACTGTTCGCTCTTTACCAATTTGAACAGCTTAAAGCTTTTCCAAACAAGGTTAATTCTTCAAGAAAACTTCCACCAACTGCTTTGGCTGCTGATAGAAGAACCAATAAGATTCCTGAACCATCGGAGAAACAACCACACTGCTGCTTCCAACTCTATCTCGATGATACTGCAGGGCTAAAAGATCTTCTCATCAGCACACCAAACTCTTCGAGCTGAACTGCTACCACAACTATCCAAGACTTCAAATCCAAAGGCTCCTCGAACCCCAAAACCATCAACAAACCATACAATGGACCTCCGAGTTGGCAGACAACCCAAAAGAAACTCGGACTCCAAACCAAGCATCAACATCTCACTCTCCTGAAGATGACCAATGAGACCATGCCTAAGTGAAGTAACTCATAGACCTTAGTCCCATATTCCAGAACAGCCAACTTCCATACTGAAGATCCAAACAACTTCTACTCAGATAAGTCTTCCCTGAGGCAGGTAAAGGCTGCTCCTCAATCACTTCTAAAACTACTTTAAGAGAAAACACTATCAGAAAATATCTATGGATACTGCATCTCATCACGCAGTTACTAAGATACCATCAGTTACTTATGCACTTCCATCAAATCCACACTCAAGAATAATTCGCTCACCCGAGCGAAACCCAAACTTACATTTCAAAGCTAAACTCCGAATCTCTTAAAAAGATTTCCTTCGGATATAAGAGAAATCCTTACTCCAAACAACAAATCTCACTTGAGACGGTATTAGGTCTACAGTCTCGACAAATACTTCCAACCTCAAACATATGGACTTCTTCCATTAGTGGTAGTCGTGTTACACACAAACACCACTACTCCACTATCTACCTCTAAAACTTATGTTTGAAAATCCGAACAGATAACCCAACCTATTAGGTAGACATAGATATATATATATATATATATATATATATATATATATATATAGTTATATATAAAAATTACAAGTACGCTCTCTCAAGGAAGGCACTACTCCAGCGCCTAGGTATTCACTCAACCTAACGCTCCCTAAAGAAAGACACACTTCAGAGCCTAGGTATTCGCTCAGCCTAATGCTCTGATACCAACTGTAGCGACCCGACTTCCTATCTCAAGGAAATCACATCACTAATGAAGAAAGAAAGGGTATAAAAGAAGAAAAGAAAGAGAAAGAAGAAAGACAACAACATCAGAGAACTCATAGCGGAAGGAATAAAATATAATAATTAACATAAAATATTACTCAGTATCATAATACATCATAGTACACAACTTAAACAACAGATAATAGACAGTTATAAACTTCTGTCTAACTATACAACTCAAGATACAAGAGAAACAGATACCAAACAACACAGCGGAATCAATATATATATCTACACGTCGAAGCCTCCTGCTCCATATCTCCTCCAAAATTCGTCAAGCAAACCTGAATCACTTGACTACTCATACATAATATGAGTACCCAAGAGTTTAATAAAACAGAAAATAAACACTCGGGTCAGACAGGGGTCTGGTGCGAGTAAACGGGTTAAAATTGCTTAACTTTAGAAAACCATTGAAAAGAAAAGGTAACACGTAAGACTTCCCACACATAAACATGGAAATTTTTTTACCTTACGCTAACCAAAACATTTGATAGGAAATCCAGTGATATTATAATAGTGTCTAGGGTTGTCAAGTAAATAAGAAATAGCCGAAATTGTTACATGATTAAATTCTAGCTACTAGCCACAAAAGTGGGTAATACAAACAAAACCGTAGGATCTCGTAGGGAAAATGGGTTTCCATCAATGGTAGGGCTACTGGGGTACCGCACGTTACAGTACGTGGCCTAGATCACCGTACCGAGGAGTACTCCCACTCCCCTGCAACACAAGGCCGGGACCATTCCTTACTGAACAGTCCCGAACAAGACAACCCCGGCGGTTGTCCGGAATTCAACCGCCCCACACAGCCGAATAAAAAGGACTTCTAGACAGGGGTAAATCTTGCTCTCCAGTGGGAACGACCCACGAAGCCTTGCTGCACCTCCTCTGTTTTAGCCATTCCCGGTTGATGAGGCTTGAGGCTGCGATTACCTTTATAGAACACATTTATCTTAGAATGCTCATCGTCCGTCTGACGATGTGCTGAAAGCATTCAATTCCATACAAGTTCGTTCCGGGTTCGAACGAAACCGAATGCACTATTTCGTTGCACTCATTTTGGAATCACCCTCAGAGTCAACGACCATAGCCCTTGCACTCTAATCTCCATCTCGAATCTATAAGTACTATTCCGTCAAACTCATTACGGAATCACCCACAGAGTTATACTGACGTATAGCCCTTACACCTCGAGTCTTCACTTACTCCACTTGGATTAACGACCTAACGTTTAATTGGAATTGATGTGGTTTTCGGATTCCAAATATGGAAACCCGATCCCGGTCTCATCGAAACCAAACGCCATTTTAATGTCCAAGTTGTACTTAAGGGATTAAACAGTTTAACTTATATTCAGGATGATATAAACAGATAGATAAATAACATTATCCCAATAGATAATTCATATCAACATTCATCTCACAAAGTAGCATATCACATATCTCATAGACATCCAAATCATCCAGTATCAACCAAACACCCAATATCAATCATCCAATATCATTCAACATCCAATATCAATCAATCACCCAATACCAATTATCCAATATCATTCAACATCAAATATCAACCATTCAATATTAACCATTCAATATTAATCAATCACCCATAGCAGAATTGATAAATTCTTAATCAATTTACTTAACCTCTAATTAAATTAATTACTATCCTTTAATCACTTGGATTATCCTAACTCCTGCTTCATTGATTTATTACAAATCCAATTCATTAATCATCTTCAAATGATCTTTCTAGTTAATCTTCCTCGATTAATTATCATTAATTACCTTCGAGTAATTATCCTTAACCATATTCAGTAATTAATCTTTAATTACTATCGTTAATTACAATAATTAATGATCCTTCATTAATTAATTAACTATAATTAACTACACTAATCCTGAATTAATTACAATTAATTAATCACACTTAAATTAATTACTTTAATTAATTACTTACATTAATTATATTAATTAATAATCTTTATTAATTACTTAATCCTTTAATTAATTAAATAATCAACTTGTAATTAATCATCTTATTAACCATAAACAGTCATTAACAATTTGTAATTACTTATCTTAATTAATTAACTTCTTAATTAATTATTTCTAAATTAATTATATTAATCCTTGATTAATTAATCAAATTAATTAATCTTTAATTACTTCATTAAGTTATAAATAATCAAATTAAATTAACAATTGATCCATAATTAATTACTTTATTAATTAATTACAATTTTAATTAATTACACTTATTAATAAATCTTGAATTTAATCTCATTTATTAATTAATCATATTAATTATCTAAGATAAATTAAGTAATTAACTCTTAATTACTTACATAAGTAATAAATCTTAATTACTTTCTTAATTAATTACTTAACAAATAATTAATTACATTATTAAATAATTCTTAATTCATTAATTCATTAATTAATCCACAATTAATCAATTTTAAACAATTATATTAATCAATTAAGTGACTCCAGTAATCACATTAATTAATTACTCCCATGAATAACTTCTTTAATTACTTCCATAAGTAATTACCTTCTAATTACATTTGAAAATTAAACATTAACTACTTAATTAATTCATAATTAAGTGATCATTTAAAATTATAGATAATTAACTAATTATTTAAAATTAATTAAACAATTAATTAATTAATTATTTCTAATATATTTCAAAATCTTTAATTAATTAAGAAAACATCATTCTTAATTAGACTTTTACTTATTAATAAATCACAATTTAATTAAGTACCTTTAAGTTCATATTAAAATAAATTGTTCATAAATATCTACATAGATAAATTATTTGAAGTTAATCCAAATTTTAATAACTTAAAAATAAACCTTTTCTATAGGTTTACAAAATTCATATCAATAACTCAATTGGAAAAAAAAATACATTTGGAAATAAATTTTAAAACTCAAAACATCTAATTAAACTTATTAATTTCAATATAAATTGAAACTTAAGTTTTTGAACATTTCTTTAACTTAAAATTTTATTCAATATTCAAATGCAAAACATTCCCCCCTTTTTAAATTCAAAATTTCAAATTCAATTTAGTTAAATTACTTTTATGAGAAATCATTTTTAACCAATTTAAAATTTTAAATAATTTCAAGTTACACCTTTTAAAAGTTCGATTTAATTTTGTTCAACAACAAGTTTTTAACTTGTAAATTCTTTACCTTTTATAAATTTTTGACATGATTTCTTCTTATTTACAACAGGTTAAATCTGAAACTTCACTTCACAGTACTCACGAAATAACACACGACCACACTGTCGAGTAAACACGGCAAAAACACGTGACCCTCTCCGAGCTAAACCCAAACCTAACTACCCCAAGTCCAACGCGAGAAAACACGGAAGCGACTTCGAGTTGCTATCGTCTTCACCAAAACAAAGTTCCAGAATCCAACCTGACACCATCTATGCACGGTGCACATATCCACGAGCCTCCGGCCACGCTAGTTGATCGCGCCTATCGCCGTCCATCCCACATCCACCCACAAACACGATCGAACAACCAGTTCGCACAAAAATCATCTGAATCGAAATTTCGCTCAAAAGCTCAAAACTGCAGAGAACCTCGACCACAAATCCTTCCCCATTACCGCCATCACGTCGCCGTTCATCCTCTCCGATCCCACCATAGAGACCCCACACCAACGCGCAACGTCCAACCCAAAAACGAGCGAGCTCGATTCGACTTACACGAGGCAATGTCTCACATTCATGCCGAGCGCAATTGTAGCCAATAAACCCTAATTTCCCCAAATTTCCTCAATTCACTCATTAGAAATTTTTTTTTGCAATTTTCCCATCTTCTACACTTCATTATCTAGCTTCAATCAAAATTTCAAACTACATTGTAGCATGGACAATCAGTAATCACCAAAAACCCCTAAACACTCAAACCAAAAATTCTCATAATCTACCAAACTAAAAATTACAAATTGCATCCCTAAATTCATGATTTATCATCACATTTTCATACATGTAATCAAAATTTGAATTTAAGATAATTAATTTTTATCAAATATTCAAGTTTTACTGTAAATCCTTCTTTTATAATTATTTGTTGTATTCTAAATTATGAAACTATTTTTATAATTATCAACAAACAACAACACACAACTTCTCTTCAATCCATAAGGTCAAATGTTTATGTTATTGAGAGATTTGAATATGTGAATTAAATCTGTTCTTAAAAAAAATAGAACAGGGTGTTTACAGGCATAAAGGAATATAACTATAAATTCAATAGATAAATCTAAGTGATTTCCAGCCAACATCAAGGTAAATTTCAGATCATCACATGCATGTGGTACAACCCAGATCAAACTGTTTTTTTTTTTAAAATAGTTTACTCACATGTTAAATTAAAGAGGCAGAGCACAGCACAGAGTAAGTTTTAACTTCCAGGCTTGAACTTTAATTTAGTAAATGCATTTGCTGATGAAGTGAATTCCTTTGCATTCTTTCAAGTAGTTGTTTAAAAGTTGAAATGGCAGATCTTCATGTATTTCAGGTTTAAATTTTGAATTGCAGTTTGTAAATTTCAGATTGTCTTTTGCTGAAGAACTGCTTGATTCAGGTTTGATTTATTTTTGTGATTATGAATTTCAGGTAGCATTTGGTTTTTAGTTTTGGATTTAGTTTCCATTTTCAGGTTTTAGAAAGAAAAAAAATTCTGATTTGAGCTAAGGAAAGTGATGCAGCGGATATTACAAAAACGATGAAATCGATGAAATGTAGCAATCGATGGATTGATGAATACCAAAATCCCCAAATTCATTGATCCAAAGGTACCGAATTCTAGCTATCTCTGACACGTTGATCGCGCACGATACCGTGAAAGAAGATCTTCAATTCTTCAAGCATTGATCAAGCGCACTTGATTCTGCGAATCGGCTTCAACAATCGTTGATTCGAGCGCACTTGAATAACCGAAAATGGAGATATGAGATTACACTCAACTACCAATTTGAGATGAAAGCACACAGCAATCAACAAGAAATTTTATGCAAAAATCAACCAAGTTCAAATGTACAACTCACTCCCTATTTATAGTGTTTTTCGACCAAGGCCTTAAGTCGTGTACGACTTACGACTTAACTAAGTCGGCAATGACTTATTTACAACGACTCTGCATATTACAACACCATACACTCACAAGACCTACATACGACTTACATCCCTTGCCGACTTAACTCAGGTCATACTCCATATGACCGACTTAACATACAACGATTCAAAGACTCGCAACTTTACAACACAAGGCCGACTCAACACTACACATGGTTACAACAGTTAGGTCGTTTAAGACCTAACGACTCACGACTCAAGAAACTACAAACACATAACGACTTAAACAAGCTGCGACTTAAGCTCCCGATTTCCCTGCAGTATCTCCTCAAACGACTCATCATGACCGACCGACTTAGGCCTCCCTTTAAGTCGTAGACGCCTTAAGACCGCCTTCTTAAGTTGTTGACTTGTGAACGACTTACAACCCTTCCTTCGGTCGTGACCCATTAGAGTTAGGTCGTTAACTCGGCACCATTTTCCCTCTGGCCTCCAATTAGCTCGGCGATGACTCAAACCTTCTTCATTAACTCGTATTCCTTTCCTGCGTGATTCCTCTGGTCTCCAGTTAAGTCGGAAACGACTTAAATCTACCCTCCTAAGTCGTGAACAACTTAAATACATGCCCTTATCTCGTATGCGACTTATCCTTCTAGCCTGGCCTACATCATCCTCCCCTGGTTGAGAAAAATTCGTCCTCCAATTTGTAAATTCTACTGCATCAGATTGTCCATCTCCATAATACGGCACAAGATGCTTAACATTGAATACGTCAGAAGTGTATACATCCTCCGGCAGCTTCAACTTATAAGCATTCTCATTGATCCGTTTCACAACTTCTACTGGACCAATTTTTCTGGCTTTCAACTTGTTATAAGCGCCTACTGGAAAACGATCCTTCGTTAACACAGCATACACCAAATCTCCTTCGTTAAATTCAACATTTCGTTGCTTTAAGTCTGCAAATTTCTTATTTTTCTTATTTGACTTTTCCAATCGTTCCTGAACGATCTTATGACATTCAGTTAATTCATCGACGAAATCAACAGCTCGTTTAACTGTCCCCTTCGGTTGTGGTACTACTGCTAAATCCAACGGCCCCCTTGGTAAATTTGAATATACAATCTGAAATAGACTGAATCCTGTACTACGATTCACTACATGATTATGGGAAAACTCTGCCTGGCATAACTTCATGTCCCAACTCTTCAGATTGTCCTTCACAAGACATCGCAACAAATTTCCCACGATCTGTTAACAACTTCTGTTTGTCCATCAGTTTTCGGATGATAAGCACTACTAAATTTCAGCTTTGTTCCCACCATCTTCCACAAACTAAGCCAAAAATGACTCAAAAATCTGGTATCTCTATCCGACACAATAGACTATGGCAATCCGCGAAGCCGATAGATCTCCTTGAAAAATAATTGAGCAACATGAACAACATCCGCCGTCTTCTTACAAGCAATAAAATGTGCCATTTTCGAAAATCTGTCCACCACAACAAATATAGAATCATTTCCCCTTTGAGTTCTAGGCAAACCCAAAACGAAATCCATGCTGATGTCAACCCACGGTTTAGTCGGTACAGGTAACGGCATATACAATCCCGCATTTGTCACTGTTCCCTTCGAAACCTGACATATATGACATCTCTCCACAAACCTTTCAACCTCTTTCCTCATCGATGGCCAAAAATAAGATTGAGAAATTAACTGCAAAGTATGATCTCTACCCACATGGCCTTCTTCGTGTAATTCTTTGATAATCTTCAATCTCAAACTGCTCTCAGGAATACATAACCGATTTCCTTTAAACAAGAATCCATCAACCAACATAAATTCATCAGTATCTCCATCCTTAACTTTCTCAACAAACTTTGCAAAGTAAGGATCCTCCTCAAACAATTCTGGTAATAATTCAAATCCTGTCACCTCAACTTTCATTGTAGTCAACAAATGACTTCTCCTACTCAAAGCATCAACCACACGATTCGTCACCCCAGATTTGTGCTTAACAACAAAGGTAAATTGCTGTAAATATGCAATCCACGATGCATGTCTCGCTGAAATCTTATCCTGCCTCTGTAAATGCTTCAAAGCTTCATGGTCTGTGTAAAGAACAAACTCTTTCTGAAATAGATACTTCCTCCAATGTTTAACAGCTTTCACAACAGCATAAAACTCAACATCGTATGTACTATATCTCATCTTTGCCCCTGATAGCTTTTCACTGAAATAAGCAACTGGCTTCCCACTCTGACTCAACACTCCTCCAATCCCAACCGTTGATGCATCAGTGTGTAGCTCAAACAACAACTGAAAATCTGGTAATACAAGAATTAGTGTTGTCGTCAAAAGTTCTTTGGTTCGTTCAAAGGCAACCCCCGCTTCCTTCGACCAAGAAAACTGCTTCCCTTTCATACAATCAGTAACCGGTGCCATCACGCTACTGAAGTGAGGAATAAACCTTCGGTAGAATGATGCCAATCCATGAAAACTTCTAACTTCAGTGATAGTTCTCGGCTGTGGCCAATTTCTAATAGTTTCAACTTTACTCTGGTCCACCTGGATTCCCTTCTCAGATACAACATATCCCAAGAATAAAACACTTCTCGTCATGAACACACATTTCTTCGTAGCTGCATAAAATTGTTCCTCACGAAGAATAATTAACACCTTTCTCAAATGCTTTACATGCTCCTCTGTGCTCGCACTATAGATTAGAATATCGTCAAAGTAAACTACAACAAACTTCCCAATGTACGGTCTGAAAATTTGATTCATCACCCTCATAAATTACTCGGTGCATTCGATAGACCAAACGGCATAACCAACCATTCATACAATCCTTCCCTTGTCTTGAACGCGGTCTTCCATTCGTCTCCCGGTCTAATTCGAATCTGATGATAACCACTCTTCAAATCAATCTTCGAAAAGATAGTAGCCCCACTCAACTGATCTAGCAAGTCATCCAACCTTGGCATAGTAAATCTGTAGCGAACAGTAATCTTGTTCAAAGCTCTACTATCGGTACACATTCTCCATGTTCCATCCTTCTTCGGCACCAACAAGGCTGGTACTGCACAAGGACTCAAGCTTTCCTGAACACGTCCCTGTTCTAACAACTCTTGCACTTGCCTTCGTAACTCCTCATGTTCCTTCGGACTCATTCGGCAATGTGCCGATGTGGTAAAACTGCTCCCGGAACAAGATCAATTTGATGTTGAATGTCCCTCAGTGGCGGTAACTCCTTAGGCAATTCTTCTGGAAATACATCCTCAAATTCTTTCAAAACTGGCTTCGCTTCTTCTGGAATTTCAACCTCTTCATGACTCTCTCGTCCAATCAACAAATAGACTTCAGGCTCATCTTCAACTTCCTTAACAAACTCCTTCAAAGATAGCAAAGTTTTCAGTTCTTCGATCTCCTCTAGCTTGCTTTCCTTCTGTTGCTGCTTCTTAGGAACTAAAGTAATCTTAGTACCTTCGAACATGAAACTATAGCTATTAGCACGACCATCATGTTGCACTGCTCTATTAAACTGCCATGG
Organism: Allium cepa; assembly: GCA_030765085.1. Lineage (NCBI taxonomy): Eukaryota > Viridiplantae > Streptophyta > Magnoliopsida > Asparagales > Amaryllidaceae > Allium > Allium cepa. The sequence goes on along the minus strand of CM060943.1, from coordinate 867,188,028 downwards.
TCTGCCCAACAACAGATGACACAGATCCATGTCTAAAACGTCACACCAAATTACATCTTTGTACTTCTTCCCAATAGAAAAATTCACACAAGCTCTTCGACACACCTTCACTTCACCACCCTTCCTCAACCATGCTAACTTGTACGGTTTAGGATGCTTCTCAGTTTTCAAGTTCAGCTTCCTTACTGCTTCAGTAGAGATAATGTTGTCACAGCTTCCAGCATCAATAACGAACTTGCAAACTTTCCGTAGGATAGTGCATGTCGACTGAAAATTATTGCTTCTCAACCAACTAGAATCCTCTTCTTGCTTTGGTGTAAGACATGACCTCCTCATCATAAGGTTACAACCTTCATCTCCAGATAATTCTTCTTCCTCCTCAACATAAGGTGCATTTGAACATTCTGCCTCCTCACCATCATCCTCAATCTCAGCAACCATTGCTCTCTTCTTCGGCTTCGGACATTCATTGCTTTTGTGACCCAACTCCTGACAATTATAACATTTGAAACCACTGCTAACCTTTGCCTTCTCAGCCTCCTTCACCACTGGCTTACTGACAGGTTTAGGAACATTAGAACTCCCACTAACACCCTTCGCTTGATTATTGGAATTAGTAAACACACCACCTCCACGTCTTCCCTGCTTCTCCCAAGCCAACGCTTTCTGATGTGCCTCTGCTACAGATCTCGGATCGAACATATTAACCATATCCTGGATCTGCATTCTCAATCCCCCAATGAATCTAGCAGTTAGCTGTTCTTCCGTTTCCATAATATCATTCCTGGCAACGAGTTGGTAAAATTCATCAGCATAATCACTAACAGACTTCGTCCCTTGCCTCAGATTCTGCAACCTCTGGTACATAAGTGATTGGTAGTTGTAAGGTAAGAAAGTAGCTCTCATCAACTTCTTCATCTTGTCCCAAGTTTCAATCTTTGACTTTCCCATCTCTCCCTTGTAAGTTTAGTTTGCTGCCACCACGCCAAAGCTCTTCCCCTCAACCTAGTAGCAACCAACTTCACTCTTCTCTGCTCAGGAACCTCCTTGAAATCAAAGATCTCTTCAACATTTGACAACCAATCGAGAAATTCTTCAGCTACCATTCCACCCTTGAACTCTGGAATTTCCATCTTCATACCCGATTCCCATCAACGATCATCATCTACCATCCGATATGAATTTCGAACTAGGTCTCGATCTCGATAATGAATACTTGCTCTATCACCCTCTTCATTAAAATCAAATGTACGTCTATATCGATCTCGACCACTATCATCCCTTCGTTCATGCATGCTTCTTCGACTATGTCTCTCTTCATCTCTATATGCCTCATTCTCAAATTCTCGTGAAATTCTTCTTTCTTCATGTCCATAGTCATGGTGATCTCTCCGTGATGAAATTGATGTTTCTCTTCTATCTCTAAAAGAATGCGGTGATACCCTCCTCGCTTCCGTAACCGATGGCGAAACTCGGTTTCCTCCATGGTTCGAGTTTGGTGATCTCCTCCTTTGAGTTTGATTCAAATCATTCATCAACTTCTCTAACTTTCCAATGCCTTCATCAAATTTCTCATTAATACGTTGTTCCATAAGCTCGGCTTCTTCTCTTCTATACAAAGCTTCAACGTTTTGATGCCGATTAGCTCTTCTAGGCGGCATGATTGAAAACTTCTCAAAAACTTCAAATACTTCTCAAATACTTCAACAAATACTTCAAACTAGCAACACAAGTCAATCAATTCACGGCTCGACCTTGACTCGTCAATAGCTCTACTTCAACAAAAATGTACTTCAAAACTCTCCAACACAAGCCAAACAATGCACGGCCTCACACTAGCTCGCACAACTCCTTAGCTCGGTTCAACACTAACTCGGCTCGGCTTCTTCCAGCTCGCACACTTGCTACGACCCAAAGTTAGCTCGGCTATACCACTTCACGACTTAACTTGGCTCGCACACTTCAAAAAAATTGGCGCGCAAAGATCTCGCGACTAAACTCAAACACTCTTCCAAGTTTGATCCAAAATAAAATGGATCAAAATCTTCACACTCGTTGCAACTTCAATATGAACACGATGAACAACAACTTCAAACTTCAACTTCAAAAATTGGCTCCAAGTCTCGGCTTAGCTATGATTGGCTAAGTCTACCTCTGATACCAAAACTGACGCAGCGGATATTACGAAAACGATGAAATCGATGAAATGTAGCAATCGGTGGATTGATGAATACCACAATGCCCAAATTCGTTGATCCGAAGATACCGAATTCTAGCTATCTCTAACACGTTGATCGCGCACGATACTGTGAAAGAAGATCTTCAATTCTTCAAGCGTTGATCAAGCGCACTTGATTCCGCGAATCGGCTTCAACAATCGTTGATTCGAGCGCACTCGAATAACCAAAAGTGGAGATAGGAGATTACACTCAACTACCAATCTGAGATGAAAGCACACAGCAATCAACAAGAAATTTTATTCAAAAATCAACCAAGTTCAAATGTACAACTCACTCCCTATTTATAGTGTTTTTCGACCCAGGCCTTAAGTCGTGTACGACTTACGACTTAACTAAGTCGGCAACGGCTTATTTACAACGACTCTGCATATTACAACACCATACACTCACAAGACCGACATACGACTTACATCCCTTGCCGACTTAACTCAGGTCAAACTCCATATGACCGACTTAACATACAACGATTCAAAGACTCGCGACTTTACAACACAAGGCCGACTCAACACTACACATGGTTACAACAGTTAGGTCGTTTACAACCTAACGACTCACGACTCAAGAAACTACAAACACATAACGACTTAAACAAGCCGCGACTTAAGCTCCCGAACTCCCTGCAATATCTCCTCAAACGACTCATCATGACCGACCGACTTAAGCCCCCCTTTAAGTCGTAGACGCCTTAAGACCGCCTTCTTAAGTTGTTGACTCGTGAACGACTTAAAACCCTTCCTTCGGTCGTGACCCATTAGAGTTAGGTCGTTAACTCAGCACAATTTTCCCTCTGGCCTCCAGTTAGCTCGGCGACGACTCAAACCTTCTTCATTAACTCGTATTCCTTTCCCGCGTGATTCCTCTGGTCTCCAGTTAAGTCGAAAACGACTTAAATCTACCCTCCTAAGTCGTGAACGACTTAAATACATGCCCTTATCTCGTATGCGACTTATCCTTCTAGCCTGGCCTACATCAGAAAGAAACAAAGAAGAATTTGTGAAAAACTCATTTTCTTTTCCTAAAAACATTTATTAAAATTAAAATGAAAATAATGCCACTTGTCATTAATTTGCACAAATGTCACAAACATAATTTTAAAAGTTAACAAATGTTATTGAGTTAATTAATAGAGTTACACATGTCATTAAGTATTTTTTTTTTAAATTGAATTTTATTTAATTTTAAATGTAAATATAAATTTACATATTTACTTACTTAATTGATAAATACTTACATGTATATAAATAAGTTTTACTTTTAAAAGAAAATATCCTAAACCTATTATAATATAAATATAATCTTATACATGTATTAAAAAAATCTAAAACTTATACATTTATAACCATTTAAAATTTTAATAAAAGAAAACAAAACAAAGCTTGTTTGAATCATTTTTAAACTATCTTATTTAAAAATAAGTAACAATCTTAAAATTTTGAAAACAAATAAATTAATCTTTAATTTATCTTTTGAAAAACATTATGTTTTAAAACAAAGCTTCAATTTCAATATTTATTCATATATCATTTATTAATAGATTAAATTAGATTTTTAAAACAAATATCAAATTATAACATATGCTTACATATATTACAATTTGAAAATTCAACTTTTAATTTAAAGCAAAAGATATTCCCATTCACAATATATATCAAACATATATATCATAAATAGAATAAAATTTATTAGCTTTTGAAAAACAAGTCTAACCAATTTTTAAATTAAAACTACAAAGGAAATTATCAAACCAATTAAATTATTATTGCAGATTATTAAATCGATATTGCCCAAAATTCCGGGTCGTTACACTAACACTTCCTGCCACCGAGATGGCCGCCTGGTCGAACAACTCCGGCTGCTTTTGGAACCTCCGCATCTCTTCCTCAGCGAGCATGACCACCCGAGATCCACTCCACCATGCTTTCCTTCTTTCTTCACTTCGGCTATAACCCGCGCCTTCGACATGTCTTGATTCGAAGGTAATATATAATATTTTGCTGTATAGTATAAGTTTAAATATAGTTTGATGTTCTATAAGTATATTTAGAGTTTATATATTAATATATTATGTAATAGTTCATATAATGAAGTTTTCTCAGTAACTTATGCTGATTTTTTTTAGATGATTGTACGGTATATATATTAGTGTATGTCGAGATATAGTTGTGTATATATTAAAGTACCGGTTATATAGTTTTGTCTAATTTATAGTTATATGTTAAACCAGCCATATATTTGATGGTTAAATTTGTTTTATATGCATAAAAATGGAAGTTCTGCTTTATATATCAGTTATACAGATATATGTTGTGTACTGTATATGTATGTGTGATACACAGTTTCATTTTGTGATATATGGTATTATTTGAAATATATATATGACTTATTACAGATTATAATTCTTCTACTATATACAAGTTTTTATTGAATTTGTTATTGATGTATGAGTATGAGAATATAAATATATATGAGTTGGACTTGTATTTGTTTACATATATGATGTAAGTTTTACAGTTAATATTATATTTGCAGCAACTTGTTTTTCTATTAAAAGATTTTTTGATTCGTATATCTTTGGAATAGTTTTAATATGATTCGTATATTTTATACAAGTGGCTTACTAAGTTGTTTCTATTTGAATATATATATTTAAGTATTAACAAATAAAGTGGTTAACAAGTTAAGTATATGTATATTTATTTGAGAACTTGTAAAGACTTTTTAAGAACTGTTTAAAGTTATATACTTTTATAATCTACCTGAGCATAAGTATGTAGTGTATATGAATTTCAAAGAAATAAATATGTTGTATTTATTTGCTGGTGTACACGTGCCGTTTATACTAGTCTACTTATAGATTCGAGGTAGGCGACCAATATTTTATTCTATATGTTGTTCAATTTATAAAAAAAAGGAAATAAATTTGTTGTGAATTGGTTGTTTTGGTATATAAAATATAGGAAAGTCTATTTAAATTTTCTTTTCAATAATAATGCTAAAGATACTACATGTATGTGAGTATTTTATATTTCTAATAAGTATACATATGTATTTATATAAAATATAATTATATATAGGTTCACTAATACCCAATTTTTATCATCGACACAATCCTGATTTAATTTCATCAATCACTATTTATCAGCTTCATTCGTCAATTTGAGTTCAACCTTGCCTTGTTTTGAGACTCGTGCTTGGATCCGTAGCTCATTTCTTAGTCGAATCATCTCTATCCTCGAAAGGTGAGCAATCACTCACAATTAATGTTCTTTTATTTATTAAATTTAATTTCAATTGAAACGACAATTGAAATATGTTGTTAGTTATTTACACTGTTGTTTATGTTATTACCTGCATCAGTTCACCTGTGACATCTGACACCATTATCTGTTAATTATTTATGCGATGATAATACAGTTTGGCTGATAATTGATTGATGGTTGATGTTTATATTGGACGTTAAATGTTAAAGTGATAAATAGTATGCAATTGAATTTGATATAGGATAGTTAAATTTGTATAATATGACCCCCTTTAAAAGTTAAATAAATTGACGTAGAAATAGTGTTAATTACACCTTGAACCATTGAATGTATATTGTATAAATTGTTGTAGTATAAAATTGAATAATGAATGTCAAGTGAAGAATCGTATAAATAATTAGTGTAATAATCTTTAGTCTACATGAAATGATAGTGTAGATTCTAGAAATAATTATATTAATTCGCACAAACAACAATGTGAATTAATACGATTATTTCGGGATTATTTAAATTAATTATTGGATTGTTATTAATGTTTGTTATTGCTTGTTTATTTACTTTGACACCATCCCAGTTATCACACTGCAAGTTCCCTTTGCTATGTTTTGATTTTTGAATTGAAATGGAATCGGGTTGAAATGATAAATACCCAAATAAATTAACCTAAGATAGGAAATTAGATTAAACCCGATTGGTCAATGATTTGATTTGAAATAAAATAAAGATTTTATTTGAATAATAATAAGGTTTGAAATAAAATTTGAATTTAAATGTTAATGAAAGAAAATTATGAATATTAGAAATTTGAAATAAATATTAACGTAGTAATTGACAAAAGAACATTGTTTAAAATTTAATTGATTAATAATTAAGCTTCGAAATTATTAATAATTAAGTTTTGAAATTATTAATAATTAAGGTTTGAAATTATTATTGAATTAAGTTTTGAAATTATTAATAATTAAGTGTTGAAATTATTAATAATTAAGCTTTGAAATTAGTAATAATTAAGTTTTGAAATTATTAATAATTAAGTTTTGAGATCATTAATTATTAAGTTTTGAAATTTTTAATTATTAAGATTGAAATTATTTATTAATTGAATAAGATTGAATTATTTGATAGTTGAATAAATATTGAATTCTTTGATAAGAGAAATTGAACTTTTAAATAAGGGAATGTGAACTTCGTTAATAAATGAAATTGGGTTTCTTTATTTTTGTAGTGTTGGAAAAATTATTTAAGTATGTTAATAAGTGAAATTGAACTTCTTGAATATGTGAAATTTAGTTCTTTATTAATTGAGTTTTCGGGATTTGTAACTAAGTAAACAAATAAATGTAATTGAATTTCTTTAACAAGACAAAATTGCGTTTTATTGAAACAAATGTAAGACTTGTAATTCAAAGAATTTCATTTGACGAATTCAATTTAATTAAATTTGTAAGTTTTGATATAATGGATATGGACTTAAGTAATTGATTTAATGAATTGGAGATTTAATGTTAATTGTTTTGAATTGATAAATTAATATAACTAACATTGAATGAAATCGATAAAAGGATTTAAATTGATTTGAATGTAAATTAAATTAATTAGAATGATTTTGGAATGAAACATATTTACGAACTTGAATCGATATTGAATTGTTTAAATAAAAGTTGAAATTGAATTATAAGTTTTTTTGAAATTGTAATTTGGAAGTTTTGAAACGTAAATTATGAAAATTGATATTAAAAAACGAATGAAATGTTGGTTCACAAATTCTAATTTGAAATTGAATTTGATTTGGTTTTTGAATTTTGTTAAACGACCAATCAGTGTAATAATTACGAAAGTTATTAAAGAGTTCGAAATCGGTTATGGACATACTCTCTGTCAAAACCAAAAACCACTTTAATAACTATACGCAGAGTGTGATCCAGAATGAAGTGGTTGGAATGACGTACGTGATGACTGAAGAAAGAGAACGATAATGGATAGCCTTGACACTTGTATCAAATTGGAAATGACTAAAACAGGAGCCATGCCGGGCCAAATGGGGTTAGCCACCTCAAGCGAAAACACTTCTTCGAATACTACTCATTACTCGTTATTGATTGGTGCACCCTCGTACTTTTGGGAGTGTTGTTTCGCGGTGTTGCGATCATTGCGGCGATGCATTCTCACCAGTCCGGATCAGGCAAACGGTAGTTTCACTACCTTGGGTATTACCTCATGTGCCTTGTCATACTTGTATTCCTATATACGCGAACACTACGAATTTGTTTTGTGTTATACCTATGGAGTACTCCCTGATATCCCACTAGTTTACGGTGGAGTTTACAGTGCTGTATAGACTATGACATTTTTATAAAAAATTTGTTAAGGGGGATAATGGTAACGCCTTAACACTATTTTGGTATATTATATTACTGATAGGAATTATCTATTTAGCGTACACTACTACATAATAGATAGTTTAACGGTTCCTTAGAGGATGGTGATTCCAACATCCTTTGAGTTACTTGTATTTCGATTGCTTTTTCACTTGAGTTGGATTTATTGATATGAGAATATTAATCCTGACTCGAGTGTTTTCTGTTTTTCTTTACGCTCGGGTCAGACTGAGTGTACCATTATTCGGGGCTCACATTTGGAGTTGGAACTTTGCTTGAAGATCCAGCCATCTATTCTGCTTTCAGTATTCAATGATTCCAGTGATGTATTCTGATTTGTACTTGATGTATCATATTTCTCTTCTGTTGTAAACTCTAATGTATCTTATATATATAGTAGCTTCATGAACTACTATCTCTTTTACTTCCGCTGCATATTATTACTCTGTGTCTGTGATTCTGTGATTATTTGTTTAATGTATATCTGAGTTTTGCCAAATTTAAATTAACAATTCGATATTTTGAATTATTCAAGTTCGACATGTGAGGATGCGAATAGTCTAAAATAGCGGCTCGTTACAAAAAATTAGTATAGAATTTCATAACTTTTATCTTAAAATTTGTTTTGGCTTAAGTTTTACATGAGAAATTTATTATAAAATTTCATAACTAGTATTTTATATGAAATGTTTTAAGTATTTTTTATTTTAAGTGTTTTAAAGTATATATTTTTCGATAAAATGATTTAAATTATTTAAAAATCTAAGTATTAAGACTTGGAGCTTTTTTGTAGAAATAAAATAATTGGGTGGAAATTTATTCCGTGAGAGAAAAGTGATTTGGAACTATTTTCAAATGGTTGAAATGTTGAAAAATATCTTGAGAAGATATTTTCAAATAAATAATTTGGGAGATTATTAAGGCCTGATGGTTGTTGTGGATGTTATATGATAGTTAAATAACCGACTATCAATATTTGCCAATGCGTTGATCATTTCGAAGAGACCAGGATCAGGATTAATTTCCCGAAAACCACCTCGATCCGGTTTGAATGTTTACGTGAGGAAGATAAGAGCTGGGAGTCGAAGATGGGGCAGTGAAGTGCAAGGGATAATCGCTTCTAATCCTGAGGGTGATTCCAAAATGGATGTAGTAAGAGTAGTGCCTTTGGTTCCGTTCGGACTAGGAACAGACTTGTATGGAGGAATGCTATCAGAACATCGTCATGGGGACAATGAGCATTCTAAGTGTATATGTGCTAAATAGGTAACGCATAGCCTCTAGCCCCATTAACCGGGAATGGCTAAAACAGGGAAGGTGCAACAAGACTAAGCGCCTAGCAACCAATTAGGGTAAGGTCAACCCTGTCTAGATGTTCCTTTTATTCGGCTGTGTGAGCGGTTGTTGATCCCAACCGCGGGTGATCTTATTCGGACTATCCAGTAAGGGGTAGCTCCGGTCTTGTGTCGCATGGGATTAGGGTGGATCCTCGGTACTCTGATTTAGACCAGGTACTGTGACGGGTGGTACCCTAGTAGCGCTGCCATTTTATGGAATCCAATCTCCAATAAGTGCCTGTAAGGTTTTTATTGTGCCCAACTATTGCTAGAACGTGAGATGCAAGCATTTCAGCTAGATTCTATTTTACTTTCTGTAGACACTATTATAATTCCAGATGGATTTGATAAAAATGTTTTGGTTCTCGTAAGGTAAAAACCCGGCATGTTTATTTGTGGCGTGGTCTTACGAGATACCTTTAATTTCAAAGGATTTTGGAAACTTTAACAATCCAAATTGAGTGTGATTTCTCACACTGGTTTTCCGGACCGACTTGGGTGTTATTTCACTATAATGCTCGGGTCAGACCAAGTATTATAGAATACAGGAAAGGATGTTGTGGAGCTCTAGAGACGAGTTGGATGGCGAGACGTATCATAAGTATTTAATGTATATTCCGTTGTGTATGATTAACTGCATAGTCTGTTTTTGTGATGACAGGTTATGATAATTGTCCTAATGTGTGCTATTAATTTTGTTATACTCTGATGACGTTATGTATAAAACATATATAGTTCTTTTTGTTTAAAGATCGGTCATGTATCTATTATATAGTGTTCCGCTGCGATTGTGAGACTCTGATATTGTTTTCTATTTCTTCTTCTTCTTTCCCTTACAGTATGGTGTTTAGGCTTTCGATTGTACGGCATTTAATATAGTGGACGTATTGACATCGATTTACGGGCATTAAAAAATCGGGTTGTGACATTGTGGTATCAGAGCTGAAGGTTAAGTGAGAAACTTGGCTCTGGTGGGGATTACTCATTGGAAATAGAGTCAGTGGTACTCTAGAATGTGTTTGAGCCAGTAATATTTGTTAGTGAATAAAAAAATGGTATTGTGTTGACTTATCGGTTGAGTGTTTATGAACTCTGATCGGTGCAGTTTGGACAACTGTATCGATAGGGATTTCTAAACTCTTAAACTAGGCAAATCGACGCCGTGTTATTTTAAATGGGGTAAATCAAATAATTTTACCCAATTTATTTTTATATATGGAAGGAATAATTTTTCATAAATTATTATAAGTATATATGGTTGCTTGGTTGTTAGGAAGTGATAATATTAAATAATTGTCATTGTTGTTATGGTAATTGAGATGAAAGACGAATTCTAACCAAAAGTTAAGAAATTAATTCATATAACAGAATGGATTTGTAAATGTGATTTATAATTAAAATGAGATGAAATTACTGAGTAATATTTGAATATAGATTGAAAAGATTTTAAATTTGAAAATTTTGACTAAATTTAATTTCCTTTGAGTTGAAAATGATTTTCCAATGTTTTGAAGGAATAATAATGATATTATTGGAAATATTTTTGAATTGGATTTGAATTATGGTGAAATATGGAATAAGAAATATTTAAAAATGTTTTAAAAAAAGAAGAATAAAAGCATTAAACTCACTTCGGTCGTTGAAAAATAACTTCGATGATGACTGCAGCATCATCGATGTTCATTTTTGAGTTTCCAAGAGAGGAATTGCTACCAAAACGTTTTAAATTGGAATTGTTTGCAAAACTGGGTTTAAAATTCAAAGGATAATTTTATATGCAAATGAATTATGTATATAATTGATTTAAAAAACAATTTTGAAATGTTGAGTAATTATTAAAAAGACTCTGGAATCTTATTTAAAATGTTTATGGAAATATAAATGGATTTGATAACTAGCAAAGTTTGAAATTTTGTAGAATTGAAAAAATTAACTTGACGAAGAGTTAAAAATTTAAAGTAAGTAATAAAACGAAATAAGTTAGAATGTAAGCCAATTAAATGAAGTAAATTAAAAGAAGTTAGCAAATGAAAAGTAAATAAGTTGGGAAACTTATAGATGTGAAAAATTTGAATTACGTTGAAGTGTAACTGAATTAAGGAAAATAAAGTTGAATTTAAAGAACATTATAAGAAGACTAAGTAAAGTAGCCATTGAAATAAAAATTCATTAAGTTGGAAATTAATGTGGGAATGAAACAAACTAACTTAAATTGTAAGTAAACGGAATTTAAACTAAATATTTGAAATTCAATTGGGATTGGGTTAAGTAAGTAAAGTGGTAGAATTAGTTTGAAGTGAACTAAAATAATAAAAGTTTTGAAATAAAAACTGCTTGAGATTTAAAATAAATTAGTAAGTGGAACTAATTAAAGAAATGACTAATTTAAAAGGTTTGAGATAAAATGAATAAAACTCAATATTAAGAGTTTGAAGATAGATTGAATTCAAAAGGAATTGAAAATGTAAATTGAATAAAAATAGATATAAAAGCTTAAGTAGTGAAGTAAATAAATATTAAAGTATATAGAATATATATAATAAACTTAAGGAAGGTAAATGGTGAAATTCTCACGTAAAAATTGGTATTGGAAAAATATTCCAAGTTAATAATTGAATTAAGATTAAGTAAAGAGTGAAATTGGATAATTGAGAATATGAGTACAGAAATCTAATGTGAATAAAAAGATAATTAATATAGCTAATAACCAATTAGAATAAATACATAGGATGGACGCGTATTATTTTATTTGCATGACTATTTGATCCAAATTCGAGCATAGAATTTCGAGGTAGTTATACTGATCCGAGTTGGGATTTTTCACTTGATTTTCGACGGCGAACCTTGGATATGGATTTTTGATTGATTTTGAAAATTCTCTATCATAGTGAATGGCTATGCAAGGAGAATGACGGTTTCTTATCAAGAAACCAGATCTGATGCCGCACAAGGAAGTCGGGTGGACGATACTAATTCGGAAGTGAAATTGTGTGATCGAGTGAGCGATCAGATTGGATATTGCGTACGAATGATATATGTACATCGTATGAACTAGAATGTAATAGATGTTGAAAATTATGTTGAAGAAGTGAATAAAATGATTTTGAATTCTGTGAATGGATATTATTGCTAAGTAGTATGCACGTATTTAAAAGAAAAAAGGAAATTGATGATTTTGATATGAGAAGATAAAATTGTATGGTCCGACAAAAAGGTATGTATTTGAATAATCTTATAAAATTTGATGGTTTTCTGGTCTAGCCACTTGGCATTTTGTTGTCTTTTGAAATTTGAGGGCCGTAGAGGCATTTTGTAGTTGTACCGATCCAGCCGCGCAAAGGAGGCGTTGGCGAATTTTTTCGAAAATTTAGGGAGTAAGAAAAATTTTGTGAAAATTTTGATAGTTTAAAATTTGGTTTAAACTATAATTTGAATTATTAAGGGGAAAATATTGTTTGGAACCTATAGATCGGTTTGGAAAGTTAGAAAGAATGTTAGTGTATTTTTAATAAAAAGAATTTTTGGGAGGGTTGTCAAAAACTGTTGGTTTCTAAAAAAATAATGGATATTGTACCATTATACTTAACAGGTAATTTCAAGGACGATATTCTTTTAAGGGGGAAGAATGTGACGACTCGGAATTTCTGGATATTAAAAATTGAAATGTTTGATTGATTTTTAATATTTGAAATTTAATTTAACTTGAGTTTCAAATATCATTATTTATTTGGCAGTTAAATTATTGAATTTAATTATTGGAAATTGGGTAAAATATTGAATCTTAAGTTTTGTGCTTGTTAAAAATACTTTAAAGGCTTGTAAAACTTATAATAATAATACTGAAGACAATAGACGTTTAAAAATTAAATTTGAAAGTGATTTGTTCAGTTTTAAAAATATACCGTTTAAATCGATATTTAAAAATAACCTTCCGAGGCATAGTCTCGGAATTCAACGAAACCAATTCCATTGGATCTGTAATAGTGTATTATTATCGGATTTCAAATTTCGTAGCGTTTGGAGTATAACGGTAGATTAACGCTGAATTAATATCGAAAATTCATTATTATAACTTGGTCCAAAAAGCTATCTTCACCGTACAATCGAATTAGGATACGTAACATTTTCCATTGTGTTCGAAATATGGATATAAAATTACAAATGCCTAGCAGCACGCCTCGATAGGAGTTCTAAATTTTAGGTTGCATTTATCGAGACAATTTTGTTTTGATTTTGAACAAATTTATATTTATACCTTGGACAATCATCAGTTGAAATTCCTTCACATCACTTGTATTTTTATTCACTTCATGTTACTGTAGCAAGGCATCTTCGTCACACAACCTTCCACCTCAATTCAAATCACGATCATTTCTTTAAATCGATTTCAATAAAATAAAATAAATCTCGAACCATCTTTCTTTTATATCACATAAATTTTATTCTTCCTCCCTTCTTTTAAAATCGAGAGCCTCTAAAAATAATGGTCGTTGTCAATCGTAGGTTATCTTTCCCCTTCCTTCCTTAAATTGAAGATGAAAAAACTCAACTCGATTAAAAAAATGAAAACGAGAGAAAATCAACTTGAGCTGTTGCTCGATTTCAATCGGCTTCAAGGGTTTACACACGAATTGGGTTGGTGATTATGGCGAACGCATGGGACTTGAGTTCGAGGGGTGGGCGACGTCGGTCACAAGGCATGGTGACTCGAGTTCATGAGTGAGTTGCCGGTGAACGAATTAGTAAAGGAGGGAAGCTCACATGGCGAGCGGCTCGAGGAGGCTTCGAGATGAGGGATTTAGGGGTTTGCCAGCGTGAGGTGCTAAGGCAAGCTCAAAGGAAATCACGAATCTGGAAGGAGTTCGAGGTCGAGTTTGGTTGCGGGCAGGGGAGTTGGTGTCCAGCGGTTGCTCGCGTGAGGTGAGGTCGGTGCCTTAGGTCGACGCATGGTGGTTCATGCAGCGGGTTGCCTGGAGTGTGTCATTGAGGTAGCAGTAAGGTAATTTGGAATTTAAATCTAAATCTAAATTATTATCAGTTTTTCTAGATTGTAAATGTATGCAAGAATTAAAACAGGAAAAAGAAAATGGAAGGATTTCGAAATCAGATTTTAATTTTTTTAAGTTTGTATATACACACACATAGAAAACAGGGAAGAATGAAAAATAAGATTTTTTTATAGTAAAGAAATTTTTGTTTGTTTATTTACAGAAAAGATGTATGTATATATATATATATGCACACCTACCTATTTTAGTTCAAAGGTGTATAGATAAGACTTTTGAAAATAAATATGAATTTTAAAATATTTGAAAGCTAATATAAAAATTAGATTTTGAATCCAATAAATTAAAATTTTAAGTATGTTAAGTTTTAGAAGGGAACTAAATGTACATATATATATACCTATTTTTATTTACTAGTTTAATTTTAATATAATGGAGAATAACTTGTTTAATAAACTTATTTAATTATTTTAGTTACTAGAAAAGTATTTATCTTAGAAATATTAGTTTAAAAATTAATTATTAAGTTTATCTAAAAGGAAGCAAATTGTTCGATTTTGTCTGATGTTAATAAATCGTATAATATTTATACAAGATTTGAATGAGGGAGGGACGAGCCCGTTTGGATGTGATATTATATATGATAGTATATATATATTGGAGTGATTGATTCTCGCATTATATAGCGGATGAGACCCTATGCGCCCTGCATAATAGCGGATGACCCTTTATACCGCGATATCCCACTCAAAGTGGGATTGGTATTTTTATATTGTGCTAACAGCTATGGGTGTCGGGAAAAACAGGTTGGAGGGATCCAACTGGATTCCTCAAAGTAGTGGAATTTATTTTTGTGGTCTATGTTTTATTTGATAATCTATGATAGATTATATTGATTATATTGGGCATTGAGAATATTGAATTCTATGGCTTGACTGAATATATTTTGGGTATAATGAGATATCAAAAATATAAAGATTGAATTTTTAAAAGGAAAATAAAAGAGGGAATTTAAGTAAAATAATTATGGAGAATTTGGATAAATTAAGAAAGAATTGGAATGGAATAAAAGTTGATATTTCTTTTGAATTCTAATAAATAAATTCCGAGGGTGGGAAGGGAGATTTTTCAATAAATGGGGATAAATAAATTTTTCAACTTAAGTGATATTATTTAAAGAAATAAAGAATTTATTTTTAATTTCAAGGTTTAAAATAGTTTGGGAGAGATAAAGAAGAATTTTGAAAAAAAATATGAAATTGGTATTTTTAGTTTAATTAAGATTTTAAATCATAATAAAGGAGTAAAATCTAAAATTAATGGGTTTTGAAATAAAATTGAGTAAGTAATGGAATTTATTTTAAAATGGAGTAAATTTTGGAAATCCATTTGGAAATCGATTTAGTGTTTGAAACCGTGTTTAAAAGGAGGATGAGATATGGAATTTATAAACTGGGTTTATAAAGTGAAATATGATATCAGTGGATATATGGAAGTATAAAATCACGGTGGGAATTTATGAACGAATGGGTGATTTGTTTTAACAATAAATATTTGTTTTGTTTTTAAAGGTGCGGGAAAGAAATTTACGGGTTGGGACGTAAATTAAATTGGGATAAATCGGGAAGGATTTATTAACTGATTAAATGGACTATTTTGGAATGGGAAGTGTATTTTTCTAAAAAGCCAAGTATGTTTTCAAAGTAGATTATTAAGTATATGTCAAGAGTTTAAAGTTGTTTTAAAAAGAATGTTTTTGAGAATTTATTATTTAAGTTGGTTAACATTTAAAGGTAAATATTTATTGAGTTAGTTATAGTAGTAATTATTTTTATGGTTAAATTGGTATTATGATTTAAAAGATAATTATTAAATATTTATATTTTTTTAAAGTAGTTTTATTTAAAAGTAGTTTGGCTAAAGTTTTTATTTGAAAAATTAGTATAGAATTTCATAACTTTTATTTTAAAATTTTTTTTGGCTAAAGTTTTACATGAGAAATTATTATAAAATTTCATAACTAGTATTTTAAATGAAATGTTTTAAGTAGTTTTTATTTTTAAAGTATATATTTTTGGATAAAATGATTTAAATTATTTAAAAACTAATTATTAAGACTTGGAGCTTTTTTGTATAAATAAAATAATTGGGTGGAAATTTATTCCGTGAGAGAAAAGTGATTCGAAACTATTTTCAAATGGTTGAAATGTAGAAAAATATCTTGCGAAGATATTTTAAAATAAATAATTTGGAAAATTATTAAGGCCTGATGGTTGTTGTGGATGTTATATGATAGTTAAATAACTGACTATCAACATTTGCCAATGCGCTGTTCATTTCGAAGAGACCAAAATCGAGATTAATTTTCCAAAAACCACTTCGATCTGGTTTGAACACTCTCGTGAGGAAGACTAGAGCTTGGAGTCGAAGATGGAGCGGTG
Organism: Allium cepa; assembly: GCA_030765085.1. Classification (NCBI taxonomy): domain Eukaryota; kingdom Viridiplantae; phylum Streptophyta; class Magnoliopsida; order Asparagales; family Amaryllidaceae; genus Allium; species Allium cepa. The sequence continues at coordinate 867,171,366 of CM060943.1, read as the reverse complement.
AAGTGCAAGGGCTAATCGCTACTAATCCTGAGGGTGATTCCAAAATGGATGTTGTAGGAGTAGTGCCTTCGGTTCCGTTCGGACCGGGAACGGACTTGTATGGACGAACGCTATCAGAACATCGTCAGGGGGATGATGAGCATTCTATGTGTATATGTGCTAAAATGGTAACGCATAGCCTCAAGGCTCATCAACCAGGAATGGCTAAACCAGGGAAGGTGCAGCAAGGCTAAGTGGCTAGCAACCAATTAGGGTAAGGTTATTCGGCTGTGTAGGCGGTTGTTGATCCCAACCGTGGGGTGATTTTGTTCGGACTATCCAGTAAGGGGTAGCTCCGGTATTGTGTTGGAGGGGATCAGGGTGGATCCCCGGTACTCTGATCAAGACCAGGTACTATGACGGGCGGTACTATATCAACCCGCATATTTTACAATTGTGTATTTAAATATTTTATTTAAATACAACATCGTTAGTCGTAATAGTCCGAAATGCTACTTTTTACATGCGGTCGAATTAGGACTCGGGACCACTCTCATTGAGTTCAAAACGCCGTTTGCGTCCTTTTTTAGTATAAACATTGGTATGTTTGGAGTTAGCTTGAAATTTGACCTTTGGACTTTGGGTTTGGGTTAGCCTAAACTATTAACTCTAGCTCCACCCCCACTTCTCTTCATTCACTTTCATTTCCTAATACCTTCAAGCTTTAGATAAAAATGGGGGAAGAGAAAGAGAATTAGAATTCCTGAGCCCTAGTTCCATTGCAAATCCAAGTTCTAACTCCAAATTCAAAGAGAAGCTATCGGTAAGCAACCTCTTCTTCTTCTCCAACTCATTCTACCTTCAATTCCATAAATTACTAAAGTCTAACTTAGGAAATGTTTTTCTTTTAAGCTTTGATTCAAGCTTCTTGAGTTGGAATTGAGGAGTGATTGTTTTACCTTGCTCTATAGCTTCTTCTTCCTTGTTTTTGTGCAAAAGGTTAGATTTTTATCTCACATCTATGTCTATAACTATCTTTGTTTGTTGGGTATGAATTCCTAACACTTATTCATGTGCATTTGCTTTTGGTTTGGATTGAATTGGTAAATATTTCAATTTTTGGTGTTTTGAAGTCAAATCTATAAAATCCTAACTTTGATGTTTGAACATGTTTTTGGAGTGTGTCGAGGAGCCTATAGGACTGGGTTGTCACGTGGCATAAATCCCTAGTTGCAATTGCTCGATCGATTGGCTCCGTTTGGATTCTTGCCCTTTGAGGAATAGGCTAGAAATGCTGGGTAACAGGCACCAGTCGACTGGCACTCTGAGTCCAGTCGACTGACCTGTAACCCGAGGGTTTTTCAGGGTCTGGTCCAGTCGACTGTTCTTGGAGAGCCAGTCGACTGACCTGCCTGTATTCAGCCTACTTTGCCTATTTCGCCTATTTTGTTTGAAATTCCAATGTCTATCGATTCGTGATTTTCCGATTTGTTGTTATCATTTATTATCGAACTTGATGACTTCTATTTTGGAAATTTTGGGTATATCCATTTTGATGGATTTGGAATCGATTTCTTTGGATTTAATACATGTCTTTGAACGTGAAATTTTGGTGATTGATTGTTTTTACAATCATCTTTATGGATTGTCACTTCTAAATACAAAGGTTTCTATACTAGTAGTATATATTCAAACTCTTTCCTAAAGATGATTCCAACTCTATTTTTAATATCAAACTCATTTATAAAACCATTTTCCAACCTATTAGTATATACAAACCTTTACCTCATTCGCTCGAGAAATCCAATCAAACAACTTTGCAAAACATGTGGTATGAAATGCTTGCGTTTACTTTGTCGGTTAATTCTTAGACTCATTCGATTGAAACTCTTGTGACAACTTTCGAGTGGAGATATACAATTTGTTCGTAAAGACTTAAGTTAAGCAAGTGGTTATGGGACATGAAGCTAAACTCATTTATTTACTAGATTAGTGTAATTGATACTTCTTGATGATCGATGAGGATCATTTTTGTGGTTTTGACTATCGATGTGCGATGTCTCTTTGTCTCCGAGGGAGACTAAACCCCGTTTTGTGGAGTTTCCACTTAAAATTAGTGGGGTACCGACCCGGTCTTCGGACCATTTTGTTGACCTTCGGCTCAAAATAAATGGTTAGCAACCATGAATAGCGTTCCATTTTATGATACACGTGTTGGTGAGTTTTCATGCTCCCGTTTTGTGATAGGCCTCCCCCTTTTTGTGATTTTTGGATTTCTATAGATGATTTCTAGAATTTGTGTTTCACCAAAATTCGTGATATATATTGATAAGCTTTATCAATATTTGTGCATTGGTGAATTTGTGTTTCACTAACTTTTGTGAATTTGTGTTTCAACAACTTTTACGATTGGCATTGATAAGTTTGTCAATATTTGTTGTTTGGTGAATAGAGTAAAGAATATGACATTCTTTTTGATGTTATGAGATTTCTTCAGATATTATATGATTTTTGTTGTTGTCAAATGTATACTTTTCATAGTATGACATTATTGTTATCATACGTTTTGTTATATCTCTTATTCCATCTCATTTTATCTGATATTTATAGCTAGACCGATCCGTTTATCATTTTCTTATTAAATAATACTCGGGTCAGACTGAGATGTTATAGGCGCTTCTACTTGACTCCTCATCTGGGAGTATTACCAGACTTTTTGCTAACTACACTATACTGGTAGTTTTTGTTGTTATACATTCAAGATATAGACTCCTTGATGTATACATATTCTTTTGTCTAGCACTTGTATCTATTCTTTTGTTATACTGTGGATCTTGTTTGACCACTACTCTGATAAACACTTCTTAGTGTTATATTCATATCTATTTCTGCCTTTGTGATATGTATATCTGTGACTGATTGTGTTATGCTTATTTCTCTATTTGTTTCCGAAGATCATATATAGCCACTGTGCAGATGCTTTGAGTTTGTATCGGTGTGTCAGATTTCCTCTTGTTATATTATCTGGCATACCGTTGCTCGCACAAGGGAATCATACGGATGGTCACTCCTCAATAGCCTTATTCTTCGCGCTAGTTGACGGCATTACTCCGTAGTGTCCTTGGCTAGCGTGAGTATAGAGGTGGGGCGTCACAGCATGGTATCAGAGCCAAACATCGGAACAATGTTGAATAATTTAACAAGGATCATCGTCCTAAGTCCATCTTAGGAGTCGTGCCTTAGGATTTTATTCGAGTCATTGGACCCTTTCTGTCCTATTTTCTTTGTGATGCCTTGTTTTATCAATCAAGATTTGTTTGATATTCATTCTTAGGTTAACCTTTTTCTTCTTTTTTCTTTCTTTCTTAATGAAGAGAAATGGTCAGACCAGGCCTTCCCAGTGCCAGTCAATCTAGTGCTTCTCCCCAGGATGGAGTATTTATGTCTACCCAACCTAAATCTAAATCAGGGTTTGCTACCGAAAACATCATTGAAGTCCAAGCTTGGCTTATAACATGCGATCGCATCTTTTCTCGCATGAACCTTATTGGTCTTCATCGATTCCAAGTGGCTTCTAGTATGCTTCAGGAAAGAGCATTAGATTGGTACAAACTTCTGATTTCAGAAATTATTGAAGCGAATCTTACTTGGGAGCAATTTCGGGAAAGATATCAATCGAAGTTTGCACCAGAAGCTGAGAAAGTGACTTTAGCCCGTCGTTTTATAGACTTTGTTCAAGGTGAGTCTTCTGTGGCAGAATATGTCGCATCTTTTGAATATCTCTCTAATTATGGGATCGAGTATATAAATACCCCATTGAAGAAAAATCAAAGATTTGTCTATGGCTTGAATAAGGACCTCAAGAAGCCATTACTTCTGAAATTGGAGGTTGCTTTCGATCAGCTTGTTGATATCGCTCTTCGACCTGAAGAGGCTGATAAGGAGGGTGATGTTGAAGTTGTGGGTGCCAAACTGAACTTCAATAATAAGAAGAGGCCTAATAAGTTCAAGGGTCCTTATCCCAACAAGAAAGGAAAACATGTAGCAAAGACTCCTAACTCTAGCCATGGAGAATTCTACAATTGTGGTTCTAAGGACCATTATTCTAATAAGTGTTCAAAGCCCCTTGCTTGTCGCTATTGCAAAAGCTCGGGCCATTATATATCTTCATGTCCCAAACTTCAAAGTAAGAAGGATGGAAAGCTAAATGTTGTACAAGCCCCTAGTAACACTTCTCGTGGTCAAGGTATTTCTCATTCTATCCTTGATGGCATTATTATGTTTCGTGATCAACCTATTCGAGTTCTTTTTGATACGGGTGCGTCCCATTCTTTTATATCAAAAGAACTTGTTGATACTTTTTCTTTAAGTGTTGTTGCTTTAATGATTTCTTTGAGAATTGTGAATCCGGCCGGTGGATCCGCAACACTTAGTTTACTTTGTGAATATGTCGAGATTATTTTGTGTTATTTTCTTTCCGAGCCGATTTGCATGTCATGCGTTACTTGGGCTTCAGAATGATTTTGGGAATGGATTGGCTTAATCGTTATGAAGCCTATATCCTATGTCCTGAGCGCACTATTCATCTTCGACATTCTCAATCTATTAAGCAAATTTCTATTGTTCTTAAAGATTCGGATTCCAACCTGGCAGCATCTTTATATTCCTTAAACCCTCATGATGACGATAATGACGATGAGGAAGAGCTCATTTCTCTTATTCATGTTGTTCATGAATTTTCCGACATATTTGAGCCCGCTTTAGGATTACCACCTAAGCGAGCAATTGAGTTCAGAATTAATCTAATTCCTAGAGCTTTTCCCATTACTCATCCTCCTTATCGTATGTCCAATAAGGAAAATGAGGAGATGCGTGAACAATTATCCGAATTGGAGACGAAGCAATTTATTCGCTCTAGTTCCTCTCCTTGGGGAGCTTTGGCTATTTTTATGAAGAAATCCAATGGTACACTTAGGCTTTGCGTTGACTACCACAAGCTTAATGATCTTACTATCAAGAATAAATATCCTGTACCGCAGATTGATGACCTATTTGATCAACATAGTGGTGCTAGAGTCTTTTTAAAGTTAGACTTCGCAACCGGCTTTCATCAGCTTCGTATTAAAGAGGATAGTATTCCTTTGGCGTCGTTCCGTACTCGTTGTGGATCGTATGAATGGCTTATTATGCCATTCCGTTTAACGAATGCTCCGGCTTATTTCGTTGACCTTATGAATCGAGTTTTCAAAAACTTCCTCGATCGGTTTGTTCTCATCTTTATAGATGATATTCTTGTTTATTCTAAAACCGAGGAAGAGTATGAAAAGCATCTTCGGAATGTGTTGGAAACTCTTAGGATTGAAAGCAAAATTATCTAAATGCCACTTTTGGAAATCTCGTGTGAAATTTTCGGCCATATTATTTCTGGATCCGGAATTTCCGTGGATCCTTCAAAGATTGAAGCAATTCAAGATTGGTAGAGAACGGAGAGTGTGACGGAAATTCATAGTTTTCTTGGATTGGTGGGTTATTACTGTCGGTTCATAAAAGACTTTTATAAAATTTCGTACCTCTTACTAGCTTGACAAAGAAAGGAGTTAAACACATTAGGTCGGAAAAATGTGAAGCTAATTTTCAGAAATTAAAAGAACTCATTTTCGATGCTCCTATTCTTGTGATTCCCGAAGGGAACCAAGATTTTATTGTTTATACCGATGCTAGTTGTGTTGGTTTGAGAGCCGTTCTTATGCAAAGAGTACGCGTTGTTGCTTATGTTTCTAGGCAATTAAATCCTGCCGAGACTAGATATGCCACTCATGATTTAGAGCTCGCGACTATTATTTTCTCTCTTCGAATTTGGCGTCATTATCTTTTGGGAGAGAAATTTGTTCTCTACACGGATCATAAATCTTTAAAGTATTTATTTTCTCAAAAGGATCTTAATTTGCGTCAACAACGTTGGCTCGAGTTCCTTGCATCATATGATCTTGATATTCTTTATACTCATGGAAACGGAAATCGTGTTGCCGATGCACTTAGTCGTAAGCAATAAGCGGTTGTTTCTATGATGATATCTGAGTGGAATGATCTCGAGACTTTATCCACTTGTGAGATTCGAGATCGTGAATCCAACTTATGTGAATCTCTTGTTTTATGTAGCCTTGAGGCCCATCCTTCTCTTTTAGACCGCATCCTTGAAGCTCAAAAGCTATATCCCTAATTGGCTTTTATTAGACAAAATTTTAGGGATAAAATTGATATTGAAGGTTTGAAAGACTTTGATATTGATTCTCGTGACGGTATTCGAAAATTTGGTAGACTTATCGTGCCAAATATTGGTGATCTTCGTAAAGATATTTTAGAAGATTCTCATCGTTCTAAATTTACCATTCATCCCTGTAATAGTAAAATGTATGCGTATATGAAGCGACCTATTATTGGGATGGGATGAAATATGATATTGCAAACTTTGTTAGGCGTTGCATGACTTGCCAACAAGTTAAAGCCGAGCACCAAAGGCCCGGTGGGTTATTGCAACCTTTGGACATTCCAATTTGGAAGTGGGACCAAATTTCCATGGATTTCATTGACGGTCTTCCCCGTTCTCGTGTGGGTCATGATAGCCTATGGGTGATAGTGGATAGACTTATTCCTGTTCGGTCCAATCGGACCGTGCCTCTTTTGGCCAAACACTTTGTCAAAGAAATTGATAGATTATATGGAGTTCCTACTTCTATTATTAGCGATCGTGATCCATTTTTTACTAGTGGATTTTGGAAGAGTCTTCAAAAAGCTTTGGGAACAAAGCCTAATTTTAGCACTACTTATCATCCTCAGTCCGATGGACAAACCGAGCGTTTGAATCAAACTCTTGAAGATCTTCTTCGTGCATGTGTTCTTGATTTTGGTGGAAGTTGGGAGGACATATTTCTCTTGTTGAGTTTTCCTATAATAATAGCTTCCAATCTAGTATTGGCATGGCACCTTTTGAGGCACTTTATGGAAGGCCATGCTGATCTCCTTCTTGTTGGCTTGAGGTCGGCAAGAGGCTGGTTTTAGGTTCAGATTTTATTCGTGATTCCAAAGAAAAGATCGGCCTTATTCGTCATAGGATGAAAGAAGCTCAAAGTAGGCAAAAATCCTATGCCGATAACTGAAGAAGGAAACTAGAATTTTCTATGGGAGATTTTGTGTTTGTTCGTGTTTCACCTATGAAGGGTGTTGTGCGTTTCAGTCGATCGGGAAAATTAGCACCTCGATATATTGGTCCATTTCCCATAACCGAACGTATTGGTTCCGTGGCTTATCGCCTTTTATTACCGGCTCAGTTTTCTGCTATTCATGACGTATTTCACGTTTCTCAATTATGGAAATGCCTTCGAGATTTCGATTCTATTCTCGAGCCCGATGTATGGAAGAAATTGAAGTTTCGCCTAATTTGACTTATGTGCAACATCCTATTCGTATTATTGCATCGGAGGTTAAACGCCTTCGAAATAAAGATGTCCCTCTTGTTAAGGTTCAATGGTCCTCAAATCTTAAGAATTGTTCTTGGGAATCTAAAGAATTCATCGAGCGAACACATCCAGACTTACATTCTCGTGCTCTTTGAGGTGAACTTTTTATTTCAAATTTCTTTTGTGTTGATATGCTTTTATGGTTGTTACTTTATATTTTCTTCTTAAATATTGCAAGGACGCAATTTCTTTAAGGAGGGGAGTTTGTAACAACCCGCATATTTTACGATTGTTTATTTTAATATTTTATTTAAATACAACATCGTTGGTCGGATTATAGTCCAAAATGCTACTTTTTGCATGCGATCGAATTAGGACTCGGGACCACTCCCATTGAGTTTAAAACGCCGTTTGCGACCTTCTTTAGTGTAAACATTGATATATTTGGAGTTAGCTTGAAATTTGACCTTTGCACTTTGGACTTTGGGATTGCGTTAGCCTAAACTATTAACTCTAGCTCCACCCCCACTTCACTTCATTCACTTTCATTTCCTAATACCTTCAAGCTTTACATAAAAATGGGGGAAGAGAAAGAGAATTAGAATTCCTAAGCCCTAGTTCCATTGCAAATCCAAGTTCTAACTCCAAATTCAAAGAGAAGCTATTGGTAAGCGTCCTCTTCTTCTCCAACTCATTCTACCTTCAATTTCAGAAATTCCTAAAGTCTAACTTAGGAAATGTTTTTCTTTTAAGCTTTGATTCAAGCTTCTTGGTTTGGAATTGAGGAGTGATCGTTTTACCTTGCTCTATAGCTTCTTCTTCCTTGTTTTTGTGCAAAAGGTGAGATTTTTATCTCACATCTATGTCTATAACTATCTTTAATTGTTGGGTATGAATTCCTAACACTTATTCATGTGCATTTGCTTTTGGTTTGGATTGAATTGGTGAATATTTCAATTTTTGGTGTTTTGAAGTCAAATCTTTAAAAATCCTAACTTTGATGTTTGAACATGTTTTTGGAGTCTGTCGAGGAGCCTATAGGACTGGGTTGTCGCGTGGCATAAATCCCTAGTTGCAATTGCTCGATCGATTGGCTCCATTTGGATTCTTGCCCCTTTGGGGAATAGGCTGGAAATGCTGGGTAACAGGCACCAGTCGACTGGCACTCTGAGTCCAGTCGACTGACCTGTAACCCGAGGGTTTTTCTGGGTCTGGTCCAGTCGACTGTTCTCAGAGAGCCAGTCGACTGACCTGCTTGTATTCAGCCTACTTTGCCTATTTCGTCTATTTTGTTTGAAATTCCAATTTCTATCGATTCGTGGTTTTCCGATTTGTTGTTATCATTTATTATCGAACTTGTTGACTTCTATTTTGGAATTTTTGGGTATATACATTTTGATGGATTTGGAATCGATTTCTTTGGATTTAATTCACGTCTTTGAATGTGAAATTTTGGTGATTGATTGTTTTTACAATCATCTTTATGGATTGTCACTTCCAAATACAAAGGTTTCAATACTAGTAGTAAATATTCAAACTCTTTCACAAAGATGATTTCAACTCTATTTTTAATATCAAACTCATTTATAGGACCGTTTTCTAACCTATTAGTATATCCAAACCTTTACCTCATTCGTTCGAGAAATCTAATTAAACAACTTTGCAAAACATATGGTATGAAATGCTTGCTTTTACGCTGTCGGTTAATTCTTAGACTCATTCGATTGAAACTCTTGTGACAACTTTAGGGTGGAGATTTACAATTTGTTCATAAATACTTAAGTTAAGCAAGTGGCTATGGGACATGAAGCTAAACTCATTTATTTACTAGCTTAGTGTAATTAACACTTCTTGATGATCGATGAGGATCATTTTTGTGGTATTGACTATCGATGTGCGATGTCTCTTTTTTTCCGCCGGAGACTAAACCCCGTTTTGTGGAGTTTCGACTCAAAATTGGTGGGGTAGCGACCCGGTCTTCGGACCGTTTTTTGGAGCTTCGGCTCAAAATAAATGGTTAGCAACCATGAATAGCATTCCATTTTGTGATACACGTGTTAGTGAGTTTTCATGCTCCCGTTTTGTGATAGGCCTCCCCCTTTTTGTGATTTCTGGATTTCTATAGATGATTTCTAGAATTTGTGTTTCACCAAAATTCGTGATATATATTGATAAGCTTTATCAATATTTGTGCATTGGTGAATTTGTGCTTCACTAACTTTTGTGAATTTGTGTTTCAACAACTTTTACGGTTGGCATTGATGAGTTTGTCAATATTTGTGGTTTGGTGAATAGAGTAAAGAATATGACATTCTTTTTGATGTTATGAGATTTCTTGAGATATTATATGATTTTTGTTGTTGTCAAATGTATACTTTTCATAGTATGACATTATTGTTATCATACGTTTTGTTATATCTCTTATTCCATCTCATTTTATCTGATATTTATAGCTAGACCGATCCGTTTATCATTTTCTTATTAAATAATACTCGGGTCAGACCGAGATGTTACAGGTGCTTCTACTTGACTCCTCATCTGGGAGTATTACCTGACTTTTGTCTAACTACACTATATTGGTAGTTTTTGTTGTTATACGTTCGAGATAGAGACTCCTTGATGTATTAATATTCTTTTGTCTAGCACTTTTATCTATTCTTTTGTTATATCATGGATCTTGTTTGACCACTACTCTGATAAACACTTCTTAGTGTTATATTCATATCTATTTCCGCCTTTGTGATATGGATATCTGTGATTTATTGTGTTATGCTTATTTCTATATTTGTTTCCGAAGATCATATATGGCCACTGTGTAGATGTTTTGAGTTTGTATCGGTGTGTCGGATTTCCTCTTGTTATATTATCTGACATATCGTTGCTCGCACAAGGCAATCACACGGATGGTCGCTCCTCAACAGCCTTATTCTTCATGCTAGTTGACGGCATTACTCCGTAGTGTCCTTGGCTAGCATGAGTATAGAGTTGGGGCGTCATATGTACCCCAGTAGCCCTGCCATTATATGGAATCCAATCTCCAATAAGCGCTTGTACGGTTTTGATTGTGCCTAATTATTGCTGGAATGTGAGATGCAAGCATTTCAGCTTGATTATATTTTACTTTCTATAGACACTATTATAATATCAGACGGATTTGATAAAAATGTTTTGGTTACCGTTAGGTAAAAACCTGTCATGTTTATTTGTGGTGTGGTCTTACGAGATACCTTTAATTTCAAAGGATTTTTTTAACAATCAAAATTCAGTGTGTTTCTCATGCTGGTTTTCCAAACTGATTTGGGTGTTATTTCACTATAATGCTCGGTCAGACCGAGTATTATAGAATCTAGAAAGGATGCTATGGAGCTCAGAAGATGAGCTGGATGGCAAGACATATAACACGTGTTTAATGTATATTCTGTTGTGTATGGTTAACTACATAGTCGGTTTTTGTGAGGACAGGTTATGATAACTGTCCAGTTGTGTGCTATGATGTACTCTGATGATGTATTGTATAAAACAGATATAGTTCTTCTTGTTTAAAGATCAGTCATTTATCTATTATATATTGTTTCGCTACGATTGTGAGATTCTGATATTGTTTTCTATTTCTTCTTCTACCTCCTTCATCTTTCCCTTATGGTCTGGTTTTTCGGCTTTCAATTGTACAGAATTTAATACAGTGGACGCATTGAAGTCAATTTTTGGGCGTCGAAAAATCAGGTCGTGACATGAATTGAAATTGGAATCGAAGTAAAAAAAATTCGACTTAAGATCAGAACTGAACCAATTTAATCAAAATGTAAATTGAAATCGATTTGAATTGGAAAATTGGGAACTGAATCAGTTTGACTGTGAAACTACTTTCAAATAAATTATTGTAGTATAAACTATTTAAAATCTATCTTCCTAAATATTCAAAATATTTTTATTTTCCAAACTATTTTACTATATAAACCATTTTCAATACTCAAGCTATTTTCTATTAAACTATTTTAACTATTTAAGCTATTTTAAAACTATTCAAACTACATTCCTAAAATTTAAACTGGCCAAGAGTGTAATGTTTATATTTAAACCATGGATTTATATACGAATTGGGTTAAAATGAAGTTATGACCCAAACTGAAATTCGAAACAACTGTGGAATCGAAATAAGAATATTATGGCGAAAAGGATTTAGAATTGAAATAGTGTATTTTGAGTAAGTACGATGATTTTGATACGAGTTTGATTTTGAAGCAAAAATGGTATTTTGATGTCAAATACGAATTGTTTTCGAAATATAAAAGTACCAACCGGTGTGTAAAACGATGTTTGGTTGTTTAAGAGATCGGGGCCTCTTATTGGCATGATATTTGTCAATATTGGAACCACTTTAACAGCTGTGTACGTAGGAGACTCCAGAACGAAATGGTTGGATTTGGCGTTGTTTGCTGGATATGAAGAAAAAGACGATGATGGATTGGCCTGACACTTACGTCAATTTGAGATGACTAAAAAAGGAGCTGCACCTGCCAATGAGGTTAGCTACCTCTAACGGACACACTTCTTCGTGTTGATATCATGACATTGTTGTCGATTGATGCGCACCCTCAGATTTTGTGAGTGTTGGATGCGGGGGGCCGTTTGTGGTTACCACCAGCCGGGAAGGTTAAACTAGTAGTATCCTTCCTTGGGCATTGCCTAACGTGCCTTATCATACTTTTATCCCTACAAGAGGCTGCTATGATTTTTATTTAGTGTTGTCGTATAATGGCACATCCCTATCCACCGACGGTTTACGGGTATTTTATATGCAACCTATACGATAATGCTTAAAAACATGTTAAGGGAGATCAATGTAAACCCTTATCGCTATTTTGATATAAATTTTATTGATTAGACATTATATATGTAGCGTGTTCTACTACATATAGATATTTTGGCAGATCCTTAAGAGATGGAAATCCCGTAACATCTCTTGTGTTATTGCATGCACATTATACACCTGATAGGAGACGTGAAACCCCGTAAACATCTATGTACCACGGCACTCATGTTATATGCGATATTGATTGGACTCATATAAGAATATTTTAGTCTCGACTCGAGTGTTTTGTCTTTTCATTATGCTCGGGTCAGCCTTGAGTTTTTCAGTGCATTGAAGATTATTCGCGAGGACGAAGATGAAGATTTGGTATATTATTACTATTATTTTTCCTGCATCATGTTGTCTACTGCATTACTTTATTTATACCTGATGTATATATACTCTAATAAATGTTGTATAAATTATAATCAAATGTATAATATAAACCTCTTCATGAACTGTTTATTTGATTATTATATTTTATCGTTCCGCTGCGATATTCTGTGTTTGTTCTCTTCTTCTTTTCTTATTTTTATTAATTAACCATATTGATTACCTATGTTCCATGTTGTTTAAGTCAGACATGTGTGGGTTATTGTCCATTAAACCATCCTAAGTGTGGGCCATCATAGTTGGTATCAGAGCTTTGGTTTAGCGATCATCTTAGCTTAATGGGGTATTAACTCATTGGAGATAGGGTAGTATTATCCTTATATGAGTTGTTTGAGCACATATACAGGAGAGAGCGTATTTGTAAGTGTTATAAAATTATTTTGTATTATGTTGTTTGTTTTGTTAAGTTTTGATTTTGGGTTCTAATTGATTCGTTTGATCAGCATTATCAATATGAACTCCAAAACACCTGAACAAAGCGAACAGAGACAATATGGTTTTTGAAATAGGTAAATGAAATAATTTATCTAGGATTATATTTTATATAAAAGAAATAGTTTTACTAAAAATTTAAATATTTAAGATTTGGTTTATAAGAAAATGATAATAATCAATTATATCATTTACTGGTTGATTGGTCAATATCCTTAACTATTAGGTATTATATGATTATAAGAAAATGAAACTGTATAATGTGATCTATAAAATATTATTGGCAAATAAAATGAATTTAAACTAAGAAATTGAGAAATTTAAATTATAGTGCTTTTGAAATTGGCTTCCAAAATTTTTGAAGAATAATATTTGCAATATTTGAAAGTATTCTCAAATAGAAATGTTTCAAAAAGGATTTGAAAATATATTTTCAAAGGACTTTAAAAGAAGTGAATTTAGTACTCCTCTCTTCTATCGTTGGGAAATAATTTTGGTGAAGACTACGCAATATCATCGACTATCATTTTCGAGTCTCAAAGTGGAGAGACCAATTAGTAGCTATGCTACAAAATAGTTTTGATTAACTGATTTTCGTTTTGAACTCCAAAAGTATGGTTTGACATATATATAAAGGACATAAGTATATATATTTATTTTAAAAAGATTTGAAAGGACTCGGTATCAAATTCTTAAGATCTGTAAAATTAATAATTGCAAATTATTTAAAGGAAACAAAATATTAGAGTTATTGGAAGTTTCTAAAATATGAGAATTAAGAAATCAAATTAAGGGGTTAATATAGAGATTAAGTGGTAACTCGTGTATTAAAAGAATAACATAATTTAAACAAGTTTATCTAACTGAACATTCTTGTTAATTTAAAATGAATGGGACTAATTTGTATAATACTTAATTGCACTCTATAAAAAATATAAAAATTACATGAATGTTAAAAGTTTAAAATGTTAATAAATGTGTAATGAATATTATGCAACCATATCCAACTTAAGTAACAAAAATGTTTCAAATGAAATATGATAAAGGGATGTTTATAAACAAAAATTTAAGTGGTTATCATAAATAGTATGCTATTAATTTAATGATTTAATTAATAAGAAAAAATTGAATGTGAAAAGAGAATGTTGCTAAATAAATGAATGTGAATTTCAAGAAGTAGACGAATAATAAAATTTAACCTTATGTTGTAATCTTTTGTAAAATAAATGTGATAGCAAATGAGTATTTAGTTGTAAAATAACTTAAATAATGGTAAGAAATAATTTTGTAATGATGTTAATGTAAAAAATATGACTTATGGGTTTGATAAATATAAGGTAGAAAAATTTAGTAAATATGAAAAATATAAAAAGAAAATCTAAAATGGGATTTGAAAGTAGATTTAATTTAAGTAAAGTTGGTAAAAATGAATAATCTGTTAAGAAAGTAAATTAATAAAATTTGTCAAATGAAATAGAATTTGAATTTGCAATAAGAATGAAGTTAAGTTTTAAAGTGAAAGTCATTATAGTAAATGTTAATCAATAGAAGGTAAACAATATGTGGTTGGTGTTTTTTCATGTTATATATTGTTATTCCTCTACATTTACTTGTTATCATTTGGTTATTGAGTATTCAGTAGGTACTGAAGACGTTGGCTTGTTTTCGGAGCTCGCACACACGTTATTTTGCTTTTGCTTGCTTAGTATGAGCGAACTCGCTCATATTGATAATAATAAGGTACACGTCTTGGATTACCGACCGCGCTTTCATATTTTTTTCCCTATGGGATGCCTCATCATTGACATGAAATGTATATTTGATACCTATTTGGTATATTTGAGATCGAGCAGCGGGAGACTTTGCCGAAATTTTCCATAAATCCGCGAATTAGAAAAAAATTGAGGCTTTGAAAATTTTACAACTTGTTTTTTATACAAGTTGAAATTTATGCAAATCCGATGTCGAAGTGGCGTAGTGAGAGCGTAGTAATGATTTGTAAATAAGATTTTAATGTTTTATAAGTTGATTGTTTTGAATAAAATATATCAAATGTTAAATTTTGTACTTAATCCATGTTCGAGGATGAAAAGTTTTGAGTGGTGGAGAATGTAACGATCCGTACTTTAACTATTTTAAATTTTTAAATTTAGTATGATTATTGAGCAAAAATGGTTAAAAATAAAATTTAATGAATTATTAGTGTAGTTATTGAATACGAACTTGAATTTTTTTTTGAAATAACCAATTACGTTGATTTTGGTAGTAACAGGTATTAAAGTTAAATTATATATTGAATGCGTTTATTATCCATAAGTGGAATTGAATTATAAATATTGAATTATTTAGATAGAAATGAAATATTTTTTGATAACTAAAAATTCAATTGAAATGAATGGTTATTAAACTAATTGCTGAATAATTTAATTGTTTAAATTTATTATTGGAAATTGTCTGAATAATTGAATTTTTTGATTTTATGTGAATGAGAATGATGTCAAAGATTGATTTAAATTTTATTTAAATATGAATGAATATCGTTTACTTCAAAAATTGAATTTAAAAGTGAATAAATAGAAATTGGAAATTTTATATTATAAGTAACGAGTAAAAATAGCCATTGTTGCCACTGTCTCGAATTTCGACAAAATCAATTTCATCAGACCCGTATTAATGATTTTTTGTAGGATTTCAATTTTCGTACCGATCAAACTTATCGTTTGGCCGTGCGAGCTTGAAACACATATCAGTTTATTTATGAATTTAAACATAATAATTGGGTTCAAAAATCTCTCTTGTCCATATGATCGAATTAGGTCCCAAAACAAGTTCCTTTGCATTCGAAATAGGGGTAAAAAATATAAATTCCAGGCGGCACGCTTCATTTGGAGTTTGTCAGGAAAAGTACGTGAATAGTGAAAAATAATAATAAAATAATATGTTTACGTGTATATGCATGCGTATCTCAGCAAACCCTAACTAACTTTTACCCAAGCCACCTCAATAACATTCAATGGCCCAAAAGCTTTATCATTCCTTTTCCATTTTCTCCCAACCTGTCCCATATTTTCAAAAAGTTCTTAAAGGAAAGTCGTAGAGCACGGCGAAGGCTAGGGTCTGGCAAAGTATGGTGGTCGTCGGAGGTTTGTGGTGGCCGAAATTGTGATCGACATGGGCTGCAGTTTGGGTTCAGATTTTTCACGATGGTTGAGCTATATGGGGCAACGTCATTGCTGGAGTGTCTGTCAAGGCTGGGGCTAGCGACGGTGAAGTTCTGGTGGGGTTTGGTGGTCAGAAGCGCCGAGGGCGTGTAAAAGAACAGACGTTGGGTTTTGTTTTGTTCGTGCTATTGGGAACAAATGATCAAGTGAGGCTGGTGCCATGGTGGAGCTCGAAGGTTGGGCTGTCTTTGGTGACGGTCATGGCAAGGTCCGGTCGTTTGCAAGCGTAACATAATTTAATGAAGCGGAGAAACAGTTTGATGTCGCGATGCGTGGGTTCAGTAAAGAACAATTAGCTCTAATCTGGGTTTAAGCGGGGTAATTAACTTCTACCTAATTTGTTATTTATTTTATTGAATTGAATTAAAATTCAAATGTATATTAATCGACATTTGCTTTGTATGAGCTCAGATTGGGGAGTTGTCAGTTGCGTCAGAATTGTATGGTCATTATCTACTGCATGAAGTGGATCTAGGATTTATTTAAAGATGTAAATATTTTTCAGTTTCAAATAAAGGTGAGCATTTTATAACGCTCATGAAATACTAGAATATTTTTGTGCTAGTTAAATTTGAAATTATGAAGTGATATAAATTTATTGATTGTTATTTAATAAATTAAATTATCATCTTAATTATCATAAAAGTTAAAATTGACTTTTAAATTTGAAATGGAAATTTAATTGCCAGTAAAATACCCAAACATTAATAATTATGAAATTGTTGTGAATTATTTTGACTGTTTGGACGATTGCTTATGATGGATGCCAATTGATTGATATTTGGATGACTAGATGTTTATATATTTTTATATATATCTTGTTATTTCTTGTAAACTATTTACAGCATATAAAACTGTAAATTGAAATATTTCAATAAATTAAGAAATAGGTTGAAAAGATATATGCCTATGACATTTATTTTGGATTGAAAAGATATATATCCATCCTTGGAATTAAATTGATATGATTGATTCACTTGGCCATAGGGTAGGAAATTATAAATGGACACTGAATTGCTTAAATTAAATGATTTTAAATTGAATTATTTTTTATCTGGAGCTCAAAACGTTGAAATTTAAATTTGGCAAACAAAATGTTTTAAATAATTGAAGTTGATATTTTTAAGTTATAATCGAAATATGATTTAAATTTCAATTGATTTGATTTGAAGGTTTGGACTTTTATTCGAATTTTGAGTATTGCTAAGTAAAAATGATATAAAACAATATTTCAAGATTAAGCATGGAATATAATTATATTTGAAGATTTGGATTATATATTGGATATTGAAGGTAAATTTGATTTAAGTGTTTTGAATCGATTTTTTTAAAAATCGTACTTGGAATTATGATAATGGTTTAAATTTAAGAATTGAGTTGAAATTAATTAAGAATTGGAATTGAAATTAATTTTGAATGGAAATTTGAAATAAAACTGGGATTTTATTGAAATTTATTCAAGTTAAAATTTGGTCTGAAATTGGAATTGAAAGCGAAATTGAATTATTTTGAAATCAAAATCGAATTTATTTGAATCGAAATTGGAATCGAAGTAAAAAAATTCGACTTGAAGTCGGAATTGAACTGGAAATTGAAATCGATTTGAGTTGAAAATTTTGGAATTGAATCAGTTTGACTATGAAACTATTTTCAAATAAATTACTGTAGTAAAAGCTATCTAAAATCTATCTTCTTAAATATTCAAATTATTATTATTTTCCAAACTATTTTACTACGTAAACCATTATCTACACTCAAGCTATTTTCTTATAAATTATTTTAACTATTTAATCTATTTTAAAACTGTTCAAACTATTTTCTTAAAATTCAATCTGGTTAAGGGCGTAATATTTGTATATAAATCATGGATTTAAATACGAATTGGGTTAAAATGTAGTTATAACCCAAATTGGAATTTGAAAAATTATGGAATCGAAATCGAGATATTAAGGAAAAAATGATTTTATATTGAAATAGTATATTTTGATTAAATATGATGATTTCGAAATGAATTTGATCTTGAAGCAAGTATGATATTTTGATATCAAATACGAATTGATTTCGAAATGTAAAGTAACCATTGCGTAAAACAACGTTTGGTAGTTAAAGAGACTGGGGCCTCTTATTGGCATCTCCCTATCAATATTGGAACCACTTTAACGACTATGTATGCAGTGGAGACTTCGGAACGAAGTGGTTGGATTTTGCGTCGTTTGCTGGATTGAAGAAGTGAACGATGATGGATTGACCTGACACTTGTGTCATTTTGAAATGACTAAAATAGGAGTCGTACTGGCCAATGAGGTTAGCAGCCTCTAAAGGAGACATTACTTTATATTACTATCATGACACTGTTATCGATAGGTGTTGTAACGTACCCCCTTTTCGCACGCTTTAAATCGACACTCGTGCCAATTTAAACCATACGGAAGGGCGGATTTTTATGGGGTAAATAAGAAAAACAGAGAATAAAAAAACACAAAACAGAATCTCACAGCGGAAGGATATAATATAATAATCAATATACAGTTCATAAAACTGTTTACAAAAACATTTGATTCTTCTTTATACAATAAATATAAGAGTTCACGTACCAATAAATATCAATGCAGCGGAATACAGTATAGTGGAACCATATAATATATAATAATAATATTGAAATCTTCGTCTTCTTCCTCCAGAAATAAAGGCTTCAAATCCTGAAACGCTCGGACTGACCCGAGCGAATTGAAAGGACCAAACACTCGAGTCAGAACTAAAAGATCTTATGTAAGTTGAATCAACAGAAATAAATTTGAGTGCAATAACTCAAGAGATGCTCGGGATTTACATCTCCTAAGGATCCGTTAAACTATTTACTATGTAGTATATTGCGCTATTATAATAGTGTCTAATTGTAAAAAAAAGTTACTTTTAAATAGCGTTAAGGGGTTACCCATATAGCCCTTAACACAAAATATATTCCCATAGTCTATACAGTACCGTAATCTCTCCCGTACTAGGCGTCGTCAGAGGGCACTCCATAGGTATGGTACAAAACAAAAATCGTATAAGGCACGCTAGGGTAGGTGACACGGCACAACTAGGCAATGCCAGGGTTGATATACCCATTACGCTTTCGGGTCGGTGGTAACGCGTAGCTGCTACTACCGCCTACCTCGAACAACACCCCCAAATCAAAGAAATCAAAAGTGGCCACCGAATAAATCCATAGGTCAAAGTATAATATCGAAGGGATGTGTCCGATCAAAGGTGCTACCTCAATTAACCCGTCAATCGCTCCTGTTTTAGCCACCTTGTGCCAACTCAC
The DNA here is from genome assembly GCA_030765085.1 of Allium cepa. Taxonomy (NCBI): domain Eukaryota; kingdom Viridiplantae; phylum Streptophyta; class Magnoliopsida; order Asparagales; family Amaryllidaceae; genus Allium; species Allium cepa. The sequence continues at coordinate 867,151,722 of CM060943.1, read as the reverse complement.
AGGAGTTGGGTCCACGTAATTACCTTATAGGAAACGCCGCCACCAACCTACTTCATTCTGGAATCTCCACCGCGTACACGGTTGTTAAAGTGGTTTTTGGAGTTGGCAGAGAGTATGACAACTTCCGATCCTGGTCTCTTCAACAACCAATCGTTATTATAACACCACGGTCTTTTAAAAATAGTTTATACTTTAAAACCATAATATAATTATCCATTTCAAACCCATAAATACGATATCATTTCCATTTCCAAAACAAACTCATTTTTGATATTATTTTTACAAAACCCAAATCAATAATATAATTTTTTATTTCAAATATATTTCTTTTCCAAAATTATATTTCTTTAAAATTTATAATATCTGGAAACCAAACATTTGAAATATAACTTTCAAAACATAATACTTCGAAAATTCATAGCTTTAAAACAATAACTTCTAAAACTTGGATGGTTTGGATATTCAACAGTATGTAAATTTGTTGATTTTAAATTACTTTATCAAGTATAAATAATTTCCACGCCTTTACCATTGATTCACTTTTAAATTAAGTCTAAACCCATAAATTTAGATTCACTTTCAGTTTCAATAAAACACTTCGATTTCAATATATTTCAAACTTTGAGTATTTAACAATTTCAAAACTAAGGTTGGAAATTTTTATTCAGCAATTTATCGTCCTATTATTCGGTTTTTAAATATTCAAATAATAAATCCATAAAATAAATCTCAAATTACTAACAACTAAATATTTCCTTCCAGTTATTTATACTAGAAATATTCATTTAATTTATCTTGAATAAAAATCCAGTTATAAATATCATACCTTTAAAATTTCCAAGTCCAATAGGTTTACATCAACTTATGGAGTTAAATTTTTATATAAGCTCAATTTCAAAAAAAAAATCCAATTTATCTTCCAATCTTGATTGATTTGAATCATTTAAAACTCTATATATATACAATATCTTAAACCTATACTTAATCATATAATATAAATTATCAAAATCCATTATTCAACTTATTTATTTTTATTTAACAGATTTATACATAGCTTAAATTCAAAAATTTAACTATATATATAAAAAAAAATATTTATATAATATCAAAATTTAATATTTATTTAACCGTATCCTATCCAAACCATAGAAATCATTTTCAAAATAATTATATCTACATAGACCGACGATGTCTGTGTAAAATTTTCTATCCTATGGTCAAGTGATACTGATATTTATCATTTCAATTTGCAATTTAAAAATAAAAATGCGGTTGTATATCATTTCAAACCGCAATCCCGATAAGATAAGAATGCATAATAACTTGCAGTTTATACAACATAGAACACATCATCCATTCACCCAATATCAATCATTAACCAATTTATTTTAATCATCATCAATTTAAATAAACATCAATAGAGCATATAAAATATAACAGTATCAACGAATAGTTTATGTTCAAAAGAAATTAATAACTGTTTAACTAGCAGTTTATATGCAAAATAAATAAATTTTAATTGTCAATTTATATGCAAAAATAAATAAATTTAACTAGCAGGTTATATGCAATAATAAATTTAACTACAATTTTAACTGGCAGTTTATATGCAAAAATAAAATTAAATAACAAGTAAATTATATGAATGCAAATTAACTGAGATAATTATGAAATATATGCCAACAGCTATAAATAAATTTCTAAGCACATCATAAATCAATTTAACAAACATAAGAAATTTTAGAAATTGCGAGTGGTTTAAAACACTCACTTTTCGAATTTAAATTGTATTTAAATCCAAATTTAAACCCAAAATTTTGACCGTCTCAGAATTCGTCCAAACCAGCGTCATCAAGTCTGGAATTTAATTACGATCCTAACGCGAGAAATCACGCGTAAATAAGAGGTCGTATGAGAAAGTTATGATACTAAGACGATTTGAAATAAAAATAAATTTAAAAAAAATAAACCTCACCCAAACAAAAGATGCCACGTCAACCTTCTCTCAGTCAACCCCAAACACGCAAATACGAACCCTCGTTTGATCTGGAAACCACGCCGCCGCCTCCCATCAAATTTCACCACCTCCACAAGCCAAATCGCCCCGATCAGGACACGCCGCACACCTCCATTACTCAAACCGACCCCACCATGATGACGCGGCTCGTCCAGGCACCTCCCATGCATTGCCGACATCGCCTCTTATTTCTGCCGATCGTGGCGATTTCAGGCGCCGATAACCCCATACGGCCGTGCCGATCTAACTGCCTCGACGCCCTCTACCTGTCTACGCAACCCGATCGGTCTAAAGACGCGAATCCACCGTTCAATCACAATACAAACATACGACGGCCGAGGTTGATTTGCAATTTCTAGTTAAACGGTGAATCATTTCGAAAACCGAACAATACCCGCAGATTACGCTCTTCGAGAGCTATAACATATAATTTTTATGAATCTTTCTGAGGAGTTTGGATTTTGACATTGATTTTGAATTGTAATTGGATCTGAAATTTTGTTTGTCTTCCATTGAGGAGGAGAGAGTTGAAATATACGTATAGCCAAATGAAAATAAGGGGAATTAGGGTTTATAACGATATATTTATAGACAAATTTGAAATAGGATGGATCAAATAAGATAGATGTATGCGCTAAATGGTATATGGCCCGAAAAGCCCGTTTCGACTCTGGAACGAAATTGGGTAAATCCATATATCGAAATAGGTGTTTTAAAATATTCTGAACGCGATGGAAAAGGTTTCAAGTCCAAATTCCATCGTATGAAGAATTTATGCTGAAATCAATATTTTCAAATTGATTTTAATTAAATCGATTTCAAAGCATTTCGCGTTCGTACAATCAAATGATAAGTCCGATTGCTAGGAAACTTGAAAACCTATAATAATTCACTATTACGGATCCGATGAAACATGTTTCGTCGAAATCCGAGTCTGTGGCCAAAATGGCTATTTTCCTATTAATTAAAAAAATTGATAACTAAATAAATAAAATCCAATTCTTATTTCAACTCTAAAATTTGATAAATTTTATTTCCTTTATATTTCCCAAACATTTACAATGATTTAACAATTTTTGAATGTCAATTTATTAAATATTAATCAATATAAATCTTCAATTTCATAAAATTCAAAATTATAGATAAATTTCCAAAATTTCCATTAAATTGAATTAACCCATATTCGTTCCATCCATAATTTCAAATTGTAGGGTTTACCATTGGATTTAAAACCATTACATAAATATTTCAAAAAGTCGGACGCTAACACCCCGATGCAAATAGAGACTGAATGAAAGCACCACCCGTTAACACAGGAAACAGAAAAAGCAGTAATTCACCGAAAAAGCAATAATAGACATAGAGTTTATAGTGGTTCGGCTTATAATCAAGCCTACGTCCACTTCGATTCTTCTTTATTGCTTATATGATTACAATCCTTTACAATTTCCTTCAATTACAATTCACTTCAAAAGAAGAGTAGCTAGAAAAACTTCGATGCAAGAGAATTCTCCGAATTCATTGTTGAATATGTTGAATCCCTGCTTGAAGTTGACCGAAGCTTCTTGTGAGTTTCAAATATTCAAGTAGGGCTCCGCTTGAAGATGACAGGGTCTCGACACTTTGAAGAAAATGATCGGAAAAGTCCCTTTCATGTTGGAGCTTAGGGTGTATTTATAGGAGATTTCCGAGGTGAAGTATAGGTCGCGCGTGACCTAAGATAGGTCATAGGTCGCTGGCGAGTTAGAGGGAAGCGAGCTACGACTTAATTGGTCCTTCCGTGGTCACCTGAGCTAGCTAACAGGCCTTCGCAACTTAGGAGGAAGCAGCATCAGTTATTCACCAAGTGCTAGATCGTGAACGACCTAATGCAAGTCGTAGGTCAGCGACGATCTAAGGGAGTAGCTAGTAACTTTACAATGCTGAGACAACCAATCTAGCGACTTAAGCTAAGTTGTTAAACCGTAATGCGACTTAACTCGTTAGATCATGGATAGCCCCATTCCTTAGGTCGCTAAGTCGCGGACCCCTTGGGTCACTGAACTCATTAGGTCGCAAATCCCCCTTTTAAGTAATTAGGTCGTTGAGCAGTTAGGTCGCTTTGTTCTATAAGTCGTTGGGTTGGTAAGAGGTTAGATCGCTCCATTCCCCAGGTCGTGCTACAATTAGGTCGTTTCGTTTCTTCTTTAGGTCACATATATGGTTGAGTCGCTCCACCTTTATCCCGTTAAGTCGCGTACACCCACGGGCTGCTTTCTTGCTGAAACCTTGGGTCGCTCGGCCGTAGAACTCCTTAGGTCGCTAGGTCGCGAGCCTATCGGAGTTAACATTTGCCCCTCGGAGTACACGCCTATTCCTTAGGTCGTGTGCTCCGATCCAGCTTTTGGGTCGTTGCCGACTTATTGGTCTTGCTAGGTCGCGTGCCATTATGCATTCCTTTCACCTCGTATAAATTGCTTAGCTCGCCACTTCCTCATTTCATCTGTTCCAACACTCTAAACTGCCACTAACGATCCTCCGAGGTTAAAAATTTAGCTTGAGACTTTCTCCTCCTTCAATCGTTAAGTCCATCAACGAATTTTTAGGCAAACTCAAGCATTTACTTACTGCACTCATCGCCAATTCCACCATAACCGTCTCCACACGATTTTGTTGTTATGTTGCAATTCGATATTCGAACTGGCCCCTTGATTCCTGTCGAATTGCTAGCGATTAGCTTCGAAGCTAGTAAGAGCTTTGAATCTGAGAAGTTTGGTAATGGTTCTTGAAGATTCGAAGGGGAAGATGATGCTTTTAGAGGTTTGAGCAGAGGATAGGATTCGTGGCTAATCGGGTTAATGGGTTTTAGGTTTAGACAGAATGCTTCAAATGGCACAATGGTTGTTAAACACGTGGCAAAGTGTAATTGGTGAGTAGTAGGGCCTATCGGTTCCAATGGGAAATAGCCTTGGGTCGCTGCATCATTACAGAAACGACTTAAAGGATCTGGGCAACCTAAAAGTCCCCACGACCTAACTGATTTAGCCGACCTGACAACTTTCGCGACTCAAACTTTTGACCGATTTAACTAGATGTGACATAAGCCTTGAGTCGTGGCCGAGCTAGGACTTAGAGAAATTCACGTTACTTTGAACTGAAGCCTTTTATTCTTACCATGCCTCACGATTTAAAGGACCAACGACTCAACTTAACTCGCAAGAAACCTTTTGGGTCGTGGACGATTTAGGCTTTAGGTCGTGCAAGCGACTTAGCCTTTAGGTCGCACAAGCGACTTAGCACTCGGACAATTTTCCACTGCCGAATTGCTTCTTGCGACTTATACCCATCTCATCCTACTTGTTAGGTCGCGAGCGACCTTGGACTTGAGCGAATTTTCACCCCCTTGACTTGAAGCTTTGTGATTTAACCTTTAGATTGTGAACGACTTAGGACTTTGATGCGCATTGCGATGCCTTGTACTTTTAACTCAAACCATACGGCCTAGGACTTGAACAAGTTGGGAACCTAAAATTTTTGATAGGACTTGATTGCACCTCCAACTCGAACTTTGAACTGCCGAAATAACTTGCATGACTTTGCTATGCTTTCTTAGCAGATTATACCAAATTTGATGCTAATAACCTGTTAAATACAACATTTGCAGAAAACTAGGGCGAATATACTACCACTGATTGCCCACATCAAATGATAGATTAGTCGATAAAGGATAATTAACTTAAAGAAATTGTACGAAATTCTGTGAATCAACAAACTCAAGTGAAGTATTAAAACAATGTTAACCAACTAAAGTCGATTTGTTTGCGCTAATATTGTACTTGTATTTGGACTTAAAGCAACAAGTCTTGAAATACTTCAATTGACACATGTTTAATTTCAATTATATTTGCTTATTGCTTTGTTAGCTTTACGCAGCACTTCACACATTTAGGAAACGTGCACCTTCATGTTTGAATATCCAGTTGTTTATGTAGAATGGCTTCACATCAAGAAGAAGTGGTAGCTCAAGCTGGAGAGATCTTTCAGACAGCTATTCCCGTAGTGAATCCTCCAGAAAGAACTCCGACTACCTTAACCCAGAGAGCATTTAACCAGTTACGCATTCAATTTGGCCTTGTTGAGAGTGATGCTCTACTTCCCAGGCCGAATGGTACTGCCGATAATCCACCTCGCGGTTTTGTCGCAGTCAATCGCCATATGTGCCAAAGTGGAGCAATTCCTCCTTTTAACGATTTTCTTCGAATGCTTCTCCTTCGGTTGACCATCTCTCGTTTCAACTACATCCCAATGGCTATGCTATCCTGATGGGGTTATGTGTTTTATTTAGGAGAACTCTTGATTGTCTACCGAGTTTCGAAGAAATTTGCTACTTATGCTCATTTGCTAAGAATGAAGACCACCCTTCCCTAATTCATGTGAGAAGCGCTAGGAATCGCAAGCTTATTACTGATCTTTTCGAAAGTGCTCATGGCTTTTTGAACTAGTTTTTCTTCGTTCGCTGCCCCCCAGGATTTTATGCCATCTGGAGAGTAGGAAGTAAGATTACCTGTTTCTATTTTTTCTATTTCCGAGCTTTTTCGAGATCCGAATTGTCAGTTGCTAATTTTATTCTTTCCTTTTTTAGCACTTCCTCTCCCCTCTAGAGATTCAAGCCACAAACAGATTTTTGAAAGACTAAATGCCGTGGCTGCCGAGGAGAGGAGTATAAAATTTCTGTTGAAGGATGAGTTTCTACATCAGTTTGGACTTCTACATTCTTCCCGCTCTACACAACCTCACAAAGTCCCCGATTCCCCAGCTAAGGCATTAGATGCCCCAGTTTCTACTGACGAACCCATACCGAAGGAATTTACAACTGAGGCTCCGTTGGTAAAATGTTCTACTCCAATTGACATTGCGGGGCCATCTTGTAAACTTGCTCTTTCCCCGGTTATCGAAGAAGAAGAAGATCTTCAACAAACCAGGAAGACTACTGATGAAGGAGTTGAGGTGAAGAGCCCTGTTGAACACAGTGGCAATGATACTTTCAAAGGGTTGAGCGACTTTATAGTTATGTCTCAAGAACTATTTAAAGACGATCTTTCCGCTGCTAAAATTGTATCTCCAGTGGTTGAAGCGACATCTGCTCTTCAACAGACTCCTCCAGCTCAAGAATCAACATTGGCTGTAAAATCTATCACCACCCCCATCTGAGGAGCGTTTCGTAGTTCGGCGCGTGTAGTTTGCACACACCACACACACTTAGGATTTATTGGCACTAATATGCACTTAACTCCTTGCAATTTGAAGATTCTCAAGTTATGCTTCTTTTTCAATTTCAGGTTCTTCAATGGGGAGAAGTGGCTCATATTATGATGACTTTAAGCAGTATGGAAGGCGCAGTCAATATGATTACAGGCACTATCTTCCCCCTTATAGGGAAACTGATGAGGAGAGGGCTGCTCGAAAAGGTCAGGAGAGAAGAGCATACGAAGAACGGTACGGGAGAGGGGATGAACGTCGTGACTCTTCCCACAGAGAGGATGATTCCCTTAAACGAAAATCCCATGATGACAAAGGAAAGAGCCATGCCGCCAAAGATTCGAGCCAACAGACCAAGCATGGTGAAAAGTCATCATCTGACATTCTTAAAGAGCCCATTGCTTTGGTGCCTTCTCAATCTCCCGCTCTCGCTCGTACCGACATTCAGACGATCATTGGCAGGCCCTCATATCAGGTTGGACTAGGCCCAGCTACTCTTCAAAGCCGATTTCCAAACTAGTGGTTGAAGGGAGTTCGCTTTGATATTGATCTAGTTCCAATCGACAAACCGGCCATGTTGCGAAATCTTGATGCTATCAAGCTTGATATTGAGAGAATGTCGAATTGGTAGAAACTTGTTGACGAACTCCAGAGAGTGAATCACGCGAACCTTGAGGCTATGTTGACCATGGAGAACGATAAATCCGAATGGCAAAAGACTCTTGATCAACATGATGTAGAAATGAGGAGCATCGCCGCTTATAATGAAAAGCTTGAAGCGGAAGTTGGAAAACTTAAAGAGGAGCTTGGTACTTCCTCCACTTCCTACTCTCAAAGGGAAAGTGTGCTTCAGCAACAAGTGCGGGATGCACATGCTAGCCAACGAGAGGCCGAAGATAAACTCAAGTGGCAGGAAAAGGTTGTAGAAGATTATCGCGCTGAAGTTGCACAGTTGCGACAACAGACCAGCTCCCAGAACCTCGAAATTGAGACATTAAAAAACTCGACTTGCTACAGTTGAGAAAGAGCGCGATGAGGCTGTTGCCGGTAAAATTGCAGCTGAAGAAGCTCATCAAGCCACTAAAGCCGATGTCAGTTCGACATTATTTGACTTCTACTTGCAAATTGTCCTAGGGCGTGGCAGTCTCGCATTTTTGGGCCCCAAATATGAAATCACTTTGGCTGAAGTATGGGAAGCCGCGCTTGATATGTTTAAAGATGTTGGGTATGCCGAAGAAGAATTCGAGGCACATTATCTGGATGACGGAGCTCGTGGAGCCCTTGCCAAAGGAAAAGAGCAGCTTGCTACAGAGCGTGCTGGGACGATGAGAGAGGAGCATCCAGAGAAAGAAGCACCATTAATTGCCTCCGTCCCTCCTCCACCTTCGGCCGACGTTGATATCAAAGGCTCGGGTTCCCATTCTCCATCCCCTGCTAAAGTCATAACTGAGATTACAAGTGCATAGGGAGGAGATGAAGGCGAAGAAAGCACCGAAGCACAAGCTTATGAAGTTGACATTAGGAAGTCGACTTCTCCAGGTAACTCTTCCATTAATCTTGCTCAAGTGGACTGCTTGTTTGCTTCGACCGAGTTTAACGAGCTTCTCGATTATTTTTTAAATCTCAACGAGCCTTTATCTCCACTCTTTACTGATTATAATCTCTTTTCTTCTGTAGAGAAAGTGCCCAGCGTCATAGAAACTTCTCCTCCTCCAGCTGTTCCTCCTCCAACCTTTCAAATTACTCCTACTTCCCAGCCGGGTTCGCAGGAAGAATTAATAGGAGCCCTTCAAGACTTGGACAATCCAACCGCTTCGCAAGAGCAGAAGGCCGAAGGACTTGAAGGAGGCGAAGTATCTTCGGAGCGAACCCTTTCCGATTACATAAAGTTGTCTGCTCTTATCACTCTGGGGAGTGAGTCTTCTTCAAAGAGGAGGAGGAAGCTTACAACTTCAAAGAAGAAAGGGAGAAGCATTTCTGTTACTGAAAAGGAAACAGAAGTTGATCCAGCACTAGCTTTCTCTCCTTCTTCCCCAATTCTCTCAAGCCGGCTTGAAAAATTGCCTATTAAGCCAGGTGAAGGCATTAAAGGTGGTGGGAGAAAGAAGTGATGAGTCCCGATTTCGCTTCTATTCTTTACTTTTTGCTTTTTGCATGTACTGGCCGGAGATTGTGCGGGTACCGTCCCCCGTTTTTCGTTATCCTGAAACCTGTACCTGTATAAAATTTTCGTAGTATTGAATAAAATGTTCCTTTTACCTATACAAACTTCGGTCTGTGTTTGAGAATACATTTATTCTTTATCTTTATACAAGTTCCTTGTTTTCTTTGTGTAATATTGCAATGAGCCTATGGTATGTTGTCTGAGCATTGCTTCCACTCTTGTACCTATAATGTGCTACCCCCACATACCATGGTTTATTGCAATCTCTTTCACATTGGCAAAGTTTTTAGAGAACAATTTCTCTATTTCGAGAAGACTTGTACTCTTTCTTTAGAGATCAACTTTTCCGTTTGAAGGAGGTTTGCATCTGTACTTTATAGGATAATATTTCCATTTCAAGGAAATATTTTTTGTATTTAGTAGGATGCACCTCATTTTGGAGAAGTTTTTTCTCTTTTCTTTTTTTCTGTTGCGAAGTTTTTTTTTTTGAGAAAATCACTTTTGTTTTGGCGAGTGAATTTTCTTTCGTGGTAAAGTGGGCTTCGACTTGCTTGTGCCTCTGGTAAGAGGGATTTTTGTTTGATTGTGCCTCTGGGGAGAGGGCTTTTTGTTTGATTGTGCATCTGGGAAGAGGGCTTTTTGTTTGATTGTGCCTCTGGGGAGAGGCTTTTATTTTTTCCATGTTCGCTGGGAAGCGGGCCTCCGAAGAGGGCTTTTCACATTTCGACTCGTGTGAAGTTTTATTTAAGATCACGGTGAAATGTGTGCCTCTGAGTAGGGCTTTCGCCTGGAAGTTTGGAGCTTCTTTCTCTTAGTTGGATTGATTCATGGGGCGGACACAAGTGTTCTGTGCCACCGATCAGTCCGCAACTTTATGTCGAGAAAGAACTCTCTTTTTCTGGCGAGGCCCGCTCGAGGTCTTTTAGCATTTCAACTATGGTGAAATGGGCCTCCGAAGAGGGCTTTTCACATTCCAGCACTTGTGATGTTTTATTTCAGATCTCGGTGGAATGTGTGCCTCCGAGTCTACCTGGAAGTTTCTTCCTCATGGTTGGTCGGATTCACGGGGCGTACGCAACTTACTTGGACGCTTATTTGCGCAGATTGTCTCAACTAGTGAACAAGCGCCTTGCCTTCCACTTGGGAAGGTGCCTCCGATCATCGTATGGATTCACGGGGCAGACGCAAGTTACTTGGACACTTGTCTGCGCAAACTGTCTAACCTAGTAAACAAGCGCCTTGCCTTCCAGTCGGGATGGTGCTCCCGGCCATGCCATACCAATCTTTTTCGTTGCGAAAGTCTTCTGGCATGCCCCGTTCGAGGTCTTTAGCCTCCGAAGAGTTGTGCCTCCGAAGAGGTCTTTTGCTGTTTGATGCTTGCTCGTCCATGTTTCTTTGCCATCTATTCATATCGACGATCCCCGTTATCTTTTTCAAATACCATCCCCTTTTAGTTGCCAACAATTTCCCTTATCCAAAGAAATATACTTCATAGTAAAGCGAGTTGGTGGTGGTAGACACAGGCTATTTAACTGGATGCTCGTTTGTACAAACTTTCTCAGTTAGTTAGCAATGGCCCACTTCCAGTCGAATCGCTGACTTTTGTTCGAAGCACTTCTTTTGTAGGATTTGAGTATGGAAATTTTGAACGGCTTAGCGTTTGCTTGTTGGGTGATGTCGAGGATTGCTTGGTCTTGTGATGGGTAAGCTTTGTTCTTTGGCCTGCAGTATTAAATCGACATTTTATTAATACAATTGACGTATTTTATATATCGAAATAAAGCAAAGCAGTCTATAATAGTAAAGAACACAAGATTTATAGTGGTTCGGCCAAGAACTGGGCCTACATCCACTTTATAGTTCTTATTATTTACTTGCACTGACTTTACAACGGCTTTCAATACAAGAATCATACATTCATCAGTCTTTTACAATATTTCATTAAAGACTTTATGTAAAATATGGGCGCAAATGATTGCTGTTCCAAGCTCTTGGAAATGGGTCTCCTTCGACAGTTACAAGTTTGAATGTGCCATCAAGAAGTTTTTGGCCTATAATATACGGCCCTTCGCAGTTCGGTCCAAGCACGCCTGTAGGTGTCATAATTCTTTTAAGATTAGATCCCCCACTTCAAAGCTGCGCCGGCGAACTTTGGAATTGAAGTGCCTGACTATTCTTTGTTGATAAGCTGCAGTTCTGAGCTCAGCTTCTTCCATTTTCTCATCAAGGAAGTCAAGGGCTTCAAGTTGCAGCTTTTCATTTTTGGCTTGATTGAAATGGATTCTTCTATGTGAATGGACCTCTATTTCTACAGGAATCATTGCCTCTGATCCATATGCCAATGAAAATGGAGTGTGCCCCGTCGCAGTTTTATGTGTAGTTCTATATGTACATAGTGCTAGCGGAAGTTTATCGACCCAACCACCTTTTGCTTTTTCCAGCTGTTTTTTGATGGTTGATTTGATAATTTTGTTTACTGCTTCCACTTGCCCGTTTGCTTGCGGATGAGCCACTGCTGAGAAACTTTTCTGCATCTTGAATTTCTTGCAAAAATCTTGGAACTCTTCACTTTCAAATTGGGTTCCATTGTCTGTGATTATCTTTTGAGGTACTCCATACCTGCAAATGATATTCTTAGTTACAAAGTTTATCATTTTCTTAGAGGTAATAGTAGCTAAGGGTTCAGATTCAGCCCATTTAGTAAAATAATCCACAACAACAATAGCATATCTGATTCTGGATTTCACAGTTGGTAGAGGGCCGATGAGATCCATTCCCCAAATAGAAAATGTCCAAGGACTGACCATCTGTGTTATTTCAGTGGAAGATGCTCTTGGAATTTTTGCAAATCTCTGGCATCGGTCACATTTTCGGGCGTAACTCGCGGCATCACGGTTAATATCCGGCCAAAAATATCCATAACGGAGAATTTTCTTTGCTAAAGTTTGACCTCCTGAATGGTCTCCACACTCTCCTCCGTGTATCTCAGTTAGAATTGTTTCAGCTTCTTCTTTGGTCACACATCGGAGTAATGGCATTGAGAATCCCCGCCTATACAATCAGCCATCTTGAATTACAAATCTGGATGCTTTTCTTAACAACTGCTGCCGTTCTTTTGAGTTTTCTGGTAGAGAACCGTCGCGCAGATATTCCAATATCGGAGTCATCCATGATTGTCGTTCCTGTGATACAGTCATGATCAAGTCAATATCCATTTCATCAATGCTTGGAGTTGACAGGACTTCCACAGGAACTAATCCCAATAATTGAGCTTCACCAGTGCTTGCATACTTTGCGAGGGAATTTGCCTTCATGTTTTCTTCTCGAGGTATATGGTTTATCGTATAATGGTCCAGGTCATCGAGAAGCTCACAGGCTCTTGACAGATAAGCAGGCAGATTTCCTCCTTTGGTTTGAAACTCTTTCCTAACTTGGCACACAATAAGCTGTGAATCACTGAAGATCTGCAATGCCTTGATGTTCAGTTCTTTAGTAATCTTTAGGCCAGCAATGAGAGCTTCATACTCTGCTTCGTTGTTTGTCGAAGGGAATTCTAGTCTTAAAGCATAACATAGTGACCGTCCTTCAAGGGTTTCAAGCACAACCCCGGCCCTAGAACAGTAATCATTTCTTGCGCCATCAACATACAGTTTCCATCGGATTGAAGGATCATCGATCACTACTTCCTTACTATCACCTTTGTCTGTAAATTCTGCGATGAATTCTGCCAAAGCTTGTCCACTGATTGCTCTCCGGGGATGATAAGTGATGTCATATTGACTGAGCTCAGTGTTCCACTTCAAAAGACGACCCGAAGTCTCAGGACGAAACAGGACTTGCTTCAAGGGCTGATCAGTGAGGACTTTGATGGGATGAGCTTGGAAATATGGCCTCAATTTCCTTGATGCAATCAGTAGGCAATAGGCGAGATTTTCCAACTTTGAATAGTTCAATTCTGCCCCAGTGAATCTCTTGCTGATGTAGTAGACCGGGTGCTGAATTTTCGCATCTTCCCGTACCAAAGCTGCGCTGAGGGCATGAGACGAGATTGCCAAATATACAAAAAGATCTTCACCATTTTCATGCTTAGAAAGTATAGGAGGCGTTTCCATATGATGAATCAGCTCATCGAAATCTTTCTGGCATTCAGGGGTCCAGTCAAAGTTTTTTCTTCCTTTCTTTAGAGCATCAAAGAATGGAATGCATTTATCAGTAGCTTTGGAAATGAACCGACTTAAGGCAGCTACTTTTCCATTTAGACTTTGCAATTCCTTCTTCGTTCTACGAGCTTTGACTTCTCTTAAGGCAGTTATCTGAGAAGGATTAGCTTCAATGCCCCTTGCACTCACAATGAAATCCACAAATTTTCCAGATTCAACCCCAAATGAACATTTCAAAGGATTCAGCTTCATACCGTACTTTTAGAGGATTGAGAACATTTCTGCCAAGTGATCCATGTGGTCCGCTGCTTTCTTTGACTTTACCAGCATATCATCGACATAAACTTCCATAGTCTTGCCAATCTGTGGCTTGAACATTGCATTAACAAGTCTCTGGTAAGTTGCCCCTGCATTCTTCAGTCCGAAAGGCATGACTTTGTAACAGTACAGACCAACATCGGTTATAAAACTCGTGTCCTCCTGATCTGGCTCATGCATCATGATTTGGTTATAGCCGGAGTAAGCATCCATAAAAGATAACAATTCATGCCCTATAGTTCCATCAACTAACTGGTCAATCCTGGGAAGCGGAAAGCAGCCTTTGGGGCAAGCCTTGTTTAAATTTGAAAAGTCGATGCATACTCTCCATTATCCGTTAGCTTTCTTAACCAGTACTGGATTTGAAACCCAATTCGGATAAGTAGATTCTCTGATAAAGTCATTCTCCATGAGCCGATCCACCTCTTCCTTTAATGCCGCTGACCTTTCGGGACCTTGGGTTCTTCTTTTCTACTTCACAAGTGTAAACTTTGGATCAATATTCAAGGCATGTACTGCAATTTCTGGAGATATTCCACGCATATTGGCATGAGTCCAAGCGATTACGTCCAAATTTGCTTTCAAAAATGATATCAAAACATTTTAAACCGTTGCATTAAGCTGTGAACCCACATTCAACACTTTGTTCAGGTCTTTCGGGTCAACAGGTATCAGCACTGTCACTTCAACTGGTACCACTCTATTATCCCCTGCACTGGCTTTTCTGGGATCCATCTCTCTTCGTGCACCACTATGTTCGCCTGTGCAGGGTCCACCCTGTAATTGCTACAAGGTTGATTCTTTGATGCGGACCGGGGCCGCCGCATCTTTTCCCATTTCTCTCTTCCTCGTTTCACGCAACTCTATAAGATAACATTATCGTCCAACATTCTGATCCCCTTTTACCACACCGACTCCATTATCTGTGGGGAATTTTATAATCAGACACCATGGGGCAAGAATAGCTTTAAATGCTGCCAGAGTTGGTCGGCCTAGGAAGGCATTGTAGGCAGAAAATTCTTCAACCATAACAAAGGTATGTTTTCGAGCCACTTTTCTCTGCCCCTCTCCAAGCGCTACGAACAAATCAATAGCCCAATTGGCTGTTTCGGCTCCCCAGTAAAACCAGTAATCTTTAGTGATGAAGCTTGAACGTCAGCCATTGGAATCTTCATCTGATCAAAAGTCTTCTTGAAGAGAATGTTGCACGAAGCTCCACAGTCAACCAGAACTCTTTTCACAGTAGTTGGCCCAATGCCAGCGGAGACGACCAAAGGATCAATGGTAGGAGCTTCAACACCCATCGAATCCCTAGCACTGAATATAATGTCATCATTAAATGTTTTCTGCTGCTTCAGGGGTGCAGCATCTTCTAACACAAAAAAACTTTCATTTGCCGGTGCATACTTCAAAGCACGGGCGTATCTTTCCATCTCACCCCAACTCCTGCAAGCTGGGTGAGGGCCCCTGTAACCACATTTATAACAGGCCTCTCTGATTCATGAGCTGTCGCCTTTTCACTTGAGCCAGGACGATGGACAGGAACCTGTTGTCCTTGAGTTGACGAAGTTGGGCCATTCTTGTTCCTTCTTACATATTATTGGAGCTTGTTTTGCATCAATAGTTCCTCAATTACCTCCTTCAAGTGACGACACTCGTTAGTATCATGCCCGGGTTGGTTATGGAACCGACAAAACCTTCCATTCTTCTCAGCTCTCCCATTAACTCTTTGCTTAGCTGGTGCGGGGAATTCGACCGTGTCTTTGTTTGCAAAATAGATGTTTTCCGGGGTATCAGTCAGAGGGGTAAAGTTGAAGGAACGTCCTTTCTTTGCATCTCCTTGCTTCTTCTGGGCATCGTTCCCCCTCTTCTGATTGCCAGATTCCTTCTTACTCGGAACCGTATTACTATTTCCGACCCCTGTCGATACCACCTTAGCCGGTGCTTGGAGGCTTTCCAGGCGCATGAATTCATCGGCTTTCTTATAAAACTTGTCAAGTGAATTTGGTTCCTTCATTTTCAACCACCTCCCGAACTCACTTGTCTTATCAATAGCCTTCATTAGGTACGTCAAAATCATTCTCGGCTCCGCATTGTCCACTTCAGCCAGAGCTATATTGAAGCGATTCAAGAAAGCTCTAATGGATTCTCCAGGATTCTGCTCCAAGCTGGATAACGACATTACATCCTTTGCCTTTGACGCATACAATCGAAACTGTTCCTTGAATTTCCGAGTCAAATCAGAAAATTGGTCTATCGATCGGACCGCCATCTTTGTGAACCAAAGTAAAGCAACTCCTTCCTAGTATACCGAAAAATACCGGCATTTGATTTCATCAGAGGCTCTGGCACCCGTCATGTGCCAATCATGCTTATACAGAAACTCATTAGGATCGCTCGTTTCCTTGTAAGCTGGAATAGTTGGAGGGACAAACTTCCTTGGGAATTCTGCCTTCAGGATCTTTTCAGTGAATGGAGTTTTGCTCGGAGCGAAACCCCGTTCTTTCTCATCTTCATTTCTCTGCATACTTTCCTTCATAATCTGACGAACCATGCCTGAGAAATACTCTTCATCATTTTGAGGCTCAGCGGGACAAACATCAGCCATTCTCTCCGAATTCTGTCTTGACAGTCGTTCACGGAGGGTTGGTTGCGGTCCCGATCCTCCGGCTTGGGGAGGTGTCCTTTGAGGGATATTTCTTTCTTCCACATTCTGCACTTCATCGGCAAGGTTTCCCTCCTTAGTTGCCGGCTAGCGGTTTGCCTCAAATAAAGCATTCAACCTTTCCATCATTAGGCTATTCTGAGCTTCCATTTGTCGATGTAGCCCAGATACCACGGCATCCAGCTCTGCTCGTGTAACTCCGACGGTTGGAGTTGTTTGACTTAAAGGAGGGGAAGTGGCAGTAGTCTCGCGAACATCGTCAGATCTAACAGACTTGCGTTTTCTTCCGGGGGCCATTATTTCCAATAAACTCCTGGTTTTTAGAGAGATCCTTTCTACAAATTTCTGTGAAGCTATGTTGACAGTATCCTGAGTTGGTCTCTCAGTGAAAGCACCAAAAATGTTAACGTAAAAAGTCGGACGCTAACACCCCGATGTAAATAGAGACTGAATGAAAGCACCACCCGTTAACACGGGAAACAGAAAAAGCAGTAATTCACTGAAAAAGCAGTAAGAGACACAGAGTTTATAGTGGTTCGGCTTATAATCAAGCCTACGTCCACTTCAATCCTTCTTTATTGCTTATATGATTACAATCCTTTACAATTTCCTTCAATTACAATTCACTTCAAAAGACAAGTAGCTAGAAAAACTTCGATGCAAGAGAATTCTCCGAATTCATGGTTGAATATGTTGAATCCCTGCTTGAAGTTGACTGAAGCTTCTTGTGAGTTTAAAATGTTGGAGTAGGGCTCGGCTTGAAGATGACAGAGTCTCGACACTTTGAAGAAAATGATCAAAAAGCCCCTTTCATGTTGGAGCATAGGGTGTATTTATAGGAGATTTCCGGGGTGAAGTATAGGTCGCGCGCGACCTAAGATAGGTCATAGGTCGCTGGCGAGTTAGAGGGAAGCGAGCTACGACTTAACTGGTCCTTCCGTGGTCACCTAAGCTAGCTAATAGGCCGTCGCGACTTATGACGAAGCAACATCATTTATTTACCAAGTGCTAGATCGTGAACGACCTAATGCAAGTCGTAGGTCGGCGACGATCTAAGGGAGTAACTAGTAACTTTACAATGCCAAGACAACCAATCTAGCGACTTAAGCTAAGTTGTTAAACCGTAATGCGACTTAACTCGTTAGGTCGTGGATAGCCCCATTCCTTAGGTCGCTAAGTCGCGGACCCTTTGGGTTGCTGAACTCATTAGGACGCAAACCCCCCTTTTAAGTAATTAGGTCGTTGAGCAGTTAGGTCGCTTTGTTCTACAAGTCGTTGAGTTGGTAAGAGGTTAGATCGCTCCATCCCCTAGGTTGTGCTATAATTAGGTCGTGCCGTTTCTTCTTTAGGTCGCATATATGGTTGAGTCGCTCCACCTTTATCCCGTTAAGTCGCGTACACCCTCGGGCTGCTTTCTTGCTGAAACCTTGGGTCGCTCGGCCGTAGAACTCCTTAGGTCGCTAGGTCGCGAGCCTATCGGAGTTAACAATTTCCAAATTTCAACTTAATTTTTAAAATAACGTAATAGTAAAATATTTGATTTCATTCATTTGCAATAAATCTAATTGTTATAAATTAAATAAATTAACCCACTATTAAAAATTCAAATTCTATTATTCAATACACTATCATTGAACGGATAAAATATTGGATTTACTACTATTACCATAATATTCTTACATTCCATTTAACTTTATATTAACGTAATAATTAGATGTTTGATTTCATTTAATTCCAATAAAACCTATTATTATACGCTAATTTCCAATATATTGACACAACTTAAATTTTGCATTCTTTCCATTCAATATCAACTGTCATTTTATAAGTAAAATTAACATTAGATTCATACTCGTTACATAAATAACTACAACTTCATCTAAATAAATATTTACGAAATTTTCAAATATTAAATCCATTTAATTGCAATAAACCATATTATCGTGATTTAAATTCAAATAAATAATTAAATGTTGATTCCCATTCTTTTATTCAATCGTTATCCTATAAGCATATTTAACATTTGTTTACATTTCATTACATTGATACTTCTATATACCTCTTAGATTTGTATCAACGATTATATTTAAAAATGTGAATCTTGTCAATTAGGCGTATTAATTAAGGTTTTAAACTTAATTATCAAAATTTCCTAAGTCAAATCCCTTTTTTCCAAATTTGACAATCCCTAACCATTTTACTACATTCCATATCAATGTAATATTTATTGGATTTTATTTCAAATTAACGTACAACTTAATTTTCCTTAATTGAGATCTGGTTCCCAAATTTTTATTTAACATACTAAATGAATAAATAACCTAAATAAATGGTCACCTACTTACTTCCTTTCATTTATAAGTTTACTACTTACCCACCCAGGTATAAATCCCATATATAACATTAATTAATTTCCATTAACACTGCATTATCCAATTATCATAAATTTGTTCAATATATACTCTTGTTTACTTATAAATAAATTTATGTTCTCTATCAATTCTCATTCACTCTTCCGTTACTAAATTAAAAATCATTAAGTAACGTTTCCTCGATAACAGTACTAAAATTACTTAACATTTAAGAGGACTTTATTTCAAATAAATTGATTGACCAATAAATTAGGTAATATATAATAATTGTTATCATACCCTTAAGATTTACGCTTGTTCTCTTCTATTTGATTTATAGCCTAAAATAATATAAACAATCTTACTCCATAAATAAACTTATTTTATTACCCAAATTATACATAGTTTGAATTAAATACTTACTTTTTTCCCTCTCCATATTCAATTATATTCAGGTATAATACTTACCTTATTTCATTTATTTCGGTTTCATTAAATCCATCCAAATTTTATTTGCTTCGATATTATTCCATTTATTACAATTTCTCATTTAAATTCTAACATTCACTTTGTTATAAATTATAAGATTTTCTTCTCTATCTAAACATTAATACAAAATCATATTAAATTCCAGTTTTAAATCTTCAAAAATTTCAGGTCGTTACACTCTCCCTCACTCAAAACTTTTCGTCCCCGAAAAGGAAAAAAAGGGAAAAAGAAGAATTAAGAAATCAATATATCCTATTCAAAACATTAACTTTATAACTATTAAATTTTACAAAATTAATTAATTTTAGATAAAATATCTAAATTTATAACCATTAAATCTTTTTATACTTAAACTATTAAAGTTTGGATAGCATTTTTCAAAAAATTTCGGCAAAGTCTCCTTTGTACAGAGAAGCTCGGGAGAAAATATAATATCAATTATAACAAAATATCACATATAATATCCAAAATATTATATCCCAACACGGGAAAATATATAAAATAGCGCTGTAAACCGTAATCCGAAACGTACCTATTGCCGGGCAATTTACGCTTATTTCATGGAACCAAAAGTAGTAGCATTTTCTTCCATAATCTGCATTTCACTTATATAATTCAAAGGGTTAACAATTTATATGAAATGGAATATTTAAGTGGTTTCAATCACTAACAAAAAATCAATACAACAACCATCAATTTCAACAAACAGCATACTCAACAAATACAAAACAACCATTCAGTCAAACAACAAATGGTTGTTTGGGTTCAAAACTTTTAAATTGTACGGAATGTAGAATAAACTACTAGTGCATCATTTACTCAACAGTCGTAGATGAAACTAAATAGATTATTTATTCGTCCCAACAACTTTGAAGTATCCTTGCCCAAACAACCATAATCCAAACAACAATCAACCGATTCAGAAAATAGATTAAATTCATCCTTAAACATTTCTTTCATACATTTATTGTTTGATTTCCTTTTTATTCAATTTATTTTTTATCTATTTAATTTGCCTTCTATTTCTTATAGTTTCATTTACTTTTATTCATATCTAGAAAAGTCTCATTTTCACTTATCCATATCATGAAATTTTCTTGTTATTATATTACACTCATTTATTACATTATTCATCTTTCTACTATATTAAATTGGTATCATTTCAATCTTTTTTAAGTTTATAACACTACAACATCAATTCTTATTTATTAAAGAATTCCATTAATTTCTCTCATTACCTCAAGTTAATTACTTGTATAATATCTATTACATTTTCTTATTAACATTTCAACTTTTATATCTTTTGGTAAGTTATATATATGCCTTCAAGAATGTAATTGAAAGTTATACAAGTTTATCTTATTTCTTTTAATTAATTAATGGTTTAATAATATTATTCTTTGTTTCATATATTACAATTTCAACTTCTTTAAATTTCATTTATAACTAGGCATTTAATCTCTTATTTTATTTAAAGGTTCCAATTATTAATTAGTTACCTTCCATTTCACTACAATAATTGAAACTGTTAATTAATCGAAAACTCAAGAATTAAATACCGAGATAAATTTCAATTCATTTTTAAAATAATAAATAAATATATACTTACAATTCATATCCAATTATATTTAAAATAATTTAAAATTTATATTTGTTAATCAAAATAACTATGCAGTAAAACTACTACAGTAGCCTTCCCACTTCGAAACTCGAAATGAATGTCGATGATGCGTGCACTCATCACCGAAATTATTTTCCAACGATAGAGAGAGGAGGAAAGAACTTAAATTTTTCCAAAATTTCCTTTAAAACAAATTTTTTTTCCAAATTATATTAAAACATTTATATTAGGAAATACTTCTAATAATATTATTATTATTTTTCAAAACTTTTCAAAAGAAAGTTTCAAAAGCCCGGAACTTAAGTTCTAAATTTCCAATTTTTATTCATTTTATTTTCAACTTAGTTTCAACTATTATTTATGTTTCCATTATCTAACAACCAATACATAGAAACCAAATATTTATGTATTTATAAAAATTTGTTTTATATATAGAAAATATAATAGGCAAAAATATTTCATTCACCTATATGAAAACAAATATTATGTTAGTCTGTCCTATTAAGTGTTTAGAAATTCCTATTGATGTCACAGCGTCCCATGCACCAACCAGAATTTATAAATACAAAACGGAACAGATTAACACAATATTAAAACCTTTTTATAACACTAACAAATACGCTCTCTCATATACACTCAACGACTCCCATAGGGTATTACTACCCTATTAATAAAGAGTCAGACCCCACAAAGCTAAGGTTTATCACTAAACCAAAGCTCTGATACCAGATGTAACATCCCGCCTTTTCGCACGCTTTAAATCGGCACACGTGCCAGTTCAAACCATACGGAAGGGCGGATTGTTATGGGGGTAAATAAGAAAAACAGAGAAGAAGAAAAGACAAAACAGAATCTCACAGCGGAAGGATAAAATATAATAATCAATATACAGTTCATAAAACAGTTTACAAAACATTTGATTCTTCTTTATACAATAAATATCAAAGTTCACATACCAATAAATATCAATGCAGCGGAATACAGTGTAGTGGAACCATATAATATATAATAATAATATTGAAATCTTCATCTTCTTCCTCCAAGAATAAAGGCTTCAAATCCTGAAACGCTCGGACTGACCCGAGCGAATTGAAAAGACAAAACACTCGAGTCAGAACTAAAAAATCTTATGTAAGTTAAATCAACAGAAATAAATATGAGTGCAATAACTCAAGAGATGCTTGGGATTTACATCTCCTAAGGATCCGTTAAACTATTTACTATGTAGTATATTGCGCTATTATAATAGTGTCTAATTGTAAAATAAACTTACTTTTAAATAGCGTTAAGGGGTTACCCATATAGCCCTTAACACAAAATATATTCCCATAGTCTATACAGTACTGTAATCTCTCCCGTACTGGGCGACGTAAGAGGGCATTCCCTAGGTATGGAACAAAACCAGAATCGTATAAGGCGCTAGGGTAGGTGACACAACACAACTAGGCAATGCCAGGGTAGATATACCAATTACGCTTCCGGGTCGGTGGTAACGCATAGCTGCTACTAACGCCCACCTCGAACAACACCCTCAAATCAAAGAAATCAAAAGTGGCCACCGAATAAATCCAAAGGTCAAAATATAATATCGAAGGGATGTGTCCGATCAAAGGAGCTACCTCAATTAACCCATCGATCGCTCCTGTTTTAGCCAACTTATGCCAACTCACGGAAATTGGGTCCACGTAATTACCTTATAGGAAATGTCGTCGCCAACCTACTTTATTCTGGAATCTTCACCGCGTACACGGTTGTTAAAGTCGTTTTCGGAGTCGGCAGAGAGTATGACAACTTCCGATCCCGGTCTCTTCAACAACCAATCATTATTATAACACCGCAGTCTTTTAAAAATAGTTTATACTTTTAAACCAGAATATAATTATCCATTTCAAACCCATAAATACGATATCATTTCCATTTCCAAAACAAACTCATTTTTGATATTATTTTTATAAAACCCAAATCAATGATATCATTTTTTATTTCAAATATATTTCTTTTCCAAAATCATAATGCTTTAAAATTTATAATATCTGGAAACCAAACATTTGAAATATAACTTTCAAAACATAATACTTCGAAAATTCATAGCTTTAAAACCATTACTTCTAAAACTTGAATGTTTTGGATATTCAACAGTTTGAAAATTTGTTGATTTTAAATTACTTTATCAAGTAAATAATTTCCACGCCTTTACCATTTATTCACTTTTAAATTAAGTCTAAACCCATAAATTTAGATTCACTTTCAATTTCAATAAAACACTTCGATTTCAATATATTTCAAACTTTGAGTATTTAACAATTTCAAAACTAAGGTTGGAAATTTTTATTCTGCAATTTATCGTCCTTTTATTTAGTTTTGAAATATTCACATAATAAATCCATAAAATAAAACTCAAATTACTAACAACTAAACATTGCCTTCCAGTTATTTATAACTAGAAATATTCATTTAATTTATCTTGAATACAAATCCTGTTATAAATATCATACCTTTAAAATTTCCAAGTCCAATAAGTTTACATCAACTTATGGAGTTAAATTTTTATATAAGCTCAATTTCAAAAAAAAAATTCCAATTTATCTTCCAATCTTGATTGATTTGAATCATTTAAAACTCTATATATATATATATAATGTCTTAAACCTATACTTAATTATATAATATAAATTATCAAACTCCGTTATTCAACTTATTTATTTTTATTTAACAGATTTGTACATAGCTTAAATTCAAAAATTTAAGTATATATGTATATAAAAAAATATTTATATAATATCAAAATTTAATATTTATTTAACCGTATCCTATCCAAACCATAAAATTCATTTTCAAAATAATTATATCTATATAGACCGAGGGTGTCTGTATAAAATATTCTATCCTATGGTCAAGCGATACGGATATTTATCATTTTAATCCGCAATGTAAAAATAAAAATGTGGTTGTATATCATTTCAAACCGCAATCCCGATAAGATAAGAATGCATAATAACTCGCAGTTTATACAATACAGAACACATCATCCATTCACCTAATATCAATCATCAACCAATTTATTTCAATCATCATCAATTTAAACAAACATCAAGCATATAAAATATAACAGGTAGTTTACATGCAAAATAAATAAATTTTAACTATCAATTTATATGCAAAAATAAGTAAATTTAACTAGCAGGTTATATGCAATAATAAATTTAACTAAAATTTTAACTGGCAGTTTATATGCAAAAATGAAATTCAATAACAAGTAAATTATATGAATGCAAATTAACTGAGACAATGATGAAATATATGACAACAGCTATAAATAAATTTTTAAACACATCATAAATCAATTTAACAAACATATGAAAATTTTAGAAATTGTGAGTGGGTTAAAACACTCACATTTCGAATTTAAATTGAATTTAAATCCAAATTTAAACCCAAAATTTTGACTGTCTCAGAATTTGTCCAAACCAGCATCATCAAGTCCAGAATTTAATTATGATCCTAACGCAAGAAATCGCGCGTAAATACGAGGTCGTATGAGAAAGTTATGATACTAAGACGATTTGAAATAAAAATAAATTTTAAAAAAATAAACCTCACCCAAACAAAATATGCCACATCAACCTTCTCTCAGTCAACCCTAAACACGCGAATACGAACCCTCGTTCGATATGGAAACCACGTCGCCGCCTCCTATCAAATTTCACCGCCACCAGAAGCCAAATCGCCCCGATCAGGACACGCCGCTCGCCTCCCCTACTCAAACCCACCCCACCATGATGACGCAGCTCGTCTAGGCACCTCCCATGCATTGCCGATGTCGCCTCCTATTTCTGCCGATCGTGGCGATTTCAGGGCCGATAACCCCATATGGCCGTGCTGATCTAACTGCCTCGACGCCCTCTACCTGTCTACGCAACCCGATCGGTCTAAAGACGCGAATCCACCGTTGAATCACAACACAAACATATGACGACCGAGGTTGATTTGCAATTTCTGGTTAAACGGTGAATCGTTTCAAAAACCAAACAGTACCCGCAGATTACGCTCTTCGAGAGCTATAACATATAATTTTTATGAACTTTTCTAAGGAGTTTGGATTTTTAATTTTGATTTTGAATTGTAATTGGATCTGAAATTTTGTTTGTCTGCCATGGAGGAGGAGAGAGTTGAAATATACGTATAGCCAAATGAAAATGAGGTGAATTAGGGTTTATAACGATATATTTATAGACAAAGTTGAAATAGGATGGATCGGATAAGATAGATGTACGCGCTAAATGGTATATGGCCCGAAAATCTCGTTTCGACTCCGGAACGAAATTGGGTAAATCCATAAATCGAATAGTTGTTTTAAAATATTCTGAACGCGATGGAAAAGGTTTCAAGCCCAAATTCCATCGTATGAAGAAGTTATGCTGAAATCGTACGAAGGCGTTTCGCGTTCGTACAATCAAAAGATAAGTCTGATTGCTACGAAACTTGAAACCCTACAATAATTCACTATTACGGATCCGATGAAACTTTTTTCGTCGAAATCCGAGTCAGTGGCCAAAATGGCTATTTTCCTATTAATTAAAAAAATTTGATAATTAAATAAATAAAATCCAATTCTTAATTTCAACTCTAAAATTTGACAAATATTATTTCCTTTATATTTCCCAAACATTTACAATGATTTAACAATTTTTAAATGTCAATTTATTAAAGATTAATCAATATAAATCTTCAATTTCATAAAATTCAAAATTATAGATAAATTTTCAAAATTTCCATTAAATTGAATTAACCCATATTCATTCCATTCATAATTTCAAATAGAAGGGTTTACCATTGGATTTAAAACTATTACATAAATATTTCCAAATTTCAACTTAATTTTTAAATTAACGTAATAGTTAAATATTTGATTTTATTCATTTGCAATAAATCCAATTGTTACAAATTAAATAAATTAACCCACTATTAAAAATTCAAATTCTATTATTCAATACACTATCATTAAACGGATAAAATATTGGATTTACTACTATTACCATAATATTCTTACATTCCATTTAACTTTC
This sequence comes from Allium cepa, assembly GCA_030765085.1. Lineage (NCBI taxonomy): Eukaryota > Viridiplantae > Streptophyta > Magnoliopsida > Asparagales > Amaryllidaceae > Allium > Allium cepa. Next base: position 867,125,633 of record CM060943.1, on the reverse strand, counting down.
TATTAACGTAATAATTTGATGTTTGATTTCATTTAATTCCAATAAAACCTATTATTATACGCTAATTTCCAATATATTGACACAACTTAAATTTTGCATTCTTTCCATTCAATATCAACTGTCATTTTATAAGTAAAATTAACATTAGATTCATACTCATTACATAAATAACTACAATTCCATCTAAATAAATATTTATGAAATTTTCAAATATTAAATCCATTTAATTGCAATAAACCATATTATCGTGATTTAAATTCAAATAAATAACTAAATGTTGATTCCCATTCTTTTTATTCAAACAATCGTTATCCTATAAGCATATTTAACATTTGTTTACATTTCATTACACTGATACTTCTATATACCTCTTAGATTTGTATCAACGGTTATATTTAAAAATGTGAATCTTGTCAATTACGCGTATTAATTAAGGTTTCAAACTCAATTAACAAAATTTCCTAAGTAAAATCCCTTTTTCCCAAATTGGACAATCCCTAACCATTTGTACTACATTCCAAATTAATGTAATATTTATTGGATTTTATTTCAAATTAACGTACAACTTAATTTCCCTTAACCGAGATCTGGTTTCCAAATTTTTATTTAACATACTAAATGAATAAATAACCTAAATAAATGGTCACCTACTTACTTCCTTTCATTTATAAGTTTACTACTTACCCACCCAGGTATAAATCCCATATATAACATTAATTAATTTCCATTAACACTGCATTATCCAATTATCATAATTTTTTTCAATATATACTCTTGTTTACTTATAAATAAATTTATGTTTTCTATCAATTCTCATTCACTATTCCGTTACTAAATTAAAAATCATTAAGTAACGTTTCCTCAATAACAGTACTAAAATTACTTAACATTTAAGAGTACTTTATTTCAAATAAAGTGATTGACCAATAAATTAGGTAATATACAACAATTGTTATCATACACTTAAGATTTACGCTTGTTCTCTTTTATTTGATTTATATCCTAAAATAATATAAACAATCTTACTCCATAAATAAACTTATTTTATTACCCAAATTATACATAATTTGAACTCAATACTTACTTTTTTTTCTCCTCCATATTCAATTATATTCAGGCATAATACTTACCCTATTTCATTTATTTCGGTTTCATTAAATCTATCCAAATTTTATTCGCTTCAATATTATTCCATTTATTACAATTGCTCATTAAAATTCTAACATTCACTTTATTATAAATTATAAGATTTTCTTCTCTATCTAAACATTAATACAAAATCATATTAAATTCCAGTTTAAAATCTTCAAAAATTTCAGGTCGTTACAGGCGTGTGCCCTTGGATTTTGGGAGTGTTGGACGCGGTAGGCCATTAGGGGTACCACCAGCCAGGAAGGGAAAACTGGAAGTATCCTACCTTGGGCATTGCCTCACGTGCCTTGTCATAATTTTATCCCTATATGAGAGCACTACGATTTTGATTTGGTGTTGTTGTATCACGGCGCGTCGCTATCCACCGATTATTTATTCATGTTTTATATGCAAACTGTATGACAATGCTTAAAAACGTGTAAAGAGGGATCAATGTAAAGCCTTAACACTATTTTGATATTTATTTTATTGATTAGACATTATATATGTAGTGTATTCTACTACATATAAATATTTCGACGGATCCTTAAAAGATGGAAAATCCTGTAACATCTCTTGAGTTATTGCATGCACGTTATAGACTAGATAGGAGATGTGGAACCTTGTAAATATCTCTGACACCATGGCACTCATGTTATATGCAATATCGATTTAACTTATGTAAGAATATTTTAGTCCCGACTCGAATGTTTTATCTTTTCATTACGCTCGGTTCAGTCCTAAGTTTTTTAGTGCATTAAAGATTATTTTAGAGGACGAAGATGAAGATTTGGTATATTATTAGTATTATTGTTCCTTCATTGCTAAATTAATTTATTTATCCCTGATGTATATATAACTCTGATAAATGTTGTATAAATTATAACTAAATGTATAATATAAACAGCTTTACGAACTTTTTATTTGATTATTATATTTTATCATTCTGTTGAGAGATTCTGTATTTGTTCTCTTCTTATTTTCTTATTTTTCTTAACTAATCCCATTGATTGTCTATGTTTCAAATTATTTAAGTCGCACATGTGTTTATTATTGTCGATTTAAACTTCTAAAATGTGGGTCGTCACAATATAAGTATGTTCAGTAGTTTGTTGGATACAGTGTTTGAATTCTTGATAACAGAATTCCAGAAGTCCATATCTTTGAATATGGAAATTAATATATCTTGATCTGAAGATAATAAGTGATGATAAATCCACAGTTAAGAACGATTAAAGACTATAAATTCTTATTTTCCAATAATAGAAGCCCTGAGATTTAACTTGAGTAATGATGGGAGAAGAACAAAAACACAAATCCAGTTGCATTAATAGAAGACCAGAATCTAATTAGGGAATTGATACTAGAGGGCCAAAAATCAACATCAGGAAGTAACAATAGAAGTTTGGAGAAAACTGCTTTGGAAATAACTGATGGGAGACCAAGAATTATCCTCTGATAATAATAAAATTCCATAAATAATTATCCAAATTTAAATAATAGAAGACTCAAAACCTAGATTCGACCTTTGATATAAGGATGCCTAGAAATCATCTTATAGGTATAGTGGAAGGCCATGAATTCATAGTAGAAGATCTGAAACCCAGATTCGAGCACTGATAAGTAAACCCCAGATGTCATCCTTTGGAAATTAGCTGAAGACTATAAATACATGCCCCATAATGAATGTAATATGGGAATCATCGTTTGGAAATAAGATTAGAAGTCCATTCCTGGCAAGAAAACGAAAAGTTTAGAAATTATTATTTGAATAAAAAATTTAAAATTCTCATATGTGCCTTTCGTTATACACCAGTTTTTAGGGCTTTGGTTGTTCGTATCTTTTCATTTGTGTTACATCTCTGATCCTACATACTTGACTCTTTTGATATGTGCCATCCTTTATGCTTCTTATATTGTTAATGCTTTATGTGCCAGTCCTTGGGCTTGGACGTCTTAGTCCGTTTTTTTTGGCGTGCTTGGTTAGATTGTCCACAAGTAGGACCCAAGGACCTAACAGACGTCCCTTTAGGAGGTGCTCCAACCGGGCCTTATAGGCGGGAATGAAGGTTTATCTGATGCCTTGACCAAGCCAAAGCATGGCAGGATAAAGGGCTTACTCCGTCCTCCCTCTAAGAGGTGCTATAGCTTGGCCTTATAGGCAAGACTCAAAGCTGGTCGATTCCTTGAACTGGACATAGCATGGCGCATTCAAGGGCTTGTTCCATCCCCCCTCCAGGGGGTGACCTGACCAGGACACGTAGGCACGGTCATGGGCTTACAGATGCTTTAACTTGGCCATTTCTGATGTGGTTAAAGGCTTACTCTAACATCCTTCCAAGTGGCGCTTTGACCTAGCCATCTTAGTGTGGACACGGGCTTATTAATGTTTATGGTAATTTCCAAGTTTAAGGATAATCCGAATCCCAACCATTAAGATTGTTTTTAAATTATGCTTTACTAAATCGATTTATGAGTTCTTTGCAAATCCATCGATCTTTCCTTGCATGAAAAAATTGATGATCATCCCTTCAAGAACTCTGCATTGATCGGTCTCTTGTTCGTTCGCTATATGAAAATGGTAGTTAGGTCGTCCAGTATTTCTTTGGTATTTGGAGTTTTTCTTTTTAGATGGCCAATTATTGAGTTTCTCTTTTGTCAGTAAGTAAATGTTCTCAATTGATGTTGTCAAGTTGCATTCTTTGGGGAGTCTTGATTTGAAGCTTGTCCTTTTAGATTGACTTCTAGGTCTTTTGTTGCTTGATTCAGGGGCTTCACCTTCAATGACCAATTTCCTTTTTAGAATCCTTCATTGTTCAATTTTGGGTAATGGCCCACCTATTGCCCGATGCCATTTATGAGAAAATGTGTAATAATTGTCTATCATTTCATCTTCAAAAACGGTTCCTTTGGTGTAGAATTGAGTAGCTCTCTTTATTTGAACAAACAAATGATCACCCCTACATCTTTTTTCTCCTAAAGCAAATATTGGAGTAGGGCCAATGTGAAATGGATTTAGGCTCTAATTATCTAGATCATAAGATTTAGCTTTCTTCTTTTCAATGATCCTTAAAGCTTCCAGTCTTAACATCTGTTCTTCGTATAGCTTTGAATCTTTAGCAATTTCATAATAGAATCCAACCAAGTGTGGACCGGACGATCCTTGCTCGGGCTTCTTGATTTTGCTGACCATTATGGTTTTAGGACTAAGTTTAGATTGGAAAGGAATAGGGATAGAGGAAAGTAATGTTGAGGATCCAACAAAGTCACAGGTTCAAGCCCTCCTTCTAGCGCTAAAATATTAAAAATAAATCTTCTTAATACCTCATAGTAAGGTTAAAAAGTGATTGACTCAATTGATAGCCCTTTCTGATAAGTTGGAGTAATCTGAAGTCATAACTCAATGAGAATCAAAGAGGTTTAAATCAGTCAAAATGGTCCTGTTCCTTCGAAAGGAACGACTTCGAAAGGGATTGTATGTGTATTCCATAAACGAGATCATGTACAAGTAGCCAATTAACTTCATGTATTTGGAAGTGTCATGTATTTACTTTATTGATTATTTATATGAACACAAGGGCTTTGGTGATGAAGAGAAATCCCCAATATGGTTTTCAGATTAGGGTTTACAAATTTAAGAAAATAATAAGTGTGGAAATAATGAAATTGGATCCCCAAACAATACCCGCTGGGTCTTATTTATAGGTGCAGGCTAGACCCTTTCATATCAGTCCCTTGTACTTAGTCGAAAGGTTGACTTGATGACCTTCCACAGTTGTTGAATCAAAAGCGCTCCTCTAACATTGCTTTCAAGTTAGACTTGGATGCCTTTGACTCTATCGGAAGGTATAGGAGTGACTCTTTTCCTTGATTAATGCGGAAGCCCAACTTTTGACACTTGCGGAAGCAACTGTAATGGCTCGGAATTTTGGGCAATATAAATTTAATAATCTGTATTAAAATGAAAATTGATTTAATAATCTTTGTTAATAAAATTTTAATTGATTTAATAATCCAATTAAATAAATATTTAATTGGTGAATTTTATCTTTTTAAAGCTAATAAAATATTTTCTGTTTATAATGTATATATGTATATATATTTGTATATATTGTAAATAGAAGAACTTTGGTTTGAATTTAACGAATAAAAATATGTTTTCAAAATCTAATATATATTTGGTAATTTGGAAATTTGATTTAATTTAATATAAACCTTTCGAAGATTATTTCAATAAATAACTATATGGTTTTAAAACACTTAAGATAAATGTTTATAGGGTTTGTTTTATTTTCATTTTAAATATTTCTTGATAACTATGATTTGAAAATAAATAATAAGATAATTTATTTTATAAATTATTTAAAATTTGATAAATGTGTTATTTCGAAATTATAATTATAATGTATTATTTTTATAAATATATATGGTTTTAATATAAATAGAATTAGTTATTTTCAAAATTTAATGTATAGTTATATATGCATATATAAAACTTGATTTTTAAATTGGATTTTTAAATTTAATTTTAATTTGGAATTTATTTTGAAATTCAAAAGAATGGATACTTAAAAATATTTGGATAAGCTTTTATAATTTGTTTTTATTACATTTTCTTTATAAAGAAATTTATATATACATTTACTTAGGAATAAATTAATTAAGTAAAAAGGGTTTTTATTAACTTTAAAATAAATAAGTATTACCTAAATTACAAGTGTTAAAATTTAAAGACGTAAGTAACAAATGTTAACTAATAAACAACATCAAATGACAAGTGTCATATTTTGTTTTTTTATTTTTTCTTTTATTTTAAATTGAATCAATTTAACTTATAAAACCATGTTTTCCTCCTCTTTATTTTTTTATAATCTTCTTTTCAAAATCTAAAAACTCAAATCATTTTCTCAAAGCAAAATCAGTGAAACGTCCTCCTCAAATCTGAAATTCTTAAACTTCTTAAAACCAGAAATTTGTTTTACTTCAACAACCTGTAATTATTTTCAAACCAAACAACTCAAAGCATGCATGCATTCTTCCTCAAACCTGAATTTCAAACTAAAACAAGTTCAAGATCAAAGTTTATGTCTTTTTCAAAACTTAGATGCAGACAGAAGCAACTTCAGTTCTGTTTGTAATCAAGTCTCGGTCGCATACTGTAACGACCATGGATTTTTGGCCCCGTTTGTTTTAATAAATGTTTAATTTAATTTAAATAAAATGTAAATGGATCATATTAAAATGCTTATGATTTGGAAATACTTACAATTTATTTATTTATTTATTTTAAAAAAAGAAGGGAATTAGACTTTGGGAATTTAAAATAAATCTTCTTATAATATTTATCTTATATTATTAAATTAAAATACTTTACTTTGATATAAAATAATACATATAGATAATAATGTTTGAAATTTAAAATCAAATTCTAGTAATATAAAATCTAAATGTAAAATATAAAGTAAGGATTAGATAAATTTGGTTAAATATACAACATCAACTGTAAGTATGAAAGCATAACAATAAGTTTAAGTATAAAACGAAAGTCATATGGAATAGAACGAAATCTAGGCCAGAGTATAAATAGGATAATAAAACGAATAAATATGCACAAGAACAAAGTATAAAATAAGATAAAATAAAGTCAAATAAAACATGATACATATGTATGAACAATTTGCAAGATGGAAAAGAACATAATAACAGAACAAATATTTACTTACAAAATATCTTCACACATATTGGAGCATGTGTTGCTGTGTAATCTCGTGTGCAGAGGAGTCAAAGTTTACAAATCCACTACAAACATTTTAATAGACACAATACCTTCACTTATAGGCCCAAGTGTTTACCTGCAGATTCTAAACTAGGAATAACAATATACAGTAACATGTTTATAAGTATACAACACATATGTGTATAAACAAGCCTGGACTATACGTTCTTAAAATAAAGGATAAAAAAAAAATATAAATATATCTATATATACACAGCAAACATAATTTTTTTTCGTGCAAACATTTTAAGTAACAAGACAAAAATAAGCCTCTCAAACAAGCCTTATTTTCATGCAAGTTGTACTTTTTCATACAATTATCTATATTGTATAAACATAATAATAACTATGTAACCATGTGTACATAAGATAATAAGTGTTTTACCAATAGCTTCATACACAAGATAAATGTTTACCTGCATAAGTATATGACTGCAGGTACTATCTTCACACAGCAATACAATTAATAATTGTGTAAACATATTATGAAACAAAACATGTACTTGATAATATCTCAGCCAACTTTTTGTCAAGTCAAGAATATTTACAAATCTATAAAAATATCAAAAACAACTTCTGATCAAAGTCAAATACAGGGGCCAATAGAACCAGTTACCATCTTCCTTAAGCACTGTCATCTTGTATTTTAGTGATACATCTTTTTTAATTCGTGGAGTAGAAACCTGAGGAAAAGCATAGAAGGTAAGCCAACAAAGATCAAATTTAAAATCAAATACAGAAAAACAATATAAAGCAAAATTCAAGACAGTTCAACTGCAGATTCAAGAAAGAAATCAATTATATCAGGGTGTGCGTTCTGTTTAAAAGAATTGGAGGTGAGTAAACTAACTATTCTAAAGCTTAAGTTTGGAAATTGTTCATATATACCTAATGTTTGCTATTTACTGTAATTTGTGGTTCTAAGATGCTCCAACATTTTTGAAATTTCAGGGTAAATATACTTATACATCTTCACGTGAATACCAAGTTTAGAATTTTAAACTGGGTAGGTGGTTTACACTTGAATCAAAAACTTGAAAATGAATTATAGCTTGACAGTGAGCATAACAACAGAATATACAGTTTTTTTTTAGGGAAATAAACCAACAGCTATAATTTGAATGTCTAAATTTGTTAATTTGATTTCATATAGTGATTTAGAATAAAAAGCTAGGATTTTTGAAATAGACATGATGATTTTTGGATTAATATTGAAGGTACAAATTGAATATGAATGAAAGATGCACTTTTGCCAATATCCCTTGATTTGATTAATTTTATTTTCTGAAAATTTGTATGATACAAACTTGATGATGTATTTGTATAGGAAAAATGCTAACTAATTTTTACAATGCCAGAATTTGTCAAATGAAGCTAATATACGGTTTAGTTGGGAAATTTTTCTTTACTCTGTGAATCATCAGTTTCGTCCTCATAGTGTGGTCGAGCTTCACACGCTTCAAGGAGGTCGATGTTGAGGGGTAGGTCTTGGCGTGGGTAGCGTGGCATAGCCTCTAGTGATGTGGGGTTGCCGGACTGAGTGGTTTCCGGTGAGGAGCTGTGGTTTAAGTTCAACTATCAGGTGATATTTTGATTTCGACCCCTTGTCGAAATTCTGGGTTTCGATCTTGGGAAAGGAGCAGAATTGTGGTTTGTGGGCGCTGGCGAGGGCCGCTGGAGGTGCGGCTAACCACCGTGCACGTGCACGGTGGCGATGGAGGTGGAGTTTTGTTTTTCTGTCAACGTGTGAGTGCTTCGTGTCGTGCTCGAGTCGACCCACTATTTTCTTCGGGCTGTATACGAGATGGGTGCGTTGGTATTCACTGATGTTTTGATTTTTAAAAATAAAGTTAAACTTAACTTACTGAAAGAAGAAAAAGTAAGGGAGAAGAAGAAGTTACGTACAGGGGAGTCTCGGAGAGAACGCGTGAAGAACTCGAAGGAGCACTCGAGATAATGCAGGGGAAACTCGGTTTTGTTAACTACAGTTTTTTTGTTAGTAAGTTAAATAAACAGCTTTTTTTTTTACAAACTGTAAACACTGTTAAATTTTTTACAGTTTTAAGATTAAGAACTTAGATACAAGGTTAAACTATTTTAAATTAAAACTTTAAATTGTGTTAAACTCTTAATTATTAATATTTTAGGTGATTATTATAAGACGAGTATAAATCTTATTAACATATAAGTTAGTGAGAAGCAATAAGTTGATCGTAAATAGGTTTAAGAAGATCTCCTTTAAAATGTTGATTTAGTTAAAAGATCAACATTCATTAATTGTTTCTAGAAAATAATAAAGGATGAATGACTTTTTTTTTTAAATTTAATTGAAGTTTGGAATTATGTACTTAAGTGAACTAATAAATGATTAGTAGTTAAGTAATTAAGAATAATTAAAGTAAAATTGCAATTAGGGAATTAATGAATGTTTAAGTGAGTGAGAAATGTGTAATGAACTACTTAAGTTAATTTAAGAAAAATGAACAGTTGATTAATTATGTAATTAGCAGATAATAATTGGGTGATTAAGTTTATTAACGAATAATTAAAGTTATTAATTTATGATTAAGGAACAGATAATTAAATAGTTAAAGTTTAACAACTTGATTACATAAGACTTAATTATTAGTTGAGAAATGATTAATTAAATAATTTGAAAGGAGATAAGTAATTAACTGCTAATTAATGATCAATTAAACAGAGTTAAGTATTTAACTCTCAAGTAATTAATTCTAAATTGAATTAATTACTAATAAGACTTGAAGATGAGTGCTTAAGGACTGTTGTGATTGAATACCTGATTGTGATATTTATGTGATGATATTCTATGTTGCTCTGTGATATGCTATGTTTTATCTATAATGCTTGTATATGTTTTATCTGTGATAAATGCTATGTTAATTCAATTGTTGAATTTAAATTATTTAAACCGTTAAGTTAATTAGACAACTTGGCCCTTAAAATGGCGTTTGGATTCGATGAGACCGGGATCGAAAGAATCAATTTTGATTCTCCGAAAACCACATCGATCCAATTTAAACGTTAGGTCGTGAATTCTGAAATGAAGATCGAGATGGTGTATTCAGAATGCAAGGGTTATCGTCGTTGACTCTGAGGGTGATTCCAAAATGGGTGTGACGAGATAATGCCTTCGGTTTCGTTCGAACCCAGAACGAACTTGTATGGATTGAATGCTTTCAGCACATCGTCAGGTGGACCATGAGCATTCTATGTGATATGTTCTTTAAAGGTAATCGCAGCCTCAAGCCTCGGCAACCGGGAATGGCTAAAACATGGGAGATGCAGCAAGGTTAGGTGGGTCATGCCCAAGCAGGACAAGATATTTCCCCTGTCTAGAGGTCCCTTTTTATTTCGTCTTAGTGGGTGGTTGGTCGCGCTAACCACGGGGTTTATCTTGTTCGGGACTGTTCAGTAAGGAAAGGTTCCGGCCTTGTGTTGCTGGGGGTCAGGAGTGATCCTCGGTACGGTGATCTAGGCCCCGTACTGTGACGGGCGGTACCCCAGTAGCTCTGCCATTGTTGGAAATCCATTTTCCCTACGAGACCCTACGGTTTTGATTTGTATTACCCACTTTTGTGGTTAGTAGCTGGAATTTAAAAGATGTAAAAAATTCGGCTATTTTCTATTTACTTGAAAACTCTAGACAGTATTATAATATCACTGGATTTCCTATGAAATGTTTTGGTTAGCGTAAGGTAAAAACTTACCCGTATTTATTTGTGGGGAGTCTTACGTGATACCTTTATTTTCAAATGTTTTCAAAGTTAAACAACTTTAAACCGTTTACTCATACCAGACCCATGTCTGACACGGAGTTTATATTTTGTTTTTCATAAACTCTTGGGTACTCAAATTTTTATGAGTAGCCAAGAGATAGGTTTCGAACTTTGTTTTCTAGAGGAGCTTGGAGCAGGAGTTCCCAGACGTATGTAGCTATCTATCTAGTTCCGCTGTGTTAGTAGTTGATGTATGATGTATCTCTGATGCATGAAGCGATAGATGTATGTATAACTGTCTTGTGTATTGATATTGTATAACTCTGATATATGTAAAACTATGAAATATTTATGTGATATATTATATTTTGTTTCATTCCGCTGTGAGATTCTGATGTTGCTGTTCTTTCTTTCTCTTTCTCTTCTATTTCTATCCCTTTCTTTCTTAATGATGATACGTCTTTCTGGTAGTAGAAGGACGGGTCATCACAGTTGGTATCAGAGCATAGGTTGGTGATAGCCTTGGCTCTGGTAGGAATTACTCATAGAATAGAGTTTGTAGAACTCTAGAATGAGTTTGAGAGTATTAATAGATATGAGCGTGTACTTGTTAGTGAATACAAACTTGTTTTTATATTGTGTTGACTTATCTGTTGAGTGTTTATGGATTCTGGTCGATGTGTGGGACGCCATTTCATCGATAGGGATTCCTAAACTCTTAGTCAAGGTAGACCGACACAGTATTGTTTTTAAAGGTAGGGTAAATGAAATAATTTTTCCCAAAATTATATTTTGATATAAAAGAATGATTTTAAATAAAAAGAAATATAACTAAAATTTGATTAAACCAGAATTTAAGTCCCGGAAATTTGAAAGGTGTTTAAATAAATTTAAAACAAAGGATTTGGGAATTTAAAAATCTTGGGAATATTTGAAATGTTTTCCAAAAATTTGAAGGCAATATTGGAATATTGTTGAATGGAAATTGTTTTGAGAGGCAATTGTGAAAGTAAGGAAGCACTGTACTCACTTCAGTCGCTGGAAAATAATCCTGATGATGATGGCCACATCATCAGTATTCATTTTCGAGTTTCTAAAGTGATGGATTGCTATCAGGATATTTGTCATGATATTGTTTGGACTTGTTGGGTATACAAGTTGTTTTAGAGATTTTCAAATAGAGAAATTTGTTTTGGTAAAAACAAGTGTTTAGAATTTGAAATTTTGATTTGCTATACCAAGTGGGTAAGTGTAGTTATCATTTCAAAATGATTTTGGAAATGAAAACCGAGCAATTGAATTCTAAGAACTTCTATTTAAATAATGTGAAAGTTTAAATGAATCAACTATTGAACTTATAAAGTAAAGTTGATATTAATAAGAAGAAATTGGGAATCTTAATCCGGGAATTAAAATTCAACTTAAGTAAATGAAAATAAGGAAACATATTGGAATTTAACCTGAGATAAGTTAAATGGAATTGAAGTTCAAAACGAACTTAATTGGATATAAAATTTGAAGGTAAAATGATTGTAATTGTGAAGTGAAAATTTATACCTTACGATAGTAAGTGTTATATGTAATCTGGAATTGTGATTATAATATGAAAAGACCCAAATGAGTAATATAAGTTGTTAAGTGGATAAATAAGTTTTGAGCTCATATATTGAGAAATAAATTTAAAAGAATGATAAGTAGATAAATTTTACTGAAGTTGAGTTAAAATAAAACTGAATTTGAATGAATTTAGTCGAGTTATAGATCAAATTGAATGAAATAATTTTTTTATGTAAATAAGTAAATTGTGAACCAAAGTAAGTGTTGAATTAGATTAAAATAGAAATGGTGTGAGTTTTAAACAAATCTAATTCAAGTATAAATTGAATAACCTTATTATAAATAAGTTTAATAATGAATCGTTAAAGTAAATCGAAATTTAAGAATGGATAAAAGAATAAACTAATCGAATAAAATAGTAAATAATTGGGATTTGATTAAAAGGAAAATCAAATCAAAGATTTAAGTGGGAATTGGTGGGATAGAATAAACTTAAGTTATTGGGTGAAACAATTTGAAGAAACAAATGACTTAAGTAAATTGTGAGATGGTTATTTAAAGTATTGGTTGTCGAGTTTAATAAAATGGTTTGGAATCAAACCTGATTGAAATGAAAGAAAATGCAATGAAAGGATTGTGAATGAATTATTTGGGATGGAATCAAGTGTAAATTGAGATGGAATCAATTTAAAATGGCCATAAAGCTTAAGTGATTATTTATTCACAATAATGTAAATTGCATAAGGAAATGGGTTGTTACATTAAATGGTTTGTTTGAAGTAAATGAGAATTAGATAAAATTCTATGAATTATTGGAAGCAAAATAAGATGATTTTTAATATGAGTTTGTTTTGCTCAAATGGATTTTATGTCTAAGCAAGGAAGTTGTAAATCACTTAAACTGAAGAGAATAATTTGAGGATTGGTTAAAATTAATTGTGATAAGGATTGAAACCTTACATATGTGCTTATGAAAATATGTAATGGAGACTCTGTCAAAACTTTTCAAAATTTGAAAACTAAAAAAAAAATTAAAATTTTAATTATTAGCAACAAAACAAGTTCAAATTGGAAATTAAAATAAATTAATGAATGAAACTAATTAAAAATAATGAGGGAACAAGTTATAAATGGAAGATGGCCAATAAAATTCAATATTCAGAGTTGAAGAAAATTTGATTTCACATGGAATTAGAAATTCAAATTGGAAATAAAAAGATATAAGAAGATATAAAGGCTATGGTGGTAGAGTAATAATATAAGGGAATATATATAAGAAATGAATGGGGAAATTCTTAAGTAAATTTGATATTGAGAAAATTTATTCCAAGTGGATAGAAATCAGAATAATGTGAATAAAAGAAAATTGATATAGTTGATAATCAATGGATATAAATATGTAGGATGTACATATATTATTTTATTCGCATAACAATTTGATCCAGATTCGAGCACAGAATTTCGAGATAGTTATATCGATCCGAGTTAGGATTTTTCACTCGATTTTCGACGACGAACCATGGATTTGGATTTTGATTGATTCTGAAAATTCTATATCATTGTTGTAACTATGCAAGGAGAACAACAGTTTTCGATCAAGCAACCAGTTCTGAGTCCGTACTAGGAAGTCGGGTGGACGATACTAGTTCGGAAGTGAAATTGTGTGATCGAGCTAGCGATCGAATTTGATATTGCGTATAAAGGATATATGTACATCGTACGGGCTTGATTGAATAGATATTAAAATTCTATAAAGAAGTCAATAAAATTTCGAAAGAATTAATACTGTAGATTTCAGAATTAAATTACCAAGAACAGGTGTCTGGAATTTATTGTATATTCATATATCCCTTTAAGAAATTTTCTCATAATTCATTAGTTGTTTAAACAGTAATTCAGGAATTTGGAAATTGAACCGAATTTAACTGTAGTCAGGAATCCAGTTTGGATTGTTGATCATCGAGAAATAAACTCTCGATAATTTTAGGAAAGCTTATCCAAATTTGTGTTCGGATAGCTAGTGATGTTTGTTAGGATAGACTGTTTGGTTGTTTGTTAATACATACAGGATATTTATGTTTGAATGGATGGTATAACAGTTTTTAAAATTATCTTTGTTTTAAATTTCGGGGACGAAATTCTTTTAAGGGGGAAGGAATGTAACGACCCTGGATTTTTGGCCCCGTTTGTTTTAATAAATGTTTAATTTAATTGAAATAAAATGTAAATGGATCATATTAAAATGCTTATGATTTGGAAATACTGCCAATTTATTTATTTATTTATTTATTTAAAAAAAGGGGGAAATTAGACTTTTGGAATTTAAAATAAATTTCCTTATAATATTTATCTTACAATATTAAATTAAAATACTTTACTTTGATATAACATAATACATATAGATAATAATGTTTGAAATTTAAAATCAAATTCTAGTAATATAAAATCTAAATGTAAAATATAAAGTAAGGATTAGATAAATTTGGTTAAATATACAACATCAAATGTAAGTATGAAAGCACAACAATAAGTTTAAGTATAAAACGAAAGTCATATGGAATAGAACGAAATCTAGGCCAGAGAATAAATAGGATAATAAAACGAATAAATATGCACAAGAACAAAGTATAAAAGAAGATAAAATAAAGTCGAATAAAACATGATACATATGTATGAGCAATTTGCAAGATGGAAAAGAAAATAATAACAGAACAAATATTTATTACAAAATATCTTCACACATATTGGAGCATGTGTTGCTGTGTAATCTTGTGTGCAGAGGAGTCAAAGTTTACAAATCCACTACAAACATTTTAATAGACACAATACCTTCACTCATAGGCCCAAGTTTTTACCTGCAGATTCAAAACTAGGAATAACAATATACAGTAACATGTTTATAAGTATACAACACATATGTGTATAAACAAGCCTGGACTATATGTTCATAAAATAAGGGATAAAAATATATATTTATATAAATATATCTATATATACACATCAAACATAATTTTTTTAGTGTAAACATTTTAAGTAACAAGACAAAAATAAGCCTCTCACACAAGCCACATTTTCCTGCAAGTTGTACTTTTTCATACAATTATCTATATTGTATAAACATAATAATAACTTTGTAACCATGTGTACATAAGATAATAAGTGTTTTACCAATAACTTCATACACAAGCTAAATGTTTACCTGCATAAGTATATGATTGCAGGTACAATCTTCACACAGCAATACAATTAATAATTGTGTAAACATATTATGAAACAAAACATGTACTTGATAATATCTTAGCCAACTTTTTGCCAAGTCAAGAATATTTACAAATCTATAAATAAATCAGAAACAACATCTGATCAAAGTCAAATGCAGGGGACAATAGAACCAACTACCATCTTCCTTAAGCACTGTCATCTTGTATTTAAGTGATACATCTGTTTTAATTCGTGGAGTAGAAACCTGAGGAAAAGCATAGAAGGTAAGCCAACAAAGCTCAAATTTAAAATCAAATACAGAAAAACAATATAAAGTAAAATTCAAGACAGTTCAACTACAGATTCAAGAAAGAAATCAATTATATCAGGGTGTGCCTTCTGTTTAAAAGAATTGGAGGTGAGTAAACTAACTATTCTAAAGCTTAAGTTTGGAAATTGTTCATATGTACCTAATGTTTGCTATTTACTGTAATTTGTGGTTCTGAGATGCTCCTGCATTTTTGAAATTTCAGGGTAAATATACTTATACATCTTCACGTGAATACCAAGTTTATAATTTTAAACTGGGTAGGTGGTTTACACTTGAATCAAAAACTTGAAAATGAATTATAGCTTGACAGTGAGCATAACAACAGAATATACAGTTTTTTTTTAGGGAAATAAACCAACAGCTATAATTTGAATGTCTAAATTTGTTAATTTGATTTCATATAGTGATTTAGAATAAAAAGCTAGGATTTTTGAAATAGACATGATGATTTTTGGATTAATATTGAAGGTACAAATTGAATATGAATGAAAGATGCACTTTTGCCAATATCCCTTGATTTGATTAATTTTATTTTCTGAAAATTTGTATGATACAAACTTGATGATGTATTTGTATAGGAAAAATGCTAACTAATTTTTACAATGCCAGAATTTGTCAAATGAAGCTAATATACGGTTTAGTTGGGAAATTTTTCTGTACTCTGTGAATCATAAGTTTCGTCCTCATAGTGTGGTCGAGCTTCACACGCTTCAAGGAGGTCGATGTTGAGGGGTAGGTCTTGGCGTGGGTAGCATGGCATAGCCTCTAGCGATGTGGGGTTGCCGGACTGAGTGGTTTCCGGTGAGGAGCTGTGGTTTAAGTTCAACTATCAGGTGATATTTTGATTTCGACCCCTTGTCGAAATTCTGGGTTTCGATCTTGGGAAAGGAGCAGAATTGTGGTTTGTGGGCGCTGGCGAGGGCCGCTGGAGGTGCGGCTAACCACCGTGCACATGCACGGTGGCAATGGAGGTGGAGTTTTGTTTTTCTGTCAACGTGTGAGTGCTTCGTGTCGTGCTCGAGTCGACCCACTATTTTCTTCGGGCTGTATACGAGATGGGTGCGTTGGTATTCACTGATGTTTTGATTTTTAAAAATAAAGTTAAACTTAACTTACTGAAAGAGGAAAAAGTAAGGGAGAAGAAGAAGTTACGTACAGGGGAGTCTCGGAGAGAACGCGTGAAGAACTCGAAGGAGCACTCGAGATAATGCAGGGGAAACTCGGTTTTGTTAACTACATTTTTTTTGTTATTAAGTTAAATAAACAGTTTGTTAACCCCGTTAAGACAACGAGTTAAGGCCTGGGACGATTTACGACATAAGGTACTTAACGGATCAAGAGAAGTCTACGGCTTAGCAAACCTCACGACTTCAGATGCGTGACGATTTAACAAGATAAAGCATGAACGACTTATGACTTGATGCCACCATGATCTAACAGTTTAAAGCACTCTGCGACTTAACAAGTTAAGGTTTACATGACTCAAGTTATGGACGATCTATGACTTATAAATGGTACGACTTAACATTTTAACGTGTTAAAGAAATGGCCGACTCAACGACTCAAGGGAGACAGCAACTCAATGGATCAAGGAGGGCACACGACTTAGGGTCTGGACGACCTAACGAGTTAATGTCCAGACGACTTAAGAATTGAAACGAACCAAGAAGTCTACGACTTAAGGAAGTCTACGGCTTAAGAGATGGCGCGACTTAAGAAGGAAATAAGTTAACGACCTAAAGCTGTCTACGACTTACGACCTAGCATGTGTCGTAAACGACTTAGGCAAACAAAGCGCTAATACTCATTAAACATAGCCTCCAAACTCGTGAACGGGTTAAGACTTGTGTTGCTATCTGAAATAAACAAGCTTACCAGTTAAGTCGTGACTCACGACTTAGCTTAAGTCGTCCATGACCTAAAGCCGCTAAGCTATAATCCGCTGCCACAACACTTATGCCGCATCCTGTTAACTCGGTCACGACCTACGATCTATGATGAGTCGTACACGACTTAAGTAAACAAATGAAGCCGCGTCCGGTTAACTCGTGCATGACTTAGGACTTGACATGGATTCAAGCAGATGGGCAAATTTCTACCAAGCTGCGAGCTAGACTCAATAAGTCAGCCACGACCTACCTTGACTCGGTCACGAGTTACGACTTAAGGGTAAAATTTTCCTATAAATACCAACCTACCACAAGCATGAAAGGGACTTTTTGGCCGATCTCTTGAAGAGCCAATACGCTGCTGAATTCTCGACTCACTCAACACTCCAAGTACGAAAGACATCTCAACTAACTTCGAGAGGAAATCTAACACAATCTACATGGATTTAAAGAATTCTTCTACATCAAAGTTCTAGTTGTTTGTCTCATCGGAATTGTAATTGAAGATTGTTGTAAAAGTTGTAATCAATTCAGCAATAAAGAGAGTTAAAGTGGACGTAGGCTTACCCTAATCCAAACCACTATAAAAACTATTGTTTTTTCTGCTTTTTCTATGATTTCTCTACTTGTTTGTAGTTCCCGTGTACACGGGTGGTGCTTTCACTCAACTTCAATCTACACCGGGGTGTTAGCGTCAGATTTTCACGTTAACATTTTTAGTGCTTTAACTGAGAACCCAACTCAGGAAACTTCCACCATTGCTCCGCAAAGGATTGTTGAAAGGATTTCTTTCAAAACCAGAAGTTTATTGGAAATAATGGCTCCTGGGAGAAAACAAAGTTCTTTAAGATCCGACAATGATCAAGAGAACACCGCTACCTCTCATCCTTCAAGTCAAGCAGCTCCAACTGTTGGAGTTACACGAGCAGAATTGGACGCCGTAGTTTTGGGATTGAGTCAGCAATTGAATGCTCAGAATGCGCAGTTGGAAGCCCAGAATGCCCTGATCTTGAGTAAGTTAAATGATCTACTAGGGGCAAACCGTCAACCGGGAAATAATTATGGAAACCCTACTGTGAGAGTTCAGGATGTTGAAGGGGACATTTCTCAAAGAGCCGCGGACCCTGTAGAAAGGACTCCTCTTCAAGCTGGGGGATCAGGGCCGCAGCCGACCCTCCGTGAACGACTGTCAAGGCAGAATTCAAAGAGAGTAGCTAATGTGTGCCCTCCAGAGCCTCTAAATGTTGAAGAGTATTTTTCGGGTATGGTTCGTCAAATCATGAAAGAAAGTATGCAAAGAGATGAAGACGAGAAAGAGGGGGGATTTGCTCCGAGCAAAACTCCATTTACTGAAAAGATCTTGAAGGTAGAGTTCCCAAGGAAATTCGTTCCCCCTACTATTCCAGCTTACAAGGGGACGAGTGATCCAAACGAATTTCTGTATAAGTACGACTGGCATATGACTGGTGCCAGGGCTTCTGATGAAATTAAATGCCGATACTTTCCGGTTTATCTAGAAGGTGTAGCTCTATTGTGGTTTACAAAGCTGCCGGTCAGGTCCATCGATCAATTCTCCGATTTGACCAGGAAATTCAAGGAGCAATTTCGATTGTATGCTTCTAAAGCAAAGGATATAATGTCGCTATCAAGTCTAGAGCAAAATCCGGGAGAATCTATCAGGTCGTTTTTGAATCGCTTTAACATAGCATTGGCTGAGGTAGATAATGCTGAGCCATGCATGGTCCTGACATACTTGATGAGGGCGATTGATAAATCGAGCGAATTTGGAAAATGGTTAAAAATGAAAGAACCAAACTCGCTTGACAAATTCTACAAGAAAGCGGATGAATTCATGCGCTTGGAGAGCCTCCAAACACCGGCTAAGGTGGTAACAGCGGAAGCCGGGAACAATGGTGCTGCTTCGAATAAGAAAGAACCTAACACTCAGAAAAGGGGAAATGATAGTGGAAAGAAATAGGGAGATGCTAAGAAAGGCCGTTCTTTCAATTTCACACCCTTGACTGATACCCCCGAAAACATCTTCTTTGCAACCAAAGATGATGTCAATTATCCGACACCACCTAAAATGAGAGTTGCGATTAAGATGGAAAAAAGTGGAAGGTTCTGTCGGTTCCACAACTAGCCCGGCCATGACACCAACGAATGCCGATAGTTGAAAGAGGTGATTGAACAACTCTTGAAGGAAAACAAACTCCAGCAGTATGTGAAAAGGAACAGAAATGCCCCAGCTTCGTCAACTCAAGGACAACAAGTTCCCGCTCACCGTCCTGCCTCAAGTGAGAAAGCCGTGGAACATGAATCAGAAAGACCTGTTATCAACATAATAACTGGAGGACCTCACCCAGCAGGCAAAAGCTGGGGCGAAATGGAAAGGTATGCTCGGGCCTTGAGGCATGTACCAGCTGAAGAGAATGTTTTTGTCTTAGAGAATGATGCGCCTTTAAAGCAACAAAAGACTTCCACAAATGATATCGTGTTCAGTGCCAGGGATTTTTTGGGTATTGAGGCTCCGACCATAGATCCTTTGGTCATATCCGCTGGTATTGGGCCGGCAACTGTGAGAAGAGTTCTAGTTGGTTGTGGAGCTTCATGCAATATCCACTTCAAGAAGACCTTCTATCAAATGAAAATTCCAATGGCTGACGTTCAAGCTTCGTCACTTAAGATTGCTGGGTTTGCTGGAGAACCCAAACAGCCGATTGGGACCATTGATTTGTTTGTAGAACTCGGAAAGGGGCTGAGGAAGGTAGCTCGAAAGCAAACCTTTATAATTGTTGAAGAATTCTCTGCCTACGATGCCTTTTTAGGCCGACCAACTCTTGCTGCGTTCAAAGCTGTTCTTGCCCCATGGTGTCTGACTCTAAAATTCCCCATAGATAATGGAGTTGGTGTGATTAAGGGAGACCAAGATGCGAGCGAGAATGTTACTTTGCAGAGTTGCGAGAATCAAGGAAAAGAGAAATGGGAAAAGGTGCGGCGGCTCCAGTCCGCACCAAGAACCAACCTTGTAGCAATTACAGGGTGGACCTTGCACTGGCGAATGCAGTGACGCACGAAGAAAGATGGATCCAAGAAAAGCCAATGCAGGGGAGAATAGGGTAGTACTGGTAGAGGTAACAGTGCCGGTGCCCGTTGACCCAAAAGACCCAAACAAAGTACTTAATGTGGGTTCGCAGCTCAACACAACAGCTCAGAATGGTCTGATTTCATTTATGAAGGCTAATTTGGATGTATTCGCTTGGACTTATGCTGACATGTGCGGAATATCCCCAGAGATTGCAGTACATACTCTGAACATTGATCCAAAGTTTACACCTATGAAATAGAAGAGAAGGACTCAGGGTCCTGAAAGAACGGCAACGTTAAAAGAAGAAGTGGATCGGCTCATGGAGAACGGGTTCATTAGAGAATCTACTTATCCAAATTGGGTCTCAAATCCAGTGCTGGTGAAAAAGGCTAATGGAAAGTGGAGGGTATGCATTGATTTTTCAGATCTGAACAAAGCCTGCCCCAAAGACTGTTTCCCGCTGCCCAGCATCGATCAGTTGGTGGATGGGACAGCGGGACATGAATTGTTATCTTTTATGGATGCATACTCCGGATATAACTAGATTATGATGCATGAGCCAGATCAAGAGGATACTAGTTTCATCACAGATGTTGGACTCTACTGCTACAAGGTCATTCCTTTCGGACTCAAGAAGGCAGGGGCAACTTACCAGAGGCTTGTTGATGCCATGTTTAAACCACAGATAGGCAAGACAATGGAAGTTTATGTTGATGATATGCTAGTAAAGTCTAAGAAAGCAGTGGACCATATGGATCACCTGGCAGAGATGTTTGCAGTACTCCGCAAGTACAGAATGAAGCTTAATCCCCTGAAATGTTCATTTGGAGTGGAGTCCGGAAAGTTTTTGGGTTTCATTATGAGCGCTAGGGGCATTGAAGCCAATCCAGCTCAGATCACCGCTCTGAGAGAAGTCAAGCCTCCTAGAACGAAGAAGGAATTGCAAAGTCTCAATGGAAAGGTTGCTGCCCTGAGTCGGTTCATTTCCAAAGCTACTGACAAATGCATTCCATTCTTTGATGCTCTGAAGAAAGGAAGAAAAAACTTTGAGTGGACCCCTGATTGTCAGAAAGTATTTGATGAGTTGGTTCGTCATATGGAAGTGCCTCCGATACTTTCAAAGCCTGACAGTGGTTAAGATCTCTTCGTATATTTGGCAATTTCGTCTCATGCTCTCAGTGCAGTGTTGGTACGGGAACACACAAGGATCCAACGCCCAGTCTATTATATCAGCAAAAGATTCACTGGGGCAGAGATGAACTATTCAAGATTAGAAACGCTCGCCTATTGTTTGTTGATCGCATCAAGAAAATTAAGGCCGTATGTCCAAGCTCATCCCGTCAAAGTCCTCACTGATCAAGCTCTAAAGCAAGTCCTATTCCATCCCGAGACTTCGGGCCGTCTTTTGAAATGGAATATTGAACTCAGCCAATATGACATCACTTACCATCCCCGAAAAGCAATCAATGGACAAGCTTTGGCAGATTTCATCGCAGAATGTACGGATAAGGGTGATAGTGAGGAAGAAGTCATTAATAGCGTCCCAATCCAATGGAAATTGTATGTCGATGGCGCAAGGAATGATTACTGTTCCGGAGCAGGGGTCGTCCTTGAAACCCCAGAAGGGCGATCGCTATGTTATGCACTGAGACTAGAATTTCCTTCGACAAATAATGAAGCTGAATACGAAGCTCTCATCGCTGGTTTAAAGATCGCTAAAGAACTAAACATCAAGGCATCGCATATCTTCAGTGATTCTCAACTTGTTGTTTGTCAAGTCAAGAAGGAATTTCAAGCTAAAGGAGGGAATTTACCAGCCTATTTGTCAAAAGCCTGGGAGCTCCTTCAAGATTTTGACCGTTATTCAATAAACCATATCCCCCGAGAAGAAAATATGAAGGTGGATTCTCTCGCGAAGTATTCAAGTACTGGTGAAGCTCAACTATTGGGGCTAGTTTCCGTCGAAGTCTTGTCAGCTCCAAGCAAAGATGAAATGGATGTTGATTGGATTATGAATGTATCCCAAGAGCAAGAATCATGGATGACTCCGATACTTGAATATCTACTCAATGGTTCTCTGCCAGAAAATTCAAAAGAACGACAAAAGCTGATGAGGAAAGCCTCCAGATACATCGTTCAAGATGGTCGTTTGTACAGACGAGGATTTTCAATGCCATTACTCCGATGTATGACAGAGGAAGAAGCTAAGACAATTCTAACTGAAGTACACGGAGGGGAATGTGGGGATCATACAGGTGGTCAAACTTTAGCAAAGAAAATCCTCCGTTATGGATACTTTTGGCCAGAAATTAATCAGGATGCCGCTGACTATTCCCGAAAGTGTGATAAATGCCAGAGATTCGCTAAAATTCCTAGAGCACCTTCCACTGAGCTAACACAAATGGTCAGTCCATGGTCGTTTGCCATCTGGGGAATAGATCTCATTGGGCCTTTGCCGACTGCCAAATCAGGGATTAAATATGCTATCGTTGCTGTTGATTATTTTACTAAATGGGCTGAGGCCGAACCATTGGCCACTATTACCTCTAAGAAAATGATAAGTTTTGTGACTAAAAATATCATCTGCGGGTATGGTGTGCCTCAGAAGATAATCACAGACAATGGTACTCAGTTTGAAAGTGAGGAGTTCGAAGATTTTTGCAAACGATTCAAGATCCGAAAAAGCTTCTCAGCAGTGGCTCATCCGCAGACAAACGGGCAAGTGGAAGCAGTAAACAAAATCATCAAATCAACCTTCAAAAAGCAGCTGGAAAAAGAAAAAGGTGGTTGGGTCGACAAGTTACCGCTTGCACTATGGGCATACAGGCCCACTCACAAAACTGCGACTGGGCATACTCCATTTTCATTGGCATACGGATCAGAAGCAATGATTCCAGTGGAAACTGAAGTCCCCTCACACAGAAGGATCCATTTTGATCAAAGTGAGAATGAAAAATTGCAACTGGAAGCACTTGACCTTCTCGATGAAAGCAGAGAAGAGGCAAGGCTTAGAATTGCAGCTCACCAGCAAAGAATAGCCAGGCACTTCAATTCCAAAGTTCGTCAGCGCAGCTTTGAAGTTGGAGACTTAGTCCTTAAGAGAATTATGACAACCATAGATGTGTTTGGGCCAAACTGGGAAGGACCATATGTTATTGGCGCAAAGCTTCTTGATGGCACATTCAAACTCACAACTGTCGAAGGAGAACCAATCCCAAGAGCTTGGAACAGCAATCATTTGCGTCCCTATTTTACTTGAAAACATTGCTGAAATGTTGTAAAAGAAATATGAATATATGATTCTTGTATTGAAAGCAGTTGTAAAGCAAGTGAATAATGAAAAGCTATAAAGTGGATGTAGACCTAACTTTTGGCCGAACCACTATAAATCTTGTGTTCTCTACTATTATAAACTGCTTTGTTTTATTTTGACATATAAAATACGTTAACTGTGTTACTAAAATGTCGATTTAATAATGCAGGCCACAAAGACAAAGCTTACCCATCGCAAGACTAAGCGATCTCCGACATCATTCAGCAAGCAAACACTAAGCCATTCAAAATTTCCACACTCAAATCCTACAAAAGAAGTGCTTCGAAAAAAAGTTAGCAATGTGGATGGAAGTGGACCATTTCTAACTAACTGCAAATGTTTGAACAAACAAACAACCAGTTAAATAGAGTGTGTCTACCACCACCAACTCGCTTAACTATGAAGTATATTTCTTTGGATAAGGGAAATTATTGGCAACTAAAAAGTGATGACACTTGCACAAGACAACGGGGATCGCCAACATGAATAGATGGCAAAGAGACATGGGCGAGCAAGCATCAATCAGCAAAAGACCTCTTCGGAGGCACAAGCCCTCTTCGGAGGCACAACTCTTCGGAGGATAAAGACCTCGAGCGGGCCTAGCCAGAAAAAGAGAGATCTTCCTTGATACAAAGTTGCGGAATGATTGGTCGATACACTCCCGTGAATCCGTCCAACCAAGAGAAAGAAACTTCAAACTTCCAGGCAAAAGCCCTACTCAGAGGCACACGTTTCACCGAGGTTGAAATAAAACTTCAAGGTGTTGAAACGTGAAAATCCCTCTTCGGCGGCCCATTTCACCACAGTTGAAATGCTAAAAGACCTCGAGCGGGCCAACCAGAAAAAGAGAGATCTTTCTCGATACAAAGTTGCGGAATGATCGGTCGATACACTCCCGTGAATCCGTCCAACCGAGAGAAAGAAACTCCAAACTTCCAGGCAGTAACCCTACTCAGAGGCACACATTTCATCGTGATCGGTCGATACACTCCCGTGAAATGAAATGTGAAAAGCCCTCTTCGGAGGCCCACTTCCCAACGAATAGGGAAAAATAAAAGCCTCTCCCAAGGGGCAGAAACAAAAAAGACCTCTTCCCAGAGGCACAACCAAACAAAAAGACCTCTTCCAAGAGGCAGAAACAAAAAAGACCTCTTCCCAGAGGCAGAAATAAAAAGACCTCCTCCCAGAGGCACAATCGAACAGAAAGACCTCTTCGGAGGCACACGTTTCACCGAGATTGAAATAAAACTTCCAAGTGTTGAAACGTGGAAAGCCCTCCTCGGAGGCACAACTCTTCGGAGGCACACGTTTCATCGAGATTGAAATAAAACTTCCAAGTGTTGAAACGTGAAACAGCCCTCCTCAGAGGTACAACTTTCCAAAGAAGCATTTCGTCAGAAATGCAAAGCAAAGATCAAAGCCCTCCACCGAGGCGCAGTATTAAAAAAAAGGAAGCCCTCTTCAAAGGCACATTTTAGCTTTCAAAGGAAGATTTGTTCTTCTATTCTTGGAAATATTCTTCCTCAAAAAGAAGTTAAAGTGTCCTTCAGAGGCCCGCTTTACCACATAGAAGAATTCACTTGGTAAAAATGTGTGAAGACACAAAAGAAAAAGTGATATCTTCGAAGGATGAAGCGTAAAAACTTATATGAAGGGAGCTGTACTCTATTTTTAGCGAAATAATATTCCTCCAAGTATGGAATAGTTATTCTCCAGAAAATATGAGTACAAGTCCCCTCAAAGTATAAAATATTGCAACGAGCTTATGGTATAGGGGCAACATGGTATAGCTACATACAACATGGTATAACTACATTGGCAAAATTACGCTCGAACAACATACCACAAGCTCGCTGCAATATCATATAAAGAAACTTGTACAAAAAAAAGTGAATAGTAAATGCATTCTCAGATACAGACAGAAGTTTGTACAAACAAAAAGAATCATTTTATTCAACACTATCAAAATTTTGTACAGGTACAGGTTTCAAAATTAAAAGAAAAAAAAGAATGGCGGAGGCCGGTACCCGCACAATCTCCGGCCAGTACATGCAAAAAGCAAAAAATAAAGATAAGTCAAAGCAGGACCCCTTATTTCTTCTTGCCACCACCCTTAGAGCCTTCACTTGACCTAATAGGCAGCTTTTCAGGACGGCTTGGGAGAGTCGGGGATGAAGGAGAAAGGGTTACTATCAGATCAACTTTCGTTTCCTCTTCAGAAATAAGGATGCCTTTTCTTCTCTTCTTCGAAGGCACGCTTCCTCCTTCTCTTTGAAGAAGACTCACTTCCCGGAGTTACAAGAGCAGATAATTTTATGTTATCAGAAGTAGTTCGCTCCGGAGACTCATCGCCTTCTCCAAGCCCCTCTCCCCCATGTTCTTGAGAAGCAATAGGATCATCTAAGCCATGAAGAGCTTCTATTTGCTCCTCTTGCGACCCGGGTTGAGAGGCGGACGGAGGAGTGACCTGGAGAACCGAAGGAGGAATAATTGGAGGAGGGGAGGCTTGAACAATGCTCGGTGCTTTCTCTACAGAAGAAAAGAAGTTAAAGTCAGTAAAGAGAGGAGATAAAGGCTCGTTGAGGTTCAGAAAATAGTCGAGAAGCTCATCGAACTCATAGGAAGCAAATGAGCAGTCTACTTGGGCAAGATTAACAGTAGAGTTACCTGGAGAAGTCGGCTTCCTGATATCAACCTCATAAGCTTGTGCTTCGGCACTCTCTTCACCTTCATCTCCACCCTATATACTTGTGATCTCAGTTGTAACTTTGGCCAGGGATGGAGAATGAGAGCTGGAGCCAATAATGTCGATTTTGGCCGAAGGAGAAGGCTGGACTGGAATAGTTGAAGTAGTTTTTCCTAACCGTTCCCCTTCTTCCATTTCAGCTCTTAATTTTGCAAGTTGTTCCTTTACTTTGGCAAGAGCAGCGCGAGCATCATCATCCAAGTAATGCTCCTCAAGAGCTGATTCGGCATAGCCAGCACCTTTACCGCCAAGCATGTCAAGTGCAGCCTCCCACACTTCAGCCAGTGTAACTTCATATTTGGGGCCTAGAAAGGCGAGACTACCGTGCCCCAAAATGTTGTGCATGTAAAAGTCAAACAGTGTCGAGCTGATATTGGTCTTCGTTGCCTCATAAGATTCTTCAGCTGCAATTTACCGGCAACGGCCTCATCGCGCTCTCTTTCAATCTTGGAAAGTTGAAGCTTTAGCATTTGAATTTCCGCCTCCTAAGAGTTGACTTTCTCCTATAACTCTGTAACCTCAGCACGATACCTTCCCGCTGTTTTCTGCTCAGCTTCAAGTTGTGCCTCGGCATGTCGCTAAGCCGCGTGAGCATCGCGAACTTTCTTTTGAAATACTTCTTCTTTTTGAGTATATGTAGTAGAAGAAGTAGCAAGCTCTTGTTTAAGTTCCTCAACTTTCGCCTCAAGCTCTTCATTGTAAGTAGTGATGCTCCTCATTTCGGTATCGTGCTGCTCGAGAACTTTCTGCCATTCGGCCTTATCATTCTCCATAGTAAGCATGGCCTCTATATTCGCATGGTTGACCCTTTGAAGCTCGTAAACAAGCTTTTGCTAGTTCGACATCCTTTCAATATCAAGCCTGACGGCATCGAGATTTCGCAGCATGGCAGGCTTGTCGATAGGGATCAAGTCAAGACCGAACCGCACTCCCTTCAGGCAACAGTGCGGGAACCGGCTTTGCAGAGTAGCCGGGCCTGATCCAACTTGGAATTTAGGCCTGCTGATTATTGTTTGAATGTCTGTCTTCCCGAGAGCGGGAGAGCCAGAAGGAATGTTAAGTGAGACGGGGGCAGTGACCTTTTCAGGAGTTGTAGAAGTATGCTTCTCACCGTGTCAAGCACGCTTGCTTGGGTCCTCAACCATATGGCTTTTTCCCCGGTCATCATGGGATTTTCTCTTGTGGGAATCGTCACCTTTATGGGAAGAATCATGGTGCTCCTACCTTTCTTTTCTCTCATAACGCTCTTCTTGAGCCCTTCTCTCCTGAGCCTTTCGAGCGGCTCTCTCTTCATCGGTTTCTCTGTGAGCGGGAAGGTAGCGCCTATAATCATATTGACTACGCCTCCCGTAGCGCTGAAAGTCATCATAGTAGGAGCTGCTGTGTCCCATCAGAGAATCTGAAATAAAAAAGAAGAGACGAGTCTTAAAAGTTTTCAGAGAAAAGAAGTGTAACTTTAGAATCTTCAAATTACAGAGAGTTAGGAGATAAAAGTGCCGAAAGATTCTAAGTGTGTGTGATGTGCAAGCTATGCGCATCAAACTACAAACCACTCTTTGATTGTGGCGTAATCATAGGAGTAGTAGTTAACGTCAACTCTCGGGTCGACGGAGCCTGTTGCAAAGAAGAAGTCGCTTCCACTACTAAAGGAGAAACCCCGGTAGTGATAGGATCATCTTTAAAGATCTCTTGTGAGGTGGCAAAAAGGTCGCTCAACCCCTCGAAAGTATCGTCCCCGCTCTGCCTGACAGGACTTGTCTTCCCGGTTTCTTTGCCAGACTTCTGTGAATGTTGGGGAGATCCCTGAGGCTCCTCTTCCTCAATAACTGGGGAAAGTGTGAGTTTGCCAGATGACCCCGCAACATCGACGGTAGTAGAACATTTCACTACAGAAACTTCGGAAGCGGGATCTTTTGGTACGGGTGCGTTAGAAAAAGCTGGGGCATCTAATGTTTTAGGTGGGGAGTCTGGAACCTCACAGGGGTGTGTGGAGCGAGAAGGGTGAAGAAGTCCGAACTGGTGAAGAAATTCGTCGTTCAACAAAAATTTCATATCCCGCTCTTCAACCGGTACAGCTACAAGCCTCTCCAGAATTGGCTTGTGGCTGGGATCTCTAGAAGGAGGAGGAAGCGCTGAAATGAAAAAATGAAGTTAACACTTGGCAATTCGGACTTCACAAAACTTAGAGTATAGAAGAGGAAGACGTAAATGATCTTACTTCCTTCTCTCCACACAACATAAAACCCCGGGGGGCAACGGACATAGAAGAATTGAGTTAAAAACCCATGGGCAGTGTCAGGGAGCCCAACGATCAATTTACGATTTCGTGCGCTTCTCACGACGGTAATAGAAGGATGATCCTTAGTCCTAGTAAAGGAGCATAGGAAGCAGTTCTCGTCAAAGCTTGGAAGCCGGTCAAATGTTCTCCTAAATAGCACGCACAACCCCATCAGAATGGCATAACCATTGGGGTGTAGCTGGAATGGGGAGATTGCTAATCGAAGAAGTAGATTCTGGAGAAAGTTGTTGAAAGGGGGAATGGCCCCGCTTAGGCACATTTGCCGGTTAACCGCTACGAAGCCAGTAGGATCCACATCAGCAGTGTCACCTTTTTCAGGGAGAATGGCATCTTCTTCAGCAATGCCAAACTGACCACACAACTGACGAAAATATTTGTACGATAAGGTGGTAGGGGCTCTTTCTGGAGGATTGACTAATGGAGCTGGAATAAGAGTGGCCTCTCCAGCCTGGACTGTTGTATCCTCTTGCTGAGAAGTCATTCTACACAAGCAACTGGATATTCAAATATGAAGGTGCACGTTTCCTAAAATGTGTGAGGTGTTGTGTAAAATCAACAAAGTAATAAGCGATTAAAACTGGAATGAAAACTAGCAAGCATTTGTCAGTTATGAAGTCCAGGGTTCGTTGTTTTAAAATATGAAAGAGAATTGTAAATGCAAACAAATCAGTTCAAGATAGCAGTGCTTTGCATTAATATTTCACTTTAGTTGATTGGTTCACGGCATTTCATACAGTATGTTTAAGTTGATTACTCTATGTTGACTAATCTGTCATTCGATATGGACAGTCAGTGGCAGTATATTTGTCCCATTTTTCTGCAAGTGTTGTGTTTAACAGGTTGATAGCGTTAAAGTTAGGATAATCTATAAAGAAACGCAACAAAGTTCAAGCAGTTTATTCTGGCAATTCAAATTGGAAGTACAATCAAGTTTTGTCGACATCTTGAAGTTTACAAATTTTTGTTCAAGCCATTTAGTCACAGCCTGAAAATCCTCTAAGCCCTAAGTCGTTCACAACCTAACAGAGGGATGAAATTGGCTTAGGCTAAAGGAAACAATTCGGCAGTAAAAGATTGTCCAAATGCTGAGTCGTCCATGACCTAAAGGATAAGTCGTCCATGACCTAAAGGTTAAGTCGCCCACGACTTAAAGATTTCCTGCAAGTTAAGTCGTTGGCTCCTTAAATCGTTGGTCCTATAAGTCGTAAAGCATGGTAAGGAAGAAGGGCTTCGGTTCAAAGAAATGGGAATTTCTCTAAGTCCTAGATCGGCCGCAACTCAAAGCTCATGCCGTATCTCGTTAAGTCGCGAAAGGTTATAAGTCGCCCAAAAATGCTGGGTCGTATCCAATTTAGTATCTCACTTCACCCAATCGACAAACCCCCCATCCAATCAGAAACTCCTCATCCTCTTAACCCGTTAGCCCAATAACCTCTCAATCGACAACAACCCCAGTTCTGCCACACCACCGAATCACCGCAAATCACGAGTCGTCTTAAGTCAAATCAAACAAACTTTGAGTTCTTCGACGACCAATGCAACAATACTCGCATGGTTAAAGGGGGGAATCAGAGACAGAAGACGGGGCTCAAAGATTGACAATGATGATCGGCGATTGGAAAATGGGGAAAATTGCTTACGTGATGTGAAGCTGGAGATGGTTGGAAGTAAATCAAGTCAGGATCGCCGTAGGAAGCTCGGAGAAATGCTGATGGCGAATACGACAGGAAGCTCGGAGAGATGCTAATGGCGGATAGGACTTAGGAGATTGATAGTGAGCAGAAAGAAATAAGAGAAAAGACTCAAGTCTTTTATACACCAAGACAGCGGAACTTGAAACGGCACAAGCGAGTTAAGGAAAGTCGAAGCACACGACCTACGACTTAGGCGTGTGCTTCGAGGGGCAAATGTTAACCCCGTTAAGACAACGAGTTAAGGCCTGGGATGATTTACGACATAAGGTACATAACGGATCAAGAGAAGTCTACGGCTTAGCAAACCTAACGACTTAAGATGCGTGACGATTTAACAAGATAAAGCATGAACGACTTATGACTTGAGGCCACCATGATCTAACAGTTTAAAGCACTCTACGACTTAACAAGTTAAGGTTTACATGACTCAAGTTATGGACGATCTATGACTTATGAATGGTACGACTTAACAGTTTAACGTGTTAAAGAAATGGCCGACTCAACGACTCAAGGGAGGCAGCAACTCAATGGATCAAGGAGGGTACACGACTTAGGGTCTGGACGACCTAACGAGTTAAGGTCCAGATGACTTAAGAATTGAAACGGACCAAGAAGTCTACGACTTAAGGAAGTCTACGGCTTAAGAGATGGCACGACTCAAGAAGGAAATAAGTTAACAACCTAAAGCTGTCTACGACTTACGACCTAGCATGTGTCGTAAACGACTTAGGCAAACAAAGCGCTGATACTCATTAAACATAGCCTCCTAACTCGTGAACGGGTTAAGACTTGTGTTGCTATCTGAAATAAACAAGCTTACCAGTTAAGCCGTGACTCACGACTTAGCTTAAGTCGTCCATGACCTAAAGCCTCTAAGCTATAATCCGCTGCCACAACACTTATGCCGCATCCTGTTAACTCGGTCACGACCTACGATCTATGATGAGTCGTACACGACTTAAGTAAACAAATGAAGCCGCGTCTGGTTAACTCGTGCATGACTTAGGACTTGACATGGATTCAAGCAGATGGGCAAATTTCTACCAAGCTACGAGCTAGACTCAATAAGTCGGCCACGACCTACCTTGACTCGGTCACGAGTTACGACTTAAGGGTAAAATTTTCCTATAAATACCAACCTACCACAAGCATGAAAGGGACCTTTTGGCCTATCTCTTGAAGCGCCAATACTCTGCTGAATTCTCGACTCACTCAACACTTCAAGTACGAAAGACATCTCAACTAACTTCGAGAGGAAATCTAACACAATCTACATGGATTTAAAGAATTCTTCTACATCAAAGTTCTAGTTGTTTGTCTCATCGGAATTGTAATTGAAGATTGTTGTAAAAGTTGTAATCAATTCAGCAATAAAGAGGTAGGCTTACCCTAAGCCGAACCACTATAAAAACTGTTGTTTTTTCTACTTTTTCTGTGATTTCTCTACTTGTTTGTAGTTCCCGTGTACACGGATGGTGCTTTCACTCAACTTCAATCTACACCGGGGTGTTAGCGTCAGATTTTCACGTTAACACAGTTTTTTTTTTACAAACTGTAAACACTGTTAAATTTTTTACAGTTTTAAGATTAAGAACTTAGATACAAGGTTAAACTATTTTAAATTAAAACTTTAAATTGTGTTAAACTCTTAATTATTAATATTTTAGGTAATTATTATAAGATGAGTGTAAATCTTATTAACATATAAGTTAGTGAGAAGCAATAAGTTGATCGCAAATAGGTTAAAGAAGATCTCCTTTAAAATGTTGATTTACTTAAAAGATCAACATTCATTTATTGTTTCTAGAAAATAATAAAGAATGATTGACTTTTTTTTAAAATTTAATTGAAGTTTGGAATTATGTACTTAAGTGAACTAATAAATGATTAGTAGTTAAGTAATTAAGAATAATTAAAGTAAAATTGCAATTAGGGAATTAATGAATGTTTAAGTGAGTGAGAAATGTGTAATGAACTACCTAAGTTAATTTAAGAAAAATGAACAGTTGATTAATTATGTAATTAGCAGATAATAATTGGGTGATTAAGTTTATTAATAAATAATTAAAGTTATTAATTTATGATTAAGGAACAGATAATTAAAAAGTTAAAGTTTAACAACTTGATCACATAAGACTTAATTATTAGTTGAGAAATGATTAATTAAATAATTTGAAAGGAGATAAGTAATTAACTGTTAATTAATGATCAATTAAACATAGTTAAGTATTTAACTCTAAAGTAATTAATTCTAAATTGAATTAATTACAAATAAGACTTGAAGATGACTGCTTATGGACTTTTGTGATTGAATACCTGATTGTGATATTTATGTGATGATATTCTATGTTACTCTGTGATATGCTGTGTTATATCTATGATGCTTGTATATGTTTTATCTGTGATAAATGCTATGTTAATTCAATTGTTGGATTTAAATTATTTAAACCGTTAAGTTAATTAGACAACTTGGCCCTTAAAATGGCGTTTGGATTCGATGAGACCGGGATCAGAAGAATCAATTTTGATTCTCCGAAAACCACATCGATCCAATTTAAACGTTAGGTCGTGAATTCTGAAAAGAAGATCGAGATGATGTATTCAAAATGCAAGGGTTATCGTCGTTGACTCTAAGGGTGACTCCAAAATGAGTGTGACGAGATAATGCTTTCGGTTTCGTTCGAACCTAGAACGGACTTGTATGGATTGAATGCTTTCAGCACATCGTCAGGTGGACGATGAGCATTCTAAGGGATATGTTCTTTAAAGGTAATCATAGCCTCAAGCCTCAGCAACCGGGAATGGCTAAAACAGGGGAGATGCAGCAAGGTTAGGTGGGTCATGCCTAAGCAGGACAAGATATTTCCCCTGTCTAGATGTCCCTTTTTATTTCGGCTTAGTGGGTGGTTGGTCGCGCCAACCACGGGGTTTATCTTGTTCGGGACTGTTCAGTAAGGAATGGTTCCGGCCTTGTGTTGCAGGGGGTCGGGAGTGATCCTCGGTACGGTGATCTAGGCCCCGTACTGTGACGGGCGGTACATCAGTAGCCCTACCATTGTTGGAAATCCATTTTCCCTACGAGACCCTACGGTTTTGATTTGTATTACCCACTTTTGTGGCCAGTAGCTGGAATTTAATAGATGTAACAATTTCGGCTATTTTCTATTTACTTGAAAACCCTAGACACTATTATAATATCACTGGATTTCCTATGAAATGTTTTGGTTAGCGCAAGGTAAAAACTTAACCGTATTTATTTGTGGGGAGTCTTACGTGATACCTTTATTTTCAAATGTTTTCATAGTTAAACAACTTTAAACCGTTTACTCATACCAGACTCATGTCTGACCCGGAGTTTATATTTTGTTTTTCATAAACTCTTGGGTACTCAAATTTTTATGAGTAGCCAAGAGATAGGTTTCGAACTTTTTTTTCTGGAGGAGCTTGGAGCAGGAGTTCCCAGACGTATGTAGCTATCTATCTAGTTCCGCTGTGTCAGTAGTTGATGTATGATGTATCTCTGATGTATGTAGCGATAGACGTATGTATAACTGTCTTGTGTATTGATATTGTATAACTCTGATATATGTAAAACTATGAAATATTTATGTGATATATTACATTTTGTTCCATTCCACTGTGAGATTCTGATGTTGTTGTTCTTTCTTTCTCTTTCTCTTCTATTTCTATCCCTTTCTTTCTTAATGATGATATGTCTTTCTGGTAGTAGAAGGACGGGTCGTCACACATACAAACCTTCTTCATTTTCAAATCCTGTAATCGATTGCAACTCAAACATGCAAAGTAAGTTCAAAAAAAATTAAAAGAAAAACCTGAAGCATCAAGACTGTAGATCATTTTCTTAAAACCTGGAAAACTAAAGCAAGTCTGAGAACAACAAGCCTGCATGCAACTGCAAGTTTGTAAATCAAAGCATTTTAAAGCAAGCTTTCAAATTTAAAGTTTTCAAAAAACAATGGCAATGCAGTTTCCAGTTTAAACAATTCTAGATTTTTGCTTGAAGTTGTTCACTAGCCTCTGTTCTTCATCATGTCTGGTGAGTAACATTTTTGTTAAAATTACTTAAGTATAACATGTTGCATGATGATTCCCGTGAAAATTATGATTTGTCTAGATATAGATAAGTAAGTCATGCATATGTGTGTGTGTGTGTGTGTGTGTGTGTGTGTGAATTATCTATGAGTATTTGGATGTAAATGTATGCATGCCTGTATCATTTGAGATATCTCTGTTCTTGTTTTTTTCAAGACTCATATTTGCAAACAAAGTACTTATCTTTTGATCTAATAACTGTTAGAACTTAGAATATAAACAAATGTTTTGTTTGTTTATGAACTAAGTTTTAGAAATTTATTTAAGTCAAAACAACTTGGTAATGTCTTTGGAAATCACGAAAACTGAGCAAACTTTAAATAAGTCAAATACAAACTTCTTAATTTATGAATTCGGGTGTGTAAACTGAATTCTTAACCTTAAACATGATTTTTAAAGCTAAAGTCATAATTTTTAGACTAAGGATGAAAGAGCAGTTTGGGTTTTCCTTAATTTCTTAGTTTTGGTGATCTCTGATGATCCACTGACTTGTAGAGGTTGGGTTCTTCCCTGGTAGTGGAGGAATGATCGGAGAATCATGGAAAAATATTGGATTGGTGATCTAAGCTTGGTGGCGATAGTGGTGGGCCAGTGAAGTTTGAAAACCTAGTTTAGACAGGCTGGTTATTTTGGGTCGTGGTGATGGCTCTGGTCGATCGAGTGTAACTGGCTTTTGGGAATTGACAGAATGGTTGTTGTAGAAGATGTGGCCGGAAGCATTGCCACTCTGATGATCGGTGACTCGAGAACAAAGATGTTCCAGGTTTTGGTTCATGTCCCAATTTTGTGCTTAAATATTGATTTCGATTTCGAGGGGATGGTGGAGTTCTGATGGTCGGGAGATGGGTCACGGATGATCGTCGACTTGTGCGATGATGTGGTGTCGATTGGAGATGGTCGGCGGCACCGTGCATGTGCAAAGCGCACTTGTTTTCTAGTGATATGGAATTTTGTTTAGTTTGGGTGGATGCAGGGTTGTACTCGAGTTTGTCTCGAGTAACTTGAGTATTTTACTCGAAGGTTTTAAGTTTTGGACTTGAAGCATTATAGGTCTGGCTCGAGTCAATTATTTTTGGATTACAGTTTTTTTTTAAACCTGACAGTGTTTAGTTTTTTTAAAATTTAAACTAAATTTAAAAATGAAAACAAGTTTTAATCAAAGTTTTAATGCATGTTTTAAAATCTGGATTCAAAATAAATTTGAATCCTAGTTTTTAAATGAATAAGTTTTATAAAAATGAACTGTTTTAACAACTTTGAATTATTAAAGTGTGTTATAAAGTGATTTTAAATTATGAAAATAAAGATTTAAAAAGGATTTTAAATCTAAGTTTAAACTTGGATTCAAAATGAATTTGTATCATATTTTTGAAATTTAAAATGTTTTAACAACTTTGAATGTTAAAGTATATTTTAAATATGGTTTGAATTTTAAAAAATGAATTTGTTCTTAAAAATGTTTTAAATTTCTTTTATAAGACAAATATTTCTTTAACATGTAATACAAAAGGGTTTTAAATTGTTTTAAAAACTTTGTTAAAGCCGTATTCATTTTAAATCTTAAATTTAAAATGAAATTTAAAAGTAAATTGTTTTTAAATGTTTTGTTAATGATAATTTAATCATTAATAAGATTAATATTTATCTTAAAAGTTAATTAGGATTTAATGATTTATGATTCATTAAATTATTAAGGTAATTAAAATGGATAATTAATTTATTTAATTAATTAATGATTAGAATTAATTAATCAAGTAATTAAGGATTAACAAGTTACAGTTAAGCACTAAATTAATTAAATAATTAGAGATTAATTAATTGGTTAATAAAGATTTATTAATTTGTAATTAATAATGATTAATCTAAGTTTAATTACTTAAGAAAAGTAATTAAGGAATTGATTAATAGTTAATGAAGATCATTAACTAGAGATTATTAAATAATTAATTAATGTGATTAATTTTAGTAATTAATTATACGAATTAATTAAAGATAATCATTTGTGATTTGTTTAAGTATGATTACTTAATGAAGTAATTAAAGGAATTAATTACTCAATGTAATTAATTATAGTAATGTGATTAGTTTAATTAAATCAATTAAGTTTAATTAATTTAAAATAATTACTGGATAATTGGTTAAGCATAATTACTTAATTTAATCAATAAAGTGTAATTACTTAGTGAAGTAATAGTGATGGTAAATACATGATGTAATTAATTGAAGTATGAAAGAGATTTGGGATTAATTTGAGTAATGAGTACGAAGGATAATTACTTAGTGAAAGTAATTAATAATTAATTACTTGGTGTAATTAATTTAAGAATTGATTAATAAAATTATTTGAAGATAATTAAGCGATGTAATTAATGAAGGGTAATTAATTACTGAATGAGATTAATCAAAGGTGATCAAATAATATAACTAGTAAATGTAATTAATTAAGGAGTAATTAATTTATTTAATAAAGTCATCAAGGGTAGTTAATTACTGTTTGTGATTAATCAAGAGTGATTAATAAATGTAGTTTAATTAAAGATTAATTACTTAATAGAGTAATTAATTAAAGAAGTAATTAGGAATCATTAATTAAATAATTAATGATGTAATTAAGGGTTGATTAATTAAGATTAATTAATTAATGATAAGTGATTATGAAGTAATTAATTAATGTAATTAATTAAGGATTGATGTAATTAATTATAGTTAATTAATTAATAGAGTAATTAAAGGTTAATTACTGTATTTGGTTAAGAATAATTAATTTGTAAAATTAATTAAAGGTTAATTACTTAAAGTAATTAGAGAATAATTAATCAAGGATAATTAATTAAGATGGAAGATTAGAGTTGATTAATTAATTGATTTGTAATTAATTAATAATTAAGCAAGATTTATGTGATTTAAGTAATTAATTTAATTTATTTTAAATTAATTAGAGATGAAGTAATTAATTTAATTCATTTTAAATTAATTATAGATGGTGTGATTATTAGATCATTGCTTATATATGAATGGATGATATTGATTTCCTCGAATGGTTTGAGATCTTAGATATGAGATAATTAATGCTGTGAGATATGTATGCTTTGGTTGAAATATGATGATAATATGGATTATCCGTTTGTGATGATAATGTGGATTATCTATTCGTGGTGATAATGTAGATTATCTATTGTGATATTTGAATTATCTATTTGTGTGTATATAGATAATGAACTGAATCATATTGTTTTGACTTTAAAACAACTTGGACCTAAAAGATGGCATTTTGGATTTCGATGAGATTGGGATCGGGTTTCTAGATTTGGATATTCGAAAACCATATCGATCCA
The DNA here is from genome assembly GCA_030765085.1 of Allium cepa. Taxonomy (NCBI): domain Eukaryota; kingdom Viridiplantae; phylum Streptophyta; class Magnoliopsida; order Asparagales; family Amaryllidaceae; genus Allium; species Allium cepa. Next base: position 867,087,423 of record CM060943.1, on the reverse strand, counting down.
AATTAACGATAGGTCGTGTATCTGAAGTGAAGATGAAGATTCAGAGTGCAAGGGTTATCATCGTCAACCCTGAGGGTGATTCCAAAATGAGTGTAACGAGATAATGCCTTCGGTTTCATTCGAACCCGTAACGAACTTGTATGGATTGAATGCTTTCAGAACATCGTCAGATGGACGATGAGCATTCTAAGAGATGTGTTATCTAAAGGCAATCGTAGCCTCAAGCTTCATCAACCGGGAATGGCTAAAACAGGAGAGGTGTAGCAAGGCTAAGTGTATCATGCCCAAGTAGGACGAGATTTACCCCTGTCTAGAAGTCCTTTTATATACGAATGTGCGGGGAAGTTGATTGCAACAACTTCTAGGGTTGTCTTGTTCGGGACTGTCCAGCAAGGGATTGTTTCGGCCTTGTTTTGCAGGGGATTTAGGGTGGATTCTCAGTACGGTGATCTAGGCCACTTACTGTGACGGGCGGTACCCTAGTAGCCCTGCCATTGTATGGAAACCCAAACTCCAATAAGCGCCCTTTGTAAACTTATGTATGCTGGAATTTAATAGATGTAATAATTTCGGTTATTTCTTATTTATTTGAAAACCCTAGACACTATTATAATATCACTACGTTTCCTACCAAATGTTTTGGTTAGCGTAAGGTAAAAACGTACCAATGTTTATTTGTGGGGAGTCTTACGTGATACCTTTTATTTTCAAAGGTTTTTTTAAAGTTAAGCAACCTAAACCTGTTACTCACACCAGACCCATGTGTGACCTAGAGTTTGTCTTCTGTTTTCTTAAACTCTTGGGTACTCAAATTTTTACGAGTAGCCAAGGGATTCAGGCTAGCTTTGACGAATTGTGGAGGAGCAATGGAGCAGGAGGCTTCAACATTATAGATATATAGTTTTCCGTTGTGTTGGTATCTCTGTATTGCATTGAGTTGTAATAACTAGACAAGTGTTTATAACTGTCTAGTATGTGATGTATAATCTGTGTAACTCTGATAGTTGTGTATATTTTGTAATACTTATGTGATTAATATATTTTATTCATTCCGCTGTTGAGATTCTGATGTTGTTTCTTTCTTTCTTATCTATCTTTCTCTTTTCTATCCCTTTCTTTCTTAAAGATGATACGTCTTTCCGTGGAGAGAAAGACGGGTCATCACAGTTGGTATTAGAGTGCCAGGTTGAGTGAATACCTAGGCTTTGGAGTGATTTCTTTCTTGTGAGAGCGTAATTGTGTTTTTAATATATATTTATATATATCTATTTCTACTTATTTATTGGGATACGTGTTCGGATTTTCCACTCTAAGTTATAAAGGTAGATAAGGTAGTGGTGTGTGTAACACAACTACTACCAATGGTTGGAATTTGAGTGTTAAGGTTGGAAGTGTATTTGTCGAGACTATAAACCCAATACTGTCTCAAGGGAGCTTTGATGTGGTGCAAGGATTTCATCAATCTCTGAAGGAAACCTGTTAAGGTTTGGAGTCCATCTTTGAATTTGGATGAATAGAGTTTGGATCTGTCGGATTAACAGAAGCGAGTGAAGGATCTTGATACCTCAGGAAGTGGTAGCTGCATGATGAGATGCAGTGACTATGGATTGTCTCCAAAGATGTTTCTTTAGAACAAGTTTAAGGAAGTGTGTCTGCTTTGATGTTATGGCTGAGTTCAGCAGGATGTTGTGTTTGGTTCAGGGTCTGAGTTTCTCGAAGAGTTTTGGGTTAGGAATTCTTTGGCATCTGCGTCAGCAGTGCAGCTCGGAGTGTTCTGTGTGCCAGCAAGAAGGTCTTCTGGCTTAGCAGTTTTCTAGAGGTGGAGTTTAGAAGCAGCAGAGTGAATCCATTTCTTCGATGGATTGGCTAGATGAGTATAAGCTGTTCTGATTGGTAAAGAGAGAACAGTTTTCTTTAGAATTAGGCTGGGTTGATCGCAAAAGTAACTTGCGATAGCTGAGTGTTCTCTTGGGTTATCTTTGCACGGGATCGAGGCATCTCTAGGGAGTGATACCGGTTGTTCGGTTTAGTTGAAGGATGGTTCCTAGAGATTGAATTTGGTGAAGCGGCTCGGGTTTTGGTGGTACTTCTGAGTTTTCTTTTTATGGATCTGTTGATCCATATCTTTAGGATGTGATGTCTAGTCTGTGCTCGTGTTCATCATCAGCATTCTCATTTACTCAAGATCAGAGTTGTGCAGCGGAAGCAGTTTGGGAGTGTTTCTGTTTTGTCTTTTTCGGATAAGAGAAGTAAGTTCAGTCTTCTGTTGTTTGTGAAGTGGAGTTTGTTCTTGATTTTGGTTGATCTTGGGGGGATCATTTTGAAGGGTTATTTTTGGTCCAGTTTTGTTTTAAGAGGCATCAGCGAAGGTTGAGCTGATCAAGAAGGATGAAGGCAGCCATGATCGTTAGAAGTGTTGTGTGGATAGGAGATGGAGATTCGATTTTGGATAAGGTTTTCTCCGATCAAAGGAGCTATGAGTTTTGGTAAAATTGGAAAGCTAGCTCCGAGGATTTGGATCCTTTCTGTATTCTGGTTAGGATAAGTGCTTTGGTCTTTAGGGTTGAATTGCCACTTTGGATAACTGGGATTCGTTGTGTTAGACGTATCTCTGAGGGAGTACGTGTTTGATATATCTCTGGTTTTGGAACCAGTTGATTAGGAAGATTTGGTTGTTGTGTCAGGCTTGTCTATGGTCTGATATCCTATTAGTTCTGTAGATCTAGATGAGTTGGAGCTCTATAGTCTAGTAGTGTAGATTGTTTGAATTCTATAGAGCAAGTAGCCCGATCTTTGTACTTGGAAAACTCGAGGAAATTCTATCCAGAATTTGTCTGGATAGTTAAATTTGTTTGATTGAGTGAATTAGTTGATATGGTTGTTAGTATATAATTGATAATTTATGCTTGTGATTTAAAATTGAATCTTAGATAGATTATTAAATTACCTTTGCTTTTAAATTTCGAGGACGAAATTCTTTTAAGGTGGGAGGAATGTGATGACCCGGAATTTTGAGCAATATAAATTTAATAATCTGTATTAAAATGCAAATTGATTTAACAATCTTTGTAAATAAAATTTGAATTGATTTAATAATATGATTAAATAAATATTTAATTGCTGAATTTTGTCTTTTTAAAGCTAATAAAATATTTTCTATTTATAATGTGTGTGTACATATATATTTGTATATATTGTAAATAGAAGAATTTTGGTTTGAATTTAACAAATAAAAATATGTTTTCAAAAGCTAATATATATTTGGTAATTTGGAAATTTGATTAAATTTAATATAAAACCTTTCAAAGATTATTTAGATAAATAACTATATGGTTTTAAAACACTTAAGGTAAATGTTTATATTGTTTTATTTTCATTTTAAATATTTCTTGACAAATATGATTTGAAAAGAAATAATAAGATAATTTCTTTTATAAATTATTTAAAATTGGATAAATGTGTTATTTCGAAATTATAATTATAATGTATTATTTTTATAAATATATATGTTTTTAATATAAATAGAATTTGTTATTTTCAAATTTTAATGTATAGTTATATATGCATATATATAACTTGATTTTTAAATAGGATTTTAAAATTTAATTTGAATTTGAATTTGGAATTTATTTTGAAATTCAAAAGAATAGATACTTAAAAATACTTGGATAAGCTTTTATAATTTGTTTTTATTACATTTCCTTTAAAAAGAAATTTATATATACATTTACTTAGGAATAAATTAATTAAGCAAAAAGGGTTTTTATTAACTTTAAAATAAATAAGTATTACCAAAATTACAAGTGTAAATTTAGAGACATAATTAACAAATGTTAGCTAATAAACAACATCAAATGACAAGTGTCATATTTTGTTTTTTTATTTTTTCCTTTATTTTAAATTTAATCAATTTAACTTATAAAATCATGTTTTCCTCCTCTTTATTTCTTTTCTAATCTTCTTTTCAAAATCTGAAAACTCAAATCATTTTCTCGAAGCAGAATCAGTGAAACATCCTCCTCAAATATGAAATTCTCAAACTCCTCAAAACCAGAAATTTATTTAACTTCAACAACCTGTAATTCTTTTGAACCAAACAACTCAAAGATGCATGGATTCTTCCTCAAACCAGAATTTCAAACTAAAACAAGTTCAAGATCAAAGTTTGTGTCTTTTTCAAAACTGAGATGCAGACAGAAGCAACTTCAGTTCTGTTTGTAATCAAGTCTCAGTAGCAGGCGAATCTTCTTCATTTTCAAATCCTACAATCGATTGCAACTCAAACATGCAAAGCAAGTTCAAAAAAAATTAAAAGAAAAACCTGAAGCATCAAGACTGCAGATCATTTTCTTAAAACCTGGAAAACTAAAGCAAGTTTGAGAACAACAAGCCTGCATGCAACTGCAAGTTTGTAAATCAAAGCATTTAAAGCAACCTTTCAAATTTAAAGTTTTCGAACAACAATGGCAATGCAGATTCCAGTTTAAACAATTCCATATTTTTGCTTGAAGTTGTTCACTGGTCTCCGTTCTTCATCATGTCTGGTGAGTAACATTTTTGTTAAAATTACTTAAATATAACATGTTGCATGATGATTCCCATGAAAATTATGATTTGTCTGGATATAGATAAGTAAGTTTTGCATGTATATGTGTGAATTATCTATGAGTATTTAGATGTAAATGTATGCATGCCTATATCATTTGAGATATCTCTGTTCTTGTTTTTTTCAAGACCTAGATTTGCAAAAAAAAGTCCTTATCTTTTGATCTAATAACTATTAGAACTTAGAATATAAACAAATGTTGTTTGTTTGATTAAGAACTAAGTTTTAAAAATTTATTTAAGTTAAAACAACTTGGTAATGTCTCTGGAAATCAAGAAAACCGAGCAAACTTTAAATAAGTCAAAATACAAACTTCTTAATTTATGAATTCAGGTATGTAAAGTGGATTCTTATCCTTAAACGTGATTTTTAAAGCTAAAATAATAATTTTTAGATTAAGGATGGAAGAGCAGTTTGGGTTTGTCTTAATTTCTTAGTTTTGGTGATCTCTGATAATCCACTGACTTGTAGAGGTTGGGGTCTTTCTTTATACTGGAGGAATGATTGGAGAATCATGGAAAAATATTGGATTGGTGATCTAAGCTTGGTGGCAACAGTGGTGGGCTAGTGAAGTTTGAAAACCTAGTTTAGACAGGATGATTATTTTGGGTTGAGGTGATGGCTCTGGTTGATCGAGTGTAACTGGCTTTTGGGAATTGATAGAGTGGTTGTTGTAGGAGACGTGGCCGGAAGCATTGCCACTCTGATGATTGGTGACTTGAGAACGAAGATATTCCAGGTTTTGGTTCATGTCCCAGTTTTGTGCTTGATGCTCGATTTTGATTTCGAGTGGATGGTGGTGTTCTGATGGTCGGGGGATGGTTTGTGGAACTTGTGCGATGATGTGGTGTCAACTGGAGATGGTCGGCGGCACCGGGCATGTGCACGGTGCACTTTTCTTCTGGTGATCTGGAATTTTGTTTAGTTTGGGTGGATGCAGGGTTGTACTCGAGTTTGTCTCTAGTAACTCGAGTATTTTACTCGAAGGTTTAAGTTTTGGACTCGAAGCATTATAGGTCTGGCTCGAGTCAATTATTTTTGGATTACGGTTTTTTTTTAAAACCCTGACAGTGTTTAGTTTTTTTAAAATTTAAACTAAATTTAAAAATGAAAAGCAAGTTTTAATCAAAGTTTTAAAGCAAGTTTTAAAATCTGGATTCAAAACGAATTTGAATCCTAGTTTTTAAATGATTAAGTTTTATAGAAATGAAATGTTTTAAGAACTTTAAATTGTTAAAGTACGTTTTAAAATGATTTTAAAATCTGAAAATAAAGATTTAAATAGGGTTTTAAATCTAAGTTTAAACTTGGATTCAAAATGAATTTGTATCATAGTTTTGAAATAAAAGAAAGTTTTTAAATTTAAAATGTTTAAACAACTTTGAATGTTAAAGTATATTTTAAATATGGTTTGAATTTAAAAAATGAATTTTGTTTTAAAATTATTTCAAATTTCTTTTATAAGGCAAATATTTCTTTAACATGTAATACAAAAGGTTTTTGAATTGTTTTAAAAACTTTGTTAAAGTTGTATTCATTTTAAATCTTAAATTTAAAATGAAATTTAAAAGTAGATTTAAAAGTAAATTGTTTTTAAATGTTTTGTTAATGATAATTTAATCATTAATAAGATTAATATTTATCTTAAAAGTTAATTAGGATTTAATGATTTATGATTCATTAAATTATTAAGGTAACTAAAATGGATAATTTATTTATTTAATTAATTAATGATTAGAGTTAATTAATCAAGTAATTAAAGATTAATTAAGTTACAGTTAAGCACTTAATTAATTAAATAATAAGAGATTAATTAATTGGTTAATAAGGATTAATTAATTTGTAGTTAATAATGATTAATCTAAGTTTAATTACTTAAGAAAAGTAATTAAGGAATTTAATTAATTGTTAATGAAGATCAATAACTAGGGATTATTAAATAATTAATTAATGTGATTAATTTTAATAATTAATTATATTAATTAATTAATGATAATCATTTGTGAATTATTTAAGTATGATTACTTAATGAAGTAATTAAAGGAATTAATTACTCAATGTAATTAATTATAGTAATGTGATTAGTTTAAGTTAATTAATTATGTTTAATTAATTTAAAATAATTATTGGATAATTGGTTAAGCATAATTACTTAATGTAATTAATGAAGTGTAATTACTTAGTGAAGTAATTAGTTATGGTAATTATAGGATGTAATTAAGTGAAGTATGAAAGAGATTTGGGATTAATTACTTTGTGTAATGAGTATGAAGGATAATTACTTAGTGAAAGTAATTAATAATTAATTACTTGGTGTAATTAATTTAAGAATTGATTAATAAAATTATTTGAAGATAATTAAGTGATGTAATTAATTAAGGGTAATTAATTACTGAATGAGATTAATCAAGGGTGATTAAAAAATATAATTATTAAATGTAATTAATTAAGGAGTAATTAATTTATTTAATAAAGTAATTAAGGGCAGTTAATCACTGTTTGTGATTAATCAAGAGTGATTAATAAAAGTGGTTTAATTAAAGATTAATTACTAATAGAGTAATTAATTAATGAAGTAATTAGGAATCATTAATTAATATAATTAATGATGTAATTAAGGGTTGATTAATTAAGATTAATCAATCAATGATAAGTGATTATGAAGTAATTGATTAATGTAATTAATTAAGGATCGATGTAATTAGTTATAGTTAATTAGTTAATAGAGTAATTAAAGGTTGATTAATGTATTTGGTTAAGAATAATTAATTTGTAAAATTAATTAAGTGTTAATTACTTAAAGTAATTAGAGAATAATTAATCAAGGATGATTAATTAAGATGGAAGATTAGAGATGATTAATTAATTGATTTGTAATTAATTAATGGTTAAGTAAGCAAGATTTATTTGATTTAAGTAATTAGTATAATTTATTTTAAATTAAGTAGAGATGAAGTAATTAATTTAATTCATTTTAAATTAATTATAGATGGTGTGATTATTAGATCATTGCTTCTATATATGAATGGATGATATTGATTGCCTTGAATGGTTTGAGATCTCAGATATGTGATAATTAATGTTGTGTGATATGGATGCTTTGGTTGAAATGTGATGATAATACGGATTAACTGTTTACGATGATAATGTGGATTATCTATTCGTGATGATAATGTAGATTATCTATTGTGATATGTGAATTATATATCTGTGTGTATATAGATAATGAACTGAATCATATTGTTTTAACTTTAAAACAACTTGGACCTAAAGATGGCGTTTTGGATTTCGATGAGACCGGGATCGGGTTTCCAGATTTGGATATCCGAAAACCATATCGATCCAATTTAACGATAGGTCGTGTATCTGAAGTGAAGATGAAGATTCAGAGTGCAAGGGTTATCGTCGTTAACTCGGAGGGTGATTCCAAAATGAGTGTAACGAGATAATGCCTTCGCTTTCGTTCGAACCTGGAACGAACTTGTACGGATTGAATGCTTTCAGAACATCGTCAGGTGGACGATGAGCATTCTAAGAGGTGTGTTCTCTAAAGGTAATCGTAGCCTCAATTCTCATCAACCCGGAATGGCTAAAACAGGGAGATGCAGCAAGGCTAAGTGGGCCATGCCCAACTGCCCAAGTAGGACGAGATTTACCCCTGTCTAGAAGTCCGTTTATATTCGGCTATGTGGGGCAGTTGATTGCAACAACTGCCGTGGTTTTCTTGTTCGGGACTATCTAGTAAGGGATGGTTCCAGCCATGTTTTGTAGAGGATTTAGGGTGGATCATCGGTACGGTGATTTAGGCCACGTACTGTGACGGGCGGTACCCCAGTAGCCCTGCCATTGTATGGAAACTCAAACTCGAATAAGCGCCCTCGGATTTGATTGTAAACTTATGTATGCTGGAATTTAATAAGTCTAACAATTTCGGTTATTTCTTATTTATTTGAAAACCCTAGACACTATTATAATATCATTGGATTTCCTATCAAATGTTTTGGTTAGCGTAAGGTAAAAATTACCCATGATTATTTAAGGGGAGTTTTACGTGATACCTTTTGTTTTCAAAGTTTTTTTAAAGTCAAGCAACCTAAACCTGTTACTCACACCAGACCTATATCTAACCCGGAGTTTATCTTCTGTTTTCTTAAACTCTTGGGTACTCAAATTTTTACGAGTAGCCAATGGATTCAGGTTAGCTTTGACGAATTGCGGAGGAGCAATGGAGCAGGAGGCTTCAGCGTTATAGATATATAGTTTTTTGCTGTGTTGGTATCCTGTATTATATTGAGTTGTAATAACTAGACAGGTGTTTATAACTGTCTAGTATGTGATGTATAATCTATGTAATACTTAGGTGATTTGTATAATTTATTCGTTTCGCTGTTGAGATTCTGATGTTGTTTCTTTCTTTCTTCTCTATCTTTCTCTTTTCTATCCCTTTCTTTCTTAAAGATGATATGTCTTTCTATGGAGGGAAAGACAGGTCGTCACAGCAATGCTTGTCACATATTGAACCATTTTGAAAGGCTAGTCTTTTCAAAACCATGCTTTCCGAAAATGATATTTTGGGCATAGTCTTCTCCCGTGGAAGGTAGATAGTGGTGGAACCAACCGTTTTGAAGGGTTTTGGTACATACGGAAGGGGAAATTTCAAAGGACGCCTTATTTTCAATCCTTACAATCGTATCTGATGCTTGCATCGCAAATTTAGCAACTTCAATTTTCTTCAAAGGCGTCGTGCTCCTTCGAAACCTTCGGAAGGTAGCTTTCGCTGAGCTAGTTGTCTTTTGAAAAAGCCCTTTTAATGCATGTGGAAACAACCATTGTAAAAGAGACCAACTAAAGCAAAAGGGTAGTTTTGTCCCCTTTTGGACCTCGTTGACAGCCCATGGTTCATTTAATAATTGCAAAAGTATCCCTTCGACACTTTCAAAGGGCCGTGCTATCGCCATCGTTCTTCAAGAAGCTTTCTTTCTTATTCTTTTGAGTTTCGATGGGGTTGAAATGATTTTTAATGATAACAGGCTTGTCTTTCTGTAGAGTGGTCATAATTATTAGTTGGATTTTCCATTTTGGAAATGTCACAGCTTTAAATTAGTTCTATTTTTGGTAGATTTAGAGGTAATTAAGATAAGCCCAAAATGTTTCCCAATAACGATTTCGAGATCTGTTCTAATTTAACCCTAAGGAACAGCCACAAATCAACTTTCCACTTCATAAATCATATCTAGTCCTCCGTTAAACCATCTACTACCAAATCCACCATTAATTCATGTTATATTAAGCTAAATCTAGCAATTAAGATAGATTAGCAAGGGGATTAGCAAGTGATCTTCAAGTTAGTTTTTTGGATTTCAGATATACTTTTTTCATGGATCTTGCTTTATTTGGTTTATTTCCATCGAATTTACATCGATTAGTAAGTGATTTATCATCTCACAATCTTTCATGTGCTTCTATATGTTTAAAACATAATTTGGATCCACTTTTGAACTTAAAAACAAGATTTTCGACTAATTTGAATTTGAAAATGATTCACATATGAATTTTAATGGGTTTAAATGATTTTAACATGTATATCTATATTTTGACCTATCATGCGAATGCTAAAATAGGACAAAGATGTTGTATTGATTGTTTGCTATGACATGATGCTTACTCGTATGTATGATTTCATGTTTGAATTAGATGAAACACTTATCAAAAATGAGTTAGAAAATGGATCATTATGTTGGCAAGGATCTTTGTGTAGATGAAGTGGCCATGAGTTTGCTCTCTAATTTGATTACAGGAAGGTTGGAAGATCCATAAGGTTAGAATGAATTTGATGGATTGGCTCAAGATTGTTTAGAGTCAGATCGATGAAAAGAAGTTGCACATAGATCAATCATTCTGATCAAAAGTGGATTGAAGTAGAATATTTCAGAAAAATGGCTATGGATCGATAATGATAGATTAGAACCGATAGATTGCACCATCACAATCTCGTATTTTTGCATGGGAGACCGAAACAAGGTACGTAGAATCAAAAGGGGTTGGTGACTTCGAGAATATCAATAGAAAACAACTGGCATTTTCATGGAAAAAACAAGATAGATTGATCGTTGAGGAGCAACTTCTTTAACTTCAAAAATTGGCTAAGTGTTAATCCAAATAGATCGATATTGATCTATATGGATTGGTACTGATCGGTGCAACTCATAGGGCATGTGATGGGAAGACCAAAGCAAGCATTGTGAACAATCATGGGAATGTTGGAACGTTGGTGAAGCTTGTGGATCAATAAGTGGTAACCCATGGATGAGTTAACTTGCGAGACATAAACTATATGGCTTCTTCAGGGCAAATAAAAGATGACTTCGTGATTGACACGAGAAGGCTTCAGGGAATTTTGTGAGGCAATAAAGGAAGTGACAAGACTTTGAAAACTAGATGATTTGAGCGATGTTGATCGAGTACTTCAAGCGGGAAGTGACTATAACATCTGGCAATTGACCGAGTAAAAATGTTACGAGTAATGATAACTTATGAGGTAGAACAAGTGGTGGTTCTACTATTGATGCATGTTCCAAGGATAATTGGATAACAAGGAGGTTGTGATGTGTGCTCATAAAATAGGAGTAGGTGAAGACGCTATCTTAGTATGACTAGTTCCTAAACATTTGAGTGGGCATGGATTCGAGCAACGTGTGCCATGATGTTCACTAGTCATTGACCATCTGAGTGGGTAATACAAGTTGTCATAAATACGAATGGCACTTGAGTTAGAGAGGAGAAGATGTGTGATGGTTGCTATGTTTGCCATGTTTGTCATGTTTTGTTATCGATGTTGTGTGATGTAAGTACTAGTGAATTAGGCTAACAAGAAAACTTGTTAACATCCTCAATGTTTTGGTAGGACGATTTTTCTTGGGCACAACTATGTGATTAAGATGAATCCCACTTCTGAAAGTGTATCTTTTAAAAAACTGACCTAATAAATTTAGTTTGGAAGAAAAGGACGGTAGATAGTCAAACCTCATGACCTTGTCAAAAGATTAAAGAGGGTGCCGTAACCCTTCGACAAAGTTGATAATGTATTGGATTATCAGACCTTTCGACCTTTTCGAAAGATTACAGGCATTGCCATCCCAACTTTTAATTTAGGCTGGAGTGATAAGGTTTAATTCAACCTTTCAACCTTGTCGAAAGGTTATTAACTGGATCAACTCGACCTTTCGACTAGGTTGGAGTAGGTGTAAGTTGCTCGACATTTCGTCTTTGCTGAAAAGTGTGACAAGGCTCTTCCAGCCTTTCGACTAGATTAAAGTAACTTTTAATTGTCTAGCTTTCAGAAAACAAGAGTTGATATAATATGTCATAGAACCATATTGGGGATCCAATATCGTATATTTATTAAGCCGCTAGTTGTATTCCCCTTTCATGGCTGAAACCATGAATTCTGTATATAAGGAAATGAAATTCGTGGAAGTATCCCATGATGGTTCCATGACATATACTTATAAAGAACAAAGTAGATAAGAAATAAATTGTGTGTGATCAGCCATTATTTTATTAACGCTTGATCATGATCAGCCCCATATTCTATGTTGACTGTAAGTTATAATCCTCTTTATTTTCTCATGATGAAGTTTGATACAAAGTTTAAGAAACAAATCCCTAACTTGAATTCTAAATTAGGGTTACAAACGTAGTGAGCGGTAGAAAAATTTGCAGAGTGAGAGCAGAATAGGAGAAATCTGATCCCAAAATTGGGCCCTTTGGGTCTTATTTATTGATGAGGCGGCCCTTCTATCGGGTTTATGCTTTCAACTGGGTTGAAAGGTCACATATTATATGCATTTATAAACCTTTTGACCATGTCGAAAGGTTTGGTTTGAAAGGTTTGCCCATCATATGCCATTATGGACCTTTAACCATTTCGAAGGGTTTATTCTTCTCTTGCATTCATGAACCTTTCACCTTTGTCGCAGGGTTTTCCTTCGATATGCTATTGTGAACCCTTCGACCGTGTCGAAAGGTTGCTCTTCACTTGATTATTATGAATCAAACGATCTTTTATGAAGGTTGCTCTTCATTTGATTGTTGTCGAGAGCTATGCATCCCTTTATTGTTGTCGAAAGGTTGTCCTTCATTCTTTGCTGACTCACGAATGTTGCCTTCTTCATGAACCTTTCGACATTGTCAAAAGGTTTTATATATGTGTTCTAACCGGTTCGATAGACTTACTATGCTTTCGGAAAGGTCATTATAGAGTTGTTTGCACTTCTTTTGACTTCTACTCTTTCTCCGAAAGGTAAGAACTTCTTGAATGTTGAGAGATGAAAACTTTCGACTCCTTCAAAAGGTTAGGGACTGCTATACAATGTTGGCCGCATCCTTCTGACTCCTTCAAAAGGTTTGATTTGAACTCCTTTTCTTTAGTCTTTGTTTTTTTATGAATGGTTGCAGAACTATTCTTCAATCCCAATCGGAAGGTGCTCGGAGGTTCTGTACCTAGCTGCTTTGTTGTGCCTTAGTAATACTTTTCCTCATGCTTGCAAAAGCCTTGCTCTGAAGTTCTTATGTGCTCTTCTCTACAAGCGTCAAACAATCCTTTCGACACATTCGAAAGGTGACTTTATTTGCTGTTTTTATTCATACGGAACCTTTTTGAAAGGCCTTCTTTATCATTGTTCATATTTTATGGTTACAATTTAGCACCCTCTCTCCCCATTTAAAAAAGTCTTTTGTTCTTTAGGACAAAATTTCCAGGATTGCCAAATTGTCCCTATATTCCTACGATACATATAATAATATTCGAATGGTTAGTTCATACTACAAGAAATTTTTTAGTTTGGTTGACCTTTAGCTTCGATTTTATTTTAACGGATGATTCATCCTTTGAATACCCAAAACTTGTAATGATCATCAGTATTTGAAGTCCCAGATTCGGATCTTGAGGGTTGGAATTTATCATTTTTTGCTAGATAGTAATTATTTCCTATTTTGTCACGAATGATAGAAGTTCCAAAAGTCAAAGTAAAGGACCCGTATCTTCATGGTGGATAGACCTTATTAATAGAATAGGGAGACCAGAATCATCTTAATCATCATAATTGAAGGCTTAAACCCCATATCAACCTGGTAATAACTAGAGACGACCATAATACCAATCAGATCATCCGTTCTAATATTAATAATGAAGGTTGGGAGATTATTGTTGGTTTTAAACGTTAGAGGTTCAAACGGCTTGTTTTGTCATTCAATAATAGAAGATTATAAGCCCATATTTGTCGATAAAGAGTAGTAGACCGAAAACCCATATCTGTAATAGAAGACTAGAAATTCATAGCTGGTAATTAGCAATAGAAGGCCAGAATACCCAATTTGGCATCAACAATGGATGTCCAGAAAACCATTTCTGTCAATAAGTAATAGAAGACAAGAATACTCATTCCTGATATTTAGTAATAGAAGAACAGAAGACCATTCCTGGTAATTAATAATAGAAGACTAGAATAACCATTCCTGGTATTTAGTAATAAAAGACCAGAATACCCTTTCCAGTAATTGATAATAGAAGACTAGAATACCATTTTTGGTTAATTAATAATAGAAGAACAGAAAACCAATCAAGCAAAAAGTAATGGAAGACCAGAAAACCAATCTGGCAGATTTTCATGAGGAAAAGTCAGAGAATTCTGTCTAATTCATTTATCGAATGTGCCATATTCAGGCTTTGATGTTGTCTTGCATTCTTTTTCTTTCTCGGGCTCGAGTTTTTCTTTATCCGTTTGTTTTGGCCTATTTCAGACTAGGACTCTTTTTTTAGTTCTCATGCTTATTTCAAGTAGTGCCCATTTCGGGCTGTTGTCATTTTAGACGTTGCCAATTTTTTGTGGTTGCCATTTTAGGAGGTGTCTATTTCTGGCGGTGCCCGTTTCAGGTAGGAACTTTTCTTAATTCATCGGACATTTCATCCTGATTTCCGATGCGCTCGGCTAGCTTATTCTCAAGCAAGGCCCGAGGACTTGGTCGACCTCCCTCCAAGAGGTGCCTTAACCTGACCATAACGTAACACAGCTAAGGGTATGCTTGGTACCTTTGCCAGGCCATAGCGTGGTGGGACAAAGGGATTACCCATTCTGCCCCTAAAAGGCGCCTTATCCTGGCCATAGCGTGACGTGGATAAGGGCTTATGTTGCGTTAACTTGGCCATTTTCGATTTTGGCGTAGCTAAAGGCTTACACCCTCCCTCTAGAAGGTACCTTGACCTAGCCATTTTGGCACAACCAAGGGATTTGTACCATGATTGGTAATCTACCATTTTAGGTAGTCCAAGTTTAAAGAGAATTTAACTTCGGACCATGTGGACTTCTTCTAGTGAATCATAGTAGAGACATTCTTGAAAATGCTTTATTCATTCGCAAATGGAAAATATGGCTTCAAATGTTCTGCATTCAAAGTTTTCGGTACCATATTACCTAGATGGCACAACTTGTAGGCCTCTAGGGGTATTACCATGAAAAGTATTAGTGGAATTCCCAATTTGGCCCTAATGGCCCATCTGATAGGTTTCTCGTATTGGCCATTACTCTTCTCAGTACCAAATCTCCTTGTCTGAATATTCTCGTTTTTACCTTTGAGTTATTGTACTTTGATATCTTCTTTGGTATTCAACTATTCTTAAGGCTGCTTCATCTACTAATTCATGAATCAAGTTAAGTTATTCCTCTTTTAGTTCTTGATTTAGGTTGAAGACGTAGGCAATCCTTTGATGAGAAAGTACTCCAATTTCTACTGGTAGCATTGCTTCACAGCCATACGTTAGCAAATACGGGATATGACCCATTGCAGTTCTAGTGGATGTTCTCTAAGCCCACAAAACTAAGTGTAATTCTTCTACCCAATTCCCCTTTTCCTTATTTAGTCTCTTTTTCAAAATCGTCTTTATTATTTTGTTGGCAGCCACAATGGCTCCATTAGCCTTTGGGTGAGCGACAAAAGAGAAGCTTGTGGTTCCACTCTTATGGCAAAATCATGAAAATTCTTCACTTTCAATTTGGGTTCCATTATCGAAGAATATCTTGTAGGGTATCCCAAACCTTGTGACAATGTTCTTACTGACAAATCTTAGCACTTTCCCAGAGGTGATTTTTGGAAGCGTTTCTACTTCGACCCATTTTGTGAAGTAGTCAATTGCTACTACAACATACTTTGCCCCACCTTTAGAGATCGGAAATTGTCCGATTAAATCGATTCCCCGAACATCGAATGGCCATGTGCTAGTGATGGGGGTTAGTTGACTTGGAGGAAGACATGGTTTCCTTAAGTAACGTTGGCACTTTTCACATCTTTTAACATATTCGATTGCTTGGTTGGTTAACTATGGCCAGTAAAATTTTGGTCTCATTATCTTTTTATCCAATTTGATCCCATAGGAGTGATATCCACAAAGCCCTTCATGGGCTTCCATTAATATCTTCAATCCGCATTCAGGTTTTACACATCGCAAATAGGGAAGGGCATAACCTTTCTTGTATTGAACTCCATCCATAATGGTAAAGTTTTGGGCTTGCTTCTTTAGCTTTCGTGCCTCTGTTTTATCTGCAGGTAGTGTCCCATTGACAATATAACTCATAATCGAGGCCATCTAAGTGTTTTCATAGTATTTTTCCGTTACTAGAGCAGCGGATTATTCACTCGGCCTTTCCTGATCCGCTTTCCCCATTTCTTATGCTGTAGCCTGTGATCGGGTCAATACCAGTAGCTCATTAGTTTTCCCTTATTGATTTTCATTAATATCGGGATTAGCCTGAAATCCCACATGCACAATTAAAATCTTTGGGGCTCCTCTTAAACTTGCTAACTTAGCCAACGAGTCTGCTTGGGAATTGTCTCCTCTTGTTATTTGGTGTACAGAGTAATCTTCGAAAGTGTGAACATTCTTAATACCTTTTTCACATATTGACTGAGTATGGGATCTTTCATCCGGTATACTTGTTTGATTTGATTGACCATCAATTGGGAATCACTGAATGCTTTAATCCTTGGGAATTGGAGTTGTAAAGCAAGGGTCAATCCTGAGACCATAGATTCATATTCTACCACATTGTTAGTTGCTGGAAACCCCAATTTCATAGCATAATGAAGTATATGTCCATCAGGGTAATTATTACGTATCCTGCTCCCGCTCCTTGTTCATTTGAGGCACCATCCACAAATAACGGCCTCTTGGCTTCTAAGTCCTTTTCCTTTTCGGATTGCTCTGAAACGAATCTCGTACATTCGTTAATGAAGTCTGCCAATGCTTGTCCTTTTATAACCGCTCTAGGTTGATATTCCATATCATATTGTCTTAGCTCAATTCCTCACTTAATCAGTCTTCAAGATGTTTCAAGTTTACTAAAGACTAGTTTCAATGGAAAGATGGTCAATACCTTTATTGGTTGTGCTTGAAAGTAAGGTCTTAACTTTCGGGCCGTGAGAATTAAACAATATGCTAGTTTCTCAATAACAGGATATCGAATCTCAGCATCCTTTATCCCTCTGCTTATATAATAAACCGGTAATTGCAATTCCTTTGTTTTCCTGATCAATACTAAGCTTACCGCGTGCTCTGGGATTGCCATATACAAGAATTGATCCTTCCCATTTTTAGGACAAGAAAAAATCGGAGGTTTTTCCACATGCGATTGCAACTTTTGAAATACTTTTTTGCAATCTTCACCCCATTCGAAATTTTTCCTCTTCTTTATTACCTCATAGAATGGAATGTACTTAACAGTAGCCTTTAAATAAACCTGCTTAGCGCTATTACTTTTCCATTTAAACTCATAATATCTTTACTTGTCTTAGGCTCTGCCATATCCTTAATGGCTTCAATCTGTTTCGGACAAGCCACAATTCCTTGTGCACTGACAATATAGCCTAAGAATTATTTCGAATGAAAGCCAAAGATGCATTTTTGGAGTCGAGTTTCATTTGATAATTTCGAAGAACTTTGAACATCTCATCCAGAACTTTAAGATGACCCTTTTCCATTTGGGATTTTACCAACATGTCATCCACATAAACTTCCATATTTCTTCCGATTTGATTTTTAAACAACCTGTTAACTAATCTTTGCTAAGTTACCCCATAATTTTTCAACCCGAGTGGAATAACTTTGTAACAATAGGTTCACTCATCTATAACGAACCTAGTGTGCTCCTCATCAGGTTTGAACATAGAGTTTTTATTGTATCCGTAGTGTACATCCATCAGGAAGAGCAGCTTATGTCCACTAGTTGAGTCGACCAATTGATCTATCCTTCGCAGTGGGTAATAGTCCTTTGGATAAGCTTTGTTTAAATTTATATAATCCACACAAGTTCGCCGCTTCCCACTAGATTTCTCTACCCAATCTAGATTTGCCAACCACTCAAGGTAGAAAACTTCTCGGATAAACAATTTTGTTGTAATTTCTTGACTTCTTCCATTAAGGCGTCGGTCCTTACCTTATTGAACTGCCTCTTCTTTTGCCTGGCCGGAGGGATGTTTGGATTGATATTTAAAGTATGGCCCATAATTGTTGGGTCAGTCCCAATCATGTCAGAGTGGGTCTAAGAAAAAATATCCTTATTGGCTTTGAAGAATTCCACCATCAATTTCAAGTACTCCTCGAGATCTTTTCCTACTCTGACTATTTTGGTGGACTTGTTTTGGAAGGATAGTTAATCGTTATTAAATCTCATCAATGTTATTTGATCAAAGTGTATATAACATGGCTAAAATGGCGTAGAGTAAAGCTAAAAAAATATTTCCCTTATATATATATATATATATATATATATATATATATATATATATATATATATATATGATTATAAGGACTAGATCATTTTGAAAAGTTTTTCAAGGAAAATTTAAAGGGTAGTTAACCCTTAGAAATTAATTCGGACTGTGAGTCCATTTTGCAGGTAGTCGGCCAAGATTTTGGACTGTTAGTCCAGTTTGAGGGAAATCAGTCCAGTTGTATGGACAAATAGTCCATTTGTAGCATAACCAACAATGTTATTGTATTGTTGGCAGATAGCTCGCATATTATTTGTTTTACGGATAGATAGTCTATTTGTTAGCATAAAGGATATTGTTATTTTGACATAATCAGTTTGATTAACTAGTTTGGTTGCAAGAAAGGATTTACAAAATATATGTTTTATAGACAATATTAGTGATGGAAAACCCGTCCACTAAGTGGCGTGGTCTCACTTAATATCAGTAAACCGAGATGTAATAGAATTATTCACACCAAGATTTATGTTTGACTCAAAGTTTTTGTTTCCCTTTAAACTCTCGGGTACTCAAAATTGATTTGAGTTGGCTGAGGGTTGAGGTTTTCAGGTTTGAGTCTTTCGGTTTCAAAGCTTCTGGAGACGAGTATGTGGCTGACGGATAGCTAATTAGGATTTGCAGTTTGATTTGTTTTGATTCCACTATGTATATAAGTCAGATATGACTATATTCCTTTGATCGACTAATGGGACATCGTCATATATCGCTTTTGGCGTATTTTTTTAATGTTATATTTAATCATTGCTTGGGAGACGTTAAAGGATTATGTAAATTTGGATATTTTGAAACATAATCAATAAATGTTGTTTTTGATATCTGTGATTTTGTTTGTGCTTTTGAAATTATGGATACCATTATCATTACCGTATTTTGTCACCAGAAGTTAATACTATGGATGATTACGGTATCTATAGCACCTAGCTTTTGGCCTATAGATACGGTCACAATGTATATGTACATGTATATATAAGTATATGTATGTATGTGTGTGCATGTGTGTGTGTGTGTATATATATGTATAGTAAAGTTGGTGGTGATAATCGGCATCAATCGGTGAGGTCAAGCCGTTGATCCTTTACACTATCCATGTGAATATATATTTGGAGTATGGATTAGGGGAGCCATACATACTCCCTTGTAATTTCCCTGTAAAGCTTGGTACTTTGGGTCTTTAGTGTGTGTGTGTGTAGGAAGAACCCGCACCCCATCTTTTTTGCATTCTCGAAACAATCATCAGACTGTTTTGTAATATTTTATAAAAACCGTCATTATATCATAAAACTCATACCTGGCACAAATTATCTTCTTTTGATATCTTTTAACAACTAAAAATTAATATTTTTAACTTACTGATTGTTATAAGTATTTTAAATATGTGCGGATGTCATCATCATCCCAAAAAAGGAAAATTCTCAAGAGTTGACCGATTGTAGACCTATATCGCTAATTAATAATTCAATAACAATTATTAATAAAGTTCTAGCTAACGAATTAAAAATTAAGATGGATAAGTTAATCAACAAATGTCAAACAGCTTTCATTCCAAGTAGACAAATTATGGATGGTATCGCTACTGCATAAGAATTCATTAATTTCTATCATAAAGAAATATAACTTCTACCGTCCTTAGATTAGACTTAGCCAAGGCCTTTGACTCTATCAACTGGAATTTTCTAATTGACACCACAAAAGCTAGAGGTTATTTTTTCCAAAATTAGATTTCTTGGATTTATCTAATCTTGGAATCAAGTGAATCATCTATCTTAGTAAGTGGAATTAAAGGCACTAAAGTTCAATTAAAGAGGGCTCTTCATCAAGGAGGTCCCCAATCTTCACTTTTTTCGATTTAATAGTTGATGTTTTTCGCAGGAATAATTCAACTAACCATTTACAACAACATTCTTCCTGAAATCAGAGGAGATATTACTGACGATGGGGTTCTATCCTTTAAAATGCAGATAACGCCTTGTTTTTTCGTTCCCATCTTACCCATCATATCGGTTCCCTCAAGTTGATCCTTTACAACTTCGAATTACTTTTAGGACTCAAAATTAATTTCCATAGAGATCATTTTTTATCATCATGATGTAGCATATGCGATAACTGATGCAGCTAGCTCACTAAACTATAATATCATGAATTTTTCAATAAACTACTTAGGAGCTTGCATCAGACGACGTAACCGAGAAAAAAGATTGGAACATCGTCATTGATAAAGTTAATACGAGATCACCTTCTTGGAAAGCCAACGGTCTCTCAAGAGCAATAAGAGCAGTACTTGTTAACTCGGTATTATCCACATACTGACTTATTGGATGTGTTAGCCTAAAAAAGGTATCAATACCCAATATCAAGTGTGAAAGCACCAATGCAGATAATTAGCTACACAAATCCCAGATGAATAACAAATAAACGTCAAAAGTTATCACAAACTCGATAAATTAGACGTAAACTTCTTTGTAATGGAAATTCTAAAAGTTATAATTTAAGTTATCTGATTAACTGGGACCTTGTATGCAAGCCCAAATCAATTGGTGTGTTAGGCATCATAAACTTAAAAATTTTAAATACCTCTTTGCTTTGGAAATGTGTTAGGAAATTTCTGGAAGGCAACTATACATTATGAAAGGAAATAATAATATAATTTTACTATAAAAGAACCAAAAATTTATATATACCTTACAACATGTTGTTATCATTCTTTTGGAAATAGATATCCAAGCTCTATAGCGTTTTTAAGATTGGACTTAGTCTTAAGTTTGATTTGGAAATATGCCGTTCTTTTTGGAACGATCATTGGGCATCCTCAATAGGTTTAAAACGTGAACCTCCAGATCTCTACTCTGCTTCAAATAATGAAAATAACCTTATCATTAACGTCTTTAGGCCACAGAAGATATTTCACTAGAATATTTCCTTTAATTAAAACATATTCAGAAATGGTTTATATTAATATGTGAAACGTATTAACATTATTCAAAGATTTAATATATGTGAGCAATCAAATCAAATAAAAAGGAGCCAGGTTGAAAATGAAGTTTACACGTTTAAATCTATGTACAATTTCTTAAATTATTCTAGTACCTTCGCTTTCAACTATTTTAAGCCTATTTGAAAGATGAATGCGGCACCTAGAGTAAAAATTCACTCATGGATTGTTTGGCATGACAAATTAAACACTATTAACAACCTAAATTTTAAACTAATAAACAATCTAAATCAGAATCCTTGCTATTTTTGTAGCACAACCCATGAAACTAATATACTCCTTTTTTACGATTGTCGATTCACTCAATATATTATTCAGAAAATCTTTTATATCCTCAAATTTAATATTAACAAAATTTTACCATCTCTATACGAATATTGGTCGAGCTTTAGATTCAAATATGATAAAATTACTAGAAAATCACTAGATTCCATTAACTCGATCACTTGCTAGGTATTTGGCATGAACGTAACTAAAGAATTTTTTACTGCACGTATAAAAAAATTCTAGGTGTATTGTATTCTATTACCTTGCAAATCTTACTTTGGACAGATGCTTATAATGGGATCTCAAATTGGAAGGAGCAATTTTGCAAGATCAAGGAAGACTTTGCAACTTATTCAGACTTTCGACTCCTCATGTGTGCTCACGACACCAAAAACCTATTTGCCCCTATGCTAACCCCTTTTAAGTAGTTGAGAAGTCTTTGCTTCTTCACCATTGCCAGTACAGTCCAGTTCGAGTGCACTCCAATTCATACATTCAACAGTTTCCTCCAACTGTTTTCTCTAACACTCATACATACCATCATCAAATTGTAATTTTTACCTCCAGAAATTCGCTTGTCAATGTATATACTTAGTAGCCAATATCGCACTTTCCACCTAATGCCTACGCATTCACATTTTCAGAAATCCATCAAACTATGCCCATATTTATCAAACAATGCCTTTTTCAGTGTCATGCATGCTACCACCTAGTTCAATCTCACTATAGAAATAACACTACAGTCTAACGCATATGGACCGCATGACCTTTCTAATCGTGCTTCAACATCCCTCAACTTGCTCTCAGCTAAGAACCATACATGCTTGCATTAGACTATTCAACATTTCTGCCTTTTCTTAATTTACTTCATGCTTTTCTAGGCCATAGATATGCATGTTTTATTCGAGGTCAACGTTGAAACATGGGTTTCACAACTCTATTGTGTACTCTTTTTCATCCTTGCAAAAAATCTATATCATTTTTCCATAGCATGTGGATTCAAGCTTCTTGTGGCCTGCCTCTTTGACTCAACGCATATGCAATAGTTGGCTCTTTTACTTTATATAAGTGCTGCTTTCTTGTAACGACCCAGAATTTCTGTCAATTAAAATTTGTATATTTAATTAATTTTTTATATTAATAAGTGAAATTTATAAGTCGAATAATTTATTTTTTGAATAATTGGATTTAACTGGATAATTAAATCGATAATTTAATAGTTGAAATTACAGAAATAATTGAAAATTGGGTTAAATATGATTTAAAATGATTTTTAAAATTTATTATATCATATTGGAGTTAGAATGATGTTATAGAACTTTTAAAATCGAATTAAAAGTTAATTTGTGAAAATTGAATATTTTAATATTTAATCGACGAGTTAAAATAGACATTTTTCTAGCAGTCTCGGATTTCGACGAAACTAGTTTCATTGGATCCGTAATGTTATATTATTGTATGGTTTCAAATTTCGTGTCAATCGGATTTACGGTTTGTCCGGGGCAAGCCAAAATGCATAGAAATTGTTTTAAATCGATTTAATTTAAAATCGATCGTTTATTTCTGTAACTCGCACAGATGATCGAATGAGCTTTTGAAACATGTTCCATTGTGTTCAGAATGCAGGGTAAACCTTAGAAAGGCCAACTGGCATGCTATGTTTGGAGTTGGGAAAATTTCGGGTGAATAGTGTTTCGTAGAATTTTCTATATAAGGCCACAACATTCACAAATTTGCAAAACAAAACGCCAAAACCCTAATTTCTATAGCCGGTCGCCACCCTCTAAATCAATGACCAATCTTCTTCCTTATTTTTCTCTTCATCCACGCTATAATTCGAGAAACTTCCAACAGCAAACTTGTAGAGGACGACGAGATGAACATATCCAACGGCTATAATGGGATATAGTTGTGTGGATTGACGGCAAAAAGGGTTGAAATGCGGAACATTCCCGCATGTTATTCCACATGGATACACGACCGAGCTTCGAGCTTCTCCAGCCGATGGTGGCGTGTGCGAAGGCGTTTCACGCGGTGGTGTCTGATCATGTTCGAGATCAACGTTGGGGGGGGGGGGGCCTCGAAATTTGAAACGTACGTATGGGTTTAGGTCGCGTGAAAAACAGAAAGGGGAAGAAGAGGGAGAACACGGCCACGATCTGTTCACTTGAAATGTGCGGCCTAGATCCAGAAAGGTTTAATAATAAAAGAAAGATTGAAATTTATTAATATTTAAATCGTGTAATATTTAAAATATGATATCTTTTTGCTAAGAGGTCGGATTGTGACGAAACGAATTGTGTTGAGTTCGTTCTGTCGAGCACTACGCAAAGGAGTTGGATTGGAGTCGTTTGGAGCTAGTGAGAATTTTGGGTAAAATTAAACGCGCGTTTAATTTTATTCGAAATAAAACGCTACAACTATTATCGGAAACTCAAGGTGTGAACTTCTCGCTCAATCGAATAGTTTCGATTTAAATTTTAAATAGTTAAATTTAAAATTGCTTGATTGTGTGATTGGATGATAAATTATTATCTATTGTGTTAAATAGACATTATACGCCATATATTAAGCGGATGTTATTTATTAAAAACATATACCGCGATAATTCCATCTTGATTGGAATTGGTATTATAAATGTACTTGGAGTGATTTTCCCGCATTATATAGCGGATGAGACTCAATTGCGCCGCATAATAGCGGATAATATTTTATAAATCCTATATACCGCGATATTCCGTATTGGAACGGAATGGATATTGTGCTAACATCTATGGATGCAGGGAAAAAGGTTGGAGGGATCCAACTGGATTCCTCACCAGTATTTATTTGATTACAGATATTGTGATATTTGTTGATTATCATATACTGATATATGATGTCTTTGTTGTCGTGATTGACTATTTGGTATGTTGCATCATTGGGCCAATTGTGGAATTATAAAAAGATATTAATGTGATGATTTTCAAATTTAAAAAGGGTTTTAAAGTGATTTTTGAAAATATATGTTTTATTAAATTTTGGAATTGATTTATTTTAAATAAATTAACGTTATAAATTTAATGTTATAAAAATTATGATTTTTGTGAAATATAACCGAAATGTGATTTTTGAAATAAATAGTTGATAAATTTATAAAGTAGTTTAAATTGGGATTTTTGAATTATAATAAACGATTTATATAAAAGATTTATAATATTGATATTTATAAACTAAAAATATAGGAATTATAAAACGAGTTTTTATAAGTGTTAAAATGAAGAATAATTGGATTTCTTAAGTGAATGAAATTTATAGATTTATAAATTGTGAAGTTATAAATTGAATAGATTTTGTAAAATAGAAAATTATTAATAATTGACTTGAAAAATTGATTTTTCACATCTAATAAAATTTAAATAGAATTGGTTAATAAAGAGATTTTTATAACTTGAAGTTTTTATAATATATAAATGTGAATTTATAAACATTGATTTATACATTCCAGATTGATTAAATTTGATAAGTTAAATTTTTTATAGCTTATCAAAGGAGCATATTCACGATTTTGGGACAGTGGATAACTTTTAAATTGAATATGTAAAAGTGTTGGATTTGGTTAATGATTTATATTCACGATTTTGAACAGTGAATAATATATTAAAGGTATGTTTAGGAAGTGATCTTTTAAATGGAATTAAAAGGATTTGAAGTTGTTTTAAAATGTATTAAGCATCGAAACCATAGATTTCAACATTCATTATTGAAATAGACATTTTCGAGAAATAAGGAAATGGTGGACTATAACACTGTTGTTATAGTAAATGATTTCTGAAAGGAAATGTTCTATTCAGTATTGGGATTTATATATCTGTTTTAATTTTGAATCCCTATACTAGTGATTTTGGGTCGTCGTAACGATGTTTTACGCAACATTCGTTTTGACTCAAATAAATGTGTTTGAAAGAACGTTTTCTTTAAAGAATGAAATATATACTTAATTTCGATTTAAGTATATTGAATATTTTCCAAGTGTTGAAAATAAATGGATTTGTAAATTACTTATTATTAAATAAGTATGGAAATGTTTTCCAATTGTTAACCCTGTTCTTCCAACGAGATGAAACTTGGGCCGACTCATCCACTTAAGGTCTTTAACGACTCATTGGATTTACGACTCAAGGGTTTAAGCAACTTAAGGAAAGGACCGACTCAGCTGGTAGCGACTCAATTGGCTGACGAGCTAAGGCTCAAAGCGACTTAGAAGAAGTTGAACGACTCATGGAGGTTAGCGGTTCATGATACAGGCCGACTCATTGAGTTACCGACTCAACGAAGTTCACGGCTCATACGAGACGACTTAGGAAGCCTCACGACTCATCGAGTCACCGACTCAATAAGTCAATGACCTAAAGCCCAGAGCGACTTAAAGGGTTACGACTCAAGGGGTTAACGGTTCACAAGGCAGACCGACTCAGTGCATTACCGACTCATCAAGGCTATCGCCTCAGCGACTCAACAAGTCCACGACCCATCATAAGAAACGACTCAAGAGGATTGACAACCTAAGAAGATAAGCCCCTGAGTCGCTTCACCTATGCACCGCTACCTGATAAGTCGTCAACGACTTAGCGACTCATGACTCAGAATGACTCGTTCGCGACTTAAAGCCATTGAATCATATTCCATTGCCACAGTACCTATTCCTATGAGAACTGACTCGTAGGCGACTCATGACTTGGAATTCTGGAAAGCGAACTATTGAGAGACCAAAGGCTTAAGAAGCTAAACCGGCCACGACTCAACTTGACTCGGCCACGGCTTAGCCTAAGTCGGTCACGACTCAGGACTTGGGCGAAAAACTTCTATCCAGATTTGCCTATAAATGCATAGCCACCCCCAACATTCAAGGGACTTTTGGCTGATTCATTTCAAGCGCCGTTACTCTGCTGCATTCTAAACTGCTTCAACACCTTCAAGAAACTCCACGAAGAAATCAAACATGTCAAACATGTGTTCAAAGATTTGGATCGACATTGAAGTTTAGGCTACCTGTTCAAAGTCACTTGAAACTCAAAGAGTGTTGTAATTAAAGTGTAACTGCATTGACTTGTAATCAAATCGTCAATAAAGATATTCAAAGTGGACGTAGGCTATCTCTCAAGCCGAAACACTATAAAATTGCTGTTGTTTGCTGTTTTTTTCACTATTATCTGCTTATAATCTGTTCCCGAGTTATCGGGTGGTGCTTTCACAATCTCACTTTATACACCGGGGTGTTAGCGTTCAAATTTTAGCGTTAACATTTTTGGTGCTTTCACTGAGAAATCGAACTCAGGCGAGGTATCATCATTGCTTCGCAGAGGATTGTAGAGAGAATTTCCTTGAAAACCAGAAGTCTATCCGAGATTATGGCTCCTGGAAGGAAAAGTAGATCTGTCAGATCTGGGAATATTCAAGAGGGAACCTCCGCTTCCCCTATATCGAATCAAGCCACTCCAGCTGTCGGAGTTACAAAAGCAGAGCTGGATGCTGCAATCTTAGGGATGAACCAACAGATAAATGCCCAAAATGCACAATTCGAGGCTCAGAATGCCCAGAATGCCCTAATTCTGAATAAGTTGAACGATTTGCTTGGGGCAAACCGTCAACCGGCAGGTAATGAAAGGAATTTTGCTGGCAACATTCATGATGCTGAAGAAAGAAATGCTCCTGAAAGGGCTGCTAGCCCCTTTGAACAAAAACTTCCAGAGGTTGGTGGATCTAGAACTCGACATGATGAGGAGTATCTTTCTGGAATGGTCCGACAAATTATGAAAGAGAGTATGCAGAGGGTTGAAGACGAGAAAGAATGGGGTTTCGCCACAAGTAAAACTCCGTTTACTGAGAAAATCTTAAAGGCTGAATTCCCAAGGAAGTTTGTCCCTCCAACCATTCCAGCTTACAAGGGGACAAGTGATCCGAACGAATTCTTATACAAGTATGATTGGCACATGACAGGTGCCAGAGCCTCTGATGAAATAAAGTGCCGATATTTTCCTGTGTATCTCGAAGGTGTAGCTCTGCTTTGGTTCACCAAACTTCCAGTCCGATCTATCGATCAGTTTTCTGACTTAACCCGGAAGTTCGAGGAGCAGTTCAGACTATACGCCTCAAAAGCCAAGGATATCATGTCACTGTCAAGTTTGGAGCAGAATCCAGGAGAGACTATCAAATCTTTCTTAAACCGCTTTAATATAGCGCTGGCTGAGGTGGACAATGCAGAACCGCGAATGATATTGACTTATCTGATGAAGGGTATTGACAAGTCGAGCGAGTTTGGGAAATGGCTAAACATGAAGGAACCAAATTCCCTTGAAAAGTTCTATAAAAAAGCAGATGAATTCATACGCTTAGAAAGCCGTCCCGTACCGGTAAAGGCAGTGTTGGAAAAAGCCGAAGATAACACTGTTTTTCCACGCAAGAATGAATCTGTAGGGCAAAAAAGGGAAAATAACAACGGGAAGAAGCAGAGTAATCTGAAGAAGCCCCGATCCTTCAAGCCATCAGAATATACTCCTTTATCAGATACGCCGGAACGTATCTACCTTGCCACTAAAGATTCTATTGACTTTCCTAAACCTCCTCCTCTAAGGACCGGGAAAAAGACTATACAGAGTGGGAAGTTCTGCCGCTTCCATAATCAACCCGGTCACGAAACCGATGAATACCGCCAGTTGAAAAATCTGATTGAAGAGTTGCTAAGGGAAAACAAACTGCAGCAATTTGTGAAAAAGAATAGCAACAATCCTGCTTCATCTAGTCAAGGGCAACAGGCTCCTACTCATCAGCCTAGGACGACTGAGAAGGCTGCAGGGCATGAATCTGGAAGGCCCATTATCAATGTCATTACAGGAGGACCTCACCCAGCGGGCAGAAGCTGGGGGGAGATGGAAAGGTATACCCGAGCTTTAAAGTATGTACCGACAGAGGAAGATGTATTCGTTTTGGAAGGTGCTACGCCCTTGAAGCAACAAAGAACTCTTGATGATGATATTGTATTCAAAGCTAAGGATTCCGCAGGTATTGAAGCTCCTACCTTGGACCCCTTAGTCATCTCGGCTGGTATCGGGCCAGCTATTGTCAGAAGAATTCTCATTGATTGTGGTGCATCCTGCAATATCCTCTTTAAGAAAACATTCGACCAAATGAAGATCCCTATGGCTGATGTGCAAGCCTCATCGCAGAAAATTGCTGGTTTCACTGGTGAGCCAAAGCAGCCGGTAGGGACCATTGATTTGTTTGTGGAACTTGGAGAAGGAGAGAGAAAAATGGTCCGCAAGCAAACTTTTGTGATTGTCGACGAATTTTCTGCTTACAATGCTTTCCTTGGTCGTCCAACTCTGGCAGCATTCAAAGCTGTTCTTGCTCCGTGGTGCCTCACTATTAAATTCCCTATAGACAATGGAGTGGGAGTTATAAAAGGGGATAAAAATGCTGGGCGAGAATGTTATCTGACAGAGCTACGAGAAACTAGAAAAAGAGAAATGGGAAAGAATGCGGCAGCCCCAGTCCGCATCAAAGAACCAGCCTTGTAGCAATTACAGGGCGGACCCTGCACTGGCGAGCACAGCGGAGCGAGGAAAGAGATGGACCCTAGGAAAGTCAGTGCAGGGGAAAATAGAGTGGTACCAGTTGAAACGACAATACCAATACCTGTTGACCCAAAGGACCCAAACAAGGTGTTGAATGTGGGTTCACCACTTAATGTGTCAATTCAGAATATCTTAATATCTTTTTTAAGGGCAAATCTGGATGTTTTTGCTTGGACTCATGCCGATATGTGCGGAATATCCCCAGAAGTTGCAGTGCATGCTCTAAATATTGATCCAAAATTTACACCTGTGAAACAGAAGAGGAGAACTCAAGGTCCAGAAAGGTCGGCGGCATTAAAAGAAGAAGTTGATTGGCTCATGGAGAATAATTTTATCAAAGAATCTACCTATCCGAATTGGGTTTCAAATCCAGTGCTGGTTAAGAAAGCCAACGGAGAATAGAGAGTATGCATCGATTTTTTGGATCTAAACAAGGCCTGCCCCAAAGACTGCTTCCCATTACCCAGAATCGACCAACTGGTAGACGGAACAGCGGGACACGAATTGTTATCTTTTATGGATGCTTACTCCGGATATAACCAGATCATGATGCATGAGCCAGATCAGGAGGACACGAGCTTTATCACCGACGTTGGTCTTTACTGCTACAGAGTTATGCCCATCGGGCTGAAGAATGCAGGGGCAACATACCAAAGACTCGTTAATGCTATGTTCAAACCGCAACTGGGCAAGACTATGGAAGCCTACGTCGATGACATGTTAGTAAAGTCTAAGAAAGCAGTGGATCACATAGAACACTTAGCAGACGTGTTCGCAGTCCTCCGGAAATACAGAATGAAGCTCAATCCTTTAAAATGTTCATTTGGAGTGGAATCCGGCAAGTTTTTAGGTTTCATCGTGAGCGCTAGGGGCATTGAGGCCAGTCCAGCTCAAATTACTGCATTAAAAGAAGTCAAAGCTCCTAGAACAAAGAAGGAATTGCAAAGTCTCAATGGAAAAGTCGCCGCCTTGAGTCGGTTCATTTCCAAGGCCACAGATAAATGCATCCCATTCTTTGACGCCCTAAAGAAAGGAAAGAAAAACTTCGATTGGACTCCCGAATGCCAAAAAGCTTTTGATGAATTGATTCGCCATATGGAAACGCCTCCAATACTTTCTAGGCCTGGCGATGGCGAGGATCTTCT
Source organism: Allium cepa (assembly GCA_030765085.1). Classification (NCBI taxonomy): domain Eukaryota; kingdom Viridiplantae; phylum Streptophyta; class Magnoliopsida; order Asparagales; family Amaryllidaceae; genus Allium; species Allium cepa. Next base: position 867,056,979 of record CM060943.1, on the reverse strand, counting down.
TATATACTTGGCAGTATCATCTTATGCTTTAAGTGCAGCGCTGATACGAGAAGACAAAAGGATTCAACATCCAGTTTACTATATCAGCAAAAGACTCACTGGGGCAGAGATGAATTACTCTAAGTTGGAAAAACTCGCCTATTGCCTACTAATTGCATCTAGAAAATTGAGGCAATATTTTCAAGCTCATCCTATCAGAGTCCTCACTGATCAACCTTTAAAGCAGGTCCTGTTTCGCCCTGAGACTTCGGGTCGTCTTCTAAAGTGGAATATTGAACTCAGTCAGTATGACATCACTTATCATCCCCGAAAGGCAATCAATGGACAAGCTTTAGCGGATTTCATCGCAGAATTCACAGATAAGGGTAACAGTGAGGAGGAAACGGACAACGATTCCACAATCAAATGGAAATTATATGTTGATGGAGCGAGAAACGACTACTGTTCTGGAGCCGGAGTTGTACTTGAGACCCCTGAAGGCCGATCATTATGCTATGCGCTAAGATTGGAATTTCCTTCGACAAACAATGAAGCAGAGTACGAAGCCCTTATCGCTGGCTTAAGGATTGCTAAAGAATTAAACATCCGAGCGTTACAGATATTCAGTGATTCTCAGCTTATTGTATGCCAAGTCAAAAAGGAATTCCAAGCAAAAGGGGAGAACCGGCCCGCCTACTTGTCAAAGGCTTGGGAACTCCTCGGTGATTTCGATCATTACATGATAAGTCACATTCCTCAAGAAGAAAACATGAAAGCGGATTCTCTCGCAAAGTATTCTAGCACGGGCGAAGCTCAATTTCTTGGGTTAACTCCGGTGGAGGTCCTATTGACTCCTAGCATTGATGAGATGGACATTGGTTGGATCATGAGCATGTCTCAAGAGCAAGAATCATGGATGACTCCGATAACAGAATATCTGCTCAATGGATCCTTACCAGGGAACTCAAAAGAACGACAAAAGCTACTAAGAAAAGCATCTCGATACATAATCCAGGATGGCCGATTATACAGACGGGGATTCTCAATGCCATTACTTCGATGTGTATCCAGGGAAGAGTCCAAAGCAATCCTAGCAGAGGTACACGGAGGAGAGTGTGGTGATCATTCAGGTGGCCAAACATTAGCAAAGAAAATTCTCCGATACGGATATTTTTGACCAGAAATTAATCGAGATGCAGCAGAGTATTCCCGAAAATGTGACAGATGCCAAAGATTCGCCAAAATTCCTAGAGTTCCTTCCACTGAACTCACACAGATGGTCAGTCCATGGCCGTTTGCAATATGGGGGATAGACCTTGTAGGACCGTTACCAACTGCCAAATCTGGAATCAAATATGCCATTGTTGCTGTAGATTATTTTACTAAGTGGGCAGAAGCTGAACCACTGGCTACTATCACCTCAAAGAAGATGATAAGTTTTGTGACTAAAAACATCATTTGCAGATACGGTGTGCCTCAAAAAATAATTACAGACAATGGTACTCAGTTTGAAAGTGAAGAATTCCAAGATTTTTGCAAGCAATTCAAAATCCGGAAAAGCTTCTCAGCAGTGGCTCATCCGCAGGCAAACGGGCAAGTGGAAGCCGTGAACAAAATTATTAAATCAACCATCAAAAAGCAACTTGAAAGAGCAAAAGGTGGTTGGGTCGATAAGCTACCACTGGCACTATGGGCATACAGAACCACTCACAAAACTGCGACTGGGCACACCCCGTTTTCATTAGCATATGGGTCAGAGGCAATGATTCCGGTAGAAATAGAGGTTCCTTCACATAGAAGAATCCATTTCAATCAAGCAGAAAACGAAAAGCTACAGCTTGAAGCGCTAGATCTCCTTGATGAAAAAAGAGATGAGGCTAATCTCAGAATTGCAGCTCATTAGCAAAGGATAGCCAGACATTTCAATTCCAAAGTTCGCCAACGCAGCTTTGAGATTGGAGACCTAGTCCTGAAGAGAATTATGACAGCGACAGGTGTGTTTGGGCCAAATTAGGAAGGACCATATGTCATAGGTCAGAAGCTTCTTGACGGCACATTCAAACTCACTACTGTTGAAGGAGATCAAATTCCAAGGGCATGGAACAGCAATCATTTGCGTCCATACTTTACTTGAAAATTTTGTCGAAATATTGTAAAAAGAATTATGAATGTATGATTCTTGTAATTGAAGGCAATTGTAAAACTGATGCAAGTAAATAATAAAAAATATAAAGTGGATGTAGGCCCAATTTCCTAGCCGAACCACTATAAATCTTGTGTTCCTTATTATTATTACATGTTTGCTTTATTTTCGATATAAAAAGTACATAGAATGTATTGCTGAAATGTCGATTTAAATTTTTGCAGACAATGGAAGTGAAACTTGCACATAATAAGACCCAGTGATTCTCGCCAAATTTCAAGTCACAAAAGCTCCAAATTCAAATCCTAGATAGGAAGTACTTCAATTGAACGGCCTATGATTTCGACAGAAACGGGCCTTTGCTAATAAATTGAGATCGTTTGAACAAACAAACATCCAATTAAGAAGCTGATGCTCGTTCTCACAAACTTGCCTGACAATGAAGTACACTTCCTTGGATTAAACAAGTTACTTGTAAAAAAAAAAGAGGATCGCTGAAAAGGCATAAGCAAGTGGACAAGGGAACAACCAAAGCCATCATCGGCAGCACAAGTCCTCTTCGGAGGCATAACTCTTCGGAGGATAAAGACCTCTAATGGGTCATACGCCACAAAAAAGAAAGTTCTCTACTCAACAAAAAAGATTGGAGGAGTCATGACCCTCCAACCATGAGAGAGTAACTTCCAGGCGATGAAAACCCTCTCTGAGGCACATTTCACCAGGAGTTGAAGTGTAACAACCGCTCTTCGGAATTTCACTTCACCAGAGTTGAAATGGAAACAAAATAAAAGCCCTCTTCGGAGGCCCATTTCACCAGGAGTTGAAGTGTTACGACCGCTCTTCGGAATTTCACTTCACCAGAGTTGAAATGCAAACAAAATAAAGACCTCTTCGGAGGCACATTTCACCAGGAGTTGAAGTGTAACAGCCGCTCTTCGGAATTTCACTTCACCAATGTTGAAATGCAAAACAAAATAAAGACCTTTCTGGAAGCCCACGTTTCACCGATATTGAAATAAAACTTCCAAGTGTTGAAACGTGGAAAGGCTTTCTTCAAAGGCACAACTCTTTGGAGGTACACGTTTCGCCAAGATTGAAATAAAACTTCCAAGTGCTGAAACGTGGAAAATCCCTCCTCAGAGGTACAACCCCCTCCCGGGGACACAATAAAAAAGAAAGACTCCTTCGGAAGCCCACGTTTCACCAAGATTGAAATTAAACTTCCAAGTGTTGAAACGTGAAAAGGCTTTCTTCGAAGACGCAATTCTTTGGAGGTACACGTTTCACCAAGATTGAAATAAAACTTCCAAGTGTTGAAACGTGAAAAATCCCTCCTCAGAAGTACAAATTTCTATTTCAAAAAAAAAAAAAAAAAAAGAGAGGAAGAAAGTTAAAGTACCCTTCAGAGGCCCGCTTTACCACATAGAAGAATTCACTTGGCAAAATGCATACATAAGTAAAAAATAAAAAAAGAAGTGATTTCTTCGAAGGACAAAGCGTAAGGATTTATGTGAAGGAAGTTGTACTCTACGAAAAATTTCTTCAAGAATGAAGTAAATACTCTTCAGAAAATAAGAGTGCAAGTCCCCTCAAAGTATAAAATATTGCAGCAAGCTTATAGTATGGGGGCAACATGGTATAGTTACATACAAAATGGTATAGCTATATCGGTAAAATACGCTCAAGCAACATACCACAAGTTCACCGCAATATCATATAAATAAACTCGTGCAAAAAAGAATAATAAATGAATTCTCAAATTCAAACAAGAGTCTGTACAAATAAAGGGTCATTTTATTCAATTGCAGATACAGGTTTCAAAATAAAAAAGCAGGGGCCGATGCCTGCACAACATCCGACCATTACACAAAAAAGTAGTCAAAAAGCCCGAAGTCCGACTTTTCACTTCTTCTTACCACCTTTGGACCCTTTGCCTAGCCGAATGATTAGTTTTTCAGGTCTATCTATAGGCATAAGGGAAGAAGGAGAGGGAGGTGCAACCGGTGCAACTTCTGGTTCCTCTTCAGTAGTGATGATTTTCTTCCCCCTCCTCTTCGATGTTCCGTGCTTCTTTCTTCTCTTCGAAGAAGACTCACTCCCTGGAGTAACAAGAGCGGACAAAACTACGTCATCAGAAGGAGTCCGCTCCGGAGAGATCTCGCGTCCTTCAAGTCCCTCGTCCTTCTGCTCTTGCGAAGCGATAGGGTCATCCAAGCCATGAAGAGCCTCAATCTGCTCCTCTTGTGACCCGGGCTGTGAAGCAGAAGGAGGAGTCACCTGAAGAGACGGACGAGGGATAACCGGAGGAAGTGAAGTCTGTGCAGCACTTGGTGTTTCAACTGCAGAAGAAGAGAAATTAAAAATATTAGTATCTCCCTGAAAGAAGGGAGATATGGGTTCGTCGAGATTCAAGAAATAATCGAGAAGCTCATCAAACTTTTGAGGAGTAAGCAAGCGATCCACCTGAATCGGACCAATGTCAAAATTACCTGAAGATGTTTGTTTCGTTAATTCAATCTCATAATTCTAAGCCCCGATATCCTCCAAAGCCTCATCATCAGTAGGGGTGATCACCCCGGTTCTTGTAGGAGGCAGCGAATGAGCACTGGAACCTGTAATGTCCACTTCGGAAGAAACTAAAGGACGTTCAGAAGTGGTAGGTGGTATTTCTTTCTCAGAACGTTCCCCTTCCGCCATTCCGGCCCGTACCCTGGCAAGTTGCTCTTTTCCCTTGGCAAGAGCGGCGCGGGCATCATCATCGAGATAATGCTCTTCAAGAGTTGTCTCAGCGTAGCCAGCACCTTTACCACCTAGCATATCGAGTGCTGCCTCCCAAACTTCAGCTAATGTAATTTCATACTTAGGGCCTAGAAAGGCAAGGCTGCCACGCCCCAAAATGCTGTGCAGATAGAAATCAAATAATGTGGAGCTAATGTCAGCTTTGGTTGCTTGATGGGCCTCTTCGGCCGCGAGTTTGCCAGCAACAGCCTCGTCACGCTCCTTTTCGGCCATAGCAAGTCGAGCTTTTAGCATCTCTATCTCCAAGCTTTGAGAGCCGGTCTGTTCTCGCAGCTGTAAAGTTTCAGTGCGATATTCTTCTATGACCTTCTCCTGGTGTGTAAGCTTATCTTCGACTGCCCTTTGACTGGCATGCGCATCTCGTACTTGTTGCTGAAGCATGCTCTCCTTTTGAGAATGGAAAGTAGATGAAGTAGCTAATTCTTCCTTAAGCTTTTCTACTTCCGTTTCTAGCTTTTCATTGTAGGAAGCAATACTTCTCATTTCGGCGTCATGCTGTTCGAGAGTCTTCTGCCACTCAGCCTTATCGTTCTCCATTGTGAGCATGGCCTCGAGATTGGCTCGGTTAACCCTCTGAAGCTCGTCGACAAGTTTTTTCCAGTTCGACATTCTTTCAATATTGGTCCTGACAGCGTCAAGATTTCGTATCATAGCCGATTTGTCAAGAGGAACCAAGTCTAGATCAAATCGAACCCCTCTCAGGAACCACTGAGGGAATCGACTTTGAAGAGTGGGAGGACCTTGCCCAACTTGGTATGCGGGCCGGTTGATGATTGTTTGAATGTCGGAACGAACGGGAGCAGGAGATTCAGCAGGAACATTTTGAGAAACTGTCGACATTGTTTCTTCAGTAAGTTTAGCCCGCTTGCTAGAAGAATCGTCCATGTGACCTTTACCTCTCTCATCGTGAGTCTTTCTTTTTTGGGTATCATCATCTCCGTGAGGAGGGTCATGTCTTTCTTGTTCTCTTCGGTGACGTTCTTCATATGCTCGTCTCTCGTCTGCTTTCCTGATGGCCCTCTCTTCATCCGATTCTTTGTAAGAGGGGAGGTGACGCCTGTAATCATATTGGCTACGCCTCCCGTAGCGTTGGAAATCATCATAATATGAACTGCTGCGCCCCATTGGAGAATCTGGAATAAAAATAATAAGCTTTAGAAATCTTTAAAGTATAAGAAGATGAATGCGTAGAAGTGCTGAAAAATCCTAAGTGTTGTGTAACGTGTAAACTACACGCATCAAGTTACAGACCACTCTGTGGAGTAGAGGTAGTAATAACTTGAGTAGAAGGAGTTGACATTTGTTGTAGAGAAGATTTCGCCTCAATTACAGAAGAGATAGTTTTGGAAACATCATCTTTGAAAAGTTCTTGAGAAGTCACAATTAAATCGCTCAACCCCTCGAAAACATCATCACCATCATGTTTTTTGGGACTGGCTTTCTCAACTCCTTCGTCAGCAGATCTTCCGGAAGATCGTGGAGTTTCTTCCACTTCGATAACTAGGGCAAGTGCAAACTTGTCAGACGGCCCCGCAACGTCCTTCGGAATTGAACACTTCACTAGTGGAGTTTCTATAGAGGTTCCTCCCTGTATGTGCTCTTTAGTAGAGACCGGGACATCAGGGGTTTCCGCCGGAGAATCGGGAATTTCAGTTGGGATTTCACGAAGCTGAGTGAAGCGAGAGGAATGAAGAAGCCCATATTGATGTAGAGATCCATCATTTAACAAAAACTTTATACTCCTCTCTTCTGCCGCCACAGCGTTCAATCTCTCAAAAATTTGTTTATAGCATGGATCACTAGAGGGAGGAGGAAGCGCTAAAACAGGAAAAAACAAAGAAGCCAAGTTAGCATTTAGCATCTCAGATTTCGAAAAGCCCAAGAATGGAGAAATGAAAACAGGAAAATCTTACTTCCTACTCTCCAGATGGCATAAAACCCTGGAGGGTAACGAACAAAGAAATACTGGTTTAGAAATCCATGAACACTTTCAGGAAGATCGGTGATGAGCTTGCGGTTTCGAGCACTCCTTATAACTACGATCGAGGGATGATCTTTAATTTTTGTGAATGAGAAGAAGTAGCAGATTTCCTCAAAGCTCGGTAATCGGCCCAGAACTCTATTAAATAGCACACATAACCCCATCAGAATGGCATGACCATTGGGGTGCAATTGGAATGGAGAGATAGATAATCGAAGCAGGAACTACTGAAGGAAGTCATTGAAAGGTGGTATGGCACCGCTCAAGCACATTTGGTGGTTGACAGCAATAAAGCCAGAAGGGGGCCTATCTGCAGTATCATTTGGCCCCGGTAGTAAGGCATCAGCTTCGGCAATGCCAAACTGGATGAGCAATTGGTTAAACACCCGCTGATTCAGAGTTGTGGGAGTTCTCTCCGGAGGGTTATCCAACAAGTTGGCTACTGGGAAGACATCTTCAGCCTGGCCCATCGGTTCTTCTTGTTGAGATGTCATTCTACACAAGCAACTGGGTGTTCAAATGCGAAGGTGCACGTTTCCTAAAAGTGTGAAGTGTTGTGCAGAACTAATGAAAATAACAAGTAAATATAACTGGAATTAAACTGGTTGACGATTGATCGACTATGGTAATTTCAGAACTTGTTAATTTAAAATTCAAACATAATATTAGTGCAGGCTGGTCAGTTTCAATTGACTGTTTCAGTGTTGCTTTAATATTCTACTTGAAATCGATAGCACTTCGTTCACACGATTTGTTTAAGTTAATTATATGTTATTAACTAATCTGTCATTTGATATGGGCAGTCGATGACAGTATATTCGTCCCAGTTTTCTGTGAATGTTGTATTGAACAGATTGTTAGCCTGCAAGTCAAAATAACCTGTGAATGAATGCAATAAAATTCAACAGTTCAAAGTTAATGCAATGGTCCAAAGTTTGAGCAGAATTCACACAAGTCCTAACTCGTCAACGGTTCAAAAATTTTGAGTCGGCGGTGCCCTAAGTCGTAAGTCGTATAAAAAGAGAGAAGCTCTGGTTCAAATCAAGGCTTAGGCCGTAAGTCGTAAGTCGTATAAAAAGGGAGAAGCTCTGGTTCAAATCAAGGCTTAGGCCATAAGTCGTAAGTCGTATAAAAAGGGAGAAGCTCTGGTTCAACTCAAGGCTTAGGCCGTAAGTCGTGAGTCGTGAGTCGTGAGTCGTGAGTAGTGAGTCGTAAGCCGTGAGTCGTAAGTCGTATCTCGTCCACGACTCAAGGCTTAGGCCGTGGATCATGTTGGGACAGATCATGGTTGTTGGATCATACAAAAATGACCGAGTCATACCAAAAGCAGTATTCGAATCAATCTGACCAACTAATCACCTAACTCCTAACCAGATTGCCTTCTAACCCATAAACCATTTCACTCCTAACTCCTAACCCGTTAATCTTCCAACTTTTAACCCATTAACCCAATAAGATCTCAATCAACAATCCTAGCTCTATCGTACCACTAAACCGCCTCGAATCGTAAACCATCAGAACAAATAACCCTAAGTCCATTGACGACCAGAGCAACCAAATTCGCAGGGCTCAAAGGGGCAAATCGAAGATGGAGATGGGGCGCATAAGCTAGGGATAATCGAAAATCATAAGTAGAGCGAGATCGCTTACGCTATATGATGATAGGGATGATCAATGGAGAATTTGGTCGAAATCGCTTTTGAAAGCTTGAATGCGCGTTAATAGCAGACACGGTTTAAAGGATAGGGAATGAGAAGAAAAGGCGAACGACTCAGGTTTTTATAACGTTGAGCAGTAGAGTTTGAGTCGGCACACGAGTTAAGATAAGTCGAAGCACACGACCTACTACTTAAGCGTGTACTTCGAGGGGCAAATGTTAACCCTGTTCTTCCAACGAGATGAAACTTGGGCCGACTCATCCACTTAAGGTCTTTAACGACTCAATGGATTTACGACTCAAGGGGTTTAAGCAACTTAAGGAAAGGACCGACTCAGCTGGTAGCGACTCAATTGGCTGACGAGCTAAGGCTCAAAGCGACTTAGAAGAAGTTGAACGACTCATGGAGGTTAGCGGTTCATGATACAGGCCGACTCATTGAGTTACCGACTCAACGAAGTTCACGGCTCATACGAGACGACTTAGGAAGCCTCACGACTCATCGAGTCACCGACTCAATAAGTCAATGACCTAAAGCCCAGAGCGACTTAAAGGGTTACGACTCAAGGGGTTAACGGTTCACAAGGCAGACCGACTCAGTGCATTACCGACTCATCAAGGCTATCGCCTCAGCGACTCAACAAGTCCACGACCCATCATAAGAAACGACTCAAGAGGATTGACAACCTAAGAAGATAAGTCCCTGAGTCGCTTCACCTATGCACCGCTACCTGATAAGTCGTCAACGACTTAGCGACTCATGACTCAGAATGACTCGTTCGCGACTTAAAGCCATTGAATCATATTCCATTGCCACAGTACCTATTCCTATGAGAACTGACTCGTAGGCGACTCATGACTTGGAATTCTGGAAAGGGAACTATTGAGAGACCAAAGGCTTAAGAAGCAAAACCGGCGACGACTCAACTTGACTCGGCCACGGCTTAGCCTTAGTCGGTCACGACTCAGGACTTGGGCAAAAAACTTCTATCCAGATTTGCCTATAAATGCATAGCCACCCCCAACATTCAAGGGACTTTTGGCTGATTCATTTCAAGCGCCGTTACTCTGCTGCATTCTAAACTGCTTCAACACCTTCAAGAAACTCCACGAAGAAATCAAACATGTCAAACATGTGTTCAAAGATTTGGATCGACATTGAAGTTTAGGCTACTTGTTCAAAGTCACTTGAAACTCAAAGAGTGTTGTAATCAAAGTGTAACTGCATTGACTTGTAATCAAATCGTCAATAAAGATATTCAAAGTGGACGTAGGCTATCTCTCAAGCCGAACCACTATAAAATTGCTGTTGTTTGCTGTTTTTTCACTATTATCTGCTTATAATCTGTTCCCGAGTTATCGGGTGGTGCTTTCACAATCTCACTTTATACACCGGGGTGTTAGCGTTCAAATTTTAGCGTTAACACCAATATTAAGTGAATATTTGGAATTTTATCTTTTAAAGATAAATTGAAAATGAATATTAGAAATCGATTTGAAAATCGTATGTTCATAGATATTTTGGAATTGTAAATTCACTATGGAAATTATAAAAGAAAGGGGAATATGTTTAAAAATAAATGTTGATTTATTTTTGAAGTGTGGGAATAAATTTACGGATTTGGAACGTAAATATAAAGTAAATCGGTAGGGATTTATTTAATTGATTTAAATGAACCATTTTAAATTTAAAATGGATAAATATTTGGAAGTGTTTCCGTTTAAGGAAATTGATTTGAAATTTGTTTTCAAAGATTGAAAGCTGAAAGGTGATTTGGAATTTGTTTTCAAATGTTGAAGTGTGGAATTATATATCTAGTAAAGATATTTTGGAAAATAAATTGTTTGGGAAGTTATTTGGAATCTGGTGATGTTGTGCATACCTATTGATAGTTAAATAACCGACTATCAATATTTACCTTTAAATAGGTATTTGTTGTGATTTCTTGAATTTGAACGCTAGACTTATTTTTGAATAAGCGCTCACTATTCGGATTAGCCGGGAAAGGACCTTAGGGTCGTATAACCCATTCCGAATATGTGATATGTCGTTATGGATTGCATTTGATGACCGGTGTTGAAGAACGGATATTTGTGAAAACGAAAGGATTACCGTCGAATGTTTCTGCATCGGTTGATCCCCGATATAGAAATTTATTACCCTTTGTGATGGGAAGTCCGGTCATGATTAGTGAATATCCGGATTGCAAGTACTTCTTTGTAAGTGCCTTCGATTCCGTTCGATCCCGGAACGGACTTGTATGTATGTGTGTCTGACATTACAATTTGAGATATAAAGCTGGTTTCCGTCAAATATATTTCCGTTGATGGCGGAGAATTTATTCTCTTAGCTTAACACCCTAGAGGTTATGTAGTTGATGGTTACTAGTGATACATTCCCAAATTGGTAATGTGGCATACGAAGTGCTGTTGAGCATTTGATGATCAAAGCATAACTTGTATATAAAGCGTGGCTTTGTGGACGAGACTTCGTCGGACCTCACACCCCGGAAATGGTCAAAACGGGAAGGATGCGGCAAGGTTATTAAGGGGTAGCACCCCTTTAGTGTATGTCATTCCTTCTGGTTAGAGGTGGTATCATGGTAGGGAGCCCAGATATTTAACCTATGTTGTTGCTGCAAATTTATTACTTTGTGGTTGTTGGAATCGAGGATCCTCGGATATAGATCGGTTACGATCGGGGAATGACATATTCGTGTTAGTAATTATCCAGTTTGAAGGGTAACCCGGCCTTGTGTTGGCAGAGATCCGGTTAGGTTCTCGGGTCATCTTTCCAAAGGCGTACCCATGTGGCAGTGGGAAGTTCCTTGACCTGACCATTTGTTGGAAATCCAAAGAAACAATATGATCTTGTACGGTTTTAGTTGTAGAACCTATCATTCACTTATGGCGGTCACCACTGTTTGAATGGTAGCTATGGTAGGAATAAGTGCGAAATGCCTATGCTGCTAAGATTTATATCTTTACTTTCGAAATGTTTTCTACACTATACACTAGTAATAATATCAAATGTTTCTTTTTAGTGCGTATCAAGCATCTTTGACTATCATAAGGAGAAATCTCCTCTGATTCTGCGTTTGCATTGTGTGTGCGTGCGGGAGGCCTTATGGTAGTCTCATTTTCCAAAAAGCATTGCGAATTTATTTTAAAAATATTTCTTTGTTGATTTTAAAAGATAAGCTGTTTTAAGTTCTCACACCAGTCCCGTGACTGACTCAGAGTTTATTGTTTTTCTTCCTAAACTCTGGGTGCCCACCAATTTCCGCACGGGCAGTCTAGAGTTAGGTTATCAGGATATTCTGGAATTCAGGAGTTGCAGGAGGCATGCTGGATGGCATGGCGTATTCACTAGTATATAGTATTTCTTTTCCGCTGTTTGTTGGTGTACACTCTGATGATGTGATGTAATGTAATATGATGTAATGTAATAACTGATATAGTTCTTCGTTTAAAGATTATTCATTTATCTATTATATGATGTTCCGCTGCGATTGTGAGATTCTGATATTTTTCTGTTGTTTCTTTATGTTCTGTATAATGTTTCTCTTTCCTATTCTATCTTTTACTCTTCTTTAACCCTAACGGTACGGTTTTCCGGCCTTCGATTTCTCGGCAGTTGATACAGTGGACGTATTGATGTCGGTTTTCGAGCGTCGAAAAGTCATGACGTTACATTTCTTAAATAGAATGTATATATGTTTTTGTATGATTACTTCTGAAAGTGTGCTAGGGATCGTGTAATATGGATATATGATAACACAGAGTATAGTGATGATAGCAATGCAGTAAATAGTGTGGAATATAAAAGCAGTAAAGTAAAATGACACCAGAGATTTTTATACTGGTTCGAAGCACCGTCCTACGTCCAGTTCCAGACTCCTACTAGAATTTCACTAAAACAACAACCCTTACTTAACCCGGAGGAATAGCTCTATACAACCCCTGAGCAACCGAACAAGGACCTGAGCAGAAGAATAGGATTTTGTCTTAGCAGCCGAAGAGGACTTCACTCGCCTAAGCAGCAGAACATGACTTCAACCAATACAGAAAATAGTTTTGACTTTTGTGTGTTCTGATAATATGGATTTGTCACTTGTAGTACTCCCTTCCTATAGTCTTCTCCTCGAGCATAAATTTATTTATTTTAAGTATATGAAGAATAGAAAGGTATAGTATTTCTTTAATGTAGAATAATGGAAAGTGTAATAGCAAATAGATTCCAGAGAGTTAGATTAGAGAGATAAGAAAATTCTATTGTAATTTAGTTATTTGAAATCAAGTTTGAGTATGTATTTATAATGACTAGAAAGCAGCGACTGTTGGTGAAGAGTTTCGATCGAAGTGTTGTGTCCAAATCTTTTCGTAGAGGTTCGTATCTCTTCACAAAAAGTCTAGTCTTTTCGATAAGTAGCTATTGTAGAAATTCAGTCAACTGAGCCTCTGGGTCAGTCGACTGAATATTCAAAATAATTTTTAAATACACATTTGTATATCTGTGCACCTGTGTATGTTGCACAAATTTTCCAGTGTCAGTCGACTGGACATCTGGGTCAGTCGACTGACCTGGTGAAATCTGTGCAATGTTCATAGTTTACACAGGTACAGAAATATATATAACTTTAATTACTTTTATAATTTAGTATATGCTTATATATGTATAAAATATTTGGGAAATAGAATGATTAAATATATAAGCTAATATATAAGTAACCGAGGTGAGATTTTAACAGCATTGACCTAAGAATCAAAAACAAAATAATATAATTGATGCACCGGTTTTGAAGTCTCGTCTCCTTGAAGTATATATTATCCTTTTGTCATGGCAGTTGTCAAATCTGTATGTTGTAGTGATAGCTTCATGTCATGAATTAAAACCAAGTCTCAACATTCTCCACCTTTTTTATTGATGACAACCTGTATAGATTTCGACTGTATATATATAACATAAATACTTACTCACCTTGAATTTTTGACACTCTATATCCTACATTCTTAATGTAGCAACTATATTTCTCCCCCTTTGTCATCGATAAAAAGGAATAAGGAATATAAAAGTATGAAGTTATAATGTTATAGATATTACGAAGAAAAACAGTCATTCATACATTAAACTTCCATAAACAAGAGTCTTTGAAATAATATGAAATAGAGTGGCCATTTTGTACAAGCCATACGAAATGAATACGAATGTTTTAAAAGAAAAAACATATTAAGCCATTGGTTGCTTACCCCTAGCACTATGTGATGTCTGACCACCACCATCCCCTCCATCTCCATCATCTCACTACCACTTGCTTGGTCGTCGGAAGAAGAAGACCAAGTGAAAACAGGGTTCCTTACCCGTATCGCCTAAAGTAGCCGTGGAAGTCCCGGAAGAACATGAAATAGCTTGCCATAACTTCATTAAAAATCCTTTAACCTTATCAAGCTTCTTGTCAACTTTAGTGATATTGGATTGAAGAATTTGTTGGTTACGGCATACTGTAGAAACCGACTCACGTGGAGGAAGGCCCGGATTCGGAATCAAAATTTCGTCGTGTTGACGATGAGTTGAACTTTGACGAGATGAACCCTGAGATGCTTCACCTTCTAGATGTTGTGGTTGTCCTTGAGATAGTTGTCATTGGGTCCATTCTTCAGAAGTGATGATTGGAGGTGGTCGAGCAACCAGTAGCATCATTAATGACAAGGTGCGAGAATTTAAACATCCAACGGCAGAAATCTGCGAGTCCGGTTACGGAATCACATAAGCCTTTAGAAGTCGCATAATATATTCACTATAGTAGATGACATTCATTCGACTTTTGTTGAAGCTAAAAAATTCGTCAAGGATTAAACGTAGCCGGTTGACTTTAATGTTTTTGAAAATAGCGTACAAATGTTTGAAGTTATGTTCATAGACAAGTTCATAACTCCCGGTTCTCGGATTTATGGTTTTTATTAAAACATGATGTATAATTCTTGCTTTTGGTCATAGAGACATGGATTTGAGTTTATGCATGTCGTCTTCTAAAAACAAATAACTTATGTGGTCACGAACAACCAAGTCATAATGAATATTGGCCAATTCCATACCATCATTTTCGGTTCTCAAAATATGAGCCATTCGATCTAAAAAGAAAAAGACGGGTTTTCCATACACTAGACTCCATACACAATCTAGTTGATTTTGAATGGTTTGGTGACCCAAGTTAAGATTTGCATAGAATAATTTAACCATTATTTGATTGATTTTGTGTATATTATCGTAAATGTTGAATAACGATTCTAAATTGCTCCTACGAGCTAATTCTTGGATATGGTATGGAGAGAAATCAAAAAACTTAACAAACAAACCTTCGAAGATACGTGAATCTTGCATTCGTCTCCACCTCCTAATTGTGCTGTCATCAAATAGCCAACTTTGGATTTGCTCGTTTGAAGGAGGTTGAGAGGATGAAGAAGCTTGTCCCTTTCTCTTAAGAGCCATTAATTTGAATTTTTGGGGGAAAAATGGAGTTTTTAAAAGGCTAGTGTTTTGGAAAACTTTGATATCTGAGATGAGAATGGGGAAAGAAGGTAAAATAGAAGTTAAAAGGAGGAAAGTGGGAGGGTAAAAGCAATAAAGTACTCAGGTTTATGATTCATTCGATTGTCTCAATGCTTCAGTCGACTGAAGCTGAAAGTCGAAACTTTTCACCCATCTAGTCCAGTCAACTGAGGCACTGAAACAGTCGAATGACCATGTTTTTTCTATAAAAAAAAAATCACTACTGTGTCGGTCGACTGACCACCTGGTCTAGTTGACTGACCTGGATGAATTTTTATACTGAATTTTTTGGAGTAAAATGTTAATATATTTATATATGTGAACGTTGTAAGTTTATTATTGAATATTACAATTAGTTACATATTGATGAATGAAATAGAAATAAATTATTCCAAGAACAAAAACATACATACTTAGTAGAATTATTTGGAAATAAAAAAATGATAATAACAACTATGCTTTATTTTGAAGGGTTAGGCATCTTATAGCCCTTTAGTTGCTTGCGACTTGCATTCGATTCTTCATTGGGATCCCATGAATTCAGTGAGAAAGATGGTCGCAGTGCGGATGAATTCGAAGGTCGTCTAATAAGCGAAACAGCATTTTCATCTATCGGATGTGACGAGGTCCCGCAAAACTTCATTGCAATATGCTCGATAATTCCTAACCGTCTGGAGTTAATCTTTTGTTCGTAGTACATTTTATATTGGAGCATTAGTGATTCTTGTTGATAATGGTGCAAATCATCTAGCTTTTGTTTCTCGTTTGGAGATACATCAATTGTCTTCTTACTTTTCTTTTTATCCAGAGTATATCCAGTATGATAGGCAGAAGATGGTGAAGTTTTATGAACTGGAGTCTTTGATGAATTGTTTGAGGTAAGAATTTCGATAGAATCAGTGGATGAAGAGGTTGACATCTTGAAAAATAATTTTTGAAAGGAAAAAACGAATGAAAACTTTGTTTGTATTTCAGTTTTGTTGTATATAAAAAAATGAAGTATGCATATCTATTTATAGCATAATTTTAGAGCAAAAGTAGGTAGAAATAAGTAGCTTGTATTGAATTTAGTCCAGTAATAGGGTAGTTCGTTGGTTTTACTGTTGTTCGTTTTATTTTATGTAATGTTTATAAAATAAGTAAAGTATGTCTGTAAAGTTAAATGATACACATAATTTTTAGTATATACTTACTTCACTATATAATAGAATCCCCATTATAAACTGTAACAGAAATACTCAATGGCTCAGGTGGTTAAGACACTTGGGCTATTCACAACAGGTCATGGGTTCGAGTCTAGTATAGTCAGAATTACGAAGTTTTTGTAAAAAAATTATTTTTGAGTTTTTGGTCAAAATTTTTGTATTTTATTTGTATATCTTTAATTGACATTGTACGGAATTCACAACGTAATTTTATAAAAGTATTTTTTAACAACGGCTTAGTAAAAATATCGGTTAATTGATTTTCAAATTGTACAAATTCTAAATTTATCACTTCTTTTTCTATATTATCTCGTAAAAAATGATGCCTAATATCTATATGTTTCGTTCTTGAATGGTTTACTAGATTTTTGGATAGATTTATTGCACTAGAATTATCGTAGTAAATAGTTGATTTTGATAGATTGACTTCGAAAACTTTAAGTGTCTGTTGCATATAAATTACTTGTGTGCAAGATAGTGTCGTAGAAATATATTCTGCTTCACGAGTTGATATTGAGACACGGTTTTGTTTCTTGCTAAACCATGATATTAAAGATTTACCGATGAAGTGACACATACCGCTTGTACTTTTTCTATCTATTCGTTATCCTTCGAAATCAGCATCGCTGTATGATACTAACTCGAACGAGCACTCTTTTTGGATTGAAAAGTCCAAAATTTATAGTTTTACTAAGATAGAATAGTACTCGTTTTACGGCATGTAAATGTGACTCTTTTGGGTCGGCTTGAAATCATGCACATAGACACACACTTCATCATAATATCTGGTCTTCTTGCTGTTAGATAAAGTACAGATCCTGTCATACTACGATATAGTTTTTGGTCTACAGTTTTGTCGTTTTCATCTTTATCAAGATAAGTTGTTGTGCTCATAGACATTTGTTTGGAAGAAGCGTTTTCCGTTCTAAAACATTTGATAAGATTATTGCAGTATTTTTCTTGATTAATAAATATTCCATTTGAATCTTGTTGTCCGAGAAAATATGATAATTCTCTCATATGGGATATTTCAAATTCTCTAATCACTATTTCAGAAACTTCATTACATAGTTCATTATTATTTAAGCCAAATATAATGTTTCCGACATATATTTGAACTATCAATATATCATTTTTAGAATGTTTTATAAATAAAGTTTGATCTATTTTCCCTACTTCGAATCCTGAATCAATTAGATAGCTTTTATGGCGTTCATACCAAGCATGTGGTGCTTGTTTTAAACCATATAAAGCTTTCTTAAGTTTATAGACATTGTTTGCACCAAAATTGGTCACAACACTCATCGGGAGTCGTTGAAGAGATAATAATCAAGAGTATGAACTGAATATCGATATTATCTAACAAAAACTCCAATCAATAGTAAAGTAAATGCGTAGACAAGCGATTTATAGTGGTTCGGCGTATTGCCTATGTCCACTATGAAGTTTTTGTAATTTTATTGATTCTCTTTCAATGATTACAAGTTGTTACAGCGATCATTAGCGATTTACAACTGGAAATTCGAAATCAACAGCAAAAATATGATGTAGGATGATGGAGATCTCGTTCAGGCAGAGTCTGGGCGCTTGAGATTCGAAAGATCCTTTTTCTGTTGGCCTGGGGCTCTATTTATAGGTGTAGGATGCTGATATTTCGCTGAAAACTTGGGAGACCACTTCTGGCACGTGAGGGGGCCCACGCGTCCGGCCTCAGGAAATTTGGGCCCACTTTAGCATCGATTCAAACTCCATTCGAACCAATCATGAAATCATCCAATCGATGTGAAATTTGGTGTGGACATTCTTCAAAATGTATGCAAGCTTCTGTGAAAATTTTGTGGCATTTGGATCAGTAGATTGAGAGATATGTTGGATACGAGATGACGTTTTTCGTGTAGCTGTTTAGTTCGAAACCATCCCTTCGAATCGATGGTTTCGAATCGATGGTGGCACCCGCCTTCGTGATGACTTGGAGAGCAAACCTCGAATCGATCCAGTCTCACTCCGAGTTGACCGCTTCGACTCCATGTATCTCGGCGCATTCGAACCGATGATGACACGTCATCGTGGATAGTTGACTTGATGGATTCGAACGAGGCTTCATCGATGGGTTCGAACAAGGCATCATCGATGGGTTCGAACGTGGCTTCATCGATGGGTTCGAACGAGGCTTCATCGATGGGTTCGAACGAGGCTTCATCGATGGGTTCGAACAAGGCATCATTGATGGGTTCGAACGAGGCTCCATCGATGGGTTCGAACGACCGATGCTTGATGGGTACGAACTTGTGTTTCTCTAGTGGATACGAGCTTTGCAACATCTCCGTGGATTCGAACTCATATGCTCTGATGGAGGCGAAGTGGAGTGACTTCATGGACTCGAAGTACTTCAACCTGATGGATATGAAGTGGAGTGATCCCATGGATTCAAAGTAAGAGGAAGCCGATGGGTTCGAACTCATGATCTTCTGATGGATTCGAACTTAGGGTTATTTCCTCCAACTTGAATCAATCATAACTTGAGCGTATGAACTCGGATTGACTTGAAATTTGAGATGCTGACTCCTATGACCTTCCTCATCGTATCCTATCAATTGTAGCTCACATTGGACTCGGACAAAATTCAGCGTTATCCATAATGAAACGAAGTATGACCAACCTATGAGACGAACTGTCCTTTGTTTTTGATCGATCTTGTGGTATCACAGCTTTGCCAAAAAGCGGGATAACATTATCCCCCCAAAGTACATCTTGTGGAAACATGACGTGCTTTGAATAGCTGCAATTTCTTTCTGAACAATTATTGCTCTCTTTTGTTGAGATTCGTACTATGTATTGCTGTAACCTTGCGTTGATATGATTGATTGCTGTATAATAGTGCTTAGCCATTGGCTGTTGCATTTGTAACAAGATGAGTATTCGATCTCTGTAAATGTTTAAAATCGAATGTTTGTCCGACATATATGCACATATGTTAGTTTGACCCTTGTTAATGTCGTGCATCCACGAGTCGTTGCTAATTTTGTTTGCTATTGGATTTCGTATCAATTCTCTCCTCAACCGATTTGGAAATTTGAGTTGAGACAACGCTTGATGGTTGTTTTGAAAAGTCCCTTCGTATCGATCCTCTCCTGAACCGATGTAGAAGGTTGAGGGAATCGAATTTGTGTTGCGCGGATGTAATATTTCGAATCGATGGGTATGAGCATCGATGGATACGAGATCAACATTCGTATTAACAAAGTATGCCTATGCTATGATGGGTACGAAATCGACATTCGAACCGATGGCTTGGACGAGTATGAAATGTTCATTCGTACCGATGAGAAGGATGGATACGAAATAGTAGTTCGTATAGATAGGAAATGATGGATACGAAAGCGTCATTCGTATCGATAGGAAATGATGGATACGAAATCGTTGTTCGTATCGGTAGGTTGCGGATGGAGTTGTGAATAGGGGATTCGAATTGATATGCCCGCTGTTTGTTTCGCATCGATGCGACTCGATGCTCTGCTGTGTATTTCGTATCGATGAGGCTTTAAGCGCATGGATTCGAAGGCAGATTTCGAACCGATCTGTTAATTGACCGGTTGTGACCGGTCGAGTTGACTGGGATACGAAACGTCTCGGTTGCCTTCAAGGGTCCATATAAATAGCAGGGGATTTTGCCATTTTTCAGTTTTTACTTTTCACTTTTGCCTTGTGTTTACTGTGCATTGCATCGTCTCGAAGCTTCAGAGAGAAAATACTGTATCACGTCTCTGAATCAATCAAGATCCAAGTCTTTAATTCCTTGAATCCATCACTCAAATTAGGTAATTAGCCTCGAATCCAAACGGCAAAGCTATTTCGGACCTATCTCTCCTTTATCGATTAGCCACTCTGGTGATTGGTAAACTAGATCTGGTTTGGAGGAGCTTCGAAACCATCTGGGGACTCATGCTCGAATCGATGTGGGCGGCATCATTTTCCTTTGGATTTCGCATCGATCCCTGGGATGCCCTCACGGGGGTGACGCAGTTCGCACCGATTGGCGATCTTGATGGTTCCATTCGAATCGATGGACCTCGAATCCATCAGCCATCGGTTCGAAGTCCTTAACTTTAGATTGATACGAATTGTATCTTTATGACCGATACGAAGGGTATCGATTCGAACGTGATCGATGTCAAGTTGAGGTTTTCCTAATCGGTACGAACCAGTTAACCAAGGATCGATTCAAAGTCATCCATCATTGATCGATTCGAACTCGACACCTGATCATCGATTCGAAGCGCGCCTTTCTGCATCGATTCGAAGTGGTATTAGGATGGGTTCGAATGAGCTTCCTGTGATCGGTTCGAATCCTCCATGATGGATACCAAAGTTTGACATTTTCTAAGCATAATTCCGGGGAGCATCATTCCTGCATATTTGGACTTGAATATTAAACTGCATACTTGATCACCTTTCAAAGCTCGTCGATGGAACCATAACAACTTCTATCCGAATCAATTTCCATCATATAAACGGTTTAGTAATGACGGTCAGCGATGACGGTCATTATAACTGGAATCTGTAGCTTTGTCGTTTGCATATTTCCTTCAACTCTACAACATTTATTCAAGTAGTGCATGGCATTGTACAACATACATTCATACACTTTACACTGGGGAATGCACGGGTCCTTTGTCGTCTAACGATGGTTTCTCATGAGTTAGCTAGTTATGGAACCTTCAAGTTCGCAGCAGCAGGAGATTCAAAGTACAATTACTTCGAGACTAGAGGTTCCGAATATTGAACCTGAGATCATCGGTCCAGCCCCGGACGAATTTCCCAATGCGTCTTTTATTGCCAATCCATCGGATTCCGTTCAATCCAATATTTCTGAAGATATGTTGGGGAGAATATGCTTAAGGCACGGCCTGTCACTGGACGACGTGTTATTACAGGGACCGATGATAGACCACACAATCCGCCGGAAGGATATACAGCATTCAATCGCCACACATGCGCGGCCGGGACGCTTCCTCCATTCAATGAGTACATAAGGGAAGTACTGTCTTTTTTGAGGATCGCCCCATCTCAACTACACCCGAACGGATATGCTTGCGTGAATAGTTTGTTCATTGTCTTCATGGAGTACCTTCATGGACCACTGATCCCGACCGAGATCAGATATCCATTCAATTTCAAAACAAGAGGTGATTACCTTTCCTTCACATTTCTGCAGGCGGTGAGGAATTGTCAAGTGGTCACTGGTCCTGGACCAGGCTAAGCTACTACAGGACAAAATGGTTTTACGTCAGACGTCCTCCAGGGTTTGCCCGGCGATGGTTATTCAGACGTAAGTATAGCTGAGTTCTCAAATAATTACTTCGGCAATTGAAGTCGAAGTGAAACTTATATTTTTTCCTTTTTACAAAAACGATTCAGCGACCCGAAGGTGAACAATTTAAGGAGATAGAACGAGTACTCCGGGGAGTCCCGAGCGAAGATAGGGATATCGAGTTGCTTTTGACGGATAGGAATCTCCGGACTTACGGGTTAATCGAACGAGGGCAGAGCATAAAGTTTGACGGGGCACTAAGGACCGTCTCGAAAAAACGAGTCAATCAAGAGAAGCCCAAAGTTATTATAGCCGAGGAAGTCGATTCTGAAAGAACCCATACTGATGATGAGCCATTGACCGAGCCCACAGATGTAGTTCAGGATGTTACACAGCAGAGAAAAGGCAAGGCCGCCATTGTTAAGCCAACTAAGAAGGGGAGATGGAAATCGGTTGTCACGGCCCGATCCGCTCCCGGAGTTAGAATTTCGAAGATGTCTCCTCCGAGAACTGAAAATCTTTATGAAGGGCTCGCCGATATTCCAATCCCGGACGATGTGTCCCTGCAGCATGATGTCGGATTGGAAGAACTTTCAGAAACTTTAGTTTTGGGCGAGTCTTTTCCCACTGATGTGGCATACACATCCGGTTGGTCGGGGGGGTGCACATTTATACATATTTCACAACACTGCATAACCTTTGGCTGTAAACTACCTGTTTCGAAAGGTGATTAATTCTACTTTATTTTGCTCTGTAGATACTATTTCTGGGCGAGGTTCAATGTTAGGGAGTCTCTGACATGCCCGCAAGTCTTCATATCATGATTCGCGCAGACGAGAAGGGGACAGAGATTACGACCAGGGACGCCCAGGGTATTCTGGTCAAGAAAGATATGATACAGATAGAGGCTATAAGCGTCGATCTCGATCGCATACTCCTCCTCCTCCCAGAGATCCCATACAACCTCCTGCTTATGTCTCTCGTCCCTCTGAATCTTCACACTACATGTCGGCTTCTCAATCTTCTAGGCATGAATCTCGCCATTCTAGAAGCGACACAATAACTGCTGTCGTTATAGAACAGCCCCCCCATGGAAATTTCAGAGGAAGGAGCAATCAAGCTTGCTCAGCTAAAGAAATTTTTTCCAAACATCTGCTTTGACAACTATATCTTTCCTCCACATTTAAAGAAGATCCCGGAGGAAGCTAAGCAGTTAGTACATGACTACGTGCATGATTTTTATGCCCAGTACAAAGAGTTGTCGAAAGCGGCAGATAAAGCATCGACGTTGGCCTTTGAGCGAGCGACCATTATTGAAAAGCTACAAGTCGAGTTGGCTCAAAAAGATCGCATCATACAAGTGCTGAACACAGAAGCCGAATCATCTCGAAAATCAGAGATGGAGGCTCTTACGAAGGCCGATGAAGCTCAAGCGGCCATGGATAGGATGAAAAAAGAGCACTATGTCACGGTAGAAGACATGGGCCACCGGAACACCATCGTCACCGCCGAGCGAGATGCGGCTTTGAAAGATCTTAATGAGCTTAAGGCTAAATTTGCCGAAATCATTAAAATTAGAGACGATGCACATAACGCGGTGCAAGAAGCATGCGAACAAGCCGTAGTGCTTCACACTGAAAGAGATGTGGCAGTGGCCAAAGTTCAGGCAGTTGAGGCTGAGGTTGAGGAGAATGTTCAAAGGGCAGAGGCCAGGCTGGAGGCCAACATCGAAGACCTCCTCGTTTCTTACAATGCCAATGTGCTGAGGCATATAAATTTGGCCTGGCTTCAGGATTATCCGATGCATCTCCGCAACGCTTGGGTCTGATTTGTTGAGGAGGAAGGAGAAGCGCACCCGGACGCATCATTCGACCAGTTCGAGCTTGAGAACCGGTTGCTGATCGATGATGAAAAGAAGATCCTTCACGATGCCATAATTTCTCATGAGAAGGAGATGATTGGTGGCCAGCACCGGGGGATTGGGGAAGGATCGGGTGTCGAGCGTCACGCTACTATTCTTGAATTTACTGCTCCACCTTCGTTAGAGCCTGTATCTGTGGTCGATCCACAATCCGTTCCAGCTTACGACCCAGAACAGCCGCAGCTATCTCCTATTCAGGAGCATACTTCTGAGGCCGCTCAGCCGTCCGCAAGCCAAACTGAGGAAGGTACTCCGAACTTATCTCAAGTGTATTTCGAACGGAGAGTTTGTTTTGAAGCAGTTACTAATAACTTATTCTTATCTTTGCTTAGTCACTGGAGTTGCGCCGATTGCCGCGGCTCAAGAATCGAGTAAAGGGGAGAAGGCCATCACTACCGAGACTACCGTCGTAACAGCAGTATCAACTGAGGCGGCGTAGGGGGGCAGATTATCTCTTGATGAACAAATGGTGAGCGAGCTGCTCGGCGAGTAGGGTGGCTTCTCTACAGACTTGTCGTTCATCGTTAGTGACCTCCCGCCAGCCTCTTGCTCTTCAATGCAGACTGTAGATGCCCCCAGGAAGGCCCAAGTGACTCGTGATGAGGAAATTCTGGCCGAGATTCATGCGGAATTAGAAGCTGCGGGGCAAGGTGGTAGTGTTGGTGGCAGTACGGCGGCGCATAGCCTGGCACCTGTAAGGATAATATCAACGGGTGGTATTATCCCACCTTCCGTTACGAATCCGGTCCCTCCAACACCTCCAGTGGGAAGCCTTCATGTAGATTCAAGCTCTGAGGAGGACATCGACATTATGCCCCCGGCCGAAGAGCAACCACCGGAGAGGAAGCGCTCCAAACGAAGGATCTCTGTTTCTAGCGAGTCCGAGGACGAACCGCTGATAAGGAGATTCAAAAAGAAGAAGTAGATGGGTCGTTTAAGCGGATTTTTTGATAGATATGAACTTGTGTTTGTTTTCTGCTAGTAGGCCGTGTATAGACGCAGGTTCGGCCCCTGCAAGTAGGAATTCCTTTTTGGAAGAACTTATTTGCATGTAAGTCCTTGTCTCTAGTTAGTTGAAATAAAATTCAATTTCTTTGTTTCAATTCTCATTTCTTTTATGCTTAAGTGTTTGTTTTATTTGCCAAGTCTGAAAATCTTGGTCACAAGTTGTGATCGATTAATAAGTTGAACTTCGGACATTGCATCACTTTGGTTAGTGATTAACACTTAGCTTTTTTGCCCCGTAGTTTTGGGGAACAACATTTGTATTTTAGTGGCTGATCGCACTTATTGCAAATCTTAAGCACATGTCCATATTCTTGGGAATTAAGATAATTTGAGATTGATAACCTGGTTCGCACTCCAGGAATTTGAGAGATATCGATGTTTGTAACACAGTTCGCGCTCCGGGAACCTGGAATTGATGTTTATACTCCACTTCACGCTCTGAGAACTTGGAGTTAGTGTGTATGTTTGGGTTCGCGCTCCGGGAACCTGTAATCTATATTTATACTCCAATTCACGCTCTGGGAACATGGAGTTAGTGTGTATGTTTGGGTTCATGCTCCGGGAACCTGTAATCTATATTTATACTCCATTTCACGCTCTGGGAAGTTGGAGTTGGCCGATAGATGGTCAGTCATACCTGTTTGGGCTTTTTAGGAATTCGTTCACATTCTGGGAACGATGGACTTGATGTTTATACTCCAATTGGCACTCTGGGAAGTTGGAGTCCGTTCACACTCTGGGAACGATTTATTGAATGTTTATACTCCAATTCGCACTCTGGGAATTTGGAGTCCGTTTGCGCTCTGCGAACGAGTTATTGAATGTTTATACTCCAATTCACACTCTGGGAAGTTGGAGTCTGTTCGCGCTCTGGGAACGAGTTATTGAATGTTTATACTCCAATTCACGCTCTTGGAAGTTGGAGTCCGTTCGCGCTCTGGGAATGAGTTATTGAATGTTTATACTCCAATTCACGCTCTGGGAAGTTGGAGTCCATCCGCCCTCTGGGAACGAGTTATTGAATGTTTATACTCCAATTCACCCTCTGGGAAGTTGGAGTCCGTTCGCGCTCTGGGAACGAGTTATTGAATGTTTATACTCCAATTCACCCTCTGGGAAGTTGGAGTCCGTTCGCGCTCTGGGAACGAGTTATTGAATGTTTATACTCCAATTCACGCTCTGGGAAGTTGGAGTTAGCTGTAGGACTATCGTGTGTTGGTCCAGTTCAGCCTTTGATGTGATGGCTTGCCCCCGAGCTGGGGTTTCACTTAGTGAGTGGTCGGTCGTATCACAGTCATTCCCTATTTGAGTAAATTCCATTGTTTGATGGAATTCAGCTCTTCGTGTGTCGTGATTGTCGAACGTTGCATTCGGTGAATCACAGCTCTAACTTGAAGAGATAATATTTTATTGCTGAAATAAGAAAATATGGCAAAGTGAGTGCCTTATTACGAATTCAAATTTCATAATGTAAAGGAAATTGCAAAGTCATAGATTGAATGAGCCTGTCATGTATGACAGTGACGAAGATCTTCGTCATTCCAGGCTCTTGAGAAAGTTGGTACGCCACTGATGGCGTTTATCACCAATCTCCCGCGGGGACAAGTGGAGTCCTCCTGTCTCGGTCGATTGGGTTCATTGTTTGGATTGGATGGGCCCGCTTCTCTGGGCTGCGGTGTCCGCACAAACTGTTCAAGCTTCCTTTCTCTGATCAGTTTTTCAACGAGATCATGTAAGTGACGATACTCGTTCGTATTGTGCCCATAGCTTTCATGGAACCTGCAAAACTTTCCTGTTTAGATTTGTCTCTCTGACGACGGTTTTGGTGCAGGTTTTTGGTACTGAATTGTATCACAGGTTTGTAAGTACAAGTCCTCTAGTGATGTATCAGAGGAGTGTAACTGTCAAACATTGGATTCTTGCGCTACGGACCATGATTTTGATCTCGTTTTCTATTCTGATTCACGCTCTCTCTTCGCTGAGCTTGTTTTTTTTAACGTTCAACTGAACTTTTCTGGAGCTCTCACCGGACTGTTTGATTGCAACATTGCTTTGGATTCCTTCCGTGTTTGGCCCTGCATCGGTTTGTTTCCTAGACTGTTTTGCATCTTCCCGTTTCAGGAATTGAGCCACCTTGGCATGGAAACGGTCCAACTATGCAGGTGGTTTTCCAGCTAACCAGTTGCCAAACTCAGAATCGGGGTCGATCCCTTTAGTCAACGCCATGAGGATGGATTTATCGTTTGGATTGCTGATCTCCGCACATGTAGTATGGAATCTCTCTAAATAGTGCCTAAGTGTCTCTCCAGGAGCTTGAGTGACACTAGATAGAGTGTTGACATCCTTTGGCCTTGCGACGTGCATGCAGAATTGTTCAACGAATTTTGTGGCCAACTGGTCGAACGAAGAGATGGATCGAGGTGGCAGTCGAGTAAACCACATGGTAACGATGACCCCCAAGGATATGGGGAAACTACGACACTTCACTGCATCGTCGGCTCTGGCAGCGGTCATCGACCATTCATATTTCAGAATATGTTGGTTGGGGTCGGGGTTCCCTTTGTAAATGGGTAAAGGTGGCATTCTGAATCGCCGTGGGGGTTCAGAAGTAAGGATATCGTCCGTAAAAGGAGTGTGACTTCGCGTAACTCCCCAATCGTCATTTGTGAATACCTGGCTTTCACGGATCATTTGACGTATCATAGTTGAAAGATCCGACATTTGCGCGTTCTGTGCGGCTAGCACCGGAGTATGGTTACGTTCCATACTTTGGGGTTGAACCGGATGTCGTCGACTGTCCAAGTCTTGCCTTCTTGGCTCATAGTCCTCTAGGACGTACGGTTCAGGAGTACGTCCGCTATGACGACGGTCCAGGTCCGACTGATCTTGGGCGTCGACTGCTGGTTTAGCCGCAACGTTAGTAGTGCGATATTCTGTGGCGTGGTGAGGAACAGCACCTCCTCGGGAGGAGGGTCCAGTTTGAAAACTGGCTGATGGACCAACTCTCAGTTGTCCAACGGTCAGTGTTGGTTGATCTCCAGCGGCTGGCATGTGACCCCTTCCTAGTCAGGGTCGTGGAGGTCGATTATGATAATCAGAAGATTAAGAACTTTCGCTGGAGGAGCATGAAGCATGGTCTCTCTTGGAACTTTTTCACTTCTGGCGATCCAGCTTGTTGATCAGCTCGGCGTTAGCACGTAGCTGTTCCTCTAGTTTTTGCCGACTCTGGGTCAGCTCTTGGAGTAGCGACTGGAGCTCTTGTCGGGTAACCGGACCTGATGGTTCCGAATGTCCAGTAGCATCTTGATTAGATGGAGGTGGTGGCACAGGATTCTGTCGATCCTGTTCTTCATGATTGACAGCGTTTGAGGTGTTTCTTGTGCTAACCATCTTGAAAGTTGAATGCCTTTCCTTAGACTTTTGCAAAGCTGAATAGAATAGAAGGGATTTGAAGTCGGGATCTGGATCTCTCTCTTAGATTTATTCAATCTGGTATCGATGACAGATCCAAAGAGCAGAAGAAAATCCAGGTTTTCTCAGTGAAAGCACCAAAGTGTTTGCACCAAAATTGGTCACAACACTCTTCGGGAGTCGTTGAAGAGATAATAATCAAGAGTATGAACTGAATATGGATATTATCTAACAAAAACTCCAATCAATAGTAAAGTAAATGCGTAGACAAGCGATTTATAGTGGTTCGGCATATTGCCTACGTCCACTGTGAAGTTTTTTGTAATTTTATTGATTCTCTTTCAATGATTACAAGTTGTTACAGCGATCAACAGCGAGTTACAACTGGAAATTCGAAATCAACAGCAAAAATATGATGCAGGATGATGGAGATCTCGTTCCGGCAGAGTCTGGGCGCTTGAGAGTCGAAAGATCCTTTTTCTGTTGGCCCTGGGGCTCTATTTATAGGCGTAGGATGTTGATATTCCACTAAAACTCGGGAAACCACTTCTGGAACATGAAGGGGCCCACACGCCCGGCCTTAGAAAATTTGGGCCCACTTTGGCATCGATTCGAACTCCATTCGAATCGATCATAAAACCATCCAATCGAGGTGAAATTTGGTGTGGACATTCTTCAAAATGTATGCAAGCTTCTGTGAATATTTCGTGGCATTTGGATCTGTAGATTGAGAGATATGATGGATACGAGATGACGTTCTTCGTGTAGCTGTTTAGTTCGAAACCATCCCTTCGAATCGATAGTTTCGAATCGATGGTGGCACGCGCCTTCGTGATGACGTGGAGCGCAAACCTCGAATCGATCCGGTCTTCACTCCTAGTTGACCGCTTCGACTCCATGTATCTCTGCGCATTCGAACCGATGATGACACGTCATCATGGATAGTTGACTTGATGGATTCGAACGAGGCTTCATCGATGGGTTCGAACAAGGCATCATTGATGGGTTTGAACGAGGCTTCATCGATGGGTTCGAACGAGGCTTCATTGATGGGCTCGAACGAGGCATCATTGATGGGGTCGAACGAGGCTTCATTGATGGGTTCGAACGAGGCTTCATCGATGGGTTTGAACGAGGCATCATTGATGGGTTCGAACGTGGCTTCATCGATGGGTTCGAACGACCAATGCTTGATGGGTACGAACTTGTGTTTCTCTGGTGGATACGAGCTTCGCAACATCTCTGTGGATTCGAACTCATATGCTCTGATGGAGGCAAAGTGGGGTGATTTCATGGACTCAAAGGACTTCAACCTGATGGATACGAAGTTGAGTGATCCCATGGATTCGAAGTAAGAGGAAGCCGATGGGTTTGAACTCATGATCTTCTGATGGATTCGAACTTAGGTTTATTTCCTCCAACTTGAATCAATCATAACTTGAGCGTATGAACTCGGATTGACTTGAAATTTGAGATGCTGACTCCTATGATCTTCCTCGTCATCTACTATCAATTGTAGCTCAATCTGGACTCGGACAAAGTTCAGCGTTATCCATAATGAAACGAAGTATGACCAACCTCTGAGACGAACCGTCCTTTGTTTTTGATCGATCTTTTGGTATCACAGCTTTGCGAAAAAGCGGGATAACAGACGTGATCTTGGTATTTTTCAAGAATAAATAAAGGAGGTTGTTCAAAATAAACGTTTTCTTTAATATAACCATTTCAAAATGCACTTTTAACATCCATTTGATAGAGTTTAAAGGTATTAAAACATGTCTACGCTAATAAGATTCATATTGCTTCTAGTCTAGCGACTGGAGCAAACGTTTCAACGTAGACTATTACTTCTTCCTGGTTATATCCTTGTACAACTAGTCTCGCTTTGTTTCTAGTTATATTTCCTAATTTGTCTGCTTTATTTTTATAAACCCATTTAGTTCCTATAACAGTCTGATCAGTCGGTCTGGGTACGAGTTCCCAAACTTCATTTCATTCAAACTGTATAAGTTCTTCTTGCACAACGATAATCCAATTTTCATCAGATGATGCTTCCTTAGTATTTTTAGGTTCTATAGTAGAGCGAAAAGCTACATTCCCCATTAAATTTAGTTGATTTCTAGTTCGAACATTTGAATTTATTTCTCCAATTATATTTTTTGTAGGTTGATTTCGTAAGACTCTTCGAGAAGATCCTATCGTATCAGTAGTACTTTTGTTTTCTAAATTATTAATAATATTTTCATCTTCTCTAGAATCGTAAACGATATCGTCGTCGTCTCTTGAATTGTTTATTATTATATTTTTTATTATTAGTAAGTAAATCATTGTCATTAATTGTATTAGAAATAAGTTTAGAGTTCTCATTAAAAGATACATGGAATGACTCTTCAATAGTATAAGTTCATTTATTAAAAATTTGATAAACTTTCTTTGATTCGAATATCCAAGAAATATACCTTCGTGAATCAAATTTGCCAAGCTGATCTTTGATATTTAATTAAAACATTCTGATCCAAATATTTTAAAATAAGATATATTCGGTTTTCTACCGTTAAAAAGTTCGTAAGGAGTATCCTTGGTGAAAGGTCTAATAGAAACGCGATTCAAAACATAACAGGCACTTGCAACATCTTCAGCCCAAAAATGTTTTGGTAACGTGCTTTCATTTAGTAAAGTTCTTGCACATTCTTGTAGAGTTCGATTCTTTCGTTCTACAGCACCATTTTGTTGTGGAGTTCTAGGAAACGAAAAGTTATGAAATATTCCTTTCTTTATACAATAGTTATCAAACCGTATATTTTCAAATTCACCTCCATGATCACTTCTAATATTTTTAATTCTAATAACTTTTAAATTTTGAATTTGTTTAACAAAAGTTTTGAAACTTTCAAAGGTATCACTTTTATTTTTCATAAAGATAGTCCATGTATATCTAGAAAAATCATCAACTATTACGAATACGTATTTATTGTGATTTATAGATTGAATTTGGGTAGGTCCAAATAAATGCATATGAAGTAATTCAAGCGGTTGTAATGTCGAAATAACTTTCTTAGATTTAAACGAGGATTTAGTTAATTTACCAAATTGACATGAGTCATATATATTATTAACTTTAAAATTCATCTTTGGTAATCATTTTACAAGAATATTTTTAGAAATTTTATTTATATTTTTTAAATTGGTATGACAGAATCATTTGTGCCATATCTGGGGATCATTTTCTTTAGCTAATATACACATATCTGAGCAATGATTAGCTTTCATATTCAAAACATAAATATTTTTATATCTATTACCTTCGAAAATAAGATTTTGATTTTAATCAAGAATACTACATTTTTTGTCATGAAATGATATTTTAAAACCTTTATCACATAATTGACTTATACTTAATAGATTATGTTTTAGATTCTTAGCTAATAAAACGTTCGTAATAAGAGGTAAATTAATGTACTGTAATTTCTCACATCGCTTTTGTCGATGATATATCCCTTGGAATTGTCTCCAAAAGTGACAGAACCTACATTTTAGTATGTAATATTTATCAGCAAATCTTTGTCTCCTATCACATGTTTTAAGCAACCATTGTCGAGTATCCATTTTTCTCTTTTCTCGAGTGGGACCTACCAAAAATAGGAGATAATGTTGGTACCCACTTTTTTAATAGGGTCCTAAGAGTTAGGTCTTAGGAAACCAAACCCTAGTGGGTTTAGTATACCTTTTACAAATATAATTTTTATCATTATGAACATCTTCTATAAAAGAACTAATATAATTTTTCCTTATTGACTTGTTATTAGTTTTAGGTACCCATATATTTATAGTTTTAGAAACTAGTTTTTTTGAAGATGTGGATGTTTTATCATACTTAACTTTGTTTAAATTACTTGATAGTGAATTCTTGATTTTCTTCTTATATCCTAAACAATTTTTATTATTAACAGATTGTGAATTCTCAATAATTCTACATAAATTTTCTCTTCCTTTATTAAAATATGGAACATTTTAGCGATTCCTTCTAGTTTGGTCTTTAGACTTGAATTTTCTAGTTCTATGATTTTAATATTAGTTTTTAAAACATGATTTTCAGAAACAAGACCATCATTCTTTTCTTTTTGAGTTTCAATTTATTGACTCGATGATATAAGTTGAGAATTAATATTAGAAAGAGATTCTTGAGTTTTCTCATGTTCTTCTTCCAATATTTTCTTCTCGTCTTTAAGCATATCTCTTTAGAATTCTGCCTTGTTCTGGTTTTCTACAGCCTCTTTATATTTTCTTTTGAGACTCTTTAAAGTATCTAATAATTCAGAATTTATTACTATCATAACATCAAAAGTAAAATCACTAACCTCATTATCTTTGGCCATAAAGCATACGTTGGCTTGTTCATTATCGCTATCACTTTCACTTTAAAAAGAAGAGGAGGAATCTGAATCATCCCATATAACTGAAAAGGCTTTTCTTTTGAATTTTTCCTTCCTTTTATTTCGATATTCTTTCTTTTGTTCTGGACAGTCCTTCTGCATATGACCCTTTTTGTGACAATTAAAACACTCCATAATTGATAAAATAGTGGTTTATTGCTGTTTTAGCTTTTCTTTCCATTATTTTCGTTTCCTTTTCTATATTTTAAGAATTTCTTGAAGTTTTTGACAATAAAGGCTAGGTCGTCTTTGTTTGAAACTAATTCTTCTTGTTCTGCATGGAATGCTATATTTTTTATCCTGAGGTTGAGCTTGAACTCGTTTAGTCTGCAAATTCACTTCATAAGACATTAGATTTCCTATCAATTCTTCCGAAGTTATTTTTGGAAATATCATTCGCTTCTTCAATAGCGAGAACTTTTCATTCCCATTCTTCCGTTAATGAGTTAAGGATTTTCGATACAATATCAAAGTATGAAATTTTTTCTCTTAGTCCTACTAGTGAATAAAAGATATCCTGAAATCTTTAGTAGATGTCATTAATAGATTCATTTTCTTTCATTCTAAAGTTTTGAAACTAACTTTTGAGCATGGATATTTTGCTTTGTTTGACCTTGTTGGTTCCTTCATGTGTAACTTTGAGTGTATGCCATATTTCATATGCAGTATTGGACATGCTAACAATGTTAAACTCATTTTTATCTAAGGCACAAAACAACATATTCATGGCTTTTGCATTAGCTGTGTCAATCTTGGTTCTATGTATTTGACCAGATAGAATATTCTTCTGTAGGAATAGTATATTCCATTTGAGTTATATTCCAGGAATGAAAACCATTTACTTGCATATATATTCTCATTCGTGTGGCCCAATAGTTGTAATTCATGCCATTTAATAGTGGAGGACGTGCAATCGATTGTCCTTCAATAAAGCTAGTGTTAATGCTAGTGCTAGTGTTAGTGCCCATATTATTAGGTTATCAAATAAATATGTTACGGTTATATGATGACCTCGCTCTGATACCAAATGAAAGTGTGCTACTCTGATACCAAATGAAAGTGTGGCATCGATCACGTAATATGGGTATACGATAACACAGAGTATAGTGATGATAGCAATACAGTAAATAGTGCGGAATATAAAAGCAGTAAAGTAAAATGACAACAGATATTTTTTTACTAGTTCGGAGCACCTTCCTACGTCTAGTCCCGGACTCCTTTTGGAATTTCACTAAAACAACAACCCTCACTGAACCCGGACGAACAGGTCTATACAACCCTTGAGCAGCCGAACAGGGACCTGAGCAGCAGAAAAGGATTTCGCGTAAGCAGCCGGAGAGGACTTCACTCGCCTGAGCAGCAGAACAGGACTTCAACGAATACAGAAAGTAGTTTTGACTTTTGTGTATTCTGATAACACAGATTTGTCACTTATAGTACACCTTTCCTATAATCTTCTCCTCAAGTATAAATATATATATATATATATATATATATTTGAAGTATATGAAGAATAGAAAGGTATAGTATTGCTTTAATGCAGAATAATGGAAAGTATAATAGCAAATAGATTCCAAAGAGTTAGATTAGAGAGATAAGAAAATTCGTTTGTAATTCAGTGATTAAAAATCAAGTCTGAGTATGTATTTATAATGATTCCGAAGCAGCGACTGCTGGTGAAGATTTTCGATTGAAGTGTTGCATCCAAATCTTTTCGTAGAGGTTTGTATCTCTTCACAAAAAGTCGTGTCTTTTGGAAAAGTGGCCATTGTAGAAATTCAGTCAACTGAGCCTCCGGGTCAGTTGACTGAATATTCAAAGTAATTTTTAAATATATATTTGTACATCTGTGCACCTGTGTATGTTGCATAAATTTTCCAGTGTTAGTCGATTGGACCTCTGGGTCAGTCGAATGACTTGGTGAAATCTATGCAACATTCACGGTTTACACAAGTATAGAAATATATATAACTTTAATTACTTTTATAATTTAATATATGTACATATATGTATAAAATATTTAGGAAATAGAATTATTAAATATATAAGCTAATATATACGTAACTGAGGAGAGATTTTAACAGCATTGACCTAAGACTCAAAAACAAAATAATATAATTGATCCACCGTTTTTGAAGTCTTGTCTCCTTGTAGTATATATTCTCTTTTTGTCATAGCAATAGTCAAATCTGATGTCGTAGTGACAGCTTCGTGTCATGAATCAAAACCAAGTCTCAACAACGTCTACTTATATTTTTGTTGATCATCAAAGTGATGATCAACCATTACTGTACCGAACACTGACCATTTTATATGTTTTTGGTTGTGGAAATTAGGTTGAAGGGCTTTTATTTGCAGGGTGATAAGTTTTAAGGACAGCACTTTTGAATAATTAGTTTTAAGGACAATTTACAGCATAATGATAAATTCATTTATCTTTTTAAGTTATACAGGAAAATGATAGCTCCTTTTATCATTATTTCTTTATGACTGAAAGTGATAAATTCTTTTATCTTTTTCCTGTAAAATTTCCTTAAAACTAATTTTTCAGAAGTAGTGTTCTTAAAACTGATTACCCTGCACAAAAAATCCCTTGAAGTAAAAATCCCCTTTTTGGTTCTTGTCTTATAATAAAAATATAAGTGCTCTCCATTTAAATAGATCATTCTTTCATCAAAAAAATATAAGTATTTTAAACATACAATGTATTATGTAATTAATTTTAGTAGGCAAATAGTAGTAGAATTGGATGATCTTTTGTAGAGGTAATGTTCATGACATACAAATCACACCTGCAAAAGATGGTCAAAGTAGGACGATCATAATGTGTACCCTCCTCCGTATCCGGTACCCAAATATACCAATATCTGATACCTTAAGTGTGCTGCATCAGTAAGCGATTGATAATGAAAAGCATTCAAAAGTAAAATACAACAAATCATAGTGGAACCTTATAGATAATCTCACAACGCATAGAAAAATATAATAACAGCACATGTAAAACAAGTAGACAATATAACCTAACGAATTGGAATAAAACATAATTTCAAGGTAAAAAACAAAAAATCGTAGAATAACCTATAAAACATCTCACATCATATAGACAAAATATATTAACAACACATGTAAAACAAGCGAGCTAGTAATATAAACAAATGAACCAATCGAAGTGGAGTAGATTCATCAGATTATATATAAAATAGAGTAAGATTTACATCGAGGTCAAATAAACTCTAAGTAACTATCACTAATAATGGATAACTGCTAGATAGCTCCACGTAACACTGCACGGTGAAAAATAAGCGATTGGAGCTCCAAATATAGATATATAAGAAAGCAGCAACATCTTATTCATCCCCTGCTTGTTCCATGGGCTCTCTCATACCTATCTCTCAATTTACTCTTTTAAGGATACCTAAGAAGCAACTCAAATAATCTCTGGTCAGATAAAAATCTAGCATTAGTGATTTATAATCTTAAAATACATATTAGCAATAAAAACTGTAAATAAGAAACAGATAGTATAGAAAATCATATTTGGCTTGCCGCTGTGACGATCCAGAATTTTTAACAATTTAAAATGGAATAATTAATTTTAAATATTTAAAAGTTAATTTTAACTTGAATTCCATATATCAATACTTACTTGATAATTAAATCATTGAATTATATAGTTTAAATATTGAATTTAATAATTGAAATTGGGTAAATTGTTGAATCTGAAATTTCTAAGTATGTTTAAATAATTTGAAGACTTATAAAATTTATAACGATGATACTGAAGATAATAGAATGGTTGAAATTTAATTTAAAGGTGATTTGTTCAGTTTTGAAATCATATCGTTTAAATTGAATTTAAAAATAGCCTTTTGAGGCACACTCTCGGAATTCGACGAAACCTGTTCCATTGGATCCGTAATAGTTAGTTATTATCGGATTTCAATTTTCGTAGTGTTTGGATTTACCATTTGCTCGTACGGGTGAGAAACGCATCGAAATTAAAACCGATAATTTATTATTTTAAATCGATTTATAAAGAAAACTTCCACATAAGATTAAATTAGCCTCCGAAACACGTTCCACTGTGTTCGGAATGCGGGTAAAACCTTATAAACGTCTATCGGCATGCCTGCTTCGGGGTTCGGGATTTCGCGTTATAAAACACGAGATATTTTAAATATTTAATTATATAATAGTCAGGCGTACTCAGAAAGTCATTCATATCTTTATTATACGTCTCCGTCCCTCTCTATCTTCCTGCTGAAATCGAACTCGAATTATAGAAAAAAAAGGGCCGAAGCCGGCTCTGCCTAAATCCCTAAGTCACTTACGTCTTCAGTAAAAAAATAAAAAAAATTATAAATGGCGAAGCAGAGTAATTCAAGCTCGTGCTCGAGAAGCCTAGCCGAAGTCGCGACCGCTTGAAGGTAGGTTGGTGGAGTCGCGACAGTAAGGCAGGTCTCGACGTCATGAGGTGACGTTGGCTGAGGCAATCGTAGGGGAAGTATGGCGTGGGAAGGAACTTACGATTTGGGGTGGCGCGGTGTCAAGGCGACACGATGGAGTTGTGGCGTACACGCCCGTGGGCTGTGGTGTGCGCATGCAGGATTAGTTCGAGCTGGATGAAGGCGTGCGATGTTGGGGCAGGCGTGGGGGCTGAAGCAAGGAAGTAAGGAGGGAGCAGTTGCTATTTTGATGAGCGTAGACCGAACGAGGTCGTTAGGGTAAGGTTTATTGGTTCGCTAATAAGTGATTAATTTAATTAAAGTATTTAGTCGATTTATTTAAGTTAGAATTTTAACAGGTAATTTATGTTATTCGAAATTTAATTCAAGGGCCAGATAAATAAAACTAGTCGAGTAGATTCATAACTAGAAAATCTACGCAATAGAATTTATTTGGACGATCAGCAAACTTATAAATCAAGGTCAAAAATCGAGGAAACCAAGGCAAAATTGAAGTGGATTGCAAATAAAAGCAAAGGTGAGTAAATCTCACTCTGTTGGATTTTTATTTAAATTTAAATGGTTAATTTAAATAATTGGATGAATGATTGAATTGTTGGATGTTTACTGATGATTTGGTGATTTTAGTTTTGGTTGGTTCTCGGGTTAATTGTTGTTTGACTCGAAGTATTCGGGGTTTAAGCTATTTTAAAATTAAAAAATAAACAAGAAAATATTTTCATTCTAAAGTTACTAAAGGCTTAATAAATTGTGATTTATTTAAATAGTAGGGTAATTAAAATGTATAATTAATTAATTCAATTAATTATGATTTGGGTTGATTAATTTAGTAATTAAGGGTTTGGATTAATTAATTAAGGTTTAAGTTAATTAATTAAGTTGAATTAATTTAGAACAATCAGTGGATGGTTTGATGGATAATTACTTAATGTAATAAATAAAATATAATTACTTTGTGAAATTAATCAAGAGATAAAGTAAGAGAATTAAATTAAGGAGAATTAATTTATTTAATTAAGTAAATGAAAAGGTAGATAATCACAGGTAGAGATAAATCAAGAATGATTAATGTTTGCGGTTTAATTAACGATTAATTATTTAATATAATTAATTTAGCTTAGGATAAATCGAAAATATAATTGGAAATCATAAGCTTATATAATTTATGATGTAATTAAGATTGATAAATTGAAATTGATTAATCCATAATAAGGGTCGTATGAAGAATTAATTAATATAAATAATTAAGAAATAATGTAATTAATATAATTAATTAATTTATGAAGTAATTAAGATTATTTATTGATTTTGGTTAGGAATAATTAATATCGTGTAATTAACCAAAGATAATTACTTGAATGTAGTTGAAAAATAATTAATCCAGGATGATTAATTAGTTAAGATGAATCATGAAGGGTTGACTAATTAATTGATTTGGAATTAATAAATGTTAAATGAAGAAATCTAAGTAATTGAGGTTAGAAATTCAATTATAATCAATTGAATTAACTTGGAAGTGATCAAATTTGCTTATGGATGATTGAATGGTATTGGATGCTTTGAATAAATTGATATATTTAGTATGAAATGTTGTGTATGCCATTTGAATAACTTGGGTTAGAATGACTTGAGACTCGAAGAGACCGGGTTCGGGTATTAGAAAATACTCGAAACCACTTCGAATTTTTATAAATTGATATGTGAAATCTATATGCTGGAGTGAAGTGATTTAAATGAATTGGACTATTTAAATCTAAGCCTTGGTACTTAGGAAATGGATGTATGGAATAAATGATGTCTATAACTAATTGTGGCTTTGTGAATGGTTTTATATAAGTTGTTTGCTTGAATATTCCATGTTAGTTGGGTTTACTAACTCTGGTTTCCAGCCTAACCCGGGTGTTACTTTGGTGTAATGCTCGGGTCAGACCGAGTATTACAGATTTTCAAGTAGGTACGTTCTGGAGCTCAGGAGGTGAGCTGGATGGCAAGATCGTATAGAGTATTTCCGCTGTATAATATTGTTGTGTATCTGTGGCATGATAATTGAGTATATTCAATGTCTGCATATATGTGACTCTGATGTATTATAATGTAATCAACAGATATAATATCCTTTGTAAACTGTTATTATTTATTATTATAATTTATCCGCTGCAAATGTGAGATGTTGATGTTTCTGTTCTTCTTCTTCTTCTATCTCTTTCTTCTTTTTCATAACTATCTGAAATTTCCGGGTTCGGAAATTTCGGGTCGTTACAATTGGTATCAGAGCTAAAAGGTTAAGCGAGAACCTTGGCTCTGGTGGGGATTACTCATTAAATAGAGTCCTAAGTACTCTAGAATGAGATGAGTTGAGAATATATATATATATATATATATATATATATATATATATATGAGAGCGTCCTTGTTATTTTCTTATATAATTTTTTTAAATGGTTTTGTATAAAATATATTTTGGTAGATAAAGCACTATCTCCTTCTAATAGATATTAAGGTGATTGGATGTTAAATAAATGTAATTAAATTAAGAAGTAATATAACACAACCAAATTGAAGTCTTGAATAGGAATTAAATTAAGTAAAAACAGAAATACAACAAAATTAAAATTTAATTAATTGAAAATGAAATTCTAAAATTAGAATTCAAAAATTAAATTGTTTTAAAGCTTTAAATAAAGGTAAGTTTGAAATGGATTCAAACTAAAATTTAACCTTGAATTTATAGAATTAAGAATAATATAAAAAGGAATTGGTATCTAGATATGATAACCTTAGGTATTATCATAAATAGTTATTGTGTTTAATAACGATATATTTGTTATTAAGTAAGCCAAATGAAGTAAATTTATCAGATGAGTATAACTTCTTAATTAAAGTGGCTTTTAAAGTTGAGAAGTTTTAAAACCTAAGTCTAGAAACAATCAATTGTTTCAAAGAGTTAAAGAAAATAACAAATAATATAATTCAGACTATTTTGAATATAGTCTTATTTTAAAATAAGAAATGTTTGGAAGATTTTTTTAAGGAATTTGTTTTGAAATTAAAACCAAGGGTGGTTTAAAATTTTAAAGTAGACTGGTGTGTAAAGGAAATAAATATGAAATAAACTCTAAGGTTGAGTTTTGAATTTTCCTTGTAATGTGATGTGAAACCCAAAGTGAAGCAAGTTTCAAACTTAGGTGGAAAGGATATTAATTTGAAGGTTTAAAATTCGAATTGGAATTGGGATTAAATTCAAACAGGAATTGAAATGATTTGAAATTGAAGTGGATTCAATTTGAAATTAGTCCAAATTTATTTGAATAATTTGGAACTGTGAATAAAGTCGAATAAGTAAGAATCAAGTGGCATTTGATTTGAAGTTGGAAAGAAATTGAGAATTAATTCAACTTGAATTAGGAATAAATCAAGTCCATTGGAAATTGGGGTTATTTAAATTGGAATTGGGTAAATTTAAATGGAAGTGAGAATTTAAATTGAATTGATGAAAATGGAGGTTGGGAATTGAACGTTTGACTCTAGACTATTTTAAATAAATTGTTTTAGTATAAATCTATTTTTTTCAAGTTATTTATGATATATACAACCTTCCTTATTAAACCCAAAAACTATCTTATACTTATTTTATAATTATTTTTGGAGCTATTTAACTATTTTGTAACTGTTTTATAAACTAATTACTGTTTTTCAACAGTTTTATAGTTAATTACTATTTTACAACTATTTTGCAATTATCTAAATTTTCTATAACTATTTAATTATTTTCTAACTATTTTACAGTTTCGTAACTATTTTACAACTATTTTGCAAACTAATAATTATTTTTCATCTATTTATCTTTTTTTAAATTTTCAACCTATTTTCTAAATATAAGTTGGTCGGAGTTTAAAGTGTTATTGATTAAATACCCAACTGAGATAAGAATTGAATTGATAATCCAAATAAGGATTAAGGTAAATGTGAATAAGTGAATAAAATTTAAGTGATGATGAATAGAAAGGAAATTGATTTGGCTAATAATCAATGAAGATAAATACGTAGGATGTACGTATATTATTCTATTCGCATAGTGATTTGATCCAGATTCGAGCATAGAATTTCGAGATAGTTTATCGATCCGAGTTGGGATTTTTCACTCGATTTTCGAAGGCGGGCCTGGATATGTATTGTTGATTGATTCTGGATATTCTCTATCATAGTTATGGCTATGCAAGGAGAATGACGGTTTCTGATCAAGAAACCAGATATGCGTCCGCACTAGGAAGTCTGGTGGACGATACAAGCTCGGAAGTGAAATTGTGTGATCAAGTGAGCGATCAGGTTGGTACAGCGTACGAATGATAAGTGTACATCGTACAGTTTTGAATGAAATTGATATTGGAAAAAGTAAATCAAATATGAATATTTGATTTTGAATAAACAAAGTTATATATCTTTGTTATATAAGATAAATCTCCCCTTGTTGAATCTATTGCCAGAGGGAAAGGATTTTTGGAAGTATTTGAAGTATAAAAGGGGTTTTATACAATTTTGAAATGATCCAAAGTTTTAAAAATTATATATATATCTATATATATATAAAGGATCTTATGAGGATTTTGAAAAAGGTTTTGGGAACCTTTGGATTTGGAAAGGCTTTTGATTTTTGGGTGA
This sequence comes from Allium cepa, assembly GCA_030765085.1. Taxonomy (NCBI): domain Eukaryota; kingdom Viridiplantae; phylum Streptophyta; class Magnoliopsida; order Asparagales; family Amaryllidaceae; genus Allium; species Allium cepa. The sequence goes on along the minus strand of CM060943.1, from coordinate 867,015,456 downwards.
AATCAATATGAGAATTTGGAAAGCCTAGTTTGAGAATTATCGATTTTGGGATAATCGATTTTGTGTAAAGGAGCCTTGTATGACACCATACTAGGTGTATGATTTGAAAGATACTATATGTGTATAGTATAAAGTATTTTGATGATGGCTTAGGGGAAAAAGCGCTCCCTTAAAATGAACTTCTCAGGAGTGCCACCGGGTGGTGCTGCCTTAAGCCCAAGGGGGGTTCTAAAGTTGATCTTGTGAGGAGTTCGGACAAAACTAGTTCCTAGGGATTATGAGTAGTATATACCATAGCGAAAGTCGTGTGTGCCGTTGAGAGTCAACAGTCTGCGTTTGATTTTATATCGGTAGACTGCGACCTATGGTAACATAGCGAAAGTCGTGTGTGCCACTGAGAGCTAAGAATCTGCGTTTGATTTTATATCGGTAGACAGCGACCTATGTAGGAGTGGAGAAGTTTTATTTTGACAGCGAAAATCGTGTGTGCCGCTGAGAGCCAACAGTTACATGGACTTTTGCTGTGATGGCAACGTAACGCTGGAATGTAACTGCAATCTGTTGTGGGTTCCATGGCGTAATCGAGGGACGTAGAGTGCCTACAGTTACGTGGACTTTTGCTGCGATGGCAACGTAACCCTGGGATGTAACTGCGACCATGGAAGGTTGATGATCTCCAGAGCATTCTCACCAAACATATATCCTCTATTTTCAAAAAACTGTTTTATATATTTTCAATAAAATTATTTTCCCGAGTATTTTCACTGGATGTTGAAAACGGGTTTACCAAGTACTTATAGATTTTCAGTCCTACGTCTTATCAACGTATGATTGAATTTCTGTGAGAACAACGATGGACTGGTTGAGACATCGAGTTATAAGAAGTATTTTTATTAAAGGCTTATTTAGTAGTATGAGGTGGATTCAAAAGCATTTCTAAATTTTTTTTAAAAATAGAAGTGTTGGAATTTTGGGAAACTAAAATGAAATCCAAACTGGAATTATGAAAAATAAAATTTGAACTCAGGAAAGTTTGATGAAGAGATTTTGTAATAAAATCGAATAATGATTTAAAAATTGGAAGTAAGCTAATTAGCTAAATAAATTGTTTGATAAGGTATATTAATAAAATTTAGCTCGATTGAATAAAATGGATTGTAAGTAATAATGGAGTTTGGGAATGAATTCGAATTGTAAATAAAATTCGACTTGGATTTGATAATGAATTAAACAAGTGGAGATGTTGTAAAAATAAATAGAGTTGGATCGAAATAGTGATGGTTTGAATTACAAATAAAATTCGAGTGTAATAGGAATAATATCAAATGAAAGTGAATTATAATAGACATTGTTTGAGTTGCAAACAAAACCCAAGTGAATAGAAATAAATTGAGAATGATTTTGTAGTAATAAAATAAATTCGAAAATGAATTAAGTAAGTGAATTAAAAATTTAAATATGAGGTGGATAATGGGTTAATCGAATTAAATAATAAATGGATGAAGTCTGCTTGAATAAAAATTTAATCAAAGTTTTAGTTGGTATTGGGTTATTAGAATGGAAAGTTATTACATAAAAGGGTTTGGGTTAAATTTATTTTTGGGAAATGGATATTTATATAAGTATTGAATGTTGTCAAGCTCAATGAAATAGTTTTAAAATGAAACCAATGCGGAGATGAATGTAATGCAATGTTTGGTTGGTGAATAAATTGGAAATGAAAAGGAATTAAATACGGAATGAGTAGAAAATTAATTTAAAGTAGTTATAAACAAAAATAGATACTCTATTAAGCGAATATCGTCGAAATTGCATAAAAATAATTGTCGTTTGGCGTGAACAAAAGTAATTAAAATTCTATGAGTTGATAGAGATTAAATAAAATTGATTTTGAATCATTTGAAGTGCATATGAGCTTGTTTGGATTAAAAATAAATTGAATGTAAGCGATTGAGTTGTAAACCAATGAAAATTAAATGAAATGGCTTATGAATTGGTTGAAAGCAATTGAATTAGCTTTAAAGTTATATAAATCACTTATGGGAAGAGTTTGGTGGTTGTTGTGTATGAAATGCATGTGTTTAGCTATTAAAAGTAAGTGAAATGCTAATATATTTTCTATATGTGGTGCTTATATGTTTAAATTGAGTAAGTACAGGTACCTGAAGGCCGTTTGGCTGGATTTGGACGCGATAAATGCGAAAATAAATAAGCTGCTTGCTTTAAACGCTAAATAAAGGTACGCCCACGCAATAAAAATTGGAAATATGTACTGTTTTTGCTTTTTCCGACCGTGTGGGTCGATGTATATATATTTATATCTCTTGTCAAATTGCAAAAGCTCCTCCGTACAAAGGAGACTCGGCCAAAAAAATTCGAAAATTTTGGGAGTTAGAAAATTTTTGGAAAAAATTTTGTTAACGACAAAACGATTTCAAATTGGAAATTAAAGTAAATTAGTAAATGAAACTAATATGAATCAGTTATAAATGAAAGATAAAATTTAATACTCAGAAGTGAAGATAAATTGAATTCAAATGAAATGAGAAAACTAATTTGCATAGAAGTAGATGTGAAAACTTCTGTAAGAAAATGTATTAAATGATTTGAAAGGTTATGATTGAATATTGTTGCTAAATAAGGTATGCAGGTAGTATAAAGGGAAAGAAAATGGGTTGTGATTTCAGAAGGTAAATTTGAATTGCCCGACTAAAAGGTATGTATTTAAATTTCTGTATGAAATTGGATTGGGTTTTTGATCTAGCCACTTGGCTTTTGTTTTCTTTTGGAATTTAGGAGCCCGTAGAGGCATTTTGTAGTTGTACCGAGCTAGCCGCGCAAAGGAGACGCTGGCAAAAAAATTCGGAAATTTAGAGAGTTAGAAAATTTTTGAGAAAATTTTGATAATCTATAATTTGGATTTAAATTTAAATTTGAATGGTTGAATAAGTAAAGTTATTTGAAAACTATGAAAGGTTTCGGAAGTTGGTTGAAGTAATAATAAAGAATATATTGTGGCAAGTTGATAAAACTGTTGAATTGTGGGTTTTAGGAAAAAGTAAACGGGTATTGGACCATTCTTCCTAATTAGTAATTTCGGGGAGGAAATTCTTTTAAGGGGGGAGGAATGTGACGACCCGGAATTTTTAACAATTTAAAATGGAATAATTAATTAATTTTAAATATTTAAAAGTTAACTTTAACTTGAATTCCAGATATCAATACTTAGTTGATATTTAAATCATTGAATTATATAGTTTAAATATTGAATTTAATAATTGAAATTGGGTAAATTGTTGAATCTGAAATTTCTAAGCCTGTTTAAATAATTTGAAGACTTATAAAATTTATAACGATGATACTGAAGATAATAGAATGGTTGAAATTTAATTTAAAAGTGATTTGTTCAGTTTTGAAATCATACCGTTTAAATTGAATTTAAAAATAGCCTTCCGAGGCACAGTCTCGGAATTCGACGAAACCAGTTCCATTGGATCCGTAATAGTTAGTTATTATTGGATTTTAATTTTCGTAGTGTTTGAATTTACCGTTTTCTCATACGGGTGAGAAACGTGTCGAAATTAAAACCGATAATTTAATATTTTAAATCGATTTATAAAGCTAACTTCCACATACGATTAAATTAGCCTCCGAAACATGTTCCGTTGTGTTCAAAATGCGGGTAAAACCTTATAAACGTCTATCGGCATGTCTGCTTCGGGGTTCGGGATTTCGCGTTATAAAACACGAGATATTTTAAATATTTAATTATATAATAGTCAGGCGTACTCAGGAAGCCATTCATATCTTTATTATATGTCTCCGTCCCTCTCTATCTTCCAGCTGAAATTGAACTCGAATTATAAAAAAAAGGGCTGAAGCTGACTCTGCCTAAATCCCTAAGTCACTTTCGTCTTCAGTAAACAAATAAAAAATTTTATAAATGGCGACGTAGAGTAATTCGAGCTCGTGCTCGAGAAGCCTGGCCGAAGTCGCGACCGATTGAAGGTGGGTTGGTGGAGTCGTAACAGTAAGGCAGGTCTCCATGTCATGAGGTGACTGTTGGCCGAGGCAATCGTAGGGTAAGTATGGCGCGGGAAGGAACATACGATTTGGGGTGGCGCGATGTCAAGGCGACATGATGGAGCTGTGGTGTACACGCGCGTGGGCTATGGTGTGAGCATGCAGGAGTAGTTCGAGCTGGATGAAGGCGCGTGACGTTGGGGAAAGCGCAGGGGCTGAAGCAAGGAAGTAAGGTGGGAGCAGTCACTATTTTGATGAGCGTAGACCGAACGAGGTCGTTAGGGTAAGATTTATTGGTTTGCTAATAAGTGATTAATTTAATTAAAGTGTTTAGATGATTTATTTAAGTTAGAATTTTAACAAGTAATTTATGTTATTCGAAATTTGTTTCAAGGGCCAGATAAATTAAACTAGTCGAGTAGATTCATAACTAGAAAATCTACGCAATAGAATTTATTTGGACGATCAGCAAACTTATAAATCAAGGTCAAAAATCGAGGAAACCAAGGCAATATTGAAGTGGATTTCAAATAAAAGCAAAGGTGAGTAAATCTCACTCTGTTGGATTTTTATTTAAATTTAAATGGTTAAATTTAAATAATTGGATGAATAATTGAATTGTTTGGACGTGTACTGATGATTTGGTGATTTTAGTTTTGGTTGGTTCTCGGGTTAATTGTTGTTTGACTCGAAGTATTCAGGGTTTAAGCTATTTTAAACTTAAAACATAAATAAAAAATATATTCATTCTCTAGTTAATAAAGGCTTAATAAATTGTGATTTATTTAAATAGTAGGGTAATTAAAATGGATAATTAATTAATTCAATTAATTATGATTTGGATTGATTAATTTAGTAATTAAGGGTTTGGATTAATTAATTAAGGTTTAAGTTAATTAATTAAGTTGAATTAATTTAGAATAATCAATGGATGGTTTGATAGATAATTACTTAATGTAATAAATAAAATATAATTACTTTGTGAAATTAATCAAGAGACAAATTAAGATAATTAAATTAAGGAGAATTAATTTATTTAATGAAGTAAATGAAAAGGTAGATAATCACAGGTAGGGATAAATCAAGAATGATTAATGTTTGCGGTTTAATTAATGATTAATTATTTAATATAATTAATTTAGCTGAGGATAAATCGAAAATATAATTGGAAATCATAAGCTTATATAATTTATGATGTAATTAAAGATTGATAAATTGAAATTGATTAATCCATAATAAGGGTCGTATGAAGAATTAATGTTATTTATATAGTTAATTAATTTATGAAGCAATTAAGATTATTTATTAATTTTGGTTAAGAATAATTAATATCGTGTAATTAACTAAAGATAATTACTTGAATGTAGTTGAAAACTAATTAATCTAGGGTGATTAGTTAAGATGAATCATGAAAGGTTGACTAATTAATTGATTTGGAATTAATAAATGTTAAATGAAGAAATCTAAGTAATTGAGGTTAGAAATTCAATTAGAATCAATTGAATTAACTTGGAAGTGACCAAAGTTGCTTATGGATGATTTAATGGTATTGGATGCTTTGAATAAATTGATATATCTGATATGAAATTTTGTGTATTCCATTTGAATAACTTGGGTTAGGATGACTTGAGACTCGAAGAGACCGGGTTCGTGTATTAGAAAATACCCGAAACCACTTCGAATTTTTATAGATTGATATGTGAAATCTATATACTGGAGAGAACTGATTTAAAGGAATTGGACTATTTAAATCAAAGCCTTGGTACTTAGGAAATGGATGTATGGAATAAATGATGTCTATAACTAATTGTGGCTTTATGAATTGAATCGAGTTACCCCCGGGTTTTATATAAGTTGTTTGCTTGAATATTCCATGTTAGTTGGGTTTACTCACGCTGGTTTCCAGCCTGACCCGGGTGTTACTTTGGTGTAATGCTCGGGTCAGACCGAGTATTACAGATTTTCAGGTAGGTACGTTCTGGAGCTCATGAGGCGAGCTGGATGGCAAGAGCGTATAGAGTATTTCCACTGTATAATATTGTTGTGTATCTGTGACATGGTAATTGAGTATATTCAATCTCTGTATATATGTGACTTTGATGTATTAAAATGTAATCGACAGATATAATATCCTTTGTAAACTTTTATTATTTATTATCATATTTTATCCGCTGCGAATGTGGGATATTGATGTTTCTGTTCTTCTTCTTCTTCTATCTCTTTCTTCTTTTTCATAACTATCTGAAATTTTCGGGTTTGGAAATTTCGGGTCATTACAACCGCTACATCCAACAAGATAGCACGTATTGATAAGCAATCGCCCTATGGGGATACTACCACGCTAAGTTCAATATAAGGTGTTTAGGTATCTAACTTTTTAACCATAAAATATGAATAAAGATAAAGAAAGCCTTTCAGAAAGCTTCCATATGAATAAAAAGCAGTAGGCAAAGTCGCATTTCAACGGTGACGAAAGGATTGTTCGACGCTGGTAAAGAAGAGTAAATAAGAGCTTCAGAGTAAGAGTTTCGCAAGCATGAGGAAAAGATTTACTAAGGCATAACAAAATATCTAGGTACATAACCTCTAAGCACCTTCCAGCTGGGATAGAAGAATAGCTCAGCAACCATTCATCATAAAACAGAGACTAAAGAAAAATAGTTCAAATCAAACCTTTCGAAGGAGTCGGAAGGATGCAAACAATAGTGTATAGCAGTCCCTGACCTTTCGAAGGAGTCGAAAGGTTTCATCTCTCAACATTCATGAAGTTCTTACCTTCCAAAGAAAGAGTATAAGTCAAAACAAGTGCAAGCAACTCTATAATGACCTTTTCGAAAGCATAGCAAGCCTTTCGAACTGGTTGGAACACATATAAAAAAACATTTCAACAACGTCGAAAGGTTCATGAAGAAGGCAACATTCATGAGTCAGCATAGAATGAAGGACAACCTTTTAACAACATTGAAGGGATGCATAGCCTTCGACAACAATCAAGAGAAGAGCAACCGTCCGACAAGGTCGAAGGGTTCACAACAATCAAGTGAAAAGCAACCTTCCAACAAGGTCGAAGGGTTCGTGGTAGCATATTGAAGGCAAACCCTTCGACAAAGACGAATGGTCATGAAGGCATAGAGAAGAGCAAACCCTTTGACAATGTTCAAAGGTCCATAATGGCATATAATGTGCAAACCTTTCAACAAGGTCGAAAGGTTTACAACTGCATATAAAAGTTGACCTTTCAATCCGGTCGAAAGCATGAGGCCGATAGGAGGCCACATTCATCTATAAATATGACCCAAGGGATGCTGGTTTGGGATATGATTTCTCCCATTCTGCTCTCACTTTATAACTTTTGCTTTCTCTCACTTCGTTTGTAACCCTAATTAAGAATTCTAATTGGAGATTTGTTTCTTAAACTTTGTATCAAAATTCACTATGAGAAAATAAAGAGGATCATGACTTGCAATCAACTTGGAAATTGGGGATGACCATGATCAGGCATTAATTCAACAATAATGAGTGATCACACATGATTTATTTCTTATCTTCTTTGTTCATTATGCGTATATATCATGGAACCATCATGGAATACATCCACGAGTTTCATTTCCCTTTATACTGAATACATGGTTTCGGCCACGAAAGAGGAATACAACTTGTGGCTCAACAAATATACGATATCGACTCCCTAATATGGTTCTACGACATATTATATCTACTCCTTTTTTTTTGAAATCTTGACAATTATAATTTACTTTAGTCTAGTCGATAGATTGAAAGAGTCTTGTCACACCTATTGGCAAAGACGAAATATTTGGCAACTTACATCTATTCCAACCTTGTCGAAAGGTCAAGTTGATCCTGTTAATAACCTTTCGATAAGGTCGAAAGGTTGAATTAATCCTTATCACTCCAGCCTAAACTAAAGGTTGGGATAAACATGCCTATAACTTTTCAACAAGGCCAAAAGTTCTGACAATCCAATACATTGTCAACTTAGTTGAAAGGTTGCAGCGGCCGCTTTAACCTTTTGACAAGGTTGGGAGGTATGACTATCTATCTTCCTTTTCTTCCAAACTAAATTAATTAAGACCATTTTTTCAGTGATACACTTTCAGAAGTGGCAATCATCTTAACTACATAGTTATGCCCAAGCAAAATTGTCTTACCAAAACATTAAGGATGTTGACAAGTTTTCTTGTCAACATTTTTGGCGCTAGAAGGAGGGCTCGAACCTCCGTCCTTGTTAGCTTAATACAACTAATTATGGAAATTTGGTTTATTGCAGGAAAATGAAATCGAAAAGATTTTCTACCTTAAATGAAGGACTGAACATGCAACTTTGCTAGAAGCAAATGTTTTACCATTTTTCAACCCCTGGAACAGGGAACAAGTGCAGTCTTCCGCACCAGCTCAACCAATTCCACCACCGGCTCAAATTCAACAGTCTCCGCAATTGGCTTCAGCTTAGAATCTTCATCTAGAGGATCATATTGATAAAATTACACACTTAGAGCGGCAAATAATGGACATGGAGAATCTCCTAGAAGAAATTCTATCCCGCAAGTCATCCACGAAAGCTGCCACGGCAGGAGAGAAAGTTGTCTCCCCTAGGAGAGACTTGAAAATCGACACTAATGCCACGAAAAGAAAAACTAACATTTCCCTAAAGAAGGATCATCTATCACTAAAGGCGAACCAGCAACGAAAGATCTAAGAGGAAGACAAGGACTGTTCTGCAAGCTCTGCATTAGATGGCTACAAACCAAATAGGAAAAACTACTTGAACGATGAAGCTTACCTCATGGACATGGCAGAGAGGGCCGTGATGGACTTGTTGAATACTAAGTGTAAGTGTAACATCCCGGAATTTTGTTAAATTAAATTCGTTGAATTGTTAGAACTTTTAAATTTAATTAGAGAATTTCAAAAGAAATAAAATATTGTAATAAAATCACATAGTTATTAAATGTTAATAACTAAAACAACTTTTCTTTTAACAAAGTAAAATAAGAAATTGTCTTAAAACCATTAAATGAAATATGGTTTATAAATTTAAATTTTGATAGTTGAGCTTTTAATAGAAATAAAATTGTTAATGTAAGTTATGATAAAATTATAAAATTTAAATCATATAATTATAATCTAACATTTGGCTAAATAAACAAATAAACAAGAAAACAAAGGAAACAAAAGGAAGGAATATTTAAATATAAGTGTGTAGGAGTGTAAAACAAAAAAAATAAACTTTGTACTTACAAAAAAAATAAAGTAACATTACCTGTAGGTATACAAGGAGGCAAAGGAGCATTGCATACATGCTTTCATTTAATGCATAGTTACAATCATGGGAGGCATGAAGCATTTAATGCTATACATAACAGCCAAATTTAAAGTAAGATTTCCTGTATAAAACATACAAGGAAACACTACATCACATGCTTCATTAAATGCTCTCAAATACACCCATACACAAGTATGACTGAAATGAAAAAAAAAAATTGTTGCTTCAGCACAACACAAGGAGTGTGTTGCCTGCACATTTCCTTATATATGTGTGTAGCGTCCAATTTGTTCAAAACTCTTTACTGAAGAAAGAAAGAAAGAGATAAGCAAAGAACAGAAATTTAAAAGGAAAACAAACATCACTTTATATTCAAGTTAAAGAGGCAAATTACTGAAAGAAGAAAGAAAAAAAGAAAAGAAGATCAAAAACAGTTTTGCAAAACAGAAGCAACTCTCTGTTCAAACTTATTTACAGGTGAGTAAACCAACTGATTTTAAAATTTAACTTGTGTATTTGTTTTTTGTTTTTTTGAATTATATATTCTTGTTATAGTTTAAACAAACTACTCTGTGTATATTCTGTTGCACTGGGAATCTGTATATGATCTGTTATTCTATATGTTTGGTTACAGAATAAAGAGATGCAGAGAAAGCAAATACTTCTTCATATGATCATTTTAAATTTAGGATTTTTAAACTAAATAAATTTGTTTACACAAAAATCATAGCCTGGAAATGGTTTAAAACATGACTAAGGAACATGGCTTCAGTTTATTCATGTTTACAGTAAAAAAGAAAAAAAAGAAATCATATGTTGAAATTCGAGTAATTTAAATTGTTAAATTTATTTCATATCTTGATTTAACATACAAAGGTAAGATTTTTAAAACATAAATGATAATTTTTGGATCAGTATACAAGCTGCAGTCTCTAAGTGAATCGAAAATACTTTTTATTCAATTTCTGATTGCTCAACAAATTTTAGAGGTTGAAATTTGGGGAGAAGTTAACTTGATGATTTACTCATACAGGAATTTTTTTAAAAAAGATTACTATTGTGAATTTGAGTAATGAAGTCGAATTAGGGTTTGGTTTTGAGTTTTGGACATGGCTGGAAACAAGGCGTTTTCATCGTCTCTGGGTAATCGGGCTGCGCGTTGTTCAAGGGGATGACGGCTTTGCATGTTGATGTGACATGGCCGAAATCTTGGTGTCGCCGGTGGCTTAGGCGATGGTGGCGAGGTAACTACGTTTGGGTAAGTTGAGGGCCGTGTTCGTGTGAACTGCTTGATTTTGATTCAGAGATTTTTTGTGAAGAATCGAGTTGGATTTCGAGCGTTCGTGGGTTTTACGATTTGCCGAAGTTATTGGCGCTCGCCAGAGAGGACGCGGGGTGATGTGCACGTGCACGTTTCCGAGGTGTGTCAGCGGTGTTGAACAGTGGACGTCTCGAGTGGAAACTCGAGCAAGATGTGTGCGTGGCTTGGGTTAGTACTCGAATGAGTAAGCAGGGTTACTGACACTATACTAGAGTTTAAGGAAAAGAAAAGAAAAAAAAATAGGAAGGAAGATGAAATAAACTGGGATGAGGGTAGGAGAGAAAGATCTCGAGGAAGAGGAGAGAGGAACTCGAGTTTTGACTCGAGTGAAGAACCAGTTTTACTCGGTTTTGCTTTTATAATGGGCTAAGCCCAAACAAATTTCAGTTAACGATGTTAAGTAATTTTTGTATTTGCAATGTAACCAATATTGACTATGTTAAGTTAGAACTTACTATAAGTTTAAATTTGTTAACAATATTTTAAAAGAAAAAAATTTAATTTATTTTTTAACTAAATAATTTAATTTAAGTTAAGCATTTAAAGTTAATTAACATTTAACTTTTATAACTGTAATAAATTGATGTCCAAAGTATAAAGAAGATTTTCAAATGAGAAAATAAAAATAAAATAAATACTGTTTATTAATGAAAGATTTTGAAAAGAAATCAAGAGTGATATACAATTTTGTAATTAAAATTTTTTGATAAGCGATTAAGTGTTCAAATTAATTTGTAAATTAAGAATTAGTTATCCAGATAAATTAAAAGTTGACAAATAAAATTTAGGGGTTAATTTAAATAACTAATTTTGAAACAATAAAACGAGTTAATCAAGGTTTAAATTATTTATTCAAATTCCTATCATTGATTTAAAATAATTTTGTGATAAATTTATTTAAACCAATTGGAAAATACGTAACTATTGTTGTGCACTATATTGATGTTTCTGTTCTGTTTGTGATACTGTGTGATGTAATTGCCATGTACTGCACTATGATTTTGGTTTGTTCTGTATTGATGTGAAACCCTGTTGCCCGTAAAATGGCATTTAAACTTCGATGCAACAGGGAATCGGATTTCAGTTCGTTATCTGAAACCCACATCGAACCTGTGAATTTTTGTGAACGACATATCCACATGTTTTTAAAATTGACGCTCACTATTCGGTTAGCTGGGAAAGGACCTTTGTGTCGTATAACCCATTTCGAATATGTGATTCGACGTTATGGATAGAATTTGAAGATCGGTGTTGAAGACCGGGTATTTACGAGAGCGATAGGATGACCTGTCGATTGACTCTGCACCGAGTTGCTCCGGTATAGAGTTCTCCATATGTGTGGGGAATCCGATCGGGATTGTGGATATCCGGATTGCAAGGACTTCTTTGGAAGTGCCTTCGGTTCTGTTCAAACCTAAAACAGACTTGTATGGATTGTATGTCCAACATTACAAATTGAGATATAAAGCAGATTTCTTTCAAATACATTTTCCGTTGGTGGCGGAGAATTTATTCTCTTAGGTTAACACCCTTAGAGGTTATGTAGTTGAAGGTTATCAGTGATATATTCTCAACTTGGTAATGTGGCATGCTGAGTGTTGTTGATCATTTGTTGATCGAAGCATGGCTTTGTGAAAAGCGTAGCTTTGTGGACGAGACTTGCTTGTCTTAGTGAAATGTGATGGGGGGTTCTCGCTTCGCGGTTAGGTGGCGAACGGGAGACTCTTACCCCTACACGTCCTCTTTACGGGGTTGGTTAGGCGTAACCCGTGACAGTCGAAAGGCTGGCCGTAAAAGCAAGTTTCGGGTACTAGTGTGAGCCACGGTGGGTCTGGGATGGTTGCAAAGCCTACCGGTCGCCGCTGCGTCGCGTCGTCACAAGTGGTATCAGAGTTGTTGGTTGAGTAAGAATTTTAGCTACGGAGTATAACACATTAGATGGCTCATTAGAGATAGGGTGAAGTATACCCTAGAATGAGTATAACCAAGACTGAAACTCTAAATTTTATTAGTCTATTTCTTTTACTTCTGATATTCCTTAAGATATTTCGTTCGTGTATTTAAATGAATTTTCTTACAAATTACAGATATTAAGAATGAGCGGACGAAGGGGAAGAGTTAGGGTTCAAGGAGGTGCCACAACACCTGATTAAGATCCCCCAACGGCAATAGCGACAGCTCAACAACAGCCGAATCTGGCTGACTTATATAAGAATTTCTCGAGACTTGGTGCTAAGCTGTTCAATGGCAAAGAGTCGATTGTTGAGGCTCAGGCCTGGATAAGATGGTGTGAGAAAATCTTCAAAGGGATAAAATTGGAAGACGATCAGAAACGACTCATAGCTTCTTGGCAACTTCAAGATGAAGCCTCAGCCTGGTGGGAGACAATCACGGTAGATAAGCCAGAAGAGGAGTTTTCTTGAGAAAAATTCAAAGAAGTGTTTGAGAAGCGATATTTGCCATCGGCCGGAATTTCTCGAATGTATCAGGAATTTATGGACCTAAAGCAGGGAAGTTTATCATTCAAAGAGTATCCGAACAGATTTAATGAATTGTCTCGTTTTGGTCCCGAATTGGTGAATACGCCTTTAAAGATGAACGAAAGATTCATTCGCGGGATGAATAAAAAATTCCACGAAAGAATGACAGGCCACGTTAAGGAATCTTTTTTCAGATTTAGTTGATATGGAATACAAATATGCTACACTTGATATACAAGAAACCCCGATAGAGAAAGGAAATTCGGGCAATCAAAATTGAAAGAAGCGGAAATTTGGAGGCAAGAAACCATGGCAGGGCAATGAGAAAAAGAGGAGCATTCAGGGAAGCGCGGCAGAAAATGTCACTTGTAACAACTGCAAAGTGAAGGGCCGTTATTCAAACAGCTGCCCAAAATCGAAGAAGCAAGTTAAGATGGAAGAAACTGTTAAAGGAGCTAAAGAATGATATAATTGTCATAAGCCTGGACATTTTATTAAAGATTGCCCAGTGATGAAGCCAGTGCAGGTGGCGAATGTTTATGCGCTAAAGAAAGACCCTTCAACTTCGAAAACAGACAAAGGAAAACGTATTTTGGAAGGTAACCTTATTATTTATGATAGAACTGTTAGAGTTTTAATTGACACAGGCGCTTCACATAGCTTTATCTCCCAACGAACCGCAAGTGAATTAGGACTTAAAGCTAAATTTGCTGACGATCCTATTTGTGTGAAAAGCCGGTTGGAGGTCTCGCAAATCTTTGTTTGTATTGTAAGAGAGTTCCTATTTCATATGCTAGCTATCGATTTCCTATCAACCATTTTGTCCTCGAATTTAATGAATCTGAAATCTTACTCGATATGAAATGGTTATTTGAGATACGAAACTATATTGGATTATAATAATCGGACAGTTTTAGTCAAAACAAGTTTTGGAAATTTTATTGAAATCTCTTGTGAGGATCCAAGTCCAAGGAGAGATAGATTGATGTATACTTTGGGATATCCTGAACCCAGTTTGCAGTCTATACCTGTTGTTCGGGAATTTTCCGACGTATTTGAAGAAGCGAAATCTTTACCTCCTCACCGAGAAATAGAATTCCAATGCCCGTCCTTTTGTTCACGCAAGTCGCAGGATGGCACCCAGGGAAAAGATTGAATTGGTTCGTCAAACTGATGAACTACGAGCAAAAGGATTAATTCGACCCAGTGTTTCTGAATGGGGCTCAGCCGTCGTATTAGTTGCTAAATCGGACAGATCTTTGAGATTGTGTGTAGATTACCGCGATCTAAATAAACAAACTCTCAAGAACAAATTCCCTCTACCAAGAATTGACGATCTATTCGATCAACTTCATGGAGCTCGTTTCATTTCGAAAATGGATCTAGCCAAGGATTCCATCAACTACGAATCGCCGAAGATTGTGTCCATTTAACCGCTTTCAGGGGTCCTGATATGTTCTACGAATGGTTAGTTATGCCTTTCGGGCTAACCAATGCTCCAGCATACTTCGTAGATATGATGACTCGTGTGTTTCGGGAAGTTTTGAATAAATTTTTGCTTGTATTCATTGATGATATTTTAATCTATTTGAAGATGAAAGAAGAGCATGCCGAACATCTTAAAATCGTTTTGGAGATTTTAAGGAGAAATATTCTATATGCAAAATTTTCCAAATGCCACTTTTGGGTCAAAGAAGTCAAATTCCTTGGCCATATTGTTAATGAAGAAGGAATTTCGGTAGATCCTAGAAAAATTTCCGCTATTCTTGATTGGAAACGACCCACTACTCCAAAAGAAGTTTGAAGCTTTTTGGGTTTAGCAGGCTATTACCGGAAATTCGTTCAAGATTTTTCTAAGATAGCTAGTCCGCTGACTAAGCTAACAATGAAGAATGCAAAGTTCATTTGGACTCCAAAATGTGAAGAAGTTTTTCTGGAGTTGAAGAAGAGATTAACCACCTCTCCTATTCTCGCTATTATCAACGGGAACCAAGGCTTATCAGTATATACTAATGCATGTGGTGATGGGGTAGGTGCAGTATTAATGCAGAATGGAAAGGTAGTTGCCTACGCGAGTAGACAATTACGTCCGCATGAGAAGAACTACCCAACACATGATTTGGAACTTTTGGCTGTTGTTTTTGCTTTAAAAATATGGCGACACTATCTTCTGGGTGAAAATTTTGAATTATTCACCAACCATAAATCCTTGAAATATCTCTTTACCCAGAAGGATTTAAATTTGCGACAACAACGTTGGTTGGAATTTCTGGCATCTTACGACTTAGATATTTTGTATACGCCGAGAAAGGCCAATGTAGTTGCAGACGCCTTGAGTAGAAAACATGTTATTCTTGATCATCTTGTTATCACTCCTACTCTTCTCAAAAGGATTGCGAGACAGCAGAAAGAAGATGATTTTCTTCGAGGAATCCATAAAAGAATATGCCAGGGTGAAGATACTAGTTTTGAGATAGATAATAGAGAAGTTATAAGGATGAAGGGCAGAATTTGTGTCCCTGACATTCCAGAATTGAAACGTGAAGTATTGGACGAATGCCACAAGTCCAAACTCAGTATCCATCCAGGAGTCAACAAAATGTATAGAGATATTAAAAGAACATTCTGGTGGAAAACGATGAGAAGAGACATATCGATTTATGTGAGTCGCTGTGCTACTTGTCTGCAAATCAAAAGCGATCAAATGAAAGTAGCCGGTTTACTTCAACCTTTGGAAGTACCAACATGGAAATGGGATCAGGTATCGATGGATTTCATCGACGGATTGCCTCGTACTCGGAAAGACAATGAAGCAATTTGGGTTATTGTGGACCGTCTAACCAAAACTGCTCACTTTATTCCAGTTAAATCTACTCGGACAGCAGCAAGCTTGGCAGGTATATATATAAAGGAAATTATTCTCCTCCATGGTATTCCGAGCAGTATAGTGAGTGATCGTGATCCGATCTTCACTACTAGATTTTGGGAGGCATTCCAAGATGCTTTGGGAACGAAATTAAATTTCAGTACTGCTTATCACCCACAATCTGATGGACAGACTGAGAGGGTCAACCGAATTTTAGAAGCCTATTGCGTGCTTGCGTTCATGATTTTGGTGGTTCTTGGGAGGACCATTTGCATCTGGTAGAATTTTCTTATAACAATAGCTATCAGGCCAGTATAGAAATGGCTCCTTTCGAAGCTTTATATGGTCGTCCATGTTGATCACCTACATGCTGGATCGAATCAGGTGATAGACTTGTTCTTGGACCGGATATGATAAAAGAAGCCACTGAGAAGGTAGATTTTATTCGAAAGAAGTTATTAACCAGAAGAGCTATTATGACCGCCGAAGAAGAAATTTCGAATTTCAAGTTGGAGATTCTGTATTTCTGAAAGTATCTCCGATGCGAGGTGTATTGAGATTCGGGAAAACGGGAAAGCTAGCACCGCATTATATTAGTCCTTTTCCTATTCTTGAAAGGATCGGTCCGCTAGCATATCGAGTACAGCTACCCAGCTGGTTGTCTGGCATACATGATGTGTTCCACATTTCTAATCTTCGAAAATATGTGCACGATCCAGATGATATTATTGAAGAAGCTGCTCAGCAGGATCTAGAGATCTCTCCAAATTTGGCAGTTAAAAGAGAGCCGATAAAAATTATAGATCGTGATGAGAAGCGATTGAGAAACAAAATTGTGAAGCTGGTCAAAGTTCAATGGAGTGGAGATCCAAAGGACTGTACTTGGGAGACTGAAGATAATATGAAGAAATCATATCCCAACTGCCTAGTAGACATCTCGGCTTAATCTGTAAGTCATTTCCTTGTTTTTCTAAATTCGTCTATTCTTTGTTTGCGTTTCTCTCTCTTTCAATTTCGAGGACGAAATTTTCTTAAGGAGGGGATATTGTAACATCCTGGAATTTTGTTAAATTAAATTCGTTGAATTGTTAGAACTTTTAAATTTAATTAGATAATTTCAAAAGAAATAAAATGTTGTAATAAAATCACATAGTTATTAAATGTTAATAACTAAAACGACTTTTCTTTTAACAAAGTAAAATAAGAAATTGTCTTAAAACCATTAAATGAAATATGTGTTATAAATTTAAATATTGATAGTTGAGCTTTTAATGGAAAAAAAATGTTAATGTAAGTTATGATAAAATTATAAAATTTAAATCACATAATTATAATCTAACATTTGGTCAAATAAACAAGAAAACAAAGGAAACAAAAGGAAGGAACATTTAAATATAAGTGTGTAGGAGTGTAAAACAAAAAAAATAAACTTTGTACTTACGAAAAAAATAAAGTAACATTACCTGTAAGTATACAAGGAGGCAAAGGAGCATTGCATACATACTTTCATTTAATGCATATTTTCAATCATGGGAGGCATGAAGCATTTAATGCTATACACATCAGCCAAATTTAAAGTAAGATTTCCTGTATAAAACATACAAGGAAACACTACATCACATGCTTCATTAAATGCTCTCAAATACACCGATGCACAAGTATGACTGAAAAGAAAAATGTTGCTTCAGCACAACACAAGGAGTGTATTGCCTGCACATCTCCTTATATATGTGTGTAGCCTCCAATTTGTTCAAAACTCTTTACTAAAGAAAGAAAGAAAAAGATAAGCAAAGAACAGAAATTTAAAAGGAAAACAAACATCACTTTATATTCAAGTTAAAGAGGCAAATTACTGAAAGAAGAAAGAAAAAAAAGAAAAGAAGATCAAAAAAAGTTTTGCAAAACAGAAGCAACTCTCTGTTCAAACTTATTTACAGGTGAGTAAACCAACTGATTTTAAAATTTAACTTGTGTATTTGTTTTTTTTTGAATGATATATTCTTGCTATAGTTTAAACAAACTACTCTGTGTATATTCTGTTGCACTGGGAATCTGTATATGATCTGTTATTCTATATGTTTGATTACAGAATAAAGAAATGCAGAGAAAGCAAATACGTCTTCATATAATCATTTTAAATTTAGGATTTTTAAACTAAATAAAAAAATTTACACAAAAATCATAACCTGGAAATGGTTTAAAACATGACTGAGGAACATGGCTTCAGTTTATTCATGTTTACCGTAAAAAAGAAAAAAAAGAAATCATATGTTGAAATTCGGATAATTTAAATTTTTAAATTTATTTCATATCTTGATTTAACAAACAAAGGTAAGATTTTTAAAACAGAAATGATAATTTTTAGATCAATATACAAGCTGCAGTCTCTAAGTGAATCGAAAATACTTTTTATTCAATTTCTGATTGCTCAACAAATTTTAGAGGTTGAAATTTGGGGAGAAGTTAACTTGATGATTTACTAATACAGGAAAAATGTTAAAAAAAATTCTATTGTGTGAATTTGAGTAATGAAGTCGAATTAGGGTTTGGTTTTGAGTTTGGACATGGCTGGAAACAAGGCGTTTTCATCGTCTCTGGGTGATCGGGTTGCGCGTTGTTCAAGGGGATGATGGCTTTCCGTGTTGATGTGACTTGGCCGAAATCTTGGTGTTGTCGGTGATGGCAAGGTAATTACGTTTGGGTAAGTTGAGGGTCGTGTTCGTGTGAACTGCTTGATTTTGATTCAGAGATTTTTTGTGATGAATCGAGTTAGATTTCGAGCGTTCGTAGGTTTTGCGATTTGCCAAAGTTATTGGCGCTCGCCAGAGAGGAGGCGGGGTGATGTGCTCGTGCACTTTTCCGAGGTGTGTCAGCGGTGTTGAACAGCGGACATCTCGAGTGGAAACTCGAGGAAGATGTGTGCGTGGCTTGGGTTAGTACTCGAATGAGTAAATAGGGTTACTGACACTATACTAGAGTTTAAAGAAAAAAAGAAAAAAAATAGGAAGGAAGAAGAAGAAAACTGGGATGAGGGGAGGAGAGAAAGATCTCGGGGAAGAGGAGAGAGAAACTCGAGTTTTGACTCGAGTGAAGAACCAGTTTTACTCGGCTTTGCTTTTACAATGGGCTAAGCCCAAACAAATTTTCAAGTCAACGATGTTAAGTAATTTTTGTATTTGCAATGTAACCAGTATTGACCATGTTAAGTTAGAACTTACTATAAGTTTAATTTGTTAACAATATTTTAACAGAATTTTTTTTAAATTTATTCTTTAACTAAATAATTTAATTTAAGTTAAGCATTTAAAGTTAATTAACATTTAACTTTTATAACTGTTAAATTGATTTCCAAAGTATAATGAAGATTTTCAAATGAAAAAAAATAAAATAAATAATGTTTATTAATGAATGATTTTGAAAAGAAATCAAGAGTGATATATAATTTTGTAATTAAAATTTATTGATAAGCGATTAAGTGTTCAAATTGATTTGTAAATTAAGAATTAGTTATCGAGATAAATTAAAAGTCGACAAATCAAATTTAGGTGTTAATTTAAAGAACTAATTTTGAAACAATAAAACGAGTTAATCAAGGTTTAAATTATTTATTCAAATTCCTATCATTGATTTAAAATAATTTTATGATAAATTTATTTAAACCAATTGGAAAATACGTAACTATTGTGGTGCACTATATTGATATTTCTATTCTGTTTGTGATACTGTGTGATGTAATTGCCATGTACTGCACTATGATTTTGGTTTGTTCTTTATTGATGTGAAAACCCTGTTGCCCGTAAAACGACATTTAAATTTCGATGCGACGGGGAATCGGATTTCAGTTCGTTATCCAAAACCCACATCGAACCTGTGAATTTTTGTAAACGACATATCCATATGTTTTTAAAATTGACGCCCACTATTCGGTTTAGTCGGGAAAGGACCTTTGTGTCGTATAACCCATTTCGAATATGTGATTCGACGTTATGGATAGCATTTGAAGACCGGTGTTGAAGACCGGGTATTTGCGAGAGCGATAGGACGACCTTTCGATTGACTCTACACCGAGTTGCTCCGGTATAGAGTTCTCCATATGTGATGGGGAATCCGATCGGGATTGTGGATATCCGGATTGCAAGGACTTCTTTGGAAGTGCCTTCGGTTCTATTCGAACCCAGAACCGACTTATATGGATTGTATGTCCGACATTACAAATTGAGATATACAGAAGATTTCTTTCAAATACATTTTTCGTTGGTGGTGGAGAATTTATTCTCTTAGCTTAACACCCTTAGAGGTTATGTAGTTGAAGGTTATCAGCGATATATTCCCAATTTGGTAATGTGGCATGCTGAGTGTTGTTGATCATTTGTTGATCGAACATGGCTTTGTGAAAAGCGTAGTTTTGTGGACGAGACTTCGTCGAACCTCACACCCCGGAATGGTCGAAACAGGAAAGATGCGGCAAGGTTATTAGGGGTAGCACCCCTTAGGGTATGTGCATTTCCTTCTGGGTAGAAGCAGTATCATGGTATGGATCCCAGATACTTAACTTATGTTGATATCGCAGATATATATATGTATTACATTGTGATTTGTTGATGGGGCCCCGGTTAAAGGCTGGTTACAACCGGGAGATGGCATACTCGTGTCAGTAGTTAACCAGTTAGGGGTAACCTGGCCTTGTGCTGGCAGAGATCCGGTTAGGTTTTCGGGTCGTCCCTCCAGAGGCGTACCCATGTGGCACAGGAAGTTCCTTAGCCTGTTGGAAATCCAATTCCCAATACGAAACCCTGTACGGTTTTAGTTATAGAACCTGCCATTTACTTATGGTGGTCACCACTGTTTAGATGGTAGCTATAGTAGGCATAGTTCGAAATGTCTATGCTGGCTAAGATTACTATTGTAATTTTGAAATGATTTATACACTATGCACTAGAAATAATATCAAAGAAATTTCCTCGTACCAAGCATATTTAACTATCATAAGAAGAAATCTCCTCCAATTCTGCGTTTGCATTGTGTGTGTGGCGGGAGGTCTTATGGTAGTTCCATTTTTAAAAGCATACCGAAAATTCTTTTATAAATCTAGTTCTTCAAAAGAAATTGTTTTTGTTTACTCATACCAGTCTCATGACTGATCCGGAGTTTATTGTTTATTTCCTAAACTCTGGGTGCCCATTATTCCCACACGGGCAGCCTAGTAGTAGGTTTCTGTATTTTGGAGTAGTAGTATTTTGGAGCTCTTACCTTGGAGATATCTTGGGAGCTTTTGGAGATTTCAGGTGTTTAGCTTTTGGGAGTTCGTTATCACCTCTCTTATTTGAGGACTTTTGGATATATGATCACTGTTGTATTATCATGATGTTGTATTTGGATTTGTGGTGTATGTATTATATACTCTGATGTAGTATGGATATTATGTTGATGTTGTAACTGTGATGATATTTATGATATTGATTCTGTTCCGCTGTTTTATATTCATCTAATTGTTGTTATAAGCTTTGGCGATGCGAATTTGATGCGTTTATCGGACATCGAATTTGGGTTGTCACGGTAAGAGAACAGCATATGAGAGAGTAAAGCAATATTACATATTTATTTTTGAGAAATGAGCAATTGCTGACTTGAAACACTCTATGCGTTTGTTATTAGGATCGGCAACTTGAGTAATATGTACACTAAATAATGTAAAATAACATTGACCCTTGATTGATGTAAACAACTTTAATTTTTGGCAATACATTATTTGCATGAAAAATCTTTGAAATTGAATTGGATGAAAATATGACTAGGATATGCTCTTTGAAGACTTGAGGTTGTATATATTTACAACTTCATATATATATACACACACACACACCCCCCTATATAGGCTTTTTGTTGGTATTTCACCGAATAAGACCATCTATGTTTCCCTTTCGACTTCTTTTATCAACGTGTACTAAACGGGCTAAGATGGTTCTACGAACATAAGAGTATCTTCTGATATAGTTTATGTAAAATATAATCATATTCCAGATTGTGATCCTAGAAGGAAAGAAGATATATTTCAAAATGCAGTATGCATGTTCAATTAAATGTTTCTAAAGAAATGAACTTAGCTTCATTTTACATATTAAGATTTAATACTTATCATTGATGCTTTTGATGTTACAGCCAACCAATAGACATGTTGGAATGATGCTTTTTCGAACTGTACCTATGAGATTAGCACTTGCTGCTTCGATTTTTTAATTATATAGTAGTTTCACCTACTTACTCTTTATACAATTTTTTATCAATGATAAAAAAGGTGAGCACTATATTTTAACATATACATTACACATAATATCAAAAAATTATTATCGAAGGAAAAGAGTGATAAACATTATGCTTTTTTATCCATTACGACTCGTATCTCTGACCAAGTTAGTTCAAAATCTAAACACTATTATCCTTCAAACCATATAATCTAATGTTATGCACATTTCAATACTATGAAGTTACAGCTACATGTCATTTAAGTATGTGAAATCATTTTTGCAGCAATTAATTTCAATGTATTTGTATGGCATATTTTTGAATCCTTTTATATATTTACTTTTAATGCCACACATTCAATATTAATACATCTTTGATATCTCAAAATGCTCATGATCTCTTTAATAGCATTTCCCAAAAGATGCTTTTCACATCTTATATATTTAATCTGGACGTTCTCAAACAGTCATATGCAGCAACAAATACCTTTTACGAAAACTTTATTGGGTACGATATTGGCCTCATTTATAACCATTTACAGGGCACTACTTTTAAGTCAATGAATTAATAATATATAATCTGATTAATAAATTAGTACACTGACATTTACTTAGTTGTTGCCGTCTTGGCTTCAAAGAATACTCAATTTATTATTGCCACTATTCTTATTAATTAATGGGGTTTATAAATTTGTCCTTACACTATTTCTTTTTTAATTTTAATTCTTACTTACCTCAAAATTTACAAATGGATCTCAAAATTTTATACCATCCAATAACCATGTAATAGCTTCATCTATTTCATGATAGTATGTGAAGAAAGCTTTGATCAATGCCACTATCTTTTCTGGACTTGGTATTTCAAAATGATAGGACTTGATATTAGAATAAAGCGAGACAATGGAGTAAAATGGAGAACGTGTCATTTATTTACACCTTCTTTAATGGATAAATAGGATCTGTAAATGAAGATCCAACCTAGAAATAGATTAAAAGAAAAGTTAAGGAGGAGAGCCTCCCTTATGGTCAGGTCAACAAGCCTGGCCGATAAACATTTATTAAAACTTAGGGCTTGCATATTTTTCTAACATAATTTTCTCCATTGAATTTATTTTTCTCTATTTTTAGAGGTTATTTAATAAAACTTTTCTTCAATATCCTTCATCTTCAATTAGTATCCAAATATTTATTAGTGTTTATTGTATGCTAAATATTCCTCTAAATTGTTTTATCGTCAATCTATAAGGGCAAATCTATATGAACATTAAAATTGCACTTGCTCATGGAAAAGAAGTTCAATTTCTCAACTTTGTTAAATTATAATTGTATGGCCAAATTTGCTACTGGTACAAAAAGTATGTATTTTACCATGCAACTACTATAAACTAATGTATGGCATATATTTTCATTAATAAATAAATAAAATAAATCTGCAATTTTTTTCATGGAATGCTACAGGCTTTTTTTCTATACATTTTTTGCACCCCTTGAAAAGGAACTTAATTAAAAGAAATATCTACACAACTGAACATGAAATCAATAAGCAACATCACATACTAAACATGCATGTTGTGTACTATAAGACATGTACATGATAAGCAACACCATGGAAGCTAAAAACACACTATACAGGCAAAATGAGATCGTTACAAGTACTATCTCCCTAATTGTCTTATCTCTTTCCTTTAACTGATACAAAAGCAACGACCATTAAATATAAAATATGTCATGTTTAATTATAAATATACTAATTTAAATTGAATGGCTAATTCTTTTCTTTGTTCCATAATGGAATGCATTCATAGGTGAGCTTATTGTTTTGCTGTAGGCATTCTGTGCGGCTATTGAATGATGCAATATGGACTAAATTTTTGAATGAACTACTGCTTTTGCTACTCATGTTTGAGTTTGTTTAGTTGTGCTAATCTGGTTTTTCATTTTGTTTTGATGAAATGTCAGGCTGTAAGGATAAACAGTAATTTGCATGTCATTACTGATGTCAAAAGAAGAACTAGGACCATTGAAATAAAAAATTCATTGCTTCCAATGATGACACTGGTGTGTATATATATATATATATTGGAGTGATTGATATTCCCACATTATATAGCGGACGAGACCCTATGCGTCCGCATAATAGCGGATGACCCTTTATACCGCGATACCCCCCTCGAAGTGGGATTGGTATTTTAAATTGTTGTGCTAACGTCTGGGGATGCAATTAAAAGGTTGGAGGGATCCAACTGGATTCCTGAAAGTAGTGGAATTTATTTTTATTGTCTATATTTATTTGATAATCTGTGATAGGTTCTATTGATTATATTAAAAATTGAAAATATTGAATGCTATGGTTTGACTGAATATATTTTGGGTATATTGAGATATCAAAAATATAAGGATTGAATTTTTAAAAGGAATACAAGAGGGAATTCTAAGTAAAAATAAATATAGTGAAATTGGATAAATTAAAGAATGAATTTGGAAAAGGATAAAAGGTTGATTTTTAAATTCTATTAAATAAATTCCGAGTATGGAAAAGGAGATTTTTGAATAAATGGTAATAAATGAATTTTAAACATAAGTGATATTATTTAAAGAAATAAAAGATTTGTTTTTAAATTCAAGGTTTAAAAATAATTTTGGAGAGATAAGAAGAACATTAGGAAAAAGTATGAAATTGGTATTTTCAGTTTAAATAAAATTATATATCATAATAAAAGGACGATATGAATTAATGGGTTTTGAAATAAATTGGAGAAGTAAAGGAATTTATTTTTAAATAGAGTAAATTTTGGAAATCGATTTAGTATTTGAAACTGTGTTTTAAAAAGGAAATGAGACTATGGGATTTATAGAGTCTATAAAGTGAAATAAGAAATCAGTGGATATTTGGGAGTATAAATTCACGATGGCAACTTATAAAGGAATCGGTAATTGTTTTAAAAATAAATAATGATTTTATTTTTAAAAGGTAGAAAGGAAAATTTACAGGATTGAGACGTAAATTGAACTGGAAATAAACCAAGAAGGATTTATAAATGATTAGACGGTTATATTGAAATGGAAAGTGAAATTTCTTGAAAAGCCAAGTGTATTTTCGAAGAAATATTTTTAAGTATAAATTAGAAGTTTTAAATGTTTTAAAGAAGAATGTTTTCTTTTGAGAAGTTTATTATTTAAATTGTCTTAAGATTTTAAAGTAAATATTTATTAATTTAGTTATAGTAATAATTATTTTAAGGCTTAACTAGTTTTATGATTTGAAAGATTATTATTTAATATTTATACCATATAGAATAACTTTTAATTTTAAATTTGTTTTGGCTTAAGTTTTACATGGAAAATTATTATTAAATTTCATAACTATTATTTAAAAAAAAAAGAGTTTTAAATAGTTTTTATTTTAAGTGTTTTAAAGTATATATTTTGGATAAAGTGATTTAAATTTATTTTAACTCTAAAGTATTAAGACTTGGTGAAATCCAGTGGAAATAAAACAATTGGGTGGGAATTTAATCCGCGTGAGAAGAAATGATTTGAAACTATTTTCAAAGGGTTGAATTGTAGAAAATATCCTGTGAAGATATTTTGAATAAATAATTTGGGTAATTATTATGGCTTGATGGTTGTTTGTGGACGTTATATGATAGTTAAATAATCAACTATCAATATTGGTTAATGCGTTGATCTTTCAAAGAGACCGAGATCAGGATTAATTTCTCGAAAACCACTTCGATCCGGTTTGAACGTTTTTGTGAGGAAGACAAGAGCTTGGAGTCAAAGATGGAGCAGTGAAGTGCAAGGGCTAATCGCTACTAATCCTGAGGGTGGTTCCAAAATGGATGTAGTAGTAGTGCCTTTGGTTTCGTTCGGACCTGGAACGGACTTGTATGGACGAATTCTATCAGAACATCGTTAGGAGGACTATGAGCATTCTCAGTGAATGTGTGCTAGAAAGGTAACACATAGCCTCGAGCCTCATCAACCAAGAATGGCTAAAACAGGGGAGGTGCAACAAGGCTAAGTGGCTAGCAACCAATTAGGGCAAGGCAACCCCTGTCTAGATGTCTCTTTTTATTCGGCTGTGTGGACGGTGACTGATCTCAACTGTGGGGTGATCTTATTCGGACTATCCAATAAGGGGTAGCTTCGGTCTTGTGTAGCAGGGGATCAGGGCAAATCCTCGGTACAATGATCTAGACCACGTACTGTGATGGGCGGTACCCCAGTAGCCCTGCCATTGATGGAAACCCAATCTCCAATAAGTGCCTTCGAACTTGTTTGTATACCTATTATGCTGGAATTTAATGAATGTAATAATTTCGGCTATTTGAATAAGTATTTGTATATAGACACAACTATAATATCAGAGGATTTGATAAGAAAGTGTTTTGGTTATCGTAAGGTAAAAATCAGGCATGTTTATTTGTTTTGTGGTTTTACGAGATACCTTTGATTTTAAAGGATTTTGTAAACGTTAATAATCCAATTGAGTGTGCTTTCTCACGCTGGTTTTCCAGACCAACTTGGATGTTATTTCACTATAATGCTCGGGTCAAACCGAGTATTATATAGTACAAATTCTAGTTAAACTACTGTGAATCTCAACAGACGAGCTGGATGATATAACAACCGATATTTTCAACCATTCGCATTCGCACATGTCGGACTTGAATTGCTCAAAATACCGCGTTGTAAATAAAATTTGGCAAATCTCATCATATATAGTAAATAAATAATCACATAATCACAGACACAGAGTAAATAATAATGCAGCGGAATTAAAAGAGATAGTAGTTCATGAAGCTACTATATAAAAATAAGATACGTCAGAGTTAAACAAGATACAACAGAAGAGTACAAGATACATCAGGTACAAATCAGAATACATCACTGAAATCACTGGATACTAAAAGCAAAATGGATGGCTGGATCTTCAAGCAATGCTCCAACTCCAAAGGTGAGTCCTGAATGGTGAATCACTCAGTCTGACTCAAGCATAAAGCAAAACACAAAACACTCGAGTAAGGACATAAATACTTATGAACTCTAAATCAACTCAAGTGAAAAGTAACAAAATGCATCAATAACTTAGAGGATGCTTGGAATCGCCCATCCTTTATGGATCCGTTAAACTATTTACTATGCAGTAATATTCGCTATTATAATAATGTCCACGGTAAAATAAACTTACTTTAAAAATAGCGTTAAGGAGTTACCCATATAGCCCTTAACACGTAATAGTGCCAATAGTCTATACAGTACCTTCATATTGCCTGATCGGGAGACTATGAGAAGATACTCCATAGGCATGACACAAATCAAAATCGTAGTAAGGCCCGCTATGGTAGGTGACGCAACACACAAGGCAATGCCAGGGTAGATATATCAGTTACGCACACAGGCTGGCGGTAACGTAGCAGCCACTACGCCCACCTCGGAACACACTCCCCGTCAAAATCGAAGGATGACCATCAAATCAACCACAAGTAAGAGTATGGTATCGAAGAAGTGTGTCCAACCAGAGGAGCTACCCCTTTTGGCCCAAGATCGCTCCTGTTTTAGCCACCTTAAGCCAACTCACGGAAGTCGGGTCCACGTAATATACCTCAAGAACGTCGCCTCCATCCTACTCCTGGAACCTCCACCGCGTACATAGTTGTTAATGTGGTTTTCGGAGTTGGCAGAGAGTATGACAACTTCTGATCCCGGTCCCTTTGACAACCAATCTTTATTATAACGCCATGGTCAACTCAAAATAGTTTATACTACAGAAATCAAATCGTTTCATTACAAACTATATTCTTTCCAAAATAGTTTATACTTCGAAACCAAAACCATTATTATTTCAAACATATATTCAAATCAATACTATATCATTTCCATTTCATCCATATATTCACCTTTCAAAAATCATAATACTTTCAAAGTTATAACTCTTTCGAAACCAAAATACTTGAAATCATTACACTTTGAAAATCATAACATGTCAAAATCATACACTCGAAATCATGAAACATTCCTTTAATTCTTTACATTTTACAAATTTATTCAATTAAACCCATATTTTCACATTTCCAACAATTCAAACCATCAATTTCAATTCAATTCAGTTTCCCAACAAACCATTTCAAATCTTATCAATTTCAAATACAGATTTGATCCACAAAATAAACTATTCAATTTTTAATATATTTCAAAGCTTTAATATAACTCATTTAAAAACTAAATTTGATAATTTCATATATATCTAATTTAACTTCATTATTACTTAGTTTTGAAATATTCATTTCATAAATCCAATATCATTTAAATAAAATAGAATTACAAGTAAACCAAAAATCCTTCCATACCAATGTAAACTTCAAATATTCATTTATCAATTAGATCAAAATCAAATATCATTCCAAATTCATATTCTTTATCAAAATAAAGATCAAATCATTTCCAAACCATTTCAATCATCAGAATATCATATCCTTTCAAAACCTCATTATCAAATCATTATTTGAATTCAAATTCAAATATCCTTAGTTAAATATCATTTTTAAATCAAATAAGTCATTCACTTATTGTTCCAAATATCATTGCAAAACACATTTCAAAAATTTCATTCAAAAATTCATTTATCTCACTACATTTCATTCCATTTAACACATAACAACGTAAACCTTATTTACATTCAAATTCAAATTAAATTCCTTTGAAATTCAAATTTAAATATTAAAAATATATGTTCAAACTCCTGAAATTTCACAAATAATCAATTCCAAAAGTTAAATCATTTGACACTTTAAAATCTAACACAACAGTGTCAAAATCTATAACATTTCAAAACATTGTCAAATTATAGCGAAGACAACATTTATATAGTGCTATCGTAGCTTATAGTTTCCAAAATATTTTAGTTCAGGAACAACGGCATTTATAAAATGCCATAATAGATATTTAGCTATTTCAAACATAGTTAAATCCAAAACAACAGCACTTAAAAATGCTGTCATAAGACAACAGCATTTTTTGGAAATGCAATTAATAAAAGCAGATTTTATTATAACTTCAAAAACATTAAAACTCCAAAAAAAATTCTAATTTAAATTTATAAATCATATTTCTAGACTTCAAAATTTCACATTTAAATAATTTTAACATATGATTTATCACAACAAAATTTTATAATTAAATATCCAATTTAAAACTCAATTCATTTGTTAAATCAAAATTTCACTTTTTTCTTAACTTATAAATTTAATAAAACTTAACATTTTACTTCAAATATCATTTCGAAACATTAAATTTAATTTCCATTATTTACTTACATTTCAAAAATATAATTTAAAGTAAAAAATCGCATTCACTTCAAATTTACATACTTAAATTGAATTCAAATAGTTAAATTTCTTAAAACATGGGAAAAATATTTAAATCATAATTTCATATATTAAAATACACGTTTATAAAAAAATCATTTAAAATATACCACGGGGTTTGTATATAATTTTATATCCTAGGTCAAGTGATATGGATATGTATCATTACAATCCGCAATTTAAAAAGAAAACCCGGGTTCTATCATTTCAAACCCGCAATCCCAAGTCAAATAAAATATAATAAAAATCACTTGAGCCTATCATTTCAGCTCATAATGATTTTTCCTTATTCTAAAGTCCGTTCGGGTATGTATCATTTCAACCCATAGTGATTCTACTCTAATAGGGAACTTGAAGTGTGATCATATACAGAAACAATATAAACAATTATACTAACATGTCAATGTCACAATATACTGTCATATATCATATGTCAGGTGATAATTAACAAATTTAAATGGTAATAACATGGAATAGCATATCATTTAATCATCATTTACTTGCATAACATTTTTAATTACCAATCACTTGTCATCAATTTACTATTTCATAAGCAAAAATGACAGAGTGAGAATGACTCGCCTTTATCAAAGCTAAAGATCACTACGACACACAAGAACGATTCCAAAGGCACGACAAGCATGATATGGCACGACTTTTGTTTTGAATGAATGGAGAGCCTTGATATTGATATTGTATACAACAAATAAACGAGAAAATATAAACATATATATACAATACAAATGTGAATTGAAACGAAATGGAAATTGGAATCAACAATGAACATTACCAAGCTTTAACACTAAAGTGCTTGACCATGACTCAACATAGGCTCGGCCACCCTCAATATTTGCTCGGCCATAGTGTAAATACGGTGGTGAGGACTCGGGTTTGGCATCACAATACATGGCTACATGGGTAAGAAGGGGTAGGAGTTACAACATAGTGGAGAAATACAAAGGAACAAGGCAAAAGAGGGATGTTTGGTGCATACTAGGCTCAGCCATGTCATTGTTTGGGCTCGACCATGGAGGGTTCAGGTCTGGTGAAATCTGAAGTTACGTTCAGAGGTGGTGGTCATGATGGTCGTGGAGCTAGGGTTGGCGGCCAAGGTGAAATATGAAGGGGGTGGTGGAATTTATGGTCGGCTAGACATGATTTGGTGGAGCTTTGCAAAATTTGAGGTAAGGGCATCATATGGAGGTCATGGCCAGTATTAGACAAAGGGAGAGGTGGTGGTGCCGCCGTGGATGGTGATGGTGATGGTCGGTGGAGATGGTGAAGGTGTTATGGCCGAGCAAGGCTTGAAGAGGAGGAAGCAAATCAATGAAAAGAAAGAAGACGGGAAAATGAAAAAAATATGAAGCCATTACCAAATTTTCTTTGGCCGTGAGAAATGAAGTGAAGAGAAGTTTCATGTGAATGATGAAGAGAAAACACACGGCTATGCAAGAAAATGTACGGCCAAAGCAAGGCAAGTGAAAAGGCAAAGGAAAAATGAAAAGACAAGTAAATGAAAAGACAAGTAAATGAAAAGTCACCAGAAAATGAAAAGGCTTGTCTCTTGAATTTCTAATTTCTTTTAATCAAAATAAACTAATAAAAAGCAAGTAAATAAAAATAAAATACAAAAAAATAAAGTGAAAAAGAAAATAAACAATTATTCTTAGGAAAAATAAAAAGTAAATAAAGAAAATAGTTTATTATATTGAAACTAGAGCTTAAAATTGTAAACAAAACACAATAAACATTGGAAAATTATAACTATGCTGTTAAAATGTTTTAAAAATAAAATATATACATAACATGTCATGTTACACATATATACACAAATTAGAACATGATATGACAAAAAAAAATGTTATTTATATAAATTAAAATAAATAATTTTGTTATATAAACAATTGACATACAATAGTTTAAAAAGCATAACTTTCACAATATTAATCGGATTTCAACGAAACGAAAAGCAGTATAATTGAAATTTAATTTAATTTCATTTCATAATAAAAGATAAAATTCAAAAATTCAAAAATTCAAATTTTTAAATTTAAAAGTCAAAGTTTGACCATATTGACCAAAATTCACATTTCTAGAAAATATTTTGTTTAGTCATGTTTGGAATTATAATTTACATCAAAATCAAAATTTACATTTAAAATAACAACACTTATCTATTTTAATAAAGAAAAATAAAGTTTTAAATCATAAATTGTCACGTTCCAAATTCCAGCGTTCGAAAATCGACATCCGTACTCCACTGTACTTGAATGCCGCAGATTCAAACGTCGAAATTCGAGTCGTGCCGGAGCTTATAACACATTAAGTAAATAACATAGCGGAAGGAAAAGAATATGCATATCAATATACAACATTTGATACAATAACAGATATCATATGATACAACAGATGATACAATGAATATCAACATTATCAGAGATACAAAGAATAGCAGCGGAAATTAAAGATAACACTAGCAGCGGAACAAAACTCCAATATGGTCTTCAAGAAAGAACTCCAGTATCAGTAATCTCCATCTCTAAAGCACCAATCCAGAATAGCTCGAACTCCCAAATCAAGATGAAGAGAAGCAACTCGATCCAAAATGCGATTGCCAAATCCTAATGGCTGAAAGCTATCGAATCTACACCTACTATGGATTATCTGAAAATCCCAACTCTACACTGCCCGTGTGGGAAATAGTGGGCACCCAGAGTTTAGGAAAGGAACAATAAACTCCAGGTCAGTCATGGGACTGGTATGAGCAAACAAAAGCATTTGGTCTTTGAAACTAACAAGAGAATTTAAATTTGAAATCCGCAATGCTTTTTTGGAAAATGAAACTACCATAAGGCCTCCCGGCACACACACAATGCAAACGCACACATGGGGGAGATTTCTCCTTATGATAGTCAAACATGCTTACTACGAGAAAAATTCTTTGATATTATTACTAGTGCATAGTGGAAAATCTTTCGAAAGTATAATATAAATCCTAGCCAGCATAGGTACCATGATGCTATGCCTACTATAGCTGCCATGTTAAATGGCAGGTTCTACAACTAAAACCGTACAAGGCACATATTGGATGAATGGATTTCCAACAAATGGTCAGGCTAAGGAACTTCCTATTGCCACATGGGTACGCCTCTGGCGGGACGTCCCGAGAACTAACGTTACGGTTAGATCTCTGCCAACACAAGGCCGGGTTACCTCTGTAACTAGGTAACTACTACACGAATATGTCATCCCCCGGTCCTTTGGGACCTTTATCCGAGCGCGCGCACAACAACACCACACAGTAATAGGTATAGTGTATCAACATGAGTAAGTATCGGGGCTCCATACCATGATACCACCCTTTTCCAGAAGGAAATGACATACCCTAAAGGGCGCGACCCTCATAACCTTGCCGCATCTTTCCTGTTTCGACCATTTCCGGGGAGTGAGGTCCTGATGCAGTCTCGTCCACAAAGCTACGCTTTGTGCAACAAAGCCATGCTTTGGGTCAACAGATGGCCAAAGCAATGATCACAAAGATAAATGATCAAACAAATGATCATATCACAAATGATCAACCAATGATCATCACACAGCAGCACTCAGCATGCCACATTACCAAATTGGGAATATCACTGATAAATATCAACTATATAACCTCTGAGATCGTACGTCTCAGAGAAGGGTGTTAAGCTAAGAGAATAAATTCTCCGACACCAAGCAGAAATGTATTTGATAGAGATCAGTTAACATCTCAAAGTGTAATGTCGTACATACAACCATACAAGTCTGTTCCGGGTTCGAACAGAACCGAAGGCACTTCCGAAGAAGCCCTTGCAAATCCGGGTATCCACAATCCCGATCGGACTTCCCATCACTAAGGGAATCTCTATACCGTAGCTACTCGGTGCAGAGACAATCGATAGGTTATCCTATCGTTCTCACAAATACCCAGTCTTCACCACCGGTCTTCAATTGCTATCCATAACGTCGTATCACTATTCGAAATGGGCTATATGACACAAGGTCCTCTCCCGGCTAAACCGAATAGTGAGCGCCATATTTAAAAACATATGGATATGGGATTTTTAGTTAAGTCACAACTTATAAAATCCAAACCTTTCTTTCAAATGGTTAAACAAATTACCATTTTTAATCTTTAAACAAAAAGATTTATTTCACAAAGTTTCACCCAGTTTCACAAAGATCTATTCATAGATTTCAAAACAATTCCCATTCAATTTGGATTAACCCAATTAAGTCTTTAAATTAGAGATTTATAGCTTTCAAAACACGTTTCCAAAGATTTATCTATAATTTGGAAAACTATCTTCATTTTAGACTTGAAATCCTTTAACACAAATTGGAAATTCATTCTTATGTGAAAGCTTCAATCATTTGAAAACAAATAGTTTTCGTTTCAGAAAAAAAACCAATTTGTACAAGTTGAAATCTTGGGTTGAATTTAAATTCCAAAATATCACCGTTAAAATGGTTTAGAAACCCATATAAACCCATTAATAAGTTGAATAACTTTTTAAACCCTAGTTCCCAAATTATAGAATTCAATTTCAAATATTGAATTCAAATTTAAATCCAATTATTTAAATTTTCAAAACTCCATCAAGTTATTCAAAAATAACCATTTTCAAAAGCTTCAATTCTAGTTCAAAAACTATTTTGGATTTAAAAATTCAATTTTAAAACAATTTCAAAATATGTGACTTAACCCATTTCCACGTGCAATCCATATTTGTGTGTGTATAAGTGTGGTCCAGGGGTTTTACACAATAAGAGCACATCATCAATCAACACAGATTCAATCATTACAATTCGATGTGGGTTTCGGATAACCAAATGGAATCCGACTCCCTGTCGCATCGAAATTCAAATGTCGTTTGTGGGTCAAAGGATTTGCATATTCATATAACAATATATTCATCACAAATAAAACATCTCATCACATATCAAATATATCAATCCATCACAGAACATCCAATAACAATCAAACATCTTTAATTAAGATGAATAAACCGTGTGGTTATAAATTTATTCCCCACATAATTACCTCTATTTGAAACCTTTAAATGATTAATTATCATTAACTGTAATTAATTAAGTCTTAACCATCTTCATTTATTAATCGTTTATTTAATTAATTATCTTACTTAATTATCCTTTAATTGTAATTAATTAAATCTTAATTACTTATTTCTCAATTAACTACAATACTTAATTAATCCTTAATTGATAATGATTTCTTAATCATTTTAAGTTAATTAATCCTTATTTATTATCCTTGATTTCATTACCTTAATTAGCCATATTAGTAAATTATACTTTGAAGTAATTAAGCCTCAATATTTGATTAAATCAATCTTTAATTATCTACTATAATTGATTTCACTAAGTAATTGTTATTTTATTTAATCATTTATTTATTACTTGATTAATTAACTTAATAATTCCATGAGTCCAAAATCATTAAATTCCATTTATTTATTTTTAAGATAAAAACATCTCTTACTTAAATGAAGCCTTTAAAAACAAATTCAAACTCAAAATTTTCCTTAATTTCAAAACTGAAATACATATTGAATCTTTATTTCCAAATTTAAACTTGATTCATTAAAGCTTTACTTACATTTTCATATTCATTTTAAAACCTACAAACAACTTTCAGGTCTAAACCCTGAAACAGTTTTTTAAAATTTGATTTAAAACCAATCTTTAAACTTGTTTAAGATATTTCATTTTTGAAAACTTTGAATTCCAAACTCTATTTGAATTCAGATTTAACTTGCATTACAACTTAAAATATGAATTTCATTAAAACATTAAAAACTGCAAACTCTCTGTTATAAAACCTGAAACAGTTTTAAATTTCTTGATTTAAACAGAATTTAAAACTTTGTTTAAATTTAAAAATTCCATTTTTAAAAACCTTAACTCAAAACTTCACTTGAATTCAGTATCAATTCATACTTGAATTAAGTTTCCAACCTAAAATATGAATTCCATTTAAAACTGCAAACTACAGGATTTAAGACCAGAAACTGTTTTGTTTAAAATTTTGACTTAAAACAGAATTTAAACTTGTTTAAATTAAAAAGTTCCATTTTTAAAAACTTTGAACTTCAAACCTTATTTGAACTCAGTTTCAATTCATACTTAAATCAACCCTACACTAGAATTGAATTCAATTCAAATTTTTTTTTTATAAAAAAAAACTGCAACTCTCTCTGGATTAAAACCTGCAAACTGTTTTGAACTTCTGATTTAAAACAGAAATTTAAATCTTGATTAAATTTAAGATTTTGCTTCTAAAAACTTTGAATTCAAACCTACATTTGAATTCTGTTTCTACTTCCACCTAATATCAAATTCCCACTCTAAAATTTAAATTTCATTCAACTTGCAAACTCTCAGTTTCAACTCTGAAAACCTACCCGAGCCCAACCAATATCTGCTTCGAGTTTCACTACTCCTTGCTTCGAGATAATTTCACAAAACCCCGAGTTTTACTTCGGGTCAAAACCCTGCACACCCCATCAGAGTTCACCAGTGTTACCACTGCAACAAGACCCACCTGTCAACGCCCAGAAATTCCACCTCCAGCCACCATCATCGACACCACCTTGGATATAGCTTCCTTTACAACCCCTCTACAAACTCCCAAAACCTCAAATAACCCGATGCAACAGAGAGAAGGTGCAGACCCTCAAAAACTTCAACACTGCACCCTTAAAACAGTGGTTTTGAAAACCTGGTAAAAAAACAATTTCCAACTCCTCTCTCTCTCTCTGATCATCTATCATCAACTTACCCCATTCTCACATCAATACACCACTACAGTAGGTATCTTAACCCCTGACATTAACAAGCCTAACAGATCTTTCAAATTTTCCTACTTCTGTTTTAAAACAGAAATGCCTTTCCATAACAGTTTATTTAAAACTATAATATTAGTTTCCAAAATCCATGAATTCAATCATGCATCCTGTTACAAACTGTTTTAAATGTTTTTAAAAGTTTGATATACTTACTTCTAGAAAATATCTACTGTTATATATGTTTTCCAGGGACTACAGAGTTTAATATAGTTAAATTTTAGATTTATAACTAACACTTCATTCTAAACAACAAAGTTTGTTCATACTACAAATTCTAGTTAATACCAAATCAGGTGGTAATGGATTCTAAATAATCTTAGTTTTCCAGTGAGGTCTCAAATTTTATTTCATCTTAAATAAATTTTTAAACTTACTTTACCAATTAACAACAAATTTTATTTACATTCTAGAACCTAACAGTGATTTAATTCAAAAGCCAATGAATTTTGACATAAACTTGAGGCTGGAAACTAAGACAGAAATATTTCAGATGAAAAACAAGCATGCACAAGCAAATTCACAGACAGGCAAACATACTGACATGGTCATCAACTAAACACATATTTCAAGCATCAACTCAAATATCAAAGCATATGAATGGGTTCGAGTGTGTTTGCTCACAAGTTTTGTTGCTCAGAGAAGAACAGAGACATAGGAGTGTTGACAGTTTCAAATGCCTGAACCCTCTCTTTTTTTTCTTTAAATCTTGAAGTTACAACTGCAAAGCTTGTTAAACAAAACTTTGCTTAGTTCCTGTTGTACTTACTTACTTCAACAATAATAACAATTTTAAATTTTTTACTTACAACTTTGAATTTTGTTTAAAACTTCAAACTTGTTCTATTTTCCCAGCTGCAGGCTTCATGTCTTTTTCTTTTTCACTTGCTTTGAATTCCCCTCTGTAACTGATTGATAATATTGCTTAAATCTTTTGTTTTTTTATTATTATTACTGAATATCAAATTCAAATTTTAAAGAAAAGAACTTGCCTGCTTGAGTTGCTTGTCTCAGGTTGAGGCAGAACAAGCTTTGATTTACATTCTGAAGTGAATTACAGGTTGCATGCAGAGCCCATTTTCCAGATTTAAGAAAAATGTAGTTGCTTTATGTTTGATTTTAAAACTGGTTGCAGGCTTGAAAACTTTCAGATTATCATTTCCAGGCTTCCACTTTTATTTTCAAACTTCATGTTTTGCTTGCTCCTGAACTTAATTTGTTTGAGATAATTTGCACTGTTTTCCTGACTTGAAACTTGTTGCAGTTGTTTGAATCTGAGCTTGATTTCAGAAACTAGAATTGCTTGTTGAATCTTGATCTTCTTTTGTTTTAAACTTTGCTTTGATTGCTTGAGTTTGTTAGCCTGAGCTTGCATATTTTCCCCAGGCTTTGAAACTGTTTTGAATTGATTTCTCATATTCTAAAAATTATGAACTGAGAATTAGTTTCCTTCTCTTACATATATGTTGAGCTTTGAGATACAAAATCTTTTGTTACTGTAGTTTTAGATTTTGGTGAGATGTTATTATAATTGCATATGGGGAACTCAAAAGTTTCTTTGCAATTTTTATTTAATTAAATAAAATGAATGCCACTTGTTTAAAAGAGATGATTATGAGATCTCTATGAAATGTCCACTTCTTTATTCATTTGTATGTGTAGTGTTTTCTTTCATATCTATATTCACAGAATTTACATTCTCACATGTGCATGTTTGTATATATTCACATTTAAAATTTTCAAAGACAAAAGATTTTTTTTTTTATATTTATATTTTCAAAACAAAATTTTATTTCAACTATTGCTTACACTTAATTTTTTTTTCATAATGTTCATATACTTATATATTTTTACAATTTTCATTCATACATTTATTTATTTATTTATTTTGTACAACCTTTAAAAGAAAAGAAGAATGTAAAATTTTTGATTTCATATTAACAAAGGTCACATTTGTTTAGATAAGAGAATTAAATCCTAAAAATAAATCCTTTTCTGAATTTTATTATATCTTCCAAATAAAATTAATATTTTAGAAAACAACTATCACTATCATTTTATTAATCTCAAGATTTTAAATTCTATTTTTATTTTTTAATACATTATATTTTGAAATTCAATATTTATTTTATAAATCACTTATCCTTAAATTTCTTAATATAAATTACTATTTAAAATCAAAATTAATTATTTATCCTAGAAAATTTTCTAATAAATTCACAATTTATTTCCAAAAATAAATTTAATCGCCAATTTAAACTTGATAAATTTTCAGGAATGTTACAGATTTCCCCCCTTAAAAGAATTTCGTCCTCGAAATTTGCAAGGAAGACGACAAAGAATAGATGATAGATAAAGAAATGATTGACCAGATCAGATCGAACTATTTATTCTGCATCCGGCTTACCAAATCAGAATATCGACAATATGAGAACAAACTCATATAATATTACACAAAATATTTGGGTCCACCGGTCTACGAATATGCAAGGGCATTGATTAGTTCGAAGGGATAACTAATCGTTCGTAGAATATATCGGATCCCAGAGAAAAGGTAGATGGACTTAATTCTCAACAATTCCCAAATGCTAGATATGGATACCAAATTCAAGCCAGAATACTCCAAAGTATATAGACTTTGATATACACACAAAATTACAATTTTAAATTTGGTTTTAACCGATATCGTTTTATTTATACAATTCAAATTTAGCTTTACATTCTATTAACCAATTAACTCAATTTAAAATTTTCAATTTATTTAATTTAAATCTTCAAATTCATTAGAGTTTAAAACGAAAAGCTGATAAGAAATTGGATGAAGATACGAAGTAAGAATTTTCTACAACGATTCGTAGGGTCACCATCACACCGAAACTTCTTTC
This sequence comes from Allium cepa, assembly GCA_030765085.1. Taxonomy (NCBI): domain Eukaryota; kingdom Viridiplantae; phylum Streptophyta; class Magnoliopsida; order Asparagales; family Amaryllidaceae; genus Allium; species Allium cepa. The sequence continues at coordinate 866,976,095 of CM060943.1, read as the reverse complement.
TGGAGCTGTCACGAAGCAGTCAAAAGAATACGAAATCGAATCAAAGGAGATTGATAGGGAAAAGCTGTTTCCACTGTTGCAGGGTATTGACCATTTGTAGTGGTACTCCCCCGACCCCTATCTCGTTCTCTTCTCGCACTCATACTTACTATCAGTGGATAGCAAGAGAATTTACTGAGGCATTCGAACGGATATCTTAGGGATATACACATTCTAGGGTTTACTTCACCCTATCTCTAATGAGTTACTTAATGTGTTATACTCCTGAGCTAAGGTTTTAACCATCAGCTCTGATACCAAAATGTCACGTTCCAAATTCCAGCGTTCGAAAATCGACATCCGTACTCCACTGTACTTGAATGTCGCAGATTCAAACGTCGAAATTCGAGTCGTGCCGGAGCTTATAACACATTAAGTAAATAACATAGCGGAAGGAAAAGAATATGCATATCAATATACAACATTTGATACAATAACAGATATCATATGATACAACAGATGATACAATGAATATCAACATTATCAGAGATACAAAGAATAGCAGCGGAAATTAAAGATAACACTAGCAGCGGAACAAAACTCCAATATGGTCTTCAAGAAAGAACTCCAGTATCAGTAATCTCCATCTCTAAAGCACCAATCCAGAATAGCTCGAACTCCCAAATCAAGATGAAGAGAAGCAACTCGATCCAAAATGCGATTGCCAAATCCTAATGGCTGAAAGCTATCGAATCTACACCTACTATGGATTATCTGAAAATCCCAACTCTAGACTGCCCGTGTGGGAAATAGTGGGCACCCAGAGTTTAGGAAAGGAAAAATAAACTCCAGGTCAGTCATGGGACTGGTATGAGCAAACAAAAGCATTTGGTCTTTGAAACTAACAAGAGAATTTAAATTTGAAATCCGCAATGCTTTTTTGGAAAATGAAACTACCATAAGGCCTCCCGGCACACACACAATGCAAACGCACACATGGGGGAGATTTCTCCTTATGATAGTCAAACATGCTTACTACGAGAAAAATTCTTTGATATTATTACTAGTGCATAGTGGAAAATCTTTCGAAAGTATAATATAAATCCTAGCCAGCATAGGTACCATGATGCTATGCCTACTATAGCTACCATGTTAAATGGCAGGTTCTACAACTAAAACCGTACAAGGCACATATTGGATGAATGGATTTCCAACAAATGGTCAGGCTAAGGAACTTCCTATTGCCACATGGGTACGCCTCTGGCGGGACGTCCCGAGAACTAACGTTACGGTTAGATCTCTGCCAACACAAGGCCGGGTTACCTCTGTAACTAGGTAACTACTACACGAATATGTCATCCCCCGGTCCTTTGGGACCTTTATCCGAGCGCGCGCACAACAACACCACACAGTAATAGGTATAGTGTATCAACATGAGTAAGTATCGGGGCTCCATACAATGATACCACCCTTTTCCAGAAGGAAATGACATACCCTAAAGGGCACGACCCTCATAACCTTGCCGCATCTTTCCTGTTTCGACCATTTCCGGGGAGTGAGGTCCTGAGGCAGTCTCGTCCACAAAGCTACGCTTTGTGCAACAAAGCCATGCTTTGGGTCAACAGATGGCCAAAGCAATGATCACAAAGATAAATGATCAAACAAATGATCATATCACGAATGATCAACCAATGATCATCACACAGCAGCACTCAGCATGCCACATTACCAAATTGGGAATATCACTGATAAATATCAACTATATAACCTCTGAGCTCGTACGTCTCAGAGAAGGGTGTTAAGCTAAGAGAATAAATTCTCCGCCACCAAGCAGAAATGTATTTGATAGAGATCAGTTAACATCTCAAAGTGTAATGTCGGACATACAACCATACAAGTCTGTTCCGGGTTCGAACAGAACCGAAGGCACTTCCGAAGAAGCCCTTGCAAATCCGGGTATCCACAATCCCGATCGGACTTCCCATCACTAAGGGAATCTCTATACCGTAGCTACTCGGTGCAGAGACAATCGATAGGTTATCCTATCGTTCTCACAAATACCCAGTCTTCACCACCGGTCTTCAATTGCTATCCATAACGTCGTATCACTATTCAGAATGGGCTATATGACACAAGGTCCTCTCCCGGCTAAACCGAATAGTGAGCGCCATATTTAAAAACATATGGATATGGGATTTTTAGTTAAGTCACAACTTATAAAATCCAAACCTTTCTTTCAAATGGTTAAACAAATTACCATTTTTAATCTTTAAACAAAAAGATTTATTTCACAAAGTTTCACCCAGTTTCACAAAGATCTATTCATAGATTTCAAAACAATTCCCATTCAATTTGGATTAACCCAATTAAGTCTTTAAATTAGAGATTTATAGCTTTCAAAACACGTTTCCAAAGATTTATCTATAATTTGGAAAACTATCTTCATTTTAGACTTGAAATCCTTTAACACAAATTGGAAATTCATTCTTATGTGAAAGCTTCAATCATTTGAAAACAAATAGTTTTCGTTTCAGAAAAAAAACCAATTTGTACAAGTTGAAATCTTGGGTTGAATTTATATTCCAAAATATCACCTTTAAAATGGTTTAGAAACCCATATAAACCCATTAATAAGTTGAATAACTTTTTAAACCCTAGTTCCCAAATTATAGAATTCAATTTCAAATATTGAATTCAAATTTAAATCCAATTATTTAAATTTTCAAAACTCCATCAAGTTATTCAAAAATAACCATTTTCAAAAGCTTCAATTCTAGTTCAAAAACTATTTTGGATTTAAAAATTCAATTTTAAAACAATTTCAAAATCTGTGACTTAACCCATTTCCACGTGCAATCCATATTTGTGTGTGTATAAGTGTGGTCCAGGGGTTTTACACAATAAGAGCACATCATCAATCAGCACAGATTCAATCATTACAATTCGATGTGGGTTTCGGATAACCAAATGGAATCCGACTCCCTGTCGCATCGAAATTCAAATGTCGTTTGTGGGTCAAAGGATTTGCATATTCATATAACAATATATTCATCACAAATAAAACATCTCATCACATATCAAATATATCAATCCATCACAGAACATCCAATAACAATCAAACATCTTTAATTAAGATGAATAAACCGTGTGGTTATAAATTTATTCCCCACGTAATTACCTCTATTTGAAACCTTTAAATGATTAATTATCATTAACTATAATTAATTAAGTCTTAACCATCTTCATTTATTAATCATTTATTTAATTAATTATCTTACTTAATTATCCTTTAATTGTAATTAATTAAATCTTAATTACTTATTTCTCAATTAACTACAATACTTAATTAATCCTTAATTGATAATGATTTCTTAATCATTTTAAGTTAATTAATCCTTATTTATTATCCTTGATTTCATTACCTTAATTAGCCATATTAGTAAATTATACTTTGAAGTAATTAAGCCTCAATATTTGATTAAATCAATCTTTAATTATCTACTATAATTGCTTTCACTAAGTAATTGTTATTTTATTTAATCATTTATTTATTACTTGATTAATTAACTTAATAATTCCATGAGTCCAAAATCATTAAATTCCATTTATTTATTTTTAAGATAAAAACATCTCTTACTTAAATGAAGCCTTTAAAAACAAATTCAAACTCAAAATTTTCCTTAATTTCAAAACTGAAATACATATTGAATCTTTATTTCCAAATTTAAACTTGATTCATTAAAGCTTTACTTACATTTTCATATTCATTTTAAAACCTACAAACAACTTTCAGGTCTAAACCCTGAAACAGTTTTTTAAAATTTGATTTAAAACCAATCTTTAAACTTGTTTAAGATATTTCATTTTTGAAAACTTTGAATTCCAAACTCTATTTGAATTCAGATTTAACTTGCATTACAACTTAAAATATGAATTTCATTAAAACATTAAAAACTGCAAACTCTCTGTTATAAAACCTGAAACAGTTTTAATTTTCTTGATTTAAACAGAATTTAAAACTTTGTTTAAATTTAAAAATTCCATATTAAAAAACCTTAACTCAAAACTTCACTTGAATTCAGTATCAATTCATACTTGAATTAAGTTTCCAACCTAAAATATGAATTCCATTTAAAACTGCAAACTACAGGATTTAAGACCAGAAACTGTTTTGTTTAAAATTTTGACTTAAAACAGAATTTAAACTTGTTTAAATTAAAAAGTTCCATTTTTAAAAACTTTGAACTTCAAACCTTATTTGAACTCAGTTTCATTTATACTTAAATCAACCCTACACTAGAATTGAATTCAATTCAAATTTTTTTTTTTATAAAAAAAAACTGCAACTCTCTCTGGATTAAAACCTGCAAACTGTTTTGAACTTCTGATTTAAAACAGAAATTTAAATCTTGATTAAATTTAAGATTTTACTTCTAAAAACTTTGAATTCAAAGCTACATTTGAATTCTGTTTCTACTTCCACCTAATATCAAATTCCCACTCTAAAATTTAAATTTCATTCAACTTGCAAACTCTCAGTTTCAACTCTGAAAACCTACCCGAGCCCAACCAATATCTGCTTCGAGTTTCACTACTCCTTGCTTCGAGATAATTTCACAAAACCCCGAGTTTTACTTCGGGTCAAAACCCTGCACACCCCATCAGATTTCACCAGTGTTACCACTGCAACAAGACCCACCTGTCAACGCCCAGAAATTCCACCTCCAGCCACCATCATCGACACCACCTTGGATATAGCTTCCTTTACAACCCCTCTACAAACTCCCAAAACCTCAAATAACCCGATGCAACAGAGAGAAGGTGCAGACCCTCAAAAACTTCAACACTGCACCCTTAAAACAGTGGTTTTGAAAACCTGGTAAAAAAACAATTTCCAACTCCTCTTTCTCTCTCTGATCATCTATCATCAACTTACCCCATTCTCACATCAATACACCACTACAGTAGGTATCTTAACCCCTGACATTAACAAGCCTAACAGATCTTTCAAATTTTCCTACTTCTATTTTAAAACAGAAATGCCTTTCCATAACAGTTTATTTAAAACTATAATATTAGTTTCCAAAATCCATGAATTCAATCATGCATCCTGTTACAAACTGTTTTAAATGTTTTTAAAAGTTTGATATACTTACTTCTAGAAAATATCTACTGTTATATATGTTTTCCAAGGACTACAGAGTTTAATATAGTTAAATTTTAGATTTATAACTAACACTTCATTCTAAACAACAAAGTTTGTTCATACTACAAATTCTAGTTAATACCAAATCAGGTGGTAATGGATTCTAAATAATCTTAGTTTTCCAGTGAGGTCTCAAATTTTATTTCATCTTAAATAAATTTTTAAACTTACTTTACCAATTAACAACAAATTTTATTTACATTCTAGAACCTAACAGTGATTTAATTCAAAAGCCAATGAATTTTGACATAAACTTGAGGCTGGAAACTAAGACAGAAATATTTCAGATGAAAAACAAGCATGCACAAGCAAATTCACAGACAGGCAAACATACTCACATGGTCATCAACTAAACACATATTTCAAGCATCAACTCAAATATCAAAGCATATGAATGGGTTCGAGTGTGTTTGCTCACAAGTTTTGTTGCTCAGAGAAGAACAGAGACATAGGAGTGTTGACAGTTTCAAATGCCTGAACCCTCTCTTTTTTTTCTTTAAATCTTGAAGTTACAACTGCAAAGCTTGTTAAACAAAACTTTGCTTAGTTCCTGTTGTACTTACTTACTTCAACAATAATAACAATTTTAAATTTTTTACTTACAACTTTGAATTTTGTTTAAAACTTCAAACTTGTTCTATTTTCCCAGCTGCAGGCTTCATGTCTTTTTCTTTTTCACTTGCTTTGAATTCCCCTCTGTAACTGATTGATAATATTTATTAAATCTTTTGTTTTTTTATTATTATTAATAAATATCAAATTCAAATTTTAACGAAAAGAACTTGCCTGCTTGAGTTGCTTGTCTCCGGTTGAGGCAGAACAAGCTTTGATTTACATTCTGAAGTGAATTACAGGTTGCATGCAGAGCCCATTTTCCAGATTTACGAAAAATGTAGTTGCTTTATGTTTGATTTTAAAACTGGTTGTAGGCTTGAAAACTTTCAGATTATCATTTCCAGGCTTCCACTTTTATTTTCAAACTTCATGTTTTGCTTGCTCCTGAACTTAATTTGTTTGAGATAATTTGCACTGTTTTCCTGACTTGAAACTTGTTGCAGTTGTTTGAATCTGAGCTTGATTTCAGAAACTAGAATTGCTTGTTGAATCTTGATCTTCTTTTGTTTTAAACTTTGCTTTGATTGCTTGAGTTTGTTAGCCTGAGCTTGCATATTTTCCCCAGGCTTTGAAACTGTTTTGAATTGATTTCTCATATTCTAAAAATTATGAACTGAGAATTAGTTTCCTTCTCTTACATATATGTTGAGCTTTGAGATACAAAATCTTTTGTTACTGTAGTTTCAGATTTTGGTGAGATGTTATTATAATTGCATATGGGGAACTCAAAAGTTTCTTTGCAATTTTTATGTAATTAAATAAAATGAATGCCACTTGTTTAAAAGAGATGATTATGAGATCTCTATGAAATGTCCACTTCTTTATTCATTTGTATGTGTAGTGTTTTCTTTCATATCTATATTCACAGAATTTACATTCTCACATGTGCATGTTTGTATATATTCACATTTAAAATTTTCAAAGACAAAAGATTTTTTGTTTTATATTTATATTTTCAAAACAAAATTTTATTTCAACTATTGCTTACACTTAATTTTTTTTTCATAATGTTCATATACTTATATATTTTTACAATTTTCATTCATACATTTATTTATTTATTTATTTTGTACAACCTTTAAAAGAAAAGAAGAATGTAAAATTTTTGATTTCATATTAACAAAGGTCACATTTGTTTAGATAAGAGAATTAAATCCTAAAAATAAATCCTTTTCTGAATTTTATTATATCTTCCAAATAAAATTAATATTTTAGAAAACAACTATCACTATCATTTTATTAATCTCAAGATTTTAAATTCTATTTTTATTTTTTAATACATTATATTTTGAAATTCAATATTTATTTTATAAATCACTTATCCTTAAATTTCTTAATATAAATTACTATTTAAAATCAAAATTATTTATTTATCCTAGAAAATTTTCTAATAAATTCACAATTTATTTCCAAAAATAAATTTAATCGCCAATTTAAACTTGATAAATTTTCAGGAATGTTACATAAATTCAATTAAAAAAAATCAAAGGATACAATTAAAATAATCACAAAATACAGGGTTGTTACACTCTCCTCCACTCAAAACTTTTCATCCCCGAAAAGGAATAAGGTTCGGGAAAACGCAGAAAAGGTAGAATGAAATAGGATTAAGACAAGATGACAAGAAGATTGAAATTTTACCTGATAACTATTGTTATCAGTAAGTTTAACAAGGTGGAGAGGACCTTCCCAAGATCCTCGAGAATCAAGGACACAAGCACGAAAATATCCTCTAGAATCTGATTCACCTTTTCCGCTTGACCGTCGGTCTATGGGTGTCAAGCAGTGCTCAGATTCAAAACAAATTTAACATTCTTTCAAAACAAATTTCTATTCGAAAAAACTTGAAATAGTATATCCTTTTAAAACTTTAAATACAAGGTTTGAAACCATCGGAATTTAAATTCTTAAATTCTTGTTTTAAATTAATTTTAAATTTCCAAATAGATTTATAATCATGTTTTATAGTTTAATTATATATATATATATATGAAACAAGAGATAATGATATATAGATCAAATATTATTTCATAACAATCATATACAGTAAATAAATAATATACAGTAAATAAATAATCACATAATCACAGACACAGAGTAAATAATAATACAGCGGAATTAAAAGAGATAGTAGTTCATGAAGCCGCTATATAAAAATAAGTCGCATCAGAGTTAAACAAGATACAACAGAAGAGTACAAGATACATCACGTACAAATCAGAATACATCACTGAAATCACTGGATACTGAAAGCGAAATAGATGGCTAGATCTTCAAGCAAAGCTCCAACTCCGAAGGTGAGTCCTAAATGCTGAATCACTCAGTCTGACTCGAGCCTAAAGCAAAACACAAAACACTCGAGTCAGGACATAAATACTTATGAACTGTAAATCAACTCAAGTGAACAGTAACAAAATGCATGAGTAACTTAAAGGATGCTTGGGATCGCCCATCCTTTAAGGATCCGTTAAACTATTTACTATATAGTAATATTCGCTATTATAATAATGACCACAGTAAAATAAACTTACTTTAAAAATAGCGTTAAGGGGTTACCCATATAGACCTTAACACGTAATAGTGCCAGTAGTCTATACAGTACCTGCATATCTCCTGATCGGGAGACTATGAGAAGATACTCCATAGGTACGACACAAATCAAACACGTAGTAAGGCTCGCTATGGTAGGTGACACGGCACACAAGGCAATGCCAGGGTAGATATACCTATTAAGCACATGGGCTGGCGGTAACGTAGCAGCCACTACGCCCACCTCGGAACACACACCCAATCAAAATCAAAGGATGGCCATAAAATTAACCACAAGTAAGAATATAGTACCGAAGAAGTGTGTCCGACCAGAGGAGCTACCACTTTTGGCCCGAGATCGCTCTTGTTTTAGCCACCTTAAGCCAACTCACGGGAGCCGGGTCCACGTAATATACCTCAAGAACGTCGCCGCCATCCTACTTCATTCTGAAATCTCCACCGCGCACACAGTTGTTAAAGTGGTTTTCGGAGTTGGCAGAGAGTATGACAACTTCCGATCCTAGTCTATTTAACAACCAATCGTTATTATAACGCCGTTGTCATTTCAAAATAGTTTATACTACAAAAATCAAATCATTTCATTTCAAACTATATTCTTTTCAAAATAGTTTATACTTTGAAACCAAAACCATTTTTATTTCAAACATATATTCAAATCAATACTATACCATTTCCATTTCAACCATATATTCACCTTTCAAAAATCATAATACTTTCAAAGTTATAACTCTTTCGAAACCAAAATACTTGAATTCATTACACTTTGAAAATCATAACATTTCGAAATCGTACACTTGAAATCGTGAAACATTCCTTTAATTATTCACATTTTACAAATTTATCCAATTAAAGCCAAATTTTCAAATTTCTAATTTAATTCAATTCAAACCATCAGTTTCAATTCCATTCAGTTTCCCAATGAACTATTTCAAATCTTTTCAATTTCAAATACAGATTTGATCCATAAAATAAACTATTAAATTTTTAATATATTTTAAAGCTTTAATATAACTTATTTCAAAACTAAATTTGATAATTTCATATATATCTAATTTAACTTCATTATTACTTAGTTTTGGAATATTCATTTCATAAATCCAATATCATTTAAATAATCTAGAATCACAAGTAAACCAAATATCCTTTCATACCAATATAAACTTCAAATATTAATTTATCAAATAGATCAAAATCAAATATCATTCCAAATTCATATTCTTTATCAAAATAAAGATCAAATCATTTCCAAACCATTTCAATCATCAGAATATCATATCCTTTCAAAACCTCATTATCAAATCGTTATTTGAATTCAAAATCAAATATTCAAATTTAAATATCATTTTTAAATCAAATAAGTCATTCATTTATTATTCCAAGTATCATTTCAAAACACATTTCAAAAATTTCATTCAAAAATTCATTTATCTCATTACATTTCATTCCATTTAACGCATAACAAAGTAAACCTTATTTAAATTCAAATTCAATTTAAATTCCTTTGAAATTCAAATTTAAATATTAAAAATATATATTCAAACACCTGAAATTTCACAGATAATTAATTCCAAAAGTTAAATAATTTGACACTTTAAAATATAACACAACAGTGTTAAAATCTATAATATTTCAAAACATTGTCAAATTATAGCAACGACGGCATTTATAAAGTGCTATCTTAGCTTACAGTTTCCAAAATAGTTTAGTTTAGGAACAACGACATTTATAAAATGTCGTAATAGATATTTAGTTACTTCGAACATAGTTAAATCGAAAACAACAGTACTTAAAAATGCTGTCATACGACCACAGCATTTTTTGGAAATGCTATTAATATAATTCAAGATTTTATTACAACTTCGGAAACATTAAAACTCCCAAAAAAATTCAAATTTAAATTTATAAATCATATTTCTAGACTTCAATATTTCACATTTAAATAATTTTAACATATGATTTATCACAACAAAATTATATAATTAAATATCCAATTTAAAACTCAATTCATTTGTTAAGTCAAAATTTCACTATTTCCTTAACTTATAAATTTAATAAAACTTAACATTTTACTTCAAATATCATTTCAAAAAATTTAATTTAATTTCCATTATTTACTTACATTTTAAAAATATAATTTAAAGTAAAATATCACATTCACTTCAAATTTACATACTTAAATTCAATTCAAATATTTAACTTTCTTAAAATATAAGAAAAATATTTGAATCATAATTTCATACTTTAAAATACATGTTTACAAAAAAAAATCATTTAAAATATACCACGGGGTTTGTATATAATTTTCTATCCTAGGTCAAAGTATACGGATATATATCATTTCAATCCGCATTTTAAAAAGAAAACCCGGGTTCTATCATTTCAAACCCGCAATCCCAAGTGAAATAGAATACAGTAAAAATCACTTGAGCCTATAATTTCAGCTCATAATGATTTTTCCCTATTCTAATGTCCGTTCGGGTATGTATCTTTCAACCCATAGTGATTCTATTCTAACAGGGAACTTGCAGTGTGATCTTATACAGAAACAATATAAACAATTATACTGACATGTCAATGTCAAAATATACTGTCATATATCATATGTCATGTAATAATTAACAAAGTTAACATGGTAATAACAAGGCATAGCATAATATATAATCATCATTTACTTGCACAACATTTTTAATTACTAATCACTTGTCATCAATTTACTATTTCATAAGTAAAAATGTTAGAGTGAGAAGGACTCACCTTTATCAAAGCTAGAGATCACTAAGACACACAAGAACGATTCCAAAGGCATGACAAGCATGATACAGCACTACTTTTGATTTGAATGAATGGAGAGCTTTGATATTGATCTTGTATATAACAAATAAACAAGACAATATAAACATATATATACAATAAAAATGTGAATTGAAACGAAATGGAAATTTGAATCAACAAAGAACATTACCAAGCTTTAACACAAAAGTGCTTGACCATGACTCAATATAGGCTTGGCTATCTTCAACATTTGCTCGGCCATGGTGTAAATATGGTGGTGGGGGCTCGGGTTTGGCATCATAATACACGGCTACATGGATATGAAGGGGTAGGAGTTACAACATAGGGGAGAATACAAAGGAACAAGGCAAAAGATGGATGTTTGGTGCACACTATGCTCGACCATGTCGTTGTTTAGGCTCGGCCATGGAGGGTTCTGGCCTTCTGAAATCTGAAGTTGTGGCCAGAGGTAGTGGTCATGATGGTGGTGGAGCTAGGGGTGGCGACCAAGGTGAAATATTGAGGGAATGGTGGAATTTGTGGACGGCTAGGCATGATTTGGTGGAGCTTTGCAAAAATTTACGTGATGGCATCATATGGAGGTCACGGCCAGTATTGGACAAGGGAGAGGTGGTGTTGCTGCCGTGGATGGTGATGGTCGGTGGAGATGGTGAAGGGGTTATGGCCGAGAAAGGCTTGAAGAGGAGGAAGCAAATCGATGAAAAAAAAAGGGAAAATGAAAAAAAAAAATGAAGCCATTACCAAATTTTCTTTGGCCGTGAGAATTGAAGTGAAGAGAAGTTTTCACATGAATGATGAAGAGAAAACACACAGCTATGGAAGAAAATGTACGGCCAAAGCAAGGCAAGTGAAAAGGCAAAGGAAAAATGAAAAGACAAGTAAATGAAAAGTCACTGGAAAATGAAAAGGCTTGTCTCTTGAATTTCTAATTTCTTTTAATCAAAATAAACTAACAAAAAGTAAGTAAATAAAAATAAAAGGCAAACAAAATAAAGTGAAAAAGAAAATAACAATTATTCTTAGGAAAAGTAAAAAGTAAATAAGGAAAATAGTTTATTATATGAAACTAGAATTTAAAATTGTAAACAAAATACAATAAACATTGGAAAATAATAGCTACACTTTTAAAATGATTTTAAAAATATATATACATAATATGTCATGTTACATATATATACACAAATCAGAACATGATATGACAAAAAAAAATATTATTTATATAAATTAAAATAAACAATTTTGTTAAATAAACAATCTACATACAATAGTCTAAAAAGCATAACTTTCACAATATTAATCGGATTTCAACGAAACGAAAAGCAGTATGCTTGAAATTTAATTTATTTTCATAATAAAAGATAAAATTTAAAAATACAAAATTTTAAAATTTTAAATTTAAAAATTCAAATTTTTAAATTTTTAAATTTAAAAGTCAAAGTTTGACCATATTGACCAAAATTCACATTTCTGGAAATATTCTATTTAGTCATGTTTGGAATTACAATTTACATCAAAATCAAAATTTACATTTAAAATAACAAAAATTATCCATTTTAATAAATAAAAATAAAGTTTTTAAATCAGAAATTCAATTAAAAAATAAAAGGATACAATTAAAATAATCACAAAATACAAGGTTGTTATAGATAACGAGGCACATTTCCATATATTTATATTCCGCTGTGTAGTGTAAGCTGTATATTCAGCTTTGGGAGGATAAGATATTATAACTGTCTTGAATTGTGTTGTTGATTTTGTTGTACTCTGATGATGTAATATATGTAATAGATACAATTCTTTTATATAAATATTCAGTCGTTTATCTATTATATATTGTTCTTATACGTTTGTGAGATTCTGATGTTGTTTCCTGTTTCTTCTTCTACCTCCTTCTTCTTTAACCTAATGGTTTAATTTTTCGGTATTCGATTGTCCGGCATTTGATACAGGGGACTGTATTGATGGCGTCGAAAAATCAGGTCATTGCAATATATATATATATATGAAAGAAATCTTTCATTTCTTTTGCTGAAACAAGCACTTAATTGAGGGTATTAATTGCATTAAATGGAGAGAGAAAACTTTTCATTTTCTCTCTTTAATTTGACCCTACTAATTCATAAATGTCATAAATTAGTAATTTATTCATGGCATAAAATATTACCGTGTCTATATATATTATACCATTACAAATTGTAGTTTACAAAGATTTTTATTAAATTTATAAATTGCAGTCTGGGGTTTATTTAATTTTTTAGGTTCTATTTACATATGTATGCATACATACATATACATACATACATACATACATATATATTTGTGTATGTGTGTGTTTGTGTGCGCATAATATACATATATACATTTATGTGTGCGCACATGTGTTACTTAGCAATCCGTGCAGAGAATAACATGACTGTTTATAGATATGTTGGGATTTACATCACAACAGACACATTAGCTCATTTTATGTGTACTATAATTTATCCAAATATGTGCTTGTACAATATGGCAAAACAAAATATTAAAAAATTATATATAAATAGGCATAGACACACACACATAATATTTAAATATTTTATTGAATGAAACTGTTTCTGCCATAATAAAATAATGTAAAATAATTATATGATAACGTTATAATCTTAGAAAATCTAGAAATACATTTTGGGCCTAAAAGTAATTTATGGAATTTTATCAATTAAAAATAACATATATTATTGAATAATTGATAAAAGCAATTAATTATAAAAAATATAGAATCAGGTTAGAAAATTCTAAAATATTTTCTAAAGGTACCTACGACACATTTTGGGCTTAGGAAAAACTTCTAGAATTTTATCAGTTGAAATTATATTCTTAATTAAATAATTGATTGCAGGTCAAAAATAAATTAATTTTAAAAAAATTTATGTTAAATTTAAAAAATCTATTTTTTTTACAGTACTCTTTTAATATGGTGCAACAAATTTAAAGAAATATAAAATTGAAATTTTGAACCATTAATTATTTTACACATAATAAACAATTCACCAAATTATCGGATAATAATAAAATATGCGTATATACATGCATAGTAAAATATTTTTACTTTTTATGTTTCAAAATAAGTATAAACCATCAAAATAAAATTTTAAGATCAAATATGTATATGATACATAATCATATATGCTATTATACACATTGACGATTTGCAAATATGTATACATTTAATCAATATCAAAGTATATACTACTGAAAATGAATAAAAAAATATATTTGTTTTCCAAAAATTTATTTCAACAATTAATCAAAAAAATTTCTATAACAAGCACGTAACCATTCTAATTTTAACAGATATTTATGCCCACAAAAAATCTTACCTAGTCGAAATAGCAAACGGATCTAAATACAAATAGATGATTTGGATTTGAATCAATCTTATATGACAAACATGATAACAAAAAAATAACAAATGAAAATTACCTCCTAACGAAGCCTTTGAGTCCACGTTGAATGGATTACTTCTCTTCTTAGAACACCTACCGATCCGTTAGGTCGTTAGTCTTGGATTGGAGACCTTCTACTACAAATTAGTAATTTAAATTGAATTGGACTTAAGATCTTAGATTTGGCGAAGGCGAAGATAATAGAGGCTGGAATATGATATAGAGAGGCTGTTATAAAAGAATGAATTAGGGTTTTGAAAAACATCTATATATATGGGATCGTTTTGGAATATTTTAGGCAAAACTTTTTACCAAATCCCTCTGGGTTTCAACCCACGTTTTCCAAGCCCAAACCCATATCAAAGACACACACTATGTAACTCATTTCCAATCGAAAATCACCTGCCCATTTGGTCCAAATCAAATACGTATAATTATATTTAATTATGTCTGTTATCGATACCTCATATGGATCTATATATTTAACTATTATAAATATATGTATCATTTCATTCCTCAAATCATTTTCCAAATTTAACTAATGTTGCATAAATATTGATTAATTTAATTTTTAATAAATATTAACTAATTACATCATTTGGTCTTAAGAGAATTCATCGATTCAGTTGTGTGACTCTTGGATGCAAATTCGGACAACTATTAAAGTCCAACTATTCGAACATTAACTTTCACACTTCACTTTGCAGGTAGTGTGATAATATAGCCAAATTAATCCGTGATAACCCATTTTTCCATACCTTTGAAATGACAATAAACCACACATGTCCAACCCAAATTGCACGTAATGATGGAATATAAAGGGAAATAAACAAAAATAGACAGACCAAAATCTCACACGAATGGAACAACATATAATACTGAACAATATCTTTACAGCAGAAAATCTTTCTAAAGACATATATCAGAGCTAACCTAAATTCAGCTTAGACAGTTGTAACATCTATCCTCACAATTGCTGACAAACATCAAACTAAAAATAACAAACCACAGTGGATAATTGAATATGTCGTACGTAGATGAATATTTCTAGCTATCCTCTGGAAACTACAACCATCTTAAACTAAACCAGAAACTACTCGGATCTGACCCGATTATTGAAAATACCTGGATCAGGCTAGATAAACCAGCGTGACAAACTCAAATATAAATGATAGTGTCATATATCTACCTGTGAATAAAATCCTTTGAAAAGAAAGAGTAGCTCATAAAACCATGCCCACATAAACACGGATAGGTTTTTACCTTATGATAACTAAATTTTATATCAAAGCATTAGATATTATTTTTAATGACATTCTCTTTGAAACCATTTGCAAATAAAATTATTATCACATCTGAAATGATTTTGCATATAGCATTTCGAGGCTATTCATTACGCCAATACAAACAAAACCGTAGGTTATTATTGGAGAATGAATTTCTATACAAATAACCAGGTGAAGGGACTACCTTTCGGTAGTACATCTCTAGAGGAATGTACCAAGGACCATCACAAAGGATGCTCTACCAACACAAGACCGGTCCATCTCTGTAACTAGATAGTACCAAAAATATCATTTAAAGGTCAATACTGACCTTTAAACCGGACTCCTGAGCATACAAACCACATTAATTTACATCCCGAACGCGATAGAGGGAAGAAATATTTCTAGAAGGGGATGATCATATCTGAATTGGAAATGACCAACTTAGCCTTGCTGCATCTATCCCAGTTTCGGTCATTTCTGGTTGATGAAGCTCGAGGCTATGATTACCTTTTCACATAGCACATATCACATCTCTGAATGTCGCATTGCCTTTTCCATTGACTACTAATTGCCTTCCACAAAAATACAACCCTTAAGCTTATACGTCTCAAGGAGGGTGTTAAGCTAAGAGAAGTTGCCATCTCCACCACCACTGATGTACTGTTGTAAAGATCAATGGACGTAATCTTTGAAAATGCATTGTCGAACAAATATCCATCCAAGTTGTCTAGGAACAGGACAAACCGAAGGCACTCTCCTGCTACCACTAGTACGAGTATGTGATAACCCGGAATTTTTGGGCAATATTAATTTGATCATCTTCTTTTATAAATAATTTTAAATGTGCAAAATTATTCTTTTCAAACAAATAAAATATGTGTTTGTCTATGTATATATATATAAGCACTTTGTAAATAGAAAATGGATTTGAAATTCAAAAGTAAATATCTTAAAAAGAAATTGGATTTCAAAACTCTATATTTTAAAACTAATATATATATATATATGATTATTCATTAGTGTATAATTAAGTTTTAAATCACTTTGTTTAAAGTTATATAAATATAAATAAAAGGAAATGTATTAATAAAAATTGAAAATATGATATAAAATTATATAAAAACATATAATGTCACAGTCCAAATTTCAGCGGTCGAAAATCGACATCCGTACTCCACTTGTACCTGAATGTCGCAGATTCAAACGCTGGAATTCGAGTCGTGTCAGAGATTATAACACATTAAGTACAACACAACGGAAGAAATGAAATAATACATTTGATATACAACATTGATACAATATACAACGATGATACAATGAATATCAATATATATCATAGATATGATACAAGACAATAGCAGCGGAAAGAAAAGATAACACCAGTAGCGAAACAATATCTCCAATAGAGAAAGCAGTCTTCAGGAAAGAACTCCAGTATCGATAATCTCCATCTCCAAGGCACCAATCCAGAAATAGCTCGAACTCCCAATCAAGATGAAGTGAAGCAACTCAATCCAAATGTGATTGTCAAATCCTAAGGCTGAAAGCTATCGAATCTACACCTACTATTGATTATCTGAAAAACCCAACTCTAGACTACCCATGTGGAAAATTATGGGCACCCAGAGTTTGGGAAAGGAAAAATAAACTCCAGGTCTGTCGTGGGACTGGTATGAGAAAACAAAAAATAGTTGGTCTTTAAAAACAAACAAAAGAATTTAAATTTGAAATCCACAATGCTTTTTAGAAAATGAAACTACCATAAGGCCTCCCGGCACACACACAATGCAATCGCACACTTGGGGGAGATTTCCCCTTATGATAGTCAAATATGCTTAATACGAGAAAAATTCTTTGATATTATTACTAGTGCATAGTGTAGAGAGCCGTTCGAATGTATAGTATTAATCCTAGCCAACAAAGGTACCATGGTACTATGCATACTATAGCTGCCATGTTAAATGGCAGGTTCTACAACTAAAACCGTACAAGGCGCGTACTGAAGATTGGATTTTCCAACAAATGGTCAGGCTAAGGAACTTCCTACTGCCATATGGGTACGCCTCTGGCGAGACGTCCCGATAGCTTAACTAGCTCTCTGCCAACACAAGGTCGGGTTACCTCTGTAACTAGGTAACTACTACACGAGCGTGCCATCCCCCGGTCCTTTGGGAACTTTATCCGAGGTACCTCTAATCCAACAACCACAAAGCAATCACAAAGTTATAGATTTGCAGTGACCACATGAGTGAAGTATCTGGTCTCCATACCATGACACCACCCTTTTCCAGAAGGGAATGACAAACCCTAAAGGGCGCGACACTCATAACCTTTCCGTATCTTTCCTATTTCGACCATTTCCGGGATGTGAGGTCCTGATGCAGTCTCGTCCACAAAGCTACGCTTTATACAAAAGCCATGCTTTGACCAACAAATGATACACAGCAGCACTCAGCATGCCACACTATCAAATTGGGAGTACATCACCGATAAACATCAACTACATAACCTCTGAGCTTGTACGTCTTAAAGAAGGGTGTTAAGCTAAGAGAATAAATTCTCCGCCACCAAGAAGAAATGTATTTGATAGAGATCGGTTTAATATCTCAAAGTGTAATGTCGGACATACAACCATACAAGTCTGTCTCGGGTTCGAACAGAACCGAAGGCACTTCCGAAGAAGCCCTTGCGATCCGGTTATCCACAATCCCGATCAGACTTCCCGTCACTTAGGGAGAACTCTATACCGCAGCAACTCAATGCAGAGTCAATCGACAGGTTTTCCAATCATTCTCGAAGACACCCAGTCTTCAACACCGGTCTTCAATTGCAATCCATAACGTCGTATCACTATTCGAAATGAGCTATATGACACAAGGTCCTCTCCCAGCTAAACCGAATAATGATCGCGATATTTAAAAACATATGGATATGGGATTTCAGTTAAGTCACAACTTTGAACCAAAAAACCTATTTTCAAATGATTAAACAAATTACCATTTCAAATCTTTTAACAAAAGATTCGTTTTTACAAAGTTCACCTAGTTTCACAAAGAGCTATTCATAGATTTCAAAACATTTTCCATTTCAATTGGATTAACTCATCTAATCTTTAAATTAAAGACTTAACTTATAGCTTTCAAACCCATTTCCAAAGATTTATTCATAACTTGGAAAATCTTTTTCATTTTAAACTTAAAATCCTTTTAACACAAATTGAATGTTCATTTCTTATGTGAAAGGTTTTATTATTTGAAAACGAATAGTTTTTATTTCGGAAAAATCCAATTTTATTTATACAAGTTAAAATCTTTGGGTTAAATTCAAGTTCCCAAAATAACACTTTTAAAATGGTTTTAAAAACCCATATAAGCACATTTATAAGTTGAATAACTTTTTTAAACCATAATTTTCAAATCATAGAATTCGATTTCAAATATTGAATTCAAATTTAAATCAAATTATTTAATTTTCAAAAATTAATCAAGTTATTCAAAGAAACTTTTATTTTTGAAATTCATTTTCAAAAGCTTTCACTTTAAACTCAATCTATTTCCAAAACCATTTGGATTCCAAAAATTCAAAATTTTAAAACTATTTCAAAAATCTATGACTTAACCAATTTCCACGTGCAATCCATATTTGTGTGTGTATAAGTGTGGTCCATGGGTTTTACACAATAAAAGAGCAAGATCATCAATCGGCACGGATCTAAATATAGCAATATATTTGATAAGCGGTATAAACTGTAACGCTTATATTTGATAAGCAGTATAAACCATAACGCATATCTTTTATTCATAGATCACAGATATATATATATCACAGATAATAAACTACATAAAACACAGCTCAAATCAAAACAGAACATATTAAGGTATCAAACAATTCAATCATCCAATAGAATCCAAACATTCGTAAGTAAAGTCAATTATTATCTAATTAACTTAAATTAGATTAGTCACTAATCCTGGTTAATTAATATTAATGAATTAAAAATCACTTGATTAATTACCCTTTTATCATTTATTTATTAACCATTAATAACAATTTAATTAACCTTTAATTATAATTCATCAACTTTTAATTCTTAAAAATCACCCTTAAATTATTTAACTCACCTTTAATTAATTATCCTAAACTAATTTATTCTCAATTAACTATCATTCTTCACTAATTAATTAAACTTTAAATTAATTAATCATCCTTAAATTAGTTACCTTAATTAATCACTATTTAATTAATTACCATTTAATTAATTATCCATTATTAATTTCACTAAGGAATTAGCTTTTGCTTAATTACACAAAGTAATTATCTTCTATTAAATTATACAAGGTAATTATCTTTAATCTACTTTCATAAATGAATTTATCCTTTATTAATTAAAGGCAAATCATTTATCTAAATTAATTACTTTAATTATTATGTAAGTCTTTATTACTAACCCTTGTAGTTAGTTTTCATTAACCAATCAGCTTAATCCTTTAAGTTAATTAACCTTCGAAAACATCACTTTTCAATTAAATCCTTAATCACCTTATTAGTTTTATTTGACATAAACTTTAAAAATAAAGGTTACATGTATATAGCAAAACACCTTAATGTTCAAGGTAATTTTATTTTAAAACCATTAATTAATTCCAAGATTGAATAAAAATTTATCATTTTGAAAAGAAGTAGTTTTAAGAAAATTATTAAGTAAAAATTGATTTATTTTCAAAGTTTAAAACTGTTTTTATAGTAAAATCGACACACCCGAACTATTCCTTGTTTTACCCAAGCCTTGCTTCGAGTCTTTCCCCATTCTACCCGTGCATTTTTTTTCTGTTCAAACTTTTAAAAAAAATTGTTTAAGTGCTAAATTGTTTACCCAGTATGCTCACAAAATTCCCCTGAGTCATACTCGAGTCACGCTACCACATCGCCGAGCCCAAACTCGAGAATCGCGCGTATAACCCAAACCTGCCTCTTCTTCCACACTTCACAAACCACCTGACGTCGAAGATACTTGGTTCACGTGCACATGAACCCTGACCATCTCCGACCAACACCTCTGCCATTACCAAGTCGACAGCGACCCCAGCAGCTACTCCGACCACCCAGCTTTTTGAATTGACGCGAACTCGAATTTTTGAGAAATTCGATTACCCACTGGAACAACCCATCATTACAAAACCGCCTCGCTCCTCCTTCACCGGCGATCAGAGGTTGCATGTTCCTGTTCAGAGCACCACCTGACTTCAAGGTTTCGATCGCCGCCAATTCGAACTATTCCGGTCAATTGAGGATGACGCGGTACCGTGATTTCTGACACATATATAAACACTTGCTCGAACCCTAGATCGTCATCGCCAATCATCCAAAACGAATTATAAAATAAATGAATATTTTTCTGGTGGTCAATGACATGCAATCCACCTTCACCATTGATCACGTCGACCAATTCGTCGTCAATCACCGGAATTTGATGAAAATGTCAATTCCGATCGACTTAGATTTGCTTATTAAAATCGAACTTAAAAATTCTAATATGATTTCCAAAAATCATCATTTTGGAATACGATTTCATTTCTATAATTAAAATCCAAAACCCAGACAATTGATTTTCGAATCCATTTGAATTACTACTGTTTTTTTTTTCATCCTTGCAGTAAATTCACAATATAAAAGCTTGGATTTATTTTTAACATTGATATCTCCCTATTTAAATCATCTTTTGTTTAATAACCATATTTCAAATTCGTATAGATTGTTAGATGTGAATTCTTGAAATAAAATTTCAAGCCTGCAATTATAAGAACAGGCATATATACCTGTATACACATAATTTAACTCACCTGTAAATATGTGTACAGCATGCAAGTGTATTCAGCAACTAGGCAACATTCCATAACATCATCAATCACAAACATCAAAACATATAAGTAGAGATAAGTGGGTCTGCTCACATTTTTTTTCATGAAGGCGGAAGGTTCTTGACAGTTTCAAAAGAAGGATGAAACCTGGAAACCTTTTTTTTTTCTTTCCCTACTTTAATTTTTGAAGTTTAGATCTGCAAGTTGTAAATAAAAATCTTTGCTTATTCTTGGTTGTAACTATTCACTTAATTAATCAATAACAGCAATTCTAAATTACTAACAGTTTGAACCTTTTTTTATACAACAGAGAAGCCTTTCTGCAGTTGAAACCAAAAATGGTTTTAATTTTTTTTTATCTTGATTTCTTCTGCAAATGATTAACATAATTGTTTTAAATCCTTGATTTATCACTGATTAACAATCTTCATATTAAAACTTTTAAAAGGATTTTACTTGCCTTAGATTATTTCCAGAAATTTAGCACTATCTCTGGCCAAACTGCATTTATGTTATCATTTATAAATCTGCAGCTTTGAATTTGTTTTATGTTAAAAACTTGATTTTGAAATTACAAATTCATCAAACTTTAAAGTTAAAAACTTACATGAGATTGATCTTGCACTCGCTTTTCCTTTGTTTTACCAGGTTTTATTATTTTGAATAGAGAAGCACTTGAATGTCTCAGGTTTACTTTGATTTTTTTTTAAATTGAATCCATAATTGTTTTATCTGAGTTGAATCAGTTGCCTTGCTTGAGATTTCTAGATTTCTTTCTATTTTGATCCTATTTGTTTCCAGATTTGTTTAACTGGGTAAAGTTTTCAGGTTTTGAGAAATGAAGATGATGGTCGCCCTTTTGATGATTTTTTTTCTATTTATTTTTTTCTTTGTGGGTTGAGATTTGAGATACTCAATCTTTTTTACTGTACTTTTCAGATTTGGTAAGAAGTTATAGGATTTGAATATGGGGAGATGGAAAGTTTCTTATAATTTTTAATCCTATTATTTTATCCAAGCAATTATATTGGGTGCCATTTGTAAAAAGAAATGATTATGAGATCTAATGCATGTTGATTGCTTTACATCATCTCTTTTATATATGCTTATCATTTGTAATTTTCAAAGACAAATGAAATTTTTTTAATAAATTTTTATATCATATTTATTTTATAAATAAACATAACCCTTTCTTACTTAATCGTTTTGTTTACATTATATAAAAAATAAATTACACCTTACTGATTTTCAAAAACCAAATATTTTTTTCAAAAACATTTATTTTAAATGATTCAAATTCCCAATTCACTTGAATTAAAAATCTATTTATGTCTATATATATATATATATATATATATATATTCATACATATAATTATGCAATTTAAATTCAAATTAAATGTTTACATTTGTAAAAGGTTTATGTTTCCTTTTATACTTATATTTACACAAACAAAATTTTAACCTAATTAATTTTCACATTGCAACCTTTAATTTTTGTTCAACATATTTATACAGATATATATTTATACAATTTACATTCATACATTATTTTATTATTTATTTTTGTACAACTTTTGAAAAGAAAAGAAGGATTTAAAATTTTTGATTTCATATTAACTAATAGTCACATTTATTTATATAAGAGAATTAAATCATAAATCTTTTGAAATTTATTACATCTTCCAAATATTAATATAACTTGAAATTTAGGAAACAAACTGTCGTTATCTTTTTATTAATCTCAAGCTTTTAATTTCTATTTTATTTTTAATACATTTATTTTTCCTAAATACAATATTTATTTGTAATATACTTATGCTTAAATTTCAAATTAAATTTCTATTTATAATCAAAAAATTATTTATTTATAATCAAAAATAATTTATTTATTCTAGAAATCTCTAATTAATTCACAATTTGTTTTCAAAACTTAATCTAAATCCCAAATTAAACTTGGTAAATTTTCAGGAATGTTACAGATTCCCCCCTTAAAAAATTTCGTCCCCGAAATTGGAAAGGGAGACAACGAAAAATAGATGGCAGATAAAGAAATGATTGATCGGATCAAATTGAAATATTTATTCTGCATTTGGTTTACCAAATCATAATATCAACAATATGAGAAAAACTCATACAATTACGAAATAATTGGGTTTTCTGATCTACGAAGTATACAGGGGTATTGGTTAGTTCGAAGGGATAACTAACCACTCGTAGAATATATCGGTCCCTAGAGAATAGATAGATAGATTCAATATTCTACAATTTCTTAAACACCAGGTATGTATTCCAACTTAGGTCGAAACATCCCAAAGTATATACCAACTTGTCCCTCTTTGGACTTCAGACTACACAAGAAATTATAATGGAATTTCAAATTTGGTTTTAATTGATATCGTTTTATTGATACAATTCAAATTTAGCCTTATTTTTGTTAACCAGTTTAAATCATTTTTAAATTTTCAAATTCATTAGAGTTTAAAACGGAAAGCTGATAAGAAACCGATGAAGATACGAAGTAAGGATTTTCTACAACGATTCGTAGGGTCACCATCGCACCGAAACTTCTTCCTGGAGCTTCTACGAAGCAATCAAAAGAATTTGAAATCGAATCAAAGAAGATTTTATAGAGAAAGTTGTTTCCGCTCTTGCAGGGTATTGACCATTTATAGTGTTACTCCCCTGTCCCCTATCTCGTCCACTTCTTACACTCATACTCACTATCAGTGGATAGTAAGAGAATTTACTAAGGCATTCGAACGGATATCTTAGGGATAAACTCATTCTAGGGTATACTTCACCATATCTCTAATGAGCTACTTATTGTGTTATACTCCTAAGCTAAAGTTTTAACCTTCGGCTCTGATACCAAAATGTCACGGTCCAAATTTCAACGTTCGAAAATCGACATCCGTTGTAACGACCCAGAATTCCTATCATTTGAAATTCGTATATTTAATTTATTTTAAACATTAATAAGTAAAATTTGTAAGTCGAATAAATTTTATTTCGAATATCTAGATTTAATTGGATAATTAAATCGATAATTTAATATTTGAAATTACAGAAATAATTGAAAATTGGTTTTAATGTGATTAAATTTGATTTGTAAAGTTGTATTCAATCATATTGGAGTTAGAATGATGTTATAGAACATTTAAAATTGAATTAAAAGTTAAATTGTAGAAATTGAATATTTTAATATTTAATTGACGAGTAAAATGGCCATTTTTCAAACACTCTCGGATTTCGACGACACTAGTTTCGTTGGATCTGTAATGTTAAATTACTGTAAGATTTCAAATTTCGTGTCAATCGGATTTACAGTTTGTCCAGGGCAAGCTAAAATGCATAGAAATAGGTTTGAGTGAATTTTAAATTTAAATAATTCGATTCGAAAACTTATCTTTCAAATATGATCGAATTGGCTCTCGATACATATTCCATTGCGTTTGAAATAGGGGTAAATCATTATAAACGCCAGGCGGCATGCTTCGTTTGGAGTTCGGAAAAATTTCGGGTGAATAGTGTCGTGAAATTTTCTATATAGGGCCCCTTATTCTTTTCATTTGCAAACAAAACCTTAGGGTTTCACAGCCACCAGCTAAATTTTCAATGGCCGAAATTAGCTTATCTTCTCCCCTCTAAATCTTTAAATCCGTAAGCAATTACAACAAACCTCCAACTACAAAATTTAAGAGCACGACGAGTATTACGAAATCAACGGTGGATATCGTATTTAACGAAGCAGATCGACGACAAATTGGCCTCAAAGGGCACGCTTTCGAGCTTGGTTTTCACGATGGGGAAGAAGATTGTGTTCGACGGCTAGATCTGATGATTAGGAAATGAATGGCCAAGAGGAATCTAGGTTATAAAATAAATAAAATAGTAAATTGATTTATAAAAATTCGTATAATGTTTAAAATGCAATAACTTTTTCATACGAGGTCGAAAAATGACGAAACGAATTGCGTTGGCTTCGTATTGTCGAGCACTATGCGATGGAGCTGGATTGGAGTTGATTTGAGATAGTGTAAATTTTAGGGAAAATTAAAAGCTCGTTTAATTTTATTCGAAAAGAAACACTGCAGCTGTATTTCAAAAACCTGAGAACTTCTCACTCAATCGAAATTGTTTCAATTTAAATTTTAAATAGTTCAATTTAAAATTGCTTTATTGTGTGATGGAATGATAAACTGCTATCTATCGTATTGTAATAGACCCTATAGGCCGTATATTAAGTGGATGTTATTTATTAAACACATATACCGCGATATTCCACCTTGATGTGGAATTGGTATTATATATGTACTTGGAGTTGATTTCCCGCATTATGTAGTGGATGAGACCCTATTGCGCCGCAAAATAGAGGATAATATTCTATATAAACCCATGTACCGTGATATTCCGTCTTGAAACGGGATTGGTATTGTGCTAACATCTGTGGATGCAGGGAAACAAGTTGGAGGGATCCAACTGGATTCGTCAACAGTATTGATTTATTTACAGATATTTGCGATATATTCTGTTATCATATTGATATATGATGTTTGGATGTCGTGGTTGATGTATTGGTGCTATTGCAGCATTGGGCCTATTTTTGGAGTTTTAAAAATGTTAAAGTAACGATTCCGAATGTGAAAGGATTTCCAAGTGATTTTTGAAAGTATACATTTTATTGAATTTTGGAATTGATTCATTTTAAATAAATAAACGTTATAATTTTTATGTTATAAAAATTATGATTTTTGTGAAATATAACTGAAATGTGATTTTTGAAATAAGTAGTCGATTTTTTTTGTACAATGGTTTAAATTGGAATTTTTGAATTATTATAAACGGTTTATATAAAAGATTTATAAAATCGATATTTATAAACCAAAATATTGGAATTATAAAATGAGTTTTTATAAGTGTTAAAATGAAGTATAAATGGATTTCATAAGTGAATGAAATTTATAGATTTATAAATTGTGAAGTTATAAAATGAATAGATTTATGTAAAATAAAAGATTTATAAGTAATTAACTTATAAATTGGATTTTGGCATTTAAATGAGATATAAATAGAATTTGTTAATTAAGGGATTTATAATTTGAAGTCTTTATAAAATATATATTTGTGTGAATTTATAAACATTGTTTTATAAATCCGAAATCAATTGAATTTGATAAGTAAATATGAAAGTTTATTAAAGGAGACATATCTACGATTTTGGACAGTGGATAATCCTTTAATTAAATATGAAGAAGTGTTGAATTTGGTAAACGATTTATATTCACGATTTTGGACAGTGAATAATATATTAAAGAAATGTTTTAGGAAGTGGTCCTTTAAATAGAATTAAAACGCTTTGAAGTTGTTTTAAAATGTGTTATGGATCGAAACCAAAGATTTCAACATTCATTGTTGAAATAGACGTTTCGAGAAATAAGAAAAAGATGGACTATAACACTGTTGTTATAGTAAATGATTTTCGAAAGGAAATGTTTTTATATAGTATTGGGATTTATATATCTATCTAAATTTTGAATCCCTATACTAGTGATTTTGGGTTGTCGTAATGATGTTTTACGCAACATTCGTTTTGACCCAAATAAATGTGTTTAAAGAGAACGTTTTCCTTAAAAGAATAAAATATATACTTAATCGTGTTTTAAGTATATTGAATATTTTCTAAGTATTGAAAATAAATAGATTTATGAATTACTTATAGTTAAATAAGTATGGAAATGTTTTCCAATATGAAGTGAAATGTTTTTGAGATTATATCTTCTAAAGATAAAATGAAAGTGAATACTTGAAATCGATTTGAAAATTATATATCAGTGGATATTTGAAAATTTAAGTTCACCATGGAATTTATAAAGGAAACGGAAATTTGTTTAAAAATAAACATTGATTTATTTTTGAAGTGTGGAAAAATATATCTTATAAAGATATTTTGGAAAAATAAATAATTTGGGAAATTATTTGGCATCTGGTGATGTTGTGCATATCTATTGATAGTCAAATAACCGACTATCAATATTTACCTTTAGATGGGTATTTGTTGTGATTTGCTAGAATTTGAATGCTACACTTATTTTTAAATAAGCGCTCGTTATTCGGTTTAGCCAGGAGAGGACTTTTGGGTCATGAATCCCATTCTAAATAGTGATATGTCGTAATGGATAGAATTTGAAGACCGGATATTTTCGAAAACGGAAGGATTACTGTCGAATGTCTCTGATCGGCTGATCCCCGATATAGAGATTTTATCACCCTTTGTGATGGGAATTCCGAACATGATTAGTGAATATCCGGATTGCAAGGGCTTCTTTGGAAGTTCCTTCGATTCTGTTCGATCCCAGAACGGACTTGTATGGATGTGTGTCTGACGTTACAATTTGAGACGTAAAGCTGGTTTCTATCAAATACATTTCTTTTGGTGGCGGAGAATTTATTCTCTTAGCTTAACACCCTTCTCTGAGACGTACGAGCTCAGAGGTTATGTAGTTGATGGTTACTGGTGATATATTCCCAATTTGGTAACGTGGCATGCTGAGTGCTGTTAATCATTTGTTGATCAAAGCGTGGCTTTTATGAAAAGCGTAGCTTTGTGAACGAGACTTCGTCGAACCTCACACCTTGGAAATGGTCAAAACAGGAAGAATGCAGCAAGGTTATTTGAGGATAGCGCCCCCATATGGTATGTATATTTCCTTCTGGATAGAGGTGGTATTATGGTATGGAGCTCAAATACTTAACCTATGTGGTTGCTGCAAATTTATTTCTTTGTGGTTGTTGGTGAATCCCGGGATTTAGGTCGGTTACGACCGGGGGATGGCATACTCGTGTCAGTAGTTACCTAGCTAGAGGTAACCCAGCCTTGTGTTGGCAGAGATCCGGTTAGGTTCTCGGGGCGTCTTTCCAGAGGGTGGCAATGGGAAGTTCCTTGGCCTGACCATTTGTTGGAAATCCAAAGAAGCAATATGAGCTCTGTACGGTTTTAGTTGTATAACCTGCCATGGAATGTGGCGGTAACCTGCTATTGAACATGGTAGCTATAGTAGGTATACGATAATGGTCGTATGTTGGCTCAAATTTATATCATACTTTCAAAATGTTTTCCTACACTTTGCACTTATAATAATAATATCAAAGAAATTTGCGTATCAAGCATGTTTGACTATCGTAAGGAGAAATCTCCTCTAATTCTGCGTTTGCATTGTGTGTGTGTGTGCGGGAGGCCTTATGGTAGTTACATTTTCTAAAAGCATTGCGGATCTATTTTGAAATATTTCTTTGTTTATTTTTAAAGATAAACTGTTTTAAGTTCTCACAGCAGTCTCATGACTGACCTGGAGTTTATAGTTCCCTTCCTAAACTCTGGGTGCCCATCATTTTCTACACGGGCAGCCTAGAGTCAGGTTATTAGGTCATTCTGGAATTCAGGAGATGCTGTAGAGATCTGGAGGCAAGCTGGATGGCATGGCGTATCAACTTGTATATAGTATTTCTTTTCCGCTTTTTGTTGTTGTGAACTCTGATAATGTAATGTAATGTGATGTAATGTATAAAATGTACAGTTCTTTTGATTTAAAGATTATTTATTTATCTATTATATGTTGTTCCGCTGCGATTGTGAGATTCTGATATTGTTTCTGTTGCTTCTTCTTTCTTTCTTCTTCTACCTCTTCTTCTTTAACCCTAACAATTCGGGTTTCCGGCCTTCGATTGCTCGGCAGTTGATACAGTGGACTTATTAATGTCGATTTTCGGGAGTCGAAATTTTTTATCGTTACAAGTTGGTATCAAAGCATTTGGTTAGGCGACAACCTTGTCTCTGTTGGGAATTATTAATTAGAGATAGAGTCAGTAGTACTCTAGAATGAGTTTGAATGTAATAATAAATATGAGCGCATATTTGTTTGTGAATATAAAAATATTTTATATTGTGTTTGCTTATCCGTTGAGCTGTTTATGAATTCTGGTCGGTGCGGGAAGTACAACTGTATCGATAGGGGTTTCTAAACACTTAAACGAGATAAACGGTCATAGTATCATTTTAAAATTAGGTAAATGAAATAATTTTACCTTGATTATATTTTATATATAAAGGAATAATTTTTTAGAAATTATTAAAGTGTACATAAATTGATTGTTTGGTTGTTGAAAATGTAAGAATATATATAAGTTAATTAAAAGAATAAATTGTATAAGCTAATGAATTGTTAAGTACGGAATTATAATTAACGTGATTTACAATTATGAAATAAATTTGAGTTGGCATAACAAAACATATGATTAGAAATTTAACTAAACGAAGGTTAAATAAATTGAATTGGATTAGATAGGCGATTATTTAATATGATTTGGAAGCTTAAAAATATAAGTGGTTATGAATTGAAATAGTGAATTGAATTGTGTTTGGGAACGAACAAACGAATAAAAAACTGAAATTGAGAATGTGAGATTGAATGAAAATGGATATTATGGTTAGCAGGATATACAGGTGTAAAAGGAAATTGGCATTTTGATTTCGAAGATTAAAAAAAATGAATTGCTCGACAAAAGGTATGTATTTGAATTTCGGTATGAAATTTGATGATTTTCTTGTCCATCCACTTGGCTTTTTCTTTTATTTTTGAAATTTAGGGGCCGTGGTTCAATTTTTGTAGTCGTACCGAGCTAGCCGCGCAAAGGAGGCGCTGGCAAAAAATTTCGAAAATTTAAGGCGTTAGAATATTTTTGAGAAAATTGGAAAATTTTGAAAACTATAACTTTGATTTTGGAGTGAAAAGTTAAACGATATAATTGGTTTTGAAAGGATAACTAAGTATGATTTGAAAACTTAGTAAAGTTTTTATAAGAAGTTTAACTATGGCTTTTGGAAAAGTTAAAATATTTAAATGAATTTGAAATTTAATTTTAACAAATGGTTTTGAAAAATTAATGGATTTTGTAACTTTTTCTTACTTGGCTATTTCGAGGACGAAATTCCTTTAAGGGGGGAAGTTTGTAACGACCCAGAATTCCTATCATTTGAAATTCGTATATTTAATTGATTTTAAATATTAATAATTAAAATTTGTAAGTCGAATAAATTTTATTCGAATATCTAGATTTAATTAGATAATTAAATCGATAATTTAATATTTGAAATTACAGAAATAATTGGAAATTGGGTTTAATGTGATTAAATTTGATTTGTAAAGTTGTATTCAATCATATTGGAGTTAGAATGATGTTATAGAACTTTTGAAATTGAATTAAAAGTTAAATTGTAGAAATTGAATATTTTAATATTTAATTGACGAGTAAAAATATCCATTTTTCAAACAGTCTCGGATTTCGACAAAACTAGTTTCACTGGATCCGTAATGTTAAATTATTGTAAGATTTCAAAATTCGTGTCAATCGGATTTACGGTTTGTCCGGGGCAAGCAAAAACGCGTAGAAATAGGTTTGAGTGAATTTTAAATTTAAATAATTCGATTCGAAAACTTATCTTTAAAATACGATCGAATTGGCTTTCGATACATATTCCATTGCGTTCAGAATAGGGGTAAAACATTATAAACGCCAGGCGTCACACTTCGTTTGTAGTTCAGAAAAATTTCGGGTGAATATTGTCGCGTAATTTTCTATATAAGGCCCCTTATTCTTTTCATTTGCAAACAAAACCTTAGGGTTTCATAGCCACTAGCTAAATTTTCAATGGCCGAAATTAGCTTATCTTCTCCCCTCAAAATCTTCAAATCTGTAAGCAATTACAACAAACCTCCAACTACAAAATTTAAGAGCACGACGAGTATAACGAAATCAACGGTGGAGATCGTATTTAGCGAAGCAGATCGACGAAAAATTGGCCTCAAAGGGCACGCTTTCGAGCTCAGTTTTCACGATGGGGATGAAGATTGCATTTGGCAGCCAGATCTGATGATTAGGAAATGAATGGCCAAGATGAATCTAGGTTATAAAATAAATAAAATAGTAAATTGATTTATAAAAATTCGTATAATGTTTAAAATGCAATAACTTTTTCATACAAGGTCGAAAAATGACGAAACGAATTGCGTTCGCTTCGTATTGTCGAGCACTACGTGATGGAGCTGGATTGGAGTTGATTTGAGACAGTGTAAATTTTAGGTAAAATTTAACGCGCGTTTAATTTTATTCGGAACGAAACAGTGCAACTATATTTGAAACAAGGTGAGAACTTCTCACTCAATGGAAATTGTTTCGATTTAATTTTTAAATAGTTAAATTTAAAATTGCTTGATTATGCGATTGAATGATAAATTGCTATCTGTTGTATTGAAATAGACCCTATACGCCATATATTAAGCGGATGTTATTTATTAAACACATATACCGCGATATTCCATCTTGATGTGGAATTGGTATTATGTATGTACTTGGAGTTGATTTCCCGCATTATATAGTGGATGAGACCCTATTGTGCCGCAAAATAGCAGATAATATTTTATATAAACCCATGTACCGCGATATTTTGTCTTGAAACGAGATTGGTATTGTGCCTAACATCTGTGGATGCAGGGAAACAGGTTGGAGGGATCCAACTGGATTCGTCAACAGTGTTGATTTATTTACAGATATTTGCAATATATTCTATTATCATATTGATATATGATTTTGGAAGCCTTGGTTGATGTATTGGTGCTGTTGCTGCATTTAGCCTATTTTTGGAGTTTTAAAAATGTTAAAGTAACAATTTCGAATTTAAAAAGGATTTTCAGGTGATTTTTGAAAGCATACATTTTATTGAATTTTGGAATTGATTCATTTTAAATAAATAAACATTATAATTTTTATGTTATAAAATTATGATTTTTTTGAAATAAACGAAATGTGATTTTTGAAATAAGTAGTCGATTTTTTTTTGTACAATGGTTTAAATTGGGATTTTTGAATTGTTATAAACGGTTTATATAAAAGATTTATAAAATTGATATTTATAAATCAAAATATTAGAATTATAAAATGAGTTTTTATAAGTGTTAAAATGAAGTATAAATGGATTTCATAAGTGAATGAAATTTATAGATTTATAAATTGTGAAGTTATAAAATGAATAGATTTTTGTAAAATAAAAGATTTATAAGTAATTAACTTATAAATTGGATTTTGGCATTTAAATGAGATATAAATAGAATTTCTTAATTAAGGGATTTTATATGTTGAATTTTTTATAAAATATATATATGTGTGTGTGAATTTGATAAGTAAATATGAAAGCTTATTAAAGGAGACATATCCACGATTTTGGACAGTGGATAATCCTTTAATTAAATATGAAGAAGTGTTGAATTTGGTAAACGATTTATATTCACGATTTTGGACAGTGAATAATATATTAAAGAAATGTTTTAGGAAGTGATCTTTTAAATAGAATTAAAACGATTTGAAGTTGTTTTAAAATGTGTTAAGGATCGAAACCATAGATTTCAACATTCATTGTTGAAATAGACGTTTTCGAGAAATAAGGAAAAGATGGACTATAACACTGTTGTCATAGTAAATGATTTTCGAAAGGAAATGTTTTTATATAGTATTGGGATTTATATATCTATCTAGATTTCGAATCCCTATACTAGTGATTTTGGGTTGTCGTATTGGTGTTTTACGCGACATTCGTTTTGACCCAAATAAATGTGTTTAAAGAGAACGTTTTCCTTAAAAGAATAAAATATATACTTAATC
Organism: Allium cepa; assembly: GCA_030765085.1. NCBI lineage: Eukaryota > Viridiplantae > Streptophyta > Magnoliopsida > Asparagales > Amaryllidaceae > Allium > Allium cepa. The sequence goes on along the minus strand of CM060943.1, from coordinate 866,942,687 downwards.
ATGTTTTAAGTATATTGAAAATTTTCTAAGTATTGAAAATAAATAGATTTGTGAATTACATATTGCTAAATAAGTATGGAAATGTTTTCCAATTTGAAGTGAAATGTTTTTGAGAATATATCTTTTAAAGATAAATTGAAAGTGAATATTTGAAATCGATTTGAAAATTGTATATCGGTGGATATTTGGAAATTTAAATTCACCATGGAATTTATAAAGGAAAGGGAAATTTGTTTAAAAATAAACATTGATTTACTTTTGAAGTGTGGAAAATTATATCTTGTAAAGATATTTTGGAAAAATAAATAATTTGGGAAATTATTTGGAGTATGGTGATGTTGTGCATATCTGTTGATAGTTAAATAACCGACTATAAATATTTACCTTTAAATGGGTATTTGTTGTGATTTTCTTGAATATGAATGCTACACTTATTTTTAAATAAGCGGTCGTTATTCGTTTAGCCGGGAGAGGACCTTTGGGTAATGAATCCCATTCTGAATAGTGATACGTCGTAATGGATAGCATTTGAAGACCGGATATTTTCGAAAAGGAAGGATTACCGTCGAATGTCTCTGCATCGCCTAATCCCCGATATAGAGATTTTATCATCCTTTGTGATGGGAATTCCGGACGTGATTAGTGAATATCCGGATTGCAAGGGCTTCTTTGGAAGTGCCTTCGGTTCTATTCGATCCTGGAACGGACTTGTATTGATGTGTGTCTGACGTTACAATTTGAGATTTAAAGCTGGTTTCTATCAAATACATTTCTGTTGGTGGCGGAGAATTTATTCTCTTAGCTTAACACCCTTCTCTGAGACGTATGAGCTCAGAGGTTATGTTGTTGATGGTTACTGGTGATATATTCCCAATTTGGTAACATGGCATGCTGAGTGCTGCTGATCATTTGTTGATCAATGCGCGGCTTCTATGAAAAACGTAGCTTTATGGACGTGACTTCGTCGAATCACACACCCTGGAAATGGTCAAAACAGAAAGAATGTAGCAAAGTTATTTGGGGATAGCGCCCCCATAGGGTATGTACATTTCCTTCTGGATAGAGGCGATATTATGATATGGAGCCCAAATAATTAACCTATATGGTTGCTGCAAATTTATTTCTTTGTGGTTGTTGATGAATCCCTGGATTTAGGTCGGTTACGACTGGGGGATGGCATACTCATGTCAGTAGTTACCTAACTAGATTTAACCCGGCCTTGTGTTGGCAGAGATCTGGTTAGGTTCTCGGGGCGTCTTTCCAGAGGCGTACCCATGTGGCAATGGAAAGTTTCTTGGCCTGACCATTTATTGGAAATCCAAAGAAACAATACGACCTCTGTACGGTTTTAGTTGTATAACCTGCCATGGAATGTGGTGGTAGCCTGCTACTGAACATGGTAGCTATAGTAGGCATGCGATAATGGTCGTATGTTGGCTAAAATTTATATCATAGTTTCGAAATGTTTTCCGACACTTTGCACTTATAGTAATAATATCAAAGAAATTTGCATATCAAGCATGTTTGACTATCATAAGGAGAAATCTCCTCCGATTCTGCATTTGCATTGTGTGTGCGTGTGTGCGGGAGGCCTTATGGTAGTTACATTTTCTAAAAGCATTGCGGATCTATTTTAAAATATTTCTTTGTTTATTTTTAAAGATAAACTGTTTTAAGTTCTCACACCAGTCTCATGACTGGCCTGGAGTTTATTATTCCCTTCCTAAACTCCGGGTGCCCATCATTTTCTACACGAGCAGCCTAGAGTCAAGTGATTAGGTCATTCTGGAATTCAGGAGATGCTGTCGAGATCTAGAGGCAAGCTGGATGGCATGGCGCATCAACTTGTATATAGTATTTCTTTTCCGTTGTTTTTTGTTGTAAACTCTGATAATGTAATGTGATGTGATGTAATGTATAAATTGTACAGGTCTTTTGATTTAAAGATTATTCATTTACCTATTATATGTTGTTCCGCTGCGATTGTGAGATTCTGATATTGTTTCTGTTGCTACTTCTTTCTTTCTTCTTCTACGTCTTCTTCTTTAACCCTAACAATTCGGGTTTCCGGCCTTCGATTGCTCGGTAGTTGATATAGTGGACGTATTAATATTGATTTTCGAGAGTCGAAAATTCTGATCGTTACATCCATACTCCACTTGTACCTGAATGCTGCAGATTCAAATGTTGGAATTCGAGTCATGCCGGAGCTTATAACACATTAAGTACAACACAGCGGAAGAAATGAAATAATACATTTGATATACAACATTGATACAATATACAATGATGATACAATGAATATCAATATACATCAGAGATATGATACAAGACAATAGCAGCGGAAAGAAAAGATAACACCAGCAGCGGAGCAATATCTCCAATAGAGAAAGTAGTCTTCAGGAAAGAACTCTAGTATCGGTAATCTCCATCTCCAAGGCACCAATCCAGAAATAGCTCGAACTCCCAATCAAGATGAAGTGAAGCAACTTGATCCAAATGTGATTGCTAAATCCTAAGGCCAAAAGCTATCGAATCTACACCTACTGTTGATTATCTGAAAAACCCAACTCTAGACTGCCCGTGTGGAAATTTGTGGGCACCCAGAGTTTAGGAAAGGAACAATAAACTCCAGGTCAGTCGTGGGACTAGTATGAGCAAACAAAAAACAGTTGGTCTTTAAAAACAAACAAAAGAACTTAAATTTGAAATCTGCAATGCTTTTTAGAAAATGAAACTTCTATAAGGCCTCACGGCACACACACAATGCAATCGCACACTTGGGGGAGATTTCCCCTTATGATAGTCAAATATGCTTAATACGAGAAAAATTCTTTGATATTGTTACTAGTGCATAGTGTAGAGAAACTTTCGAAAGTATAATATTAATCCAAGCCAGCATAGGTACCATGATACTATGCCTACTATAGTTGCCATGTTAAATGGCAGGTTCTACAACTAAAATCGTACAAGGCGCGTATCGAAGATTGGATTTTCCAACAAATGGTCAGGCTAAGGAACTTCCTACTGCCACATGGGTACGCCTCTGGCTGGACGTCCCGAGAGCTTAACCAGCTCTCTGCCAACACAAGGCCGGGTTACCTCTGTAACTAGGTAACTACTACACAAGCATGCCATCCCCCGGTCCTTTGGGAAATTTATCCGAGGTACCTCTAATCCAACAACCACAAAGTAATAGATTTGCAATGACCACATGAGTGAAGTATCTGGGATCCATACCACGACACCACCCTTTTCCAGAAGGGAATGTCAAACCCTAAAGTGGTGTGAGGTCCTAATGCAATCTCGTCCACAAAGCTACGTTTTATACAAAAGCCATGCTTTGATGAACAAATGATACACAGCAGCACTCAGCATGCCACACTACCAAATTGGGAGTATATCACTGATAAATATCAACTACATAACCTCTGAGCTCGTACATCTCAGAGAAGGGTGTTAAGCTAAGAGAATAAATTCTCCGCCACCAAGCAGAAATGAATTTGATAGAGATCAGTTTAATATCTCAAGTGTAATGTTGGACATACAACCATACAAGTCTATCCCGGGTTCGAACAGAACCGAAGGCACTTCCGAAGAAGCCCTTGCAATCCGGGTATCCACAATCCCGATCGGACTTCCCGTCACTTAGGGAGAACTCATACCGGAGCAACTCAATTTAGAGTCAATCGACAGGTTATCATATCATTCTCGAAGACACCCGGTCTTCAACACCGGTCTTCAGTAGTCCATAACGTCGTATCACTATTCGGAATGGGTTATATGACACAAGGTCCTCTCCCGGCTAAACCGAATAATGAGCGCGATATTTAAAAACATATGGATATGGGATTTCAGTTAAGTCACAACTTTAAACCAAAAAAGCTTTCTTAAAATGGTTAAACAAATTATCATTTCAAATCTTTTAACAAAAGATTCATTTTCTCAAAGTTCACCAAGTTTCACAAAGATCTATTCATAGATTTCAAAACAATTTCCATTTCAATTGGATTAACTCATCTAATCTTTAAATTAAAGATTTAACATATAGCTTTCAAACCCATTTCCAAAGATTTATTCATAACTTGGAAAATCATTTTCATTTTAGACTTGAAATCCTTTTAACACAAATTGAACGTTCATCTCTTATGTGAAAGCTTTTATTATTTGAAAACAAATAGTTTTTAAGAATTTGATCAATCCTTTTTTCTGTCATTAAGGTGGAGAACTGAACCAAGAATTCTCTTTCTTCATCATCAATCGAATCACTGTTCGCGACCCAGGATTCCATTTTATCGTAGCACTTTCATTCATTCGCCCAGGTTAATGCACTAGGCGACCCCGATCAATTGAACAAGGTAGCGAACCAGCTAGGTAGCTTATGAACTGCTGGCTCAACCATCTGGGATAGGTTTTTTTCGAAAAAATCCAATTTTATTTATACAAGTTAAAATCTTTGGGTTAAATTCAAGTTCCCAAAACAACACTCTTAAAATGGTTTTAAAAACCCATATAAACACATTTATAAGTTGAATGGCCTTTTTAAACCATAGTTTTCAAATCATAGAATTTGATTTCAAATATTGAATTCAAATTTAAATCAAATTATTTAAATTTCAAAACTCAATTAAGTTATTCAAAGAAACTTTTGTTTTTGAAATTCATTTTCAAAAGCTTTCACATTAAACTCAATCCATTTCCAAAACCATTTGGATTCCAAAAATTCAAATTTTTAAAACTATTTCAAAAATCTGTGACTTAACCAATTTCCACATGCAATCCATATTTGTGTGTGTACAAGTGTGGTCCAAGGGTTTTACACAATAAAAGTGCAACATCATCAATTAGCACAGATCCAAATATGGTAATATATTTGATAAGCGGTATAAACTATAATGCTTATATTTGATGAGCGGTGTAAACCATAATGCTTATCTTTTATTCACAGATCACAGATATATATCACATATAATAAACTACATCAAGCACAGCTCAAATCAAAACAGAACATATCAGGGCATTGTTAAGTAAAAATCAGACGCTAACACCCCGGTGTAGATTGAAGTTGAGCGAAAGCACCACCCGTGAACACGAGAACTAAAGAACAAGTAGAGAAATCACAGAAAAAGCAGAAAAGACAACAGTTTTTATAGTGGTTCGGCTTAGGGTAAGCCTACGTCCACTTTAACTCTCTTTATTACTGAATTTGGTTACCACTTTACAACAATCTTCAATTACAATTCTAATGAGACAAACAACTAGAACTTTGATGGAGAATAATCTTCCGAATTCATGTTGAATGATGTAGATTTTCTCTTGGAGATCGTAGTAGTGTCCTTGGTGTTTGGAGTACTTGAAGTGTTGAGTGAGTCGAGAATTCAGCACAGTATCGGCGCTTGAAGTGATCGGCCAAAAGTCCCCCCGCTAGTTGGAGTTAGGGCTGTATTTATAGGAGTGGTTCTGGGCAAAGTTCAATCTCCAAGTCTTAGGTCGCGCACGACCTAAGGTAGGTCGTAGGTCATAGGTCGGCCACGACATAAGGAATCACTCGTATTAGATATATTAGAACTTGCCCTGAATAAGTCACTAGGTCGGCAGCGACTAAGAGAGGGGATTCGACTTATCTTGACTGCATTTGGTGCTCTTCTGAACAAATTAATAGGTCGCGTGCGACCTATCATAGGTCATGAGTCGTTTGGGATTTAGGTCGCTGAGACCACTTCGCTCTTAGGTCGGTAGGCTGTGGCATTGCTTAGGTCGCATATGCTTGAGGTCGTTAGATCGCTGACTCCTTAAGTCGTTAGGTCGCTAACTCCTTAATTCGTTAAGTCGCTAACTCCTTAAGTCGTTAGGTCGCTAACTCCTTAAGTCATTTTTCCACTTAGGTCGGCAGGCAGTTAGGTCGCTAGAACCTTTCCATAGCTAGGTCGTTCGCCTGTTTGTCTCGTTAGGTCGTAGCCTGTTATGAACTGTTAAGTCGTGAACTAGACCGTTGAGCTTGATAGGTCGCTTACTAATTGAGCTGTTAGGTTAGAACTTCCTATAGGTCGTTAGGTCGTTTCTATTGTTAGGTCGTTAGTACCTTGTAGGTCATTGAGTCGCGTAAGTCTTAGGTCGTTGAGTCACGTAAGTTTTAGGTCGCTTCAGAAATAGCGGTTAAACACTTGCCCCTCGAAGTACAGGCCTATGCCATAGGTCGTGTGCTTCGATCTGACTTAGCTAGGTCGTGAGCGACCTAAAACTTATATTAAGTCGCGTGCCTATTCGTCTTCCCCTTTTTACCCCATATAAATTTTCTAGGTCGTGAACTCCTCCTCACTCTACTGCTCCAATCTCCCACTTCCATTGACGAATTTTCAAGCTTCCAAAAGCAAATTCAACTCGTTCAGTCACCGATTCATCTTTACCATTATATCTCGTAAGTGAATCTGATCTCCATCCCACCATAATCACCATTGAATTATGAATCCCCATTTTCCGATCGTAGTTAAATTCCATGTGTCGTGCTTCATTTTGAGTGACTGTTATAGTCGACTGTTGATCGCCATTTGACTGATTTAGGAAGGCACGGAGATGTGTTGAATCTATGATGGATCGGGGATGTTTTGCATTGTTTTTGAAGTGATCAGGTGGTATGAAGGGATGGTGAATTTCATGAGGAGGACGATGAATTTCTATGTGCAGTTGGTAATGGGTTATCGGGTTGCAGTTTGACGAGATGGATTGCGTGAGGAGGAAGTTAACGACTCAACAGATCTGGGCGACCTAAAACTTAGGTCGTGCTGGGATTCTCGCGACCTAAGACTTAGGACTTGACTTGTTTAAACGGCAGCACAACGACCTAAGGAATTCACGGCTTAATTTCCTTTTTCTGTGGCATGGACATTAGGTCGTGGACGAGTTGAGACTTCGGACGAAGTTTAATTGCCTTGAACCTTTTTATTTTGCATAGTGCAACTTAAGATCCCTCGACCTATGTTAGGTCGCCAGACGACCTAGGACTTTGACGAATGCCTATCGCTTTGAACTGCTGGATTAGGTTGCTACCTATTGAATTAATGGCTTAATCTCTTGCGGCATAGGGCTTAGGTCGCGACCGAGTTAAGACTTAAATGATTTGCATCGGTTTGTCTTGAGGCCTTTTCTTGCATATGCTCTACGACCTTTCTTAAAGCATAATTTCAATTGGAATGCTCAACTTGAACTGCTCAACTTGAACTGCTTTATAGATTATCTCAAATGCTAATAACCTATTAAACATAATACTTGCAGAAAAATGGGACTAATATACTGCCATTGACTGCCCACATCGAACGATAGATTAGTCGATAAAGAGTAATCAACTTAAATGAACTGTGTGAACGAAATGCTGTAAACTAATGAATTCAAGTGAAGTATTAAAGAAAAACTAAAATAATCAATTAAAGCTGATTTGTTTGCATTAACACTACACTTGAGCTTTAAACAAGTTTTGAAATCTCATAGTCGACCAATTGTCAACTAGTTTAATTTTAGTTATGTTTGCTTTCTGTTTTTGTTAGTTCTGCAGAACACTTCACACTTTTTAGGAAACGTGCACCTTCTTATTTGAATGTCTAGTTCCTTGTATAGAATGACTTCTCAACATGGAGAAACAGAATCTGCTGAAGAGACTTCCCCAATAGCTACTCCATTGGTTAATCCTCCAGAGAGAATTTCAACCACGTTGACATACATAGCTTTCCGCCAACTATGCGCTTTGTTTGGTATTGCTGAAGCAGATGTCATTCTTCCTGAGAGAAGCGATACTGCCGATATACCACCTTCTGGTTTTGTAGCAGTTAATCGTCAAAAGTGCACGAGTGGAGCTATCCCTCCTTTTAACGACTTTCTTCAATGGCTTCTTCTCCGACTAGCTATCTCCCCCTTCCAGCTGCACCCCAATGGCTATGCTATTCTGATGGGGTTATGTGTGCTATTCAGAAGGACGCTGGATCGCCTTCCGAGTTTTGATGAAATTTGCTATTTGTGCACGTTTTCCAAAAATAAAGACCATCCCTCCATCATTCTTGTGAGAAGCGCTAGGAACCGTAAACTAATTATCGGCCTTCCCGAAAGTGCTCACGGTTTTCTAAGTCAATTTTTCTTCGTTCGCTGTCCTCCGGGATTCTATGCTATCTGGAGAGTAGGAAGTAAGAGCATTTATCTTTGTTCCTGATGTTTTTCTCTGAGATTTTCATAGCCTGAGTTGTCAAATGTTAACTTCGCCTTTTACTTTTCAGCGCTTCCTCCTCCTTCTAGGGATCCAGTCATAAACCAACTTTTGATAGGCTTATGGCCATGCCAGTTGAGGAGAGAAGCATTCAATTTCTGTTGAAAGACGGATTTTTGCATCAGTACGGACTTTTGCATACCTCTCGCTCTACACACCCTCATGAAGTCCGAGACTCCCCAGCCCAAGCATTGGATGCCCCAGTTTCTACCGATGCACCCATACCGAAAGAACCTGCCTCTGAGGCTTCTCTAGTGAAGTGCTCCACTTCTGTTGATGTCGCAGGGCCATCTGGCAAACTTGCCCCGGTCACTGAAGAAGAAGAGCCTCAGGAATCTCCTCCATATTCAAAGAAGTCTGGTGACGAAGAAGCTGGGAAAACAAGCCCTGTCAAACAGAGTGGAGGCGACACTTTCGAAGGGTTGAGCAACCTGTTTTTCACTTCACAGGAGCTCTTTAAAGACGATCCCGTTACTACTAGGATTTCTTCTTCAGTAGTGGAAGCGACTTCTTCTTTACAACAAGGTCCGTCGACCCACGAGTTGACGTTGATTACTACCCCCGTGATTACTCCGCAATCAAAGAGCGGTTCGTAGCTTGATGCGCGTAGTTTACACATCACACACACTTAGAATCCTTCGGCATTTTTATACTTCTAACTCTTTGTACTTTGAAGATTATAAAGTTATGCTTCTTCTCTTTGAAGACTTTTAACACTTGTCTCTTCTTTTTATTTCAGATTCTCCGATGGGAGTAGCAGATCCTACTATGACGACTTTCAGTGCTACGGGAGGCGTAGTCAATATGATTATAGGCGCTACCTTCCCGCTCACAGAGAAACCGATGAAGAGAGAGCCGCTCGAAAGGCTCAGGAGAGAAGGGATCAAGAGGAGCGTTATGAGAGAAAAGAAAGGGGGGAGCGCCATGATTCTTCCCATAAAGGTGACGATTCCCACAAGAGAAAATCCCATGATGACCGGGGAAAAAGCCATATGGTTGAGGACCCAAGCAAGCGTGCTCGACACGGTGAGAAGCATACTTCTACAACTCCTGAAAAGGTCACTGCCCCCGTCCCACTTGACATTCCTTCTGGCTCTCCCGCTCTCGGGAAGACAGACATTCAAACAATAATTAGCAGGCCTAAATTCCAAATTGGACCGGGCCCAGCCACTTTGCAACGCCGGTTTCCACAGTGGTACCTGAAGGGAGTGCGGTTCGATCTTGACTTGTTTCCTATCGACAATCCTGCCATGCTGTGAAATCTCGATGCCGTCAAGCTTGATATTGAAAGGATGTCGAACTGGCAAAAGCTTGTAGACAAGCTTCAAAGGGTCAACCGTGCGAATATAGAGGCCATGCTTATTATGGAGAATGATAAGGCCGAATGGCAGTAGGTTCTTGAGCAGCATGACACCGAAATGAGGAGCATCGCTACTTACAATAAAGAGCTTGAAGCGAAAGTTGAGGAACTTAAATAAGAGCTTGCTACTTCTTCTACCACATATACTCAAAAAGAAGAAGTATTTCAGAAGCAAGTTCGCGATGCTCACGCGGCTCAGCGACATGCCGAGGCACAACTTGAAGCTGAGCAGAAAACAGCAAGAAGGTATCGTGCTGAGGTTACAGAGTTACGGGAGAAAGTCAACTCTCAGGAGGCGGAAATTCAAATGCTAAAGCTTCAACTTTCCAAGACTGAAAGAGAGCGTGATGAGGCCGTTGCCGGTAAAATTGCCGCTGAAGAATCTCATGAGGCAACGAAGACCAACATCAGCTCGACATTGTTTGACTTTTACCTACACAGCATCTTGGGCCGCGGTAGTCTCGCCTTTCTAGGTCCCAAGTATGAAATTACTCTGGCTGAAGTGTGGGAGGCCGCACTTGATATGCTTGGTGCTAAAGGTGCTGGCTATCTCGAACCAGCTCTTGAGGAGCATTATTTTGATGACGATGCTCGCGCCGCTCTCGCCAGGGGAAGTGAACAGCTTGCGAAATCAAGGGCCGAAATGGCGGTAGGGGAACATTCAGGAAAAACTATCTCAACTGCTCCAGTTCAGCCTTCTCCTTCGGTCGAAATCGACATTATCTGTTCCAGTTCTCATTCTCCATCCCCAACTAAAGTTACCACCGAGATCACAAGCATACAGGGTGGAGATGAAGTCGACGAGAGTGCCGAGGCACAGGCTTATAAGGTTGATGTCAGGAAACCGACTTCTCCAAGTAACTCTACTGTTAATCTTGCCCAAGTAGACTGCTCATCTGTTTCTTACGAGCTTGATGAGCTTCTTGACTATTTCCTGAACCTCAGCGAGCCCTTATCTCCTCTCTTTAATAACTTTAACTTCTTTTCTTCTGTAGAGAAAGCATCGAGCATTGTTCAAGCTTCTCCTCCTCCAATTATTCCTCCTTCGGTTCTCCAAGTCACTCCTCCGTCCGCCTCTCAACCCGGGTCACAAGAGGAGCAAATAGAAGCTCTTCACGGCTTAGATGATCCTGTTGCTTCTCAAGATCCGAAAGGAGAAGAAACTGAAGGAAGCAAGAAGACTCCAGAACCAACTAGCTCCGATGATGAACCGTTAGCTAAACTTTTCTCTCCAGGGAGTGGGTCTTCCTCCAAGAAGAGAGGAAAGCAGGGAGTCTCTAAGAAGAAGAAGGAATCTTCAACTGGCGAAGAAAAAACGGAAGAAAGTCCGACTGTGCCCCTTTCTCCTTCGTCCCCTACTCTTACAAGCCGGCCTAAGAAGTTGATCATCCGGCCAGGTGCGGGCTCAAAAGGTGGAAGGAAGAAGAAATGATGGCTCTGGTTCTGTGGCTTTCACATCGCTTTTTGCTTTTTGCATGTACTGACCGGAGATTGTGCGGGTACCGGCCTCCGCTTTTCTTTTTCTTTTTATTTTGAAACCTGTACCTGTACAAAATTTTAACAGTGTTGAATAAAATGATTCTTTTTCTTTGTACAAACTTCTGTCTGTATCTGAGAATGCATTTATTATTCATTTTCGTACAAGTTTCTTTACATGATATTGCAGCGAGCTTGTGGTATGTTGTTCGAGCGTAATTTTACCAATATAGTTATACCATGTTGTATATAGCTATACCATGTTGCCCCTATACCATAAGCTTGTTGCAATATTTTATACTTTGAGGGGACTTGTACTTTTATTTTCTGGAGAATAATTATTCCATACTTGGAGGAATATTATTTCGTTAAAAATAGAGTACATCTCCCTCCATATAAGTTTTTTACGCTTCATCCTTCGAAGATATCACTTTTTCTTTTGTGCATACACACATTTTACCAAGTGAATTCTTCTATGTGGTAAAGCGGGCCTCTGAAGGGTACTTTAACTTCTTTTTTAGGAAGAGTATTTTCCAGAATAGGTGAATCATTCTTCCTTTGAGAGTTAAAGTGTGCCTTTGAAGAGGGCTTTTTTTTTATTACGCCTCAGTAAAGGGCTTTCTGATTTTTGCTTTGCGTTTCTGACGAAATGCTTCTTTGAAAAGTTGCACCTCTGAGGAGGGCTTTTTCACGTTTCAACACTTGGAAGTTTTATTTCGATCTCGGTGAAACGTGTGCCTCCGAAGAGGTCTTTCTGTTCGATTATGCCTCCGGGAGGAGGTCTTTTCATTTCTGCCTCTGGGAAGAGGCCTTTTTGTTTCTGCCTTTGGGAAGAGGTCTTTTTGTTTTGTTGTGCCTCTGGGAAGAGGTCTTTTTTTGTTTTTGCCCCTTGGGAGAGGCTTTTATTTTTCCCTGTTCGCTGGGAAGCGGGCCTCCGAGGAGGGCTTTTCACATTTCATTTCACGGGAGTGTATCGATTGATCATGATGAAATGTGTGCCTCTGAGTAGGGTTACTGCCTGGAAGTTTGGAGTTTCTTTCTCTCGGTTGGACGGATTCACGGGAGTATATCGACCGATCATTCCGCAACTTTGTATCGAGAAAGATCTCTCTTTTTCTGGTTGGCCCGCTCGAGGTCTTTTAGCATTTCAACTGTGGTGAAATGGGCCTCCGGAGAGGGCTTTTCACGTTTCAACACCTGGAAGTTTTATTTCAATCTCGGTGAAACGTGTGCCTTTGAGTAGGGCTTTTGCCTGGAAGTTTGGAGTTTCTTTCTCTCGGTTGGACGGATTCACGGGAGTGTATCGACCGATCATTCCGCAACTTTGTATGAGAAAGATCTCTCTTTTTCTGGCTAGGCCCGCTCGAGGTCTTTATCCTCCGAAGAGTTGTGCCTCCAAAGAGGGCTTGTGCCTCCGAAGAGGTCTTTTGCTGATTGATGCTTGCTCGCCCATCTCTCTTTGCCATCTATTCATGTTGGCGATCCCTGTTGTCTTGTGCAAGTGTCATCACTTTTTAGTTGCCAATAATTTCCCTTATCCAAAGAAATATACTTCATAGTTAAGCGAGTTGGTGGTGGTAGACACAGGCTATTTAACTGGTTGTTTGTTTGTTCAAACATTTGCAGCTAGTAGAAATGGTCCACTTCCATCCACATTGCTAACTTTTCTTCGAAGCACTTCTGTTGTAGGATTTGAGTGTGGAAATTTTGAATGGCTTAGTGTTTGCTTGCTGAATGATGTCGGAGATCGTTTAGTCTTGCAATGGGTAAGCTTTGCTTTTATGACCTGCATTATTAAATCGACATTTTAATGACACAATTAATTATTTTATATGTGGAAATAAAATAAAGCAGTTTATAATAGTAGAGAACACAAGATCTATAGTGGTTCGGCCAAAAGTTGGGCCTACATCCACTTTATAGCTTTTCATTATTCACTTGCTTTACAATTGCTTTCAATACAAGAATCATATATTCATAATTCTTTTACAACATTTCAACAATGTTTTCAAGTAAAATAGGGACGCAAATGATTCCTGTTCCAAGCTCTTGGGATTGGTTCTCCTTTGACAGTTGTGAGTTTGAATGTGCCATCAAGAATCTTTGCGCCAATAACATATGGTCCTTCCCAGTTTGGCCCAAACACACCTATGGCTGTCATAATTCTCTTTAGGACTAAGTCCCCAACTTCAAAGCTGCGCTGACGAACGTTGGAATTGAAGTGCCTGGCTATTCTTTGCTGGTGAGCTGCAATTCTAAGCCTTGCCTCTTCTCTTCTTTCATCAAGGAGGTCAAGTGCTTCCAGTTGCAATTTTTCATTCTCACTTTGATCAAAACGGATCCTTTTGTGTGAGGGGACTTCAGTTTCCACTGGAATCATTGCTTCTGATCCGTATGCCAATGAAAATGGAGTATGCCCAGTCACAGTTTTGTGAGTGGTCCTGTATGCCCATAGTGCAAGCGGTAACTTGTCGACCCAACCACCTTTTGCTTTTTCCAGCTGCTTTTTGATGGTTGATTTGATGATTTTGTTTACTGCTTCCACTTACCCGTTTTCCTGCGGATGAGCCAGTGCTGAGAAGCTTTTTTTCGGATCTTGAATCGTTTGCAAAAATCTTGGAACTCCTCACTTTCAAAATGAGTACCATTGTCTGTGATTATCTTCTGAGGCACACCATACCTGCAAATGATATTTTTAGTCACAAAACTTATCATTTTCTTAGAGGTAATAGTAGCCAATGGTTTGGCCTCAGCCCATTTAGTAAAATAATCAACAGCAACGATAGCAAATTTAATCCCTGATTTGGCAGTCGGCAAAGGCCCAATGAGATCTATTCCCCAGATGGCAAACGGCCATGGACTGACCATTTGTGTTATCTCAGTGGAAGGTGCTCTAGGAATTTTAGCGATTCTCTGGCATTTATCACACTTTCAGGAATAGTCAGTAGCATCCTGATTAATTTTTGGCCAAAAGTATCCATAACGGAGGATTTTCTTTGCTAAAGTTTGACCACCTGTATGATCTCCACATTCCCCTCCGTGTACTTCAGTTAGAATTGTCTTAGCTTCTTCCTTTGTCACACATCGGAGTAATGGCATTGAAAATCCTCGTCTGTACAAACGACCATCTTGAACTATATATCAGGAGGCTTTACTCATCAACTTTTGTCGTTCTTTTGAATTCTCTAGCAGAGAACCATTGAGTAGATATTCAAGTATCGGAGTCATCCATGATTTTTGCTCTTGGGATACATTCATAATCCAATCAACATCCATTTCATCTGTGCTTGGAGCTGACAAGACTTCGACGGGAACTAACCCCAATAGTTGAGCTTCACCAGTACTTGAATACTTCGCGAGAGAATCTGCCTTCATATTTTCTTCTCGGGGAATATGGTTTATTGAATAATGGTCAAAATCTTGAAGGAGCTCCCAGGCTTTTGACAAATAGGCTGGTAAATTCCCTCCTTTAGCTTGAAATTCCTTCTTGACTTGACAAACAATAAGTTGAGAATCACTGAAGATATGCAATGCCTTGATGTTCAGTTCTTTAGCGATCCTTAAACCAGTGATGAGAGCTTCATATTCAGCTTCATTGTTTGTCGAAGGGAATTCTAGTCTCAGCGCATAACATAGCGATCGCCCCTTTGGGGTTTCAAGGACAACCCCTGCTCCGGAACAGTAATCAATCCTTGCGCCATCGACGTACAATTTCCATTGGATTGGGACACTTTTAGTAGCTTCCTCCTCACTATCACCCTTATCCGTGCATTCCGCAATGAAATCTGCCAAAGCTTGTCCATTGATTGCTTTTCGGGGATGGTAAGTGATGTCATATTGACTGAGTTCAATATTCCATTTCAAAAGACGGCCCGAAGTCTCTGGACGGAATAGGACTTGCTTTAGAGGTTGATCAGTGAGGACTTTGATGGGATGAGCTTGGAAATATGGCCTCAATTTCTTGATGTGATCAACAAACAATAGGCGAGCTTTTCTAATCTTGAATAGTTCATCTCTTCCCCAGTGAATCTTTTGCTGATATAATAGACTGGGCGTTGGATCCTTGTGTCTTCCCGTACCAACACTGCACTGAGAGCATGAGACAAAATTGCCAAATATATGAAGAGATCTTCACCCCTATCAGGCTTTGAAAGTATCGGAGGCACTTCCATATGACGAATCAACTCATCAAATGCTTTCTGACATTCAGGAGTCCACTCAAAGTTTTTCTTTCCTTTCTTCAGAGCAACAAAGAATGGAATGCATTTGTCAGTAGCTTTGGAAATGAACCGACTCAGAGCAGCAACCTTTCCATTGAGAATTTGCAATTCCTTCTTTGTTCTAGGAGCCTTGACCTCTCTCAGGGCAGTGATTTGAGCTAGATTGGCTTCAATGCCCCTAGCGCTCACAATGAAACCCAAAAACTTTCCGGACTCCACTCCAAATGAACATTTCAGGGGATTAAGCTTCATTCTATACTTTCGGAGTACTGCAAACATCTCTGCCAAGTGATCCATGTGGTCCACTGCTTTCTTAGACTTTACTAGCATATCATCAACATAAACTTCCATTGTCTTGCCAATCTGTGGTTTAAACATGGCATTAACAAGCCTCTGATAAGTTGCCCCTGCATTTTTGAGTCTGAAAGGCATGATCTTGTAGCAGTAGAGTCCAACATCTGTGATGAAGCTTGTATCCTCTTGATCCGGCTCATGCATCATAATCTGGTTATATTCGGAGTATGCATCCATAAAAGATAACAATTCATGCCCTGCCGTCCCAACGACCAACTGATCGATCCTGGGAAGCGGGAAACAGTCTTTGGGGCAGGCTTTGTTCAGATCTGAAAAATCAATGCACACTCTCCACTTTCCGTTAGCTTTCTTAACCAGCACTGGATTTGAGACCCAATTTGGATAAGTAGATTCTCTAATGAAATCATTCTCCATGAGCCGATCAACTTCTTCTTTCAATGCTGCCGTCCTCTCAGGACCCTGAGTTCTTCTTTTCTGTTTCACAAGTGTAAACTTTGGATCAATATTTAGAGTGTGTACTGCAATCTCTGGGGATATTCCGCACATGTCAGCATGAGTCCAAGCGAATACATCCAAATTAGCCATCAAAAATGAAATCAGAACATTCTGAACTGTCGGATTGAGTTGTGAACCCACATTAAGCACTTTGTTTGGGTCCTTTGGGTCAACAGGCACCGGTACTGTTACCTCTACTGGTACCACTCTATTCTCCCCTGCACTGGCTTTCCTTGGATCCATCTCTCTTCGTGCCCCACTACATTCACCAGTGGAGGGTCCACCCTGTAATTGCTACAAGGTTGGTTCTTTGATGCGGACTGGAATCGCCGCACCTTTTCCCATCTCTCTCTTCCTGGATTCTCGCAATTCTGCAAAATAACATTCTCTCCCTGCATCTTGGTCTCCCTTAATCACACCAACCCCGTTATTTGTGGGGAATTTTAGAGTCAAGCACCATGGGGCAAGAACAGCTTTGAATGCAGCGAGAGTTGGTCGGCCTAAAACGGCATTATAGGCAGAGAATTCTTCTACAATTATAAAGGTTTGCTTTCGAGCCACCTTCCTCAGTCCCTTTCCAAGTTCTACAAACAAATCTATGGTCCCAATCGGCTGTTTGGGTTCTCCAGCAAACCCAACGATCTTAAGTGAAGAAGCTTGAATGTCAGCCATTGGAATTTTCATTTGATCAAAGGTCTTCTTGGAGAGGATGTTGCATGAAGCTCCACAATCAACTAGAACTCTTCTCACAGTTACCGGCCCAATACCAGCGGATATGACCAAAGGATCTAAGGTCGGAGCCTCGATACCCAAAGAATCCCTGGCACTGAACACAATATCATCTGTGGAAGTCTTTTGTTGCTTTAAAGGCGCATCATTCTCTAAAACGAAAACATTCTCTTCAACTGGTACATGCTTCAAGGCCCGGGCATACCTTTCCATCTCGCCCCAGCTTTTACCTGCTGGGTGAGGTCCTCCAGTTATTATATTGATAACAGGTCTTTCCGATTCATGTTCCACGGCTTTCTCACTTGAGGCAGGACGGTGAGCGGGAACTTGTTGTCCTTGAGTTGACGAAGTTGAGGCATTTTTGTTCCTTTTCACATACTGCTGGAGTTTGTTTTCCTTCAAGAGTTGTTCAATCACCTCTTTCAGCTGACGGCATTCGTTGGTGTCATGGCCGGGCTGGTTGTCGAACCGACAGAACCTTCCACTTTTTTCCATCTTATTCGCAACCTCATTTTAGGTGGTGTCGGATAATTGACATCATCTTTGGTTGCAAAGTAGATGTTTTCGGGGGTATCAGTCAAGGGTGTGAAATTGAAAGAACGGCCTTTCTTAGGGTCTCCCTGTTTCTTCCCACCATCGTTTCCCCTTTTCTGAGTGTTAGGTTCTTTCTTATTCGAAGCAGCGCCATTGTTCCCGGCTTCCGCTGATACCACCTTAGCCGGTGTTTGGAGGCTTCTCCAAGCGCATGAATTCATCCGCTTTCTTGTAGAATTTGTCGAGCGATTTTGGTTCTTTCATTTTCAAACAATTTCCAAATTCACTCGATTTGTCAATCTCCCTCAACAAGTATGTCAGGACCATGCGTGGCTCAGCATTATCTACCTCAGCCAATGCTATGTTAAAGCGATTCAAGAACGACCTAATAGATTCTCCCGGATTTTGTTCTAGACTTGACAGCGACATTATATCCTTTGCTTTAGAAGCATACAATCGAAATTGCTCCTTGAACTTCCTGGTCAAATCGGAGAATTGATCGATGGACCTGACCGGCAGCTTCGTAAACCACAATAGAGCTACCCCTTCTAGATAAACCGGGAAGTATCGGCATTTAATTTCATCAGACGCCCTAGCACCTGTCATATGCCAGTCGTATTTATACAGAAACTCATTTGGATCACTTGTCCCCTTGTAAGCCGGGATAGTAGGGGGAACGAATTTCCTTAGGAACTCCGCCTTCAAGATCTTTTCAGTAAATGGAGTTTTGCTCGAAGCAAATCCCCACTCTTTCTCGTCTTCATCTCTTCGCATACTTTCTTTCATGATTTGACGAACCATACCCGAAAAATACTCTTCATCATTTAGAGGCTCTGGAGGGCACACATCAGCCACTCTCTCTGAATTCTGCCTTGACAATCGTTCACGGAGGGTCGGCTGCGGCCCTGATCCTCCAGCTTGAAGAGGAGTCCTTTCTACAGGGTATGCAGCTCTTTGAGAAACGTTACCTTCAACATCCTGAACTCCCACAGCAGGGTTCCCATCATTATTAACCGGTTGACGATTTGCCCCTAGTAGATCATTCAACTTACTCAAGATCAGGGCATTCTGGGCTTTCAACTACGCATTCTGAGCATTCAATTACTGATTCAAACCCAAAACTACGGCGTCCAATTCTGCTCGTGTAACTCTAACAATTGGAGCTGCTTGACTTGAAGGAGGAGAGGTAGCGGTGTTCTCTTGAACATTGTCGGATCTTACAGAACTTTGTTTTCTCCCAAGAGCCATTATTTCCAGTAAACTTCTGGTTTTAAAAGAAATCCTTTCAACAATCCTTTGTGGAGCAATGGTGGAAGTTTCCTGAGTTCAATTCTCAGTGAAAGCACCAAAAATGTTAACGTAAAAATCAGACGCTAACACCCCGGTGTAGATTGAAGTTGAGCGAAAGCACCACCCGTGAACACGGGAACTAAAGAACAAGTAGAGAAATCACAGAAAAAGCAGAAAAGACAACAGTTTTTATAGTGGTTCGTCTTAGGGTAAGCCTACGTCCACTTTAACTCTCTTAATTACTGAATTTGGTTACAACTTTACAACAATCTTCAATTACAATTCTAATGAGACAAACAACTAGAACTTTGATGGAGAATAATCTTCCGAATTCATGTTGAATGAGGTAGATTTTCTCTTGGAGATCGTAGTAGTGTCCTTGGTGTTTGGAGTACTTGAAGTGTTGAGTGAGTCGAGAATTCAGCAGAGTATCGGCGCTTGAAGTGATCGGCCAAAAGTACCCCCGCTAGTTGGAGTTAGGGCTGTATTTATAGGAGTGGTTCTGGGCGAAGTTCAATCTCCAAGTCTTAGGTCGTGCACGACCTAAGGTAGGTCGTAGGTCGTAGGTCGTAGGTCGGTCACGACATAAGGAATCACACGTATTAGCGATATTAGAACTTGCCTTGAATAAGTCACTAGGTCGGCAGCGACCTAAGAGAGGGGATTCGACTTATCTTGACTGCATTTGGTTCTCTTCTGAGCAAATTAATAGGTCGCGTGCGACCTATCATAGGTCGTGAGTCGTTCGGGATTTAGGTCGCTGAGACCACTTCGTTCTTAGGTCGGTAGGCTGTGGCATTGTTTAGGTCGCATATGCTTGAGGTCATTAGATCACTGACTCCTTAAGTCGTTAGGTCGCTAACTCCTTAAGTCGTTAAGTCAGTTTTCCACTTAGGTCGGCAGGCAGTTAGGTCGCTAGAACCTTTCCATAGCTAGGTCGTTCGCCTGTTTGTCTCGTTAGGTCGTAGCCTGTTATGAACTGTTAAGTCGTGAACTAGACCGTTGAGCTTGATAGGTCGCTTACTAATTGAGCTGTTAGGTTAGAACTTCGTATAGGTCGTTAGGTCGTTTCTATAGTTAGGTCGTTAGTAACTTTTAGGTCATTGAGTCGCGTAAGTCTTAGGTCGTTGAGTCGCGTAAGTCTTAGGTCGCTTCAGAAATAGGGGTTAAACAGGCATCAAACAATTCAATCATCCAATAGAATCCAAACATTCGTAAGTAAAATCAATTAATCATCTAATTAACATAAATTAGATTAGTCACTAATCCTAGTTAATTAATATTAATGAATTACAAATCACATGATTAATTACCCTTTTATCATTTATTTATTAACCACTAATAACAATTTAATTAACCTTTAATTATAATTCATCAACTTTTAATTCTTAAAAATTACCCTTAAATTATTTTACTCACCTTTAATTAATTATCCTAAACTAATTTATTCTCAATTAACTATCATTCTTCACTAATTAATTAAACTTTAAATTAATTAATCATCCTTAAATTAATTTCCTTAATTAATCACTATTTAATAATTACCATTTAATTAATTATCCTTTGTTAATTTCACTAAGGAATTAGCTTTTATTTAATTACACAAAGTAATTATCTTCTATTAAATTATACAAGGTAATGGTCTTTAATCTACTTTCATAAATGAATTTATCCTTTATTAATCAAAGGCAAATCATTTATCTAAATTTATTACTTTAGTTATTATGTAAATCTTTATTACTAACCCTTGTAGTTAGTTATCATTAACCAATCAGCTTAATCCTTTAAGTTAATTAACCTTCAAAAGCACCACTTTTCAATTAAATCCTTAATCACCTTATTAGGTTTATTTGACATAAACTTAAAAATAAAGTTCTATGTATATAGCAAAACAACTTAATGTTCAAGGTAACTTTATTTTAAAACCATTAATTAATTCCAAGATTGAATAAAAAATTATTATTTTGAAAAGAAGTAGTTTTAAGAAAATTATTAAGTAAAAATTGATTTATTTTCAAAATTTAAAAGGGTTTTTATAGTAAAATCGACAGACCAGAGTGTTAACGTGAAAATCGGACGCTAACACCCCGGTGTCAATTGAAGTTGGATGAAAGCACCACCCGTGAACACGGGAACTACAAGTAAGTAGGGAAAATACAGAAAAAGCAGAAAAGACAACACTTTTTATAGTGGTTCGGCTTAGAGTAAGCCTACGTCCACTTTAACTCTCTTTATTACTGAATTTGATTACAACTCTATACAACTTTCTTCAATTACAATACACTTTGGACTAGTTGCTCAAACTTCAAAGAAGTATAATCTCTCGAATTCATGTTGAATGATGTTGATTCTCTTTTCAAGTTCGTTGTAGCGTCCTTGATGATAGAAATGCTTGAAGTGTTGTTTGAGTTGAGAATGCAGCAGAGTAATGGCGTCCTCCAAGAATCTGAAGAAGATCCCCTGAATGATGGAGCTAGTGGCGTATTTATAGGGGTTTCTGAACAGGTCTTAGGTCGTGACCAACTTAAGGTAAGTCGTAGGTCGGCCGTTGCGACTTATCATAGGTCGTGGGTCTCTTCTGAGCGAGCTAACAAGTTATGGACGACTTAAGGATAAGTCGGCTAGGATAGGTCGGCTATAACTTAGGTCGTGGGCGACCTAAGGAATGGCAGGGGAGAGAGATGCGACCTACCAAATACGGCTAAAGGAACTGCTCTGACCTACTTAGGTCGCGAACGACTTAGTGATACTTAGGTCGCGAGCGAGTTAGTGATACTTAGGTCGCGAGCGACTTAGTGATACTTAGGTCGCGAGCGACTTAGTGATTCTTAGGTCGCGAAGTACTTAGGTCGTTACCTGTTAAATCGCTTCTCCTGTTAGCTCGTTAACTCGGTTGAGCCGCTTTATGCCTTAAGTCGCTGAGTTGCTTAACTCGCTAAGTCGCGATGCCTTTTAAGTCGGTAGGTCATGCCACTTGTTAAGTCGGCAACCTTATTAAGTCGGCAACCTTGTTAAGTTGGTAACCCACTTCAGAAGTTAAGTCGCTTGACATGCTTCATGTGTTAGGTTGCTGACTTCGTGTAGAAGATAGGTCGCTCCATTCTCTAAGTCGTATACCGTTTTGGAAGGGGCGTTTGCCCCGCACCCCGCTAGGGGCGCTGCCCCCTGGACCCCTGCGACCTGACCGGGTAGGTCGATCACCGTAGCGGTGGCGTTGCCCCCGCACCCCCACCTTGGGGGGTTGGCACCCCCCCTGGACCCCCCCTCCGTAGGGGATCTTATCTGAAAAGCCATTCAACAGAACTTGCTTTGTTGGGATGCTGAGTTGACTATTCTTCGGTACGGACTATCATTGGTTTCTCGGTCGATTTTCGATATCACGGCCTTGCTGAAAAAGTGGAGTTAACACTTGCCCCTCGAAGTATACGCCTAGGGACTAGGTCGTGTGCTTCGATTCTTCTTAACTCGTGCTTTACTGAGCTGCTGAGCTTGTACTTAGGCAACTTTGCTTTATTTTGACCTGAAGCCTTTTAAACTTGACCAATGCGATTCAATGGAACTTTGACCTGAACTTGTTGCGTCTCTTTACAGATTATTTTAACAACCTGTTAAACGCAACATTTGCAGAAAAATAGGGCGAATATACTCATCACCGATTGCCCATATCGAGTGATGGATTAGATCAAAGAACTGGTATTTTACTATAAGCAAATTAGTATGGTCTTGATGAAGTGTTGCGAATCAACTGTCTTGAATGAAGTATCAACACAAAGTTTACACGGTTATAACTGCTATCTGCATTGACACCGCACTTACTTTCAAATAACAAGCCTCGAATTCTTCTGAATTGACATATGCCAACAAGTATTATTTCAAGTATTGCTTTATTTACTTGTTATTTTAGTAGCTTTGCACAACACTTCACACGCTTTTAGAAAACGTGCACCTTTACTTTTGAATATTCAGTTCTTCATATAGAATGTCATTTCGATAAGAAGAGTAGTGGGGCAAACTGGATCTTTCCATTTCTGGGATTTTCAAAATCCGAGTTGTCCGGTACTAATTTCATTCTTTACTTTTGCAGCACTTCCTTCCTCTTTTCGAATATTCCAGTCACAAATCAATTTTTAAAAGACTAAGTGCTGTGACGGTTAAGGAGAGGAGCGTTAAATTTTTTGCTGAAAGATGAATTTTTGCACTAATTCGGATTTTTGCACTCTTTTTGGTCGACTCAGCTTCACGATGCCCCTGGTTTTCAAGCAGAAACTTCAGATGCCCCAGCTTTCACAAAGGAACTTGCATCAATGGAACCTATTGAGGAAGCCTTATTGGTGTAATGTTTTACTCCATTTGACGGTGTGGGGTCATCCTTCTTGTTTTGCCTTTTGAAACCTGCACGTGCATAACAAATTTTATAGAAACTTTTGTTTGTATTTGAGAATGTATTTATTCCTCATTTTCATACAAGTTTCTTTATTCTCTTTGCATGATATTGCAGTGAGCTTGTGGTACGTTGCTTGGGTTCTGCTTTTATTAATGTAGCAATATTATATTGCCCCCATACCACTACTCATTGTGATATTCTCCATTTTGAGGAGATTTTGGAGAACAATTCTTCTGTTTTTAGAAGACTTGTACTCTTACTTTAGAGAATAACTCTTCCATTTTGAGAAGGCATGCACTCTTTCTTTAGAGAATAATTTTCCATTTTTGAGGAAATATTATTCTTGCTTTAGTAGAGTGCGCCTTGTGTTGGAGAAGCCTTTCTTTTTTTTCTTTTTCTTTTTTTGTTGCGCCTCGCTGGAGGGCTTTGATTTGACATTTCAACTCTGGAGAAGTGGACCTCCATAGAGATTGCACTTCAGCTCCGGTGAAATGTGCCCCCGAAGAGGTGTTTATTTGTCATTTCAGCTCTGGAGAAGTGGGCCTCCGAAGAGTTTGCACTTCAGTTCCGGTGAAATGTGCCCCCGAAGAGGTCTTTATTTAGCATTTCAGCTCTAGAGAAGTGGGCCTCCGAAGAGTTTGCACTTCAGCTTTGGTGAAATGTGCCCCCGAAGAGGTCTTTATTTGGCATTTCAGCTCAAGAGAAGTGGGCCTCCGAAGAGTTTGCACTTCAGCTTTGGTGAAATGTGCCCCCGAAGAGGTCTTTATTTGGCATTTCAGCCCTGGAGAAGTGGGCCTCCGAAGAGTTTGCACTTCAGCTCTGGTGAAATGTGCCCTCGAAGAGGTCTTTATTTGGCATTTCAGCTCTAGATAAGTGGGCCTCCGAAGAGTTTGCACTTCAGCGCTGGTGAAATGTGCCCCCGAAGAGGTCTTTATTTGGCATTTCAGCTCTGGAGAAGTGGGCCTCCGAAGAGTTTGCACTTCACCTCCGGTGAAATGTGCCCCCGAAGAGGTCTTTATTTGACATTTCAGCTCTGGAGAAGTGGGCCTCCGAAGAGTTTGCACTTCAGCTCCGGTGAAATGTGCCCCCGAAGAGGTCTTTGTTTGGCATTTCAGCTCTGGAGAAGTGGGCGTCCGAAGAGTTTGCACTTCAGCTCCGGTGAAATGTGCCCTCGAAGAGGTCTTTGTTTGGCATTTCAGCTCTGGAGAAGTGGGCCTCCGAAGAGTTTGCACTTCAGCTCCGGTGAAATGTGCACCCGAAGAGGTCTTTCTTTGGCATTTCAGCTCTGGAGAAGTGGGCCTCCGAAGAGTTTGCACTTTAGCTTCGGTGAAATGTGCCCCCGAAGAGGTCTTTATTTGTTTCCTGCCTGCTCGCCCATGTCTTTTCACCATTTGATCCTCAGCGATTCCCCATTATCATTTCCAAACCCACCTTTCCTTCTTTTGGAAGTAGTTTATTTTATCCAAAGAAGTGTACTTCATTGTTAAGTGAGCTCGCAGGGGCGGACACAAGCTACTTAATCGAATGTTCGTTTGCACAAACGATCTCAATTAGTTTGCAAGGGCCCACCTCCGGTTGAATCACTCACTGTTTGTTTGAAGCACTTCTTATGTTGGATTTGGGTCTGAAATTTTTGTGGCCTGATATTCGACTGTTGAGCGATTTGTAGGAATCGCTTGGCTTTGTGATGTGTTGACTAGGTGAGCTTTGCTTTGATTTCCTACAATATTAAATCTACATTTTAGCAATATATTTTAAGATATTTGCATATCGAAATGAAACAAGCATTTTATCGTAATAGAAAGTTCAAGATTTATAGTTCCTATTATTTATTTGCACTGTTTTTACAACGGCATTTTATACAGGAATCATAAATCCAGTATTATTCTACGAATTTTAAGCAAAAGCCATTAAGTGAAATATGGCCATTAGGCACCATCTTCCAGAACAAGGACATTCTCTCCCTCCGGGGCTTGTCTCAAAGCACGAGCATATCTTTCCATCTCGTCCCAACTTCTGTCCGCTGGGTGAGGGCCCCCTGTGATAGCATTAATGAAAAGCCTCTCAGATCCCTGCGTTGCAGTTCTTTCATTTGGGCCGTAATGATGAGTGAGAAGTATTTGCCCCTGAGTGGATGAGGATGGATCATTCCTGTTTCTCCGGACATATTGCTGAAGTTTATTCTCTTTCAACAGCTTCTCAATCAGATCCTTCAAATGGCGACACTCGTCAGTGTCATGGCCAGGTTGATTGTGGAATTTACAGAATCTTTCACTTTGCGTGGCATTTTTCCTTAGTCTCAACTTTTGTGGTTTAGGATATTCAACAATATCCTTTGTTGCCAAGAAAATGTTCTCTGGAGTATCAGTTAAGGGAGTATAATTCGACGGTTCAAAGTGGCGGTTTTTCTTTGGATTTCCCTGCCTTTTCTCATCATCATTCTTCCTTTTCTGTCCTCCAGATTCTCCTTTATTAGAAGCAACATTGACATTCTGAATTTCGGTCACGACTGCTTTTGTTGGCATAGGAAAGCTTTCCAAGCGCATAAACTCGTCGGCCTTCTTATAGAATTTCTCAAGTGAGTTTGGCTCCTTCATTTTTAGCCATTTGCCAAATTCACTCGATTTATCGATAGCCCGCATCAGATAAGTCAAAACCATCCGTGGCTCTGCGTTATCAACCTCGGCCAAGGCTATATTGAAGCGGTTTAAGAACGATCTGATAGACTCCCCGGGATTTTGTTCTAGACTAGAGAGTGACATTATATCCTTGGCCTTTGTAGCATATAGCCTGAACTGTTCTTTGAACTTTCGTGTTAAGTCGGAAAATTGATCCACAGATCTAACTGGCAGCTTTGTGAACCAAAGTAAGGCCACTCCCTCTAAGTATACCGAAAAGTATCGGCACTTGATTTCATCTGTTGCTCTGGCCCCGGTCATATGCCAATCGTACTTGTACAGGAACTGATTAGGGTCACTTGTGCCTCGATAGGCCGGGATAGTAGGAGGTACAAATTTCCTTGGAAACTCTGCCTTCAAGATCTTTTCGGTGAATGGTGTCTTACTTGGAGCAAACCCCCAATCATTTTCATCCTCTTGCCTCTGCATGCTCTCTTTCATAATTGAGCGAATCATCCCTGATAGGTACTCCTTATCGTTCAGAGGCTTTGCCGGGCAGAAGTCAGCTGCTCTTTGAGGGATACCTTTCTCTTGGGAATCATGGGCATCATCTGCAGAGGTCTCTTCATTATTTTCTGCTTGACGGTTGCCTCCAAGTAAAGCATTCATTCTTTCCAGCATTAGAGCGTTCTGGGCTTCCATTTGCTGATATAACCCAGAAACTGCAGCATCAAACACCACTTGTGTAATTCCAACACTCAGAGCTGCTTCATTTGGAGCTGCTTCATTTGGAGCAAGAGAAGTGGTCGTATTCTCATGAGCATCACCGGATCTGTCAGATCTGAGCTGTCTTCTAGTAGCCATTATCTCGGATAAACTTCTGGTCTTTAGAGAGATTCTTTCAACAAACTTTCGCGAAGCAATGGTGAAAGTATTGCTGAGTTGGTTCTCAGTGAAAGCACCAAAAATGTTAACGTGAAAATCGGACGCTAACACCCCGGTGTCAATTGAAGTTGGATGAAAGCACCACCCGTGAACACGGGAACTACAAGTAAGTAGGGAAAATACAGAAAAAGCAGAAAAGACAACACTTTTTATAGTGGTTCGGCTTAGAGTAAGCCTACGTCCACTTTAACTCTCTTTATTACTGAATTTGATTACAACTCTATACAACTTTCTTCAATTACAATACACTTTGGACTAGTAGCTCAAACTTCAAAGAAGTATAATCTCTCGAATTCATGTTGAATGATGTTGATTCTCTTTTCAAGTTCGTTGTAGCGTCCTTGATGATAGAAATGCTTGAAGTGTTGTTTGAGTTGAGAATGCAGCAGAGTAATGGCATCCTCCAAGAATCCGAAGAAGATCCCCTGAATGATGGAGCTAGTGGCGCATTTATAGGGGTTTCTGAACAGGTCTTAGGTCGTGACCGACTTAAGGTAAGTCGTAGGTCGGCCTTTGCGACTTATCATAGGTCGTGGGTCTCTTCTGAGCGAGCTAACAAGTTATGGACGACTTAGGGATAAGTCGGCTAGGATAGGTCGGCTATAACTTAGGTCGTGGGCGACCTAAGGAATGGCAGGGGAGAGAGATGCGACCTACCAAATACGGCCTAAAGGAACTGCTCCGACCTACTTAGGTCGCGAACGACTTAGTGATACTTAGGTCGCGAGCGAGTTAGTGATACTTAGGTCGCGAGCGACTTAGTGATACTTAGGTCACGAGCGACTTAGTGATTCTTAGGTCGCGAAGTACTTAGGTCGTTACCTATTAAGTCGCTTCTCCTGTTAGCTCGTTAACTCGGTTGAGCCGCTTTATGCCTTAAGTCGCTGAGTTGCTTAACTCGCTAAGTCGCGATGCCTTTTAAGTCGGTAGGTCATGCCACTTGTTAAGTCGGCAACCTTATTAAGTCGGCAACCTTGTTAAGTCGGTAACCCACTTCAGAAGTTAAGTCGCTTGGCACGCTTCATGTGTTAGGTTGCTGACTTCGTGTAGAAGATAGGTCGCTCCATTCTCTAAGTCGTATACCGTTTTGGAAGGGGCGCTGCCCCCTGGACCCCTGCGACCTGACCGGGCAGGTCGATCACCGTAGCGGTAGCGTTGCCCCCGCACCCCCACCTTGGGGGGTTGGCACCCCCCTGGACCCCCCCTCCGTAGGGGATCTTATCTGAAAAGCCATTCAATAGAACTTGCTTTGTTGGGATGCTGAGTTGACTATTCTTCGGGACGAACTATCATTGGTTTCTCGGTCGATTTTCGATATCACGGCCTTGCTGAAAAAGTGGAGTTAACACTGAGCTATTCCTTGTTTTACCCGAGCCTTGCTTCGAGTCTTTCCCCATTCTACCCGTGCATTTTTTTTTGTTCAAACTTTAAAAAAAAATTGTTTAAGTGCTAAAATGTTTACCCAGTATGCTCACAAAATTCCCCTGAGTCATACTCGAGTCACCCACCACTACGCCGAGCCCAAACATGAGAATCACGCGTACAACCCAAACCTGCTTCTTCTTCCAAACTTCACAAACCACCTGACGTCGAAGAAACTTGGTGCACGTGCACATGACCCCTGACCATCTCCGACCAACACCTCTGCCACTACCAAGGCGACTGCGACCCCAGCAGCTACTCCAACCACCCAACTTTTTGAATTGACGATGAACTCGAATTTTTGAAAAATTCGACTACCCATTGGAACAACCCATCATTACAAAACCGCCTCGCTCCTCCTTCCCCGGCCATCAGAGGTCCCGTGTTCCTGGTCAGAGCACCGCCTGACTTCAAGTTTTCGATCGCCGCCAATGCGAACTATTCCGGTCAAGAGGACGACGCAATACAGTAATACCGACCCATATATAAACACTTGCTCGAACCCTAGATCGTGATTGCCCATCATCCAAAACAAATTATAAAATAAATGAACATTTTTCTGGTGATCAATGACATGCAATCCACCTTCACCATTGATCACGTCGACCAATTCGTCGTCAATCGCCGGAATTTGACGATAATGTCAATTCCGATCAACTTAGATTTGCTTATTAAAATCGAACTTAAAATTTCTTATACGATTTCATTTTTATAATTAAAATCCAAAACCCAGACAATTGATTTTCGAATCCATTTGAATTTCTACTTTTTTTTCCATTCTTGAAGTAAATTCACAATATAAAAGCTTGGATTTGTTTTTAACATTGATATTGTCCTATTTAAATCATCTTTTGTTTTATAATCATAACTCAAATTCGTATAGATTGTTAGATGTGAATTCTTGAAATAAAATTTCAAGCCCGCAATTATAAGAACAGGCATATATACCTGTGTATAATTTAACTCATCTATAAATATGTATACAGCATGCAAGTGTATTCAGCAACTAGGCAACATTCCATAACATCATCAATCACAAACATCAAAACATATAAGCAGAGATAAGTGGGTTTGCTACATTTTTTTCCTGAAGGCAGAAGGTTCTTGACAGCTTCAAAAGAAGGATGAAACCTGGAAACCTTTTTTCTTTCTTTCCCTACTTTAATTTTTGAAGTTTAGATCTGCAAGTTGTAAACAAAAATCTTTGCTTATTCTTGGTTGTATCTGTTCACTTAATTAATCAATAACAACAATTCTAGATTACTTACAGTTTGAACCTTTTTTTATGCAACAGAGAAGCCTTTCTGCAGTTGAAACCAGAAATGGTTTCAAATTTTTTTGATCTCGATTTCTTCTGCAACTGATTAACATAATTGTTTTAAATCCTTGCTTTATCACTGATTAACAATCTACACATTAAAACTTTTAAAAGGATTTTACTTGCCTTAGATTATTTCCAGAAATTTTGCACTGTCTCTGGCCAAACTGCATCTGTGTTTTCATTTATAAATCTGCAGTTTTGAATTTGTTTTATGTTAAAAACGTGATTTTGAAATTACAAATTCATTAAACTTTAAAGTTAAAAACTTACCAGAGATTGATCTTGCACTCGCTTTTCCTTTGTTTTACCAGGTTTTAGGATTTTGAACAGAGAAGCACTTGCATGCCTCAGGTTTACTTTGATTTTTTTTTTTTAAATTAAATCCATAATTGTTTGATCTGAGTTGGATCAGCTGCCTTGCTTGAGATTTCCAGATTTCTTTCTGTTTTGATCCTATTTGTTTTTCGGTTTGTTTAACTGGTTTTAGTTTTCAAGCTTTGAGAAATGAAGATGATGATCACCCTTTTGATGATTTTTTTCTATTTATTTTTTTCTTTGGGGGTTGAGATTTGAGATACTCAATCCTTTTTACTGTACTTTTCAGATTTGGTGAGAAGTTATAGGATTTGAATATGGGAAGATGGAAAGTTTCCTATAATTTTTAATCCTATTATTTTATCCCAGCATTTATATTGGGTGCCATTTGTAAAAGGAAATGATTATGAGATCTAATGCATGTTGATTGCTTTACTTCATCTCTTTTGTATATGCTTATCGTTTGTAATTTTCGAAGACAAGAGAAATTTTTTTAATAAATTTTTATATCATATTTATTTTATAAATAAACATACCCCTTTCTTACTTAATCTCTATATTTACACTATATAAAATATAAATTACACCTTAATGATTTTCAAAAACAAAATATTTTTTTCTAAAACATTTATTTTAAATGTAGATTCAAATTCCCAATTCACTTGAATTAAAAATCTATTTATGTCTATATATATATATATATATATATATATATATATATATATTCATACATATAATTATGCAATTTAAATTCAAATTAAATGTTTACATTTGTAAAAGGTTTATGTTTCCTTTTATACTTATATTTACACACAAAAAAATTTATCCCAATTAATTTTCACATTGCAACCTTTAATTTTTGTTCAGCATATTTATACACTTATATATTTATACAATTTACATTCATACATTATTTTATTATTTATTTTTTTACAACTTTTAAAAAGAAAAGAAGGAGTTAAAAATTTTGATTTCATATTAACTAATAGTCACATTTATTTACATAAGAGAATTAAATCATAAATCGTTTGAAATTTATTACATCTTCCAAATATTAATATAATTAGAAATTTAGAAAACAAAATGTCATTATCTTTTTATTAATCTCAAGCTTTTAATTTCTATTTTATTTTTAATACATTTATTTTTCCTAAATACAATATTTATTTGTAAGATACTTATGCTTAAATTTCAAATTAAATTTCTATTTATAATCAAAAAATTATTTATGTAACAACCCGCATATTTATCGATTGTATATTTAAATATTTCATCGTTCGTCGGATTTTAGTCCGAAAACCTACTTTTAGCAAACAGTCGAATTGGAACTCGATACCCCTTCCATTGAGTTCAAAATGCCATTTGCAACCTTTTTTAGTATAAACATTGATATGTTTGGAGCTAGCTAAAAATTTGACATTTTCACTTTGGGTTTGGGTTTGGGTTCAACCCACTAGCCATCATTATACCCCCAAACTGAACCATCCCTCCCCATTCACTCTCACTTCCTCCTCTTTTCAGTTCTAAAGCAAAAATGGGGGAAAAGAAAAAGAATAGAATTACCTAAGCCTTAGTCTTCATTGCAAATCCAACTTCTAGCTCCAAATTCAAGAGAACCCATTGGTAAGCCTTCTCTTTATCTTCTCCAACTCCTTCTCTCTTTGATTTCAGAAAATTCCTAAACCTAATTTGGAAAATGTTTCTCTTTTAAGCTTAGATTCAAGCTTCTCGTTCATTGTTTTTGGGTTCAAAGGTGAGATTTTTCATCTCACATCTATGTCTATGATTATCTTCGATTGTTAGGTATGAATTCCTAACACATATTCATGTGCATTTGATTTTGGTTTCAATTGATTTGGTGTATATTCCAATTTTTGGTGTTTGAAACCAAAATCTATGAAAATCATAGTTTTATTGTTTGAACATGCTTTTGGTGATGCATCGTGAAGCTTATAGGGCCGGGTAGTCGATTGACATAAATTCGTAGTGTCCGTTGCTCGCCCGGTTGCATTTTGGAGAAGATTGCATCTTCATTTCATAGGCTAAGAAAACAGCCTTGGTTCCAGTCAGTCGACCGGTTTTGAAATTCAGTCGACTGGCTGTAGCACATAGGCATTCCGAAGGCAAATTCCAGAGGATCGGGTCCTCTGTTTCCCTGCAATCAGTCGACTGGATTTTTAGGTCAGTCGACTGACTGCAGGAAATGAAATTTTCATGTTTCTGCTTCAGTCGACTGACTGCAGAGGGCCAGTCGACTGATTTGCTCCCATTTGCCTATTGTGCCTATTTGTGCATATTTTTGCTCGGTTTCCAAATTTAATCGATTCGAGATTATCTGATTTGTTGATTTTCATTTATTATCGACTTTGATGTCTTTTATATCGGGATTTTTGGGAATATCCATTTTGATGGATTTGATATCATTTATTGGAATTAATTCACATCTTCGAATGTGGATTTTGATGATTGATTGTTTCTACAATCATTTCTATGATTTGTCACTTTAAAAATATAAAGGTTTCAATACTAGTAGTAAATATCAAAACTTTTTCATCAAAATGATTTCAACACTATTTTATTACAAAGCTCGTTCTCTTAAACCGTTTTCCAATCTATTAGTATATACAAACCTTTACCTCACTCGTATGAGAAATCTAATTAAACGGCTTAGTAAAATGAGTGGTATGAAACGCTTGCGTTTACTTCATCGGTTAATTCTTGGACTTGTTCGATTGAATCTCTTGTGACAATTTTCTAGTGGAGATATACAATTTGTTCGTAAATATTTAAGTTAAGCTAGTGGTTATGGGACATGAAGCTAAGCTCATATATTTACTAGCTTACTGTAATTGACACTTCTTGATGATCGATGATGATCATTTTACGGTTTAGACTAGCAATGTGCGATGTCTCTTTGTCCATGTGGAGATCCGTACCACAATCCATTGAGCTTCGTCTTATTTCTTTGTGGGCTAGCGATCCATGTACTTCTAATGTGTTTTGATTCATTGGATGTACCGTTTGTACTACATCAATGTCTTTGCTTTTTGATTCATTGGATGTACCGTTTGTACTACATCAATGTCTTTGCTTTTGATTCATTGGATGTACCGTTTGTACTACATCAATGTCTTTGCTTTTTGATTCATTGGATGTACCGTTTGTACTACATCAATGTCTTTGCTTTTTGATTCATTGGATGTACCGTTTGTACTACAACAATGTCTTTGCTTTTTGATTCATTGGATGTACCGTTTGTACTACATCAATGTCTTTGCTTTTTGATTCATTGGATGTACCGTTTGTACTACATCAATGTCTTTGCTTTTTGATTCATTGGATGTACCGTTTGTACTACATCAATGTCTTTGCTTTTTGATTCATTGGATGTACCGTTTGTACTACATCAATGTCTTTGCTTTTTGATTCATTGGATGTACCGTTTGTACTACATCAATGTCTTTGCTTTTTGATTCATTGGATGTACCGTTTGCACTACATCAATGTCTTGGCTTTTTGGATTTATTGGATGTACCGTTTGCACTACATCAATGTCTTGGCCAACCTTTTTTTGTGATTTCTGGATTTCTTGAGATGGTTTCTAGAATTTGTGCTTCACCAGTTTTAGTGATTTTCATTGATAAGTTTTATCAATATTTGTGCATTGGTGAATTTGTGCGTCATTGACTTTTGTGATTGACATTGATATAATTGTCAATATTTATGGTTTGGTGAATGAAATAAGGAGTATGACATCCCTTTGATCTTTGAGAAGATTTTTGTGATATTGATTAATCTCTTGTTGATTTTCAGTTAATTATTTATCACAGCTTGGCATTGTGATTATTATACGTTTAGTCATATCTCTTATTCTATATCATTTCATCTGATATTTATAGCTAGACTGATCCGTTTATTATTTTCTTATTAAATAATACTCGGGTCAGACCGAGATGTTACAGGTGCTTCTGCTTGACTTCTCATCCAGGATCATTACCTTGACTTTTGGCTAACTGCTTGGATTAGTAGTTTTTGTTGTATACACTTGAGAAATAGACTCCTTGATGTATACATATTCTTTTGTCTAGCACTTGAATTTATTCTTTTGTGATGTTGTGGATCTTATTTGACCACTACTCTGATATACACTTTTATGTGTAATATTCATATCTATTTCCGCCTTTGTGATATGAATTGTCTGTGACTGATTTATGTTATGTTTATTTCTGCATTTGTTTCCGAAGATTATATATAGCCACTGTGTAGTAGATTTGAGTTTGTGTCGGTATGTCAAACTTCCTCTTGAAAAGAATGAAAGTTATATTTTATCTGGCATATCGGTGCTCGCGCAAAGCAATTACACGGATGGTCGCTCCTCAACAGCCCTATTCTCCATGCTAGTTGACGGCATTACCCCGTAATGTCCTTGGCTAGCGTGGGTATAGAGGTGGGGCGTCACAATTTATTTATAATCAAAAATTATTTATTTATTCTAGAAATCTCTAATTAATTCATAATTTATTTTCAAAAATTAATTTAATTGCCAAATTAAACTTGGTAAATTTTCAGGAATGTTACATATAAAATATAAATGCATGCAAATTAACAAGTATAAACATTGTAACATGCAATTTAACAAGTGTCATTAATTTTATTTTCATTTTTAAACAATAATAAAAAGGATTACCAGGATATAAATACATATCTATACTCCTACTCTTTCATTTTCTTCTATCTTTCACTTTTTAAAAATAAAACCTGAGAACTAAACCCGAGTAAACAACCTCTTGCAAATTTCAACCTCAAGCATAGATTCAACCCAACTTAAAGCAAAGATCAGATCAACAATCAAGTTTCAGATCATTTTCCAGTTTTCAAGTTCAAATAATTTTCAGTTTTCAAAGATCATAGCATTTCCATTTTTTTCAAAAAGCTCCTCTATTCTATATCTAATCTATGAGCGAACTAACCTTTAAAAATCTTAAATCTGTTTATTTCTTTATTGCGTGTTATAAATACTTTAAGTATGTTATGAAAGATGTTTGTATGGATGTAAAATGTGCCTGCATGTTTATAGATATATGTAGATGACTGTGTGCATGTCTGTGTACCAGTGTGCATGACTCTGTTCTAGATTACAGGTTTTAAAACGATTTCAAATTTCAAAATCTCATTCCTGATTCTTTTTAAGACTTGATGTTTAAACAAGATATGTTTAAATTAACAAGATCTTATTTTTTTAAAATATTTTAGAGTATAACTAGTTTGAGATTTTCTGGAAAATTAGAAAATACAGTAAAGTTCAAAGCATGTCAAAAATTCGAATTTCATGATTTCTTCTTTCATTTACATTATCCGATTCTTATTTAAAAACCATCAATTTTAGTTTTGTAATGGGGGAGCATTCGTGGGTTGAACGGGTAAAGGGATTTTGGCATTTGCTAGTGATCGGAGCAAGTTTGGTGGTCGGTATTGTGGCTGAATCTTGCTCGTAGGTCAGGGATTCTGGAAAAAATGATCGGTGAATTTATAGTTTACCATGGTGGCTGAACGTTGGCGATCTAGGGTTTTAAGACCTGTTTTGGTCGATTGGGTTTGCAGGCTGGTTCATCAACATCGAGGCATCAGACTCATTTGGAGGTGGGGGAAACGTAGCTTGGTTGAATGACGAAGCTTTGGTCGAAATGTCGAGCTTTATGGTGGTCTGAGACGGCGGGTTGAGGTGATTCTTGGGTGGCCAGTTTTGTTCCAATTGGAGCTTCTAGTAGCTCGATCTTGATTTCGTGTCTGATTCGAAGATCTGGGTGGTCGGACTGTTAGAGGAGGTTGTCGTCAACGTGTCGATGGTCGCAGCGCTAATCGGAGCTACCGCGTTCGCTTGTGCACGTATACGGGTGTCAGGTGTACATTGCGTCAGGGTTGTTCATGAAAGAAGGAGTAGCCTCGGGTGGGAACTTGGGAATAAGAAGGGATGGCTTGGGTTTGGCTTCGGGTGTGTTCTCGTGTGTTTTACCCTGTAGTACAGTTTTCAATTTAAAACAAAACAAGGATTTAAAAAAAAAGATGAAGAAGTGGCTTGGGTTTGAGTGCAGGTATGCACTGGGTTAGACTCGGGTCAGTGTACGGAATTAACAAATTTTTAAAAAGTAAAATAAATCAGGTTTAAACAATTTTTAAAACTAATTCTTTTTAAATAATAATTGTTTTATTTAAATTGGGATTAATTAAAGGTTGAAAATAAATTATTTTAAAATTAATTAAGTTTAAAGTACTTTATTATGTGACCATTATTTATAATTAATTCTTTAAGTTATTTAAAACAAATTTAATAATGTAATTAAGTAGATTAATTAAAGAAGGTAAAATGTTTTAGTTATTAATTAAATTAAAAGTTTTATGTTAATTCATATGTTAATGATAAATTAATTCCAAAAGTTAATCAAATAGACTTAATTGATAATTAAGTAATTAATTAAGATAACGGAGTTTATCTTTAATTAATTGAGGCCTTAGTAATTAGAGAATAATTAATTAGTAATTAAAGAATAATTAATTAGTAATTAAAGGATAATTAATTAGTAATTGATGGATAATTAATTAATAATTCAAGGATAATTAATTAGTAATTGATGGATAATTAATTAATAACTAAAGGATAATTAATTAATGTGAATAATTAAATGAGAAATAATTCCACTAAGTAATTTAAATAATAATAAATGGTTTGAATTAACTAATGTTGACTGAGCGGGGTCAGGTAATTAATTCTTGAATAATAAATTTATTTTATGTTAATTAAATTAATTATAAATTATGTGATTAATTAATCTTGCTTATGGATGATTAAATTGTATTGAATGTCTTGGATTGATTAATATGTCTAGTATGTTAATCTATAATATTCTGTGATATGAAATCCTTTGGATTGAGCAGTGATAAATGTAAGTTATTTATTTGTGAATTGCTGTGTGAATATAACATTCTGAATTGAATTAAATTGTTTTACTTAAATAACTTGGCCTTTAATACGGTGTTTGGATTTCGATGAGACCGGGATTGGATATCAAATTTGTTATCCATAAACCCCATCAATCCAAAAATAAGCGATGGGTCGTGAAATCTCAAGTGAAGATCAAGATGAAGATTCAGAGTACAAGGGCTATTTGTCGTTAACTCTGAGGGTGATTCTAAAATGAGTGTAGCGAAGATAGTGCCTTTGGTTTCGTTCAAACCCAAAACGGACTTGTATGGATGAATGCTATCAGACCATCGTCAATGGAGGACGATGAGCATTCCAAGATATGTGTTCTAAAAAGGTAATCGTAGCCTCAAGCCTCATCAACCGGAAATGGCTAAAACAGGGGAGGTGCAGCAAGGCTAAATGGGTAGCACCCAAGTAGGATAAGATTTTCCCCTGTCTAGAGGTCCCTTTTTTGGCAGTGTGGGCATTTGTTGGCGACAACCACGAGGTTGTCTTATTCGGACCATCCAGTAAGGGGTAGCTCCAGTCTTGTGTTGCAGAGGATCAGGGTGAATTCTCGGTATATTGTTCTAGACCATGTACAGCGATGGGCGGTATCCCAGTAGCCCTGCCATTGTTTGGAATCCAATTTCGGTAAGTGCCTGTACGGTTTTGATTGTGCCCAACTATGTTGGAACACGAGATGTAAGCATTCCAGCTATTGCCAACTTTATTTTGAAAACCCTAAACACTATTATAGTATAACTTGATTTCCTGTCAACTGTTTTGGTTATCGTAAGGGAAAAACTTGTCCGTGTTTATTTGCGAAGAGTCTTACGAGATACCTTTTATTTCAAAAAGATTTTTCCAAGTTAAACAACTTAACCTTTTACTCACACCAGACCCATGTCTTACCCGTGTTTATCTCTGTTTTTCTTAAACTCTTGGGTACTCAAATTTTTATGAGTAGCTAAGTGATCAGGTTAGCTTGATGTATTTTGGAAGGCTTGGAACAGGTGACTGGGCATATCTATATATATCTATTCCGCTGTGTTCGTATCATCCCTTTTTTGTATTTGGGATGTAATGGATATACATGTTTTCATGACTGTCTAATGTGATGTTGTGTAATTGTATAACTCTGACGTATGATGAAAACTATGTAATATCTATGTGATATAACATATTTTTCCGTTTTTGTTGTGGGATTCTGATGTTATTCTTTCTTTCTTTCCTTCTATTTTATTTTCTACCTATTTCTTTCAAATCTATGATACTCTTTCGATGGAATGAAAGGCGGGTGGTCATAGTTGGTATCAAAAGTTTGAGATAATACCTAGGCCTTTTGGGTTAATACCTATCTTGATAGAGCGTATTTGTAATTTTCATATATGTCTATATACCTATCTGATTGTCGGTTTACCTGTCCAGCTTGCCAACATGAGTTCAAGAGGTAGAAGAGGCAGAGGTGTGAGCAGCACGACGACCACGAATGGAGGAGGTCTGATTGCTGATGGGGGACGGGTAACTAGCGAGGCTGTAAACCCAGCACCGCCTCGAGTAAGCTTTGTAGCATTGTGCAAGGACTTTACCAATCTCGAAGGAAAGCATTTTAAGGGAACGGAGTCCATCATTGATGTTTAGGCTTGGTTGCGCTCGTTTGAGCGAATTTTTAAGAGTTTGGATCTTTCAGATGAGCAAAAGTGAGTCATGGCATCATGGCAACTTCGAGAAGGAGCAGCTGCACGGTGGGATGAAAATACCATGAATAT
Organism: Allium cepa; assembly: GCA_030765085.1. NCBI lineage: Eukaryota > Viridiplantae > Streptophyta > Magnoliopsida > Asparagales > Amaryllidaceae > Allium > Allium cepa. The sequence goes on along the minus strand of CM060943.1, from coordinate 866,904,279 downwards.
TTGGAAGGATGATATCTCTTGGGGCAATTTTAAGGAAGTGTTTGAGGAACAATTTATGCCTATAGTAGGGAAGACTCGTCTATATAGAAATTTTCTAGATCTTAAGCAAGAAAGTGTGTCGGTATCAGAATATGAGACTAAGTTCAACGAATTATCCTGCTACGGACCTGGTCTTATTGATACACCCCTCAAGAAGAAGGAGATGTTTGTGCTAGCAATGAGGCCTGAATTTCACCAAAAAATGTCTACACATCTTAAAGGGTCATTCGTGGAATTGATAGAAATGGCACTGAGGTATGAAGAGCTGATGGAAAAGAAACCCTTGGAAAATATGGTAGCACCGAATGGGAATTCTTCCAATCCAAACAAAAGGAAATTTAACCCGAATTGGAAGAAGCAAGGCAAAAGGAAACCAGAAGGCAACAACGCAGCTCTGAAGTGTTATGTGTGTCAGCAGGAAGGTCATTTAGCTAAGCAATGTCCTATAGATGGAGCCCAAAAACAACGTCAGAGTGGACCCATTTCTGCAATGGTTTAGAAATCTTTATGATTCAACTGTCAACAGACAGGGCATATGGTGAAAGCTTGCCTACTTCTTTAGAGAGCTCAACCGACAAAAGTGTTTGCTATTCAAGGTGGACCATCAACTTCTACGGATGGAAAGGGCAAATGCATGCTTGAAGGTACTTTGCTTTTAGATGGCATTTACGTTAGAGTTTTGTTTGATTCTGGTGCTTCCCTTAGTTTTATTTCTTTGGAATCGGTAGAGAAATTTCATCTTACCCTAGTATTATGGACCGCCATATTTTTGTATCTAATCCCATAGGGGGAGTGACTAAGTTAGATATGATCTTTATGGTTCTAATAATTTCTTATCTATCCTATAGTTTCTCATGCGACCTATTTGTATTGGATTTTAAAGGATTTGACCTTATTTTGGGAACGGATTGGTTAGACAAGAATAAGGCTATTCTGATTTGCGAAGAGAGAATTGTGTCATTGGAAACTGAGCTGGGAAGGATTACAAAAGGGACTTGCAATAGTTCAGGAGTTCATCTGAGTAGTCTTTTGCATGGAAACAGGCATCCTAAGAAGACGTAGGACCCATTGAAGTTGTCAAAGATTTTCCAGACGTCTTAGAAGAAGTCAAAAGTATGCCTCCGTGTCGGGAGATTGAGTTCTGTATCGGCCTAGTTCCAGGAGCGATACCGGTGGTTCAACCCAGTAGAAGGATGGCGCCGAGAGAGAGAGAGAAGAGTTGGTGTAGAAGACTCAAGATTTCTTGGAAAGGAGATTGATCCGACCTAGTTATTCTAGTTGGGATTCTACTGTAGTTTTTGTGACCAAGTCGAACAGATCTTTAAGATTTTGTGTAGATTATCGGGAGTTGAATAAGGTGACTATCAGAAATAAGTACCCCTTGCCTCGTATAGACGATCTTTTTGATCAACTCCATGGAGCTTCTGTTTTCTTCCAATTGGATTTAGCTTCGGGTTTTCACCAGCTAAGGGTAGCTTAAGACAATATACCTTTGACTGCTTTCAATGGACCTAATTGTTTTTATGATTGGCTGGTTATGCCTTTTGGGCTAACCAACGCTCCAGCTTATTTTGTGGATCTGATGAACCATGTATTCCGAGATGTGCTGAACAAGTTTATGCTCATGTTCATCGATGACATTCTTATCTACTCCAAATCTAAGGAGGAGCACAAGCGTCATTTAGAGATAGTATTGGAAACATTAAGGAGGCATGTCCTGAAGGCTAAGTTGAAGTGTCATTTCTAGAAGTCGGAAGTAAGATTTTTGGGCATATAGTATCTGGAGAATGTATTTCTATGGATCCGGCCATGGTAGCAGCTGTTCAAGAGTCGAAGCAACCGTAGACTCCTATGGAAGTTTGTAGTTCTCTTGGTTTAGCGGGCTACTACAGGAAATTTATCCGGGGCTACTCCAAGATTTCTTCTCACTTGACCAAATAGACTAGGAAGGGAGCAAAGTTTAAATGGAACCCTAAGTGTGAAGAAGCATTTCAGGATTTGAAGGCGAGGTTGACCAGTGCACATGTTCTGGGTATTACAGATGGATGGAATTTCTACACTGATGCTTGTGGTGTAGGGCTTGGTGTTGTTCTGATGTAGAATGGAAGAGTGATTGCGTGCGCAAGTAGGTAGTTGAAGGAGAAGAACTATGCTACGCATGATTTGGAATTGTTGGCTATCATCTTTCCTCTGAAGATTTGGAGGCATTATCTGTGGGGTGAGAAGTTCGAACTTTTCATTGATCATAAACCCTTAAATTATCTTTTCTCCGAGAAAGATCTGAATAAGAGGCAGGAGAGATGGGTGGAATTTTTGTCATCATATGATCTGGACATTCTCTATACTTCGAGAAAAGTAAATGGAGTGGCGGATACTTTAAGTAGGAATGCAGTTTGGCTATTTTGGAAGTAATCCCGTCTCTACAGGAAAGGACTGTAAACAATCATATGAAGGATAGAACTTTTGAGGAATTGATTCTTGGAGCTAAGGAAGGTCGATATTCGGATTTCAAGATTGACGGTTAAGGAGCTTTGAGAATCAACGGACGATTGTGTGTGCCAGATGTGGACGAACTGAGGCAAGAAGTTTTGTTGGATGGCCACAAGTCAAGGATGAGTATCCATCTAGGGATCTCAAAGATGTATAAAGATTTGAAAAGAGTTTTTTGGTGGTCGGGCATGAAGAAAGATGTTGCTACCTTCGTCAATGGATATACGATCTATCAACAAGTGAAGGGTGATCAGCAGAAGTCTGTGGGATTGTTGCAGCCTCTGGAAGTCCCAAAATGGAAATAGGAAACGATATCAATGGATTTCATCGACGGGTTGCCAAGGACTAGAAAAGGAAATGAGGAATGTGGGAATCGTAGACCGGCTGACAAAGGGCGCCCACTTTATTCCAGTTAAGGCAACCAAAACTGCAGCGTCTTTAGCAGAGATTTCTTGAAAGAGATCGTCAAGTTGCATGGAGTTCCCGTCAGCATAGTGAGTGACCATGACCCAATCTTTACCAGCAAATTTTGATAAGCTCTACGGTAGTTCTGGGAGCAAGGTTGAGTTTAAGTACAACCTATCATCTACATACCGACAGTCAAACAGAAAGGCTGAATCGTATTCTTGAGGATATGTTCAGGGCTTATGTTTTAGATTTTGGCGGATCTTGGGAGGACCATCTACAATTGGTGGAATTCTCGTACAATAATAGTTAGCAGGTGAGTATTAAGATGGCACCCTATGAAGCTTTGTACGGACGACCTTGTAGATCACTGTCCTATTGGGTAGAATTCGGAGATTGTCTTGTTCTTGGTCCAGACTTGATTCGAGAGGCATTCGTGAAGGTGGAGCTAATCAAGAAGAGAATGAAGGAAGCTCGGGATCATCAGAAGAGTTATGCGGATAAGAGACGATGGCAACTGGAATTTGAAGTCGAAGATTGGGTTTTTGTCAAAGTTTCCCCGATTAAAGCAGCAATCAGATTTGGTAAGACGGGAAACTTGCCCCCAAGATATATTGGACCTTTCCGTGTGCTCGAGAGAATTGGTGCTTTGGCCTACAAGATTGAATTGCCAGACCGGATGGCTGGGATTCACAATGTATTTCACGTATCTCATCTGAGGAAGTACGTGTACGACCCATCTCTAGTTGTTGAACCGACAGTGCAGGAAGATTTAGAGGTCAAACCGAACTTAACTGTGGTCAGACGTCCAGTCCAGATTGTAGACCAAGATGAGAAGTAGCTCAGGAACAAAGTTGTGAAGCTGGTCAAGATTCAGTGGAGCGAGGATCCCAGAGATTGCACCTGGGAAACTCTTGATAGTATTAGGAAAGCCTATTCGGATTTGTGTCAGGATAGTTAGGAATGTTTGTTTGAATGAATAGTTTGCTTGGTTGTTAAGTTTATTGCTAATGTGTATGCTTTGATTATTTGAAATAAAGCTTTTGGATTATCTTTTGCTTTTAAATTTCGGGAAAGAAATTCTTTTAAGGGGGGAGGAATGTGATAATCTGGAATTTTTGGGCAATGTTGATTTGATAATCTTCTTTTATAAATTATTTTAAATGTGCAAAATTATTCTTTTTAAACAAATAAAATATGTGTTTGTCTATGCGTATATATATATATATATATAAATAGAATATGGAATTGAAATTCAAAAGTAAATATCTTGAAAATAAATTGGACTTAAACTCTATATTTTAAAACTAATATATATATATATATATATATATATGGTTATTTATTAGTGTATAATTAAGTTTTAGATCATTTTCTTTAAAATTATATAAATATAAATAAAAGGAAATGTATTACTAAAAATAGAAAACATGATATTAAATTATATAAAAACATATATAATATAATTGCATGCAAATTAACGAGTGCAAATATTGCAACATGCACTTTAACAAGTATCATTAATTTTCTTTTCATTTTCAAATAACAGTAAAAAGGATTACCAGGCCATATATACATATCTATACTCCTACTCTTTCATTTTCTTCTATCTTTCACTTTTTCAAAATAAAACCTAGGAACTAAACCAGAGTAAACAACCTCTTGCAAATTTCAACCTGAAGCATAGATTCAACTCAACTTAAAGCAAAGATCAAATCAACAATCAAGTTTCAGATCATTTTTCAGTTTTCAAGTTCAAACAATTTCTAGTTTTCAAAGATCAAAGCATTTTCGGTTTTTTCAAAAAGCTCCTCTGTTCTACATCTAAATCTTTGAGTAAACTAACCTATAAAAATCTTAAATCTGTTTATGTCTCGATTGCATGTGATAAATACTTGAAGTATGTTGTGAAAAATGTTTGTATGGATGTATAATATGCCTACATGTGTGTGTGTGTGTCTATATATACATATATATATATATATATATATATATATATATATATATATATATGTAGATGACTGTGCGCATGTCTGTGTACCAGTATGCATTACTCTGTTATAGATTACAAGTTTTAAAACAAGTTCAAAATTCAAAATCTCATTACCTAATTCTTTTTAGGCCTTGATGTTTAAACAAGACATGTATAAATTAACAAGATCTTAATTTTAAAAATAATTTTAAGTATAATTAGCTTGATTTTTTCCAGAAAACTAGAAAATACCGTAAAGTTCAAAGCATGTTAAAAATTCGAATGTCATGATTTCTTGTTTCATTTACATCATCTGATTCGTATCTAAAAACCATGAATTTTAAAAATAAAATCAAGATTTTTAGTTTTGTAATTGGGGAGAATTCATGGGTTGAACGAGAAAGGGGATTTTGGCATTTGCTGATGATCGGAGCAAGGTGGTTGGTCGGGATCGTGGCTGAAGTTTGCTCAGAGGTCAAGGATTCTGGAAAAAATGATCAGTGAATTGATTGTTCACCGTGGTAGCTGAACGTTGGCGCTTTGGGGTTTTAAGACCTGTTTTGGTTGATTTGGTTTGCGAGGCTGGTTCATCAACGTCGAGGCATCAGACTCGTTCGGAGTTAGGGGAATCGTAGCGTGGTTGAACGGCAAAGCTTTGGCCGAAATGTCGAGCTTTCTGGTGGTCTGAGGCGGCAGGTCACGGTGATTCTATGGTATCCAGTTTTGTTCCAATGGAGCTTCTGGTAGCTCGATTTCGATTTCGTGTCTGATTCGAAGATCTGGGTTGTCGGACTGTTAGAGGAGATTGTCGTCGACGTGCCGATGGTCGTAGTGCTGATCGGAGCTGCCGCATTCGCCTATGCACGTGTACGGGTGTCAGTTGTACATTGTGTATGGGTTGTTCGTGGAAGAAGTGGTAGCCTCGATTGGGAATTCGGGAACAAGAAGTGATGGCATGGGTTTAGCTTTGGGTGTGTTCGCGTGTGTTTTACCTTGTAGTAACAGTTTTCAATTTAAAACAAAACAAGGTTTGAAAAAAAAGATAAAGAAGTGGCTCGGGTTTCAGTGCGGGTGTGCACTGGGTTAGACTCGGGTCAGCGTAGGGTATTAACAAATTTTCAAAAAGTAACATAAATCAAGTTTAAAAAGTTTTTAAAACTAATTCTTTTAAATAATAATTGTTTTATTTAAATTGGGATTAATTAAAGGTTTAAAATAAATTATTTTAAAATTAATTAAGTTTAAATATATTTTTACGTAACCATTATTTATAGTTATTTCTTTATGTTATTTAAAACAAATTTAATAGTGTAATCAAGTAGATTAATTGAAGAAGGTAAAAAAAATTATTATTAATTTGCTTAAAAGTCTTAATTTAATTCATATGTTAATGATAAATTAATTCCAAAGGTTTATTAAATAAACTTAATTGATAATTAAGTAATTAATTAAGATAAAAGGGTTTATCTTTAATTAATTGAGCCCTTAGTAATTAAAGAATAATTAATTAGTAATTAAAGGATAATTAATTAATAATTAAAGGATTATTAACTAGTAATTAATGGATAATTAATTAATACTTAAAGGATAATTATTTAGTAATTAATGGATAATTAATTAATAATTAAAGGATGATTAATTAATGTGAATAACTAAATGATAATTAATTCTAATAATTAATTTGAATAATAATAAATGGTTTGTAATTAATTAATGTTAATTGAGCAGGGTTCGGTAATTAATTCTTAAATAATTATTTTGTTTTGTGTTAATTAAATTAATTACAAATTATGTGATTAATTAATCTTGCTTATCGATGATTAAATTGTATTGAATGTCTTGGATTGATTAGTATCTCAACTATGTAAATGTATAATATTCTGTGATATGAATTACTTTGGATTGAGCTGTGACAAATGCAAGTTATTTATCTGTGATGAATTTCTATATGAATATTATATTCTGAACTGAATTAAATTGTTTTACTTAAACAACTTGGCCTTTAAGACGGCATTTGGATTTCGATGAGACCAAGATCGGATATCAAATTTGTTATCCGAAAACCACATCGATCCAAAAATAAGCGATAGGTCATGAAATCTCAAGTGAAGATCAAGATGAAGATTCAGAGTGCAATGGCTATTTGTCTAAACTCTGAGGGTGATTCCAAAATGAATGTAGCAAAGATAGTCCCTTCGGTTTCGTTCGAACCTGGAACGGACTTGTATGGATGAATGTTATCAGACCATTGTCAATGGAGGACTATGAGCATTCCAAGCTATGTGTGACGCCCCACCTCTATACCCACGCTAGCCAAGAACATTACGGTGAATGCTGTCAACTAGCACGGAGAATAAGGCTGTTGAGGAGCGACCATCCGTGTAATTGCTTTGCACGAGCATCGATATGTCAGATAGTATACATGCATTTCTTTATCAAGAGGGAAATCCGACATACCGACACAAACTCAAAGCTACTACACAGTGGCTATAATAATCTTCGGAAACAAATATAGAAATAAACATGACATAAATCAGTCATAGATAATTCATATCACAAAGGCAGAAATAGATATGAATATTACACTTGAAAGTGTACATCAGAGTAGTGGTCAAAAAGATCCACAATAATACAAAGGAATAGATGCAAGTGCTAGACAAAAATATGTATACATCAAGGAGTCTGTATCTCAAATGTATACAACAAAAACTACCAAACTAGAGTAGTTAGCCAAACGTCAGAAGATGGTTCCAGATAGGAAGCCATGAAGAAGCACCTGTAAAATCTCAGTTTGACCCGAGTATTATTTAAGAAGAAAATAATAAACGGATCAGTCTAGCTATAAATATCAGATGAAGTGATATATAATAAGAGATATGACATAAACATATAATAATCAAAATGCCAAGCTGTGATAAATAAGTAATTGAAAATCAACAAGAGATTAATCAATATCACAATAATCTACTCAAGATAAAAAGGAATGTCATACTCCAAATTTCATTCACCAAGCCACAATAATTGATAAATCAAATCAATAGAAATCACGAAGATAGGTGAAGCATAAATTCCAGAATTCAACACACGAAATCCAGAAATCACAATAAAAAGGATGGCCAATCCATAAAAATGAGCCAGAGCTCCTCCAGACAGGGTATAGTCCCCCATTGCGGACATTGAGCCGAAGCTCCTCCTGGTGAACCGAAGTTCCTCCTGACAGGGTATAGTCCCCCATTGCGGACTTTGAGCCGAAGCTCCTCCTGGTGAGTCGAAACTCCTCATGACAGGGTATAGTCCCTCATTGCGGACTTTGAGCCGAAGCTCCTCCTGGTGAACCGAAGTTCCTCGTGACAGGGTTTAGTCCCCCATTGCGGACTTTGAGCCGAAGCTCCTCCTGGTGAACCGAAGTTCCTCCTGACAGGGTATAGTCCCCCATTGCGGACTTTGAGCCGAAGCTCCTTCTGTTGAGCCAAAGCTCAATAAAAATGACGTACAGTCCTCTACGTGGACAAAGAGACATCGCACAATGCAAGGCTAAACCATAAAATGATCGTCATGATCAAAGAGAAGTGTTAATTACAATAAGCTAGTAAATATATGAGCTTAGCTTCATGTCCCATAACCACTAGCTTAACTTAAATATTTACGAACAAATTGTAGATCTCCACTAGAAATTTGTCACAAGTGATTCATTCGAACAAGTCCAAGAATTAACCGACGAAGTAAACGCAAGCATTTCATACCACTTGTTTTACTAAGTCGTTTAATTAGATTTCTCATACAAGTGAGGTGAAGGTTTGTATATACTAATAAATTGGAAAACGGTTTAAGAAAAGATCATTGTTATTGAAAATAGAGTTGAAATCGTTTGATGAAAGAATTTTGATATTTACTACTAGTATAGAAAACCTTTATATCTTTAAAGTGACAAATCACAAAGAAGATTGTAATAACAATCAATTCAGTAAAATTCACATTCGAAGACGTGAATAAAATCCAAAGAAACCGATAAAGAATCCATCGAAATGGATATTCAAAAATCCCTAAAAAGGATTCATCAAAGTCATAATAAATGATAACAACAAATATGATCATCACGAGTCGATTTAAATTGGAATTCTCAAGCGAAAAGGCAAGCAGGCAAAACACTGTTGATTCAGACGTCTGAAATAAGTGGTTCAGACGTTTGAATCTGGAAATATAAAAATTTCCAGAACACAATTCAGACGTCTGAACCAAGTGTTTCAGACGTCTGAAATAGGCATATTTTAGCCTATTTTCTTTCTGTTTGAAATAGAACCAATTCAGACGTCTGAAACCATATATTCAGACGTCTGAATCTGGGAATAGAAAACTTCCCAGATAATATTCAGACGTCTGAATATCACGTTTCAGACGTATGAATCTGGGGTTCAGGGCATTCCCTGAACCTAGGCCAAAAATGGCCAAACTAATATCGGAAACGATCGAACGAGCAAATGGCGATGACTAAGGAATTACGTCGAACGACAACCCAGCCTAAACGGCTCTTCGATACGCCTCAAATATCAATGTCCAAATATCCATAATAGGATTTTCATAAATTAGACCAAAACACCAAAAATTGGAATATACACGAAATCAATCCAAACCAAAATCAATTGCACATGAATAAGTGTTAGGAATTCATACCTAACAATCGAAGATAATTCATAGACTTAGATGTGAGATTAAAAATCTCACCTTCGAACCCAAATCAATGAAGGAGAAGCTTTTAAAACAAGCTAAGATCAATTCCTCTTCAATAACAACTCAAGAAGCTTCAATCTAAGCTTAAAAGAGAAACATTTCCTAAATTAGGTTTAGGAATTTTCTGAAATCAAAGAGAGAAAGAGTTGGAGAAGAAGAAGGAGATGCTTACCAATGGGTTCACTTGAGTTTGGAGCAAGAAGATGGATTTGCTAATGGAAACTAGGACTTAGGAATTTCTATTTCCCATTCTCTTCCACCATTGTTGCTAAAGCTTGAGTGTTTAAGCAAAGAGGAGAAGTTATGAAGAGAAGGGGGTTCGGCTGAGCTAATAAGGGTGTAGTCCAAACCAAAGTCATAAGCGGGAAAAAGTAGCAAAAATCAACTTTCTCCAAACATATCGAAGCTTATACTCAAAAAGGTCGCAAACGGCATTTTGAACTCAATGGGGGTGGTCTCGAGTCCCAATTCGACAGTTTGCAAAAAGTAGCTTTTCGGACCAAAATCCGACGAACGATAAAATATTTAAATATAAAATCGATAAATATGCGGGTTGTTACGGACTCCCCTCCTTAAAGAAATTGCGTCCTCGCAATACTTAAGAAGAAAATAAGAAGTAACAACCATAGAAGCATATCAACACAAAAGAAAATTGAAATAAGAAGTTCACCACAAAGAGCATGAAAGAGTTAGCATGAATGGGATCGCTCGATGAATTCTCTAGATTCCCAAGAGTAATCCCTAGGATTTGAGAACCATTGAACTCTCACAAGAAGAACATCTTTATTCCGAAGGCGCTCAACCTCCGAAGCAATGATGCGAATGGAATGTTGCTCATAAGTCAAATCTGGTGAAACTTCAATTTCCTCAATATCACCGTGCTCAAGAATAAAATAGGAAACCTAAAAGCATTTCCATAGTTAAAAGACGCAGTAAACGTCAAGAATAGCAGAAAATTGAGCCAGTGCAACGGCGTAGTACAAAAATGGTACGCCCGAGAAACTTCAAACTCGAATAATTTGGAACACCGACGTAGTACAAAAACGGTACGTCCAATGAACCGATAAACCGGAACAACGATGTAGTATAATACTGGTACATCCATTGATGCAAATGAGATGGAACATCGACGTAGTACAATAATAGTACATCCGATGAACCGAACACCATAAAAGAACACCGGACACTAGTCCATAAAAGGAATGAGATAAAGCTCAATAAAACGAAGTATACCAAAACGTCCGATGAACTTGATAAAAAGATTATTCCATTCAGACAACATCAAAGAATCAACCACTTGTTGCTTACGACAAAGCGCATTGGCAACACGATTTCCCTTCCAGGAATAAAAAGAATATCAAGATCATAAGATGTCAGGAACTCGAGTCAACATGGAGTTCCATATAAGAAATAATTATCCCAAAGATTTATGACCGGGTAGAGAACAGATTTCTCATCCAAAAATGATGATGCCAAACTCTAAAAGCGAAAACAATAGCCACGAGCACTAAATCATGAGTGTCATACTAGGCTCGATAAGCTATAAAGATTTAGAAGCACAAGTGATAGCACGTTCTCCTTTGCAAGAGAATGGCATCCAAACCAATACGACTAGTATCGGTACAAATAGCGAAGTCTTGGTTCCCCTTCAGGAATCACAAGAACAAGAGTATCAAAAAGAAAGAATTTCTTTTAAATAACCTTCTTTCCTGAAAAGTTAAAACTTTCAAAATTACCTTTATCATTATGTAATAATCTTTCTAGAAAAATTTACTATTTTCAAGTCAATATACTGTGTCTGATTGTCTCATCAAAGCGTTTAGGAGATTCTTATCGATAACGTTGATCAATCGCATCGACCAAAATTCTTAAAACACTAAATGGGCAATACAATCACAAAATCGTATTCTATAGATAAGTAAGTTTCCCAAAAACTTCTAAGAATATTCTTTGTTCGTTTTAAGAACAAAAATCCGGTTATACTTCTAAATAAATCTTATGAAAAAGATTTTGCAAAATTTTAAATTGCTACTTTCATCCTAAAATCAATAAATAAAAGAATGGTCTCATCGAAATATTCATAGAATATTTGATATATAAAATGGATAAAATAAGATGGACAAATTGAATGACATAATAATTCATTCATAGGAATCATAACGAGTGTGGAGTGCGTAAGTGGAATGCTAACCTCCGCAACTCGTAGCAAATGAAAATCGGTGGTAAGGTCAAACTGAAAAGATCTTAGCACCACACAAAAGATTACTTAGGTGATAATCCTAAGACAAGTCCATATAAACCGGAAAATTTCTCTAACTACATGAATGAGAGAAATAACACATTCCTTATAAGTGGGCTTAAGGAATAAAATGAGGCCATCAAGTTGGAATCAAAATCATAAAGGAAAAATAGAAATCTGCTTAACAGATTGAAAATGTCGAAGATGAATAGTCCATACGGAAAATAGGATATGGGCTTCACAACGATTAAGCCAATCCTTAAAAAAATCAATTCCGAAGCCTAAGTAAAAATATTGGCTTGGAAAGAAAAACTACATAAAATAGTTTCGACATCAAAAGAAAGCAAATTGAGTGTTGCGGATCTACCATCCGGATTCGCAACTCTCAAAGAACTCATCAAGCCCAAAAAAATATTCATGGAAAAAGAATCGACAAGTTCTTTTGATATAAAATAGTGAGATGAAACCCATATCAAAAAGAACTCGAACAAGATAATCACAAAGCAAATGTCATCAAGGATTGAATGAGAAATACCTTGACCACGAGAAGAGTTGCTAGGGACTTGCAGCTTTCCTTCTCTCTTGCTTTGACGCTTGGGGCACGAAGATATATAATGATCCGCACTTTTGCAATAGCGGCAAGAAATAGGCCTTGGACACCTATTTATATAGTGGTCCCTAGGGCCACAATTGTAGCATTCTCCGCGATTAGGGATATGAGTATTTGCTATAGAAGTCTCTTGCTTCGCCCTCTTGTTAGGATTAGGACTTCCGAACCTAATAAAGGGAAGCCTCTTCTTGGTGTTGTTGGAGTTCGGTTTGGCACTCCCAACCTCGACATCACTTTCTCTATCGGCCTCTTCAAGACGAAGAGCGATATCTATAAGCTGATCAAATGAAACCTCAAGTTTCAGGAGTAATGGCTTCTTAAGATTCTTATTCAAGCCATAGACAAACCTCTGATTTTTCTTCATCGGGGTATTAATATACTCAATCCCGTATTTAGAAAGAGATTTGAAAGATGCGACATAATCTGTCACAGAAGATTCACCTTGAACAAGGTCGATAAAACGCCGGGCCAAAGTTACTTTTTCAGCTTCCGGCACAAACTTTAGTTCGAATCGTTCCCGGAATCGTTCCCAAGTAAGATCCGCTTCAACGATTTAAGAAATTAAAAGCTCATACCAATCTAACGCTCTTTCTTGGAGCATGCTAGAAGCCACCTGGACTCGATGAAGGTCAATAAGATTCATGCGAGAAAAGATGCGATCGCATGATTTGAGCCAAGCTTGAATTTCTATAACACTCTCGGATCCAGTGAATGGCCTTCCACCCAAATCGGTATAGTCTCGGCACAAGCGTGCAAAACCGGATCTAGGATGAGTAGGCTCCTGATTGGGACCCGCTGTTTGAGCGTTCTTGACAAGATCTAAAAGCTACTGGGCAGACATAAAAACTTCATCCTGGGGAGTAGCACTAGATTGACCGGCGCTGGGGCGGCCAGGTCTAACCATTTCTCTACTTTAAGAAAGAAAGAAAGAAGAGGAAAAAGTTATTCTCAAAATAAATATCAAGCAATCTTGATAGATAAAACAAGGAATCATAAAAGAAAATAGGATAGGACGGTACGAAGACCCGAATAAAATCCTAAAGCATGACTCCTAAGATGGACTTAGGACGATGATCCTTGTTATAATATTCCATATTGTTTCGAAGTATGGCTCTGATACCAAGCTGTGACGCCCCACCTCTATACCCACGCTAGCCAAGAACATTATGGTGAATGCTGTCAACTAGCACGGAGAATAAGGCTGTTGAGGAGCGACCATCCGTGTAATTGCTTTGCGCGAGCATCGATATGTCAGATAGTATACATGCATTTCTTTATCAAGAGGAAAATCCGACATACCGACACAAACTCAAAGCTACTACACATTGGCTATAATAATCTTCGGAAACAAATATAGAAATAAACATAACATAAATCAGTCACAGATAATTCATATCACAAAGGCGGAAATAGATATGAATATTACACATGAAAGTGTACATCAGAGTAGTGGTCAAAAAGATCCACAATAATACAAAGGAATAGATGCAAGCGCTAGACAAAAATATGTATACATCAAGAAGTCTGTATCTCAAATGTATACAACAAAAACTACCAAACTAGAGTAGTTAGCCTAAAGTCAGAAGATGGTTCCAGATAGGAAGCCATGAGGAAGCACCTGTAAATCTCAGTCTGACCCGAGTATTATTTAAGAAGAAAATAATAAACGGATCAGTCTAGCTATAAATATCAGATGAAGTGATATATAATAAGAGATATGACATAAACATATAATAATCACAATGCCAAGCTGTGATAAATAAGTAATTGAAAATCAACAAGAGATTAATCAATATCACAATAATCTACTCAAGATAAAAAGGAATGTCATATTCCTAATTTCATTCACCAAGCCACAATAATTGATAAATCAAATCAATAGAAATCACGAAGATAGGTGAAGCATAAATTCCAGAATTCAACACACGAAATCCAGAAATCACAATAAAAAGGATGGCCAATCCATAAAAATGAGCCAGAGCTCCTCCAGACAGGGTATAGTCCCCTATTGCGGACATTGAGCCAAAGCTCCTCCTGGTGAACCGAAGTTCCTCCTGACAGGGTATAGTCCCCCATTGCGGACTTTGAGCCGAAGCTCCTCCTGGTGAGTCGAAACTCCTCCTGACAGGGTATAGTCCCCCATTGCGGACTTTGAGCCGAAGCTCCTCCTGGTGAACCGAAGTTCCTCGTGACAGGGTATAGTCCCCCATTGCGGACTTTGAGCCAAAGCTCCTCCTGGTGAACCGAAGTTCCTCCTGACGGGGTATAGTCCCCCATTGCGGACTCTGAGCCGAAGCTCCTCCTGGTGAGCCGAAGCTCAATAAAAACGACGTACAGTCCTCTACGTGGACAAAGAGACATCGGACAATGCTAGTCTAAACCATAAAACGATCATCATGATCAAAGAGAAGTGTCAATTACAATAAGCTAGTAAATATATGAGCTTAGCTTCACGTCCCATAACCACTAGCTTAACTTAAATATTTACGAACAAATTGTAGATCTCCACTAGAAAATTGTCACAAGAGATTCAATTGAACAAGTCCAAGAATTAACCGACGAAGTAAACGCAAGCGTTTCATACCACTTGTTTTACTAAGTCGTTTAATTAGATTTCTCATATGAGTGAGGTAAAGGTTTGTATATACTAATAGATTGGAAAACGGTTTAAGAAAAGATCTTTGTTATTGAAAATAGAGTTGAAATCGTTTTGATGAAAGAGTTTTGATATTTACTACTAGTATAGAAAACCTTTATATTTTTAAAGAGATAAACCACAAAGAAGATTGTAATAACAATCAATTCAGTAAAATTCACATTCGAAGACGTGAATAAAATCCAAAGAAACCGAAAAAGAATCCATCGAAATGGATATTCAAAAATCCCTAAAAAGGAGTCATCAAAGTCATAATAAATGATAACAACAAATAGGATCATCACGAGTCGATTTAAATTGGAATTCTCAAGCGAAAAGGCAAGCAGGCAAAACACTGCTGATTCAGACGTCTGAAACAAGTGATTCAGACGTTTGAATCTGGAAATATAAAAATTTCCAGAACACAATTCAGACGTCTGAACCAAGTGTTTCAGACGTCTGAAATAGGCATATTTTAGCCTATTTTCTTTCTGTTTGAAATAGAACCAATTCAGACGCCTGAAACCATATATTCAGACGTCTGAATCAGGGAATAGAAAACTTCCTAGACAATATTCAGACGTCTGAATATCACGTTTCAGACGTCTGAATCTGGGGTTCAGGGCATTCCCTGAACCTAGGCCAAAAATGGCCAAACTAATATCGGAAACGATCGAACGAGCAAATGGCGTTGACTAAGGAATTACGTCGAACGACAACCCAGCCTAAACGGCTCTCCGATACGCCTCAAATATCAATGTCCAAATATCCATAATAGGATTTTCATTAATTAGACCAAAACACCAAAAATTGGAATATACACGAAATCAATCCAAACCAAAATCAATTGCACATGAATAAGTGTTAGGAATTCATACCTAACAATCGAAGATAATTCATAGACTTAGATGTGAGATTAAAAATCTCACCTTGGAACCCAAATCAATGAAGGAGAAGCTTTTAAAAGAAGCTAAGATCAATTCCTCTTCAATAACAACTCAAGAAGCTTCAATCTAAGCTTAAAAGAGAAACATTTCCTAAATTAGGTTTAGGAATTTTCTGAAATCAAAGAGAGAAAGAGTTGGAGAAGAAGAAGGAGATGCTTACCAATGGGTTCACTTGAGTTTGGAGCAAGAAGATGGATTTGCTAATGGAAACTAGGACTTAGGAATTTCTATTTCCCATTCTCTTCCACCATTAT
Organism: Allium cepa; assembly: GCA_030765085.1. NCBI lineage: Eukaryota > Viridiplantae > Streptophyta > Magnoliopsida > Asparagales > Amaryllidaceae > Allium > Allium cepa. The sequence continues at coordinate 866,887,960 of CM060943.1, read as the reverse complement.
TGCTAAAGCTTGAGTGTTTAAGCAAAGAGGAGAAGTTATGAAGAGAAGGGGGTTGGGCTGAGCTAATAAGGGTGCAGTCCAAACCAAAGTCATAAGCGGGAAAAGTAGCAAAAATCAACTTTCTTCAAACATATCGAAGCTTATACTCAAAAAGGTCGCAAACGGCATTTTGAACTCAATAGGGGTGGTCTCGAGTCCCAATTCGACTGTTTGCAAAAAGTAGCTTTTCGGACCAAAATCCGACGAACGATAAAATATTTAAATAAAATATTTAAATATAAAATCGATAAATATGCGGGTTGTTACACTATGTGTTCTAAAAGGTAATCGTAGCCTCAATCCACACCAACCGGGAATGGCTAAAACAGGGGAGGTGCAGCAAAGCTAAATGGGTAGCACCCAAGTAGGATATGATTTTCCCCTGTCTAGAGGTCCCTTTTTCGGTTGTGTGGGCGGTTGTTGGCCACAATTGTGGGTTGTCTTTGTCGGACTATCCAGTAAAGGGTAGCTCCGTTCTTGTGTTATAAGGATCGAGGTGGATCCTCAGTATAGTGATCTAGACCACGTACTATGATGGGCGGTACCCAAGTAGCCAAACCATTGTATGGAATCCAATCCCCAATAAGTGCCTGCACGGTTTTGAATGTACCCAACTATGTTGGAACGTGAGATGTAAGCATTCCAGCTATTTTCTACTTTATTTTGAAAACCATAGACACTATTATAATATAACTGGATTTCCTATCAAATGTTTTGGTTATCGTAAGGGAAAAGCATGTCCGTGTTTATTTGCGGAGAGTCTTAAGAGATACCTTTTATTTCAAAAAGGTTTTTCCAAGTTAAATAACTTAACCGTTTACTCACACCAGAACCATGTCTAACTCAGAGTTTATTTCTGTTGTTCTTAAACTCTTGGGTACTCAAATTTTTATGAGTAGCCAAGTGATCAGGTTAGCTTGACGTATTTTGGAAGGCTTGGAGCAGGAGACTTGGCGTATATGTATATGTCTATTCCGTTGTGTTGGTATCATCTGTTTTGTATTTGGTACGTAATGATAGACATGTCTTCACGACTGTCTAATGTGATGTTGTGTAACTGTATAACTCTAATGTACGACGAATACTATGTATTATCTATGTGATATAATATATTTTTCTGTTTCCGCTGTGAGATTCTGATGTTGTTCTTTCTTTCTTTCTATTTTCTTTTCTACCTATTTCTTTCTAATCTACAATACGTCTTTCTATGGAATGAAAGACGGGTCGTCACAGAGTAGTCCTTGCAATTCAAAAAATCTCCACAATAAGGAGACCCCTGCTACAAAAAACTCTATAATGGGAGCTACCTGGAGCAAGTCAACAAGTAGTCCTCACACTATGAAGATCCACGGTCTTTAATAATCATCTTCAACATTTCTTGACATTCGAACGTATACATTGGTTCGAAGTGGCTTTCGGATTGGAATCACCCAAATCCGACATCGGTTCCTTTGAAGTCCAATTATTGATAAAAAGAAGTTAAGTTCATATATGGATAACAATCAACAATCAATTACTTTATCTTTTATAAATATCTTTGTTAGATATATTTTTAATTTATTTGTGATATCCCGGAATTTCAAGAAATTTAAAATGTGATAATCTCCTTTATTTATTATTTAAAACTGGTAAAATTGTTATTTTCAAAATAATAATAATGTGATGTTTTTAAATATAGATATAGATAGATTTTTAAATAGAATAATTATTTACAAATTTAATTTGATTGTTTTATAAATTGATTTTAAATAGACTTTTTTATAAATTTAATAATGTGTTTGTTTAAATTAAGTTGACTTTAAATTGGATTTTTTTAAATTGAATTTGAATTTAAAATTTTGATTTGAATTTAAAATTTGGTTTAAATTTGAATTTAAAAGGATATATATCTTTAAAATATTTGGATATATAAATATATGAATAAGGTTTTTATTTAAAATAAGATTTGTTTTATATTATTTTCCTAGAAAAAATTTATTTATATAAATTAAGAAATATTTGTTAAATAGTAAAATAAATACAAAAGTTCCATATTAACATTTAATAATGAATTAAATATATTATATATGATTTTATTTAGGATATAATTGGTTTTTATTTTATTTTCTTTTGAAGTTTTTATTTATCTAAAACAAAGAAAAGCATTTATTAATTAAAAAATGTACTTATTAAATAGGAAAATAAATACAAAAGCATTTTAATCATTTTAAAAAATAATAAAAATGAATAATTGCAAGTGTTCAATTATAAAGGCTTGTGATAACATGTGTAAAGAGTTAAATAATGGTAATGACAAATGTTAACAAATTGGGCAAGTATCATTTCTTTTTGTTTTTCATTTTATTTAATTTTAATAAATCATAATAAACTCTATATAAACAACCATCTTCTTTCTTCAATTCTTTTTTTGTCTTCAATTCTAAAACTCAAGAAAACTCAAACCTATAAAGCAAACCACAAACCTAGGAATCTTCAACCAGAGAAACTCAAACCTGTAATCAAAAATACAAACATGTAAACATATTCAAACAAATCAAAACTTAAAGCCTGTAATAAAGATTCATCTTCAAAATGCAACCTGAAATCAAGAGTCTTAAAGCATTCAAGTTTTCTGTAAAAAAATGAGCAAGTATTTCAGTATTCAAGGGATTATAGATTTCAGTTTTCAAATCAAAGCATTAAAGATTTCAAATCCTAGTTTCAAGCTCTCTGTCTTAGAAACGGGTGAGTAAACATTTACTTAAAAAGCTTAAGTAGATAAAGGCTGTTGTATGTGAATTTCTGTGATAAAGATTGTTTTTGCATGTGTATATATACAAGTTTGAATTTTGTGCGTTGTTATGTTTAAACTGTGCATGATTGTGCTTCTCTGCTTCCAAGTTACCAAGTTCAAAATTTTGATCAAAACTCATTATCTCTTGTTCTAATCGCCGTTAGGACTTGCAATTCAAACAAAATCTGTTTGTTTAAACATGGATTAAGGGTTAAAATTTTATTTAAGTAAATTAAATTTGTAATTTTCTGGAAAATCCAAGAAGAACAGTGGAATCTTGAGAAATGTTAAAATTCATATATCTTAATTCTTTGATTCAGGTATATAATCTAAATCATTATTTAAAATCGTGATTTTTAAAAGTGAAAACACAATTTTTAGATTTGTATCGAGTGTGCAATTCGAAGATGATCAGAAAATGTGTTTTGGAATATTTTTGGTGATTGGAGAGTGGTGAGGCCTCGAGGTTTCGTCTGGAGGAAGGTTGAAGTCGGATGGTCTCGGGAAAAATATCAGGGAGGTGGATGAGCTACCGCGGCGGCGTCGTTGGATCGTAGTAGGGTTTTAACCTAAATTTGGGACGAGATTTGGAAATGGTTTGCTGCAGCATCTCTGGTTGATCGGAGTGCATCGGACCTTGGGCATTAGTAGCATGGTAGTCTAGTGAAGCTTGGGAAAATATTGCTCAACCTCGGGTGGTAGGAATCGCTTAGACGAGGAGTTTTTATGGCATAGGTTTTGTTCTAGGTTCGACTGTGAACCTTGATTTCGATCGTGGGCTAGTGTTTGTGATTTGGTGATCGGATTTGGTTGCAGCATCGATGGTCGATGTGCCGGAGGATTCATCAGAGGTCGGAGGCTGCTTTGACGCAGGTGCATGTGTACGGTGGTTTTAATATATCAGTTGTTTTGGTTGTGGGTTTGCTCGAAGAGGGAATCGGGAATTTAGGGGTAGTGACTCGAGTATAAACTCGAGTAGAAAGAGCGTGTTTTCAGGTTTCAGGGTTTTAACATAAATAAAAACAAAGTTATAAAAAAAATATAAAGGAGGTGGTTTACTCGGGGCAAGACCCGAGTGGCTTCGGGTTAAACCCGAAGCAAGGGTAAAAACAGTTTTTAAAATTCAATTTGAAATTAGTTTAAATTATTACTTGATAAATGTTTTAAGTTGTTTAAAGAAAGTTATGATTTGGTAACTTTAATTTGTTAAGTTAAATGATTATTTTGTTTTAAAACTTAATTAAATGATTTAATTATGGAAGTTAATTATAAAATAAAATGTTAACGATAATTAAGTCACTAATAAGGATAATGTTTTATCTTAAGGTTAATTAAGGTTATATTAAGTGGAGATTGATTAAGTTAATTAAGTAATTTAGGTAAAATTAATTAATTTAATTAATTAATTTAATTAATTAATTATTAAGAATGAATAAATAATAATTAAGGGTTATAAGAACTAATTAGAGGTTAATTAATTTGTAATTAAGGATTATTAATTAGATAATTAGAGATTATTAATTAAGGATTAGGGATTAATTAATAAATTAAGTTATAATTAAGCATTAATCAATTAAGTAATTAGAGATTAATTACTTAAATGATGATTACTTAATGTAAGTAATTAAAGGATTAATCTGTTGAGGGTTCATTAATTTAATTAACAATTAAAGGTTAAATTCATTAATAATCAAGGTAAATTAATGGAGGTTAATTACTTAAGGGAAGTAATTAAGGATTAATTACTTAGTGTAATTATTTAAAGGATTCATTAATCAAAGAATTAATTAAGGGTTAGTTAACTAATGAGTGTGATTAATTAAAGAATAATTAATCAATGTAAGTAATTATAAGATAATTAAATTAAGTAATTATTAATGATCAATGTAATTAATATGGATGGGTAAAGGTTAATTAATTTATGTAATTAATTAAGAGTTAATTACTTATTTTAATTAAAGGATAATTAGTCAAGTGTGATTAATTAAGTTGGCTAATTAAAAGATGATTAATTAATGGGTTTGTAATTAATTAATGTTAAGTAAGGGTAATCTAAATGATTAAAAATTAGTAATTAATTTAAGTAGAGATAAATTAAATTAATTTTGGAAGTGATCAATTTTGCTTATGATGATTGAATGATGTTAAATGCCTTGAATTGGTTAATATCTCTGATATGAAATGCTTTGTGATACGATATGCTTGGGTGGAGAGTGATAATGTGGTTATCTATCGATGATGAATTGCTGTGGAAAAGTGACATCTTGTATTTAAAGTTGAATTGAATTTCACTTGAATAATTTGGGTTAAGATGGTATTAAATTCGAAGAGACCGAGGTCGGGTATCAGTAAATACACGAACCCAGTTCGATATGTAACATACAATGATTCTTTATAGATGATATGTGAAATCAATCGGATGAAATGGAATTATTTAAATGAATGGACCATTTAGAACTAAGTAAAGGTACTTAGGGATTGATTATGAACATAAGTGTTGACTATAGCAAGTTGTGAACTTGTAGTGATGAACGAGTTACCTCGAGTTTTAAATAAGATTTATGCTTTTGTATTCCATGTTAGATGGGTTTACTCACGCTGGTTTCCAGACTAACCCGGGTGTTACTTTGATGTAATGCTCGGGTCAGACCGAGTATTACATCTTTTTAGGTTAGGACGTTCTGGAGCTCAGGAGGCGAGCTGGATGACAGGAACGTATGGAGTGTATTCTTATGTGATATATTGTAGTCTATCTGGGACATGTTTATTTTGACTATCCAGTATTTGTATAATGGTTGTAACTCTGATGTATTGATGCAAATTAACTGGTATAGTTTTCCTTTGTATAACTGCTATTTTATTTGATATCATATTTAATCCGGTGCGAATGTGAGATTCTGTGTTTTGTTTTCTATTTCTTCTTCTGCCTCTTTTCTTCTTTACCCTAACTATCTGGAATTTTCAAGATCGAAAATTTCGGGTTGATACATTTGGTATCAGAGCCAGGTTAAGCGAGCATCTTGGCTTCAATGGGTTTACTCATTAAGGATAGGGTCAGTGGTACCCTAGAATGAGTTGAGCGTATATATATTTATGAGAGCGTACTTGTTAGTTTCTTATATATAGGTTTTAAAAATGGTTTTAATGAATGATTTTTATAAAAGCTTATATTTCATATATAAAGCAATAGTTGGTTGTTGAATATTGAAATTGAATAAGAATTAAGTGATACACACATACATACACACACACACACACACACACACACACACACACACATATATATATCAAAATGGGAATTGAATAAAATGAAATATACAAATAAGATGGATTAGAATTGGTTTCTAACCAGAATATGGAATGGTTATTGTGTTTAGTGATGGGATGTTTTTTTCTTGTAAACATTGATAAAGCAAAATGAAGTTTTAGGGAAGAAAACTTTTAGATAAGTACAACTTATAAATTGAAGTGGGTTTTAAAGTGTGAAGTTTCAAATCCTTTGTCTAGGAACATTTGAAATTGTTTCCAAAATGTTAAAGGAGATGATATTATTCAGACTATTTTGAATGTGATCTTATTTTAAAATAAGAAATGTTTGAAAATATTTAAAGGAGTTTGTTTTGAATTTAAAACCAAAGGTGGTTTAAAAATTAAAGTAACTTGGTGTGTAAAGGAAATAAATGTGTATATTTGAAACAAACTCTAAGGTTGAGTTTTGAATTTTCATTGGAATGTGATGTGAAACCCAAAATGAAGTAATTTTTTAAACTTAATGGGAAGATTATTAATCTGAAGTTTAAAATTTGAATGGGAAAATGAAAATGGATGGATGTTTTAAAATAATTTGGATAATATTGTCCTATTGTTATTAATAATCTTTAAACTGTGAATTGGATTTATTTAAATGAATGAAGAATGTGGTAATATATCCATTATTGAGATAAAAGGGAAATTAAACTTTAATTTGAAATTAAGGATATGGAATTACTTTGAACTTCATATTTGAATGTTAAGAATTGAATTGGTAATTAAAATTGTTTAAGAATCGGTTTCAAAGTTGGAAGATAAAATTAGGTAATAAATTGAATTTTAAAGTAAAATTGTTTTGAACTCTTATTTGAACTTTGAAATAAGTTAAGTAAAGGTAATTTAAAATGGAATTTTGAAATTTTGACTTAGAATTAAATTTTTTAAAGATTTAGATTGTTGATTTAAAAATAAAGGTTAATTTGATTTAAGGGATTAAATCAACATTTAAAAATTTAACTAGAATTTATATAATTCAAGATGGTTTAAAGTTGAGATTTAAATTGAATTAGTTCAAATTGAATTTGATTTGAATTAATTAGAATTTTCATTGAAGATGGATAAGTTTAAAATTCAAAAGGAAAATTTGAAATTGGATTAATTTAAAATGAAATTGAAGCTGAATGAGTTCAAATTCAAATGGGAAGTTGATTTGAATTTGGGGAAGGGAATGGAAGTTAACTTAATTTGAATTGAAATTGAAGGTTAATTGGAAATTGGCAATTAATTGAAAATAGAGATTGGGAATTGAACAGTTTGGCTCTAGACAATTTTCAAATAAATTAGTTTAATATAAACTGTTTTAAATCTATTTTTCCAAGCTATTTACTATATACAACCTTTCTTTTTAAAGCCAAATTATTTTATACTTCTTTTACAATTATTTTTGAAACTATTTAACTATTTTGCAACTGTTTTATAAACTAAGTACTATTTTTCAACTACTTATCTAATTTTAATTATTTCAAGCTATTTTCTGAATTTAAGCTGGACAGAGTTCAAACTGTTAATGATTAGATACCCAATTGAGATAAGAATTGAGGTAATAATCCAAATGGGGATTGAGGCAATTGTGAATAAATGAATAAGTGGATAGAAATTAAAGTGAATGTGAATAGAAAAGGAGATTGATTTGGCTAATAATCAATTGAGATAAATACGTAGGGTGGCGTATATTATTCTATTCGCATAGTGATTGATCCAGATTCGAACATAGAATTTTCGAGATAGTATATCGATCCGAGTTGAGATTTTTCGCTCGATTTTCGATGGCGAACCTCGATATGGATTTTTGATTGGTTCAGGATATTCTCTATCATAGTTATGGCTATGCAAGGAGAATGACGGTTTTTGATCAAGAAACCAGATCTGACTCCACACTAGGAAGTCAGGTGGACGATACTAGTTCGGAAGAGAAATTGTCTGATTGAGTGAGGTATCAGATTGATATAGGATATGGATGATATGTGTACATCGTACGGGTTTGAATGAAAATGATATTGAAAATTTATGGATAAGAATTATAAAGTGGTTTTTGAAATGAAAAGTATATTTTGTGAAATATATGATGAAATAAAAGTGGAAATTAGATATTTTTTATGATTAGGACTCATTTTATAGAAAAGTAATATGGTTAATAACTTTATAGAAGAGTAATCAAATTTGAATATTTGATTTGGAATGAACAAAGTTACATGTCTTTGTTATATAAGATAAATCTCCCCTTATTGAACATATATAGCCAGAAGAAAAGGGTTTTTGAAAGTATTTGAAGTATAAAAAGTGAATTTATACAAGTTTGAAGTGATCCAAAGATTTTTAAAGTTATATATCTATATATATATATATATATAAAGGATCTTATGAGAATGATTTTGAGAAAAGTTTTTTTGAACCTATGGATTTTGGAAAGGCTTTTGATTTTTGTAGAAAAATCAATTTTGGAAATTTGGAAGGCCTAGTTGAGAATTGTCGATTTTGGGATAATCGATTTTGAAAAAAGGGGATTTATATGGGATTCATACTAGGTGTATGATATGGAAGATACTATATGTGTATAGTATAAAGTTTTTTGAAAATGGCTCTGGAGAAAAAGGTGCTCTCTTGAAATGAACTTCTCAAGAGTACCATAGGTTGACACTTCCTTGAGCTTCAAAGGGGGGAGGCTCTAAAGTGGATCCTGTGAGGAAATTTGGACAAACAGAAGTTCCTAAGGATTATTGGATAGCGAAAGTCGAGGGCGTTGATGACTATAGAGGCATTTGGGTTATGCTATGATGATAGTGTAACTCGATGTCGATGCGATCTACTATGGGCCATAGCGAAAATCGTGTGGAGGTGAGTGTCAACAGTCTACGTTTGATTTTACCGGGAAGGCAACATAACATCGGTAGACTGCGATCTATGGTCGAGTGCAGTGGAGAAGTTTCATTCTTTTGGCAGCGAAATTCGAGGGTGCTAATGCCTATAGTTATATGGGTTTTTGCTGTGATAGCAACGTAACCCCAGATGTAGCTGCGATCTGTAGCGGGTTCTATGGCATAATCGAGGGGCGTGGAGTGCCTAAAGTTATCTATGGATTTTGCTGGGATGGCAACGTAACCATCGAGTTAACTGCGACCATGGATAGGGGTGATGATTTCCAAAGCATTCTCACTAAAGATGTTCCCTCTATTTTCAAAAATGTTTTCTACATTTTCAATAAAATTATTTTCCAAGTATTTTCACTGGGCATTGAAAACGAGTTTACCAGGTACTTATAAATTTTCAGTCCTACGCCTGATCAACGTATGACCGAATTCCTGTGAGAATGAGGATGGACTTGTTGAAACATCGAGTTATAAAATGTATTTTTATAAAAACTAATTTAGTAAAATTATATAGATTTTTAAAGTGTTTTAAAAATGATCAAAAGATGATTTAACTGATATTAAGTATTTTAATAAATTCGGGCTTCGTTCCTTTCCGAGGATGAAAAGATTCAAAAGGGGGGAGGAATGTGATATCCCGGAATTTCAAGAAATTTAAAATGTGATAATCTCCATTATTTATTATGTAAAACTGGTAAAAAATTATTTTCAAAATAATAATAATGTGATGTTTTAAAATATAGATATAAATAGATTTTCAAATAGAATAATTATTTACAAATTAAATTTGGTTGTTTTATAAATAGATTTTAAATAGACTTTTTTTTTCAAATTTAATGATGTGTTTGTTCAAATTAACTTGGTTTTAAATTGGATTTTTTAAATTTAATTTGAATTAAAATTTGTATTTAAATTTGAAATTTAAAAGGATGTATATCTTGAAAATATTTGGATATACAAAAATATGAATAAGGTTTTTATTTAAAATAAGATTTGTTTTATATTATTTTCCTAAAAAAAATTATTTATATAAATTAAGAAAGTATTTGTTAAATAGTAAATAAATACAATAGTTTTATATTAACATTTAAAAATAAATTAAATATATTATATATGATTTTATTTATGATATAATTGGTTTTTATTTTATTTTCTTTTAAAGGTTTATTTATCTAAAATTAAGAAAAGCTTTTATTAATTAAGAAATGTACTTATTAAATAGGAAAATAAATACAAAAGCTTTTAAATAATTTTAAAAAAATAATAAAAATGAATAATTACAAGTGTTTAATTATAAAGGCGTGTGATAACGTGTGTAAAGAGTGAAATAATGGTAATGACAAATGCTAACAAATTGGGCAAGTGTCGTTTCTTTTTATTTTTCATTTTCTTTAATTTTAATGAATCATAATAAACTCTATATAAACAACCATCTTCTTTTTGCAATTATTTTTCTATCTTCAATTCTAAAACTCAAGAAAACTCAAACGTATAAAGCAAATCCACAAATCCACAAATCTTCAACCAGAGAGACTCAAACCTATAATCAAAAATACAAACCTGTAAACATATTCAAACAAATCAAAACTCAAACCTGTAACCTTCTCAAATAAAAAGCCTGTAACAGAGATTCATCTTCAAAATGCAAACTGAAATCAAGAGTCCTAAAGCATTTAAGTTTCCAGTAAAACAAGAGCAAGTATTTCAGTTTTCAAGGGATTATAGATTTTAGTTTTTAAATCAAAGCATTCATGATTTCAAATCCCAGTTTCAAGCTCTCTGTCTTAAAAAAAGAGAGTAACCATTTACTTAAAAAGCTTAAGTAGATTAAGGTTGTTGCACGTGAATTTCTGTGATAAAGATTGTTTTTGCATGTGTATATATAGAAGTGTGAATTCCGTGTGTTTTATGTTTAAACTGTGCATGATTCTGCTTCTCTGCTTCCAGGTTACCGAGTTCAAAATTTTGATCAAAAACAATTATCTCTTGATCTACTCCCTGTTAGGACTTGAGATTCAAACAAAATTCGTTTGTTTAAACATAGATTAAGGGTTAAAAAATTTATTTAAGTAAATTAAATTTGTAATTTTTTGGAAAATCCAAGAAGAATAGTGGAAACTTGAGAAATGTTAAAATTCAAAATTTTTAATTATTCGATTCGGGTATATAATCTGAATCATTATTTAAAATCATGATTTTTAAAAGTGAAATCGCATTTTTTAGATTTGTATCGAGTATGCAATTCGGAGATGACTAGAAAATTTTTTTGGACTGTTTCTGGCGAGTGGAGAGTGGTGAGGCCTCGGGGTTTCGTCTGGAGGAAGGTTGAAGTCAGGTGGTCTCGGGAAAAATATCAGGGAGGTGGATAAGCTATCGTGGCAGCGGCGGCGTTGCATCGTAGTAGGTTTTTAGCCTAAATTTTGGGTCGAGATATGGAAATGGTTTGCTGCGGCATCTCTAGTTGATCGGAGTGCATCAGACCTTGGGCATTAGTAGCGTGGTAGTCTAGCGAAGCTTGGGACGAGATTGCTCGACCTTCGGTGGTTGGAATCGCTTAGACAAGGAGTTTTTATGGGATAGGTTTGGTTCCAGGTTCGACTGTGAACCTCGATTTCGATCGAGGGCTTGTGGTTGTGATTTGGTGATTGGATTTGGTTGCAGCATCGATGGTCGATGTGTCGAAGGGTTCATCGAAGGTCGTAGGCGGCTCTGACGCCGGTGCATGTGCTCGGTGGTTTTAGTGTGTCAGTTATTTTGGTTGTGGGTTTGCTCAAAGAGGGACTCGGGAATTTGGAAGTAGTGACTCGAGTAGAATGAGAGTGTTTTCGGGTTCCGGGGTTTTAACTTATATAAGAACAAAGTTATAAAAAATATAGAAAGTAGGTGGTTTACTCGGGACAAGGCCCGAGTGGTCTTCGGATTGAACCCGAAGTAAGGGTAAAAGCAAATTTTTAAAATTCAATTTGAAATTAGTTTAGACTATTACTTGATAAATGTTTTAAGTTGTTTAAAGAAAGTTATGATTTGGTAACTTTAATTTGTTTAGTTAAACGATTGTTTTGTTTTAAAACTTAATTAAATGATTTAATTAAGGAAGTTAATTATAACCATAAAATGTTAACGATAATTAAGTCACTAATAACGATAATGTTTTATCTTAAGATTAATTATGGTTATATTGGGTTGAGATTGATTAAGTTAATTAAGTAATTTAGGTATAATTAATTAATGATTAAGAATGAATAAATTAATAATTAAGGGTTATAAGAATTAATTAGAGGTTAATTAATTTGTAATTAAGGATTATTAATTGATAATTAGAGATTATTAATTAAGGATTAGGGATTAATTAAGAAATTAAGTTATAAATAAGCATTAATCAATTATGTAATTAGAGATTAATTACTTAAATGATGATTACTTAATGCAAGTAATTAAAGGATTAATCTGTTGAGGGTTTATTAATTTAATTAATAATTAAAGGTTAAATTCATTAATAATCAAGGTAAATTAATGGAGGTTAATTACATAAGGGAAGTAATTAAGGATTAATTACTTAGTGTAATTAATTAAAAGATTGATTAATTAAAGAAATGAATTAAGGGCTAGTTAATTAATGAGTGTGATTAATTAAAGAATAATTAATCAATGTAAGTAATTATAAGATAATTAAATTGAGTAATCAATTAAAGATTAATGTAATTAATATGGATGGGTAAAGGTTAATTAAATTATGTAATTAATTAAGAGTTAATTACTTATTTTAATTAAAGGATAATTAGTCAAGGGTGATTAATTAAGATGGATAATTAAAAGACGATTAATTAATTGGTTTATAATTAATTAATGTTAAGTATGGGTAATCTAAGTGATTAAAGATTATTAATTAATTTATTTAGAGACAAATTAAATTAATTTTGGAAGTGATCAATTTTCCTTATAATGATTGAATGATGTTAAATGCCTTGAATTGGTTAATATCTCTGATATGAAATGTTTTGTGATACGATATGCTTGGGTGGATAGTGATAATATGGTTATCTATCGACGATGAATTGCTGTGGAAAAGTGAAATCTTGTATTTAAAGTTGAATTGAATTTCACTTGAATAATTTGGGTTAAGATGGTATTGAATTCGAAGAGACGGAGGTAGGGTATCAGTAAATACCCGAACCCACTTCGATTTGTAACATACAATGATTCTTTATAGATTATATGTGAAATCAATCGGCTGAAATGGAATTATTTAAATGAATGGACCATTTAGAACTAAGCAAAGGTATTAGGGATTGATCGTGAACATAAGTGTTGACTATAGCAAGTTGTGAACTTGTAGTGTTGAACGAGTTACCTCGGGTTTTAAATAAGATTTATGCTTTTGTATTCCATGTTAGATGGGCTTACTCACGCTGGTTTCTAGCCTGACCCGGGTGTTACTTTGATGTAATGCTCGGGTCAGACCGAATAATACAGCTTTTCAGGTTAGGACGTTCTAGAGCTCAGGAGGCGAGCTGGATGTCAGGAACGTATGGAGTGTACTCTGCTGTAATATATTATAGTCAATCTGGGACATGTTGATTTTGACTGTCCAGTAATTGTATAATGGCTGTAACTCTAATGTATTGATGTAAATTAATTGATATATTTTTCCTTTGTGTAACTGCTATTTTATTTGATATTATATTTAATCCGCTGCGAATGTGAGATTCTGTGTTTTGTTTTCTATTTCTTCTTCTATCTATTTTTTTCTTTGCCCTAAATATCTGAAATTTACGGGAACGAAAATTTTGGGTTATTACATGATTCCATTTTCTTCTCAAGAGTACATGGAATCGTTAAGCCTCATTTATCAAATCATTGGGTTTATTTAAATCTTTATTAAATCTTGGAATAATTCCAAATTATTTTCCCTTTTACTTAGGAAATCTTTTCCAAATCATTCATCAAATCTCAATCAAAGATTTCTTATATTCAAGCTATAACTTTTAACTTAGGGAAAATATTCTCAGAAAATTTATTAAATCTTAGTAAAAGATTTCTTTCTTAACTTCAAATCATATTCTAGCAAATCGAAGATTTTCATAACAGAGTACAACCACCACTTTAAATATGGTAAATTTCATCTTTAGAGACAAATGGCAAGTAATCATACATCATGAGTATCTTTGTCTTCAACGATCTTTGTCTTAGAATAATACTAAGCAATTCATTGCCTTTCTTTGGATAATATTTCAATTTCCTTCACAAAACTCTCGATCCAAATTCCTTGACTTTTAGGCGGGTTAAAAACAAAGTTATTTAAGACATCATTTACGATAAATCCTAAATAAATTTTTTTACAAAACATTTTTGAGTAAATAGGATCATAGAAATCTTCTAATTTTACTCAACATCAACTTCCATATTCAACAAGTGCTATGGGTGGAATAACGGTGAAATCACCTTTTAAGTTCCACGAATAGGACGAGTTCCCTCTTTGGATTTTAATACCAAGTATAAGAAGATTATCTCTATGCAATCCAAGTCATAATTTATTCATTTTGGAGATTTCTTAAATTTTGGATAATACTAATCTTCTTCTATTTCGAAAACTTAATACTATCTTTTTTATTTTAGGGCATCCGGGCTTTCCTTTCGATCCGATCCATTGCTTGCCTAAGAAAAGAAAACATAGTTTAGGTAAGTTCAGGGCACTGGTTGCTCCATCTCCAACCTTAGACAAACACCTTGTTTTATCTTTTTAGATCTCACAAGTAGGACAAAGGTACTATGTAACAGGCCACCTTTTTGGATAGTTCAAATCGACAATAAAAAAACATGTCAGAATCAAACCATTCAAAAGGGAGGATTTTTAATGGGGTAAATAAGAAGAAAAAGAAAAAGGAAAGAAAAACAAAATACAGAATCTCGCAGCGTAACGACAAAATATAATAATCAAATTAACAGTTCATGAAGCTGTTTTACAAATAACATGTCATTACACTTTTACAAATTCAAATCAGAGTTATACATATATCATAAATAACCAAATAATGCAGCGGAACACAGAATGTAGTGGAATAATAAAAAGCAATAAAATACTGAATCTTCGTCTTCGTCCACCAGAAATAGTCTTCAATGCTGAAAAACTCAGGCTGGCCCGAGCATAAAGGAAAATAATACACTCGAGTCAGAACTAAAATTCTTATGCAAATTAAGTCAAAAGTATATGAATTAAGGAATGCAGATAACTACATTTTTGAAGGTTCAAATTTCTGAAAATGTTATTGCTTCCACATTCAAAATAAAATGGATTTCATAATAGATCCATTCTAGTAAATTATAAATTTACAGAATAATTCCCAGTTAAATTTCATAGTTTTAGAGATCTGATTTATAAAAATGTTCTAAAGTTTCAATATTCACTTTTTTTGGAAACTTCCCAATGTTTCAAAATTTAATTTTGAAAACTTTCAAGTAAGGTAGCGACGGTTTACTTCCCAAAATCATTTTTATGGTTCAAATAGTAAATCTAAACATACAATTTTTTCTCTGATGTAAATAATTGAAATTCATGATTTTTACATCCTTATTCAGTGTGCAAATAATCATTATGAAATTTAAATAATTACAATAAACTATAGGGTGATAACAAAGATATATCAAATAAATTAACAAATATACATTCAATCACAATAGCATCCATCACAACATACAATCAACATTCGAATCAATCAATTCAACAAATCAACCAATTCAATAATATGTCACAGTAATTATTAGTCATCACATATTGGAATTTAGCTATTCAAATTAAATATTAATAAATATTCCAAACCAACAATCAAAAATTTATCAGTATATGACCTCGTTTAACTTGCAATAAAATTTTAGTATTTCGTGAGTGAGTTTAAACACTCACCTTTTGGATTTCTCGTTTCTAGTCGGATTTGGAACCGCTACTACTTCCTCCTTTTGAGTTGTTTCCTTCTATCTTAATCTTTTTTTTAGAATGTTTTGGAAGAGATAGAGAAGTTGTTATAGATCTGGACTTAAAGAAAAAGATTTGGAAAAAAGAAGAATGTTTGAAAAAGAAGAAGAAAATTTAAAGAAGACGAAGAATTGAAAAAGAAAAGGAAGATTTCAAAAAGAAGAAGATTTGAAGAAGGAGAAACAAAAAGACAAAGAATGAAGTAAAAAAAAAATAGAAGAAGGAGATTTAAAGAAGAAAAAATGAAAACAGAAGGAGGAAGGTGAAGAGAGAGAAAATGAGATGGAAGTTTTATTTGGAAAATGAAGCTATAGAAGATGAGATTAGAAAATGAATTGTGACTAAAGGAATGAAGATGGAAATAAATGAAAAGCTAATAAGGTATATATAAACAAACTACGAATTGAAATAAAGTAAAATATGAACAGTCCTAAAACGTAGTATTGAAAGATGTGAACTAAATGAATATGAGGTGATAGAAGAAATAAAATGCAAATGAAGAAATAAAATTATAGATTATTTAATAACAAGGAAAAAAAGGTGGAGAGACAAAATGCACGTTTTGTTTTAAATGCTTTAGGCATTGATAATGCGTAAGGAAATGTATGTAGGGATAGAAAATTTGCAAACCAAAGGAAAATAAAAAATTTTATAACCAAAAATGAGATGGAAAGAATTAAATATAGCCTAAAAATTTAGGCTTAGGTATTAAACCGAAGGAGAAATGAACGGACCAAGTTTTAATAATGAGGTAACTATTTTAAAACGTACATGCAATAAATAAAAAGAAATGAAGGGACCACATACACATTTTGAAATTCAATTTCTTTCGAAACGTAACCAAATTAATTTCATTCACTCAAATAATAATCAATTTGTACACATACAAATTTTTATCTACGCACAATTAATAAAATTATACCTACCTTAAAAATGAGAATGTTCAATTCTTTTATTTCCATTAAAGCACCATTTCTGTTTAACACAAAATGTATGTTTCTTTTATTAAATCTATTAATTGCAATCAAAGTTTTTGTTCCTTTTAATTGAAATCTTTCCATTACATTAATTGCAATTAATAACAAAGTTAAATTTCAAAATAGATAAACCAAAATGGACGGGAAATGGGATAATTGTTTCCTTAAGTCACTTAAACATGTTTATAAATTTGTTGTTTTACACCACCGTAATAAATTACTTACTTAAATTATATTCCTATTCTTGAAATCAATATGTATGCTAAAACAGCGTTCAAATAAATGTATATTTCCTTTTTTTTAACAAATCATTCTATTCTTTACTCTAATGAAATTAAATCTACATTCACAAATGAAATATTTCAAGGCAAGGCTCGCGTGTAAATAAATAAAACTTACTGGAAGACCAAAAGAGGCATGTATTTAATGAAAGAAAGTAGTAATAAAATAAAATAAAATAAATGAAAGCCACAGATTTAAATTTGAGAATGTAGTCCATACATAGAAATCACAAATCAAATATACTAAAAAGAACAATTCATTTTAACATATTTTATTAACCCTAATACGCTCAAATTTACACACATATATGTATTTTTATTTAGTAAACAGTAAATAAAATTAAACACTACAATTAACATAATGAGGACCGTCACCCCACACATTAAAAGATGAACTGAGACCCCAAAATCAAATTTGAAATGGAATAAATCTCCTATGTTAATATGCTAACTATTCCAAATCATAAACTTAACCAAACCTTCAAGTTGTTTTCTTACCATTTTATTATTGTATTTATTTTTTTAATTAAATTCAAATTAAGGAATATTTAGATAAATCAAATATTCCAACTAGAAACTTACAACAAAATTCAGTTCTTTGTTTTAATGAAATTAAATTAACATTCATAGATGAAATATTCATTTTATTTGATAAGAATATTCTTATCAAGAAACCATTCTTTTCTTTTATTTTTATCCAAACATATTTCTTTTTATTACACATTCATTTACAATTAACACCATCCCCTTTAAAACCAACTTAGATTTAAAGATTATCCCATTAAAGAGTCACGGAAATAATACTTCATACAACCACATCATTTCTTTATCAATTAATTCCATATAATCGTTATATTTGTACCAAATTTAGTGCTTACAATTTGAACGTAATATTTCTCAATGAAATTCTCAATATATTTTTAACACAAAACATATGTTGCACATATCATTAATTAATTACCATTTACTTCTATCTCTTATTAATTGTGACGACCCAAAATTTTCTAGCAATATCAATTTAATAATCTGCATTAAATATTAAATTGATTTGATATATTTTTGTTAATTAAATCTGAATTGATACTTTTCTTTTAATAAATATCTAATTGGTAAATTTTATCTGTTAAAATTAATTGTTTGTTTTCTATTTATATATGTATATATTTGTATACATTGTAAATAGATGAATTTGTTTTAAAATTTAACTAATAAAATATGTTTTAAATACTAATATATATATTTTAGTGAATTAGAAATTATGTTTTATTTAATGTAAACTTTTCAAAGGCTAAATAAATAAATAAATATGTGATTTTAAATACATAGAGTAAATGTTTAAATTGTTTAAAACTTATTTTAACTTAAGTTTAAATTTAAATTTATTAACAAAAAGGCTTGTTTTCTTTTCTTTTAGTATAGTTTGATTTAAAATATGAATTTAAAATGATATATGAGTTTTATATATAATTTTGTCAATCAATACAATAACATACATTAATAAATATGTAGTTTATAATAAAAAGATGATTTAATTTATTTATTATTTCAAATTGATAAATGAGTTACTTTTAAATAATATAAATAAATAAAAATACAAGACTTATAAGATAAATTGGAAAGGAGATATAAGATAATACATTAGTTAAATTACAATAATATAACAACTATAAAGTTCAATTAGTTTTTAAACAACAAAACAAAAATGCTAACATTCACATACTTTTCAAATATAAGTATAAATATATTAAAGACAATGCTTGCCTCAATGTGCTTGTCTCATCCACCAAATAAAAATAAAAAAATATCTGTAGGCTTGCATACGTAATACACTTAAATATGATAGGCATGAACCTGAAGTAAAAGACTGTAACAAAATAAGGATAAAAACAATAGCAAACTGCAGTATATACATATATGTATATGTTTTAAGAATCATGGCCACTTGTGTGATTATACAAACAAAATTTAGTAAAAAATCTAAGTGTGCAGGCCAAATTGAATGAAACAAATGACAGTAGCCAAGATAAACAACTTTATATGTATGAAGCTTGCTTAGGAAGATAGTATTAAATATTTTTAAGCTAACAAACAAAAAGTAATTAATTTAAAAAAAATCTTTTAGTACACTAAATATACATATCAGCCTCCAATTTAATAAAATATCTCTGATTTGAAATCTGTACAAACAAGATTTTCATGCCATATTGTACAGTTTTATGAAACATAATAATACACTGTCTGGTTAATATTACCTGTCTGCATATTTTCCCTGTCTCTTTTCTTTCTATAAATCAGTTCCATCTTTATTCAATTCGAACTGATTAAAAAGTAAAGTAAACTTTATTTCAAACTCAAGCAAACAAAGCTTCAGTTTAAACAACAACTCAAAATCAATTAATACTGAGAATCTAAGAAGAGAGTTTAAGCCTGTAAATTTCAAGCCTGCTTCAACAAAAAGGTGTCTCTGTTCTACTCTGTAAAATTTGGCGAGTAACACTTTTAAAATTTACTTAAGTTTTAAACTCTGATGCATGCCTATATTTGAATGTTTAAATGATTTGTGTGAACATTTATATCTTCATTTTCTCTGGATATTTGTGAGTTGTAATTCTGCATATCTAAAGCCTGCAAAATCAAATTGTTTTCTTATAAACTTGTTGTGTTTTCTATTTGCTGTGAGTAATATTTTTGTCAAACTCAAATATAAAAATGGTTGCTCTATTTATTTCTGAAATAAGTTTGTATGGGTACATATTTGAGAGTATCTCAGTGTATATTTGGATGTGTGATGCATTTGGGTATGTGATGCATATATGATACCTGAAGAACACCTCTGTTCTAAAGATTTTCAATCCCAGATTAGTTTAAAAATTCCTACTGCTTGATCCATTTATTTTTATGACTTAGGAACAAAACAAGATTTGATTGTTAGGTTACACAAGAGATGTTAAAAATTTATTTAAGCTAAACAAAATTTAAACTTGTTCTGGAAGGAAAATAAGGACAGTGAAACACAAATTTTGATAAAACCCAAACTTCATAATTACTTAAGTCAAGCATATAAACTAAAACACTAAATAAAAAGTTGATTTTTAAGGCCTGAATCAGAATTTTTAGGTAAAGCTTGAAGGAACAGTTTGTGTCTTTTTGTTTGGAGCTTTTTAAGTCGCCGTGGGCGATCAACTTGACCTGGTGATTTGAGATTGGGTCTGGAGGTGGAGAACTGTGCCGTGGAGCTGGGAAAAATAGGGGATGGCGGCGCAAATGGAGGGGGAAGCATCGGTATGAGTTTCAAGTTTTGAAACCTAATTTTACTGCACTTTGAGTTTGGGATCACCGCGGCTAGCATAGGCATGCGAGTGGTACGTGGATTTGAGGAAGGGTAGAGGGAAGACAGTGGAAGTTGTAGCCGGAGTTTGGTGGCCTCCGGTGGTGGGGGCACCGTGCGCGTGCCGTTGACAGGTTGGGAAGGAGTGGTGTAAGTGTTTTCCAGGTTTTGTGTTTTTTTTTATTTCACGCGCAAAACTCGAAGTAGGTAGTTGATTTTCTTGGGAAAGTCTCGCGTGTTACTCGAAGAAACGCAGGGGGGTGCTCGTGTTATTGGTGTACAGGTTTGTAAAACCTGATACAGTTTTTAACAGTTTCAACTGTTTTTGAAACTTGTGTTTTAAAATTTAAAATTAAAGCTAAAAGCTAGTGCTAAAATAAAGTTTAAATAATGGATTTAAGTCAGTTTTGAAATATAGTTGGAAGTAATTAAGTTTCATAATTTAAATTATTTTATTAATTTAAAAGTGCTAAATATTTAAGTAAATTCAAAAGAGTTGAATTAAAAAATGAAATATACATTGTTTGGGAAGATTTAAACAAAGATAACACCCAAATTGAAATCAGAACTTAAACTCTAGATAAGAAATAAAAGTAACGTTTTATGATTTAAATTGATAAGTTTTAAATATTAAATATGCTTTTAAAACATGTGATTTTAAAAGTGTTTGAAAATTAGTTATAAACTTTATTAAGGATAAAATTAGAATTTGTTTAAGAAGTAATTTGTAACCAATGTTTCATACATATTGGAAGTGAAATTAATCAATAATAAGATAATTTACTTTAAGTAATGAAGACTTATAGTTTATATGCATTAATTCTTAAGTTGATTAAGTAAGAATAATTAATGGTTGAAATTAATTAAACTAGTAATTATAGTGTAAAAGTAGTAATTGAAGTTAATTAATAAATTAATTAACTAATATGTGATTTAGAACTATAGATTAGATTTTTAAATTAATAATGGTTAATTAAATTATAATAATTAATATAAGTTGATTATGTTAGAAGGAAATAATTAGATAATTATTAATGAAGTTCATTAACCAGATTATGTTATAATTAATTAATATGATTAATTTTGTAATAAATTAATTAGATTAATTAGTTCAATAGTTTAAATGTCATTATTTATTTGAGAAGTAATTAAGAAATTAATTACTTATTAATTGTGTAAATTAATTTGAGTTAATTAATTTAGTTTAATTAACTGATATTTTGGAATTAAATTACTTAGAAAAGTAATTGAAGGATAATTAAGGGATGTAATTAACTGGATGATGTTGTTAATGGAAGTAATTGAAAATATAATTACTTAAAATTAATCAAGGGATTAATTAAGCTTGTTATTGAGAAGTAATTAATTTAGGATGATTAATTACTGTATATATTAATCAAGAGGATTAATATTTGTGATTTGAAGATGTGTATTCTTAATATAATTAACAAATGAAATGTAATTAGAAATCATTAATTAATATAATTAATGATGTAATTAAGAAATTGATTTATTTGACAATAATAAATCAACAAGACATTAAATGGAAATAAATCGATATAAATGTAATTAATGGATTTATTCAAGATTAATTTCTGTAAATAAATTAAAGGAAAATTCTGGAATGCAGTAAAGGATATTTAATCAAAGATAATTAATTTGAATATATAAGTAATGGATAATAAGATTTAATTTAAGTGAATTAATATTAATTAGTCATGACAGATAGACCATAGTTTGGCTAGTTGTTTCGGTTGATAACACAATGTAATTATGAAATGGATCCTTAATTGATTATCAAAGTTTATTAAAGTGGTATTTTCATTTCTTTTCAATAACAAGTTAGGTCAAACAAGTTAAAATAGTGCTAGGATTTCAATTGCTTGCTCTCTCATTATTTGCAAGAAAAATTACACACCTAGCTCAGGTAAACTGAGGCCAGATATACCACCCATGCACTGCCTTTCGGGCTTATGTGAGGGGAGTACAGAGCATGGCGAGAGTACACACTTTCGTGCATACACCTATCGACGGTAGGTGGTTTTTATTAAGTCTGTTCTTTTTTTTTATATATGTGTTCCATACATGCATAACCGTGAGGACTTTTAAATGAGTATGAAAGCACATAATCAAAGATTCCAAGTAATTCACCCATGCATAACCGTGAGGACTTTTAAATGAGAGTGAATACTTTAGATGTTATTATTTTGTTTTTTGTTTTATATATATATATTTTTTTTAAGAGAGAGAGAGTTTTGCAAAATCATCTCAGCACCATTTAACTTAGAAGACAAAAATGTTATATCCTTTACTTTAAATTTACCACTTTTTAAACAACGATTTTCAATTAGAACATACTTCATAATTAACATAAATGAACCTTCTTATATACTAGTAAAACCATTGTTATTTGTAATCAAACTTCATTTTTATTTTTGTTAAGACAAATAAATTTTCAAAAATTTCAATTTATTAACCAAAACTTATACTTATCCCATAGTGTTTCTTCAAAAATAAATCAAAATGGTAAAAAAAAATGTTTCTGAGATTTAGGAGTTTTGAGATTTCTTTTTTTTTTTTGAAGAAAATGAAAATTCAAAAATGCCACGAAAAACTAAAAAAAGAAATGAAAATGAGACTCCCCCCACACTTAATTTTGACTGTGTCCCCACAGTCGATGCATGATATAATGAGTGTAACGGGGAAAAATATGTACATATTTACAAAAGAGGGTTAACATTCTTACTAGACGTAGCTTGGCTCATGAAGGATCATGAGCTCCTCCTCTTGATTACCGGGAAATTCCAAGAAGGGTTTTAAACGATGACCGTTGACTTTGAAAATCGATCCATCCTTTGGGTTTTCTATTTCTATGGCACCATGTGGAAAAACAGTTCGTACCACAAATGGTCCGGTCCACCTTGATTTAAGTTTCCCAGGGAATAAATGAAGTCTCGAGTGATATAAAAGAACTTTCTGGTTAGACGAAAACTTTTTCCTTAGGATTGACTTGTCATGAAAAACTTTGGTTCTTTCTTTGTAAATTTTCTCGTTTCCATACGCGTCGTTCCTAAGTTCTTCTAGTTCGTTGAGTTGTAATTTTCGATTTTCGCCAGCTTCTTCATGATCAAAGTTTAAGTTTTTTATTGCCCACAACGCTTTGTGTTCTATTTCAACGGGTAAATGGCAAGCTGTACCGTAAACTAAACGAAAAGGGGACATCCCAAGGTTAGTTTTAAAAGCAGTACGGTAAGCCCAAAGCGCGTCGGTCAATTTCTGAGACCAATCTTTTCTATTTTTATTGACAGTTTTCTCCAAGATTTGTTTTATTTGTCGATTTGAAACTTCAACTTGGCCACAAGTCTGAGGATGATATGGAGTGGATAACTTGTGGGTTATCGAGTATTTTTTTATTAAAGTTTCAAAAGAACAGTTGCAAAAATGGGTTCCGTTATCACTGATTATTGTGCGAGGTGTGCCGAACCTCGAAAAGATGTTTTCTTTAAGAAATTTCACAATAATTCTGTGGTCATTGGTTTTGCAAGGAACGGCTTCGACCCATTTTGAAACGGAATCGACAGCGAGAAGGATATACAAGTTTCCAAAGGAATTGGGAAAAGGTCCCATAAAGTCGATACCCCATACATCAAAGATTTCGATCGTAAGAATGGGGTTTAAAGGCATCATATCTCGTCGAGAAATTCGTCCAAGCATTTGACATCGATCACAAGTTTTACAAAATTCAAACGAGTCTTTGAAAAGCGAAGGCCAATAGAAACCACACTGAAGCACTTTTTCCGCAGTTTTTCGAGGACCGAAATGTCCACCGCACGCTTGATCGTGGCAAAACGAAAGAACACTCCTTATTTCATTATCCGGAATGCAACGTCGGATGATTTGGTCGGGACAATATTTGAACAAGTATGGATCGTCCCAATAGAAATATTTCACTTGGGACATGAATTTGCATTTGTCCTGTTTGGACCAAGATGAGGGAGTTTCTTTAGTGACTAAGTAGTTCACTATATCAGCGTACCATGGATCGATAGAAATCGAAAGAAGTTGTTCATCGGGGAAGTTTTCATTGATCGGCAAGGAAGATGGTACGTTCGAAAGACGAGATAAGTGATCGGCTATGACATTATCGGATCCTTTTTTTCTTTAATTGTAAGGTCAAATTCTTGAAGTAAAAGGATCCAACGAATAAAACGAGATTTAGCATCCTTTTTAGCAAAGAGATATCGAAGTGCAGAATGGTCCGTGTATACAGTAATTTGTGACCCTATCAAGTAAGGTCGAAACTTTTCAAGCGCAAAAACGACAGCTAGAAGTTCTTTTTCAGTTATTGTGTAGTTGAGTTGAGCGTCGTTCAAAGTCATACTCGCGTAGTAAATGACATGAAGGATTTTGTTGATGCGTTGTCCTAAGACAGCACCAATCGCAAAATTAGTAGCGTCACACATGATTTCGAAAGGAAGATCCCAATTGGACGCGCAAATGATTGGAGCAGAAATGAGTTCGTTTTTGAGACGTTCAAAAGAAGAGATACACTCGGAGTTAAAATTGAAAGGAACGTCTTTTCCAAGAAGAGTCGTCAAAGGACGAGCGATCTTGCTAAAGTCTTTCACAAATCGTCGATAAAAGCCAGCGTGTCCTAGAAATGATCGAATGTCCTTAATAGATTTGGGAATGGGTAGATTCGCAATGACATCGATTTTCGCTTTGTCTACCTCAATGCCTTTATTTGAGATGATATGTCCAAGGACAATGCCTTGTTTGACCATAAAGTGGCATTTTTCCCAATTCAAAGTCAAGTGTTTTTCTTTACATCGATTCAAAACCAACTCGAGATGATGTAAACATTGAGAAAAAGAATCGCCAAAGATAGAGAAATCGTCCATAAAGACTTCTAGAAAGCGCTCAATCATGTCAGAAAAGATTCTAACCATGCATCGTTGGAAAGTCGCAGGAGCGTTACAAAGTCCGAATGGCATACGTCGATAAGCGAAGGTACCGAATGGACACGTGAAAGTCGTTTTCTCCTGATCTTCGGGAGCGATTGGAATTTGGTTATAGCCGGAATAACCATCAAGGAAGCAATAGAATTCGTGGCCGGCTAAACGTTCGAGCATTTGGTCGATAAATGGAAGAGGGAAATGATCCTTACGTGTTGCAGCATTCAGTTTTCGATAGTCAATGCAAACACGCCAACCCGTTTGAGTACGAGTTGGAATAAGTTCGTTAGCGTTGTTTTTTATAACAGTAAGTCCGGACTTTTTAGGCACGACATGAATTGGGCTAACCCATGGGCTATCGGAGATGGGGTATATGATACCATTATCGAGGAGCTTAAGAATTTCGTCACGAACCACATCTTTCATTTTTGGGTTAAGCCTCCATTGTGCATCACGAGTGGGTTTGGCTTCGTCAATCAAATGAATGCGATGTTGGACAATAGAAGGGCTAATTCCCTTAATATCGGTAATGGACCACCCAATTGCTTCTCTATTTTTCAAAAGAATAGAGAGAAGAGAAGTTTCTTGGTCATGAGAAAGATTGTTAGAAATGATGATAGGACAAGTTTAGTTTTCACCTAAGTATGCATACTTAAGGTGAGCGGGAAGTGGTTTGAGGTCCAACTTCGGGAGTTTTTCGATTGCAGAATTGGGCTGAGATTCGGACTCAACTTGAAGCAATTCAAAGGGAAGAGTGTATTCGATCTCGTTGGGAACTTCATGAAACAATTTTTCGTACTCGGCCTCGCGTTCATCGTTAAGATCAAGTGTTTCGTTTTCAAAGTTTTCTTGAATGGCACTAACTTCTAATGTTTGGTCACGAAGTTCGTTCGAGTGGCTTTCAAGATTGAAAATGTTAAGATCCAAAGTCATGTTTCCAAAAGAGATTTTCATCGAACCGTTACGACAATTGATTAAGGCGTTTGAGGTGGCTAAGAATGGTCGGCCTAAAATCAATGGAATTTGACTCGAGGGATTTATCACGGGTTGTGTTTCGAGAACTATAAAGTCAACGGGGAATATGAATTGCCCTACTCGAATGAGCACGTCTTCGATTTCCCCCACGGGCTTCTTAATGGAACGATCGGCAAATTGAAGCGTAACTTTTGTGGGTTTGAGCTCACCTAAGCCTAATTGTTCGTACACGGAGTATGGAATCAAGTTGACACTCGCGCCTAAGTCTATCAAACATTTATTAATCGTCTTGTCTCCAATTGTACACGAAATCGTAGGGCAACCAGGATCTTTGTATTTAACGGGCATGGATTGGGACAAGACTTCACTCAAACTAGCGGCTAAGAAGACTTTTTTGGGCACTTGAGTGTGTCTCTTTTGGGTGCACAAGTCCTTAAGAAATTTCGCGTAAGTGGGGACTTGCTGAACGATGTCAAGAAGCGGGATGTTCACTTTTACTTGTTTAAAAATTTCCAACATCTTTTCCATTTGGTCCGAGTGTTTCTTTGGTCGACGACGATGTGGAAATGGAACACGATACTCGGTAGGCGGGTCTACTCGAGTAGAAGAAGAAGAATTTTGATTGTCGTTCGATTCGACGTTTGGCTCCACGTTCTGTTCTGAGACGTTCGTTGTTTTAGAAGTATCGAGAAAAGTTCCCAGTGAATCATTTGGATTAACCACTTGATTATCGATTTGTTTACCAGAACGGAGAGTTGTGATAGCATTCAACTGGGTGACGTTGCTATCTTGAACAACATGTGCTTGATTTGAATTTGCGTTTTGATTTCTGGGATTTGGAAGGGGCTGGCTTGGGAATGTTCCTCGTTCATGTTCACTTACAGACGTGGCTAATTGACTCATTTGCATTTCGAGTTTCGCAATCGATTGGTTTGTGTTTTGCATATATGAAGTCAATAAATTTTGCAAATTGCTGTTTGATTGAAGGCTTTGAGTAGCTGCCTTAGCCAACGTTTCAAGGGTTTTCTCAAGCGAAGTTAAACGTTTATCGTCTTGTGGAGGATGAGTAAAATTTGGTTGTTGCGGTTGATTATGAGACGGGCCCACAAAGTTTGGTTGAAAATTATTGGGCTGAAAGGGAGGATTCGAAGCATTATTCGAAAATGCTTGAAAATTGGGATGAATCGTATTCGTGTTGGGATTGTTTTGGTTCCACGCAAAATTCTGATGATTTCTCCATCCAGGGTTGTACGTTGGAGAAAACGGGTCGTTTTTGGTTTTATTGAAAGCATTGATTTGTTCGACGGAATTGGGACACTGATCGGCTATATGATTAGGATCGTTGCATTTATAACACATTGGTTGGGAAGCTTGGTTCGTTTGATTCGATGAGAAAACGTTATCAAATTTTTTAATCATTGCGTCGATCTTAGCTTCCAAAGCAAAAGAAGATCCCGTCGAGTGTGCACTCGATCGTGGGTAGATTGATTTTTCGTTTGAGCGTTCCCATTGGGACGACTTTTCAGTGAGGTTTTCAAGAAATTGCCAAGCATCGTCATGATGTTGGGCAAGAAAATTTCCTTGGCACATTGATTCGAGCATGGTTCGTGAGCTATTTTCGAGTCCATCATATAAGATTTGGCAAATCGCCCATTTTTCAAAGTTATGGTGTGGACATTTTATCAAAAGCTCTTTGAATCTTTCAAAATATTTTCCAAATGGTTCGCCCTTGAATTGATGAAAATTTACAATTTCATTTCGAATTCTACTTGTTTTTTCTAAGGGGTAGAACTTTTTTAAGAAAGCTTTTACAAATTCTTCCCACGTTTTAATTGAGTTTGAAGGTAAGCTGTACAACCATTTTTCAGCGTAATCCGTAAGAGCAAATGGGACTAATGGAAGTTTGATTCCGTCATCAGAAAGTTGTTGAGTTTAATAGTTGCGCAAACTTGTTCGAATTTAGTCAAAAAGATGTATGGGTCATCGTGTTCGAAATTGCCAAATTTTGGAAGCGTGGCAATATGGTTCGAATGGATTTCGAAATGGTTACCCGTAGGGGCGGGTAATGTGATGCAAGATGGAATAGAAACTCTATTGGGAAAGATTCTATCCATAAGAGTTCGAGGGGCGTTTTCGTTCGCCATCTCGAGAGGATTGTCTGTTCGAGTTAAACGGTTTGTAGATGGGTCACGAATCCAAGTATTCGTTGTTGTGTCACGAGTCCAAGTACTCATGCACAAGTGAAAGTCGAGAGGAGAAAGAAATTAGAAACGAGTTTGGAGAATGAAAGAAGGTTTAAAAATGTTTTTGTTTTTGTTTTTTTTTGTTTTTTTAAAGGGAAAAAAAAAACTATTTACCAAGTGTAGTTTATTTCAAAAGAAAAGTTTGATTTTTGTTTTGTTTTTGAATTTTCAATTTTTTTTTTTGAAAAGATTTTACAAATTTTTTTAGATTTTTGTTTTTGAGTTTGTTTTTTAAATATGCATGAAATAATGCAACTAAATGAATGCAAAGGACTTAATTACAGTTTTCTGTCCTTAGTAGCTCCTAACCCAAAATTGTATAATCACACTTTGTCTTAAATCAACAAAAATATTTCTCAGCCAGGTAACGGACAGGGGTTATCGATGCACCACGAATCACCGTAGCAATGCAACCGAAGGTTTAAGTACCTTCAGAGGAACAACCAGTATAATATTTACGAATCAACGTAATTTTTATAACTGGTTATTACTCTGCCGTAGCTTAGACACCAAGAAATAAAATCGTTTAAGTAAAACAATTGTGAAGATACAATTAAGCCCTAAGTGAGCTCGTGACACCCTTAGGTCCAACGTCTAACCTTTATTATTAGTCAAATTCTACGATGAAATGCGTTTGTGGGCTAAGGAAAGAGTGATGAAATCCCTCACCTTATGTGAATTGGGGTATTGCCCTTAGAAAAGAAAAACAAGATGAGATGAATGCAAAGCAGAAATTAAACGTGAAATTTACAATGCAACTAAAATGAAGTTTGTTTTTGTTTTTGGATTTTTTTGAATTTTTTTTTTGTTATATATAAATGCAAATGCAAGCAACCAACAATGCACTAGGGATGAAAGCACAATACCAGAGCGTGCAGAGCGGCGATTTTAGCAAAGCAAAGCAATTATTTTTCCTTTTGGCAAGCAATTCCTTATAATTTTCTGCTTTGACAACCTGAAATGAAAAACAAGATATATTCAACAATTTTTATTGTTATTATTTTTTGGTATGTTTATCAAAGATGAAAAACAAAATAAGCGAAAAAAAACAATTGAAAATAAAATAAATGAAAAATGGGAATTAAACAAACTTGAAATTGTTTTTTTTTTTTTTGGAGAGGAAATTTAAAAGTCGGGTTTTACAAGGGCCCGACCCAAATTTACACTTAACATTAAGAAAAACTTTTAACCTTTAACGCAACACAATTAACCGGCCCAAACCAGAAAATACACCAAAGCTTTTATCGTTCCCACCAAACAAATCAAACCCCAAAACAAAAATCGATGCTTAAAAGAAAATTATCACTTGCTTCAAAGAAGAAGAGAAAGGAAAAAAAATAAAATTAAATCGATTTCCCACAATCAATTCAAGTCTCATTCAAATCTTGTAAGTGCAGGGGAGGAAGTCTCATTTGCTTGTGTGGCTTTCGTGGGATGTGGGTGTCGCGATGTGGTTCTAGGCGAGGGAGGAGGTGGTTGTGCGTGATTGCGTCGTGAATTGCGGTGGAAGTAGATGTTAGTCGAGAGGACTGTTCCAGGCGATGAAGCAGGTTGCGTCGAAGGCGATTGAGTTCGCAATTTCAGGTCGAGTGGTTCAGGGTTGCTGGTGGTCGAATTCGTGGTGGTTTGAGGTTGTCGCAGGGGATGTGTGGTGGTTTGATTTTGGTGTGTAAGTGTTCGGTTTGTACAGGTTGTATGTGGTCAGATGGGTGATGTGATGGAAAATGTATGAAGGCAGGGGGGTGCAGTGTTGAAGTGAATGTTGATGTTGTTGTCTGGTAGAAGATGGTTCTATGGTGGCAATTTCAATTGCAGGCAGGTTACAATTGAATGGTTGTGGTGGTTTTGAATGTGTTGTTGGAGGAAGAAATGGAGATATTGGCTGTGTAGGTACTGTTTGTTGATGAAGAGATTATGTGGGTTGTATGTAAATGATTGGAGAAATTTATGTTTTCAAGCAACAGAACAATAGGCAACAGAGCAACAATGTGGTTAGAGAAGAGTGGAGGTTGTGCAGGAGTTCGTAATGGCTTCTGTTGGTTATATTGTATGAAGTTGCTGTTAGAAGCTCTCTGGTGGGTGAAGTAGATGTATGGATGGTCGGGAAGCGAAAGAACAGTTGTAGTTGGTTTGGGGTGTTGTTGAACTGGTGGAGGAAGTGTGGGTGGTTTTGGTTTGTTTGGCAACTTGAAGTTTGTTTGTGGAAGTGAATGGGTTGTGTGGTGAAGCCGTATATGTTCTGGTGATGGTCTGCAGCAGTGATGGAAGTATGGTGGTTGTTGAGTGAAGCAGTAGTGGTGGTGGTTAGTTGAAATAGTGGCTGGATGTAATGGGCAGTGGTAGATGGGATGTAACAGTGAAGTGGTGATTACAGAGGTTTCTGACTGTAGAATGGTGGATGTAGCAGTGAAATGAAGGTAGGAAGGTGTTGTGTGATTGAACTGTAGTTGAAACAAGTGGAATGGTGAGGAGCAGCGAATTGTATAGGAAGTTTTGTATTGCTGTGGTTGATGAGGAGGGTGGACAGCAGTGTTTGGAAGGAGATTGTATTTGTGTGTGAATGTAGGGGATGATGTGCACAGTTTGGTATGTACAGAGGAGCAGCTGATGTTGTAGACAGTTTGGAAGGGGTGTGTTAACTCGGGTTTGAGAAGGAAGTTGGTTGAAATGTTTATGGCAGTTTGAAGAAGTGGTAAGGAAAGTTGAAGTTGTGAGATGTACAGGCAGTTTGAAGATGTCTGGTAGTGGAGGGTATGAAGGGTGGGCAGAAAATGCAATAGAAACCAGAGAGAATAGAAGAAACAGAAGTCAGTTGCTAAAACAGTATGACTATGGGCAATGCAACAGTAACAGTGAACCAAAGAAGTGAACTGAAAAATGTAAAGTGATGGTTTTGTAGAAATAAAATTAAAATGAATGTACTTGTAAACGAAAATGTCGATGCAATAAAATATTTTTTTTGTTTTTGTTTTGAAATTGTGAATTCTTTTTGTTTTTTTTAAATAGAAATGCAAATGCAAACGCAAATGGAAAACTAGAACAACATGCACACAAAACAAATGTCACAAAAATCACAAACAAACACACAAAATCAAAAAAAAAAATTCGAAGAATAGAAAAATAAAATCAAGACAACTCCCCGCAATGGCGCCAAAAACTTGTTCGTCGACGGAAATTTTATCGGATTAGAAAACCGTCGAACGAATTTAGAAATAAAATTTATACCGCAAGCGCACGGTGTACGAATGTAGCACGTGGCGAATACGGGTCGATCCGCAGGGAATTGATGATTTTAAAAATTTCTATTCAATCAAATTATACCAAAGTCGAGTGAAATTGTTGGATAGAACTAAAATGAAGCTAAACTAGAATTGAAATATGATTAGTAAACTATTGAACTAGAGAACAATTTAGAGGCAAATCCACTCTCATATTTTTGTAAATAAACAAACACATAATTTATGATCTCTAACTTTGATATTAAGTGAAATAATCATTGCATTTATCATAAGTATGGTTTTTTTATGTTATTAGTTAACATAACTCAAACCATCAAACTATAATAGAACAATTATACCACTTACAATTCTCATGAAAAAGAAGCCAAAGCAAAAACTATTTTAAGTATGATCTATTTACTATTGTAACTAGTAACATAGATCATCAAATTTCATTTTAACTTTTATTTCATAATCAAAAATTAATTAGCAAATGTTGATGTAAATTGTGTTTATGTTGAGTAAGAATAGCTCATTTGCATAAGCAATATAAGCTATTAAACCCACTTGTATAAACTTACATCAAAATTCACATTCATGAAGCATAACCAAAGAGATCATAAATCATAAAAAATGTTGAAATTACATAAAGTTAGAGAGCTTCATCACCCCTAAATTGAAGGGGTTTAGCTACACATTTGTGGCATTGAACATCACAAGTAAGTTTCAACATTAAAGAAAAGAAAATAGAAAATAAGCAAAGAAAGCAAAAGAGATTAGCTACTAACTACTTGCATAAATGTAAATCTAAGCTATGAACATAAGGAGAAAGAGAGCATATAAATAAACATTAACAATAAAACAAAGAAAAACATGTAGAAAAGAGAGAAGAAAGAGGCTTGGAAGCCATTTTTATTTCATAGAACATTGAGCTTACACTTTGATTTCTTAATTTCCTAAGTAAAATGAAAGAGTAGACGACGATCTTCATGTACATAAGAGGGCTATTTATACATGCATAAAACCCTAATTCTCTTTTTAGGGAGCTTCCCAAAATATCCTTGAGGTGGTGTAGCCTCCAAGTAATCATTAACATTCACTAATCCCCCACTTAATATGTACATGAAGCTTTAAGTCCTTCTAGCATGTGCTTAGCTTCTAATTGGAAGTTAGGTAAGTGGGTGGGGTCCTCCATGATCTTGAACTTGAATTATTTCCTCTTCATTCCTTTGTATTTCCTTGTGCATGCATGTATCTTCATATAAGCCTCTTCCATATGCATCCAAATTCCTATAAAAATAATCAAAAAATGTCCAAGTAAAAATTCTTACATTGACACATGCATAAAAATGACCGTTTTGCCCCTGAATGATGATGAAAATATGATGGTTTGGAAATAATTGAATTTTGGTTTTAAACATGTTAAAATGCCCAAATATGATGATTATTTAAATAAAAAGAGATAAAATATGGATGTAAATATATGCACAATTACGTGCACATCAATTAACTTAAGAAATCATTTGATGATTTGGTATGCATAAATTACTTAGTGTATTTAATGGAGTATAATTACTTAGAATAGTAATTAGATGATAATTACCTGGTGAAATTAATACAAGATGATTTGTAAGTGAAGTAATGTGAGTAATTTCTTTGTAAATTAATCAAAGGGTTGATTTATGGAAATAATTAATCATGGAATGATTAATTTGTTAATAAGTAATTGAGGGTAGTTAATTACTGATTTGTTATTAATCAAGGGGTGATTAATAATTGTGTTTAAGTAAAGATTAATCACTTAATTAATTTAAATAAGTAATTTAATATAAATTGAAGATCATTAATTAATATAATTAATGATGTAATTAAAAATTATTAATTAAGAAATAATTAATAAGGAAGTAATTAAATGTTAATCTACTATGAATGATTTAGAATAATTCATTTGAGAATTAATTAAAGACTAAATTACTTCTTGTAATTAGAGAATGGTTAATTAATTAGATTTATAATTAATAAATGATTGTGAGAGCAGGATTTATGGAATGAGTAATTAATTTAATTTATTTTAAATTAATTAAAGATGGAAGTAATTAATTTAATTCATTTTAAATTAATTATAGCTTATGGTTCATAAATCATTGCTGATGGATGATGTTGATATTTCATTGATTAATTGTGATCTCAGACATGAGATGGATAATGTCTATGTGATATGGATGTATAGTTTAAGTATGATAATGTTTAATTATCTGTTTGGATGATGATATTAATTATCTGTTTATGATGATGATGTGATTATCTATTATGAGATGTGAATTATCTATCTATGCATATTGATGATATTGAATTCACTGTTAAGACTAAATAGACAACTTGGCCTTAAAAGACATGTTTTGGATTTCGATGAGACCGGGATCGGTTTTCCATACTAGGAATATCCGAAAACCACATCGTTTCCAAATTAACGTTAGGTCGTGAATCTGAAGTGAAAATGAAGGTTCTGAATGCAAGGATTATCGTCGTTAACTCTGAGGGTGATTCCAAAATGAGTGTAACGAGATGATGCCTTCGGTTTCGTTCGAACCCGGAACGAACTTGTATGGATTGAATGCTTTCAACACATCGTCAGGCGGACGATGAGCATTCTAAGAATTATGTTCTATAAAGGTAATCGTAACCTCAAGCCTCATCAACCGGGAATGGCTAAAACAGGGGAGGTGCACCAAGGTTAGGTGGGTCATGCCCAAGCAGGACAAGGATATTCCCCTGTCTAGATGTCCCTTTTTATTCGGCTTAGTGGGCAGTTGGTCTGCAGCCAACTGCGGGGTTTATCTTGTTCGGGACTGTTCAGTAAGGAATGGTTCCGGGCTTGTGTTGCAGGGGATGAAGGGAGTAATCCTCGATACGTTGATCTAGGCCACGTACTGTGACGGGCGGTACCCCAGTAGCCCTGCCATTGTATGGAATCCACAATCCAATAAGTGCCTACGGTTTTGATTGTATTACCCACTTTAGTGGCTGGTAGCTGGAATTTAATGAATGTAACAATTTCGGCTATTTTCTATTTACTTGAAAACCCTAGACCTATTATAATATCATTGGATTTCCTATCAAATGTTTTGGTTAGCGTAAGGTAAAAACTTTTCCATGTTTATGTGTGGGAAGTCTTACGTGATACCTTTTGTTTTCAAAGGATTTTTCAAAATTAAGCAACTTTAACATGTTACTCATACCAGACCCATGTCTGACCCGAAGTTTATTTTTGTTTTTCATAAACTCTCGGGTACCCAAATTTTTACGGGTAGCCAAGGGATTCAGGTTTAGCTTTGACGAATTCTGGAGGAGCAATGGAGCAGGAGGCTTCAGCGTTTAGATATATATTTAGTTCCGCTGTGTGGTATCTCTGTGATGTATCGTGTATTGTGTTGTATTAACTAGACAGGTGTTTATAACTGTCTAGTATGTGATGTACTATATGTAGCACTCTGATTGATGTTATATATTATGTAAATACTTATGTGATTAATATATTTTATTCGTTCCGCTGTGAGATTCTGATGTTGTTCTTTCTTCTCTATCTTTTCTATTTTCTCACCCTTTTCTTTCTTATTAACGATGCTACTTCCTGGCGTAGGAAGTGGGGTCGTCACATTAATGGCAAGATATAATTACTATTACTTACAATGATTAAATCTCAAAACATACCTTAATACAGGGAAGATAATTAATCCAATCGTTTCCTTTGAAATCCAATTTTCTATGTTAAACCCAATATCTATATACTAATTTAATTCCAACATTTAGTTACAAATGTAATAAAACCTGTTCATTATATATTTAAATTTCAAACAGATCCTTTTATTTTGATTTACATTCTTATTATCAAATCAACTATTCCCTTATGCAATTGATTAACATAAGTTTTACACTCACCACTCAACAGTTAACGTTTCTTCTTATATCAATTGTAATATTTACATTAATTCCCCATTAATTACCAAATAAATTTCTAACAGATTTAATAATAAGAAAATAAATAAAACAATGGTTATACGTTAATAATCCATATCTATTAACTTATTGTTTACAAACAAAGGTTAATACATTTATGTACAAAATAATTGATTTCATACTCCATATTAAAACCAATTGCAATTAATAACATAAGATTACATCAATTTATACATCGTTTATTATATTCCTTATTAACCTTTATTACTTAAGTTGATTGAAATTACGTTAACATAGTATAGTAGTCAATTACATTTAATCAATATTAGCCAATTATATGTTTTATCTCATTAAATTATTTGTTTTAAGATTTATCTTAAAGTCAAAATTTCTAATCTAATAAGATTCAATTTAATAAATCATAAATTTTAATTTCTGACAATATTAAAGCCCAAAACCTTATTAAATTTAATATTTTTAATTATCAAAATATGGGTTGTTACAGTCTTCCCCACTCAAAACTTTTTCGTTCTCGAAAAGGAACAAGAAGGAATTGAGGAATTCAAAATATTTTATTCAAAATGATCAATTTATAAACAATTTAACTTACATATTTAAATTTAATATAAATCTGAAAATAACTCCATTCGGTTATTGAATAAAAATTTAATTTTCTGGTATTTGCCCTTGAAGAGAAAAGAAATATTTCAACATATCTAAAAATTCAATTAAAACATTTAACCTCATTCACTAAGTAAAAATATAAGATATATTTAAAACATCCTCATAGCATTATGCAAAGATTTTTCAAAAGTCTAATACAATGTTAGAAATTTATATCAAAACATAATAATAAGCTTTAAAATAAGGTTCCTTAAATCCAAAAAATTTATTAGACTCACTATTTTTTAAAATAAGTATAAACTCTATATTAATAAACTGAAACTAATTGTATACTCAAATCTTACATTAAATTTCTAAATCAAAATATAAAATTTCATGCCTTCATATTTAATTTAAACACTTGTTTCAAAATGAATATTCTAATACAAAATTCAAATAGTAAATAAACCTATAAACTTTACTATTAGTACTTCGAAATCAAGTAAATATTTCAAACTATACTTCCAACATAGGGAATCAAATTTATCTGTCAAGTATATTGCTATAAATAAACTTCGCAAATCAAATTTTTTTTTCTTCTTTCCATTTATATGATATCTTTAAATCATACATTCAAAGAAACTTATATAAATTTTACTTGAAATATTCATTTGAAAGCTTTATTTGCAAATCAATCATCTTTAATACTTTTCAAAAATTCATTTGTAAAGTTTCTTGCTTCATTTATAAATACCATTTAAATATTTTAAATAACATCTTTATAAATATATGTAAACTATTTGAAAATAATTATTTACATCATTACTTATATTTGCAAAGAAGCTATTAAAAACATTAAATCCATTATTTATAAATTTATTATTTTATCTCAAGATACTTTCCAAATATTATTAATAAATCAATAATCATTTACTCTAAATATATTTTATTTAATTATTAACTTCTAAAATATTTACAACACTGATAATTTACTATTAAACCATGTTGTAAGTTATTAAACAATATTTTAAACATTTTAAAGTATTTAGAATTGACAAAAAAAGACCAAAATGTCTTTTATATAATACTTTATCAAAATACTTTTATAACACGATGTCTTAGCGGGTTTATCCTCGTTCTTGCAGACTTTGGCCATGCGTTGATCAGGCGGAAAGCTAGAATTCTTCAAGTACTTAGTAGGCCTGTTTCAACAACCAGTGAAAATACTTGAAAAACCTTTAAAACAGATATGGAAAGTACAATCCAAACAAAACAACCAAACCAAAACCTTTGTCCAACCATGGTTCGCAGATACACAATGGTTACGCCTGGATCCCCCAGGAAACAATCTGTATCTTTTAGCTTTCTCAGCCCTGCGAGTTACGCCATGATGACTAGTAGGGTGCAGGATGCACAATGGTTACGCCTAGGTCCCCCAGGAAACAATCCGTACCCCTAGGCTGTCTCAGCCAGGCAGTTTCTCTACTAATGCGACCTACACAGATTGCAGGATACACAATGGTTACGCCTGGATCCCCCAGGAAATAATCCGTACCCCTAGGATAGACTCAGCCAAGCAGTTGCGCTATGCAGTCGCGAGAGAAAAAAAACCATGGGTTACGCCACGGTGGGAACACTCGAGTATCACATCCGGAAAACCAAAAATTAAAGAGAATAATATCGATAGAATGAATCCACAATGTGGCCACAAAGCGGATATCAAGCAGAAGGCACTTTCCATATCTTTACTTCGAAATATATATCATATAGTACCTTTCCAAATACTTTCAAATATCATACTTATATAAAGTCCATTATATATAGGATTCCATTTTCAAATCGAATACTTTCCAAATCAATAGTATATCAAATCACACTTATATAGGCTTCGATTAAATAAAATTCTCTTTCCAAATTGAGTACCTTTCAAATCAATAGATTTCAAATCAACTTCATACTTATACAAATCCATTTTATATAAGTTTGACCATTTCCAAATCAAATACTTAATAATATAAGGTTCTCAATTTCAAATTATTTCTACATCAATTCAGTTTCAAAATCATATATGATTTCACTAATTTTCTTCCAAATTAAATATCTCAATTTCAAAGCTCCCAAAATAATAGGTTTAGAAAATAATCCCAGTTTCCAACTTTAGAACTATCCCTTTAAAACCTTTAAACTTTTTATTTCTATATGAAAAATCCAAATTTCCTTTCCGCAAATTATTTATTTAACAATAGTTTCAAATTTACTTAAGTCATACCCTTCATACTTTAAACATACAAAACTAAACTTATATTCTTGATCAAATATTTATACTCTTAAACCTTGATTTAGAAGTGCTCGAACCTTCAAAATAGTCGGTGAAATCAAATTTCAAATCCAAGAGTTGGAAATTAGCAACAAATCAGTAAATCAATTTTTTAATAATAGAGTTATACTAAAACAAAATTTAAAATTCGAGGATTGAACACCGGTTCATTTCAAATCATTTCAAATATATATACATGTATCTTTCGAATATCAAATCATACTTCGGAATTGGAAATCAAAATTGGTTTCACAAAATCACTCGCATAGCAAAGCTACTAAAGTGGCCACTCCCCCACTCTGAGACTCGAAAATCAATGTCGATGATGCATGCACTCATCACCGAAATTATTTTCCAGCGGCATAAGTGAGTTCTGGACTTCTATTTTCTTGAAAACTTCATTGAAATATCTTTGAAATCATTGGAATTCATTTGAACTCATTTGAAACATTTCTTATTTGGAAAATACTACTAGTTGTATTATTATTATATATATTTCCAAAATCTTAAACTAATTACAATACCGGAATCCAATTCTCGAATTTCAAATTTAACCCTTCAGTTATAAATCATTTTTAATCTCATCGATTAACACAAATATCACTTCATACTTTAATATTTGTTTCACGGAATTTCTTCATTTAATATAAACATTAATATATTCAATCTTTTAATATTGCTTGTATTTCTCTTTAATTTAAATTACATTTATTTCACATGTAATATTTCTCATTTAAAACTAATTTATTTGCAAATCATTTCATAAGGAATTTCTTTACGATCAATTTATAAAACTTAATTCCTTTTTATAAGATATTGTTCGAGTTTAAAGTTATCACAACTTTATTTATAGCCATTTATTGCAACATCTATTTATTTCATAACAATTTACAAGTCATGGCTTTATTTGTAATCATTTCACTTTTAATTCATATTGCTTATTCCATTTAGTTTCATCTTTACCGTTAAATTTATTTATGACATGTTTCATAAATGTTAATTAATTTTATAAACATATTTTTTCCAATTTAATTTCATTCACAACATTTCCTTAATCACAATTTCAATTTAAACATCCCAAGGCTTAAAGTTCACACTTGTATATTATTACATTACATGCTAAGAATGTATACCCCAATTCTATTCATTTACTAAACATAGATATAACAAATTAAACCTTATTTTATTTTCTTTCAAATTAAGGTTATCAATTCAACTATATAATTCAACCTAATTATCAAGTTTCACTCTTATATTAATACAAAAAGGTTTCGATTATCCAAAATATCCAAATATTCCATTTTTTCCAATAGATGAAACTACATGTCAACAAACAACAAAATTCACATCAACATTTCAATTTCATAAACAAATATCCTAATTATTCATTTTATTCTCTTTAGTACACCATTATTAAACTAGTGTTTAGTCCATTGATTCAACCAACAATAATTAACCAATGTTTATAATTGGATTAAATACAATATGTCAACACAAATGATAATAATTAAATATTACCATTTCATAAATCAAACACATTACAAATAAATATATTAGTCTTAAAATTTTATTCCTTTATATATATCATATAATATTAGGAAAAATAATTTCATTTCAAGATTTATATAAAACATTTTTATAACACTAACAAATACGCGCTCTCGTATATACCTCAGACAACTTATTCTAGGGTATTACTACCATATCTCTAATGAGTTAACCTCAAAAGGCTAAGGTATGTCTAAACCAAAGCTCTGATACCAACTGTAACAGGCCGCGCCAGTGAGGTAACGCCTACCATAGCATAC
Organism: Allium cepa; assembly: GCA_030765085.1. Classification (NCBI taxonomy): domain Eukaryota; kingdom Viridiplantae; phylum Streptophyta; class Magnoliopsida; order Asparagales; family Amaryllidaceae; genus Allium; species Allium cepa. Next base: position 866,847,340 of record CM060943.1, on the reverse strand, counting down.
ATTGGTACCTGTGTTCTGCCTTTACGGCCAGCCTCTCGACTGCACCACCAACCCCCGCGGAGACATGTAGGAGTAAGAGTCAACCGTTCGCTACCAAACCAGGAAGCGAGAACCCCCTATCATACTGCACCCTCTAAGTGCAATGGCAGACACACATGTCGGAATCAAACCATTCAAAAGGTAGGAATGTTAATGGGGTAAATAAGAAGAAAAAGAAAAAGAAAAATAAAAAGGAAAGAAAAACAAAATACAGAATCTCGCAGCGTAACGACAAAATATAATAATCAAATAAACAGTTCATGAAGCTGTTTTACAAATAACATGTCATTACACTTTTACAAATTCAAATCAGAGTTATACATATATCATAAATAACCAAATAATGCAGCGGAACACAGAATGTAGTGGAATAATAAATACCAATAATATACTGAATCTTCATCTTCGTCCACCAGAAATAGTCTTCAATGATGAAAAACTTAGGCTGACCCGAGCATAAAGGAAAATAATACACTCGAGTCAGAACTAAAATTCTTATGCAAATTAAATCAAAGTATATGAAATAAGGAATGCAGATAACTACATTTTTGAAGGTTCAAATTTCTGAAAATGTTATTGCTTCCACATTCAAAATAAAATGGATTTCACAATAGATCCATTCTAGTAAATTACAAATTTACAGAATAATTCCTAGTTAAATTTCATAGTTTTAGAGATTTGATTTATAAAAATGTTCCAAAGTTTCAATATTCACTTTTTTTTGGAAACTTCCCAATGTTTCAAAATTTAATTTTGAAAACTTTCAAGTAAGGTAACGATGGTTTACTTTCCAAAATCATTTTTATGGTTCAAATAGTAAATCTAAACATACTATTTTTTCTCTGATGTAAATACTTGAAATTCATGGTTTTTACATCCTTATTCAGTGTGCGAATAATCAATATGAAATTTAAATAATTACAATAAACTATAGGGTGATAACAAAGATGTATCAAATAAATGAACAAATATATATTCAATCACAATAGCATCCATCACAACATACAATCAACATTCAAATCAATCAATTCAACAAATCAACCAATTCAATAATATGTCACAGTAATTATTAGTCATCACATATTGGAATTTAGCTATTCAAATTAAATATTAATAAATATTCCAAACCAACAATCAAAAATTTATCACTATATGACCTGGTTTAACTTGTAATAAAATTTTAGTATTTCGTGAGTGAGTTTAAACACTCAACTTTTGGATTTCTCGTTTCTAGTCGGATTTGGAACCGCTACTACTTCATCCTTTTGAGTTGTTTCCTTCTATCTTAATCTTTTTTTTAGAATGTTTTGGAAGAGATAGAGAAGTTGTTATAGATCTGGACTTAAAGAAAAAGATTTGGAAAAAAGAAGAATGTTTGAAAAAGAAGAAGAAAATTTAAAGAAGATGAAGAATTGAAAAAGAAAAGGAAGATTTCAAAAAGAAGAAGATTTGAAGAAGAAGAAACAAAAAGACAAATAATGAAGTAAAAAAAAAGAAGAAGGAGATTTAAAGAAAAAAAATGAAAACGGAAGGAGGAAGGTGAAGAGAGAGAAAATGAGATGGAAGTTTTATTTGGAAAATGAATCTATAGAAGATGAGATTAGAAAATGAAATATGACTAAAGGAATGAAAATGGAAACAAATGAAAAGCTAATAAGGTATATATAAACAAACTACGAATTGAAATAAAGTAAAATATGAACAACCCTAAAACGTAGTATTGAAAGATGTGAACTAAATGAATATGAGATGATAGAAGAAATAAAATGCAAATAAATAAATAAAATTATAGATTATTTAATAATAAGGAAATAAAGGTGGAGAGACAAAATGCACGTTTAGTTTTAAATGCTTTAGGCATTGATAATACTTAAGGAAATGTATGTAGGGATAGAAAATTTGCAAACCAAAGGAAAATAAAAAAATTTATAACCAAAAATGAGATGGAAAGAATTAAATATAGCCTAAAAGCTTAGGCTTAGGTATTAAACCGAAGGAGAAATGAACGGACCAAGTTTTAATAATGAGGTAACTATTTTAAAACGTACATGCAATAAATAAAAAGAAATGAAGGGACCACATACACATTTTGAAATTCAATTTCTTTCGTAACGTAACCAAATTAATTTCATTCACTCAAATAATAATCAATTTGTACACATACAAATTTTTATCTACGCACAATTAATAAAATTATACCTACCTTAAAAATGAGAACGTTCAATTCTTTTGTTTCCATTAAAGCACCATTTCTGTTTAACACAAAATGTATGTTTCTTTTATTAAATCTATTAATTACAATTGAAGTTTTCTTTCCCTTTAATCGAAATCTTTCCATTACATTAATTGTAGTCAATAACAAAGTTAAATTTCAAAATAGATAAACCAAAATGGACGAGAAATAGGATAATTGTTTCCTTAAGTCATTTAAACATTTTTATAAATTTGTTGTTTTACACCACCGTAATAAATAGCTTACTTAAATTATATTCCTATTCTTGAAATCAATATGTATGCTAAAACAACGTTCAAATAAATGTTTATTTCCTTTTTTTAACAAATCATTCTATTCTTTACTCTAATGAAATTAAATCTACATTCAGAAATGAAATATTTCAAGGCAAGGCTCGCGTGTAAATAAATAAAACTTACTGGAAGACCAAAAGAGGCATGTATTTAATGAAGGAAAGTAGTAACAAAATAAAATAAATGAAAGCGACAGATTTAAATTTGAGAATGTATTCCGTGCATAGAAATCACAAATCAAATATACTAAAAAGAACAATTCATTTTAACATATTTTATTAACCCTAGTACGCTCAAATTTACACACATATATGTATTTTTATTTAGTAAACAGTAAATAAAATTAAACACTACAATGAACATACTGAGGAGTGTCACCCCATACATTAAAAGATGAACTGAGACCCCAAAGTCAAATTTGAAACGGAATAAATCTCCTATGTTAATATGCTAACTATTCCAAATCAAAAACTTAACCAAACCTTCAAGTTGTTTTCTTACCATTTTATTATTGTATTTATTTTTTAATTAAATTCAAATTAAGGAATATTTAGATAAATCAAATATTCCAACTAGAAACGTACAACAAAATTCAATTCTTTGTTTTAATGAAATTAAATTAACATTCATAGATGAAATATTCACTTTATTTGATAAGAATATTCTTATGAAGAAACCATTCTTTTCTTTTATTTTTATCAAAACATGTTTCTTTTTATTACACATTCATTCACAATTAACACCTCCCCCTTTAAAACCAACTTATATTTAAAGATTATCCCATTAAAGAGTCACAGAAATAATACTTCATACAACTACATCATTTCTTTATCAATTAATTTCATATAATCGTTATATTTGTACCAAATTTAAGTGCTTACAATTTGAACGTAATATTTCTCAATTAAATTCTCAATATATTTTTAACACAAAACATATGTTGCACATATCATTAATTAATTACCATTTACTTCTATCTCTTATTAATGGAAAAATATAATTACTATTACTTACAATGATTAAATCTCAAAACATACCCTAATACAGGGAATATAATTAATACAATCGTTTCCTTTGAAATCCAATTTTCTATGTTAAACCCAATATCTATATACTAATTTAATTCCAACATTTAATTACAAATGTAATAAAACCTGTTCATTATATATTTAAATTTCAAACAAATCCTTTTATTTTGATTTACATTCTTATTATCAAATCAACTATTCCCTTATGCAATTGATTAACATAAGTTCTACACTCACCACTCAACAGTTAATGTTTCTTCTTATATCAATTGTAATATTTCAATTACATTAATTCTCCGTTAATTACCAAATAAATTTCTAATAGATTTAATAATAAGAAAATTAATAAAACAATGGTTATATGTTTAATCCATATCTATTAACTTATTGTTCACAAACAAAGGTTAATAAATTTATGTACAAAATAATTGATTTCATACTCCATATTAAAACCAATTGCAATTAATAACTTAAGATTACATCAATTTATACATTGTTTATTATATTACTTATTAACCTTTATTATTTAAGTTGATTGAAATTATGTTAACATAGTATAGTAGTTAATTACATTCAATCAATATTAGCCAATTATATGTTTTATCTCATCAAATTATTTGTTTTAAGATTTATCTTAAAGTCAAAATTTCTAATCTAATAAGATTCAATTTAATAAATCATAAATTTTAATTTCTGACAATATTAAAGCCCAAAACCTTATTAAATTTAATATTCTTAATTATCAAAATATGGGTTGTTACATACTAGTTGTTTCACACTACTCTGTTTATTATTATATTCAATCTTCTTTATATTTTATTTAAGTGGTATAAACTATTTCTCTTACCCATTTATTCAAACTCTCATTAAAACATCCAAATCATCTTTAAATTACTTAATTATTATTTTAAAATCATTCAAAAAAGATTTAGGAAAGAATTGTTAAGTTTAAAATTACGTTTCAAAAGTTATTAAAACAGTTGAGAAAAGCGTTGCGAAAAGTGTTGCAAATAGTGTTTTAAAAGCTATATTCTTCAAAACGGCTTTTATATCATTTAGATATCCATATCAACTTAAATTACTTTTAAAAGATTTTTAAATATTTTTAGAATTTAATACATATTTTTAAAACATTTAAAATATCAATTTTAAACTTTGGCCACTTTACTACAAAAAGCGCGATTTTTTAGAAAATTGATACGGACATATTTTAAAACATACAAGATGAAATCTTGATTTTCTTTCTTTATTTCTTTAAATGTTTATAAAACATTTTTAACTCATTTTAAAACTATTTCCAAAAGGTTTTAGCATTCCATATATACCATTTCATTTTCAAAAGAAAAGTGATTTCCTTTGTGCTTATCTACGCGTATTAACGTGACTTGGAAAAAAATTTAATAATCATATCAAACAATCAATACTGGATGATCAAAGCATATAAAAGCATCCATAGAAATCATAACACAAAATCAAACATGTATATATATACAAATAGTGATTTTAAATAGAGTTTCTCACCAAAAACCAAAGCGGTTAACTTCCTACCAACATTCTAATCAACCAACACTTCACTAATTAATCCATCCTCCATTTAAACACTAGAAAACAACTTTCCCTTCCTTCGAATTGCTCGATCCAGGCTTGAGACGGATGCGGGCCGAAAGTATAGATAAGAATTGATAGAGCTTTGACCTTGAATTCTCAAAATTAGACCCGAAAAATAGGTCATCTTCTTGCTTGTTTTTGACCCTCTTACTGCCAAAATTTTTAAACCTTGTTAACTAAAAAGTTGTTGAAAATTCTTTTCTATTGAATTTGAAAAAATAATCACTTGTTTTTGATTAGTTTTGAGGAACCTATGGTCAAAAGAAAAAGCAATATTCTCGAATTCACCAATATAAAGCCTGAAAATGTACTTCAAAGAATTGAGTTTCAGGTGTAGCAAACCTCAAAACTAAAAAAAGTGATCACCATAAAAGTTGCAGCCACAGGAATTTTATATGGTTAAAAAAAAGAATTTGTTGATTTGGATCATTTATGATCAAAATAAAATGATCTTTTCTTTGGCTTAAAAACTAGGCCAGAGAATATACTGGAAAGTAGTGTATTTTTGACATAGTTATCTTTATAATGAGACAAAATGGTTAACATGAAAGTTATAGCTACTGTAAAAATATATAATTTTAAAAAAGAAATTTTATATTTTGGTTCTCATTTGAAGAAGTTATGGCCAAGAGAAAAGAGGTAAAATATGGAGAAAAGAGGAGTTTGATTTGAAGAGGATAAACATTATTTTTTTCGAATATTTTGTAAATATTTTGACATTATTTCTTTATAATTTTTTTATATGGCATGGAAGCCATTAAAGAGAAGAAAAGGAAGATTAAGATTCTTGAGAAAAGAATAATAAAAAATGTGAATGAAAGTGAAGAAGGAGGTGAATATTTATAGAAAAAGAAAGAAGTAGTAAATTTACTAAAGTAACCTCTTACCAAATTACCAAACTAACCATACTTCAACCTAAAGAAATCTCTACTTTTTCAATACTTAACATCATTTTTCACATCCTTACTTTATATCTTAGTCACTTAAAGATTAAATAAAGAATATCACAATTATGTTGGCTTTGAGTTGATGTGATTCGATGTTTACTTTTTCTTACTTTTGTTAATTCTTACTTACTTTTACTAATGACTTCTAGAAGTTTTCTAATTTTATTAATAAAAGTTAACATGTTTAGTTATTATTGTAATATATATGTTAAAATATGTTAATGAAGGTGCGATAACGTTGTGACAACTTATTTTGAACAAAACGCTGATTTTCGACAAAACGTTTTACGGTCATATTTGGACATTTTTGTGAAACTATTTGTTCATGTAAACCAAACTTCAAAATAAATTTCTTATTATATTTAAATAATTAGTACAAATATATTTGACTTGTAAAATAGTATAAAACAATATCCAAATCTATTTATAAAAATATGACATCGATTTAATGGTAAGCGACGAAATTTGTCAACTTTATAAAACAAGTTTTATATATTTATCAAACCATTATAAATTAAATTACTATTATTATTAAATGAATTTGATTTCAATTATACGTATATATTTAAATGGAATTATTTATCCTTTAAACAAATTTCATGAATATTTATCCTACTTTATCGGAATCCGACTCTTGTCAATTTTACAATGGAAATCCAAAATCATTATTCAATATCAAATATAAGTTTACCACACTTATTTATCATATAAAACTTTATTGTTTAAGTTTGAAAATTCTACATTTTAATATTTAAATAAATTAAATATTTCATTTCAAAGTGATAAATTTACAAGTTGTTAGATTGTCCCCTACTTAAAAGAATTTCGTCTCCAAATTACCCTGAACCTAAACCCACAATATTTTACCTAAATCATTATTTCACAAACTTAAACCTATAAGTTGTACCCAATTCATCTGTATATAATATTTGATTTGATCTTCCATTCGAATCCACAACTTTATTTCTGAACTGATATAAATCTCTTGATCCTTTAGTACGGACTCTGATCAAGGTTCTAGATTAGATACACTTGCTTTCCTTGCATAGCTCCCAACTATGGTAGAAAACTCGAGTAACTAACCACAAAACATCATCAATGCTCGCAGTCAAAAAATGGAGTGATAAATTCATTTCCAAATCAGTGTAAACACCTCAAAGTTCCATACTCGGATATTAAATCAAAATTTGTGTGATGAAATGATTTACGTATAAATTACGTATTTATTAATATTGTTTTTTTCTCAATTATACCAAATTCTCTATATTCACATCCTTTTTTCATTCATTTTTTTGGTATATTTCCTTTAATACTACTATGTTTTAATAATCATTTTGTAAAATTATTACTTTAGTTTATTATTTCTTATAAACACAACTATGCAAATCCATCACATTTAAAAACCTAAATCCAAATCCTTATTTAATGTAGAATTCATTAGTAAAACTTTATCAAGGTTACAATTACATTTAAAGAGTCACGATTTTACTTAAGTGTATAAATAGTTCAGGACTTAAATCAATTTTTGTATTATACCTTTTTGCATCCTAACAGTATATATGTACACACAAATCCAAAATTCCCAATCGGTTTTATATTCGAGTGAATTTATAGGTTGTTATCATTTAAAATTCATGATTGCAAATAAATTTCCTCACTTTTAAATCCTTTTATTTATAATCTCATTTATAAATTATATTTATTCAATTTCATTTACTTAAAACATTACGCAATGGTTTATCTTTTACTAGAATATTCTATAAATTCCTTAGCTTTAAGTTTGGTGTGATTCAAAAATTTTCGACTATCCAAAATCGTCGAGAATCCCGCTTTATCTTATCAATTAGTGATTCTAAATTTATCTTTGGTTTAAACACTTTTATGAATATTACTAATTAATTTATCAATTAATGATTCACATTATCTCTTTAACTTACGAAAATTATATATATCGAGTAACTCCTAAATAATACTAAGAAACTGGGTGCTACCAATAGTATTATATATTCTCTTAGCAAGAAGAGTGATACACAAGAGAAGTGTTTACCATCCGAACACATTTCCTTTCCATTTTTAGCTTATTTTTGAGCCATTCGAACTAGTAATCATAAAATATCTCTTTTTATTTGAAATAATACCCTTTTCAAAATCCTTTAGAGATTACTTTTGTCTATAAAACCTATTTTATAACTTCTTTTGATCTTATATTATTAACTTCATTTAAATTACAATAATTCTTTTAAATTATTCGACATTTAAACTTTCATTCCTTTATATTTTCCTTTTACATAATCATATTATATTTTGTTTTATCTTATATGTCCATTCCTTAAACCAATCTTACTATCAAACACCTTATAGTCAAATTGTGAAACTTTATTCATAAGATATTTGTATTTTAACTTTAAAATTATTCAATTGATCAATTTATGATAGTACCATAAAATTATCATTTCTTAATTTGTTATTTTGCAATAAGTATTAAAGATTTTAATTACCTAATCAGATTTCTTACTTATCGATTATCCTTATGAAACATCTTATAGTCAAACTATGAAACTCTAATCACAAGATTTTTATACTTAAATTTCACTAATCTTGATTTTTAACTATATAACTTTTCAAATTATATACTTTGTAATCAAAATAAAATCCTAGGTATTTTTACAATTTTTCAAAACAAAATCTTGATATATAACATTATCAAATACGCGCTCATATATAATATTCTTAACTCATTATAGGGTGTTAATAACCAAATCTATAATGAGTAACTCATCCTAAGACATTACTAATCCTATCTCTGATTAGTCTTTACCCTACAAAAGTCAAGGTTCTCACTTAACCTTCAGCTCTGATACCAAATGTGATGACCCGTCTTTCCGTACCCTTTGAATCGACAAAAAAACACACATGTCGAACTTAAATTGCATGAAATGAAGGAATATGAAGGGTAATAAAGAAAAATATACAGAATAGAATCTCACATGAATGGAACAACATATAATATTGAACAAAACTTTATAGTGGAAATTTTTTAAAAACATATATCAGAGTCTAACCTAAATTCAGCTTGGACAGTTATAAACATCTATCCTTAAAATTGCTGACAAACGTCTAACTAAAACTAACAAACCATAGCAGATAATAGAATATGTCATACATAGATGAATATCTCCGCTCTCCTCAAGAAACTTCATCCGTCTTCAACCAAACCTGAAACTACTCGGATCTGACCCGATTACGGAAAATACCTGGATCAGGCTTGATAAACCAACATGAGAAACTCAAATATAAATGAAAGTGTCATATATCAGCATTTGAATAAAATCCTTTGAAAAGAAAGAGTATCTCATAAGTCTACACCTTCACATAAACACGGATGGTATTTACCTTATGAAGACTAAAATACTTTTGTATCAAAACATTTGATATTATTTTTAATGACACTCTTTGAAAACCTTTGCAAATAAACTTATTAATCTTATCCGAAATAGTTACCCACATAGCATTTCGAGGCTATTCGTTATGCCAATACAAACAAAATGCAGCTTCTTATTGGAGAATGGATTTCCATACAAATGACCAGGTGAAGGGACTACCTTCCGAGAGTACATCTCTAGAGGAATGTACTAAGGACCATCACAAATGATTCTCTACCAACACAAGACCGGTCCATCTCTGTAACTCGATAGTACCGAATATATCATCCCCCTGTCGTTACCGACCTTTAAACCGAGCGCCCGAGCATACAAACCATAATAGTTTACATCCCGAACGTCATAGTGGGAAGAAATATATTTAGAAGGGGGTGATCATACCCTAATTGGGAATGACCCACTTAGACTTGCTGCATCTAACCCTCTCTTGGTCATTTTCAGTTGATGAGGCTCGAGGCTACGATCAGCTTGTCACATAGCACATATTACATCTCTAAATTCCAATTTTCCATTTCCGTTAAGTACAAATTTCCTTCCACAAAAATACAACCCTCAAGCTCGTACGTCTCATGGAGGTTGTTAAGCTAAGAGAAGTTTCCTTCTCCGCCACCACTGATGTACATTTATAAAACCCAATGTACGAAATCTTTAGAAATGCAATGTTAGACAGACATCCATAGAAGTTATCCAGGAACAGGACAAAACGAAGGCAGTCTCCTACTACCACTACTAGCGAGTAGTCCTTGCAATCAGAAAAATCACCACAACGAGAAGACCACTACTATAAATAACTCTATAATGGGAGCTACCCGGAGCATGTCAACAAGCAGTCCTCTGGCTATGAAGATCCACGGTCTTCAATAATCATCATTTTCAACATTTCTTGACATTCGAACATATACATTGGTTCGAAGTAGATTTAGGATAGGAATCGCCCAAATTTCCTCCGAAATCCAATTATCGACAAAAAAAAATGTTAAGTACATATGTGGATATCAATCATCAATCAATTACTCCACCTTTTATAAAATATCTTTCTTAGATATATTCTTTTCAACTTATTCCATTTTCTTTTCAAGAGTATATGGAATCATTAAGCCCATTTATCAAATCATTTGGTTTATTTAAACCTTTCATAAATCATGGAATAATTGAAAATCATTTTCTCTTTTACTTAGGAAAACTTTTCCAGATCATTTGTTAAATCTTAATCAAAGATTTCTTATATTCAAGATATAACTTTTAACATAGGGAGAATATTCCCAAATCATTTATTAAATCTTAATAAAAGATTTTTTTCTTAACTTCAAATCATATTCTTGAAAATCGAAGATTTTCATAGCAGAGGACTACTGCCACTTTAAATAAGGTAAATTTCATCTCTCGGGACTACTAACAAGTAATCCTACATCATGAATATCATTGTCTTCAACGATCTTTGTCTTAGAGTAATTCTAAGCAATTGATTATTTTTCTTTGGATAATATTTCAATTTCCCTCACTTAACTCTCGATCCAAATTGCTTAACTTTTAGGCAGGTTAAAAACAATGTTATTTAAGACATCGTTTATGATAAATCCTAAATAAATTTTTTTTACAAAACATTTTGAGTAAATAGGATCATAGAAATCATTCTAATTTTACTCAACATCAATTTCCATATTCAACAAGTGTTATGGGCAGAATAACGGTGAAATCATCTTTTAATAAATTCACGAATACGATGAGTTCTCTCTTCGGATTTTAATTCCAATGTGACGACCCGCCCTTCTAACCCCAGAAAGACGTATCATCATTAAGAAATAAAGGTATAGAAATAGAAAAGAATAGAAAGAAAGAATAATAACATCAGAATCTCACAGCAGAATGGAACAAAATATAATACATCACATAGCTATTACATAGTTATACATACATCAGAGTTATACAATATCATATAACATGACAGTTATATATCCATCTGTTAATACATACATCAGAGATACAGCATACATAAACTATACAGCGGAACTAGATAGATATATACATACGTCTGGAACTCCTGCTCCAAGCTCCTTCAGAAATCAAAGTCCAAAACCTATCACTTGGCTACTCATAAAAATTTGAGTACCCAAGAGTTTATGAAAAACAAAATATAAACTCCGGGTCAAACATGGGTCTAGTATGAGTAAACGGTTTAAAGTTGTTTAACTTTAAAAAACATTTGAAAATAAAGGTATCACGTAAGACTCCCTATAAATAAATACGGGTAAATTTATACCTTACGCTAACCAAAACATTTTATAGGAAATCCAGTGATATTATAATAGTGTATAGGGTTTTCAAGTAAATAGAAAATAGCCGAAATTGTTACATTCATTAAATTCCAGCTACTAGCCACAAAAGTGGGTAATACAAATCAAAACCGTAGGGTTTCGTAGGGAAAATGGGTTTCCAACAATGGTAGGGCTACTGGGGTACCGCCCATCACAGTACGGGGCCTAGATCACCGTACCGAGGATCACTCCTGACCCTCTACAACACAAGGCGGGAACCATTCCTTACTGAATAGTCCCGAACAAGATAACCCCGCGGTTGTAGCTAGCAACCGCCCACACAGCCGAAATAAAAAGGGACATCTAGACAGGGGTATATCTCGTCCCGCTTGGGCATGACCCACCTAACCTTGCTGCACCTCCCCTGTTTTAGCCATTCCCGGTTGATGAGGCTTGAGGCTGCGATTACCTTTACAGGACATATCTCTTAGAATGCTCATCGTCTGCTTGATGATGTGCTGAAAGCATTCAATCCATACCAGTTCGTTCCCAGTTCGAACGAAACCGAAGGCATTATCACGCTACACTCATTTTGGAATCACCCTCAGAGTCAACGACGATAACCCTTGCATTCTGAAAACACCATCTCGATCTCCACTTGAGATATCACGACCTAACGTTTAATTTGGATCGATGTGGTTTTCGGATAATCATAAATGACACCCGTTCCTGGTCTCATCGAAATGCAAACGCCATTTTAAAGGCCAAATTGTCTAATTAACTTAAACAGTTTAATTTAATGATTGAATTCATATAACATTTATCATAGATAAATCATACACAATTATCATAGATATATCATAGCATATCATAGAACATCACAGAATATCATCAAATAAATATCGCAAAGATATTCTATATACACAATCCATAAGCAATCATCTTTAATTCTTATTGTAATTAATTCAATTTAAATTAATTACCTGAGAGTTAATCACTTAACCCTGTTTAATTGATCATTAATTATAAATTAATTACTTATTCCATTTCAAATTATTTAATTAATAAATCATTCCTTAACCTATTATTAAATCTTAATTATTTAATTAATTAATTATTTTATTTCACGCTATTTAATTAATTACTTTCTTAATCAATTTATTTAACTTAATTACTTAATTAACCATTCCTTAACATTAATTAATAACCTTAATTATTAATAAAAATTAATTATCCTTTTATTAGTTGTTAATTACTTAGTTAATCAATTATAAATCCTAAATTCTTAATTAAATTTCCTAATTAATTAACTATTAATTCATAATTAAATTACCTAATTAATTAACTATTAATCATTCATTAATTAACTTAAGTAGTTAATTACAAATTTATTATTTACTTATAATCCATTACTAATTACAATTAAAAAGTAATTATTCTTAATTACTTCTGAAAATAATCAATTAATCTTAATTATTCAACTTAATTGACGTTTTAAAAGAAATCTTCTTTAGCTTTTGAAATCAATTTATTTCTAATTACAAACTTATATGTTAATAAGTTTTATACTTATCTTATATTTATTACTTAGTTTGAATAATAATTAAGAACTTAAAAAACATTAAGGTATTCACTAAAATAATTAACTTGTATCTAAGTTTCTAGCTTAAACCATTAAATACTATAAGGCTTTACGGTATTTAAAATTGAATGAAAAATTGTTTACTTACGTTACCTTTTAAAATACAATATTGTAGTTAACAAAACCCGAGGCTTCCCTATGTTATCTCGAGTGTAACTTCGAGCCTCACCTGATTTGCCCTATATCACCTCTCTCCCTCTCGCGTTCTTCTTCTTCTCTTTCTCTTTTTTTAATCTGAAAGTTAAGTTTTATGCTAAGTAAAAAAAACATCAGGCTTCTCACTCGAAATCGAAGACTAACCCGAAGAAATCATCCCACTTGCTCGAGTAACACTCATGACCCACATCCATCACAACGCTGACACAAAATCCAACGCCGTACACGTGCACGGCGGCACGACCGTCCTCTGGCGAACACCCACTATTCAGGCAAATCCCAAATCATGCGATAACATGAAAAACAAACTCGAATCACCTCAAAGAATTTCGCATCGAAATTTAGCAATTCCATAGAAAAACTGCAAAACACGACCTTCGGCAAAAATGCCTCGCGATCATCAATCAAGCCACCAAAGTTGCCGAAACTTCGCCCACATGACAACGTCACGCCAAGCAACCTTCCACCAGAATTTTGTGCAACTCGGTTGCGTGAAGAGGCCGATCACACTATGCTACAGACATGAAAAAAACTGAACACAAGCCCTAATTTGAATTCGTTCGATCAATTCTTGAATTAGAAAAATTATTCGACATTTTTCCCAACATCACAGATATACAAACTTGCTTCAAAACAAATTTCAATGTTTATTATTGATTTGATTATCAGGAATTGAGAAAAATGCAAACTTTATTCACTTTCAAACTGCTCTTAAATTTATTAATTAAAAATCTTCGTTCTTGTTTTGAAAATCATGAAATTCAATAATATTTCAAATTATGAATATGAATTAACTTTTTTCATCAATTGGATTTATCAAATTTTTGTTTAATTTCCTGTAAACATAAGTTTCCAGGGTTACTATCTCTCCCACATGTTTAAAACAGTGTTAAAAATCTTAGTTTAGGGTTTAACCATCTTGTATATTTTGAAATTCTAAAATTACCATGATTTGATAAAAAATACTTGAGTTTTGAAAAAAAAATTGCAGCCTGTAATAACAACAGAGAGCACAGAACAACACAGATTATACAAGATCAAGTATATACCATGTCATATGATCTTGGAATCATGAACTGTTTTAAATTGAACTTTAAAGCTTTAAAATTTCTTGTTTACTCACCTGTATCATTCCTGAACAAAGAACACTCTGATGTTTTTTTTTTTGAATCTGCAGTTGAAACTGTCTTGAGCTCTTCCTTGTTTTTGTTTGAATTTAAATTTTGATTTTACTTCTTTCTCTTGTTTTTGTTTTCTCAGGTTTTGTTATATGATTGTTGAATGAACTAGAACTAAAAAGAGAATGGTCTCACATATATATAAGATAACAGTTGTATGAAGGAAGGCTTTAACTGGTAAGGTTGTTTTCCTTTTCTTTTTTGGTTTGCTCGGATCTTGTTACCGAAGAGCAAAGATTTGCAATGCTTTGAATTGACAAAATATTGAACTGAAATTAAAGCAATTAAATGCTTGTTACTTAATATTTTTACATACTTATTAAAATGTTTACTGTGTATAGATATTTTGTATAAATTTATATACTTTTGCAGGTAGATGTTCTTGTGTGTGAAGACATTGTATAAAGATCTTTGTTTGGTATAAAAAATGTTTGTTTTATATTTTGCAGTTAGACTTGGCTTATATAGGAAGGTATCTTGTATAAAGATATTTTTTTATAAATATTTGCTTTGATAACTTCTAGTTTGAACTTGCAGGCAACACTTGGTTATATATATGAAGATATTTTTGTAAGTAAATATTTTTTTAGCTTAAATAATTCATATGTTTATGTTCATGTCAGGTTTACCTTTCTTTGGTCTTGTTATCATTTTATACTTTTCTTATTTAATTCTGGTTTTTATTTATTTTTATTTCTATTTGTATTTTAACTATTAATATTTAAATTATGTACAATACGATTTACTTATTTATACTTATTTTTATTTCATATTGATAGACTTTGATTCTATTTCAAACATTATTACCTAAATGTACATTTATCAGATGTAAACAAAGTAAAGTATTTTAATTAAATTATATAAGATAGATTCTATTAAAAATATTATTAAGAAAATTATTTTTACATTGTCAAAACCAAGTTTCCTTTTTAAAATACAAATTTATATAAACAAATAGCAATTATTCCCAAAATTATCTTCATATTAAAATGATCGGTTTATTTTCATTTAAGTAGATTAAATATTTGTTAAAATAAGCGGGCCAAAATCCAGGGTCGTTACATTCCTCTCACCTTAAAAGAATTTCATCCCAGAAATTTAAAACTAAAGATAATTCAAAAGCTGTTATACCAATCATTCAAACATACATATCATTCATACATTAGCAAGCAACCAAACAATCTATCCTAACAAACATCACTAGCTATCTAGACACAAATCTGGATAAGCTTTCCTAAAACTATCCAGAGTTTCCCAGGTGCAATCTCTGGGATCCTCATTCCACTGCACTAAGACAAGCTTCACTACCTTACTCCTGAGTTGCCTCACGTCTTGATCAGGAATCTAACTAGATTCCTGACCACGGTCAAATTCGACTCAACTTCCAAATCTTCCTGGACTACTGGTTCTACAACTAATGATGAATCATGAACAAACTTCCTTAGATGAGATACATGGAATACATTACAAATTCCAAACATCTGTTCTGATAATTCAATTCTGCAAGCTACCGCTCCAATTCTTTCCAATATCCGAAATGGTTCTATATATCTCGGGCAAGTTTTCCCGTCTTTCCGAATCTAATAGCACTTATAATCGGGAAACTTGAAAAAAATTAAATTACCAATCTCAAATTCCAATTGTCTTTTGACGGTCCTGAGCAGCCCTCAATCTTCCCTTAACAAGCTCAACTTTAGCAGAGGCTTCACGAAACAAATCTGGCCTAAACACAAGATGATCTTTCGATACGATCCAACGGAATGGGGATCTACACTGTCTTCCACGATCCATCAAAATCCAAAACACAAGCTCACAACATACCCACAAGAATACAATTCAGTCTCTTCGTCCGTCCATCGGTCTGAGAATGATAGGCTGTACTCAATCTCAAATTTGTTCCCAAAGCTGATTGTAGAGCCTCCCAAAATTTTCCGGTGAAAATAGGGTCACGATCACTTACTATACTGATACGAACACCATGCAATCTGACTATCTCCCTCAAGAAAATCTCTGCCAAAGGAACTGCGGTATGAGTTGCCTTAACGGGTATAAAATGGACACTCTTAGTTAAACGATCCTCAATAACCAATATACCATCGTTTCCTTTCTTGGTACTTGGCAAATCGTCGATGAAATCCATTGAAATAATCTCCCACTTCCATTCTGGGATTTCCAAAGGCTGCAGCAAACTGCTGATTTCTGCTGATCTCCTTTCACTTGCTGACAGATAGCACAACTATTATCGAAAGCAGCTACATCCCTCTTCATGCTTGGCCACTAGAAAATTCATCTCATGTCCTAAAACATCTTAGAAACACTGGGTGAATATTCAGTTTGGAGCCATGACATTCAACTAAAACTTCTTACCTCAATCCCTCTATATAAGGTACACACAAGCGACCATTAATCGTTAAAAGATCTACCCTCCATTTACTTACTCATGATTCGTCCTGGAGAGATGGAACAACTTCTCAAAAAAAATGAAACTACATTCCTGCTAAGAGCATCAACCACAACATTCGCCTTTCCCAGGCATACAGAATATCCAAATCATATGATGCCAGAAACTCGACCCATCACTGCTGCTCAGATTAAGATCCTTTAACGGTTTTGTCATCCATGAATAACTCAAACTTCTCTCCCAAGAGATAATGTCTCCCAAATCTTCAAAGCAAAACAATGGCTACAACTCAAGGTCGTGCGTAGCGTACTACCATCCTGCATCAAAACTGCTCCCAGTCCAACTATACAAGCATCCGTATAAACTTCATATTTGCTTTTCCCATCCGGAATAGAAAACACTGGTGCATTGGTCAGCCTCGTCTTAGACTCTTGGAAAGCTTCTTCACACCGGGGATATCCATTTGAACTTAACTCCTTTCCTTGTCAACTCAGTCAGATGTGAAGAAATCTTGGAATAATCCTTGATAAATTTCCTGTAGTAGCCAGCTAATCCTAGAAAACTGCGAACTTCCGTCGGTGACTTCGGTTGCTTCCATTCCAGAATAGATTCCACCTTCGCTGGATCTACAGAGATACCTTTACCAGAAATAATGTACCCCAAAATTTAACTTCCGATTTCTAAAAATGGCACTTAGAGAACTTTTCCTTCCAAACATGTCTCCTCATAGTTTCCAACACTATCCTCAAATGCTGCTTGTGCTCTTCTTCAGACTAGAATAGACAAAATATCATCGATGAATACCAGAACACACTTATTCCATTCTCAAAAACTCAGAATCTTGGCGATCCATCCAATTTAGTGACAAACACCGCCGCAGAATCCCAACAAGAAAAACTAGGCCTGATCAACTCCTTCTCCACAAAATCCTGAGTTTGCTTAACTAACTCTCTCTCTCTAGGAGCCATTCTCCTACTAGGCTAAATCACCGGCACTACTCCTGGAATCAAATCAATACGAAACTCTATCTCTCGATGTGGAGGCAAACACTTGACTTCCTCAAATATATCAAGGAAAAATTTTTTTGGACCACATCGATAACTTCAACCTTCTCTAGAGAAGTCTCAACTCCATGTAAAAGACTACTCAAGTGAATTCCAGAATTATCACACGACACTCTGGAAATTCTACCCAAATCAGTTTCCCAAGAAACTGTTCCCTCATCACAATTCAGAACAACATATACTTATCGAGCCAATCCATCGAAGAAATGGATCCACTCTGCTACTACTGAAATTACCTCAAGAAAAACTGCTAATCAGAAAATCCTCTCGATGGCACACAGAACACTTCAAACTGCACTACTGACTCAGATGCTCAAAAGACTTCCTATCCAAAGTTCTTCGAGAAACTCAGACCTCGAACTAAGCAAAACACCCTACTGAGCTCAACCACAACCCCAAAGAAGATATACTTTCTTAACTTGTCCCAAAGAAACATCTTCGGAGACATGCATAGTCACTATGTCTCATCACACAGCTACTACATCCTGAGATATCAAGATATCATGACTTGCTTCTTTCCAACCGACAGATCAAAATCTAGCTCATCCAACTTACGTTGCAAAGATGAACTCCGAACCTTAACAGGTTTCCTTCAGAGATCGATGAAATCCTTGCACAACCCAAAGTTTACTCGAGACGGTTATAGGTCTACAGTATCGACAGATGCATTTACAACCTCAAACTTTCAAAACTCCAACCATTGGTAGTCGTGTTATGCACACCACTACCCTATCTACCTTCATAACTTATATTGGAAAACCGAACAGGTAACCCAACAAATAGGTAGAAATATATATATATATATATATATATATATATATATAACAAAATTACAAATACGCTCTCTCAAGAAAGAAATCACTCAAGAGCCTAGGTATTCGCTCAACCTAGTGCTCTGATACCAACTGTGACGACCCGCCCTTCTAACCCAGAAAGACGTATCATCATTAAGAAAGAAAGGGATAGAAATAGAAAAGAATAGAAAGAAAGAATAACAACATCAGAATCTCACAGCGGAATGGAACAAAATATAATACATCACATAGCTATTACATAGTTATACATACATCAGAGTTATACAATATCATATAACAGGACAGTCATATATTCATCTGTTAATACATACATCAGAGATACAGCATACATCAACTACACAGCGGAACTAGATAGATATATACATATGTCTGGAACTCCTGCTCCAAGCTCCTTCAGAAATCAAAGTCCAAAACCTATCACTTGGCTACTCATAAAAATTTGAGTACCCAAGAGTTTATGAAAAACAAAATATAAACTCCGGGTCAGACATGGGTCTGGTATGAGTAAATGGTTTAAAGTTGTTTAACTTTGAAAAACATTTTAAAATAAAGGTATCACGTAAGACTCCCCACAAATAAATACGGGTAATTTTTTACCTTACGCTAACTAAAATTTTTTATAGGAAATCCAGTGATATTATAATAGTGTCTATGGTTTTCAAGTAAATGCAAAATAGCCAAAATTGTTACATTCATTAAATTCCAGCCACTAGCCACAAAAGTGGGTAATACAAATCAAACCCATAGGGTCTCGTAGGGAAAATGGGTTTCCAACAATGGCAGGGCTACTGGGGTACCGCCCATCACAGTAGGGGCCTAGATCACCATACCGAGGATCACTCCTGACCTCCTACAACACATGGCCAGAACCATTCCTTACTGAACAGTCCCGAACGAGATAACCCAGCGGTTGTAGCTAGCAACCACCCACACAGCCGAAATAAAAAGGGACATCTAGACAGGGTTATATCTTGTCCTGCTTGGGCATGACCCACCTATCCTTGCTGCACCTCCCCTGTTTTAGCCATTCCCGGTTGATGAGGCTTGAGGCTGCGATTACCTTTACAGGACATATCTTTTAGAATGCTCATCGTCCGCCTGACGATGTGCTCAAAGCATTCAATCCATACCAGTTCATTCCGAGTTCGAACGAAACCGAAGGCATTATCTCGCTACACTCATTTTGGAATCACCCTCAGAGTCAACGACGATAACCCTTGCATTCTGAAAACACCATCTCGATCTCCACTTGAGATTTCACGACCTAACGTTTTATTTAGATCGATGTGGTTTTCGGATAATCATAACTGACACTCGATCCCGGTCTCATCCAAATCCAAACGCCATTTTAAAGGCCAAGTTGTCTAATTAACTTAAACAGTTTAATTTAATGATTGAATTTATATAACATTTATCACAGATAAATCATACACAATTATCATAGATATATCACAGAACATCACAGAACATCACAGAATATCATCAAATAAAAATCACAAATCAGATATTCTACATACACAATCCATAAGCAATCATCTTTAATTCTTATTGTAATTAATTCAATTTGAATTAATTACCCGAGAGTCAATCACTTAACCCAGTTTAATTGATCATTAATTATAAATTAATTACTTATTCCATTTCAAATTATTTAATTAATAAATCATTCCTTAATCAATTATTAAATCTTAATTATTTAATTAATTAATTATTTTATTTCACACTATTTAATTAATTACTTTCTTAATCAATTTATTTAACTTAATTACTTAATTAACTATTCCTTAATCATTAATTAATAACCTTAATTATTAATAAAACTTAATTATCCTTTTATTAATTATTAATTACTTAGTTAATCAATTATAAATCCTTAATTCTTAATTTAATTTCCTATTTAATTAACTATTAATTCATAATTAAATTACTTAATTAATTAACTATTAATCATTCATTAATTAAATTAAGTAGTTAATTATATAATCCATTACTAATTACAATTAAAAAGTGATTATTCTTAATTACTTCTGAAAATAATCAATTAATCTTAATTATTCAACTTAATTGAGATTTTAAATGAAATCTTCTTTAGCATTTGAAATCAATTTATTTCTGATTGCAAACTTATATGTTAATAAGTTTTATACTTATCTTATATTAATTACTTAATTTTAATAATAATTAAGAGCTTAAAACATATTAAAGTATTCACTAAAATAATTAACTTGTATCTAAGTTTTTAGCTTAAACCGTTAAATACTATTAAGTTTTACGGTATTTAAAATTGAATGAAAAATTGTTTACTTACATTACCTTTTAAAATACAATATTGTAGTTAACAAAACCCGAGGCTTCCCTATGTTATCTCGAGTGTAACTCCGAGCCTCACCTGATTTGCCCCATATCACCTCTCTCCCTCTCGCATTCTTTTTCTTCTCTTTCTCTTTTTTATCTGAAAGTTAAGCTTTAAGCTATGTAAAAAAACATCAGGCTTCTCACTCGAAATCGAAGACTAACCCGAAGAAATCATCCCACTTGCTCGAGTAACACTCATGACCCACATCCATCACGACGCTGACACCAAATCCAACGCCGTACACGTGCACGGCGGCACGACCGTCCTCTGGCGAACACCCACTATTCAGGCAAATCCCAAATCACGTGATAACACGAAAAACAAACTCGAATCGCCTCAAAGAATTTCGCATCGAAATTTAGCAGTTCCATAGAAAAACTGCAAAACACGACCTTCAGCAAAAATGCCTCGCGGTCATCAATCAAGCCACCGGAGTTGCCGAAACTTCGCCCACACAACAACATCACGCCAAGCAACCTTCCACCAGAATTTTATGCAACTCGGTCGCGTGAAGAGGTCGATCACACTATGCTGCAGACATGAAAAAAACCTGAACACAAGCCCTAATTTGAATTCGTTCGATCAATTCTTGAATTAGAAAAATTATTCAACATTTTTCCCAACATCACAGATATACAAACTTGCTTCAAAACAAATTTCAATGTTTATTATTGATTGATTATCAGGAATTGAGAAAAATGCAAACTTTATTCACTTTCAAACTCCTCTTGAATTTCTTAATTAAAAATCTTCGTTCTTGTTTTGAAAATCATGAAATTCAATAATATTTCAAATTATGAATATGAATTAACTTTTTTCATCAATTGGATTTATCAAATTTTTGTTCAATTTCCTGTAAACATAAGTTTCCAGGGTTACTATCTCTCCTACATGTTTAAAATAGTGTTAAAAATCTTAGTTTAGGGTTTAATCATCTTGTATATTTTGAAATTTTAAACTTACCATGATTTGATGAAAAGTACTTGAGTTTTGAAAAAAAATTGCAACCTGTAACAACAACAGAAGCACATAACAATACAGATTATACAAGATCAAGTATATACCATGTCATATGATCTTGGAATCATGAACTGTTTTAAATTGAACTTTAAAGCTTTAAAATTTCTTGTTTACTCACCTGTATCATTCCTGAACAAAGAACACCCTGATGTGTTTTTTTGAATCTACAGTTGAAACTGTCTTGTTCTCTTCACTGTTTTTGTTTGAATTTAAATTTTGATTTTACTTCTTTCTCTTGTTTTTGTTTTCTCAGGTTTTGTTATATGATTGTTGAACGAACTAGAACTAAAAAGAGAATGGTCTCACATATATATAAGATAACAGTTGTATGAAGGAAGGCTTTAACTGGTAAGGTTGTTTTTTTTTTTTTTTTTGGTTTGCTCAGATCTTGTTACTGAAGAGTAAAGATTTGCAATGCTTTGAATTGACAAAATATTGAGCTGAAATGAAAGCAATTAAATGCTTTTTGCTTAATATGTTTACATACATATTAAAATGTTTACTGTGTATAGATATTTTGTATAAATTTATATACTTTTTGGCGCAGCGGATTATTAACAAAGCGATATGAATCGATGAAAGTAGCAATCGGTGGGTTGATGAATACCAATAGGACCAAATTCGTTGATCCGAAGATACCGAATTCTAGCTATCTCTAAAACGTTGATCGCGCACGATACCGTGAGGGAAGATCTTCAATTCTTCAAGTGTTGATCAAGCGCACTTGATTCCGCGAATCGGCTTCAACAATCGTTGATTCGAGCGCACTCGGATACCCGAAAGTGGAGATAGGAGATTACACTCAACTACCAATTTAAGAAGAAAGCACACAGCAATCAACAAGAATTTTATTCCAAAAATCAACCCCTAAAAAGTTACAACTCACTCCCTATTTATAGAAATTTCACAACTTGACTCTTAAGTCTTACTCGACTTACGGCTTACCCATAGTTCGGCACCGACTTAACACAAGCGACTCAACCCTCTACGACACAGCACAATGCAAATGACTCAAACATGGCCGACTCATATATACACATGACCATCATATGACTCAACTTAAGTCGGCAGCGACTTAACTCACACGGCTCAGCGTATTACATCACCACACTCACATGTTTACAACAGTTAGGTCGTATACGACCTAACGACTCACGACTCAGACAACCTATGTACAACACGTTCAACACAAACGACTCAAACTTCACCAGGCTAACTTTGACCACGACCTACGACTTATTAGTTACAACGACTCAACTCCTTGCCGACTTAACACAACCTCCCTGCGGTATTTCCTCAAACAACTTAGCTGGGTCGACTCATCATGAGTCGTAACTCGTTAACTCGGCACATTTTCCCTCTGGTATCCAGTTAGCTCGGAGGCGACTTATAGATGAATCATTGAGTCGTGTACGACTCATCAAACTCGAACGACTCAGGTTCCCACTAAGTCGTAACTTCTTTGCATCCTTCTCGTTAAGTCGCAAACGACTTAAAATCACTTCGTTAGGTCGCAAACCGTTGGAGTTAAGTCGCAGCTCCTTTTCCTTAAGTCGTGGACGACTTAGCTCTGCTTCCTTAAGTCGTGGATGACTTATTCCTTTGACCTAAGCTGCATCATCCTCCCCTGGTTGAGAAAAATTCGCCCTCGAATTTGTAATTTCTTCTGTACCAGATTGTTCATCTCCATAATATGGCACAAGATGCTTAATATTGAATACGTCAGAAGTGTACACGTCCTCCGGTAGCTTCAACTTATAAGCATTTTTATTAATCTGTTTCACAACTTCTACAGGACCAATTTTTCTGGCCTTCAACTTGTTATAAGCGCCTACTGGAAAACGATCTTTTATTAACACATCGTGCACCAAATCACCTTCGTTAAATTCAACATTTCGTCGCTTCAAATCTGCAGATCGTTTATACGTCTCATTTGCTTTCACTAATCGTTCTTGAACGATCTTATGACATTCCGTCAATCCTTCAACAAAATCAACAGCTCGTTTAACCGTCCCCTTCGGTTGTGGCGCTACTACTAAATCCAATGGTCCACTGGGTAAATTTGAATATACAATCTGAAATGGACTGAATCCTGTACTACGATTCATTGCATGATTATGAGCAAACTCTGCTTGGCATAACTTCATGTCCCAACTCTTCAGATTATCCTTCACCTAACATCGTAACAAATTTCCCAACGATCTGTTAACAACTTCTGTCTGTCCATCTGTTTGCGGATGATAAGCGCTACTAAATTTCAGCTTCGTTCCTACCATCTTCCACAAACTAAGCCAAAAATGACTCAAAAATCTGGTATCCCTGTCTGAAACAATAGACTCCGGCAACCCATGTAAACGATAGATTACCTTGAAAAACAACTGAGCAACACGAACAGCATCCGCCGTCTTCTTACAAGCAATAAAATGTGCCATTTTCGAAAATCTATCCACCACAACAAATATAGAATCATTTCCCCTTTGAGTTCTAGGAAAACCCAAAATGAAATCCATGCTGATATCAACCCATGGTTTGGATGGTACAGGTAACGGCATATACAATCCTGCCTTTGTCGCTGTTCCCTTCGAAACCTGACATATATGACATCTTTTTACAAACCTCTCTACCTCTTTCCTCATCGACGGCCAAAAGTAAGATTGATAAATCAACTGTAAGGTACGATCACGGTCCACATGTCCTTCCTCGTGCAACTCTTTGATAATCTTCAATCTCAAGCTGCTCTCTGGAATGCATAATCGATTTCCTTTAAACAAGAATCCATCAACCAACATAAATTCATCAGTACTTCCTTCCTTGACTTTCTCAACAAATTTCACAAAGTAAGGATCTTCTTTAATCAGTTCTGGCAACAATTCAAACCCTGTCACTTCAATCTTCATTGTAATTAACAAGTGATTCCTTCTGCTCAATGCATCTGCTACACGATTCGTAATCCCTGACTTGTGCTTCACGACAAATGTAAACTGCTGTAAATATGCAATCCACGATGCATGTCTTGCTGAAATCTTATCCTGCCCCTGTAAATGCTTCAAAGCTTCATGATCAGTGTAAAGAACAAATTCTTTCTGAAATAGATAATGTCTCCAATATTTAACGGTTTGAACAATGGCATAAAACTCCACATCATATGTACTATATCTCATCTTTGCCCCTGATAACTTCTCACTGAAATAAGCAACTGGCCTCCCACTCTGACTCAACACTCCTCCAATCCCAACCTTTGATGCATCAGTGTGTAGCTCAAATAATAACTGAAAATCTGGTAATACAAGAATTGGTGCTGTCGTCAAAAGTTCTTTGATTCGTTCAAAAGCAACTCCTGCTTCCTTCGACCAAGAAAACTGTTTCCCTTTCATACAATTGGTAACTGGTGCCATCATGCTACTGAAGTGTGGAATGAATCTTCGGTAGAATGATGCCAATCCATGAAAACTTCTAACTTCAGTGATCGTTCGCGGCTGTGGCCAATTTCTAATAGCTTCAACTTTACTCTGGTCCACCTGGATTCCCTTCTCAGATACAACATATCCTAAAAATAATACACTTCTCGTCATAAACACACATTTCTTTATTGCGGCCTAGAATTGTTCCTCACGAAGGATAATTAACACCTTTCTCAAATGCTCTACATGCTCCTCTGTGCTCGCACTATAAATCAGAATATCATCAAAGTAAACTACAACAAACTTTCCAATGTACGGTCTGAAAATTTGATTCATCACCCTCATAAATGTACTCGATGCATTCGATAGACCAAACGACATAACCATCCATTCATATAAACCTTCCCTCGTCTTGAATGCGGTCTTCCATTCGTCTCCCGGTCTAATTCGAATCTGATGATAACCACTCTTCAAATCAATCTTCGAAAAGATAGTAGCCCCACTCAACTGATCTAGCAAGTCATCCAACCTCGGCATAGGAAATCTATAGCGAACAGTAATCTTGTTCAAAGCTATACTATCGGTACACATTCTCCATGTTACATCCTTCTTCGGCACCAACAATGCTGGTACTGCACAAGGACTCAAGCTTTCCTGAACACGTCCCTGTTCTAACAACTCTTCCACTTGCCTTCGTAACTCCTCATGTTCCTTCGGACTCATTCGATAATGTGGTCGATGTGGTAAAACTGCTCCCGGAACAAGATCAATTTGAAGTTGAATGTCCCTCAGTGGCGGTAACTCCTTTGGCAACTCTTCTGGAAATACATCTTCAAATTCTTTCAAAACTGGCTTCGGTTCTTCTGGGATTTCAACCTCTTCATTACACTCTCGCCCAATCAAAAGAAACACTTCAGGCTCCTCTTCAACTTCTTTAACAAACTCTTTTAAAGATAGCAAAGTCTTCAGCTCTTCAATCTCCTCCAACTTGCTTTCTTTCTGTTGTTGCTTCTTAGGAACTAGAGTGATTTTAGTACCCTCGAACATGAAACTATAGCTATTAGCACGACCATCATGTTGCACTGCTCTATCAAACTGCCATGGTCTGCCCAACAATAGATGACACACATCCATGTGTACAACATCACACCAAATTTCGTCTTTGTACTTCTTCCCAATAGAAAAATTCACACAAGCCCTTTGACACACCTTTACTTCACCACCCTTCCTTAACCATGCTAACTTGTACGGTTTAGGATTCTTCTCAGTTTTCAAGTTCAACTTCTTTACTGCTTCTGTAGAGATAATATTGTCACAACTTCCAGCATCAATAACGAACTTGCAAACCTTCCCCAGAATAGTGCATGTCGACTGAAAAATATTACTTCTCAACCAACTAGAATCTTCCTCTTGCTTTGGTGTAATACAAGACCTCCTCATCATCAAATTACAACCTTCATCTCCAGACAATTCTTCTTCCTCCTCGACATAAGGTGTATTTGAACATTCTTCCTCCTCACCATCTTCCTCCTCAACTTCTGCAACCATGGTTCTCTTCTCTGGCTTCGGACATTCATTACTTTTATGACCCAACTCCTGGCAATTGTAACATTTGAAACCTCTGCTAACCTTTGCCTTCTCAACCTCCTTCACCACTGGCTTACTGACAGGTTTAGGAACATTAGAACTCCCACTAACACCCTTCACTTGATTATTGGAATTAGTAAACACACCACCTCCACGCCTTCCCTGCTTCTCCCAAGCCAACGCTTTCTGATGTGCCTCTGCTACTGATCTAGGATCAAACATATTAACCATATCCTGGATCTGCATTCTCAATCCCCCAATGAATCTAGCAGTTAGTTGTTCTTCCGTTTCCATAATATCATTCCTAGCAATGAGTTGGTAAAATTCATCAGCATAATCACTAACAGACTTCGTCCCTTGCCTCAGATTCTGCAACCTCTGGTACATAAGTGATTGATAGTTGTATGGTAAGAATGTAGCTCTCATCAACTTCTTCATCTTCTCCCAAGATTCTATCTTTGACTTTCCCATTCTCTCCCTCGTAAGTTTAGTTTGCTGCCACCATGCCAAAGCTCTCCCCCTCAACCTCGTAGCAACCAACTTCACCCTTCGATTCTCCAGAACCTCCTTAAAATCAAAGATTTCTTCTACATTAGACAACCAATCAAGAAATTCTTCGGCTACCATTCCACCTTTAAACTCTGGAATTTCCATCTTCATACCCGATTCCTATCGACGATCATCATCTACATCCCGATATGAATTTCGAACTGGGTCTCGATCTCGATAATGAATGCTAGCTCTATCACCCTCTTCATCAAAATCAAACGTACGCCTACATCGATCTCGACCATTATCATCCCTTCGTTCATGCATGCTTCTTCGACTATGTCTCTCTTCATCTCTATATGCCTCATTCTCAAATTCACGTTGACTTCTTCTTTCTTCATGTCCATAGTCATGATGATCTCTCCATGATGAAATTGATGTTTCTCTTCTATCTCTAAAAGAATGCGGTGATACCCTCCTCGCTGCCGTAACCGATGGCGAAACTCGGTTTCCTCCATGGTTCAAGTTTGGTGATCTCCTCCTTTGAGTTTGATTCAAATCATTCATCAACTTCTCTAACTTTCCAATGCCTTAATCAAATTTCTCATTAATGCGTTGTTCCATTTGCTCCGCCTCTTCTCTTCTATACAACGCTTCAACATTTTGATGACGGTTAGCTCTCATTGGCGGCATGATTGGAAACTCTTCACAAACACTTCAAAATTTCTCAAATACTTCAAAATTCTCCAACAAAGCTTCAATTCAAGACAAACAAGCTTGGCTCACTTGCAACTTGACTCGGCCTCACTTGCAACCCTTCAACTCAAACAACAACAAGGCACGGCTCCAATCACTAGCTCGGCCTCAATACTTCAAACACCTTTTCAACTCTAGATCCAAATGAAATGGATCAAAATCTTCAAACTCGTTGCAACTTCAAGATGAACACGATGAACTCCAACTTCAAACTTCAAACATTGGCTCCAAGTCTCGACTTAGCTATGATTGGCTAAGTCTAGCTCCGATACCAAAACTGGCGCAGCGGATTATTAACAAAGCGATATGAATCGATGAAAGTAGCAATCGGTGGGTTGATGAACACCAAAAGGCCCAAATTCGTTGATTGGAAGATACCGAATTCTAGCTATCTCTAACACGTTGATCGCGCACGATACCGTGAGAGAAGATCTTCAATTCTTCAAGCGTTGATCAAGCGCACTTGATTCTGAGAATCGGCTTCAACAATCGTTGATTCGAGCTCACTCGAATAACCGAAAGTGGAGATAGGAGATTACACTCAACTACCAATTTAAGAAGAAAGCACACAGCAATCAACAAGAATTTTATTCCAAAAATCAACCCCTAAAAAGTTACAACTCACTCCCTATTTATAGAAGTTTCACAACTTGACTCTTAAGTCTTACTCGACTTACGGCTTACCCATAGGTCGGCACCGACTTAACACAAGCGACTCAACCCTCTACGACACAGCACAATGCAAACGACTCAAACATGGCCGACTCATATATACACATGACCATCATACGACTCAACTTAAGTCGGCAGCGACTTAACTCACACGGCTCAGCATATTACATCACCACACTCACATGTTTACAGCAGTTAGGTCGTATACGACCTAACGACTCACGACTCAGACAACCTATGTACAACACGTTCAACACAAACGACTCAAACTTCACCAGGCTAACTTTGACCACGACCTACGACTTATTAGTTACAACGACTCAACTCCTTGCCGACTTAACACAACCTCCCTGCAGTATTTCCTCAAACGACTTAGCTGGGTCGACTCATCATGAGTCGTAACTCGTTAACTCGGCACATTTTCCCTCTGGTATCCAGTTAGCTCGGAGGCGACTTATAGATGAATCGTTGAGTCGTGTACGACTCATCAAACTCAAACGACTCAGGTTCCCACTAAGTCGTAACTTCTTTGCATCCTTCTCGTTAAGTCGCAAACGACTTAAAATCACTTCGTTAGGTCGCAAACCATTGGAGTTAAGTCGCAGCTCCTTTTCCTTAAGTCATGGACGACTTAGCTCTGCTTCCTTAAGTCGTGGACGACTTATTCCTTTGACCTGAGCTGCATCACTTTTGCAGGTAGATGTTCTTGTGTGTGAAGACATTGTATAAAGATCTTTGTTTGGTATAAAAACTATTTGTTTTATATTTTGCAGTTAGACTTGGCTTATATAGGAAGGTATCTTGTATAAAGATATTTTTTTATAAATATTTGCTTTGATAACTTCTAGTTTGAACTTGCAGGCAACACTTGGTCATATATATGAAGATATTTTTGTAAGTAAATATTTGTTTAGCTTAAATAATTCATATGTTTATGTTTATGTCAGGTTTACATTTCTTTGGTTTTGTTATCATTTTATACTTTGCTTATTTAATTCTGGTTTTTATTTATTTTTATTTCTATTTGTATTTTAACTATTAATATCTAAATTATGTACAATATGATTTACTTATTTTTATTTCATATTGATAGACTTTGATTCTGTTTCAAACATTATTACCTAAATGTATATTTATCAGATGTAAACAAAGTAAAGTATTTTAATTAAATTATATAAGATAGATTCTATTATAAATATTATTAAGAAAATTATTTTTAAATTGTCAAAATCAAATTCCTTTTTAAAATACAAATTTATATAAACAAACAGCAATTATTCCCAAGATCATCTTCATATTAAAATGATCAGTCTACTTTTCATTTAGTTAGATTAAATATTTATTAAAATAAACGGGGCCAAAATCCAGGTTCGTTACAACCAAGTATAAGAAGATTATCTCTATGTAATTCAAGTCATAATTTATTCATTTTGGAGATTGCTTAAATTTTGGATAATACTAATCTTCTTCTATTTCAGAAACTTAATACAATCCTTCTATTTTAGAGCATCTGGGCTTTCCTTTCGATCTGTTCCACTCCTCGCCCAAGAAAAGAAAATATAGACCAGGTAAGTTTAGGGCACTGATTGCTCCGTCCCTAGCCTTAGTTAAACAACATGTTTTATCTTTCCAAATATCACAAGCGGGACAAATGCACTAGTCATTTCCGCAATACTCAGTTTGTTATTATATTCAATCTTCTTTACTTTTTTTTTAAGGGGTATAAACAATTCCTCTTACCCAT
The DNA here is from genome assembly GCA_030765085.1 of Allium cepa. NCBI lineage: Eukaryota > Viridiplantae > Streptophyta > Magnoliopsida > Asparagales > Amaryllidaceae > Allium > Allium cepa. The sequence goes on along the minus strand of CM060943.1, from coordinate 866,816,216 downwards.
TTATTCAAACTCTAATTAAAATATCCAAACCATCTTTAAATTACTTAATTTTTATTTTAAAATCATTCACAAAATATTTAGGAAAGAATTGTTAAGTTTAAAAGTACATTTCAAAAGTTATTAAAACTGCTGCGAAAAGCGTTGCGTAAAGTGTTGCAAATAATGTTTTAAAAGCTATATTCTTCAAAATGACTTTTATATCGTTTAGATATTCATATTTTCAACTTAAAATTCTTTTAAACCAATTTAAAAGATTTTTATAATTTATTTCATATTTATAAAATATTTAAAATATCAATTTTAAACTTCGGTCACTTTACTACAAAAAGCGCAATTTTTCTGGAATATTTATTTGGACATATTTCAAAATATATAAGATGAAATCTTGATTTTCTTTATTTATTTAAATTTTTATAAAACATTTCTCACTCATTTTAAAACTGTTTCAAAAAAGTTTAAGCGTTCCATATACACCTTTTCATTTTCAAAAGAAAAGTGATTTCCTTTGTGCTTATCAACATGTATCAACGAGACTTGGTAAAACAATATAACAATCATATCAAACATTCAATACTTGATCATCAAATCTTATATATATGCATCCATAGCAATCGTAACACAACATAAAACACGTATATATATATATAAATAGAGATGTTAAATAGAGTTTCTCACCGTAAAGCAAAGTGATTAACTTCCTATCAACATCTAATCAACCAACACTTCACCAATTAATCCATACTCCGTTTAAACTCTAGCAAACAATTTTCCCTTCCTAAGAAGTGCTTGGCCAAGGTTTAAGATGGAGGTAGGCTGAAAGTATAGAGAAGAAGTGGTAGAGCTTTGACCTTGAATTCTCAAAATTAGACACGAAAAATAGGTCATCTTCTCTCTTTTTTTTGACTCTCTTACTTTCAAATTTTGAAAACCTTGTTAACTATAAAGTTGTTGCAAATTCTTTTCTCTTGAATTCAAAAAAATGTATCACTTGATTTTTTTTAGCTTTGAGGATGATATGGTCAAAAGAAAATGAGATATTCTCAGATTAACAAATATAAAGCCCAAAAGTATACTTCAAAGAATTGAGTTCTAGGTATAGCAAACCTCAAAACTGAGAAAAGTGATCAGCGTAAAAGTTGTAGCCACCGAAATTTCATATGGTTTAAAAAAGGAATTTCTTAATTTGGATTTGTTATGATCAAGTTTTGATCAAAATAAAATGGCCTATTCTCTAGCTTAAAAACTAGGCCAGAGAATGTACTAGAATGGTGTGTATTTTGGACATAGTTACCTTTATAATGAGACAAAGTAATCAACATGAAAGTTATAGCCACTGAAAAAATACATGATTTTGAAAAATGAATTTTATATTTTGATTCAGATTTAAAGAAGTTACTGTTGAGAGAAGAAGAGGTAAAATATGGAGAAAAGAGAAGTTTGATTTGAAGAGGATAAACATTGATTTTTTTTTTGAATATTTTGTAAATATTTTGACATTATTTATTTATAATTTTTTTATGTGGCATGGAATCCATTAAAGAAAAGAGGAAGAAGGTGAAGAAGTTTGAGGAAAGAAGAAGAAAAAAATGTGAATGGAAGTGAAGAAGGAGGTGGGTATTTATAGAAATAGAAAGAAGTAGTAAATTTACCAAAATAACCTCTTACCAAATTACCAAACTAACCTTACTACAACCTAAAGCAATCTCCACTTTTCCAATAATTAACATCGTTTTTCACATCCTTACTTTTTTCCTTACTCACTTAAAGATCAAGTAAACAATATCATAATTATGTTGGCATTGATTTGATATGATTTGATGTTTATTTTTTCTTACTTATGTTCATTCTTACTTACTTTTGCTAATGACTTTTAGAAGTTTTCTAATCTTATTTAATAAAAGTAAACATGTTTAGTTATTAAAATGTGTAAAATATATGTCAAAACATGTTAATAAAGGTGCGATAATGTTGGAGCAATTTATTTTGAAAAATACGTTGATTTTCGATAGAACATTTTGCGGTCACATTTTGACGTTTTTGTTAAACTATTTATTCATGTAAACCAAACTTCAAAATATATTTATTATTACATTTAAATAATTAAAACAAGTGTACTTTTCTTATAAGATAATACAAAATAATATCCAAATCTATTTATAAAAATACGACATCGATTTATCGGTATGCGATGAAATTTGTCAACTTTATAAAACAAGTCTAATATATTTATCGGAACATTACAAATTAAATTACTATTATTATTAAATGCGTTTGATTTCAATTATATATATATATATATATATATATATATATATATTTAAAAGGAATTATTTATCCTTTAAACAAATTTCATGAATATATCCTACATTATCGGAATCAGACTTTTGTCAATTTTTCAAAGGGAATCCAAAATTTTTATTCACTATCAAAAATAAGTTCACCATTCTTATTTATCATATAAAACTTGATTGTTTAAGTTTGAAAATTCTACATTTGAATATCAAAATAAATTAAATATTCCATTTCAAAGTGATAAATTTATGAGTCATTATATTCTTCCCAACTTAAAAGAATTTCTCCCCAAAATTACCCTGAACCTAAACCCATTATATTTTACCTAAATCATTATTTCACAAACTTAAACCCATAAGATGTACCCTAATTATCCGTATATAATATCTGATTTGATCTTCTATTCGAATACACAACTTTATTTTTGAACTACTATAATTCTCTCGACCCTCTAATATGGACTCTAATCGAGCAACTAGATCAGTTACACTTGCTTTCCTTGCATAGCTCTCAACTATGATAGAAAACTCGAGTAACTTACCATAAAACATCATCAATGTTCGCCATCAAGAAATCGAGTGATAAATTCTTTTCTAAATCAATTATACACCTCAAAGTTACGTATTTGGATATTAGATCAAAATTTATGTGATGAAATTATTTACCTATAAATTACATATTTATCCTTTTGGTTTTTTCTCAATTATACCAAATTCTCTTTATTCACATCCTTTATTTTTCATTCATTTTTTTATTATATTTCCTTTAATACTACTATTGTTTATGAATCATTTCATAAAATTATTACTTAAGCTTATTATATCTTATGAGCATAACTATGTAAATGCACTACTTTTAAAAACTTAAGTCCAAATCATTAATTAATAGTAGAATTCATTAATAAAACTTTTCAAGGTTACAACTACATTTTAAAGAGTCATGATTTTACTTAAGTGTATAAATAGTTCACGACTTAAATCTGTTTTCGTATGATACCTTTTTACATCCTAACAGTAAGTATAGCATGTATATAAACATCCCAAATTCCCGATAAGTTTTATATCCGGGTGAATTTGTAGGTTGTTATCATTTGTTACAAAAATTTATTTCTGATTTAATGCTATTAAAAATTTCTCCACTTAAATCCTTTTTATTTATAATCACATTTATAAATTATGCTTATCCAATTTCATTTACTTAAAACATTTCACAATGGTTTATCTTTTACTAGAATATTCCATAAATTCTGTAGCATTGAGTTTAGTGTGATTCAGAAATTTTAGAATGTCCAAAATCATCGAGAATCCCGCTTTATCTTATCAATTAGTGATTCCAAATTTATCTTTGGTTTAAACACTTTTATGAATATTACTAATCAATTTATCAATTAATGATTCACATTATCTCTTTATCTTAAGAAAATTATATAGATCGAGTAATTCCTAAATAATTCCAAGGAACTGGGTACTACCAATAGTATTATATATTCTCTTCACAGGAAGTGTAATACATAAGAGAAGTGTTTACCTTCTGCACACATTTTCTGCCCATTTTTAGTTTATTTTCGAGCCGTTCGGACTAATTATCATAAAAATACCTCTTTTTATTTGAAATAATACCCTTTTCAAAATCCTTTAGAGACTACCTTTGTCTATAAAATCTATTTTGTAAATTCTTTTTATCATATACTAATTAACTTCATTTAAATTACCAAAAAAATTAAATTGTTCGAATTTTAACTTTCATTCCTTTTATATTTTCCTTTTGCGTAATCATATTATATTAAATTTTTATCTTATATGTCCATTCCTTAAACCAATCTTATTATCAAACACCTTATAGTCAAATCGTGAAACTTAATTCACAAGATATTTGTATTTTAACTTTAAATTAATCAGTCGATCAATTTATGATAGTGACTTTACATTATCATTTCTTAATTTATTATTTTGGAATAATTATTAAAGATTTTAATTACCTTGTCATATTTCTTACTTAGTGATTATCTTTATTAAACATCTTATAGTAAACTGTGAAATTTCAATCACAAGATATTCATATTTAAATTTCACTAATCTTGATTTCTAACTATATTACTTTTCAAAATATATACATTGTAATCAAAATATAATCCTTCACAAAATTATTTCATTTACCAAATTTTCAAAACAAAACCTTTATATATGACATTATCAACTTCGCGCTCATATATAATACTCTCAACATTCTAAGGCGTTAATAACCCTATCTATAGTGAGTTACTCTTCCTAGAATATTACTGATCCTATCTCCGATGAGTCTTTACTCCACCAAAGCCAAAGTTCTCGCTTAACCTTTAGCTCTGATACCAAATGTGACGACCCATTTTTCCATACCATTTAAATCGACATTAAACCACAATGTCCAACTCAAATTGCATGAAATGACGAAACATGAAGGGTAATAAATAAAAATGACCAGAATAAAATCTCACACGAATGGAACAACATATAATGTTGAACAATATCTTTACAGTGGAAAATCTTTTTAAAAACATATATCAGATTCTAACCTAAATTCAGCTTGGAAAATTATAAACATTTTCCCCTACTGTTGCTGATAAACATCAATCTAAAACTAACAAACCGCAATGGATAATAGAATATGTCATATGTAGACGAATATCTCTAGCTCTCCTCCGAAAACTCCAACCATCCTCAAATAAACCTGAAACTACTCGGATCTAACCCGAGTGTTGAATATACCCGGATTAGGCTTGATAAACTAGCATGTGAAACTCAAATATAAATGATAATGTTATATATCAGCCTTTGAATAAAATCCTTTGAAAAGAAAGAGTATCTCATAAGGCCGCACCCACACATAAATACGGACGGGTTTTTACCTTATGATAGATAAAACACTTTTGTATCAAAACATTTAATATTATTTTTAATGACATTCTCTTTGAAAACATTTGCAAATAAACTTATTATTCTTATCCGAAATGGTTACCCATATAGCATTTCAAGACTATTCATTACGCCAATACAAACAAAATTACAGGTTCTTGTTGGAGAATGGATTTTCATACAAATGACCCGGTGAAGGGACTACCTTCCTGTAGTACATCTCTAGAGGAATGTACCGAGGACCATCACAAATGATCCTCTACCAACACAAGACCGGCCTATCTCTATAACTAGAAAGTACCGAATATATCATCCCCCGGTCGTTACCGACCTTTAAACAGGGCGCCGAGCATACAAACCACATTAATTTACATCCCGAACACCATAGAGGGAAGAAATATATCTAAAAGAGGATGATCATACCCTAATTGGGAATGATCCACTTAGCCAAGTTGCATCTAACCCTGCTACGGTCATTTCCGATTGATGAGGCTCGAGGCTATGATAACTTTTCACATTGCACATATCATATCTCTGAATGCCACATTGCCATTTCCGTTGACTACTAATTGCCTTCTACAAAATACAACCCTTAAGCTCGTACGTCTCAAGCAGGGTGTTAAGCTAAGAGATGCTGCCTTCTCCGCCTCCACTGATGTGCGTTTGTAAAAACCAATGTATGTAATCTTTAGAAATGCAATGTCAGACAAACATCCATACAAGTTGTCCAGGAACAGGGCAAACTGAAGGTACTCTCCTACTACCACTAGTAGCGAGTAGTCCTTGCAATCCCAAAACTCTCCACAACGAGGAGACCACTACTATAAATAACTCTACAATCGGAGCTACCTGGAGCATGCCAATAAGCATTCCTCATGCCATGAAGATCCACGGTCTTCAACATACATCAACTTTGACATTTCTTCACATTCGAACGTGTACATTGGTTCGAAGTGGTTTTCGGATAGGAATCTCCCAAATCCAACCCTGGTTCCTTCGAAATCCAATTATCGATAAAAAAAAGATGTTACGTTCATATGTGGATATCAATCATCAATCAGTTGCTTAGTCTTTTATAAAATATCTTCCTTAGATATATTCTTTTCAATTTATTCCATTTTCTTTTCAAGAGTATATGGAATCGTTTAGCCTCATTTATCAAATTATTTGGATTATTTAAACCTTTCTTAAATCCTGGAGTATTTCCAAATCATTTTCACTTTTACTTAGGAAAGCTTTTCCAAATCATTCATTAAATCTTAATCAAAGATTCCTTATATTCAAGCTATAACTTTTAACGTAAGGAAAATATTCCGAAATCATTTATTAAATCTTAATAAAATATTTCTTTCTTAACTTCAAATCGTATTCTTGCAAATCGAAAATTTTCTTAACAGAGTACTACTGCCACTTTAAATATGGTCAACTTCACCTTTAGGGACTAATGGCAAGTAATCCTACGTCATGATTATCTTTGTCTTCAACGATCTTTGTCTTATAGTATTTTTAAGTAATTCATTCTTCTCCTATGGATAATATTTCAATTTCCCTCACTTAATTCTCGATCCAAATTCCTTAACTTATAGGCGGTTTAAAAACAATGTTATTTTAGATACTGTTTATGATAAACCCTAAATCAATTTTTTTACAAAACATTTTTGTGTAAATAGGATCGTAGAAATCATTCTAATTTTACTCAACATCAATTTCCCAAATCAACAAGTGCTGTGGGCGGAATAACGGTGAAAACACCTTTTAAATTCCACGAATATGACGAGTTCCCTCTTCGGATTTTAATTACAAGTATAAGAAGATTATCTCTATGCAATCCTAGTCGCAATTTGTTCATTTTGGAGATTTCTTAAATTTTGGATAATATTAATCTTCTTCTATTTAGGGAAAGTTAATACAATCTTTTTATTTGAGTGCAACCGGGCTTTCCTTTTGATTTGTTCCACCCCTCGCCTAATCAAAGAAATCATAAGCTAGGTAAGTTCAGGGAACTGGTTGCTCCGTCCCTGACCTTAGTGAAACACCTTGTTTTTCTTCCTAGATATCACAAGCAGGATAAATGTATTATTCGTTTCCGCATTACTCAGTTTGTCATTCTATTCAATCTTCTTTAATTTTTGTTTAAGTGGTATAAACAATTCCTCCTACCCATTTATTCAAACTCCCATTAAAACTTCCAAATCATCTTTTACTTAATTATTCTTTTAATATCATTCACAAAATATTTAAAAAAGAATTGTTAAGTTTAAAACTACATTTCAAAAGTTGTTAAAACTGCTACGAAAAGCATTGCGAGAAGTGTTGCAAATAGTGTTTTAAAAGCTATGTTCTTCAAAACCACTTTTATTTCATTTAGATATCCATATTTTTGACTTAAATTACTTTTAAAACATTTTAAAATATTTTTGGAATTTATTTCACATTTTTAAAATATTTAAAATATCAATTTCACACCTTGTTCACTTTACTACAAAAAGGGCGATTTTTCTGGAAAATTGGTTTTGACATATTTTAAAATATATAAGATGAAATCTTGATTTTCTTTCGCCATTTCTTTAAATGTTTATAAAATATTTCTGACTCATTTTAAAACTATTTCCAAAAGTTTTAAGCATTCTATATATACCATTTCATTTTCAAAAGGGAAGTGGTTTCCTTCGTGCTTATCGACGTGTATTAATGTGAGTTGGTAAAACAATTTACAATCATACCCAACAATCAATACTTGATGATCAAAGCATATACAAGGATCCATAACAATCATAACACAACATCAAACATGTATATATATAAATAGAGATGTTAAGTATAGTTTCTGAGCATAAACCAAGGCGATTAACTTCCTATCAACATTCTAATAAACCAACACTTCAATAATTAGTCCATACTCCATTTAAATACTAGCAAACAGATTTCCCATCCTCCAAAGTGCTCGGCCAAGGCTTGAGATAGAGGTGGGCTGAAAGTGTAGAGAAGAAGTGGTATAGCTTTGACATTGAATTCTCAAAATTAGACCCGAAAAATATGCCATCTTCTCTCTTTTTTTTGACTGTCTTACTTTCAAAATTCAAAAGCCTTGTTAACTAAAAATTTCTTGCAAATTTTTTCTCTAAATATAAAAAAATAATCACTTGATTTTAGTAGTTTTGAGGAAGATATGGTCAAAAGAAAAGGAGATACTCTCATATTCACAAATATAAAGCCCAAAAATGTACTTTAAAGAATTGAGTTTAAGATATAGTAAACCCCAAAATTGGAAAAAGTGATCATCATAAAAGTTGTAACCATAGGAATTTTATATGATTTAAAAAAAATTCTTAATCTGGTCCTGTTATGATCAAGTTATGATATAAAAAAAAATGGCTAATTCTTTGGCTTAAATAATGGACCAGAGAATGTATTGGAAAGAAGTGTATATTTGACATAATTATCCTTAAAATAAGATAAAGTATTCAAATTAAAGATATAGCTAGTAGAAAAATATAAGATTTGAAAAAAAAATTATTTTTATTCTATTTTAAAGAAGTTATGGCCGAGAGAAGAAGAGGTAAAATATGGAGAAAAAAGGAGTTTTATTTGAAAAGGATGAGCAATGATTTTTTTTGTGATATTTTGTAAATATTTTGACATTATTTCTTTATAGTTTTTTATATGGCATTGAATCCATTAAAGAGAAGAGAAGGAAGATAAAGAAGCTTGAGAAAAGAAGAAGAAGAAAATATGAATGAAGTTGAAGAAGGAGGTGGGTATTTATAGAAAAAAGAAAGAAGTGGTAAATTTACCAAAATAACCTTTTACCAAATTACCAAACTAACCTTACTTCAACCGAAACAATCTCCTCTTTTTCTATACATAACATCATCTTTCACATCCTTACTTTATGTCGTATTCAATTAAAGATTAATTGAAGAATATCATAATTATGTTGGCTTTGATTTGATGTGACTGATGTTTACTTTTTCTTACTTTTGTTAATCTTGCTTACATTTGCTAATGACTTCTAGAAGTTTTCTAATTGTATTTAACAAAATTAAACATATTTATTATTAAAATTTGTAATATATATGTTAAAACATGTTAACAAAGAAGCGATAACATTGCGGCAACTTATTTTGAAAAAAACATTGATTATCGACAAAACGTTTTACGGCCGCATTTTGACGTTTTTGTTAAACTATTTATTCAAGTAAACCAAACTTAAAAATAAATTTCTTATTATATTTAAGTTATTAAAACAAGTATATTTGACTTATAAAACAATATCAAAATCTGTATATAAAAATACGACATCGATTTATCGGTATGCGACGAAATTTTTCAACTTTATAAAACAAGTTTTGTATATTTATCGAACCATTTTAAATTAAATTACTATTATTATTAAATGAGTTTGATATTAATTATATGTATATATATATTTAAAAGTAACTATTTATCCTTTAAACAAATTTCACGAATTTTTATCCTAATTTACCGGAATCCGACTTTTGTCAATTTTACAATGGAAACCCAAAATTTCTGTGGAATATCAAAAATAAGCTTACCATTCTAATTTAAAGTATAAAAATTGATTGTTTAAGTTTGGAAATTCTATATTTGAATAATTAAATAAATTAAATATTCTATTCAAAGTAGTAAATTTATGGGTCATTACGTTATCGCTTACCCATTTTCAAAAAACTCACATTTCAATTTAATAAGCATTACCCAATTATGACAATTATTTATGTTAACCCCACTGAAACTTAGGCCGACTCAACAGATAAGGCAGTCAGCGACTCATAGGAATCAGCGACTCAACTGATGAAGCGACTCAGGGATTGCCGACTCAATGGGTCAACGACTCATTGATAGCAACGACTCAGCGAGTTAGCGCCTTAAAGATACAGTATGGATCAACGACTCAGCGGTCTGCGACTCAAGGCCTAGACCGATCCAACGACTCATTCGAGTTCCGACTCATCAAAGACCGACTCATCTGATCACGACTCATCCACTCAAGGTCCTTAAGTATCTCATTGGGTTTACGACTCAAGAGATGAACGACTCAAGAGGCCTCACGACTTAAGGAACCTGACGGGTTAAGGAGATTCTATGGGTTAAGGATGGCACGACTCAGGAAAGCCTACGACTCAAAGGATAGGTCGACGCACGACACAAGACTCAGAGGCAAGTTCAAAATCATGTTGCAAAGGGGTGACTCGCAGACGACTCACGACTCATCATGAGTCAGTCACGACTCATCATGAGTCGGTCACGACTCATGACTTAGCAATTTCAGCCTAAACAGTTTGCCTATAAATACAAGGCCGCATTCAACATGAAAAGGACTTTTGGCTCATTCTCTTCAAGCACTGATACTCTGCTGCATTCCAAACCAATTCAACACTTGAAGCTCTCGAGACATTAAGAACGCTACAAACAACTTCAACAAGAGATCACGTACATCCAACATGGATTCGAAGACTCTCATCTCCATCGAAGTTTAAAATACTTGTTCTAAGTTTCTTGTAGTTTAAAGTGAATTGTACTTGGGAAGAATTGTATCAACTTGTAACGAGATCATCAATAAAAGTACTTAAAGTGGACGTAGGCTGTACCCATAAGCCGAACCACTATAAAATTGCTGTTGTTTACTGCTTTTCCGTTATTACTTGCTTGTAATTCTTTCCCGATCCAACGGGTGGTGCTTTCACAACTACACTTCACACACCGGGGTGTTAGCGTTCAAATTTAAGCGTTAACATTTTTGGTGCTTTCACTGAGAATTGAACTCAGGATAACTGTCATCATTGCTTCGCAGAGATTTGAAGAAAGAATTTCTTTAAAAACCAGAAGTCTATCTGAGATTATGGCTCCTGGAAGGAAAAGTAGATCTGTCAGATCTGGAAACATTCAAGAGGGAACCTCCGCTTCCCCTGTGCCTAATCAACCTACTCCGTCTGTTGGAGTTACGAAAGCGGAGTTGGATGCTGTGATTCTAGGGTTAAACCAGCAGATAAACGCCCAAAATGCACAACTAGAGGCTCAAAGTGCCCAGAATGCTCTGATTCTAAATAAGTTGAACGATTTACTTGGGGCAAACAATCAACCGGCTGGTAATGAAAGGAACCATGCTGGCAACATTCACGATGAAAGAAATGCTCCTGAAAGGCCTACTAGTCCCTTTTAGCAGGCAGCACCTGAGGCCGGTGGATCTAGAACTCGGCATGATGAAGAATATCTTTCTGGAATGGTCCGGCAGATCATGAAAGAAAGTATGCAAAGGGTTGAAGATGAGAAGGAATGGGGTTTCGCTCCAAGCAAAACTCCGTTTACTGAAAGAATCTTAAAGGCGGAATTTCCAAGGAAGTTTGTCCCTCCGACCATCCCAGCTTACAAAGGGACAAGTGATCCAAACGAATTTTTGTATAAATATGATTGGCACATGACAGGTGCCAGAGCTTCTGACGAAATAAAGTGCCGATATTTCCCCGTATACCTTGAAGGGGTGGCTCTACTATGGTTTACCAAACTGCCAGTCCGATCTATAGACCAGTTTTCAGACTTGACCAGAAAATTCAAGGAGCAGTTTAGACTTTATGCTTCCAAGGCCAAGGATATCATGTCATTGTCCAGTTTAGAGCAGAATCCTGGTGAGTCTATCAGATCTTTCTTGAACCGCTTTAATATAGCGCTGGAAGAAGTGGACAATGCTGAACCACGAATGATCTTGACTTATCTAATGAGGGCTATCGATAAGTCAAGCGAATTTGGGAAATGGTTAAATATGAAAGAGCCAACCTCTCTCGAGAAGTTCTACAAAAAAGCAGACGAATTCATTCGCTTGGAAAGTCGTCCTTTGCCAGTAAAGGCAGTGTTGGAAAAAGCTGAAGACAACACTGTCGCTCCACGCAAGAATGAATCGGTGGGGCAAAAAAGGGAGAATAATAATGGAAAGAAATAGGGTAATCTGAAGAAGCCCCGGTCCTTCAAGCCATCAGAATATACTCCATTATCACATACGCCGGAGCACATCTACCTGGCCACTAAAGAGTCCGTCGATTTCCCTAAACCTATCCCTTTGAGAACCCAGAAAAAAGCCATACAAAGTGGGAAATTCTGCCGCTTCCACAATCAACCAGGTCATGAAACTGATGAATGCCGCCAGCTGAAAAATCTAATTGAAGAATTGCTAAGAGAAAACAAGTTGCAGCAATTCGTGAAAAAGAATAGCAACAATCCCGCATCGTCGAGTCAAGCACAGCGGGCTCCTGTTCATCAGCCTGGGGCAGGTGAGAAAGCTACGGGGCATGAATCTGGAAGGCCCGTTATCAATGTCATTTCCGGAGGACCTCACCCAGCTGGCAAGAGTTGGGGTGAGATGGAGAGATATTCCAGGGCTTTGAAATATGCTCCAGCCGAAGAAGACGTCTTTGTTCTAGAAGACACTACGCCCCTTAAACAACAGAAAACTTTCAGTGATGATATTATTTTCAGAGCCAGAGATTCTACAGGTATTGAAGCTCCTACTTTAGATCCCTTGGTCATCTCGGCTGGTATTGGACCAGCCATTGTCAGAAGAGTCCTCATTGACTGCGGAGCATCATGTAATATCCTCTTCAAAAAGACATTTGACCAGATGAAAATCCCTATGATCGATGTGCAAGCCTCATCACAGAAGATCGCTGGCTTCACTGGGGAGCCAAAACAACCAATTGGGACCATCGATCTGCTTGTAGAACTTGGAGAAGCAGAAAGGAAAGTGGTCCGCAAGCAAACATTTGTGATTGTCGATGAATATTCTGCTTATAATGCTTTTCTTGGCCGTCCAACACTCGCAGCATTCAAAGCTATCTTAGCCCCGTGGTGCCTCACTATTAAATTTCCTACTGACAATGGAGTAGGAGTTATAAAAGGGGATCAAAATGCTGCGCGAGAATGCTATTGGACAGAGCTGCGAGAGTCAAGAAAAAGAGAAATGGGAAAGGATGCGGCAACCCCAGTCCGCATCAGGGACCCAGCCTTGTAGCAATTACAGAGCGGACCCTGCACTGGCGAGCACAGCGGGGCACGGAAAGAAATGGATCCCAGAAAAGCCAGTACAGGGGAGAATAGAGTAGTACCGGTGGAAACGACAGTTCCGGTACCTGTTGACCCGAAGGACCCAAATAAGGTGTTGAATGTGGGTTCACAGCTTAATGTGTCAATTCAGAATATCTTGATATCTTTCCTGAAGGCAAATCTGGATGTCTTTGCTTGGACTCATGCCGATATGTGTGGAATATCCCCAGAAGTTGCAGTACACGCTCTGAATATTGACCCAAAGTTTACGCCAGTTAAACAGAAAAGAAGAACCCAAGGTCCAGAAAGGTCAGCAGCATTAAAAGAAGAATTTGATCGACTCATGGAAAATAACTTCATCAAAGAATCTACATATCCAAATTGGGTTTCAAATCCTGTGTTGGTCAAGAAAGCTAATGGAAAATGGAGAGTGTGCATTGATTTTTCTGATCTAAACAAGGCTTGCCCCAAAGATTGCTTCCCATTACCCAGGATCGATCAACTGGTAGACGGAACTGCGGGACATGAATTGTTATCTTTCATGGATGCCTACTCCGGTTATAACCAAATCATGATGCATGAGCCGGATCAGGAGGATACAAGCTTTATCACAGATGTTGGACTTTATTGCTACAAGGTTATGCCCTTCGGATTGAAAAACGCAGGGGCAACCTACCAAAGACTTGTTAATGCTATGTACAAACCGCAATTGGGCAAAACTATGGAAGTCTACGTCGACGACATGTTAGTGAAGTCCAGGAAAGCAGCGGATCACATTGAACACTTAGCAGAAATGTTCGCAGTCCTCCGGAAATACAGAATGAAGCTTAACCCCCTGAAATGTACATTTGGGGTCGAATCCGGAAAGTTCTTAGGTTTTATCGTCAGTGCTAGGGGCATTGAGGCTAGTCCAGCTCAAATTACTGCCTTGAAAGAAGTTAAAGCTCCTAGAACAAAGAAGGAATTGCAGAGTCTCAACGGAAAGATCGCCGCCCTGAGTCGGTTCATTTCCAAAGCTACTGATAAATGCATCCCATTCTTCGATGCCCTGAAAAAAGGAAAGAAGAACTTTGAATGGACGCCCGAATGCCAAAAAGCTTTCGAAGAGTTGATCCGTCATATGGAAACGCCTCCGATACTTTCTAGACCGGGTAATGGTGAGGATCTTCTTATATACTTGGCAGTATCATCTCATGCTCTAAGTGCAGCGCTGATACGGGAAGACAAAAGGATTCAACATCCAGTTTACTATATCAGCAAAAGACTCACTAGGGCAGAGCTGAATTACTCCAAGTTGGAAAAACTCGCCTATTGCCTACTAGTTGCATCGAGGAAACTGAGGCAATATTTCCAAGCTCATCCTATCAAAGTGCTCACTGATCAACCTCTAAAGCAAGTCCTATTTCGCCCAGAAACTTCGGGTCGCCTTCTAAAATGGAACATTGAACTCAGTCAATATGACATCACTTATCATCCCCGAAAAGCAATCAACGGACAAGCTTTAGCTGATTTCATTGCAGAATTCACAGAGAAAGATAATGGTGAGGAAAAAGCGATCAATGATTCTCCAATCCAGTGGAAGATGTATGTTGATGGCGCAAGAAATGACTACTGTTCTGGAGCCGGAGTGGTACTTGAAACTCCTGAAGGTCGATCATTATGTTATGCACTAAGACTGGAATTTCCTTCAACAAACAATGAAGCAGAATATGAAGCTCTTATCGCAGGTCTGAAAATCGCTAAAGAGCTAAACATTCGAGCATTACAAATTTTCAGTGATTCTCAGCTTATTGTATGCCAAGTCAAGAAGGAATTTCAAGCAAAAGGTGGAAACCTGCCTTCCTACTTGTCAAAGGCTTGGGAACTCCTATGTGAACTCGATCAC
The DNA here is from genome assembly GCA_030765085.1 of Allium cepa. NCBI lineage: Eukaryota > Viridiplantae > Streptophyta > Magnoliopsida > Asparagales > Amaryllidaceae > Allium > Allium cepa. Next base: position 866,801,093 of record CM060943.1, on the reverse strand, counting down.
TATTCAATAAGCCACATTCCTCGGGAAGAGAATATGAAGGCAGATTCCCTCGCAAAGTATTCAAGTTCTGGTGAAGCTCAATTATTGGGATTGGTCCCTGTAGAAGTCCTTTCAGCGCCAAGTATAGACGAGATGGATATAGACTGGATTATGAATGTATCTCAAGAACAAGAGTCATGGATGACTCCAATACTGGATTACCTACTCAGAGGTTCTCTGCCAGAAAACTCGATAGAAAGACGAAAGCTACTAAGGAAGGCCTCTCGGTATGTAATTCAGGATGGCCGATTGTACAGACGGGGATTCTCAATGCCATTGCTTCGATGTGTATCCCGGGAAGAGTCCAAAACAATCCTAGCTGAAGTGCATGGAGGAGAATGCGGTGATCATTCAGGTGGTCAAACACTAGCAAAGAAAATTCTCCGATACGGATATTTTTGGCCAGAAATTAATCGGGATGCTGCAGATTACTCCCGAAAATGTGACAAATGCCAAAGATATGCCAAAATTCCTAGAGCACCTTCTACCGAACTCACACAGATGGTCAGTCCATGGCCATTTGCAATTTGGGGAATGGATCTCATTGGGCCGCTACCAACTGCTAAATCAGGGATTAAATATGCTATTGTTGCAGTTGATTATTTTACTAAGTGGGCTGAAGCTGAACCATTGGCTACTATCACTTCAAAGAAAATGATAAGCTTTGTGACCAAGAATATCATTTGCAGATACGGTGTGCCTCAGAAAATAATCACAGACAATGGTACTCAGTTTGAAAGCGAGGAATTCCAGGATTTTTGCAAACGATTCAAAATCCAGAAAAGCTTTTCGGCAGTAGCTCATCCACAGGCAAACGGGCAAGTGGAAGCAGTGAACAAGATCATCAAATCAACCATCAAAAAGCAACTCGAAAGAGCAAAAGGTGGTTGGGTCGATAAACTACCACTTGCACTATGGGCATACAGAACTACTCACAAAACTGCAACTGGGCATACTCCTTTTTCGTTAGCATACGGATCGGAAGCAATGATCCCGGTTGAAACACAGGTCCCTTCACACAGAAGAATCCATTTCAATCAAGCAGAAAATGAAAAGCTACAACTGGAAGCGCTGGATCTCCTTGATGAAAAAAGAGATGAAGCTAACCTCAGAGTTGCAGCTCATCAGCAAAGGATAGCCAGACATTTCAATTCCAAAGTTCGTCAACGCAGCTTTGAAATTGGAGATCTAGTCCTGAAAAGAATTATGACTGCGACAGGTGTGTTTGGGCCAAATTGGGAAGGACTGTATGTAATAGGTCAGAAACTTCTTGACGGCACATTCAAGCTCACCACTGTTGATGGAGATCAAATTCCAAGGGCATGGAACAGCAATCACTTGCGTCCATACTTTACTTGAAAATTTTGTTGAAACATTGTAAAAAGAATTATGAATGTATGATTCTTGTAATTGAAAGCAATTGTGAAACTGATGCAAGTAAATAATGAAAGAATATAAAGTGGATGTAGGCCCAATTTCATGGCCGAACCACTATAAATCTTGTGTTCCTTATTATCATTATATGTTTGCTTTGTTTTCGATATAAAAATACATAAAATGTATTGCTGAAATGTCGATTTAAATTTTTGCAGACAATGGAGATAAAACTTGCGCATAATAAGACCGAGCGATTCTCACCATCATTCAACAAACAAATTTCAAGTCACAAAGACCCCGAATTCAAATCCTAGATAGGAAATACTTCAATTGAACGGCTAATGATTTCGATAGAAACGAGCCCTTGCTGATAAATTGAGATTGTTTGAACAAACAAACATCCAATTAGGAAGCTAGTGCCCATTCTCACGAACTTGCCTGGCAATGAAGTACACTTCCTTGGATTAAACAAGCTACTTGCAAGAAAAGGGGAATGAAAAAAAAAAAAAAAGAGAGGATCGCTGAAAAGGCATAAGCAAGTGAACAGAGGAACAACCAAAGCTACCATCAGCAGCACAAGTCCTCTTCGGAGGATAAAAGACCTCTAATGGGTCATACGCCACAAAAAAGAAAGTTCTCTACTCAACAAAAAAAGATTGGAGGAGTCATGACCCTCCAACCATGAGAGAGTAACTTCCAGGCGATGAAAACCCTCTCTGAGGCACATTTCACCAGGAGTTGAAGTGTTATGACCGCTCTTCGGGATATCACTTCACCAGAGTTGAAATGTAAACAAAATAAAAGCCCTCTTCGGAGGCCCATTTCACCAGGAGTTGAAATGTTATGACCGCTCTTCGGGATATCACTTCACCAGAGTTGAAATGTAAACAAAATAAAAGCCCTCTTCGGAGGCCCATTTCACCAGGAGTTGAAGTGTTATGACCGCTCTTCGGGATATCACTTCACCAGAGTTGAAATGTAAACAAAATAAAAGCCCTCTTCGGAGGCACATTTCGCCAGGAGTTGAAGTGTAATAACCGCTCTTCGGAATTTCACTTCACCAAAGTTGAAATGCAAAAACAAGATGAAGACCTTCCTGAAAGACCACGTTTCGCCAAGATTGAAATAAAACTTCCAAGTGTTGAAACGTGAAAAGGCTTTCTTCAAAGGCACAACTCTTTGGGGGTACACGTTTCACCAAGATTGAAATAAAACTTCCAAGTGTTGGAACGTGAGAAATCCCTCCTCAGAGGTACAACCCCCTCCCGGGGACACAATTAAGAAGAAAGACCTCTTCGGAAACCCACGTTTCACCGAGATTGAAATAAAACTTCCAAGTGTTGAAACGTGAAAAGGATTTCTAAGGCATAACTCTTTGGAGGTACACGTTTCACCGAGATTGAAATAAAACTTCCAAGTGTTGAAACGTGAAAAATCCCTCCTCAGAGGTACAACTTTCTATATATAAAAAAAAAATCCTTGTCAGGTGCATACTTTAACTTCCGAATAAAGAATAATTTACCTATTCTGGGGAATAATCTTCCTCGAAAAAAAAAGAAAAGAGAGGGAGTTAAAGTACCCTTCAGAGGTCCGCTTTACCACATAGAGGAATTCACTTGGTAAAATATGCACATAAGCAAAAGAAAAAAGTGATTTCTTCGAACGACAAAGCGTAGAAACTTATACGAAGGGAGTTGTACTCAACAAAAATTTTCTTTAAAGAATAAAATAATTATTCTTTAGCAAATAAGAGTGCAAGTCCCCTCAAAGTATAAAATATTGCAGCAAGCTTAAGGTATGGGGGCAACATGGTATAATAGTATAGCTGCATCAGTAAAGTAATACTCAAACAACATACCATAAGCCCGCTGCAATATCGTGTAAATAAACTTGTGCAAAAAATAAAATAAATAGTAAATGCATTCTCAAATTCAAACAGAAGTTTGTACAAACGAAGAATCATTTTATTCAACTATAATGCAGATACAGGTTCTCAAAATAAAAGCGGGGGCCGATACCCGCACAACTCTCGGCCAGTTCATACAAAAGACAAAAAGCTAAAGTCTTCACTTCTTTTTACTGCCTTTGGACCCTTTACCCGACCGAATGACCAGCTTTTCAGGTCGGCCAGTGGGTATAAGGGAGGAAGGAGAGGTAGGCGCAGCTGGCCCAACTTCTGGCTCCTCTTCAGTGGCAGTGATTATCTTCCCTCTCCTCTTTGATGCTCCTTGCTTCCTTCTCCTCTTCGAGGAGGACTCACTTCCTGGAGTGACAAGTTTAGATAAAGTTATGTCGTCAGAAGGAGTCCGCTCCGGAGATATGTCGCCTCCCTCAAGTCCCTCATCTTTTTGCTCTTGCGAAGCAATGGGATCATCCAGGCCATGGAGAGCCTCTATTTGTTCCTCCTGTGATCCAAGTTGCGAAGCAGAAGGAGGAGCCACCTGAAGAGAAGGAGGAGGGATTACCGGAGATGTAGAGATTTGAGCAGTGCTTGATACTTTTTCTACAGAAGAAAAGAGGTTAAAGTCAGTAAAGAGAGGAGATGAAGGTTCACCAATGAAGTCAGTAAAGAGAGGAGATGAAGGCTCATCAAGGTTGAGAAAATAGCCAAGGAGCTCATGAAACTCATGCGAAATAAATGAGTAACCCGCTTGAGCAGAATTGACAGTAGCGAGATTAACAGTGAAATTACCTGGAGAAGCTGGTTTCCTGATATCGACTTCATAAGCTTGCACATCAGCGCTCTCATCACCCTCATCTCCACCTGGTACGCTGGTAATCTCAGTGGTAACTTTGGTGGGAGATGCAAGATGGGAACTGGAACCAATAATGTCGACTTCAGACGAAGAAGGTGGCTGGACTAGAGTAGTTAAAGTGGTTTTCCCCAGCCGGTCCCCTTCCGTCACTTCGGTTCGTAGTTTGGCAAGTTGTTCCTTTCCCCTGGCGAGAGCAGCGCGAGCGTCTTCATCAAAATAATGCCTTTCCAGGGCTGACTCGTCATAACCAGCACCTTCAGCACCAAGCATATCGAGGGCGGCCTCCCACACTTCAGCTAAAGTGATCTCATACTTGGGACCAAGAAAAGCGAGGCTTCCACGCCCCAAGACACTATGCAAGTAGAAGTCGAATAATGTCGAGCCGAAGCTGTTTTTGGTCGCCTCATGAGATTCTTCGGCTGCGATTTTGCCGGCGACAGCCTCATCGCGCTCCCTTTCAGTTTTGGCAAGCTGAAGCTTAAGCATTTGTATCTCCGCCTCCTGGGAGTTGTTTTTCTTTCGAAGCTCAGCAATATCAGAGACATAGCCGTCACTGATTCTTTTTTGTGCTTCAAGCCTGTCCTCAGCGTCCCTCTGACTGGCATGAGCATCTCTAACTTGTCTGAGAAGCACTTCTTCTTTTTGAGAGGACGAAGTAGAGGAAGCAGCAAGCTCATCTTTCAACTTCTCAACCTTTGCTTCGAGCTCCTCGTTGTAGGAAGTAATGCTCCTCATTTCGGTGTCATGCTGCTCAAGGACCTTTTGCCACTCAGCCTTATCATTTTCCATGGTGAGCATGGCCTCTAAGTTGGCACGGTTAACTCTTTGAAGCTCATCGACAAGCTTCTGCCAGTTTGACATCCTCTCGATATCAAGTTTGACGGCGTCAAGATTTCGTAGCATAGCAGGCTTGTCAATAGGAACCAGGTCAAGGTCGAATCTCACACCCTTTAAGCACCATTGTGGAAAACGACTTTGTAAAGTGGCTGGGCCAGGTCCCACTTGAAATTTAGGCCTGCTTATTATTGTTTGGATGTCCTCCTTCCCGAGAGCAGGAGAGTCGGAAGGAATGTCAAGAGGGGCAGGGGCAGTAGGCTTTTCGGGAATAGTGGAAGTATGTCTCTCACTATGTCGGGCTCGTTTGCCTGAATCTTCAGCTACATGACCTTTTCCTCGGTCGTCGTGAGATTTCCTTTTGTGAGAGTCGTCACTTCTTTGCAGAGAATCATGGTGCTCATCCCTATCCCTTCTGTCATAACGCTCTTCTGCATCCCTCCTTTCACGAGCCTTTCGAGCAGCCCTCTCTTCGTCAGACTCTCTATAGGAGGGAAAGTAACGCCGATAATCATATTGACCACGCCCCCCGTAGCGTTGGAAATCCTGATAATACGATCCGCCGCGTGTCATTGAAGAATCTGAAATAAGAAAAGATAAGCTTTAGAAATCTCTAAAGTATAAGAGGATAAGTGCATAAATGTGCTGGAAAATCCTTAGTTGTGTGTGAAGTGCAAGCTACTCGCGTTGGACTAACGAACCACTCCTCTGTTGGAGGGAAGTGATAGATTTCACTGTTGATGACAATTCTTGAGATAAAGGAGTTAGAGTCTGTTGGAGGGCAGATGTTGCTTCAATCGTCGGAGGTATAGCTTTACCATGAGCAGGGTCTTCTTTAAAGAGCTCTTGGGAAGTAATAATTATGTCACTTAAATCCCCAAAGACGTCATCACCGTCATGCCCAACCTGATTCCCTCCATCAGCTCCTTTGTCAGCACTCTTCCTGGTTTGGGAAAGGGGCTCCTCTTCTTCTTCAATAATGGGAGCAAGTGCGGGCTTTTCGGAGGGCCCCGTATTGTCTCTTGGAGTAGAGCACTTTACTAATAAGGTTTCTGCAGAAATTTCTCCTCGTATGTGCTCTTTAGTGGAGATCGGAAGATCAGGAGTTTTCACCGGAGAATCAGGAACCTCCGTTGGAGCTTCACGAGGCCGAGTAAAGCGAGAGGGATGGAGGAGTCCGTATTGATGTAAAAGTTCATCGTTTAGCAGAAACTTTATGCTCCTCTCTTCTACCGGCACGACATTTAATCTTTCAAAAATTTGCTTAAGACTTGGGTCCCTAGCAGGGGGTGGAAGTGCTAAAAACAGGAAAAGAATGAAATTAGCAACTGAGAGTTCAGATCTCGAGAAAGTTTCAAAACGGAAAAAGTAAAGACAGGAAATCTTACTTCCCACTCTCCAGATGGCATAAAACCCTGGAGGGCAGCGAACAAAGAAAAACTGATTCAAAAATCCGTGAGCGCTTTCGGAGAGATCGGTAATAAGTTTGCGGTTTCGAGCGCTTCTTATAACCACGATGGAGGGATGGTCTTTAGTTTTCGTGAATGAGCAAAAATAGCAGATCTCCCCGAAGCTTGGTAATCGATCCAAAACTCTCCTGAATAGAACACATAACCCCATCAGAATGGCGTAGCCATTGGGGTGTAATTGGAATGGAGAGATAGACAACCGAAGCAGGAACTGTTGGAGAAAGTCGTTAAAAGGAGGAATCGCCCCACTTAAGCACATTTGGCGATTGACTGCAACAAAGCCGTAGGGAGGATTGTCAGCAGTATCACTTGGCCCAGGGAAAAGAACATCACTTTCAGCAAAGCCAAATTGAGTGCGCAGCTGGATAAACGCTCTCGAATTTAGAATAGTCGGGGTTCTCTCCGGAGGATTCTCTATGGGAACAGCTATCGGAAAAGTTTCTTCCTCTTGAGTTACCACTTCTTCTTCTCGGTGAGAGGTCATTCTACACAAGCAACTGGATGTTCAAATGCGAAGGTGCGCGTTTCCTAAAAAGTGTGAACTGTTGTGCAAGACTAATAAAAGTGACAAGTATACATAACTGGAATTATACTAATCGATGCTTGATCGATTGTAAACATTTCAGAACTTGTTAATCTAAGAGTTCAAACATAATATTAGTGCAAGCAAGTCGATTTCAATTGACTATTTCAGTATTGCTTTGGTATTTTGTTTGAAATTGATATGTTAAAAGCACTTCATACATGCAGTTTATTCATCTATCATTAACTAATCTGTCGTTCGATGTGGGCAATCAATGACAGTATATTCGTCCCAGTTTTCTGTGAATGTTATATTGAACAGATTGTTAGCTTGCAAGTCAAAATAACCTGTGAATGAGTGCAATAAAATTCAACAGTTCAAAGTTAATACAATGGTCCAGTGTTCAGACAGAATTCACAAGTCATAACCCATCAACGGTTCAAAAGTTCTGAGTCGGCAGTGCCAAGTCATGAGTCGTGGAAATAAGGAGATTATCTCCTAGTCTTGTCTCGGCAACGACTCAAAGACTAGACCGTGGGGAATGTTAAAAGAGCTCAGGTTCAAAGTTTTATCTCGGCCACGACTCAAAAGTCTTGTCTCGGCCGCGACTCAAAGCTCAGGTCGAGGAGTATGATGAATCGTACCATGGCTAAATCATAGGAGTCACTGGGTCATACAGGAATAGCTAAGTCAAAACCTACGGCAATGTTCGAATCACTCTGACCCACTAACCTTCTAGCTCCTAACCCATTAACCATCTAACCCGATAACCCAATAACATTGCAATGGTTAACCACAGGTTCGTCACACTACACGATTGCCTCGAGTGATGAATCGCCGTAAGTAAAATCAAGCAAACCTAAGTTCATCAGCAATCAAATCTAACCAGACTCGTAAGACACGAAGAGGCAAATCGGAGGCGAAGGATTAAACGTGTAAGACAATAATGATCAACGATCGAAGAAAGGGAAGAAATCGCTTACGATTGTATGTTGCTAGAGAGGATTGGGTGCTAATTCGAGTTGAAATTATTTTTGGGAGCTTGGAGATGTGTTAATGGCGGAGCACGACTCAAGAGACTGATAAAGGAAGAAGAAGATAGAAGTAACGGTTCATCCATTTTATACCAAGGAAGTAGGGCATGAGTCGGCATGAGCGAGTTAAGATAAGTCGAAGCACGCGACCTACGACTCAGGCGCGTGCTTCGAGGGGCAAATGTTAACCCCACTGAAACTTAGGCCGACTCAACAGATAAGGCAGTCAGCGACTCATAGGAATCAGCGACTCAACTGATGAAGCGACTCAGGGATTGCCGACTCAATGGGTCAACGACTCATTGATAGCAACGACTCAGCGAGTTAGCGCCTTAAAGATACAGTATGGATCAACGACTCAGCGGTCTGCGACTCAAGGCCTAGACCGATCCAACGACTCATTCGAGTTCCGACTCATCAAAGACCGACTCATCTGATCACGACTCATCCACTCAAGGTCCTTAAGTATCTCATTGGGTTTACGACTCAAGAGATGAACGACTCAAGAGGCCTCACGACTTAAGGAACCTGACGGGTTAAGGAGATTCTATGGGTTAAGGATGGCACGACTCAGGAAAGCCTACGACTCAAAGGATAGGTCGGCGCACGACACAAGACTCAGAGGCAAGTTCAAAATCATGTTGCAAAGGGGTGACTCGCAGACGACTCACGACTCATCATGAGTCGGTCACGACTCATCATGAGTCGGTCACGACTCATCATGAGTCGGTCACGACTCATGACTTAGCAATTTCAGCCTAAACAGTTTGCCTATAAATACAAGGCCGCATTCAACATGAAAAGGACTTTTGGCTCATTCTCTTCAAGCACTGATACTCTGCTGCATTCCAAACCAATTCAACACTTGAAGCTCTCGAGACATTAAGAACGCTACAAACAACTTCAACAAGAGATCACGTACATCCAACATGGATTCGAAGACTCTCATCTCCATCGAAGTTTAAAATACTTGTTCTAAGTTTCTTGTAGTTTAAAGTGAATTGTACTTGGGAAGAATTGTATCAACTTGTAACGAGATCATCAATAAAAGTACTTAAAGTGGACGTAGGCTGTACCCATAAGCCGAACCACTATAAAATTGCTGTTGTTTACTGCTTTTCCGTTATTACTTGCTTGTAATTCTTTCCCGATCCAACGGGTGGTGCTTTCACAACTACACTTCACACACCGGGGTGTTAGCGTTCAAATTTAAGCGTTAACAATTTACATTAATTATCTTCGTCAAAACTATATCACTTTGGACTTACTAAATTTGGTAATGGTCAAATTTTCAACATCATACACACTCAACTCTATAATCCAAACACAAAGTCCTTGTTTCTATAAAAACAATTATTATTAACCGAATTACTCTTGCCAGAGATTTGATTTTGGGTTCAATTGAGTTGTCCATCGTACTAACCCCATATAATAGAGGAGACGAATCCTGTGTTGTATAATGCTTCACTTCCAACACTTCCAGTTGACCTTACTATAGTCACTCAGTGGACACTATGGCAAGATTTGACTATAATCAAAGCAAAGCTTTCATATTGAAGATTCATTGTATTCACAACTTATAAGAATTGTGTAAATTATTGACACTAATATTTTCTGTTTGATCTTAGTTGCATTAACCAACAAAAGACTATCGAATGAGTTGTTCCATGGTTATCAGATAACTATTAGTATGTTACCCTTAACTGTCCCTATCAGTCATGAGTAATACACTCCCCAAAATTTATAGAGCATTACGTATACTAGGCTCAACGGATACTTCGACATCCAATCTCGATGCATCTTGACCAGGAACATATAAAATTGGCATATTAAACTTTATAATGATAGATTACTCACGGTTACAACACTTTGTAACTACTATCAAAAAACATACCATTTATAGTTTTCTATGAAAAGTATTTTCAATTAAATTAACTAATCAATATAACCACATTATATCGAGTGTATAGAAAGAAAACACATTTATTTCCAATAAGACTAGTTAATGAGTTAGATATATGCAACAAATTACACAATTGCCCCTAAGGCATACACCTAACTCTATCGATCTCTTACTTGCAATTAGGGAAAATTATGGAATCATATCCCAACTTCCCCAATCGAATTTCTAAAAAAAATTTAGTCAATCCCTCTGTGAACGAATTTGCTATTATGTTTCAATTAGCTAATCCGTCATTAAACTTTCTTCGACGGTGATAAACTATTTTATCACGTTGAACATTTTGGAGTAGACTTCTAGTGAGCTCTTAGTTCTGTTACAAACTATATTGCAACACTGTTATCTTATAACAATGTTACGAGATTCTTAGCATTTGGAATCGGCCCAGTTAACGCTTATATATTTATATACATTACCTTTATTATGGTGCTATTTTAGGCGATGTACTTAACGTTTTTCATTGAATCAACCACGATCTTTTATTTGGAAAATTTTCAACTTAAAGATTCTTAACTTGAATTTATTATTGACATGTTATACTCGAAATCGCTTATGTAGTTTGAGTCTGAACACTTCTTCATAAGGTGTTTTTATTTCTGTAAACAATTCCCTAATATTTCATAAATACAAGAGAACACTTCAAACAACCATTTAGTGATATCATGTTGGATTTGAAATTTGCTTCATCTATCAAGTACACAAACAAATAACGATATCAGAAACAACATAACAAGTATGATAATTCTTACTACCAATGCATAAGGAACTCATCTCATATGTTCTGTATTAAACAAGTTAATAGGTGTCTTTGCATATGGATTTAGGATATTCCTAATATCTTTTATACTCGCTATAAAAGACATCATTTACAATTCAAAATTGAGCAATGTAACAACTAAGGTTGATTTTAACACAAGTACATCGTTAAAATTAACAACGTGTTGTTTACTTATAGTTTAGAAATACCAATTTACCATTTAACGTTCCTTCTCATGAACACACTTTTCCTGCATTTGATTGATAATCAAAATATTTGTTATTTCTATCAAAATATTTATTCAATTTTGATGCTTATAAATTGACAGGTTCTATTATTTCTTCGATCATATCCATAGACTCAATATCACTACTACTGACTTCGAGACATTTTGGTTATTGTGTCTAAATGTTACTCTAAATCATTATTTAAAAAATATTTGATTCCAGTACATATTTATCAAAGATAAATTCATACTAAGTGATAATTTTATGAGTAAATCGGAATTAACTTGAACACATCGAATACCGAATATATTATGCTAATTTCAACAAATTTCCTATATTATTCATATCAACATTGCTCGTTTAATTCCAACTGCATTAGTCTTGCTCATAAAAACATAGTCATGGCCGATGGACCGTATCTCTTTAGTTACAATTACAATAATCATGTTTTGATACTATACTTGGAATTATTTGGGATTTGCACATCATACCATATCACAGAGTCAACACTCTTAATGGTTTAAACAATCAAGGGTTATATATTTTCGACATTAATATGAAACGTTTTGTTTATCTTCAACCTGCGAGGATGCTTATTAAACGCTCTAACATTTTGTGTTCATTTGAGTTAGTTAATTTCATTTTATCTCATCTAATCCGTCCTATCTATGGATGATATCCAATTCCATTTTATTGCCAATAATTCCTCAAAGAATTTTCTTCATAATGAAGTTGGTATTTCTTAAAACAACTGTTTCTTAGTGCAATAGAATATGTACGCATAAATGTTTTATGAATTTCATTATTTATAAACTGATTTGGTTTTAGTTTATAAAGCTTATGTTCAAAACATAAATATGTAATCCAATGACTGTCTTCCAAAAATTCTTTTGGGGAGATTCATACAAATTACCTTACAAATATTTATTACATGCAATCTTTTGACTCATACAACCTACCAACTCCTTGACCTAGGATATATTGGGGGTTTCTTATAACCCTCAACTTGTGTGATTTTGTACAATGTTATTTAGATGAAATAATATTAACCTTGTGTACTACTCTTAAGTGTTGACCTTATAAAAAGAAGCTAATTCAACTTTTACTCACAAGTAATCGTACGTTTTCAACAAAGTTCGATTACTCCTTATCGATGCATTAGTATATACCACATGGAGGAGTGGCTTTTAGGATTGAATCTTTATTCATTTTTTGGTATGTTCAAAACCCTTTCCAATATACTCACTCATCGATTAAATCGAATCATTTCTATTGCATGTTATTTTATATACTTCTGCTTTATACTCAATGAGTTTACCATAGACATACTACATGTGTATCAAATGCGCATGTCCATGTTAGTAGTAACTCACTGGTGAATTTTATGTAGTATTGGGAACCGCTTTGGTATTAGTAGACTTTTGATTGCTAACATCATTATGTGTCAATTTGAAGGGTTTATTAACTCTAGTGATACACCCACTAAATGGGTGCTTTGCCCTTATATAATAAACTAGTATCATATGATTCATAATTATATAACAATACTATCGCTCAAAATTATGGTTAAATCTATAAATCCATAATAATTATAAACAATATTAGATACTTCTGTATTTAGTAATGAGTCACTTTTGTTATGATAACAAATACCATATTATAATTTTATTCCATAGTAAATATACATAATATTTAAATTGAAATGTATCTATGTCTAGTATACAGTCGATATAGGAAATAGTCATTTCACAAACTGTGTGGTACGTTTTACGAAAAAAAATTGTGCTTTAATGCAATTAATGAGTGTTATATGGCATGCTCCCACTATTTTTGCCAATACTATAATAGAGCACTTAATTTAGAGGTCCATCATTTACTTAATATAGGATACTTATTTCAGATATTGTAACTAGTTTATAGTGGAGAGTTCTTTGGTTAACCATCTTGAACCTATAGAAACAAATCTCATAGAAAATAATTCTATTGACAAAAATACAATCTGGAATAGAAATCATATTTCTTATTCCACAGTTAAGCATCTTCTATTATTATTACAAATCTTATCTTCGATGTTACCTTACGAAGCAAAAGTGATTATGCACTTTCTTCATCTCAACTATACCGTAAATTACATCTACTCTTGCATATTCATTAATCATTCTAAATGGTCAAATCATTCAAAAGAAAAAACCTTACTACAATATCCCAATGAACTCTTTTCAAAAGCACATTTGATTTTCCTTAACTGTTAAAGACATAATATATGTTACGCATTGTATAAACTAATCAAATTGACGTTTCAATGATCAAGTTTTCAAATTTATATTGTAGGTTTGGCCTAGTGTTACATTTAACATGATATAATCCTTTTGTAATCAATTAAATTGAATACTTGTTCTCACATAAGGTTTATTTGATTGATTACAAATACATGTAGTTATCTTACTCGCCTATTCGACATATTAATAGTACTATACATAACATTTCTAACTTGAGGAAACTCAATAACTAAGGAGTAAGCAAGAATTCTATTAATATATAAATGATAGAAGACAATTTTATATTAAAGATTCACAATCATCAATATATTATATCGAGTGATATTGAATTATGGAGTAATGTATTTCTTATGCAATACTCTCATGATTCAAGTGACGAACACATTGGAAATTGTGGTTTACATATATTTACGATGTATTTATTCCTTAAGTTTATTTAGGTTTCTTTAATGTTCCAGCTTTATTTTATACATTCATATCATATAAGTTTTATTATTATATAGGTTTTGCATTTCATATTAGCTATACAATAGTCTTATGTATAATATTTTATGAACTAAATATTGTTTAATTAATTTTACTTAATTTTAAATTAGTATTCCAATACAACTTTATATTGGACATATCTACTATAACCTTTGTAGTATAACATAATGTCTTATGTGTATGTGTTTATTTAGTTTATTTATGTTAATTGGGTTTTTAATCCAATAGGATTTAAAGGGAACTAGAACATCTACAACAAGTTAAAATATCTCAAGGATCGGCCAAGAAGACCATAAAGAAAATAAAAGAAAGACCAAAGAATAAAGAGGCCAAAACAAGCTAAGGCGTTGGATCGCTGGCAATACATAAAGCTTGCCTAGGGATCCTCCAGTCCTCTTGCATCATGATCAAATATGTTCCCTAGAGACTCTTTCCAAGTTTCATAGCATGCCAAAAAATCTAGCTTGAGAAGTGAAGACTCACCTGATTCAAGCTGCTAAACAAAAGCAGCTAATTTAAAATGGACCTATAGAACACATACTAATTCGGACAAACTTGAAATTTTGGGTGAACATTTATACAACATAGAAGGCTCGTAAAAAAAATCAAAACATTTGGAGTTGATTTGATAGATCACTAGCGACCTAAGTAGATGAATCGCAAGCGACCCATCTAGATTGGGCTCCACTACCTTATATTTTTATGGTGGGTCCTTTACACCATCTAGAGTGTTCATGCAAAGTTTCGTTCAATTTCATTAGGATTTGAGAGATTTAAGGATGATTCGTTTAGACCAGATGAGCCATGAAGATGGACGATAAAACTAACTCCAAATGACTTGATATTCGGACAATGCACTTAAATAGAAGATCGGAAGACAACCAAACAAAGATCAGTCAAAAATATTATAAGTGTATGGATATCTAGCGATCCATCCTCTATGTATAGCTCGTGATCCATCAAGATAGGTCAGATCGTCCTTAAACTTTTTGAGCTCCTTCATAGCACTAACTAAAGGCTTCTTGTGGAAAATATGCTAAGTTGATTGATACCTAGCGATCCATCCCCTATGGATAGCTAGAGATCGATAGAAATGACTCGGATTGATTTGAGGTTTTCGGTGATGACTTGGCATAACAATTGGACTCTTCTGCACTTGGACTTCTGGCTCAACGCTCATTGAATTCCCATACAAATACTCACCTACCTACAACTAAAGATGGATCTTTTCCGAGGAGAGAGCTACCATTACGCCACTGGAGATGTTGTTTCGACAGTTGGAGAATAGGTATATTAGCACATGGACAAAGTTAGTGGGTAGATTTATAAGACAATTTCGAGTTCACATTGCACGATCGAAGAATGTAATATATTAGCAAATGTGAAACAAAGACCCAGGGAGACCTTGAGAAGTTATTTAACAAGATTCAATGCAGTGACTATTGTAGTTGACTGGCCGAATCCATCGGTGATTTTGATGGCGGTAATGTTTGGAGTGTCAAGCAAGGCCGACTTCAGGGCTGCACTTAGTAGGGATCCAACAATGGATTTTCTGAGTTTTACTATGAAGTTGAGAGATATTTATTTCAGGAGGATGCCGACGCTAAAGATAAAGCTGAAGACACTGAAATTTACACTATAGATGGCAAGGGATGCTCTACAGCAAGATTTGTAAAAGACAAAGGGAAAGAGAAGCTGATGATGATTCTAGAGGACCGAAACGACAAAGGAGATAGCCCAAATTATCCTCCTACCCGAGCTGACTGAAACCCTAGAAAGGACATATCTCGAAACTAGGGGAAAATTTCCTATCAGACACCTCTGAGAAGAGATCCACCTAATTGAGAGAAAGGATCTAAAAAGTTTCGCATCTTCCATGAGATGGGTGGACATGAGACGAATGAGTATCGACACCTTAATGATCTGATAGAAGAACTAGTTTGGAGAAACCAACTGTCGTAGTACGTGAGGAATAGAGCTGCAATAGCACAATTGGAGCAGCCAACACCAAAAATAGATGCTTTAAGGAATGCCCGATGATCGAGGCCAAGAGAGATAATCCCATAACTGGGATGGATGGGAAGATAGAGTCGGCTGCTACTCTTTGCTTTAGTTTCCTTTTTTGCACTTTTCTTTACGTATATTATTATTAAAACAATAATTACCCCAGATTGGTTCGATGTGTACTAAACCTAGATTGCTTCCTAGTCGCACTCTGAGTCGAATATCTGGGATGACTATTTAGGATAATAATCTCATATCGCTTGAACATGCACAAAACCTAGATTGGTCCCTTACTACACTCTGAGTCGAATATCTGGGATAAACATTCACGATTTTTGCTTATTTAATTTCTACTTGTTCACTTTGACTTAAAATTCGAACTTTGTAAAATTCATATTTAATGTAACGATCGATTTGGGGTGCCATAGAGTCACGACCAGAGAGACGGGTCTAGAGTGCATGGTGAAAATCCCCATGCCGGAGAGCAGTGGATGGACTTGTACGATATCAAATGCCATAGAGACCCGACCAAAGAGACGGTACCCGAGTGCAAGAAGTAAGTCCCCTCAATGGAAAGTGAGCATATAGGCTTACTTAATCCCCCATTACTTAACAAACAAATTGTAATGGACCACCTTTTTATCAAATTTAAATCGATAATAAACCACACATGTCAAATCAAACCATTCAAATTAGAGGACTGTTAATGGGGTAAATAATAAAATAAGATAAAGGAGTGAAAAAACAAAACACAAAATCCCACAGCGGAATGACAAAATATAATAATCAAATAAACAGTTCATGAAGCTGTTTTACAAATATCATTTGATTACACTTTTACAATGCAGTCAAAGTTATACATACAACAGAAACAAATAAATAATGCAGCGAAATAACATGATGCAGTGGGATAAATAATAATAAATAGCATACAAATCTATATCTTCGTCCTCCAAAAATAAGTCTTCATTACACTAAAAAGTTCAAACTGACCCGAGCGTAATGAAAAGCCGAAACACTCAAGGCAGAACAAAAAGATCATGTGTAAGTTAAATCAACATTAAATAAATATGAATTTAACAGCTTCAAAGATGTTTATTGGATTTTACATCTCGTATCCAGTGTCTAATGGGCGTGCAATAACTTAAGAGATGTTCGGGATTCCATCTCCTAACGATCCGTTAAACTATCTACATACATAGTACAATACGCTATTATAATATGTTTATAGTAAAGTAAAGTGTTAAAATAGCGTTATGGCATTACCCCCTTAACACATTTTCTTATATTCTTGTAGTCTATATAGCACTTTCATTCCTTCGTAAATTGGAGGGCTATCAGAGTGCACTCCATAGGTAAGGTACAAACCAAACTCGTAATGGGCGTAATAAGACATGTGACAAGGCACACGAGGAAATGCCAGAGTAGGATTCTATCTTTTGCACTCCCATACTGGTAGTAATGCATAGCAGCTACTATCACCAACCTCGGAACACCCTCCATAAATCAATCGATGGGTGGTCACCAAATCAATCATAAATTCATAACTTGGTATCGAAGAAATGTGCCTGATAAGAGGAGCGACCTCACTTGGCCCGGTATAGCACCTATTTTTACCCCATTAAGCTGACTCAAGGGAGTCAGGGCTACGTTAATACCTCATACAGAATCGTTCACCAAACCATCTTACTGCATTATGGAATCTCCACCACATGCATAGTTGTTAAAGTGGTTTTTTGTATTGGCAGAGAGTATAACAATATATGATCCCGATCTCTTCAACAACCAAAGGCTTATTTCACACCAGTTGGTTCTATTGCATTTCAAACTTTAATGACCCGCCTTTTTGGACGTTTTAAGCGGATGTGCATGCCAGACTCAAACCACTCAGAAGGGCAAATTGTTATGGGGTAAATAAGAAAAGAGAAAGAAATAAAACAAACAAAGAATCTCGCAACGGAATGAAAATATATAATAATCAAATAACAGTTCAAGAAGCTGTTTTATAAATACATTTGACTATTCTTTTACAACATAAAATCAGGGTTATAGAAACAAGAAGAGATAAATAATAAATGCAGTGGAACAACATGAAGCAGCGGAATTTAATAAATAATAATAGTACGAATCTTCACCTTCGTCCTTTAGAAAAAAGGTCACCAACCTTGAAATGCTAAGGCTGAACCGAGTGAATTGAAAAGACAAAACACTCAAGTTAGAACTAAAAGATCTTATGTAACTCAAATCAATGGTAAATATGGGTGCGATGGCATCAGAGATGCCTACCGGTTTGACATCTCCTATCCAGTTGCTAACGTGAGTACAATAACTTAATAGATGTTCAGGAATCAAATCTCCTAAGGATCCGTTAAACTGTCTGCTATGTAGTACAATACGCTATTATAATATGTCTATTGTAAAGTAAAAGTATTAAAATAGTTTTAAGGCATTATCCATATCCCTCTTAACACATTTTATATATTTCCATAGTCTACAGTACCGTAACTCCTCCGTAAATTGGAGGCTACCAGAGGGCATTCCATAGGTATGGCATAAAACGAACTCGTAGAAGGCACTCTAGGGCATGTGAACATGGCACTCGAGGCAATGCTAGGGTATATATACCAATTGCGGATCCGGACAGGTGGTAATGCTTAGCAGCTACTACCGCCCACCTCGAACGCGCTCCTAAATCAAAATCAAGGGTAACCACCAAATCAATCACAAAGTGAGAGAATGGTATCGAAGAAATGTGCCCGATAGGAGGTGCGACTTCACTTGGCCCGGCATCGCTCCTATTTTAGTCACATCTAAGCCGACTCATGGGAGTCAGTGTCACGTCGCACCTTATATAGAAATCCTTCGCCAAACCATCGTACTTCATTTCTAGAATCTCCACCACATACAAAGTTATTAAAGTGGTTTTCGGTATTGGCAGAGAGTATGACAATATCCGATCCCGGTCTCTTTAACAACCAATCGCTTATTACACACCAAATGGTTCTTTTAAAATTCCAAAACCATATCATAATTGATATCAAAATATCATATTCAGTTCAAACCATATCACTTCGAAATTATATTCACTTTGGGATCATATTCACCTTCGTAATCATATCGTTTTCGAAATCATAATTTCTTCCAAAAATCATATTTCCAATTACGTTAAATCTTTACTTCAAAATCATCATATTAAATTAATTATAACGTTAAATCCCAACAGAGGTTATAACATTATTTAACTGCATTCTCCTTTAAATCAATGACGTTGGATATAAATACTTTCCCTTTACTTAGTTTGAAAATTTAGAAAATAGTTTAAATAGCTATAAATAGTTAAAATAGTTATAAATAGTTATACGCACTAAAATAGTTTAATTATATGTTAAACACACTATTGAATTGATTTAAGATTGTTAAATAGATTTAAAATAGATTAAATAGCTTTAAAATAGATTAATTAGATTTAAAATAAGTTAAAATGGATTAATTATTAAATGGTTTAAAATAGGTTAAATGATTTAATATAGTTAATATAAGTTAAAATAGTTTAAAATTTTGAAAATATCAAAATTTAGAATCTTTAAAATAATATGTTTTAAAAACAGTTTATATTGAAAACATGAATTTTAAACCCATATCAATTTAAACTATTTGTTTCATTTCAAAACGTTTGGACTATTTCCATTTCCAAAACCCAATTTCAAATCTTTCAATTCAAATTCTCAATAAAATATTTAATTCTATATCGCTTCCAATCAATTTTTGAAATATCAGTTTAAATTACTCCATTTCCAATATATATTTCAAAGTACATTCAAACAATTTTAATAACTCAATTTCGATAAACTTCACTTATACTTCAAATTCGACTTTAAATTTCAATTTAATTTCTTAAACCATTCCTTTAGACCAATTCCACTTTTTAACATAAAACTTGAATTCAAATCATAATTCAATTTATATAAATCAAATTTTATATCAAAATAACATTTAAAATAAATTCAAAAATTAAGGATTTAAAAATCATTTAATTTAACCAATCCTGTGTCTGTCTATAATTCTCTACCCTAGGGTCAATTGATAGGGATATTTATCATTTCAATCCGCAATTTAAAATTTTACAGTTATGTATCATTTCAAACCTCAATCCCAAATTTAATATTAAAAATCCATAATATTGCTTAAGTCTACAATTTCGACCCATAACGATTTTTCCTAATCTATAGATCGTTCGGGTATATATCATTTCAACCCATAATGAATTTTCTACTAATAATTAAAGGAACATGCAGAGTAATAAAATATATAAATCAAACATAACATCCAATCATCCAATATCAACAACCAAACAACCATCATAATCATCATTCAATCAATCAATAAATTCAGCAATTAACTAATTATCAATAATAGTATTTAACTAGCCGTTTAAATTCAATAATAAATTATATAACGATTTAATTCAAACAAATTCAAATTAACTAAGATGGAGATTTAAAATATGCCCAACAACCATTAATAAATTTCCAATCAAATCAAAATTTAATTTATCAAACATAAGAAATTTTAGAATTTATGAGTGGGTCAAACCACTCAACTTTGAATTTAAATCGAATTAAAATCCAAATTAGGACCCAAATTCATACTATCTCGGAATTCATTCAAATTAGCGTCAATGTCCAGAATTTCGATACGATCCCAATAAAAAAAACCACGCATGAATCGGACCTCGTATGCAAAAAATATTAAGATTTCAAGTTACACGATTTAAATTGAAATTGCATAATAAAAAAGGTTTGGGCTACACGTCACCTTCGTTTCAAAGCAAACCCTAATATCATGACTCGTCATAGTCTTGTATTACTTATTGACAGAAATGGTTTTCTGGACTTCAATTATCAATGCCAAATTGGGTATTATAGCCTTCTATTGCTTTATCAGCTATGAATTTCTTATCTTCTATTGTTTATAGATTTCTGGTCTACTACTATTTCTCACCAAAAACGGGCATATAGTCTTCTATCATTAAATGACAAAAGAAGTCATTTAGACCTTTAACGTTTATAACCAAAGATAATGTCCTGAACTTTTATATCAGATTGGATGATCTGTTTGGTATTCTGGTCCTCTCTCACTATTACCAAATTGATGTGAGGTTTTAGCTTTCTATTATGATGATTAATAAAATTCTGGTCTCCTTGCTATTATTTGATGCAATGTCGCAAGAAATGAACTTCAAATTTTCTATGCATGGTATTCTAACATTCTATTGCTAAGACTAAATTTCTAAACAAAAATTCTTATTAATAAGATCAATCTATCATGGAAGTATGGGTCCTTTATTATGACTTCTAGAACTTCAATCATTCAGGAAAAAATGGAAATAATTACTATCTGGCAAGAAACTGATGGCTACAAATATTTATGATCATTACAGGTTCTGAATGTTCAAAGGATGAATCTTTCGCTAAAATAAAATTGGAGTTAGAGGTCAACCAAACTGAAAAGATACTTGTAGTGTGAACTAACCGTGCGAATATTGTTAGATATATTGTAGGAATATAGGGGCAATTCATCAATCTTGGATTTTTTGTCCTGAAGAATAAAAGCCTTCTTTATACGGGACGCTAAATTTAACCACAAAATATAAATAAAGATAAAGAAGGCCCTTCAAAAAGCTTCCGCATGGATAAAGAGCAGTAGGAAAGTCACCTTTCGATGGAGTCGAAAGGATTGTTCATAAAGAAGAGCACATAAGAACTTTAGAACATGGCTTCTGCAAGTATGAAGGAAAGAATTACTGAGGCACAATAAAGCAGCTATGCATAGAACCACCAAAAACCTTCCAACTGGGACAGAAGTATAGCCCCACAACCAGTCGTCAAAAAACAAAGGCCAAAGAAAAGGAGTCAAAAGGATGCTATTACACTAAAAGTCAAACTTTCGACTAATACAAAAGGTCTATCAGCAAGAGCAAAGGAAGAGAAACACGGCCCAAACCTTTCGAATGAGTCGAAGTGATGCGATCATCTACTTTCATTAGCATCAAACATTTCAAAAGAGTCGAAATGTTCCGTCACTAGTATCCAAAGTTTTCTTACCTTTTGATGGGGTTGAAGAAGTCAAAGCAAGTGTGAGAAGGTATTTAATGGCCTTTTCGAAAGCATAATAAGCCTTACGAATCGGTTGAAGACGGCCCTTCGACAACCTTGAAGGGAAGCATGGTTCTCGACAACAATCAAGTGAAGAGCAACCTTCTGGCAAGGTCGAAGGGTTTACAGCAATCAAGTAAAGAGAAACCTACTGGCAAGGACAAATAGTTCACACCAGTCAAGTGAAGGGTAACCTTCCAAAAAGGTCAAAAGGTTCACAACAGCAAATAGAAGGCAAACCCTTTAACAAAGACGAAAGGTTCATGATGGCATAGAGAAAAGAAAACCCTTCTACAATGTTCAAAGGTCCATAATGGCGTACGATGGGAAAACCTTTCGACAAGGTCAAAAGGTTTGCAACTGCAAATAAAAGGTGATCTTTTGACCCCAACAAAAGCATGAAGCCAAAAGTTGGGCCGCCCATATCTATAAAGAAGACCCAAGGGGTTCGATTTTGGGATCCATTTCTTCCCATTCTGTACTCATTCTACAAATTTTGCTTCCACTCATTAACTTTGTAGCCCTAATTTAGAATCAAATTAGGGATTTATTTGACTTGTATTAAGCTTCATCAAGAGAAATTATGTCTTGCGATCAACTTTGAATTTGGAGATGATCATGATCGGGCATTAACTCGATATTAGCGGCTGATCACACATGATTTATTTCTTATCTTCTATGTTCGTTCCGAATATATGTTATGAAATCATCATGTGATATCACTACGGGTTCTATTTTTTATATATGAAATTCATGGCATATACAAGTTGTGACTCAATAAACATGTAACGCCAAATCCCTGATATGGTTTCATGACTTACCATATGAACTATTATTTTTATCTAAACATGGTCGAATGATACATGCCTTTCAAAGGGATTCCTCAAGAGAAATATCAACCCGAAAGGTTGAAAGCAACAAAGAAATATAAAATAGAGTAAGCGACTCCTTCTAACAAGGTCGAAAGGTCTTGAATATCACCCTTCGATGCGATCGAAAGGCGATGAAAGATGTTGATGATTGATTACTTTCAGCCTCCATGGGAGATAAGACTTGATAAATTGATAACGATGAAAGAAATATAAAGGTGAATAGCTTTAAGTGATAATTACTATTATGACAACCTAGTCGGAAGGTTAAAGTAGCCTCATTACCTTTCGACAAGGTCGCAAGGTTCGATAATCTTCTATTATCTCAAACATGGAGAAAGGTTAGGATGTGTGACGAACCTGAATTTTGGACAATTGAAATTGGAAAAAATTAATTGATTTTAAATATTTGAATGATGGTTTAGCTTGAGTTTCAATTTTAACTATGAAATTGGCAATTTAATTATTGAAATTTATCATTGAAATTTGAGTAAAATATTTTATCTTCAGTTTTAAACCCGTTAAAAATAATTTAATGGCTTAGAAAATTTATATTGATAATACTGAAGATAATAGAAGCTTCAGAATTGAATTTGAAACAGTTTTGTTCAGTATTGAAATTTATATCATTTAAATCGATATTTAAAAAATAGCTTCCGAGGCACAATCTCGGAATTCGATGAAACCAGTTCTATTGGATCCGTAATAGTGTATTATTATCGGATTTCAATTTTCATAATGTTTGGAGTGATCGTTTGGCCGTACGATAAGCAAACGCGCTGAAAATTTAATCGAAATTCAATTAAAAAGCTAGGTCCGAAAAGCTATCTTCTCCATACGATCGAATTTGGACTCGAAACCTTTTCCATTGTGTTTGAAATAGGGGTTTAACATTATAAACGCCTAGTGGCACGCCTCGATTGGAGATCGAGATTTTGAATTGCGAAAGCCGAGGCGATTTATTTTTGAATTTGAGTTTCGAATATAAATAATATATATAATATAATCGAACACTGTAGCAACCAGACATGTTGTTGCTTTTCAAACATGTGCCCTTCATCTAACATGTGTCTCCTTCCTTCTGAACTCATAGCCAAGCTCTATTCATAAAAAAATTAACAGCGGGTTCGAACAAAGCAAGAAAAGAATCATGGCTGCTATTTTTTTATCGACAACCTTGTTCGAATATAAAAAAAATAAGAGAGAAGAGATAACCGGGTCGCGTTCTCTTCCTTTTCCTCGACGATGCTCAAAAGAAAAAAAATCGATTCGTGATTAAATATATATATATATATATATATAAGGAGGGATCGCGATGGGGTCACATGGCAACCTGGGGGGAGGAAGTAATCGGAGTCGACTAGGGAGAAATTGCGTAAAAGTACAAGCTCGAAATCAAGGGTAGGCCGCGATCAATTTCAAGAAATGTTACAATTTCGTGAACATTGGGAGATGAGGCAGTGTCACGGCTATCCACGTGCGTGCACGCTGAAAATCGATCGCGATGGCCGATTGCAGCGAAGCTTGTGGGGATGTTAATTTTGGTGAACTCAATGTGCTTGCTCTTTTCTGCTTTTGCTGCTATGTTGACGGTCAGATCCAATTGTTAATGAAACAAAGCAAAACCCAGATTCTGAAAATGATGTGAATGCATTAATAGAAGCAGCATTGTCGTGTGTAGGGTTCACCAGGTTTTTTGCTAAAACAGATAGGTATAGTTTTTTTAATTTATTTATTTATTTTCTTACTAAAAATTATATACAGAATGGAAAAGATAAACATATATAAAGTTTTTAAAAAAGAATTTTTTTACTATAAGCCTTATAAACAGTTAATTTATATATGTGAATACATGTAGAAGAAAAAGAGGTGTATACAGTTAAGTATATATATATATACACACACATATAGTAAAAGCAGAAGATTTTTGAACATATTTATATGCAGTATATTATATATGAAAGTGTAAACCTATATAGATTGTTTTTAAGAAGCCTAAAAATAGAAAATAAATAAATATACATATATACATTGAAAATCTACTAGCATATTTTGGTATTATAGTGATTAACCTGTTTAAAATTATTTGATTAATTTTAATTATTTGTTTAAATTAAATTTTAGTTAAAATTAAAATTAAAATAATTTTATTAAACGATAATTAACTGTTCGATTTATTAAAATATTAATCAATTGTATAAATATTATACAAGGTCAAAATCGTGAAGAAAGCAGGCCGGTTTGGATTGGAATTGCAAAACAAAAACAAAGGTGAGATCTTCTCACTCACTCAAGTTTTTCTGACTTAATTTTAAATGGTTAAATTTAAAATTGATTGACTGTGTGCTTGGATGATTAATTTATTATCAGTTATATTAGTTTAGACCCTGTGCGTCGCATAATAGCGGATGATATTATATTTAAACCCATATACCGTGATATTCCACCTCGAAGTGCAATTGGTATTATATATGTATTTGGAGTTGTTAATTTCCCGCATTATATAGTGGATGAGACCCTATGCGCCGCATAATAGCGGATGATATTTTATAAATCCCATATGCCGCGATATTCCACCTCGAAGTGGAATTGGTATTTAATTGTTGTGCTAACATCCGTGGATGCAGGGAAACAGGTTTGAGGGATCCAACTGGATTCCTCAAACATTTGAATTTTTTTCATACGTTGTGTGTTGATTTATTTATAATCTATGTGTGATCATACTTGTGATTGGAATTGTGGAAGGCTATGATTTAGCCAAATATATTTTTGGTATCGTAGGATACCAGAAATATGAAATTGGATTTTTGGAAATTAAGGTAGAAAAGCCTAGGCCGTTACGATTAAAGTATTAAAGTTGATTTTTATAATCCGATCGAATTAATTCCAAAATATGGAGAAAGATTTTAATAAATGGATTTTCAGAAATGTTGTTTAAAAGTTGAAGGATTTATGTAAAAATTCGGATTTTAAATAGTTTGGAAAAAAGATAAAGGGATTTATTCTGAAAGATAATAAGTTTGGAAATCCATTTGAAAATTGATTTGGTATTTGAAAATAAATCTTTGGGAAATCGATTTGAAATTGATTTGGTATTTTGGAAATAAATTGGAAAATCAATTTGGGATTTGATTTGGTATTTGAAATAAATTTGGAAATCAATTTGAAAATTGATTTGGTTTTGAAAGTGAATATTTGGGAATCTATTTGAAAAATCGTATATCAATGGATATTTGGAAATTTTAATTCACAATGGAATTTATAAAGGAAAGGGAAATTTGCTTTAAAAATAAATATTGGTTTATTTTTAAAGTGTGGAAAGGAATTTACGGATTTGGAATGTAAGTTGAAATAAATCAAGAAGGATTTATTAACTGGTTTAAATGGACCATTTTGAAATGAAAGTGTATTTTCCCTGGAAAGCCGAGTATATTTTCAAAGTATCTTTTAAAGTATAAATTAAAAGTTCTAAAGATGGTTTTAAAAATAATATTTTGGAGAAATTATTTTCTTAAGTTATTTTGAAAATCTTTAGAGTAAAGATTCAATTGGTAATTGTTTTATAAAATGGTTAGGTTATTTAAATATTTATACTCTATTTACTAATTTTATTTTAAAAATTAGTTTGGACTTAAAGATTATATGTAATATTAGTATAATGTTTTTATAACTAATATTTTAGGTAAAGTGTTTAAAATAGTTTTAATTTTGAATATTTCCAAATATATATTTGGATAAGTGATTTAAATAATTTTTAAAAGTATTCGGACTTGGCAGATTTTCAGTGGAAATAAATGATTTCGGGAATTTTATTCCATGAGTGAAAAGTGAATTGAAATTTGTTTTCAAACGGTTGAAGTGTGAAAATATATCTTGCAAAAATATTTTGAATATAAATAACTGGGGGAAAATTATTTGAAATTCAGTAATTGTTGTGAATGTTGATTGATAGTTAAATAACCGACTATCAATATTGGCCTTTAAATGGCATTTGAATTTCGATGCGACCGGGGGTTGGATTCCAAATGGATATTCGAAAACTACATCGAACCTTTGTGATTGTGATGGATCTTTTGTTTTAAAGATCAAAGAGAAAATTGTTGTGATTTGTTTGAAATCTGAATGTAACATTTATTTTTAAAATAAGCGCTCGTTATTCGGATTAGCTGAGAGAGGACTTTGTGTCATAAAACCCATTCCGAATAATGATACGACGAAATGGGATTGCATTTGAAGATGGTGTTGAAGACCTGGTATTTTC
Source organism: Allium cepa (assembly GCA_030765085.1). NCBI lineage: Eukaryota > Viridiplantae > Streptophyta > Magnoliopsida > Asparagales > Amaryllidaceae > Allium > Allium cepa. The sequence continues at coordinate 866,774,063 of CM060943.1, read as the reverse complement.
GAAAGCGAAAGGATTACCTGTCGAATGTCTCTACACCGTTGATCCCCGGTATAGAGATTTGATCACCATTTGTGATGGGGAGTCCAGACGTGATTAGGGATTATTCGGATTTGCAAGGGCTTCTTTGTGAAGTGCCTTCAGTTCTGTTCAAACCCAGAACGGACTTGTATGGATGTGTATCTGACGTTACACATTGAGATGTAAAGCTGGTTTCTATCAAATACATTTCTGTTGGTGGTGGAGAATGTATTCTCATAGCTTAACAACCTTCTCTGAGACGTACGAGCTCAGAGGTTATGTAGTTGATGGTTACTATAGATACATTCCCAATTTGGTAATGTGGCATACGAAGTGCTGCTGATCATTTGTTGATCGAAGCATGGCTTTTGTGAAAAGCGTAGCTTTGTGGACGAGACTTCGTCGAGCCTCACAACCCGGAAATGGTCGAAAAAGGAATGTTGCGGCAAAGATTTTAGGGGTCGCGCCCCTAGAGTATGTCCATTTCCTTTTGGATAAGAGGTGATTTCATGGTATGGAGCCCAGATATTTTACCTATGTTGATGCTGCAAATTTATTATACTTTGTGGTTGTTGCTTTGTGGTTGAGGATCCTTGGATAAAGGTCGGTAAAGACCGAGGATGGCATACTTGTGTGGTAGTTACCTATGTTATAGCTTGTTTAAAGCATGAGGTAGCGTCGGCCTTGTTAGAAGAGATTCGGTTAGTGTGACGCCCCACCTCTATACCCACCCTAGCCAAGAACACTCCGGAGTAGTGCTGTCAACTAGCACGGAGAATAAGGCTGTTGAGGAGCGACCATCCATGTAATTGCTTATCACACGGTGGCTATAAAAAAAATCTTCGGAAACAAACATAGAAATAATCATATCACAAATCAGTCACAGATATCCATATCACAAAGGCGGAAGAAGATATGAATATATAACTAACACATGAAAGTGTGCATCAGAGTAGTGGTCATTAAGATCCACGATAATACAAAAGAATAGCAACACGTGCTATACAAAAGAATACAACTATGAGTCTATATCTCAACTGTATACAACAAAAACTGCTAATCTAAACAGTTAGCCAAAAGTCAGAGTGATGAATCCCTGGGAAGAAGTCAAGCAGAAGCACCTGTAACATCTCGGTCTGACCCGAGTATTATTTAAGAAAATAATAAACGGATCAGTCTAGCTATAAATATCAGATGACATGATATAACATAAAAGATATGGCATAAACATAAACATCCATAACGACATACCACTATAAGTATGTAAATAATGATCAACAGAAGATCAATCAATAAGAGATAATCAATATCACAAGAATCTTCTCAAAGATTCGAAGAGGGCATCATACCCTAAACTTGTACTCATAACAAGTCAATGACATAAATTCCAGAAATCAACACGAGAAATCCAGAAATCATAAAAAGAAAAAGAGGCCTATCACATGACGGTCCGAAGACCATGGGGAGCTACCCCGCATGTGTGAATGGAATCACACAGATTGAGGTCAAGACTAACCAAAAAGCAGAAAGGTATGTGCGAATGGAATCACACAAGTGGTGTCTAGTCTAACCTTGCAATGAAAGAGACATCGCGCAATTGCTAGTCTAATTCATAAAGCGATCATCAAGATCAACGAGAAGTGTCAATTACACTAAGCTAGTAAATATAGAAGTTTAGCTTCATGTCCCATAACCACTTGCTTAACTTAAATATTTACGAACAAACTGTAAATCTTCACTAATAAAATTGTTACAAGAGGTTCAATCAAACAAGTCCAAGAATTAACCGACGAAGTGAACGCAAGCGTTTCATACCACTTGTTTTACTAAGTCGTTTAATTAGATTTCTCATCCGAGTGAGGTAAAGGCTTGTATATACTAATAGATTGGAAAACGGTTTAAGAAAAGAGCTTTGTTATTAAAAATAGAGTTGAAATTGTTTGTTAAAAGAGTTTTGATATTTACTACTAGTATTGAAACCTTTATATTATAAAGAGACAAAACACAGAAGCAATTGTAGAAACAATCAGTCACAAAAATCGCATACGGAGATGTGAATAAAATCCAAGGAAATCAGCTCAATGTTTTTCAGATAAGATCCCCTACGGAGGGGGGGTCCAGGGGGGTGGCAACCCCCCAAGGTGGGGGTGCGGGGGCAACGCCACCGCTTACGGGGTTCGACCTAGTGAAGACAAAATGAGGTCTAACGACCTAAGAGGAATATGGTCGAGCGACCTAATGGTTGCGACCTAGGGGTCTAAGGGGTCAAACGACCAAGTGGTGTTCGCGAGTTAGCCGAAGCGAGCGACCTAAGAGAGACGAGCGACTTAAGGAACTCGCGACCTAACATTTGAATAGGTCAAGCAACCTAAGTGGTCAGGCGACCTAAGGTCTTACGACCTAACGACCTACGGTCTAAAGGCAGCGCCCCGACCAAAATGGTACGACCTAGTGAAGACAAAATGAGGTCTAACGACCTAAGGGGAATAGGGTCGAGCGACCTAAGGGTTGCGACCTAGGAGTCCAAGGGGTCAAGCGACCTATCAGGATAAGGTCCAACGACCTACGAGTCAAAGGTCCAACGACCTATAGGGTTATAATGTCATGTGACCTATCGGTTTATAAGGTCATGCGACCTAACGAGCTATGGCCAAACGACCTAGTAATGGTAGTAGGGTTGAGCGACCTAAAGGTTTAACCGGTCAAGCGACCTAAGGAAGGTAAGGTCTAACGACCTAACGCTCGCGACCTAACGGTCTAAAGGCCATGCGACCTAGAGGAAAACAAGGTCAAGCGACCTAAAACGTCGCGACCTAACGACCAAAAACGTCGCGACCTAGCGACCTAAAAATGGAAGGCAAGGCCAAGCGACCTAACGAAGAGGGGGTGAGCGACCTATGGTCATAAACGAGGTCGAGCGACCTATAGAGGCATAGGATGCAGCGACCTAAAACATCGCGACCTAGCGACCTAAGGGGATAAGGGCCGAGCGACCTAACATTCGAACGACCTACGACCTAAGGGGATAAGGGCCGAGCGACCTAACATTCGAACGACCTACAACCTAAGGAGCTTGCGACCTAAAGCCCAACGACCCACGACCTAATTCCGAAGCGCCGAGCGACCTAACGTTATAGGCCATTTTAGGTCGGAAACGAGCTATTCGAAGGCCGAGACTTTTCCACGCGAACGACCTAAGGGTTAGGTCGCGAACGACCTAAGGGTTAGGTCGCGAGCGACCTAACTCCGAACACACGAAAATGGCCAGAACGACCTAAGTGCACAAAATTCACCAAAACGCTAAAAATTGGAGTTTTTCGCCAATCCAATCCAAACCAAATGCAAATGTGCATGCAAAAGTGATAGGGAATCATTCCCAACAGTCTAATATAGTTATAGACTAGATTTGTGAGATAAAAATCTCACCTTTGCACTAAAGTTTATGAAGATGAAGCTTGAAAGCAAGGAGAAGCAATCCAAAGCTTGAATCCAATATCTTCTACTTGAATTTGGAGTTGAATGTTGGATTTGCAATTGAATTTGAGCTTGGAGTTTTAATTTCCCATTCTCTTCACCATTAATGCCAAAACTTGAGTTAGTTAGGAAATTTATGAAGAGTGAGGAGAAGAGGGTTGGAACTTGGGCTTAATAGGCTAAACCAACCCAAAGTCCAAAGCGGGAAAAGTTAGTGAAATTGCTATAACTCCAAACCTATCGATGTTTATACTTAAAAAATTGTAAACGACATTTCGAACTCAATGGAAGTGGTCTCGAGTCCTAATTTGACCGTTTGCAAAAAGTAGCTTTTCGGACCAAAACCCGATTAACGAGTTAATATTTAAATAAAATATTTAAATACAAACTCGATAAATATGCGGGTTGTTACAGTTAGGTTCTCGGGGCGTCCTTCCAGAGGCGTAACCATTTCGGTGTAGGAAGTTCCTTTGCCTAACCATTTGTTGGAAATCCAAAGAAACAATACGCGCCCTGTACGGTTTTTAGTTGTATAACCTGCCATGGAATGTGTCGGTAACCTGCTATTGAACGTGGTAGCTATAGTAGGCATACGACGAAATGTAGTATGCTGGTTAAGATTAATATTATACTTTCGAAATGTTTTCTGCACTATGCACTAATAATAATATCAAATGGTTTTCGCGTATCAAGTATTTTTTACTGTCATAAGGAGAAATCTCCTCCAAGTGTGCGCTTGCATTGTGTGTGTGGCGGGAGGCCTTATGGCAGTTTCATTTTCCAAAAGCATAGCGGATTTCTTTTTATTTCCTTTGTGAAAATAACTATTTTTAAGATCTCACACCTGTCCCATGACTGACCTGGAGTTTATTGTTCCCTTTCTAAACCTTGTGTGGCCACCAATTTCCACACGGGCAGCCTAGAGTCAGGTTATCGGTTATTCTGAAGCAAAGTCAGAAAAGAGATGTTGTGGAGATTAGGAGAAAGCTGGATGGCGAGGTGTATCACTAGTATATGTAATATTTTCTTTCTGCTGTTGTGTTGTTGTACACTCTGATAATGTATGTATAAACTGATAAAGTGATTTTATTTAAAGATATTCATTTATCTATTATATTTATTCCACTACGAAATGTGAGATTCTGTTGTAGTTTCTGTTCTTCTTCTATCTTCTTGTTCTTAAACCCTAACGGTTCGGTTTTTCGCCATTCGACTGTGCAGCATTAGATACAGTGGACGTATCGATGACGACTTTCAGAAGTCAAAAAATTGGGTCGTTACAATGCGGTATTAGAGCATTTGGTTAAGCAAAAACCATGGCTCTGTTGGGTGTTACTCATTAGAGATAGAGTCAATAGTACTCTAGAATGAGTTTGAGTGTAATAATAGATATGAGCGCGTATTTGTTAGTGAATATAAATTGTTTTATGTTGTGTTGTCTTATCGGTTGATTGTTTATAGATTCTGGTGGGTGCAGTTTGGCCAACTGTATCGATAGGGGTTTCTAAACTCTTAAACAAGATAAACCGACATAGTATTGTTTTAAAATAGGGTAAATGAAATAATTTTACCCAAAACTATTTTCATATATAAGAGGAATAATTTTTCGTAAATTATTATAGAAGTATATGGTTGCTTGGATGTTAGGAAGTGATAATATCTAAATTATTATCATTGATTATTGAATAAGAAATTGAAATCGTAACAAAAGGCTAAGGTATAAAATCCATATACAAATGAAAGATTTCTAAATATAAATCGAAAATGTGATTTGTAATTTAAAGATAGAATTCCAGAGAAATATTTTAAGTTTTGGAGATTTGGAAAGATTTAAATTCCTTTTTAGTTTGAAAAATAGTTTTCAATGGTTTTGGAAAAATGTTTTTAAAGAGATGAAAAGCTCTAAACTCTTTTCGGTCGCTAGAAAATAACTTCGGTGATGACTGCAGCATCATCGATGTTCATTTTCAAGTTTCCAGGAGAGGAATTGCTGCCAAATTATTTTAAAAATGATGTTGTTTGGAAAACTGTGTTTGATTTTGGGAATTCAAAAGATAATTTGAATAGATTTAAAAAATGATTTTCAAAGATTAGAAAGGCTCTAGAATCCTATTTAAAATATTTATGGAATATAAATGAGTTGATAACTTATACAATTTTAATTTTGATAGAATGAACATAACTTAAAGGATTGAGTTAGAACATGAAAACAAAATAAGTAGGGAAAGTAAACTTATTAAATGAAAATAAGTGAGAAAACTTATAGAAGTTTAAAAATTGAATTTGACTTATGTTAAATAAGGTAAAGGAGAAAATAAAATTAGGAATGAACAAAAGAATAAAACTGAATATTGAAAACCAATTTGAATTGTGTGAAATAAAATGAAGTTGTAAAATTAGTTCGAAGCGAACTAAATGTAATAAAGGTGAAAAAAATGATGATTTGAGGTAAAATGAATTAAAACTTGTAATGAATTAGTAAATGAAACTAATTTAAAATAGTGCAGTTGCGAATGAAAGATAATTGATAAAATTCAATATTCAGAAGGTAAATTGTATCCAAATAGAATTGAAATTGTAAATTGAATTCAAATTAAATTGAAAATGTTAGATTGAATGAAAATGGATATATAACTTCAATGGTGAAGTAAAAATGGTATAAGAAGTACCCAAACTTTTGTAAAGAAATGTGCAAAAATGATTTTTGAATGTTGAAATTGGACATTATGGATATCCGGATATACAGGCATGTTAAAGACAAAGGATAAATTGGATTTTGATTCTGAAGATAATTTAAATTGCTCGACAAAAAGGTATGTATTTAAATTTTAGTATGAAATTTGATGATTTTCTTGTCCAACCGCTTGGCTTTTGGTTTTCTTTTTGAATAGGGGGCCTATTGTGGCATTTTCTAGTCGTACCGAGCTAGCCACGCAAAGGAGATGCTGGCAAAAAATTTTGAAAATTTAGGGAGTTAGTAAATTTTTAGAGAAATTTTGAAAATTTAAAATTGAATTTACATTTAAATTTGAATTGTTAAAGAAAACGAGGTTGTTTGGAAATTATGGGAGACTTGGAAAGTTAGTTGAAATGATGGTCTTTAATAAAAAGATTTGTTGGTAGGTTGATAAAACTATTTGGTTTTGGAAAGATAGCGAATGGGTTAAGGATCGTTCTTCTTAACTTGTAATTTCGGGATGAAATTCTTTAAAGGGGGGAAGTCTGTAACGAGCCTGAATTTTGGACAATTGAAATTGGAAAAAATTAATTGATTTTAAATAATTGAATGATGCTTTAGCTTGAATTTCAATTTTAACTATGAAATTGGCAATTTAATTATTGAAATTTATCGTTGAAATTTGAGTAAAATATTTTATCTTCAGTTTTAAACCGGTTACAAAATAATTTAATGGCTTAGAAAATTTATATTGACAATACTGAAGATAACAGAAGCTTCAGAATTGAATTTGAAACTGTCTTGTTCAACATTGAAATTTATATCATTTAAATCGATATTTAAAAAATAGCCTTCCAAGGCACAGTCTCGGAATTTGATTAAACCAGTTCCATTGGATCCGTAATTGTAACGTCCCAGAATTTTTGTCATTTAAAATTTGTATATTTAATTGATTTTAAATATTAATAAGTGAAATTAAACAGTCGATAAATTTTATTTTGAATAATTGGATTTAGTTGGAATATTAAATCGATAATTTAATAGTTGAAATTCCAGAAATAATTGAAAATTGGGTTAAATATGATTGAAAATGATTTGTAAAATTTTATTTAATCATATTGAAGTTAGAATGATGTTATAGAACTTTTAAAATCCAATTAAAAGTTAATTTGTGAAAATTGAATATTTTAATATTTAATTGATGAGTTAAAATAGCCATTTTTTAAAAAGTCTCGGATTTCGACGAAACCAGTTTCATCGGATCCGTAATGTGGTATTATTGTATGGTTTCAAATTTCGTGTCAATCGGATTTACGGTTTGTCCGGGGCAAGCCAAAACGCATAGAAATTAGTTTAAATCAATTTAATTTGAATTTGATCGTTTATTGCCGTAACTCGCACAGATGATCGAGTTAACCTCTGAAACACGTTCCATTGTGTCCGGAACGTGGGTTAAACCTTAAAGACGCCAACCGGCACGCTTCCTTTGGAGTTCAGAAAATTCGGGATGAATAGTAATTTGCAAATTTTCTATAAAAGGACCTTCATTTCTTCAATTTACACTCAAACCCTAGGCTTAGCTTCGGCCGCCGCCTGTGTTAATTTCAATGGTCGAAAACGTTGTTCCTTCTTCCTTTAATTTTTCATAACCCGTCAACAATTATCAAAATCATCCAACTACAAAATTATAAAGCTAAATGAGAGCTATCCATCCATACGGAGATGATCGAAAACCGAGAGGTGGATCGACGGCAAATCACAAGAAAAGTGCTGCTGTTCATGCACGAAGAACGAGATGTGGGGGGACGAGTTTCGAGTGGTTCATGCCGAAGGTAGCTCTCGAGATGGACTTCGATATGGCACTCTCTGTTCGAGGTAGAAGTTGACGTGTTGGACTCGAAAATTGCAAGATAAGGGCGGCTTGAATGGGTTCTTTGGACCTGGGTAACGAGAGGGAGAAGGGGCCGAACGTCCTTGATTTCATGCAAAGCGATCTACGGCCGATATTCAATTAGGTTATAAAAATAAAAAAAAGAATTGTAAATATTAGTATATTTAATTCGTTCGATGTTTAAAACTTCATAACTTTTTCATACGAGGTCGAAAACGCACGAAGTGAATTGCGTTGGGTTCGTATGGACGAGCACTACGCAATGGAGCTGGTTTGGAGTCCTTTGGAGCTAGTGAAAATTTCAGGTAAAATTAAACGCGTGTTTAATTTTATTCGAAATAAAACGCGGAAAGTGAATTGAAATCAAGGTGAGAACTTCTCACTCAATCGAATTGTTTCGATTCAAAATTTTAAATAGTTAGATTTAAAATTATTGATTGTATGCTTGAATGATAAATTATTATCTGTTATTGATTGAAATAGACGTTATACGCCGTTATTAAGCGGAGGTTATTTATTAAAAACATATACCGCGAATATTTCACTACAAAGTGAAATTGGTATTATTTATGTACTTGGAGTTGATTTCCCACATTATATAGCGGATGAGACCCCATTTCGCCGTATAATAGCGGATAATATTTTATAAATCCCATATAGCGCGATGATCCGTACTGGAACGGAATTGGTATTGTGCTAATGTCTATGGATGCAGGGAAACAGGTTGGAGGGATCCAACTCGATTCCTCACCAGTATTTATTTGATTACAGATATTGTGATATTTGTTAATTATCATATACTGATATATGATGTCTTTGTTGTCGTGATTGACTATTTGGTGTGTTGCATCATTGGGCCAATTTTCGAATTATAAAAAGATTTTAAAGTGATGATTTTCAAATTTAAAAAGGGTTTTAAAGTGATTTTTGAAAATATACGTTTTATTAAATTTTGGAATTGATTTATTTTAAATAAATAAACGTTATAATATTTAAAGTTATAAAAGTTATGATTTTTGAGAAATAAAACCGAAATGTGATTTTTGAAATAAATAGTTGATAACTTTATAAAATAGTTTAAATTGGGATTTTTGAATTATTATAAACGATTTATATAAAAGATTTATAAAATTAATATTTATAAATTAAAATTATTGGAATTATAAAACGAGTTTTTTATAAGTGTTAAAATGAAGAATAGTTGGATTTCTTAAGTGAATGAAATCTATCGATTTATAAACTGTGAAGTTATAGAATGAATAGATTTTGTAAAATAAAAGATTATAAGTAATTAACTTATAAATCGGATTTTGGCATTTTAATTGATACTTTCGAATAAGTATAAATGGTTTATAGATGATATTTTAAAACAAAAATTATAAATCGAAATAATGGAATTATAAAAGGAGTTCTGTTAATGCTGAAAATGGGGTTATAAATGGAATTTTATAAGTAGTAAGATTTTTAAAATTTTGTAAATTGAAGTCTTTATAAAATATAAATGGGAATTGATAAACATTGTTTTATAAATCCGAAACTGACTTATTTTGATAAGTCAATTATTTTAGATTTTAAAGGAGATATATTCACGATTTTGGATGGTGGATAATCCTTTAAACAAAATGTATAGAAAAAATGTTGAATTTGGTTAACGAAGTATATTCACGATTTTAGACGATGAATAATATATTAAAGTGTTTTGGGAAGGTGATATTTTAAATAGAATTAAAACGATTTAAAGATGTTTTAAAATGCGTTAAGTACCGAATACATAGATTTCAACATTCATTGTTGAAATAGACGTTTTCGAGAAATAGAAGGAAATAGTGGACTATAACACTGTTGTTATAGTAAACGATTTCTGAAAGAAAATGTTTTATATAGTATTGGGATTTATATATCTATCTAAAATTTCGAATCCCTATACTAGTGATTTTGGGTCGTCGTAACAACGTTTTATGCAACATTCGTTTTGACTCAAATAAATGTGTTTGAGAGAATGTTTTCTTTAAAGAATGAAATATATACCTAATTTCGATTCAAGTATATTGAATATTTTCTAAATGTTGAAAATAAATGGATTTGTGAATTACTTATTATTAAATAAGTATGGAAATGTTTTCCAATATGAAGTGAATGTTTTGAGATTTTATCTTTTAAAGATAAATTGAAAATGGATATTAGAAATCGATTTGGAAATCGTATATTCATAGTTATTTTGGAATTGTAAATTCATGGAATTTATAAAACAAAAGGATAATTTGTTTAAAAATAAACGTTTATTTATTTTTGAAGTGTGGAAATTATATATCTAGTAAAGTTATTTTGGAAAATAAATAATTTGGGAAATTATTTGGAACCTGGTGATGTTGAGCATGCCTATTGATAGTTAAATAACCGACTATCAATATTTACCTTTAAATGGGTATTTGTTGCGATTTGCTTGAATTTGAATGCCACACTTATTTTCAAAATAAGCGCTTACTATTCGGGTTAACCGGGAAAGGACCTTGGGGTCGTATAACCCATTCCGAATATGTGATACGTCGTTATGAATTGCATTTGAAGACCGGTGTTGAAGACCGAATATTTATGAAAACGGAAGGATTACCGTCGAATGTTTCTGCATCCGCTAATCTCCGATATAGAAATTTATTACCCTTTGTGATGGGAAGTCCGGTCGTGATTAGTGAATATCCGGATTGCAAGGACTTCTTTGTAAGTGCCTTCGGTTCCGTTCGATCCCGGAACGGACTTGTATGGATGTGTGTCTGGCGTTACAGTTTGAGATGTAAAGCTGGTTTCTATCAAATATGTTCCCATTGGTGGCGGAGAACTTATTCTCTTAGCTTAACACCCTAGAGGTTATGTAGTTGATGGTTACTAGTGATACATTCCCAAATTGGTAATGTGGCATACGAAGTGTTGTTGAGCATATGTGATCAAAGCACAGCTTTTGTATAAAGCGTAGCTTTGTGGACGAGACTTCGTCGGACCTCACACACCGGAAATGGTCAAAACAGGAAGGATGCGGCAAGGTTATTAGGGGGTAGCGCCCCTTTAGTGTATGTCATTCCTTCTGGATAGAGGTGGTATCATGGTATGGAGCCCAGATACTTAACCTATGTTGTTGCTGCAAATTTATTACTTTGTGGTTGTTGGAATCGAGGATCCTCGGATATAGATCGGTTACGATCGGGGAATGACATATTCGTGTCAGTAGTTACCCAGTTTGAAGGGTAACCCGGCCTTGTGTTGGCAGAGATCCGGTTAGGTTCTCGGGTTGTCTTTCCAGAGGCGTACCCATGTGGTAATGGGAAGTTCCTTGGCCGGACCATTTGCTAGAAATCCAACGAAACAATACGAACCTTGCACGGTTTTAGTTGTATAACCTGCCATGGAATGTGGCGGTAACCTGCTGTAACGACCCGCCTTTTTGGACAGTTTAAACCGACGATCAAATACACATGTCGATTCTAAACCATTCAAAAGGGCAGATGGTTATTGGGGTAATTAAGAAAAGAAAGGGGAGGGAAATAAAAGAAAGGAAACAACACAGAATCTTGCAGCGGAACGATAAAATATAATAGTCAAATAAACAGTTCATGAAGTTGTTTACTGTACTTTGACAATTATTTATACAACATTTATCAGAGTTATCCATATACAACAGAACAATTAAAATAATGCAGCAGATAGCATGATGCAAGGGTAATAATAATAATAGTATACCAAATCTTCGTCTTCATCCTCCAGAATAGATCTTCAAAAATCTGAAAAACTTAGGACTGACCCGAGCGAAATGAAAAGACAAAACACTCGAGTCAGGACTAAAATATCCTTATGAAAGTTAAATCAATCGTAAATAAATATGAGTGTATCGGCGTCAGAGATGTTTATGGGGTTTGACATCTCATATCCAGTGTCAACATGCGTGCAATAACTCAAGAGATGTTACGGGATTTTCCATCTCTTAAGGATCCGTTAAACTATCTACTATGTAGTAATGTACGCTAAGTAGATAATGCCTATCAGTAATATAAAGTATCAAAATAGCGTTAAGGCATTACCATAACCCCCCTTAACACATTTTTATAATGCCATAGTCCATACAGCACCATAAGCCCTACCGTAAACCGGTGGTTATCAGATGGTACCCATAGGTATGACACAAAACCAAACGTAGCGGCCGCGAATAGGATAATCAGTATGACAAGGTACATGAGGCGATACCAACTAGGATACTAGTAGTTGCGTGATCCGGACTGATGTTGAGCATAGCCAGCAGCTACCCCAACACCGCGAAACAACACTCCCAAATCAAGGGGTGCACCTAAATCGCATCACAAATGTAATAGAAATGGTATCGAAGAAGCGTGTCCGCTAGAGGTGGCGAACCTCAATGGCCCGGCGCGGCTCCTGTTTTAGTCATGTCAGGGGTCATCCAATACCGTTCTCTTTCTTCAGTCAACACGTTCACCAAACCATCCACTTCATTCTGGATCAACACTCCGCGTATAATAGTTATTAAAGTGGTTTTCGGTATCGACAGAGAGTATGTCCATATCTGATCCCGGACTCTTTAATAACTACGTATTATTACACCGTTGGCTCTTTTACATTTCCAATAGATTCATAATTTATATCAAAATATCATATTCGCTTCAAAATTTAAATTCATTTCAAATATCGTCGTATCTATTCAAAATGTCAGATTCCGTTTCAAAAATCATTTTCGTCTCAATATCTCATTTCGATTTCAAAATCATTTCGAATTTCAATTTCGATAGCAACTTCATATAATCCAATTCGTATTCAAATTCAAGATTTAAACATAAACATTTCACCTTATTAATCAGCTTGAAATTTTTAGAAAATAGTTTGAGTAGTTTAAAAGTAGTTTTAAATAATTAAAATAGTAAAAGATACTTAAAACCAAAACGGATTTAAAATAGAAAAATTAGTTGAAAATAATTCAAATTGGGTTAAGTAAATTTAAAATAGATTAAAATAATTTAAGTATTCAAAAATGGTTTATATAACTGAGTAATTTGGAAAACAAAATAAAACAGCTTCAAAACCAATCCATTTCAAGTTATAACTTCCCAATTCAAATCAACTTCAATTTCCATTCTACCGATTCAATTTCGATTTCAATTCAAACCAATGTCAACTTTGACTTCAAATTTATTCAATTTTATATTCACCTTTAATTTATTCAATTTCAATTTATATCGATTTGGAGCTTGATTTTTCAAAATATCCATTTAACACTTAACAAAATTATCCATCGATTTTTGAGTTTAAATCCAAATTTCAAATATGATTCAATTCCAAGCTCGACTTCAAAATATCATTTTTTTATCACTTTTACGTGGTAATATTCGAAGCTCGAAATAAGGTTAAATCTTTAAACAAATCAATTTTCGAAATTCAATCAAATCCCAATTTTTAAATTTCAAAGTCTCGACTCATATTATTTAACAATTTCTTTTAACCAAAATTTATTCAACATTCCAAAACTCACTTTTTCGATAAATTCGATTTCTATAAATTTATTTCTATTGATAACTTTTAAATCAAAACATTTAAATAAATTTCAAATCGACGATTTTAAAAATTATTAATTTAGCCAATTCGGTGTCCGTATATAATTTTCTATCCTATGGCCAAGTAATTATTTATTTCAATTTGATGTCAAGGATGAATATATATCACTTAAATCAAATCACAGTGTCATATATATGCATAACAGTATATATATAAGCAAATAAACATCCAAACATTTAACTATCAACCAATAACATCCATCGACATACATCATCCAATAGGCAATACAATTCATGGCAGTTTCATAGTTATCAATGTCAGGTAATTTAATCGCAATTCAATTTCAATTTCAATTTAAATTTAACTGTCAATTTAATTTCAACGGTTAATTCAAATGACAAGCTATATGACAATTAAATTTTTATCAAACAACGACAAATAAAATCATAACACATCATAATGTCAAATTTAACTAGCATAAAGATATTTATTACGTTGTGAGCATTATAAAACACTCACCTTGATTTCCCGTTGTCGCCGAGACGTTCCGGTTTGGAACTAAACCGGACGACTTCCAATTTTAGCCCAAATTTCAACTATCTCCAAATTCATCCAAACCAATTTCATTTCGAAGCTCTCGTCATCACGATCGCAATGCAAAAAGTCTCGTCTCAAACGGACCTCGTATGTGAGAGTTATACATTTTATAAGTTATCGACATTTGAATTTATAAAACAATTTATATTATATTTAAATGAATTCAAACCAAAGCAAATAAAGCCCAGCCCACTAACTCCATCTTCCCCAAACGAAGCCTGTAGCCAACCTGTGCACAAACCCACCATTGCCGTGCACCATCCTTCACTGATACGAAGCTAGACAACTCCGTTCAACGAACCGATAACGCCATCGATCCTCTCTCCTGAATCTCCACCTCCCCGCACCATCAACTTCGAGCTCGGCCTCCAGTATCAAAACGCGACACGTGCATCCCCCTCTCGACCATGCGTAGGTCGCACGCCCCAAGACACCACCGAGCTCCACCAAAACGTGCGTCCAGATGTTATTCGACGAGGAGAATCCAAATACGAGCTTTATTTCTCGAATCGGTGAATGAAAACAAAGTGAAGCTTAACCCTAGCTTCAAAATCCCTCACGCCTTCACTGTCGCACTCCCAAACTCCAAGTCGCACCAGGCCCAAAGCATATAGGATCGAAGCAAACGTTGAAATAGGATTTTTAGAGAAGGTTTCGTGATTTTTAATTGAGTATTTGAGGAGAAAGAAATTTTTTGAAGTTGGATTTATGTTTTCTCTCTGCCTGAAGCTCGCGTGTAGTTATTAAAAGGAAAGGAGAGGCTTTTGCGTGTTTGAATGGGTCAAAGTTACAATGAAAAGATGGGATAGCAGCTGAAAAGGAGATTTGACTAATTAAAATATTTATTTAAATTTCAAAATACCTCGATCTACGCAACTCGAAATCTCGAACCCCTATCAGGGTATGCCGCTAGGCGTTCATAAAGTTATACCCCCATTCCGGACGCAATGGAAAAGGTTTCGGAAGCTAATTCGATCGTATGCGCGAGTTACGGAAATAAACGATCAAATTTAAATTAAACCGATTAAACGAATTTCTATGCGTTTTGGCTCGCCCCGGAGAAAGGGTAAATCCGATTGACACGAAATTTGAAATCTTACAATAATATCACGTTACGGATCCGATGAAACCAATTTCGTCCAATTCTGAGACTGTTCGAAAATTGGCTATTTTTCAGTCGATAATTAAATATTAAAATATTCAATTTTCACAAATAAATTTTAAATTCAGTTTTAAAAGTTCTATAAAATCACTATAACTCCAATATGATAAAATAAAATTTTGCAAATCATTTTTAATCATATTAAACCCGTTATTCAATTATCCAATAAATTCCAATTTTAAAATCTTATTAACTCCATTATAATCCCGATATAACTTACATTCACTTTGGAAACCAATTTGAATCATATTAAATCAAATTTCAATTATTCACTCTATTTTCATATATTAAATTTCAATATCAAATTAATCATATCAAATTCGGAATTTAATTATTCAAACATTTGTAATATTAAATTTAACAAATTTGATTATTCTTGAAGCACTATCTTTTGAGATATTCAAAACGAACTTAAAAATTTAACTTTTGAAACGAATTAAAATTATAGAACAACCATTTCCATTATACGGTTATTCAATTCCCATTATTAAATTATTCAACAAATTCCAAAATTAATTATAAACAATTTCGCTTATCCAATAATTCATAATCTTTTAAAATATTGAAATTGAACTTATAAGATTCAACCTTTAAAACCAATTCACAATTTAGAACACTATTTCATTTTACAGTTATTCAATTATTCAGTAAGTTTTAAATATTTAATTTAAACAGTTTACCTGTTCAATATTCGATATTTGATTTTAAATAGATTTTACTTATCAATCAATTACTCTATTATACCCAATGAATTCAACATTTATTATCCTATTCAACTATTGATTGCAAAGGCATTCACTAAGTAGATTTTATTTTTCATTATTTGGATAGTTATTGTTGCAATTCATTCCAGTTATTATTATTTCAAACGAATTACAATTTTTTTTCTAACATTAAATCACGAAAACTTATTAAATTAGCTATTTTAATTATCGAAAATTTACGGGTCATTACACTCTCCCCCACTCAAAACTTTTCGTCCCCGAAAAGAAAAAAGAAGGGAAAAAGAACTAATTATAGAATTCAACATTAGATATATTTTTATTCAAAGTTACCAACTTATAAAACAATGTAATTCCACTTATAAAGTCATTACTACACTTTTACTAAGTTATTCCAAACGCCTTTCTAACTTTAAAAGTTAGTTATCAAAACAAGTTATAAAAATTTTAAAACTTGAAAAAATTTCTAACACCCGGATTTTTCGAAAAATTTCGACAGAGTCTCCTTTGCGCGGCTCGATCGGTACAGCTACAAAACGCCTTTACGGGCCCCAAACCAACAAAAGAAAATCAAAATCCAAGTGGCCCATCAAAAATCACCAAATCCAATGACAAAATAAACATGTACCTTATATTTTATTAGCGAGCATATACGACTAATATAGCGCGAAAGCGAGCTCCAAATGCGAAGCAAGCGCAATCCACACCCACTAAACACTCAACAACCCATGAGAAACCTGCATATATGAAAATAATATCAATATACATCATATAGCAACATAACAACTACATATGCCAACATGGCAAATGCAACAAAAGCAAGAAATGCAACCATCAATCAACTATCATCCAACTATCATCCAACAAATCCATAACCAGTCAATATAAATTCACTACTCATTAATATTTATTGACTTGGTTTCAATTTTAATCACAATTGATTCATTAACGTTGGATTTTACTAACATTCATTCTCAATTCAATTAGTCAACATTCACTAATTTATATTTACATAAGTTCACTTTCAATTTGAATCAACTTAAATTCTATTTAAATTCATTTAACTTCCAATTTGATTTCAATGATTTATGGCTTTCAATTTCATTCACACTTACTGAATTATACACAATCAACTAACAATCATATAACAACCAAATCATACCCTACATAACCAAATTATAAATTTTACATTTAATTTGGTTTATCTCTTTTATATATATATATCCTGTTATATAGTTTTAAAAGAATCATTTTATATTTGGCATCTTAAATTCCCAATATTAACTTTAGTTAAGTCTGTAAGCCGTACGTATATCCTCCGTGAGCAATATCAATCTAATCGCTTATTCGATCACACAATTTCACTTCCAAACTAGTATCGTTCACCCGACTCTCTAGTGCGGACTCAGATTTGGTTCCTTGATTGGAAACTGTTACTCTCCTTGCGTAGCCATATGCTATGATAGAGAATTTTAGAATCAAATTAAAAAAATCCATATCCAGGGTTCGCCGTCGAGAATCGAGTGGAAAATCCTAACTTGGATCGATATAAATCATCTCGAAATTTTGTGCTCGAATTTGGATCAAATCGTTATGCGAATAAAATAATATACGTACAATCTCACGTATTACCTTCCAATGGATTTCTATCCAATTTATCTATACTAAATTATTTTATTGACTTCTATTTTTTTCAATTAATTATTCACAATCTATTATTCAGTTAGCATATTCATTTCTTTACATAGCATGTTCTTTAACATTATCGTTTCTTAAACATCATATCCAAGAATTTGCTTACTCAAGTTCATTTTAAACATTCTATATTATTTAATTAACTCAATTTATAATTTAATTAACTCAATTTCTTTCCCCAATTGATTCTTAGCTATACCAAATTCTTTTGTTTTCATTTATTTCAATTTCATAATTTTAGTTAATAACAAATTTATTTATGGAACATTTTATTAACCAGCACTTTAGTTTATTGATCATCCTATAAAAGTCTAATTTCTCATATATGACTTTTCTTATTTTACGGTTATCTCAAAGTTACAAATTCAAAATTTTTCTCTATGCAATTTATATTTATTTTCTATAACCAATTTACAAAAGATATTATGCAATTCATCTGTCTTCTTTCTTAAGTTCACTTACTTGTTCCATTTATCCATTCATCATTTCAGGTTATATTTAAGTATATAACATTTTTATCACAACCAAATTTTCAATTATATACATTTTAATTCCTTTTGAGTTTTCCTTACTTGTATATTTCAATTACTTTCAGGTTCTGTTTATTTATACAATATCTCATTACATATCCAAAACATCATTTCAACTTCTTAATATTTGGAAAGTCATATTATATGTTATTAGAATGCAAATTTGGTATTATACAAATTTATAGAATTTCATTTTACTTATATAGAATGTTCACAAATTCGATTTATTCAAATCCTCTTTACCTTTCAACTTTAAAGTTTTCCCAAACAATAGCTTAGATATCTTAATCCTCTTATTTTATAAATTTTGTTATTCACATTTCATTCAAATAATTTGAAAATTATTAATTAACAGAACTTAGAAATTTAAATGCCCGGTTCTTTTCAAATCGTTTGAAATAAATATATACACTTATATCTTTAATATATCAAATCATACCTTTGAAGTTTAAACCAAAACCCATTTATCCAAATAATTTCGAAGAAAAACAAAGCTTCTTAGAAGCCTCCCCCACTTTGAGACTCGAAAATGAACGTCGATGATGCTGCGCAGTTATCACCGAAATTATTTTCTAGCGACATAAGAGAGGAATACTGAATTCATTCTTTCCTTTAAAATTCTTTCAAAATATTTCCATAAACAATTTCCAACTAATATTACTATATATTTCTTCAAAACTTTGAAAACCATTTTCAAGATCTCCGGGTCTTAAATTCAATATTTTCCAATTTAAATCTATTTTAATTCATATGTCACCTTTATAAACTATTCTTATAGGATTTTACTTTCTTGAAATATTCCACAAGTTGTTTTATCGTTGTTCATTTTGTAATTCACCTTCTTTATTAAATTACAATATCAAATTTATGATAATCTAATATTTTAATTCCTGACAACCAGGTAAGCTAGATAAGTCACAATAATTTCTGAAAATTTTTCTTTATATATAAAATATAATTAGAGTAAAATTATTTCATTTACCCAATTTCAAAACAATACTATGTCGAACTGTTTGAGTGTTTAGAAATCCCTATCAATGACGTTAATTACTCGTATTGACCAGAATCCATAAGCCACTCAACAAATCAACCGACACAATATAAAACAATTTTATATCACTAACAAATACGCTCTCTCATATATATATTCACTCAGCGACTCATCATAGGGTATTACTACCCTATTTATAAAGAGTCAGACCCCACAAAGCTAAGGTTATCGCAAAACCAAAGCTCCGATACCAACTGTAACGACCCACCTTTTTGGACAGTTTAAACCGACGATCAAATACACATGTCGATTCTAAGCCATTCAAAAGGGCAGATGGTTATTGGGGTAATTAAGAAAAGAAAGGGGAGGGAAATAAAATAAAGGAAACAACACAGAATCTTGCAGCGGAACGATAAAATATAATAGTCAAATAAACAGTTCATGAAGCTGTTTACTATACTTTGACAATTATTTATACAACATTTATCAGAGTTATACATATACAACAGAACAATTAAAATAATGCAGCAGATAGCATGATGCAAGGGTAATAATAATAATAGTATACCAAATCTTCGTCTTCATCCTCCAGAATAGATCTTCAAAAATCTGAAAAACTCAGGACTGACCCGAGCGAAATGAAAAGACAAAACACTCGAGTCAGGACTAAAATATCCTTATGAAAGTTAAATCAATCGTAAATAAATATGAGTGTAACGGCGTCAGAGATGTTTACGGGGTTTGACATCTCATATCCAGTGTCAACATGCGTGCAATAACTCAAGAGATGTTACGGGATTTTCCATCTCTTAAGGATCCGTTAAACTATCTACTATGTAGTAATGTACGCTAAGTAGATAATGCCTATCAGTAATATAAAGTATCAAAATAGCGTTAAGGCATTACCATAATCCCCCTTAACACATTTTTATAATGCCATAGTCTATACAGCACCGTAAGCCCCACCGTAAACTGGTGGTTATCAGAGGGTACCCCATAGGTATGACACAAAACCAAACGTAGTGGTCGCGAATAGGATAATCAGTATGACAAGGTACATGAGGCGATACCAACTAGGATACTAGTAGTTGCGTGATCCGGACTGATGTTGAGCATAGCCAGCAGCTACCCCAACACCGCGAAACAACACTCCCAAATCAAGGGGTGCACCCAAATCGCATCACAAATGTAATAGAAATTGTATCGAAGAAGCGTGTCCCCTAGAGGTGGAGAACCTCAATGGCCCGGCGCGGCTCCTGTTTTAGTCATGTCAAGGGTCATCCAATATCGTTCTCTTTCTTCAGTCAACACGTTCACCAAACCATCCACTTCATTCTGGATCAACACTCCGCGTATAATAGTTATTAAAGTGGTTTTCGGTATCGACAGAGAGTATGTCCATATCTGATCCCGGACTCTTTAATAACTACGTATTATTACACCATTGGCTCTTTTACATTTCCAATCGATTCATAATTTATATCAAAATATCATATTCGCTTCAAAATTTAAATTCATTTCAAATATCATCGTATCTATTCAAAATGTCAGATTCCGTTTCAAAAATCATTTTCGTCTCAATATCTCATTTCGATTTCAAAATCATTTCGAATTTCAATTTAGGTTGCGACTTCATTTAATCCAATTCGTATTCAAATTCAAGATTTGAACATAAACATTTCACCTTATTAATCAGCTTGAAATTTTTAGAAAATAGTCTAAGTAGTTTAAAAGTAGTTTTAAATAATTAAAATAGTAAAAGATACTTAAAACTAAAACGGATTTAAAATAGATAAATTAGTTTAAAATAATTCAAATTGGGTTAAGTGGATTTAAAATAGATTAAAATAATTTACGTATTCAAAAATGGTTTATATAACTGAGTAATTTGGAAAACAAAATAAAACAGCTTCAAAACCAATCCATTTCAAGTTATAACTTCCCAATTCAAATCAATTTCAATTTCAATTTCCATTCTACCGATTCAATTTCGATTTCAATTCAAACCAATGTCAACTTTGACTTCAAATTTATTCAATTTTATATTCACCTTTAATTTATTCAATTTCAATTTATATCGATTTGGAGCTTTATTTTTCAAAATATCCATTTATAACACTTAACAAAATTATCCATCGATTTTCGAGTTTAAATCCAAATTTCAAATATGATTCAATTCCAAGCTCGACTTTAAAATATCATTTTTTTTTATCACTTTTACTTGGTAATATTCGAAGCTCGAAATAAGGTTAAATCTTTAAACAAATCAATTTTCGAAATTCAATCAAATCCCAATTTTTAAATTTCAAAGTCTCGACTCATATTATTTAACAATTTCTTTTAACCAAAATTTATTTCAACATTCCAAAACTCACTTTTTCGATAAATTCAATTTCTATAAATTTATTTCTATTGATAACTTTTAAATCAAAACATTTAAATAAATTTCAAATCGACGATTTTAAAAATTACTAATTTAGCCAATTCGGTGTCCGTATATAATTTTATACCCTATGGCCAAGTAATTATTTGTTTCAATTAGATGTCAAGGATGAATATATATCACTTAAATCAAATCACAGTGTCATATGTATGCATAACAGTATATATATAAGCAAATAAACATCCAAACATTTACCTATCAACCAATAACATCCATCGACATACATCATCCAATAGGCAATACAATTCATGGCAGTTTCATAGTTATCAATGTCAGGTAATTTAATCGCAATTCAATTTCAATTTCAATTTCAATTTAACTGTCAATTTAATTTCAACGGTTAATTCAAATGACAAGCTATATGACAATTAAATTTTTATCAAACAACAACAAATAAAATCATAACACATCATAATGTCAAATTTAACCAGCATAAAGATATTTAGTACGTTGTGAGCATTATAAAACACTCACCTTGATTTCCCGTTGTCGCCGAGACGTTCCGGTTTGGAACTAAACCGGACGACTTCCAATTTTAGCCCAAATTTCAACTATCTCCAAATTCATCCAAACCAATTTCATTTCGAAGCTCTCGTCATCACGATCGCAACGCAAAAAGTCTCGTTTCAAACAGACCTCGTATGTGATAGTTATACATTTTATAAGTTATCGACATTTGAATTTATAAAACAATTTATATTATATTTAAATGAATTCATACCCAAAACAAATAAAGCCCAGCCCACTAACTCCATCTTCCCCAAACGAAGCCTGTAGCCAACCTGTGCACAAACCCACCATTGCCGTGCACCATCCTTCACTGATACGAAGCTAGACAACTCCGTTCAACGAACCGATAACGCAATCGATCCTCTCTCCTGAATCTCCACCTCCCCGCACCATCAACTTCGAGCTTGGCCTCCAGTATCAAAACGCGACACGTGCATCCCCCTCTCGACCACGTGCAGGTCGCACGCCCCAAGACACCACCGAGCTCCACCAAAACGTGCGTCCAGATGCTATTCGACGAGGAGAATCCAAATACGAGCTTTATTTCTCGAATCGGTGAATGAAAAAAAAGTGAAGCTTAATCCTAGCTTCAAAATCCCTCACGCCTTCACTGTCGCACTCCCAAACTCCAAGTTGCACCTGGCCAAAAGCATATAGGATCGAAGCAAACGTTGAAATAGGATTTTTAGAGAAGGTTTCGTGATTTTTAATCGAGTATTTGAGGAGAAAGAAATTTTTTCAAGTTGGATTTATGTTTTATCTCTGCCTGAAGCTCGCATGCAGTTATTAAAAGGAAAGGAGAGGCTTTTGTGTGTTTGAATGGGTCAAAGGTACAGTGAAAAGATGGGATAGCAGCTGAAAAGGAGATTTGACTAATTAAAATATTTATTTAAATTTCAAAATACCTCGATCTACGCAACTCGAAATCTCGAACCCCTATCAGGGCATGCCGCTAGGCATTCATAATGTTATACCCCCATTCCAGACGCAATGGAAAAGGTTTCGGAAGCTAATTCGATCGTATGCGCGAGTTACGGAAATAAACGATCAAATTTAAATTAAACCGATTAAACGAATTTCTATGCGTTTTGGCTCGCCCCGGGCAAACGGTAAATCCGATTGACACGAAATTTGAAATCTTACAATAATATCACATTACGAATCCGATGAAACCAGTTTCGTCCAGTTCTGAGACTGTTCGAAAATTGGTCAATCGATAATTAAATATTAAAATATTCAATTTTCACAAATAAATTTTAAATTCAGTTTTAAAAGTTCTATAACATCACTATAACTCCAATATGATAAAATAAAATTTTGCAGATCATTTTTAATCATATTAAACCTGTTATACAATTATCCAATAAATTTCAATTTTAAAATCTTATTAACTCCATTATAATCCCGATATAACTTACATTCACTTTGGAAACCAATTTGAATCATATTAAATCAAGTTTCAATTATTCACTCTATTTTCATAAATTAAATTTCAATATCAAATTAATCATATCAAATTCGAAATTTAATTATTCAAACATTTGTAATATTAAATTTAACAAATTTGATTATTCTTGAATCACTATCTTTTGAGATATTCAAAACGAACTTAAAAATTTAACTTTTGAAACGAATTAAAATTATAGAACAACCATTTCCATTATACGGTTATTCAATTCCCATTATTAAATTATTCAATAAATTCCAAATATTAATTATAAACTATTTCGCTTATCCAATAATTCATAATCTTTTATAATATTGAAATTGAACTTATAAGATTCAACCTTTAAAACCAATTCACAATTTAGAACACTATTTCATTTTACAGTTATTCAATTATTCAGTAAGTTTTAAATATTTAATTTAAACAATTTACTTGTTCAATATTCAATATTTGATTTTAAATAGATTTTACTTATCAATCAATTACTCTATTATACCCAATGAATTCAACATTTATTATCCTATTCAACTATTGATTGCAAAGGCATTCACTAAGTAGCTTTTATTTTTCATTACTTGGATAGTTATTGTTGCAATTCATTCCAGTTATTATTATTTCACACGAATTACAAATTTTTTTCTAACATTAAATCACGAAAACTTATTAAATTAGCTATTTTAATTATCGAAAATTTACGGGTCGTTACACCTGCTATTGAACATGGTAGCTATAGTAGGCATAACTGTGAAATGCCTATGCTGGCTAAGATTTATATCTTTACTTTCGAAATGTTTTATGCACTATGCACTAGTAATAATATCAAATGTTTCTTTTTAATGCGTATCAAGCATCTTTGACTATCATAAGGAGAAATCTCCTCCGATTCTGCGTTTGCATTGTGTGTGTGTGTGCGGGAGGCCTTATGGTAGTCTCATTTTTCAAAAAGCATTGCGAATCTATTTTTAAGAATATCCCTTGGTTTGTTTTAAAGATAAATAACTGTTTTAAGTTCTCACACCAGTCCCATGACTGACTCGGAGTTTATTGTTTTTCTTCCTAAACTCTAGGTGCCCACCAATTTCCACACGGGCAGTCTAGAGTTAGGTTATCAGGATATTCTGGAATTCAGGAGTTGCTGGAGGCAAGCTGGATGGCATGGCATATTCACTAAGTATAAGTTTTTCTTTTCCACTGTTTGTTGTTGTACACTCTGGTGATGTAATGTAATGTAATTTGACGTAATGTAATAACTGATATAGTTCTTTGTTTAAAGATTATCCATTTATCTATTATATGTTGTTCCGCTGCGATTGTGAGATTCTGATATTGCTCTGTTGTTTCTGTTGCTTTTTCTTTTCTTCTTTCTTTCTTCTTCTATCTTCTACCTCTTATTTAACCCTAACGGTACGGTTTTTCGGCCTTTGATTGCTCGGCAGTTCATACAGTGGACGTATTGATGTCGGTTTTCGAGCGTCGAAAAGTCGCGACGTTACATTTGTTATCAGAGCTTATGGTTAAGCGACAACCTTAGCTCTGTTGGGAATTACTCATTAGAGATGGGGTCAGTAGTACTCTAGAATGAGTTTGAGTGTAATAATAGCTATGAGCGCGTATTTGTTAGTGAATATAAAAATGTCTTATATTGTGTTTGCTTATCCGTTGAGTTGTTTGTGAATTCTGGTCGGTAGACGGGACGCCATATTATCGATAGGGGTTTCTAAACTCTTAAACGTTATAAACTGACACGGTATTGTTTTGAAATTGGGTAAATGAAAAAAAAATTACCTTGATTATATTTTATATATAAAGGAATAATTTTTTAGAATTATTAAAGTGTATATGAATTGATTGTTTGGTTGTTGAATAAGTTAAATAAAAACAACAGCTGTAACAGAATGAATTGTATAAACAAATGGATTATAGGTGTGGAATTATAATTAAAATGATTTACAATTGTGAAATAATCTTATATATAAGAAGTGAAATTATATAAGAAAAAGATTTATAAACGTGATTTATATTCTAAAAATAAAATTCCAGAGAAGTGTTTTGAAAGGATTTGATATTTTGGAAAATTGTTTTGGATAAATTAAAGCTCTAAACTCTTTTTGGTCGTTGGAAAATAATTTCGATGATGATTGCAACATCATCGGTGTTCATTTTCGGGTTTCCAAAAGAGGGATTGCTGCCAAATAGTTTTAAATGGAAGTTGTTTGGAAAAATTTGGATTTGGTTTTGGATATTCAGAAGATGATTTGAATTGATTTCAAAAATGGTTTTGAATGGTTGAAAAGACTCTGGAATCCTATTTAAAATGTTTATGGGAATGATAAATGAGTTGATAACTTACACAATTTGAATTTTGATAGAATAAATTTAACTTAAAGGATGGAGTTAAATTAAAGTAAGTATAAGTAAATCAATAAAATCCAAGTGGTAATTGTTGAATATAAGTTGTATAACTTATAAAATGAGAAAATGAAAGTGAAACAAATTGTTAAAAATGGTTAAACAATTTTGTTAAGCAAAATAAATCTGGATTTGAACAAGTGATGAGAATTTGACTTTGGTAAAAGTTAAATAGAAATGAAGTCTGAATTGGAATTATAAGTGGAAACTTAAGTTAAGTTAAACGAATGATGTTTGAAAGAGAATATAACTTAAGTAATTTTGAATGAAGTTGATTTTGGTGTCGAAGTAAATTAATAAGTGAATTAATGAAATGAAGTCATTAAGAATATGAACTGGAGTTATATAAATAAAATTCAACTTTATATAGTTAAAAGAATTAGCAATTGAATTAATAAATGGATTGAATATTAATCAATCTAATGTGAATGGATGGAATGTTAATCAATTGAATGTAAATAATTGATATGAAACAATGAATGTAAGTGTTAATTCATTAAAAGCTAATGAAGTTGAGAAATTGAATAATTGAATGGAAGTCAATTTAATATCAACCAATTGGAATTAAAGGTGTTGGACCAAATTTAATGTAAATTAAATAATTTGGTTATGTTGAATATACATTGGTTGTTATTTGATTGTTAATTGATTGTGTATATTTCATTAAGTGTTAATGAAGTTGAATTGATAAAATTGAAAGCTATATAACTGAATTCAAATTGGAAGAAAAAAAAATGAATTTGAATGTAATTGAATTTGATGTGGAAGTGAACCAACTTGAATGTAAATTAGTGAATGCAAACTAATTGAAATTGAATATGAATGAATGTTAGTAAATCCAATGTTAATGAATCAATGGTGATTTAAATTGGAAAACCAATTCATTGAATATTAATGAGAAGTGAATTTATATTGATTTGGTTATGAATTTGTTGAATGTTAATTGGATGATAGTTGGTTGATGGTTGCATTTGTTGCTTTTTGATGCATTTTCTATGTTGGCACATGTAGTTGTTATGTTGCTATATGATGTATATTGATATTATTTTCATAAATACATGTTTCTCATTTGTTTTTTGAGTGTTTAGTAGGTGCGGATTGCGCTTGCTTCGCATTTGGAGCTCGCTTTCGCGCTATATTAGTCGTGTATGCTCGCCAATAAAATATAAGGTACATATCTGGATTAAATATCGTACTTTTACACTTTTTTCCCTGCAGGATGCCTCATCACTTGATGAGACGTATATTTGTGATATATATACTGCCTTTTTTTCGGATCGAGCCGCGCAAAGGAGACTCTGGCGAATTTTTCCGAAAATTTAAGACGTTAGAATATTTTTGAGAGAATTGAAAATTTTGAAAACTAAGTTTGGATTTGGAAACTTAGTAAAGATTTTGTAAGAAATTTAACTATGAATTTTGGGAAAGTTAAACACTTGAGAGATTTGAAAAATCCAATTTGAATGGTTTGTTTTGGAAAGTTAATGGATTCTGTAATTTTTCCTTACTTGGTAATTTCAAAATTATTGTCAATTAAAATTTGTATGTTTAATCGATTTTAAATATTAATAAGTGAAATTAAACAGTCGAATAAATTTTATTTTGAATAATTGGATTTAATTGGATAATTAAATCGATAATTTAATAGTTGAAATTCCAGAAATAATTGAAAATTGGGTTAAATATGATTGAAAATGCTTTGTAAAATTTTATTTAATCATATTGAAGTTAGAATGATGTTATAGAACTTTTAAAATAGAATTAAAGGTTAATTTATGAAAATTGAGTATTTTAATATTTAATTGACGAGTTAAAATAGCCATTTTTCAAACAATCTTGGATTTCGACGAAACTGGTTTCATCGGATCCGTAATGTGATATTATTGTATGCTTTCAAATTTCGTGTCAATCGGATTTATGGTTTATCCGGGGCAAGCCAAAACGCATAGAAATTAGTTTAAATCGATTTAATTTGAATTTGATCGTTTATTGCCGTAACTCACACAAATGATCGAATTAGCCTTCGAAACATGTTCCATTGTGTCCGGAACGTGGGGTAAACGTAAGAAACGCCAGCCGGCACGCTTCGTTTGGAGTTCGGAAAATTCGGGATGAATAGTAATTTGCAAATTTTCTATAAAAGGACCTTCATTTCTTCAATTTACACTCAAACCCTAAGTTTAGCTTCAGCCGCCGCCTGTGTTAATTTCAATGGCCAAAAACGTTGTTCCTTCTTCCGTTAATTTTTCACAATCCGTCAACAATTATCAAAATCATCCAACTACAAAATTATAAAGCTAAATGAGAGTTATCCATCCAAACAGAGATGATCGAAAACGAAGAGGTGGATCGACGGCAAATCGCGAGCAAAGTGCTGCCGTTCGTGCACGAAGAACGAGGTATACGGGGGGGCCGAGTTTCGAGTGGTTCATGCCGAACGTAGCTTTCGAGATGGACTTCGATATGGCACTCTCTGATCGAGGTAGAAGTCGACGTGTTGGGCTCGAAAATTGCTAGATGAGGGTGGCTTGAATGGGTTCTTTGGACCTGGGTAACGAACGTGGGTGGGAGAAGGGGCCGAACGGCCTTGATTTCATGCAGGGTGATCTACGGCCGTTATTCAATTAGGTTATAAAAATAAAAAATAAAAATAATTGTAAATATTAGTATATTTAATACGTTCGATGTTTAAAACTTCATAACTTTTTCATACGAGGTCGAAAACGCACGAAACGAATTGCGTTGGGTTCGTATGGATGAGCACTACGCAATGGAGCAGGTTTGGAGTCGTTTGGAGCTAGTGAAAATTTCCAGTAAAATTAAACGCGTGTTTAATTTTATTCGAAATAAAACGTGGAAACTGAATTGAAATCAAGGTGAGAACTTCTCACTCAATCGAATTGTTTCGATTTAAATTTTAAATGGTTAGATTTAAAATTATTGATTGTATGCTTGAATGATAAATTATTATCTGTTATTGATTGAAATAGACATTATACGCCGTTATTAAGCGGAGGTTATTTATTAAAAATATATACCACGAATATTTCACTACAAAGTGAAATTGGTATTATTTATGTACTTACAGTTTGAGATGTAAAGCTGGTTTCTATCAAATATGTTCCCGTTGGTGGCGGAGAATTTATTCTCTTAGCTTAACACCCTAGAGGTTATGTAGTTGATGGTTACTAGTGATACATTCCCAAATTGGTAATGTGGCATACGAAGTGCTGTTGAGCATATGTGATCAAAGCACAGCTTTTGTATAAAGCGTAGCTTTGTGGACGAGACTTCGTCGGACCTCACACCTCGGAAATGGTCAAAACAGGAAGGATGCGGCAAGGTTATTAGGGGATAGCGCCCCATTAATGTATGTCATTCCTTCTGGATAGAGGTGGTATCGTGGTATGGAGCCCAGATACTTAACCTATGTTGTTGCTGCAAATTTATTACTTTGTGTTTGTTGGAATCGAGGATCCTCGGATATAGATCGGTTACGATCGGGGAATGACATATTCGTGTCAGTAGTTACCCAGTTTGAAGGGTAACCCGGCCTTGTGTTGGCAGAGATCCGGTTAGGTTCTCGGGTCGTCTTTCCAGAGGCGTACCCATGTGGCAATGGGAAGTTCCTTGGCCTGACCATTTGTTGGAAATCCAAAGAAACAATATGAACCTTGTACGGTTTTAGTTGTATAACCTTCCATGGAATGTGGCGGTAACCTGCTATTGAACATGGTAGCTATAGTAGGCATAAGTGCGAAATGCCTATACTGGCTTAGATTTATATCTTTACTTTCGAAATGTTTTCTGCACTATGCACTAGTAATAATATCAAATGTTTCTTTTTAATGCGTATCAAGCATCTTTGACTATCATAAGGAGAAATCTCCTCCGATTCTGCGTTTGCATTGTATGTGTGTGCGGGAGGCCTTATGGTAGTCTCATTTTTCAAAAAGCATTGTGAATATATTTTTAAAAATATCCCTTGGTTTGTTTTAAAGATAAATAACTGTTTTATGTTCTCACACAAGTCCCATGACTGACTCGGAGTTTATTGTTTTTCTTCCTAAAACTCTGGGTGCCCACCAATTTCCACATGGGCAATCTAGAGTTAGGTTATCAAGATATTCTGGAATTCAGGAGTTACTGGAGGCAAGCTGGATGGCATGGCATATTCACTAAGTATAAGTATTTCTTTTCCGCTGTTTGTTGTTGTACACTCTGATGATGTAATGTAATGTAATTTGATGTAATGTAATAACTGATATAGTTCTTTGTTTAAAGATTTTCCATTTATCTATTATATGTTATTCCGCTGCGATTGTGAGATTCTGATATTGCTCTGTTGTTTCTGTTGCTTTTTTTCTTCTTTCTTCTTCTATCTTCTACCTCTTCTTTAACCCTAACGGTACGGTTTTCCGGCCTTCGATTCCTTGGCAGTTGATACGGTGGACGTATTGATGTCAGTTTTCGAGTGTCGAAAAGTCACGACGTTACAGTAATAGTGTATTATTATCGGATTTCAATTTTCGTAATGTTTGGAGTGATCGTTTGGTCGTACGATAGGCAAACACGCTGACAATTTAATCGAAATTCAATTAAAAAGCTGGGTCTGAAAAGCTATCTTCTCCATACTATCGAATTTGGACTTGGAACCTTTTCCATTGTGTTCGAAATAGGAGTTTAACATTATAAACGCCTAGTGGCGCGCCTCGATTGGAGATCGAGATTTTGAATTGCGAAAACCGAGACGATTTATTTTTGAATTTGAGTTTTGAATATAAATAATATATATAATATAATCGAACACTGTAGCAACTAGACACGTTATTGCTTTTCAAACATGTGCCCTTCATCTAACACGCGTCTCC
The DNA here is from genome assembly GCA_030765085.1 of Allium cepa. Classification (NCBI taxonomy): domain Eukaryota; kingdom Viridiplantae; phylum Streptophyta; class Magnoliopsida; order Asparagales; family Amaryllidaceae; genus Allium; species Allium cepa. Next base: position 866,743,076 of record CM060943.1, on the reverse strand, counting down.
TTCCTTCTGAAATCATAGCCGAGCTCTATTGATAAAAAAAATTAACAGCGGGTTCGAACAAAGCAAGAAAAGAATCATGGCTGCTATTTTTCTATCGACAACCTTGTTCGAATATAAAAAAATAAGAGAGAAGAGAAAACCGGGTCGCATTCTCTTTCTTTTCCTCGACGATGCTCAAAAGGAAAAAATATCGATTCGCGATTAAAAAAATATAAGGAGAGATCGCGATGGGGTCGCATGGCAACCTGGGGGGAGGAAGGAATCGAAGTCGACCAGGGAGAAATCATGTAAAAGTACGAGCTCGAAATCAATAGTACGCCGCGATCAATTTCAAGTAATGTCGCAATTTCATGAAAATTGGGATACGAGGCAGTGTCGTGGCTATCCACGTTCGTGCACGCTAAATATCGATCGCGATGGCCGATTGCAGCAAGCTTGTGGGGATGTTAATTTTGGTGAACTCAATGTGCTTGCTCTTTTGTGCTTTTGCTGCTACGTTGACAGTCAGATCCAATTGTTAATGAAACAAAGCAAAACCCAGATTCTGAAAATGATGTGAACGCGTTAATAGAAGCAGCATTGCCGTGTGTAGGGTTCATCGGGTCTTTTGCTGAAACAAATAGGTATAGTTTTTTTTTCTTACTAAAAATATATACAGACTGGAAAAGAAAAACATATATAAAGTTTTTAAAACAGAATGTTTTTGCTGTAAGCCTTATAAATAGTTAATTTATATTTGTGAATACATGCACAAGAGAAAGAGGTGTATACAGTTAAGTATATATATATATAGTAAAAGCAGAAGATTTTTGAACATATTTATATGCAGTATATTTATATATGAATGTGTAAACCTATATAGATTGTTTTTAAGCAGCCTGAAAATGGAAAATAAATAAATATACATATATACATTGAAAATCTACTAGCTTATTTTGGTATTATAATGATTAACCTGATTAAAATTATTTGATTACATTTAATTATTTGTTTAAATTAAATTTTAGTTAAAATTAAAATTAAAATAAGATTATTAAATGATAATTAACTATTCGATTTATTCAAATTTAATCAATTGTATAAATATTTATACAAGGTAAAAATCATGAAGAAAGGAGGCCGTTTTGGATTGGAAGTGCAAAACAAAAACAAAGGTGAGATCTTCTCACTCACTCAAGTTTTTCTGACTTAATTTTAAATAGTTAAATTTAAAATTGATTGACTGTGTGCTTGGATGATTAATTTATTATCATTATATTAGTTCAGACCCTATGCGCGGCATAATAGCGGATGATATTATATTTAAACTCATATATCATGATATTCCACCTCGAAGTGGAATTGGTATTGTACATGTATTTGGAGTTGTTGATTTCCCGCACTATATAGCAGATGAGACCCTATGCGTCGCATAATAGCGGATGATATTTTGTAAATCCCATATACCGCGATATTCCACCTCGAAGTGGAATTGGTATTTAATTGTTGTGCTAACGTCCGTGGATGCAGGGAAATAGGTTGGAGGGATCCAACTAGATTCTTCAAACATTTGAATTTGTTTCATATGTTGTGTGTTGATTTATTTATAATCTGTGTGTGATCATACTTGTGATTGGAATTGTGGAAGGCTATGATTTAGCCGAATATATTTTTGGTATCGTAGGATACCAGAAATATGAAATTGGATTTTTGGAAATTAAGGTTGAAAAGCCTAGACCGTTACAATTAAAGTATTAAAATGGATTTTTATAATCGATCGAATTAATTCCAAAATATGGGGAAAGATTTTAATAAATGGATTTTGAGAAATGTTGTTTAAAAGTTGAAAGATTTATTTAAAAATTCGGATTTTAAATAGTTTGGAAAAAAGATAAAAGGATTTATTCTGAAAGATAATAAATTTGGAAATCCATTTAAAAATTGATTTGGTATTTGAAAATAAATCTTTGGCAAATCAATTTGAAATTGATTTGATGTTTTGGAAATAAATTGGAAAATCAATTTGGGATTTGATTTGGTATTTGAAATAAATTTGGAAATCAATTTGAAAATTGATTTGGTGTTGAAAGTGAATATTTGGGAGTCTATTTGAAAAATCGTATATCAATGGATATTTGGAAATTTGAATTCACAATGGAATTTATAAAGGAAAGGGAAATTTGCTTTAAAAATAAATATTGGTTTATTTTTAAAGTGTGAAAATGAATTTACGGATTTGGAATGTAAGTTGAAATAAATCAAGAAGGATTTACTAATTGGTTTAAATGGACCATTTTGAAATGAAAGTGTATTTTCCCTAGAAAGCCGAGCATATTTTCAAAGTAGCTTTTAAAGTATAAATTAAAAGTTCTAGAGATGGTTTTAAAAAGAATATTTTGGAGAAATTATTTTATTAAGTTATTTTGAAAATCTTTAAAGTAAAGATTTAATTGATAATTGTTTTAGAAAATGGTTAGGTTATTTAAATATTTATGCTCTATCTACTAATTTTATTTTAAAAATTAGTTTGGACTTAAAGTTTACATGTAATATATTAGTATAATGTTTTTATAACTAATATTTTAGGTAAAGTGTTTAAAATAGTTTTTATTTTAAATATTTCCAAATATATATTTGGATAAGCGATTTAAATTATTTTTAAAAGTATTCAGACTTGGCAGATTTTCAGTGGAAATAAATGATTTCGGGAATTTTATTACACGAGTGAAAAGTGATTTGAAATTTGTTTTCAAATGGTTGAAGTGTGAAAATATATCTTGCAAAGATATTTTGAAAATAAATAACTGGGGGAAAATTATTTGAAATCCAGTAATTGTTGTCAATGTTGATTGATAGTTAAATAACCGACTATCAATATTGGCCTTTAAATGGCATTTGAGTTTCGATGCGACCGAGGGTCGGATTCCAAATGGATATTCAAAAACCACATCGAACCTTTATGACTATGATGGATCTTTTGTTTAAAAGATCAAAGTGAAAATTGTTGTGATTTGTTTGAAATCTTAATGTAACACTTATTTTTAAAATAAGCGCTCATTATTCGGATTAGCCGGGAGAGGACTTTGTGTCATAAAACCCATTCCGAATGATGATACGACGAAATGGGATTGCATTTGAAGATGGTGTTGAAGACCGGGTATTTTCGAAAGCGAAAGGATTACCTGTCGAATGTCTCTGCACCGGCTGATCCCCGGTATAGAGATTTGATCACCCTTTGTGATGGGGAGTCCGGACGTGATTGGGGATTATCCGGATTTGCAAGAGCTTCTTAGTGAAGTGCCTTCGGTTCTGTTCAAACCTGGAACGGACTTGTATGGATGTGTGTTTGACGTTACACATTGAGATATAAAGCTAGTTTCTATCAAATACATTTCTGTTGGTGGCGGAGAATTTATTCTCTTAGCTTAACACCCTTCTCTGAGACGTACGAGCTCAGAGGTTACGTAGTTGATTGTTACTAGTGATGCATTCCCAATTTGGTAATGTGGCATATGAAGTGTTGCTGATCATTTATTGATCGAAGCATGGCTTTTGTGAAAAGCGTAGCTTTGCGGACGAGACTCCATCAAGCCTCATAACCCGGAAATGGTCGAAATAGGAATGTTGCCGCAAGGTTTTTAGGGGTCGCGCCCCTAGGGTATGTCCATTTCCTTCTGGATAAGAGGTGATATCATAGTATGGAGCACAGATATTTTACCTATGTTGATGCTGCAAATTTATTATACTTTGTGGTTGTTGCTTTGTGGTTGAGGATCCTCAGATAAAGGTCGGTAACGGTCGGGGATGGCATACTTGTGTGGTAGTTACCTATGTTATAGCTTGGTTAAAGCGTGAGGTAGCGTCGGCCTTGTTAGCAGAGATGCGGTTAGGTTCTCGGGGCGTCCTTCCAGAGGCGTACCCTTTTCGGTGTAGGAAGTTCCTTTGCCTGACCATTTGTTGGAAATCCAAAGAAACAATACGCGCCCTGTACGGTTTTTAGTTCTATAACCTGCCATGGAATGTTGCGGTAACCTGCTATTAAACATGGTAGCAATAGTAGGCATACGACTGTAACGATCCCGATTTATAAGTACAATTAAAATTAGTAATTGATATAAATTTGTGAATTTAAATTGTAAATTAAATTAATTTTTCCAAGATTAAATAGGATATTTGTTTATTTTGACATTGATTTTAAAATTTTAACTGTGGATTTGAAATTCTATATTTAATATCTTATAAATAAATAAAATTTTGATTTGAAAAACTTTATAATCTTATACTAGTAGAAATTTGTTTTCTAATTTTAAGAGACATATGTAATATTTATTTTGAAAGTTATATTTTGAATTAGATATAAATGATTTTCAAAACAATTTTTTAAAACTAAATACCATTATATATGTGTTTATTTATTAAAAGCATAATTAGTTTAAAATCATTTCTTTCTTTAAATTGGTATAAGTAGAGATAATAAACAAAATGTAGATAAAACCAGAAATAGAAGTTTAAAATAATACATATATAGATAATTATTTATTTAAAAAGTATAATAGTAACTTGAGTTTAAAATTTAAATAAATGTGTACTTATGCATAAAAATATTTTAACTTAAGTTCAAGTTTAAATAAGAATTGAATAAAGGATTTATATACCTCCTTTTAGAATTTGTTTAAACTAAAATTTATCTATATATATATAATTAACACAAGACTTTGATATGAATGTATATTTTGAAGGTATAAGTATAAAAAGGCCTAACCAATAATAGTATATACATGAAAATGTAAAATACAAACTTATGTACATATAAGACTTAAGTGAATATGATATAAAAATTCTTTTGTCTTGTAAAATTACAAATGATAAGCATACACAAAGGAGATGGAGTAAAGGAATTAACATACATTGAGATCTCATGATTAATTTTTACAAATGGCATTCACTATGATTGACTGAATAACATAATAAGATTTAAAATTACAAAAAAAAAAAACTTTTCATCTCCCCATATTCAAATTATTTAGTCTCACCAAATCTCTAAAAGTACGGTAACAATAGATTGAGCATTTCAAACTCCAACACCCAAAGGAAAAAAAAGAAAATCAGAAAGAAAAAAACTGCTAACTCTTCTTCGATTCAAGAGAGAAAAAATTTAAAATTCGAAGATCTACTGAAAACATCAAGCTGTAGTTTATGATTCCATATCTTAGGTAAATTTTAATACTTTATAGTTTAATGAATTTGTAATTTTAAAACCAAGTTTTAGTAAACCAATTAAACTTCAGATTAGTTAAAAAAAAGAGGAAGCTTCAGTTTTGCCAGTGTACTAATTCTCTGGAGTAATCTGAGGCAAGTAATAATCTTTAAAAAAAATTGAAGTTGCTAAACGGTATTAAAGCAAGAATTAATCAATTAAACTAATCAGTTGTAGGAAGGGAATCAAGTTCAAGGCCAACTAAATAGATTTCTGGTTTCAACTGCAGATCTGCTCTCTGTAGTATAAAAAAAAAATTCAAACTATAAGTAATTAAAGATTGTTTGTTATTAATGAATTAAGTGAACAAATACAACCAAGAGTAAGCAAAGATTTTTATTTATAACTTGCAGATCTAAACCCTAAAATTTAAAGTAGGAAAAGAAGAAATTTTTTTACAGGCTTTCATCCTCATTTTGAAACCTGCAGGAGCTTTCTGTCTTCAGGCAAAAAAAGGTGAGCAAACCTTACTCTTTCAACCTTAGTATGGCCATATCTTGATTGATGAGATAATGGTTGAAGTATGAATGTTGTGTGAATGTGTTTGTACGAATATTGATTGTGATTACAAGTTGAAAATATTAAATGCTTGTGGATATATGAGTTTCTGTATATACATATATCCTCTCTGTAAAAAAATATAACAGGACCTAAAATTATAAATGAATTCCTATCTTCTAAAAAAATCAATCTTATACCTTGATCTTTAAAGAAGAAATGATGATAACAATGTGGAATTACTGGTAAAAATAATTTCCAGTAAAAATATTTGGTAATTATTTTAAAAATTGAAAAAGAACAGTGAAATTCAAAAGTATGACCAAATTTGACTTAAATAATTTATTGACTCATTTATATAATCTGTTTTGTAATCAAAAACTATGATTTTTAAAAATAGTATCAAGATTTTTAGTCTTGATTTAAGGGGGAATGTGCGAGTTGAACAGAAAACCTATTTTTGTTAAATTTTGGTGATCGGGTTGATGATTTATCTCGTGATTGTATCTGAGGGTTGCTGGAGGGTCGTAGATTATCAAAAAATACTAGATAAATTTATAATTCACCATGGAAGACGACCAAGATCGATTTTGTATTTAACCCTATGTTTTAGTTACGGTCAGAATTCGAGTAATTAAGGCAACGTCAATGCATCGAGTGCCATCGCACCTAGGGGAAATGAAGCATTGGACTATGGAGAAGCTTGGGAAGCAATGGCACATTTTCTGGTGGTCGGGATGGTCGGGACGAGGTGGTTTGTCCTGTTCGAATTGGGTTCCAATATTCGATTAAGTAGCTTGATTTTGATTCTCAGGCACATTTGTAAATCTGGGTGTTCGGGTTGCTCAGTGGGGTCAAAGTCGATGCGCATGCATCGGTGGTGATGATCAGAACGGCAGCGAACTTAGGTGCACGTGCACGGTCACTCTCGAGTTTCAGGAAATCATTGAAGATTGGGGAAGAAGACGGTGGCTCGAAGTAGGACTCGTGAAATTTTGATGATGGTGCGAAGGAGAACCGGGTCAGGCTCGAGTGTGTTGAGTGTTATTTGTTGTATCTGTTTTAAAGTTTAAATTTAACAAAGATTAAAAGAAGGTTTGGTCTCGGGGATATTGGGTAGTTAGCTCGGGTTGAACCCGGGGATAAGAAGCTTGGCCTCGGGGAATTTGAAAATTGGCTTGGGTATTACAGGTTTCCAGATTTCAAGTTAAAACCTGTTTCAGGTTTTCAAGTTTTACCAGATATTATAAAAAAAAAATTAAGTTTTCAAAGCTAGTTGAAGAAACAAATTTTAAAGTTTTGGGTTTAATCAAGCTTAAACGGTTTTTTTAACTACCACTCTTAAATAATCAATGATAATTAAACTTGTGATTTATTAAAGGTTTGAGACGATTAAAAGTTTTAAAGAATTAATTAACTTAAAGGCTTAAAATTAATTGGTTAATGATAATTAATTCTAAATTGTTTTCAAAGAATTTAATAATGTTAAATGATTAAGATAAGTGGGTTATCTTATGTTAATTAAAGTTTTGGGCAATAAACAATTAATTAATTAAGTAGTAATTAAATAGGTAATTTATTAATTAATGGTTAATCAATTTTTGTAATTAATTAAGGATAATTAATTTAATGATAATTAATCTATTTAGGATTAATTAATTAATTAAAGATAATTAATGAAATGGTATAATTAAAGGTTAATTATTTAATAATTGAAGGTTGATGAATTATAATTAAAGGTTAATTAATTTATTATTGATGGTCAATTAATAAATGATTAAATAAAAATAAATTAAAATGATTTGTAATTTATTAATGTTAATTAACCAGGATTAGTAATTCATAAGTAATTAATCTGATTTGAATTAATCAGACAATTAACTGATCTTACTTATGAATGTTTGGATTGAATTGGATGGATTGAATTATTTGACATCCCTGATTGTGATGCTCTGTTTTGATTTGAGTTGTGTTTAATATAATTCAATATCTGTGATATATATTTGTCATATGTGAATGAATGATAAGCGTTATAATTTATGCCGCTTATCAAATATATATTGTTGTATTTGAATATGTACTGATTGATGATGTTGCACTTCTATTGTGTAAAGCCCCTGGACCACACTTATACACACACGAATATAAATTGCACGTGGAAATTGGTTAAGTCACAGATTTTTGAAATAGTTTAAAATTGAATTTTTGAATCCAAATGGTCTTGGAAATAGATTGGGATTAAAGTAAAAAGTTTTTGAAAAGGGATTTCAAAGATAAAATTTATTTTTGAATAACTTGATTAAGTTTTGGTGTTTAAATAATTTGATTTAAACTTAAATTCTAAATTTGAAATTGAATTCTTTGTTTGGAAATTATGGTTTAAAAAGGATAAACGAGTTATAAAAGGGTTTATATGGGTTTTAAACCATTTTAAAAAAGAATTATTTTAGGAGTTTATATTCAACCCAAGTTTATATTTAAAAGGCTTTAAATCGTACAAATATAATTGGATCTTTCCGAAATGAAAACTATTTGTTTTCAAAAACTAAAAGCTTTCACATAAGAAATGAACTTCCAATTTATGTTAAAAGGATTTCAAGTTTAAAATGAAAATGGTCTTCCAAGTTATGAAGAAATCTTTGGTAACGGTTTGAAAGCTATAAGTTAAATCTTTAATTTAAAGATTTAATGAGTTAATCCAATTGAAATGGAAATGATTTTCAAAATCTATGAATGGATCTTTGTGAAACTGGGTGAACTTTGTGAAACGAATCTTTTGTTAAAAGATTTGAAATGGTAATTTTTTTAAACCATTTGAAGAAAGGTTTCGGATTTTGAAAGTTGTGACTTAACTGAAATCTCATATCCATATGTTTTTTTAAATATTGCGCTCATTATTCGGTTTAGCTGGAAGAGGACCTTGTGTCATATAACCCATTCCGAATAGTGATACGACGATAGCATTTGAAGACCGGTGGTGAAGGCCGGGTTTCTTCGAGAATGATAGGATAACCTGTCGATTGACTCTGCACTGAGTTGCTCCGGTATAAAGTTCTCCACATGTGATGGGGAGTCCGATCAGAATTGAGGATGCCCGGATTGCAAGGGCTTCTTCGGAAGTGCCTTCGGTTCTGTTCGAACCGGAACAGACTTGTATGGTTGTATGTCTGGCACTACACTTTGAGATATTAAACTGATCTCTATCAAATACATTTCTGTTTGGTGGCGGAGAATTTATTCTCTTAGCTTAACACCCTTCTCTAAGACGTACGAGCTCAGAGGTTATGTAGTTGATAGTTATCAGTGATATACTCCCAAATTTGGTAGTGTGGCATGCTGAGTGCTGCCGTGTATCATTTGATGATCGAAGCATGGCTTTTGTATAAAGCGTAGCTTTATGGACGAGACTGCATCAGGACCTCACACCCCGGAAATGGTCGAAACAGGAAAGATGCGGCAAAGTTATGAGGGTCGCTCCCTTTAGGGTGTGTCATTCCCTTCTGGAAAAGGGTGGTATCAAGGTATAGAGCCCAGATATTTAACTCATGTGGTCACTGCAAATCTATTACTTTGTGATTGCTTTGTGGTTGTTGGATTAGAGGTACCTCGGATAAAGGTCCCAAAGGACCGGGGGATGGCATGCTCGAGTAGTAGTTACCTAGTTACGGAGGTAACCCGGCCTTGTGTTGGTAGAGAGCCGGGTAGGTTTCGGGACGTCCCTCCAGAGGCGTACCCATGTGGCTGAAGGAAGTTACTTAGCCTGACTATTTGTTGGAAATCCAATCTTCAATACGTGCCTGGTACGGTTTAGTTGTATAACCTGCCATATACTTATGGTGGCGCCCCACTGTTTAGATGGTGGATATAGTAGGCATACAATAATGGTTGTATGCTTGCTAGGATTAATATTATACTTTCTAAATGGTTTCCTACACTATGCACTAATAATAATATCAAAAGATTTTAGCGTATTAAGCATATTTGACGATCATGAGGAGAAATCTCCTCCAATTCTGCGTTTGCATTGTGTATGTGGTGGGAGGCCTTATGGTAGTTTCATTTTCTAAAAAGCATTACGGATTTAAAATTTTAAATTCTTTTTTTGTTCGTTTTAAAGATAAACCATTTTTGTTTGCTCATACCAGTCCCATGACTGACCTGGAGATTATTGTTCCCTTCCTAAACTCTAGGTGTCCACAATTTTCCTACATGGCCAGTCTAGAGTTGGGTTTTTCAGATAATCGAATAGTAGGTGTAGATTCGATAGCTTTCAGCCTTAGGATTTGGCAATCGCGTTTGGATCGAGTTGCTTCACTTCATCTTGATTGGGAGTTCGAGCTACTTCTGGATTGGTTCTTTGAAGATAGGGTTACAGTTCTGGATTCTATCTCTCTTTCTGGAAGACCATATTGGAAATATTGTTCCGCTGCTGATGTTATCCTTTCTTTCCGCTACTATTGTCTTGTATCATATCTCTGATGTATATTGATATTCATTGTATCATTCTGTTGTATCAGATATTGTATCAATGTTGTATATGATATATGAACTATTCATTTCTCTTCCGTTGTGTTGTATACTTAATGTGTAATAAGCTCCGGCGAACCAGTTTCAACATTTGGTTCTGCGACATTTGAATACGAGTGACGTATTCGGTGCCGATTTTTGAAGGTCGAGTCAGGGTGGTTAGAATTGGTATCAGAGTTGAAGGTTAAAACTTTAGCTTAGGAGTATAACACATTAGGTAACTCATTAGAGATAGGGTGAAGTATACCCTAGAATGAGTATATCCCTAAGATATCCGTTCAAATGCCTCAGTAAATTCTCTTACTATCCACTAATAGTGAGTATGAGTGCGAGAAAAGGACGAGATAGGAGACAGGGGAGTACCACTTTAAATGGTCAATACCCTGCAATAGCGGAAACAATTTTCTCTATCAATCTCCTTTGATTCGATTTCAAATTCCTTGATTGCTTCATAGCAGCAACAAGAAGAAGCTTCGGTGCAGTGATGGCCTACGAATCGTGTAGGTAAGTTCTTGCCTCGTATTCTCGTTATCCGTCTTTCGTTTTAAACTTTAATGAATTTGAATTTGAAGTTGGAAAATTTAAATAAATTGGAAATTTTAAATTAAGTTAAATTGGTTAATAAAATATGAAACTAAATTTGAATTGAATCGATAAAACGATTTCGTTTCAAATCAAATTGGAAATTCTATTGTAATTTCTTGTGTTGATCGAAGTCCAAAGAGGGACAAATTGGTATATACTTTAGGGTGTTCCAACCTAATTTGGAATCCATACCAAGTGTTTGAGAAATTATAGAAGATTGAATCCATTTACCTTTTGCTCGGGTCTCGATGTATTCTACGAACGATTAGTTATCCCTTCAAACTAGTCAATGCCCCTGCATATCCGTAGATCAGGTGACCCGAGTATCTTGTGAAATAGTGAATGAGTTCGTTCTCATATTGATGATATTTTGATTTGGTAAGCCAAATTCAGAATTGATATTTAGTTTGACCTGAAAAACTGTTTTCTCTATCTTTATGTATCCATCTTTTCTTTGTTATCTCCTGGCAAATTTCGGGGACGAAATTTTCATAAGGGGGAAATCGGTAACGATCCCGATTTTTGAGTAAATTTAAAATTAGTAATTGATAAAAAAAATTAAATTTAAATTGTAAATCAAATAAATTTTTTCCAAGATTAAATAGGATATTTGTTTATTTAGACATTGATTTTAAAAATTTAACTGTGGATTTGAAATTCAATATTTAATATCTTATAAATAAATAAAATTTAGATTTGAAAAACTATATAATCTTAAACTGGTAGAAATTTGTTTTCAAATATTAAGAGACATGTGTAATATTTATTTTGAAAATTATATTTTGAATTAGATATAAATGATTTTCAAAACAATTGTTTAAAACTAAATACCATTATATATGTGTTTATTTATTAAAAGCATAATTAGTTTAAAATCATTTCTTTCTTTAAATTGGTATAAGTAGAGATAATAAATAAAATGTAGATAAAACAAGAAATAAAAGTTTAAAATAATACATATATAGATAATTATTTATTTAAAAAGTATAATAGTAACTTGAGTTTAAAATTTAAATAAAATGTGTACTTATGCATAAAAATATTTTAACTTAAGTTCAAGTTTAAATAAGAATTGAATAAAGAATTTATGTACCTCCTTTTAGAATTTGTTTAAACAAAAATTTATGTGTGTATATATATATATATATATATATATATATAAAATTAACACAAGACTTTGATATGAATGTATATTTTGAAAGTATAAGTATAAAAAGGCCTCACCAACAATAGTATATACATGAAAATGTAAAATACAAACATATATACATATAAGACTTAAGTGAATATGATATAAAAATTTATTAAAAATTCTTTTGTCTTGTAAAATTACAAATGATAAGAATACACAAAGGAGATGGAGTAAAGGAATTAACATACATTGAGATCTCATGATTAATTTTTACAAATAGCATTCACTATGATTGATTGAATAAAATAATAAGATTTAAAATTACAAAACAAACTTTTCATCTCCCCATATTCAAATTATTTAGTCACACCAAATCTCTGAAAGTACAGTAACAATAGATTGATCATTTCAAACTCCAACACCCAAAGAAGAAGAAAAATTAGAAAGAAACAAAAACTGCCAACTCTTCCTTCAGTTCAAGAGAGAAAAAAAATTAAAATTTGAAGATCTTCTGAAAACATCAAGCTATAGTTTATGATTCCATCTCTCAAGTAAATTTTAATACTTTATAGTTTAATGAATATTTAGTTTTAAAATCAAGTTTTAATAAACCAATTTAAACTGCGGATTAGTTAAAAAAAAGGAGCTTCGATTTTGCCAGTGTAGTAATTCTCTAGAGTAATCTGAGGTAAGTAAAAATCTTTTAAAAAAAATTTGAAGTTGCTAAACAGTATTAAAGCAAGAATTAATCAACTAAACTAATCAGTTGCAGGAAAGGAATCAAGTTCAAGGCCAACTAAATAGATTTCTGGTTTCAACTGCAGATCTGCTCTCTGTAGTATAAAAAAAATTCAAACTGTAAGTAATTAAGGATTGTTTGGTATTGATGAATTAAGGGAACAAATACAACCAAGAATAAGCAAAGATTTTTATTTATAACTTGCAGATCTAAACCCCAAAATTTAAAGTAGGAAAAGAAGATAAAATTTTACAAGCTTTCATCCTCATTTTGAAACCTATCAGGAGCTTTCCGTCTTCAGCCAAAAAAAGGTGAGCGAACCATACTCTTTCAACCTTAGTATGGCTATATCTTGATTGATGAGATTATGGTTGAAGTATGAATGTTGAGTGAATGTGTTTGTATGAATATTAACTGTGATTACAAGTTGAAAATATTAAATGCTTGTGGATATATGAGTTTCTGTATATACATATATCCTCTCTGTTAAAAAAAATATAACGGGACCCGAAATTATAAATGAATTCCTATCTTCTAAACAATTAAATCATATACCTTGATCTTTAAAGAAGAAATGATGATAATAATTTGACATTACTAGTAAAAATAATTTCCAATAAAAATATTTGGTAATTATTTTAAAAATTGAAAAACAACAATGAAATTCAAAAGTATGACCAAATTCGACTTGAATAATTTGTTGATTCATTTATATAATCTATTTTGTAATCAAAAACTATGACTTTTAAAAATAGTATCAAGATTTTTAGTCTTGATTTAAGGGAGAATGTGCGAGTTGAACAGAAAACCTATTTTTGTTAAATTTAGGTGATCCGGTTGATGATTTATCTCGTGATTGTATCTGAGGCTTGCTGGTGGGTCGTAGATTGTCAGAAAAATACTAGATAAATTTATAGTTCACCATGGAAGACGAGCGAGATCGATTTGTGTTTAACCCTAAGTTTTAGTTACGGTTAGAATTCGAGTAATTACAGCAACGTCAATGCATCGAGTGCTATCGCGCCTAGGGGAAATGAAACATTGGACTATGGCGAAGCTTGGGAAGCGATGGCACATTTTCTGGTGTTCGGGATGGTCGGGATGGTCGGGATGAGGTGGTTTTTCCTGTTCGAATTGGGTTCCAGTATTCGATCAAGTAGCTTGATTTTGATTGTCAGGCACATTTGTAAATTTGGGTGTTTGGGTTGCTTAGTGGGGTCAAAGTCGATGCGCAGGCGTCGGTGGTGATGATTAGAACGGCAGCGAACTTACGTGCATATGCATGGTGCACTCTCGAGTTTTAGGCAATCATTGAAGATTGGGGAAGAAGATGGTGGCTCGAAGTAGGACTCGTGAAATTTTGATGATGGAGCGAAGGAGAACCGGGTCAGGCTCGAGTGTGCATGAGTGTTTCTTGTTCTATCTGTTTTAAAGTATAAATTAAACAAATATTAAAAGGAAGTTTGGTCTTGGGGATATTGGGTAGTTAGCTCGAGTTGAACTCGGGGATAAGAAGCTTGGGCTCGGGGAATTTGAAAATTGGCTTGGGTATTAAAGGTTTCCAGATTTCAAGTTAAAACCAGTTTCAGGTTTTCAAGTTTTACCAGATATCATAAAAAAAAAATAAGTTTTCAAAGCTAGTAGAAGAAAATTTTAAAGTTTAGGGTTTAATCAAGCTTAAATAGTTTTTTTAACTACCACTCTTAAATAATCAATGTTAATTTAAGTTGTGAATTATTAAAGGTTTGAAAGTAGAATTATCTTTGAATTCAAAAGTATTTCAATAAGCCCAACCTTTAATTTAAGAGTTTATTTTAAATAAACTAAATAAAGATAATTAAGGAGTAAATTGAGAAGTTTAAATGTTTTAAAGAATTAATTAACTTAAAGGCTTAAAATTAATTGGTTAATGATAATTAATTCTAAATTGTTTTCAAAGAATTTAATAATGTTAAGTGATTAAGATAAGTGGGTTACCTTATGTTAATTAAAGTTTCGGGCAATAAAGAATTAATTAATTATGGAGTAATTAAATAGGTAATTTATAATTAATGGTTAATCATTTTTTTTAATTAATTAAGGATAATTAATTTAATGATATTAATCAATTTAGGGTTAACTAATTAATTAAAGATAGTTAATGAAATAGTATAATTAAAGGTTAATCATTTAATAATTAAAGGTTGATGAATTATAATTAAAGGTTAATTAATTTATTATTGATGGTTAATTAATAAATGATTAAAGAAAAATAAATTAAAATGATTTGTAATTTATTAATGTTAATTAACCAGGATTAGTAATTCATAAGTAATTAATCTGATTTGAATTAATCAGGCAATTAACTGATCTTACTTATGAATGTTTGGATTGAATTGGATGGATTGAATTGTTTGACATCCCTGATTGTGATGCTCTGTTTTGATTTGAGCTGTGTTTAATATAATTCATTATCTGTGATACATATCTGTGGTCTGTTAATGAATGATAAGCGTTATAATTTATACCGCTTATCAAATATATATTGCGGTATTTGAATATGTATTGATTGATGATGTTGCACTTCTATTGTGTAAAGCCCCTAGACCACACTTATACGCATACGAATATAGATTGCACGTGGAAATTGGTTAAGCCACAGATTTTTGAAATAGTTTAAAATTGAATTTTTGAATCCAAATGGTTTGGGAAATAGACTGGGATTAAAGTAAAAAGTTTTTGAAAAGGGATTTCAAAGATAAAATTTATTTTTGAATTACTTGATTAAGTTTTGGAGTTTAAATAATTTGATTTAAACTTAAATTCTAAATTTGAAATTGAAGTCTTTGTTTGGAAATTATGGTTTAAAAAGGATATACGAGTTATAAAAGGGTTTACATGGGTTTTAAACCATTTTAAAAAAAGTATTGTTTTGGGAGTTTATATTCAACCCAAGTTTATACTTAAAAGGCTTTAACTCGTACAAACATAATTGGATCTTTCCGAAACGAAAACTATTTGTTTTCAAATTATAAAAGCTTTCACATAAGAAATGAACTTCCAATTTATGTTAAAAGGATTTCAAGTCTAAAATGAAAATGGTCTTCCAAGTTATGAAGAAATCTTTGGAAACGGTTTGAAAGCTATAAGTTAAATCTTTAATTTAAAGATTTAATGAGTTAATCCAATTAAAATGGAAATGATTTTGAAAATCTATGAATGGATCTTTGTGAAACTGGGTGAACTTTGTGAAACGAATCTTTTATTAAAAGATTTGAAATGGTAATTTGTTTAAACCATTTGGAGAAAGGTTTCGGATTTTAAAAGTTGTGACTTAACTGAAATCCCATATCCATATGTTTTTTTAAATATTGCGCTCACTATTCGGTTTAGATAGGAGAGGACCTTGTGTCATATAACACAATTCGAATAGTGATACGACGATAGCATTTGAAGACCGGTGGTGAAGACCGGGTGTCTTCGAGAGCGATAGGATAACCTGTCGATTGACTCTGCACCGAGTTGCTCCGGTATAAAGTTCTCCATATGTGATGGGGAGTCCGATCGGAATTGAGGATGCCCGGATTGCAAGGGCTTCTTCGGAAGTGCCTTCGGTTCTGTTCGAACCCAGAACAGACTTGTATGGCTGTATGTCTGTCACTACACTTAGAGATATTAAATTGATCTCTATCAAATACATTTCTGTTTGGTGGCGGAGAATTTATTCTCCTGGCTTAACACCCTTCTCTGAGACGTACGAGCTCAGAGGTTATGTAGTTGATAGTTATCAGTGATATACTCCCAAATTTGGTAGTGTGGCATGATGGGTGCTGCTGTGTATCATTTGTTGATTGAAGAATGGCTTTTGTATAAAGCGTAGCTTGTGGACGAGACTGCATCAGGACCTCACACCCCGGAAATGGTCGAAACAGGAAAGATGCCGCAAGGTTATGAGGGTCTCTCCCTTTAGGGTGTGTCATTCCCTTTTGAAAAAGGGTGGTATCATGGTATGGAGCCCAGATACTTAACTCATGTGGTCACTGCAAATGTAACGATCCCGAATTTTAATCACTTTTAAATTGATAATTAAATGAATTTTTGAATAGAAGTGTAAGATAAATTGATTTAAATGGAAGCGAGTTTCCCCGATTCGACTAGAAAATATATAAAGTCATATGGATTTGACAATTTGTATATATGTGAATATATATATTTAAATTGGATTTGAAATAAAATCTTAAATAAATGGTTTAATATATATATATATATATATATATACACACACACACACATAAGATAACTATAAAGTAAATAAATTAGATAAGATTTAAACAACAAAATATAAACCTAGAAATTCATCTACATTTTGAAAATGAATATATATATATATATATATGTAGTTTTGTAAAATATCAAGTAAGTAAACATACTAAATAAAAATCTAACATATAATAATAAAAGACACTTTATTAGATTTCAAAGTATAAGACCAAACAAAATATATTTACATTTACACTTGCACTACAAGAAAATGCAAACATATCAGCCGAGCAAATACATGCAAGTAGAAAACAAATAAATAAAAATAATAACAACAAGTAAGCAAGCATGGAAAACAAAAATATAAATAAAAGAATTAAGGCATAAGCTTATAAAAACAAATTAAAATATCTAACAAACAAAATTAAAATAGAAAATTATTTGCAAGACAAAGTAATACACTCAAATGAGAAAAGTAAAGAATAGAATTCATTTATATTATAAAGTATGCAAGACAAATTAAATTTGTACAAAAAAAACAATAAAATAAAATATAGGTGATAAGTTAAATATTAATAGTATAAACTATGAATAGAAATGAAATTTGAAATGTATGTTTGTAACAAAATCACAAAAGAAAAGACATACATTTTAATATAAGTGTGTAGAAATATAAAGGTGAACTAGATAAGTAGGTTGTAAACCAAACTAGAGTAAAGTGTTGTATTCAGCCAAAACAAAGAAGTATATAATATCATTAGCTGTAATCAGGTACAAGCAAATTGTGACTTCTCCATAATGCAAGCAACTTCACCCATGTTATTGTACAAACAAGCATACCCTGCTGTACAAAACAGTATAATATCACCAGCCTGTACAATATGAAATCCCTGTACAAAACATAAGATATGATCCCCTGTAAAACTTCTCTTCTATATATATATCACCTCGGCTTCTCCATTTCAACCTGAGACAATGAAAGCAAATACATTCAAATCAGAGATCAAGGGGGGTTTTCAGCTTGTATTTTCAAAACTGTTTCAAAATGAAGCTCTGTTCTTCTTCTTTTGGGAAAACAAAGTGAGTAAACTCCTACCAGAATTTTTATTTTTATTTTATCTATTTGTTTATTGATGCTGTGGGTAAACACATTTTTATCATGGTTAACATGGTGCTTGCCTATGTTTTTTTTATGTATAGTTCTGTGTTTATATATATATGAGTGTGCTGTAACTTTTGAAGATGCTGTTGATTTCCTGGTTGTAGTTGTAGAGTTAAGGAGTTTATCAAAACATACAAAACATCTTCTTCCAAGCATTTGTAGGCTTACATTTTAAAACAAAATAGGTTGTTGAACATAAATCAAAGCTTTAAAAATTTGTTTTGAGTCTGTTGTTGAAGTATCATCACCAGAAACTCTGTTCTACAGGCAATATGTATTATTATGATAAAATTCGAAAGTGATGAATTGTTGATTCGATTACATAATCGGAATCTACATTCGAAAATATGATTTTCGAAACAAAAAAAGAATCTTTTAGTTAAGTATGTTTCGAACAGTTCAAAAATAAACTGAGATGGTATTTTTATCAATTTCTGACGATCGGAGTAATGATAATTCACGTGATCGAGGAGGAAGCTTCGTTGGAAGTCGCCGAGGTTGGGAAAAATAGTCAGAGTGGTCCCTGATCATCAGGGCGGCGGCACTTGGTGGAACTAGGGTTAATATCTAGTTTATTGTCGTTGTCAGAAATCGACGAACCGCCGCGTCGTGGGTGCGCCAGTGACGATCGCACCCAAGGGAAAGGCCGCGTATGTCAATGAGGAAGCCGTAGTGGTGGTGGCATGGATGCTGAAGGTCTGGGTCGTCAACGGTGAGGAGTTTTATGGATCGGGTTTTGGGTTCTGGGGTCATCGTGAAGCTCGATTTTGTTTGACAATGTATTTGGGTTGTTCGTTGATACGTGATCAACGTCGGAGTAATTTGCGACTTGAAGGGGGTGGTCTCGATTGCCAGAGCACTGGCGTCGACGTGTGCACGTGCACGGCGAAGAACTGTGTCAGGTAAATGGGTTCGCATGGGAGATGGGGAAGAACTCGAGCACAGGAGGTTTTTGCGTGGGGTCGAGCTCGAGTAGGTGGCAAAGTTTTTGTTCCAGATTTGGAAATGCTTAAAGAAGTGTATACAGGGAAGAAGAAGAAGCAGGGTACGGGGAAGCTCGAAGCCATGCTCGGGATTTCACTTGATTTGCTCGAAGCAAATTTTAAGGGCCTCGGGTATACGTTGTTTCCAGTTAACCTGTTCGGCTTCTTTAGGAATTTTTAATTAAATTTCAAATGATAAACAAAGTTTTAAAAATAATAATAAGTTCAAGTTTGTTTAAAACTTAGTTTGTAAATAGTCAAGTAAAAAAAAAGTTTAAATTGTTTTATTTGTTAAAATTTTGGAATTTGAATTGTTTTAATAATTAAAAAGGTGATTAAGCACTTGAGTGAAACAAAATGAATTTATATTCAAAATAGGGATGTGAATTGGTAAAGGAAAGATTTAAACAAAGATAAAAAAAATTAAACCTGTACTGAAAGTCGAAGTGAAATTCCAGATTTGGAATTAAATCAGGTTTTATAAATCTAAATGTTTAAATAAGTTTAACGTAAAGCATACGTTAAATATGTGAATTTAAAAGAGAACTTGATTTGAACTCTTTCGAATTTCCTTTATAATAAAGTATTGGTTAACATGTGAATTTAAAATGGATAATTTAATCATTTAATTAATTAATGACTTGGATTAATTTAAAAAGTAATTAAGGGTTAAAAATCATTAATTAAAGTAATTAATTTGAAAATAATTTATTTATTAAAGGTTAATTAATTAATGGAAGTGATTAAGAAATGATTTTAAGGATAAATCCCTTATTGAAATTAAAGTTGGATATTTTGATAAATTAAAGTTAATTAATTATGTAATTAGTTTAAAAGGTTGATTTTATTAATATGAAAAAAAATTAATTTGTTAAAGCAATTGATAAATAAATTGATATCAAATAATTTGTAAGTAATTAATCAAGATTGGGTAAATAAATTCGTAAGTAATTAATTTACTTGGAAATAAATTGAATTAATTAGGATTAAACGATTAATTAATCCTATTTATAAATGACTATTGAATGCTTGACCTTACTTATAAATGATTGTATTATACGAGATGCCTTGAATTGATTGTCCTATCTGATCTGTGATATTTTGTTCTGTGGATTGAGCTGTGTATAATTTATTCATTTATTTACATTCGTATATTATCTGTAAATCTGTGAATAGTCGATAAGCGTTATAGCTTATATCGCTTATCAATTATATTTCTGTGTTTTGATCTGTGATGATTGAATAATGTTGCACTATTGTGTTAAACCCCTGGACCACACTTATACACACACAATTATGGATTTCACGAGGAAATCGATTAAGTCGCAGATTTATGAAATAGTTTAAAATTTGAATTTTTAAATTCAAATGTTTTGGAATTGGAATTGGAATAGAAGTGAAAAGCTTTTGAAATGGAATTTCAAAGATGGAAATTTATTTTCAATAACTGGATTAAGTGTTGGAATTTAAATACTTTAATTTAAATTTGAATTCAATATTCAAATTGAATTCTGTAATTTGAAACTAGGGATTAATGATATTATACTACTCATTATGAGTTAAATCATTTTTAAAGTATTATTTTTGGGAATTTGAATTTAACCCAAGGATTTCAACTCGTATAAATGAATCAGATTTCCAAAATGAAAACTGTTGTTTTCAAATGATAAACACTTTTAGATAAGAACCGAAATTCCAGTTAATTAGGGGAATTTCAAGATTGAATAGAGAAATGATTTTCCTAAGTTATGAATGAATTCTTTTTGAAAGCTATGAATTAAATCTGTTTATTTTTAACAGATTTAAATTGATGATTTGTTTAAATCAAATTGAAATGAAATTGTTTTGAAGGCTATAAGTTAAATCTTTGATTTAAAGATTTAACGAGTTAATCAAATTGAAATGATAATTGATTTGGAAAATCTGTGAATGAATCTTTTGTTTAAAAGGTTAAAATGTGAAAATTGTTTAAACCGTTAAAGGTTGTAAAAATGAATCTTTTTGTTTAAGAGATTTGAAATGGTAATCGGTTTAAACCATTTGAAAAGAAAGTTTTGAATTATTAAGTTGTGACTTAATTGAAATCCCATTATCCATTTATTTTTGAAATATCGTGCTCACTATTCGGTTTAGCCGGGAAAGGACCTTTGTGTCGTATAACCCATTTCGAATATGTGATACGTCGTTATGGATAGCATTTGAAGACCGGTGATGAAGACGGGGTATTTGCGAAAGCGATAGGATGACCTATCGATTGTTTCTGCACCGAGTCGCGCCGGTATAGAGACTCCCTAATTGATGGGAAATCCGATCGGGATTGTGAATATCCGGATTGCAAGGACTTCTTTGTAAGTGCCTTCGGTTCTGTTCGAGCCCGGAACAGACTTGTATGGATAGTATGTCTGACATTACAAGTTGACATATAAAGCCGATTTCTTTCAAATATATTTCTGTTGGTGGCGGAGAATTTAATCTTTTAGCTTAACACCCTTCTCTGAGACGTACGAGCTCAGAGGTTATGTAGTTGAATGTTATCAGCGATATATTCCCAATTTGGTAATGTGACATGCTGAGTGTTGCTGTGAAATGATCATTGTGTTGATTATTTGTGATAGGATCATTTGTGTGATCGTCTATCCTGGTGATCATTTCTATGATCATTTGTTGACCCAAAGCATAGCTTTTGTATAAAGTATGTTTTTGTGGACGTGACTTCATCGAGCCTCACACCCCGTGAATGGTCAAAACAGGAAAGATGCGGCAAGGTTATGAGGGGTAGCGCCCTTTAGGATGTGTGCATTTCCTTCTGGAAAAGGGTGGTATCATGGTATGGAGCCCAGATACTTACTCATGTTGAAACACTTTATTTATGATTGTGTGAATTGATTACGAGATCTCGGATAAAGGTCCCAAAGGACCGGGGGATGGCATATTCGGTCAGTTGTTACTCAGTTAGGGGTAACCCGGCCTTGTGTTGGTGGAGTTCCGGTTTGGTTCTCGGGGATGTCCATCCAGAGGCATTCTCATATGGCAATGGGAAGTTCCTTGGCCTGATCATTCGTTGGAAACCCAAAGAAACAATACGATCTTGTACGGTATTAGTTGTAGAACCTATCATTCACTTATGGTGGCGCCCCACTGTTTGGATGGTAGCTATAGTAGGCATACGATAATGGTCGTATGTTGGCTAAGATTTATATTCTACTTTCGAAATGAATTTTTCCTACACTATGCACTAGTAATAATATCAAATGTTTCTTTTTAATGCGTATCAAGCATCTTTGACTATCATAAGGAGAAATCTCCTCCGATTCTGCGTTTGCACTGTGTGTGTGTGCGGGAGGCCTTACGGTAGTCTCATTTTTAAAAGCATTGCGAATTGACTTTAAAAATATTCTTCTATTTTGATTTTAAGGATAAACTGTTTTTGTTGCTCACACCAGTCCCACGACTGATCCGGAGTTTATTGTTTCTTTCCTAAACTCTGGGTGCTCATTATTTTCTACACGAGCAGTCTAGAGTTGGGTTTTTCAGATAGTCAGGTTTAGTAGATTATCTGGAGTTAGTTCAGTCTTTGGATCACACCAGTCTTGCTCGTCTTGGTGCATCGTTATTGGGAGTTCGAGCTATTGCTGGATTGGTTCTTGGAAATGGAGTTGCAGTTTCTGGAGTTCTTCCTTGAAGACTATTTTAGAGTTATTTGTTCCGCTGCTAGATGTTATCTATTTTCTTTTCGCTGCTGTTTTATTGTATCATATCTCTGATGTATATTGATATCTATTGGATCATCTGTTGTATCAGATATTGTAACAAAGCTGTATATCAATGTATTATTCTTTTATTTCGCTGTGTTATTTACTTAATGATTGTTATAAGCTCCGGCGAATCGGATTTGAACGGTCGAATCTATGGCATTCGAATACGATTTGAAGTATGGATGTCGATTTTTGAGCGGGCAAAATCCGAAACGTTACATTTGGTATCAGAGCTAAGGTTGAACTTTAGCTTAGGAGTGTAACACGTTAAGTAGCTCATTAGAGATAGGATGAAGTAAATCGTAGAATGAGTAATCCTTAAGATATCCGTTTGAATGCCTCAGTAAATTCTCTTGCTATTCAGTGATAGTAAGTATGAGTGCAAGAAGAGAACGAGAAAGAGGACAGGGGAATGCGACTATAATTGGTCAATACTCTGTAACAACAGTGGGATAAACTTTCTCTATCAATTTTCTTTGATTCGTTTCCAAATTCTTTTGATTTCTTCGTACCAGCTACAAGAAGAATTTTTGGTGTGGTGATGCTCTACGAATCGTTGTAGGAAATTCTTACTTCGTATCTTCGTCGGTTTCTTATCAGCATTTTGATTTAAACCTTAATGAATTTGGAATTAGAAATTTTAATTGAATTAAATTGATTAATAGAATATGAAGAATGATTAGAATTGTATCGATAAAATGATTTTGTTTAAAACCAAAATTTGAAATTTTATTATAATTTCTTATATCTATTAATGATATTCTGATTTGGTGAGCCAAATGCAAAACTGATATCCAGTTTGATTCGAAAAGATATTTCTCTATCTTTCATCTATCTTTGTTGTTTTCGTGCCTGCGAATTTCGAGGACGAAATTCTTTTAAGGGGGGAAGTTTGTAACGATCCCGAATTTTAATCACTTTTAAATTGATAATTAAATGAATTTTTGAATAGAAGTGTAAGATAAATTGATTTAAATGGAAGCGAGTTTCCCCGATTCGACTAGAAAATATATAATGTCATATGGATTTGACAATTTGTATATATGTGAATATATATATTTAAATTGGATTTGAAATAAAATCTTAAATAAATGGTTTAAAATATATATATATATATATATATACACACATAAGATAACTATAAAGTAAATAAATTAGATAAGATTTAAACAACAAAATATAAACCTAGAAATTCATCTACATTTTGAAAATGAATATATATATATGTAGTTTTGTAAAATATCAAGTAAGTAAACATACTAAATAAAAATCTAACATATAATAATAAAAGACACTTCATTAGATTTTAAAGTATAAGACCAAACAAAATATATTTACATTTACACTTGCACTACAAGAAAATGCAAACATATCAGCCGAGCAAATACATGCAAGTAGAAAACAAATAAATAAAAATAATAACAACAAGTAAGCAAGCATGGAAAACTAAAATATAAATAAAAGAATTAAGGCATAAGCTGATAAAAACAAAGTAAAATATCTAACAAACAAAATTAAAATAGAAAATTATTTGCAAGACAAAGTAATACACTCAAATGAGAAAAGTAAAGAATAGAATTCATTTATATTATAAAGTATGCAAGACAAATTAAATTTGTACAAAAAAAACAATAAAATAAAATATAGGTGATAAGTTAAATATTAATAGTATAAACTATGAATAGAAATGAAATTTGAAATGTATGTTTGTAACAAAATCACAAAAGAAAAGACATACATTTTAATATAAGTGTGTAGAAATATAAAGGTGAACTAGATAAGTAGGTTGTAAACCAAACTAGAGTAAAGTGTTGTATTCAGCCAAAACAAAGAAGTATATAATATCATTAGCTGTAATCAGGTACAAGCAAATTGTGACTTCTCCATAATGCAAGCAACTTCACCCATGTTATTGTACAAACAAGCATACCCTGCTGTACAAAACAGTATAATATCACCAGCCTGTACAATATGAAATCCCTGTACAAAACATAAGATATGATCCCCTGTAAAACTTCTCTTCTATATATATATCACCTCGGCTTCTCCATTTCAACCTGAGACAATGAAAGCAAATACATTCAAATCAGAGATCAAGGGGGGTTTTCAGCTTGTATTTTCAAAACTGTTTCAAAATGAAGCTCTGTTCTTCTTCTTTTGGGAAAACAAAGTGAGTAAACTCCTACCAGAATTTTTATTTTTATTTTATCTATTTGTTTATTGATGCTGTGGGTAAACACATTTTTATCATGGTTAACATGGTGCTTGCCTATGTTTTTTTTTGTATAGTTCTGTGTTTATATATATATGAGTGTGCTGTAACTTTTGAAGATGCTGTTGATTTCCTAGTTGTAGTTGCAGAGTTAAGGAGTTAATCAAAACATACAAAACATCTTCTTCCAATCATTTGTAGGCTTACATTTTGAAACAAAATAGGTTGCTGAACATAAATCAAAGCTTTAAAAATTTGTTTTGAGTCTGTTGTTGAAGTATCATCACCAGAAACTCTGTCCTACAGGCAATATGTATTATTATGATAAAATTTGAAAGTGATGAATTGTTGATTCGATTACATAATCGGAATCTACATTCGAAAATATGATTTTCGAAACAAAAAAAGAAGCTTTTACTTAAGTATGTTTCGAACAGTTCAAAAATAAACTGAGATGGTATTTTTATCAATTTCTGACGATCGGAGTAATGATAATTCACGTGATCGAGGAGGAAGCTTCGTTGGAAGTCGCCGAGGTTGGGAAAAATAGTCAGAGTGGTCCCTGATCATCAGGGTGGCGGCACATGGTGGAACTAGGGTTAATATCTAGTTTATTGTCGTTGTCAGAAATCGACGAACCGCCGCGTCGTGGGTGCGCCAGTGACGATCGCACCCAAGGGAAAGGCCGCGTATGTCAATGAGGAAGCCGTAGTGGTGGTGGCATGGATGCTGAAGGTCTGGGTCGTCAACGGTGAGGAGTTTTATGGATCGGGTTTTGGGTTCTGGGGTCATCGTGAAGCTTGATTTTGTTTGACAATGTATTTGGGTTGTTCGTTGATACGTGATCAACGTCGGAGTAATTTGCGACTTGAAGGGGGTGGTCTCGATTGCCAGAGCACTGGCGTCGACGTGTGCACGTGCACGGCGAAGAACTGTGTCAGGTAAATGGGTTCGCATGGGAGATGGGGAAGAACTCGAGCACAGGAGGTTTTTGCGTGGGGTCGAGCTCGAGTAGGTGGCAAAGTTTTTGTTCCAGATTTGGAAATGCTTAAAGAAGTGTATACAGGGAAGAAGAAGAAGCAGGGTACGGGGAAGCTCGAAGCCATGCTCGGGATTTCAGTTGATTTGCTCGAAGCAAATTTTAAGGGCCTCGGGTATCCGTTGTTTCCAGTTAACCTGTTCGGCTTGTTTAGGAATTTTTAATTAAATTTCAAATGACAAACAAAGTTTTAAAAATAATAATAAGTTCAAGTTTGTTTAAAACTTAGTTTGTAAATAGTCAAGTAAAAAAAAAAGTTTAAATTGTTTTATTTGTTAAAATTTTGGAATTTGAATTGTTTTAATAATTAAAAAGGTGATTAAGCACTTGAGTGAAACAAAATGAATTTATATTCAAAATAGGGATGTGAATTGGTAAAGGAAAGATTTAAACAAAGATAAAAAAATTTAAACCTGTACTGAAAGTCGAAGTGAAATTCCAGATTTGGAATTAAATCAGGTTTTATAAATCTAAATGTTTAAATAAGTTTAACGTAAAGCATATGTTAAATATGTGAATTTAAAAGAGAACTTGATTTGAACTCTTTCGAATTTCCTTTATAATAAAGTATTTGGTTAACATGTGAATTTAAAATGGATAATTTAATCATTTAATTAATTAATGACTTGGATTAATTTAAAAAGTAATTAAGGGTTAATAATCATTAATTAAAGTAATTAATTTGAAAATAATTTATTTATTAAAGGTTAATTAATTAATGGAAGTGATTAAGAAATGATTTTAAGGATAAATCCCCTATTGAAATTAAAGTTGGATATTTTGATAAATTAAAGTTAATTAATTATGTAATTAGTTTAAAAGGTTGATTTTATTAATATGAAAAAAAAAATTAATTTGTTAAAGCAATTGATAAATAAATTGATATCAAATAATTTGTAAGTAATTAATCAAGATTGGGTAAATAAATTCGTAAGTAATTAATTTACTTGGAAATAAATTGAATTAATTAGGATTAAACGATTAATTAATCCTATTTATAAATGACTATTGAATGCTTGACCTTAGTTATAAATGATTGTATTATACGAGATGCCTTGAATTGATTGTTCTATCTAATCTGTGATATTTTGTTCTGTGGATTGAGCTGTGTATAATTTATTCATTTATTTACATTCGTATATTATCTGTAAATCTGTGAATAGTCGATAAGCGTTATAGCTTATATCGCTTATCAACTATATTTCTGTGTTTTGATCTGTGATGATTGAATAATGTTGCACTATTATGTTAAACCCCTGGACCACACTTATACACACACAATTATGGATTTCACGAGGAAATCGATTAAGTCGCAGATTTTTGAAATAGTTTAAAATTTGAATTTTTAAATTCAAATGTTTTGGAATTGGAATTGGAATAGAAGTAAAAAGCTTTTGAAATGGAATTTCAAAGATGGAAATTTATTTTGAATAACTGGATTAAGTGTTGGAATTTAAATACTTTAATTTAAATTTGAATTCAATATTCAAATTGAATTCTGTAATTTGAAACTAGGGATTAATGATATTATACTAGTCATTATGAGTTAAATCATTTTTAAAGTATTATTTTTGGGAATTTGAATTTAACCCAAGGATTTCAACTCGTATAAATGAATCAGATTTCCAAAATGAAAACTGTTGTTTTCAAATGATAAACACTTTTAGATAAGAACCGAGATTCCAGTTAATTAGGGGAATTTCAAGATTGAATAGAGAAATGATTTTCCTAAGTTATGAATGAATTCTTTTTGAAAGCTATGAATTAAATCTGTTTATTTTTAACAGATTTAAATTGATGATTTGTTTAAATCAAATTGAAATGAAATTGTTTTGAAGGCTATAAGTTAAATCTTTGATTTAAAGATTTAACGAGTTAATCAAATTGAATGAAAATTGATTTGGAAAATCTGTGAATGAATCTTTTGTTTAAAAGGTTAAAATGTGAAAATTGTTTAAACCGTTAAAGGTTGTAAAAATGAATCTTTTTGTTTAAGAGATTTGAAATGGTAATCGGTTTAAACCATTTGAAAAGAAAGTTTTGAATTATTAAGTTGTGACTTAATTGAAATCCCATTATCCATTTATTTTTGAAATATCGTGCACACTATTCGGTTTAGCCGGGAAAGGACCTTTGTGTCGTATAACCCATTTCGAATATGTGATACGTCGTTATGGATAGCATTTGAAGACCGGTGATGAAGACCGGGTATTTGCGAAAGCGATAGGATGACCTATCGATTGTTTCTGCACCGAGTCGCGCCGGTATAGAGACTCCCTAAGTGATGGGAAATCCGATCGGGATTGTGAATATCCGGATTGCAAGGACTTCTTTGTAAGTGCCTTCGGTTCTGTTCGAGCACGGAACAGACTTGTATGGATAGTATGTCTGACATTACAAGTTGAGATATAAAGCCGATTTCTTTCAAATATATTTCTGTTGGTGGCGGAGAATTTATTCTTTTAGCTTAACACCCTTCTCTGAGACGTACGAGCTCAGAGGTTATGTAGTTGAATGTTATCAGCGATATATTCCCAATTTGGTAATGTGACATGCTGAGTGTTGCTGTGAAATGATCATTGTGTTGATTATTTGTGATAGGATCATTTGTGTGATCGTCTATCCTGGTGATCATTTCTATGATCATTTGTTGACCCAAAGCATGGCTTTTGTATAAAGTATGTTTTTGTGGACGTGACTTCGTCGAGCCTCACACCCCGTGAATGGTCAAAACAGGAAAGATGCGGCAAGGTTATGAGGGGTAGCGCCCTTTAGGATGTGTGCATTTCCTTCTGGAAAAGGGTGGTATCATGGTATGGAGCCCAGATACTTACTCATGTTGAAACACTTTATTTATGATTGTGTGAATTGATTACGAGATCTCGGATAAAGGTCCCAAAGGACCGGGGGATGGCATATTCGGTCAGTTGTTACTCAATTAGGGGTAACCTGGCCTTGTGTTGGTGGAGTTCTGGTTTGGTTCTTGGGGATGTCCATCCAGAGGCATTCTCATGTGGCAATGGGAAGTTCCTTGGCCTGATCATTCGTTGGAAACCCAAAGAAACAATACGATCTTGTACGGTATTAGTTGTAGAACCTATCATTCACTTATGGTGGCGCCCCACTGTTTGGATGGTAGCTATAGTAGGCATACGATAATGGTCGTATGTTGGCTAAGATTTATATTCTACTTTCGAAATGAATTTTTCCTACACTATGCACTAGTAATAATATCAAATGTTTCTTTTTAATGCGTATCAAGCATCTTTGACTATCATAAGGAGAAATCTCCTCCGATTCTGCGTTTGCATTGTGTGTGTATGCGGGAGGCCTTATGGTAGTCTCATTTTTAAAAGCATTGCGAATTGACTTTAAAAATATTCTTCTATTTTGATTTTAAGGATAAACTGTTTTGTTGCTCACACCAGTCCCACGACTGATTCGGAGTTTATTGTTTCTTTCATAAACTCTGGGTGCTCATTATTTTCTACACGAGCAGTCTAGAGTTGGGTTTTTCAGATAGTCAGGTTTAGTAGATTATCTGGAGTTAGTTCAGTCTTTGGATCACACCAGTCTTGCTCGTCTTGGTGCATCGTTATTGGGAGTTCGAGCTACTGCTGGATTGGTTCTTGGAAATGGAGTTGCAGTTTCTGGAGTTCTTCCTTGAAGACTATTTTAGAGTTATTTATTCCGCTGCTAGATGTTATCTATTTTCTTTTCGCTGCTGTTTTATTGTATCATATCTCTGATGTATATTGATATCTGTTGGATCATCTGTTGTATCGGATATTGTAACAAAGCTGTATATCAATGTATTATTCTTTTATTTCGCTGTGTTATTTACTTAATGATTGTTATAAGCTCCGGCGAATCGGATTTGAACGGTCGAATCTATGGCATTCGAATACGATTTGAAGTATGGATGTCGATTTTTGAGCGGGCAAAATCCGAAACGTTACATTTGGTATCAGAGCTAAGGTTGAACTTTAGCTTAGGAGTGTAACACGTTAAGTAGCTCATTAGAGATAGGATGAAGTAAATCCTGGAATGAGTAATCCTTAAGATATCCGTTTGAATGCCTCAGTAAATTCTCTTGCTATTCAGTGATAGTAAGTATGAGTGCAAGAAGAGAACGAGAAAGAGGACAGGGGAATGCGACTATAATTGGTCAATACTCTGTAACAACAGTGGGAATAACTTTCTCTATCAATTTTCTTTGATTCGTTTCCAAATTCTTTTGATTTCTTCGTACCAGCTACAAGAAGAAGTTTTGGTGTGGTGATGCTCTACGAATCGTTGTAGGAAATTCTTACTTCGTATCTTCGTCGGTTTCTTATCAGCATTTTGATTTAAACCTTAATGAATTTGGAATTAGAAATTTTAATTGAATTAAATTGATTAATAGAATATGAAGAATGATTAGAATTGTATCGATAAAATGATTTTGTTTAAAACCAAAATTTGAAATTTTATTATAATTTCTTGTATCTATTAATGATATTCTGATTTGGTGAGCCAAATGCAAAACTGATATCCAGTTTGATTCGAAAAGATATTTCTCTATCTTTCATCTATCTTTGTTGTTTTCGTGCCTGCGAATTTCGAGGACGAAATTCTTTTAAGGGGGGAAGTTTGTAACGATCCCGAATTTTAATCACTTTTAAATTGACAATTAAATGAATTTTTGAATAGAAGTGTAAGATAAATTGATTTAAATAGAAGCGAGTTTCCCCGATTCGACTAGAAAATATATAAAGTCATATGGATTTGACAATTTGTATATATGTGAATATATATATTTAAATTGGATTTGAAATAAAATCTTAAATAAATGGTTTAAAAAAAATATATATATATATATACACACACACACACATAAGATAACTATAAAGTAAATAAATTAGATAAGATTTAAACAACAAAATATAAACCTAGAAATTCATCTACATTTTGAAAATGAATATATATATATATATATATGTAGTTTCGTAAAATATCAAGTAAGTAAACATACTAAATAAAAATCTAACATATAATAATAAAAGACACTTCATTAGATTTCAAAGTATAAGACCAAACAAAATATATTTACATTTACACTTGCACTACAAGAAAATGCAAACATATCAGCCGAGACATGCAAGTAGAAAACAAATAAATAAAAATAATAACAACAAGTAAGCAAGCATGGAAAACAAAAATATAAATAAAAGAAGTAAGGCATAAGCTTATAAAAACAAAGTAAAATATCTAACAAACATAATTAAAATAGAAAATTATTTGCAAGACAAAGTAATACACTCAAATGAGAAAAGTAAAGAATAGAATTCATTTATATTATAAAGTATGGAAGACAAATTAAATTTGTACAAAAAAAACAATAAAATAAAATATAGGTGATAAGTTAAATATTAATAGTATAAACTATGAATAGAAATGAAATTTGAAATGTATGTTTGTAACAAAATCACAAAAGAAAAGACATACATTTTAATATAAGTGTGTAGAAATATAAAGGTGAACTAGATAAGTAGGTTGTAAACCAAACCAGAGTAAAGTGTTGTATTCAGCCAAAACAAAGAAGTATATAATATCATTAGCTGTAATCAGGTACAAGCAAATTGTGACTTCTCCATAATGCAAGCAACTTCACCCATGTTATTGTACAAACAAGCATACCCTGCTGTACAAAACAGTATAATATCACCAGCCTGTACAATATGAAATCCCTGTACAAAACATAAGATATGATCCCCTGTAAAACTTCTCTTCTATATATATATCACCTCGGCTTCTCCATTTCAACCTGAGACAATGAAAGCAAATACATTCAAATCAGAGATCAAGGGGGGTTTTCAGCTTGTATTTTCAAAACTGTTTCAAAATGAAGCTCTGTTCTTCTTCTTTTGGGAAAACAAAGTGAGTAAACTCCTACCAGAATTTTTATTTTTATTTTATCTATTTGTTTATTGATGCTGTGGGTAAACACATTTTTATCATGGTTAACATGGTGCTTGCCTATGTTTTTTTTTGTATAGTTCTGTGTTTATATATATATGAGTGTGCTGTAACTTTTGAAGATGCTGTTCATTTCCTGGTTGTAGTTGCTGAGTTAAGCAGTTAATCAAAACATACAAAACATCTTCTTCCAATCATTTGTAGGCTTACATTTTAAAACAAAATAGGTTGTTGAACATAAATCAAAGCTTTAAAAATTTGTTTTGAGTCTGTTGTTGAAGTATCATCACCAGAAACTCTGTTCTACAGGCAATATGTATTATTATGATAAAATTCGAAAGTGATGAATTGTTGATTCGATTACATAATCGGAATCTACATTCGAAAATATGATTTTCGAAACAAAAAAAGAAGCTTTTAGTTAAGTATGTTTCGAACAGTTCAAAAATAAACTGAGATGGTATTTTTATCAATTTCTGACGATCGGAGTAATGATAATTCACGTGATCGAGGAGGAAGCTTCGTTGGAAGTCGCCGAGGTTGGGAAAAATAGTCAGAGTGGTCCCTGATCATCAGGGTGGCGGCACATGGTGGAACTAGGGTTAATATCTAGTTTATTGTCGTTGTCAGAAATCGACGAACCGCCGCGTCGTGGGTGCGCCAGTGACGATCACACCCAAGGGAAAGGCCGCGTATGTCAATGAGGAAGCCGTAGTGGTGGTGGAATGGATGCTGAAGGTCTGGGTCGTCAACGGTGAGGAGTTTTATGGATCGGGTTTTGGGTTCTGGGGTCATCGTGAAGCTCGATTTTGTTTGACAATGTATTTGGGTTGTTCGTTGATACGTGATCAACGTCGGAGTAATTTGCGACTTGAAGGGGGTGGTCTCGATTGCCAGAGCACTGGCGTCGACGTGTGCACGTGCACGGCGAAGAACTGTGTCAGGTAAATGGGTTCGCATGGGAGATGGGGAAGAACTCGAGCACAGGAGGTTTTTACGTGGGGTCGAGCTCGAGTAGGTGGCAAAGTTTTTGTTCCAGATTTGGAAATGCTTAAAGAAGTGTATACAGGGAAGAAGAAGAAGCAGGGTATAGGGAAGCTCGAAGCCATGCTCGGGATTTCAGTTGATTTGCTCGAAGCAAATTTTAAGGGCCTCGGGTATACATTGTTTCCAGTTAACCTGTTCGGCTTGTTTAGGAATTTTTAATTAAATTTCAAATGATAAACAAAGTTTTAAAAATAATAATAAGTTCAAGTTTGTTTAAAACTTAGTTTGTAAATAGTCAAGTAAAAAAAAAAGTTTAAATTGTTTTATTTGTTAAAATTTTGGATTTTGAATTGATTTAATAATTAAAAAGGTGATTAAGCACTTGAGTGAAACAAAATGAATATATATTCAAAATAGGGATGTGAATTGGTAAAGGAAAGATTTAAACAAAGATAAAAAAAAATTAAACCTGTACTGAAAGTCGAAGTGAAATTCCAGATTTGGAATTAAATCAGGTTTTATAAATCTAAATGTTTAAATAAGTTTAACGTAAAGCATACGTTAAATATGTGAATTTAAAAGAGAACTTGATTTGAACTCTTTCGAATTTCCTTTATAATAAAGTATTGGTTAACATGTGAATTTAAAATGGATAATTTAATCATTTAATTAATTAATGACTTGGATTAATTTAAAAAGTAATTAAGGGTTAAAAATCATTAATTAAAGTAATTAATTTGAAAATAATTTATTTATTAAAGGTTAATTAATTAATGGAAGTGATTAAGAAATGATTTTAAGGATAAATCCCTTATTGAAATTAAAGTTGGATATTTTGATAAATTAAAGTTAATTAATTATGTAATTAGTTTAAAAGGTTGATTTTATTAATATGAAAAAAAAAATTAATTTGTTAAAGCAATTGATAAATAAATTGATATCAAATAATTTGTAAGTAATTAATCAAGATTGGGTAAATAAATTCGTAAGTAATTAATTTACTTGGAAATAAATTGAATTAATTAGGATTAAACGATTAATTAATCCTATTTATAAATGACTATTGAATGCTTGACCTTACTTATAAATGATTGTATTATACGAGATGCCTTGAATTGATTGTCCTATCAGATCTGTGATATTTTGTTCTGTGGATTGAGCTGTGTATAATTTATTCATTTATTTACATTCGTATATTATCTGTAAATCTGTGAATAGTCGATAAGCGTTATAGCTTATATCGCTTATCAACTATATTTCTGTGTTTTGATCTATGATGATTGAATAATGTTGCACTATTGTGTTAAACCCCTGGACCACACTTATACACACACAATTATGGATTTCACGAGGAAATCGATTAAGTCGCAGATTTTTGAAATAGTTTAAAATTTGAATTTTTAAATTCAAATGTTTTGGAATTGGAATTGGAATAGAAGTGAAAAGCTTTTGAAATGGAATTTCAAAGATGGAAATTTATTTTGAATAACTGGATTAACTGTTGGAATTTAAATACTTTAATTTAAATTCGAATTCAATATTCAAATTGAATTCTGTAATTTGAAACTAGGGATTAATGATATTATACTAGTCATTATGAGTTAAATCATTTTTAAAGTATTATTTTTGGGAATTTGAATTTAACCCAAGGATTTCAACTCGTATAAATGAATCAGATTTCCGAAATGAAAACTGTTGTTTTCAAATGATAAACACTTTTAGATAAGAACCGAGATTCCAGTTAATTAGGGGAATTTCAAGATTGAATAGAGAAATGATTTTCCTAAGTTATGAATGAATTCTTTTTGAAAGCTATGAATTAAATCTGTTTATTTTTAACAGATTTAAATTGATGATTTGTTTAAATCAAATTGAAATGAAATTGTTTTGAAGGCTATAAGTTAAATCTTTGATTTAAAGATTTAACGAATTAATCAAATTGAAATGAAAATTGATTTGGAAAATCTGTGAATGAATCTTTTGTTTAAAAGGTTAAAATGTGAAAATTGTTTAAACCGTTAAAGGTTGTAAAAATGAATCTTTTTGTTTAAGAGATTTGAAATGGTAATCGGTTTAAACCATTTGAAAAGAAAGTTTTGAATTATTAAGTTGTGACTTAATTGAAATCCCATTATCCATTTATTTTTGAAATATCGTGCTCACTATTCGGTTTAGCCGGGAAAGGACCTTTGTGTCGTATAACCCATTTCGAATATGTGATACGTCGTTATGGATAGCATTTGAAGACCGGTTATAAAGACCGGGTATTTGCGAAAGCGATAGGATGACCTATCGATTGTTTCTACACCGAGTCGCGCCGGTATAGAGACTCCCTAAGTGATGGGAAATCCGATCGGGATTGTGAATATCCGGATTGCAAGGACTTCGTTGTAAGTGCCTTCGGTTCTGTTCGAGCCCGGAACAGACTTGTATGGATAGTATGTCTGACATTACAAGTTGAGATATAAAGCCGATTTCTTTCAAATATATTTCTGTTGGTGGCGGAGAATTTATTCTTTTAGCTTAACACCCTTCTCTGAGACGTACGAGCTCAGAGGTTATGTAGTTGAATGTTATCAGCGATATATTCCCAATTTGGTAATGTGACATGCTGAGTGTTGCTGTGAAATGATCATTGTGTTGATTATTTGTGATAGGATCATTTGTGTGATCGTCTATCCTGGTGATCATTTCTATGATCATTTGTTGACCCAAAGCATGGCTTTTGTATAAAGTATGTTTTTGTGGACGTGACTTCGTCGAGCCTCATACCCCGTGAATGGTCAAAACAGGAAAGATGCGGCAAGGTTATGAGGGGTAGCGCCCTTTAGGATGTGTGCATTTCCTTCTGGAAAAGGTTGGTATCATGGTATGGAGCCCAGATACTTACTCATGTTGAAACACTTTATTTATGATTGTGTGAATTGATTACGAGATCTCGGATAAAGGTCCCAAAGGACCGGGGGATGGCATATTCGGTCAGTTGTTACTCAGTTAGGGGTAACCCGGCCTTGTGTTGGTGGAGTTCCGGTTTGGTTCTCGGGGATGTCCATCCAGAGGCATTCTCATGTGGCAATGGGAAGTTCCTTGGCCTGATCATTCGTTGGAAGCCCAAAGAAACAATACGATCTTGTACGGTATTAGTTGTAGAACCTATCATTCACTTATGGTGGCGCCCCACTGTTTGGATGGTAGCTATAGTAGGCATACGATAATGGTCGTATGTTGGCTAAGATTTATATTCTACTTTCGAAATGAATTTTTCCTACACTATGCACTAGTAATAATATCAAATGTTTCTTTTTAATGCGTATCAAGCATCTTTGACTATCATAAGGAGAAATCTCCTCCGATTCTGCGTTTGCATTGTGTGTGTGTGCGGGAGGCCTTATGGTAGTCTCATTTTTAAAAGCTTTGGGAATTGACTTTAAAAATATTCTTCTATTTTGATTTTAAGGATAAACTGTTTTTGTTGCTCACACCAGTCCCACGACTGATCCGGAGTTTATTGTTTCTTTCCTAAACTCTGGGTGCTCTTTATTTTCTACACGAGCAGTCTAGAGTTGGGTTTTTCAAATAGTCAGGTTTAGTAGATTATCTGGAGTTAGTTCAGTCTTTGGATCACACCAGTCTTGCTCGTCTTGGTGCATCGTTATTGGGAGTTCGAGCTATTGCTGGATTGGTTCTTGGAAATGGAGTTGCAGTTTCTGGAGTTCTTCCTTGAAGACTATTTTAGAGTTATTTGTTCCGCTGCTAGATGTTATCTATTTTCTTTTCGCTGCTGTTTTATTGTATCATATCTCTGATGTATATTGATATCTATTGGATCATCTGTTGTATCAGATATTGTAACAAAGCTGTATATCAATGTATTATTCTTTTATTTCGCTGTGTTATTTACTTAATGATTGTTATAAGCTCCGGCGAATCGGATTTGAACGGTCGAATCTATGGCATTCGAATACGATTTGAAGTATGGATGTCGATTTTTGAGCGGGCAAAATCCGAAACGTTATAGCAAATCTATTACTTTGTGATTGCTTTGTGGTTGTTGGATTAGAGGTACCTCGGATAAAGGTCCCAAAGGACCGGGGGATGGCATTGTCGAGTAGTAGTTACCTAGTTACAGAGGTAACCCAGAGGTAACCCGGCCTTGTGTTTGCTAAGAGCCGGGTAGGTTCTCGGGGCGTCCATCCAGAGGCGTACCCATGTGGTAGAAGGAAGTTCCTTAGCCTGACCATTTGTTGGAAATCCAATCTTCAATACGCGCCTTGTATGGTTTTAGTTGTATAACCTGCCATTTACTTATGGTGGCGCCCCACTGTTTAGATAGTAGCTCTGATGTATATTGATATTCATTGTATCATTCTGTTGTATCAGATATTGTATCAATGTTGTATATGATATATGTACTATTCATTTCTCTTTCGCTGTGTTATATACTTAATGTGTTATAAGCTCCGGCGAACCAGATTCGACGTTTGGATCTACGACATTTGAATACGAGTGACGTATTCGATGTCGATTTTCGAAGGTCGAGTCAGGGTCGTTAGAACGATGAAATGTGGTATGCTGGCTAAGATTAATATTATACTTTTGAAAGGTTTTCTGCACTATGCACTAATAATAATATCAAATGGTTTTCGCGTATCAAGCATTTTTGACTGTCATAAGGAGAAATCTCCTCCAAGTGTGCGCTTGCATTGTGTGTGTGGTGGGAGGCCTTATGGAAGTTTCATTTTCGAAAAGCATAGCGGATTTCTTTTTATTTTCTTTGTGAAAATAACTGCTTTTAAGATATCACACCAGTCCCATGACTGACCTGGAGTTTATTGTTCCCTTTCTAAACTCTGGATGCCCACCAATTTCCACACGGGCAGCCTAGAGTCAGGTTATCAGTTATTCTGGAGCGAAGTCAGAAAAGAGATGCTATGGAGATCAGGAGAAAGCTGGATGGCGAGGCGTATCACTAGTATATGCAATATTTCATTTCCGTTGTTGTGTTGTTGTACACTCTGATAATGTATGTATAAACTTATATAGTGATTTTATTTAAAGATATTCATTTATCTATTATATTTGTTCTACTGTGAAATGTGAGATTTTGTTGTTGTTTCTGTTTTTCTTCTATCTTCTTCTTCTTAAACCCTAACGGTTCAGTTTTTCGACATTCGACTGTGCGGCATTGGATACAGTAGACATATCGATGTCGACTTTCGAAAGTCAAAAAATTGGGTCGTTACAGGATGAAACCTTAAACCTTCGACATGGTTGATGGGTTAGTTAATCCTCTATTATGCTATCCAAGTCAATAAAGGCTGAAATAGCTTCCTCAACCTTTCAACAATGTCGAAAGGTTTGACAATTTGTTACTCTTTTTTGATCAGGTCATCTTAGTTGAAAGTTAGAGCTATCACCTCAAATTCATTCGACTTAGTTATTCTATTCAAAAGATATGCCTTCAAAGACATGAATCTCCTCAACCACATGGTTGTGTCCACATAAAATAATCTTATAAAAGCATTAGGGATGTTGACAAGTTTTCTTGTTAACAATACCCTTCCGCTATTTCCAACCTTTCGACAAAGGTCAACAAGCAAAGACAACATCAGAACCCCTTTCAAAGGCAAT
The DNA here is from genome assembly GCA_030765085.1 of Allium cepa. NCBI lineage: Eukaryota > Viridiplantae > Streptophyta > Magnoliopsida > Asparagales > Amaryllidaceae > Allium > Allium cepa. The sequence continues at coordinate 866,704,393 of CM060943.1, read as the reverse complement.
GGATGACTGTCCATGTGCCAAACCTTTCGAAACTAAATGTTTTGCCGACATAACAACCCTTTCGAAAGTTTATCTAAGCCTTACAAACTGATCGAGACCAGTGACATTTGGGGAAGGTTTCGCCTCAATTCTCAGGCATGCATTTGAAAGTTACTCAATATCATCGAAGCCATTAGTTCTTAAATATCTTCGAAAACAATATGAACAACCTATCAACAAAGCTGATGGCATCATTCTTACTTCTTATAACAACAAGGCAACCTTAAAGAGAAGGAGAATTTCAAAACCTTTCAACAGTATCGAAAGGTGTTGTAAAGAAACTAGTACTCAAGGTTCAACAAAGGCGAAAGTATGACAAAGGAACCATTTGACTCGGTTGAAAGGTCTGGGAAAAGACAAAGGAAGCACACAAGGGCAGATCAAAGAGCACAAAAAAAATGCCATTCGACAACGTCAAAAGTAGTCATAGCCTTTCGACCAAGACGAAAGGCATGAAGCAGCATACAAAGAGGGGATCCTTCGACCGAGTCGAAAGTACAGGTGCAGAGTGGGGACGACCTGCATCTATAAATAAGACCCAAGGGGTCCGGTTTTGGGGCGGTAATTATGGAATTCCAAATTCAGTTCTTCTACTCTATTTTCTTAGTTGTAATTAAATTCTCCTATAAACCTTAATCGAATTAGGGAAAAGCTCTATTTCTTGAAACTCGTCTTGGATTATTAATAAAGGAGAGATGGCTTGTTCATTAAGGATTTTGATTACAAGGAAGATCATTTAGATCATTAGCTAGACTAATGATCCATTGCACTTGATTCTTACCTATTCTCCCAATTTCTTTTTGTCTATGCAGTGCATAGGATCAACTTGAGAATGTCTGATTGAAACACATCATTATCGGAATCTAAATTTGGTATCAAAAATAAGAGTGATGATGGGGTTTCGAACATGATGAATTTATGAGTCAGGGAACAACTAGATCGATCTTATGCAAGAAAATTAGAGGGAATTTTAGATAATTACAAGCTAGAACAGTTTCGAAAAAGTGGAATCCCTTTTGACCCGATCGAAAAGGGTGTTTCGAAGGTGTTTAGGTTTATAATTGTCTGAAAACTATTGGGAAAGAACTCATTCGAAAGGGGTTTATCTCCAGATACACTCGTAACCCTTTCGAAGGAGTTCCACATCAATAATGTCGAAGCAATGAGGTCGCAAGCAGCTGTATCATACTAATAAAATATGCATCCCTTTCGACATGGTTGAATGGTCCAGGAAAGTATCTTTCGACATGATAGAAAGGAATGAAAAGCTAAAAGGTCAATTGCTTCCGTCCCACTCAAAGGAATGGGTTCAAGCAGATACTAACTCCCTAATCTGATTCCTTGGAACCTTTCGACTAAGCCAACACCATCGAAAGGCGTGGATAGCTCTTAGACCCTTTCGATTAAGCCAATCAGGTTGAAAGGTAGAGAAAACCTTTGAAACCTTTTGATTATATCAGTCTGATCGCGTGTGTTCTGGAGGAAAGGATCTTTTAATTAAACTTGGTTTCATCTGAACTCAATTACCACACATATAGTATCGGGGATGTTGACAACTTTTGTTGTTAAAATTTTTGGTGCTAGTAGGAAGGCTTGAAACTTCGACCTTGTCACTGTATTACAGATTAATTTTGGTTCCTTTTTCTTGCGTGGGAAAAATGAGATCAAAACGATTAAGTGGAATTAAAGAAGGAGCAATACACACCACCACTCTGGAGGAGAATATAGTGCTATCTTTTAATCTGGATGGGGCCATTCATGGACAGACTTCATCACCAACACAACAAGACGAGAGGCCAAATTCAAATACTTGGAATGGCAGCTGTAGGAGATTCAAGAGCTACTTAAGATGGCTCTATCTCAAACATCTTCGAAGACTCCAAAATAAACTCAAGGAGAAGAAGTGATCTCCCTTACGAGGAATCTAAAAGCTAACTCCAAAGAGTATAAAGGTAAAGTGGATCTTATGTCCTCGAAGAAGAAGGAACTCCCCTAATCGAAAGCTATCCATCAGGGAAGAATTCTTGACAAAACATTTGGACAATCTGGGAGTTCAACGTCAAAGGAATATTACCCGAACCAGAAAAATTATGGAAATGTCGAAGCTTATCTAAAAGATTCCACTGAGAAGGCGATAAAAGATTCTATGAATTCAAAGGGAAAAGAACAGTGGATGAGAATGCTAATGATAATGAAAGAGTGCCTCCTTTCACTGATGAGATCATGGCTACAGTTATCCCACCATATGTCAAGATCCCATCAATGTAATATTACGGGGTCACAGACCCGGACGATCATCTGATGGCTTTTGATAGCCAAATGGACCTTTAAAATGCATCTAGAGTTGTCAGATGCCGATTGTTCCCAGTCACTCTCCAGTTAGCAGCAAAAAATGGTACAGGCAATATCGGGAGAAGATCATATACTCATGGAAGTAATTCTCTAATAAATTCTCTGCTAATTCTGCATCTGCAAAGATCCCAGATCAACTACACCGTATTGGCCAATATAAAACAAAGACAGAGAGAGTGCCTAGGAGATTACCTGAGAAGATTCAATGCTGAAGCTTTAAAAGCCAAATACATAAACAATCGGGACAAGCTTGTAGCGGTTCATTTTGACTTAATTGAATACACCCCTTTTGGGAAGCAACTCTTTTTCAACGGCTGCAAAGACTTACAAGACTTCCATTCTTAAGCTGACAAGTTTATCAGGATGGATGAGCTTTACTATTCTAAGAAGAAAGCTATCCTTAGAAAAAAATGGGAGGAGATTTGGCCAAGACCGCGGCCACAAGAGAATAAGGTGGGAAGAATCAACAGCTAACGTAGTTGCTTTAAACAAGCCACCGTCTTACATGTATGTAGTAGCCAAGAAAGAGTCAACTTTCCATTCTCCTTTAAAGAAAAGAACAACCTTGAACATAAAAAGGGAGGAGACTATTGCTCTTATCACAAAGCCAATGGCCACAAAACAGATGAGTGCAGGATTCTGGTGGGAATCATCTAGAAGCTGATTCGGGAAGGTCATTTGAAGGAATTGGTTCAAGATCAGCATAAAACTCAGCATACAGAGAATGGTCTACAAAAATGCCCAGGCAATGCTGTAAATGTTTTGGAAGACGAGGACCCCTAAGCTTAAGCCTGCCAATCAACAGAATTGGTGTGATCCACGATGGGCCGCATCCTGCAGGAAACAGAAAGGGGCCCAAAGCAGGCATATTAAAGAAGTAAAAGAAGGGATTTATTCTATCTAAGAGGAAACTCCAATGAAGAACCCACATCTCAACATTCAGATGCCTAACCTTGTTGTCACTCCACAAGAGTTAGAAAAGGAGATACACCATCCTCATAATGACCCTTTAATGATTACCACATAGATTGGATTATCTATTGTCTCTAAAATTCTATTTGACACGGGCGGTGCAGTCAATGTAATCTTCAAGCACGCCTTCAACCAGATGAATATTCCTAAAGATAAACAAGAGCTAAGCATGGAACCCATATTTGGATTCAACAACAAAGGATCAACTCCAATGGGACAAATAAAGCTGCTCGTACAAATGGAGATGCCACCAACCTGTAGAACATTTGAAACTACTTTTATTAGAATCAACCAACCCTTCTACCACAATGCCATCATTAGTAGGCCAGCTCCTGATGAAATAGATGCTTTTGTCTCCCTGAAATATCTCATGGTAAAATTCCTAACACAACAAGGCCGGCGTACCTATCCGAGGAGAGCATTTTAGCTCTCGTGAAATGTACTTTGCAAATCTTGACCAGTATAAAAAAGAGTATATTGCGTACTTTGATTCTTCTACTATTTTACAGCCTTCGGATGATGGATTTTCACATCCAACATTCGAAGAAAAAATTAAAATTAACAAATCTAACAAACGTATGTATGAAAGGTACATTCCTTCCGAGGGCAAGAGAAAGAGAATTGATGAAAACTCAGTAGAAGAAAGCTCCATAATCATAGAATTTGATTGCCGAGGTGAATAGGAAATGATAAAACCCATAGAGGATCTTGAGGAAGCATATATAGTTTCAGATGATGTTACTAAAGTGATCAAGGTCGGAAAGGATCTTAATGATGATTTAAAGAAAGATTTAATACGGTTTCTCAAAGTTAAAAAAGATGTGTTTTCCTAGTGGCTTTCTAATATGGTGGGTATCGATCCAGCAGTCATGTGTCATGCACTTAACATCAATCCTTAAGCAACCCCCATAAGTCGGAATAAAAGACAGTTGGAGAAGGTAAAATCAGATGACTTAAAAGAAGAGGTTGAAAGACTCATAGATAATGGATTTATCAAGGAAATCTACTGCCAAAAATGGTTAGCCAACTCAGTACTGATAAAGAAATCAAACGAGAAATAGAGAAAAAATTCACTGGCTACACGGACTTAAATAAGGCATGCCCAAAGGATTGCTTCCCATTGCAGCGAATAGACCAGTTAGTACACGTAATAAGTGGGCATAAGTTCTTGTCTCTTATTGACACCTATTCAGGATACAACCAGATACCAATGTTCATGCCAGATGAGGAACATACCAGCTTCATAACTAAGTAAGGAATCTATTGCTACAAGGTAAGGCCATTTGGGCTCAAAAATGCAGGGGCAACATATCAAAGGTTAGTTAACCGAATTTTTAAGAACAAATTGGCTGAAACATGGAGGTTTATGTGGATGATATGTTAGTGAAGTCTAGTGAGCCTGAGAATCATTTTAAAGATCTAGAGGAAATGTTCAGGATATTGCGAAAATACCACATGAAACTGAACCCACAAAAATGTTCTTTTGGAGTCCATTTTGGAAAAAAAAAATTAGGCTAACTTGTAAGTTCCCAGGAGATCGAAGCAAGCCCTCATCAAATTCAAGTCATTAAGGACATGGCCGAACCTAAAACTAGCAAGGAGGTAATAAGTTTAAATGGAAGGGTAATTACCCTAAGTAGATTCATTCTGAAGCAACCAATAAGTGTACACCCTTCTTTGATGTAATCAAGAAGAAGAAGAACTTCGAATAGAGTGAAGGTTGCAGGAAAGCCTTTCAAGAAATGAAAAGCCATATAGAAAAACCATTGATACATTCCAGTCCCAAAAATGGAGAAATCATATACCTATATATGCCGGTCTCAGAACATATGGTCAGCTCAGTAATAATTAGAGAGTGGAATTGGGCACAACTCCTAGTATATTATATAAGTAGGTGTTTAAAAGATGTAGAGGTTCGATACTCGATTATAGAAAAGTTAGCTTATTGCTTAATTCTCATAGCTCGAAAACTTAGAGCATACTTTCAAGCACAGGGTATTGACCAAATTTCCCCTAAAGAAAGTTTTTAATAAACCAAAAACATTAGGAAGATTAGTAAAACGGGGGATCGAGCTCAGTCATTATGACATAGAGTTTCAACCATAGGCTGCAATTAAGGGACGGACATTAGCGGACTTTGTTAATGAATGCACAAGCTTTATTAAGTAACAATCGAAAAAGGAGAAAGATCAGAAGCCCATATGGGAATTATTCGTTGACATCAAATGGACGTCATTTGCCTTATGTCATGAAATTGGGATTCCCAACAACAAATAATGTGGCAGAATATGAATCTATGGTAGCGGGATTAACCTTGGTATTAGAACTCAATATTCCACAAATAAAAATCTTTTGATTCTCAGTTAATTGTGAACCAAGTGAAACTGGTATATCAAACAAAGGACCCCAACCTGTCTTTATATGTAAAGAAGATATTTAGAATGCTTGCCTTGTTTGAAGATTTCTCAATACACCAGTTCCCAAGGGCAGAAAATTCACGGGCACACTCTCTGGCAAAGCAGGCAAGCTCAAGAGGATCCCCAAAGACATGTATTGCCCTAGTGGAGTATCAAGAAATTCTAAGTATTGAAAAGGAAGCATCCAAACAAGGGAAGGAATTATTAGTTCTGACAAGGTCTCAGGCTAAATCACAAGGGAAGGAGAGAAGAGAAAGTGGCAAAGGAACATCAGATGATAAGGTTAACCGACCAAGATCAAGTAACATATATGATGACACATGGATGTTGCCCATTGTTGAATACCTTGTTAACGGAATACTCCCATATGATAAAGGAGAAGCGAGGAAAATCATAAGACAAGCTCCAACCTTCATAATGATTGATGGATTCCTCTGCAAAATTGGATATGCTATTCCCTATCTAAGATGTGTGAGCATACATGATGGGATAAAATTAATGGCTGAAGCACATAAAGGGTTTTGTGAAGATCATTCAAGTGTGACAAAGTTAGCAAAGAAAAAAATGAGGCCAGGATTTTATTGGCCCCTTATGGTAGCCATGCCATCGAATATGTGAAGATGCAAAAAGTTTCAAAAATATTCAAAGATTCCCAGGTTGCCCCAAGTCAGTTAACTCCCATAAAAAGTCCATGGCCCTTTGATGTATAGATTTAATCGGTCGATTGCCAATTTCGAATGGAGGGGAAATATACGCCATAGTTTCCATAGACTATTCCAATAAATGGGTTGAAGCAGAGCCGCTTCCAAAAATTAACTCTAGAAAGGTGCTCGGATTCGTTATCAAGAATATCATAACCTGATGTGGAATCCCCCGGAAGATAATTTCTGACAATGGAATGCAATTTGAGAGTGAAGAATTCTCCCGCTTTTGCCATAAGAAAGGAATTATTAAATGTTTTTCATAGGTCACACATCCTAAAGAAAATGGAGCAGTTGAAGCTGCGAACTAAACCATAAAGACAAATCTGAAAAAATGGCTAAACAAGACGAAAGGAAAATGGGTAGAAGAACGGCCACTTGTGTTATGGGCTTATCGAACATGCACTAAAATAGTGATGGGACATACTCTCTATTCTTTAACATATGAGTGTAAGGCGAATCTCAAGATGACGCAATAGTAAGAACCACTGAGTATCAAAGAAGAATCTTAAGATGCTACAATTCAAGAGTCAAAACTTGATCATTTCATGAGGATGGTTTGGTACTTCGAATTATGATGACCAATGCCAGAAGTCCCATAGATGGATCCCTAGGACCAAACTAGGAAAGACCATTAAACATGTGCAAAGTAATCCCTTTGGAAGCTTACAAGTTGTGCCGACCAGACGACTATATGGGTCTAAGAACATGGAATGTCAAACATTTGAAGCCATATTTTTTGAAAATGATTGAATAAAGTATCTCTTTCTTCAAATAGAAAATCTACATGGTTGGGAGTGAAATGCTCCTTATATTTGGAAACTATCTAAGATGGTAGTCAACCTAAGATGGTAGAATCCTCTTTCCACGGCGAGATGGTCAGAGCAGAGCACCTCCTGAAGGGAGGGAGGGTAAGCTTTAGCCGTGATATAAGATAGCCAGCTTAAAGCACCGGACAAGCCCTTGGTTGCGCCTCTGGTCAGGTCAAGGCACCTCCTGGAGGGAGGATGGAGTAAGCCATTATCTGCGCCATAAGATGGCTAGAGTAAAGCACTAAACAAGCCCTTATCCATGCCACGCTATGGCCAGGGTAAGATGCCTTTTAGAGGGAGGACGGAGTAAGCCTTTTTATACACGGCATAAGATGACCAAGGTAAAGCACTGAACAAGCCCCTATCCGCGCTGAATAAGGGCCACGGCAGATCGCCTTCTGGAGGGAAGTTGGATAAGTTCTTGGTTCCAACCTATAAGATGAGCTAACCAAGAGCACTTGACAACAATGGCCTAAGACATGCATGCCCAAGAAGAGGCTCATTCTATAATGGACTAAGATGTCTAAGCCCAAGAGGAGACACATTCAACAATGGACTGAGACGTCCAAGCTCAAGTAAAGGCTCGTCTATTAATGGACTAAAATGTTCAAACCTAAGAAATGGCATATCTACAAAAGGCTAAGATGTCCAAGCCTGAGAAAGGACATATCCAATTATGGACTAAGAAGTCCAAGCTCAAGAGGGGGCTAATCTGATTATTTCTAAATAAACATGACCTGAAGGGTTCATGCATCAAATGAGTAGAACAGAATTCCCCTTATTATTACCTGAATCTGGGTTTCGATACTTTTATTTCTAAACATCATCTTTTAAATACCCAAATCTACGTTACGGGTTTCTCATATCTAAATTTCATTAATTAATATCTGAATCTGGGTGTCGTGACATTCAATTAACGATTTCACTTATTAATACCCAAATTTGGGTTTCGGGTCTTTATCAATCACTTTCTATCTATATTATACCCGAATCTGGGTATTGGGACATTATAAATCACTTACAGTATTTATACTCGAATTTGGATTTCGTTACTATTATTTAATTTCACCTTAATACCCTAATCTGTGTTTGTGGCTCCTATTATAAAGATAATTCCCATGTACTTTTGGTTGTCCAACATATGTCCTAATCTGAGTAGAGGATTTCTATCTTGGCAACAATTACTATGGTTGTCTGCTTACACAACATATGCCTTAATCTAGGCTGAAGATTCTTCACAAAGATAATTGTCCAACATATGCCCTGATCTGGGCTCAGATCTTGGTATGAAGACAATATTCACAAATTTCTATTTAATTTACCAAAAAGCCTGAATCTAAGTTTAGAAATGCCCCATAGAGGGCTATTTTTAGATATTGTTATTTGGATTCTAGATAACTCATTGCCAACTTCCAAACTTCACGAGTTAATACCCTAATCTGGGTTAAATTTCAATTTTCTCAACCCCAAGCTGGGGGTATGGTGTAATATTGTTGAGATTGCTACAGAAAATAGAAAATTTCAAGCTCTTCTTTTTAATGCCTAATTTAGAATTGATGGCTCTAAATGATGCTCACCAACATCTGAATGAAGGCGTCAAAATCATACAAATTTATGGGAAAGTTTCCAGATACATGTTAAAGTGGATGAGCTATAAAGGCTTATTTCCTGATAATAACTCATTGCCCTTATTAGCAGCTATTGGTTGTTGTCCATAGGGAGTTCATAGACTACATCTATTATATGCGTTAGTAGCTACTAATTACAAGATTCATAACTGTTGAATCCAAATTATGATCAACTAAGTTTCCAAATATGAAAGCATTAATATTCTAGTCTATCACTAAACATGCATATAAGTATGATGAAGACCTAATAATAGCGAATATCACTTACTTTGAATTTTGCAGGAAAATAAATTTATGAAGAGTAGGAAAGTTTCGAAATTTTTGTCGTATAGATCAAAAGCTTCATTCATACAAGGGGAAAAATGTTAGCCGTAAAATCCACTCAAGAGTAGAATTATGAAAATAGGTTAATGGGAATGATTTTTCGGTGAAGTAGCAAGCATGGATTTCGACAAGGGTTATAAGATGACATTTCAAGGGCATTAAGAAGGTTTCGAAGGAGTTGAAGGCACCAGCTGCTCTAATAGTGTGAAGGCCTTCGATCTAGATGGAAACAAGAATACCCTTCTGCTATATTCGACCTTTCAACATAGATAAACAAGAAAATATAGCATCGGAACCACTTTCGAAGGCAATGGATGACTGTTAACCTGTCTTTTTTGCAAGTGCACGGACAGACGGGTTTAACCAAATTAACTATTCATTTGTCGAAACTGGAATACAATTGGTTGGAGCCAGCTGGATGGATAGACGGTCGGTCAGGAATGGTTCGATATGCATGGCTCGGCATTGGAGAGGCGGCCCGGCATTAGAGAGCCCACTCGGCATTGGAGAAGCCACTTAGCATTGGAGGGACTTCTCGGCATTGGAGAGGTCACTCGGCATCGTGGGTCGCTCGGCATCGTGATTCGCTCGGCATCGTGGGTCGCTCGGTATCGTGGGTCGCCCGACGTCATAGGTCGCTCGGCATCATGGGTCTTTCGGCATCGTGGGTCGCTCGGTATCATGGGTCGCTCGGCAACATGGGTCCCTCGGCATCGTGGGTCGCTCGGCATCATGGGTCGCTCGGCATCATGGGTCCCTTGGCATCTTGGGTCGCTCAACATCATGAGTCGTTCGGCATCACAAAGAAGTCAGGGTCGCTCGGCATTACAGAGAGGTCAGGGTCGCTCGGCATTGTCGCTCGGTCGGGGTCGTTCGACACTCAATGGTGGCTCGGAATTAGGGTGGTTCGGCACTCGATGGTGGCTCGGCATTTGGGTGGTTCGGCACTCCAAGGTGGGTCATGCTACTTCAAGTCGTTAAGCATATCGCTTTAATGCAGTACCATGGTTACTTCAGGTTGGGCTATGAAGGACTTGGGGTCAGTTGGGGTGAAGGTTGCGAACTCGACCGAAGTGTTGATGGGCCTGTATCACATGAGAAGCCCAACTACCTGGTTTCACCTATAAATACAGCATGCAGGGCTTCAGAAAAGGGATCTTCTTCTTTTGGCTCTCTGACTTTCTATTTTCTAAGGCTAAGGTTACTCTACCATTTTATAATTGTAACTAATTCTTACATCAATAAAAGGATAACTGGAGTGAACGTAGGCCGGAATTAGCCGAACCACTATAAAATATGTTGTTCTTTACTGCTTTATTTTTAATTTTGACTGTTCTTCACATTATTACTCTCTACATATACTCTATTTGTTATCTGTGACTGTTAGTTAGTGCTTTCATTTACATTTGGGTGTTAGTGACAAATTTTGGCCCTAACATTTTGGTGCTGTGACTGAGAAAGTTAGCACTCAAGAATTTTGGAGCTTGGATTTTGGATGGAAAAGCTTAGGAACTCGGATTTTGGTAAGCAATGGCTAGACCACCAACAAGGAAGCAAGTAGCGGAAAGGAGCAATCATGAGGGAAGTCAAGAGGCTTCCTCTGGAGCTGGAGCAGGTTAAGCATCCATCTACGTCACCAGAGATGAGACGGAAGCAATGTTGAAAAGACAAGAGGAGATTATGCAAGCTCTTCTCAGAAAATTTGCACAAGCAGGAAATGCACGAGTTCAGATCCGTGGAGCTGGATCAGAAGCGCTCAACCAGCAAACGGAGGGAATGGCTTGGCAGGGAAAGCCCCTAATCAGCAGACGACTATCAACCTAGATGGATCTAGACTCGGGGGCATACCACCGAGAAATGCTGGACCAAGCCATGGAGGGATACCAGATGACACTGTGCAACCCGACACCAACAGGGGTGCAGGAGTACGAGATAAGGAGTATGTGCCAGAATTCCCTCATGAACTCGGGGGGCAGACCAGAGGTAACGGACAAGGATTATAGCTTGGGGACAATGATAGACTAGCGGAGATGGTCAGACGGGCTGTGGGAAGTGGATTGGTAAACAAAGACTTGGAGGATGTGAATAGGAGTCCATTTACTCCTACTATCAGGCAATCTAGGAATCGCACTAGACTTAAGCTACCAACGTCGGATATGTATGATGGGAGAACGGATCCCACCGTTCACCTGACGAGGTACATGAGGCATATGGAGGTACTGGGGGCATCGGATGAGGTCATGGTTAGATGCTTCCCATTGTACTTGATGGATATCACAGCTATGTGGTTCAGACAGTTGGAGAGTGGTTCTACCGACACATGGACGGAGCTGATTGAAAGGTTTATGAGACAGTTTCGGGTCCATATAGTCAGATCCAAGAACGTAATGACCTTAACATCGATGAAACAATGGAAGGGAGAGTCACTCAGGAACTTCTTAACCAGATTCAACGTCGCGGTAACCTCAGTGGATCAACCCGATCCGTCAATGGTTTTTATGCCAGCAGTCTCAGGAATTGCGAATAATTCGGATTTCAAGATATCATTAGAACGGGACCCACCGAGGGATCTCGGGGAGTTCTACCACGTGGCTAAAAGGTCCCCGAGGGAGGAGGATTCGTAGGCTGAGAGAGTAGGGAGAGAGGCTGAAGCTTATGCCCCGGATCCAATGAAACTGATTTCTTTCAAATTCAAGACAATGCCCCGGAAGGATATTTCCACATGTTAATTTAACGAATTTATTATCAAAACAATTTCAAAAAATTTACTTACCTTTAAATTCTAATATAAAATTCTAGTATGATCATTCTTATTTATACTGAATTCAAATAAGATCTCCAAATCATATTAAATCAAAAATTTGGTTATTGTAAATATTCTAATTGTTTAAATTCACTATTCAAATAAATTTATTTATTTAAAATTAAGTTAATTAACTTTTAAAACTTATATTTCAATATTTAAAATTTATTAGATATTTTAAAATCAATTGACTAAAATTCTAGGTCATTATAGAAAATGATAATGGATGTGGAAGACTTTGTTAAAGCATGTGATGAATGTCAAAGGAATAAAGGTGAAAATGTCTATCGCTTGGGTTGCTACAGCTACTACTTATACCTTAGAGAATATGGGTTGATATATCTTTGGATTTCATTACCAGTTTGCCAAAAAGTAATAAGTACACTGCCATATTTCTTATTGTGGATCGATTAAGCAAGTATGCATAGTTTCCCCGGTTAGCCACCCATATACATCGATGGAAGTTGCCACTGTTTTCATTAATGGTGTGTTCAAAATGCATGGGATGTCTAAATCCATAGTTAGTCATAAGGATGCCATCTTTACAAACAAGTTTTGGCATAAGTTGTTCAAAGTTATAAGGATGTATTTTAAAGATAAGTACCGCATACAGTACCGCATACCATCCCCAAAGAGATGGATAGTCATATGTAGTGAACAAAATTTTAGAGAGTTATCTAAGATGCTTCATTTTCCATAAACCACATAAATGGAGCAACTGGTTAACTTTGGCTGAGTATTGGCAAAACACTACTTGGAAAGTTTCAACAAACACTACTCCCTTTAAGGCGGTTTATGGTGTAAATCCTCTTATCTCTTGTCCTATATTCAGCACACTGTTAAAGTAGAGCAAGTTGAAGAAGCTGAAAGATTTCTGAGATGAAGAAATACTGAGAAAAATGATTTTATTGAACTGACTTGATAATTTTACAATGAACGAAAGTGTTGCTTTTATACATTGTTACAGAAACAGTAATTGGGCTTTAGACCACAAGACAAAATAAAATCAATTATGATCAGGTGGTAAAGGCACGGTCCAGATAATGCCTTAGCAAATCTGATGGTCTTGATGAAGAGATCTGCAACATATATGCGAACTGATGAAAAGGGTTTTCTCATTTTATACGCCCCCGCAAACCCTTCATCAGCTAGGGTTCGAAGAAAAAATACCCTAAATCCGATCGACTCCACAAATAAATCATAAATGGCTGAAATCGTTGCCATGAATTCTCAAGTAGCTTTATCTGACTCCAAAAGAATGATTGAAGATGATCAATTTTGTTACAAAAACATCAAAGCTTGATTTCTCTCAACAGCATGTTGTTCGAAGTTTGAGATCTTGTGACTTTAATGTATGTTGAGACTTGTTTTGAGTTTACTCTCTTTTGACAGCAAGTTGTTTGAAAACTTTGAGCTTGATTTCTCTCGTCAGCATGTTGTTCGAAGTTTGAGATCTTTTTTGAAACTTTGAGTTTGATTTCTCTCGACAGCATGTTGTTCGAAGTTTCAGATCTTGCAACTCTGAGACTCATTGAGATTTGAAGTAGCTAAATTTGCCTTGAGACAATTTCTGCCGAAGGATTCCAGTGAGTTTGCGTTGACATTGGGCTGCTGATGAAATCCATGTGAGTTGCTAACTTTCAATTTATCTCCGAGCCGCCAAAAATTGACTTTAGACAGTGCCTTAGTCAGGATGTCTGCAACTTGGTAAGATGAAGGTATGTGATTAATATCTAATTTTCCTTTGGCAACTTGTTCACGAATAAAATACAAATCAAGTTCCATGTGCTTCGTTCTAGAATGTAATACTGGATTTGAAGTAAGTTGAACAGTACTTAAGTTGTCGCACCATATTGTTGTTTTGCTATCTAACTTGATTTGTAATTCATCAAGTAATGATTGTATCCACATCACTTTCGCAGTAGCATTGGCTACACTTCTATATTCTGCCTCCGTACTTGATCTAGACACGGTAGGTTGTTTTTTGAACACCAAGATATAGGATTATTGCCTAGAAAAATACAATAGCCAGTTGTTGATCTTCTGTCATCTGGGCCACTAGCCCAATCAGCGTCTGCATACCCTGTAATATTGATGTACTTGCTTGATTGTAGTGTTAGTTCATGGTCTGCAGTTCCTTTGAGATATCTTAGGATTCTTTTCACCATTTTCCAGTGTTCATCTGTTGGTTTTTGCATGAACTATCTGACCTTATTAATACTTTAAGCAATGTCTGGTCTTATTATTGTTGCATATTGAAGAGCACCAACAATGCATCTGTACTGCCTTTCATTGAGTGTTGCTTCTCCTTTGAATTTTGACATATGTAAATTACTGATCATAGGAGTTGAAATAGAATTGGCTTGATTCATCTTATCTTTATTCAGTATTTCCTGAATGTATTTCTTTTGACTAAACTGAATGGATGAATCTGAAAACCTTTTAGCTTCAATGCCAAGAAAGTAGTTCAAATCACCAAGATCTTTAACATTGAATTTTTGATTAAGCTGCTTTATGAGATTGTTGATTTTCTCAGCATTATTTCCTGTAATAATAAAATCATCAACATATATAAGCACATAAACTAATATATTTTTATTGAATTTTGTAAATAAAGAGTTGTCAGATTTTATGGGATTGTAGCCTAGCCCGATGAGAGTTGCCTTGAGCTTCTCAAACCACACTCTAGAAGCCTGTTTCAAGCCATAAATAGCCTTGTTTAATCTGCAAACAAGATTCTCTTTTCTTTTATGCACAAATCCATGTGGCTGCTCCATGTATACTTCTTCCTGTAAAACACCATTTAAAAAAGCATTATTCACATCAATTTTCTTGATGTTCCAATTTCTATACAAGGCAATTGTAATGACTGTTCTTATTGTAGTGGATTTCACAATAGGTGAAAAAGTTTCATTAAAATCAAAACCACACTGTTGTGAAAAATCCTTAGCTACTAACCTTGCCTTGTATTTAGAAATTGTACCATCGACATTTTTCTTTAATTTAAAAATCCATTTGCACCTAACAATATTTTTATTCTTGGGTAAAGGAACTAGACTCCATGTCTTGTTTCTCATAAGAGCATTGTATTCATCTTACATAGCTAATTTCCAGTTTTCATTTTCCAAGGCTTGATAATAAGCACTTGGTTCTTCAGTATCTAAATTTGTATTGTATATTTTGGGTTTGAAAATGCCACTCTTAGACCTTGTAACCATATGATAACCTGTTCTTGTAGTTTGTTGCTGCTGACTACTATCGTCTTGTTCCAGTTGTTCATTGTGTGACATTGTATCCCCTGATGTTTGATGTGAAGTAGATTGCACACTAAATCTTTGTTGAGAATTTTGAATAGGTGTATCTGGTTCATCAGTACCCTCATGACCTGGTCCACAACTGGACACTATGTGTTGTGAGTTTGACCCTTGTAAATGTGAGTTGATATTACCTTCAACTGTCTCTCTGGGAGCTTGTGTCACTTCCTAAGATAATGTAGGTATTGAAGGTGGTGATTCTTTTGGGTTATAAACTTTCTTAGATGCTTTGATTTCATATGCTTTAAAAGGAAATGCCCTTTCATTGAATACAACATGTCTAGAAATAAATATCTGTCATTACAGTCTAAGCATCTATACCCTTTTTTATTAGTGGCATAACCTAGAAAGGTACAGGGGACAGACCTGAAATTTAACTTGTGAGCATTATATGGTCTAAGATAGGGGTAACACAAACATTTAAATACTTTCAAGCTTTGATAATTAGGCTTAATATTAAACATCATTTCCAAAGGACTTTTGAAATTTAAGACCTTTGTTGGTAGCTTATTAATCAAGAAAACAGTTGTAGCAAAGGCATCAGGCCAAAATTTTAAAGGCAAGGCTGCTTGAGCTAATAATGTGAGACTAGTCTCAACAATTTGCCTATGTCTTCTTTCAATAATTCCATTTTGTTCCAAAGAGTAGGGACAAGTTGTTCTGTGAACAATCCCTTTCTTTTGAAAATAATGCTTTAGAGGCATATACTTAGTTTCACCATCAGATTGAAACACTTTTACTTGATAGTTAGTTTGATTTTCTGCCTGAGCAATAAATTGTAACACTGCATTATATGTTTCATCCTTAGATTTCAAAAAATATATCCAAACATATCTAGAGAAAGCATCAATAAATGAAATATAATATTTGAATCCATAATCACTGTGAATAGGTGCAGGCCCCCATAAATCAGTTCAATTAGTTCAAGTGGCTTACTATAAATAGTTTCAGAACTTGAAAAAGGTAATTTGTGTGCTTTACCCATTTGACAAAAAGTGCATATATATGGCATAGAAACGTCATTGAAAGAAATATTGTTATTACTCAGAACATATTCTACAATTTTAGCATTTGGATGTCCCAGTTTATAATGCCACATATCAAATGTCTTACAATTTTCTTCCTGTTTCAACTCAGAATTATTACACCAATTTCTTTTAATTTCTGATTTTCTTGAATTAGCCACAATCAACTTGTACAGCCCTTTATATTCCTTACCCTGCAAGAGAATGTCTTCAGTTAGGATATCCTTAACTAAATAGTGATGTGGGTAGAACTCAATATAAACACTGTTTTCTTTTGCAAACTGTGACACACTTAATAATTTTTTTCTGATTAATGGTATTCTAAGCAAGTTATTCAAATATAATTGCATTTTTCCCATAATATATGAACTGCCTATGTGTGATTGCAATAGACTTACCATTTCCTACATGAATAGAATTCATACCTTTATACTCCCTATTTCCAAGATTTAAATTGCTTAAGTTGTTTGGTAGCTCCAGAATCTGGATATCAATCTTCATTATGAATATGCTCTGGCATTGCTACATCTGATTGTTGATAGTTTTTATTGTCTGATTGATTGCTTGAATCATTTTGAACTTTAGCCATATTTGCACTGAGACTTTGATTTCTTTGGCTGCTAGAATTTTGTCCTGGTACATAATTCAGATTTAATCTGAGATAGCACTTAGCTGCTGTATGTCCTAACTTTTCACAAATCTGGCATCTTGGTCTATTATTACTGTTCGATTTGCCTCTTCCTCTAGATCTGTTAGAGTAACCACCTCTTTGCATTGCTTGATCAGATTTGTTACTGCTTTGACCTTTGCCTTTATAATTTGCTGCATAATTGACTGTGAAATCAGTTTCTTGAGTTTTCATATTATCAATTCTTGCCTCATGAGCAAGCAAAACAGAATGAACATCATCTACAGGTGGTAGAATTTTTTGAGATGAAATCACAGCAACCACAGCTTCATATTCATCACTTAATCCATTTAGAATAGTCATAATTTGTTCTGAATCACTGATCTTATTCCCTGTTGCCTCAAGTAGATCACATGTAGTCTTGATTTTAGAGAGATATTCTCTCATATTTTTACCGTCTTTCTTGATGCTATGTAACTGTCTTTTGTAAAACATGACTTTTGCTACTGATTGAGCATTGAAAACTTTGTCAATGGTTACCCCGATTTCATTGGCCGTCTTACATCCAATAACATGTGATAAAAGATTTACATTTATTGAAGATAACAACCAAGAACATATGAGTCTATCTTGTCTATGATATTTGATGAATTCTTCATTGTTGACTATCTTGTTTTCTTTGTCAGTGATACACATAGGAGGAATCTGAATTGTTCCCTAAATATAGCTTTTAAGTCCATATCCTTGTATTGCTATTTCGACTTGAAGCTTCCACAGAAGATAATTATCTTCATTTAGATGAACAGTAACCAATTGACTTTGGGGACTGACTACAGTCTTGATCAAATTCTCTGCAGAATTAGCAAGTTGGGTATTATTGGCTGTTGATGATGCCTCTGAGTTGCCTTCATCAGCCATGATGATTCAATCTGATCTCAGAAAGAAAATTTTAAAGAAAGATGCAGTCAAAGCTGGAATTGAGTTCAAGAACTCAAAGTAGAATGCAGAATAGGTAAGTTGCAACGAAAGAAATTCTAAAATGATGAGTTTTCTGATAGGAATTCTTTCTGGATGGCACTTCTCTATTTCTTGTGTTGTTTTCTTGATTTCTTGATCTGATTTTCTGAGAATTTGAATGTAGTCTTTCACAATTCAGTGATGAAATATTGCTGCAGCCTTTTGATTAACTGACGAGGCACAGGATTGAACTGAATCAATCCTATAAGTGATGAAATGAAAAAATTTCTAATAAAGGATAAACTCATATGATGAGATTATCCTCTGATGAGTTTTTTTTTTGCTGTTAAGCAATTACAAGAGCTTTGATACCATGAAAGATATCTGAGATGAAGAAATATTGAGAAAAATGATTTTATTGAACTGACTTGATAATGTTACAATGAACGAAAGTGTTGCTTTTGTACATTATTACAGAAACAGTAATTGGGCTTTAGCCCACAAGACAAAATAAAATCAATTGTGATCGGGTAGTGAAGGCATGGTCCAGATGATGCCTTAGCAAATCTGATGGTCTTGATGAAGAGATCTGCAACATATATGGGAACTGATGAAAAGGCTTTTCTCATTTTATAGAAGCACTATTTACTAGAGATATCATATCGGAATACTTAAAAGATAGCTTGAAATTAGCACGTGAAAGAATGAAGAAGTATGCATATTTGAAGAGACAGGAGAGGAAGTTTGAAGTGAGAGATTGGGTGTTTCTTAAGCTTTAGCCTTATAAACAAATCACTACAAGACATTAAAGAGCCTGCAAGTTGTCACCTAAATTCTATGGACCATATAAAGTGGAAGAAAATATTGGAGAAATGGCTTATAAACTTCAGTTGCCCGCTACTGCTAAAATTCACCATGTTTTTCATGTTTCCCAATTGAAGAAGAATGTAGGGTTTTCCATTATTTTACAAGATGGTGTCCCTAGCTTTGTGGAGGAGATATTAGAACAACCTGAGAGGATACTCGATAAAAGAACGATATCTAGAGATAATGAGGTTGTAGTTCCAATTCTAGTTAAGTGGAAGGAGAGACCGATAGAAGATTCTACATGGGAAGACTATTGGCCTATGATAAGGAGATTTTCTAGATTAGACCATGGGACAAAATCCCTTCTTGAAGTGGAAGGGAGACGTAACAACCAAGCCTTGGTTGCCTTGCTTTTAGAGATGGAGGACTATTACTCAATGGAAGAAAAAGATAAAGAACCCATAACCAGTCAAAGGTCACCCAAGTTCGCCTTGGGTTCGTCGGAGGCAGTGCTGGATGATGAAGGGAAGATGTCAGAAGTTAAGCACGTGAATATATTGGTTGGGGAAATAGATAATTGAGTGTGCATTTGTGCACATGCACACTTGGTTTTTGCATATCTCAGGTTGTGAGTGAATGCAGTGTGTTTGAAACATGTGGTCAAATGATGTGTGTTTGTTTTGTGAGTTGAACGAGTCAGTGAGTTGTATTAGGCTTTTGTAGCCTGGTTGAGTCCATTTGTGGGTGTGCATTAGTATGTATATAAGGAAGTACATGTATCGGTTAGTTTTGTGTGAAGATATCAAAAGCTTTATTCAGTTCAGTTTCATTTCATGTTCCTTGAAAAACTTGTATCATTTCTTTACTTTACTTCTTGTTCATAGCATAGGCTTTGTTATCTTTTATATAGCTTAATTCCCTTAATTTCCTGCTTGTTATCCTTTTGCATTTTTACAATGGTTTAAGATTTCGTCCGGCATGCTGAAAATCCAGCAATTCCGATCTGATTCCGGCAGTGATCGGAGCAGAATCATCTATAAATTTTGATTTCAAATCAAGCTAGAAAAAAGAATATTCACTTCATAAAATGATGCATGAAAGAGTCAGAGAGGAAATATCCATAAAATAAAATAAAAATTAAAAAAAGGAAATACCAAAGATTGTTGTAATTACACGCTTTTGATTTGAGAACGAAGAAGGGTGACATCAGGAGGCGGCTTTAGAAATATCTTCGACCTAAATTTAGGTATGATGAGATAAACGAATAGTGGAAGGGGCTTAAATTTGGAGCTTTTGGAGATATTGGGCTTTTGAACAGAAAAATGAGATTTTAGAAGGGAAAACAGATGTTGGGCTATAGTATTTTTATTAAATTTGATATACAGCGGGCATTGGACATGTACAAGTTACATTTATATGTATATGTGATAGATATTGGATGTTATGAAGTTAAACTAGATGTGAACAAGTATTCAAAAAGGAAAGAAAAGAAAATCTGGAACCGAAATCAAAACATAGTTTTCTGAATATACAAAATGGAACGAAATTGTAAAAATGTCAAGTATCTGTAACAGAACCGAAACCCGAAATTTTACACTTTGATTTTTACAATTCCAGTTGTTAAATTCAGTTTAGTTCTTTGTATCATTTCCAGTTCAAGAAATTTTAGTATTGGTCTCATTTAATTTCATCAAATTTTATTCAGTCCTACATTAGTTGATAATTGTTCTTAGATCTACCAATTCATTTCATTTACTTATTAATTTTCCTTGCTCCAATTCTTCTATCTCTTGCAAATTCATATTTGTTCTTCATATTTGTTGACAATTCTTGTTGCATCTATCATCAGCTATTCTATTCCAGTGCTATTTTCTTCTTGTTTCATCTTGCTTATGCCAGTTTTTGCTTTTGAAAACTGGAATTCACGGAAGTTTTTGAATCATTGAAAA
The DNA here is from genome assembly GCA_030765085.1 of Allium cepa. Classification (NCBI taxonomy): domain Eukaryota; kingdom Viridiplantae; phylum Streptophyta; class Magnoliopsida; order Asparagales; family Amaryllidaceae; genus Allium; species Allium cepa. The sequence continues at coordinate 866,683,665 of CM060943.1, read as the reverse complement.
CTGCTGCTTCTTCCCACCGGTTTTTGTTTCAGTCTAACCACAATCCATCAATTTTCCAAGCTGCACTTCAAATTTCATAATTCTTGATACATTTCGGTTGCTAGGCTGCAAGAAACTTCTTATATCATTTAAACTATGTATACATGTATCATTGTGCACATTTACTTCCACCATCCTCTTCAAATCATTTCCGTAAACACTTTCTCCAATCCATCAAACACCTTCATCTTTCTCACAAAATCTTCAAATCGCCCTAAGTGAAGAAAACAACCCACCAGCGCCTTCCGGTTTAAATCTCTATCTTCTATGAAAATGGTCTCAAGTGCGTTCTATAAATTTAGTGATTTTCCAAACTACAATTTCCGAGAACTCACCGATAAAACTAGAATCACTTTCTTAATCAAGTTCGATGACAACAACGACAAAATTGATGCCTTAACAATGCACATTTTCCTAGCTAATCTTAATAGCAAAAGCATTAGACTTCATAATAAAATACTCAATAACCGACGTAGTGAAGGTTGGAATACTTTCAAATGGTAGCAAATCATAAGTCTTACTTCTGTCGATTGGAAAATGGGGGAAAAAAAAGATTGACGGTTACAAATCTGAAAAAGAACAGTTAACTCCACCATTCAGATCACAATCAATATCAAGAAACCTTCTACTTACATACCACCACTGTCAACCGCATGTCGTTCCTCCGACACAAGTGCATGCACAGCGTTCAATAATCCATTGATGGCAGAAAGCAACCCGGACACCACTTGCTTTTTCATCTCTGACCTCTCCTCTTCCAGCCTCAACCTCCTTTCTTCCTGTCTCAATTTCCTTTCTTCCAGCTTCATCAACTCCTTGTGCCTCGGCTTCTTCTCCTCCGATGTCATTAATGTCTGCAACGACATTGGAGCAGTATGCACCGTGGTTATCCGCAAATCTCACACCTTTCTTCTTTTCATCTCCTATTCCTCCTCCACTATATCGTCCAGTTCAGCTGCTTTCGAAAAAGAATTAAAAGTAACACAAAATCAAGAAAAAAATTGATATCGACAGTATATAGATACTGTTCATGTTCAAAAGCTTTATCAAAATGCAATCTTTTTCATAAACTTTACTCGGATATTGCATGCTGATGTAGCACGATCTAAAGGAGTTTCGGGTTTAAACCGTAAGGCGCGCACGACTCAGGTGAAGGAGTCATATGGGAAAGTGGCAACTCTTAACAGCTTAAGTCGTTCGTGCTTGATGAGTCGCACACGACTCAACGGCTCATCCATAAGTCGTTTACGACTTAACATGAAGAAGGATAAAGTTTCAGCAAGTAAAGATCTTGAGTCAGAGGAAGGACACGAGTTACGACTCAATGGGAGTTTAAATAGTTCTGGAGTGATGAGTCGTACACGACCTAACTGCATGGCCATGAGTCATCCACGACTCATCAAGAAGCAAAAGGGAAGTCCAGTAATTGAAGGCCATAAGGCGGGGACGGGTTACGACCTAGATGAGTCGTTCGGAGTTGACTCGGTTGAAGGAATCTGCTGCAAGGAAGCTTGGGAGCTTGAGTCGTTGGAAGTATGCTGAGTCGGGAAAGTCTTGAGTCGGTCATGTATTGAGTCGGTGAAGTCTTGAGTCGGTCTTGTATTGAGTCGCATACTTTCTTAAGTCGTATCATTTTGGGGTCGTGTATGTATGTGTTGTAATATAAGTCGTGAGTCGCTGTCTGTTGCATTTCCTTGAGTCTTAAAGCGTTGGAGTTGAGTCGTTTAAGCCGTGTGTTGGTGAGTCGCCGTTGTCCAGGTTGTGCCTTTAGGAGTTGGGTCGTGCTTGGGAATGAGTCGGTGCCGACTCAATGAGTCGTAAGTCGCAAACGACTCAAGGACCAGGGTTGTAAACCTCTATAAATACGCGTGTGTTGTACATCTTTAGGTTGGTTGATTTTTGAAATAAAATTTCTTGTTGATTGCTTTGTGCTTTCTTCTCCAATTGGTAGTTGAGTGTAATCTCCTATCTCCACTTACATCATTCGAGTGCGCTCGAATCCACGTTTGTTGAAGCCGATTCACGGAATCTAGTGTGCTAGATCAACGTGCGAAGAATCGTAGATCTTCTTTCTCGGCATCGTGCGCGATCAACAGGACGAAGATAGCTAGAGTCCGGTATCTTTGGATCAACGGATTTGGGCCTTGCAGTATTCTCAACTCACCGATTGCTACATTCCATCGATTAAAGTTTGTTTCGAATTATCCGCTGCGTCAGTTCTGGTATCAGAGCCATACTTAGCCAATCATAGCTAAGTTGATTCTTGGAGCCAAATATTTGAAGTTGAAGTTTGAAGTTGTTCATCGTGTTCATATTGAAGTTGCAACAAGAGGGAGAACTTTCGATCCATTCCATTTTGGATCAAAGTGTTGAAAGTGTTTGAATTTGAGGTTGAAGGCCGTGTATACTTGTGGGAAGTAGCCGAGCCTTGTGAAGGGTTTTGAAGTTGAAGCCGTGACTTATTGTTGTTTGTTGAAGTGTTTGTGAAGTTTTCCAATCATGCCACCAAGGAGAGCTAATCGTCATCAAAACGTTGAAGCTTTGTATCGAAGAGAAGAAGCCGAGCTTTTGGAACAACGTATTAATGAGAAGTTCGATGAAGGCATTGGAAAATTGGAGAAATTGATGAATGACTTGAATCAAAGGAGGAGATCACCAAACTCGAACCATGGAGGAAACCGAGTTTCGCCATCGGTTACGGAAGCGAGGAGGGTATCACCACATTCTTTTAGAGATAGAAGAGAAACGTCAATTTCATCACGACGAGATCATCGTGACTATGCACATGAAGAGAGAAGAAGTCAACATGAATTTGACAATGAAGCCTATAGAGATGAAGAGAGACATAGTCAAAGAAGCATGCATGAACGAAGGGATGATAATGGTCGAAATCGATGTAGGCGTACCTTTGATTTTGTTGAAGAGGGTGATAGAACTAGTATTCATTATCGAGATCGAGACCAAATTCGAAATTCTTATCGGGATGTTGAAGATGATCGACGTTGGGAATCGGGTATGAAGATGGAAATTCCAGAATTTAAAGGAGGGATGGTAGCAGAAGAATTTCTTGATTGGTTATCTAATGTTGAAGAAATCTTTGATTTCAAGGAAGTGCCGGAGAATCGTCGAGTGAAGTTGGTTGCTACTAAATTGAGGGGAAGAGCATTGGCATGGTGGCAGCAAACTAAACTTACACGAGAACGGATGGGGAAGTCGAAGGTTGTTGAGTGGGATAAGATGAAGAAGTTGATGAGATCTACTTTCTTACCTTACAACTATCAATCACTTATGTACCAGAGGTTGAAGAATCTGAGGCAAGGGACGAAATCTGTTAGTAATTATGCTGATGAATTTTACCAACTCATTGCCAGGAATGATATTATGGAAACCGAAGAACAGTTAACTGCTAGATTCATTGGGGGACTGAGAATGCAGATCCAGGATATGGTTAATATGTTTGATCCAAGATCTGTAGCAGAGGCACATCAGAAGGCGTTAGCTTGGGAAAAACAAGGAAGGCGTGGAGGTGGTGCGTTTACTAATTCCAATAATCAAGCAAGGGGTGTTGGTGGAAGTTCTAATGTTCCTAAACCTGTTACACAGCCAGTGGTAAAGGAGGCTGAGAAGGCGAAGGTTAGCAGTGGTTTCAAATGTTATAATTGTCAGGAGTTGGGTCATAAAAGCAATGAATGTCCGAAGCCAAAGAAGAGAGCAATGGTTGCAGAAGTGGAGGAGGATGATGGTGAGGAGGTGTTAACCCTGCCTCGGTTACGACTCAGTGGTCCAGTACGTGAAGATGGCGCCGACTCAGGACTTAAAGGAATAGCCGACCTAACTGCTTAACATGGTGCCGACCTAACTACCTAATGAAGTTGCCGACCTAACTGCTTAACAAAGGATCCGACTTAACATGGTGCCGACCTAACTACCTAATGAAGTTGCCGACCTAACTACTTAACAAAGGATCCGACTTAACATGGTGCCGACCTAACTACCTAATGAAGTTGCCGACCTAACTGCTTAACAAGGAATCCGACCTAATAAAGTTGCTGACCTAATTCGATCCGACTTAAGGACTTAACATGCTTACCGACCTAACTGAGTGGAACAAGTTCACGACTTACACTTGTGTCGTGACCGACTCATGGTCTGTGCTAGGACGTGCGCGACCTGGGCAAGTGAAGGGGAGTTAGTTCACGTTTAGCTCGTCAATTCATTAAATCGGCAACGACCTATTTAAGCATGCACTTCCCATTTAAGTCGGAAGCCATGCATCAGAGAGAGGGGACGACCTACGACCTGGCTTGACCCGGTGATGACTTTGAACTTGTGCAAATTCAGCGAAGAAAGATCAACACGGCTAGACCATAGTGGTGCTCTCATAAGTCAGCCACGACTTAGATGGGTCGGGGGCGATTTAGAACCGGTTACGACTTAAGCTTAGGTCCAAGATCTAAGCCTATAAATACCAACCTACCTCCAACATTAAGGGGACTTTTTGGTCGATCAATTTCAAGCGCCATTACTCTGCCGAATTCCAGACTACTTCAACACTTAAAGCTTTTGAGATTCAAAGAACGTCTAAAAGAACTTCATAAAGAAATCATCTACATCCACCATGGATTTGAAGATTTTTGTCAACATCGAAGTTTGAGCTACTTGTTCTAAGTCTTTTGTAATTCAAAGTGTATTGTACTTGAGAAGATTTGTATCAACTTGTAACGTGATCATCAATAAAAGTACTTAAAGTGGACGTAGGCTATACCCATAAGCCGAACCACTATAAAATTGCTGTTGTTTACTGCTTTTCCGCTATTACTTGCTTATAATTCTTTCCCGATCTATCGGGTGGTGCTTTCACAACTACACTTCACACACCGGGGTGTTAGCGTTCAAATTTATGCGTTAACATTTTTGGTGCTTTCACTGAGAACTGAACTCAGGACAGCTGTCATCATTGCTTCGCAGAGATTTGAAGAAAGAATTTCCTTAAAAACCAGAAGTATATCTGAGATTATGGCTCCTGGAAGGAAAAGTAGATCTATCATATCTGGGAACATTCAAGAGGGAACCTCCGCTTCCCCTGTGCCTAATCTACCCACTCCGTCTGTTGGAGTTACAAAAGCGGAATTGGATGCTGTGATTCTAGGGCTAAACCAGCAGATAAACGCCCAAAATGCACAACTAGAGGCTCAAAGTGCCCAGAATGCTCTGATTCTGAATAAGTTGAACGACTTACTTGGGGCAAACAATCAACCGGCTGGTAATGAAAGGAACTATGCTGGCAACATTCATGATGTTAATGAAAGGAATGCTCCTGAAAGGCCTACTAGTCCCTTTGAGCAGGCAGTACCTGACGCCGGTGGATCTAGAACTCGGCATGATGAGGAATATCTTTCTGGAATGGTCCGGCAGATCATGAAAGAAAGTATGCAAAGAGTTGAAGATGAGAAGGAATGGGGTTTCGCCCCAAGTAAAACTCCGTTTACTGAAAAAATCTTGAAGGCAGAATTTCCAAGGAAGTTTGTCCCTCCGACTATTCCAGCTTACAAAGGGACAAGCGATCCGAATGAGTTCTTGTATAAGTATGATTGGCACATGACAGGTGCCAGGGCCTCCGATGAAATAAAGTGCCGATATTTCCCCGTATACCTGGAAGGCGTGGCTTTACTGTGGTTCACCAAGTTACCAGTCCGATCTATCGATCAGTTTTCAGACTTGACCAGAAAATTCAAGGAGCAGTTTAGACTATATGCTTCGAAGGCCAAGGATATTATGTCACTATCGAGTTTAGAGCAGAATCCTGGTGAGTCTATCAGATCCTTCTTGAACCGCTTCAATATAGCACTGGCTGAGGTGGACAATGCTGAATCACGAATGATATTGACTTATCTGATGAGGGCTATCGATAAGTCAAGCGAATTTGGGAAATGGTTAAATATGAAGAAGCCAACCTCTCTCGAAAAGTTCTACAAAAAAGCAGATGAATTCATTCGCTTGGAAAGCCGTCCTTTACCAGTAAAGACAGTGTTGGAAAAAGCAGAAGACAACACTGTCGCTCCACGCAAGAATGAATCGGTGGGGCAAAAAAGGGAGAATAGTAATGGGAAGAAACAGGGTAATCTGAAGAAGCCCCGATCCTTCAAGCCATCAGAATATACTCCATTATCACATACACCGGAGCACATCTACCTGGCCACCAAAGATTCCGTCGATTTCCCTAAACCTATCCCTTTGAGAACTGGGAGAAAAGCCATACAAAGTGGGAAATTCTGCCGCTTCCACAATCAACCAGGTCATGAAACTGATGAATGCCGCCAGCTGAAAAATCTGATTGAAGAGTTGCTAAGAGAAAACAAGTTGCAGCAATTTGTGAAAAAGAATAGCAACAATCCTGCATCGTTGAGTCAGGGGCAGCGGGCTCCTGTTCATCAGCCTGGGGCAGGTGAGAAAGCTACGGGGCATGAATCTGGAAGGCCCGTTATCAATGTCATTTCCGGAGGACCTCACCCAGCTGGCAAGAGTTGGGGTGAGATGGAGAGATATTCCAGGGCTTTGAAATATGCTCCAGCCGAAGAAGACGTCTTTGTTCTAGAAGACACTACGCCCCTTAAACAACAGAAAACTTTCAGTGATGATATCATTTTCAGAGCCAGAGATTCTACAGGTATTGAAGCTCCTACTTTAGATCCCTTGGTCATCTCGGCTGGTATAGGACCAGCCATTGTCAGAAGAGTCCTCATTGACTGCGGAGCATCATGTAATATCCTCTTCAAAAAGACATTTGACCAGATGAAAATCCCTATGATCGATGTGCAAGCCTCATCACAGAAAATCGTGGGCTTCACTGGGGAGCCAAAGCAACCAGTAGGAACCATCAATTTGTTTGTAGAACTTGGGGAAGGAGAAAGGAAAGTGGTCCGAAAGCAAACATTTGTGATTGTCGATGAGTTTTCTGCCTATAATGCTTTTCTTGGCCGTCCAACACTCGCAGCATTCAAAGCTATCCTAGCCCCGTGGTGCCTCACTATTAAATTCCCTACTGACAATGGAGTAGGAGTTATAAAAGGGGATCAGAATGCTGCGCGAGAGTGCTATTTGACAGAGCTGCGAGAGTCAAGAAAAAGAGAAATGGGAAAGGGTGCGGCAACCCCAGTCCGCATCAAGGAACCAGCCTTGTAGCAATTACAGAGCGGACCCTGCACTGGCGAGCACAGCGGGGCACGGAAAGAAATGGATCCCAGAAAAGCCAGTACAGGGGAGAATAGAGTAGTACCGGTGGAAACGACAGTTCCGGTACCTGTTGACCCAAAAGACCCAAATAAGGTGTTGAATGTGGGTTCACAGCTTAATGTGTCAATTCAGAATATCTTGATATCTTTCCTGAAGGCAAATCTGGATGTCTTTGCTTGGACTCATGCCGATATGTGTGGAATATCCCCAGAAGTTGCAGTACACGCTCTGAATATTGACCCAAAGTTTACGCCAGTTAAACAGAAAAGAAGAACCCAAGGTCCAGAAAGGTCAGTAGCATTAAAAGAAGAAGTTGATCGACTCATGGAAAATAACTTCATCAAAGAATCTACATATCCAAATTGGGTTTCAAATCCTGTGTTGGTCAAGAAAGCTAATGGAAAATGGAGAGTGTGCATTGATTTTTCTGATCTAAACAAGGCTTGCCCCAAAGATTGCTTCCCATTACCCAGGATCGATCAACTGGTAGACGGAACTGCGGGACATGAATTGTTATCTTTCATGGATGCCTACTCCGGTTATAACCAAATCATGATGCATGAGCCGGATCAGGAGGATACAAGCTTTATTACAGATGTTGGACTTTATTGCTACAGAGTTATGCCCTTCGGATTGAAAAACGCAGGGGCAACCTACCAAAGACTTGTTAATGCTAGGTTCAAACCGCAATTGGGCAAAACTATGGAAGTCTACGTCGACGACATGTTAGTGAAGTCCAGGAAAGCAGCGGATCACATTGAACACTTAGCAGAAATGTTCGCAGTCCTCCGGAAATACAGAATGAAGCTTAACCCCCTGAAATGTACATTTGGAGTCGAATCCGGAAAGTTCTTAGGTTTTATCGTCAGTGCTAGGGGCATTGAGGCTAGTCCAGCTCAAATTACTGCCTTGAAAGAAGTTAAAGCTCCTAGAACAAAGAAGGAATTGCAGAGTCTCAACGGAAAGATCGCCGCCCTGAGTCGGTTCATTTCCAAAGCTACTGATAAATGCATCCCATTCTTCGATGCCCTGAAGAAAGGAAAGAAGAACTTTGAATGGACTCCCGAATGCCAAAAAGCTTTTGAAGAGTTGATCCGTCATATGGAAACGCCTCCGATACTTTCTAGACCAGGCAATGGTGAGGATCTTCTTATATACTTGGCAGTATCATCTCATGCTCTAAGTGCAGCGCTGATACGGGAAGACAAAAGGATTCAACATCCAGTTTACTATATCAGCAAAAGACTCACTGGGGCAGAGCTGAATTACTCCAAGTTGGAAAAACTCGCCTATTGCCTACTAGTTGCATCAAGGAAACTGAGGCAATATTTCCAAGCTCATCCTATCAAAGTGCTCACTGATCAACATCTAAAGCAAGTCCTATTTCGCCCAGAAACTTCGGGTCGCCTTCTAAAGTGGAACATTGAACTCAGTCAATATGACATCACTTATCATCCCCGAAAAGCAATCAACGGACAAGCTTTAGCTGATTTCATTGCAGAATTCACAGAGAAAGATAATGGTGAGGAAAAAGCGATCAATGATTCTCCAATCCAGTGGAAGATGTATGTTGATGGCGCAAGAAATGACTACTGTTCTGGAGCCGGAGTGGTACTTGAAACTCCTGAAGGTCGATCATTATGTTATGCACTAAGACTGGAATTCCCTTCAACAAACAATGAAGCAGAATATGAAGCTCTTATTGCAGGTCTGAAAATCGCTAAAGAGCTAAACATTCGAGCATTACAAATTTTCAGTGATTCTCAGATTATCGTATGCCAAGTCAAGAAGGAATTTCAAGCAAAAGGTGGAAACCTGCCTTCCTACTTGTCAAAGGCTTGGGAACTCCTATATGAACTCGATCACTATTCAATAAGCCACATTCCTCGGGAAGAGAATATGAAGGCAGATTCCCTCGCAAAGTATTCAAGTTCTGGTGAAGCTCAACTATTGGGATTGGTCCCTGTAGAAGTCCTTTCAGCGCCAAGTATAGACGAGATGGATATAGACTGGATTATGAATGTATCTCAAGAACAAGAGTCATGGATGACTCCAATACTGGATTACCTACTCAGGGGTTCTCTGCCAGAAAACTCGATAGAAAGACGAAAGCTTCTAAGGAAGGCCTCTCGCTATGTAATTCAGGATGGCCGATTGTACAGACGGGGATTCTCAATGCCATTGCTTAGATGTGTATCCCGGGAAGAGTCCAAAACAATCCTAGCTGAAGTGCATGGAGGAGAATGCGGTGATCATTCAGGTGGTCAAACACTAGCAAAGAAAATTCTCCGATACGGATATTTTTGGCCAGAAATTAATCGGGATGCTGCAGATTACTCCCAAAAATGTGACAAATGCCAAAGATATGCCAAAATTCCTAGAGCACCTTCTACCGAACTCACACAGATGGTCAGTCCATGGCCATTTGCAATTTGGGGAATGGATCTCATTGGGCCGCTACCAACTGCTAAATCAGGGATTAAATACGCTATTGTTGCAGTTGATTATTTTACTAAGTGGGCTGAAGCTGAACCATTGGCTACTATCACTTCTAAGAAAATGATAAGCTTTGTGACCAAGAATATCATTTGCAGATACGGTGTACCTCAGAAAATAATCACAGACAATGGTACTCAGTTTGAAAGCGAGGAATTCCAGGATTTTTGCAAACGATTCAAAATCCAGAAAAGCTTTTCGGCGGTAGCTCATCCGCAGGCAAACGGGCAAGTGGAAGCAGTGAACAAGATCATCAAATCAACCATCAAAAAGCAACTCGAAAGAGCAAAAGGTGGTTGGGTCGATAAACTACCACTTGCACTATGGGCATACAGAACTACTCACAAAACTGCAACTGGGCATACTCCTTTTTCGTTAGCATACGGATCGGAAGCAATGATCCCGGTTGAAACAGAGGTCCCTTCACACAGAAGAATCCATTTCAATCAAGCAGAAAATGAAAAGCTACAACTGGAAGCGCTGGATCTCCTTGATGAAAAAAGAGATGAAGCTAACCTCAGAGTTGCAGCTCATCAGCAAAGGATAGCCAGACATTTCAATTCCAAAGTTCGTCAACGCAGCTTTGAAATTGGAGATCTAGTCCTGAAAAGAATTATGACTGCGACAGGTGTGTTTGGGCCAAATTGGGAAGGACCGTATGTAATAGGTCAGAAACTTCTTGACGGCACATTCAAGCTCACCACTGTTGATGGAGATCAAATTCCAAGGGCATGGAACAGCAATCACTTGCGTCCATACTTTACTTGAAAATTTTGTTGAAACATTGTAAAAAGAATTATGAATGTATGATTCTTGTAATTGAAAGCAATTGTGAAACTGATGCAAGTAAATAATGAAAGAATATAAAGTGGATGTAGGCCCAATTTCATGGCCGAACCACTATAAATCTTGTGTTCCTTATTATCATTATAGGTTTTCTTTGTTTTCGATATAAAAATACATAAAATGTATTGCTGAAATATCGATTTAAATTTTTGCAGACAATGGAGATAAAACTTGCGCATAATAAGACCGAGCGATTCTCACCATCATTCAACAAGCAAATTTCAAGTCACAAAGACCCCGAATTCAAATCCTAGATAGGAAATACTTCAATTGAACGGCTAATGATTTCGATAGAAACGAGCCCTTGCTGATAAATTGAGATTGTTTGAACAAACAAACATCCAATTAGGAAGCTAGTGCCCGTTCTCACGAACTTGCCTGGCAATGAAGTACACTTCCTTGGATTAAACAAGCCACTTGTGAGAGAAAGGGGAATGAAAACTTGAAAAGAAAAAAAGAGGATCGCTGAAAAGGCATAAGCAAGTGAACAGAGGAACAACCAAAGCTACCATCAGCGGCACAAGTCCTCTTCGGAGGCGCAACTCTTCGGAGGATAAAAGACCTCTAATGGGTCATACGCCACAAAAAAGAAAGTTCTCTACTCAACAAAAAAGATTGGAGGAGTCATGACCCTCCAACCATGAGAGAGTAACTTCCAGGCGATGAAAACCCTCTCTGAGGCACATTTCACCAGGAGTTGAAGTGTTATAACCGCTCTTCGGGATTTCACTTCACCAGAGTTGGAATGTAAACAAAATAAAAGCCCTCTTCGGAGGCCCATTTCACCAGGAGTTGAAGTGTTATAACCGCTCTTCGGAATTTCACTTCACCAGAGTTGGAATGTAAACAAAATAAAAGCCCTCTTCGGAGGCCCATTTCACCAGGAGTTGAAGTGTTATAACCGCTCTTCGGGATTTCACTTCACCAGAGTTGAAATGTAAACAAAATAAAAGCCCTCTTCGGAGGCACATTTCGCCAGGAGTTGAAGTGTAGCAACCGCTCTTCGGAATTTCACTTCACCAAAGTTGAAATGCAAAAACAAAGACCTTCTTGAAAGCCCACGTTTCACCAAGATTGAAATAAAACTTCCAAGTGTTGAAACGTGAAAAGGCTTTCTTCGAAGGCACAACTCTTTGGGGGTACACGTTTCACCGAGATTGAAATAAAACTTCCAAGTGTTGAAACGTAAAAAATCCCTCCTTAGAGGTACGACCCCCTCCCGGGGACACAATCAAGAAAAAAGACCTCTTTGGAAGCACACGTTTCACCGAGATTGAAATAAAACTTCCAAGTGTTGAAACGTGAAAAGGCTTTCTTCGAAGGCACAACTCTTTGGGGGTACACGTTTCACCGAGATTGAAATAAAACTTCCAAGTGTTGAAACGTGAAAAATCCCTCCTCAGAGGTACAATTTTGTATAAAAAAAATCCTCATCAAAAGCGTACTTTAACTTTCAAATGGAAAATGATCGTAAAAAGAAAAGAAGTTAAAGTACCCTTCAGAGGTCCGCTTTACCACATAGAGGAATTCACTTGGTAAAATATGCACATAAGCAAAAGAGAAAAGTGATTTCTTCGAACGACAAAGCGTAAAAACTTATACGAAGGGAGTTGTACTCTATAAAAATTTTCTTTAAAGAATAAAATAATTATTCTTTAACAAATAAGAGTGCAAGTCCCCTCGAAGTATAAAATATTGCAACAAGCTTAAGGTATGGGGGCAACATGGTATAGTAGTATAGCTGCATCAGTAAAGTAATACTCAAACAACATACCATAAGCCCGCTGCAATATTATATAAACAAACTTGTGCAAAAATAAATAGTAAATGCATTCTCAAATTCAAACAGAAGTTTGTACAAACGAAGAATCATTTTATTCAACTATAATGCAGATACAGGTTTCAAAATAAAAGCGGGGGCCGGTACCCGCACAACTCTCGGCCAGTTCATACAAAAGGCAAAAAGTTAAAATCTTCACTTCTTCTTCCCTCCTTTGGACCCTTTACTCGGTCGAATAACCAGCTTTTCAGGTCGGCCAGTGGGTATAAGGGAAGTAGGAGAGGCAGGTGTAACCGGTTCAACTTCCGGCTCCTCTTCAGTGGCGGTGATTTTCTTCCCCCTCCTCTTTGATGTCCCACGCTTCTCTCTCCTTTGTGAGGAAGACTCACTCCCCGGAGTGACAAGTTTTGATAGAACAATGTCGTCAGAAGGAGTCCGTTCCGGGGATATGTCACCTCCCTCAGGTCTCTCATCTTTCTGCTCTTGCGAAGCGATGGGATCATCCAAGCCGTGAAGAGCCTCTATTTGTTCCTCCTGTGATCCAGGTTGCGAGGCAGAAGGAGGCGCCGCCTGAAGAGATGAAGGATGGATAACCGGAGGAGTAGAAGTTTGAGCAGTGCTTGGTACTTTCTCTACAGAAGAAAAGAGGTTGAAGTCAGTAAAGAGAGGAGATGAAGGCTCATCAAGGTTGAGAAAATAGCCAAGGAGCTCATGAAACTCATGCGAAATAAATGAGTAACCCGCTTGAGCAGAATTGACAGTAGCGAGATTAACAGTGAAATTACCTGGAGAAGCTGGTTTCCTGATATCGACTTCATAAGCTTGCGCATCAGCGCTCTCATCACCCTCGTCTCCAACTTGTATGCTTGTAATCTCAGTGGTAACTTTGGTGGGAGATGCGAGATGGGAACTGGAACCAATAATGTCAACTTCAGACGAAGAAGGTGGCTGGACTAGAGTAGTTGAAGTGGTTTTCCCCAGCCGGTCCCCTTCCGTCACTTCAGTTCTTAGTTTGGCAAGTTGTTCCTTTCCCTTGGCAAGGGCAGCGCGAGCGTCATCATCAAAATAATGCCTTTCCAGGGCTGATTCGTCGTAACCGGCACCTTCAGCACCAAGCATCTCAAGAGCGGCCTCCCACACTTCAGCTAAAGTGATTTCATACTTAGGACCGAGAAAAGCGAGGCTTCCACGCCCCAAGACGCTATGCAAGTAGAAGTCGAATAATGTTGAGCCGAAGCTGTTTTTGGTCGCCTCATGAGATTCTTCGGCTGCAATTTTGCCGGCGACAGCCTCATCGCGCTCCCTTTCAGTTTTGGCAAGCTGAAGCTTAAGCATTTGTATCTCCGCCTCCTGGGAGTTGTTTTTCTTTTGAAGCTCAGCAATATCAGAGACATAGCCGTCACTGATTCTTTTTTGTGCTTCAAGCCTGTCCTCAGCGTCCCTCTGACTGGCATGAGCATCTCTAACTTGTCTGAGAAGCACTTCTTCTTTTTGAGAGTATGAAGTAGAGGAAGCAGCAAGCTCATCTTTCAACTTCTCAACCTTTGCTTCGAGCTCCTCGTTGTAGGAAGTAATGCTCCTCATTTCGGTGTCGTGCTGCTCAAGGACCTTTTGCCACTCAGCCTTATCATTTTCCATGGTGAGCATGGCCTCTAAGTTGGCACGGTTAACTCTTTGAAGCTCATCAACAAGCTTCTGCCAGTTTGACATCCTCTCGATATCGAGCTTGACTGCATCAAGATTGCGCAACATAGCAGACTTGTCGATGGGGACCAAGTCTAGGTCGAATCTCACACCCTTTAAGCACCATTGTGGAAAACGACTTTGTAAAGTGGCTGGGCCAGGTCCCACTTGAAATTTAGGCCTGCTTATTATTGTCTGGATGTCCTCCTTCCCAAGAGCAGGAGAGTCAGAAGTAATGTCAAGAGGGGCAGGGGCAGTAGGCTTTTCGGGAATAGTGGAAACATGTCTCTCACCATGTCGGGCTCGTTTGCCTGAATCTTCAGCTACATGACCTTTTCCTCGGTCGTCGTGAGATTTCCTTTTGTGCGAGTCATCACTCCTCTGCAGAGAATCATGGTGCTCATCCCTATCCCTTCTGTCATAATGCTCTTCTGCATCCCTCCTTTCACGAGCCTTTCGAGCAGCCCTCTCTTCGTCAGACTCTCTATAGGAGGGAAAGTAACGCCGATAATCATATTGACCACGCCCCCCGTAGCGTTGGAAATCCTGATAATATGATCCGCCGCGTGTCATTGAAGAATCTGAAATAAGAAAAGATAAGCTTTAGAAATCTTTAAAGTATAAGAAGATAAGTGCATAAATGTGCTGGAAAATCCTAAGTGTTGTGTGATGTGCAAGCTACACGTATTAAGCGACAAACCACTCTTTGGTGCAGAGGTGATGATAGCTTGGGTATGAGGAGTTGATGTTTGTGTTGGTGTTTGTCGAAGAAGAGACGTCGCCTCAATTACAGGAGAGATAGTTTTAGATACGTCATCTCTAAAAAGCTCCTGCGAAGTCACTATTATGTCGCTCAACCCCTCATAAACATCGTCACCATCACGCTTGGTGGGACTTGTTTTCTCAATTCCTACATCAGCTAATTCCCCGAGAGGCCGTGAAGGTTCTTCTTCTTCCTCGATCGGGGCAAGCACCGTCTTACTAGATGACCCCATAATGTCGGTAGGAGTGGAACACTTCACCAATGAAGCTTCAATATTAGACTCTTTTGATGTGAGTTGTTCGACAGTAACCGGGGCGTCAGGAGTTTTCATCGGAGAATCGGGAACTTCTGTTGGAACTTCATGAGCATGCGTAGAACGAGAAGCGTGTAGAAGCCCGTATTGGTGTAAAAATTCATCCTTCAGCAGAAATTTTATGCTCCTTTCTTCCGCAGCCACGGCACTCAACCTCTCAAAAACTTGTTTATGAATCGGATCTCTAGAAGGGAGAGGAAGTGCTGAAAAGAGCAAAGAATGAAGTTAGCAACTGAAAGATCGGATCTCGAAAAAAGTTTCAAAAACGAAAAAATGGAAACACTAGTCTTACTTCCTATTCTCCAGATGGCATAAAACCCTGGAGGACAGCGAGCAAAGAAAAACTGGTTCAAAAATCCATGAACACTTTCAGTGAGATCGGAAAGGAGCTTGCGGTTTCTAGCACTTCTCACAATAATGAGTGAAGGATGATCTTTACTCTTTGTAAACGAGCACAGATAACGAATTTCTTCAAAACTCGGTAGGCGATCAAGAGTTCTTCTAAACAAAACACACAACCCCATCAAGATGGCATAACCATTAGGATGAAGTTGAAATGGAGAGATTGTCAACCGGAGAAGAAGAGTTCGAAGGAAGTCATTAAAAGGAGGAATCGCCCCACTTAAGCACATGTGGCGGTTGACTGCAACGAAACCATAGGGAGGATTATCAGCAGTATCATTTGACCCAGGGAATAGGACATCATTTTCAGCAAAGCCAAATTGAGTGCGCAGCTGAATAAATGTTCTCAAAGATAGAATAGTCGAAGTTCTTTCCGGAGGATTCTCTATCGGAACTGTTGTCGGGAAAGTTTCTTCTTCTTGAGTTACCGCTTCATCTTCTCGATGGGAAGTCATTCTACATAAACAACTGGGTATTCAAACATGAAGGTGCACGTTTCCTAAAGTGTGTGAAGTGTTGTGTAGAATCAATCAAGCGGTAAACAAATATAACTGGAATAAAAACTAGCAAACATTTGTTAGTTATGAAATTCAGGGATTATTGTTTTAAGCCTAAATATGCAAGTAAGATGTTGGTGCAGACAAATCAGTTCAGATTGTTGATACTTTGCACTAATGCTTAACCCTAATTGATTGATTCGCAAACATTTCATGCAATATAATTAAGTTGTTTGTTTTGTCTTGACTAATCTGACATCTGACGTGGGCAGTCAATGGCAGTATTTTCGCCTTGGTTCTCTTTGTTTGTTATTTTTAGCAGGTTAGCAGCTTATAAGTTAATGCGGCATAATACAAGGAGATTCAGGCAAGTTTAAAGTTCAAAAATTCAGACAATTTAGTTCTTTGGCTCAAGGCAAATGCTCAAAGTAGGCCCATGCTCCTAAATGATAACATGTCTGAAGCTCAAGTACTAACTCGGCAACGGTTTAAAATTCTTTTGCAAGATAAAGCTAAGTCGGTAGCAGGTCAAGGTCTAAATAGTTTAACTTGGCAACTCGTTCCCCTAGGTCGCAAGCTCTGGTTCAAAAGGCAGGAATTTCTCAAGTGTTAGCTCGGTCACGATTCAAGCTTTAAAGTTTAGATCGGTAAGCTTCTTTCTGGCATTATCTCGGCCACGGTTTAAAGCTTAGATCGGCAGAATGGTAGGTCGGTGGGTCTCACTCAAGCACTAACACGGCATGATTTATGATTTGAATCGGCCAAAAGATGAGTCACCTAAAATCACTGGGTCGCGTCTAAACCAATACCTCACTCCACTCAACCCATTAGCCCGCTAACCGCTCCTCCACCAGCAAAAACCCCTATTCCATTCATACCATTATCTGCTGCCGGACCGTCCACTAAATCAGTTCGAAGTTATCGTAAATTTGTCGCATGGTAATCTCAAACGATTAGCCTAAGACGACGAGCCACTTTCATTACTTCATCGAACTTTTAATTGAGCAACCTAAGTTTCATCAACGGCAAATATGATGGAATTCGTGATGAAGCATTATGCAAGGAGGCCGTTTGAATTCAAGCGATAAAGTTTGAGAACCGATGGTAATCTACAATCAAGGGAGGAGTAGAATCACTTACGCACTGAATAGTAGGAATTACTGGTGATCAGGTATGATGGAATCGCCTTAAAGAACTCAGGAGAATTTTAATGGCGGAATCGAAATTGAGTAAATGAATAAGTGATGAAGAAGGTTGAAGGAGGCCGGCTTATATTCTGAAGTGAAATGATACGGGTCATCATGCACGAGTTAGCTGATAAGTCGTTCACGACTTACCGACCTAAGAGTGACCGAGTTAAAAGGTATCGAAGCACACGACTTAATCCCAAGGCGTATACTTCGAGGGGCAAATGTTAACCCTGCCTCGGTTACGACTCAGTGGTCCAGTACGTGAAGATGGCGCCGACTCAGGACTTAAAGGAATAGCCGACCTAACTGCTTAACATGGTGCCGACCTAACTACCTAATGAAGTTGCCGACCTAACTGCTTAACAAAGGATCCGACTTAACATGGTGCCGACCTAACTACCTAATGAAGTTGCCGACCTAACTGCTTAATAAAGGATCCGACTTAACATGGTGCCGACCTAACTACCTAATGAAGTTGCCGACCTAACTGCTTAACAAGGAATCCGACCTAATAAAGTTGCTGACCTAATTCGATCTGACTTAAGGACTTAACATGCTTACCGACCTAACTGAGTGGAACAAGTTCACGACTTACACTTGTGTCGTGACCGACTCATGGTCTGTGCTAGGACGTGCGCGACCTGGGCAAGTGAAGGGGAGTTAGTTCACGTTTAGCTCGTCAATTCATTAAATCGGCAACGACCTATTTAAGCATGCACTTCCCATTTAAGTCGGAAGCCATGCATCAGAGAGAGGGGACGACCTACGACCTGGCTTGACCCGGTGATGACTTTGAACTTGTGCAAATTCAGCGAAGAAAGATCAACACGGCTAGACCATAGTGGTGCTCTCATAAGTCAGCCACGACTTAGCTGGGTCGGGGGCGATTTAGAACCGGTTACGACTTAAGCTTAGGTCCAAGATCTAAGCCTATAAATACCAACCTACCTCCAACATTAAGGGGACTTTTTGGTCGATCAATTTCAAGCGCCATTACTCTGCCGAATTCCAGACTACTTCAACACTTAAAGCTTTTGAGATTGAAAGAACGTCTAAAAGAACTTCATAAAGAAATCATCTACATCCACCAAGGATTTGAAGATTTTTGTCAACATCGAAGTTTGAGCTACTTGTTCTAAGTCTTTTGTAATTCAAAGTGTATTGTACTTGAGAAGATTTGTATCAACTTGTAACGTGATCATCAATAAAAGTACTTAAAGTGGACGTAGGCTATACCCATAAGCCGAACCACTATAAAATTGCTGTTGTTTACTGCTTTTCCGCTATTACTTGCTTATAATTCTTTCCCGATCTATCGGGTGGTGCTTTCACAACTACACTTCACACACCGGGGTGTTAGCGTTCAAATTTATGCGTTAACAGGAGGCAGAATGTTCAAATGCACCTTATGTTGAGGAGGAAGAAGAATTGTCTGGAGATGAAGGTTGTAATCTTATGATGAGGAGGTCCTGTCTTACACCAAAGCAAGAGGAGGATTTTAGTTGGTTGAGAAGCAATATTTTTCAGTCGACATGCACTATTCTGGGAAAGGTTTGCAAGTTCGTCATTGATGCTGGAAGTTGCGATAATATTATTTCTACCGAGGCTGTGAAGAAGTTGAACTTGAAAACTGAGAAACATCCTAAACCGTACAAGCTAGCATGGTTAAGGAAGGGTGGTGAAGTGAAGGTGTGTCGAAGGGCTTGTGTGAATTTTTCCATTGGGAAGAAGTACAAAGATGAAATTTGGTGTGACATTGTAGATATGGACGTATGTCATCTGTTGTTGGGCAGACCATGGCAGTTTGATAGATCAGTTCAACATGATGGTCGTGCTAATAGTTACAGTTTCATGTTCGAGGGTACTAAAATCACTTTGGTTCCCAAGAAGCAACAACAGAAGGAGAGCAAGCTGGAGGAGATTGAGGAATTGAAAACTCTGTTGACTTTGAAGGAGTTTGTTAAGGAGGTTGAAGAGGAGCCTGAAGTCTATTTGTTGATTGGGCGAGAGAGCAGTGAAGAGGTTGAAATTCCTGAAGAAGCAAAGCCAGTTTTGAAAGAGTTTGAAGATGTGTTTCCAGAGGAGTTGCCTAAGGAGTTACCACCATTGAAAGACATTCAACATCAAATTGATCTTGTTCCAGGAGCAGTGTTACCACATAGACCACATTACCGAATGAGTCCGAAGGAACATGAAGAGTTACGAAAGCAGGTGGAAGAATTACTTGAGCAGGGACGTGTTCAGGAAAGCTTGAGTCCTTGTGCTGTGCCAGCTTTGTTAGTACCGAAGAAGGATGGAACATGGAGAATGTGTACAGATAGTCGAGCTTTGAACAAGATTACTGTTCGTTACAGATTTCCTATGCCGAGGTTGGATGATTTGTTAGACCAGTTGAGTGGGGCAACTATATTTTCGAAGATTGATTTGAAGAGTGGTTATCACCAAATTTGGATTAGACCTGGAGATGAATGGAAGACAGCTTTCAAGACAAGAGAGGGGTTATACGAATGGTTGGTTATGCCATTTGGTTTGTCAAATGCACCTAGTACATTCATGCGAGTGATGAATCAAATCTTTAGACCATTCATTGGGAAGTTCGTGGTGGTTTATTTCGATGATATTCTGATATACAGCAGGAGTACGGAAGAGCATGTTCAACATTTGAGGGAAGTATTGATTATTCTTCGTGAGGAACAATTTTATGCTGCTGCAAAGAAGTGCGTGTTTATGACACATAGTGTTTTATTTTTGGGTTATGTTGTTTCAGGAGAAGGTATTCAAGTAGATCAGAGTAAAGTTGAAGCAGTCAGAAATTGGCCAGAGCCGAGAACTATCATCGAAGTTAGAAGTTTTCATGGATTGGCATCATTCTACCGAAGGTTCATTCCACACTTCAGTAGCGTGATGGCACCAGTTACCGATTGCATGAAAGGGAAGCAGTTTGTATGGTCAGAGGAAGCGGGAGTTGCTTTTGAACGAATCAAAGAACTATTGACGACAGCACCAATTCTTGTTTTACCGAATTTTCAGTTGTTGTTTGAATTGCACACTGATGCGTCGAAGGTGGGAATTGGAGGAGTCTTGAGTCAGAATGGGAAACCCGTTGCTTATTTCAGTGAGAAGTTGTCAGGGGCGAAGATGAGATACAGCACATATGACGTTGAATTCTATGCTGTGGTGCAAACGATTAAACATTGGAGACATTATCTATTTCAAAAGGAGTTTGTTCTGTACACTGATCATGAGGCGTTGAAGCATTTGCAGGGGTAGGACAAGATTTCAACGAGACATGCATCATGGATCGCGTATTTACAGCAGTTTACCTTTGTTGTTAAGCACAAATCTGGGGTGACGAATCGGGTGGCTGATGCTTTGAGTAGAAGGAGTCATTTGTTAACAACATTGAAGGCTGAAGTGACGGGGTTTGAATTACTGCCCGAGATGATTGAAGAAGATCCTTACTTTGTGAAATATGTTGAGAAAGTGAAGGAAGGGAGTACTGATGAATTTATGATGATGGATGGATTTTTGTTTAAAGGAAATCGGTTATGTATTCCTGAGAGCAGTTTGAGAATGAAAATTATCAAGGAGTTGCATGAAGAAGGCCATGTGGGTAGAGATCGTACATTGCAATTGGTTTCTCAATCTTATTTTTGGCCGTCAATGAGAAAAGAAGTTGAAAGATTTTTGAGAGATGCCATATTTGCCAGGTTTCAAAGGGAACAGCGACGAATGCAGGGTTGTATATGCCATTACCTGTACCATTTAAGCCATGGGTTGATATCAGCATGGATTTCGTTTTGGGTTTGCCTAGAACTCAAAGGGGAAATGATTCGATATTTGTTGTAGTGGACAGATTTTCGAAGATGGCACATTTTATTGCCTGCAAGAAGACAGCGGATGCAGTTCGAGTGGCACAATTATTCTTTAAGGAGGTGTATCGATTGCATGGTTTACCAGAATCTATTGTTTCTGATCGGGATACTCGTTTTCTGAGTCACTTTTGGTTAAGTTTGTGGAAGATGGTGGGAACAAAGCTGAAGTTTAGTAGCGCTTATCATCCGCAAACTGATGGACAGACAGAAGTTGTAAACAGGTCATTGGGAAATTTGTTACGATGTCTTGTACAGGATAATTTGAGAAGTTGGGACATGAAGTTATGCCAAGCAGAATTTGCTCATAATCATGCCAAGAATCGCAGTACGGGATTCAGTCCATTTCAGATTGTATATTCAAATTTACCAAGGGGGCCATTGGATTTAGCAGTAGTACCACAACCGAAGTTGACAGTTAAACGAGCTGCTGATTTTGTTGGTGAGCTGGCTGAATGTCATAAAATCGTTCAGGAACGATTGGAAAAAGCGAATGAGAAGTATAAGAAGTCTGCAGATTTGAAACGACGAAATGTTGAATTTAACAAAGGCGATTTGGTGTATGCTGTGTTGACAAAGGATCGTTTTCCAGTGGGCGCTTATAATAAGCTGAAAGCCAGAAAAATTGGTCCAGTTGAAGTTTTGAAGAAAATCAATGAGAATGCTTATCAATTAAAGCTACCAGATGATGTTTATACTTCTGATGTTATTAACGTCAAACATTTAATTCCATATCATGGAGGTGAGATTGTTGAGAAAGAATTTACAAATTCGAGGTCGAATTTTTCTCAACCAGGGGAGGATGATGTAGCACGATCTAAAGGAGTTTCGGGTTTAAACCGTAAGGCGCGCACGACTCAGGTGAAGGAGTCATATGGGAAAGTGGCAACTCTTAACAGCTTAAGTCGTTCGTGCTTGATGAGTCGCACACGACTCAACGGCTCATCCATAAGTCGTTTACGACTTAACATGAAGAAGGATAAAGTTTCAGCAAGTAAAGATCTTGAGTCAGAGGAAGGACACGAGTTACGACTCAATGGGAGTTTAAATAGTTCTGGAGTGATGAGTCGTACACGACCTAACTGCATGGCCATGAGTCGTCCACGACTCATCAAGAAGCAAAAGGGAAGTCCAGTAATTGAAGGCCATAAGGTGGGGACGGGTTACGACCTAGATGAGTCGTTCGGAGTTGACTCGGTTGAAGGAATCTGCTGCAAGGAAGCTTGGGAGCTTGAGTCGTTGGAAGTATGCTGAGTCGGGAAAGTCTTGAGTCGGTCATGTATTGAGTCGGTGAAGTCT
The DNA here is from genome assembly GCA_030765085.1 of Allium cepa. Classification (NCBI taxonomy): domain Eukaryota; kingdom Viridiplantae; phylum Streptophyta; class Magnoliopsida; order Asparagales; family Amaryllidaceae; genus Allium; species Allium cepa. The sequence continues at coordinate 866,661,252 of CM060943.1, read as the reverse complement.
TGAGTCGGCCTTGTATTGAGTCGCGTACTTTCTTAAGTCGTATCATTTTGGGGTCGTGTATGTATGTGTTGTAATATAAGTCGTGAGTCGCTGTCTGTTGCATTTCCTTGAGTCTTAAAGCGTTGGAGTTGAGTCGTTTAAGCCGTGTGTTGGTGAGTCGCCGCTGTCCAGGTTGTGCCTTTAGGAGTTGGGTCGTGCTTGGGAATGAGTCGGTGCCGACTCAATGAGTCGTAAGTCGCAAACGACTCAAGGACCAGGGTTGTAAACCTCTATAAATACGCGTGTGTTGTAAATCTTTAGGTTGGTTGATTTTTGAAATAAAATTTCTTGTTGATTGCTTTGTGCTTTCTTCTCCAATTGGTAGTTGAGTGTAATCTCCTATCTCCACTTACGTCATTCGAGTGCGCTCGAATCCACGTTTGTTGAAGCCGATTCACGGAATCTAGTGCGCTAGATCAACGTGCGAAGAATCGTAGATCTTCTTTCTCGGCATCGTGCGCGATCAACGGGACGAAGATAGCTAGAATCCGGTATCTTTGGATCAACGGATTTGGGCCTTGCAGTATTCTCAACTCACCGATTGCTACATTCCATCGATTAAAGTTTGTTTCGAATTATCCGCTGCGTCACATGCATTGTTATGCACAGGGCCCAGCAACTATTAGTCCCACGTTGTCAAATTAAAAGAACTGAAAGCCCAAATTATATTACCCGAGTCTTCAGTCAGCGTGGCATCTTGCATCACTGCTGGAGGGGGCGAGAGGTCTTTTTGTGGCTGCCGTGGTGGCATAGGTGGGATCATCATGATAAGTGTCGGGGAGACGGGGATCTGGCGAACATTGCAGAGATTGAGTATAGCAGTGACCGATTCGTGGATGTCGAAGCCCATGTTGGTAGGCAGGTTGTATTCTTTACTTTCATGCTGCTCCATCTCCCAGTAGCTTTTTCGGTTGGCACCGGTACCAGGTTCGGTTCTTGCGTTTCTGGACTCGTAGTGGCGGACCCTTTTGTACTCGTGGAGGAGGTTGTCCCATTAGTCATTGCACCGGTTCTGTGACGCAGTGGATAATAACAAATCGATATAGATCGATGAAAGTAGCAAACGGTGGATTGAAGATACTGAAATGCCCAAATTCATTGATCACAAAGATACCGAATTCTAGCTATCTTCAACACGTTGATCGCGCACGATACCGTGAGAGAAGATCTACAATTCTTCAAACGTTGATCAAGCGCACTTGATACCGTGAATTGGCTTCAACGATCGTTGAATCGAGCGCACTCGATTAACCGAAAGTGGAGATAGGAGATTACACTCAACTACCAATTTAAGATGAAAGCACACAGCAGTCAACAAGAATTTTATTCAACAAAAACAACCCCCAAAAAATTACAACACACTCCCTATTTATAGCATTTTTTGGCACCTGACCCTTAAGTCGTTGCCGACCTAACACTTCTTAAGTCGTTGCCGACCTAACAAACCCACATAACAACGCATACGACTCCATTACAACCATTTGTACACAACTTATGATTTACAATATACGGCCGACCTAACTAGGTACGACCTAAAACACAACCGACTTAAGAACCGAACGACTTAAAAAACAACACAGAACTATCAACACGCGACCTAAACACGACCGACTTATCACATACGACTCACACTAGGTCGTTGCTCCTCCTGTATCCTTATGTCGTAGCCGACTTAAGTCTTTAGGTCGCAGATGCCTCAAAGCGGTTTCATTGACTCGCAGCTCCTCCTCACGTGAATCTTTAGGTCGGAAACGACCTATATCTTCCTTCTTAAGTCGTGGACGACTTAGAACCATGCTGTTAGCTCGCATACGACTCATCCATCCCGAACGACTTAAGCCCCCGTTAAGTCGTAACTCCTTTTCATCTTCTTTGTTAGGTCGTGGTTCTTTCTCACAGACTTTGTTAAGTCGTGGACGACTTAAGATCGCCTTCTTAGGTCGTGATTGACTCAAGTCTTGAAGGTTTGGGCCTTGCACTGCTCCATCTCTGTCCTGGACTGCATCATCCTCCCTAGGTTGAGAAAAATTCGTCCTCGAATTTGTAAATTCTCCCACATCGGATTGTTCATCCCCATATTATGGTATAAGATGCTTAACATTGAACACGTCAGAAGTGTATACATCCTCCGGCAGCTTCAACTTATAAGCATTTTCATTAATCCGTTTCACAACTTCTACAGGACCAATTTTTCTGGCTTTCAACTTGTTATAAGCGCCCACTGGAAAACGATCCTTGGTTAACACAGCATAAACCAAATCACCCTCATTAAACTCAACATTTCTTCGCTTCATATCTGCGGTTCTTTTATACTTCTCATTTGCTCTCTCCAATCGTTCCTGAACGATTTTATGACACTCGGTCAATCCATCAACAAAATCTACAGCTCGTTTAACCGTCCCCTTTGGTTGTGGTAGTACCGTTAAGTCCAACGGTCCCCTTGGTAAATTTGAATATACAACCTGAAATGGATTGAATCCTGTACTACGATTCATCGCATGATTATGAGCAAACTCTGCTTGACATAACTTCATATCCCAACTTTTCAAATTATCTTTCACAAGACACCGTAGTAAATTTCCCAATGATCTATTCACAACCTCTGTCTGTCCATCTGTTTGCGGATGATAGGCGCTGCTAAAGTTTAACTTCGTTCCAACCATCTTCCACAAACTTACCCAAAAGTGACTCAGAAAACGAGTATCCGTATCTGACACAATAGATTCTGGCAATCCATGAAGTCGATAGATCTCTTTGAAAAATAACTGAGCAACATGAACAGCATCCGCCGTCTTCTTACATGCAATAAAATGTACCATCTTCGAGAAACGATCTACCACAACATATATAGAGTCATTCCCCCTTTGAGTTCTCGGCAAACCCAATACGAAATCCATACTAACGTCCACCCAAGGTTTTGTAGGTACAGGTAAAGGCGTATACAAACCCGCATTTGTAGCTGTCCCTTTCGAAACTTGACAAACATGACATCTCTGAACAAACCTTTCAACTTCCTTCCTCATCGATGGCCAATAGTAGGATTGAGAGATTAACTGCAATGTTTGGTCTCTACCCACATGTCCTTCCTCATGAAGCTCCTTTACTATCTTCATTCGCAAGCTACAATCCGGTACACACAATTGATTCCCCTTAAACAAGAACTCATCAATCAACACAAATTCATCAGAACTTCCCTCCTTGACTTTTTCAACAAATTTCTTATAGTAAGGATCTTCTTTGATCAGCTCTGGCAATAATTCAAACCCTGTCACCTCAGCTTTCATCGTTGTCAATAAATGACTTCTCCTACTCAAAGCATCAGCTACACGATTCGTTACCCCAGATTTGTGCTTCACAACAAAAGTAAACTGCTGCAAATAAGCAATCCACGATGCATGTCTCGATGAAATCTTAGCCTGCCCTTGCAAATGCTTCAAAGCCTCATGATCAGTGTAAAGAATAAACTCTTTCTGAAATAGATAATGTCTCTAGTGCTTCACAGCTTGAACAATTGCATAAAATTCAACATCATAAGTACTATATCTCAACTTAGCTCCAGATAACTTCTCACTGAAATAAGCAACTGGTCTTCCCTTCTGACTCAAAACTCCACCAACTCCAACCTTCGAGGCATCGGTATGTAATTCAAATAACGACTGAAAATCCGGTAAAACTAGAATTGGTGCGGTCGTCAATAGTGTCTTGATTTTCTCAAAAGCAACCCCTGCTTCCTCTGACCACTCATACTTCTTTCCTTTCATGCAATCGGTTACAGGTGCCATCACACTACTAAAATGTGGAATGAATCTTCGATAGAAAGATACCAATCCATGAAAACTCCTCACTTCAATAATTGTCATTGGCTGTGGCCAACTCCTGACAGCTTCTACTTTACTTTCATCCACTTGAATTCCTTCCTTCGATAGAACATATCCCAGAAACAAAACACTGTCCGTCATAAACACGCACTTCTTTGTTGCAGCATAAAATTTCTCCTGCCGTAGAATCAACAGTACTTCACGCAAATGTTGGACATGCTTTTCCATACTCCCACTGTAGATCAAAATATCATCAAAGTAAACTACCACAAACTTCCCAATGTGTGGTCTGAAAATCTGGTTCATCACTCTCATAAAAGTACTCGGTGCATTAACCAAACGGCATAACCAACCGTTCGTACAAACCTTCCCTCATTTTGAAAGCAATCTTCCATTCATCACCCGGTCTAATACGAATTTGATGGTATCCACTCTTCAAGTCAATCTTTGAAAACACAATAGCTCCACTCAACTGATCTATCAAATCATCAAACCTCGGCATAGGAAATCTGTACCTCACAGTGATCTTGTTTAGAGCCCGACTGTCCGTACACATTCTCCACGAACCATCCTTCTTTGGCACCAATAAAGCTGGCACTGTACAAGGACTCAAGCTCTCCTCAACACGCCCTTGTTCTAACAACTCCTCCACCTGCCTTCTCAGTTCCTCATTCTCCTTAGGACTCATCCTATAATGTGGCCTGTGTGGTAATACCGCCCCTGGCACAAGATCTATTTGATGTTGAATATCCCTCAACGGCGGTAATTCCGTTGGTAACTCCTCAGGAAAAACATCGTCAAACTCTTCTAATACTGGCTTCACTTCCTCTGGAACTTCAACAGATTCAGTGGCTTCATGTCCAATCAACAAAAATACCTCTGGACTCTTTTTTACTTCTTCAATAAATTCCTTCAAAGTCAATAAAGTCTTCAGCTCCTCAATCTCTTCAGATTTACTTTCTTCCTGTTGTCTCTTCTTTGGAACTAAAATAATCTTAACACCTTCAAACATAAAACTGTAGCTATTGGTCCGACCGTCATGTTGCACTGCTCGATCATACTGCCACGGTCTTCCCAAAAGTAAGTGACAAACATACATCTCAACCACATCACACCAGATCTCGTCTTTATATTTCTTCCCAATAGAAAATGGAACTCGAACTCGCCTGTCCACCTTCACCTCTCCTCCTTTTCTCAGCCACGCTAACTTGTAAGGATTAGGATGTTTCTCCGTCTTCAACTTCAGCTTTCTCACAGCTTCAGCGGAAATAATATTGTCAACACTTCCAGCGTCAATCACAAATTTACAAACCTTTCCCAGAATAGTGCATGTTGACTGAAAGATGTTACTCCTCAACCAACTAGCTTCTTCTTCTTGCTTCGATATTAAACAAGACCTCCTCATCATTAGATTACATCCTTCATCTCCTGACGCAACATCCTGTTCATCCTCCTCAACTGGACTAGAATAACCTTCCCCAACATCCTCACCTTCAACTTCAGCGATCATAGTTCGTTTCTTCGACTTCGGACATTCATTACTCGTGTGACCCACTTCCTGACAATTGTAACATTTGAAACTGTTGTTGACCTTTGCCTTCGTAACTTCATTCACAACTGGTTTACTGACAGATTTCGAAACATTGGAATTTCCACTAACACCCTTCACTTGATTGTTGGAATTAGTAAACACACGCCTTCCCTGCTTCTCCCAAGCCAACGCTTTCTGATGTGCTTCTGCTACAGATCTAGGATCAAACATATTCACCATATCTTGAATCTGCATTCGCAACCCTCTAACAAATCTAGCAGTCAGCTGTTCCTCTGTCTCCATAATGTCATTTCGAGCAATCAGTTGATAAAATTCATCAGCATAATCATTAACAGTCTTCGTCCCTTGCCTCAGATTCTGCAACCTCTGGTACATGAGTGATTGATAGTTATAAGGTAAAAATGTAGCTTTCATCAACTTCTTCATCTTCTCCCATGATTCAATCTTCGACTTTCCCATTCTCTCCCGTGTAAGTTTAGTTTGCTGCCACCATGCTAAAGCTCTTCCCCTTAACCTAGTAGCAACCAACTTCACTGGACGATTCTCCGGGACCTCTTTGAAATCAAAGATCTCTTCAACATTAGACAACCAATCAAGAAATTCTTCTGCTACCATTCCACCCTTGAATTCTAGAATTTCCATCTTCATACCCGATTCCCATCGACGATCATCATCTACATCTCGATATGAATTTCGAATTTGGTCTCGATCTCGATAATGAATGCTAGCTCTATCACCTTCTTCATCAACATCAAATGTACGTCTATATCGTTCTCGACCATTATCATCCCTTCGATCACGCATGTCTCTTCTACTATGTCTCTCTTCTTCTCTATATGGTTCATCTTCAAACTCACGTGGAGTTCTTCTCTCTTCATGTCCATAGTCATGGTGATCTCTCCTTGATGAAATTGATGTTTCTCTTCCCTCTCTAAAAGATTGTGGTGATACCCTTCTCGCTTCCGTAACCGATGGCAAAACTCTGTTTCCTCCATGGTTCAAGATTGGTGATCTCCTCCTTTGATTTTGATTCAAATCATTCATCAACTTCTCTAACTTTCCAATGCCTTCATCAAACTTCTCATTTATACATTGTTCCATTTGCTCGGCCTCTTCTCTTCTATACAACGCTTCGACATTCTGATGACGATTAGCTCTCCTTGGCGGCATGATTGTACTTCACAACACTTCAACAAATGCTTCAAAAAAAAGTCTTCAACTCAAACTTGAACAACAAGTCACGGCCTCAAGCACTTTACTTGAAACTTCAAAACAAACTTCACCAAGGCTCGGCTACTTCTCACAAGTATACACGGCCTACCTTCAACAAATGATACCAAACTGATGCACGGCCCAAACTTATCACAAAGTGATGCTCGGCTATCCTTTCAACTCAAATCAAATTCAAACAACTTCCACACTTTGATCCAAAATGGAATGGATCGAAAGCTTCTAACTTGTTGCAACTTCAAGATGAACACGATGAACACCAACTTCAAACTCCTTGGCTCCAAGACTTGGCTTAGCTAGGATTGGCTAAATCAAGCTCTGATTCCAAAAAATGACGCAGTGGATAATAACAAATCGATATAGATCGATGAAATTAGCAAACGGTGGATTGAAGATACTGAAATGCCCAAATTCGTTGATCACAAAGATACTGAATTCTAGCTATCTTCGATACGTTGATCGCGCACGATACCGTGAGAGAAGATCTACAATTCTTCAAACGTTGATCAAGCGCACTTGATACCGTGAATTGGCTTCAACGATCGTTGAATCGAGCGCACTCGATTAACCGAAAGTGGAGATAGGAAATTACACTCAACTACCAATTTAAGATGAAAGCACACAACAATCAACAAGAATTTTATTCAACAAAAACAACCCCCAGAAAATTACAACACACTCCCTATTTATAGCATTTTTGACACCTGACCCTTAAGTCGTTGCCGACCTAACACTTCTTAAGTCGTTGCCGACCTAACAAACCCACATAACAACACATACGACTCCATTACAACCATTTGTACACAACTTATGATTTACAATATACGGCGGACCTAACTAGGTACGACCTAAAACATAACCGACTTAAGAACCGAACGACTTAAAAAACAACACAGAACTATCAACACGCGACCTAAACACGACCGACTTATCACATACGACTCACACTAGGTCGTTGCTCCTCCTGTATCCTTATGTCGTAGCCGACTTAAGTCTTTAGGTCGCAGATGCCTCAAAGCGGTTTCATTGACTCGCAGCTCCTCCTCACGTGAATCTTTAGGTCGGAAATGACCTATATCTTCCTTCTTAAGTCGTGGACGACTTAGAACCATGTTGTTAGCTCGCATACGACTCATCCATCCCGAACGACTTAAGCCCCCGTTAAGTCGTAACTCATTTTCATCTTCTTTGTTAGGTCGTGGTTCTTTCTCACGGACTTTTTTAAGTCGTGGACGACTTAAGATCGCCTTCTTAGGTCGTGGTCGACTCAAGTCTTGAAGGTTTGGGCCTTGCACTGATCCAACTCTGTCCTGGACTGCATCATTCTGGGAGCGGAGGCAGCCGTGGGCGCAACAGTAGTTCTCAATCCACTTCCAGCGTGGCCGGGCGGGGCATTGGTAGGGGAAGGGGAATGATGCAGTGTTATAGCATCGGTCGTTGTGGAGGCGTTTCACGGTGATGAAGGTCAACATTTCCTGAACCATCCAGTTGCCCTTCCAGTTGTTCATAGGAGGGATTGGAGGTTGTTGTTGGGCGTTGGGAGTTGGGAGTTGGGTTCGGGTTGGGAGACGGAAACGGATTCGCCATAGCCGTGGGCAATGATGAATTTGAGGTAGCTTTTATTTCAGTGGAGGGGAATGGGATGAAGATAGTTACGGGGATTTAAATGTTTTAATTGGAGTTCTATTTAATTTTTTGGCGGCTATGGGAGTAATAAATGTTTGTACATGTAGGTGAAATGGGATTGTGCAAGGGATTATAATTGGAAGAGGGTATATTTGTGAAATGTAACGTGAAATGGGTGAGTTACGTTGAATTTAGAATTGTAATTAGTTCATACAGCCACGTTAGAGGTTGAAAAATCAGTTGTACTTTGGGCATTTGATGCAGCCTAGGAAGCGAATTCGGCGATGTAAATCGAATCCGTCCAGAATCTCACATGATTAGCGGAAATAATCGGTGAATCGATGATAAATCGGTGAATTCAAGAATACCCAAATGCTCAAATCCGTTGATCACGAAGATACCGGATTCTAGCAATCTTCGACACGTTGATCGCGCACGATAACTTGAAAGAATATCTACAATTCTTCGAACGTAGATCAAGCGCACTTTATTCCGTGAATTGGCTTCAACAATCGCCGATTCGATCGCACTCGAATGTCGAAAAGTGGAGATAGGAGATAACACTCAACTACCAATTTTAATGGAGGCACAAAGCACAAACCAATTTTTATTCAAAAATCAACAACCTTTACAAATGACATCACTCCCCTATTTATAGGGAAAGTACAACACACACACGACTTAACAAGTTACAATATCATATGACTTAACAAAAGTACATCACAAACAGTACAAATGGTTTACAAAAATACCGACATTCAATGACACAACGACTTAAGAAATACAGACGACTTGACAATAAACGATTTAACAAACAACGACTTAAGAAACAAACGACATAACAATTTGGGCAGAGCGACTTAACAAATGCAGCATCCAGGCATCCATGAGCGATTTAAGAACTTCAGCGACTTAAGATAGCTCGTTCGCGACTTAAGAATTTCAGCGACCTAGGCGATTCACGCTCGCGACTTACTGGAAGTTGAAACTTGCTCGCGACCTACTGGAAGCGACTTAAGGCAAATGTCGTTCGTAGGGAATTTGCTCGCGACCTAGGCGATTCACGCTCGCGGCTTACTAGAATTCTGGAGCAGCATAGGTCGTTCGCCTTCTAGAGTATCTGCGCGAGACCTAGGGAGGAGGAGGAGCGACTTACGACCTAGGCTTCGCGAGTGCTGGATTTGCTCGCGATTTACTGTACGCCGTTCGCGACTTAGGGCTTTGTGATTTTGAGGAATGTCGTTCGACCTAGCGTTTCTCGATTCAAGGGATCGCGCTGCATCATCCTCCCCTGGTTGAAAAGAATTCGTCCTCGAATTTAAAAGTTCTTCCCCATTGGTTTGTACATCTCCATAATAAGGTATAAGATGTTTAACATTAAACACGTCAGAAGTGTACACATCTTCCGGCAGCTTCAACCTATAAGCATTTTCATTGATCCGTTTCACAATCTTTACAGGACCAATCTTTCGAGCTTTAAGTTTATTGTATGCTCCCACTGGAAAACGATCCTTCGTTAGTACAGCATATACTAAATCTCCTTCATTAAATTCATTACTTCTTCTCTTCAGATCCGCTGATCGTTTATACTTCTCATTTGTCTTCTACAATCATTCCTGAACGATTCTATGGCATTCTGTCAACCCATCAACAAAATCAGCGGCCCGCTTAACTGTCCCCTTCGGTTGAGGCACTATCGTTAAATCCAACGGCCCCTTTGGCAAGCTTGAATATACAATCTGAAATGGACTGAAACACGTACTACGATTAACTGCATGGTTGTGTGCAAATTCAGCTTGACATAACTTCGAATCCCAACTCTTCAAATTGTCATCTACTAGGCATCGCAAGAGATTACCCAAGGATCTGTTTACAACTTCAGTTTGTCCATCCGTCTGTGGATGGTAAGCACTACTGAATTTCAGCTTTGTTCCCACCATCTTCCACAAACTCAGCCAAAAATGACTCAGAAATCTGGTATCCCTGTCCAAAACTATAGATTCTGGTAAACCATGCAAGCGATAGATCTCTCTAAAGAACAACAGTGCCACATGGACCGCATCTGCCGTTTTCTTACAAGCTATGAAATGTGCCATCTTCGAAAATCTATCCACCACAACATATATAGAATCATTCCCTTGTTGAGTTCTTGGCAAACCCAAAACGAAATCCATGCTAACATCAACCCATGGTCTTGTAGGCACAGGCAATGGCCCATACAACCCTGCATTTGTCGCTGTCCCCTTCGAAACCTGACAAATATGACACCTCTGAACAAATTTTTCAACTTCCTTCCTCATTGACGCCCAAAAATAAGATTTTGAATCAACTGTAACATACGATCATGGCCCACGTGTCCTTCCTCATGCAATTCTTTGTTAATCGTCATTCGTAAACTGCAGTCTGGAATACACAACTGATTTCCTTTGAACAGAAAACCATCTACCAACACAAACTTATCAGTACTCTCATCCTTGACTTTCTCAACAATCTTCGCAAAGTAAAGATCTTCCTCAAATAATTCTGGCAATAGTTAAAATCCTGTCACCTCAACCTTCATCGTTGTCAACAAATGATTCCTCCTGCTCAAGGCATCAGCTACACGATTCGTCACCCCCGATTTGTGTTTTACAACAAAAGTAAACTGCTGTAGATACGCGACCCATGAAGCATGTCGGGCTGAAATTTTGTCCTGCCCTTGCAAATGTTTCAAAGCTTCGTGATCCGAATAAAGAACAAACTCCTTCTGAAACAGATAATGTCTCCAGTGTTTCACGGATTGAACAATCGCGTAAAACTCCACATCATAAGTGCTATATCTCAACTTGGCTCCAGACAATTTCTCACTGAAATAAGCAACTGGTCTTCCATTCTGACTCAATACTCTACCAATCCCAACCTTTGAAGCATCAGTGTGTAACTCGAACAATATTTGAAAATCCTGCAATACTAGAATTGGAGCTGTCGTCAACAGTGTCTTGATCTTCTCAAAAGCAACCCCTGCTTCCTTTGACCACTCAAACTTCTTTCCTTTCATGCATCCGGTTACAGGTGCCATCACACTGCTAAAATGTGGAATGAATCTTCGATAAAAAGATACCAACCCATGAAAACTTTTCACTTCAGTAATTGTCTTGGGTTGTGGCCAACTCCTGACAGCTTCTACTTTGCTTTCATCCACTTGAATACCTTCCTTTGACAGAACGTACCCCAGAAACAAAACACTGTGCGTCATGAACACGCACTTCTTCGTTGCTGCATAGAATTGCTCCTATCATAGAATCAACAGCACTTCTCGCAAATGCTGGATATGTTCTTCCATACTCCCACTATAGATCAAAATATCGTCAAAATAAACTACTACGAACTTCCCAATAAATGGTCTGAAAATCTGGTTCATCATTCTCATAAAAGTACTAGGAGCATTTGACAAGCCAAACGGCATCACCAGCCATTCGTATAGACCCTCTCTAGTTTTAAAAGCAGTCTTCCACTCATCACCCGGTCTAATACGAATCTGGTGGTATCCACTCTTCAAGTCAATCTTTGAGAACACAACAGCCCACTCAACTGATCAATCAAATCATCGAACCTCGGCATAGGAAACCTGTATCTCACAGTAATCTTGTTTAGTGCCCGACTGTCCGTACACATCCGCCAAGTCCCATCCTTCTTCGGTACCAATAAGGCTGGCACTGCACAAGGACTCATGCTCTCCTGAGCACGCCTTTGTTCTAACAACTCCTCCACATGCCTTCTCAGTTCCTCATGCTCCTTAGGACTCATCCTGTAGTGTGGTCGATGCGGCAATACGGCTCCTGGAACAAGATCTATTTGATGTTGTATGTCCCGCAATGGTGGTAACTCCTTTGGCATCTCTTCTGGAAATACATCTTCAAACTCTTCCAACACCGGCTTTACTTCTTCAGGAATTTCAACAGATTCAGTAGCTTCGTGTCCAATCAACAAGAACACCTCTGGACTCTCCTCTACTTCTACAACAAACTTCTTCAAAGTCAACAAAGTCTTCAGTTCCTCAATCTCTTCTGACTTGCTCTCTCCTTGCTGTCTCTTCTTCGGAACTAAAATGATCTTAATACCTTCAAACATAAAGCTGTAGCTATTGGTTCGACCATCATGTTGCACTGCTCGGTCATACTGCCATGGTCTTCCCAAAAGTAAGTGACAAATATCCATCTCCACAACATCACACCAGATCTCGTCTTTATACTTCTTCCCAATAGAAAATGGAACATGAACTTGCCTGTCACCTTCACCTCTCCTCCTTTCCTTAACCACGCTAACTTGTATGGATTTGGATGCTTCTCCGTCTTCAACTTCAACTTTCTCACGGCTTCAGTAGAAATGATATTGTCACAACTTCCCACGTCAATCACAAATTTACAAACCTTCCCCAGTATAGTGCATGTCGACTGAAAGATGCTAATCCTTAGCCAACTAGCCTCATCCTCTTGCTTTGGTGTTAAATAAGACCTCCTCATCATTAGATTACATCCTTCATCTCCCGACGCGATATCATGTTCGTCCTCCTCAACTGGACTAGAATAACCTTCACCAACATCCTCACCCTCCATTTCAGCAATCATAGTTCGCCTCTTCGGTTTCGAACATTCATTGCTCTTGTGGCCAAATTCTTGAAAATTAAAGCACTTGATAATATTGATGACCTTGGTCTTTGCTACCTCATTGACAACCGGTTTAGTAACAGCCTTTGAAACAGTAGTATTGCTACTAGCTCTCTTCACTTGATTGTTGGAATTTGTAAACACACCACCTCCTTGTCTTCACTGCTTCTCCCAAGCCAACGCTTTCTGGTGCGCTTCAGCCACAGATCTAGGGTCAAACATATTTACCATATCCTGGATCTGGATCTTCAACCCTCCAACAAATCTAGCGGTCAACTGTTCTTTCGTCTCCATGATGTCATTTCAAGCAATCAGTTGATAAAACTCATCAGCATAATCATTAACAGTCTTTGTCTCCTGCCTCAGGTTCTGCAAACGTTGGTACATTAGAGATTGATAATTGTAAGGTAAGAAAATAGCTTTCATTAACTTCTTCATCTTCTCCCATGTAATAATCTTTGACTTCCCCATTCTCTCCCGTGTAAGTTTAGTCTGCTGCCACCACGCCATAGCTCTCCCTCTCAATCTTGTAGCAACCAACTTCACTCTACGATTCTCGGAAACTTCTTTGAAGTCAAAAATTTTCTCAACATTTGAAACCCAATCCAAAAATTCCTCTGTAACCATACCACCCTTGAATTTCGAAATTTCCATTTTCATTCCCAATTCCCATCTACGGTCATTTTCATATTCTCTAGCTCGACTCCACACGTGACCTCGATCTCGGTAATGAACACTTCCTCTATCACCATCAAACTCCTCATCGAAATCTGACGCATAACGTTGTCGATCATGACCACCAACATCTCTACCACCTCCATTTCTTCGATCTACATTCCTCTGATCACGATAATCCACATCTCTCCGATTTCGTTCATCAACATTCCTTTCACGAGCGTCAACATTCCTACGATCATGATCTCCTCTTCTCTCTCGATCTGACTGTGGTGAAACTCTGTTTTCCCCATGACTCAATTCAAGTGAAACCCTTCTTCTACTTTGATTCATTTCAAGCATCATTCTCTCTAATCGACCAATTCCCTCATTCAACTTCTCATTGAAACTCTCGTTGATTCGTTGCTCCATTTCATCGGCCTCTTCTCTTCCATACAAAGCATTAATATTGCGATGACGTTGAGTTCGTCTTGGTGGCATGATTGAACTCAAACAAATTCAAAAAAATTCAAATACTTTCTGAACTTTGACCCAAATGATATGGATCGAAACTTCCAACTTGTTGCAACTTCACGATGAACATGATGAACACCAAACTTCTCAACAATTGCAAATCCCGATCTCCAAACATCAAATGATGCAAACTCCTTGCAATCTAGCTCTGATACCAAACTGATGCAGCCTAGGAAGCGAATTCGGCGATGTAAATTGAATCCGTCTAGGATCTCTCACGATTAGCGGAAATAATCGGTGAATCGATGATAAATCGGTGAATTCAAGAATACCCAAATGCCCAAATCCGTTGATCACGAAGATACCAGATTATAGCAACTTTCGACACGTTGATCGCACACGATACCGTGAAAGAAGATCTACAATTCTTCGAACGTTGATCAAGCGCACTTGATTCCGTGAATTGGCTTCAACAATCGTCGATTCGAGCGCACTCGAATATCGAAAAGTGGAGATAGGAGATAACACTCAACTACCAATTTTAATGGAGGCACAAAGCACAAACCACTTTTTATTCAAAAATCAACAACCTTTACAAATGACATCATTCCCCTATTTATAGGGAAAGTACAACACACGCACGACTTAACAAGTTACAACATCATATGACTTAACAAAAGTACATCACAAACAGTACAAATGGCTTACAAAAATACCGACATTCAATGACATAATGACTTAAGAAATGAAGACGACTTAACAATAAACGATTTAACACACAACGACTTAACAAACAAACGACATAACAATTTGGACAGAGCGACTTAACAAATGCAGCATCCATGAGCGATTTAAGAACTTCAGCGACTTAGGATAGCTCGTTCGCGACTTAAGAATTTCAGCGACCTAGGCGATTCACGCTCGCGACTTACTGGAAGTTGAAACTTGCTCGTGACCTACTGGATAGGCAAATGTCGTTCGCAGGGAATTTGCTCGCGACCTAGGCGATTCACGCTCGCGACTTACTGGAATTCTGGAGCAGCATAGGTCGTTCGACTTCTGGAGTATCTCGCGCGCGACCTAAGGAGGAGGAGGAGCGACTTACGACCTAGGCTTCGCGAGTGCTGGATTTGCTCACGATTTACTATACGCCGTTCGCGACTTAGGGCTTTGTGATTTTGAGGAATGTCGTTCGACCTAGCGTTTCTCGATTTAAGGGATCTCGCTGCATCAGCATTGATCAAGAAATAATTCATATTAAGGTTTTAAACTCTTCTTTTAGTCCTGCGTAACTCGTGAAATCCACCCGATGTGCTTGAAAAAATTTAATTTTATACTTAAATTTATCAATGAGTATATGTTAAATCAATGCAAAGATAATTAAGTTACACAAATTTACTACCTTTTTTTAATATGTAATTTTTGTCACATGATTTATAAATTTTTATATTAGCATAAATAAATTAAACTATAATTTTTGTCAGCAACAGTGTATTATCATTTAGCATTATGTTTAACTTTTACAATATACAAAATGCTAATTATAAATAGCATCATATTCAATTTTACGTTATAAAAAATGCGAGTTACAACTAACATTGTCATTTAGCTAAAAACATAAACTTATTTTTCTTCAGCATAAAAAATTTCTAAGTTTGTCATTTTACCTATTTTTCTGTTTTGCAAAAGCGCATATTTAAATTGTGCTAATTTTATGTAATGAATTTCTATTTATATAATATTAATATGATCTAAATGCCAAAATTTATGGTAAATAAGCCTTCTTGCTTTGAAATTTAATGATTAACATTTATAGCACAAATCAGTTGCTAAAAATAACTTATTTTAAACCGCTGTATGACTTGAAGTATTATTGTCATGACAGTTGTTTCTTCTATTTACTGCATTTCTTATTTGTATCATATGTAAACGACTTTGATTATTTAATTTTATTAATCTAATTAGTATTTGTAATAGGACATTGACTCATAACTAGTTTAGGTAGCAGAACTCCAGGACCGACGTTGCTTAAATTACTGCACAATCTCAAAAATATCAACTCAATGGATTATTGTCAAAATCCAAATATAATTCAAATTTGAAAGTAGAAGGGAAATTTGGATCGTAAATGGCCTTAGCGGAATATATTAATGCTTTGAAATTCCCATATTTGTTTCAAACTTCGCTCAAAATTCTTGTTTTACATCTTCAAATGCACGAATCGTCATAATTAGCACAATCATTGTTTTAAAACTCAAATAGACTAATCGTATAAATGTTGAATTTAATCTCGTTTTTCAAATTGCGGGAATCGATTGGTAGGAACAACCAAGAGAAATTGATTAGAGTTGTGTTTTTGATGAAAACAGTGTCTTGAAAGCGAAATTCAACATGACTATGGTGCAATCGATAATGATTTTTGCACTTCAAGGTAAACACAGCAACTCTTTAAACTTATGCACTGAAGGTTGAAATATTTGAAAATTTTAGTAATCTCGGTCTAAAAGTTTTAAGCATATATGGAAGAAGATTTAACTATGGATGAATTTATGGAGAAAAAGAGATAAGAAAATGAATTTTTGCGAAATTATTATGTTTTTTTTAATCTTTCTCAAATAAATTGAAAAATTAGAGAAAAATGAATGTCGATTTCTTCCTTCTTTCTCCAAATAAATAAGCATTCCACAAATGAAAATGTTTCCTCATTAATAAAGAATACTAAAGGTCATAAGATAACTTTCATTTTGTTGTAATTATCCAATAAATAGGCATTCGATTTTGAGTTTTTCTTGACTACATGCTCCACCATTGGATGTTGATTAACACAGAAAGCGTTGGTGGAGCTCTTACATGGAAGGAGATCCTCGTTGGTGTATTATTAGGATGTGGGAAAAGGTATATACAAAATTCGAATAAAATATTAACCATTAAGGTTTTCAATTGATACTTAAAATATCCGAAATCTGTTTGCATCAACTGTATTCTAAATGTGGATAAATATCCGATATTCGAAAAAATAGATTCGGATGCAGATACGAATGCATCCGCGTTCAATAATTATCTATTTGGTTTTTGTTAAGACTATAGCTTATTTTACGGATATTTTAGTACAATTAAATATAATGGAAATTAGCCACAAGAGCCTATTTATGTATTTATTATTTTATTAATTTGAAAGTTCATACTATATGTATTTAACGCGTAATAACTACTTTAGAACTATTAAAAAAAATTATGTTAAATAAAAAAATTTTGTTCATATTTCTTATTAATCGATATTTAAACGCAAAATAATTATTCGACATCCGTCGTATCCACGAAAGCAATATCTATATTCGAAAATAATTTCGAATACAAACACAGATACGACGACTTTCAAGATTGGAATGCATTTAACTCATTAACAAATGGTAAGTAAAAAAACGTCAGATTGGAAAAAGAAAAGGAAAAATGATAGTTACAAATCTGAAAAAGAACAGCTAACTCCACTATTCAAATCACAACCAATAAAAAAACTTCGTTACATACGAACACCGTCGACTGTACGCCGTTCCTCTGACACAACTGCATGCACAGCGTTGGATAATTCATTAATGGCAGATAGCAATCCGGACACCGTTTGCTTTTTCATCTCCGACCTCTCCTCCTCTAGCCACAACCTCCTTTCTTCCGGTCTCAACTTCCTTTCTTCCAGCTCCATCAACTCCTTGTGCCTCTATCTGTTCTCCTCAGATGTCATCAATGTCTGCGACAGCAATGGAGCAGTACGCACAATGGTCATCCCCAAATCGCGCACCTTGCTTCTTTTCATCTCCCGTTCCTCCTCCACTGACCCGTCCAATTCAGATGCTTCCAAAAAGGAAAAAAACAAAAAAAAGCAACACAAAATTAAGGGAAAAAAGCTATCGAAAGCATATAAGATACTGTTCATGTTGAAAAGCAGTAAAGAAACGTAATCTTTTTCTTAAATTTTACTCAGCTTTATGATTATAATGAAATATTGCATTCATTAGAATGCACAGGGCCCAGCGACTATTAGTATCCCACGTTGTCAATTTAAAAGAATCAGAAACTGAAATTACCTGAGCCTTCAGTCTGCGGGGCTGCTTGCGTCACTGCTGGAGAGGGCGAGTGACCTTTTGGCGGCTGCTGTGGTGGGATCACCATGACCGGTGTCGGGGTGACGGGGATCCGGTGAACGTTACCGAGATTGAGTACAGCAGTGAGCGATTCATGGATGTTGAAGCCCATGTTGGTAGGCAGGTTGAATTCTTTCCTTTCATGCCACTCCATCTCCCAGTAGCTTTTCCGTTTGGCGCCGGTACCAGGTTCGGCTGCAGCATTTCTGGACTCATAGTCGCAGACCTTTTTGTACTCGCAGAGGAGATTGTCCCATTTGTTCCTGCACTGGTTCTGGGAGCGTAGGCAGCCGTGGGCGCAGCAGTAGTTCTCGATCCACTTCCACTGTGGCTGGGAGGAGCGTCGGCCGCGAAAGGGGTCGTTATGGAGGCGTTTGGCGGTAATGAGTGTCAGCGTTTCCTGGACTGTCCAGTTGACTTTCCTGTAGTTCATAGGAAGGGTTTGAGGCTGTTGTTGGGTGTCTGGTGCTGGGCTCGGGTTGGGAGAGGGAAACGGATTCGCCATGGCTGTTTACAGCGATGTGTTTGAGGTGGGTTTAATTTTGATGGAGGGGGTGATGGAAGTTACGGATAGTTCTATGTTTTAACTTTTAATTGTGGAGTTTCTGTTTATTTTTTTGGCTGCTGAGGGAGTAATAAACGTTTGGTTACATGGTGGCGAAATGGGAGTGGTGTAAAGGAATTATGTATGGAAGAGGGTATAGTAGTGAAACGCAACGTGAAACGGGTGAGTTACTTTGGATTTTGTATTGTAATTAATGCGTGCAACTATGTTCTAGTTTAAAAAATCAGTTATGCTTTGGGCATTAAAAATATAATTCATATTAAGGTTGAAACAACACGTGAAGACCCAAAATTCAAAGAAAACCTCAAAAGTATCAAAAGAAAAAACCTAAATAAAAAATAAAAAATACAACTTAATAAGCTTCGATTCTGAAGCTGAATTGCTTCAGAAAATATACACTGGTCCACCAATGGGCACTTCACTGATGCACTAGTGTCGAAAGTCTATGAAGATTTTCAACTGTAGAAGGTCAAATTTTATGGTCGATTTTCAACTACTAACTTCTGAATTTAATCTAAGAGAACTGATACATCATATGTGGGCATACATTCATCCAAAGCAAGCATTTAATAAAATAAATGATCAAATAATGAAACAATTACTTGCAACTTCAACAATTTTAATTTTAAGCAAGTATCACTCAGCAAATACATTCATTTCATACTCAAATCGCAACCAAAATCCTGACATGGGCTACAACGGCTGAATGCAATCAAATTAGGGATACTTGCGTGGGTTACTTAACTTATATCTTAAAAATAGCTCACCAAAATCTGAAATTTCGACATTGTTTCTCCTATTTCAGCCCAGCCCAAGAAATAACTCAACAAAAGAGGAATAAAGAAATTCAAAACACTGCAAAATTTAAAACAATAGTTTTCTAAAGGTGCATTCAAGAGTTGAGAACATTATTGATTTTTATTTGGATTTTCTGGAACTTTCTTGAATTTAAATGAATGGATTTGCTTAGGGTTTTCAAAAATGGAGGAGCTTCTAAACTTTCTTGTTCCAACATGTATAATGATACCAAGAAGAAATTTTTTTCTTCCTTCTTGATAGTTAATGGGCTTTGGGTAGCTTGCTAACCTACTACAAGAAAACACTTCATTTACCTACGCAAAATTTCCTATGCCGTTGCTACTCCAAAAGGCAGGGCGTAGGAAAGGCATAGGAAACAGGTAGAAAAAGGTAGAGGTAGGAAATACGTGAGTAAATTTTCTACGTCTTTCCTACGCCTAATTCAATACGTGGAAAAATAATCGAGATATAGAAAAGACGTAGGAAATACCCACCAAAGTAACCTACGTAAAAAAGGCATAGAAATTTTTTATGCCATGCTTACGCCAAAGGCTTGGGGTAAGAATTATTTGGACACTCAAAATCAACTATTCTTGTTTTTTATTATTATAGCTGCCACAATAACACTCAGCCGTAAGAAATACCCAAAATAAAACCCTAGCACTCCCGTTCCCATCTCAAATCCTCATATTGAAGTCGCCTCCCACTGATATTATTTATGTCAAATTTGTTTTAGTGGATCCCAATTTGCCACCCAGCATCACATCTCGGCACTTCACATCGCAATGAACCAAGCCCGCCGTACAGTGAAGGTACGCAAGAGCTTTCGTTGTGCAACGGGTATAGTCTCGGCTCCAGCGCTCGTCGATCTTGCCTGCCACATCGGCGATCGTGCCGTTGGGCATGTACTCCATGTGCAGGTTACGGTGTTGGTTCGTCCTGGAGTTGCCAAGGTATGAAACTATGTATTTCGATTTGAACGCTCAAAATATTTCTATCTTGTTATCTAAAGAGGATGTGGTTAATGGGTTTTGGGTTGCAGATGCAGATTTGACAGCGAATCGTTGACCATTTGATTTATAGAAGGTGATGTTGACGGTACCAAAGGAGCCTCTTCCAATGTTGCTGCATATGATGAATTGTTCGGTGTCTTCTTTCATTGTTGGTTGAGCTGTATTTTAATATTTAGTTGAAAGTATAATAGAAAAAAGAAGTTGAATGTGAGGTTATATATATGGGCAGTTGGGTAATGGAAGAGAAGAATGTGATTAGAAGGAAATAGTTTAGTGACGTGACGGCAGTGCTCAATTGTTAAAGAAAATGACCTGATTCATTTGATTTCATGTTTATTCTTATCCCACTTTTATGGTCATTGACTTAACCAACCATGAATATCTTTTTATTGCATTAAATAAGGGATTTTTGTTCATGTGTTTTGGCTTGCAACTTGCGTTTTGTCATAATTTGTGAATAAACAAATAGGCACTTGCTTTTTATCTTATTGCATTTGCAGCTCTTGGTGGTTGCACAGTGGGAGATTTGTGACTTATTCATATACATCGTTATACAGTAGGAATCAAATGGGATACATGATAACCTTTCATATCAGTGGTAATGTTAGCCATTCAATTCGATTCTAACAGTGTTAATGTTGGGCATTCAATTTGATTTTAATATCAGTTTGTAAGCGTGTTAATGTCCTTTTATTTTTGTCGAACATTATAAAACTTATAATTAAGTGTATTTGCATATACACTTTTGATTTATTGGTGACTTCCTTTTTGCTCCTATAATGTCTTGAGATGTTTTGGTTTCAGTTTAGAATTTTGTATTTTCAAATGCTAGAATTTTCATTATTACCAATAATATATATATTCAACCTTAATATCCTAGTTATGTTAGTGATAAACAATCATGTTTTACCAATCAGGAAGCTCTGGATGGTGTTGAGATTGCTAATGGAAGAATTAATACAACATAGGGTTTAGTGAGAGCGTAAATGGGTCATCCTCAACCATTTACCATGAAATATATTTCTGTTGGAAATGAAAACTATTTCATAGATTCCATAAATCATAGTCAACATTACGAAGGTTTATTTTTTAATTTGTTTTTAATATTATACACTTACGTGTTTTTTCCCTACATATATAAAAACTAAAAGGTATGATAAATTAATTTCATTCATTTCCAAGTTATTGCTATATTATAGTTCTCTTATCGACATAAACTAATATATTTCTAAATATGTACTGTTTTTTTTCATGTTTTTACAGTGACATTTTTATTTAGCATGTTACGATCCTCTTTTTTCCAATGTACATGATATTGGGTGATGTATCTTTACTTTTATGTTATTCTGTTAGCACAAACAACACTTTATCTTTATATATGTGCTGTATAATGGCATGGGATTATGTATGACGAAAACCATACCGATAAAAGTGCGCATTTAGAATTAAAATCCATTCAGATTTAGGTTGTATTTAAAGAGGTTTGGATATGGATATCAGGTAATATATATTTGATATTTCAGAATAATCAATCTTAGGTGGGTTAAATAATCAGATATGAGAATCTGTTGCATACTTTTAGCAATGCACTACATTTGTTTAATGTCAAGAAGTTGTAATTTATGCATCATCTTTCACATTAGCATAATAATAACTTATGCACTAGTGCTTCCATATTTTTTCATTTCGGATTAAAATGGCTGATATTCTTGACTTGTGTGACTCGTGGCAGTCTCCAATATATACTTATGCATTTAATAATCTAATTGGTTTATTATTTACCAACCACATTGAGTTGCGGCTTTAAGCTAATTCCATAATTGCATTATTTGCTTCAAATACGCTATATGATCTTGCTCATTAACATTTCTGTTTACATGTGCTCCTACAGTTTACTATGTTTATGCAGTTGATTTACATTTTGTCTTGTATTTATGTGTGTGGGGAGTATATGTACATACATACACACACAGATACACAATATATACATGTGTATATATATTTTGTTGCATACATGGGTACATTTATACGAGAGTGTGCGTGAGTTAGAACGTGTGTGCATGCGCGCGTGCATGCACACACGAGATTGAGAGCGCATGGCTTGAACTTTGAAGTAATGCATGATATTTGGTAGCTTTTCTCATTTAATTGAAGAATCTGTTTTTCGTTGCTTGAAATATCACAATTGTGCATTTACATTTACATGCTCCTTGGGATTATAGCTCTAGAATAGAACTTTTAGTAAAACATTATTTTAATTAGTTTGAAATTTAGAAATTGATGCAATATTTGATAAAATGCAGAAATATAAAATGCCACTTTTAGCGTCAGAAAGAACGAAGCGCTGACTACAGCCAGACTGGAGGAGAAGGTGGAGCATGAAGAAGGAGAGATTCAAATGCTAAAGGCAGTATTAACAACTATGTGAGATGCTTCGACAACGATTTGATGGAGAGTCGAATAGTCTTCGAGACGAGGGTTGAGGGTATTTTTCTTATTCTTAGATGTATCCATATGATGTTATATATTATGAACATATTACCGTATTTTTGAACATATGAGAACTTATTTGATTTTGGTTTGATTTTGTAATATGGAGATATTTGAATTTGATTGATGATGAATGATTTGTGATTATGTTTTTTGTTGTTGAATAATTTGATATTGGTACTTGTTTGATTTTGATAGAGCATTGTGGATTAATATTGTGTTTATGGAAAGAAACATAATAATAATATAGAAAATGGCTTCAAAATGGCATAGGAGAGACGTAGGTAAATCCAATTTTACTGTAGTAAAAAAAATCATGTGAATGACGTAGGAAAAACATAGGTAACAAACGCGTAGGTAATTCAATGGTAAATTGATGGCATAGGAATGGCGTGGGGATTGTAAGATGTGTAAATGTTATAGAAAAAACGTAGGAAAATAATGGCGTTGGTAAGACGTAGAAAATCTATTGTGTAGGAATAACGTAGGAACCAACCGAAACATCTGGCATAGGTAAGGCGCAGGAAAATATTTTCCTACACGTGTTTTACCTACGCCAATAAGGGTGTAGGCGCTACGTAGGCAATTGCTATTACCTACGCCATGATTATGCCATTTTGGTGTAGGTAAATCCCCAGGTTTCTTGTAGTATATATACACATATCCTTTTTTTTAATTTGATTTTTTTCCTTCTCTACTTCATGATTTTAATATAAATTACAAAATAAACTTTATAATTAATGTTACCGACAAATTTACAAATTCATTCGTTTATACCTTTCCATATAACCCAAATTAAAATTTTAATACAAGGCTCTGAAATAAAATACCAATGTATCTTAAGCAACGATCACTAATAAACAAGCATTTATTAATATATATTTTTATATTTAAATAAAGGATTTAAAAAACTAAATTTATCTTTATCGTATAAAATAGATTTATTTATGAATCTCAAAGTATTAATTTCATGTCTTAAATTTTCAATATTATTTAAATTTTCAGTTTTTATTCTTTTGGAATTTAAATAGTCTTTTATATCGAAACTTTAAAATTCCAACCATTAGAAATTTCCAAATAGTGTAAAGATTATTTCCAAAGAAAAATATATTTTCCATACCAAATTCCTTAACAATACATTTATTTTAGAAATCACAAATTTTCAATTTCTTTGAATCTCAAAATTTAAAATTTTGACATTTCTTTTAAAATCCTAGTTCAAATTATTCTATATTTTATTTCAAATAGTTCCAAACCAGGGTTGTAACGGTACTTTTTTCTTTACTTCGCATGGAATTCAAGATTCTGAAATGAACATTTCCGCTTATCGATTCATCTACCTCCGTAAACATGATCCTTCGTCCACACATATAATTACGACCTCACGTATCCAAATATTACCATATATTGTCATTTTCATTTTCATTTGCATTATACGTCCGTAAAAGTGTGGAGTGTTCTTCCTCCTCTTTAGCAAAATTTGATCTTCTTTGAACTTTATTGGAACTATATCTACATTAGGAAGCAAAATGCCCAACTTTATCACAATTTTAATTTTTATTATAATTTATCACACTTTGGCTTCCAATATTTTTTGTATTTCTTCCTCTTCTTAGACCTCTTTTAGCATATGTATTTGGTTTAAAAATTATGTAAACTTAAATGTAGAATAATGCAAGAAAACTATAAATTTTGTATATACTTGTGAAAATTTTAAGTTATGTGGACTTATTGAAATTTTAGTTTATAAAATCTTTGTAAACATAAATGTGGTACAGAGTACATTGAATTGCCATTACTTAGGAGTTATTACCTTAAATAATAAATATTAGTAAATTAGATTTATTTTAAATGTTCAAATGTTTGATAACTTAATTGATTTAGTTATACGAACTCGGATATAAAATAATATGATAAAAGTTAGATTTTTGAATTATTTAATATTGATATTTAAATGTTAAATGATAATAAAGAGAATTTATACAACTTTGTAACAACAATAATAATATTTATAAATTGTGGGGATTTGAAAATAAAGTGTAGGGAAGCTCACTTCCAAAATTAGAGATATCAAAGGCAAATAATGTTGCCTTTATTAATCTAAGTAAGGGCACAAAATTATATTAATTTTCCCTTAAAAAAATGGAGAAAGATTTGGAAATGCCTTTGAAAATGGAGTCCCTAATAACAAAGTGAGGCAAATAAAACACTTAAATTGCCCTTATTGTTCAGTTTTCCACGTAAGACTAAAATCTCAACAATTAATTGAAGCACTCATAAATGCCTATGTTATTAACTATATTTATTAACTAGTATATGTTGCGGGCACACATGAACATTGCTATTACATCTAGAATTTATTATTACCATTGCCATTCATTTAGAGAGTTCAGACCAGAATATTATATTGTACAAAGAAATAAAGAAGCCAACTATGCACTTAAAATATTGTCATTCATTCGAGTATTTATGCTGAAATGGAAATAAGAACAACATTTGCAAGACACAAATTATAGTCAACGAACATTTGGCACAAAGTTAGAAATCTAACAAACATCTTCAACAAAGACTACAAAGGAAAATATTACAAAGAATACTCTCCTCTAAACATATCAATTACCACTAAGTTAATTTGTTTTGAATATCCAAAAATCATATAAAAAATGAATAACATTAAAAAATAGACCTTGATAACTTGCACAAACAACATCAATAGAATTTCTATTACAGTAACATGCTCTTAATTCACCCTCAAATTGTCCTGCACTCAATTCATAGAATCTGTTAACCTAAAAAAGAAGAGAAATTATAGTAAGATAATGAGTTGGTATCTAACGTTACCATTAGATGGATACAAAGTGGGTTTTGTAACAAGAAAATGTTATGATCTGCTTATTTAATAAATGGTCATATATGTCAATTAAAATGGAAATGAGGAATGACTTAAGTTCAGCTAGAATGAATATAGGTATTCTATACCAACTAAAAATTGATTCACTCTTGCTACAATGAGTGCATCTTAGCTTATGTTTAAAGAACTATATATTAATGGGAAAATTTTCATCGAAAAAAATGTTAAAATAAATAGTGAAATACGTATTCCTAAGTTATTACAGGGTATTTGCACATATTTACTGGGTGTTTGTACATAAGCATTATGGATTCGTTTTGTTGTTCTTCTCACAAAGAAATTAGTTACATCATTAAACTAAGAGTATAATTGCTAAAAAAAAATTATCAGTAATAAGTTAATCAAAAGAAAAGTTTATGCAACTCAACAAAACTTAGAGTTGAATTCATAGGCAATACATCAAATCTTTGCCAACTTATCCGACCATAACTTAGCCCTGAATACATCCTAAAATGTAAAAATAAGTACCATTTTTAGTAATATACAAAAGCAAAGAGTGGAAATAATGATGATCTATAAGCATATGGGCAGGATTACATGTAGTGAACAAATGAATTTTTATAATGTAAAGATGTAACATCCATTAGTGCGTACCAGCAAAATTATCCACGATGACACTTTATGTGGAAGCATCTAAAAATACTAAAGGCCCGTTTGATGTCATTTTAAGTTGTGTGTTTAGAATTTTCAACCTGCATTGCAACAAGAGGAGAGTGGAGGAGGATATTTACAATTCTAAGTCATTATGACAATGGAGGGTTGTTCTCATGCTCTTATTATTTATCGAAACACAGAAAACAAAATATATTTATTTTCTATTCTATATATTAACTTCATTTTTCAAGCTGGATGCATGTAGCATCACCCTTCATAAATACATGAGCCATGTGCATTTTTGGTCGGAAAAAAACCGAAAATTAAAAAGGGCGAACCAAATGAGGCCGAAAACATTTGAACTAAATTAAAAGTTGCATGGACAGATAGGAAATTTTGAGCTACAAAACGAGTGATTTAAGTCTTTTAAATATTAGGTCAGAATAGTCCAGTGTCTTATAAATGATCAATTAGGAAATAAAAGGTAAATTTCTCATGCACTCAGATAAGACAAGAAATGGTTGGAATAATTTACTTCCATGTATGAAGAAACAAGCAAATACATGCAACAAAAAGAATATCACACTATGTTGGGTTGCATATTAATAAGATTGCATTTTATAGGATAAAGTAAGTAAAGGTAAGAACATCTTAATCAAATAAATGATATTGAGTGAATTATTAACTTAAATAAGGTATTATTGTATTTTTTTATATACGGGTATTATTTTTGAAACGTAATTATCGTTCCTACTATGGAGAATTCCGAAAATTGTGTACTTTATGGCTTATAATATATACTAAGCATATAAAGTAACTTCCTTTTCAATGTGAGGTGTCATGCATGCCGTCTATATGCAATAATGATATTACTCCATCTGTAATAAAAACATATTGCTTGAAATTGAGTTGATTAAATAAAATCTGAAATATGCTAGGTTTAACTCACATGATCACAATAATTTTAATGTTATGGTTAACAATTCAATATTTGAAACAATATGTATATCAATATTGTACAAACACTTTCCAATATGGTAGTCCGTAATTGAAAGGGACAAAAGAATAATCTATTATTAAACAATAATAACAATCAGATAGAAAATCAAATGTCTTTGAAGGGCTAATACATTGATAAGTAGATTAAAGGAGATGATGCTATTATAGGGAGAAACAAAATCATTTCACTTGTCAAGAGTTTAGTTGACTGAGTAATTGCGTCTCTTTATAGTATAATTTAATAAATAACATAAAAACTATAGGTTCAAAGATATGTCCATAACATATAGCGATGTTAAAAAGGTCTATCCAATAAATAGCCTCACATACCTTTTGAATATGTACAGTTCTAAAATAATATGAGCAAAACTTTATGCTAATTTATTCGAAAAGCACATCATAGAGACATTAGGTATTTGAATGATAGACAAAAAGAAAGTACCTTTTATATGTCTATATGAGATTGCTGTTCATGATCACGAACAAGGGTGAGGAAACAACCACTTAATTTGGCATTGTTGATTATTTTTTGAAGTGTATCCCTTTCTTCATCGTCTGCAACCAAAAGGGTCGTTATCCAACTCAAATAAAAATATACTAAACAAACCGCATCCACAGGAAATTATACCATTATATAGTATATAAAACTAAATTTAGATAGGCATTGCTAGAACACTTTGATATTAAATTCAACCAACTTGACTATATATGTGTGATATTGTGTATTATAGCATTGGGTTAAATTATCGTACTAAATAACCTAAATGTAGAGGAGAGAGACAAAAAAATCTAATTAAAGTCATGCTAAAATAGAATACACTTAAGATTAACTTGTTGTATTCTGTCTTACTGGTTATTTTTAAATATCTAACCCGTCTACACATAATTCTAGAAACCAGTGTAAACTTATTCAGTAATTCATAGAGATATCATGTTGTTGACTAGTATTGATTTAAGATTACATTATTTCAAGCAATCAAGAACCAGGCAACACTCTCATAGAACTAACACCAAAATGGGACATTGTAAAAGATAGACCAATTTTTCTTAAATTAATATAAAATGGTTAAGCCTATGGCACCCTTTCTACGTCGCATTGTACAATTGTAAAAATACAAAGATGTATTCTATTATGTTAATATTATTTTTCACTTCATCTTATAAGATTATGCACTTTTGCTTTGTCTATGGTCTTCCATCCTTTCTATAGTAGCAGCAACACCACTTTTATTGGATGACAATTAAGGAAGGTACTTCTTACTTTCATTAGCTTTCTCCACTAGCTTCATCCAAAACCCAACCGGTTTTACAATAACACTACATTGTTACTTTGGAAAAAGAAAAAATGCTTGCAGATACTATTATAATCAGTTATTGCTAAATATGAGCTAAACTTTATGCTAGTTTATCTGAATAGCACATCATAGAGACATGGAGTATTTGAAATATAGATAAAAAGAAAGTACCTTTTATATGTCATCATGAGATTACAGTTTCATGACCTCAATATCATGGACAAGGGTGAGGAAACATCCACTTATTTTGGCATTGTTGATTGTTTTTTGGACTGTATCCCTTTCTTCATCATTTACAACAACATGCTCATTATCCAACTCCACTAAAAATACACTAAAAAACAGCACCCATAGGAAATTGCACCATAATAAAGTTTGTAAAACCAAATTTAGATAGGCATCACCAGAACACTTTGATATTAATTCAACCAACTGGACAATATATGCATGATATTTTGTGTACATTGGTTTAAAATTGACTAAATAACCTAAATGTAGAGGAGAGAGAAAAAGTCTAATTAAAGTCATAATAAAATAGAAAACACTTAAGATTAAATTTTTGTATTCTGCACATATTTAGCAAGGTTGCAATAATCAACATGCAATGGTCCAAAATTACATGGTAAGTTAGAGTTCATACACATCACCAACAATGGCTAGAAGTTATAGGATCTAATCACCATCTTTCTCATACAAAACTAATTTACTTCTATCAATAAAATTCATTCTCCATCTTATATCCAAAACCTTAGATCACGATAAGTAAAATTTCACACTTTCAAACTAGTTTTACATCGACGTAGTCATGCTAACTACACTTTTGACAAAGCATGGATAAATATATAAGATATTCCGTTAAAATATTAAGGAGGAGACATTCAATCTTGCATTATGAAAATTTCATGGAAAAGCATCAATATTAATAATTCACTTATCTTACTTTTAATTCAATTCAATAAGGAAGCTCATCCATTATTCAACTTATTCAATATACTATTAAGTTCTCGTGTTTGAAAATATGTTTACATGTAAAAGAATTAAATCCTTAGATCATGTAACTAAGAATTCCATGTCCGGACTTGCAAATAAAGGTTAGGTTATTTGTTATTTCTTATAAATTTTTGTGATAAGGAAGCTCATATTATTATTACTATTATTTATCCATGAGAAAAATTAATATGATAATGGCAGATGCAAAAGGTGAAAACAACAAAGGCAAATACAAAACCAAAATAATAGGGGAACCCTTCCAAAATGGCTTCTATAGTTTCCAACTTACTTATGAACTTGTAAAACCACAATAATTTTTTTCTCCATGTAGTCAATCCTCTAGAGAATATGAAAATACAACAACCACAACACTCTAATCACTATGAAAAATCGACGCAGTTTTACATTTTCAGAGTCTATACTCTCTTCCATCTTGTTGATTTTATAAATGAACGAGTTATGTTCCTTTTTAATTTCTAAAATAGGATTTCACACTTTTACAATTGCTGTAATACTTCGTATTTCTGCAAAGCAGTATATATTTTTATTCTTTCCCCACTGTAATTTTAGCATTCTCACTCAAGATATGTGAAATATCATTTGACATCCTAATGAGACTGAGATTAGTTTTACAATGATATCAAAATTAAAATAAACAATTAAGCAAGGAAAGAAATCATATTTAACAAAAAAAAAGTACAAACACCAACTTGTAATTCTCCATTAAAAGCACTAACAAGGACACTTTAACAAAACCTAATCTAGAATTCGATATAAATAGGTAACTGAAAGAATTAAATAAGAATCAGTGAAAGTTGCAAACCTTGATTGTAGATAACCAACCCGAATTGCCAGATCTGAACCAACGCCGACACCCTTTAAATCAACCTTCTCCCACGGTTGACGAATTAATTCTCAAATCAAAATCAACAAAAGATCTTTGTCCAAAGTTAGGGTTAGAGAGAAAGAGATGGGGGGTTTATAGGGGCATGATTCAGAACGTAAACAATTGATTGGTGGGCAAAGGGTTTATTCTATGGGCCTCCTTAGAGGGTGATTCACAATTTTATTAGGGGCATTTTACTATGCCATTATTGGTAGCATTCGAGACAAAATTTATATTTTCCTCAAATTGATATTTAATAGAGACACATACTGTAATTTGCCTCTAATTATGTGTCCCTAATATTGATAAATTTGGTAGCGAAGGAATCAACAGGAAATTCTTCTGTTTTACTATTATTTAATAGATGTAAAACTGACAGTCTTTTTGGAGAATGAATCTTCAAAATGGTGTCATTCATGAAAATGTTCAACCGTTGCATTCTCCCTTCAATCAAACATGTATACTTCTAGCATTATTAAAGCTAGGCTAAATCTTAACACCTAAATTTTTTCCATTCTCATAGAAAGTAAATGAAAAAGAATATAAAAATAAAAATAAAATTATTAATATAATATGGTGTGAGAAAAGAAATAAATGATGTGTGATTTTTTTTAACAAAATGACGGATGTAGTAGAAAAATTAAGCGCTGCTAGTAGATTCAGTCATGAAGTTATTAGTGTGTAACATGTGTCTTCTATACAAATTTTTTGTTTTTTATAAAGGGAACATTCTTAGATTTAAACAAATCAAAATATCTACAAAATTGTAAGCATTCAACACAAAAAATTGCTCCAAATATCACTGAAATGATATATATGAAGAAATCATTACATAATAGAACAATGATAAACAAAATATTCAATAAACTCACCAACTTTTGGTTCATCTTATTGATTATTCAGGGGTTAAATAAATTGCATGGTACTAATATAAATAATACCCAATCTTTTAATATATACTTCTTTAGATGCAATGAATAAAAAAATGCAAAACAGAATGATTAATATATGAATGAAAAACGAATATTCTCATATGGTCATCCTTCAACAAAAACAGTTGGGCTAAATCTATCTATATTTCCATACAAACTAATGTCTAAGAATGCAATGTGCACATTATTCATGGTAAAAAAATGAGTTTTATAAGGTATATGTATCCTTCTTCTATGGTTTTGCATTATCTATACTATTGGATAAATACAATAAAACATAATTTTCTAATTTTCTTATCTTTTGTATTTCCCGTTAATAGACAACCATTTTTGTTAGTTTACTATTTATTTTGAGACTAACTTTTTGGTTAAATAATAAAAGGATGGTTCTTTTCTCCTTCACCCCCATTAATTTCCTCTCTTTCATTTGAGAAACAATATAGTCAATAAATCTATCTTCTTCATCTCTTCTATATCAAAAATTCATTTGGTTACAAAATCAACTTCTAAATAGAACTCTTGAATGATGGTTTCTATAATTCTCCAATTCTTTTAATCTTAATTACACATGTTTGAGGGAATGTTGTGTTAACCTTGTGAGTGGAAGGCATTATCAATTGCACCATAATCATGCTGAATTTCGCCTTCAACGCAATAGCTAGTCTATAACACAATAATATTTTATCGATTGCTCTCAATTACTTCTACTCGAAAATTCCAAAAATTTGAAAGTGAAATTGATCCATAATTCATGAGCATTAGAATATTTGGATTTTGGGAGTAAAGATCGGGCAATTAAGACTTTATTTTGATAGTGCAACATTTGGAGAAGAAAAGCTCAAACAGTGAGAAACCATGGTGGGTATTTTAATCTAAATTCATTTATATTATTATTTATTTATGTGCTTGGTTGATAACAAGTTCATAGATGAATTTTTTATAACTATGTGGACATGTAATTCTTTATACGTTGTGGTAACTAATTCTGATCAAAAAATAATAATTTTTTTTACAAGAAAGTTAAATTCTTGATTAGTACTTTTGTTTACTATTGAGTTAAACTATTGTGAGTGAAAAAAGGATTATAAGTTGTTTTGTAAATTGTTCTTTCTGAGTTTAATTAAGTTTTGAGATGATTGAATTGATAAATAAAGTGGTTTGCATGCACTTGATGTGTTTTTTTAATATTGAGAGATACTTATTATATGTTAAGAAATAAATCACGGATATTCAACCTACTGGGTTTACCTTATTACAATAATATTTTTGTTGTGTAATTACTTAGCTCTAAGCAATATGGCTATAAATTATATAACATTATCAAGTGGTAAAAAATATTAATGTATTCAATAAATCAATTCTTCAATTATCTTCAACATTTTATCAAAGCAGATTTCTAATTTGAGGTATTAATCTCCTCCTTTCTATTATAAACATTTTTTGTCCTTTCTTTCTCCCTTCTTCTTTTTTACCTACACCATCACCAATATTCACAAACATCATAACCCAGACATCATCTTGCCTAATCAAAAAAACAAATCACGACTCTGTCCTTTCAATTAGATTATCAAACCACCACTTTTGTTCTACTCCACTCAATTCTACTATCAACAACCACCTACAATCAAATCTTACATCTACACCAAAGAATTTTCGAACAAAATACACAATCTATAACATGCAACCTAACCTGGACAACGGATCCAAATGCATCTCAAGTGACTCATCAAAACAGACGTTCATAAACTACATCCGCATATACTACTCAATGCATATCTCCATGATTTCCAAAGTCCATCTTTATATCTAGTTTGTGTTATCTAATCTAAGTTATTTTGGCTTGGACTGAGAGAAAAAAGGAAGAGAATAATCATTATATCGCCTGGATATTATTATTATATTATTTATAAAAAGAAAAAAGGAAGGAAAAAGGAAAAGGTGAAAAAAGAAATGAAGTTTTGGGATGTCGAATTGAAACTCAAAAAAACTCTTAAATGTGAACCAGGTGTTGTAAATATTTACATCTTAAACTAACTATGCTCTAGTCAATGAATGCAGCTAAGAATGTTGTTTTATCCATAATTGTTGACGATCAAAAGGTTGTTATTGGAACTCTTTCTATAGAAATTTTCATTTGGGTATGTCATAATTTTTTATTTGAAAAGGAATTCCATATGTATCACTATTTCTTGAGTGCTACTGTTCATTATACCAGCTACAAGTCTCTTTAGAATTTTCATTCTCTACAACTATAGGATATTTCCACCTGTTCATTTCCATGTCAAATACATAATAACTTCTTAGGTAAGTCGTCTTTATGAGTCTTGGATTCTTGTGCTTCCCACCATATAACTCTTCGTCTTTTCGTACTTTCCCTTCATCATCCTTCATTCATGTTATACCTTATGACTGCTGATAGCACTTCTATGCCTTTGGCGGGAGTCGTTTATGTTGTTACACCCAACCTATTTCTTTCCAATGTCTATGATATTTCAAATCTCACGTTAAATCTTGTATCTGTTGGTCCATTATGCTACTTTGGTAGTATAGAAATATTTGCTTTTGATTCTTGTTTTATGCAGGATCTACTATCCCAAAAACTAATGGGGATATGCTATAGGGAAAGGGGACTATATGTTGTGAATTAATTAATAGTTCCAATTAGTGCTGCTACTAGCTTTGATTTATTTAGTTTTCAATTTTGTCCTTTTCCTTTAGTTTTTATTTATGGAATTTTCATTTGGATCACGTCTCTTCTTCTCATTTGAGTATTTAGCATCTACTGTGTTAGGAAATTTATTGGCTCATGATATTTCTAATTGTAATGAATGTAAACTAGAAAAAATTTCCACTTTGCCCTTTAATAGTAGCATCTATGTTTCTTCTACTCCATTTGAGTTGATTCATTCAGATGTGTGGGGACCATCTCCGGTTTCCACCAAAGGAGGTTCTCACTATTATGTGTCCTTTATTGATCACTATACATGCTACTATTGGGTCTATTTAATGAAATCACTTTGACTATTTTGAAATATATAAAAACTTTAGAGCATTTGACAAGGCACAACATTCGTTTATTATAAAATGTTTTAGGTATGATTTATGCGGAGAATACATCACTAAGAAATTTTATGAATTACTTTCTTTGGATTAAACTATTTAACAAACCTTATGTACTAATACTCCTAGAAAATAGAGTTTTAGAAAGAAAACATAAACATATTCTTGAAACTGCTCGATCTATGTTAAATCTTACTTTTTTCGTAAGGAATTTTGGGATGAAGCCTGTAACGACCTGGAAATTTCGATCTCGAAAATTTCAGATAGTTAGGAAAAGAAGAAAGAGATAGAAGAAATAAAAAAGGAAACACAGAATCTCACACTCATAGCGGATCAAAATATAATATCAAATAAAATAACAGTTATACAAAGAAAAACTGTACTTGTCAAACTACACTTTTGTACATCAGAGTTACAACATTTACACAAACATTGGACAGTCAAATATAACTTGTCCCAGATAAATAACAATATAACACAGCGGAAATACTCCATACGTTCCTGTCATCCAGCTTGCCTCCTGAGCTCCAAAACGTCCTTACTTAGAAATCTGTAATATTCGGTCTGACCCGAGCATTACATCAAAGTAACACCCGGGCCAGGCTAGAAACCACCATGAGTAAACCCATATAATTTGAAATATTAAGTTCAAACCATAAAAGAAAAACCCAGGGTAACTCATTCATCACTACAAGTTCACAACTTGTCATAGTCAGCACTTAATCAATCCCTAAGTACCTTTACTTAGTTTTAAATGGTCCAGTCATTTAAATTAACTCCATTTTCAGCCTATTGATTTCATTGGTCACAGTTTAAACTAAACATATCATATCACATAGCATCACAAATCATATATAAGAGATATCAACTAATCTTAGTCATATAATATCATTCAATTATTCATAAGCAAGACTGATCATTTCCCCAATTAATTTAATTAATCTTTAATTAAATTTAACTTTAATCACTTAGATTACCTTTACTTAATATTAATTAAATCAATCAATTAATTAATTATTCTTTAATCATTCTTCTTAATTAATCATCCTTGACTAACTATCCCTTAATTACATTAAGCAATTTACCGTTAATTAATTACAAAAATTAGTTAACCTCCCATTTATGTTAGTTACATTGATCCTTAATTAATTAATCATTCTATAATCACTCATATTGATTAATTACCCTTTAATTAATCATACTCATTAATTGACTAACCCTTAATTAATTCGCTAAATTAGTCAATTCTTTGATTAGTTACGCTAAGTAATTAATTCTTAATTACTTCCCTTAAGTAATTTACTTTTAATTAATTACTTTCAGTAATCACTTAATTAATTACATTAAGTAATTAATACTTAATCGGGTTTCACAAGTGATTATCTTTAAACTAACTAAACCAATTAATTACCTTTAAATTAATTAATTAATTATTTCTTTCTAAATCACTAGTTCATGATTCTTAAATTACTTATACTCATTAACTATTCATTAATTACTTTCATAAGGTAATTATCCTTATTAATTATATTAAGTGATGAATTTTTAAATTAATTCCACTAATTAATTATTTCTAATTATTCACAACCCTAACTAATTAATGATAAATCCTTTTTCCCTAATTAAATACTTAATTATATCCTATGCTATACATAATTTATTCATGTTTTCACCTTTACAAAAACCGGTTATCTATTACAAAACCAAACCCGAGCCCAACATAAATTTACCCGACCAAAACCCTCAAATTCCCCAGACACTTCAATACTCGAGTCCAACCTGCAATCCTCTCGAGTTAAACCTGAGTTAACACCATACTCCTCGAACTTGAATTCAGATTATTCAGCGATGGTACACTGATACGTGTGCACCTGTACATCATCTCGTCGTCACTCCGACCTGCGATGATACCTTCGGTAAGTCGACATCGTCCCTCTCGAATGTCCCCAGTACCCAAAAGTCGATACGATGACGAAATCGCGATCGAGCTATACACCATCCACCGAACAAGTCTGATTGACACAAACTTCCATGACATCACCACCTTCGATCACCGGAGGTCACATAGCTTCGCCCAAACCTACGCCTTACTCCCCTCTTTCTTTTCCCCCACCACCGATTGTCTATAGATCCTCTTCGACGACGTACACACACTTGAAACCTGGACAACCAAACCCGGCCACCAACCCTAGTTCGCCCTTGCCTGGCCACCCTGGCCATTTATAAAATCCTTCACTATTTTTCCGGCAACCACAAGGCTTCACACTACCTCCAGCGTTAATCCCGATGCACTTCATCACTCTGATCACCAGTACAAACTTAAAACCCAATTATCGTTCATCTCTCAAATTCTCTTGATTTACTATCGTAAAAATCATGATTTAATTTTTAAAAATCCTAGATTTCAAAAACAAAAACGATTCTGTACTTGAATCCAAAAATTATTCAAGTCGAATTTTGTTTATAATTAAAATACTACTGTTCTTCTACCTTTTTGGTAAATCCAACTTCAGTTATAACTTGAAATTATTTTTAAAATCTATACCATTTTATAACATATGAAATTTGTTTATTCATCATGTCCTAAAGAAGATCAGACAAGGAGAACTAATTTTTTTTCAGATTTTAAACCTGAACATTAAGAACAGAACAATACCTTGCAAACTGACATGCACACCCATTTAATTTATATATACACACATACGATCAAATAAATCATGTTGGTGCGGAATTCCGACTCCAATTGAAACCCCACGAGCGCAGGGGAAGACGGGATCGTGATAACCAGTGTAAAAACAACCAATCAATAACCCAAATCCAATCACAATCAATCAAAATCCCAAACAAGCAAATCAAAGATTAAGTCAATAATGAAAATAAATCACACAGAAATTTATAGTGGTTCCACTAACGTTGTGTTAGTGTACATCCACTTTAAGAGAGAGCTTTTATTATTATTGATGAGAAGAGTACAAGAGATTGATTACAATGATCAATAATCAAAATAGAAATTGATTTTATGGAGAAGAGAATTGAAGAAAATTAGGTTTTGATAAACCCTAATTTGGAGGAGGCTGATCTCTTATTGTTGCTTGCACACGCTTCTCTCTCTGCCCCTCGGATCTGATACATGAGGCTAGCTTATATAGGAGAATAGAAACCCTAGACAATATTCCAAAATTTCCCCTGCGCATATCACAAATTTTCACCCAAGTCCGCGAGATGAAAAACTAAAAAAACATTCCAAACGTCTGGCCTAAGGGTCAGACGTCTGACTTAAGTCTCTGGAGAGACTTCGCTCCAGATCAGACGTCTGACCCACTTGGTCAGACGTCTGACTGAGTGTTCGGGAACCACTCCAGAACAATTTCAAACGTCTGAAATTAGTTGCTGCCCTAAACAGCCCACTTCACCTTTTCTCTTCGAACTTCCACCTCCGGACTCCGATTTGCGAACCGTTTCCTCCGTTACGAAGCTACTTCCGACCACTACAAATCCTCATATAGTGTCACTAAATTTTAACACTCCACCTCGACACTATATCCATCTTCAATTCCAATGGTACCATACCATTAACGACAACCGATAGCGTCAACTATCACCTCTTCTACCTTCAGCCGAACATGACTGCTTTCCCAATGAGCTCCGGCAAAGCCACCGCCCATTGCAATCCACCAACGATCTCAGGCAAAGCCCCCGCCCGCTAATGAAATGTTGAAAACATCCAAATCCTAAGCTATCTCACCAAAGACTAGCACTTACCAAGAAGATAGAACATCAATCTCTCTCACCAGTACTCTTCCTCATCTACCACCAAGCTCCTCCCTTAACCGTGCCACCCCATGGCACCTAGCACATCTCCAAGCGAATCAAGTTCGAGCAATGCTCGAACTTTCCAACCGGCAATGCCTTAGTGAACATATCCGCCGCGTTATCCTTTGTGTGCACTTTTCGAAGATATACTTTCTTATCTTCATCCATGGCTACTAGAAATAACTCTCTCACCTCAATATGCTTAGTCCTCTGCCAAGTGAATAGCACTCTGGCTATCACATCGAACATCAATACTATCATGCCCGAATCCCAAGTCACACAACAATCGCTTCAAATAGAGTGCCTCCTTTTCCGCCTCCACTGCGGCTATCAATTCCGCCTCCGTAGTGGATAAAGCAACTATGGTCTGCAATCTAGATCTCCAACTTATGGCTGTTCCCCCAAGTGTGAAGACATATCCGAAAGTTGATTTTCTTCGATCCCTATCACCAACGTAGTCCGAATCACAATGACCAACCAACTTGCAATCCATCGCCTTACTACCGCCAAAAACAAGACCATGAGATGATGTGCCTCTAAGGTATCTCAATATAAGCTTCACAGCTTCCCAATGCGATTTCCCCGGATTAGCCATGTAGCGACTAACCATCCCGACGGCATTTTCAATATCGGGCCTTGTACACACCATAGCATACATTAGACTACCAACCGCACTAGCATATGGCACCGTTGCCATATAAGTCTTGTCTTCCTCCAAGATAGGTGATCCTTTATTCGAAAGCTTCATATGCAAAGGTAAAGGTGTATATGACGCCTTTGCATTCTCCATGCTAAACCGACAAAGCACTTTCTCTATGTATTCCTTTTGAGTTAGTTTCAATTCAAAATGCTTTCGATCCCTTACAATTTCCATGCCCAATATCCTTCTTGCTTCTCCAAGATCCTTCATTTCGAACTCCGATTTCAAACTCAGTTTTATCTTGTTGATTTCATTTTTATCTTTTGAAGCAATGAGCATGTCGTCTACATACAAGAGTAAATACACCCAACAATCATTTCTCAACTTCTTGAAATAAACACAAGCATCCTTGATGCTTCTATCAAAACCATTTTCAAGCATAAAATGATCAAACCTCTTGTACCATTGTCTAGGTGATTGCTTTAAACCATATAGTGATTTCTTCAATTTGCAAACCAAATTTGACTTACCATCCACAACAAAACCTTCCGGTTGCACCATGTAGATGTCTTCATCCAAGTCACCATGCAAGAAGGCGGTTTTCACATCAAGTTGCTCCAACTCCAAATCATGAATAACAACTATAGCAAGTAATATCCGGATAGAAGTATGGCGCACAACCGGTGCGAATATCTCATCATACTCCTTTCCCTTCCTTTGTGCAAACCCCTTAGCCACTAGTCTATCTTTATATCTTCCATCGTTCTTCACCTTGTATATCCATTTGCACCCAATAGCACGGTTTCCTTTAGGAAGTGGAACCAAATCCCAAGTTTGATTCTTCAACAATGATTGCATCTCTTCCTCCATAGCACAAATCCATTTCGAGCTATCACTCGACTTCATGACGTCGTCAAGGTCCATTGGCTCATCTTAGACTACATGAAGAGCATAGTCCAAATTATCAAAAAAGCTAAGATAGTTCCAATCAACATATCTTTCGGGTGGTCTTATAGTACGACGACCAACCCGAGTAGCAATACCATCACCTAAACTCCCTTCGGCTCCACCTTGAACCGAATCTTCTCTAGAATCATGTACATCACCAACACTACTAGAGGAACCATGTGGACTATGTGATGTAACATCAACCGCTATCTCCTCACAAGCATCGCTAACTACTCTACTCTCTCTACTCCTTGGACAAAATGTGGAAATAATTTCCTTCTCCTTTGATTCACCATGAACCAAATCCGGAACATCCGATGAGCTCACATTCTCCTTGAACATTGCCGACTCATCAAAAGTAACATGACGAGAATTCACTACCTTCTTCGTTTCCGGATTCCAAATCCGATAGCCTTTTACACCATCCGTATAGCCAAGCAAAATCCCCTTGAAAGATCTAGGTTCAAGCTTATCATTTCCCGGATCATGCACATAAACCGGACTGCCAAACACACGAAGATAACTCAAGTCAATGCTCTTTCGCTTCCACACTTCCTTTGGAATTTTGTTACTAATAGCTGAGCATGGAATTCGATTACGGTTGACAAAGCTTTAGCCCAAAATCCCTTTGCCAAACCCGATGTCAATCTCAAGCATCGAGCTTTCTCAAGTAGAGTACGATTCATTCTCTCTGCAACACCATTCGACTGCGGATCTCCAGGTGTAGTAAAATTCCTCCGAATACCATAATGCTTGCAATACTCCAAAAATTCTCCGAAAACATACTCTCCGTCATTGTCAGACCTTAGAACCTTCAAAGACTTTCCACTCTCATTCTCAACAAGAGCCTTCCACGCTTTGAACTTTGCAAATGCCTCCGACTTGGCCTTCATTACATACACCCAAACTTTCCGAGAAAAATCATCTATAAAGGAAATATAATAGCGAGCTCCACCTAAAGAAGCTACAGGTGCCGATCCCCAAACATCCGTGTGAACATACTCAAGAACCCTTCTCGAATCATGTTTTCCTTCACCGAACGAAACTTTAGTTTGCTTTCCCATGACACAATCTTCGCAAAACTCTAACTTGTTGAAACTTTCTCCATCGATCATCTCTCTCTTTCGAAGAACATCGAAACTTCTCTCCGAGACACGACCTAACCTCAAATGCCACAGCCTAGTCGCATCCAAGCCACGAGAGCTATCAACCCCCATACAAGTTTCACCTTCCACAGTCACTCCTTGAAGCAAATAAATACCATGAGTCCTTGCACCCTTCATCACCACAAGTGCCCCATTCGAAAACCGCAATCTATCACTTTCAATAGTGATCTTACAACCTAAAGAATCCAGCTGC
Organism: Allium cepa; assembly: GCA_030765085.1. Lineage (NCBI taxonomy): Eukaryota > Viridiplantae > Streptophyta > Magnoliopsida > Asparagales > Amaryllidaceae > Allium > Allium cepa. The sequence continues at coordinate 866,619,781 of CM060943.1, read as the reverse complement.
CCCAAAGAGATAAGAGACTTCCTAAGTCCCGGAACATAGCGCACATTAGTGAGAGTACGAACCACTCCGTCAAACATCCTAATTTGCACGGAACCAATGCCTTTCGACTTACAAATATCACCATTTCCCATAACAATTGAATTTCCTTCTTTGTCGATGTAAGAAGAAAAACAATTCCTATTTGGCGTCATATGATAAGACGCCCCCGAATCGAGCACCCATTTGCTATCCGAAAAATCTGATGCTACTGCCGATAAAACATCTACCTCTTCCTCACCAACTGCATTCTCTACCGCTACGGATGAAGATGCTACTTCCTTCTTTGCCTTCTCCTTGTCCGGACACTCATTCTTCCAATGACCGGGCTTCCTACAAATATAGGACTTGCCTTTTCTTTCCTTCGACTTTCCTCTCCAACCGGGGTTCCTTGATTTAGAACGCCCCCGGTTCTCCTTTTTTACATGTCTCTTCTTCTCCACAAACAAGCCATGACCATTACTAGCACCACTACTTCCATAACCTAACTCCTTCATTTGATCCCGCAACTTCTCGCTAAGAAGACCCGTCTTGACATCATCAAGAGTCAATGTATCTCGGCTATAGATCAAACTGTTTGAGAAACTTGTATAGCGGTCTGACAATGAACACAACAATATCATCGCCTTTTGCTCTTCCTCAATCTTCAAATCTACCGCCTTCATCTTCATTAGCAAATCATCAAAAATATTTAAGTGCGCCTTCAGCGGAGTACCTTCCTTCATCTTATAGGTGAAGAACGTTCGCTATAGGTGAAGAACGTTCGCAATAAGATCAAATGATTCGTCAGTGACTTCTTCATATACAATTCCTCCAACTTGTCCCAAATACCCTTAGTGGTTGTCTCACCACTAATTTCAGATATAACATTTTCTCCCATAGCAAGTTGAAGTGTAGTGAATGCCCACTCCTCCATCTCCTCTCTCTTAACATTCGAGATGTCCGCTGGCAATAAATGTGTGTCAAACACTACTCGATGCACCCGATTCCTTCTAAGAACCGCTTTCATCTTCCATTGCCATTTTTCAAAATCATTATCGCCATTCCACTTGTCTATTACCAACTGTGATCCTGAAGCTACGTACGAGCCACGTACATAAGGAGCTACACCACTTGGAGTACCAATTGAGGAACTACTTGAGTTATTACTTGATTCAGGCATCTCTACAACCACCTACCAAAACCTGAAGCCCCGATACCAAATGTTGGTGCGGAATTCCGACTCCAATCGAAACCCCACGAGCGCGGCGGAAGACGAGATCGTGATAAGCAGTGTAAAAAAACCAATCAATAACTCAAATCCAATCACAATCAATCAAAATTCCAGACAAGCAAATCAAAGATCAAGGCAATAATGAAAATAAATCACACAGAAATTTATAGTGGTTCCACTAACGTTGTGTTAGTGTACATCCACTTTAAGAGAGAGCTTTTATTATTATTGATGAGAAGAGTACAAGAGATTGATTACAATGATCAATAATCAAAATAGAAATTGATTTTGTGGAGAAGAGAATTGAAGAAAATTAGGTTTTGATAAACCCTAATTTAGAGGAGACTGATCTCTTATTGTTGCTTGCATACGCTTCTCTCTCTGCCCCTCGGATCTGATACCTGAGGCTAGCTTATATAGGAGAATAGAAACCCTAGACAATATTCCAAAATTTCCCCTGCGGATATCACAAATTTTCACCCAAGTCCGCGAGATGAAAAACTAAAAAAAAAAACGTTACAGACGTCTGGCCTAAGCGTCAGACGTCTGACTTAAGTCTCTGGAGCGACTTCGCTCCAGATTAGACGTCTGACCCACTTGGTCAGACGTCTGAATGAGTGTTCTGGAACCACTCCAGAACAATTTCAGACGTCTGGAAATAATTTCAGACGTCTGAAATTAGTTGTTGTCCCCAAACAGCCCGCTTCACCTTTTCTCTTCTAACTTCCACCTCCGGACTCCGATTTGCGAACCGTTTCCTCCGTTACGAAACTACTTCCGACCACTACAAATCCTCATATAGTGTCGCCAAATTTTAACAAATCAATCATGTAATCTCTTATCACAAATTTACTTCAAAATCACTGCATGCAACAAAACTGAAAACAGATTACAAACTGGTTTACTCATAATTCTGAAAGAACAGAGAAACCTGGGTCTTCTCTGAAAGTTTGATTTTCTTAAATTTGAATCTGCTTGATCCTTAATTTGAGACTACTATTTGTTTTGCTCAGGTTGACCTTGATGAAATTGAAGTTATTGTGCACTTTTATTTATTATATGTATATAGTTAAAATATGAAACAAGATGAAAACAGAAGAAGATAAAAGAGATAACCTTGTTTCTTTCTAAACACATAATTATATTTTTAAAATTAAAAAAAAACAAGATTTCCACTTGTTATCAAGCATGATATCCAAATTATAAATGTTTCTAAATTCATTATTACATTAATTACTTATGTTTTAAATAAATCATATGTTATGTTATATTTATTCATATATACAAACTATCTTGATTTCAAATAAAAAATTTAAAAAAACATTTAAAACTCTTTTTCTTAAATCTTGTTTTAAACTTAAATTATCTATCTTGTGTTTAAAATTTAAAATAGCTCTTGAAAACGGGTTTTCTATATAGTTACATAGAATTTAACTTTAACTACCCTTTGAAAATTATTGGATTCAAATTAATGTCTCCTAATTACTATACATATACATATGTATACACTTATATGTATATACTTGAAATTTCCAACCTTATAATGTTTGCATATATTTATGTATATGTTAACCTCCTATAAAATTTATCATTTCCAAAAATTTATAAATGCAATATTCATTATTGTTTTCAAATCTATTTAGATATATCCAGACATATATTTTTTTATTGTCAGGATTCTATTGTTTTAATCAAATAAAATCAGTATCTCCATATTTAAAATCAGTTAGTTATCCAATTAACAGATGTTCAAAATCCAGATTATCACATTCCTCCCCCCTTAGAATCTTTTCGTCCTCGAAAAGGAACGAAGCCAGAATTTATCAAAATACTTATATCGAATAAATTACTATTTGAACATTTCTAAACTATAAACTCCCTTTTTATTAATTTTTTTAAAACACTTTTAAAGTCTACATTGGATTACAAGAATAATTTTATAAAAATACCTTTTATAACTTGATGTCTCAACAAGTCCATCCTTGTCCTCATAGAAATTCGGTCATACGTTGATCTGGCGTATGACTGAAGATCTATAAGTAATTAGCAGACCCATTTTCAACAACCGGTGAAAATACTTAGAAAACATTTTATTGAAAATATTGAAAACATTTTGAAAATTAAGGAAATATCTTTGGTGAGAATGCTCTGGAAATAATCACCCACATCCATGGTCGTAGTTACATCCTGGGTTACGTTGCTATCACAACAAAAGTCCATGTAACTGTAGGCACTCTGCGCTACTCGATTACGCCATGGAACCCGCCATAGATCGCAGTTACATCCTGGGTTACATTGCCATCACAGCAAAAGTCCATGTAATTGTAGGCTCTCCACGGCACTTGATTACGCGTTCTTGTGGCTATTAGAATAATTAACACTATTCCTTCTTATCACATTTCGGGTATTTCACCTTTTGAAAACTTATATGGACATGCACTTGATTATTCGGTTTTAAAGTGTTTGGGTGTACTTATTTTATACTTCTTCCGCATATAGAACGCAATAAATTATATTTCGGTCTGCTCTTTGTATTTTTCTTGGCTCTGATGGGTAAAATGGGTATTGATGTTTTGATCTAACCATATAAAAACATTATGTTTCTCAAAATGTTGTTTTTCTTAAACATATACCTTTTTACACTATTCCATCCAACACTTATAGTTTAACCAAATCTGATCTAATTTATGTTGATCACTTTTCCAAGGATAATGATAATGCTAACAGCCTCATATAAACTATAACAACTAGAACACCTAAAGCTATGTCCCTACATTATGGCCTCTCAATCCTTAATAGCCTGTAGACCGCCTCTTCATCATTCCACACGCACTCTTAAGTCTTCAAAACCACATGATTTTGCTTATTCTTGTTACTCTTAATCCTTTTCTTTGTTCTTAATCTCCATTCATAAGATTTCTAAGTCGACTTCTTATAAATTGGCAGTTTTTAATCCTTGTTGATGAGAGGCTATGGATGAAGAAATTTCTACCTTACAAAGGATACATACTACTTATGGTAAGAGCATTGTTAGTTGTCATTGGGTATATAAAATAAAACTAAATATGATAGATCAATAGAAAGATATAAAGCTAGATTGGGTGCAAAAGGTTACTCTTAATGGTATGGCATGGATTATAAAGAGATATTTGCCAAGGTTGCAAAAACAACTCACATTCATACTCTTATTGCTATTTCTACGCTAGAAAACAATTAAAAATGCATTCTTGAATGGAGATCTTTAAGAAGAAGTTTAGACAAAACTTCTTCTAAGCGTTTAACATGAATCTGGATATGTTTATAAGCTTAAGAAAGCAATGTATGGACTTAAGCACGCACCTTGCCATTGGTTTTAGAAACTTTCTACTATGATTAAATCTCTTGTTTCATCTCTAACTTTCATGATATTTTCCTTTTCGTTAAAAACATTAATGAAGGACATAGCATACTATTGTTATGTTGAATATGATTACTGCACGAGATGATATTCATGGCATTTATTCCTCAAAAAAGGAGTTAGCTAAAAAAATTTAAATGAAAGATTTGGAACCTATAAAATATATCTTAGGAATTGAGATTGCATACTTACCAGAAGATTATCTTCTTTCTCAGCCAAAATATGTCGTCAATATTCTTATGAAAGCTAGACTTATTATTAATAAGGTCTTTGACACTCCTATTGAAGTTAATTCAAAACACCATCCTTCGGATGGTATACCAATTTCAGATCCTATTATATACCATACTATTGTTGAAAGCTTGGTTTATCTTACTATCACTCATCCGGATATGTCATATGTTATTCTAATTATTAATCACTTTATAGCTTACTCTACTACAGTTCACTGAGCAGCCGTTCTTCATATTTTAAGGTATCTTCAAGGTACTATTTTCCATGGCCTTCTGTTTTCATCAATCTCAACTTTTGAATTGCATGCCTACTCCGACGTTAATTATGTTAGTGACCCCATGGATCGCAAGTCAATTACTGGCTTTTGCATCTTTCTTGGTGATTGTCTTATACCTTGGAAGAGTAGGAAGCAATCTATCGTTCCTCATTCTTCAACTGAAGCAAAGTATCTTAATATCACATCTGCTACCAAATAGATTGTTTTGTTGCGTAGGTTACTTGCAAATATGGGGTTGTCTCTTTTTGATCCAACTTCTATGTATTATAATTATAAGAATGATGTTTAGATTTCTTACAACTTGGTTTCACGAGTGGATCACACATTTTGAGATTGATTGTCACGTCACACATCACCATCTTGATAAAGGCATTATTACTCTACCTTTCGTTCCCTCTTCCATGCTACCAAGTCACTTTCACATTTTCGATTTCTAGTTGGCAAACTTTCGATGCATATAACCGTTGCATCGTGAATTTGAGGAAAAATGTTAAGAAGTATTTATTATACATTAAAAAATAAATCAGGGATATTTCAATGTCTATGCTTTCCCTTATTATAATATTTTTCCCGTTGTATAATTACTTAGGTTCTCAGTAGTGTGGTTATATATAGTTGGTTTATGAATTGTATAACACCATTGAGTGAATAAATCAACACTTCAATTATCTTTAACAGTTAAAATATCGTCATAAAAATACAACCGATTACTTTGTTTTATCATGATATCCTTATATGCTATATGCAAGTAAATTATGTTATCGTTTGAGTAATCTATAAATATAGATTACTGTTACAATTATACTTAATGGATATTTATAAGTTTGTTCCATAAAAATATACAATGCACGTTGCACATGACTAGAGCAAGTATTTTAATGAATATAATTTACAGGTGAAAACTTTATAAAATGAAAATAGAGGCTGTTAATATAAATTAATCAATTAATAAAAATATAATTGAAAACTAATAGAGGAATTAAAAATAATGCAATGAAACATCTATATTCTTTTCCATATATGTAAGTAATGTAACTTGCTTATTAAATGTCTTGATTTTTTTGTTATATAATTGATAAATGGTAAGCATCCATTCTTAAGGAAAAAAGTTCTTCTTTGAATAAACATGAATTTTCTTAAATTTTTATATTTCCATACAACCATTAACTCTTATCTTTAAGGTGACTCAATATTAATATTTTTCATTAGCATAGGAAATGAATAATTATATTATGAGAAAAATTAGTGATGACATGTATTAGTCCCTTATGTTTTTCTCAAATGTTTAATTTGAAAAGTTAGAGTGTAATGAAAAAATTATTTGTTTGCATGCATATATAATTGATGATTTTAAGTCCGAACATTAAGTGCCAATAATTTGTTGCTCCGTTAAGAATTGAATTCTAAAATATATTATTATGCAATATGAAGACTTTTTATTTCTTTTTAAGGTCATTTACTCTAATATTTATAGTTAATCTGCACTATAGAATTCATGTTTAAACGAGAATATCTATAACAAGCATGCATTTTTTAAATCCTTCTTGTTTACTTAATTACTCTAAGATATTATCAGTCAAAAAAGTATTTCAATTTTCCATATTTTTTAATTTGGAAACAATTATCATGTAGTATTTTTGTTAAAGTTAAGAAGATTATTTTTGTACTAGATTTATATTTAGTTATTTATGAGAATTTAATGGTGATATTATATGTGTGTGTATTTGATGGATTGTGTAAGGAACCGTAACTTTTTACGTTTCAAATAGGAATACTTAATTTATTTAATTTTTTTTAAATTTGATTCAAATATATAAATAATAAGTAAATGAATTGTTAATAAAACAAAACGATTTTAAATGACATATTTTTAAATGAACTTATAGAATTTTTTTCATAATTTTTAATTTGGAAAATATTTATAGTATCGTTTGACTTATTTTTTGACAAACATTGCTATTTTTGAAATTTCATAAAATAAGATAACCAGTGTATTTTATTGTTGTTTTGTGTCCATGTCACATTGGTGTGTGCAATCGTACTTTTAGTTCCGTCGTTTGCGGTTTGTATGCGAACGGAATACTTTGTACCGAACTATTAGAAATTTTAACTAAAAATAACCCCCATTTCACTTTTCTTTCCCACTCTTTTTTTCGTTCTTTCCTTTTTCATTTTTCTCTCTTCGTGGAAACATTTTCAACCTAGCGTCCTCTTCCAAAATTAAAATCAAGAGCTTTATTGATGGTAAATATTATGTCTGATCCATTGTAGTCGTATAAGTGATAGCTTCGAATCTATATGGGGTTTTTCTTGTGGGTGGTGATTGGAGATGATCGATGGTTGCTGCTGAAAACTAAGGTTAGCCTTTGTCGAGGCTAGAGGTGGAGTTAGACGAAATAGAGGGTGTCGTTGAGTTTCACTTGAGCAGATGAGTGGGCGGAGACCAATTGGAGGTGGTGTGGCCACATAGGGAGATGCTCAACATTGGGTTTGTCATATAGTTGGGCACAATCGCAAATCAAGAGGAAGGTGCAAGCGGGATGTGGAGAGCATGTGGAGTTCTTCGGAGGAAGTGGTGGCTGATTTCATTGAGTGCAGAAAGAGAGAGGGATAAGGGAAGAAGGCAACAATGGTGCATGTACAAAGTATCTTGTGCATGAGTTTAGTTCGAGGAAGATAATTAGGGGAGTTGAGTAATTTAAATTAAGTAATTAAGTTAATGAATTATTTTAGTTAATTCAAAAACTTACATGTAATGATATATAATTCAAGTCATTTGAATTAGGAATATTTAATAGCTTTTAAATATTGAAAAGTTAATTTTAGAATTAAATAACTTGAATTTCAAATATAATGGTTATCTGAATATTTGAAATTGTTTAAATAATTAAATCTTGAATTTTATGTGAATGAAAATGATTTCTAAAGTTGATTTAAGTTCTATTCAGATAAGAATGAAGATAGTAAACTTTTGAATTTGAATTTAAAAGCGATTAAACTTGTCTTATAATAATCATTTTAATTAACATGTGAAAATAGCCTTCTGGAGCACTATCTCGAATTTCGATGAAACCAGTTTCGTTAGATCGGTAATGATGAGTTATTTATGATGTCGAATTTCGTAACGATCGGACGTATCGTTTGATCGTGCGAGTTTGAAATGCTTAGGAACTAATTATAAAAATTTATATGATATAATTGGTTTTGAAAAGCTATCCTCTGTATATGATCGAATTAGGTCTCGAGCCTAGTTCCACTGTGTTTGAAATGTGTTATTTCATATAGAACGTCATGAGGCACATCTCGTTTGGAGTTCGAGACTTTTGAGTACATCGAGCTAGATATTTTTGAATATATATAGACACATACACACACACAACCATATCCTCACCATATTTCTCAACTGTAGCTATACCCTTGCCCACTTTCAGATGCATACTTTTCCCTAGTTTAATCACGATAAAACCAGAGGAAAGTTTCTCAGTTCAAAAAATCAATCGTGCTTGATCCAACGTCCGATAATCCTTGGGAGCGTTCCATGCTTTTTTAGGCTTGTAATTCAACTAGCAAATTGTTTGTGAAATCGAGATTGTAGTTGATCAATTGCAGAGATTGGATATGGACACTGAAGGAGAATTATAATTGAAATTTGGATTTTGGGGATTCGTGGCATTTTGGATGATCTTTAGGTGATGGACCCTGAAGGAGAATCATTGAAAATGGTTTGGGCAAGGTTCGGGCAAAGTTTGGTAGCACGGCCTGGACTGTGTTGTGGGAAATCGAAGGATAAATGGAGTTTGGTTTTGATGGATTTCTTTGGAATGAGGCCTTTATAGGCGTCATGGTTGGTAATGGAAGCTTGTCGAGATTGGTGGAGCGTGGTGTGACGATGCAGCGGCGGTTGGATGACTGAGGCGGCGGGGGCGATGAGGTGATGTTAAATGGCCTGGGTATTATCGAATACGAGTGGGAGAAGGAGAATTAGGAGGATGGGTTATAATTTAAACATAGTTAATTAAAAAATAATGATTGTAATTAAGGAGTTATATTATATTTTAAAATTGAAAATCTTATATTAGCGATAACTTGTTCATCTTTGGTCAGAATTGAATACGGTCAGTCGCGTTAGGATTGCATTAACGTGAACTATGATATGGAACTGATTCGACGATGAATGAAGCTCACTAAATTTTACTCTAAATTCAAACTTCGTTTGAATTCTGATGGAACCAGATTGCTTCGATGACAACAAGAATAATGGTGAGTTAAACTCGCTTTTTGATTAACTAGTATGTTACATAGTAGATAAAAATTGTTGATTGAATGTTTGAATGATTTAATATTTTATCAGTTGGCTTGAATTTATTCCCACCTTAAGCAAATGACCTTACACACACCATCCTAGTAGCAGAAGACCCATATTATATAATTATTTGCTATCTGAATGTAGGAGAATAGATCGGAGGGATCAAACAGTACTCCTCGGTACTGTTGACTTTATTTAGATGTATATATGCTGATAAAATGTAGGGGGACAGGTTGGAGGGATCCAACAAACTAGATTCCTCGCCACTGTTGATTTTAATTTAAATAATTTTTCGGACATATAAATTATTGGACATTAAAACTGATTGTTGGCTCTATTGATTATGACATCATTATATGCACAAACTTAAACCCGTAGTAATAGGAAATCAATATCAATATTGGTTAAATATTGGGTAGCTATTTGCCTCAACTTAGTATTTTAAAAAATAGTATAAATTGGTGTTCGAGTTGGAGTTCGTTTTTGAATCTAAAATTGGGTTTCAGAAATATTTTATTTTAAATGATTTAACTTCTGTTTTTACTATAACCTCTTTATCTATCTTTTCTACATTATTTATTTATATTTCTATTGTTTTAAAATTATTTATATTTAATATTGTTTCAAATTTATATATTTATACTTATAGTTTTAAAACTATTTATTTATAATTAGTGTTGTATTATATTTTTCTATCAATATTTTAATATTTTGAAAGGTTGATTGTTATAAATAATGATTTTTTTTAAATTAATAATAATGATTATTAATATGCCTTGGAAATTATTTATTATGTATAATAACAGTGAAGATTAATTACTATTGTTTATTAATAATGTTTTAACTTTTTTATTAATTATTACTATATAATAGTGTTTTGTAGTAAATGATTAAAATTTATTTATATTTTTTTTTCAAGATTTATAAATAGAATTTTACAATAGATTTGGGTTCTATAAGAGGAGTTTTATAGAATTGATTTGAAGACTTAAAGCAAAAATATTTACAAGGTAAAGGCATTTTATAAATGGTTAAATATTTATAAACGAATTTTGGAAATAGGTTTCTAGACTTATAAAAGGTGTTTTATAAATGGTTTTGGAATGGTGTAAAAAGGAAATCTTCCTCCGATTTTGTGAATATACCTATATCATTTAATAAGTATATGTATATTTTCTAAGTTTTGAAAATATAGGGACCGTGAATATATCTTTGTAAAATTATTTTGATACAAATATTTACATGATGGATTTAATTAATGAAAAGATAAATTAAAGAGGCTAGTGTTTACTTATGTGCTTAACCAATATGGGTTTTCTCGTTGAAATAAATCCTTGATTTGAATATTTGTCTACTCGATAGTTGAATAACCGACTATCAAATTTGGACCCAAAATGTAACTTTGAAAATATCTAGGAGAAATATGTGGGTTATATGGTTCAGTTATATTCGATGATGCTTTTTATGCGTATAAATCTCATTTCATTCTCCTAGGACAAACAATAAAGAAATCCATCCACTAACGGTTAGGCGGTGATCTTTGCTCTTGTCTTTAACTGTTCATTTCCTAAAGAACTAGGGTTGAGTTTATCGAAAACTACCGAATATTGTTTCGAAGTGAACGGAATCAGACCGGTTAGCCGAAAACCACTTTGATCCAACTCAAGTGTTCGAAGTAAAGACATATTGAAGATGATGGAACTGAAGACGGGGATCTTGGAAGTGTAAGGGATGCTTGCTACTAATCCTGAGGGTGATTCCCAAAATGGATGTAGTAGAAGTGGTGCCTTCGGTTTCATTCAGTCCTAGCATGAACTTATATGGATGAATGTTGGCATTTTATTATTTCTTGGAGGGAAGTGTTAGCATTCCAAGTAGGAAATGCTATATAAAAGGTAAAATGTAGCCTCATGCCTCATCAACTGGGAATGACTGGGAGATTCAGCAGGCTAAGTGGGTCGCTTCCATGTAAGGTATGATAATCCCTATCTAGAGTCAATATTATCGCTCATTTGTATGCTTTGGTGACCATTAACAGAGGGGTGATCATATTCCGTACTACCCAATAAAGAATAGGCTGGTTCTATGTTGGCAGGGGTCGAAAGGTACGACCTTGGTGTTATTTTATCTAGATACGCACCGTAATGGGCAGTACCCAACAACCCAGTCATTGTATGGAATCCACTTTCTAATACATGTCTTTATTGTTTTAGTTGTATACCAATTATGCTAGAATTTAATTAATGTAACAATTTTGGTTATGATTAATAAGTACTTGTATCTTAGACACTATTATAAAATAGAGAATTTCGTATGAATTGTTTCGGTTACTGTAAGGTAAAAAACCGTCCGTGTTAATGTGTAACGTGGTCCTACGAGATATTTTATTTTTTTAAGATTTTAAACATTAAACCTCAATTAAGGTGTGTTTTCTCACAATGGTTTACTAGATTTACTCAAATGTAATTTATTATAATGCTCGGGTCGGAACAAGCATATCTACAGATTAATTTGGATGCATTGGAGCCTAGGAGACAAGTTGGAGGCCCAAAGATGTATCCATGTATATGGTTATTTTTTCACACATTCAATGCTATATTTATGAACACTTGTGAGGACATGTTTTTATAACTGTCCGGGCTGAAATATGTTGGTATATTCCAAATGATGTCGAATATATGTGTGTGTCTATATATATATATATATTACAATTTGTTTTTGTGTAAATATTTGTTGTATATTATAGTTTATTCTTTCCGCTGTGAGATTATGTGTTGTCTAGTTTCTTCTTGACTTCTTTCTTCTTTTTTTACCCTAAATATCCACCTTTCCATTTAATTTGGCTAGGTCATGTATGATTGATTGTCCGCTTAAACTGTTCGGAATTGTGGGTCGTGTATAGTTGATTTTTGAGCGATATCCTTAGTAATATTCGAGAATGTTTTTATTCAAAGTTATTTTTAATTGATTTTTCAGTTTTAACTACACGCATCTATGTAGGGGGAGTTTTATTCTAGGAGGAGTATTTGTAACGACCTACCTTTACGGACGTTTTATGTAGACACGCATGTCAGACTCAAACTATTCAAAAGGGTGGATAATTATAAGAAAAATAAGAAAAGGAGAAATAAATAAAACAAATATAGAATCTCGCAGCGGAATGACAAAATATAATAATCAAATGATAGTTCATGAAGTTATTTTTAAATACATTTGATTATTCTTTTACAACACAAAATCAGAGTTATAGAAAACAGGAAAAAATAAATAGATGCAGTGAAACAACATGATGCAGTGGAATACATATAATAAGTAATAATTGTGCAAAATATTTATCTTCATCCTCCATAAAGCAGTCTTTGATAAAATGAGAAGCTAAGACTGACCCGAGCGAATTGAAAAGATAAAACATTCGAGTCAGAACTAAAAGATCTTATGTAAGTTAAATCAACAATAAAGGAATATGAGTAAGACGGCGTCAGAGATGTTTACGGGGTTTGACATCACTTATCCAACGTCCAACATTAGTGCAATAACTTAAGAGATGTTCAAGATCTCCATCTCCTAAGAATCCGTTAAACTATCTACTATGTAGTACAATACGCTATTATAACAATGTCTATAATAAAGTAAAGTATTAAAATAGTGTTAAGGCATTACCCATATCCTCCTTAACACATTTTATATATTCTTGTCTTCTATACAATGTTGTAAGCTCCACCAAACTGGTGGTTTACCCATAGGGAAAACCAAAAGTACGACGCAAAACAAACTCGTAGAAAGCGCTCTAATCCATGTGAACATGGCACTCGAGGCAATGCCAAGTTAGATTTACCAATTGCAGATCTAGGCTGGTGGTAAAGCATAGCAGCTACTACCACCCACCTCGAAACACACTTCCATAATCAAAATTAAGGGATGACCACCAAATCATCACAAAGTCATAATATGGTATCGAAAAGCAGTCCGATCGAAGGGATGACCTCACTTGGCCCAGTTATAGCTCCTGTTTTGGTCACATCTAAGCTGACTCACAGGAGTCAGGGTCACGCCAATACCTCATATAGAAATCGTTCGCCGCCATACTACTTCATTTCTGAAATCTCCTCCACGTGCACAGTTGTTAAAGTAGTTTTCGATATTGACAGAGAGTGTGACAATATCTGATCTGTCTCTTTAACAACCAAACACTTATTTCACACCAAATGGTTCTTTTACATTTTAGAAGTCAATTCATACTTAATATCAAAATATCATATTCGATTTCAAATCATATCTCTTTCGGAATCGTATTCACTTTCAAACTATATTCACTTTCAAATCATATTCACTTTTGAAATTCACATTCACTTTGAAATTATCGATAATTCATGTAAATTAATTCTTCATATCAAATCATCTTATTTACTCAAACATGTTATTTCACAAAAGGTATCAATTCCAAATTCTAAATTAGGTTGATCATCATCGAGGATTTAACTAAAAATACTTCAACTTTACACAGTCCGAAATTTTAGATAATAGTTTAGATAGTCATAAATAGTTTAAGAGTTAAAAAACATTTTAAATAAATTAAAATAGTTTAAATAGTAAAATAATTTAAATAGAGTTAAATTTGATTTAACTAGATTTAAATTGATTTAAATAGATTAAATGTAGATAAAATATATTTAATTAGGTTTAAAATGTTTTAAATAGATTAAATATAGATTAAATAGAGTTAAATTATATTAAGTAGATTTTTAAACAGATTAAATAAATTTAAAATATATTTAATAGATTTAAATTTAATTAAATAGATTTTAAATAGATTAAATAAATTTAATTAGTTTAAAATAGGTAAATTAGATTAAATTGTGTTAAATAGGTTATAACAGATTTAAAATAAGTTAAAATAGTTTAAATTGAACAAAATAGTTTAATTGGTTAAAATAAATTTCAAAGTAATGTCTAACATTTCAATAACTCAATTCCAATAAATATTTCCACTTCAACTTTGGAATTTCAATTTAAATCCTTTGAACAATTCATTAAATCAATTCCAATTTCAGCATTAACGTTTGGATTATCGAAGAATAATTCAGTTTATATAAATAAATTTCTATTTCAAAAATGCCTGTTAACTGAATTCAAAATTTAAAGAATTAAAATCATTCAATTTAACCAATCCACTGTCCAAATATAATTTTCTACCCTAGGGTCAAGTGATACAGATATTTATCCATTCAATCCGCTATTTAAAATTTTACGGTTATATATCATTTCGAACCACAGTCCCGAATTGAATAAAATTCCGTAAAATCGCTCGAGTCTATCATTTCAACCCATAATAATTTTTTCCTAATCTATAGGTCATTCGCGTATGTATCATTTCAACCTGTACGGAACTTGTAGAGCTATAACATTATATAAATCAAACATAACATCCATTCATCCAATATCAACAATTAAACATACATCACAATCATCACCCAAATCAACTAATAAACATCTACTGATAACTGATAACAGGTATTAAATTGACAATTAAATTAAACATTAAATTAAATGATGATAGAATGCAACAAAAGTTAAATTTAACTAGAATGATAATTAGAATATACCAAACATCAACTAATCAATACCAAATCAATCATAAATTCAATTTAACTAACATAAGATAATTTAGTAGTTGTGAGTGGATTAAAACACTCACCTTTGATTTTAAATAAATTTGAAATCCAAAATTCCACGGTCTCAGAATTTGTCCAAACCAACGTCAAAATGTCCGAAATTCTAATACGATCGCAACGGAATAAACCGCGCGTAAATCTGAGTCCGTAGGCAAAAGATATGTTGACTGGAACATTTGGAAAAAATAACAAATAACAAATAACAACAAGACACATCACCTCTAACCAATGCGGCAAACCCTCTTCTCGAACACGATAACCAGACCCACGCTTCGACCTTCATCCGCCGATCATCCATGAATATTCACCGCTTCTACACCGCCTTGCATCATGTTCAGCCATTGCCATGAACTCCCCCCAGGCTGCACCCGGCTATGGTGGCGCGGCTACCTCCAGCTCCCCCAAGTGATCACCGTTGCTGCTGACTCTATTGGAAATTCTGGAGAAATCCAAAACCCTATGGCATGAACGAACATTAGACCCCAGACCTGCTCGACACTTCGCAAAGGCATCACCCGCTCGTCGATCGGATGTAGATTCACCATTGGATTGTCCAAAATCCAATATGGACGGCCATAATTAGTTTGCGAATTCTGGGTGGATTGAAAAACGAATCACACCAATGAGTCACGCTCATAGAGAGCTTCGATACATTATATTATATGTCAAGTTTTAAAGGAGTTTGGTTTTGGAAATGAATTTGAAATCGAATTAGTAATTTGGGAATTAGGGTTTCATAATTGGATTTAGTTCTGCCCATTGAGAATGAGTAGTAGATAGATGGAATTGTACGTACATGAAAGGTGGAATAAGAAATAGCAAGAGTTTATAACAGGCTATATATAGGCAGATCGGAAATAGGAAAGAATGGGCTAGATTGATTTGAAAGTTGAACGACACGAAAAGCTCGTTCTGTCTTCGGAACGAAAATGGATCATCTCATATATCAAAATAGATGTTTTCAATAATTTTAAACTCAATTGAACAGGTTTCAAGTCCTAATTCCATCGTTGAAGAAGTTAGCTTAAAATCAGCTTATTTCAAATTGATTTCAATTAAATTGATTTCTACGCGTTTCGTGTCCATACGATCAAATGACAAATCAGACCGCTGGGAAACTTTAAATCCTACAATTATTCACCGTTACGGATCAGATCAATTTGGTCTCGTCGAAAGCCGAGATAATGGCCAACTATTTTTACATTAATTAAATAAATTATTATTAAATTAATTAAATCACTTTTTAATTTCAAATCTTATAATTAACAGATTTTATCATTTTTGATTACTTAGACATTTATAATAATCTAAAACATGTTTACATATAATTTCAGTGTTAGTTATTACACCAGTTACGGTGTTCAATTTCAAGTGTAATTAAATCCAATTTATTATAATTTAATTTCAATAAATTGATTTATTTTAGTTTCAATCTTTATATTCAATCAATTATTACTCTAGTAACATAGTTAACATTTGTTTATATCTTATTACACCAACATTCTATAATTATCATCTTAGTTTTCATTAACGTAGTATTTAATTTCATTTAATTGCAATAAATCCATTTAATATAATTTTGAATTCCAACAAATTGATCAAACTTGATTTCAATTCTTTTATTAAATCAATTACCATATTATGAATAAAATTTACATTGGGTTACATCTTATTGAATCAATATTCTACAATTATCATCTTTTACAATATTAGTTGCAATATTTCAATTATATTTGAATTTTTTTTATCAGTCTCACATTATTTAAAGTTAAACTCCCAATAAATTCATTTACCTTAGTTTCACTCTTTTTATTAAATGAATTATTGCCTTAAGAATATAATTGACAATTCTACACATTTTATTATTTTCACTTTTTATAGTTATTGCCTTAACTCATATTAATGTAATTTTTATTTATATTTATTTGTAATTGATTAAATAAATTGGTAACAGATAACAATAGTCACTTTTGCTATATTTAATCATATTTGTAAGTTTGTTAATTATAAACAAATGTCCTAACTACTACTACAGCACTACTTCTACCAATTACAATTAGTTTTATCCTATTTCATTAATTTATACACATTTAAATAGACAATTACTCCACAAATCCAATTTATCAATTAATAAACATATTATTACAATTAATTTACAATCTATTACCAATTATTACTCTTTACCCATTTCAATTAATTGGAATTTTATTTAAAGCAGTTATCAATTAACTTAATTTAATATTATTACATTTCAATCCAATTACATTCTTATATTTTAATCTCAAAATTTATTACTTCCAACATTAATCGTAAAAATTTATTAAATTAACAATTTTTAATTATCGAAAATTACGGGTCGTTACACTCTCCTCCACTCAAAACTTTTCGTCCCCGAAAAAGAAAAAGAAGGGAAAAGAAGGAATTTAGTAATCAACATATCTTATTCAAAATATTAAATTTATATACAGTTAATTTACATAATTAAATAATTGACATAAAATATATCAATTTATAAACAGTTAACTCCTTTGTATTCATGTAAGTAAAAGTTTGAAAAGCATTTCACAAAATTTTCAAAGTCCAAAATTTATGGAAAATTTCGACAGAGTCTCCATATACGGAAAGGTCTGAGGGAAATAGTAATATCAATAATAATAATATATATCATATATTTTCAAAATAAAGTATCCCAAACCATGGGAAAAACAATATAACATCGCTAGAAAACCGTAATCCGAGAACGTGCTAATTTGTCGAGCAAACAATGCTTACTTTACGAAACCAAAAGCAATAGCTATTGCCTTCATAACCTGTATTTTACTTATATAATCCATAAGAGTTTATAATTATGTAAAAGAGAAATATTTAAGTTGCCTTTAACTAATGAAAAAACAAATCACTACAATATAACAACCTTCACTTGCAAACAAACAGTACAAACATTATTACAACAAAGAAAACAATCATCCATCTATTTAAACCAAAACAAATGGCTTTATTCGGGTTCAGAACTTCTAATCATATAAAAATTATAAATAAACTACTAAGTGACACTCAACAGTCGTAGATAAGACTCAATAAATTATTTATATATCTCTATACACAATAGCAGTATCCTTTCCCAACCAATCCATAAGCCAAACAAACAAAGAATTCAACACATTTTCATATGTTTTATTCTCACTACTCTATTTATGTTTTCACATCATTTATTATTCATTTTTTCATAAAATGATTTTCTTCAATTCACGTTCATTACTTACAAAATTTTAAATTTTCATTCACTCATGTAAGGCTTATTTCATTACTTTACATTCTTTACTTACATAAGTTATATCCATTTCAATTATTTGGATCATAAATGAATTCATTATTGAAGTATTGTATACATTATATTTCAGTTTACTTCATATTTACAATTTATTTTAGTTTTCCTTTTTTCCTCATCGTTTACATTTCTTTTCCCATTCATATAATTTTTGTTCCCACTAATTTACATTCGTTGTTACTTACAAAAGTTCATTTCTTCATTATTCATACAGTGCCATTTTCTTTCATTTTATGACTTTACATTCATTGCATAAACAAGTTATTTTTATTTCAATTATTGGATTATACAATACAATGTAAGTTTTTTTACAATCCAATTTACCATTTATTGGTTATTTCTCTTTTTCACATTCATTCTTCATATACAGTATTATAGTATATTAAATTTATTTCTAAGTCATTTCAATGTTTTCAGAAGTTATAATCATTCAATTTATATAGTACTCATTTTAATTATAAATGACTTCAATATTAATTCAAGTTTATACTTGTTTACTTACATTATTCACCTTTACCGTTCAATCTAATTATAAATAGCTTAAATTTTAACTTAAATTTATAATCGTTTTTCTTACATTATATGCTTTTATTACATTTGATTAGTGACATTTCAATAATTAATCCTAAGTTTATAAAAAAATTTAATATCGAAATTCTTATTTATATAAGTAATTCCATTGAACGCTTTCATTTGCTAAAGTTTACTTGCACAATATCTATTACATATTCTATTTAACATTACAATTTTTTACATTTTGGTAAGTTATATACATGTCTTTTTAGAATGCAATAGAAAGTTACACAAGTTATCATATTCATTTTTATTAACAAAATGTTCAATAGATACCATTTCTTATTTTCATCTTCCTTTGTTAGTTACAGTTTTCAAATTTTCAATTTCTTATCTATTACATTTATCATTCTAGAATCAAATTTCTTATTTTCATTTTAGAATTTACAACATTGTCAAGATTCCATTCATTACAGTAATTTGAATATCTGATTTAGAGAAACTTAAGAACTAAACAATCAGGTTTCATTTCAATTATTTTAAAATAATACATATACAATCATATCTTTTATATATATCAAATAATATCTAGAATTCAAAATCAAGATTAGTTTATCAATAAAATTATGCAATAAAATTACTACAACAGCCTTCCCATTTTGAAACTCGAAAATGAACATCGATGTTGCGTGCACTCATTACCGAAATTATTTTACAGCGATAGAGAGGAGAGTACAAGACTTATTTCCTTTAAAAAAATTCTTTTATAACATTTTTTTTGAATCATATTGAAACAATTATATAAAAAAATACTTCTAAATACTACTAGTATTATATTCTAAAATCATTCAAAAGAAATTCTCAAGAATCCCGAAACTTCAATTCTAAACTTCTAATTTATATTTACTTTATATGCAAATCCTATTTTCCAACCTATATTTACAAAATTTCTCTATCTAACAAACAGCATATTACAGCCAAATATATCATTTATAAAATTTATTATTTTATATACAAAATATATAATAGGCAAAATTATTTCATTTACCTATATTTTAAAACAAATATTGTGTCGGTCTGCCTTATCAAGTGTTTAGAAATCCCTATCGACGCCGTAGCGTCCTATGCACCGACCAGGATTTATAAATACAAAACAGAACAAATTAACACAACATAAATCCTTTTATAACACTAATATATACGCTCTCTCATATATAGACACACAGACACACACTCACCGACTCATTCTAGGGTATTACTACCCTATATCTAAAGAGTCAGACCCCACAAAGCCAAGATTATCGCTAAACCAAAGCTCTGATACCAACTGTAATGACCTACCTTTTTGGATATTTTAAGCAGTCACACATGTCAGACTCAAACTATTTGTAAGGGAAGATTGTTATGGGGTAAATAAGGAAAAGAGAAAAAATAAAACAAATACAGAATCTCACAGCAGAATGAAAAATATAATAATCAAATAACAGTTCATGAAGCTGTTTTAAATACATTTGATTATTCTTTTACAACACAAAATTAGAGTTATAGAAAAGAGGAATAAATAAATAAATGCAGTGGAATAACATGATGCAGTGGAATACATATAATAAGTAATAATAGTACAAAATCTTCGTCTTCATCCTCCAAGAAGCAGTCTTCGATAAACAAAGAAGCATAGACAGACCCGAGCAAATTGAAAAGACAAAACACTCGAGTCAGAACTAAAAGACCTTATGTAAGTTAAATCAACAATAAATAAAAATGAGCGTAATGGCGTCAGAGATGTTTACGGGGTTTAACATCTCCTATCCAATGTCAAACGTGAGTGTAATAACTTAAGAGATTTTTGGGATCTCCATCTCCTAAGGATCTGTTAAACTATCTACTATGTAGTACAATATGCTATTATAATAATGTCTACAATAAAGTACTAAAATAGCAATAAGGCATTACCCATATCCCTCTTAACACATTTTATATATTCTCATAGTCTATACAATGCCATAAGCTCCACCAAACCGGTGGTTTACCCAGAGGAGACCCCATAGGTACGGTACAGAACAAACTCATAGAAGGCACTCTAGGGTAGGTGAACATGACACTCGAGGCAATAACAGTGTAGATTTACCAATTGCAGAACCGGGCGGGTGTTAACACATAGCAGCTGTTACCATCCACCTCAGAACACATTCCCATAATCAAAATCAAGGGGCGACAACCAAATCATAACAAAGTCATAATATGTTATCAAAGAAGCATGTTTGATCGGAGGAATGACCTCACTTGGCATAGGTATAGCTCTTGCTTTAATCACATCTAAACTAACTCACGGAAGTCGAGGTCACGTCAATGCCATATACAGAAATCGTTTGCCACCATCCTACTTTATTTCTGGAATCTCCTCCACATGCACGGTTGTTAAGTGGTTTTCGTTATTGACAGAGAGTATGACAATATCCGATCCCTGTCACTTCAACAACCAAATGCTTATTTCGCACCGGATGGTTTTTTTACATTCCAAAAGTCAATTCATACTTAATATCAAAATATCATATTCGATTTCAAATCATATCGCTTTCGGAATCATATTCACTTTCAAACTACATTCACTTTCAAAATCATATTCACTTTCAAATCATATTCACTTTTGAAATTCACATTCACTTTGAAATTATCGATAATTTATGTTAATAAATTCTTCACTTCAAATCATCTTACTCACTCAAATATGTAATTTCACAAAAGGTATCAATTCCAAATTCCAACTTAGGTTGTATCATTATCGATGATTTAAATATAAATACTTCAACTTTACACGGTCTGAAATTTAGAAAATAGCTTAGATAGTCATAAATGGTTAAGAGTTTAAAAATATTTTAAATAAATTTAAATAGTTTAAATAGTAAAATAGTTTAAATATATTTAAATTTTAGTTAATTAGATTTAAATTGATTTAAATAGATTAAATATAGATTTAATAGATTTAATTAGGTTTAAAATGTTTTAAATAAATTACTTATAGATTAAATAGAGTTAAATTATATTAAGTAGATTTTTAAAAATATTAAATAAATTTAAAGTAAATTAAATAGATTTAAATTATATTAAATTGCTTTAAAATATATTAAATAAATTTAATTAGTTTAAAATAGATAAATTCGATTAAATTTTATTAAATAGGTTATAACATATTTGAAATAAGTTAAAATAGTTTAAATTGATTAAAATAGTTTAAATTGGTTAAAATAGATTTCAAAGTTATATCCAACATTTCAATAACTCAATTCCAATAAATTCATTTATGTTGTTGCCGCTTCAACTTTGGAATTTCGATTTAAATCCTTCGAACAATTCATTAAATCAATTCCAATTTCAGCATTAACGTTTGGATTATCGAAAAATAATTCATTTTATATTAATAAATTTCTATTTCAAAAATGCCAGTTAACTGAATTCCAAATTTAAAAAAATAAAATCATTTAATTTAACCAATCCGGTGTCCGTATATAATTTTCTACCCTAGGTCAAGTAATACAGATATTTATCATTTCAATCCGCAATTTAAATTTTTGCGGTTATATATCATTTCAAACCGCATTCCCGAATTAAATAAAAATCAATAAAATCCTTCGAGTTTATTATTTCAACCCATAATGATTTTTCCCTAATCTATAGATCATTTGGGTATATATATCATTTCAATCCATAGGGAACTTCCAGAGTGATGACAATATATAAATCAAACATAACATCCAATCATTCAATATCAACCATTAAATATACATCACAATCATCACCCGAATAAACCAATAAACATCAATAGATAACTTATTATCATTAAAAGGTATTAAATTGACAATTAAATTCAATATTAAAATAAATGATGACAACAAAAGTTAAATTTAATTAGAATGACAATTAGAGTATACCAAACATCAACTAATCAATTCCAAATCAATGATAAATTCAATTTAACTAACATAAGATAATTTAATAGTTGTGAATGGGATAAAACGCTCACCTTTGATTTTAAATCAATTTAGAATCCAAAATAAGGCTTAAAATTCAATAGTCTCAGAATACCTCCAAACCTGCATCAAAATGTCTGAAATTCCAATACGATCGCAGAAGAACAAACTGTGCTAAATTCGTATCCATATGCAAAAGATATGTTTATTAGAACATTTGAAAAAAATATCAACAAATAACAACAAGACACGTCACCTCTAACCAACACGGCAAACCCTAGTCTCGAACACGATAACTAAATCCATGCTTCAACCTTCAACCGTCGATCATCCATGAATATTCGCCGCTTCTACACTGCCTTGCATCATGATCAGCCATCGTCGTGAACTCCCCCACCCCAGGCCGCACCTAGCCATAGTGGCGCGGCCACCTCTGGCTCCCCCAAGTGGTCACCGTTGTCGCCGCCTCTATTGGCAATCCTGGCAAAATTTGAGACCCTCTAGGACGAACGAACATTAGATCCCCAACCTGCTTGACACGACCTGCGCAACAATACCACTCGACGTCGATCGGATAAAGATCCACCGTTGGATCGTCCAAAATTCAATATGGGCGGCCGGAATTGATTCGTGA
Organism: Allium cepa; assembly: GCA_030765085.1. Taxonomy (NCBI): domain Eukaryota; kingdom Viridiplantae; phylum Streptophyta; class Magnoliopsida; order Asparagales; family Amaryllidaceae; genus Allium; species Allium cepa. The sequence goes on along the minus strand of CM060943.1, from coordinate 866,596,203 downwards.
ATTTTGGGTAAACGGTGAATTCGGTTGAAAAAAATCATACTAGTGAGTTATGCTCGTCGAGAGCTTCGAAACAGTATACTATATATCAAGGTTTAGAGGAGTTTGATTTTTTAATTGAAATTGAATTTGAAATTTGGGAACTAGGGTTTTGTAATTGGATTTCGGTTCTGCCATTGAGAATGAGAAGTAGATAGATGGAATTGTATGTATAGGAAAGACGGAATAAGAAATAGCTATGGTTTATAACAGGCTACATATAGGCAGATTGGAAATTGGAATGAATGGACTAGATCGATTTGAATGTTGAACGATAAACGACCGAAAAAGCCTGTTCTGTCTTCAGAACGAAAATGGGTCGTTCTATATATCAGAATAGATGTTTTCAATAATTTTAAACTCAATGAAATTGGTTTCAACTCCTAATTCCATCGTATGAAGAAGTTAGCTTAAGATTAGCTTATTTCAAATTGATTTCTACGCATTTCGAGTCCGTACGATCAAACGTAAAGTCCGATCGCTATGAAACTCGAAATCCTATAATAATTCACCGTTAAGGGTCCGATGAAACTAGTTTTGTCAAAAATCGAGACAATGGCCTAAATGGCTATTTTTACATTAATTAAATAAATTATTATTAAATTAACTAACTCGCTTTTTAATTTCAAACCTTACAATTAATAGATTTTATCATTTTTACTTACTTAGACATTTATAATAATTTAACACAAGTTTACATATAATTCCAGTGTTAGTTATTACACCAGTTACGGTGTTCAATTTCAACTCCAATTTATTATAATTTAGTTTCAATAAATTGATCTAATTTTGTTTCAATCTTTTTATCCAATCAATTATTATTCTAATAACATAGTTAACATTTATTTATATCTTATTACACTAACATTCTACAATTATCATCTTAGTTTTCATTAACGTAGTAATTTCATTTAATTGCAATAACTCCATTTAATATAATTTATATTTTAATAAATTGATCAAACTTGATTTCAATTCTTTTATTTAATCAATTGTCATATTATGAATAAAATTTACATTGGGTTACATCTTATTGAATCAATACTCTACAATTATCATCTTTTACCATATTAGTTGCAATATTTCAATTATAATTGAATTTTTATTTTGTCAATCTTCACATTAACTAAAATTTAAAGTCCCAATAAATTTTTCATCTTAGTTTCACTATTTATATTAAATGAATTATTGCCTTAAGAATATAATTGACATTCATATACATTTTGTTGCATTCACTTTTTATAGTTATTGTCTTAACTAACATTGATGTAAATTTATTTATATTTATTTGTAATTGATTAAACAAATTGGTAACAGATAACAATAGTCAAATTTCTATATTTAATCACATTTGTAAGTTTATTTATTGTAAACAAATGTCCTAACTGCTACCACAACACTACTTTTATCAATTACAATTAATTACATCCTATTCCATTAATTTATACACATTTAAATTATCAATTACTCCTCAAATCCAATTTATCAATTAATACACATATTATTACAATTAACTTACAATTTATTACCAATTATAACTCTTTACCCATTTCAGTTAATTGGAGTTTTATTTAACGAATTATCAATTACCTTAATTCAATACTATTACATTTCAATCCAATTACATTCTTATATTTTAATCACAAATTTTATTTCTTCCAACATCAAATCATAAAACTTTACTAAATTAATAATTTTTAATTATCGAAAATTATGGGTCGTTACACTATCCCTTGCTCAGAACTTTTCATCCCTGAAAAGAAAAAAGAAGGGAAAGAAGGAATTTAGTAATCAGTATATCTTATTCAAAATATTAAATTTATAAATAGCTAATTTACATAATTAAATAATTTACATAAAATATATCAATTTATAAACAATTAACTCTTTTATATTCAAGTAAGTAAAAATTTGAAAAACATTTCACAAAATTTTCTAAGTCCAAAAATTTATGGAAAATTTCGACAGGGTATCCTTTGTACCAAGAGGTCTTGGAGAGATAGTTTTATTAATAATAACAATATATATCATATATTTTCAAAATAAAATATCCCAAACCACGGGAAAAACAATATAATACGGCTAGAAAATTGTAATCTGAGGACATACAAATTTGTCGACAAACAACGCTTAGTTTAGGAAACCAAAAGCAGTAGCTATTGCTTCCATAACCTGTACTTCACTTATATAATCCAAAAGAGTTAATAATTAAATAAAAGGGAAATATTTAAGTTCTTTTCAACTAATAACAAAACAAATCGCTGCAATATAACAACCTTCTCTTGCAAACAAACAGTATAAAAGTTATTTCAATAAAATAACAATTATCCAACCATTTCAACCAAAACAAATGGTTTGTTCGGGTTCAGCACTTCTAATCATATAAAAATGATAAATAAGCTACTAAATAAACCCTACACTCAACAGTTGTAGATAAGACTCAATAGATTATTTATACATCTCTATGCAAAAAGCAGTATCCTTCCCCAACCAATCCATAAGCCAGACAAACAAAGAATTCGACACATTTTCAAATAACATTTTTGTTTTATTCTAATTTTTCTATTTATTTTTTCACATCATTTATTATTCATTTTTTCATAAAATGATTTTCGTCAATTCATGTTCATTACTTACAAAATTTTAAATTTTCATTCGCTCATGTAAGCCTTATTTCATTACTTTACATTCTTTACTTACATAAGTTATATCCATTTCAATTATTTGGATCACAAATGAATTCACTATTGAAGTATTATATACATTATATTTCTATTCACTTCATATTTACAATTTAGTTTGGTTTCCCCTTTTTTCCTCATCGTTTACTTTTCTTTTCTCATTCATATAATGTTTATTTCCATTAATTTGCATTTGATATTACTTACAAAAGTTCATTTCTCCTTTATTCATACAGTTTCATTTTCTTTCATTTTATTACTTTACATTCACTAAATAACAACTTATTTTTATTTCAATTATTGGATTATACAATACTATGTAAGTTTCTTTAAAATTCAATTTACCATTTATAGGTAATTTCTCTTTTTCACATTCATTCTTCGTATATAGTATTATAGGATATTAAATTTATTTCTAAATCATTTTAATGTTTTCAGAAGTTATAATCATTCAATTTATATAGTACTCATTTTAATTATAAATGGGTTTAATATTAGTTCAAGTTTATACTTGTTTACTTACAGTATTCACCTTTACCATTCAATCGGATTATAAACATCTTAAATGTTAACTTAAGTATACAATCATTTTTCTTACATTATTCACTTTTATTACATTTGATTAGTAACATTTCAACTATCAATCCTAAGTCTATAACAATTTTAGTATCAAAATTCTTATTTATATAAGTGATTCCATTGAACACTTTCATTTACTAAAGTTTACTTGCACAATATTCGGTTACATATTCTATTTAACATTACAACTTTTTACATTTTGATAAGCTATATATATGTCCTTTTAGAATGCAATAGGATGTTACACAAGTCATCATATTTATTTTTATTAATAAAATGTTCAATAGTTACCATTTCTTATTTTCATTTCCCTTTATTATTTACAGTTTTCAAATTTGCAATTTCTTATCTATTTCATTTATCATTTTAATATCAAAATTATTATTTTCATTTGAGAAGTTTCCAATATAGTCAACATTTCATTCATTACAGTAATTTCAATTTCTAATTTACAGAAACTTAAGAACCAAACAACCGGGTTTCATTTCAATTATTTTAAAATTATATACACAATCATATATTTTATATGTATATATACATATCAAATCACATCTCAAATTCAAAATCAAGATTGATTTATCAGAATAATTGTGCATAAAATTACTACAGCAATCTTCCTACTTTGAAACTCGAAAATGAATGTCGATGATGCATGCACTCATTACCGAAATTATTTTCCAATGACAGGGAGGTGAGTACAAGACTTATTTCCTTTAATTAATTTCTTTTATTTCTTTCAAATCATCTTGAAACATTTATATCAGAAAATACTTTTAAATAATGCGAGTATTATATTCTAAAATCTTTCTAAAGTAATACTCAAGAATCCTGAAACTTCAGCTCTAAACTTCCAATTTATATTTACTTTATACGAAAATCCTATTTTCCAATCAATATTTATAAAAAAACGTACGTAACAAACAACATATTACTTCCAAATATATCATTTATAAAATTTATTATTTTATGTACAAAATACATAATAGGCAAAATTATTTCATTTACTTATATTTCAAAACAAATATTTTTTCGGTTTACCCTATTAAGTGTTTAGAAGTCCTTATCGATGTCATAACGTCGTATGCACCAACCAGGATTTATAAATAAAAACAGAACAAATTAACACAATACAAAACCTTTTATAACACTAACAAATATGCTCTCTCATATATATACACTCAGCAACTCATTCTAAGGTATTACTACCCTATTTCTGAATAGTCAGACCCCAAAAAGCTAAGGTTATCACTAAACCAAAGCTCTGGTACCAACAACAACGACCTACCTTTTTAAACGTTTTAAGCAGACACACATGTTAGACTCAAACCATTCAAAAGGGCATATAGTTGTGGGGTAAATAAGAAAAAGAGAAAGAAATAAAACTAATACAGAATCTCGCAGCGGAATGACAAAATATAATAATCAAATAATAGTTCATGAAGCTATTTTATAAACACATTTGATTATTCTTTCACAACACAAAATCAAAGTTACAAAAAACAGGAATAAATAAATAAATGCAGTGGAACAATATGATGCAATGGAATATATATAATATGTAATAGTAGTACAAAATCTTCATCTTCATCCTCAAAAGAGCAGCCTTCGATAAACTGAGAACTCAAACTGACCCGACCGAATTGAAAAGACAAAATACTCGAGTCAGAACTAAAAGATTTTATGTAAGTTAAATGAATAATAAATAAATATGTGTGTAACGGCGTCATAGATGTTTATATGGTTTGACATCTCCTATCCAGTGTCTAACGTGAGTGCAATAACTTAAGAAATGTTCAGGATCTCCATCTTCTAAGGGTCCATTAAACTATCTACTATGTAGTACAATACACTATTATAATATTGTCTACAATAAAGTAAAGTATTAAAATAGCGTTAAGGCGTTACCCATATCCCCCTTAACACATTTTATATATTCCCGTAGTCTATATAGTTCCATAATCTCCACCAAACAAGTGGTTTGCCCATAGGACACCCTATAGGTACGATACAAAATAAACTCGTAGAAGGCGCTTTAGGGCATGTAAACACGACACTCGAGGCAATGCCAGGGAAGATTTACCAATTGCAGAACCGGGAAGGTAGTAAAACATAGCAGCTACTACCGCCCACCTCGGAACACACTCCCACAATCAAAATCAAGGGGCGGCCACCAAATCATCATGAAGACATAATATGGTATCGAAGAAGCATGTCCGATTGGAGGAATGACCTCAGTTGACCCAGGTATAACTCCTATTCTGGTCACATCTAAGTTGACTCAGAGGAGTCTTGGTCATGTCAATACCACATACAGAAACCATTCGCCTCCATCCTACTTCATTTCTAGAATCTCCTCCACATGCACAGTTGTTAAAGTGGTTTTCGGTATCGGTAGTGAGTATTGTCATATCTGATCCCAGTCACTTCAACAACCAAATGCTTATTTCACACCGGGTGGTTCTTTTGCATTCCAAAAGTCAATTGATACTTAATATCGAAATATCATATTCGATTTCAAATCATATCTCTGTCGGAATCATATTCACTTTCAAACTATAATCACTTTCCAAATCATATTTACTTTCAAATCATATTCACTTTTGAAATTCACATTCACTTTAAAATTATCGATAATTTATGATAATTAATTCTTCATTTCAAATCTTCTTTTTTGCTCAAATATGTTATTTCACAAAAGGTATCAATTCCAAATTCCAACTTAGGTTGTATCATCATCGAGGATTTAAATATAAATACTTCAACTTTACACAGTCTGAAATTTTAGAAAATAGTTTAGATAGTCATAAATAGTTTAAGAGTTTAAAATTATTTTATATAAATTAAAATAGTTTAAATAGTAAAATAGATTTAAATTTGATTTAACTAGATTTAAATTGATTTAAATAGATTTAATTAGGTTTAAAATGTTTCAAACAGATTAATTATAGATTAAATAGAGTTAAATTATATTATGTATATTTTTAAACCGATTAAATTAGTTTAAAATAGATTAAATAGATTTAAATTATATTAAATAGATTTAAAATAGATTAAATAAATTTAATTGGTTTAAAATAGGTAAATTGGATTAAATTGTATTAAATAGGTAATAATAGATTTAAAATAAGTTAAAATAGTATAAATTGACTAAAATAGTTTAAATTGGTCAAAATATATTTCAAAGATATATCTAACATTTCAATAAATCAATTCTAATAAATTCATATATATTTTTTCCGCTTCAACTTTGGAATTTTAATTTAAATCCTTTGAACAATTCATTAAATCAATTCCAATTCCAGCATTAACATTTGGATTATCGAAAAATAATTTAGTTTATATAAATAAATTTCTATTTCAAAAATGCCAGTTAACTAAATTCAAAATTTAAAGAATTAAAATCATTTAATTTAACCAACCCGGTGTCCGTACATAATTTTCTACTCTAGGGTCAAGTGATACGGATATTTATCATTTCAATCCATAGTTTAAAATTTATGGTCATATATCATTTCAAACCACAATCCCGAATTAAATAAAAATCAATAAAATCGGTCGAGTATATTATTTCAGCCCATAACGATTTTTCCCTAATCTATAGATCATTTGGGTATATATATCATTTCAACTCATAGGGAAATTGCAGAGTGATAATAGTACATAAATCAAACGTAATAACCAATCATCCAATATCAACAATTAAATATACATCATAATCATCACCCAAATCAACCAATAAACGTCAATAGATAACTGATTATCATTAACAGGTATTAAATTGACAATTAAATTCAATATTAAATTAAGTGATAATTAAATCCAATAAAAGTTAAATTTAACTAGAATGATAGTTAGAATACACCAAACATCAACCAATCAATTCCAAATCAACCATAAATTCAATTTAACTAACATAAGATAAATTAGTAGTTGTGAGTGGATTAAAACACTCACCTTTGATTTTAAATCGATTTGAAATCCAAAATAAGGCTCAAAATTCGACAGTCTCAGAATCAGTCTAAAGAAGCATCAGAATGTTCGAACTTCCAATACGATTGCAGTGGAACAAACCGCACGTAAATGCGAGTCCGCATGCAAAAGATATGTTGATTAGAACATTTGAAAAAAGAAATTAACAAACACATACATCACCTCTAACCAACGCGGCAAACCTTAGTTTCAACAAGATAACCAGACCCACACTTCGACATTTAGCCACCGATTATCCATGAATATTCACCGCTTCTATACTACCTTGCATCACAATCAGCCATCGCCGTGAAATCCCCTTCCCCAGGCCGCACCTGACCATGGTGGCGCGGCCACCTCCGGCTCCCCTAAGTGATCACTACTGTAACATTCCTAGATTTTAGTTAAAAATAATTTGATAATTTATTTAATCTTTGGAATTAAACTTTGAAATAATTGATAATTTATATAAAACTTTGGATTTAATTGTGATGAAAATTCCAGAATAAATAAAAATATGTATTTTAAATAGAATGTTGAATTGTAATTCAAAAATAAGTATTTTATAAAATTGTACTTGAATTTTCCAAATTCAATAAGATGTATGTTTATCTATTTATATAAATGGATTATGTAAGACAATTTGAATTTGATTTGAATATAGAGAGATGAATAAAATTTGATTGCTAATTTTAATATATTATATATATGAAAGTTATATTTTGAAATTAATGTATATAGAAAGATATTTTTTTGAATGTATAATAGTTTCAATTTCAATAAGATTTGATTAAAATGGGTTGTAAAGCTAAATTGAAAATATAAAAAGTTTTAAAATGAACTTATCTTTTGGAATAAAATTTGGTTTGTAAAATATTAACATATTAACTAATTTATAAAAGTGCAAATCTATGTAAATATAAAATTAAATAAGATATTTCTTTTAGAATTTTTATGAACTAAGTTGTAAACATATTAACATAGAGGTCCAAAGAAAAATTTATCAAATAAATTAGAGTAAAGGGTTTAAACATAAATATACAAAAATTTACAAGTGTTTACCTAAATTACAGGTGTTAGTTGTAATTATACAAGTGGAAAAGATAAAATTTCTTATAATTCAAATTCTATTAACATGCAAAAGAGGAAAATAACCAGTTTATTTTCAAAATCTCAGTTTGAACTCCTCAAAACTGAAATCAAAAATCTGAGAAACCAATCTGAAGCAATTCAATATGAAATCAAAACCAGGAAGTGAAATTCAAAGCAAAACAAAGAAATCAAAACAGAAAACCAAATAAAAGAAGTCAAAATCTCAAACCTGGAAAATCAAAATGAAGATCAAAGATCAGGTTCCAATTCAAACTACAAGATGAGAAATCAAATTCAAGGCAATTTTAAATCAAAGCTTCAACCTGGAAAAGTAGAATAAAAATCAAAAAAACCTGGAGATCAAAGCATCTTCAGCATGAAAGTCGAACTCAACAGTTTTCTCAAAAAAAAATTGGGATTAAAGCAAGATTCAAATCTAATGCTTGCTCCAGAAAAAACAACAATCAAGTATCAGAGCAAATAAATGGATTCAGATCAAAGAAAAAAATAGAATTTCCAGATCAATAAAAACAAAGCCTGGCTCTGTCTGTGCTCTGTTCTTCATCTTTTTAGGTGAGCAAAGTCACCTATATCCTTTGATATTATGATTAATGCTTAAAGTATCTTATGGAAATGTTTGGTTAATATGCTTGCATGTCCGTGTGAATGTATATATGTTTTTTTGTGTGATGCATGTCTGTATATATATACATATATACACATTTCTTTGTTGAGTTATAGGCCTCATTTTCATTAGAAAAATTCATATCTCTTTTTACAATCCGATTCAAACCCTGATCTTTGAATAACAGATGTTCATTACAATGTAATATAAATTTTAAGAATAGTTTCGAGATTTTATATTTAGAAATTTTTTCAGAAAAATAAAATACAGTTTTGATCTGAAAATAAGAGAAAATCAAACATTTTAATTTTATGATTCAAATACATAAACAGATTTGTTAAGGTAAATGATGATTTTAGGAAGAAAAATTAGGATTTTTAGTACAATATCGTTTGATAGATTCAAAGTTGAACGGTAAATGGAAATTGGCCAAATTTCGACAATCAAAGTCGAACTGGGTGTCGTGGTCATTTCTTGAGGTGGCTGGAGTATTGATGATCGTAGGAAAAATAATTGATGGGTTTCAAGGTCACCGTGGTGGCGAAATGATGTTAAAGTAGGGTTTGATGGCTTCATTTGTTCGACATGAGTTTCAACGCTGGATCATCGTCGACGATGCATTGAAATCGATGGGATCTTAGGGGATCGATGCATTGGAATCTGGTGCAGCTTTGGGTGAGATGGCGAAATGGATGATGATTGAGATCATTGTCGGTGATCAGTTTTTCTAATCTGGGTTTGGGATCCAGTTCGGGTCAAAAAGCAAGTTGTCGATCTACGAAGAAATTGTGGTATCTGAATGTTTGGGAGGCTTAGGTGGGTTGCTGACGACGTGGTGAGATGGTCGGGTTGAATGAAGAAGCTTCGGTCGATGGTGCACGTTTATGCGTGCACCCATGTGTCAGAAAATTTTGGAAGAAAGGAACGTCCAGGGTTGTTGGTGGTTCGACTGAAAGTCGTACTCGAGAGGATGGAGATTTATCTCGGGAAGGAACTCGGGCCAGAAGAATGATTAGCCAGGTATTGCATCGTGTGTTCGCAAGTGTGTTATCAGGTTTTAAAATTTAAGTAAACCATATTAAAGATTTTTAATCAAAAATTTGAAAAAGAATAAGAAGAAAAAGGAAAGAAGGGGATTGACGCGGGTTTTAGGGAGAGTTTTCCAGGCTTGTCTCGGGTAGAATGATGGAGATTAGCAAGTTTCTAAGTTTTACAAAATCAAGTTTTAAAACTAATTACTTGAACCGTTTCTTTCAAATGATAATTATTTATTTCAAAGCTTGGTTAAGTAAAGGATATGAAATTTATTTTAATTTCGATTAAGTTAAATCTTAAGTTTATATAAACTTAGTAAATAACGTAATTAAGTAGAAATCAAAAGATGAAGTGTTTTATCATTAATTTAACCTAAAGACTTTAAGGGATTAATTATAGAAGGTAATTAAAGGTCAATTACTTAATATAGTTCTTTAAAAGGTTGATTACTTTAAGTAAAGGTAACTAATTTATAATAAGTAATTTGAGGGTTAGTAATTACCTAAAATAATTACTTAATAAGTGATTAAAGATAATCATTTATTGTAATTTTATTAATTAAATGATAATTAATTAATGATTAATTAATTTTGTAATTAACTTAAGGTTGATTTAATTAATGAAATTAATTTAAGACTGGTTAATTTAAGGATAATTAATTAAGGGTTAATTAATTAATGTAATTAATTAAGGATAATTAATAAAAGAATAATTGAATGATTAAGGGTTAATTATTTAATGATTAGAGATTTAATTAATTTATAATTAAGGTTGATTGGTTAATAATTTAAATTTAATTAATTATTTAAGGTTAAAATAATTTGTAATCGATTAATTAACTTGAATTAGTGATTAATCTGGTTTCAATTAATCAGATGATCAATTAACCTTACTTATGGATGTTTGAATTGTATGAGCTGCTTTGAATTGTTTAATATCTCTGCTGTGTGATGCTTTGTGATATGAATTGTTTAAATTCAAGCTGTGATGAATGTAATTTATTTTATCTATGATTTATCTATGGATCTGTGAATGGAAGATAAGCGTTATAGAAGTATACCGCTTATTTATAATTGCTGTGCTTGAATCTGTAATGATTGATTATGTTGCACTATTGTGTAAAACCCCTGGACCACTTTATACACACACAAATATGGATTGCACGAGGAAATTGGTTAAGTCACAGATTTTTAATAATTTTAAAAATTGAATTTTTGAATCCAAAATAGTTTTGGAAATGGAATTGAAAGCTTTTGGAAAGGAGTTTCAAAAATAAAAGTTATTTTGAATAACATGATAAATTTTTGAAGTTTAAATAGTTTGATTTGAATTTAAATTCAAGATTTAGAATTAAATTCTATTATTGGAAATTATGGTTTGAAAAGGTTATACAAGTTATATATGTTTTTATATGAGTTTAAACTATTTTAAAAGTATTGTTTTGGGAATTTGAATTTAATTAAAGTTTTATACTTGAAAAGCTTTAACTTGTGCAAATATAATCGGATTTTTCCGAAATGAAAACTATTTGTTTTCAAATAATAATAGCTTTCATATAAAGAAAGGATTTCCAATTTGTGTTGAAAGATTTCATGTTTGAAATGGAATTGAAACTGTTTTGAAAGCTATGAATGAATCTTTGTGAAAGATGGTTGAACCTTGTTTGAAATTAAAGTGGATTTTGAATGGTGTATCTTTTGTATAAAAGATTTGAAATGGGAATTATTTGAAAGTTATGAATGAATATATGGAAATGGTTTTAAAATCTATGAGTTAAAGGTTTGATTTAAAGATTGGATGAGCTAATCCAATTTGAAATGGAAATTGTTTTGGAATCTGTGAATGAATCTTTATGAAATATTGGTGAACTTTGTGAAGTGGATCTTTGTATTTAAAGATTTAAAATGTTAGTTTGTTAAACCATTTGAAAGAAATGTTTTGGGTTTTAAAGTTGTGACTTAACTGAAATCCCATATTCATATGTTTTTAAATATTACGCTCATTATTCAGTTTAGCCGAGAGAGGACCTCGTGTCATATAACCCATTCTGAATAATGATACGACGTTATGCATAGCATTTGAAGACCGGTAGTGAAGACCGGGTATTTTCGAGAATGAAAGGATAACCTGTCGAATGACTCTGCATCGATTATCGCCCGGTATAGAGATCTTCATATGTGATGGGGAGTTCGATCGGGATTGTGAATACCCGAATTTCAAGGGCTTCTTCGAAAGTGTCTTCGGTTCTATTCGAACCCAGAACAGACTTGTATGGATGTGTGTCTGACATTACACTTTGAGGTGTAAAGCTGTTTTCTATCAAATACATTTCTATTTGGTGGCGGAAATTTATTCTCCTAGCTTAACACCCTTCTCTGAGACGTACGAGCTCAGAGGTTATGTAGTTGATGGTTACTCGTGATATATTCCCAATTTGGTAATGTGGCATACGAAGAGCCGCTGATCATTTATTGATCAAAGCATGGCTTTGTGAAAAAGCGTAGCTTTGGGGATGAGACCACTCAAGACTTCACAACCCGGTAATGGTCGAAACAGCAAAGATGCGACAAGGTTGCAGGGATCGCGCCCCTATGGTATGTCCATTCGTTCTGGAAAAGGGTGGTATCATGGTATGGAGCTCGGATGGGTATGGCTTCATTTGTTCGACATGAGTTTCGAGGCTGGATCATCGTCGGCGATGCATCGGAATCGATGGGATCTTAGAGGATCGATGCATTGGAATCTGGCACAGCTTTGGGTGAGATAGCCAGATGGATGATAATCGAGATCATCGTCGGCGATTGGTTTTTCTATTCTGGGTTTTGGATCCAGTTCGAGTCGTAAAGAAAGTTGTCGATCTACGATGAAATTGTGGTATCTGAATGTTTGGGAGGCTCATGTGGGTTGCTGACGACGTGGAGAGATGGTCGGGGTTGATCGAAAAAGCTTCGGTCGACGGTGCACGTGTACGCGTGCACCCATGTGTCAGAAAATTTTGGAAGAAAGGAACGCTCGGGGTTGTTGGTGGTTCGACTCGAAGTCGTACTCGAGAGGATGGAGATTTATCTCAGGAAGGAACTTGGGCCAGAAGAGTGATTAGTCGGGTATTGCTACGGGTGTTCGCAAGTGTGTTATCAGGTTTTAAAATTTAGGTAAACCATTTTAAAGATTTTTAATCAAACATTTGAAAAAGAATAAGAAGAAAAAGGAAAGAAGGGGATTAACTCGGGTTTTAGGAAGAGTTTTCCAGGCTTTTCTCGGGTAGAATGATGGGGATTAGAAAGTTTCTAAGTTTTATAAAATCAAGTTTTAAAACTAATTACTCGAACTATTTCTTTCAAATGGTGATTATTTATTTCAAAGCTTGGTTAAGTAAAGGATATGACATTTATTTTAATTTCGATTAAGTTAAATCTTAAGTTTATTTAAACTTAGTTAATAACGTAATTAAGTAGAAATCAAAAGATGAAGTGTTTTATCATTAATTTAACCTAAAGACTTTAAGGGATTAATTACCGAAGGTAATTAAAGGTCAATTACTTAATATAATTCTTTAAAAGGTTGATTACTTTAAGTAAAGGATAACTAATTTATAATAAGTAATTTAAGGGTGAGTAATTACCTAAAAATAATTTTTTAATAAAAGTGATTAAAGATAATCACTTATTGTAATTTTATTAATTAAATGATAATTAATTAAAGATTAATTAATTTTGTAATTAACTTAAGGTTAATTTAATTAATGAAATTAATTTAAGGCAATGAATTTAAGGATAATTAATTAAGGGTTAATTAATTAATGTAATTAATTAAGGATAATTAATCAAAGAATAATTAAATAATTAAGGGTTTATTATTTAATGATTAGAGATTTAGTTAATTTATAATTAAGGTTGATTGGTTAATAATTTAAGTTTAATTGATTATTTAAGGTTAAAATAATTTGTAATTGATTAATCAACCTGGATTAGTGATTAATCTGGCTTCAATTAACCAGATGATCAATTAACCTTACTTATCGATGTTTGAATTGTATGTGCTGCTTTGAATTGTTTGATATCTCTGATGGGTGATGCTTTGTGATATGAATTGTTTAAATTCAAGCTGTGATGAATGTAATTTATTTTATCTATGATTTATCTGTGGATTTGTGAATGGAAGATAAGCGTTGTAGAAGTATACCACTTATTTATAATTGTTGTTTTTGAATCTATAATGATTGATTATGTTGCACTATTGTGTAAAACCCCTGGACCACACTATACACACACAAATATGGATTGCATGAGGAAATTGGTTAAGTCATAGATTTTTAATAATTTTAAAAATTGAATTTTTGAATCCAAAATAGTTTTGGAAATGGAATTGAAAGCTTTTGGAAAGGAGTTTCAAAAATAAAAGTTACTTTGAATAACTTGATAAAATTTTGAAATTTAAATAGTTTGATTCGAATTTAAATTCAAGATTTATAATTAAATTCTATGATTGGAAATTATGGTTTCAAATGGTTATACAAGTTATATATGTGTTTATATGGGTTTAAACTATTTTAAAAAGTATTGTTTTGGGAATTTGAATTTAATTCAAGTTTTATACTTGAAAAGCTTTAACTTGTGCAAATATAATCGGATTTTTCCAAAACGAAAACTATTTGTTTTCAAATAATAATAGCTTTCATATAAAGAAAGGATTTCCAATTTGTATTGAAAGATTTCAAGTTTGAAATGGAATTGAAACTGTTTTGAAAGATATGAATGAATCTTTGTTGAACCTTGTTTTGAAATTAAAGTGCATTTTGAATTGTGTATCTTTTGTATAAAAGATTTGAAATGGGAATTATTTGAAAGTTATGAATGAATCTTTGGAAATGGTTTTGAGAGCTATGAATTAAAGCTTTGATTTAAAGATTGGACGAGTTAATCCAATTTGAAATGGAAATTGTTTTGGAATCTATGAATGAATCTTTGTAAATTATTGGTGAACTTTGGGAAGTGGATCTTTCTGTTCAAAGATTTAAAATGATAATTTGTTAAACCATTTGAAAGAAAGGTTTTGTGTTTTAAAGTTGTGACTTAACTGAAATCCCATATCCACATGTTTTTAAATATCGCGCTCATTATTCGGTTTAGCCGGGAGAGGACCTTGTGCCATACAACCCATTCCGAATAATGATACGATGTTATGGATAGCATTTGAAGACCGGTGGTGAAGACCGGTATTTTCGAAAACGAAAGGATAACCTGTCGAATGACTCTGCATCAATTAGCGCCCGGTATAGAGATCTTCATATGTGATGGGGAGTCCGATCGGGATTGTGAATACCCGGATTGCAAGGCCTTCTTCGGAAGTGCCTTCGGTTCTGTTTGAACCTGGAACAGACTTGTATAGATGTGTGTATGACATTACACTTTGAGATGTAAAGCTGGTTTCTATCAAATACATTTCTTTTTGGTGACGAGGATTTATTCTCTTAGCTTAACACCCTTCTCTGAGACGTACGAGCTCAGAGGCTATATAGTTGATGGTTACTAGTGATACATTCCCAATTTGGTAATGTGGCATACGAAGTGATGCTGATCATTTATTGTTCAAAGCATGGCTTTGTGAAAAAGCGTAGCTTCGTGGAAGAGACCTCATCAGTAACTCACAACCCGGTAATGGTCGAAACAGGAAAGATGCGGTAAGGTTGCAGGGGTCGCACCCTTAGGGTATGTCCATTCCTTCTGGAAAAGGGTGGTATCATGGTATGGAGCATAGATACTTAACTCATGTGGACACTGTAAATTTATTACTGTGTGATGTTGCTTTGTGGTTGAGGATCCTCGGATAAAGGTCACAAACGATCGAGGGTGACATATCTTTAGGTATTACTCCCGGGCAGGGAGGAAACTGGCCTTGTGTTGGCAGAGAGCTGGGTAAGTTCTCGGGGCGTCCCTCTAGAGGCGTTCCCATGTGGCAATATGAAGTTCCTTAGCCTGACCATTTGTTGGAAATCTAATCATCCAATACGCGTCCTGTATGGTTTTGGTTGTATAACCTGCCATTTACTTATGGTGGCGCCCCACTATTTAGATGGTAGCTATAGTAGGCATACAATAATGGTTGTGTGTTGGCTAAGATTTATATTATATTTTCGAAAGATTTTCTGCACTATGCGCTAATAATAATATCAAAATGGTTTTCGCGTATCAAGCATTTTTGACTATCATAAGGAGAAATCTCCTCCAATTCTACGTTTGCATGGTGTGTGCGGTGGAAGGCCTTATGGTAGTTTCATTTTCCAAAATGCATTGCGGTTTTCAATGTTTTAAATTCTTTTGTTGGTTGTTTTAAAGATAAAACTATTTTGTTTGCTCATACCAGTCCCATGACTGACCCGGAGTTTATTGTTCCTTTCCTAAACTCTGGGTGCCCACAATTTTCCACACAGGCAATCTAGGGTTGGTTTTTTCAGATAATCCAATAGTAGGTGTAGATTCGATAACATTCAATCGCTGGATATTGGAAATCGCATTGGGATGGAGTTTGCTTCAGTACAGCATTAATGGTGGTTCGAGCTTATTGGATTGGAGTCCTCGTAGCTTTTGCGATGAGCTTTTGGTTTAGAGTTGTAGATTTGGGATTCACTCTTTCTCGAAGATCATATTCGAGTTATCTTTTCTGTTGTTATCATATTCCGCTGTGTATATTTGTCTTCGATATTGTTGTATCATATTGTATCAGATATTCTATTCATTGTGTATCAATGATATATGATATTATCTTTTTCTTCCGCTATGTTTTTATATTTAATGTGTTATAAGCTCCGACGAGCCAGATTCGACGTTTGAATCTACGGCATTCGAGTACAAGTGAAGTACGGATGTCGATTTTCGAAGGTCGAGTCAGGATTGTTACAGCGGCTGTCGCCTCCTCTATTGGCAATTCTGGCGAAATCCGAGACCCTTTAGCACGAACAAACATTAGATCCCAGACCTGCTCAACACCACCTTCGCAATGACACCACTCGATCATCGATTGGATGTAGATCCACCATTGGATCGTCCAAAATACAATATGGACGGCCGGAATTGATTCGTGAATTCTAGGTAAATCGTGAATCCGATTGAAAAACGAATCACACCAATGAGTTTTTCTCATTGAGAGCTTCGAAACAATATATTATATATCAAGGTTTAGAGGATTTTGTTTTTTCGAGTTGTATTTGAAATTGAATTTGAAATTGGGGAATTAGGGTTTTTTATTTGAATTTGTTCTGCCACTGAGAATAAGAAGTAGACAAATGGAATCATACATACAGGAAGGATGGAATAACAAATAGCTAGGGTTTATAACAGGCTGTATAGGCAGGTCGAAAATAGGAATGAATGGGCTAGATCAATTTGAAAGTTGAACGATAAATGACCCGAAAAGCCCGTTCTATCTCCGGAATGAAAATGGGTCATTCCATATATCAAAATAGATGTTTTCGATAATTTTAAACTCAATGGAACAGACTTCAAGTCCTAATTCCATCGTATGAAGAAGTTAGCTCAAAATTAGATTATTTCAAATTGATTTCAATTAAATTGATTTCTACGTGTTTCGAGTCCGTACGATCAAAGAACATGTCCGATCGCTACGAAACTTGAAATCCTACAATGATTCACCGTTACAGATCCAATGAAACTAGTTTCGTCAAAATCCAAGAAAATGGCCAAAATGCTAGTTATATATTAATTAAATAAATTATTATTATATTAATTAAACCAATTTTTAATTTCAAATCTTTTAATTAACAGATTTTGCCACTACAACAAAAATAACCTATTACAACGCGCTTTTTACAACGGGCATTGGTTGCCCGTTGTAATAGAAGGCTATTACAACGGTCCATTCAGGCCCGTCGTAAAAGATGCCATATACAACGCCCTTTTTACAACGGGCAGTGGTTGTCCGTTTTAATAGAAGGCTATTACAATGATCCATTCATGCCCGTTGTAAAAGATGCCATATACAACGCTCTTTTTACAACGGGCATTGGTTTTCCGTTGTAATAGAAGGCTATTACAACGGTCCATTCCGTCCGTTGTAATAGATACCAACTTTACAACGGTCATAAAATACCCGTTGTAATAGGTGCCAATTTATAATATAAAGGAGCCGGCCCAACTAAAAATTATTCCCTGTTAATTTTTATATTATCTTCCGCCTAATTCCTTTGAGAAAAATGGCAGCCTGACTCTTCGTTCGTTCATCTTCAATAAATTAGGGTTTTGTGGCGCCGCTTCAATTTGTCGATGATGCTTCGAATATTTTCCTCTACCAGTGATTGCCTGGGGCTGCCTCAATTGGGTCAAGTTCGATTGTCAAAAACGGTATGCTTTTTTTTCCTTTTTTCGATATTGATTCTGCTCGACCTTTGATTCGAGTTTCTGAATTGATTCTTCTCTATTGCTCTTCGACTCGAATGTTTTTGCTGCCAGTGATGATTACGGGTTTTTTCGATATTTTCTGTTACTAATCTAATTACAGGATGAACATCATGAAAAACGCACTGTCACATGCTTATAATCCACTGCAAATTGCTCAACTTCTAACCCTCCTTGTGTTGTTTATTTCTATTGCAGGTAAGTAGAGTTACTGTTGCTGATAGATTGCCTGATATTTCGGCTCAGCTGTTGTTCGTTTTGTCAAATTAATTTGTTTCAGGTATTTTTTTAGTTTATTTACTATTTGATTCAAGATCAAGTTTCCATGAGTTATTTATTATTGTATTCGTTGACTGATTTTTACTTTTATTTAGTTAATTGATTGAGTAGTATTCATTTTATTTTTAAAATTGTTTCAATAAATAGTGGGTTGTTCATATATTTGTGTTACTGTGCGTAATGTGTGGTCTATCTTTGTGTAAACAATCACATTCTGTTAGTGAAAAAAGGAAACAACTTTTCTTGCTAACATATTATTTTGGCCCTTCAATTTGTTCATGAGTCATGTTATAGAGAAGCAAAAAAATTATAAAGCACTAATCTACCTTATAATATAATAATAGGAAAGAATTATAAAGCACTAATCTACCTTATAATATTTATAATATAATAATAGGAAAGAATTATAAAGCACTAATTTACCTTATAATATAATAATAAAAAGAAAAAAGTAGATAATATTTTCTACTATTTGAGTTAAAAGATATTTTTTAGAATATGTTCTATATGGTTTGTTCAAAAGCTGCAAGCAACAGTGAAGAAAATTAAAATAGTGCAAGCTCATGAGCGCTATGGTCATCATCATAATATAGACGGATGACGTGTGATACCATCCTGCAAATTCAACTTCCACGCAGTTCAATTGCTTCTACTTGATACAATATTTTATAAACGAACAAAAAAAGAAGTTATTAACGATGTGGGATTTCTATGTATTCGTTTATCAAATAGTGGAATCTCATACTGATCTTACTTGGAGGATGGTTAAATTTGGTTCAGGATTCAGTATGCCATATGACTTGTACAAATAATAGTCTTATTGCAATAGTAGAGTGCTGCAGGCACATTCTCATTCCTTTATGACAGCTTCATATTAAAGTGCACCACCTCCTATAGTCATCGATCATTTGATACAATGATTGTGTGAGGTTGAAATAAAAATAAGAAAGTTTGCAGATTCTATCATCGGTTCTTTTATAAAAAAATATAGAACAGATATAAATATGTACGTTGTTCTTCGCTAATTTACGCGTTGTCCACATTTATCAACTAGGTTCTGTGATCGTCATGGATACTTGGTTTAAGCGCCAGTATACTTGCTGCCCATATGTCACTTGCCGACCAAAGGTGGTCAATACTGTTATTTACGGGTTGATTCTCTATATTTTCCAATGCATATCTTTTTCTAAAAAAGGAAAAAATGGAATAAAAAATAAATTGAAATAAATATGGAACTTAAAGGAGCATTGCCATCCGAACAATTCTGAAACTGCTCATACATGACCAGAAGAAAAAAGTTTAGAGCTACAGTTGTGTTTCACCATTGTGTGTGTTCATCAAGGTAGCTACAGTTTCACTTTAAAACTCATTTGATTTGATATAAACCATCAATGGAACTTCATCAGCACATCGTTGAACTACTTGGGTCTTAACTGTTGCGATCTATTTACTTTAGAGCTACGCTAGATAGTTGAGGTATCAAGTGATAAGTCATGTTTTTATCTAATTATTGAGTATTTGATGTATCAACTTAGGACATGCAACCGTGTTTATTGAGAGTATCATTGTACTGCAATTTTTTTTAGTTAGAAACTGCAATTTAGTGTGATGCAAGCATGCGAATTATGAATTAACAGTTGTACATATTTTTTGAGGACTAGCTGGTTATGTCTTATCTCAATTTGTACTTGGGGATGTTCAATGGAGAAAACATCAAACAAGTTGAGCCCTATTCATTCTTGTACTATATTCCACGTTTCCTTTCTTTCTTTTCTTCCATTTTTAGCATGTTATGGTTGATACAAATTGGTTATATTGTTCATGCATCTATTAAGTTGACTTTAAATATTTAAAATTATATGCATCGTTACCAAAGTCTTCATCTTTCCTTTTGTAAACCTTAAAAATCATTTCTTTTAACTTTATAATTTTTTTATAACCGCTCTTGTGTTGACGGAAAATGATTTTTGCTGCCAGTGATGATTCGGTTCGCCTAGCTAAACTAATTATATTTCACATACTAATGTACATATATTTCAATTCTATTTGACATATTGACATTCTAAGTAATGAATTTTGGATTACAAATGTTGAAGGGCTATTGCGATGCGGGAAAAGCTGTAGACTAAGGGATGAACTATTTGAGAAGTGATCTGAAAAGAGGGAATATTAGTGTTGAGGAAGAAGGAAAGATTGTCAAATTACATGCGATTTTTGGAAACAGGTGAACATTGGTACTGTATTACTGCAAATGTTAACTTTTTTTTCTTGTTTTAAGTGATTGTATGGAAAGCTATCTTAAGCTCACGCTTCCAAAACTGTGTAAGCAGGGTGCTCCAAATACTATTTTCTTCACCAACATTCTTGTTTATTTTTATTTTTATAGAATTTTTTAATTTTTAATTTTAACTTCACTTTCATTACAATATCTCTGCTCTGAAAAAATGCACTTAATATATCGATTAAAACTGTTCAAATGATTGGTCTGTTTGGTGCAATTTTGTAAGTGGTCTTTAATAGCCCAACAGTTAGGGGGAAGAATGGACAACGAAATAAAAAACCACTGGAAATCCCACCTACGAAGAAGAGTTTGCAACTTCAGGAAAATTGGAAGTGAAAATGAAATAATAACGATTGTTCTGGACAAAGTCCCAGGAGGCAAAAAGAGTTTGCAATCTTCCTCACTCTAGTTCACTGGACACATATTCATGTACATATTTATTTTTGACACACTGCATGTATATGCGTCATATATACGTGTGTTCATATCTTTAGCATATCTGTATTTTGTTGTTATGAAACTAGTTGTCATGTGTATATTAGAACTATGTCGATGTAAACTTATCTAACTTTTTGGAATGTGTTGGAATTTTATGACTAACTTTTAGTCTTTTCGTATACGATTTTGGTTGTTTTATGATAATATTTATTACTCGTTAAATTATTCATTATTGATATGGATGTACTGCATGGATGCTGCTGTAAATTTTTTTAAATTTACATTTATTTTGCAACGGTCAGAAACCGTTGCAATATCATGTATTACAACGGGCATTGCCCGTTACGAAATCCATATTACAACGGGCATTGCCCATTGTAAAATATGGTCGATCTATTACAACGAGGCCTAATACAACGGGCGCATGCCCGTTGCGAAATCCATATTACAACGGACATTGACCGTTGTAAAATGTCTGTTTTGTTGTAGTGTTTCATGTTTAATTACTTGGACAATTATAACAATTTAAAACAAGTTTACATATAATTTCAGTGTTAGTTATTACACCAGTTACGGTGTTCAATTTTAACTGTAATTAAATCCAATTTATTATAATTTAGTTTTAATAAATTGATCTAATTTGGTTTCAATCTTTTTAGTCAATCAATTATTGCTCTAATAACATGGTTAACATTGTTTATATCTTATTACACTAACATTCTACAATTATCATCTTAGTTTTCATTAACGTAGTATTTAATTTCATTTAATTGCAATAAATTCATTTAATATAATTTAAATTCCAATAAATTGATCAAACTTGATTTTAATTCTTTTATTAAATAAATTGTCATATTATGAACAAAATTTACATTGGGTTACATCTTATTGAACCGGTATTCTACAATTTTCAACCTTTACCATATTAGTTGCAATATTTCAGTTATATTTGAATTTGTTTTTTGTCAATCTTCACATTAATTAAAATTTAAAGTCCCAATAAATTTATTTATCTTAGTTTCACTCTTTTTATTAAATGAATTATTTCCTAAAGAATATAATTGACATTCCCATACATTTTATTGCATTCACTTTTTATAGTTATTGTCTTAACTCACATCAATGTAACATTTATTCACATTTATTTGTAATTGGTCAAACAAATTGGTAGCATATAACAATAGTCACTATTTCTATATTTAATCACATTTCTGTGTTTATTAATTATAAACAAATATCCTAACTACTACCGTAACACTAATTTTATCGATTACAATTAATTACATCCTATTTCATTCATTTATACACATTTCGAATTATCAATTACTCCTCAAATCCAATTTATCAATTAATACACATATTATTTCAGTTAATTTACAATCTATTACCAATTATAACTCTTTGCCCATTTAAATTAACTGGAATTTCATTTAAAGCAATTATCAAATACCTTAATTTAATACAATTACATTTCAATCCGATTACATTCTTACATTTAATCACAAATTTTATTTCTTTCAACATTAAATCAAAAAACTTTATCAGATTAACAATTTTTAATTATCAAAAATTACGGGTTGTTACACTGTCCCCCACTCAAAACTTTTTGTCCCCGAAAAGGAAAAAGAAGGAATTTAGTAATCAATATGTGTTATTCAAAATATTGAATTCATAAACAGTTAATTTACATAATTAAATAATTTACATAAAATATATTAATTTATAAACAATTAACTCCGTTATATTCAAGTAAATAAAAGTTAGAAAAACATTTCACAAAATTTTCTAAGTCCAAAATTTACAGAAAATTTCGGCAGTCTCCTTTGTATGGAAAGGTCTAGGAGAAATAATAATATCAATAATAACAATATATATCATATGTTTTCAGAATAAAATATCCCAAACCACAGATAAAGCAATATAATTAGGGCTGTCAATGGGTCGGGTCGGGTCGGGTTTGGGTCGGGTCAAGTCGGGTTCGGGTTGATTTTAAATGGGTCGGGTCAACCCATTTATTAAACGGGTCGAAAACGCTCAACCCGAACCCGACCCGTTTATAAACGGGTTGACCCGACCCAACCTGTGTAACCCGATTATAAATGGGTCGGGTCGGGTCGGGTCGTAAATGGGTCAGGTCAACCCGTATAAGGTGTAAACGGGTCGGGTCAACCCGTATAAGGTATAATTGGGTCGTAAATGGGTCGGAACGGGTCGTAAACGGGTCGGGTCAACCCGTATAACCCGTATAAGGTACAAACGGGTCATAAACGGGTCGGTGCGGGTTATAAACGGGTCAGCTTAACCTATATACTGTATAAACGGGTTGTTAACGGGTCAGTTTTGGGTTGGCGGGTCAACCCGAAACCCACCCGTTTATAAACGGGTCAAATTCGGGTTGACCCGAAAATGACCCGCCAATTAAATGGGTCGGGTTAACCTGCTAATTTCCGTGCGGGTTTCGGGTCGTGTTTCGGGTCGTGTAGGAAATTGACAGCCCTAAATATAATATCGCCAGAAAACCGTAATCCGAGAACGTACCAATTTGTCGGGCAAACACTTAATTTATGGAACCAAAAGCAGAAGATATTGCTTCCATAACCTGTATTTCACTTATATACTCCAAAAAAGTTAATAATTATATAAAAGAGAAACATTTAAGTTGTTTTCAACTAATCACAAAACAATCACTACAATATAACAACCTTCCCTTGCAAACAAACAGTAGAAACATTATTTCAACAAAGAAAAGAATCATCCATCTATTTCAATCAAAACAAATGGTTTGTTCAGGTTCAGAACTTCTAATCGTATAAAAATGATAAATAAACTACTAAGTCAACCATATACTCAAGAGTCGTAGATAAGACTCAATAGATTATTTATACATCTCTACACAAAATAGCAATATCCTTTCCCGACCAATCCATAAGCTAGACAAATAAAGAATTCAACACATTTTCAAATAGTATTTATGTTTTATTCTGATTTTTCAATTTATCTTTTCACATCATTTATTCTACATTTTTTTCATATAATGATTTTCTTCAATTCATGTTCGTTACTTACAAAATTTTAAATTTTCATTCACTCATGTAAGGCTTATTTCATTACTTTACATTCTTTACTTACATAAGTTATGTAACGACCCATAGATTTCGTGAATTTAATTGGGTTAAATTAATAAGTTTTGTAATTAAATTTAGTAGAAATAAAAAAAAAGAAATAAAAGAAACTTATAATTTAATATTGAAATGAAGGCTAAAATAAAATATGTGAATGGTAATTAAAGCCTTTATTTGTAATATGAATAAAATTTCAATAAATAAAATGGTGTAAGTATTGTACCTGTATATAAGGTGAATTGAATAAATCCTATTTATTGGAACCTTGTTTATTGATATGCGAATGCATAATAAATGAGTTATTATAAGAAATTAAAATTTAAATAGAATTCTAAATAATGAATAGTGGAAAGGATTATACAGGTGTATAATTTAATGCGAGAAAGGAAAGTATTTAATTGATTTTGTAATAAAAACGTTGAAACGGATATTGGAATAAATGTATTTAATGAGAGTTGTTGAAATAATTGTTGTAGAGAATAAATTACAAATGTTATAAATTGTATAAGGGTGACAACTATTGTTCGTTACCAATGCAATTAATTAATAGCGATTAAATGTAATTAATCATTGCCTTTTGTAAGTTAAGAAAATAACTGAAAATTTTGAAGGTAAAATCAATAGGAAGGTTAACTATATGCATAAGATGGAAAGTTGAATAGAATTCTAATAAATGATAATAATGGAAAACGTATACAATCAATATGGGTAATTAGTAATTACAATGTTGTTGAAAGTAATAAACGTTTCTTTGTTGATAATTTATAACATAACGGAAAGAGTAAATGTACTCATTAGAATAATAATTGCAATTGGATAGGGATTTTAAGTAACAATGTTAATGCAAGGTAATTAATGCTAAATTTAAGTCAATAATAATGAATAGTGATTAATTCAAAATTTGTAACATATATTATAAATTACCTGCCTATTTATTAATGGAATTAGAATCTGTAATAAGGGATAATAAAATAAATAAATGTTACACTAATGGAAAATGAAATAATTAAATGTTGAGTAAATTATAGGATCGTATTTATTATAAGCGTTATTTTAATAATTCTGATTAATTGTGAAATTAATACGGGAAGATGTGAAGTAATAACTAGGGAAGTAATACGTTATAAATTAAATATAACCTACACTTAACTGTAAGTAAAAGGTTGAAATTGAATCTAATCCATTGGAAACTTATTAAAAATAAACTGGATTCAATTTATAATAAAGAGGTTAGTTTAAGAAACTGAAATACATACTATAAAAGGGTAAATTAAGTTACTTTAAATTGGAACGGGAATTGATTTAAATAATTATAAATAAATAAGTAAATCAAGAAGATGAAGTTTATGGATTATTGAATTTGAATCTTTAATAGTGACTTAATTTGTTAATTTATAATAGTTGGACTTATTGAAATAAATGAAATCAAATTTTAATTATTATGTTAAATTAAAAATTAAGTTGAAAATTGGGAAATATTTATGTAATAATTTTAAATCCAATGGTAAACCCTCCTATTTGAAAATATGAATGGAATAATCATTGATTCATTCAATTTAATAGAATTATTAGAAAGTTAATTTATAATTTTGAATTTGATGAAATTTAGAATTAGTATTGGAATTTATAAATGAATCATCTAATTTACATTTTTAAATTTGTTTAAAATCATTGTAAATGATTGAGGAATCATAAGTGATAAAATTTTCCAACTCTGAAACTGAAATATAAAATTTGGATTTATTTACCAATTCTTAATTTATTTAATTAATATAAAAATAGCCATTTTTGTCACGGACTCGGATTTCGACGAAACCAGTTTCATCAGATCCGTAACAATAAATTATTGTGGCGTTTCAAGTCTCGTATCGATCGGACTTGTCGTTTGATCGTACGAACGCGAAACGCCTTGAAATCGATTTAATTGAAATCAATTTGAGAATATTGATTTCAGCATAACTTCTTCACACGATCGAATTTGGATGTGAAACTTTTTCCATGGCATTCAGAATATTTTAAAACACCTATTTTGATATACGGGTTTACCCAATTTCGTTCCGGGGTCAGAACGGGCTTTTTTGGGCCACATTAGCATTAGCACGTTTGTTTATTGGATCCATCTACTCTATTTCTAACCTATCTATATAAACCCACTTATAAACCCTATCCTCCATCTATTCTCATTTGTTTGCGCGTTCATTTCCTCAACTCTTTCTCTTCCTCAATGGATACAAATCTTAGATCCAAACATAATTGCAAATCAAATCAAAAGTCAAAAATTCAAGGTTCTCAGAAAAATTCAAAATAATTATATGTTGAAGCTCTCGATGTATGCATCACAGATCCGAAATTCGTTTTCCAATTCGATGCGCCGTTTATCCAGAAATTTAGGTTTAACCGCAGCCGTCCATAAGCTAGGGTTTCGATCCAACGGTGGATTCGCGACGATATGGCGATCGGGAAGTGGGGTTTTGGAGAGAACGACGAGCAGGCCCTAGGTCTGGCCTTCGTTCGTCGTCAAGTGCTTCGGATTTGCAAGAATTGGGCATGAAATAGGGGCGGCGGCGGTCCGGCTATATGTGACCGGAAGCTCACGCGTATGCGTGGTAGGGGGCGGCCTGTGATGAGCTATCCAATGGGGTTATCTGATCGTATCGAAATGCATCGTGGTGACGACAAAAATTTGATGGAAGTTGGATGTGAGGCGGCTAGGGCTTCGGCCTGGATTGTTTCTCGTACGTGGTTTTGGGTACAGGATGGAAGACGTTTGCTAACGTGGCGCAGGTTAGGTGAGGGTTTGTTTTTATTTTTGTTTTTAATTTAGTTTTTGATTCAACTCGTTAAATCTGTATAACTTCTACGTACGATATCCGTTTTACGCGATTTTTTTGTTAGGATCGTATTGAAATTCCGGACTTCATGACGCAGGTTTGGACGGATTCTGAGGCCGTCGAATTTTTGGGTTTAAATTGAATTTAAATTCAATTTAAATTCAAAAGGTGAGTGTTTTAACTCACTCACAACTTCTAAAATTTCTTATGTTCGTTAAATTGATTTAAGATATGAGTAGAAATTTATTTATGACTGTTTGGCATGTTTTATTCATCATCTCAGTTAAATCGCATTTATTTAGTTTAAGTGTTAATTAATTTTATTTTTGCATATAAATTGACAGTTAAATTTATTTATTTTTGCATATAAACTGATAGTTAAACAGTTATTAAATTTATTATTGAATATAAATTGTTAGTTAATAACTGTTATTTATTTCCTGTTATATTTTATATGCTCTATATTGATATTTGTTTAAATTGGATAATGATTGTAATAAATGGTTGATGATTGATATTTGGATTAATGGATGCTATATTTTATATTGTATAAACTGCGAGTTATCATGCATTTTCATTTCTTTCGGGATTGCGGTTTGAAATGATATACAACCGCATTTTTATTTTTAAATTGCGGATTGAAATGATAAATATCTGTATCACTTGACCATAGGATAGAAAAATTTATACAGGCACCGTGGTATATATATATAATTATTTTTGAAATCATTTTTATGGTTTGGATATGATACGGTTTAATAAATATTGAATTTAGATATGATATAAATATATTTTATATATACACATATAGTTAAATTGTTGAATTTAAGCTATGCATAAATCTGTTAAATATAAATGAATAAGTTGAAAAATGGAATTTGATAATTTATATTATATGATTAAGTACATGTTTAAGATCTTGTATATATATATAGAGTTTTAAATGATTCAAATCAATTAAGATTGAAAGATAAATTGAAAATTTAATTAGAATTGAGCTTATTTAAAAATTTAACTCCATAAGTTGATGTTAACTTATTAAAATTGGAAATTTTAAAGGAATGATATTTATAACTGGATTTAATGAATAATTCTAGTATAAATAAATGGAAGGAAATATTTAGTGTTAATAAATTGTGTTTTATTTTAAATGGTTATAGATTTATCATGTAAACCTTTCAAAACTAAATAATAGGAAAATGAATTATTAATTTGAAATTCTCAACCTTAGTTTTGAAATTCGTTAAATACTCAAAGTTTGAAATATTAAAATCGAAGTGTTTTATTCAAACTAAAAGTGAATCTAAAAGTTATGGTTTTAAAACTATGGATTTCGAAGTATTATGTTGAAAGTTAAAATTCAAATATTTGGTTTCCAGATGTTATAAATTTTAAGCTGTATGATTTTGGAAAAGAAATATATTTGAAATAAAAATGATACTATTGATTTGGGTTTTATAAAAATAATATCGAAATGAGTTGTTTTCGAAATGGGAATGATATCGTATTTATGGGTTTTGAAATGGATAATTATTTCTAGTTTTAAAGTATAAACTATTTTAAAGACCGCGGTATTATAATAATGTTTGGTTGTTGAAGAGACCGGGATCGGAAGTTGTCATATTCTCTGCCAACCCCGAAAACCACTTTAACAAATGTGTACGCGGTGGAGATTCCAGAATGAAGTAGGATGGTGGTGGCGTTTCCTTTAAGGTAAATACGTGGACCCGACTCCCGTGAGTTGGCATAAGTTGGCTAAAACAGGAGCGATCGACGGGTTAATAAGGTAGCACCTTTGATCGGACACATCCCTTCGACATTATACTTTGACTTTTGGATTGATTCGGTGGCCACTTTTGATTTTATTTTGGGGTGTGGCTCGAGGTGGGCGGTAGCTGCGCGCTATGCGTTACCACCGACCCGGAAGCGTAATTGGTATATCTACCCTGGCATTGCCTAGTTGTGCCATGTCACCTACCCTACCGCGCCTTGTACGAGTTTGGATTTCTCCCGTAGCCCGTGTGGTATCCTCTGGTGGCTTCCTGATCAGGAAGGACTATGATATTGGATGGACTACTGGGACTATTACGAGTTAAGGGCTATATGGGCAACCCCTTAATGCTAAGAAAAAAGTAAGTTTATTTTATAAATAGACACTATTATAATAGCGAAATATACTACATAGTAAATAGCTTAACGGATCCTTAGGAGATGTAAATCTCGAGCATCTCTTGAGTTACTGCACTCATATTTATTTCTGTTAATTTAACTCACATAAGATCTTTTAGTTCTGACTCGAGTGTTTTGTCTTTTCAATTCGCTCGGGTCAGTCCGAGCGTTTCAGGATTTGAAGACTTTATTTCTGGAGGAAGAAGGCGAAGATTTCATTACTATTATTATTATATATTCTATGGTTCCACTACACTGTATTCCGCTGCATTGATTTCATTGGTATGTGAACTCTGATATTCAATTGTATAAAGAAGAATCAAATGTTTTGTAAACAGTTTTATGAACTGTATATTTTATTATTATATTTTATCCTTCCGCTGTGAGATTCTGTTTTCTTTTTAGTTCTTTCTTGTTTTTCTTATTTACCCCATAACAATCCGCCCTTCTTTATGATTTGAATTGGCACGTGTGTCGATTTATAGCGTGCGAAAAGGCGGATGGTTACGGTTGGTATCAGAGCTTTGGTTTAGCGATGAACCTTAGCTTTGTGGGGTTTGACTCTTTACTAATGGGATAGTAATACCCTATGGGAGTTGCTGAGAGTATATATATGAGAGAGCGTGTTTGTCAGTGTTATAAAAGGGTTTTTATATTGTGTTAATCTGTTCCGTTTTGTATTTATAAATTCTGGTTGATGCATGGGACGCTGTGGCATCAATAGGGATTTCTAAACACTTAACAGGACAAACCGACATAATATTTGTTTATATAGGTGAATGAAATAATTTTGCCTATTATATTTTCTATATATATAAAATTAAAAATTTTCAAATGATATATATATTTGGCTGCAATAGATTGGTTGTTAGGTAATAAAGTGTATAAATAATAATGGAAATAAGATTGAAAAATAAGATAAATGAAATTTGGAAATTTAGAACTTAAGATCTGGGGTTTTGAAATTCTTCGAATAAATATTTGGAATATAATAATATTGTTTATAAGTACTTTCTGATACAAATATTTCAATATAATTCGGAAGAATTTTTTAAAGAAGATTTTGGAAAATAAGTTTTGTACTTTCCTCTCTGTCGCTGGAAAATAATTTCGGTGATGGCGGCCGCATCATCGACTTTCATTTTCGAGTTTCGAAGGGGGAAGGCCACTGTAGTAGTTCTACTGCAGATTCATTTTTGAAAAATATATATAAATTTTGAATTGTTTTAAATATTTAGAGATATATAAGTTTTAAGAATATATTTATCTATTATTTTAAAATAAATTGAAATTTAACCTAGTATTAAATTCTCAAATTTCCATTAATTAATTATTTAAATTAGTATAGTGAAATGAAAGGTAAGAAATTAATAAATTGAACCTCTAATTTAGGTAAGAGATTTTAGGCTAAGTATAAAGGAAATAAAAGGGAAGTTGAAATTGTAACTTATAAGGAAAAAGGTAAAGATTTATTGAATTATGAATTAAGTAAAAAGAAATGGAACAAACTTGTATAACTTTCAAATTACACCCTTAAATAACATATATATAAACTACCAAATATTAAAAGTTTACATGTTTAATAGGAGATAGTAATAGAATATTATACAAGTAGAAATTTTGAAATAATGAAAGTATTCAATGAAACCGCTATTATACGAGAATTTAATGTTATAAACTTAAGTTATAATTGAAATTTTACCAAGAAAATATAATTAAAGTTAAGCATGACAAATAGATGATTTTAAACTTAAGTAATTGAAGTGTAAATAAATGAGGTCATGCAAATTTTAATGGATGTAATATAATATAGAGAAATTGTAAATTTAAGAATAAGGGTTGAAGTTATTTCTAAATAAAAATTAATGAAATAAAATGAAAACAAATTTGAAAGAAATAAATGAAAATAAAAAGAATAAACCATTATGTGAATGAAAAGAATCAAACAACAAATGTATGAATGGAATAAATAAGAATAGACAAAATCTATTGCTAAAATTGTTGTTTGTCGTGGTTTGTGGTTGTTGGGTAAGGAAACTTTAATTTTTTTGGGATGGATGAATAATCCATTGTGTTTAATCTAAGACTGTTGAGTATATGATGCACTTGTTGTTTATTCTTCATTCCGTACAATTTAAAAGTTTTGAACTCAAACAACTATTTGTTTGTTTGATTTAATGGTTGTTTTGTATTTGTTGTGTATGCTGTTTGTTGAAATTGATGGTTGTTGTATTGATTTGTTATTAGTGATTGAAACCACTTAAATATTTTACCTTATACAAATTGTTAACCCTTTGGATTTTATAAGTGAAATGCAGGTTATGGAAGCAATTGCTACTGCTTTTGGTTCCATAAATTAAGCATAAATTGCCCCACAAATAGGTACGTTTCGGATTACAGTATATAGCGCTATTTTATATATTTTCCCGGGTTGGGATATAATATTTTGGATAATATATGTAATATAATTATTATATTTTGATATTATATTTTCTCCCGAGCCTCTCCGTACAAGGGAGAATCTGCCAAAAATTTCGTAAATTTTTGGACTTACAAATCAATTTGAACATGTTTTTCCAAACTTTATTTATCCAAGTATAAAAAGATATAATGATTATAAAATGGGTATATTTTATGTAAAGTAATAAATTTTGTAAATTATTGTTTATAAGTTAATATTTTGAATAAGATATATTGTTATTTAATTCTTCCTTCTCCTTTCTTTCCTTTTCGGGGACGAAAAGTTTTGAGTGGGGGAGAGTGTAACGACCCATAGATTTCGTGAATTTAATTGGGTTAAATTAATAAGTTTTGTAATTAAATTTAGTAGAAATAAAAAAAAAAGAAATTAAAAAAAGAACTTATAATTTTATATTGAAATGAAGGCTAAAATAAAATATATGAATGGTAATTAAAGCCTTTATTTGTAATATGAATAAAATTTCAATAAATAAAGTGGTGTAAGTATTGTACCTGTATATAAGGTGAATTGAATAAATCCTATTTATTGGAACCATGTTTATTGATATGCGAATGTATAATAAATGAGTTATTACAAGAAATTAAAATTTGAATAGAATTCTAAATAATGAATAGTGGAAAGGATTATACAGGTGTATAATTTAATGCGAGAAAGGAAAGTATTTAATTGATTTTGTAATAAAAACGTTGAAACGGAAATTGGAATAAATGTATTTAATGAGAGTTGTTGAAATAATTGTTGTAGAGAATAAATTACAAATGTTATAAATTGTATAAGGGTGACAACTATTGTTCGTTACCAATGCAATTAATTAATAGCGATTAAATGTAATTAATCATTGCCTTTTGTAAGTTAAGAAAATAACTTAAAATTTTGAAGGTAAAATCAATAGAAAGGTTAACTATATGTATAAGATGGAAAGTTGAATAGAATTCTAATAAATGATAATAATGGAAAACGTATACAATCAATGTAGGTAATTAGTAATTACAATGTTGTTGAAAGTAATAAACGTTTCTTTGTTGATAATTTATAACATAACGGAAAGAGTAAATGTACTCATTAGAATATTAATTGCAATTGGATAGGGATTTTAAGTAACAATGTTAATGCAAGGTAATTAATGCTAAATTTAAGTCAATAATAATGAATAGTGATTAATTCAAAATTTGTAACATATATTATAAATTACCTGCTTATTTATTAACGGAATTAGAATCATAAGGGATAATAAAATAAATAAATGTTACACTAATGGAAAATGAAATAATTAAATGTTGAGTAAATTATAGGATCGTATTTATTATAAGCGTTATTTTAATAATTCTGATTATTTGTGAAATTAATACGGGAAGATGTAAAGTAATAACTAGGGAAGTAATACGTTATAAATTAAATATAACCTACACTTAATTGTAAGTAAAAGGTTGAAATTGAATCTAATCCATTGGAAACTTATTAAAAATGAACTGGATTCAATTTATAATAAAGAGGTTAGTTTAAGAAACTGAAATACATTCTATAAAAGGGTAAATTAAGTTACTTTAAATTGGAACGGGAATTGATTTAAATAATTATAAATAAATAAGTAAATCAAGAAGATGAAGTTTATGGATTATTGAATTTGAATCTTTAATAGTGACTTAATTTGTTAATTTATAATAGTTGGACTTATTGAAATAAATGAAATCAAATTTTAATTATTATGTTAAATTAAAAATTAAGCTGAAAATTGGGAAATATTTATGTAATAATTTTAAATCCAATGGTAAACCCTCCTATTTGAAAATATGAATGCAATAATCATTGATTTATTTAATTTAATAGAATTATTAGAAAGTTAATTTATAATTTTGAATTTAATGAAATTTAGAATTACTATAGGAATTTATAAATGAATCATCTAAATTTACATTTTTAAATTTGTTTAAAATCATTGTAAATGATTGAGGAATCATAAGTGATAAAATTTTCCAACTCTAAAACTGAAATATAAAATTTGGATTTATTTACCAATTCTTAATTTATTTAATTAATACAAAAATAGCCATTTTTGTCATGGACTCGGATTTCGACGAAACGAGTTTCATCGGATCCGTAACAGTGAATTATTATGGGGTTTCAAGTCTCGTATCGATCGGACTTGTCGTTTGATCGTACGAACGCGAAACACCTTGAAATCGATTTAATTGAAATCAATTTGAAATCAATTTGAGAATATTGATTTCAGCATAACTTCTTCATACGATCGAATTTGGACGTGAAACTTTTTCCATCGCATTCAGAATATTTTAAAACACCTATTTTGATATATGGGTTTACCTAATTTCGTTCCGAGGTCAGAACGGGTTTTTTTGGGCCACGTTAGCGTTAGCACGTTTGTTTATTGGATCCATCTACTCTATTTCTAACATATCTATATAAACCCACTTATAAACCCTAGCCTCCATCTATTCTCATTTGTTTGTGCATTCATTTCCTCAACTCTTTCTCTTCCTCAATGGATACAAATCTTAGATCCAAACACAATTGCAAATCAAATCAAAAGTCAAAAATTCAAGGTTCTCAGAAAAATTCGAAATAATTATATGTTGAAGCTCTCAATATATGCATCACAGATCTGGAATTCGTTTTCCAATTCGATGCGCCGTTTATCCAGAAATTTGAGTTTAACCGCAGCTGTCCATAAGCTAAGGTTTCGATCCAACGGTGGATTCGCGACGATATGGCGATCGAGAAGTGCGGTTTTGGAGAGAACGACGAGCAGGCCCTAGGTCTGGCCTTCGTTCGTCGTCAAGTGCTTCGGATTTGCAAGAATTGGGCATGAAATAGGGGCGGCGGCGGTCCGGCTATAGGTGACCGGAAGCTCACGCGTATGCGTGGTAGGGGGCGGCCTGTGATGAGCTTTCCAATGGGGTTATCTGATCGTATCGAAATGCATCGTGGTGAAGGCAAAAATTTGATGGAAGTTGGACGTGAGGCGGCTAGGGCTTCGGCCTGGATTGTTTCTCGTACGCGGTTTTGGGTACAGGATGGAAGAAGTTTGCTGATGTGGCGCAGGTTAGGTGAGGGTTTGTTTTTATTTATTTTTTTAATTTAATTTTTGATTCAACTCGTTAAATCTGTATAACTTCTACGTACGATATCCGTTTTACGCGAATTTTTTTTGTTAGGATCGTATTGAAATTTCGGACTTCATGACGCGTTAAATTCAAAAGGTGAGTATTTTAACCCACTCACAACTTCTAAATTTCTTATGTTCGTTAAATTGATTTAAGATATGAGTAGAAATTTATTTATGACTGTTTGGCATGTTTTATTCATCATCTCATGTAAATCGCATTTATTTAGTTTAACCGTTAATTAATTTTATGTTTGCATATAAATTGACAGTTAAATTTATTTATTTTTGCATATAAACTGATAGTTAAAAAGTTATTAAATTTATTATTGAATATAAACTGTTAGTTAATAACTGTTATTTATTTCCTGTTATATTTTATATGCTCTATATTGATATTTGTTTAAATTGGATAATGGTTGTAATAAATGGTTGATGATTGATATTTTGGATTAATGGATGCTATATTTTATATTGTATAAACTGCAAGTTATCATGCATTTTCATTTCTTTTGGGATTGCGGTTTGAAATGATATACAACCGCATTTTTATTTTTAAATTGCGGATTGAAATGATAAATATCCGTATCACTTGACCATAGGATAGAAAATTTTATACAGGCACAGTGGTATATATATATATATAATTATTTTTGAAATGATTTTTATGGTTTGGATATGATACGATTTAATAAATATTGAATTTGGATTGATATAAATATATTTTATATATACACATATAGTTAAATTGTTGAATTTAAGCTATGCATAAATCTGTTAAATATAAATGAATAAGTTGAAAAATGGAATTTGATAATTTATATTATATGATTAAGTACAGGTTTAAGATCTTGTATATATATATAGAGTTTTAAATGATTCAAATCAATTAAGATTGAAAGATAAATTGGAAATTTAATTGGAATTGAGCTTATTTAAAAATTTAACTCCATAAGTTGATATTAACTTATTAAAATTGGAAATTTTAAAGGAATGATATTTATAACTAGATTTAATGAATAATTCTAGTATAAATAAATGGAAGGAAATATTTAGTGTTAATAAATTGTGTTTTATTTTAAATGGCTATAGATTTATCATGTAAACCTTTCAAAACTAAATAATAGGAAAATGAATTGTTAATTTGAAATTCTCAACCTTAGTTTTGAAATTCGTTAAATACTCAAAGTTTGAAATATTGAAATCGAAGTGTTTTATTCAAACTGAAAGTGAATCTAAAAGTTATGGTTTTAAAACTATGGATTTCGAAGTATTATGTTGAAAGTTAAAATTCAAATATTTGGTTTCCAGATGTTATAAATTTTAAGCTATATGATTTTGGAAAAGAAATATATTTGAAATAAAAATGATATTATTGATTTGGGTTTTATAAAAATAATATCGAAATGAGTTGTTTTTGAAATGGGAATGATATCGTATTTATGGGTTTTGAAATGGATAATTATTTCTAGTTTTAAAGTATAAACTATTTTAAAGACTGCGGTGTTATAATAACGTTTGGTTGTTGAAGAGACCGGGATCGGAAGTTGTCATACTCTCTGCCAACCCCAAAAACCACTTTAACAACCGTGTACGCGGTGGAGATTCCAGAATGAAGTAGGATGGTGGTGATGT
The DNA here is from genome assembly GCA_030765085.1 of Allium cepa. Lineage (NCBI taxonomy): Eukaryota > Viridiplantae > Streptophyta > Magnoliopsida > Asparagales > Amaryllidaceae > Allium > Allium cepa. The sequence goes on along the minus strand of CM060943.1, from coordinate 866,559,417 downwards.
TTCCTTTAAGGTAAATACGTGGACCCGACTCCCGTGAGTTGGCATAAGGTGGCTAAAACAGGAGCGATCGACGGGTTAATAAGGTAGCACCTTTGATCGGACACATCCCTTCGACATTATACTTTGACTTTTGGATTGATTCGCTGGCCACTTTTGATTTTATTTGGGGGTGTGGCTCGAGGTGGGCGGTAGCTGCGCGCTACGCGTTACCACCGACCCAGAAGCGTAATTGGTATATCTACCCTGGCATTGCCTAGTTGTGCCGTGTCACCTACCCTATCGCGCCTTGTACGAGTTTGGATTTCTCCCGTAGCCCGTGTGGTATCCTCTGGTGGCTTCCCGATCAAGAAGGACTATGATATTGGATGGACTACTAGGACTATTACGTGTTAAGGGCTATATGGGTAACCCCTTAGTGCTAAGAAAAAAGTAAGTTTATTTTATAAATAGACACTATTATAATAGCAAAATATACTACATAGTAAATAGTTTAACGGATCCTTAGGAGATGTAAATCTCGAGCATCTCTTGAGTTACTGCACTTATATTTATTTCTGTTGATTTAACTCACATAAGATCTTTTAGTTCTGACTCGAGTGTTTTGTCTTTTCAATTCGCTCGGGTCAGTCCGAGCATTTCAGGATTTGAAGACTTTATTTCTGGAGGAAGAAGACGAAGATTTCATTACTATTATTATTATATATTATATGGTTCCACTACACTGTATTCCGCTGCATTGATTTCATTGGTATGTAAACTCTGATATTCAATTGTATAAAGAAGAATCAAATGTTTTGTAAACAGTTTTATGAACTGTATATTTTATTATTATATTTTATCCTTCCGCTATGAGATTCTATTTTCTTTTTATTTATTTCTTGTTTTTCTTATTTACCCCATAACAATCCGCCCTTACGTATGGTTTGAATTGGCACGTGTGTCGATTTAAAGCGTGCGAAAAGGCGGGACGTTACAAGTTATATCCATTTCAATTATTTTGATCATAAATGGATTCATTATTGAAGTATTGTATACAATATATTTCAACTTACTTCATATTTACAATTTAGTTTGGTTTCCCTTTTTTCCTCATCGTTTACTTTTCTTTTCTCATTCATATAATGTTTATTTCCATTCATTTACATTCGTTATTACTTACAAAAGTTCATTTCTTCTTTATTCATATAATGCCATTTTCTTTCATTTTATTACTTTACATTCATTGCATAAACAAGTTATTTTTGTTTCAATTATTGGATTATACAATACTATGTAAGTTTCTTTACAATTCAATTTACCATTTATAGGTTATTCCTCTTTTTCACATTCATTCTTCATATATAGTAATATAGGATATTAAATTTATTTCTAAGTCATTTCAATGTTTTCAGATGTTATAGTCATTCAATTTATATAGTACTCATTTTAATTATAAATGGCTTCAATATTAATTCGAGTTTATACTTGTTTACTTACAGTATTCACCGTTACCGTTCATCAGATTATAAATAGCTTAAATGTTAACTTAAGTTTATAATCATTTTTCTTATATTATTCACTTTTATTACATTTGATTAGTAACATTTCAACTATTAATCCTAAGTCTATAACAATTTTTAATATCAAAATTCTTATTTATATAAGTGGTTCCATTGAAAACTTTCATTTACTAAATTTTACTTGCACAATATTCTATTACATATTCTATTTAACAGTACAACTTTTTACATTTTGGTAAGTTATATATATGTCTCTTAGAACGTAATAGAAAGTTATACAAGTTATCATATTTATTTTTATTAACAAAATGTTCAATAGTTATCATTTCTTATTTTAATTTCCTTTTGTTATTTACAGTTTTCAAATTTGCAATTTCTTATCTATTTCATTTATCATTTTAACATCAAATTTCTTATTTTCATTTTAAAGTTTTCAATATAGTCAAGATTCCATTCATTACAGTAATTTCATTTCTAATTTACAGAAACTTAAGAACTAAACTACCGGGTTTCATTTCAATTATTTTAAAATAATATATACAATCGTATCTTTTATATATAGATATATCAAATCATATCTGGAATTCAAAATCAAGATTAATTTATCAAAACAATTGTTTAGTAAAATTCCTACAACAGTCTTCCCACTTTGAAACTCGAAAATGAACGTCGATGATATGTGCACTCATTACCGAAATTATTTTCCAACGACAGAGAGGGGAGTACAAGACTTATTTCCTTTAAAAAAAATCTTTTAAAACATTTCTTTCAAATCATCTTGAAACATTTATATCAGAAAACACTACTAAATACTACTGGTATTATATTCCAAAATCTTTCAAAAGAAATTCTCAAGAATCCCAGAGCTTCAGTTCTAAACTTCCAATTTATATTTACTTTATATGCAAATCCTGTTTTCCAATAAATATTTATAAAATTTCTCTACCTATTAAACAACATATTATATCCAACTATGTTATTTATAAATTTTATTATTTTATATACAAATATATAATAGGAAAAATTATTTCATTTTCCTATATTTTAAAACAAATATTGTGTCGGTCTGCCCTATTAAGTGGCTAGAAATCCCTATCGATGCCATAGCGTCCTATGCACCGACCAGGATTTATAAATATAAAACAGAAAAAATTAACACAATAAAAAACTTTTTATAACACTAACAAATATGCACTCTCATATACACACATACACACACACTCAGCGACTCATTCTAGGGTATTACTACCCTATTTCTGAAAAGTCAGACCTCAAAAAGCTAAAGTTATTGCTAAACCAAAGCTCTGATACCAACTATAATGACCTACCTTTTTGGACGGATTAAGCAGGCACATATGTCAGACTAAAATCATTCAGAAGGGCAGATAGTTATGGGGAAAATAAGAAAAATAGAGAGAAATAAACAAATATAGAATTTCGTAGTGGAATGAAAAATATAATAATCAAATAACAGTTCATAAAGCTGTTTTATAAATACATTTTATTATTATTTTACAACACAAAATCATAGTTACGGAAAACATGAATAAATAAAGAAATAAATGCAGCAGAACAACATGATGCAGTGGAATACATATAATAAGTAATAATAGTATAAAATCTTCGTCCTCATCCTCCAGAAAGAAGTCTTCGATAAATTGAGAAGCTCAGACTGACCCGAGCAAATTGAATAGACAAAATACTCGAGCCAGAACTAAAATATCTTATGTAAGTTAAATAAACAATAAATAAATATGAGTGTAAAGGCGTCAAAGATGTTTACGGGGTTTGACATCTCCTATCCAGTGTCTAACGTGAGTGCAATAACTTAAGAGATGTTCGGGATCACCATCTCCTAAGGATCCATTAAACTATCTACGATGTAGTACAATACGCTACCATAATAATGTATACAATAATGTTAAGTATTAAAATAGCGTTAAGGCGTTATCCAATCCCCCTTAATTTTATACATTCCTGTAGTCTATATAATGTCGTACGCTCCACCAAATCAGTGGTTGACCCAGAGGAACCCCATGATACAAAACAAACTCGCAGAAGGCGCTCTAGGGCATGTGAACACGACACTCGAGGAAATGCTAAGGTTGATTTACCAATTGTAGAACCGGGCTGGTGGTAACGCATAACAGCTACTACCGCCCACCACGGAACATAGTCCCATAATCAAAATCAAGGGGCGACCACTAAATCATCACAAATTCATAATATGGTGTCCAAGAAGCATGTCCGATTGGAGGAATGACCTCATTTGGCCCAGGTATAGCTCCTATTTTAGTCACATCTAAGCTGACTCACGAAGTCAGGGTCACGTCAATACCTCATACAAAAATCGTTCACCACCATCCTATTTCATTTCTAAAATCTCCTCCACGTGGATAGTTGTCAAAGTGGTTTTCGGTACTGACAAAGAGTATGACAATATCCGATCCCGGTCTCTTCAACAACCAGACGTTAATTTACACCGAATGGTTCTTTTACATTCCAAAAGTCAATTCATACTTAATATTAAAATATCATATTCGATTTCAAATCATATCTCTTTTAAAATCATATTCACTTTCAAGCTATATTCACTTTCAAAATCGTATTCACTTTCAAATCATATTCACTTTTGAAATTCACATTCACTTTGAAATTATCGATAATTTATGTTAATTAATTTTTCATTTCAAATCATCTTATTCACTCAAATATGTTATTTCACAAAAGGTATCAATTTCAAATTCCAACTAAGGTCGTATCATCATCAAGGATTTTAATATAAATACTTTAACTTTACACAATCTGAAATTTTAGAAAATAGTTTAGATAGTCATTAATAGTTTAAGAGTTTAAAAATATTTTATATAAATTAAAATAGTTTAAATGGTAAAATAGATTTAAATTTTATTTAACTAGATTTAAATTGATTTAAAAAAATTAAATATAGATTTAATAGATTTAATTAGGTTTAAAATGTTTTAAATAGATTAATTATAGATTAAATAGAGTTAAATTATATTAAGTAGATTTTTATACAAATTGCATAAATTTAAAATAGATTAAATAGATTTAAATTATATTAAATAAATTTAAAATAAATTAAATAAATTTAATTAGTTTAAAGTAGGTATATTAGATTAAATTGTATTAAATAGGTTATAATCGATTTAAAATAAGTTAAAATAGTTTAAATTGATTAAAATAGTTTAAATTAGTTAAAATAGATTTTAAAGTTATATCCGACATTTCAATAATTCAATTCCAATAAATTCATTTATATTTTTGCCAATTCAACTTTGGAATTTCAATTTAAATCCTTTGAACAGTTCATTAAATCAATTGCTTTTTCAGCATTAATGTTTGGATTATCGAAAAATAATTCAGTTTATATAAATAAATTTCTATTTCAAAAATGCCAACTAACTGAAATCAAAATTAAAAGAATTAAAATCATTTAATTTAACCAATCCGACATCCGTATATAATTTTCTACCTTAGGGTTAAGATATACGCATATTTATCATTTCAATCCGTAATTTAAAGTTTTACGGCTATATATCATTTCAAACCACGGTACCTAATTAAATAAAAATCCATAAAATTATGTTTATCATTTCAACCCATAAAGATTTTTCCCTAATCTATAAATCATTCGGTTATGTATCATTTCAACCCATAGGGAACTTGCGGAGTGATAACAGTATATAAATCAAACGTAACATCCATTCATCCAATATCAACAATTAAACATACATCACAATCATCACCCAAATCAACCAATAAACATCAATAGATAACTGATTATCATTAACAGGTGTTAAATTGACAATTAAATTCAATATTAAAGTAAATGATGATTAAATGCAATCAATTCCAAACATCAACCAATCAATTCTAAATCAATCATAAATTCAATTTACCTAACATAAGATAATTTAGTAGTTGTGAGTGGGTTAAAACACTATCTTTCAATTTAAGTCGACTTGAAATCCAAAATAAGGCTCAAAATTCGACAGTCTCAGAATTCGTCCAAACTAGCGTCAAAATGTCCATAATTCCAATACAATCGTAGTGGAATAAAACGCGTGTAAATCCGAGTTCGTAGGCAAAAGATATGTTGATTAGAACATTTGAAAAAAAAATTAACAAACAACAGCAAGACACGTCATCCCTAACCAATGCGGCAAACCGTGGTCTTAAACACAATATCCAGACCCACGCTTCAACCTTCAACCGCCGATTATCGATGAATATTCGCCGCTTCTAAACTGCCTTGCATCACGATCACCCATCGCCATGAACTCCCCTCCTCCTTGAAACGACCCGCAAATCCGTAACCCTTGAGTTAACACTATTCTACAACAATCAACTCAAGTTGCATAGAAATACGAATCATTTGGGTTAAAGAAGAAGATGTAGAAGGAGAGAAAATAGAAAACAGCAACAGAATCTAACCAACGCAGCGGAATAAAATATAATATATAAAATAACAGATCTTTACACAAAAGAAAACTATATCTATTTTGTACATACATCATCAGAGTACATCATCAGAGTTCACATCAATAACATACAACTGGATACACAGCTACTCGACACAGCGGAATATATATAAAACAAGTACGAAAGTACATATCGTCATCCAGCTCGTCTCCTGAGCTCTATAGCATCCTTTCCTGTATTCTATAATACTCGGTCTGACCCGAGCATTACAGTTAAATAACACCCGAGTCAGTCTGGATTACCAGCGTGAGAAAATCACACTTAATTGATTATTAAAGTTTCCAAAATCCTTTGAAAACAAAAGCATCTCGTAAGACCACACCACAAATAAACATGTCGGGTTTTTACCTTACGATAGCTAAAACATTTTTTTATTAAAATCCTCTGATATTATAATCGTGTCTATAGAAAGTAAAATAGAATCTAGCTGAAATGCTTGCATCTCACGTTTCAGCGATAGTTGGGCACAATCAAAACCGTACGGGCGTGTAGGGAAAATGGATTTCCAACTAATAGCTAGGCACTGGGGTACCACCTATCATAGTACCTGGTCTAGATCAGCGTACCGAGGAGCCACCCTAACTCCCCTGCAACACAAGACCGGAACCATCCCTTACTGGACAGTCCCGAGCAAGATCACCCCGTGGTTAGGATCAGCAACCGCCCACTAAGCCGAAATAAAAAGGGACATCTAGACAGGGATGACCTCACCCTCAAGTGGGGGCTACCCACGAAGCCTTGCTACATAACCCCTGATTTTTAGCCATTCCCGGTTGTTGAGGCTTGAGGCTAATCGCTACCTTTTTAGAACATATCCCTTAGAATGCCCATCCTCCACCTGACGATGTTCCGAAAGCATTCATCCATACAAGTCCGTCCCGGGTTCGAACGGAACCGAAGGCACTATTCCTACTACATCCATTTTGGAAATATCCTCAGGATTAGTAGCGACTAGCCCTTGCACTTCACTGCTCCATCTTCGAATCCAAAATCGTTTTCCCCGAAACGTACAACCAAATCGAAGTGGTTTTCGAGAAATAAATCTCGATCCCGGTCTCTTCGAAACGATCAGCGCATTTGGCCAATATTGATTGTCGGTGTTTTAACTATCAATTAATGTTCACAAACAACCATCAAACAATAAATAATCTCTCAAATTATTTATTAATCCCAAAATATCTTCACAAGATATATTTTCACTTTTCAAACCCTTTTGAAAACAGTTTCAAACTATCTTCCTTTCTCAGAATAAATTTCAAGTATTTCTATTTCCACTTAAATCACCAAGCACAAAACTTTAGATTTTTAAAATAATTTAAACCGCTCTACTTTGAAATATACTTTAAAACATTTAAGTTAAAACTACTTCAATAATTTGTTAAAATATATACTATACGAATATATGAAAATAAGGTTACTTTATAAAAGATAAAACTAGGTTTTCACTTTTTAAAACAAAATACTAAGTCACTTTTTAAATAATTACTACGATAATAGATTTGAAAAATATTTACTTTAGAATTTAGATATTTAGAACTAATAAATTCCTAAAACATACTTTTTAAAACAACATTAAAACCTTTATCTTATTATTATTATTTTTAAAATTTATTTTGAAAACGTACTTGGCCATCCAGAGAAATATACTTCTCTTCACATTCTTCTTTAAATTTCGAATTCAAACACTTGAATCTATTTCCAAATTTGATTTCCAATTTACTTCCTTTTTAATTCCAAAATCCATTAATTTCAGATTTTATTCCTTAATTGTGATTCAAAATACCTTTAACTGAAAATACCAATTTTAGATTTCTCAATTTACTTCTTAACCCTTTTAATAAGTTTAAACTTTAAATTTAAAAATAATTCTTTATTCCATTAAAATAATATCACTTAATTTTACAATTAATTAATTTCTGTTTATTTCAAAATCTTATTTCTTTCATACTCGAAGTTATTTATTATTATTTTGACATCACTTCCATTCCTTTTCGGTTCATTCTTAATTTATTCAAATTTATATAATTATTTCACTTACAAATTCACTTCTTTTATTTTCTTTCCAAAATTCAGTTTATTTATTTTCGGTAACCCATTATACCCAAATATATTCAGTCAAACCAAAGCATTTAATATTCCAACATAATTCATCATAGAGTATCAACAATCACAATAAAGAATATTAAATAATTTAAATAAATGTTGAGGGACCCAGTTGGATCCCTCCAACCTGTTTTCCCTGCATCCACAGACGTTAACACAATATAAAATACCAATTCCAAAACATACCATACTATAACACATCAACCAATTTAACCATTCAAACAATTATTTAAATTTAATCATTTAAATTTAAATTTAACTGAGTGAGATTAACTCACCTTTGCCCCTTAAATTTGCAAATCCACTTCATTCTCGATTTGATTCCACGATTATTGACCTTGTATAGACATTATGCAGTTTATTAATATTGGACTAATCGATGAATTAATTTCCGTTTAACAATTTTAATTCAAGCTAATAAATTTTATTTTCAACTAATGACTTTATTTTAAACAAATAATTAAAATTTAAACTAACTTCCTTTTGCAGATTATTCTAGCAACCAAACAATTAAATAAATTTATTTCTCCAAAATACACTATTTTTATTAAAATTTATAAATTCAAAAATCTAGCTTTTACAAAATTCCTCGGCATTTAAAATCCTTATATACTTTAAAAACCATGTCTATAAATATTCTTCTTTTAATCAATATGTATATTTTAAATTAGAATATGGGTGTGTAAATATATTTCTGATAAAATTAACTAAGCCAATTTCATAACTTTTGTTAAATAAATTACACTACCGAATTCTCAGTAAAAAATAAAAATAAAAATTAACTAACTGTATACTTAATTATCTTTGTTAAATTAACATTTAACATAACCACCAGATAAAACTCATCTCACCTAAACCCTCACTGCAAATGCAAAGCCACCCAAGCCCTAGCTCGATCGCCAAACCCACCTTCAGTCATCACGTTCCTGGCTCCTCGCGTTCGCCGCCACATCACAGCAAGTCGCCTCCCTGACCTCACTCTTATACGCGGTCGCCACCATCTAATCTTTGATCGACAGACACGCCGCAATCCTCCGATTCCCTTCACATCGATTTCCCCCAGGCTCGAGCGATGAGGCGACCTTAAACCGATAGCCGAGATCTCGTTTCTAGACGCGAGTCTTCTTCCGTTCTCTGATTCGCTTACAAGCAAATCGCGAGTCGCAAAAGTATAGGATTTCATCCCGCCATTTTCGTTTGTTCGGCATCTCTCTCATTTGTTTTTCGTGATTTTTGGTTTTGAGTTTAAACTTCATTTTCGTTTGAATGATTAGAAGAGGGGAGAAATTTTTTAGCTTTTAAAAGGAAGAGTGAAAAATCTCGTTCGGCCATTTTTATGCTCGATTGATTTTTGAGCTAAGGAAAGAAAGAAGGAATATACTTGATTTAACGAAGGAAGTTGTCGGCTTTGATTTGATTTTTGCGTGTTGGGGAAACAAGCTACGGCGCCAGAGAAAAGTTGTGATGGGAAAGGAAGGCGGCCGATGTTGAAACAAATATATATTTATTTAAATTTTCGATATAAATTCAGGGCGTTTACTTACCGTACGCTCACACAATAACTCCGATAAATATGAAATTTGAAATCCGATAATAATTCAATATTATGGACCCAATGGAACTGGTTTCGTCGAATTCCGAGACTGTGCCTCGGAAGGTTATTTGTAAATTCAATTTAACTATAAAATTTTAAAACTGAACAAACCACTGTTAATTTCAATTTTACAATTTCTATTGTCTTCAGTGTTATCAAAATAAATTTTATAAGCCTCCAAATTATTTTTAACAGGCTTAAAACTGAAGATTCAATATTGTACCCAACTTCAAATTGTTTAATTTAATAATTCAATTATGAAATAAATTGTGATATTCGTAATTAAAGTTAAAATTAACTTTTAAATATTAAAATCAATTAAATATTCCGATTTTAAAGGCTTAAAAATTCTGGGTCGTCACACTCCCAAGCCACACCTAGCCATGGTGTCGCAGCCACTGCCGGCTCCCCTAAGTGATCATCGCTACCGCTGCCTCTATTGGCAATTCTGGCGAAATCCGAGACCCTTAAGACCGTTGGATCGTCCAAAATCCAATATGGGTGGCTGGAATTGATTCGTGAATTCTGGATGAATGGTGAATCCGATTGAAAAGTGAGTCACACTAATGAGTTACGCTCGTCGAGGGCTTCGAAACAGTATATTTTATGTTAAGGTTTAGAGGAGTTTTATTTTGGAAGTAAATTTGAAATTGAATTTGCAATTTGGGAATCAGGGTTTTGTAATTGGATTTGGTTCTGCCATTGAGAATGAGATGCAGACAAATGGAATTGTACATACAGGAATGATGGAATAAGAAATATCTAGAGTTTATAATAGGCTATATATAGGTAGATTGGAAATAGGAATGATTGTGCCGGATCAATTTGAAAGTTGGACGATAAACGAACCGAAAAACCCGTTCTGTCTCCGAAACGAAAATGGGTCATCCCATAAATCAAAATAGATGTTTTTGATAAATTTAAAATCAATGAAATAAGTTTCTAATCCTAACTACATCGTATGAAGAAGTTAGCTTAAACCCAACTTATTTCAAATTGATTTCTATGCGTTTCGAGTCCCTACGAGCAATCGGCAAGTCCGATCGCTACGAAACTTGAAATCCTACAATAATTCACCGTCACGGATCCAATGGAACAGGTTTCGTCGAAATAAAGATAATGGACAAAACGGCTATTTTTACATTAATTAAATAAATTATTATTAAATTAATTAAATCACTTTTTAATTTCAAATCTTATAATTAACAGATTTTATCATTTTTAATTACTTAGACATTTATAATAATTTAAAACAAGTTTTTATATAATTTCAAGTTAGTTATTATACCAGTTACGGCGTTCAATTTCAACTATAATTAAATCCAATTTATTATAATTTAATTTCAATAAATTGATCTAATTTGGTTTCAATCTTTTTATTCAATCAATTATTACTCTAATAATATAGTTAACATTTGTTTAGATCTTTTTACATTAACATTCTAAATTATCATTTTAGTTTTCATTAACGTAGTTTTTAATTTCATTTCATTGCAATAAATCCATTTAACATAATGTAAATTCCAATAAATCGATCAAACTTGATTTCAATTCTTTTAAGGAATTAGTTGTCGTATTATGAATAAAATTTATATTGGGTTACCTCTTATTGAATCAATATTCTACAATTATCTTCGTTTACCATATTAATTGCAATATTTCAATCATATTTGAATTTTTTTTTGTCAATCTTCACATTAATTAAAATTTGAAGTTCAAATAAATTCATTTATCTTAGTTTCACTCTTTTTATTAAATGAATTATTGCCTTAAGAATATAATTGATATTCCTATACATTTTACTGCATTCACTTTTTATAGTTATTGCCTTAATTCACATTATTGTAACATTTATTTACATTTATTTGTAATTGATTAAATAAATTGGTAATAAATAACAATAGTCACTATCTCTATATTAAATCACGTTTGTAAGTTTATTAATTGTAAACAAATGTCCTGACTACTACCATAGCACCACTTTTATCAATTATAATTAATTACATCCTATTTCATTAATTTATACACATTCAAATTACCAATTACTCCTCAAATCCAATTTATCAATTAATACACATATTATTACAATTAATCTAAAATCATTACCAATTATAACTCTTTAACCATTTCAATTAACTGGAATTTTATTTAAAGTAGTTATCAATTATCTTAATTTAATACTATTGCATTTCTATCCCATTAAATTATTATATTTTAATCACAAATATTATTTCTTCAAACATTAAGTCATAAAACTTTTTTAAATCAACAATTTTTAATTATTGAAAATTACGGGTCATTACAGTATTCAAATATGGGGAGAAAATAGAATTCATTAAGGCCAAATATGTTTAATAGAGTCAAATTATTAATATATGTTTGTTATCATCAAAAGAGGGAGATTGTAGAATATGCTAGTGTATGATTTTTGTTTGCTGATAATAAATATATATATATATACATATTTGTTTAAATGTATTTGTTGTTGTACTATTTTATTTTTCCACATAATTAAATAAATATTTGTTGAATAAAATAAATAACTCGGAATTCTTATTTAAACAAATATTTTATTCAAACGAATACTTTATTACAAATTCAAATAGTACAAATTTAAGCTCTCACTACTATTCAAGTTTCAATTACAACACAATTTTCAATATACAATTTTTCGTACATAATTCATCTCACTACATATTCACTCTTCACTCGTATTTTTGTCTACAACTCTGTTTCAACTGGTATCCAGCATCTAAACTACCTACAAAATAATCACCGACATAGTAAAATTGAAAAAAATATTTTGCAGTGCACAATGAAGTGTGTGTTTGAATATATTGTCTTCCTCGATTATTTGAGTTGTTCGTCGTCATTTATTTATTATTATTATTTTCATCTCACACGAACAACCTACGACATGCATAGTGTATCACTGTACATGCCATGAGGTCATGCACACCAATATACACTTGTTTGTTAAAATAGCAGGGACAAGTAAGCACAAGACCAAACTCAAGCCTAGACTGGATTCAACTCAAGTACAAATGCAAATAATAAATTGACATCATATTAGACCAGTCAACTTGAACATGAAAACAAGGCAACATTCATGCATAAACATATGTACGTGGAGCCACATTCAGGCATGAGCATAATGACGCATGGATTTAATGTCAAAGGTAACAAGAATACAAGCATGGATGGTCAGAGCAATGCACAATGCCACAACAATACAAAGCAAACAAGTGCAGACTTATCAAGACCAAATTAAACTAGACCAGTCTACAGTTCAAAGGCATGAACACACACCAGTCCTCATGGTGCACTAGACTTACAAAATACAACATGAAGAATTGATGTCAGAGAATACAAGAAAACCAAATATAAGCAGTTGTGAACACAAGCTCGAACACACATGAAAACATGTATCAAGACAACCAGAATGAAAATTTACATACATATAAACCAACATGAAAACATGGAATGAGAACCACACCAAGTTAATGAAATGACTCAAAGCATCTGGTAGTTTAGCTCGATGCAACTCAGGAACAACACAATGCAACACAAAACGAGACAGCGATATGTATGCAACTGCAAGTTACAATGCAATGGTCACTACATTCAGATGTTATAGTTCAATATATGGCAACTCATCGAAATGACAGTGAAGCAGCAAAAGCGACGCAGTGGTCGAGTTACAGAAACATCAAGCAAGAGACAATATGAACATAGTTCATCATTATTGGACAACAGACAAACAACAAAGCATATAAAAGAAGAAAATCAATCAGCAGCAGTTCATACAAGTCAAGAAGGAGTTTCAAAAAGTAACTATCAACGTAAAACATCATTAAATTGTTCAAAAAAAATTATTGCCAATAAAGGATGGAAGCGAATGATGAACCGGCCATAGGAGAAATAAACGGAGCAAAATTCAAATTCATGGAGTAACCAGTATGAAGTGAACAAACCAAAATTCGTCATGTCCAGATTATCGTAAAATTCAAAATGCCGAAGTCATAGGAGCACAAAACGGAACCGACTTCAAGTAATTCAAGCAAATTCAACAATGAACAAGTCAGAGATCAAAGCGATCAAAAATCAATGCAAGTGCTAAAATCGTGAAAGATTCAAACTCAAATATACAAAATGAAAATATTGGTTTTTCGTTCCCTATAAATTAAACCTAAAAGTCATCATCAGCATTGATTTGGGTTCAAGCAAAATCAGAGAGCAAGCCTTGAAATAAATCATGAACCAATCCAGAACTTGAATCAAGTCGAGCAACAATAAAAATTAAAAAAGAGGCAAAATCACATACCAATTTCATACCAGTCGGCTCAACATAATTGGAGAAGCCACAGGCTAACAAAGCCACAGAAGTTGATTGACGAAGCCAATCAACGCAATAGCATACTTCAATCGATCAATATCACAGGTGGTGCCTAATGAAAACTCTAATTTTTGAAGAGAAGTAAAAGGGAGCGGCAACGAAAATAAGAGAAGGTAGAACTTGTGGGGCCGGTATAATATTTTCTTTGAGCTTTAAAATTAATTAGGGTTTTATTTGTTTCTATTATTTTTATTTATCTAGTTTTATGTTGTTTACGAACTACGGTTTTGTAGTTCGAGAATTCGCAATTCAGTGGCCGAGTTATTGCGGGGTTGTGAGCTTAGAGTTAGGTTAATCAAGTTAGCGGGTATTGCAAGTTTACGTGTGTTTGTAAGAGTCTGATTACCTAATCTCTAGTAGAAACCTTGGCGACAACACATAGGCAGGATTTTGCCGAAGCTGGGTAATTTTGTATGTGATCTCTTCTGCATTACTTTATACTTTTATTTTTATTTCCGCATTAATTTTTTAGTACATCCTATTCGCCCCCCTCTAGGATGAAAACGATCCTACATCAAAAGGTTTTTCCACATGTTTTACTTGAACCTAATGATTTCGAAAGGTTTAAGTTATGTAAAGGATTTAATGCTTTCGAAAGGTTATAAAATAGAGGTTCCAAAGGGGTGGTTCCAAAATGTTTTCGAAAGTTTTTAAATGGAAGCTTTCCAAAGTTTTTGAAAGTCATGTTTAAAGTGTTTTGAAAAGAGGATGTCTAAGATTTTAGAAAGCTTTCCAAAGGGGTGTGTCTTCAATGTTTTTGAAATGTCTACTGTAAATGGTTTTGAAAGGAATGTTTTGGCCTTTTGGCCTAAGGTTATAAAGCAAAGTAGTTTACTTGTACCGAAAGCGGTACTTTTAATGGTTTCGAAAGGGGTACTTTCAATGGTTTCGAAAGGTGTAATTTAAAGGTTTCGAATGCTTTCATCAACAATGTTTTGTGTGAAGTATATAACATGGCAAGATGATTTGAGTAAAACATAGAATATAATTTCCTTGTTTAAGTATGATTTAAGGGGTTATATCAATTTGAAAGTAACTGTTTTCAAAGAAAATTTGATAGGGTGGTTGACCATAAGTAAATGACTCGGATATTATGATACCAGATGAGACTGGTATGGGGTCGTGTCCTATACTTTTTCTAGTAGCCCTAGCTATATAAGCCTAAAATTTCAGTGTGTAGGCTTTGTTATAGATAAGACTAAAATGATGTTACACGCGGAAAGGAATATACAGAGTAGAGATATGTTATTAGTGATCCTGCAAAACCATTAGGACCAGTTGACCGTAGGAGAAGTAAGTTAGCGACAAACCATCCGAAAGAATATCTATCATAACTTAGATTATTTGTTTATTTTGTGTTGTAGGCTCAAGTCAGCCAAAGACTAGTAATCTACCAAACAAAACTATAGTGTTTGGACAGATAATCCCTTGATTACCCGATTTTTATGCATACATGATATTGCTATTATTGTTTTAACCAGTTTGGTTGCAGAATTTTGATTTGTAAATGATATGCTTTTAAAAGGATATTAGTAAGGGAAATTCATTCCGCTAAGCAGCATGGTCTCAATATCAGATAACCGAGATGTATAGTATTATTCACACCAGGCTTTATGTTTGTCTCGATGTTTATGTTTTTCTCCTTAAACTCTCGGATGCTCAAAATTTATTTAAGTAGGTTGAGAGTTGAGTTAAAGGTTTAAGTAGGTGGACGAATAAAGCTTCCAAAGACGTGAAGGAGGCAAGGATAGTTATATTTAGGAGTTATTTTGTTTTATTCCACTTTGATGTATTAAGACATTTTTTGTCTAATTAGTACTCTGGTCATCCAAGGAGGCACCTTCATATGTCACTCTTGGTGTATTTTTGTAATAATTATATTTGATCTGAATCTAGTAAACGATTGAGATTATGTAACTGGATATGAAATATGTTTTGGAATTGCAATCAATAAAGTTGCTGTTTTGAAATCTATGATTTTATTTCATAATCATGTGTTTCTGACATTATGGATACCATTAACATTACCATATTTTATAAATTTAAACTTGTAAAATATAATCTTAATTTTTAATCTATAGACGAGTCGGATAGGAACTCTGCGAACAGGCAGAAAAATCCTGTCATGGACCGCGGTGGCACAAAATCATTCCAGCGCCATCGTGGGGACCTGGTAAATTAACTAATTGGAATTACGAACGGTTATTATACGTTTAGTATAAATTTGTATAAACAATAATAATATACACCATTTATTGCAGGAAAGAGCGCGGAGGGGTCCAGTCTTGTATATGGACATGTTTGAGCATACACATGCTGTTATGCAGACAGACGACGAGGAATTAGTGTCGTGTGCTTGACATGAGGATGATAATGCCTACGCCGCACATGTAAGTATATTTTAAGTTATAAGTTATAATTAATGATCATTATAATTAATTAATTATAAAATATTATACTAATGTTATGTAATATTTATTTGTATTTAATTTTGCGTTGCAAGAAAAATTTATGCCGGCACGTGCATAGATGCTTGAGCATTCCGGACGGAAGTAGTTGAGCACTGACGAGGAAGATACGATCTTTTACTCTGTTATGGACCTAACCTAGAGAAATAGGCGCTATGGCTATGGCAACCAATCGGTAATTTATAAAAATTAACTACGTGGTAAATTATGCTTAATTTTTATAAAAGTTACCTAATAAGTTAAACATATTTCTACTTTCTGTAGGCTCGGACATCATAAAGGGCTTGCCAAAGGCTGAGGACAACGCATAAATTAATGAGCTTAGACAGCTGCGCAGCTGCAGTAGCAGGAACACCTCCGAGCAGTGCAAATGGAGCAACTCAACCAGCGTTTGGACGAGTATGCGGAGCGTCATGGTGCATTTCCTTCATCCGGTGGTTCCGGAGCCGATGATGAATCTTGAGGTATGATTTGCGGTTTTTTTATGGACATGGGGTGTTGGATGTAGTTTTTAGTATATGAACTTGAGTGATGATGATGTTACTTTATGGACATGTGTTGTTTGAGATTGATTTGGTGGTTGATTTGTGGAGTTGATATGGAGCGTTTGACTTTGGATATAAATATTGGATGTAAATATTAAAGTTGGATGGGTGAAAGTGATAGTGCAAGGTTCGTTTAGTAAATATTGAAGATTGATGTTGGATGTAAATATGTTTGCATTTGATATTATGAAGTTTGAGTTTTATATTGTATTGATATTGATTTCACCTTACATATGAGGCTTACGTATTAATTTTGATAAGTTAAATATTGATTGGGGCATGGAAGCAAAGTAAGCAGCAGGAAAAAAAATTTCCCAGAATACCGACAGCCACTGGTAGCTACCGACGGCTTACATGCCACTATTTTCGATGGCAAGCGACGACGTCCGACGACTTGTTGGCCGCCATTTCCGATGGCAGGCAACGATTTCCAACGACAACATTCCAATGGCTAGCGACGGCTCTCGGTGGCTTAGTGAAAAAATGCAACAACACATGTACGTCAGGACCGTCGGAATGTTTGCCGGAACAGCCATCGGAGGCCATCGCTATTGTACCATTGAAAACGGACAAAGGTCATGATCCGTATTCCGATGGCATTTCCGACAGCCAGCGAGGCCGCCGAAGGCTGCTAACAGTCAGAAATTATCGTGTTCCTTGTCGTAGAAGATTTTGAAATTTTTGAAAAGCATAAATTCACTTGCGTGAAAAACGCAAGCTAGTTTCCACTTTTTGATTTTGAAATTTATTTTGAAATTTATGAAAAACACAAGTTAACTTTTGTTTTCTATCAGGTAAGCGCAAGTTAGTTTGCGGTTTCTGATTCTAAAAACACGTGGAACTAGCTTACATAGGATTGTTGTTGTAATCCTATAAGAAACACTACAACAGATAAATTCACTTTCTTCATCTCTTCTTTTTCAAAAATACATTGAGTTACAAAACCGCCTTCTAAATAGAACCTAATGTATAGAAAATATTAGTTCATCCCTTTATTATTTAGCCTAATATCATTTAATCTTTACTATTCTTCTTCTTTATTTTGTAACCCAAATTAATAATTAACGAAGAAATTAAACCTTCCTTCTGATAAAATTCTTAAAGAGAGAAAAAAAGATTAATTATTATCCAAGAAAATATCGATAACATAGATTTTGTTATCTGGACAAACATATAAATTTTTAAAAAAAATTTGGTCATGGGCAGTCCCATATCTGATTAAACATGGATAAAGTAAATTACATATTATTATTAACAATACACAAAATGTTAAATAAATTTGAATTAACAAATCTGAAAAAGAACATTAAACTCCACGGTTCAAATCACAGTCAATATGAAAAAACCTCCTAGTTACATACGACCATCGTCAATTGTACGCCGTTTCTCCGACACAAGTGCATACACGGCGTTTCATAATCCATTAACTGAAGGTAACAACCCCGACACTGCTTGGTTTTTCATCTCCAACCTCCTCTCTTCCAGCCTCAACCTCCATTCTTCCAGTCTCAACTTCCTTTCCTCCAGCTCCAACAAATCCTTGTGCTTCTGCTTCTTCTCCTCAGACGTCATCAATGTCTACGACAGCATTGGAGCAGTACGCACAATGGTCATCCCCAAATCTTTCACCTTGCTTCTTTTTATCTCATGTACCTTCTCCACTAACTCGTCCAATTCAACTGCTTCCAAAAAAAGGTTACACAAAATTAAGAAAAAAGTGATACCGAAAGCATATAAGATCTCTTCATGTTGAAAAGCTTTATAAAAAAGCAATCTTTTTCATAAACTTTACTCAGCTTTATGATTATAATGAAATATTGTATGCATTATTATACACAGGGCCCGGCAAGTTTAATCCCAAGTCGTCAAATTAAAAGATCGAAAGCCAAACTTCCTTGAGTCTTCAGTCTGGGTGGCAGCTTGCATCACCGCTAGAGGGAGCAAGAGGTCTTTTGGCAGCTGCTGTAGTGGGATCATCATGACCGGTGTCGTGGACAGGGGATCCGGTGAGCGTTGCGGTGATTGAGTACTTTAGTGACCGATTCGTGGATGTCAAAGCCCATGTTGGTAGGCAGGTTGAATTCTTTCCTTTCATGCTGCTCCATCTCCCAGTAGCTTTTCCGGTTGGCACCGGTACCATGTTCGGTTCCAGCGTTTCTGGACTCATAGTGGCAGACCTTTTTGTACTCGTGGAGGAGGTTGTCCCATTTGTCGATGCACTATTTCCGAGGGTGAAGGCAGTCGTGGGTGCAGCAATAGTTCTCGATCCGCTTCCAACACGGTCAGATGGAGCGTTGGTAGGGGAAGGGAATGACGCGGCGACATAGCGGCGGTCGTCATGGAGGCGTTTGGCGGTTATGAGGGTTAGCGTTTCCTGGACAGTCCAGTTGCCTTTCCGGTAGTTCGTAGGAGGGGTTGGAGGTTGCTGATGGGCATCGGGTTTGGAGGCGGAAACGGATTCACCATGGCTGTGGGTGGACAGCGACGGATTTGAGGTGGCTTTTATTTCGATGGAAGGGAATGGGATGATGAAAGTTAGGGAGATTTAAATGTTTTAATTAGAGTTATATTTAATTTTTTGGCTGCTATGGGAGTAATAAATATTTGGTTACATGGAGATGAAATGGGAGTTATGTAAGGGATTATAATTGGAAGAAGGTATATTTGTGAAATATAACGTGAAACGGGTGAGTTACGTTGGATTTGGTATTGTAATTAATTCATACAGCCATGCTGAAAATCAGTTATACTTTTGGCATTGAAGATATAATTCATATTATGGTTTTAAACTCTTCTTTTAGTACTGTATAACTCATGAATTCCACGCAATGTGGTTGAAAAAAAAAATTATATTTAAATTTATTATTGGTCGTATGTTAAATCCATGTAACGAGAATTAAGTTACATAAATTTACTATTTTTTAATATGTAATTTTTGTCACGTGATTTATATATTTTTATATTAGCATACATAAATTAAACAATAATTTTTGTCAGCAATGGTGTATTATCATTTAGGATTATGTTCAACTTTTACAATATACAAAATGCTAATTATAATTTGCACTATATTCAATTTTACACTATAAAAAATACGATTTAT
Organism: Allium cepa; assembly: GCA_030765085.1. Lineage (NCBI taxonomy): Eukaryota > Viridiplantae > Streptophyta > Magnoliopsida > Asparagales > Amaryllidaceae > Allium > Allium cepa. The sequence goes on along the minus strand of CM060943.1, from coordinate 866,539,203 downwards.
AACTAGCATTGTTATCCAGCTAAAAATATAAACCTGTTTTCTTCATTTTAAAAATTTTCTAAGTTTCTCCTTATATTTATTTTTCTGTTTTGCATAAGTGGATAAACTTTTTTATATTTAAATTGTACTAATTTTATGTTATGAATTTCTATTTATAGAATATTATTATATTAATATGATCTAAATGCTAATTTTTTTTGTAAATAAGCCTTTTTACACTGAAATTTAATGATTAACATTTCTAACATATACAAATCAGTTGCTAAAAATAACTTATTTTAAACCGTTGTATGACTTGAAGTATTATTGTCAAGATGGTTGTTTCTTCTTTTTACTCCATTTCTTATTTGTATCATTTATAAACGACTCTGATTATTTAATTTTATTAATCTAATTAGTATTTGTATTAGTACCTTGACTCATAACTAGTTTTAGGTAGCAGAACTCCTAGGACCGACGGTACTTAAATCACTATACAGTCTCAAAAATATTAACGCAATGGATTATTGTCAAAATCCAAATATAATTCAAACATGAATGTAGAAGGAAAAATTGGATCGTAAATGGCGTTAACTGAATTGTAACGACCCACTTTTCCATGTAGTCTACGCTGACAATTTAACCGCACAGGTCAACTCAAATTGCACAAAAAGGAGACACTAGTACAAAAAGTGCATATAGCTTCGCCTCATTTGAATCGGTTGAAGTACTGATGCAAATAGAACTATTTGCATCAGTTCTATCCTAATAACTGATGCAATTTATACGTGGAAAGAAATAGGTAAGAAAAATTCAAATTTGCATCAGTTGTCACCAACAACCGAAGAAAATATATTGATGCAAATAGTTTTAGTCGCATCGGTTTTACAGTCAACTGATGCACCTACATTAATTTGCATTCCTACGCACTTTCATTTTCATTTTTCCTATATGCTTTGATTTTCATTTTCATTTTCCCGCATTAATATTCATTTTCCCACTTGAATTTTCATTTTCGCTCCAACGAAAATATGTTCTCCCTATTCCTATTTGCCCCAACATCTTCCAAAGCACCAACTTCATCGTCTCGTGCTCTCCTAGCCAAATCTCAATCCCAATCCACAGTGAATTTCATCTTCCAACACAGAAATTTTGGCTCGGCTTCCGATCCATAGTCAACTTCATCTCGGTTCTCCTTTGGCCGAACCAACATCGACCCCGATGTCAGCTTCATCTTCCCACCGCCAGTAGAATAAACCAGAACAAGCAATTGCCAGCAGAATAACAGTTCGTTGAGATGAGTCATGTGGCATTCTTCACCTCGTCTGCGACATCCATCAATATCAATCAACTTCCATGGTTGTCGCATTTGTCTACCTCGTACGATCGATCCGGAAAAGTCGATCGTAGATCGATCGTCGAGCCTGAAAGCGTTGTTGTTGCATTAATGTCGGAGAAGAAGTTCAAGTTGTGCCTGTTGCTTAAATCGCAAGAATTTCATTGTTCTTTTTTGCTTTTAAATTTACGTCTGCTTTATGTTTGATGGAATTCTTATTTGTATTCCAGATTTAGAACCGACAATGGAAGATAACAGCTTTTTCACTTTCTCAAGCCTAATGTGGATCATGAAAATGAGAGACCACGACAATGCAGGGTTACTTAAGTGTTGAGCATCTGCCAACCTTCAATGACTTCAATTTCGTCAATGTAATAGTCTGGTAACATTTTTTATTCTGCAAAATGGAAAAACAAATTACATGATTTTCAATCACTATTTGTTTCAGAGTTCATTGAATTGATATTTGTATATGTGTAGTCACAATGTGCATCATCCAATAACTTTGTAATCAAGATAGATGTTCTCTTGGTAGAAATCTAGAACATCTATCCATTTTTATATATTTTTTCTGTGTTATTTTAACGTTTATATTCTCATTGTTTATAAAAAAAATTCTTGTAATTCGGTCTAAAACATCCAATAACTTTGGATGGTTGAGATGTTGCGTTTCTTGTAATTCAGTCTTCATCTACTTCTCTGTTTTTGTGGCGATGAGGAAATTCTTTGTGCCCCAGACTAGTTATCACTGACCGGTGACGGTGACACAATCGCTCTAAGAAGTTCTGAGCTTTTATTTCTTCTTTTCATTTTTTATGTTAACTGACTTTGGCAACGAAATTATGGAGCGAAGTGACGATGAAATTCATGGTTTGTCAATCCACTAATTCATATGATTTTATTCTTGAATCCCGACAGGTTCTGATCGCTCTATAAACTCTTTGTCTTTCACAGATGATATATGTTTAGATTTGCTCCAATACCACATGTTTTGGATGTTTTATAGATCAAATCCCAGTATTTATCACAGTTTTAGATACGCCGATACAGTTGGTTGTTCTTAACTTTGCTAATTTGTCATTTTGTTTAAAGTGTCCCAACTCGTTTAATAACAAGTTTTAGTTCAAACTTATACAATGCAACTCTATTTTGATATGATTTTGACTAGTAGATGAAAAATGATTAAGTCGGGTTTATTCAGTTAGGCCAGGTAGATAAATGGTTCTGTGCATTCAATTAGGTCAGGTAGATAAAATGTTATTCATGAATACTGACAGGTTCTAATCACTCTTCATAAAATGATCTAATCACTATTTTTTCAGAATTTGGTGCATTGAGTTTTTCCCAGAACATATTTATATATGAAATATTGATTTACTTCTTAAGATGACTCGTCGACACTCTTCATGTAACAGCTTTCTTACTAAAGGAATTGGCATCATATTGTAATAGGAACTTCAAAGTTTTTACATAATATCAGGATATGTGGAGATATTTTTTCATAATACAGAGATTTTTTGTCTTAATATAGATTTAAACGATTGCATAATGCCATAGATGGTCTAAGCTTGACATAAAAAATCATCGGCTGCACCGGAGATGAATTATTGTATGAGGATGGAATAATAAAAGGACTGGGCACAGATATGACGTGATTAGGTTTTTGTTTTCTGTTTTTTTTTCATTATTTAATATTTAATATTATTATGATAAGAATATGGGGTTTAACTTCTTAGATGCTTTCTCTTTTTAGCCAATTTTTCTATGATGATCGTTAGATATCTTTCTTTAAATTTGTCATAGGTAACCATGTCTAATCAGTTGATCCGATCCACATTTCACACAAAAAAATACCTTTCTTATGACTTGTACAGGTTGCAGCAATAGCAATTAGTATGGGTTGATGGTGCACCCATTAGGATATCATTTTAATCTATTTATCATGTGTTTCTGTTATGGTTCTAATGTTTCTTGTTTGCCTAGTTTATAAAACAATTAATTTAATTTAAGTTCATTCTTCTCGATTCTCAGATTAGGCATATTATGTATCATTGTTTGACAATCTACAGAGGTAGTTTTCAGCCTTGTTGGTTTATTTGTGCATAATATTCTAGATACCTATTGCAGATGTGTTTATTTATTGTTGCTTTGTCACAGGCTAAAGTACTTGTTAAAGCTCAGCAAGATATTGAAGCAACAATGGGGCAGTTAGGACTGGCTTTCATCAAATTGGTTAAATTGGAAAATGAAGAATGTATCTACATTTCTCAAAAAACCCAAGCACAAGAAAGATAGTATGCACATCATCAAACATAATGCATACGAGAAAGTACCAAAATTCTTCAACAAATCCGATGTTGGAGATGAACATGTAGATACTATTCTTCGAGAGACCAATGGAGATTTAACAGCGCGCTTCACCTTCTCCATTCCAAATTGAGTGAGGACATACTCAATATTATCTACTCCAATCTCCTCCACAAGAATTTTGCTAGACTTTCCTAAGTCAACATCAACAGACTCACCAACAAGCTCCACAACATTCAAAGCATAAGATGAAGAATCATCGCTACAAATATGCTTACAAATAGGGCCCACTGAACCAAAAGGCCTTTCCAGCAAGTGAGCTCCACCTAGAGTCTGAACCTCTGTAATCTTCTCATCAACCATGGTATCATCGGAAATACCAATATCTTTCTGAATGTGGAAACAATCAGATGACTCCAAATGTGTTTGGCAATTTTCTGTCCATCCAATGTCATCACTTGATAAGGGCTCCACCTTCAACAAAGAGCTCTCATCAAATATCGCATGTCTACTAGTCACAATTCTCCGAATTGTTTTACACCACAACCTATACCTCTTCACTCCTTCTCTATAGCCTAACAAAATGTGCTTGCTTTCCCTAGGCTTCACCATATCATGTCTCTCATCTTCTAAATAAGCTGAACAACCAAACACTAAGGAATGAATAATCAACATGCTCTCTTTTCCATATCTCTTCTGGGATCTTCATATCTATGGAAATAGAAGGTGTGCGGTTGATGAGAAATACTGCCATAGATATCGCTTCCGCCCAAAATCCTACTTCTAGACCAGCAGTCGTTCTCAAGCTCGTAGCTCTCTCCCACAATATCCGACACATGCTCTCCGCCACTCCATAACAACAATGTGACTCAACAGAAATAGAAAAATCTCTAATTACATGCTCGGACTCGCAATAGTTAGTGAATTCTTGTGACATAAATTCACTACTATTTTCAACTTTGAGAACCTTCAAACGCTTCCTCGACTGTTTCTCTACCAAGGTCTTCCACTTACAAAAATGAGCAAATATTTCGTCTTTGGCCTTTAAGAAATAGACCCAAACCTTACGTGAGTAATCATCCACAAATAAGACGAAGTAACTGGCTCCACCAAAAGATGCAACTGGGGTGGGTCCCCGCACATAAGAATAAACATACTCTAGAAACTCTGTAGCTCTAGGTCTTCCAACATCAAATGTGACATGCTTCTTCTTTCCAAAAGAACAATCTCCACAAGAGCTAGACTTCGACTGACAAACACCATCAATCAACCCATACTTCTTCAATACTTCAAGACTCTCCTCATCAACATGACCTAAACGAAGATGCCATAACTGAGTAGAATCTGAAATATTAGAATCAGTAGAAACTACCGACTCTTCTAAGACTGTCTCTCCATGAAGCACATAAATATCATTAACTCGCACCCCTTTCATCACTACTAAGGAACCCTTCGCCACTCTCAAATTCTCTCCATCTATTATTATCCTCATACCAAGTCTACTCAAAGCTCCAACTGATAACAAACTTCTACGCAGCATCGGAACATGTCTAACATCCGTGATAGTCCTAACAACACCATCATGCATCCTAAACCTCACACTTCCAACGCCCACAACATGACAAAATGTGTCATTCCCCGTATGAACTGTTCCGCCGTCAATTTTCTTGTAACTGACAAAACAGCTCCTATCTGGCGTCATATGACAAGAGGCTCCAGAATCAATCACCCAACTTGTATGCTCTAAAGGTGAAATACTGGCTGAAAGTAATGATGTATTACTATCACGTCTATCCACATCTGATCTAACTGCTGGCAAAACTGAAGCTTTCTCCTTCTTCTCTCTCTTCTTTCTAAGAGCCGGACTATCCCGTATGAAATGTCGCTTCTTCTTACAATAATAGCAAGCACCCCTTCTAGGACCCATGAGATGAGACCTACGCATATCTCTACCTCCAAGGTGCTTTTGGCTTTTATCTCTTCCTTTAGATGAACGAAGTTGTTGCTGAAAAACACCGTCATTAGTCTTCACCTTCCATGTCCCAAAAACTCCTTTTCCAACAAATTTGGTGATGCCATAATTTTTCATACCACTACTGAAAGAATTTGTCGTTGAGAACTAATCTAGAACAAGACAGCTAGCTCCGATACCAAACTGTCGTGCGGAAATTCAATTGATTCGCACAAACTCCAAAAACGCAGCGGAATGCTAATGCGCGGAAACAATCAAAAGAAGGATCTAGCTTGTCGATTAATTACCAACCACAAATTCAATGAAAAATAATCACCAAACAAAAAAAAATACAGAAGAAAGGAGAACACAAATTTAACGTGGTTCAGCTAGATTGCCTACGTCCACCGACCCAACAACTATTCTTTATTTCATTGAAGAAAGAGAGTACAAAAGAGAGAGAGAGATTACAAAATTATAGGCAGCAAAGTGGAGAGACTAACCTATAATTACAAATTGAATAATCAATTTATCCAATGACTTACGCTCAAATCCCCTAATTGATTGACTGCAGAAATTAGGGTTTACTTAAGAAGAGGATAATGGTGGATGCTCTCTCACACGCTCACACACATATGAAGAAGAACTTCCTTCGTTTAAATAGGCATGAAAATGAAGGATGCTTGGAGATGAAGAAAATTAACTTCCAGATTATGTGACAACCTTTCCAGATTACTTGATTTGATTCCAATGCACATAAATGACAAAAAATCTATGTTTCAATAAATTTCTATTGCTTAAATTAATCTCCATGTATAAACTTCTCTATCTTGATATAATAAATCTGACTAATTGATTGATTAGCAATTAATTATTTTTCACTCTCTAAAAGATACCACGCATATCTTTCCTCTTTATCATTCCATATACAGCCTAATCAATTGATTGACTGAATCAATTAATTATTTTTTTTATCTTTTTTGGAAATATTTGAATCACATAAATTCAACACTCCACCTTGATTCAAATATAACTGTCTCTCTGCATCATCACATCTCGACAAATTGTTGGGTCTACGTCAACAAGTTCAATGTGAACTAGTATGGGCAATATTGCCCAAACAGAGCTTCCAAATCTTTCCCAAGCACAAGAAAGATAGTATGCACATCATCAAACATAATGCATACGAGAAAGTACCAAAATTCTTCAACAAATCTGATGTTGGAGATGAACATGTAGATACTATTCTTCGAGAGACCAATGGAGATTTAACAGCGCGCTTCACCTTCTCCATTCCAAATTGAGTGAGGACATACTCAATATTATCTACTCCAATCTCCTCCACAAGTATTTTGCTAGACTTTCCTAAGTCAACATCAACAGACTCACCAACAAGCTCCACAACATTCAAAGCATAAGATGAAGAATCATCGCTACAAATATGCTTACAAATAGGGCCAACTGAACCAAAAGGCCTTTCCAGCAAGTGAGCTCCACCTAGAGTCTGAACCTCTGTAATCTTCTCATCAACCATGGTATCATCGGAAATACCAATATCTTTCTGAATATGGAAACAATCAGATGACTCCAAATGCGTTTGGCAATTTTCTGTCCTTCCAATGTCATCACTTGATAAGGGCTCCACCTTCAACAAAGAGCTCTCATCAAATATCGCATGTCTTCTAGTCACAATTCTCCGAGTTGTTTTACACCACAACCTATACCTCTTCACTCCTTGTCTATAGCCTAACAGAATGTGCTTGCTTTCCCTAGACTTCAACATATCATGTCTCTCATCTTCTAAATAAGCTGAACAACCAAACACTTTAAGGAATGAATAATCAACATTCTCTCTTTTAAATATCTCTTCTGGGATCTTCATATCTATGGAAATAGAAGGTGTGTGGTTGATGAGAAATACTGCCATAGATATCGCTTCCGCCCAAAATCCTACTTCTAGACCAACAGTCATTCTCAAGCTCGTAGCTCTCTCCCACAATATCCGACACATGCTCTCCGCCACTCCATAATAACAATGTGACTCAACAGAAATATAAAAATCTCTAATTACATGCTCGGACTCGCAATAGTTAGTGAATTCTTATGACATAAATTCACTACTATTTTCAACTTTGAGAACCTTCAAACGCTTCCTCGACTGCTTCTCTACCAAGGTCTTCCACTTACAAAAATGGGCAAATATTTCGTCTTTGGCCTTTAAGAAATAGACCCAAACCTTACGTGAGTAATCATCCACAAATAAGATGAAGTAACTGGCTCCACCAAAAGATGCAACTGGGGTGGGTCCCCGCACATAAGAATAAACATACTCTAGAAACTTTGTAGCTTTAGGTCTTCCAACATCAAATGTGACATGCTTCTTCTTTCCAAAAGAACAATCTCCACAAGGGCTAGGCTTCGACTGACAAACACCATCAATCAACCCATGCTTCTTCAATACTTCAAGACTCTCCTCATCAACATGACCTAAACGAAGATGCCATAACTGAGTAGAATCTGAAATATTAGAATCTGTAGAAACTACCGACTCTTCTAAGACTGTCTCTCCATGAAGCACATAAATATCATTAACTCGCACCCCTTTCATCACTACTAAGGAACCCTTCGCCACTCTCAAATTCTCTCCATCTATTATTATCCTCATACCAAGTCTACTCAAAGCTCCAACCGATAACAAACTTCTACACAGCATCGGAACATGTCTAACATCCGTGATAGTCCTAACAACACCATCATGCATCCTAAACCTCACACTTCCAACGCCCACAACATGAAAAAATGTGTCATTCCCCATATGAACATCCCGCCATCGCCTCCATCGAGCATATAATCTGGTCTTGGCAACACATTGTAACAAAAGGAATCCCTAATGTTACGTGCCACCAATCCCATATATATGCCACGATTATTTTGAATATTCCACGATTTGGGACTTATAGTCCGTTCAATCCACGCACCCACTCCATTTACAATGCGAGCCACACCTAACAATCTCCACCTTGGCGAGCATTGCTCAAGTCACCATGGAGTTATACCGAGTCCTCTTCGCAGTGGAGTCAAGATGCTACCTTGAGTTCTCATAAGCAGGACGGAGCGACTGCTTTAACCATATCTCCACCTTGACGAGCATCCCATGCTCAAGCCCCTTAGGGGCCATACTTCGGTCATGCTGCATCATACCAGTCCCATCGAACCATGGAGCTCTGATACCATGTTAAGTTTCGGCATTCCCGCATACCGTACGCGTTCGCTTCATCGTGTCTATCGGAGTCAACGGTCGAAGTCTCCCATATGCCGGCGTCCTGATTGAACATCCCGCCATCGCCTCCATCGAGCATATAATCTGGTCTTGGCAACACATTATAACAAAAGGAATCCCTAATGTTACGTGCCACCAATCCCATATATATACCACGATTATTCTGAATATTCCGCGATTTGGGACTTTATAGTCCGTTCAATCCACGCACCCACTCCATTTACAATGCAAGCCACACCTAACAGTTAGGACTGGCTTTCATCAAATTGGTTAAATTGGAAAATGAAGAATGTATCTACATCTCTCAAAAAAACCCATGATGCTGATGCAAGAGTTATCGCCACTGCTACTATGAAAGCTGGCAGATTATACCGTGAATTGGATTTTCAAACACTCAAGTGTCTGGTAAGTTGTTAAAACGATTATCATTCAGTTGTGTTAAAAACTTTCATTTGGAAGATCTGCATTCGGAGGGAGATTTATGTGGTTTCAATCAAATAATAATATTCGTTGTACTCAGTTACATTCAAGATACGCTGCATGAGTATCTGGGGCTGATGTTATCGATCCGTAATGCATTTACTGACTGTACAAATGCTTTATTGACGGTGCGAACACTAGTATCTGATTTAGTAGTAAAGCTTGAAGTTGCATCCTCAAAGATATTTGGTGGTGACGAATCAAGGATTCGCAAATTAGAGGAAATAAAAAAATCGATACAAGTCACAGAAGAGGCTAAAAGTATTGCTATCAACCAGTATGAAAGGATAAAGGTAATATTATCTGTATTCGTCATATCTGAACCAAGGTTTACAGTCCTAGTTTTCAGTTCCATTTTGAGCATCTGATATTTTTGGAATTTTGATTCCATTTTAGAAAGAAATTCCGTTAAAGTATGGTGCATATATTAAAGTGTGGTATATATATGGCATATATATGCATGCATGAGTGTGTTTTTGATTAGGCTGTAAAAGCTATTCGGTAACTAATAATTTCTCTAAGCTATTTTGTGTTGAATATTTAATTTATAGAAGTTTAGTGCACTTATATACATACTCAAACATAAAAACAGACATCAGAACTAGAATCGAAGGGAGAAAGTGATGATACTGAACATTGCATTTACATACAATTGAATATGTCCTTTTTTTAGATAATATTATGTTGTTTGCCGCAAAGTGTTAGAGCAAATGGAAGGGAAAATGCATCTAGCTCTTTTCTTTTTATGTATATCCCAAAGGCACCATAATTCTAATAATGTGAATATTCGCTTTTCTAAGAGTCAAGACCTTATCAGCATATATGATGTGTGTAAGTTTATTTGTCGATGCTTTAGTTGGCCTGATTTTACCTTCAATTATTTTCTTTTCCATATTTTATCAAGCACAGTTTTGTACAGTGGGCACAATTTTAAGTTTTGATATTAAATGAGAAGATGAAGTGTTGTGAAAGTTTTCAATAATGGTTTGAGGAGGAGTTGGTAAAGGAGGATTTTGATGCCAGGCACAGTTTTGTACAGTGGGCAGAGTATTGAGATGTGATGATGTTGCTTGCTGATGCACAGAGAAGGGTGGTTGTTTGTAATTTTGTTTGTCACTGTTGTGTTATCGAGGTGGAGGATGTTTTGTATTGGGGTAGGAGGATGGTGTGAGTATGAAGAGGCTGTAAAACTGTGAGATGAAGTTTGAAGTGAAGGCACTGCTTGTAGATGGTAGTTGCAAAGGGGTGCACTAGTATGTGAATGTTTGTAGTTGATGGAAATGATGTGATGTGGGAAGTGTTATTGGCTATGTGAGTTTGTTGGCAGTGCAACAGTTTGAAAGTAGGAGTTGTAGCAAGTGGGACAGTTCCGTGATATGTTCAATAATGTGGTTGAATTTTTTGGTGGATGGCTGGAGTTTTGAACTGGAAATTGTAGGCAGAGGGTAATATGTGCACTGTTAGTACTGGAAATGGCTCTGGGTGTGGACTGTAGTTATGTTAGTCAGTGGTTTTAGAGGTGGTTGTATGGATGGTCGATGTGAAGAAGTGAAGGCTGATGTACAGAGGAAGGCACGGGTTAGAGAGGAGTGTGCAAGACAGAAAAGAGAAGTAATACTGTGAATTGGATGGAAAGATCTGCTCATAATGGAAAGATTTGTTATTCAGTTTGTATTTTTCATCAAATTTAATTTTGAATGATTGTAATATTGCATGCAATAATTTTTTGTTATAATCAATAATATATATTGTCTATTTGAGTACTGTAATAATGATTTCTGAGAATGGCTTTTTTGCATGAGGTATAAATAGCTGATGCAATAGAGGGATTAGTTTGCACTGGTTGTTATAAAAAACCGATGCAACAAAGAAACCTTTTAAACCCAAAGACTCTTATATTGCATCGGTTTCCAACAACCTATGCAACAAGTTCCTTTGTTGCATCGGTTTTCATTACAACCGATGCAACATGAGGGCTGTGTCCATGCAACCAATCGTATTTTGCATCAGTTGTCAGTAACAACCGATGCAAAAAGGACCGTTTTGCATCGGTTTTAGAACTAATGCAAAACTGTTAAGCCTGTTGCATCGGTTGCATATGCATCGGATGTTGAACTGATGCAAAAGGGGGTAAACAACTGATGCAAATGGCCTGTTTTGTAGTAGTGAGATTGTTTGGGGTGAAGAAAAAATGTAGAAGAAACTAGAAAAAACAGCATCAGAATCTCACAATCGCAGTGAAATAAAATATAATATATAATAATAGATTTTTATACAGGATCTGTAGTTAGTAGTGTATATATACAATCATCATAGTACAATAATTAATACATCAATATTGACATTATTATAACTTGTCCTCACACAGTGAAAATACAAACCAAGTATGGTAATACGTCTCTGTCATCCAGCTCGTCCCCTGAGCTCCATAGCATCCTATCCCGAATCTATAATACTCTGTTAGACCTGAGCATTATAATAAAATAACACCCGAGTCAGTCTGGAAAACAAGCGTGAGAAAAACACTCAATTTGAATTATTAAAGTTATCAAAATCCTTTAGAAACAAAGGTATCTTGTAAGACCACGTCATACATAAACACAACGGGTTTTTACCTTATGATAACCAAAACATTTGATATCAAAATCATCTGATATTATAATGGTGTCTGTAGATGGTAAATAGAAAATAGCTGAAATGCTTGCATCTCACGTTTCAGCATAGTTGGACAAATCAAAACCGTATGGCGCTTATTGAAGAATGGTTTCCGTACAATGACTAGGCACTGGGGTGCCACCTATCATGGTACACATCTAGAAATATATACCTAGGATCTCACCGGGATCCTCTACAATACAAGACCAGCCATATCCCTAACCTAGATAGAATTGAATATGTTATCACCCCGAGTGTTCCCAAACTTAAAAATCGAACACTCACTTTTCCTTGAAGAACCATATCCATAATTTTAATATATCCAAGGGCATCTAGAAAGGCATAACATACCCTAATTTGGTGCGAGCCACTTAACCTTGCTGCATCTCCCCTGGTTTTTGGTCATTCCGGTTGATGAGGCTTGGGCTACGATTACCTTTCAAGAACATTTTCCCTTAGAATGCTCATCATCCTCCAATGAAGATGTTCTGTTAGCATTTGTCCATATAAGTTGTCCTGGGTCTGAACAAACCGAATCACCATCTTCACTATCTTCGCAATATCCATTCGTAGCGTTCAAACCGGATCGAAGTGGTTTTCGGATAATTAAATCTGATCCCGGTCTCTTAGAAACGATCGGCGAATTTGGCCAAAATTGATAGTAGGTTATTTAACTATTGAATAACATCCATAAACAGTTATCTGATCTTATTATAAATTTTCCAAACATTTGTTTTCAGAATATCTTTATAAGATTTATATATCCAAATCTTCCATAGTATTTCAATATTTGAAAACAAATTCGATACTTATATCCATAACAGGATATTTTCTACTCGTCCCAATACTTAGAATATTTTCTTTCAATTCCATTTTATGATTCAACACTTTGAAAATATTCCTAATAATAATTGCCTCATAGTTCAAATATTTCAAATCCTTCCAGTTCCGTACTTAGGAAATATCCGTAAGTATATTATCTTCCAAATCAGTTTATTCCCCATACTTAGGAATATTCCATTTATTTCCTATTCTCAAAATCATTTACAACTTATTTGTAAATTACTTCACTCATTTATAACTGATTTTTATAAGCTTCGGAAACTTCCTAAATTGACTCCCTTTAAATTTTTTTCCAAATCGATTTCATTTGTCTATGAATTTTAACTACCCAGATTCTAACTTCTTTTATGAATTCTAATTCAACCTTCGAAGTTCACTTCTATTTGAAATACTTTGGAAATTTTTCTTACATTTCCCAAATTCTATCTTCAGAATTTCTCTTATAAATCCCATCTACCAAATAACTCTGTTTCCCTAATCTCGACAAGATTTATAGATAAATTTAAATCATTAAAAACTCTATATATAATAAGTATTTAAAAGAATAATAATTTATTTTTAAAACATGTTCAAGTAATTGTTTAAAATATCGAAACACTTTTTATAAACATTAATAATTCATTTTTAGATAAACAAGTCAATTTTCAAAGCTGATTTAAAAAAAAGAATTTATTAAAATAAATATCAATTATTTGAAAAATTCACTTTTCGATGTATTGCAATTCTACTAGTTCAGATTGCAGAGTTTTTATAAATAAACTTCCCTTTTAAAAACAACATAAATTTTTAATAATAAAAATATATTTTTAAAATCTCAATAACAAATTAATTTATAAATCCCTCTCGATTCCCAAACCATCGATTTCATTCCGATTCTCCTAACCATCTCCACTTTTCAAAAATAGTTGCCACTATTTTCCTCAACCCTATTTGCATATTCTAATATAAATTCACCCTCCTAATATATCAACTGATATCGCTTACCTTATTTATAAACATCATTTCTAAATTTTTGTAACTCCTTTGAATTTTACTTGTTTATAAAAACAATCATATTTATAAAATTCCATTTTATAAAATCCATTTATTTATAAAATCCATTTGTAACTTCCAATCTATTTTTAATATAGACTTCAATTCCTTTTCATATTTCAGAATACCATTTATAAACTCCTTTATATAATAAAATTTTAAAATCTCTATTTAAAACCATTTACGAATAATTATATACAATCCAAAATCAACATATTTTTCTAACTCAGTTTCCTCTAAAATAAATCCAAATCCCAATATAAGTATTTTTATATTAAAAATATCCTTTTAATTCCCTTTAAATTCAAAAATAATAATTATGGTATTTAAAATAACAACATTAAGGCCAGTGCTACTATAGCATCCGAAAATTCGAATCCTAACAATATTCTATAATATATTATTCACACAAATCAAATATCACTATATATTAAAATTAAATCGACATTTTTGAGGAATCCAGTTGGATCCCTCTAACTTGTTTTTCTGCATCCGCAGATGTTAACACAACATAAAAATACTAGTCCCACTTCGAGTTGGGATATCGTGGTAATATAGGTCATCTACTATTATGCGGTGCGCATAAGGTCTCATCCCCTAAAATATGCAGGAACATCAATCCAACTACTAAAATATATAGTACTATATATAATAAAATCATCCAATAGATATTATAATTTATCAATCCAACCTAGCATCCAAAAATTAATTTTAACTATTTAAAATAAATTCTAGTAATCCAAATGAGTGAGAATTTCTCATCTTGGTTTTTAATTGCGATCCATTTCAATTTTTAATTAATAGCTTGCCCTAAAAATCTCCAGTTGATTCCAGATTAAAATTCATGATTTATGTACCTCATACGAACTTTTTATCATATTATAAGCATTTGATTATTAATAATGTAAATAAATAAATTAACTACAGCATTAATTACAATGTTAAACAGTTAATTACCTTAGTTAACGCAAACCTTGCAGTTAAGAAACCTAATCGCACTTATCCCTCTTTTAGGCTCGAACAGCGCACGACACGAACTCCATCCATCTCATTACCCCACCCTTTTTGATCACCAGAGCACCCCCGCCTCTCTTCCCTCATCGCCCCTCCTCTGCCACCATTGATCGCCTCGGCTACGAGCATCGCCGACCTCCATAACAAATCGCGGCTGCACTTCGCCTTCAAGTTACTTTCTCGACCAAGCTATTCTCTGTGCATGCGCGCGAGCTCCATAAACCCTAAACCCATCGCGATTCATTTCTCGAGCAATTTCCCAATCGCGCTCACATACGCTGCCTTCTTTTGGCCTTCCAGTTCATGCGTGTCCATAATTCCACCGCCTCATCTTTGATAGTCGATTTGTGCGTCCCTATGTCATGCACACTCGTATGACTTTGATAGAATGATAAAAAAATTAAATGTTGAACGAGATTTTGTTATTTCCCTCTTTTTTTTTCTTTGTTTTTGCTTTTCGATCTGTACCAATATTTCGAAGAATGAAGATAAGTTCGCCTATATCAATATGGAAAGACGGCTGAATAAAAGGGTAGGGTGGCGCATGCAAATCATAAGGTGGCTGAGGAGACATTATAGGGTTTGACCTTTTTTAAATATATTTTATATTTAAAATATCTTGTATTGGGTAACTAAAAATCTACAATCCCTATCGAGGCATGTCGTCTAGCATTTCTAATGTTCTATCATGTGATGACCCGCCCTTCAATCAACATAAAGACGCATCATCGATAAGAAAGAAGGATGTAGAAATGGAATAGAAAGAAGAAAGAACTCAACAATATCAGAATCTCACAGCGGAATGGAACAAAATATAATTTATCAAATAGATATTACATAGTCATTTACATCAGAGTTACATAGGTTACAACATCATTTCACATTAGACAGTTATGAAGTTCTGTCTTATCCATTGCATTCCAAATACAACATACAAAGACTTCAACACAACATGGCGGAAATATAGATATAGCTACGTTTGGACACCTGCTCCAAGCTATCCAATATTCGTCAAGCCAAAATCTGAATCCCTTGGCTACTCATTAAAATTTGTGTACCCGAGAATTTAAAAAAAATAGAAATAAACTCCTGGTCAGATATGGGTCTGGTGTGCATAAACGGTTTAAAGTTGCTTAACTTTTGAAAACCTTTGAAAACAAAAGGTATCACGCAAGGCTCCCCACAAATAAACATAGGTAAGTTTTTACCTTACGTTAACCAAAACATTTAATATGAAATCTACTGATATTATTATAGGGTCTAGGGTTTTCAAATAAATAAGAAATAGCTGAAATTGTTACATGATTAAATTCCAGCATAGTAGCCACAAAAGTAGGTTATACAATCAAAACCGTAGGGGCACGTACGAAGAATGGGTTTCCATCAATGGCAGGGCTGCTGGGGTACCGCCCGTAATAGTGCCTGGCCTAGATCAACGTACCGAGGATCCACCCTAAATCCCCTGCAACACAAGGCCGGAACCATTCCTTACTGAACAGTCCTGAAAAAGACAACCCCGCAGTTGGCTGCAGACTAACTGCCTACACAGCCGAATAAAAAGGGACATCTAGACAGGGGTAAATCTCGTCCTACTACAGCGCGACTCACTTAGCCTTGCTGCACCTCCTCTGTTTTAGCCATTCCCGGTTGATGAGGCTTTAGGCTGCGATTACCTTTATAGAACACATTTATCTTAGAATGCTCATCATCCACCTGACGATGTTCTGAAAGCATTCAATCCATACAAGTTCGTTCCCGGTTCGAACGAAACGGAAGGCATTATCTTGTTACACTCATTTTGGAATCACCCTCAGAGTTAACGACGATAACCCTTGCACTCTGAAATACCATCTCAAACCTGAAAGCACTATTTCCGTTATACTCGTATTGGAATCACCCTCAGAGTTTTTAACGACAAATAGTTCTTTTACCTCGAGTCTTCAACTTGATCTTCACTTGAATTCACGACCTAACGTTTAACTTGGATCGATGTGGTTTTCAGATAATTAAAAATGAAAACCGATCACTGTCTCATCGAAATCCAAACGTATCTTAAAGGCCAAGTCATTTAAAGGTTTAAAAAAATCATTTCAATATAATTCAATTCAGTTCAATTCAATACTTGAATTCACACAGCAGTTATCACAGATAAATATCACACGTTTATCACTAATATATCCAATATCACATCACAGAATTTCACAGTATATCATCAATAGATATCATCCAATATAAATCATCCAACAGATATCATCCAATAAATATCATCCAATAGATATCATCCAATAGATATCATCAATCAATAAATATCATCCAATACAAACATTCTACACAAACAGTCATCCATCTATAGGAATCATTAATCCATATTATAGTTAATTTAATCAACTTAAATTAAATTACTTACTTAAGGATTAATCATCTAATCCTGTTTTAACCAATCATTAATTAATAACAAACTCTTAATTAATCACTTCTTGATTATCTAATCAATCAATTAATTAATCTCTAATCATAGGTTAATTATCCTTTAATTATCAATTAATAAACCTAAATTATTAATCAATCTCCTTCAATACAAAGTAATCAATCCTTAATTACTTTTATAATCAATTAATTAACTTTTAATTGACTAATTAATTATCCATTAACTATTGATTAATAACCTTAATTATTAGTCAATATCTCTTAATTACAAATTAATTAATCCATAATTACTCTTATAATTAATTAATTAATCATTAATTAAATAATTAATTACCTCTTAATTATTAATTAATAAACTTAATTATTAATTAACAACCTCAATTACAAATGAATTAATCCATAATCACCAGTCAATCAACCATTAATCAATATTTGATTAATCCTTAATTACCTTTTATTAATCCTTAATCATCTTTGATTAATCCTTAATTAATTAATCTTTAATTATAGATTAATCATCCCTTAAGTATTAATTAACAAAACCTAATTATTAATTAATAAAACTTAATTACAAATTAAGTACTTCTTAATTATTAATTAAGTAACCTCTAATCACTTAATTAACAACTCTCTAATTACAAATTTAATCAATATTATTACTTGATTAATTAATTCTTAGTTACTTACTTACTCAATTAATTAATCTCTAATCATTAATTAACCATCTTTAATTAATAATCCTTAATTAAATTTTTATTAACCTTTAATTAATTAACTATCCTTAATTAATTATTAATTAAATCAATTTATTACTCTTAATTAATCACTTAATTAATCCTTTATAATTAATTAATCAAATTAATTAATTATACATAATTCCCTTTATTAAAACTAATTAATCTCGAGATATTATATCTTTAATCATCTTAAGATAAACATTATCTTATAAAGACCTTAATTACCATTAACATTTTAAAACATTTTAACATTATAATTAACTAAACTTAATTAAATCCTTAAATTATGGTTTTAAATAAGATAACCATTTAACTTGATAATTTAAAACTAACAAAACCAATCTTCCTTAAATAATTTAAAACATTTTCAAGTAGAGGTTACAAAACTAATTACAATTTGTACTTTAAAACTTACTTTTGTAAAATCTTAAACTTGTATTTTAAATTAATGTTTCAAAATCACTTTAAATTTCATTTAACAACATTTAATTTAAACAACTTTTAAAACTTCATAACCAATTGTTTAAGAAATAATTATTATATATAAAGTAAGTTTAAACTAGATTTAATCTTTAAATTTCAAAAACAATATGTTTTTAAAACATTTAAAAACTGCACATTATCTTTACTTCGGGTCTAACCCGAGTAAACCCCCCTTCTCTTGAATTTTTTTTCAAAAACTTAGATTTATTTTAATTTTGAAAACCTGAAGCTTTAAACACCTAAATTAACTCGAGTTCAAAATTGAGACTTCTTCCTAAATACTCGAGCGATGCATCGAGTAAAACCCCACACCAAAACATCAGATGGCACACCCCTCCTATGCTCCTGCACAACCACCAGCATTGACGATGACCAGCGCTGTAAGCATCGACACACCGAACATCAACAAAGCATCACTGCCCGATCATCCAAACCCACATCTAAACTTCAAATCCTAAATCGAGTGAGGAGAACGAATACTGGAACCCACAACCCACTAGAAAACGCCTCGAATACCTTCCCTCCGACCACCTTAGTCGTTGTAACTCCAGCCGCAACATTGCCTGTCTTCCATGAACCAATTACTAGAATCTCATTAAACTCGATGCCCCAGAGAGGAAGAAGAAACCCAGTCTTCCAACTCGACTAAAACTACGGTTAGAAAGCTAATTTGCTTCGCCGCCGTTACCACGATGATCAGACACCCTTCCTGGCATTTTTCCTAGCCTCCCCGTGCCTTCCCCTAGACAAAGCCTCGTCCATCCAGCATCAGTCGATCATCGAAAATACTCAAAACTCACATTCCATTCAACTTAGAATTTCTCGCCCAATACAGTATTAAAATTTTTGATTTTCTTTTTAAAAAATCATGATTCACTCAGACAATTCAAGATATAAACTTGAATCAACTTAATTTAACACTTGATTTAATCATGCATTTACATTCCCATCTGAACTATCTTGATTCCAGAAGTACTTCAAACTTATTTTGCTAGAAATAAATTTTAAACTTAATTTAGGATTTAACAAACATATTTTATTTGAATCCTGAGTGCAGATAGTGTCTTAATGAAAAGATATTGAATTTTGTTTGAATTTTCAAACTTGGAACTCATAGAACAAAGAACACTGACACGCACAGAACAACATAACAATCACACAATACACCTATATTTTCATATGCAAACATCATTCATCTCAGATATTTTCACAAGCAATAGACTAAAATTCACTTAACTTTTAAATTTTTTAAAAATGTTTACTCACAAATTTTTTAAGAGGCAGAGGTTGGAAGCTACAAATTTTGAAAACTGAATTGCCTGGGCTTCTGATTTCTTTAAAACTGCTAGTTGAAGCTTATTTCTGTTGAGAAGATTGCTTGACAGGTTGCATTTGAAATCACAGTTTTGAAAAATGTTTACCCACTTGCCAACAGATTTGAAAAAACGTGTATACATGCTTGCATTTTGAAAATCTGAAGTTACAGGCTTGGCCAGATTTGAAAAATGGTTTCAGGTTTGCATTTCTCACAGTTTTTTTTGAAAATGGCTTCAGGCTTGCTTTTGATTTTCATTTGTGGGATTTACAGACTTGGCTTTCAGGCTTTTGATTTTTGAACAGAGGTGGATTTTTTTGTTTGAGGAGTATTACAGGCTCGAACAAAACAGTTTACAGATTTGTATTGTTTGATTTTTGGTTGAGGAATTTTAGGATTGAGTTGTTTTGAGGAGAAGATTATTTGAAAAGAGTTTCAGATTCGATTCATGCATTTTCTGGATTTGATAAATATTTTAACATGGTTGAGTTACTCTTTTTTTTAGAAGTTGAGAAGTTAAAAAGAAATGAGAAGTTGAAGAAGATAGTTTATATAAATGTAAATTAGAATTTATTTAGAATTAAGGAAAACAAAATTAATTTTGACACTTGTTTAGAGATGCTACACTTGTCATAACCTATCATCAATTAACTTACATGTGTATATGAATAAGTTTAAAAGCTTTTTTATTTTAATTTTCCTAATAAATAAATACATTTGTAAATTAATAAATGCTTTCTAAATTTTATATAAATAAAACCTTTTAAAGAAAATAAACTATAAACCAATTTTAATTTGAATAAAATCATATAAAATATATTTAATTCATTTTTAAATGTTAATATAAAGCTTTTGTATTTACTACTATTGAATAAAACACTTTCCAAATTTATATAACTAATATTCTTTAAGTAAAAGCTTATTTTAAATAAAACTTATTCATATATTTTTATATCAAAATATTTTCAAGATATATGTATTCATTTGAATTCAAATTTAAATCTATATTCAAATTCAAATTCAATTTGAAATCAAATTTAATATCAATTCAAATTAATCTTGAATAAACACAAATTAAATTTGAAAGCGATAACTTTATTTCAAAAAAATCTAATTTAAAATATATTTATAAAACAACATTAATTAAATTTGAAAATAATTATTCCATTATAAAATTCTATTTACAACTATATTTAAAAACATCACACTATTAAATATTGTGGTTATTTATTTGAAATAACATTTTTATCCATTTTAAATAATTTAACAAGTAGATTATCACATTTTAAATTCCTCGAAATTCCGGGATATCACATATCGCTATTCTGAACTCTATGGAACAAGTTCTGTTGCCTAATCTGATCAAGTGTGGAAGATAGCGTTTTAAATCGGCTATTTAAATTAAATTAAATCATTTCTAAACGTTTTCAGGTCGTACGACCCTATGGTAAATCCAAAAGCTAGGAAATTTGAAATCCAAAAATAAAACATCATTACGGATCCAATGGAATTTGTTTCGTCGAATTCGAGACTATGCCCCAGATCGCTTTTCTAATGAGTCGATTAAATCAACGATTTCAAAAATTCTAAAATCACTTAAAATTTCAGTTTTAAAATCTTATTAACTAAAATATAATTCAAATGGAATTTATATTCACTTTAAAAATCAATCCAATTTATATTCAGCTCAAAATTCAATTATTCGCACTATTTCCGTGTTATGATACTTGCTATATTTGGAATTTAATTTCACTTAACGTTTCCAACAAAAATCTTCACATTAAAAAAAATCAATTTATATTCCAAATCCAATATTTAAAATCATTTGAATATTCAAAATTGAATGACGAAAAATCCGGGTCATTATAGTATATATTTACCATGTTAACGTTTCGAAATTCCCAGATTTGTTTCAAACATTGCTCAAAATTATTATTTTTCTTCTCCAAACGCACAATCGTCATAATTAGCACAATCATTGTTCGAAAACTCGAATAGACTAATCGTGTGAATGTTGAATTTAACCTCGCTTCAAATTGTGGGAATTGATTGGTAGGAATAACAAAGAGAAATTGACTGGAGTTGTGTTTTTGATGAGAACACTATCTTGAAAGCGAAATTCAACATGACTGTTTTGCACTTCAAGGTTAACACAACGTCTCTTTAAACTTGTGCACTCAATGTTGAAAGGTTGAAAGATTGGCAAACACCATTGTCCCAATGGTTAAGTGATTTGAATTTGGTGCGAGAAGTCATAAGTTTAAAACTTGCGTAACGTGATTCGAACATTACTGACGCATGATTTGTGGTTTGTTGTTGTAACGACCCAGGATTTTTATTAATTAAAATTTGAATATTTAATTAATTTTAAATATTAATAAGTGAAATTTATAAGTCGAATAAATTTTATTTCGAATAATTGGATTTAATTGAATAATTAAATCGATAATTTAATATGTGGAAATACGGAAATAATTGAAAATTGAGTTAAATATGATTGAAAATGATTTGTAAATTTTATTTTATCATATTGAAGTTAGAATGATATTTTAGAACTTTTAAAATCGAATTAAAAGTCAATTTGTGAAAACTGAATATTTTAATATTTAATCGAGTAGTGAAATAGCCAATTTTCGAACAGTCTTAGAATTGGACGAAACTAGTTCCATTGGATCCGTAATAGTTATTTTTTACTGAATTTCAATTTTCGTAGCAATCGGAGTTATCGTTTGATCGTGGCAGCTCGAAACGCATCGAAATTGTTTTTAATATTAATTCGGCGAGTTAAAATAGCCATTTTTCAAAAAGTCTCGGATTTCGACGAAACCAGTTTCATTGGATCTATAATGTGATATTATTGTAAGGTTTCAAATTTCGTGCCAATCGGATTCACCGTTTGTCCGGTACAAATTAAAACGCCTAGAAAATCGTTTAAATCGGTTTAATTCAAATCGAACGTTTATTGCCATAACTCGCACAGATGACCGAATTAGCTTCCGAAACCTGTTCCATTGTGTCCGGAACGCGGGATAAACTCTAGAAACGTTGGTCACCGTGCGTAAATCGGAGTTTTGAAAACCCGGATGAATAGTGTTCATTTATTCTCTATAAATAGCCCATATTCTCACAAGAAAATAAAAAAAAATTTCTAAAACCCTAATTCTCTACAGCCGCCACCCCCTTAACCTATGGCCGAAAATTTGCAGTTTTCTCTCCTCAATATCTTCAAATCTACACAACGATTCGACGAACTTTCAACTGCAAACTTGTAGAGTGTCTCGAGCTCTACGTATTCAACGGTTAAGATGTGAAATGGAGCTCTATTTTGTGAGATAATTAGCCGCGTTCCCTGGGTGTTGCACACGAAAATCAAGGCAAAAGGCTTGACCGAGTTCCTTGGGTTTTGGGCCGAGCATAGAGCGTGGAAAGGGGGTTCGTATGAGGGTCTCTGATCGAATTATAACCGAGTGAGGGTGGAGCAAAATGAAACCCTAGTTGCTAAGTGATGGGTTCATGTGTCGGCCTGTAGATGGAGGCATGCGTGAACGAAGGAGAAGATAGGTCACGGCCCTGATGCACTGAGGCTTGATCCTACGGCCAGTAATTGATTTTGGTTTATAATATAAAAATTATGTTGTAAATTGTTTATATAAAATTCGTGAAACTTGTAAAATGCATATCTTTTTCATACGAGGTCGAAAACGCGCGAAACCAGTTGCGTTGGAATCGTATGGACGAGCACTACGCTATGGAATTGGATTGGAGTCGTTTGGAGTTAGTGAAAATTTCGGGTAAAATTAAACGTATTCGAAATAAATCGCTAAAACGAAATTGAAATCAAGGTGAGAACTTCTCACTCAATCGAACCGGTTTCGATTTTAATTTTAAATAGTTAGATTTAAAATATTTGAATTCATATTTGAATGATGATTGTTACCTACTGATTGTTAAAATAGACATTGTGCGCTGTTAGTAAGCGGATGTTATTTATTAAAAACATATACCGCGAATATTTCATAAACAGTGAAATTGGTATTATATATAATAGCAATATATATATATATATTGACATATGTATATATTGCAGTTATTGATTTCCCGCATTGTATAGAGGATGAGACCCTATTGCGTCGTCTATTAAGCGGATAATATTTTAAATCTCATATACCGCGATAATTTTGTACTAGAACGGAATTGGTATTGTGCTAATGTTTGTGGATGCAGGAAAACGGGTTGGAGGGATCCAACTGGATTCCTCAACAGTATTTATTTGATTTCAGATATTATGATATTTGATGGATTATCATATTGATAGATGATGTCGTTGTTGTCGTGATTGACTATTTGGTGTGTAGCATCATTGGACCAAATTTAGGAATTTTAAAATGATTTTTAAAGTGATTTTTGAAGAGTATACGTTTATAAAATATTTTTGAAATTGATCCATTTTAAATAAATAAACGTTATAATTTTAATGTTATAAAAATTATGATTTTTGAGAAATATAGTTAAAAGTTGATTTTTGAAAATATAGGGTTAATGACTTTATAAAATAATTTAATCGGGATTTTTGAATTTATTATAAAAAGTTTAAAAATAGGATTTATAAAATTTGATTATTTTATAAATAAAAACGGTGAAATTATAAAGGAGTTTAAAGATGTTTTAAAATAATAATATAAATCGATCTAGATAAAAGATTTATAAATTGATATTTATAAATTAAAATATTGGAATTATAAAACGAGTTTTTATAAGTGTTAGAATGAATTGTGAATGAATTTCATGAATGAATGAAATTTATAGAATTATAAACGGTGAAGTTATAAATGGAATTTTATAAGCAGTAGGTTTACAAAATTTGTAAAGCTATTTGAAGAATAGATTTGGTTAAATAAATGAATTTTATAAGTTATAAGATTTATAATTTAGAAAGTCTTAAAAAGAACGATTTTGTAAAATAATCGTTTTATAAGCATTTAACTTATAATATGAACCTTTGGTTTATAATTGACTTATAAATCGAATAGGTTAATAAAGGAGATTTATAAAGGAGTTGTTATAAAACAAATAGAAATAGAATTTATAAACGTTGTTTTATAAATTAGCAACCGACTTATTTTGATAAGTTAAATTTTATAACTTATTTATGGAGTTATATTCACGTTTTTAGACAGTGAATAATCTTTTAAAATAAAATGAATAGAAGGGATGAAATTGGTTAACAAGTATATTCACGTTTTTGAATAGTGAATAATATGTTAAAGAAATTGTTTTGAATGTGATGTTTTAAATAGAATTAAAACGATCTAACGATGTTTTCAAAACGTGTTGAGATTCGAAACCATAGATTTCAACATTCATTGTTGAAATAGACGTTTTCGAGAGATAGAAGGAAATGGTGGACTATAATACTGTTGTTATAGTAAATGATTTCCGAAAGGAAAGGTTTTGTGTAGTATTGGGATTTATATATCTATTTTAAATTTCGAATCCCTATACTAGTGATTTTGGGTTGTCGTAACGATGTTTTACGCAACATTCGTTTTGGCCCAAATAAATATGGTTAAGAGAATGATTTCCTTAAAGAACGAACTATATACTTAATTTCGATTTAAGTATATTGAATATTTTCCAAAGGTTGAAAATAAAAGATTTGTGAATTACTTATTAAATAAGTATGGAAATGTTTTCCAATATAAAGTGAATATTTTAAGAATTTATCTTTTTGAATATAAATTGAAAATGAATAAATGAAATCGTATATTCATAGATATTGTGAAATATAAATTCACCATGGAATTTATAAAAGAAAGTGGAATTTGTTTAAAAATAAATATTGATTTGTTTTTGAAGTGTGAAAATTATATATCTTGTAAAGATATTTTTGGGAAATAAATAATTTGGAAAATTATTTGGAATCTGGTGATGTGTGCATATCCATTGATAGTTCAATAACCGACTATCAATATTTACCTTTGAAAGGTATTTGTTGGGATTTGTTGAATTTGAATACTACACTTATTTTTAAATTATTGCGCTCGTTATTCGGATTACCCATTCCGAATAGTGATACGACGTAATGGATAGCATTGAAGATCGGTGTTGAAGACCGGGTATTTGCGAGAGCGATAGGATGACCTGTCGATTGACTCTGCACCGAGTTGCTACGGTATAGAGTTCTCCATATGTGATGGGAAATCCGATCAGGATTGTGGATATCCGGATTGCAAGGACTTCTTTGTAAGTGCCTTCGGTTCTGTTCAATCCCGGAACAGACTTGTATGGATTGTGTGTCTGACATTACAAATTGAGATATAAAGCAGATTTCTTTCAAATATATTTCTGTTGGTCGCGGAGAATTTATTCTTTTAGCTTAACACCCTTCTCTGAGACGTACGAGCTCAGAGGTTATGTAGTTGAATGTTATCAGCGATATATTCCCAATTTGGTAATGTGACATGCTGAGTGTTGCTGTGAAATGATCATTGTGTTGATTATTTGTGATAAGATCATTTGTTTGATCGTTTATCTTTGTGATCATTTCTATGATCATTTGTTGACCCAAAGCATGGCTTTTGTATAAAGTATGTCTTTGTGGACGTGACTTCGTCGAGCCTCACACCCCGGAATGGTCAAAACAGGAAAGATGCAGCAAGGTTATGAGGGGTAGCTCCCTTTAGGGTATGTGCATTTCCTTCTGGAAAGGGTGGTATCATGGTATGGAGCCCAGATACTTACTCATGTTGAAACACTTTATTTATGATTGTGTGATGTTGATGACGAGCGCTCGGTTGAAGGTCCCAAAGGACCGGGGGATGGCATACTCGTGTCAGTTTTTACCCAGTTAGGGGTAACCCGGCCCTGTGTTGGCAGAGATCCGGTTTGGTTCTCGGGGACGTCCTTCCAGAGGCGTTCTCATGTGGCAATGGGAAGTTCCTTGGCCTGATCATTCGTTGGAAATCCAATTCCCAATACGAAACCCTGTACGGTTTTAGTTGTAGAACCTGCCATTTACTTATGGTGGTCACCACTGTTTAGATGGTAGCTATAGTAGGCATAGTTCGAAATGTCTATGTTGGCTAAGATTTATATTCTACTTTCGAAATAAATTTTTCCTACACTATGCACTAGTAATAATATAAAATGTTCTTTTAAATGCGTATCAAGCATCTTTGACTATCATAAGGAGAAATCTCCTCCGATTCTGCGTTTGCATGTGTGTGTGTGCGGGAGGCCTTGTGGTAGTCTCATTTTTAAAAGCATTGCGAATTGACTTTAAAAAAATATTCCTCTATTTTGGTTTTCAAAGATAAATAAACTGTTTTGAGTTCTCACACCAGTCACATGACTGACTCGGAGTTTATTGTTTTCCTTCCTAAACTCTGGGTGCCCACCAATTTCCACACGGGCACTCAAGAGTTAAGGTTTATCAGGATATTCTGGAGTTGCTGGAGGCAAGCGGATGACATGGCGTATTATTAGTCTATAGTATTTCTTTTCCGCTGTTTGTTGTTGTTTGTTGTACACTCTGATGTAATGAAATGTGATGTAATGTAATAACTGATATAGTTCTTTGTTTAAAGATTTATTCATTTATTTATTATATGTTCTTCTGCTGTGATTGTAAGATTCTGTATTGTTGTGTTTTGTTCTGTTCCGTTCTATTTTCTTTTCTCTCTATTTTCTATCTTTCTCTCTCTTCTTCTCCCTTTTTCTTTTTCTTAAACATTGATAATTCGTATTTCTGTTCATCTTGAGTTAATCTATGGGGATTAGTGTATATTCAAGGAGTACGGATTTGCGGTCCTTCACAGGTGGTATCAGAGCATATGGTTAAGCGACAACCATGGTTCTGTTGGGTATTATTCATTAGAGATAGAGTCAGTAGTACTCTAGAATGAGTTTGAGTGTAATAATAGCTATGAGAGTGTATTTGTTAGTGAATATAAAAATTGTTTTGTATTGTGTTGACTTATCGGTTGATTGTTTATAGATTCCAGTCGATGTAGTCTAGCTAACTATCGTAGATAGGAGTTTCTAAACTCTTAAACAAGATAAACCGACACGGTATTGTTTTAAAATTGGGTAAATGAAATAATTTTGCCTTGATTATATTTTATATATAAAAAAATAATTTTTCAGAATTATTAAAGTGTATGTAAGTTGATTGTTTAGTTGTTTGAATAATCTAAATAAAGGAATAATTGTATAAGCAAAAGAATTATAAGGATTGAATTATAATTAAAGTGATTTACAATTGTGAAATAAACTTATATATATAAGAAGTGAAACTATATGAATATATTTATCAATATGAGTTGTAAATATAAAAATGAATTTAAAGTTAAAATGGAAATTTACTTTAGAATTGGAATTTGAATTGATTTATAAGTGGAAATTTAAGTTATGTAAAACCAAGTGATGTTTATAAAAAGGAATATAACTTAAGTGATGGTGAATGAAGTTGATATTGATATCAAAGTAAAATAATAAAGTTAAGTGATAGATACGGACTTAAGTTATGTACATGAAATTCAACTTTTGTAATTGAATTGAATGAAAGGATTAAATGTTAATCAATTGAATGTAAATAATTAGTATGAAATAATGAATGTAAGTGTTAATTCATTAAAATCTAATGTTATTGGAAGTTGAATAATAGAATGAAAATTAATTTAATTAAACCAATTGAAAGTGATGATGTTAAACCAAATTAAATGATAATAAGCAAAGGAATTTGGTTGTAATTAATATACATTGGTTGTTATATGATTGTTAGTTGATTGTATATAATTCATTAAGTGTTAATGAAATTGGAAGCTAAAGTAATTGGAATTCAATTGGAAGTTAAGTGAATCTTAAATAGAATTGAATTTAATTTGGAAGTGAACCAACGAATATGAGTTAGTAAATATAAACTAATTGAAAATGAATGTTAGTAAAAACATCCACTGTTAATAAATCAAATGTGGTTAAATTGAAAACCTATTTCATTGAATATTAATGAGAATATGAATGAATATTTATTGGTTATGAATGCTAGTTGGATGTTAGTTGGTTGATGGTTGAATTTATTGCTTTTACTGCATTTGCTATGTTGACATATATAGTTATTATGTTGCTATATGTTGTATATCGATACTATTGTCTATATACATGTTCTCATGTTGTTTGTTGAGTGTTTAGTAGGTGCGGATCGCGTTTGCTTCGCATTTGGAGCTCGCTTTCGCGCTATATTAGCCGTATATGCTTGCTAATAAAATATAAGGTACATATCTCGGATTAAATACCGTACTTTTACAATTTTTTCCCTGCGGGATGCCTTATTACTTGATGAGATGTATATTTGTGATATATATACTGTCATTTTTTTTTGCGGATCGAGCCGTGCAAAGGAGACTATTGCAAATTTTTCCGAAAATTTAAGGCATTAGAATATTTTTGAGAAAATTTGGAAAGTTTTGAAAACTTAAACTTTGATTTGGAATTGAAAGTCAAATAATAGTAGTTTGGTTTTGGAAAGATACTAAGTATGATTTGAAAACTCAGTAAAGTATTGTAAGAAGTTTAACTAAGGATTTATTGAAAATTAATGGATTCTGTAACCTTTCTTACTTGATAATTTCGAGGACGAAATTCTTTTAAGGGGGGAAGTATGTAACGACCTTGGATTTTTATTAATTAAAATTTGAATATTTAATTAATTTTAAATATTAATAAGTGAAATTTATAAGTCGAATAAATTTTATTTCGAATAATTGGATTTAATTGAATAATTAAATCGATATTTAATATGTGGAAATACGGAAATAATTGAAAATTGAGTTAAATATGATTGAAAATGATTTGTAAATTTTATTTTATCATATTGAAGTTAGAATGATATTTTAGAACTTTTAAAATCGAATTAAAAGTCAATTTGTGAAAATTGAATATTTTAATATTTAATCGACTAGTGAAATAGCCAATTTTCGAACAGTCTCAGAATTGGACGAAACTAGTTCCATTGGATCCGTAATAGTTAGTTATTGCCGGATTTCAATTTTTGTAGCAATCGGAGTTATCGTTTGATCGTGGCAGCTCGAAACGCATCGAAATTGTTTTTAATATTAATTTGGCGAGTTAAAATAGCATTTTTCAAAAAGTCTCGGATTTCGACAAAACCAGTTTCATCGGATCTGTAATGTGATATTATTGTAAGGTTTCAAATTTCGTGTCAATCGGATTTACCGTTTGTCCGGTACAAATTAAAACGCCTAGAAAATCGTTTAAATCGGTTTAATTCAAATTGAACGTTTATTGCCATAACTCGCACAGATGACTGAATTAGCTTCCGAAACCTGTTCTATTGTGTCCGGAACGCAGGATAAACCCTAGAAACGTTGGTCACCGTGCGTAAATCGGAGTTTTGAAAACCCGGATGAATAGTGTTCATTTATTCTCTATAAATAGCCCATATTCTCACAAGAAAATTAAAAAAAAAATTCTAAAACCCTAATTCTCTACAGCCGCCACCCCCCTTAACCTATGGCCGAAAATTTGCAGTTTTTTCTCCTCAATATCTTCAAATCTACACAACGATTCGACGAACTTTCAACTGCAAACTTGTAGAGTGTCTCGAGCTCTACGTATTCAACGGTTAAGATGTGAAATGGAGCTGTATTTTGTGAGATAATTAGCCGCATTCCCTGGGTGTTGCGCATGAAAATCAAGGCAAAAGGCTTGACCGAGTTCCTTGGGTTTTAGGCCGAGCATAGAGCGTGGAAAGGGGGTTCGTATGAGGGTCTCTGATCGAATTATAATCGAGTGAGGGTGGAGCAAAATGAAACCCTAGTTGCTAAGTGATGGGTTCATGTATCGGCCTGTAGATGGAGGTATGCGTGAACGAAGGAGAAGATAGGTCACGGCCCTGATGCACTGAGGCTTGATCCTACAGCCAGTAATTGATTTAGGTTTATAATATAAAAATTATGTTGTAAATTGTTTATATAAAATTCGTGAAACTTGTAAAATGCATATCTTTTTCATACGAGATCGAAAACGCGCGAAACCAGTTGCGTTGGAATCATATGGACGAGCACTACGCTATGGAATTGGATTGGAGTCGTTTGGAGTTAGTGAAAATTTCGGGTAAAATATTTGAAATAAATCGCTAAAACGAAATTGAAATCAAGGTGAGAACTTCTCACTCAATCGAATCGGTTTCGATTTTAATTTTAAATAGTTAGATTTAAAATATTTGAATTCTTGTTTGAATGATGATTGTTATCTATTGATTGTTAAAATAGACATTATGCGCCGTTAGTAAGAGGATGTTATTTATTAAAAACATATACCCCGAATGTTCCATAAACAGTGAAATTGGTATTATATATAATAGCAATATATATATATATATATACATATTGGCATATGTATATATTGCAGTTATTGATTTCCCGCATTGTATAGCGGATGAGACCCTATTGCGCCGTCTATTAAGCGGATAATATTTTAAATCCCATATACCGCGATAATTTCGTACTGGAACGAAATTGGTATTGTGCTAATGTTTGTGGATGCAGGAAAACAGGTTGGAGGGATCCAACTAGATTCCTCAATAGTATTTATTTGATTTCAGATATTATGATATTTGATGGATTATCATATTGATATATGATGTCGTTGTTGTCGTGATTGACTATTTGGTGTGTAGCATCATTGGACCAAATTTAGGAATCTTAAAATGATTTTTAAAGTGATTTTTGAAGAGTATACGTTTATAAAATATTTTTGAAATTGATCCATTTTAAATAAATAAACGTTATAATTTTAATGTTATAAAAATTATGATTTTTGAGAAATATAGTTAAAAGATGATTTTTGAAAATATAAGGTTAATGACTTTATAAAATAATTTAATCGGGATTTTTGTATTTATTATAAAAAGTTTAAAAATAGGATTTATAAAATTTGATTATTTTATAAATAAAAACGGTGAAATTATAAAGGAGTTTAAAGATGTTTTAAAATAATAATATAAATCGATCTAGATAAAAGATTTATAAATATATATTTATAAATTAAAATATTGGAATTATAAAACGAGTTTTTATAAGTGTTAGAATGAATTGTGAATGAATTTCATGAATGAATGAAATTTATAGAATTATAAAAGGTGAAGTTATAAATGGAATTTTATAAGTAGTAGGTTTATAAAATTTGTAAAGCTATTTGAAGAATAGATTTGGTTAAATAAATGAATCTTATAAGTTATAAGATTTATAATTTGGAAAGTCTTAAAAAGAACGATTTTATAAAATAATCGTTTTATAAGCATTTAACTTATAATATGAATCTTTGGTTTATAATTGAGTTGTAAATCGAATAGGTTAATAAAGGAGATTTATAAAGGAGTTGTTATAAAACTAATAGAAATAGAATTTATAAACGTTGTTTTATAAATTCGCAACCGACTTATTTTGATAAGTTAAATTTTATAACTTATTTATGGAGTTATATTCACGTTTTTAGATAGTGAATAATCTTTTAAAATAAAATGAATAGAAGGGATGAAATTGGTTAACAAGTATATTCACGTTTTTGAATAGTGAATAATATGTTAAAGAAATTGTTTTGAATGTGATGTTTTAAATAGAATTAAAACGATCTAACGATGTTTTCAAAACGTATTGAGATTCGAAACCATAGATTTCAACATTCATTGTTGAAATAGACGTTTTCGAGAGATAGAAGGAAATGGTGGACTATAACACTGTTGTTATAGTAAATGATTTCCGAAAGGAAAGGTTTTGTATAGTATTGGGATTTATATATCTATTTTAAATTTCGAATCCCTATACTAGTGATTTTAGGTTGTGGTGACGATGTTTTACGCAACATTCGTTTTGGCCCAAATAAATATGGTTAAGAGAATGATTTCCTTAAAGAATGAACTATATACTTAATTTTGATTTAAGTATATTGAATATTTTCCAAAGGTTGAAAATAAAAGATTTGTGAATTACTTATTAAAGAAGTATGGAAATGTTTTCCAATATAAAGTGAATATTTTGAGAATTTATCTTTTTGAAGATAAATTGAAAATGAATAAATGAAATCGTATATTCATAGATATTGTGAAATATAAATTCACTATGGAATTTATAAAAGAAAGTGGAATTTGTTTAAAAATAAATATTGATTTATTTTTGAAGTGTGAAAATTATATATCTTGTAAAGATATTTTTGGGAAATAAATAATTTGAAAAATTATTTGGAATCTGGTGATGTGTGCATATCCATTGATAGTTCAATAACCGACTATCAATATTTACCTTTGAAAGGTATTTGTTGGGATTTGTTGAATTTGAATGCTACACTTATTTTTAAATTATTGCGCTCGTTATTCGGTTACCCATTCCGAATAGTGATACGATGTAATGGATAGCATTGAAGATCGGTGTTGAAGACCGGGTATTTGCGAGAGCGATAGGATGACCTGTCGATTGACTCTGCACCGAGTTGCTCCGGTATAGAGTTCTCCATATGTGATGGGAAATCCGATCAGGATTGTGGATATCCGGATTGCAAGGACTTCTTTGTAAGTGCCTTCGGTTCTGTTCGATCCCGGAACAGACTTGTATGGATTATGTGTCTGACATTACAAATTGAGATATAAAGCAGATTTCTTTCAAATATATTTCTGTTGGTGGCGGAGAATTTATTCTTTTAGCTTAACACCCTTCTCTGAGACGTACGAGCTCAGAGGTTATGTAGTTGAATGTTATCAGCGATATATTCCCAATTTGGTAATGTGACATGCTGAGTGTTGCTGTGAAATGATTATTGTGTTGATTATTTGTGATAAGATCATTTGTTTGATCGTTTATCTTTGTGATCATTTCTATGATCATTTGTTGACCCAAAGCATGGCTTTTGTACAAAGTATGTCTTTGTGGACGTGACTTCGTCGAGCCTCACACCCCAGAATGGTCAAAACAGGAAAGATGCAGCAAGGTTATGAGGGGTAGCTCCCTTTAGGGTATGTGCATTTCCTTCTGGAAAGGGTGGTATCATGGTATGGAGCCCAGATACTTACTCATGTTGAAACACTTTATTTATGATTGTGTGATGTTGATGACGAGCGCTCGGTTAAAGGTCCCAAAGGACCGGGGGATGGCATACTCGTGTCAGTTGTTACCCAGTTAGGGGTAACCCGGCCTTGTGTTGGCAGAGATCCGGTTTGGTTCTCGGGGACGTCCTTCCAGAGGCGTTCTCATGTGGCAATGGGAAGTTCCTTGGCCTGATCATTCGTTGGAAATCCAATTCCCAATACGAAACCCTGTACGGTTTTAGTTGTAGAACCTGCCATTTACTTATGGTGGTCACCACTATTTAGATGGTAGCTATAGTAGGCATAGTTCGAAATGTCTATGTTGGCTAAGATTTATATTCTAATTTCGAAATAAATTTTTCCTACACTATGCACTAGTAATAATATCTAATGTTCTTTTAAATGCGTATCAAGCATCTTTGACTATCATAAGGAGAAATCTCCTCCGATTCTGCGTTTGCATGTGTGTGTGTGCAGGAGGCCTTATGGTAGTCTCATTTTTAAAAGCATTGCGAATTGACTTTAAAAAAATATTCCTCTATTTTGGTTTTCAAAGATAAATAAACTGTTTTGAGTTCTCACACCAGTCACATGACTGACTCGGAGTTTATTGTTTTCCTTCCTAAACTCTGGGTGCCCACCAATTTCCACACGGGCACTCAAGAGTTAAGGTTTATCAGGATATTCTGGAGTTGCTGGAGGCAAGCGGATGGCATGGCGTATTATTAGTATATAGTATTTCTTTTCCGCTGTTTTTTGTTGTTTGTTGTATACTCTGATGTAATGAAATGTGATGTAATGTAATAACTGATATAGTTCTTTGTTTAAAATTTATTCATTTATTTATTATATGTTGTTCCGCTGCGATTGTGAGATTCTGTATTGTTGTGTTGTGTTCTGTTCCGTTCTATTTTCTTTTCTCTCTATTTTCTATCTTTCTCTCTCTTCTTCTCCCTTTTTCTTTTTCTTAAACATTGATAATTCGTATTTCTGTTCATCTTGATTTAATCTATGGAGATTAGTGTATATGCAAGAAGTACGAATTTGCGGTCCTTCACAGTTGTCCAAGTGACATGTTGTATCTAGGTACCATTAAAAAAGGAGAAAGCGATTTGAAGATTGTAGTAATCTCTGTCTAGAAGTTTTAAGCATATATGGAAGAAGATTTAACTATGGATGAATTTATGGAGAAAAAGATATAGAAAATGAAATTTTATTTAATTAATGTTTTTTATTCTTTCTCAAAATAGAGTGAAAGTTAGAGAAAATGAATGTTGATTTCTCCTTTCTTTCTCCAAATAAATAAGCATTCCATAAATGAAATGTTTGCTCATTAATACAGAATACTAAAGGTCATAAAATGACTTTTATTTTTGTTGTAATTATCCAATAAATAGACATTCAATTTTGAGTTCTTCTTGACTACATGCCCTACCATTGGATGCTTATTAATACAGAAAACGTTGGTGGTTCTCTTACATGGAAGGAGATCCTCGTTGGTGTACTATTAGGATGTGGGAAAAGGTATATACAAAATTCAAATAAACTGTTGATTATTAAGGCTTTCAATTGATACTCGAAATATCCGAAATCTGTCTGCATCAACTGTATCCTAAAAGTGGATAAATATCTAATATTCGAAAAACAAATTTGGATGCAGATACGGCTACATCCGCATTCAATAATTATTTATTCGGTTTTTGTTAAAATTATAGTTTATTTTACGGGTATTTTAATACAATCAAATATATGTATTTATTATTTTATTAAGTTGAAAGTTTATATCATATGTATTTAACGTGTAATAACTACTTGAAACTATTTAAAAAATTATTATGTTAAATCAAAATTTTCTATTCGCGTTTATTAGTTTATCGACATTTAAACATTTAACTCTACTATTCAAATCACAACCAATGACCAGTATGAAAAAACCTCCGAGTTGCATACGACCACGGTCAACTCTACGCCGTTCCTCCGACACAACTGCATGCACAACGTTGGATAATCCATTAATGGCAGATAGCAACCCGGACACCGCTTGCTGTTTCATCTCTGGCTTCTCCTCTTCCAGCCTCAACCTCCTTTCTTCCAGTTTCAACTTCCTTTCTTCCAGCTCCAACTCTTTCTGCCTCTGCCTGTTCTCCTCAGATGTCATCAATGTCTGTGATAGTAATAATGCAGTACGCACCATGGTCATCCCCAAATCTCTCACCTTGCTTCTTTTCATCTCCCGTTCCCTCTCCACTAACTCGTCCAATTCAGCTGCTTCCAAAAAAGTAACATAAAATTAAGAGGAGAAAATGATATCGAAAGCATATAAAATACTGTTCATGTTGAAAAGAATTATAAAAACACAATCTTTTTCATAAATTTTTAGCTTTGTGACTGTAACGAAATATTGCATGCATTACTATGCACAGGGCCTAGCGATTATTAGTCCTATCAAATTAAAAGAATGGGAAACCAAAATTTCCCGACTCTTTAGTCTGTGTGGCAGCTTGGGTCACTACGGGAGGGGGCGAGAAGTCTTTTGGCAACTGTCGTGGTGGGATCATCATGATCGGTTTCGAGGTGATGGGGATCCGGAAAGCATTGCGAAGATTGAGTACAGTAGTGAGCGATTCGTGGATGTCGAATCCCATGTTGGTAGGCAGGTTGAATTTTCCTTTCATGCCACTCCATGATACAGGGAAAGCACTTACCTCGCTTAGCTCCACCTCCGACCTCAAGCCCAATTGCCGCGACTTAGCAAATCACCTCACCCCTTCAGCCGCGACCCATGACTCAACTGCTCCACGACCTACGACTCATCCCATCAAAAACCCCATCGCGACTCACGAGTCACCCCCAGTAGCTTCGAACGACTCACGATTTAAACCCCATCGCGACTCACGAATCATCCCAGTAGCTTCGACCTGCTCCATAAGTCGTGCCGGGATAAAATTCCTATTTCGCGATTCAAATTAGGTCGTGCACGACCTAATTCAAAGTCCCTAAACCGTGAGTTGTCTTCCTCCTTTATAAGTCGCGAACGAGTTATCCTCCATAAGTCGTTACCGAGACATAGCTTAAGTCGAAGACGAGATAGCTTGAGTCGTTACCGTGTTATCTCTTAAGGCCGATGATTATTTTAAGTCGTGAACTGTTTTGACGAGTCGTAGCCGGGTTAGTGAACCGTTTCCGAGTCATCTTCAAAACGCGAAGAAGGAGCCGAGTCACTGCATTTCTTAAGTCGCGTGTACTGATTGTGTTGTAATTTTCTTTAAGTCTTTGTGTTGTGTCATAAACCCTATAAATAGGGATGTATTGTCATTGTTGAAAGGTTGTTGAAAATTGAATAAAATTTCCATTTGATTGCTTTGTGCTTTTTTTAAAATTGGTAATCGAGTGAAAATCTCCTATCTCCACTTCGGCATTCGAGTGCGCTCGAATCAACGAACGTTGAAGCCGATTCACGGAATCAAGTGCGCTTGATCAACGTCGAAGAATCGTAGATCCTTCATCACGGTATCGTGCGCGATCAACGTGTTAAGGATAGCTAGAATCCGGTATCTCTTGAGATCAACGGATTTGGGCATTTTCAGTATTGTTCAATCCACCGATTGCTAATTCCATCGACAGATCAAGTTTTTGGTTAATCCGCTGCGTCAGTTTTTGGTATCAGAGCTTGTTTTAGCCAATCATAGCTAAATCGGGTCTTGGAGCCAAGTATTTGAAGTTTGAAGTTGTTCACCGTGATCTTCATTGGTTGCAACAAGTTTGGGGTTTGTGATCCATAGTCTCTTGGATCAAAAGACGAAAGGTGTTTGAATTTGAAGTGTGTTGGAGCCGTGCTTGTTTAAGGTCGAGCCGAGTTAAGGAGCTAAGTCGTGAAGTTTAAGTTGAAGCCAAGCGACTTAATCTTTGGGTCGTTCACCTTATTCGAGCTAGAGACCGTGAATTAATTTTTGTGTGGAAACTTTGAAGTTTAGAATAGAGGGCTAGTTGAGCCGTGACTTGTTTGAATTTTGAGTTGAAGTTGAAGTTATTTCAAGATTTTGAAGATTGTTGAATTACTTGTTTGAAGTTCAATCATGCATCCGAGACGAGCCCAACGTCATCGCAATATTAATGCTTTGTATGGAAGAGAAGAGGCCGATGAAATGGAGCAAAGAATCAACGAGAGCTTCACTGAGAAGTTGAATGAAGGAATTGGTCGATTAGAGAGAATGATGCTTGAAATGAATCAAAGTAGAAGAAGAGTTTCACCTGAATCAAACCATGGAGGGAGTAGAACTTCGATACATTCAGATCGAGAGAGGAGAGGAAATCAAGAGCATAGAAGTGTTGACAATCGTAATAGAAATGTTGATCGAAGGAGTGGTAGTAGAGATGTTGGTGGTCGTGATCGACAACGCTATACGTCAGACTATGATGAGGAGTTTGATGGTGAAAGAGGAAGTATTCATTACCAAGATAGAGATCCGACACGTCGTCAGTATCGAGATGTAGTGGATGATCATCGATGGGAATCGGGAATGAAGATGGAGATTCCAGAATTTAAAGGCGGAATGGTTGCTGAAGAATTCTTAGACTGGTTGTCAAATGTTGAAGAAATTTTTGATTTCAAGGAGATTCCGGAGAATCGTCGAGTGAAGTTGGTTGCTACTAGATTGAGGGGGAGAGCTTTGGCGTGGTGGCAGCAAACTAAACTTACACGAGAACGGATGGGAAAGTCGAAGATTGTAGATTGGGAGAAAATGAAGAAATTGATGAGAGCTACATTTTTACCATACAACTATCAATCACTTATGTACCAGAGATTGCAGAATCTAAGGCAGGGAACGAAATCAGTCAACGATTACGCCGATGAATTTTACCAACTCATTGCCAGGAATGATATAATGGAGACGGAAGAACAATTGACTGCTAGATTTGTTGGAGGGTTACGAATGCAGATCCAGGATATGGTTAATATGTTTGATCCGAGATCTGTGGCGGAAGCACACCAAAAGGCGTTGGCTTGGGAGAAGCAGGGAAGGCGTGGAGGTGGTGTGTTTACTAATTCTAACAATCAAGTGAAGGGTGTTAGCGGAAGTTCTAATGTTCCTAAACCTGTCAGTAAACCCGTAGTAAAGGAGAGTGAGAAGGTGAAGGTTAACAATGGTTTCAAATGCTACAATTGCCAAGAAATAGGTCATAAAAGCAATGAGTGTCCAAAACCGAAGAAACGAGCTATGATAGCTGAGGTTGAAAGTGAGAGTGCTGTTGATGGTGAAGATAGTCCAATTGAGGAGAATGAACAGGACATCGCATCGGGAGATGAAGGATGTAATCTAATGATGAGGAGGTCTTGTTTAACACCAAAGCAAGAAGATGAAACTAGTTGGTTGAGGAGCAACATTTTTCAATCTACATGCACTATTCTGGGAAAAGTTTGTATGTTTGTGATTGATGCAGGAAGTTGCGACAATATTATTTCTACAGAAGCGGTGAGAAAATTGAAATTGAAAACGGAAAAACATCCAAATCCTTATAAGTTAACGTGGCTGAGAAAAGGAGGAGAGGTGAAGGTAGATAAGCGAGTTCGAGTTCCATTTTCTATTGGGAAGAAATATAAAGACGAAATCTGGTGTGATGTAGTTGAGATGGATGTTTGTCATTTACTTTTGGGAAGGCCGTGGCAGTATGATCGAGCAGTGCAACATGACGGTCGAACCAATAGCTACAGTTTTATGTTTGAAGGCGTTAAGATTATTCTAGTTCCAAAGAAGAGACAGCAGGGAGAGAGTAAATCTGAGGAGATTGAAGAGCTGAAAACTTTGTTAACTTTGAAGGAGTTTGTTAAGGAAGTTGAAGAAGAGCCTGAAGTATTCTTGTTGATTGGACGAGATTATAGTGAAGAGGTTGAAATTCCAGAAGAAGTGAAGCCAGTTTTGAAAGAATTTGAAGATGTATTTCCAAAAGAGTTACCTAAGGAGTTACCGCCACTGAGAGACATTCAACATCAAATCGATCTTGTTCCGGGAGCAGTATTACTGCATAGACCACATTATCGAATGAGTCCGAAGGAACATGAAGAGTTGAGGAGACAGGTGGAAGAGTTACTTGAGCAGGGACGTGTGCAGGAAAGTTTAAGTCCATGTGCTGTGCCGGCTTTATTAGTACCGAAGAAGGATGGGAAGTGGAGGATGTGCACTGACAGTCGAGCCTTGAATAAGATTACTGTGAGATATAGATTTCCAATGCCGAGGTTGGATGACTTGCTAGATCAGTTGAGTGGGGCTACTATCTTTTCGAAGATTGATTTGAAAAGCGGATATCATCAAATTCGGATTAGACCTGGAGACGAATGGAAGACAGCCTTCAAGACGAGAGAGGGGTTATACGAATGGTTGGTTATGCCATTTGGTTAGTCAAATGCACCTAGTACATTCATGCGATTGATGAATCAAATCTTTAGACCATTCATTGGGAAATTCGTGGTGGTTTATTTCGATGATATTCTGATATATAGCAGGAGTACGGAGGAGCATGTTCAACATTTGAGGGAAGTGTTGATTATTCTTCGAGAGGAACAATTTTATGCTGCTACAAAGAAATGCGTGTTCATGACACATAGTGTTTTATTTCTAGGGTATGTTGTGTCAGGAGAAGGTATACAGGTGGACTAGAATAAAGTTGAAGCAGTCAGGAATTGGCCACAGCCAAAGACAGTTACGGAAGTGAGAAGTTTTCATGGGCTAGCGTCATTCTACCGAAGATTCATTCCACACTTCAGTAGCGTGATGGCTCCAGTTACTGATTGCATGAAAGGAAAACAGTTTGTATGGTCAGAGGAAGCGGGGGTTGCTTTTGAGAAGATCAAGGAACTATTGACGACAGCACCGATTCTTGTTTTACCAGATTTTCAGTTATTGTTTGAATTGCATACTGATGCGTCGAAGGTGGGAATTGGTGGAGTGTTGAGTCAGAGGGGACGTCCTATTGCATATTTTAGTGAGAAGTTGTCAGGAGCGAAGATGAGATACAGTACATATGACGTTGAATTCTATGCTGTTGTACAAGCTATTAAACATTGGAGACACTATCTATTTCAGAAAGAGTTTGTTCTTTACACTGATCATGAGGCATTGAAGCATATGCAAGGACAAGACAGGATTTCCGCAAGACATGCATCATGGATTGCTTATTTGCAGCAGTTTACTTTTGTCGTTAAACACAAATCAGGGGTGACAAACCGTGTAGCTGATGCTTTGAGTAGGAGGAGTCATTTATTAACGACAATGAAAGTTGAAGTGACAGGTTTTGAATTATTGCCAGAGCTGATTGAAGAAGATCCTTACTTTGTAAAGTTTGTTGAGAAAGTTAAGGATGGGAATACTGATGAATTTGTGTTGGTTGATGGATTCTTGTTCAAAGGGAATCGTTTATGTATACCAGATTGTAGCTTGAGAATGAAGATTATCAAGGAATTGCACGAAGAAGGACATGTGGGCCGTGATCGTACATTGCAATTACTTTCTCAATCTTATTTTTGGCCGTCAATGAGGAAAGAAGTGGAAAGGTTTGTGGAGCGATGTCATATCTGCCAGGTTTCGAAAGGAACTGCGACCAATGCTGGGTTGTATATGCCGTTGCCCGTACCCGCTAAACCATGGGTTGATGTGAGCATGGACTTTGTTTTGGGTTTGCCAAGAACTCAAAGGGGTAATGATTCCATATTTGTGGTGGTTGACAGATTCTCGAAGATGGCACATTTTATAGCCTGTAAGAAAACGACAGATGTTGTTCGTGTTGCTCAGTTATATTTTAAAGAAATCTATCGTTTACATGGGTTGCCGGAGTCTATTGTTTCAGACAGGGATACTAGATTTTTAAGTCATTTTTGGCTTAGTTTGTGGAAGATGGTGGGAACGAAACTGAATTTTAGCAGTGCTTATCATCCGCAAACTGATGGGCAAACAGAGGTGGTTAACCGATCGTTGGGAAATTTACTGAGATGTCTTGTGAAAGACAATTTGAAAAGCTGGGATATGAAATTGTGTCAAGCGGAGTTTGCGCATAATCACGTCGTCAATCGAAGTACTGGATTCAGTCCATTTCAAGTTGTATATTCAACCATTCCAAAGGGACCATTGGATTTAACGACAGTACCATACCAGAAAGGAGTTGTTAAGCGGGCTGGTGATTTGGTGAATGAGTTACAGGAATGCCACAAAGTTGTACAGGAACGATTGCTTAAGACGAAT
This sequence comes from Allium cepa, assembly GCA_030765085.1. Taxonomy (NCBI): domain Eukaryota; kingdom Viridiplantae; phylum Streptophyta; class Magnoliopsida; order Asparagales; family Amaryllidaceae; genus Allium; species Allium cepa. Next base: position 866,497,032 of record CM060943.1, on the reverse strand, counting down.
GAGAAGTATAAACAAATGGCAGATAAGAAACGAAGAAGTGTTGTCTTCAAAGAGGGAGATTTGGTATATGTCGTTTGGACGAAAGATCGTTTTCCGGTTGGAACTTACAACAAATTGAAAGCTCGAAAGATTGGTCCAGTAGAAATCTTGAAGAAGATCAATGATAATGCGTATCAGTTAAGATTGCCAGAAGAGATTCATACTTCTGATGTGTTTAATGTGAAACACTTGATTCCGTATCATGCTGGTGATCAAAAAAATGCGAATTCGAGGACGAATTCTTTCGTACCCAGGGAGGATGATACAGGGAAAGCACTTACCTCGCTTAGCTCCACCTCCGACCTCAAGCCCAATTGCCGCGACTTAGCAAATCACCTCACCCCTTCAACCGCGACCCACGACTCAACTGCTCCACGACCTACGACTCATCCCATCAAACCGACTCATCCAATCAAAAACCCCACCGCGACTCACGAGTCACCCCCAGTAGCTTCGAACGACTCATGATTTAAACCCCATCGCGACTCACGAATCACCCCAGTAGCTTCGACCTGCTCCATAAGTCGTGCCGGGATAAAATTCCTATTTCGCGATTCAAATTAGGTCGTGCACGACCTAATTCAAAGTCCCTAAACCGTGAGTTGTCTTCCTCCTTTATAAGTCGCGAACGAGTTATCCTCCATAAGTCGTTACCGAGACATAGCTTAAGTCGAAGACAAGATAGCTTGAGTCGTTACCGTGTTATCTCTTAAGGCCGATGATTATTTTAAGTCGTGAACTGTTTTGATGAGTCGTAGCCGGGTTAGTGAACCGATACCGAGTCATCTTCAAAACGCGAAGAAGGAGCCGAGTCACTGCATTTCTTAAGTCGCGTGTACTGATTGTGTTGTAATTTTCTTTAAGTCTTTGTGTTGTGTCATAAACCCTATAAATAGGGATGTATTGTCATTGTTGAAAGGTTGTTGAAAATTGAATAAAATTTCCATTTGATTGCTTTGTGCTTTTTTTAAAATTGGTAGTCGAGTGAAAATCTCCTATCTCCACTTCGGCATTCGAGTGCGCTCGAATCAACGAACGTTGAAGCCGATTCACGGAATCAAGTGCGGTTGATCAACGTCAAAGAATCGTAGATCCTTCATCACGGTATCGTGCGCGATCAACGTGTTAAGGATAGCTAGAATCCGGTATCTCTTGAGATCAACGAATTTGGGCATTTTCAGTATTGTTCAATCCACCGATTGCTAATTCCATCGACAGATCAAGTTTTTGGTTAATCTGCTGCGTCACTCCATCTCCCAGTAGATTTTTCGATTAGCACCGATACCAGGGTTGGTTACAGCGTTTTCGGACTCGGAGCGGTGGACCTTTTCGTACTCATGGAGGAGGTCGTCCCATTTGCCGATACACTATTTCTGGGAGTGAAGGCAGCCGTGGGCGTTGCAGTAGTTCTTGATCCACTTCCAGTATGGCCGGGTGGAGCGCTGATAGGGGAAGGAAGACGACGCGGTAGCAAAGCATCATGGAGGTGTTTTGGCGGTGATGAGGGTCAACGTTTCATGGACCGTCTAGTTGCCTTATTGGTTATTTATAGGAGCGGCTGGAGGCTATTGTTGGGTGTCTGGTATTGGGTTCGGGTTGGAAGATGGAGATGGATTCGCCATGGGTGTGGACAGGGATGGGTTTGAGGAGGATTTTATTTTGATGCAGGCGATGATGGAAGTTCGGAGATTCAAATGTTTTAATTGTGGAATTACATTTATTTTTTTGGTGGCCAAGGAGCAATAATTATTTGGTTACATGGATGTGAAATGGGAGTTGTGCTAGGGATTATATACGGAAGAGGGTAAAGTTAAGAAATACAACGTGAAACGGGTGAATTACGTTGGTTACAGTTTAAAAAATCGGTTATGATATGGGACTATTCATGTTTTTTTTGCATTTCATTACATTTTGATCGCTTCAAAAAAGAGAAGTTCATCAATATAAACGTCGTTCTATTTTAAATTTTCTTACATTTCGAGTTGAAAATGAGCATCGGTTATTTGTGTATCCGGTGGACAAAGTTTCCCAAATTCAATTTGGTGATCAACTTAAAGTTCTGTCCATTGTTTTCTTCTTTATTTGCAACTGATTTGTCAAATCAACTTTTATCACTTTTAACGCACTTGATCGATCTTCTTGTACTATGTTTTCACTACCGACAAATTTAGCATCCAAATTGGCATCCTCCATCTAAGAAGCAGGAAAAATAGAAGGGAAATAAGACATACATGCTAAATGACAAAAAATAAATTTGATAACTTATATTGACATTTTCTTTTACAACATTATCAAATTTTACGCCTTCTAAATATATATAAGCATGAGATCGTTTATATATGAGAAGGAAACATATCGATGTTCGATTTTTTAAAAATACAAATTTTAACCCATGAAAAGGAAACTAAATTCTTCTGACCATTACAATTAGAAATGTCCACTAAATATTCACCTTCCATCATCTACTAAGCCGAAAGATTTTTTTTAAGGTTTAGATCATTTGAGAAGTACGTACGATTTGTTACTAAGAAGAGATGAGAAATACTGTTTCGTAGAGCTGAGTTGTGTAGGGCTTAGTGAAAGAATAGAACATGGTGGCCAGAAGTACATAAAAAATAATGATATCTAATACAATTATGATAACGACCTGAAGACAAAAACTAGGTGCCAATAGAAGCATACTTCTAAAATGAAAACTTTGCTCTAAGCCAAATATATATGTCGGTTTCCTTATCATTATGTTTTTTATCGTGAAAACCTACAATATTTTATGTTATATTTACTTCGAACCAATGAAATTTAAGCACATATCATCTTTAATTATGCGATGACTCGGAATTTTGGACATTTGAAATTCGAATATTTAATTAATTTTAAATATTTAAAAGGTTAATTATAACTTAAATTTCAAATATCTCCATTTATTGGATAATTTAAATATTGAATTTAATAAATGGAGATTGGTAAAATATGAAATCAGGTGTTTTGAGCTTCTTAAAAATAATATAAAGCTTATAAAATGTGTGTTGATAATACTGAAGATAATAGAAGTTTTACATTTGAGTATGAAAGTGTTTTGTTTAGTTTTAAAAATATATCTTTTAAATTGATATTTAGAAATAGCCTTCCGAGGCGCAATCTTGGATTTCGACGAAATCAGTTCTATTGGGTACATAATAGTGTATTATTATCGGATTTCAAATTTCAAAGTGTTTGGAGTTTTTGTGTAGCCATACGAGATATAAACGCGCTGAAATCTATATCGAAAATTCAGTATAATAATTGAGTCCAAAAAGCTATTTTCTCCATATGATCGAATTAGGACTTGGAACATTTTCCATTGCATTCGGAATAGGGGTATAACATTATGAACGCCTAGCGACATGCCTTGATAGGAAGTCGAAAATTTTGAGCTGTTTTGTAAACAAGTTATTCGAAATTTTATAATATATGTATTCAAGTCAAGCTATCATTCTCAGAATTTAAACGTATCTCCTGCCCTCTCAATCACGCACCAGATGCCCACATCGAAAAAAAAGAAAACGCAATCCCTTTCTCTTCTTCTCCTCGATTCATTGCCAATTAAAAAAATGGGGCAAAAAGGTTCGTTCAAACAATGGCCGCTGCATGTTAATCGTAAGGCCTCCTTTCCCTTTGCTTTCTTCATTCGAACGGTTTCCTTCCTCTTTTCTTTCTCAAATAGACAGCAGTTATGGAAAAAACTCAAAATCAATGCCGTTCGAAGATAGTCTCGAATTTCCTCTTCTTAAATTAGTTTAAAGCTCGAATCGATTTTGCTGATAATCGAGAATGGAGGTTACGAATTTTTTCCCCTTTCTCGTCTGTACTAATTCGAGCTATCGATATAGCATCACAGGACAATGTTACGGTCGAAGATGGCGATAGAAAATGTCGGCACGACACGGTATGTTGTGTGTCTGGTTGAAGACGAGGTTGGCATTCGGGTTCATAGTCGCTGTCGCGATAAGGGAGGTTTCGATTCAATGGGTTGTTTAAAGGTGGAGCGACATGAGGTGAACTGGAAGGTTGGTGTGTCGAGTGGAATCGAGCTCGTACCTATAGCGGTGAGGTATTTAGCCAATTTTAATTTTTACTTATACACATGAAGGCTAGAAAAAAATAATATATGTATGGAAGTAGAAAACCCTTTTCTGTTTTAATGTAATATATATAGGTATATAGGTTAGAAAGAGATTTTTATTTTCATTTGAGTTTAATATATGTATATAAATAAGATTTAGAAATAGAAATTTTAAATAGCAATATAGATTATATTATTTCTATAAGTATATATGTATATAGATTCTAAAAACTATTTAGACTATTTTCTTAAGGATATGTGCTTTCAAGAACAAAAGTAAAAATAAATATGCATATATACATTATAAGCCTACTAGTTTATTTTAAAAAAATATGGTATTAAGGTGACTAATTTGTTTAGTTAACTCATTTAATTTTTTTCTAGTTACTAAAAGATTTGTAAAAAGGGAAATTATTAATTAAATTAAAAAGTTAGCTAAGAAAATTTGTTAAAATGGAAGTTAATTTTTCGATATATTTCAAATATTAATAAACCTTAAATGTTTATACAAGGTCTTAAATCATGAAGAAAACAAGCCGAGATTGAAGTGGATTGCAAAAAAAAAAAAAAAAAAAAAGAAATTGGAGTTAATCTCACTCATTTGGATTATGTTAGTTTAAATAGTTAAATTTAAATTATTGGATTGGTTGCTTGAATTGGAAAGTGTTTTCAGTCTTGATTGATATTATATATAGTAGTCTATATATATTGGAGTGATTGATATTCCCGCAACATATAGTGGATGAGACCCTATGCGCCCCGCATAATAGCGGATAAACCTTATACCACGATGTCCCCTCGAAGTGGGATTTGGTGTCTTATTTGTTGACTAACATCTATGGATGCAGGGAAAAACAAGTTAGAGGGATCCAACTGATTCCTCAAATTATTAAATTTGTTTCCATAATCTATGATATGATTGATTGATTATTTGTGATTGATTTTATCGGGATTTGAAATATTGAATGCTATGGGTTGACGGAATATATATTTTGGGTATATTGAGATATCAAAAATATAAAGAATGGATTTTTGAAGGAATTAAGAAGAGAATTTTTAAGTAAAATAATTTAGCTAATTTGGATAAATTAAAGAATAAAATTGGGAGGGAATAAAAGTTAATTTTTAAATTCTAATAATTAAATTCCGAGTATGGGAAAGGAGATTTTTGAATAAATGGGAATAAATGAATTTTTAAACTTAAGTGATATTACTTAAAGAAATAAATGATTTATTTTCAAATTCAAGGTTTAAAATAGTTTGGGAGAGATAAAGAAGAATTTTGGAAAAAGTATGAAATTGGTATTTTCACTTTAGATAAGATTTTATGTCATAATAAAGGAGTAAAATCTGAAATTAAAGGGTTTTGAAATAAAATTGAGCAAGTAAAGGAATTTATTTTAAGATAGATTAAATTTTAGAAATCGATTAAGTGTTGAAACTGTGGTTAAAAAGAGAATGAGATTATGGAATAGAGGGTTTATAAATAAAGTGAAATAATTGTCAGAGGATAATTTGGAAGTATAAATCACGATGGAAATTTATAATGAAAGGGTGGTTTGTTTTAAAAATAAATAGTGGTTTATTTTTTGGCAAGGCCAGCCGGTTTTATAGTGGACCGTCCACTTTTATTACGAACGTAATAAAATTGAAGTACAGGAGCAAGGTAAAAGCACCTTAACTACTAAAAAAAACAGAAAATACAGCACAGGTACGTGACAGCTATGTCACGGTAACTAAAAGTATCACAAAAAAAATTAGCGCTCCTCCGAGGAGGAAGAATCACCAATGAAACCAGTCACCAAAGAAGAGGACAATGGGACAGACTCAGAAAGACCAGCAAAGGGGCGAATCCGGAGAGCAAGACAAGGGTCATAAACCACATCATCAGAACAGTAGACAAAAGATCGATCCCAGGATGGAACAGCAAGCATGTCAGAATTTGCACTCGCATCCAAACCGTCCATATCAAGAACTAGAGAATCACCAGATTGTTTGTATCGAAGGCATCTAAGGTCAAGTTGATCATTAGAAACAAACCGGAAGAAGGATTCATTAACCGGGTTATACCTCATATCAGAAATGGGATCAATCCAACACCCTTCGGCCTCCTTCCAAGCTACAGGAGGCAGCAGCGAGGAAGGGTCAGGAGCATCTAAAAAGATGACAGGAGCAACACTAGGAACCTCTGAACCAGGAAGTGAAACAGGCGAAACTAGTGGCAAAGAAGGAAAACTCAGTTCAGGCAACATAGCCTCAGGAGAAGGATAGGGAGGGACAGGAACCTTGGGGACCCAGATCCTACGACGGGGGCATGGTAAAGGTGACTTCGGAGCAGCCGCGGCGGCTTCAGAATGATGGCAATCGACAGTCAGGTGTCCAAAGGAGTGACAGGAGGTACAAATATCTGGAACCCATCCATAGCGAACTCTGACTTCCACCACATGGCCGAAAGCGAGCTGAACAGGAATAGAAGTAGGGAGAGGCTTAGAGGGGGAAATCTCGATAAGAGCCTTCGCGTACATCAACTTATCACGTGCTACCATATTAGAGTCAAAGCATTTCAGCTTACCAACATTACAAGCTAACCAATTCAATCCAATAAGAGGCTGTAGGACAGAGGGAATCTGAGAAAAATAAACCCAAACAGGGATAGTAAATACTTGCTCATGAGCACACGCCACGGTAGGAGACCAGGGGGTGACAATAAAAGGCCTTCCATCAACAAAAGAAGGCTCAGAATCCAAAACAAGTCGACGATCCTCAGAAGAGGAAAACTTTAAGTAATACATCGAATCGATCAGCTTCACATGCAAATTTCCACGAAGCTTCCAAGCCCTCCGAAGGCGTAAATTAAAATTCAAGCCCACGAAGCTTCACATGCAAATTTTCACTTTATTTTTAAAAGTATGGAAAGAAAAATTTAAGGGATTGAGACGTAAATTAAAATGTAAATAAATCGAGAAGGTTTTATAAATAATTAGACGGTTGTATTGGAATGGAAAGTGAAATTTCTTGAAAAGCTAAGTGTATTTCCAAAGGAAGATTTTTAAGTATAAATTAGAAGTTTTAAAGTGTCTTTAAGAGAATGTTTTAGAAAGAAATTATTATTTAGGAGTTTTAAAATTTTTAAAAGTAAATATTTATTAAGTTAATTATATAAGTAATTTATTTTGAAGGTTTAACTAGTATTATGATTTAAAAGATAATTATTTAATATTTATACCTTATAGAATAACTTTTATTTTAAAATTAGTTTTGGCTTAAGTTTTGCATGAGAAATTATTATAAAATTTCATAACTAGTATTTTAAATAAAGTGTTTTAAGTAGTTTTTATTATAAGTGTTTTAAAGTATATATTTTGGATAAAGTGGTTTAAATTATTTTAAAATCTAAAGTATTAAGACTTGGTGATTTTCAGTGGAAATAAAACAATTGGGTGGAAATTTATTCCACAAGAGAAAAAGTGATTTGAAACTATTTTCAAAGGGTTGAAGTGTAGAAGAATATCTTGTGAAAGTATTTTGAAATAAATAATTCAGAAAATTATTAAGGCCTGATGGTTGTTGTGTGTAACATTCCAGGATTTTAGCTAAAAGTAATTTGATAATTAATCTAAATTTTGGGATTAAATTTTGAAATAAATTGGAAATTGATATAGAATTTTGGATTCAATTATGGATTAAATAAGAATTTATTTGGATTTGAAAATAATAAATTGAATTAAATTTTAAGCTGGAAGTTCTAAGAAGGAAATATATTGTGAATAGAATTTTTTTTGAGTATATTTGAAATTTTCAAAATAAATAAGGTGTATGTTGAATTATATAAATAGATTATCACTTGAAATTTCATTTTGAAATTGAAATTCAATAATTAATATTTTTATAAAATTATTTGGATTTAAAAGTTGTATTTTGGAAAACAATATACATACATATATATATATATATATATATATCTAATTAGAATTGTAGGTATATAATCTAATTTGATTTCATAATCATTTGTTGTAAATTTGTATAAGTACAGATTAAAATGTATGAATATAAAGTCTTAATATGTATTTACCTTTCGAAATTAATAAAGCCTAATACCATTTGAAAATAATAAAAACATAGATTGTATGTAACATTTAAACATATGGTAATGTAAAAAGGAAAGTATTCATTTGCAATTGGAATAATAAATAAAGTAAGGTTTAAAAACAAAATTATAAATTTGTTTATAAACAAGGTCTAAAACATATGTAAATATAAAGATTTAGTAATTTATAAAAGAAAGGGGTTTAAAATATAAATTAAAAATGAAGAAAGGTTTGAAACAAAATTTTTAATAAAACTAAACATAGGGTATAAAACATAAATTGGTTGTATCTGTACACTTGTAAACCATGCACATAAGAAATTTACAAGTCTAAAGGCATGAAGTGTTAAATCAAGCAAGTGGCACATTTTTTTTCTTTAAGTTTAATTTTTTTAGCAAAGAAGAAAGCAGGCTATTCATTTTCTCTGTACAAAATTGCTCTCAAATCAGAAAATCAGTTCTTCCTCAAAACCAGAAAATTTATCAACATTAAAACTTGAATATCAAACCTCTCAAACCAGAGCCTGCAACCATTCTTAAAAACCTGAACATCATTCATTAAACTGTCTTCATCTTCAAAAATCCAAAAAACTACAAGTTTTCTTCAACTCATCAACCTGGAAAAGCAAGATCAAAAACAAAATGCAAACCTGAAACAACTACTCAGCTCAACACAATCAAGTTGAAATCAAAAGCATGCAACAAATCGGTTCAACATCAAGTCCAAGTTCTCTGTTTTCTGGAAATCAAAGTCTTCAATCTGGGGGACTCAAACAAAAGCAAGAAAAAGAAATCTGGTTCCAAGTTTCAAAACCATTTCCAGGTTTAAGCACTCAAATATGTTCTCTGCTTCCAAACTTCAGGTGGGCAAACTTGCCTTAAATCTGTCATGTATGAATGCCTGAATTTATTTTCTTCTCTGATATATGTTATTCTTGTTTGCATGTGTATATTTGTGTGCTGTATGTGTATATATGTACATAGGAAAATCTGAGCGTGCCTATATGAAAAGAAAGAAAGAGAAAGAAACCTATCTCTGTCTTAGAAACAGGTTGACAAAGATCAAGAGAAAGAAAAAAATCATATCTTAGATTATATAAAGAATTAAGTATTGATTTTTTAAAGGAAATTCATCATGACAGTGTAATACCAATTTTTAAAATAGTTTCAAATGTATTTATGGAATGAATATTATAAAATTTGAAAATCACAGTGATAAACATTTTTTACCAGAAATCCAAGTATCAAGATTTTAAATTGCAGTTATATGTTTAAATTCGCACTTGAATTTTACGAATTTTGATGAAAATATTAAGATTTTCATGTAAGTGTTTGGATGGAATTTACGAGATGAACTGAATATGCAATTTCGACGAAATCTGATAATCAGAGCGATGATAAATCTCGCGATCAAAGAGGGAGCTTGTTTGGAGGTCAAGGATCATCAGAAAAATGACCGTTGATTTTATAATCCATTGTGATGATCATTCGAAGTCAAAGTTGGGTTTCTGTTAGTTTGAAATCGATGTATGAGGTTGAGTTCGTGAGGCGTTGTGAGGGATCTGGAATCAATCGCACCAGCAGCAATTGGAAGAAGGAAGATTGGCGATACTTTGGACGTAGTGGCTTGAGTTCTGGTGGCGTGATTGGTCGACGGCGAGGTGGTTTGGCGATTTGGGTTTTGTTCCATGTTCGGTTCAACAAGCTCGAATTTTAATTAGACTTTGTTAAAGCATTTTGGGTGGTCGGAGTAGTTGCTGTGGTCATAGGCAACTCGCTGAAAATCACGACGTCGATCAATACTGATCGGAGTTCGTGTGCATGTACACGCGTATCATCGGTGTTAGGCAATTATTGAAGATTAGGGAAGATGTGGTTGGGTCGGGTATGGTTCGATGTTGTCTCGTATTCGACTCGAAGGGGACGAGAACGCATGTATTGCTAGAGATTGTTTTTGGATATTGCCTGGTTTTAAGTAAAAGAAAAATAAAGCAGGTTTCCAAATTTTTATAAAGATCTAAATAAAATTTTTTCAAACCAGATTAAAGGTTTAAAATATATTTTAAAATGAATTAGTTCCTAAGCAAGTGTTTGAGCAAGGTTTAAAAAAGTTTTCTAAGTTGTAAATAACAAAGTAATGTCCAAACTTGTTTGATTTTAAAGTAATTATATGTTAGGACAATTTTGAAACGAAATTCCTAAGTGTTTTAAAAATGAAATAAATTTTGTAATTATTGGAATGATTAAGGGTTATTATTAATTAAAGATTTTTAATTACATAAATTAAGACTAATTAATTATTGATCAAAGAGTAATTAATTAATGATTAAAGGTGGATTAATCATGTGATTAAAATTAATTTAAGATTTATTAAGTGATTAAGGATAATCACTTTTTGTAATTAATTAAGTTATAATTAATTAAGGCGTTAATTAATTGATATAATTAATGTGATTAATTAATTAAAGAATAATTGAATAATTAAAGGTTAATTTTTTTAATGATTAAAAATTCATTCATTAATTAAGGTTGATTTATTAACAATTTAAAGTTAATTAATTTATTTTTAAAAGGTTTATTAATTAAATTGTTATTAATGAACGTTAATTAACTTGGATTAGTGATTAATCTGGTTTCAATTAATCCGACAATTAATTAACCTTACTTATGGATGTTTAGATTGCATGAAATGTTCTGAATTGTTTGATATCCCTAATATGTGATGCTCTGTTTTGATTTGAGTCGTGTTTAATGTAATTTATTATCTGTGATATATATCTGTGATCTGTGAATGAAAGATAAGCGTTATAGTTTACACCGCTTATCAAATATATTGCTGTATTTGAATATGTACTGATTGATGATGTTGTACCTTTATTGTGTAAAACCCCTGGACTACACTTATACACACACAAATATGGATTGCACGTGGAAATTGGTTAAGTCATAGATTTTTGAAATTGAATTTCAAATTCAAATGGTTTGGAAATGGATTGGGGTTAAAGTAAAAAGTTTTTGAAAAGGAATTTCAAAGATAAAATTTATTTTTGAATAACTTGATTAGGTTTTTAGGTTTAAATAATTTGATTTAAATTTAAATTCAAAATTTGAAATTGAATTCTATGTTTGGAAACTAGGGATTAAAGATATTATACAAGTTATATATAAGTTAAACCATTTTAAAGGCATTGATTTGGGAATTTGAATTTAATTCAAGGGCTTTAACTCATGCAAATATAATTGGATTTTTCTGAAATGAAAACTATTTGTTTTCAAATAATGAAAGCTTTCATATAAGAAAAGAAATTTCCAATCTATATTAAAGGAATTTCAAGTTGAAATAATAAAATGGTTTTCCAAGTTACGAATAAATCTTTGGAAATGTGTTTTGAAAGCTATAAGTTAAATCTTTGATTTAAGGATTTAATGAGTTAATCCAATTGAAATGGAAATTGTTTTGAAATCTGTGAATGGATCTTTGTGAAACTGGGTGAACTTTGTGAAATAAATCTTTTTGTTCAAAGATTTGAAGTGGTAATTTTTTTAAACCATTTGAAGAAAGGTTTGGGTTTTTAAAAAAGTTGTGACTTAACTGAAATCTCATATCCATATGTTTTTAAATATTGCGCTCACTATTCGGTTTAGCCGGGAGAGGACCTTGTGTCATATATCCCATTCCGAATAGTGATACGACGATAGCATTTGAAGACCGATGGTGAAGACCGGGTATTTGCGAGAACGATAGGATAACCTATCGATTGTCTCTGCACCGAGTAGCTATGGTATAGAGATTCCCTAAGTTATGGAAAGTCCGATTGGTATTGTGGATACCCGGATTGCAAGGGCTTCTTCCTTTATTGGACGAAGTGCCTTCGGTTCTGTTCGAACCCGGAACAGACTTGTATGGTTGTATGTCTGACATTACACTTTGAGAAATAAAACTGATCTCTATCAAATACATTTCTGTTTGGTGGTGGAGAATTTATTCTCTTAGCTTAACACCCTTCTCTGAGACGTACGAGCTCAGAGGTTATTGTTATCCCGCTTTTTGGCAAAGCCGTGATACGAAAAGATCGATCGAAAACAAAGGACAGCTCGTCTCCAGTATTGATCATACTTAGCTTCACTATGGATATCACCGAATTTTTTCCGAGTCCAGATTGAGCTACAGTTGATAGGACATGACAAGAAAAGTCATAAAGGTCAGCATCTCAAATTTCAAGTCAATCCGAGTTCATACGCTCAAGTTGTGATCAATTCAAGTTGGAGGAAATAACCCTAAGTTCGAATCCATCAGAAGATCACGAGTTCGAATCCATCAGCTTCCTCTTACTTCGAATCCATGGGATCACTCCACTTCGTATCCATCAGGTTGAAGTCCTTCGAATCCATGAAGTCACTCCACTTCGCCTCCATCAGAGCATATGAGTTCGAATCCATCAGGTGGCCAAGATTCGTATCCATCCCAATGGCCTTCCTTCGAACCCATCAAACGAACTCCACCTCGAATCCCTCAAGGGGAGACGCTTCGAACCCATGCAGTTGATTCACTTCGAATCCACCGTGTTGAGGAAGCTTCATATCGATCAGCTATGGGATACCTCGAACGATTCGAACGAGCATCTCCTCGAATCCATTCCCTCGAATCCACTAAGCAGAAGCGTCAAAAACCATGGATTCAACCCAGTAAACTCGGAGAAAAAGCAGGATCAACCCGAGAAGCGCGCGCCACATCACCATTCGCACGCACAAGCCATCGATTCGACCCTAATCGATTTGAAGGAGATCGATTCGAACAAGATGCATCAACCGAAAATGCAATCTTGAATCGATCATAACTCGAGATCTACAAGTCCAAATGCTATGAAATTTTCACAGGAGCTTGCATACATGTTGAAGAATGTCCACACCAAATTTCACCTCGATTGGACACTTTTTTGATCGACTCGAACTAGAGTTCGAATCGATCCCAAAGTGGGCCCGGATTTCCTGAGGCCAGGCGTGTGGTCCCCCCTCACGTGCCAGAAGCGGTCTCCCCGAATTTTAGGTGAAATATCAACCTCCTACACCTATAAATAGAGCCCCTGGTCATTCACAAAGGGGATCGGAGAATTCTTAGAGAAAAAGTACGCCTGGACGCTGCCAGAATCACTCTATATCATCTTCACTGCTGCTAATTTCGAATCTAAGTCTATTATCTACTGTACTTCGCTCTAGAACATTTGTAATCTTCAAGTATTAAGCAAAGCGATAAAACTTCATAGTGGACGTAGGCAAATCGCCGAACCACTCTAAACTGTTGTCTCCCGCGCAATTTACTTTTCTGTGACTTGAAGTTTTTGTTAGATAATCCTCATTTTCAATTTGATTTCTTCATTTATTATCTCTTCAAAAACTTCCGAAGGTTTTTGCCCAATTTTGGTGCAAACACTTTGGTGCTTTCACTGAGAAAACTCAGGTTTTCTCCTGCTCTTTGGATCTATCATCGATATTGGATCAAACAAATCCAAGAGAGAGACCAGATCCTCAAATCCAAGTTCCTTCCCTGCTATTCAGATTTGCATAAAGTCTAGGAAAGGATTCTACACCTCAAGATGGTTAGCACGAGAACCACATCTACCGCCGCTGGTCAAGAAGGCCAGGATAGACAAAATCCCGCGCAATTACCTCCACCAAATCAAGATGATATCGGGCATTCAGATCCGTCAGGTCCGGTCACTCGACAAGAGTTCCAGACATTACTCCAGGAACTAACCCAAAGTCGGCAACAGTTGACCGAAAAATTGCACGCCAATGTTGAGTTGACTAATCAACTAAACCGCCAAAGGCGTAGAAAATCCAGAAGGGACCACGCCCCTCATTCTTCCACTGAAAGCTCCGCCTCCTCTGATTACAGCGGCAGATCTACCCGTCCCAGGCTAGACGAAAGCCATGCGCATACTGCTGGTCACCAACAAGCATTAACTATGGGGAAGATAAGAGTTGGCCCTTCTGCCAGTTTTCATACAGGACCCTCCTCCCGAGGAGGCACCGTTCCACAACATACTACGGATAACCAAGCCACCGCCACCGCAGCTGACATAGGGGTTGATACCCAAAATCACTCCAATCAGAACTACCACCAGCAGAAGCATGTTCCAGGACCATATGTCCCAGAAGACATCGAGCTAAGGAGGCGAGATACGGATCGTCGACAGCGCCCGATCCTACCTCGCACTGTGGAACCCGACCACACTTTGGCTCGCCACCCTTCGAATATAGCAACACCTGACCTCTCATCTATGGTACGCCAAATGATCCGCGAAAGTCAGGGCTTAACAAATGACAACTGGGGAATCTCCCGAAGTCATACTCCGTTCACTGATGACATATTATATGCTGAACCTCCTCGTCGATTCAGGATGCCGACTCTGCCCATGTATGAAGGAAGTTCCGACCCTAACCAACATATTCTGAAATACGAATGGTCGATGACTGCTGCAAGAGCTGATGACGCAGTAAAATGCTGTAGTTTTCCCATTTCTTTAGGGGGAATTGCGACGATGTGGTTTACACGATTACTACCACGATCTATCTCTTCATTTGACCAATTGGCTACTAAATTTGTTGAACAGTTCCGTATGCACATTGCCAGGCCTAAAGACGTAAATACTTTATCTAGTGTCACTCAACGTCTAGGAGAGACACTCAGGCGATATTTGGAAAGATTCAATGCCGCTTGTGCGGAGATCACTAACCCCAATGATAATTCAATCTTGATGGCCTTGACTAAGGGGATTGACCCCGACTCTGAATTTGGAAATTGGCTGGCTGGGAAGCCTCCCGCATCGTTGGATCGTTTCTACTCTAAAGCCGCTCAATTCTTAAGGCGTGAGGATGCGAAACAATATAGGAGCAGGACGATGCGAGACCCGGCAATGAAGGAATTCAAAGCAATGTGGCGGTTAAACAGTCAGGGGAGAGCTCTGGAAAAGTACAATTGAATATTCAAAACAAGCAAACCCAGCCGAGGAACGACAATAATAGAAATAAGAAGAAAGATCAGAATCGTGGCCCACGGCGTAGGGCACAAATGTTTGAAAGCTATACACCACTGAACACGTCACTGGAAAACGTGTATCTACAAACTTGTAATGCGATGTAGTACAAGAAGCCGACTCCGAAGCCATCGTCGGAGAGACAGATTCAAACAGGAAAGTTTTGTAGATTTCACGAATGTTACGGACATAATACTAATGACTGTAGACATTTGCAAGATCTCATTGAAAAACTGATCAAGGAAAGGAAGTTAGATCAATTCGTGCGGACGCCACAAGCTGGTGATGTGGGTCCGTCAAACCAAAACCATGCACAAAACCAAGAGAGACAGGAAGAGCCCGCACGTATAAGCGGGAGGTTGGTTATTAATACAGTTAGTGGTGGTCCTCATCCTGCTGACCGAAGCTGGAGGGAAAT
Organism: Allium cepa; assembly: GCA_030765085.1. Classification (NCBI taxonomy): domain Eukaryota; kingdom Viridiplantae; phylum Streptophyta; class Magnoliopsida; order Asparagales; family Amaryllidaceae; genus Allium; species Allium cepa. The sequence continues at coordinate 866,481,349 of CM060943.1, read as the reverse complement.
GGAATCATACACCAATTCAATCAGGCATGTGGATTTCGAGAGTTGCAGTACGCTTGATGTAGGGGCCCTGGCCAAACAACAGAAAACGATGGCAGATGACATCGTATTCAGAAACCGAGATGCTGATAAGGTCGAAGCCCCAACTATAAACCCACTAGTCATATCTGTCCAGGTTGGTCCTGCTTGGATGAAGAGGATCCTGGTGGACAGTGGGAGTTCAGTAAATATCTTGTTTAAGAGAGCATATGATCAAATGAAGATGGAAGCCAAAGATTTGAAGCCTTGTCAATCTAGAATCCATGGCTTCGATGGAAGTGCTAATATACCCACTGGAGTGGTGGAGTTGCCAGTGGAATTGGGAGTCGGAGAACGCCGAAGAGTCCGAATGTTACAGTTTGTTGTCTTAGATATCCACTCTCCGTACAATGCTTTTTTGGGCCGACCGGTCCAGGTCGAATTTAGGTCGGCAATTGCCCCATGGTGTTTAACTTTGAAATTCCCCATTGATTGTGGGATTGGGGTCATTCAGGGAGATCAGGCTGCTGGGAGAGCCTGCTATGTTGCCGAACTGCGAGAAGCGCAGCGAAAGGAGAAAGGAAAGGGCGTGGATGAATCTCTCTGCGTCTGTTTCACCGACGATTGACAATTAGTGCCTGGGCCTCGGCTCGGGCACCACGACCAATTCTAGAAGGATCTTGACCCAGAGACACCGAAGATAATAATGAGTCTAAAGAAAGTCAAGCTTGCCCCGCCGAGCTGACGATTGATGTTCCAATTGATGATGATGATGATTCAAAAATGTTAAAAATTGGGTCTCAGCTAAACCCACAAGCACAACAGGAATTGGTCGAATTTCTCCAAGCAAATCTAGACGTATTCGCTTGGACACACTCTGATATGTGTGGAATTTCGTCGGACATCGCGAGCCACGCCTTAAATGTTGACCCACGGTATATCCCGGTCAAACAAAAGAGACGCAGTATGGATCTAGAGAGATCTGCCGCCCTCAAAGGAGAAGCTGATAAGCTAAAGGCGAATGGGTTTGTCCGGGATGCTTTGTATCCGGAGTGGGTATCGAACCCTGTACTTGTCCGAAAACCGAATGGGAAATGGAGAACGTGCATTGGTTACTCAGACTTAAATAAGGCATGTCCAAAGGACAGCTTTCCACTCCCCCGAATCGATCAACTTGTGGATTCAACGGCCGGACACGAATCACTATCTTTCATGGACGCTTATTCTGGTTACAATCAGATACCCATGCATGTGCCCGACCAAGAACATAAGAGCTTTGTAACTGACCTGGGACTATACTGCTACAAGGTCATGCCTTTTGGGTTAAAGAATGATGGGGCAACTTACCAACGCTTAGTCAATCGAATGTTTGCCGACCAGATCGGAAAAACTATGGAAGTTTATGTAGATGATATGTTGGTAAAATCGCGATACTCCACTGATCATGTCAAAGACTTAGAGTCAATGTTCAATGTCCTCCGGAGATACGGGATGAAGCTTAATCCGCTAAAATGTCATTTTGGAGTCACATCCGGAAAATTCCTTGGGTTCATCGTCAACGCCCGAGGAATAGAGACCAACCCCGAAAAGATTTGGGCGATCAGGAATCTTCAAACTCCAAGGACTATAAAACAGGTTTAGAGTGTTAATGGAAAGGTTGCAGCACTGAGTAGGTTCATCTCGAAATCAACTGACAAATGCATACCCTTCTTCGACCTGATCCGAAAAGGAAAACGAAACTTCGAATGGACTACGGAATGTGAGAGCGCATTTCAATCACTAATTCAACATCTTTCCACACCGCCGATTCTTTCAAAACCTGTTGATCATGAGCAGTTATACCTCTATCTGGCAGTATCTGAAAACACCATCAGTGCTGCGTTGGTTCGGGAGGAAGACCGAGTGCAAAGACCGGTCTACTATGTTAGTAAGCTATTAACCGGAGCCGAGAGAAATTATCCAAGGTTAGAAAAATTGGCATACTGCCTAGTCATCGCCTCGAGGAAGCTCCATCCATATTTTCAGGCTCATCCCATCACCGTGTACACCGATCAGCCGTTACGACAAGTCCTCACACGACCTGAGACGTCTGGCAGGTTACTAAAATGGAACATTGAACTGAGTCAATTCGACATCACATATATTCCGAGGAGAGCCATACACGGTCAAGTCCTAGCAGATTTCATTGCCGAATTCACTGTTCCTGAAGACTTGCCTGAAACTAGTAAATCCCCCGAATACATATGGAGGCTATATACTGATGGTGCATCCAACGATCGGTGCTCGGGCGCAGGGATAGTGCTTGAAACCCCCGAGGGCCGATCCATATGCTACGCTTTAAAGTTTGATTTCCGTGCAACCAACAATGAAGTTGAATATGAAGCTTTACTTACTAGGTTAAAGTTAGTCCGTGACCTAAGAATTATTGCTGTGGAAATCTACTGTGATTCCCAGTTGGCAGTATGCCAAGTTCGGGGTGAATACCAGGCCAAAGATCGAAGACTAGCCGCTTACCTAGCCCGAGTCCGGGAGATGCTTGATCATTTCGATTATTATACCATTTTCTACGTACCTCGAGAGCACAATCAGAAAGCCGATTCGTTGGCAAAGTTGGCAAGCACAGGCGAAGCTCAACACTTGGGACTTGTTCCTGTCGAAACTTTATCCTCTCCGAGCATTGATCGAACAGAGAATGATTTCACATTTGAAGCTACTTCCGGCAGGGAATCATGGATGAGCCCCTACCAATATTACATTGAGTGTGGTATATTACCCGAGCGTCGAAGTGAGAAAAGACAAATTCTTCGGAAAGCTTCACGATTTGTCATTCAGAATGGAGTTATGTATCAAAGGGGATATTCTGTTGCTCTTCTCCAGTGTATCGCACACGATGAAGTCAAACGAATATTACACGATGTGCACGAAGGAGAATGTGGCGATCACACTGGGGAGCAAGCACTTGCCAAGAAGATACTCCGATATGGATATTATTGGCCTACCGTAAATCGCGATGCTATGGACTATGCCAAAAAATGTGATAAATGCCAAAAACACGCTCGGATTCCTAGAGCCTCACCTACTGAGATAACCCAAATGGTCAGTCCATGGCCATTTGCAATATGGGGAATCGATATAATTGGTGCATTGCCTTTAGCTAAAGGTGGCGCGAAGTACGCCATCGTCGCAGTTGATTACTTCACCAAATGGGCTGAAGCTGAACCTCTTGCAACGATTACGACAAAGAAAGCAATCAACTTCGTGGTACGCAACATCATCTGCCGGTTTGGTCTCCCGCATACTATTATCACCGATAATGGAGCCCAATTCGACAGTACTGAATTCAAGAACTTATGTCAACGATTTCACATCCATAAGAAATTCTCTGCAGTAGCATACCCTCAAGAAAATGGTCAAGTTGAAGCCGTCAATAAGGTTATCAAGTCTATTTTGAAGAAACGGCTGGAGAAAGCCGGGGGCAAGTGGGGATATGAACTGCCTATGGCTCTATGGGCTTACCGAATGACTCACAAAACTACAACCGGACACACTCCTTTTTCTCTATCTCGTGGCTATGAGGCCGTTATTCCAATCGAAGTGGAAGTTCACTCTCATCGTGTGTGACATATTATGATCCGAAAACGAATGCCATATTACTTGCTGAATCTCTGGACCTACTCGATGAGAAGCGTGAAGAAGCTGATTTGAGGGCAGCCGCATATCGGGGTCGAGTCGCTCGAATATACAATGCCAAGGTCCGACCGCGAACCTTTGAACCCGGCGATCTCGTACTCGAGAGAATTTATCCGGTCCCTTCGCACATGAAGCCAAATTGGGAAGGGCCGTATGTGATTTCACAAAAATGAGATGGCACGTTCAAGTTGTCAACCACTGAAGGTCTTACTTTACCAAGAGCTTGGAATAGCGAAAGTCTCCGTCGCTACTACACATGACAGGCATTATTTATCTATTTTTAGTCAATTTCTTCCTTTGCATTTTATTTTTGCATTTCAAAGTTTGAACTTGTAATAAGGCAACTGATTTTTCCATGTTTCTTTCATTTCAGCAATAAAATGCCATCTCTTCGAGCCAAAATTGTGATTCACTGAAAATAACGTATAATATCACGATGCACGGAGAGCTAAGTTCCATCACGCGGTGGGATTTATTCGAATAGGGAGTGACTGTAATAGACCGGTCACTTACTAAGTGAAACCCGAGCTCGGGGTCAGAACACTACGCCAGCATTTACAAGGATTGATACACGACAATCCTTTTATTAACTCCAAATTCCCAGAGTGCGAATTGGAGTATAGACATCCAATAACTCGTTCCCAGAGTGCGAACGGACTCCAAATTCCCAGAGTGCGAATTAGAGTATAAACATCCAACAACTCATTCCCAAAGTGCGAACGGACTCCAACTTCCCAGAGTGCGAATTGGAGTATAAACATTCAATAACTCGTTCCCAGAGTGCGAACGGACTCCAACTTCCCAGAGTGCAAATTGGAGTATAAACATTCAATAACTCGTTCCCAGAGTGCGAACGAACTCCAACTTCCCAGAGTGCGAATTGGAGTATAAACATTCAACAACTCGTTCCCAGAGCGCGAACGGACTCCAAATTCCCAGAGTGCGAATTGGAGTATAAACATCAGATCCATCATTCCCAGAGTGTGAACGAATTCCTAAAAAGCCCAAATAGGTGTGACTGGCCATCTATCGGCCAACTCTACCTTCCCAGAGCGTGAATGGAGTACAAACATAAATTATAGGTTCCCAGAGCGCGAACCCAAACATACATGCTATCTCCAATTCCCAGAGTGCGAGTTGGAGCACAAATACTACGTCAAAGTTCCCGGAGTGCAAACCGAAATATCAATACTAACTCCAAGTTCCTGGAGCGTGAAGCGGAGTATAAACATCAATTCCAGGTTCCCGGAGCGCGAACCGTGTTACAAACATCGATAACTCTCAAATCTCGAAGTGCGAATCGGACTATCGATCTCAAGTTATCCTAAGTCCCCAGAGCGTGGACATGTGCTTAAGATTCGCAATAAATGCGATCAACCACCAAGATGCAAATGTTGTTCCCCGAAACTTGGGGGGCAAAAAAGCTTAAGTGTTAATCGCTAACTGAAGCAGTACAATGCCCGGAGTACAACTCATTCATCAATTATGACACGAAATTATGTTTTTCATACTTGGCAGATAAAAAACAAACAGTGCAAACACTTAAGTATAAGAAAAGAGCAACTTCTCATTCCATCAACTAACAAAAATAGGTTTGATTACATGGCAAGTCAAAAGATTTCAATTAAGTGGAGGCCGAATCCACACACATACACGGCTCTAAGAGAACAAAAGAAGAAGTAAAAGAATTGCTATCTATAACTACATGATAAATCAGGAAGCTCACTCCTTCTTCTTCCGAGGCTTCTTCTTTGGAGTCGAGCCACTGGACCCACTACCCGGCTTCCTACGAGATTTCTTGCCCTTCTTTGGAACATCCTCCGGATCTGGCATAATATCAACATCTTCCTCAGAGCTGGAGGGGACAGAGATCCTTTTGGAAGGACGAACTGAAGGCGTAGGAGCTGTGACGGGTGTCTGTTCGGCAATGCTTGAGACGGTCACCGTGCCATCGGGAGAGATCACCATTAGAGAAGATAAGCTTGAGGGGGCAGTGTCGCTTCCAGAACCACCGACCATTGTCATTGTGGCCATCTCAGCGCTTATCTCAGCTAAAATCTCTTCTTCTCGAGACAACTGAGCTGCGCTGGATACGCTGGTGGTCGTCATGACAGAACTGAAAATTGGAGTAGCTCCATTCATCACGAATGAAGGATCAGGAATAGGGTCAAGAGAATGACCAAGTAGCTCCTCAATCATTTGAGCATCGAATGACATCGAGCTCACCTCTCCAATGTCACCGGCCATGGCAGCAGTTGAAATTGCTTCGTTGACAATAACTCCATGCGTAGGATATAGGACCGGAGGAACTGGGGGCATGGACGCGGCACTTTCGGTCACTGAACAAAGGGAGCAAAAATAATCGGTCCAGTAAATTCTCTCAAAAATCGTTACTTTAAGACATGAGGGAAATAATCAAAGTACCTTCCTTACCTTGCCTTGGAGCTTGAACAGGTTCGAAGACAGCAGTCTTACCAGAAGAAAACCCCGGTTGGTCCGGATTGTAAGCAGGAATGACTTGTGGGTCAACCGCGGCGATAACTTCGGACGAAGTCGGGATAGGAACTTTGATATTCTCACTATGATACGCGACACCCGAACCTTCACCGATCTCTGTTTGATGGATGCCAAGTTTTTCTTTCTTGACGGAGATTATCGCCTCATGAAGAGTTATCCTCTCTTCCTCGCTAAGCAGACGTGACTCGACCTCAAACTCATCTAATACTCCATCCGGGCAAGACATCCTCTTGTTCTCCACTAACTTTTTCCAGGCACTGTAGAGAAGCATAGAGTAATCCCCTAGCCAGGCAAGATTTCTGTGCTCTAACACTGTAACGACCCATATTTTACGTATCGAAAGATCGTAAAACCGTTGTTATTAGGTCGTTAGTGTTGTTAAGTCATCTAGAGTTTTAAGTCGACCAGAGCTTAAGTCGTCCAGAGGTTAGGTCGTAGAAGATCTTGAGTGTTGAGCGACCTAAAGATAAGGCAGAGCAACCCAAGGAAGTCGGCGACTTAAGGGTTTAGGCGACCAAAGGAGTTAGATTGTGTGATAGCTTAGGTCGTGTGATAGCTTGGGTCGTATAGTAGCTTAGGTCGGTGGAGCGACTTAAGGGGGGTTGGAGCGACTTAAGGAAGTTAACGACCTAGTAGTTAGCGGCTTAAGGGGTTTAACGACCTAGTAGTTAGCAGCTTAAGGGGTTTAGCGACCTAGGAGTTAGCAGCTTAGGGGAGTTAGCGACCTAAGAGAACTAGCGGCATAGGTAAACGACCTAAGGAGGTTAGCGAATTAGGAATTAGCGGCATAGGTGAGCGACCTAAGGAAGTTGGCGACCTAGGGATTAGCGGTATAGGAATAGCGACCTAGGAGATTGAACGAGTTAACAACCTAAGGGGGATAGGTCGGTTGAACGACTTAAGGATGATAGCTTAGGTCGTTGAAGTTTAGGTCGTGGAGACCTTTTGTTTAAGTTAGGTCGTAAACGACCTAAGTTAGATTCTGTGTATGTGTTAGGTCGTAGAGTCGCGTGAAGGCTTGAATGTTAGGTCGCGCATATACTCGAGTTGATAGGTCGTACGTCGTGGGGTTTCGTTAAGTCGTTAGGTCGTCCAGACGACTTAGGTAGGAACGCGGCTTGTATGTTAGGTCGCGCATGTGTTAGGTCGTATTTGTGTTGGGTTGCGTGATGGCTTGAACCGTTAGGTCGTGTTTTAAGTCGCGCATAGGCTCGAGTCGTTAGGTCGTAGGTCGGGGGAACCGTTAGGTCGTAGGTCTGGGATTTTTAGGTCGTGAACGACTTAAGAGCGAACGACCTAAGGGGTTTTTCGGCCTATAAATACACGGGTTAGCTTCATTTTTGGGATCCGGATTTTGAAGCGACGAAGTTCTGCCATTTTGTGAGCTCGAGTGCTACACTTCTTCACTTCTTTTCTACACTTTAATCTTGTGCTTCCTTCCATCCAAATCGAAGATCCAAGATCTTAGATTGAAGATCTCCATCCATCGAAGAGGGATTTCGTCGTTTGAAGCGAAATTTTGGCAGGTCGAGCTAGATCCTTCGCTATCCAGATTTGGAGTGTGTTGCTTTTAAGGTGTTTAGGTGATTCGGTGAGTGGTGGTTATCTCTCACACGGACCCAAAGGAGTATATTGGATTGGTGGCTTGATTTTGTGTTAAAAATAGTAATTTCATGCATTTTCGTAAGCCTAAGTATAGATCCATGGTTCATGAAGATTTGACATCCATTATAATACATGTTAGCCTATGCAAGTTCATCCATCAAGTTGTAGAGATATTATTCATGATTATGCTTGTTAGATTTAGACTCTTTATTTACAAGATTGCCATTTTTGTTATAATTGCTTTTAGATCATGTTTGAATGCTTAATTACTTGGATTAATGATTGACTTAATTGGTTGTTATAAATTAGTTGATTAGTGGTTGGATTTGGACAAGTTGGTCGGAGATGATTCAAAGGCTAAGGGGGAAGCTCTTGAATAGAAAAGCTGCATATGTAGTGGATGATAAAGCTCATATGGACGGATTTGATGATGATGTTAAGATTGAGCTTTTCTATGAATGAGATGAGGCGAGGCATGATGTGAGGTAGCTTTGGTATAATCCAAACGGAATCATTCCAAGCATGTTGATAACTCGAGGGATGGATCGAGTTTGTGGATAATGGTTGGCTCGAGAGGCGCTTGAGCTAGTTTGAGAATAGTCGTCGAGGAGGATGACTAGAAGGCTGAGATTTCATCGTTATTGAAGGTTATAGCAGACTCAAAGCAAGAGTACGCAAGGCAGATTCGATAGTCCCAAAAGATTATAGTTGGTGGTCGAGTACTCTGGGCAGATTCGATAGTCCTAGGCACGGGCTGCGACGACGTGCTGAGTTTTGTCTAGAACCGGGATTACCATTAGCCCTTGACGGACGGCTGCCGGTCATTCAATTAACGATGGTATTGAAGCAATGATAACAGTGATAGCCAGAGTCATGGATGTTTGGATGTTTTGGTTGTATCGTCATTCGGTCTCAAGAGCGATGGTTTCCGGGTGCTTATCTGATCTTGGTTTAGGCCTTGGGGGTTTGTACTTGTAAAACATCGACCTTGACTCGAGTGATAATTTCTTTACTTCAAATGTCTGATTTGCTATGTTTACTTCTGCTTAGTGTGTCTGGGTGTTATCACTGTAGAAAGAGGTGGAGTGGGAGGGTTAGGTTCCTATTCCTTTTACCTTTATGTTCTTTTGGTATGTTGTTAGCTAAATTACCGCTCACTAAGACTGTTGTCTGACTCAAGGTTTTATGTTCAACTCTCATTACCTTGGGCTGTTCATCCATTTTGGGATGGGCAGACTAGGTAGCAGGTGACAGGTGCTGTTCTTAGTAACCAACGATGCAGATGACGAAGACGAGCTGGAGGCTTGCATATTATTTTCTTACTATATGTACTGGATGTTCCGCTGCTTGTATATTCTCTGGGTGATATGTAGTGAGGCTTGATGTATTAACTATTCAGATTTTTGTATCAAACTACTATGAGGCTTATTTGACGAGATTCTGTTTTGTGGAGCTTCACTATATATATATATTTTCTATTGTATTTTACCCATGCGCTGTGAGTAATACGATAGACTCCGCTGTTTTTACCCTACCTTGATGATCATCCATGGCTGCCTGGCACACTTTACAACGCACTATTTCCTTTTTTAGTGCAGGAGTCATGGGCGGTCGTCACATTTGGTATCAGAGCTTTGGTTAATCGATTTTAGCCAACGCGCGCTGACGTAACTACGTATGAGAGACGTAATTGTATTTTTATGGATGATTACTATATATAATATAGTGGCTTAGAAGGATTTGAACCTCTTATGCAGTTGTTTCTCAAGGTGCACTAATCGTTTTTTTATAGATATTAAGAATGAGTCGAAGAGAGAGACCAGCTGCTATGGAAGGCCGTGCTGCTGAGGGGGTTGCTGAGTATGCTGCTATGTTCGAGACTATGATGAATTCGATCATGAGGAGGATGCCAGCTCCGGGGCCAGCAGTAGATGTTGGGGTTCAAGTTCAAGCTCCAAGACCGGTGGATTTTGCTAAGTTGTGTAAAGACTATACTGCTCTTGGAGGGAAGGTTTTCTTGGGAACAGAGTCAACCATTGAAGTCCAGAGATGGATAGATGCTTGTAGAAAAATCTTTGGTGATTTGGGAATTGAGGATGCAACCAAAAGGAAGCTCGCATCAAGACAGCTTCAAGGGAGAGCTTCTGACTGGTGGAACTCTATCACCATTGATACTCCGGAGGAAGAAATTACTTGGGTGCAATTCCAAGCCAGATTTGAAGCTAAGTTCATTTCTACAGCTCAGAAATCCATTCTTTTCAAGAAGTTTGTGGAGCTCAAGCAAGGAGGAAGACCAGTTCTTGAGTATGTTTCTGAGTTTGAAGCCTTGTCCAAGTATGCCCGGTCGTATATTGAATCTCCATATCAGAAGAACGAGAAGTTTGTGACAGGCTTGGACATTTATCTAGGGAGGCAGTTGGTGGATCATCTGGACGATCCATTTGAGAAGCTTGTGGAGAAGGCTCTCAGGCACAAGAATCTGTTTCCTAAAGAAGGATCTGTTGTTGCTATGACCAAGGAGGCGTCTAAACCACAGCAAGGTGGAAACAAGAAGAGGAAGCAGCAGCAGCAGAAGGGTAAGGATGGCCAGAAGAGGCCGAAGGGCGAAGTGACCTGCTACAATTGTTAGCAGAAGGACCATTTCTCCAAAGATTGCAAGAATCCAAAGGTGCCGGTGAAGTGCCATAACTGTGACAAGCCGGGGCATATCAAGAAGAATTGTCCAGAACCAAGGAAGGACAGGCAGATTATGCAAGCTTATGCTTTGGGGGCTGTGCCATCATCTTCAAAAGCTCCTACTGTAGAAGAGAAAGGAAAGAGTGTGGTGGTACAAGGTACCCTTTCCATTTGTGGTGTTCCAGTTAGAGTGTTATTTGATACTGGGGCATCGCATTCTTTTGTTTGTAATGAACTTGTATGCCGGTTGGGTTTAGAACCGGATATTGTTGATAGACCATTGGTTGTGACTAATCCAGTTGGGGGTTCGTCCTGTCTGTGTATGATATGTCGTGATCTGGTTGTATCGAGTCATGATTGCTCTTTTGTTTGTGATTGTTTTGTTCTAAACTTTGTGGGGTTTGGAATTATTTTGGGTATGGACTGGCTTACGAAGTACGCGGCAAAGGTTGATTGTAAAAGGCTAGAGGTGACAGTCGAGAATGTGGAAGGGCGAAAGGTTGTGATATGATGTAAGCATGAGGAAGGCGTCTTCGTGAGCTTCATGTATTCGCTGGTTGTTCCACGGGATGGACTGTCATCGGTGCTAGTCACAAATGGATTTGAGGATGTCTTTGATGAGGTCAAAAGGTTACCGTCGCATAGAGAGATCGAGTTTCGCATCAATCTAGTTGAAAGAGCCAGACCTATTGTGATGCCTCTTAGGCGGATGACGCCTAGGGAATAGCAAGAGTTGAAGGTGCAAGTTGATGGTCCTTTATAGAAAGGATTCATTCAGCGTAGTGTATCCGAATGGGGTGCACCAGTTGTGTTTGCAACCAAAGAAGATGGATCGTTAAGGTTGTGTGTGGATTATCGTGAGCTGAATAAAGTGACTAAGAAGAACAAGTATCCATTGCCGAGAATAGATGACTTGTTTGATCAGCTTCACGAAGCCAAGGGTTTTCTCAGATGGATTTGGCAACGGGATTTCACCAATTAAGAGTGGCAAAGGATAGTGTGCCAAAGACTGCTTTCAGGACACCGTTTGGTTTTTTTGAGTGGCTGGTAATGCCGTTTGGATTGACCAATGCACCAGCATATTTTGTGAATCTTATGAATAGAGTGTTCAGGGATCAGTTGAACAAGTTCGTACTAGTGTTCGTGGATGATATTTTGATTTATTCCAATAATGAAGAAGAGCACAAGACGCACTTGCGTATTATTTTGGAAACCTTGTGGAAACATCAGCTGAAGGCTAAGTTTTCGAAATGTCACTTCTGCAAGAGCGAAGTGATGTTCTTAGGCCATATTATCTCTGGAAGTGGAATAGCGGTTGATCCCGCCAAGGTGGCAGCAATCCAGGATTGGGTTAGACCTAAGAATGCATCTGATGTGAGAAGTTTTCTTGGATTAGCAGAATACTATCGTCGATTTATCACAGACTTTTCCAAGGTAGCTGCACCATTAACAGGATTGACGAAAAAGAACCAAGTATTCAGATGGGATGCTAAGTGTGAGCAAGCTTTCGGAATCCTGAAAGAGCGACTAACAAGTTCTCCTGTTTTGACTATTCCAAGTGGAAATGATGAGATGGTGGTTTACACCGATGCATGTGGTACTGGACTTGGAACAGTACTGATGCAGAAGGGTAAAGTTGTTGCGTATGCAAGTCGACAACTGAAGCCGCATGAAGGAATTATCCAACTCATGATTTGGAGTTGGCGGCGATTGTATTTGCTCTAAAGATATGGAGACATTACCTATTGGGAGTTCGATTCGAGTTGTTTACAGATCATATGTCGTTGAAGTATCTTTTCCCCCAAAAGGATTTGAATCTTCGACAGCAACGATGGCTAGAGTTTTTGGCATCATTTGATTTTGGTATAGCCTATACTCCGGGAAAGGGTAATGCAGTGGTAGATGCGTTAAGTCGAAGACAGGCGGGATTGGGAGCCATGTTTTCAGAATGGAAGAGTCTCGAGTATTTGGCTGGATTTGACTTCAGGCCCAGATGTGAATTGGAACCTAAGATGTTGGCAAACTTATCGATAAGACCTACTCTTATGGAAAGGATTGGCGAGAGCCAAAAGTGAGACGATAAGCTTGTCAAGATTATCCGTGATTTGGAATCTGGGTTGGACCCAGAGAAGGATAAAGGATTCGAGGTCGATCGAGAGGGTTGGCTTCGGAAGCAAGGACGATTAGTTGTTCTCGATATAGATGAATTGAGAGATGAAGTTCTAAAGGAGAGTCATCACTCGAAGCTGACAATTCATCCAGGTGGAAACAAGATGTATCGGGATATGAAAAGAACCTATTACTGGGAAGGTATGAAGAAGGATGTTGGAAATTTTATTTCCAAGTGTATGAACTGCCAGTTGGAAAAAGCCGAGCAGAAGAAGCCCAGTGGATTGCTTCAGCCTTTAGAAGTCCCTACATGGAAGTGGGAGCAAATATCGATGGATTTTATCGATGGGTTACCTAGAACAAGAGCGGGAAATGAAGGGATTTGGGTCATCATAGATCGTTTGACTAAGAGTGCAAGATTTATTCCTGTTCGATCAACTAGCACTGTATTGAAGTTGGCTGAGCTGTATGTTAAGTGGATAGTTCGATTCCATGGTATTCCGAAAAGTACAGTGAGCGATCGAGACCCATTGTTCACTAGTGGATTTTGGAAGAGCTTCCAGGAAGTTTTGGGAACCGAGTTGTGTTTGAGTACAGCTTATCGCCCCCAAACAGATGGTCAGACCGAGAGAGTCAACCGAGTTTCGGAAGATCTCCTCAGAGCATGTGTTTTGGACTTCGGAGGATCATGGGAAGATCATCTTCATTTGGTGGAATTTTCGTATAATAACAGTTACCAGTCCAGCATTGGTATGGCGCCGTATGAAGCATTGTATGGAAGACCGTGTAACTCTCCGACATGTTGGTTGGAAATGGGAGAAAAGTTGATACTTGGGCCAGAAATGATTCAACAGACTTCGGATTGCATAGAGATCATTCGGCAACGAATGAAGGCAGCCCAAGACCGTCAGAAAAGTTATGCCGATAAGCGTCGTAAGGATTTGGAGTTCGGCGTAGGTGATATGGTTTTTGTGAAGATTTCTCCACTGAAGAATGTTATTCGATTCGGGAGGAAAGGGAAATTGACTCCGAGATTTGTTGGACCATTCCCGATCATCGAGCGAATTGGAAAGCTCGCCTATAAATTGGAGTTACCAGAAAAGATGTTGGGTGTGCACAATATTTTTCATGTATCGTATCTACTGAAGTATGTGCACGACTCGAATACAGTGGTTTCTGCTGATAGCTGTGAAGATTTTGAGGTTAATCCAGTTGTTAAGAGACCTCGTAAGCCGCTTCGTGTTATGGAAACTGACACGAAACAGCTTAGGAGGAAGGTAGTTAGGTTGCTCAAGATACAATGGAGTGATGATGCTAACGACTGTACATGGGAGGTGGAATAGAGGATAAAGGTCGACCATAAGGTATGACCATAAGGTGTCGTAATGGAGGTATGACCATAAGGTGTCGTGTCATCTCATGACATTGTAACTTGTTCTAGTCTTAGAATTCTGCATGGTAGGCTAGTAATTGGATGCATGGTTTGTTGGTTGTTATGGATGGTAGGCATGCAGAATAGTTTTTGGTTCTTGTTTGTTTGGAATTTCGGGGGCGAAATTCCTAAGGGGGAGAGAATGTAACGACCCGTATTTTACGTATCGAAAGATCGTAAAATCGTGTTATTAGGTCGTTAGTGTTGTTAAGTCGTCCAGAGTTTTAAGTCAACCAGAGCTTAAGTCGTCCAGAGGTTAGGTCATAGAAGATCTTGAGTGTTGAGCGAACTAAAGATAAGGCAGAGCGACCCAAGGAAGTCGGCGACTTAAGGGTTTAGGCGACCTAAGGAGTTAGATTGTGTGATAGCTTAGGTCGTGTGATAGCTTGGGTCGTATAGTAGCTTAGGTCGATGGAGCGATTTAGGGGGGTTGGAGCGACTTAAGGAAGTTAACGACCTAGTTGTTAGCGGTTTAAGGGGTTTAACGACCTAGTAGTTAGCGGCTTAAGGGGTTTAGCGACCTAGGAGTTAGCAGCTTAGGGGAGTTAGCGACCTAAGAGAACTAGCGGCATAGGTAAACGACCTTAGGAGGTTAGCGACTTAGGAATTAGCGGCATAGGTGGGCGACCTAAGGAAGTTGGTGACCTAGGGATTAGCGGTATAGGAATAGCGACCTAGGAGATTGAACGAGTTAACGACCTGAGGGGGATAGGTCGGTTGAAGGACTTAAGGATGATAGCTTAGGTTGTTGAAGTTTAGGTCGTGGAGACCTTTTGTTTAAGTTAGGTCGTAAACGACCTAAGTTAGATTCTGTGTATGTGTTAGGTCGTTGAGTCGCATGAAGGCTTGAATGTTAGGTCGCGCATATACTCGAGTTGATAGTTCGTAGGTCGTGGGGTTTCATTAAGTCGTTAGGTCGTCCAGACGACTTAGGTAGGAACGCGGCTTGTATGTTAGGTCGCGCATGTGTTAGGTCGTGTTTGTGTTAGGTTGCGTAATGGCTTGAACCATTAGGTCGTGTTTTTAGTCGCGCATAGGCTCGAGTCGTTAGGTCGTAGGTCAGGGGAACCGTTAGGTCGTAGGTCTGGGATTTTTAGGTCGTGAACGACCTAAGGGGTTTTTCGGCCAATAAATGCACGGGTTAGCTTCATTTTTGGGATCCGGATTTTGAAGCGACGAAGTTATGCCATTTTGTGAGCTCGAGTGCTACACTTCTTTACTTCTTTTCTACACTTTAATCTTGTGCTTCCTTCCATCCAAATCGAAGATCCAAGAGCTTAGATTGAAGATCTCCATCCATCGAAGAGGGATTTCGTCGTTTGAAGCGGAATTTTGGAAGGTCGAGCTAGATCCTTCGCTGTCCAGATCTGGAGTGTGTTGCTTTTAAGGTGTTTAGGTGATTCGGTGAGTGGTGGTTATCTCTCACACGGACCCAAAGGAGTATATTGGATTGGTGGCTTGATTTTGTGTTAAAAATAGTGATTTCATGCATTTTCGTAAACCTAAGTATAGATCCATGGTTCATGAAGATTTTACATCCATTATAATACATGTTAGCCTATGCAAGTTCATCCATCAAGTTGTAGAGATATTATTCATGATTATGCTTGTTAGATTTAGACTCTTTATTTACAAGATTGCCATTTTTGTTATAATTGCTTTTAGATCATGTTTGAATGCTTAATTACTTGGATTAATGATTGACTTAATTGGTTGTTATAAATTAGTTGATTAGTGGTTCGATTTGGACTAGTTGGTCGGAGATGATTCAAAGGCTAAGGGGGAAGCTCTTGAATAGAAAAGCTGCACGTGGCATATGTAGTGGATGATAAATCTCATGTGGACGGATTTGATGATGATGTTAAGATGGAGCTTTGCTATGAATGAGATGAGGCGAGGCATGATGTGAGGTAGCTTTGGTATAATCCAGACGGGATCATTCCAAGCATGTTGATAACTCGAGGGATGGTTCGAGTTTGTGGATAATGGTTGGCTCGAGGTGCTCTTGAGCTAGTATGAGAATAGTCGTCGAGGAGGATGACTAGAAGGCTGAGATTTCATCGTTATTGAAGGTTCTAGCAGACTCAAAGCAAGAGTACGCTGGGCAGATTCGATAGTCCCAAAAGACTACAGTTGGTGGTCGAGTACTCTGGGCAGATTCGATAGTCCTAGGCACGGGCTGCGACGACGTGCTGAGTTTTGTCTAGAACCGGGGTTACCATTAGCCCTTGACGGACGGCTAAAAGAAAGGTGTCGGTCATTCAATTAACGATGATATCGAAGCGATGATAACAGTGATAGCCAGAGTCATGGATGTTTGGATGTTTTGGTTGTATCGTCATTCGGTCTCAAGAGCGATGTTTTCCGGGTGCTTATCTGATCTTGGTTTAGGCCTTGTGGGTTTGTACTTGGAAAACATCGACCTTGACTCGAGTGATAATTGCTTTACTTTAAATGTCTGATTTGCTATGTTTACTTCTGCTTAGTGTGTCTGGGTGTTATCACTGTAGAAAGAGGTGGAGTGGGAGGGTTAGGTTCCTATTCCTTTTACCTTTATGCTCTTTTTGTATGTTGTTAGTTAAATTACCGCTCACTAAGACTGTTGTCTGACTCAAGGTTTTATGTTCAACTCTCATTACCTTGGGCTGTTCATCCATTTTGGGATGGGCAGACTAGGTAGCAGGTGACAGGTGCTGTTCTTAGTGACCAACGATGCTGATGACGAAGACGAGCTGGAGGCTTGCATATTATTTTCTTACTATATGTACTGGATGTTCTGCTGCTTGTATATTCTCTGAGTGATATGTAGTGAGGCTTGATGTATTGACTATTCAGATTTTTATATCAAACTACTATGAGGCTTATTTGACGAGATTCTGTTTTGTGGAGCTTCACTATATATATATATATATATATATATGTATGTATGTATGTATGTATGTATGTATGTATATGTATATATATATATATTCTATTGTATTTTACCCATGCGCTGTGAGTAATACGATAGACTCCGTTGTTTTTACCTTACCTTGATGATCATCCATGGCTGCCTGGCACACTTTACAGCGCACTATTTTCTTGTTTAGTGCAGGAGTCGTGGGCGGTCGTCACAAACACGTTGGCATTATATGTATCCAGGAGTTCGTTAAATTCGGCCTCCATCTTGAACCTCTCTGCCTAGACTTTCTCCTCCACTTCCGTTTCAACCTCCTTAACCCTTGCGACTGCTGCATCGCGCTCACCCCGAAGAGACACTGCTTTCTCACACGCTTCTTGTGCAGCCGTATTAGCATCGTCTTTTTCCTTGTTTACATCTGCAAACTTAGCCTTTAATTCCTCTAGTTCTTTAACTGCCGCATCCCGCTCGGCCTCAACATTTTTGTATCGATGGCCCGAGTCTTCTACTAAAGTGCAATGTGCCTGTTGCATCTTTTCCATCTCAACTAATGTCTCATCAACCTTTGTTAGCGACTCAACTTCGGCCTTACGGGAGGATTCCGCCTCAGATTGAAGTATATCGACAATATGGTTCTTATGAGCCAAGTCGGCTTCCAGTTTCGCAATAACTTTGGCTCGATCAAAGGCTACTTTTGAAGCTTTAATAGCCGCCTTATACCATTCCTTGTACTGAGCATAGAAGTCGCGGGTATAGCTAAGTGTTGTGGTCACGGCGTCTTCGGGAATTCTTTTAAGATTAGGAGGAAAAATACAAGCGTCGATGCAAATTTCCGGGAAGTCCTTCTTCAATTGAGCAAGTCTGGTAGCCCCTTCGCCGGATGGTTCAATAGGGGCCTCCTCCGCAGCCGTGGTCGTAACAACCTCAGTTCTAGAACGATGTGACTCAAGCCTCGAAACCTGTGAAGACGGTTGCTGTTGCAAAGGCTCAGATACCTGAATATGGCTTCGGGGTGGCAGAGGAGAACGAGAAGGGGAGCGATATCTCCGGTCTCTGTCTGAACGCTCCTGACTAGAGTAACTACGAGGATGATCCCTTGCATAATATTCTTGGCCATGATACCTCCGTTCGCGATCGCGATCGGAGTCCCCACGTCGAGATTCATAATAAGACGAAGGATGATGCACTCTTCGGAGTTTGTCTAATGTAGATTGACGGCCAGACATAGCACCTGAAAAAGAGAAGCAATTCAGTTAAATACCAGGCGAAAGCAATACGATCTGTGCGGAAGTCGCGTAGTGTTATGAAAGTGTATGCAAATGTGCAAAACCCCCGACCAACCAGAAGTGTCGACTGCACTAACGGGTAAAGGCTCGCTTATTTCTAACGCTTCTCGGAGTTCATCCAACCCGGACTCGTGGTGGAGAGATACGTATTTCGGGATAGGAATGTCATCCAGTCCTATAAAAGCGTTTCCTGATTGACAAGGAGCAGCGTCAAAGATAGTAGTTCTGGGGATCAAATGAGATACGACTACAGACTTCCATCTCTTAAATTTAGGGACAACAGCCTTGCCTTTCCGTTTCTCTTTTATTCGGGAAAGATCAGCCGCTAGCTCGGTATCAGTGGGCGTCCTTTCATCGTCGCTCATTTCTCTTATTACTATGCCGGGTTTTCTTTTCACCGTTTTCTTCTTTGTCCTCGAAGACGGTTTCTCTAACCCCTCGATAACAATGCTCTAGTTCATCTCTATTAAGCCCAGCGTCCTTAAGTTATCATCAGTTAACACCGAGTCGATGTGCCGCAAATCACTCGGGACCTCTTGTAAACTTCGGACAATGCCTTTGTAATGACCACCATCGGGCCTTGAGATGATAGCTGCAAGAAGAACACCTGATATTAGTACAAGTATTGATAACAACAGTTTAAAGAAGGCTTGTGCAATTTACGACACTTACGTCTAGACAGCCATCGCCTAGCAAACCCTAGAGGGCATCGAACAAAAAACCATTCATTTTTAAAATAACTGAGTCTGGTCCAGGCTCCCGTCACGATCTGGCAGTTTCTAACTGCTTCCAAAAAGGTGAAAGATGGGCTATCACCCCTGCTCTTGAAGTTAAATATGTGTCAAATCTCGGTTGGCCTTGGCGGACGAAAGAGATGATCCTAAATAGGACAAAAACACTGTTCAGCAATGCGTGTCCGTTGGGATGAAGTTGTGAGGGGGCGATTCCAATGAACGATAACATCTCCCTGATATATTGGTTAAATGGTGGGAGAGTTCCAGCCGCACAGGCATGACGATAGAAAACAGTATACCTCTCGGGCGGGTTGTGAGGTCTGTCATCAACGCCCGGTAGCAAAACGTCGTCCGGGGATAAGTTATGTTTCAAGCAGATCCAGCCCAGTAAGGCTTCAAAAATACTGGATGAAATGGAATCGATAGGATCCTCGATAAATATGGCTTCCGGCACTTCGTCCGAAGCCGGACCAACTACTTCGGGAGGAATGTCAGGGATTTCAAGTACTTCTGGAGGAGGCGAACTCTGTACTTCTTGTTGTTGAGAGCTCGAAGATTCCATAACTAACTAACTCATCAGAAAGCAACATTAAGCACATAGAAAACCCGTTCATTCCCAGTGTAAAGTGCGTGCGGTGCAGTGCAGTGTTGTGCATTACTTAGAAAGATTCTATAGAGTTAGAGAAAATTTGCAAACGACAGGATGTGCGAACGACAAAACTCTGAAAATCAAGACCGAAAATGACCGTCATCGCTGACCGTCACATCCTCGTCATCCAGATGTTACCAACCAATTCAAGCACAAGTCCGTTATATTTTGGTTAAGCCACAGTTCCATCGACGAGCTTCAAGAGATAGTCAAATATGCAGCCCTACAATCAAGTTCGATTATGCAAGGCAGAAGCTCGTCGGAATCAAGTATTCAAGTCTGCTAAAATTCGGCTTGAAATTAGTCATAGTTCAAGTGTTGGAGCAAGTCAGGGACAATGTTTTTTCGTATCGAGTAGGGTCGAATCGATCGCTTCGTATCGATGCAGCTCGACTAGATAAGCTTCGTATCGATCAAGGCTGGCCCGGCACGTCTTCGCATCGATGAACCTTAGATCAATGTTATTTGTATCGACCAAAGTCCTTCGAATCCATAGGGAAAATGTTCGAACCAATCAAAAATAAGAGCCTCGAATCGACCAAGTTTAAGGTCTTCAAGTCGATCGGTCTATGTGTTCGAATCAACCACACGTTACAATGGACTGATACGAACTCCAACTGCTTTCAATCGATTCGAACCACTTCACCCCACACACAATCGATACGAAGTCGTGCCCAAGATCGATTCGAACTATCCCACCCTGAATCGATATGAAGCAAAAAAGTAATCAGAATCTCCTTCTTCTCCAAGAAACATCAACACTTTTCCACGATCCACCCCTCGATTCGATCAATTCCGCTCAGATCTCATGATCCTTCGGAATTGTTCTCAGAAGAATTCAAGAATGATGGCAATTCCAATTTTATCGTTCTCGGCTTGGTCTTATCCATTAGTTACCTGCTTTGTTTTGATTATGATCAAAGGATTGAAGGCAAGATCGATTCGAAAGAGTGTCTTTCTCGAGCCTGGGAGATCGATGCGAAGAGGAAGGAAGAGTAAAAGTAAAAAGTAAAAAGTGAAAGGAGCTAAGCCCTGCGTATTTATATGGATCCAAGGGAGGAAGAGAGACGCTTCGCCTCCTGGTTGACCTGACTGATTGTAACCGGTCAAACACCAATCGATTCGAACGAGCACGTTCGTATGCACCATACTTCGAATCGATCAGGGTGGCGTTGCCACGAAGCTTCAGCGATACGAAGCAATTGAACGAAAGCTGGATTGAAGTAGCAAAATCCTATCGATTCGAAGGGCAAGATTCACAACCATCGACTCGCAACAGTTCGAAGCCCATCGATTCGAAAGACCATTTCGAATCCATTGAAAACCATCAGTGAGAATGAACGCATCGCTTCGATATGAAAAAATTACTTGTCAAATTTCCAAATCGGTTCAGGAGAGAATCGATACGAAATTCAATATCAGACAAAGCTGACAACGACACGTGGACGCACGACGTTAACAAGGGTCAAACTAACATGTGTGCATATATGTCGGACTAACATTCGATTTTATACATTCACGGGGATCGAATACTCATCTGGTTACGATTACAACAACCAGCAGCCAGGCACTATCCTGCGGCAATCAATCATATCAAAGCAAGGTTACAACCTTCGACCAAAGAGCAATGATTGTTAAGAGAGGAATCGCAGCTTTTCAAAGCACGTCATGTTCCACAAGACGTACTTTGGGGGGAAAATGTTATCCCGCTTTTTGGCAAAGCCGTGATACCAAAAGATCGATCGAAAACAAGGGACAGCTCGTCTTCGGGATTGATCATACTTAGCTTCACTATGGATATCACCGAATTTTTTCCGAGTCCAGATTGAGCTACAGTTGATAGGACATGACAAGAAAAGTCATAAAGGTCAACATCTCAAATTTCAAGTCAATCCGAGTTCATATGCTCAAGTTGTGATCAATTCAAGTTGGAGTAAATAACCCTAAGTTCGAATCCATCAGAAGATCACGAGTTCGAATCCATCAGCTTCCTCTTACTTCGAATCCATGGGATCACTCCACTTCGTATCCATTAGGTTGAAGTCCTTTGAATCCATGAAGTCACTCCACTTCGCCTCCATCAGAGCATATGAGTTTGAATCCATCAGGTGGCCAAGATTCGTATCCATCCCAATGGCCTTCCTTCGAACCCATCAAACGAACTCCACCTCGAATCCCTCAAGGCGAGATGCTTCGAACCCATGCAGTTGATTCACTTCGAATCCACCGTGTTGAGGAAGCTTCGTATCGATCAGCTATGGGATACCTCGAACGATTCGAACGAGCATCTCCTCGAATCCATTCCCTCGAATCCACTAAGCAGAAGCGTCAAAAACCATGGATTCAACCCAGTAAACTCGGAGAAAAAGCAGGATCAACCCGAGAAGCGCGCGCCACGTCACCATTCGCACGCACAAGCCATCGATTCGACCCTAATCGATTCAAAGGGGATCGATTCGAACGAGACGCATCAACCAAAAATGCAATCTTGAATCGATCATAACTCGAGATCTACAAGTCCAAATGCTATGAAATTTTCACAGGAGCTTGCATACATGTTGAAGAATGTCCAGACCAAATTTCACCTCGATTGGACACTTTTTTGATCGACTCAAACTAGAGTTTGAATCGATCCCAAAGTGGGCACGGATTTCCTGAGGCCAGGCGTGTGGGCCCCCCTCACGTGCCAGAAGCGGTCTCCCCGAATTTTAGGTGAAATATCAACCTCCTACACCTATATATAGAGCCCCTGGTCATTCAGAAAGCGGATCGGAGAATTCTTAGAGAAAAAGTACGCCCGGACGCTGCCAGAATCACTCTATACCATCTTCACTGCTGCTAATTTCGAATTTAAGTATGTTATCTGCTGTACTTCGCTCTAGAACATTTGTAATCTTCAAGTATTAAGCAATAAAGCGATAAAACTTCATAGTGGACGTAGGCAAATCGCCGAACCACTCTAAACTGTTGTCTCCCGCGCAATTTACTTTTCTGTGACTTGAAGTTTTTGTTAGATAATCCTCATTTTCAATTTGATTTCTTCATTTATTATCTCTTCAAAAACATCCGAAGGGTGTTGCCCAATTTTGGTGCAAATAGTTATGTAGTTGATAGTTGTCAGTGATATACTCCCAATTTGGTAGTGTGGCATGCTGAGTGCTGCTGTGTATCATTTTTTGATCAAAGCATGGCTTTTGTCTAAAGCGTAGCTTTGTGGACAAGATTGCATCAGGACCTCACATCCTGGAAATGGTCGAAACAGGAAAGATGCGGCAAGGTTATAAGGGCCGCTCCCTTTAGGGTGTGTCATTCTCTTCTTGAAAAGGGTGGTATCATGGTATGGAGCCCAGATACTTAACTCATGTGGTCACTGCAAATCTATTACTTTGTGATTGCTTTGTGGTTGAGAGGCGCCTCAGATAAAGGTTGCAAACGACCAGGGGATGGCATGCTCGTGTAGTAGTTACCTAGTTACATAGGTAACCCGGCCTTGTGTTGGCAGAGAGCTGGTTAAGCTCTCGAGACGTCCCTCCAGAGGCATACCCATGTGGCAGTAGGAAGTTCCTTAGCCTGACCATTTGTTGGAAATCCAATTCCCAATACGAATCCAATACTATTTTAGTTGTAGAACCTGCCATTTAACATGGCAGCTATAGTAGGCATAGTATAATGGTACCTATGTTGGATAAGGTTAATATTATACTTTCGAAATGTTTTCTGCACTATGCACTAATAATAATATCAAAAGACTTTTGCGTAGTAAGCATTTTTGACTATCATAAGGAGAAATCTCCTCCAATTCTGTGTTTGTATTGTGTGTGTGGCGGGAGGCCTTATGGTAGTTTCATTTTCTAAAAAGCATTACAGATTTAAATTTTAAAATCCTTTGTTGTTTGTTTTAAAGATAAACTGTTTTTGTTTGCTCATACCAGTCCCATGAATGACCTGGAGTTTGTTGTTCCCTTCCTAAACTCTGGGTGCCCATAATTTTCCACACGGGCAATTTAGAGTTGGATTTTTCAAATAATCGAATAGTAGGTGTAGATTCGATAGCTTTCAGCCTAAGGACTTGGCAATCGCATTGGATCGAGCTGCCACACTTCATCTTGATTGGGAGTTCGAGCTACTTCTGGATTGGTGCTTTGGAGATGGAGTTACAGTTCTGGATTCTATCCCTCTTTCTCTCTTGAAGACCATATTGGAGATATTGTTCCACTGCTGGTGTTATTTTTTCTTTCTGCTGCTATTGTCTTGTATCATATCTCTGATGTATATTGATATTCATTGTATCGTCATTGTATCTGAATATTGTATCAAATGTGGTATATCAAATGTAGTATTCATGTTCTTCCGCTGTGTTGTTATACTTAATGTGTTATAAGCCCCGGCAAACCTGATTCGACGTTTAGATCTGTGGCATTTGAATATAGGTGATATATTCGGTGTCGATTTTCAAAGGTCGAGTCAGGATCGTTTCATTGTGGATGTTATATGATAGTTAAATAACCGACTATCAATATTGGCCAATGCGTTGATCGTTTCGAAGAGACCGGGATCAGGATTAATTTTCCAAAAACCACTTCGATCCGATTTGAACGTTTTCATGAGGAAGACGAGAGCTCGGAGTCGAAGATGGAGCAGTGAAGTGCAAGGGCTAATCGCTACTAATCCTTAGGGTGATTCGAAAATGGATGTCATAGGTGTAGTGCCTTCAGTTCCGTTCGGACTGGGAACAGACTTGTATGGATGAATACTATCAGAACATCCTCAGGAGGACGATAAGCATTCTAAGTGTATGTATGCTAAAAAGGTAATGTATAGCCTCGAGCATCATCAACCCGGAATGGCTAAAACAGGGAAGGTGCATCAAGGCTAAGTGGCTAGCACCTAATTAGGGTAAGGTCATCCCTGTCTAAATATCCCTTTTTATTTGGTTGTGTGGACGGTTGCTAATCCCAACCATGGGGTGATCTTATTCAGACTATCCAGTAAGGGTAGCTTCAGTCTTACGTGGAAGGGGATCACGGTGGATCCTCGGTACTCTAATCTAGACCAGGTACTGTGACGGGCGGTACCTTAGTAGCCCTGCCATTGATGGAAACCTAATCTTCTGTCTTATTTCCGCTGTGTATGGCAGATTTATGTTCAGCTTTGTGTGGACAAGTTATTATAATTGTCCAGTATTTTGCTTTTGATTGTGTTGTACTCTGATGATGTAATGTATAAAACAGATATAGTTCTTTCTGTACAAGGATCATCCATTTATCTATTATAATTGTTCCACTGCGTTTGTGAGATTTTGATTTTTTTCTATTTCTTCTTCTACCTCCATTTTTTTCCTTCAGCAATCTGTCTTTTTCGACGCTCGATCATCGGCATATTATACAGTGGCGTATTTGTGCCGATTTTCGAGTGTCGGGAAGGGCGATCGTTACAGTGGTATAAGAGCTTAGGTTGGCGATAACCTAGGCTTTGGTGGGGAAGATAGAGTCAGTAGTACTCTTGAATGGGTTTTAGTGTAATAATAGACATGAGAGCGTAATTGTTAGTGAATATACAAACTGTTTTTATGTTGTGTTGACTTATCAGTTGAGTGTTTATGAATTCTGGTCGGTACGGGAAGTACAACCCTATTGATATGGGTTTCTAAACTCTTGAGTAAGATAAACCGACATAGTATTGTTTTAAAATGGATAAATTAAATAATTTTACCCAAAATTATATTTCGATATAAAAATAAATAATTTTCTGAAATTATATGTATTTGGATGTTTGGTTGTTAATATTATAATCAAACAAGAATCTAAAAATTCGAAATGGTTTATAACCAAATAGAATTGTATAAGAATGAGATATACAATGGAGCATAACTAAAATTTATTTTAAACCAGAATTTAAATCCTGGAGATTTTTGAAAAAAAGTGTTTTCAAATGAATTTAAACAAAGAGTTTGGGAATTTTAAGTCATGGGAATTGTTGAAATGTTTTCCAAAGTGTTTGAAGGAAATAATGGAGTGTTATTTTGGAAATATTTTTGAATTGGATTTGAACTTGGTGAGATTTGGAATTTAAAAATATTTGAAGGGTTTTTAAAGAGTAAAAGCATTGAACTCTTTTCGGTCGCTGGAGAATAACTTCGGTGATGACTGCAGCATCATCGAGGTTCATTTTTGAGTTTCCAAAGAAGGAGTTGCTACCTAAATGTTTTAAATTGGAGTGTTTGCAAAACAGGGTTTGGTTTTCTAATTCAAGATATAATTTGATACCAAAATATTTTGGATATAATTGATTTCAAAATGATTTTGAAATATTTAAATGATGGTTGGAAACTCTGGAGCTGGTTTAAAATGTTTTGGAATGTTTAAACAATTGCTTAAAAACCTTGGAAGTAAATTGGAAATGTTTACGGAATATAAATAAGTTTGATAACTTATAAAAATTTGAAATTTGTTAGGATAAGATTCAACTTGAAAAAGGTTAAATAAAAGTAAGTGTGAAAACGAAAATAGTTGGAAGGTAAGCTAATTAATTGAAATGAATTGGATGAGATTGCAAATGGAATGTAAATAATGTTTTGAACTGAAATTATTGAGTTTTGAAATTTATTAGTAAATTGGAAGGTAAATTAAATTCAAAATAGATGTAAAAGCTTAAGGAATAAGTGAAATCGAAAAATTTGTTCGAATGAGCTAAGTAAAATAATAAGGGTTTGGTAATGGAAGGTGTTTGAGATATGAATAAATTAGTCAATGGAACTAATTAAAGAAATGGTTAATTAATAATAGGTTTGAGATAAGGCAAATAGAATTCAATATTTAATCGATTTGGAAATAAATTAAGAATTGAAGATAAATTGAATTCAGAATGGAATTGAAAATTTAAGTTAAAGGGAAATAGATGTGAAAGTTTAAGTGGCAAGGTAAAAATAAATATAAGAAGTGTATAAAATATTTATAGTGAACTTAAGAAATGAATGGCGCAATTCTTAAGTAAAATCTGGAATTGGGAAAATAAACTAAGTTAATATTTGAAGATTTTAATAAAAAGTGGTGGAATGGGATAAGTGTGAATAAGTGAATAGGATTGAAAATGAGTGTGAATCAAGGAGAATTGATATAGCTAATATTCAATTGAGATAAATATGTAGGATGTACATATAATATTTTATTCGTATAGCGATTTGATCCAGATTCGAGCACAGAATTTCAAGATAGTCATATCCATCCGAGTTGGGATTTTTCACTCGATGTTCGACGGCGAACCCTTGATATAGATTTTTGATTGATTTTGAAAATTCTCTATCATAGTTTATGGCTATGCAAGGAGAATGACAGCTTCTGATCAAGAAACCAGATCTAAGTCCGCACTTGGAAGTCGGATGGACGATATTAGTTCGGAAGTGAAATTGTGTGATCGAGTGAGCGATCGGATTTGATATTGCATACGGATGAGATATGGACAACGTATGGGTTTGAGTAAAATAGATATTAAAACTTTTGTAAATAAATGTATAAAATGATTTTGAATGCTGTGATTGGATATTATTGCTAAGTAGGATATACAGGTGTTTTAAAAGCAAAAGGAAAATAGGTGTTTTGATTTCAGAAGATAAATTTGATTGTCCGACAAATGGTATGTCTTTAATTTGTAGTATGAAATTTGATGATTTTCTGATCTAGCCACATGGCTTTTGTTTTCTTTTGAAATTTGGAGGCCCATAGAGGCAATTTTGTAATTGTACCGATTTAGTCGTGCAAAGGAGATACTGGCGAAATTTTTCGAAAATTTAGAGAGTTAGAAAAATTTTGATTAAATTTTGATAATTTAAAATTTGGTTTTAAATTTAAATTTGAATTGTTGAGTAAGTGATAGTGGTGGGTACCTATAAATAAGTTTGGGAAGTTAGTAAGAGGGATAATGTGTCCTTAATAAAAAAGAGATTATGCTGGGAAATTGTTAGAAACTATTTGATTTTAGGAAAAAGTTAACGGGTTGTGGAACATTCCTCTTAACTAGTAATTTCGGGGACGAAATTCTTTTAAGGGGGAAGGAATGTGATGACCCGGAATTTGAGCATTTGAAATTCGAATATTTAATTAAATTTAAATATTTAAAAAGTTGATTATAACTTAAATTTCAAATATCTCCATTTATTGGATAATTTAAATTTGAATTTAATAATTGGAGATCGGTAAAATATGAAATTTGGGG
Source organism: Allium cepa (assembly GCA_030765085.1). Lineage (NCBI taxonomy): Eukaryota > Viridiplantae > Streptophyta > Magnoliopsida > Asparagales > Amaryllidaceae > Allium > Allium cepa. The sequence continues at coordinate 866,453,526 of CM060943.1, read as the reverse complement.
TTTCAAGCTTGTTAAAAATAACATAAAGGCTTATAAAATGTGTATTGATAATACTGAAGATAATAGAAGTTTTAAATTTGAGTTTGAAAGTATTTTGTTCAGTTTTAAAAATATATCGCTGAAATTGATATTTAAAAATAGCCTTCCAAGGCGCAGTCTCGGATTTCGACGAAATAAGTTCCAATGGGTCCATAATAGTGTACTATTATCGGATTTCAAATTTCAGAGTGTTTGGAATTGCCATGTAGCCATGCGAGATATAAACACGCTGAAATCTATATCAAAAATTCAATATAATAATTGAGTCCAAAAAGCTATTTTCTCTATACGATCGAATTAGGACTCGGAACCTTTTCCATTGCGTTCGTAATAGGGGTATAACATTGTGAACACCTAGCGGCATGCCATGATAGGAAGTCGAAAATTTTGAGCTGTTTTGTAAATAGGATATTTGGAATTTTATAATATATGTATTCAAGTCAAGCTATCATTCTCAGATTGAAACGTGTCTCCTACCCTTTCAATCATGCACCAGATGTCCACTTCGAAAAAAGAAAAGAAAATGCAACCCCCTTCCTCTTCTTCTTCTCGATTCATTGCCAATTAAAAAATGGGGAAAAAAGGTTCGTTCAAACTACGGCCACTGCATGTTAATCACAAGCCCTCCTTTCCCTTTTCTTTCTTCATTCGAACGGCTTCCTTCCTCTCTTTTTTTCTTTCTCAAATCGGCAGCAGTTATAAAAAAAACTCAAAACCAAAGCCATTCGAAGATAGTCTCGAATTTCCTCTTCTTAAATTAATTTAAAGCTCATCGAATCGATTTTGCTGATAATCAAAAATGGAGTTTGCGATTTTTTTCCCTTTCCTCCTATGTGCTAATTCGAGCTATCGATATAGCATCATAAGAAATGTCACTGTCGAAGATGGCGATAGCGAATGTCGGCGCAGCAGGGTATGTTGTGAGTCTAGTTGAAGATAAGGTTGGCATCCAGGTTCGTAGTCGCCGTCGCAATAAGAGAGGTTTCGATTCTATGGGGTGTTTGAAGGAGGGGATGTGAGGTGAACTGGAAGGTTGGTGTGTCGAGCGGCATCGAGCTCGTACCTGTAGCAGTGAGGTATTTAGCCAATTTTAATTTTTACTTATACACATGTAGGCCAAAAAAATAATATATGTATGGATGTATAAAACCCTTTTCTGTTTTAATGTAATATATAGGTATATAGGCTAGAAAGAGATTTTTATTTTCATTTCAATTTAGTATATGTTTATACATAAGATTTAGAAATAGAAATTTTAAATAGCAATATAGATTATTTCTATAAGTATATATGTATATAGATTTTGAAATATATATAGACTATTTTCTTAAGGATATGTGCTTTCAAGAATAAAAATAAAAATATATATGCATATACACATTATAAATTTACTAGTTTATTATAAAAAATACGGTATTAAGGTGATTAATTTGTTTAATTAACTCATTTATTTTTTTTTCTAGTTACTAACAGATTTCCAAAGAGGGAAATTATTAATTAAATTAAAAAGTCAGCTAAGCGAATTCGTTAAAAAGGAAATTAATTGTTCGATGTATTTCAAATATTAATAAACCGTAAATGTTTATACAAGGTCTTAAATCGTGAAGAAAACATGCCGAGATTGAAGTGGATTACAAATAAAAATAAAAAGGTGAGTTAATCTCACTCATTTGGATTAGTTTAAATAGTTAAATTTAAATTATTAGATTGGTTGCTTAAATTGAAAAGTGTTTTCAGTATGGATTGATATTATATATGGTCGTATATATATTTGCGTGATTGATACTCCCGCATTATATAGCAGATGAGACCCTATGCGCCCCCACATAATAGCGGATGAACCTTATACCGCGATGTCCTCCTCAAAGTGGGATATGGTATTTTATTTGTTGACTAATATATGTGGATGCAGGGAAAAACAGGTTGGAGGGATCCAACTGGATTCCTTAAATTATTGAAATTTGTTTCCATAATCTGTGATATGACTTATTGATTATCTGTGATTGATTTTATCGAGATTTGAAACGTTGAATGCTATGGGTCGATGGAATATATATTTTGGGTATATTGAGATATTAAAAATATAAAGAATGGATTTTTTTAAGGAATTAAAAAGAGAATTTTTAAGTAAAATAATTTAGCTAATTTGGATAAATTTAAGAATGAAATTTGGAAGGAATAAAAGTTGATTTTCAAATTCTAATATATAAATTCCGAGTATGGGAAAGGAGATTTTTGTATAAATGGGAATACATGAATTTTTAAACATAAGTGATATTATTTAAAGAAATAAAGGATTTACTTTCAAATATAAGGTTTAAAATAGTTTGGGAGAGATAAAGAAGAATTTTGGAAAAAGTATGAAATCGGTATTTTCAGTTTAAATAAGATTTTAAATCATAATAAAGGAGTAAAATATGAAATTAATGGGTTTTGAAATAAAATTGAGTAAATAAAGGAATTTATTTTAAAACGGAGTAAATTTTTGAAGTCGGTTTGGAAATTGATTAAGTGTTGAAACTGTGATTAAAAAGAGAATGAGATTATGGAATTTATAAATAGGGTTTATAAATAAAGTGAAATATTTGTTAGAGGATAATTTGGAAGTATAAATTCGCGATGCGAATTTATAAAGAACGGGTGATTTGTTTTAAAAATCAATAGTGGTTTATTTTTAAAAGCGTGGAAAGGAAAATTTACGGGATTGAGACGTAAATTAAACTGGAAATAAATCGAGAAGGATTTATAAATGATTAGACGGTTGTATTGGAAAGTGAAATTTCTTGAAAAGCGAAATGTATTTTCAAAGGAAGATTTTTAAGTATAAATTAGAAGTTTTAAAGTGGTTTTAAAAGAATGTTTTAGAAAGAATTTATTATTTAGGAGTTTTAAAATTTTTAAAAGTAAATATTTATTAAGTTATTTATATAAGTAAATTATTTTAAAGGTTTAACTAGTATTATAATTTAAAAGACAATTATTTAATATTTATACCTTATGGAATAACTTTTATTTCGAAATTAGTTTTGGCTTAAATTTTACATGAGAAACTATTACAAAATTTCATAACTAGTATTTTAAATAAAGTGTTTTAAGTAGTTTTATTTTAAGTGTTTTAAAGTATATATTTTGGACAAAGTGATTTAAATTACTTTAAAATCTAAAGTATTAAGACTTGGTGATTTTTAGTGGAAATAAAACAATTGGGTGGAAATTTATTCTGCGAGAGAAAAAGTGATTTGAAACTATTTTAAAAGGGTTGAAGTGTAGAAAAATATCTTGCGAAGATATTTTGAAATAAATAATTTGGAAAATTATTAAGGCTTGATGGTTGTTGTGGATGTTATATGATATAAATAACCGACTATCAATGTTGGCCAATGCGCCGATCGTTTCGAAGAGACGGGGATCGTGATTAATTTTTCGAAAACCACTTCGATCCGATTTGAACGTTTTTCGTGAGGAAGACAAGAGCTTGGAGTCGAAGATGAAGCAGTGAAGTGCAAGGGCCAATCGCTACTAATCTTGAGGATGATTCCAAAGTGGATGTAGTAGGAGTAGTGCCTTCGGTTCCATTCGGACCGAGAACAAACTTGTGTGGATGAATGCTATCAGAACATCGTCCGGAGGACGATGAGTATTCTAAGTGTACGTGTGCTAAAAAGGTAACGCATAGCCTCAAGCATCATCAACCGGGAATGGCTAAAACATGGGAGGTGCAGCAAGGCTAAGTGGCTAGCAACCAATTATGATAAGGTCATCCCTGTCTAGATGTCCCCTTTTTATCCGGTTGTGTGGGCGGTTGTTGATCCCAACCGTGGGGTGGCCTTATTCGGACTATCCAGTAAGGGGTAGCTCCGATGTTGTGTTGTAGGGGATCAGGGTGGATCCTCGGTACTCTGATCTAGACCAGGTACTGTGACGGGCGGTACCCCAGTAGTCATGCCATTGATGGAAAACCCAATCTCCAATATGTGCCTTCGGACTTGTTTGTACACCTATTATGATGGAATTTAATGAATGTAACAATTTCGGCTATTAGAATAAGTATTTGTATATAGACACTACTATAATATCAGAGGATTTGATAAGAATGTTTTGGTTATCGTTAGGTAAAAATCCGACATGTTTATTTGTGGCGTGGTCTTACGAGACACCTTTGATTTTTAAAGGATTTTGGAAACATTAATAATCCAATTGAGTGTGTTTTCTCATGTTGGTATTTCAGACTGACTTGGGTGTTATTTCGCTATAATGCTCAGGTCAGACCGAGTATTATAAAGTACGGATTCTAGATGGACTGCTACGGAGCTCAGGGAATGCGCTGGATGGCGAGACGTATCACACGTATCTGTCTTATTTCTGCTGTGTGTGGTAGATGTATGTTCAGGTTTGTGTCGACAGGTTATTATAACTATCAATATTTTGCTATTGATTGTATTGTACCCTAATGATGTAATGTATAAAACAGATATAGTTCTTTCTGTATAAAGATCGGTCGTTTATCTATTATATATTGTTTTTCCGCGTTTGTGAGATTCTGATATTGTTTTCTATTTCTTCTTCTACCTCCTTCTTTTTTCCCTCGACAATCTGCCTTTTCTAACACTCGATTGCCGGCATATTCTACAGTGGCATATTTGTATCGTTTTTCGAGGGTCTAGAAGGGCGGGTCGTTACAAATTACGTAAAGGAACTTCAAAGAATATAAAAGCTCATATTGATGGTTGGATGCAGACTAACTGATGGAATTCGTTTTTTATCTTACATATTAAAAGGATTAAAACTTATAATAAATGCTTAGAATAGAACTATAGCTATAATTATATATATATAATTATTTTACTTTTATTTGGTTTACTAATCTTCATTTTATAATTTGTTTATTAGTTTTCATTCTTTTATTTTTGTTACCGCTATCATTAGTGTTGAAAATATGTTATCTTAAATAAGGTATACGTATCAAAAAATACGATCAATGAAATTTGAACAAAGATCAAACTTACTCATTTAACATGGATATAAATACAAGACTTTATGAGCTAAGCTTGGATTTGATAGAAATTTAATAGTACAAATAAACTTAATAGGAAAGAATGAATATTTTAAATGTACTAAGCAATTTTAAAATATATTAAAGAAAATCTAAATTTGAAGCTTGCAATTTGAACTTGAACTTGTGTCCTTCTTAAAGATATATTCAATCAAGGTGAACATAATGTTTAAATTCTAAAATCTTAAGAAAATATGAAAAATTCTTGAGCTAGATTGGAATTCAAGGTATATAATATAAGATATATTCATGTTTAATCATAAAATGTACTAATTTGAATTATATGCTACGCTATACCTACTTCATTTTTATTTTTCATAATAGAATGTAATAATTATAGTGCCTAAATTGGTATATAAATCCTACTGTATATATTTCGTTCTACTTATGTATATATTCCTTGTACTCCTGCATCTATTCAAAAAAAAATCATCACAAACTTATTAATTATTTTTGTCACAAACCTTTATATTTAGAAAAAAAATCCAAAACCAAAGCGTTTCAAATTTATGTTAGCATGATTACGATACACATTAACAACCAAAACTAGTTCTTAAATGTAAGGGTGGCTATTGGAGAACCCACTAAAGTCATGGCTTTGGGCCATTCACACAAGGGCATCAAAATAGAAAAACACATATGGGCATCAAAATAGAAAAATAATCTATCTAAGGTGTGAATATTTATGGTGGAAGCCAACAAAAACCATTATATGAAATTAAAAGTAGACGTTAAGTGCGAGGAAGATAAGTGTAATTCATCCACTATTCCTTCAATACATAGCACTTAAATTTTAAAATCACAACTTTTAGAAATTCCACAAATTTATAATTTTCTAAATCTACTTCCATTGAAGAAATTGAAAGAAATATTGAAGCATCATATCGATTTCAAAAGTCATAATTTTGCATAAGAGGATAGACCTTTTTACCTTTATATATAGTAACCTTTTGTTACAAATTTCTATTTATAGAACATTTATATGATCTAAATGCTAAAATTTATGGCAAATATGTTTTTTTTTCTTTGAAATTTAATGATTAATATTTATAACATAAATTAATTGCTAAAAAGGGTTTTATTTTGAATTATTGTATGACATGAAGTATTATTACTAAGACATTTGCTTCCTTTTGTTACTCCAATTGTTATTTGTATCATACATATACGACTTTGATGGTTTAAATTCGTTATTCTAAATAGTATTTGTAATAGGGTCTTGACTCAAAGTTAGTTTTAGGTACCAGAATTCTCAGGACCGTCCAAATATAAATCAAAAAGGTAGAAAATTTGGATTGTATCTTAGCGTTAATTGAATATGTTATCATGTTAATGTTTTGAAATTCCCAAATTTTGTTCAACTTTAAAATTCTTGATTTTCTTCTTCAAATGCACGAATCGTCAAAACAGCCCAATCTTTGTCTCAAAACCCGAATAGACTAATCGTGTAAATGTTGAATTTAATCTCACTTCCAAATTGTGGAAAATGATGAGTAGGAACAACAACGAGAAATTGATTGGAGTTATGTCTTGGATGAGTAATATCTTTATTGCGAAATTTGGCACGACTATGATGCAACCAATAATTATCGTCTGCTTTCCAAAATTGATACGACGAGTTTTCATTCTTGTGCACTCAAAGTTGATGGATTTGAAGATTTGTAGTAATGTGACAGCCCGCAAATCCGTACCCCTTGAATCAACACTTTTCTACCTCTATTTACTCAAAAGGCACAGAAATACGAACCATTAGGGTTAAAGAAGAAGAGATAGAAGAAGAAGAAACTAAACAATATCAGAACCTCACAGTCGCAGCGGAATAAAATATAATAGTAAATATATAACTTTACACAAAAATGAAATCTATCACTATTTTATACATCATATCATCAGAGTGTCTCATACATCAACATTTACCAATCAGACATACCATACAATCATAGAAGCAGATATATATAAATATGATAATACGTCTCGGGCTCCAGCTCCTCTCCTGCTCCATAGCATCCTGTCCTGTACAAATAATACTCGGTCTGACCCGAGCATTATAATGAAATAACACCCGAGTCAGTCTGGAATACCAGCTGATAATAATGCATCCAAATTGATTATTAAAGTTTCAAAAATCCTTTTGGAAACAAAAGCATCTCGTAAGACCACGCCACAAATAAACATGTCGGGTTTTTACCTTACGATAGCTAAAACACTTTTTATAGAAATCCTCTGATATTATAATAGGGTCTATTTACAAATACTTATAAAATAGCCGAAATTGTTACATCTATTAAATTCCAGCTACTAGCCACAAAAGTGGGTAATACAAACAAAACCCGTACAAGGCTCGTAGGAAAAATGGATTTCCAACAATGACTAGGCACTGGGGTACCACCTGTCACAGTACGGGGCCTAGATCACCGTACCGAGGACTACTCCCTTCATCCCTTGCAACACAAGGCCGGAACCATTCCTTACTGAACAGTCCCGAACAAGATAAACCCCGTGGTTGGCGCGACCAACCACCCACTAAGCCGAAATATATATATAAGGGACATCTAGATAGGAGAAATATCTTGTCCTGCTTGGGCATGACCCACCTAACCTTGCTGCATATCCCCTGATTTTCAGTCATTCCCGGTTGATGAGGCTTGAGGCTTAGCGTTACCTTTAGAACGTTTTCACTTAGAATGCCCATCGCCCATCTAACGATGTTTCGCAAGCATTCATCCATACAAGTCCGTCCCGGGTTCAAACGGAACCGAAGGCACTACTCCTACTACATCCATTTTGGAAATATCCTCAGGATTAGTAGCGACTAGCCCTTGCACTTCACTGCTCCATCTTCGACTCCGAACACGTTTTTCGCACGAAACGTACAAATCGGATCGAAGTGGTTTTCGAGAAATAAATCTCGATCCCGGTCTCTTCGAAACGATCAACGCATTTGTCCAATATTGATAGTCGGTGATTTAACTATCAATTTATATTCATAAACATCCATAAGCATCCATCACACAATAAATAATTCCCACATTATTTATTTGCCTCTAATATCTTTAAAAGATATATATCTAAAGTTTCAAAACTCATTTGAAATCAATTTCCCAAAAATCATCCTTATAAGGTAAATCCTTTAACATTAATTCCCATTGGAAATAACCAAGTTCAAAACATTTAGATTTAAAAACAGTTAAAACACTTCTTTGAATTTACTTCAAAATATGTAAGTTATTGCTAGTTATTACTCAAAATATAATTCCAAAATATTTAAATAAACCATTTATTAGGATATAAATCGTGATTGTAAATAAGAGTTTTAGTTTAAACTAAACTTATAAATAGGGTTTTAAAAGGGTTAATCCTAATTTAAATAACTTAGGCCAAAACTAGTCTTTTAAAAACAAATCCATTTGTAAAAATAATTACTAAGGTATTTCATAAAATTTACTATTGCTAATTATTAATAATTATTTAAAATAATAATTTCCAAACACACTTTTAAATAAGTTTGAATTTTTAAAACTTTCTTTTTATAAAATCAGTTTAAACTCGAACTTGGTTTTCCCAGGGAATCTCATTTCCACTTACATATCGCAGAAATTCTTCTCATAATTTATGTCGATTTATTTCAATTCAGGTTTGTATTTTAATAACATATTTTTATTTTCCCATTTATCAACTAATAACTTTTCTCTTTATTTATCATTCCAGATTTACAAATTTTCAGTTTTCATTCCAAATGGATTTCAAATTTTAATTCTTTTAAATTCATTATTTAACAATATCTTTATTTCTCTAAAATTCAATTCCTCCATTTATAATTAATTATGGATTTATAATTTACCAAGCAATATTCCAATACAAATTTCATTCCAGTTTTCCACCCAAACAAATTCTAATTTTTATATTCCTTTAAATTCCTTATTTATAAATTTTCTTAAATTCTTTTTGAAAATCCAATTTAATTTCTTTAAAATTACAACTCCAAATTTCTTTATAATTTAACATCCTGGGCTTATAGTTTATCCTACAATATCACAATGCAATTAAATTCCAATTTATCAATCACAATATATAAACAGGCATCATCATCAACTATAAAAATAAACACTATATTGTGAGGAATCCAGTTGGATCCCTCCAACCTGTTTTCCCTGCGTCCACAAATATTAGCACAACTATATATATCAATTCAATTTGATAATAATCAACATAAACAGCTAAACATACAAACAAACAATCAATACTAACTGTCTAACTTTACTAGTATCCAGATGTGAGTGAGAATAGCTCACATTGAGTTTCGACGAGCGTTCGAAATTCAAATTAAACCGAACGACGTTCGATTTAACTCAAATTTCTACTTGCCCGGAATAGCTCCGGATCAGCACCATCGCGTAGTACTCTTTTTTGCGATTACGGCATTTTCTGTTTCGCTGAAATCCGATATCGTATGAATGAGTTATTTAATTTTAAAGTTTGAATTTGAATTTAAAACTATTTCCTTTTATTTAATTATAAATTTTACCACAACAAATCAGGGCCGTTCAATCCAGAGAAGAAATCACGTCCACAAACACCTTCTTCCCCCAATACGCACCCAGTTCGGCAAAGAACCCATAAACGACATTGCTAGGGCATGAAATCGCACCCACCACAACCCACTAGACGACGATCGAAAACCACCTTGACGAAGTGCGTCGCAAGCTCCATCTCCGGCCAGGGTACGGCCAGACTCGGTCATCCCTAGGTTGAGAACAACCTCATCTATCGGCCGACGCACGCGAGCCCACCCAGGTCTCCTCACTCTTCCAATCACGATCTCCACCGCACAACTCGAAGAACTCGACGGCCTCTCCACTTCTCCAGTTGAACGTTTCGGCAAATAATGAGTGGATTAGGAGATTGTGGAGGAAGAAGGACAGTCGTTTTCGGCCATTAAATGGAAAAGAACGGCGGCGGCTCGTTCTGAAGCTAGGGTTTGAGAATATAGTGAATATATAATATAAGTTAATATTATTTAATTAATATAATTTCTCAATTTAACAGTTTATGCAAACGACCTCCAATCTACGCGTTCCGACAGGCGATTCCAGGGTTTTTCCGCGTTTCGGACATAATGGAACAAGTTTCGTAAGCTAATTCGGTCGTATGCGTAAGTTACGAGATTAAACGATCAATTTCAAATTAAACCGATTAAAATGATTTCGATGCGTTTCGAGCTGCCAGGGTCAAACGACAACTCCGATTGCTACGAAAATTGAAATCCGATAATACCTAACTATTACGGATCCAATGGAACTGGTTTCGTCGAATTTCGAGACTGTTCCCCGGAAGGCTATTTAAACTCGTCTATTAAATCGATCAAATTTCCAAAATTGACGAAATCACTTGAAACTCCACTTTTAAAATTTTAATAACTTAATAATAAATCATATGAAATTTATAAGCACATTTACAATCATTTTGACTCATTTTGAATCAAAATTTGATTATTTGCATTTTTATAATATTAAATTCTATTATTAAATTAATATAAAATCTCCAAATTCAATCTATTAACTTTTAATTTCTTCCAATGGTCCAATATTAAAACTCAAACCCAATTAGACCTAGATTAAATTTTATACACTCGAAATTACCAATTATCCCAATTCTAATATTGAATTAGTATTATTCAGTTACCAATTAAATTCCCGATTCAATATTTAATTATTGTTCTCAATTATTTGAAATTGAATAGAATTATTATAACTAAAAATTATAGCTTATTTTATTTCAAGATTCAATTTATAATCCATATTCAACATTTAAAATGAATTAAATGTACAAATTAAATGGCTTAAAAAATACGGGATGTTACATTCCTCCCCCCTTATAAAAATTTCGTCCTCGAAATTTGCTAAGATAGAAAATACTCTCCAACCCATTTGCTTACCCAATTATCTTAGTTAAAAGCTTATATTTACTCTCCCAAAATCCTTTAGCTTAATCCCAAACTCATTTTCTTTACTTATTCTAAAGCTTTAATTTTAACTTGTAACTTTTAAAGTTAATTACAAATTTTCAAAATTCCCAAAAAAAATTCTAACTCCCAAAATTTCCGGAAAGTTTTGGCAGAGTCTCCCCTGTACGGAGGAGCTTTCGCGATATCGCGATACAGATAAATATATATACGTCGACCCACACGGTCGGAAACCAAAATATATCATAATAAATATATCATTTTCCCAATTATATTTGCGTAGGCGTACCTTTTAAGCAAATTTTAAAAGCAAGCGGCAAATATTACGCATATACGCGCTCCAACTCTCCCGAACGCCTCCCGCACCTGTACTATACTCAACAAACTTATTAGTTTTCAAAGATATGAACTTTTAAACAACATTTCCAATATATATAAGCCAACATATCCATTTCATAATCCAAACAATAATTTGCATGGTTTCATAAGTAAACCATATTTTATAGCATGCATAAAGTTCCCTTTCTAATTCCAAATTCCATTTTATTTCACATAAAAGACTTACAAACAAGTTTTGCCATTCCAATTCATACTTTACCCAATTTTCAAATTGATTCACCAAGCAAGTTTTATTTCAATTTGCAACATTTGCAATTATGATTCACTTACATTTATACTTAAATCCATTTACCAAGATTTATAACCCATTCTAATTTCATCCAAACCAACTTTATTTTATTTCACTTGAATGATTTACATTCAAGTTCATTATATACCATTTATATTAATCACAACCAATTCATTTCTATTTCAATATGATTAATATATGCCTTACTTATATTTCCTTATTTTAACTTATATTCCCAATTTGATTTACAATCAAATTTTATTTTAAACTTGAAACATTTGCATTTCTTTTATAATTCATTTCCATTCATATGCAAACATTGCTTATTAAAATGTTAATTCATTCCAATTGATTCAAAATCAATTCCATATGCTTCTTGAAACCAACTCACTTGTATTCATTCAGTTCAATTTATTCAAAAATCAATTTCAATTGCTTGTTAAACATCTCAATTCCGAATACATATAATTTTCATGCCATTCAAGAAATTAATCATCACTTCAGCTTACACCCTTTTAAAATTAATTCCAGACTAGATTGATATTAATTTTATTCAATTCTGCATGTTTCATAATCCAAGCATGCTTATTCCATTTCAATTATTACATCAATTCTTATTTTCACTTTTCAAATTTATTAATCATTTTAAGTTTGTGTTTATTATATTATTATTATTATTACTATTATTATATATATTTTTTTAGTTATATAAGTCATTCCATTCGTATTTACAACTCATATATTCTTTCTTCATCACAATAACTATCTTAAAAGTCATTTGTTTGCATTCAAAATTTTATTTTCCAAACAAATTTCATTTAAAGCTATTCCATAAGCTTAAAATAACCATCTCATCATTCTCTTAAATGATTTCAGTTCCATAATATCTCAATTTGTTTCCATTTTAATTAATTCTTACCAAATCAAACCATTTACAAATTTTAATCCCACTAGCTTAAACATTTAGCTTAAGTTTAAATTAATAACATCGCATTCCATATTATTTACAACTCACCCAACTTTAATTCATATTTTCTTATTCCATCACAATAATTAATTAAAATTCTCTTCACTTGCATTACAATTTCTACATCTAAACAAATTCGTCCAAGACCACATTATAAAGCTTAATTACAATTATTTATTTTGCTTAAGCATTCTTCACAATATTTTCACTTATATTCTTATATCAATTTTATTTCAATTTTATTTGATTCCTATCCAAAACCAATTTCAATTCATTTACAAATTGTAATGCACTTTGCTTATTTATTCAATCCATTTTTAGATTTATTTTATTAGCAAAGAAACCACTTTAAATTATTTCACTCATTTGAATCTATTTACAATTCAAACCATCACTATTATAATTTAATACCATTTTTCATTCACACTTCGTTATTTGTTACTATAAATTTAAATCCCATGCTACAGTTGATTTCTATTTACTTTCCAAATTTTGATCAATTATCAAAATTATATCCATTACAATACAAATCCCATTTAATTGTAATTCAATTAGTCTCTAACCTAATCTATATTAGGTTTTAATTCCCTTCCTCAATTCCCTCTGAATTCATTTATAATATCACCATTTTCCAATTATTTCAGTTAGCAAAATTTAAATCTTCTACCCTTCCTTTTCACTCCTTTAAATAGAATCTAAATTGCTTTCAATATTATTTATTACACAACTGAAATTTAATTTCAATTTCATTATAAAAACAAATTTTATTTTCCCCATTCATAAGTTCAAGACTTATTTGCTAACTTAAGAACATCCACCTTAATATTCTCACTTTGCTTCATTACACTTTACATTACATTTATGGTTAAATTTTGAATTTGCCACACCATTCAACTCTTTCCATTAATGAATTACAATTTCACTTCCATTCAAGAGTTTAGATTGCCCTTTTTTTTTAAGTCCATCTCCATTTTATAATTGCAAATTCAAATTATAACACTTAATAACTTAAGAATATGTATTTCTTTATGCAATTATAAGCAATTTACATTTCACCTTTATATCCAATTCCATTTAATTTCAATTCATTTAGATTTAATTCAATTTCAAATTCTCAACTTTAATTCTCCATATACAAGTTCAAAACTTGTTTACTAATTTAAGTTCATTCATTTCCTTTATATCTCACATTACCTTATTTCAATTTACATTTCATTAGAGATTAAGTTTGAATCCACCATACCATTCAACTATTCCCCAATTGTGATTATAATTTCATTTCTATTTATATAAGTTCACCAACTTTTTATTTTAAAGCTCATTTTAATCCATCTACATCATATAATCACAATTTCAAATTTTACATATATATATATATATATATATATATATTACAGAATTTCTAAGGATACAAATTTTCTTTCACCTTAATACTTTGCACAATTCTAAATTCATAATCTCAACTAAAGCATAACACTTACTAGCTTGAGGATATACTCCATTTCACAATGACCCAAAATCTCAAAGTCAACTACATCTTAATTTAATTCAAATCAACTTTATTTTAAGTCTAATTTATTTTACTTATCCAAGTTAAATTCAAATTTTCTACTCACTTCAACATATTTTATTCACTTTCAATTTCTCAAATTAAATTTTAACTCCAAGACTAAAATTTTCATTTCTTACTTCTTATTAGTATTAATTCCACTTAATAAGTTCAATAGTTAGTTCATTTCAACTTTACACATTATTTAATTAGAATTTTCCCAAAATTCATTTTACCCGGTTTTATTCCCAAAACCATTTTGAAATAAAAATCAACATATTTCCTCTCGGCATATCAAACCCAATTTCCAGATTCCTAAACAATTTGTTTGTACCCAAAACATATTCCCCATTTGAAATGTCCAAAACAACTGTTATACTCAACCAGTCCAAACAATATCATAACCAAGTATTAGGGAAGCAATCCATCACTTTAGAAACTCGAAAATGAATTCTAATGATGTGGCCAGCATTATCAGGATTATTTTCCAGCGACTGAAGTGAGTTCAATGCTTCTTACTTCTCTAATTCATTTCAAAATAGTTTCCATTTAAAAATATTTCCCAAAACAATATTCCAATATTGCCTTCAAACACCTTCAAATCTAACAAACATTTCAAACTTCCCCAGGATTTTAAATTTCCAAACTTTTATTTTTATTTTATTTAAAATCCTTCCCAAAACTTCCGGGATTTAAATTCTGGTTTAATTCAAATTTAGTTATTCCTCCTTTTATATAATTTATATTTGTAGAATTTTATTTTCATTATAACTATTTCAAATTCCAGATTAAATTTTTAGATTCTTATTTGATTTAGACATTAACAACCAATCATCCAAATATATATAATAATTTCAAAAAAATTATTTCTTTTATATCAAAATATAATTTTGGGTAAAATTATTTCGTTTACGCTCCTTTAAAAACAATACTATGTCGGTTTATCTTGTTCAAGAGTTTAGAAACCCCTATCGATACGGTTGTACTTCCCGCACCGACCAGAATTCATAAACACTCAACCGATAAGTCAACACAGTATAAAAACAGTTTTATATTCACTAACAAGTACGCTCTCATATCTATTAATACGCTCAACTCATTATAGAGTACTATCGACTCTGATTAATGAGTAATTTCCCCACCAAAGCCTAGGTTTTCGCCAACCTAAGCTCTGATACCAAGTGTGACAGCCCGCAAATCTGTACCCCTTGAATCAACACTATTCTACCTCTATTTACTCAAAAGGCACAGAAATACGAACCATTAGGGTTAAAGAAGAAGAGATAGAAGAAGAAGAAACTAAACAATATCAGAATCTCACAGTCGCAGCGGAATAAAATATAATAGTAAATATATAACTTTACACAAAAATGAAATCTATCACTATTTTATACATCATATCATCAAAGTGTCTCATACATCAACATTTACCAATCAGACAAACCATACAATCATAGCAGCGGATATATATAAATATGATAATACGTCTCGGGCTCCAGCTCCTCTCCTGCTCCATAGCATCCTGTCCTGTACAAATAATACTCGGTCTGACCCAAGCATTATAACGAAATAACACCCGAGTCAGTCTGGAATACCAGCTGATAATAATGCATCCAAATTGATTATTAAAGTTTCAAAAATCCTTTTGGAAACAAAAGCATCTCGTAAGACCACGCCACAAATAAACATGTCGGGTTTTTACCTTACGATAGCTAAAACACTTTTTATAGAAATCCTCTGATATTATAATAGGGTCTATTTACAAATACTTATAAAATAGCCGAAATTGTTACATCTATTAAATTCCAGCTACTAGCCACAAAAGTGGGTAATACAAACAAAACCCGTACAAGGCTCGTAGGAAAAATGGATTTCCAACAATGACTAGGCACTGGGGTACCACCTGTCACAGTACGGGGCCTAGATCACCGTACCGAGGACTACTCCCTTCATCCCCTGCAACACAAGGCCGGAACCATTCCTTACTGAACAGTCCCGAACAAGATAAACCCCGTGGTTGGCGCGACCAACCACCCACTAAGCCGAAATATATATATAAGGGACATCTAGACAGGGGAAATATCTTGTCCTGCTTGGGCATGACCCACCTAACCATGCTGCATATCCCCTGATTTTCAGTCATTCCCGATTGATGAGGCTTGAGGCTTAGCGTTACCTTTAGAACGTTTTCACTTAGAATGCCCATCGCCCACCTAACGATGTTTCGCAAGCATTCATCCATACAAGTCTGTCCCGGGTTCGAACGGAACCGAAGACACTACTCCTACTACATCCATTTTGGAAATATCCTCAGGATTAGTAGCGACTAGCCCTTGCACTTCACTGCTCCATCTTCGACTCCGAACACGTTTTTCGCACGAAACGTACAAATCGGATCGAAGTGGTTTTCGAGAAATAAATCTCGATCCCGGTCTCTTCGAAACGATCAACGCATTTGTCCAATATTGATAGTTGGTGATTTAACTATCAATTTATATTCATAAACATCCATAAGCATCCATCACACAATAAATAATTCCCACATTATTTATTTGCCTCTAATATCTTTAAAAGATATATTTCTAAAGTTTCAAAACTCATTTGAAATCAATTTCCCAAAAATCATCCTTATAAGGTAAATCCTTTAACATTAATTCCCATTGGAAATAACCAAGTTCAAAACATTTAGATTTAAAAATAGTTAAAACACTTCTTTGAATTTACTTCAAAATATGTAAGTTATTGCTAGTTATTACTCAAAATATAATTCCAAAATATTTAAATAAACCATTTATTAGGATATAAATCATGATTGTAAATAAGAGTTTTAGTTTAAACTAAACTTATAAATAGGGTTTTAAAAGGGTTAATCCTAATTTAAATAACTTAGGCCAAAACTAGTCTTTTAAAAACAAATCCATTTGTAAAAATAATTACTAAGGTATTTTATAAAATTTACTATTGCTAATTATTAATAATTATTTAAAATAATAATTTCCAAACACACTTTTAAATAAGTTTGAATTTTTAAAACTTTCTTTTTATAAAATCAGTTTAAACTCGAACTTGGTTTTCCCAGGGAATCTCATTTCCACTTACATATCACCGAAATTCTTCTCACAATTTCTGTCGATTTATTTCAATTCAGGTTTGTATTTTAATAACATATTTTTATTTTCCCATTTATCAACTAATAACTTTTCACTTTATTTATCATTCCAGATTTACAAATTTTCAGTTTTCATTCCAGATGGATTTCAAATTTTAATTCTTTTAAATTCATTATTTAACAATATCTTTATTTCTCTAAAATTCAATTCCTCCATTTATAATTAATTATGGATTTATAATTTACCCAGCAATATTCCAATACAAATTTCATTCCAGTTTTCCACCCAAACAAATTCTAATTTTTATATTCCTTTAAATTCCTTATTTATAAATTTTCTTAAATTCTTTTTGAAAATCCAATTTAATTTCTTTAAAATTACAACTCCAAATTTCTTTATAATTTAACATCCTGGGCTTATAGTTTATCCCACAATATCACAATGCAATTAAATTCCAATTTATCAATCACAATATATAAACAGGCATCATCATCAACTATAAAAATAAACACTATATTGTGAGGAATCCAGTTGGATCCCTCCAACCTGTTTTCCCTGCATCCACAAATATTAGCACAACTATATATATATATCAATTCAATTTGATAATAATCAACATAAACAGCTAAACATCCAAACAAACAATCAATACTAATTGTCTAACTTTACTAGTATCCAGATGTGAGTGAGAATAGCTCACATTGAGTTTCGGCGAGCGTTCGAAATTCAAATTAAACCGAACGACATTCGATTTAACTCAAATTTCTACTTGCCCGGATTGGCTCCGGATCTGCACCATCGCGTAGTACTCTTTTTTGCGATTCCGGCATTTCCTGTTTCGCTGAAATCCGATATCGTATGAATGAGTTATTTAATTTTAAAGTTTGAATTTGAATTTATAACTATTTCCTTTTATTTAATTATAAATTTTACCACAACAAATCAGGGCCGTTCAATCCAGAGAAGAAATCACGTCCACAAACACCTTCTTCCCCCAACACGCACCCAGTTCGGCAAAGAACCCATAAACGACATTGCTAGGGCATGAAATCGCACCCACCACAACCCACTAGACGACGATCGGAAACCACCTTGACGAAGTGCGTCGCAAGCTCCATCTCCGGCCAGGGTACGGCCAGACTCGGCCATCCCTAGGTTGAGAACAACCTCATCTATCGGCCGACGCACGCGAGCCCACCCAGGTCTCCTCACTCTTCCAATCACGATCTCCACCGCACAACTCGAAGAACTCGACGGCCTCTCCACTTCTCCAGTTGAACGTTTCAGCAAATAATGAGTGGATTAGGAGATTTTGGAGGAAGAAGGACAGTCGTTTTTGGCCATTAAATGGAAAAGAACGGCGGCGGCTCGTTCTGAAGCTAGGGTTTGAGAATATAGTGAATATATAATATAAGTTAATATTATTTATTTAACATAATTTCTCAATTTAACAGTTTATGCAAACGACCTCCAATCTACGCGTTCCGACAGGCGATTCTAGGGTTTTTCCGCGTTCCGGACACAATGGAACAAGTTTCGTAAGCTAATTCGGTCGTATGCGCAAGTTACGAGATTAAACGATCAATTTCAAATTAATCCGATTAAAATGATTTCGATGCGTTTCGAGATGCCAGGGTCAAACGACAACTCCGATTGCTACGAAAATTAAAATCCGACAATAACTAGCTATTACGGATCCAATGGAACTGGTTTCGTCAAATTCCGAGACTGTACCCCGGAAGGCTATTTAAACTCGTCTATTAAATCGATCAAATTTCCAAAATTGACGAAATCTCTTGAAACTCCACTTTTAAAATTTTATTAACTTAATAATAAATCATATGAAATTTATAAGCACATTTACAATCATTTTGACTCATTTCGAATCAAAATTTGATTATTTGCATTTTTATTATATTAAATTCTATTATTAAATTAATATAAAATCCCCAAATTCAATATATTAACTTTTAATTTCTTCCAATGGTCCAATATTAAAACTCAAACCCAATTAGACCTAGATTAAATTTTATACACTCGAAATTACCAATTATCCCAATTCTAATATTGAATTAGTATTATTCAGTTACCAATTAAATTCCCGATTCAATATTTAATTATTGTTCTCAATTATTTGAAATTGAATAGAATTACTATAGCTAAAAATTATAGCTTATTTTATTTCAAGATTCAATTTATAATCCATATTCAACATTTAAAATGAATTAAATGTACAAATTAAATGGCTTAAAAAATACGGGATGTTACAAGTAATCTCAGTGTAGAAATTTTATGTATATGAAAGAAGATTTTATTATGGAGAAATTGGGGAGAAGAAGCGATACATGAAGGAAATGAATTTTTGTTTATCGTGTTTTTTAATTCTTTCTCAAAGTAAAATTTAAAATTAGTTGTCGATTTCTCCTTTCTTTCTCCAAATAAATAAGACAAATGAAAATGTTTGCGCATTAATACAGAATACGAATCATATAATGACTTTGGTTTTTGTTGTAATTACGCAATAAATAGGTATTCAATATTTGTTGTAATTTCCAAAAATAGGCATTCGATTTTGAGTTCTTGACTACATGCTCCATCATTGGATGCTTATTTAGTAAATACTGAAAGCGTTGGTGGTGCCTTTACATGGAAGGAGATCCACGTTGGTGTACTATTAGAATGTGGGAAACGTATATACAAAATTCAAAGAAACCAATCATTATTAAGGCTGTGAATTGATACCTAAAAAAAATCCA
The DNA here is from genome assembly GCA_030765085.1 of Allium cepa. Lineage (NCBI taxonomy): Eukaryota > Viridiplantae > Streptophyta > Magnoliopsida > Asparagales > Amaryllidaceae > Allium > Allium cepa. The sequence goes on along the minus strand of CM060943.1, from coordinate 866,433,462 downwards.
AAATCCATCTGTATTATCATAAAAGCAGATAAATGTGTTGTATTCAGAAAAAAAGATTCGGATGCGAATATAAATGCATCTACATCTGAAATTATTTATTCGGTTTTTATTCAGCATATAGTTTATTTTAAAGGTATTTAGGGTAACGAAATATATGTATTTATTGTTTAGTAAGTTAATAGTTTACCTATCTAATATGCATTTAATGATATTCCATGCTTTTATGATTAATGAAATTAAAAAAAAAAAAAAATTACGTTAAATCAAAATTTTCTATTTACCTTTTTTAATTCATCAATATTTAAACAAAAAATTATTGTCCAATGTCCACTCATATTGGAAAATGCAAATATTCAATGATTTTTGAATGCAATCCGACGGACGAACTGAAGGTTGGAATGCTTTTAACTGAGTAACAAATAATAAGTGTTTTAACGTTTTTAGATTGGAAAAGGGGGGAAAAATTGACGGCTACAAATGTGAAATAGAACAGTTAATTCCACCATTCAAACCACAATTGATATTAAAAAACCTTCTAGTTACATGCGACCACCGTCAATTGCACGCCGTTCCACGGACACAAGTGTATGCACAGCGCTCGATAATCCATTAATGGCAGATAGCAATCCGGACACCGCTTGCCTTTTCATCTCCGATCTCTCTTCTTCCAGCCTCAACCTCCTTTCTTCCAGTATCAACTTCCTTTCTTCCAGCTCCATCAATTCCTTGTGCCTCTGCTTGTTCTCCTCAGATGTCATCAATGTCTGCGACAGCATGGGAGCAGTACGCACCGTGGTCATCCCCAAATCTCTCACCTTTCTTCTTTTCATCTCCTGTTCCTCTTCCACCGACTCGTCCAATTCAGCTGTTTCCCGAAAAAAAAAAAAAAAGAAATAACACAAAATCATGAAATAAATGATATCAAAAGCATATAAGATACTCTTCATGTTGAAAAGCTTTATGAAAAAGCAATCTTTTTCATAAACTTTACTCAGGTTTATGATTATAACGAAATATAGCATGCATTATCGTGCACAGGGCCTAGCGAGTTCTAATCCCACGTCATCAAATTAAAAGATCGAAAACCGATATTACCTGAATCTTCAGTCTGCAAGGCAGCTTGCGTCACTGGTGGAGGGGGCGAGAGTTCTTTTGGCTGCTGCCGTGGAGGGATCATCATGCTCGGTGTCGAGGAGACGGAGTTCCGGCGAGCGTTGCGGAGATTGAGGATAACAGTGAGCGATTCGTGGATGTCGAAGCCTATGTTGGTAGGCAGGTTGAATTCTTTTCTTTCAGGCGGCTCCATCTCCCAGTAGCTTTTCCGGTTGGCACCAATACCAGGTTTGGTTGCAGCGTTTCTGGACTCGTAGCGGCGGACCGTTTTGTACTCGCGGAGGAGGTTGTCCCATTTGTTGATGCACTGGTTCTGGGAGCGGATGCAGCCGTGGGCGCAGCAGTAGTTCTCGATCCACTTCCAGCTTTTCTGGGCGGAGCATAGGTAGGGGAAGGGGGACGACGCGGCGGCATGGCGTCGGTCGTCCTGGAGACGTTTGGCGGCGATGAGGGTCAGCGTTTCCTCGACTGTCCAGTTGCCTTTTCGGTAGTTCATAGGAGGGATTGAAGGCTGTTGTTGGACTTCGGGTGTTGGGTTCGGGTCGGCAGATGGAAACGGATTCGCCATGGCTGTGGACAGCGATGAGTTTGAGGTGGGTTTTATTTTGGTGGAGGGGGAAATTGAAGTTACGGAGATTTGAATGTTTTAATCGTGGAGTTATATTTATTTTTTTGGCTGCCGAGGAGCAATAAATGTTAAGGTGAAATGGGAGCTGTGCAAAGTTGTGAAATGTAACGTGTTGGGTATCGTAATTAATTCATACAACTATGCTACGGGTTAAAAAATCAGTTATACTTTGGGCATTAAAGGTATAATTCATCTTAAGGTTTTAAACTCTTCTCATGCTGCAGTGGATCTCTCGTGACTTACATACGATGTGTTTTAAAAATAATAATTTTATAATTAATTGAAATTATTACGGGGTATACGTTAACTCTATATTTTTATATTTGCATGTAAAAACTAAACGATAATCTTTGTAGGTGATAATACTGGTATATTATCTTTTAGCATTTAATACAAAGGAAATAAATGAAAGTTAATATTCTTAATCAATGTTAAAATTGATATTTGCATAAATTTCAAAAGATTAATATTTATGTATGTAGAGTTTGCGTTTAACATTTAACATTAAGTAAATTTATTTAAAAGATAAATGATATATTTACTAAATTTAAATGTTACCTGAGAGAACAACGAAAACATCTAGTAACGAAAGTGCAATTTTAAAAAATCAATAAATTTTTATGCATTTAATGCTCTTCTAATTAATATCAATATTAGGAAGAAGTATAATTTATTATGAAAACAGTAAACGAAATGATAGAAATATATTTAGAAATCAATTTTGTTTCCCATTGTATTCAACTTGGGATATGTTACAAATTAGCCAACTGATTTGGTATAACAAAGGTAATTGAATAGATACTTTCCAAATAAAAATATCGTCAAATCAACAGACTTGCTAAAACAAAGGTAACTAAATCAATATTTTCCAAATAAAGATATCGTCAAATCAGATAGTAAATGCAGAAAATATTTTAACGCCTAGAATATATGTAAAATATATTCTATCACGAAATATTTATTTAATGACTAAAAGAAATGTTAATTAAAAGAAACGTTACAAATCATATTGTTGTTTTATTTATCTATAAAGAATAATTTGGTTTATAACCGTTGTTTCATACCCAATAATTTATTTTATAACAATAAAACATTTCAAAAAGTAATTAACATCTTCCAAAAAAGATAATAAATACAATAGAAAAATACCTTTTAGTCAAAATATTATATTTTTATCCCTTAATAAATGCAATTACAATACATAACCAAATTTCAGCATTTTCGCAACACATGTTAATTGAAAATGTTCGGCATTTTTTAAAATTACAAACTACAGTATTCATCATTTACCATTAGTTTAATGTCACTCTTATCAAAAATAGCTGTTATTAGTGCTAAAGAACTCGCTTGACGTACCAATTTCAAAGAGAAAAAGCGTTGTGTATGTTTGTAATAATGTACATAATTTAAAAAGAAAATATTGATATGTTTCGTTTGTAATAAAATAACAACTTCATAAAGAAATTTTGTTTTTTGTAGTAAAGTAATAAAGCTAGAATGAAATAAATTATGTGAACTTGAAAGTAGAAGAATAAAAGAAAACAAAAGATAATTATGTATATAATTGTGAAAATTTTAAGTTACATGGACTTCAATGAAATATTAGATAAAAAAAAATCGTAAAAAAAATTAAGAACAAATTATCTTAAAAAAATAGACAAAGGGACACATGTACTATTTTTTTCTTTCAAAGATAGGCCCAAAGCCCATTTGTAAATTAAGTCTCCCCTTTACCTTTCTGTTTGCTTCCATTAGACAGTCAATTTCGATTTCAAACTCTTTTCTCGATTTGCTCTTAAAATGTAAATCACAGCAATGACGTCTGAAATCAGAAGCAAATCATCATCTCCAACACAATCACAAATACCAACGCACGATCTGCAACCACAAAAAATTCAACAGCAATCGCAGAATCACAAAATCGAAAACCTAGCTCCACCAGAACTTCAACAGCAATGTCGAACTACAAAAACCGAAAGCCTAGCTCTAGCAGAAATTCAACGATAATCCCAAAGTTGGGAAACAAAATACCTAAGTTAGAATGACCTGAAACCGCAAACAACGGAAGTAAAACCTATGCAGCTAAACTTATGAAAATGATCGGTTGAACAAAAGCACAACAAACGCTAGAAAAAAGAACAAAAAGAAGAATTGAACAAAATGTAGAAGATGAAAATCAATCAAAAATGAAAGAAAACGCACAAGAAAGGTAGTTGATACTATAAAATCAAGTAAAGAAAAATTAGTATAGTTGTAGTGTAATATAATTGTATTTTTTTGATAGAATAACGAAGAAAATATGCAACAAACAACTGCTGAGAAAGAAAATGAAGAGCAGTTATCACTTTATAGCACATTATTTATGAAAAAATGATACATATAACATGTTTGTTTGAAGTTAATGCTTTGTAGTGGTAGAAACTTTCTTTACTGCAATTTGCAGCAAAACTAATACCACTATATAACAGAAATGATACATACTGTCTATTTATTTGAAGACATTGAAATTTATAGTACAGCTGATAACGTTACAAACAAAAAATGATACCTACAGTTTCTATATTTGATGTAATGCTTTAGAATATTAAAAATTGTTTCCACTGTAATTTTTAACAGAATGATGCTAAGATTTAATAAAGCCGATGCCCTCTATTTTTTTGAGTAGAGTTTATAACTGCTAATTTTATAAACTATTTTTGGTATCAATTGTAGCAAAATTGACATCGATATCTTGAGAAAATGAAATCAATAATCAATTTGTTGAAGTTTGTATTTTGTACTTTGATAAAAAAATTGTTGGGGATGCGGATTAAGGATCTTAAGGCAGAAATAACACTAGAGGATGGGTGAATAGTGTTTTAAAGAATATATGAACTTGATGCAGCGGATTAACAAAAACTTGATATGTCGATGGAATTAGCAATCGGTGGATTGAACAATACTGAAAATGCCCAAATCCGTTGATCTCAAGAGATACCGAATTCTAGCTATCTTCGACATGTTGATCGCGCACGATACCGTGAGAGAAGATCTTCAATTCTTCAAGCGTTGATCAAGCGCACTTGATTCCGCGAATCGGCTTCAACAATCGTTGATTCAAGCGCACTCGAATAACCGAAAGTGGAGATAGGAGATTACACTCAACAACCAATTTAAGATGAAAGCACACAGCAATCAACAAGAAATTTTATTCAAAAATCCACCTCCAAAAAGTTACAACTCACTCCCTATTTATAGAAGTTTCCAACCCCTGACCCTTAAGTCGCGGCCGACTCATGACTCACGACTCAACTAGGTCACTGCCGACTCAACACGCACGGCTCAAAGCAACGGCACACAAAGAAAAGGACTTAAACTCAAACGTCTTAAAAACCTAGCGGTACACGACTTAAAATGATACGACTCAATGATCTGAACAAGTTACAAACGACTCACGGTTTAACTCCTTGTCGACTTAACAATTTACAAGCAACATAACAAATGGCGACTCAACATCAACGACTTAAGACACAATGACCTTGGACGACTTACGACTTAAGATAGTTACGACTTAACCTTTCAGCACAAAGACTCAACGACTCATGGATCAAGCGACTCATCTCGTATGCATCACCACCCAAGGTCCAACGACCTAAACCCGAGCGACTTATCTTCCCAAACAACTTATCCCGAACGATTCATCTCCAGGCGACTTAACTCCGAACGACTCATCTCCAAGCGACCTAATTCTCCGTGATTCACTAGGTCGTGGCCGTCTTAACGTTGCTTCATTAACTCGATGTTCCTCCTTACGCGACTCCTTAGGTCGTGAACGACCTATAACTTCCACTTTAAGTCGTGGACGACTTATCACTTGAAGAAATTTTGGTTGCTTATTTTCTTCTCTGACCTGAGGCTTTAGGTCGTGACCTGTTAAGTCGTAACCCGTTAGCGACTTAGTGACTAGCTCAAGTGATGCCTCTTCCTTCAGCCGCATTCTATTAGGTCGTATCCCGCTTGAATTAGGTAGTGAGCGTCTTATAATTCCCGGACGACTTAAAAATGTAACTTTCTCCAAACGACTTAAAGGCTTTGCACAATTTAAACTTATTGATTTCGTAGTTTGCGTTGCATCAGAACTATATGACTAAATTAAAACTTTCAACACAAATCTAAACAGAATTCTAACACAGAATGATCAAAGAACATATAACAAATGCAAATAGCAAAGTAAAGCAAGTAAAAGGAAAGAACACACCGGATTTTGTACTGGTTCGAAATCCTCCTACATCCAGTCCTGCACCAAGGCAATATCCTTGTACATATTTTTATAAGCCAACATCCAAATTACAACCCTCAATTTCTAAGGCCTTGAGGAACCCTCCTATCTCCGAGTTTGGGGTAAACTCTCTTGATTTACGGGACACAAGATCACCTTAATACTTCTTAATAACAATCCTTTTGAATGGATAGACTCTATGGACTTTTTGAATACAAATTAATCCTATAACTCTGAATAGCACTTTGATCTTTAGCAGAGTGATGGAGAATCAAATAGAGAGAGTATCTAAATGATTTCCTATTGAGAATTTGGCAGAATGATGGCACGATCTTGAAAATATGAAGTTTTATGGATATGGAATGGTGGAGAAGAAAGAGTGAAGAAAATAAGAAAGTAGTTGTTAAAAAAATTCGTTTTGAAAGCCTTTATATAGATGCACAACAGTCATAACCATTGGCGAAAGGTTTTTGAACAAATGGACACTTATTTTGAAATTTGAATTTTGAATCCAACTGTCACCATGTCGACATGGGGTATCCCCATATGTCGACATCCCTCAGATCAAAATTGTAGAGATGTTGTTTTGTAAAAGCATTTGAATTTAAAACAAGTTGAAACTTCTCTAAAGCAAAATAAAGTGTTTAAACAATATTTTGAGATAGAGAATGAATGTAAAACATTATTTTAAATATATATATATATATATATATATATATATAATTGATATAGACCGTCAATTATATAAGTAGTATTTAAAATTAGAATAAGTTTTGATGTTTTAAAAATAGAAGTTTTAAAATCAGAATGGAGGAATATTTCAAGGCTAAAACAAAGTTTGAAAATATTTTTGAAAACATGATTTTGAAAGCTAAAATATTTTGAAAAACAGATTTAAAAACATTTTGAAAAATCTATTCAAACTGAGATTGCAAGAACCTTCCTACATAGCTCCTCCATAGGACTCGAGAACTTGTACAAAGTAGTTTAAATGATTTTGATTTTCGTGGGTTTGTAAGCCACTTGTCGTAGGTTTGTAAGCTACTTGTCGTGGGTTTGTAAGCCACTGGTTTCGATAGAAATTGGGTTCCATCCCAAAAGAAAATTGAAAGAAAGATGAGAGTGCTATTATGAAGTTTTAACAAAATACTAGACACTTATCTTGAGATCTTGTAATCTTGATTCTCTAGAGTCTTGAATCTTGAATCTCTAATCTTCATCTTGATGCTTGAGTCTTTATACTGATCAGTCTTCGATAATACCTGCATATACTTCCTATATACATACATACATACATACATACATATATATATATATAAATGTTAGTATATATTTTATAAAGTAAAGTATAATAACTATATAAGGTTGTTGTCATCAAAACATCATCAACTCAGTTCCTAACAAAATTCACTCTATTTTGTATAAAAACCAATACCATTATAATTCAGAAATGATACCAATGGTGCGTATGTTTAATATTAACAATTTGGAATTTTAAAATTATCTCCACTATCAATTTTTGATAAAACCAATACAAATATTTGACAAAAATGATACCCACTGTCTGTTTTAGTGGAGTTGATGACTTCTGATTTTATAAACTATTTTTCATGTCATTTGTACCAAAACTGATACAAATATCTTGTAAAATGATGCCAATAATCCGTATGTGTGAAGTTTATACTTTGTACTTCTATAAAATGTTTCATTGTCATTTTTATCAAAATCGACACATTATAATTCAAAAATAATACCTACAGTTTGTATGTTAAAAATTAATGATTTGGAATTTTAAAATTATTTCCACTATCATCTTTAATAAACCTGATATCAATATTTAACAAGAAGTGTAATAACCACTTTTCCATATAGTTTAAACGGCAATCAACCCCACAATATCCACCCAAATTGAAAGGAAAGACTGATGGTTGGTGGGAAAGGAAAGAAGAAAGAAGGAAGCAAAAAAGAAAAAAACAATACAGAATCTCATAGCGGAATGAATAATTTATAATATATAACAAATTTTTACATAAAAACAAATTGTAATATATGTATATACAGACATTAGTCAGAGTATACTAATCTATTTTAGCCCGAAAAGTTAAAACAACCCGTCCTTACAATTGCTAATAAATACAACTAGGAATGCAAGAAAAAAATAACCATATACATGAGTATGTCTCTGGGCCTCCAGCTCGAAGCTCCAAAGCATCCAAACTAAATCTGTAATATGCTCGGTCTGACCAGAGCATTATAATAAAATAACATCCGAGTCGGTCTAGAAAACCAGCCTGAGAAAACAAACCCAATTAAATTTTAAAGTTATAAAAAAAACCTTTAAAAGTATCTCGTAAGACCACGCCTTTCATAAACACGGATGAGTTTTTACCTAACGATAACCAAAACATTTCGTATGAAATTCTTTGATATATAATAGTATCTAAGATACAAATAATTATTAATCTTAGCCGAAATTGTTATAGTAATTGAATTCTAACATAATAGGTGTACAGATAAAACCGTAAAGACACGTATTGGAGAATGGATTCTATACAATGACTGGAGTACTGCCTGTCATGGTGCATCTCTAGATAAAATAACATCGAGGATCTCGCTGGAAACCTCTTCCAACACAGAACTAGCCTACCTCTTGATCGGTAGTACTGATATGATCACCCTTCTGTTAATGAGCCCCGAAGTATACAAATGATTTTCATTTTAAAGCAATTTAACTATTTTACTCACACCAGTCCCATGTCTGACCCAGAATTTATTTTTCTGTTTTTCCCTAAACTCTTGGGTACTCAAATTTTTATGAGTAGCCAAGTGATCTAGGTTCTCACGATTGCATTTGGAGCAGTTGGAGCATGTGGCTTCACTATTAGCTAGGTACTATCTATATCCACTGTGTCTTTATATGTATTTTGGATTGTAATGTATGGGCAGGTAGTTATGACTGCCTAAATATGGTGTCTGTATTACTATTACTCTGATGTATTGTACTGTCGGTGTTTATGTAAAGCTTATGTTATGTAATATGTATTATTCCATTCCGCTGTTAGATTCTGTGTTTTGTTTAGTTCTTCTTTTCTATCGCTTTCTTTCACCCTTAATGACTCGTCTTTCAATGGTAAGAAAGTTTGTTCGTGACATTTGATATCAGAGCTTAGGTTGAGTGAACATCTAGGCTTTTGGGTTAGTATTAATCTTGAGAGATTATTTGTAATTTTATATTTATATTAATATATATCCCTGATAGTTAGATCAGCTTTGATAAATTTGATTAGTGCCATTTTTGGAGTGTATTCCATCCAAGCTTTCTACGTATCATCTTACTATGTTCAGCTAGTAAACAATGAGCACTAGAGGCAAATGTGGAAGGGAGCTAGTAGTACCACAACCATAAATAGTCGGACCCGAATTCCTAAAGAGTAGAAATTGCTGAGGAAACAGGGCTGGTTCAGCCAAGGGCAAACTTTGCAACATTGTGCAAAGACTACTCAATTCTGGGAGGGAAACCTTTTAAGGGGACAAAATCTGTCATGGAAGTCCAAGCACAGTTACCAAGCTTTGAAAGGATTTTCAAAGGACTTTATTTGGTCGATGAGAAGAAACGCATTTTAGCTTCTTGGCAGTTACAAGAACGAGCAGGCGTATGGTGGGATTCTCTAACCGCAAATGTTCCCGAAGAAGAGTTCTCCTGGAACAAATTTAAGGAAAAATTTAAAGCTTGATTCCTTCCTGCTAATGGTAAGACAAGGATGTACCATAATTTTATCGATTTAAAATAAGGGAATTTGTCCATAGCGGTATATTGAAACAAGTTTAATGGACATTCATGCTTTGGACCTGAACTGATCAATACCCCGTTAAAGAAGAATGAAATGTTTGTGGCTGGATTAAGGGAAAGTTTTCACGAAAATAAGATGGGCCATATCAAGGGATCTTTCGTTGACTTAGTGGATATGGCTCTCCGATATGAAGCATTGGATAAGAAGAAGCCAATTCCAGCGGCACCCAGTGGGAATACGAGTGGCAATAACCCCAAGAAGAGGAAGTTCAACCCCAACCGGGAGAACCAAAGGAAGGAAAAATCAGGCGGTAGAACACAAGAGAATTCGGGAAGTGTTAAAGGGAATAAGTAAAAAAAGAATGTTAGTAGCTACCTTTGCAAGCAGAAGGGCTACATTGCGAGGTTTTCCAAGAATTCTGAAGTTCAGAAGCAGCAGCAGTAACCTCAACGACAAGCAGGACCTTTTACTTTGATAGTCCAGAAAATGCTTTGTTTCAACTGTCACCAACCAGGCCATATGGTGAAGGACTTCCCACTTCTGGAAAAGGCTCCGCAACCCAAGGTTTATGCACTCAAGAATGAGCCATCAACTTCGGAAGATGTCAAAGGGAAAGGCATCCTTGAAGGTACCTTATTTATTAATTATATTTATGTTAGAATGTTATTTGATTCTGGTGCCTCCTATAGCTTTATTTCTTTGGAATCGGTAGGGAAGTTTCATCTCATTCCTAGTATCATAGAAAGCTCTATTTGTGTATGCAATCCCATAAGAGGAGTGACCCATTTGAATATGATCTATGAAGGCGTGCCAATTTCTTATTTTTCTCTTTTCTTTTCATGCATCCCTTATGTATTAGATTTTGAGGGATTTTATATTATACTTAGTATGGATTGGTTAGCGAAGCATAGAGCTGTCCTCAACTATGACAAAAGGACTGTATCTTTAAAAACCAAGTTGGAAAGGATTGCGAAGATAGAATGTGATAACCCTGGAATTCATACATGTAATTTCTTGCATGTTCTTGAAGCATCTCGAGAAGGGTTAGGATCCATAGAAATGTTAAAAACTTCCCTGATTTTTTGAAGAAGTTAAAAGCTTACCCCTTCACCGAGAAATAGAATTTTGAATTAGTTTAGTTCCTGGTGCAAGACCTATGATTCAACCCAAAAGAAGGATGGCTCCAAGGGAGAGAGAGAGTTAGTAAATCGAACCCAATATTTATTAGAGAGAGGATTGATTTGACCCCGTTATTCGAGTTGGGGCTCAGTAGTAGTTTTTATGGCTAAGTCTGATGGTTCTCTAAGACTGTGTGTGGACTATCGAGAATTGAATAAGGTGACCATTAGGAATAAATATCCTTTACCCCGCATTGATGACATTTTTGACCATCTTTATGGAGCAACCGTATTTTCACAAATGAATCTAGCTACAAAATTTCATCAATTAAGAATTGTCAAAGATAGTATACCCTTAACTACATTTAGGGGTCCAGACATTTTTTTGAGTAGCTTCTTATGCCTTTTGGGCTAACCAATGCACCTGCATATTTCGTAGACATAATGAATCGCGTTTTTAGACATGTCCTAAATAAGATTTTGTTGGTTTTCATCGATGGCATTCTCATCTATTGTAAGTCTGAAGAAGGGCATAAACACCATTTGGAAGTAGTGTTAGAAAATTTGTGAAGGCGTGCTCTAGAAGCAAAGTTCTTCAATTGCCATTTTTGGCAGTCAGAGGCAAGATTCATAGGAAATATTATGTCAGGAGAGGGTATTTACTGGACCCGATGAAAGTTGAAGCCGTGCAACAATGGAAGCAACCACGGACTACTACTAATGTTCATAGTTTCTTAGGATTTTCTGGATACTATAGAAGGTTCATACAAGATCATTCCAAGATCTCCTCTCATTTGACAAAGTTGATTAAGAAGGGTGAGAAGTTCGTATGGACTCCTAAGTGCGAGGAAGCTTTTTTGGAATTGAAAAAGAGATTGACTAGTGTGCCAGTTCTAGCTATTCCAATGGAATGGATTCACGGTTTATATCGATGCATGTGGAGTAGGATTGGGCACTATTTTGATGCAAAATGGTAGGGTGCTTGCATATGCAAGTATACAATTAAAGCTACATGAAAAGAATTATACAATGCATGATTTGGAGCTGTTAGCAGTTGTCTTCGCATTGAAAATATGGAGACGCTATTTGTTGGATAAGATTATCACTATTCTTCTTGTTTCTTTCTTATCTCTAAAATTCTAGTAAGTTAGTCTTCTCTCTCAAATTATGTGCGATCCAGAATTTTAAACATTTGAAATTAAAATATTTAATTGATTCTAAATATTTGAAAGTTAATTTAACTTGAATTCAACTATAACTATGAATTTGGCAATTAAATTATTGAATTTAATTATTAAGGGTTGGATAAAATATTGAATCGTCATTTTTATGCTTATTAAAATATTTTCATGGCTTAGAAAATTTATATTGAGAATACTGAAGATAATGGAAGCTTCAAAATTGAATTTGAAAATGAATTGTTCAATTTTGAATTTATACGTTTAAATCGATATTTAAAAATAGCCTTCCGAGGTACAGTCTCAGAATTCGACGAAAGATGTTCCATTAGATCCGTAAAATTGTATTATTATCGAATTTCAATTTTAGTAATATTCTGAGTTGTCATGTGTCCGTACGATAGATAAATGCGCTGAAATTTATATCGAAATTTAATTTAATAGCCGGGTCTAAAAAGTTGTATTCTCCATACGATCGAATTTGGACTCGAAACCTTTTCTATTAGGTTCGGAATAGGCATATAAAATTATAAACGCTTGGCAGCATGCCTCGATTGGAGTTCGTTATTTTAAATTGCATAATTCGAAATAATTTAAATTTAAATTTTAATAAATAAAAACGAATACTGTAGCATTTGACACGTTGAAAAAAATCCTCAAATGCGTGTTCATTAATATAACACGCGTTCGTTTTCAATAAACAAAAAAAAAACAACACCCAAATTCGAAAATAAAAGGAAATAGCAGACGAACTCAGAAAAAATTGGTGTCTCCCTCTTTTGAATTTTTTGATCAAACAAAAATCGAACAGAATACTCATAGTAAATTCGAATGAAAAAAATCAAAATTCATTTTAATTTCAGATCTATAATAATTCGAAATCGAAGAATGAGTAGTGGCCTAACTCATTCATTGCAACATCACCGCGATTTGGAGGCGAGCGCGGCAAGCAACATTCGCATCAGAGTATCGAGGTATCGCGATAGTCAGTGCTCGAGTGGAATTTGAAGATGGCGTGTTCAAAGCTTGGGCAAGGCCGGTCAGCGTCGAATGGTGTGGCGATGGAAAGCATTCTCGGTGGACAGCGAGTGATTCAGGGCTGCGTTCGGATCGACGATCAGAGAGGCGACTGAGCTAATCATCGAATCGTGTATGGTAGGGTAGCAGCGTCGCGAGCATGAAGAGGGTTTCGACGTCTTCATCTCCAGCCGAAGGGAGGTAGGCACGCGATGTGGTTTCAAAGTTGATCAGTGGTCTGGTGGAAGCATCGAGCTTGGCGAAGCAGTATGGGGTGAACGATGCATTGGGCCGAGCTAGGGTTTCATTCGAAATAAATTAGAATTCAATAGTAAGGTAATACAAATTTAGTCAATTTTAATTTAATTTGAATCTGGAATTATAAATATAAACATACAGTAAGTTATTTATTTATTTAGTTTTTGAATTGATAAATATATATGTGTGTGTGTGTATTTAGATAGGGTTCATATACGCATTTAAAAATCTAACAGTTATTTTAAAATAATATATATAAATGATTAATTTGTTAAATAAACCGATTTAATTTATTTTTGTTACAAAAAGTTTTTTAAGGAAAATTTGTTTAAATAAAGTTATTTAAATATAAATCACTGGTTACTTAAGTCTATTAATTGTAAATTAATTATTTGATTAGGGAAATTTATAGTTTAATTAAATAATTAGTTAATTAAATTTATTTAAATGGTGATTGATTATTTGTTTGGTTTAATTATTTTATTTAAAAGAAAATATGTTTAAAAGTAAATTATTAGTGTAAATCCAAATTATTATCTAAAATTAAATAAATAACTAGTGATTAATTATTTGACTAATTCAAAATATTAATCAACTCTATAAAATTGTTTATACAAGGTCTAATACGGTGAAGAAAACAGGTCGGATTGGAAATGGATTGCAAAACGAAAGACAAAGGTGAGATCTTCTCACTTGATTGAAAAATTAGAATTTCAGTTATTGATTGATTGTCTATTGTGATAGTATATATAGTAGTATATATATATACAGTGAAGTGATTTATTTTCCGCATTATATAGCGGATGAGACCCTATGCGCTGCATAATAGCGGATGATATTATATAATCCCATAACCATGATTTTCCACCTCGAAGTGGAATTGCTATTTAAATTGTTGTGCTAACATCTGTGCATGCAGGGAAACAGGTTGGAGGGATTCAACTGGATTCCTCACATTGCTGAATTTATTTGTATATGTTGTGATGTGATAATCTATGAATGATTATATTGGTGTGAATGATTACATTGGTGGTTGAGATTCATTGAAAGCTATAGTTTAGCTGAATATATTTTTGGTACCGTAGGATTCCAGAAATATAAAATTGGATTTTTAGAAATTAAAGTAGAAATTTATAGTAAATTTATTCTAGAGAATTGAATAAATTTAAAAGAAGAAATTTAAGAGTATAAAGGTTGATTTTTGCAATCCTATCGAATAAATTTCAAAATATGGGAAAAAGATTTTAGTGAATGGATTTTGAGTAATTTAGCTGAAGAATTTATTTAGAATTCGGATTTTAAATAGTTTGGAAGAAATAAAGGGATTTATTTTAAAAGATAATAAAGCTAAAAATCAATTTGAAATTTGATTTGGTGTTTGAAATAAATTTGAAAATCAGTTTGGGATATGATTTGGTGTTTGAAAATAAATCTTTGGAAAATTGATTTGAAAATTGATTTGGTGTTTGAAAGTGAGTATTTGGAAATCAATTTGAAAATTATATATCAGTGGATACTTGAAAAATTAAATTCGCAATGGAAATTTATAAAGGAAAGGGAAATTTGTTTTAAAATAAATATTGGTTTATTTCTGAAAGTATGGAAAGAAAATTTATGAATTTGGAATGTAAATTTGAAATGAATATAAAAGGATTTATTAATTGTTTAAATGGACTATTTTGAAATGGGAAGTGTATTTTCCCTAGAAAGCCGAGTATGTTTTCAATATAGCTTATAAATATAAATTGAAAGTTTTAAGGATGGTTTTAAGAAAAGATGATTTGGAGAAATTATTTTCTTAAGTTATTTTTAAATCTTTAAAGTAAAGATTTATTTAATTAATTATAAGAAGTGATTGTTTAAAGATTTAATTGATATTTGATTTGGAAAATGGTTATATAAATAGTTGTACTCTATCTAAAAATTTTATTTTAAATTAGTTTGGACTTGAGTTTATATAAGATATTAGTATAATATTTCATAACTAATATTTTGAATAAAGTGATTAAAAACAGTTTCCATTATAAGTGTTTCCAGATATATTTTTGGATAAGTGTTTTAAATTATTTTGAAGTATTTGGACTCAGCAAATTTTTCAGTGGAAATAAATAATACTTGGAAATTTATTCCACAGGAGGAAAGTGATTTGAAATTTGTTTTTAAAGTGTTGAAGATGTATCTTGCGAAGATATTTTGAAATAAATAATTTGGGAAAAAAATATTTAAAATTTGGCGATTGTTGTGAATATTGATGGATAGTTTAATAACCGACAATCAATATTAGCCTTCAAATGGCATTTGAATTTCGATGCGACCGGGGGTCGGATCCAAACGGTTATCCGAAAACCACATCGAATCTTTGTGATGGAACTTTTGCTTAAAAGATCAAAGTGGAAATTTGTTGTGATTTACTTAAAATTTGAATGTAACACTTATTTTTAAAATAAGCACTCATTACTCGGATTAGCCGGAAGAGGACTTTGTGTTGTAAAACCCATTCCAAATAATGATTCAACGAAGTGAGATTGCATTTGAAGACGGTGTTGAAGACCGGGTATTTTCGAAAGCGAAAGGATTACCTGTCGAATGTCTCTACACTGAGTTGCTCCGGTATAGAGATTATATCACCCTTTGTGATGGGGAGTCCGGACGTGATTAGTGAATATCCAAATTTGCAAGGGCTTTTTTGAAGCGCCTTTGGTTCCGTTTGAATCTGGAATGGACTTGTATGGTTGTATGTCTGGCATTAAACTTTGAGATATAAAGCTAATTTCTATCAAATACATTTCTATTGGTGGCGGAGAATTTATTCTCTTAGCTTAACACCCTACTTTGAGACGTATGAGCTCAAAGGTTATGTAGTTGATGGTTATTAGCGATATACTCCTAATTTGGTAGTGTGGCATATTGAGTGCTGCTGATCAATTGTTGATCGAAGCATGACTTTTGTGAAAAGTGTAGCTTTGTGGACGAGACTTCGTTGAACCTCACAACCCGAAAATGGTCGAAACAGGAAAGTTGCGGCAAGGTTATAAAGGGTAACGCCCTTAGGGTATGTCCATTTTCTTCTGGATAAAAAGTGGTATCATGGTATGAAGCCCAGATACTTAACTTATGTGGTTGCTGCAAATCTATTTCTTTGTGGTTGTAGGTTGGGAGGCACCTCGGATAAAGGTCGATTACTGTAACAGCCCGCAAATCCGTACCCCTTGAGTCAACACAATTCTACCTAAATCAACTCAAGTTGTACAGAAATATGAACCATTTTGGTTAAAGAAGAAGAGGTAGAAGAAGAAAATTGAAAACAACAACAGAATCTAACCATCGCAGCGGAATAAAATATAATAGATAATAAAGATAAACTTTACTCAAAATCAAATATATCTGTTTATATATTACATCATCAGAGTACATCAATCACAACTCAACATCAATATCATACAAATGGATACACAGCAATTCAATACAGTGGAATATATATATATATAAACAAGTACAGGGGTACGTATCGTCATCCTGCTCGTCTCCAGAGCTCTACAGTGTCAAAATCTGTATCCTATAATACTCGGTCTGACCCGAGCATTACAGTTAAATAACACCCGAGTCAGTCTGGAATACCAGCGTAAGAAAACCACACTCAACTGATTATTAAAGTTTCATAAATTCCTTTTGAAACAAAAGCATCTTGTAAGACCACACCACAAATAAACATGTCGGGTTTTAACCTTACGATAGCTAAAACAATTTTTTTTTATGGAAATCCTCTGATATTATAATTGGGTCTATTTACAAATACTTATAAAATAGCCGAAATTGTTACATTCATTAAATTCCAGCTACTAGCCACAAAGTGGGTAATACAAACAAAACTCGTACAAGGCTCGTAGGGAGTATGGATTTCCAACCAGTGACTAGGCACTGGGGTACCACCTGTCACAGTATGGGCCTAGATCACCGTACCGAGGAGTACGCCCGCTCCCCTGCAACACAAGACTGGGACTACCCCTTACTGGATAATCCCGAGTGTGATCGGCCCGCGGTTGGGATCAGCAACCGACCACTAAGCCGAAATAAAAAGGGACATCTAGACAGGGATGACCATCACCCTGCTTGGGTGCTACCCACCTAGCCTTGCTGCATGACCCCTGATTTTCAGTACTTCCCATTTGATGAGGCTTGAGGCTAAGCGTTACCTTTTTAGAATATATATCCCTTAGAATGCCCATCGTCCACTTGACGATGTTTCGCAAGCATTCATCCATGCAAGTACGTCCCGGGTTCGAACGGAACCGAAGGCACTATTCCTACTACATCCATTTTGGAAATATCCTCAGGATTAGTAGCGACTAGCCCTTGCACTTCACTGCTCCATTCTCAAATCCAAACTCGTTTCCACGAAACGTACAAACCGGATCGAAGTGGTTTTCGAGAAATAAATCTCGATCCCGGTCTCTTCGAACCGATCAACGCATTTGTCCAGTATTGATAGTCGGTTATTTAACTATCAATTTATATTCACAAACATCCATCAAACAATAAATAAGTTCCCAAATTATTTATTTATATCAAAAATATCTTCACAAGATATATTTTCATTTTTTTTTTCAAATTCCTTTGAAACTAGTTTTCAAGCTACCTGCCTTTCTCTGAATAAATACCAAGTATTTCTATTTCCACTGGAATCACCAAGCACAAAACTAGATTTTTTTCCTAAATAAATTTAAAACACTTTTCTTTAAAAATATACGTTACAACATACAAGTTAAAATTACTTAAATAATTTGTTAAAAATACATATTATATGAATATTTGAAAATATGGTTACTTAACAAAATATAAAAAAAATAGACCTCTACTTAAAAATCAAAATACTAAGTTACTTCTTAATAATTTCTGCTAGAATAGATTAAAGAAAATACTTACTTTAGACTTTAAATAATAGAAATAATAAATTTTACAAAACTTGCTTTCTTTAAAAACAACTTTAAAACATTTAATTTATATTTTAAAATTTACTTTTTTAAAAACATGTATTTGGCTATCTAGAGAAAATTTCAACTTCAATCACTTAAATCAATTTTCCCAAATTGATTTCCAATTTATTTTATTTGAGATAAATTCTTTTTACTCATCAGTTCATTTTCAAATTGCTATTATTATTATTATTCCTTTTCTTCTTTACTCTTCAATAATCCAGATCTTAAATTCTAAATAAATGTTTGTTCTTTTTAATTAATAATACTGCATTTCAAAATTCATTAACTTTCTATTTATTAAATTTTCCTTTCCATTCTCAGGGTTCATTTATTAGAATTTTAAAGTCACTTAATTTTTCCCAATGCATTCTTACATTCATTTTATAATTATTTCACTTGCAATTTCACTTCTTTTAATTTCATTTCCAAAAATCAAATTTACATTTTTGGTAATTCATTATACCCAATTATATCAATCAAGCCATAGCATTCAATACTCCCACATAATTCATTATGGAACATCAAATAATTGGAGCAGAGAATATTAAATAATTTTGAGGGGTCCAGTTGGATCCCTCCAACCTGTTTTCCCTGCATCCACAGACGTTAGCATCCTTAATATACCAATTTCAAATTATACTATACTATATCACATCAATCAATTCAACCACACAATCAATTATTTAATCATTTAAATTTAAATTTAAATTCACTGAGTGAGATTAACTCACCTCAAATTTTATTTTTCCATCCATCCTGCCCGACTTGATTTTTCATGACTTCAGACCGTCGATAACAATTATACAGTTTATTAATATTTGAATTAATCGACCAGCCAATTTTATTTAAATTTAATCAACTAATATTTTAGTTTCAAACAAATTTCCCTCCCATAACTATTTTAATAATTTGGCAACTAAAATATGTATATGTACCTTTGTTTTAGGTTTAGTTTTGAAATCAAAAGTATATTCATAAAATAACTTAAATAGATTTCATAGGAACTAATTTATATAAACTTTCACACATTTTCTTTCTCTTTTTTTTTTAAAAAATTTACTGTAAACGTTTTCCTGCCCATACACATATATATACATCGAGTTTCCAAATATTTTTCTCTCTGAATAACAATAATAAACTTTACCTTACTGTATATAAAAACATTCTTTGTAAATATGTTTAGTCATATATATAAATTTATTTCAAATAGAATAAAAGAATTTTTTACCTTACTGTCAGTTATCACGAATCGAACCAGCTGATTTCACGTGACGATGCGACCCACAACAACCCTAAATCGAAGCACCTCCAAGCCAACGCCGTACCTAACCTAGCTTCGACATTGAGCGAACTCACCGCGAGGTCGGCCATGCTCATCGCCATCGATCTCGAGATGGACATCGCGACATCACGTCACCTCGAGTCGCCACTTCAAAACCCTAGACCCCAAACGACTGTCTCCTCCAGATCGCAACCCCCCGCGCGACGAGCTCGAGAATGGTCTCGAAAATCCCCAGATCGAAACGCACAATAGCACGCCTAGCAGCCTCGCGAATCCCAACGCACATCGAATCGACGCCGTCTTCTCCCACGCGACACGCACGAGCCCTAGAAACTCGATTTCTATGAACGAGACGTGGTAATGAAACTCGAATTGGAGAGGAAGTAAGTGTCGGCCATTACCCCTTTATTTTATTTTATTTTTTCACGGCGAAAGAAAAGGAAGTTGTAACGACCCAGAATTTTAATTATTTAAAATTCGAATATTTAATTAAAATTAAATATATTAATAAGTGAATTTATAAGTCGAATAAAATTTAATTTGAATAATTGGATTTAATTGAATAATTAAATCGATAATTTAATATGTTAAATTATGGAAATAATTGAAAATTGAGTTAAATATGATTGAAAGGGATTTGTAAAATTTTATTTTATCATATTGAAGTTAGAAAGATGTTTTAGAACTTTTAAAATCGAATTAAAAGTTAATTTGTGAAAATTGAATATTTTAATATTTAAATCGACTAGTGAAAATAGTCAATTTTTGAACAGTCTCAGAATTGGACGAAACTAGATCCATTGGATCCGTAATAGTTAGTTATTACCGGATTTCAATTTTCGTGTAAATCGGAGTTATCGTTTGATCGTGGCAGCTCGAAACGCATCGAATTATTTTTAATATTAATTTGGCGAGTTAAAATAGCCATTTTTCAAAAAGTCTTGGATTTCGACGAAACCAGTTTCATCGGATCCGTAATGTGATATTATTGTAAGGTTTCAAATTTCGTGTTAATTGGATTTACCGTTTGTCCGGTACAAATTAAAACGCCTAGAAAATCGTTTAAATCGGTTTAATTTAAATTGAACGTTTATTGCCATAACTCGCACAGATGACCGAATTAGCTTCCAAAACCTGTTCCATTGTGTCCGGAACGCGGGGTAAACCCCAGAAACGCTGGTCACGACGCGTAAATCGGAGTTCGGAATTTTCGAAATGAATAGTGTCGTTCGTTTACCTATAAATAGCCCTCTCTCTCTCACAAGAAATAAAAAAAAAATAACCTAAACCTAATACAGCCGCCGCCCCCTCAACCCACGGCCGAAATTGTTCCATCTTCATCTCTTATAAACTTCCAATCCACAAACTTTCACACAAAGTTGTCAACTGCAACATGGAAGAGCGTGAGGAGAGCTTCAATTCTATACGGGTGTGATCGTTTTTAGTGGCACGAATCGATGGCAATCGAAGCTGGAAAGGCCGAACTTCACGCACGTGTTTCGAGGTCAGGTCAGGGCCGAGCTCATGGTGGTCGTGGCCGAAGATGGAGCATGGGGGGGGGGGCTTCGATATGGACATATTTGATCGTGCTATAGTTCGTCGATGAGGCCGAATTTCCTAACCCTAAAATTCAAGTATGGTTCGGCTATGTTACAGGGAACGAACGTGTACTAGGAAGAGAAGGAGATGCAAGCTACGGCCGAGATCTACAGGGGTTTGGATCCAAGGGCTAGGATTGAATAGGTTTAAGAAATTAAAATTTTAGTTGTAAATTTTATATAAAATTCATGTAAAACTTTGAAAATTCATAACTTTTTCATACGAGGTCGAAAACGCGCGAAACCAGTTGCGTTGGAATCGTATGGACGAGCACTACGCTATGGAATTGGATTGGAGTCGTTTGGATTTAGCGAAAATTTTGGGTAAAATTAAACGTCCGTTTAATTTTATTCAAAATAAATCGCTAAAATGAAATTGAAATCAAGGTGAGAACTTCTCACTCAATCGAATCAGTTTCGATTTTATTTTAAATAGTTAGATTTAAAATACTTGAATGCATGTTTGAATGATGATTGATATCTATTGATTGTTAAAATAGACATTATGCGCCGTTAGTAAGCGGATGTTATTTATTAAAAACATATACCGCGAATATTTCATAAACAGTGAAATTGGTATTATATATAATAGCAATATATATATATTGGCATATGTATATATTGGAGTTATTGATTTCCCGCATTTGTATAGCGGATGAGACCCTATTGCGCCGTCTATTAGGCAGATAATATTTTAAATCCCATATACCGCGATAATTTCGTACTGGAGCGAGATTGGTATTGTGCTAATGTCTGTGGATGCAGGAAACAGGTTGGAGGGATCCAACTGGATTGCTCAACGGTTTTTATTTGAATTCAGATATTTTGATATTTGATGGATTATCATATCGATATATGATGTCGTTGTTGTCGTGATTGGCTATTTGGTATGTAGCATCATTGGACCAAGTTTTGGAATTTTAAAATGATTTTTAAAGTGATTTTTGAAAATACACTATATTTTTGGAATTGATTCATTTTAAATAAATAAACGATATAATTTTTATGTTATAAAAATTATGATTTTTGAGAAATATAGTTAAAGGTTTATTTTTGAAAGTATGAGGCTAATGATTTTATAAAATAGTTTAATCGGGATTTTTGAATTTATTGTAAAAAGTTTAAAAATAGGATTTATGAAATTTAATTATTTTATAAATCAAAATGATGAAATTATAAAGGAGATTAAAGATGTTTTAAAAGAATAATATAAATTGATTTATATAAAAGATTAATAAAATGAATATTTGTAAATTAAAATATTTGAATTATAAAACGAGTTTTTATAAGTGTTTGAATGAAGTGAAAATGGATTGCATAAGTGAATGGAATTTATAAAATTATAAATGGTGAAGTTATAAGTGAAATTTATAAATAGTAAGATTTATAAATTTTGTGAAGTTATTAAAGAATATATTTGGGTAAATAAATGGATCTTATAAGTTATAAGATTTATAATTATGAAGTTTAAAGGAACGATCTTGTAAACAAATAAATTATAAGTGTTTAACTTATAATATGAACCTTTGGTTTATAATTGAATTATAAATCGAATAGGTTAATAAAGGAAATTTATTAAAGAAAGTTGATATAAAATAAATAGAAATAAAATTTATAAATGTTGTTTTATAAATCCGCAACGACTTATTTTGATAAGAAATTTTTTATAACCTATTAATGGAGTTATATTCACATTTTTGACTGTGAATAATCCTTTAAAATGAAATGTATAGAAATGATGAAATTGGTTAACGTAGTATATTCACGTTTTTGAATAGTGAATAACATGTTAAAGAAAATGTTTTAGATGTGATGTTTTAAATAGAATTAAAACGATCTAACGATATTTTCAAAAGGTGTTAAGATTCGAAACCATAGATTTTAACATTCATTGTTGAAATAGACGTTTTCGAGAAATAGAAGGAAATAGTGGACTATAATACTGTTGTTATAGTAAATGATTTCCGGAAGGAAATGTTTTGTATAGTATTGGGATTTATATATCTATTTTAATTTCGAATCCCTATACTAGTGATTTTGGGTTGTCGTAACGATGTTTTACGCAACATTCGTTTTGGCCCAAATAAATATGTTTAAGAGAATGATTTCCTTAAAGAATGAAATATATACTTAGTCTCGATTGAAGTATATTGAATATTTTCCAAGTGTTGAAAATAAATGGATTGAGAATTACTTAACAAGTAAGTATGGAATTTTTTTCCAATATAAAGTGAATATTAGAGAATTTATCTTTTTGAAGATAAATTGAAATGAATAATTAAAATCGGATATCAGTAGATATTGTGAAATATAAATTCACTAAGGAATTTATAAAAGGAAGTGGAATTTGTTTAAAAATAAATATTGATTTATTTTTGAAGTGTGAAAATTATATATCTAGTAAAGATATTTTTGGGAAATAAATAATTTGAAAAATTATTTGGAATCTGGTGATGTGTGCATATCCATTGATAGTTCAATAACCGACTATCAATATTTACCTTTGAAAGGTATTTGTTGTGATTTGTTGAATTTGAATGCTACACTTATTTTTAAATTATTGCGCTCGTTATTCGGATTACCCATTCCGAATAGTGATACGACGTAATGGATAGCATTGATGACCGGATATTTGTGAGAGCGATAGGATGACCTATCGATTGTCTCTGCACTGAGTTGCAACGGTATAGAGACTCCCTAAGTGATGGGAAATCCGATCAGGATTGTGGATATCCGGATTGCAAGGACTTCTTTGTAAGTGCCTTCGGTTCTGTTCGAGCCCGGAACAGACTTGTATGGATTGTATGTCTGACGTTACAAATTGAGATATAAAGCAGATTTCTTTCAAATATATTCCTGTTGGTGGCGGAGAATTTATTGTTTTAGCTTAACACCCTTCTCTGAGACATACGAGCTCAGAGGTTATGTAGTTGAATGTTATCAACGATATATTCCCAATTTGGTAATGTGACATGTTGAGTGTTGCTGTGAAATGATCATTGTGTTGATTATTTGTGATAGGATCATTTGTTTGATCGTCTATCCTGGTGATCATTTCTATGATCATTTGTTGACCCAAAGCATGGCTTTTGTATAAAGTATGTTTTTGTGGACGTGACTTCGTCGAGCCTCACACCCCGGGAATGGTCAAAACAGGAAAGATGCAGCAAGGTTATAAGGGGTAGCGCCCTTTAGGGTATGTGCATTTCCTTCTGGAAAAGGGTGGTATCATGGTATGGAGCCCAGATACTTACTCATGTTGAAAACACTTTATGATTGTGTGAATTGATTACGAGCGCTCGGCGAAAGGTCCCAAAGGACCGGGGGATGGCATATTCGGTCAGTTGTTACTCAGTTAGGGGTAACCCGGCCTTGTGTTGGCAGAGATCCGGTTTGGTTCTTGGGGACGTCCATCCAGAGGCATTCTCATGTGGCAATGGGAAGTTCCTTGGCCTGATCATTCATTGGAAATCCAAAGAAACAATACGAGACTTGTACGGTTTTAGTTGTATAACCTGCAATGGAATGTGGCGGTAACCTGCTATTGAACATAGTTAGCTATAGTAGGCATACGGTAATGGTCGTATGTTGGCTAAGATTTATATTCTACCTTCGAAATATTTTCCTACACTATGCACTAGTAATAATATCAAATGTTCTTTTTAATGCGTATCAAGCATCTTTGACTATCATAAGGAGAAATCTCCTCCGATTCTGCGTTTGCATTGTGTGTGTGCGCGGGAGGCCTTATGGTAGTCTCATTTTTAAAAAGCATTGCGAATTGACTTTAAAAATATTCCTCTATTTTGATTTTTAAAGATAAATAAACTGTTTTGAGTTCTCACACCAGTCACATGACTGACTCGAAGTTTATTGTTTCCCTTCCTAAACTCTAGGTGCCCACCAATTTCCACACGGGCAGTCAAGAGTTCAGGTTTATCAGGATATTCTAGAGTTGCTGGAGGCAAGCTGGATGGCATGACGTATTATTAGTGTATAGTATTTCTTTTCCGCTGTTTGATGTTGTTGTTGTACACTCTGATGATGTAATGAAATGTGATGTAATGTAATAACTGATATAGTTCTTTGTTTAAAGATTATTCATTTATCTATTGTATGTTGTTCCGCTGCGATTGTGAGATTCTGATGTTGTTCTGTTGTTTTCTGTTCCGTTCTATTTATTTTCTTTTCTCTCCATTTCCTATCTTTTCTCTCTCTTTCTTCTTCTTAAACCCTAACATTTTGGTTTTTCGGCAACGAAAAATCGCAATCGTTACATTTGGTATCAGAGCATATGGTTAAGCGACAACCATGGTTCTGTTGGGTATTACTCATTAGAGATAGAGTCAGTAGTACTCTAGAATGAGTTTGAGTGTAATAATAGCTATGAGAGCGTATTTGTTAGTGAAATTATATAAAATTGTTTTATATTGTGATGATTGGTTTGTTGAGTGGTATATGAACCTTCGTCGGTGCAGCCTCGAAACTGAATCGAAGGGGTTTATAAACATTTGAATAGAACAATTCGACACGATATTGTTTTAAATTGGGTAAATGAAATAATTTTACCTTGATTATGTTTTTATATATAAAGGAATAATTTTTCAGAATTATTAAAGTGTATATAAGTAGATTGTTTAGTTGTTTGAATAATCTAAATAAAAGAATAATTGTATAAGCAAAAGAATTATGAGAATTGAATTATAATTAAAGTGATTTACAATTGTGAAACAAACTTGTATATATATAAGAAGTGAAACTATATGAATATATTTATGAATATGAGTTGTAAATAAAAATGTATTTAAAGTTAAATGGAAATTTACTTTAGAATTTGGAAGCTGAATTGATTTATAAGTGGGAATTTAAGTTAAGTAAAACCAAGTGATGTTTATAAAGTGGAAGTATAACTTAAGAGTATGTTGAATGAAGTTGATATTGGTATCAAAGTAAATTAATAAAGTTAAGTGGTGGATATGAACTTAAGTTATGTAAATGAAATTTAACCTTTGTAATTGAATTGAATTAATGGATTGAATGTAAATCAAATGATTGTAAATTAAATTGATATGAAATAATGAATATAAGTGTTAATTCATTAAAATCTAATGTTATTGGAATTTGAATAATTAATTGAAAATCAATTTAATTAAACCAATTGAAAGCAAAGGAATTTGGTTGTGATTAATATACATTGGTTGTTATATGGTTGTTAGTTGATTGTATATAATTCATTAAGAGTTAATGAAATTGGAAGCTAAAGTAATTGGAATTCAATTGGAAGTTAAGTGAATCTTAAATGGAATTGAATTTGATTTGGAAGTGAACCAACTTGAATATGAATTAGTGAATATAAACTAATTGAAAATGAATGTTAGTAAACATCCACTGTTAATGAATCGAATGTGATTAAATTTAAAAAACCTATTTCATTGAATATTAATGAGAATATGAATGAATATTTATTGGTTATGGATGTTAGTTGGTTGATGTTTGCATTTGTTGCTTTTACTACATTTGCTATGTTGGCATATATAGTTATTATGTTGCTATATGTTGTATGTTGATGCTACTTTCATATATGCATGTTGTTTGTTGAGTGTTTAGTAGGTGCGGATCGCGTTGCTTCGCATTTGGAGCTCGCTTTCGCGTTATATTAGCCGTATATGCTCGCTAATAAAATATAAGGTACATATCTCGGATTACATACCGTACTTTTATACCTTTTTCCCTTCGGGATGCCTCATTACTTGATGAGATGTATATTTGTGATATATATACTGTCATTTTTTTTTCGGATCGAGCCGCGCAAAGGAGACTATGGCGAATTTTTCCGAAAATTTAAGGCGTTAGAAAAAAATTTGAGAAAATTGGAAAATTTTGAAAACTTTAACTTTTATTTGGAATTGAAAGTTAAACAATAGTAATTGTTTCTGAAAAGATAACTAAGTATGATTTGAAACTTAGTAAAGTTATTGTAAGAAGTTTAACTATGGATTTTTGGAAAATTAATAGACTCTGTAACTTTTTTTACTTGATAATTTCGAGGACGAAATTCTTTTAAGGGGGGAAGATTGTAGCGACCCAGAATTTTAATTATTTAAAATTCGAATATTTAATTAAAATTAAATATATTAATAAGTGAATTTATAAGTCGAATAAAATTTAATTTGAATAATTGGATTTAATTGAATAATTAAATCGATAATTTAATATGTTAAATTATGGAAATAATTGAAAATTGAGTTAAATATGATTGAAAATGATTTGTAAAATTTTATTTTATCATATTGAAGTTAGAAAGATGTTTTAGAACTTTTAAAATCGAATTAAAAGTTAATTTGTGAAAATTGAATATTTTAATATTTAAATCGACTAGTGAAAATAGTCAATTTTTGAACAGTCTCAGAATTGGACAAAACTAGTTCCATTGGATCCGTAATAGTTAGTTATTACCGGATTTCAATTTTTGTGTCAATCGGAGTTATCCTTTGATGGTTGCAGCTCGAAACGCATCGATTTATTTTTAATATTAATTTGGCGAGTTAAAATAGCGATTTTTCAAAAAGTCTCGGATTTTGACGAAACCAGTTTCATCGGATCCGTAATGTGATATTATTGTAAGGTTTCAAATTTCGTGTCAACTGGATTTACCGTTTGTCCGGTACAAATTAAAACGCCTAGAAAATCGTTTAAATCGGTTTAATTTAAATTGAACGTTTATTGCCATAACTCGCACAGATGACCGAATTAGCTTCCGAAACCTATTCCATTGTGTCCGGAACGCAGGGTAAACCCCAGAAACGCTGGTCACGGCGCGTAAATCGGAGTTCGGAATTTCCGGAATGAATAGTGTCGTTCGTTTCCCTATAAATAGCCCTCTCTCTCTCACAAGAAATAAAAAAAAAACCTAAACCTAATACAGCCGCCACCCCCTCAACCCACGGCCGAAATTGTTCCATCTTCATCTCTTATAAACTTCCAATCCACAAACTTTCACATAAAGTTGTCAACTGTAACATGGAAGAGCGTGAGGAGAGCTTCAATTCTATACGGGTGTGATCGTTTTCAGTGGCACGAATCGATGGCAATCGAAGCTGGAAAGGCCGAACTTCACGCACGTGTTTCGAGGTCAGGTCAGGGCCGAGCTCATGGTGGTCGTGGCCGAAGATGGAGCATGGGGGGGGGGGCTTCGATATGGACATATTTGATCGTGCTATAGTTCGTCGATGAGGCCGAATTTCTTAACCTTAAAATTCAAGTATGGGTTCGGCTATGTTACAGGGAACGAACGTGTACTGGGAAGAGAAGGAGATGCAAGCTACGGCCGAGATCTATAGGGGTTTGGATCCAAGGGCTAGGATTGAATAGGTTTAAGAAATTAAAATTTTAGTTGTAAATTTTATATAAAATTCATGTAAAACTTTGAAAATTCATAACTTTTTCATACGAGGTCGAAAACGCGCGAAACCAGTTGCGTTGGAATCGTATGGATGAGCACTACGCTATGGAATTGGATTGGAGTCGTTTGGAGTTAGCGAAAATTTTGGGTAAAATTAAACGTCCGTTTAATTTTATTCGAAATAAATCGCTAAAATGAAATTGAAATCAAGGTGAGAACTTCTCACTCAATCGAATCAGTTTCGATTTTATTTTAAATAGTTAGATTTAAAATACTTGAATGCATGTTTGAATGATGATTGATATCTATTGATTGTTAAAATAGACATTATGCGCCGTTAGTAAGCGGATGTTATTTATTAAAAACATATACCGCGAATATTTCATAAACAGTGAAATTGGTATTATATATAATAGCAATATATATATATTGGCATATGTATATATTGGAGTTATTGATTTCCCGCATTTGTATAGCGGATGAGACCCTATTACGCTGTCTATTAGGCGGATAATATTTTAAATCCCATATACCGCGATAATTTCGTACTGGAGCGAGATTGGTATTGTGCTAATGTTTGTGGATGCAGGAAACAGGTTGGAGGGATCCAACTGGATTCCTCAACAGTTTTTATTTGAATACAGATATTTTGATATTTGATGGATTATCATATCGATATATGATATCGTTGTTGTCGTGATTGGCTATTTGTTATGTAGCATCATTGGACCAATTTTTGGAATTTTAAAATGATTTTTAAAGTGATTTTTGAAAATAGACTATATTTTTGGAATTGATTCATTTTAAATAAATAAACGATATAATTTTTATGTTATAAAAATTATGATTTTTGAGAAATATAGTTAAAGGTTAATTTTTGAAAATATGAGGCTAATGATTTTATAAAATAGTTTAATCGGGATTTTTGAATTTATTGTAAAAAGTTTAAAAATAGGATTTATGAAATTTAATTATTTTATAAATCAAAATGATGAAATTATAAAGGAGATTAAAGATGTTTTAAAAGAATAATATAAATTGATTTATATAAAAGATTAATAAAATGAATATTTGTAAATTAAAATATTTGAATTATAAAACGAGTTTTTATAAGTGTTTGAATGAAGTGAAAATGGATTGCATAAGTGAATGGAATTTATAAAATTATAAATGGTGAAGTTATAAGTGAAATTTATAAATAGTAAGATTTATAAATTTTGTGAAGTTATTAAAGAATATATTTGGGTAAATAAATGGATCTTATAAGTTATAAGATTTATAATTATGAAGTTTAAAGGAACGATCTTGTAAACAAATAAATTATAAGTGTTTAACTTATAATATGAACCTTTGGTTTATAACTGAATTATAAATCGAATAGGTTAATAAAGGAAATTTATTAAAGAAAGTTGATATAAAATAAATAGAAATAAAATTTATAAACTTTGTTTTATAAATCCGCAACGACTTATGTTGATAAGAAAATTTTTATAACCTATTAATGGAGTTATATTCACATTTTTGACTGTGAATAATCCTTTAAAATGAAATGTATAGAAATGATGAAATTGGTTAACGTAGTATATTCACGTTTTTGAATAGTGAATAACATGTTAAAGAAAATGTTTTAGATGTGATGTTTTAAATAGAATTAAAACGATCTAACGATATTTTCAAAAGGTGTTAAGATTCGAAACCATAGATTTCAACATTCATTGTTGAAATAGACATTTTTGAGAAATAGAAGGAAATAGTGGACTATAACACTGTTGTTATAGTAAATGATTTCCGAAAGGAAATGTTTTGTATAGTATTGGGATTTATATATCTATTTTAATTTCGAATCCCTATACTAGTGATTTTGGGTTGTCGTAACGATGTTTTACGCAACATTCGTTTTGGCCCAAATAAATATGTTTAAGAGAATGATTTCCTTAAAGAAGGAAATATATACTTAGTCTCGATTGAAGTATATTGAATATTTTCCGAGTGTTGAAAATAAATGGATTAAGAATTACTTAATAAGTAAGTATGGAAATGTTTTCCAATATAAAGTGAATATTAGAGAATTTATCTTTTTGAAGATAAATTGAAATGAATAATTAAAATCGGATATCAGTAGATATTGTGAAATATAAATTCACTAAGGAATTTATAAAAGGAAGTGGAATTTGTTTAAAAATAAATATTGATTTATTTTTGAAGTGTGAAAATTATATATCTAGTAAAGATATTTTTGGGAAATAAATAATTTGGAAAATTATTTGGAATCTGGTGATGTGTGCATATCCATTGATAGTTCAATAACCGACTATCAATATTTACCTTTGAAAGGTATTTGTTGTGATTTGTTGAATTTGAATGCTACACTTATTTTTAAATTATTGCGCTCGTTATTCGGATTACCCATTCCGAATAGTGATACGATGTAATGGATAGCATTGATGACCGGTGTTGAAGACCGGATATTTGTGAGAGCGTTAGGATGACCTATCGATTGTCTCTGCACTGAGTTGCAACGGTATAGAGACTCCCTAAGTGATGGGAAATCCGATCAGGATTGTGGATATCCGGATTGGAAGGGCTTCTTTGTAAGTGCCTTCGGTTCTGTTCGAGCCCGGAACAGACTTGTATGGATTGTATGTCTGACGTTACAAATTGAGATATAAAGCAGATTTCTTTCAAATATATTTCTGTTGGTGGCGGAGAATTTATTCTTTTAGCTTAACACCCTTCTCTGAGACGTACGAGCTCAGAGGTTATGTAGTTGAATGTTATCAGCGATATATTCCCAATTTGGTAATGTGACATGCTGAGTGTTGCTGTGAAATGATCATTGTGTTGATTATTTGTGATAGGATCATTTGTTTGATCGTCTATCCTGGTGATCATTTCTATGATCATTTGTTGACCTTAAGCATGGCTTTTGTATAAAGTATATTTTTGTGGACGTGACTTCGTCGAGCCTCATACCCCGGGAATGGTCAAAATAGGAAAGATGCAGCAAGGTTATGAGGGGTAGCGCCCTTTAGGGTATGTGCATTTCCTTCTGGAAAAGGGTGGTATCATGGTATGGAGCCCAGATACTTACTCATGTTGAAAACACTTTATGATTGTGTGAATTGATTACGAGCACTCGGTGAAAGGTCCCAAAGGACCGGGGGATGGCATATTCGGTCAGTTGTTACTCAGTTAGGGGTAACCCGGCCTTGTGTTGGCGGAGATCCGGTTTGGTTCTCGGGGATGTCCATCCAGAGGCATTCTCATGTGGCAATGGGAAGTTCCTTGGCCTGATCATTCGTTGGAAATCCAAAGAAACAATACGAGACTTGTACGGTTTTAGTTGTATAACCTGCTATGGAATGTGGCGGTAACCTGCTATTGAACATAGTTAGCTATAGTAGGCATACGATAATGGTCGTATGTTGGCTAAGATTTATATTCTACCTTCGAAATATTTTCCTACACTATGCACTAGTAATAATATCAAATGTTCTTTTTAATGCTTATCAATCATATTTGACTATCATAAGGAGAAATCTCCTCCGATTCTGCGTTTGCATTGTGTGTGTGTGTGTGCGGGAGGCCTTATGGTAGTCTCATTTTTAAAAAGCATTGCAAATTGACTTTAAAAATATTCCTCTATTTTGATTTTTAAAGATAAATAAACTGTTTTGAGTTCTCACACCAGTCACATGACTGACTCGGAGTTTATTGTTTCCCTTCCTAAACTCTGGGTGCCCACCAATTTCCACACGGGCAGTCAAGAGTTCAGGTTTATCAGGATATTCTAGAGTTGCTGGAGGCAAGCTGGATGGCATGACGTATTATTAGTATATAGTATTTCTTTTCCGCTGTTTGATGTTGTTGTTGTACACTCTGATGATGTAATGAAATGCGATGTAATGTAATAACTGATATAGTTCTTTGTTTAAAGATTATTCATTTATCTATTGTATGTTGTTCCGCTGTGATTGTGAGATTCTGATGTTGTTCTGTTGTTTTCTGTTCCGTTCTATTTATTTTCTTTTCTCTCCATTTCCTATCTTTTCTCTCTTCTTCTTCTCTCTCTTTCTTCTTCTTAAACCCTAGCATTTCGGTTTTTCGGCAACGAAAAATCGCAATCGTTACAGAAGTAGTACAATAAAAAGGGGAACGAGGCAGCTATTGATTTGATTTAAGCTTCGAATGGACGACAAAGGTATGAGATTAATCAGAGTTGGTCGGCTTGCATATTCAGGGAACGAGATGATATTTTAAACGCTGATGGTAGATGAATTTTGACTAGTCGAATTATTGTAGTTAAATTCTAAGTGAATTATTATCAACTAACGTTTATCTATCGTATGCTCACATAACAACTCCAATCGCTATGAAATTTGGAATCCGATAATAAATCTATATCACGGATCCAATGGAACTGGTTTCGTCGAATTCCGAGACTGTGCCTCGGAAGGCTGTTTCTTAAATTCAATTTAAACGATGAAATTTTAAAACTGAATAAATCACAATTAAATTTAATTTTAAAACTTCTATTATCTTCAATATCCTCAATATAAATTTTATAAGTCTTCTAATTATTTTAACCGGCTTAAAATTCTAGATTCAATAATTTTCTCAACTTCAAATTATTTAATTCAATAATTAAATTATCGAATAAATTGTGATATTCGTTAATTCAAGTTAAAATTGCTCTATTGAATACTTAAAATCAATTAAATATTCCGATTTTTAAGTGCTAGAAAATTCTGGGTCGTCACATTCCTCCCCCCTTAAAAGAATTTCGTCCCCGAAATTACTAATTAGGAAGAATGGTCCAATACCCGTTTATTATTTCCCTAAACCAAATAGTTTCTAATAATTCAACATCGCACTAACTATCTTCTTATTAAAGACTCATTATTATTCTTATTAACCTTCCAAACTTCTCCACGGTTTCAAACTAAACTATTGGTTTAACCATTCAAGTTTCAATTTAAAACCAAATTTTGAATTATCAAAATTTTCCTCAAAATTTTTCTAACTCCCTAAATTTTCGAAATTTTTTGCCAGCGTCTCCTTTGCACGGCTAGCTCGGTACAACTACAAAATGGCTATACGGCCTCTCAAATCCAAAAAGAAAACAAAAAGCCAAGTGGCTCGATACAAATCCCAATCAAATTCCACACCAAAATTAAATACATACCTTTTTGTCGAGCATTTCAATTTTTTATCGTTTGAAATCAAGCCATATCTCCTTTCCCTTTAGATTACCTGCATATCCTGCTTAGCACTAATATCCAAACACAACTTAAAATATTTTATTGACTTCCTTACCAATGTCAATATCTATTAATCCAAATATCATCTTAGAATATATTTGTAATATTCAATTTCCAATTAAGAATGCACCATTCCATACTTAAGTTAGTATAATCATTTATGTGTTTCTTATATTTACTTTCATCTTACCACTTTAGTTTATATCTAATTCTATTCAAGTTGATTCCTTCATTTACATATGAATTCAATTCATCTTTAACTATGAATATATAAATTTTATTTGTCATTTATTACTAATTCATGTCATTATTTTAATTAGTTTCATTTACTAACTTATTTCAATTTCCAATTTGAAATCGTTTTGTCGTTAACACAATTTTTCAAAAAAATTCTAACTCCCAAAATTTCTGAAATTTTTTGGCAGACTCCCCTTTGTACGGAGGAGCTTTTGCAATTTGACAAAAGATATAAATATATATACATCGACCCACACGGTCGGAAAATCCAAAAACAGTTCATATTTCCTATTTTTATTGCGTAGGCGTACCTTATTTAGCATTTTTAAGCAAGCGGCTTATTATTTTAGCAGTTAGCACAACCATATCCAGTCACACGGCTTCCAGGTACCTGTACTTACTCAATTTAAACATGTAAGTGCCATATATATAAAGTTTAACAACATTTCACTTATTTGCAATAGTTAAACACATGAATTCTAAAAGAAATTCACACCCAACATTTTCTGTAAGCAATTTATATAGTTTTCATACTAATTCAACTGTTTCAACTAATTTATAAACCATTTTCATTCAAGTTGAATGGCTTAAAACTCAATCGCTTACATTTAATTTAATTTTAAGCAAACCGTATTCATAATTAATTCAATTGCTCTCAAAATCAATTTATTTAAATCCTATCGATTCATAGAATTTTAATCACCTCTATTTACAACCAATGACAATTTATTCTATGCAATTTGACGGGGTCTATGAGAATAAATAAGAATTTATGTTTTATAACCAATTTAAATTGATTTCAACTCAATTTATACTCAATTCTATTCCATTTTAAATTTATTCACAATCTATATATTCTCATTTCATTGCATTTTTAAATTCGAAACCATTCACTTGCACTTCATTTTATTAACCAAACTAGTTCATTCAAAACCATTAACAACTTAGGTTCATCTTTATTACCTATTAAATTTTATTCACAGTCCACTCATTTATACTTTATTTCTTATCCACATTCATTTAAATCTATTCTATTAAACTTGAAACATTCTATTTTCTTATTGCCTCAAGTTATTTCAATTCCTTAATAATTTTAAATGGTTTACAATTATTTATTCTAGAATTTCATTCCATTAATATTATTTATAACTCACCGAATTTTATTTCGATATAAAAAAAATTATTTTCACTTGATTTAAAACCAATCCAATATTATTAAACTTTGTTTAAGTTGAATTAAATTCAACTCTCCTCCATCTATTCAGCTTAAATCAATTTACTACAATTTATTCAAACTATATACTTAAGCCGATTTTCATTTTACAAGCAAAATTTTCCCTTCTATTCGACTTAATTCTATTTCAATTAAATTTCATTTTAAATCTGCAATTTCATTTGATTGGTTATTATAAAATTTAACTTTCCAGATTCAACTCATCTAATTTATTACATGGCCATTTCTAATTTGTTTCCACTTATTGGATTTTACTTGCAATTCATACCATCGCCCTTTTAATCCAATTTATTTTATTTGATACATTTCCGATTATATTTAATTTATTAACATTTCAAGTTAAATTTTATTTAGCTCAAGTTCTAAGACCACTATCCATTTTCAATTTACCATCCAATTTCATTACTCACAATTCAACTTCATTCTCAATAACGTTTACTCCATCAACAATTTAAGTCGAATTTACTTTGTAACTTGAGTTTATTTCCAAACTTCATCATAAACTCATAATTCAGATTCTATTAAACAACATTACATTCCCATTTACGCATTTTATTAACTAATTCATTATAAAATTAGTTCTCTCCTATTTATAGTTCAATACCTGATTTTCAATTTCAAATATCACTTCATTACATTTTCTTAAGTTCAATTTATTTTATAATTCAAGTTTTGATTTTCATTTTATTTTTCAATTCATCAAAATATTAATTTTGGGCTTTGTATTCCATTTTCAATTTTATAAGTCACAACTTATTACTTTATACAATCACATTCATTCTAGGCTTGAATATATTATTCTTTTATTTTAACTCAAGCCTTACGCTTATTTATATCCCAAGCATATTTTTATTCCATGCATTTTAATTCTTTTACAAGTTTATTCTAATTTATTTATTTCAATTCAATCCTTATCCAACTTATTTTCCATTTATCCAGGTAAAAATCTAATTCTATTCAATAACTCAATTGAATGTTTATTCCAATTCAATTTTATTTTAACTCAGATTTATTTAACTCAATTCGGTTTCAACTTAATTCGAATACAACTGGATATTATTTTCAGTCTAATCCAATTAATATCAATCCAGTTAACTTTTATTCCCCAATCCAAGTTAATTTCATTCTAACTTTTCACTTTAAATTTAAATTTCCAACATTCAAAGCTTATATTTCCTTCCTGATTTAAAAATCATATTAATTCATAAGCTTACAACCTATCTCATCAGGATTTTCAAACACCCGGCTTGTGGTTTCAAATCATTTTGAAATCTTCAACATCACAAATCACACTTCTCAAAAATTTAAACCAATCCTGGTTTTACCCTCAACAAATTTCCTTTGAAATTTTCAAAAACAAATAGGTTTTCTTGAACAAATCAAATTTGGCAGCAATCTATCACTCAGAAACTCGAAAATGAACATCGAGGATGTTGCAGTCATCACCGAAGTTATTTTCCAGCGACTGAAGTGAATTCAATGCTATATCCCTTCCCAAAAGTTATTTAAAACAAATTCCTTTCAGAAATACCCAAAAACATCAATGCTATTATTCATCTTCAAAATACTTCCATAATCTCCGGGGTTTTAAAGTTTCAAATTCTATTTAATTCAAATTTTAAGTATAATGCATTTGTATAGTTTATACTTATACAAATCCTCATGTGATTATATTTAAATTTATAATTTACATTTATAATTCATATTTATAAATTTCAT
This sequence comes from Allium cepa, assembly GCA_030765085.1. NCBI lineage: Eukaryota > Viridiplantae > Streptophyta > Magnoliopsida > Asparagales > Amaryllidaceae > Allium > Allium cepa. Next base: position 866,396,392 of record CM060943.1, on the reverse strand, counting down.
TTTATAATGAATTTATCTCCTTAATCTTTGGTTATATTTACAATTTCTAGTTAGATTTTTACTTAACAATAATAATACTTTAATATTATTCTTCCTAACATCCAAGCAACCATATATTAGCTAAAATAGTTTACAAAAACTTTTCTTTATATCAAAATATATTTTTGGGTAAAATTATTTCATTCAACCATATTTAAAACAATACCGTGTCAATTGTTCTATTCAAGTGTTTAGAGACCCCTTCGATACAGTTGTCCAGACTGTGCCGACGAAGGTTCATATGCCACTCAATAAACCAATCAACACAATATTAAAACAATTTATATTCACTAACAAATACGCCCTCTTATCTATTAATACACTCAAATTCATTATAGAGTACTACTGACTCTATTTTAAATGAGTAATTCCCACAAGAGCCATGGTTATCACCAACCTAAGCTCTGATACCAACTGTAACAGCCCGCAAATCCGTACCCCTTGAGTCAACACAATTCTACCTAAATCAACTCAAGTTGTACAGAAATACGAACCATTTGGGTTAAAGAAGAAGAGGTATAAGAAGAAAATTGAAAATAACAACAGAATCTAACCATCGCAGCGGAATAAAATATAATAGATAATAAAGATGAACTTTACTCAAAATCAAATATATCTGTTTATATATTACATCATCAGAGTCCATCAATCACAGCTCAACATCAATATCATACAAATGGATACACAGCAATTCAATACAGCGGAATATATATATAAACAAGTACGGGGGTACGTATCGTCATCCTGCTCGTCTCCGGAGCTCTACAGCATCAAAACCTGTATCCTATAATACTCGCTCTGACCCGAGCATTACAGTTATATAACACTCGAGTCGGTCTAGAATACCAGCGTGAGAAAACCACACTCAATTGATTATTAAAGTTTCATAAATTCCATTTGAAACAAAAGCATCTCGTAAGACCACGCCACAAATAAACATGTCAGGTTTTTACCTTACAACAGCTAAAACAATTTTTTTATAGAAATCCTCTGATATTTTAATAGGGTCTATATACAAATACTTATAAAATAGCCGAAATTGTTACATTCATTAAATTCCATCTACTAGCCACAAAGTGGGTAATACAAACAAAACTCATACAAGGCTCGTAGGGAGTATGGATTTCCAACCAATGACTAGGCACTGGGGTACGACCTGTCACAGTATGGGGCCTAGATCACCGTACCGAGGAGTACGCCCGCTCCCCTGCAACATAAGACCGGGACTACCCCATACTGGATAATCCCGAGTGAGATCACCCCGCGGTTGGGATCAGTAACCGCCCACTAAGCCGAAATAAAAAGGGACATCTAGATAGGGATGACCATCACCCTTCTTGGGTGCTACCCACCTAGCCTTGCTGCATAACCCCTGGTTTTCAGTCATTCCCATTTGATGAGGCTTGAGGCTAAGCGTTACCTTTTTAGAATATATATCCCTTAGAATGCCCATTGTCCACCTAACGATGTTTCGCAAGCATTCATCCATGCAAGTCCGTCGCGGGTTCGAACGGAATCGAAGGCACTATTCCTACTACATCCATTTTGGAAATATCCTCAGGATTAGTAGCGACTAGCCCTTGCACTTCACTTCTCCATTTTCGAATCCAAACTCGTTTCCACGAAACGTACAAACCGGATCGAAGTGGTTTTCGAGAAACAAATCTCGATCCCGGTCTCTTCGAACCGATCAACGCATTTGTCCAGTATTGATAGTCGGTTATTTAACTATCAATTTATGTTCACAAACATCCATCAAACAATAAATAATTTCCCAAATTATTTATTTATATCAAAAATATCTTCACAAGATACATTTTCATTTTTTTTTTCAAATTCCTTTGAAACCAGTTTTCAAGCTACCTGCCTTTCTCTGAATAAATTCCAAGTATTTCTAATTCCACTGGAATCACCAAGCACAAAACTAGATTTTTTTTCCTAAATAAATTTAAAACACTTTTCTTTAAAAATACACGTTACAACATACAAGTTAAAATTACTTAAATAATTTGTTAAAAATACATACTATATGAATATTTGAAAATATGGTTACTTAATAAAATATAAAAATAATAGACCTCTACTTAAAAATCAAAATACTAAGTTACTTCTTAATAATTTCTGCTAGAATAGATTAAAGAAAATACTTACTTTAGACTTTAAATAATAGAAATAATAAATTTTACAAAACTTGCTTTCTTTAAAAACAACTTTAAAAAATTTAATTTATATTTTATAATTTACTTTTTTAAAAACATGCACTTGGCTATCCAGAGAAAATTTCAACTTCAATCACTTAAATCAATTTTCCCAAATTGATTTCCAAATTATTTTATTTGAGATAAATTCTTTTTACTCATCAGTTCATTTTCAAATTACTACTACTATTATTATTCCTTTTCTTCTTTACTCTTCAACAATATAGATCTTAAATTCTAAATAAATGTTTGTTCTTTTTAATTAATAATACTGCATTTTAAAATTCATTAACTTTCTGTTTATTGAATTTTCCTTTCCATTCTCAGGGTTCATTTATTAGAATTTTAAAGTCACTTAAATTTTTCCCAATGCATTCTTACATTCATTTTATAATTATTTCACTTGCAATTTCACTTCTTTTATTTTCATTTCCAAAAATCAAATTTACATTTTTGGTAATTCATTATACCCAATTACATCAATCAAGCCATAGCATTCAATACTCCCACATAATTCATTATGGAACATCAAATAATCAGAGCAGAGAATATTAAATAATTTAAATAAAAGTTGAGGGGTCCAGTTGGATCCCTCCAACCCGTTTTCCCAGCATCCACATACGTTAGCATCCCTAATATACCAATTTCAAATTATACTATACTATATCACATCAATCAATTCAACCATACAATCAATTATTTAAATTTAATCATTTAAATTTAAATTTAAATTCACTGAGTGAGATTAACTCACCTTAAATCTTATTTTGCCATCCATCCTGCCTGACTTGATTTTTCATAACTTCAGACTTTGGATAACAATTACACAGTTTATTAATATTTGAATTAATCGACCAGCCAATTTTATTTAAATTTAATCAACTAATATTTTAGTTTCAAACAAATTTCCCTCCCATAACTATTTTAATAATTTGGCAAATAAAATATGTATATGTACTTTTGTTTTAGGTTTAGTTTTGAAATCAAAAGTATATTCATAAAATAACTTAAATAGATTTCATAGAAACTAATTTATATAAACTTTCACACATTTTCTTTCTCTTTTCTTTTTTCTTTTTTAAATTTTTTTTACTGTAAACGTTTTCCTGCCCATACACATATATATACATCGGGTTTCCAAATATTTTTCTCTCTGAATAACAATAATAAACTTTACCTTACTGTATATAAAAACATTCTCTGTAAATATGTTTAGTCATATACATAATTTTATTTCAAATCGAATAAAAGAATTTTACCTTACTATCAGTTATCATGAATCGAACCAGCTGATTTCACGCGACGATGTGACCCACAACAACCCTAAATCGAAGCACCTCCAAGCCAACGCCGTACCTAACCTAGCTTCGACATTGAGCGAACTCACCGCGAGGTCGGCCTTGCTCGTCGCCGTCGAGCTCGAGATGGACATCGCGACATCACGTCACCTCGAGTCGCCACTTCAAAACCCTAGACCGCAAACGACTGTCTCCTCCAGATCGCAACCCCCTGCCCAACGAGCTCGAGAGTGGTCTCGAAAATCCCCAGATCAAAACGCACAATAGCACGCCTAGCAGCCTCGCGAATCCCAACGCACATCAAATCGACGCCGTCTTCTCCCACGCGACACGCGCAAGCCCTAGAAACTCGATTTCTATGAATGAGACGTGGGAATGAAACTCGAATTGGAGAGGAAGTAAGTGTCGGCCATTACCCCTTTATTTTATATTATTTTTTTCACGGCGAAAGAAAAGGAAGTAGTACAATAAAAAGGGGAACGAGGTAGATATCGATTTGATTTAAGCTTCGAATGGAAGACAAAGGTACGAGATTAATCAGTGTTGGTCGGCTTGCGTATTCAGGGAACGAGATGATATTTTAAACGCTGATGGCAGATGAATTTTGACTAGTCGAATTATTGTAGTTAAATTCTAAATCAATTATTATCAACTAATTTTTATCCATCGTATGCTCACACAACAACTCCAATCGCTATGAAATTTGAAATCCGATAATAAATCAATATCACGGATCCAACGGAACTGGTTTCGTCGAATTCCGAGACTGTGCCTCGGAAGGCTGTTTCTTAAATTCAATTTAAACGATGAAATTTCAAAACTGAATAAATCACTATTAAATTTAATTTTAAAACGTCTATTATCTTCAATATCCTCAGTATAAATTTTATAAGTCTTCTAATTATTTTAATCGGCTTAAAATTCTAGATTCAATAATTTTCCCAACTTTAAATTATTTAATTCAATAATTAAGTTATCGAATAAATTGTGATATTCGTTAATTCAAGTTAAAATTGCTCTATTGAATACTTAAAATCAATTAAATATTCCGATTTTTAATTGCTTGAAAATTCCGGGCCGTCACAGTTACGACCGGGGATGGCATACTCGTGTAGTAGTTACCTAGTTATAGCTTCATTACAGCATGATGTAACTCGGCCTTGTGTTGGCAGAATCTGGATAAGTTTGGGGCGTCCCTCCAGAGGCGTACTAATGTGGCATAGGAAGTTCCTTAGCCTGATCATTTTTTAGAAATCCAAAGAAACAATACGAGCCATGTACGGTTTTAGTTGTATAACTTGCCTTTTACTTATGGTGGTGACCTGCCATTTAATTGATAGCTATAGTAGGTATACCATAATGGTGGTACGCTGGCTAAGATTAATATTATACTTTCGAAATATTTTCCACGCTATGCACTAATAATAATAATATTAAAAAGGATTTTTGCGTATCAAGCATATTTGACTATGATAAGGAGATATCTCCTTCAACTATGCGCTTGCATTGTGTGTGTGGAGGGAGGCCGTATGGTAGTTTCGTTTTCCAAAAGCATAGCGGATTTCTTTTTATTTTCTTTGTGAAAATAACTGTTTTTAAGATCTCACACCAGTCCCATGACTGACCTGGAGTTTATTCTTCCCTTTCTATACTCTGTATGCCCATAATTTTCCACACGACAGCCTAGAGTCAGGTTATCATTATTCAGGAGCGAATTTAGAAAAAAATATTGTGGAGATCTGGGAGCAAGCTGGATGGTGAGGCATATCACGCTTATAAAATGATATTCTTTTCTGTTGTTTTGTTGTTGTAAACTCTAATGATGTATGTATAAACTGATATAATTCTTTATTTTAAAGGTTATTCATTTATCTATTACATATTGTTCCGTTGCGAATGTGAGATTCTATTATTGTTTCTGTTTCTTCTTCTATCTTCTTCTTCTTAAACCCTAACGGTCTGGTTTTCGACGCTCGATTGTCCGGCATTTGATACAGTGGACGTATTGATGTCGACTTTCAGAAGTCGAAAAATTAGGTCGTTACAATGTGATATCAGAGCATTTGGTTAAGCGAGAACCTTAGCTCAGGTGGGGATTACTCATTATGGATAGAGTCTTTAGTACCCTAGAATGAGTTTGAGTGGATTAATAGATATGAAACGTGTATTTGTTAGTGAATATAAAATTGTTTTATATTGTGTTGAATTATCGGTTGATTGTTTATAGATTTTGATCGGTGCAGTTTGGCCAACTGTATCGATAGGGATTTCCAAACCCTTAAACAAGATAAACTGACACAATATTGTTTTAAAATAGGGTAAATGAAATAATTTTACCCAAATTATTCTTTGTATGTAAAAGAAATTAATTCTCCGTAAATTATTATAGTATATGGTTTCCTGATTGTTAGGAAGTGATAATATTATATTATCATCATCGATTATTGAATAAGAAATTGAAATCAAAACTAAAAGCTAAAAAATATTCATATACGGATGGAATTTGTAAAAAAAGTAAATTGTAAATGTGATTTATAATTTGAAATAGAATTCTAGAGAAATATTTGGAAATGTTTTTGAAAAGATTTGAAATTTGGAAAATTTGGAAATTAAATCCCTTTTGAGTATGGAAAAGATTTTCAAAAGTTTTGGAAAATATGGTGAAATTATTTGGAAAAATATTTTTGAATTGGATTTGAAATCTGGTGAAATTTGGAATTTACAGAAATATTTGGAAAAAGTTTTTGAAGGGATAAAAGCACTAAACTCTTTTCGATCACTGGAAAATAATTCTGATGATGATTGCGACATCATTGGTGTTCATTTTCGAATTCGCAGGAGAGGAATTGCTGCCAAAATATTTTGAATTGAAATTGTTTGCAAAACTAGGTTTGGTTTTGGAAATTCAAATTTTTTTAAATTGATTTCAAAAATGATTTTGAAATATTAGAAAGACTCTAGAATCCTATTTAAAATATTTATAGAATATAATTGAGTTGGCGACTTATAAGCTTGAAGTTGTTAGAATAAAATTTAACTTGAAGAAAAGTTAAAATTTATTAAGGTGGAAAATAAATTTATGAACGAATAAATAAATTTACAATTGCGAGTAAATGAAGTTCAAGCTGAATATTGGAAATTAAATATAAGGTGTGTATAGAATAGTTGCACTGAAATTAAGAAATGATGTGTGAAATTATTAAGTAATTTTGGTATTGGAAATATACCAATTTAATAATTAAGTGAAGGTTAAGCTGAAAATTTTGTAATGGTAATGTGAATAAGTGAATGAAAATCAATGTGAATAAAGGAAAAGAAAATTGATATAGATAATAATCAATTTGGAATAAATACGTTGGATGTACATATATTATTTCATACGCATAGCGATTTGATCCAGAATATGAGCACAGAATTTCGAGATTACTGTATCGATCCGAGTTGGAATTTTTCACTCGATTTTCGACGGCGAACCCTGAATATGGATTTTTGGTTAATTCTAGAAATTCTCTATCATAGTTTACGGTTATGCAAGGAGAATGTAACATTCTTGTTTTCAAATTTAAATTGGTAAATAATTTAATTTTTGGATTAATTGTGAATTTATTTGAATTTTTTTTGAAAATGAATAGATTGTGAATAGAATAAAATATATATTTGTTTGTTTATTCATTTATAAATACAAATTGATTGTAAATTGAATTTTTAATTTGAAGTTCAAAAATAAATATTTTGAAAATAAATTGGATTTAAAACTTTATATTTTAAAATTTATAAGAATATGTTTTCTAATTCTTTATTTTACTTTGGAAGTTATATTTTGAATTGGATATAAATAACTATCAAAAGTTGTTTAAAGTCAAAAATTTATATTCTAAAGACTTGTATATATAATCTATACATATTTGTGTTTATTTATTAAGGTCTAATTTAATTTTAAATCAATTTCTTTAAAAGGTTATATAAATGTTAATAAAGAAAAATGTATTTATTTAAATAGAAAATATAATGTAAAGTTATATTTAAATATTATTAACATGAAGATTTAAATTGTTTAAAATATAAACATAAGAAAACATGTTAAAAAATTTATAAAAAAAAAGGGTTTAAAACATAAAAATATAAGTTTAAGACATTTGTAAATATTATTACAAGGAGATTGAATAAGTGTATTAATAAGATCATGCATTATAACAAGTGTGAGGTTTTGATATTTGTAGTTAACAAGTGGCATTTAAGTTTTTCTTTTAATTTAAATTTTAAAAATATGTTTTAAGAATAGTAACCAGGCTCTTCTCAATTTAAAACTTTTCAAACCTGAAAACTACAAAACAAAGAGAGAGAAAATCAAAATCATGATTGTATAAGTGAATCATGAAATTACTTATACCATTCATCTCGTCTACTAAAATCATGATTTTTAAAAGTAATTTCACGATTTTTTAAGTTCGTGAATGTCGAGAATGTTTGAGTTGGACGAATAATGGAGTTTCGACAATTGTCGATGATCGATGAAGCGATCTAGGTCGAGCTTATTTTCAGAGATGGCGGGAAGAATGGTGATCAGCAAAAAAATGTCTGGAGGATTTTCCAGTGACTATGGCAACGGCACTAGGAGGATTTAGGATTTATCGACCTACTTTGATCGATGATAAAGTCGGGATGATTTTAACATAATCGGTGCGTCGAGTGGACCATATGGGGTGGAATCGAGATATGGGTGAGTGGCGAGGCTTTGGATGCGAAGGCAGGGTGAACGGAGGTCAGAGTCGTCATGTTGAAGTGGCTTTTGGCGGCTGGATTCTTTCCATGTTGGAGGTGCTCGAGCTCGATTTTGATTTCGAGCTCGAATCAAGGTCTGGGTGGTTGGGATTGATAGAGGAGGTCAACGATGATCTGAGGGTGGCAGAGGCGAAGGTCGGAGGTTGGTGGCTTGACCGTGCACGTGAACACATGGGTGGTTGTATATGTTGTTTGAAAGTTGAGGAAGACGAGGTGTTCTGAGGGCTTTGCTCGATGACGTTGCGGGTTTGTCTCAAAGAAAAATGACAGAGTGGGTTGCTCGAGAATGAGCTTGGGAAAACGTTGGTTGGGCTCGGGTTTGGATATGGTATCAAGTTTTAAATGAAAAGAAAATAACAAGTTTTTAAAATTAAACTAAGAGAAAGTTTTCATCAAAGTTCTTAACCACTTCTTTCCTAAATAATAAGTATTGTTTATGTTTTGAGATTAATTAAAGGGTTTAAAAATTATTTTGAAATTAACTAAGTTTAAATATATTTAAATATATACATATATATAACCTTTGTTTTGAGAAACAAATAAACTTAATATTGTAATTGATTAAAAAGGATGAAGTGTTTCAATCCTCGATTTATCTTAAGGGTTTAAGTCAAGTGATTAATAATAATTAATTGCAAGATTTCTTTTTAAACAAGGTTTAAATGATAATTAAAATAATTAATTAAGATAAAATGCTTTATCTTTTAAGATCTTTAGTAATTAATGATTTATTAATGAAAATAATTAAAGATTAATTATTAATTACTTAATGAAATTGATTAAGGACAATTATTTAGTGTAATTTACAAAGGATTATTACTTAATGTAATTAAGGTACAAATACTTTGTGTAATTGCAATAAAGGATAATTAATTAATTAAAGGGTAATTAATTAATGAAAGTAATTAAAGGTAATTAATTCATGATTAGAGATTAATTAATTAAGTAATTAAGGATTAATTAAATCGTAATTAAGCATTAATTGATTAAGTAATTTGAGATTAGTTAATTGGTAATTAAGGATTGATTAACTGGTAATTAAGGATTAGTTAATTTATAATTAAGTTCTATTAATTAATAATTAAGGTTTATTAATTAATAATTAAGTATAAATTAATCAGCAATTAAAGATTAATTAATTGATTTATAAAGGTAATTAAAGAATGATTAATTAATTAAATGGTTTGTAATTAATTAATGATTGATCAAGCAGGGAATAGGTGATTGATTCTTAGGTAACTAATTTAATTGAGTTAATTATAGATTGTGTGATTGATATCTCCTTGCTTATGGATGTTGGAATGCTTGAATTGGTTGTTATCTCTGATCTGTGATATTCTGTGGTGTAAATTATTTGAATTGAGATGTGTGTAAATTATTTATCTGTGAGGAATTTATATTATTATCTGTGTATCCGTGAATGAAGATAAACGTTATAAGATTATATCGTTTATCAATATTACCATGTTTGGATTATGATGATTGATGATATTGCACCATTGTGTAAAACCCCTGGACTACACTATACACACACAAATATGGATTTGCACGAGGAAATTGGTTAAGTCACAGATATTTGAATTTTATTTTATTTTATTCAAAATGGTTTTAAAAGTTGAATTTTGAATCCAAAAATGGTTTGATATTGGAATTGGGTTTAATATGAAAAGCTTTTGAAAGGGGTTTAAGGATGAAAATTATTTTGAATAACTTGATAAAATTTTGAAATTTAAATAGTTTGATCTGAATTTGAATTTAAGATTTTGAAGTTGTATACATATATATGTATGTTTATTTGGCAATTATGGTTTAAAATGCTTATACAAGTCATATAATGCATATATAGATTTTCAACCATTTTGAAGTGTATTAAATAAATTGTTTTGGGGGAAAATGGATTTAATTCAAATAGAACTTGCCTGTGATACGACAGTTCACTGATTTTCTGGTTTATACTTATAAAAGCTATAACTTGTGCATATCTGATCGGATTTTTCGAAACTAAAAGTATTTTTTTTTCAAATGATAATAGCTTTCAAATAAATAAAGGATTTCTAGTCTGTGTTGAAAGGATTTCAGTTTTGAAATGGAACTATTTTGAAAGCTGTTAATGAATCATTGTTAAAGATTGGTGAACTTTGTGAAGTGAATCTTTTTGTTTAAAAGATTAAAGTGAAAATTGGAAAGGTTTTGGGATAAAGATTGTGACTTAAACTAAGATCCCAATATCAATATATTTTTGAAATTAAGCGCTCAATATTCGGTTTAGCCGAGAGAGGGCTTTATGTCATAAATCTCATTCCGAATAGTGATATGACGTAATGGATAGCATTTGAAGACCGGTGGTGAAGATCGGATATTCTTGAGAACAAAAAGATTACCCGTAGAAAGTCTCTACACTAAGTCGTGCCGGTATAGAGATCTCCATACGTGATGGGGAGTCCGATCGAGATTGTGAATACCTAGATTACAGTGGCTTCTTTTGAAGTGCCTTCGGTTCTATTCGACCCCGAACAGACTTGTATGGATGTATGTCCGACATTACACATTGAGAGGTAAAGCTGGTTTCTATCAAGTACATTTATGTCTGGTGGCGGAGAATTTCTTCACTTAGCTTAACACCCTTCTCTGAGATGTATGAGCTCAGAGGTTATGTAGTTGATGGTTACTAATGATACATTCCTAATTTGGTAATGTGGCATACGTAGTGCTGTTGATCATTTGTGGATCAAAGCATGACTTTTGTAAAAAGCTTAGCTTTATGGACTGACTTTGTCAGACCTCACAACCTAGAAATGGTTGAAACGGGAAGAATGCAGCAAGATTATGATGATCGCGCCCTTTAGGGTACGTCCATTTCCTTTTGGAAAAAGGTGGTATCATGTTATGGAGCCCAGATATTTAACCTATATGGTTACTTCAAATTTGTGCTTTGTGGTTGTTGGTGTTAAGGGCCCTTGGACAAAGGTCAGTAACGACTGGGGAATGACATACTCATGTAGTAGTTACCTAGTTACAGAGATAACCCGACCTTGTGTTGGCAGAGATCCGGTTAGGTTCTTGAGGCGTCCCTCTAGACGCGTACCCATGAGGCCCAAGAAGTTCCTTAGCCTGACCATTTGTTGGATATCCAAAGGAAGGATACGTGCCCTGTACGGTTTTAGTTGTATAACCTACCATGGAATGTGGTGGTAACCTGCTATTGAACATGGTAGCCATAGTAGGCATACTACATAATGTGTATGCTGGCTAAGATTAATATTAAACTTTCGAATTATTTTCTACACTATACACTAATAATAATATCAAAAGGATTTTGCGTATCAAATATGTTTGACTATCATAAGGAGAAATCTCCTCCAATTGTGCGTTTGCATTGTGTGTGTGACGGGAGTCCTTATGGTAGTTTCATATTTCGAAAAGCGTTACGAATTTCTTTTAATTTCTTTTGTTTTCTGTTGTTAATGAAAAATTGTTTTTGTTTGCTACACCAGTCCCATGACTGACCTAGAGTTTATTTTTCCCTTTCTAAACTCTGTGTGCCTATAATTTTCCACACGGGCAGCCTATGAAAATGCAGTGTGGATCGTATAATATGGATATATGATAATGCGGAGTATACGGATGATAATAATACTAAATGATGCAGAATAAAAAGCAGTATAGTAAAATGACACCAAAGATTTTTATACTGGTTCGGAGCACCGTCCTACGTCCAGTCCCAGACTCCTTTTGGAATTTCACTAAAATAATAACCCTCACTTAACCCGGAGGAATAGGTTTATACACCCCCGAGCAGCCGAACGGGGACCTGAGCAGTAGAATAGGATTTCGCCTCAACAGTTGAAGAGGACTTCACTTGCCTAAGCAGAAGAACAGGACTTCAACAATTACAGAAAATAGTTTTGACTTATGTGTTCTGATAACACAGATTTGTCACTTGTAGTACACCCTTCCTGTAATCTTCTCCTCGAGTATAAATGTTTGTATTTGAAGTATACGAAGATTAGAAAGGTATAATATTGCTTTTATGCAGAATAATTGAGAATATGATATCAAATAGATTTTAGAAAGTTAGATCAGAGAATAAGGGAAATCGACTGTAATTCGGTGATTTGAAATGAGTTTTGAGTTTGTATTATAAGTGTTAGAAAGCTACGACTATTGGTGAAGAGTTTTGATTGAAGTGTTGCATCCAAATCTTTTCGTTAAAGGTTCGCAACTCTTCACAAAAGTCGTGTCCTTTCAAAAATATGGCTGTTGTAGAAATTCAGTCGACTGGTCTTTAGGATCAGTCGACTGAATATTCAAACTAATTTAAAATTTAAAAATGTATTTCTGTGAACCTGTGCATGTCGCATAGAATTTTCTGGGTCAGTAGACTGAGCCTATGGGTCAGTCGACTGACCTGGTAAAATCTGTGCAATATGAACAGTTTACACAAGTTTAGTAGGTTGTTTATAGATATTCAGTTGACTGAATAACTTGTTCAGTCGACTGAATCCTATTGATAATCAAAAATCACCATAGCTTATTTCGCTAGAGCACTTGCCTTCTAAACTAGTGACTTGGGTTCGAGCCCCGCTCTATGCGTTTTCTGAAAACTTGATTTTAAAATATGCATGCAAGTTCCCCTGAATGTGAATGATGATTCTTGAGGAGAGATTTTAACAAAGCACTAAACTAGACTTTATATACCTATTTGATGACTCTTTTTTTAAGAAAAATTTAAAACTATATGAACCATACTTTGAGTCTTTGAGTCCGGATGCTGTCGTAGTCGTAGTCGTAGATTCGTGAACTGTTGTTTCATGTCAGCAATCAAAAAATATTTTCCTACATTCTCCCCCTTTTTGATGATGACAACTCCATTTGTTACGGACGAATCTTCGACAAGCTTTGTTGACTTATTTCTCCCCCGGAATATATTCTTGTAATTGTGCTATAGATTTCTCCCCCTGAATCTATGCTATATATTCCTATAAATAATTAATCTTTTCCCTCCCTTAATCTGAGCTTGCATCGTTCATTCCTACAAATAGCGTTAGAGCGATATCTTTCTCCCCCTTTGTCATCGACAAAAAGGAGAGTTTATAGGATGATATAAGTTATATTTTACATAAGTGTTAACATAGAAAAATATAAAACAAAATAACTACTACTTATAATGTAAGGTATCAGAAAAAAATTAACATTTAAAGCATGTGATATCCAAGGTTCTTATAATTTCCTAATTAATAGGAAACAAGCTTTATAAATATAATTTTCATTATTAACTACCATATCAAAATACTCATCAATGTATTTTTCTCTATTTTTCCAATTAACAGGAACCCAAATACTTAGATAATTCTTATTCATATTTTCCGTCAATGATTTAGTACTACTAAAAAAATTATAAACATTATTGGTCACAACAGTATTTGAATTTCTATAAAAATTGGATTTAGACTTTTCTCGTAATCTAGTACTAGCACTAACATATTTACTATACTTGAAAGCGTGTCTACTGCTATTTCTACGATCTGTTTTATTATATCCTAAACCACTTTTATCATTTAAAGGTCTAGAACTAGATAAAATCATGTTTAAATCATTTTGACCTTTATTAAATTTTGTGTCTTCGGTGTTAAGTTTATCAAATTTAGCCTTAAAGTCACAATTATTATTTTCAAAAGAAATATTACTATTATTCAAAATATCAATCTTCTTATTTAATTCAGAATTCTCGTTTTTTTCTCATTTTTTAGAAGGAAATTCCGAGATTCTGAATTATCTAAAGATGATTGTAATAAATCATTTTGTCTTTTCGAATCAAAATTTTCTTTTGAAAATTTCTCTTGTTTTTTTCAAGTATGGTGTTTTGTTTATCTAAAAAATCTTTAAGAGCCTCAAAATCGTTCTTCAAAGCACCAAGTTAATTTTCTAAATCTAACTTCTCATTTTTCAATTTCTCATTTTCAAGTTCAACCGATTTCATCTTTTCTAAAATAATAAAATTAAGCTTTGAAATCTTATTGCTTATACTAAATAATTCATTATTATCTTTTCCTGAAATTTTATCAAAAAGTACCTTTTTGTAGTCCTCACTGGTGGCTTTGACAAAGATTTTGCCCATTGTATTTCGATTATATCGTTTTCTGGCCATTATTCTATGATGTTGTGTCGGTCGATAGAATTCCAGGGTTATAGATTATCATGTAACTGTGTTACGGTTATATGATGTCCTTGCTCCGATACTAAATGAAAATACAGTGTGGATCATGTAATATGGATATATGATAATGCGGAGTATACTGATGATAATAATACCAAATGATGCGGGAAAAAGCAGTATAGTAAAGTGACACCAGAGATTTTTGTCTGGTTCGGAGCACCGTCCTACGTCCAGTCTCAGACTCCTTATGGAATTTCACTAAAACAATAACCCTCACTTAACCCGGAGGAATAAGTTTATACACCTCTGAGTAGCCGAACGGGGACCTGAGCAACAGAACAAGATTTCGCCTCAACAGCTGAAGAGGACTTCACTTGCCTGAGCAGCACAACAGGACTTCAACAATTACGAAAAATAGTTTTGACTTATGTAATCTGATAACACGGATTTGTCACTTGTAGTACACCCTTCCTATAATCTTCTCCTCGAGTATAAATATTTGTATTTGAAGTATATGAAGATTAGAAAGGTATAATATTGCTTTTATGCAGAATAATTGACAATATGATATCAAATAGATTTTAGAAAGTTAGATCAGAGAATAAGAGAAATCGATTGTAACTCTGTTGATTTGAAATGAGTTTTGAGTTTGTATTTATAAGTGTTAGAAAGCTACGACTGTTGGTGAAGAGTTTTGATCGAAGTTTTGCATCCGAATTTTTTCGTTAAAGGTTCGCAACTCTTCACAAAAGTCATGTCCTTTCAAAAATATGGTTGTTATAGAAATTCAGTCGACTGGGCTTTAGGGTCAGTCGACTGAATATTCAAACTAATTTAAAATTTAAAAACGTTTTTCTATGCACCTGTGCATGTTTCACAGAGTTTTCTGGGTCAGTCGACTGTGCCTCTGAGTCAGTCGACTGACCTGGTAAAATCTGTGTAATATACATAATTTACACAAGTTTGGTAGGTTGTTTATAGATATTCAATCGACTGAATAACTTGTTTAGTCGACTGAATCCTGTTGATAATAAAAAATCACCATAGCTCATTTGGCTAGAGCACTTGCCTTTTAAACTAGTGACTCGGGTTTAAGCCCCGCTCCATGCATTTTTTGAAAATTTGATTTTAAAATATGCATGCAAGTTCCCCTGAATGTGAATGATGATTCTTGAGGAGAGATTTTAACAAAGCACTAAACTAGACTTTATATACATACTTGATGAATCTTTTTTTTTAAATATAAAACTATATGAACCAAACTTTGAGTCGTGAGTCCGGATGCTATCGTAGTCGTAGATTCGTGAACTGTTGTGTCATGTCAGCAATCAAAACCTGATGCAGTGGAAATATGAAAATAGATGAAACGGTAAAAGTAGCAAACGGTGGATTGAAGTTACTGAAAGGCCCAAATTTGTTATCTCCAAAAGATACCGAATTCTAGCTATCTTCGACACGTTGATCGTGAGAGAAGATCTACAATTCTTCGAACGTTGATCAAGCGCACTTGATACCGTGAATTGGCTTCAACGATCGTTGATTCGAGCGCACTCGAATAACCGAAGTGGAGATAGGAGATCACATTCAACTACCAATTTCAAAGTGGCACGAAGCACACAAACAAAGTTTTATTCCAAAAATCCACTTCTTACAAATGACCCGATCCCCCCTATTTATAGGGTTACAACACTCCACCCTAGGTCGTTCACGACCTTACAACACGCGACCTACTCAACACGACCCATGACCTAACATTGGTCGCGACCTACGACTCACGAGCCATCAATAGAAACAACACAACACATATTTACATTAGTAAACGACCTAACAACATACACAACCTAACTGTGAGCGACTCAACAAATAATGACACAAGACACACGCGACTTAAAATACAATATCACAACATTACAATGGAATCAACACATGAGTTAACATAAGCGACATAAAGAGACGACCTACACTTGAGCGACTTAGGAAGGTCGTTCGCGACCTAACGACTTAAGGAGGTTCGTGACCTAAGATAATGCGGTATGTGTGAATGCGGCCTAGCTCGTTTAGGTTGTGACTCGGCACAGTTAGCTCGCTTAGATCGTTACGCGACCTATCATAGGTCGTTGGGTCCTTCTTCATTACGTAACTCGCATCAGCCTTCAGTACTGCCTCTTTCTTTCTTCTAATCTCGTCATTCTTCACCCTGTTAGGTCGTCAGCGACCTAAGAAACACGTCCTTTCACATTGTACTGCGGCATTAAGTACGTTAGGTTGTAAGTCGTTATGCACTTCACGACTTAAGGCATTCGAACCCACCTCCTGGGCTGCATCATCCTCCCCTGGTTGGGAAAAATTCGTCCTCGAATTTAAAAGTTTTTCTCCATTGGATTGTTCATCTCCATAATAAGGTATAAGATGTTTAACATTAAACACGTCAGAAGTGTACACATCCTCTGGTAGCTTCGACCTATAAGCGTTTTCATTGATCCGTTTCTCAATCTTTACAGGACCAATCTTTCGAGCTTTAAGTTTATTGTATGCTCCCACTGGAAAACGCTCCTTTGTTAGTACAACATATACGAAGTCTCCTTCATTAAATTCAACACTTCTTCGCTTCAGATCCGCAGATCGTTTATACTTCTCATTTGTCTTCTTCAATCGTTCCTGAACGATTCTATGGCATTCTGTCAACCCATCAATGAGGTCAGCAGCCCGCTGAACTGTCCCCTTCGGCTGTGGTACTATCATTAAATCCAACGGCCCCTTTGGCAAGCTTGAATATACAATCTGAAAGGGACTGAAACCTGTACTTCGGTTAACTACATGATTATGAGCAAACTCCGCTTGACATAACTTCACATCCCAGCTCTTCAGATTATCTTTCACAAGACACTGCAATAAATTTCCCAATGATCTGTTCACAACCTCCGTCTGTCCATCTATCTGCGGATGATAAGCGCTACTAAATTTCAACTTTGTTCCCACCAACTTCCACAAACTTAGCCAAAAATGACTCAGAAATCTGTTATCCCTGTCCGAAACTAAAGATTCCGGTAAACCACGCAAGCGATAGATCTCTTTAAAGAACAACTGTGCCACATGAACTGCATCTGCCATCTTCTCACAAGCAACAAAATGTACCATCTTCGAGAAACGGTCCACCACAACATAGATAGAGTCATTTCCCCATTGAGTCCTGGGTAAGCCCAACACAAAATCCATGCTTACGTCAACCCACGGATTGGTAGGAACAGGTAAAGGCATATACAAACCCGCATTGGTAGCTGTCCCTTTCGAAATTTGACAAACATGACATCTCTCCATAAATTTTCCAACTTCCCGCTTCATCGAGGGCCAATAGTAAGACTGAGAAATTAACTGCAATGTGCGATCCTGTCCAACATGCCCTTCCTCATGCAACTCCTTTACAATTTTCATTCTCAAGCTGCAATCTGGTACGCACAATTGATTCCCCTTGAATAAGAATCCATCTACTAACGAAAACTCATCAGTACTCCCATCCTTGACTTTCTCAACAAACTTTGCAAAGTAAGGATCTTCTTCAAACAGTTATGGCAATAGTTCAAATCCTGTCACTTCAACCTTCATTGTTGTCAACAAATGATTCCTCCTGCTCAAGGCATCAGCTACACGATTTGTCACCCCTGATTTGTGTTTTACAATAAAAGTAAACTGCTGCAGATACGCGACCCAAGAAGCGTGCCTAGCTGAAATTTTGTCCTGCCCTTGCAAATTCTTCAAAGCTTCATAATCCGTATAAAGAACAAACTCCTTTTGAAACAGATAATGTCTCCAGTGCTTCACAGCTTGAACAATCGCGTAAAATTCCACGTCATAAGTTCTATATCTCAACTTGGCTCCAGACAATTTCTCACTGAAATAAGCAACTGGTCTTCCCTTCTGACTCAATACTCCACCAATCCCAACCTTCGAAGCATTAGTATGTAACTCAAACAACAACTGAAAGTCCAGCAATACTAGAATTGGTGGTGACGTCAAAAGTGTCTTAATCTTCTCAAAAGCTAACTCTGCTTCCTCTGTCCACACGAACTTCTTTCCTTTCAGGAAATCGGTCACAGGTGCCATCACACTGCTAAAATGTGGAATGAATCTTCGATAAAAAGATATCAACCCATGAAAGCTTCTCACTTCAGTAATTGTCTTGGGTTGTGGCCAACTCCTGACAGCTTCCACTTTGCTTTCATCCACTTGAATACCCTCCTTTGACAGTACATATCCTAGAAACAAAACACTGTGCGTCATGAACACACACTTCTTCGTTGCTGCATAGAATTGCTCCTGTCGTCGAATAAACAGCACTTCTCGCAAATGTTGAACATACTCTTTCATACTCCCACTATAGATCAAAATATCGTCAAAGTAAACTACTACGAACTTCCCAATGAATGGTCTGAAAATATGGTTCATCACTCTCATAAAAGTACTAGGAGCATTTGACAAGCCAAACGGCATAACCAGCAATTCGTATAGAACTTCCCTGGTTTTAAAAGTAGTCTTCCATTCATCACCCGGTCTAATACGAATCTGGTGGTATCCACTCTCCAAGTCAATCTTCGAGAACACAACAGCCCCACTTAACTGATCAATCAAATCATCAAACCTCGGCATAGGGAACCTATATCTCACAGTGATCTTGTTTAGAGCATGACTGTCCGTACACATCCTCCACGAACCATCCTTCTTCGGCACCAGCAAAGCTGGCACTGCACAAGGACTCAAGCTCTCCTGAACACGCCCATGTTCTAATAACTCCTCTACCTGCTTTCTCAGTTCCTCATGCTCCTTAGGACTCATCCTGTAATGTGGCCTATATGGTAATACTGCCCTGGAACAAGATCTATCTGATGTTGAATGTCCCTCAAAGGTGGTAGCTCCTTCGGCAACTCTTTAGGAAACACGTCTTCAAATTCCTCCAATACTGGCTTTACTTCCTCTGGAACTTCAACAGATTCACTAGCTTCATGTCCAATCAACAAGAACACCTTTGGACTATCCTCTATTTCTTCAATAAACTCCTTCAAAGTCAACAAAGTCTTCAACTCCTCAATCTCTTCTGACTTGCTCTCTCCTTGCCGTCTCTTCTTCGGAACTAAAATGATCTTAACACCATCAAACATAAAGCTGTAGCTGTTGGTTCGTCCATCATGTTGCACTACCCGGTCATAGTGCCATGGTCTTCCCAAAAGCAAGTGACAAACATCCATCTCTACCACATCACACCAGATTTCGTCTTTATACTTCTTCCCAATAGAAAATTGAACATGAACTCGCCTATCCACCTTCACTTCTCCTCCTTTTCTCAACCATGCTAACTTGTAAGGATTTGGATGCTTCTCCGTCTTCAACTTCAACTTTCTCACAGCTTCAGTAGAAATGATATTATCACAACTTCCCGTGTCAATCACAAATTTACAAACCTTCCCCAGAATAGTGCATGTCGACTGAAAGATATTACTCCTCAACCAACTAGCTTCTTCTTCCTGCTTCGGTGTTAAACAAGACCTCCTCGTCATTAGATTACATCCTTCATCTCCTGACGCGACATCCTGTTATTCCTCCTCAACTGGACTAGAATAACCTTCATCAACATCCTCATCATCCATTTCAGCAATCATAGTTCGTTTCTTCGGCTTCGGACATTCAT
This sequence comes from Allium cepa, assembly GCA_030765085.1. NCBI lineage: Eukaryota > Viridiplantae > Streptophyta > Magnoliopsida > Asparagales > Amaryllidaceae > Allium > Allium cepa. Next base: position 866,376,238 of record CM060943.1, on the reverse strand, counting down.
CACCCTTGTGACCCACTTCCTGTCAATTATAACATTTGAAACTGTTGTTGACCCTTGCCTTCTCAACCTCATTCATAGCTGGTTTACTGACAGCTTTAGAAACATTGGAACTCCCACTAGCATCTTTGTTCTGAATATTGGAACTTGGAAACACACCACCCCCTCGTCTTCCCTGCTTCTCCCAAGCCAACGCTTTCTGGTACGCTTCAGCTACAGATCTAGGATCAAACATATTCACCATATCCTGTATTTGGATCCTCAATCCGCCAACAAACCTAGCAGTCAATTGTTCCTCTGTCTCCACGATATCATTCTTGGCAATCAGTTGATAAAATTCATCAGCATAATCATTAACAGTCTTCGTCCCTTGCCATAGATTCTGTAACCTCTGATACATGAGTGATTGATAATTGTAAGGTAAAAATGTAGCTTTCATTAGTTTCTTCATCTTCTCCCAATCAACAATCTTCGACTACCCCATCCGTTCTCGTGTAAGTTTGGTTTGCTGCCACCACGCCATAGCTCTCCCCCTCAACCTAGTAACAACCAACTTCACTCGACGATTCTTCGGAACCTCCTTGAAATCATAGATCTCTTCAACATTAAACAACCAATCCAAAAATTCTTCTGCCACCATTCCACCCTTGAATTCTGGAATTTCCATCTTCATCCCCGATTCCCATCGTCGATCATCTTCAACCTCCCGATACTGATGTCGTACTTGATCTCGTTCTCGGAAATGAATACTTCCTCTATCACCATCAAACTCCTCATCAAAATCTAATGTACATCGATGTCGATCACGACCACCAACATCTCTACTACCACCACTTCTTCGATCTACATTCCTATCACGATCGTCAACATTTCTACGATCATGATCTTCTCTTCTCGCCCGATCTGAATGTGGTGAAACTCTACTTCCCCCATGGTTCGATTCAGGTGAAACCCTTCTTCTACTTTGATTCATTTCAAGCATCATTCTCTCTAATCGGCCAATTCCTTCATCAAACTTTTCATTGAACTTTTCACTAATTCGTTGCTTCAATTATTCAGCATCTTCTCTTCTATACATATCAGCAACGTTTTGATGACCGTTAGCTCTTCTCGGAGGCATGATTGAATCAAACACAAATACTTCAATAATTCAAACACATACTTCAAAAACTTCAAACTCTTCTCCTCGGCCTGCACTAACTCGCACGGCTTCTTAGCTCGCACAAGATTGAAACGCCCTAAGGCTTAGCTCGCTCAACACCTCAAGCTCGGCCTAAACTTCAACAAATGATACCAAAATGATGCTTCAATTCTCGGTTCAAACACTTCAAACTTTTCTCAAAAAATTCAAACACTTTCCGGACTTTGATTCAAAATGATATGGATCGAAAACTCCCAACTTGTTGCAACTTCACGAAGAACACGATGAACACCAAACTTCAAACTCCTTGGCTCCAGGACTCGGCTTAGCTATGATTGGCTAATTCTAGCTTTGATACCAAAACTGATGCAGCGGAAATACGAAAATAGATGAAACGGTAAAAGTAGCAAACGGTGGATTGAAGTTACTGTAAGGCCAAAATTCGTTGATCTCCAAAAGACACCGAATTCTAGTTATCTTCAACACGTTGATCGCGCACGATGCCGTGAGAGAAGATATACAATTCTTCGAACGTTGATCAAGCGCACTTGATACCGTGAATTGGCTTCAACAATCGTTGATTCGAGCGCACTCGAATAACCGAAGTGGAGATAGGAGATCACACTCAACTACCAATTTTAAAGTGGCACAAAGCACACAAACAAAGTTTTATTCCAAAAATCCACTTCTTAGAAATGACCCGACCCCCCTATTTATAGGGTTACAACACTCCACCCTAGGTCGTTCACGATCTTACAACACGCGACCTACTCAACACGACCCACGACCTAACATTGGTCGCGACCTACGACTCACGAGCCATCAATTGTAACAACACAACACATATTTACATCAGTAAACGACCTAACAACATACACAACCTAACAGTGAGCGACTCAACAAATAACGACATAAGACTCACGCGACTTAAAATACAACATCACAACATTACAATGGAAACAACACACGAGTTAACATAAGCAACATAAAGAGACGACCTACACTTGAGCGACTTAGGAAGGTCGTTCGCGACCTAACGACTTAAGGAGGTTCGCGACCTAAGATAATGCGATATGTGTGAATGCGGCCTAGCTCGTTTAGGTTGTGACTCGGCATAGTTAGCTCGCTTAGGTCGTTACGCGACCTATGATAGGTCGTTGGGTCCTTCTTCATTGCGTAACTCGCATCAGCCTTCAGTACTGCCTCTTTCTTTCTTCTGATCTCGTCATTCTTCACCCCGTTAGGTCATAAGCGACTTAAGAAACACGTCCTTTCACATTTTAATGCGGCATTAAGTACGTTAGGTTGTAAGTCGTTATGCACTTCACGACTTAAGGCATTCGAACCCACCTCCTGGGCTGCATCAAAACCTATGATCCAATAGCTTAGAGTTAGATTTTCAGATAATCAGCTAGTAGATGTAGATTCGGTAGCTTTTAGCCTTCTGTTGGAAGTCTTTTATGCCTTTGGCCCTTGGAGTCTTTGGATTTTGGTGATCACATTTATGATTGACCTTGCTTAATACAACTTGATGGTGGTTCAATCTTTTAGCATGTGAGCTGTTTTCTTTGGAGCTTTGGATTGGAGATGTAGTTTGTGGATTCATTCCCTTCTGAAGATCATGTTGGAGTTGTCTCTTCCATTGTTATCTTTTCCGCTAATATATATTGTCTCAAATATTGTTGTAACCATGTTGTATTCATGTTGTATATCAATGATATATTGTTTTTCTTCCGCTGTGTTGTTGTACTTAATGTGTTATAAGCTCCGACGAACCAGATTCGACGTTTGAATCTACAGCATTCGAATATGGATGATGTATTTGGGTGTCGATTTTCGAAGGTCGAGTTAGTGTCGTTTCATTTGGTATCAGAGTTGAAGGTTGAACTTTAGCTCAGGAGTTAAATTAGGTAACTCACTAGAGATAGGGATATAAATGCCCTAGAATGAGTATATCCCTAAGATATCCATCCATATTCCTCAGTAAAGCCTCTTACTATTCATTGATAGTGAGTATGAGTGTAAGAAGAGGACGAGGTAGGGGATAGGGAAATACGGCTGCAAATGGTCAATACCCTACAACAACGAAAACAACTTTTTCTCCTCAATCTCTTTGATCATCAATTCATTGATGACTTTGAGGCAGCTACAAGCAGAAGCTTTGGTATGATGGTGGCCCTACAAATTGTGGTAGATAAATCCTTATTTCGTATTCTCTTCATCAGTTTCTATCAGCTTTTCGTTTATTAACTTTAACGAATTTGAAATTTTAACTGGAATAAATTAATTAATTAAATATAAATCCAAATTGGATTGTATCCGTTTGTCTATTCTTTTGGGTCTAAATATACTCTACAAACGGTTATTTATCCCTTCGGACTAACCAATGCCTCTGCATGTTTCGTAGACCGAATGACCCGAGTATCTTGTGGGATATTGAACAGATTCGTTCTTGTATTTATTGATGATATTCTGATTTGACAAGCAAAATGCAAAATAAATATTCAGTTTGATCTGATCAAACATTTCTATATTTTTGTGTGTTTATTTAATCTTGTTTGTCTCCCTGTTTGGCAAATTTCGGGGATGAAATTTTCTTAAGGAGAATCTATAACATTCTTGTTTCCAAATTTAAATTGGCAACTAATTTAATTTTTGGATTAGTTATGAATTTATTTGAATTTTTTTTTGAAAATAAATAGATTGTGAATGGAATAAAATATATATTTGCATTTATTAATACAAATTGATTGTAAATTGAACTTTTAATTTGAAGTTCAAAAATAAATATTTTGAAAATAAATTGGATTTAAAACTATGTTTTCTAATTCTTTATATTACTTTGGAAGTTATATTTTGAATTGGATATAAATTACTTTCAAAAGTTGTTTAAAATCAAAAATTTATATTCTGAAGACTTATATATAATCATACATATTTGTGTTTATTTACTAAGGTGTAATTTAATTTTAAATCAAATTCTTTAAAAGGTTATACAAATGTTAATAAAGAAAAATGTATTTATTTAAATAGGAAATATAATATAAATTTATATTTAAATATTATTAACATGAAGATTTAAAGTGTTTAAAATATAAACATAAGAAAACATATTACAAAATTTATAAATAAAATAAAGAAAGGTTTTTGAACATAAAAATATAAGTTTAAGACATTCAAAAATATTATTACAAGGAGATTGAATAAGTGTATTTATAAGATCATGCATTATAACAAGTGTGAGGTTTTGATAATATGTAGTTAACAAGTGGCATTTAAGTTTTTCCTTTAACTTAAATTTTAAAAACATGTTTTAAGAATAGTAACCAGGCTGTTCTCAATTTAAAACTTTTCAAACCTGAAAACTACAAAAAAAAGAGAAAAAATCAAAACCTGTTCAAACAATAAATCAAAAGCAATGCAAAGCTTTAGCTTCAACCTAAAAAACAAAAGCAACCAAAATAATCTTCAACCCGATTAAGTTCTTAAGCCTGGAAATCAAAACAACTTGAATTCTGTGACGACCCGCCTTCCTAACCCCAGAAAGACGTATCATCATTAAGAAAGAAAGGGATAGAAATAGGAAAGAATAGAAAGAAAGAAATAATATCATCAGAATCTCACAGCGGAATGGAACAAAATATAATACATTCACATAGCTATTACATAGTTATACATACATCAGAGTTATACAATATCATACAACATAACTGTCATATACATATGTATCCATACATACATCCAAAATACAGCATACACTAACTTCACAACGGAGCTATATAGATAGATACATATGTCTGGTCCTCTTCTCCAAAGCTCTTCCAGAAAATCAATACTCCAAATACCTATCACTTGGCTACTCATAAAAATTTGAGTACGCAAGATTTTATGAAAAACAAAATATAAACTCTGGGTCAGACATGGGTCTGGTGTGAGTAAACGGGTTAAAGTTGTTTAACTTTGAAAACCATTTCAAATAAAGGTATCACGTAAGACTCCCCACACATAAACACGGGAAAGTTTTTACCTTACGCTAACCAAAACATTTTATAGGAAATCCGATGACATTATAATAGTGTCTAGGGTTTTCAAGTAAATAGAAAATAGCCGAAATTGTTACATTCATTACAGCTAATAGCCACAAAAGTGGGTAATACAAATCAAAACCGTAGGGTCTCGTAGGGAAAATGGGTTTCCAACAATGGTAGGGCTACTGGGTACCGCCCGTCACAACCTTATACTACCCCCGGGGGCATGTAGGGGTAAGAGTCTGCTGTTCGCTACCTAACGCAAAGCGAGAACCCCCTATCACGCTGTAATATAGCAAACCCGATCCCGGTCTCATCGAAATCCAAACGCCATTTTAAGGGCCAAGTTGTCTACTTAGTCTTAACAGTTTAATTCAATGCTTATAATTCATATAACAAATATCACAGATAAATCATATACAGTCATCACAGATATATCCGAAATATATCACAACATATCACAGAATATCATCAAATAGATATCAGAGTCAATCAAACAAGAATCATCAGTTCATATCAATATAGTTTGATTTACTTAACTTAATTAATTACTTAGGGATAAATTATTATTATTCTGTTTAATTAAGTACTAATTAATTAACCTATTAAACTTATTAATTATTACTTAATTACTCAGTTAATTAATTGATTCTTAATTATTAATCACTAAACTTAATTTACTAATTTTTTAAAAGTTAATTACTTATCTAATTAATTGATTCTTAATTATTAATCACTAATTACTTAATAAATAATTTATTATCAATTAATTAATCATTTAATCCTTAATTAATTACTTAATTTAACTACTATTTATTAATTAACTTTTAGTAATTAATTAAGATTCTTAAGTTTAAAATTGATTTAAACACAATATCAATTTCTAATTACAAATTTAATTAAAGTTATTAATTTAATTACAAGTATAATTTATATTTATAATTACCTTATACTTTACATTAATCATCTTCTTTTACAAAACCTTCTTTAATAAATTTTTAATCAAATCTTAACTTAGCACTAACTAACATTTACTTATTAATTAATGTTAACTTTGTTAATCAAAATACTTAAAGTATATATGTGCTTAATCCCAAAAAGATTGACCCGAGGCAAACCACGTGCTTTCTCGAGTAAAACCCCGAGTCTTCTTCCTGTTTCCCCGTGTTCCTTCTTCCCCTACCCCTTTCTTCTTCTACTTATTCTTTTCTTCCTCTTTTTTTATACAACTTAAGTTAAAAATAGGAGTATTATAAACACTCACGCGATCTAGTTTACTCGAAGCGAACCCTCCATTTTCTCGAGCAATACTCGCGCACGACCCAAACGTGAAACACTGTCACCGATCGCCACCGTGCACATGCACGGTGGTTCGCCGACCCTCCGGCAACCCCCACTGCCACCCACAAACCACAATTCGCCCTCTCATTCGAAAACAAAACCCAAATTGCCACGAATTGATCGAATACAAAATTTCGCCTATAGCTCGAACCAAAGGCTCGAACACCCCACCGATATCCACCACGTTCTACCATCACCCATCACCAGAGGCAAAGCCCCTTTGCCAACGCCATGTCCAGACCTTCCCTGGCCTTCACCTAAATTTGCATCACACTCGATTCAAACACGATGACGAAATCAAATTTTTACAGAATACGGTAAATTATGAACCAAAACCCTATATTCGATTCGTCCAAACAACTTACGCAATAGATAATTTTTTTGGCATTTTTTCTGAGTTCGAAAATCACTAAGCTAGCTTCAATATGAATTTCAACATCTAATTCTTGTTAAATCAACAGAGATTGATGAAAATACACTTTTGACCCATTTTCGAACTACACCTTAAACACTCACTTAAAAATCATAATTTTTATGCTAAAAATCTTAACTTTGTGTATGTACTCAAGATATGTGATCAAATTCACAAATTAAAACATTCGAATTTTAGCTTAGAATTTCTTTTTATCTGAACTTGATTAAACAGTATATATATCATACTGTTATACTTCAAATAAATTTCCAGTCCTTTGATTTAAGATAAACAAACTTAATTAGCTTCAATTCCTATGTTTAAATTGGTTTAAATGAAGAAATATTAGTTTTCTTTCATTTCTTGCACATGGCTTTAAGAATACTGGAGAACATCACATATTTAATTTCCAAAAAGCATTCCAGAACCACATACTACAATATATAGCAACACAAGATATACAAGAACTATTTACCAACTTAAACTTTAAAAATTGAATGTTTACTCACGAAATAATTTATTGAAACAGAAAGCAATTTGATGAAGAAACTGCAGATGAATTTCCTGAAAGCTTTTCTGCCCTGAATTTGAATCTATTTAAGTTTGCAAAGTAAAGCTATTTATTTTCTTTTTCTTATCTCAGTTAACTTCTCAAGTTTTATAAATGAACCAAATAATATGGATGTATAAATATAGAAACATAACTTTGAACAGCTGTAGGTAATAACTGGACAAGTTTTACTTGTTTGACCATATATGACTTGTATTAAATTTCTGCAAAAATTGAAATGATCTTGCATTCGACTGAAGGATTTTCTTGACACAATGTTGTGTTAATTAATGCATGTGTCCTCAACTATGATTACATATAATTAATGGTTTCTGATACTTGTATTTTGTACAAAGATATTTGTATATGTATAAAGGTATTTTGTATTTAAATGTTGTGAATACTTTGTTTTTATCTGTACAAGATATTTTTGCATATGAATAAAGACATTTTGTAGTTGATTTGTATCTTTGACTCCTTTGAACGCATGATTACACAGCAACATTGGTTATTATCTTTGTTAAGGATTTAGTATTATACAAATATATTTACAGGTCATTAATTTCTTTGTATTGTTCATCTTCATATACTATACAGTAATATTTTTGAAACTTTTCTTACATGTTTATGTAAGATTATTATAATTATCGATAAAATAACTCTTTAGTTTTTATTTTCTATTTGTAATTAAATTTCCAAACCTTTGATTTATAACGTATACTTGTATTTGTATATCTAATATTTATATTTGAATATTGATATGGTTGCCTATTCTTAAACATTATTATTTAAAGACTACAATTATACATTCATATGTATATTATAAAATATTAAAAATATAGAATCTTTGATTTTTATTGAATAAGAGAGATTTTGTTATAAACATTTTTAAAAGATTTTATTTTAAGTTTTCAAATCAAAATTTCCTTTACAAAATATATGTATGTGTTTATTACTGTTAAATATTCAAAAATCTTATAAATTTATAAATTGAAAGGCTTATATTTCATTTGAATTAGATTAAATATTATTAAAATATATAGCCAAAAATTCTGGGTCGTTACAAGTTCAACCTGGAAATAATATGCAGAAAGAAATCAAAAGTTGAATCAAAAGGAAATCAAATTCATCTCAACAATTCTAGGATTCAGAATCAAAACCAAAGAACAAAGTAAATCAAAACGATAAAGTTTCAAATCAACAACAATTTCAAAGTCAAAACAGTGTCAGATCAAATCAGATCCTTCATGTTTCAAATATCAAATTCCAATCCCCTATCTTCATTTCCAGGTGAGCAAACTGACCTATTTAAGTTTGAGACGGTGATAAACCTTGATGTTTATACTTGTTGTTGTTGAGAAAAATGTTTTATTGGATGAAAATACATCTGCATACATAGATATATGTGGATTGATGTGTGCATATCAGTATACAGAAAAAAATATCTTTGTTCATCACTTAAAGGTTTTAAAACCTGTTTATCAATCCCTATCCCCTCATGCAATAAGATTTTGTCTATGATCTAAATGAAATGTATTTGTATCATCAAGAACTAGGTATTAAAAATATTTTTGAGAAGAATTTATTTAAATTTATTTGGAAATTTAAATATACAATGATTTTTTTTTCAAAACATGATTAATTCGAATGATATAATTGCTTGATTCACTTATACCATTTATCTTGTCTACTAAAATCTTGATTTTTAAAAGTAATTTCACGATTTTTAAGTTCATGAATGTCGAGAATGTTTGAGTTGAACGAATAATGGAGTTTCAAGGTTGTATCTATGTTGTTCAAAAGTTAAGGAATACGAGGTGTTCTCGCGGCTTTACTCGATGACGTTGCGGGTTTGTCTCGAAGAAAAATGAGGGAGTGGGTTGCTTGGGAATAAGCTCTGGAAAACATTGGTTGGGCTCAGGTTTGGTTATGGTATCAAGTTTTAAATGAAAATAAAATAATAAGTTTTCAAAATTAAACTTAGACAAGTTTTAATGGAAGTCTTAACCACTTCTTTCGTAAATATTAAGTATTGTTTATGTTTTGAGCTTAATTAAAGGGTTTAAAAATTATTTTAAAATTAATTAAGTTTAAATGGTTTTAATATATATATATATAACCTTTGTTTTGAAAAAAAATAAACTTAATATTGTAATTGATTGGAGAGGATGAATAATAACAATTTAACCTAAAGGTTTAAGTTAAGTGATTAATAATAATTAATTACAAGATTTTTTTAAACAAGGTTTAAATTATAATTAAAGTAATTAATTAAGATAAAATATTTTATCTTTTAAGAACTTAAGTAAATAATGATTTATTAATGAAAATAATTAAAGATTAATTATTAATTACTTAATGAAATTGATTAAGGATAATTATTTAGTGTAATTTATAAAGGATTATTACTTAATGTAATTAAGGTATAAATACTTTGTGTAATTACAACAAAGGATAATTAATTAATTAAAGGGTAATTAATTAATGAAATTAATTAAGAATAATTAATTTATGATTAGAGATTAATTAATTAAGTAATTAAGGATTAATAAAATTGTAATTAAGCATTAATTAATTAATTAAGTAATTAGAGATTAATCAATTGGTAATTAAGAATTGATTAACTGGTAATTAAGGATTAATTAATTGATAATTAAATTCTATTAATTAAGAATTAAGGTTTATTAATTAATAATTAATATAAATTAATCAGCAATCAAAGATTAATTAATTGATTTATAAAGGTAATTAAAGAATGATTTATTAACAAAATAGTTTGTAATTAATTAATGATTGATTAAGTAGGGAATAGGTGATTAATTCTTAAGTAATTAATTTAATTGAGTTAATTATAGATTGTTTGATTGATATCTCCTTGCTTATGGATGTTGGAATGCTTGAATTAGTTGTTATCTCTGATCTGTGATATTCTATGATGTAAATTATTTGAATTGAGATGTGTGTAAATTATTTATCTGTGATGAATTTATAATATTATCTGTGAATCTGTGAATGAAGATAAGTGTTATGAGATTATATCGCTTATCAATATTGATGTGTTTGGATTATGATGATTGATGCTATTGCGCTATTGTGTAAAACCTCTGGACTACACTATACACACACAAATATAGGTTTGCACGAGGAAATTGGTCAAGTCATGGATATTTGAATTTAATATTATTTTATTCAAAATGTTTTTAAATGTTGAATTTTGAATCTAGAAATGGTTTGGAATTGGAATTGGGTTTAATATGAAAAGCTTTTGAAAGGAGTTTAAAGATGAAAATTATTTTGAATAACTTGACAAGGTTTTGAAATTTAAATAGTTTGATTTGAATTTGAATTTTAAATTTTGAAGTTGTATACATATATATGTATGTTTATTTGGCAATTATGGTTTAAAATGGTTATATAAGTTACACAATGTATATATGGATTTTAAACCATTTTGAAGTGTATCAAATAAATTATTTTGGGGGAATTTGGATTTAATTCAAATAGAACTTGCCGATGATATGGCAGTTTGCTGATTTTTTGGTTTATACCTTTAAAGGCTATAACTTGTGCATATCTGATCAGATTTTTTCGAAACGAAAAGTATTTGTTTTCAAATGATAAAAGCTTTCAAATAAAGAAAGGATTTTCAGTCTTTGTTGAAAGGATTTAAGTTTTGAAATGAAATTCTTTTGAAAGCTGTTAATGAATCTTTGTGAAAGATTGGTGGACTTTATGAAGTGAATCTTTTTGTTTAAAAGGTTAAAGTGGAAAATTGGAAAGGTTTTAGGCTAAAGATTGTGATTAACTAAGATCCCAATATCCATATATTTTTGAAATTAAGCGCTCACTATTAGGTTTAGCCGGAAGAGGACCTTATGGCATAAAACCCATTCCGAACAGTGATATGACGTAATGGATAGCATTTGAAGACAGGGTATTTTCGAGAACGAAAGGATTACTCATCGAATGTCTCTACACTGAGTCGCGCCGGTATAGAGATCTCCATATGTGATGGGTAGTCCGATCGGGATTATGAATACCCGGATTGAAAGGGCTTCTTTTGAAACTCCTTTGTTTCTGTTCGAATCCGGAACAGACTTGTATGGATGTGCGTCTTACATTACACTTTGAGACGTAAAGCTGGTTTCTATCAAATACATTTCTATTTGGTGGCGGAGAATTTATTCTCTTAGCTTAACACCCTTCTCTGGGACATAAGATCTCAAAGGTTATGCAGTTGATCGTTACTAGTGATACATTCTCAATTTGTTAATGTGGCATACGAAGTGTTGCTGATCATTAGTTGATCGAAGCATGGTTTTTGTGAAAAGCGTAGCTTTATGGATGTGACTTCGTCGGACCTCACAACTCGGAAATGGTCGAAACAAGAAGAATGCAGCAAGGTTATGAGGGTCGCGCCCTTTAGGGTATGTCCATTTCCTTCTGAAAAAAGGTGGTATCATGGAATGGAGCCCAGATATTTAACCTATGTGGTTACAACAAATTTTTGCTTTATGGTTGTTGGTGTTGAGGGCCCTCGGATAAAGGTCGGTAACGACCGAGGGATGGCATACTCGTGTAGTAGTTACCTAGTTACAGAGGTTATTCGGCCTTGTGATGGCAGAGATCCGGTTAGGTTCTCAAGAAGTTCCTTAGCCTGACCATATGTTATAAATCCAAAGAAGCAATACGAGCCCTGTACATTTTTAGTTGTATAACCTGCCATGGAATGTGGTGGTAACCTTCTATTGAACATGATAGCTATAGTAGGCATACTACGAAATGTGTATGCTGGCTAAGATTAATATTATACTTTTGAAATGTTTTCTGCACTATGCACTATTAACAATATCAAAAGGATTTTTCATGTTTGACTATCATAAGGAGAAATCTCCTCCAATTGTGCATTTTCATGTGTGGCGGGAGGCCTTATGGTAGTTTCATTTTTCAAAAAACATTGCGAATTTCTTTTAATTTCTTTTTTTTCTTAAAGATAAACTTTTTTTTGCTCACACCAGTCCCATGACTGACCTGGAGTTTATTGTTCCCTTTATAAACTCTGAGTGCCCACAATTTTTCACACAGGCAGCCTAGAGTTAGATTTTCAGATAATCAGCTAGTAGATGTAAATTCGGTAGCTTTCAGCCTTGTGTTGGAAGTCTTTTAAGCCTTTGGTCTTTGGAGTCTTTGGATTTTGGCGATCGCATTTATGACTGACCTTGCTTAATACAACTTGATGGTGGTTCGAGCTTTTGGTTTGTGAGCTGTTTGCCAAGGAGCTTTGGAGCTTTGGATGTGAGATATAGTTTGTGGATTCACCCTCTTTTGAAGATCATGTTGGAGTTATCTCTTCAATTGTTATCTTTTTCGCTGTTATATATTGTCTCAAATATTGTTGTAACCATGTTGTATTCATATTGTATATCAATGATATATTGTTTTTCTTCCGCTGTGTTGTTGTACTTAATGTGTTATAAGCCCCGGAGAACCAAATTCGACGTTAAATACATGTGATGTATTTGGGTGTCGATTTTCGAAAGTCAAGTCAGGGTCATTTCAGAGAATAATGGTTTCCTATCAAGAAACCAGATTTGAGTCCACACTAGGAAGTCGGGTGGGCGATACTAGTTCGGAAGTTAAATTGTGTGATCGAGTAAGCGATCGAATTTGATATTGCGTACAAATGATACAAGTGTATCGTAAGGGATTGAATGAATAAAGAAATTTTTGTAAAGGAATGTGCAAAGTGATAAGAAGGGTATACAGGTGTGTTGAAGGCAAATGATAAATTGGGATTTTGATTTCTAAGATAAATTTAAATTGCTCGACAAAAAGGTGTGTACTTGAATTTCTATATGAAATTTGATGATTTTCTTGTCTAGCCACTTGACGTTCTGTTTTCTTTTGAAATCTGGGGGCCCATTGTGGCATTTTTGTAGTCGTACCGAGCTTGCCACGCAAAGGAGGCGCTGGCGAAATTTTCCAAAAATTTAGGGAGTTGGAAAAATTTTGAGAAAATTTTGAAAAATTAAAATTGGAATATTCAAGAAAACAACATTGTTTGAAACCGATGAAAGATTTTGGAAATTTAGTGAAGCAAAAATGGGTCTTTAATAAAAAGATTTGTTTTGGAAAGTTGATAAAACTATTTGGATTGGGAAAATGATAAACGGGTTAAGGATCATTCTTCCTAACTAGTAATTTTGGGATGAAATTCTTTTAAGGGAGAAGAATGTGACAATCCAAAATTTTGACCATTTGAAACTAAAATATTTAATTTATTTTAAATATATGAAAGTTAATTTAACTTTAATTTCAAATATAACTATGAATTTGGCAATTAAATTATTGAATTTAATTATTAAGGGTTAGATAAAATATTGAATCTTCATTTTTATGCTTGTTAAAAATATTTTCAAGGCTTAGAAAATTTATATTGAGAATACCGAAGATAATGGAAGCTTCAGAATTGAATTTGAAAATGATTTGTTTAGTTTTTAATTTATATCGTTTAAATCGATATTTAAAAATAGCCTTTCGAGGTACGGTCTCGGAATTCGATGAAACCGGTTCCATTGGATCCGTAATATTGTATTATTAGTATTATTGGATTTCAATTTCCGTAACATTCGGAGTTGTCATGTGATCGTACGAAGATAAACGCGCTAAAATTTATATCTAAATTTAATTTAGTAGCTGGTTCCAAAAAGTTATCTTCTCCATACGATTGAATTTGGACTTGGAACCTTTTCCATTGCGTTCGAAATAGGCATATAACATTATAAGCGCCTGGCAGCATGCCTCAATTGGAGTTCATAATTTTGAATTGCACAATTCGAAACAATTTGAATTTAAATTTTAATAAAATAAAAACGAATACTGTAGCATTTCACACGTTGAAAAAATCCTCAAGCACATGTTCATTAATATAACACGCGTTCGTTTACAATAATAAGAAAACAACACCAAAATTCGAAATAAAACGAAATAGTAGATGAACTCATAAAAAAATTGGTGTCTCCCTCTTTTGAATTTTCCGATCAAAGAAAAATCGAATAGAATTCCCAAAGTAAATTCGAGCGGAAAAAAGTGAAATTCATTTTAATTTCAGATCTATAACAATTCGAAATCGAAGAATGAGAGTGGCCGAACTCGTTCATTGCAACATCATCGTGATTTAGAGGCGAGCACAGGCAAGCAGCATTTGCATCAGAGTCGCGAGGTGCCGCGATAGTCGGTGCTCAAGTGGAATTTGAAGATGGCACATTTGAAGCTTGGGCAAGGCCGGTCAACGTCGAACTATGGGGCAATGGCAGGCGTTCTCCGTGGATAGCGAGTGATTCAGGGCTGCGTTCGAATCGACGATCAGAGAGGCGACTGAGCTAATCATCGAATTGCGTATGGTAGGGTAGCAGCGTCGCGAGCTTGGAGAGCGTTTCGACTTCTTCATCTTCGGCCGAAGGGAGGTAGGCGCGCGATATGGTTTCAAAGTTAATCGGTGGTCTGGTGGAAGTGTCGAGCTTGGCGAAGCAGTGTGGGGCGAACGATGCTCTGGGCTGAGCTAGGGTTTAGTTTAAAAAAATTAGAATTCGATAGTAAGGTAAAGTTTTTTTTAGTCAATTTTAATTTAATTTGAATCCGGAATTATAAATATAAACATATACAGTAAGGTATTTATTTATTTAGTTTCGAATTGCTAAATATATATGTATGTATGTGTATATATATATATATATATATAGACAGGGTTCATATACGCATTTAAAAATCTACCGGTTATTTTAAAATAATATATATAAATGATTAGTTTGTTAAATAAACTGATTTAATTTATTTTTGTTTCAAAAAGTTTTTTTAAGGAATTTTTTTTAAATATTGTTATTTAAATATAAATCACTAGTTAATTAAGTCTATTAATTGTAAATTAATTATTTGATTAGGGAAATTTATAGTTTAATTAAATAATTAGTTAATTAAATTTATTTAAATGGTGATTGATTATTTTTTTAGTTTAATTATTTTATTTAAAATAATTTTTTTAAAATAAATTATTGGTGTAAATCCAAATTATTATCTAAAATTAAATAAATAACTATTGATTGTTGTTCGACTAATTCAAAATATTAATCAACAGTATGAAATTGTTTATACAAGGTCTAATACAGTAAAGAAAACAAGTCGGATTGGAAATGGATCGCAAAACTAAAGACAAAGGTGAGATCTTCTCACTCGATTGAAAAAGTAGAATTTCAGTTATTGATTGATTTTCTGGTTGTGATAGTATATATATGTATATATTGCAGTGATTGATTTTCTGCATTATATAGCAGATGAGGCACTATGCGCCGCATAATTGCGGATGATATTATATAATCCCATATACCGTGATATTCCACCTCGAAGTGGAATTGTTATTTAAATTATTATGCTAACATCTGTGGATGCAGGGAAACAGGTTGGAGGGATCCAACTGGATTCCTTGCATTGTTGAATTTATTTGTATATGTTGTGATGTGAAAATTTGTGAATGATTATATTGGTGTGAATGACTATGTTGTTGGTTGAGATTTATTGAAAGCTGTAGTTTAGCCGAATATATTTTTGGTATCGTAGGATACCAGAGATATAAAATTGGATTTTTAAAAATTAAAGTAGAAACTTACAGTAAATTTAATTTAGAGAATTGAATAAATTTAAAAGAAGAAATTTAAGAGTATAAAGGTAGATTTTCTAATCCTATCGAATAAATTTCAAAAAATGGGAAAATGATTTTAGTTATGGATTTTGAGTAATATAGTTGAATAATTTATTTAAAATTCGGATTATAAATAGTTTGGAAGAAATAAAGGGATTTATTTTAAAATATAATAAATCTAAAAATCAATTTGGAATTTGATTTGGTGTTTGAAATAAATTTAAAAATCAATTTAGGATTTGATTTGGTGTTTGAAAATAAATCTTTGGAAAATCAAAAAATCGATTTGGTGTTTGAAAGTGAATATTTGGAAATTAATTTGAAAATAGTATTTCAGTGGATATTTGGAAATTTAAATTCGCAATGGAAATTTATAGAGGAAAGGGAAATTTTTTCTAAAATAAATATTGGTTTATTTCTGAAAGTGTGGAAAGAAAATTTAGGAATTTGGAATGCAAATTTGAGATAAATCTAAAAGGATTTATTAGTTGTTTAAATGGACTATTTAGAAATGGGAAGTGTATTTTTCTTGGAAGGCCGAGTATGTTTTCAATATAGCTTATAATTATAAATTGAAAGTTTTAAGGATGGTTCTAAGAAAAGATGCTTTGGAGAAATTATTTTCTTAAGTTGTTTTTAAATCTTTAAAGTAAAGATTTATTTAATTATTTATAAGAAGTGATTATTTAAAGATTTAATTGATATTTGATTTAGAAAATGATTATTTGAATAGTTGTACTCTATCTAAAAAATTTATTTTAAATTAGTTTGGACTTGGGTTTATATGAGATATTATACTAATATTTCATAACTAATATGTTGAACAAAGTGATTCAAAATAGTTTCCATTATAAGTGTTTCCAAATATATTTTTTGGTAAGTGTTTTAAATTATTTTGAAATATTCAGACACGGAAATTTTTTAAGTGGAAATAAATAATATTTGAAAATTTATTCCGCGTGAGGAAAGTGATTTGAAATTTGTTTCCAAAGTGTTGAAGTGTTAAAGATATATCTTGCGAAGATATTTTGAAATAAATAATTTAGGGAAAAAATTATTTAAAATTTGGTGATTGTTGTGAACACTACAACATAGAGAGGATTTTGGCGCTGCCGTAGACGGCGCATTTGATACGGCTACAAGCCGTATCAAATTTTAATACGGCTCATAGCCGTATCTAAATCGTTTAATACGGCTTTAAGCCGCATTAAAATTTGATACGGCTTGTCGCCGTATTAAATTCCGTGCCTATTTTCGTGGGAAAATTTTCCCCAAAACGCACACTCTCCCTCCCTTTTTTTATTTCAGTCGACTTCATCGTTTTGTCTTCAGGTTGTCACCTATGCCGTTAAAACGATGCCCTAATTTGATTTTGTTCTAGGTTCGTAGTTCATATTTTAATCTAGTGAATGAATTGCAGGTTCGATTAAGCTGAGTCGAATATTCTGATTGCAAGTTCAGCCGAATACAATTAAGTGTTTCCTTTCTTCAATTCGCTAGCCCAGTTGAGGAGAGCTTCTACATTTTGGGTAAACATTGTAAGTTTTTTCTTCTTCAATGATGAACATAATCCAAAGCAAGCATATTTACTTATCAATGTGTTGTGTTATGCATTATAAATGTATTGTGTTGCTTGCCTGCTTTGTTATTACAGGCGTTGTCATGTCCATTTTCTCCCCTTTTGATTCAGCCTTCTTCGTTGTAACTGGAGTTGTCATCTCCATTTTTACTTGTACCGCATCTATATTGTACTGTTGTATGACTTAAGTATTCGTATTTTCAATTGGTGAACTGACTGAATGTAGGTTTTCCAATGGTGTTTGTGTTTATTAAAGATCAATCCACCAGCCGATGGATTGAAGTTCTGTGTTTATTAATAGACATTTCTAAGTAAAAAATTATGTTAGCTGCTTGGATGCGTAGCAACTTATGCAATGTCACCAAACTAGCTATGTTGCCATTAATTAAACACAAGTAATTTGATTTCATAGTAACTGTACATAAATGATATGGTTATTTTCTCTTATTAATGCCTTGGTTTTAAAGTTTTTTTTACTCCATTGTAATGTTGAGCAACTATAATTTATAATGTTATTGCTGACATACTTGAGTAAGTCCTGCTCCAAATAATGGGTCCGCTTCATTTGTTAGCTTTATGTTGCTGCCTAAGAGGCATAAACTTGGGGCTGAATGATGTTGTGACGACCCGCCCTTATATGCCCAGAAAGGCGTATCGTCTTGAAGAAAGAAAGGGATGAGAAAATAGAAAGATAGAGAAGAAAGAACAACAACATCAGAATCTCACAGCGGAATGGAACAACATATAATAGATCACATAACTATTACATAATTTTGCATATATCAGAGTTATACAGTCAATACATCACATACTAGACAGTTATAAACACTTGTCTAGTTAATACAACACAACTCAAACAAATAACCCAAAGATACCAACACAGCGGAACTATAAATATATATCTACAACGCTGAAGCCTCCTGCTCCATTGCTCCTCCAGAATTCGTCAAAAGCTAACCTGAATCCCTTGGCTACCCGTAAAAATTTGGGTACCCGAGAGTTTATGAAAAACAAAAATAAAATCCGGGTCAGACATGGGTCTGGTATGAGTAACAAGTTTAAGTTGCTTAACTTTGAAAATCTTTTGAAAACAAAAGGTATCACGTAAGACTCCCCACAAATAAACATGGGTAAGTTTTTACCTTACGCTAACCAAAACGTATGATAGGAAATTCTGTGATATTATAATAGGTCTAGGGTTTTCAAGTAAATAGAAAATAGCCGAAATTGTTACATTCATTAAATTCCAGCTACTAGCCACAAAAGTGGGTAATACAATCAAAACCGTTGGCACTTATTGGATTTTGGATTCCATACAATGGCAGGGCTACTGGGGTACCGCCCGTCACAGTACGGGGCCTAGATCACCATACCGAGGATTACTCCCTTCATCCCCTGCAACAAATGGCCGGAACCATTCCTTACTGAACAGTCCCGAACAAGACAACCCCGACAGTTGGAGCTCACAACTGTCCACACAGCCGAATAAAAAGGGACATCTAGACAGGGGAAAATCTTGTCCTGCTTGGGCATGACCCACCTAACCTTGCTGCACCTCCCCTATTTTAGCCATTCCCGGTTGATGAGGCTTGAGGCTGCGATTACCTTTAGAGAACATATTTCTTAGAATGCTCATCGCCCACCTAACGATGTGTTGAAAGCATTCAATCCATACAAGTTCGTTCCGGGTTCGAACGAAACCGAAGGCATTATCTCGTTACACTCATTTTGGAATCACCCTCAGAGTTAACGACGATAACCCTTGCACTCTGAATCTTCATCTTCACTCCAGATTCACGACCTATCGTTAATTTGGAATCGATGTGGTTTTCGGACTTCCTAATGTGGAAAACCCGATCCCGGTCTCATCGAAATCCAAAACGTGTCTTTTAGGGCTAAGTTGTCTATTTAGTCTTAACAGTTTAATCCAAAATAATTCAATACACATAGATAAATAGTCAACATCAACATAAACAGATAATCATTATTATCACTACAAACAGATAATGCATATCACCATAACAGATAATTCATACTTAAATCAAGCATCCATATCATATAGCCTAAATATCACATAACATCAATTCTCATATCTGAGATCTTAAATCATTCCAGGTAAACAATTTCATCCATTCATACATAAGCAAATCATATAAGCTATAATTAATTTAAAATGAATTAAATTAATTATATCATCTCTAATTAATTTAAAGTTAATTAAATTAATTACTTCATCATTTAAAACTTGCTTACACAATTATTAATCAATCTCCAATCAATTAATAAATCATTCGCTAATTACTCGTTTTCAATCAATCATACTTGATTAATTAACATTTAATTATATTCAAGTAATCATCCTTTAATTATTTTCACAAATTAATTATCTTATCCAAATATAGAAATTGACCTTAAATTACAAACATTACATTACTTCTGAATTATACTAATTAATTACTCTTTAATTTCTTATTATTGATTAATTAAATCTAAATTTATCATCCCATCATTAATTACATCAATTAATGATTTCTAATTACATTTTTAATTAATTCCCTGTTTTAAATTAATTACTTTAAGTAATTAATCTTCAATTAAACCACATTTATTAATCACCTCTGATTAATACCATTCAGTAATTAACTATCTTTAATTACTCATCAAATAAATTAATTACTCCTTAATTAATTTCCCTAATTAATCCCCTGATTAATTATACAAAGTAATTATATTCCAATTACTTTCATTATTAAATCACCCTCAATTAATTACATATTGTAATTATCATCAATTACTTCCCTAAGTAATTATGCTTATCTCATCATCAAAATGGTTGTCTAAATTAATTAAACTTAATTAATTAACTTAAACAATTCATAGAATTAATTACAATGAGCAATTAATTTCTTAATTACTTTCGTTAAGTAAGTATACTTAACAATTCACAATTGCTTATCTTAAATAAATAATTTAATTAATTATTAAAAATAATCCCATTAATTTAGTATTTCATAATTTTTTAGTTAATGTCCTTCATTAACTAATTATAATCCTTTAATTACTTTTCTAAAGCAATTAACTTACATTTTAAGTTAGTCTTAATAACTCATTAATTAATTCTTTATTAACTTATTAATTTATTACTAATCATTAATTTAATATTAAACCAATGATTTCCTAATTACCACTTAATCTACCTTAACTTATATCTTATTTAAATAAATTTAACTCTTCATTTATAAGTTAATTTATTCTAGTCATTAATTTTCCACTTAGTTAATTTAATAATTACAAGCCTTAAGTTTTGAAACCCTTATTCTATTTAATGACCAATTTATCATTTATAAGCTATTTAATCCATTTAATGTAAATTTACATTAAAATTTGTCTAAAACAAATTTTAAACTTAAAAATCTTATTTATTTAAAAGCTGAGATTCAAACTACGTTTTGAATCCAATCTTATCTTGTTTTAAACTTTGTTTAAAATAAGTATATTTTCCATTTAAAAGCTCGTTTTAAATTTTTTTATAATAACTTACATGTTTAAAACCCGAAGCTAAAAATACCCGAGATAAACAATTATTTTTACGAGCAAAATCCCACATTTCTTCGAGTCCGACACTCGAATTACTCGAGTGAAACTCACACAATAAATCCCTCTTTTTAAAGTGTTTTCAAATAATTTAAAATTTTAAAATTTATTTTATTTTAAACTGAAATTCAATCTTCATTTGAATTCTGACTAATCTTTTACTTAAATATTCATGTTAAACATTCATTTCTCATTTTTAAACCCAGTTTAAAGAATACTAAATTTTTACAGGTTTTGAATACCTGTAACAACTTACCCAGGTTTCCCTTCAACCCTACTCCGAGTCAAACTCGATGTTGCTTCGAGTCGCGAGAAGTATTCCCCGAGTCGAAATACATAAAAACCCGAGTACCCCTCCCCTTTCTCCTGAAAAACACAGCACCCATGTATGCAAACTGCTTCCTCTTCTTCTTCCTTTTTTTTTCTTTTCAGTAAATTATGTTCAAAACTAAAATTGGTAGTATCAGGCTCATCCTTACACTTCGATCTAAACCCCGAAATAACCAACCTCATCACTCGAGCACATCTCGATAGCAACCTGCCAACGATACTGATACCCATCACCTCCACGCCGTACACGTGTACGGCGACACCCTCCAACTCCGGCGAACATCAAAGGCGTAGGCAAATCACAAATCTTCCAAGGGTTCGAAATCCAACCACAAATCGGCTTCAAAGATTATAAATCAAAAATTAGCAGTTCGACCCAAAAACTGCAAGCACCACCACTGACAAATACCTCTTGCCACCGCCGCACACGTCACCGAGGTTGCCAAAAATACAACCACACTACGACAACGCAACAAGCTTCCATTTCCCAAAACCCTGCTACACTCGGTCGATCGTGTAAACCGTGGCGATCGATCTTATCAAGCTTAGTTAAATTAGGTTTCCAAATGAAAATCACCTGTCGCGATTCCCCTGATGAACTTCCCACCACAGCCGTATTTTTCCAAGGATCTTCACTCACCCCTCCATCACCAGACACGATCCCAAACTCTACCAACCCAAGAATCACCAGAGATCACTCAAAGGAAGAAAAACCCACAAAAACGAACTGCTCTCGAACTATAAATCGAAAAATTAAAATTTTTGCTTTAAAAATCATGTTTTTATTTTAGCTTTTGATTCATATGCTTGAATCCATGATTCATGAAAATTAATTTTTGACTTACTTAAAATTCTTACTGTTGTTTATTTGTTCGAGAGGCTATTCACACTATTATAACTTACATAAATTTTTAAACTAAAATAAGTGCTATGACAAACATTTTTGGTTTAAGACCCAAGTTCTACAAAGATTTGATCATGAGAGGTTCATTCAAAATTAGTTTTAGAACCTGGGTACATAAAACTTAACAGAGCACATATATTTAACAGCATGTTCACATCCCTAATTACACATGAATTTCCCAACATATACACAAATACAAACTTATATTAGGCATTGATCAAGCAACCATATTTGTACTTGAGTTTTTAAAAAAAAATTGTTACTCATAGTTTTGAGAGGATGAACAGAGCACCAAAATTTGAAGTGGCCTTTGGAAACTTTCAAAACTGAAATGCCTTATCCCTTTTAAATTTTGATTTAAAACTTGAGTGCTTGCTGTTTAAATATGCATGCAGGCTTGATTTAAAACTTGGGTTGAGGATGAATGCATCAAGTTTTTGATTTGCAGGCTTTGGAAAATGCATGCAAGTTTTATTGTTGATAAAATTTGTAAAAATGGAGAAGCTTACTTATGTTCAGGTTTGCTATGTAGAACAACTAAACAAAAAGCATTGCATAAATAAGAAGACAGGTTTGTATAAAATAGGTGTTTACTGGTTTAGGCTTTGCTGTAGGTCAGAGATATTTTCTTTAAATTTCGGCTGAAATGATAAGTATATATCTCTAGTAGACCAAATGGTGTGCTAATTTTAATTGAAATAGTACTTTATGTTTCATACTTGTCTTAATTTTGTATGTAAATAGATCTTCTGCACTTTGTTTTATTCCTTTTCACATTTTGTTCTTGCAGATTATCATTTGCAGGCATCAATTATGGCAAGCCTGTTTTGTATCTTTTTATTTGTACTTACCTTTATATTTTTGTCTGGTATGTAGATATGTATTTTAATGTTGATAGAATTTTCCTTTGCTTGTCTTGCCTATATATTTTACAGATTACAAACATTTCAAACCTAGTTTTGCTTTGTCAGGTTATACTTTATTTTATCTTGTTATATAGATATTAGTTTCACTTGTTTCCTTGTCTTGCATTTATTACTTATATATAATTTTCTTTTACTTGTTTTGCATAATCACTTACAGGTTATGTTTTCAAACTTTATCTTACTTTGTTCTTGTATGTATACTTATCTTTAATTTCTGTACATGTATACTTATATTGTTGTCTTGTTCATGAATGTATTTATACCCATTGTAATACCATACATTTAATTTATGTTTGTGTTTAAATATCTTTAAGATTTGTTTTATTTTAAACATGTTTGGAAGATGCTATTTCAAATTTACAAATCATTGCTTTCCTATCAAATACATATAAATTTACGATAACAATTTTTATTTGTATTAAAAATCTATTTTTACAAATATTATATCATCAATATATTTAAATATAACTCATTATTAAATTAAAATAATTCATAAAAGCATTTATCTTCTTATCTAATATATTACTTATTTTATTAGCTACATAAAAACAAAACAAACCTTTCTATCTAAAATTAAACTTAAACTAAAATCAATTTTAAATAATTATGTTTTTAGTTTGGGTATTAAAATCATATGATTATTTATTTAGTTGCTTAATATCAAATTGAATCCAATTTTTAATTTATTAAAAATATTAGAATAAGAAAACATACCTATGTATATTAAATTTAAAACAAAGATTATCTATTTATAATATATGCAAATATGTATTCATTACAAATATAAAATAATTTATTAGCCTTTAAAATATAGATTATCAGTTTAAATATTTATTTTGAAGAAGATTATTACATTTATTTCAAATTTATTATTAACAATATGGTCAAATCAATTAAATTTTGACATAAATTATTAAATTGTTATTGTCAAAATTTCCGGGATATCACAGATGTGATTCATGTGTTATGTTTGTGTTTTGGGGAATAATCAAATTCAACTTGGGAGAGTTATGTTGTATATGGTTTTGACATTATATATGGTTTTGATATTGTTGTATAAGTGGATAAAATTATTGTTAATGGAGCAAGCCAAGTATTAGGAGAGGGGTAATGCATAGACATTACTCCGGTGCTATAAAATAGCACCGTTGTAATGGCAATTTTTTTGGAAACAGTTTGGTGTAGCAAAAAAAGTTAATTTGTACATAAATTTTGTAAGTATAGCAAGAAACAGATATATATAAATAATAGAATATAAGTTACAACTACTATTTTAACAACTACAAAAACTATTTTATAATATTCCTGATTCATATAGATCTTCTTAATCTTTATCTTGCATTACATTGATTTAAAACAATAGTGAATTTCATAACATGTTTTGTTTTTAGGCATTAAATGAATTAACAAAGTAATAATCTTGTATAAGTTCCTGGGGGTTGTATGTGCCATGAATTGGAACAAAGAGATATAGCTTAATCTCCTTGTAAGTTTACAATTTACATGAATATTGTTTGAGTGACTAATGGATAAGGAACAAAAATTTGGAGAATATCAATTCATTTCCATCAATTAAACTAATAAGTTGATCACTGTTTTGTTCTAATTTAATAACATTGCACAACTAACTGAATGTTCTTCCAAAAAAAACTAAATTTTAATCACTAATTTTCATCAATTCATCGGTATCTACTCCATTTTAGAATCTATAAATATTAATTGACTCGAAAGTAAAAGTAACCTAGAGTGCGTAAAAAAGTAAGCTCGAGCTGAGAGGAAGTATTTAGTTAATGGACTAGAATGTTTCTCCAACTGTATAAAATATTTTTTATAAGCATCAATATGAATCCATATAGGATTAATAGATTGCATAATCTTCATTTAAGTCATTTGCTAATTTCTAGATTTATATTTAATCAAAAAGTTTAGAATTTACCTTGTACAGCATTAGCACGTTGCAAATCCAAAATATGTATGGAACCAAAATGAATGCAGGAAAAGGTTTACAGAGGGAAAAAAAAAACTTGCTGTGATATTACGAGGGTAAGTGATACTAGGACTATCAATTTAGACTAAAACAAATTCTAGAAGAATTAAAGTGAGGTGTTGTTGAAGTTGATGTAGGTTGATGGTGGTGGTGGTGGCCTAGTAGGTTGTTGCTAATGACATATTTGACTGCAAGGTTTGGTTGCTGGGTTCTTTGTGATTTTAGTGGTGAGTGGAGAAGTTTGTGGAGAAGACAGTGTAGGTTTGGGTGATGTGAAGGTGTTTGACATTGAGATGTAGATGATGGTTGCAGTTTCTATTTATAGGAGGTGAAGTAGAAGTTTGGATGTGCGTGTGGGGTATGTGCAGTTCATGGATGGAGATTATGTGTGGCGATGGTGGTTAAAGAAGTGTGAACTTTTGATGGTTATGTATGTTGAGTGCTGAGTGTAACTAAAGTGACAGAAGATGGACTGAGTTGGTGGGCAAAAGTAATGAATGTGGGAGTGATTAAGTAAGGATGCGAGAACATTTTATGGGTTGATGGTTGCTTGATGATGTTGGAGGAGAAAATGGTTTGTGCAGAAGTTTGAATTACTGTAGATTGACAGTATAGTGATGGAAGTTTGTTGTGAGATGAGTGTTGTTGTTGCTTGGTGGAGTCGCCGCAAGGTGGTCAGGCATGTACAGATGGCAGATGAGTGTACTGTATGGAAGGTTTGTATGGTGTGGTGATGGCAAGAAGCAAAGGCAGTTTTGGAGTAGTTAGCAGTAAGGTGGAAAGTGAATGTATGAGGTGCAAGTTGTAACAGACTGCATAATTTTTGGACTGTTTAAAATTTTTTTAAACGAAAAATGTAAACAAAGAAAAGATAATGTAAATGTATGAAATGGAAATGAGATGATTTTTTTTTTTTGAAATGAAAATTGCAAATGCAAAACAAAAAGTAACAAATGCGAACAAACACTCAAACAAATGCAAAGCAACAATCATTTATAATAATTTGCTCAGCCTTCTACTATTAAATAGCTAAGTAATTTACCGTCTTTGATTGATTTATATCGATCCAAATGTTGGAGCAGAACAGGTTATTAACTTTATGATCATGCTTATAGCATTGGTGTTACAATATGGGATGATCCTGTGTATCTTTCCGGAAAACAGTGATTTATTCCATGTTATCCAACAGAAATAAATATCTCGTCCACAAACAAAATCGTACTGCTTGCAGAAGTTTTGATTGCCAAAAAAGATTCTTATATTATTATCTTAAAGCGTACGCCTTGTTCAGTTAAAACAAAAAAAAAGTTGAAGTAAAAATTAAGGCCAATAAAATCAGACTTGGGACTTTAGAGTACATCCTACATATACACTCATATATATATATATATATTATATTTATGTCTAATGTTCTACTATATATGATATAGGAGGGCAATATGTCTTTCCGTATAGACAAAAAGTGGATAAATGAATCTGATCAAAGATCTACGTACTATATAGACGGGGTGAAGAAGTTTATTAGTTTTGTTGATGAAAATGGTGGTAAGAAAGGAGTGTATTTATGCCCTTGCACTCGGTGCAAAAATACGAAGACGATCAAATTAGATGACATTCATTTTCATTTGCTTAGATGGGGTTTTATCCAATCATATACCGTATGGTATTTTCATGGGGAAAAAAGGGTAGAGAAGGAAAAACAACAACCAGTTAGTCATGCCACAAGTACCGACGAGTCTGAACCTATTATGATGGAAGATCTATTCAATGATGTAGATAGATTTCATCATTTTCAACCTGAAAATCCATTGTCTGATCATGCTAATATTGGAGAGTCGTCTACGGTTGATGGCAGTTGGCAGGCCAATGAAAGTAAGAAGTATAAATCACTTTTTCGTAGCGCAAAAGAGCCACTGTATCCTTCATGTTCAAAAGGGTTGACGAAGCTGTATGCCATTATGAAACTGAATAGCTTGAAGACCCAATACGACTTTTCAAATAATGGTGTGACTGAACTCCTCGAACTAATAAAGGATTTACTCCCCGAAGGTAACACGCTGCCGACAAAGTACTCCGACGTGAAGAAGTTAATTAAGCAAGTTGGGATGAATTACAAAACTTATGATGCATGCATCAATGATTGCATATTATACTGGAAAGATGATGCGAATAGAGTTTCGTGTACAAATCGCAACGAACCAAGATATATGACATCATTCACCGAAGAAAGAAAAGGCATCAAAGTACCTTGAAAGACATTAAGACATTTTCCTTTGATTTCTAGATTGAAGAGATTGTATAGTGTACCATGGATAGCAGATGCGATGACCTGGCATGGTGTGCCAAGTCTGATCCAACCGTAATGCGTCATCCATGTAACACTTCTCAATGGAAAGCCACGAATTATTTTGACCAAACGTTTGCTGTCGAGCCACGAAATGTCACACTTGGAATAGCAACAGATGGTTTCTGTCCACATGCTTCTCTATCTAACCCTTACAGTTGTTGGCCAGTAATTGTAGTACCATATAATCTTCCACCGTCTATGTGCATGAAACGAGAGTTTTCAATGTTAACACTGTTGATTTCTGGGCCAAAACAACCAGGGAAGGATATTGATGTTTATTTACAGCCGTTGATAGACGAGTTAAAGCAGTTATGGGAAGGAGTCGTTACATATGATTCATTAAATAAGTCCGAATTCACAATGAGAGCAAGGGTGTTGTGGGCAATCCATGATCACCCTACTCTTGGGACTTTATCGGGATGTACAACTCACAGTTATTTTGCATGTCCGGTTTGTGGGGAAAACATTTGTTCTTATCATCTTCCTGAAAGTAAGAAGGTGTGTTACATGGGACATCGAATGTTTCTTCCTAAAGAACACAAGTTTCGATACGACAAGACAAATTTCAACAACGAACAAGAATTTCAACGTCCTAAACGGACATTGACTGGTTTTGAAGTTGAAAAGAAAGTAGCGAATATCAAAATGAAAGTTGGTAAACACAAAGAAGAAATTAGTCGAAAACGGAAAAAGTCAATTTATGAAGAAGTTGACAATGTTTCTGCATGGTACAGGAGGTCTATCTTTTTTGATTTACCATATTGGAAAGCAAATATGATTCGCCATAATATTGATGTTATGCATACGGAGAAAAATTTCACAGAGCATCTCATCAGCACCATTATGGACCATAAAGATAAGTCAAAAGATGGCATCAATGCACGTAAGGATTTGAAAATCATGGGTATAAAACAAAAGTTGTGGGTGATGGAAGATCCTGAAACAAATAAAATAATCATACCAAAGGCAACTTTCATTTTGAGCAAAGAAGAAAAGATACGGTTTTGCACCGTTTTGAAAAACCTGAAAGTGCCCAACAAATTCTCTTCAAACTTCCACAACAATGTGAGCATCAATCCTCCCGAACTAAGAAATATGAAGTCACATGATTACCACGTCATAATGCAACATTTGCTTCCGGTATTGTTTCAACATTCTTATCCACAACATAAGGATCTGCGAAATGCTATTCATCGTATTAGTCTATTCCTTAATATTTTGTGCTCAAAGGTGATCAATAGGGAACACCTTATAAAAGCAAAGGCTAGTTTGGTAGAAGAAATGTGTGTTTTTGAAAAACATTTTCCACCTGCATTTTTTGATATCAGTATCCATCTTATGGTTCATTTAGCCGATGAAGCATTAATTTGTGGTCCTGTCAGATATAGATGGATGTATCCCTTTGAACGGTAAATAACTAATTTCAGTTATGTACATTATTATTCGATAGAAATAGCTATTATGTACAATATGTAATTGATCACATTCACAGGTTGATGAAAACATATAAAGGATATGTGCGCAACAAAAGATACATTGAAGGTTGTATTGCAGAAGGATATATCGTACAAGAAGCTAGCCTTTACTGCATGGAATATATGCCAAACGGAGGTGATGGCAATCATAACCATACCCGCGAAGCGTTTTTAGACGAGGACGATGAGTTTGCTGGTGATATACCTTTAGATAATGGTAAAGATATAACGTTAACCCAAGTGCAGTTTGAACAAGTACGTAGATGGGTCCTTAATAAGTATGATGGATTGGATGAATGGAAGAAGTAAGTTCACACCTTTGTTTTGAATTTCCATTTTTTAATTCAATTTATGTATTCGGTTTGATATGTGTTTTCTGTAGGAGGTATAACTCCTATGCGAAAAGTACTAGATTTCAATCACGAGGCAGAGGTACAACTGTCAAAGTCGTTCAAAGTTTTACTCTATGGTTACGCAACGAGGTATTACAACATCTTAAGTAGTTCACATGTTTATAAGTTGGCAATACACCTTCGTGACCATGTTTTGTTTTATTTGTTGTATTTTATGTAGTTGTTGAAGTGCATCGATGTTGATCCAACTCTCTGGCTGCTAGTGCATGGGCCGAAGTTCACGGCGCTTAGTTATACTAAGTAGCAAGTGAATGGTTTTTTTATTTTCCACGAAAATCGTATGGTAACACAAGATAGCGGTGTATGCATGAAAGCAATTACGAAATTTAGAGCGATTGGTAAAGATAAAAATTATAAGGAAGCAGAAACAACGTATTACGGAGTCTTCAGCAGATACTTGAGTTGGATTACACTGACTTCAAACAAACAGTTTTTTATTGTGATTGGGTAAAGGTCGAGGATAAGATCAATGGTTGCAAAATAGATCCTGTTTCAAACTTGATCATGGTTAATTTAGGGAAATTGAAGAGCACAGATAACGTGAATGATGGCCATTTATTCTTGCATCAGAAGCGAGTCAAGTGTTCTACTCAACGGATTTAAAAAATAACGGTTGGTCTGTGGTTTTGTATACACCAAAACGGTTGACTACAAATGTGGATGACATTAAGTTTCCTACCGTCTATCAATCGGCTTTTGAAGATAATGAAAAATTAGAAGACCTTACCAAAACCATTTGTTAACTGATGAATTGTTAAATGCTTCATTTCTCGTTTGAATTCCTATTCCTTGGGGTAGTAGGAGTTTGAGATATCATTGAACCAAACAAAAATTCACATAAAGAGAAGGTTTCTTAAATTGTCTATATTGTTGTTGGTTTCTGTTACATTGAAAAGTTTCATGATAGTATGTTTTTTATAGACTTGTAGATAAAAGGGGATTTATTTTTAAAACTAAACGTGGAATCGAAATTACAAATGTAAACCAGTTTCATTAGTTGATTGTAGTCAAATTTGAAATCCAAGTAGTTCTTCTGTTGTTATTGCTTTTTTACTTTAGTTATTGCCATGAATTGATGGTTGATGAGAATGCTTTTATTGGCTAAACAACAAATTTTACAGTGATGTTGATTTCATTTTTATTTCAGGACAGCTGAGGTGATCAAAACTTATTTGGTATTCAGAAAATCCAGCATTTTACAGTTATGTCACAAAATCCAGCATCATCACATTCATCATGTTCAGAAGAAATAATAGTTGATCAAAACTTATTTGGTATTCCAGTCTTAGAAAACGCTGGAAAAATCGCCACTATGCTGGGTAAACTAGTAAGAGCTCATGTGCCGATATCATACATAAGTTGGAACAAAGTACCCGGTACATATAAGGATGATGTTTGGAACCAATTGGTGGTAAGTTTTTACTTTGATTCATTTATGACGATATTTAAAAAATATTTATGGTCAGTCACTCTATTTGCAATGTATATGCACTACCTGTTACAGTCGGTTTCTGAAACCCGTTTTAAGTCTGATAGAATTGATTAACTTGTTTATGTATTTTACTTTTTGCAGAAAATGTATGCGCTCGACCCGCTTTCAAAGGAAATATTTTTAAAAAGAATATCTGAGGCTTTTAGGAGACACAAAAAAAACTTGAGAGCAAGTTTTTATGACACATTCGACAATGATGAAGAACGAATGAAGAATTGTCCACCTACAATTGCTCAAGAAGATTGGAACGAGTTCATAAAAAATGAAGCAATGCCTGAAGCGAGCGGAAGAAGGGAGTTAGCCAAAAAAATAGATCATTGCTCAGTTATGCTCACCATGCAGGCCGTAAAAGTCACACTAGAATAGAACACGAAATGGTAATTTATATTCATTTTATTTTCCAAAATGATAAAAATCACAACTAGCATATTTTATATATTGCAGATCATTGCAAATCCATCTGCAAATATCAACCGTCGTCATGTATGGGAGAAGACACACACGAAAAAAGATGGTAGCATATCAGATGCCAATTCTTCGTACTTCGTAAGTTATTTTTGCTCCTAAAGTTAAACATGAGAAATTTTCTTTCTTTTATGCACTATGTGTCCATATAAGTATTATGCAATCTCAGGATCAAATTGCGAAATTGAAGGAAAAGATCACTGATAGTGATGAAGAAAAATTGACAGTGGATGAAGATATCGTTCACAAGTGATGGGAAAGGATACAAGGGGTAGGAGCCGCGGTGTTGGGACCGTCATACCAAAGACTAATATTAAGGCTTCTGCTATTGCACATAAACGATTGAAACATGTTTGTGGAGATAATGCTGAGTTGAAAATGAGGATGGGAAGTTTGGAGGGTACGGTGGGAAATTTGGAGAGTACAGTAGGAAATTTGTCTGGGCAAATGGGGCTTCTGATCAACATGGTGGGAAACATAGAACAAGGAGAACGCAACACACAACCCAATGCTTCTAAATTCATTGTTTCTCAATCCCAAGATACGACCAATGTGGTAAACAATCAAAAATGTGAAATCCTCAACTCTGATCTAGACATAATAGCAATAGGTATTTATTAGTTGCTTTTTATTCTTACTTGTTTTCGATGCAGTTATTTTGTTGGATAGATCTAGACAATAAATTTTATTGCAATAGGTACTGTATGTCGAGATTCTACATCGTCCAAAATCCATGGGAAATCTGTACCATCCACACATGAAAAATTGGTTTTGAAAAATATACTGCTACCAGATGAGAGAACCAACAAAATAAATCATCAATTTGCAGAGACCTTTGTTGATGTTGGAGTGGGTGGGTATGTGTGCCATCCGAAGATTATGATTCGATATCTTTAGCATGTATGTGAGCTTATCCAAAAATTATTTATCTTTAACACGCCATTCCTTAGTAGCAAAGTGTATGTCCATATCCAATATATCTTTCTTACAAGTATGGTGCAAGGATACATAAATCTCAACTTAAGAACATTTTTCAAATGTTATTTCATATATTAATATCAAGGTAAGAAAATGCAAAATAGGATTAACATTGTTTACAAAATATGTCAGAAGCACGTGTGTTGGTTCGAAATCCTCCCACACGTCATGTTTGCTTCTTTCATTTCTCTGACTACTTGAGAATTAGGAGGTACTTTCACAAACAGAAGTAATTACATGGAATAAATCAGCGTCTATAGGAACTTGCAAAGAGCTGAGATACGCATTTAAGACATTTTTAGTTTGTAATTTATTTTTATTTTGACTCTAAATTCTGTTAAGGGATAAGAAAATTTTCAGCAACCGTCCATAGAATGTAATTTTTCTACACCATGTTTCGCAATTCCTTGTTGAAAATCTACTCAAAATTCAACGGTCACCCAAATCAAAAACCTCTTTAACCAAACTGGGAGTCTTTTGATAATGCTATTTTAAGTCATGTTACCCATTACAAATGGAAGTTGGAGTATTTGTTTCAGGCAAAGACCCTTTTAATAATAATTTATTTATATTTATTTTAAGTGTACAAATGGGAGTTTCTAGTTTCTAGTCCTGACTTCCATTCAAGTCATACAGTTACGCATTTATGAGTTTATAAACCTAAGAAAATAAAAATAGATTTGTTTTCAACTCATACAGTTACGC
Organism: Allium cepa; assembly: GCA_030765085.1. Classification (NCBI taxonomy): domain Eukaryota; kingdom Viridiplantae; phylum Streptophyta; class Magnoliopsida; order Asparagales; family Amaryllidaceae; genus Allium; species Allium cepa. Next base: position 866,342,879 of record CM060943.1, on the reverse strand, counting down.
GCTTTTTTTACTTGAAACTATTATCTTTTCATTACCGACCTATAATTTTTGAAGTAGAAAGTTTATGCAGGTTATTTGGTTAACTAGACAGAGTCTGGTAACAATTACTTATAAGTATCTTTCGTGGTTAAACTCTGGTAAGATATTTGCTCCAATAATTTGTTTAAACTGTTAAAAAAAGGGAATACAGGGAAAATAAATAAATAAAAAATAAAGATCCCTGACGTACAAGACTCCACACCAGGAAGGTTTTTATAAATCAATCAAATAATAGAAGTATACTTGAATGGATACAAATAAAACACATACTTTGTATCAAACCATCAAAACTGCTGCTTTGGGCTGATAGAACTGAATGGCTACAAATAAAACACATCCTTAATTTCATTGACTCGATAGACATTTGCGGAGTTTATATATCAAGCCCATTTTCAAAAATGACAATTTTTCAAAATAAATTTTGCAAAATGGTAAAAGAAATGAATTTTCATTGAAAATTGAAAATTATTTGAAAAGAGTAAACCAAACAGGACCTTAGATTATTTTTGGTTGTGATCAACATCATTAGCCAATTTAATGACATCCCTTAAAGATACCTCAAATTTCCTGTAATCTTCTTCCTGCATCAACAGCCATAAAGGTTCATGGCAGAACATGCATTCAAAATTGTGTATCCACTATCTAGTCTCGAACTTGTTAGGGATAAATATGATATATTAATCACATATTTTACTTGATAAACAACTGTAATTAAGAAAAAGGGAAGCTTACAGATAGATCGCGGGCTTTGATCATGGTAGTAGCTTTTAGAGCTGCAAGAAGATGTTCCGCTTTGTTCATCTTCTTCAACTTCCAGTACTTCTCTATTTCATCTCTTGTAATACTCTTCATGTACTTTTTCTTTCCTCCAGATTTTTGTGTTGCTTGTTCCGGTAACATTATGGATACAGCGGTTTTCTTCATGTCCAAATTTTGCTTTGCTTTCTCTGCTTTCATCATCTTCGTTCTTCCTTTCTATGAGAGATGGCAGTAATAACTAGTTGAAGTTATTAAGGTAATTGTAAATCACACCTGGGTAAATTTAAAGAGTTTATGTTACAATACTTATTTCAAATTCTCCATCTTTCATTTTTAAAGAGAGTATGTTTTATCGAAACGTTCATGGCTGTTATTTTTATTTTGCTATATTCATACTTAAACTGATGCAACATAATATACTGAAGATGGGATAACAAGATTAATGCATACATCAATGCAATTAAACATTGTTTTAAATGGATTATACCTTGTCATGCAATTAGAAATTGGATTAAGGTAGTTCATTAGTTTATTTGTATCTAAACAATACGGTTTAATTTAACATGATTTGCATTTTTAGTAGAACATGACAATTAGATGAAAGATATAAAATGAATAAAAGCACTTTGGCTGGTAGTTACAGTTGTGTCATTCACTTTTTCTGCTCCTTATTTTGCATAGCAGTTTGACCTGTGCTTATTGTTGTAGCTTTTGCTTGCAGTACTCTTTGTTTTTCATAGTCTTAGGTGGTTTGGCTAGTGCTTATTGTGACATCTTTAGCTTTCACAAAACCTTCTTTTGCAAACTCTATGATAGTTTGTCCTTTCCTAATGTCACATCTTTGGCTGTTACAGCACCTTGTTCTGTATAATCCAGAGTAATGTGGTTAGTGCATACAGTCACAACTTTAGCTTTCTCTGCACCTTGTTTTCAATATTCTAAAGTAGTTTAGCCCGTTCCTATTGAAGACTACTTAGTAAGTTCAAGAATTGTCATATTTTACATTTAGAAATTTGCTAATTTTGTCCTCGATTAACATTATATTATGCACGCGTATATAATTGCTAGTTGCCTAAATATTTCAATGATATATGTCGATCCTATGATGCATGCAAAAATGGCGTATTTAAAATAGATCCAGATGAATACAGGAATAACACCTAATTGTAAGTTGGATGAAGTGAGGAATAAAATTATGCTTGTATTCAATCATATATCACACCCAAATTTACGCACATTTTGTTCAACATAACAGGTTGAATACAATGAAAAAGTTGATGTATTTTAAGTCCATTGGTACATTTTCCTTTATAAACAAATTTCATCGATCAGAAGAAACTACAAATAAACTAAATTAAAAGAACAAAGTTTGATAGTTGTGACATCCCGGAATTTTGACTCTATTATTATAATAAGTTTTTAATCTAATTTAAATAAAATACAATATTTTCATTTATAAATAAATGAGATTTTGGGACATTATTAATTGTATTTGTGTTATAAAGGAATTTGTAAAATAGATTCTTTCAACAATATTCAGAAATAAATCTGTGTTATTCAATTAAATTAAAATTAAAGTATTAATGACATTTAATATCAGATATATGAATGCAGTTAATAATAACAAGTACAATAACACAATCATATTCATAAATATAAATACATTAATGTGCATATAAGTTACAAATCAAATATTTGTAATATTTAACTTTAATGAAAAATAAGATTAAATAGTGTTTCTAAACGACAGTTTTTTTTATAATTAAAATAAACATAAACTTATATGTATCAAACATAAGTACAAACTATAAGTTGAATAAGATAATAAAATAAAAAGCAAAACCATTGTACATTTATACACCAGACACTAAAACAAGACCTGCAAATATCTTTAAACAAATTTAATTTGTCTGCAAACATTAATAGGATGTTAGCATAAATGAAAACATTTAGTACAAACACAAATGAAAACCTGCAGCAAACATGTTGTTTATATGTTAACATAAATATGTTCAAACAAAAAGAAATCTGCAAGTATGAAAATGGAATACATCATAGTACAAATATACTGCAAATATCTTTGTAAATATATATGTCAGCAAATACTAATTAGTGTAAACTTATATGAACACATTAGTACAAACAAGCCTGTAAACATCTTTGTACAAATGTTTGTGTCAGCAAACATTAACTGCGTGTTAACTTAAATGAAAACACAAACATTCAATTAGCAACATATTGTCATTTCAAGCTATATGAAAATATCTCCAGCCGAAATATTCATATTATTGTCAGGTCTTAGTACAAATGAAAATAAAGCAAATGTTATATTATGTTAAAGCTTATTCAAGAAGACACCATTGTTCAAAGTTATAAATATTTGTATACATCATTTCTTATCCTTTAGCTCATTTGAACTGCAAAAGCAATAGAAAGAAAAAAATATAAATAAACAAAATTTCATATTCAAAAGTTAGGAAGCAAAGAAGTTTACAGGGATTTCAAACTTCAAACTACTGTTTTCTTGCATCATCCTCTGTTTCAATTTCCTACTGCAATCTTGGTGAGTAAACTATTTCTAATATAACTCTTATTTTGTAGTTTATGAAGATTTTGTTATGTGTATGTTAAAAGTTCTGGATTGCTTGCTAAATACAGGATGTTCTTATAGTTGTTCTTTCCGGTTTCAAGATTTCTGTTGAGTCAAGAAATTAAAGAGTATTTCATACTTTTATATGAAATCATATCCTGTAATTAGTAATTTAACTAAATAAATTAGTTTAAGTTTAAGATTAAGGTTTAGAAACATTTTTTTTAGTAGTAGTGAAAGATAAGTACTGTGAACATCAATTTACAGTAAAAATAAAAATAAGATCAAAATTCGAATAACTCGAATCGTAAACTTGAATCTGTATATTGAAACTACATACAAAAATATGATTTTTAAGATAAAAATTATAATTTGTAGTTAACAATTTTGGGAGCAGTTAGATAGTAAGCCAAAAATGCATTTTTGTGAAATTCTGATTATTCAAACAATTATAACTGTTGTAATTCAACATGAAGTTAGTGTATTGATTATAGATCAATAGAAAAATGTTAGAAAAAAATTTTAATTGCAAGATTTATGAGGGAAGATCAAAAGTAGGGTTTTGGGTTCTGTAATTTTTGGGTTCGGTTGATTGATGCTTGCGTCGACATGGCGCAACCGAGCGTTGTGAGATTTTGTGAGGTGGTAGGAGGTGTTGAAAGCGACGTATGGCCGAAGCCACGTCATCTCATGTGGAAGCGATCATGATCGCGAGTGGTTTTGCCTAGCGTGTTTGAGGAGCAGTTCAACTTTTTAGTCGAATTTTGATTTCGTGCGTTTGTGGTTGAACTGGGCTTCGTATTCGAGTGTGGGGATGGCAAGAGGTTTGTTGGTGGTGTTGTGTGGCGATGGCGCGGTGGTGGACCGCCGTGCACGTGCACGGCGATGGAGAAATGCGCGTCTGGGTCGACTCGAGAAAATCTCTGTAACGACCGAGAATTTTGAACAATTTAAATTGAAAATATTTAATTAATTTTAAATATTTGAATGATGGTTTGGCTTGAAATTTTAATATAACTTTGAAATTGGCGATTAAATTATAAAAATTTAATCTATTGGAAGTTGAATAAAAAAATTGAATCTTCAATTTTAAGCTGATTAAAAATATTTCAAAGGCTTGTAAAATTCATATTGATAATACTGAAGATAATAGAAGCTTCATAATTGAATTTGAAAGTGATTTGTTCAGTTTTGAAATTATATCGTTTGAATCAATATTTAAAAATAGCCATCCGAGGCACAGTCTCGGAATTCGACGAAACCAGTTCCATTGGGTCCGTAATATTGAATTTTTTTCGGATTTCAAATTTCATATTTTTTGGAGATGTTATGTGAGCACACGACGTGTAAACGCATTGAATTTTTATCGAGATTCAATTTAAATTTAAAATTTAAATTGGTCAACAACACACCACGTTCTTCCTTAAAACACGCCCCTTTGTTTCAGCCTAGTATCACGCCTAAAATCACGATACCAGATCGTGTACACCATGCCTTCTTCCATTTTTAAATCACCCCACGCCATCCTCCTTCACATTTTAAAATCCCTTTTCAGTTTCAAACGAAAAATCAAATCCTCTGAAATAACAATGGCCGAGTATTTGTTTCGAAAACAAATCGAACAAAATCACGTAATTCTCTTCCACCCCCAATTCCAAAACCTTCGGTCTCCTCTGAATACAAATTCACAAAATTTGAATCTGAGTTCTTCTACTCGATTCCAAATCGAGTTCATTCGAATCACTCGCAAGGAGAGGCGCTCGTTCGACAGCGACGAGATCGTTGGGGGTTTTTCTTTTGGGCATCGCGATGTCAAGGCACGAGGCGGCTGGTCTAGCGAAGTTGAGGGGTGGTTCACGAATTCGAACATGGCCGTGGTGGCGTGCGATTGTCAGGTCGAGGTAGGTTCTCGAGCACGAGTTCGAGGCGGCGACGTCGAGTGGAATTAGGGGTCACAATGCGAGATGTTCACTGGGATTCACGAAACGACAGTCTGGGGCGGCAGGTGATTCGAGCCTGTAGCGTGGTGATGCTCGCAAGTCTGTGGGTCACGATGCATTGGGCAGTAAAGGTATCTTGTTTACCTTAATTTAATTTAACAAATGAATCTTTTTGTTTTTGTTTTGTTAATGGAAAAAAAAAATGAAGAAAAGAAAAAAATGTTGAGATCAATGAGCTCGAGTTCGATCTAGAGCAGTAAGTTATTGATTTATTTAATTTTTTGATTTGATATTAAATTATATGTAGATTCGAAATTTATGTATATGAAAGAAAAATATAATAATAATAAATGGCAGTTTCGTTTTAATAGATACATACATACATACATACATATATATATATATATATATATGCAGTTTTATAGAAAAACAGAAAAATAATGTGATAAATATATATATACACATGTAGAAAGTAATTTTTTACAGTAAAAGAAAATATATGTGCGTATATTTGTAAAGTAAAGATGGTTTACTGTCTAGTTCCAATTGTAGAATTTTAATATATTCAGAGGAAAAATAAATATGCAAGTATACACTTTTAATTTATTAGTTTGGTTTAAATTAACTTACTTAATTTTTAGTGGTTAATTAATCTACTTAAAAAGGAAATTTAAATTGTAGTTAGACAAAATTTTTGAAGATAAAATTGGTTTAAACGAAACTATCAGTTAATTAAACTATTAAACGGTAACTGGTTAGTTCGATTTATTTCGAATGTTAACGAATTGTGTAAAATTGTTATACAAGGTCAAAATTGTGAAGAAAACGAGCTGAAATGCAAATGGATTGCAAATGAAAGCAAAGGTGAGAACTTCTCAGTCAAAAATTTAAAATTTGAATTGCAGTTATTGTTTGTTTGCTTGATTGTGATATTAGATATAGTAGGATATATATATATATAGCAATATATATATATATATATATATATATATTGGCATATGTATATATTGCAGTTCATTGATTTCCCGCATTATATAGCGGATGAGACCCTATTGCGCCGCCTGTTAAGCGGATAATATTTTGTAAAATCCCATATACCGCAATATTCCATCTTGAAGCGGAATTGGTATTGTGCTAACATCTGTGGATGTAGGGAAACAGGTTGAAGGGATCCAACTGGATTCCTCAACTGTATTTAATTTATTTATAGATATTGTGAAATTTGATTGATTATCATATCGATATATGATGTTTGTTGTCGTGATTGACTATTTGGTGCTGTTGCATCATCAGATCCATTTTCAAAGATTAAAAGTAACGATTTTGAATTTTAAAAGATTTTTAAAGTGATTTTCAAAAGTATACGTTTTATTAAAATTTTGAATTGATTCTTTTTAAAATAAATTAACGTTATAAAATTTAATATTATAAAATTTTCTATTTTTGTAAAATATAACCAGATTAAGATTTTTGAAATAAATAGTGATTAATTTATAAAATGGTTTAATTGGCAATTTTGAATTATAATAAAAGAATGTATATAAAAGATTTATAAAATGGATATTTATAAATTTAAAATATTGGAATTATAAAATGAGTTTATTAAAGGTTTAAATGAAGTATAAAATGGATTTCATTGAAAATTTTAGATTTATAATTGTGAAGATTATAAAATGAATAGATGTTGTAAAATAAAAGATTTATAAGTAATTAACTTATAAACTGGATTTTGGCATTTAAATGGGATATCAATAGAAATTATTAATAAAGGAGATTTTATAAGTTGAAGTTGTTATAAAATTTAAATGAATCTTATAAGTAATAAGATTTAAAATTTGTTAAGTTTTTAAGGAACGATTTTGGTAAATGAATTATAAGTATTTAACTTATAATATAGACTTTTGGTATATAGTTGAGTTATATAAATCGAATTGGATTAATAAAAGAGATTTATAAATCGAAGTTTATAAATAGAAATGGAATTTATAGACATTGTTATAAATTCAAAATCAATGGAATTTGATAAACTGAAAATAGAAATTTATTAAAGGAAGTATATTCGCGATCTTGGATAGCGAATTATCCTTCATATAAGAATGTGTAGAAATTTTGAAATGGGTTAAGGAATTTTATTCACGATTTTAGACAGTGAATATATTATCAAATAAAATGGATATTCTTGGGAAAATGAATATTATAAAATGAAGTTAATCGTTTTAACGATGTTTTAAAATGTATTATGAATCGAATACATAGATTTCAACATTTATTGTTGAAATAGACGTTTTCGAGAAATAAGGAAATGGTGGACTATAACACTGTTGTTATAGTAAATGGTTTCCGAAAGGAAATAATTTGTATAGTATTGGGATTTATATATCTATTTTAATTTTGAATCCCTATACTAGTGATTTTGGGTCGTCGTAACGATGTTTTACGCAACATTCGTTTTGACCCAAATAAATGTGTTAAGTGAATGTTTTCCTTAAAGAATGAAATATATACTTAATTTCGATATTAAGTATATTGAATATTTTCCAAGTGTTGAAAATGAATGGATTTGTAAATACTTATTATTAAATAAGTATGGAAATATTTTCCAATATGAACTGAATATTTTGAGACTTTATCTTTTAAAGATAAATTGAAAATGAATATTAGAAATCGGTTTGGGAAATCGTATATTCATAGATATTTAGGAATTATTCATTATGGAATTTATAAAAGAAAGGGAAATTTGTTTAAAAATAAACATTGATTTATTTTTGAAGTGTGGGAATAAATTTACGGATTTGGAACGTAAATATAAAGTAAATCGGTAAGGATTTATTTAATTGGTTTAAATGAACCATTTTGAAATGGAAGTATTTCCGAGTAAGGAAAAAGACTGAAATTTGTTTTCAAAAGTGATAAAGGATTGAAAAGTGATTTGAAAATTTGTTTTCAAATGATTGAAGTGTGGAAAATATATATATCTTATAAAGATATTTTGGAGAGTAAATAATTTGAGAAATTATTTGGAATTTGGTGATGTTGAACACGCCTATTGATAGTTAAATAACCGACTATCAATATTTAACTTTAAATAGGTATTTGTTGTGATTGCTTGAATTTGAATGCCACACTTATTTTTAAAATAAGCGCTCACTATTCGGGTTAGCCGGGAAAGGACCTTGGGGTCATATAACCCATTCCGAATATGTGATACGTCGTAATGGATTGCATTTGATGACAGGTGTTGAAGACCGGATATTTTTGAAAACGGAAGGATTACCGTTGAGTTACTCTGCATCGGCTGATCTCCGATATAGAGGTTTTATCACCCTTAGTGACGGGAAGTCCGTACGTGATTAGAAATTATCCGAAATGCAAGCACTTCTTTGTAAGTGCCTTTGGTTCTGTTCGAGCCCGGAACAGACTTGTATGGATTGTATGTCTGACTTTACAAGTTGAGATATAATGCTGATTTCTTTCAAATATATTTCTTTTGGTGGCGGAGAATTTATTCTCTTAGCTTAACACCCTTCTTTGAGACGTACGAGCTCAGAGGTTATGTAGTTGAAGGTTATTAGTGATATACTCCCAACTTGGTAGTGTGACATGCTGAGTGTTGCTGTAAAATGATCATTGTCAATCATTTGTGATATGATCAATTGTTTGATCATTTATCTTAGTGATCATTACTCTGATCATTTGTAGACCCAAAGCACAGCTTTTGTATTAAGCGTGGCTTTGTGGACGAGACTTCGTCGGACCTCACACCCCGGAAATGGTCAAAACAGGAAGGATGCGGCAAGGTTATTAGGGGTAGCGCCCTTTAGTGTATGTCATTCCTTCTGGATAGAGGTGGTATCATGGTATGGAGCCCAGATACTTAACCTATGTTGTTGCTGCAAATTTATTGCTTTGTGTTTGTTGGAAATCGAGGATCCTCGGATATAGATCGGTTACGATCGGGGATGGCATATTCGTGTCAGTAGTTACCCAGTTAGGGGTAACCCGACCTTGTGTTGGCAGAGATCCGGTTAGGTTCTCGGGACGTCATTCCAGAGGCGTTTCCATGTGGCAATGGGAAGTTCCTTGGCCTGACCATTTGTTGGAAATCCAAAGAAACAATACGATCTTGTACGGTTTTAGTTGTAGAACCTATCATTCACTTATGGTGGTGCCCCACTGTTTGGATGGTAGCTATAGTAGGCATAAGTACGAAATGCCTATGCTGGCTAAGATTTATATCTTTACTTTCGAAATAATTTTCCTACACTACGCACTAGTAATAATATCAAATGTTTCTTTTTAATGCGTATCAAGCATCTTTGACTATCATAAGGAGAAATCTCCCCCGATTCTACATTTGCATTGTGTGTGTGTGTGTGCGGGAGGCCTTATGGTAGTCTCATTTTTTAAAAAGCATTGCGAATTGACTTTAAAAATATTCCTCTATTTTATTTTAAAGATAAACTGTTTTTAGTTCTCACACCAGTCTTGCTTTGTCTAGGTGAAACGTGATGGGGGGTTCTCGCTTCGCGGTTTGGTGGCGAACGGGAGACTCTTGCCCCTACACGTCCTCTTTACGAGGTTGGTTAGGCGTAAGCTGAGACAGTCGAGAGGTTGTCCGTAAAAGCAAGTTTGGGATATCAGTGTAAGCCACGGTGGGGCTGAGATGGTTGAAAAGCCTACCGGTTGTGACCGCGTATCGTTACATTTGGTATCAGAGCATATGGTTAAGCGACAACCATGGCTCTGTTGGGTATTTCTCATTAGAGATAGAGTCAGTAGTACTCTAGAATGAGTGTGAGTGTAATAATAGATATGAGCATGTATTTGTTAGTGAATATGAAATTGTTTTATATTGTGTTGACTTATCGGTTGATTGTTTATAGATTCTGGTCGGTGCAGTCTAGCTAACTGTGTTGATAGGGGTTTCTAAACTCTTAAACAAGATAAACTGACACAATATTGTTTTGAAAATCGGGTAAATGAAACAGTTTTGCCCAAAACTATTTTCGTAGATAAAGGAAATTATCTTTATAAATTATTATAGTATATGGATGCATGGTTGTTAGGTAGTAATAATATTAAACTATTACCATTGAAATAGAAATAGAATTGAAATCATTGTTATATGAAAATTGAGATAAAGATAAGAAAATGGAATCCTTATACAAATGAAATTTGAAAATGTAAATTATAAATGTGATTTATAATTAGAAATAGAATTCCAGGGAAGTTTTTGGAAATGTTTTTGAAAAAGTTTGGAAATTTTAGAAATTAAATTCCTTTTTGATTGGAAATAATTTTCAAAGGTTTTTGGAAAAATATTTTGAAGGAATGAAAAGCTCTAAACTCTTTAGGTCGCTGGAAAATAATTCCGGTGATGATTGCGACATCATCGGTGTTCATTTTCGGGTTTCCAAAAGAGAAATTGCTGCCAAGTCATTTTTAATGGAAGTTGTTTGGAAAATTTAGGGTTTGGTTTTGAAATTCAAAGAATAATTTGAATTGTTTTCAATAATGGTTTTGAAAGGTTGAAAAGACTCTGGAATGCTATATAAAAATATTTATGGAATATTATTAAGTTGAAAATAAATTTGGAGTAATCAAAATGAATTGGAATTGAGTATTGAATTATGGAAATAAATTGTGAATTGAATTCAAACGAAATTGAAATGAAAAATTGAATGAAATTGAATATATAACTTCAATAGTAAAGATAAGAAGCATATATTGAATATTTTGTAAAGGAAATGTGCAAAATGGTTTGAATATTGGAATTGAATATTATAGCTAGCAGGATATACAGGTGTATTAAAAGAAATGGAATTGGGATTTTGATTTCAAAGATAAAATTGAATTGCTCGACAAAAAGGTACGTATTTCAATTTCAGTATGAAATTTGATGATTTTCTTCTCCAGCCACTTGGCTTTCTCTTTTCTTTTTGATTCTGAGTGGTCGTGGTGCCATTTTGTAGCCGTACCGAGCTAGCCGTGCAAAGGAGACGCTGGCGAAATTTTTCGAAAATTTAGGGTGTTATAAAATTTTCGAGAAAATTTGAAAGTTTAAAATTTGAATTTGAATTTTGAAGTAAACAATATTATTTAAAACCCATAAGTGAAGTTGGAAAGCTAGTTGAAATGATAATGAATCTCTAAAGATCTAGGTTAGTAGGTTGATAAAACTATTTGGATTGTGAAAAATAGTAGACGAGTTAAGGACCATTCTTCCTAACTTGTAATTTCGGGACGAAATTCTTTTAAGGGGGGAAGGTTGTAACGACCCAGAATTTTGAACAATTTAAACTGAAAATATTTAATTAATTTTAAATATTTGAATGATGGTTTGGGTTGAAATTTCAATATAACTTTGAAATTGGCGATTAAATTATAAAAATTTAATCTATTGGAAGTTGAATAAAAAAATTGAATCTTCAATTTTAAGCTGATAAAAAATATTTCAAAGGCCTGTAAAATTCATATTGATAATACTGAAGATAATAGAAGCTTCAGAATTGAATTTGAAAGTGATTTGTTCAGTTTTGAAATTATATCGTTTGAATCAATATTTAAAAATAGCCATCCGAGGCACAGTCTCGGAATTCGACGAAACCAGTTCCATTGGATCTGTAATATTGAATTATTATCGGATTTCAAATTTCGTATTTTTCGGAGATGTTATGTGAGCACACGATGTGTAAGCGCATTGAATTTTTATCGAGATTCAATTTAAATTTAAAATTTAAATTGGTCAACAATACACCACGTTCTTCCTTAAAACATGCCCCTTTGTTTCAGCCTAGTATCATGCCTAAAATCACGATACCAGATCGTGTACACCATGCCTTCTTCCATTTTTAAATCACCCCATGCCATCCTCCTTCACATTTTAAACTCCCTTTTCAGTTTCAAACGAAAAATCAAATCCTCTGAAATAACAATGGCCGAGTATTTGTTTCGAAAACAAATCAAACAAAATCACGTAATTCTCTTCCACCCCTAATTCCAAAACCTTCGGTCTCCTCTGAATACAAATTCACAAAATTTGAATCTGAGTTCTTCTACTCGATTCCAAATTGAGTTCATTCGAATCACTCGCAAGGAGAGGCGCTCGTTCGACGGTGACGAGATCGTTAGGGGTTTTTCTTTTGGGCATCGTGATGTCAAGGCGCGAGGCGGCTGGTCTGGCGAAGTTGAGGGGTGGTTCGCGAATTCGAACATGGCCGTGGTGGCGTGCGATTGTCAGGTCGAGGTAGGTTCTCGAGCACGAGTTCGAGGCGGCGACGTCGAGTGAAAGTAGGGGTCACGATGCGAGATGTTCACTGGGATTCACGAAACGACAGTTTGGGGCGACAGGCGATTCGAGCCTGTAGCGTGGTGATGCTCGCAAGTCTGTGGGTCACGATGCATTGGGCAGTAAAGGTATCTTGTTTACCTTAATTTAATTTAACAAATGAATCTTTTGTTCTTGTTTTGTTAATGGAAAAAAAATGAAAAAAAGAAAAAAATGTTGAGATCAATGAGCTTGAGTTCGATCTAGAGGAGTGAGTTATTGATTTATTTAATTTTTTGATTTGATATTAAATTATATGCAGATTCGAAATTTATGTATATGAAAGAAAAATATAATAATAATAAAAGGCAGTTTCGTTTTAATATATATATATGCAGTTTTATAGAAAAACAGAAAAATAATGTGATAAATATATATATACACACACATGCAGAAAGTAAATTTTTACAGTAAAAGAAAATATATGTGCGTATATTTTCAAAGTAAAGATGGTTTACTCTCTAGTTCAAATTGTAGAATTTTAATATATTCAGAGGAAAAATAAATATGCAAGTATACACTTTTAATTTATAGTTTGGTTTAAATTAACTTACTTAATTTTTAGTGGTTAATTAATCTATTTAAAAAGGAAATTTAAATTGTAGTTTGATAAAATTTTTGAAGATAAAATTGGTTTAAACGAAACTATCAGTTAATTAAACTATTAAACGAAAACGGGTTAGTTCGATTTATTTCGAAAGTTAATGAATTGTGTAAAATTGTCATAGAAGGTCAAAATTGTGAAGAAAACGAGCTGAAATGGAATTGGATTGCAAATAAAAGCAAAGGTGAGAACTTCTCAGTCAAAAATTTAAAATTTGAATTGCAGTTATTGATTGTTTGCTTGATTGTGATATTAGATATAGTAGGATATATCTATATATATAGCAATATATATATATATACATTGGCATTTGTATATATTGCAGTTGATTGATTTCCCGCATTATATAGCGGATGAGACCCTATTGCGCCGCCTATTAAGCGGATAATATTTTATAAAATCCCATATACCGCGATATTCCGTCTTGAAGCGGAATTGGTATTGTGCTAACATCTGTGGATGCAGGGAAACAGGTTGGAGGGATCCAACTGGATTCCTCAACTGTATTTAATTTATTTACAGATATTGTGATATTTGATTGATTGTCATATCGATATATGATGTTTGTTGTCGTGATTGACTATTTGGTGTTGTTGCATCATCGGATCCATTTTTAAAGATTAAAAGTAACGATTTTGAATTTTAAAAGATTTTTAAAGTGATTTTCAAAAGTATACGTTTTATTAAAATTTTGAATTGATTCCTTTTAAAATAAATTAACGTTATAAAATTTAATATTATAAAAATTTCTATTTTTGTAAAATATAACCAGATTAAGATTTTTGAAATAAATAGTGATTAATTTATAAAATGGTTTAATTGGGAATTTTGAATTATAATAAAAGAATGTATATAAAAGATTTATAAAATGGATATTTATAAATTTAAAATATTGGAATTATAAAACGGGTTTATTAAAGGTTTAAATGAAGTATAAAATGGATTTCATTGAAATTTTTTGATTTATAATTGTGAAGAATATAAAATGAATAGATGTTGTAAAATAAAAGATTTATAAGTAATTAACTTATAACTGGATTTTGGGCATTTAAATGGGATATCAATAGAAATTGTTAATAAAGGACATTTTATAAGTTGAAGTTGTTATAAAATTTAAATGAATCTTATAAGTAATAAGATTTAAAATTTGTGAAGTTTTTAAGGAACGATTTTGGTAAATGAATTATAAGTATTTAACTTATAATATAGACTTTTGGTATATAATTGAGTTATATAAATCGAATTGGATTAATAAAAGAGATTTATAAATCGAAGTTTATAAATAGAAATGGAATTTATAGACATTGTTATAAATTCAAAATCAATGGAATTTGATAAACTGAATATAGAAATTTATTAAAGGAAGTATATTCGCGATCTTGGATAGCGAATTATCCTTTATATAAGAATGTGTAGAAATGGGTTAAGGAATTTTATTCACGATTTTGGACAGTGAATATATTATCAAATAAAATGGATATGCTTGGGAAAATGAATATTATAAAATGAAGTTAATTGTTTTAATGATGTTTTAAAATGTATTATGAATCGAATACATAGATTTCAACATTTATTGTTGAAATAGACGTTTTCGAGAAATAAGGAAATGGTGGACTATAACACTGTTGTTATAGTAAATGGTTTCCGATAGGAAATAATTTGTATAGTATTGGGATTTATATATCTATTTTAATTTTGAATCCCTATACTAGTGATTTTGGGTCGTCGTAACGATGTTTTACGCAACATTCGTTTTGACCCAAATAAATGTGTTAAGTGAATGTTTTCCTTAAAGAATGAAATATATACTTAATTTCGATATTAAGTATATTGAATATTTTCCAAGTGTTGAAAATGAATGGATTTGTAAATACTTATTATTAAATAAGTATGGAAATATTTTCCAATATGAACTGAATATTTTGAGACTTTATCTTTTAAAGATAAATTGAAAATGAATATTAGAAATCGGTTTGGGAAATCGTATATTCATAGATATTTAGGAATTATTCATTATGGAATTTATAAAAGAAAGGGAAATTTGTTTAAAAATAAACATTGATTTATTTTTGAAGTGTGGGAAT
Organism: Allium cepa; assembly: GCA_030765085.1. NCBI lineage: Eukaryota > Viridiplantae > Streptophyta > Magnoliopsida > Asparagales > Amaryllidaceae > Allium > Allium cepa. The sequence goes on along the minus strand of CM060943.1, from coordinate 866,327,536 downwards.
AAATTTACGGATTTGGAACGTAAATATAAAGTAAATCGGTAAGGATTTATTTAATTGGTTTAAATGAACCATTTTGAAATGGAAGTATTTCCGAGTAAGGAAAAAGACTGAAATTTGTTTTCAAAAGTGATAAAGGATTGAAAAGTGATTTGAAAATTTGTTTTCAAATGATTGAAGTGTGGAAAATATATATATCTTCTAAAGATATTTTGGAGAGTAAATAATTTGAGAAATTATTTGGAATTTGGTGATGTTGAACACGCCTATTGATAGTTAAATAACCGACTATCAATATTTAACTTTAAATAGGTATTTGTTGTGATTGCTTGAATTTGAATGCCACACTTATTTTTAAAATAAGCGCTCACTATTCGGGTTAGCCGGGAAAGGACCTTGGGGTCGTATAACCCATTCCGAATATGTGATACGTCGTAATGGATTGCATTTGATGACCGGTGTTGAAGACCGGATATTTTTGAAAACGGAAGGATTACCGTTGAGTTACTCTGCATCGGCTGATCTCCGATATAGAGGTTTTATCACCCTTAGTGACGGGAAGTCCGGACATGATTTGAAATTATCCGGAATGCAAGGACTTCTTTGTAAGTGCCTTCGGTTCTGTTCGAGCCCGGAACAGACTTGTATGGATTGTATGTCTGACTTTACAAGTTGAGATATAAAGCTGATTTCTTTCAAATATATTTCTGTTGGTGGCGGAGAATTTATTCTCTTAGCTTAACACACTTCTCTGAGACGTACGAGCTCAGAGGTTATGTAGTTGAAGGTTATTAGTGATATACTCCCAACTTGGTAGTGTGACATGCTGAGTGTTGCTGTAAAATGATCATTGTCGATCATTTGTGATATGATCATTTGTTTGATCATTTATCTTAGTGATCATTACTCTGATCATTTGTAGACCCAAAGTACAGCTTTTGTATTAAGCGTGGCTTTGTGGACGAGACTTCGTCGGACCTCACACCCCGGAAATGGTCAAAACAGGAAGGATGCGGCAAGATTATTAGGGGTAGCGCCCTTTAGTGTATGTCATTCCTTTTGGATAGAGGTGGTATCATGGTATGGAGCCCAGATACTTAACCTATGTTGTTTCTGCAAATTTATTACTTTGTGGTTGTTGGAAATCGAGGATCCTCGGATATAGATCGGTTACGATCGGGGGATGGCATATTCGTGTCAATAGTTACCCAGTTAGGGGTAACCCGGCCTTGTGTTGGCAGAGATCCGGTTAGGTTCTCGGGACGTCATTCCAGAGGCGTTTCCATGTGGCTATGGGAAGTTCCTTGGCCTGACAATTTGTTGGAAATCCAAAGAAACAATACGATCTTGTACGGTTTTAGTGGTAGAACCTATCATTCACTTATGGTGGCGCCCCACTGTTTGGATGGTAGCTATAGTAGGCATAAGTGCGAAATGCCTATGCTGGCTAAGATTTATATCTTTACTTTCGAAATAATTTTCCTACACTATGCACTAGTAATAATATCAAATGTTTCTTTTCAATGCGTATCAAGCATCTTTGACTATCATAAGGAGAAATCTCCTCCGATTCTGCGTTTGCATTGTGTGTGTGTGCGGGAGGCCTTATGGTAGTCTCATTTTTTAAAAAGCATTGCGAATTGACTTTAAAAATATTCCTCTATTTTATTTTAAAGATAAACTGTTTTTAGTTCTCACACCAGTCACATGACTGACTCGGAGTTTATTGTTTCCCTTCCTAAACTCTGGGTGCCCACCAATTTCCACACGGGCAGTCTAGAGTCAGGTTTATCAGGATATTCTAGAATTAAGGAGTTGCTGGAGGCAAGTTGGATGGCATGGCATATTACTAAGTATAGTATTTCTTTTCTGCTGTTTGTTGTTGTAAACTCTGATAATGAATGTAATATGATGTAATGTATAAATGTACAGTTCTTTGTTTTAAAGATTTTTCATTTATTTATTATATGTTGTTTCGCTGCGATTGTGAGATTCTGATATTGTTTTATTGTTTCTTTCTTTTCTGTTCTATCTTTTTCTTTCTACTTCTACCTCTTTCTTTTTCTTAAACCATAATGGTTCGGTTTTTCAGCATCGAAAAATCGCAGTCGTTACAATCTCGAGTTTGATCGTTCTTAGCTTCGTGTCGTTGCCGAGTCGAGTTTGATTACACGCGTGTGTTTATAAGTTTTTAACAGTTTATATAAAACTTAAGCTTCTTTTATAAAAAAAAGAAACAGGAGAGAATAGGGGAGAAGAAAAGGGAAGCAAGAGGGATTGATGTGAGGAAAATTGAGTTCTACCCGAGTCGAACACGTGGTTATTTTCGGGTTTTAACAATCCCAGTAATTTGCTAATTTTAATACTAGTTAAAGTTATATAAGCTAAGTGTTAATGTTTACAAACTGTTTTAAGCCAAGTAGAACTTTAAAGTTTACAGAAAACGAAGAAGAGTACTTAATGTAAAATCAAAGTTAATTATGAATTGTAATAAATTTATAATTAGTTCCAAATAGAATCAAATTTGTAATTAAAGATTTTAGTAATAATCTTGTACAAATAATAATAATCTTGTATAAAAATCATTTGTAATTAAGAATTTAATTAATTATTTGAAGTTGATTAATTGGCAAATCGTAGTTAACGAATTAATTAAATTAATGAGTGAACGATTAAGTTAATTAGTAAGTAATGATTAGTTAAGCAATTAATAATAATTAATTATGTAATTGAAATTTATAAATCAATAATTAAGATTATTGATTAATAATTAATTAATCAAGCGAATAATTAATAATTAATTAATGAATTGAAATAAGTTAATTAATTAATAATTAATTAAGCAAGAATAAAATATAGTTTACTCTTAAAGAAGTAATTAAGTTTAAAACAAATCAAACTTGTTGATATGAATCGATGATTCTATTTGATTGCATCTGATGTTTATTTCTATTTTGTGATATTCTGGATATATCTGTGATGATTGTATATGATTTATATGTGTTTAATTGCTATATGATTTATCTGATGTTATTTATCTGTGTTAAATTGCTTTATGAATTCAATTGTTAAATTTAAACTATTAAGTTAATTAGACAACTTGGACTTTAAAATGGCGTTTGGATTTCGATGAGACCGGGATCGGGTATCCATTTGATATTCCGAAAACCACATCGATCCAAATTAAACGTTAGGTCGTGTAATCTCAAGTAAAGATCGAGATGGTGTTTTTAGAATGCAAGGGTTATCGTCGTTAACTCTGAGGGTAATTCCAAAACGAGTGTAACGAGATAATGCCTTAGGTTTCATTCGAACCCGGAACGAACTTGTATGGATTGAATGCTTTCAGTACATCGTCAGGCGGACGATGAGCATTCTAAGAGATGTGTTCTCTAAAGGTAATCGCAGCCTCAAGCCTCATTAACCGGGAATGGCTAAAACAGGGGATGTGCAGCAAGGTTAGGTGAGTCATGCCCAAGCAGGAGGAGGTATACCCCTGTCTAGATGTCCCTTTTCATTCGGCTGTGTGGGCGGTTGGTTTTACACCAACTGTGGGGTTATCTTGTTCGGGACTGTTCAGTAAGGAATGGTTCCGACCTTGTGTTGCAGGGGAGTTAGGGTGGCTCCTCGGTACTGTGATCTAGACCACGTACTGTGACGGGCGGTACCCCTGTAGCCCTGCCATTGTATGGGATCCAATTTCCAATAAGCGCCGTACGTTATGATTGTGCCCAACTATGTTGAAATGTGAGATGTAAGCATTTCAGCTATTTCTGTATTTTACTTGAAAACCCTAGACACTATTATAATGTCACTGGATTTCCTATGAAATGTTTTGGTTAGCGTAAGGTAAAAACTTACCCGTATTTATGTGTGGGAAGTCTTACGTGATACCTTTGTTTTAAATGATTTTCAATGTTAAACAACTTTAACCCGTTCACTCATACCAGACCCATGTCTGACCCGGAGTTTATATTTTGTTTTTCATAAACTCTTGGGTACTCAAATTTTTACGGGTAGCCAAGGGATTCAGGTTAGCTTTGACGACTTCTGGAGGAGCAATGGAGCAGGAGGCTTCGGCGTTGTAGACATATATATCTATATAGTTCCGCTGTGTTAGTTAGTTTATGATATTTGAGGTGTATATTCTGACAGATATGTATATGATAGTCATGTTGTATGATATTGTATAACTCTGATGTATATATAACTATGTAATATTTTTGTCGATATATTATATTTTATTCCATTCCGCTGTGAGATTCTGATGTTATTTTCCTTTCTTTCTTTTCTTTTCTATTTCTATCCCTTTCTTTCTTATTGATGACACGTCTTTCTGGGCGTAGAAAGCCCGGTCATCACAGCTGGTATCAGAGCGCTAGGTTGAGTAAATACCTAGGCTCTTGAGTGATATCTTTCTTGAGAGAGCGTATTTGTAATTTTGATATTTATTTATTTATTTATTTCTACCTATTTACTTGTTCGGGTATTCCAATATAAGTTATAAGGTAGATAGGGTAGTGGTGTGTGAAACACGACTACCGATGATTGGAGTTTTGAATATTTGTAGTTGGAGTGTATCTGTCGAGTCTGTAGACCTATTACCGTCTCGAGTGAGCTTTGGATGATGTGAGGATTTCATTGTTGGAATGTGATTTTGGATGAGCTTGAGTTTGGATCTATCGGATGGACATGACCAAATCATGATATCTTGATATCTCAAGGAATTGTAGCTGTGTGATGAGGCACAGTGAGTTTGGATGTCTCCGAAGATGTTTCTTTGGAACAAGTTAGGGAAGTATGTCCATTTCGGAATTGTGACCAAGTTCAGTAGGGTATTTTTGTTTGATTGAGGCTCGAGTTTCGCGAAGAGCTTTGAATAGAAGTCTTTGGACATTGAGGATTAGCCCTATAGCTGGAAGTGTCCTGTGTGCTGTTGAGAAGGTTTGTTGATTAGCAGTTTTCTTGAGGTGATTTCAAAAGTAGGAGAGTGGATTCATTTCTTCGATGGATTGACCTGAAAAGTATATGGCTGTTCTGGATTGTGAAGGAAGAACAAACTTAATTGGGTAGAATTGCCAGAGTGTTGTGCGACAATTCTGGAATTCATTTGTGTAATTTTTTGCAAGGAGTTGAGACTTTTCAAGAGAAAGTTGAGGAAATTGAGGTGGTTCAAGATTTTCCTAATGTTTTCGAAGAAGTCAAGTGTCTACCGCCACATCGAGAGATTGAGTTTCGTATTGATTTGATTCCAGGAGTTGTGCCGGTGATTCAGTCCAGTAGGAGAATGCCTCCTAGAGAGAGAGAAGAGTTGATTAAGCAGACGCAAGATCTTTTGGAGAAGTGTTTGATTAGACCCAGTTTTTCTTGTTGGGGCTCTGCTGCTGTATTTGTCACCAAATCGGATGGTTCGCTAAGGTTCTGTGTTGAATGAGTTTGTGCTGGTATTCATTGATGATATCTTGGTCTACTCCAAATCGGAAGAAGAGCATAGGCATCATTTGAGGATTGAATTGGAGACTCTGAGGAAGCATGTGTTGAAGGCAAAATTTTCAAAGTGCCATTTCTGGAAATCAGAAGTTAAATTTTTAGGGCACATTGTTTCTGGTGAAGGCATTTCTGTAGATTTGACGAAGGTTGAAACTATTTTGAATGGAAACAGCCGGAGACGCCAACTGAAATCCGCAGTGTTCTGGGTTTAGCTGGCTACTACAGAAAATTTATTAAGGATTATTCCAAGATTTCTTCACATCTGACCAAACTAACAAGGAAAGGAACCAAACTCAAATGGACACCTCAGTGTGAAGAAGATTTTCGGGAATTGAAGACAAGGCTAACCAGTGCACCAGTACTTGCTACTCCGGATGGGAAGAGCAAATTTGAAGTATATACGGATGCATGTTTAGTTGGATTGGGTGTAGTGTTGATGCAGAATGGCAGAGTGATTGCGTATGCTAGTCGGCAATTGAAGTCTCATGAGAAGAACTATGCTACGCATGATTTAGAACTGTTAGATATTGTTTTTGCTTTGAAGATCTGAAGACATTATCTTTTAGGAGAAAAGTTTGAATTATTCACGGATCACAAACCGTTGAAGTATATTTTCTCTCAAAAAGATCTTAATTTGAGACAGTAGAGATGGGTCAAATTTTTGGCATCTTATGATCTGGATATTTTGTATACTCTGGGGAAAGCAAATGTCGTGGCTGATGCTCTTAGTAAAAATGTTGTCTTATCTCTTTTGGAAGTCGTTCCATATCTCCAAGAAAAGATCATTAGTAAGCAAATGGAAGATAAATCTTTTGAGGAAATAATTCTTGGGACTAGAGACGGGTGATATTCGGATTTCAAGGTAGATGATCAAGGTGTTTTAAGGATTAATAGTCATTTGTGTGTGCCTAATATTGATGGACTGAGACAAGAAGTCTTAGCTGAGTGTCATCGTTTCAAATTGAATATTCACCCGGGAATTTCGAAGATGTATAAAGATATGAGGAGAGTTTTTGGTAGCCGAATATGAAAAAGGATGTAGTTGCTTTTGTAAATAGTTGTGCCATTTGCCAGCAAGTGAAGGGAAATCAACAAAAGTCTGCTAGACTATTACAACCTTTGGAAATTCTAGATTGGAAATAGGAAATGATCTCGATGGATTTTATAGACGGTTTGCCTAGAACCAGGAAAGGAAATGAAGGAATATGGGTTATTGTGGATCGTTTAACAAAAAGTGCCCACTTTATTTCGGTTAAGGCGACTCGTACTGCAGTTTCCTTGGCAGAAATTTTCTTGAAGGAGATAGTCAGATTACATGGTATTCCTATCAGCATAGTAAGTGACCGTGATCCTATTTTCACTAGTAAATTTTGGGAAGCTTTGCAATCAGCAATGGGAACTAGTTTGAGATTAAGTACAGCCTATCATCCTCAGACAGACAGACAAACGGAAAGGCTTAATCGAATTCTGGAAGATATGCTTCGAGCAGGTGTATTGGATTTTGGTGGATCATGGGAAGACCATCTTCATTTAGTGGAATTTTCTTATAATAATATTTACCAAGCGAGTATTAAGATGGCTCCTTATAAAGCTCTGTATAGAAGACCATGTAGATCCCCATCTTGTTGGATTGAATCAAATGATCGACTTGTATTCGGACCCGATCTTATTCGTGAAGCTTTTGCGAAGGTTGAGCTTATCAAGAAAAGAATGAAAGCTGCTCAAGATCGTCATAATAAATATGCAGATAAGAGACGAAGACCATTGGAATTTGAGATCGGAGATTTAGTTTTTATTAAAGTTTCCCCAATCAAAGGTGCTATAAGATTCGAAAAAACAGGAAAACTTGCTCCAAGATATATTGGTCCATTCCGAGTGTTGGAAAGAATTGGAACTGTAGCCTATAGGATTGAATTGCCAGAACGGATGTCTGGGATTCACAATGTATTCCATGTGTCTCATTTAAGGAAATTTGTTCATGACCCATCATTAGTGGTAGAACCAGTTATTCAGAAAGATTTAGAAGTAAAACCCAACCTGACTGTGGTTAGAAATCCTGTTCAGTTCGTAGATCAAGACGAGAAGCAACTTACAAACAAAGCGGTGAAACTCGTCAAGGTACAATGGAGTGAGGATCCCAGAGATTGTACCTCGGAAACTCTTGATAGTTTTAGGAAAGCTTATCCAGATTTATGTCCGGATAGCTAGTAATGTTGTTAGAATTGACTGTTTGATTGTTTATCTTTGTATGGATGATATGTATGTTTGGATTGTTAATATTAAGTTTTTGAATTAACTGTTGTTTAAATTTCAGGGACGAAATTCTTGCAAGGGGGGAGGAATATGGCATCCCGGAATTTTGACCCTATTATTATAATAAGTTTTTAATCTAATTTAAATAAAATACAATATTTTCATTTATAAATAAATGAGATTTTGGGACATTATTAATTGTATTTGTGTTATAAAGTAATTTGTAAAATAGATTCTTTTAACAATATTCAGAAATAAATCTGTGTTATTCAATTAAATTAAAATTGAAGCATTAGTGACATTTAATATCAGATATATGAATGCAGTTAATAATAACAAGTACAATAACACAATCACATTCATAAATATAAATACATTAATGTACATATAAGTTACAAATCAAATATTTGTAATATTTAACTTTAATGAAAAATAAGATTAAATAGTGTTTCTAAACGACAGTTTTTTTATAATTAAAATAAACATAAACTTATATATATCAAACATAAGTACAAACTATAAGTTGGATAAGATAATAAAATAAAAGGCAAAACCATTGTACATTTATACACTAGACACTAAAACAAGACCTGCAAATATCTTTAAACAAATTTAATTTGTCTGCAAACAATAATAGGATGTTAGCATAAATGAAAACATTTAGTACAAACACAAATGAAAACCTGCAGCAAACATGTTGTTTATATGTTAACATAAATATGTTCAAACAAAAAGAAATCTGCAAGTATGAAAATGGAATACATCTTAGTACAAATATACTGCAAATATCTTTGTAAATATATATGTCAGCAAATACTAATTAGTGTAAACTTATATGAACACATTAGTACAAACAAGCTTGTAAACATCTTTGTACAAATGTTTGTGTCCGCAAACATTAATTGCGTGTTAACTTAAATGAAAACACAAACATTCAATTAGCAACATATTGTCATTTCAAGCTATATGAAAATATCTCCAGCCGAAATATTCATATTATTGTCAGGTCTTAGTACAAATGAAAATAAAGCAAATGTTATATTACGTTAAAGCTTATTCAAGAACACACCATTGTTCAAAGTTATAAATATTTGTATACATCATTTCTTATCCTTTAGCTCAATTGAACTGCAAAAGCAATAGAAAGAAAAAAAAAATATAAATAAACAAAATTTCATATTCAAAAGTCAGGAAGCAAAGAAGTTTACAGGGATTTCAAACTTCAAATTACTGTTTTCTTGCATCATCCTCTGTTTCAATTTCCTACTGCAATCTTGGTGAGTAAACTATTTCTAATCTAACTCTTATTTTGTAGTTTATGAAGATTTTGTTATGTGTATGTTAAAAGCTCTGGATTGCTTGCTAAATACAGGATGTTCTTATAGTTGTTCTTTCTGGTTTCAAGATTTCTGTTGAGTCCAGAAATTAAAGAATATTTCATAGTTTTATATGAAATCATATCCTGTAATTAGTAATTTAACTAAATAAATTAGTTTAAGTTTAAGATTAAGGTTTAGAAACATTTTTTTGTAGTAGCAGTGAAAGATAAGTACTGTGAACATCAATTTACAGTAAAAATAAAAATAAGATCAAAATTCGAATAACTCGAATCGTAAACTTGAATTTGTATATTGAAACTACATACAAAAATGTGATTTTTAAGATAAAAATTATAATTTGTAGTTAACAATTTTGGGAGCAGTTAGATAGTAAGCCAAAAATGCATTTTTGTGAAATTCTAATTATTCAAACAATTATAGCTGTTGTAATTCAACATGAAGTTAGTGTATTGATTACAGATCAACAGAAAAATGTTAGAAAAAATTTTAATTGCAAGATCTATGAGGGAAGATCAAAAGTAGGGTTTTGGGTTCGGTTGATTGATGCTTGCGTCGACATGGTGCAACCGAGCGTTGTGAGATTTTGTGAGGTGGTAGGAGGTGTTGACAGCGACGAATGGCCGAAGCCACGTCATCTCAGGTGGAAGCGATCACGATCGCGAGTGGTTTTGCCTAGCGTGTTTGAGGAGCAGTTCAACTTTTTAGTCCAATTTTGATTTCGTGCGTTTGGTGTTGAACTGGGCTTCGTATTCGAGTGTGGGGATGGCAAGAGGTTTGTTGGTGGTGTTGTGTGGCGATGGCGCGGTGGTGGACCGCCGTGCATGTGCACGGCGGCGGAGAAGTGCGCGTCTGGGTCGACTCGAGAAAATCTCGAGTTTGATCGTTCTTAGCTTCGGGTCGTTGCCGAGTCGAGTTTGATTACACGTGTGTGTTTATAAGTTTTTAACAGTTTATATAAAACTTAAGCTTCTTTGATAAAAAAAGAAACAGGAGAGAACAGGGGAGAAGAAAAGGGAAGCAAGAGGGATTGACGCGAGGAAAATTGAGTTCTACCCGAGTGGAACACGTGGTTATCTTCGGGTTTTGACAATCCCAGTAATTTGCTAATTTTAATACTAGTTAAAGTTATATAAGCTAAGTGTTAATGTTTACAAACTGTTTTAAGCTAAGTAGAACTTTAAAGTTTTACAGAAAACGAAGAAGAGTACTTAATGTAAAATCAAAGTTAATTATGAATTGTAATAAATTTATAATTAGTTCCGAATAGAATCAAATTTGTAATTAAAGATTTTAATAATAATCTTGTATAAATAATAATAATCTTATATAAAAATCATTTGTAATTAAGAATTTAATTAATTATTTGAAGTTGATTAATTGGCAAATCGTAGTTAACGAATTAATTAAATTAATGAGTGAACGATTAAGTTAATTAGTAAGTAATGATTAGTTAAGCAATTAATAGTAATTAATTATGTAATTGAGATTTATAAATCAATAATTAAGATTATTGATTAATAATTAATTAATCAAGCAAATAATTAATAATTAATTAATGAATTGAAATAAGTTAATTAATTAATAATTAATTAAGCAAGAATAAAATATTGTTTACTCTTAAGTATGTAACTAAGTTTAAAACAAATCAAACTTGTTGATATGAATCGATGATTCTATTTGATTGCATCTGATGTTTATTTCTATTCTGTGATATTCTGGATATATCTGTGATGATTGTATATGATTTATCTGTGTTAAATTGCTATATGATTTATCTGATGTTATTTATCTGTGTTAAATTGCTTTATGAATTCAATTGTTAAATTTAAACTGTTAAGTTAATTAGACAACTTGGACTTTAAAATGGCGTTTGGATTTCGATGAGACCGGGATCAGGTATCCAATTGATATTCCCAAAACCACATCGATCCAAATTAAACGTTTTAGGTCGTGTAATCTCAAGTGAAGATCGAGATGGTGTTTTTAGAATGCAAGGATTATCGTCGTTAACTCTGAGGGTAATTCCAAAACGAGTGTAACGAGATAATGCCTTCGGTTTCGTTCGAACCCGGAACGAACTTGTATGGATTGAATGTTTTCAGCACATCGTCTGGCGGACGATGAGCATTCTAAGAGATGTGTTCTCTAAAGGTAATCGCAGCCTCAAGCCTCATCAACCGGGAATGGCTAAAACAGGGGATGTGCAGCAAGGTTAGGTGGGTCATGCCCAAGCAGGACGAGGTATACCCCTGTCTAGATGTCCCTTTTTATTCGGCTGTGTGGGCGGTTGGATGTACACCAACCACGGGCTTATCTTGTTTGGGACTGTTCAGTAAGGAATGGTTCCGGCCTTGTGTTGCAGGGGAGTTAGGGTGGCTCCTTGGTACTGTGATCTAGACCACGTACTATGACGGGCGGTACCCCAGTAGCCCTGCCATTGTATGAGATCCAATTTCCAATAAGCGTCGTACGTTTTGATTGTGCCCAACTATGTTGAAATGTGAGATGTAAGCATTTCAGCTATTTCTGTATTTTACTTGATAACCCTAGACACTATTATAATATCACTGGATTTCCTATGAAATGTTTTGGTTAGCGTAAGGTAAAAACTTACCCGTATTTATGTGTGGGAAGTCTTACGTTATACCTTTGTTTTAAGTGATTTTCAAAGTTAAACAACTTTAACCCGTTTACTCATACCAGACTCATGTCTGTCCCGGAGTTTATATTTTGTTTTTCATAAACTCTTGGGTACTCAAATTTTTACGGGTAGCCAAGGGATTCAGGTTAGCTTTGACGACTTCTGGAGGAGCAATGGAGCAGGAGGCTTCAGCGTTGTAGACATATATATTTATATAGTTCTGTTGTGTTAGTTAGTTTATGATATTTGAGGTGTATGTTCTGACAAATATGTATATGATAGTCATGTTGTATGATATTGTATAACTTTGATGTATATATAACTATGTAATATTTATGTTGATATATTATATTTTATTCCATTGCGCTGTGAGATTCTGATGTTGTTTTCCTTTCTTTCTTTTCTTTTCTATTTCCATCCCTTTCTTTCTTATTGATGACACGTCTTTCTGGGCGTAGAAAGCCGGGTCTTCACAATAGTATACCTGTAGTAACAGTAACATCTTTGGTTTTGGAGGCCACATCAATGGTAACATCCTTGGTCTTCAAAGTAGCCTGAACCACAAAGTCTTTGGCCACCTTGTAATCTTTCTAACCTTTCTCCACCACCACATTCTTTGCACCATAAGTATTGTAACATAAGTAATAACATAAAAATGAAAGATGGAGAATTTGAAATAAGTATTGTAACATAATCTTGTTCTTCCTTTCTGTGAGAGATGGCAGTAATTTCAATTTTTTTAAGGTAATTGTTTAAGAGTAATATGTTAGTATGCAAGGTACTTTTTGGTTAGCTTCGAGGACTAGTTGAAGTTTATCTTAATTTGTAAATCACCTTTTGCAAGTTCTATCTTTTTTTGCTTTTTTTGTTCTTTTGTTTTTTTTAGACATTTGTACCTGAGTTACTTTATCTTTAGTCTTGGTACTAGGCTTTTGTTTGTTGAAATATCACTTTCAAATTTAACGCAGACACACCACTTGCACTACTACAAAATATTAAAAAAATAAATATTAAACACGCTCCACTTGCACTTGACCGTATCTAAATCTCCAGTTAGATACGGTCCATGGCCGTATCTAATTCCTCAAGTAGATACGGTCCATGGCCGTATCTAATTGGAGAAATAGATACGGTCTTGGGCCGTATCTAAATATTAAACACGCTTATTTTTGATACGGCTTATGGCCATGCCTAATGACTTTTGATACGGCCCTAAGCACTGCCTAATTAGCCTTTGTGGTGTAGTGGAATATTGATGGATAGTTAAATAACCGACTATCAATATTGGCCTTTAAATAGCATTTGAATTTCGATGCAACCGGGGGTCGGATTCCAAATGGTTATCCGAAAAACACATCGAATCTTTGTGATGGATCATTTGTTTAAAATATCAAAATGAAAATTTGTTGTGATTTACTTGAAATCTGAATGTAACACTTAATTTTAAAATAAGCGCTCATTATTCGGTTTAGCTGGGAGAGGACTTAGTGTCATAAAACTCATTTCGAGTAATGATACGATGAAATGGGATTTCATTTGAAGATGGTGTTGAAGACCGGGTATTTTCGAAAGCGAAATAATTACATGTCGAATGTCTCTGCACTGAGTTTCTCCGGTATAGAGATTATATCACCCTTTGCGATGGGGAGTCCGGACGTGATTAGTGAATATCCGGATTTTCAAGGGTTCTTTGAAGTGCATTCGGTTTCGTTCAAACCCGGAACGGACTTGTATGGTTGTATTTCTGACATTACACTTTTAGATATAAAGCTGATTTCTATCAAATACATTTCTATTGGTGGTGGAGAATTTATTCTCTTACCTTAGCTACCTTCTCTGAGACGTACGAGCTCAGAGGTTATGTAATTGATTGTTATAAGTGATATACTCCCAATTTGGTAATGTTGCATGCTGAGTGCTGCTGATCATTTGTTGATCGAAGCATGGCTTTTGTGAAAAGTGTAGCTTTGTGGACGAGACTTCGACGAACCTCACAACTCGAAAATGGTCAAAACAGGAAAGTTGCGACAATGTTATTAAGGGTCGCACCCTTAGGGTATGTCCATTTTCTCATGGATAAAAAGTGGTATCATGGTATGGAGCCCAGATACTTAACTTATGTGATTGCTGTAAATCTATTGCTTTGTGGTTGTTGGATGAGAGGCGCCTTGGATAAAGGTCGGTCACGACTGAGAATGCCATACTCGTGTAGTAGTTACCTAGTTATAGCTTCATTACAGCGTGAGATAACTCGGCCTTGTGTTGGCAGAGATCCGGTTAGGTTCTTGAAGCGTCCCTCCAGAGGCATACCCATGTGGCATAGGAAGTTTCTTAGCCTGACCATTTATTGGAAATCTGAAAAAACAATACGAGCCTTGTACGGTTTTTGTTGTATAACCTGCCTTTTACTTATGGTGGTGGCCTCTCGTTTAATTGGTAGCCATATTAGGTATACCATAATGGTGGTATGCTGGATAAGATTAATATTATACTTTCGATACGTTTTCCACACTATGCACTAATAATAATATTAAAAAGGATTTTTGTGCATCAAGCATATTTTACTATCATAAGGAGAAATCTCCTCCAATTGTACGCTTGCATTGTGTATATGGCGGAAGGCCTTATGGTAGTTTCATTTTCCAAAAGTATAGCAGATTTCTTTTTATTTTCTTTGTGAAAATAACTGTTTTTAAGATCTCACACTAGTCCCATGACTGACCTGTAGTTTATTGTTCTCTTTCTAAACTTCGGGTGCCCATAATTTTCATTACAGGCAGCCTAGAGTCAGGTTATCATTATTCTAGAGCGAAGTCAGAAAATATATGCTATGGAGATCTAGAAGCAAGCTGGATGGCAGGGCGTATCACACTTTATAATGATATTCTTTTCCGATGTTTTGTTGTTATAAACTTTGATGATGTATGTATAGACTGATATAGTTCTTTGTTTTAAAGATTATTCACTTATCTATTATATATTGTTCTGCTGCGAATGTGAGATTCTATTATTGTTTCTGTTTCTTCTTCTATCTTCTTCTTCTTAAACCCTAACGGTCCAGTTTTCTGGCGCTTGATTGTCCGGCATTTGATGCAGTGGACGTATTGATGTCGACTTTCGAAAGTCGAAAAATTTAGGTCGTTACAAACTAGGTGAAAATTTTCAACTCTTCACGAACAACAAGCCCCTGAAGTACCTTTTTGCGTAGAAGGATCTGAATGTGAGACAACTGAGATGGTTGAAATTTCTGACATCCTACAACTTGGATATTCTTTGTATGCTACGGAGGGCAAATGTTCTAGCAAATGCTCTAAGCAGGAATGTTGTATTATATTATCTCTTTTAGAGGTTAGACTAGGAAAGAATTAGGTGTAATTAGAGAAAGGGTAAAAATCTGTAGGAATTAATCCAAGGAGTTGGGAAGGGACGATATTAAGACTTTAGGTGGATGATCGTGGTGTTTCGAGGTTCAACAAACGACCGTGCATTGCAGATGTAGATAGATTGAGGCATGAAATTTTATTTGAATGCCACAGATCTAAATTAAGTTTTCATCCAGGAGTTCATAAGATGTACAAGGATATGAAAAAAGTATTCTGGTGGCTTGGAATGAAGAAGGATATCTCTAGGTGTTCGAGCTATCAGCAAATCAAAGGTGATCATAAGAAGGCAGCTGGATTGTTACAACATTTGGAAATTCTAAAATGGAAATGGAGAATGATATCCATGGATTTTATCGATGGTTTACCTAGAACCAGAATGGGAAATGAAGGAGAATGGGTTATTGAGGACCGGTTGACCAAAAGCGCCTATTTTATACCAGTGAAACCAACTTGAACCATAGCTTCTTTATCATAGATTTTTATGAGGGAGATTGGTAGATTGCATAGAGTTCCAATAAGTATAGTAATTGATCGTATCCTATCTTTACCACTAAACTTTGGGAAGCATTGCAAGTAGCCCTAGGAACAAAGTTAAGTTTGAGTACTGCTTACCACCCTCAAATTGATGGTCAAACCGAGAGGATTAATCGCATCTTGGAGGATACATTGAGAGCCTTCATCTTGGATTTTGGGGGATCATGGGAGGATCATCTATACTTAGCAGAATTCTCCGACAACAGTTATCAAGCTAGCATAGGCATGGCACCTTATGCAGCTCTTAATGGAAAGCCGTGCAAGTCACCAAGAGTAGAGTCTGGAGATTGTAACGAATGGGGTTTTTTCATCCACGAACGCCGACATCAATACGTCCACTGTATCAACTGTCGAGCAATCGAAAGCCGAAAAACCGTACCGTTACGATTTAAGAAGAAGAGAAGATAGAAGAAGAGAGAAAAAGATAGAACAGAACGGAAACAACAGAACAATATCAGAATCTCACAATCACAGCGGAACAACATATAATAAATAAATGAATAATCTTTAAACAAAGAACTATATCAGTTATTACATTACATTACATTACATTTCATTACATCAGAGTGTACAATAACAAACGACATCAACAGTGGAAAAGAAATACTATATACTAGTAATACGCCATGCCATCCAGCTTGCCTCCAGCAACTCTTGAATTCTAGAATATCCTGATAAAGCTTAACTCTTGACTACCCGTGTGGAAATTGGTGGGCACCCAGAGTTTAGGAAGGAAAACAATAAACTCCGAGTCAGTCATGTGACTGGTGTGAGAACTCAAGACAGTTTATTTTTCTTTAAAATCAAAATAGAGGAATATTTTTAAAGTCAATTTGCAATGTTTTTAAAAATGAGACTACCATAAGGCCTCCCGCACACACACACAATGCAAACGCAGAATCGGAGGAGATTTCTCCTTATGATAGTCAAAGTTGCTTGATACGCATTAAAAAGAAACATTTGATATTATTACTAGTTCATAGTGTAGAAAAATTATTTCAAAAGTAAAGATATAAATCTTAGCCAGCATAGGCATTCCGCGCTTATGCCTACTATAGCTACCATCCAAACAGTGGGGCGCCACCATAAGTGAATGATAGGTTTTACAACTAAAACCGTACAAGATCGTATTGTTTCTTTGGATTTCCAACAAATGGTCAGGCCAAGGAACTTCCCATTGCCACATAGGTACGCCTCTGGAAAGACGACCCGAGAACCAAACCGGATCTCTGCCAACACAAGGCCGGGTTACCCCTAACTGGGTAATTACTGACACGAATATGTCATCCCTCGATTGTAACCGATCTATCCGAGGATCCTCGATTTCCAACAACCACATAAGAATAATAATGCAGGAACCACATAGGCTAAGTATCTGGGCTCCATTCCATGATACCACCTCTATCCATAAGGAATGACATACACTAAAGGGGCGCTACCCCCTAATAACCTTGCTGCATCCTTCCTGTTTTGATCATTTTCGGGGTGTGAGGTCCGACGAAGTCTCGTCCACAAAGCCACGCTTTATACAAAAGCTGTGCTTTGGGTCAATCAAATGATCATAGAAATGATCACCAAGATAAATGATCAAATAAATGATCCTATCACAAATGATCAAACAATGATCATTTCACAGCAACACTCAGCATGCCACACTACCAAATTGGGAGTATATCACTAATAACCTTCAACTATATAACCTCTAAGCTCGTACGTCTCAGAGAAGGGTGTTAAGCTAAGAGAATAAATTCTCCGCCACCAACAGAAATATATTTGAAAGAAATCAGCTTTATATCTCAACTTGTAATGTCAGACATACAATCCATACAAGTCTGTTCCGGGCTCGAACAGAACCGAAGGCACTTCCAAAGAAGTCCTTGCAATCCAGATATTCACTAATCACGACCGGACTTCCCGTCACTAAGGGTGATAAAACCTCTATATCGGAGATCAGCCGATGCAGAGTAACTCAACGGCAATCCTTCCGTTTTCAAAAATATCCGGTCTTTAACACCGGTCATCGAATGCAATCCATTACGACGTATTACATATTCGGAATGGGTTATACGACCCAAAGGTCCTTTCCCGGCTAATCCGAATAGTGAGCGCTTATTCAAAAATAAGTGTGGCATCAAATTCAAGCAAATTACAACAAATACCTATTTAAAGGTAAATATTGATAGTCGGATTATTTAACTATCAATAGGCGTGTTCAACATCACCAAATTCCAAATAATTTCCAAAATTATTTACTATCCAAAATATCTTTACTATATATATATTTTCCACACTTCAACCATTTGAAAACAAATTTTCAAATCACTTTCCTTAAACGGAAACACTTCCAATTATTAATCCATTTTAAATTTAAAATGGTTCACTTAAATAAATCAAATAAATCCTTACTGATTTACTTTTTTATTTACGTTCCAAATCCGTAAAATTTTTCCCACAGTTCAAAAATAAATCAATGTTTATTTTTAAACAAATTGCCCTTTCTTTTATAAATTCCATAGTGAATTTATAATCCCAAAATATCTATGATATACGATTTTCAATCGATTTCAAATATTCACTTTCAGTTTATCTTTACTAGGATAAATTCTAAAACGTTCATTTCACATTGGAAAAAAAGTTTCCATACTTATTAAATAATAAGTAATTCACAAATCTATTTATTTTCAACACTTGGAAAATATTCAATATACTTAAATCGAAATTAAGTATATATTTCATTCCTTTAAGGAAATCATTCACTTAACACATTTATTTGGGTCAAAAACGAATGTTGTGTAAAACATCGTTACGACGACCCAAAATCACTAGTATAGGGATTCAAAGTTTAAATAGATATATAAATCCCAATACTATACAAAACATTTCCTTCTGGAAACCATTTACTATAACAACAGTGTTATAGTCCACCATTTCCTTCTTTCTCGAAAACGTCTATTTCAACAACAATGTTGAAATCTATGGTTTCGATTCATAATACATTTTAAAACATCTTTAAAATAATTAACTTCATTTTATAATATTCATTTTGCCAAGCATGACCATTTTATTCAATAATGTATTCACTGTCCAAAATCGTGAATATATTTCCTTTAATAAACTTCAATATTCAATTTATCAAATTCAATTGATTTCGAATTTATAAACAATGTTTATAAATTCCATTTCTATTATAAGCTTCGATTTATAAATCTCATTATTAACAAATTACATTTATATCTCATTTAAATGCCAAAATCCGATTTATAAGATAATTACTTATAAATCTTCTATTTTCACAAAATCTATTCCTTTTATAACTTCACAATTTATAAATCTATAAATTCCGTTCACTTATGAAATCCATTTTTATTTCGTCTTTTAACACTTATAAAAAAAACTCGTTTTAATATTCCAATATTTTTAATTTATAAAATATCAATTTTATAAGTCTTTTATATACATCATTTTTAATAATTCAAAAATCCTAATTTAAACCAATTTATAAATTAATTAACTATTTATTTCCAAAAATCTCATTTCCGTTATATTTCTCAAAAATCTAAATTTTTATAATATAAAAATTTATAACGTTTTGATTATTTAAAATGAATCAATTCAAAATTTAATAAAACGTATATTTTTGAAAATTACTTTAAAATTCCTTTTAAAACCAAAAATCATTATTTTAGAACTTCAGAAATGGATCCGATGATGCAGCAGCACCAAATAGTCAATCACGACATCCAAATATCATATATCGATATGATAATCAACAAATATCACAATATCTGTAAATAAATCAATACAGTTGAGGAATCCAGTTGGATCCCTCCAACCTGTTTCCCTGCGTCCAAAGATGTTAGCACAATACCAATTCCGCTCCAGTATGGAATTTAACGCGGTATATGGGATTTATAAAATATTATCCGCTTAATAGACGGCGCAATAGGGTCACATCCGCTATATACTGCGAGAAATCAACTCCAAGTACATAAATAATACCAATTTCACTGTTTATGAAATATTCGCGGTATATGTTTTTAATAAATAACATCCGCTTACTAACGGCGCATGATGTCTATTTTAACAATCAATAGACAATAATCATCATTCAAACATGCATTCAAGAATTTTAAATATAACTATTTAAAATTAAAATCGAAACCGATTCGATTGAGTGAGAAGTTCTCACCTTGATTTATTTCCGTTTCAGCGATTTATTTCGAATCAAATTAAACGGACGTTTAATTTTACTCGAAATTCTCACTAACTCCAAACGACTCCAATCCAATTCCATAGCGTAGTGCTCGTCCATACGATTCCAAAGCAACTGGTTTCGCGCGTTTTCAACCTCGTATGAAAAAGATATACATTTTTAAACATTCACGAATTTATAATATAAACTTTACAACATTTTATTTTAATTTTTTTAACCCTAAATCAATCATCACCGTACGTTCCATCCTTGGAGAATCTGGGCCACATCCTATTTTCTTCCCCCACGCACGCGTACCCCCCCCCCCCCCCCCGCCCCACCCCCCCAGTAACACGCACAACCCATATCACCTTGAAACCCTAAATTTCGCACCCCTCTCCTATGCCTTCTACTTCGATCAGGAAATGCCACAACCACCCCCCACGTGAGCTCCACCTCCGACACCAATATCATAGAGGTCGGTCACGCATGTGCCTCGAAAAATGAGCATGAAGTCGCAGCCTTCATGAGCTAATTGTCGTTGATTCGTTTCATATTTTTCGATCTTGACCGTTCATTTTAAAGATCTTACTACCCTCTACATCTTTCATGTAGAAATTTCGCGAATCATTGCTTGGATTTGAAGAAATTTGAGGGAGAAGAAGAGATAGTTTCGGCCATTGATGAAGGAGGTGGCGGCTGACTTTGTAAATTAGGGTTTTATTTTATTTTTTTAATTTTGTGACAAAAATGGTCTATTTATAGAAAATAAACGAACACTATTCATTCCGGTTTTCCGGACTCCGATTTACGCGCGGTGACTAGCGTTTCTGGGGTTTACCCCACGTTTCGGACGCAATGAAACGTGTTTCAGGAGCTAATTCGGTCATCCGTGCAAGTTATGGCAATAAACGTTCAATTTAAAATTAAACCGATTAAACGATTTTCTAGGCGTTTTAGCTTGCACCGGACAAACGGTAAATCTGGTTGACACGAAATTTGAAACCATACAATAATATCACATTACAGATCCGATGAAACTGGTTTCGTCGAAATCCGAGACTTTTTGGAAAATGGCTATTTTTAACTCGCCAAATTAATATTAAAACAACTTCGATGCGTTTCGAGCTGGCACGGTCAAACGACAACTCCGATTGCTACGGAAATTGAAATCCGATAATAAAAAACTATTACGGATCCAATGGAACTAGTTTCGTCCAATTCTGAGACTGTTCGAAAATTGGCTATTTTCACTAGTCGATTAAATATTAAAATATTCAATTTTCACAAATAAACTTTTAATTCAAATTTTAAAAGTTCTAAAATATCATTCTAACTCCAACATGATTAAATAAAATTTTACAAATCATTTTCAATCATATTTAACCCAATTTTCAATTATTTCTGGAATTTCAATTATTAAATTATCAATTTAATTGTCAAATTAAATCCAATATTCGATAAATAAATTATTCGACTTAAAAATTTTACTTATTAATATTTAAAATTAATTAAATATTCAAATTTTAATTAATAAAACTTCTGGGTCGTTACAAACTTCCCCCCTTAAAAGAATTTCGTCCTCGAAATTACCAAGTAAGAAAAGTTGCAGAATCTATTAACTTTACCAAAATTCATAGTTAAACTTCTTACAATAACTTTAATAAGTTTTCAAATCATACTTAGTTATCTTTTCAAAAATAACTACTATTGTTTAACTTTCAATTCCAAATCAAATTTATAGTTTTCAAAACTTTCCAATTTTTCTCAAAAATAATCTAACGCATTAAATTTTCGAAAAAATTCGCTATAGTCTCCTTTGTGTGGCTCGATTCGAAAAAAAATGATAGTATATATATCACAAATATACATCTCATCAAGTGATGAGGCATCCCGTAGGGAAAAAGTGTAAAAGTACGGTATGTAATCCGAGATATGTACCTTATTTATTATTAGCGAGCATATACGGCTAATATAGCACGAAAGCGAGCTCCAAATGCGAAGCAAGCGCAATCCGCACCTACTAAACACTCAACAACAACATGAGAATCATGAATATATGAAAATAGTATCAATATACAACATATAGCAACATAACAACTACATATGCCAACATAGCAAATGCAACAAAACAACAAATGCAAACATCAACCAACTATCATCCATAACCAAATCAATATTCATTTATATTCTCACTAATATTCAATGAATTGGTTTTCAATTTAAATCACATTTGATTCATTTACATTGGATTTTATCAAAATTCATTCATATTCAATTTCAACTAGTTTGCATCCACTAATTTATATTCAACTTATTTCACTTCCAAATCAAATTCAATTCTATTCAAATTTATTTACTTTTCATTCAATTTGGTTCAACACTTTTAATTCCAATTGGATCATATTAAATTGACTTCCATTCAATTTATTCAACTAGTTTTTAATGAATTAACACTTATATATTCATTATTTCATATCAATTTTATTTACATTCAATTCATTAGTTCGATTTAATTGCTAATTCCTTTAACAATATAAAGTTGAATTTCATTCATATAACTCAAGTTCAAATTCTTAATGACTTCATTTCATTAATTCACTTATTAATTTACTTCGATACCAAAATTAACTTCATTCAACTTCACTTAAGTTATATTCCATTTCAAGCATCTTATCAAATCCAAATCAAATTATTTAACTTTCCTTTTGTTAAATTTCAAATTACATGTCTTTGATGACAACTCAAATTTATCTCAACTTGGATTTTATTGATTTACTTATACTTCCTTTAATTTAACTTCATCCTTTAAGTTAAATTTATTCTATCAAAATTCAAATTGTATAAGTTATCAACTCGTTTATCATTCTCATAATATTTTAAATAAGATTCCAGAGTCCTTTCAAATCTTTCAAAACCATTTTTTTGAAATCAATTCAATTATCTTTTGAATTTCAAAACCAAATCCAAATTTTCCAAACAACTTTCTTTTAAACAATTTGGAAGCAATCCCTTTTTTGGAAACCCGAAAATGAACACCGATGATGTTGCAATCATCATCGGAATTATTTTCCAGCGACCGAAAAGAGTTTAGAGCTTTCATCTCTTCAAAACAATTTTTTTCAAAATATCAAATCTTTTCAAAACACTTATCTGGAATTTTATTTTCAGATTATAAATCTTTTACTTATATAATTTCACTTCTTATATATAAGATTATTTCACAATTGTAAATCACATTAATTATAGTTCCATACTTATAATTTAATTGCTTATACAATTCATTCTTTAAAAATTGTTGTTTTTATTCAACAACCAAACAATCATTTCATATACACTTTAATAATCTCCAAGAGTAGAGTCTGGAGATTGTCTAGTGCTTGGTCCGGATATGATTCGAGATGCGTCTGAGAAGGTTGAATTGATTAAGAAGAGGATGAAGGAAGCTCAAGATTGCTAGAAATGCTATGCTAATAATAGACGAAGGGATCTGGAATTTTCTGTTGGGGATCTTGTGTTCGTGTAGATTTTTCCCATTAGAGGAGTGATTAGATTTGGAAAGGCTGGGAAGTTAGCTCCAAGGCATAATGGACCTTTCTGTATTCTTGAAATGATTTGGTCTCTTTCTTATAAGGTTGAGTTGCTGCAAAAGATGGAGAGAGCTTATAATGTATTCCATGTATCTCATCTAAGGAAATATGTTCATGATCCATCATTGATTGTGGAGCCATCAGTTCAGGAACACTTAGAGATAGAACCAAATTTGACAGTGGTTAGACATCCAATTTATATTACAGATCGGGATGAGTAGAGACTTAAGAATAAAGTGGTGAAGTTAGTCAAGATTCGATGGAGTAAGGATCCTAGAGACTATACCTGGAAGACTGTGGATAGTATGAGAGAAGCCCAGAGATGACGTTAGGATAGCTAGTTGTTGGTATGTATAGTGTATGCCTTGTTTACTATGATTGTTTAGTGTATGACTTATACATGTGATTTATGATATAAATATATGATTTTTGTATAGCTTGAATTATCTCTTGCTTTCTAACTTTGGGGACGAAATTCTTTTAAGGGGGAAGGAATGTAACGATCCGGGTTTTTAACCATTGGTTATTAGAATAATTAGCTAATTTTAAATGTTGAAATATTAATTTTTATAAGTTGAATAACTTAATTTTCTGATATTGAGAATATCTGAATCTATGAATTTTGAAAGCTATACTAAATTTTCAAACGCTAACTACTTAATATGATAAAATTGGAATTCAAGAATAATTCCAGCATGTCCGAAATAATAGTATTTAATGTAGAACAATGAGTAGCACGAGACGTTGTCCCTCGAGTATTTAATGTAGAACTAAAGGTTGGAATACTTTTAACAAAGTAACTAATAATAAATGTTTTAACCTTTTTAGATTGGAAAAGGGGTGGAGAAATTGAAGATTGCAAATGTGAAATAGAACAGTTAATTCCACTATTCAAACCACAATCGATATGAAAATACCTTCTAGTTACATGCGACCACCGTCAACTGCACACCGTTCCTCCGACACAAGTGTATGCATAGTGCTTGATAATCCATTTATGGCAGATAATAAGCCGAACGTCGCTTGTTTTTCATCTTTGATCTTTCCTCTTCCAGCCTCAACCTCTTTCCTTCAAGTGTCAACTTCCTTTCTTCCAACTCCATCAATTCCTTGTGCCCCCACTTGTTCTCCTTATATGTCATCAATGTTTGTGACCGTAATGGAATAGTGCGCATCATGGCCATTCCCAAATCTCTCGCCTCGCTTCTTTTCATTTCCCATTCCTCCGCCACCGACTCGTCCAGTTTAGCTTCTGGTCAAAAAGAAAAAAAAGTTACCCAAAATTAACGGAAAAAATTCTATCGAAAGCATATAAAATACTGATCCTATTGAAAAGCAGTATAAAATTGTAATCTTTTTCATAAACTTTACTCAGCTATATGATTATAATGAAATATTGCATGCATCATTATGTACATAGCCCAACGACTATTAGTCCCACGTTGTCAATTTAAACGAATCGAAAACTGAAATTAACCGAGTCTTCAATTTGCAGGGCTGCTTGCATCACCAATGGAGGGGGAAAGAGGTCGTTTGGCGGCTACACTGGTGGGATCATACTGATCGATGTCGGGGAGACGGGGATACGACAAGCGTTGCAGAGATTCATTATAGCAGTGAGCGATTCGTGGATGTTGAAGCCCAAGTTGTTCGGCAAGTTGAATTCCTTCCTTTCATGCCGCTCTATCTCCCGGTAGCTTTTTCGGTTAGCATCGGTGCCAGGTTTTGTTCCAGCATTTCTAGACTCGTAGCGGCGGACCATTTTGTACTTGCGGGGAAGGTTGTACCATTTGTTGATGCACTGTTACTAGGAGCGGAGGCAGCCGTGGGCGCAACGATAGTTCTCAATCCACTTCCAGCATGGCTGGGCGAAGCATTGGCATGGGAAGCGGGATGACGCAGCAGCATAAAAATCGGTCATCAGGAGGCGTTTGGCGGGGATGAGGGTTAGTGTTTCTTGGACCATGCAGTCGCCATTTTCGTAGTATATAGGAAGGATTAGAGGCTGTTGTTGGGTGTCTGTTATTGGGTCCAGGTTGGGAAATGAAGACGGATTCGCCATTGCTATGGACAGTGATGGGATTGTGGTGGATTTTATTTTAGTGGAGGGGTTGATGGAAGTGGTGGAGAATTAAATATTTTAACTGTAGAATTACATTTTTTGGCTGTTGAGGAGGTAATAAATGTTTGGTTACATGGAGGTGGCTGAGAGTTGTGCAAGTGATTATGTATGGAAGAGTTTAAAGTTGAGAAATGCAACATGAAATAGGTTAGTTACTGTTGAGTCAAAGCTTCTATGAAGATTTTGATTGCTGACAACAATATAAAGGCAATCGACAAATCAAGACCTACATATGGTACTCTAGATTATAGGTTGATTATTTGATGTTGTAATAGTGATAAACTTGTTAAAATCTATCCTCAAATAATCATGCATCTCAAATATAGTCGATATATATACATTTAAACATCATTGCACATTCACTGTGAAAATTTACACAGACCGGTCGACCGGTTGAAAATGGGGCGGTCGACCGTTTCTGGTAAAGTTTCACAGTAAACGTGCACACATGCACATAACGACTATATATTTAAAATCCTGTCTACCGGTCATTTTTTGACCCGTCGACCGTTTTTAAACAGAAAGCAAGTTTTCCAAAAAGACACTTCTCTTCTCCAAAAGTTGCATCTCCTACCTTTCACCAATAATCACAACTCTTAATGGCAACTGTTTCACCAAGAGTTACAACTATTTCTTCTTATATATACTCATCTAAATCGTTGATTCAAATATGAATTTATATGATTATTATATGCTTTCTCTGATCTTACTTTCTAACATTCTTGCATTCTAAAAGCACTCATTTAATTAATAGCTTATTGAATCATTGAAACTATTTTATACCTTTTGATTCAATAAGCAATATAACTTCTTTAATCTTCACAAAACATCAGTCATATACTTTGAGGATAAGATTATAGGAAGGGTGTACTACTAGTGACAAATCCGTGTTTTCAAGAACACAAGTTGTCAACAACAATTGTATTTGTTTTTGTTGAAGTCCTCGTGTTGTAAGAGGCAAGTGTTGAAGTCCTCGGTGTTGTAAGAGGCAAGTGTTGAAGTCCTCAGTGTATTAGAGGCGTGAAATCCCGTTCGGCTGTTCGGGTATTGTAAACCTGTTCCTCCGGGTGAAGCGAGGTAGTTAATAGTGAAAATCCAGATAGAAGTCTGGGACTGGACGTAGGACGGTGCTCCGAACCAGTATAAAAATCTCTGGTGTGATTTTTCTATTTTCTATTTACAATGCTATTATCATCTATTTCCACATTTGTATTGTAATCCATATTACACGATCCGTGTGTACTATATTAGTACGTGCATTAGTATACTCACCCCCACTTTCATTTGGTATCAGAGCGAGGTTATCATATAACCGTAACACAGTTATTTGATATATTCTTGTAATATGGCAAATAACGCAAGTACTAGCACTCAAAACACCACTTACACGGAAGGTCAATCGACACAAAGACCTCCATTTTTCAATGGTCTTAACTATAGTTATTGGGCAACACGTATGTCATTCTTTATGCAATCAAGTAGCTATGATGCTTGGAATGCTACTCAAAGAGAAATAGTGAATCCAACAACTGATTATTCAGAATGGACTGTGGCTGAGAAAACGGCAGCAGCCGTAAATGCAAGAGCAATAAATATGTTGTTCTGTGCATTAGACCAAAATGAATATAACCGTGTTAGTATCTGCACTACTGCATATCAAATTTGGCAAACGCTAAAAATCACTCATGAAGGTACTAACAAGGTTAAACAAGCCAAAATAGCCATGCTGAAAAGTCAATTTCAAAATTTCAAAATGAAACCAAATGAAACAATCAATGACATGTATTCACGGTTTCAAACTATTCACCATGCACTTATTGGCTTAGGACAAAAATATTCTGATTTTGATGTTGTTTCAACAGTCCTACATTCTCTGACTAGTGAATGGGAAGGAAAAGTATTGGCAATTGAAGAAGCTAATGACCTTTCCATCATGAAGCCAGATGAATTGATAGGAAATTTAATGTCATATGAAGCAAATGTGCAGGCTAGAAAAGAACAGAAAGAAGAAAAGAAAAATGTAGCATTTCATGTTGAGAAAGATGAAAATGAATCGGATTCTGAAGACGAAGATTTGGCATTCATTGCAAAAGGATTCAAAAAATTCCTAAAATATCGAAAAGCCAGTCACTACAATAAAAGGAAACCTGGATCAAATAAACCATCTTCATCTGCTATAGAATGTTTCAACTGCCATAAAAAGGGACACATGCAGAAGGATTGTCCAGAACAAAAGAAGAAGTCAGAAAATGACAAATTCAAATATAAGAAGGACAAATCAAAGAAACGAGCCTTCTCAGTAACATGGGATGACTCAGAGTCATCTTCATCAGAAAGTGAAAGTGATTCGGAGAATGAACAAGCTAATGTTTGTTTTATGGCAACAGAAGATGAGGTACAAATTCCTACATTTGATGAATTACTTGATATTAATGCTGAATTGATAGTCAAATATAAAGACATAAAACGTCAATTAAAAGTAGTCAAAGCAGATTTAAGTAGAGCAGAGTTTGAACGAGATATGTTAAAAGATGAGAAGAAAATATTAGAAGAAGAACTTGGAAATATTCAAGAATCATCATCTAATGTTGACTCTCAAATATCTCTTTTGAGTCATGAAATAGAAGCTCAAAAAGAGAAAAATAATGCTCTCACTACTGAAAATCATGAACTTAAAGCAAAAGTTAAAATTCTAGACCTAGAAAAAGCTAGTTTACAAACAAAGTTTGATGACATTACTCAAAATGTTTCTAACTTTAACAAAGGTCGAGAAAATTTAACTAAAATCATTGAAAGTTCACAATCTATTTCAGATAAACAAGGTTTGGGATATAACAAACATGAAACTAAGAAACATCTTAGAAATAAAAGGAAGAAAAAAGTACAAAAAACTGAAGCTAAGAAAAATTTTAGTTTATTATATTTCAAACCAAAACCAGTTGTGAAATTTCAAAAGAGAAATGTTAAGACTATCAAAATATGGGTTCCTAAAACAAATAATAATTTGATTAGGAACAAATACATTCAGCATTTCATGAATACTGTACATTTTAATAACAATTATATATATAAAGGGGATACCGGACCCAAATGGGTTTGGACTCCTAAGACCTAACTCTTAGGACCCTATAAAAAGTGGGTACCATGAACTTAATTCTATTTTTTGCAGGTCCCACTGAAGAAAAGAGGAAAGTGGATATTGGACAGTGGTTGCTCAAAACATATGACGGGAGACAAAAGCTTATTAACAAATATTAAATACTCAGATGGTGGCTCAGTCACTTTTGGAGACAATTCAAAAGGTTATATCATCGGCAAAGGCGATGTGAGCAATTGCGGTACATCTAACTTACCTCTTATTACTAATGTCATGCTAGTTAGAAATTTAAAACACAATTTACTTAGTATTAGTCAGTTATGTGACAAGGGTTTTATAATTTCCTTTTCAAATAATAAGTGTAGTATTTTAGATAAAGACCATAATTTGGTTTTTGAAGGTTATAGAGACAGAAATATATATATTCTAAATATGAATATTAATCATAATTCAGATATGTGTCTTGTGGCTAATGACAATGATCCATGGCTATGGCACAAACGTTTCTGTCATATAAACTTCAGAACTATTGACAAGCTAGCCAAAAACAATCTAGTTAGAGGACTACCCAAAATGAGTTTTAAAGTTAACAACATTTGTGATGCATGTCAATTAGGAAAATTGACCAAATCATCGTTTAAATCCAAGAAAGTCATATCAACATTACAACCACTTGAGTTACTGCACATGGATTTATTTGGACCTACTAGAGTTCAATCAATAAATCACAGTCAATATGTGCTTGTAATTGTTGATGATTTCTCTCGTTATACATGGACAATTTTCTTAAAAAATAAAAGTGATACTTTCGATCATTTCAAATCTTTCGTCAAAAGAATTCAAAAATCAAAAGGGATTAAAGTTAAAAATATAAGAAGTGATCATGGCGGAGAGTTTGAAAATAATGAATTTGAACATTTTTGTACAAAGAAAGGTATATATCATAATTTTTCGTTTCCCAGAACTCCACAACAGAACGGAGTAGTAGAACGAAAGAACCGAACTTTACAAGAATGTGCAAGAACATTATTGAATGGAACTACCTTACCAAAACATTTCTGGGCAGAAGCTGTCGCAACCGCCTGTTATGTTTTAAATCGTGTGTCCATAAGACCTCTTACCAAGAACACTCCTTATGAATTGTTTAACAAAAGAAAGCCCAAAATCTCATACTTCAAAGTTTTTGGTTCTAAGTGCTTTATTTTAAATACGAAAGACCAGCTTGGAAAATTCGATCCAAAAGCCGATGAAGGAATATTTGTCGGTTATTCGGAACGAAGTAAGGCCTATCGGATATTTAATAAACGAACCAAAACTATTGAAGAATCACTTCATGTATCTTTTGATGAAATCTATCAGCATCCTCACACAATATCAGATGATGACGAATCAATAGTCATTAATAATCCAATCATCTCAAATACTGATTCTGACTCAGAAGTAATTATTGAGAATGCTCCTCAAATATGTGAATTACAAACACCACCAAGAATATTAAGAGACCATCCGGCCCAAAATATAATAGGTGAAATAACATCACATGTCAGAACAAGGAGTCAACTCAATCAAATGGGTCATGTCGCTTTTCTCTCAAATATCGAACCCAAGAATCCAAAAGAAGCTGCTACAGATGATTACTGGATCATTGCCATGCAGGAAGAACTAAATCAGTTTGAGCGCAATGACGTTTGGGAACTTGTTCCAAGACCAACTGATCAGTCAGTAATTGGTACTAAATGGGTCTATAAAAATAAGGCTGACGAACAAGGAAATATCACCAAAAATAAAGCAAGATTAGTAGCACAAGGATACAATCAAGAAGAAGGTATCGATTATGAAGAAACTTTTGCACCAGTTGCTCGACTAGAAGCTATTAGAATTCTATTATCTTTTGCTTGTCATCATAATTTCAAACTTTATCAGATGGATGTCAAAAGTGCTTTTCTCAATGGATTTATCAAAGAGAATGTCTATGTCGAACAACCTCCGTTGTTCGTACATGAAAAATATCCTGACCATGTGTTCAAACTTAAGAAAGCTCTGTATGGTTTAAAACAAGCACCTCGTGCTTGGTATGAACGATTACGTAGCTATCTTATTAATTCAGGTTTTGAAATAGGCAAAGTCGATCAAACTTTGTTTATTAAACATTCTCGAAAAGATATTCTGGTTATCCAAATATATGTAGACGATATAATCTTTGGTTCAACAAACGATAAACTCTGCAAGGAATTTGCAAGTATTATGACCAAAGAATTTGAAATGTCTCATATGGGAGAACTATCTTATTTTCTTGGACTTCAAAACAAACAACTTTCAAACGGTATTTTTATCAATCAAGAAAAATACTGTGAAAATCTTATCAAACGCTTCGGATTACAAAATACATCTGGTAAACCAACTCCTATGAGTACAACTACACATCTTGAAAAAGATGAAAGTAGTAAGAATGTTGACCAGAAATTATATCGAAGCATGATTGGTTCTCTTCTTTATCTTACAGCTAGTCGTCCAGATATATTAATGAGTGTTTGTTTATGTGCTCGTTTTCAAGCCGATCCAAAGGAATCACATTTACGAGCAGTGAAACGTATAATTCGTTATCTTAATAATACCAAAGATTTTGGTCTTTTCTATCCAAAAGAATGTCCATTTGAATTAGTATCATATAGTGATGCTGATTTTGGTGGCTCACGAACGGATAGAAAAAGTACAAGTGGTACGTGCCATTTTATTGGAAAATCACTTGTCTCTTGGTTTAGTAAGAAACAGAATTGTGTTTCACTATCAACATGTGAAGCTGAATATATATCAGCGGCTCTTGCTTGTACTCAAGTACTATATATGCAACAAACACTTCAAGATTTTGATATTCATTTATCAAATTCTATTATATACTGTGATAACACAAGTGCTATAAATCTTTCTAAAAATCCAGTGAATCACTCTCGAACTAAACACATTGATATCCGTCATCATTTTCTTCGAGATAATATTGAAAAAAGAAATATATGTCTTGAATATATCCATACTGACAATCAATTAGCAGACATTTTTACTAAGCCGCTGCTCGAATCTAATTTTATTAGATTACGAAGAGAGCTTGGTTTAATTTCAAGAAAAAATCTTGACTAAGCAATTACTAATGTACACTTTCTCTTTTGGTTATTCTCTTTAATTATAATTTTTTTTAAACTAAACTAATGTCTTTTCTCCTAGTAACCGTATCTTTTACTTAACCTATTTTTTATATTAAATATTAGCCATTGCTTTATTTAAATGGTTAAATTTTATTTACTCATTTTATAAATTCAGTTTTAAAAACAAAGCTATTTTTAGAATAACAATAAAATTTCTGCTTATATTTTCGTGGTTAAAAGTTATCATTAACTCACATCCATAAGATTATATATAAGAAACTTATATATAAGCTTGCAAATTGTTTATACTTTGATCATCTTTAATTCTTATCTATCCATAATAATATATTCAACTTACACTATGGCTCATATTTGTGACAAATGTGCGCAAGAATCTCACATTTCTATTACAAGCTCTGAGTCGGACGAATATTATTCTCCTACTACTCCAAAACAAAAATCAAGCTGTCATCATCAATGCTCCTGTATGTCTGATAAAACTCCAAATTCAAAACGAGTTAAAAGGACACTATTCTATTCTCCTCGAACCAAAGCTCAAATTGAAGAGATACACCACTACCAAAAACATCAAATCGACCTTCAGAGACAATTGCATTATGGACAAAACCAACTGTATCATGAACAACAACGTACGTCGACGCGATTATCCGTCTTAGAAAGAATGGCATCGTTCTTCTGCGGATCAAACAAGCACGATGTTCATGAACCAATGCCATCCAGGCCATCGACTTCAACGACTCCAAACTCTTGGGATAGAAATTATAACGAGAATGAAGGAGCTCGAAATAAGTGTAGTCCAAGGGCTAAACGCATTGAAGACAACAAAAATTCTAATGACAACTCTCCTTCTCATTAGAATTTCATAATGTATATTGTTTTGTTTTCATATATATTTCTTGTAATATCATATATTCTGTAATAATAATATAATATAAAATATATGCAATCGATTTTTTTTTTTCAAAATTTTTTGCAAAATCAAGCAGTTTTCAACACAGAGCAAAACCGGTCGACCACCGGAAATATGACCGGTCGACCAAAAATGCTCTCGGGTTGAAAACGGTCGACCGGTCATATATAGGCGGTCGACCGGTCGCATGCATATTTTTTTTTTTTTTTTTTACAGTTCACGTATATATTTTATACCCCACACTCATTTCTTTCTACTTCCTACTGAAAGCTTTCCCAATTCCCAAACCCTAGTTCATATTTCTCAAGCTCCAAAACTCTCAAATCCTCATCAATGGCTCCACCACAAAAGAAATCAAAGAAAAGAGCATCTTCAGAATCTTCGTCTCTAACTCTCTCTGCCAGAAAGTGGCTTGAAACTCCAGTTGCCGTAACTCGATGGAATCAAATGACAAATTATAAGTTCCATCCGGGCTCATTCATCAAATTCGAAGACTTCACTTCATACGGTATTCGTCGTTTAGCAAACAATTCCAATATTTCTCCTCTAATAGATTTTTCAGATAATAGCGTAGAAATTAATCACTTAATGATTAAATTATTCTACGCAAATATGAATTTAGAAGAATATACACCGGATAATCCAAATGGAGTTATTTGGTCGGTAGTTTGCGGCAAACAAATTTATCTTACTCATGATAGAATAGCTTCTATTCTTGGAATACCAAATCGAGGTGAAGAATTTTCATCGACATTTTGTGAAGTATTCACCCGAAATAGCACTAGCCATAAGTTTATAGAAGATAATAGTGACGGCACCAAATCGATTGGGCTACGACCGACAGCAAGGCTATTACATCGTGTCTTGATGCACTCTCTATTTCCTCGATTAGGAAATTATGATGCCGTCTACAAGGAAAATTTCAAGGCTCTTTATGCTATATACGGGGAAATCGAAATCAACTGGGCTCACATGATTTTCGATGAAATTTTAAAAGTGAATAACTCCACTCGACCTCATTTCTTCTATAATGAGTATATTATGCGCATATTGCTAGCATGTGGAGTAACAGCCCCTGATTCAGCAACATCTACACCAAAATGCATTGACTCCACTACCATCAAGCGCATGAAACTTCCTCCTCCCTATGTTCAGATTATGCCATTCGAACAATGGCAACAACGAGGTACACAAGCACAACAAGCTCCATCTTCCCGACCTCGTTCCGGAGAAGTTAGGTTGTTGAAATCTAAGTCGTCTACAAGAGAATCTCTTGAAACCATCGCTCGTAATCAATTCTTACTTGAAGCGAGACTCAAACGTATGGATTCAAAAATTGACAAACGATTCAACCAGGTCAAGTCTTTCTTCAGTGCTATATGGGATGCTATATCATGTAGCACATCTGTCTCTACCCAACATCAAGACCCCGGAAAGCGTCCGGCTCCTCCCACTTTCACTTGGTCAACATCCGAGGAATCTGCTGGTACAAGCGGACAAGGTCATGGAGAGACGTCTAGAGGTGATGACGATGACGATGATGACGATGACGATGATGACGACGATGATGATGAAGATGATGAGGAGGAGATTCAGTCGGACTAAAGCTAGTTTGTTTATTTTTTTTTTAAGTTCTTTAAAAACATCTGTGACACTTGTACTAATTAGTGTCCATCTTATTGAACTATGGCATGTATGGTAGTTTTCAAAACATCTTATGTTTAAATATGTATTATGCATTGTTCTTTTTTGGTTCATATTCTCTTTTGTTTACTCCTTTTTGTCGATGACAAAGGGGGAGAAAGGTGCTAATAATTGTTTGCAGGGAGAAAGGTGCTAATAATTGTCTGCAGGAAATCACATATTCAGGGGGAGATTCAATACTTTAGCTATATATTGTCATCAATCAAAAAGGGGGAGAATGTTGAGTCAAAGCTTCTATGAAGATTTTGATTGCTGACAACAATATAAAGGCAATCGACAAATCAAGACCTACATATGGTACTCTAGATTATAGGTTGATTATTTGATGTTGTAATAGTGATAAACTTGTTAAAATCTATCCTCAAATAATCATGCATCTCAAATATAGTCGATATATATACATTTAAACATCATTGCACATTCACTGTGAAAATTTACACAGACCGGTCGACCGGTTGAAAATGGGGCGGTCGACCGTTTCTGGTAAAGTTGCACAGTAAACGTGCACACATGCACATAACGACTATATATTTAAAATCCTGTCTACCGGTCATTTTTTGACCTGTCGACCGTTTTTAAACAGAAAGCAAGTTTTCCAAAAAGACACTTCTCTTCTCCAAAAGTTGCATCTCCTACCTTTCACCAATAATCACAACTCTTAATGGCAACTGTTTCACCAAGAGTTACAACTATTTCTTCTTATATATACTCATCTAAATCGTTGATTCAAATATGAATTTATATGATTATTATATGCTTTCTCTGATCTTACTTTCTAACATTCTTGCATTCTAAAAGCACTCATTTAATTAATAGCTTATTGAATCATTGAAACTATTTTATACCTTTTGATTCAATAAGCAATATACCTTCTTTAATCTTCACAAAACATCAGTCATATACTTTGAGGATAAGATTATAGGAAGGGTGTACTACTAGTGACAAATCCGTGTTTTCAAGAACACAAGTTGTCAACAACAATTGTATTTGTTTTTGTTGAAGTCCTCGTGTTGTAAGAGGCAAGTGTTGAAGTCCTCGGTGTTGTAAGAGGCAAGTGTTGAAGTCCTCAGTGTATTAGAGGCGTGAAATCCCGTTCGGCTGTTCGGGTATTGTAAACCTGTTCCTCCGGGTGAAGCGAGGTAGTTAATAGTGAAAATCCAGATAGAAGTCTGGGACTGGACGTAGGACGGTGCTCCGAACCGGTATAAAAATCTCTGGTGTGATTTTTCTATTTTCTATTTACAATGCTATTATCATCTATTTCCACATTTGTATTGTAATCCATATTACACGATCCGTGTGTACTATATTAGTACGTGCATTAGTATACTCACCCCCACTTTCAGTTACATTGGATTTGGTATTGTAGTTAATTCATTCAGTTATGTTACGGCGTAAAAAATCGGTTATGCTGTGGGACTATTCAAGTTTTTCTACATTACACTTCGATTGTTTCAAAAAGAAAAGTTCGTCAACATACATGTCGTCCTATTTCAAACTTCCTTTACATTTCAAGTTGAAAATGAGTATCTGAAGAAACACAACAGAGGAAACAAGACTTTATCTACCGACCAGATTTCATCCCATATGAACCATCGGATCACACAAGATCCAAGGGCACACAAGCAATGAGATATTATGATGCGGATCACCGTGTATCTGGGCCTAGCCCATTTTGTATATAAATACATGTAATTTTCTATTTTGTGCTGTACAGATTGTATCAAAAGTTTGTGTAATACAAACTATTTCTTCTTCAAATACAAATCATATCTGATTTCTTATTTGGTATCAGAGCTATTCGCCTAAAGGCATTCTTTTTTCGCTGATCATCACTGAGACGAAGCATGCTCAGAATATATCTTCATCACCGGGGAGTTAACCTCTCTGATCAAGCATAGTTCTTATACCCCATCATCCTAACTGTGCCACGCCAAGAAAGGATCAGAACAGTGTCTTCATCTCCACTTATGGCTGCAACAGTTAAGTGTTTTTCAGATCTAATTGTGCCACGCCAAGAAAGCCCTAGTCAACTTTCTGACTGCATCTTGCTTCGCCAGAATCCTCCCTCTCCTATCCAAGAAACAAGGCAATAATCAGTTCTTATCAAATTTCTACAATGGCTCACGATGATGATGACATAAATCAGCAACATCAAGAAATGAAGTAACAAAAACTGCAACATCCCTTGTCAAACTCAAAAGCAATGTTATAACCATCCCTCTCGACGAAGATAACTACATCTTGTGGAAGTACCAAATTGACACAGCCTTGAAGGGACATGGCCTTCAAGATTATATCAAAGGCACAATCCCCATCCCACCTATCATGAAGGAAGACGGAGAAGGAAACACTGTTAACAACCCAGAATATGCCAATTATAAAAAACAAGACAGTCTGCTATCTTTATGGTTACTATCTTCTATAAGTACTAGTCTATTGTGACAAGTCGTTGGATGTAATTCCTCTCATGAAATATGGTAACGTATTGAACAAATCTTCAATTCACAATCGGCAGCGAGGATAATGCATTACAAAAGGTAGTTACAAAGTGCAAGAAAAGAATATACGAGCATGAGGGACTGTCTTGCTAAAATCAAGAACTTGTGTGATAGACTAAGTGCTGTAGGTCACAAGATATCAGACAGTGAACAAATTCTTACTATAACTAATGGTCTAGACGAAGAATGCGAGTCAGTGGTTACCTTCATCGCATCACAAAAAACACTTCCAGATTTACAATATGTACAGTTTGCCCTTACTGCTCATGAAGGTAGAATAGAGCAAAGAAAGGCAATACAATCAGAAATGTCTGTCAACTATGCATCTGGGTTCAATTCAAGAAACAAGAATCAGCAAAAACTTGCACAAAACCAAACCCCAAGATCAGACAGTCAACAACAAAGAAGTAATCAACCACAAAGAGGAAGAGGCAGAGGTAGAAACAACTATAATAACAGAGTGAAGTGTCAAATATGTGAGAAGTTTGGCCATGCAGCCGACAAGTGTTTTTTCAGATTCAACTCAATTTAACATAGGACAGTCAAGTCAAAAAGGGCTTAATGCCAACATGGCTCAAATAAATCAACAGCTAAAGACCAACAGTGATGGTTTCAAGACACAAGGCAGCAATGGTGATGACTTGGTCAAATCAGAGGATCTAAACATTGAAGACTGGTACCCAGATTCAGGAGCGACAAATCACATCACCAACAACCTTCAAAACTTGAATCTTGGCAACAAAAGTTACTCAGGTATGGAAGCTATACATATCAATGGTGAAGCTATAAGTATATCACATGTTGGAATTGGCAGTATTATAGGTAAGAGGGAATTATTTTTAAATAACCTATTAAGAGTACCCAAAATCAAGAAAAACTTGATAAGCGTTTCTCAATTTGCCAACGACAATAATGTATACTTCAAGTTTCACCCTAATTTTTGCTTAGTTAGGGATTTGCTAAATAAAAACGTATTGTTACAGGGTAGTTTGGACAAGGGCTTATACAAATTCACTTCCATCAAGTCGAATAAAGGCCATATAGGAAGAAACTGGTGTAATCATATCAATACTAGCACGTTAAATAGAGGAAATACTCTTGAATGTTGGCACAAGAGACTGGGACATCCCAGTAATGACATTATAAAAAGGATTATGATAGATAACAAAGTAAAATTTGATGATATACCTGTTTCTGAAATTTGCACACACTGCCAGATTGGCAAAATACACAAATTACCATTTACTAGATCTGAAACAGTGCTCAGACAGCCACTGAATCCGATTGCAGCAGACCTATGGGGTCCAGCACCACATGACTCGTCTTCTGGCCACAGGTACTATCTTTCTTTGGTTGATGCTTATTCTAGGTATGCATGGATATTCTTCCTTAAATCAAAATATGAAACTTCCAGCATAGTAAAGCAATTTATTACACTAGTAGAAAAACAAATTAATCATAGTGTAAAAATTTTCCAAAGTGATGGAGGAAAGGAGTTTTTACCTCTTAAAGATTTTATCCAAGAAAAAGGCATTTTTCATA
Organism: Allium cepa; assembly: GCA_030765085.1. NCBI lineage: Eukaryota > Viridiplantae > Streptophyta > Magnoliopsida > Asparagales > Amaryllidaceae > Allium > Allium cepa. The sequence goes on along the minus strand of CM060943.1, from coordinate 866,289,079 downwards.
GAGTTACATGTCCTCATACATCAGAACAAAATGGGTTAGTCGAAAGAAAGCATAGACATATAGTAGATGCTGGTCTAACACTAATGTCACAAGCTTCTATGCCCATGAAATACTGGAATGATGCATTTTACACATTAGTTTATCCCATAAACAGAATGCCCACTAAAGTTTTAAAGGACACATGCCCCTACGAGAAGCTTTGTGATATAAAACCCAACTATGATTTTTTGAAAACTTTTGGGTGTCTTTGTTTCCCATATCTTAGGCCTTATAACGGACATAAGTTAAGTTTGAGGTCAAGTCCTTGTACTTTCCTGGGCTATACTAATAATCAAAAAGGATATAAATGTCTAGATGACAAGGGAAGAATTTATATCCCAAGACATGTTGTGTTTAATGAACACATTTTTCCTTTTGCAGAAAAAGGTGTTACTGTAGGAAAAAAATCAGATACAACAAACATTACAATTCAATCCATTCCAGTCTTGCCTAAACATTTTACCACAAACAAGAATGACAAGGATCAAACCCTCACAGAAAAACATGCATCTGATACAAGGTCAGAATACAGTTCAGAGAACTCATATTCAGACATGCTACCACAACTATATGAAGGCACATAACAAACTGATAGCAACGGGAACAACACTTCAAATGAGAATAAAGTAATAGAAAACACAGAAAACACATCAAGTGAAAGTGATCAGGAACAACAACAAAATGCTACAGCTACTGGTCACCATATGACAACAAGGTCAAAGAGTGGAATTTTTAAACCAAAAATATGCTCAGTTTCTATCAGTAATGCAGAGCCACAAAGTTATGAACAAGCCATCAAACATGATGAATGGAAAAAGGCCATGGATGAGGAATATCATGCACTCATAAAAATCAAACATGGAGCTTAGTTAATCAGCCAAAACACAAAAGCATTGTGGGATGCAAGTGGACCTACAAGATTAAGAAAAATGCTGATGGCAGCATAGCCAAGCACAAAGCCAGATTGGTCGCAAAAGGCTATTCACAGTAGTTTGGTTTTGACTTCAACGAAACTTTCTCTCCTGTTGTCAAACCTACCACCATTCGACTTATGCTAACCCTAGCATTATGCAATAATTGGAAAATTAGACAGCTAGATGTGTGCAATGCCTTTTTAAATGGAGACCTTCATGAAGAAGTTTTTATGCAGCAACCAGAAGGGTACATCACAGAAGATAATAAAGTATGCAGACTACACAAAGCCATTTATGGCTTAAAGCAGGCATCAAGGTCATGGCATGAAAAAATGAAAGCAACTCTTTCGAAATTTGGATTCACTCCCACCAAATCAGACAATTCATTATATATGAAGAACAATGGCAACACCATTTATCTACTTGTCTACGTCGATGACATCATTATTACTGGTGATAATGATAATGAAATTTTAAACACAACATAGTTACTCGATAAAACATTTGCCATCAAGGATCTAGGGGACATAAACTATTTTCTGGGTATACAAGTTACCAAAAAATCTAAGTCAGAACTATTTCTATCCCAAAAGAAATACATTGGTGAAATTCTCAAAAGAGCCAACATGAATGAAGCCAAATCTTTACCTACTCCTATGATCACTAACTTGAATTTATCAAAGCACAGAGGTGAAGCAATCGAAAACACTAAACAATACAGAAGTATCATTGGTGCTCTACAATACGTCACTATAACTAGACCCGACATCTACTATAGTGTAAATAAAGTTTGTCAACACATGCAAAATCCTCTCGACGAACACCGGAAGGAAGTCAAACGTATGCTTTGATACTTAAAAGGGACTCAAAATCATGGCTTATCTCTAGAGGCTTGAATTGACGTAAATATAAATGCTTACAGCGATGCAGATTGGGCAAGTGACGTGGATGACCGCAGATCTACCTCTAGATACTGTGTATTTCTCGGACCAAATCCGATTTCATGGTGCACGAAAAAGCAAGCAACCACATCTCTCTCAAGCATGGAGGCAGAGTATAGGTTACTCGCAAGCGTCACTGCCGAAATAGCTTGGATAGAAACCTTAATGTCAGAATTAGGGTTCAACATTCGAAGGAAGCCAATCGTGTGGTGCGACAATCTGAGCACTATTTCTCTCTCTGCAAACCCCATTCAACACTCACGTAAAAAACACATCGTGATTGATTTGCATTTTGTATGCGACTGAACAGAAGCTGGAAGATTGGACGTAAGGCACGTTCCCACATACTATCAACGTGCCGACATTTTAACCAAGGCTCCCTCAGCCAAAAATTTCGTCAGATGAAAAGAGGAATTGAAAGTTTCACAAGACGAAGATGAGAAAAGGGGAAATAAGAAAACCCTAGATAAAATTGAGGGCGGCTATCTGAAGAAACACAACAGAGGAAACAAGACTTTATCTACCGACCAGATTTCATCCCATATGAACCATCAGATCACATAAGATCCAAGGGCACACAAGCAATGAGATATTATGATGCGGATCACCGTGTATCTAGGCCTAGCCCATTTTGTATATAAATACATGTAATTTTCTATTTTTTGTTGTACAGATTGTATCAACAGTTTGTGTAATACAAACTAGTTCTTCTTTAAATACAAATCATATCTGATTTCTGATTATGAGAATCAATTATTTATATATTTGGTTGACAAAGTTTTCCAAATCCAATTTGCCGATCAACATAAAGTTCAGTCAATTGTTTTCATATTTAGATGCAAATGATTTGTTAAATCAACTTTTATGTCTTTTAAGCATTTGATCGATCGTCTTGTACCATATTTTCACTATCGACAAATTTAACATTCAAAATAATAACTGCATTGGCATCCTCCACGTAAGAATCGAAAAAAATAATAGAAGAGAAATACGACATATACACTAAATGATAAAAAATTACAGTTTAATAACTTATATTGACATTTTCTATTACAACATTATCAAATTTTACGCCCTCTAAATATAATAATCATGAGATCGTTTGTATATGAGAAGGAAACATATCGATGTTCAATTTGTTAAAAATACAAATTTTAACCCATGAAAAGGAAACTAAATTCTTTGTGATCATTATAGTTGGGATTATCCACTAAATATTCACCTTCCATCATCTACTAAGTAGAAAGATTTTTTTATTTTAAGATTTGGATCAATTGAGAAGTACATACAATTTGCTATTAAGAATAGATGAGAAATACTGCTTTGTAGGGCTAAGTTGTGTAGGGCTGAGTGAAAGAATAAAACATGGTGGCCATAAGTACATAAAAAATAATGATATCTAATAAAATTATAATGGTGACTGGAAGACAAAAACTAGGTGCCAATAGAAGCATACTTCTTAAATGAAAACTTTGCTCTAAACCAAATATATATGTCAGTTTCCTTATCATTATGTTTTTACTATGAAAACCTATAATATTTTGTGTTATATTTACTTAGAACCAATGAAACATAAGCACATATCATTTTTAATTACATAAATGAACTTCAAAAAATATAGAAGCTCATATTGATGGTTGAATGAAGACTAACTGACGAAATTCATTTTTTATTTTATATATTAAACAAGATGGAGAATTAAAAATTATAATAAATGCTTAGGATAGTACTATAGCTTTAATTATATATATATATATATATATATATATATAATACTTCACTACAACAAAGATATCATTTTACAACATCGATTTTGCAACAGTTCATCAAAGTGCTGTAAAAATGGTATATCTTTCATAACGTTTTGTAAAAAAATGTTGTATCAGAATTTTCCAAACAACGTTCTGTGTACAAATATTGTAAAATAAAAAAACTCTATAATGTTTGTTAAAACTATCGTAGTAAACAACTTTTAACAATGACTATTCTACATCGTTTTATATTTACATTTTCATAACATATATGTAATATAATTGAAATATGCAACTAACGAAGTATTTTTTTTAAACATTGTAAATTTGTAGTGCTCAACAATATTTATTAAACGTTGTAAACTGAAAGTTAAACAATAACAAAAACCAATTGTAAATACAATTTTTTCTATTTACAATATCTACGTAATGTTTTCTCAATTCATATTTACAACGATGTTAATTTTACATTGTTACTAACATTATATTTGACAACCTTTTGTTGATGTTGTCAATCTCATATTTCAATAATATATTAGTAGCATTGCCATAAGTATGTTTTTTTACGTTTATATGATATTTTTAAAGGTTTTAAAAATGGAAAAACTTTAAATATTATAAAAACAAAATGTTTAACAACTTCACCTTGATGTATTAATTTTCTATACCAAACCTAATGTAACGACCCGTAATTTTCGACAATTAAAAATAGTAAATTTAATAAGATTTTTGTAATTAAATGTTGGAAGAAATTAAAATTTAAAATTTGTAACTGAGCAATACTAAAATGAAATGCAACAATGTTAATTAAAGCTAATTATTAACAACGTGAATGGAATTCCAATTAATTGAAATAGTGTAAGGTTATAATTGGTTATAAAGTGAACATAGGAAAAAGAATGAAAATATCGAATTCATTAATGTAATAATATATTGTTAATGGAAATTGAACAAAATTAATGTTATGAAAGAAATGGTAACATTTATTTGTAAGTAATAAACTTATAAATGTAATTAAAGGCTAATGGTGACAATTAATATATATATTACCTATTTATTTGGTCTATTAAATTTAATTGGAAATAAATGGCAATTAATTCCCTTAATTAGTGTAGTTAATGTTGGTTTAATTAATAATGGCAAAAAGTTTGATTCTATATAATGTAACCGATGTAATTTTTTTCATAGTTTGACCTTTGATTTGAATAAAAGGATGGAAATTAGTTTACTAAAATTTATTGGAATTGGAAATTTTAATAAGTGAACTTATAACAATCAGTGAAATAGAAAGGTAAGATGAAATGGTAAAATATTGATGTGATGGAAGATATAACAATGTTGACCATGTATGTAAGGTAATAATTGATTTAATAAGAGAATGAAACCAAGGTATAATTAATTAAGATTTTAATTATAATTAATGTGTGAAATTGACCAAAATTCAATAAAATGGAAATATACTAGTTAATACAAATAAAGGATGGAAATTGGAGTATATTAACGTAATAAAATGTAAAACAAATGTTAACTATGTTATTAGGCCATAAGTTTGGACCATAAATAATATTCTAAAACAACAAACTATAATGAAATGGAAGGTTCTAACGCGTATTAGAATATAATTTAATAACAGGAATTGGAATAATAAATGTCATTTTTAATGATGAGTTAAATGAATATTGATTGATAGAGAAAAACATTTATTTAGTATGTAATTTAATGCTTGTTGAATCCTGTAATTTTATAAACGTATTTGCATGACTATAATTAAGGATTACAATGTTTATGTATTTATTTAATTAATTTCATCAATTATGGTCTGTTTTGAAGTGGAAGATTAAAACTAATTGGAAATAAATTTATTGAAATCTTTCAATTGAAAAAGGAAAAAGAAACAAAGTGCTATTAATGAATTTAATATAAGAATATTTTCATTTGGAATGTACAATATTTGGAAACATAAGAATGGATTTAATATTGTATAAGTTGATCATTTTAGAATGTAGGAATGTTTACATTTATGAATTGCAAGTAACGAATAAGCATTTTAAGGAAAATAAAATAATGTTTAAGGAAAATAAAGTGAACATTTCCATTCCGAATATAAATGTAACGTTGTAAAAAGATAAAACTGAACTTTTAAAACAACATTTTGTGGTAGTTAAATAGTAGGCATAGGCTGCACGGAAATGATTTTATTGCTAATCATGAAATTTAAAATAAATTAAATATTTGAGTTCATAACTACGTGTCAAGAAAATTTTTGTTTTTAAATTTGAATTTTTAAATCATGATTCATATTTTTCTATGTAACGGCAGTCGCCATTATGTAAATTGGTGTGTTCAAATTTAGTTATGTTATGGTAATTAAATCTTTAATGAATGTTAAATTTTGTAAGTTTGGGGTTAACAAAATTAATTGAGTGAACAAATATTTTTAAATTTGAATTCCAAAAGTTTGTTTATAGAGTAGAGTTGGTCCATTAGTTCCCTTTCTAATTAATAATTGTCACACTTTTTTTCATTATTTCCTCATTTGTTCCGTAGCTCATTTCCATTTACATTGTCTAAAGCCTTTTCGTACCATGAACATTAGCTATGTAACGAGACGGATTTTGCCCGCTCGAAAATCGACATCCATACTTTACATCGTACTCGAATGCCGTAGATTCGACCGTTCAAATCCGATTCGTCGGAGCTTATAACAACATTAAGTAAACAACACAGCGGAATAAAAGAATAATACATTGATATACAGCTTTGATACAATATCTGATACAACAGATGATCCAATAGATATCAATATACATCAGAGATATGATACAATAAATAGCAGCGAAAAAGAAAATAGATGACATCTAGCAGCGGAACAATATAACTCTAAGATATTCTTCAAAAGAGAACTCCGAGAACTGCAACTCCATCTCCAAGAATCAATCCAGCAATAGCTCGAACCCCCAATAATCACCTAGCATAAGCAAGACTGGTGTGGTCCAAAGACTGAACTAACTCCAGATAATCTACTAAACCTGACTATCTGAAAAACCCAACTCTAGACTGCTCGTGTAGAAAATAATGAGCACCCAGAGTTTAGGAAAGAAACAATAAACTCCGGATCAGTCGTGGGACTGGTGTGAGCAACAAAAACAGTTTATTTATCTTTAAAATCAAAATAGAGGAATATTTTAAAGTCAATTCGCAATGCTTTTAGAAAATGAGACTACCATAAGACCTCCCGCCACACACACAATGCAAACGCAGACTTGGAGGAGATTTCTTCTTATGTTAGTCAAAGATGCTTGATACGCATTAAAAAGAAACATTTGATATTATTACTAGTGCATAGTGTAGAACAAATCATTTCGAAAGTAGAATATAAATCTTAGCCAGCATAGGTACCATTATAGTATGCTTACTATAGCTACCATATTAAATGGCAGGTTCTACAACTAAAACCGTACAAGTCTCGTATTGTTTCTTTGGATTTCCAACGAATGGTCAGGCCAAGGAACTTCCCATTGCCACATGAGAACGCCTCTGGATGGACGTCCCCGAGAACCAAACCGGATCTCTGCCAACACAAGGCCGGGTTACCCCTAACTGAGTAACAACTGACCGAATATGCCATCCCCTGGTCCTTTGGGACCTTTTACCGAGCGCTCGTAATCAATTCACACAATCATAAAGTGTTTTCAACATGAGTAAGTATCTGGGCTCCATACCATGATACCACCCTTTTCCAGAAGGAAATGCACATATCCTAAAGGGCGCTACCCCTCATAACCTTGCTGCATCTCTCCTGTTTTGACCATTCCCGAGGTGTGAGGCTCGACGAAGTCATGTCCACAAAAACATACTTTATACAAAAGCCATGCTTTGAGTCAACAAATGATCATAGAAATGATCACCAAGATAGACGATCAAATAAATGATCCTATAACAAATGATCAACACAATGATCATTTCACAGTAACACTCAGCATGTCACATTACCAAATTGGGAATATATCGCTGATAACCTTCAACTACATAACCTCTGAGCTCGTACGTCTCAGAAAAGGGTGTTAAGCTAAGAGAATAAATTCTCCGCCACCAACAGAAATATATTTGAAAGAAATCGGCTTTACATCTCAATTTGTAATGTCAGACATACAATCCATACAAGTCTGTTCCGGGCTCGAACAGAACCGAAGGCACTTACAAAGAAGTCCTTGCAATCCGGATATTCACAATCCCGATCGGATTTCCCATCACTTAGGGAGTCTCTATACCGTTGCAACTCAGTGCAGAGACAATCGATAGGTCATACTATGTTCTTGCAAATACCCGGTCTTCAACACCGGTCTTCAAATGCTATCCATAACGACGTATCACATATTCGGAATGGGTTATACGACCCAAAGGTCCTTTCCCGGCTAAACCGAATAGTAAGCGCAACATTTATAACATATGGATAAGGAATTTCAATTAAGTCACAACTTAATAATCCAAAACTTTTCTCTCAAATGGTTTAAACAAATTACCATTTCAAATCTTTTTAACAAAAGATTAATTTCACAAAATTCCATTTACGGATTTCAAAACAATTTCCATTTCAATTGGATTAACTCGTTAAATCTTTAAATCAAAGATTTAACTCATAGCTTTCAAAATTCGATTAACTTGTTGAATCTTTAAATCAAAGATTCAACTTATAGCTTTCAAAATCATTTCTAAAGATTCATTCATAGCCTTTCAAAAACAATTTCAATTCAAGTTGGATTAACTCATTCGGTCTTTGAATCAAAGATTTATTTCATAGCTTTCAAAACATTTCAATTCTATTTCAGCTTGAAACCTTTTCAACATAATTGGGAGATCTTTTCTTTAAATGAAAGCTGTTATTATTTGAAAACAAGTAGTATTCGTTTCGAAGAAATTCGATCTTATTTATACAAGTTAAATCTTTTGGGTTAATTCAAATTCCCAAAATAACACCTCAAAAATGGTTTAAAAACACATATAACTTATTATAAGTTGAATAACTTTTCTTTATATCCTAGTTTCCAAATCATAGAATTCAATTTCAAATATTGAATTCAAATTTAAATCAAAATATTTAAATTTCAAAACTCAATCAAGTTATCCAAACTATATTTCATCTTTGAAATTCCATTTCAAAAGCTTTTCACTTTTATCTCAATCCATTTTCAAAACATTTGAATTCAAATATTCAATTTTATAAATCATTTTAAAATCTATGACTTAATCGATTTCCTCGTGAAATCCATATTTGTGTGTGTATGGTGTGGTCCAGGGGTTTAACATAATAGTGCAATATCATTCAATCATCACAGATTTAAGTACAACAATATCTTTGATAAGCGGTATAACTATAACGCTTATCGTCAATTCACAGATTCACAGATAATATAACAATGTACATAAATGGATAAATCATACACAGTCACAGAACAAAATATTACCGATCAAATAAGACAGTCAATTCAAGATTTCTCATACAATACAATGCAATATAATCATTCATAAGTAAGGTCAAGCATTTAATAATCATTTATAAACAGGATTAATTTATCGTTTAATCCTAATCAATACAATTTATTTCAAGTAAATTAATTACTTATGAATTTAATTATCCAATCCTGATTTATTTTACAAATCATTTGATATAAATTTATTTATCTAACACTTTAATTAATTAAATTATTCTTAATTAATCATATTAATTAATTAAATCTTTAAACCAATTTCATAATTAATCATTCAAATTAACTTAAGTAGTTAATAACAAATTTATCAATCACTTAAACATTATTAATTCAACTCTAATTACTATTTTAAAGTAATCCGTCTTAATTAATTTCCAAAATAAGTAATCAATATCAATTAGTCATCTTAATTGGTTACAACCATTTATTTACTTTAAATTAATTACAAGATTAATTAATTCTAAATTAATAAACATCCCTTAATAACTTAATTAATTTAAATCATAAATTAATTAACTTATTAATTTAACCATTTAATTACCTTAAAAATTAGATGGATTATAAATCATTAAACCTTAATTATCTTTAAAACTCGTTTTAGTAATGATTTAATTATCATACTCAAATACATTTTAAAAACATGTTGTTTCAAATTCACTTTTAAATTCTATTTCATATTAAAAGAATTTGAAATAACTACAAATTTAACTTTACAATTTTAACCAAGTTAAAACTCTTTTTTTTTTAAATTAAATTTTATAAAACATTTATCTTTATACAGAAATTTATAATAGAGTTTAAATCAATCATTTAAATTCAAAACATTTTAAATTAATGCTTTAACCCCTTTTTAAAGTAGTTCAAATAATTAAATTTTTTTATAAAACATTCTTTAATTCAAACTAGGATACAAAAATAAATTTGGATTCATCTTTCAAATTCTAGTTTTAAACATTATGTTAAAACCTGGTTTCAAATCTTCAAAATCTGTTCAAATTCAAACAGACAGGTTAATTAAAAACCTGTAGCATTCAAATGACCCGAGGCAATTAAATTTTTGCTTCGAGTCCATCCCATTCCTGCTTCGAGAAAAACGCAGGAATTACTCGAGATAAACTCGCGTGCAACCCTGTTCCACCCAGCTTCTTCCCCCACTTCCCAAACTCACTGATACGAACGCGCCACGTGGACGTGTACAACGCCGCTGGCGATCTTCCGGCACCGCCACTACGTCGAACAAGTCGACGCTTTCCCACGTGCAGATCTCCGACCATCAGAACCTCCATCTTCATCGCGTATTTGAATTCAAGTGTCAAGTCAAACCTGGAACCCATGAACTGGAACCACCACCAATCCCTGGAAAACTCTCGTCCCCGCCGCCTCGTCCACCAGTGGCCATGTATTTCCAACCACGGCTTCACTTGACACCCCTCTATCGACCACCAACGTCCGGTTGCACTCGGTCGACCACAAAGGTCGAGCGAATTAAATCAAGTCCCCACGTCCAAATTAGGTTTAGAAACTTTGAACCACGGCCATCGCCACCACCGTCATCACTGACGCCACCACCCATTTTTCCCAGCACCTCCATAAGCTCCCGCGTCTCCAGCCCAAATCCTGACCTCTCCCATCATCGTGACCGACCACGGCGACTCGAAATGCCCAAAACAGATAAACACAAATTGCCCTTAATCCCAATCACTAAAAATCTGAATTACTGCTTTAAAATTCATATTAATGTGTGTGAATTCGACTTACATACCTGAATTCATGGAACCAGAGATTTATATTTTGACAAATTTTGAGTTTGCCCAGTTTCTTCTTGGTTTCCAGAAGCACTTCAAAATTTCTTCAACTTAATTAAATTTGTACCTTAAGTATATGTTATACTAACAATGTTTGTTTTAATGCTAAGCCCAACCATTGAGTAAATCAAATGCAATTGAGTTTTGAAACAAAAATCTGATGCTTTCAAAAACTAAGACAGAGGACAAAATGAACATCAGGTCGCACCCATTATTTAAACTTATTCAGAGAATTACGTGTATATATACACACATTTCACAGCTATAAGTACCCCAGATTTTACCATACAACTAAATTGAAGCTTAAAATATTATATATGAAGTTACTCACTTGTATTTTTGGAAGAAGAACAGAGAAGACTCAGGCTTGAAACTGGAAATGCTTCAGGTCTGAATTATTGGAAACTTTGCTTGATGTTTTGAGTTTGAGTGATGTTACTTCTGATTTTTCTTTCTTTTTTGATTGAAGACATGTTTTCCTTTATGCTTTGCACTGGCTTTGATATTGAACGAAATGGTGAAGTAGATGTATAAAAAGATAGTGTGCAGGTGATATTTTATTTGTACAATGTGATATTATTTTTCTTCCTTCTGTACAAACCAGGTAGAGATTTGATAGTGAGTATGGAGGCTGATGATTTCAGTCATGGGCTAGAGATATAATGTTATGTACTAAGGTATGTTGCATTTATTGCTTGTGTTCCCTACTTAGCTTACATGCATATCTTATTTGCTTTTACTTATCATGTTTTGAAAAATATATGTTGTCTTGCATTACCACTTTTGCAAGCCTACTGATCACTTTACATATTTATATTTTTACTTTGCTTTGGTTTTGTTTCACTTTCGCACTATACATTCTTATGTCCTTCAGCCTTGCATATCTACATGCTTACCATTTCTTTACTTTATTTTGTACTTGTTGATTCTTTTGCATACTTATGTATTTGTTTGTTATTTTGTTTAAAACTAATACCTGTTGTCTTGTTTGTTTGATTCCATACTTAACTTTTATTTATCTCTATTTATAACTCAAATATTTATTTTACTTCTATTTTTAGTTTAAATATTTATCATGAATTTTACTTTAATAATTATTGTTTTATTTTTCTATATACGCATACATATATAACCCAAATTATCATCATTTATAAATTTTTAAATCCATTTATTTATTTATTTTTCAAAATCATTTATTTAAGATTTTATTTAAAATCCAATATATACATATATATTCACATATATACAAAATTTCAAATCCATATGACTTTATATATTTTCTATTTGAATCGAGGAAACTCGCTTCCATTTATAATTAATTTTATAAATTTTTATTCAAAATTTCATTTAATTATCAATTTAAATTAAATTAAAATCTAGGGTCGTTACAAACTTCCCCCCTTAAAAGAATTTCGTCCTCGAAATTCGCAGGCACGAAAACAACACAGAGATAGATTCAAAGATAGAGAAATATCTTTTCAGATCAAACTGGATATCAATTCTGCATTTGGCTCACCAAATCAGAATATCAACAATAGATACAAGAAATTATAATAAAATTTCAAATTTTGGTTTTAAACAAAATCATTTTATCGATACAATTCTTATCATTCTTCATATTCTATTAATCAAGTTAACTCAATTTAAAATTTCTAATTCCAAATTCATTAAGGTTTAAATCAAAATGCTGATAAGAAACCGATGAAGATACGAAGTAAGAATTTCCTACAACAATTCGTAGAGCATCACCACACCAAAACTTCTTCTTGTAGCTGGTACGAAGCAATCAAAAGAATTTGGAAACGAACCAAAGAAAATTGATAGAGAAAGTTATTTCCACCGTTGTTACAGAGTTTTGACTAATTATAGTCGTATTTCCCTGTCCCCTATCTCGTTCTCTTCTTGCACTCATACTTACTATCAGTAAATAGCAAGAGAATTTACTGAGGCGTTAAAACGGATATCTTAGGGATTACTCATTCTAGGGTATACTTCACCCTATCTCTAATGAGTTACTTAATGTGTTATACTCCTGAGCTAAAGTTTTACCTTAGCTCTGATACCAAATGTAACGAGACGGATTTTGCCCGCTCGAAAATCGAAATTCATACTTTACATCGTACTCGAATGCCGTAGATTCGACCGTTCAAATCCGATTCGCCGGAGCTTATAACAACATTAAGTAATCAACACAGCGGAATAAAAGAATAATACATTGATATACAGCTTTGATACAACAGATGATCCAATAGATATCAATATACATCAGAGATATGATACAATAAATAGCAGCGGAAAAGAAAATAGATGACATCTAGCAGCGGAACAATATAACTCTAAGATATTCTTCAAAAGAGAACTCCGAGAACTGCAACTCCATCTCCAAGAATCAATCCAGCAATAGCTCGAACCCCCAATAATCACCTAGCATAAGCAAGACTGGTGTGGTCCAAAGACTGAACTAACTCCAGATAATCTACTAAACCTGACTATCTGAAAAACCCAACTCTAGACTGCTCGTGTAGAAAATAATGAGCACCCAGAGTTTAGGAAAGAAACAATAAACTCCGGATCAGTCGTGGGACTGGTGTGAGCAACAAAAACAGTTTATTTATCTTTAAAATCAAAATAGAGGAATATTTTAAAGTCAATTCGCAATGCTTTTAAAAAATGAGACTACCATAAGACCTCCCGCCACACACACAATGCAAACGCAGACTTGGAGGAGATTTCTTCTTATGTTAGTCAAAGATGCTTGATACGCATTAAAAAGAAACATTTGATATTATTACTAGTGCATAGTGTAGAACAAATCATTTCGAAAGTAGAATATAAATCTTAGCCAGCATAGGTACCATTATAGTATGCTTACTATAGCTACCATATTAAATGGCAGGTTCTACAACTAAAACCGTACAAGTCTCGTATTGTTTCTTTGGATTTCCAACGAATGGTCAGGCCAAGGAACTTCCCATTGCCACATGAGAACGCCTATGGATGGACGTCCCCGAGAACCAAACCGGATCTCTGCCAACACAAGGTCGGGTTACCCCTAACTGAGTAACAACTGACCGAATATGCCATCCCCCGGTCCTTTGGGACCTTTTACCGAGCGCTCGTAATCAATTCACACAATCATAAAGTGTTTTCAACATGAGTAAGTATCTGGGCTCCATACCATGATACCACCCTTTTCCAGAAGGAAATGCACATATCCTAAAGGGCGCTACCCCTCATAACCTTGCCGCATCTCTCCTGTTTTGACCATTCCCGAGGTGTGAGGCTCGACGAAGTCACGTCCACAAAAACATACTTTATACAAAAGCCATGCTTTGGGTCAACACAATGATCATTTCACAGCAACACTCAGCATGTCACATTACCAAATTGGGAATATATCGCTGATAACCTTCAACTACATAACCTCTGAGCTCGTACGTCTCAGAGAAGGGTGTTAAGCTAAGAGAATAAATTCTCCTCCACCAACAGAAATATATTTGAAAGAAATCGGCTTTACATCTCAATTTGTAATGTCAGACATACAATCCATACAAGTCTGTTCCGGGCTCGAACAGAACCGAAGGCACTTACAAAGAAGTCCTTGCAATGCGGATATTCACAATCCCGATCGGATTTCCCATCACTTAGGGAGTCTCTATACCGTTGCAACTCAGCGCAGAGACAATCGATAGGTCATACTATCGTTCTTGCAAATACCCGGTCTTCAACACCGGTCTACAAATGCTATCCATAACGACGTATCACATATTCGGAATGGGTTATACGACCCAAAGGTCCTTTCCCGGCTAACCCGAATAGTAAGCGCAACATTTATAACATATGGATAAGGAATTTCATTTAAGTCACAACTTAATAATCCAAAACTTTTCTTTCAAATGGTTTAAACAAATTACCATTTGAAATCCTTTTAACAAAAGATTAATTTCACAAAATTCCATTTACGGATTTCAAAACAATTTCCATTTCAATTGGATTAACTCGTTAAATCTTTAAATCAAAGATTTAACTCATAGCTTTCAAAATTCGATTAACTTGTTGAATCTTTAAATCAAAGATTCAACTTATAGCTTTCAAAATCATTTCTAAAGATTCATTCATAGCCTTTCAAAAACAATTTCAATTCAAGTTGGATTAACTCATTCGGTCTTTGAATCAAAGATTTATTTCATAGCTTTCAAAACATTTCAATTCTATTTCAGCTTGAAACCTTTTTCAACATAATTGGGAGATCTTTTCTTTAAATGAAAGCTGTTATTATTTGAAAACAAGTAGTTTTCGTTTCGAAGAAATTCGATCTTATTTATACAAGTTAAATCTTTTGGGTTAATTCAAATTCCCAAAATAACACCTCAAAAATGGTTTAAAAACCCATATAACTTATTATAAGTTGAATAACTTTTCTTTATATCCTAGTTTCCAAATCATAGAATTCAATTTCAAACATTGAATTCAAATTTAAATCAAAATATTTAAATTTCAAAAATTAATCAAGTTATCCAAACTATATTTCATCTTTGAAATTCCATTTCAAAAGCTTTTCACTTTAATCTCAATCCATTTTCAAAACATTTGAATTCAAATATTCAATTTTATAAATCATTTTAAAATCTGTGACTTAATCTATTTCCTCGTCAAATCCATATTTGTGTGTGTATGGTGTGGTCCAGGGGTTTAACACAATAGTGCAATATCATTCAATCATCACAGATTTAAGTACAACAATATCTTTGATAAGCGGTATAACTATAACGCTTATCGTCAATTCACAGATTCACAGATAATATAACAATGTAAATAAATGGATAAATCATACACAGTCACAGAACAAAATATTACCGATCAAATAAGACAGTCAATTAATGATTTCTCATACAATACAATGCAATATAATCATTCATAAGTAAGGTCAAGCATTTAATAATCATTTATAAACATGATTAATTTATCGTTTAATCCTAATCAATACAATTTATTTCAAGTAAATTAATTACTTATGAATTTAATTATCCAATCCTGAATTATTTTACAAATCATTTGATATAAATTTATTTATCTAACACTTTAATTAATTAAATTATTCTTAATTAATCATATTAATTAATTAAATCTTTAAACCAATTTCATAATTAATCATTCAAATTAACTTAAGTAGTTAATAACAAATTTATCAATCACTTAAACATTATTAATTCAACTCTAATTACTATTTTAAAGTAATCCGTCTTAATTAATTTCCAAAATAAGTAATCAATATCAATTAGTCATCTTAATTGGTTACAACCATTTATTTACTTTAAATTAATTACAAGATTAATTAATTCTAAATTAATAAACATCCCTTAATAACTTAATTAATTTAAATCATAAATTAATTAACTTATTAATTTGACCATTTAATTACCTTAAAAATTAGATGGATTATAAATCATTAAACCTTAATTATCTTTAAAACATCGTTTTAGTAATGATTTAATTATCATACTCAAATACATTTTAAAAACATGTTGTTTCAAATTCACTTTTAAATTCTATTTCATATTAAAAGAATTTGAAATAACTATAAATTTAACTTTACAATTTTAACCAAGTTAAAACTCTTTTTTTTAAATTAAATTTTATAAAACATTTATCTTTATACAGAAATTTATACTAGAGTTTAAATCAATCATTTAAATTCAAAACATTTTAAATTAATGCTTTAACCCCTTTTTAAAGTAGTTCAAATAATTAAATTTTTTTATAAAACATTCTTTAATTCAAACTAGGATACAAAAATAAATTTGGATTCATCTTTCAAATTCTAGTTTTAAACATTATGTTAAAACCTGGTTTCAAATCTTCAAAATCTATTCAAATTCAAACAGACAGGTTAATTAAAAACCTGTAACATTCAAATGACCCGAGGCAATTAAATTTTTGCTTCGAGTCCATCCCCTTCCTGCTTCGAGCAAAACGCAGGAATTACTCGAGATAAACTCGCGTGCAACCCTGTTCCACCCAGCTTCTTCCCCCACTTCCCAAACTCACTGATACGAACGCGCCACGTGCACGTGTACAACGCCGTTGGCGATCTTCCGGCACCGCCACTACGTCGAACAAGTCGAAGCTTTCCCACGTGCAGATCTCCGACCATCAGAACCTCCATCTTCATCGCGTATTTGAATTCAAGTGTCAAGTCAAACCTGGAACCCATGAACTGGAACCACCACCAATCCCTGGAAAACTCTCGTCCCCGCCGCCTCGTCCACCAGTGGCCATGGATTTCCAACCACGGCTTCACTTGACACCCCTCTATCGACCACCAACGTCCGGTTGCAATCGGTCGACCACAAAGGTCGAGCGAATTAAATCAAGTCCCCACGTCCAAATTAGGTTTAGAAACTTTGAACCACGGCCATCGCCACCACCGTCATCACTGACGCCACCACCCATTTTTCCCAGCACCTCCATAAGCTCCCGCGTCTCCAGCCCAAATCCTGACCTCTCCACCATCGTGACCGACCACGGCGACTCGAAATGCCCAAAACAGATAAACACAAATTGCCCTTAATCCCAATCACTAAAAATCTGAATTACTGCTTTAAAATTCATATTAATGTGTGTGAATTCGACTTACATTCCTGAATTCATGGAACCAGAGATTTATATTTTGACAAATTTTGAGTTTGCCCAGTTTCTTCTTGGTTTCCAGAAGCACTTCAAAATTTCTTCAACTTAATTAAATTTGTACCTTAAGTATATGTTATACTAACAATGTTTGTTTTAATGCTAAGCCCAACCATTGAGTAAATCAAATGCAATTGAGTTTTGAAACAATAATCTGATGCTTTCAAAAACTAAGACAGAGGACAAAATGAACATCAGGTCGCACCCATTATTTAAACTTATTTAGAGAATTACGTGTATATATACACACATTTCATAGCTATAAGTACCCCAGATTTTACCATACAACTAAATTGAAGCTTAAAATATTATATATGAAGTTACTCACTTGTATTTTTGGAAGAAGAACAGAGAAGACTCAGGCTTGAAACTGGAAATGCTTCATGTCCGAATTATTGGAAACTTTGCTTGATGTTTTGAGTTTGAGTGATGTTACTTCTGATTTTTCTTTCTTTTTTTGATTGAAGACATATTTTCCTTTAAGCTTTGCACTGGCTTTGATTTTGAACGAAATGGTGAAGTAGATGTATAAAAAGATAGTGTGCAGGTGATATTTTATTTGTACAATGTGATATTATTTTTCTTCCTTCTGTACAAACTAGGTAGAGATTTGATAGTGAGTATGGAGGCTGATGATTTCAGTCATGGGCTAGAGATATAATATTATGTACTAAGGTATGTTGCATTTATTGCTTGTGTTCCCTACTTAGCTTACATGCATATTTTATTTGCTTTTACTTATCATGTTTTGAAAAATATATGTTGTCTTGCATTACCACTTTTGCAAGCCTACTGATCACTTTACATATTTATATTTTTACTTTGCTTTGGTTTTGTTTCACTTTCACACTATACATTCTTATGTCCTTCATCCTTGCATATCTACATGCTTACCATTTCTTTACTTTATTTTGTACTTGTTGATTCTTTTGCATACTTATGTATTTGTTTGTTATTTTGTTTACAACTAATACCTGTTGTCTTGTTTGTTTGATTCCATACGTAACTTTTATTTATCTCTATTTATAACTCAAATATTTATTTTACTTCTATTTTTAGTTTAAATATTTATCATGAATTTTACTTTAATAATTATTGTTTTATTTTTCTATATACACATACATATATAACTCAAATTATCATCATTTATAAATTTTTAAATCAATTTATTTATTTATTTTTCAAAATCATTTATTTAAGATTTTATTTAAAATCCAATATATACATATAAATTCACATATATACAAAATTTCAAATCCATATGACTTTATATATTTTCTATTTGAATCGAGGAAACTCGCTTCCATTTATAATTAATTTTATAAATTTTTATTCAAAATTTCATTTGATTATCAATTTAAATTAAATTAAAAACTAGGGTCGTTACAAGCTACTTTTCATATTTTTCATTCTTTACTTCACCTCTTTTAATACCTACTTTTTTTAGGGTTGTTCATATTTTTACTCTATTTCAATTCCTACTTTGTTTATGTTTAGCTTTATTAGCTTTTCACTAGTTTTAATCTTCATTTTTGTAGCTTCATTTCATTTTTTAAATCTCATCTTCTATAGCTTCATTTTTTTGTCACTCTTCACCTTCCTTCTTCCTTTTTTTCATGTTTCTTCTTCAAATCTCCTTTCTCTCTTTTTTTCCAAAGATGTTTTTGTCTTTTCTTCTTCTTATTCTTAATCTTCTTCTTCTTTTTTAAAGCATCCTTTTTCTTTTTTGCAATTCTTCTTCTTATTTAATTTTTTTCTTTTTTAAACCTTCTCTTCTTTCCATGTCTTTTTCTTTAAATCTAGATCTGTATAATCTTCTCTCCAAAACTTTCTATAAAAAAAGGTTAGGATAGCAAGGAAACAAAACAAAATGAGAAAGTAGTTGCAGATCCAAATCTTGCTAGAAAAGAGAAAGCAAAAAGGTGAGTAATTCAACCCACTCACGCAATACTAAAAATTCCATTTCAAGTTAAATAAAATATATGATGTGATATATAATTTTTTTTATTATTGTTTGTTGATTTAATTTGACATTTGAATTAATATTGAATTTGAATTGACATTTAATTTCATATTGGAATTTAATTGATAGTTAAACCCCAATATTAATAATATTATATATTGAAATATATTGGTTGATTTGGATATGTTTGACATGGATGCTTATTGATTGATATGTTGGATGTATGGTTGTTTACTTATTTTAATATGTCCATGATATCGTCTTGCATATTATTAACATCATTTAAGGGGTCCTCTGAATCATTTTAGAATTGAATAATTAAGACATTTAAATTATGGGTTGAAATGATATATATCAATACAATTTCTTGAATTTGGATTATTTATTGAATTTGAATTATTTAAAAAGTTTTAGCTTAATTTAAACTTCGGATTTATTTCAATTAAAGTGGTTAAATTTGGTATTTCGAATTATTTGAAATCTCGTAAATCACTGCACTCACATTGTACACTTGATAGGAGATGAAAAATCCCATAACTTCTCTGAAGACATTGCACTCATAATTTTATTTGAGATTGACTAGACTTACATAGGAATTTTTAGTTCTGACTTGAATTTATTGTTTTTCATTATGCTTGGGCTAGTCTGAGCTTTTTCAGTGTATTGAGGACCACTTTATTTTCTAGAGGACAAAGACGAAAATTCAGTATATTATTGCTATTTATTATTATTATTCCACCGCTTATTATGTTCCGCTGCATTATTTTTTTATTTTCTGATGTATGTATAACTCGGATTTGAATTGTAAAAGTATAATCAAATGTTACTTGTAAAGCAGCTTCATGAACTATTTATTTGACTGTTATATTTTGTTATCTGCTGCGAGATTCTATTCTATGTTTAGTTTTTTTCCTTCTTTTATATTTTTTTATCCCATTAACAATCCTTCCTTTTGAATAGTTTGAATTAAACATGTGTGGTTTATTGTCCATTTAAATCGTCCAAAAAGGCGGGTCGTTACAGTTGGTATCAAAGCTTTGGTTTAGATATACCTTAGCCTGTTGGGGTTAACTCATTAGAGATGGGGTAGTAAAAGCCTAGAATGAGTTGTCTGAGTGTATACACGAGAGCACGTAATTTTTAGTGTTATGAAAAAATGTTTTATATAAGTTTTTAAATGAAAGTATTTTTCCTAATATTATATGATATATATATATATATATATAAAGGAATAGATTTTTATAACTGATATAGTTATTTGTAATGTGTTTGATTTATGGGGTAATATTTAGTTATTATCATTTATTGTTCATTAGTCTAGTTTTTGTCAGTTTATGAGCATTGGCTAATTATTGTTGATTGAATTAATAGATTAAACGCTAGACTAATAATGGTGTATTAAGGAGAATAAAATGAATATTTTGGATAATTATTTATGGAATTGAAATGTTTTGTTGTGAAAGTTATTGTTTGTTGATTGGTAGTTTCAACTATTGAAATAAAATGGAATATTTGGATATTTAGATAGTCAAAACTTATGAACTAATATATAAGTTGAAACTTAGTAATTATGTTGAATTATGTAGTTGAATTTGATAACCTTAATTGGAAAGCAAGAGAAACAAGGTTAATTTGTTATAGTTGAGTAGAATTATTGTATACATTATTGGCATGTAATGTAATAATATTAAAAATTAAAATTGTGAACTTAGTTAACATTTATGAAATGTGTCATAAATAAATTGAAAGATTAAGGTGAACTAAAAATGAAATGAATATAAATAAAGTCATGCCTTGTAAAATTGTTTATGAAATAAATGGAAGTTGCAACAAATGGTTATAATTAAAGTTGTGATAACTTTAAGCCCAAGTAATGTTTATAAAAGAATTTAAGCTTTTATAAATTGGTTATGAACTTAAGAAAATTCCTTATGAAATGATTTTCTTATAAGTGTAGTTGAGAAATATTACACGAGAAATGAATGTAATTTATATTAAAGAGAAATATAAGCAATACTATGAGAATGAATATATTAATATTTTACATTTAATGGAGAAATTCTGTGAAACAAATATTGAAGTATGAAGTGATATTTGTGTTAATCAATGAGATTGAAAAATGAATTTCATTGAAATGTAATTGCGATGATTCAAATTAGAATAAATACGTAAGTTGTGCGTATATTATTTTATTCGCATAATTAATTTGATCCCAATTTGAGTACATAAGTTCGAGGTGAATTACACCATTTCGCGTTAGGATTTTTCATTCGATTCTTGATGGCGAATATTTGATATGGTTTTTGATTTGATTTTAGAATTCTCTATCATATCATATGGGTTTGAAAGGAAAATGATAGTTTCTAGAAACCATATCGAAGTCTGCATTAGGCAAGTTAAATGGACAATACTAGTTTGAAAGCGAACTTGTGTGATCGAGCGAGCGATCGAATGTGATTTTTGTGAAATGATGACATATGTACATCTAATGTTCTAATATTATTGATATGCTTTGGCACTAAAGTCGAAAGTTGTTGAGTTGGATATCTTCGTAATTTAAATTGGAATATTTCTTGTATGCAAAACTACAATTAATTTAAAACCATTTTTCAAAAACTATTTACTTTTATTTTTCATATACAAACTATTTTCTTTTATTTTTATTATACAAACTATTTATTCTATTTTATTTACAAAACTATTTTACATATTTATTTGCAAAACTATTTTACACACTATTTTATTTACAAATTATTTTACAAAATAATTTTATATACCAAACTATTTCACAAAACAATTTATATACGACACTATTCTAAATTCAAAACCTTTTATAAAGCAAGGATATTGAATCTCATATGACTTTCCATATAGCGAAATTGATTTAGAAAAATTTTGATTCTTGTATAAGATGGACTTTATATAAGTACAAGTGATTTTGAAACCGTTGATTTTGGAAGGTATTCGATCTGAAGAGATAAATCTTATATATAACGGAAGTTATATAAGAATGATTTGATATATTCGGGATTATTGATTTTGGAAAGTACTTTATCTGAAAATGAAATCTTATATATAATGGAATTTATATAAGAATGTTTGATATATTCGAGATCATTGATTTTGGAAAGTACTTTATCTGAAAATGAAATCTTATATATAATGGAATTTATATAAGTGCGATATTTGAAGCTATGATTTTGAAAGGGTACTATATATGGTATGTTATATTTTGAAGTAAGAGGTATAAGGAAGTACCCTCCGCGAAGAAGTATAATATGATATGCTTTGACCCAGATGGACTTTTAGAATCCAGGAATGGATTCGGCCAATAAACCCTAATGGACTTGGATGAATTCAGAAATGGATTCGAACAGATATGGTTGTCTGGACTTAAACTCATGAGTTCCTCGATTTTATTTCCAAGATAGATGGTTCTTTAGTTTACCCAATGGAGGAGCTTTCGATCCTGGGATCAGTTGTTTATGGATCTTCCAAGAAGGAAGTGCATCCATTGCGTAAATCATTGAATCAGCAGGGTACCACTGTAGCAGGGGTCGATGGTCCCTTGTTTACGAACTGGATACGATATTTTTCTTAAATATGGAAGGTAGAAGGATCTTCTAGAAAGTTTTGTGTCCATTGCGTAAATGCTGAATCAGCAGTGTGCAACTGCTATTGTATTATCATCATTTGACATTGGATTTTGAGCGTACTTCTCATACCTATTTTTAAGTATTTTTCACTGGGCGTTGAAACAGGTCTTTGGACAATTATAGCCTTGCGCCAGATCAACGCATGGCCAAAGCCTGCAAGAACGAGGATAAACTGTTAAGACATCGAGTTATAAAAGTATTTTGATAAAGTATTATATAAAAGATATTTTGATCATTTTTTTCAATTCTAAATACTTTAAAATGTTTAAAATATTGTTTATTCATGTACAACATGGTTTAATAGTAAATTATTAGTGTTGTAAATATTTGAGAAGTTATTTATTAAATAAAACATATTTAAAGTAAATGGTTATTGATTTAGTAATAACGTTTGAAAAGTATGTTGAGATTAAACTAATAAATTTGAAAAGTATCTTGAGATTAAACTAATAAATATTTAAATGGTATTTATAAATGAAGCAAGGAATTTTACAAATGAATTTTTTGAAAAGTATTAAAGATGGTTGATTTGAAAATGTAGCTTTCAAATGAATTTTTGAAGTAAAATTTATGTAAGTTTCTTTGAATGTATAATTTAAAGATGTTATATAAATGGAAAAAAATTTGATTTGCGAAGTTTATTTATAGTAATATGCTTGACAAATAAATGTGAATCCCTATTTTGGAAGCATAATTTGGAATATTTACTTGATTTCAAAGTACTAATAGTAATTTTATTGATTTATTTACTGTTTGAATTTTAGTATTAAACCATAATAGATCTTTTTCCATGATTTGAATATACATTTTTAAAACAAATGTGTAAAATTAATTATG
Organism: Allium cepa; assembly: GCA_030765085.1. NCBI lineage: Eukaryota > Viridiplantae > Streptophyta > Magnoliopsida > Asparagales > Amaryllidaceae > Allium > Allium cepa. The sequence continues at coordinate 866,264,997 of CM060943.1, read as the reverse complement.
AAGATATGAAATTTTATACTTTGATTTAGAAATTTAATGTAAGATTTGAGTATACTATTAGTTTCAATTTAATAATCTTAAGTTTATACTTATTTTAAAAATAATGAGTCTAATAAATCTATGGTTTTAAGAAACTTTATTTTAAAAGCTTATCGTAAAGTTTTGATATAAATTTCTAACATTGTTTTAGACTTTTGAAAAACCTTTACATAATGCTATGATGATGTTTTAAATATATCTTATATTTTTACTATATGGATAAGGTTAAATGTTTTAATTGAATTTTTAGAGATATTGAAATATTTCCTTTCTCTTCAAGGGCGAATACCAAAAACTTAAATTTTTATTCAATAACCGAATTAAGTTATAAAAAGTAAGGCTATAGAGCTTAAGTTATATTTTTTGAAATGATTCATTAATGACTTAAATACTTAATGGAAAACAAATTATGTAAGTGATTGATCTCTATATAAATAAATGAATGGAAAAGTAAATAATGAGAAGAAAAAAAACCAATAAAATAAACTAAAGTAAATTTTAATTAGAATTTAAATTATTGTAATGGAATAAAATTTTAACTATTTAATAACTGAAACTTCTAAAGTTGAAACTAAGAAATTAAACGCTAAGTTATAAATGAAATATACAAGAAATTTGAAATTTGTAACTTGTAAACAAAAAGGATATGAAAATAAGAAATGATAACTATTGAACATTTATTTACTAAAATGGAATAAGACAAACTTATGTAACTTTCGATTACATTCTTAAATATATATATATAACTTACCAGAATATTAAAAGTTGTAATGTTAAATAAGGATATGTAAGGGAATATTATACAAGAAAAACATAAATAATGAAAGTGTTCAGTGAAATTTACTTTTATAAGTAAGAAATTTGATATGAAATAGTTATAAACCTGAGTTATTATTGTAGTACTACTTAATAAAATGAAACAGAAAGTGAATATTGTAAGCAAAGAATTATGAACTTAAAGTTAATGTTTGAAGCTATTGATAATTAAAGTAAATAATTAAATGAATACTATATTAAATTTAATGATTTTAGCTTCAGAAAAGTTTGATTACTTTGACCCTTGTGAAGAATCTATGCTTGTTTGCAAAGATTGTTGTTATGTTGTGTTGATTTATTTTGATTTTATATGATGATGGTTTGCTTTTGGTTGAAAGTGATTGTTGTTATGTTATGTTAATTGTTTGTTGTTAATTTAAAACAATATAATCATTTCACTTCTATTTAATTATTAACCTCTTTGGATTATATTGGTGGAATACAGGTTATGGAAGCAATTACCATTGCTTTTGGTTTTATAAAATAAACGTTATTTGCCCGACAAATAGGCACGTTCTTGGATTACAATTTTCTAGCGATATTATATTGTTTCCCCCGCTGTTGGGATATATTATTTTGAAAATATATGATATATTTTGTTACTAGATATTATGATTTCTCCCGAGCCTCCCCGTACAAATGAGACACTGCCGAAATTTTTCGTGAATTTTGGACATAGAATTTTTTTGGGAAATATTTTCCAAACTTTTGTTAATTTGAATTTAAGTTTAATATTTTGAATAATATATATTAATTACTTAATTCTTTCTTTTCCTTTTTGTCTTTTCAGGAACGAAAAGTTTTGGGTGGGGGAGAGTGTAAAGACCCATATTTTTCGATAACTAATGATAGTAAATTTAATAATATTTTTGTAATTAAATGCTGGAAGAAATTAAATTTAAGATTTTTAACTGGAATAATACTAAAATGAAATGCAACAATGTTAATTAAAGCTAATTATTAACAATTTGAATGGAATTCCAATTAATTGATATAGTGTAAGGTTATACTTGGTTATAAAGTGAACATAAGAAAAATAATGAATTCATTAATGAAATAATATATTGTTAATGGAAATTGAATAAAATTAATATTACGAAAGAAATGGTAATATTTGTTTGTAAGTAATAAACTTTTAAATGTAATTAAGGCTAGTGGTGACAATTATTATATATATTACCTATTTATTTGGTATATTAAATTTAATTGGAAATAAACAGCAATTAATTCCCTTAATTAGTGCAAATAATGTAGGTTTAATTGATAATGGTAAAAATGTTGATTCTATACAATGCAACCAATGTAAATTTTTATCATAGTATGATCTTTGATTTGAATAAAAGGATGGAAATCAGTTTGCTTAAATTTATTGGAATTGGAGACTTTAATAAGTGAATTTATTACAATTAATGAAATAAAAGGTTATGTAAATGAAAGGTAAGATGAAATGATAAAATATTAATGTAATGGAAGATATAACAATGTTGACTATGTATGTAAGGTAATAATTGATTCAATAGAGAATGAAACAAGGTAAATAAATTAATTGAGAATTTAATTATAATTAATGTGTGAAATTGACCTAAATTCAATAAAATGGAAATATAGTAGTTAATAAAAATAAAGGATAGAAATTGAAGTATACTAACGTAATGAAATGTAAAAACAAATGTTAACTTTGTTATTAGATCATAAGTTTGGACCATAAATAAAATTCTAAAACAACAAACTACAATGAAGCAGAAGTGGAAAGTTCTAACGCGTATGAGAATATAATTAAATAATAGGAATTGGAATAATAAATTTCATTTTTAATGATGAGTTAAATGAATATTGATCGTGTGACGCCCCACCTCTATGCCCACGCAAGCCAAGGACACTATAGGGTAATGCCGTCAACTAACACGGAGAATAAGGCTAGTTAGGAGCGACCATCTATAGCCTTGCTCTAACTATCTATCGAATACATCGACAATAGACATACCAAGCAGGTCGACATACCCAATGAATACTTAAAATAAAATTATAGGTGGTTAGAGGATCTATCAGAACAGAATATAACAATTCAAATGTAATGTACATCACAGAACAGTAGATCATCATATACACATATATTGATGCATAGCAGAGTTTACAAACTGATACACGTCAGGTGGTATAGCAAACCACAATATACAGACGAATTCAAAATAATACATATCAGAGTTGCAACAAAATAGGACTACACAAAAAGCTATGACAAAAAGAAGCTAGCGGAGTAGTCCATGCGGAAGCAACATAGGCTAAGTCCAAATGCACCTAACCTGAAACATCTCGGTCTGACCCGAGTATAAAATACATGGGTCAGTTTAGCTAACCAAATCAGTTAGATAAACTGAACAACAATAACCTGCAAGGTCACAAAGTATAACAAATATCTCTAAAAGAGATAACACAATCATCTAACAAAAGATGAATCATATCATAACAAGCCTCGTATCATCGGCAACTTAGAGAAACAAAGGATAGGAATATCCCAAAACAAGCCAAAAAGGCAATAACAAATACCAATGAAGGTAATACAAGTTCCACAATGTAATCGCTACATATCGTGATGCTCAAAAAGACCAACACCGAAGGGCGATACCTAGGGAATATACATATCAATGAAACATCATAAAATTTGCACATGCTCAGTGCTGTATAAACAAGGATCCATAAGCCCGAAGGCTCCAAACCCAAATATCACTCGAGCGGCTCATAAAGACCAACTCCGAAAGCGACACTATTAGGGTAACAAACCCGTAGGCACAAACCCGAAGGTACAAACCTGAAGGCAACATACCCGAAGGCAACAAACCTGAAGGAGACAGTCCAAAGACACTATCCCAAAAGCAACAAACCGTAGTGGTGAAGGTCCGGAGGCCCAATACTGGACACCACTAACTGGCAGAATGTGTCATAACTCTCGAAAAGGAATCCGAAAAGTGGTAACGTGAGTCCCATAACCACTTGTTCGCACTAAATGGTTTAATATTAGTTAGTTAATTTCACATTCAAAGCGGTACAAAGTTTACCTCGTTTCATCGGTAAACCAGACCAAAAGGCCAAAACGATCAATGGAATAGGTCGGGGATTAATCGGAAAGACAAACGCGCGGATTCGTGGTCCCTGTTTTACTTAACCATTTAATCTCCCTTCTACTCCGCTCGAAGTGCGAAATTGTGTGTGTACGTTTTAAATAGAATTTATAAATTAGAGAAGCAAGCTTTTAACATAATTTAAAAGAATATTTTATAAAAATCCGTGGGTGAAGTCAAAAAGGAATAACAATTCAAATACATCGACAATAGACAAACCACGCAGGTCGACATACCCAATGAATACTTAAAACAAAACCATAAGTGGTTGGAGGATCTATCAGAACAGAATATAACAATTCAAATGTAATGTACATCACAGAACAGTAGATCATCATATGCACATATATTGATACATAACAGAGTTTACAAACTGATACTCGTCAAGTGGTATGGCAAACCACAATATACAGACGAATTCAAAATAATACATATCAGAGTTACAAAAAAATAGGACTACACAAAAAGCTATGACAAAAAGAAGCTAGCGGAGTAGTCCATGCGGAAGCAACATAGGCTAAGTCCAAATGCACCTAACCTGAAACATCTCGGTCTGACCCGAGTATAAAATACATGGGTCAGTTTAGCTAACCAAATCAGTTAGATAAACTGAACAACAATAACCTACAAGGTCACAAAGTATAACAATAATCTCTAAAAGAGATAACACAATCATCTAACAAAAGATGAATCATATCATAACAAGCCTCGTATCATCGGCAACCCAGGGAAACAAAGGATAAGAATATCCCAAAACAAGTCAAAAAGGCAATAACAAATACCAATTAAGGTAACACAAGTTCCACAAGGTAATCACTACATATCGTGCGGCTCAAAAAGACCAACATCGAAGGGCGATACCTAGGGAATATACATATCAATGAAACATCATAAAATTTGCACGTGCTCAGTGCTGTATAAACAAGGATCCATAAGCCCGAAGGCTCCAAACCCAAATATCACTCGAGTGGCTCATAAAGACCAACTCTGAAAGCGACACTATTAGGGCAACAAACCCGAAGGCACAAACCCGAAGGTACAAACCCGAAGGCAACATACCCGAAGGCAACATACCCCAAACCTGAAGGAGACAGTCCGAAGACACTATCCCAAAGGCAATAAACCATAGTGGTGAAGGTCCAGAGGCCCAGTACTGGACACCACTAACTGGCAGAATGTGTCACAACTCTAGAAAAAGAATCCGAAAAGTGGTAACGTGAGTCCCATAATCACTCGTTCGCACTAAACGGTTTACTATCCGTTAGTTAATTTCACACTCAACGTATTACAAAGTTTACCTCGTTTCATCGGTAAACCAGACCAAAAGGCCAAAACGATCATTCGAACAGGTCGGGGATTAATCGGAAAGATAAACGCGCGAATTCATAGTACCTGTTTTACTTAACCATTTAATCTTCTTTCCACTCCGCTCGAAGTTCGAAATTGTGTGTGTGCGTTTTAAATAGAATTTATAAATTAGAGAAGCAAGCTTTTAACACAATTTAAAAGATTATTTTATAAAAATCCGTGGGTGAAGTCAAAAAGGAATCATCAAGGTCAAATATGCATAAACAACTAATTGGAATCGACTCAGATCGATAAAAGTTGGAATCACAAACAAATTGGCAAAGTAGGAAAAACAGGGAAACAGGAGCAGGTCGGTTGACCGGAAACTGAGTTCGGTTGACCGAAATAGCCCAAAAATGTTTCGGGCTCCAGCTCGATCTACCGGACCAGGGGTTCGATCGGCTGAACTGCAAAGTTCTGCAATTCCTGCCCTATTTTATCGAGGTGCCAAACTCTTCCAAAACGCAACCGGTCGAGCAATGGACCTAAGGAGCTTTTGCCAATCGATAACTCAACCCCATTGGCTCTCCGATTCATCACCAAAAACATGTTCAAACATCAAAGTTAGGATCTTTAAAAATTGAACCCAAACACTAAAAATTTGGATATTCACCAATTCAATCCAAACCAAAAGCAAGTGCACATGAAGAAGTGTTAGTAATTCATACCCAACATTCAAAGATAGATATAAGCATAGATGTGAGTTAAAAATCTCACCTTTTAACTCAAAAACAAAGAAGAAGAAGCTCAATTGCAAGGAGAAGACCAACCACTCTCCACTTCAACTCTACTAGCTTCAATCTAGGATCAAAACAAGTATTTTCCTAAGTTAGGTTTAGGAAACATTCTGAAATTGAATGAGAAAGAGTTGGAGAAGATGAAGAGGAGGCTTACTAATAGCTTCTCTTTGATTTTGGAGCAAGAATTCAAGTTGCAAGAAGAAACTAGGGCTCGGAATTTCTAATTCCTCTTCCTTTCCCCCATTTTCAGTTTTAGCTCAAGTTTGGAGGTGAAAATAAGTGAATGGAAAGAGATGGGCTGAGCTAGGGTATTTAGTTAGTTAGTGGGCTGAACCCAAACCCAAAACCCAACTAGAAAAAGTAGCAAAATTCAACTTACTCCAAACATATCAAAGCTTATACTCAAAAAGATCGCAAACGCCATTTTGGACACAATGGAGGTGGTTTCAAGTCCAAATTCGGCCATCTGCAAAAAGTAACATTTCAGATGTAAAAATCCGACTAACGACGCTATATTTAAATAAAACATTTAAATATAAAATCGTTAAATATGCGGGTTGTTACAGATCTCCCCTCCTTACAAAATTGCGTCCTCGCAATTCCTAGAGACGATACTTGTAACAACTACATACATACAACATTCAAAAGAAAAGGAAATTAGCTTGAGATGAAAAGATATTCTCACCATTCCCAAGCAAAGATTGAAAACCCGGATAAGATCGCTCGATATACTCTCTGGTTTCCCAAGTACAGTCATTGGGATTAGCGGACCATTGAACTTTAACGAGCGGCATGTTCTTGTTCCGAAGGTGTCGCACCTCCGTGTCAAGTACGCGAATAGGATGCTCTACAATAGATAAGTCCGGTGAGGCCTCAAGCTCTTGCAAATCAGGAGAATCAATAATAGAATCCGACTCCCGAAGACACTTCCGAAGTTGAGAGACGTGAAACACGTCGTGAATGCCAGATAAATGAGCTGGAAGTGAAACTCTATAAGCCACGGGGCCAATACGTTTAGTAATAGAAAATGGTCCTATAAAGAGAGGAGCCAATTTCCCAGTCATACTGAAACGCATAACCCCCTTCAAAGGAGAAACACGAATAAAGACAAGATTACCAATCGAGAACTCGAGAGGCTTCCTACGGCTGTCCGCGTAGGATTTCCGGCGGCTCTGTGCCTCTTTCATTCTCAACCGAATAAGATCAATCTTCTCGGAAGAATCACGAAGAAAATCTGGACCAAGAATAATCTTCTCCCCAGATTCCAACCAACAAGAAGGTGATCGACATGGCCTTCCATATAAAGCTTCGAAAGGAGCCATACCGATACTAGACTGAAAACTATTATTATAGGAGAACTCTACAAGAGGTAGGTGATCCTCCCAACTACCATCGAAATCAAAAATACAAATACGAAGAAGATCTTCTAAGATACGATTTACCCGTTTAGTCTGTCCGTCAGACTGAGGATGATAAGCTGTGCTAAAATTAAGCTTTGTTCCCAAAGCTTGCTGAAGACTCTTCCAAAAATGAGTAGTGAATAAAGGATCACGGTCACTTACAATAGAACTAGGAACACCGTGAAGTCTCACGACTTCCTTGACATATAACTTAGCCAAATGCGAAGCAGTCCTATTAGACTTAATAGGGATAAAATGAGCAGACTTAGTGAGGCGATCAACAATAACCCAGATACTAGAATGGACTGATCTCGAACGAGGTAGGCCGTCAATGAAATCCATAGAAATCTGATCCCATTTCCATAATGGAATCTCTAGAGGCTGAAGAAGACCCGAAGGACGCTGATGTTCGGCCTTAATACGCTGACAAGTTATGCAATTACTCACATAACTCGCCACATCGCGCTTCATGCCTTCCCAATAATAAAGACGACGCATATCTGCATATATCTTACTACTAGCAGGATGAATGGTATACTTAGAAAAGTGACAGTCATCAAGAATGTCATGCTTAAGTGCAAAATCAGAAGGCACAAAAAGACGGTTCTTCTTGCGACGACTCCTATGAGAATCAATGCTGAAATCCCGCAACGCCTCATCACAGGATCCAAACTCACAAAGCTGAATAAGATGCAACAAATCAGGATCACGCCGCTGAGCATCGGCAATACGATCCAACAAAATGGGTCGAGCTCCCAAACTAAATAATAGAATAGGAGAATCAGAAGATGAACCTCGATCACGAATTTCACAAAAAGATAGAGTCTCAAGAATATCCCATTCGGCAAGCATCATGGAAATAACAGCCGAATGTTTGCGACTAAGCGCATCAGCAACACGATTACCCTTTCTGGGGGTATACTGGATATCAAAATCATAGGAGGCAAGAAACTCGAGCCAACGTTGTTGTCTTATATTGAGTTCCTTCTGAGTGAACAAATACTTCAAAGATTTATGATCGGTATAGAGAATGAAGCACTCGCCCAATAAATAGTGTCGCCAAATCTTCAAGGCAAAGACAATGGCGGCTAACTCAAGATCATGAGTGGCATAGCGAACTTCATTCAGACGCAGTTGCATAGAAGCATAAGCAGCTACCCGATCCTTCTGCATAAGAATAGCAGCGAGACCACTACCTCAAGCATCGGTGTAGACAACAAGATCATGATTCCCTTCGGAAACCACAAAAATAGGAGCATTAGTGAGAAGTTCCTTCAATGTCTGAAAGGAAGCTTCACACTTGTCAGACCAAATAAAACAAATGCCTTTCCGACTAAGGCTGGTGAGAGGAAGCACAACACGGGAAAAATCCTTAATGAACCGACGGTAATAACCCGCCAATCCAAGGAAACTACGAATCTCATGCACATTCTCAGGCCTCTTCCAATTCTGGATGGCCTCGATCTTTGAGGGATCGACAGAAATGCCATCGGAAGATACAACATGGCCTAAGAACTTAACCCTATTCTCCCAAAAATGGCACTTGGAGAATTTGCCTCTAAGCTGATGGTGACGGAGAGTACTCAAGACAATTCTCAAGTGATTAGCGTGCTCAACATCAGACTTAGAATAAATAAGGATATCATCAAGAACACAAGGACGAACTTATCGAGATATTCCCGGAATACCCGATTCATGAGATCAACAAAGAAAGCAACAGCGTTTGTCAACCCGAACGGCATACGAGCCACTCAAAAGAACCATAACGAGTGCGGAAAGCGGTAAGAGGTATGCTATCCTCCGCGATTCGTAACTGATGAAAACCCGTGGCAAGGTCAAGCTGAGAAAAGACCTTAGTACCACTCAATAGATCGAACATATCATCGATCCTAGGAAATGGATACCTATTCCTAATGGTTAACTCGTTAAGCTTGCGATAGTCAATGCAAAGCCTAAGAGTTCCATCAGACTTCTTCACGAAGACGACCGCGGATCCCCACAGAGAAAAACTGGACTGAATCAACTGCTTGGACTCAAGCTCTAAAAGCTGCTTCTTGAGTTCCTCATTTTCCTTTGTAGACATCCTCGTGGGAGGACGACTAACTGGCTGTGCGCCTGGAATGAGATCAATGCGAAACTCAATTGCCCGCTTGGGTGGCAAACCCAAAACAGGCTCAAAAACATCAAAAAAGTCACAAGCAATAGGAATACGAGATATGTCATCATCATCTCGCGAATCAAGAGAATATAAAGCCATTTCGGAATTATCCACATCCCCAAGAAAAGTGATAGCTGAGTAGGCGAATTCGGATGTCGAAGATACAAAATTCTATCCGAACAAATAATCCTGGCATCATATCTCACTAGCCAGTCCATTCCTAAAATCATATCAAATCCCAGACAAGAAATAACGTGCAGATTCGCACGAAAGGAAAAACCGCATAAAACAATATCAACATCATCACAAAGCATACTACGGGTCGCGGATCCCCTAATAGGATTCGCAATCCTTAAAGAAGTAACCAAACAAGAAACATCCAAGGATAAATCATCGACGAGCTTCTTCGATACGAAGGAATGTGAAGCACCCGTATCGAAAAGAACTCGTATACTATGGTCATGAAATAAAATAGAACCTTCCAAAATAGATGGAGATATACCTATGGGCTGAGAAGGACCTTCAAAAGCCTTAGCAGCATAAATCTTGCTAGACTTGGCACCAGTCGAAACAGTAGGGCAAGTGGAAACATGATGACCTTCCTTCTTGCAGTAACGGCAGAAGAGAGGCTTGGAACAAGCTCGAATCATATGATCAGGAGAACCACAATTTAAACACTTCCGAACGAAAGGTGTTCCAGCAGACTGAGGTTAAGAACTAGAACCACCAGTTTTCTTCTTCTTAGAAGGAAAAGACCTTGACTTCTGGAATGGAAACTGCTTCTTGTTGGGGTTCTTGGAAACCTCAACATCATCACCACTATCACATTCCTTCTCGACGGCTTCAAGATGAAGCGCAGAATCAACCAACTCCTCAAAAGAAAGCTTAAGCTGGAGCAACAAAGACTTCTTAAGATATTTCTTAAGACCAGAGACAAACTTCAAATTCTTCTTATAAGAAGTGCTAATGAATTCAAGACCATACTTAGATAAAGCCTCGAGTGATGCAACAGACTCAGAAACAGAAGACTTCCCTTATTTCAACTCAAGGAAGCGACGAGTCAATAAAACTTCTTTAGATTCACGAACGAATTTGAGTTCAAATCACTCCCGAAACTGAGTCCAAGAAAGAGTAGACTCATCAATTTAGGCTACAAGAAGCTCATACCAATCAAGAGCACGCCTTTGTAATAAGCTAGAAGTTACAAGAACACTATCATGATCAGAAAGATCCATGCGAGAGAAAATACGCTCGCACGTGTGAAACCAAGCTTGGACTTCAAGAACAGACTCGGAGCCCTTAAACGCCTTTCCTCCAAGATGAGAAAAATCACTACACAGACGTGCAAAGGCAGACTTGTGAGGTGCAGAAACTCGAGGAGGAACTGGAGGCTGAGTGCTCCTAAACAACTCCAAAAACTAATCGGCAGACATATAAACGCCATACGGATATGAGCCAATGGATTGCCCAGCATCCGAACGTCGTCCCCTGCCTCTTCCAGCCATACGCTGAAAGTTAATATAAGAACAAGATTATTCACAAGGCAGATATCACCAATCCAAATATGGAATACTACGGAACAAATGCATTCGTAGACGTATTCCAAATTTCTATCTAACCTTTGATGGTAGAAGGAATAGAGAGACACGATAATTCAAAGATTTGTATCGCTTATACGCTTTGATGTACCGGAATATGTGCATCTATTCTGTGTTTATCATACTTTGTTTTGAACTCAGCTCTGATACTAAGCTGTGACGCCCCACCTCTATACCCACGCTAGCCAAGGACATTATAGGGTAATGCCGTCAACTAACACGGAGAATAAGGTTGGTTAGGAGCGACCATCTATAGCCTTGCTCTAACTATCTATTGAATACATCGACAATAGACAAACCACGCAGGTCGAAATACCCAATGAATACTTAAAACAAAACCATAAGTGGTTGGAGGGTCTATCAGAACAGAATATAACAATTCAAATGTAATGTACATCACAGAACAGTAGATCATCATATACACATATATTGATACATAACAGAGTTTACAAACTGATACTCGTCAAGTGGTATGGCAAACCACAATATACAGACGAATTCAAAATAATACATATCAGAGTTACAAAAAAATAGGACTACACAAAAAGCTATGACAAAAAGAAGCTAGCGGAGTAGTCCATGCGAAAGCAACATAGGCTAAGTCCAAATGCACATAACCTGAAACATCTCGGTCTGACCCGAGTATAAAATACACGGGTCAGTCTAGTTAAACAAATCAGTTAGATAAACTAAACAACAATAACCTGCAAGGTCACAAAGTATAACAAATATCTCTAAAAGAGATAACACAATCATCTAACAAAAGATGAATCATATCATAACAAGCCTCGTATCATCGGCAACTTAGAGAAACAAAGGATAGGAATATCCCAAAACAAGCCAAAAAGGCAATAACAAATACCAATGAAGGTAACACAAGTTCCACAATGTAATCGCTACATATCGTGATGCTCAAAAAGACCAACACCGAAGGGCGATACCTAGGGAATATACATATCAATGAAACATCATAAAATTTGCACGTGCTCAGTGCTGTATAAACAAGGATCCATAAGCCCGAAGGCTCCAAACCCAAATATCACTCGAGCGGCTCATAAAGACCAACTCCGAAAGCGACACTATTAGGGTAACAAACCCGTAGGCACAAACCCGAAGGTACAAACCTGAAGGCAACATACCCAAAGGCAACAAACCTGAAGGAGACAGTCCAAAGACACTATCCCAAAAGCAACAAACCGTAGTGGTGAAGGTCCGGAGGCCCAATACTGGACACCACTAACTAGCAGAATGTGTCACAACTCTCGAAAAGGAATCCGAAAAGTGGTAACGTGAGTCCCATAACCACTTGTTCGCACTAAATGGTTTAATATTAGTTAGTTAATTTCACATTCAAAGCGGTACAAAGTTTACTTCGTTTCATCGGTAAACCAGACCAAAAGGCCAAAACGATCAATGGAATAGGTCGGGGATTAATCGGAAAGATAAACGCGCGGATTCGTGGTCCCTGTTTTACTTAACCATTTAATCTCCCTTCTACTCCGCTCGAAGTGCGAAATTGTGTGTGTACGTTTTAAATAGAATTTATAAATTAGAGAAGCAAGCTTTTAACATAATTTAAAAGAATATTTTATAAAAATCCGTGGGTGAAGTCAAAAAGGAATCATCAAGGTCAAATATGCATAAAAAACTAATTGGAATCGACTTAGATCGATAAAAGTTGGAATCACAAACAAATAGGCGAAGTAGGAAAAACAGGGAAACAAGAGCAGGTCGGTTGACCGGACCCTGAGTTCGGTTGATCGAAATGGCCCAAAAATGTTTCAGGCTCCAGCTCGGTCGACCAGACCAGGGGTTCGGTCGGCCGAACTGCAAAGTTCTGCAATTCCTGCCCTATTTCATCGAAGTGCCAAACTCTCCCAAAACGCAACCGGTCGAGCAATGGAACTAAGGAGCTTTTGCCAATCGATAACTCAACCCCATTGGCTCTTTGATTCATCACCAATATCATGTTCAAACATCAAAGTTAGGATCTTCAAAGAATTGAACCCAAACACTAAAAAATTGGATATTCGCCAATTCAATCCAAACCAAAAGCAAATGCACATGAACAAGTGTTAGGAATTCATACCCAACAATCAAAGATAGATATAAGCATAGATGTGAGATAAAAATCTCACCTTTTAACACAAAAACAAAGAAGAAGAAGCTCAGTTGCAAGGAGAAGACCAACCACTCTCCACTTCAACTCTACTAGCTTCAATCTAGGATCAAAACAAGTATTTTCCTAAGTTAGGTTTAGGAAACATTCTAAAATTGAATGAGAAAAAGTTGGAGAAGTTGAAGAGGAGGCTTACCAATAGCTTCTCTTTGATTTGGTGCAAGAATTCAAGTTGCAAGAAGAAACTAAGGCTTGGAAGTTCTAATTCCACTTCCTTTCCCCCATTTTCAGTTTTAGCTCAAGTTTGGAGGTGAAAATAAGTGAATGGAAAGAGATGGGCTGAGCTAGGGTATTTAGTTAGTTAGTGGGTTGAACCCAAACCCAAAACCCAACTAGAAAAAGTAGCAAAATTCAACTTACTCCAAACATATCAAATCTTATACTCAAAAAGATCGCAAACACCATTTTGGACTCAATGGAGGTGGTTTCGAGTCCAAATTCGACCATTTGCAAAAAGTAACATTTCGGACCCAAAATCCGACTAACGACGCTATATTTAAATAAAACATTTAAATATAAAATCATTAAATATGCGGGTTGTTACAGATCGATAGAGAAAAACATTTATTTAGTATGTAATTTAACGATTTTTGGATACTGTAATTTTATAAATGTGTTTGCATGAATATAAATAAGGATTACAATGTTCACGTATTTATTTAATTGATTTCATCAATTAGGGTCTATTTTGAAGTAGAAGGTTAAAATTAATTGGAAATAAATTTATTCAAATCTTTCAATTGAAAAAGGAGAAAGAAACAAATTGCAATTAATAAATTTAATGTAAGAATGTTTTCTTTTGGAATGTAAATTATTTGGAAATATAAGAATGGATTTAATATTGTATAAGTTGATCATTTTAGAAGATAGGAATGTTTGCATTTATGAATTGCATGTTACGTATAAGCATTTTAAGGAAAATAAAAGAATGTTTGAGGAAAATAAAGTAAACGTTTCCATTCTGGATATAAATGTAACGTTTTAAAAAGAGAAAATTGAATTTTAAAAAAACATTTTACGGAAGTTAAATAGCAGGCATAGGTTGCACGGAAAGGATTTTATTGCTACCTTTAAATTTAAAATAAATTAAATATTTGAGCTCATAATTATGTGTCGAGAAAACTATTGTTTTTAAATTTGAATTTTTAAACCATGGTTCATATTTTTTTTATGTAGCGGTGGTCCCCGTTATGTAAAATGGCGTGTTCAAATTGGGTTATGTTGTGGTAATTAAATCTTTAATGAATGTCAAATTTTGTATGTTTGGGGTTAACAAAATTAATTGAGTGAAGAAATATTTTGAAATTTGAATTCCAAGAGTTTGTTTATAGAGTAGAGTTGGTCCATTCATTCCCTTTCTAATTAATAATTGTCATACTTATTTTCATTGTTTCCTCATTTGTTCCATAACTCATTTCCATTTACATTCTCTAAATCTTTTTCATTTCATTAACGTTACCTACTTTTTATATTTTTAGTTCTTTACTTCACCTCTTTTAATACCTATCCTTTTTTAGGGTTTTTCATATTTTTACTTTATTTCAATTCTTACTTTGTTTATATTTAGTCTTATTAGCTTTTCACTAGTTTCAATCTTCATTCTTGTAGCTTCATTTCATTTTTTTTAAATTTCATCATTTATAGCTTCATTTTTTGTCTCGCTTAACCTTCCTCCATTTTTTTTTCATGTTTCTTCTTCGAATCTCCTTTCTCTCCTTTTTTTCCAAAGTTTTCTTCTCTTTTCTTCTTCTTATTCTTCAAATTGTTTTCTTCTTATTCAAAGCTTCCTTTCCTTTTTTTCAATCCTTCTTCTTCTTTAATTTTTTTCTTTTTCAAACCTTCTCTTCTTTCCATGTCCTTTTCCTTCAAATCAGATCTATATAATCTTCTCTCCAAAACTTTTTATAAAAAAAGATTATGATAGCAAGGGAACAAAAAAATGAGAAAGTAGTTGCAGATCCAAATCTGGCTAGAAAAGGGAAAGAAAAAAGATGAGTGATTCAATCCACTCACGCAATCCTAAAAATTCCGTTGCAAGTTAAATAAAATATATGATGTGACATATAATTTTTTTATTGTTTTTTGTTGATTTAAGTTGACTTTTGAATTGACATTTAATTTTATATTGAAATTTAATTGATAGTTAAACCCCGATATTGATAACTATTATATGTTGAAATATATTGGTTGATTTGGATGTTTACTGAAATGGATGCTTATTGATTGATGTGTTGGATCTATGGTTGTTTACTTATTTTAATATGTCCATGTTATCATCTTGTATATTATTGACATCATTTAAGGGGTCCTTTGAATCATTTTAGGATTGAATAATTAAGACATTTAAATTATGGGTTGAAATGATATATACCAATACAATTTCTTAAATTAGGATTATTTATTGAAACTGAATTATTTAAAAAGTTTTAGTTTTTAACTTAAACATCGGATTTATTTTAAATAAAGTAGTTAAAATTGGTATTTCGAATTATTTGAAATCTCGTAAATTACTGCACTCACGTTGTACACTTGATAGGAGATAATTCAGTACACTTAATAAGAGATGATAGGAGATGAAGCCATTGCACTCATATTTTTATTTGAGATTGATTTGACTTACATAGGAATTTTTAGTTAACTCGAACGAATTGTTTTTCATTTTTCTCGGGTCAGTTTAGGCTTTTTCAGTGTATTGAAGACCATTTTATTTTCTAGAGGACGAAGACGAATATTTAGTATATTATTTCAATTTATTATTATTATTCCACTGCTTATTGTATTTTGTTGCATTATTTTTTATTTTTTGATGTGTGTATAACTCTGACTGGAATTTTAAAAGTATAATCTAATGTCATTTGTAAAACAACTTCATGAACTATTTGTTTAATTATTATATTTTTTCTTTCCGCTGCAAGATTCTTTTTTTGTTTTTTCCTTCTTTTCTATTATTTTCTTCTTTACCCCATTAACAATCCTCCCTTTTGAATGGTTTGAATTAGACATGTGTGGTTTATTGTCAATTTAAATCGTCCAAAAAGGTGGGTCATTGCACATAAGCATTTTAGTGATATTGTAAAATATTTTGCATTTAATGATGTTTGTTTGCTATGTAAACCACTTCACATTCAACGAACTTAGCCAATATTGTAAAATATTTCACCATTGACGTTTTATTACCGATATGAATAGTTCATTATTCATTTCTGTGTTTAAATAACCTTTTAACATCATCCATCCAAATCACAAATGTTATAAAATGTACGTTAGTTAATACAATCAGTATACTTTTCAAATTCACAATTTTCTAAATCGTATTTTTAACTGCATTGAGCTAGAGATAGCATTTTGAACTAGGAGAAGAGGCTAGAAATATTAGCTATTCAGAAACAAGTAAGAAATTTACATCATTCCATAACATATTCAATCAAGCGCATTGAATAGCTCATTAGCAAGACACCACACTACAACATTCATAATAATAATTGGACATTCAGTACGTAATAAAACTAAGAGTTACAAATTACTTGAAAAGGACTTCAATTAACATGGCAGTAGGAATGATAGGATACTCAATAACTTGAGCAATCAAATTATGATACAGTTTTAAATTTTAAAAAAGTGCTCAACATAAAATGAAATAGTACATCTAATCCTCGAATTTAAACTTCATGTATTATGCATTTCTTAAAGTTTTATTACAAAAGAGTTAATAACGTTTGTTTTTTACAAGAAATAACATGATACTAATAATAAAAGGTTGTTAAAACAACTTAAAATTTGTTTAACGCGGAGAAATTTAGGAGATTACAATCAAAATAAAAAATTATGAAAAACATACTAATAATTGTTTACTTGAAACGCTTGAAACAAATACCGAGTAGGCTAATGAATTGTCTTCCTCTCATCATCCATATTGCACCAAATTTTTTTCCTCTCTTCTTGAATTTTTGCAAGCTTGTCACGGATCTGCATATAGCCTAAATGAAGTTTTCCTCCAAAATGATTGGCCAAACGACCATAATCATTATATACAATCAAGGATGCTCCATATATGTCACATATATATAATTTTTCATCATTAATTTGGACATCAGCAGCAGTATACTTTGGGATTGAGGAATCTTGTGTTGTGTCTTGTCTTGAACTTAGCTGTAGAAGCAGCAAATACATTATTTTAGTAGACAAGGACTGCGATAGGCACATTCCCTTGTTTAGATCCATAATCACAATAAATGCTAATGATAATAATAATAGTAGATTAAGAGAAATAGTTCATGCATATAGACTGATAGACTTGACTAAGAACATGAGTATATAGGCAGTGCATCTTACTTTTTTAACTGCATCTGCCTCTTCCAAGGCCTTTTGTGCCTCGTCTATCATTCTTCTCACCAAATCCTCTGATTTCTTCAAATTTATGTTGATCATTTCCTACGTTCAAAGACCTAGAGGAAGGTAGAAGGTAGTGCCAGCTGTGAAGGTTTCTGAAGTGGCAGTGATAGTGAAGCCCTGTTCTTTTTCAGTGCATCAAGAAGAGGTGCATACTACAACTGCAAGTCTGCCCTTTCTGTCCTTGGCTCCTCTTGTTTTTGTTTTTGCTTCTTTATATTCTCTCTGCAACTGCAAGGACTGCAATTTTGAACATGGACCCAGATCTGTTTTGGTAAGCTGGAACAGGTCATGGAGGCCCAAACCAGTCAGGCGTGATTTATTTTGATGACATCGCCATTGCAATTTATGCCCATTAAAACATCTAATTGCTTGCAAAATCAAGAGAATGTATTACACATTACGTATATCACATAAAAAACAAGGTAAACAACTAGTTCTCTTCTAACAAATGATTGACTACTATGCAGTATGTACATATGATTACAATTTTCTTTGTAAGAGAAAATGTGTCAACATAATACAATAATATCTTCCTGGGGTATTTGATAAGTTTAATTGTCGATGGAAAAAGTCTTGCTTCTTATTTGACATAAGTTATAATTACTAAACATGTTACAAGTTTACACAGTACTAACATCAATGAAATATAAAGATCACAGAAATTAATTATTTTCTTCGGACCTCCAATATATTCATTATTACTGAAAATCAAAACTATTACAATTAAAGCATATTAATCAAATTGTAGGGTTCTTAATTAGAACTCAGTTGTTAGTTGCTCGACCAAATATTTGTTTGGCTACCTTCCTCGATTTCCCAAGTTTCATTCTGTTACAACTACTAAACATATTAACCAACAACTTTCAATAGAAGCAAGAAAAATAATCTTTCTATCCTGCACAGGTTTCTCCAATTGCTCCATGATTAGAGTTTTCTCCTCCAACTGTACATACATGGCCAAATGAAGTTGTCCTATTTGTGGTCTGATTATGCTATGTAGAGTCAGTTTATCATTGTTGTTAAGCGCCCTTCAGTTCACAAGTGTACTTCGATTATTTCTTGATCTAGATTTTCACTCTTCTGCAGCAATTAACTGTCTATTTACTAAATGGTCAAAATATGTATATAGTATCAAGTGAGCTACCTCACTAACCCTAATTAGAATTTTGATAAATGAATTTTATTGATATCTAATATAAACTGATACAAGAATGAGAATAATATATTATTACATTCGTTACATCAATATTTATATTACAAATGATATTTAAGTGGGCTGAGAGAATGAGCCCAATAGCCAGAGACCGTGGGATGCGTATCTCCTTTCATCTGACCATTTCCCATATAACCTTTGCACTCTTCGTTGCCAAGATTTAGATTGCTAAGATTAATAGTCACATGAATTGTTGCCCCCATATTTGGATACCAGTTTTCATCTTGAATGTCCTCCATTTTTGCTTATTCTATATTCATAGAGTGTCTTTGTGGCTTTTTCCCTCTTGTTGTGTGTTGATCATACTAACATTTGGATGAAATTTCTTGAGTTATTATTGCCTTGTTGTGATGGTATATAGCTTGCACCAAATCTAAAGTAGCACTTGTTTGCACCATATCCATACTTTTGACAAATTTGACAAAGTCTATTACTATTATTATTGCTCCACCTTCCTCTTTCTCTGCCTCTGAATTGCATATTTCCTCTTTGATAGCCACTTGTTTGATTTCTTCCATTGGTATTTCTTTCTTGATTTTTGCTTTTACTGTTGCTTATTAAATTGGCAGAGCATTCCGAGATTGTGGGTTTCTTTTGTTCAATTCTTCCCTCATGAGAAAGAAGAGTAGAGTGAACATATTGGATAGATTGATTAACCTCTTTTGATGATTACAGCAACAACATACTCATATTCATCATCAAGTACCACTAATATGCGTAGAACTTCCTCTATGTCAGTAATTTTGTGACTAACAAGGCTAGCTGATCACATAGAGTTTTAATTTTTCCAAGTAATCTCTCATGATATGTTTTCTTTCCAACAATTCTACATTCGTATTTTATAGTACATTATCTTGGCTACAGATTGTGTATTGAGTACATGTTCAACTGTTGATCAAATTTCTTGTGCACTTTTGCACCTAACAAGTTGTGGCGTATGTTTGCACTAATTGGTGACAATAGCCATAAATGGATTGGAGTGTCTTGTCTTTGATAAATTGTATGTTCTTTATTACGAACAAGCCTTCCTATTTGATTTCTGATGTATTTAGGTGGTGTGACAAGAATTCCAAGAACATGGTCTTCAAGCCCATATTCTCTGATTGCTGTCTTAATTTGGAATTTCCAAAGGAGATAGTTTGAGTCATCCAATTGTAAATTGATCAACTGACTTTGAGGCTTGATGATTGATTGATTAGATCTTGAGTACTATTCTGGACAGTTATTGAATTGCTTGGGGGTTGAATTTGTTGAAGTGTTGCATGAATTATCTTAATTTCTCTCTGCCATGATGCAGAGGTGATGTGTCAGGTTGAATTGAAGGTTTCAGATATGAAAAATTGACAGCTATGCAGAAAGACTCTCTGGATGACGAAGTCTTCCTGATAGGGGTTTCTTGGCAAGGCAAAGTGTCGATGAAGGGACTGAATTTGCAAAAAAGAACAACTAAAGCACTTTTTGATCTTGAGGTAGGTGTGAATAATTGCTTAAAGCAGTAAACAGATGATGAGAATTTGAATTCTTGAATTCTCAAATGATTCTAAAATGCAGCTTAATGTTCAAATGATGACAATAGATTTGATGAGATTAATGGCAAGGCGTTTCTTGCTTTTAAGAAAATTTATCAAGCTCTAATGCCGAATTAGAATTTTGATAAAATGAATTCTGTTAATATCTAATATAAACTGATACAAGAATGAGAACGATGTATTGTTACATTCGTTACATCAGTATTTATATTGCAAAGAATATTCAAGTGGGCTGACGGAATGGGCCCAATAGGCTGAGACTGTTAGATGCATATCTCCTTTCATCTGACCATTGATCACCAACACTTTAGTAAATATCGTATACTCCAGTCATAAGTATGTATTGAAACCTTTGAGTTATCAATGATCTCTTACCATATGTCTAGTAGAACTCATCGTTGAACTTCACTCCTTGGACCATCAACACAACTCACATCATCGAGATATCATCATTCGAAACTTCTATAGACTACCATAGAAAGTAGTATTACTATATTGTTTTGAATCAAAGAAAACCAATGTAAAAAACATGTCCATGTGAAATCCGATGAACTGTAAAAAAACGATGATCGATATTGGAAAATGGTTAAAATGAATCAAAATCCATATTAAATCATTTGTTCTCATTTTAAAAACAAGTAAATTCTTGATTTATCATAAAACATATTTTAAGTTTTAAAAACATTTAAAAAATTGTTTGTTACTAAATTAACAATCATAGTAAAGTTAGGGATATAAATCACTCACTCAAAAAACGAGATGAATCAGATCTAACTAGCAAATATATGCTTGCCATCGTAGAATTCATATGACCCAAGCGATTCTCTACGTTGATCTAGCCTTAGTCATTTGATTTGGATAACTAAAGCAAGGATTTGATGATATTTTGGAATATAGAGGATTAATCGAGGTTTGAGAATATTTTTGAAAATGAGAAAAGTGAATAGGGAAGTCAGATCTGGCAATATCAGGCACTATTCCCAAGATGTGCTAATATGCCTCACTAATCTACCTCTAATTGCACGTAAATTAATCAACCTAAGAATAATCCAAAATTCAAACGGTTTGATCTTTTAAACAATAAGACCAAAAAGTTATTATGAACACTCTATGAAATGAGAAACCATCAAATATATAACTTGAAAGTGGTTTCAAGATCCGATTAGGATGTTATCAAAAGTTATTGGTCTTACAGTATTTTCAAGGTCAAAACCGTCTGATAAAAATTTTATGGGTGAAAACTGCTACCACTCAGTACTACACAAATTTATAGTCTTATACGATCAAATTTGAATTTTAGAATAATATTTAACGATCTTTTGATATGCTAAAATGCAAATCGTTACATATGATGGCCAATCCATCATAAATCAATTATGGAACTATCATGAATACTAGAATCATAACTAATATTTGTGAGAAATAATAACAGTATCGTACTGTAACTAATCGGTCACAAATTTCTACAAAATACAATATCAAATACAGATTTAATTTTTTAAACTAAAAATATATAACATATATTATATTCTAATTTCTCTTATTGAGAAAAATGTATTTTTCTCTTAAATTTATAACTAACCGTATATGCTACTATAGACGTGTAGCATAAATTAAAGGGGATTTTCACTTCAAGGGCTTATTTGTGTAGGGTAATAAGTTTTAAGGACACAATTTTTGAAAAACTAGTTCTAAGGACAATTTATAGGAAAATGATAAAAGAATTTATCATTTTCAGTTATATAGAAATAACGATAAAAGGATTTATCATTTTCCTATACATCTTATAAAGATAAATGAATTTATCATTATCCTGTAAATTGTCCTTAAAACTACTTGTTTAGAAGTGCTGTACTTAAAACTTGTTACCCTAAAAATAGACGCTCTACAGCCTAATTTCCACTAAATTAAACGTATATTGCATCTCAGAAATTTTATTAAAACAAAATGTCATAAAAAAACATTATGTAATCTCGAATTTTACAAAATATTATTTTTTTATGATATAAACCTGTAAAAATAATCATCTTTTACACAGCTTATCAACAAAGGTCAAAATGAACAAACAATTATAGTTTTACCGCTTCAAAATGAACAAAGGATTATAATTTTACACCCGATCTTTCATTTGCTGCTTCTACTAATTATTCCCAAATCGGTCGCTGCCCCCCAAATTTTGAACTAATTTTCTTTACATCAAACCCATCGCTTCAAAAACCATCGACGCTGCCATCGATAGCTCAACTCTAGGTGAGCAATGAGCAGCTCTGCCGCATCGCCCCACACATGCATGATCGTTCCAACTCCACCACTCAAGCTCCGCCATGCATCTTGAGCCCACCGTAATTCCATCATCTCGATTTTCCTTCAACTTTGGTTGAAGGTAACTTGCGATTCTAATATGGCTATCTCATTTGCATATATAGTTTTTTGAAATTATCATAAAATGTCTACCGTTTGCAACTTTGGTTGAAGGATACTTGGTTCATTTGTGTAGTCTATTGCTTTACCAGAGGGTGAACCATATTCAACTTCAATTTCTTATCAAAAATGTCTTGTAGACTTTTTAATATTTGTTGATCCTATTTCAAAAAATTTATATTTACGCTTATAAACTTTTGGCGATGTATGCGTTGGACTATAATATTATGTCTCGTTTTGAAAATTAATGATGAGAAACCCTAGCAATTTTCAGTTTCATCTCTTTCATGTTGATGGTTTCTCAAACAATTCAAATTACATATTCAGTTAATGACTAGTTTTCAAGTACTTCATTTTTAAATCTTAAATTCTACCTAGGGACATAATTTATTACTAGTATAACCGCACAACGGTGGGAAAACCGACCGTTGTAGTATTTGATATAAAAAAACGTATTTGTTTAATTTTTTTCTTTATTATAAATTTGATGAAAAATTAACCGCATTTAAAAAAAATGAAAATAATTGAAACTATGTAAATTCAATTATATCAAGGATTAAAAGGCCAACTTGATACTAAGGATGTGCTATCAATGTATTGATATAAACCACCCACAGACACACACACATATATGTATGAAGAAAGTTCAATATAGAATTAATTTTGAGCTTATTTGTATGTCTAATGTATTAATGAATTTGGAAAAAAAATCAAACAAATGTCACCAGAATATACATCATCATATTTTTCAATGCCTAATTAAAGAAAACTACTAATGAAAAAATTGATGTAAGAAATAAATCTCATATTATTGAACTACAGTACTTATTTCCAAACTCATATGCATTTTATATCCTTGATAAAGGAAAATAGCTCCAATTAAACATTGCACATGGTCTGTGCAAGAATAAGAGTCATGACACAAAACTTGAAAGCACAAGGACATTTTTTCTGTCTTCGAATGGTGAAAACATATCATTTTAGTATAAGAAAATCATTCACTGTCAGAGTTTGAAGGGAACAACATCCAAAGCTAATCTTGGAAAAAATATGATAAAGGTTTATGTACATCGGCTACGTAGCAAAAAATAGGGGATTTAAGTATTCACAGCTAATCTTAAATAGGGGTGTAAATTTTGAACTTCAGTTAAAGGATCTCTTTCATAATTTCATATTATGTGCCATTGTAATAGTACAGAATTTCATAATATATCTTAAACAAACTTTCAATAATCATGAAAGTATGTGAAATTCGATCATATCATAATTTGAGCTTGCAGAGCACCTAGTTCGGTTCATTTAACACCCAGTTCCAAAACAAAATAGAATTAAATAATTAATTATCTCCAGTTCTGAAATCAACCATAAGAGGTAATTAACAAGGTAATGACTAGTATCTCGATATTGAGAAGCAATTTGATTCAATTTAAAGTTATTGATAAACAGTATATTGACAACACCATATAACATCTTCAGCATGGCTAGCTTGGTTATAGAAAGGATTTAATATAAAATTAATAAAATTGTACATATATAGAAAGGATTTAATATTACTATATACTTTACACATCATGTAGGCACCAACTTTAGATTTACAAAACAACAAAATAGCAAAAGTGTAAGTTTTTTTAATGAAATACAAACTGTAGTAAACAGAGTATGAAAAAAGACATTAAAAATAGATGCCTAGTTTATAGAATTGAAATACTCTTATATTCTCATATATGGTATGAAACATGAGTTGATAGCCTACTTTGTATGGGATGGGACAGAGAAATAATCTGGAAATTGAATAGTAAACCTATAGTATACTTGTAATACTTCTATTACATTATGCAGCTGCAATGATATATAGCAGAAAAAACCTGAAATTATATATTATACAGATGAATATCTTGGGGGCAATTAATCGTGTAGGAAAGAATGAAAACCAATATAACTAATCATTTAGTAGTTGAAAAATGAAAGCACATATGTCTAACAAAAATATAAAAGAAATAGAAATATGATAATACTGATAAAGTTACCTATATGCAGTCTACAAATAATATTGAGCAGTATTGGATTTTATAGCAGCCCGAAATGAGGATGGATTCAGTTTATTTACGATGTTTAAAAAATATCTTGATCAATTCAGCTTAAATTAACATATATATTTTGGACCAGGTAAAAGGTGATCACCTGGTTGAAATAGCATACATATTTTCTCCTAATTCATAGGCTGACTTTTTGAGCAAGCTTTTAATGGTTAAAAATAGAAGAAAACACCACAGATTTAGACCCAGAGGTCGCAGGAGAAGCCCAAGCCATCCAGTTACGAATACATGGCATAATAGAAACACATCGTTTTCAATCGTATCTTACTAGTTATGCTAAATTTATTTAGTTGTCGTCCTACGCACTTAATACAGGTTCCAGAGAAGTTCAAGGGTGCACGAAAGCAAAATGTTAAGAGTTTAAAGGAAGAAGAAGAAGAAATAGGAAAAGAAAAAAAATATTGGAGGACATAGGATTTTGCGTCTGAACCCGTAAGAACTGCTGCTTTTGAATAGTTTGTGTGTTCCTATGACTTGTAGTCGATGCAAGAATTGACTACCAATGGAAGAATATGAACAACCCCAACCTAACAGAGAAGAGGAGCAAGTTGACAGACCTTCGCAGCCATTGGCAACTTGACAGACCTTCTCAACCATTGGCAAGTTGGTGATGCATGATGAGCATAAACCATCTTAAAAAAGGTGATGTGTGTTTGAACAGGAGAAAATTGTTGAATTTGACCCATCTCACATTGTTGCTTGTGAATTTGTTGAATGATCTTATTTATTTGAATTGTAGAATACATTATCATTGTTCTAAATTTATCTTTTTAATGTTACATAGTCACCTATTGATCAAGCATAAGCTTATGTGATCAAATGTGTTGTAACTTGTAAGTGAATATATGACTATCACTGTTCTGGGTTATTGTTCTGGAATTGTAAGCAACTAAATTTATGCGATCGAACTCCTTCATAACTAAACCTTCTTAGTTCTCAAAGTGCATACAGCTATTGTTTTGATGAGCTCCATCCATTTTTAAGTATTTCTTACTTTATTTTTCACATTAAAATGGGAATTATGAGTGCATCCAATATATAATATCATCTAATTAACCACATATGCACTAAAAAAATTTGAACATTAAAATTGCATCCTATCATCTAAATTAATGTGCATAAAAAGTATAAAATTACATACGTATCCATCAGCTGTGGAATCTCAAGCAAGTCAAGCAAAGTACTATGATTGGCCAACAATGTCTGATTCAGCTTCCTCTCCTCCAATATCTGTTGTGCCAATTCAATAAAATCTGTGCACCCATCCGTCAATTTTGGGATTTCACTAATCTGAAAAACTCAAGCAAAAACTCCCAAACTTGAAACATAACATTCAACACCCGATCTCAAATCTCAAAAAACTCAAAAATTACCAGTGACTCAAGATGGTGGTCAAAACCAGTAAGTTCATTCCGAATAAAAGACAACGCATCTGATGCAGAGATGAAAGCTCTGTAGTTTCCGACTGCGACTTTATTGATGCGCGTAATAAATCATCCAAACAAATTGGGTGATGCGCGTAAAACCGTAATGTTAAATCAATAATTTTCATAGCACATATCAATGAATTTTGCAGCAGAAACATTTATTGAAATCCCTGAAACTAGGAACAAAGCGAAAAACATAATAAATTGAGAAAGACGTACAAATTTAATTTGTGCAGGAATACGTGATGGAGATGAAGATCTGGGATGCAGCGAATCGTCAACACAACCCCACTGGATAGCTCGGTCGTCTTACAAATCTCAAAATATAAAAGAGAGGCGTAGAGGCGCAGACGAGAGGCGTAGTGGCGTAGCATTTGTATCAAACGAATAGGGTTTTATTTGGTCTAAGGACAACTAAAAAGGAGAGGGAAGGGGAAAATTGATCGGAGAAAACGAAGGCCAAAGCTTCAAAGGGAGAATACGCGGTCTGATAGGAGAAAATTTGGAAGAGAAGCACATGAGAAGGAAAAGCACACAGAAAAAAAAATGAAATAGTAGCCATGTTTTTTTGGCTTTAGAGTATTTGGTTTTGGCTAAGTGACAGTAAACAAACCTCCCTACGGTCGGTTTGATAATGGATATGAATAACCGCCATCAAGCAAGTTCAAGCCTCACATAACACCTAATTTTTATTTATTTTTGTAAACAATTTTAAAAAGCAAAGAGCACTTGGCTTTTGTTTAATTTGTGCCATTAATAGTCATTTCAAAGTCAACCAATTATGATAAGTCTAATAACACTACCAACAATATTTTGGGTAAGTGCTAAATTTCTATTGCAATAGACACACACACACATTATATGATGTGTATTTGTGGTGGTGCTTGCAAGTATGTAGAGGATGCGAGAATAAATTAGAATATCAAAGCAGAAACGGTACACCATGAATAAATCTGAATATTAAAGTAGAATTTATACCATGGCTGGACTAGCAACAAAATTCTAGAGATTAGTTGTCAAACATTAATTAGAAACATGGACATAATCTAGAATTGAATATTGAACACTCCATGCATGATACAGGAAAAAGGTGAAAAAATAAATATAGTTAACTTATTTGATAGCATTTACTGCATTGTTTTAATAACCAATACCGATTTATTTACTGAAATCGGTAAACTTGCCTCTAATATCCTTTTAAAGTATTTGGGATATCATCAAATGAATATGCGTCAACTAGCATCACATAAAAAGTAACTCCATAATACCATACATGAGCAATCTATAATATTATCAACTATAAAAAAAATTACTCAAACAGATGGATTTCAGCATACTGGGTTTGAACAAAGATTCCGAAGTTGTAAATAATGAATTATAAAGTTGAAAGCGGTAAGTACCCACAACCAAAGAAGTAGATTATGTTATACGTCTAGTATACCAAAACAAAGAATAATCAATTATAAACTCGTCGCACAAGTTTATAACTCAGATTTCTACTACATTGGAATTCTGTATTAATTATTATAACAAAATGAATGTTGTAAATAAGTTACAAAACAACGTTATACTATTTATAGAAATAGCACAACATATGAACGAAAGATTATAGAATAAACTAGAATCTAACCGGATATCGTCTGGGGCTTGTCGTGACAATTTCCTCAAGAATTTTATTTCAAAATTCCCCCAAGATACAACAGACGTATTCTGCTCGAGATTGTAGTGAGTATATCACTCTATGATTTAGAGTATAGCAGCAGAAGAGAAGAAGAAGATTCGGATTTCTGAAAATGAGTGAGGAAAGTGATCAGTTTTCCTTCCTGTTTATAGTTGGTCTGTATCTCTTCCGAACGGTCGTGTTTGCACCCGTTCGCTCAAACAGTCGCGTTTATACCTATTCGTACAGTCACATCTGTTTTTCTGTCATCGCTGCCTTTAACGGGTCGCACCCGCCTGCTATTCGCTTCTGATTGCCCGCGCCACTTCAGTGGGTCGCACCCGCTCATGCTGCATCCATTCGCCCACGTCTGCTTCAGTAGGGTCGCACCTGTTTGCTTCTAACGGATCGCACCCACCACTGTTCGCGCCTATTCAACACGCGTCCGCTTCCGAACAGATCAGCATCTGTTCGTATGGCCTGCAACTGTCAGAAAGCCCGATCCAGTTTACAGTAAAAATACGAGTATCATATTAGACCCAAACCCAAACCCGACCCGGTTCGGTCGGACGGACGGCGGGGGCGGCGCGCGTGTGTGTGGTGATGCATGATCTCCCTCCTCACAACGAAGCATACATTTGGGAGCCCCAGGCCCCCAACCTCCTCATGAGAAAGCCATATATAAACCAATATAGCTCTCAACAATTTGGTGATGTGGGACTTTGTATATTTCAATTCATTCTATCTCTTAAGGAATTCCAACAATCCCCCATATGAATGATAATATACATATCCCCCACACAAAGCGAAATATCACAGAGTACATATGGAATAATGTTTTATCATGGATAAGTAGATATTTCACTTTGAACTTTCCCTAGTTAAAACTTATTGGATCTACTCGGCTAATCGGTGAATTATTTCATCTTGAACCGTCGGCTTGTATTGTACACCCAGACAATAAGCTTTACGAAGCATTGATTCCCTTCTCATTCAATCTCTTGGTTTTGTTCATTTTGGTCCTGAACATATTTTGGTTCTGCGAGTGTTATAGAGAATTTAAGCCTTTAATATTCTCATAGAGCTGATCCAGCTCACACTTACATAGGTGATTGCAACCATTAAGAGTATCCTACAAATACCCCACTTGTTATTTCCAAGATATGGTCATTATTAAAAAACGTAGTTTTAACTTATTAATACTTCTTTAGGCATGCATTTATATTTTGCACCATAGGAATGGAATAGGACTATGTCCAAACAAATGCATTACATCTTGAGTTATTCAGAACTGATTTGCCAATTGATCCTAGTCCGTGGGATCTCCAGTCGCTAGGATAGGTTTCCGTATAAAATAACTCTTATTAGTTTAGGCTTTTAAACCCATTCCCCTCGATGCGCAGTTAATCTTTTCTCTTGATAAACCTTTAATAAATGGATCCGCTAGGTTATCATTTGTTCTTACATAATCTATGGAAATAGTTCCATTTGAGAGTAACTGCCTAACTGTGTTATGGCGTCGACGAATGTGTCGTGACTTTCCATTATACACAAAGTTTTGCGCTCTGCTTAGCGCTACTTGGTTATCGCAGTGTATGCATATGGCCGCTACAGGTTTAGGCCAGAAAGGAATATCTTCTAAAAAGTGACGAAGCCATTCTGCTTCTTCGCCTGCTTTATCTAATGCAATGAAATCTGATTCCATAGTGGATCGAGCTATGCATGTTTATTTAGTAGATTTCCATGACACTGCTTCTCCTACAAGGGTAAAGGCATAACCACTTGTGGATTTTGATTCCTCTGAATCTGCAATCCAGTTTGCATCACTATATCCTTCTAAGATGGCAGGATATTTTCCATAATGTAAGGAAAAAATAGTGGTATTCTTTAAATATCCAAGCACTCTTATTAGTGCTTTCCAGCGTTCCTTCCCTGGATTGCTCGTATACTTGCTCAATTGACTTACTGCATAAGCTATATCTGGTCTTGTGCAATTCATGAGATACATGAGACATCCTATTACACGAGAATATTCCAGTTGCATTACACTCTCATTCGTGTTTTTATGCAATACTTCTGATGGATTAAAAAGTGTATTTACTCCTTTAATTCCAAAATTTTGAAATCTTTCAATCACTTTTTCTACATAATGTGATTGAGATAACTCAATTCCATTAGGTGTTCTTATTATTTTTATTTCCAAAATAACATCTGCAACACCCAAGTCTTTCATGTCGAAATTGTTGATCAACATTTTCTTTATGGTCTCAATTACCTGAGTATTTGGACTGAATATTAGCATATCATCCACATATAGATAGATCATCATATATGATTGTCCAAGTTGTTTATAATAAACACATTTGTCACATTCATTTATACGAAAATCATTTCTCATCATGACACTATCAAATTTTACGTGCCATTGCTTTGGAGCTTGTTTTAGTCCGTATAATGATTTGACTAATCTATAGACTTTGTTTGCATTTCTTTTGGAAAATAAATCCCTCAGGTTGCTCCATGTAAATTTCCTCATCGAGATTTCCATTTAAGAATGCTGTTTTTACATTCATTTGACGAATCTCTAGATTATAGATGGATGCAATTGCTATTAACATTCTTATAGAGGTTACTCGTGTTATCGGCGAATATGTATCAAAAAAGTCTACTCCTTCTTTTTGACGATATCCTTTGGCTTCTAATCTGGCTTTATACTTGTCGATAGAGCCATCTGCTTTCATTTTCTTCTTGAAAATCCATTCGCAGCCAATAGGTTTAATTCCAGGTGGAATATCAACAATTTCCCAAGTTTTATTACTTAGAGTTTAATCAATCTCACTTTGGATTGCTTCTTTCCAACATGAAAATTCAGAAGATGACATTGCTTCCTTGTACGTTTGAGGTTCGTGTTCTAACACATAAGTGAAAAAATCCGAACCAAATGTCTTGGAAGTCCTAGCCCTTACACTTCTTCTTGGTTCAACTTCCTCAATCTCATGATGAGTTTCATCTTCATGTGAATTGCTTAATTCTTCTCTTGTCCTTTTAGGGACAGTATTTCCTTCATTCCTTTTGTGTGGAAACACGTCTTCAAAGAATGAGGCATCTCTAGATTTCATGATTGTATTTACATGAATATCAGCTATATCAGACTTGAATACCAAAAATCTGTAGGCACTACTATTTTGGGCTGGCCCAAGATAATAACAATCTATTGTTTTTGGTCCAAGTTTGACACTCTTGGGAGGAGGAACTGGAACTTTTGCCAAGCACCCCCACATTTTGAGGTATTTAAAACTTGGTTTGTGTCCTTTCCATAACTCATATGGAATTGTTCCTGTTTTATTGTGAGGGACTTTGTTTAATATGTGATTAGACATATTTAAGGCTCCCTCCCACAAGTTCGTCGGTAGACCAGAAGTTAAAAGCATTGCATTAATCATATCTTTTAACGTTCTGTTCTTCCTCTCGGCTACACCATTTTTTGTGGTGAATATGGAGTTGTTGTTTGATGAATTATTCCATTTTGTTCACAGAATTGTTCAAATGGTGATTCATACTCTCCACCTCGATCAGATCTTAGTATCTTGATCTTTTTATTTAACTAATTTTCTACGTTAGCCTTGTATTTTATAAACGCTGTTATTGCATCATCTTTACTATTTAAAAGATATACATAGCAATATCGTGTATAATCGTCAATAAAAGTAATGAAATACTTTTTCCCACCTCTTGTAGGTAGTGATTTAAAATCACATAAATCTGTATATACCAAATCTAATGGTTCGGTGCTTCTGTCAACAGATTTAAATGGTTGTTTGACCATTTTTGCTTCTAACATGTCTCACATTTGTAGTTCTTATCTACTTGGAATTTTGGAATTAATCCCAAGTTTGATAATGTTTTCATTTTGCGGAAATTTATGCGTCCCAATCTATCATGCTATAGTAAAATTTCGTGCTCAAGTAAATAAGAAACTTCAATTTTATTAATAGCACAATCAGAATACATATTTTTGTTGCCGACAACGGCTACATTTTCCTTAAATAGGCCATCACATAAATATCCCCTTCCTATATACATTCCATCTTTGGACAGAACCATCTTGTCTGACTCGAACACCATCTTGAATCCCTTCTTTGATAGGACTGCACCAGAGATGAGATTCTTACGTATGTCTGAAACGTGGAGCACGTCATTCAACTTAATAGTTTTTCCAGAAGTAAACTTAAGGATTGCTGTGCCACTGCCTTCGATCATGGAAACTGCAGAATTACCCATGTAGAGTTTTTCTTCGTGATCGAATTTCTGATATGTAGAAAATATGGATTTGTCAGAACAAACATGACGAGTAGCGCCTGTATCTACCCACCACTAGTTAGGATTCTGAACCAGATTGCATTCAGATACCACCGCCGAGAAGTTGCACTCGTCTACTTCCATGTTATCTACTATATTTGCCTCTTTATTGCGTTCCTTCTTGTGTCTGCAATCTTTAGCGGCATGTTCAACTTTTCCACAAACCCAACATTCGCCATTAAACTTCTTGGTTCTTTTGTTGTCTTTTGGTTTATTGTCATGAGCTTTCCTTTTCTTTCGGAAATTCTTATTTTTGTTTTTGGTCTTTGACCCTTCAGCCACAAATGCCTCATCGCTTGATTTTGTAACTGCTTGGTTGTCTGCCTCAATTTTCAATCGGACTATGAGATCCTGTAAAGAGATTTCCTTTTTCTTATGCTTTAGATAATTGCGGTAATCTCTCCATGACGGCGGCAGTTTTCTCGTGATAGCTTCAACCAAAAACGATTCTCCAACCTTATGACCTTCCGCTTCGAGTTCATGAATGATGATCTGTAGTTCATGCAGTTGAGCAGTCACCGTTTGAAGTCAACCATCTTGTAGTCCATGAATTTGTCTACAACGAATTTCTTAAGACTGATATTCTACGTCTTATACTTCGTGGTAAGTGCATTACAGAGTGCTTTTGATGTCTTTAAAGGCTAATATACTTTGTATAGCACCTGTCGAGACAATTCAGAATATAGTTTCTGCATAAAAAATCGGAATGCTTCCACGTATTCACCTCTGCTTCGTTGCTTGGTGCAGGAATCGATTCGTCATCCTCAAGGTACTTTTGCAGACCGAGTGTGGTGAGATGAAACAACATCTGATTCTGCCATGTCAAGAAATCATCACCATCTCCCTTGAATGGTTCAGGTCTGTTGTGTGTAGTATTCTTTGAAAACTTTACTGTTGCCATCTCTGTTTTAGTAAGAAAATAGTAAAATTCTTAAGATGTTATACGTCTAGTATACCAAAACAGAGAATAATCAATTATAAACTCGTCGCACAAGTTTATAACTCAGATTTCCACTACACTGGAATTCTGTATTAATTATTATAACAAAATGAATGTTGTAAATAAGTTACAACAACAACATTATACTATTTATAGAAACAGCACAACGTATAAACGAAAGATTATAGAAAAAACTAGAATCTAACCGGATATCGTCTGAGGCTTGCCGTGACAATTTCCTTAAGAATTTTATTTCAAAATTCCCCCAAGATACAACAGACGTATTCTGCTCGAGATTGTAGTGAGTATATCACTATGTGATTTAGAGTATAACAGCAGAAGAGAAGAAGAAGATTCGGATTTCTGAAAATGAGTGAGGAAAGTGATCAGTTTTCTTCTTACTTATAGTTGGTCCGTATCTCTTCTGAACAGCCGTGTCTGCACCCGTTCGTTCAAACAGTCGCGTCTGCACCTCTTCGTACAGTCACATCTGTTTTTCTGTCATCGCTGCATCCATTCGCCCGCGTCTGCTTCAGTAGGCTCGCACCTGTTTGCTTCTAACGGATCGCACCCGCCACTGTTCGCCCCTATTAAACCCGCGTCCGCTTCCGAACAGATCCACATCTGTTCGTATGGCCTGCAACTGTCAGAAAGCCCGGTCCAGTTTGCAGTAAAATACGAGTATCAACCCGAACCCAAACCCAGCCTCCTCACAACGAAGCATACATTTGCAAGCCTCGGGCCTCCAACCTCCTCATGAGAAAGCCATATATAAACCAATATAGCTCTCAACAATTTGTCGATGTGGGACTTTGTATATTTCAATTCATTCTATTTCTTAAGGAATTCCAACAGATTATGTTTAACAAGTTTGTACTAATAACAGTAGATCACATTTCCATAAAAAAAGAAAAAAGAAAAAGAAAAAAAGTAGACCATGCAAAAATTTCAACACAAGTTGTTGTAAATGCAAGATATGTTTAAATAGTTAAGTTCTGATGCTTTTATAGCACCTACAATTATGGAATGGAACAAATATATTATATGCCTATATTATCTATTTTTACAACTTTTTATAACTATTTTTGACCAAAGTATAGTCAAAGAAGTGATATATTGTTAATTTTTTATGTCTACACCATAGGAAAGGAAAATATTTTGTTTCTATTATAAATCTAGTGGGCACAATAACTTTGTTACATAGAATATTACCGATAAACTTAAAAATTGATCATAATTTAATATATGGTATTAGAATCTAATACGATCGACGTGATCTACGATACCTGAATAACTATTTTACAAAAATGCACTTGTTTGCACTTGATATTCACAACATCGAGTCGGTAGAGTTTCACTACAATGAGATGCAAGAAACGAGCACTTTCTGTATTAAATATACATTATGCAACTATGTTAAGTTGCATCTTGTTTCCTGGCATTGCTAAAGAACTCAATATCACAAATAAATAGCGACAGATATGGAAGGACAATAATTTCAAAACAAAAGTTTTTTTTTTTCTTGGATAGATTAAAGGAAACCATATTATATTTTTCATGCTGACTGAACCGTGGAGTAAAATCCAAAATTTTGCTTTTCCTGATTTATAAGCATTAGAGCAACATTTGATACAAGCTTGGTGCTAGATCTCACATGTCATTAATCTGATATAACCATCATATCATGTGAAGAGAAAAAATAGTTATGAACAAGCTATTGAAGTGATTGTCATTGCAATCAAACTTTTATTGTTTGAGTTCAGATATAGGCATTGCCCTTTCCTCTTTTACCATAAATTTTTTTTTTATGTAAATGACTATTTTCAGTTCTTTTCAAAAATTCAAATTTGGACAATCCTTTTTCTAATCATGTTGTAATACATTTCACTACATTCTCTTTTTAGCCCACATATTAAACTTACATGGGCAGATACTTTACATGCTCAGACTTGAATAGAAAAAAGAGGTTTACATATTTGTTTTTCAGACAGAAAATGAAATATGTGAATGCATTCCTTTATGGAATAATTTTATACGGTTATAATGAACGCTTATTTTTATTCCTCTACATAGTAGCTGTTTGCGTAAAAAATGGCCGCAAACACCCAAAGTCGTATGAGTGGGTTGATTTTATGTTGTATTTAGTGATTTGGATGATTTATGCAAATATATGAAAAACAGGGACTAAATTGTAAAAGACACACAGATTTATAGTGGTTCGGCAAGAACGTGCCTACGTCCACTTTATATGTTATTCTCCTTTTTTCCTTCAGATTACAAGTACAAAGCTTTGATTACAAGTATCTAAAGTTGTTTGAGAGTTCCTTCCAGGCTTGAGCTCTCAAACTTTTCTGCCATTGTTGTACCCCTGCCCCTCTATTTATAGAGTGAGGCTGGGGGCAGGGGTCTTGGATGTTTATAGCTGCTGTTGGGCCTGGGCTGAAGCAATCTGGACTGGCAACTTCTGGCTCGGCGGAGCTTCATTCGGTCATGCTTGGAGAAGTTGGAGTTTGGTTCAGTAGTTGTTTGGCCCGGTGCTTTCCACTGTATTTGACGGACATTGCAGCGTTATGGTTTAGGCAACTGGAGAGCGGCTCCATAGGAACATGGGCAGATTTAACTGAGAGATTCATGAGGCAATTCAGGGTTCATATTGCGAGACCCAAGAATGTGATGACTTTGGCAACCTTGAAACAGAAAACTGGAGAGACTTTGAGGAGCTTTCTAACGCGATTTAATGCGGCGGCAGCATCAGTGGATCGACCAGATCCATCTATGGTCATGATGGCGGCTGTATCTGGAATAGCTGGTAATACAGAGTTCAAGAATTCATTAACTAAGGACCCGCCTATGAATCTGGGAGAGTTCTATCATGAGGCTGAAAAGTTTCTGCGTTTGGAAGATGCTAGTGCAGAAAGAGAGGAAGAAGATGACGTTTACGTAATCAAGAGCGGAAACCCATCTGGAAAGGGTGCGGAGACTAGCAAAGGAAAAAGAAAGGCTGAGGACAATGATGACAGGAAAAAGTGTCTACGAAGAGAACCACGCTTCAACACCTATTCAGAGCTGAATGAGAGTTTGGAACGGATTTATCAGGATACCAAGGGGCAGGTTCCGTATCGTAGACCAATGCGAAGGGATCCAACCTCTGACGAAAGAAAATCAGATAAGTTTTGTGTATTTCATGAATTGAATGGTCATAACACTAATGATTGTAGGCATTTGAAGGACGAGGTGGAAGGGCATATCAGGAACGGTATGCTCCTTCAGTATGTGAGGAGGCGAACTCCAGCGGTGGAGCCAGAGCGACCGCCCTCTACGTCAGCTAGAGGTGACCCTGGATCAAGGCACCATTTGATTATCCATTGATTGCTTGATTAAAATAACGATGAACAGGTCGTAAGCTTCCACTAACGCAATTAAATTGTTTACACATGTACGAGATCGCGAACGATCTCCAGGCATGCTCTGAATGATCATTGACTGCTTCGGAGTGGGAACTTACACTTTGACATCCTTGCTTTGCTTTTGTTTCGATTTGAACATTTGAATTCTT
The DNA here is from genome assembly GCA_030765085.1 of Allium cepa. Lineage (NCBI taxonomy): Eukaryota > Viridiplantae > Streptophyta > Magnoliopsida > Asparagales > Amaryllidaceae > Allium > Allium cepa. The sequence goes on along the minus strand of CM060943.1, from coordinate 866,228,008 downwards.
CATGTTTGGACATTTCTGCTGTAAGGTACTATTGCTTTAACATTTACAATTCTATGAAAAAATTATTTACTTGTATGCCCGTTGGATCGCGAACGGTCCACGAGCACCTATTGCATGGCAACGAACTGCCGAAGTCTTTGATTCGAAAAATTCCCCCAAACAATGGCTCCAACACTGATAATATTAAGTCCCCCCCGGGCACACTCATTCGCCTCGAACGGCACCCGACTTCGAACAGTCACAATTCGCCTCGAACGGCACCCGACTTCGAACAGTCACAACTCGCCTCGAACGGCACCCGACTTCGAACAGTCACAACTCGCCTCGAACGGCACCCGATCGCGAACGATCACAACTCGCCTCGAACGGCACCACTCGCCTCGAACGGCACAACTCGCCTCGAACGGCACAACTCATCTTACCTCAAATGGCTCGATCGCGAACGGTCGTCATTTGAGGTCTGCCACCTGATCACTGACTGTTACACCTTATCTCGAATGGCTTGATCGCGAACGGTCGTCATTTGAGGACCGCCACTTGACCGCGCACTGTCGCACCTTACCTCGAATGACTTGATCACGAACGATCGTCATTTGAAGTTAGGCGCTTGACCCTGAACGGTCACATTTCATCACAAATAGCTCGGTCTCGAACGATCGACGCGTGGACTTACAGGCTCGACTGCGCACTGTCGCACTTGACCTCAAATGACTCGATCCCGAACGGTCGTCATTTGAAGTTAAGCGCTTGACCTTGAACGGTCACATTTCACTGCAGATGACTCGATCCCGAACGATCGACGCACGGATTTAGACGCTTGACCGCGCAGGGTCGCACTTTCCCTCGAATGACTCGATCGCGAACGGTCGTCATTTGAAGTTAGGCGCTTGACCATGAACGGCCGCGCTTCATCCCGAATAGCTCGATCCCGAACGGTCGTCATTTGGGGCCACATAAACTATCAAATTCTTTACAGGTTGATGACAAGATATGAACATCCAGCTCATGGCATTACAAAACACGCCTTCCTACCGCAAGGCATATTTTGGGGGGCAAAGTGTTATCCCATTTTTTGGTCAAAGCTAGGATATCCATGTTGAGCGCATCTCCACCACGACCAAACCAAGAAGAAGCAAGCAAGCGTATACAAGTCAAAGATTTCATTCATAACCCAAGTGCAAAAGCTCATTCGATATTAAGAAGCTTAAGGTTTCATCCGGCAAAGCCTTATTCGGCAATTCAAGCGTACAGTCCCATTCGGCATTCACATGCACCAGTTCATTCGGCATAAGCTACCGAACCAACTCACTGCTACCCCATACCGAACCAACTCCCTGCTGCCCCATACCGAACCAACTCCCTGCTGCCCCATGCCGAACCAACCACGAGAACTCACCATCAACCGAACCAGGCGACCACCGGACCACCATTCAACCTACCACCGGACCGACACTCCACACAACCTATCGCCGGTCCAAACATCTCAGCCCAGCCTGCCGAATCAACCTCCATTACTCCATCACCGAGCCAAACAACTACTGAACCAAACTCCAACTTCTCCAAGCATGACCGAATGAAGCTCCGCCGAGCCAGAAGTTGCCAGTCCAGATTGCTTCAGCCCAGGCCCAACAGCAGCTATAAACATCCAAGACCCCTGCCCCCAGCCTCACTCTATAAATAGAGGGGCAGGGGTACAACAATGGCAGAAAAGTTTGAGAGCTCAAGCCTGGAAGGAACTCTCAAACAACTTTAGATACTTGTAATCAAAGCTTTGTACTTGTAATCTGAAGGAAAAAAGGAGAATAACATATAAAGTGGACGTAGGCACGTTCTTGCCGAACCACTATAAATCTGTGTGTCTTTTACAATTTAGTCCCTGTTTTTCATATATTTGCATAAATCATCCAAATCACTAAATACAACATAAAATCAACCCACTCATACGACTTTGGGTGTTTGCGGCCATTTTTTACGCAAACAGTAGCATGTCCTAACTTCTAATGAAGTTGTTTTATATTACCTTTTTGTCCCTTCTACTCTATTTTTATGATACCGTATTCATGATTAAACACTCTTAATGTTTAACATTAAGGAATCTGAAATTATTTTTCTATGATCATTCAGGTCTCTTCAATCGGTCTTGAATCTGACCATCCCATTTCTGTACACAACGATATCCGCAAGTACTAGGCTCGATTGCTAAGCAACTACCAAGTTCAATTGGATTTTCTCATAATATGTTTCATCTCTAATATATTTAGTCCTCAAAATTTGATAATTCTACAATTTCACAAACAAAACCATAACATATATATTCGAGAATTTAGTTTCGGTCTCGGTTTGTTTATCAGGAATTTTCTTAGCTTCGAACGATTTCAGAAATTTGGGTAGTTTTGCTTTTGGTTTCGATTTCGGTCTTGATTTTAGTTTTCACATTAATGAAAAAGTAATAATGGCCTATGTAAATAGAATATAAAATAAAGTCTAACTCAACATATTTGTACTACATTAAACAATTTGAATTTGAATTTGAATTACACTAATTTAAATTTCTCTAAACTAAATTAAATGAAATTAAATAACCCAACCCAATTTATCTCATTACATTCAGCCTGATTAAATAAAATTATTTTCAAAGCCCTATTTAATTGAGCATTGTTTAAATAGCCAACCCAATTAAAATTCAGTCATGTTTAATTCAATTCAATTCAAAGCCCAAGCCCAACATCTTTTACAATCTGCTCCCTTCACCCCTATTTTCAAAATCACGTTCCCCAACTCAATTCATCTTCCCCTAATCAATTCGCGATGTCTCTAGGGCAGTTACTGCTAATCAATTTACAAACCCTCATTTGCTATGAAATCGATTGAGACAATAATATCAACGACGAAAGTTGCTGGCTTGCAACTATGAATCGACGACGATAGTTGTTGCTATGAAATCGATGACGACGACACTTACCTAAATTTGCAGCTCGAATGGTAATTTACTGTTTTTTTTACTGTAAGTTAGCGGGACAGGATTATAATCTAATCTCGTCGGTAGCTGGAATCTGGAGGTTTCGGCCAAAACCTTAAACCATGATATGTATAAAAAGGGAACTACAAATTTATTATTTTGCCTAAGTTTATTGTTCAAAAAGTACATGTCCTTTTATATACCTCCTAGTACATGTAATTTAGTTTAAAATGATATGTAAAAGATGTAAACTTATTCTGTAGTATGTTGTAACACCGGTGAACATAGAAATTCCTGATTCAATGCATATTCTAACATTTTGACATAAAGAGCATGTATAAATTTGATTGATTAATACAATCCTTATCAATTTTCTATCCTCCCCTTATCAAGCTACACAAAAAAAATTACAGTAAAAGTAAGTAAATTATTATTTTAGTTTGTTTCCAAATAATAGTTCTTCCTCTGTGAGTGTTATCGTCAATGCTAATCTCCTGTCCAATTACACATAAAGTCAGTATTTATACATACATAATGGTAATCGCTAGTGTACTAGCGTAGGAACACATTATTAGATCAATAAGAAGTTTAAATACTGTATCATTGTTTTTGTTTGCATTTAATTTTATTTTCTTCCAACATTTCTTTGTGTGTGTATATATCAATTCTGTGCCGCAATTAATATCGCTTTATTCCATTTTAGCTGTACTATTTAACTGTTCTATCATTACTATTATTTACTTTCAGCTTCAGTTGAATTGCAATTTGCTATTATTTATAAACCCTCTCAGTATTCATGCTCTTTGCTATTTTTTGGGTATTAATAATCTATTTTGATTAAATAAGGAGGAGTTTGTTCAGTGGTTAACTGTGTTAGATGTGTTATGTATGTAAATGATAATATATCCCCTTAACAATAATGTAACTCCCAGTCAAATCTATAAGATACTATTAAAACTAAGTATGAAATTTAAATTCCTCCTTTATTTACTGCCAATCTCATTTAATTATTAAACGTGTCATGCCACATTTCTTTTCATTGCTATCATCCTCTCTTCGTCCCCGCTTTACTTTTAATTTTATCCACTTTCGCTTCATCATCAAACCTTTGAATTCCCTTCCTCCTTTTCAGTTTTTAATCAGGTCATGTTCATATGTCCATTTAACCTAATGTGACATTGGCCTTAATTGATGGAAGACCCTAGAACAAAGATTGAAGAAGTGAAATAATGGCGAGCAGCTTTTCATCTCTTACCTCTCCATCTTCCGTAAAATGCCCATAATATTTGTTAGAAAACCCTGATTTCCTAAAATGCCACTTATCAGAATTCTACAGCTCCTTTTATTTTTCCTTTGTCGACACCTTTCATGATATGCATAATTATTTATTTTATTTATCATTTTTTCCTTTACTCGTATTGAATTGGAATTGCGGTAGCTAATATATACTCTGCCTTACCCACATCTTCAGGTATGCTCAATTTATTTCATGGTTTTAAAATTTGCTTACTGTTTTCATGCAATTTTTTTTGTTTGAACTGTTTTTATACAAGTCTGAAACTATCCCTCATACATCACTTTTTGAGACTAAGTTGGTACAAAAAATTTAGTTTTTTTTGTTAGTTCAACTTTTTTTATAGATTGTATTTGTTGGAGTGTTCATATGCATATAAGTAAATGATATGTTTTCGTATTTATGCAGATTTTGTATGAATAATTATGGTGTGCAAATATTTCGTATGAATAACTACCGCATGTGAATAATTGACTAAAATACAAGCTCCATTGGAATTTACTGCAATTAATTCTTTTACTAAATGTTGCATTCTTATTGCTACGCTTCTTGGTAATATTATCAATAATCTCTGTTTCTGTAACAAGTGTATGAAAAAACTACCATAACTATGGTTTCTGAAATCATGAATTTAACTGATTGTAGTTTAACTAAATAAGGAAATTTGAATGGAAATCAATCTCAGTTTGGATTTTTTTGACATTAAATTTCATCCATGCATCCTCATTCAAAACAAGCAGGAGTAAATTATTTTCCAAAATGTTCTTATTCAGTAAATTATTTTTCAAAATGTTCTTATTCGGTAAATTATTTTTCAATCGTTGATAAACAAAAAAATCAAATATTAATTATAAAATCAATTATCAAGGACCACTAGCTTAACTTATTGGTATGACGCTCTAAACTTAGGTTCTACAGGTCAGGTGTCCGAACCTGAGACATCAGAATGAGTGATTTGCTTAAATAGTGTAGCACTCTTACCAACATAAAAATTACAAAATCAATTCTCTACACTGTTGTTAATGAAGTTTATTTTACACCATTAGGATTTACATAATCTAAAAAGCTTGGATTTACAAGTTATTTAGTTCAGTTGTTTTAATCTATTCATTTTTTTGAATATTATGATCCATATGAGCGTGGAATGAATGTAGCTGACTAATTTACAGTAATCACTTTCTCATTTCTATTGTAAAGAAACATCAGTTATCAAATTAAAACTGTTTTCTCTATTTCGTACTAAAATTATTTTTGTTCTTTAATTCTCCTTTTTCGACTTTTCCGTCCATAGAGCCATAGCTTCTTCTAGTTTGCAATTTATTTGAAGGTGGTTTAGGTAAGTGATTTGGTCTTGGTCCCTCTTTTACTATAATTTTGCTTCTTCCTCTCAGCTTTTTGTGACGACTTGCAAATCCGTACCCTTTGAGTCGACAATAATCCACACATGTCCGACCCAAAAGGCACAAACTGACGGAAAGTCAAGAGAAATAAAAGAAGAGAGAAGAGAAGAAAGAGGGAAAATAGAACAAAACAGAACAATACAGAATCTTACATCGCAACGGAAAATATATAATATCATATCAATGATCTTTATAAAACAGAAACTGTATATATATACATCAATCAGAGTTCAACAATCAATCAATAGTTATCCGCCTGAACAGTTACCTGTCCTCACAATTGCTGATAATATAAAACAAGAACTAAACACAGCGGATAATCAAAACAAGTACGTGTATACGAAAATAAAGATCTCTAGCTCTCCTGCTGAAGCTCCAAAAGCACCAAATCTAGACCTGTAAATATACTCGGTCTGACCCGAGCATTGAAAGGGAAGAACCTCTGTATCAGTCTGGTAAACCAGTGTGAGAAATACACTCATCCGAATTTATTAAATTACCAAACTTTTTCTTTATCAAAAAAAAGTATCTCGTAAGACAAGTCCATACATAAACACGGACATGTTTTTACCTTACGATAACTAAAAACATATCAAATCCTCTTATATTATAGTAGTGTCTACTATATACAAATAATATTAATCATAACCGAAATGGTTACATTGATTAAATTCTAGCATATAGCCTAATTGGTTAATACAATCAAAATGGCAAGGACGTAGTGGAGTTTAGATTTCCATACAAATGACCAGGTGAAGGGACTACCTTTCTCTAGAAGAATGTACCGGGAAACCATCATAAAGTTTCTCTACCAACACAAGACTGACCCACCTCTATAACTAGATGGTACTGAATATGTCATCCTCCGGTTGTTACTGACCCTTACCGAGGACCCTCTAGCATACAAACCACAATAATCAGATACACGACGTCATTGTGTGCAAAGATATATCTAGAAGAGGATGATCACATCCTACTTGGGAATGACCCACTTAGCCTTGCCACATCTAACCCTGTTTTGTCATTTTCGGTTGATGTGGCTAGAGGTGATGATTACCTTTCACAATCACATATCACATCACTTAGAATGCCACACGGCCATTTCCGTTGACTACTAATTGCCTTCCATAAAAATACAATCCTTAAGCTCATAAGTCTCAAGGAGGAGGTTAAACTAAAAGAAGTTGTCTTCTCCGCCACCACTGATGTATGTTTGTAAAAAGCAATGATGTAATCTTTAGAAATGCAATGTCAGATAAACATCCATACAGGTTGTCCAGGAACAGGACAAACCAAAGGTACTTTCCTACCACATCCTGTCGGAAAATCCCTAGGATTAGTAGCGAGTAGCCCTCGCATTGGATATTTCATAATGAAGAGACCACTGCTACATGATGTATGTTGGGATTTTAACCCCAAACGATCAACAAGCAGTCCTTCACTATGAAAATCCGAAATATCAATATCATCAGAAGCAATCTGCACAATCGTCGCATATACGTTGGTCCGAAGTGGTTTTATGATATATCTGATCCTGGTCTCTTCGCACCAACAACGCAAAAGAGTTTTTCAACCTCACACAGAAACTAAATCTCATAGACTTATCACGTCTCCAACTTTCAACTTGCTATCCTTCGAGCCAAGAAGGAAGCTCGATAGATTGGAGTAATACTCCGCACTATACGAATCAACATCCTCAACACAAACGATAATCAAGCCTACACAGAAGGCATCGTACTAAGTGTACGACTAAATAGTTCCCACATCAAGTCGAGGAACTAAAATTTTGGCAAAGTTTGATAGTCGGTTATTTAATTATCAGAACAAACAAACAAATATTCAGCACCATAACAATCACCAGGCCCTTTTAATTAATCTTTTATTAATTAAATCATTGCCAAATATTTACTTCAATTTATCTTTAAAAAGATATATTCTTAAAACATTTCAACTTCTATATTGGAAAACATTTCCAAATACTTATTTAATAATAAGTAATTCACAAATCAATTTATTTTCAACACTTAGAAAATATTATATATACTTAAATCATGATTAAATATATATTTTATTCTTTAAGGAAACCGTTCTCTTTAAACATCTTTTGTTTGGGTCAAAAAGAATGTTGTGTAAAACATCGTTACGACAACCCAAAATAATAGTATAGTGATTCGAAAATAAAATAGATATATAAATCCCAAATACTATACAAAAATATTTCCTTTCGAAAATCATTTACTATAACAAAAGTGTTATAGTCCATCATCTTCTTATTTATCGAAAACGTCTATTTCAACAATGAATGTTGAAATCTATGGTTTCGATGCTTAATACATTTCAAAACATCTTTTAATCATTTTATTCCATTTAAAATATAACTTTCCAAAACCTTTATTTAATATATTATTCACTGTCCAAAATCGTGAATATAGTTCTCTAACCAAATTCAATACTTCTACATATTTAATTAAAGGATTGTCCACTGTCCAAAATCGTGGATATATCTTCTTTAATAACTACTAAATTTAACTTACCAATTTCAATTGATTTCACATTTATAAAACAAAGTTTATAAATTCCATTTATTTAATTTATATGATAAAATTTAAATTATAAGCTAATTGCTTATAAATCATTTATTTCCAAAATTCGTTCTTTTTATAACTTCACAAATTATAAATCTATAAATCATCTTATTTATAAAATCCATTTATAACTTCATTTTAACACTTATAAAAACTCATTTGTAATTATTTTGATTTATAAAATATCAATTTCATAAATCATATATATATATATACACACCGTTTATTATGACTTCAAAAATCTCCATTTAAACTATTTTACAAAATAGTTAACTTCATATTCCAAAAATCATAGTCTGGTTTTATTTCGCAAAAAATCATAATTTCAATTATATTTCCAAAAGCATCATAATTTTTATAACAAAAAAATTATCACATTTATTTATTCAAAATAAATCAATTCTTATCGATTCAAAAATTCAATAAAACAATTATTTTCAAAATCACTTTTAAAACCCTTTTAAATTTGGAAATCATCACTTTAACATTTTTAAAAATTCAAAATAGGTCCAATGCTGCAACAGCAATAAATACATCAATCACGGCATTCAAAATATCATATATCATATGATAATAGAATATATATCAATATTTGTAAATATATCAATACTGGTGAGGAATCCAGTTGGATCCCTCCAACCTGTCACCTGCAACAAATATACATATTAGAATATGTGTACAATGTTTGCTTCAAGGCAGACGTGCGTACAAAGGGTCATCCGCTCATGCACGGGAACGTATATGGTCATCTGCTCCACTAGGCAGGTATATATATACATATACCAATCAATATATCATATATCATCCCAACAATCATCAATCATCATATAATAAATTATATCTCACTTATATAAACATATCAATGAGTCAGAAAGAGAGAGTCGTACTCACATTGCTTGCAATAGCAGTTTCAGCGTTTTATTTCGAATAAAATTAAACGACCGTTTAATTTAATTTTACCCAAAATTCACACTAGCTTCAATCATCTTTAAACAAGCTCCATCGCGTAGTGCTCGTTCATACGGATCCAACGCAATTCGTTTCGTGCGAAACAGATCTCGTATGAAAAAGTTATGAGGTTTTAAAGATTATACGATTTTAAATATAATAATTTACAATTTAATTTTAATTTTAAAACCCTACTACCATTTCTGGCCGTTGTTTGGGCTTCTTCAAATCAAATCCGTAGCTTACTTTCTTCCCACATCAGGCTTCCATATGAACGATAGAACCCATATAGGCCGCCATTAACCCTAATTATCGCTCGTCCTGCGACTAATTTGAAGACGATCAGAGGCCGCCGATCCAATGCTCATGCCACCATGCCCCTACACCTTGGACAACGTGAAGCTCGGCCTCACCGTAATCGAGAAAAACGCACGAACTTCGACCGTTTGAACGAGATTTGCCGATGCCTCGCTTCGCCTACGACGATCTCCACCGTTGGATTGAAATTACGTCTTGCTCTACGAATTTGTAGTTGAAACATTTTGCTAAATGTCAACGGATCGTGAGATATTTCGGGAAGATGGAAATTTGCTGGCCATTGAATATTAAACGGCGGCTAGGGCTTGAAACCCTAGGGTTTGTGAAAAAAGGAAAAAGTGAGGTCCTTTTATAGAAAATTTACGCGCACTATTCATCCGAAAATTTTTCGAACTCAAAAGAAAGCGTGGTGCCTGGCGTTTATAATATTTTATCTTTATTCCAAATGCAATGGAATATATATCGAGAGCAAATTCGATCGTATTTGGAAGATAGGTTTTCAAATCGACCATTTTAAATTTAAAATTCACTTAAACCGATTTCTATGCGTTTTAGCTTGCACCCGACAAAACGTAAATTCGATTGACATGAAATTTGGAATCCTATAATAATATAACATTACAGATCTAATGAAACTAGTTTCGTTGAAATCCGAGACTGTATGAAAAATGTCTATTTTTACTAGTCAATTAAATATTAAAATATTCAAATTTTACAAATTAACTTGTAATTCAATTTTAAATGTTTTGTAACATCATTCTAATTCAAATAGAAGTTAATTTAACTTTATAAATCATTTTTTTCATATTAAATCTAAATTCCAATTATTTTTACAATTTCAAATATTAAATCAACAATTATTTATCCAATTAAGTCACTATATTTGAAGTATTATTTATTCAGCGTATAAATTTAACTTTTGCATATTAAAAATCGATTAAATATACGAATATCGAATGACGGAAATTCTGGGTCGTTACATTCTACCCTACTTAAAAGATTTTCGTCCTTGAAATTACCAAGTAAGAAAAAGTCACAAAATCCATTAACTTTCAAAAATCATTTCGTTAAACTTCTTACAAAAACTTTACTAAGTTTTCAAATCCTTTCGCAGTTGTCTTTTTCAAACCAACTAATTCGTTTAACTTTCAACTTAAGTCAAAATTTAGTTTTCACAATGTTTTTTCAATTTTCCCAAATAAATTTCTAACGCCTCAAAATTTCAAAAAAATTCGCCGTAGTCTCCTTTGCGCGGTTCGATCCCCAAAAAAATAGCAATATATATATATATATATATATATATATATATATATCACAAATATACATCTCATCATCAAGGATGAGGCATCTCGAAGGGAAAAAAGTGTAAAAGTACGATATGTAATCCGAGATATGTACCTTATATATTATTAGCAAGCATATACGGCTATTATAGCGCTAAAGCGAGCTCCAAATGCGAAGCAAGCGCCATACGCACCTACTATACGCTCAAAAAACAATGGGAAACAAGTATATATGAAAATAATATCAATATACAACATATATCAATACAACAGTATAATCAAAAGCAACATACAACTATCATCCAACAAAGCAATATCCATCCAATCAATTAATAACCAAATCAATAAATATTCACTTCTCATTAATATTCATTGAATTGATTTTCAGTTTATCACATTTGATTCATTAATATTGGATTTACTAACACTCGTTCGAATTAGTTTGCATTCACTAATTCATATTCAAATTTGTTCACTTCCAAATCAAATTAAATTTAATTCTATTTAAATTTACTTAACTTCCAATTTGGATTCGATTATTTTACTTTCAATTTCATTAATTCAATTCCATATGAATTTTTTTATTCAATCAACTAACATCCATCTAACAAACAATGCATAACCAACATTTACCAAATTAATTCACCTTACTTTGTTTACATTCAATTTGGTTCAACACTTTTAATTCCAATTGGTTTAACATTCAATTTAGTTTGAATTCTAGTATTCACTATAATCACAACTTCTTAACTTAAGTTTTATCCAAATTCTTTACAACGACATTTCCAATGGTAATTCATTTTACCACTAAAGTTAAATTTCTTTATATACCTCAATTTCACATTCATCACTTTATTAATTTACTTCGATGCCGAAATCAACTTGATTCAAAATTACTTAAGTTATATTTCATTTCATTCTCACTTGCATTTACTTCCACTATACAACTTAAGTTCATTTCTAATTTAATTCAAATTCTACTTTATTTAACTTTTACTTAAGGCAAATTTATTTTACTATGCAAATTCAGATTTTGTTTTGCTTAACAAAATTGTTTAACCATTTTAATATTTGGTTCTACTTACATTTTCTCATTTTATAAGATATACAACTTATTTATATAAACTTCCAAATTCATATTATATAATCATTTAAAAGTTTAATTTCCATTTCAATAACTTATATAATCCGGTTCAAATTCAATTCAATTTATTTAACTTTCCTTTAGTTAAATTTCAAATCATATATTTTACTATGCTAACTCAAATTTATTTCAACTTTACCAAATTTAAATTTATACTTCGTATTATAAATCCAAAACTTATTTTACTTATATTTATCAATTACAACTTGGATTTAAATCAAATTCGTTTAACACAACAAAACTTCAATTTTCAATTTATTATTGGTAGCAACTCCATCACACAGAAACTTGAAAATGATATTGATGATGCTGCAGTCATCATCCTTATTTTTTCCTAGCAATAGTAGTGAATTCAATGCTTTATATTCTTTTTTTAAATTCTTTCTATTTATAAATCACATTAATAAATCTTTTACTTATATTTCACTTATTTTCTATTTATTATAATATAACCTCTTTAACTTTTAAAAACAACTTTCAAAATCGACGGGATTAAAAAATTTCAAATTCTTAGTTAAATCCATTTTTTATTTACATATTCATATAGTTTCACTTCTTATATATAAGATTATTTGACAATTGGAAATCATATTAATTATAATTCCATACTATATAACTCATTTGCTTATATAATGTATTCTTTTACAATTGTTGCTTTTATTTAGATTATTCAAACACCTTTTATTAACTTATATATTTACATTTTCAAGCAACCAAACAATTCATTTATATACACTTTAATAATTCCTGAAAAATGGTTTCTTTATATATAAAATATAATCGAGGTAAAATTATTTTATTTACCCAATTTAAAATGATACTATGTCGACTTGCCTCGTTTAAGTGTTTGGAAATTCCTATCGATAACATGACATTCCACATACCGACCAGAATTCACAAATAAATCAACGGATAAGTAAACACAATATAAAACATTTTTATATTCACTAACAAATACGCGCTCATGTATATAATACACTCAACTCAATCTAGGGTGCTACTGTCCCTATCTATAATGAGTACACATGAAAGCTTAGGAATATACAAAATCTAAGCTCTGATACCAAATATGACGACCCGTAAATCCATACCCTTTGAATGGACAATAATCCACACAAGTCAGACCCAAAAGCACAAACTGACAGAAAGTCAAGAGAAAGAAAAGAAAAGAGACGAAGAGAAGAGAAGAAAGAGGAAAGATAGAACCAAACAGAACAATACAGAATCTCTCATCGCAACGGAAAATATATAATATCATATCAATGATCTTTATAGAACAGAAACTGTATATATATACATCAATCAGAGTTCAATAATCAATCAATGGTTATCAGCCTGAACAGTTACATGTCCTCACAATTGCTGATAATATAAAACAACAATTAAACACAGTGGTTAATCAAAACAAGTACGTGTATAAGAAAATGAAGATCTCGAGCTCTCCTGCTGAAGCCCCAAAAGCACCAAATCTAGACCTGTAAATATACTCGATCTGACCCGAGCATTGAAAGGGAAGAACGTCCGGATCAGTCTGGTAAACCAGCGTGAGAAACACACTGATCTAAATTTATTAAATTACCAAACTTTTCCTTTATCAAAACAAAAGTATCTCGTAAGACAAGTCCACACATAAACACGGACATGTTTTTAACTTACGATAACTAAAACATATCATATCAAATCCGCTTATATATAGTATTGTCTACTATATACAAATAATATTAATCGTAGCCGAAATTGTTACATTGATTAAATTCCAGCATATAGCCTAACTGGGTAATAGAATCAAAATGGCAGGGACGTACTGGAGTTTGGATTTCCATACAAATGACCAGGTAAAGGGACTACCTTCGAGCAGTATATCTCTAGAAGAATGTACCGAGAAACCATCACAAAATTTCTCTACCAACACAAGACCGGCCCACCTCTATAACTAGATGGTACCGAATATGTCATCCTCCAGTCGTTAGCGACGTTTACCGAGGGCCCTCTAGCATACAAACCACACTAATCAGATACACGACGTCATAGCGTGTAAAGATATATCTTGAAGAAGATGATCATATCCTACTTAGGAATGACCCACTTAGCCTTGCCGCATCTAACGTCTGTTTTGGTCATTTTTGGTTGATGAGGCTTTTGAGGTAACGATTACCTTTCACAATCACATATCACATCACTTAGAATGCCACACGGCCATTTCCGTTGAGTACTACTTGCCTTCCATAAAAACACAACCCTTAAGCTCATAAGTCTCAAGGAGGGTGTTAAGCTAAGAGAAGTTGCCACTGATGTACGTTTGTAAAAAGCAATGTACATAATCTTTAGAAATGCAATGTCTGACAAACATCCATACTGGTTGTCCAGGAACAGGACAAACCAAAGGTACTTTCCTACCACATTCTGTCGGAAAATCACTAGGATTAGTAGCGAATAGTCCTCGCATTGGATATTTCATAATGAAGAGACCACTGCTACAGGATGTATATTGGGATTTTAACCCCAAACGATCAACAAGCAGTCCTTCACTATGAAAATCCAAAATATCAATATCATCACAAGCAACCTGCACAATCGTCGCATATACGTTGGTCCGAAGTGGTTTTCCGATAAATCTGATCCCGGTCTCTTCGCACCAACAACGCAAAAGAGTTTTTCAACCTCACACCGAAACTAAATTTCATAGACTTATCACGTCTCCAACTTTGAACTTGCTATCCTTCGGGCCAAGAAGGAAGCTCGATAGATTGGAGTAATACTCCGCACTATACGAATCATCATCCTCAACACAAACGATAATCAAGCCTACACAGAAGGCATCGTACTAAGTGTACGACTAAATAGTTCCCACATCAAGTCGAGGAACTACAATTTTGGAAAAGTTTGATAGTCGGTTATTTAACTATCAGAACAAACAAACAAATATTCAGCACCATAACAATCACCATGCCCTTTTAATTAATCTTTTATTAATTAAATCATTGCCAAATATTTACTTCAATTTATCTTTAAAAAGATATATTCTTAAAACATTTCAACTTCTATATTGGAAAACATTTCCAAATACTTATTTAATAATAAGTAAGTCACAAATCAATTTATTTTCAACACTTAGAAAATATTATATATACTTAAATCATGATTAAGTATATATTTTATTCTTTAAGGAAACCGTTCTCTTTAAACATCTTTTATTTGGGTCAAAATGAATGTTTTGTAAAACATCGTTACGACAACCCAAAATCAATAGTATAGGGATTCGAAAATAAAATAGATATATAAATCCCAAATAATATACAAAAATATTTCCTTTCGAAAATCATTTACTATAACAATAGTGTTATAGTCCATCATCTTCTTATTTATCGAAAACATCTATTTCAACAATGAATGTTGAAATCTATGGTTTCGATCCTTAATACATTTCAAACATCTTTTAATCATTTTATTCCATTTAAAATATAACTTTCCAAAACATTTATTTAATATATTATTCACTGTCCAAAATCGTGAATATAGTTCTCTAACCAAATTCATAACTTCTACATATTTAATTAAAGGATTATCCACTGTCCAAAATCGTGGATATATCTCCTTTAATAACTTCTAAATTTAACTTATCAATTTCAATTGATTTCACATTTATAAAACAATGTTTATAAATTCCATTTATTTAATTTATATGCCAAAAATTCAAATTATAAGCTAATTGCTTATAAATCATTTATTTCCAAAATTCGTTCTTTTTATAACTTCACAAATTATAAATCTGTAAATCATCTTATTTATAAAATCCATTTATAATTTCATTTTAACACTTATAAAAACTCATTTGTAATTATTTTGATTTATAAAATATCAATTTTATAAATCATATATATATACCGTTTATTATAACTTCAAAAATCTCCATTTAAACCATTTTACAAAATAGTTAACTTCATATCCTCAAAAACATATTCTGGTTTTATTTCGCAAAAAATCATAATTTCAATTATATTTCCCAAAACATCATAATTTTTATAACATAAAAATTATCACATTTATTTATTCAAAATAAATCAATTCTTAACGATTCAAAAATTCAATAAAACACATATTTCCAAAATTACTTTCAAAACCCTTTTGAATTTGAAAATCATCACTTTAACATTTTTAAAACTCCCAAATAGGCCTAATGCTGCAACAGCACTAAATACATCAATCACGACATCCAAAATATCATATATCATATGATAATAGAATATCAGGAAATTATTGTCAAGGACAAAATTTCACAGCTTTTTAGCCTCAAGGACAGACCTTCAATATTTTATCCTGAAGGACAACTTTCTATAGGTATCAGTTTTTAGTTATTGATAACAGTTTTTAGGTATCAGTTTGTAGTTATCTGTGACAGTTTTTAGCTCGGTAGCAGTTTTGTTGTCCTTATGAATAATTTTGAAAAATGTTTGTCCTTATGAATAGTTTTTAGAAGAATGTTTGTCCTTATGGTAAAAATATTGAGGTCGTGTCCTTGAGGCAAAAAATATACAAATCTTTATCCTTTAAATTAATTCCCCCATAGAATATATATCAATATCTGTAAATATATCAATACTGGTGAGGAATCCAGTTGGATCCCTCCAACCTGTCACCTGCAACAAATATACATATTAGAATATGTGTACAATGTCCGCTTCAAGGCAGACGTGCGTACAAAGAGTCATTCGCTCATACACGGGAACATATAGGGTCATCTGATCCACTAGGCAGGTATATATATATATCCAAATACCAATCAATATATCATATATCATCCAAACAATCATCAATCATCATATAATAAAATATGTCTCACTTATATAAATATATCAGTGAGTCAGAAGGAGTGAGTTGTACTCACATTGCTTGCAATAGCAGTTTCAGCGTTTTATTCTGAATAAAATTAAACGAGCGTTTAGTTTTACCCAATAGTCACACTAGCTCCAATCAGCTTCAACTAGCCCCATCGCATAGTGCTCGTCCATACGGACCCAACGCAATTCGTTTCGTGCGAAACAGACCTTGTATGAAAAAGTTAGGAGGTTTTAAAGATTATACGATTTTAAATATAATAATTTACAATTTAATTTTAATTTTAAAACCTACTTCCATTTCTGGCTGTTGATTGGGCTTCTTCAAATCAAAGTCGTAGCTTACTTTCTTCCCACATCAGGCTTCCATACGAACGAAAGAACACATATAGGCTGCCACTAACCCTAATTATCGCTCGTCCTACGACTAATTTGAAGACGATCAGAGGCCGCCTATCCAAAGCTCGTGCCACCGTGACCCTAGACCTTGGACAGCGTGAAGCTCGGCCTCACCGTAATCAAGAAATACGCACATGAACTTCGACCGTTTGAACGAGATTTGCCGATGCCTCGCTTCGCCTACGACGATCTCCACCGTTGGATTGAACGATTACGTCGTGCTCTACGAATTTTTAGTTGAAACATTTTGCTAAATGTCAACGGATCATGAGATATTTGGGGAAGAAGATGGCAATTTGCTGGCCATTGAATATTAAATGGTGGCTAGGGCTTGAAACCCTAGGGTTTGTGAAAAAAAAAAAGTGAGGTCCTTTTATAGAAAATTTACGCGCACTATTCATCCAAATTTTTTTCGAACTCGAAACGAAGCGTGCCGCCTGGCGTTTATAATGTTTTATTTCTATTTCGAAGGCAATGGAACATATATTGAGAGCCAATTCGATCGTATTTGGAAGATAGGTTTTCACATCGACTGTTTTAAATTTAAAATTCACTTAAACCGATTTCTACGCATTTTAGTTTGTGTCGAATAAACCGTAAATCTGATTGACACAAAATTTGAAATCCAATAATAATATAACATTACGGATCCGATAAAGCTGGTTTCATCGAAATCCGAGACTGTATAAAAATGGCTATTTTTACTTGTGAATTAAATATTCAAATTTTACAAATTAACTTTTAATTCAATTTTAAACGTTCTGTAACATCATTCTAATTCAAATAGAAGTTAATTTAACTTTATAAATCATTTTTATTCATATTAAATCCAAATTCCAATTATCTCTACAATTTCAAATATTAATTCAACAATTTAATTATCCAATTAAGTCATTATATTCGAAATATTATTTATCAGCTTATAAATTTAAACTGTGCATGCTTAAAATCAATTAAATAAATGAATATCAAATGACGGAAATTCTGGGTCGTTACATTCTCTCCTACTTAAAAAATTTTGTCCTCGAAATTACCAACTAAGAAAAAGTCACAAAATCCATTTTCCAAAATCATTTCATTAAACTTGTTACAAAAACTACTAAGTTTCAAATCCTTTCGTAGTTGTCTTTTCAAAACCAATTAATATCGTTTAACTTTCAACTCAAGTCAAAATTAGTTTTCACAAATTTTTTTCAATTTTCCCAAAAAAATTTCTAACGCCTCAAATTTTCAAAAAAATTCACCATAGTCTCTTTTGCGCGGTTCGATCCCCAAAAAAATAGCAATATATATATATATATATATATATATATATATATATATATATATATATTACAAATATACATCTCATTATCAAGGATGAGGCATCCCGAAGGAAAAAAAGTGTAAAAGTATGGTATGTAATCCGAGATATGTACCTTATATATTATTACCGAGCATACACGGCTATTATAGCGCTAAAGCGAGCTCCAAATGCGAAGCAAGCGCATACGCACCTACTATACACTCAACAAACAATAAGAAATAAGTATATATGAAAATAATATCAATATACAACACATATCAATACAATAATATAGTCAAAAGCAACAAATCCAACCATTAAACAACTATCATCCAACAAAGTAATATCCATCCAATCAATCAACAAACAAATCAATATACATTCACTTCTCATTAATATTCATTCAGTTTATCACATTTGATTTTTTAATATTGGATTTACTAACATTCATTCATTCGAATTAGTTTACATTCTCTAATTCATATTCATATTTGTTCACTTCCAAATCAAATTAAATTTAATTCTATTTAAATTTACCTAACTTCCAATTTGGATTCGATTATTTTACTTTTTAATTTCATTAATTCAATTCCATATGAATTTTTTTATTCAATCAACTAATATCCATCTAACAAATAATGCATAACCAACATTGTAACAACCACATATTTTACGGCTGTGTATTTAAATATTTTATTTAAATATTGCATCGTTAGTCGGATTATAGTCTGAAATGCTACTTTTTGAAAACGGTCGAATTAGGACTCGGGACCACTTTCATTGAGTTCAAAATATTTTTGCGACCTTTTTGAGTATAAACTTCGATATGTTTAGAGCTAGCTAAAATTTGACCTTTGCACTTTGAGCTTTGGATTTAGGTTAGCCTAAACTATTAAATCTAGCTCCACTTCCACTTCTCTTCATTCACTTCCATTTCCTAACACTCCAAGCTTTCATAAAAATGGGGGAAGAAAAAAAGAACTAGAATTCCTAAGCCCTAGTTCCATTGCAAATCCAAGTTCTAACTCCAAATTCAAAGAGAAGCTATTGGCAAGCATCCTCTTCTTCTTCTCCAACTCATTCTACCTTCAATTTCAGAAATCCCTAGAGTCTAACTTAGGAAATGTTTTTCTTTTAAGCTTAGATTCAAGCTTCTTAGGTTGGAATTGAAGAGTGATTGTTCTTGCCTTGCTCTATAGCTTCTCCATTCTTGTTTTTTTGAAAAAGTGAGATTTTTATCTCACATCTAGGTCTATAATTATCTTGATTTTTAGGTATGAATTCCTAACATCTTTACGTGTTCATTTGATTTTGATTTGGATTGATTTGGCGAATATTCCAATTTTTTGTGTTTTTCGAAAACAAAATCTATGAAAATCCTTATATGGATGATGGATATGTTGATCAGATGACGATAATGATGATGAGGAAGATGTCATTTCTCTTATTCACGTTATTCGTGAATTTTCCGACATATTTGAGCCCATTCTAGGATTACCACCTAAGCGAGCAATTGAATTCAGAATCAATCTAATCCATAGAGCTCTACCTATCACTCGTCCTCCTTATCGTATGTCCAATAAAGAAAATGTGGAGTTGTGTGGACAATTATCCGAATTGGAGACGAAACAGTTTATTCGTTCTAATTCCTCTCCTTGGGAAGCTTCAGCTATTTTTGTATAGAAATTCGATGGTACACTTAGACTTTGCGTTGACTACCGCAAGCTTAATGATCTTACTATCAAGAATAATTATCCTTTACCTCGGATTGATGATTTATTCGACCAATTTAGTGGTGCTAGAGTCTTTTCACAGTTATACTTAGCAACCGGTTTTCATCAGCTTCGTATTGCAGAGGATAGCATTCCTTTGACATCATTCCGTACTCGTTATGGATCGTACGAATGGCTTGTTATGCCATTTTGTTTAACGAATGCTCCGGCTTATTTCGTGTTGACCTTATGAATCGAGTTTTCAAAGACTTCTTCGATCGATTTGTTCTCATCTTTATAGATGATATTCTTGTTTATTTTAAAACCAAGGAAGATCATGAAAAGCATCTTAGGATTGTATTGGAAACTCTTAGAAGCAATCGATTGAAAGCAAAATTTTCTAAATGCCATTTTTGGCAATCTCGTGTGAAATTTCTCGGCCATATTATTTCTGAATCCGGAATTTCCATGGATCCTTCAAGTATTGAAGTGATTCAAAATTGGAAGAGACCGGAAAGTGTTACGGAAATCCGTTGCTTTCTTGGATTGGCGGGCTATTACCGTCGGTTCATAAAGGATTTTTCTAAAATTGTCGTGCCTCTTGCTAGCTTGACAAAGAAAGGAGTTAAATACATTTGGTCGGACAAATGTGAAGCTTCTTTTCATAAATTAAAAGAACTCCTTTTCGATGCTCCTATTCTTGTGATTCCCGAAAGGAAGCAAGATTTTATTGTTTATGCCGATGCTAGTAGTATTGGTTTGGGAGCCGTTCTTATGCAAAAGGATCGTGTTATTGCTTATGCTTCTAGGCAATTAAAGCCAGCCGAGACTAGATATGCCACTCATGATTTAGAGCTTGCGGCTATTGTTTTCGCCCTTTGAATTTGGCGTCATTATCTTTTGGGAGAGAAATTTATTCTCTACACAGATCATAAATCTTTGAAATATTTATTTTCTCAAAAGGAACTTAATTTGCGTCTACAAGTTGGCTCGAATTCCTTGCATCTTATGATCTTGATATTCTTTATACTCTCGGAAAGGGAAATCGTGTTGCCGATGCACTTAGCCATAAGCAACAAGCGGTTGTCTCTATGATGATATCTGAATGGTGCGATCTCAAGACTTTGTCCACTTGTGAGATTCGAGATCGTGAATCCAATTTATGTGCATCTCTTGTTTTATGTAGCCTTGAGGCTCATCCTTCTCTTTTAGACCGCATCGTTGAAGCTCAAAAGCTAGATCTCGAATTGGCTTTTCTTAGCCAAAATTTTAGGGATAAAATTGATAATGAAGGTTTGAAAGACTTTGATATTGGTTCTCGTGGCGGCATTCGAAAATTTGGTAGGCTTATCGTACCAAATATTAGTGATCTTCGTAAAGATATTTTAGAAGATTCTCATCGTCCTGAATTTACCATTCATCCCGGTAATGGTAAAATGTATGCGGATATGAAGCGACTTTATTATAGAGATGGAATGAAATCCGTTATTGCCAACTTTGTTAAGCGTTGCATGACTTGGCAACTCGTTAAGTCGAGCATCAAAGGCCCGGCGGGTTATTGCAACCTTTGGACATTCCAATTTGGAAGTGGGATCAAATTTCCATCGACTTTATTGACGGCCTTCCCCGTTCTCGTTCGGGTCATGATAGCATATGGATGATAGTTGATAGACTTATAAAAGCCGCCCATTTTATTCCCGTTCGGTCCAACCGAACCGTACCTCTTTTGGCCAAACTATTTATTAAAGAAATTGTTAAATTGCATGGAGTTTCTACTTCTATTGTTAGCGATCGTGATCCATTGTTTACTAGTGGATTTTGGAAGAGTCTTCAGAAAGCTTTGGGAACGAAGCATAATTTTAGCACCGCTTATCACCCTCAGTCCGATGGACAAACCGAGCGTGCGAATCAAACTCTTGAAGATCTTCTTCGTGCATGTGTTCTTGATTTTGGTGGAAGTTGGGAAGATCATATTTCCCTTGTTAAGTTTTCCTATAATAATAGCTTCCAATCTAGTATTGGTATGGAGCCTTTTGAGGCACTCTATGAAAGGCCATGTCGATCTCCTTCTTGTTGGCTTGAGGCCGGTGAGAAGCTGGTTTTAGGTGCAGACTTTATTCGTGATTCCACAGAAAAGATTGATCTATATAAGATGAAAGAAGATCAAAGTAGGTAAAAATCCTATGCTGATAACCGAAGAAGGAAATTGGTATTTTCTGTGGGAGATTTTGTGTTTATTCGTGCTTCACATATGAAGGGTGTTGTGCGTTTCAGTCGATGAGGAAAATTAGCACCTCGATATATTGGTCCATTTCCCATCACTGAACGTATTGGTTCCGTGGCTTATCGCCTTTTGTTACCGGCTCAATTTTCTGCTATTCATGACGTATTCCACATCTCTCAACTATGGGAATGCCTTCGAGATTCCGATTCTATTCTTGAGTCCGGTGTTATTAAAGAAATTGAAGTTTCGCCTAATTTAACTTACGAGCAACATCCTATTCGTATCATAGCTACGGAGGTTAACGCCTTTGAAATAAAGATGTCCGTCTTGTGAAAGTCCAATGGTCCTTAAATCCTAAGGATTTCTCTTGGAAATCTAGAGAATTCATCGATCGAACACATCCGGACTTACTTTCTCGTGCTTTTTGAGGTGGACTTTTTATTTTAAATTTCTTTTGTGTTGATATGCTTTTATGGTTGTTAATTTTTTCTACTTCTTAAATATTGCGAGGACGCAATTTCTTTAAAGAGGTGAGTCTATAACAACCCGCATATTTTACGATTGTGTATTTAAATATTTTATTTAAATATAGCATCGTTAGTCGGATTATAGTCCGAAATGCTACTTTTTGCAAACGGTCGAATTAGGACTCAGCACCACTTCCATTGAGTTCAAAATACCGTTTGCGACATTTTTGAGTATAAACTTCGATATGTTTGGAGCTAGCTAAAATTTGACCTTTGCACTTTGGGCTTTGGGTTTGGGTTAGCTTAAACTATTAACTCTTGCTCCACTCCCACTTCTCTTCATTCACTTTCATTTCCTAACACTCCAAGCTTTCATAAACATGGGGGAAAAGAAAAAGAATTAGAATTCCTAAGCCCTAGTTCCATTGCAAATCTAATTTCTAACTCCAAATTCAAAGAGAAGCTATTGGTAAGCATCCTCTTCTTCTTCTCCAACTCATTCTACCTTCAATTTTAGAAATCCCTAAAGTCTAACTTAGGAAATGTTTTTCTTTTAAGCTTAGATTCAAGCTTTTTAGGTTGGAATTGAAGAGTGATTGTTCTTGCCTTGCTCTATAGCTTCTCCATCCTTGTTTTTATGAAAAAGGTGAGATTTTTATCTCATATCTTGGTCTATAATTATCTTGATTTTTAGGTATGAATTCCTAAGATATTTACGTGTTCATTTGATTTTGATTTGGATTGATTTGATGAATATTCCAATTTTTGGTGTTTTTTGAAAATAAAATCTATGAAAATCCTTATATGGATGATAGACATGTTGATCGGAGTGTATTGGTGAGTCTTTGAGGTTGGGTAGTCGTTTGGCGTAAACCCCTCGAAATCGTCGCTCATCCGATCGCGTCCGATATAACTTGGCCACCAATGGCCTTGGGGAGAAAATACCCAAAGCTTCAGTTTCAGACGTCTGAAGCTAATTGTTCAGACGTCTGAATACTGTTCTAGGCAAAAACTTTATTTTTCAAATTCAGAAGTCTGAATTATATATTTTAGATGTTTGAAATTGTTCATGTTCAACCAGAAAGGAAATAGGCTAAAATTAGCCATTTTCAGACGTCTGAAATTATTGATTCAGACGTCTGAATACTAAACTGGAAAATATTCATTTTCCAAATTTAGACGTCTGAATCATCTATTTCAGACGTCTAAATCTGTTGTCTTTGCCCAATTTGCCTAATGTGTTTGAGTTCTCAGTTTTTAATCGATTCGTGTTTAACCGACTTATTGTTATCATTTATTATTGACTTTGATGACGTCTTATCGGAATTTTTTGGAATATCCATTTTGATGAATTTGGTATCGATTTCTTTGGATTTGATTCATGTCTTCGAATGTGAATTTTGGTGATTGATTGTCTCTATAATCATTTCTGTAATTTGTCACTTTAAAAATATAAAGGTTTTCTATACTAGTAGTAAATATCAAAACTCTTCATCAAAACGATTTCAACACTATTTTATTACAAAGCTCGTTATTTATAACTGTTTTCCTACCTATTAATATATACAAACCTTTAGCTCACTTGTATGAGGAATCTAATTAAATGGCTCAGTAAAAAAAGTGGTATGAAACACTTGCATTTACTCCGTCGGTTAATTCTTGGACTTGTTCGATCGAAACTCTTGTGACAACTCTCGAGTGGAGATTTGCAATTTGTTTGTAAATACTTAAGTTAAGACAGTGGTTATGGGACATGAAGCTAAACTCATTTATTTACTAGCTTAGTGTAGTTGATACTTCTTGATGATTATTGATGATCATTTATGCGATTTAGACTAGCGATATGCTATGTTTCTTTGTCCACGTAGGGGACGGTACCTCGTTTTATTGAGTTTCGTCTCATTTCTTTTATACGCTAACGACCTATGTATTATTTGGAGTTTCGACTCAATTTTTGTGGGCTAGCGATCCATATTCTTTTATGGAGTTCGGTTCATCGGACGTACCTTTGTACTACATCGTTGTTCCGGCTTATCAGGATCAGCGGGCGTACCGTTGTACTACGTCGTTGTTTCGAATTATTTGAGTTTCTGGTTCCTCGGGCGTACCGATATTGTACTACGTCGTTGCACCAGCTCTATGGTTAGCGACCATGGGATAGCGTCCTGTTTATTATACACGTGTTGGTGAGTTTTCATGCTCTCGTTTGTGATAGGCCTCCCCCTTTTGTGATTTTATGGATTTCTAATTGATAATTTCTAGAATTTGTGTTTCACCAGCTTTTATGATTGGCAGCGATATGATGTCAATATTTGTAGTTTGGTGAATAAAATAAAGAATATGACATTCTTTTTGGGTGCTTTGAGGTTATTGAGATATTGTATGATTTTTGTTGTCGTTAAATGTATACTTTACATAGTATGGCATTATTGTTATCATACATTTTGTTATATCTCTTATTCCATCTCATTTTGTCTGATATTTAAGCTAGACTGATCCGTTTATTATTTTATTATTAAATAATACTTGGGTCAGACTGAGATGTTAGAGGTGCTTCTGCTTGACTCCTCATCAGGGAGTATTATCTGACCTTTGGCTAACTACATTAGATTGGTAGTTTTTGTTGTTACACATTCGAGATAGAGACTCCTTGATGTATACATATTCTTTTGTGTAGCACTTGTATCTATCATTTTGTGATATTGTGGATCTTGTTTAACCACTACTCTGATATACACTTCTATGTGTCATATTCATATCTTTTTCCGCCTTTTGTGATATGAACTTCTGTGATTGATTTGTGTTAAGTTTATTTCTATTTTTGTTTCCGAAGATATTTTTTCCACTGTGTAGTAGTTTTGAGTTTGTATCGGTATGTCGGATTTCCTCTTGAAATGAAACTTAGGTTACACTGTCTGACATTTCGGTGCTCGCATAAAGTAATTACATGGATGGTCGCTCCTCAACGGCCTTATTCTTCATGCTAGTTGACGGCATTTCTCCGTAGTGTCCTTGGCTAGCGTGAGTATAGAGGCAGGGCGTCATAAACATTTACCGAATTAATTCGCTTTACTTTGTTTACATTCAATTTGGTTCAACACTTTTTAATTGCAATTGGTTTAACATTCAATTTAGATTGAATTCTAATATTCACTATAAGCACAACTTCTTAACTTAAGTTTTATCCAAATTCTTAACAACGACATTTCCAATGCTAATTCATTTTACCACAAAAGTAAAATTTCTTTATATAACTCAATTTCACATTCATCACTTTATTAATTTACTTCGATCCCAAAATCAACTTGATTCAAAATTACTTAAGTTATATTTCATTTCATTCTCATTTGCATTTACTTCCACTGTATAACTTAAGTTCATTTCTAATTTAATTCAAATTCTACTTTATTTAACTTTTACTTAAGGCAAATTTCATTGCTATCCAAATTCAGATTTTGTTTTGCTTAACAAAATTGTTTAACCTTTTTAATATTTGGTTCTACTTACATTTTCATTTTATAAGACATACAACTTATTTTTATAAATTTCCAAATTCATATTATATCATCATTTAAAAGTTTTATTTCTGTTTCAATAACTTATCTAATTCGGTTCAAATTCAATTCAATTTATTTAACTTTCCTTTAGTTAAATTTCAAATCATATATTTTACTATGCCAACTCAAATTTATTTCAACTTTACCAAATTTAAATTTATACTTCATATTATAAATCCAAAACTTATTTTACTTATATTTATCAATCACAACTTGGATTTTAAATCAAATTCGTTTAACACAACAAAACTTCAATTTGCAATTTATTATTGGTAGCAAATCCATCACACAGAACTCGAAAATGATACTGATGATGCTGCAGTCAACATCTTTATTATTTCCTAGCAATAGTAGTGAATTCAGTGCTTTATATTCTTTGTAAATTTCTTTCCATTTATAAATCACATTTATAAATCTTTTACTTATATAATTTCACTTATTTTCTATTTATTATAATATAACCTCTTTAACTTTGAAAAACAACTTTCAAAATCAACGGGATTAAAAAAATTCAAATTCTTAGTTAAATCCATTTTTTATTTACATATTCATATAGTTTCACTTCTTATATATAAGATTATTTCACAATTGTAAATCATATTAATTATAATTTCATACTATATAATTCATTTGCTTATATAATATATTCTTTTACAATTGTTGCTTTTATTTAGATTATTCAAACAGCTTTTATTAACTTATATATATTTACATTTTCAAGCAACCAAACAATTCATTTATATACACTTTAATAATTCCTGAAAAATGGTTTCTTTATATATAAAATATAATCGAGGTAAAATTATTTCATTTACCCATTTAAAATGATACTATGTGGACTTGCCTCGTTTAAGTGTTTGGAAATCCCTATCGATAACACGGCATCCCACATACCGACTAGAATTCACAAACAACTAAACGGATAAGTAAACACAATATAAAACATTTTTATATTCACTAACAAATACGTGATCATGTATATAATACACTCAACTCAATCTAGGATGCTACTATCCCTATCTATAATGAGTACACATCAAAGCTTAGGAATATACAAAATCTAAGCTCTCTGATACCAAATGTGACAACCTGCAAATCCATACCCGTTGAATCGACAATAATCCATACATGTCCGACCCAAAAAGCACAAACTGACGGAAAGTCAAGAGAAAGAAAAGAAGAGAGAAGAAGAGAAGAGAAGAAAGAGGGAAGATAGAACCAAACAGAACAATATAGAATCTCACATCGCAGCGGAAAATATATAATATCATATCAATGATCTTTATAAAACAAAAACTGTATATATATATGCATCAATTAGAGTTCAACAATCAATCAATAGTTATCAGCCTGAATAGTTACCTATCCTCGCAATTGCTGATAATATAAAACAATAACTAAACACAGCGGATAATCAAAACAAGTACGTGGATACGAAAATGAAGATCTCCAGCTCTCCTGCTGATGCTCCAAAAGCGTCAAATCTAGACCTGTATATATACTCGGTCTGACCCGAGCATTGAAAGGAAAGAACACACGGATCATTTTAGTAAACCAGCGTGAGAAACACACTATTTTGAATTTATTAAATTACCAAACTTTTCCTTTATCAAAACAAAAGTATTTCGTAAGACAAGTCCATACATAAACACGGACATGTTTTTACCTTACGATAACTAAAAAATGTCATATCAAATCCTCTTATGTAAAGGCCCGCAAATCCGTACCCCTTTTGAGCTAGCGAAATTCCACAACAATTCAGCGCAAAGTGGAACAAATGCACGAGTCTTCGGGTTTAAAGAAGAAAGAGGTAGAAGACGAAGAAAAGAAAACAATAACAGAAGCTCACATTTCGCAGGGGAACAAATATAATAGATAAATGAATATCTTTAAACGAAATCACTATATAAGTTTACACATTACAACATCAGAGTATTACAACAACATCACACAATCAACGACAGTTATAATAACTTGTGTACAATAAAATTTGGCTTGCACTAATCCAGATGCAACGGACACTGCATAGTATAAATGATACGCTTTTCCATTCAGCTTGAACTCCAGATCTCCACAGCATATCTTTCCTGTCTTCGCTCCAGAATAATGATAACCTGACTCTAGACTGCCCGTGTGGAAAAATTGTGGGCACCCAGAGTTTAAAAAGGGAGCAATAAACTCCAGGTCAGTCGTGGGACTGGTGTGAGATCTTATAAACAGTTATTTTTCACAAAGAAGATAAAAAGAAATTCGCTATGCTTTTTGAAAAATGAAACTACCATAAGGCCTCCCTCCATACACACAATGCAAACACAGAATTGGAGGAGATTTCTCCTTATGATAGTCAAACATGCTTGATACGTAAAATCCTTTGATATTATTATTATTAGTGCATAGTGGAAAATATTTTTAAGTATAATATTAATCTTAGCCAGCATAGGCATTTCGCACTTATGCCTACTATAGCTACCATGTTCAATAGCAGGTTACCGTCACATTCCATGGCAGGTTATACAACTAAAACCATACAGTACGCGTATTGTTTCTTTGGATTTCCAATAAATGGTCAGGCTAAGGAACTTCCTAAGGCCACATGGGTACGGCTTTGGAGGGACGTCCCGAGAACCTACCCGGATCTCTCCCAACAGAAGGCCGGGTTACCTCTGTAACTAGGTAACTACTACTCAAGTATGCCATCCCCCGGTCGTTTGCGACCTTTATCCGAGGATCCTCAACCACAAAGCAACAACAACAAAGAGTAATAGATTTGCAGCAACCACATAGATTAAGTATCTGGGCTCCCTACCATGATAGCACCCTTTTCCAAAAGGAAATGACATACCCTAAAGGGCGCGACCCTCGTAACCTTACCGCATCTTTCCTGTTTCGACCATTTTCGGGGTGTGAGGTCCGACGAAATCTCGCCCACAAAGCTACACTTTTAACAAAGTCATGCTTTGATCAACAAATGATCAGCGACACTTCGTATGCCACGTTACCTAATTGGGAATGTCTCACTAGTAACCATCAACTGCATAACCGCTGAGCTCGTATGTCTCAGAGAAGGGTGTTAAGCTAAGAGAATAAATTCTCTGCCACCAACAGAAATGTATTTG
This sequence comes from Allium cepa, assembly GCA_030765085.1. NCBI lineage: Eukaryota > Viridiplantae > Streptophyta > Magnoliopsida > Asparagales > Amaryllidaceae > Allium > Allium cepa. The sequence continues at coordinate 866,198,482 of CM060943.1, read as the reverse complement.
ATAGAAACCAGCTTTGCATATCAAAATGTAGCATCAGACACATATCCATAAAAGCCCGTTTCAGGATTGAATGGAACCGAAGGCACTTCAAAAGAATCCCTTACAAATCCGGATATTTACTAATCACATCCGGAATCCCCATCACAAAAGGTGATAAAATCTCTATACCGGAGCAACCCGGTGCAGAGACATTCGACAGGTAATCCTTTCGCTTTCGAAAATACCAAGTCTTCAACACCAACTTCAAATGCAATCCCATTTCGTCGTATAATTATTCGGAATGAGTTTTATGACTCAAAGTCCTCTCCCGGCTAATCCGAATAATGAGCGCTTATTTTAAAAAATAAGTGTTCGTTCAAATTTCATTCAAATTTCAAACAAATCACAACAATTTCCACTTTGATCTTTTAAATAAAAGATCCATTATAACCACCAAGGTTCGATGTGCTTTTCCGATAACCATTTGGAATCCGACCCCCGGTCGCATCGAAATTCAAATGCCATAAAAAGGCGAATATTGATAGTCGGTTATTTAACTATCAATCAACATCCACAACAATTGCCGGATTTAAATAAATTTCCCAAATTATTTATTTTCAAAATATCTTCGCAAGATATATATTTTTAACACTTCAACCATTTGAAAACAAATTTCAAATCACTTTTCACTCGCTGGATAAGAATTCCGATATTATTTATTTCCACTGAAAGTCTGCCGAGTTCAAATACTTTAAAATGCTTATCAAAATATACTTAGAGATATTTAAAATAAAACTACTTTGAAGCACTTCCTTAAATAATAGTTATGAAAATATTATACTAACATCACATACAACTTTAAGTCCAAACTAATTTTAAAAATAAAATTCGTAGATAGAGTACAATTATTCCAATAACCTTTTTCCTAAAAAATTATCAATTAAATATTTAAATAATCACTTCTATAATTAATTAAATAAATCTTTCGAGACTCTAAAGATTTTCAAAATAACTGAAGAAACAAATTTCTCCAAAATATTGTTTTAAAACCAACCCTAAACTTTTAATTTATATTTCAAAAGCTATTTTACAAACATACTCGGCTTTTCGGGGAAAATTCTCTTTCCATTTATATCAATTAATAAATCTTATCGATTTATTTTATTTTACATTCCAAATCTGTAAATTTCTTTCCACACCTTTAAAAATAAACCAACATTTATTCTTAAATCAAAATTCCCTTTCCTTTATGAAATTTTCATCGTGAATTTAAATCCTAAATATCCACTGATATACGATTTCCAAATTGATTTCAAAAATCATTTCCAAACACCAAATCAATTTTCAAATTGATTTCAAATTTTATTTTAGACACCAAATCAAATTCCAAATTTATTTCTAAATTTATTTCAAACACCAAATCTATTATCTTTTGAAACAAATTCCTTCTTTTAAATTTATTCAATTTTCTAAAATTAATTTACTATAAATTTTCTACTAAATTTTGAAAATCCAATTTCATCTATTTCTGGTATCCTACGATACCAAAAATATATTCAGCTAAATTATAGCCCTCAGCGATTTAAATCACAATATAATCATACACAGATTATAAATAAATAAACACACAACATATGAAACAAAATCAAATGTTTGAGGAATCCAGTTGGATCCCTCCAGCCTGTTTCCCTGCATCCACAGACGTTAGCATAACAATTAAATACCAATTTCACTTCGAGGTGGAATATCGCGGTATGTGGAATTTATAAAACCACTATTGTGCGGCGCATATGGTCTCATCTGCTATATAATGCGGGTCAACAACTCCAAATACATATATAATACCAATTCTACTTCAAGGTGGAATATCGCGGTATATGGGTTTAAATATAATATCATCCGCTATTATGCGGCACATAGGGTCTAAACTAATATAACTAATAATAAATCAATCATCCAAGCACACAGTCAGTCAATTTTAAATCTAACTATTCAAAATTTAAATCAGAAAAATATTTGATTGAGTGAGAAGATCTCACCTTTTATTTGCAATCCAATTCAATCCAGCTTGTTCTTCACGATTTAAGACCTTGTATAAACATTTACACAAATTATTAATATTCGAAATAAATCGAATAATCAATTTTCATTTGGTAATTTTAATTATCCAATTATTTTATTTTAAACCAATTTATTTTAATAATTTATTTAACTAAAATTTCAATTTCAAACTAATGCTTTAATCTTTTAAACAAATTTTCCTTTTTTAAATAAAATTCTTTAGTAAAAAATATTACATAGGTTAATTAAATAAATTAACCACTAAAATTTATTATTTCTTTTAAAACTACATATTTTTTTTGAAAAATATCTACATAGATTCAAAAATTAATTTTGTGTAAATCCTTCAATATTTACAATTTCGTTAAATAATCTCCTAGTGGCTAAAATAATTTAAATTGTAAATCAATCTCTTATAATAAATAAATTCCTAATAACTAAAATAATTAAACCAGTTACTTGAATTTTTTAATCACCCAAACTCATGTATAAAAAATATGTATTTATATAAATAAATAAATTGAAACAATATCAAAATATCTTACTGGAAAATCTCACCCTCCTATTACTGTGCTCGGAAACCTCGCGGCATCATCACCTCGAATGAAGCAGTCACACGTGCAATCAGCGATGCTCGCGATTTCGAGCTGTTCTCCTCCCATCAATGTCGAGCTTCATGGCATCGAGCGCACGGTCGCTGCTGCAACTCTAATATCGCGACATCGCGAATTCCAAAACCAGATGGCCCGAGCGCCATTGAATGACGTAACGCAAAGTCCAACCCGAAACCCCATACTTGATGCAAAACCGTAGACTTCATCGCCTCATGCCTCCCCAATCGATCGCCATCACCAAGAGTGCTCGCGTGAAACGCCTCCCCTACAGCCGCATAGCCTTCCCTCCCCAAAATCTTCAATCACGACTTCGCCGAGCTTCGCCCTACAACATCGCGACATTTTTTTTTGATTTGGGCTAGCCATTGATTTTAGTTGAGGGTGGAAGTGAAATAGGTATTCAATTTGGGTGTAGAGATTTGAGGGGCGGATATGTACGAACGAAATCGTGTTTGAATTTTTATTCGGCCATTTGATTTTTTGTTCTTTATCTTCAAACGGAAGATGGTTTCTTTTTTTTTTTTGATTTCGACTCGGCTGTTAATATAAAAGAAAAAGGAGACACGATTGTTATCCCTCTTTTTGGCAAAGCCGCGATACCAAGAGATCGATCGAAAACAAAGGATAGTTTGTATCAGAGATTGGTCATACTTCGTTTTGCTATGGATATCGCTGAATTTTGTCCAAGTCTAGATGGAGCTACAATTGATAGGACACGACAAGAAAGGTCATAGAGGTCAGCATCTCGAATTTCAAGTCTATCCGAGTTCATACGCTCAAGTTATGAACAATTCAATTTGAAGGGGAAGACCTAGGTATCGAACCCATCACTGATCAATTGTTCTTACCGATCACCTTCGTATCGATCGGCTTCGAACCCACCAAACTGCCTCGGGTTCGACTCCATCGCCTTCGAATCCATCTAGTTCGTACCGGTGGGCCTCATGTCCATGGAGAGGTTGCAAAGCTCGTATCCATCAATGAATCCTTGTTCGAATCCACCAAGCATCGGTTGTTCGAACCCATTATTGGAGCCTTGTTCGAACCCATCCATGAAACTTCGTTCGAACCCATCCTTGAAACTTCGTTCGAACCCATCTGTGAAGCTTCGTTCGAATCCACTGGGTCAACTAGCCGCGATGACGTGTCATCCATCGGTTCGAGTGCGCCGAGATACATGGAGTCGAAGCGGTCAACTCGGAGTGAAGATCGGATCGATTCTAAGTTAGTGCTCCACGTCACCACGAAGGCGTGAGCCACCATCGATTCGAAACCATCGGTTCGAATGGATGGTTTTGAACCAAACAGCCACTCGAAGAATGTAATCTCGAACCCATCATATCTTCCAATCTATTGACCCAAATGCTACGAAATTTTTACAGAAGCTTGCATACATGTTGAAGAATGTCCATACCAAATTTCACCTCGATTGGATGATTTTATGATCGATTCGAATGGAGTTTGAATCGATGCCAAAGTGGGCCCAAATTTCCTGAGGCCGGGCGCGTGGGCCCCCTCACGTGCCAGAAGTGGTCTCCCGAGTTTTCAGCGAAATATCAGCATCCTACGCCTATAAATAGAGCCCCAGAGCGAACAGAAAAGGGATCTTTCGACTCTTGAGCATCCAGACTCTGCCGGATCGAGATCTCCACCATCCTACATCATAATTAGCTATTGATTTCGAATTTCCAGTTGTAACTTGCTGTTGATCGCTATAACAACTTGTAACTATTGAAAGAGAATAAACAAAACATCAAAAAACTTCACAGTGGACGTAGGCAACACGCCGAACCACTATAAATCGCTTGTCTACGCATTTGCTTTACTGTTGATTGGAGTTTTTGTTAGATAATATCTGTTTTGAATTTACATTCTTCACTATTATCTCTTCAACGACTTTCGAAGAGTGTTGTGACCAATTTTGGTGTCAACACTTTGGTGCTTTCACTGAGAAAACCCAAATTTTCTCCTGCTCTTTGGATTTGTCATCGATACCGGATTGAATAAATCTAAGAGAGAGATCCAAATCATTAAATCCAACCTCCTTCCCTTCTATTCAGATTTCCATAAACTCTAGGAAAGGAATTCAACCTTCGAGATGGTTAGCACAAGAACCACCTCAAATGCTATTAATCAAGAAGAGCAGGATCGACAGAATCCTGTGCCGCCACCTCCATCTAATCAGGATGCTACTGGGCACTCCGAGCCGTCAGGTCCGGTTACCCGACAAGAGTTGCAGTTGCTACTCCAAGAGCTGACCCAGAGTCTGCAGCAACTAGAAGAACAGCTACGCGCTAACGCTGAGCTAATCAACAAGATGGATCGCCAGAAACGAAAGAGATCCATGAGAGATCATGCTTCTCGCTCCTCCAGCGAAAGTTCTTCATCTTCTGATTACCACAATCGATCACCACGACCCTGACTAGATGGGAGTCGCATGCCAGTCACTGGAAATCAACCGGCATTGACCGTTGGACAACTGAGAGTTGGTCCGTCAGCCAGTTTTCAAACCGGACCCTCCTCCCGAGGAGGTGCCATTCCTCGCCGCACCACAGAATACCGCACCACTAACGTTGCGGCTGAACCCGGGGTCGACGCCCAAGATCAGTCGGACCTGGACCGTCGTCATAGCGGACGTACTCCTGAACCGTACGTCCCGGAGGATTATGAGCCAAGGAGGCAAGACTTGGACCGTCGACGATATCCAGTTCGAACCCAAAGTATGGAACGTGATCATACTCCGACGCAAATGCCGGATCTTTCAACTATGATACGTCGGATGATCCGTGAAAGCCAGGGATTCACAAATGACGATTGGGGAGTCTCCCGAAGCCACACTCCTTTTACGGACGATATACTTACTGCTGAACCCCCACGGCGATTCCGAATGCCAACTCTACCCATGTACGAGGGAAACTCCGACCCCAACCAACATATTCTAAAATATGAATGTTCGATGACTGCTGCCAGGGCAGACGATGCAGTGAAATGTCGTAGTTTCCCCATATCCTTGGGGGGCATCGCTACCATGTGGTTCACCTGGCTGCCACCTCGATCCATCTCTTCATTCGACCAGTTAGCCAAAAAATTCGTTGAGCAATTCCGCATGCACGTCGCAAGGCCAAAAGATGTCAACACTCTGTCCAGCGTCACCCAAGCTCCTAGAGAGACGCTCAGGAAATACTTGGAGAGATTCCATACTGCATGTGCGGAGATCAGCAATCCAAACGATAACTCCATCCTTATGGCGTTGACTAAGGGGATCGACCCCGATTCTGAATTTGGCAATTGGCTAGATGGAAAACCACCTGCATCATTGGACCTTTTCCATGCCAAAGCAGCTCAATTCCTGAGACGGGAAGACGTGAAACAATCTAGGAAGCAAACTGACGCAGGACCAAATGCGGAAGAGATCCAAAGCAAAGTAGCGATCAAACAGTCCGGTGAAAGCTCCAAAAAAGTTCAGTTGAACATTAAAAATAAACAAGCTCGGCGAAGAGAAAGCGTGAATCAAACTAAAAAACAAGATCAAAATCGTGGCCTGCAGCGCAAGAATCCAATGTTTGACAGTTACACTCCTCTGAATACATCACTAGAGGACTTGTACTTACAAACCTGTGGCACAATTCAATATCAAAAACCTGCACCAAAACCATCGTCAGAGAGACAAATCCAGACGGGAAAGTTTTGCAGGTTCCATGAAAGCTATGGGCACAATACGAACGAATGTCGTCACTTACAAGATCTCGTTGAAAAACTGATCAGAGAAAGGAAGCTAGAACAGTTTGTGCGGACGCTGCAGCCTAGAGAAGTGGGCCCATCAAATCAAAACAATGAACCCAATCGACCGAGACAGGAGGACTCGACTTGTCCCCGTGGAAGCTTGGTGATAAACGCCATCAGTGGTGGACCTACTTACTCAGGAGCCTGGAACGACGAAGATCCTCGTCACTGTCATACATGACAGGCTCATTCAATTTATGAATACTTTGCAGTTTCCTTTACATTCTGAAATTTGAATTTGTAATAAGGCACTGACTTTGCCATATTTTCTTATTTCAACAATAAAATACTATCTCTTCAAGCTAGAGCTGTGGTTCACCGAATACGACATTCAACAATCACGACACACGAAGAGCTAAGTTCCATCAAACAATGGAATTTATTCAAATAGTGAGTGACTATGATACGACCGGCCACTCACTAAGTGAAACCCCAGCTCGGGGGCAAGCCAACACATCAAAGGCTGAACTGGACCGACACACGACAGTCCTACCAATAACTCGTTCCCGGAGCGCGAACGGACTCCAACTTCCCAGAGTGTGAGTTGGAGTATAAACATTCAACAACTCGTTCCCAGAGTGCAAACGGACTCCAACTTCCCAGAGTGTGAATTGGAGTATAAACATTCAATAACTCGTTCCCGGAGTGCGAACGGACTCCAACTTCCCAGAGTGTGAATTGGAGTATAAACATTCAATAACTCGTTCCCGGAGCGCGAACGGACTCCAACTTCCCAGAGTGTGAGTTGGAGTATAAACATTCAACAACTCGTTCCCAGAGTGCGAACGGATTCCAACTTCCCAGAGTGTGAATTGGAGTATAAACATTCAATAACTCGTTCCCGGAGTGCGAACGGACTCCAACTTCCTAGAGTGTGAATTGGAGTATAAAAATTCAATAACTCGTTCCCGGAGCGCGAACGGACTCCAACTTCCCAGAGTGTGAATTGGAGTATAAACATTCAATAACTCGTTCCCAGAGTGTGAACGGACTCCAACTTCCGAGAGTGTGAATTGGAGTATAAACATTCAATAACTCGTTCCCGGAGCGCGAACGGACTCCAACTTTCCAGAGTGTGAATTGGAGTATAAACATTCAATAACTCGTTCCCGGAGTGCGAACGGACTCCAACTTCCCAGAGCGTGAATTGGAGTATAAACATTCAATTACTCGTTCCTGGAGTGCGAACGGACTCCAACTTCCCAGAGCGTGAATTGGAGTATAAACATTCAATAACTCATTCCCGGAATGCGAACGGACTCCAACTTCCCAGAGCGTGAATTGAAGTATTAACGTCGAATCCATCATTCTCAGAGTGTGAACGGACTCCTAAAAATCCCACATAGATGTGACTGACCATCCAGCGGCTAACTCCAACTTCGCTGAACGTGAATGGAGTATATACATAAGTTACAGGTTCCCGAAGCGCGAACCCAAACATACATGCTATCTCCGAATTCCCGGAGTGTGATTTGGGGCACAAATACCAAGTCGAAGTTCCCACAGTGCGAACCAAAATATCAATACTAACTCCAAGTTCCCAGAGCGTGAAGTGGAGCATAAACATCAATTCCAGGTCCCCGGAGCACGATCCATGTTACAAACATCGATAACTCCCAAATTCCCGAAGTGCGAACCGAATTATCGATCTCAAATTATCCTAATTCCCCAGAATGCGGACGTGTGCTTAAGATTTGCAACAAGTGCGATCAACCACCAAAAATACAAGTGCTATTCCCCAAAACTAGGGGGCAAAAAAGCCAAGTGTTAATCACTAACCAAAGTGATACAACGTCCGAAGTTCAGTTATTCATCGATCACAACTTGCGACCAAGATTCCCATACTTGGCAAATAAAACAAACTCTACTTGACGATAAGAACACCACAAGTACACCGGACTGAAAACAAAACACTACAAACACTTGAGCACCAAAGAAATGAGAATTGAAACAAAGAAATTAAATTTTAGTTCAACTAACTGGAGACAAGAACTTACATGCAAAAAAGTTCTTCCAAAAAGAATTCCTACTTGCAGGGGCCGAACCTGCATCTATACACGACCCATCTACCAAAAAAAATCTGCTTAAACGGCCCATCTACTTCTTCTTTTTGGATCTCCTTATCAGTGGTTCGTCTTCGGACTCGTTGGAGACAGAGATCCTTCGTTTGGAGCGCTTCCTCTCCGGTGGCTGCTCTTCGGCTGGGGGCATAATGTCAATGTACTCCTCAGAGCTCGAATCTATGTGAAGGCTTTCCACCGGAGGAGTAGGAGGGACTGGGTCCGCGATTGAAGATGGGATAGTGCCACCTGATGATACTACCCTTACAGGTGCTGGACTCTCCGCCGCCGTGCTGCCACCAATACTACCACTTTACCCCGCAGCCTCTATTTCGGCGTTGATCTCGGTCAGAATTTCCTCGTCACGAGTTGCTTGGGCCTGGCTGGGGGCATCCGCAGTCTGCATTGAAGAGCTAGAGGTTGGCGGGAGGTCACTAATGATGAATGGCAGGTCTGTGGAGAAGCCACCCTGCACACCAAGCAGCTCTCTCACCATTTGTTCATCAAGAGATAATCCGCTCCCCTGCGCTGCCTCAGTTGGAACTGCTGTTACGACAATAGTCTCAGTGGTGATGGCCTTACCCCCTTTACTTGATTCTTGAGTCGCGGCAATCGACGCAATTCCAGTCACTAAGCAAAGATAAGAAGAAATTATTAGTAATCACCTCAAAACAAACGCTTTAATAGAAACACACTTGAGATATGTTCAAAGTACCTTCCTCAGTTTGATTCGTTGACGGTTGGACAGCCTCAGAGACGTGCTCCCGAATGGGAGATAACCACGGCTGTTCTGGGTCATAAGCAGGAGCAGATTGTGAACCAACCACGTATACAGGTCCTAACGAAGGTGGAGCGGTGATTTCAGTAACAGCGGCGTGATGCTCAACACCCGATCCCTCTCCAACTTCAAGAGATCGACCACCAATCATCTCCTTCTCATGAGCAATAATAGCGTCATGGAGGATTTTCTTCTCGTCATTTGTCAGCAACGAGTTTTCAAGTTCAAATCGGTTGACCGATTCATCCGGATGCGCTTCCTCTTCTTCCTCAACCAATTGACCCCAAGCACTGCGGAGGTGTACTGGGTAATCTTGGAGCCAGGCCAAATTTCGGTGTCTCAACACATTGGCATTGTAAGTGATGAGCAAATCTTCAATATCGGCCTCCAGCCTGGCCTCCGCTTGATGAACTCTCTCCTCAACCTCCATCTCGACCACCTGAACCTTGGATACTGCCGCATCCCGTTCAGTCCGGAGAATCACGGCTTGTTCACACGCCTCCTGGGCTGCGATGTTCGCGTCATCCCTATCCTTGGCTATTTCAGCAAATTTGGACTTAAGCTCGTTTAACTCCTTCAGGGCTGCATCCCTTTCGACAGTGACCAGGGTGTTATGATGGCCCATATCCTCTACTGTGGCATAATGCTCACGTTTCATCCTATCCATCGTTGCTTGGGCTTCGTCGGCTTTTTGATAGCCTCCATTTTAGATTTCCGAGAAGATTCAGCCTCAGTGTTTAGCACCCCAATAATACGGCTCTTTTGAGCTAGCAGGGCCTGCAATCTCTCAATGGTAGCCCAACGCTCAAAGGCCAGTGCCGACGCTTTGTTAGCTGCTTTCGACCATGCTTTGTACTGAGCATAAAAATCGTGTACATAGTCATGTACCAGCTGCTCAGCTTCCTCCGGGATCTTCTTTAAATGTGGGGGAAAGATATAGTTGTCGAAGCAGATGTTTGGAAAATCTTTCTTTAACCGAGAAAGCCTGATTACTCCTTCCCATGAAATTTCCACCGGGGGCTGTACTGTAACGGCAGTAGTTATTGTTTCGCTCCTAGAACGGCGAGATTCATGCCTAGAAGATTGAGAGCCTGACACGTAATGTGAAGACTCAGAAGGACGAGAGACATGAACAGGAGGTTGTATGGGATCTCTGGGGGGAGGAGGAGTACGCGATCGAGATCGACGTTTATAACCTCTGTCTGTATCATATCTTTATTGACCAGAGTACCCAAGCGTCCCTGGTCGTAGTCTCTGTCCCCTTCTCGTCTGCGCGAATCATAATATGAAGACTTGCGGGCCTGTCGGAGACTCCCTAACATCGAACCTTGCCTAGACATAGTATCTGCAGAGCAAAATAAAATAGAATTAATCACTCTTCGATACAGATGGTTTATCATCAAAGGTTATGCAGTGTTGTGAAATATGAATGAATGCGCAACCCCCCGACCAACCGGATGTGTCTGCCACACCAGTGGGAAAAGACTCGCTCAAAACTAGAGTTTCTGAAAGCTCTTCCAATCCGGCATCGTGCTGCAGGGACACATCTCCGAAATTGGAATATCGGCGAGCCCTTCATAAAGATTTTCGGTTCTCGGAGGAGACATCTCCGAAATTCTAACTTTGAGAGAGGATCGGGCCGTGACGACCGATTTCCATCTCCCCTTCTTAGTCGGCGTGACGACGGATGCCTTGCATTTTCTCTGCTCCGCGACATCCTGAGCTACATCCGTAGGCTCAGTCAGAGGCTCATCGTCGGTATGGGTCCTTTCAGAATCAGCCTCCTTGGATATGATAACTTTGGGATTCTTGTGCTTGGCTCGTTTCTTAGAGACAGTCCTTAGTGCTCCGTCAAACAGTATGCTCTGCCCTCGTTCAATCAACCCGTAAGTCCGGAGATTCCTATCCGTCAAGAGCAGCTCGATATCCCTATCTTCCCCCGGGACTCCCCGGAGTATTCTTACTACCTCCTTAAACCGTTCACCTTCAGGCCGCTGAATCGTTGCTGTAAAAAGGAAAAATATAAGTTCCAGTTTGGCCGCAGTTGCCTTAATAATTACTTGATAACTCAGTTACACTCACGTCTGAATAACCATCGTCGGGCAAACCCCGGAGGACACCTAACATAGAACCATTCCGTCCTGTAATAACTCAACCTGGTCCAGGACCCAGTGGCCACTTGGCAGTTCCTCACCGCTTCCAGAAATGTGAAGGAAGGGTAATCACCTTGAGTTTTGAAATTAAATAGATATCTGATCTCGGTCGGCATCGGTGGTCTATGAAGGTACTCCATGAAGACGATGAATAAACTTTTCACGAAAGCATATCCATTTGGGTGTAGTTGTGATGTAGCGATCCTCAAAAAAGACAACACTTCCCTTATGTACTCGTTGAACGGAGGAAGCGTCCCAACCACGCACGCGTGGCGATTAAATGCTGTATATCCCTCTGGCAGGTTGTGTGGTCTATCATTCGGCCCTGACAATAGCACGTCATCCAGCGACAGGCCGTCCCTCAAGCATATTCTCCCTAACATATCTTCAGAAATATTGGATTGGACAGAATCCGACGGATTGGCAATGAAAGACGCATTGGGAAGTTCGTCCGGAGCTGGACCGATGATCTTAGGTTCAATGTATGGAACCTCTAGTCTCAGGGTGACTGTACTTTGAATCCCCTGCTGCTGTGAACTCGAAGGTTCCATAATTAGCTAACTCATGAGAAACCATCGTTAGACGACAAAGGACCCGTGCATTTCCCCAGTGTAAAGTGTATGAATGTATGTTGTACAGTGCCATGCATTACTTGAATAAGTGTAATAGAGTTAAAGGAAATATGCAAACAACAAAGCTAATTTCCCCAGTTATAATGACCGTCATCGCTGACCGTCATCACTAAACCGTTTGTATGATGGAATTTGATTTGGATAGAAGTTGTCATGGTTCCATCGGCGAGCTTCGAAGGGTGGTCAAGTATACAATGTGATTATCAAGTCCAAATATGCAAGGATGAAGCTCGCCGGAATTATGCTTAGAAAATGTCAAAATTTGGTATCCATCATAGAGGGTTCTAACCGAACAAAGGGGACTCATTCGAACCCATGCTAATGTCGCTTCGAATCGATGCAGAAAGGCGCACTTCGAACCGATGGTCAGGTGTCAAGTTCGAATCGATCCATGAAGGATAACTTCAAATCGATCCTTGGTTAACTGGTTCGAACCGATAAGGGAATCCTCAACTTAACATCGACCACGTTCGAATCGATACCCTTCGTATCGATGCAAAGTTGAGAACTTCGAACCGATAGCTGATGGATTCGAAACCATCGATTCGAATGGACTCATCAAAGATGGTCTATCGGTGCGAACCACGTCACCCCCATAAAGTCATTCCTTGGATCGATGCGAAATCCAAGGGAAAATGACGCCGCCATTGTCGATTCGAACTCGAGCCCACGAATCGATTCGAAGTCCCCCCAAGCCAGATCTGGTTTTGCCTACCACCGGAGTGAGCAATCGATGAAGAAGAGATGGGTTCGAAATAACTTTGCCGTTTGGATTCGAGGCTAATTACCTAGTTTGAATAATGGATTCGAAGAATTGAAGACTTGAATCTTGATTGGTTCAGTGACGTGACACAGTGCCTTCTTCTCTGAGGCTTCGAGACAAGGCGAAACACAGTAAAAGCAAGGCGAGAGTAAAAAGTGAAAAAGTGGCAAGCCCATTGCTATTTATATGGAGCTTTGAGGGCGACCGAGACGATTCCCCTTCCGGTAAATGTGACCGGTCGCAACCAGTCAAGGCGTGGATCGTTTCGAAATCTCCATTCGAAACCATTTGCCTATTGCCTTGTGGTTTCGAAGTTAACCTTATATGTCATCGATACGAAGCACACGGAAAAACATCAAGTCGCACCGATGCAAAACAAACAATGGGCACATAAATTCGAAGCTCCTGTTCACAACTCCATCCGCAACCTACCGATACGAACGACGATTTCGTATCCATCATTTCCTATCGATACGAACTACTATTTCGTTACCGTCCTTTCACATCGGTTCGAATGTCAGTTTCGTACCCATCATAGCACGAGTGCACTCTACCCATACGAATGTAGATTTCGAACCCATCAATGCTCCAACACATCGGTTCGAAGTATTACATTCACACAACCCAAAGTTGTTTCCTTAGACCTTCTATATCGGTTCAGAGGAGGATCGATACGAAGGGACTGTTCAAAACAACCATCATGCGTTGTCTCAACTTAAATTTCCAAATCGGTTCAGGAGAGAATCGATAAGAAATTCAATAGCAAACCAAACTGACAACGACTCGTGGACGCACGACGTTAACAAGGGTCAAACTAACATATGTGCATATATGTCAAACTAACATTCGATTTTAAACATTTACGGGAATCGAATACTCATTTTGTTACAAATGCAACAGCCAAGGCTAAGCACTATCATACAACAATCAACCATATCAACGCAAGGTTACAGCGATACAAGGTACGAGTCTCAACAAAAAAGAGAGCAATGATTGTTCAGAGAGAAATTGCAGCTATTCAAAGCACGTAATGTTCCCACAAGACGTACTTTGGGGGGCAAAATGTTATCCCGCTTTTTGGCAAAGCCGCGATACCAAGAGATCGATCGAAAACAAAGGATAGTTTGTATCAGAGATTGGTCATACTTCGTTTCGCTATAGATATCGCTGAAATTTTTTCCGAGTCCAGATGGAGCTACAATTGATAAGACACGACAAGAAAGGTCATAGAGGTCAGCATCTCGAATTTCAAGTCAATCCGAGTTCATACGCTCGAGTTATGATCGATTCAATTTGAAGGGGAAGACCTAGGTTTCGAACCCATCACTGACGATCACCTTCGTATCGTTCGGCTTTGAACCCACCAAAGCGCCTCGGGTTCGACTCCATCGCCTTCGAATCCATCTAATTCGTACCGGTGGGCCTCATGTCCATGGAGAGGTTGCAAAGCTCGTATCCATCAATGAATCCTTGTTCGAATCCACCAAGCATCGGTTGTTCGAACCCATTATTGGAGCCTTGTTCGAACCCATCCATGAAACTTCGTTCGAACCCATCCATGAAACTTCGTTCGAACCCATCTGTGAAGCTTCGTTCGAATCCACTGGGTGAACTAGCCGCGATGACGTGTCATCCATCGGTTCGAGTGCGTGGAGATACATGGAGTCGAAGCGGTCAACTCGGAGTGAAGATCGGATCGATTCGAAGTTAGCGCTCCACGTCACCACGAAGGCGCGTGCCACCATCGATTCAAAACCATCGGTTTGAATGGATGGTTTCGAACCAAACAGCCACTCGAAGAAAGTAATCTCGAACCCATCATATCTCCCAATCTATTGATCCAAATGCTACGAAATTTTCACAGAAGCTTGCATACATGTGAAGAATGTCCACACAAAATTTCACCTCGATTGGATGATTTTATGATCGATTCGAATGGAGTTCGAATCGATGCCAAAGTGGGCCCAAATTTCCTGAGGCCGGGCGCGTGGGCCCCCTCACGTGCCAGAAGTGGTCTCCCGAGTTTTCAGCGAAATATCAACATGCTACGCCTATAAATAGAGCCCCAGAGCCAACAGAAAAGGGATCTTTCGACTCTTAAGCGTCCAGACTCTGCCGGATCGAGATCTCCACCATCCTACATCATAATTAGCTGTTGATTTCGAATTTTCAGTTGTAACTTGCTGTTGATCGCTATAACAACTTGTAACTATTGAAAGAGAATCAATAAAACATCAAAAAACTTCACAGTGGACGTAGGCAACACGCCGAACCACTATAAATCGCTTGTCTACGCATTTACTTTACTGTTGATTGGAGTTTTTGTTAGATAATATCTGTTTTGAATTTACATTCTTCACTATTATCTCTTCAATGACTCCCAAAAGTGTTGTGACCAATTTTGGTGTCAACAACGATGTTGTTGGCTTGCAGAGGAAGGTAGGGTTTGATTTTCTAATTGATTTTTATAATTTCATATTCAAAATATCTCGTACAACCTAACTCGAAATCCCTAACTCCTATCGAGGTGTGCCGCCTAACGTTTCTAATGTTATAACCCTATTCCAAACCCAATGGAACAAATCTCGGGCTCCAATTTAATCGTGTGTTGAAGATAGCTATTTAAATTAAATTAAACTAAATTATTTCTAGACGTTTCCAGATCGAACGACCAAACGGTGAATCCAAACGCTATGAAATTTGAAATCCGATAATAACTAACTATTACGGATTCAATGGGACTGGTTTCATCGAATTCCGAGACTGTGCCTCGGAAGGCTATTTTTCTTTAAATATCGATTAAAACGATATAAATTCCAAAACTGAACAAATCATTTCCAAATTAAATTCTGAAGCTTCCATTAGCTTCAGAATTATCAATATAAATTTTCTAAGCCATCCAATTCTTTTTAACAAGCTAAAAATTAAAAATTCAAATTTTTTTCCAAATTTAATAAATTAATTTCAATAATTAAATTGCCAAGTTCATATTTATATTCGAAATTCAAATTAAACTAACCTCCAATTATTTAAAATCAACTAAATATTATATTTCAAATGTTAAAAATTTTCGGGTCGTCACATCTTCCCCCCTTAAAAGAATTTCGTCTCGAAATTATAAGTTAAGAAGAATGATCCTTAACCCGTTTACTATTTTCCCATAACCAAATAGTTTTATCAACTTTCCAAAACAAATCTTTTTATTTAAGACCCATCATTTCTTCAATTAACTCTCCAAATTCAATCATAAGTTTTCAAACAACAATGTTTTCTTTAACAATTCAAATTTAAATTTAAATTCAAATTTCAAATTTACAAAATTTTCCTCCAAAATTTTTCTAACTCTCTAAATTTTCGAAAAATTTCGACAGCATCTCCTTTGCACGGCTAGCTCGGTACGACTACAAAATGGCACCACGGACCCTCAAATTTCAAAAGAAAATGAAAGGCCATGCGGCTGAACAAGATAATCTTCAAATTTCATACCGTAATTTAAATACATACCTTTCTGTCGAGCAATTTAAATTGTCTTTGGAATCAAAAATCCTATTTATCCTTTGTCTTTAACACACCTGTATATCCTGATATCCATAACATCCAATTTCAACATTCAAAAATCAATTTTTGCACATTTCTTTACAGAAGTTTGAATACTTGCTTCTTATACCATTTTTACTTCTCTATTGAAGTTATATATCCATTTTCATTCAATTTTGCATTTTCAATTTCATTTGAATTCATTTCTCAATTTCATTTGAATTCAATTTACAATTTCAATTTATTTGTATTCAGTTTAACTTCTGAGTATTGAATTTTATCGTTTATCTTTTATTCACAACTGATTCATATCGCTATTTTAAATTAGTTTCATTTACTAATTCATTACAAATTCCAATTCATTTTATCTCAAACCATTTCTTTATTTCACCTTTATTATCTTTAGTTCACTTCGAACTAATTTTACAACTTCATTTTATTTCACACGATTCAAATTGGTTTTTGATCTTCAGTTTTCAATTCCAGTTTTATTCTTTTGTTCATTCCCAAACACAATTTAATTTCAATTTACCATTTTGGTTTACAACCACTTATGTTTAAACTGGACTTCAAATTCCATATGAATGTAATTCACCTTTCATTTATAATTATTGAATTAACTTCATTCCAAACCATATTAATTTTTCATTTCTTTAATAAACTTTATTTTAATACTTTCCTTCACAAATCAAATTCAATTCCAATTCCAGTTCTACTTGCTTACAAATTCGAGATGAATTTCAACATTCAATTTCACTTTCATTTAAAACAATTTGGCAGCAATTCCTCCCTTGGAAACTTGAAAATGAACATCGATGATGCTGCAGTCATCGCCGAAGTAATTTTCCAATGACCTAAAAGAGTTTAGAGCTTTCATCCCTTCAAAACACTTTCCAAATACTTCTCTGGAATTCCATTTCAAATTACAAATCACATTCACAACTTATATTCTCAAATTCCATTTGTATATGGATTTTGGTTTCTTAGCTTTTGGTTATGTTTTCAATTTCTATTCAATAACCAACGATAATAATTTAATATTATCATTTCCTAACATCCAAGCAACCATATACTATAATAATTTACAAAGATTATTTCCTTTGTCTACTAAAATAGTTTTGGGTAAAATTATTTCATTTACCCTAATTTTGAAACAATATCGTGTCGAATTGTTCTGTACAAGTGTTTAGAGATCCCCATCGATAGAGTTGTACGGACTATACCGACCAGAATCCATATACCACTCATCAAACCAATCATCACAATATAAAACAATTTTGTATCCACTAACAAATACACGCTCATATCTATTAATACACTCAACTCATTCTACAGTACTACTGACTCTATCTCTAATAAATAACACCCAACAGAGCCAGGTTTGTCGCTAAACCAAATGCTCTGATACCACTTGTAAAGGCCTGCAAATCCATACCCATTTTGAGCTAGTGAAATTCCACAACAACTCAGCCCAAAGTGGAGCAAATGTACGAGTCTTCGGGTTTAAAGAAGAAAGAGGTAGAAGAAGAAGAAAAGAAAACAATAACAGAATCTCACATTTCGCAGTGGAACAAATATAATAGATAAATGAATGTCTTTGAACAAAATCACTATATCAGTTTACACATTACAACATCAGAGTATTACAACAACATCACACAATCAGTGGCAATTATAATAACTTGTGTACAATAAAATTTGACTTGCACTAACCCAGACGCAACAGATACTAAATAGTATAAATGATACGCTTTGCCATCCAGCTTGAACTCCAGATCTCCACAGCATATCTTTTCTGACTTCGCTTCAGAATAACGATAACTTGACTCTAGACTGCCCGTGTGGAAAAATTGTGTGTACCCAGAGTTTAGAAAGGGAACAATAAACTTCTGGTCAGTCGTGGGACTAGTGTGAGATCTTAAAAACAGTTATTTTTCACAAAGAAGATAAAAAGAAATTCGCTATGCTTTTTGGAAAATGAAATTACCATAAGCCCTCCCGCCACACACACAATGCAAATGTAGAATTGGAGGGGATTTCTCCTTATGATAATCAAACATGCTTGATACGCAAAATCTTTTGATATTGTTATTAGTGCATAGTGGAAAACATTTTGAAAGTATAATATTAATCTTAGCCAGCATAGGCATTTCATACTTATGCCAACTATAGCTACCATGTTCAATAGCTGGTTACCGCCACATTCCATGGCAGGTTATACAAATAAACCTACAGGGTGAGTATTGTTTCTTTGGATTTACAATAGATGGTCAGGCTAAGGAAATTCCTACTGCCACATGGGTACGCCTCGGGAAGGACGTCTCGAGAACCTACCTAGATCTCTGCCAGCACAAGGCTGGGTTACCTCTGTAACTAGGTAACTACTACTCGAGTATGCCTTCCACCGGTCGTTTGCGACCTTTATCCGTGGATCCTCAACCACAAAGCAACAACCACAAAGAGTAACAGATTTGCAACAACCACATAGGTTAAGTATCTGGGATCCATACCATGATACCACCCTTTTCCAGAAGGAAATGACATACCCTAAAGGGCGCGACCCTCATAACCTTGCCGCATCTTTCCTGTTTCGACCATTTCCAGGGTGTGAGGTCCGACGAAGTCTCGTCCACAAAGCTACACTTTTCACAAAGTCATGCTTTGATCAACAAATAATCAGCAGCACTTCGTATGCCACGTTACCAAATTGGGAATGTATCACTAGTAACCATCAACTACATAACCTCTGAGCTCGTATGTCTCAGAGAAGGGTGTTAAGCTAAGAGAATAAATTCTCTGCCACCAACAGAAATGTATTTGATAGAAACCAGCTTTGCATCTCAAAGTGTAACGTCAGATACACATCCATACAAGTCCGTTGCAGGATCGAACGAAACCGAAGGCACTTCAAAAGAAGCCCTTGGAAATCCGGATATTTACTAATCACGTCCGGAATCCCCATTATAAAGAGTGATAAAATCTCTATACCAGAGCAATCCGGTGCAGAGACATTCGACAGGTAATCCTTTCGCTTTCGAAAATACCCAGTCTTCAACACCATCTTCAAATGCAATCCCATTTCGTCGTATCATTATTCGGAATGGGTTTTATGACAGAAAGTTCTCTCTCGGCTGATCCGAATAATGAGCGCTTATTTTTAAAAATAAGTGTTCATTCAGATTTCAAACAAATCACAACAATTTCCACATTGATCTTTTAAATAAAAGATCCATCACAAGCACAAAGGTTCGATGTGGCTTTCGGATAACCGTTTGGAATCCGACCCTCGGTCGCATCGAAATTCAAGATGCCAACAAAAGGCCAATATTGATAGTCGGTTATTTAACTATCAATCAACATCCACAACAATTGCCGGATTTAAATAAATTTCCCAAATTATTTATTTTCAAAATATCTTCGCAAGATATATATTTTTAACGCTTCAACCATTTGAAAACAAATTTCAAATCACTTTTTGTTAAAATGAATATGCTTTTATGTTCTTTTGTTTAGTCCCACATCGTGGAATAGGTTAAATCCCTTGCTCTGAAACCTTTATATAAAGGAGGCTATGTAATGTAAATATATGGCTAATTCTCAGAATGAATAAAATTGTTCTCTCTCTATTGGCTTCCACTTTCTTCATTTCATAACACGTTATCAGGACAATCTTTTTCTCGAATGTATTGGATATTCTAATCCAGAAGATTAGATCCGTTTTTTTCTTTAGGTACATCTCTTTCTCTTATTCGGTCACTGAAATCAGATCTATCTCTTCCTCTTATTCAACCATTGAAATCATGTTTGAAATTTTCTAGATATGCTTTTCTAGATTTATTTTGCGATTAATTTAGATCTAGATTTATGTATTCTTGTTTCACAATTCTATATCTATTTTCTAATTTTTCAGATTTGGATTTAAGTTTTCATATATCTTATCTTTTCAAGATCTTACTTTGTCATAGATCTAAATTTATAGATCTTATTCCACTGTACATGTATTTTTGTCATTATATTTCAGATCTCATCCTACAATAGATCCGATTTTTTTGTTCTTAACTTTCTGATCTCATTATATTGTAGATCTCAAAATCACACCCAAATAATATACCTTTGAGATTTGTACATTGTTTAAAAATAAAATGTTATGATTTTTTGAATTGGATTTGAATTGATTTCAAACTTGTTTATTATTGCATGTTTTTTTGAGTTCATTATTTTGGAAAGCATGTTTTGAACTTGACAATTTCTGTTGTTGATTCAAATAAATTTATTGATCTTGATTACGTTTTGGTTTGTGATATAGATCTAAGTAATATACACATGTTTGATAAATGAAATTTTCATTTTGAAAACTCTTTGATTTGGATTTGGATTTGGATTTTGGAAATTATTTTGATATATATTGTTTATATTTCCAGAAGAAATATTTTATTATTTCATAGAGAAACATATACAAGAACAATGCATATTTAGAAGATCATATTAGTTTAGATCCAATATTAATATTGATTTATTACAGCTGAAGTGAGTGGAAACGTTAATGAAAACATATACGGTAAACTTAATTTCTAGCATTTGAAATAAAAATTGAGAACTTGCAGTTCCTATAATGCTAAAAGCTTGAGTTTCCATAAATTATTAAAGTTCAAGTTTTCTTATAATAAAGAACCAGAAGTTTCAATAAAAGAGCAGAAACTTGAATTATAAAAAAAAGGATATATATAAATATATGTATATACATATATATAAGAGTTATTTTAGTTATTTTAGAAATTTTGACTATTAAGAAATAAATTTTCTCTTATGGTATTCATTTAATTTTATTATTGAGTATATTAACTTAGCTTTGAGATTAAATTTTGCTAACTAAAGTTATATAGATTGATCTATTTGTTTGTAAAGAAATCAATTCGTTGTGATAATATTTTTTATTTTATATTTTATGCCACAATAATGGTAAATTGCATTCATTTTTAATCATAAATGCATTAAATGCTATCGTCATGGTGATAAATTAAATTACCATATCATCATAAATGCACTGGCAACAGTAAATTAAATGATGTTGTATTTTTATGTTTGGAATAAGAATAAACATATGGTTTATTATATGGTGTATTCAATTTGGCAAACAATGCTCGATATAATGAAAGAAATAAGTTTGAACAACAACCTGAAGTTGTGCAAAAAAATTTTTTCCAACCAGAAGTTGTATAACTCAAAGTCTAAGACCTGAAATCTTGAATTATGAAAAAAATTTCTGATAAACTTTACAAGCTCGAATTCTTGTCAGTATTTTTTCTCAAAATGTACAAGTCTTGAAATAAGAATAGACTTTTATTTTGTAACAATATGGTACAAAAAAGGGGAGAAGTTTGCAAAAAGTTTCAGAACCTGAAGTTCATAACAAATTAATGAACTTGAAGTTCATGAATTAGAAGCCTGAAGTTCTATTGAAATTATGTAAAATGATAAGATTGTACTTCCTGAAGAAGTTAAAGAAAATTAACGAATAATCATATGAGAAAATGATGCTGCATTCAAGAGAATACAAAAATCTCCAAATGAGTTATACCTTACCTTATATCTTAACATTTACACTATATTAACCAAATATCCTGAAGATATTATGTTATATGATATTTCAAACATCATTGGATGTGTGTGTGTGTGTATTAATCTCTTGAAAAGATGTTTTAGAGATTTATTTATATTTATATTGCAAAATCTAACATCCCAGAAGAGATGTTATACGAATTTTATTTTTGTTACATTGCAATTCCTTAAAAGGAAATACTATATTCCCTGAAGGAATAATGATATAAATTTTTTTTGAGTAATAACAATAATTTATCCAAAAAAATGATATAGTATACCAATGTTATACTCTAGAAGCAGTGGTTTTATCTCTTCGCATCTTACTTTCATTTCATGCATCTAGTTTTGTTACTGTATTTAAAGTTTGATATGTCATTTCAAAGATAGTTACAACAAAAATCTCCACTAGGGATGTTTTATGTTATTGTAAAGGTAGTAATTATGTAATTTCTACAAAAGAAACATTGTACATAGATATGACATTCCAATAGTACATATATATATCTCTAGAAGAGATAAATTCACTCCAGAAGTAGTGATAATAAAATATCCCTAAAAGAGACTAATAAATTAGGAAATGATAACATATCTCTAGAAGAGATTTGTTTATATATTTGATAATTTTTTTAAACAAAATAAATGCATAGAAATTTGATTATAAAGGATCCTAATTTAGTTTAGATTAGATCCTAAAAGTTTGAGAGCTATGCAACATGTATCATATATTTCATTATAATTATATCAAACGTGAGAAATATTACACGTGTAATCAATTCTTGAAGATAATCTTTAAATATTATCCTGAAGAGATAGTCTATATTTCATATCATAATTTTCATGCAAGCTATACATACGGTCCTGAGGAAATCTGTATTTGTAACATTCCAAATATCCAGAAGATACTATTATTATTTTTGCTATAATTTTTTTTACAGAACTCTCAATAGAGATGTGTAGAAATGTCTATATGCAATTAAAAATTATTCCTTGATAAGTAATCATAATTAGTGTTCAAAACTAATATTTGAGATATAATTGAGGAATAAAACTTAACAACTTGAAGTTGTGTGTATATTTTGTTCGAACCAGAAGTTCGATATGGTTTCAAACCAAATGTTTTAAACATTATCATGCGGTTTTGATAGATTTGCATCGACATTGATTAGTTTGGATCCTTGTAATAGTTATGTTCTAAAAATCACTAATTCAAATGAGAAAGAATATGGAAATTTTATAACATATATGTGATACGTGGACGCATGTATACATCCATATATGTAAATATTTAGCTAACAACCTGAAGTTTGTTATAAGTTCATCTTATAGATTATGCATAAATATTATTTAGTGATTTAAAATTCAATCAACATAAATGTTGAATGACCTGAAGTCATGTATGTATTCAAATGATCTACACAATAAGTAAATTCCTCCAATTGCTTAGATCAATGAATGAGAACAAACTCTAATGATCAATATCAATTGAATGCATCTTATCAATTAATAAAAGAATTATCCTCCTATTATTAATATGTACGATGTATTTGCTGGTAGAAATATCATAATGGATCAAAATGAGAGTCCAAAAATGATTATTATTTAATGTGACAACGTTTGTCAACATTGAGGGGGAGGATAAAGGGATACAAGCTCATTTTGATCATCAGTGTTAAATATTTAAATATACAATGATGTAAAATATTATCAGTATTTCCCTAGTAGACTTTCTCCAGTATAGATTTGAATCCCTGAAGGATCAAAATTTGTAAACCACATCTGAAATATGGTTTAAAAGTTAGTTCAAATTATTTTTGGAGTAAGTAATAAAGATGCCAAATAATGGAGGTGAGTGTTCTTGAAGAAACACTTAAGGGTGCTCTTGAAGAGACCAATGACATGATTGTCAAATTACCCAGAAGTGGTTTAGGTACCTAAAACATGATAATTAAAGAGATCTCAATAAATCATGTCTAG
The DNA here is from genome assembly GCA_030765085.1 of Allium cepa. Lineage (NCBI taxonomy): Eukaryota > Viridiplantae > Streptophyta > Magnoliopsida > Asparagales > Amaryllidaceae > Allium > Allium cepa. The sequence goes on along the minus strand of CM060943.1, from coordinate 866,174,547 downwards.
AACTGACAAGAAATAATCATCGATGATAAATTTATAAACAATAAAGCGCTTATGTTTATAAATGGATTAAAGATCCTGAATTAGAGAAAAATATGATTGGCCATCATGAAATTCTCCCTAATAAGAAATGTGAACTTGTAGTCCGCAAAGTTCCGAAAGTACTTGAAATGCTTAATATACCCCGAAGGTATAAATATAGTTTGAATCATATTAAATGATGAAAGTATACAAATTCCTGAAGAATATAGATAACTTTCGGGGTTATAAAGAAGGCAAAGAACAAGGAGCATCGATCACAACCTACTTTTAAGTATTGTTGTAATGAAAATCTTGATATAATTCATGATGAGTAGACTACTTCCAATTTTTAAGTATCGTTGTAATGAAACTCTTAATATCCATTAAAGTGATAATTGCGATAGCAAATACTTATTAAAGTATACAAATTTCTAAAGAATATATATCACTTTTGTAGTTATAAAGAATGCAAAAGACATGAAGTGTAGATTACAAATTTCTTCTAAGTATTGTTGTAATGAAAATCTTGATATACTTCAAGATGAGTAGATTACTTCCTGCTTTCTAGTAATGTTGTAATGAAATTTTTAATATTCTTGAAAGATGTATATACGCAAAACTAATTTAAAGCACAAAAATGAAAGCACATGAAGTGTTTTTCATAAAAGTAGCATACAAAATGCATAAAATGCAAACCATATTTGGAAGAAACAATCTTAGAGAATTTGATTGTATCGAAGGAAACTATTAATAAATTGTATTGTTAATGAGATTCATATTTATAGATCAAAAAGTATCTATAATTAATTTGAGTTATCGAAAGATGAATATGAATTCAGAGGAAAATTTTAAATCAGGGGGAGCATCCATAAGTATTTTATAATGCACTCTTTTTCCTTAACTAAGATTTTTCCCATAGGGTTTTTATTAGTAAGGCTTTAATGAAGCATTATCTTGATCCAGAAGTATCCACTCCCCAGTAACAGTTGATAATAAGTTACAATGTACTCTTTTCCTTTATTAAGATTTTTCCCACTGGGTTTTTCTTACTAAGGTTTTAACTAGGCATTGTCTTGATGTAGAAGAATCAAACGTATTTTTAAGAAATAACATTTCAAATATGTTATTTAAGTTAAATTGTATTTTTATCCTTGACTAAGGCTTTTCCCCATTGTGTTTTTCCTTTATAAGGTTTTAATGAAGTATTGTATTGATCCAGAAGTACCAAACTCTATTTGATTCTATAAATTATTGAAATATGTAATACTGTACTCTTTTTCCTTCACTAAGATTTTTCCCATAGGGTTTTTCTTAGTAAAGTTTTAATGAGGCATTATTTTGATCCCGAAGTATCAAACTCTTAGAAGGAATATCATTTTGAGTATGATATTTATGATTTCACAAGTTGCACTCTTTTCCTCTTTCAAGGTTTTTCCCATTGGGTTTTTCTTATAGAGGTTTTTAATGAGGCAACAAACAATATCTATATCGACTAAATCGATAAATGCAAGCAAGGTAATAATGAGGGGGAGCAATCATCATACATGTTTCGAAATGGAAATTTTCAAGTTATCAGAGCATTCAAGATTTTGAAGACGCATATTCAAGGGGGAGTGTTACAATATATGTAAATCATAAAATGAATATGCTTTTATGTTCTTTTGTTTAGTCCCACATCGTGGAATAGGTTAAATCCCTTGCTCTGAAACCTTTATATAAAGGAAGCTATGTAATGTAAATATATGACTAATTCTGTAACAACCCGCATATTTATCAATTGTATATTTAAATATTTTATTTAAATATTTTATCGTTCGTCGGATTTTGGTCCGAAAAGCTACTGTTTGCAAACAGTCGAATTAGGACTGGAGACCACTTCCATTGAGTTCGAAATGCTGTTTACAACTATTTTTAAGTATAAACATTGATATTGTTAACGTAAAATCAGACGCTAACACCCCGGTGTAGATTGAAGTTGAGCGAAAGCACCACCAGTGAACACGGGAACTAAAAACAAGTAGAAAAAATGACAGAGAAAGCAAAGAGGACAACAGTTTTTATAGTGGTTCGGCTTAAGGTAAGCCTACGTCCACTTTAATTCTCTTTATTGCTGAATCAATTACAACTTTACAACAATCTTCAATTACAATTCTGATGAGACAAACAACTAGAACTTTGATGGAGAAGAATTCTTCGAATCCATGTTGATTGCGTTAGATTTTCCCTCGAAGTTAGTTGAGATGCCTTTTGAACTTGAAGTGTCGAGTGAGTCGAGAATTCAGCAGAGTATTGGCGCTTGAAGAGATCGGCCAAAAAGTCCCTTTCATGTTTGAGGTAGGTTGGTATTTATAGGGAAATCCCCCCTTCAGGTCGTAAGTCGTGACCGGTCTAAGATAAGTCGTGGCCGACTCATCTGGCCCCTCCATGGTTTCACAAGAGTTCATTTGTACAAGTCCTAAGTCGCCCACGAGTCAACATCTAAGTCGCAAATGAGTCAACTGGTCATCTTCATGCGGCATTGAACTTTCACCCAGTAGCTTTAGGTCGTGGACGACTTAAGCTAGGTCGTGAGTCGTGTACGAGCTAACCGATAAGCTTGTTCCCTTTAGATAATAACCCAAGTCCTGAATCGTGTACGAGTTAAGTGGCCACTGTGCCAAGTAGCTGCATCGAACTTGTCTTCCTTTGCTTGGGTCGTGAACGACTTAATATAGGTCACAGGTCGGTAGCTGTCTTAGATCGGTAGCTATCTTAGGTAGTTGAGTCGGCGTTCTTGTTAAAGCATTAAGTCAGCAACTGTGTTAAAGCATTAGGTCGGTAACTGTTTAGCCTTAAGTCGGTATACCTCTTAGGCCTTAGGTCGACAATCCTCTCAAGCCTGTTAGGTCGACAACCCTCTCAAGCCTGTTAGGTCGGTAACCTTGTTAAGCCTGTTAGGTCGGTAACCTTGTTGAAGTATTAGGTCGGCATCCTTCTTAGCCTTGAGTCGTAGGTCGTGAAGTACTCTGAGTCGGCAACTTCCTTAAGGTATTGAGTCGGTCTATTCTCTTAGGGCAGTTAAGTCGGCAAGCTGTTGGGTCGTCCATCTTTTGGTCGCCAGAAAAGAGGAATTAACACTTGCCCCTCGAAGTACACGCCTAGGTCGTAGGTCGTGTGCTTCGACCAAACTTTACTAAGTCGCGAGCGACCTAAGAGATGGCTTATTCTGCACATCTATTTGCTTCTGCCCTATATAAGCGTTAGCTCATTTTCTTCCTCCTCATCAACTGCTCCCACATCCTTTTCTGCCATTAGAGACTTTTCGAGTTCCCAAAGGCGAATCTAAGTTAATCGACCAACAATCCATCTTACTATTATCCCACGTAAGTAAATTTGGTCCCTTATTCAATCGCGACTATTATTGAAACACGAACCTTTACCTTCTGACCCCAAATCACCTTTGCACGCCTTGCATGGCTCTCGAGTTAAGTTGCGATTGAATTCAATCGTTATAGGCAATGTCGTCATTGCAATTCATAGGATTATAGCATTGTGCTAGGTTTATGGTAGCTCTGTGGTGATTTGGATCAGTTTTTGGGTTTTTCTTGAGAAGATGGTGGATTCTGTTGTTACTGGAAGTTAACGGGTTATCGGGTTGAGTGGAGTGAGATACTGCCTTGGATGCGACCCAGTGATTTTGGGTGACCTAACCTTAAATCGTGGCCGAGTTAACCCTTGGGGGAAAAACTGCCGACCTAATCTTCTGCCGATCCAACCCTTAAACTGTGGCCGAGTTAACCCTGGGGGAAAACTGCAGACCTAATCTTCTACCAATCCAACCCTTAAACCGTGGCCGAGTTAACCCTGGGGAAAAATGAAGACCTAATCTTCTGCCGATCCAACCCTTAAACCGTGGCTGAGTTAACCTTTAAACCGTGGCCGAGTTAACCCTTAAACCGTGGCCGAGTTAACCATTGGGGAATTTCGCACCACTTTTTTTTGAACTGGAGCCTTCTTCCTTACTACTCCTCATGACTTAAAGAACCACCGATTTAAGGAATTGGAAACTTTAATCTTAACTCGCGAGAGATTCCTTGAGTCGCAACCGAGTTTACACTTGGATGCCCAACTTGAATTCTTACTTAAAAGCATAGTTCCAATTTGAATTCTTAACTTGATCTATTGTACTGAACTGCTTAAATTCTAGATTGTTTCAACTTTGCTACCTTATTTCACAGACCACATTAACTTATAGGCTAACAACCTGCTGAAAACAACAATCACGAAAAACCAAGGGGAATATACTGCCATTGACTGCCCACATCAAATGACAAATTAGTCGACATAAAGTAATCAACTTAAATACACTGTATGAAATGCTGTGAACCAATCAACTAAAGTGAAGTATTAATGCAAAGCATCGCTAACTTGAACTGATTTGTTTGCATCAACATTACACTTGCATATTAAAACAACGTACCCTGGACTTTATAACTGATAAATACTTGCTAGTTTTTATTCCAGTTACATTTGCTCATTGCTTTATTGATTTTAAACAACACTCCATACACTTTAGGAAACGTGCACCTTCATGTTTGAATATCCAGTTGTTTGTGTAGAATGACTTCCCATCAAGAAGAAGAAGGGGTAGCTCAAGCTGAAGAGACCTTTCCGATAGCTATTCCCATAGAGAACCCTCCAGAGAGAACTTCGACTATCCTAACTCCGAGAGCGTTTATTCAGCTACGTACTCAATTTGGTTTTGCTGAAAATGATGCCATACTTCCCAGGTCAAATGATACTGCCGACAGTCCTCCCCACGGTTTCGTCGCAGTCAATCGTCAAATGTGTTTAAGCGGGGCGATTCCTCCTTTTAACGACTTCCTTCGAACCCTTCTCCTTCGGTTGACAATTTCTCCATTCCAACTTCATCCTAATGGCTATGCCATTTTAATGGGGTTGTGTGTTTTGTTTAGGAGAACTCTTGATCGCTTGCCGAGTTTTGAAGAAATTCGCTAATTATGCTCGTTTGCAAAGAGTAAAGACCATCCTTCCCTTATTATCGTGAGAAGCGCTAGAAACCGCAAACTTATTTCTGATCTTACCGAAAGTGTTCATGGATTTTTGAATCAGTTTTTCTTTGCTCCTTGCCCCCAGGGTTTTATGCCATCTGGAGAGTAGGAAGTAAGATTACCTGTTTCTATTTTCTCCATTCCCAAACTTTTTGAGATCTGATTTACCAATTGCTAATTTCATTCTTTGCTCTTTTCAGCACTTCCTCTCCCTTCTAGAGATCCAAGCCATAAGCAAGTTTTTGAAAGATTAAGTGTTGTGGCCGCAGAAGAGAGAAGTATAAAATTTTTGTTGAGGGATGAATTTTTGCATCAGTACGGGCTTTTACACATTTCTCGTTCTACACATCCTCATGAGGTCCCAGACTCCCCGGCTAGAGCATTAGATGCCCTGGTTTCTTCTGATGCACCCGTACCAAAAGAACCTGCTCCTGAGACTTCTCTGGTGAAGTGCTCTACTATTGTTGATGTTGCGGGGTCGTCTGGAAAATTCACACTTGCCCCAGTTATTGAGGAAGAAGAGCCTCAGGGATCTCCCCAACGTTTATAGAAGCCTGGCGAAGAAGCTGGGAAAACAAGCCCTGTCAGGCAGATCGGGGATGACACTTTCGAAGGGTTGAGCGATCTCTTCGCCACCTCACAGGAGATCTTTAAAGACGACCCTGTCACTACAAGGGTTTCTTCTTCAGTAGTGGAAGCGACTTCTTCTTTGCAACAAGCTCCGTCGACCCAAGAGTTAACGTTAACTACTATCCCCACGGCTACTCCGCAATTGAAGAGTGGTTCGTAGTTTGATGCGCGTAGTTTGCACATCACACACACTTAGAATCTTTCGGCATTTTCATACACCTGATTCCTTGTACTTTGAAGATTCTACAGTTACACTTCTTTTCTCTGAAGACTTTTAAGACTTGTCTCTTTTTTTATTTCAGATTCTCCGATGGGACGCAACGGCTCTTACTATGACGACTTTCAGCGCTACGGGAGGCGTAGTCAATATGATTATAGGCACTACCTTCCCGTTCACAAAGAAACCGATGAAGACACTACACCAGAAAAGACTTTTGGTAGCGTTGAAAAAACGCTACCATAACTTATGGCAGAGTTTTAGAGAGCGCTGCTATACGACATGCAACTAAAAGTCTAAAACTTTTTGTTGCGTTGTAGTAAACGCTACCAAAAGTCACTTTTGAATGCAACTATAGGTATTTTCTGTAGGATTTAAAAAACGCTACCATAAGTCTTCATTTTTGGTTGCATTTTTTGTTTATATGCTTTTTTTGATTTTCAGTAGCATTTTTAAAATGCAACTGTATAATTTTTATATTAGTTTACATTTGTTTCTGTAGCATTTCTGAAACGCTACTAAAATTTATTGGTTGTTTGGTAGCATATTTTAAATGCTACTATTTACGGTTGATGGTTTATACCATTTCCAGCAATCGCTTATATACTATTCATATTAAAACGAACACTCAATCGCATAATTTTTATATATTCAAACAAACAATTAAATCACATAATTAGCATATACGAACAATCAATCATATGATCATCATATTCGAATAATTGCAAAAACATGCTAATCTCACAATCAAATATAATATCCATAATCAATTCGATAGTAGTTTTCAACAAAATAAGTCACATACTACAAGCATTCACAAACAAGTTTCCACAAATGGTACTAACAAAATACGACAACATATATAACAACTAAATTCATGTTCGTTGCTTGATTACCAATAGTTTTTTGTTGTCGACAGTCTTCGCTTCGAAATAGCTAATTATCTGCAAACGAGTTTAACAATCAACAATATATATGTGTGTATATATATGTATATATATGTGTATATATATATGTGTATATATGAAAATCATGTAATCTATAACTCAACATTCTATTTCATAAAACTTGTTGATTTTAACAAAACTTAGTTAATTTTTATTAACTCAATTAACTTGGTTAATTATTATTATTATTATTATTATTATTATTATTATTATTATTATTATTATAAAACTTAGTTAACTTAATTGTATTACTATTATTAATATTATAAACTTAGTTAATTTTTGTAAACTTAGTTAATTCTTCATCATCGTCATTGTTATTACTTAAAACTTTTTTAATTAGTTATTATTATTATTTATAAAAATTTAGTTATCTTAAACTTAGTTAATTTTATAAAACTTATTTAATTTTAAAAAAACTTAGTTAATTTTTGTTAACTTGGTTAACTTAGTTAATTTATTATTATGATTATATTATAAACTTAGTTAATTCGTTATCATCGTCTTTATTTATAAAACTTTGTTAAACTAGTTATATTATTACTATTTATAAAATTTAGTTAACTTAAACTTAGTTGATTTTATCAAACTTGTTAATTTTAATAATTAATTTTTATTAAATTAGTTAACTTAATTGACTTATTATTACTATTATTATTATTAAAACTCGGTTCGCTTAATTATATTACTATTATTGATTAACTTAGTGGAATGATCAAATTATTTCCACTAGTTGTGCATGTTAGGTTCCTTAATTTACATGCACAACTAAGTTAATAATTATTAATTAATCCCAGCAAGTAAATCATTAACCAAGCTAAGTTAATAATATGAATGTGCACTTATTACCTGGAAAAGCTTTATAGATCTCTTTGGAAAATTTGCTATCAACCCCAACCACCTCGACCAAAGACTTGACACCTTCAAAATGATCAGCGACTCTTCCATAATGACTTTAGCAACTGCAATAGAATCGACTTCCAGACCCATCTACAAAAATACAGTGGTGGCCAAAACCATGCATATCAAAAACTAATAGCTAAATAAATAGAATCCAAAAATTAATAAACATTGCCTAATTCAATAATGACTTGCTAATATCCAATTTGAATCTATTTAAACACCTCGGTGTATGAAGTTTCAGTTGTAGATTGAAGTTGACTGGGTTAATTTTTTCCGGGACCACCAGCATATAGTAATGCTATTTTAAATAAAATAAAGGACGATGCCAACCAATCCTAAGTTCCCAAATGTAAAGTAGTACTGGAAAATATAACTGAATTTTCAAAATATAATATGACATGCATCAGTTAAAAAGATTCACTATAGTTGCAAACTAATAACGTACAACTAAACAGTTATATAAGCAAGGTAAAATAGCTAAATATTCATGTACCTGGCTGAAACTAATATCAGGATTCAACCCTGATATTTTTCTATTTTCCATCTTTCGGACATAGTCACCAGTCACTACATATCAACCCCACCTTCTACCGCTTGACAGCAAATTTCTGTGCACTTGACTAACATTGCATATCCACCGACCAACATTGCACATTTCTTTGCACATTTCTGTTCTGTCATAACATCAACTACAAGTACATCCACAACACTCATATTACAACAACTTTTATGAACATACAAACATTTCTCATACAAAAACCATTTCCATCCACAAAACCATCATTTCTCAAACCATATTTCTTCAATATGTTGGTGAAGTAGTCTTGAAGATATTTCTCCAAAGTAGCAATGTCTTTTGGATCTGCACCTAATAAACTATATGTCTCTGTCATTGGAACTGAAAAGACTGTGTCGCTTGAAAGTACCTACTCCAGTATAGGAAAAGTCTGTATGATCAATAATAAATCTGAAAATGTTCCAGTATAGCATACTATGCACCACTTTGTCAGTTTATATATGTGTAAACATGACTAAGTAAATTTGGTAACTAAACAGAGCGATATGTTATTACGTTGTAACACAAAGATTCAACTATGTTATAACATGAAATCTGGAAGGATTCTGGATATTTAGTTAATTTCTTACGCTATAATGCATGTTATAACTCATATCATTCTGATTTTCTTATTTGTTTTAACTATGTGGTGCTTGTGCAGATTTTACATTCTATATATTCCTTTATGTTGAGTTACCTCAGAGAATGCCAATCGATCAGCAGCATCATTTGACCACTGAAAGAAGCGAGTAAGTTGCCGAGTAAATTTCAATACTGAAACTGGAACTGTGGTTATATTTGCATCTTACCCTGTAAGTCTCTCACATAGGGCAATCACCTGGACCATATGAGAGTAGTTTCACACTAATTACCACTGATATTTTGCATGTGCCATGCGCACTTTTCATCTATGCATTCAAATTGCCATTGAAACATTCGTGAATAATATGATTGCACACGTTGATAAATGATACGGTTATTAAGTACCTCTTGAGTCGTCCATGCTCGAGGTCCAGCAAAAGTCAGAAGCTTGTTGTTGACCTTTTCATTACGCATAGCCATAAACGTTAGCCGGGCAATATCCTGTATAAAAAGGCATATACTATTAATTCAATCAAAACAATAAAGTGGAAAGATGAATTATAAAAATAAAAGGAAACTTGAGTATCCATATAAGCTATTCGAGTTGGAGCATCAGTTCCCCACATTGATTTCTCTTTAAGTATTGGCACTGCATACTGTCCAATCAAACCCTGTTTGATTGACACACAAAAAAACTCAACTTAGTTGCATCATTTTGAAAAGTAAGCATATTTGTAGCGATAACTTTTGAGCTTTTAATGCCTAATATTATATGGAACATCGAACTTATGTGCAGTTTACATAATTGATAAACTTATTATACATACATACCATTTCATACTTTATTCCATCACTGTTTTGTGTTTTACTTCCACAATATAACTAGCACTGATACAACAAACCACCCATTTCACCCGCATCTACTCCTCCTCTTCGCTTCCTTCTATCTACTGCCATTGCTCCTTGCACACAACCTACAGTAGCTACCTAGTACTCACCAGCATTTGCACTTCAGAAACAAATGCTTACCACTGTCACTGCTTACACTATCTGAATTCGACCTCAACTAGAACAATAGCTGAACCAATCTCCTAGTCATCACTCAACTAGCCGTGACAATTCTGATTCATATTCCATTTGTTCATTTACAAAAATATTTGTATTTCATTTTCTTTACATTCTCCAATTTTCTATGTTACATTGCATTGAGTTTACATGACCTTCATCGTTTGACACTCACTTTCTCAACACTTGTTGCAACTCTCGTATCAACTCTCATATCAACCCTCATTACAACTCTCATATCAGTTCTCAAATGGATTTTTGCTGATCCATGTAGTTAAAGAGAGAACATTTCAAGAGAAATACAATATAGTTAACTATCTAGTATGTTCCTACAAACAATTTTTACCCAAAGCTGGAATTCATCCATGTATGATTGCTGAGATGGCACTATAACATACAAATTCACATTTCTAGTGGAAAGAAAAATCACAATGTCACTTGCAGTTAAGTATAGGTAGTTCTGAACTCATTCCACTGTCATACCAAATATATAGCTCATAACACAGTAAATATACAGCTCATACCAAATATATCGTTGTTATTTGAATAAAAACATAGAAGCCATGTAGAACCTACCGCTATGACTCTGTTACTTAACAACAACCATATATAAAAATTTATCATTAATCAGTTGTAAAAATTCTCATTAGTACTTCGTAGTGCAAAAGCACCTTTCAAAGAAATGCGCAGTTATACTTTATCAAATGGAGTTGAACAAAACCTCATGTAATCTGTACACTAAACTTTGCAATATTAGACTTTGTACAAATTTGAGGCAATGAAGGGTAATATTTACTTTAGCAATCTTATCAATAAGTGGGAGGAAAATGAATGCTTATCTAAAATGAAACCAGAAAGTGATGTTCTGTACCAAATTACAAAAAATAAAACCCAAATTTTTTTTATACACGCACAATGTTTTAAAAGATTGTCTATTGTGTTAGTTCAACCGTTAAACAAATTAAAAACATTCAGGTTAACAATATTATGAGCTAAAATGATGTGAATGTAAACATCTAATGCAATTTTTTTCCCCAAAATATCTCAGATTTTAACTGTTCCATTAATATCTTTAAAGATCCAAGCAACATAACTTTGCTGTATTTTGAACTATTGTGGAAGAAGAAAATTTATAAAAACTTGGATTGGATGATGCTTACATGATTGATCTTGATCCATTAATATTCACATATCCATAGATTGTGCAAATAAAGATCTGCATCGGTAAGTACAATGTCAATATACGGGCTCAAATTATGTAAAACTTCTCTAACAATGGTGATAGGACACATTCAAAACATTACATCAATTCACTAATAGTATAAGTAAGCTTGAATTCATATACCTTGCCATCAATTTCATCAAACCTTCCTTGTCGGTTATGCCCTTACATCTTTCCACCACCTCAATGAGCTACCAGCATAAATGCTAATGCCACAAACTGGTTGGATTTTTCCTCATGTACCATTTAAACACTTTCATTCAGACCAAGCTTAAGTATTGTCACTAATACCTACAAAGTGATTTAGTGTAATATAAAAATGTCCATGAGCTAAATAAGTGTAAATTTCCACACCCTTGTACACTACTGTTTAAATATATCTATGAACCAACAACACAAGGATTAGCTGTCAACCTCAGCGAAGATTTTGATTTACATATCTAGGTGCACTTTATCCAAATATTAGACATACTACAGCTACAGTTAACTAGTACTATCTTACAAGGATGCTTATATATGGTACTAAACCGTGAGACAAAAATTATTGTCATCCACATTGCTCCTCCTCATATCGTTGCACACTACCATCTTCCAACAGTAACCATACAACCACATCACCTTACTGCTGCTACTTACTCAACACTACAACATCTTATAACAGCCACTCAAACACTCATACTGATCGAGAGAATAAAGCATTGTGATTCTAGAGAAATTTTATGAATCGATTTTGGTAAATGGAATTTAAAAAATGTGATAGATAATTTGCTCATTCTCACATTGATGTAATCGTTCCTTTTCAATCTAACTGGGTAGAGATCATGGAGTGAAAACTTAACAAGCAAAAAATACACTGTATAAGTATAAAAAAGGTTGAGTTTGATCCACAGAAATGATGTGAATTAAATAGCATAGATACTAATTTGAGGCTAAATTATAATGGATTACAACTAGAAATAACTTAGACATAGAAAAGTGGAACCTTGAGTCTCCAGAACCATCCCAAGGGTAATTTGCAACAAGTGCACCCTGTAATACCAAAAGAATGTTATATGAGTTAAGTGCAGTTGTAAAATAAAATAAAATTGAAAAGGAAAAAAATGCACATATGATTCTACAAGCATCTGAACAGGAAAAATCGCAGTTTATGCAATTACATCAAAAACAAAAACAAAAAGCATGATATGTTATTGCATATCATACGTAAATCTACAAGTGCATAGAAAGCAGTTCCATGGAGCACAAGGCTGAGATTCAAAAAGAAAAGAGTGGATAAGCAAAAAAAACAGTAATATTCCAATAGGAATGTCGATAAGGAAACCTTGAAACACTACAGTCCACAACCAACCTTGAAACTTCCACAGACCAACCAGTAGCTACTCCAAACATCCTCTTCCCCCTTCCTTGAAACACTGTAGTCCACAACCAACCAGAGACCATCTCTTTAAAAAAGATAAAAAACTGCTACTTTCTGTAGACACTCGACCTCCAACCGCCTTCGACATCCAGCCTTCGATCATCAACGCCACCTCCTACAACCCGAAACCAAACTACATATCATCTCAGCAACCTCACGGAACCCAAATCACCATCTCCAATCACCATACTTCTGCATCTCACCAGCTATCACAAACTGACATCTGACAATCCCCATACCACCAATAGCCACAACACAAAACCACTCTGACTACAGTCATTTCCATACCACAGTCTCCTCCCCACTACTGCAAGTTCACTACCGAAACCACATACCATCAACCTACACCATAGCCTGCACTGCTAGTTTTCCACCAGTCAGACATACATCTCCACTACCCACAAACAGCCTACCAACTATCAATATCCTTCACCAGCAACCTTGAGCCATCACCTGACATCGCGTCTCCCCCCCCCCACAATCGACACAAACTGCTTCGACATATATTACCAACTTCCGACGACCAAATCCCCAAATCGAACTACTCAAATCGGCCTCCGATTCCTACCAAACCAGCCGCAACCAACCTCATCCACAATCTACCCAAAACTCTTCAATCGCCTGAGCAACGACCTAAGTCTAGTCGTGATTTCCAGTCATTTCTTCTTCTACTACTTTTTTTCCTTTTCTATAATCGTCTGTTTTATTTGCGTAGACGAAAGAAAGATGGGATTGAGAAATTAAAAGTCGTGTATTCTATTCTGAAGTAAATGGAGAGACGCGATATGGAAGGAAACGAAAATGGATTTAGGGTTTTGCGGGAGGAGAAGTAAGTGGGGAAACACGATAGGGAGGGAAATGAAAATTGATTTTGGGTTTTGCAGTTGGAGAAGGAAATGGAGAAATGTGATATGGAGGGAAACGAAAATAGATCAAAAAAATTGGAATTTTTTCCCACCGAATAGAAGCAAGAGAGGTATTTTTTAGTAGCGTTTTAATCAAATAAAATAGTGAAAATAAAAAGAGCCAAATACCATTAGTTGCACTTAGCTCACAAACGCTACTAATATATGCCACTTAAAGTAGTTTTTCTTGTAGTGAGAGAGAGTCGTCCGAAAAGCTCAGGAGAGGAGGGCTCAAGAAGAGCGTTATGAGAGAAAAGAAAGGGAGGAGCACCATGATTCTTCCCAGAGAGGTGACGATTCTCACAAGAGAAAGTCGCATGATGATCGGGGAAAAAGCCACATAGTTGAGGACCCAAGCAAGCGTGCCCAGCACGGTGAAAAGCATGCTTCTACAACTCCTGAAAAGGTCACTGCCCCCGTCTCACTTGACATTCCTTTTGGCTCTCCTGCTCTCGGGAAGACAGACATTCAGACAATAATCAGCAAGCCTAAATTCCAAGTTGGATCAGGCCCGGCTACTCTGCAAAGCCGGTTCCCGCACTGGTGCCTAAAAGGAGTGCGGTTCGATCTTGACTTGGTCCCTATTGACAAGCCTGCCATGCTGCGAAATCTCGATGCCGTTAGGCTTGATATTGAAAGGATGTCGAACTGGCAAAAGCTTGTTGACGAGCTTCAAAGGGTCAACCGTGCGAATATAGAGGCCATGCTTACTATGGAGAATGATAAGGCCGAATGGCAGAAGGTTCTTGAGCAGCATGATACCGAAATGAGCAGCATCACTACTTACAATGAAGAGCTTGAAGCGAAAGTTGAGGAACTTAAACAAGAGCTTGCTACTTCTTCTGCCTCATATACTCAAAAAGAAGTACTTCAAAAGCAAGTTCGTGATGCTCACGCCGCTCAGCGACATGCCGAGGTACAACTTGAAGCTAACCAGAAGACAGTGGGAAGGTATCGCGCTGAGGTTACAGAGTTACGGGAGAAAGTCAACTCTCAGGAGGCGGAAATTCAAATGCTAAAGCTTCAACTCTCCAAGACTGAAAGAGAGGGTGATGAGGCCGCTACCGGTAAAATTACAGCTGAAGAATCTCATGAGGCAACGAAGACCAGCATCAGCTCGACATTGTTTGACTTCCACCTGCATAGCGTCTTAGGGCGCGGTAGTCTCGCCTTTCTAGGCCCCAAATATGAAGTTACACTGGCTGAAGTGTGGGACGCTGCACATGACATGCTTGGCGGTAAAGGTGCTGGCTATGCCGAATCAGCTCTTGAGGAGCATTACTTGGATGACGATGCTCGCGCCGCTCTCGCCAAGGGAAAAGAACAACTTGCAAAATTAAGAGCTGAGATGGCTGAAGGGGAACGTTTAGGAAAAACTACTTCAACTATTCCAGTCCAGCCTTCACCTTCGGCCAAAATCGACATTGTCGGCTCCAGTTTTCATTCTTCACCCCTGGTCAAAGTTAAAACTGAGATTACAAGTACACAGGGTGGAGATGAAGGCGAAGAGAGCGCTGAAGCACATGCTTATGAGGTTGATATCAGGAAGCGGACTTCTCCAGGTAACTCTACTGTTAATCTTGCCCAAGTAGACTGCTCATTTGCTTCTTATGAGTTCGATGAGCTTCTCGACTATTTCCTGAATCTCAATGAGCCTTTATCTCCTCTCTTTACTGACTTTAACTTCTTTTCTTCTGTAGAGAAAGCATCGAGCATTGTTCAAACTTCCCCTCCTCCAATTATTCCTCCTTCGGTTCTCCAGGTCACTCCTCCGTCCGCCTCTCAACCCGGGTCGCAAGAGGAGCAAATAGAAGCTCTTCATGGCTTAGATGATCATATTGCTTCTCAAGAACATGGGGGGGAAGGGCTTGGAGAAGGCAATGAGTCTTCGGAGAGAACCACTTCTGATAACATAAAATTATCTGCTCTTGTTACTCCGGGAAGTGAGTCTTCTTCAAGGAGAAGGAGGAAGCGCGCCACTTCTAAGAAGAGAAGGAAAGGCATTCTTGTTTCTGAAGAGGAAACAAAAGTTGATCCGGCAGTAACCCTATCTCCTTCATCCCCGACTCTCCCAAGCCGTCCTGAAAAGCTGCTTATTAGGTCAGGTGAAGGCTCTAAGAGTGGTGGCAAGAAGAAGTAAGGGGTCCTGCTTCGATTTATCTTTACTTTTTGCTTTTTGCATGTACTGGCCGGAGATTGTGCGGGTACCGGCCTCCGCTTTTCTTTTTCTTTTTATTTTGAAACCTGTACCTGTACAAAATTTTGACAGTGTTGAATAAAATGATTCTTTTTGTTTGTACAAACTTCTGTCTGTATCTGATAATGCATTTACTATTCATTTTCGTACAAATTTCTTTATATGATATTGCAGTGAGCTTGTGGTATGTTGTTCGAGCATAATTTTTACCAATGTAGCTATACAATGTTGCCCCTATACCATAAGCTCGTTGCAGTATTTTATACTCTAAGGGGATTTGTACTCTTATTTTCTGGAGAATAACTATTGCATACTTGGAGGAATACTATTCTGCTCGAAGTAGAGTACAGCTCACTCCATATGAGTTTCTACGCTTCATCCTTCGAAGATATCACTTTTTCTTTTGTGCTTTCACACATTTTTACCAAGTGAATTCTTCTATGTGGTAAAGCGGGCCTCTGAAGGGCACTTTAACTTCTTTTTTGAGGAAGAGTATTTTCCAGAATAGGTGAACCATTATTCCTTTGAGAGTTAAAGTGTGCCTTTGAAGAGGGCTTTTTTTTTTTTTTTATATTGCGCCTCAGTGGAGGGCTTTCTGATCTTTGCTTTGCATTTCTGACGAAATGCCTCTTTGGAAAGTTGTACCTCTGAGGAGGGCTGTTTCACGTTTCAACACTTGGAAGTTTTATTTCAATTTCGGTGAAACGTGTGCCTCCGAAGAGTTATGCCTCCGAGGAGGGCTTTCCACGTTTCAACACTTGGAAGTTTTATTTCAATCTCGGTGAAACGTGTGCCTCCGAAGAGTTGTGCCTCCGAGGAGGGCTTTCCACGTTTCAACACTTGGAAGTTTTATTTCAATCTCGGTGAAACGTGTGCCTCCGAAGAGGTCTTTCTGCTTGATTGCACCTCTGGGAAGAGGTTTTTTGTTTGATTGTGCCACTGGGAAGGGGTCTTTTGGTTTGATTGCGCCTCTGGGAAGAGGTCTTTTGTTTCTGCCCCTTGGGAGAGGCTTTTATTTTTTCCTATTCGCTGGAAAGCGGGCCTCCGAAGAGGGCTTTTCACATTTCGTCTCACGGGAGTGTATCACCGATCATGGTGAAATGTGTGCCTCTGAGTAGGGTTACTGCCTGGAAGTTTGGAGTTTCTTTCTCTCGGTTGGACGGATTCACGGGAGTGTATCGACCGATCAGTCTGCAACTTTGTATCGAGAAAGATCTCTCTTTTTCTGGTTTAGCCCGCTCGAGGTCTTTTAGCATTTCAACTGTGGTGAAATGGGCCTCCGAAGAGGGCTTTTCACGTTTCAACACCTGGAAGTTTTATTTCAATCTCGGTGAAACGTGTGCCTCTAAGTAGGGCTTTTGCCTGGAAGTTTGGAGTTTCTTTCTCTCGGTTGGACAGATTCACGGGAGTGTATCGACCGATCATTCCGCAATTTGTATCAAGAAAGATCTCTCTTTTTCTGGCTAGGCCCTCTCTAGGTCTTTATCCTCCGAAGAGTTGTGCCTCCGAAGAGGGCTTGTGCCTCCGAAGAGGTCTTTTGCCGATTGATGCTTGCTCGCCCATGTCTCTTTGCCATCTATTCATGTCGGCGATCCCCGTCATCTTTTGCAAGTGTCGTCCTTTTTAGTTGCCAATAATTTCCCTTATCCAAAGAAATATACTTTATAGTTAAGCGAGTTGGTGGTGGTAGACATAGACTATTTAACTGGTTGTTTGTTTGTTCAAACATTTGCAGTTAGTTAGAAATGGTCCATTTCCATCTACATTGCTAACTTTTGTTCGAAGCACTTCTTTTGTAGGATTTGAGTATGGAAATTTTGAATGGTTTAGTGTTTACTTGCTGAGTGATGTTGGAGATCGCTTGGTCTTGCGATGGGTAAGCTTTGCTTTTATGGCCTGCATTATTAAATCGACATTTTAGTAACACAATTAACGTATTTTATATGTCGAAATAAAACAAAGCAGTTTATAATAGTAGAGAACACAAGATTTATAGTGGTTCGGCCGAAAACTGGGCCTACATCCACTTTATAGCTTTTCATTATTCACTTGCTTTACAATTGCTTTCAATACAAGAATCATATATTTGTAATTCTTTTACAACATTTCAGCAAAGCTTTCAAGTAAAATAGGGACGCAAATGATTGCTATTCCAAGCTCTTGGGATTGGTTCTCCTTCGACAGTTGTGAGTTTGAATGTGCCATCAAGAAGTTTTGCGCCAATAACATATGGCCCTTCCCAGTTTGGTCCAAACACACCTATGGCTGTCATAATCCTCTTCAGGACTAAGTCCCCAACTTCAAAGTTGCGCTGACGAACTTTGGAATTGAAGTGTCTGGCTATTCTTTGCTGGTGAGCTGCAATTCTAAGCATTGCCTCTTCTCTTCTTTCATCGAGGAGGTCAAGTGCTTCCAATTGCAATTTTTCATTCTCATTTTGATCAAAATGGATCCTTCTGTGTGAGGGGACTTCAGTTTCCACTGGAATCATCGCTTCTGATCCGTATGCCAATGAAAATGGAGTATGCCCAGTCGCAGTTTTGTGAGTGGTCCTGTATGCCCATAGTGCAAGCGGTAACTTATCGACCCAACCACCTTTTGCTTTTTCCAGCTGCTTTTTGATGGTTGATTTGATGATTTTGTTTACTGCTTCCACTTGCCCGTTTGCCTGCGGATGAGCCACTGCTGAGAAGCTTTTTTGGATCTTGAATCGTGTGCAGAAATCTTGGAATTCCTCACTTTCAAACTGAGTACCATTGTCTGTGATTATCTTCTGAGGCACACCATACCTGCAAATGATATTTTTAGTCACAAAACTTATCATTTTCTTAGAGGTAATAGTGGCCAATGGTTCAGCTTCAGCCCATTTAGTGAAGTAATCAACAGCAACGATAGCATATTTAACCCCCGATTTGGCAGTCGGCAAAGGCCCAATGAGATCTATTCCCCAGATGGCAAACGGCCATGGACTGACCATTTGTGTTAGCTCAGTGGAAGGTGCCCTAGGAATTTTGGCGAATCTCTGGCATTTATCGCACTTTCGGGAATAGTCAGTAGCATCCTGATTAATTTCCGGCCAAAAGTATACATAACGGAGGATTTTCTTTGCTAAAGTTTGACCACCCGTATGATCCCCACATTCCCCTCTGTGTACTTCAGTTAGAATTGTCTTAGCTTCTTCCTTTGTCACACATCGGAGTAATGGCATTGAAAAGCCTCGTCTGTACAAACGACCATCTTGAACTATATATCTGGAGGCTTTTCTCATCAGCTTCTGTCGTTCTTTTGAACTTTCTGGCAAAGAATCATTGAGTAGATATTCAAGTATCGGAGTCATCCATGATTCTTGTTCTTGGGATACATTCATAATCCAATCAACATCCATTTCATCTGTGCTTGGAGCTGACAAGACTTCGACGGGAACTAATCCCAATAGTTGAGCTTCACCAGTACTTGAATACTTTGCGAGAGAATCCGCCTTCATGTTCTCTTCACGGGGTATATGGTTTATTGAATAACGGTCAAAATCTTGAAGGAGCTCCCAGGCTTTTGATAAATAGACGGGTAGATTCCCTCCTTTAGCTCGAAATTACTTCCTGACTTGGTAAACAATAAGTTGAGAATCACTGAAGATCTGTAATGCTTTGATGTTTAGTTCTTTAGCGATCCTTAAACCAGCGATGAGAGCTTCATATTCAGCTTCATTGTTTGTCGAAGGGAATTCTAGTCTCAGCGCATAACATAGCGATCGCTCCTCTGGGGTTTCAAGGACAACCCCTGCTCCGGAACAGTAATCATTCCTTGCGCCATCGACATACAATTTCCATTGGATTGGGATGCTATCAGTGACTTCTTCCTCACTATCACCCTTATCCGTACATTCTGCGATGAAATCTGCCAAAGCTTGTCCATTGATTGCTTTTCGAGGATGGTAAGTGATGTCATATTGGCTGAGTTCAATATTCCATTTCAAAAGACGGCCCGAAGTCTCAGGACGGAATAGGACTTGCTTTAGAGGTTGATCAGTGAGGACTTTGATGGGATGAGTTTGGAAATACGGCCTCAATTTTCTTGATGCGATCAACAAACAATAGGCGAGCTTTTCTAATCTTGAATAGTTCATCTCTTCCCCAGTGAATCTTTTGCTGATATAATAGACTGGGCATTGAATCCTTGCGTCTTCCCGTACCAACACTGCACTGAGAGCATGAGACGAAATTGCCAAATATACGAAGAGATCTTCACCACTGTCAGGCTTTGAAAGTATCGGAGGAACTTCCATATGACGAACCAACTCATCAAATGCTTTCTGACATTCAGGAGTCCACTCAAAGTTTTTCCTTCCTTTCTTCAGAGCATCAAAGAATGAAATGCATTTGTCAGTAGCTTTGGAAATGAATCGACTCAAAGCAGCAGCCTTTCCATTGAGACTTTGCAATTCCTTCTTCGTTCTAGGAGCCTTGACCTCTCTCAGGGCAGTGATCTGAGCTGGATTGGCTTCAATGCCCCTAGCGCTCACAATGAAACCCAAAAACTTTCCGGACTCCACTCCAAATGAACATTTCAGGGGATTAAGCTTCATTCTGTACTTGCGGAGTACTGCAAACATCTCTGCCAAGTGATCCATATGGTCCAATGCTTTCTTAGACTTTACTAGCATATCATCAACATAAACTTCCATTGTCTTGCCAATCTGTGGTTTAAACATGGCATTAACAAGCCTTTGGTAAGTTGCCCCTGCATTTTTGAGTCCGAAAGGCATGACCTTGTAGCAGTAGAGTCCAACATCTGTGATGAAACTAGTATCCTCTTGATCTGGCTCATGCATCATAATCTGGTTATATCCGGAGTATGCATCCATAAAAGATAACAATTCATGTCCTGCTGTCCCATCCACCAACTGATCGATCCTGGGCAGCGGGAAACAGTCTTTGGGGCAGGCTTTGTTCAGATCTGAAAAATCAATGCATACTCTCCACTTTCCATTAGCCTTTTTCACCAGCACTGGATTTGATACCCAATTTGGATAAGTAGATTCTCTGATGAAACTGTTCTCCATGAGCCGATCCACTTCTTCTTTTAACGCTGCCGTTCTCTCAGGACCCTGAGTCCTTCTCTTCTGTTTCACAGGTGTAAACTTTGGATCAATGTTCAGAGTATGTACTGCAATCTCTGGGGACATTCCGCACATGTCAGCATGAGTCCAAGCGAATACATCCAAATTAGCCTTCAAAGATGAAATCAGAACATTCTGAACTGTTGTGTTGAGCCGCGAACCCACATTAAGCACTTTGTTTGGGTCCTTTGGGTCAACGGGCACTGGCACTGTTACCTCTATCGGTACTACCCTATTTTCTCCTGCACTGGTTTTCCTTGGATCCATCTCTCTTCGTGCCCCACTGGATTCGCCAGTGCAGGGTCCACCCTGTAATTGCTACAAGGTTGGTTCCTTGATGCGGACCGGAGCCGCTGCACCTTTTCCCATTTCCCTTTTCCTTGATTCTCGCGACTCTACGAAGTAACATTCTCGCCCTGCATCTTGGTCTCCCTTAATCACACCAACTCCGTTATCTGTGGGGAATTTTAGAGTCAGACACCATGGGGCAAGAACAGCTTTGAACGTAGCAAGAGTTGGTCGGCCTAAAAAGGCATTATAGGCAGAGAATTCTTCAACAATTATAAAGGTTTTCTTTCGAGCCACCTTCCTCAATCCCTTTCCAAGTTCTATAAACAAATCTATGGTTCCAATCGGCTGTTTGGGTTCTCCAGCAAACCCAGCAATCTTAAGTGATGAAGCTTGAACGTTAGCCATTGGAATTTTCATTTGATCAAAGGTCTTCTTGATAAGGATGTTGCATGAAGCTCCACAATCAACTAGAACTCTTCTCACAGTTGCCGGCCCAATACCAGCGGATATGACCAAAGGATCTATAGTCGGAGCCTCGATACCCAAAGAATCCCTGGCACTGAATACAATATCATCTATGGAAGTCTTTTGTTGCTTTAAAGGCGCATCATTCTCTAAGACAAAAACATTCTCTTCAGCTGGTACATGCCTCAAGGCCCGGGCATACCTTTCCATTTCGCCCCAGCTTTTGCCTGCTGGGTGAGGTCCTCTAGTTATTATATTGATAACAGGTCTTTCCGATTCATGCTCTACGGGCTTCTCACTTGAGGCAGGACGGTGAGCGGGAACTTGTTGTCCTTGAGTTGACGAAGCTGGGGCATTTCTGTTCCTTTTCACATACTGCTGGAGCTTGTTCTCTTTCAAAGGTTGTTCAATTACCTCTTTCAACTGACGGCATTCGTTGGTGTCATGGCCGGGCTGGTTGTGGAACCGGCAGAACCTTCCACTTTTTTCCATCTTAATCGCAACTCTCATTTTAGGTTGTGTCGGATAATTGACATCATGTTTGGTTGCAAAGAAGATGTTTTCAGGGGTATCGGTCAAGGGTGTGAAATTGAAAGAACAGCCTTTCTTAGCGTCTCCCTGTTTCTTTCCACCATCATTTCCCCTTTTCTGAATGTTAGGTTCTTTCTTATTCGAAGCAGCACCATTGTTCCCGGCTTCCGCTGATACCACCTTAGTCGGTGTTTGGAGGCTCTCCAAGCGCATGAATTCATCCGCTTTCTTGTAGAATTTGTCAAGTGAGTTTGGTTCTTTCATTATCAACCATTTTCCAAATTCACTCAATTTGTCAATCGCCCTTATCAAGTATGTCAGGACCATATGTGGCTCAGCATTATCTACCTCAGCCAATGCTATTTTAAAGCGATTCAAAAATGATCTGATGGATTCTCCCAGATTTTGCTCTAGACGTGACAGTGACATTATATCCTTTTCTTTAGAAGCATACAATCGAAATTTCTCCTTGAATTTCCTAGTCAAATTGGAGAATTGATCAATGGACCCGACTGGCAGCTTTGTAAACCACAATAGAGCCACACCTTCGAGATATACCGAGAAATATCGACATTTAATTTCATCTGACGCCCTGGCACTAGTCATATGCCAGTCATACTTATACAGAAACTCGTTTGGATCACTCGTCCCCTTGTAAGCCGGAATAGTAGGGGGAACGAATTTCCTTGGGAACTCTGCCTTCAAGATCTTTTCAGTAAATGGAGTTTTTCTTGGAGCAAATCCCCACTCTTTCTCATCTTCATCTCTTCGCATACTTTCCTTCATGATTTGACGAACCATACCTAGGGGTGGGCATTTAACCGACTTAACCGACTTAACCGATTTAACCGACCTTGACCGAACCGTTCTAACCGATATAATCAGTTAACCGAACAATTGGTTAACCGACCGACGTCAACCGACCAAAGTCGGGTCGGTTAACGGTTAAGGGTTTCACTAATTTCGGTTAACCGTTAACCGAAATAATTTTCCACGTTCCCAGATATTGAAATCTGAGCCACCCAGTAACCCAACCTGACTTTATTTCGTGTGGCTCTGATGCTTCTTTCTCATTTTCATTTTCATCTCATTTGAAAAAACCCTAGATCTACACTTTTTCGTTTCAACAAAACCATAGACTTTCCTTCAAATCGCTCTACTAAATCCCGTTGTGTCGCCTTTCTTTTACCTTCTTATGGTGCTACAACATCTAGCATTTGGTTTTGCTTTTGTGCCGCCTGGCGCCCATCGAGATGAGATATGATGGATGCGAGTATGAAGAGAAAGAATGTGAGTTTTTATTTTGTTTTAACAATTTATAAAAATAATGAAAGAGCTATTCTATTTTTTGCAGAATAATCTGTTGACTTATGCCAATATAGGATTTTACCCTTAGTGCTCATTTCGTAAGAAAAGATAATAAACTAATCTGTCGGAAATTTACTTGAACTTGATTGTTCTATCATTAAGTGATCTGTGCAACATTATACTTATGCTCTTAAACCTAGCATGTTTTTGTCTGTTAAATTTCTTTATTATCCACATAGGATTATTACCTCATGAGTTGTAAATAAATATACTATGGACCATATCATTTTGTTTTCTATGCGACTTTTCCCTTTTTTGTACATGTATCAATCTATATATGTAGGTTTCTCATCTTGTATTGGACTAAATGTTAATAATATGCCAAGTTCAATAATTGTTTTTGTTTAAATTAGCTTTTAGTCATTAAGGCAATTAAATAATTCTGTACAGACATAGATTACACAAAGATGGTTGTCATATATCTTTAAACTAGTAACTGAAACTACACCCATTTAGTTCATTGACCTCAAATTTTACAGTGTTACTTCAATTGCATATATACAGGTTTATGATAATGGAACTGAAGTTTCTTCATTTGCATATAGCCATGTTTACAATATGGAAACCAAAATTGCTTAAATTTCTTACACACACTAGGCATATACAATGAGCATACAATTACTATAACATGTATGCTTCAGTTGCTTATACACAGTACCCTTATATTGCTAAATAATTTTGTTTATCTTTGTCTGGACAGGCTTGGAGAATGGAAACTGAAGTTGGAGAATAAAGAGTGGAAACTAAAATTGGAGAATGGAGACTTGGAGTTGACTGTGTTGTTGAATAGATGTATTCTTATTATCCAAGCAGACTTTGAACTGAATTATTAATGTCATGTAATTATTGTAATTGATGCTTGTAATGTAATATATAAACTGAGAGTTAGAACTGAACTATTGTAGTATGAACTGAAGTGAAGTATAAAACCGAAGTGAACAACGACCTGAACTGTTGTTGCAATTAGTTCACTGTGTCTATAATGTATACATGTAATGCTGGTAAAGTACGAAATGAAATCTAATACTGTTATTATTACTAAATTACTATAATACATGTTGTTTGGTCTGCTAACCGCGGTTAACCGATTAATATAAATGGTTAACCGGCCAATGATTAACCGTTTATGTTAATCGGTTAACCGGTTAAATGAAATGGTTAACCGCGGCTAATTTTAACCAGTTCGGTCGGTAGGCCAGAACCAAAATTAACCGACATCCGTTAACCGAACCGCTACTATTTTTACGGTTAACCGAAAAATTTAACCGATTCAATCGGTTAACCGATCGCGCCCACCCCTAACCATACTCGAAAAATACTCTTCATCATTTACAGGCTCTGGAGGGCACACATCAGCCACTCTCTCTGAATTCTGCCTTGACAGTCGTTCACGGAGGGTCAGCTGCGGTCCTGATCCTCCAGCTTGAGGAGGAGTCCTTTCTACAGGGTCTGCGGCTCTTTGAGAAATGTTCCCTTCAACATCCTGAACTCCCACAGTAGGGTTTCCATCATTATTTCCCGGTTGACGGTTTTCCCCAAGTAGATCATTCAACTTACTTAAGATCAGGGCATTCTGGGCATTCTGGGCTTCCAACTGCGCATTTTGAGCATTCAATTGTTGATTCAATCCCAAAACTACGGCGTCCAACTCTGCCCATGTAACTCCAACAGTTGGGGCTGCTTGACTTGAAGGAGGAGAGGTAGCAGTATTGTCTTGAACATTGTCGGATCTTACAGAACTTCGTTTTCTCCTAGGAGCCATTATTTCCAATCAACTTCTGGCTTTAAAAGAAATCCTTTCAACAATCCTTCGCGGAGCAATAGTGGAAGTTTCCTGAGTTGGGTTCTCAGTGAAAGCACCAAAAATTTTAACGTAAAAATCAGACGCTAACACCCCGGTGTAGATTGAAGTTGAGCGAAAGCACCACCAGTGAACATAGGAACTAAAAACAAGTAGAAAAAATCACAGAGAAAGTAGAGAGGACAACAGTTTTTATAGTGGTTCTGCTTAAGGTAAGCCTACGTCCACTTTAATTCTCTTTATTGCTGAATCAATTACAACTTTACAACAATCTTCAATTACAATTCTGATGAGACAAACAACTAGAACTTTGATAGAGAAGAATTCTTCGAATCCATGTAGATTGCGTTAGATTTTCCCTCAAAGTTAGTTGAGATGCCTTTTGAACTTGAAGTGTCGAGTGAGTTGAGAATTCAGCAGAGTATTGGCGCTTGAAGAGATCGGCCAAAAAGTCCCTTTCATGTTTGAGGTAGGTTGGTATTTATAGGGAAATCCCCCCCCCCTTTAGGTCGTAAGTCGTGACCGGTCTAAGATAAGTCGTGGCCGACTCATCTGGCCCCTCCATGGTTTCACAAGAGTTCATTTGTACAAGTCCTAAGTCGCCCACGAGTCAACATCTAAGTCGCAAATGAGTCAACTGGTCATCTTCATGCGGCATTGAACTTTCACCCAGTAGCTTTAGGTCGTGGACGACTTAAGCTAGGTCGTGAGTCGTGTACGAGCTAACTGATAAGCTTGTTCCCTTCAGAAAATAACCCAAGTCCTGAATCGTGTACGAGTTAAGTGGCCACTGTGCCAAGTAGCTGCATTGAACTTGTCTTCCTTTGCTTGGGTCGTGAACGACTTAATATAGGTCGTAGGTCGGTAGCTGTCTTAGATCGGTAGCTATCTTAGGTAGTTGAGTCGCCGTTCTTGTTAAAGCATTAAGTCGGCAACTGTGTTAAAGCATTAGGTCGGTAACTGTTCAGCCTTAAGTCGGTATCCCTCTTAGGCCTTAGGTCGGCAACCCTCTCAAGCCTGTTAGGTCGGCAACCCTCTCAAGCCTGTTAGGTCGGTAACCTTGTTAAGCCTGTTAGGTCGGTAACCTTGTTGAAGTATTAGGTCGGCATCCTTCTTAGCCTTGAGTCGTAGGTCGTGAAGTACTCTGAGTCGGCAACTTCCTTAAGGTATTGAGTCGGTCTATTCTCTTAGGGCAGTTAAGTCGACGAGCTGTTGGGTCGTCCATCTTTAGGTCGCCAGAAAAGAGGAATTAACAGATATGTTTGGAGATAGTGGAATTTCACTACTTTTTCACTTGAGTCTTTGGATTGGGCTTTTAGCCTAATAGACCCAACCTTCACCCCTCCTCTTCATAACTTCATTTCTATTTGCCTAAGCCTTCAAGCTTCTTCAAAAATGGTGGAGGGAATGGGAAATTAAAATTCCAAAACTCAAATTCAATTGCAATCCATCTTTCAACTCCAAATTCAAGAAGAAGACATTGGATTCAAGCTTCTTGTGCTTAGATAGAAGAGGGATTGGTTCTTGCTTGCTTAAAGCTTCATTTTCATTGATATTTGGTGCAAAGGTAAGATTTTTTCTCATGATTCTAGCCTATAACCATATTGGACTGTTGGGAATGATTCCCTATCACCTTCGCATGCATATTAGCATTTGGTTTGGATTGGATTGGAGAAAAACTCCAATTTTTAGCGTTTTGGTGAATTTTCTGCACGTAGGTCGTTCTGGCCATTTTTCTATGTTCGGAGTCAGGTCGCTCGCGACCTAACCCTTAGGTCGCTCGCGTGTTATCACGCTAGGTCGCACTGCCTTGAATTAACGTCTTCGGAGTTAGGTCGTATGGACCTTAGGTCGTAGGTCGTATGGACCTTAGGTCGTAGGTCGCGTGGCCATCTTCTTTTGACCATTAGGTCGCGAGTGTTAGGTCGTTAGACCTTACCTTCCTTAGGTCGCAACCCTTTAGGTCGCTCGACCTATGCAACTGTTAGGTCGCAACCCTTTAGGTCGCTCGATCTATGCAACTGTTAGGTCGTGCATCACCCTAACTCGCTCGCCCTTGCCTTCGTTAAGTCGCGTGACACGTTAGGTCGCGCATCACCTTAACTCACTCGACCTTGTTTAGGTCGTTAGGTTGCGAACACCTCTAGGTCGCTTGACCCCTTAAACTCGTAGGTCGCTCGACCCCTTACTTCCTTAAGTCGTTCGTCTTCCTTCGACCGCTCACCTGGTTGAGTCGCACCTTACCTTAGCTCGGCCATGTTGGGTCGCGAGTTTCCCTTAGGTCGCGTACCCCTTAAGTCGCTCGACCACTAGGTCGCGAACACCTTTAGGTCGCGTGCCCCTTTAGGTCGCTCGATCCTACCCTCCCTTAGGTCTTCACTAGGTCGTACCGTTTTGGACGGGGCGCTGCCCCACACCCCGACGGGGGCGCTGCCCCCGCACCCCCGTGACCAGACCGGGTAGGTCGAATCCCGTAGCGGGGGCGTTTGCCCCCGCACCCCCACCTAGGGGGGTTGCCACCCCCCTGGACCCCCCCTCCATTGGGGATCTTATCTAAAAACATTCAACAGAACTTGCTTTATTGAGATGCTGAGTTGACCATTCCTCGAGACAAATTATCTTTGGCTTCTCGGTCGATTTTATGGATTTTTGAATATCTATTTCGATGGATACTTTACCGGTTTCTTTGGATTTTATTCACATATTCGAATGTGGATTTTTATGATTGATTGTTTCTATAATCACTGCTATGATTTGTCATTTTAAAATATAAAGGTTTTCTATACTTATAGTAAATATCAAAAACTCTTTCAACAAAATGATTTCAACTCTATTTTCAATACCAAAGCTCTTTTCTTAAACCGTTTTCCAATCTACTAGTATATACAAACCTTTACCTCACTCGGATGAGAAATCTAATTAAACGGCTTAGCAAAACAAGTGGTATGAAACGCTTGCGTTCACTTCGTCGGTTAATTCTTGGACTTGTTCGATTGAACCTCTTGTGACAATTTTCTAGTGAAGATCTATAATTTGTTCGTAAATATTTAAGTTAAGCTAGTGGTTATGGGACATGAAGCTAAGCTCATATATTTACTAGCTTACTGTGATTGACACTTCTTGATGATCGATGATGATCATTTTATAGTTTAGACTAGCAATGTGCGATGTCTCTTTGTCCATGTGGAGGACTGAACCTCAATTTATTGAGCTTCGTCTCATTTCTTCGTGGGCTGGCGACCCATGTACTTTTAATATGTTTCGATTCATTGGATGTACCGTTTGTACTACATCGATGTCTCGACTTTCGATTCATTGGACGTACCGTGTGTACTATGTCGATGTTCTGAATTGATTTGTGTTTTGATTCATTGGATGTACCGTTTGCACTACATCAATGTCTTTGCTTTTGATTCATTGGATGTACCGTTTGCACTACATCAATGTCTTTGCTTTTGATTCATTGGATGTACCGTTTGCACTACATCATTGCCTTTGCTTTTGATTCATTGGATGTACCGTTTGTACTACATCAATGTCTTTGCTTTTTTGATTCATTGGATGTACCGTTTGCATTACATCAATGTCTTTGCTTTTTGATTCATTGGATGTACTGTTTGCACTACATCAATGTCTTTGCTTCTGGATTCATTGGATGTACCGTTTGTACTACATCAATGTCTTCGCTTTTTGGATTCATTGGATGTACCGTTTGCACTACATCAATGTCTTGGCCAACCTTTCTTGTGATTTTTGGATTTCTATATGATGATTTTCGGAATTTATGTTTCACCATCTTTTTCAGTTGGCATTGATATGTATGTCATTTATTGTGGCTTGGTGAATTAAATAAAGAATAGGATATTCTTTTTGATGCTATGAGATTCTTGGGATTTTGTATGACTTTCGTGGTTTTCTAATGTATACTTGTCGTAGTATGACATTTTTGGTTATCATACGTCTTTTTATTATATCTCTTATTCTATATCATTTCATCTGATATTTATAGCTAGACTGATCCGTTTATTATTTTCTTATTAAATAATACTCGGGTCAGACTGAGATTTTACAGGTGCTTCTGCTTGACTCCTTATCGGACCATCATTTGATCTTTTGGTTAACTACTTAGCTTGCAGTTTTTGGTTGTGTACATTTGAGATATAGACTCCTTGATGTATACATATTCTTTTGTCTAACACTTGTATCTATTCTTTTGTGATATTGTGGATCTTTTTGACCACTACTCTGATGTACACTTTTATGTGTAATATTCATATCCGTTTCCGCCTTTGTGATATGAATTATCTGTGGCTGATTTATGTTATGCTTATTTCTATATTTGTTTCTGAAGATATTATAGCCACTGTTTAGTAGGTTTGAGTTTGTATCGGTATGTCGGATTTCCTCTCGAAATGAATGCATGTTATTCTATCTGACATATCGGTGCTCGCACAAAGCAATTACACGGATGGTCGCTCCTCAACAGCCTTATTCTCCGTGCTAGTTGACGGCATTACACCGTAGTGTCCTTGGCTAGCGTGGGTATAGAGGTGGGTTGTCACAAATTCTCGGAATGAAATAAAATTGTTCTCTC
This sequence comes from Allium cepa, assembly GCA_030765085.1. Lineage (NCBI taxonomy): Eukaryota > Viridiplantae > Streptophyta > Magnoliopsida > Asparagales > Amaryllidaceae > Allium > Allium cepa. The sequence goes on along the minus strand of CM060943.1, from coordinate 866,144,671 downwards.
TCTAATGGCTTCCACTTTCTTCATTTCATAACACTTTTAACTCGCTGAATAAGAATTCTGATATTATTTATTTCCACTGAAAGTCTGCCTAGTTCAAATACTTTAAAATACTTGAAAATGCTTATCAAAATATACTTTGAGATATTTAAAATAAAACTACTTTGAAGCACTTCCTTAAATAGTAGTTATGAAAATATTATATTAATATCACATATAACTTTAAGTCCAACCTAATTTTAAAAATAAAATTAGTAGATAGTGTACAATTATTCCAATAACCTTTTTCCTAAAACAATTATCAATTAAATCATTAAATAATTGCTTCTATAATTAATTAAATAAATATTTAGAGACTCTAAAGATTTTCAAAATAACTTAAGAAACTAATTTCTCCAAAATATTCTTTTAAAACCAACCCTAAACTTTTAATTTATATTTCAAAAGCTATTTTACAAACATACTCGGCTTTTCAGGGAAAATTCTCTTCCATTTATATCAATTAATAAATCTTCTCGATTTATTTTAATTTACATTCCAAATCTATAAATTTCTTTTCACGGCTTTACAAATAAACCAACATTTATTTTTAAATCAAAATTCCCTTTCCTTTATGAAATTTTCGTCATGAATTTAAATTACTAAATATCCACTGATATACGATTTTCAAATTGATTTCAAAAATCACTCCCAAACACCAAATCAATTTTCAAATTGATTTCAAATTTTATTTTAGACACCAAATCAAATTCCAAATTGATTTCTAAATTTATTTCAAACACCAAATTTATTATCTTTTGAAACAAATTCCTTCTTTTAAATTTATTAAATTTTCTAAAATTAATTTACTATAAATTTTATACTAAATTTCGAAAATCTAATTTCATCTATTTCTGGTGTCGTACGATATCAAAAATATATTCGGCTAAATTATAGCCCTCAACGATTTAATCACAACATAATCACACACAGATTATACATAAATAAACATACAACATATGAAACAAAATCAAATGTTTGAGGAATCCAGTTGGATCCCTCCAACCTGTTTTCCTGCATCCACAGATGTTAGCACAACAATTAAATACCAATTCCACTTCGAGGTGGAATATCGCGGTATATGGGATTTATAAAATACCATCCGCTATTATGCGTCGCATAGGGTCTCATCCGCTATATAATGTGGGAAATCAACAACTCGAAATACATATATTAAACCAATTCCATTTCAAGGTGGAATATCGCAGATATGGGTTTAAATATAATATCATCCGCTATTATGCGGCGTATAACATCTAAACTAATATAACTAATAATAAATCAATCATCCAAGCACACAGTCAATCAATTTTAAATCTAACTATTCAAAATTTAAATCAAAAAAATATTTGATTGAGTGAGAAGATCTCACCTTTTATTTGCAATCCGATTTAATCCTGCTTGTTCTTCACGATTTAAGACCTTGTATAAACATTTATACAAATTATTAATATTCGAAATAAATCGAATAATCAATTTTCGTTTGGTAATTTTAATTATCCAATGATTTTATTTTAAACCAATTTCTTTTACTAATTTATTTAACTAAAATTTCGATTTCAAACTATTGCTTTAATCTTTTAAACAAATTTTCCTTTTTTATATAAAATTCTTTAGTAACAAAAATTACATAGGTTAACTAAATAAATTAACCACTAAAATTTATTATTTCTTTTAAAACTACATATATATATATATATATATATTTAAAAGTGGAAATTAGCCACAAGGGCTTCTTTAGCAAGTGCAATTAGTTTCTAGGACGTACAACTGAAATAATTACTTTTAAGGACAAAATGCAAAATGATTAGTTTCTAAGGCCTAAAAACCTATGAAATTATGTCTTTGAAAGAAAGTGGACTGCTGACTTTGTTCTTAAAAGTAATTTTTCTGCTGACTTTGGCCTCAAAATTAATTTCTGTAGATGTGCGTCCTAGAAACTAATTAGACTGCAAAGTTTGTCCTTCTAGTGAAATGCCCCTTTTTAAAATATCTACATAGATTCAAAAATCAATTTTGTATAAATCCTTCAATATTTACAATTTCTTTAAATAATCTCCTAGTGACTAAAATAATTTAATTTTTAAATCAATCTCTTATGGTAAATAAATTCCTAATAACTAAAATAATTAAATCAGTTACTTGAATTTGTTAATCATCCTAACTCATGTATAAAAAATGTGTATATATACAAATAAATAAATTGAAACAATATTAAAATACCTTACTGGAAAATCTCACCCTTCCATTACTACGCTCGAAAACCTCGCGACATCATCACCTCGAATGAAGCAATCGCACGTGCCATTGGCGACGCTCGCGAGTTCAGGCTATTCTCCTCCCACCGATGCCGAGCTTCACGGCATCGAGCGCGCGGTCGCGGCCGCAACTCCAATATCGCGACACCGTGAATTCCAAAACCAGATGGCTCGAGCGCCATTGAACGACACAACGCGAAGTCCAACCCGAAACCCCAAACTTGAGGCGAAACCCTAGACTTCGTCGCCTCATGCCTCACATATCGATCGCCATCACAACGAGTGCTCGCGTGAAACGCCTCCCCTACAGCCGCATAGCCTTCCCTCCCCAAAAACTTCAATCGTGGCTTCGCCGAGCTTCGCCCTACAACATTGCGAAATTTTTTTCTTCTGATTTGGGTTCGGCCATTGATTTTTGGCTAAGGGTGGAAGTGAAATAGCTATTCAATTTGTGTGTAGAGATTTGAGGGTTGGATTTGTTCAAACGAAATCGTGACCATTTGATTTTTTTTTCTTTATCTTCGAACGGAAGATAGTTTCGTTTTTTATTTGATTTCGACTCGGCTGTTAATATAAAAGAAGAAGGAGACATGATGATGTTGGCATGTAGAGGAAGGTAGGGTATGATTTTCTAATTGATTTTTATAATTTTATATTCAAAATATCTCGTATAACCTAACTCGAAATCCCAAACTCCTATCGAGGCATGCTGCGTAGCGTTTCTAATGTTATAACCCTATTCCGAACCCAATGGAACAAATCTCGAGCTCCAATTTAATCATATGCGGAAGATAGCTATTTAAATCGACTATTTAACTAAAGTATTTCTACACGTTTCCATATCGAACGACCAAACGGTGAATTCAAACGCCACGAAATTTGAAATCCGATAATATCTAACTATTACGGGTTCAATGGGACTGGTTTCGTCGAATTCCGAGGTTGTGCCTCGGAAGGCTATTTTTTAAAGTATCGATTTAAACGATATAAATTCCAAAACTGAACAAATCATTTCCAAATTAAATTTTGAAGCTTCCATTATCTTCAGTATTATCAATATAAATTTTCTAAGCCATTCAATTATTTTTGACAAGCTAAAATTTAAAATCCAAATTTTTATCCAATTTAATAAATTAATTTCAATAATTAAATTGCCAAATTCATATTTATATTCGAAATTCAAATTAAACTAACCTTCAAATATTTAAATTCAATTAAATATTCCATTTCAAATGTTAAAAATTTCCGGGTCGTCGCATCTTATATTATATTAGTGTCTACTATATACAAATAATATTAATCATAGCCGAAATTGTTACATTGATTAAATTCCAGCATATAGCCCAATTGGGTAATACAATCAAAATGGCAAGGACATAGTGGAGTTTAGATTTCCATACAAATGACCAGGTGAAGGGACTACCTTCCGGCAGTACATCTCTAAAAGAATGTGCCAAGAAACCATCACAAAGTTTCTCTACCAACACAAGACCGGCCCACCTCTATAACTAGATTGTACCGAATATGTCATCCTCCGGTCGTTACTGACCTTTACCGAGGGCCCTTTAGCATACAAACCATAATAATCAGATGCACGATGTCATAGCACGCAAAGATATATCTAGAAGAGGTTGATCATATCCTACTTGGAAATGACCCACTTAGCCTTGCCGCATCTAACCCTGTTTTGGTCATTTCCGGTTGATGAGGTAGAGGTAATGATTACCTTTCACAATCACATATCACATCACTTAGAATGCCACACGGCCATTTCCGTTGACTACTAATTGCCTTCCACAAAAGTACAACCCTTAAGCTCATAAGTCTCAAGGAGGGTGTTAAGCTTGGAGAAGTTGCCTTCTCCGCCGCCACAGATGTACGTTTGTAAAAACCAATGTACGTAATCTTTAGAAATGAAATGTCAGACAAACATCCATACAATTTGTCCAGAAACAGGACAAACAAAGGTACATTCCTACCACATCCTGTCGGGTAATCCCTAGGATTAGTAGCGAATAGTCCTCACATTGGATATTTCATAATGAAGAGACCACTGCTAATGGATGTATATTGGGATTTTAACCCCAGACGATCAACAAGCAGTCCCTCAGTATGAAAATCTAGAATATCAATATCATCACAAGCAACCTGCACAATCATCGCATATACGTTGGTCCGAAGTGGTTTTCAAATAAATTTGATCCCGGTCTCTTCGCACCAACAACGCAAAAGCGTTTCTCAACCTCACACAGAAGCTAAGTCTCATAGACTTATCACGTCTCCAACTTTCAACTTGCCATCCTTCATGCCAAGAAGGAAGCTCGATAGATTAGAGTAATACTCCGCACTATACGAATCAACATCCTTAACACTAACGATAATCAAGCATACACAGAAGGCAACGTACTAAGTGTACGACTAAATAGTTCCCACATCAAGTCGAGGAACTAAACTTTTGGCAATGTTTGACAGTCGGTTATTTAACTATTAGAAAAAACAAACAAATATTCAGCACCATAACAATCACTAGGCCCTTTTAATTAATCTTTTATTAATTAAATCATTGCCAAATATTTACTTCAATTTATCTTTAAAAAGATATATTCTCAAAACATTTCAACTACTATATTGGAAAACACTTCCGAATACTTATTTAATAATAAGTAATTCACAAACAAATTTATTTTCAACACTCAGAAAATATTATATATACTTAAATCACGATTAAGTATATATTTTATTCTTTAAGGAAACCGTTCTCTTTAAATATCTTTTATTCGTGTCAAAACGAATGTTGTGTAAAAATCGTTATAACAACCCAAAATCAATAGTATAAGGATTCGAAAATAAAATAGATATATAAACCCCAAATACTATACAAAAACATTTCCTTTTGAAAATCATTTGCTATAACAACAGTGTTATAGTCCATCATCTTCTTATTTATCGAAAATGTCTATTTCAACAATGAATGTTGAAATCTACGGTTTCGATCCTTAATACATTTCAAAACATCTTTTAATCATTTTATTCCATTTAAAATGTAACTTTCCTAAACGTTTATTTAATATATTGTTCACTATCCAAAATCGTGAATATAGTTCTCTAGCCAAATTCAACACTTCTACATATTTAATTAAAGGATTATCCACTGTGCAAAATCGGGGATATATCTCCTTCAATAACTTCTAAATTTAACTTATCAATTTAAATTAATTTCACATTTATTAAACAATGTTTATAAATTCCATTTATTTCATTTATATGCCGAAAATTCAAATTATAAGCTAATTGCTTATAAATCATCTATTTCCAAAATTCGTCCTTTTTATAACTTCACAAATTATAAATCTATAAATCATCTTATTTATAAAATCCGTTTATAACTTCATTTTAGCACTTATATAAATTCATTTATAATCCCATTATTTTGATTTATAAAATATCAATTTAAATTTAAAATTGATATATATCAAGAGCCAATTCGATCGTATTTGGAAGATAGGTTTTCAAATCGACTATTTTAAATTTTAAATTCGCTTAAACCGATTTCTACGCGTTTTAGCTTGCCCTGGACAGATCGTAAATCTGATTGACATGAAATCTGAAATCCTATAATAATATAACATTACGGATCCGATGAAACTGGTTTCGTCGAAATCCGAGACAGTATGAAAAATAGCTATTTTTACTAGTCAATTAAATATTAAAATATTCAAATTTTACAAATTAACTTGTAATTCAATTTTAAAAGTTCTGTAACATCATTCTAATTCAAATAGAAGTTAATTTAACTTTATAAATCATTTTATTCATATTAAATCCAAATTCCAATTATTTCTACAATTTCAAATATTAAATCAACAACTTAATTATCCAATTAAGTCACTATATTCGAAATATTATTTATTCAGCATATAAATTTAACTTGTGCATATTAAAAATTAACTAAATATACGAATATCGAATGACAGAAATTCTAGGTCGTTACACTTTTTTCCCGCATTTTCCTACAATTTAATGAATGTGAACCAAATGTTTATCGTATAAACGGAAAAAAGCGAATAAAGTTGCATAAGTTATTTATAACAAGTTTGCACTCAATGCACGTGGTTAAATATAGATCTCTTTCAGCTATGTTACTAGAAAGTATTATATTTTATTATTTGAGGGTGAATTTTTTTACTAGGAAGATCTTCTGGACAATGAACAATAAGTTGCATTTGTATTAAGTAGTTATAGGCAACAATAGTTTATTTAGTTGAGCAATTATGGACAATGACCAATATGTTCCACTTAAGAAACTTTATGTTTCATTAGAGCAATAATAATATGAAATAGCCCTAATACCTCTATAGATTTTAGTATGATTCGACAATTCTTGCATTGAAGCTGATAACTTCATACCAAAAAGAAATGATCCAATAAGAAATTAATTAAAATTTACAACGATTAGTTGTAGTCTGATTTAAAATGCAATTTTATGCGGTTTTGATTAAGTTGAATTTTTTTAAATATATTTTCTCATATGATTTGCATGGTCTCGTGCTTCCGTTCCACTAATTTTTCAACGTTTCCCAATTTTGTTAATAGCAATTCAGATTTTTTTGAAAGTGGTTCAATAATACCAACAATTGCCAATCTCGAGGTTTGAACCTTTGTCCTTTAATCTTGTAGTCTAAACTACCAACCAAACTAGCCAACCATGTTGGCTAATAGTAATTCAGTATTTTATAGTAGAATGATGAATGCTTATGAGATTTTCATCATAAACCAAAAGATTTGAAAGCCTTTCTTAGTGTACATGTACTACAAGATTTTCCCGACCTAAATTTTTATAGGTGTTCATAACTCATGAGCGAGGCACCTTACAAATGTATGCTTTGTTTGAATCATCTATTTTGAATAGAATGAATTCAAAAAATGTTTAGCATAATAACAAGAATTATTTTTTTCTCAAATAATTCACGATGGAGCTTATTGAACTATGCATTAATTAACAAGCTCACTTCATTAAAGCCATGTGGATGTGAATCATGAAATCACCCTTCTTTATCACTCATCTTCACGATCAAATTGCTGTTAGCCATTCTTAACTCATAGCTTTTAGGACATTTGGGCACCGAATTTTTAGTGAAATTTTGTCAAAGGGACATTTATGATAGTAGGGCATTGGTTCTTATATTGCCTAATTACATAAATATCAAGTAAACAAATGCATGGGCTGCAATTCAATAGTTTTTGGTAGCTTTGAAGTTTCATGTATTCATTGGATACTTCAATTATAAGTCAGTCATATTTATAGTACATCAGATGAGGTAATAAGTTGGTTATGGTTTGAGCTTAAACTTAACAGAAAAAGTAGATAATGGAAACTAAATTATTACCTTTTGAGTCTACATTTTAGACTTTTATCGAGCTGCAATGTACACAATTGCTAAGCCATACCACCGAATTGATGAATAAAGGAAGATTTATGCTTTGTGTGTATTGAACCATTCATGCTCCAAACATCCTTTTAAGGACACAATCAATCTAAATTCATTAGTGAATAATGTTTTAATTTTTTTGTTGCATTGTTCCTAGCATTTAGGGTATCCTTGTATGAATTGATCTCGTTCCTCATGCATAGGTTATCTATTAATTGTAAGAAGTAATGAAGAATTTTTCTTTTAGGACTTAATGAAGTGTCTTTTCTATTAATATTTTTTAGATTTGATGAAGTTTATGTGAATTAATTTTGTTTTTCATACATAGGATATATATATATATAAGGCTGAAACATGATCACATCTTTTTGTATAACATATAATCTATATTGGATCGAATAAAGTTGAATACGTCTAAGTCGACGTGTCAATTTTTAGAACTTTTAGTCCATTTTAAAGTTCTACCCTTTTTTACATTATTTTCCTTTTTTGTTCTTTTTGTCTTTACAAACCAAGCATTCTTATTTTACCCACTTTTATCGAGCCAATTTCATCTAATTGTATTTTCATCAAAGTGTATGGGAGTTCACTTGCTGAGCTACTTGCATTGTGGTTATCCAAGTAGCATGTCCTATGGTTACATGATGGTTCAGGTTTATTTCTTCCAAATCTTGTGCCCATTTTTAGGGTTAAGTACGAAGTTGAGAAATTTGAAAAATAAAATATTGAAGTATGTTAACCAAAAAATTAGTAACAAAACAATAAATGTCTTAATGATGCATTTCACTTATTACAGCTACTTTTAGTTGTTCTGAACTCATAGCTTTCAAGACATTTTGGCACTGAATTTTTAATGAAATTCGACCAAAGCGATCTATATTTATGGTAATAGGGCATTGATTCTTGTATTGCCTAACTACATGAATTCATGTAAACAAATAATGCATGGGCTGTAATTTAATAGTTTGGTAGCTGTGATGTGTTCATTGCATGCTTTAGTTATAAGTTGGTTATATTTATATAAAAGAAAAGAAGTTCATTGGAATCCATGTGCGCACTACGGAGTCACTCTAGTAAAGGGTAATAATGCTCAAAACCGAATGAGTCTAAAATTAGTTTTTCTCTTTTAATTATTAATATTAACGAAACACTGGTGAAGCAGGATGTTGATATGGAATAATGCTTAAATTGTATCCAGTTTTTGACACGTCACGTATAATATCGATAATGACATGGCCTGTGATCGATTTGTGTATGTATTTGTCATGGATTATGCTGCAACAAGATATGTTAAAATGAATAGTTTCACATTATTTTATTTTTTTATGTTTTATATAACATCAATTAACTTTAAAATCGAATGGCTTTATTATTGTATTTTTAATAATATACAAGTTTTTGATAAATTACCCACACACATTTGTTATTTAATAATTTATACCAACTGGTCTATTTAAGAAAAATTAAGAGATTTTTCAGTCTGTTAATGTTACATATCTTATTGTAGTAAGTTGAATACTAGAATTAAAAACATCTCAAAAGAGGTTCTACTTCGATATGAGTGCAAAACAATTGAATAAATATTACTTTAAAGACAATTCGAAAAGTTCTATGCAAATACAAATCACCTAATTGAAATAAAGAACTCAAGATACTAATCCAGTGCTTAGTGTTTAAATATTATAAAACCTCGGAAACACATGCAATACAGTAGTACAACATTCTGTAATATTTCTCATTGGAATTTTGGCAAAAATTGATGGAGAATAGTTAAATTATAGGAACTAATGATTGATTATATAAAATCTTCTAAATGTTGATTATTGAAGTTCGTATATAACCACTATAATACGCACATTATGCGTTGATAAAACTCTAAAGTTTATGCTCGTTCTTTGAATAGCTTCCATGTATGCTTATGTTTAGACACGCCTCTCTCTAAGTCTACCAGAGAATCGATCAAGTTAAAGACAAACAAATGGATCATACATCAATCTTCTTTCCTTGTTTCGATATGCCAAGGCTGTTTGTATTTCATGAGTATAATAATTATCGTATATAGGGATATGTGAATGCAACTTAAATCGAACTGCAAGTGTTGTATGATTCAAAATTCCCTTTTGTTCCATATGTTTAGTCAATTATTTTATGAATAGTTGAGATAAAATTTACATTTTGTAGATTATAATATAGATAACATCTAATCAATTTAATCAACTATTGTTCTGCATCAGAAAAAAGTATCCCAGTGATCTACCATGGGTTAGAGAAATCATGGGTTCATGTACCAAGGTTTGTAATATACAAAATCATTCTATTGATAAATTTTGAATAATTTTCAATTCTTTCATGTCTTAAAAATAATAATTTAGATAGTTAGAGTCACAAGTGAATATAGTGATATGGCATGGAATTTCATAAACAAAGCTTTAAAGTACAACGAATGCTTGTCAAGAAAATGAATGCAAAAAATGAATCTAAAACCATTTAAAAACTTAGTAAAATCAGTTTCCATGCTCAAAATGTCGTAAATTAGGTGCTCGCCGTCTTGAACCGTTGATTCAGAAAATTACTGTTATGGAAGAACTGAAATTTAAAACTACATATTTCAAAATTCAAAGGGGAAAATAAATGCGCAAAGCATAAAATATATATGCTATGTTTTAATGAACTATCATTGAATACTAACATTACCCATAAATGATATTCCAGAATCTCATAACTTAAATAGTATATGTAATTATATCTTTGTTATATGTATTTATCTTCTCTTCTTATGTAATTATATCTCATAACATCAATGTGCCTTCTAGTGTTATATCTTCTCTTCTTGTGTAATTTTATCTATTATAATTTTATTCGTTATAAATATGTCTCATACTACCTAAAACTACTTGTTTTCTTCTAATTTGCGAATTTATAGATTGTATAGCAGCTATAGCTTCATACCCGCATTGTTAATTGACAAATTATGTTTGAAAGTAATTCCAATTATTTGTTGCACCATAATGGCCTCTTTCATTTTTTTTTTTAAAAATATATTGCACCACCAACAATATATTTGATCTAATATACCTGGCCTTATCATTCAATAAACATTTTGAGGTTGATTTTTACTGTTTTTGGTCTGATACATTATAAAACATAACTCTTCTTTGCTATAAATTTTTCTATGATAACCTTAAATAGTGTATTTTAATTATTTAATTTGACTAAATTTGAATTTTAATTCAATAACCAATGGATATAAAATAAAATTTTCAATCTATTCCATATATCATGAATTAAATGTTAATGTGGTCACTTGGCATGCACGGGCATACGCACACTGCCACATGCGCACGTGCACACACATAAATAAATAAATATATACACACACGGACACACACATACATGCATATTACATGCCGAGAAACCATCTTCTGTATGTACATAATTTTAATTTCATTTTTCACTTAAAGAAAAATGTTTGTATAAGATTACATTAATACTAAAAAAAAGTTTAAAGCTCTTATAATTATAGTTCATTAACAAAACAATATAATGAATTGATTTTTGTTAATCTACTTTTTGTAGCACAATACACTGTATGCACATTTAAAAAGAAAACAACGAAACCATATTACAAAAAGGAGTTTGCACTCTCATGGTGCATATTTCTGGTTGAACAATGGATGGGAAACGTTGACGTGTAAAATTATACAAAACAATTGATTTTCAAGCATGTTAGAAAAAGTTTTCGCTCACATAGCTCAATATACATCAATATATTGTACGTGCACTATGGATGGCAAACGTTGATGTGTTTTTTTTATGAAAACAATTGATTTCACCATGTGAGTAAATTTTTTCACTCACACAGCTTATATCACTGTATGCGCATTTAAAAATAAAATAATGAACCTTATTAGGAAAAGGAGTTCGCACTCCCATGGTTCAGACTTATAGTTGTACTATGATTGGAAAATAATGATGTGTAAAATTATACAAAAACAATTGATTTTCAATCATGTGAGGAAATTTTTTCACTCACACTGCTTAAAACCTTACTAATAAAAACCCAGTGGGAAAAATCTTAGTTAAGGAAAAAGAGTGCATTATAAAATGCTTATGGATGCTCCCCCTGATTTAAAATTTTCCTCTGAATTCACATTCATCTTTCGATAACTCAAATTGGTTATAGATACTTCTAGATCCATAAAGAACAATCAAAATTTCCAAGGTTATTTCTTTCAAATATGATTTGCATTTTATGCATTTTGTTTGCTATCTTTATGAAAAACACATCGTTTGCTTTCACTTTTATGCTTCAAATCAGTTTTGCATATTGCAACTACATCTTTGATGAATATTAAAAGTTCCATTACAACAATACTTAAAAGCAGGAAGTAATCTACTCATCTTGAAGTGCATCAAGAATTTCATTACAGTAATACTTAGAAGAAGGTTGTAATTATACATTCCATGTTCTTTGCATTCTTTATAATCATTGAAGTTATTTGTATTCTTTATGAATTTATATATTTTAATAAGATTTGCATATCGCAACTAACACTTTAATGGATATTAAGAGTTTCGTTACAACGATACTTAAAATAGGAAGTCATCTACTCATCATGAACTATACCAAGATTTTAATTACAACAATACTTAAAAACAGGTTGAAATCTACTCTACTTGTTCTTTGCATTCTTTGTAACAATGAAAGTTATTTATATTCTTCAGGAATTTGTATACTTTCATTCTTTAATATATGATTTAAAACACATTTATATTAAGCATTTCAAGTACTTTTGGTACTTTACGGACTACATGTCCATATTTCTCTACTATTAAAGGATTCATGTTGGCCACTCATGTTTTCCCCCAATTCAAGATTCTTCATCTATTTATAAACATAAGTGCTTTATTATTTATAAATTTATCATCAATAATTATTTCTTTTCAGTTCTAGACATGATTTATTAAGATCTCTTTGATTATCATGTTTAAGGTACCTAAACCACTTTCTAGGGTTATTTGACAATCATTTCAATAGTCTCTTCAAAAGCACGCTTAAGTGTTTTTTCAAGAACACTCACCTCTTTTATTTGGCATCTTTATTACTTACTCCAAAGGTATTTCAATCTGATTTTTGTACCATATTTCAGATGTGGTTTACACATTTTGATCCTTCAGGGATTCAAATCTACATTGGAGAAAGTCTACTAGGGATATTATTAATAATTTATTCAAGTTACTTAATATTTTGCATCATTATACATGTTAAAAAATATATGACACTGATGATCAAAATGAACTGGTATCCCTTTATCCTCCCCTTAATGTTGACAAACATTGTCACATTAAATAATAATCATCTTTGGATTCTCATTCTGATCCATTATCACATTGCTACTAGCAAATACACCATATATATTAATAATAGGAGGATAATCCTTTTACCAATTGATAAGATGCATTCAAGTGATATGTATGAGCTTCTGTCTCATGTTTAAGTATGGGATTCAATTATGCCAAATTTCATGAAATATAATCCACTTGAAATTGTACCAAATTTTTCTGAAATAAGCTTCTGGCTTTCAATTTTTGAAATAAGGCAAAGATATTCTTTGACGTTTTCATTATAGTTCCAATATGGTAGCCATTTATTAATGTTTCCTCAAAACTCAACAAATTTATTTTAAATTTGCTTAGGTATAATGTATTTTAAATTAAGATATATGTACCATTTGGTAATACTATATGGGCTCTTCCGGACCCTTCAATTATATTAGTGAATTTGCTATGGTCGAAATTTTTAGCTAAATATTTATAGATAGTTCGAAGAAAAAACATCTGGTTTTTCAAAGTAATGTGAGTAGTTTCACAATCTAGTAGACATATATTATCACTCAATTATTGATGGTCCATATCATAAGAAATAAAGACAATATAGTTAGTCAGCTACTAAATTTATAAGCAAAAATAAATGCTAGTACTTTCCAAAAAATTAAAATAGACTACTGGTTAAAACCAACATTATCGGTACATTATTTCAATTAGCTCTGGAAGGAAAAACATACAAGCACCAACTTCCAACTGATTTATTGAATTGAAATAAAATAAAATCCACATAGCAGATTTAGGCTGCTACTGTTATCAATTCGACCATATCATTTATTATTGCACTTAGATTTTCATCATTAATGAAGTTTCCATCATCAACTTCAAAGATATATCTAACTTCAGGTTTGTATTACTAGACAATCCTTTTACATAATTTTAATTTAGAAGTAATTCTAAATATAGAGGAATTGTATTTCCTAACAGATTTAAAGACCTAAAATTTCAAGTTCAACCACTCATTTCTAGTGCTTAGAAGTGTGACCATATTTTGGTGGTCATAACGCTCCTTCGTGGAGTTCCGTTGGTAAAGATGATCTTTTTCAGTTAAGTGTTTTATTTTAAGTTTGTCAGGGATATAACACCTTAAAAATATAAGATCCATCGTTTTATCCTATTGGATTATCATTTTTATGGCATCTTTTAAGGAAAGAGATTGTAATTGAATGTCAACATCAAATATCTACGACAAAAAATTATCTTCTAATAAGTATAAAGCTTTAAATTCAAGCTTGGATGTGTTTATCATATTACCAACTATTAGTGGAAATAAAAATGCATAAGCATCAAAATATTGTTCATGGATATATAATCAATGCATTTCATAAAATAAGAAACCATATCTGATAGTAGTTACAGTGAAAGAATAAAAACATTAATGTAAAGTAGTAAAAGACAACCAAATATAATCTATAAAAGCGACTATAATTTTTTATTTACATCCTTTTGATAGCTCTAGATCCAATCTCATTAATTGCGTTAATTAATTTCCTTGAAAATGCAAAACTACCCTTGAAAATATGGAAATGCCTTTATATGGATTGATTGGTAGAGAAGGGATGAAATATAATCAAAGATTGTGCATAACTTGCATGAAAATTATGATATGAAATATAGACCATCTCTTCGGGAGAGTATTTAAAGATATTTCTTCAAGAAATGATTATGCATATAATGTTTTTTTATTGAATAATAACTAGGATTATGACCTTTATGCTATAATTAGACATATGAACATAGAACAATGTATTCTTGACAAAATCTTAAACCTTTTGGATCTATTCTAAACAAAATTAGGATCCTTCATAATCATATTTATGTACACTTATTTGGTTTAATAAAACTACCAAATATATAAATAAATATCTTCTAGAGATATGTTATCATTTTCAAATTTATAAATCTCTTCTAGAGATATTTTAGTATCACAACTTCTGGAGTGAACTTTCTTTTCTAGATATATATATATATATATATATATATATATATATATGCACTATTAGAATGTCATATCAATATACAATATTTATTTTATATAAATTACATAATTTCTACTTTTACAGTAGCATAAAATATCCATGATGGAGATTTTGTTGTAATTTCTTTTAAAATGGCATATCAAACTTTAAATACAGTGGCAAAATTAGATTCACCAATTGAAAGTAAGATCCAAGAGACAAAATCACTACTTCTGGAGTGAAATATTGGTAACAATATCATTTTTTGGGATAAATTATTGTTATTACCTCAAAAAAAATTATATCATTTTTCTTTCAGGGAATACAGTATTTCCTTTTAAGGAATTGCAATGTAACAAAAATAAAATTCCTATAAAATCTCTTCTGGGATGTTGGATTTTGCAATATAAATATAAATAAATCTCTATAACATCTCTTTTGGGATGTTTTATTAATTTCCCTTGACTTTTTCAAGGAGTACAACCTTATCCTTTTACACAATTTCAATAGAGCTATAAGCTTCTACTTCATGAACTTCAAGTTCATTAATTTGTTATGAACTTCGGGTTCTCAAATTTTGTGTAAACTTCCTTTTTATAAGCTTGTACATTCTGACAAATTAAAAAAAAGATACTGATAAGATACTGGAAGTTGGTGCTTGTATGTTTTTCCTTTTAGAACTAATTGAAATAACATACCGATGAATGTTGTGTTTTAATCAGTAGTCCATTTAAAAATATTTGAAAATTATTAGCATTTATTTAATGCTTACAAAGTTTAATAGTTGACTAACTATATTGTCTTTAATTCTTAAGATATGGACCATCAATATTTGAGTGATAATATATGCCTACTAGATAGTGCAACTACTCGTATGATTTTGAAAAACCATAAGTTTTTCTATGAACTATCAGAAAATATTTTAGCTAAATATTTCAACCATAGCAAATTTATAATTGAAGGGTTCGAAAGAGCCATATAGTATTGCCAAACGGTACATATATCTTAACTCAAAATACATTATACTCAAGCTAATTTAAAAGAAATTTGTTGAGTTTTGAGGATATATAAATGAATACCATATTGGAACTATGGTGAAAATGTCAAAGAATAACTTTGCATTATCTCTACAAATTAAAAGCTGGAAGCTTATTTTAGAAAAATTTGGTACAATTTTGACTGGATTATATTTCATGAAATTTGGCATAATTGAATCCCATATTTAAACATGAGGCAGAAGCTCACAAATATCACTTGAATGCATCTTATCAATTGATAAAATAATCATCCTCCTATTATTAGTATGTATGGTGTATTTGCTAGTAGCAATATGATAATGGATCAAAATGAGAATCCAAAGATGATTATTATTTAATGTGACAATGTTCCTTAACATTAGGGGGAGGATAAAGGGATGCAAGTTCATTTTGATCATCAATGTCGAATATTTGTTAACACGTATAATGAAGCAAAATAATAAGTAACCTGAATGAATTATTAATAATATCCCCAGTAGACTTTCTCCAATATAGATATGAATCCCTGAAGGATCAGAATATGTAAACCATATCTAAAATATGGTACAAAAATCGGTTCAGAATAGTTTGGAGTAAGTAATAAAGATGCCAAATAAAAGATGCGAGTGTTCTTGAAGTAACACTTAAGGATGCACTTGAAGAGACTAATTACATGATTGTCAAATTACCCTAGAAGTGGTTTAGGTACCTAAAACATGATAATCAAAGAGATCTCGATAAATCATGTCTAGAACAGACAAGAAATAATTAATGGCGATAAATTTATAAATAATAAAGCGCTTATATTAATAAATAGATTAAGAATCTTGAATTAGGGGAAAACATGACTGGCTATCATGAATCCTTTAATAGTAAAGAAATATTGACATGTAGTCCATAGAGTACTGAAAGTACTTGAAATGCTTAATATACCCCGAAGGTATAAATATGGTTTAAATCACATTTAATAATGAAAGTATACAAATTCCTAAAGAATATAAATAACTTTCATTATTACAAAGAATGCAAAGAACAAGGAGAGTAGATTTCAACCTACTTTTAAGTATTGTTATAATAAAAATCTTGATATAATTCATGATGAGTAGATTACTTCCTATTTTTAAGTATCGTTGTAATGAAACTCTTAATATCCATTGAAGTGATAGTTGCAGTATGCAAATACTTATTAAAGTATACAAATTTCTGAAGAATACATATAACTTTTGTAGTTATAAAGAATGCAAAAGACATGAAGTGTAGATTACAAATTTCTTCTAAGTATTGTTGTAATGAAAATCTTGATATACTTCAAGATGAGTAGGTTACTTCCTGCTTTTTAGTAATGTTGTAATGAAATTTTTAATATTCATAAATGATGTATTGTTGCAATGCGTAAAATTAATTTGAAGCACAAAAATGAAAGCATATGAAGTGTTTTTCATAAAAGAAACATACAAATGCATAAAATGCAAACCATATTTAGAAGAAACACTCTTAGAAAATTTGATTGTATCGAATGAAACTATTAATAAATTGTATTACTAATGAGATTCATATTTATAGATCCAGAAGTATCTATAACCAATATGAGTTATCGAAATATGAATATGAATTCAAAGGAAAATTTTAAATCAGGGGGAGCATGCATAAGTATTTTATAATGCACTCTTTTTCCTTAACTAGAATTTTTCCCACTGGGTTTTTATTAATAAGGTTTTAATGAAGCATTATTTTGATCCAGAAGTATCAACTTCCCAGTAACATTTGAAAATAAGTTACAATGTACTCTTTTCCCTTATTTCAGATTTTTCCCACTGGGTTTCTCTTACTGAGGCTTTAACGGGGAATTGTCTTGATTTAGAAGAATCAAACATCTTTTCAATTATGTTATTTAAGTTAAATTATTTTTTTATCCTTGACATAGGTTTTTCCCACCGGGATTTCCTTTTTAAGGTTTTTAATGAAGTATTATATTGATCCAGAAGTATCAAACTCTATTTGATTCTGTAAATTACTGAAATATTTGGTACTATATTGTACTCTTTTTCCTTCACTAATATTTTTCCCATAGGGTTTTTCTTAGTAAAGTTTCAATGAAGCATTAGTTTGATCCAGAAGTATCAAACTTCATTTGAAGAAGTGAGAAAATAAGATATGTCATTGTACTTTTTTTCCTTCACTAAGATTTTTCCCATTGGGTTTTTTTAATAAGGGTTTAATGAGGCATTATTTTGATCCCGAAGTATCAAAATTTTAGAAGGAATATCATTTTTAGTATGATATTTTTTCCTCTTTCAAGGTTTTTTGCCATTGGGTTTTCCTTATAGAAGTTTTTAATGAGGCAACAGACAATACCTATATCGACTGAATCGGTAAATGCAAGTAAGATAATAATGAGGGGGAGCAATCATCATACACGTTTTGAAACGGAAAATTTCAAGTTATCAGAGCATCCAAGATTTTGACGATGCATATTCAAGGGGGAGTGTTACAATATATGTAAATCATGAATTGAATATGCTTTTATATTGTTTTGTTTAGTCCCACATCATGAAATATGTTAAATCCTCAGCTCTGAAGCCTTTATATAAAGGAGGCTGTGTAATGTAAATGCACGTCTAATTTCAGGAATGAATAATATATCTTCTGCCTCTCTCTCTCTATTGACTTCTACTTTCTTCATTTTATAACAAAAACTAAAGTGTGAATATTTATAGTAGAGCCAACAAAAACCATTATATGAAATTAAAAGTAGAAGTTAAGTGTAACGATCCTGATTTTTCGACTCTCGAAAATTGACATCAATACGTACACTGTATCAAATGCCAAACAATCGGATGCCGAAAAATCGAACCATTAGGGTTAAAGAAGAAGAAAGTAGAAGAAAACAATATCAGAATCTCACAATCGCAGCGAAACAATATGTAATAGATAAATGATTAATCTTTAAACAAAAAGAATTATATCCGTTTGTATATTACATCATCAGAGTACAATACAATCAACAACATAATTCAGGACGGTTATAATATCTCATCCTTCCAAGGCAGAATATACAGCTTACATTGCACAGTGGAAATATAAATCTACGGAAATACGCATCGTCATCCATCTCATTTCCTGAAATCCAAAGCTGTCCATTCATAATTTGTACTCTATAATACTCGGTCTGACCCGAATAATATAGTTAAATAACATTCGAGTCAGTTTGGAAAACCATCATGAGAAAATACACTCAATTGGATTATTTGAGTTTTCAAAATCATTTGAAATCAAAGGTATCTTGTAAGACCACGCCACAAATAAACATGCCGGGTTTTTACCTTACGATAACCAAAACATTTCTTACAAAATCCTCTGATATTATAATAGTGTCTATATACAAATACTTATTCAAATAGTCGAAATTGTTACATTCATTAAATTCCAGCATAATAAGTATACAAATAAAACTGTAAAGGCACATAGGGAGAATGGATTTCCATCAATAGCAGGGCTACTGGGGTACCACCCATCACAGTAGATCATCATACCAAGGATCCACCTTGATCCCCTGCATCACAAGACCGGAGCTACCCCTTACTGGACAGTACGAATAAGATCACCCCACGGTTGGGATCAACAACCGCCCATATAGTCGAAATATAGGGACATCTTGACAGGGGTGACCATACCTTAATTGGTTGCTAGCCACTTAGCCTTATGTGCACCTCCCTTATTTTAGCCATTCCTGGCTGATGAGGCTCGAGGCTATGCATTACCCTTTTAGCACACATTCACTTATAATGCTCATCGTCCTCCTGACGATGTTCTGAAAGCATTCGTTCATACAATTCCATTCCGGGTTCGAACGGAACCGAAGGCACTACTCCTACTACATCCATTTTGGAATCACCCTCAGGACTAGTAGCAATTAGCCCTTGCACTTTACTGCACCATCTTCGACTCTAAGCTCTTGTCTTCCCCGCGAAAACGTTCAAACCAGGTCGAAGTGGTTTTCGGAAAATTAATCCTGATCCTGGTCTCTTCGAAACGATCAGCAAATTGGCCAATATTGATAGTCGGTTATTTAACTATCAAATAACATTCACAAACAACCATCAGACATTAAATAATTTCCCAAATTATTTATTCCAAAATATCATCGCTAGCTATTTTCCGTTCTCCAACCCTTGGAAACAGTTCTCAAATCACTTTCCTCTCGTAGAATAAATTCCCAAATATTATTTATTTCCACTGAAAATTTGCAAGTGTAACTACTTTAGATTTAAAATAATTTAGTATCGCTTTACCCAAAAATATATGTACTTTAAAATATTTAAAAATAGAAACCATTTAAAAGACTTTACCTAAACTACTAGTTATTAAATTTTATAATAACTTCTCTTGTAAAACTTAAGACAAAATAAATTTTAAAATAAAAGTTATGAAATTCTATACAAGTTTTCAAATAAAAACTTTAGCCAAACTATTTTAAATGAAATTACTTTATAAAATATAAGTGTTATTAATTATCTTTAAAATCATAATACTAGTCAAACCTTTAAAATTATTCCACCTATAATTAATTTAAACAAATATTTAGTTTTAAAATTCTAAAAAAATTTAAAATAATAAAATTTATATTGAAACTCTTTTAAAAATCACTTTAAAACCTTTAACTTATACGTGGAAATCTTTCTTTGAAAATATACTCGGCTTTTCAGGGAAATACGCTTTCCTTTCCACACCTTTTAACAATAATCACTATTTATTTTTAAACAAATCACCTTTTCCTTATAAATTTCCATCTTGAATTTATACTTCAAAATTCATCCTCTGATAAATATTCCACTTTATAAACCATGTTTATGAATTTCACAATCTCATTCTTCTTTATTCACAGTTCCAACCCTTAGTCGGTTTTCAAATCGTTTTCCAAACCAACTCCATTTTAAAATAAATTCCTCTACTTTTTCAAATTTATTTCAAAATCCATTTATCCCATATTCACACCTTTACTTATGATTTAATTTTTTATTTAAATCGGAAATATTAATTTCATACTTAATTTCACTCCTTTTATTTTTCCCAAACTCATTTTAAATCTTAAATTTTAAAAATTATTTCTTCGTACTTTACAAACAATATTGCTTAAGTCTAGATTAAATAAAATCCTTTTCCCATTTATTCAAATCCCTATTTCTTGCATCATTGAATTTAATATAGAATTAAAATCAATCCCTTATCTCTTTCTAAATTTATTACTCTAGTTTATTTGAATTTACTATAATTATTTTACTTAAAAATTCCTTTTTCATTTCCTTTAAAAATCCAACATTATACATTTTCTCATTTTCTTAAATACCAATATATATTTAACCAAGCCATAGCATTCCATAATTTCAATTCCCAATATAAATAATATAATTATCACAAATTATCACATAAATCACATCACTGACTATAAATTAATTCCATCATTTTGAGGAATCCAATTGGATCCCTCCAACCTGTCTCCCTGCATCCACAGATGTTAGCACAATAAGTAAAATACCAGTTCCACTTCGAGGTGGAATATCGCGGTATATGTGGTCAACCGCTATTATGCGGGATGCATAGGGTCTCATCTACTATATAATACGGGAAATCAATCACTCAAATATATATAAACTACTACATATAATATCACACCCAATCAATTCAATCATTAAACCAATAATTCAAATTTAACCATTTAAATTTAAATAGTAATCCAGATGAGTGAGATTAACTCACCTTTGCCCTTTTATTTGCAATCCAATCCAAACCAGCCTGATTTCACATTGACTTTAGACCTTGTAATAAACGTTATATGTTTTATTAACATTTGAACTAATCGAATGATCAATTAGCATTTAAACAACTTTAATTAACTTAATTGTTTAGTTTGAACTAATTTCCCTTTAATAAATTATTTTTAAGTGACTAAATAATTAAATAAGTTTATCACATAAATTTATCATTATACTACGTTATTTAAAATAAACTGATAAGTTTAAAATGTGCATGAGCATTTTCATTGTTATTTTCATTTTTGAAAACACATATACTTTTAAGAATAACTACACATATCTTAAAATACAATTTTTATAACAATCCTATATTTTTTTCCAAAACTATATGTTTATATATTCTGTTTCATCAACATATTAACATGCACGAATATATACATTATTATATTTTCTTCTTCTTAAAACTACATATATATACTTGTTAAAAATAATCTATATAGATTTTTTAAAAATTCAATCTTTATTTAAATCCCTATATTTCAAAACTTTATCTGTATATAAAAATAAATTTTCTGTTTCCCAATATATATATATATATATATATATATATATTAAATTAATAACATAAATGGTTTTTATTTTTACACTATAATATACTTTTCTTCTCTACTTACTCTAATCTGTATACCTATATATATAAATTAAAATAAAATCAAAATGCCTTACTGTAATTTATTTCTGCTTCCTGTAAATATTACCAAATTAAAAAGAAAAGAACCACATGCATACCTTATCATCGATCGACTAACCCTTCTCCATCAACGGCAATCCTACCATCGCGAACGCGACCAACACGCGCGTCCCACATCATTGAAGACGACGACGAATCCGCTGCCTCACGTGAATTCGCAGCCAAAACCCGTACTCCAGCCTCGCATAAACTCGAACCTCCTCACACACGCGAGCCACCGTACTCCTTTCGCAGTCCAAAACTCATCGCAGCCTCGCACATGAGTGTCAGCCACCTATCAAACTATGAGTCACCACCCCTTGAAACGCTTATCGCCAACGCGTGCCACGGGTAGCTCCCCAAGTTCGAGCGAAACTGATTTAGGATTTCGTCATCTCTGTTTTGCATTTTTAATAGAGTGGAGAATTTCGAATAAAAATTGAAGAGAAGGAAAAGTTCGGCTATTTTAATTTATTTGATCTATACGTGTTGGGTTGTTCAATATAGAGGGGGACGCGTGTTCTACAAATGAACATGTATTTTAAATTTTCTATGTGACAAAATTGTTACAGTAACATCGCAGTAAGTGGTCAAAAGACCAGATGTGAAAAGAGAATATATATACTTGTTTATATTTGAATTTAAATTTAAATTTAAATCGTTCCAAATACGCAACTCAAAATCTTGACCTCTTACTGAGGCGTGCCACCTGGCGTTTATAATGTTAAACCCCTATTTCGAACGCAATGGAAAATGTTTCGAGGCCTAATTTGATCATATGGAGAAGATAGCTTTTGAACCCAGTTATAATAAATTTTCGATATAAATTTCAGCGCGTCAACTTATCGTACGATCACACGACAACTCCAAAAATTAGAAAAATGAAATCTGATAAAAAAACACAATTACGGATCCAGTGGAACCAGTTTCATCGAATTCCGAGACTGGGCCTCGGAAGGCTATTTTTAAAGATCGATTTAAACAACATAATTTCAAGACTTAACAAAATACTTCCAAATTCAAGTTTAACACTTTTACTATCTTTAGTACTATCAATATAAATTTTTCAAGCCCTTTAAATTATTATTAACAAGCTAAAATTTCAGATTCAACCATTTACCAAATTTTCTAATTATTTAATTAAAAATTAAATTACTCAATAAACAATGGCATTTGAAATTCAAGTTAGAGTTTAACTTTAAAATATTTAAAATCAATTAAATATTTCAATTTCAAATATCCAGAAATTCCGGGTCGTCACATTAAGTGCGAAGAAGATGAGCGTAATTCATCCACTATTCCTTCAATACATAGCTCTTAAATTTTAAAATCTCAACTTTTAGAAATCCCATAAATTTATAATTTTCTAAACCTAATACCATTGAATGAAATTGAAAGAAAGATTGAAGCATCATACCAATTTCAAAAATCATAATTTGGTATAAGAGGATCGACTTTTTTATTATTATATCATAGTAACCTTTTGTAACTATTTCTATTTATATAATATTTATATATTCTTAATGCTAAAATTTTGGTAAATATATTTTTTCTTTGAAATTTAATGATTAACATTTCTAATACAAAATAATTCCTAAAAAAGTTTTATTATTAACCGTTGTATGACATGAAGTATTATTACTAAGGTAATAACCAAAGGTTAAGGATATAAACTCATTAATAGAATGGAATTTGTAAATGTGAGTTATAAATGTGATTTATAAATGAAATGGGATAAAGTTCTAGAGTAATATTTGAGTATAGATTGAAAGGGTTTAAAATTGAAAAATTGGGAGTTTAATTCTTTTGAGTTTTAAAATGATTTCCAAAGTTTTTGGGGAAAATTTGGTGATATTATTCTGGAAATATTTTTGAATTGGGTATGAAATCCGATGAGATTTGGAATTTAGAAATATTTGAAATGTTTTAAAGGAAGTAAAAGCATTGAATTGACTTCGGTCGTTGGAAAATAATTTCGGTGATGACTATAGCATCATCGATGTTCATTTTCGAATTTCCAGGAGAGGAATTGCTACCTGAATGTTTTAGATTGGTTGTTGTTTACAAAATTGGGTTGATTTTGAAATCCAAAAGAATAATTTGACTTTGGGTGTATATGACTTCGAAAATGATTTTGAATGTTTAATAAAATTGCTTAAACTCTGGAAGTTAATTAAAAATGTTTATGGAAACATGAATTGTAACGACCCAAAATTTCTGTCATTTGAAATTCGTATATTTAATTGATTTTTAAGTATTAACAAGTAAAATTTGTAAGTCGAATAAATTTTATTTCGAATATCTAGATTTAATTTGATAATTAAATCGATAATTTAATATTTGAAATTACAGAAATAATTGGAAATTGGGTCTAATGTGATTAAAATTGATTTGTAAAGTTGTATTAAATCATATTGGAGTTAGAATGATGTTATAGAACTTTTAAAATTGAACTAAAAGTTAATTTGTGGAAATTGAATATTTTAATATTTAATTGATGAGTAAAAGTAGTCATTTCTCAAACAGTCTCGGATTTCGACGAAACCAGTTTCATCGGATCCGTAATGTTATATTTTTATAAAATTTGAAATTTCGTGTCAATCGGATTTGCGGTTTGTCCAGGGCAAGCTAAAACGCACTGAAATCGGTTTAAGTGAATTTTTAAATTTAAATATTCGATTTGAAAATCTATCTTTCTAATATGATCGAATTGGCTCCCGATATAGATTCCATTGCGCTCGGAATGGGGTAAAACATTATAAACGCCATGCGGCACGCTTCGATTGAAGTTCGAAATTTTTTCGGGTGAATAGTGTTTCAGAAATTTTCTATAAAAGGACCTAACTTTTTTCATTTTACACTAAAACCTAGCTAAGGTTTCAGGCCGCCAGAAGATAATTCTACGGCTGAAAATACATCTTCTTCCTCGATTTTCTCTTAATCCACAAACTAATATCAAAAACGTTCAATTACGACATCGAAGAGGGCATCGAGCTCTACAAATTCAACGGCCATGATCGAAAAATACACATTGGATCGAAAGAAAATCAAGCTTGAATGGCCGAGTGTCACGCCACTCATGGCGTAGGTCGAGTTCAAGACGAGCTTCCATTCGGCGGTGTTCGATCGTCTTCAAACTGCAAGTGGCGGGTGCGATGATTAGGGCATGTCGGTGGCAAATAGGTTTGAACGCATACGAAAACCTGAGAGAAGAAGACAATGCATGCGGCCAGGATTGCAAGGGCTTGAAACGTGCGGCCATGATTCAGTGTGGTTAAAAATAATAAAATAATTTGTAATTTAATATATTAAAATTCGTGTAATCTTTGTAACATCATAACTTGTTCATACGAGGTCCGTTTCGCACGAAACGAATTGGTGGGTTCGTATTGACGAACACTACACAATGGAGCTAGATTGGAATTGATTGGAGCTAGTGAGAATTTTGGATAAAATTAAACGCGTGTTTAATTTTATTTGAAATAAACGCTGAAACCGCTATTGGAAGCAAGGTGAGAACTTCTCACTCAATCGAATTTGTTTCGATTTAAATTTTAAATAGTTAGATTTAAAATTGCTTGATTGTGTTGATTGTATGCTTGGATGATAAATTGCTATCTGTTGTATTGAAATAGACCCTACACACCGCATGTTAAGCGGAGGTTATTATATTAAACACATATACCGCGATATTCCAACTTGAAGTGGAATCGGTATTATATATGTACTTGGAGTTGATTTTCCCGCATTATATAGTGGATGAGACCCTATTGCGCCGCATAATAGCGGATAATATTTTATATAAACTCATGTACCGCGATATTCCATCTTGAAACGGGATTGGTATTGTGCTAACATCTGTGGATGCAGGGAAACAGGTTGGATGGATCCAACAGGATTCCTCAACAGTATTGATTTATTTACAGATATTTGCGATATATTCTGTTATCATATCGATATACGATGTTTGGTTGTCATGGTTGATGTATTGGTGCTGTTGCAGCATTGGGCCTACTTTTAGAGTTTTAAAAATGTTAAAGTAACGATTTCAAATTTAAAAGGATTTTCAAATGATTTTTGAAAGTATACATATTATAGAAATTTGGAATTGATTCATTTTAAATAAATAAACGTTATAATTTTTATGTTATAAAAATTATGATTTTTGTGAAATATAATCGAAATGTGATTTTTGGAAATATGAAGTTTGATTATTTTATAAAATAATTTAAATGGTAATTTTTGAATTTATTATAAAATCTTTATATATAAGATTTAAAAAAAAATGGATTTTTAGAAATCAAAGTGATGGAATTACAAAAGAGTTTTAAAGACGTTTTAAAATGATGTTATAAATGTATTTTTTTTTAAAAGAGTAGAATCTACGATTTGTGAAGTTATAAAATGAATGAATTTGTAAATAGAGAATTATAAGTAATTTGCTTATAATTTGGATTTTGGCGTGTAAACGGGATGTGGATAGAATTTGTTAATAAAGTGATTTTATAAGTTGAAGTTGTTATAAAATATAAATGGAATTTATAAACATTGTTTTGTAAATCCGAAATCGGCTTATTTTGATAAGTTAATTATTATAGCTTATTAAAGGAGATATATCCACGATTTTGGACAATGGATAATCCTTTGAGATAAAAAGTGTAGAAACGTTGAATTTGGTTAACGAAGTATATTCACAATTTTGGACAGTGACCAATATATTAAAGAAATGTTTTGGGAAAGTGATATTTTAAATAGAATTAAAACGATTTAAAGGTGTTTTAAAATGTATTAAGTATCGAAACCATAGATTTCAACATTCATTTTTGAAATAGACATTTTCGAGAAATAAAAAGGGAATGGTGGACTATAACACTGTTGTTATAGTAAATGATTTTCAAAAGGAAATGTTTTATATAGTATTTGGATTTATATATCTATCTAAATTTCGAATCCCTATACTAGTGATTTTGGGTTGTCGTAACGATGTTTTGCGCAACATTCGTTTTGACTCAAATGAATGTGTTTAAGAGAATGTTTTCCTTAAAGAATAAAATATATACTTAATTGTGATTTAAGTATACTGAATATTTTTCAAATGTTGAAAATAAATAGATTGTGGATTACTTACTATTAAATAAGTATGGAAATGTTTTCCAATATGACGTGAAATGTTTTGAGATTATATCTTTTAAAGATAAATTGAAAGAGAATATTTGAAATCAATTTGAAAATCATATATCAGTGGATATATGAAAATTTAAATTCACCATGGAATTTATAAAGGAAAGGGAAATTTGTTTAAAAATAAACATTGATTTATTTTTGAAGTGTGGAAATAAATTTATGGATTTTGAATCTAAATTTAAAGTAAATCGGTAAGGATTTATTTAATTGGTTTAAATGAATCATTTTGAAATGAAAGTGTATTCTCCCTGGAAATCCGAATAAAATTTCTAAATTGCTTTGAAATATATATATATATGTATATATATATATATATATGTATATGTATATAAAATTCTAGAATTGGCTTTGAAAAGGATACTTGTGAGAAATTAACTTCTTAAATTATTTTAAATTCTTTAAGTAAAGATT
This sequence comes from Allium cepa, assembly GCA_030765085.1. NCBI lineage: Eukaryota > Viridiplantae > Streptophyta > Magnoliopsida > Asparagales > Amaryllidaceae > Allium > Allium cepa. Next base: position 866,116,511 of record CM060943.1, on the reverse strand, counting down.
TATTAAGCTGATACAAAAATGATTATTTCTATGATTTGGTCAATAATTGTTTTATTAAATAGTTATACTCTATCTACTAATTTTATTTTGAAAATTAGTTTGGGCTTAAGTTATATGTAATATTGGTATAATATTTTTTATAACTAATATTTTAAGTAAAGTGTTTAAAGAAAAATAGTTTTATTTCAAAGTGTTTTCCCAATATATTTTGGATAAGTGTTGTAATTATTTTAAAGTATTTGAACTCGGCAGATTTCCAGTGAAAATGAATAAATATTTGGGAAGTGTTTCCGCGTAAAGAAAATGATTTGAAATTTGTTTTCAAAAGTTGTAAAGGTGAAAAATGATTTGAAATTGGTTTTCAAATGGTTGAAGTGTGAAATTTTTTTATCTTGTAAAGATATTTTCGGAAAATAAATAATTTGGAAATTTTTTTGGAATCTGGTGATGTTGTGCATATCTATTGATAGTTAAATAACCAACTATCAATATTTACCTTTGAATGGGTATTTGTTGTGATTTATTTGAATTTGAATGCTACACTTATTTTAAAAATAAGCGCTTCTTATTCGGTTTAGCCTGGAGAGGGCCTTTGAGTCATAAATCCCATTACGAATAGTGATACGTCGTAATGAATAACATTTGAAGACCGGATATTTTCGAAAACAGAAGGATTACCGTCGAATGCCTCTGCATCGGCTGATCTCCGGTATAGAGATTTTATCATCCTTTGTGATGGAATTCCGAGTGTGATTAGTGAATATCTGGATTGCAAGGGCTTCTTTGGAAGTGCCTTCGGTTCCGTTCGATCCCGGAACGGACTTGTACGGATGTGTGTCTGACGTTACAATTTGAGATGTAAAGTTGGTTTCTATCAAATACATTTCTGTTGGTGGCGGAGAATTTATTCTCTTAGCTTAACACCCTTCTCTGAGACGTATGAGCTTAGAGGTTATGTAGTTGATGGTTATTAGTGACACATTTCCAATTTGGTAATGAGGCATACGAAGTGATGCTGATCTTTTGTTGATCAAAGCATAGATTTTGTGAAAAAGCGTAGCTTTATGGTCTTCGTCGGACCTCACGACCCGAAAATGGTCAAAACAGGAAAGATGCAGCAAGGTTTTAGGGAGTAGCGCCCCTTAGGGTATGTGCATTCCTTCTGGATAGAAGTGGTATCATGGTATGGAGCCCAGATACTTAGCTTATGTGAATGTCGCGAATATATGACTTTGTGATTGTTTTTTGTTGAGGATCCTCTGATAAAGGTTGTTTACAACCGGGGGATGACATACTCGTGTCAGTAGTTACCTACTTTTGCAGAGGTAACCCGGCCTTGTGTTGGCAGAGATCCGGTTAGGTTCTCGAGGCGTATCTCCAGAGGTGTACCCATGTGGCAATGGAAAGTTCCTTCGCCTGACCATTTGTTGGAAAATCCAAAGAAACAATACGAGACCTGTACAGTTTTAGTTGTATAACCTGCCATGGGATGTGGCGGTAACCTGGTATTGAACATGGTAGCTATAGTAGGCATACGATAATGGTCGTATGTTGGCTAAGATTTATATTATACTTTCGAAATGTTTTCCAACACTTTGCACTTATAGTAATGATATCAAAGAAATTTTCGTCTCAAGCATATTTGACTATCATAAGGAGAAATCTTCTTTGATTCTGTGTTTGCATTGTGTATGTGTGTGTGCGGGAGGCCTTATGGTAGTTACATTTTCTAAAAGCATTACAGATCTATATTTAAAATATTTCTTTGTTTTTTAAGATATAACTGTTTTAAGTTCTCACACCAGTCCCATGACTGACCTGGAGTTTATTGTTCCCTTCCTAAACTCTGGGTGCCCATCATTTTCCACACGGGCAGTCTAGAGTCAGGTTATCAGGTTATTCTGGAATTCAGGAGTTGCTGTAGAGATCAGGAGCAAGCTGGATGGCATGGCGTATCAACTATTATATAGTATTTCTTTTCCGCTGTTTGTTGTTGTAAACTCTGATAATGTAATATAATGTGATGTAATGTAATAACTGATACAACTCTTTTTATTTAAAGATTATTCATTTATCTATTATATGTTGTTCCACTGCTATTGTGAGATTCTGCTATTGTTTCTCTTGCTTTTTCATTCTTTCTTACTTCTTCTATCTTCTACCTCTTCTTTAACCCTAACGATTCGGTTTTTCGGCATTCGATTGTTCGGCAATTGATACACTGGACGTATTAATGTCGACTTTCGAGCATCGAAAATCGTAATCCTCACATTTGGTATCAGAGCATTTGGTTAAGAGACAACCTTGGCTCTGTTGGGAATTACTCATTAGAGACAGAGTCAGTAGTACTCTAGAATGAGTGTAAGTGTAATAATAGATATGAGTGCGTATTTGTTAGTGAATATAAAAATTGTTTTATATTTTGTTGATTGGTTTGTTGGGTGGTATATGGATTCTGGTCAATACGAGTAATTAACATTTTTGATAGGAATCTCTAAACACTTGTACAGAAATAATTCGACATGATATCGTTTTAAAATAGGGTAAATGAAATAATTTTACCTAAATTATTTTCGTATATAAAAGAGAAAAAATTTCTGTGAATTATTATAATATATGATTGCTCGGTTGCTAGAAAGTGATGATATTAAATTATTATCATTAAATTTGAAAACGAAATTGTAATTGTAACTCCAAAGTTAAGAAATAAATTCACATACAAATAGAATTGGAGAATATAAATTGTAAACGTGATTTGTAATTTGAAGCAAAATTCCAAAGGAATATTTGGAAATGTTTTGAAAGGGTTTGCAATTTGGAAAAGATTAAATTCCTTTTTGAGTTTGAAAATGGTTTTCAAGGGTTTGGAAAAATGTTTTGGAGGGATAAAAGCTTTAAACTCTTTTTGGTCACTGGAAAATAACTTCGGTGATGACTGCAACATCATCGGTGTTCATTTTCGGGTTTTCAAAAGAGGGATTGCTGCCAAGTTGTTTTAAATGGAAGTTGTTTGGAAAATTTAGGTTTGGGTTCTGAAATTCAAAGGATAATTTGAATTGGTTTCAAAAATGGTTTTGAAATGTTGGAAAGACTCTGAAATCTGATAAAAATAGTTATGGAATAAAATTTATTAAGTTGAAAATAAATTAGGGGTAGAAACAAATGAATTGAATACAACATTTATAAATAAAGGGTAAATTAAATTCATATGGAATTTGAAATCCAGTATAAATATAAGTGGTTGTAAAACCGAAATAGTGAATTGAATTGTGTTTGGGAACGAACAAAAGAATAAAAAAACTGAAATTGAAAACTGAATATCGAAAACCAATTATAATTGTGCGAGATGAAATAAGTTAGAACTTGTAATGAATTAGTAAAAGAAACTAATTTAAAATAGCAAGATGAATCAGTTGTGAACGAAAAATAGTTGATAAAATTCAACATTCAGAAGGTAAATTGAATCCAAATAGTATGGAAATTGTAAATTGAATTCAAACGAATTTATAAACTACGATTGAATGAAAATGGATATTATGGCTAGCAGGTTATAAAGGTGGATTAAAGGAAATTGGGATTTTGATTTCGAAGATAAAAAAATTGAATTGCTCGACAAAAGGTATGTATTTGAATTTCAGTATGAAATTTGATGATTATCTTGTCCAGCCACTTGGCCTTTTCTTTTCTTTTTGGTATCAGGGGGCCGTGTTGCCATTTTTGTAGTCGTACCGAGCTAGCCGCGCAAAGGAGACGCTGGAAAATTTTTTCGAAAATTTAAGGCGTTAGAATATTTTTAAGAAAATTGAATTTTTTTGAAAACTATAACTTTGATTTTGGAGTCAAAAGTTAAACGATATATTTGGTTTTGAAAAGATAACAAAGTAGAATTTAAAAATTTAGTAAAGTTACGGTAAGAAGTTTAGCTATGGATTTTGGAAAAGTTAAAATGTTTAAATGAATTTGAAATTTAATTTGAACAAATGGTTTTCAAAAATTAATGGATTCTGTAACTTTTTCTTACTTGGCAATTTCGAGGACGAAATTCTTTTAAGGGGGAAGTTTGTAACGACCCAAACTTTCTATCATTTGAAATTCGTATATTTAATTGATTTTTAAATATTAACAAGTAAAATTTGTAAGTCGAATAAATTTTATTTCGAATATCTAGATTTAATTGGATTACTAAATCGGTAATTTCATATTTGAAATTACAGAAATAATTGGAAATTGGCTTTAATGTGATTAAAATTGATTTGTAAAGTTGTATTAAATCATATTGGAGTTAGAATGATGTTATAGAACTTTTAAAATTGAATTAAAAGTTAATTTGTGGAAATCGAATATTTTAATATTTAATTGACGCGTAAAAATAGTCATTTTTCAAACAGTCTTGGATTTTGACGAAACCAGTTTCATCTGATCTGTAATGTAATATTTTTGTAGTATTTCAAATTTCGTATCAATCGAAATTACAGTTTGTCCGGGGCAAGCTAAAACGCACTGAAATCGGTTTGAGTGAATTTTTTAAATTTAAATAGTCGATTTGAAAACTTATCTATCAAGTATGATCGAATTGCCTCTCGATATGTATTCCATTGCATTCGGAATGGGGGTAAAACAGCCAACAGGGTTGGCGCAGTTGGTTGATGGTCCGGACTGCGTGATCGAAGGTCACGAGTTCGAGCCCCGAAACTGACAACCTTGTAACAAGTACCCGAAGTATGTGTTTGGCAGGCACATACTTCCCTAGAGTTTACAAGCGAAGCTTGGTTCTCTAGGTAATTCAAAAAAAAGGAATGGGGGTAAAACATTATAAACGCCAGGCGGCACGCTTCGATTGGAGTTCGAAATTTTTTCGGGTGAATAGTGTTTCGGAAAGTTTCTATAAAAGGACCTAACTTTCTTCATTTTACAATAAAACCTAGCTAGGGTTTCAGGCCGCCAGAAGATAATTCTATGGCTGAAAATACGTCTTCTTCTTCCTCGATATTCTCTTAGTCCACAAACTAATATCAAAAACGTTCAATTGCGACATCGAAGAGGACATCGAGCTCTACAAATTCAACGGCTATAATCGAAAAATACACATTGGATCGAAAGAAAATTGAGCTTGAATGGCTGGCGTTCACGTACATTTTTCGAGATGCAGGAGAGGCCGAGTTCACGCCGTTCATGGTGTAGGTCGAGCTCAAGACAAGCTTCCATTCGGCGGTGTTCAATCGTCTTCAAACTGCAAGTGGTGGGTGCGATGATTAGGGCTGTCGACGGCATATGGGTTTGAACGCGTACGAAAACCTGGGAGAAGAAGATATTGCGTGCGGCCGGGATTGCAAGGGCTTGAAACGTGCGGCCGTGATTCAGTGAGGTTAAAAATAATAAAAGAATTTGTAAATTAATATATTAAAATTCATGTAATTTTTGTAACATCATAACTTGTTCATACGAGGTCCGTTTCACACGAAACGAACTGCGTTGTGTTCGTATTGACGAAAACTATGGAGCTGGATTGGAGTTAATTGGAGCTAGTGAGAATTTTGGGTAAAATTTAAACGCGTGTTTAATTTTATTCGAAATAAACGCCGAAACCGCTATTGGAAGCAAGGTGAGAACTTCTCACTCAATCGAATTTGTTTCGATTTAAATTTTAAATAGTTAGATTTAAAATTGCTTGATTATGTTGATTGTATGCTTGGACGATAAATTGCTATCTATTGTATTGAAATAGGCCCTATACGCCGCATATTAAGCGGAGGTTATTATATTAAACACATATACTGCGATATTCCACCTTGAAGTGGAATTGGTATTATATATGTACTTGGAGTTGATTTTCCCGCATTATATAGCGGATGAGACCCTATTGCGCCGCATAATAGCGGATAATATTTTATATAAACCCATGTACCACGATATTCCGTCTTGAAACGGGATTGGTATTGTGCTAACTTCTGTGGATGCAGGGAAACAGGTTAGAGGGATCCAACATGATTCCTCAACAGTATTGATTTATTTACAGATATTTGCGATATATTCTGTTATCATATTGATATATGATGTTTGGTTGTTGTGGTTGATGTATTGGTGTTGTTGGAGTATTGGGCTTATTTTTGGAGTTTTAAAAATGTTAAAGTAACGATTTTGAATTTAAAAGGATTTTCAAGTGATTTTTGAAAGTACACATATTATTGAATTTTGGAATTGATTCATTTTAAATAAATAAACGTTATAATTTTTATGTTATAAAAATTATGATTTTTGTGAAATATAACCGAAATGTGATTTTTGGAAATATGAAGTTGATTATTTTATAAAATAATTTAAATGGTTATTTTTGAATTTATTATAAAAGCTTTATATGTAAGATTTTAAAAAAAAATTGGATTTTTATAAATCAAAGTGATGGAATAAAAAAAGAGTTTTAAAGACGTTTTAAAATGATGTTATAAATGTATTTTTTTTTAAAGAATAGAATCTATGATTTGTGAAGTTATAAAATGAATGAATTTGTAAATAGAGAATTATAAGTAATTTGCTTATAATTTGGATTTTGGCGTGTAAATGGGATATGGATAGAATTTGTTAAGAAAGTGATTTTATAAGTTGAAGTTGTTATAAAATATAAATGGAATTGATAAACATTGTTTTATAAATCCGAAATCGACTTATTTTGATAAGTTAATTATTATAGCTTATTAAAGGAGATATATCCACGATTTTGGACAGTGGATAATCCTTTAAGATAAAAAGTGTAGAAACATTGAATTTGGTTAACGAAGTATATTCACGATTTTGGTCAGTGAATAATATATTAAAGAAATGTTTTGGGGAAGTGATATTTTAAATAGAATTAAAACGATTTAAAGGTATTTTAAAATGTATTAAGTATCGAAACCATAGATTTCAACATTCATTGCTGAAATAGACATTTTCGACAAATAAAAGGGAATGGTGGACTACAACACTGTTGTTATAGTAAATGATTTTCGAAAGGAAATGTTTTATATAGTATTGAGATTTATATATCTATCTAAATTTCGAATCCCTATAATAGTGATTTTGAGTTGTTGTAACGATATTTTACGCAACATTCGTTTTGACTCAAATAAATGTGTTTAAGAGAATGTTTACCTTAAAGAATAAAATATATACTTAATTGTGATTTAAGTATATTGAATATTTTTCAAATGTTGAAAATAAATAGATTTGTGAATTACTTATTATTAAATAAGTATGGAAATGTTTTCCAATATGAAGTGAAATGTTTTGAGATTATATCTTTTAAAGATAAATTGAAAGTGAATATTTGAAATCAATTTGAAAATCGTATATCAGTGGATATTTGGAAATTTAAATTCACCATGGAATTTATGAAGGAAAGGAAATTTTGTTTAAAAATAAACATTGATTTATTTTTGAAGTGTGGAAATAAATTTACGGATTTTGAACGTAAATTTGAAGTAAATCGGTAAGGATTTATTTAATTGGTTTAAATGAACCATTTTGAAATGAAAGTGTATTCTCCCTGGAAAGCCGAATAAAATTTCTAAATAGTTTTGAATATATATATATATATATATGTGTGTGTGTGTGTGTGTGTGTGTGTGTATGTATATATATTTAATTCTAGAATTGGCTTTGAAAAGGATACTTTGGAGAAATTAACTTCTTAAATTATTTTAAATCCTTTAAGTAAAGATTTATTAAGTTGATATAGAAATGATTATTTCTAAGATTTAATCAATAATTGTTTTATTAAATAGTTATACTCTATCTACTAATTTTATTTTGAAAATTAGTTTGGGCTTAAGTAATATGTAATATTGGTATAATATTTTTTATAACTAATATTTTAAGTAAAGTGTTTAAAGAAAAATAGTTTTATTTCAAAATGTTTTCCCGATATATTTTGGATAAGTGTTATAATTATTTTAAAGTATTTGAACTCGGCAGATTTCCAGTGAAAATGAATAAATATTTTGGAAGTGTTTCCACGTAAGGAAAATGATTTGAAATTTGTTTTCAAAAGTTGTAAAGGTGAAAAATGATTTGAAATTTGTTTTCAAATGGTTGAAGTGTGGAATTTTTTTATTTTGTAAAGATATTTTCGGAAAATAAATAATTTGGGAAATTATTTGGAATCTGGTGATGTTGTGCATATCTATTGATAGTTAAATAACCGACTATCCATATTTACCTTTAAATGGGTATTTGTTGTGATTTGCTTGAATTTGAATGCTACACTTATTTTAAAAATAAGCGATCGTTATTTGGTTTAGCCGGGAGAGGGCCTTTAGGTCATGAATCCCATTTCGAATAAAGATACGTCGTAATGGATAGCATTTGAAGACCGGTGTTGAAGACCGGATATTTTCGAATATGGAAGGATTACCGTCGAATGTCTCTGCATCGGCTGATCTCCGATATAGAGATTTTATCACCCTTTGTGATGGGAATTCCGAACGTGATTAGTGAATATCCGGATTGCAAGGGGTTCTTTAGAAGTGCCTTCGGTTCCAGTTCGATCCCGGAACGGACTTGTACGGATGTGTGTCTAACGTTACAATTTGAGATGTAAAGCCGGTTTCTATCAAATACATTTCTGTTGGCGGCCGAGAATTTATTCTCTTAGCTTAACACCCTTCTCTGAGACGTACGAACTCAGAGATTATGTAATTCATTTTTACTAGTGATACATTCCCAATTTGGTAATGTGGCATACGAAGTGTTGTTGATCATTTGTTGATCAAAGCATACCTTTTGTGAAAAAGTGCAGCTTTGTGGATGAGACTTCGTCGGACTTCACAACCCGAAAATGGCCAAAACAGGAAAGATGCAGCAAGGTTTTATGGAGTAGCGCCCCTTAGGGTATGTGCATTTCCTTCTGGATAGAAGTGGTATCATGTTATGGAGCCCAGATACTTAACTTATGAGAATGTCGCAAATATATATGACTTTGTGATTGTTGTTGGTTGAGGATCCTCGGATAAAGGTTGTTTACAACCGGGGGATGGCATACTCGTGTCAGTAGTTACCTACTTTTGCAGAGGTAACCGGCCTTGTGTTGGCAGATATCCGATTAGGATCTTGGGGCGTCTCTCTAGAGGCGTACCCATGTGGCAATGGGAAGTTCCTTGGCCTGACCATTTGTTGGAAAATCCAAAGAAACAATACGAGCCCTGTACAGTTTTAGTTGTATAACCTGCCATGGAATGTGGTGGTAACCTGCTATTTCTAACGACCCGAAATTTTCGATCCCGATAATTCCAGATAGTTATGAAAAAGAAGAAAGAGACAGAAGAAAAAGAAGAACAGAAACAACATCTCACATTCGCAGCGGACAAAATATAATAATAAATAATAACAGTTTACAAAAGAATGTTATATCTTCGATTACATTTAATATACATCAGAGTTTCATATATATATATATATGCAGTCACTAAAAATATACATGTATCATGTCTCAGATTAATGAATACATAAATATAGCTGATCTATACGCTTCTGCCATCCAGCTCGCCTCCTGAGCTCCAGAACGTAACTAACTGAAAATCTGTAATACTCGGTCTGACCCGAGCATTACACCAAAGTAACACCCGGGTCAGGCTGGAAGCCAGCGTGAGTAAACCCAACTGACATGGAGTACCAAAGAAATCAACTTTTATAAAACCCGGGGTAACTCAAACCAAATTTACAATTTCACAATATGTGTTAGACATAACTAATTTCACACATCCATTTCCTAAGTACCAAAGCTTAAATTTAAATAGTCCAATTACTTTAAATCACTTCACTCCAACAATAGATTTCACATATCAATCCATAAAAATATTTGAAGTGGTTTTCGGGTATTTCCCAATACCCGATCCCGGCCTCTACGAGTCTCACATCATCCTATCCCAAGTTATCCAAATGATAAACACAACATTTCAAATCAGAGATATCAACTCATTCAAAGCGTCCAATACCCATCACTCATTCATAAGCAAATTTTATCGCTTCCAAATTAATTCAATTGATTCTAATTGAATTTCTAACCTCCAATCACCTAGATTCTTTATCTGGTCAATTACTTAATTCAAATCAAATAATCTAATCATCCCGTCAATATTTAGCTTAATTAATCAACCCGAATTAATCATCTTTCAATTCCGTTCAAGCATCTATCATTAATTAACTTCCCAAATATTAATTATACTTAACCAAAAATCAATAAGTAATCTCAATTTCTTCATGAACAATTTAGCTATTATAGTTACATTAATCTTTAATTACTTATATTAACCTCACATAAGGCACAAATTAATGATTAATCAATCTTTAATTACGTCATTGATTATATAAATTAACGATTTCCAATTATAATTTAATTTATCCTAAACTAAATTAATTTCATTAAACAATTAATCATTAATTAAACTACAAATAATAATCATTCTTGATTTATCTCAACCTTTAAATTAACTATCTATTTATTTACTCTTCTAAATAAACCAACTTTTCCTTAATTAATCGTCTTAATTCATCTCCTAATTAATTACGCAAAGTAATTATATTTTATTTTAATTTAATTAAGTAGTTATTCATCAAACCATCCGTTGATTACTCTGAATTAATTAAACTTCATTAATTAACTTAATCCATAGTTAACTAATTCTAAACCCTTAATTACAAAATTAATTAACCCAAATTATAAATAAATTGAACTAATTAATTGTTTATTTTAATTTCACTTCAAATTTGATGAATCAGAAGTCATTAAGCCCAAAACAACATTAGGATGAAATCATTCTCTTATTTATAACATTTAATCTAGACAATTTCAAACCCCGAACACTTCGAGTCAATCTGTAACAACCCACATATTTATCGAGTTTGTATTTAAATATTTTATTTAAATATTAACTCGTTAATCGGATTTTGGTCCGAAAAGCTACTTTTTGCAAACGGTCAAATTAGGACTCGAGACCACTTCCATTGAGTTCGAAATGTCGTTTACAACTTTTTAAGTATAAACATCGATAGGTTTGGAGTTAGTGAAATTTCACTAACTTTTCCCGCTTTGGACTTTGGGTTAGTTTAGCCTATTAAGCCCAAGTTCCAACCCTCTTCTCCTCACTCTTCATAAATTTCCTAACTAATCAAGCTTTGGCATTAATGGTGGAGGGAATGGGAAATTAAAACTCCAAGCACAAATTCAATTACAAATCCAACATTCAACTCCAAATTCAAGTAGAAGATATTGGATTCAAGCTTTGGATTGCTTCTCCTTGCTTTCAAGCTTCATCTTCATAAACTTTAGTGCAAAGGTGAGATTTTTATCTCACAATTCTAGCCTATAATTATATTGGACTGTTGGGAATGATTCCCTATCATTTTTGCATGCATGTTAGCATTTGGTTTGGATTGGATTGGCAAAAAAACTCCAATTTTTAGCGTTTTGTTGAATTTTCTGCACTTGAGTCGTTCTGGCCATTTTTAGGTCGTTCGGAGTTAAGTCGTTCGTCCATGAGTCGCTGAGTCGTTGGAGCCTTGAGTCGCTGAGTCGTTGGAGCCTTGAGTCGCTGAGTCGTTGGAGCCTTGAGTCGCTGAGTCGTTGGAGCCTTGAGTCGCTGAGTCGTTGGAGACTTGAGTCGCTGAGTCGTTGGACCCTTGAGTCGCTGAGTCGTTGGACCCTTGAGTCGCTGAGTCGTTAGACCCTTGAGTCCTTAGGTCGTTAGACCTCATTTTATCTTCACTAAGTCGTACCGTTTTGGTCGGGGCGCTGCCCCGCACCCCGCCGGGGGCGCTGCCCCCTGGACCCCCGCGACCTGACCGGGCAGGTCAAACCCCGTAAGCGGTGGCGTTTCCCCCGCACCCCCACCTTGGGGGGTTGCCACCCCCCCTGGACCCCCTCTCCGTAGGGGATCTTATCTGAAAAACATTGAGCTGATTTCCTTGGATTTTATTCGCATCTCCGTATGCGATCTTTGTGACTGATTGTTTCTACACTTGCTTATGTGTTTTGTCACTTTATAATACAAAGGTTTCAATACTAGTAGTAAATATCAAAACTCTTTTAACAAACAATTTCAACTCTATTTTTAATAACAAAGCTCTTTTCTTAAACCGTTTTCCAATCTATTAGTATATACAAGCCTTTACCTCACTCGGATGAGAAATCTAATTAAACGACTTAGTAAAACAAGTGGTATGAAACGCTTGCGTTCACTTCGTCGGTTAATTCTTGGACTTGTTCGATTGAACCTCTTGTGACAATTTTATTAGTGAAGATTTACAGTTTGTTCGTAAATATTTAAGTTAAGCAAGTTTTTATGGGACATGAAGCTAAACTTCTATATTTACTAGCTTAGTGTAATTGACACTTCTCGTTGATCTTGATGATCGCTTTATGAATTAGACTAGCAATTGCGCGATGTCTCTTTCATTGCAAGGTTAGACTAGACACCACTTGTGTGATTCCATTCACACATACCTTTCTGCTTTTTGGTTAGTCTTGACCTCAATCTGTGTGATTCCACTCACACACGTGGGGTAGCTCCCCATGGTCTTCGGACGTCATGTGATAGGCCTCTTTCCCTTTTTATGATTTCTGGATTTCTCGTGTTGATTTCTGGAATTTATGTCATTGACTTGTTATGAGTACAAGTTTAGGGTATGATGCCCTCTTCGAATCTTTGAGAAGATTCTTGTGATATTGATTATCTCTTATTGATTGATCTTCTGTTGATCATTATTTACATACTTATAGTGGCATGTCGTTATGGATATTTATGTTTATGCCATATCTTTTATGTTATATCATGTCATCTGATATTTATAGCTAGACTGATCCGTTTATTATTTTCTTAAATAATACTCGGGTCAGACCGAGATGTTACAGGTGCTTCTGCTTGACTTCTTCCCAGGGATTCATCACTCTGACTTTTGGCTAACTGTTTAGATTAGCAGTTTTTGTTGTATACACTTGAGATATAGACTCATAGTTGTATTCTTTTGTATAGCACGTGTTGCTATTCTTTTGTATTATCGTGGATCTTACTGACCACTACTCTGATGTACACTTTCATGTGTTAGTTATATATTCATATCTTCTTTCGCCTTTGTGATATGGATATCTGTGACTGATTTGTGATATGATTATTTCTATGTTTGTTTCCGAAGATTATTTATAGCCACCGTGTGATAAGCAATTACATGGATGGTCGCTCCTCAACAGCCTTATTCTCCGTGCTAGTTGACAGCACTACTCCGGAGTGTTCTTGGCTAGCGTGGGTATAGAGGTGGGGCGTCACACAATCACAATTAACTCGAGAAACAACCAAATCTAAAATCACTAGATCATCAGTACACATCCAAATAATTCAATCATTCATCCATTTATTTAAATTTAACCATTTAAACCTAACTAAATAAATAAAAATCAACCAGAGTGAGATTTACTCACCTTTGATCTCTGAATTTGCAATCCACTTTATTCTTGACTTGGTTTATCCACATTTTCGACCTTGTATAAATAATTATATGATTTTGTTAATATTTGAATCAAGTCAAACGATTAAATTTTCGTTTCCTAAATTTAATTAATTAACAATTAAATTTTAACTGATGATTTACTTCAATTACTGATTTAATTTTAAATCAAAGGATTAAAATTTTAAACTAATACTTTTATTTTTGTAAACCCATTTCTTTTAAATAAATTTAAGAATTAAATTGTCTTAACAGCTTACTGTTAATCAATATTTTTTTTTTCAAACTAACATGAAATAATTTTCCCAGTAAAAACATGTCTAATACAAAAAAAATAAACGTACAGAAGTTATACCTCATCGAATCCAGATTGAAACTCACGAAACCCTAAATGCATCGAACCCCTCCATCAATCATCGCGACATCGCCATACTGCACGAGCCCCCCCTCCAATCGATCGCCATGAATCTTTGAATCGCGAGCTATCAACCTCGTAAACCCTCGCCCAAATCAAACATCGTGCGCCGCGATTCACCCAGACAACCGAAACCCTAAACCCCCCCTTTCAAACAATCGCGACTGCGCATCATCCTCCCCAGCTTGAGTTCGAGCTTGATCGTGCCCGCGTCGCCATGTTTGGGATTTTTTTTATTCGAATGCTTCGGCCATTCTTTATATATATATATATATATATATATATATATATATGTATATATATATATATACGATTTTGTTATAAGCATCTTCATTAGAGGGAGACGGGGAATAGAAATAAGTGGATGCGAGGCTTCTCGAGCACGAGTAAAAGAAAATATCTTTGACCCCTTTGATTTTAAATTTTATTATATTATAAAATTTCAAAATGTCCCGTAAAATGCCAATAAGAATTTCGAACTCCTCTTAAGGAATGACGTGAGGAAATTATAAGGTTTTATCCGCGTTCCGAACCCAATGGGATGTGTTTTGGAGGCTAATTTGAACGTATGTGCGAGTTACGGAATTAAAAGATCGATGTTAAATTAAATCGATTAAAATATATCTAAGCGTTTCGATCTGCCAGGGGCAAAAGACAACTCCGATGGCTGCGAAAATTGAAATCCGATAATAACTAACTATTACAGATCCAATGGAACTGGTTTCGTCGAATTTCGAGACTGTGCCTCGGAAGGCTATTTTTAAATTCAATTTAAACGATATATTTTTAAAATTGAACAAATTGCCTTTAAATTGAATTTCACCCATTCTATTATCTTCAGAATCATCCTTATAAATTTTATAAGCCTTCAAATTATTTTTAACAGGCTTAAAATTCCAGATTCCATATTTCACCCAGTTTCAAATTATATAATTCAATAGCTTAATTATCAAGTAAATATTAATATCTTGAAATCGAATTAAAATTACCTCTTAAATATTTTAAAATCAATTAACTGTTCAAATTTAAATTGTTAGAAATTTCAATTCGTCACATTTTTCCCCACTTAAAAGAATTTCGTCCCCGAAATTACTAGTTATGAAGAATGGTTCAATACCCAATTACCCCAGAATCCACAGTTCAGCATCTTACTGACTATCTACTATAAATGCCCCCTTATCATTCTTACTGACTTCCCTAACTCTCCCACGGATTTCAAACAGTACCCTTTTGCTCAAACATTCAAATTTCAATTTAAAACCAATTTTAAATTATCAAAATTTCCTCAAAATTTTTCTAACTCTCTAAATTCCCGAAATTTTTTGCCAGCGTCTCCTTTGCGCGGCTAGCTCGGTACTACTACAAAAGGCTCTACGAGCTCCCAAGTTCTAAAAAGAAAACAAAAGCCAAGTGGCTACATCAAAAACCCAATCCAATTTCATACAGAATTTTAAATGCATACCTTTTTGTTGGGCAATTCAAATTTATCTTTTGGAACCAAATCCAATTTTCTTTCCCTCTATAATACCTGCATAACTGACTTAACAACAATATCCAATCGAAATTTTACAAATCACTGTTATACATTCTCCTTCATAAGTTTCATACGTATTTCAAATTAGTCTTTCCCATTTCCATATGAATTCAATTCATCTTTAATTTGAGCATTGCATTTTAATTTTCATTTATAACTGATTCATAGTAGTTTCATCTACTAATTTATTTTAATTTCCAATTTGAAATTGTTTGTCGTTAACAAAATTTTCCCAAAATTTTCTAACTCCTAAAATTTTTGAATTTTTTTGGCAGAGTCTCCTTTGTACGGAGGAGCTTTTGAAATTTGACAAGAGATATAAATATATATACATCGACCCACTCGGTCGGAAAAAGCAAAAACAGCTCATATTTCCTATTTTTATTGCGTAGGCGTACCTTATTTAGCATTTTAAGCATGCCGCTTATTTATTTTAGCAAATAGCGCAACCCAAATCCAGTCAAACGGCTTCCCAGTACTTGTACTTACTCAACTTAAACATATAAGTACTATATATATAAAGTTTATAACATTTCTCTTACTTAAACAACTATAACACTTCAATTCTAAAAGAAATGCATTCAAAATAACTTCCGTGAGCAATTTATATGTGCTCAAACCTAATTCAATTGCTTTCAACCAAATATAAACCATTTCATTCAATTTCCATGGTTTGCAACTCAATTTTTTTACATTCCATTGATTTTAATCTAAACAAGCTTATATTCACTTCAAATGATTCAGAATCAATTTTATTTAATCTCCATTAACTCATAGCATTTTAATTACTTTTAATTTAGGCCGAACGACAACCAATTTTATGCAGTTTTGTCAATATTCGTTTAATTGAGTAGTTATTCCAGTTTATAACTACTTTAAATAAATTTTCAACTCATTCCGTATTTCTTCCATTTTATTTCTAATTTATTAACCAAACATTTATTTAGCTTGACGCATCCCATTCTTATATACTTCTAGCCATTCCCAAATTAATTCAATCCAAGCTTTTATTTAATGGGCTTTCACTTTTATTCGAAGCCAAGCTTCCATAAATTTTAAACTTATGTTAATTTACTTTAATTTATTCAAACATCAAACTTAAGTTTACTTCTATTTGATTCTCATTTAATCAACTTCCATTAAATTTAGTCAGCACATCAATTTTAAATTTTAATTTCAAATTCTCCTCAATTTATCAAAATAATATTCAAGCACAACTTAACTCATTTGCACTTCAAATTAATATGCCACCGAATTTAAGTTCATTCTGATAATCCAATTCCAATCACAACTTTGGTTTAATTTCTTATTCTATCAGACTTCATCCATTTATTATTTATCTCAATTAACCCATTTTAAAATTTTCATTTATTTACTTAATTCATTATCGAGTTTATTTTATTAATACAAAGCCATTCTCGAACTATTTCTACTCATCTGGATTTTATTAGCAACTCAAACCATTTCTATTACAATTCTCTTCCATTATATCCAGTTTACTTACAAATTTCATTAAATATTATTCAAATTACACTTGAATTTATTTGTAATTCAAACCATCTCATTTTCAATCCAACTCTGTTTTATTTTTATTTTACAACATCTCCTCTTATTTATTTCATTATCAAATCCAAGTCGAATTCCATTTACAATTTGAATTCATTGTCAAATTCCATTATTAACTTACCATTTATTTTATTTCCCCAAGTTAAATTTTATTAATATACTCAATCAAATAATTATTTAACCAATTAGCTTATTTCCAACTTCTAAATCAATATTCGATTTTAATTACAAAATCACTTCATTAAAATTCCCGAGTTTCAATTTTATTTTAAAATTTCAGTTTGGTTTCCCTCAATTTTCCAAAATTCCAACATCTTTACTTAAAAATTTTAGAAATGCTTTTAAATTCACATCATACTTAATAAAATAGCCCTTTATAAAAATACTTCTTATGACTCGATGTTTCAACTAGTCCATCCTCATTCACACAGAAATTCGGTCATACGTTGATCAGGCGTAGGACTGTAAATCTATAAGTACTTGGTAAACCCGTTTTCAACACCCAGTGAAAATATTTGGAAAATAATCTATTGAAAATATTGAAAGTATTTTGAAATAGAGGAAATATCTTTGGTGAGAATGCTCTGGAAATCATCACCCCCATCCATGGTCACAGTTACATTCCAAGGTTACATTGCCATCGCAGCAAAAGTCCATGTAACTGCGGACTCTCCGCGGCCTCTCGATTACGCCATGGATCCCACACAATAGATCACAGTTACATCCAGGGTTACGTTGCCGTCACAGAAAAAGTCTATGTAACTGCAGGCTCTCCGCGGCCTCTGATTTTCGCTATCAAAATGAAATCTCTCCACTCCTACATAGGTCGCAGTCTGCCGATATAAAATCAAATGCAGACTGTTGGCTCTCAACGACACACACGACTTTCACTATGGTATACACTACTCATAATCCCCAGGAACTAGTTTTGTCCGGACTCCTCACAGGATCAACTTTAGAACCCCCCTTTGGGGCTCAAGGCAGCACCACCCAGTGGCACTCCTAAGAAGTTCATTTCAAGGGAGCGCCTTTTTCCCCAGAGCCACCATCAAAACATTTTATACTATACACATATAGTATCTTCAAATCATACACCTGGTATGATATCATACAAAGCTCCTTTACATAGAATCGATTATTCCAAAATCGATAATTCTCAAACTATGCTTTTCAAATTCAATATTGATTTTACTTAAAAATCAAAAGCCTTTCCAAATCCAAAGGTTCCCACAACCTTTTTAAAATCCTCATAAGATCCTTTATATATATTCAGATATATAAAATTTAAAAACTTGGATCATTTCAACCTCGTATAAAAGTCCTTCGTACTTCAAACCCCTTCAAAAAATCCTTTTGTTTTGGCAATAAATTTAACAAGGAAAGATTTATCTTATATAACAAAGATATATAACTTTGTTTGTTCAAAAAAAATATTCAAATTTGGTTTCTCTTTCCAATATCAATTTCATTCAAATCCGTACAATGTACACTCATCATCCGTACGCTATACCAATCTGATCGCTTACTCGATCACATAATTCATTTCCAAACTAGTATCGCCCACTCGACTTCCTAGTGCGGACACAAATCTAGTTTCTTGATCAAAAACCGTCATTCTCCTTGCATAGCCATAACTATGATAGAGAATATCCAGAACTAATCAACGATCCATATCCAGGTTTGCCGTCGAAAATCGAGTGGAAAATCCCAACCCGGATCGATAAGCTATCTCGAAATTCTGTGCTCGAATCTAGATCAAATCACTATGCGAATAGAATAATATATGTACATCCTACATATTAATTACCATTGATTATTAGCCAAATCAATTTCCTTTCTATTCAAATTTCCTTAAATTCCCCTTCACTTATTTACAATTGCCTTAATCCCCATTTGGATTATCACTTCAATTCTTATCTCAGTTGGGTATTTAACTCAATAACAGTTTGAACTCCGACCAGTTTAGAAAATAGCTTAAAAATCGAAAAATAGATAAGTAGTTGAAAAATAATTATTAGTTTGCAAAACAGCTATAAAATAGTTAACTAATTATAAAATAGTTGAATAGTTTCAGGAATTTTTAAATAATTGCAAAATAGTCGTAAATGGAAATTAGTTTATGAAATAGTTGAAAAATAGCAATTAGTTTAGAAAGCAGTTGAAAATGGTTAAATAGCTCCAAAAATAATGGTAAAACAAATATAAAATAAGTTAGATTTAAGAAAGAAAAGTGGTATATATTAAATAGCTTAGAAAAATAAGTTTGTATTAAAACAATTTATTTAAAATAGTCAAGAGTCAAACTGTACACTACCCCTACAATTCAATGTACACTTCAATTTAAATTGATCCAATTCTAATTTAAATAGCTCCAATTTCCATTGAGATTTATTTAATCCCAAGGCAACTTCAATTCTATTTAATTCCAACTAAATTCAATTTGTACTAATGAAATTTAAATTTAAATTTTAACCCATTTTGAATTATATAAATTTGAGTTAAATCCTCAAAGGTTGGTTTAACCCTTTAAACCATATTAATTTTTTATTCAAAGTTTTATAAACAATTTAATTTCTGAGTCCAATTCTCAAAATTCCATTTTAAATTATCTTAACTTATGTATTGCAAGGTTCAAATAAGAGTTGAATACAATTTTATTTTAAAATTTTAATTTATTACTAAATTTTATCTTCCTTTTTGAAGCCGGTTCTTAAACAAGTTTATTTTACAATTCAATGGTTCAAATTTTTAGTTCAAGGTAATTCCATACCCTTAATTCCAAATGAAAGTTTAACTTCCCTTTTTCTCGATAATGGATATATCACCACACTTCATTTCTATTCCATTTAAACCAAACCAATTCACAATTTAAAGATTTTTATTAACAATAGGATGATATCATCCAATTTATTTTAAAACGTTATCCATTTTCGATTTTAAATCTCAAACCCGTTTTGAGATCACCCAAATTCCCAATTCAAATCAACCATTTAACTTTCCAAGTTCTATTCCAATTTCATCTTGAAATTTCCAATGCGGGTTGCTTGTTAACTTATTTAACTTTTCCCAATGTTAAATTTCAATTTACTTAATCTAATCAACCTTACTCAAGTTGAATTCCCGCTTCAAATTTCAAAATTCTTTTCCTCTTATAAGTTCAAAACTTATATTACTTATATTACATCACATTTCAGAGAAAAATCAAAACTCAACACCTTAGAGTTTATTTCCAATTATCTTTGATATCATGTATATCCATACATATATACATATTTATTTCTTGGCCCTTCCAGCCACATTTTAAAATTTTAAACCACCCTTGGTTTCAAATTCAAATGAATTTTTAAACAACCCATTGTTTGCAACAAGTCCAGTTATCTAAATAATACTCATTTATTATTCTTCCTTTATTTTGAAACCAAATTTCAAATTCTAGGATTAGATTTAGAATTTCATTTTCAATCACTTAAATTTTAATTTAGTTGTATTTCTATTTCTACTTAATTTAATTCCAATTCAAGACTTCAGTTTGGTTGTATTATATTACTTCTTAGTTTTCATTTCCATAAATTTAGCAACCAATCGCTTTAATATCTATTAGAAGGAAATATTTCTTTATATATCAAAATATATTTTATATAAAATCATTTAAAATATTTTTATAAGAAAATAAAAAGTACGCGCTCATATATATTTATATACTCAACTCATTCTAGAGTACTTCGAACTCTAGTTAATGAGAAATCCCCACCAGAGCCAAGGTTCTCGCTTAACCTTTCTGCTCTGATACCAACTGTAACGACCCAAAATTTTCGATCCCGAAAATTCCAGATAGTTATGAAAAAGAAGAAAGAGATAGAAGAAGAAGAAGAACGGAAACAACATCTCACATTCGCAGTGGATAAAATACAACAATAAATAATAACAGTTTACAAAAGAATATTAGATCTTCGATTACATTTAATATACATCAGAGTTTCACATATATATGCAGTCACTAAAAATATACATGTATCATGTCGCATATTAACGAATATATAAATACAGCGGAAGTACTCTATACGCTTCTGCCATCCAGCTCGCCTCCTGAGCTCCAGAACGTAACTACCTGAAAATCTGTAATACTCGGTCTGACCCGAGCATTACACCAAAGTAACACCCGGGTCAGGCTGGAAACCAGCATGAGTAAACCCAACTGACATGGAATACCAAAGAAATCAACTTTTATAAAACCCGGGGTAACTCAAACCAAATTTACAATTTCACAATATGTGTTAGACATAACTATTTCACACATCCATTTCCTAAGTACCAAAGCTTAAATTTAAATAGTCCAATTCCTTTAAATCACTTCACTCCAGCATATAGATTTCACATATCAATCCATAAAAATATTTGAAGTGGTTTTCGAGTATTTCCCAATACCCGATCCCAGCCTCTACGAGTCTCACATCATCCTATCCCAAGTTATCCAAATGATAAACACAACATTTCAAATTAGAGATATCAACTCATTCAAAGCGTCCAATACCCATCACTCATTCATAAGAAAATTTTATCGCTTCCAAATTAATTCAATTAATTCTAATTGAATTTCTAACCTCCAATCACCTAGATTCATTATCTGGTCAATTACTTAATTCAAATCAAATAATTTAATCATCCCGTCAATATTTAGCTTAATTAATCAACCCGAGTTAATTATCCTTCAATTCCGTTCAAGCGTCTATCCTTAATTAACTTCTCAAATATTAATTATACTTAACCAAAAATCAATAAGTAATCTCAATTTCTTCATGAACAATTTAGCTATTATAGTTACATTAATCTTTAATTACTTAGATTAACCTCACATAAGACACGAATTAATGATTAATCAATCTTTAATTACGTCATTGATTATATAAATTAACGATTTCCAATTATAATTTAATTTATCCTAAACTAAATTAATTTCATTAAACAATTAATCATTTATTAAACTACAAATAATAATCATTCTTGATTTATCTCAACCTTTAAATTAACTATCTATTTATTTACTCTTTTAAATAAACCAACTTCCCCTTAACTAATCGTCTTAATTCATCTCCTGATTAATTACACAAAGTAATTATATTTTATTTTAATTTAGTTAAGTAGTTATTCATCAAACCATCCGTTGATTACTCTGAATTAATTAAACTTCATTAATTAACTTAATCCATTATTAATTAATTCTAAACCCTTAATTACAAAATTAGTTAACCCAAATTATAAATAAATTGAACTAATTAATTGTTTATTTTAATTTCACTTCAAATTTGATGAATCAGAAATTATTAAGCCCAAAACAACATTAGGATGAAATCATTCTCTTATTTATAACATTTAATCTAGACAATTTAAAACCCCGAACACTTCAAGTCAATCACAATTAACTCGAGAAACAACCAAATCTAAAATCACTAGATCATCAGTACACATCCAGATAATTCAATCATTCATCCACTTATTTAAATTTAACCATTTAAACCTAACTAAATAAATAAAAATCAACCAGAGTGAGATTTACTCACCTTTGATCTCTGAATTTGCAATCCACTTTATTCTTGACTTGGTTTATCCACATTTTCGACCTTGTATAAATAATTATATGATTTTGTTAATATTTGAATCAAGTCAAACAATTAAATTTTCGTTTCCTAAATTTAATTAATTAACAATTAAATTTTAACTGATGATTTACTTCAATTACTGATTTAATTTTAAATCAAAGGATTAAAATTTTAAACTAATACTTTTATTTTTTTAAACCCATTTCTTTTAAATAAATTTAAGAATTAAATTGTCTTAACAACTTACTGTTAATCAATAATTTTTAATTTTTTTTTTCAAACTAACATGAAATAATTTTCCCAGTAAAAACATGTCTAATACAAAAAAATAAACATACAGAAGTTATACCTCATTGAATCCAGATTGAAACTCACGAAACCCTAAATGCGTCGAACCCCTCCATCAATCATCGTGACATCGCCATACTGCACGAGCCCCCCTCCAATCGATCGCCATGAATCTTTGAATCGCGAGCTGTCAACCTCGTAAACCCTCGCCCAAATCAAACATCGCGCGCCGCGATCCACCCAGACAACCGAAACCCTAAACCCCCCCCTTTCAACCAATCGCGACTGCGCATCATCCTCCCCAGCTCGAGTTCGAGCTTGATCGTGCCCGCGTCGCCATGTTTTGGATTTTTTTTATTCGAATGCTTCGGCCATTCTTTATATATATATATATATATATATATATATATATATATATATATATACGATTTTGTTATCTACATCTTCATTAGAGGGAGATGGGGAATAGAAATAAGTGGATGCGAGGCTTCTCGAGCACGAGTAAAAGAAAATATCTTTGACCCCTTTGATTTTAAATTTTATTATATTATAAAATTTCAAAACTTCCCGTAAAATGCCAATAAGAATTTCGAACTCCTCTTAAGGAATGACGTGAGGAAATTATAAGGTTTTATCCACATTCTGAACCCAAATGGGACGTGTTTTGGAGGCTAATTTGAAGTATGTGCGAGTCACGGAATCAAACGATCGATGTTAAATTATATTGATTAAAATATATCTAAGCGTTTCGAGCTGCCAGGGGCAAACGACAACTCCGATGGCTATGAAAATTGAAATCCGATAATAAGTAACTATTACGGATCCAACGGAACTAGTTTCGTCGAATTCCAAGACTGTGCCTCAGAAGGCTATTTTTAAATTCAATTTAAACGATATATTTTTAAAATTGAACAAATTGCCTTTAAATTGAATTTCACCCATTCTATTATCTTCAGAATCATCCTTATAAATTTTATAAGCCTTCAAATTATTTTTAACAGGCTTAAAATTCCAGATTCCACATTTCACCCAGTTTCAAATTATATAATTCAATAGCTTAATTATCAAGTAAATATTAATATCTTGAATTGAATTAAAATTACCTTTTAAATATTTTAAAATCAATTAACTGTTCAAATTTAAATTGTTAGAAATTTCGAGTCGTCACACTATTGAACATGGTACCTATAGTAGGCATACGATAATGGTCGTATGTTGGCTAAGATTTATATTATAATTTCGAAATGTTTTCCTACACTTTGCACATATAGTAATAATATCAAAGAAATTTGTGTATCAAGCATGTTTGACTATCATAAGGAGAAATCTCCTCCGATTCTGCGTTTGCGTTGTGTGTGTTTGCGGGAGACCTTATGGTAGTTACATTTTCTAAAAGCATTGCGGATCTATATTTAAAATATTTCTTTGTTTGTTTTTAAAGATATAACTGTTTTAAGTTCTCACACCAGTCCCATGACTGACCTGGAGTTTATTGTTCCCTTCCTAAACTCTGGGTGCCCATCATTTTCCACGCGGGCAGTCTTGAGTCAGGTATCAGGTTATTCTGGAATTCAGGAGTTGCTGTAGAGATCAGGAGCAAGCTGGATGGCATGGCGTATCAGCTAGTATATAGTATTTCTTTTCTGCTATTTGTTGTTGTAAACTCTGATAATGTAATGTAATGTGATGTAATGTAATAACTGATACAGTTCTTTTTATTTAAAGATTATTCATTTATCTATTGTATGTTGTTCCGCTACGATTGTGAGATTATGCTATTGTTTCGATTGCTTCTTCTTTCTTTCTTTCTTTCTTACTTCTTCTATCTTCTACCTTTTCTTTAACCCTAACTGTTCGATTTTCCGGCATTCGATCGTTCTGCAGTTGATACAGTGGATGTATTAATGTCGACTTTCGAGCGTCGAAAATCGTAATCCTTACACGAATGGGCTTGAAACTTATAAAAATTTGAAATTTGTAATAATAAAAATTTAACTTAAGAAGATTTAAATTAAAGTAAAATAAATATACTTATACATGTGTTAAACTTACTATTTATTTTTAAAGTAGTGTATTGTGGTGGTAAATTTGTTTTATTAACTTATTAAATTATTTTAGTTACTAGAAATTATTTATATTAGGAAAAGTAGTTTAAAAATAATTGCTATTTTAATCTAAAAGGTAATTCATTTTTTTGTTTAGTTCAAATGGTAATAAACCATAAAATGTTTGTACAAGATCCAAAATCGTGAAGGAGATAGCCGGTTTGGATCCGATTGCAAATTAAAAAGACAAAGATGAGTCAATCTCACTCAAATTGGATTATCCGTTAATTTAAATAGTTAAAAATTAAATTATTGGTTGATTGCTTGAATTGATTATTTATTATCAATCTGGATGAGATATTATATACATATATACATACATACATACATATATATATGTATGTATGTATGTATATATATATATATATATATATTGGAGTGATTGATATTCCCGCATTATATAGCAGATGAGACCCTATGTTCCCCGCATAATAGCGGATGACCCTATATATCGCGATGTACCGCCTTGAAGGGGGATTAGTATTTTATTTGTTGACAAACATCTGTGGATGGATGGAAACAGGTTGGAGGGATCCAATTGGATTCCTCAAAAAAATTATTGAATTTATTTTCATATTCAGTTATATGAAATGTTGAATAACATGTGATATTATGTTGGAAAATTTATTTATTTGATGTTGATATATTATTGGATATATTATGGCATTTTAAAAATATAAATATTGAATTTTAAAAGGAAAAATGTAAAGTAAGACAATTATAGCAAGAATGGATAAATTTAAAGGGAAAGAATTGGGAGAATAAAATAGTTTGATTTTAAATCCCATATAATAAATTCCGGGATATGGAAAAAATTAGGATTTTGAATAAATGTAAAAAAAGGGGAATTTTAAAATAAGGGCAGAAGCAATGTTGTTTTGTAAGTACGAAGGAATATATTTTTCAAATTCAAGATTTAAACGAGTTAGAAAAAATAAAAGGAAAATTTTGGAAAAGAGAATGAAATTGGTATTTCAGATTTAAATGAGGTATTAAATCAAAATAAAAGTGTAAAACCGAAATTAATAGATTTTGGAATAAATTTGGGTAAATCAAAATAAGTTTTAAAATGGAACTAATTCAGAGAATCGATTAAGTGTTTTGGAATCTGTGATTTAAAGGAAACAAGGGTATGGAAATTATAAATTGGGTATATAAATAAAGTGAAATATTTAACAGTGCATAAATTTGGACGTATAAATTCACGGTAGGAATTTATAAGAAAAGTGTAATTCGTTTTAAAAATAAAAAGGTGCTTTTATTTTCAAAAGTGTGGAAAAGAAATTTAAGGGATTAAGACGTACGTTAAATTGGGATAAATCGAGAAGGATTTATAAATGATGAGATGGGATATATTGGAATGAAAAGTGTATTTTCCTGAAAGGCCAAGTATAATTTCAAAGGAGATTTTTATGTATAAATTAGAAACTTTGAAAGTGTTTGAAAAGAATGTTTTAGAAAAAATTATTATTTAGTTGTTTTAAAATTGTTAAAGTAAATATTTATTTAAGTTAATTATAATAGTAATTATTTTTAAGTGTTAAATTAGTATTATTGTAACGACCCGACTTTTTGGACAGTTTAAATCGACGATCAAATACACATGTCGATTCCAAACCATTCAAAAGGGCAGATAGTTATTGGGGTAAATAAGAAAAGAAAAGAAAGAGAAATAAAGGAAATGAAACAACACAGAATCTCGCAGCGGAACGATCAAATATAATAGTCAAATAAACAGTTCATGAAGCTGTCTACTATACTTTGACAATTATTTATACAACTTTTGTCAGAGTTTATACATATACAACAGAACAATTAAATAATGCAGCAGATAACATGATGCAAGGGTAATAATAGAAATAGTATACCAAATCTTCGTCTTCGTCCTCCAGAATAGATCTTCAAAATCTGAAAACTCAGGACTGACCCGAGCGTAATGAAAAGACAAAACACTCGAGCCAGGACTAAATACCCTTATGAAGGTTAAATCAATCGCAAATAAATATGAGTGCAACGGCGTCGGAGATGTTTACGGGGTTTGACATCTCCTATCCAGTGTCAACGTGCGTGCAATAACTTAAGAGATGTTACGGGATTTCCATCTCACAAGGATCCATTAAATTATCTACTATGTAGTAATATACGCTAAGTAGATAATTCCTATCAGTAATATAAAGTATCAAAATAGCGTTAAGGCGTTACCATAATCCCCCTTAACACATTTTATATTCCCAAAAGCATATACAAGACTGTAGTTTCCCCAAAACCGGAAGTCACTAGAGGGCAATCCATATACTCAAGGTACAAATCAAAATGTAGTGGTCGCGAATAGGATAATCAGTATGACAAGGTACATGAGGCGATACCAACTAGGATACTAGTAGTTGCGTGATCCGGACTGATGTTGGGCATAGCCAGCAGCTACCCCAACACCGCGAAACAACACTCCGAAATCAAGGGTGCACCCAAATCGCATCACAAATGTAATAGATATGGTATCGAAGAAGCGTGTCCGCTAGAGGTGGCGAACCTCAATGGCCCGGCGTGGCTCCTGTTTTAGTCATGTCAGGGGTCATCCAATAATCGTTCTCTTTCTTCAGTCAACGCGTTCACCAAACCATCCACTTCATTCTGGATCAACACTCCGCGTATAATAGTTATTAAAGTGGTGTTCGGTATCGACAAAGAGTATGTCCATATTCGATCCCGGTCTCTTTAATAACTATGTATTATTACACCGTTGGCTCTTTTACATTTCAAATCGATGCATAATTGATATCAAAATATCATATTCGCTTCAAAAATCAAATCCACTTCAAATATCATCGCATCTATTCAAATGTAAGATTCCGTTTCAAAAATCATTTTTTTCGCATCAATATCTCATTTCGTTTCCAAAATCACTTCGAATTTCAATTCAAGATGCAACTTCATTTAACTCAATTCGTATTTAATTTAAGATTTAAATATACACATTTCACCTTATTGACCAGCTTAGGATTTTAGAAAAATAGTTTTAAGAAGTTTAAAAGTAGTTTTTAAATAATTAAAATAGTTAAAATACTTTAAAGTCTTAAAATGGATTTGAAATAGATAAATTTAGTTCAAAATAATTTAAATTGGGTTAAGTAGATTTAAAATAGATTAAAATAGTTTAAGTATTCAAAATGGTTTATATATAACAGAGTAAATTGGAAAACAAAATAAAACAGCTTCAAAATCAATCCATTTCAATTATAACTTCCCAATTCAAATCAATTTCAATTTCCATTTTACCGATTCAATTTCGATTTTTTTTTATTCAAATCAATGCCAACTTTGACTTCAAATTAATTCGATTTTACATTCACCTTCAACTTATTCAATTTCAATTTATATCGATTCGGAGCTTGATTTTTCAAAATATATGTTTATAACACTTAACAAAATTATCTTTCAATATTCAAGTTTTAAAACCCAATTACAAACATGGTTCAATTTCAAGCTCAATTTCAAAATATCTTTTTACATCTCTTTTACTTAGTAAGGTTAAAGCTCGAAGTGATGATCAATCTTTAAAACAAATAAATTTTCGAAATTCAATCATATCCAAATTTTAAATCTCAAAGTCTCAACTTAAATTATTTAACTAAATTCTTTTAACCAAAATTTATTTCAACATTCCTAACTCAATTTTTCGATAAATTCGATATCTATAAATTGATTTCTATTTATAACTTTTAAATCAAACAATAAATAAATTTCAAATCGACGTTTTCAAAATTTATTAATTTAGCCAATTCGGTGTCCGGATATAATTTTCTATCCTATGGCCAAGTAGTAATTTATTTCAATTAAATGTCAGCGATGAATATATATCACTTAAATAAATTCACAGTTTCATACGTATGCATAACAGTATATATATATAAGCAAATAAACATCCAAACATTTAAATATCAACCAATAACATCCATCAAAATACATCATCCAATAGGCAATACAATTTGTGACGCCCCACCTCTATACCCACGCTAGCCAAGAACACTACGGTGTAGTGCTGCCAACTAGCGCGGAGAATAAGGTGTTGAGGAGCGACCATCCATGTAATATCTTATCACACGGTGGCTATAAAATAATCTTCGGAAACAAATATAGAAGTAAGCATAACATGCGAATCAATCACAGATATCCATATCACAAAGGCGGAAAGAGATATGAATATATATCACATAAAAGTGTACACCAGAGTAGTGGTCTAAAAAGATCCACGATAATACAAAAGAATAGCAACGCGTGCTATACAAAAGAATACAACTATGAGTCTATATCTCAAGTGTAAACAACAAAAGCTGCTAATCTAAACAAGTAGCCAAAAGTCTGAGTAGTGAATCACTGGGGGAGGAGTCAAGCAGTAGCACCTGTAACATCTCGGTCTGACCCGATTATTATTTATAAGAAAATAATAAACGGATCAGTCTAGCTATAAATATCAGATGACATGATATAAAATAAAAGATATGGCATAAACATAAAATATCCATACTGACATACTACTATAAGTATGCAAATAATGATCAACAGGAGATCAACCGATAAGAGATAAATCAAGATCACAAGAATCTTCTCAAAGATCCAAAGAGGGCATCATACCCTAAACTTGTACTCATAACAAGTCAATGACATAAATTCCAGAAATCAACACGAGAAATCCAGAAATCATAAAAAGGGAAAGAGGCCTATCACATGACGATCCGAAGACCATGGGGAGCTACCCCACATGTGTGAATGGAATCACACAGATTGAGGTCAAGACTAACCAAAAAGCAGAAAGGTATGTGTGAATGGAATCACACAAGTGGTGTCTAGTCTAACCTTGCAATGAAAGAGACATCGCGCAATTGCTAGTCTAATTCATAAAGCGATCATCAAGATCAACGAGAAGCGTCAATTACACTAAGCTAGTAAATATAGAAGTTTAGCTTCATGTCCCATAACCACTTGCTTAACTTAAATATTTACGAACAAACTGTAAATCTTCACTAATAAAATTGTCACAAGAGGTTCAATCGAACAAGTCCAAGAATTAACCGACGAAGTGAACGCTAGCGTTTCATACCACTTGTTTTACTAAGTCGTTTAATTAGATTTCTCATCCGAGTGAGGTAAAGGCTTGTATATACTAATAGATTGAAAAACGGTTTAAGAAAAGAGCTTTGTTATTAAAAATAGAGTTGAAATCATTTTGTTGAAAGAGTTTTGATATTTATTACTAGTATTGAAACCTTTATATTATAAAGTGACAAAACACAGAAGCAATTGTAGAAACAATCATTCACAAAAATCGCATACGGAGATGTGAATAAAATCCAAGGAAATCAGCTCAATGTTTTTCAGATAAGATCCCCTACGGAGGGGGGGTCCAGGGGGGTGGCAACCCCCCAAGGTAGGGGTGCGGGGGCAACGCTACCACTTACGGGGTTCGACCTGCCCGGTCAGGTCGCGGGGGTCCGGGGGCAGCGCCCCGACCAAAACGGTACGACCTAGTGAAGACAAAATAAGGTCTAACGACCTAAGGGGAATAGGGTCGAGCGACCTAAGGGTTGCGACCTAACACAATGGCCGAGCGACCTAACTGGAGTTAAAGGAGGCAAGCGACTTAAGGTCCAACGACCTACGACTCAAGCAAGCCGAGCGACCTAGTGTGGAGGGGTTGAGCGACTTATGGAAGGCGAACGACTTAACAAGGTTCGCGGGCTAAGGATGAGCGACCTAACAAGGTTCACGACCTAACGGAGACGAGATCATGCGACCTAAAGTGGTTCGCGACCTAAAGGGGAACGACCCATCGAGTTATAGGTCTAACGACCTAACGGTTTAAAGGTCATGCGACCTAAAAGTGAAACGACCTAAGGTCGAAAACAAGGTCACGCGACCTAACAGGAAACAAGGTCAAGCGACCTAAGGGGTTACGCGACCTAATGTAACACGGGTCAAACGACCTAAGGCATCACTGGACGAACGACCTAACTGCTTAAGCGACAGGCGACCTAAAGAGGTTCGCGACCTAATAGGGTTCGCGACCTAAAGTCTTTCGACCTAAGGGTATATAGGTAACACGACCTAAAGATGTCGCGACCTAAAAATAGAAAGCATGGCCGAACGACCTATCGAAGTAGAAAGGCATGCGACCTAACGGTCAAAAGGCCAATGACCTACGACCTAAAAGCCATACGACTTACGACCTAAAAGCCATACGACCTACGACCTAAAAGCCATACGACCTACGACCTAACGTGAAACGACCTAACTCCGAAGTGAAGATTCAAGGCAGTGCGACTTAGCGCGATAACACGCGAACGACCTAAGGGTTAGGTCGCGAGCGACCTAACTCCGAACACCAAAAATGGCCAGAACGACCTAAGTGCAGAAAATTCATCAAAACGCTAAAAATTGGAGTTTTTCGCCAATCCAATCCAAACCAAATGCTAATGTGCATGCAAAAGTGATAGGGAATCATTCCCAACAGTTCAATATAGTTATAGACTAGATTTGTGAGATAAAAATCTCACCTTTGCTCCAAAACCCAATGAAAATGAAGAACAAAGCTTGAAGGCAAATGGAGAAGCAACCACAAGCTTGAATCCGATGTCTTCTTCTTGAATTTGGAGTTGAATGTTGGAGTTGCAATAAAACAAAGACTTTGGAGTTTTAATTTCTCATTCCATTCACCATTTTTGTTGAAGCTTTAGTGTTAGGAAATGAAATGAAGCAATGAAGAAGAAGGGGGGTGGAACTTGGGCCTAATGGGCTAAAAGTCCAAACCAAAGGCTCGAGTGAAAAAGTGGTGAAATTCCACTAACCCCAAACATATCAATGTTTATACTTAGAAGATTGCAAACGACGTTTCGAACTCAATGGAAGTGGTCTCGAGTCCTAATTTGACCGTTTGCAAAAAGTAGCTTCGGACCAAAATCCGATTAACGATAAAATATTTAAATAAAATATTTAAATATAAAAATCGATAAATATGCGGGTTGTTACACAATTCATGTAAATTTCATAGTAATCAAGGTCAGGTAATTTAATCGCAATTCAATTTCAATTCCACTTTAACTGTCAATTTAATTTTTTTATGATTAATTCAAATGACAATCCATATGACAATTAAATTCTATCAAACAACAACAATAAAATCATAACACTTCATAATGTCAAATTTTACTAGCATAAAAATATTTAGTACGTTGTGAGCGTTATAAAACACTCACCTTGATTTTTCCGATTTTAAATCAAATCGAACGACGTTCGATTTAACCCAAAATTTTGATGACTCCAAACAGTTCCAATCCAGCTTCATAGCGTAGAGCTCGTCGAAACGATTCCAACGCAAAAAGTTTTGTCGAAATTCAACCTCGTAGCAGAAAGTTATGATAGTTTAAAGTTTATTCGAATTTCAATATAAATAAAATTTACAACTTTAATTTAATTTTACCCTCCAATCCATCACAGTCGTCCACCCCCTTCTAGCAAAATCACGGCCGTGACTTTCATCTTCCTCCCCTACAGGTAACGCACGCGAGCTAAACCCATTAGAGCCGCCACCTAGGGTTGATTTATACACCCTCCTCGTCGACTTCCAGAGCAATCAGCCACCTCCAACAGAACGAGCATCAAACGAGCTACCACCGCCCATCACCATCTGAAGCTCAGCCACCCCCTCGACTTGATATGCGTGCATGAATACGTCACGAACGTGGCCATCTCGCGCCTCCAAATGATGACGATAACCCATCATCTTCGTATGAAATTGAAAATCTCTCAATGCTCTACGTTCTTCGTTTAGAAAGTTTCTTGAATCGATGCTTAGATATGAAGAGATTAAGGGAAGAAGATGGGTGCTTTCTAGCCATTGATGCTTAATGGAGGCGGCCTGCAGCTAATTTGAAACCCTAGTTTAAATTTTTTTCTAAATTATGAAGATAAGGGGCTATTTATAGGAAACGGCGAATTCTCTTCATTCCGGATTTTCCGAACTCCGATTTACGCACGGTGACCGACGTTTCTAGGGTTTATCCTGCTTTCCGGACACAATGGAATAGGTTTCGGAAGCTAATTCGATCGTATGCGCGAGTTACGGAAATAAACGATCAATTTAAATTAAATCGATTTAAACTAATTTCTAGACGTTTTGGCTTGCCGCGGACAAACGGTAAATCCGATTGACACGAAATTTGAAATCTTACAATAATATCACATTACGGATCCGATGAAACTGGTTTCGTCGAAATCCGAGACCGTTTGCAAAATGGCTATTTTCCAATCGATAATTAAATATTAAAATATTCAATTTTCACAAATTTACTTTTAATTCGATTTTAAAAGTTCTACAACATCATTATAACTTTAATATGATAAAATAAAATTTTACAAATCATTTTTAACCATATTAAACCAGTTATTCAATTATCCAATAATTTCCAATTTTAAAATCTTATTAACTCTATTATCAATCCCAATGTAACTTACATTCACTTTGGAAACCAATTTGAATCATATTAAATCAAATTTAAATTATTCACTCTATTTTCATATATTAAATTTCAATATCAAATTAATCACATCAAATTCAAAATTTAATTATTCAAACATTTGTAATATTAAATTTTAAACAAATTTGATTATTCTTAAATCACTATCTTTTGAAATATTCAAAACAAACTTAAAAATTTAACTTTTGAAATGAATTAAAATTATAGAACAACTATTTCCATTATACGGTTATTCAATTCCCATTATTTATTTATTCAATAAATTCCAAATATTAAATTTAAACAATTTCGCTTATCCAATAATTCATTATCTCTTGAAATATTGAAATTGAACTTATAAGATTCAACCTTTAAAACAATTCACAATTTAGAACACTATTTTCATTTTACAGTTATTCAATTATTCAATAAGTTTTAAATATTTAATTTAAACAATTTACCTGTTCAATACTCAATATTTGATTTAAATAGATTTTCTTATCAATCAATTACTCTATTATACCCAATGAATTCAACATTTATTATCCTATTCAACTTTTGATTGCAAAGGCATTCACTAAGTAACTTTTATTTTTCATTACTTGGATAATTATTGTTGCAATTCATTCCAGTTATTATTATTCTACACGAATTACAATTTTTTTCTAACACTAAATCACGAAATCTTATTAAATTAGCTATTTTAATTATCGAAAATTTACGGGTCGTTACACTCTCCCCCACTCAAAACTTTTCGTCCCCGAAAAGGAAAAAGAAGGGAAAAGGAACTAAGTATAGAATTCAACATTAGATATATTTATTCAAGGTTACTAACTTATAAAACAATGAAATTCCATTTATAAAGTCATTACTACACTTTTACTAAGCTATTCCAAATGCCTTTCTAACTTTAAAGTTAGTTATCAAAACAAGTTATAAATTTTTTTTTTAAAACTTGAAAAATTTTCTAACACCCGGATTTTACGGAAAATTTCGGCAGAATCTCCTTTGCGCGGCTCGATCGGTACAACTACAAAACGCCTCTACGGGCCCCAAACCAACAAAAGAAAATCCAAAAGCCAAGTGGCACATCAATAATCACCAAATCCAATGATAAAATAAACATGTACCTTATATTTTTATTAGCGAGCATATACGAATAATATAGCGAGAAAACGAGCTCCAAATGCGAAGCAAGCGCAATCCGCACCTACTAAACACTCAACAAACTATGAGAAACATGCATATATGAAAATAATATCAATATACATCATATAGCAACATAACAACTACATGTGCCAACATAGCAAATGCAACACAACAACAAATGCAACCATCAATCAACTATCATCCAACTATCATCCAACAAATCCATAACCAATCATTATAAATTCACTTCTCATTAATATTTATTGACTTGGTTTTCAATTTTAATCACAGTTGATTCATTAACATTGGAGTTTACTAACATTCATTCTCAATTCAATTAGTTAACATTCACTCATTTATATTTACATTAATTCACTTCCAATTTGAATCAAATTAAATTCTATTCAAATACATTTAACTTCCAATTTGATTTCAATGATTTATAGCTCTCAATTTCAATAACACTTAATGAATTACATACAATCAACTAACAATCATATAACAATCAAATCATACCCAACATAACCAAGTTATTAATTTTACATTCCATTTGGTTTATCTCTTTTATATATATGTATATCCTGTTATAAAATTTTAAAAGAGTCATTTTTTTTTAGCATCTTAAATTTCCAATATTAACTTTAATTAAGTCCGTAAGCCGTACATATATCATCCGTGAGCAATATCAATCTAATCGCTTATTCGATCACACCATTTCGCTTCCAAACTAGTATCGCTCACACGACTCTCTAGTGCGGACTCAGATTTGGTTCCTTGATTGGAAACTATTACTCTCCTTGCATAGCCATATACTATGATAGAGAATTCCAGAATCAAATTAAAAATCCAAATCTAGGGTACGCCGTCGAAAATCGAGTGAAAAATCCTAACTTGGATCGGTATAAATCATCTCGAAATTTTGTGCTCGAATTTGGATCAAATCGTTATGCGAATAAAATAATATACGTACAATCTTACGTATTTCCTTCCAATGGATTTTCTATCCAATTTATCTATACTAAATTATTTTATTGACTTCTTTTTTTTTCCACTTAATTACTCACAGTCCATTATTCAGTTAGTATATTCATTTTTTTACATAGCATATTCTTTAACATTATCTTTCTTAAACATCATATCATAGAATTTGCTTACTCAAGTTCATTTTAAACATTCCATATAATTTAATTAAACTCAATTTCATTTTCCAATTGATTCTTAGCTATAAGAAATTCCTTTGTTTCCATTTATTGCATTTTCATAATTTCAGTTAATACAAATTTCTTTGTGGAACATTTTATTAATCATCGCTTTAGTTCATAGTCATTCCATAAAAGTCTAACTTCTCATATATGACTTTTCTTAGTTTACAGTTATCTTAAAGGTTACAAATTCAATTATTATTTTCTATACAATTTATATTTATTTTCTATAACCAATTTACAAAAGATATAATACGATTCATTTCTTAAGTTCACTTACTTGTTCCATTTATCCATTCATCATTCACGTTATATTTAAGTATATATAATTTTTATCACAACCAAATTTTTATTTATATACATTTTAATTCCGTTTGAGTTTTCCTTATTTGTATACTTCAATTATTTTCAAGTTCTGTTTATTTGTACAACTCATTACATATCCAAAACATCGTTTCAACTTCTTAATATTTGGTAAGTCATATTATATGTTTTCAAAATGCAAATTTGGTATTATACAAATTTATAGAATTTCATTTTACTTAATTAAAATGTTCACAATTTAAATTTGTTTAAATCCTCTTTACCTTTCAACTTTAAAGTTTTCCCAAACAATAGCTTAGATATCCAAATCCTCTTA
Organism: Allium cepa; assembly: GCA_030765085.1. Classification (NCBI taxonomy): domain Eukaryota; kingdom Viridiplantae; phylum Streptophyta; class Magnoliopsida; order Asparagales; family Amaryllidaceae; genus Allium; species Allium cepa. The sequence continues at coordinate 866,080,032 of CM060943.1, read as the reverse complement.
TTTTATAAATTTTGGTTATTCACATTTCATTCAAATAATTTGAAAATTATTAATTAACAGAACTTAGAATTTTAAATGCCTCGGGTTTTTTTTTTCAAATTGTTTGAAATAAACATATATACTTATATCTTTAATACATCAAATCATACCTTTGGAGTTTAAACCAAAACCCATTCACCCAAAATATTTTTTTTTTTTTTAAGAAAGCAAAGCTTCTTAGAAGTCTCCCCCACTTTGAGACTCGAAAATGAACGTCGATGATGTTGCGCAGTCATCACCGAAATTATTTTCCACCGACATAAGAGAGGAGTACTATATTCATTCCTTCTTAAAAATCCTTTCAAAATATTTCCATAAACAATTTCCAACTAAAATTACCATATATTTCTTCAAAACTTTGAGAACCATTTTCAAAATCTCCGGGTCTTAAATTCAAAAAAAAAATTCAATCTAATTCTATTTTAATTCATAAGTCACCTTTATAAAATATTCTTATAGGATTTTCTTTCTTAAAACATCCCACAAGTGTTATATCATAGTTCATTTTGTAGTTCACCTTATTTATTTAAATTACAATATCCGATTAATGTTAATAGCCAATATTTCATTTCCAACAACCAAATAAGCTAGATTGATCACAATAAATTTTGAAATAAATTCTTTATATACAAAATATAATTAGGGCAAAATTATTTCATTTACCCAATTTCAAAATAATACTATGTCGAATTATTCTGTTTAAGTGTTTAGAGATCCCTGTCAATAACGTTAATTACTCGTATTGACCAGAATCCATAAGCCACTCAACAAATCAACCGACACAATATAAAACATTTTATATCATTAACAAATACACTCTCTCATATACACTCAACTCATTCATATAGTTTACCTCTATTTCAATGAGTTATTCCCCACTAGAGCCAAGGTTTATCGCTAAACCAAAGCTCTGATACCAACTGTAACGACCCGACTTTTTGGACAGTTTAAATCGACGATCAAATACACATGTCGATTCCAAACCATTCAAAAGGGCAGATAGTTATTGGGGTAAATAAGAAAAAAAAAGAAAGAGAAATAAAGGAAATGAAACAACATAGAATCTCGCAGCGGAACGATAAAATATAATAGTCAAATAAACAGTTCATGAAGCTGTCTACTATACTTTGACAATTATTTATACAACATTTATCAGAGTTTATACATATATAACAGAACAATTAAATAATGCAGCAGATAACATGATGCAAGGGTAATAATAGTAATAGTACACCAAATCTTCGTCTTCGTCCTCCAGAATAGATCTTCAAAATCTGAAAACTCAGGACTGACCCGAGCGTAATGAAAAGACAAAACACTCGAGTCAGGACTAAATACCCTTATGAAGGTTAAATCAATCGTAAATAAATATGAGTGGAACGGCGTCGGAGATGTTTACGAGGTTTGACATCTCCTATCCAGTGTCAACGTGCGTGCAATATCTTAAGAGATGTTACGGGATTTCCATCTCTCAAGGATCCGTTAAACTATCTACTATGTAGTAATATACGCTAAGTAGATAATGCCTATCAGTAATATAAAGTATCAAAATAGCGTTAAGGCGTTACCATAATCCCCCTTAACACATTTTATATTCCCAAAAGCATATACAAGACCGTAGTTTCCCCAAAACCGGAAGTCACCAGAGGGCAATCCATATACTCAAGGTACAAATCAAAACGTAGTGGTCGCGAATAGGATAATCAGTATGACAAGGTACATGAGGCGATACCAACTAGGATACTAGTAGTTGCGTGATCCGGACTGATGTTGGGCGTAGCCAGCAGCTACCCCAACACCGCGAAACAACACTCCGAAATCAAGGGTGCACCCAAATCGCATCACAAATGTAATAGATATGGTATCGAAGAAGCGTGTCCGCTAGAGGTGGCGAACCTCAATGGCCCGGCGCGGCTCCTGTTTTAGTCATGTCAGGGGTCATCCAATAATCGTTCTCTTTCTTCAGTCAACGCGTTCACCAAACTATCCATTTCATTCTGGATCAACACTCCGCGTATAATAGTTATTAAAGTGGTGTTCGGTATCGACAGAGAGTATGTCCATATCTGATCCCGGTCTCTTTAATAACTACGTATTATTACACCGTTGGCTCTTTTACATTTCAAATCGATTCATAATTGATATCAAAATATCATATTCGCTTCAAAAATCAAATCCACTTCAAATATCATCGCATTTATTCAAATGTAAGATTCCGTTTCAAAAATCATTTTTCGCATCAATATCTCATTTCGTTTCCAAAATCATTTCGAATTTCAATTCAGGATGCAACTTCATTTAACTCAATTCGTATTTAATTTAAGATTTAAATATACACATTTCACCTTAGTGACCAGCTTAGGATTTTAGAAAAATAGTTTTAAGTAGTTTAAAAGTAGTTTTTAAATAATTAAAATAGTTAAAATACTTTAAAGTCTTAAAATGGATTTGAAATAGATAAATTTAGTTTAAAATAATTTAAATTGGGTTAAGTAGATTTAAAATAGATTAAAATAGTTTAAGTATTCAAAATGGTTTATATATAACAGAGTAATTTGGAAAAAAAATAAAACAGCTTCAAAATCAATCCATTTCAATTATAACTTCCCAATTCAAATCAATTTCAATTTCCATTTTACCGATTCAATTTCGATTTTTTTTATTCAAATCAATGCCAACTTTGACTTCAAATTAATTCGATTTTACATTCACCTTCAACTTATTCAATTTCAATTTATATCGATTCGGAGCTTGATTTTTCAAAATATCCGTTTATAACACTTAACAAAATTATCTTTCAATATTCAAGTTTTAAAACCCAATTACAAACATGGTTCAATTTCAAGATCAATTTCAAAATATCTTTTTACATCTCTTTTACTTAGTAATGCTCAAAGCTCGAAGTGATGTTCAATCTTTAAAAGAAATAAATTTTCGAAATTCAATCATATCCAAATTTTAAATCTCAAAGTCTCAACTTAAATTATTACCAAAATTTATTTCAACATTCCTAACTCAATTTTTCGATAAATTCGATTTCTATAAATTGATTTCTATTTATAACTTTTAAATCAAACAATTAAATAAATTTCAAATCGACGATTTTAAAATTTATTAATTTAGCCAATTCGGTGTCCGGATATAATTTTCTATCCTATGGCTAAGTAGTTATTTATTTCAATTAAATGTGAGGGATTAATATATATCACTTAAATAAATTCACAGTTTCATACGTATGCATAACAGTATATATATAAGCAAATAAACATCCAAACATTTAAATATCAACCAATAACATCCATCAAAATACATCATCTAATAGGCAATACAATTCATGTAAATTTTATAGTAATCAAGGTCAAGTAATTTAATCGCAATTCAATTTCAATTCCAATTTAACTGTCAATTTAATTTTTTTACGATTAATTCAAATGACAATCCATATGACAATTAAATTCTATCAAACATCAACAATAAAATCATAACACTTCATAATGTCAAATTTAACAAGCATAAAAATATTTAGTACGTTGTGAGCGTTATAAAACACTCACCTTGATTTTTCCGATTTTAAATCAAATCGAACGACGTTCGATTTAACCCAAAATTTTGATGAGCTCCAAACGGTTCCAATCCAGCTTCATAGCATAGAGCTCGTCGAAACGATTCCAACGCAAAAAGTTTCGTCGAAATTCAACCTCGTAGCAGAAAGTTATGATAGTTTAAAGTTTATTCGAATTTCAATATAAATAAAATTTACAACTTTAATTTAATTTTACCCTCCAATCCATCACAGCCGTCCGCCCCCTTCTAGCAAAATCACGGCCGTGACTTTCATCTTCCTCCCCTACAGGTAACGCACGCGAGCTAAACCCATTAGAGCTGCCACCTAGTGTTGATTTATACACCCTCCTCGTCGACTTCCAGAGCAATCAGCCACCTCCAACAGAACGAGCATCACACGAGCTACCACCGCCCATCACCATCTGAAGCTCGGCCACCCCCTCGACTCGATACGCGTGCGCGAATACGTCACGAACGCGGCCATCTCGCACCTCCAAATGATGACGATAACCCCTCATCTCCGTATGAAATTGAAGACCTCTCAATGCTCTACGTTCTTCGTTTAGAAAGTTTCTTGAATCGATGCTTAGATATGAAGAGATTAAGGGAAGAAGATGGGTGCTTTCTGGCCATTGATGCTTAATGGAGGCGGCCTGCAGCTAATTTGAAACCCTAGTTTAAATTTTTTTTCTAAATTATGAAGACAAGGGGCTATTTATAGGAAACGGCGAATTCTCTTCATTCCGGATTTTCCGAACTCCAATTTACGCGCGGTGACTGACGTTTCTAGGATTTATCCCGCGTTCCAGACACAATGGAACAGGTTTCGGAAGCTAATTCGATCGTATGCGCGAGTTACGGAAATAAACGATCAATTTAAATTAAATCGATTTAAACTAATTTCTAGACGTTTTGGCTTACCGCGGACAAACGGTAAATCCGATTGACACGAAATTTGAAATCTTACAATAATATCACATTACGGATCCGATGAAACTGGTTTCGTCGAAATCCGAGACCGTTTGAAAAATTGCTATTTTCCAATCGATAATTAAATATTAAAATATTCAATTTTCACAAATTTACTTTTAATTCGATTTTAAAATTTCTACAACATCATTCTAACTTTAATATGATAAAATAAAATTTTACAAATCATTTTTAACCATATTAAACCAGTTATTCAATTATCCAATAATTTCCAATTTTAAAATCTTATTAACTCTATTATCAATCCCAATATAACTTACATTCACTTTGGAAACCAATTTGAATCATATTAAATCAAATTTAAATTATTCACTCTATTTTCATATATTAAATTTCAATATCAAATTAATCATATCAAATTCGAAATTTAATTATTCAAACATTTGTAATATTAAATTTTAAACAAATTTAATTATTCTTAAATCACTATCTTTTGAAATATTCAAAACAAACTTAAAAATTTAACTTTTGAAATGAATTAAAATTATAGAACAACCATTTCCATTATACGGTTATTCAATTCCCATTATTTATTATTCAATAAATTCCAAATATTAAATTTAAACAATTTCGCTTATCCAATAATTCATTATCTCTTGAAATATTGAAATTGAACTTATAAGATTCAACCTTTAAAACAATTCACAACTTAGAACACTATTTTCATTTTACAGTTATTCAATTATTCAATAAGTTTTAAATATTTAATTTAAACAATTTACCTGTTCAATATTCAATATTTGATTTAAATAGATTTTCTTATCAATCAATTACTCTATTATACCCAATGAATTCAACATTTATTATCCTATTCAACTTTTGATTGCAAAGGCATTCACTAAGTAACTTTTATTTTTCATTACTTGGATAATTATTGTTGCAATTCATTCCAGTTATTATTATTCTACACGAATTACAATTTTTTTCTAACACTAAATCACGAAATCTTATTAAATTAGCTATTTTAATTATCGAAAATTTACGGGTCGTTACAATTATGGTTTAAAGGATAACTATTAAATATGTATACCTTATATAATAGTTTTACTTTAAAAAGTAGTTTTGGCTAAAGTTTTACTTTGGAAATTATTTTGAACTTTCATAACTATTATTTTGGATAAAATGATTTAAGTAGTTTTATTTTAAATGTTTTAAGTGTATATTTTTGGATAAAGTGATTTAGTTTATGCGAAAACTAAATTTGATAAGACTTGGTGCTTTTTCAATGGAAATAAAATATTTGGCTTGTGATTGTTATTTGATAGTTGAATAACCGAATATCAATAGTGGCCAATGCGCTGATCGTTTCGAAGAGACCGGGATCGGATTTAATTATCCGAAAACCACTTCGATCTGGTTTGAACGTTTGCGAATAAAGACCCTGAAGATGATGTAGACGGTTATTCGGTTTGTCCAGACCCCTGGCAACTTGTATGGACGAACGCTATCAGAACATCGTCAAGACGACTATGAGCATTCTAAGTGAAATGTGTTCTAAAAAAGTAACGCGTAGCCTGAAGCCTCATCAACCGGGTGGCTATTACATTGATATCAGAGCAAAAGGTTAAGCGAGAACTTTGGCTCTGGTGGGAATTACTCATTAGAGATAGAGTCAGTAGTACTCTGGAATGAGTTTGAGTGTATTAAATAGATATGAGCGCATATTTGTTAGTGAATATAAAATTGTTTATATTGTGTTGATTGGTTTGTTGAGTGGCTTATGGATTTTGGTCAATAGAAGTAATTAACGTTATTGATAAGGATCGGATTTGCTTCATTACAGCATGATAGGGGGTTCTCGCTTCGTGTTTGGTAGCAATCAGGAGACTCTTATCCCTACATGTCCCTGATTGGTTGGCTGCAGATGTCGAGAGGCTGGCCATAAAAGCAAATTCGAGGTACCTCTGTATGCCACGGTAGGGCTGGGATGGTTGAAAAGCCTATCGGTCGCCGCTGCTGCGGGCTGTTACACCATGCCTACTTCATTTATATTTTTCATAATAGAATGTAACAAATATAGTGCCTAAATTGGTATATAAATCCAACTTATGTATATATTTGGTTCTACTTATGTATATATTCCTTTTATTCCTTCATCTATTAAAAAAAATTCATCATAAGCTTAATTAATTATTTTTATCACAAACCTTTATATTTAGAAAAAAAATCCAGAACCATAGCATTTCAGATTTATGTTACTATGACTGCGATACATATTAGCATCCAAACTTGGTCTTAAATGTAAGGGTGGCTATTGGAGAACCCACTAAAGTCATGGCTTTGGGCCCATTCACACAAGAGCGTCAAAATAGAAAAACACACAAGGACACCAAAATAGAAAAATAGTAAAACCGGGTGTGAATATTTATAGTAGAGCCAATAAAACCATTATATGAAATTAAAACTAGACGTTAAGTGCAAGGAAGATGAGCGTAATTCATCCACTATTCCTTCAATACGTAGCTCTTAAATTTTAAAATCACAACTTTTAGAAATCCCACTAATATATAATTTTCTAAATCTACTTCCATTAAAAGAATCAAAAATCATAATTTGGCATTAGAGGATAGACTTTTTTATCTTTATATTATAGTAACCTTTTGTTACGAATTTCTATTTATATGATTTAAATGCTAAAATTTATGGTACATATGGTTTTTTTGTTTTGAAATTTAATGATTAACATTTCTAGCATAAATTAATTGCTAAAAAAAGTTTTATTATTAACCGTTGTATGACTTGAAGTATTATTATTAAGGCAATTATTTCTTTTGTTACTCCATTTGTTATTTGTATCATATACAAACGACTCTGATGATTTAAATTTGTTATTCGAATTAGTATTTACGATAGGATCTTCACTCATAATAAGTTTTAGGTACCATATTTCTCTGGACCATCCAAATATAAATCAAAAAGCTAGATAGAAGGAAAATTTGGATTGTATCTTAGCATTAATTGGATATATTATCATGTTAATGCTTTGAGATTCCCAGATTTGATTCAATTTTGCTTAAAATTCTTGATTTCTTCTTCAAATGCACGAATCGTCAAAACAGCCCAATTTTTGTTCCAAAACCCGAATAGACTAATCGTAAAAATGTTGAATTTCAAATTGTGAAAAATGATGGATAGGAACAACAAAGGGAAATTGATTGGAGTTGTGTCTTGGATGAGGACACTATCTTTAAAGCGAAATTTGACATGACTATGATGCAATTAATAATTATCGTCTGTTCTCCAAAATTAATGCGAAGACTTTTCAAACTTGTGCACTCAAAGTTGAAAGATTTGAAGATTTGTAGTAATCTTAGTGTAGAAATTTTATCTATATGAAAGAAAATTTTATTATGGAGGAATTGGGGAGAAAATGCGATATATGAAGACAACGAATTTTTATTTATTATTTTTTAAAAATCTTTCTCAAAGTAAAATTTAAAATTACTTGTCGATTTCTCCTTTCTTTCTCCAAATAAATAAGCACTCGACAAATGAAAACGTTTGCGCATTAATACAGAATACGAACCATATAATGACTTTGAATTTTGTTGTAATTATGCAATAGATAGGCATTCAATTTTTCTTGTAGTTTCCAATATATAGACATTTGATTTTGAGTTCTTCTTGACTACAAGTCGCACCATTGGATGCATGTTCAGTAAATACTGGAAGCGTCGGTGGTGCCTTTACATGGAAGGAGATCCACGTTGGTGTATAATTACGATGTGAGAAAGGTATATACAAAATTCAAATAAACCAATCATTATTATTAAGTTTGTGGACTGATAATTAAAAAAATAAAATAAAGTCCTTCTGCATTATCATAAAAGTAGATAAATGTTTTTTATCCAGAAAAACGGATTCGGATGAGAATACAAATACATCTACGTTCAGAAATTATTTATTCTGGTTTTATTCGGATTATAGTTTATTTTAAAGATATTTATTGTAATGAAATATAGATGTTTATTGTTTTATTAAGTTAATAGTTTATCTATCTAGTATGCATTTAATGATATTGCATACTTTTATGATTAAAGAAATTGAAAAAAGAAATATTATGTTAAGTAAAAAAAAAATTTACGTTTCTTAATTCATCAATGGTTAAACAAAAAATTATTGTCAGATGCCCATTCATATCACGAAATGCAAAAATTCAATGATTTTTGAATGCAATCCGAAAGTACTGGTAAATTGACGAACTGAACGTTGGAATGCTTTTTAACTCAGTTACAAATAATAAGCGTCTTAGCTTTTTAGATTGGAGAAAGGGGGAAAAATTGAGGGTTACAAATCTGAAATAGAACAGTTAATTCCACTTTTCAAACCCCAACCGATATGAAAAAACCTCCTAGTTACATGCAACCACCATTAACTGCACGCCGTTCTTCCGACAAAAGTGTATGTACAGCGCTCGACAATCCATTAATGGCAGATAGCAACCCGGACACTGCTTTCTTTGCGGGAAAAAAAAGTAACACAAAATTAAGAAATAAATGAAATCGAAAGTATATAAGATACTCTTCCTGTTGAAAAGCTTTATAAAAAAGCAATCTTTTTCATAAACTTTACTCAGGTTTATGATTATAATGAAATATTGCATGCATTATTATGAACAGGGCCCAGTGATTTTTAATCCCACGCCATCAAATTAAAATATGGAAAACCGATATTACCCGAGTCTTCAGTCTGTATGGCAGGTTGCATCACCGCTGGAGGGGGCGAGAGGTCTTTTGGCGGCTACCGTGGTGGCGGAGGTGGGATCATCATGACCGGTGTCGGGGAGATGGGGATCCGGCGAGCGTTGCGGATATTGAGTACCGTAGCGATCAATTCGTGGATGTCCAAGCCCATGTTGGTTGAATTCTTTTCTTTCACGCGGCTCCATCTCCCAGTAGCTTTTCCGTTGGGAACCAATTACCAGTTTTGGTTCTAGCGTTTCTGGACTTGTAGCAGCGGACCTTTTTGTACTCACGGAGGAGGTTGTCCCATTTGTTGTTGCACTGGTTCTGGGAACGAAGGCAGCCGTGGGCGCAGCAGTAGTTCTCGATCCACTTCCAGCTTTGCTGGGTGGAGGATAGGTTGGTGAAGGGGGACAACGCGGCTGCACGGCATTGGTCCTCCTGGATGAGTTTGGTGGTGATGAGGATCAGCATTTCCTCGACTGTCCAGTTGCCTTTCCGGTAGTAAATAGGAGGAGTTTGAGGCTGTTGTTGGATGTCTGGTGTTGGGTTCGGGTTTGGGGACGGAAACAGATTTAACATAGCTGTGGACAGTGTTGTGTTTGAGGCGGGTTTTATTTTGGTGAGGGAGGGAAAAGAAGTTACGGAGATTTAAATGTTTTAGCCTTTAATTGTGGAGTTACTTTTTATTTTTTGGTTGCTGAGGGAGTATTAAATGTTAGGTTATATGGAGGTGAAATGGGGTTGTCCAAGAGATTACATACGGAAGAGGGTAATGTTGTGAAATGTAACGTAAAACGGGTGAGTTACATTGATTTTGGTATTGTAATTAATTCATACAGCTATGTTACGGGTTAAAAAATCAGTTATACTTTGGGCATTGAAGATATAATTCATATTAAGTTTTGAAACTCTTCTTTTACTACTGTGCGACACTTGAATTCCAAACGATGTGTTTTAAAAACAATAATCTTATTTTTAATTGAATTTACTGTTGAGTATAGGTTAGCTTTAATTAAAACTTACTATTTTTTTTAATATGTAATTTTTGTTACATGATTTATATACTTTTATATTTGCATAAAAACATTAAACTATAAACTTTTAAGCAATAATACTGGTATATTATCATTTAGCACTTAATATTTATTAATGTTAAAATTGTTGTAAACAAGCTAAAAAATTTCTAAAATTTATGGTTTTCTTTCTGCCATGGGGGAATTAATCCTCATCACAAAAATCTTTCCAATCTTCTCTATCCGACACATCAGGGTTGACCACCTGAATCTCACATCAAAAAACCGTCTAATTGTGTCATCATCGATAATGAAGGCTTTCAATAGATCCAATTAAGATCAAAAAGAAGATACCAGTCCAGAAATGACTTAGTCCTATTGAATAATAATAGCGTTCCGAAGAAGAAGGAGGGCTTGCTACCGACCTTCTCCAATCAGAATAAAGCGAAACAACAAATTCAACCTCGTAAACCGGCAAATTTCTTTCTGAATAAAGAACAATGATATAAATCTTTGGCTGATATTGTCTCAGAGCAATCTGAGGAACCAAAAGAAGATGAATGCATTCTTGTACCCATCTCACCTATCAAGATTAATAACAAGAAATATGGTTTGGTGAAGGAAGCGGGTTGCAAAGGAGGAATAGAAAGCTGGAATAATTCTGTTAATGTCTATGCTGTAGATACCAAACCCTATTTTTTTTAAAGAGTATAGTAAAAGGGTCTAGAAACCGACCAAGGATTTTGAAATCTTTTCCAGAGAAAATGGTTTCTTTCTTGTTAAGTTCAAAGAGACTCAAGACTGTAATACAATAATCCAAAATGGTCCATATTTTACAAATGAAAGCTCATCATCATGAGATGGTTGTCCGAATCTCTAAAATTGGATAGAGATTTACTATCAACCATGCCGATTTGGGTAAAGTTATCCAGTGTAAACTTTAAATTGTAGGATAGTGAGGCTTTTAGCGTTATAGCCAGCATTATTGGAAAACCCTTAAAATGGACGCAACAACTACCTTGAAGACAAGATTGAATTACGCTCGCATTCTTGTGGAAGTTTCTGCGACTGATGAACTTCCAGAGGAGATCAATCTCACTCTCTACAATGGTGAAAACATTATACAAAAAGTGGAATATGAGTGGGTCCCGCCGAAATGTAACATCTGTAAATGCTTCGGTCACACAAGAGAGCGGTGCAACCCAAAGCAGATGTGTACCCAAAACTAGTAATCAAAACAGAGACAATTTTCAAGAAACTAGTTCAAGTGAAATTCAAGAACCAAATCCACTTAAAGAAGCAGTAAACCAGTTAAGAACGCGAAAGAACAATGATCGAATCAACCAAGAGTGTATCATTACCGATCAAGAAGATAATCCCAAGGGCTTGTTATCCCACCTTTTGGCAAAGCCGAGACATCCAAAAATCAACTGAAAACCAATGATTACTAGTCATGAATGTCGATTACGCACTGCAGGTTCGCTATGGATATCGATGAATTTTGCCCGAGTCCGGATCAGGCTACAACTAACAAGACGCGACGAGCGAAGCCTTGGAAACCAGCATTCCAAATTTCGGGTCAATCCGAGTTCATATGCTCAAGATATGATCGATGCAAGTTGAAGGAAAAAGCCACATTTTCGTATCCATCGGAAGGCTTAACTTCGTATTGATAAGGTCTGTATCCATCATCACATCTCAGTTCGTATCCATCAACTTCGCATCGATCAGGTTCGAATCCATCAAGAAGCCTAATTTTGACTCGATCTCATTCGAACCCATCAAGAAGCCTCGGCTAAACTCGATCTCGTACGAATCCATCGGCAGAGCATGCATTTCATATCGATTGGCTCAAGCCTACTTCGTATCCATCAAGTGTCTACCTGGCTCGTAACCATCGAAGAAAGTCCTTTTCGTAACCATTAGCCTTCATTGGTTCGTATCCGTCGATGTTGCTGCTGTTCGAATACATTGAGTTATCACTACTTTGTGTCCATCAATACGAATTAAATAACGGTCATCGATACAAACGAGGTGAGATTCATGGAGTCGAAACGGCCAAACCGAAGCAAAGAGTGGATCAACGTGAGGAGTGCGCACCACGCCGTCGCAGAATCACGTGCTTCATCGAGTCAAAGCAGATCGATTCGAAATCATGGTTTCGAACCAGACAGCCACTGAGAAATCCAAATTCGTATCGACCATAACTCAAAATCCACTCATCCAAATTCTATGAAATTTTCACTGAAGCTTACACACAAGCTAAGGAATGTGCCTACCAAGTATCAGCTTGATTGGACCATTTCTTGATCGATATGAAATTGATTCGTATCGATCATAGATCGAGTCAAAACTTAGTGGGATCGGTCGCGTGGGCCCATTCATGTGCCAAATGGAGTCTCCGGAAGTTTGAATGCGATATCAGCCTCCTACACCTATAAATAGCCCCCTGAAGCCTACAGAAAGAGGATCTTTGGCTATTCAACATCTAGACACTGCCGGATTCAATTCTGCACCTTACTATGCTGTTGTACTTGAATTACTTCATTGTAATCGCTGTAATCATTTGTAACCAACAAAGATAATTAATAAAGGATTACTATTCAAAGTGGACATAGGCCGAAGATAGCCGAACCACTATAAGTCTCGTGTTTCTGTTTGTTATTTCTGGATTGTTATTTGTTATTTGCATAGATTTGAGATTTGTGTTTGAATATTGCTGATCTTTATTCATAGACCGGTGCTTTCATGATACTTGGGGTTTGTGACCATTTTTGGCGCAAACAGCGGTCACCGATCAAGTTGATCAGATCACAGCTATAGAAGTTCATCAGTTTAAAGACTATGAAAAAAAGTTCAACTAGTTCGAATCAGCACAGTTCATAGGAGGGTAGTATTATTAAAAAGGTCTTTAGCTCTGTAACCCCTCCTATTTCAGAGCCATGTTTAGTTACAGAGAATGCTAGTACAAAAATATACAATATCTTGCATCAAGATAATAGCCAGATTCAGCACAGTGGAATAGAGGAGGAGTCTCCTTCTGAATTTGCTGCAGAGGTTGAGGACAAAGTGGGCATCAACTCAACATTGCCTCGCAAGAAGGTCTCTCCCCCTAAGCAGGCTGTAGCAGGAGAGTCTAAGAACTCAGCCATGCTACGCACTACTAACATTGATATTTCTCTGATTAAGGTCCCTGAATTAGAAAAAAAGGAAGAAAATGAATAAGTAACAGTTGATGCTACTGACTGTTTTGATATATCTACCTTGCATATTCCAAAACCAAAAGCAACAAGTAAGCTAAAGGGAAGTAAAGAGAAAAAAGCTTTCAAACAAAAATACATCTCAATCAATCCGGAATGGGATGACATGTCTACAAGACTAAAAGCTAAGAGTGCAGATAATAAGAGGAGGGGTAAGGGTACTACAGTGTCAGGTACCATTTAAATTTCCTTTTATTGTTATATATATATATACACACACATTTGCATGGAACGTCAGGTGTATGAATTCCTCTGCTAAGTAGTCCGACATCTTTTATATGATAAACATTTATAAGCCTACCATTATTGTTCTTATAGAAAACAAATTAAATGATTAAAATTATGATAATTTTTGTCTTAAGTTGTCTAACAATGGAAATCTATAAACAATAATGATTGTGATTGTAAAGGAAGAATCATCATTTTATGGGATTCTAATATGTGGAAAAACATAAATATTAATAAAGACAAGTAGTTTATAGATTGTCAGTTTAAAATTATTGGTGGTTTTCTGATTCAAGTTACTAATGCCTACGGTAATAACCTTGAAAGTGAAAGAAATTGTTTGTGGTGTAAACTAAAAGATTTGAATTCCAAATATAAATTTCCTTAGATTATTTGGTGATTTTAATACCATTTTTCACGTTTCAGAAAAATTTGGAGGCAATAAAATTCCTTAAAGTAATTTTGATAGGATAAATAGTTTTCTTTTAAACACTGGTCTTATTGAACCAGTTATTAGTGGGAATAAGTATACATGGAAGTCTGGGTTGGTTAAGAATATCCACTGTAAGTTGGATAGAATTTTAACCAATAAAGACTTCTCGAACACTTTCTCAAATTTTGTTTGTTCAACTTTAGAACAAAATTCTAGTGATCATACTCCTATAATTATTAATCTTAATAACACTGTGAAGCAAAAAAGTTTCTCCTTTTAGATTTAAAAATACTTCGGTCTTAAAAGAGAATTATAAAACTTTGATGGATAATAGCTTAAATTTTTCTTGTAATGGTACTAAACAATTTCAGTTTAGTATGCTCTTGAATAATGTTAAATATAATATAAAGAATTGGAATAAAAATAATTATTTAAAAAACAATAATCTGGCTAATTTAAGAAAGGAAGGAAAAATCTTACAAAATCTTTCAGATGATAACCCAAAAGATATTGGTTGTAACAACCCGGAGTTTTGTAACAGTTTATAATCGTCATTAGATGATTTAATTTGGTTGCTAATTGCTTTTGGCATTTTAATCGGTTGAAATTCTTTTATAAAATTTGTTATTAATTATTGTTGGAATTTTAAAAAGAAAAAAAAAATAAACGAGTTGAAATTCTTTTAAAGAATCGTTAAAGTTATTCAGGCTTTTAATAGAATGCTGGCCCATGCTTTTCTTTGTGCCGTGATAGTTATCATGGGCAAACCCGTTTCCCCTCTCATTTTTCATTCATTTTCAAAACCATAAAAATCAAAATTCAGAAGCGAACGAAAATGGCGGCCGTGTTCTTCTCGTTCGTCCTCTTTGCGAATTAGGGCTTCAGGAACTTGAAGACGTAGAAGTTGATTTGCTCGATCGATCCCTCGTTGCTCACTGCGGCTGCTTCATTTCGCGTCAGGCAAAAGTGAGTAATTTATACTCACATCTAATTCAAATTCTTTGACCTCGTTTGCTTATTTCGTTTCATTGTTTCGGACTTGACTTGATTTTTGGATGTTGAATTGGACACTGAATTGTTTAAAAATCGGCCTTGGCATTTTGTGACAGTTGATTTTGGTTTCCCTAACTTTGCCAATTTCATATAACCTGATTCTTGATTTTAGTTTGAATCTGTCGTTTTGAATTCTTTGACGGCTTTGATTTTGCTGGCGAATTTTGGTTGTACGTTCAACCCAGTAGCATACTTGACTTGTTCGATTTTTACTTGCTGCTTCAATGACTTCGGTCCTTCGAAGCTATTTGATTTCGACCCTGTCTTGTTATGTGATAATGTTTGATCACTTGGTGTTGCTGACTCTTTTGTGACTTGGGTCTTGACTTATGATAGCACTTGAGCATTTTTGATTGTTTCACTACAACTTTGATTTTGCATAATAATATGTAGACACTTGAGAGCATTTTGTTGTTCATTACAACTTTTGTTCGCATATTTAATATGAAAATACACTTGTACACCTTGATGTTATGTGCAAGTATGAAATTGTTTTACTGATGCATATTTGTTCGAAACTGGTACTGTTGTTCATTTGATTTGTAGCCTTGCCTCGTTGCATTGTTAAGTTTGTTTCTTGTGTTTGTTGTACATATGAACTTGGTTCATGTGTATGCAAAGCCTTACTTCACAGTGACGATATCTTGTATTCATATCATTCAATGTTTTAAATTGCACATTTAAATTCACTGTGCATGTAGTAGTGCATATTAATACACTGCTTTGGGTCAGGATGCATACTTAATGTGTATTCTTGAGAATGTAATGGGGTTTGATATTTTTTTGAAGATTGCACTGCTCAGTTTCACTGTTACACACATGTCACGACACTTGTTGTGACCTCTGTTGGTTCACATTTGTATTTACTTGTTTGGCCTGATTTACTGTCGAGTTCATTCGCCTTTGCCTGTTGTACCCGAGCCTACATCTCTGATCACCTCACTATTTTCTGGTCTGGCTCGCATTGGGTTGGATTTCTGGCCTTGGTGCACTTGTGTCTGTGATTTGACAATTATCGTGTCACTGGTTATGTATTTTGGGATGGGAATTGTCTGCTCTTTTGAGTGGCAGTTAATACTTTCACTTCAATACCCTGCCTTGATTCATCGGTGTATTCTGATGTTTTTATATATTCTGTCCTGACCATCATTTGAGTCAATATGTGTATGCCATATTTCGTGCCTACTTTGGCATGTCTTGGTTCAGGTTCATTTATATTGTGTAGTTGCCTTTGTGAACTTGATATATTGAGTAGCTTGACTTGAATCACTGATTTTTGGTCGAGACTTGTTTAGATGTCTTGACCATTTTCCTATACTTGTACATTGATTTGTACATTGAGTTGAACCCAGTTTTAAAAACTCGGGTTTGACCTTGTGCTGAAAACTATTATAAACGCTGTAGTGGCGAGGCAGTGCACACGTGCGTGTACTGCAGCCACATAGCATTGATTTTCATTGACACTTTATTTACTTTTGATCCATTAATCTTCTGCGTATTTCATAGACAGTATTGGCGAGGCAGTGCACGCGTGCGTGTGCTGCAGCCAATCGGTTTTGATGTTTTTAAGTGGCATTTCAGTAGTTTAAATTGATTTGGATTGATTCAATTCTTTTGTTGTTGTCTAATTATCTATTTGATAATTAGATTCTGCGTTTCTAATTATTTATTTAATAATTAGATTTTGTTGTTAATTTCCAATTAGGCAATTCTGATGTTTTCTAAATTATCTTCATTAATAGTCTTTTCACTTATCTTTGTTGATATTTTGAATCTGCTGATTTGTTGTTTAACACTATTATGTGTTATATTTACCGCTATCCGATTCTCTTCTAGAAGAGTTGGATAGACGGAATTTATTGTGACTGTCATATATTCATATTTAATTATTATTGCTTCTGTGCATTAATAACTGAGTTTGAATTAGACTGACCCGTGTATTATTTTCTTTTGAATGTAATACTCGGGTCAGACCGAGTATTTACAGGTTGTAGATATCTTAGTTTGGGTTGCTGGTTGAGCTATGAAGTCTTTTCATATTATTGTAGTAGATGTTGTCATTGTATAGGATGTTGTACATTCATGTATATTATTTACGATAATGTACTTGTATATGTAACTTCCAGAGTCGACAGTTGTATCATATGTACTGTATCAAATGTATTGTAACTGATATCAGTTATTATATATATGAGACTTTCTGTTTTATCTGTGTTCCACATTTATATTATCTGGGTTATTATTATATCTATTGTCCTAAACTATTATGAACCATCGTAGTTCGTTTTATACTAGAATTGGGTATGTCGATGGGAGTAAATAAATATGAGATGAAAAATAAAAATATATACCACTCCTATCGAAATAACCAATACTAGTGTAAGGCCTAACTACGGATGACCGCTCCTATCCAGCCTTATTCTTCGTAATAACATACAGTACTTCTTTTAATACTCTTTGTTATTGTGAGCATAGAGGATGTGCGTCACAGTTGGTATCAGAGCTTGGGGTTTATGGACATAATATAAAACATAACTTAGATGGAGCATGAGTTACAACTATTTGTCGATGTTTTTAGTTATGCTTTGAGTCAAGACTAAAGTTTTGAAAATATGATGAAATTTTTAAATATCTGTATTTATAAATAAAAGTGAATTGTGTTTTGTTTATCAGAGTGCGCAGCGAAAACAGTGAGACTGCTTCGTTGAGTACAGCTGATAGTTATTTTGATTTAAAAATCGAAATATGAAAATGAATTTAATTTCATTATGATGTTTAACCAGTGGTTTGATTTGTTGAAATTCTTGCTGGTTTTCTTTGGTGCTAATCATATCTGATTAGATTTTTCCTGTTTTAAAATATCTTAATTGAAGATATAGTAGAATCCTTTCTTTGTTTATTTGGTAGTGTGCGTGCAAACATGAGTTGCACGTTACTATATTAATTTTATGTTGAACCGATGCTTGGTTATGAAACGTATTTTGTTGCCGTTATTTCTATAACGGGATTTTTACGCCGTTGCTAAATTTTTGAAGCGCGGTGTTTTGCTGACCTTTTATATGAATGAAAATTCACTGGTATTATATTTTGATGCAAATTATTTTTATAAGATTTTGACGTATAAAAATTACCGTCGCTTTGACTTCAGTAACCGTCAAATTTTAAGTGAATTTTCAAGCGGTTATCCCGCAATGCTGATTTTGAGATCCGGTTCTACGGCGTTTTGAGGAGTACAATTTCCTTATCGAAATTGTCATTAATGTTGCTGTTTTATCACTGATTTACAAATCGTTTTAAAAAATAAAATTGTTTTCCAAAATTTTTTAGCTTACGCTTTTAGAAGAATGAGAAAGCGACTTAAACGTTTCAGCAAAATCGAGAACTATGACCCCTTTCTTTTACTGATTCGTTTGATTCCGGACTTGTTCGTTTGAGAATGTAAATTATTACTTTTATAAAATAAATGAAACAGTTTTTAGAAGTTTTACAGTTTGCGTTTTCATAAGAATGAGAAAGTGACTTAAACGTTTCAGCAAAATCGAGGATTATGACCCCTTTCTTTTACTGATTCGTTTCATTCCGGACTTGTCCGTTTGAGAATGTAAAATGTATTTTTACAACATACACAGTTTTGCACTTTCAAGGAAACGATGAAGAGAATCAAACGATTTAGTAAAACAAGTGGTATGGGACATGTGAGTTTGCTATTTCGGTTAATTACGGACTCGTTAATTGAAATATTTGATGTTTTGATGATTCTGATGATTTGTGTGCTTTCGAGCCACTATGTTGGACCTTCGGGTCATCTGCTGGACCTTTGGGTCATTTGTTGGACCTTCGGGTCATTTGTTGGGCTTTCGGGCCACTCTGATGGACCTTCGGGTCAAATACCAGTACTAGACCTTCGGGTCACTCTGCGGACCTTCGGGTCAATCTGATGGGCGCCAAAATTATGTTGAGTACTTGGTAGGCTTCGGCCATTTGTTGATGCACGTGCGGCGAACTAAAAACTCGCCATCTGATGGGATCGATCCAACCTTTTATGTTGATTTTCTAGTTATCTTAATTGATTCTAGATATTTGTTGCATCCAATTATCTGCAGGTAATTGGATATTTGTTGATATGAGTTCTAATTATCGTTTTTGATAATTAGATAT
This sequence comes from Allium cepa, assembly GCA_030765085.1. Lineage (NCBI taxonomy): Eukaryota > Viridiplantae > Streptophyta > Magnoliopsida > Asparagales > Amaryllidaceae > Allium > Allium cepa. Next base: position 866,060,612 of record CM060943.1, on the reverse strand, counting down.
TTGTTGATTTGATTATCGCTTGTGGTAATTAAATATTTGTTGATATGAGTTCTAATTATCGTTTTTGATAATTAGATATTTGTTGATTAGATTATCGCTTGTGATAATTAAATATTTGTTGATATGAGTTCTAATTATCGTTTTCGATAATTAGATATTTGTTGATTTGATTATCGCTTGTGATAATTAAATATTTGTTGATATGAGTTCTAATTATCGTTTTTGATAATTAGATATTTGTTGATTTGATTATCGCTTGTGATAATTAAATATTTGTTGATATGAGTTCTAATTATTGTTTTTGATAATTAGATATTTGTTGATTTGATCATCGCTAGTGATAATTAAATATTTGTTGATATGAGTTCTAATTATCGTTTTTGATAATTAGATATTTGTTGATTTGATCATCGCTTGTGATAATTAAATATTTGTTGATATGAGTTCTAATTATCGTTTTTGATAATTAGATATTTGTTGATTTGATTATCGCTTGTGATAATTAAATATTTGTTGATATGAGTTCTAATTATCGTTTTTGATAATTAGATATTTGTTGATTTGATTATCGCTTGTGATAATTAAATATTTGTTGATATGAGTTCTAATTATCGTTTTTGATAATTAGATATTTGTTGATTTGATTATCGCTTGTGATAATTAAATATTTGTTGATATGAGTTCTAATTATCGTTTTTGATAATTAGATATTTGTTGATTTGATTATCGCTTGTGATAATTAAATATTTGTTGATATGAGTTCTAATTATCGTTGTTGTTGATTTGATTATCGTTTTCGATAATCGAATATTTGTTGATATGAGTTCTAATTATCTTTGTTGATAATTAGATATTTATTGATTTGATTATCGTTTTCGATAATCAAATATTTGTTGATATGAGATTTGATTATCGTTTTGGATAATTAGATATTTGTTGATTTGATTATCGCTTGTGATAATTAAATATTTGTTGATATGAGTTCTAATTATCGTTTTTGATAATTAGATATTTGTTGATTTGATTATCGCTTGTGATAATTAAATATTTGTTGATATGAGTTCTAATTATCGTTTTTGATAATTAGATATTTGTTGATTTGATTATCGTTTGTGATAATTAAATATTTGTTGATATGAGTTCTAATTATCTTTGTTGATAATTAGATATTTATTGATTTGATTATCGTTTTCGATAATCGAATATTTGTTGATATGAGTTCTAATTATCTTTGTTGATAATTAGATATTTATTGATTTGATTATCGTTTTCGATAATCGAATATTTGTTGATATGAGATTTGATTATCGTTTTTGATAATCGAATATTTGTTGATTTGATTATCGTTTTTGATAATCGAATATTTGTTGATATGAGATTTGATTATCGTTTTTGATAATCGAATATTTGTTGATTTGATTATCGTTTTTGATAATTGAATATTTGTGGATTTGATTATCGTTTTTGATAATCGAATATTTGTTTATTTGAGATTGGATTATCGTTTTTGATAATCAAATATATGTTGATTTGATTATCGTTTTTGATAATCGAACATTTGTTGATATGAGATTTGATTATCGTTTTTGATAATCGAATATTTGTTGATTTGATTATCGTTTTTGATAATCGAATATTTGTTGATTTGATTATCGTTTTTGATAATCGAATATATGTTGATTTGATTATCGTTTTTGATAATCGATAATCGAATATTTGTTGATTTGATTATCGTTTTTGATAATCGAATATTTGTTGATTTGAAATTTGATTATCGACTGAGATAATCAAATATTTGCTGATTTGAAATTTGATTATCGACTGAGATAATCAAATATTTGTTGATTTGAAATTTGATTATCGCCTTTGATATTAAATAATTGTCGATTTGAGATTTCTAATTATCGTTTTTGATAATTAGGCCTTTATTGTTTTCTGACTATCTATTGAAGTTAGATTTTGTTGAGAATTTTGAATTTCTTTTATTGAAATTAAAAGATTTCTTTGGCGTTTGTATTCCCAACTTTTATTTTCCTAGCTTAACCAGTTTATGTTAGAAAAATAATTATTAACGACGACTTTATTTATGAAAATTGCGGGGACGCAATTTTTATAAGGAGGGGAGTCTGCAACAACCCGGAGTTTTGTAATAGTTTATAATCGTCATTAGAAGATTTAATTTGGTTGCTAATTGCTATTGGCATTTTAATCGATTGAAATTCTTTTATAAAATTTGTTATTAATTATTGTTGGAATTTTAAAAAGAAAAAAAAATAAACGAGTTGAAATTCTTTTAAAGAATCGTTAAAGTTATTCGGGCTTTTAATAGAATGCTGACCCATGCTTTTCTTTGTGCCGTGAAAGTTATCATGGGCCAACCCGTTTCCCCTCTCATTTTTCATTCATTTTCAAAACCCTAAAAATCAAAATTCAGAAGCGAACGAAAATGGCGGCTGTGTTCTTCTCGTTCGTCCTCTTTGCGAATTAGGGCTTCAGGAACTTGAAGACGTAGAAGTCGATTTGCTCGATCGATCCCTCGTTGCTCACTGCGGCTGCTTCATTTCGCGTCAAGCAAAAGTGAGTAATTTATACTCACATCTAATTCAAATTCTTTGACCTCGTTTGCTTATTTCGTTTCATTGTTTCGGCCTTGACTTGATTTTTGGATGTTGAATTGGTTTGAATTGGACACTGATTTGTTTAAAAATCGGCCTTGGCATTTTGTGATAGTTGATTTTGGTTTCCCTAACTTTGCCAGTTTCATATAACCTGATTCTTGATTTTGGTTTGAATCTGTCGTTTTGAATTCTCTGATGGCTTTGATTTTGCTGGCGAATTTTGGTTGTACGTTCAACCCAGTAGCATACTTGACTTGTTCGATTTTTACTTGCTGCTTCAATGACTTCGGTCCTTCGAAGCTATTTGATTTCGACCCTGTCTTGTTGTGATAATGTTTGATCACTTGGTGTTGCTGACTCTTTTGTGACTTGGGTCTTGACTTATGATAGCACTTGAGCATTTTTGATTGTTTCACTGCAACTTTGATTTTGCATAATAATATGTAGACACTTGAGAGCATTTTGTTGTTCATTACAACTTTTGTTCGCATATTTAATATGAAAATACACTTGTACACCTTGATGTTATGTGCAAGTATGAAATTGTTTTACTGATGCATATTTGTTCGAAACTGGTACTGTTGTTCATTTGATTTGTAGCCTTGCCTCGTTGCATTGTTAAGTTTGTTTCTTGTGTTTGTTGTACATATGAACTTGGTTCATGTGTATGCAAAGCCTTACTTCTCAGTGACGATATCTTGTATTCATATCATTCAATGTTTTAAATTGCACATTTAAATTCACTGTGCATGTAGTAGTGCATATTAATACACTGCTTTGGGTTAGGATGCATACTTAATGTGTATTCTTGAGAATGTAATGGGGTTTGATATTTTTTTGAAGATTGCACTGCTCAGTTTCACTGTTACACACATGTCACGACACTTGTTGTGACCTCTGTTGGTTCACATTTGTATTTACTTGTTTGGCCTGATTTACTGTCGAGTTCATTCGCCTTTGCCTATTGTACCCGAGCCTGCATCTCTGATCACCTCACTATTTTCTGGTCTGGCTCGCATTGGGTTGGATTTCTGGCCTTGGTGCACTTGTGTCTGTGATCTGACAATTATCGTGTCACTGGTTATGTATTTTGGGGTGGGAATTGTCTGCTCTTTTGAGTGGCAGTTAATACTTTCACTTCAATACCCTGCCTTGATTCATCGGTGTATTCTGATGTTTTTATATATTCTGAACTGACCTTCATTTGAGTCAAGATGTGTATGCCATATTTCGTGCCTACTTTGGCATGTCTTGGTTCAGGTTCATTTATATTGTGTAGTTGCCTTTGTGAACTTGATATATTGAGTAGCTTGACTTGAATCACTGATTTTTGGTCGAGACTTGTTTAGATGTCTTGACCATTTTCCTATACTTGTACATTGATTTGTACATTGAGTTGAACCCATTTTTAAAAACTCGGGTTTGACCTTGTGCTGAAAACTATTATAAACGCTGTAGCGGCGAGGCAGTGCACGCGTGCGTGTACTGCAGCCACATAGCATTGATATTCATTGACACTTTATTTACTTTTGATCCATTAATCTTCTGTGTATTTCATAGACAGTATTGGCGAGGCTGTGCACGCGTGCGTGTGCTGCAGCCAATCGATTTTGATGTTTTTAAGTGGCATTTCAGTAGTTTAAATTGATTTGGATTGATTCAATTCTTTTGTTGTTGTCTAATTATCTATTTGATAATTAGATTCTATGTTTCTAATTATTTATTTAATAACTAGACTTTGTTGTTAATTGCCAATTAGGCAATTCTGATGTTTTCTAAATTTTCTTCATTAATAGTCTTTTCACTTATCTTTGTTGATATTTTGAATCTGCTGATTTGTTGTTTAACACTATTACGTGTTATATTTACCGCTATCCGATTCTCTTCTAGAAGAGTTGGATAGACGGAATTTATTGTGACTGTCATCTATTCATATTTAATTATTATTGCTTCTGTGCATTAATAACTGAGTTTGAATTAGACTGACCCGTGTATTATTTTCTTTTGAATGTAATACTCGGGTCAGACCGAGTATTTACAGGTTGTAAATATCTTACTTTGGGTTGCTGCTTGAGCTATGAAGTCTTTTCATATTATTGGAGTAGATGTTGTCATTGTATAGGATGTTGTACATTCATGTATATTATTTACGATAATGTACTTGTATATGTAACTTCCAGAGTCGACAGTTGTAGTTGTATCATATGTACTGTATCAAATGTATTGTAACTGATATCAGTTATTATATATATGAGACTTTCTGTTTTATCTGTGTTCCGCATTTATATTATCTGGGTTATTATTATATCTATTGTCCTAAACTATTATGAACCATCGTAGTTCGTTTTATACTAGAATTGGGTATGTCGATGGGAGTAAATAAATATGAGATGAAAAATAAAAATATATACCACTCCTATCGAAATAACCAATACTAGTGTAAGGCCTAACTACGGATGGCCGCTCCTATCCAGCCTTATTCTTCGTAATAACAGACAGTATTTCTTTTAATACTCTTTGTTATTGTGAGCATAGAGGTGGGGCGTCACATTGGTACAGCCAACAAGTTTTTTAAAAATATGAAAAATTTATATACTGAAATTTTTAAAAATGCAGTCAATGCTAAACAAAAGGCTAAGGTAGACTGGCCAACTTTAGGTGGTGACTGCACTAATTTTTTTTATGCTAAAATGAGTAACAGAAAGCGTACTAATAATGTTGGCAACATCATTGATAATACTGGTAATCTTTCCAATGCTTATGACAAAATTGCTAAAGAATCTGTTGAGTAATATGAGAAATTATACTTTAATGAGAACATTGAAAAAAAATTCCTCATATTATTTGCAAGAATATCTGAAAGATAATGCTTCAGATATTTTACTTGCTCGTGTTTCATTTGAGGAAATAAGATATATTATTTTTAATTCTGGTGATAATAAAAGTCCTGGCCCTGATGGGTTTAATGCTATGTTTTACAAAAATCAATGGGATAATACTAAAAATCAAATTTATGAAGTCATAAACGAATTTCTGGTTACAGTCAGAATTCTTAAACGTATTAATCATAAATTTTTTACTTTAATACCTAAAAAGAAAAACACTACTAATATTGGTGACTATAGACCCATATTCTGTTGAAATTTCATTTATAAAATCATTTCCACTATGTTGAGTAATAGAATTAAAATAATTTGCCTTTCCTCATCTCTGAAAACCAGAGTGCTTTCGTGCCTGGTAGATTAATATCAGAAAATTCTATTCTAGCACATGGGATGGTAAGAAAATTCAATACTTAAAATTATGATAATGTGTGTATAAAAATAGATTTACAGAAATCCTATGACAATGTTAATTGGTATTTTATTTGTCATATAATGAGATGTATGGGATTTCCCAGTAAATTTTTTGACCTGATTATGGACTGTATTAACACCCATACCTTTTCTATTCTTATTTAACGTAAATGAGAAGGTTTCATAAAAATTAATAAGGGTATTAGACAAGGTGATCTACTTTCACCTTATCTATATTGATGGAAATAAAAGCAATTAAGGGTAATATTAATCCTATTAATAGAGTCCAATCTTGTATAAATTATCTTATTTATGCTGATGATCTAATGTTTTTTGTTAAGGCTAACAAAGAAAATGCAATATCTATTAAAAATGTTTTAGACATGTTGAACAATTATGCAGGGTTTCAAATTAACATGGACAAAAGTAAAGCTTATTTTAGTAAGTACTACAGATATAAAAATGATGTTTTAAATGTTTTAAAAATTAATTAAGGCAATCTTCCTATTAAATATTTAGGACTGTGTTTATCAGTTAATCAAATCAAAGATTTGAACTATTTCATATTATTGGATAAAATACAAGAAAGAATGGAATCTTGGTCTTGTAAACTTCTTTCTATTGTAGGAAGACTATAGCTAATTAAAAATGTGGTTTATGCAATTATCCTTTACAGATTACAAACTTTTCACATTCCTGCAGCTTCAATAAAAAATTAGAAAGCAGATGTGTTGCTTTTTATGGAGAGGTAAATATCATAAAATTAGTTGAGATACAGTTTGTGAACCAAAAAATGAAGGAGGGTTTGGCATTCGAAATATGAATGATCTTAGTCTAACATGTCATTTAAAATTATTATGGAGATTCCTTAGTGCAGACTCTCTGTGGGCTAGATGGATGAAGGCTAAGTTCCCTGGAAGGGTAATTTTTGGAATACAGTACCAAACAACAATCATTCTAACACTTGGAAGCAAATTTTAAATTGCAAAAGTATTGGTAAGTTTCTTTTATAAAGAAAATTTAATTTAGGTGCAGAAACTAGCTTATGGTTTGAACATTGGCTTAATAATGACTCCTTTGTTAATAAAGTTTGATGGAGTAATTTAGTTATTTTTGGAGATTTCAATGCAACAGTGTCTTCTATTATTATAAATAATCAATGGCAACATCAAATTCACCCTATTACTAACCCACACAAAGATGATATATGTAAATTTCATCTTAATGCTAGTGTTGACAGTGATTACTGGATATGAAAAGCAAGCAATAAAGTGAAGTTTTCCTTTAAAATATATGGAATGCTGTTATAAATAAAGTCATCAAGGTTGATTGGTATGATTTTGTAACAACCCGGTATTTCGCATCGATTTATAATCGACTTAAATGATTAATATTATTGCAAATTTCCTTTTGAAGTTTTAAATTTTTAAATTTTAAATTGATTTATAAATTGTTAAAAGAAATTCTTAAAAATAAAATAAAATAAAATTTGTTATGTGTTGTGAGCTTTGAAATTTGTGATTACCGGCCATTTATTTTTGAATGTCGTTCGACCCATCCCCCTCTCTTCGTTCTTATAACCGTTCCCCTCTTCATTTCTGTTGGCGAACCCGATCCCTCTCTCTCATTTTCAATTATTCGAAACCCTAAACGAAAAGAAAAATGGCGGTCTCTCTTTGTCGAATTAGGGCTTCGGCTTCTTTCTGGAATTAGGGTTTCGATTCCGATGGTTGCTCGTCTCGCGTGGCTGCTGCGGTGTGCTTGGCTTCAATTCGTCGACTAGGTGAGTAATTTACATTACTCACATCTATTTCGAACTGGTCGAAGTCGTTTGTTGTTTTCGTTTCTTTGGCTTTGATCTGATTTTGTTTGTTGTCGATGCTTTTCTGCCTTGAATTGATTTTTGGGGCTGTTGATTCTGAGTATGGCTTGACTCGTTCGAATTTCTGGAAATTTATTTTAGGTTGACCTTGACATTCTTTGACTTCGGCATTGACATTGGTCGTGGTTATTTTGGCCCTTTTGATTTTACTGCCGGGTATTGATCGAATAGTATACTGGATTTCGTGACGAGAAAAACTTTGGGCTTGATCGACTTTTGTCACGCATTTCACTGTGGCATTTGTCTATTCATTTGGTTTCTTCGTTTTACATGTACACGATTTTTGGGTTGTTCTGTGTTACTGCATATTACTTGAGTCATTCACTGATGTAATGTGTGTTGCCATTCACTTAAATTCAGTTGCATTCCTCGGATTCATTTCACGTTTGAGACCATGTGATAGTTGTCTCGAGCACGGTTCATGCCTTTACTTCAGTAGCTTGTCTTCATTAAGGCTTGGTCTTTAGTCTCTGTTCGACCTGAGTTTGCATTGGGGTTGTTCTCCTGTAGCGTATTTCTGAAAGAACCATTGCATTGTTGTGTAAGCACTCGAACCAAATACTTTTAGATGTTTGTTCCGTCCAGCTTCATGTTGTTTTTCGAGTATCCCTGCATACTATGTGCCACTCCGGCAGTTGCAGTTTATTTACATGTGCTGGATTGCTTCAATGTGCTGTTCACTGCTGCCTATCACCGCATTTTTATCACTGCACTGTTTTCCTGCAAGTAAACTTGTGTTCTTTGTATACTTACCCTTGTTCAAGTCTGATATTTTGAAGTTCCCATCTGTAGTTAGTGGTTCATGTGTTGGTATTGATTTCCTTCACATTGATTATGTGCTTTGTACATGTTACTTCTTTGGTATGGTTGCAGACCACCTAACTATTGTTCATGTTGCCTTGTCCTGTTTCATATAGTTGTTTATGGACCACTGCATTATTCATTTGCAATTGGTCTTGATGTTTTACATCACTATGCATTCTTCCACTTGAAGTTGTAGCCTTTGTGCATTGTTCACTTTGATTGCTATTACATAAAAATGCTGTCAGTGTCTTGTGGTCAGACCTGCATATACTCGAACCATTTTGTTGCTTATTTCTGAACATCACAATTATACTTGTTGATGCCTCGAGTATGCTATGGGTTTTGGCCATATCTTTGTTTGCCTTCACTTTACCATATTGTCACTGTATATTGCTGCGAGTCCATTTCACTGTGTTGGCTTGTTATATGCTGTTACATTTCCTCACTCATGTATGTATAGAGGTGTATTTCGTCTTGAGTCTTGTCTCAGGCCATTCTTTGGTCTCTGACATTGTTAATTCACTATTTGGTTGTTCTGGTCATTTTGTAGCTTTCTTTCAGTTATGTTGTGACTGCACTTGAGCCTTGTTGTACTTCATATAGGTACTGGGTATTAGTTGCATCCATGTTTTTTTACTTTGAGCGTTGCAGTTTTACTTGCTGTCTTCGTATTGCGACTGTTTTGAGTTGGTTATGTACATTCACTTGTGTACATTCTTACATTCACTTGTGTACATCATCACTATAGTGGCACGGCAGTGCACGCAAGCGTGAACTGCAGCCACACGGTATTCATTGGGTACATCGTCACTATAGTGGCAGGGCAGTGCACGCAAGCGTGAACTGCAACCACACGGTATGGTTTTATGATATCTAACTTGTTTTGATTAATTGACCTTTTGCATATTCCCTATGCTGTAGTGGCGAGGCAGTACACGCGTGCGTGTACTGCAGCCCTACTCATCTTAATATTTTAATTGATATTTCAATGGTTTGAACTGTTCTGTTCGTTTCAATTCAATATTATGAATTGCATACTGATTTGGTTTAATTACTGTCGTCTATTCATTATTTGATTATTATTGCTTCTGTGCACTAATAACTGAGTTTGAATTAGACTGACCCGAGTATTATTTTCTTTTGAATTTAATACTCGGGTCAGACCGAGTATTTCAGGTTGTAGATATTCTGCTTTGGGTTGCTGCTAGAGCTATGAAGTTCTTTCATATCTTTTGGAGTAGTCATCTTTTGTAGTAGACTGCATTATTGTATAGGAAGATATGTATTCATGTATATTATATACGTTAATGTACTTGTATATGTAACTTCCTGAGTCGACTGTTGTAGTTGTATCATATGTACCGTGTGAATGTATTGTAACTGACATCAGTTATTATATATATATGATACTTTCTGTTTCATCTGTGTTCCGCATTTATATTATCTGTGTTGTTATTTTATATTTACTGTTCTAAACTATTACGAACCATCGTAGTTCGTTTTATACTGGAATTGGGGTATGTCGATGGGAGAAAATAAATCAGAGATGAAAAATGAAAGAATATATATATTTATATCACTCCCATCGAGATAACCAATACTAGTGTAAGGCCAACTATTGATGGCCGCTCCTCAACAGCCTTATTCTCCGTGCTAGTTGACAGCATTACACCGTAGTGTTCTTGGCTAGCGTGGGTATAGAGGTGGGGCGTCACAGCTTGGTATCAGAGCTTGGGGTTTAGAACAAATATAAAACATAACTTAGATAGTACACGTGTTACAACTATTTGTCGATGTTTTATTTCACATCTTTGTCTTAAGATCATCTTTGATTGTTAGGAATGAATTCCTAACGCTTATTCGTGAGCATTGCTGCTATTCTCTATCGCACTTGCTCACTTCAGTTTACACTTCTAAGTATCAGTGTATATATGCTCTACCAAGTTGCATATTGCTACAACTAGTACCCACTTCGATTTGAACTCGCATTGTTTATTCGAACTGCTATATATATGCATTCTTATCTCTGATTCGTGTTCTTAATGCAGTTTCCATACAATTGGGTTTTGGGTATCAATCTTTGAGACAAATTGCATTCCAATTGTCGACTCTGTCTGTTTATCCATGGTTTGTTGGTTTTCATGTGCCTCTTTCTGATAGTTTTAAAATTTCTTTGGTATAAAAGAAATTGTCTTGGTCTTTGCCTTGTCGATATCGACGTTGACTTGACTTTTACTTTTGCTAAAGTCATTCAAGCATTTATACTCGTTCTGCTTTGTTTTTCCAATTGTTGATCGGTTCTTCTTTTCCGGTTAGTTGTTATCACCTTTGTCGACTTTGATAACTTCTATTTCAGGAATTTTGGGTATTCCTACTTTGATGGATTTGGAATCGAATTCTTTATATTTTATTCACGTCTTCGAATGTGAATCTTAGTGAATTGATTTGGTTTTCGAATTTAATCGATTCTTGATTATTTCCCGATTTGTTGCTATCATTTATTAGCAACTTTGATGACCTTTTCTTTGGGATTTTTGTGAACATACCTTTCAATGAATTCGGTATCGATTTCTTTGGATTCTATTCACGTCTTCGTATGTGAATTCTTGTGATTGATTGTTTCTACAATCATTTTTGTGATTTGTCACTTTAAAAATATAAAGGTTTCAATACTGGTAGTAAATATCAAAAACTCTTTTATCAAAATGTTTTCAACTCTATTTTCAATACCAAACTCGTTTTTGAAACTGTTTTCCAATCTATTAGTATATACAAATCTTTATTTCACTCGTATGAGAAATCTAATTAAACGGCTTAGTAAAACAAGTGGTATGAAACGCTTGCGTTTACTTCGTCAGTTAATTGTTGGACTTGTTCGATTGAACCTCTAGTGACAAATTTTATTAGTGAAGATTTACAGTTTGTTCGTAAATATTTAAGTTAAGTAAGTGGTTATGGGACACGATGCTAAACTTTTACATTTACTGACTTAGTGTAATTGACACTTCTCGTTGATCATGACGATCATTTTTACGGTTAGACTAGGCCTCATCGGTGTGATTTCGTCTCACACATATCTCTTGGGCTTTGAGGATTGTCTAGACACCACTTGTGTGATTTCATTCACACATACTTTTCTTTTGATTGTGAGGTTAGACTAGACACCACTTGTGTGATTCCACTCACACATACCTCTTTTGATTTTTTTTTTGGTTAGTCTGGACCTCAATCTGTGTGATTTCGACTCACACATGTGGGGTAGCGCCCCACGGTCTTCGGGCCATTCGTGTGTCAAAATTAATGGCTTGCAACCATGAGATAGCGTCTCGTTATGCGTTGCACGTGTTGATGATTTTTCATGCTCGCGGGTAGGTGAGATTCCGTGCTCCCGTTCTCGCTTTGCGTTGCACGTGTTGATGATTTTTCATGCTCGCGTGTAGGTGAGATTCCGTGCTCCCGTTCTCGCTTTGCGTTGCCCGTGTTGGTGATTTTCATGCTCACGTGTAGGTGAGATTCCGTGCTCCCGTTCTCGCTTTGCGTTGCACGTGTTGATGATTTTTCATGCTCGCGGGTAGGTGAGATTCCGTGCTCCCGTTCCCGCTTTGCGTTGCACGTGTTGATGATTTTTCATGCTCGCGTGTAGGTGAGATTCCGTGCTCCCGTTCTCGCTTTGCGTTGCCCGTGTTGGTGATTTTCATGCTCACGTGTAGGTGAGATTCTATGCTCCCGTTCTCGCTTTGCATTGCACGTGTTGGTGAGTTTTCATGCTCGCATGTAGGTGAGTTTTCGTGCTCCCGTTCTCGTTATGCGTTACATGTGTTGATGAATTTTCATGCTCGCGTGTTGGTGAGTTTCCATACTCTCCTTTGAGTTTTCATACTCTGTTCGAGTTTTCATACTCCGTTTGAGTTTTCATACTCCGTTTGAGTTTTCATACTCTGTTCGAGTTTTCATACTCCGTTTGAGTTTTCATACTCAGTTCGAGTTTTCATACTCCGTTTGAGTTTTCATACTCCGTTTGAGTTTTCATACTCTGTTCGAGTTTTCATACTCCGTTTGAGTTTTCATACTCTGTTCGAGTTTTCATACTCCGTTTGAGTTTTCATACTCTGTTCGAGTTTTCATACTCCGTTTGAGTTTTCATACTCTGTTCGAGTTTTCATACTCCGTTTGAGTTTTCATACTCCGTTTGAGTTTACATACTCTGTTCGAGTTTTCATACTCGCGTTCGAGTTTTCATACTCGCTTCGAGTTTTCATACTCGCGTTCGAGTTTTCATACTCCGTTCGAGTTTTCATACTCCGGTTCGAGTTTTCATACTCGCGTTCGAGTTCTCATACTCTTAGCTTGTGATTTCTGGATTTCTTGTGTAGATTTCTAGAATTTGTGCTTCACCAACTTTCGTGATTTCTATCGATAAGTTTTATCAATTCTTGTGCATTGGTGAATTCGTGTGTTATTGACTTGTTATGAATACAAGTTTAGGGTATGATATCCCTTTCTATCTTTGAGAAGATTCTTGTGACCTTTTTGATGAACGAAAATTCATTGGTATTATATTTTGATGCCAATTATTTCGATGAAATTTTGACGTATGTCGAAGTTGCTACTGACATTGCTATGTTAATCACGTGTTTTAAAAATTTGTTATTCTTCAAAATATTTCAAAATATAAATCAAAATTGTTTTCAAAATCTTTACGATTTGCGCTTTCAAAAGAATGAGGAAGCGAATTAAACGTTTCAGAAAAATCGAGGACTATGACCCCTTTCTTTTACTGATTCGCTTAATTCCGGACTTGTCCGTTTGAGAACGTAAAATGTTATTTATTTAAAATACACAATTTAACACTTTCAAGGAAACGATGAAGCGAATTAAACGATTTAGTAAAACTCGTGGTTATGAGTCATGTGTGTTTGCTATTTCGGTTAATTTCGGACTCGTTAATTGAAAAATTTGTAATTTGAAATTTGATTACCGTTGTGGTAATTTCTGATTATCGTTTTGATAATTGGATGTTTATGATTTCTGATTTATCGTTTTTGATAATCAGATATTTATTGTTTCTGATTATCGCTTGTGATAATCAGATATTTGAGATCTAATTATCGTTTGTGATAATTAGATATTTGTGATTTGATTATCAATTGTGATAATTAAATAATCGTTGATTCGTGATTTCTGATTTATCGTTTTTGATAATCAGATATTTATTGTTTCTAATTATCTATTGATAATTAGATATTTGAGATTTAATTGTCGTTTGTGATAATTAAATATTTGTGATTTAAGATTGATTTTCGATTTTGATAATCGAATACTTGTTGATTTGATTATCGTTTTTGATAATCGAATATTTGTGATTTGAGATCTCTGAATTATCTATTGATAATTAGATTTTGTTGATAATTTGTGAATTTCCTTTATGAAATTAAAAGATTTCTTTGGCGTTTATATTGTACTACGCCAGTGTACCGGCTCAATTTTCTACTATTCATGACGTTTTCTACGTCTTCCAATTACGGAAATGCCTTAGGAATTTCCGATTTCTATTTTTAAGCCCGGAATTATTGAAGAAATTGAAGTTTCACCAGATTTGACGTTGAGCAACATTCTTTTCACATCAATGTTTCGGGGGTTCGTCACCTTCGAAATAAAGATGTTTTCTCGTGAAAGTTTATTGGTTCTCAAATCCTATGAATTTCACTTTGGAATCCAGAGAATTCATCGAGCAATCACGATCAGGCTTTCTCTATCATGCTCTTTATGGTGAACTTCCTACTTCGAATTTCTTCATCATGTGATGACATGCTTTTATGGTTGTTACCTTTTACCCGTTTGTTCCTTATGATTGCGAGGACGCAATTTCTTTAAGGAGGGGAGTCTGTAACAACCCGGTATTTCGCATCGATTTATAATCGACTTAAATGATTAATATTATTGCAAATTTCCTTTTGAAGTTTTAAATTTTTAAATTTTAAATTGATTTATAAATTGTTAAAAGAAATTCTTAAAAATAAAATAAAATAAAATTTGTTATGTGTTGTGAGCTTTGAAATTTGTGATTACCGGGCATTTGTTTTTGAATGTCGTTCGACCCATCCCCCTCTCTTCGTTCTTATAACCGTTCCCCTCTTCATTTCTGTTGGCGAACCCGATCCCTCTCTCTCATTTTCAATTATTCGAAACCCTAAACGAAAAGAAAAATGGCGGTCTCTCTTTGTCGAATTAGGGCTTCGGCTTCTTTCTGGAATTAGGGTTTCGATTCCGATGGTTGCTCGTCTCGCGTGGCTGCTGCGGTGTGCTTGGCTTCAATTCGTCGACTAGGTGAGTAATTTACATTACTCACATCTATTTCGAACTGGTCGAAGTCGTTTGTTGTTTTCGTTTCTTTGGCTTTGATCTGATTTTGTTTGTTGTCGATGCTTTTCTGCCTTGAATTGATTTTTGGGGCTGTTGATTCTGAGTATGGCTTGACTCGTTCGAATTTCTGGAAATTTATTTTAGGTTGACCTTGACATTCTTTGACTTCGGCATTGACATTGGTCGTGGTTATTTTGGCCCTTTTGATTTTACTGCCGGGTATTGATCGAATAGTATACTGGATTTCGTGACGAGAAAAACTTTGGGCTTGATCGACTTTTGTCACGCATTTCACTGTGGCATTTGTCTATTCATTTGGTTTCTTCGTTTTACATGTACACGATTTTTGGGTTGTTCTGTGTTACTGCATATTACTTGAGTCATTCACTGATGTAATGTGTGTTGCCATTCACTTAAATTCAGTTGCATTCCTCGGATTCATTTCACGTTTGAGACCATGTGATAGTTGTCTCGAGCACGGTTCATGCCTTTACTTCAGTAGCTTGTCTTCATTAAGGCTTGGTCTTTAGTCTCTGTTCGACCTGAGTTTGCATTGGGGTTGTTCTCCTGTAGCGTATTTCTGAAAGAACCATTGCATTGTTGTGTAAGCACTCGAACCAAATACTTTTAGATGTTTGTTCCGTCCAGCTTCATGTTGTTTTTCGAGTATCCCTGCATACTATGTGCCACTCCGGCAGTTGCAGTTTATTTACATGTGCTGGATTGCTTCAATGTGCTGTTCACTGCTGCCTATCACCGCATTTTTATCACTGCACTGTTTTCCTGCAAGTAAACTTGTGTTCTTTGTATACTTACCCTTGTTCAAGTCTGATATTTTGAAGTTCCCATCTGTAGTTAGTGGTTCATGTGTTGGTATTGATTTCCTTCACATTGATTATGTGCTTTGTACATGTTACTCCTTTGGTATGGTTGCAGACCACCTAACTATTGTTCATGTTGCCTTGTCCTGTTTCATATAGTTGTTTATGGACCACTGCATTATTCATTTGCAATTGGTCTTGATGTTTTACATCACTGTGCATTCTTCCACTTGAAGTTGTAGCCTTTGTGCATTGTTCACTTTGATTGCTATTACATAAAAATGCTGTCAGTGTCTTGTGGTCAGACCTGCATATACTCGAACCATTTTGTTGCTTATTTCTGAACATCACAGTTATAATTGTTGATGCCTCGAGTATGCTATGGGTTTTGGCCATATCTTTGTTTGCCTTCACTTTACCATATTGTCACTGTATATTGCTGCGAGTCCATTTCACTGTGTTGGCTTGTTATATGCTGTTACATTTCCTCACTCATGTATGTATAGAGGTGTATTTCGTCTTGAGTCTTGTCTCAGGCCATTCTTTGGTCTCTGACATTGTTAATTCACTATTTGGTTGTTCTGGTCATTTTGTAGCTTTCTTGCAGTTATGTTGTGACTGCACTTGAGCCTTGTTGTACTTCATATAGGTACTGGGTATTAGTTGCATCCATGTTTTTTTACTTTGAGCGTTGCAGTTTTACTTGCTGTCTTCGTATTGCGACTGTTTTGAGTTGGTTATGTACATTCACTTGTGTACATTCTTACATTCACTTGTGTACATCATCACTGTAGTGGCACGGCAGTGCACGCAAGCGTGAACTGCAGCCACACGGTATTCATTGGGTACATCATCACTATAGTGGCAGGGCAGTGCACGCAAGCGTGAACTGCAGCCACACGGTATGGTTTTATGATATCTAACTTGTTTTGATTAATTGACCTTTTGCATATTCCCTATGCTGTAGTGGCGAGGCAGTACACGCGTGCGTGTACTGCAGCCCTACTCATCTTAATATTTTAATTGATATTTCAATGGTTTGAACTGTTCTGTTCGTTTCAATTCAATATTATGAATTGCATACTGATTTGGTTTAATTACTGTCGTCTATTCATTATTTGATTATTATTGCTTCTGTGCACTAATAACTGAGTTTGAATTAGACTGACCCGAGTATTATTTTCTTTTGAATTTAATACTCGGGTCAGACCGAGTATTTCAGGTTGTAGATATTCTGCTTTGGGTTGCTGCTAGAGCTATGAAGTTCTTTCATATCTTTTGGAGTAGTCGTCTTTTGTAGTAGACTGCATTATTGTATAGGAAGATATGTATTCATGTATATTATATACGTTAATGTACTTGTATATGTAACTTCCTGAGTCGACTGTTGTAGTTGTATCATATGTACCGTGTGAATGTATTGTAACTGACATCAGTTATTATATATATATGAGACTTTCTGTTTCATCTGTGTTCCGCATTTATATTATCTGTGTTGTTATTTTATATTTACTGTTCTAAACTATTACGAACCATCGTAGTTCGTTTTATACTGGAATTGGGGTATGTCGATGGGAGAAAATAAATCAGAGATGAAAAATGAAAGAATATATATATTTATA
Source organism: Allium cepa (assembly GCA_030765085.1). NCBI lineage: Eukaryota > Viridiplantae > Streptophyta > Magnoliopsida > Asparagales > Amaryllidaceae > Allium > Allium cepa. The sequence continues at coordinate 866,043,206 of CM060943.1, read as the reverse complement.
TCACTCCCATCGAGATAACCAATACTAGTGTAAGGCCAACTATTGATGGCCGCTCCTCAACAGCCTTATTCTCCGTGCTAGTTGACAGCATTACACCTTAGTGTTCTTGGCTAGCGTGGGTATAGAGGTGGGGCGTCACAGATTTCATTTGGAACAAGGTGAACAACCCCAAGATGGCATTCTGTACGTTTTTTTGCTTTAAACAGATTACCAACTTGGGGAAAAATTAACATATTGTGTAATAGTTCACTATGTTCCTTATGCAATCTAGAAATTGTAAGCTCTTATCATCTGCTTTTTGAATGCAGTTACTCATATTTTATCTAGAATCACATTCAAGCTAAACTGGGTATTCAAACCAGTGACCACTTGGATCTCAAGCAAGCTATTGAAGAGACCTTGCTCACATTTTAATAACTACTTATGTCTATCATATTTGGAGAGAAAGAAATGCATGTACTCATAACAAAACAAGCAGTAGTAAAGTACATAAATGGTACTCATTGAAATAGACAGTATGATTTTGCTTTATAAATCAAAGAAAAAGGTGAAAGATCAAACTTGCATATTTAGCTGAAGACTAGAGTATCGAAGCAGGTAGTAAGCATCTGGAGCAATTTTTAGCCTACCCGAAAAGCTTATAGACGAGCAATCACTTATCTGAAGATTATACTTCTGATAGTGCTTCAAATAGAGCTCATATGGCTTTCCAGAGCGTTGACACAACATATCGGAGATGTACTGACCACAGATCTGTATATTTTTTTAGTAATCATATCTCTAGGGATTACACTTTTGAAAAGGCCTCAAATTGAGATTTTGCTGTTTTTCAGAGGAAAAAATCAACAAATCTGAGTTGTATTGACTACAGATTTGAGCCGTATTGTCTGCAGATCTGCTGATTTTCCTAGATTTAACCCTATCCAGAGAAATGTCTCCACTTATAAAGAATTAGAAGGTATGACGGTGAAGTTTAATGAGGGGTTGCTGTATTGGGAAAGAGGAGAGGCTAGCGGAGTAAAGAAGTAGGACGGGAAGACTGAATTTTGGCATATCGCTATTATTTTTCTCTAGACATGACGCGGTGATGGAATGAGAAATGTCGAGAAGCAATAAATGTATCTATGGTTTATTGTGTAACGTTGGATTGGGTGTTACCCCTTTCTTATTTTGTTAATGGGTTGGACCCTACTTACCTTGTGATTAGAAAAAAATTATTGTAAATAATAAAAGAAAGAAGCCATTAGAAAATGAAGAAGGAGAAATTTGATTTAATTCTAAAATTAATCATTCATTTCCATTACATAGGCTCATTTGTAAAAAGGTTTTGGAACTGGGGATTTGACATATCCCATGATGTGGGACTAAACGAAACATAACAAACATTTTATAGCATATTCACTCTTTGTAATTTACATATATTAGAACACTCCCTTTTGAATATGCATCTTCAAAATCTTGGATGCTCATATGGTAGCTTGAAATTGTCCATTTTGAAACTTGTATGATGACTGCTCCCCCTTATTATTATCCTGCTTTCATGTATCCATTCACTTGCTATAGATGTTGTCTGCTGCCTTATTAAAAGCCTCTATTAGGAAAACCCAATTGGAAAAACCTTGAACGAGGAAAAAAGTACAACTCGAAATCATAAACATCATATAATGATATTCCTTCCAAATAATTTGATATTTCGGGATCAAAATAATCCCTCATTAAAACTTTACTAAGAAAAACCCAATGGAAAAAAATCTTAGTGAAAGAAAAATAGTACAGCGGCATGTTTTAATAATTTACATCAAATGGAGTTTGATATTTCTAGATTAATGTAATGCCTCATCAAAACCTTACTAAGAAAAACCCAATGGGAAAAATCTTAGTCAAGGATAAAAATACAATTGAACTTAAATAACATATTTTAGATTTTTTTGATAAGACGTTGGATTCTTCTAGATCAAGTTAATGCCTCGTTAAAATCTTAGTAAGAAAAACCCAGTGGGAAAAATCTTAAATAAGGAGAAAGAGTACATTATAACTTATTTAAATGTTGCTGGGGAGTAGATACTTCTGAATTAAGATAATGACTCATTGAAACCTTACTAATAAAAACCCAGTGGGAAAAATCTTAGTTATGACAAAAGAGTGCATTATAAAATACTTATGGATGCTCCTCCTGATTTAAAAGTTTCCTCTGAATTCGTATTCATCTTTTGAAAACTCAAATTGATTATGGGTACTTTTGGATCCATAAATATTTATCTCATCAATAATATAATTTATTAATAGTTTCCTTCAATACAGTCAAAATTTGCAGGATTGTTTCCTCTAAATGTGATATGCACTTTATGCCTTTTGTATGCTACTTTTATGAAAACACTTCAAGTGCTTTCATTTTTGTGCTTCGAATCAGTTTTACGTATTGCAACTATACATCTTTGATGAATATTAAAAATTACATTAAAAAGTAGGAAGTAATCTATTCATCTTAAAGCATATCAAGATTTTCATTACAGCAATACTTATAAGTAGGCTATAATTTACGCTCTTTGTTCTCTTCATTCTTTATAACCATGAAAGTTTTTTATAGTCTTTAGGAATCTGTATACTTTCATCATTAATATGATTTAAACCATATTTATACCTTCGGGGTATATTAAGCATTTCAAGCACTTTCGCTACTTTCTGACAAGGGTGTATTTCCAGCAACAAAAAAAACAATTGCAAATATGGTGAAGTTAATAGAAAAGAGAAAAGAGAACGGAAAAGAGGAGGGAGAAGTAGGGAATGTAGACGAGAGAAAGAGAAGAAGTTTGTAATTCATTCCTTGAATTTGTGCATTGCAACTCTCTTTCTTTGATTTATACTAGCATAGCTTGGGCAAAAACTAGCTCACACACCCCACTAATAACAACATTTTCCCGAAATTAAAAAAAAGTAAAACAAACTTGTAACAAACCAGAAAAAAACAAAAATACAGCTAACCAATTTTCCCTCCAAAAACATCAACTAAATTCATTATTAAAGCTCCTATATCATACCCTCCCCCTTTAAAAGGACTTGACCTCAAGTCAGGAAGAGAGGAAACTAGGGTATTGTGCTTCAAAGTCTTGTTTGTTCATCCAAGTAGCCTCATGTGTGGGTTTGCCCTTCCAATGCACTTAACACCGTTCCTGCAAGCAGCCTGCTATCTGCACAGTTGTATGGTGCATGATAGTAGCCGGCACAAGGGTATTTGCTTCAATCGGGTCCAAACAAGGAGGAATGACAGCAACAGGAGGAAGCTCACCCTTGAAAGGCTTCAATTGTGACACATGAAATACATCATGTACCTTAGCTGTACTTGATAATTGAAGCTTATATGCCACCTTACCAACTACTGCAATTACTTTCAATCGACCAAAGTATTTTGTAGCTAGCATATTATTTTTTTGCATTTCACTGTTTGCTGCCTGTAATTCTGCAATTTAAGCCATACCTAATCATTCATAGAAAATTATCTTTCCGACCTTCTTTTATCTACTTGTATTTTCATCCTATGCTGAGCTTTAGTTAGGTTCTCCTTCAACACCTTAAGCATTTCTTCTCTTTTCTACATGCTTCTATCCACAACATAATTATCCGATTCCCTAGGCAAACAGGGCAAATGAAGAGGAGATGTTGACTGTAAACAATCTCACAAGGTGTTTTGAGGGTGGATGTGTGATAGTGGGTATTGTACCACCATTCAGCCATAGGCGAATATTTGCACCAATCCTTATGCCTATCACTAGTAACACACCTCAAATAAGTCTTAAGGCACCTATTTACAACCTCAGCTTGCCCATCAGTTTCTGGATGATAAGCAGAGGAGAGTAAGAACTCAGGGCCACGTAGTGAAAATAGGCCCTTCCAAATTAACTCAGAAAAATTGATTCCCTGTCACTCATAATGCTTCTAGGCCACCCATGGAGCTTAAATACATAATCCAAATAAGTTTGAGCAACTTCCATAGCAGTAAATGGTTGCTTAAGTGCCATGAAATGGGCATACTTACTTAGTCTATCCACCACAACAAAAATGACATTCTTGCCCATGGACATGGGTAAGCCTGCAATGTAGTCCATATATATATCAGTCCATACCTTTTCAGGTATAGGATGTGGTTGCAATGCTCCTGGTCTGGTAGAAGTGTCGTATTTAGAAGGTTAATAGATTACACACTTTCTCACAAATTGGCTCACATCTTTGGTCATACCACTCCAATAAGAAATGCTTGCATTCCTTTTAAGGTCGGTTCCCTGCCAGAGTGTTTAGCTTCTAAAGAAGCACGTTGCCAATGCATCAACTTCTTTTTGAGATTTTCATCTGGACCTATAACAATCTTTCCATGCTTTTTCAAAAATCCATCTTGAAAATTGAAAACAGGGACTGTTTCTTACTTTTGAAGTTTTTGTACTATGGCCTCAATATTGTCATCCAAAACATAACTAGTTTTGATAGCTTGAGCTAGATCATAATCCATTACCAAGATTGCCAACAAAAAGATTTCTAACCCCTGAACTCTAGAGAGAGCATCAGCAACAATATTCTCCCTTCCAGCCTTATATTGAATTTCATAATCGAATTGCATCAATTTTGAGAGCCAAGATTGTTGAAAAGGAGTTGAAAACTTCTGTTAAAGGAGAAATTTCAAGCTCTTTTGGTCAGTCGTGACAACAAAGTGAGCATTTATCAAGTACTACTCCCATTTTTGTATAGCAAAGACCATGGCCAGTAGCTCTTTCGCATATATGCATAGTTTTTGCCACTTTGGACCCAAAGCTCTGCTGATGAAAGCCAAGGGATGGTTGTCTTGCATAAGCACAGCTCCAGTTCCATTTTTGGAAGCAACGTTTCGACAACATATGCTTTGAGAAATCTGGGACTGCAAGAACTGGGGCACTGTCAGTGCTGCTTTTAATTTTTCTAAAGCCGATCGAGCTGTGTCATTCCACTGAAAAGCTCCCTTCTTAAGAAAATCCGTTAAGGGTTTACTGATAATGGCATAACTCTCAACAAATTTCCTATAGTACCCTGCAAGTCCAAGGAAACTTCTCAAATCTTTGACTGTGGTAGGACAAGGCCAAGAACTAATGGCACTAATTTTATTAGGGTCCATTTCCACCCCATTTTCTGAAATGAAATGTCCTAAGTATTCCACCCTTCTAGTCACAAACGGACACTTGCTTAGTTTTTCATATAAATATTGTTGTGCCATTAAACCAAAAACATCAGTAAGATGCCTCCAGTGATCAGTAAGATTTTTGCTGCAAACAAGTATGGCATCAAAAAAGACTAACACACACTTCCTAAGAAATGGTTTGAACACTAAGTTCATCCAACTCCAAAATGAGGATGGAGCATTAGTTATGCCAAGTGGCATAACTAAGAATTCATAGTGCCCCTTATGAGTTTTAAAAGTTGTTTTAAAGACATCATTAGGGTGAAATCTTATCCGGTGATAACCGACTCTAAGATCTAGCTCAGTGAATATCACTACAACAGAGAGTCCATCAATTAACTCCTCTAGTAAAGGAATAGGAAATTTATTCTTGATAGTTCTCTTATTCAGTTCCCAGTAGTCCACACACAACCTCCAAGTACCATCTTTCTTTCCCACGAGGATGACTGGTGAAGCAAAGGGACTAGATCTATTCTAAATGATGCCTCTCTCAACATTTCCTGAGCCCATTCTGCTTTAAAGTGTATCTATAAGGTCTGATGTTAACAGCACTGCTTCCAGATTCTAGATTATTCCAATAATCAAACACACCTCTGCTAGGTGGGGGCTTCGTAGATTCTTCAAAAATTGCAGCAAATTGAGTTTTTAGCACACTGAGTTCTTCGTGTTCAGTATCTTCTTCTACAACCTGAGCCAAACAAGAGGAGCTTCTTCCTCAATCACCTCAGTGACCTGCATTAAGAAAATCCGAGCAGCCCCATTCATCAATCTTATTGAAGGGCTCACCTCTAGAGCCGTAACCTTTTTTGAGGGTATTCCTTTCAACATGACATTAGCTCCCTTTATAAAGAATTTCATGGTTAGTTGTTTGAAATCCCATGAAATTCGACCTATTGTACTAAGCCATTGGATTCCAAGAACCAGTTCACAGCTTCTTAAGGGAATGAGCATAACATCAGTAGTAAATTTATGCCCACAGATTGACAAAGTGTACTCCCTGCAAATTGATTGGCGCATCAAATGATTACCATCTGCTACTGTGTTTGCTTGTCCACTGATGCTTTTAATTTTGCACCCTAACTTCTTAGCTATGTGAATATCCAAGAAGTTGTGTGTAGTGACTGAATATATCAGAGTATGTATGTGGTTACCATTCACCATATCCTTAACCCTCATGGTGTGATAATTCTGACTTCTAGTTAGTGCACTTAAAGAAATGCAGGGCTTAGGTTTAGGAACTTCAACTTCTTCTTCTAGCTGAACTATTGCGGCATCCACTTCATTTAGGCCTAGCATTTCAACTGTAAACAACTATTGTTCTCTGAATTGGAACTTATGCTTTCTATCATAAGGTGCATCACAGTAATAACAAAGGCCTTTAGCTTTTTTCTCTGCTCTCACATCAGCAAGGACATATTTTGTGGGTTTATAAGGTTTAGTAAAAGGATTAGGCAGGATGAGGGATTTAGTCTATGGGGTGGGAAAGAGGGGAGGTTTAGTGTTTGTGACGAGGAGGTTAGGGTGGTAAGTTTTTGAGAAGGTGGTGTTTAATTTATGATTTTTCTATGAATTGATAGTGATGGATTCTTCCTATAATCTGGCATACTCAACTGCAGAAGTAAAGGTTTGAAGCTTAAACGCTCGCACAAATGGTCTAATCCCCAGTTTAAGGCCACCAATAAAACTCTGACAGATACTTTTAAGGCAATACATAACTGTTTTGCATCATTATAGACCTTAGATTTTCAAATTCATCAACATAAGTCTCAATACTATCAATTTGATGTAGCTTATTAAATTCTTCTACTACATTAACTCCTAATTCATTCTTAAATCTTCTATTTACATCAATCACAAAATCATTCCAAGCTACAACAGTTCTAGTGGACAAATAGCTAGATACCCAGTATTCAGCCTTATCAGTCATGTTTAATGAGGCTAAATCAACTTTCTGATCATTACGGATTTTACAGAGGGTAAAATACTTACATCTCTTTTTGATCCACGGTTTGGGAATGCTGCCATCAAATTTAGGGAATTCCAGTTTAGGAATTTACCCCAATATAGGCTGATTATATCGTTCATCAAATCTGGGTGATCTGATTTTCGAAACAACATGCATGTTTTCCTTAGGGGGCTGCATCATTTTCAGAAGCTCATCAAACTTCTGATTACTTGCTGAATTCTTCTCTTTAACTTTCTTTTCCAAGGCCGCTAATTGTGCTTCCATCCTTGACACTCGTCTGGTAACAGGAGGAGCCAGATCTGATCCAACAATAGTTGATGGCTTTAATCCAATGATAAGGGTGTATTTTCAACAAAAAACAATTGCAAATATGATGAAGTTAACATAAAAGAGAAAAGAGAATGGAAAAGAGGAGGGAAGCAGAGAATGTGGACGAGAGAAAGAGAAGAAGTTTGTAATTCATTCGTTGAATTTTTGCATTACAACTCTCTTTCTCTAATTTATACTAGCATAGCTTATGCAAAAGCTAGCTCATACACCCCACTAATAACAACATCTTCCAAGAATTAAAAAAAAAGCAAAACAAACTTGTAACAAACCAGAAAAAAACAAAAATACAGCTGACAAATTTTCCCGCCAAAAACTTCAACTAAATTCATTATTAAAGCTCCTATATCACTTTCTGGACTACATGTCCATATTTTTCTATTATTAAAGGATTCATGATGACCAGTCATGTTTTCCTTAACTCAAGATCTTTAATCTATTTATAAGCGTTTTATTATTTACAAATTTATCATCGATGATTATTTCTTGTCAGTTCTAGACATGATTTATTGAGATCTCTTTAATTATCATGGTTGAGGTACCTAAACCACTTCTAGGGTTATTTGACAATCATGTCACCGATCTCTTTCAGAGCACCCTTATGTGTTTCTTCAAGGACACTTACCTCCTTTATTTGGCATCATTACTACTTACTCCAAAAATATTTTGAATTGACTTTTGAACCACATTTCAGATGTGGTTTACACATTTTGATCTTTCAAGGATTCAATCTATATTGAAGAAAGTCTACTAGGGATATTATTGATAATTTATTCAAGTTACTTAATATTTTGCATCGTTGTATATTTTAACAAATATTTAACACTAGTGATCAAAATGAACTTGTATCGCTTTATCCTCCCCCTCAATGTTGTCGAATATTGTCACATTAAATAATAATCATCTTTGGATTCTCATTTTGATCCATTATGATATTGCTACTAGAAAATACACCATACATATTAATAATAGGAGGATAATTTTTTTATTACTCGATAAGATGTATTCAATTAATACTACTTATTAGAGTTTGTTGTCATTCGTTGATCTAGTCAATTGGAGGAATTTACTTATTGTATAGATCATTTGAATACATACACGACATTAGGCCATTCAACATTTATGTTGATTTAGATCACTAAATAATATATATACAAAATCTATAAGTTGGGCTCATAACAAACTTCAGGTTGTTGGTTGAATATTTACATATATGGATATATACGTGCGTCCACGTATTATATCTATATTATAAATTTTTGTATTCTTTCTCATTTAAATTATTGATTTTTAGAAAAAACTATTATAAGTATCCAGACTATTAATTTTTTGTTTATCACTCGATGTAAATGTGAATCCATAAAGATTAAATGGTAGTTTCCAAAACATTTGGTTTGAAAATACATACGCATCAAGTATGACTTATCAATAATAACTTAAAGTTATAGAATATATTGTAACTTCTAGTTACCATTGGCTTGCAATAATGAGAATTTCAAGATGTGAATCTTAAAATTTATCAGTGTTCTTGCTTTAGTATTGAAGCCAAACTTTTCTTAGTAATAATTATCAAAGCCACTAGTTCGATAATTCATAGAACTTGCAATATTTCATATAACTTTTTTTTCATTATCAAACTTCAAATTTTATGTACATTTTTGTACACTTAAATGTATGTATCTATGCAGATATGTAATATAAGTGAGACTTTATGAATATTTTTATTTGAATATGCTGAATAGCAATGTCCTTCGAGTTAATAATTCAAATATAACTTAATGGTTTTCTATTCCAACCATGTGAACTTCTGGTTCAAATAAATTATTTATACAACTTCGAGTTGTTAAAGTTTATTCTTCAATTATATTTCAAATATCTCTTCTGAACGTTATTTACAATTATATAATAGAGAATAATACATAGTTCGAATTATATATTGACATCTCTTCAAGAGAGTTCAAAAATGACGATAATAATAATTTTTATATAGATATAAGAATATCTTCTGGACACTGATATGTTATAGAAATATGCAATTATATTTGTCACAGATCTTTACAAGACCATATTTATAGCTTTTGTGAAATTTATGACATGACATATAGATCATCATTTCAGGAGAATACCTAGAGATTTTTCTTCAAGAATAGTTATGCATACGATATTCAATTCGTGGTATATTTTGAAAAGTAATAGATCACAAATCACTATTTACTCTTAAATTTTTCTAATGGAGCTACAGGTCTATGACACTGGTTAATTGAATTTTGTAAATGTATTTCGCACCTATTTCTACTAGTTCTATTTTGAATTACAAATTCTTTGGGTAATTTACTGCCACATCACTTCTTGAAGTGCAATATCATAGTTGAAAATCTGCCATAGGGAATGCTTTTATAGTGCTATACAAGGTTATAATATCTCTTCTGGAAATATTTTATAAAGAAATTTTTTTTAAGTGCGATATTTAAATTATTATGTTAATGGTCTGCTAATGGAGTATTAGAGTAATACATATTTTTTCCGTTGAGGATATTTTATAAACCTAGATATTTTTCCAACACCGCTTTTGGAGTGCCACATATCTCTTCTAAAAATACTTTTTATGCACTACTTTTGGAATGCATATTAAAACATGGTATCTTTTTCTACATAAATTACATAATTGAACTTCAGAGTAGCATAAAATATCTTTTTTTGACATATTTACTATCACTAATCTTTTAGAATAGCAATAAAATATCTCTTTTGGAGATGAATTACTATAATTTCTTTTGGAGTTTTACATGATGTTCCTTCAGGGATATAACATTTCTTTTTTAAGCAATTGCACTTTAACAAATAAAAAAATAAAATCTATAACATCTCTTCTGGGATATTGGATTTTGCAATATAAAAAATTATTATTCAGCTCTAAATAAAATCTAGTATTAAAATATGTTTCTTCAACAAAATAGCTAGGCATACATGCATAAAAATAATTTATCAAAATTTCAGATTTTACAGCAGTGTGTGATTAGTGAAAATCATCGTATCTGCTAATATAGTATTCACTCAAACTTCAAGTTTGACTTATATAAGACACATAAATAATAAAGCAAGATGTAGAACAACAACGCGATGCATAATCATGTAGGTAATATTGACCATATGAACCGTAGCCATTCAAATCTTGCTTCTTTACTTTTCAAAACTTTAATTTTGTTTTTATTAATAAAAGTACATACATTAAGTTGACAGAGCAACATTAAATATATAGGGAAAAACAAATGTGAAAACAAACGGAAAAGGCAAAAACATTTTGCTTTGAGGTCAAATATTCTTTCTAAACTCAATTAAAACAAATAATGTCAGAATACCTTAACCATACTGTACTCAAAACCAAATTTATCTTCAGTTTTTTTAATATTAAAATAGAATTTGAAACTAAGATGTTTTGTCATATTTCAAAAAACCTTAAAAGTGAAAACAACAGTTGGTATATAGGTCCAAAATTTCAAAAATTCTTATAACATTAAGACAGTTGAAATTTTGGATAATTGCCAGAAGATGCCCAATCTGCATTTGGCCACAAATTAGTGCTACTTTTGAGTTAACATCTTTTATTGCATACTATTGTTGAAATATGTTAGCATTTACATTGAATCTGTATGACTTTTAAGAATGGATGAAAATTTACATTATGAGACACTCTTAAAAGTTTGATACAATAATTTTGTTACTAATATTAAATAAGTTCAGAGGCTTGTAGAACCAGAGACATGTAGAAGATGTTGTATCTTATTAGATCCAATTTGTGCAAATTAAATTAGCATCCAACAACTGGAAACAATACATTTCAAGTGTTAAAGATGTAAATAACTATTAATAACAAGTTGTTACACAAAATTGATACATGGTACAATAGTGTCCACCAATAGATTTAATGGTGGATACATGTAAGTTATGAACACAAACTCATCACTGCAAAGGATGCTATCTAATGTGAAAAACACTTAAATAGTTGCATGATGTAGGTTCTTGCATATTTTTGTTTCGTAAATGGAATGAACATGTAAACTAGCATGAATAATACTTGTATATTATTTTGACAAATGAAAAGAACATATAAATCGAAATGAACAATAATACCTTTATTTTATGAATTATCGAATGATGTATTAAAAGCTCTTCCCATGGTGCGGCCCTCTTCACCATGAGGTGGATTACGCACCCAGATAACCCGGATGAGGTGGAGCCGAAAGTGATTTTGTAGTCAGAGAAGTTATGAGCATCTAGGAAGGTGCTGAAGAGATAAGATGCAAGATCTGAGTTCGTGACAAATTTTTATCTTTATAATCAATCAGTGGAGGCAAAACTGGATCTTGGTGATGTGTCCGTATTAGTGGCAATAGCATCCGACGACACTAATAGTTTATAGGTCAATAGGGTGCGGTGTTAGTAGATGGAGCATGATCTAGAAATTCAAGTAAGTGGAGTGGCATCGTTGGTGGTTTATAGGATGTGTGGTGGCAAATTTGTGCATGCTGAGGAAAGTCGGCTAGGGAAATAAGGGTTTGAATTTTGAAACGTATTCTAGGGGTAAATAGGTTAAACATATGTCTACAAAACGAAGTTAGATCATTTGAAGATCATGCTTATAACGTGTTGTAAATAATTAAAACAAGAAGCCATTACAAACGGAAGAAGTAGATATTTCATTCACTTCTAAAATTAATCATTCATTTCCATTACATAGGCTCATTTATATAAAGGTTTTGGAACTAGGGATTTGACAAATCCCATGATGCGGGACTAAACAAGACATAACAAACAATTTATAGCATATTCACTCTTTATAATTAACATATATTATAACAAAAATTAATATTTTCATAAATTTCAAAAGAAAAAAAATTCATGTACATATAGTTGCATATAACATTAGTACATTTGTTTAAAAAATAAATGACATATTTACTGAATTTCAAATTTTACTCGAGAGAATGATGAAAATATTGGAAAATGAAAGTGGAATATTAATGAATCAATAAATTTTTATGAATTTAAAGATCTTGTAATTAATATCAATATAAGAAATAAATATATTATATTATCAAAACAATTAACGAAATATTTATTTAACGACTGAAAGAAATGTTAATTAAAAGAAACGTTACAAATCATATTGTTATTTTAATTATCTAAATATAATAATTTGGCTTTTCAACCATACTTTCATACCTTGATAATTTATTTTATAGTAATAAAACATTTGAAAAGTAATTTACAATTTCCAAAAAGAAAATAAAATATAATAGAAAAATTTTCTTTAGTCTAAATATTATATTGTTATCCCTTAATTAATGAAATTACAAATATAAATAACCAAATTTAGCATTTTCATAAAACATGTTAATTAAAAATATTTGGCATTTTTGAAAACTACAAACTACAGGATTCATCACTTATCTTTAGTTTAATTCATTCTAGCAAAAATATTTGTTACTAATGCTAAAGAACTCACTCGATATACCCTTTTTTTAAAAAGAAGAATTTTTTTTATGTATGTTTGTAATAATGCACATAATTTAGAAATAAAATATTGATATGTTTCGTTTATAATAAAATAAAAACTTTAGAAAGAGATTTTATTTTTTGTAAAAAAGTACTAAAATTAGAATGAAATAAATTATGTGAACTTGAATGTAAAAGAATGCAAGTGAACAAAAGACATTTATTTGCACAATTGCAAAAATTTTAAGTTATGCGGATTTGAATGAAAATTATTTCAAATAACAGGGAATTTTTTTTAAGGACAAATTATCTTAAAAAATAGACAAAAGGACACAAGTGATTTTTTTTCTTTCACGAATAGGCCCAAATCCCATTTTGTAAATTAAATCTTCCTCTAACTTTCTAATTTCTTCCATTCGACTGTCATTTTCGATTTCAAACTCTTTTCTTGATTCGCTGTCAAAACTTAAAATCACTCTAGCAATGGCATATGAAAACAAAAGCAAATCATTATCTCCAACAAAACCGCAAACATCAGCGCACGAAGAACAACCAGTAGAAAATCAACATCAATCCAAAAAACGCAAAACAGAAAACCTAGCTCCACCTAAAATTCGACAGCAATGTCGAACTAGAAGAATCAAAAACCAGCTCTAGCAGAAATTCGATAACAACCCCCAAGCCGAGAAGAAAAAAAACTAGATCAGAATGACCCAAAACCGCAAATGACGACAGGAGAACGTAGAAAGCTAAACTTATGAAAATGACCAATTGAACAAGAAGCACAACAAATGCTAGAAAAAGAAGGAGAAAATAAAAACAAAATGCAGAAGATGAAAATCAATTAAAAATGAAAGAAAATATACAGGAAAAGCTAAAAAATTGTATCAACCCGCTTTTCCTTACAGTTTAAGTGTTCAATTAACTACACACGCTGCTCTCTAATTGAACAGAAAGGCAGATAGCTAGGGAAAAGAAAGAAGACAAGAAGAGCCGAACTTCACAAAATCTCACAGCGGAACAAATAATCTATAATGTATAACAATCCTTTACACACAAAAAATCGGTAATATAAGTACATATAAACATCAATCAGAGTATACTAACATATTCAGCAAAGACAGTTATAACAACCTGTCCTCACAATTATTGAATAATATACGATAATGTAAGCAAACTAAATATAATCATCTACGTCAATACATCTCTAGGCCTCTAGCTCCTCTCCTAAGCTCCAAAATATCCATCCAGAACTGGAAATATGCTCGATCTGACTCGAGCATTATAGGAAAACCACGCCCAAGTTAGTCTGGTAAAACCAACACGAGATAACCCGAATAAGGGGAAGCATATATAAAAATTCTATGAGACCACGCCGCTAACGCGGAACAGGTTTTTACATCACAAGAACAACACCATCCAGGCAAGGGTTGAAATAAATATTAAGAAACAAATCCAAAAATGATTGAGTATAAATAATATTAAACCAGACTTAAAAGAAAGGAAATAAACTTAGTAAAATACAAACTGGACAGAATGGATAGAACACGGAAAAATAGTCCAACTTGATAGAATGTACTAAATAAGGTAACATTTCAAACTCAATAGAATGGGCTAAACAGAGTAATAGTCCAAACTCGAAAGAATGGGCTAAATTCAATACTCAATAGAATGGGCTAAGTAAAGTAAAACTCCAAACTCGATAGAATGGACTAAATAAACGCTTAAATGCCATGATGAGGAGTTGGCTCCACTCATGAAAATTTTAAAGCTAAAACAGATTCAGGATACAAATCAATCCAGAAGGGAAACTTTCCAATAAATGACTAGGAGGGTGCTCCCCTACCAATAGTATACCTCTAGAAATATACTTGAGAACTCCGGTGGCTCTAGGAAACCTCTAATTCGGACCCCGCCAACTGTTACCGAGTATCCGAGTACTTCACATCTTAATATGCAACACCAAATCCAATCTAGAGTGGATGTGAACATACCGTAATGGAAGCAACCCCACATAGCTTGGCCCCCACTCGCTCTTTGGGTTTAGTCATTTCCGACAAAGGATAACAAAGCTCAAATGAGCAAGATATCATCTTAGAGTGATGAAATAAAGTGGCCGAAGTGACCGATAGCTGAGATACCAACTATCGAGGTCATAAAACGATCGTATATGGAAATTAATTCTTGTATGCTTATCACCACTCATTGAATTCAAACTTGTACTGTTTCTAGGTTAACAATAATACATGACAAGTCAAGGTAGCGTTACCTCAAAGTCATGTCACACGATTATTATTAACTTTCGAAATAGCGACAAAGTCTACTTCTTCGATGTTTAGTGCTAATTATACAAATAAATCGTTTCCATATAAGTGATTCACTTTACATAAATAATTCATTTCCATAAATGAATCAATCGTTTTCTTTTTAAAAACGAACCGAACCTTTTGGCTTTATTTTCGTATTGGTAAAAACTACTAGAATTAGTTCCAGATTGTTTAAACGTTAAGAGAATAAATTTTCCAACTATGCGACCCCAAGGCCTAAACCAATATCAGACCGAACGTTATCCAACTAAACATCCCAATAATCGATTTCTAATTCCTTTTTATAACTTTAAAACAATATCAACAGTCCCTAAAGATAATAAATTATAGGAAATGCGGATTATGGGTCTTAAGGCTAGATTAACACTAGATTTTATGGAAATTTTGAAATCTTTTCAAATTAAACACATATATGCAATTTCATAAACATAGATATAGTCAAAGAATCAAACACATATGCAAATAGTAAATAAAAGCAGTAATGGAATGAACACACTGGAATCTTATAATAGTTAGAAATTACCATACATCCAGTCTCACACAATTTATTATACATATTTCTTTTCAAATATAATGTCGATATTACAATCTCAATTTCAAGGTCACGAGATACACCCTCCTGTCTTCGAGTCTAGAGCAAACTCTATTGATTTAACTGGGCTACAAGATCACCTAATTGATTTATGCGCTACAATCACACCTACTTGATTTACGAGCCACAATCAAACCGTTTCCAATCAAACTTTGATAGAGAGAGACTCGATACACTTTGATCTTTCGATCTTTGGTTATAAATGATCCTATAACTCTTAATAGCACTGAGATCTTTGAGAGAGAGTGGCAAAGAATCAAACTAGAGATGATTGAATTTGATTCCCTTAGAATTTCGATAAAGTTTTGTTAGTTTTACGAAATATAAGAGAATATTTGTATGGAGAAGGAGTGAAGAAATAAAGAAAAACTAACTTAAAATTTGTTGAAAACAACTGGTATTTATAAAAGAACAATGGTCATGTCCATTTGTAAAAGGATATGACAAATAGACACTTTTTTTAAAATTTGAATTTTGAATTCCATGGCTATTATGTTGACATGAGGGGATAAGGGATGTCGACATGCCTATGTTATTTTTGAAAATAGATTTTTCTCTAAAATGATTTCTATTCTAAAATTTATCAAAATAATTTCTAAGCTTTGTAAACCATTTTGCATATAGTTTAAACTTATAAAAGAGTTTTAGAAAGATGTAACATCCCAAAACATTTAAATTTAATTTTGTAACTTATTTAAATTTTTGAATAAATTTGAGAAGTTTCAAAGACAAATTGAAATATTATTAATATTAAGTATAAGAAAAGAAAAATATATATTAATATGAATAATTATTTGATAGTTTAAGTTTTTAAATAAATGATAGATAAATGAAATATATAACAAAAATTTGTATTAATCAATAAAATAAAACATGTACAAATGAAAATGTTGTTACTTTAAACTTTGAATAGAAATAAAATATAAAAGTATGTTGCTATGAATAAATCTAAGAGTGCATGAAGATTACACAAGCCAGGAGATAATGAAACAATAATGTATGCAAGAAAAATCTGCAAAAATAAGACGAAATAGTACTTATAAAAAAAATCAAACAGCATGGCTATAAACATACAAGGATGAGGCATGAGCAATAAATGCCATCCACTCTCCAGCATGAACAAGATCACATCTGCCCCATTTAAAGCATGGGTTTAGTCAACAGAAAAAAAAGGAAGAGAAATATAAAATGCTGAGCAAAGAAAATCTTGCACTTGCCTATACCTCACCCTGTACAAACACTCTTCTATATTTACACCATACTGCCTTCAGTCGTTCAAACCAAATTTAGCAAGCATTGTATAATCAAATTCAGATAAAAGTTGCAGGTAAAAAAAAAACAAGTATCAAGTTAAAAGCAAAAGCAGCTCTCCGTTTCAGGAAAATTCATGTGAGTAAACATCAATTTTTAAAAGCTTTAAGTTAATTAAAAACATTACAAAATTCATTGATAATATGGTTTGTATATGCTCTAGTTTTGGATATAATTTTGTGTTGATCATTGGGTTGCTCTGTATATTAGGCTTCTCTATTATTTATTATAGGTTGGATATTTTTCCAAAAAAAACTCAGATTATCTTCATCAAATCATTATAAAGCTTTAATTTTTCAACAAAACAAGATGTCTAAAATCAAATCAGGACTTTTAAATTTGTTTTAAAAAAATAATAGTGAACTATGTACTGGAATCAAGTTTTACAGGCAAACAAGAATTATTTTGGATAAATTTGATTTTTGTAAAATGCCAATTCAAATTTATAACTTGAATCCTTACTGAAAGATAAGATTTTTTTTAAAAAATGGATTTTTTTAGTTAAGTATACTATGAACAGTCTGTAGTTGAACCAAAAACATGTATTAATCAATTTCTGGTAATCAAATAAATTTGGGTTGTTGTAATTTCGCTTGAAGCTAGTTTGGAACTCAATGATGTTAGGAAAAATGTTGAAAAAATTATCTATTGCAAGCATTTTGGGGACAAGGCGTAATTAGGGTTTAACCTGTGTTTTGAAGGTCGAAGTCACGAGGAAATGTCATAGCCGACATCGCGATTCAAGCAATCGCACCAAGGTCGATGGGTTCGTGAGCGGTCGGAGTGCTTTTGGCTGGAGGCGCGTGGGTTCTGGTGGTGTGTCATGGTGGAGCGAGGTGAAGTTAAGCGACCGAGTTGGTTTTGGTTTGGTAACGAGTAGCTCGATTTTAATTCGAGGTAGGCGAGAGTGCTTTGATGGTTAGAGAGGGTCTTTGTGGTGTTGGCTGACGTACCGGAGGACTTGGGGATGGTCGTCGACCATCTAATTGCCTGGACACATGCACGGTGTCAATCGCGTGCATCTGGGTTCGAGTTCAGGGAAGGAGGGTATCGACTCGAAGGAGGCTTCGGGATTATCATGTATTGGCTCGAGTATCCACTCGAGTGAAAATGTTGGTGTGCCGGGTAATATGCTTGAAAAATTCAGGTTTGAAAAAATGGGTTGAAAATATAGTACTCGGGTTGAATTCCTGAGAAACCCGAAGCAAACATGAGTTTTTCTCGTGCATGACCAGAAGCAGGTCTCGAGACAAATTTATAAACAGTTTTTTTTTACTTTAAAATATTTCAAATTTTAGGACACTTTTAAAATATGTTCAAACAATGATCGATTTGAAATTTCAAGCTAATTTAAGACTTAAGTGAAATGTTTGAAGAAATTAATTTTAGTTTATTTAGTTCTAATATAATATTTTTATAAGTTTATTTATATTAAATAAATAATGTAATTCAAAGGAAAATTTAAGTAAAATGTTGTTTAAAACTAAATCTTAACCTTTAAAAGTGATAAAAATAATTTATTGAACACGGTTTAGAAAAAGATAATCAAAGCAATTCGATTATCTTTTGGTTTCCTTAAATGATTAATGATTTGTTAAAATAACCTTTTAAGAAATAATCTTAGTTAATTAATTTATAATAAAGTTTAAATTTATTGATAATTAAGATTTAGATAAATTTATAACTAAGATTAATTAATTTAAAATTTATTAAGATAATTAATTAAGAAGTGATTAATTAATGAAAATGATTAAGATCTAATCAACTGTAATTAATCATTGATTTAAGATTACAAATGAGAGTAACTATGCAATAAATAAATTTAAACCACATGATTTATTTGTCTAAATTAAAGGTGTTTTGATCATTCTTGAATATTGTGTGTTAGATTGATATTCCTGTTATGTGATGTGATGCTATGTAATCATGCTTTTTGCTGAGCTGTGATATTTGTATTGAATATACTGCTGTGTGATTGTGAAAACCCATTGGCCGTAAAACGACATTTGAATTTCGATGCGACAGGGAGTCGGATTCCGGTTGGTTATCCGAAACCCACATCGAATGTGTGAATCTTTGTGAATGACATATTCACAAATTTTAAAAAAATTGACGCTCACTATTCAGTTTAGCTGGGTGAGGACCTTTGTGTCGTATAACTCATTCCGAATATGTGATTCAACGTTATGGATAGCATTGGAAGACTGGTGGTGAAGACCGGGTATCTTCGTGAACGATAGGATGACCTATCGATTGTCTCTGCACCGAGTAGCTGCGGTATAGAGATTCCCTAGGTGATGGGAAGTCCGATCGGGATTGTGGATGCTCGGATTGCAAGGACTTCTTCAGAAGTGTCTTCGGTTCTGTTCGAACCCGGAAAAGACTTGTATGGTTGTATGCCTGACATTACGAACTGATATATAAAGCTGATTTCTTTCAAATACATATCTGTTGGTGGCGGAGAATTTATTCTCTTTGCTTAACACCCTTCTTTGAGACGTACGAGCTCAGAGGTTATGTAGTTGAAGGTTATTAGCGATATACTCCTAATTTGGTAGTATGACATGCTAAGTGCTGCTGATCATTTGTTGATCGAAGCATGGCTTTGTGAAAAGCGTAGCTTTGTGGACGAGACTTCGTCGAACCTTACAACTCAGTTATGGTCAAAACAGGAATCGTGGCAGCAAGGTTATTTGAGGGTAGCTCCCTGTGAGGGTATGTCTATTTTCTTCTGGATTACGAATGGTATCATGGTATGGAGCCTAGATACTTACTTTGTGGTTGATGAAAACTTATTACTTTGTGGTTGTCGGTTGAGAAGAGCTTCGGATAAATGTTGGTAACGACCGGAAAGTAGCATACTCGTGTCAATTGTTACCTAGATACTGAGGTAATCTGGCCTTGTGTAGCAGAGATCCGGTTAGGATCCGGGGATGTCCTTCCAGAGGCATTCCATTTTATATGGGAAGTTCCTTTGCCCGACCATTTGTTGGAAATCCAAACAAAACAGTACGAGCCTTGTACGGTTTTAGTTGTATAACTGGCCATTTACTTATGGTGGTCACCACTATTTAGATGGCAGCTATAGTAGGCATAGCTCGGAATGTCTATGCCGGCTAAGATTAATATTCTATTTTCGAAATGCTTTCTACACTATGCACGAGTAATAGTATGAAAGAAATTTCCCCGTACCAAGCATATTTGACTATCATAAGAAGAAATCTCCTCCAATTCTGCGATTGCATTGTGTGTGTGGCAGGAGGTCTTATGATAGTTTCATTTTTTAAAAGCATACCGAAATCCTTTTATAAATCTAGTTTCTTTAAAAGCAACTGTTTTTTTACTCATACCAGTCCCATGACTGACCTGGAGTTTATTGTTTCTTTCCTAAATTCTAGGTGCCTATAATTTTCCACACGGGGAGCCTAAAAGCAGGTTATCCGTGTTTTGGAGCTAGCTTGGATTCAAAGTCTTCTGGAAGCTTTGGATTTGGAAATCTTTTGAAGTTTTGAAGACCTTATCAAAGTTGAAGTATGTTCGAAACTTGTTGAAGTTTCAGCTGTCATATTATTGTTGTATCATATTTGTATCACTCTGATATTTGGGATCGATGTTGTATTGGATATTGTATCATGTTGTATCTGTGTTGATATATGACATTTATTTAGTTTCCACTGTTTTATATTCATCTGATGTTGTTATAAGCTCCATCCGAACTGAAATTTGACGTTCGAATCTCCGGCAGTCGAATACAAGTGAGGTATTTGACGTCGACTTTTGAATGCTGAATTTTGGTCGTGACAAAAGAAATCTTAAAATGAATAATATACATATAGATTTCTTTGAAATATATTAAAGCTAAAATATTAAAAGCAAGAAATAGTTTAAAAAGCAAGAGATGATTTTGAAATTGTTATGATTAAACATAGTTTTTGAATTAAGGATAAAATATTTAAATTGGTAGAGATGACTTTAAAAAGATAGATTTGAAAAAAAAAATCATTTTGAAAATTTCATGGATTCCATTCCACTAGAGAAGGTCGTGAGTTTCATCCCATTAAAGAGATCGTGGGTTCCATCCGACTATTAAAACGAGAAGGTGAATTCCATTCCACAATCAATACCCGAATAAAGATTTTAGTGCTATTACGAAGTTTTAACATAAATCTAGACTCTATTACTCATCTTGATATCTTGAACTCTTGATAATCATGAGTCTTCAGTCTTGATTTTTTCAATCTTGAATTCGTCACTCTTGAATCTCTGTACTCAATCTTGAATCTTTATACTGTACAATCTTCACTCTTAGTACCTGCATATATATATATATATATATATATATATATCATGCATATACATATATATATCTTGACAGGAATATTAGTATTCATATTTTATAACATGTCTTAAGGTTGTTGTCATCAAAACCAACATCTCAGGAACTAACATAAATCACATTTCAAATCTCTTTTAAATAAAAAAATCCATTATCCATAAATAAATAGATAATTATTTCTAAACACTTTTATAACTTTGGTAAATTACCTTTAAAGAAACTGTATTAAATCAGTTTATTAACTTTAAATCAGTTGATTAAATCATTTTATTTTATGAGTTCATTTACTATAATCACCACTATTAAATCAATTAATTAAAACGATTTATTACATTCAAATAGTCATTAATTAAACGAATAGTTAATCTCGAACATCATTAATTAAAATGATAAGCAATTTTAAATTCCATAAATTAAAATTTTTAATGAAGCTTAAAAAATCATAAATTAATCGGATTAATTAAATCCAAACATCATTAGTCAAACCAATTAATTAAAAAATCATTAATTAAAATGATTTAAGTAAATTCCAAAAATCATTAGTTAAGAAAATTAATTAAATTTAAAACAATGATTAATTAAAACTATTAATAATTTAAATATCATAAAAATAGTTAATAGTTTTGATTATCCTTAATTGAAATAATTAACTTAATCCCATCATCATTAATAAAATAATTATTTGAGTTCGATAAATTAATTAAAATCCATTATCATTAATTCAAAAAATTTATTAATCTAAAAAAGTCATTATTTAAAATGATTAATTAAGTATAAAACATCGTTAGCAAAAATAATTAAATAAATCTAAAGATAATCCAATTTTAATCATCATCTATTAAATTGATTAATTACCCTCAAATTAATTAATTTAAAAGACTAATTAATTTAAATTATCAAACCGATTAATAAATTGTCAATATTCTTTTTAGAGGAAACACAAGCTCAAGTTCATATGATATGGTTTTGAGGATGAAATTCGGTAAACAACGATATAGCGATAATCGCAATAACGACATTTAAAGTATCAAATGGAATATCAGAAAATAATTTCAATAAAACATAACTAAATAACATAACCATCATTAGTCAATATATCACTAATTCAAAGTTGCATATCATTTATGATATATAATCGAATTTCCAAAACTATTAAATAGCAGAACGAAGATTTATTCTGCTAATTGAATGTCAAGTTAATTTAATTAGCGGAACGGTATTTTGTTCGGCTAACAGGGGTCCAGTTAACATATTTGATCAACCCAATAGTGATTTATTTGGCCAAATAACATCAATAAATAACGTATATAAATTTTAAGCAACATTTTTATTTAAAATACTATGATTTAAAACCTATCTAATTTCATATGCCATAAATTTTCACACGTCCAAATCTATCAACAGATTGCACTGTAATGTTTACTCGTTCATAAGAATGAAACGCAAAAAGAATCCGACCAATTGGGTTTAAAATGGTCGAGATATTCCATTTCAAAGTTAACTAGCTTTATAAGTCTACTTTTAAATAAAAATAGTTATTTCTCGCCTTCCACAAGAAAATGGGCCAAGCCCACTATGCCTTAGACCCGCATCCACCATAATTCAAAGTCCTCCTTCCTCCCATTCCCATATTCAAATTGAAATTTTTGGAACCACTCATGACTTGAATGCATGCATGCGCACACGCAAACCACCACCCTATTGTCGAATCCAACCTCACCAACCAGTCCCCCTACCCAAATTCGTCCCACCACCATTTCATCTCCCACTTCGATACCCTAGGCCAAATTCCGACCATCGACCACGAATTCAAAACGGGTAAGGCACGAACGCGAGGCCATCACCACCCCTACGCTCCACGATTCAACATGTCACTATCCCCCAAAGGACCGCCACATTCTATGCCTTCCCACTAACACGTGAAGCGACTCGACCCATCAACCCTACCATAGTTCAACGAAGTTCGAACTGCACCCAACCTGCCTCCTTAAACCCTAGTCAAGCAATTCACGACAAACCAAAACCCAATTCAAAAACCGGCCACGGTCATGACTCCGTCTCAATCCTATGCTCGTCCCCGACTCCTCCGATCGACCTCTCGACCGCCGGTTTACTGGAAATTAGTTCTTAAGTGATTTCCCACCATCTCCGCCTCCACGACAAACTAAGCTGCTAAAAAACATGAAATGGCCATTAAAAATCACGATTCGAAGCTATGGTTCTATCTGAATCCTCTGTTCGCCAAACCGTGATCGTCGAAAATGATTGTTTCCTTGACCACTTACTGTTATTTGTAGAAACCTCTCTAACCACTCGATGAAAACTCGCGAGACTATTTTTAGTGTAAACTAGATAGAGAAACTATTAACTTTCATGTCGGACAGTTGGGTTGAAACTGGATAGATTGAGAGTATTTTATTTTTGAAATCATGAAAAGGATTAACTTTTCTTTTATTTAACAAGAATAGAAAAGTAAGTCCTCACCTTCCATATTCTAATGTCTAGGTAAAGGTTTTGCTTTGTAATTCTCCTCCCTTTCCTTAATACTTGAGTGGAGATCCAAAAATGCAAGTTGTTTTCAAGCTTCATAATTGTGGATAAACGTACATGAGAGGAGGAAGAGGGATGTAAAATAGACGAGGATCATTTCCTTGCAACCTGTTGTGCAACAATGGTTGCTGATTGAGGTGATGCCATCATCTTTTCCACAACATTAAATTTAGGTCATTTCAATCTTTATTTATTTATTTAACTATTTATTTATCATTATTAATTTATTTTGAATAATTTAGATTACGGCAGCCTGCAATCATATCGCGTCCGGTTATGAACCATGATCAATAGAATATGAATTGTATCTGTGCAAAGAGTTGGAACATGAACACAAAACAAAAAAACAGACAAGTTATTAAATCGTTCGAAGTTTCAAAATGCCAATGTTTGCCGTAAAAATCCATCAAACGAAAAAAATTATTTTTCGAATTTAAAATTATGGAAAAATCCTAAAAATTTAATTAAAAATACGACCTTAGAAATCAAGTTAAAATTTGAAACAGATAAATTATCATCATTTAAATTCTAACCTGCATATTTAAATAAATTAAATATTCAAATTCGAAGACTCAAAAATACGGGTAGTCACACAAATACTATAGAATCAAATGCAACAAAATCAATATAGATGCATTGTAATATAATTGAATTTTTTTAACAGAACAACGAAGAAAATATGCAACAACAAATAGCTTCTAAGAAAGAAAATAATGAGCAGCTATCACTTTATAACACATTATTTATTGATAAAAATGATACTTATAATATGTTTGTTTGAAGTTAATGCTTTGTAGTCGTAAAAAATTTCTTCACTGTAATTTGTAGCAAAACTAATACCAATGTACAATAAAAATGATACCTATTGTCTGTTTGTTGGAAGACACCGTAATTTGTAGCAAAAATGATACTATTATAAACAAAAATGACATCTGCAATTTGTATGTTTGGTATAACACTTTGGATTTTAAAAATTGTTTCCATTGTAATTTTTAACAAAATTAATGCAGATATTTAATAAAAATGGTACCCTTTGTTTTTTTTTAAGTACAGTTGATAACTTCTAATTTTATAAACTATTTCCATGTCATTTGTAGCAAAATTGACACTGGTGTCTAGTGAAAATGATACCAATAATCAGTTTGTTTGAAGTTTGTATTTTGTACTTTGATAAAAAAATTCACCGTATTTTATATAAAACCGGTACCATTATAATTCAAAAATGATACCTATAGTCCATATGTTTAAAACTAATGATTTGGAATATTAAAATAATTCCCGCTGTCATTTTTAACAAAAATGATACCAATATTTAGCAAAAATTATGCCTACTATCTATTTTCATGGAGTTGATGACTTCTCATTTTACAAATTGTTTTCCAGGTCATTTGCAACAAAACTGTATCAATATCCTGAAAATTAATACCTAATATGTATATTTGAAGTTTATATTTTGTATTTTATAAATTGTTCCACTGTCATTATTATAGAAATTGATACTATTATAATTCAAAAATGATACCTTTAGTCCGTATGTTTAAAATTAATGATTTGGATTATTAGAATTATTTCCACTATCATTTTTAACAAACCATATACCAATATTTAACAAAAAATATAACCACTGTCTGTTTTAGTGGAGTTCGTTCCTTTTAATTTTATAAATTACTTTCCATGTCATTTGTTGTTAAACCGATACCAATATTTTATAAAAGCTATACGAATAATCTGTATGTTTGACGTTTATACTTTGAACTTTTATAAATTGTTTGATTGTCATTTTTTATCAAATCTGTTGCCATTATATTACAAAAATGATATCCTTTATATGTTTGCCTAAAGTTGATGCTTAAAATTGTAAAACTTGTTTTCATTGTAGCTTATAACAAAACCAATTATAATATAAACCAAAAATGATACATATAACTTGTTTGGTTGAAGATAATGCTTTGGAATTTGAGAAACTCTTCACTATAATTTTTAACAAAACTAATACCAATGTATAACAAAAATGGTACATATTGCCTATTTGTTTGAAGTTAATGCTTTGTAATTTTAGAAATTGTTTTCACTACAACGTATAACAAAACTGACACTAAAATTTGAAAAAAAAATACCTATAGTCTATTTAATTGAAGTTAGTGCTTTGTAATTTTAGAAAGTGTTTTCACTGTCATTTGTAATAAAAGCTGACATCAACAAATCGAAATAATAATTTTTCTAGCCCATGTCCTAAGAGCAAGAAGTGATATCTAAAGCTCCAGAGCACAAAAACAATGGAAGAAAAAGTAAAATTGAAGATAAAAAGACTGACACTACATATACAAATATGGAGCACAAGAAAGATTTAAGACCATACAGTTTGTTAAAGAAAAGAATGGACCGATAAAATAGCAAATAGAGATTCTATAATGCACCAAGTTTTACCACTTCTTTAATGTTTTATATGAAGACAAAATTACAAGAAAGAATGCAAAAAACATCATAACAATTTGGATGGATTGTACAGTTACTAATCAACATAAAATTTGACATAAATAATTTTCTTTATACAATAACAATCAGAAGAAGAAAAACAGTTTTGTCAAAAATGATACCTACAGTATATAAAACTGATACCTGAAAACCGATCCTTAAATTTGTTATAAAACTAGTATTCAAATAGACTTCATTAAATGTTTGATACTAAAAAAACACTAATTACACTCATTGGTTATTTGGTGCATATCATCATATTTACTTCGTAACAACTTCACTTATGATACCCAAACAAATAGAGCATTAGGAAACTTTCAGACTGCATTATGGTGAAAAGTGATATCAACAAAAAACAAAAAGGATACCTTAAAACCGATCCTCACTAAACTAAACATAGTAATACATTTTCAATCAAACCAATATGAATGCAAGGTATACATCAGTGAAAAAAAATCAAATTACATTCAATTTAAGCATAAAAGAAAACAAACTTTGTATAAAAAGAGAAGAAAACAGAAGATGTTTGGTGCAAGTTCCAAAATTTTCCTTAGAATAAAAAGCAAGTAAATACAACAACATGATCGAATTTAATTTCTTAAAATAAAAACAGAAAAATATAGGAACAATCAAAAGCAAACTCTGATAGAAGAAAAGCTAAAACAGAACAATAGAATTATACCTAAATTCGAAAATTACACTGTCGAAAGAAACAAATGATATTCAAAATTAGGAAAATTTTAACGGATTGCGCATGAAAAATAAGAAGTATGAAGAAGAGAATTTGATTTTCAACATTCATAAGAGAAATAGTAGATGAATTAAAGAAGAAGAAAAGCGAGATCAAAGAAGAAAGAGAGAAAGCGTGACGACAGTTAAGGTTCCTTAAAAAATCTGAATGTTTTTTCCTTGGAAAAAAGCACTAATGGGTTGTTTTAGATAAGAAAAAAGCCTTTAAATTTGTCCTTGAGAATATTTTTATACAATAAATATTAGTAGTTGGATTTATTTTACGTTCAAACGTTTGATCACTTAATTAATTTAATTATATATACTCGGATGTATAGTAGTACGATAAAACTTTAGACAGTAGAATTATTAAATATTGATATTAAATGTCAAATAATGATAGAGAGAATTTGTAAAACTTAGTAATAACAATTGTAATAACTATAAATTATAGAGGTTTGAGAATAAAATATAGGGAGAGAATTAAGTTGAGAGGAGTAAGTACCTGCAATTAATGAGAGAGTGGTAAATTCTTCAGTTTTATTATTATTTAATAGATTATATAATAGATGTGAAACTAACTGTATTTCTGAAGAATCATTTTTCAAAATGGTGTCATTTAGGAATATGTTCACAATTATCATCGCATTCTCACTTTAATCAAATATTTATACTTTTAGCTTTATTAAAGTTAGGCTATGCCTATTAATACCCCCAATTTGTCCCATTCTCATAGAAACTGTATGGATAAGAAATTAAAAATAAAAGGGTGATATAATATGGGATGAGAAAAGAAATAACCGAAATGTGAATTTTCTAACCAAACAGTGGGGCGTGATAGGAAAATTAAGGGGTTCTAATAGATTCAGTCATAAAATTATTTATGTGTAACACATGCAGATTTTTTTGCTTGTTATAAAGGGAACATTCTTAGTTTCAAACAAATCAAAATATCTATAAAAATGTAATCATTCGATTGACAAAATTACTCCAAATATCGTCGAAAATAATTAATAGAAAACATTGTATAATAAAATAACGATAATAAAAAAGTTCAAAAAACTCACCAATTTTTAGCTCATCTTATTTATTAGCCAGAAGTTAAATAATTTATATAATACTACCCAATCTTTTAATATACACTTCTTCAGATGCAATGGAGAAATAATTGCAAAAGTAATGCAATGATTAATATATGAACGCAAAATGAATATTCTCATATGATCATCCTTCTATAAAAATAGTTGTGCTAATTCTATTTATATTTCAATACAAAATAATGTCTAAGAACAAATTATGCACGTTATTCATGGTAAAAATAATTTTTATAAGGTATTTGTGTCCTTTTTCTATGGTTCTGCATCATTTATACTGTTGGATAAATGCAATAAAACTTAATCTTTTAATTTTCCTAATCTTTTCTACTTTGCGTTAATCTACAACGGTTACAATTAGTTTACTATTTATTTTGAAATTAACCTATTTGGTCAGATGGAAAAAAGGTAGTTCTTTTTCTCCTTTATCCCCATTATTTTTCTCTTTCTCATTGGTGAAACAATACAGTAAATAAATCCACCTTCTTCATTTGTTCCCTTTTAAAAATTCATTTAGTTACAAAATTTAATTCTGAATAGAACCCTGGATAATGTTTTCTACAATTCTCCAATTTTTTCAACCTTGAGTGCACATGTTTGAGGATTGTTGTGTTAACCTTAGAGAGTGGACGACATAATGATTGCACCATAGTCATGCCAATTTCGCTTTCGATGCAATGGCTAGTCTATGGCACAATAATGTTTTATTAACTGCTCTTTATTATTTCTAGTCGAAGATTCCAACAATTGTAAAGTGAAATCGATCCATCATTCATGAAATTTAGACTATTTAGATTTTGGGAGTAAAGATCGGACTATTAAGGTGTTGTTGAGATAATGAGACATTTATAAAAGAAAAGCTTGAACAGTGAGAAAACATGATGAGTATTTCAATATAAATTCATTTATATTATTGTTTGCGTGCTCTTGGTTCATAAATAAATTCTTATATAGATATATAATTTTATATATATACCGAGGTAATAAAGTGTGATCAGAAAATAATAATTTGTTACAAGAAAATTAAATCTAGGGTTGTTGTTTGAATTAATAAATAGCTTTATACACGATATTTTTTATGAATATATAGTGATAGAACCCCATATTCTTTGTTAATACTTTTTCTTACCTTTGAATTAAATTATTGTGGAAAAATGAACTATATGTTGTTCTGTAAATTGTCCTTTGTGGGTTTATTTAAGTTTAGAGATGATTGAATTGATAAATAAAGTAGTTGACATGCACATGATGTGTGTAAAAGGATATTCACTATATGTTAAGAAATAAATCAAAGATATTTCAATATGACGATAGTTTTTCTATTGTAAAATTACTTAGTCTCTAAGCAATGCAGTATTAAATAGTTGGTTATGAGTTGTATACATCTTCAGTGGTAACTAAATATTCCTATATATAATAAATCAATTTGTATTTATCTTCGACATGGTATCAGAGCAACTTTCTAATCCGAGGTATTAATCTGATCCTTTCTGTTATAATTTTTTTATATCCTTTCTCTCTTCTCCTTTTTTACCATCGCGGCCACCAACCTCCACTTAGAACTGCTATCAACCAAAACAATCAAATCAGACATATACACTAAAGAATTCCAATCAATACTCAATCTACAACCATGAACCAAACCTAAATAGCAGATTCAAATCCATTTCCGGCAACTCAACAAAACAGACGTTCGCAAACTATCTCTACATCTACTAGTCGATACTTTCCTCCATGGTTTCCAAAGTCCATCTACTTTCTACGTTGTATTTGGTAATCTAAGTTATTTTGGCCTGAGAATAAAAAAGGAAGAGAACAATTGTAACAAACCGACTGTTCAACCCTCAAATGTTGACACTAAATACATCCATGGTAATGTGCCGAACACCCAAGTGCCGAAAGGACAGAAAGTTGGGGTAAAAGAAAAAGAAAAAAGAACGGAACAAGAAAGAGAGAATACAACACCAAAATCTCATAACAGAACGATAGGATGTAATATCAAAAGAATAACACAAAGGGTTACTCTGAATGCATAAATTTCAAAGTTACTTAGCTTGAACCGTTATAACTGTTTGTCTTCACAATACTGATATATACAATGTAGAAATGCAGTGGAAATAAGAATATTACGGTAGGTAATATTCAACTCGCCTCCATGAGCTCTAAAGCTTCCAAACCTACATATAGAAATATATATGGGCTGACTCGAGCATTATAAGAAAATAACACCCGGATTAGTGTGCTAAACCTGGGTGAGAAATTTGGAAAATAAGTGTGAAATAAAATAGCGCCTTTTTGAGACCGTATGAATTACCGTAGCTGTAACAATCTCAGTCGAGATTACCTAGAATGTAAATTTAAAACATGATTTAGTTAATTTTAATTAATTAATTTAATAAACTGGTTGTTTAACAAAATTGGGAATTTAATGAATTTTCTTCTTCTGATGTTTAATTCTTATATTTAATTACCTAAAAATAATTTGGAAGCAAACAAATAAATAAATTGTATGGAAATAATTTCGTTGTTGAAAACTGATTTCTTAATTAGTAGTTTAGTTTATCAAAATATGAAAAATAACTTTTCATTTAAAAAGTTGCATAACGATCCAGTTTTAACTCAAATTTAAATTGGTAGTTAAAATAAAATTTTGAATTAAATTGTGAATTAATTTGATATTTTTCAAATTAAATAAGATTTGTGCTTGTTTATTTATATAAATAGATTATAATTCGAAATTTGAATTTGGAAATTTTCCAAAATAAATAATATATGTTGTTTATTTATATATATGTATACAAATTAATTTTTAAATTGAATTTTGAATTTGAAACTCAAAAATAAATATTCTAGAAAAAAATTGAATTTAAATACTCTATGTTTTAAGATGAATAAAATTTGTTTTCTAATTATAATATATGTAATATATGTCTAGAAGTTATGATTTGAGATTAATATAAATTGGATTTTGAAACTATATATTATAAAATTTATAAAATTTGTTTTCTAATATTATAATGCATACATAGGTATATATATTGATTGGGAAAGTTATATTTTTAAATTCAACATAATGATAATTTTCATAAGCTATTTAGAAGTTAAATTCTATATTTTAAAAACTTATTAATATATATATATATATATATGTATTTATTTATGAGTAATTGGACTTTATAATCAATTTCTTTAAAATTATAAATATATATATAAAAGGAAATGTGTTTAATAAAAAAATAGAAAAAAATATTTAAACATTTAAATACATGCATAGAACATGTGTAACTATTTAATAATATGGAAATTACAAGTGTAAGTGTTTTAACTTAAGGATATAAACATAAATTTAATCATTTTAAAAAGTGTTCACGCTTATTTACAAGTGCTAACATGGATAACAAGTGGCAAATGTATGTTTCCTTTTAGATTTAAAGTTAGGTAACATGTTTAAAAGAAAAGAACCAGGCTAATTTAGAATTCAAAATAATTTCATTACTCTTCATTTCAGAGCCTGTAAACCAAGAACCTGATAAAAAAAAGGAAAATCAAAAGTAAAATCAAAGATTAAAATCGGAACCAAACAAAGGTAAAAACCTCTTTCCAAATTTTCAGAACCTCAAAATTAAACAAACAATCTTCAATCTGATCAATGCAGATCATCTCCAAACCAGATTCAAATTCCAAACCTATTTTCAAGTTCAACCTGAAGCATAATCAAAGCAATCAGGCAACAAATCAATTTCTAGATCAAAGTTCAAACTAAGTTCCAGTTTTCAGTTTCAAATCAAGTTGCAAATCATCTCAGACCATTTCCAGTTTTCAAAACATTTTCAGACTTTTTTCTGCTTTCAAACCAAACCAGGTGAGCAAAACATCACTTTATAAAATCTTGATATGGTTATATTTTGATGAATGAATGAAGTAGTGTTATAATGTGTTTGCTTGAATGAAAATCTATTTGTACATATGTATAAATATGCATATATATTACTGTGCATGTCAAAGAAATAGGCAAATATGCCTTTGTCCTATTTACAGGTTTTAGGAACCTTTTTAAATAATTCAAATCATTCCATTCAAATGATTCAAATCATTCCATTCAAATGATTCAAATCATTCCATTCAAATGATTCAAATCATTCCATTTAAATCAAAGATCGTTTGGATTTTATAATCTGAATTGCATGGGAAAATAATGAATTTTAATGTGAAAATTATGATTTTTAGTGTTGGGTATATCGAGATTTCTTGAGTTGAATGGAAACTATAGTTCGAGTGATTCCCGTCGATCGACGAGATTAGGTGGGTCGTGCTTCGGGCTGAAGGTAGCTTGGAGGTTGCCGAGGTTGGGAAAAATGATCGGAGAATTTTTCGATCATCAGGATGGTGGCACGATGATGAAGTAGGGTTTTATGCCCGGTTTTGTGCCCAGTTTTGTTGGCATCGGTTCTTGGGTTCATACGCCATCATGGGTGAATTGGGTGCTACCACACCAGGGGGATCGAGGCATTGACGAGTGGAGCTGCTTTGGTCGAGGTGGCGTGGTTGATGGTGGCAGGGATCATCAGCACGAGGAGGATTTGGTTTATCGAAATTGTGTTCCAGGTTTAGTCCAGTAGCTTGATCTCGAGCTCGACATTGCTTCAGGTTTCTGTGTGGTTAGAGATTTAGGGGAGATCATCGCCAATGTGCTGATGATCATGGCATCGATCGGAGGTGGCCGGACCACCTATACACGTGCATGAGGTGTTTGGTTATCTGGTGATGATTGTTGTATTTGGGGAAGAAATGTTGGCTCGAGTATTAGCTTGGGTTGATGGCGGGATTATCTCGATGAAAAGAAAAGCGTGAGTGACTCGGGTGTGTTATCGGGTTTAACTCAGGGGTTGCTCGGGTCTAGGATTTTGGGAAATAAAAGTTTTTAAATTTTAAAACTTGGAATAGTTTAAAATTTTTTTAACCCATTTCTTTTTGAATATAAGTGTTGATTTAAGTTGGAATAAATTAAGATTTTGAAACAAATTATTTTGAGTTTAAAGTTTGTAATATATATATATATATATATATAACCTTATTGTAAAACTTAATTTAAATAAACTTAATTTTTTTTTAATTTAGTTAGTATTTAAGAAAAAAATGAAATGTTTTCAAATCATTAATTTAACTTAAAGGTCTTGAGTTAATTAATGTATTAATGATGATTTATTTCCAAAAGTCATTAACAAAGTTTAAATGATAATTGTTTTCAAAGGTTGATTAATAAGATTTTTTAATAACATTTAATTAATTTGAAGATGATTAATTAATGTTATTAATTTAGGGTTGACTTATGTAAGTAATTAAAGGTTAATTACTTAAAGGATATTAAGTAAATTAAAGGTTGACTTATCAATTAATTAAAGATTGATTAATTAATGATAAGTAATTGAAAGGTAATTGAAGGTAAATTACTTAATGAAAGTAATTAAGAAAAATTGATTAATAATTAAGGATGATTAATCTAGTGATTAAGGAGTAATCAATTGAAGGATAATTAATTTATGTGATTAATTAATTGAGGAAATTAATTTGAGGATAATTAATTAATTAATTAAAATTATTGAGGGATGATTTACTAATGGTTAATTGATCAGTAAAATTAATTAAGGATAATTAATTAAAGAATAATCAAATAATTAAATTTTATTTATTTAATGGTTAAAGTTTGATTGATTTATTAACTGAGATTGATTTTAATTAATAATTAAAGGTTGATTAATTTATTATTAAATATTAATTAATAAGTGATTAAAGGATAATTAATTAAAATGGTTTGTAATTAATTAATGTTAATTAACCAGGATTAGTAATTTATTCGTAAGTAATTAATCTGGTTTAAATTAATCAGATGATTAATTGATCTTACTTATTGATGTTTGGATTGTATGGAATGCTCTGAATTGTTCGATATCCTTGATGTGTGATGTGATATGATTGAGCCGTCAACTGAGATTTATTTATCTGTGATGAATTTTCATCTTTATTTGTCTATTTGTGATTGAAGATAAGCGTTATAGGATTACACCGCTTATCAATATCATTGTGCTTGAATGAATAATGTTGTGATATGTTATTGTTGTGTGTAAAACCCTGGACTACACCACACACACAAATATGGACTTCACTGGAAATTGGATAAGTCACATATATTTTGAATTTATTTATTCAAATGGTGTAAGGTTTAAAAGTTGAATTTTGAATCCAAATGGTTTTGGAAATGGAATTGGGTTGAATATGAAAAGCTTTTGAAAAGGAAGTTTTGAAATCAAAATTTGGTTTGAATATAATATGGTTTTCTTGTGTTTTGAAATTATTTTGGAAATTTTGGGTTGAAAGGGTTATATAAGTTATAAAAAATATATATGTGAATTTTTAAACCATTTTTAAAGTATATTAAATAATTTTTTTTGGGGATTTCAATTCAAATAGAACTTTCCGAGAATACGGCAGTTCGTTGATTTTCCAATATGTACTTTGAAAAGTTATAACTTGAGTAAATATAATCGGATTTTCCCAAAATGAAAAGCATTTGTTTTCAAATGATAATTGCTTTCATATAAGGAAAGGATTTCCAGTTGTTGTTGAAAAGATTTTCAAGTTATGGGTGAAACAAAATGAAAATAGTTTTGAAAGCTATGAATGAATCTTTGTGAAAGATTGGTGAACCTTGTTTTCAAATTAAAGAGGATCTTAAAGGTGTATCTTTTGTATAAAAGATTTGAAAATGGAAATTTTTTTAAACCATTCAAAAGGAAAAGTTTTGGGCTTAAAGTTGTGACTTAACTAAGATCCCAATATATCCATATGGTTTTAAAATTTAGCGCTCATTATTCGGTTTAGCGGGGAGAGGACTTTTTGTCATAAAACCCATTCTGAATAATGATATGACGAAATGGATAGCATTTGAAGACGGCGGTGAAGATGGGGTATTTTTGAGAACGAAAGGTTTACCTGTCGAATGTCTCTGCAATGAGTCGCGCAGGTATAGAGATCTCCATATGTGATGGGGTGTCCGATCGGGATTGTGAATAACCATATTTGCAAGGGCTTCTTTGACGTGACTTCGATTCTATTCGAACCCGGAATGGACTTGTATGGATGTATGTCTGACGTTACACATTGAGATGTAAAGCTGGTTTCTATCAAATACGTTTATGTTTGGTGGCGGAGAATTTATTCTCTTAGCTTAACACCCTTCTCTGAGACGTACGAGTTCAGAGGTTATGCATTTGATGGTTACTAATGATATATTCCCAATTTGGTAATGTGGCATACTAAGTGCTGCTGATCATTTTTTGATCAAAGCATGGCTTTTGTGAAAAGCATAGCTTTGTGGACGAGACCTCGTCGAACCTCACAACCCGAAAATGGTCGAAACAGGAAGAATGCAGCAAGGTTATGAGGGTCGCACCATTTAGGGCATGTCTATTTCCTTCTGGAAAAAGGTGGTATCATGGTATGGAGCCCATATATTTGACCTATGTGGTTGTTGGAATTTGTTGGTGTTGAAGATCCTCGGATAAAAGTCGGTAACGATCGGGGGATGACATACCCGTGTCAGTAATTACCTAGTTACAGAGGTAACCCGGCCTTGTGTTGGAAGAGAGCCAGTTAGGTTCTTGGGGCGTCCCTCTAGAGGCGTACCCATATGGTAGGGAAGTTCCTTAGTCTGACCATTTGTTGGAAATCCAACCATCCAATACGCGCCCCGTACGGTTTATGTTGTAGAACCTGCCATTTAACATGGTAGCTATAGGAGGTATACTATAATGGTACGTATGCTGGCTAAGATTAATATTATACTTGCAAATGTTTTTTGCACTATGCACCAATAATAATATCAAAAAGGTTTTCGCGTATCGAGCATGTTTGACTATCATAAGGAAAATCTCTTCCAAGTGTGCGATTGCATTGTGTGTGTGGCGGGAGGCCATATGGTAGTTTCATTTTCCAAAAAGCATAGTGTAATGACCCAAAAATTCTGTCAATTAAAATTTGAATATTTAATTAATTTTTTAATATTAATAAGTAGAATTCGTAAGTCGAATAAATTTTATTTCAAATATCTAGTTTAATTGGATAATTAAATCAATAATTTAATATTTGAAATTCCAGAAATAATTGAAAATTGGGTTTAATGTGATTGAAATTGATTTGTAAAATTATATTTTATCATATTGGAGTTAGAATGATGTTATAGAACTTTTAAAATTGAATTTAAAGTTCATTTGTGAAAATTGAATATTTTAATATTTAATTAACGTGTAAAAATAGCCATTTTTCAAACAATCTCGAATTTTGACGAAACTAGTTTCATCGGATCCATAATATTATATTATTGCAAGATTTCAAGTTTCATGTCAATCGGGTTTACGGTTTGTTCGGGGCAAGCCAAAACGCATAGAAATTAGTTAAATCGATATAATTTAAATTTGATCATTTATTTCCGTAAATCGCATAGATGATCGAATTAGCCTCCGAAACCTATTCCATTATGTCCGGAACATGGGGTAAACCCTAAAAACGCCAGCTGACCCGCTTCATTTGGAGTTCGGAAAATTTTGGGTGAATAGTGTTTTCGTCAATTTTCTCTATAAGGACGTTATAATTCATTTTTGCAAAACTAAAACGAGCCTAGGGTTTTTAAAAGCTTCAGGCCGCCTCCATATACATCAATGGCCAAAAATTCACTTCCTTCTTCTCCAATTTTCTTCAAATCCACACACCGATTCAACAAACTTCCAACTACAAAGTTGTAGAGAGCATCAAGATCTCTCTATCCAACGGTTAAGATCGTAAATGGAGCGTAGACCATCGGCAAATTGAGGTAGAAGGGCCGAAAGTCGCGCATATCATTCAAGACCAGATGACGACCGAGCTCTGCCGCATTCATGGTGGTTGTAGCTCGTGTGATGGGCGTTGGAGTAGTGGTAGTTGATCGATGCAGAAGTCATCGGGTTGGTCGCAAAAATTCATGGGATAGTGGCGGCTGTGGGTAAGCATGTACGTGATTTTCATGTTGGGGAAGAAAGGGGATTTGCGGCCTGGATCTTATGGCATTGAAATCTACGGCCGAGATTTAATTAGGTTAAGAAAATAAAAGAAATTTGTTAATTAATGTATATAATAATTCGTGTAACATTAAAATTGCTATAACTTTTTGCTACGAAGTCGGAAACGCACGAAACGAATTGCGTTCGCTTCGTTTTGAGGAGCACTACGCTATGGAACTAGATTGAAACCATTTGGAGCTAGTGAAAATTTTGGGTAAAATTAAACGCGCATTTAATTTTATTCAAAATAAAACACTGCAACCGTTATTGAAAGCAAGGTGAGAACTTCTCACTCAATCGAAATTGTTTCGATTTAAATTTTAAATAGTTAGATTTAAAATTTCTTAATTATATGATTAAATGATAAATTATTATCTGTTGTATAGTAATAGACCTTATATGCCGTATATTAAGCGAATGTTATTTATTAAAAACATATACCGCGATAATTCCATCTTGATTGGAATTGGTATTATATATGTACTTGGAGTTGATTTCTCGCATTATATAGCGGATGAGACCCTATTGCCGCATAATAGCGGATAATATTTTATAAATCCCATATACCGCGATATTCCGTTTTAAACGGAATTGGTATTGTGCTAACATCTGTGGATGCAGGAAAACAGGTTGGAGGGATCCAACTGGATTCCTCAACAATATTGATTTATTTACAGATATTGTGATATTTGTTAATTATCATATGATGATATATGATGTTTGGATGCCGTGATTGATTATTTGGTGCTGTTGCATCGTTGGGCCTATTTTAAAATTTTAAAAATGTTAAAGGAAAGATTTCTAATTTAAAAGTGATTTTTTAAAATATATGTTTATTGAATTTTGAATTGTTTAAATAAATAAACGTTATAATTTTTATGTTATGAAAATAATGATTTTCGTGAAATATAACCGAAATGTGATTTTTGAAATAAGTAGTTGATAAATTTATAAAATAGTTTAAATATTGGGATTTTTGAATTATTATAAGCGATTTATATAAAAGATTTATAAAATTAATATTTATAAATTAAAATATTGGGATTATGAAACGAGTTTTTATAAGTGTTAAAATGAAGTATAAATGGATTTCATAAGTAAATGAAAATTATAAATTTATAAATTGTAAAGTTATAAAATGTATAGATTTTGTAAAATAAAAGATTTATAAGTAATTAACTTAAAAATCAGATTTTGGCATTTTAGTTGAGATTTTTGAATAAGTATAAATGGTTTATGGATGAGATTTATAAAATATATATTTTATAAATCGAAATAATGGAATTATAAAAGGAGTTCTGTTAATGCTAAAAATGAGGTTATAAATGGAATTTTATAAGTAGTAAGATTTTTAAATTTTGTAAATTGAAGTCTTTATAAAAATATAAATAGGGATTTATAAACATTGTTTTATAAATCCGAAGTTTATCGAATTTGATGAATTTAATATAGAAGCTTGTTAGAGGAGATATATTCGCGATTTTGGACACTGGATAATCTTTTAATAAATGTGTAGAAACATTGAATTAGGTAAATTAAGTATATTCACGATTTTGGACAGTGAATATATTATTAAATCAAATGGATATGTTTTGGGGAAGTGATATTATAAAATGAAGTTAATTGTTTTAAAGATGTTTTAGAATGGATTAATTATCGAAACCATAGATTTCAACATTCATTGTTGAAATAGACGTTTCCGAGAAATAAGGAAATGGTGGACTATAACACTGTTGTTATAGTAAATGATTTCCGAAAGGAAATGTTTTATATAGTATTGGCATTTATATATCTATCTTAATTTCGAATCCCTATACTAGTGATTTTGGGTCGTCGTAACGATGTTTTACGTAACATTCGTTTTGACTCAAACAAATGTGTTTAAGAGAATGTTTTTCTTAAAGAATAAAATATATACTTAATTGTGATTTAAGTATGTTGAATATTTTCTAAATGTTGAAAATGAATAGATTTGTGAATTACTTATTATTAATAAGTATGGAAATGCTTTTTCCAATATGAAGTGAAATGTTTTGAGATTGTATCTTTTTAAAGATAAATTGAAAATGAATATTTCAAATCGATTTTAAAATCTTATATTCATAGATATTTTGGAAATGTAAATTCACTATGGAATTTATAAAAGAAAGGGGAAATTTTTTTCAAAAAAATAAATGTTGATTTATTTTTGAAGTATGGAAATAATATATCTTGTAAAGATACTTTGGAAAATAAATAATTTGGAAAATTATGTGGAATCTGGTGATGTTGTGCATACCTGTTGATAGTTAAATAATCGACTATCAATATTTACCTTTAAATGGGTATTTGTTGTGATTTGCTTGAATTTAAATGCCACTTATTGTAAAATAAGCGCTCACTATTCGGGTTAGCCCGGAAAGGACCTTTGGGTCGTATAACCCATTCCTAATAGTGATACGTCGAAATGGATAACATTTGAAGACCTGTGTTGAAGACCGGATATTTATTAAAATGGAAGGATTACCGTCGAATGTTTCTGCATCGGCTGATCTTCGATATAGAAATTTATTACCCTTTGTGATGGGAAGTCCGGACGTGATTAGTGAATATCCGGATTGCAAGGGCTTCTTTGGAAGTGCCTTCAGTTCCGTTCGATCCTGGAACGGACTTGTATGGATGTTTGTCTAACGTTACAATTTGAGATGTAAAGCTGGTTTCTATCAAATACATTTTCGTTGCGGAGAATTTATTCTCTTAGCTTAACACCCTTAGAGGTTATGTAGTTGATGGTTACTAGTGATACATTCCCAAGATTGGTAATGTGGCATACGAAGTGCTGTTAAGCATTTGATGACCAAAGCACAGCTTTTGTATAAAGCGTGGCTTTGTGGACGAGACTTCGTCGGACCTCACATCCCGAAAATGGTCAAAACAAGAAGGATGCAGCAAGGTTATTAAGAGGTAGCGCCCCTTTAGTGTATGTCATTCCTTCTGGATAGAGGTGGTATCATGGTATGGAGCCCAGATACTCAACATATGTTGTTGCTTCAAATTTATTGCTTTGTGGCTGTTGGAATCGAGGATCCTCGGATGAAGGTCGTTTACGACCTGGGGATGACATATTCGTGTCAGTAGTTACTCGGTTAGGGGTAACCTGGCCTTGTGTTGGCAGAGATCTAACCGTAATGTTAGGTTAGGTTCTCGGGTCGTCTTTCCAGAGGCGTACCCATGTGGCAATGGGAAGTTCCTTGGCCTGACCATTTGTTTGAAATCCAAAGAAACAATACGATCTTGTATGGTTTTAGTTGTAGAACGTACCATTTACTTATGGTGGTCACCACTGTTTATAAGGTTGCTATAGTAGGCATAAGTGCGGAATGCCTATGCTGGCTAAGATTTATATCTTTACTTTCGAAATGTTTTTTGCACTATGCGCTAGTAATAATATCAAATGTTTCTTTTTAATGCGTATCAA
Source organism: Allium cepa (assembly GCA_030765085.1). Classification (NCBI taxonomy): domain Eukaryota; kingdom Viridiplantae; phylum Streptophyta; class Magnoliopsida; order Asparagales; family Amaryllidaceae; genus Allium; species Allium cepa. Next base: position 866,002,254 of record CM060943.1, on the reverse strand, counting down.
GCATCTTTGACTATCTTAAGGAGAAATCTCCTCCGATTCTGCGTTTGCATTGTGTGTGTGTGCGGGAGGCCTTATGGTAGTCTCATTTTCCAAAAAGCATTGCGAATCTATTTTAAAATATCACTTGGTTTGTTTTTAAAAGATAAACAGTTTTAAGTTCTCACACCAGTCCCATGACTAACCTGGACTTTATTGTTTTCCTTCCTAAACTCTGGGTGCCCACCAATTTTAACACGGGCAGTCTAGAGTAAGGTTATCAGGTCATTCTGGATTCGGGAGTTGCTGCAGAAATCTAGAGGCAAGCTGGATGGCATTGTAACAAACCCGATTTGGAGATTACTGTAAATATTAAATTATAATCAATATTTATGGTAATATCCAAACCGGGTTTGTTACAGCGTAGTATATTACTAGTATATGTTGTATTTCTTTTCCGCCGTTTGTTGTTGTAAACTCTGATAATGTAATGTAATGTGATGTAATGTAATAACCGATATAGCTCTTTTGTTTAAAGATTATTCATTTATCTATTATATGTTGTTCCGCTGCGATTGTCAGATTCTGATATTGTTCTGTTGTTTCTTTCTGTTCTGTTCTATCTTTTTCTTCTTCTTTAACCATAACATTTCGGTTTTCCGGTATTCGATTGCTCGGCAGTTGATACAGTGGACGTATTGATGTCGGTTTTCGAGCGTCGAAAAATCGCGATCGTTACACATAGCGAATTTCTTTTTATTTCTTTTTATTTGTTTTTGTATAAACAAACTGTTTTTGTATGCTCACACCAGTCCCATGACTGACCTGGAGTTTATTGTTCCCTTTCTAAACTCTGGGTGCCCACAATTTTCCACACGGGCAGCCTAGAGTCAGATTTCAGATAATTAGATAGTAGGTGCAACCTTTGGCAATCATTGGAGTCTTTTCTTGGATTCGGGCAATTGCATTGTGCACTGAGTTACTTCAGTTCAACACGATAGGATTTTGAGCTTTTGGATTGGGCTTTTGCTTTGGAGCTTTGGCGATGCGATGCAATCTATGGAGCTATTTTGGTAGTCCAAGCAAGTTGAGGTTATGTTTTCGCTGTTGTGTTCTGCTATGATATATGTATATTTACTCCGTTGTTGGATAAATTATTGTGGAGTTGTTGTATTCATGGAGTTGTATCAATGACATATTGTTTTTCTTCCGCTGTGTTGTTGTACTTAATGTGTTATAAGCTCCGACGAACCAGACTCAACGTTTGAATCTACGGCGTTTGAATACGAGTGAAGTATTTGGATGTCGATTTTCGAAGGTCGAGTCAGGGTCACTAAATGTTGTAATTAATTTGAATAAAATATTTCGATATTAATAAGAGCAAGAGTTTGACGTGTTACTTACATTGTTTAAATTTTAAAAATAAATGTTACTTAATTTAGAATATTATTTTAATTAAATTATCATTTATAAAATTCTAAAATGAAACATAACAAATTAGTAATGCTTCGGTTTTTGAATGAATTAGCAACACTTGGCTAATAGATCCACATTTCTTAACCACTTAGCCTAAAATCAAAGAAATACAATGAGAAACATATGTACATTTTTGTTCTTATTCTCATTTCTATCTCCCAATCAGAAAACTCGGATTCCTAAGTACAAAAATATCCTAAATCCCCAAATCTGCAAATTAAATAGTGAAATCAAGGGCCTTTCAGTTTATTTTAGTGTGTCTTGATAAAAGGTAGTCTTCTCTATCCATCTACGCATCAATTTAATGAATTATATTAGTTTTTGTTTCTTATTTTGATCAATTCCTATCCTATTTTTGTTCATAACCTAGGCTGAGACTAAACTAGAAAGATATAGGAAATTTTAGCTCAAATCTTCCATCCCGTGTATGTTTTGTTGAGTTTATCTCACTAATTCTAGCCTTAGTTATATTACTTCTATTGTTAGATGATTATGCTTGAATTCAAAGTGTATATTTTCTAAAAATATTGATCGATTCTTTGTCTAATTGCATTATGCATGCTGCTTACTGAAACCAATCATACGAAATCATGAAGTTTATCCAATTATACATGTTTATATACATGCATGACTTCTTATTCAATTGGTTAAATCGTTAGAGAAGCACCATAAGAAGAATGAACGAAAACAAATCGAAGGAAGGTCATTGGAGACGCTTGGACGTTAGCCTAAGCGAACGAACCGGTGGATTGGTTGGTCGAATCGGTGCACCAGTTGTTGCCTGCACCTGACATCTATGCTATGTTATGGTATTTCCGGATCAACCCATTTATCACTCGTTTGCCCCGATGAATTCTAGAAGTTGATCACTAAATTTTAATACTGTATTTCATGTCAATTTTACTGATAATTTCTGGATTCATGATTTATGGATTGTTGAATTCATTTCAATGTTTATATTTTATATACCATAGAGATTGTTCAATCGATCCTAGGAGAATTACACACTTTCTGATGCACATTTTCAAACAGGATTTATAAGTGATTGATTTCTAAATCCAATCGATTTATACAAGACTATATATGTACCAATATATATATGTATATGTATATATATTCATAGAAACAATTATATATATATATATATATTATCTATTTTCATATGTAATGGCTTTAGAAATGTTTTTTAACGATGGTTTGAAAAGCTTACTTACATATATTTTCATTACGAACAAATATTTTAAAAGAGGTTTTCAAAATAGAAATATTTTCATAAAATTGTATTTTATCGATCGAATAAGAAATTGATTTAAACTATTAAATAAAACAAGTAGTATGGAACGCTCGCGTTTGTTTTACAGATTAACTCCTAACTTGTTCGACTAAACCACTATTACACATGAGTGCAGTTTGCTATTGTATAGTAAACGTCGATGTAAACCGATGTAGTATGGGACACATGGTCATTATCTATTCAGTTACTACATAAAAGTATTTAATACTTTCAACGAGTTTATGACTTGCTTTTAATGTTATTGGACTTGTTCATATTTGATGTTTATAGATTTTCATATCTATCATGATGTTTATAGGACTTGTTCCTATTTGATGTTTATAGGTCTCATATCTGTCTTGGTGTTCGTAGGTTTTATACCTATTTTTATGTTTATAGGACTCGTACCTATCTCTATGTTTATGGACTTAAACATCTATTTTGGAGTTATATGCATGTGGATGAATTTATTTTACCAATCTTGGAGTTTGGCACAGATTTAATGTTGTTGGATTAGCACCAAATCATTTTAAAGTTTTTTTCTTTCAAGAAACTATTATGAATTTTTTTATTTGGTGATTTGAAGTTATTATTGAATGTTTGGTATTTGTCGATATAGGCTTATAATTGAGATCTAGATTACTTTATCTATCAATCAATTGCCTATAAATTCAAGCCCCACCCTTTCTTATCTTCTCATATTTATCCGAAAGCAGCAACGAAGCTCTGCCATTTTCTCTTCTTGAATATTTTCTAAATTATAAAATATAATATATAAGTACAAATTGGAGAAGAATGGAAATGAAATAAGAAAATAAGAGAAGCAATTCAATACAACACGATAACAAGGTAACCTGTGTGTATATATATATGTTTATATTTATAAATTTATATTTATAAATTTATATTTTCCTTCTGCCCTAAATTTCTTCTCAGATCTATAATTTTAATATATGTATATACACCCTTTTTATACATATTTCTTGGAATAAGAAGAAATGGAATTGAATTAAAAGTTCTACTTCAGATCTGGAGATTTGGAATGCTTTTAAAAGATGAATAGGAAATTTATATATTTTTGATGATTTTGAATCTATTCCATTTATATACGTTTGACTTTTTTGCCTCAATCAATAAATCTATGAATTGTAGGCTCAAATTAGCATAGAAAACTATTCCCTATAACTTCTTGATTTAGATCTGATAGGAACTATTGTTGCACCTTGATCTGAAAATCCATCCCAAAAGTCATAAATATGGATATTGATTAGCTATAAATTTATTCCAGATTTGAAATTAGGTTGTAGATTATTTGTATGATACTGATTATTAACCTAATTATGTTGAATTGTAGACTTTTTTGTAGTTTAATTTGTGGAAATAACATCAGTTTGATTTTTATAAATTTGTTTGCATTTCAAAATTGCATAGAAAGTGCAACATTTGATTTAACAAGGAATATTTGCAAATGAAAAGGAATCGGTGTGAAAAGTACAGGTATATCTTTGTAATTTACACTATTTATTCCAATAAAAAGAAAATAATCATTCCTTGTAATTTAAAATGAGGCACACCTTTTCTTTTATTCTTGATCTTTTGTTTTAAATAATTTGCGGAAATCATAACGAAGAAACATCGTAAGAAATGTAATTTTAGAAAATTATATATGGAAGGAATATTCTAGCAAAGATTTTTCACTTGAATGTATTTTGTAGAAGTTGGTATTTATACGTATTTACCGCGCTAATAATGACGATTTATGTGTAATGCTCATTTAGGATAATAGTATATATACGTAGTAATAACATTGATTTACAGATAGGAATTAGGAAGGAAAGTGGGGAAATGTAGTAACACTAAATAATACGTAATAATTGTGGAATGAATTTGGGAGCTGCAAATAATTCATATGGTTAATGGATTAATGGGACTGATAAATATGAAAGATAAGAAAAATAACTATAGAATAGGTAGAAAAGGTTTGTAATTGGAAATTAGTAAATATGCATAAATGTCTTAGGAAATATTAATTAGGATGATATTCTTTTATCATAGAAAAATTGACATTTATGAAAGGAGTAAATAAAGTAGATTTATTGGAATTTGAATACTTTAGGCAAATTATATAGCCTTAAATATGAAAAAGGAGATTAGGAAGCTTAGTCTAATATCCAATTTATGATGATAAAGCTTAGTAATAATAAAACCTAGGATGATATGACTTATTAAAGTTACACCATAGATGTCTGCACTTCACTTTGAGGCTACCATCGGTTGTGTATACTTTCTATTGATGTGATACATTCTTAACCATAGGACTCATAGAATTATTGGGCTTAGAAGATTGTGATGTGAGATAAGTAAAGTGACACAACAGAAGTATAACATCCTGCCTTTTTGTACGTTTTAAATCAGCGATAAACCACACACGTCAGACTCGAACCATACAAAAGAGCGAATTGCTATTGAGGTGAATAAGAAAATCATAGAAAGAAATAAAACAAAAACTGAATCTCATAGCAGAATGACAAAATATAATAATCAAATAACAGTTCTTGAAGCTGTTTTACCAAAAACATTTGATTTTTATTATACAATACATATCAGAGTTACAAATAACAGAGAATAATAAATGATAATGCAGCGGAACAATGTGATGCAGTGGAATAATATGATAAATAATAGTAATATAATCTTCGTCTTCGTCCATTAGAAATAAAGTCTTCAAACCCTTTAATGCTCAGACTGACCCGAGCGAGTTGGAAAGACAAAACACTTGAGTCAGAATTGAAAGATCTTATGTAACTTAAATCAATGGTAAATAATATGAGTGGAACGACGTTAGAGATGTTTACGTGATTTGACATCTCCTATCCAGTGTCAACGTGAGTGCGGTAACTTAAGAGATGTTCGGGATTCGCATCTCCTAAGGACTCGTCAAACTATTACCATGTAGTAATATATGCTATTATAATAATGTCTATTAGTAAAATAAACTTACTTTTTAATAGCGTTAAAGGGTTACCCATATAGCCCTTACCACGTAATAGTCCTAGTAGTCCATCCAGTATCAGCGCATCTCCAGATCGGGAGACTACCCTAAATACTCCAGGGGCTATGGGAGAAATCTAAAATCGTACAAGGCGCGCTAGGTTAGGTTACACGACACAACTAGGCAATGCCGAGGTAGATATACCAATAACGCTTCCATACCAGTGGTAATACATAGCAGCTACTACCGCCCACCTTGAGCCACACCCCAAAATCAAAAGCGCCTAAATCAATCACAAAGTAATAGAATGGTATCGAAGGAGTGTGTTCGATAAAATGTGCTACCTTCCTGTTTTAGCCACCTTATGCCAACTCATGGGAGTCGGGTCCACGTATTCACCTCAAAGGAAATGCCGCCAGTATCCGACTTTATTCTGGAATCTCCATTGCGTATAAGGTTGTTAAAGTGATTTTCGGAGTTGGTAGAGAGTATGACAACTTCGGATCTCAGTCTCTTTAACAACCAAACGTTATTATAACACCGCGGTCTTTTCAAAATAGTTTATACTTCAAAACGAGAATATAATATGCATTTCAAACCATATAAATACGATATCATTACCGTTTAACACCTAAATCAATATGATATCATTTTTCTAAAGACTCAAATCAACATAATATCATTTTTATTTCAAATATATCCTTTTTCCAAAATCATAGCACTTTCAAAGTTGTAACACTTCGAAATCAAAACACTTAAAGTATAACACTTTCGAATCATAATACTTTGAAACTCACAACCTTGAAACATAACTAGACCACTTAAATGGCTTAAATATTAAATTACTTTATAAATAAAGTAGCTCCTTCAATTTCACAAATCAATTCAAATACAGATTTGAACCCCTAAATGATTTCCATATATTTCAAAGCTTTAAATATTCCACCATTTCAAAACTAATTCTTTGATAATTTCATATATATCAAATTCAATTACTATTATTTAGATTTGAAATGTTTACTCAATAAATCCAATATCATTTAAGTAAAACTTTTATACTTCAAATAACTGGATATTCTTCAATTTATTTAACTTTATATATTCATTTAAATCAACTTGATATTCATTTAAATCACTCTAAACCAAATCAAGTTATAAAAATCATACCCTTTAAAATCTCGATTCTATCTAAATTTCATATCAATTTAATCGAGTATAATTCTTAAATAATTTAATTCAAATTATTTCATATTTATCTTCGAACCTTAATTTTATTTAAGTCATTATAAACTCTATATACAATATAATTTAAACAGATACTTAACCATATTATATAAAAACAATCAAACTTTATTATTTAACTTATTTTATATTTCAAAACAAGTTTATACATAGCAAAAAATCAATAATAAAATAACACTTATATAACATGTAAAATCAATATTTATATAACTCATATATTTCTTTACAAAACCATAGAAATCATATCAAAATAATTTTATATATAGACCACGGTGTCTGCATATAATTTTCTATCCTATGGTCAAGTGATACTGATATTCATCATTTCAATCCATAATCTAAAATATAAATACGGTTATATATCATTTCAAACTGCAATCCCAAATGAAATAAAATCCATAACTACTTACAGTTGATAATAGTATAAAATACAACATCCATTCATCCAATATCAATCATCAAACATTTATCACAACCATCATCCAATTCAATCAATAACATTAATATAGAACAGATAATAAATAACATGCACTTACTGGAAGTTTATATTCAATAATAAATTAAATAACTATTTAACTGGCAGTTTATATGCAATAATAAATTGAATAACAATTTAATTCAAATAAATTCAATTTAATTGGGATGATGATTAAAAATATGCCAAACAGTCATAAATAAAATAAAATAAAATAAAACAACTCATGTTCATGACACGTCATCATGCATTCACCCAGCGCAGCAGAAACATCGATTGCCCCAAATCTCAGACCAAACCATAGCCGCCAACGCCTAGGAAATTTTAGCCTCGTCCACGTCCATCTCCAACCGGATCAGGAACCAGGCCGTCTTCCCCTACTCCCAATCATCGTCGTCGTCGCCACTGTACTACGCCAAAATCTGGCGATTCTCCGACCAACTTCGACATGTGAACCGTATGGATCGACTCCAAACGTCGTGCTCTACGCCTCAGCAATCTTAGATCGCCCCAACGACAACGATCCATCGTTGAACGACGAGCTATCCAATGAATGGCCAAAAGTACAACCAAATTTCTAGCCACATTGAAACCCAGATTGAAAAACGAATCATGTGTTTGATTTGCGCTCATTGCGAGCTTCAAATCCATATATAATTCGATATAGTTTGTGGAGTATGAAATTTTGATTTGATTTTGAATAACAATTGGATTTGGAAGTGAGAATTTGTTTGCCTGCCATTGAGAAGGAGAAATAGCTAAATTGTACATATAGACAAATGAGAAATAGAAGGGCTGCTAGGGTTTATAACGAGGTATATATAGGCGAAGCTGAAATTAAAATGGACTGGCTTGATTTTGAATCGAAAGTTGAACGATAATTGGCCCAAAAGCCCGATCTGATTCCGGAATGAAATTGGGTCAACCCAAATATCAACATAGATGTTTTAAAATAGTTTAAAATCAATGGAATAGGTTTTAGGTCAAAATTCCATCGTATGAAGAAGTTATGCTAAAATCAAGTTATTTCAAATTGATTTCAATTGATTTCAATTTCATTGATTTGTAAGCGTTTCGAGCCCGTACAATCAAACGACAAGTCCGATCGCTATGAAACTTAAAATCCTACAATAATTCACCGTTACGGATCCGATGAATCTGGCTTCGTCGAAATTCGAGTTAGTGGCCAAAATGGCTATTTTCCAGTTATTAAATTAATAATTAATTAATTAAATCACATTTTCAGTTTAAATTTTATTATTCACCATTTCTATAATTTTTGATTCCTTTATCATTTACAATAACTTAAAAAATTTAGATGTCAAATTTAAAGTTGATTAACTCATCAATTTCAGTGTTATTTTCCAATTTCGTTAAATTCAGAAATTATAAATTAAAACTCCAAAATCCATTTATTAAGTTTTGTAAACCTTGTTATTCGAGTCTTTATTACAATAATAATATGACTAACATTGTTTTTAAATCTTGGTACTTAATATTCTCTCATTTTAACGTAATTTCAATTAACGTACTATTTAATTACCTTTAATTGCAATTTGATTTCCAATTTTATTTAACATACTAAATAAATAAATAACATATATTAATTGTCACCTATTTACTTTATCTTACATCTATAAGTTTATTACTTGCCAGCACAGGATATAATTCCATATATAACACTTATTTTATTTAATTACCATTAACACTTTATTATTTCATAAATTAATTCAATACTTACATTTGTTTTTTCTTATATTTCATTTATAAACAAATAATAATATTTCCATAATTTCAATTAATTTGAATTCCATTCAAGTTATTAGCCAATCACTTACATTCATACCGTTGCAATTTATTCTAGTTATTATTTTTATTAAAAATTCACAAATTGATATTTTCTTAAATATTAAATTTCAAAAATCCTATTAAATTAACAATTTAATTATTTAAAATTTATCGGTCATTACAAGTAGTCTTCCATTCACTCAGAGGTTACCAGTAATTCTGTACACTTATTACTGATGTGGAACATCATCAATCTTAGGACCTATGGGAAATGATTATGGATGATACGATCTACTTAAGAATCAGAGGTATTAAGTGGTTGTTTTACTGCCCTCTTCTTTTTTAATTAAAAAGCGTTAAATAGTCTGAAATAATGATTAGGAGCAGTAGTGGATATCTTGGGAAGGGTCCACTTCGGTTTCAATGTATTAAATGGCTGATATAGGGTCCGTCTCTCTCACACAAAGAAGTATTAAGTGTCACAGTGATATTCCAATCAATGTCAGCTAGATAGTACTAGTGAGGATTACACTTTGGGGCTAGGTATTAAATGACAAAGGCCTACTTAGAATATAGATACTAAATGGTTAGGGTCTGCCTAGTCCTTATTAATAAGGTATTAAGTGACTTGGGTACTGTCTCTCACATGGCTAAGAATTTAATGGTGATAGATGCGTTAGTAGTATGGCTACATGCATTATAAGACCGTAAATAGTAGTCAAAGGTCTCTATAGCTAGGACTAGTGACCAATAATGACGATGCTAGGATCTCGTTTCATATTTGGATGTAATAAGTGGCTAATAGACTTATGTTAGTATTCTATAGCTTAGCAAGGGTAGGTAAATGAATTTGTTAGGTAGGAATATCTGTGTACAAAATTAGGTTAATTTGGTTAACTATAGAATGGTAGATATAACAAATGGAAACCAATCTATATGAATTTATGTTATAGACACTGTATAAATTTTCCAACCACTAAAATGTTGCTTTGACCTCCTCATCATTACAATTGTTAACAACAAATCTTTTCAATGCCTCAAAGAAAAGTTAAAGAAGTAAATTATTCCTTTGAAACGCTTTTCGAATTAGTTATAGTATATCGAGGTTATGATCCAGTAGGGATAATTGAGATCTAACTGAGTCGAAATGGTCTCTTTGCCTTCGTAGGGCACCCCTTCAAAGATGTTGACATTACTTCCAGAGGGAGTATTCCCTCAAAAGTAAAGATATGCTCCAATGTATTTAAAAAACTTTCTAAGGAGTCCTCCCGAAGTGTTGAACTTCAATGATCACATGGTGAATTCCTTCAAGGGACTAGTTCCGTTTGAAAGGATTCAGAATGTAACATATATACATTAGGTAAAAGTGGATTCAATATGCCATGGAATTTTATTTTGGATAAACAACGTAAGTCTAATTGAGTCAATAATATTGAAGTATCATCACCATGTCACTTAAGTGCCACACGTGCTTTGGAGGTGACGATAACATGCTTTAGAGTTAAGATATCAAAACAAACTCCATAGCATAGCATATATAAAATAAAGTTTAAGAAGATAAGTGTATATCATGTGCAATTGGTCATCAAACAAGCTAATGGACGAAATGCTCGTGCTCATATTCGAAATCAATGTTAGATCCATGAATCATGTGCTTTTCATTTCCCATGAACGAATTGAAAGTAGGATTATTTTGTCCCTGATTTGATCTAGGGTTACAAGAATTTGATTTGGACAAGAAGTGAGAAGAAAATTCAATAATTCCAAAATCCATCCCCAACTTGGACCCCTAGGTTCATATTTATAGATGCATATTGGACCTTTCCACACCCATTCTTCCAAAGCTATCAAAAGGAGTCTCTTCATACCTTTTACACCCATCCTTTTGCCTTCGTCCTCCCGCTTCTATAGCCTCAAGTTGCAAGTATGTATTCGGATCTCTTCTTATGCTTGAATAAAACCTTCCGTCTCCATCGAAAGTGTAATATCAATTGTTACTGTTTTGATATTCACCAATACTGCTTTCGAATACTCCTAAAGCCTTTCGACACCTTCGAAGGGTATGCTACTTTTAGTGGGGAACGCGTTAAGGTTCCTTAAAGTTCTATTTGAATATAAGCGAAAGAAACTACGACTTCTTCATTACCTTCAAAGCTTGTCCTTCGTTGTTTAGGTTTGATGCTAACATGATATGCGACTATTAGAATGAGTAAAGAAGGGCATTTGGATGGTTTAGAAAGGATTTATTAGTGACGGAAAGATCATTTCGAAAGGTCGATCAATGCTAAAGCCCCACCCTCTAGTGCTTGTGGAAGCAATACCGGTCATATGTGATGTTTCCCTTATATTTGCGGAAGGGTTCAACCGATTTGAAAGGCTCGTTTACGCTTTCAAAATGGACGCTTCGGCAAAATTCTCCTCTATATAAGGTAAATAGTGAGAAACCAAATGTTTCTAAGGGTTTGATAAATATGCGAATGTAACAACCCGCATATTCATCGATTTTATATTCAAATATTTTATTTGAATATTTTATCGTAATCAGATTTTGGTTCGAAAAGCTACTTTTTGCAAACGGTCAAATTAGGACTCGAGACCACTTCCATTGAGTTCGAAATGCCGTTTACAACTTTTTGAGTATAAACTTTGATATCTTTGGAGTTAGTGGAATTTTTGCCACTTTTCACTTAAGGCTTTGGTTTGGGCTGAGCCAATTAAACCACTTATTAACTCAGTCCCAACCCTCTCCTCATCATTTACTTCATTTCCATTTTCCTTATATTCAAGATTTGGCATCAATGGGGAGAGGAATGAGAAATTGAAACTCAAGCCCTAGTTTTCTTTTGCAAATCAAGCTCTAGCTCCAAACTAAAAGAAGAAGCTTTGGTAAGCCTCCTCTTCTTCTTCTCCAACTCATTCTCTTATCAATTTCAGAAATTCCTAAACCTAATTTAGGAAATGTTTCTCTTTTTAGCTTAGATTCAAGCTTGTTGAGTTAGAATTAAAGAGTGATTGTCATTGTCATTGTTCTATAGCTTCTTCCTCCTTGTTCTTGTGCATAAAGGTGAGATATTTATCTCACATCTATGTCTATAACTATCTTTGATTGTTGGGTATGAATTCCTAACACTTATTTATGTTCATTTGCTTTTGATTTGGATTGAATTGGTGAATATTCCAATTTTTGGTGTTTTGTAGTCAAATCTTTAAAAATCCAATCTTTGATGTTGAACATGTTTTTGGTGATGCATTGAAGAGCCTATAGTGCTGGGTTGTCGATTGGCATAAATCCTTAGCATCCATCGCTCGTTCGATCGCATTTCGGTTTGGATTTGCCATTTTTGGTCTAGGCTATTTTTTTTGCCTAGCAGAAGATTTCAGACGTCTGAAATTAATTTCAGACGTCTGAAACCAAATCAAGACGTCTGGAAAGGGGTCTGGAAAAGGCAGAGACTAAATCCAAACGTCTGAAACAAAATCCAGACGTCTGGAATCAAATTCAGACGTCTGGTTGAAAATTTCAAACGTCTGAAATGGCCCAGGAATTAAAAATAGAAGGGAGAAAAGACATATACTTCCAGAACCTAGGGCCAGACGTTTGGGAACACCTACCAGACGTCTGGAACTGTTTAATTTGCCTATTTTGGCTATTTTTGAGTAAATTTCCAAGGTTTATCGATTTTTGTTGATCCGGTTGGTTGTTATCACTTATTATCGACCTTGATGACTTCTTTTTATGGATGTTTGGAAATATCCATTTGGATGGATTTGGTATCGATTTCTTTGGATGTGATTCACATCTTCATATGTGAATTTCGATGATTGATTGTTTCTACAATCATTTTTAGTAATTTGTCACTTTAAAACATAAAGGTTTCAATACTAGTATTAAATATCAAAACCTCTTCATCAAAACGATTTCAACTATATTTTCAATATCAAACTCGTTTATAAAACTGTTCTCCAATCTACTAGTATACACAAACCTTTACCTCACTCGTATGAGAAATCTAATTAAACATCTTAGTAAAACAAGTGGTATGAAACGCTTGCGTTTACTTCGTCGGTTAATTCTTGGACTTGTTCGGTTGAAACTCTTGTGACAATTTTCTAGTGGAGATCTACAATTTGTTCGCAAATATTTAAGTTAAGCTAGTGGTTATGGGACATGAAGCTAAACTCATATATTTACTAGCTTATTGTAATTGGCACTTCTTGATGATCAATGACGATCATTTTTGTGATTTAGACTAGCAATGTACGATGTCTCTTTGTCTGCAAGGGAGACTAAACCCCGCTTTGTGGAGTTTCGACTCAAATCGGTGGGGTAGCAACCCATGGTCTTCGGGCCGTTTGTGGGGCTTCGGCTCAATTTGTGATGGTTAGCAACCATGGAATTAGCGTTTCGTTTGTGATACACGTGTAGGAAGTTTTATGCTCCCGTTTATGATAGGCCTTCCCCCCTTTTTGTGATTTCTGGATTTCCATTGATGATTTCTAGAATTTGTGTTTCACCAACTTTTGTGATTTCATTGATAAGTTCTATCAATATTTGTCCATTGGTGAATTTGTGCTTCATTAGCTTTTGTGATTGGCATTGATATAATTGTCAATATTTATGGTTTGGTGAATGAGATAAAGAGTAAGACATTCCTTTTGATCTTTGAGAAGATTCTTGTGATATTGATTAATCCATGGATGGTTTTCAATTATATATTTACCATAGTATGACTTATGGTTATTATAATGAATATGCTCTTATTCTACATCATTTCACCTGATATTTATAGCTAGACTGATCCGTTTATTATTTTCTTATTAAATAATACTCGGGTCAGACCGAGATGTTACAGGTGCTTCTGATTGACTTCTCTCCAGGGATTTACTACTCTGACTTTTGGCTAACTACTTAGATTAGTAGTTTTTTTTGTATACACTTGAGATATAGACTCGTAGTTGTATTCTTTTGTATTATTGTGGATCTTTCTGACCACTACTCTGATAAACACTTTTAAGTGTTGTATATTCATATCTATTTCCGCCTTTGTGATATGAATTATCTGTGACTGATTTATGTTATGCTTATTTCTATATTTGTTCCGAAGATTATATATAGCCACTGTGTAGTAGCTTTGAGTTTGTATCGGTATGTTGGATTTCCTCTTGAGATGAAAAGTCAAATTTTTTTTTATCTGGCATATCGGTGCTCGCACAAAGCAATTACACGGATGGTCGCTCCTCAACAGCCTTATTCTCTGTGCTAGTTGACAGCACTACACCGTAGTGTTCTTGGCTAGCGTGGGTATAGAGGTGGGGTGCCACAGCTTGGTATCAGAGCCAGGTTTCGATTCTGGGACCTGTGGGTTATGGGCCCACCACGCTTCCGTTGCGCTACTCCGATAAACACTTTTAAGTGTTGTATATTCATATCTATTTCCGCCTTTGTGATATGAATTATCTATGACTGATTTATGTTATGCTTATTTCTATATTTGTTTCCGAAGATTATATATAGCCACTGTGTAGTAGCTTTGAGTTTGTATCGGTAGATTTTCCCTTGAGATGAAAAGTCAATTTTTTTATCTGGCATATCGTTGCTCGCACAAAGCAATTACACGGATGGTCGCTCCTCAACAGCCTTATTCTCCGTGCTAGTTGACAGCACTACACCGTAGTGTTCTTGGCTAGCGTGGGTATAGAGGTAGGGTGCCACAGCGAAAGTCAGTTATCTAATACCTTTGAAAGGTGCTTTTAACACATGCGAAAGTCCTTTATGCATGTGGAACAAACAGTTTTAGAACGATCAACTGAAGTGGAAGGATAGCCTCGACCTCTTTCGATTCCTTCGGAAGCCCATACTCTATTTAATATTTGCAGAAGAATCAAATGCTTGTAACACTGATCCAGTCTCTTTAAAATCTACTTCAGTGCTTTCGAAACCCCACTTTTGGTCCATGAAGTAACGCCTATCTTTAATACTTGCGAAGCTTTTACAATGCTTTCACAGGCTTTCCTTCATTCCTGCATTCTTGAGTGAACTCTATGGTTAACATTTATCCCCCTCACCCATTAAAAGAAGCTTTTGTTCTCTAAGACGAAATTCATGAATTTTCTTTTTACATTTGTTCATCCTCAATGGTCCACTTTACCAAACTTCTTTCCCTACAAAGTGCAAGTAGACAACATTTCTTATTTTTAAATCGAAACTTAAATAAGAATATGTTTTGTGGTTTGTCCATATTATCAGTGACAGTATTGGAATCCTTGATAATGGAATCCCAAAAACCTAAGTAATTGAAATTAACAAATCATCATTTGGGAATAGTAAATAAAGAAAAATTCACAATTGGGAACTTTAATAGAATTCCTGAGATTCAACATTGGTAACATTGAGAGAAGACTAGAAATTCGTCTCTGTTCAACAGAAGTCAAAAAATCTAATTATGAAATTAATACAAGAGGGCCAAAGATTCAAATTCGGCCTTAATAATGGAAGTTAGAAATCATCTTCTAGAAATAACTGATAAAAGGCTAAGAACAATTCTGGTAATAATATACACTCAGAAATCATCATGTGGAAATAAAGCATAGAAGGCCAGGAATCCTCATTTAGGAATACATAATAGGAGTTTAGAATCCTCCTTTGGAAATAATAGAAGTCCTGAAACCCAAGTTCGGGTGTTGATAATTTTGTCCGAAAGTTAATAGAAGAAGACCAATGACCCTGATTAGATATTAGTAAAATAGATCCAAAAACTAGTAGGAGGTTAGAATTCCATAATAGAGGTCTCAATAACAATAGTCCCAAAACCCAAATTCAGGAATTAATGGGCGAAGTCCATAAATTAATAATAAAAGACCCAAAATCTAGATCCGGGTATTAATATGTGAAAACCAGAAATTAATAGCAAATGACCCAAAACCCAGATTCGGGTATTAATAAGCGAAGTCTAGAAATCAATCTTTGAAAATTAGCCAGCAGTCGTAAATTCTTATCTAAGTCTCTTGTTCTGCACCACTTTTATGGCTTTAATTTTTCAAATGTTTTGCTTCATGTTGCCTCTTCTAGTTCTTGATGCTTTTGACACGTGCCTCTTTTTAGGCTTTGTTTGTTCTCGTTGTTTGTTGTCGTTGATAAGTCCAAGTATGGTAGGATCAAAGGCTTACTCCATCCTCCCACCCGAAGGTGCTCTAGCCAGGCCTTATTAGTGGGACTAATGGCTCGTCGGTTCCTTGACCTTGCCATAACGTGGCGTGTTCAATGGCTTACTACATCCCCCATCGAAGGGGCGTATCAATCTAGCCATAGCATGGCACGATCAAGGGCTTGCAGATATTTAACCTGGCCATAAAGTGGCACAGATAAAGGATTACTCTATCCTCCCTCCAAGAGGTGGTTTGAGCTAGACATCTTGGCATGGACAAAGGCTTATGACCGTTTATGGTAGTTTCCAAGTTTAAGGAGAATTCTACTTCCAACAATGCAGACTTTTCTTAAAAAATTGGTGCTTTATTCATCTAGTATGGTAAAATAAAGTCGTAAATGTATTGCCATCTGGTCGACATAATTTATGAGCTCTTGGAGGTTTTACTTTACACATAATTAGAGGACCCTCCCGGTTTGGCCCTAGTGGTCCGTCTACTGGGTTTCTAGTATTTTCCATCACTCTTCGGAGCACTAGATATCCTTTTTGAATAATCTTGTGTTTACTTTCGAGTTGTAGTATTTGAGATTTGTGACGATTCAGATTTTAGAAGGTTTAAATCAACAGTAATCCACATATGTCCAACTTAAGCAATCCAGAGCATCGATAATCAATGCGGTTAATTAAGAAAAATAAGAAAATAAGAAGAAAACAAACACAGAATCTCATAGCGGAGCGATAAAAGATAATAATCAAATAAATAGTTCATGAAGCTGTTTATTTTATACATTTGATTATAATTTATACAATATTTATCAGAGTTATTAACACATCATAGATGTAAAGGTAAAGCTGCAGACAGCATGATGCAGGAATAATAATAGTAATAATATACCAAAACTTCGTCTTCGTCCTCTAGAAAATCTTCATTGCGCTAAAAAACTCAGGGATGATCCGAGCTTAATGCAAAGACAAAAAACTCGAGTCAGGACTACATTCTTATGTGATCAAATCGATATCACATATAACTTGTTTGCCATGGCGTTAGAGATGTTTACGGGTTTCACATCCCCTATCCAATATATAACGTGCGTGCAATAACTCAAGAGATGATGGGATTTTCCATCTCTTAAGGATCGATCAAAATATTTATAGTAGAATACGCTGTACATATAATGTCTAATCAATAAAATAAATATATTTTTCATAGCATTAAGTCTTTACATTGATCCTGCTTAACGCATTTTTAAGCATTGTCGCATAGTTTGCATATAAAACACCAGTAAACTGTCGATGGATAGGGATGTGTCGTGATATGACAGCACTAAATAAAAAATTTAGGGGTCTCGTATAGGGATAAATTGTAGCAAGGCATGTGAGGCAATGTACAGGGTAGGATACTATCAGTTCGAGTCGTAGGGCTGGTGGTAACGCATCATAGCCATGATCGCCCACCACGTCCATCCATCCCATATCGAGTCAGAGGTAGGCTATCCCAAATCAAGGTGCACTAATCGAAACCAACTATAAGAGCAATAATATAGACCTAGTCCAAGAAAATTGAAGAATGCATGTCCACTAGGGGTGGCAAGCCCGCTTGGCCCTATCAAGCCATCTTGTTTTGGTCATTTGAAATGGGCACAAGTGCCGGGGTCTATCCATCATCGTTCTCTTTCTTCAAATCCAGGAAAAGACGCCAAATCCAGCAACATTGTTCTAGAGTCTCCTCCGCATCCATAGTTGTTAAAGTGGTTCCAATATTGACAGAGAGTGTGCCAATAAGAGGCTCCGGTCTCTTTAACAACTGAACATCTTTTTACACATTGGTTGGTACTTTACATTTCGAAAACAATTCGTAATTGATATCGAAATATCTTATTCGCTTAAAATCAAATCCATTTCGAAATCATCATATTTACGCAAAATATACTGTTTCAATCCAAAACCATGTTCGTCTTAATATCACGATTTTAGTTCCAATTTAGAAGTGCTTCGAATTTCCTTTTGGGTTATAACTTCAATTTAACCCATTTCGTATTTAAATCCAAGACTTAAATATAAACATTCCATTTTTTAGCCAACTTGAATTTTTTGATTTTAGAAAATAGTTTTAAAATAGTTAAATACTTAAAGTAGTTTAATAGAAAATAATTTGAGTATCGAAAATGGATTACATAGTAAAATAGTTTGGAAAATCAAAATAATTTGTATATTTAAGAAGATAGATATTGAACAGTTTATATTAAAATAATTTATTTGAAAATGGTTTCAAAATCAAACTGATTCAATTCCAAATTTTCCAATTCAAATCAATTTCAATTTCCATTTTGATTTAAGCGATTCGATTTTGATTTCAAGTCGAATTTTACTTCAATTCCTATTTTAATTCAAATCAATTTTAATTTCGATTCCAAATTAATTCAATTTGGATTTCAAATTAATTTCCATTTCAATTTATATTAATTTCGAGCTCGATTTTCAAAATATCGATTCAAAACACTTAAATCAAATTAACTTTCAACATTCAATTTAAAATCCCAATCTTCAAATATAATTCAATTTCGAGCTCAATTTTGAAATATTTTTTATATTACTTAACTTAGCAATATTCAAATTTCAAATAAAAGTTTAATCTTTTAAAACAAATCAATTTTAAAAATTCAAATCATTTATTGACTATAACTTCAAAAACTCAACTTCGATTGTTTAAACAATTCACATTTCCAAATTTAAATTTCAACATTTTGAGCTCAAGCTCGAAAATAATTCAATTTCCATAAATTCGATATTTACTTCTTAAAACAAATCATTTCAAATAATTCCAATTCGAAAATTTTCAAAATCATTTAATTTAACCAAATTCAGGGATCAATATATATCATTTCAGTCCAAACTAAATGTTATAGGTATATATCATTTCAACCTATTTCTTAATTTATTCAAAATAATTCAATTTACAGTTTTACATACTGTAAATAATATATAGAGTGATAATAGGACATATAAAATAAATAAACATCGAAATCATTGAAGTTATCAACCAATGACATCTATCACAATCAATCATACAGATAGTCAATATAATACACGACAATTATCAAATTATCAATAATAGAGACTTTTACTAGCAGTTTAATTCCAATTCCAAGTTTAACTGTCAACTTTAATTTCTACAGTTAATTCAGATGTCAATTTTTTATGTCAATTAAAATTATCAAACAACAATCAATGAATTTAAATCACTTCATGAATTTAATTTAACTAACATAAGAATATTATAGTACGTCGTGAGCGTTAAAAGCACTAACCTTTTATTTAAAAATAAAATTTTCAGCTTCAAATAAATGAGACTTCGATTCCACACCAAACCCTTCGTCAAAACGATTCTAATGCCGCTTGTTTTGTCCAATTCTGACCTTGTATATGAAAGATATGCTATTTATAAGATTCAGATTTAATACATAATTAAATTAACAATTTCTTTTTATCTAAAAATCTGCATCCCATGATCTGTCATCACAGAATCCTGGCGACATGCCTTATTTTCTTCCTTCATCTTGCGTATCTTCTAGCGACCACGAAAACCCACCATGTCATTCAAACATCAAACCGCCATGACCACTAGGTTGCCTTAGAAGTTAATCGGCGACTGCCATCGCGTGCACCCACACAAGCTCCTCCTTTAGCTCTGACCAAGTCAAACTCGATCTCCCAATCTTCGAGTAATTTGATGTTGAACGGCTGAAGGTTGTGCTTCAATTTCTCCTTCCTCGTCGTGTCATTCACGTTGCCACGATTTAGATTGAAGACCGTGCCAAGCTACGATTTCCTATGTAACAACCCTGTATTTTTTGATTATTGTAATTGTATATTTTAATTATTTTAATTTAAATTCCTAATTTAAAAAAAAAATTATTTATTAAAATGAATATATTTTGTTAATTGAAATACAAATGTTGATTTTGATGTGGATTTGAATTTCAATCATGCATAAATTGAATATTTCCAGAAAAGTGAATTTTGGTCAATCTGGTCAAACTTTGACTTTTAAATTTAAATTTTAAAAGTTTTAAAATTTTAATTTTACCTTTTGTTGTGAAAGTAAATAAAATTTCAAGAACAATGCTTTTCGTTTCGTTGAAATCCGAATAATACTGTGAAAGTTATGCTTTTACAAAATTGGGTGTAAATTGTTTTATTTAACAATATTGTTTATTTTAAATTATATAGATAATTTTTACTTGTCATATCTTATTATAAATTTTATTAAATGTTATGTTACATATATTTTTACCATTTAAATATTTTTAAAGAGATGTTTGAAATTTTCCAAAGCTTATTGAATTTATTTTCTATTTTTAAAGCCTAGTTTCTATTTTCTTTGCTATTTTCTTCATTTAAATTATATTTAAATTAAAATTTATATATTTATTTGTGAATGCATTTTAGTTTATGTTATTATCTTTATTATAAATATTTTTACAAGTACATAAAGATTTTCCAAAGTTCATTGCATTTATTTTTCATATTTTCAAGACTAGTTTGCAATTTTTGCTGTTTTATTAATTAAATTATATGTAATTAATATTTATTTATTTTGTTTACTTGTTTAATTTATTTCTGAGTTTATTTTATCTTTATTTATCAGTATTTTAAATGTATTTAAAATTACAAAAAGAATTAGAGAAATATGAAGAGTTTAAAACCTTTCATTTACCTTTGACTTTTCACCTCCCTGCCTTTTCAATTTCATCATATGCATTCAATTGGTGTTAACGCTAGAATTTGAACGCTAACACCCCGATGTATGAGTTGTAATTGTGAAAGCACCACCCGACGACTCGGGAACAGATTACAGGCAGATAATAGCAGAAAAGCGGTAAACAACAACAATTTTATAGTGGTTCGGCTTTAGGGTATAGCCTACGTCCACTTTAAGTACTTTTATTAATAATCTCGTTACAAGCTGATACAATTCTTCCCAAATACAATACACTTTGAATTACAAGATACTTAGAACAAGTAGCTTAAACTTCGATGGAGATGAGAGTTTTCGAATCCATGTTGGATGTATGTGACCTCTTCTTGAAGTTGTTTGTAGCGTTCTTAATATCTTGAGAGCTTCAAGTGTTGGATTGGATTCGTTTGGAATGCAGCAGAGTAACGGTGTTTGAAGGAAATCAGCCCAAAAGTCCCTTGCTAGTTGGAGTTAGGGTCATATTTATAGGCAATTTTCAGAGTAAGGTCATAGGTCGTGACCGACCTAAGCAAGGTCGTAGGTCGTGACCAACCTAAGTAAGGTTGTAGTCGACCTGAAGAGTATTGGCCCCTCCTTCCTCATGCATGCTGATTTGCACAAGTCCTAGGTCGTGAGCGACCTATCCCCCTGTGGCATAGCATAGTCGACTTCTTTACTCTGGTACTTAGGTCGTTAGCGACCTATCCTAGGTTGTGAATACTTTCCTGCAGCCATAGCTAACCTTAAGTCGCTAAGTCCCTTAGGTCGGGACCTTCCTTAGGTCGAAGCACTCCGCTAGGTCGTGTGAATTCTATAGGTTGCAGTCTTCCTTAGGTCGCAGAGCTTCATAGGTTGGTGGAGAGTTAGGTCGCATAGAGTCTTTAGGTCGCTTGCTTGCTTATCTGGTTAGGTCGCGGCAATCCTTAGATCGCCATGTTACTTCAGCAGTTAGGTCGTCCCCTTTTTTAGGTTGCTTGTTCTTTTAGGTCGCGGCCTTTTTGGGTCGCTGCTGCCTTTAGGTCGAGACAATCTTAGGTCGCAACACTTTAGGTCGCAGCTACTCTTAGGTTGCGGCCTCCTTTAGGTCGCAGCTCTCTGTTAGGTCGCGAAGCTTGATAGGTCGCTCTCCTCTTTAGGTCGAGCCATCTTTAAGTCGCTAGGCCATTCCTATAGTTAGGTCGCTCCATGTCTTTAGGTCCTAGGTCGCTAACGAAGAGGAGTTAACATTTGGGGCTGTTCCTTATACCATCTTCAGCCGTATTTTTTTCTTCTTCATTTTTCACGAAATTTCTTCCTCCTCATCTCTGAAAATTTTAGCCTCCATCATCTCCAAGAGTTTGGTAAAATTCTTTTTCTTTTCCATTGCTTTTCTACTTGTTTATGTTGTTTTCACTTGCTTTCTCACCCTTGTAGCTCAGCCCCTTGCTCCTCCTTCACCATGGCTGCCACCACCACCACCTGAGCCAGTCTCCACCACCTCCTCTACAGCCCCAAGCCACTGGCCATGCACCCATGTGACCAAATCCAACAATATCTACACAAACTTCACCTATATGCACCATAGCCAATCACCTATGCCTTCATCACTTTCAACCACCCGTTGGCCGCCACCTACTCCACCTCCACCATCCATGGATGACCTGGAACCCGCTGCCACACCATCCTACAGCCCACTACAGTGATGGCCGCACCATGCTAGCTTGTGGCCGAACCCATATGTTGCATAGGATCTATGGTAGTTGCATTGTAGTGTTAGTTCCATGCACCTATCTCTCTACCATACTTTGCTCCATCATTTTCCCATGCTAGGCCGACCTTTAGGAACCCAGACCAGATCCAAACCATGCCTTTAGCCATGCCATTTCACATCTGGAGCTGAAGCATAGGTGGTAGAAAGCAAGTGCAAACACTTTGGATTTGTTTATGCATCCAATTCTATCATTGTTTAATGGTATTTTGTGTTGAAACTTATGTGTTGTTATACTTGTTTTGTTGAATGTATCTAAGGGAATTGATACTTTGGCTCTCCCACTCATCTTTGTGTCGTGTTATCGTTCTTGTTGGGATCTCATTCATGCATTCGTTGTTGTGTCTCCAGCTCAAACAAGTGAGTTATCCTCACCAGACAATATGTACATATATAACTAGTAAATTGACCCCTTTTGAATCTGTAAAATGCATTATCATGTTACATATGCTATATTATGATTATATGATGTTCACCCATGCTTAAACACCTATTATAACATCTGTTACTATTATATTATGTTGTTCTGTTATTTTTATCAGTTTATCACACTGCAAGTTACCTTTAGATTAGAATCACAATGGGTTGAAATGATACATACCCGAACGGACTTTAGAATAGGGGAAAATCGTTATGGGCTGAAATGATAGGCCTAAGTGATTTTCATTTTATTTCATTTACTTGGGACTGCGGGTTTGAAATGATAAAATCCGGATTTTCTTTATAAATTACGGGTTGAAATGATACATTACCCGTATCACTTTACCTAGGCTAGAAAATTATATACAAACCCGTAGTTAAAATATATTTTTCTAAAATTTTTAAAAATATGTTTGAAATGTAAATATTATAATATTTTGATTTAAAACATAATTAAAAATGATTTTTGTAAAGTATTATTGATTTTTTTGGAAATTTATAGCTTAAATAAATTATGGAAAAGTTAGAAAATTTAAATGTAAGTTATTTTGGAAATTTTGATTTAATTATAATTGGAAATTAAATTAAATACGAAATTATGATAAATTTATGATAATTTGAATTTAAAATGAATTTAAAATGATTTTATAATATATTAATGATTTTTGAGTAAAGTTAAAAAATGAAAGGAATGATTATTTAAGTTGAAATTTTGAAATATAACCAAATGGGAATTTGTGAATTTGGCTTAAAAGTGAATTTTAAGTTAAGTGAATAAAATTGAAATTAAGTTATATTTTGAAATTTAAACTTAAGTGTTAAGTTGAAATTTAATTTAATGAATTTAAATTTGAATGTTGAAATTTAATAAGTGAATTATTATTAAATCTTGATTTTTGAATGGAAATTTAACTTTATAAAATCATGAACTTAAGGAAAATTAAATGTTGTTTATAAATGTGAAAATGTATGATTTTATAAGTTAAAAATGTTTTAAATAAAATATAATTGGTTGTGAAATTATATTGAATATTTGAAGTTAATTAACTGTATTTTTGAAATGCTATTAATTGCAATTTAAATGATATTACAGCATTTGTAAATGATGTAGTTGATGATAATGAACTAAAAAGCTAAATTGAATTAAAGGCTATTATAGCAATCTTTTTAAGTGCTATAATTGTTGAATTTAACTAAGTTTATTTGAAATATTAAGTAAACCCTATTACAACATCTTTAAAAATGCCGTCTTTTGTTAAATTGAACTGTTTTGAATGTAACTTTCCATAGCGTTTTCTAAATGCCGCGAAAAGTGAATTTTCACTGTTTTGATAAACTTAAGTGAATAAATGAACTTTGGAAGTTGAAATTTTTGGAAATTTAATAATTTAATTATTAAATATAATAACTTCATTTTAATGATTTAAAATGATTTTTGAAATATAAACTGTTTGGAAATGTAAATTGAAATGGTATTTTAAATTGAATAAAATGAATAATGATTTGAAATGAATGTGGTTTTGAAAAGATATGATATTTTGGTTTATTAAAATGATTTGAAATGAAGTTTTGGAAAGATATGATATTTTTGATATATTAAAATGATTGAAATGACTTGAAATGGATATGATATTTTTGATATATTAAAATGATTGAAATGAGGTTTTGAAATGATATGATATTTTGATATATTAAAATGATTTGAAATGTGGTTTTGAAATGATATGATATTTTGATATATTAAAATGATTTGAAATGTGGTTTTGAAATGATATGATATTTTGATATATTAAAATGATTTGAAATGTGGTTTTGAAAAGATATGATATTTTGATATATTAAAATGATTTGACAAGAATTTCTGGAAAGATATGATGTTTTAAAATGGTTTGGAATTAATTTAATCATTATTTTGATAAAGATTTGGAATTGAAATGATATCCTATTTTGAAGTATACACATTATTTTAAAAGTTATAACTACGATTTATAATAACGATTGGTTGGCAAAGAGACCGGGATTGGATATCTGGCATACTCTCTGTCGATACTGAAAACCACTTTGACAACCGTGTACGCGGTGGAGATTCCAGAATGAAGTAGGATGGTGGCGACGTTCTTGAGGTATATTACGTGGACCCAACTCCCGTGAGTTGGCATAAGGTGGCTAAAACAGGAGCGATCTCGGGCCAAGTGAGGTCATTCCTCCGATCGGACACATTCCTTCGATACTATACTCTTACTTGTGATTGATTAGATGGCCATCCTCCGATTTTGATTGGGAGTGTGTTCCGAGGTGGGCGTATGTGGCTGCTGCGTTACCACCAGCTCGTGTGCGTAATTGGTATATCTACCCTGGCATTGCCTTGTGTGCCGTGTCACCTACCATACCGAGCCTTTACTACGAGTTTGTTTTTCTCCCGTAGCCCGTGTGGTATCCTCTGACAATCACCCGGAGTGGAGACGGCATGATATTGGATGGACTACTGGGACTATTATGTGTGAAGGGTGATATGGGTAGCCCGGAACGCTATTTAAAAGTAAGTTTATTTTACTGTAGATATTATTATAATAGCAAAATATTACTACATAGTAAATAGTTTAATGGATCCTTAAAGGATGGGCGGTCTTAGGCATCCTTTAAGTTACTTGTACCTTATTACAGTTCATTTGAGTTGGTTTACATTATATAAGTATATATTGTCCTGACTCGAGTGTTTGTATTTTTATTTACGCTCGGGTCAGCCTGAGTTATTCACAGATTTGGATTCCACTTTCTGGAGATTGGAATCGCTGGAGATTATCTGCTTATCTAGTTTTATCTATTCCAGTTCTGTTGTTCTATTCAGCTTGTACTTGGTTATCATCTTAAGAGTTCTGTTGTACTTTATTTAGTCTGTTGTATTTTATTTAACTCTGATATATTTATATAGTGGCTTCATGAACTACTATTTCTTTTACTTCCGCTGCATTATTAAATACTCTGTGTCTGTGATCTGTGATTTTATTTACTGTATATTCTGAGATTTGCCAAATTTTATTTACAATGCGGTATTTTGAGAAATTCAAGTCCGACATGTGCGGATGCGAATGGTTGAAAATATCGGGTTGTTACAGTTGGTATCAGAGCTTTGGTAGCTCTAGGCAAAACTCAGTATATAGGGTAAATGTATTTACAGAATCACTTTCATTCGAGTTTAAACCTCTTCCTTTTTGACTCGATTCCTTTGAATTTTGGAACATTCCCTGTGGTTCCAAAATCCATTCATGTCCCTCACTATTTATCTTCTTTTGTTTCTGGAGTATCCTATAACTCCACTTCAAAAGATCTTCATAATGAGTCGGCGGTCTCGCCAACCTCAAATTTATTTGTAAAAGGGGAAAACCCCTTTACAACAGCATCGATTCACCAGAGATTCTATATCCTCGGTTTAGATGCTAGTATCTCTTATAATTTCGAAATCTACATCTTGAGATCGAATGTCGATTTACCCAAGAAATCCACATCGATCTTATTCTTTTAAGTCACGGTTGACCCGGTTAAGGTTGCCCGCGATTTATATAAACTCATCCATCTCCCTATTCTGTTATTTAATCATCTCATCTTTGTTTCCAACTTATCTTCAAATTATTCTTGAAGTGTATTTGTAAACTAATATTTAAAATGTTTTATATATTGTATTGTTTGAGTTGTTGATGTTGATTTGAGTTTCTAATCGATTCGTCTGATCAACGCTATCGATAAGATTTCCAAAACACTTGAACAGAGCAAACTGACACAATATGTTTTTAACATTTAGTAATGAAATAAATCTTGTGAAATAAATTTTGTAACTATATTATAAATCTTTATCTGGATTTTTATTTGAATTGGTTGTTAAGAAATAATATTTGATTTATATATCATTTTTTATTGTTTCATATATCTAATTGAACTATAAAACATGGTTATAAATTTATTTGGAAATTTAAAATGAATGTAAAACAAGAATTTGAGAATTTAATTTCCGATGGATTTCAAACTTGGTGTTTAAGGTTTTAAAGGATATATTATTTAAAGTATTTTGGAATAGAAATTAGTTTCCAAAGAATTTTAAAGTTTAAAACTAGTGCTCTTCTCTTTGTCGCTGGAAAATAACTTCGGTGATGACTGCAGCATCACCGACATTCATTTTCGAGTTTCGAAGTAAAGTGACCATTCTGTAGTCTTGCTACAGTTTTGATTTGGGAAAATTTTATTGATTTTAATTTCTAAAATAAGACTGGATTTATAACATATGCTGATATATGATTTGAATTTGAATGGATATATATATATAGTGTATATGAGCATTTATTTATCTCTAAATAGTTTGGAATTTATCGGAAATTTAATTCCTAAATTTTATCTTCAAGGATAATTTCTAAGTATAATTTTGAGGTTTGGATAAATATTCAAGCTTGAAATAATTGAATTAGAAAGTTTTATTTGTATAATACACAATTTCATTCCAATATAACTTACCTTAATTTTCAGAAGTTGAATATGTAATTGGATAATATACAATATAAAAAAAAGGATTTTATAAATAAAATTTGAGTGGTTATTATAAATGTTATATACTTAAATTTTTGGTTATAAAAGGATTAACAGAGGTAAATAAAGAAAAAGTGTAATGGAATAATTTACAATATAAAATGATGATAAAGGAACTAAGGATAAATTTAAGGCAGTTACAATGAGTGTAAATATATTTAACATAGGTGATAAAATATATTGAGAGGAATAAATTTAATTTTAATTAGTAGTGAAGAAGAATTAAATTTTATTTGGTACATTTTGAGTATAATAAAAGATTTTTCAAATACATGATTTTAGGGATTTGTTAATTTAAGATAATTGGATGATAAGATAATGAAATTAGAGATGCTTAAGATTTATTTGACTTATGTAAAATTAATTTTCAGTTTAAGTTAAAATTTTATGGTTTTAAATTTATTATTTTATTTTGTTTTTCAAACTATCTTTTGGTTGTCCTAATTTCCCTTATCTTGCTACAGAATGGGAGGCTATTGCATATACCAGTCTGTTTAGAAATCTTTCTATAATCTTTAAAAATCTTTGGTACTCATCTTTGAATCTAAGCACTGCTTGCCATCCACAGACCGTCGGTCAAACGGGAAGGGTGAATCAGATTCTAAAAGATTTTTTTTCCATGCTTGTGTTCTTGAATTCTGGAAGATCTTGGAAAGATCATCTCCACATTGTTAAACTTACCTATAGCAACAGTTATCAGGTATGATTTGAATCTTCTTGTCATCTTGTCTTAATACTATTTCATTCTATCTTTTTCTGTGCTTTCCCTTACCTCATTCCTTTTCGGGGACGAAAAGTTTTGAGTGGGGGAGAGTGTAACGACCCTGTATTTTCTGATTATTGTAATTGTATATTTTAATTATTTTAATTTAAATTCCTAATTTTAAAAAAAAATTATTTTATTTATTAAAATGAATATATTTTGTTAATTGAAATACAAATGTTGATTTTGATGTGGATTTGAATTTCAATCATGCATAAATTGAATATTTCCAGAAAAGTGAATTTTGGTCAATCTGGTCAAACTTTGACTTTTAAATTTAAATTTAAAAATTTTTAAAATTTTAGTTTTACCTTTTGTTATGAAAGTAAATAAAATTTCAGGAACAATGCTTTTCGTTTCGTTGAAATCCGAATAATACTGTGAAAGTTATGCTTTTACAAAATTGGGTGTAAATTGTTTTATTTAACAATATTGTTTATTTTAAATTATATAGATAATTTTTACTTGTCATATCTTATTATAAATTTTATTAAATGTTATGTTACATATATTTTTACCATTTAAATATTTTTAAAGAGATGTTTGAAATTTTCCAAAGCTTATTGAATTTATTTTCTATTTTTAAAGCCTAGTTTCTATTTTCTTTGCTATTTTCTTCATTTAAATTATATTTAAATTAAAATTTATATATTTATTTGTGAATGCATTTTATTTTATGTTATTATCTTTGTTATATATATTTTTACAAGTACATAAAGATTTTCCAAAGTTCATTGCATTTATTTTTCATATTTTCAAGACTAGTTTGCAATTTTTGCTGTTTTATTAATTAAATTATATGTAATTAATATTTATTTATTTTGTTTACTTGTTTAATTTATTTCTGAGTTTATTTTATCTTTATTTATCAGTATTTTAAATGTATTTAAAATTACAAAAAGAATTAGAGAAATATGAAGAGTTTAAAACCTTTCATTTACCTTTGACTTTTCACCTCCCTGCCTTTTCAATTTCATCATATGCATTCAATTGGGGCTGTTCCTTATACCATCTTCAGCCATTTTTTTCTTCTTCATTTTTCACGAAATTTCTTCCTCCTCATCTCTGAAAATTTTAGCCTCCATCATCTCCAAGAGTTTGGTAAAATTCTTTTTCTTTTCCATTGCTTTTCTACTTGTTTATGTTGTTTTCACTTGCTTTCTCACCCTTGTAGCTCAGCCCCTTGCTCCTCCTTCACCATGGCTGCCGCCACCACCACTTGAGCCAGCCTCCACCACCTCCTCTACAGCCCCAAGCCACTGGCCATGCACCCATGTGACCAAATCCAACAATATCTACACAAACTTCACCTATATGCACCATAGCCAATCACCTATGCCTTCATCACTTTCAACCACCCGTTGGCCGCCACCTACTCCACCTCCACCATCCATGGATGACCTGGAACCCGCTTCCACACCATCCTATAGCCCACTACAGTGATGGCCGCACCATGCTAGTTTGTGGCCGAACCCATATGTTGCATAGGATCCATGGTAGTTGCATTGTAGTGTTAGTTCCATGCACCTATCTCTCTACCATACTTTGCTCCATCATTTTCCCATGCTAGGCCGACCTTTAGGAACCCAGACCAGATCCAAACCATGCCTTTAGCCGTGCCATTTCACATCTGGAGCTGAAGCATAGGTGGTAGAAAGCAAGTGCAAACACTTTGGATTTGTTTATGCATCCAATTCTATCATTGTTTAATGGTATTTTGTGTTGAAACTTATGTGTTGTTATACTTGTTTTGTTGAATGTATCTAAGGGAATTGATACTTTGGCCCTCCCACTCATCTTTGTGTCGTGTTATCGTTCTTGTTGGGATCTCATTCGTGCATTCGTTGTTGTGTCTCCATCTCAAACAAGTGAGTTATCCTCACCAGACAATATGTACATATATAACTAGTAAATTGACCCCTTTTGAATCTGTAAAATGCATTATCATGTTACATATGCTATATTATGATTATATGATGTTCACCTATGCTTAATCACCTATTATAACATCTGTTACTGTTATATTATGGTGTTCTGTTATTTTTATCAGTTTATCACACTGCAAGTTCCCTTTAGATTAGAATCACTATGGGTTGAAATGATACATACCCGAACGGACTTTAGAATAGGGGAAAATCGTTAGGCTGAAATGATAGGCCTGAGCGATTTTCATTTTATTTCATTTACTTGGGACTGCGGGTTTGAAATGATAAAACCCGGATTTTCTTTGTAAATTACGGGTTGAAATGATACATTACCCGTATCACTTTACCTAAGCTAGAAAATTATATACAGACCCGTAGTTAAAATATATTTTTCTAAAATTTTTAAAAATATGTTTGAAATGTAAATATTATAATATTTTGATTTAAAACATAATTAAAAATGATTTTTGTAAAGTATTATTGATTTTTTTGGAAATTTATAGGTTAAATAAATTATGGAAAAGTTAGAAAATTTAAATGTAAGTTATTTTGGAAATTTTGATTTAATTATAATTGGAAATTAAATTAAATATGAAATTATGATAAATTTATGATAATTTGAATTTAAAATGAATTTAAAATGATTTTATAATATATTAATGATTTTTGAGTAAAGTTAAAAATTGAAAGGGATGATTATTTAAGTTGAAATTTTGAAATATAACCAAATGGGAATTTGTGAATTTGGCTTAAAAGTGAATTTTAAGTTAAGTGAATAAAATTGAAATTAAGTTATATTTTGAAATTTAAACTTAAGTGTTAAGTTGAAATTTAATTTAATGAATTTAAATTTGAATGTTGAAATTTAATAAGTGAATTATTATTAAATCTTGATTTTTGAATGGAAATTTAACTTTATAAAATCATGAACTTAAGGAAAATTAAATGTTGTTTATAAATGTGAAAATGTATGATTTTATAAGTTAAAAATGTTTTAAATAAAAATATAAATTGGTTGTGAAATTATATTGAATATTTGAAGTTAATTAACTGCATTTTTGAAATGCTATTAATTGCAATTTAAATGATATTACAGCATTTGTAAATGATGTAGTTGATGATAATGAACTAAAAAGCTAAATTGAATTAAAGGCTATTATAGCAATCTTTTTAAGTGATATAATTGTTGAATTTAACTAAGTTTATTTGAAATATTAAGTAAACCCTATTACAACATTTTTAAAAATGCCGTCTTTTGTTAAATTGAACTGTTTTGAATGTAACTTTCCATAGCGTTTTCTAAATGCTGCGAAAAGTGAATTTTCACTGTTTTGATAAACTTAAGTGAATAAATGAACTTTGGAAGTTGAAATTTTTGGAAATTTAATAATTTAATTATTAAATATAATAACTTCATTTTAATGATTTAAAATGATTTTTGAAATATAAACTGTTTGGAAATGTAAATTGAAATGGTATTTTAAATTGAATAAAATGAATAATGATTTGAAATGAATGTGGTTTTGAAAAGATATGATATTTTGGTTTATTAAAATGATTTGAAATGAAGTTTTGGAAAGATATGATATTTTTGATATATTAAAATGATTGAAATGACTTGAAATGGATATGATATTTTTGATATATTAAAATGATTGAAATGAGGTTTTGAAATGATATGATATTTTGATATATTAAAATGATTTGAAATGTGGTTTTGAAATGATATGATATTTTGATATATTAAAATGATTTGAAATGTGGTTTTGAAATGAAATGATATTTTGATATATTAAAATGATTTGAAATGTGGTTCTGAAAAGATATGATATTTTGATATATTAAAATGATTTGACAAGAATTTCTGAAAAGATATGATGTTTTAAAATGGTTTGGAATTAATTTAATCATTATTTTGATAAAGATTTGGATTTGAAATGATATCCTATTTTGAAGTATAAACATTATTTTAAAAGTTATAACTACGGGTTATAATAACGATTGGTTGGCAAAGAGACCGGGATCAGATATCTGGCATACTCTCTGTCGATACCGAAAACCACTTTGACAACCGTGTACGCGGTGGAGATTCCAGAATGAAGTAGGATGGTGGCGACGTTCTTGAGGTATATTACGTGGACCCAACTCCCGTGAGTTGGCATAAGGTGGCTAAAACAGGAGCGATCTCGGGCCAAGTGAGGTCATTCCTCCGATCGGACACATTCCTTCGATACTATACTCTTACTTGTGATTGATTAGATGGCCATCCTCCGATTTTGATTGGGAGTGTGTTCCGAGGTGGGCGTATGTGGCTGCTGCGTTACCACCAGCCCGTGTGCGTAATTGGTATATCTACCCTGTCATTGCCTTGTGTTCCGTGTCACCTACCATACCGATCCTTTACTACGAGTTTTCTCCCGTAGCCCGTGTGGTATCCTCTGACAGTCACCCGGAGTGGAGATGGCATGATATTGGATGGACTACTGGGACTATTATGTGTGAAGGGTGATATGGGTAGCATGGAACGCTATTTAAAAGTAAGTTTATTTTACTGTAGACATTATTATAATAGCGAAATATTACTACATAGTAAATAGTTTAACGGATCCTTAAAGGATGGGCAGTCTCAGGCATCCTTTAAGTTACTTGTACCTTATTACAGTTCATTTGAGTTGGTTTACATTATATAAGTATATATTGTCCTGACTCGAGTGTTTGTATTTTTATTTACGCTCGGGTCAGCCTGAGTTATTCACAGATTTGGATTCCACTTTCTGGAGATTGGAATCACTGGAGATTATCTGCTTATCTAGTTTTATCTATTCCAGTTCTGTTGTTCTATTCAGCTTGTACTTGGTTATCATCTTAAGAGTTCTGTTGTACTTTATTTAGTCTGTTGTATTTTATTTAACTCTGATATATTTATATAGTGGCTTCATGAACTACTATTTCTTTTACTTCCGCTGCATTATTAAATACTCTGTGTCTGTGATCTGTGATTTTATTTACTGTATATTATGAGATTTGCCAAATTTTATTTACAATGCGGTATTTTGAGCAATTCAAGTCCGACATGTGCGGATGCGAATGGTTGAAAATATCGGGTTGTTACATCCTAGTTGAAAGATTTTTGTAAAAGTGGATGGATTGAGTTGAAAACGAGGAGAAAGATCATTTCATTTCGGTCATTGAAATAAAGGAGGCGGCTAGGGCACGTGTGTATAAACACGTTCATACATATTATTTTATTACCATATTTACCGTTCACATGAATTTTTGAACGATGTCCAAACGAAGCATGCCACCTGGCGATTATAAGGTTGTACCCCTTTTTCAAACCCAATTAAATATGTTTCGGTTCCCAACTCAATCGTATGTGGAAGACAGCTTCTCGAATCCAATTAAAGTATTAAATTTCCAATATTAATTTCAACGAATTTCTATCCCGTACGAGCAAATGATAACTCCAAAGCTACGAAATTTGAAATTCGATAATAATACACTATAACGGATCAAATGGGACTAGTCTCGTCAAATTCTGAGACTATAACGGATCAAATGAGGCAAATTTACTTGAAATTTTCAGTTTTAAAATTTATTAACTCAATACTAGTTCAAATAGAATTTATATTAACATTAGAAATCATTTCGATTCCTAATCAACTCAAATTTAAATTATTCTTTATTTCTGTATTACGATTAATTGTTATATTTTAAATTCAAATTCAGTCTATAATTTCAACCAAAATCTTCGCATTCAATAACTACATTAACAATTCATTAAATTTTCATTAATAACCATTTTTATTCAATAATCATATTAAAATTAATAATTTAAAATAGTTAAAAATACAGGTCATTACATTCTCCCCTACTCAAAACTTTTCGTTCTTTAAAAGGCATTAAGTAAAGAATTTAACACTTGATATATTTTATTCAAAACAATCAACTTATAAAACATTAAAATCTTACTAATAAAACCATTATTACGCACTCACCATGACATTTTGATATCAGTTTTACGAAAAATATAACTTATATATAAAACAAGTTATAAAATTTTAAAAACTTAATTTTTCTAACTTCCGGATTTACGGAAAATTTCGGAAGAGTCTCCTTTGCACGACTCGATCGGATTTTTTTACAGTACAATATATAATCCAAACATATCAAATATACATCTCATCTCAATGATGAGGCAACCTATAAGGAAAAGTACAAAAGCAAAGTACGTAATTTGAGATATGTAACTTATTATTATTAATACGAGCGAGTTAGCTCGTATTAAGCAAGCAAAAGCATATACAAACCCGCGTATACATCCAAACTGTGACGCCCCACCTCTATACCCACGCTAGCCAAGAACATTACGGTGAATGCTGTCAACTAGCACGGAGAATAAGGCTGTTGAGGAGCGACCATCCATGTAATTGCTTTGCGTGAGCAACGATATGTCAGATAGTAAAACATGCATTTTATTTCGAGAGGAAATCAGACATACCGATACAAACTCAAAGCTACTACATAGTGGCTATATAAATTCTTCGGAAACAAATATAGAAATAATCATAACACAAATCAGTCACAGATAATTCATATCACAATGGCGGAAATAGATATGAATATTACACATAAAAGTGTACATCAGAGTAGTGGTCAAATAAGATCCACAACATCACAAAAGTGAATAGATACAAGTGCAAGACAAAAATATGTATACATCAAGGAGTCTATATCTCAATTGTATACAAGAAAAACTACTAAACTAAAGTAGTTAGCCAAAGGATCAGATGGAGGTCCGATAAGGAGTCAAGCAGAAGCACCAGTAAAATCTCGGTCTGACCCGAGTATTATTTAAGAAGAAAATAATAAACGGATCAGTCTAGCTATAATTATCAGTTAAAATGAGATATAAGATGAGATATAATAAAAAGACGTATGATAACCAAAAATGTCATAATACGACAAGTATACATTAGAAAATCCACAAAAGTCATACAATATCTCAAAGAATCTCATAGCATCAAAAAGAATGTCATATTCTTTATTTCATTCACCAAGCGACAATAAAATGACATACATATCAATGCCAATTGTAAAAGTTGGTGAAACATAAATTCCACAAATCATCAAATAGAAATCCAGAAATCACAATAAAAGGAGGCCAATCCCATAAAAATGAGCCGGAGCTCCTCCTGACAGGGTATAGTCCCCCATTGCGGACATTGAGCCGAAGCTCTTCCTAGTGAGCAGAAACTCCTCCTGACAGGGTATAGTCCCCCATTGCGGACATTGAGCCGAAACTCCTCCTTGTGAGTCGAAACTCCTCCTGACAGGGTATAGTCCCCCATTGCGGACATTGAGCCGAAGCTCCTCCTGGTGAGTCGAAACTCCTCCGGACAGGGTACAGTCCCCCATTGCGGACATTGAGCCGAAGCTCCTCCTGGTGAGTCGAAACTCCTCCTGATAGGGTATAGTCCCCCATTGTGGACATTGAGCCGAAGCTCCTCCTGGTGAGCCGAAGCTCAATAAAATTGAGGTATAGTCCTCCTTATGGACAAAGAGACATCGCACATTGCTAGTCTAAACCATAAAATGATCATCATTGATCATCAAGAAGTGTCAATTACAATAAGCTAGTAAATATATGAGTTTAGCATCATGTCCCATAACCACTAGCTTAACTTAAATATTTGCGAACAAATTGTAGATCTCCACTAGAAAATTGTCACAAGAGATTCAATCGAACAAGTCCAAGAATTAACCAACAAAGTAAACGCAAGCGTTTCATACCACTCGTTTTACTAAGTCGTTCAATTAGATTTCTCATACGAGTGAGGTAAAAGTTTGTATATACTAGTAGATTGGAAAACGGTTTTATAAACGAGTTTGGTATTGAAAAT
This sequence comes from Allium cepa, assembly GCA_030765085.1. Taxonomy (NCBI): domain Eukaryota; kingdom Viridiplantae; phylum Streptophyta; class Magnoliopsida; order Asparagales; family Amaryllidaceae; genus Allium; species Allium cepa. Next base: position 865,965,816 of record CM060943.1, on the reverse strand, counting down.
AGGGTTGAAATCGTTTTGAGGAAAGAGTTTTGATATTTACTACTAGTATAGAAAACCTTTATATTTTAAAGTGACAAATCATAGAATTGATTGTGGAAACAATCAATCATAAAATTCACATTCGAAGACATGAATAAAACCCAAAGAAATCGATACCGAATCCATTAAAATGGATATTCCCAAAAATCACGATGAAAATGTCATCAAAGTCCATAATAAATGATAACAACAAAAAGGGAATCAACACGAATCGACTAAAGTTGGAAATATACTCAAAAATAGCCAAAATAGGCAAATTAAACAGTTCCAGACGTCTGGTAGGTGTTCCCAGACGTCTGGCCCTAGTATCTGGAAGTATATGTGTTTTCTCCCTTCTATTTTTAATTCCTGGGCCATTTTATATATCTGAATTTGATTTCAGACGTTTGGAATTTTGTTTCAGACGTCTGGATTTAGTCTCTGCCTTTTCCAGACCCCTTTCCAGACGTCTGGATTTTTCAACTAGACGTTTGGATTTGGTTTCAGACGTCTGAAATCTTCTGCTAGGCAAAAAAAACATCCTAGACCAAAAATGGCAAATCCAAACCGAAATGCGATCGAACGAGCGATGGATACTAAGGATTTATGCCAATCGACAACCCAGCAATATAGGCTCTTCGATGCATCACCAAAAACATGATCAAACATCAAAGATTGGATTGTTAAAGATTTGACTACAAAACACCAAAAATTGGAGTATTCACCGAATCAATCCAAACCAAAAGCAAATGAACATAAATAAGTGTTAGGAATTCATACCTAACAACAAAGATAGATGTAGACATAGATGTGAGATAAAAATCTCAGCTTTGAACCCAAATCAATGAAGGAGAAGCTTTAAGACAAGGGAAGATCAACCACACTTCAATCTCAACACTAAAAGCTTGAATCTAAGCTCAAAAGAAGAACATTTCCTAAGTTAGGTTTAGGAAATTTCTGAAATCAAAGAGAGAATGAGTTGGAGAAGATGAAGAGAAGGCTTACCAATGGGTTCTCTTGAATTTGGAGCTAGAAATTGATTTGCAAATGGAAACTAGGGTTTTGGATTTCTATTTCCCATTCTCTTCCACCATTAATCTCTTTAGAACTGAAAGTAGAGGAAGAGGGAGTGAATGAAGAGGGGGTTTCAGTTTGGGGTATTAAGTTAGAACATTGGGCAGAACCCAACCTAAACCCAAAGCCCTAAGTAAAAAGTAGCAAAATTCTACTATCTCCAAACATATCGAAGTTTATACTCAAAAAGGTCGCAAACGTCATTTTGAACTCAATGGGGGTGGTCTTGAGTCCCAATTCGACTGTTTGCAAAAAGTAGCTTTTCGGACCAAAATCCGACGAACGATAAAATATTTAAATAAAATATTTAAATATAAAATCGATAAATATGAGGGTTGTTACAGACTCCGCTCCTTAAAGAAATTGCGTCCTCGCAATACTTAAGAAGAAAATAAAGAGTAACAACCATAAAAGCATATCAACACAAAAGAAAATTGAAATAAGAAGTTCACCATAAAGAGCACGAAAGAGTTGCACGAACGGGATCGCTCGATGAATTCTCTAGATTCCCAAGTGTAATCCCTAAGATTTGAGAACCATTGAACTCTCACAAGAAGAATATCTTTATTCCGAAGGCGCTCAACCTCCGAAGCAATGATGCGAATGGAATGTTGCTCATAAATCAAATCTGGTGAAACTTCAATTTCCACAATATCACTGGGTACAAGAATAAAAACCAGAATCCCTATGGCATTTCCGTAGATAAAAGATGTGGTGAACGTCAAGAATAGCAGAAAATTGAGCTGGTGCAACGACGTAGTATAATAACAGTACGCCCGAAAAATGAGTAACTCAAATAATTTGGGACAAGGCGTAGTACCAAATGGTATGCCATATGATCCAAAGCTCGAATAATTTCGGAACACCGACGTAGTACAAATACGGTACGTCCAATGATCCGAACACCATAAAAGAACATCAGACGCAAGTCCATAAAAGAAATGAGATGAAACTCAATAAAACGAAGTACATCAAAACGTCTAATGAACTTAATAAAAAGATAATTCCATTCAGACATCACCAAAGAATCAACCACTTGTTGCTTACGACTAAACGCATTGGCAACACGATTTCCCTTTCGAGAATAAAAGAATATCAAGATCATAAGATGCTAGGAACTCGAGTCGACATGAAGTTCCTTACGAGCAAATAAATATTCCAAAGATTTATGATCGAGGTAGAGAACAAATTTCTCATCCAAATATGATGATGCCAAATTCCAAAAGTAAAAACAATAGCCGCGAGTACTAGATCATGAGTGGCATATCTAGTCTCGATAAGCTATAATGATTTAGAAGCACAAGTGATAGCACGTTCTCCTTTGCAAGAGAATGGCATCCAAACCAATACGACTAGTATCGGTACAAATAGCAAAGTCTTGGTTCCCCTTCAGGAATCACAAGAATAAGAGTATCGAAAGGAAGAGTTCTTTTAAATAATCCTCTTTCCCGAAAAGTTAAAACTTTCAAAATTACATTTTTATTTTTATGTAATAATCTTTCTACAAAAATTTACGTTTTTACAAGTCAATATATCGTGTCTGACTGTCTCATCAAAGCGTTTAGGAGATTCTTATCGATAACGTTGATCAAGCGTATCGACGAGAATTCTTAAAACATTAAATGGGCAATACAATCACAAAATCATATTCTATGGGATAAGTAAGTTTCTCAAAAACATCTAAGAATATTCTTTGTTCGTTTTAAGATCAAAAATCCAGTTATACTTCTAAATAAATCTTATGAAAAAGATTTTGCAAAATTTTAAATTGCTATTTTCATCCAAAATCAATAAATGCAAAAAATGGAATCATCGAGATATTCGATAGAATGCTCGATACCTAAAATGGGTGAAATAAGCTGGACAAACTGAATGACATAATAATTCATTCATAGGAATCATAAAAATGCGGAATGCGGTAAGTGGAATGCTAACTTCCATAACTCGTAGCAAATGAAAACCGGTGGTAAGGTCAAACTGAAAAGACCTTAGCACCACACAAAAGATTACTTAGGTGATAATCCTAAGACAAGCTCAAAAATACCGGAAAATTTCTCAAACTACATGAATGAGAGAAATAACACTTTCTTTATAAGTCGGCTTAAGGAATAAAATGATGCCATCAAGTTGGAATCAAAATCATAAAGGGAAAATAGAAATCTGCTTAACAGATTGAAAATGTCAAAGATGAATAGTCCACACGGGACAAAGGATATGGCCTCATAATAATTAAGCCAATCCTTACAAAAGTAAATTCCGAAGCCTAAGTAAAAATCGGCTCCAACAGAAAAATCACATAAAATAATTTCGACATCAATAAAGACAAATTGGGTGTTGCGGATCCACCATTCGGATTCACAATCCTCAAAGAAGTCATCAAGCCCAGAAATTTTTAAAGAAGAAGAATCACAAGTTCTTTTGATATAAAAATAATGAGATGAAACCCGTATCAACAAGAACTCAAATAAGAAGATCACGAAATAAAACAATGCCATCAAGGATTGAGTGAAAAATACCTTGACCAAGAGAAGAGTTTCTAGGGGCTTGCACAATATTTAGCTTTCTCATGTCCTTGTTCAAAAGTTTGGGACATGTAGATAAAAGATGACCCCGTCTCTTGCAATAGCGATAAGAATGGGGTTTTGGACACATATTCGCATAGTGTTCCTTAGAATTACAATTGTAGCATCCTCCACGATTAGAGATTGGAGTCTTTGCTACAAAAGTAGTTTTCTTCACTCTCTTATTGGGATTAAGGCTCTTGAACTTAATAAGCCTCTTCTTGGAAGTCCCAATATCACAAACACTTCCTTTACCAACCTCTCCATGAAGAAGAGTAACATCCACAAGCTGATTGAAAGAAACTTCAAGTTTCAAAGGCCATTTCGGGGTTCTTACTCAAAGCATAGATAAACTCTTGATTCTTTACAAGATCTAAAAGTTGTTGAGCAGACATGAATACTCCATCCAGGGGAGTAGCACTAGATTGACTGGCGCTGGGACGGCCAGGTCTAACCATTTCTCTTCTTTAAGAAAGAAAGAAAGAAGAGGAAAAAGTTATTCTCAAAATAAATTTCAATCAAACTTGATTGATAAAACAAGGAATCATAAAGAAAATAGGATGAATCGGTACGAAGACTCGAATTAAATCCTAAAGCACGACTCCTAAGATGGACTTAGGACGATGATCCTTGTTAAATTATTCTACATTGTTCCGAAGTTTGGCTCCGATACCAAGCTGTGACGCCCCACCTCTATACCTACGCTAGTCAAGAATATTACGGTGAATGCTGTCAACTAGCATGGAGAATAAGGCTGTTGAGGAGCGACCATCCATGTAATTGCTTTGCGCGAGCACGGATATGTCAGGTAGTAAAACATGCATTTTATTTCAAGAGGAAATCTGACATACCGATACAAACTCAAAGCTACTACACAGTGGCTATATAATTCTTTGGAAAAAAATATAGAAATAAGCATAACATAAATCAGTCACAGATAATTCATATCACAAAGACGGAAATAGATATGAATATTACATATAAAAGTGTACATCAGAGTAGTGGTCAAATAAGATCCACAACATCACAAAAGTGAATAGATACAAGTGCAAGACAAAAATATGTATACATCAAGGAGTCTATATCTCAATTGTATACAACAAAAACTACTAAACTAAAGTAGTTAGCCAAAGGATCAGATGGAGGTCAGATAAGGAGTCAAGCAGAAGCACCTGTAAAATCTCAGTCTGACCTGAGTATTATTTAAGAAGAAAATAATAAACGGATCAGTCTAGCTATAATTATCAGTTAAAATGAGATATAAGAAGAGATATAATAAAAAGACGTATGATAACCAAAAATGTCATACTACGACAAGTATACATTAGAAAATCCACAAAAGTCATACAATATCTCAAAGAATCTCACAGCATCAAAAAGAATGTCATATTCTTTATTTCATTCACCAAGCCACAATAAAATGACATACATATCAATGCCAATTGTAAAAATTGGTGAAACATAAATTCCAGAAATCATCAAATAGAAATCCAGAAATCACAATAAAAGGATGGCCAATCCCATAAAAATGAGCCGGAGCTCCTCCTGACAGGGTATAGTCCCCCATTGCGAACATTGAGCTGAAGCTCCTCCTGGTGAGCCGAAACTCCTCTTGACAGGGTATAGTTCCCCATTGCAGACATTGAGCCGAAGCTCCTCCTGGTGAGTCGAAACTCCTCCTGACAGGGTATAGTCCCCCATTGCGGACATTTAGCCGAAGCTCCTCCTGGTAAGTCGAAAACTCCTCCTGACAGGGTATAGTCCCCCATTGCGGACATTGAGCCAAAGCTCCTACTGGTGAGTCGAAACTCCTCCGGACAGGGTATAGTCCCCCATTGCGGACGTTGAGCCGAAGCTCCTCCTGGTGAGCCGGAGCTCAATAAAATTGAGGTATAGTCCTCCTCATGGACAAAGAGACATCGTACATTGCAAGTCTAAACCATAAAATGATCATCATTGATCATCAAGAAGTGTCAATTACAATAAACTAGTAAATATATGTGTTTAGCATCATGTCCCATAACCACTAGCTTCACTTAAATATTTGCGAACAAATTGTAGATCTCCACTAGAAAATTGTCACAAGAGATTCAATCGAACAAGTCCAAGAATTAACCAACGAAGTAAACGCAAGCGTTTCATACCACTCGTTTTACTAAGTCGTTTAATTTGATTTCTCATACGAGTGAGGTAAAAGTTTGTATATACTAGTAGATTGGAAAACGGTTTTATAAACGAGTTTGGTATTGAAAATAGAGTTGAAATCGTTTTGAGTAAAGAGTTTTGATATTTACTACTAGTATAGAAAACCTTTATATTTTAAAGTGACAAATCATAGAATTGATTGTAGAAACAATCAATCATAAAAATTCACATTCGAAGACGTGAATAAAACCCAAAGAAATCGATACCGAATCCATCAAAATGGATATTCCCAAAAATCACGATGAAAATGTCATCAAAGTCCATAATAAATGATAACAACAAAAAGGGAATCAACACGAATCGATTAAAGTTGGAAATATACTCAAAAATAGCCAAAATAGGCAAATTAAACAGTTCCAGACGTCTGGTAGGTGTTCCCAGACGTCTGGCCCTAGTATCTGGAAGTATATGTGTTTTCTCCCTTCTATTTTAAATTCCTGGGCCATTTCAGACGTCTGAAATTTTCAACCAGACGTCTGAATTTGATTTCAGACGTCTGGAATTTTGTTTCAGACGTCTGGATTTATTCTCTGCCATTTCCAGACCCCTTTCCAGACGTTTGGATTTTTCAACCAGACGTCTGAATTTGGTTTCAGACGTCTGAAATTAATTTCAGACGTCTGAAATCTTCTACTAGGCAAAAAAAACAGCCTAGACCAAAAATGGCAAATCCAAACCGAAATGCGATCGAACGAGCGATGGATGCTAAGGATTTATGCCAATCGACAACCCAGCACTATAGGCTCTTCGATGCATCACCAAAAACATGTTCAAACATCAAAGATTGGATTTCTAAAGATTTGACTACAAAACACCAAAAATTGGAATATTCACCAAATCAATCCAAACCAAAAGAAAATGAACATAAATAAGTGTTAGGAATTCATACCTAACAACAAAGATAGATATAGACATAGATGTGAGATAAAAATCTCACCTTTGAACCCAAATCAATGAAGGAGAAGCTTTAAGACAAGGGAAGATCAACCACACTTCAATCTGAACACTAGAAGCTTGAATCTAAGCTCAAAAGAAGAACATTCCCTAAGTTAGGTTTAGGAAATTTCTGAAATCAAAGAGAGAATGAGTTGGAGAAGATGAAGAGAAGGCTTACCAATGGGTTCTCTTGAATTTGGAGCTAGAAATTGATTTGCAAATGGAAACTAGGGTTTTGGATTTCTATTTGTCATTCTCTTCCACCAATAATCTCTTTAGAACTGAAAGTAGGGGAAGAGGGAGTGAATGAAGAGGGGGTTTCAGTTTGGGGTATTAAGTTAGAACATTGGTCTGAACCCAACCTAAACCCAAAGCCCTAAGTGAAAAGTAGCAAAATTCTACTATCTCCAAACATATCGAAGTTTATACTCAAAAAGGTCACAAACGTCATTTTGAACTCAATGGGGGTGGTCTCGAGTCCCAATTCGACTCTTTGCAAAAAGTAGCTTTTCAGACCAAAATCCGACGAACGATAAAATATATAAATAAAATATTTAAATATAAAATCGATAAATATGCGGGTTGTTACACAAACGGTCTTTGTATGTAAGTATCCCAACTTAATTTAGAATATTAGTCACTTATAGCAAGATATTGAATATGTATGAGTTAAATAGAACCATATAACATGAATTGTGGACCCAAATCATTAGCACAAGCGTCAATACACAATCATAACAAATATATGCATCCAAAACAGTTATAACAGTGATTTATAACCAAAGAAACCATTTAAAAATCATTAGCATTCATCCAATTAATCCGAGTTATCAAAGTTTACATTTCCGATGTCAATAATTAATTTATACACTTCATTTCTTATTAACATTCAATTTTTTTAATTGTCATTTCATTGGGTTGCTTCAAGTTTATTCACATCTATTTCATTCACATTCAGTTTATTCAATTCAATTTTTTAAATTCCAATTGTTTCACTTTTTGTTTAACATATTTCATATAAATTAGTTTATAAATAATTTTGTAAAACTTTTCCATTTAACCTTGTGTAAGTTAAAATTTTATTTTACTACCACTTAGTATATTTTCTTTAATACTAATATCACTTATAAATCATTAAGTTTATTATAAACATTTTAGAAAATGCAATTCATGTTTATTTATTTTTCTCTTCATAACTTAAGTTCAATATAAGTTCTTTGATTCATTTCATTAGTTTGCTTTATTTATTCATATTATTAACTTAAGTAAATCCTATTTTACAACTCAATTCATATTAATAATTTTCTTTTTCATCTTAATCAATTCATTCAACTTCTTTTAAGTTAACTTCAACTTATACTTTGTTCCATTACCTTATTTCATATCCAATTAGTAACCATTCAATTGTAATGAGACTTATACTATTTGCACTTAATTTATTTACTTCCAAATTTAAATTAAATTCAATTACTCATATAAATTTTTACTTACACTCATTTATTTTTATTCAATTTCCTTCACACTTCAAAATGCATTTCATTTTATAATCCAAGTTCGTATTCACTTCATTAATTCATTTTATAGCTTAAGAGGAATTAATTCACTTTACTAATTTATCCAGTTTCATTCAAATCCAAGTCAATTCATTTAATCTTTATTAAGTGAAATTTTATTTCATTTAATCAATTACCAGGTTTATTTAACATTATATAAGTTAAAGCTCTTTTTTCGTTCTAATAATTCATATTTATCAAATTTAAGATTTGCTTTTAGCTTAATATTTCTCAAATATATAAATTACTTAAACTTATACATTTAAAATTTCATTTTATTACTTTATCTAATTCATTTCAAATATAGTTCACTTTCACTTGAGCTTTCTTGAGTTAAATTTCGTTTTATTCATTTCATTTCACTAACTCAGTTTATTTAATATTTCTTAGCTTAATCCTTTTAGTTCATATCTCAAATTCGAATCTTCATTTGTTTGCTTAAGCAAAATGTTTAACCATTTTAAATTCGATTTTATTGTCTAATTTAAATCCATAATTTATAAACTTATTTTTCCTTCATATCATTTCAACTTACAAGTTCAAAACTTTTTCATATATTTATCAAATCGTACTTGTAATAATTTTTTTTGCAATCAAAACTTTTTTTAACCGAAAATAATTTTTTTTGGTAGCAATTCTCAATTAGAAACTCGAAAATGAATAGTGGTGTTGCTACAATTATCTCCAAATTTTTTTCTAGCGACTAAAGTGAGTACAATGCTTTTGCAAAAGTTCTACCAAAATATTTTTCTAGTCAAATCTCTTCCAAATAGTATTGTCATTAATTTTTGAAGGATTTGAAAATAAATTTTGATAGCATCAAGTTTTAAATTCAAAAATTCTAAATTTTAAAATCATTTCTGTATAAGCTATATTATAAATACACGTATACAAATATCCTTACCTTACTATCAAAATATCCATTAATTTACATTTTTGTTATTTTAGACAATTTTCACTGTAATTAGATCTCAATTCAATTTAATTATCGAACACTTCATAAAAATGAAATTCACAAAGTATTCGTTTTATTTTTAACTCAAACGATAATCGATGATAACTAAATATTATCATCTACAAACAACAGTTTTCATTAAAAATTATTATTACATATATAATATAATTTAGGTAAAATTATTTCATTTACCGGATTTTAAAACAATATTATGTTGACTTGCCTCGTTTAAGTATTAAGAAACCCCTATTGATAACACGGCTTCCCATGCACCGACCAAAATCCAAAAACAAACCAACGAATAAATAAACACAATATAAAATATTTTATAACAAGTATGCTCTCTCATATATATAGACACTTAACAACTCATTCTAGGGTATTACTACCTTATCCCTAATGAGTCGAACCCCACAAAGCTAAGGTTATCGCTAAACCTTGCTTTGATACCAACTGTGACGACGCACATTTCAGAAGGTTTAAATCGACAATAATCCACACATGTCCGACTTAAACAATCCAGAACATAGATAGTCAATGGGGTTACTTAAGAAAAATATGAAAAGAAGAAGAAAACAAACATAGAATCTCACAGCTGAACGATAAAATATAATAATTGAGTAAACAGTTCATGAAGCTATTTATACTATACATTTGATTATAATTTATACAACATTTATCAGAGTTATAAATACATCAGAGATAAATAAGGTAATGTAGTAGAAAACATAATGTAGGAATAATAATAGTAATAATATACCAAGTCTTCGTCCTCCAGAAAAATATTCAATGCGCTGAAAAACTAAGGGCAGACTCGAGCGTAATAAAATGACAAAACACTTGAGTCAGGACAAAAATATTCTTATGTGAGTCGAATTGGTATCGCATACAACATGAATGTCATGGCGTCAAAGATGTTTATGAGGTTTCATATCTCATATCCAATATATAATATGCCTGCAATAACTCAAGAGATGTTACGAGATTTTCCATCTCTTAAGCTGCGTCAAAATTTATATGAAGTGGAATACGCTACATATATAATGTTTAATCGATAAAATAAATATTTTTCCTAGCGTTAAGGATTTACATTAATCCCCCTTAACGTGTTTTTAATCATCATCGTACAGTTTGCATATAAAACACCAGTAAACCGTCAATGGATAGGGATGCGTCATGATACGACAACACTAAAACAACATCTTAAGGGTCTCGTATAAGGTAAATTTTTGACAAGACGCGTGAGGAAATGCCTAAGGTAGGATGCTACCGGTTCAGGTCACAGGGCTGGTGGTAATGCGCCATAGCCATGATTGCCCACCGCGCCCATCCATCCGATATCGATTCAAAGGGAGGCTGTCCTAAATCAAGGTGCACCTATCGAAACCAACAAAAAGAGTAATAATATGGACCGCGTCCAAGAAAATTGAAGAACGGATGTACACTAGGTGTTGCAAGCCCGCTTGGCCCTTTCAAGCCATCCTGCTTTAGTCATTTCAAATTGGCACAAGTGCTGAGGTTTATCCATCATCGTTCTCTTTCTTCTACTCCAACAAACGATGCCAAATCCAACCATTTCGTTCTGGAGTCTCCTCCATGTACACAATTGTCAAAGTGGTTCCAATATTAATAGAGAGTATTCCAATAAGAGGACACATCTCTTTAACAACCAAACAACGTTTTACACACCGGTTGGTACTTTTACACTTTGAAAACAATTCGTACTTGATATCAAAATATCACATTCGCCTCAAATCAAATCCATTTCAAAATCATTATATTTACTCAAAATATACTTTTTCAATTCAAAATCAAGTTTGTCTTAATATTTCAATTTCAGTTTCAATTCTAAATTGCTTCGAATTGCTATTTGGGTTATAACTTCAGTTTAACCCATTTTGTATTTAAATTCAAGATTTAAAAATAAACATTCTAACTTTCAACCAACTTGAATATTTTTTTTAAAATAGTTTGAATAGTTTTAAAATAGTTAAATAGTTAAAATATTTTAATACAAAATAGTTTAGTATTGAAAATTGTTTATATAGTAAAATAGTTTGGAAAATCAAAATAATTTGTATATTTAAGAAGATAGATTTTGAACAGTCTATATTAAAACGATTTATTTGAAAATGGTTTCAAAGTCAAACTGATTCAATTACAAAATTTTCAATTCAAATCAATTTCAATTTCCATTTCGATTTAATCGATTCAATTTCGATTTCAAGTCCAATTTTACTTCGATTTCGATTTCAATTCAAATCAATTTAAAATTTGATTCCAAATCAATTCAATTTCGATTTTACATTTATTTCATTTTTTTATTTATATCAATTTCGAGTTCGATTTTTATAATATCGATTCAAAGCACTCAAATCAAATTAACCTTCAATATTCAAATTAAAATTCCAATCTTCAAATAAAATTCAATTCTAAGGTCAACTTTGAAATATCATTTAAGTTACTTTACTTAGCAATATTCAAATTTTGAATAAAAGTCCAAACTTTTAAAACAAATCGATTTCGAAATTCAAATCATATTTCGATTATAACTTCAAAACCTCAACTTTCATTATTTAAGCAATTCCAGTTTCCAATTTTAAATTTCAACATTTTGAGACCAAGTTCGAAAATAATTCAATTTCCATAAATTTGATTTTTTCTTCTTAAAAACAATATCATTTTAAATAATTCCAAATCGAAAAATTTCAAAATCGTTTATTTAACCAAATCTTGTGTCCGTATATAATTTTCTATCCTATGGGCAAGTTAATCAGTTATTTAATTTAATTTAGAGACAGATATATATATATATATATATATATATATATATCATTTCAATCCAAAATAAGTGTCATAGCTATATATCATTTCAATCTATTTCTTAATTTATTTGAAATTATTCAATTTATAGTTTTATATGTTATAAACAATATACAGGGTGATAATAGGAGATTTCAAAGTAAATAAACATCCAAATCATCCAAGTTATCAACTAATAGCATCCATCATAATCAATCACTAAACAGTCAATATAATACGCAACAATTAACCAAATATCATTAATCGGGAATTTTACTAGCATTTTAATTCAAATTTCTACTATAACTGTCAAATTTACTTTCTATAGTTAATGCAGATGTCAATTTTTTAAGTCAATTAAAATTATCAAACAACAATCAATGAATTTAAATCACTTCATAATTTCAATTTAACTAACATAAGAATATTATATTATGTCGTAAGCATTAAAAACACTCGTCTTTTATTTGAAATTGAAAATATTTTAGCTTCAAATAAGTGCCATGTCAATGCCTTCATCGATATGATTACAACTCCACTTGTTTTATCCAATTCCGACCTCGTATGTGGAAGACATGCAACATATAAGATTCATGATTTAATATATAATTAAATTTACAAATTTCTTTTTTTAACTAAATATCTAGGCTGCAAGATCTGTCATCACAGATTCCAAACCGCACGTCTTCTTTTCTACCATCATCATGCATTTCTTCCTGCACTCGTGAAAACCCACCACGTCGTTCAAACATCAAACCGCCATGACCACCAGATTGCCCTAGAAGTTGATCGACGATTGCCATCGCGTGCATGTACACGAGCTTTTCCTTTAACTGTGACCACATCGAAGTCGAGCTCCTTATCATCGAGTAATTTGCTGATGAAGGCCAAGGGCTGCGCTTCAATTTCTCCCTCCTCATTGCATCATTCACGATCGCCACCTTTCAAATCGAAGATCGTGCCAAGCTCTACGATTTCATAGTTGATTTTTTTTGTAAAAGTGGATGGATTGAGTTGAAAACAAGGATGAAGATCATTTCATTTCGGCCATTAAAATAAAGGAGGCGGTCAGGCAAAAGATAGGGTTTCGCTGGAAATTACGCATGTATATATATGTTTATATATATTATTTTACTATTATATTTACTGTTCGCGCAAATTTTTGAACGAACTCCAAACAAAGCATGCCAGCTGGCATTCTTAATGTTTCACCCTTATTCTGTACACAATGGAATAGTTTCAGGCCCTAACTCGATCAAAGGTGGAAGATAACTTTTCGAAACAAATTAAAATATTAAATTTCCAATATTAATTTCAACGCGTTTCTATTCCGTATGACTAAACGGTGATTCCAAATGTTACGAAAATTGAAATCCAATAATAATATACTATTACGGATCTAATGACACTAGTTTCGTCGAATTCCAAGACTGTTCCTCGGATTGCTATTTTAACGCGTCGATTAAATCGACACTTTCAAAAATTGGCAAATCTACTTGAAATTTTCAACTTTAAAATTTATAAACTCAATTCTAATTCAAATAGAATTTATATCAACATTATGAATCATTTCAATTCCTATTCGACTCAAATTTTAATTATTCTCCTTTATGTATTACGATAAATCATTGTGTTTGAAATTTAAATTCATTCTATAATTTCAACCAAAATCTTTATATTCAATAACTACACTATTAATTTTATAATTTTTTATTTTTAACCATTTTTATTCAATAATAATATTGAATTTAATAATTTAAAATAGTTAAAAATATGGTCGCTACAAGATTCTTCTTTGATATTCAGCAGTTCGAGTAACTGCTTCATCTCTTAGCCCATTTATTAAATCCAATGATTCTTTTTTCAACTCTGGGTTTGGATCAAACGCGTATGCAATCCTTTAATGTGATGCTATTTCAGTTTCAACTGGTAACATTGTTTCACAGACCAATTTCAACTGGTAACATGTTAGAGAGTAAGGGGTGTGACCTGTAGTAGTTTTGGTGGACCTATGATATGCCCAGTACAAGCGGTAATTTATTCGCCCAATTTCCTTTAGCCTAATTTTTCAAGATAGTTTTAGTAGTCTTATTGGCTGCTTCGACGGCTCCGTTAGTTTATGGATGTGCTACGGAAGAAAAGCTTTTGATAATTTCGTTCTTATAGAAAAACGAGAAATTTCTTCACTTTCAGATTGTGTTCCATTTTCGGATATAATTTTGTAAGGGACCTCAAATATAATGATAATGTTCATAATAATGAATCTAAACACTTTCCCAGAAATTATTTTGGGGAGTGGCTCTGCTTCTACCCACTTAGTAAAGTAATCAATGGCCACTACAACATACTATACTCCTCATTTGGAAACCGGTAACGATCCGATCAGATCAATTCCCCATACATCAAAGGCAATGGACTAGAGATCAGAGCTAGTTGGCTTTGTGGTAAACGAGGTATCTTCGAGTATTTTTGACACCCTTCACATTTCTTTACGTATTCTATAGCTTGACTAGTCATTTGAGACCAATGAAAACCTTGTCTCGTTATTTTCTTAGCCAACTTTATCTCATTGGAATGGTCTCCACAAAACCTGCATGTGCTTCTTTTAGTCTTTTCCACCCATTTTGGATTCACACATCCTATGTAAGGAAGAGAGTATCCTTTCTTATAAGATTCCTATCCATTATAGTGAAGGTTGGAGCCTGTTGTCAATTCTCCATCCAAGCTTCCATTTTATTAGATGGCTATATCCCATTGGTAAGACATTCTGTAATAGGCGCTATCCAAGTATTACTCTAATAATTATGCATTCATGGATAAGTGGGCTATTCATATATAATTTCTTCATCAATATATCTTCCTTCTCTTTCTTGTGTTATCGCTTGGGATGTCATTAAAATCGATAGTTCTTTTCTTGACTCGAGAATTTTCTCTTCAATACTAGGATTTTCTTGATATCCTAATGGTACGATATGGGTTTTCGGAGCTCCTCTTGAACTAGACAATTTTGCTAATTAATCTGCTTGAGAGTTATCTCCCTTTGGGATTTGGTGTATAGAAAATCTTCAAACAAGGTAAGCATTTTCAACACCATCTTAACTTATAGGGATAGCTTGGCGCCTTTAGTTTGATATATCTTCTTTGTTTGATTTACCATCAGTTGAGAGTTGCTAAAGATTTGAATTCGTGGGATTTTAAGTTGTAAGGCCGTAGTTAATCCCACCACCATCAATTCATATTTAGCTACATTGTTTATTATAGGAAATCCTAGCTTCATTGCATAGTGTAGATGGTGCAGCGGCCCTGACTCAACCTTCGAAAATTGGCACCGAATACGACACTCGTATTCAAATGATGTTGATCCAAACGTCGAATCTGATTCGCCGGAGCTTATAACACATTAAATACAACACAGCAGAATAAATGAATGATATATTAGATATACAACATTTGATACAATGATGATATATTGAATATCAATATACATCAGAGATATGATACAAGACAATAGCAACAGAAAGAAAAGACAACACCAGCAGCGGAACAGTATCTCCTATATGATCTTCAAGAGAGAGCTCCAGTATCGGTAATCTCCATCTCCAAGGAACCACTCCAGAAATAGCTCGAACTCCAAATAAGGATGCACAAAGAAAAGCAAGGTCAGTCCATCCAAAGACTGAAGAAGACTCCAAAGATTGAAAGCTGCCAAACCAAAGACTTTGAAAGCTATCGAATCTACACCTACTATTTATTATCTGGAAAAAAAACCCAACTCTAGACTACCCGTGTGCGCAAATTGTGGGCACCTAGAGTTTAGTAAGGGAACAATAAACTCCAGGTCAGCCGTGGGACAGGTATGAGCAAACAAAACAGTTTTTATCATTATAACGAATAACCAAGGATTTTAAAATTTAAATCCGCGATGCTTTTTAGAAAATGAAACTACCATAAGGCCTCCCGCCACACACACAATGCAAACGCAGAATAGGAGGAGATTTCTCCTAATGATAGTCAAACATGCTTAATACGCTAAACAATTTGATATTACTATTAGTGCATAGTGCAGAAAACCTTTCGAAAGTATAATATTAATCCTAGCCAACATAGACACTCCAAACTATGCCTACTATAACTACCATCTAAACAGTGGTGACCACCATAAGTAAATGGCAGTTTCTACAACTAAAACCGTACAAGGAACGTATTGAAGATTGGATTTCCAACAAATGGTCAGACTAAGAAACTTCCTACTGCCACATGGATACGCCTCTGGAGGGACGTCCCGAGAGCTTAACCAGCTCTCCTCCAACACAAGGCCAGGTTACGTCTGTAACTAGGTAGCTACTACACGAGTATGCCATCTCTCGGTCCTTTGGGACCTTTATGTGAGGCGCCTCTCAACCACAAAGCAATCACAAACGAATAGATTTGCAGTGACCACATGGGTTAAGTATCTAGGCTCCGTACCATGATACCACCCTTTTCCAGAAGGGAATGCCACACCCTAAAGGGAGCGACCCTCATAACCTTGCCGCATCTTTCCTGTTTCGACCATTTTCGGGTGTGAGGTCCTGATGCAGTCTCCTCCACAAAGCTACGCTTTATACAAAAGCCATGCTTTGATCAACAAATGATACACAACAGCACTCAGCATGCCACACTACCAAATTGGGAGTATATCACTGATAACTATCAACTACATAACCTCTGAGCTCGTACGTCTCAAAGAAGGGTGTTAAGCTAAGAGAATAAATTCTCTGCCACCAAGCATAAATGTATTTGATAGAGGTCGGTTTTATATCTCAAAGTGTAATGTCGGACATACAACCATTCAAGTCTGTTTCGGGTTGGAACAGAAATGAAGGCACTTCCGAAGAAGCCCTTGCAATCCGGGTATCCCCAATCCCGATCGGGCATCCCATCACTTAGGTAATCTCTATACCATAGCTACTCGGTGCAGAAACAATCGATAGGTTATCCTATCATTCTCGCAAATACCCGGTCTTCAACACCGGTCTTCAAATGCAATCCACACCGTCGTATCACTATTCGGAATGGGTTATATGACACAAGGTCCTCTCCCGGCTAAACCGAATAATGAGCGCAATATTTACAACATATGGATATGGGATTCCAGTTAAGTCACAACTTTTAAAATCCAAAACTTTTCTTCATATGGTTAAACGAATTACCATTTCAAATCTTTAAACAAAATGATTCGTTTCACAAAGTTCACCCAGTTTCGCAAAAATCCGTTCATAGATTTCAAAAAAATTTCCATTTCAATTGGATTAACTCATTAAATCTTTAAATCAAAGATTTAACTTATAGATTCAAACCGTTTCCTAAGATTTATTCATAACTTGGAAGACCATTTCCATTTCAGACTTCAATTCCTTTTTTTTAACACAAATGGGAAGTTCATTTCTTATGTGAAAGCTTTTATTATTTGAAAACAAATAGTTTTCGTTTTGGAAAAATCCAATTATATTTGCACGAATTGAAGTCCTTGAATTTAAATTCAAATTCCCAAATCAATACCTTTAAAATGGTTTAACCTATATATAACTTGTATAACATCTTTAATCCCTAATTCCCAAACATGGAATTCAATTTCAAATTTTGAATTTAAATTTAAATCAAATTATTTCAATTCAAAACTTAATCAAGTTATTCCAAAAAAAATAACCTTTATCTTTTAAATTCCTTTTCAAAAACTTTTTTTTACTTTAATCCCAATCCATTTCCAAAACCATTTGGATTCAAAAATATTTTAAAACTATTTCAAAAATCTATGACTTAAACAAGTTCCACGTGCAATCCATATTTATGTGTGTATAAGTGTGGTCCAGAAGTTTTACACAGTAGAAGTGCAACATCATCAATCAGTACATATTCAAATACAACAATATATTTGATAAGCGGTATAAAATATAACGCTTATCTTTCATTCACAGATCACAGATATATATATCACAGATAATAAATTACATTAAACACAGCTCAAATCAAAACAGAACATCACAATCAGGGATATCAAACAAGTCAATCATCCAGTAGAATCCAAACATTCATAAGTAAGATCAATTAATTGTCTGATTAATTCAAATCAGATTAATTATTTATGAATTACTAATCCTGGTTAATTAACATTAATAAATTTCAAACCATTTTGATTAATTATTCTTTAATCATTTATTGATTAACCATTACTAATAAATTAATTAACCTTTAGTTATAATTTATCAACCATTAATTATTAAATAATTAACCCTTAATTATTTAACTGACCTTTTAATTAATTATCTTTAATTAATTAATTAACCCTTAATTAATTATCCTTTATTAATTTCACTAAGTAATTAGCTTTTATTTAATTACACAAAGTAATTATCTTTTATTTAATTACACAAAGTAATTATCTTCAATTTACTTTCATAAATAAATTTATCTTTAGATTAATTATCCTTGATTAATCTTAAATTAATTGCACTAAGTAATTAACCATTAATTGTTAACTAACTAAATTTTTTTAATTAATTATTCGTCAATTAATTAATAATTACAAATCAATTACCCTTCAATTACAATTTAATTAACTTTTAAATTATTACTTAATTAACCTCTAATTATCCATTACATTAATTAATTAACCATAGATTAATCACATTAACAAATTATTCTTTCAAATTAATTAACCCTTTTTAAACACTTGATTAGTCAATCTTTAATCTCAATTATCAACCCTTAATTACTTAATTACATCATTACATTTTTGAAAACATAGAGATTGAATAAGATAATTAGTCTAATACAAAATTTTATAAACCAAAACAATTTTTTTTAAAAAACATTTAACTTTAAACTTTTAACCTTTAAAAAATTTATTTAAAAAAAAACCGTTTATAAATTAAATTTGAAACGTGTTTATTTTCATTTTGCATTGGAAACTTCATTCCTTTATTTCCTTTAAATTTTCAAAAACCTAGAAATTACATTTTGGAAACAAACTCGAGCCCAACCCGGGATTCTCCCGAGCCTGTCTTCGAGGCCATCACAAGAACCTTCCTTCTTCTCCCTTTTCTTTTTAAACGTTGCTCTAGTTTGATTAAAAAAATCCTGTTACAAAGTTAAACATCTGAACTACATGGAACAAAATTCGAGTTAATTTTTCAATTTCTCATACTCGAACTCGAGTTTCGCCTTCTTCCCAAACCATATTATATCAGATGCACAAACATGAACGTGTGCACATGCACCATTATTCCGACCATCTTTAGTCGACTTCGCCGTCATCCATAACTCATCGACAATCACCTTGAGTTTATCGACCTCTCAGAAATCCAAAGCAATCACGAATTCAAAATCCAGCTACTCAACCCATACTGGAACTCACTGGTCAACCCAAAAACGCCTCGCTCTGCCACACCACGACACCAGAATTCTTGCGACTCTGACCTAAACTCCGTTGATCACACGCATTACTTCCCCCCGGTCTGATGCGACCCGATGCAACGAGGATGAAGAAATCATCTCTATTTCCACCCTCAACCCAAACAGTCCAATAACCCTAAAATCACATCGCTTGATCACCACAGCGATTAAAAATTTAAACGAGCATTTTTCTGACAATCTCCTAAACACTAGTCTCCTCCACCATCGATCGCGACATCCCAATCGTCGTCGTTGGATAGAATTTGGCGAAAATTCTAATTTTAATAAATTCGAGATAACTCGCCAAATTCTTACTTAAAAATATTGAAATAATGATCAAAAATCATTGATTTGTAATTCGAATCTAATTGTATAATCAAAAATGGAAATTAAAATACTTGAATTTTCTGATTATTTGGATCATTACTGAATTTGATCAATTTTGAAATGATTATTCAACATAAACACTCGTAATTATTTTTAAAATACATATTACTCCATCGCTATACTTTTTCATTTAGAAAACATCACTTAATAATGTTTATTTGGAGAGGTGTAGATTTATTTATGTTGTTCTTAGTCTGTGAATGAAGTAAACAGAGATATACTGCCTGTAAACATGCATACATACAAACTTACACATGTATACAGACAGATTCATTCACATGCAACAAATTTTTCAATGGCAAATCAATTTCCAGACTCACAAGAAACAACAGATTGTATCAACCCGCAAATTCGTACCCCTTGAGTCAACATTATTTTACATTAATCAACTCAAGATGTACAGAAATACGAACCATTTGGGTTAAAGAAGAAGAGGTAGAAGAAGAAAATAGAAAACAACATCAAAATCTAACCATCGTAGCGGAATAAAATATAATATATAATAAATGGTCTTTACACAAAATTAAATATATCTGTTTATATATTACATCATCAGAGTACATCAATCATAGTTCAACAACATCAATAACATACAACTAGATACACAGCTACTCAACACAGCAGAATATATATATAAAGCAAGTACGAAAGTATGTATCGCCATCCAGCTCGTCTCCTGGGCTCAACAACAACATATCCTGTATCTTACAGTACTCGGTCTAACCCGATGTAACGACCCGCAAATCCGTACCCCTTGAGTCAACACTATTCTACAACAATCAACTCAAGTTGCATAGAAATACGAACCTTTTGGGTTTAAGAAGAAGAGGTAGAAGAAGAGAAAACAAAATCAACATCAGAATCTAACCATCGCAGCGGAATAAAATATAATAGAGAATTAATAATCTTTACTCAAAATCAAATATATCAGTTTACATATATTACATCATCAAAGTACATCAGTCACGGCTCACATCAATAACATACAATGGGTACACAACAACTCAACACAGTGGAAATATATATATACAAGTACGAGAATACGTATCGTCATCCAGCTCGTCTCCTGAGCTCCACAGCATCATATCCTGTATCCTATAATACTCGGTCTGACCCAAGCATTACAGTTAAATAATACCCGAGTCAGTCTGGAATACCAGCGTGAGAAAATCACACCCAATTGATTATTAAAGTTTCAAAAATCCTTTGAAAACAAAAGCATCTCGTAAGACCACACCACAAATAAACATGTCGGGTTTTTACCTTACGATAGCTAAAACAATTTTTATAAAAATCCTCTGATATTATAATAGGGTCTATATACAAATACTTATAAAATAGCCGAAATTGTTACATTATTAAATTCCAGCTACTAGCCATAGAGTGGGTAATACAAACAAAACTCGTAAAAGGCTCGTAGGGAGAATGGATTCCCAACAATGACTAAGCACTGGGGTACCACCTGTCACAGTACGGGGCCTAGATCACCGTACCGAGGATTACTCCCTTCATCCCCTGCAACACAAGGCCGGAACCATTCCTTACTGAACAATCTCGAACAAGATAAACCCCGTGGTTGGCGCGACCAACCATCCACTAAGCCGATATATATAAAAAGGGACATCTAGACAGGGGAATTATCTTGTCCTGCTTGGGCATGACCCACCTAACCTTGCTGCATGTCCCCTGATTTTCAGTCATTCCCGGTTGATGAGGCTTGAGGCTAAGCGTTACCTTTAGAACGTTTTCACTTAGAATGCCCATCGTCCACCTGACGATGTTTCGCAAGCATTCGTCCATACAAGTCCGTCCCGGGTTCGAACGGAATCGAAGGCACTATTCCTACTACATCCATTTTGGAAATATCCTCAGGATTAGTAGCGACTAGCCCTTGCACTTCACTGCTCCATCTTCGAATCTAAAATCGTTTACACGAAACGTACAAACCGGATCGAAGTGGTTTTCGAGAAACAAATCTCGATCCCGGTCTCTTCGAAACGATCAACGCATTGTCCAATATTGATAGTCGGTTATTTAACTATCAATTATATTCACAAAACAACCATCAACCAATAAATAATTTTCCAAATTATTTATTAATCTCCAAAAATATCTTCACAAGATATATTCCTATTTTCAACCCTTTGAAAACAGTTTCAAAACTATCATTCTTTTCAGAATCAACTGTCCCAAATATTTTCTATCTCCTCTGAAATCACCAAGCACACAAAAATAGATTTTTAAATAATTCAAAACATTTTACTTTGAAAATATACTTTACACATTTAAGTTAAATTACTTCAATAATTTGTTAAAAGTACATACTATAGGAATATTTGAAAATAAGGTTACTTAATAAAGCATAAAACCAGATTTAAACTTTTTAAAACAAATACTAAATCACTCTTTAAATAATTGTTGCCATAATATATTAAAAGGAAATACTTGCTTTAGAAATTAAATATTAGAAAAAATAAATTTTACCAAACATACTTCTTAAAACAACTTTAACATTAAATTTATATTTAAAAATTTACTCTGAAAGCGTACTCGGTTATTCAGAGAGAGATTTCCAATCCCAATCACTTAAATCAATTTTCCAAGTTGATTTCCAATTTATTCCATTTGAAATAAATTTCTTCACTTAACAGTTCATTTCAAACTTCATTAATTATGGACTTTATTAATATTTTTTGTTTGATTTTTAGCTCCTTTAGCTGAAATATACAAATCTCAGGTTATTCCCAATTTCTTTTTTATTCTTCTTAATTAAATTTAAATCCTCAATTTAAAATAAATGTTTTGTTCTTTTAAACAATAACATTGAGATTTAAGTTTCATGAACTCTCTGTTTAATTAAATTTTCCTTCCCATACTCAATATTTATTTATTAAAATTTTAAAGTTACTTTATTTCCTTTCCAGTTCATTTATAACTTTATTCAACTTTTCTATAATTATTTTACTTACAATTTTACTTCTTTTATTTCCATTCCCAAACTCAAATTATATATTTGGGTAATTCATTATTTCCCGATTATAACAATCGAGCCGTAGCATTCAATATTTCCACATAATTCATTACAGAATATCAAATATTCAGAACGGAGAATATTAAATAATTAAATAAAATTGAGGGGTCCATTTGGATCCCTCCAACCTGTTTTTCCTGCATCCACAGACGTTAGCATCACATAATATGCAAAGTTCAAATTATACTATACTACATCACATCAATCAATTCAACCACAATCAATTATTTAAATTTAATCATTTAAATTTAAATTTAAACTGAGTGAGATTAACTCACCTTTGCCATCATTTGCAATCCAACCCATCTCAACTTGATTTTCCACGATTTTCAGACCTAATTCAACAGTCTCAACAGAAAATATCACCACAATCCCCAACATCCACTCGCGAATCCCCTCACCCAGACCTCACAAGCCATCGAATTGAACAGCCGTACCTCGCCTCACCCCCCTTCGATCACCAGCGAGCTCGCGACTCAGCCATGACAGTGCAGCCTCCACATGAAGTCGAGCGCGAAGACATCGACGCTCGCCCCAGTTTGATTCGACTAGAATTAGAAACCCTACCCCCCAAATCGATTTCGGCCGAGCTCCCTATTTCCGCGTGCTCCGCCTCCAACTCGAGTGCACAAGGATCGGCTCACGTTTGGTTACATTCGATTCTTTTTTTTTTTAACTTGCGATACATGAATTACTGAGAGGATGAGGGAGGGGCTCGGTTTTGATGATCGGCCATTCTCTTTTTTTTTTCTTTTTTTTTTTTAACTGGAAGTTGAATTAAATGAACGAAGGAGGAACAGGCAATATTTAGAAGCAACAAGAAGCGTACGATAGAAGATAAGGATGGAACGAATTAAAATGGAAAGGAGAGGCGTATAAGAGAAGACTTCTATTTTAATTAAATTAAATTTCATTGGATTAATATCAATTAGATTTTCAGCGTGTTTATGTACCATACACTCACACACTAACTTCGATCAATACGAAATTTGAAATCCGATAATAATTCAATATTACGGACCTAATGGGACTGGTTTCGTCGAATTCTGAGACTGTGCCTCGGAAGGCTATTTTTAAATTCAATTTAAACTATAAAATTTCAAAACTGAACAAATCACAGTTAGATTCAATTTCAACACTACTATTATCTTCAGTGCTATCAATATAAGTTTTACAAGCCTTCAAATTAAGTTTAACGGGCTTAAAACTCTAGATTCAGCATTTTATTCAATTTCAAGTTATTTAATTGAATAAATTTAATTATCAATAATTAGTGATATTCGTAATTTAAGTTAATAATTAACCTTTAAATATTTAAAATCAATTGAATATTCTGGTTTTAAATGCTTGAAAATTCCGGGTCGTCACACCCGAGCATTACAATTAAATAACACCCGAGTCAGTCTGGATACCAGCATGAGAAAATCACACTCAATTGATTATTAAAGTTTCAAAAATTCTTTTGAAAATAAAATCATCTCGTAAGACCATGCCACAAATAAACATGTCGGGTTTTTACCTTATGATAGCTAAAACATTTTTATATTAAAATCCCTTGATATTATAATAGGATCTATATACAAATACTTATTAAAATAGCCGAAATTTTTACATCTATTAAATTCCAGCTACTAGCCACAGAGTGAGCAATACAAACAAAAATCGTACAAGGCTCGTAGGGAGAATGGATTTCCAACTAATGACTAGGCACTGGGGTACCATCTGTCACGGTACGTGGCCTAGATAACAGTACCGAGGAGTACGCCCGCTCCCCTGCAACACAAGACCGGGACTACCCCTTTTGGATAATCCCGAGTGAGATCACCTCGCAGTTGGGATCAGCAACCGCGCTGATGTGCACGTAAATGTGCATATTTTTACCACCATATTTATTCTATTTAAATTAAATAAATGATCATATTGGGTATTTTAACTTGTTTTAACCAAAATTCATATTAATTCCCAATTTTCACATATTCATCTTCATATAGGGGCAAAACGGTCATTTAAGTGCATATATTTCTTTGAGAAAAATTAATTGAAAATTTGTATATATTTTTGTAGGAAATTAATTTCAAATAGAAGTGGTTTCATGAAGATATGCATGCACAAAATTAATACAAAGGAATGAAGATGGAAATAATTCAAAGTGAAGAACATGGAGGACCCCACCTACCCACCTACCTTAATGTACAAATTAAAGGCTAATGCACATGCTTTTGGACTTAATGGTTTCATGTACACTTAATGGAGGATTAAGACATGTTAATGGTTACTTGGCCTCCACACTTCCTAAGGGGCATTTTGGATATTCCCCAAAAATATGAATTAGGGTTTCATACATGTATAAATACCCATATGTTTCATGTAACATGATCGCTTCTCTTAGTCTCTCTTAGGCCTCCTTCTCGTTAGTTAGTTTGAGTTTAGAAAATAAATCAAATCTCTCTTTCTTTCCATGGCTACTTAGCCATTTTTTCTCTTATGTAATTCTTTTTTATGCAATGTTAATTATTGTTTCTTTTTAATTACATGTTCATTTCCTTTTATGCAAGTAGTGTAGATTTTCCTTTATGCAATTAGAATAGTTTTCCATTTCACTTTGCTCTCTTTTCCTTTTCTTTTTCTCTTATGTTGCAAGCTACATTTGTTCATATGATAACAAATATGAGAGGCTAAACCCCTTCAATTTAGGGGTAACGAAGCTCTCTAATCATGTAGCTTCAACTTAATTTGATGTTTATGCTCTCTTTTGTGCTTAATGAGAAAGATTGAAGTGGTTTAATGATGTTGTTTAGCTTTGAATTTGATAGTCTATGTTGTTTATAACAAATAGTCTATGCTTAGTCAAACAAAACACAAATTGCCTCTTCATCTATATATGATTATGGCAAAGAAGTGATTGTTGAAATTAAAATTTGATGGTTTATATTTCTAATTAATAGTTAATAGGCCATGCTTAAAATAGATTTTGCTTTCAACTTTCTTGTCATAATTTATGAGATTTAAAAGTGTATTAGTGGTTGTGTTATAGTTTATGGTTTATATTGAGCTAATTAATAGCACAAATATACCATACTTATGATAAGCACATCAACTAATTCACTAATGACAAAAAAAAAGAGATCATAACTTAATTTTATTGATTTATGTGATCTAGAGAGTGGAAATTGCCTCTAAATTGTCTTAACACTCATATTTTTATCAATTTTCTTTTGCTTGTTTTTCTTCTTTTCTAGTTTAACATTCTCTTCAAGATTAGTTTAATTTGATTGAATAGATTTTTAAAATCATCCATTCCCTGCGGATCGGCCCGTATTCGCCGCGTGCTACATTCGTACACCGTGCGCTTGCGGTTATTTTTAATTTCAATTCGTTCGACGGCTTTCCTACTCGATAGAACTTCCGTCGTCCAAACAAGTTTTTGGCGCCGTTGCCGAGGAATTGTTTTGATTTTAATTCTCTATTCTTCGAATTAGTTTTCTTTTATTTTTTTGTGTTGTTATATTTTGTGTGTTTGCATTTCTTTTTATAAAAAAAGAAAAAAGAAAAAAAAAATATTGCGTGTTTTGTGATTTTTGGTGACATTGTGTTGTGTGCTTGTTTTCTATTTTATTTTCCATTTGCATTGCATATCATACTTACAAAAAAAAGAACATTGCATTCATCTTCAATTTTATTCCATTTCCTTTTCTTTTCCATTTACAATTTACAAATAAAAAGAAAAAAAACAACAACAGTGTTACATTGCATTTTTCTTCACTGTTTGCATTTTCTGTTCTCTGTTCACATTCACTGTCAACATTGCCTCCCCATCACAAACCATACCATCCTCTTTATCCCACACTTCCAGACTTCTTCAAACTGTCCCTTCACAGTGATATAACCAATTCAATTACTCCTACTCACAACCAATTCCATCAACCCACAAAACTGCAAGCAACTCCTACCCCTTGCTATTGCCATCTCCACAAACCTGCTGTACTTCACCACCATCAGTTCATCGAAACTGTTACTACCTCTTCATACATCAGCTATTTATCACCAGCCCCACTTCACTACAGCAGAAATCATACCATACTTCTCCTCCTCACTACAATACAGTCAGTAATCACCTCAAACAAGCTTCAAGCACACCAAACAACAGTCCCCTAGTCATTTCATCAATTCATCAACCCACAACTACAATCAATACCATTCTTTGCCATTCATTACACCATCACTACCACTTCAGACCACATCATCACCATTCCTTCCCCCTAACCAAACATCTACCTCACAACTACTTAGCCTCTGCCAAGTTCACCCACTGCCCAATCCACTGCCATTCAAACATCACCACATACAACTGCATCTCCTCTACCATAACAGCAACTTGCATTGCCACAAACATCAACCTGCCAACAAAACCACACATCCACAACTTCCACTCCTTTCCACCACCCCATCAACATTGACAGTGCATAGCACTTCACTACACAAGTGCACCTCCTCCACCATTCAGTTCCAAAGAACATTCAACAACCCATAACTTCCTCTAACCGCGCCCCATACATTCACCTCAACCCGCAACCAAGTCACCGCGACTACAACCACAACCTGCTTGCCACCCTCCAGAACATCGAACACACCACTGATACAACCATCATTCACGGCCTACCATATCAACTTCATTTCACACCCAACTGCTCCTCCACAGCAGCGACATCTCTCTTCCTGACAACTACCCAAAGTACACTTACACACCCTCCTGATCAACTGCTACAGCACGAGAACCACATCAAAAACCATCTCCCTGCTTCTCGATCGCCGTTGCCCCACCCATATACAAACCACCTCCACCAGAAACACCGCGGCCTCCCTCAATCTCGCCAATCACCTCGACCTCCAGTAACCCACCACACCCCGATACTCAATCTCGAAAACTTCGGAGCCCAGAATCGCAAAATCCCCATCTTCGAATAGCAGAATCGAACCGTAAAAACCCCAATTCACCTCCTGCATCCCAGTCGCTCGCCTTCGAACCGCTGCAATTACCCCACGCCGCAGCCATCATACTTTAAACTCGAATTTTCGTTTGAATTGGATGTGTTGATTTACAAAATTGCTATAAAAATCGCGTTCGTGAATATTTGGGAGTGTTTTTAATTTGATTTTGATCTGGAGGGTGTTTGTTAATTTAAGGAGTGGGCTGGGCCGCATTTTGGTTTTTCTTTTCTTTTTTTAGTTTCTTTTGCTTTAGTTTGTTTTAGTTTGTTATAGTTTCTTTAGTTTACTTTGTTTAAAAAAAAAATTGGGTTTGCTTAATTTGTTTTTCTTTCTTTGATTTTAGTTTTGTTTCATTATTATTATTAAAAAAAGGGGTTTTCAATTTGTTTGAAATTGTTTTTATTTTGTTTTATTTTGAGTTTCGTCCTTATATTTAATTTTTTTTAAGTAAAACCCTACTTTTAAGTTTCCTTTCAAAAAAAAAAAACCAAAAAAAAAAATATTGTATATATCTTAGTTTTTAATTTTCAGGTTGCCAAAGCAGGAAATAAAGGAAGAATAGCTTGCTGAAAATTGCTTCCTTAGCTAGCCAAAATAAATTGCTCTGCTTGCTAAAAAATTCTGCTTTCGTTTCTTTTTAATTGAATTGTTGGTTGCTTGCATTTGCATTTTAAAAAATAAAAAAATTCATTCGTAGTTGCATTGTTAATACACGTTTAGTTTCTGTTCTACATTTCATCTTAGATTTTGATTAATAATAACGGTTAGACATCGATAACACTTAATTGTATATTGACAATTTGTCTTTGTTGAACAATTTAATTTCTTGGTGTTTAGGCTACGACAGAGTAATAACCATTTATAAATATCACGGTGATTCGTAAATATTATAGTGGTTGTTCCTCTGAAGGTACTTAAACCTTCGGCTGCATTGCTACGGTGATTCGTGGTGCACCGATAAATCCTGCCCGTTACCTGGCTGAGAACTATCTTGTTTATCCAAGACAATTTGTGAATATACAACTTTGGGTTAACTTAGGATAAATCATTTGTAATTAGCCCTTGCATTCACTTAGTTGCATTAGTTCATGCATATTAAAAAAAACAAAAAAAATTCAAAATCCAAAACTAAAAAAATTGTTAATATTTCTTAACTTAGTTTTTTTTCTTTTCTTTTGAAAATTTTCAAATCAAAATTCCAAAAATCCAAAAAAAATTAAAATCAAAAATCCAAAAAAATCTTTTCAAAAAAAAAATTGAAATCCAAAAACAAAACAAAAATCAATTTTCGATTCTGAAAAATAGATTCTACTTGTAAATATTTTTGTTTATAAAAAAAAACCAAAAAAAAAAATCTTGAAAATGTCCGAGTTTCCTTTTTCTTACTCACTTGAATTTAACTGCGTAAATCAATATAATCTATATGAGTTCACTCCAAATTCGTATGGATATTTTAACAACTTTTGTGTAAATAATTCAAATTTCGAACAACAAAATTTTCAAAACGATGACCAACGTTCGACTCTTGAAAATAGCATTGAAATGATTTCATCTTTACTCGAACTTTCTACACGACAAAATCAAGAGATAAATGATTTATGTAATTCTGATTTGTGTAATAACTCGAGTCGAGGATTTCAAAATTTGAATTCAATTCAAAATTCAAACAATTACGATTATAACCCATGCTAATTTAATTTCGAGCTCCAAAATGAATTCCAAACTCAACATGAAAATGGGAACAACTTTTCAAACGAATTTGGCAATGGGAATAATCTTAACCATGTTACGAGTGAAAATTTTTGTTCTCAACAAATCCAAATCGAAAATTCTCAATTTAATAACTATAAATTGGATTTTTTTGAACAAATGAATGAAATTTACGATGATCACACGGATTTGTTGTTTGAAACTTATATGAAACAATGTGAACAACAAAATCAAATCTCAACGGTGATGATTCAAGTGATAATCCATCTTTTACCCAAATCGACGATTTTAAAATAACAACTTTTGAATTTGATAACGACGATCTTAATCAAGTTGTTGAAAATACGGTAATTGAGTTGGATTTCAATTCTTTTGAGGGTGCGAAACTCGATTTAAATTTCGATCTTTCTTTTTCTGAAAATTTGAATACAACAACTTTGAATTTTGAACTTGATTTATGTAATAAAGTTGTTGATAATCTGTAACATTCCTAAAAATTTACCAAGTTTAATTTGGTAATTAGATTATTTTTTTGAAAATATACTGTGAATTAATTTGAGATTTTTTGAATAGATAAATAACCTTTTGATTATAAATTGAAATTTAATTAGAAATTTAAGTGTAAGTATCTTACAAATAAATAATGGATTTCAAATTAAAATGTATTAAAAATAAAATAGAAATTAAAGGCTTGAGATTAATAAAAAGTTAATAAAAGGTTGTTTTTCTAAATTTTAAATATATTAATATTTGGGGTTGTGATAAAAGGAAAAAAAATTAGTGTACTCATTTTTTTAAAATATTATTCTTAAGTCAAATCCTCATATATAAATAATTGTAACTGTTGTTAATATGAAATCAAAGTATTTAAATCCATTCCTATCTTTTTATAAAGTTGTAAAAAAAAAGTTGAAGATCAAGTTTTACTTCAAAGCAACCTAGAAAAAAAAAAGAAAACAGAATGAAACCAAGAGAGAGAAAAAATGAAATGCATCTTCATTTCTCAAGCCTGGAAAACATGCAAAATTCAAAGCAAAGCAAGTTCCAGATCTTTCAAAAAAATATTTTAAAAACCTATATAAGTTGTTTCAAAATTTAACTTAATAAAAATTTAAAAGATTTATCAAATGTTTTAGTGTTAGTAAAAAAAGAAGAATCAAATTTATTTATAATGATGAAATAGCAATTAACAATTGATGTTTTTTAATGATCTTATGATAAATAATTAATTATATAAAGAATTGTTAATGAATAAAAGTAATTAAATTTAATTAGTTAACAACTAAGAAATAATGAATTAAATTAATTAATTAAAAAATAATTAATTAGTAAAACCAATTAAGATTAAATTAATCGATAAAAAATTAATTTAAAAAAATTAATAAAGATAATTATATGGTTAATTCACTTTAATTACCATCACCTTAATCAAAGATGATTGACCATCATCAACTATTCTGTACTGGATTGATATTTCTGTTGTGATTCTATGACTGCTTTGTGATGAACTGTGATTTGTTTCTATATGTATGTGAAAACCTCCTTTTGCCCGTAAAACGACATTTGGATTTCGATGCGACAGGGAGTCGGATTCCAGTTGGTTATCCGAAACCCACATCGAATCATAATGATGAATCTTTGTGATTGATAATCTATTTTATCTATGAATCTGTGGATAAAGATAAGCGTTATGGGTTATACCACTTATCGATATTATTATAATGTTGTGCACTACTGTATAAAACCCCTGGACCACACTTATACACACACAAATATGGGTTGCACGTGGAAATGGGTTAAGTCACAGATTTTTGAAATAATCTTAAAATTGAATTTTTGAATCCAAAATAGTTTTGGAATTAGAATTGAAAAGCTTTTGAAAAATGTATTTCAAAAATAAAAGTTATTTTGAATAACATGATTGAGTTTTGAAATTTAAATAATTTGATTTAAATTTGAATTCAATATTTGAAATTGAATTCTATAATTTGGGAACTAGGGTTTAAAAAGTTATTCAACTTATAAATGGGTTTATATGGGTTTTTAAACCATTTTAAAGGTGATGCTTTGGAATTTAAATTCAACCCAAGGTTTCAACTTGTATAAATTGGATTTTTCTGGAAACGAAAACTATTCGTTTTCAAATAATAGAAGCTTTCACATAAGAAATGAACTTCTAATTTGTGTAAGAAGGATTTGAAGTCTAAAATAAAAATAATTTTCCAAGTTATGAAAATATCTTTGAAACGTGTTTTGAAAGCTATAAATTAAATCTTTAGTTTAAAGATTTAAGGAATTAATCTGATTGAAATGGGAATTGTTTTGAAACCTATGGATAGATCTTTGTGAAACTGGGTGAACTCTGTGAAATGGATCTTTTTATTTAAAAGATTTTAAATATTAATTTGTTTAACCATTTAAAACAAAAGCTTTGGATTTTTAAGTTGTGACTTAACCGAAATCCCACATCCATATGTTTTTAAATATGGCGCTCACTATTCGGTTTAGCCGGGAGAGGACCTTTGTGTCATATAACCCATCCCGAATAGTGATACGACGTTATGTATTGCATTTGAAGACCGGTGTTGAAGACCGGGTGTCTTCGAGAACGATAGGATAACCTGTCGATTGACTCTGCACTGAGTTGCTCCGGTATAGAGTTCTTCCTAAGTGTCGGGAAATACGATCGGGATTGTGGATACCCGGATTTGCAAGGGCTTCTTCGGAAGTGCCTTCGATTCTGTTCGAACCCGAAACAGACTTGTATGGTTGTATGTCCGACATTACACTTTGAGATATTAAATTGATCTCTATCAAATACATTTCTGCTTGGTGGCGGAGGATTTATTCTCTTAGCTTAACACCCTCCTCTGAGACGTACGAGATCAGAGGTTATGTAGTTGATATTTATCAGTGATATATTCCCAATTTGGTAATGTGACATGCTAAGTGCTGCCGTGTGTTGATGATCATCTGTTGATCATTTGCGATCAAAGCATGGCTTTTGTATAAAGCGTAGCTTTGTGGACGAGACTGCATCAGGACCTCACACCCCGGAAATGGTCGAAACAGGAAAGATGCGGCAAGGTTATGAGGGTCGCGCCCTTTAGGGTTTGTCATTCCCTTCTGGTAAAGGTGGTATCATGGTATGGAGCCCAGATACTTACTCATGTGGATACTGCATATCTATTACTTTGTGATACTTTGTGGTTATTGGTGTCGAGTGCTCGGATAAAGGTCCCAAAGGACCGGGGGATGGCACGCTCGTGTAGTAGTTACCTAGTTACAGAGGTAACCCGGCCTTGTGTTGGCAGAGATCTAACTGTAACGTTAGGTTCTCGGGACGTCCCGCCAGAGGCGATCCCATGTGGCAGTAGCAAGTTCCTTAGCCTGACCATTTGTTGGAAATCCAATCAAAACACTACGCGCCTTGTACGGTTTTAGTTGTAGAACCTGCCATTTAACATGGCAGCTATAGTAGGCATAATATCATGGTACCTATGCTGGCTAGGATTAATATTATACTTTCGAAAGATTTTCCACTATGCACTAGTAATAATACCAAAGAATTTTTATTGTATTAAGCATCTTTGACTATCATAAGGGGAAATCTCCCCCAAGTGTGCGATTGCATTGTGTGTGTGCCGGGAGGCCTTATGGTAGTTTCATTTTCCAAAAAGCATTGCGGTTTTATTTTAAATTCTCCTTTTGTTTGTTTTAAAGACCAAATGTTTTTGTTTGCTCATACCAGTCCCACGACTGACCTGAAGTTTATTGTTCCTTTCCTAAACTCTGGGTGCCCACTATTTTCCCACACGGGAAGTCTAGAGTTGGGTTTTTCAGATAATCGAATAGTAGGTGTAGATTCGATAGCTTTCAGCCTTAGGATTTGGCAATCACATTTGGATCGAGTTGCTTCTCTTCATATTGATTGGGAGTTCGAGCTATTTCTGGATTGGTGCTTTGGAGATGGAGATTACTGATACCGAAGTTCTTTCTTTGAAGACCATATTGGAGATATTGTTCCGCTGCTGATGTTACCTTTTCTTTCCGCTGTTATTTCTTGTATCACATCTCTGATGTATATTCATTATATCATTCTGTTGTATCATATTGTATCGTATTGTATCAGATACTGTATCAAAGGTTGTATATTGATATATTCTTTTTCTTCCGCTGTGTTGTTGTACTTAATGTGTTATAAGCACCGGCGAACCAGAATTGACATTTGGATCTGCGGCATTTGAATACGAGTGTCGTATTCGGTGCCGATTTTCGAAGGTCGATTCAGGGTCGTTATAATTGGTATCAGAGCTGAAGGTTAAACTTTAACTTAGGAGTATAACACATTAAGTAACTCATTAGAGATAGGGTGTAGTGTACCCTAGAATGAGTAATCCCTAAGATATCCGTTCGAATGCCTCAGTAAATTCTCTTACTATTCACTGATAATAAGTATGAGTGCGAGAAGGGGACGAGATAGGGGATAGCTGAGTACCGCTATAAATGGTCAATACCCTGCAATAGCGGAAACAACTTTTCTCTATCAATCTCATTTTGTTCGATTCCAAAATTCTTTTGATTGCTTCGTGACAGCTCCAGGAAGAAGTTTCGGTGTGATGGTGGCTCTACGAATCGTGTAGAAGATCCTTACTTCGTATCTTCATCGGTTTCTTATCAGCTTTTCGATCTAAACTTTAATGAATTTGAAATTGAAAATTTTAAATAAATTGAAAATTATAAATTGAGTTAAATTGGCTAACAAATATAAGAATAAATTTGTGTTGTATCAATAAAACGATATCGATTAAAACCAAATTCTATCGTAATTTCTTGTGTATATCAAAGTCCGATGAAGGACAAGATATATATACCTTGGGGTATTCAGACTCGAATTTTGAACTCATACCTAGTGTTTCAGAAATTGTAGAAGACTAAATCCATCTATCTATTCTCTGGGATCCGATATATTCTACGAACGATTAGTTATCCCTTCGAACTAATCAATGCCCTTGCATATGCGTAGACCGGTAGACCTGAGTATCTTGTGAAATAATTGTATGAGTTTGTTTTCATATTGTTGATATTCTGATTTGGTAAGTTAAATACAGAATTGATATCCAGTTTGATTCGAAAAGATATTTCTCTATCTTTCATCTTTTCCTTGTTGTCTTCCTTGCAAATTTCGAGGACAAAATATTTTTTAAGGGGTGGAAATCTGTAACATTCCTAAAAATTTACCAAGTTTAAATTGGTAATTAAATTATTTTTTTGAAAATAAACTGTGAATTAATTTGAGATTTCTAGAATAGATAAATAACTTTTTGATTTTAAATTGAAATTTAATTAGAAATTTAAGTGTAAGTATCTTACAAATAAATAATGGATTTCAAATTAAAATGTATTAAAAATAAAATGGAAATTAAAGGCTTGAGATTAATAAAAAGTTAATAAAAGGTTGTTTTTCTAAATTTTAAATATATTAATATTTGGGGTTGTGATAATAAGAAAAAAATTTAGTGTACTCATTTTTTTAAATATTATTCTTAAGTCAAATCCTCATATATAAATAATTGTAACTGTTGTTAATATGAAATCAAAGTATTTAAATCCATTCCTTTCTTTTTATAAAGTTGCAAAAAAAAAGTTGAAGATCAAGTTTTAGTTCAAAGCAACCTGGAAAAAAAGAGAAAACCGAATGAAACCAAGAGAGAAAAAAATGAAATGCATCTTCATTTCTCAAGCCTGGAAAACATGCAAAATTCAAAGCAAAGCAAGTTCCAGATCTTTCAAAAAATATTTTAAAAACCTATATAAGTTGTTTCAAAATTTAACTTAATAAAAATTTAAAAGATTTATCAAATGTTTAAGTGTTAATAAAAAAAGATGAATCAAATTTATTTATAATGATGAAATAGCAATTAACAATTGATGTTTTGTAATGATCTTATGATAAATAAATAATTATATAAAGAAGTGTTAATGAATAAAAGTAATTAAATTTAATTAGTTAACAACTAAGAAATAATGAATTAAATTAATTAATTAGTAAAACTAATTAAGATTAAATTAATCCAAAAAAAATTAATTTAAAAAAATTAATAAAGATAATTATATGGTTAATTCACTTTAATTACCATCACCTTAATCAAAGATGATTGACCATCATCAACTATTCTGTACTGGATTGTTATTTCTGTTGTGATTCTATGACTGCTTTGTGATGAACTGTGATTTGTTTCTATATGTATGTGAAAAACTCCTTTTGCCCATAAAACGACATTTGGATTTCGATGCGACAGGGAGTCGGATTCCAGTTGGTTATCCGAAACCCACATCGAATCATAATGATGAATCTTTGTGATTGATAATCTATTTTATCTATGAATCTGTGGATAAAGATAAGCATTATGGGTTATACCGCTTATCGATATTATTATAATGTTGTGCACTATTGTATAAAACCCCTGGACCACACTTATACACACACAAATATGGGTTGCACGTGGAAATGGGTTAAGTCACAGATTTTTGAAATAATCTTAAAATTGAATTTTTGAATCCAAATTAGTTTTGGAATTAGAATTGAAAAGCTTTTGAAAAATGTATTTCAAAAATAAAAGTTATTTTGAATAACATGATTGAGTTTTGAAATTTAAATAATTTGATTTAAATTTGAATTCAATATTTGAAATTGAATTCTATAATTTGGGAACTAGGGTTTAAAAAGTTATTCAACTTATAAATGGGTTTATATGGGTTTTTAAACCATTTTAAAGGTGATGTTTTGGAATTTAAATTCAACCCAAGGTTTCAACTTGTATAAATTGGATTTTTCTGGAAACGAAAACATTCGTTTTCAAATAATAGAAGCTTTCACATAAGAAATGAACTTCTAATTTGTGTAAGAAGGATTTGAAGTCTAAAATAAAAATAGTTTTCCAAGTTATGAAAATATCTTTGAAACGTGCTTTGAAAGCTATAAATTAAATCTTTAGTTTAAAGATTTAAGGAATTAATCTGATTGAAATAGGAATTGTTTTGAAGTCTATGGATAGATCTTTGTGAAACTGGGTGAACTCTGTGAAATGGATCTTTTTATTTAAAAGATTTTAAATGGTAATTTGTTTAACCATTTAAAAGAAAAGCTTTGGATTTTTAAGTTGTGACTTAACCGAAATCCCACATCCATATGTTTTTAAATATGGCGCTCACTATTCGGTTTAGCCGGGAGAGGACCTTTGTGTCATATAACCCATCCCGAATAGTGATACGACGTTATGTATTGCATTTGAAGACCGGTGTTGAAGACCGGGTGTCTTCGAGAACGATAGGATAACCTGTCGATTGACTCTGCACTGAGTTGCTCCGGTATAGAGTTCTTCCTAAGTGTCGGGAAATCCGATCGGGATTGTGGATACCCGGATTTGCAAGGGCTTCTTCGGAAGTGCCTTCGGTTCTGTTCGAACCCGGAACAGACTTGTATGGTTGTATGTCCGACATTACACTTTGAGATATTAAACTGATCTCTATCAAATATATTTCTGCTTGGTGGCGGAGGATTTATTCTCTTAGCTTAACACCCTTCTCTGAGACGTACGAGCTCAGAGGTTATGTAGTTGATATTTATCAGTGATATATTCCCAATTTGGTAATGTGACATGCTAAGTGCTGCTGTGTGTTAATGATCATCTGTTGATCATCTGTGATCAAAGCATGGCTTTTGTATAAAGCGTA
Source organism: Allium cepa (assembly GCA_030765085.1). Classification (NCBI taxonomy): domain Eukaryota; kingdom Viridiplantae; phylum Streptophyta; class Magnoliopsida; order Asparagales; family Amaryllidaceae; genus Allium; species Allium cepa. Next base: position 865,928,424 of record CM060943.1, on the reverse strand, counting down.
GCTTTATGGACGAGACTGCATCAGGACCTCACACCCCGGAAATGGTTGAAACAGGAAAGATGCGGCAAGGTTATGACGGTCGCGCCCTTTAGGGTTTGTCATTCCCTTCTGGTAAAGGGTGGTATCATGGTATGGAGCCCAGATACTTACTCATGTGGATACTGCATATCTATTACTTTGTGATACTTTGTGGTTGTTGGTGTCGAGCGCTCGGATAAAGGTCCCAAAGGACCGGGGGATGGCACGCTCGTGTAGTAGTTACCTAGTTACAGAGGTAACCCGGCCTTGTGTTGGCAGAGATCTAACCGTAACGTTAGGTTCTCGGGACGTCCCGCCAGAGGCGATCCCATCTGGCAGTAGCAAGTTCCTTAGCCTGACCATTTGTTGGAAACCCAATCAAAACACTACGCGCCTTATACAGTTTTAGTTGTAGAACCTGCCATTTAACATGGCAGCTATAGTAGGCATAATATCATGGTACCTATGCTGGCTAGGATTAATATTATACTTTTGAAAGATTTTCCACTATGCACTAGTAATAATACCAAAAGAATTTTTATCGTATTAAGCATCTTTGACTATCATAAGGGGAAATCTCCCCCACGTGTGCGATTGCATTGTGTGTGTGCCGGGAGGCCTTATGGTAGTTTCTTTTTCCAAAAAGCATTGCAGTTTTATTTTAAATTCTCTTGTTGTTTGTTTTAAAGACCAAATGTTTTTGTTTGCTCATACCAGTCCCACGACTGACCTGGAGTTTATTGTTCCTTTCCTAAACTCTGGGTGCCCACTATTTTCCCACACGGGCAGTCTAGAGTTCGGTTTTTCAGATAATCGAATAGTAGGTGTAGATTCGATAGCTTTCAGCCTTAGGATTTGGCAATCACATTTGGATCGAGTTGCTTCTCTTCATATTGATTGGGAGTTCGAGCTATTTCTGGATTGGTGCTTTGGAGATGGAGATTACTGATACTGAAGTTCTTTCTTTGAAGACCATATTGGAGATATTGTTCCGCTGCTGATGTTACCTTTTCTTTCCGCTGTTATTTCTTGTATCACATCTCTGATGTATATTCATTATATCATTCTGTTGTATCATATTGTATCGTATTGTATCAGATACTGTATCAAAGGTTGTATATTGATATACTCTTTTTCTTCCGCTGTGTTGTTGTACTTAATGTGTTATAAGCTCCGGCGAACCAGAATTGACATTTTGATCTGCGGCATTTGAATACGAGTGTCGTATTCGGTGCCGATTTTTGAAGGTCGATTCAGGGTCGTTATATAATCCAACAAAGGAAGATGAATTTAATGAACCGGAATTTTTTGGACTTTTGGATGACGAGTTGTTAAATTCCGAAGGGGAAGATGAAAATCACCATTTTGATTTTGAAATCAATAATTGTGAAAATGTTTTGAATGATAAGCTTGAATTTCAAATTGGTGAAAATAAACTTGAACTTCAATCAATTGTTTTGTCGACCCTGAAAATCATCGAAAATAAAACAACTCGTACGATTTTTAATAAAACGACATTCGTTTTTCCAAATCGACAATCAACTTCAAATTCTTTTACGATTTGGTTTTTCGTGCTTAAGCCGTGTCTCACGCATTTGACGAGACAAATGAATTGGTCTTTGGAAGACCGTTTCATTTACTTTTTGACTATATACTTTCTCATCTCTTGTAAATAATAATCTTTCATGTAAATATTAGATTTTTATTTTATTTTTCTCCTTCCACTTGGGTTGACTGTGGGGACACAGTCAAAATCAAGTGTGGGGGGAGACTCATTTTCTTTTTGATTTTTCATGATTAAATTTTCATTTTTTCTTTTTTCTTCCAAAACTCAAAAAAATATCAAAATTTTAAAATACAAATTTTTTTTTAGCATTTTGATTTATTTTTAAAGAAACACTATAGGATAAATATATGGTTTTGGTTTATTAAATTGAATTTTTTGAAAATTTATTCGTCTTAACAAAAATAAAAATGAAGTTTGATTATAAATAACGATGGTTTAACTGGTATATAGGAAGGTTCATACGTGTTAATTATGAAATATATCCTAATTGAAAATCTTTGTTTTAAAAGTGGTGAATTTAAAGTAAAGGATATAACATTTTTTTTGTCTTCTAAGTTAAATGGTGCTAAGATAATTTTGCAAAACTCCCTCTCAAAAAATAATAATAATAATAATAACATCCAAGTATTCACTCTCATTTAAAAGTCCTCACGGTTATGCAGGGGTGATTACTTGGAATTTTTGATTATGTGCTTTCATACTCATTTAAAAGTCCTCACGGTTATGATGTATGGAACACATGTATGTAAATAAAAAAAGACTTAATAAAAACCACCTACGGTCGATAGTGTATGCATGAAAGTGTGTGCACTCGCCATGCTCTGTACTCCCCTCACATAAGCCCGAAAGGCAGTGCATGGGTGGTATATCTGGCCTCAGTTTACCTGAGCTAGGTGTGAAATTTTTCTTGCAAATAATGAGAGAGCAAGCAATTGAAATCCTAGCACTATTTTTACTTATTTGATTTGATTTGTTATTGAAAAGAAATGAAAATACCACTTTGATAAACTTTGATAATCAACTAAGGATCCATTTTATAATTACACTTTATTATCAACTGAAACAACAAGTTAAACTATTGTCTATTTGTTATGATAACTTGATTTTTGTTGGAAATTTTTACCAGCAAATAACATAAATTGTCAAGAGAATAACAAAAACCTATATTTAACTTATTCGTGTCAATTTAAAAATAAATCCTTCATTTGTAAATATTTTCAAAAATTTGCATTCATCTCTTTGTAAATAAATCTTGCATTTTGTAAATATTTTCATCCCGCACTTGGATTTTGTGGGTAGTATCCACTGAAAACCCTCACGAGACAACACTCGTCCTACTGGGGACACCCAGAGGTTTAACGGCTTGTTGCATACGCTCAATGCAATCGTGCTTCCTACGAAAACGGATTTATCTTAGTTTTTCTTTATTCGAGGACGAATAAAAAGATAAGTGTGGGGGTATTTGATGTGCACGTAAATGTGCATATTTTTACCACCATATTTATTCTATTTAAATTAAATAAATGATCATATTGGGTATTTTAACTTGTTTTAACCAAAATTCGTATTAATTCCAAATTTGCACATATTCATCTTCATATAGGGGCAAAACGGTCATTTAAGTGCATATATTTCTTTGAGAAAAATTAATTGAAAATTTGTATATATTTTTGTAGGAAATTGATCTCAAATAGAAGCGGTTTCATGAATATATGCATGCACAAAATTAATACAAAGAAATGAAGATGGAAATAATTCAAAGTGAAGAACATGGAGGACCCCACCTACCCACCTACCTTAATGTACAAATTAAAGGCTAATGCACATGCTTTTGGACTTAATGGTTTCATGTACACTTAATGGGGGATTAAGACATGTTAATGGTTACTTGGCCTCCACACTTCCTAAGGGGCATTTTGGGTATTCCCCAAAAATATGAATTAGGGTTTCATACATGTATAAATACCCATATGTTTCATGTAACATGATCGCTTCTCTTAGTCTCTCTTAGGGCTCCTTCTCGTTAGTTAGTTTGAGTTTAGAAAATAAATCAAATCTCTCTTTCTTTCCATGGCTACTTAGCCATTTCTTCTCTTATGTAATTCTTTTTTTATGCAATGTTAATTATTGTTTCTTTTTAATTACATGTTCATTTCCTTTTATGCAAGTAGTGTAGATTTTCCTTTATGCAATTAGAATAGTTTTCCATTTCACTTTGCTCTCTTTTCCTTTTCTTTTTCTCTTATGTTGCAAGCTACATTTGTTCATATGATAACAAATATGAGAGGCTAAACCCCTTCAATTTAGGGGTAATGAAGCTCTCTAATCATGTAGCTTCAACTTAATTTGATGTTTATGCTCTCTTTTGTGCTTAATGAGAATGATTGAAGTGGTTTAATGATGTTGTTTAGCTTTGAATTTGATAGTCTATGTTGTTTATAACAAATAGGCTATGCTTAGTCAAACAAAACACAAATTGCCTCCTCATCTACATATGATTATGGCAAAGAAGTGATTGTTGAAATTAAAATTTGATGGTTTATATTTCTAATTAATAGTTAATAGGCCATGCTTAAAATAGATTTTGCTTTCAACTTTCTTGTCATATTTTATGAGATTTAAAAGTGTATTAATGGTTGTGTTATAGTTTGATGGTTTATATTGAGCTAATTAATAGCACAAATATACCATACTTATGATAAGCACATCAACTAATTCACTAATGACAAAAAAAGAGATCATAACTTCATTTTATTGATTTATATGATCTAGAGAGTGGAAATTGCCTCTAAATTGTCTTAACACTCATATTTTTATCAATTTTCTTTTGCTTGTTTTTCTTCTTTTCTAGTTTAACATTCTCTTCAAGATTGGTTGAATTTGATTGAACAGATTTTTAAAATCATCCATTCCCTGCGGATCGACCCGTATTCGCCGCGTGCTACATTCGTACACCGTGCGCTTGCGGTATAAATTTTAATCCTAAATTCGTTCGACGGTTTTCAAAACCGATAGAATTTCCATCGACGATCACGCACCGCTAAGCCGAAATAAAAGGAACATCTGGACAGGGATGACCTCACCCTGAATTGGTGCTACCCACCTAGCCTTGCTGCATAACCCCTGATTTTCAGTCATCCCGTTTGATGAGGATTGAGTTTAAGCGTTACCTTTTTAGAACATATCCTTTAGAATGCCCATCGCCACCTGACGATGTTCCGAAAGCATTCATCCATACAAGTCCGTCCCGGGTTCGAACGGAATCGAAGGCACTATTCCTACAACATCCATTTTGGATATATCCTCAGGATTAGTAGCGACTAGCCCTTGCACTTCACTGCTCCATCTTCGAATCCAAACTTGTTTTTCCACGAAAACGTACAAACCGGATCGAAGTGGTTTTCGAGAAATAAATCCCGATCCCGGTCACTTCGAAACGATCAGCGCATTTATCCAATATTGATAGTCGGTGATTTAACTATCAACTAATATTCACAAACATCCATCAAACAATAAATAATCTCCCACATTATTTATTAACCTCAAAATATCTTCACAAGATATATTTCTATTTTCAACTCTTTGAAAACAGTTTCAAACCATCTTTCTTTTTCAGAATAACTTTCCCAAGTATTTTCTATCTCCACTGAAATCACCAAGCACAAAACTAGATTTTTAAAATAATTTAAAACACTTTACTTTGAAATATACTTTAAAACATTTAAGTTAAAATTACTTCAATAATTTGTTAAAATTCATACTATATGAATATTTGAAATAAGATTACATAATAAAATATAAAACTGGATTTTCACTTTTAAAAATAAAATACTAAGTCACTCTTTAAATAATTACTACCATAAAAGATTAAAAGGAAATATTTACTTTAGAATTTAAATATTAGAAATAATAAATTTTCCAGAACTTGCTTTTTAAAACAACTTTAAAACTTTTAACTTATATTTAAAATTTACTTCGAAAACGTACTTGGTTATCCAGAGAAAAATTCCAACTTCAATCACTTAAATCAATATCCCAAATTGATTTCCAACTTACTCCCTTTGAAATAAATTTCTTTACTTACTCAGTTCATTTCAAAATTCATTAATTATGGACTTTATTATTATTTTATTATTTTCCATTTGATTTTAAATCTTTTAACTGAAATATACAAATTTTAGATTTTTCCCAATTTCCTCTTTATTCTTTTCAATAATTTAAATCTTAAATTTTAATTAATGTTTTGTTCTTTTAAAATAATAATACTGATGTTTAAAATTTCATTAATCTTCTGATTATTCAAAATTTCCCTTTCGTATACGGAATTTATTAATTAGCATTTTGAAACCACTAATATTCTTATCTAATTCATTTAAATTTATTTACATTCTTTATAATTACTTCACCTTTAAATTCGCTTCCTTTTATTTTCAAAAATTCACTTCTATATATTTTGATATTAGCGAATCGAAATATATTCAAGCAAGTATAGCATTCAATATTTCAATATAATTCATCACAGAATATCAATTAATCACAATAGAGAATATTAAATAACTTAAATAAATATTGAGGAATCCAGTTGGATCCCTCCAAACTGTTTCCCTGCATCTACAGACATTAGCACAACATAAAATATCAATTCCACTTTGAAGTGGAATATCACGGTATATGAGTTTTAAATATAAAATCATCCGCTATTTAATGCAAGAATCAAACATTTCAAGATATATTATATACTACTATATATACTATTGCATATCCAGTCCAATCAATCAATCAACCAATTACTTAAATTTAACCATCTAAATTTAAATTTAAATTAAAAATTCAGCTGAGTGAGAACTCACCTTTGATTTTATTTGCAGTCCAACCTAACCCAGCTTGTTTCATTCAGGATTTCTAACCTTGTATAAACAATTATACGATCTATTAACACCTTGAAATAAATTGAACTATTTATTTCCATTTTATAAATTTAATTAACCAATGATTTTCCTCTTAAAATCCTTCGGTGGGTAAATAAATCAAATAAGTTTATTAATCAAATTAATCACTAAAATACATTATTTAAAATAACAGGTAGACTTAAAATGTGTGTATATATTATTTTATTATTTTTGTTTTTATCCGAACCAACTAGTTGAAGTATTATATATTCCTAATCTATACATATATTTTACTGTTTTAATATACTTATTTAAATTAAATTACGATTAACCAAAAAATTAAAAACTGCCTAATAGATACAGAATTTCCTTACTGTAAAATTTATTTTTAAAACAGTAGGGGTATATATAAATTTGAATTCCGCATATACCCTTCAAATTATCTATATTTCAAATTATCAATATATATTCGAATGTGTGCATATATACATATATACGAATCTATAAATTTAAGAAGATAAATTTCTTTATAGAACTTTACCGTTCTATGTTTTTTTCGAAGATAATTAAATCTAAACCCAAACATAAATTAAATTTAAACTTATAAATTACATACCCAAAACAAGCTCTGTCCAAAAGGCTTCTTCCTCAGATTGTTCGAACTCCCTGCATCGGTCCTGAATATCCCCCACGCATCGGCTACTATCCATCTGTAACGACCCGCAAATTTTCGATAATTAAAATAGCTAATTTGATAAGATTTCGTGATTTAGTGTTAGAAAAAAAAAATGTAATTCGTTTGGAATAATAATAATTGTAATGAATTGCAACAATAATTATCCAAGTAATGAAAAATAAAAGCTACTTAGTGAATGCCTTTGCAATCGATAGTTGAATAGGATAATAAATGTTGAATTCATTGGGTAAAATAGAGTAATTGATTGATAAGTAAAATCTGTTTAAAATCAAATATTGAATATTGAACAGGGAAATTGTTTAAATTAAATATTTAAAACTTATTGAATGATTGAATAACTGTAAAATGAAAATAGTATTCTAAATTGTGAATGGGTTTTAAAAGTTGAATCTTAAGTTCGATTTCAATATTTCAAAAGATAATGAATTATTGGATAAGCGAAATTGTTTAAATTTAATATTTGGTATTTATTGAATAATTTAATAATGGCAATTGGATAACCGTATAACAGAAATGGTTGTTCTATAATTTGAATTTGTTAAATTTTATAAGTCCGTTTGAATATTTCAAAAGATAGTGATTTAAGAATAATCAAATGTGTTTAAAATTTAATATTACAAATGTTTGAATAATTAAATTCCGAATTTGATATGATTAATTTGATATTGAAATTTAATATATGAAAATAGAGTGAATAACTGAAATTTGATTTAATAGGATTCAAATTGGTTTCCAAAGTGAATGTAAGTTATATTGGGATTTTAATAGAGTTAATAAGATTTTAAAAATTGAAACTATTGGATAATTGAATAACGGGTTTAATATGATTAAGAAATGATTTATAAAATTTTATTTTATCATATTAAAGTTAGAATGATGTTGTAGAACTTTTAAAATCGAATTAAAAGTAAATTTGTGAAAATTGAATATTTTAATATTTAATTATCGACCGGAAAATAGCCAAGTTTTGAACAGTCTCAGAATTGGGCGAAACTAGTTCCATTGGATCCGTAATAGTTAGTTATTATTGGATTTTAATTTTCGTAGCAATCGGAGTTGTCGTTTGACCGTGGCAGCTCGAAACGCGTTGAAATTGTTTTGATATTAATTTGGCGAGTTAAAATAGTCATTTTTCAAACAGTCTCGGATTTTGACGAAACCAGTTTCATCGGATCCGTAATGTGATATTATTGTAAGATTTCAAATTCATGTCAATCGGATTTACCGTTTGTCCGGGGCGAGCCAAAACGCATAGAAATTCGTTTAATCGGTTTAATTTAAATTGATCGTTTATCGCTATAACTCTCGCATATGATCAAATTAGCTTCCGAAACTTGTTCCATTGCGTCCGGAATGCGGGATAAACCCTAGGAACGCCGGTTACCACGCGTAAATCGGAGTTCGGAAAAACCGGAATGAATAGTGTTTGTCGTTTCTCTATATAAGCACTTCATTTATTTCATTTTCAAGAAAATAAATAAAACCCTAACCTTAGAAATAGCCGGCCGCCATTATCAAAACCAATGGCCAGAAATCACATTCCTTTCCTCCTCAATTACTCTCAATCCATAAGCAATTACGCGAAGCGTTCAACACGAAAGTCGTAGAGCTCGAAGAGAGCTTTCAATCCATACGGTTGATTGCGTGCATCGTTGTCATTTGGAGGCGCTGTGGGGCCGCGTTCGGCTTCGCGTCACGCCCGATGTTCGAGGAATTTATGGTGCCGAGCTTCGTCATTCTTTGGCCAGAGGTGAGGGCGACTTCGAGCTTTGAAGGGGTGTTGGCCGATCATGTTGTAATCGAGGGAGGTGGTAGCGATCTCGAGCCCTAGTTCGTTGGGATGGGTTCGATTTTACTGGCATGGATCGCGTACGTGGGGAAGAGAAGTGGAGCGGCCTGGATTCCATCAAGCAGCGATCAACGGCCATGATGGGTTGAGATTTAATTTTATGAAAGAAAATGTTAATTTACTTTTATTATAATTCGTATTAACTTTAAAATGCTCTAACTTTTGCATACGAGATCGGAATCGGAGAAACAAGTTGCGTTGCGTTCGTATTGTCGAATACTATGCTATAGAGTTGGTTTGGAGTCGTTTGGAGCTAGAGAAAATTTCGAGTAAAATTAAACGCTCGTTTAATTTTATTCAAAATAAAACGCCGGAACTACATTGAAATCGAGGTGAGTGTTTTATAATGCTCACACCGTACTAAATATCTTTATGCTAGTTAAATTTGACATTATGAAGTGTTATGATTGTATTTGTCGTTGTTTGATAGAATTTAATCGTCATTTGAATTAACCATCGAAAATTAAATTGACAGTTAAATTTGAAATTAAAATTGAAATTGAATTGCGATTTAATTACCTGACATCGATAACTATGAAATTGCCATGAATTGTATTGCCTATTGGATGATGTATTTCGATGTATGCTATTGGTTGATATTTGAATGTTTGGATGTTTATTTGCTTATATATATCCTGTTATGCATACATATGATACTGTGATTTAATTTAAGTAATATATACTCATCCCTGACATTTAATTGAAATAAATAATTAATTGGCCATAGGATAGAAAATTATATACGGACACCGAATTGGCTAAATTAATAATTTTAAAAAATCGTCGATTTGAAATTTATTTAAATGTTTGATGTAAAAGTTATAAATAGAAATCAAATATATAGAAATCAAATTTATCGGAGAAAATGAGTTTGGAATGTTGAAATAAATTTTGGTTAAAAGAAATTTTTAAATAATATAAGTCGAGACTTTGAAATTTATAAATTGGGATTTGATTGAATTTCGAAATTTGATTTGTATAAAGATTTAACCTTAATTCGAGCTTTGAAAATTACTAATTAAAAGTGATATAAAAATGATATTTTGAAATCGAGCTTGGAATTGAATCATATATTGAAATTTGGATTTAAACTTGAATATTGATGAATAATTTGTTAAGTGTTATAAATGGATATTTTTTAAAATCAAGCTCCAAATCGATATAAATTGAAATTGAATTAATTGAAAGTGAATATGAAAATTGAATAAATTGAAGTCAAAGTTGACATTGATTTGAATTGAAATCGAAATTGAATCGGTAGAATGGAAATTGAAATTGATTTGAATTGGGAAGTTATAAATTGAAATGGATTGGTTTGAAGCTGTTTTATTTTGTTTTCCAAATTACTCTGCTATATAAACCATTTTTGAATACGTAAACTATTTTAATCTATTTTAAATCTACTAAACCCAATTTAAATTATTTTAAACTAATTTATCTATTTCAAATCCATTTTAAGATTTTAAGTATTTTAAGTATTTTAATTATTTAAAACTACTTTTAAACTACTTAAAACTATTTTCTAAAATCTAAGCTGGTCAATAAGGTGAAGTTTTTATGTTTAAATCTTGAATTTAAAAATATGAATTGGGTTAAATGAAGTTGCAACCTAATATTGAAATTCGAAATGATTTTGAAACCGAAATAAGATATTGAGACGAAAAATGATTTTTGAAACGGAATCTTACATTTGAATAGATGCGATGATATTTGAAATGGATTTGATTTTTGAAGCGTATATGATATTTTGATATAAATTATGAATCGATTTGAAATGTAAAAGGGCCAACGGTGTAATAATACGTAGTTATTAAAGGGACCGGGATCGGATATGGACATACTCTCTCTCGATACCGAATACCACTTTAATAACTATTATATGCGGAGTGTTGATCCAGAATGAAGTGGATGGTTTATGAACGCGTTGACTGAAGAAAGAGAATGATTATTGGATGACCTCTGACATGACTAAAACAGGAGCCGCGTCGGGCCATTGAGGTTCGCCACCTCTAGCGGACACACTTCTTCGATACCATATCTATTACATTTGTGATTCGATTTGGGTGCACCCCTTGATTTGGGAGTGTTGTTTCGCGGTGTTGGGGTAGCTGCTGGCTATGCCCAACATCAGTCCGGATCACGCAACTACTAGTACCCTAGTTGGTATCGCCTCATGTACCTTGTCATACCGATTATCCTATTCGCGACCACTACGTTTTGTTTTGTGTTATACCTATGGGGTACCCTCTGATAACCACCAGTTTACGGTGGGGCTTACGGTGCTGTATAGACTATGGCATTATAAAAATGTGTTAAGCGGGATTATGGTAACGCCTTAACGCTATTTTGATACTTTATATTACTGATAGGCATTATCTACTTAGCGTACATTACTACATAGTAGATAGTTTAACGGATCCTTAAGAGATGGAAAATCCCGTAACATCTCTTGAGTTATTGCACGCACGTTGACACTGGATATGAGATGTCAAACCCCGTAAACATCTCTGACGCCGTTACACTCATATTTTTTACGATTGATTTAATTTTCATAAGGATATTTTAGTCCTGACTCGATTGTTTTGTCTTTTCATTACGCTCGGGTCAATCCTGAGTTTTTCAGATTTTTGAAGATCTATTCTGGAGGATGAAGACGAAGATTGGGTATACTATTACTATTATTACCCTTGCATCATGCTACTGCTGCATTATTATATTTGTTACGTTGAATATGTATAACTCTGATAAATGTTGTATAAATAATGATCAAAGTATAGTATACAACTTCATGAACTGTTTATTTGATTATTATATTTTATCGTTCCGCTGCAAGATTCTGTGTTGTTTCCTTTCTTTTAGTTCTCTTTCCTCTTCTTTTCTTATTTACCCCAATAACCATCTGCCCTTTTGAATGGTTTGGAATTGACATGTGTATTTGATCGTCCGTTTAAACTGTCCAAAAAGGCGGGTCGTTACACCATCGACATCCCTTCTACTTGGGTCGCGATGCCGCACCTAACTTCCCTCATCCACGCGCCCAGCTTCCCTACTTCCATCTTCTCACTCGAGATCGAACTCGCCTATCAATTTCGCCACTGCGCTCGCGACACTCCAGCAATGCGCGATGCTCCCTTTCCCCCTTGCCAGTGCCTTATACTACCCAGTCGAAGTCCATGCTCGTCGTCACCGCCTCTGGTTGCTACGCGATTTAATCGCGACCCCCCTGTCGAAGTCGAAATCAACTTCGATTCTTCACTTTTTTTTTAAAAAAAAAAGATGGACGAATGATTAGAAGGGAAAAAAGGGAAAACTGATTTTGATTTTGAATGAGGCAACGCGATTTATTACTCCCTTTTTTTGTATTCGGCCATTGATATTTCTCTGGCTTTCGATTTGGGGAATGAAATGAAAAGGAAAAGAGATGTGATTTTTAAAAGTGATGGTAGCGTGTTGGAGAAAAAAGGCTACAGTGTTTTGAGTTAAAAGGAAAAAATTGATGTGAGACAATTTCAACTGCAGTTGACTAGTATAAATATATTCAACTTAAATTCAAATCCAAACTATTCCGATAAATGCAACTTAAAAACTTGACCTTCTATCGAGGCGTGCCGCTAGGCGTTCATAATGTTATACCCCTATTTTGAATGCAATGGAAAAGGTTCCGAGTTCAAATTCGATCGTATGGAGAAGATAGCTTTTTAGACTTAGTTATTAAATTAAATATTCGATATGAAATTCAGCGCATTTATATATAGTATGCTCACAGAACAACTCCAAACACTACGAAAATTGAAATCCGATAAGAAAACACTATTACAGATCCAATGGAACTAGTTTCATCGAAATCCGAGACTGTGCCTCGGAAGACTATTTTGAAATATCAATTTAAACGACAGATTTTTAAAACTGAATAAAACACTTCCAAATTCAATTTTAACACTTTTACTACATTCAGTACTATCAATATGAATTATACAAGCCTTCAAATTATTTAAATAGGCTTAAAACTCCAGATTCAACAATTTATCTAACTTCAAATTATTTAATTTAATAATTAAATTACCCAATACTTAGTGATATTTGAATTCAAGTTAAAAATTAACTTTTAAACATTTAAAATCAATTAAATATTCCGTTTTCAAACATCCAAAAATTCCGGGTCATCACATTCCTCCCCCCTTAATAGAATTTCTTCCCTAAAAGTACTAGTTAGAAAGAATGGTCTAATACCCATTTATCCTTTTTCCCAAAACCTACAATCCAACATCCTATCAATTATCTTTTTATAGAAGGCCCATTATCATTCTTACTAACTTCCCAAACTTCCCCATACTTTGCAAACAATACTATTTGCTCAATTATTTAAGTTTCAATTTAAAACCAAATTTTGAATTACCAAAATTTTCCAAAAATTTTTCTAACTCTCTAAATTTCCGAAAAATTTCGCCAGCGTCTCTTTTCCCCAGCTAGCTCGGTACAACTACAAAAGGCCTCTACTGGCTCTCAAATTCCAAAAGAAAACAAAAGGCCAAGTGGCTCAATCAAAAACCCAATCAAATTTCATACAGAAATTTAAACACATACATCTTTGTCTAGCAATTCAAATTTATCTTTTGAAATCTAAACCAATTCTCTTTTCCCTTTATAATACCTGCATATCTTATTTATCAATAATATCCAATCATAACATTCCAAAAACATTTTATCGACTTTCTTACAAAATATCAATATTTGTTCATTCAAATATTAACTTAGAATATATTTGTAACATCAGTTTCCAATTAAGAATACACCATTCCTTTCTTAAGTTTAGTATAAGCATTTAATATGTTTCCTATATTTATTTTCACCTTACCAATTTAGTTGATATCTATTTCTATTAAAATTGGTTCTCCCATTCCATATGAATTCAATTTATCTTCAACTTTGTATATTTAATAAAAAAAAATTATAACTGATTCATATCGTTATTTTAAATTTGTTTCATTCACCAATTTATTTCAATTTCCAATTTTTGAAATCGTTTTGTCGCTAACTAAAATTTTTCCCAAAAATTTTCAATTTTTTTTTCTAACTCCCAATATTTTCGAAATTTTTTGGCAGAGTCTCCTTTGTGCGGAGGAGCTTTTGCAATTTGACAAATGATATAAATTTATATACATCGACCCACACGGTCGGAAAAACCAAAAACAGTTCATATTTCCTATTTTTATTGCGTAGGCATACCTTATTTAGCATTTTAAGCAAGCGGCTTATATTTTAGTATTTTGCGCGATCCAATCCAGCCAAACGGCTTCCCGGTACCTGTACTTACTCAATTTAAACATATAAGCACTATATATAGGACGTTTATAGCATTTCGTTTAAATTTAAATAGCTAAAACATCAATCCTGTAACAATGCATGTGGTATACTGGCATAAACACATAAATTTCACAAATGATGCATGTTATATAATTTTCATAAGCATATATAAGGTTTCGACACTTACTACAATTGCATATAATCGATTCTCAAACCATTCCATTCAGTTGAAGTGATTTACAACTTACTTGCTTTTATTTAATTCATTCTAAGTAAAAAAACTCATATTCATTCCAATTGATTTCAAAATCATCCTATTTCGCTTCTAACAACCCGTAGGATTCTATCTAATCTCGTTTACATTAAACGATCCATTTTCTTATGCAGTTCGACAATATTAATGTGAATAAGTAATAACATAAGCTTTATAACTGTAACAGCCCGCAAATCCGTACCCCTTGAGTCAACACTATTCTACAACAAACAACTCAAGTTGCACAGAAATACGAACCATTAGGGTTTGAGAAGAAGAGGTAGAAGAAGAGAAAACAAAATCAACATCAGAATCTAACCATTGCAGCGGAATAAAATATAATAGAGCATAAATAATCTTTACTCAAAATCAAATGTATCTGTTTACATACATTACATCATCAGAGTACATCAGTCACAGCTCACATCAATAACATACAATGGATACACAAGAACTCAACAACGGAATAATATATATACAAGTACGTGAGTACGTATTGTCATCAAGCTCGCCTCCTGAGCTCCACAGCATCACACATGGTATCCTATAATACTCGGTCTGACCCGAGCATTATAGTTAAATAACACCCGAGCCAGTCTGGAATACCAGCGTGAGAAAATCACACCCAATTAATTATTAAAGTTTCAAAAATCCTTTGAAAACAAAAGCATCTCGTAAGACTACGCCACAAATAAACATGTCGGGTTTTTACCTTACGATAGCTAAAACAATTTTTATAGAAATCCTCTGATATTATAATAGGGTCTATATACAAATACTTATAAAATAGCCGAAATTGTTACATGATTAAATTCTAGCTACTAGCCACCGAAGTGGGTAATACAAACAAAACTCGTACAAGGCTCGTAGGGAAAATGGATTTCCAACAATGACTAGGCACTGGGGTACCACCTGTCACAGTACGTGGTCTAGATCACAGTACCGAGGACTACTCCCTTCATCCCCTGCAACACAAGACCGGAACCATTCCTTACTGAACAGTCCCGAACAAGATAAACCCCGTGGTTGGCGCGACCAACCACCCACTAAGCCGAAATATATAAGGGACATCTAGACAGGGGAATTATCTTGTCCTGCTTGGGCATGACCCACCTAACCTTGCTGCATATCCCCTGATTTTCAGTCATTCCCATTTGATGAGGCTTGAGGCTAAGCGTTACCTTTAGAACGTTTTCACTTAGAATGCCCATCGTCCACCTGACGATGTTTCGCAAGCATTCATCCATACAAGTCCGTCCCGGGTTTGAATGGAACCGAAGGCACTACTCCTACTACATCCATTTTGGACATATCCTCAGGATTAGTAGCGACTTGCCCTTGCACTTCATTGCTCCATCTTCAACTCCGAACACGTTTTTCGCACGAAACGTACAAACCAGATCGAAGTGGTTTTCGAGAAATAAATCTCGATCCCGGTCTCTTCGAAACGATCAACGCAGTTGGCCAATATTGATAGTCGGTTATTTAACTATCAATTAATATTCACAATCAACCATCCAACAATAAATAATTTCCCAAATTATTTATTACTCTCAAAATATCTTCACAAGATATATTTCCACTTTTCAGACCCTTTTGAAAACAGTTTTAAAACCATCTTCCTTTCTCAGAATCAATTTCTCAAATAGTTTCTATTTCCACTGAAATCACCAAGCACAAAACTTAAGATTTTTAAAATAATTCAAAAAAGCACTTTACTTTGAAATTTATTTTAAAACATTCATTTTAAAAACTACTTCAATAATTTACTAAAAACACATACTATATGACTTTTGAAAATAAAGTTACTTTATAAAATATAAAACTAGGTTTTCACTCTTAAAAATAAAATACTAAGTCACATTTAAATAGTTATTACAATAATAGATTTGAAACATATTTACTTATGAATTTTAAACATTCAGAAATAATAAAATTCCTAAAATATGCTTTTTAAAACCACATTAAACTTTTATCTTATATTTAAATTTTCTTTTTTTTAAAAAAACGTACTTGGCTATCCAGGGAAATATACTTCCCTTCACATTCTTCTTGAAATTCTGATTTATATCACTTGAATCAATTTCCAAATTGAATTCCAATTATCTTCCTTTCTATTTCAAAATCTATTAATTTTAGATTTTATTTCCTTTATTATGAGTTAAATTACTTTTAACTGAAAATACCAGTTCTTAGATTTCTCAAGTTACTTCTTTATTCTTTAAATACATTTAAACTTTAAATTTTAAAATAATTCTCTATTCTTTTATTGATATATCTTAAGTTTACAATTCATCAATTTCATTTTGTTCAAAATTCTTTCTCTTCATTCTCGAAGTCATTTATTATTATTTTATTACTTCTATTTTTCTCAATTCACTCTTAATTTATTCAAATTTCCTATAATTACTTTACTTACAAATTCATTTCTTTTATTTTCTTTCCAAAATCCAATCCATATAATTTTGGTAATTCATTATACCACAAATATATTCGATCAACCATAACATTCAATATTCCAATATAATTTATTATAGAATGTCAATATTCATAGCAGAGAAAATTAAATAATTTAAATAAATGTTGAGGGATCCAGTTGGACCCCTCCAACCTGTTTCCCTGCATCCACAGATGTTAGCACAACATAATATACCAATTCCAGAATATATCATACTATAGCACATCAATCAATCAATTTCAACCATTCAAACAATTATTCAAATTTAATCATTTAAATTTGAATTTAAACTGAGTGAGATTAACTCACCTTTGCTTTTAGTTTCGCAAACCATCCCATCTCAACTTGTTTTCTTCGATTTTGACCTTGTAAAATCATTAGACGTTTTATTAATATTTGTTCAGTGAAACTAATTAATTCCCAAATTAATTTTCATTTGACAAATTAAACTTAATTAACCATAATTTTATTTGAATCAAATTTTGTTTAAGAAATTAGTTTCCGAAACTAAAATAAATTAAATAATGTCAACAAAACAAATTAATTTTCTTAATACATATTTATTAACTTACCCGTATACAATCTGTTAAATTCAAATAGAACTTTTTTTTCTTATATATAGCTACTGTAATCATTATCCCCTAATTACAGTAAACAACTAAATAAATGGCTACCTCACTTGTAAAATTTCCTTTGTTTCAACCCAACATCAAATTTAAAACAAAAGATAAATCTTATACCTCACTGGATTCCAAAGCGAGACCCTAGCCTCCCCACGTCGCCGCGTCGCCTGCCGCTCCACGTCGAGCCAAGCTTCTCTAACCTCGAGCAACGAGGTGAACTGTACTCGATTGCCTAGCCACCCAGTCGCGCGCGACATTGATTTGACTATCTCCACATCCTTAGAATCGAACGCGACCTCGGCCTGTCACCATCGCGAGCATCGATCGTCGACCGCTTCGTTCGAACGCCAAGATCTCGAGCTCGGCCACTGATTTTATTTCGAATTCGATTTGAACGAAACGTATAATTTTTTTTTATCGAATGATTTCGAGTTTGCTGAAAGAAGGAAAGAGGACATGTGAACGAAATAAACAAGTTCGGCCATCATAAAGTTTGATTTGAAGATAAACTGAAGGGGAAAGGGTTTCGGCCCTGGTTTCAATTCAATACGTTCTGCCCTCTTTTTTTTTAGATCTGAATTTCGAAGTGAATATAGGGGAGAAGGGTGAGATATTTTTTTAGAAGGGTCGGCCTGTGGATAAAAGAGAAAGGAAGCGTATCCAAGAAGCTTCACCGAATAAAGTAAATTTTATTAGATTTTTATCAATTAAATCCCTAGTACGATTATATTCCGTACACTCACACACTAATTCTGATCAAAACGAAATTTGAAATTCGATAATAATACAATATTACGGATCCAATGGGACTGATTTCATCGAATTCCGAGACTGTGCCTCGGAAGGCTATTTTTAGATTCAATTTAAACGATTTAAATTTCAAAACTCAGCAAAAAACTCCCAAATTTAATTTCAACACCTTTACTATCTTCAGTGTTATTAATATAAATTTTACAAGCCTTCAAATTATTTTTTTACAGGCTTAAAATTCCAGATTCACATTTTACCCAATTTCCAAAAATTAAATTCATCAATTAATTATCCAATAAATATTGATATTTGAGGTTCAAGTTAAAATTAAAATTTTTAATAATCCAAATTGATTAAATATCCCGATTTAAATTGCTTTAAATTTCCGGGTCGTCACATTCCTCCCCCCTTAAAAGAATTTCGTCCCCGAAATTACTAATTAGGAAGAATGGTCCAATATCCGTTTATTATTTCCCTAAACCAAACAGTTTCTAACAATTCAACATCTTACCAACTATCTTTTTACAAAAGGCCCATTATTATTCCTATTAACTTTCCAAATCTTTCCCTAGTTTGCAAATTATCCTATTTGCCCAACCATTCAAGTTTTAATCATAAAACCAATTTTGAATTATCAAAATTTTCTCAAAATTTTTCTAACACCCTAAATTTCCGAAAAATTTCGCCAGCGTCTCCTTTGCGCGGCTGACTCGGTACAACTACAATATGGCTCTACGGCCTCCCAAATCCAAAAAGAAAACAAAAGGCCAAGTGGCTCAATCCAAATCCAAATCCAAATCCAAATCAAATTTCATACCAAATTAAAATGCATACCTTTTGTCGGGCAATTCAAATTTTATCCTTTGATCTCAAACCCAATTTCTTTTTCCTTTATAATACCTGCATACCTGCTTAGCACCAATATCCAAACACAACATCCCAAAACATTTTATCGACTTCCTCACAAAATGCCAATATCTATTCATTTCAATATTATCTTAGATTATATTTGTATTATCAATTTTCAATTAAGACCTCACCATTCCTTTTTAAGTTTAGCATAAGCATTTTATATGTTTCTTATCTTTATTTCTCTTTACCATTTGTAGTTTATACCTATTTCTATTCAAATCGATTTACACATTACATATGTATTTCATTTATTTTCAACTTTGAACTTTTAAATTTTATCCTTCATTTATAACTAATAAGTCATTACTCTAATTAGTTTCATTTACTAACTTATTTTAATTTCCAATTCTAAATAGTTTTGTCGTTAACAAAATTTTCCAAAATTTTCACAAAATTTCTAACTCCCAAAATTTCAAAAAAATTTTGGCAGAGTTCCCTTTGTACGGAGGAGCTTTTGCAATTTGACAAAAGAGATAAATATATATTCATCGACCCACACGGTCGGAAAAACCAAAAACAGTTCATATTTCCTATTTTAATCGCGTAGGCGTACCTTATTTAGCATTTTAAGCAAGCGGCTTATTTTTTTTTTAGCAAATAGCCCAACCCAAATCCAGCCATACGGCCTCCAGGTACCTGTACTTACTCAATTTAAACATGTAAGTGCCAAATATATGCAGTTTAACTACATTTCACTTATTTATAATAGTTAAGACATATGAATTTTAAAAGAACCTCATACCAAAAAAATTTCCGTAAGCAATTTATATAGTTTCCATGCTGATTCAACTGCATTCAATTAATTTATAACCATTTTCACTCAGTTCGGATGGTTTTCGATTCATTCGTATACAACTCCATCAATTTGAATGGTGTAGAACTCATTTGCTTACTTTTAATTTATTCTTAAGCAGATTGAACTCATATTTAATTCAATTGCTTTCAAAATTAATTTATTTTACTTCTATCGACTCATAGAATTTTAATTATTTCCATTTGCATCCAATGATAAATTATTCTTTGCAATTTGACAAGATCTATGTGAATAAATAAGCATTCATGGTTTATAACTATTTTAAAGGAATTTTAACTCAATTCTATTCTGTTTTTAAATTTATTCACGATCCATATATGCTCATTTTCATTGCATTTCACTTTTATTAACCAAACTAGTCCATTCAAAACCATTAACAACTTAGGTTCCATTTCCATCATCAATTGATTCCCTTTTTATTTTAATCCATTCACAAGCATTTATTTAGCTCGACACACTCCATTTAAATTTCAATTACAATTCATTTATTTACTCAATAATTAGTTTATCCACATTTACTTAAACCATTCTAATAAACTCGAAACATTCTATTTTCCTTATTGTCTCAAATTATTTCAATCCCTTAATAATTTAAATGGTTTACAATTATTTATTCTGGAATTTCATTCCATTAATATTATTTATAACTCACCGAATTTTATTTCGATTAAAAATTCATTTCCACTTGATTTAAAACCAATCCAATATTATTAAATTTGGTTAAGTTCAATTCAATTCAACCCTCTTTCATTCATTAAACTTAAGTCAATTTCCTTCAATTTATTCAAATTTTAAACTTAAGCTCATTTTCATTTTGCAATCAAGTTCTCTTTCTAATTTAACTTGATTCTCTTTCTTTTTTTTTCTCTTTTTTTTTCTTTTTTTTTGTTTTTTTTAAATCCAATCTCCTTTCAAACCATAACTTTATTTAATTAGTTATTATACACTTTAACTTTCCAGATTCAACTCATCCAATTTATTACATGGCCATTTCCAAGTTATCTTCACTTATGGATTTTATTTGCACACTCAAATCATTGCTATTTTAATCCATTTATATTTTTAGCCGATACACTTCAATTATATTTAATTTGTTAATGCTTCAAGCTAAATTTTCAATTTATAACTCAAGTTCTGGATCCATCATTCATTTTCTTATTACCATTCACTTTTAAATTACCATCCAATTTTATTAACTTCCATTGCAATTTCATTCACAAATCAACTAATTAATTTCAAGGCCACTTTTAATTATATTTTCTTCATCGACAATGTAAGCCAAATTTAATTATAACTTGAGTTTTATTTTCAAACCTCATCATAAACTCACAATTCAATTTCATTAACTAATTTATTAACAAATTAGTTCTCTCCTATTTATAGTGTAATACTTGATTTTATTTCCAAATATCACTTCATTTAATTTTTCTTAGTTCACAATATTTTATGATTCAAGTTTGGCTTTTCTGTTTATTTTCCAGTTTACCAAAGATATTTATTTTTGGGTTTTCTATCTCACTTTCAAATTTAACAAGTCACAACTTATATTTCATACAATCACACTCATTCTAGGCTTGAATATATTCATCTTTTATTTTTAACCCAAGCCTTATGCTTATTTATAACCCAAGCATATTTTTATTTCATGGATTTTTAATCCTTTTACAAGACATTCTGATTTATTTAACTCAATTTAATTCTTATCCAACTTATTTCTCAGTTGTCCAGGTAAAAATTTAATTTTATTTCATAACTTAATTGAATCCTTATTCCAATTCAATTTTATTTTAACTCGGTTTTATTTAATTCAATTCGATTGCAACTAAATTCAAATATAACTGGATATTATTTTTAGCTTATCCAATTAATTTGAATCCGGTTAAATTTTATTTTCCAATCTAAGTTAAATTTCATTTTTAACTTTTCACTTTAGATTTATATTCCATTATCCAAAGTTTAAATTTCTTCCTGATTTACAAATCCTTCCCATTTATAAGCTTACAACTTATCTTATCCGGATTTGTAAACACCCAGCTTTGGT
Source organism: Allium cepa (assembly GCA_030765085.1). NCBI lineage: Eukaryota > Viridiplantae > Streptophyta > Magnoliopsida > Asparagales > Amaryllidaceae > Allium > Allium cepa. The sequence goes on along the minus strand of CM060943.1, from coordinate 865,906,249 downwards.
TTCAAATCATTTTGAAATCTTCAACATCTCAAATCATATTTCTCAAAAGCCAAACCAATATTGGTTTTATTCCCCACAAATTTCCTTGAGGTTTCAAAAACAACTAGCTTTCAAAACAAATCACGTTGGTAGCAATTCGTCACTTAGAAATTTGAAAATGAATACTGATGATGCGGCCGTCATCATCAGAATTAATTTCCAACAATCCAAGTGATTTCAATGCTATTTTACTTCCAAAACCCATTTTAAAACAATTTTCCTTTCGGAAGTATCTCCAAAACAATTGTGTTATTATTCATCTTCGAATACTTTGACAAACACTTCCAAAATCTCTGGGATTTAAATTCCCAAATCCAGCTTTAAATCAATTTTACTATAATGTTATTTGCATAGCTTATGCTCATACAAATTCTTATTTGGTTATATTTTAATTTATAATGCACATTTACTTTATAAATTTCATTTTTATAATGAATTTATTTACTTAACCCTTTTTGGTTGTATTTTCAATTTTAAGTCAAATTTTCACTCAACAATGATAATAATTCAATACTAATTTTTTTTCTTCTAACATCCGAACAACCATATATTCAATAAATAGTTCAAGAAAACTTTTTCTTATATCAAAATATATTTTTGGGCAAAATTATTTCATTCACCCACATTTAAAACAATACCGTATCGATTGTTCTATTCAAGTGTTTAGAAACCCCTTCGATACAGTTGCGCAGACTGTGTCGACGAAGGTTCATATGCCACTCAATAAATCAATCAACACAATATTAAAACAATTTATATCCACTAACAAATACGCGCTCATATCTATTAATACGCTCAAACTCATTGTAGAGTGCTATAGACTCTATTTTAAATGAGTAATTCCCACCAGAGCCAAGGTTATCACCAACCTAAGCTCTGATACCAACTGTAACAGCCCGCAAATCCGTACCCCTTGAGTCAACACTATTCTACAACAAACAACTCAAGTTGCACAGAAATACGAACCATTAGGGTTTAAGAAGAAGAGGTAGAAGAAGAGAAAACAAAATCAACATCAGAATCTAACCATCGCAGCGGAATAAAATATAATAGAGCATAAATAATCTTTACTCAAAATCAAATGTATCTGTTTACATACATTACATCATCAGAGTACATCAGTCACAGCTCACATCAATAACATACAATGGATACACAACAACTCAACAGCGGAATAATATATATATACAAGTACGTGAGTACGTATCGTCATCCAGCTCGCCTCCTGAGCTCCACAGCATCACATCCTGTATCCTATAATACTCGGTCTGACCCGAGCATTATAGCTAAATAACACCCGAGTCAGTCTGGAATACCAGCGTGAGAAAATCACACCCAATTTATTATTAAAGTTTCAAAAATCCTTCGAAAACAAAAGCATCTCGTAAGACCACGCCACAAATAAACATGTCGGGTTTTTACCTTACGATAGCTAAAACAATTTTTATAGAAATCCTCTGATATTATAATAGGGTCTATATACAAATACTTATAAAATAGCCGAAATTGTTACATGATTAAATTCCAGCTACTAGCCACCGAAGTGGGTAATACAAACAAAACTCATACAAGGCTCGTAGGGAAAATGGATTTCCAACAATGACTAGGCACTGGGGTACCACCTGTCACAGTACGTGGTCTAGATCACAGTACCGAGGACTACTCCCTTCATCCCCTGCAACACAAGGCCGGAACCATTCCTTACTGAACAGTCCCGAACAAGATAAACCCCGTGGTTGGCGCGACCAACCATCCACTAAGCCGAAATATATATGGGACATCTAGACAGGGGAATTATCTTGTCCTGCTTGGGCATGACCCACCTCACCTTGCTGCATATCCCCTGATTTTCAGTCATTCCCATTTGATGAGGCTTGAGGCTAAGCGTTACCTTTAGAATGTTTTCACTTAGAATGCCCATCGTCCACCTGACGATGTTTTGCAAGCATTCATCCATACAAGTCCGTCCCGGGTTCGAACGGAACCGAAGGCATTACTCCTACTACATCCATTTTGGACATATCCTCAGGATTAGTAGCGACTAGCCCTTGCACTTCATTGCTCCATCTTCAACTCCGAACACGTTTTTCGCACGAAACGTACAAACCGGATCGAAGTGATTTTCGAGAAATAAATCTCGATCCCGGTCTCTTCGAAACGATCAACGCAGTTGGCCAATATTGATAGTCGGTTATTTAACTATCAATTAATATTCACAGTCAACCATCCAACAATAAATAATTTCCCAAATTATTTATTACCCTCAAAATATCCTCACAAGATATATTTCCACTTTTTAGACCCTTTTGAAAACAGTTTTAAAACCATCTACCTTTCTCAGAATCAATTTCTCAAATAGTTTCTATTTCCACTGAAATCACCAAGCACCAAACTTAAGATTTTTAAAATAATTTAAAAATACACTTTACTTTGAAATTTATTTTAAAACATTCATTTTAAAAACTACTTCAATAGTTTACTAAAAACACATACTATATGACTTTTGAAAATAAAGTTACTTTATAAAATATAAAACTAGGTTTTCACTCTTAAAAATAAAATACTAAGTCACATTTAAATAGTTATTACAATAATAGATTTGAAACATATTTACTTATGAATTTTAAACATTCAGAAATAATAAAATTCCTAAAATATGCTTTTTAAAACCACATTAAACTTTTATCTTATATTTAAATTTTCTTTTTTTAAAAGAAACGTACTTGGCTATCCAGGGAAATATACTTCCCTTCACATTCTTCTGGAAATTCTGATTTATATCACTTGAATCAATTTCCAAATTGAATTCCAATTATCTTCCTTTCTATTTCAAAATCTATTAATTTTAGATTTTATTTCCTTTATTATGAGTTAAATTACTTTTAACTGAAAATACCAATTCTTAGATTTCTCAAGTTACTTCTTTATTCTTTAAATACATTTAAATTTTAAATTTTAAAATAATTCTCTATTCTTTTATTGATATATCTTAAGTTTACAATTCATCAATTTCATTTTGTTCAAAATTCTTTCTCTTCATTCTCGAAGTCATTTATTATTATTTTAATACTTCTATTTTTCTCAATTCACTCTTAATTTATTCAAATTTCCTATAATTACTTTACTTACAAATTCATTTCTTTTATTTTCTTTCCAAAATCCAATCCATATAATTTTGGTTATTCATTATACCACAAATATATTCGATCAACTATAACATTCAATATTCCAATATAATTTATTGTAGAATGTCAATATTCACAGCAGAGAAAATTAAATAATTTAAATAAATGTTGAGGGATCCAGTTGGACCCCTCCAACCTGTTTCCCTGCATCCACAGATGTTAGCACAACATAATATACCAATTCCAGAATATATCATACTATAGCACATCAATCAATCAATTTCAACCATTCAAACAATTATTCAAATTTAATCATTTAAATTTGAATTTAAACTGAGTGAGATTAACTCACCTTTGTTTTTGTTTCGCAAACCATCCCATCTCAACTTGTTTTCTTCGATTTTCAGACCTTGTAAAATCATTAGACGTTTTATTAATATTTGTTCAGTGAAACTAATTAACTCCCAAATTAATTCTCATTTGACAAATTAAACTTAATTAACCATAATTTTATTTGAATCAAATTTTTTTTAAGAAATTAGTTTCCGAAACTAAAATAAATTAAATAATGTCAACAAAACAAATTAATTTTCTTAATACATATTTATTAACTTACCCATATACAATCTGTTAAATTCAAATAGAACTTTTTTTTTATATATAGTTACTGTAATCATTATCCCCTAATTACAGTAAACAACTAAATAAATGGCTACCTCACTTGTAAAATTTCCTTTGTTTCAACCCAACATCAAATTTAAAACAAAAGATAAATCTTATAACTCACTGGATTCCAAAGCGAGACCCTAGCCTCCCCACGTCGCCGCGTCACCTGCCGCTCCACGTCGAGCCAAGCTTCTCTAACCTCGAGCAACGAGGTGAACTGGACTTGATTGCCTAGCCACCCAGTCGCGCGCGACATTGATTTGACTATCTCCACATCCTTAGAATCGAACGCGACCTCGGCCTGTCACCATCGCAAGCATCGATCGTCGACCGCTTCGTTCGAACGCCAAGATCTCGAGCTCGGCCACTGATTTTATTTCGAATTCGATTTGAACGAAACGTATTAATTTTTTTTTATCGAACGATTTCGAGTTTGCTGAAAGAAGGAAAGAGGACATGTGAACGAAATAAACAGGTTCGACCATCATAAAGTTTGATTTGAAGATAAACTTAAGGGGAAAGGGTTTCGGCCCTGGTTTCAATTCAATACGTTCTGCCCTCTTTTTTTTTTTAGATCCGAATTTCGAAGTGAATATACGGGAGAAGGGTGAGATATTTTTTTAGAAGGGTCTGCCTATAGATAAAAGAGAAAGGAAGCGTATCCAAGAAGCTTAACCGAATAAAGTAAATTTTATTAGATTTTTATCAATTAAATCCCTAGTACGATTATATTCCGTACACTCACACACTAATTCTGATCAAAACGAAATTTGAAATTCGATAATAATACAATATTACGGATCCAATGGGACTGATTTCGTCGAATTCCGAGACTGTGCCTCGGAAGGCTATTTTTAGATTCAATTTAAACGATTTAAATTTCAAAACTCAGCAAAACACTCCCAAATTTAATTTTAACACCTTTACTATCTTCAGTGTTATTAATATAAATTTTACAAGCCTTCAAATTAATTTTTTACAGGCTTAAAATTCCAGATTCACATTTTACCCAATTTCCAAAAATTAAATTCATCAATTAATTATCCAATAAATATTGATATTTGAGGTTCAAGTTAAAATTAAACTTTTTAATAATCCAAATTGATTAAATATCCCGATTTAAATTGCTTTAAATTTCCGGGTCGTCACAATAACCAACTCAATATACACTTAATCCCATCCCATTCTAATTTATTCACAAACTTTCATTGCATTTTTTCATATCCAAAAAGTTTGATTCCAAACCATTTTACTATACACGACATCATCCCATGCTTCTATTAACTTTAAACTTAAGTTAATTTACTTCAATTCACTACCATTTCATAACTTAAGTTCATTCTCGTTTTAATTTATTCATATTCGAATTGGATTTATTTTCATCTCAGAACATTTTTATTTTAATCCAATTTCATAGAACTTCAATTCATATTTAATTCACTTTCAATTCTAAGTTGAATTTCTATTTATAACTCAAGCTTTATTTCCGAACTCTATTATCTATTCACAATTCAATTCTAAGTTAATAATTTTGAGTTCCATTTCCATATTTCATCAACTAATTTATTATCGAATTAGTTCTCCCCTGGTTTAAATTCAATACTTGATTTTTAATCTCAGTATCTCTTCATTAAATTTCTTAAGTGCAATTTAATTTATAATTCAAGTTTGGATTATTTGTTTTACTCTCCAATTCATCAAAATATTTATTTTGGGTTTTCTATCCCACTTTTCAATTTTATAAGTCACAACTTATTATTTTACACATTTCCATTCATTCTATACTTGAATATATTCATCTTTTATTTTTAACTCAAGATTTACGCTTATTTATAGCCCAAGTATATTTTAGTCTAAGGATTTTTAATTCTTTTATAAGTAACTCTAAATTATTTATTCCAACTCATTTCTTATCCTACTTACTTCCAAAATTAAATTTCTATTCTAAACAAATTTCAAACTTATATAAGTTGCCAAATTTATTCTTTAAGCATTCCAGTTTATTTCCAGAGTTTTAAACTATTGCTTAAACATCCCAAAACTCTTTAAACCAATACTAGAGTTTTCAATAATCACATAAGTTTTTCAAAACCCCTTTTGAAATTATTTGTATCCAAATTCCTTAGATAAATTCAATTTATCTTTTTAAATTTCAATACCCACCCAGTTTTGCAAACAATTTTAATGAAAAAAAATTTGGTAGCAATTTCCCTCTCGGAAACTCGAAAATAAACATCGATGATGCTGCAGTCATCACTGAAGTTATTTTCTAGCAACCAAAAGAGTTCAATGCTTTTATCTCTTTCAAAACCCTTCATATATTTTTAAATTTCATACCTCTCCAGATTTCACATCTGATTCAAAATATTCTCAAATATACTTTATTTTCCCAATTTTTTTAGAATTATTTTCTAGTCAAATTGAATTTAAACTCCCAAATTCCAAATCTCAAATCCTTTAAATTTATATCCAACATTGCTTTGAAATTTTATCTTATTTTAATAATTAATCACACTATAATTCACATTTAGTTTATATCTACAAATCTCATTTGTTTATGAATTTGTTTCTTAGTTTTCAATTACGAGTTCAGTTCCTTATTCGATTATGAATCACATTCACAAATTTCATTTATTAATTTATTCCTCAATCTTTGGTTATTATTTACAATTTCTTATTCAATTTTACACAATAATAATAATAATTTAATATTATCAGTCCTAACAACCAAGCATCCATATATAGCTATAATAATTTACGAAAAATCTTTTCTTTTATATATAAAAATAATTTTGGGTAAAATTATTTCATTTACCCTATTTAAAACAATACCGTGTCGGTTTATCTTGTTCAAGAGTATAGAAATCCCTATCGATAATAAGGCGTCCCACACTTCGACCAGAATCTATAAACACTCAACCGATAAATCAACACAATATAAAAACAATTTTATATTCACTAACAAATATGCGCTCATATCTATTAATGCGCTCGAGCTCATTCTAGAGTACTACGGACTCTATTTAATGAGTAAGCCCCACCAGCGCCAAGGTTATCTCCAACCTAAGCTCTGATACCAAGTGTAACGACAGGCAAATCCGTACCCCTTGAGTCAACATTATTTTACATTAATCAAATCAAGATGTACAGAAATACGAACCATTTGGGTTAAAGAAGAAGAGGTAGAAGAAGAAATAGAAAACAACATCAGAATCTAACCATCGCAGCGGAATAAAATATAATATATAATAAATGGTCTTTACACAAAATCAAATATATCTGTTTATATATTACATCATCAGAGTACATCAATCATAGTTCAACAACATCAATAACATACAACTGGATACACAACTACTCAACACAGCAGAATGTATATAAAGCAAGTATGAAAGTATGTATCGCCATCAAGCTCGTCTCCTAGGCTCAATAGCATCATATCCTGTATCTTATAATACTCGGTCTGACCCGAGCATTACAATTAAATAACACCCGAGTCAGTCTGGAATACCACCGTGAGAAAATCACACTCAATTGATTATTAATGTTTCAAAAATTCTTTTGAAAACAAAAGCATCTCGTAAGACCACGCCACAAATAAACATGTCGGGTTTTTACCTTACGATAGCTAAAATATTTTTATATTAAAATCCTCTGATATTATAATAATGTCTATATGCAAATACTTAAATAGCCGAAATTGTTACATCTATTAAATTCCAACTACTAGCCACAGAGTGGGTAATACAAACAAAACTCGTACAAGGCTCGTAAGGAGAATGGATTTCCAACTAATGACTAGGCACTGGGGTAACACTTGTCACGGTACGTGGCCTAGATCACAGTACCGAGGAGTACGCCCGCTCCCCTGCAACACAAGACCGGGACTAACCCTTACTGGATAATCCCGAGTGAGATCACCCCGCGATTGGGATCAGCAACCGCACCACTAAGCCGAAATAAAATGGACATCTAGACAGGGATGCCCTCACCCTGAATGGGTGCTACCCACCTAGCCTTGCTGCCTAACCCCTGATTTTCAGTCATTCCCGGTTGATGAGGCTTGAGGTTAAGCATTACCTTTTAGAACATATCCCTTAGAATGCCCATCGCCCACCTGACGATGTTCCGAAAGCATTCATCCATACAAGTCCGTCCCGGGTTCGAACGGAACCGAAGGCACTATTCCTACAACATCCATTTTGGATATATCCTTAGGATTGTAGCGACTAGCCCTTGGACTTCACTGCTCCATCTTCAATCCAAACTCGTTTTTCCACGAAAACGTACAAACCGGATCGAAGTGGTTTTCGAGAAATAAATCCCGATCCCGGTCTCTTCGAAACGATCAGCGCATTTGTCCAATATTGATAGTCGGTGATTTAACTATCAATTAATATTCACAAACATCCATCAAACAATAAATAATCTCCCAAATTATTTATTAACCTCAAAATATCTTCACAAGATATATTCCTATCTTCAACCCTTTGAAAACAGTTTCAAACCATCTTTCTTTTTCAGAATAACTTTCCCAAGTATTTTCTATCTCCAATGAAATCACCAAGCACAAAACTAGATTTTTAAAATAATTTAAGACACTTTACTTTGAAATATACTTTAAAACATTTAAGTTAAAATTACTTCAATAATTTGTTAAAATACACACTATATGAATATTTGAAAATAAGGTTACTTAATAAAATATAAAACTAGATTTTCACTTTTAAAAACAAAATACTAAGCCGCTCTTCAAATAATTACTGCCATAATAGATTAAAAGGAATACTTACTTTAGAATTTAAATATTAGAAATAATAAATTTTCCAAAACTTGCTTTTTAAAACAACTTTAAAACTTTTAACTTATATTTAAAAATTTACTTTGAAAACGTACTTGGTTATCCAGAGAAAAATTCCAACTTCAATCACTTAAATTAATTTCCCAAATTGATTTCCAATTTACTCCCTTTGAAATAAATTTCTTTACTTACTCAGTTCATTTCAAAATTCATTAATTATGGACTTTATTATTGTTGTTATTATTTTCCGTTTAATTTTAAATCTTTTAACTGAAATATACAAATTTCAGATTTTTCCTAATTTCCTCTTTATTCTTTTCAATAATTTAAATCTTAAATTTTAAATAAATGTTTTGTTCTTTTAAAATAATAATACTGAAGTTTAAAATTTCATTAATCTTCTGATTATTCAAAATTTCCCTTTCATATACAGAATTTATTAATTAGCATTTTGAAACCACTAATATTCTTATCTAATTCATTTGAATTTATTTACATTCTTTATAATTCTTCACCTTTAAATTCGCTTCCTTTTATTTTCAAAAATTCACTTCTATATATTTTGATATTAGCGAATCGAAATATATTCAAGCAACTATAGCATTCAATATTTCAATATAATTCATCACAGAATATCAACTAATCACAACAGAGAATATTAAATAACTTAATAAATGTTGAGGAACCCAGTTGGATCCCTCCAACATGTTTCCCTACATCTACAGACATTAGCACAACATAAAATACCAATTCCACTTCGAAGTGGAATATCACGGTATATGGGTTTTAAATACAAAATCATCCACTATTTAATGCAGGAATCAAACATTTCAAGATATATTATATACTACTATATATAATGTTGCACATCCAATCCAATCAATCAACCAATTACTTAAATTTAACTATATAAATTTAAATTAAAAATTCAACTGAGTGAGATTAACTCACATTTGATTTTATTTGTAGTCCGACCTAACCCAGCTTGTTTCCTTCTGGATTTCTAACCTTGTATAAACAATTATACGATTTATTAACACCTTGAAATAAATTGAACAATTTATTTCCATTTTATAAATTTAATCAACCAATGATTTTCCTCTTACCTTCATGGCTAAATAAATCAAATAAGTATACTAATCAAATTATTCACTAAAATACATTATTTAAAATAACAGGTAGACTTAAAATGTCTGTGTATATTATTTTATTATTTTTGTTTTATCTGAACCAGCTAGTTGAAGTATTATATATTCCTAATGTGTACATATATTTTACTGTTTTAATATACATATTTAAATTATATTACGATTAACCTAAAAATTAAAAACTGCCTAACAGACACAGAATTTCCTTACTGTAAAATTTATTTTTGAAACGGTAGGGGTATATATAAATTTAAATTCCGCATATACCCTTCAAATTATCTATATTTCAAATTATCAATATATATTCGAATGTGTGCATATATATATACATATATACGAATCTATAAATTTGAGAAAATAAATTTCTTTATAGAACTTTATTGTTCTATATTTTTTTTGAAGATAATTAAATCTAAACCCAAACATAAATTAAATTTAAACATATAAAATTACATACCCAAAACAAGCTCTGCCCAAAAGGCTTCTTCCTCATATTGTTCGAACTCCCTGCATCGGTCTCGAATATCCCCCACGCATCGGCTACTATCCATCGATAACCCTCCTACTTGGTTCGCGACGCCGCGCCTAACTTCCCTCATGCACGCGCGTAGCTTCCCTACTTCCCATCTTCACACGCGAGATCGAACTCGCCTATCAATTTCGCCACTGCGCTCGCGACACTCCAGCAACGCGTGATGCTCCCTTTCCCTCTATGCCAGTGCCTTATACTAGCCAGTCGAAGTCCATGCTCGTCGTCACCGCCTCAAGTTGCCACGCGATTTAATCGCGACCCCCCTATCGAAGTCGAAATCGACTTCGATTCTTCACTTTTAAAAAAAAGACGGACGAATGATTAGAAGGAAAAAAGGGGGAAACTGATTTTGATTTTTAACGAGGCAACGCTATTTATTACTCCCCGTTTTTTTTGTATTTGGCCTTTGATTTTTCTCTGGCTTTCGATTTGGGGAATGAAATGAAAAGGAAAAGAGATGTGATTTTTAAAAGTGATGGTTGCATGTTGGAGAAAAAAGGCTAGAGTGTTTTGAGTTGAAAGGAAAAAAATGGATGTGAGACAATTTCAAATGCAGTTGACTAGTATAAATATATTCAACTTAAATTCAAATCCAAACTGTTCCAATAAATGAAACTTAAAAACTTGACCTCCTATCGAGGCATGCCGCTAGGCGTTCATAATGTTATACCCCTATTTTGAAAGCAATGGAAAAGGTTTCGAGTTCAAATTTGATCGTATGGAGAAGATAGCTTTTTGGACTTAGTTATTAAATTAAATTTTCGATATGAAATTCAGCGCATTTACATATCGTATGCTCACACAACAACTCCAAACACTACGAAAATTGAAATCCGAGAATAAAACACTATTACGAATCCAACAGAACTAGTTTCATTGAAATCCGAGACTGTGCCTCAGAAGGCTATTTTGAAATATCAATTTAAACGACATATTTTTAAAACTGAATAAAACACTTCCAAATTCAATTTTAACACTTTTACTACCTCTAGTACTATCAATATGAATTATACAAGCCTTCAATTTTTTTTAATAGGCTTAAAACTCTAGATTCAACAATTTACCCAACTTCAAATTATTTAATTTAATAATTAAATTACCCAATAATTAGTGATATTTGAATTCAAGTTAAAAATTAACTTTTAAACATTTAAAATCAATTAAATATTCCGTTTGCAAACTTCCAAAAATTCCGGATCGTCACACAGATAAATAGAAAGATTTAGTTTAGGGGTTTGCTCACATTTTTTGCCTGAAGACAGAAAGCTTCTGACAGGTTTCAAAATGAGGATGAAAGCCTGTATTTTTTTTCTTTTTTTCCTACTTTAAATTTTAGAGTTTAGATCTACAAGTTATAAATAAAAATATTTGCTTACTCTTGGTTGTATTTGTTCACTTAATTCATCAATAACAAACAATTTTTAATTACTTACAGTTTGAATTTTTTATACTACAAAGAGCAGATATGCAGTTGAAACCAGAAATCTATTTAGTTGGCCTTGAACTTGATTTCCTTCCTGCAACCGATTAGTTTAATTGATTAATACTTGCTTTAATACTATTTAGCAACTTCAAATAGAAAAAAATCAAAAGATTTTTACTTGCCTCAGATTACTCCAGAGAATTACTGCACTGGCAAAAATGAAGCTCCCTCTTTTTTAAATAATCTGCAGTTTAAATTGGTTTATTAAAACTTGATTTTAAAATTACAAATTCATTAAACTATAAAGTATAATATTTACCTCAGAGATGGAAACATACACTACAGCTTGATGCTTTAAGATGATTTTCATATTTTAATTTTTGCTTCTGAATTGAAGAAAGTTGGCAGTTTTCCTTTCTTATTTTTTTCTTATTTTGAGTGTTGGAGTTTGAAATGCTTAATCTTTTGTTACTATACTTTAAGAGATTTAGGGGCTAAATAATTTGAAAATGGAAGCTGAAAAGTTTCCTATAATTTTTTTAATTTGATTATTTTACTCAAGCAATGATGTTGAATGACATTTGTTAAAAATAATCATGAGATCCCAATGCATGTTGATTTCTTTACTCCATCTCCTTTATGTATGTTTAACATTTGTAATTTTACAAAGACAAAAGAATTTTTTAAAAATAGATTTCATATCATATTTAATTTGTAAATAAACATACCCCTTATTCATTTGTGTATACATATATATACAATGTTAAAAGAATTGCTTTAACAATATTTACATTATATACATCACTCCTTAATGATTTTGAAAGCCACTTATATTTTTTTTTAAATATTTAATTTAAATTTAGATTCAAATTCCAATTCACTTGATTTATAAAAATCCATTTATGTCTATTTATATATTCACACATATCTTGAACAATTTAAATTCAATTTCAATATATATCCAATTCTACTCATATATGCAATATACATATATGTATAAAATTTTAAATTCAAATGACTTTTTAAAACATTCGTTATTTCAAAAATTTAAGCTCAAAAGAAATTGGAGTTTTATTCATATATAATTTATCACTCATTTTATTTGTTTTGAAACTTTTCAATTTATTTTCAAATCAAATTCCAAAAGTTTAAATATGTTACTAATTTAAATTGATAAATTTTGGAATGTTACTTTTTGTTTATAAGATACTAAATATAGAATTTCAAAGCCCCAATTAAATTTTAAAATCAATGTCCAAATAAACAAATATCCTATTTAATCTTGGAAAGATTAATTTAATTTACAATTTAAATTCACAAATTTATATCAATTACCAAATTTAATTTTTTACTCAAAAATCGGGATCGTTACAGAAGGTGTCCATCTAGCGTGATTATGACATATCCAGCTCCCTGCTCATTTGATTCCCCATCCACGAATAGTTGCCATCTGCGATTTTAATCTTTCCCTTTGTCTGACCGTTCTTCTCATTGATATTGTCCGCTAATGCTTGCCCTTTGATTGCTCCCGTTAGTTGAAATTTAATATCATATTTGCTAATTTCAATTCCCAATTCTGCTAGCCTACCCGAAGTCTTAGGTTTGCTGAAAACTTGGTTGAGTGGAACACTAATTAATCTCTGTTGGATGGGCTTGAAAGTACACTTCGATTTTGCATGCTGTAAGTACCAAATAGTAAGCCAACTTTTCTATGATGGTTAGCGAACCTCGTCATCCTTCAATCATCTTCTTAGATATTAAACAGGGAGTTGAGTTTCATTATCTCCTCTAATCAGAACCGAACTAACCACATGTTTTGAAACTTCCATATATAAGTTTAAGCTTTTTCCATCCTTTGGGCTGGATAATATTGGTTGCCTTTCTAAATGATTTTTTAATTCTTGGAAGGCCTTCTTACAATCATCTCCCCACTCAAAGTTATTTATTTTTCCTAATTATACTGAAGAAGGGGATGGATTTATTGGTTGCCTTGGAGATGAATCTACTTAGGGCTGCAGTTCTCCTATTCAAACTCATTACATCTTTGTTGGTTTTGAGATCGACCATGCCTTTGATAGATTTGTCTGGTTAGGACTGGCTTCAGTCTCTTGTGTGCTAACAATATAACTAAGAAATTTCCATAATGAACTACGAAAGAACATTACTATGGATTCAATTTCATCTGATACCTCCATGATAATGCAAAGATTCTTCAAGATCTTTAAGGTGACTCTCAACTTCATGAGATTTCCTAGTATATCATCCATATAAACCTCCATTTTTCATTCAATCTGTTCTTTGAAAAATTTATTGACCAATCTTTGATAAGTGGCTCCTACATTCTTTTTCCCGCAAGGAATTGCTCTATAACAGAAATTCCCCTAATCAATAGTGAAGCTCGTATGTTCTTTGTCTCATTTGAACATAGGTATTTGATTATATCCTGAATAAGCATCATGCGAGATAATAGCTTGTGTCCACTTGTTGCATCAACTAAGTGGTCTATCCGGGGTAGCGGATAACAGTCTTTCGGGAATGCTTTGTTCTGATCAGTATGATCAACGCAGGTTCTCCACTTGCCATTTGACATTTTTTACCAATACTGGGTTTGCTAGCCATTTTGGGTAAATAAAACTTCCCAGATGAATCCATTTTCAAGTAGCCTATTAACCTTTTCTTTCAAGGCGTCAGATCAAACTTTGTCAAATTATCACTTTTTTTGTCGGACAAGGGTTACATTTGGTTCAATATTTAGTGCATGGCACTTTATGAGTAAACCCCGACCATATTATTCGGACCATGCAAATACGTCTTTTTAAATTTTAAGAAATTGATTAAGAATGCATACAAATTGTTCTATAACTCTTTCCCCACTTTAACTATTTTGGCTGAATCAGTTTGATCTATACACATTTCCTCAAGATCCTCTATAGGTCTATCCTCTCCATCTCCACTCGACAATCGAATTTTGTGATGATCTCGCCTTCTTTTACGGAGTTGGCATCGGTCCTCTTCCTCTTGCTCCTAGGTTAGATGTACCTTTCAAATACACATTTATTCATTTTATTAGATCTCGTTTTTTCTTTGAATGGTTGTATGTAAAAATCCATCATCAAACGATGAAAAAGAGTAGAGGAATCATAATAAGAAAAGTTCTCTCTTTTGTATTGATTAAGAGTTGAAAAGTACATTTCATGGGAGCTAAATTGTTACCTTTGAATACTACCCTAACCTCATTTTTGACTAAAATTTCTACCATCAGATATTTTGGTGAGACAAAAGCATCAACCTCACCAAGCGTATGACAGCCGTAGAATGCATTGTAGGATGATGGCTAATTAATGATCACAAAGAGAGTTTCAAAAGATCTACAACATGGTGGTACTCCCATCTGTTCTAGCAACTTCACTTGCCCTACCGTAGTTAGCCCTTTATTATTGAACTTAAAGATTGGCTAAAGACTAGGCTCTAACTTATCCTTGGGAATTCCTATTTGATCAAAGGAGTGATTGAAGATGACATTAACTGCACTTCAAGTGTCTACTAAAATCTTTGATACTATGGAAAGCCCGATTTGAGCTGTGATCATAAAGAGGAGATTATGGGCATGATGAACTCCTTTCTTTAGCTCTAGTGGAGTGATGACAAGATTTGGAATTTGTATATTAAGTCGTGGATTTTAGAATTGGGATGCTTCTTGAAAAGAGAACAACCCTTCCCTAGCTTCCATAATATATCTACTTCTGGCTTCTATACCGGTTCCTACCGAAAACGGTCCCCCATGTATCACATCACTCCTATTCAAAGGCGACTCGATTTCAATGGATCTTAATCTTCTAAGATATACACAACATTACAAGGTAATTTTTATGGTCCATCGCCAGTCTGGGGTGTTCTATGTTTATCTCGGACGAATTCTTTCTCGTATCCTTCACGGACCAGCTTTTGGATAATTTCGTCCAGCACTTGGCACTCGTCAGTCTTATGACCATTTGCCTTATGATAAGAACAATAATTGTCTCCCTTTCTTTGCAAAGGGTAGGTTCTAGCCTTGAACAAAGTTGGAAAATTAAACTTTTCTTTAGTTGTTGCATAGATATAAGACAATGGCTTGTTCACAGCAATTGAATTAGTGTTGGGCTTTTCCCACCTTGAACTTTTGTGCCCTCAATCAAAATCAAATCTCCCACTCTCCTTTTAAGGATTAGCTTTCTTTTTGGCATAGTATTATTTATCCATTCAGCTTGAAAGTGAAAGTCATACAAATCTTTACATCTATGGACGAAGAGCTCTTTCCAAAATGGCATGTTCTCTAGCAATCTTGGATGCGCTGCAATTAGCTTGTCTCCATCATTGATGTCTTTGGCCTTCAATCTCTCTGTATTGAAACTTCTGAGGTAATCTCCCAACGATTCTCCCCGACTTCGCTTGATGTTTGCAAAAACTGTATAGTCAACTGTTGGATCTTTGCATATGCAAAATTAAGTGGAGAACTCGTAGGAGAATTGTTTTCATGAGTAAATTATTTTCTCTCGGTATTGGCGGTACCATTTTACGGTAGACCCTTGAAGTGTAACTGGGAACATCCTACATCGCACCGCCTTAGAAGTATTATATAGATCCATTTAGCCGTCGAAATCCATTAGGTGATCAACAGGATCAGTAGTGAAATGATATTTGATTATTGGAATCTTTACCTTAGATGGAATTACCGTTGACATGATTTCATCATAAATTGAGCTACTTTCATTGTCATTCACCCTTTCATGTAGTGTTCTTTTTCCTGTAGCATTTAGCATATCTTTAAAAGTCTTTTCCACATCCTTCAAATAAGCCTTAGGATTATGATAGCCTTTTGGATTTGGATTATATTACATTGAAGTTGAGTTTCCAAGTTGCTCCAAAAATTTATCCTGCACTCTACCTTAACGATCAACTTTGGTTATGCGATGTTCCATCTTATTTGATGAAGTTAAGTCGATCCTCCTCTTGGATTCAAACGTATAAGATTTGAAGTTCCTACTTAGGGAGACTCTTTTGTCTCCTATTATTGGTTTACTAGTTTTAGAAGATTTCTAAGCAAGGGCTGCTTTCATGAGCCCTTGCATTTCTATTAGATGTTGCTCTAAATGTGTTATCTTAGATGAATTATCATATGGCTGTAGTGTAGTTAATGATTGCCTTGGCACAACTCCTTCTAAGTTGACGGATGGAGTAATGTTTTCCTCCGAAACTATTATGTGTACTGCTTCCTCATCCAATCGACTATGTCTTTGCGATTTCATTTTCCAACAACAAGTCAAATGTTTCGTCTTTATAGAAATAACTAGCTTGGAGGTTCGAACCCTCCTTCTAGCTTCAAAAATATTAAAAAGAAATATTTTCAATGCCTCAAAGAAAAGCTAAAGAAGTAAATGATTCCTTCGAAACCCCTTTTGGATTAGTTGTAGTATCTCGAGGTTATGAACCAATAGGGTTAATTGAGATCAAACTGAATCCAAGGGTCTTTATGCCTTCGTAATGAACCCCTTCGAAGATGTTAACACTGCTATCATAGGGAGGAATCCTTAAAAAGTAAAGATATGATCCAAAGTATTTAAACACCTTTCGAAGGAATCCTCTCGAAGGGTTTAACTTTAATAACCACATGATGAATTCCTTCGAAGGAGTAGTTCATTTTGAAAGGATCCGTAACATAGCAATATATATATTATGTAAAAGTGGATTTAATATGCCTTGAATTTTTATTTTGAATCAACAACGTAAGTCCAAATGACTCAATAATATTATAGTATCATCACCACGTCACTTTAGTGCTACATGGGCTTTGGACTTGATGATAATATGCCTTGGAGTCAAGATATCCAAATAAACTCCATATCATAGCATATGTCAAATAAAGGTTAGGAATATAAGCGTATATCAATTGCAATTGGTCATTACACAAGCTAATAGTCGAAATGATCATCCTCATATTCAAAATAAATATTAGATCCATGCATCTACTAATTTTCATTTCCCATGAATGGATTACAAGTAGTATAATAATTCCTCAATTTGATCTAGGGTTACAAGAATTTTATTTAGCCTATAAGTGAAAAGAGAATCAATGAATTTCAAAATCCATCCCGAACATGGACCCCTATGGTTATATTTATAGATGCAGATTGGACCCTTCCGCACCCATCCTTTCAAAGCTGTTAAAAAGTCTCTCTTTCAACCTTTCACACCTATCCTTTAGCCTTCATCCTTCTGCTTCCGCAATCTGAAATTGGTAGGTAGTTGTTTGGGTCTCATGTTATGCTTCGATCTCCATCAAAAGTATTGTATCAAGGGGAATTGTTCCAATATTCACCAATACTGCATTTGAATTCGCCTAAAGCCTTTCGATAAATTCAAAGGGTATGCTTCTTTGAGTGTCAAACAAGTCGTTTCCTCGGTGTGCTATTTGAATATAAGCGGAAGCACTTCTGACTTCTTTATTACCTTTGACTCCCCTCCTTTGTTGTTTAGGTCTGATGCTAACGTGATAAGTGATTATTAGAATGATTAAGGAAGGAAATTTGGATGGTTTATAAAGGATTTAATGGTGGTGGAAGATCATTGTGAAAGGTCGATTGAGGATGCTTAGTTGCGGCCGTTTGATCAATGCAAAAGCTCCATCCTCTGGTGCTTGGGTAAGCAATAATGGTCGCATGTGAAGTTTACCTTATATATGCGAAAGGGTTCAATAGATTTGAAAGGATCATATATGCTTTCACAAGGGTCGCTTTGGAAAAATGCTCCTTTACGTAAGGTAAACATTAGCCAAACTAACTGTTTCGAAGGTTTTGTTTCATGTACGGAAGTCTGTTATCTGATACCTAAGAAAGGTGCTTTCAGCACGTATGAAACTTCTTTGCGCATACAGAAACAACTGATTCAGAAGGATCAATTGAAGCGAAAGGATAGCCTCAACCTCTTTCGATTCCTTTGGAAGCTCATACAACATTTAATATTTACAAAAGCATCAAATGCACGTAACACCGATCGAATCTCTTCAAAAGCTACTTCAGTGCTTTCGAAACCCCGCATTTGGCCTATGGCAGAACTCCTCTCTTTAATTCTTGCGAAGCTTTTACAATGCTTTCGTAGGCTTTCTTTTATTCCTATATTGTTCAGTGAGCTTTATGGTTAACAACAACCCATAGTGTATCAACTTGAAATTTTGTAACTTTAATTTGTAAATATTTAATTTATTTTAAATATTCAATTCATGGTTTTAATAATTAAAATACCCTTTTTTAAATACTAATGTAGATGAAATGTTTTCAAAATGTATTTACAAAAGTAATTAGCTTGAAGAAAAATAAAAAATGTAACTGAAATTTATTTCCTGGATTTCAACTTCTCATTGTCCAAAAATTAATAGTGTATATTTTAGAAAAAAATGTACACACACAAATATTAATAACATATACATAGATAACGTAATAATATGGTAAAAATGTATTTACTTAAGTAAAAGAATAAGATGTGACATCTGTTCAAAAACTTAAGTAAAAATAAAATAAGAAGTTAATGTCACATTACAATGCATCATAGTACATGGAAGTGGAAAACATGGTGGTTAAAGAAATGTTCTTGGTTCTTGCTTGTGTATGAAGGAAAGAGGAGGAGATGTGGTGATGCGGAAAAAAGTCGGTGGATGGTATGTACTACAAGGGGAATTTAGGTAATTTGTTTATTTCACTTGATATAAAAACAATTTCCTAAATTTTTCTCTCTCGTTTTTTCATTTCAGTTCTCATTTTTCAAACTTCATCTTCTCTTTTCTAAGTACTCTTTAATGGCTTGTAAAGATTTTTTAAAGTTTAAAAATCCTTTCTTTTTCACTTTAAATTTTAAAAACTTATTTAAACACCTTTCTGTATTTCCTACACTTCATTTTCCAAAAAAATACTCCTAATTCCAATAAAAGTACAAGGTCAAGACCTCCTCTACTCATGGTCGAACCGTATTTCACTTCTTAAGGCAAATGGATCAATTTTTTAAATATAAAACAAAAGTTCGGTTGTGCGAGCAAGATGTTGTAATTTTTAGTTTGGATTTTGTTAAGTTTTGGTGAGTAAAGCTTACGCCTTTAGACAAGTTTTAAACTTTCTTTGTTTGCTAAATTTTGATGGTTGCTTGGATAAAATATAGCGTGTTTTTATGCTTTACATTTATGTATTTATATGGGATGTTGGTTATTGACATGGAAAGGAAGTTGAAAATCAAGTATGGTGGGCAAGATGAGATTTTTATGTGTTACATGATGTTACAGCATGCATATATGTATATATATGTGATGTTGGATGTTAAGGCGAGTGTTAGCACATGAATTTGTTCATGTAGAGACATTGAGATCCGTATGCTTTAAATTTGTATACTTTCTTTGTTTTCTAGAAAAATTTATACAAACCTTCAAACTTTACTTTTAAGTTTCAAAAAAACTTTATACTAAGTTTATAAAGGAATTTAAAAGTAAAAGGGTAAGGTTTTTAAGGGCTATTCTATATATGAACTAGTTTTGAAGTTATGGTATGCATAACATTAGTCCCTATGGATTCAATTCTTAAAAATGAATACTTTTTGAAAACTAAAAGGATCTTCACTCTTATTATTTTTGAAGAGTATTTTCAAACATATTTTAATTATTGAAAGTTATTTATTAATTATTAATTAAGGGTTTCAATTATTATTTGGTTAATTAATTTATTAAAGAATTAATGATTATTTAAATTAAATAATTAAGAAAAGGTAAACAGAACTTAATTATTAACTAAGTAAGATAATTATAATTAGTTAATTATGTAAGGATTAATTAATTATTAAATTCAATATTATTTAAGTATGGTCTTATTTTTAATTAATAGCTAATTAATCCATGTTTAATTATTAATTAATTAACAATGAAATAGGGTAATTATTAATTGATTATTATTAAATTAAGATTTAATTAAATTTAATTAGTATTTATTTATGGTTTAAAATTACTTTAAATTAATGAAATAAGGGTTTTAATTTTTAATTACTTTATTTCTAAGGATCGGTTGGTTTAAAAAAGAGTTTCTTTTGTAAGTAAAAGAGTTCAAACAAGGGATTCTCTTCGTCTACACCATTAAGTAGCTAAGTAAATTAAATAGATTATTGATGACATATGTTTAGTAGAATAAATCCATGTTCTCCTATAATTAAATTGAATAGATTATTTGGAACATCTTTTTAGCTGAATAAATCCTCATTCTCCTACTATTAAATTGAATATATTACAGATGATACCTACTTAGCATAATATACCCTCATTCTTCTATTGTATTAATGTGGACTTATGTAGATTAATTAACATGCTAGTTAGTTGGATAACTGATGGATTAGTTAGTGATTTATAATTTATTTAATTTACATATCTATTACTTATGTGAATTCCAGTTATGTGACTTAAAAGGGTCAGATTGAATTAAATAGTAACTTGATTTAGAACAATTTTGGTCTCCAAGCATCTTGTCTAAATTTGAAAAGTTATAAAATTAAATTAACTTCAATTCTATATCAATTTGGGGTTAAATGTTTATTTATGATGTTTTAAATGAATTAATTAATTCATATAAATGGTGATCTAAAGTTAGTTTATTATTTACTCATGACGTTTAAAGGAAATTAATTACTTGAATAAGGATGTTTTATAAATGATAAATTGTTTATAAAAAGGTTTATACTTGGTATAAAAAAGAGATTTATTAAATAATTTTAGAGCCTTTATAAAATAATTCTTATAAATTAATTCCAAGATTTATAAAATTATTTATAAATATGAAATGGGCTTATAAAAAAGGAATTTTATAAATGACCATTTAATCCTTCTTAATTATGGTGGCATGGAAAAATTCTTTCCATATCAATACCATAGTGTAGTGGTTTAGTCTTTAGTAAGAAATATTTTAAATAATATTTGTTTTGGCCCATTTAAAATTTGAGTTTGGAAATGAGGAAATCTCCCTTAAGTTTTGTTAATATACCTATAAAGTGGAGATAAGTATATCGACACATATTTTCTAAGTATTGGAAGTATAATGGGTTGTGAATATACTTATGCCAGTGAGATAAGTATATGAATATTTTCCGAGTATTTGGAAGGAGTATAAAGGGCTTTTGAAAATATCTTTTATGAAGGTATTTCAAATCAAATAAATGTAAGAGATTTTAATTAATGAAGGACTAATTAATAATATGCTTAGTGGATTCCATATGGTATTAAATCAATGCATTATTGTTTGTTTATTTGATAGTTAAATAACTATCAATTTGTGCAATAACTTAAGAGATGATCGGCATTATCATCTCCTAAGGAATTCGTTAAGCTATAAATTATGTAGTACAATACGCTATTATAATATGTCTAGCAAAGTAAAGTATTAAAATAGTGTTAAGGCGTAACCCATATCCGTCTTAACGCATTTTATATAAATGTCATAGCCTATACAATACTGTAAACTTCACCGTAATCTGGTGGGCTATCAGGAAGCACTCCTTAGGTATAACACAAACCAAACTCATAATGGGCACGATAAGGCATGTAACAAGGCACGTGTGGCAATGCAAAGGGCAGGATACTGCCTTTTTGTGGATGCAGACTGGTGGTAACGCACAGTAGCTACTACCGTCCACCTCGAAAAACACTCTGATAATCAAATCGAATGGTGGCCAACAAATCAATCACAATGTCATAATATGGCATCGAAGAAGCAAGTCCGATCGGAGGTGCGACCTCACTTGGCCCTGCGTGGCTCCTGTTTTAGTCACATCAAGCTGAATCGAGGGAGTAAGGGTTACGATAATACCTCATAAAGAATCAATCGCCAAACCATCCTACTTCATACTAGTATCTCCATCACGTACATAGTTGTTAGAGTGGTTTTCGGTATTGGTAAATAGCATGACAATATCCGATCTCGGTCTCTTTAACAACCAAATGCTTATTTCACACCGGATAGTTCATTTACATTTCCAAAATCAATTTGTAGTTGATATCGAAATATCATATTTACTTCAAATAATATCTCTTTCAAAATCATATTCACTTACAAAATCATATTCACATTCGAAATCATATCTACAAAATAGGTTAAACCCTCATTTCAAAACCATCATATTTACTCAAATATGTCATTTCACTATAAAATATCATTTCAAATCCCAACGTAAGTTATAACATTCATTTAACCCTTTTTGCTTTTATATCGAGGATTTAAATATAACCAATTCAACATTGCACATTTGACATTTAGAAAATAGTTTAGATAGTCATAAATAGCTTAAATAGTTTAAAATAGCTTAAAATAATTTAAAAATACTTTATATGGTTTATATAGTGTTTTTTAAACACATTAAAGTAGTTTAAATAGATTAAAACAGATTAAATAGTTTAAAATAGATTAAAATATTTTATAGTAGATTGAAATGGATTAAAATAGTTTAAAATAGATTAAAATAGTTTAAAATGAATTGAATATTTTAAAATAGTTTAAAATACTTTAATGGTTAAATAGTTTTAAAATAGATTAAAATAGTTTAAATATATTGAAATGGTTTCAAGTAGATTTAATATAATTTTATTAGTTTAATATAAAATGGTTTGATTATTGAAAATAGTTTATATAGTAAATAATTTGTAAATCTAAATAAATCTAAATTTAAATTATGTATCTTTAAACAGTTTTTATTAAAATATTTAATTTGAAATTAATATCAAATTAACCTATTTCTTTCATTTCAACAAGCCTGGACCGCATCCAACTTCCAAATGGACAATACCTAATTTTACCTATCAACTCAGATTCTCAACAGAACCATTTAAATCTATAACGATTTCAAATCCAAGTCTGAATTATCAATTTAAGCTACTCCAAATTCAATAGATTTCAAAGTTAAGTATCCGAAGTTTACAATAACTCAATTTGAATAAATTCCATTTATACTTCAAATTCAACATTAAAATTTAAATTTAAACTCTTTAAACAATTCATATAAACAAGTTCAAATTTCAACATTTAAAGCTTGGATTTTCAAAAATAATTCATTTCATATAAATCAATTTTTATTTCAAAATATCATTTAACTGAATTCAAAATTTAAGGATTTAAAATCATTTAATTTAACAAATCTGGTGTCCGTATATAATTGTCAACCCTATATAATCTTCAAGTGATACAAATGAATATCATTTCAATGCGCCATAAATTTAAAATTTTATGGATATATATCATTTCAACTCGCGATCTCCGAATAAATTCAAAATCCATAAAATCACTCGAGTCTATTAATTCAATCCTTAATGATTTTTTCCAATCTGTAGAATCGTTCGGGTATGTATCATTTCAACGCATAGTGACTTTCCTAGCAATAATTAAGGGAACTTTCTATGTGACAACAAAATATAATTATAACATCCGATCATCCAATATCAACAAATAAACATCCATTACAATCATCATTCAAACCAACCAATAAATAACAACAATTGGCTACTTATCAATAAACAAGTATTAACTGGCAATCTAAAATTCAATATTAAATCAAGTGGCGAGTAAATTCAATAAAAGTCAGATTTAACAGGAATGACAGTATAAATATATCAACAACAATCAATCAACTTCTAATTACATCATAAATTCAATTTAACTAAAATAAGAAAATTCGGTAGTTGTGAGTGGGTTAAAACGTTCACGTTTGATTTCAAATAGATTTAAAATCCAAACGAAGGCCTAAATTTCAATAGTCTTAGAGTTGGGCCAAACAAGTTTCACAATGTTTGGAATTTTGATATGATCATAACAGAGAAAACCGCGTGTAAATCCGACCTCGTATGCAAAATTTATTAACGTTAGAATATATTCGATTCACATTATGAAATAAATAAATAGATAATAAGATAAAAATACGTCGACTACCTATCACGCGAAAAACCCTACTACTCATATCTGGTGCCCATCTAAGTCAACATTGATGTACTGCTATCTTAGATCAAATTTCGCCAACCACATGAGCTCCTCCGTCAAGATAGAGCGGCATGGTCATGCTCGCCATCCAAGGCAGGGCCTCCTGGCCAATCGCGCGCTGCTTCGAGCTCCCTGATGGTGGTCGCCGTTACCACCCTTACTAGCATTTTCAAGTGAATTGGTTGACGATTATGACCTAAGAACACCACTTTTAGGGTTTGCTCTACCTCCTCTATAATCCCATGCCATCTGATCGACCCAACGACGAAGATCCACCGCTGGATCGCGAAAACCTAATTTCAACAACCAAGGTTCATCCTCGATTTTTGGTTAAACAATGCATCCAGTTGAAAAATGAATCGCTGTAGTATATTATGCTCATCAAGGGCTTTCCAACGATATATAATTTGCTATTGTTTGTAGAGATCGAATCTTGGAAATTGGTTTTGGTTTGAAAATTAGGGTTTGCAATTGGAATTTGATTTGTGCCATTGAAGAAAGAACAAATAGAAGTTGATGTAAATACAGAATAAAATGAAAGACTACTAGGGTTTGAGAAACAGTGTCTATTTATATGGAAATATACGGATAAGGATGAATAACATATCAAATTGGTTCGAATGACAATAATGACCAGAAAAGCCCTTTCCGCTTTCGAAACGAAAGTGGGTCATCCCATATATCAAAATAGATGTTCTTGATATTTTTAAACTTAATGAAATAGGTTTCAAACCCAAATTCCATATACACAAGTTAGCTTTTAAAATTAGCTTATTTCAAATTGAATTCAATAAATTGATTTCTATGCATTTCGAGCCTACGCGATCAAACGACATGTCTAATCGCTTCAAAACTTGAAATCTTAAAATAATTCACAGTTATGGATTCGATGAAACTGGTTTCGTCGAAATCCAAGACAGCGACCAAAATTTCTAATTTCACGTTAATTAAATAAATTATTATTAAATAAATCAAATCACTTTCAAATTTAAATTTAAAATTCAATAATTTTTATAGTCTTTGATTGTCTAGACATTTGATAATTTTTTGAAGCAAAGTTCCATGTCCAAATAAATATTTAAGTATTGCACTAATTGCAACGTTCAATTTCAATTGCAATAAATTCATTAATTATAATTTGAATTCATATAAATTTGTTTATTTTGATTTACATCTTATCATCCAATCAACAATACCTTATGGATATAATTAACATTGGTTTACCGTTTCATTACCTCAATCTTCTACAATTACCATCCTAATTCATATTAACTAAACCGTTTAATTATATTAATTTCAATTAATTTACAATTTAATTCCAATGGATTAAATAATGAAATGATAATTAAACATTTATTGCAACCTACAATTTCAAACACATTTCTATGTTTATTGTTTACAAACGAAAGCTACTAAATTTACATACTACTTAATTTATTTTCATATCCCGATTAATAACATATTATTACAATATTTAAATCCAACATTTAATTTATCCCTTATTTACAGTTTGTAACCAAATTAACTTTAAAATTATTCCAATTGATTAAATCACATTAAAATAGTTATCAATTACCTTAAATCAACATTATTAAATTACGTTCTAATTGTTTTCTGATTAATAAATCATAAAATTTTAATTTCACACAATACTAAATTTTACTATCCTATTTAATTTAATATTTAATTATTAGAAAAATACGCATGGTTACACTCTCCCCCACTCAAAACTTTTCGTCCTCGAAAAGGGACAGAAGGAAGTAAGAAACTAACTTATTTTATTCAAAGTATTAAATTTGTAAAAAATTAATTTACATAATTAAGTATTTTAAATAAAATATATCAATTAATAAACAATTAAATATTCATATACAAGTTTAGTAAAAGTTCGAAAATATTTCGCATTTACAAAACTTCTAACTCCCAAATTCATGAATTTTTTTGGCAGAGTCTCCTTTGTACGGAGGGATCTGGAAAATAATAATATCAATAATGTCATTTATACATCATATTTCAAAAAATAAAATATCATAAACCATAAGAAAAATAATAAAATATTGCTATGTAACCTTGATCCGAAAATGAACCTATTTATCGAGAGAATAACGCTTAATTTATGAAATCAGAAGCAATAACCATTGCATCCATAAACCTTTATTTGACTTATATAATCCAAAAGAGTAATATTTAACTTGTTTCAATTTAATAACAATTGCAAGTCACATAACATAGGCAAACAAACAGTACAACCATTAAATGCAACAAAAGAATCAATTATACATCCATAGCAACCAATACTGATTGTTTGTTCCAGTACAAAAACTTTTCATTGTACAAATGTGATAAACTATAAGGACCCATTAATTTTGAAGATTTTTATAACGTAACTAATTATTTATTTTTAAAGAAAAAATAATTAAAATTTAGCAATGAAAATTTGATATTGGAATGCGTCTATTTAAATGTAGTAAAAGACATATTTCCATCGGAAAATATGAAAGTTAATTATGTTATTTAATTTTCAATTTCAATTTAAAGTTGGTTAATTTGATGGAAATAATATATTTTTTAAATCGGAACATTTTTATACACTAAAAATGTAAAACTTTTTCTAAGTGAGACGTCATATTTCGTTTCGTCAAATTTGGACTTCTATTGCTTCGTTTATATTATTTTCAGCATTTTAGCTGCCGTTTTGGCAGCAAATATCGACTTTTGATATGATGGTCGTATCACCGATATTTGTGTATCATTTTGTTCATCTCGGCGTGATGATCTTCGCAGTATATGCATTTGTGCATTTGCACACCCGTTACGCAGCGAAATCCACGAAACGATTTCCATATCTGTTCCACATTTGATCCTTCTGTTTTCCAGATGGCCTTTCTTTAACCACCGTGTAAAAATGAACGGTTACTAGCCATAAATATTCCTGAATCCAACGTATTGAATTTTGTTTTTCCACCATTTCACTTATATTTTTCGGCTCGCTTCTTTCTCTACCTATTTTCTTTTGTCTCTACCGTGCTTTGTGTACTGTTCATTCATTTGAGAAAACATTATAAAATTCAGATTGCATTCATATATATTTTTTGGCCAGCCATTTTTACTTTTCCTTTTCAGAGAGTAATATACATATCAAAACATAATATAATTGTTTGCATTTATATTATTCAACCTGATCGGCTTCTATCACACTGAAACTGCTCATCTTCCCATAATTCACAACATATATCCACTACCGTTCCTCTGCCCGCTATCGCATCAGAGCCTCGGCCATGCAACCAAGTATGCAACCGCATCACTTTCATGCCATCCACCGTATCCTCATCATCCGGCCTCGACAACACAGTCAGCCCACCACTTCTCCATCTCCCTTCTCTTTCCTCTGTGCCGAAGCTAACCCAACCTTTGACCGTTCAACTCCCCTCCGCCTCTTCTCTCTTGCTTCCATGCCCATTTCTGGATGCATACTATTCCATTGCACCACAACTTGTCACCGACCAGCCACCTTCGAGCACCACCCATCCAAATGCAGCACTCACTACATCACCTGTCCACCACTTCCCTGCAAAGCCGTAACCTTCCTCTGCCCTCACCTCATGCTTGACAACATATTTGTCCCCCTCACACCTAAGTAAAATCCCACCAGACAATTCACCACTGCTAGAACCACCTTCCGCCCATCACTTTGGCAATACTGTAACGACCCGTATTTTTACGGATCGAAAGATTGTAAAACTGTCGACATTAAGTCGTTGATGTTGTTAAGTCGTATAGAGTCTGAGTCGACCAATGCTTAAGTCGTGTGAAAGTTAACCCGTGTGGTGCTTAAGTCGTGAGTAGCTTGGGTCGTATGGAAGTTAGGTTAGATGGAGCGACTTATAGAAGTAACGACCTATGCATTTTAAGCAAGTTAAGGGATAGGTCGTTAACGAGTTAAGAGATAGGTCGTGGACGAGTTAAGGAATGGAGTGACCTACAAGTTTGAACGAGTTAGCGTGTTAGTGTTTGAACGAGTTAATGGTTTAGTGGATAGAGCGACTTAAGTTGGTTAGCGGGTTAGTGGATTGAGTGACTCATAGAATTAGACGACTTAAGGAAGTTAGGTTGTTGGGCGACCTAAGGAAGGTCGCTATGTATATTTAGGTCGTAGACGACTTACGTTAAAGACGTTAGGTCGCTGAGTCGTGTGAGCGACTTAGTGGTAGGTCGTAACTCGCATACGAGTTAAGTCGCGCATCTCAGTTAGGTCGCGTGCATATTGAGTCGTCTCTTGTGTTAAGTCGTAAGTCGTTAAGACCTTGTGTCTGTGATAGGTCGGGGTCTGTTTTAGGCCGTTAGGTAGTTAGGTCGTTTAGGCGACTCAGGAGGAGATGCGCATGAGTGTTAGGTCGTTGAGTCACATCTGGTTAAGTCGTTGGGTCGGCTAGGCCTGATAGGTCGTAGGTCGGGGGGATCTCTTAAGTCGTGGACGACCTAAGGGGACGGGCGACCTAAGGTTTCAGCCTATAAATACACGTCTTTGGTTCACTTTTTGGCACCGGATTTTGAAGCGACGAAGTGCTGCCATTTTTAGAGCTCGACTACAACACTTCTTCATTTCTTTTCTCCACTCTAATCTAGTGCTTACATTCATCCAAGATTGAAGATCAAATCGAAGATCCAAGAGCCAAAGTTGAAGATCTCCATCCATTGAAGAGAGATTTCATGTTTGAAGCGGAATCTTCTCAGATCAAGCTAGATCCTTTGCTGTCCAGATCTGGAGTTGGTTGTTTTTGAGGTGTTTAGGTGATTTGGTGAGTGGTGGTTATCTCTCACACGGACCCAAAGGAGTAAATTGGATCAGTGGCTTGCTTGTGTGTTAAAGATAGCGATTTCATGCATTTTCCTTATGTCTGCATGTAGATCTATGGTTCATGATGATTCAACACCTATTTTACTATATTTTCACCTATGCAAGTTCATTCATCAAGTTGTAGGAATGTTGCTTAGAATTCATACTTATTAGATTTGGACTCTTTATTTACGAAATTGCCACTATTGCTGTAATTGTTTATTTAGATCTTGTTTGATTGATTACTTGGATTAATGTTTGATTTAATTTGATTAGTTGATTGATAACTTGATTTGGTCAAGTTGGTCGAAGATGATTCAAAAGCTAAGTGGAAAGGCTCTTGAATAAGGAAAGCTGCTTGTGGCATATGAAGCGAATGTTGAAGCTCATATGGATAGATTTGATCATGATGTCGGGATGGGACTTTGCTATGATGCGATAAGGCAAAGCATGATGTTGAGATAGGACTTTGCTATGATGCGATGAAGCAAAGCATGATGTGAGAAAGCCTTGGTTTAATCCAGACGGGATCATCCCAAGCACGTTGATAACTCGATGATGTGGTTCGAGTTTTTGGATAATGGTTGGCTTGAGAGGTGCTTGAGCTAGTATGAAAATAGTCGTCAAGGAGGATGACTAGAAGGCTGAGATCTCATCGTTATTGAAGGTTCTAGCATGCTCAAAGCAAGAGTACATTGGGACGGGCTGCGACGACGTCCCAGGCACGGGCTGCGACGACGTGCTAGTACTCTGGGCAGATTCGATAGTCCTAGGCACGGGCTGCGACGACGTGCGGAGTTATGTCTAGAAACGGGGTTACCATTAGCCCTTGGCGGATGGATGAGATAATGTGACAGTCATTCAATTAACAGTGAAATCAAGGCAATGATAACAGTGATAGCCAGAGTCATGGATGTTTGGATGTTTGGTTGTATCGTCGCTTGGGCCAAGAGCGATGTTTTCAGAGTGCTTATCTGATCTTGGTTTAGGCCTTGGGGATTTGTACTTGGAAAACATCGACCTTGACTCGAGTGATAATTGCTTTGCTTTGAATGTCTGAATTGCTATGTTTGCTTCTGCTTAGTGTGTCTGGGGGCTATCACTGTAGAAAGAGGTGGAGTGGGATGGTTGGGTTCCCATTCCTTTTACCCTTTATGCTCTTTTGGTATGTTTGATAGTTGATTTACTGCTCACTAGGACTTTTGTCTGACTCAAGGTTTTATGTTTAACTCTTATAACCTTGGGTTGTTCATCCATGTTGGGATGGGCAGACTAGGTAGCAGGTGACAGGTGCTGTTCTTAGTGGTCAACGCTGTTGATGACGAAGACGAGCTGGAGGCTTTTGCATATTGTTTTCTTACTATATGTACTGGATGTTCCGCTGTTTGTTTGATACTCTGAGTGTTATGTAGTGAGGCTTGATGTATTGACTATTCAGATGTTTGTAATAAACTACTATGAGTTTATATGATAAGATTCTGTTCAATGAGCTTCACTATGTATACCTTTCTATTGTATTTTATCCATGCGCTGTGAGTAATACGATAGACTATTTGTGTGTTTACCCTACCTTGATGATCGTCCATGGCGGCCTGGCTCACTTTTCAGCGCATTATTCCTTGTTTAAGTGCAGGAGTCTTGGGTGGTCGTCACATTTTGGTATCAGAGCTTTGGTTAATCGATTTTAGCCAACGCTCGCTGATGTAACTACGTATGAGAGACGTAATTGTATTTTTATGGATGATTACTATATATAATATAGTAGCTTAGAAGGATCTGAACTTATTATGCAGTTGTTTCCCCAGGGTATATTAATCATTTCTTTTAGATATTAGGAATGAGTCGAAGAGGGAGACCAGCTGCTAGAGGAGGGCGTGCTATTGAGGGGGCTGCTGATTATGCTTCTATGTTCGAGGCTATGATGACTTCGATCATGAGAAGGATGCCAGCTCCGGGGCCATCGGTAGATGTTGGAGTTCAAGTTCAAGCCCCAAGACCAGTGGATTTTTCTTAGTTGTGTAAAGATTATACTGCTCTTGGAGGAAAGGTTTTCTTGGGAACAAAATCAACCATAGAAGTCCAGAGATGGATAGATGCTTGTAGGAGGATCTTTGGTGATTTGGGAATTGGGGATGCAACTAAGAGAAAGCTTGCATCAATACAGCTTCAAGGAAGAGCTTCTGATTGGTGGAACTCTGTCACCATTGATACTCCAGAGGAAGAGATCACTTGGGGACAATTCCAAGCTAGATTTGAAGCTAAGTTCATTTCTACAGCTCAGAAATCTGTTCTTTTAAGAAGTTTGTAGATCTCAAGCAAGGTGGAAGACCAGTTCTTGAGTATGTTTCTGAGTTTGAAGCTTTGTCCAAGTATGCTCGGTCGTATATTGAATCCCCTTATCAGAAGAATGAGAAGTTTGTGACAGGCTTGGACACTTATTATGGGAGGCAGTTGGTGGATCATCTGGATGATCCATTTGAGAATCTTGTGGAGAAAGCTCTTAGGCATGAGAATTTGTTTCCTAAAGAAGGATCTGTTGTTGCTGTGACCAAGGAGCCAAAATGGAAACAAGAAGAGGAAGCAGCAGCAGCAGAAGGGTAAGGATGGCCAGAAGAAGCCGAAGGGTGAAGTGACCTGCTACAACTATCAGCAGAAGGGTCATCTCTCCCGGGATTGCAAGAAACCGAAAGTGCCGGCGAAGTGCCACAACTGTGACAAACCGGGGCATTTTAGGAAGGATTGTCCGGAACCGAGGAAGGACAAGCAGATTGTGCAAGCCTATGCTTTGGGGGATGTTCCATCATCTTTGAAAGCTCCTACTGTGGAAGAGAAAGGAAAGAGTGTGGTGGTTCAAGGTATTCTTTCCATTTGTGGTGTTCCAGTTAGGGTGTTGTTTGATACTGGAGCTTCGCATTCCTTTGTTTGTAATGAGTTGGTAGACCGGTTGGGTTTGGAACCGGATATTGTTGATAGACCATTGGTTGTGACTAATCCAGTTGGGGGTTCGTCTTGTTTGTGTATGGTATGTCGTGGTCTATTTGTATCGAGTCATGATTGCTCTTTTGTTTGTGATTGTTTTGTTCTGAACTTTGCGGGGTTCGAAATTATTTTGGGTATGGACTAGCTTAGGAAGTATGCGGCAAAGGTTGATTGCAAGAGGCTAGAGGTGACAGTCGAGAATGTGGAGGGGCGAAAGGTTGTGATACGATGTAAGCATGAGGAAGGCGTCCTCATGAGCTTCATGTATTCGCGGGTTGTTCCACGGGATGGACTGTCATCGGTGCCTATTGTGAATGGATTTGAGGATGTCTTTGACTAGGTCAAAGGGTTACCACCGCATAGAGAGATCGAGTTTCGTATCGATCTAGTTGAGGGAGCCAGACCCGTTGTGATGCCTCTTAGGCGGATGGCGCCTGGGGAACTGCAAGAGTTGAAGGTGCAAGTTGATGACCTTTTACAGAAAGGATTCATTCAGCGTAGTGTGTCCGAATGGGGTGCACCAGTTGTGTTCGCAACCAAAGCGGATGGATCGTTGAGGTTGTGTGTGGATTATCGTGAGCTGAATAAAGTGACTAAGAAGAACAAGTATCCATTGCCGAGAATAGATGACTTGTTTGATCAGCTTCACGAAGCTAAGGTGTTTTCTCAGATGGATTTGGCAACGGGATTTCACCAGTTGAGAGTAGCAAAGGATAGTGTTCCAAAGACTGCTTTTAGGACACCATCTGGTTCCTATGAGTGGCTGGTAATGCCGTTTGGATTGACCAATGCACCAGCATATTTTGTGGATCTTATGAATAGAGTGTTCAGAGATCAGTTGAACAAGTTCGTACTTGTGTTCGTGGATGATATTCTGATTTATTCCAGAATTGAGGAAGAGCACAAGACGCACTTGCGTATTGTTTTGGAGATCTTGCGAAAACAACAGCTGAGGGCTAAGTTTTCAAAGTGTCACTTCTGGAAGAGCGAAGTGAGGTTCTTAGGCCATGTTATTTCTGGAAATGGAATAGCGGTTGATCCCGCTAAGGTGGCAGCAATCCAGGATTGGGGTAGACCTAAGAATGCATCTGATGTGAGAAGTTTTCTTGGATTAGCAGGATATTATCGTCGGTTTGTCAAAGACTTTTCCAAGATAGCTGCACCGTTAACAGGATTGACGAAAAAGAACCAAGTGTTCAAATGGGATGCTAAGTGTGAGCAAGCTTTTGGAATCCTGAAAGAGCGACTGACAAGTGCTCCTGTTTTGACTATTCCAAGTGGGAATGATGAGATGGTGGTTTACACCGATGCATGTGGTACTGGACTTGGAGCAGTGCTAATGCAGAAGGATAAAGTTGTTGCATATGCAAGTCGACAACTGAAGCCGCATGAAAGGAATTATCCGACTCATGATTTGGAGTTAGCAGCGATTGTTTTTGCTCTGAAGATGTGGAGACATTACCTATTGGGAGTTCGATTCGAGTTGTTTACAGATCATAAGTCGTTGAAGTATCTGTTCTTCCAAAAGGATTTGAATCTTCGACAGCAACGATGGTTAGAGTTTTTAGCATCATATGATTTTGATATAGCCTATACTCCGGGAAAAGGTAATGCAGTGGCAGATGCGTTAAGTCGAAAACATGCAGGATTGGGAGCCATGTTTTCAGAATGGAAGAGTCTTGAGTATTTGGCTGAATTTGACTTTAGGCCTAGATGTGAATTGGAACCTGAGATGTTGGCAAACTTATCGATAAGGCCTACTCTAGTGGAAAGAATTGGCGAAAGCCAAAAGCGAGACGATAAGCTTGTCAAGATTATCCGTGATGTGGAATCTGGATCAGATCCAGAGAAGGATAAAGGATTCGAAGTCGATCGAGTGGGTTGGCTTCGGAAGCAAGGACGACTAGTTGTTCTCGATATAGATGGATTGAGAGATGAAGTTCTTAAGGAAAGTCATCACTCGAAATTGACAATTCATCCAGGAGGGAATAAGATGTATCGGGATATGAAGAGAACCTATTACTGGGAAGGTATGAAAAAGGATGTTGGAAATTTTATTTCCAAATGTATGAACTGCCAGTTGGTAAAAGCCGAGCAGAAGAAGCCAAGTGGATTGCTTCAGCCATTAGAAGTTCCTACATGGAAGTGGGAACAAATATCGATGGATTTTATCGATGGTCTACCTAGAACTAGGGCAGGAAATGAAGGGATTTGGGTCATCGTGGATCGATTGACTAAGAGTGCAAGATTCATTCCTGTTTGATCAACTAGGACTGCATCGAAATTGGCTGAGTTGTATGTTAAGTGGATAGTTCGATTCCATGGTATTCTGATATGCATGTAAATATGCATATTTTAACAGCCATATTTATTCTTTTTAAATTAAATAAATGATCATATTGGGTATTTTAACTTGTTTAAACCAAATTCAAATTATTTTCAAATTGTCACATATTCATCTTCATATAGGGACAAAATTGTCTTTTTTTGTGCATTTATTAATTTGTGAAAATTTAATTGAAAATTTCTATGTATTTTGTAGGAATTAAAATTCAAACACAAGTGGCTTCATGAAAATATATGTATGCACAATGGTGAATAGAACAAATGAAGATGGAAATAAGTCAAAGGCATGATAGTGGAGGACCCCACCTACCCACCTTTCTTCATGTACAAATTAGAAGCTAATCCACATGCTTATGGCCATTAAATCTTCATGCATACTTAATGGATGATTAGTGGAAGTTAATAGTTACTTGGTGACCACACTTCCTCCAAGGGCATTTTGGGTACTCCCCAAAAATATGTATTAGGGTTTCTAACTTGTATAAATACCCCTTATGTTTCATGTAGCCATCTCTTCTCTTAGTCTCTCTTAGGCCTCCTTCTCTTTAGTTTAGTTTAGATCAAATAAAAGAAAGCTCTCTTTCTCTTTTAATGGCTACTTAGCCAATTTTTATTTCTTGTAATCTTTTTTATTTTATGCAATTTAATATATGCTCTTTCCTTTTCATGTTCATTTACTTTCATGTTGTAGTGTAGTTTCTCTTATTTCATGCAAGTAGATTAGTTTTGTTTCTTTGCTTTGCTCTCTTTTTCTTTCTTTTTTGCTTTCATGTTGCTTTCTACATTTGTTTATTTGATAACAAATATGAGAGCTTAATCCCTACAATTTAGGGGTAATGAAGCTCTCTAGTATGTAGATGCAACATTTTGATGTTTATACTCTCTTTTTGTGCTTTAATGGAAACATTTGAAGTGGTTTAATGATGTTGTTTAGCTTTGAATTTGATAGTCTATGTTGTTCATAACAAATAGGCTATGCTTAAACAAACATAACACAAATTGCCTCTTCATCTAAATATGACTATGGCAAAGAAGTGAATGTTGAAATTGAAATTTGATAGCCTATATTTCTAAACAATAGTTAGTAGGCTATGCTTAAAATAGATTTTTATTTCAACTTTGTTGTCATATTTCATGAGATTTAAAAGTGTATTAGTGGTTGTGTTATAGTTTGATGGTTTATATTGAGCTAATTAATAGCACAAATATACCATACTTATGACAAGCACATCAACTAATTCACTAATGACAAGAAAAGAGAGATCATAACTTCATTTTGTTGATTTATGTGATCCAGAGAGTGGAAATTGCCTCTAAATTGTCTTAACACTCTCATATTTTTATCTATTTTCTTTTGTCATTTTTCTTCCTTTTTTTTTAGATAATCACTCTTCCAACTTTGGTTAATTTGATTGAGTAGATTTTTAAAATCATCAATTCCCTGCGGATCGACCCATATTCGCCGCGTGCTACATTCGTACACCGTGCGCTTGCGGTTATTTTTATCTCTAAATTCGTTCGATGGTTTTCTAAACCGATAGAATTTCCGTCGACGAACAAGTTTTTGGCGCCGTTGCCGGGGAATTGCTTCGATTTTGATTTTCTATTCTTCGGATTATTTTCGTTAGATTATATTGTGTGTTTGTTTTGTGTGTTGAGTGCATTTAAAAAAAATATTTGTGTGTTTGATTTGTGCTTGCATTTGTTTGTGTGTTTGTAGTTTTCATTTTGCATTTGAATTTCTATTTCCATAAAAAAAAAACTCAACAAACATTTCTCCAAATTTACATTGCATTTCATTTTCTGTTTTACAAACTTGCATTTCATTTACATTGAATTTCTATTTACATTTTACAATTCTCTATTACTGTTACATTGCCTCTGTTTACTGTTCTCTGCACAGTGATACAAGCCATTACCTTCATCTCTTCCCACCATATACTGTTCCATTCACTCCTCTGCTACAACTTCAGACAACCTGCTGCCTTCATATACTTCTGTCAATTCCATCACAATCTTCAAACCATCCTCCACCTCTTCATAACATCATAACATCCTCTGTCATCTCCAGAAACCAGGATTGCCTGCACACTTCTGTGCACCTCCCTTACCCACTGCCTATACTATCATCAACTACAGAATAAAATCTCAACATCCATTACTTCACCACAGTCATACATCTCCATATACAAACCATTCCTCTTGCATCTCCTACTGTCAAATACCACTTCACATAACCTATTCAAACTCCTCCGTCATACTGCTGCCTTTATTCCATTCGACAAGCCTACCTCTGTCACCTTCATACAACCACTTACCACCACTTCATCATTCCATACAAGCAGAGCACCACCCAAAGCTTCAAAACAGTCCAACTGACTGTAGCTCAACCACCTGAACATTACCCTACCATCATATTTCCATATAGATTTCATTAGCTACCATACAACACTTCTACAAACATTCCCAAATCCACTGCTTACCACAGACCAACCCCATCACCTGACTGCCAACTTCCACCCTCGCCATAACTTCAAACTCCAACCATCACAGACTTCATCAAACAACTCACCACCCTCCTCCAGTAACTGTCACTGGCCTCAACACTGCAGCACTTCAGTTGCTACAACCTACAAGTTCATTTACAACCCCACAATTCATCTCACTTACCACACTACTGCTCCAATCACTTGAACTGCTGCAATCTTGCTGCCGAAGAACTGCCAATCACCTTCATCAGCAAGCACGCGACCGATTGCTCAACCACCCAGTGCTCCTCTACACTTCAACCCTTACCTCTTCTAATCACATTCACAAACACACGTCATCCCCTACCATATACAACAATTACTCAATACTGCACCATCCATCCTCTGCTCGTCATCGACCTCAACAAACTACACAGCACTCTCCTCTGCACCCTGACAACACACAGCTACCTACCATCATCAGTGCTTCACCACAATCGCCTTCCACATCAACATACATATCTTCCTCCACTTCAACATTATTTTTGCCATCACTTCTGCATTGCAACACTGCCTTTTAGCCACTGGGGTCATATCACAGTCTCGAAACTTCATAAACCACAAAGCTGTTGCCATCATCTCACCAAACTCCAACAGCCCAACCTCACTGCTCGAATTCCACACTGCAGCACCATCACGCTGCAATCAAACAACCAGAACATCAATCGAACAAACTCCTTCCTCCTCCTACTGCCTGTTCATCTCCACGGCCAAATCATCCATCGCGACCAAAACCGACCCTTCCACACTTCAAAATCCACGAACCAGAAAAACTTCACCTTTTCTCCCAAATCGCCTCGAACTCGAAATCGCGACCTTCCTCACATCATTCAACTACAGGCATACTTAAACCAATTCATCTGTAATCGCCTCAGCCCACAGATAATTTCGAACTACCCTCGGCAACATAATCGAGTACGAGTCGCCTAGTTCGAGCATCGAATTCGAACACTCTAATACCCTAAACGCCTAAAATCGTGCTCGAGATAAATTTTCTTTTCTCTGAGTTGAATTTGATCGCACGAATAAGAATTTCTGAGTTAAGTTTGATTGAATATTTTAGTCGCTGCTTAGTTTGTTTAGGGTATTTTAACAGGAAAGAAAACATTTAGCAGAGTGGGCCGAGAATTATATGGGCTTAGATTTGTTTATTGTTTTGTTTTAAATCCTTTTCTTCTCTTTTGTCAAGTTACCAAAATTTTTTTAAAGAAAAAAAAATACAATTTTTTTTTTTAAGTAAAACCCTACTTTTAAATTTCCTTTCCAAAAAAAAAAACTTGTATATATCTTGTTTTTATTTCAGGGTGCCAAAGCAGAATTGCAGAAGGAGGAGACTTGCTTGCTAAAATAAATTGTTGGCTTCGAGCTTGCCAAAAAAAAAAAAAAACTGCTTGCTTATTTATAATTTTCTTTTTATTGTCCTTGCATTGTATATGTCTATTGCTTCTGTTTGTCTTGCATTGTTAGTTGCTTGCATTAACCCAAAAAAAAAAAATTCAAAATCAAAAGTAAAAACAAAATTTCAATCTAGTTGCATTATTAATACACGTTTTATTTCAGCTTTGCATTTCATCTTAGAATTTGATTAAATAATAACTCACTTAATTGTATATTGACAGTTGTCTTCTTTGAACGATTTAATTTCTTGGTGTCTAGGCTACGGCAGAGTAATAACCATTTATAAATATTACGGTGATTCGTAAATATTATAGTGATTGTTTCTCTTAAGGTACTTAAACCTTCGGCTGCATTGCTACGGTGATTCGTGGTGCACTGATAAATCCTGTCCGTTACCTGGCTAAGAATTATCTTGTTTATCTAAGACAATTTGTGATTATACAATTTTGGGTTAACTTAGGATAAATCATTTTTAATTAACCCTTGCATTCATTTAGTTGCATTTGTTCATGCATATTTGAAAAAAAAACAAAAAAAAATTTCAAAATCCAAAACTAAAAAAAATGTAAATATTCCTTTTTCTTTGAAATTTTTAGATCCTTTTCTTTGAAATTTCAAAAAAAAAAAAAATCCAAAAAAATTTAGAAAAACCAAAATTCAACAAAAAAAAATTGAAAAAACAAAACAAAAATCGATTTTCCTTTTTAAAAATAAATTTTCTTTGTAAATATTTTTCCGTTTGAAAATAAAAACCCAAAAAAAATTCTTGAAAATGTCCGTGTTTCCTTTTCCTCACTCACTTGAATTTAGTTGTGAAAATCAATATAATCCATATGAGTTCACTCCAAATTCGTATGGATATTTTAACAACAACTTTTGTTTAGACAATTCGAATTTTGAACCACAAAATTTCCAAAGTAATGGTCAACCCTCAACTCTTGAAAATTGCATTTCGTCATTACTTGAACTCTCTACGCAACAAAATCAAGAGATAAATGAGTTGTGCAATTCATATTTGTGCTATAACTCGAATCAAGGTTTTCAAAATAATCAAAATTTGAATTCACTTCAAAATTCAAATGATTTCGAGTGTAATCAATGCCAATTCAATTTCGAGTTTCAAGATGAATTTCAAAATAAAGACGAAAATGTAAATCAATTTTCAAATAATTTTGGCAATGGGAATTGTTTCACTAATGATACGATCGAAAACTTTGGTTATCAACAAATTCAAAATGAAAGTTTTCAAATTAATAACCATGAATTTGATTTTGTTGACCAAATGGAAAAAGATAACGGGGATTTATTACTTGAAAAATACAAAAAAATTCGTGAAAATCATAATCAAATCTCAACTTGCGAAGAATCAAATAACAATCTACCGTTTATCGAAATTGACAATTCTTGTTCTCAACAAGTCCAAATCAAAAAATTTCAAGTTAATAATTACAAATATGACTTTGTTGAGCAAATGAATGAAATTTATGATGATCACACAAATTTGTTGATTAAAACATTGGAAAATTTTCGTGAGAAACAAACTCAAATTTCAATGTGTGACGAGTCAAACGATAATCCATCTCTTACCCAAATCGATGATTTTCAAATGAAAACTTTTGAAATTGATAATGACGATCTTAATCAAGTTGTTGAAAATACGGTAATTGAGCTGGATTTCAATTCTTTTGAGGGTGAGAAACTCGATTTAAATTTCGATCTTCCTTTTTCTGAAAATTTGAATACACCAACTTTGAATTTTGAACTTGAGACATGTAATAAAGTTGTTGATAATCCAATAAAGGAAGACGAGTTTAATGAACATGAATTTTTTGGACTTTTGGATGACGAGTTGTTAAATTCCGAAGGGGAAGATGAAAATCACCATTTTGATTTTGAAATTGATAATTGTGAATATGTTTTCAATGATAAGCTTGAATTTCAAACTGGTGAAAATAAACTTGAACTTCAATCAATTGTTTTGTCGACCCTAAAAATCATCGAAAACAAAACAACTCGTTCAATTTTTAATAAAACAAAATTCATTTTTCCAAATCGACAATCAACTTTGAAATCTTTTACGAATTGGTTTTTCGTGCTTAAGCTGTGTCTCGTATACTTGGCGAGACAAATGAATCGGTTTTTGAAAGACCGTTTCATTTACTTTCTAACGGCATACTTTCTCATCTCTTGTAAATAATCATCTTTTCATTTTGAATTAAATAAAGGTTATGTTTTTTTAAAAAAAAAAATTCCTTTCACTTGGGTTGACTGTGGGGACACAGTCAAAATCAAGTGTGGGGGGAGACTCGTCTTCTTCTTGATTTTTTAGGATAAATTTTTCATTTTTTTTTCCAAAAACTCAAAAAAAAAAATTCAAAAACAAAAGAAGATTTTTTTTTTTTTAGCATTTTGATTTATTTTTAAAAGAAACACTATAAGATAAATATATGGTTTTGGTTTATTAAATTGAAATTTTTGGAAATTTATTTGTCTAAACAAAAATAAGAATGAAATTTGATTACAAATAATAATGGTTTAACTAGTATATAAGAAGATTCATATGTGTTAATTATGAAGTACATCCTAATTGAAAATCTTTGTTTTAAAAAGTGGTTGATTTAAAGTAAATGATATAACATTTTTTTTGTCTTCTAAGTTAAATGATGCTAAGATGATTTTGCAAAACTCTCTCTCTCTCTTAAAAAAATAAAAAATAAACAAAAAAATAATAACATCCAAGTATTCACTCTCATTTAAAAGTCCTCACGGTTATGCATGGGTGAATTACTTGGAATCTTTAATTATGTGCTTTCATACTCATTTAAAAGTCCTCACGGTTATGCATGTATGGAACACATTGTAAAAAAAAAAAAAACTTAATAAAAACCACCTATGGTCGATAGGTGTATGCACGAAAGTGTGTGCACTCGCCATGCTCTGTACTCCCCTCACATAAGCCCGAAAGGCGGTGCATGGGTGGTATATATGGCCTCAGTTTAGCTGAGCTAGGTGTGTAATTTTTCTTGCAAATAATGAGAGAGCAAGCAATTGAAATCCTAGCACTATTTTTACTTATTTGATTTGATTTGTTATTGAAAAGAAATGAAAATACCACTTTGATAAACTTTGATAATCAACTAAGGATCCATTTTATAATTACACTTTGTTATCAACCGAAACAACAAGTTAAACTATAGTCTATTTGATATGATAACTTGATTTTTGTTGGAAATTTTGACGAGTAAATGACATAAATTTTCAAGATAATAACCAAAACCTATATTTAACTTATTAGTGTCAATTTAAAAATAAATCCTTCATTTGTAAATATTTTCAAAATTTTGCATTCATCTTTTTGTAAATATATCTTGCATTTTGTAAATATTTTCATCTTGCATTTGGATTTTGTGGGTAGTATCCGCTGAAAACCCTCACGAGACAACACTCGTCCTACTGGGGACACC
This sequence comes from Allium cepa, assembly GCA_030765085.1. Classification (NCBI taxonomy): domain Eukaryota; kingdom Viridiplantae; phylum Streptophyta; class Magnoliopsida; order Asparagales; family Amaryllidaceae; genus Allium; species Allium cepa. Next base: position 865,863,944 of record CM060943.1, on the reverse strand, counting down.
CAGAGGTTTAACGGCTTATTGCATACGCTCGATGCAATCGTGCTCCCTACGAAAACGGATTTACCTTAGTTTTAGTTTATTCGAGGACGAATAAAAAGATAAGTGTGGGGGTATTTGATATGCATGTAAATGTGCATATTTTAACCACCATATTTATTCTTTTTAAATTAAATAAATGATCATATTGGGTATTTTAACTTGTTTAAACCAAATTCAAATTATTTTCAAATTGTCACATATTCATCTTCATATAGGGACAAAATTGTCTTTTTTTGTGCATTTATTAATTTGTGAAAATTTAATTGAAAATTTCTATGTATTTTGTAGGAATTAAAATTCAAACACAAGTGGCTTCATGAAAATATATGTATGCACAATGGTGAATAGAACAAATGAAGATGGAAATAATTCAAAGGCATGATAGTGGAGGACCCCACCTACCCACCTTTCTTCATGTACAAATTAGAAGCTAATCCACATGCTTATGGCCATTAAATCTTCATGCATACTTAATGGATGATTAGTGGAAGTTAATAGTTACTTGGTGACCACACTTCCTCCAAGGGCATTTTGGGTACTCCCCAAAAATATGTATTAGGGTTTCTAACTTGTATAAATACCCCTTATGTTTCATGTAGCCATCTCTTCTCTTAGTCTCTCTTAGGCCTCCTTCTCTTTAGTTTAGTTTAGATCAAATAAAAGAAACTCTCTTTCTCTTTTAATGGCTACTTAGCTAATTTTTATTTCTTGTAATCTTTTTTATTTTATGCAATTTAATATATGCTCTTTCCTTTTCATGTTCATTTACTTTCATGTTGTAGTGTAGTTTCTCTTATTTCATGCAAGTAGATTAGTTTTGTTTCTTTGCTTTGCTCTCTTTTTCTTTCTTTTTTGCTTTCATGTTGCTTTCTACATTTGTTTATTTGATAACAAATATGAGAGCTTAATCCCTACAATTTAGGGGTAATGAAGCTCTCTAGTATGTAGATGCAACATTTTGATGTTTATACTCTCTTTTTGTGCTTTAATGGAAACATTTGAAGTGGTTTAATGATGTTGTTTAGCTTTGAATCTGATAGTCTATGTTGTTCATAACAAATAGGCTATGCTTAAACAAACATAACACAAATTGCCTCTTCATCTAAATATGACTATGGCAAAGAAGTGAATGTTGAAATTGAAATTTGATAGCCTATATTTCTAAACAATAGTTAGTAGGCTATGCTTAAAATAGATTTTTATTTCAACTTTGTTGTCATATTTCATGAGATTTAAAAGTGTATTAGTGGTTGTGTTATAGTTTGATGGTTTATATTGAGCTAATTAATAGCACAAATATACCATACTTATGATAAGCACATCAACTAATTCACTAATGACAAGAAAAGAGAGATCATAACTTCATTTTGTTGATTTATGTGATCTAGAGAGTGGAAATTGCCTCTAAATTGTCTTAACACTCTCATATTTTTATCTATTTTCTTTTGTCATTTTTCTTCCTTTTTTTTTAGATAATCACTCTTCCAACTTTGGTTAATTTGATTGAGTAGATTTTTAAAATCATCAATTCCCTGCGGATCGATCCGTATTCGCCGCGTGCTACATTCGTACACCGTGCGCTTGCGGTTATTTTTATCTCTAAATTCGTTCGATGGTTTTCTAAACCGATAGAATTTCCGTCGACGAACATATTTCGAAGAGTATAGTGAGCGATCGAGACCCATTGTTCACTAGTGAATTTTGGAAGAGCTTCCAGGGAGTTTTGGGAACCGAGTTGTGTTTGAGTACAGCTTATCACCCCCAAACAGTTGGTCAGACCGAGAGAGTCAACCGAGTTTTGGAAGATCTCCTTAGAGCTTGTGTTTTAGATTTCGGAGGATCATGGGAAGATCATCTTCATTTGGTGGAATTTGCATATAATAACAGTTACCAGTCAAGTATTGGTATGGCACCGTATGAAGCATTGTATGGAAGACCGTGTAACTCTCCGACATGTTGGTTGGAAACTGGAGAAAAGTTAATACTTGGGCCAGAAATGATTCGACAGACTTCGGATTGTATAGAGACCATTCGGCGACGAATGAAGGCAGCTCAAGACCGTCAGAAAAGTTATGCCGATAAGCGTCGTAAGGACTTGGAATACGGCGTAGGTGATATGGTTTTTGTGAAGATTTCTCCACTAAAGAATGTTATTTGATTCGGGAAGAAAGGAAAATTGGCTTCGAGATTTGTTGGACCATTCCCGATTATTGAGCGAATTGGAAAGCTCGCTTAGAAGTTGGAATTACCAGAAAAGATGTCGGGTGTGCATAATGTTTTTCATGTATCGTATCTACGGAGGTATGTGCACGACTCGAATACAGTGGTTTCTGCTGATAACTGTGAAGATTTAGAAGTTGATCTAGTTGTTACGAGACCTCGTAAGCCGCTTCGTGTTGTTGAAACCGACACGAAACAACTTAGGAGGAAGACAATTACGTTGCTCAAGATACAATGGAGTGATGATGTTAATGACTGTACATGGGAGGAGGAAGAGAGGATGAAAGCAGCTCATCCTGAACTCTTCGAGGTATGGCCCTAAGGTGTCGTGACATCTCATGAATTTGTAACTTGTTCTACTCTTAGAATTCTGCATGCTAGGCTAGAAATTGGATGCATGGTTTGCTGATTGCTATGGATGGTAGGCATGCAGAATAGTTTTGGATGCTCTTGTTAGTTTGGAATTTCGGGGGAGAAATTCCTAAGGGGGAGAGAATGTAACGACCCGTATTTTTACGGATCGAAAGATTGTAAAACTGTCGACATTAAGTCGTTGATGTTGTTAAGTCGTATAGAGTCTGAGTCGACCAAAGCTTAAGTCGTGTGGAAGTTAACCCGTGTGGTGCTTAAGTCGTGGGTAGCTTGGGTCGTATGGAAGTTAGGTTAGATGGAGCGACATATAGAAGTAACGACCTATGCATTTTAAGCAAGTTAAGGGAAAGGTCGTTAACGAGTTAAGAGATAGGTCGTGGACGAGTTAAGGAATGGAGCGACCTATAAGTTTGAACGAGTTAGCGTGTTAGTGTTAGAACGAGTTAACGGTTTAGTGGATAGAGCGACTTAAGTTGGTTAGCGGGTTAGTGGATTGAGTGACTCATAGAATTAGATGACTTAAGGAAGTTAGGTTGTTGGGCGACCTAAGGAAGGTCGCTATGTATATTTAGGTCGTAGACGACTTACGTTAAAGACGTTAGGTCGCTGAGTCGTGTGAGCGACTTAGTGGTAGGTCGTAACTCGCATACGAGTTAAGTCGCGCATCTCAGTTAGGTCGCGTGCATATTGAGTCGTCTCTTGTGTTAAGTCGTAAGTCGTTAAGACCTTGTGTTTGTGATAGGTCGGGGTCTGTTTTAGGCCGTTAGGTAGTTAGGTCGTCTAGGCGACTCAGGAGGAGATGCGCATGAGTGTTAGGTCGTTGAGTCACATCTGGTTAAGTCATTGGGTCGGCTAGGCCTGATAGGTCGTAGGTCGGGGGGATCTCTTAAGTCGTGGACGACGTAAGGGGACGGACGACCTAAGGTTTCAGCCTATAAATACACGTCTTTGGTTCACTTTTTGGCACCGGATTTTGAAGCGACGAAGTGCTGCCATTTTTAGAGCTCGACTACAACACTTCTTCATTTCTTTTCTCCACTCTAATCTAGTTCTTACATTCATCCAAGATTGAAGATCAAATCTAAGATCCAAGAGCCAAAGTTGAAGATCTCCATCCATTGAAGAGAGATTTCATCGTTTGAAGCGGAATCTTCTCGGATCAAGCTAGATCCTTTACTGTCCAGATCTGGAGTTGGTTGTTTTTAAGGTGTTTAGGTGATTTGGTGAGTGGTGGTTATCTCTCACACGGACCCAAAGGAGTATATTGGATCGGTGGCTTGCTTGTGTGTTAAAGATAGCGATTTCATGCATTTTCCTTAAGTCTGCATGTAGATCTATGGTTCGTGATGATTCAACACCTATTTTACTATATGTTCACCTATGCAAGTTCATTCATCAAGTTGTAGGAATGTTGCTTAGAATTCATACTTATTAGATTTGGACTCTTTATTTACGAAATTGCCATTATTGCTGTAATTGTTTATTTAGATCTTGTTTGATTGATTACTTGGATTAATGTTTTATATAATTGATTAGTTGATTGATAACTTGATTTGGTCAAGTTGGTCGAAGATGAGTCAAAAGCTAAGTGGAAAGGCTCTTGAATACGGAAAGCTCCTTGTGGCATATGAAGCGAATGTTGAAGCTCATATGGATAGATTTGATCATGATGTCGGGATGGGACTTTGCTATGATGCGATAAGGCAAAGCATGATGTTGAGATAGGACTTTGCTATGATGCGATGAAGCAAAGAATGATGTGAGAAAGCCTTGGTTTAGTCCAGACGGGATCATCCCAAGAACGTTGATAATTCGATGATGTGGTTCGAGTTTGTGGATAATGGTTGGCTTGAGAGGCGCTTGAGCTAGTATGAAAATAGTCGTCAAGGAGGATGACTAGAAGGCTGAGATCTCATCGTTATTGAAGGTTCTAGCATGCTCAAAGCAAGAGTACGTTGGGACGGGCAGCGACGACGTCCCTGGCACGGGCTGTGACGACGTGCTAGTACTCTGGGCAGATTCGATAGTCATAGGCACGGGCTGCGACGACGTGCGGAGTTATGTCTAGAACCGGGGTTACCATTAGCCCTTGGCGGATGGATGAGATAATGTGACGGTCATTCAATTAACGGTGAAATCAAGGCAATGATAACAGTGATAGCCAGAGTCATGGATGTTTGGATGTTTGGTTGTATCGTCGCTTGGGCCAAAGCGATGTTTTCAGAGTGCTTATCTGATCTTGGTTTAGGCCTTGGGGGTTTGTACTTGGAAAACATCAACCTTGACTCGAGTGATAATTGCTTTGCTTTGATTGTCTGAATTGCTATGTTTACTTCTGCTTAGTGTGTCTGGGGGCTATCACTGCAGAAAGAGGTGGAGTGGGATGGTTCGGTTCCCTTTCCTTTTACCCTTTATGCTCTTTTGGTATGTTTGATAGTTGATTTACTGCTCACTAGGACTTTTGTCTGACTCAAGGTTTTATGTTTAACTCTTATTACCTTGGGCTGTTCATCCATGTTGGGATGGGCAGACTAGGTAGTAGGTGACAGGTGCTGTTCTTAGTGGTCAACGCTGTTGATGACGAAGACGAGCTGGAGGCTTTTGCATATTGTTTTCTTACTATATGCACTGGATGTTCCGCTGTTTGTTTGATACTCTGAGTGTTATGTAGTGAGGCGTGATGTATTGACTATTCAGATGTTTGTAATAAACTACTATGAGTTTATATGATAAGATTCTGTTCAATGAGCTTCACTATGTATACCTTTCTATTGTATTTTATCCCTGCGCTATGAGTAATACGATAGACTATTTTTGTATTTTCCCTACCTTGATGATCGTCCATGGCGGCCTGGCTCACTTTTAAGCGAATTATTCCTTGTTTAAGTGCAGGAGTCTTGGGCGGTCGTCACAAATACCAAACCCATAACAACATCCAACTTTCACCACCACAACCTTGTTTTCTAACCGCCACCTTCACCCTTACCCACTGTCGCGCACATCCACATCGACACCCTCCACGTCAACCAAGCATAGCCACAACACCTAGTTTCCCCCATCATTTCTAAACTACCCCTTCCAAGACTCACCACAACCCACCACTTCCTAAACGGCACGTCAAATTGCTCGTGTCTTTCCATCATGTCATCCATCACCGCCTCGTCGATCACAACTTCTCCTCTTTGGTGTCGCTGTTTTCCCCTTCTCAGCCAAGAGCAGCCAATGATCTCCACATAACCCTTCGCCTTCTCCAGCTAATAGCCCAAATATCATCAGCCTCTCCATCTATGAATATATATATAATGGTGTTTTATTTGATTTTTCCAAATTTAAAAATATTTGAAGTTATATATATATATATATATATAACACATATTATAAAGCTTGTTGTGCATGTTTTAATAAATATTATAAAGTTTATAAACTTTGCTTACATAAATATATGTTATGTTAATGTTACTATATGTGTGTATTTTATAAGCTTATTTGTTTTAAATTTATGATTTTAAGATAGATTTTATAATAAGCTTATTATATATATATTATGTTTAAAATTTTATTTGAAGAATTTTGAATGGAAATTGATGTGTTTTAAGAAATGTTGTTTTAGATGAAATTTATATATATATATATTATGAAGATTTTATTTTGGAAGGTTTTATTTTAATTTTGATATGCGTTTTAAATTAAAAAATGTTTTTTTTTGAAATATATATAGATTTTACCCAATGTGTGTTTAAAACAAATAAGTATTTCAAAATATATATATATATATAGCTTATATATATAAGTTTAGTTATAAAGAATTTTCATCGAATCCATCGAGTTGAAGGTTGTGCCAACTTTGCTTCACTTTGCCTTGGATTTTGTCATAGAGTTCGTGATTCAAAACTCATAGCTTGTCATGTTGTATAATTTCTCTAGCCTCGAAAGTTGAGAAATCACTCACGATTAACATTCTTATATATAGTAAATTTAATTCACATAGATGACGATTGATGTGAAGGCCCACAAATCCATGCCCTTTTGAGTTGATGATTGTTCACCTCAACTCAACTCAAAATGGATGGAAATATGAGTCTTTAGGGTAAGAAGAAGGGTAGAAGAAGAAATAGAAACAACAACACAGAATCTCACAATCGCAGTGGAACAAAATAATATATATATATATATATATACATAATAATAACAAATTTTATACAAAATAATCTGTTACTTTTGATATTTACAATCATCAGAGTACACCAAATAATGCATCAATCTAGACGTTATAATAACCAATGCTCACAAAGCGGAATATAACAAGTACGTGATATACGTCATAAATCCCTTAGCTCGTCTCTTAAGCTCCATAGCATCCTAAACTGAATCTATAATACTCGATCTGAACCGAGCATTATAATAAAATAACACCCGAGTAAGTCTAGAAAACCAGCATGAGAAAACATACTCAATTTGAATTATTAGCTTTCAAAATACTTTGGAAACAAAGGTATCTCGTAAGTCCACGTCACAAATTTACATAGAATGGTCATCTTCCTCCAATGACGTTGTTCAGATAGCATTCCTTCATGCAAGTTATCCTGGTCGGGACAAACTAAATCACTCTCTTCATCGTCTTCAAGGTATTCATTCGTAACGTTCAAACCAGATCGAAGTGTGTGATGCCCCACCTTTATGCTCACGCTAGCCAAGGACACTATGGGGGTAATGCCATCAACTAGCATGAAGAATATGGCTGTTTAGGAGCGAGGAGCGACCATTTATGTGGTTGTTTTGTACGAGTACCGATATGACAGATAGTATCACGTGTAGTTTGTTTCAAGAGGAAATTTGACACATCAATTACAAACTCAAAACTACAACACAGTGGCTATGTGATCTTCAGAAACAAATATAAAATAAGCATAACACAAAATCAGTCACAGATAATCATATCACTAAGGCGGAAACAGATATGAATACAACACATAAAAGTGTACATCAAAGTAGTGGTCATAAAAGATCCACTACACCACAAAAGAATATGTACAAGCGTTAAACAAAGGAATATGTATACAACATGAAGTCTTTATCTCGAATGTATAAAAGCAAAAAATACTAAGCTAAGTAGTTACCAAAAGTTAGATGACGGGCCCTGATAAGAAGTCAAGTAGAAGCACCTGAAATACCTCTGTCTGATCCTAGTATTGTTTAAAAAGAAAATAATAAACGGATCAGTCTAGCAATAAATATCATATAAAATGAGATAGGACAAGAGATATGAAAAAATGTATGATAACAATAATACCATACTCTGATAAACATATATTAGATAAAACAAAAATCATACAATATCTCAAATTTCCTCAAACACCAAAAAGAATGTCATATTTCTTTATTTTATTTACCAAACCCCAAATATTGAAAATAAATATCATTGTGAATCACAAAAATTGGTGAAACACAAATTCTAGAAATCGTCAATTAGAAAACCATAAATCGCAAAGGGGGAGGCCTATCAAAAACAGAAGCATGAAAACTCACCAATACTTGTATAAAAAACGGGACGTTATCCCATGAAAATACGGGGTATTGTCCCATCTTGGGGATAGATATGCTGAATATAAGCGCACCTAAAAAGATACATCCCATGCATAGTCGAACATCGACGCACCTGAAAAGGTACGCCACATGCACATACCTATTGAGCCGAACATCGACACACCTAAAAAGATACGCCCCATGTACCAAACTCATTTAGCCGATTTCTCCACGAACATACAAAAAGACCAGAGGTCGCTAGCCGTTAAAAATGGAATGAAGCTCCATAAAACTGGGTACAATCCCCTACGTGGACATTGAGACATCGCATATCGCCTGTCTAAACCATAAAATGATCACCATTGATCAATAAGAAGTGTTAATTACACTAAGCTAGTAAATAAATGAGTTTAGCTTCATGTCCCATAACCACTGGCTTAACTTAAATATTTATAAACAAATTGTAGATTACCACTCAAAAATTGTCACAAAATTTCAATCGACCAAATCCAAGAATTAACCATCAAAGAAAACACAAGCATTTCATGCCACTTGTTTTGCTAAGTCGTTTAATTGGATTTCTCATATGAGTGAGGTAAAGGTTTGTATATTCTAATAGATTGGAAATGGTTTTAAAAACGAGTTTTGTATCAAAAGTAACATTGATATCTTTTATGTGAAAGATTTTGAGTATTTGTTACGAGTATAGAAACTTTTGTATTTTAAAGCGACAAATCATAGAAATGATTGTAAAAAAAAAACATTCGCCAAAAATTCACATTCGATGACGTGAATCAAAACCATAGAAATCGATATCAAATCTAACAAATGGATATTCCTAAAAATCCAGAAAGAAGTCATCAAAGTCAATAAAAGTGATAACAACTAATCAGATCAACCAAAAATCTATAAAATGGAAATCCATATAGAAATAGGCAATTTCCTTCGATATACCAGTGTCAGACTTCTGGTGGTTTACCCAGATGTCTGAGCTGAAGGTCTGGAATTTTCTTCTAGATCACCCAGATGTCTGGGAAAGAACCTCAGTCGTCTGAGCTGAAAGACTGGATTTTTTATTCCGTAGCTCCATACGTCTGAGCATACTACCAGATGTCTGAGCTCAAGCTCAGGGCAATATTTTGCCAAGGCCATTGATGGCTAAATCAACTCCGAAGTAATCGAATGAGTGACGAAGGTTAAGAATTCATACCAAGCGACAACCCAACCCCATCAACCCGTCAATACACTCCGAATAACATGTCCAAACATCCACATAAGGATTTTCATATATTTTGACTTCCAAATACCAAAAATTTCAAATTCGCCAAACCAATTCAATTCAGAAGCAAACAAACATGAAATAGATATTAGGAATCCATACCTTAACAACTATCAAAGGCATACACATAGATGTGAGTTCAAGAACTCACCTTTAAACCCAAAAACAACGAATGAGAAGCTCTAAAACAAAGCAAGGCCGATTCCTCTTCAACAAGGCCTCAAAAATCCGTAATCTATTATCAAATGAATTGAATTTCCTAGGTTAGGGTTTAAGATTTTATGAAAATTGGAGAGAATGAGGTGGAGAAGAAGAGGATGCTTACCTTAGCTTCTTTTTGATTTTGGAGCATGAATCTTGAATTTCCTAGTAATCTAGGGCTTAGGAATTTTAATTTCCCTTTCTTTCCCCATTTTCCTTTTGCTTGATTGTTAGGAAATAATAAAATGAATGAAGAGGAGTAGGAGGAGTTAGGGTAGCAAATGATTTTGTGGGCTGAAACCCAAACCCAAATCCCAGTAGAAAAATAGCAAAATTCTGCTCAACTCCAAACAAATTGATATCTATACTCAAAATGGTTGTTAACGCCATTTTGAACTCAATATAAGTAGTCTTGGGTCCTAATTCGACTGTTTTCAAAAAGTAGAATTTTGGACTTTAATTCGACTAACGATGCTACATTTAAATTTCAACATTTAAATATATAACCACAAAATATGCGTGTTGTTACAAAGTGGTTTTCGGATAATTAAACCCGATTCTGGTCTCTTCAAGACGATTAACGAAAATTGGCCAATATCGATAGTCGTTTATTTAAATATCAATAAACATCCAAAAGACATCATCTGGCCTAAATATAATTTTTTTCCTAAAATGTTTACTTTCTAAATATCTTTAAAGACTTATCAATTTTTTTTCAAAATTTGAAACAAATTTTCAAATATTAAAATCCGATATAGGACACTTTCCACACCCCAACACTTAGAAATATTTCCATATTTCTATTTTCTATACTTAGAAAAATATTAAAAGTCTATTTTTTCGAAATCCTCTCAATAATAGTGTTCCAGAGGGTTATTCCATAACTTATCCCAAAAATATATGAAATCAAAAATAAATTCCCTCTTTTCATAATCATATCCTTTTATAAGCCCCTTTTAAAATCCCAAGAGAATTTATAAATTAGCTTTTCCAATTACTTCAAACTATATATATACACATATAATATTTAAAGATTAATTGTTTATTTTTAAAACATGTTCAAGTAATTGTTTAAAAATATCGGAAACAATTTTATAACATTAATAACCCGTATTTAGTTAAACAAATATGTTTTCAAAGCTGATTTTTTTAGAAGTTGGAATTTACTAAAATAACTACTTTATATTTAATAATCTACTTACCAAGTATTCAAATCATAACTAGTTTAAGATTCATATTTTATAAAATGACAAAATTTTCCTTTTGAAACAAACTCACTTCTTGAAACTAAAAATATATTTTAAAATCTTCAATAACTAATTTAATTTATACTTCCTTTCGATTTCACAACATATCGATTTATCTTCGCTTCCCTAACCATTCCCACTTCAAAGATAGAATCTTCCATTTTTCTCAACCTTTTTTCCATTATCTAATATAAATTCCCCTTATAAATCAATATTCCTAATTATCATTTGACATCAAATTTTTTCATTATAAACATCGTTTATCAATTCTATAACCCCTTTGGTTTTACCTATTTATAAAAACAAATCTCATTTATAAAAATCCATTTATAAAATTATTTCTTATAAATACCATTATTACTTCCAACTAATTTTCAATTCTGATTTTAACTCCTTTTTATTTCCAGAATATCACTTAAAATCCCTTTTATATAATTCATTTTTAAAAATTACCAATTCCAATATATACATATATATATATATATATATTATAAATTCCCTTCAATTCCATAAATTAAAAAAATATTTATAGCATTTAAATTATCAAAATTTGGGCCAATGCTACAATAGCATCCAATAACTCCAATCACTACAATATTCTAATATAGATTATTCTACACAAATCACTTATCACTATATATGAAAAATAAACACAAATTTGAGGAATCCACTTGGATCCCTCCAACCCGTTTCCCTACATCCACAGATGTTAATACAACTTACAATAAATACCAATCCCACTTTGAGGAGGATATCGTGGTATATAGGGTCATCCGCTATTATGCGGGGTGCGTAAGGTCTCATCCGCTATAATGTGCGGGAATATCACTCTAACATACATACACTCCTTTATATATATTTAATATCCAGGAGAAAAATTTATAGACACAACCAGCATTCAACATTTTATTCTAGCCGTTTAAAATAGAACTAGTAATCCAAAAGAGTGAGAATTTTATCACCATGATTTTTAATATCAGTCCATTTCAAATTTAATCTATTATATAGTATTTGCTGCTACGAATCCCACGTGACTCATTACGTTAATTTTGGACCTTGTATAAAAGTTTTATGAATTTTTTTAAGTTAACGAATTTAAATTATATAATTATACATGTTTAATCACAAAAAAGTAGAATGTTACCCTCATTAACGACCCCTCGCCACCATTTTCCTTGCTTTGTCTACCATAGCCGCGCCCTTCTCGACCTTCCAACAGCCAAACCACCTCACTTTTGCTCGCCATTGCCTCGCAATCGAGGTCGATAAGCCAAACTCACCACTGTCGTGATCCTCCCCACCCATTTGCTTCTCCATCAAGAGCTTATCAGCTCATCGCCATTGAAACTCTAGCCCCAATCGAACTCTAAACTTTCGGTCCCCACCGATGCTAGCTTAGGAGCGACTCCAATCCCTAGGCGGCAGTCCCCTTCTCTCGTCATCATCATCTACGCGCATGCTCTCGAGCCACCCACGTCACGGCTACCCCTCCTTTATCCTCATGCGATAATATAGTCGCCTCTCATACACGGCTCTTGGTCATGACTTCGCCCACCATTGATCGACGCCGCCTTCCAAGCTTGCGCCTCCATCGTGAGCTCATTCTTGTTCGACTATATATATATATATATATATATATATATATATAAATGAATGGTATCGTTTTAGATTGAAATTGAAGATCGAAAAGGAAAAAGTCACGGTTTTATTTCTGTATTGAAAAAAAGAAAAGGAGGCCGGGCTTTTAAAACATAAAGAAGAAGGCCGTATGCAATATTTTTTTCTTCGGATACGAGGTGGAAAGGTATACGCGATTCGATTTTTGCGTGAGGGAATAAGCTATGTTTTGAAAGGATGAATGACAGCTCGATTTGATTTTGACTGCCAAATATATATATATGTTTATTTGTGTGTGTGTTTGTTAATATAACTTCCAATATATATATGTATATTTGTGTGTGTGTGTTTGTTAATTTATAATGTTATATCTCTATTTCGAATGCAATGGAAAAGGTTTCGAGTCCTAATTCGATGGTATGGAGAAGATAGCTTTTTGAACCCAATTATTAAAATGAATTCTCGATATTAAGTTCAATGCATTTCTATCCCGTACGACCAAACGATAACTCCAAACACTACAAAATTGGAAATTTGATAATAATACTATATTACAGATTCAATGGAACTGGTTTTGTCGAATTTTGAGACTATGCCTTAGATCACTATTTTTAAATGTCAATTTAAACAAACTATTTTAAAATTGAACTTATCACTTTTAAATTCAATTTAAAACTTTCATTATCTTTACTATTATTAATGTAAATTTTCCAAGCCTTTAAATTATTTTATCGAGCTTTAAAACTTGAGATTCAATAATTTAACAAAATTCCAATTATTAAATTCAAAAATTTAATTATCCAATAAATCTTTACATTTGAAATTCAAGTAAAATATTAGCTATTAAATATTTAAAATCAATCTATAATTCAAAATCAATATTTAAAACCATTTAAAAATTCCAAATCAAATCTCAAAAAATCCAGGTCGTTGCGTTCCTCCCCCCTTAAAAAAATTTCATCCCCGAAATTGCTAAGGGAGATGAATGCTCCAAACCCATTAACTTTTCAAAACCCACTTAGTGAGAACTCGATATACTCTTTTCTAATACTATTACTTCAACCAAAAAAAGGGGTTTGTCATCTTCTCGTTCAAATCCTACATTTTCGTTATAATTTGGAAATCAACTTTACGTTAACAAAAATATTCCAAAAATTTTCAAAATTTTTCTAACACCCTAAATTTCTGAATTTTTTGGCGGAGTCTCCTTTTTGTGGAGGACCTTTTGCAATACGACAAGAGATATAAATATATACACAACAGTCCACACGGTCGAGAAACCAAATATATAACAATATTTCATATTTTTGCCGTATTTAATCCGAAAACGTACCTTGTTTAGCATTCTTAAGCAAGCGGCTTATTTTAATTTGCAATTCGCGCAATCAAAGTCAAGCAAAACAGCTCCAGATACCTGTACTTACTCAGTTTAAACACGTAAGTACCAATTATATGAAATCAATGACATTTCGCTTATTTAAATGGTTTAAACACACATGTGCCACAAGCAATTTATAATGTCCCAATACCAACTTAATTGCTTTCACTCGATTTTTCATACCATTCCATTTAATTAGAGTGATTTACAGCAAAATTATTTGCATTCAATTTATTTTAAAACCAAACAAACTCATACAATTCCAAATTGATTAAAAATCAATCTGTTTACTTCCTATTGATTTACAGGAATTTTATTTACCTTCGATTACGCCGAATGACAAATGTTTCCATCAAAGTTTGAAGATAATTACCTAAAAGGATTACCGTTTCATTTTATCACTATTTTAAATTGATCCAACTCAATTTATATTTAATTCTATTCCATTTTAAATTGACCTTCAATCAATTTACTTACATTCCCTTCATAACCACTTTCATTGCTTTCAAATCAATTTACTTACTCTCTTTCTGCCTAAGTCTGCGGAACGAACGGATTTTGAAGGTGTTCAGTAACTATCAAAGAAAATGAATGAAATAGGAATTCTTTCTCTCAAAGCCTCACAGCCTTCGTCTTATTTTATTGCACTAGCATTCCGATGCAAGAACGAAGGTGAGCCATGTCGCGCGCACTCATAACGGAAACGTGGAATATTTTCGAAATTCAAATTGATAGTAATTCCAGCTAGAAATAAGCAAGTCGCTACGCACCCCCCGTTTGTCGCGCCTAGGAAAGAAATGACAAATCCAAACTATTCTTTATGAATGATTTCAAGTTCGGGGCGATGAAATCACAAATACCAATCCGAGCCGTTCCCATTTCGGACTACTCGACGGTGGGCTTACTTTGTGATTGAACCAGCAAGTCTTCTATTCATCAGTATTCACATAGTGAACACCAGAGTTTATTGTGAAATGGCAGCAAAGAAATTGCTTTATTTAGCTCGGAATCATTCAATACTAATTTGTTGAATAATTATTTCACATATTTGCTCGAATCCAATCTTCTATTAAATATTAACTTAAGTTAATTTATTTACTTCAATCATTTTAACCAAACAACTTAAATTCATTTCTATTGCAACAGATTCTATTTCAAACCATTGTTTTGATCTTTATTCAATCAAATTCCATTAATTTAATTAGTCCATTCATCTCATCCATATCAATTTTAGTTCCATATTTGAATTCATTCTCGAATTTGTTAAAATAATATTCAATGCTATATTAAATTTACTTGTACTCATATTGGATTTATTTGCAACTCAAACCATTTCTACTTCAATTCAATTCCATTTATTCGACATGTTTCGAATTATATTTAATTTACGTACAATCTAAGTATTTACAAGTCAAGTTTCATTTCCAAAATCCATTTCTACTCACAATCCAATTTTTTTTATTCAACCTAATTAGTATCCATTCTATATTCAATTAACTAATTAGTTATCTAATTAGTTCACTCCCAATTCATAATTCAATATCTGATTTTATTTCAAAAATCACTTCAATAAATTTTCTCGAGTTCAGTTTTATTTTATAATTCAAGTTTGGATTATTATTTCATCCCAAAAATATCAATCTCATTTTATTTTGGATTATCTATTTTAATTTTCAATTTTATAAGTCACACAACATTTTTTTTTCCATTTCCATCAATCTATACTCGAATATATTCACCTTAAGTTTTCTCTCGAGATTATACATCCATTTATGGCCCAAGTATATTTTTATTCAATTTATTTCAATTTTTATAAGTTATTGAAATTTATTTATTCGAATTAAATTTTTCACTTGAATTTATTTTCATTCAAAATTCATCCATATGGTTATATAGTCACTTTGTAATTTATATTTCCATATTTTAACTCAATCCCTTATAACTCAAATCCATTTCAACCTTTTGTTTATATTTTGATTCCTCTTTATTTAACATTTCAAAACCAAATTCGAATTACTTACACTTAAGTTAAATTCAGTCTAAACAATTTTATTTCTAATTCCTACAATCTAAATCAAGTGTGGTATCAACTCCAATCTCTAATATTACCACTTCCTTAATTATATTGATATAGCAATTTATTATCTCAATTCCTAATAAATTTATGTGAGGACGCAGAATTTTTTGATATTTGAAATTAGAATATTTAATTGATTTTAAATATTTAAAAGTTAATTTTTAACTTGAATTTCAAATATAACTATTGATTGGGTAATTAAATTATTGAATTTAATAATTAGAAGTTGGGTAAGATATTGAATCTTGATTTTTAAGCTCACTAAAAATAATTGAAGGGTTGTAAAATTTATATTAATAATACTGAATAATGAAACTTTTAAAATTGAATTTAAAGTGGTTTGTTCAGTTTTGAAATATATCGTTTAAATTGACGTTTCAAAATAGCCTTCTGAGACACAATCTCGGATTTCGACGAAACAAGTTCCATTGGATCTGCAATAGTGCATTATTATCGGATTTCAAGTTTCGTAGAGTTTGGAATTATCGTGTGATCGTACATGACATAAACACCTAGAAATAATTAATTGAATTCAATATAACTGGGTTCAAAACACTATCTTCTCCATACAATCGAATTTGGACTTGAAACCTTTTCCATTGCGTTCAAAATAGGGGCATAACATTACCAACGCCTAGCGGCATGCCTCGATAGGAGTTTGAGATTTTAAGTTGCATTTTCGACCCGATTTAGATTTAAATAAATTATATATATGTTTGACTGGTCAAAAAATTTCACATCAGCATTTTTCAATTCTCACTTCAAATCACCGTAGCAAGTTGGTTGTAGCATGTAAACTTCTCTTTCTATTCCCTCCGGCTATTCTTTTGAAAATGCAACCATTTTAACAAAAATAGTAATAATGTTAAAAGCATTTCATGGGAAATATATAGTTATATATGTATGCCTGCAAGCATCGGCCCTCCCCATTTCTTTCTTTTCCAGTAAATCTTTTTGCCATGGCCGATACTATACAAAAGGAGTTTAAAATGTCGTTCGATAAAAGCACGCCTTTCATTCCTCCTCAAAATTCAAAACAAAATCATTCCTGTTCAAAGAAAAATAGATACATAAATCGCGACATCCTTGCGAAGTTTTAGTCGATCTCGAGCGAGGCCTTAGGGTGAGGCCGCAATAGGCATGCAAGGGAGGGGTGGTTGCGAGAATAGTCTGGTGGATAGCTTAGGCGAGATCGCAACATTTGGGAAGGGGAATCGAGCAACTCACGGAACGTGGAAGATGTTATCGACTGGAAGAGGAGTACACTCAAGCTCGCGAGTGCGTAGGAGGGGAAAAGTGGGGTTCGTCTTCGCGGTGCTCTATAAGGTATCGGAGGTGATGATTTTCGATAACTTTATTCGATTTTAATTGAGTTTAATATAGACGCACATATCAAGGATAGAAAAACAGAAATGAGAATTATATTTTAACAGTAAGGTAAGTTGCTAATTGTGTTATCTACTGAGAAATATATATATATATATATATATATATATATATATACAGATTGAAATATATATATATATATATATAAAGTCTAAGACAGAAAACCGTTTTAGTCAGGGAAATATATCTATGCACGAAGCGAAAAAAATAAAAATAATTAGTACAATAAGGTAAAATGAATCTGTTTTTGATTTAATAAATATATACATTTTAATTCACATACATATTTTAATTTAAAATAGTAAATATATGTACAATATAAGATTTTGGTAATGGAAATTCCAAATGTTTTAGAGTTTATATAAAAATAGATTTTTAATTCTATACAGACTATTTTATAAGCATATGTGAAGTTTCAAAAATAAAAGTAAATAAATATACATGCATATTTTATATTTACTATTTTATTTTAAAATAATGGATTTGGTGATTAAATTGTTCGATTAACTTATTTAATTTATTATAGTTACTTAAATATTTTTAAAAAGGGAAATTATCAGTTTAAATTAAATTATTAGTTAATTAAATTATTAATTGGTAATTAATTATCCGATTATTTAAAATGTTAGTAAACCCTATAATGTTTATACAAGGACCAAAAATCGTGAAGGAAACAAGCCGGTTTGGATTGGGTTTCAAATTTAACCAAAGGTGAGTTAATCTCACTCAAATTGGATTACTGGTTAATTTAATTAGTTATAATTAAATTATTGGTTAATTGCTTGAATTGATAGTTTATTATTGATCTGGATGTGATATTATATATAATAGTATATATTAGAGTGACTGATATTCCTACATTATATAGCGGATGAGACCCCATGCATCCCACATAATAGCGAATGACCATTTATACCGCGATATCCCCCTCGAAGTGGGATTTGTTTTTTTACATTGTGATAACATCTGTGGATGTAGGGAAACAGGTTGGAGGGATCCAACGGAATTCCTCAAAAATGTTGAATTTTTTTCATATTCGGTGATGTGATCTATTTGGTAATCTGTGATAAATTATATTGATTATATTGGAAATTGAAAATTATTGAATGCTATGTTTTGGTTGTATATATTCGTCAAAAAAATAATATAAAGATCGGATTCTTTAAGGAAAATAAAAAGAGAATTTGAAGTAAAATAAGTATACTAAATTTGGATAAATTAAAAGAAAGAATTTGGAAAAGGATAAAAAAATTAACTTTAAAATCCTATCAAATAAATTCCAAGTACGGGAAAAATAGAGATTTTAAATGGAAATAAGGGAGTTTTAAAGCCAAAAGCGATATTGTTAAGAATTAAAGGATTTATTTTTAAATTCAAGATTTAAATTGAGTTGGGAAAAATAAAAGGGAAATCTTAAAATAAAGTATGAAATGGATATTTCAATTTAAAATAAAATTTTAAATCATAAATAAAGGAGAGAATATGGAATTAATGGATTTTGGAACAAATTTGGGTAAGCAAAGGAATTTATTTTAATGTGGTTAATTTTGAAAATTGATTTGAAAACCAACTAAGTGTTGAAAATGTGATTAAAGGAGAATGAGATTATGGAATTTATAAACGGGGTTTATAAATAAGGTGAAATAAATATTAGTGGATATTAAGATTTTAAATCTACGGTGGGAATTTATAAGGAAAGGGAATTCGTTTTAAAAATAAAACGGGTGGTTTTATTTTTAAAAGTGTGGAAAAGAAATTTACGGGATTGGGACATAAATTAAACAGGAAATAAATAGAGAAGGATTTATAAATGATTTGATGGGTTATGTTGAAGCGGAAAGTGTATTTCCTGAAAAGCCAAGTATAACTACAAAGAAGGATTTTTTAGTATAATTAGAAGTTTTAAAAGTGGTTTTTGAAAGAATGTTTTAGAAAATTATTATTTAGTTGTTTTCAAATTGTTAAAGTAAATACTTATTTAAGTTAATTATAGTAGCAATTGTTTTTAAAAGGTAAATAAGTATTTTGATGTTAAGTATAACTATTAAATATTTATACCTTATATAACGGTTTTTAATTTAAAGTAGTTTTTGGCTAAAGTTTTACTTGGGCAATTATTATAGAATTTCATAACTATTATTTTAAATAAAAAGATTAAGTAGTTTTATTTTAAATGCTTTAAACGTATATTTTTGGACGAGTGATTTAAATTATTTAAAAGCTAAATTTAGTAAGGTTTTGTGCTTTTCAGTGGAAATAAAATATTGGCTTGTGATTGTTAATTTGAAAGTTAAATAACCGACTATCAATATTGGCCAATACGCTGATCGTTTCAAAGAGATCGAGATCGGTTTAATTATCTGAAAACCACTTCGATCTGGTTTTTACGTTTCCGAATGAAGAACGTGAAGATGATGAAGGCGGTGATTCAGTTTTTCTAGACTCAGGACAACTTGTATGGATGAATGCTATCAGACCATCATCAGTAGGACAATGAGCATTCTAAGTGAAATGTGTTATAAAAAGGTAATGCATAGCCTCAAGCCTCATCAACCAGAATGGCTAAAACAGGGGAGGTGCAGCAAGGCTAAGTGGGTAGAACCCAACTAGGGTAAGGTCATCCCTGTCTAGATGTCCCTTTTTGATCTTGGATTAATGAGCGGTTGCTGATCACAACCACATGGTGATCTTATTCGAAGTATCCAGTAAGGGGTAGCTTTGGTCTTGTGTTGTAGCGTATCGGGAATAATCCTCGGTACGTTGATCTAGACCACGTACTGTGACGGACGGTACCCCGGTAGCCCTACTATTGTATGGAAACCCAATCTCCGATAAGTTCCTTCGGACTCGTTTATATACCAATTATGCTGGAATTTAATGAATGTGACAATTTCAGCTATTTGAATATGTTCTTGTATTTGGACACTACTATAATATCATAGGATTTGATAAGAAATGTTTTGGTTATCGTAAGGTAAAAATTCGACATGTTTATTTATGGCATGGTCTTACGAGATACCTTTGATTTCAAAGGGTTTTGGAAACTTTTAATAATCCAATTGTGTACGTTTTCTCACGCTGGTTTTCTAGACTGACTCGGGTGTTATTTTGTTATAATGCTTAGGTTAGACCGAGTACTACATATACAGGATAGGATGCTGCGGAGCTCAGGAGATGAGATGGATGACGAGGCGTATTTTCGTAGATTTGTATATTCCGCTATGTAAGGACAAGTTACTAAACTATCCAAATTTGATGTGATGATTGTATACTTTGATGATTGTAAGTATTAAACAGTTACAGATTCTTTTGTATGAAAATCTATTATTATATATTATATATTATTCCGCTGCGATTGTGTGATTCTAATGTTGTTTTCTATTTCTTCTTCTACCTCCTTCTTCTTTAACTCTAATGGTTTGTATTTCCGACCATTCTGAGTTGAACGGATGGAGAATATTGTCGGCTCAAAGTGGTATGGATTTGCGAGCTATTACACTTGGTATCAGAGCTGAAGGTTAAGCGAGAACCTTGGCTCTGGTGGGGATTACTCATTAGAGATAGAGTCAGTAGTACTCTAGAATGAGTTGAGTGTATTAATTGATATGAGCACGTACTTACTAGTGAATATAATTTTTTTTTATATTGTGTTGACTTATCGGTTAGTGTTTATAAATTATAGTCCGTACAGTCTGGACAACTATATCGATAGGAATTTCTAAACTCTTAAACTAGGCTAACAAACATAGTATTGTTTTGAAATGGGGTAAATGAGATAATTTTTCCCAAATTATTTTTAAATATAAAAGGTATAATTTTCAAAAATTATTATAATTAAATATGACTGCTTGGTTATTAGGAAATGATAATATTAAATTATTATCATTGTTGGGTGGAAATTCAAAAGTTGAAATTATAACTAAAGGTTAAGAGAAATAATTATATAACAAAAATTGAGTTGGTAATTGGAAATTATAAATGTGATTTATAATTTGAAATAAAATTCCAGAGTAATATTTGAACATATATTGTAAGGATTTGGAATTCAAGAATTTGGGAAATTTAGCTACCTTTGATTTTAAAAATGATTTTTAAAGGTTTTGTGAAATAATAGTGATATTATATGGAAATATTTTTGGATTGGATAGGAAATCTGGTGGGATTTGGAAATAAAAATATTGAAAATGTTTTAAAAGAATAAAATCATTGATCTCACTTTGGTCGCTGGGAAATAATTCCGATAATGATTGCAACATCATCGGTATTCATTTTCTAGTCTCCAAGCGAGGAATTGCTACCTGAAGACTTTGAATTAGTGTTTATTTACAAAATTGGGTTTGCTTTTGGAATGCAAAGGAATATTTTGGTTTGGGTATATATGATTTCAAAAATGATTTTGAATGTCTAAGCAATTGTTTAAACTCTTTAAGTTTAATTAAAAATGTTCATGGAATATGTAACATCCCGGAATTTTTGACAATATCAATTTAATAATCTGTGGTAAAAATTAAATTGATATTGATAATCTGTTGATAATTATTCAGATAAATTTAATAATATTCTTCAATAAATATTTAAATTGGTTATTTTATCTTTTAAATGATATAAATTGTTTTCTATTTACAATATAAATATATGGTTCATATTTTAAATAAATTGGTATTGTTTTAAATTTAGAATAAATTCAATAAAATGGATATTTTATTTGATAAAAATATAATTTATTGTAAAATGTTTTTAATTTAATAATAAAAGAGTTATAAAAATAATATTAATATTGTATTGACTTTTTAAATAAATTTTGAATAAGATTTGTAATGTTTATTTCAAATTGAATTTTTATTTATAACTTGATTTGAAAAATATTTGATTTTTGAATTTAGTTGAATTTAAATTTAAAAGTATAAAGTCTTTAAATTGTTTTAATTTTAATATGTATAAGTTAATTTGTAAAACATTATTGTTTTTATTTCTTTTGTAAATTCATAAAACATATTTTAAAATAAACTAACAACTTAAATTAAGCTAATATGACATTAATTTGTAATTAAAAACTAATTATCTTTAAGAAAGCAAGTGTTTGATTCTTATGCATTCATTTGACAAGTGTTAAAAAAATAGACAAGTGTTAATTTTGTTTTTATTTTCTTTTCTTACATTAAATCTGAAAATACATTAGTTTGCATCATTCATACATAATGCATTTTCATTTCTTAAATCAAATGAAGATCAAAATTCATTTTAAAGATCTGCACAACAAAAATCTGCATTCATAAGTTCATTAAAATCCAATAACCTGCATACTAAATTCTTCTTCAAAGTTTAAAATTTGTTTGCAAATTGCAAGTTAAAACCCTTCCTCAAAAATGAATCTGCAAATTCACCTGCATATCTACACTTCATTTCAAAATCAAAATGAAGCCTGCATGTTCCTGCATTCTGTTTAAATCCTGGAATGGATTTGAAGACATGGAAGTCTCTGCCTTCATGTGAAGATTTAGCAACTTAATCTACCTGCATGCAAGCATTTGGGTCAGTGAAATCAAATAGGCAAACTGCACATCAAATCAAAGGGGTCAAGCCTGCACATGTTGTCTTCTGCAAATTTCAAATAAACAACTGGGGGTCTGCATTTGTTTCTGCATATTCAACTTAGCTCTGCATTTTTAAAGGTGAGTAACAATTAAACCTTAAACTATATTAGGTTGCTTGATTAGGTGTTTGAGATAAATTATGTTTGTAAATCTGTTGAAATTCTGATTCCATATGCATGTTGAGTTGCTATGCAATGTTTCCAGTTTCACATCCTACTTAAAGATCTTCTACAATTGATCTATTTGAGATAGTAACTAGGTTTTAGGATAATGGAAAAGAGTTTGTTAGTTTCCTAACTTATAAGTAATATGTATATTTTTTAAGTTAAGGTTTAAAGGTTTTTAGGTGAATTAAAATCAGGATGTAACTCTGTAAAACATAGGCAATGTCAGTATATGTTAACTTTGATCAAAAATCAAACACATTAAATATTTAAATCCAGATTCATAAACTTAACACATTGACAAAAACTTGAATTTTGAATCAAGATTAATATTTTTAAGTGTATATTTCATTTACTGTTTGGTCTGGAACAAAAATATGAACTAGTGAAAATACTTGCAATCTGATACATGAGAAATCATAAAATTCTTCTGTGTTGTAGTAAAAGGAACATAGATCCATAGAAAAATATGAAATGAGTATTATAATTAATAGATTGATTGCAGTTGGGCTGTTTTTGTTTTAAACCCTAGTTTTAATTGGTTTAAAGAATTTGGTCATTTTGATTCATACATTGGATCGAGTGTCAAGATGTTTTGAGGATTTATAGTTTGGCCGTAGTTGAGTTCATGGCAGGAGGGGTCGATCTGAAAGTGGTCGGAGGTGAGGGATATGGACGTTGACAGGTTTTGGACATAGAATCTGTTTTCTGTTTACAGGTTTTGGGAAATTAGGGGTTACTTTGAATTCTTGTTCTTTTGTTCGAGCTGAGAGATTATGTGGGTATACTTGGGTTTATTGTGACGCCCCACCTCTATACCCACGCTAGCCAAGAACACTACGGTGTAGTGCTGTCAACTAGCGCGGAGAATAAGGCTGTTGAGGAGCGACCATTCGTGTAATTTCTTATCACACGGTGGCTATAAAATGATCTTCGGAAACAAATATAGAAGTAAGCATAACATGCGAATCAATCATAGATATCCATATCACAAAGGCGGAAAGAGATATGAATATATATCACATAAAAGTGTACATCAGAGTAGTGGTCTAAAAAGATCCACGATAATACAAAAGAATAGCAACGCGTGCTATACAAAAGAATACAACTATGAGTCTATATCTCAAGTGTAAACAACAAAAGCTACTAATCTAAACAAGTAGCCAAAAGTCTGAGTAGTGAGTCACTGGGGGAGGAGTCAAGCAGTAGCACCTATAACATCTCGGTCTGACCCGAGTATTATTTATAAGAAAATAATAAACGGATCAGTCTAGCTATAAATATCAGATGACATGATATAAAATAAAAGATATGGCATAAACATAAAATATCCATACTGACATACTACTATAAGTATGCCAATAATGATCAACAGGAGATCAACCGATAAGAGATAAATCAATATCACAAGAATCTTCTCAAAGATCCAATGAGGGCATCATACCCTAAACTTGTACTCATAACAAGTCAATGACATAAATTCCAGAAATCAACACGAGAAATCCAGAAATCATAAAAAGGGAAAGAGGCCTATCACATGACGGTCCGAAGACCATGGGGAGCTACCCCACATGTGTGACTGGAATCACACAGATTGAGGTCAAGACTAACCAAAAAGCAGAAAGGTATGTGTGAATGGAATCACACAAGTGGTGTCTAGTCTAACCTTGCAATGAAAGAGACATCGCGCAATTGCTAGTCTAATTCATAAAGCGATCATCAAGATCAACGAGAAGTGTCAATTACACTAAGCTAGTAAATATAGAAGTTTAGCCTCATGTCCCATAACCACTTGCTTAACTTAAATATTTACGAACAAACTGTAAATCTTCACTAATAAAATTGTCACAAGAGGTTCAATCGAAAAAGTCCAAGAATTAACCGACAAAGTGAACGCAAGCGTTTCATGCCACTTGTTTTACTAAGTCGTTTAATTAGATTTCTCATCCGAGTGAGGTAAAGGCTTGTATATACTAATAGATTGGAAAACGGTTTAAGAAAAGAGCTTTGTTATTAAAAATAGAGTTGAAATTGTTTGTTAAAAGAGTTTTGATATTTACTACTAGTATTGAAACCTTTATATTATAAAGTGACAAAACACAGAAGCAATTGTAGAAACAATCAGTCACAAAAATGGCATACGGAGATGTGAATAAAATCCAAGGAAATCAGCTCAATGTTTTTCAGATAAGATCCCCTACGGAGGGGGGGTCCAGGGGGGGTGGCAACCCCCCAAGGTGGGGGTGCGGGGGCAACGCCACCGCTTACGGGGTTCGACCTAGTGAAGACAAAATGAGGTCTAACGACCTAAAAGTTAAGGGTCTAACGACCTATAGGTTCATGCGACCTAGGTGGAATGCGACCTACGAGATAGGCAAGTGGAACGACCTAAAGATGAATGGGTCGAACGACCTAACGTGAGCACAGGTGAAGCGACCTATCGGTCCAACGACCTAAGGGGAAAAGGCAACCTAGGTCTAACGACCTAACTGCTCACGACCTAAGGGTCTAAAGGGTCAAACGACCTAGTGGTGTTCGCGAGTTAGCCGAAGCGAGCGACCTAAGAGAGACGAGCGACTTAAGGAACTCGCGACCTAACATTTGAATAGGTCAAGCGACCTAAGTGGTCAGGCGACCTAAGGTCTTACGACCGAACGACCTACGGTCTAAAGGCCACGCGACCTAGAGGATCTGCGAGCTAACGAGGCCGACCTAAGGTGCAAGCGACCTAAGGGACAACGGGCTAAAGTATGGTACGCGACCTAAAAGATGGCGCGACCTAAGGTGAGAGCAGGTCGAGCGACTTAAGGCGATGTGCGACCTAAGACCTAGCGACCTAAAGGGATGCGCGACCTAAGAGAGGCATCAGGTCGAACGACTTAAGGGTGATGCGACCTACGACCTAAGCGCCATACGACCTAAGCTCAAATACGAGCTATGAGCTAGCGACCTACGACCTAAGCTCAAATGCGAGCTAAGGCCTACGACCTAAGGCCCTAACGTACTAACATTTGTCGCGACCTAAGTGGTGATGACCTAACAAGGAAAGGCTGAGCGACCTAACGCTGCAGAGGGGATTTAAGGCCAGAAACGACCTACGACCTAAACCCCATACGACCTAACGTGAAACGACCTAACTCCGAAGTGAAAATTCAAGGCAGTGCGACCTAGAGCGCTAACACGCGAATGACCTAAGGGTTAGGTCGCGAGCGACCTAACTCCGAACACACGAAAATGGCCAGAACGACCTAAGTGCAGAAAATTCACCAAAACGCTAAAAATTGGAGTTTTTCGCCAATCCAATTCAAACCAAATGCAAATGTGCATGCAAAAGTGATGGGGAATCATTCCCAACAGTCCAATATAGTTATAGACTAGAATTGTGAGATAAAAATCTCACCTTTGCCCCAAAACCCAATGAAAATGAAGAACAAAGCTTGAAGGCAAATGGAGAAGCAACCACAAGCTTGAATCCGATGTCTTCTTCTTGAATTTGGAGTTGAATGTTGGAGTTGCAATAAAACAAAGACTTTGAGTTTTAATTTCTCATTCCATTCACCATTTTTGTTGAAGCTTTAGTGTTAGGAAATGAAATGAAGCAATGAAGAAGAAGGGGGTGGAACTTGGGCCTAATGGGCTAAAAGTCCAAACCAAAGGCTCGAGTGAAAAAGTGGTGAAATTCCACTAACCCCAAACATATCAATGTTTATACTTAGAAGATTGCAAACGACGTTTCGAACTCAATGGAAGTGGTGTCGAGTCCTAATTTGACCGTTTGCAAAAAGTAGCTTCGGACCAAAATCCGATTAACGATAAAATATTT
Source organism: Allium cepa (assembly GCA_030765085.1). NCBI lineage: Eukaryota > Viridiplantae > Streptophyta > Magnoliopsida > Asparagales > Amaryllidaceae > Allium > Allium cepa. The sequence goes on along the minus strand of CM060943.1, from coordinate 865,837,024 downwards.
AAATATAAAAATCGATAAATATGCGGGTTGTTACATTTATGGTAGTAGTTGGATCATCACTGGGGGTCGCCAGAGGTGGTGGTCGCCGTGCATATGCACGTCGACATGTTTTCTGGCAAACAGTTTTGGGAATGGGGGTGTTGCAGAGATGACTCGAAGCAGGTTGTAAAATGACTCGAAGTGGTGAAGCATAAAACCCGAAGTAAAGTTTAGGTTCTCTCGGGTTGAACCTGTAAGTTTACAGGTTACAGAAACCTGATTTTCTTTTTAAAATCTGGGTTTTAAAATTGAAATCTGTAATATATGTTTAAAGCAAAGTTTAAATTCAAATGAAATTCAAGTTTGCATTACTGATTTGAATTCAAATTCCAGGTTTTTAAACCTGTTTTCTGTTTTTTTTCAAAATCCGGGTTTGAACTGTTTAAATATGCAGTTTTATGTTTTGATTAAAATTTAAGAGTAAATTTCAAATGCAGGTCTGAATTTCAGATTCAAATTTAAATCCTAGTTTTTAAATTAAAATTAAAGTTTTAAGATTTAACTTAATTAACTATTTCATTTTGGTAAATAGTATAAAATCTTAACAATGAAGTTTTTAAAATATGAAGCAAGATTTAAAGATAAATTTTAAATCTGGAAATCTGAGTTAAAATGAACTTTAGTTTCAAATTTAAAAAGAAGATTTAAATTTGAAAGTTGAAATTAAGAATGAATTGAATTTCTAAAAGTTTGAAATGAATTTGACTTCAAATTCTTATGATTTGATCTCTAAGACAAACTTTTGTTTTGTCTTGAAATTTAAATAAGTTTTAAATTTTTCAAACTTTGATAAGTTTAAATTACTTTTAATTTAAACTTGTATTTAAAAATGGAAATTTTTAAGTAGTTCAAAAAGTACTTTGTTTTGAATAATATTGTTTTAAACATAACTAAGTTGTGTTGAAAATTTGATTAAGATTTATATTTTAGATTTAATTAATAAGGTAATTAAGGTTAATTTATTAATTTAATTTATTAATTAATTTTGGAAATTAATAACTGATTAATGATTAATCAATTTGGAATTAAGATCATTAATTAAGTTATTAATTAATGATAAATGAATATTAATTATGTAATTAAGTTTTAAATTTAAGGTTAATTAATTTAATAATTAACTTTAATTAATGAATGATTAAAGATATTTTTATTGGTAATTAATTTAAGTTAATTACTTTATAAAATAATTTGTGGATGGTTAATGAAGGTCATTAACCAAGATTATTTAACAATTAATTAATGTAATTAATTTATATAATTAATTAGATTAATTAATTTAATAATAATCATTTATAAAAGGTTAGAGAGTAATCACTTGATAAAGTAATTAAGGAATTAATTACTTAATGTAATTAATTTAGTTTAATGAGATTGTTTATTTTAATTAATTAATTTAATTAATTATAAACACTTTAGTTTTCTGAATAATTACTTTATGTAATTAATGATTTGGAAATTACTTAGTTAAGTAATTGTTTAATAATTACAGATTATAATTAAGGAGATGCTTAAGTATGAGATAATTTGGATTAGTTACTTAGTAATTAATCAAGAAATTAATTAAGAAATTAATTTAAGGATAATTAGTTTGGTTTAATAGTGTAATTAAGTTAGTTAATTAAGTAATTAATTTAAGAAATAATTAAGGATCATTAATTATTTTAATTAATGATGTAATTAAAGCAGATTAATTATGATTAATTAATCAATAATAGGTAATTAAAGGTAATTAATTAATGTAATTAATTAAGGATTAATGTAATTAATTATGTTTAATTAATTAATTGAGTAATTAAAGGTTAATTACTGTTTAGTTGAGGATAATTAATTTTTAAAATTAATTTAGGATAATTACATGAATGTAATTAAGGTAATTAATCAAGAGTGATTAATTAAGTAATTTATGATTGATTAATTGATTGTAATCAATTAAATGATTGAGTAAGCAAGATTTTTATTGTGAAGTAATTAATCAAATTTATTTTAAATTAATTATAGATGAAGTAATTAATTTAATTTATTTTAAATTAATTAGAGCTAAAGATAGTTAATTTAATTCATTTTAAATTAATTATAGGATGGTGAGTAAATCATTGCTTATGGATGAATTGTTGAACTTGATTGTCTTGGATGCTTTGTGATCTCAGTAATGAGATAAATGATATTGTGTGGTACGGATGTTTGGTTGTATTGTGATGATACCATAGGGTATCTATTGTGATGATATTATATGGAATATCTATTGGATATTGATGATATGAATTACCTGTTATGTGAAAATGTTGATTATCAGTTATGATGTATGAGTTATCTATCTGTGTGTACATATATACTGTAATTAAATTGTTTTAAACCTTTAAAACAACTTGGACCTTAAAAGACACGCTTTTGTTTTCGATGAGACCGGGATCGGGTTTCCATATTTGGATATCCGAAAACCACATCGATTCCAAATAATGTTAGGTCGTGTATCAAAGTGGAGCTTTGTGAAGACTCGAGGTGTAAGGGCTATACGTCAGTATAACTCTGTGGGTGATTCCGTAATGAGTTGACGGAATTAGTTCTTATAGATTCGAGATGGTGAATCAAAGTGCAAGGGTTATTGTCGTTAACTCTAAGGGTGATTCCAAAATGAGTGTAATGAGATAATGCCTTTGGTTTCGTTCGAACCCGGAACGAACTTGTATGGATTGAATGCTTTCATCATATCGTCAGGTGGACGATGAGCATTCTAAGTGATATGTCCTATAAAGGTAATCGTAGCCTCAAGCCTCATCAACCGAGAATGGCTAAAACAGGGGAGGTGCAGCAAAGCTTCATGGTTCGCACCCACTGGAGAGCAAGATTGATCCCTGTCTAGAGGTCCCTTTATATTCGGCTGTGTGGGTGGTTGCTAGCTACAACCACGGGGTTGTCTTGTTCAGAACTATTTAGTAAGGAATGGGTCCGGCTTTGTGTTGCAAGGGGTCGGGAGTGATCCTCGATACGTTGATCTAGGCCACGTACTGTGACAGGCGGTACACCAGTAGCCCTGCCATTGTATGGAATCCAAAATCCAATAAGTGCCAACGGTTTTGATTGTATTACCCACTTTTGTGGCTAGTAGCTGGAATTTAATCATGTAACAATTTTGGCTATTTCTTATTTACTTGAAAACCCTAGACACTATTATAATATCATCATATTTCCTATCAAATGTTTTGGTTAGCGTAAGGTAAAAACTTTTCCATGTTTATGTGTGGGAAGTCTTACGTGATACCTTTCTTTTCAAAAGGTTTTTGAAAGTTAAGCAGCTTTAACCTGTTACTCACACCACACCCATGTCCGACCCGGAGTTTATTTTTGTTTTTCATAAACTCTTGGGTACTCAAATTTTTATGAGTAGTCAAGGGAATTCAGGTTAGGATTCAGGATTAGCTTTGACGAATTGTGGAGGAGCATTGGAGCAGGAGGCTTTTGCGTGTAGATATATATATAGTTTCCGCTATGTAGTTCTCTGAGTTGTTTTATTGAGTTGTATAACTAGACAGGAGTTTATAACTGTCTAATATGTGTTGTATATCTATGTACTCTGATAATGGTTGTAAACTATGTAATATTTATGTTATTAATATAAATTATTCGTTCCACTGTGTAATATTCTGATGTTGTTCTTCCTTCTCTTCTTTCTATTCTATTTTCTATCCCTTTCTTTCTTAATTCATGACGCGATTTTTCGAGAGTGGAAAGTTGGGTCGTGACAGAATATAAGTAAGTGGAAAGTTATAAAAATTGAAATGCGTTAGAACAAACAAATTAATTTAAGAAGAGTTATAATATAGTAAGTGTGAAAATAAAATAAAGTGGTAAGTATACCAATTAAATGAAGTGGATTGGAAGAGAGTAGTGAATGGAATTTAACTAAATTAAGATAAACAAAAAGTGGGTATTGAGCAAAAAGGTCTACGTAGAATAAATGAAATTGTTACTTAAATAAAAATATGGTAAGCAAATGAATGGAAATTGAATATTGGGAAGATATTTAATTTGAATTGTGTAAAGTAAATTGAAGATGAAGAATTAGTTTGAAGTGGAATAAAATAATAAAAGTTTGAAATAAAAATTGTTTGAGATTGAAATAAATTTATGAATGGAACTAATCAATGAAATGGCAAATTATTAAGTAAATTTGGAATTGAAAAAAAATTGATATGGCTGACAATTAATTGAGATAAATACGTAGGATGCACGTATATTATTTTATTCGCGTAACGATTTGATCCAGATTCGAGCATAGAATTTCGAGATATTTATATCGATCCGAATTAGGATTTTTCACTTGTTTTTCGATGGCGGACCCTGGATATGGATTTTTGATTGATTCTGCAAATTATCTATCATAATATATGTCTATGCAAGGAGGATGATGGTTTCTGATCAAGGAACCAGATCTGAGTCCCACTAGGAAGTCGGGTGGACGATACTAGTTCGGAAGTGAAATTATGTGATCGAGCGAGCGATCGGATTTGATGTTGCGTATTGATGATATGTGTTCAACGTACAGCTTAAGTGAAGCAAAAGTTGAACCTGTGTAAAAGAAGTGGATAAAATGATTTTGAATCTTGTGATTAGATATTATTACTAAGTAGGATACAGGTAATTAAAAGAAAAGGATAAATTGATGTTTCGATTTCAAGAGATAAATTTGATTGCCCGACAAAGGGTATGTGTTTAAATTACAATATGAAATTCATGATTTTCTGATCTAGCCTCTTGGCTTTTGTTTTCTTTTGAAATTTGGGGCCCGTAGAGGCATTTTGTAGTGTTTCCGAGCTAGCCGCGCAAAGTAGACGCCGGTGAAATTTTTCGAAAATTTAGGGAGTTAGAAAAATTTTGAAGAAATTTTGATAATTTAAAATTCAATTTTAAATTATAACTCATATGGATGAGTAAATAATATTAATTGGAAAAGATGGATGAGTTTGGAAAGTTAGTAAGCGTGATAGTGTGCCCTTAATAAAAAGATTGTTTTGGGAAGTAACTAAAATTGTTTGGTTTTGGGGAAAATAGCAAATGGGTATTGGACCATTCTTCGTAACTAGTAATTTCGGGGACAAATTCATTTAAGAGGGGATTAATGGGACGACTCGAAATTTTTTGATATTTGAAATCAGAATATTTAATTGATTTTAATATTTAAAAGTTAATTTTTATCTTGAATTCCAATTATAACATTTATTGGGTAATTAAATTATTGAATTTAATAATTGGAAGTTGGGTAAAATATTGAATTTTGATTTTTAAGCTGGTTAAAAATCATTTGAAGAGTTGTAATATTTATATTAATAATACTGAAGGTAATGAAACTTTTAAAATTGAATTTAAAAGTGGTTTGTTCAGTTTTAAAACTATATCACTTAAATTGACATTTAAAATAGCCTTCCAAGGCATAGTCTCGGATTTCGACGAATCCAGTTCCATTGGATTCGTAATAGTGTATTATTATCGATTTTCAAATTTCATAGAGTTTGGAGTTAGATATAAACGCCTAGAAAAAATTAATCGAATTCAATATAATAACTGGGTTCAAAAAGCTATCTTCTCCATACGGTCGAATTAGGACTTGAAACCTTTTCCATTACATTCGGAATAAAGGTATGGCAATATAAATGCCCAGCGGCATGCCTCGATAGGAGTTCGAGATATTACGTTGCATTTTCGAGACGATCTAAATTTTAGTTATATTATATAAATGTTTTTCTGGTAAAAACTTATCACATCAGCACTTTTCAATTCTCACTTCAAATCACTATAGCAAGTTGGTTGTAGCACGTTAATGTCTCTTCCTACTGCCTTCGATCATTCTTTTGAAAATGCAACAGTTTCAAAAAAATTATAATAATAATGTTAAAATGTTTCAAGAAAAATATATAGCTATATATGTATGCCTGCAAGCATCGGCCTTCTCCATTTCTTTACTTCCAGTTAAATCTTTTTCCCATGGTCGATAGTATAAAAAAAAGAGTTTAAAATGGCGTTCGATAAAAGCACACCTTTCATTTCTACCCAAAATTTAAAACCAAATCGTTCTCGTTCAAAAAAAATAGATACATAAATCGTGACATCCTCGCGAAGTTTTAGTCGATCTCGAGCGAGGCCTTGGTGTGAGGCCGCAATAAGTGCACAAGGGAGGGGTGTTAGCAGCGATAGTCTAGTGGATAGCTTGGGCGAGGTCACGACATTTGGGAAGGAGAATCGAGCGACTCAGGCAACTTGGAAGATGTTATCAATTGGAGGGGGAGTACACTCAAGCTCATGAGTGCATAGGAGTGGAAAGTGGGTTTCGTCTTTGCGGTGCTATATAAGGTATCAGAGGTGATGATTTTGGGTAATTTTATTCGATTTTAATTGAATTTAATGTAGACGAACACAACTAGGATAGTAAGGCGGAAATGAGAATTTTCTTTTAAAAGTAAGGTAAGTTGCTAATTGTGTTATATACTGACAAATACACACACACACACATATACATATTGAAATATATATATATATATATATATATATATATATATATAATGTCTAAGACAGAAAACCCTTTTAGGTAGAGAAATATATATGTATACAGTAAGTAGAAATAATAATAATAAGTATAGTAAGGTAAAATGATTCTATTTTTGATTTAATAAATATATACATATTTTAGTTCACATACGTATTTTAATTTAAAACAATAAATATACGTATAATATAAGATTTTGGAAATGGAAATTCCAAATGTTTAGAATTTATATAAAAAATAGATTTTTAATTATATATAGACTGTTTTATAAGTATATGTGAAGTTTTAAAAATAAAATTAAATATATACACACACACTTTTTAGATTTCTAGTTTATTTTAAATAATGGATTTGGTGATTAAATTGTTCGATTAACTCATTTAATTTATTACAGTTACTTAAAGATTTTTAAAAAGGGAAATTATCAGGTTAAATTAAATTGTTAGTTAATTAAATTATTAATTGGTAATTAATTGTCCGATTATTTAAAATGTTAATAAACCGTATAATGTTTGTACAAGGTCCAAAAATCATGAAGAAAACAAGCCGGTTTGGATTGGGTTGCGAATTTAATAAAAGGTGAGTTAATCTCACTCAAACTGGACTACTACTTAATTTAGTTAGTTAAAATTAAATTATTGTTTGATAGCTTGAATTGAAAATTTATTATCTGTCTGGATGTGATATTATATATAATAGTATATATATTGGAGTGATTGATATTCCCGTATTATATAGCGGATGAGACCCTTTGTGTCTCGCATAATAGCGGATGACCCTTCATATCGCGATATCCCCGCGAAGTCGGTTTGGTATTTTTATATTGTGCAAACATCTATGGACGCAGGGAAATAGGTTGGAGGGACCCAACTAGATTCCTAAAAAATGTTGGATTTATTTCATATTCAATGATGTGAACTATTTGGTAATATGTGATAGAATATATTGATTATATTGGAAATTGAAAATTACCGAATGCTATGTTTTGTTTGTAAATATTTTGATATTTTAAGATGTCAAAAAAAATATAATGATCAGATTTTTTAAGGAAAATAAAAAGAGAATTTTAAGTAAAATAAGTATAGTAAATTTGGATAAATTAAAATAATGAATTTGGAAATAGATTAAAAATTGACTTTAAAATCATATCAAATAAATTTCAAATGCAGGAAAAATAGAGATTTTAAAGGAAATAAAGGAGTTTTAAAGCCAAAAGCGATATTGTTAAGAATTAAAGGATTTATTTTTAAATTCAAGATTTAAAATGAGTTGGGGAAAGTAAAGGGGAAATCTTGAAATAAAATATGAAATGGATATTTCAATTTAAAATAATATTTTAAATCAAAAATAAAGGAGTGAATATGGAATTAATGGGTTTTGGAATAAATTTGGGTAAGTGAAGGAATTTATTTTAAAATACGGTTAATTTTGAAAATCGATTTGAAAACCAACTAAGTGTTGAAAATGTGATTATAGAAGAGTGGGATTATGGAATTTATAAACGGTGTTTATAAATAAGTTGAAGTAAATATCAGTGGATATTTGAGATTTTAAATCAACGGTGGGAATTTATAAGGAAAGGAAATTCGTTTTAAAAATAAAAAGGGTGTTTTTATTTTTAAAAGTATAGAAAAGAAATCTAAAGGATTGGGACGTAAATTAAACAGGAAATAAATCGAGAAGGAATTATTAATGATTTGACGGGTTATGTTGAAGTGGAAAGTGTATTTCCTGAAAAGCCAAGTATAGTTTCAAAGAAAGATTTTTAAGTATAAATTAGAAGTTTTAAAGTGGTATTTGAAAGAATGTTTTAGAAAATTATCATTTAGTTGTTTTTAAACTGTTAAAGAAAATATTTTTTAAGTTAATTATAGTAGTAACTGTTTTTAAAAGTTAAATTAGTATTTTGTTGTAAAAAATAACTATTAAATATTTATATCTTATATAAAGGTTTTTATTTTAAAGTAGTTTTTGGCTAAAGTTTTACTTGGGAAACTATTATAGAGTTTCATAACTATTATTTTGAATAAAGATATTAAGTAGTTTTATTTTAATTGTTTTAAACTTATATTTTTGGATAAGTGATTTAATTATTTAAAAGCTAAATTTAGTAAGGGTTAGTATTTTTCAGTGGAAATAAAATATTGGCTTGTGATTGTTAATTTGATAGTTAAATAACCGACATTCAATATTGGCCAATGCGCTGATCGTTTCAAAGAGACTGGGATTGGGTTTAATTATCCGAAAACCACTTCGATCTGGTTTGAACGTTTGCGAATGAAGACCGTGAAGATGATGAAGATGGTGATTCGGTTTGTCCACACCCAGGACAACTTGTATAAATGAATGCTATCCGACCATCATGAGGAGGACGATGAGCATTCTAAGTGATACGTGTTCTTAAAAGGTAACACATAGCCTCAAGCCTCATCAACCGGGAATGGCTAAAACAGGAGAGGTGCAGCAAGGTTAACTGGGTAGCACCCAACTAGGGTAAGCTCATCCCAGTCTAGATGTCCCTTTTGATCTCGGCTTAGTGGACGGTTGCTGATCCCAACCGTAGAGTGATCTTATTCGGACTATCTATTAAGGGGTAGCTCCGGTCTTGTTTTGCAGGGGATTGGGAGTGGTTCTCGATATGTTAATCTAGACCACGTATTGTGACGGGTGGCACCCCAGTAGCCCTTCCATTATATGGAAACCCAATCTCCAATAAGTGCCTTCGGACTTGTTTGTATACCTATTATGCAGGAATTTAATGAATGTAACAATTTTGGCTATTAGAATACGTATTTATATTTAGACACTACTATAATATCAGAGGATTTGATAAGAAATGTTTTGGTTATCATAAGTAAAAAATCCAACATGTTTATTTGTGGCATGGTCTTACGAGATACGTTTTATTTCAAAGGCTTTTGAAAACTTTTAACAATCCAATTGAGTGTGGTTTCTCACGCTGGTTTTCCAGACTAACTCGGGTGTTATTTTATTATAATGCTCATGTCGGACGGAGTATTACAGATACTGGATAGAATGCTGTGGAGCTCAAGAGACAAGCTGGATGATGAGCTGTATTTTCGTAGATATTCCGCTGTGTAAGGACAAGTTACTAAACTGTCCAGATTTGTTGTGATGATTGTGTACTCTGATGATTATAAGTATTAAGCAATTATAGATTCTTTTGTATGAAAATCTATTGTTATATATTATATATTATTCCGCTGCAATTGTGAGATTCTGATGTTGTTTTCTATTTCTTCTTCTACCTCTTTCTTCTTTAACTCTAATGGTTTGTATTGCCGACCACTTTCAGTTGAACGGATGGAGAATATTGTCGGCTAAAAGGGGTTCAAATTTGCGGGTTGTTACAATTTATTTAACTTCTCCCAAGTTAAGTTCAATTCACACAATTCTATTTTAACCTACTTAAGTCAAAATTTATTTCCTAAAGCTCAATTTTCATATTTTCCTTTCTTATTGAAATCATCTTTGCTTAAAAAACCCCAGGTATATATTTTCAATCACCTTGAAATCATATATATATATATATATACTCATTTTGGTTTAACAAACCAATTCCTTCGAATTTTAAAATCAACTTGATTTTATTTAAAACAATTCCCTTTTAAGTTTTCAAACAAACTTGTTTTTCCTCAAAACAGTACAAAACAATGACCACGGTGGCAATCAGTCACTTAAAAACTCGAAAATGAACACCGATGATGTCTCAATCATCAACGGAATTATTTTCCAGTGACCAAAGTGATTTTAGTGCTATAACAACTTCAAAATCAATTTAAAACAGAATTTTATATTTAAAATATCTCCAAATAATAATACTATTATTTATCTCAAAATACTTTGGAAAAACATTTCAAAAATCTCTGGGATTAAATTTCCAAACTGGTTTCAATCAATTCTTAGTTTTTAACTCAATGGTATAATCCATATTTATACAATGGGTATTGATTTATACAAACTTTTTATAATCATGTTTCGATTATAATATAACCATCCAAACACTCCAAATATATTATAATAATCTTAGAAAATTATATCTTCTATATAAAAATATAATTTGGGTAAATATATTTCATTTACCCGCTTCAAAATCATACTACGTCGGTTTATTGCGTTCAAGTGTTTAGAAACTCCTATCGATTTAGTGGCGTCCCACTATTCGAAAAGAATTTATATACCACTCAACCAATAAATTAACACAATATAAAACAGTTTTGAATTCACTAACAAATACGCACTCAAATCTATTAATACTCTCAACTCATTCTAGAGTACTACCAACTCTATCTTGTCACGACCCGAAATCCATCGTTTAAAAATCAACATCAAATGCCTCACTTGTATTCGACTGCCGGAGATTCAAACGCCGAACCCCAGTTTGGATGGGGCTTATAATAACATTAGATGAATACAGAGCAGCGGAAAAACAAAAGATGATTTCATTGATAAACATAACAGATACAAATTTTGATAGAATATTTGAACAACACCAACGTCAGAGTGCTACACATATGATACAACAACAGAATAATAACAACACCATAGCAGAACGACAACAGAGTCTTCAAAAAGTTTCCAACATACTTCGACTTTGATATGGTCTTTTAAAACTCTAAACACCTCGAAAGATTTACAAACCAAAAGCTTTCCAAAATCTGATAGCTTCCAAAAGACTTCTAAACCAAGCTAGCTCCAAAACACAGATAACCTGCTTCTAGGCTGCCCGTATGGAAATTATGGGCACCTAGAGTTCAGGAAGGGAAATATAACTCCGGGTCAGTCATGGGGCTGGTACGAATAAACAAACAGTTGTTTGTACAAAAACAGTTTTAAAAGAAATCCGTTCATGCTTTTGGAAAATGAAACTGCCATAAGTCTTCTCGCCGCACACACAATGCAATCGCACAATCGGAGGAGATTTCTTCTTATGATAGTCAAACATGCTTGATACGAGAAAACTTTTTTTGATACTATTATTAGTGCATAGTGTAGAAAAACATTTTGAAAGTATAATATTAATCTTAGCCAGCATATCACCATTGTGGTATGCCTACTATAGCTACCATCTAAACGGTGGGTCACCAACATAAGTAAATGGCAGGTTATACGACTAAAACCATACAAGGTGAGTATTAGTGATTGTATTTTCAACAAACGTTTAGGTTAAGGAACTACCTATGCCACATGGGTACGTCTCCGGAGGGACGCCGTGAGAACCTTACCGGATCTCTCCCAACACAAGACCTTTTTACCTCTGTAACTAGGTAACTACTACATGAGTATGCCATCCCCCAGTCGTAACCGACCTTTATCCGGGGCCCCAGCAACAACAACCACAAAGCAATAAATTTGCACAATAACAAAAGTTAAATATCTGGTCTCCATACCATGACACCACTTTTTATCAAGGAGGAAATGCATATACCCTAAGGGGAGCTACTCCAAATAACCTTGCCGCATCCTTCCAATTTCGACTATTACCTGGTTGTGAGGTTCGACGAAGTCACATCCATAAAGCTACGCTTTACACAAAAGCCATGCTTTCATCAACAAATGCTCAGCAGCACTCAACATCCCACACTACCAAATTGGGAATATATCACTAATAACCATCAGCTACATAACCTCTGAGTTCGTACGTCTCAGAGAAGGGTGTTAATCTAAGAGAATAAATTCTTCGCCACTAAACAGAAATGTATTTGAAAGAAATCAGCTTTATATATCAAAGCGTAATGTCAGACATACAACCATACAAGTCCGTTACGGGTTCGGACGGAATCGAAGGCACTTCCAAAGAAGCCTTGCCAACCCGGGTATCAAAATCCCGATTGGACTCCACATCGCATATGGAGATCTCTATACTGGGGCAACTCAGTGCACAGTCATTCGACAGGTTATCCAATCTTTCTCGAACACACCCGATCTTCACCATCATCTTGAATTGCTATCCATTTCGTCATATCACTATTCGGAATGGGTTATATGACACAAAGTCGTCTCGATATATCAATCATAAAGATTCATCGCTAAAATTCGGTGTGTGTTTCGGATAACCAATTGGAATCCGACTCCCTGTCGCATCGAAATTCAATTACCATTTAAAGGCCAATAGTTTTTACATTCACACAGAAATATATCACAAATATCATAGTTCAACTCACAACAATGCATCACAATCACATAACATTGGTATTAATCAGTATATGTGATTCAATAATAATTTATTATTTATAAGCAAGCTGAATAAATCATGTGATTATAATCGATTAATCACATAATTATTTTCATTAGTTATCTTTAATTAATGATTCATTAATTATAAATTAACTAGTCCTTAATTATTAATTAATTAGATCTAAAATACTTTTATTAATTAATTATTCCATAATTAATTAATTCTTAATTACAAATTAATTAACCTTAATTAATAATTTAATTAACCATTAATATCAAGTTATTAATTAAGTAATTATTCTTTAAATAATTATATTAACAAATCATTAATTACTTAATTAATTAAAAAATAAACCATTTTATCTTTATTAACTACTTTAATTATCATTTAAACCTTGTTAAATAAATCAACATTATCACGTTAATTAACTTAAGATCTTAAAGTTGAATTAATGTTTAGAAAATACTTCATTTTCCATAATTATTCACTTAATTAAAATAATTAAGTTTATTTAAAATAAAACATTTAAAATTAAGGTTATATACGTATTAAACACTTATAAAAACCTTCACTAATTCAAACTTTATCTCTAGTTTTTTGCAACACTATTACTCTTTTGCTGATAATAAAAGGAGGAGAGAAAAGTTAAGATTTTGGTAAATAAAATTCAAATATTTATTTATTCGCATCAAGGCTCATTTGCATATTTTTATTTATTTTCATGCATATATAAAGGGGGAGCCTTGTGTAGAGAGGGAGCATTCAAATAGAAAGAGCATATTAAATGATCAAATACGTTTAACAAATTCAAAATCTTAAATATATGTTTGTTATCATCAAAAGAGGGAGATTTTTGAATATGCATGTATATGATTTTTGTTCGATGATAATAAACATATATATATATATATATATATATATATATATTCATTTAAATGTACTTGTTAATGTACTATTTTATTCTTCACATAACTAAGTATATATCTGTTGAATAAAATAAATAACAAAGAATTTAATTTCGAATAGATATTTTATTCAAACAAATATTTATTACAATTTTGGATAGTACTGATTTGAGCTCTCACTATATATATACACAATTTCGATTACAATACAAATTTGACTACATCACAATTTTCATTTACATTAGCACCTCGCTACATACCACTTATTCGCTCGTATTTACCTTCAACTCCATTCCAGATTGAATCCAGCGTTTGAGCGATCTGCAAAAATACACACTGACGTAGTAAAATTGAAAATGAAATATTTTTTCAGTGTAAAATAAAATGTGATTTTGAAAATTTTATTTGCCTCAGTTATTTGGGTTGTTCGTCAACATTTAATTTTGAATTCATCAAACACGAACAAGTTGTGACATGCACAGTTTATCACTATACATGCCACAAGGCCATGCAAGCAGATATACACTTGACAAGATTGCAGGGACATGTGAGCACAAGGTCAAACCCAAATCAAAAGCCGGGTTTAACTCAAGTGAAAGTCACGATATAAGTACATGGTCAAACCCGAGCTTTAAGCTGGATTCAACTCAGGTGCACTACAAAACATAACAAAACCATCGAGCATAAGAATGCAAATACAACCAAACAAGAATATAGTCTCGACCAAAACAGCACCAGACTTGACCAATACCACTTCTAGCAGCAGTAAACAAAAAGCAGTGCAACACGACAACTTGGCTAGCATGAACCAGATATGCAGTGACCAATGTAAAGTGGTGAATGCAAAAACATGCACTAGTGAAACAAGCAAAACAAAGTACAGACTGCAACAAGATAACAGTGACTCATGGAAATGCAGGCACAAAAATGCACACAATTCAACATGCTTAGTTCACATGAGTCAATGCTACAGAGACCAGACCAAAATGTACATAAACATTTGCAACATAATGTGGTGCCCATGCAACCAGAACCAAGGCAGGAGTAACAGACTACAAAAAGACAAGGCTACGACTTCAAATACAACTCAAATTCAAGTGAAACACGTATGATTAGTCTGCACAGTCAATATGCAACCACCAATGGAACTATTAAACTCGATAGTGGTGTTGAAACAATGTCAATCATAATAATGAACTAGTGAAGACACACGTTGTCATAGTGATCAAGTGAAGACATATCAATGAAATCAATCTACATGTATACAATCACAACAAAGCAGACTGTACATAAAACAAGTTATGCAGTGAAACCAAGTGCGGCTTAATACAAAAACAAGACCAAACTGTAACAAATAAATGCAGTAAAGAGTAGCAGTCCATAACAAGTTAAAGTAAAAATCTAAGTGGCCAACATCAACATCATAAAGATCAAATTAAAGCCAACAGCGGTTTCAAACCAAAGTCGGAGACATAATGGTCGAAGTCGGTACTTAAAGCAAATGCAAAGTCGAAGCAAATTCCCATATAAAAATATTTTCACAAAATCAAGTTTGCAGATTTCAAACCAAAGTCAGTGCCATGATGTCCAAGGAAATAAGAACGAATCAATTCAAAAATCAAACAAGCTGCGATGGCCATGAAAGAAATGAAGCCGTGAAAATCAAGCGAACAAAATATATGAATTGGAACAATTTAGTAATCATCTCAAGCATCCGAACGAAGATCAATGGCCAGAATAAAATTATTGACAAATTCAAATGAATTTATACGAATGAAAATATAGAAATTCTAATCCTATATAATCCAAATCATTATCGGCCTAAGAGATCATTAGAGTTCAAGTAATAACAGAGCAGAATCAATAACTTGAATCATCGATCGAGTTCAAGAAAACTAACGAGTAAAGCAAAAGGCATAAATTACATATCGAAGTCAAAATTGAACTCCATGGAGAAGCCATTGTGTGCAACTCACAGAGACAGTTGATTGACAAAGAAAACCTTATATAGTTCAACCTTCAATCAACTACATAAGTCGATGGCTTCAACAAATTCACCAAACCCTAATTTTCATAAAGAGGAACGAAGATGAGCAGCCATTTTCATCAAGCAAGGAAGTAGGCCGAAGGAATAAAAAAAAGGAGTTTAGACCTCAACGAAGTCTTATGATAAAAAGACGCAGTTCGGAATATAAAGAACCAAATTATAGAAATAAAGTAACGCTTAGTGAAGGTAAAGTTTGGAGATAGAACAATTCCTTCTTTCGTGTATCCTCGATTGATCCAGCCTCAAATAGACTTATTATATTTTATTAGGCCAGCTTTTAAATTGTTATTGGGCTTTAGTTAAAATTAGGATTTATTGTTTTTTAATTGCTTTTGTATTTTTCTTTTAAACCTTTGTAATTTCTAGTTGGATTACTAGGGGACGTGCTACGGTGGTGTAGTACGAGAATTCGTAACTCATTGGCTAAGTTGTGGCAGGGTTTTGAGCATAGAGTTAGGGTTGGTCAATAGCGGGTGTCGCGAGTTTACGTGTGTAAGCGTATGATTACTTAATTTCTAGTAGAAATCTTAGGGGCATCACGTAGGCATGGTTTTGCCAAGCTTGGTAAATCTATATGTTCTATTTTTTTCTTTTATTATTCTGCTATTATCTATGTTGCTATTATTTTGGTAATATTTGTGTTAAAATTATTTTATACTTCCACATTAAAATTTTATAATTGATAGTATCACCCTATTCACCCCCTCTAGTTTTAAACCGATCCTACATATAGCTGGAATGCTTGCATCTCACGTTTCAACATAGTTGGGCACAATCAAAACCGTACGGCGCTTACTGGAGAATGGATTCCATCGAATGACTAGGCACTAAGGTACCACCTATCACAGTGCATGTCGCGGTGTACCGAGGACCATGCAGGGATCCCCTACTATACAAGACAAGCCTACCCCTAACTTGGATAGACCAAATATGTTATCACCTGGGGTCTTCCAACCCTTACCACCGAGCGCTCCTTCCATGCACACCCATATCCATAAATAAATGGGTTTCCTAAGATATCTAGAAAGGTGATAACATACCCAACTTAGGTGTGACCCACTTGGCCTTGCTGCATCTCCCCTGTTTTAGTCATTCTTCGGTTAATGAGGTTCGAGGCTAAGCGTTACCTTTCAATAACAATTTTACCTAGAATGCTCAACGTCCTCCAATGATGATGTTTTGATAGCATTCGTCCATACAAGTTGTCATGATTCGGGAAAAACTGAATCACTATCTTCATCATCTTCACGGTATTCATTCGTAACATTCAAACCAAATCGAAGTGGTTTATGAATAATTACGCCCATTCTCGGTCTCTTCGAAACGATTAACGAAAATTTGCTAATATTGAAAGTCAGTTATTTAACTATCAATAAACATCCATAAGAAATTATCTGGTCTTAATATAAATTTTCCCCAAAATATTTTCTCTCAAAATAGCTTTAAAGGCATAACAATTTCATTCAACATTTGAAACAATTTTTCAAATACATAAACCCGTAACAGGACACTTTCCACATCTCTACATTTAGAAATATTTCCATATTTCTATTTTCCATACTTAGGAAATATTACAAGTCTATTTTTTCCAAATCCTTTCAATAATAACGTTCCATAGGATTATTCCTTAACTTACCCTAGAAATATCTGAAATCACAAATAAATTTCCTCTCCTCATAATCATATCTGTTTATAAACCCTCTTTAGAACCCCGAGAGAATTTATAAATTAAATTTTCCAATATACTTAAAAGTCTAAATATATAATATTTAAAGATTAGTAATTAATTTTTCAAACATGTTCGTGTAATTATTTAAAAATGTCGAAAACAATTTTATAACCTTTATAACCCGTCTTTAGTTAAATAAATTAGTTTTCAAAACTGATTTTTTAAGAGTTGGAATTCACTAAAATAAATACTTAGTATTTAATAATATACTTACCAAGTATTTGAACCTCACCTAGTTTAAGATTCCATAGTTTTTAAAATGATAAAATTTTCCTTTTGAAACAAACTCACTTCTTAAAATTAAAATATATTTTTAAAATCTTCAATAACCAAAATTTATACTTCCTTTCAATTTCACAACATATCAATTTATCTTCGCTTCCTTAACATTTCCCACTTCAAAGATAGAATCTTTCATTTTTCTCAACCCCATTTCCATATTCTAGTATAAATTCCTCCTAGGAATTTATATTCCCAATTATCATCTGATATCTTGTTTCTTCATTATAAACATCGTTTACCAATTCTATAACCCCTATGGTTTTAGCTGTTTATAAAAAAAATCTTATTTATAAAAATTCATTATATAAATTTATTTCTTATAAATTCCATTCATTCTTCAATCAATTTTCATTACTGATTTTAACCCCTTTTTTATATTTCTAGAATATCACTTATAAATCCCTTTTATATTATCCATTTTTAAAAGTCTCCGATTCTAATATATATATTTATTTATTATCAAATTCCCTTTACTTCCATAAATTTTAAAAAAAAGTTATATTATTTAAATTATCAAAATTCAGGCCATTACCACAACAGCATCCAATAATTCCAATCACTATAATAATCTAAAATAGATTGTTCTACACAAATCATATATCACTATATATGAAAAATAAACAATAAAATTGAGGAATCCAATTGAATCCCTCAAACCTGTTTCCCAGCATCCACAAATGTTAATATAACATAAAATAAATACCAACCCACTTCGAAGGTGATATCGCGGTATATAGGGTCATCCGCTATTATGCGGGGCGCATAGGGTCTCATCCGCTATAATGTGCGGGAATATCACTCCAATATATATACTCCTTTATATATATTTAATATCCAATGTGTAGAAATTTATAGAAATAATCATCATTCAACATTTTATTTTAACTGTTTCAAATAAAACTACTAATGCAAAAGATTGAGAATTTTCTCTCCTTGATTTTTAATAGCAATCCATACCAAATTTAATCTATTGTATAGTATTTGCTGCTTTGAATCCCTCGTGACTCCTTAAGTTGATTTTGGATGATGTATAAAGGCGTTATGAATTTTTATAAGTTAACGGGTTTAAATTATATAATTATATATGTTTAATCACAAAAGAAAATATGGGAGAATGTTATCCTTGTCAATGACCCCACGCCACCATTTGCCTTGCCTTGTCGCCATAGCCATGCAATTCGCGACCTCCCAGAAGCCAAACCACCCCACATTTGCTTGCAGCTGCCTCGCAATCGAGGTCGACAAGACAAAGTCAACACTAATGTGATCCTCCTCACCCATTTGCTGCTCCATCATGATCTTATCAGCATCGTCGCCTTCGAAACCCTAGCACCAATCGAACCCTCCACTTACGAAAGCCACCCACGCTAGCTAAAGAGCGAGTCCAAGCCCTAAGCGGTAGTCCCCTTCCCTCGTTGTCATTATCCACGCGCGTGCTCTCATGCCACCCACATCGCGAATCTTCTCCCTTATACCCTCGCGATACCATAGTTTCCTCTAGCGTGCGGCTTTTGGTCGCGGCTTCGGCCTTACCATTGATAGACGTCGCCTTCCAAGCTCGCCCCTCCAATTGCGAACTGATTCGTGTTCGGCTATATATATATATATATATATATATATGAAAGATTTCATTTTAGATTGAAATTGAAGAGGAAAAAGGAGAAAAAATCACAGTTTTAGTTTCTGTATTGAAAAAATAGGAGGTTGGGTTTTTAAAACGCAAGGAAGAAGGTCGTATGAAATATTATGTTTTTTTTCTGATACGAGGTGGAAAGGAATACACGATTTGATTTTTGCGTGTGAGAATAAGCTACGGTTTGAAAGGACGAAAATAGCTCGACTTGAATTCGACAGAAATATATATATATGTATATCTATGTATGTATGTATATGTATATACGTATGTATGTATGTACGTATGTATGTTTATTAATTTAACTTGCAAAATATCACCATTTCCGTTACTTAAAACCTCGAACCCCTATCGAGGCGTGCTGCTAGGCATTTATAATGTTATATCCCTATGTCAAACGCAATCGAAATCGTTTTGAGTCCCAATTCGGTGATATAGAGAAGATAGCTTTTTGGACCCAATTATAACATTGAATTATCAATATTAAGTTCAACGCATTTATATCCCGTGCGAAAAAACGATAACTCCAAACACTATGAAATTGAAAATCCGATAGTAATACAATATTACGGATCCAATGGAACTAATTTCGTCAAATTCCGAGACAGTACCCCGGATCACTATTTTTAAATGTCAATTTGAACAAACTATTTTAAAAATTGAACAATTCACTTTTAAATTCAATTTTAAAACTTTGATTATCATCATTATTATTAATATAAATTTTACAAGCTTTTATTTTTACCGAGCTTTAAAACTCGACATTCAATAATTTAACCAAATTCAATTTATTAAATTCTAAAATTTAATTATCCAATATATCGTTGTATTTGAAATTCAAGTAAAATATTAGCTTTTAAATATTTAAAATTAATCAATAATTCAAACTCAATATTTAAAACCATTTAAATATTCCAAATCAAACGTCGAAAAATCCGGGTCGTTAGAATAGAAATATGCTGTAAATTTGGATTATTAAGTTATTTAATTGTTAAGTATGATATGCCAATATCTATAATTGTTTACCTATGGCATATGATACCATAACATGTTATATAGATCACATCTGATTTGTTAATTATGATATATGCTATTGTTGATATGTTATATTATTATTTTATCGTTCTCACTCTACAAGTTCCCTGTTAGTTTAGAATTCCTTATGGGTTGAAATGATACATACCCGAATGATCCTATAGATTAAGGGAAAATCACTATGGGTGGAAATGATAAATGAAATTGATTTTCATTGATTTTGACATGTAAGTATCAAATTTACAATTGAAATGTTGAATATCCATATACTTGACCACTTGACCATAGGATAGAAACTATATATGGACAACATTGGGCTATTTTTGAAAAACGATTTCCAAAGTTTGAAAGGAAATATATGAGTTTTAATAAATATTGATTTTTAAATATAATATAAATATTTTATTTTTGTAAAATTTATATTTTAAAATTATATGTTTTAGAAATTTTAAAATTATAAGTTAAGTTTTTAAACATAAATTATAACATATTACTTATAACTTTTTTATTTTAAATTATATAATTAGGATTTCAAATAGATTTAATAATAAAAATTTAAAATAATAAAATATAATAAAAATTCAATTTAACTAATATATATAATATGTATTAAACTATTTTAAAATTATATTAATATTTTGAAAATAGTTTTATGTAATAACTTTAATAAATTAAGGTTGGAAAGATAAATTGAAATTGATTTGAAATTTAATTTGTTTAAGGATCTATATAGGAATTGATTTGAACTTATAAATTTTGAGATGTTAATGGTATGATCTTATAACTTGATTTAATTAAAGGTGATTAAATGAACATTTTCAAATATAAATAGACTTGATCATCTAATTGATTTAAATTTGAAATTTGGGATTTTATTTAAATGTTATAAAAAAATGATTTAGCGAATAATTTCAAATTTAAATAAAATTACAGTAGGATTTTGAAATATAAATGAAATTTATCAAATTGAGTTATTGTAAATTGTTCGAATATTTAAACTTTGAAAACTTCTGAATTGGAAGCGGTTTAGATTTATAGCTCAAACTTGGATATAAATTAAAATGGTTTTAATGGGAATTTGAATTGAACCTTCAACATTTTCAGTTGAAATCGTTGAACTGAGATTGATTTAAATTGAATTTTGATACTACAGTTGATTTGAATTAATTTGTAAAATTGGGAGAAATAATCCTAATTTGCAAACTTATTTTAATATATAAACTATTTTCAATATATAAACTATTTTAATATACAATATATTTTAATCTACAACCTATTTTAAATCTAAACTATTTTAATTTATAACTATTTCAACATATATAAACTATTTTCAATATTTTAAAACTGTTTAGGTTAGAACTGCTATGATTTATATTTAATGGATTTAAATGCAAATATTTTATCAAATGATTTTGGAAATGAATACGATTTAAAGTGATTTGGTTTCGAAATAAATATGATTTAAAGTGATTTGATTTCGAAATGAATATGGTTTAAAGTGGTGTGATTTGAAGTGATATGATTTCGAAGGTGAATATGATTTGGAAAGTGATATAGTTTTGAAATGAATACGAAATTTTGAAATGAATATGATATTTTGATATGAACTGTTTATAAAAGTGATTTTATAAAATGACCATGGTGTGAAATAAGCTTTTGGTTGTTAAAGTGACGGGGATTGGGTATTGGCATACTCTCTGCCAATAACAAAAACCATTTTAACAACTATGTACGTAGTGGAGATTCCAAAACGAAGTATGATGGTTTGGAGACGATTATATGAGGTATTAACGCAATCTTGACTCTCGCGAGTTAGCTTGATGTAGCTAAAAGAGGAGCTCTACTGGGCCAAGTGAGGTTGCACCTCCAATTGGGCACGTTTCTTCGTTACCATTCTATTACTTTATGATTTTATTGGGTGTACCTTTGACTTGGGAGTGTGCCTCGAAGTGGGCGGTAGTAGTTTCTATGTGTTACCACCAGTCCAAGAGTTCAAACGATAGAATCCTACCCCGGCATTACCTCGTGTGTCTTGTCACATGCATTATCGCACCCTTTATGACTTTGGTTTGTATCGTACCTATGGAGTGCTCCTTGATAGCCCACCGGTCTGGTGGGGTATACAGTACTATATAAACTATGACATTATGTAAAATGTGTTAACGGGGATATGGATAATGCCTTAACGCTATTTAATAGTTTTCTTTACTATAGACATTATATATGTAGCGTATTTTACTATATATGTAGATAGTTTAATAGATCCTTAGAAGATGGGTATCCCAAGCATCTTTTAAGTTATTTTGTATTTCACTTGATATTTTACTTGAGTAGATTTGCTGGTATAAGAATGTTAATCCTGACTCGAGTGTTTTGTATTTTTCTTTATGCTCAGGTCATACTGAGTGCCACAGTATTTGTGGCTCACCTTTGAAATTTGGAGTTTTACTTGAAGATTGGTTTTTATCTATACAGCTTCAGTTATTCCAATTGTTCCAGTTGTTTGTGAAGACTTGTCATTTTTTAGGTTGACACTACTATGTATTGGATATTTGTTGTATTTTGTATAAGATTCTGTTGTTTATATAGTAGCTTCATGAACTACTATTTATTTATTCCGTTGCTTAATGTTGTAAAACTCTATGTCTGTGATTCTTTAACGACCTGGAATTTTTGTCGTTGAATTTGGAATATTTAAATAGTTCAAATATTAGATTTCGAACTGTAATTTAGTTAGTATGGTCTTAAAACTAAAATTCTAAACCGCTTCTTAAATTTCGGAAATAGTCATTTAATCAACATGTTAGAATAGCTATCTGGGGCACAGTATCGGAATTTGACGAAATTAGTTCCATTAGATCCATAATAGTGTGTCATTATCGTATTTTAAATTTCATAGCGTTTGGATTTACCCTTTGTGAGATACCCCACCTTGAGACGTTTGCTAGTAAAGAGAATTACAAAGTAATCATGTCTACTAATGCAGAGAATAGGGCTGGTTAAGGACGACCATCTTAGTAATAAGTTTATTAAGGGCTAAGCATGTCGAATGCGTCTTTACTTTTTCTTTCATTACCTCATCAGTGGTCAACACACTTAGTCGATAACTAATGCACACTATGATGGTTTCGGTATGTCTCAGAATAAATGCAATATGCAAGTAAATGTATCAGCCACAGAATAGGAAAAACAGATTAGATTATATTATATACATCACCATATGTCATAATAATAGTACATCATACATAAGTAGCATGGACTACCGAATAACATATATAACCATCCCACAAAAGAATACACATCATGATAACATAAGAGTCAACTACTCAAAAAGTATGATATCCAAGCCAAATTGATAAAGCCCAACGAAAGCCAGCAAAACGATTCAAGAGAAGTAGCAATCCATACCTAAGTTGTAACTCGATATGACCCGAGTGATAAGCACACATGGGTCAGGCGAGCTAGAACTTATCGATAGTAAGGATCTCGGTAATAGGCAGAAGGATGAGAATCACTCCGTCGTTACCAACAGAATGACATATTATTCATCATATCATTCATAAGAAAAGGGATATCAGTGATTCATCTATCTATTTCAAGGGAATTCAATAAGTAACATGCATATGGTTTCTCTTAAGGACATCCATAAGTAAAGTGGATAAGGATGAGAACCATATAATAACTTCATAAAGAATCATCAAATCATCGTAATCCGTCATAAGAACTCAAAAAGAGTTAAAGGCAATCATAATCGAAATCGCAATATAGCGTAATATAAATGTAGCCTATGTCATACTCAAGACCTTATTCAAACAAAAACATCACAAAAGGTGAAATCGAACATTGAAAACTTCATAGAAGATTGCACATGATTATCATCTTGACTAGTACTACTATTATTTAGTGCCATTCATCGTGATGACATGGGGTGACATAACATCATAACATCTTGATCATCTTGATTAACTATAGTCGGGATAACATGATGAAACCCAGTCACAAAACCCGAGTAATAGCAACGTGACGATTAGAGTCTAGTAATAACATCATAAACATTGCAGTGACTCCAATCATGTACTCGATCTATAGTACTAGTAACATCTTGAATGTGTCTCAACCTCTCGAATAGGAACCCGATAGGCATGAACGTACGTCCCATACCATACGTTCGCACCTATTGGTTTACTAATCGTTAGTCGATGCCACATTAGAAACCAACATAAAACATCATCAAATAAATAACTCACCTCAACTCCTTGGCAAGTATGAAGAACATCGTGATGGTCATTTCTATCCATAATCGCAAATAAAAGTTTTAACATAAAAAATTGCCTCGTTTCATCGGCAATTATAAGAAAACTAGGTCTAGATTGGTTCATCATCGAATGTACTCAAAAAGAGTAGTTCTCGAACCAGTAACCTTTGCCATAATTAGGCAACCTCTAAATCATCTCAAATATCACTTCAAATTGGTTTCGATCGTGCAAATCCGATATTGAGCGATAAAGCAAAAACACATGTCCCATATCATGTACTTTTACTAAATCATTTAATTCTCATTCTTATACACTGAAATTCACAAGGATAAGCTAAAATATAGTTGAAATAATTTTATAGAGAAAATAGGATTTTTAAACGATTTTGAGAAATTTATATATATAAGCTTTATAAGGAAAAACCCTTATTTAAATAGATTATCTATTTATAAAATTCTTTAAAATACTAACTAATTGATTAAAAATACTTTAAAATGACTTAGAAACATTTACTTTTCAAACCATGATTTTTAATAAAATTTCCAAAATTTATCTGAAAGCAAATACGATTAAAACCATCAAATTCTCCAAATATCGATATTTCCCGATAGTTGAATCTAAATATAATTTAAATAAAATTAAAATTCCAAATTTCTTCAAAACCAAGCTAATCTGTTATGGGATATCATAGCTTCAAAATCCATCATCGAACTTATCAATTCAATGGTCAATTAACTCAAAAACAGCAGCGAAAACAAATGAAGAATTCTGCAAACTGAAAATCTTGTTACTCGCCAACTTTGATGATGTGTTTTAGGTACCAAAACTGCCCAAAATTGAACAAAAATCTATAGCAATAAAATTTAGCACATGGACAATAACATACTAAAAATTAGACAGCATTTCGCTGCAATATGAGAAAGTTATGATTTTTCTAAAATGGCAATTTTCAAACACAAAACAGAACTTAGCTGCCAGTCTAGTTTCTAGCCAACTTTGACGGTGTGTTTTCAATATCAAAACTGCCCGGAATTGGACAAAAATCTGAAGCAATAAACATTGCACATGGAAAATACATAATAAAATTAGACAGCATTTCACAGCAAGATGAGAAAGTTAGGATTTTTCTAAAATGGCACTTTTCAAAAACAAAACTGAAATCAACTGCAATTCTAGTTTCTAGCCAACTTCAACGATGTGGTTCTGATAACAAAGCTGCCCGAAATTTAATAAATATATGCAAAAAAAAACATTAGTACATGAACAACAATGTATTAAAATTTGACAGCATTTTGCAGCAAGATGAGAAAGTTACGTTTTTTCTAAAATTGCACTTTTCAAACATAAAACTGAACTCAGCTTCAAATCTAGTTTCCAGCCAACTTTGACGATGTGTTTTAGATATCAAAATTGCCCAGAATTAAACAAAAATTTGCAGAAATAAACTTTAGCATAAGGAAAACAACATATTAAAATATGATAGCATTTAGCTGCAAGAGGAGAAAGTTATGATTTTTCTAAATTGACACTTTTCTAAATTTCATACGGACTTCGCTGAAACCAAGAAATTCATATTCTAGATGGCTACTGTATGCAATTTTACTTACGTAATAGCTTTTCCAAGATGTAGCAGCAATTTGGTAGGAAATATTGAAGATTTAGTTGAGATTTGTGCTTTAGGAACCTATATCGAGCACAAAGGAGACATGTAGACAATGATATAGCAATTAGAAACATACAATAGAAGATTTTTAATGGATTAGAGAGTTTATAAGGATGGAGATTATCTGTATCTTAGTATTTAACTTGAATCTTAGTACTTAATTCACAAGGATATTGATATATGTTTGATATTCATTAAAACAGAGCCATTGTTTTCTCTTGAGAAGCTTTTGAGGAAGATGGTCTACTGAAAGGAGAAAAAACGTCATATCTCAATAGAAGGATCCAGATAATGGGCTAATGGGCAATAATTATGCTCTTTAAACCCATTTTAACACTTAGTATATTTTTGAGTTGTTATTTACAAGTTTAAACTTGTTTTCAACATATTTTACACATATAAATTCCGATACACGAAACAAATTGCATTTTTCATGTTTTAATGAAGGGAATATGTTAGTATTGTTAAAAACCAATATTTTCAATTAAAAATATTATTTTCGCATTTTAATGCCGATTATTTACTAATATTCACATTAATAGTGAAAAATCACTATTTTCATCATTTTTCACCAATAAAAATGTATTCCTAAGTCCATTAATGTGTAAAAATGCTTTTAACATTTTTATAGCTTTAAAACATTATTTCAAACTTAACTATACCACAAAATTTATTTTCTTCGTGTTTATCCTTTTTTTTTGGGATAAAGGTCTAATAGTGGAATAATACTCCAATATTACAAATTTTAACACCATAATTTATTTTCATCATTTATTCTCATTCCATACCACCAATAAAATGTTTTAAACTTTACTTCCCACTTGTTTACACTAAAAACCTAACTCTTAATCAACAAAATTGTTTATTTTAAATAAGAAATATTATCATTAATTTGTTCCATCATAAATTCATAATTCCCATATTAAATTATAATTTACATTATAAATTAATGTT
Organism: Allium cepa; assembly: GCA_030765085.1. Taxonomy (NCBI): domain Eukaryota; kingdom Viridiplantae; phylum Streptophyta; class Magnoliopsida; order Asparagales; family Amaryllidaceae; genus Allium; species Allium cepa. Next base: position 865,809,744 of record CM060943.1, on the reverse strand, counting down.
TTGATAATGTACTAAATCCTGGTTTGTTACCGACTCCCCTCTTAACAAAATTGCGTCCTCGCAATTCTGAAACGAAAGTCCGTAAGCAACACATCAAACCATCATAAGAAAGAAAGAACAAAATCTTGAGATAAAGGATTCTCACCAACACCATGAGAAGAAAGGAATCGAGGATATGATCGCTCGATAAATTCTTTGGTTTCCCATGTGGAGTCATTGGGATTATCGAGCCATTGATTCTTAACGAGCGGCGCATTCTTGCCTCGAAGGTGCCTCACCTCCGAGTCAAGAACGCGAATAGGCTGCTGCACAACAGATAGGTTTAGTGAGATCTCAATCCCTAACTGCTCGGAAGGATCAATAATGGAATCAAGATCTCTAAGGCACTTCCGAAGCTGGGATACATGGAATACATTGTGAATGCTCGAAAGATGAGTTGAAAGAGAAACTCGATATGCAACTGAACCAGTGCGTTCAGTAATAGAAAATGGCCCTATGTAGCGAGGAGTCAGTTTCACAGTCGTACTGAATCGCATAACTACCTTCAGCTAGAGAAACTCGAATGAAAACAGGAATGCCCATAGGGAATTTGATAGGCTTCCTACGATTTTCCACATAGGATTTCTGGCGGCTCTACGCCACTTTTATACTCTGTCCGATAAGAATAATCTTCTCACAAGAATCTCGAAAAGAATTAGGACCCAAAACAATCTTCTCTCCAGATTCTAACCAACAAGAAGGTGATCGACATGGCCTTCCATACAGGGCTTCGAAAGGAGCCATATTGATACTGGACTGAAAGCTATTATTATAAGAGAACTCCACAAGAGTTAAATTACCCTCCCATGAACCACCAAAATCGAGAATGCAAGCACGAAGAAGGTCCTAAGGAATATGATTTACCTTCTTAGTATGTGCGTTAGATTATGGGTGATAAGTGGCACTGAAATTAAGCTTTGTTCCCAAAGCTTGCTGAAGGCTGCTCCAAAAATGACTCGTGAATAAAGGATCACGATCGCATACAATAAAGGAAGGAACACAATGGGGTCGAACGATTTCTTTGGTACACAATTATGCTAAAAGAGGTGCATTCCAATTAGACTTAATAGGAATAAATGAGCGGACTTCATGAGTCGATCAACTAAAACCCAAGTGCTAGAATGAACCGATCTCGAACGAGGTGGACTATCAATAAAATCATTGAAATTTGATCCTATTTCCACAATGTAATCTCTAAAGACTAAAGAAGATTGGAAGGCAGCTAATGCTCGGCCTTAGTAATCCGACAACTTATGCAGTTACCTACATTACTTATGACATCATGCTTCATGCCTTCACAATAATAATGGTGATGCAAATCAGCATACATCTTACTACTGCCGGGGTGAATGGGGTATACTTAGAGCCATGACAATCATCAAGATTGTCATGCTTAAGTGTTGAATCAGAAGGCACAAAAATACGGTCCTTCATATAAAGACAACCTTGAGAATCAATACTAAAATCCCACATCTCAACATCACGTGATTCAGATTCACCAAGACGAATAAGGCGCAACATCTTTGGATTATGTAGCCGAGCCTTGGAAATATGATCTAAAAGAGAAGGTCGAGCTTCCATATTGAATAATAAGATAGGTGAATCGGAAGATGAAGCTCGATCACGAATATCACAATGAGATAAAGTGTCAAGGACATCCCATTCGGCTAACATCATAGAAACAATAGCCGAATGCTTGCGACTAAGCTCATCTGCTACACGATTACCCTTCCCAGGGTAAACTGAATATCAAAATCATATGAGGCGAGAAACTCAAACCAACGCTGCTGCATCATATTAAGCTCCTTCTGAGTGAATAGATATTTCAAAACTTATGGTCAGTAAAAAGAACGAAGTGCTCTCCCAAAAGATAATGATGCCCAATTTTCAAAGCGAAGACAATGGTTCCAAGCTCTAAATCATAGGTAGCACAATGAACCTCATTCGGACGCAATTTCCTAGAAGCATTGGCAACTATCCGATCTCTCTACATCAAAACACCACTAAGGCCACTATGACTAGCATCCGTATAAACGATAAGATCTTCGTTCCCTTCAGGAACTACAAGGTCGGGAGCATTAGTGAGAAGCTCCTACAATCTCTAAAAAGAAGCCTTACACTTATCCGACCAAACAAATCGAACGCCTTTCCTCGTAAGGCCGGTCAAAGGAAGCACCATATAGGAAAAGTCTTTGATGAAATGGTGGTAATAACAGCCACAAGTTTCCCCAAACATTACTCTCACCATCACTATCTCACTCCTTCTCGACCGCTTCAAGCAAAAGGGCCGCATCTACAAATTTCTCGAAAGTGACCTCAAGACGAACCATTAGGGTTTTTTTATAGAAATTTCTTAAGTCCAGAAACGAACTTAAGGTTCTTCTTATATGAAGTGGAGATATGTTCGAGACCATATTTAGATAAGGCTTCAAATGATGCAACATACTCAGAAACTGTCGACTTCCCTTGTTTGAAATCAAGGAAACGTCGAGCAAGAATTACCTTCTCGGATTTTGGAATAAATTTAAGTTCGAACCTCTCATGAAACTGATCCCACTCTAAAGTGGACTCATCAACCTCAGCAACAAGTAGATCATACCAATGTAAAGCTCATTCTTGCAACATACTAGAAGCTACAAGAAATCGGTGTTGACTAGAGATCTCCATACGACTAAAGATATGCTCACAAGAACAGAGCCATGCCTCAACATCTAAAATAGTCTCGATGCCTTTAAAGATCTTGCTACCAAGATGTGTGAAGTCGCTACACATGCGTGCAAATGCGGATTTGTGCAGAGGAGAAGAGTAAGCTGAAGCGGGATGCTCAGTACTCCGAATAAGCTCAAGGATCTGATCGGTAGAAATATATATGCCTTTAGGACGAGAATCACTGGATTGTCCCGCCACTGAAGGACGTCCTTTACCTCTACTCGTTATAGCTAAAAGATAAGATAAGATAAGATAAGATTATTCGTAGGGTAAATAGATATATTAGCAATTCAACTGCAGAAGTTAAGGAATACTATGGAATATAATTGACCTTCCTAGAGATATTTCTTTCTATCTACCCAAAATAAAGCAAAAAGGGACACGAATGAAAACACGGATAGGGACAAGGCAAGGTCAAGGTGAAACCGATCACAATTAAGGGATGACGTATATAGATGTATTATATCTGATGTATGGTATATCGTATATTGTTCTGTATATCTTACATTATATTCTAAAATAATGCTTTGATACCAAGCTATGACGCCCCACCCCAATACATACACTAGTAAAGAGAACTACAAAGTAATCATGTCCACTAATGTAGAGATTAGGGCTGGATAAGGGCAAGCATCGTAGTAATACATTTGTTAAGAGCTAAGCATATCAAATGTGTCTTTTTTTTTTCATTACCTCATTAGTGGTCAACATACTTAGTCTATCAATAACCGTTTGTTTCGGATTGTCTCAGAATAAATGTAATATGCAAGTAAGTAAATGTATCAATCACAGAACAGTAAACCCAGATCAGGGTATACACACACATCACCATACGTCATAATAATAGTACATCATACACAAGTAGCATGGACTACCGAATACAGTATATAACTGTAACGATCCTGATTTTTTAGTTAAATTTAATTTGGTAATTAATGTAAAAATTATGAATTTAATGGTGAATTAATTTAAATTTTTTCAAATTTATAAAGAAATGTTTTGTTATTTATTTATATTTATAAATTTATTTTAAATTGAATCTTAGAACTGAAATTTAAAACTAAAAATCTTATTAATATATTAGATTTGAAACATTATATTTTCAATTAATAAATTTTTTTTTCCAAATTAAATTAAATAGACATTTTTATTTGGAAATTTTATTTTAAAATTAATACAATTATTTTTTGAATTGCTATTTCAAAGTTATAAAATTATGAAAATATAAATAATAGAAAGTGCATAAATATAAAACATAAGTTAATATAAAAAAGAAGAAGAATGTTTTGTAAGTACATAAAAGTATAAATGAGAAAAACTTAAAACATAGTTTATAAATAAATCTAAGTTAAGGTTTTAAAACCAATTCTATAAACTAATTGAAGATAAAGGATTTAAACATAAAATGTTTCCATTTTAACATTTGTAAAATAATAATGCAAGTAAATAACAAGTGTATGATGTTAAAAGAATGAGATTAACAAGTGTCATGCTTGTTTTTACGTTTTCTTTTATTTTTGCAATTAATAGATAAAGAGGAAGTTAAGCTATATGAACAATCTCTACTTCTCCTATCTTCTTTCTTCATTTTCAAAAGACTGTAAATCAGAAGAAAAAAATCAATTAAAGCTAAAAAACAAATCAGGTTTAAAAGAAAACAAATCCTAAACTAGATCAAGAGTAAAAATAAAATCACCTTAGAAAATTCAAAATCTAGAAGCAACTTAGCAAATTTAAAACGAAAACAGATCAAGCCTAAAGCAATTTAAGGATCAAAGCATCAAAACCAAAATAGGTTGAATTAAAGCTAAGTTCTTGGTTAAAGGATCAAATTCAACAGCAAGCTTTAGTTCAAATATCAGTTCCAGGCCTCTGTTTTTCAAAAGTTAGGTGAACAAACTATCTCTTTTAATCACTTAACACGGTTTAATGTTCTGATGCTTGTGAGTACCCATGAAGTCTGATGTGAAATTTGTTGATATGTTTGTATGTATAAGGATTTAGGGATGCATGTCTGAATATAATATATACTCATATCTTTGTTAGTAACATGTTATTAATAGTTAAGAAAAAATCCATAATAACCTTTGATTTTAAAATAAAATTTGATTGTTACAGTATAATGTTAATTATAAAAATGGTTTCAGAATTTTATAGTTAGAAATTAATTCAAATTTTAAAAATCACAGTAGAAAATCAAATTTGTCCAAAAATAAATCATTTCAATTCTCTGTTTCGATCATCCTATCTGATTCGTGATGGCGAATAATGAGTTTTAATGGAAATAGCTTGATTTTTAGTTTGGTAATCAAACGGAATTTTCGAGTCGAACTATATTAGGTATTTCATCAATCGTCGGCGATCGATGATGATTTGGAGTTCAGGGCTGTTGTCGAAGATGGCTTAGGGGATGTTGATCTTTGGATAAATGGTTGTTGATTTTATCAGTGATTGTGGTGATCAGACAACGACGATTTAGGGTTCGAAACCTAGTTTTGAACTAGGAGATTGCATGACATTTTCAGGCATCGATGACACATCGGAGTGCATCGCGTAAGGGGGGTTATGTCATGTGGCCAATGACGCTACTGTAATCAGAGTATGGGAAGCTCCAGTGGATGGATACGACGTCGGCGAGTGAATTTAATGATCGAGTTTTGGGTTCCTGTGCGTTCGACAGCTTGATTTCGTTTGGCCATCGATTTTGGCAATGTGGATAGTTGTGTAGGATGGCGAAGTGGTTGACGAATTGTCAAAGGTTGGACGGAGTGGCGTGGTTCGCCGGTGCACGTGCATAGTTTCATGTTGGTGTCAGTTTTGTTCTTGGCTTCGGGAAGTTGATGTTTTCTCAGAACGAACTCGTCTTTGTAACGTGTTGGACTCGAAGCAAGCGAATCGTGAGTTAACCCGAAGTTGGTTTCGAGGGAATTCAGTAATAGCTCGGGTTATTTAATATGTTAACAGGATTTTAAAATGTGAAGTAAAATTTGTTACAAATCAGTTTTAAGATTTGAGAAAAAAATATAACAAGTCTCAGGCAATTTTATATAGCCAAGTTTAAAGTATACTAGAATGATCGAGTTTAAAAAGGATTTGAAATAAAGGGTTTCAAGGAATATGAACCAAGTTTTCAAATTTAAATTTGCAAACAGGTTCTTAAAACCCTTTTCTTTTCTAAATTAATCAATGTTTGTTTAAATTGAATTTACTTGAAGGTTTAAAAATAAATTGTTTCAAATTTATTAAGTTAAAAGTGTTTTAATTTATATAACTTTTGGTTTTAAAATTTATTAAATTAATTTTTGTAATTAAGTGAACGATTGAGAAAATGAAATGGTTTTATAATCCTTAATGTAACTTAAAGATTTCAAGTTAATTATTGTATCGATGATGGTCTAATTCCAAAGAATTACTAAATAAGAATTAAATGATAACTAAAGAAAAATAATATGGATAAATGGCTTATCTTTTAATTGGTTAAATCTTAAGTAATTAAAGAATTATTAATTAATGAAAGTGAATAAGGAAGAATTAATTTAGGGAGGTGATTGAAGGATAATTATTTTAAAGGATAATTACTTAATTTAAAGATTGATTAAGATTAATTAACTTTATAATTAAGGATAATTTATTACATAATTAAGGTAATGTGATATCCCGAAATTTTTGGCAATATCAATTTAATAATCTTTATTTAAAATTAAATTGATTTGACTATATTGATTAATAAAATATGAATTGGTTTAATAAATAAATAATTAATCAGTGATTTTATCTTTTAAAAGCTAAATAAATGTTTCTATTTATAATGTGCATATATATATATTTGTATATATTATATATAACCTTTGATTTGGAATTTAATAAATAAATAAAGTCTTGTTTTCAAATTCTAATAATATATTTAATAATTTGGAAATTATGATTTATATTAATATTAAGCTTTTCAAAGTTATTTAACTAATTACTATATGGTTTGTAAATACTTAAGATAAATGTTAATTACTTAAGATTTTATCTTAGCTTGATTTTTAAATTTAAATAAAAAGTTTGTTTCATTTCTTTTAAATATTACTTGATATATATATGATTTGAAATAGAAGTTTAAAATACAATATAGCATATGGTTTTAATTCATTTAATAATAGAAGTGATTATAATCTCTTTTATAAGTTATTTAAAATTGTTAAATTTGTAATTTTCAAATGATAATTATAACACTTACCTTTTATAAACATAAATAGATTTTATTGAAATAGCATTGTTATTTTTAAATTTAATAAGTAGTTATATATGTATAAATATAACTTGATTCTTAAATTTTATTTTTATAATCTAACTTGAATTTGAATTAAAGTTTTGAAATTCAACAAATAGATATTTTGAAATATTTGAATTTAAAGATTTTTGTATAAGCTTTTATTTATAAATATAATTGATTTTATTTTCTTTAAAGTTATCTTTATATAAATAAGTATTTGTAAATTAATAAATTAAGTAAAAAAAAGTTTTTTTCTTAACATTTAAAATAAAAATAAATACTTAAAGTACATGTGTTAATATATTAAGTAACCTAAACAACATGTGTTAAGTAATGAACATAGATATATGACAAGTGTTAAACTTTAAAACAAGTGGCATTTGTAAATTTTATTTTTATTTTATTTTTGATAAATCAAATTTCAGCCTATGTACATTGTTTTTTTCATTCATCATTTTCCTTTCTATCTTTTTACTCAAGTAAGAAGGAAACTTAAACTATCTCTCAAAATAAAATCTGCCTCAAAACATAAATTATCAAGCAATAATCTGTAATACGATATCAAAATTAAAAGCCTACAAACCTTCTTCATTTACAAAATCTTGTCAACATCTTTTTTTTTTCAAATCTGAATCATCTCTGCTTGTTTCAATGACAAGCAACTCAAGCATGCAAGTCCAATTTCAAAAAAAAAACAAATCTGTAATTTCATTAATTCAACAACCAGGAATTTGGCTGAAGTAAGTTCAAGATCATGTAACATCATTTAACAAGCATGCAACTGTTGTTTTCAAAAGCAAAAGACAAAGGAGCAACTCAGAGTTTTAAAGTTTTCTCCGTCAAAAGTTTTTTTCCAAAATAAAAGAGATGTGCTCTATTCTTTAATTATTTTCAAGTGAGTAACATCACACTTTTAAAGCTTTAAGCTGAATCTGGTTGCTTTATTTTTCTCTGGAAATTAAGTAGTTTTGTATGGATGTAATTGATTGAATCCTCTGTATATATACATGGATGTATGAATGCATGCTTATTGTGGTGATTTATTCTTGTCTGTTCTTAGTTTCCAGGCTTAAGTTCTGATCAAAAATCATGATCTCGTAATCTAATCCATGTTATTATTTTAATTTTCAAATAAAATGTGTTAGTTGTATCTTAGATTAAAGACTTAAATTTTATTTAAGTTAAACAATTTGATTTGACTCTGGGAATCAAGAATAACAAAGCAAACTTTATATAAATAAAAATTCAAATATCCTGATTCCTTGATTCAGGAATATAAGTTGAATACTTAAACTAAAACATGATTTTTAAAATTAAAATCATAATTTTTAATTTAGTTTTGGACATACGTTTCTGAGTTGAACAGAAACTGAAGATTTGGTAGTTTTTGGTGATATCCGTGATCGGAGAGGTACAGGTCATCACTAATGGAAGTTGAGTGATAGAGGAGTTTGGAAAAGATTCCTAGCAGTTGATCAGCGCACTATGGTGTTGACAGGAGATCGGGTATGTTGGTAACCCTAGTTTTCGAGGTTGGTCGAAATGTATTCGTACCATCACCTCTAGTGGATCGAGTTCCACCAGAGTTTGGGAATTGATAGAGGGAAGATTGGCGAGGGTGATGCTGGATTTTCAAAACCTCCGGTTGTCGGAGACTCGAGCACATGGAGGTTTCAGGTTCGATGATTGTCCCAGTTTTGTGTTAAGAGGCTCGAATTCGATTTCGAGGTCAGATCAACTTTCTGATGATCGGAATAGGGTTAGAGGGTGATTGCCGATGTGAGGAGATCGTCGTAGATGATCGAAGTTGGCTGCATTTGTGGTGCATATGCACGGTGCATATCTGGCTTTGATGAAGATGAGTTGAGCTATGGTTTTGTCCTCGAGTATTTACTTGTGTGGCTTCAAGAATTGCTCGAAGTTAAGGGGTGATTGACTCGAAGTATTTGGGAGGGGAAAAACTTGGGTCAATTAGTTGTTACAGGTTTAATTTAAAAACCTGTCAGTGTTTCAAATTTTAAATGAAATTTTAAAATTTGAAAGCCAAATGTAAGAAAAGTTTTAAATCAAGTTTTTAAGCTTGGTTTCAATTCAAATTGATATCTACTTTTTAAAATAAATAAGTTTTATAAAAATGGAATGTTTTAATAACTTTAAAAAAGTCAAAGTATTATATAAAATGTTTTTAAATCTAAAATATAAGATTTAAAAAGAGTTTCAATTCTAAGTTTAAAATCTGGATTCAAAAATGAATTTGAATCCTAGTTTTAAATAAAATTAAGTTTTTGAATTTAAAATGTTTTAAAACAACTTTGAATATTTAAAGTGTATTTAAATTGATTTAAATTGAATATGTTTTTCTAAAACTATTTTAAATTCCCTTTAGAAGATAAGTATTTCTTTAACATGTAATTAAAAAGGTTTTTAAATTGTTAAACTTTGTTTAAGTTAAAATTGTTTTCGTTTTAAATCTTAAATTTAAAATGGAATTTAATAGTAAATTTAAAAGCAAATTATTTTTAAAATACTTTGTTAATGATAATTTAATCATTAATAAGATTAAGGTTTATCTTAAAGTTAATTAGGACTTAGCGATTATAATTCATCAAATTATTAAGGAAATCAAGATGGATAATTAATAACTTTAATTAATTAATGACTTGGGTTAATTAATTAAGTAATTAAGGGTTTTATTCAATTAATTAAAGGATTAAGTAAGTTAATTGAGATTAATTAATTTGCAATTAAGAAATCATTAATTAGACAAGATTTGATTTTAAATTAATGATTTGAAATTTATTAACCAAGAAATTAAAAATTAATTAAGCTATAGATTAACACTTAATAAATTAAATAATTAGAGATTAATTAATGGGTTATTATAGATAAATTAATTTGTAATTAATAATGATTAATCTTAATTAATTACTTCAGAGTGTGATTAAAGATTTGTTAATGGTCAATGAAGGTCATTAACTTAGTATTATTTAATAATTAATTAATGTGATTAATTTTAATATTTAATTAGATTAATTAATTTAAAGATAATCATTTGAGAATTGTTTAAGTGTAATTAATTAATGGAAGTAATTAAGAAATTAATTACTAATTGTAGTTAATTAAGTTTACTTTGATTAGTTTAAGTTGATTAATTAAGTTTAATTAATTTAAAATAATCACCGGATAATTTAAGAAGTAATTACGCAATGTAATTAATAAAGAATAATTACTTAGTGAAGTAATTAAGAAGATAAATACTAGATGTAATTAAATTAAAGGATAATTAGGTAATGGATGAGATTTGGAAATTAATTACTTTGTGTAATCAATATGAAGAATAATTACTTAGTGCAAGTAATTAATAATTAATTACTTAGTGTAATTAATGAAGAATAGATTAATAAAGTTATTTGAAGATAATTAAGAAATGTAATTAATTAAGGATAGTTATTTACTTAATGAGATTAATCTAGGGTGATTAATAAATATAATTAATCAAAGATTAATTGTTAAAGATAATTAATTAAGGAGTAATTAATTTATCCAATGAAGTAATTAAGGTAGTTAATTACTGAATGTGATTAATCAAGAGTGATTAATCAATATGGTTTAATTGATGATTAATTACTTAATGTAATTTAAAAAGAGTAATTATGAATAAAAATAATTAGGGATCATTAATTAATATAATTAATGATGTAATTAAGGATTGATTAATTAAGATTAATTAATCAATAATAAGTGATCAATGAAGGAATTGATTAATGTAATTAATTAAGGATTAATGTAATTAATTATAGTTAATTAATTAATGAAGTAATTAAAGGTTAATTACTGAATTTGGTTTAGAATAATTAATTTGTGAAATTAATTAAAGAAAATTACTTGAGTGTAATTAAAGGGTAATTAATCAAGGGTGATTAATTAAGGTGATTTATTTGAGGGTAGTTAATTAATAGATTTGTAATTAATTAATGGTTATATAACAAGATTTTATTGATGAAGTAATTAATTTAATTTATTTTAAATTAATTAGAGATGAAGTAATTAATTTAATTCATTTTAAATTAATTATAGAATGGTGATTAATAGATCACTGCTTATGAATGCTGATTGATATTGATTTCCTTGAATGGTTTGAGATCTCAGATATGAGATAAGTGATGTTGTGTGATATGGATGCTTTGGTTGCATTGTGATGATAATATGAATTATCTGTTTGTGATGATAATATGAATTATCTGTTTATGATGATAATGTTGATTTTCTATTGTGATATGTGAATTATCTATCTATGTGTATATAGATAATAGAATTGAATTGTTTTAAACTTTAAAACAAGTTAGACTTAAAGAAGGCGTTTTGGATTTCGATGAGACCGGGATCGGGTTTGCATATTTGGATATCCGAAAACCGCAACGATCCAAATTAATGATAGGTCGTGAATCTCAAGTGAAGACGAAGATTCAGAGTACAAGGGTTATCGTCTTTAACTCTGAGGGTGATTCCAAAATGAGTGCAACGAGATAATGCCGTCTGTTTCGTTCGAACCTGGAACGAACTTTTATGGATTGATTGCTTTTAGAACACCGTCAGGTGGACGATGAGAAATCTAAGAGACGTGTTCTCTAAAGGTAATCGTAGCCTCAAGCCTCATCAACCGGGAAGGCTAAAATAGGGGAGGTGCAGCAAGGCTAAGTGGGTCATGCCCAAGTAGGACAAGATTTACCCATGTCTAGAAGTCCCTTTATATTCGGCTGTGTGGGGCAGTTGATTGCAACAACTACCAGGGTTGTCTTGTTCGGGACTGTCCAGTAAGGAATGGTTCCAGCTTTGTTTTGCAGGGGATTGGGAGTAATCCTCGGTACGGTGATCTAGGCCACGTACTGTGACTGGCGGTACCCTAGTAGCCCTGCCATTGTATGGAATCCAATCCCCAATAAGTGTTGTACGTTTTAGATGTGCCCAGCCATGTTGGAACGTGAGATGTAAGCATTCCAGCTATTTCTGTATTTTACTTGAAAAACCTAGACACTGTTATAATATCACCGGATTTCCTATCAAATGTTTTGGTTAGCATAAAGTAAAAATTTACCCATGTTTATATGTGGGGAGTCTTACGTGATACCTTTTCTTTTCAAAGGTTTTCAAAAGTTAAGCAACCTTAACCTGTTACTCACACCAGACCCATGTATGACCCGGAGTTTATCTTCTGTTTTTCTTAAACTCTTGAGTACTCAAATTTTTACGAGTAGCCAAGGGATTTAGGCTAGCTTTGATGAATTGTGGAGGTGCAATGGAGCAGGAGGCTTCGACTTTAGATATATAGATTCCGCTGTGTGTTCTCTATGTTGGTATCTCTTTGTTGAGTTGTAATAACTAGACAGGTGTTTATAACTGTCTAGTATGTGATGTATATGCTGTGTAACTCTGATTGGTGTTATATATTATGTAATAATTATGTTATTAATATAATTTATTCGTTCCGCTGTTGAGATTCTGGTGTTGTTTCTTCTTTCTCTTCTTTCTTTTCTCTTTTCTATCCCTTTCTTTCTTAAAGATGATACGACTTTCTGTGGAGAAAAAGTCAGATCGTCACATTTGGTATCAGAGCGCTAGGTTGAGTGAATACCTAGGCTTTGGAGTGTTTTCTTCCTTGAGAGAGCGTATTTGTATTTTTATATATATTTATATGTATTATTTCTACCTATTTGTTAGGTTACCCATACAGGTTTTGCAATATAAGTCATAAAGGTAGATGGGGTAGTGGTGTAACGCGACTACCATTGTCGAAGTTTGTATGTTTGAGGTTGGAAGTATATTTGTCAAGACTGTAGACCTAATACCATCTCGAGTAAGCTTTGTAGCTTGATGTAAGGATTTCGTCGATCTCTGAAGATAACCTGTTAAGGTTTGGAGTCCATCTTTGAAGTTGGATGAGTAGAGTTTGGATCTATTGGTTAGGCAGAAGCAAGCGGTGGTATCTTGATACCTCAGGAAGTTATAGCTGTGTGATGAGATGCAATGACTATGGATGTTTCCAAAGGTATTTATTTGGAACAAGTTTAAGGGAGTGTGTCTGCTTCAGTGAAGTGGCTGAGTTCAGCAGGGTGTTTCTGATTGGTTTGAAGCCCGAGTTTCTCGAAGAGCTTTGCTTAGGAATTCTTTGGTATCTGTGTTAGCAGTGCAGCTCGGAATGTTTGTGTGCGGTCAAGGAGAACTTCTAGTTTAGTAGTTTTTATGAGATGGAGTTCAGAAGCAACAGAGTGGATCCATTCCTTCTATGGATTGGCTAGACCAGCGTAAGCTGTTCTGATTGGTAAAGAGAGAACAGTTTTCTTTGGATGTTAGACTGAATTGATCGCCAAAGTGACTTGCGATAGCTGAGTGTTCTCTTGGTTATCAGAGATCTTCTGGGTTATATGGTCCAGTTTGTGCTAGTGTTCGTCATCAGCATTTTCAGCTGCTCCAGACGAGAGTTGTGCAGCGAAAGCAGTTTGGGAGTGCATTTGCTTTTCTTTTCCGAATAGGAGATGTTTGTTTCCTTCTGATGTTTGGGAGTAGAGTTTGTTCTTGATCTTGGTTGATCGTAAGTGGATACTTCTATTGGATTATTTTTGGTCTAGTTTGTTTCTTTAGACATCAACGAAGATTGAGCTGATCAGGATAGATGTAGGCAGCCGAGGATCGTCTGAAGAGTTTTGTGGATCAGAATCGGACATCTGATTTGGATAAGTTTTCTCCGGTTTTAGGAGCTATAAGATTGGTTAAGGTTGGGAAGCTAGCTCCGAGGTATTGGATCTTTTCTGTGTTTTGGTAAGATAAGTGTTTGGTCTTCTGGATTGAATTGCCAGTTTGGGCAATTGGAATTCGATGTGTTTCACGTATCTCTAAGGAAGTACGTGTATGATTTATTTCTGGTTTTGGAACCATCTGTTCTGGGAGATTTGGTTATTGAACCAGACTTGTTTGTAGCCTGATATCTTGGTCGGTTGTAGATCTAGATGAGTAGGATCTCAGTAGTGTTGAATGTTTGAATTCTGTAGAGCGAATATCTCGGTGTTTATACTTGGGAAACTCGAGAAAATTCTATTAAGAATTTTTGTCTGTATAGTTCAATTTGTTTGTTTGGGTGAATTGGTTGCTATGGCTGTTAGCATATGGTTGTTAATATATGCTTGTGTTTTAAAATTAAAATCTTTAAAATAGATTATTAAATTACCTTTGTTTTAAATTTCGGGGACGAAATTCTTTTAATGGAAAGGAATGTGATATCCCGGAATTTTTGGCAATATCAATTTAATAATCTTTATTTAAAATTTAATTGATTTGATAATATTGATTAATAAAATATGAATTGGTTTAATAATCTAATTAAATAAATAATTAATTAGTGATTTTATCTTTTAAAAGATAAATAAATGTTTCTATTTATAATGTATATATATATATATATTTGTATATATATTATACATAATCTTTGATTTGGAATTTAATAAATAAATAAAGTCTTGTTCTCAAATTATAATAATATATTTAATAATTTAGATATTATGATTTAAACTAATAATAAGCTTTTCAAAGTTATTTAATTAATAACTATATGGTTTAAAATACTTAAGATAAATGTTAATTGCTTAAGATTTTATCTTAGCTTAATTTTTCAATTTAAATAAAAAGTGTGTTTCATTTCTTTTAAATATTACTTGATGTATATATGATTTGAAATAGAAGTTTAAAATACAATATAACATATGGTCTTAATTCATTTAATAATAGAAGTAATTTATAATCTCTTTTATAAATTATTTAAAATTGTAAAATTTATTATTTTCAAATAATAATTATAATACTTAGCTTTTATAAACATAAATAGATTTTATAGAAATAGGATTGTTATTTTTGAATTTAATAAGTAGTTATATGTGTATAGATATAACTTGATTCTTAAATTTTATTTTTATAATCTAACTTGAATTTGAATTAAAGTTTTGAAATTCAATAGATAGATATTTTAAAAAAATTAAATTTAAAGTTTTTTATAGAAGCTTTTATTTATAAATATAATTGATTTTATTTTCTTTAAAGTTATCTATATATAAATAAGTATTTGTAAATTAATAAATGAAGTAAAAAAAAATTCTTAACAATTAAATAAAAAGAAATACTTAAAGTACATGTGTTAATATATTAAGTAACCTAAACAACTTGTGTTAAGTAATGAACATAGATATATGACAAGTGTTAAACATTAAAAAACAAGTGGCATTTGTAAATTTGATTTTTCTTTTATTTTTGATAAATCAGATTTTAGCCTATGTACATTGTTTTTTTTATTCATCATTTTCCTTTCTATCTTTTTACTCAACAAAGAAGGAAACTTAAACTATCTCTCAAAACAAAATCTGCCTCGAAACAAAAATTATCAAGCAATAACCTGTAATACAATATCAAAATTAAAAGCCTACAAACCTTCTTCATTTTCAAAATCCTGTCAACATTTTTTTTTTCAAATCTGAATCATCTCTACATGTTTCAATGGCAAGCAACTCAAGCATGCAAGTTCAATTTCAAAAAAAAAACAAACATATCTGTATCTCATCAATTCAACAACCTGGAATTTGGCTAAAGTAAGTTCAAGATCCTGTAACATCATTTAACAAGCATGCAACTGCTGTTTTCAAAAGCAAAAGACAAATGAGCAACTCAGAGTTTTAAAGTTTTCTCTATCAAAAGTTTTTTTGCGAAATAAAGGAGATGTGCTCTGTTCTTCGATTATTTTCAGGTGAGTAACATCACACTTTTAAAGCTTTAAGTTGAATCTGGTTGCTTGATTTTTCTCTGGAAATTAGGTAGTTTTGTATGGATGTATTTGATTGAATTCTCTGTGTATATACATGGATGTATGAATGCATGCTCACTGTGGTGATTTATTCTTGCCTGTTCTTAGTTTCAAGCTTAAGTTCTGATCAAAAATCACGATCTCATAATCTAATCCATGTTAAGGTTTAAATTTTCAAATAAAATGTGTTAGTCGTACCATAGATTAAAGACTTAAATTTTATTTAAGTTAAATAATTTGATTTGACTCTAGGAATCAAGAATAACAGAGCAAACTTTATATAAGTAAAAATTCAAATATCCTGATTCCTTGATTCAGGAATATAAGTTGAATACCTAAACAAAAAAATGATTTTTAAAACTAAAATCATAATTTTTAATTTAGTTTTGGACATGCATTTCTGAGTTGAATAGAAATTGACGATTTGGTAGTTTCTGGTGATCTCCGTGATCGGAGAGGTTGGGATCATCACTAATGGTAGTTGAGTGATAGAAGAGTTTGGGAAAGATGCCTAGTAGTTGATTGGCGCACTATGGCGATGACAGGAGATCGGGAATGTTGGTAACCCTAGTTTTTAGGGTTGGTCGAAATGTATTCGTAGCATCACCTCTGGTGGATTGAGTTCCACCAGAGTTTGGGAACTGATAGAAGGAAGATTGGTGAGGGTGATGCTGGATTTTCAGAAGCTCCGGTGGTCGGAGACTCGAGCACATGGAGGTTTCAGGTTCAATGATTGTCCCAGTTTTGTGTTAGGAGGCTCGAATTCGATTTCGAGGTAAGATCAACTTTCTGATGATCGGAATAGGGTTACAGGGTGATTGCCGATGTGAGGAGATCGTCGTAGATGATCGAAGTTGGCCGCGTTGATGGTGCATATGCATGGTGCATATGTGGCTTTGATGAAGATGAGTTGAGCTGTGGTTTTGTACTCGAGTATTTACTCGTGTGGTTTTGTGAATTGCTCGAAGTTAAGGGGTAACTGACTCGAAGTATTTGGGGAGGGAGGAACTCGGGTCAATTAGTTGTTATAGGTTTATTTTAAAAACCTGTCAGTGTTTCTAATTTTAAATGAAATTTTAAAATTTGAAAGCCAAATTTAAGAAAAGTTTGAAATCAAGTTTTTAAGCTCGGTTTCAATTCAGATTTGATATCTACTTTTTAAAATAAATAAGTTTTATAAAAATGGAATGTTTTAACAACTTTAAAAAAAGTTAAAGTATTTTATAAAATGCTTTTAAATCTGAAATATAAGATTTAAAAAGAGTTTCAATTCTAAGTTTAAAATCTGGATTCAAAAATGAATTTGAATCCTCGTTTGAAATAAAATAAAGTTTTTGAATTTAAAATGTTTTAAAACAACTTTGAATATTTAAAGTTTATTTTAAATTGATTTAAATTGAATATGTTTTTTAAAACTATTTTAAATTCTCTTTAGAAGATAAGTATTTCTTTAACATGTAATTAAAAAGGTTTTTGAATTGTTAAAATTTGTTTAAGTCAAAATTGTTTTCATTTTAAATCTTAAATTTAAAATGGAATTTAGTAGTAAATTTAAAAGCAAAATGTTTTTAAAATACTTTGTTATTGATAATTTAATCATTAATAAGATTAAGGTTTATCTTAAAGTTAATTAGGACTTAACGATTATAATTCATTAAATTATTAAGGAAATCAAGATGGATAATTAATTACTTTAATTAATTAATGATTTGGGTTAATTAGTTAAGTAATTAAGGGTTTTATTCAATTAATTAAAGGATTAAGTAAGTTAACTAAGATTAATTAATTTCTAATTAAGAAATCATTAATTAGATAAGATTTGGTTTTAGGTTAATGATTTGAAATTTATTAATCAAGAAATTAAAAGTTAATTAAGCTATAGATTAACACTTAATTAATTAAATAATTAGAGATTAATTAATGGGTTATTATAGATAATTAATTTGTAATTAATAATGATTAATCTCAGTTAATTACTTTAGAGAGTAATTAAAGATTTGTTAATGGTTAATGAAGGTCATTAACTTAGGATTATTTAATAATTAATTAATGTGATTAATTTTAATAATTAATTAGATTAATTAATTTAAAGATAATCATTTGAGAATTGGTTAAGTGTAATTACTAAATGGAAGTAATTAAGAAATTAATTACTAATTGTAATTAATTAAGTTTATTTTGAGTAGTTTAAGTTAATTAATTAAGTTTAATTAATTTAAAATAATCACTAGATAATTTAAGAAGTAATTACTCAATGTAATTAATAAAGAATAATTGCTTAGTGAAGTAATTAAGAAGATAGTTAATGGATGTAATTAAATTGAAGGATAATTTGGTAATGGAAGAGATTTGGAAATTAATTACTTTGTTTAATTAATATGAAGAATAATTACTTAGTGCAAGTAATTAATAATTAATTACTTAGTGTAATTAATTAAGAATAGATTAATAAAGTTATTTGAGGATAATTAAGAAATGTAATTAATTAAGGATAGTTAATTACTTAATGAGATTTATCTAGGGTGATTAATAAATAAAATTAATTAAAGATTAATTATCAATGATAATTAATTAAGGTAGTTAATCAAGAGTGATTAATCAAGAGTGATTAATCAGTATGGTTTAATTGATGATTAATTACTAAATCCATTAAATAATTGTAAAGCAAAAGATTTTCTGACTCTCTCATTGATTCTACGAATTTTCTCTCTTCTCCTTAATTCTCTTTTTAGATATTTTATTTTTAAATTCTTTAATTTATTACTTTACACTTATTTTACTAATTCTCTTCTATTATTTTACATTTTGGTACATATATTCTAAATTTTATATAATTATTTACATATAATTTATCACCTAACTTTTATAATTTCATATTTAAGTCCGCACATTTAGGTCAATTAAATAATCTAAAATTTAAGCTATTTAAATAAATTCATTTAATATTTCGTATAAATATTTAAGAACGATAGTTTAAATATGTATAACACTTAAACAACTAAACCATAATATTAACTTTTCATTCAACTATAGAGATCTATAAATCACATAAACCAATAATAAAAAAATTTAGTTTATTTATTTCAATAAATTTATCATGCATTTCATTGTAAATTCTACTTTGACTTCAAATACCTACTTTTAAAATTAGCATAATTATTCACAAAATTTACCTCACTTTTCTTCTAATATTTTACTTTTCACCCTATATATATCAATTAATTATGCAATCTAAATTTAAACTAATTAGATAAGTCCAACTAACTAATATTTGTTAATTCATTTACTAATTTATGAAAATATTAATATGTACACCATATTCGTATTAACAAAATTTTAAAAAAAATGATTAATGTAAAGGTACCTAAGTTACATAACTTAAAGAACCTAAAGTGAATACATAAATAATAATAATAATAATAATAATAATAAATCCTTTTTTAACATTTCTCTCAATAAATTTATCATCGAATGCATTACAAAAATATATTTTTTGCACTTCGAATACCTACATTATAAATTTTCTATAATCATTTACACCATCTCCTCAATTCCTTTACAATATTTTACATTTAAGGTCATATATTGTAATCAATTACATAACTTCAAAACTATTTACATAATTTCGCTATACAATTTTTCACATATTTATCAAATAAGTATGATCAATACGAACATATTCATATTAACAAAAATGATAAAAAAAATTCATTCAAATATATAAATACATCAATCACATAACATAAATTAAATTCATAAATAACAATTATAAGTTTAAAGTTTTATTTATATCAATATGTGTATCATGCATTGCATTGTAAAACCCGATTTTAACGTCAAAAACCTACATTTTGAATTTATCCAGTTAGTTACAAAACAATTCACGATATCACCTACCATTGTATATTAAAGTCGATATTTTCAAATTAATTATGTGATCTTGAATTTAAATTATTTAAATAAATTCAATTAATAAATTTTTGTTAATTCATCTAATAAATGCTAAGATATAACGGTTTCAACATGTATACCATATTCATATCAGGCGCAAAGGTGATAAAATTAGTTTTTCATTGAAATAAAAAGATATATAAGTCACCTAACATAAATAACATGCATAAGCAATGTTTCCAAATTTAATATATTATTCATATATCTAAATTTATTTATATCGTATTACATTGAAAAATTCTGTTTTTAGCTCCAAATACGTACATGTTTACAATTATTTCCTAAACCACCGTCAATTATTTGTTAGTATTTTATATTTAAATCCATGTATTTAAACTACTTACGAAATCTCAAATTTAAATAATTTTAATGAATATTTAGTCTAATCTTCTAATAAATCATAAAAATATGTCAATTTTAACACACATGCACACTCACATTATGGAAAATTATAAGACTATTTTTTTTATTCAACTATAAAGATATATAAATCACATAACAAAAATTATATACATAAACATGGTAACAAATTAAATTGTAAATAAGTTATAATTCCTTTATATTAAGAATTTATCATACATTATATTACAAAGTTACGTTTTAGCTTCAATATATCAACATCAAAATTATAAATTTTTTTTACAAAATTGCTCTCAGTTCTTCCTATTGTTCATTTTCAAGTCCATGTATGTAAACCAATTACATAATTTTATATTTGACTTATTTAAACAAATTTCGTTAGATAATATTTTTCAGTTCATCTAATAAATTACTAATATACGTTGGTTTCAACATGTATGTTATATCCATATTAACAAAAATTGAATAAATTACTTTATTATTATATGTGTGTGCGCGCGCGCTATACAACATAAATTATACACAAACATAATACCAATTTTAATTTATAGTTCATTTATTTCACTAAATTTATCATACATTATATAACAAAGTTCTCATTTTAACATTAAAGCTGTAATATTATATTCTACAATATTATCGTGTGCAACGCACGGGTTACACACTAGTATATTAAATAATAGTAAAGCAAAAGAATTTCATCGTGATGATCTTCGCAGTATATTCATTTGTGCATTTGCACACCCGTTACGCAGCGAAATCAACGAAACGATTTCCATATCTGTTCCACATTTGATCCTTCTGTTTTCCAAATGGCCTTTCTTTAACCACCGTGTAAAAATGAACGGTTACTAGCCATAAATATTCCTGAATCCAACGTATTGAATTTTGTTTTTCCACCATTTCACTTATATTTTTCGGCTCTCTTCTTTCTCTACCTATTTTCTTTTGTCTCTACCGTGCTTTGTGTACTGTTCATTCATTTGAGAAAACATTATAAAATTCAGATTGCATTCATATATATTTTTTGGCCAGCCATTTTTACTTTTCCTTTTCAGAGAGTAATATACATATCAAAACATAATATAATTGTTTGCATTTATATTATTCAACCTGATCGACTTCTATCACACTGAAACTGCTCATCTTCCCATAATTCACAACATATCTCCACTACCGTTCCTCTGCCCGCTATCGCATCAGAGCCTCGGCCATGCAACCAAGTATGCAATCGCATCACTTTCATGCCATCCACCGTATCCTCATCATCCGGCCTCGACAACACAGTCAGCCCACCACTTCTCCATCTCCCTTCTCTTTCCTCTGTGCCGAAGCTAACCCAACCTTTGACCGTTCAACTCCCCTCCGCCTCTTCTCTCTTGCTTCCACGCCCATTTCTGGATGCATACTATTCCATTGCACCACAACTTGTCACCGACCAGCCACCTCCGAGCACCACCCATCCAAATGCAGCACTCACTGCATCACCTGTCCACCACTTCCCTGCAAAGCCGTAACCTTCCTCTGCCCTCACCTCATGCTTGACAACATATTTGTCCCCCTCACACCTAAGTAAAATCCCACCAGACAATTCACCACTGCTAGAACCACCTTCCGCCCATCACTTTGGCAATACTGTAACGACCCGTATTTTTACGGATTGAAAGATTGTAAAACTGTCGACATTAAGTCGTTGATGTTGTTAAGTCGTATAGAGTCTGAGTCGACCAAAGATTAAGTCGTGTGAAAGTTAACCCGTGTGGTGCTTAAGTCGTGAGTAGCTTGGGTCGTATGGAAGTTAGGTTAGATGGAGCGACTTATAGAAGTAACGACCTATGCATTTTAAGCAAGTTAAGGGATAGGTCGTTAACGAGTTAAGAGATAGGTCGTGGACGAGTTAAGGAATGGAGCGACCTATAAGTTTGAACGAGTTAGCGTGTTAGTGTTAGAACGAGTTAACAGCTTAGTGGATAGAGCGACTTGAGTTGGTTAGCGGGTTAGTGGATTGAGTGACTCATAGAATTAGACGACTTAAGGAAGTTAGGTTGTTGGGCGACCTAAGGAAGGTCGCTATGTATATTTAGGTCGTAGACGACTTATGTTAAAGACATTAGGTCGCTGAGTCATGTGAGCGACTTAGTGGTAGGTCGTAACTCGCATACGAGTTAAGTCACGCATCTCAGTTAGGTCGCGTGCATATTGAGTCGTCTCTTGTGTTAAGTCGTAAGTCGTTAAGACCTTGTGTCTGTGATAGGTCGGGTCTGTTTTAGGCTGTTAGGTAGTTAGGTCGTCTAGGCGACTCAGGAGGAGATGCGCATGAGTGTTAGGTCGTTGAGTCACATCTGGTTAAGTCGTTGGGTCAGCTAGGCCTGATAGGTCGTAGGTCGGGGGGATCTCTTAAGTCATGGACGACCTAAGGGGACGGACGACCTAAGGTTTCAGCCTATAAATACACGTCTTTGGTTCACTTTTTGGCACCGGATTTTGAAGCGACGAAGTGCTGCCATTTTTAGAGCCCGACTACAACACTTCTTCATTTCTTTTCTCTACTCTAATCTAGTGCTTACATTCATCCAAGATTGAAGATCAAATCGAAGATCCAAGAGCCAAAGTTTAAGATCTCCATCCATTGAAGAGAGATTTCATCGTTTGAAGCGGAATCTTCTCGGATCAAGCTAGATCGTTTGCTGTCCAGATCTGGAGTTGGTTGTTTTTGAGGTGTTTAGGTGATTTGGTGAGTGGTGGTTATCTCTCACACGGACCCAAAGGAGTATATTGGATCGGTGGCTTGCTTGTGTATTAAAGATAGCGATTTCATGCATTTTCCTTAAGTCTGCATGTAGATCTATGGTTCATGATGATTCAACACCTATTTTACTATATGTTCACCTATGCAAGTTCATTCATCAAGTTGTAGGAATGTTGCTTAGAATTCATACTTATTAGATTTGGACTCTTTATTTACGAAATTGCCATTATTGCTGTAATTGTTTATTTAGATCTTGTTTGATTGATTACTTGGATTAATGTTTGATTTAATTGATTAGTTGATTGATAACTTGATTTGGTCAAGTTGGTCGAAGATGATTCAAAAGCTAAGTGGAAAGGCTCTTGAATAAGGAAAGCTGCTTGTGGCATATGAAGCGAATGTTGAAGCTCATATGGATAGATTTGATCATGATGTCGGGATGGGACTTTGCTATGATGCGATAAGGCAAAGCATGATGTTGAGATAGGACTTTGCTATGATGCGATGAAGCAAAGCATGATGTGAGAAAGCCTTGGTTTAATCCAGACGGGATCATCCCAAGCACGTTGATAACTCGATGATGTGGTTCGAGTTTGTGGATAATGGTTGGCTTGAGAGGCGCTTGAGCTAGTATGAAAATAGTCGTCAAGGAGGATGACAAGAAGGCTGAGATCTCATCGTTATTGAAGGTTCTAGCATGCTCAAAGCAAGAGTACGTTGGGACGGGCTGCGACGACGTCCCAGGCACGGGCTGCGACGACGTGCTAGTACTCTTGGCAGATTCGATAGTCCTAGGCACGGGCTGCGACTACGTGCGGAGTTATGTGTAGAACCGGGGTTACCATTAGCCCTTGGCGGATGGATGAGATAATGTGACGGTCATTCAATTAGCGGTGAAATCAAGGCAATGATAACAGTGATAGCCAGAGTCATGGATGTTTGGATGTTTGGTTGTATCGTGCTTGGGCCAAGAGCGATGTTTTCAGAGTGCTTATCAGATCTTGGTTTAGGCCTTGGGGGTTTGTACTTGGAAAACATCGACCTTGACTCGAGTAATAATTGCTTTGCTTTGAATGTCTGAATTGCTATGTTTGCTTCTGCTTAGTGTGTCTGGGGGCTATCACTGTAGAAAGAGGTGGAGTGGGATGGTTGGGTTCCCATTCCTTTTACCCTTTATGCTCTTTTGGTATGTTTGATAGTTGATTTACTGCTCACTAGGACTTTTGTCTGACTCAAGGTTTTATGTTTAACTCTTATTACCTTGGGCTGTTCATCCATGTTGGGATGGGCAGACTAGGTAGCAGGTGACAGGTGCTGTTCTTAGTGGTCAACGCTGTTGATGACGAAGATGAGCTGGAGGCTTTTGCATATTGTTTTCTTACTATATGTACTGGATGTTCCGCTGTTTGTTTGATACTCTGAGTGTTATGTAGTGAGGCTTGATGTATTGACTATTCAGATGTTTGTAATAAACTACTATGAGTTTATATGATAAGATTCTGTTCAATGAGCTTCACTATGTATACCTTTCTATTGTATTTTATCCATGCGCTGTGAGTAATACGATAGACTATTTGTGTGTTTACCCTACCTTGATGATCGTCCATGGCGGCCTGGCTCACTTTTCAGCGCATTATTCCTTGTTTAAGTGCAGGAGTCTTGGGCGGTCGTCACATTTTGGTACCAGAGCTTTGGTTAATCGATTTTAGCCAACGCTCGCTGATGTAACTACGTATGAGAGACGTAATTGTATTTTTATGGATGATTACTATATATACTATAGTAGCTTAGAAGGATCTGAACTTATTATGCAGTTGTTTCCCCAGGGTATATTAATCATTTCTTTTAGATATTAGAAATGAGTCGAAGAGGGAGACCAGCTGCTAGAGGAGGCCGTGCTGTTGAGGGGGCTGTTGATTATGCTTCTATGTTCGAGGCTATGATGACTTCGATCATGAGAAGGATGCCAGCTCCGGGGCCATCGGTAGATGTTGGAGTTCAAGTTCAAGCCCCAAGACCAGTGGATTTTGCTTAGTTGTGTAAAGACTATACTGCTCTTGGAGGAAAGGTTTTCTTGGGAACAGAATCAACCATAGAAGTCCAGAGATGGATAGATGCTTGTAGGAGGATCTTTGGTGATTTGGGAATTGAGGATGTAACTAAGAGAAAGCTTGCATCAAGACAGCTTCAAGGAAGAGCTTCTGATTGGTGGAACTCTGTCACCATTGATACTCCAGAGGAAGTGATCACTTGGGGACAATTCCAAGCTAGATTTGAAGCTAAGTTCATTTCTACAGCTCAGAAATCTGTTCTTTTTAAGAAGTTTGTAGAGCTCAAGCAAGGTGGAAGACCAGTTCTTGAGTATGTTTCTGAGTTTGAAGCTTTGTCCAAGTATGCTCGGTCGTATATTGAATCCCCTTATCAGAAGAATGAGAAGTTTGTGACAGGCTTGGACACTTATTATGGGAGGCAGTTGGTGGATCATCTGGATGATCCATTTGAGAATGTTGTGGAGAAAGCTCTTAGGCATGAGAATTTGTTTCCTAAAGAAGGATCTGTTGTTGCTGTGACCAAGGAGCAAAATGGAAACAAGAAGAGGAAGCAGCAGCAGAAGAAGGGTAAGGATGGCCAGAAGAAGCCGAAGGGTGAAGTGACCTGCTACAACTGTCAGCAGAAGGGTCATCTCTCCTGGAATTGCAAGAAACCGAAAGTGCCGGCGAAGTGCCACATTTGTGACAAACCGGGGCATTTTAGGAAGGATTGTCCGGAACCGAGAAAGGACAAGCAGATTGTGCAAGCCTATGCTTTAGGGGCTGTTCCATCATCTTTGAAAGCTCCTACTGTGGAAGAGAAAGGAAAGAGTGTGGTGGTTCAAGGTATTCTTTCCATTTGTGGTGTTCCAGTTAGGGTGTTGTTTGATACTGGAGCGTCGCATTCCTTTGTTTGTAATGAGTTGGTAGACCGGTTGGGTTTGGAACCGGATATTGTTGATAGACCATTGGTTGTGACTAATCCAGTTGGGGGTTCGTCATGTTTGTGTATGGTATGTCGTGGTCTAGTTGTATCGAGTCATGATTGCTCTTTTGTTTGTGATTGTTTTGTTCTGAACTTTGCGGGGTTCGAAATTATTTTGGGTATGGACTGGCTTAGGAAGTATGCGGCAAAGGTTGATTGCAAGAGGCTAGAGGTGACAGTCGAGAATGTGGAGGGGCGAAAGGTTGTGATACGATGTAAGCATGAGGAAGGCGTCCTCATGAGCTTCATGTATTCACTGGTTGTTCCACGGGATGGACTGTCATCGGTGCCTATTGTGAATGGATTTGAGGATGTCTTTGACGAGGTCAAAGGGTTACCACCGCATAGAGAGATCGAGTTTCGTATCGATCTAGTTGAGGGAGCCAGACCCGTTGTGATGCCTCTTAGGCGGATGGCGCCTGGGGAACAGCAAGAGTTGAAGGTGCAAGTTGATGACCTTTTACAGAAAGGATTCATTCGGCGTAGTGTGTCCGAATGGGGTGCACCAGTTGTGTTCGCAACCAAAGCGGATGGATCGTTGAGGTTGTGTGTGGATTATCGTGAGCTGAATAAAGTGACTAAGAAGAACAAGTATCCATTGCCGAGAATAGATGACTTGTTTGATCAGCTTCACGAAGCTAAGGTGTTTTCTCAGATGGATTTGGCAACGAGATTTCACCAGTTGAGAGTAGCAAAGGATAGTGTTCCAAAGACTGCTTTTAGGACACCATCTGGTTTCTATGAGTGGCTGGTAATGCCGTTTGGATTGACCAATGCACCAACATATTTTGTGGATCTTATGAATAGAGTGTTCAGAGATCAGTTGAACAAGTTCGTACTTGTGTTCGTGGATGATATTCTGGTTTATTCCAGAACTGAGGAAGAGCACAAGACACACTTGCGTATTGTTTTGGAGATCTTGCGAAAACAACAGCTGAGGGCTAAGTTTTCAAAGTGTCACTTCTGGAAGAGCGAAGCAAGGTTCTTAGGCCATGTTATTTCTGGAAATGGAATAGCGGTTGATCCCGCTAAGGTGGCAGCAATCCAGGAATGGGGTAGACCTAAGAATGCATCTGATGTGAGAAGTTTTCTTGGATTAGCAGGATATTATCGTCGGTTTGTCAAAGACTTTTCCAAGATAGCTGCACCGTTAACAGGATTGACGAAAAAGAACCGAGTGTTCAAATGGGATGCTAAGTGTGAGCAAGCTTTTGGAATCCTGAAAGAGCGACTGACAAGTGCTCCTGTTTTGACTATTCCAAGTGGGAATGATGAGATGGTGGTTTACACCGATGCATGTGGTACTGGACTTGGAGCAGTGCTAATGCAGAAGGATAAAGTTGTTGCATATGCAAGTCGACAACTGAAGCCGCATGAAAGGAATTATCCGACTCATGATTTGGAGTTAGCAGCGATTGTTTTTGCTCTGAAGATGTGGAGACATTACCTATTGGGAGTTCGATTCGAGTTGTTTACAGATCATAAGTCGTTGAAGTATCTGTTCTTCCAAAAGGATTTGAATCTTCGGCAGCAACGATAGTTAGAGTTTTTAGCATCATATGATTTTGATATAGCCTATACTCCGGGAAAAGGTAACGCAGTGACAGATGCGTTAAGTCGAAAACATGCAGGATTGGGAGCCATGTTTTCAGAATGGAAGAATCTTGAGTATTTGGCTGGATTTGACTTTAGGCCAAGATGTGAATTGGAACCCGAGATGTTGGCAAACTTATCGATAAGACCTACTCTAGTGGAAAGAATTGGCGAGAGCCAAAAGCGAGACGATAAGCTTGTCAAGATTATCCGTGATGTGGAATCTGGATCAGATCCAGAGAAGGATAAAGGATTCGAAGTCGATCGAGAGGGTTGGCTTCGGAAGCAAGGACGACTAGTTGTTCCAGATATAGATGGATTGAGAGATGAAGTTCTTAAGGAAAGTCATCACTCGAAATTGACAATTCATCCAGGAGGGAATAAGATGTATCGGGATATGAAGAGAACATATTATTGGGAAGGTATGAAAAAGGATGTTGGAAATTTTATTTCCAAATGTATGAACTGCCAGTTGGTAAAAGCCGAGTAGAAGAAGCCAAGTGGATTGCTTCAGCCATTAGAAGCTCCTACATGGTAGTGGGAACAAATATCGATGGATTTTATCGATGGTCTACCTAGAACCAGGGCAGGAAATGAAGGGATTTGGGTCATCGTGGATCGATTGACTAAGAATGCAAGATTCATTCCTGTTCGATCAACTAGGACTGCATCGAAATTGGCTGAGTTGTATGTTAAGTGGATAGTTCGATTCCATGGTATTCCGAAGAGTATAGTGAGCGATCGAGACCCATTATTCACTAGTGAATTTTGGAAGAGCTTCCAGGGAGTTTTGGGAACCGAGTTGTGTTTGAGTACAGCGTATCACCCCCAAACAGATGGTCAGACCGAGAGAGTCAACCGAGTTTTGGAAGATCTCCTTAGAGCTTGTGTTTTAGATTTCGGAGGATCATGGGAAGATCATCTTCATTTGGTGGAATTTGCATATAATAACAGTTACCAGTCAAGTATTGGTATGGCACCGTATGAAGCATTGTATGGAAGACCGTGTAACTCTCCGACATGTTGGTTGGAAACTGGAGAAAAATTAATACTTGGGCCAGAAATGATTCGACAGACTTCGGATTGTATAGAGACCATTCGGCGACGAATGAAGGCAGCTCAAGACCGTCAGAAAAGTTATGCCGATAAGCGTCGTAAGGATTTGGAATACGGCGTAGGTGATATGGTTTTTTTGAAGATTTATCCACTAAAGAATGTTATTCGATTCGGGAAGAAAGGAAAATTGGCTTCGAGATTTGTTGGACCATTCCCGATTATCGAGCGAATTGGAAAGCTCGCTTATAAGTTGGAATTACCAGAAAAGATGTCGGGTGTGCATAATGTTTTTCATGTATCGTATCTACGGAGGTATGTGCACGACTCGAATACAGTGGTTTCTGCAGATAACTGTGAAGATTTAGAAGTTGATCTAGTTGGTACGAGACCTCGTAAGCCGCTTCGTGTTGTTGAAACCGACACGAAACAGCTTAGGAGGAAGACGATTATGTTGCTCAAGATACAATGGAGTGATGATGTTAATGACTGTACATGGGAGGAGGAAGAGAGGATGAAAGCAGCTCATCCTGAACTCTTCGAGGTATGGCCCTAAGGTGTCGTGACATCTCATGAATTTGTAACTTGTTCTAGTCTTAGAATTCTGCATGCTAGGCTAGAAATTGGATGCATGGTTTGCTGATTGCTATGGATGGTAGGCATGCAGAATAGTTTTGGATGCTCTTGTTAGTTTGGAATTTCGGGGGAGAAATTCCTAAGGGGGAGAGAATGTAACGACCCGTATTTTTACGGATCGAAAGATTGTAAAACTGTCGACATTAAGTCGTTGATGTTGTTAAGTCGTATAAAGTCTGAGTCGACCAAAGCTTAAGTCGTGTGGAAGTTAACCCGTGTGGTGCTTAAGTCGTGAGTAGCTTGGGTCGTATGGACGTTAGGTTAGATGGAGCGACATATAGAAGTAACGACCTATGCATTTTAAGCAAGTTAAGGGATAGGTCGTTAACGAGTTAAGAGATAGGTCGTGGACGAGTTAAGGAATGGAGCGACCTATAAGTTTGAACGAGTTAGCGTGTTACTGTTAGAACGAGTTAACGGTTTAGTGGATAGAGCGACTTAAGTTGGTTAGCGGGTTAGTGGATTGAGTGACTCATAGAATTAGACGACTTAAGGAAGTTAGGTTGTTGGGCGACCTAAGGAAGGTCGCTATGTATATTTAGGTCGTAGACGACTTACGTTAAAGACGTTAGGTCGCTGAGTCGTGTGAGCGACGTAGTGGTAGGTCGTAACTTGCATACGAGTTAAGTCGCGCATCTCAGTTAGGTCGCGTGCATATTGAGTCGTCTCTTGTGTTAAGTCGTAAGTCGTTAAGACCTTGTGTCTGTGATAGGTCGGGGTCTGTTTTAGGCCGTTAGGTAGTTAGGTCGTCTACGCGACTCAGGAGGAGATGCGCATGAGTGTTAGGTCATTGAGTCACATCTGGTTAAGTCGTTAGGCCGGCTAGGCCTGATAGGTCGTAGGTCAGGGGGATCTCTTAAGTCGTGGACGACCTAAGGGGACGGACGACTTAAGGTTTCAGCCTATAAATACACGTCTTTGGTTCACTTTTTGGCACCGGATTTTGAAGCGACGAAGTGCTGCCATTTTTAGAGCTCGACTACAACACTTCTTCATTTCTTTTCTCCACTCTAATCTAGTGCTTACATTCATCCAAGATTGAAGATCAAATCGAAGGTCCAAGAGCCAAAGTTGAAGATCTCCAACCATTGAAGAGAGATTTCATCGTTTGAAGCGGAATCTTCTCGGATCAAGCTAGATCCTTTGCTGTCTAGATCTGGAGTTGGTTGTTTTTGAGTTGTTTAGGTGATTTGGTGAGTGGTGGTTATCTCTCACACGAACCCAAAGGAGTATATTGGATCGGTGGCTTGCTTGTGTGTTAAAGATAGCGATTTCATGCATTTTCCTTAAGTCTGCATGTAGATCTATGGTTCATGATGATTCAACACCTATTTTACTATATGTTCACCTATGCAAGTTCATTCATCAAGTTGTAGGAATGTTGCTTAGAATTCATACTTATTAGATTTGGACTCTTTATTTACGAAATTGCCATTATTGCTGTAATTGTTTATTTAGATCTTGTTTGATTGATTACTTGGATTAATGTTTGATATAATTGATTAGTTGATTGATAACTTGATTTGGTCAAGTTGGTCGAAGATGATTCAAAAGCTAAGTGGAAAGGCTCTTGAATAAGGAAAGCTTCTTGTGGCATATGAAGCGAATGTTGAAGCTCATATGGATAGATTTGATCATGATGTCAGGATGGGACTTTGCTATGATGCGATAAGGCAAAGCATGATGTTGAGATAGGACTTTGCTATGATGCGATGAAGCAAAGCATGATGTGAGAAAGCCTTGGTTTAGTCCAGACGGGATCATCCCAAGCACGTTGATAATTCGATGATGTGGTTCGAGTTTGTGGATAATGGTTGGCTTGAGAGGCGCTTGAGCTAGTATGAAAATAGTCGTCAAGGAGGATGACTAGAAGGCTGAGATCTTATCGTTATTGAAGGTTCTAGCATGCTCAAAGCAAGAGTACGTTGGGACGGGCAGCGACGACGTCCCAGGCACGGGCTGCGACGACGTGCTAGTACTCTGGGCAGATTCGATAGTCCTAGGCACGGGCTGCGACGACGTGCGGAGTTATGTCTAGAACCGGGGTTACCATTAGCCCTTGGCGGATGGATGAGATAATGTGATGGTCATTCAATTAACAGTGAAATCAAGGCATTGATAACAGTGACAGCCAGAGTCATGGATGTTTGGATGTTTGGTTGTATCATCGCTTGGGCCAAAGCGATGTTTTCAGAGTGCTTATCTGATCCTGGTTTAGGCCTTGGGGGTTTGTACTTGGAAAACATCGACCTTGACTCGAGTGATAATTGCTTTGCTTTGATTGTCTGAATTGCTATGTTTACTTCTGCTTAGTGTGTCTGGGGGCTATCACTGCAGAAAGAGGTGGAGTGGGATGGTTGGGTTCCCATTCCTTTTACCCTTTATGCTCTTTTGGTATGTTTGATAGTTGATTTACTGCTCACTAGGACTTTTGTCTGACTCAAGGTTTTATATTTAACTCTTATTACCTTGGGCTGTTCATCCATGTTGGGATGGGCAGACTAGGTAGTAGGTGACAGGTGCTGTTCTTAGTGGTCAACGCTGTTGATGACGAAGACGAGCTGGAGGCTTTTGCATATTGTTTTCTTACTATATGTACTGGATGTTCCGCTGTTTGTTTGATACTCTGAGTGTTATGTAGTGAGGCGTGATGTATTGACTATTCAGATGTTTGTAATAAACTACTATGAGTTTATATGATAAGATTCTGTTCAATGAGCTTCACTATGTATACCTTTCTATTGTATTTTATCCCTGCGCTGTGAGTAATACGATGGACTATTTGTGTGTTTACCCTACCTTGATGATCGTCCATGGCGGCCTGGCTCACTTTTCAGCGCATTATTCCTTGTTTAAGTGCATGGGTCTTGGGCGGTCGTCACAAATACCAAACCCATAACAACATCCAACTTTCACCACCACAACCTTGTTTTCTAACTGCCACCTTCACCCTTACCCACTGTCGCCCACATCCACATCGACACCCTCCACGTCAACCAAGCATAGCCACAACACCTAGTTTCCCCCATCATTTCTAAACTACCCCTTCCAAGACTCACCACAACCCACCACTTCCTAAACGGCACATCAAATTGCTCGTGTCTTTCCATCATGTCATGCATCACCGCCTCGTCGATCACAACTTCTCCTCTTTGTTGTCGCTGTTTTCCCCTTCTCTGCCAAGAGCAGCCAATGATCTCCACTAACCCTTCGCCTTCTCCAGCTAATAGCCCAAATATCATCAGCCTCTCCATCTATGAACATATATATAATGGTGTTTTATTTGATTTTTCCAAATTTAAATATATTTGAAGTTATATATATATATATAACACATATTATAAAGCTTGTTGTGCATGTTTTAATAAATATTATAAAGTTTATAAACTTTGCTTACATAAATATATGTTATGTTAATGTTACTGTATGTGTGTATTTTATAAGCTTATTTGTTTTAAATTTATGATTTTAAGATAGATTTTATAATAAGCTTATTATATATATATTATGTTTAAAATTTTATTTGAAGAATTTTGAATGGAAATTGATGTGTTTTAAGAAATGTAGTTTTAGAAGAAATTTATATATATATATATATATTATGAAGATTTTATTTTGGAAGGTTTTATTTTAATTTTGATATGCGTTTTAAATTAAAAAATGTTTTTTTTGAAATATATATAGATTTTACCCAATGTGTGTTTAAAACAGATAAGTATTTTAAAAAATATATATATATAGCTTATATATATAAGTTTAGTTATAAAGAATTTTCATCGAATCCATCGAGTTGAAGGTTGTGCCAACTTTGATTCACTTTGCCTTGGATTTTGTCATAGAGTTCGTGATTCAAAACTCATAGCTTGTCATGTTGTATAATTTCTCTAGCCTCGGAAGTTGAGAAATCACTCACGATTAACATTCTTATATATAGTAAATTTAATTCACATAGATGACGATTGATGTGAAGGCCCACAAATCCATACCCTTTTGAGTTGATGATATTTCACCTCAACTTAACTCAAAATGGATGGAAATATGAGTCTTTAGGGTAAGAAGAAGGGTAGAAGAAGAAATAGAAACAACAACACAGAATCTTACAATCGCAGTGGAACAAAATAATATATATATATATATGTGTGTGTGTGTGTGTGTGTACATAATAATAACAAATTTTATACAAAATAATCTGTAACTTTTGATATTTACAATCATCAGAGTACACCAAATAATGCATCAATCTAGACGTTATAATAACCAATGCTCACAAAGCGGAATATAACAAGTACGTGATATACGTCATAAATCCCTTAGCTCGTCTCTTGAGCTCCATAGCATCCTAAACTGAATCTATAATACTCAATCTGAACCGAGCATTATAATAAAATAACACCCGAGTAAGTCTAGAAAACCAGCATGAGAAAACATACTCAATTTGAATTATTAGCTTTCAAAATACTTTGGAAACAAAGGTATCTCGTAAGTCCACGTCACAAATAAACACGACAGGATTTTACCTTACGATAAACAAAACAGTTTACATTAAAATCATTTGATATTATAATAGTGTCTACAGAAAGTAAATAGAATATAGCTGAAATGCTTGCATCTCACGTTTTAGCACTGTTGGGCACAATCAAAATTGTATGGTGCTTATTGAAGAATGGATTCCATCGAATGACTAGGCACTGGGGTACCACCTGTCACAGTACACGTCTAGAACAACGTACCAAGGACCATACCGGGATCCCCTTTTACACAAAACTGACCTACTCCTAACTTGGATAGGGTGAATATGTTATCACCCCATGTGTTCCCACCCTTACCACCGAGTTCTTTCGATGCACACCCATATCCATAAATAAATGGGTTTCCGAGGACATCTAGAAAGGTGATAAAATACCCTACTTGAGTGCGACCCACTTAGCCTTGCTGCATCTTCCATGTTTAGGTCATTCCTCGATTGATGAGGTTCGAGGCTAAGCGTTACCTTTCAAGAACAATTTTACATAGAATGGTCATCTTCCTCCAATGACGTTGTTCAGATAGCATTCCTTCATGCAAGTTATCCTGGTCGGGACAAACTAAATCACTCTCTTCATCGTCTTCAAGGTATTCATTCGTAACGTTCAAACCAGATCGAAGTGTGTGATGCCCCACCTTTATGCTCACGCTAGCCAAGGACACTACGGGGGTAATGCCATCAACTAGCATGAAGAATATGGCTGTTTAGGAGCGAGGAGTGGCCATTTATGTGGTTGTTTTGTACGAGTACTGATATGACAGATAGTATCACGTGTAGTTTGCTTCAAGAGGAAATTTGACACATCAATTACAAACTCAAAACTACAACACAGTGGCTATGTGATCTTCAGAAACAAATATAAAATAAGCATAACACAAAATCAGTCACAGATAATCATATCACTAAGGCGGAAACAGATATGAATACAACACATAAAAGTGTACATCAAAGTAGTGGTCATAAAAGATCCACTACACCACAAAAGAATATGTACAAGCGTTAAACAAAGGAATATGTATACAACATGAAGTCTTTATCTCGAATGTATAAAAGCAAAAAATACTAAGCTAAGTAGTTACCAAAAGTTAGACGACGGGCCCTGATAAGAAGTCAAGTAGAAGCACCTGAAATACCTCGGTCTGACCCTAGTATTGTTTAAAAAGAAAATAATAAACGGATCAGTCTAGCAATAAATATTATATAAAATGAGATAGGACAAGAGATATGAAAAAATGTATGATAACAATAATACTATACTCTGATAAACATATATTAGATAAAACAAAAATCATACAATATCTCAAATTTCCTCAAACACCAAAAAGAATGTCATATTTCTTTATTTTATTTACCAAACCCCAAATATTGAAAACAAATATCATTGTGAATCACAAAAATTGGTGAAACACAAATTCCAGAAATCGTCAATTAGAAAACCATAAATCGCAAAGGGGGAGGCCTATCAAAAACAGAAGCATGAAAACTCACCAATACTTGTATAAAAAACGGGACGCTATCCCATGAAAATACGGGGTATTGTCTCCTCTTGGGGATAGATATGTTGAATATCAGCGCATCTAAAAAGATACATCCCATGCATAGTCGAACATCGACGCACCTGAAAAGGTACGCCCCATGCACATACCTATTGAGCCGAACATCGACGCACCTAAAAAGATACGCCCCATGTACCGAACTCATTTAGCCGATTTCTCCACGAACATACAAAAAGACCAGGGGTCGCTAGCCGTTAAAAATGGAATGAAGCTCCATAAAACTGGGTACAGTCCCCTACGTGGACATTGAGACATCGCATATCGCCTGTCTAAACCATAAAATGATCACCATTGGTCAATAAGAAGTGTTAATTACACTAAGCTAGTAAATAAATGAGTTTAGCTTCATGTCCCATAACCACTGGCTTAACTTAAATATTTATAAACAAATTGTAGATTACCACTCAAAAATTGTCAAAAAATTTCAATCGACCAAATCCAAGAATTAACCATTAAAGAAAACGCAAGCATTTCATACCACTTGTTTTGCTAAGTCGTTTAATTGGATTTCTCATATGGGTGAGGTAAAGGTTTGTATATTCTAATAGATTGGAAATGGTTTTAAAAATGAGTTTTGTATCAAAACTAACATTGATATCTTTTATGTGAAAGATTTTGAGTATTTGTTACGAGTATAGAAACTTTTGTATTTTAAAGCGACAAATCATAGAAATGATTGTAAAAAAAACAATCACCAAAAATTCACATTCGATGACGTGAATCAAAACCATAGAAATCGATATCAAATCTAACAAATGGATATTCCTAAAAATCCAGAAAGAAGTCATCAAAGTCAATAAAAGTGATAACAACTAATCAGATC
Organism: Allium cepa; assembly: GCA_030765085.1. NCBI lineage: Eukaryota > Viridiplantae > Streptophyta > Magnoliopsida > Asparagales > Amaryllidaceae > Allium > Allium cepa. The sequence continues at coordinate 865,773,632 of CM060943.1, read as the reverse complement.
AACCAAAAATTTATAAAATGGAAATCCATATAGAAATAGGCAATTTCCTTCGATATATTAGTGTCAGACTTCTGGTGGTTTACCCAGTTGTCTGAGCTGAAGGTCTGGAATTTTCTTCTAGATCACCCAGATGTCTGGGAAAGAACCTCAGTCGTCTGAGTTGAAAGACTGGAATTTTTATTCCGTAGCTCCATACGTCTGAGCATACTACCAGATGTCTGAGCTCAAGCTCAGGGCAATATTTTGCCAAGGCCATTGATGGCTAAATCAACTTCGAAGTAATCGAATGAGTGGCGAAGGTTAAGAATTCATACCAAGCGACAACCCAACCCCATCGACTCGTCAATACACTCCGAATAACATGTCCAAACATCCACATAAGGATTTTCATATATTTTGACTTCAAAATACCAAAAATTTCAAATTCGCCAAACCAATTCAATTCAAAAGCAAACAAACATGAAATAGATATTAGGAATCCATACCTTAACAACTATCAAAGGCATACACATAGATGTGAGTTCAAGAACTCACCTTTAAACCCAAAAACAACGAATGAGAAGCTCTAAAACAAAGCAAGGCCGATTCCTCTTCAACGAGGCCTTAAAAAACCGTAATCTATTATCAAATGAATTGAATTTCCTAGGTTAGGGTTTAGGATTTTATGAAAATTGGAGAGAAATTGAGGTGGAGAAGAAGAGGATGCTTACCTTAGCTTCTTTTTGATTTTGGAGCATGAATCTTGAATGTCCTAGTAATCTAGGGCTTAGGAATTTTAATTTCCCTTTCTTTCCCCATTTTCCTTTTGCTTGATTGTTAGGAAATAATAAAATGAATGAAGAGGAGTTGGAGGAGTTAGGGTAGTAAATGATTTTGTGGGCTGAAACCCAAACCCAAATCCCAGTAGAAAAATAGCAAAATTATGCTCAACTCCAAACAAATTGATGTCTATACTCAAAAAGGTTGTTAACGCCATTTTGAACTCAATATAAGTAGTCTTGGGTCCTAATTCGACTGTTTACAAAAAGTAGAATTTTGGACTTTAATTCGACTAACGATGCTACATTTAAATTTCAAAATAAATATATAACCGCAAAATATGCGTGTTGTTACAAAGTGGTTTTCGGATAATTAAACCCGATCCTGGTCTCTTCAAAACGATTAACGAAAATTGGCCAATATCGATAGTCGTTTATTTAAATATCAATAAACATCCAAAAGACATCATCTGGCCTAAATATAATTTTTTTCCTAAAATATTTACTTTCTAAATATCTTTAAAGACTTATCAATTTTTTTCAAAATTTGAAACAAATTTTCAAATATTAAAATCCGTTATAGGACACTTTACACACCCCAACACTTAGAAATATTTCCATATTTCTATTTTCTATACTTAGAAAAATATTAAAAGTCTATTTTTTCGAAATCCTCTCAATAATAGTGTTCCAGAGGGTTATTCCATAACTTACCCCAAAAATATATGAAATCAAAAATAAATTCCCTCTTTTCATAATCATATCCTTTTATAAGCCCCTTTTAAAATCCCAAGAGAATTTATAAATTAGCTTTTCCAATTACTTCAAACTATATATATACACATATAATATTTAAAGATTAATAGTTTATTTTTAAAACATGTTCAACTAATTATTTAAAAATATCGGAAACAATTTTATAACATTAATAACCCGTATTTAGTTAAACAAATATGTTTTCAAAGCTGATTTTTTTAGAAGTTGGAATTTACTAAAATAACTACTTTATATTTAATAATCTACTTACCATGTATTCAAATCATAACTAGTTTAAGATTCATATTTTATAAAATGACAAAATTTTCCTTTTGAAACAAACTCACTTCTTGAAACTAAAAATATATTTTAAAATCTTCAATAACTAATTTAATTTATACTTCCTTTCGATTTCACAACATATCGATTTATCTTCGCTTCCCTAACCATTCCCACTTCAAAGATAGAATCTTCCATTTTTCTCAACCTTTTTTCCATTATCTAATATAAATTCCCCTTATAAATCAATATTCCCAATTATCATTTGACATCAAATTTCTTCATTATAAACATCGTTTATCAATTCTATAACCCCTTTGGTTTTACCTATTTATAAAAACAAATCTCATTTATAAAAATCCATTTATAAAATTATTTCTTATAAATACCATTATTACTTCCAAATAATTTTCAATTCTGATTTTAACTCCTTTTTATTTCCAGAATATCACTTAAAATCCCTTTTATATAATTCATTTTTAAAAATTACCAATTCCAATATATATATATATATATATATATATATATATTATAAATTCCCTTCAATTCCATAAATTAAAAAAATATTTATAGCATTTAAATTATCAAAATTTGGGCCAATGCTACAATAGCATCCAATAACTCCAATCACTACAATATTCTAATATAGATTATTCTACACAAATCACTTATCACTATATATGAAAAATAAACACAAATTTGAGGAATCCACTTGGATCCCTCCAACCCGTTTCCCTACATCCACAGATGTTAATACAACTTACAATAAATACCAATCCCACTTTGAGGAGGATATCGTGGTATATAGAGTCATCCGCTATTATGCGGGGTGTATAAGGTCTCATCCGCTATAATGTGCGGGAATATCACTCCAATATACATAAACTCCTTTATATATATTTAATATCCAGGAGAAAAATTTATAGACACAACCAGCATTCAACATTTTATTCTAGCCGTTTAAAATAGAACTAGTAATCCAAAAGAGTGAGAATTTTATCACCATGATTTTTAATATCAGTCCATTTCAAATTTAATCTATTATATAGTATTTGCTGCTACGAATCCCACGTGACTCATTACGTTAATTTTGGACCTTGTATAAAAGTTTTATGAATTTTTGTAAGTTAACGAATTTAAATTATATAATTATACATGTTTAATCACAAAAAAGTAGAATGTTACCCTCATTAACGACCCCTCGCCACCATTTTCCTTGCTTTGTCTACCACAGCCGCGCCCTTCTCGACCTTCCAACAGCCAAACCACCTCACTTTTGCTCGCCATTGCCTCGCAATCGAGGTCGATAAGCCAAACTCACCACTGTCGTGATCCTCCCCACCCATTTGCTGCTCCATCAAGAGCTTATCAGCTCGTCGCCATTGAAACTCTAGCCCCAATCGAACTCTAAACTTTCGGTCCCCACCGATGCTAGCTTACGAGCGACTCCAATCCCTAGGCGGTAGTCCCCTTCTCTCGCCATCATCATCTACGTGCATGCTCTCGAGCCACCCACATCACGGCTACCCTCCTTTATCCTCATGCGATAATATAGTCGCCTCTCGTACACGGCTCTTGGTCATGACTTCGCCCACCATTGATCGACGCCGCCTTCCAAGCTCGCGCCTCCATCGTGAGCTGATTCTTGTTCGACTATATATATATATATATATATATATATATATATTTATAAATGAATGGTATCGTTTTAGATTGAAATTGAAGAGCGAAAAGGAAAAAGTCACGGTTTTATTTCTGTATTGAAAAAAAGAAAAGGAGGTCGGGCTTTTAAAACATAAAGAAGAAGGCCGTATGCAATATTTTTTTCTTCGGATACGAGGTGGAAAGGTATACGCGGTTCGATTTTTGCGTGAGGGAATAAGCTATGTTTTGAAAGGATGAATGACAGCTCGATTTGATTTTGACTGCCAAATATATATATGTTTATTTGTGTGTGTGTGTTTGTTAATATAACTTCCAATATATATATATATGTATATTTGTGTGTGTGTGTGTGTTTGTTAATTTATAATGTTATATCTCTATTTCGAATGCAATGGAAAAGGTTTCGAGTCCTAATTCGATGGTATGGAGAAGATAGCTTTTTGAAACCAATTATTAAAATGAATTCTCGATATTAAGTTCAATGCATTTCTATCCCGTACGACCAAACGATAACTCCAAACACTACGAAATTGGCAATTTGATAATAATACTATATTACAGATTCAATGGAACTGGTTTTGTCGAATTTCGAAACTATGCCTTAGATCACTATTTTTAAATGTCAATTTAAACAAACTATTTTAAAATTGAACTTATCACTTTTAAATTCAATTTAAAACTTTCATTATCTTTACTATTATTAATGTAAATTTTCCAAGCCTTTAAATTATTTTATCGAGCTTTAAAACTTGAGATTCAATAATTTAACAAAATTCCAATTATTAAATTCAAAAATTTAATTATCCAATAAATCTTTACATTTGAAATTCAAGTAAAATATTAGCTATTAAATATTTAAAATCAATCTATAATTCAAAATCAATATTTAAAACCATTTAAAAATTCCAAATCAAATCTCAAAAAATCCAGGTCGTTGCGTTCCTCCCCCCTTAAAAAAATTTCATCCCCGAAATTGCTAAGGGAGATGAATGCTCCAAACCCATTAACTTTTCAAAACCCACTTAGTGAGAACTCGATATACTCTTTTCTAATACTATTACTTCAACCAAAAAAATGGGTTTGTCATCTTCTCGTTCAAATCCTACATTTCCGTTATAATTTGGAAATCAACTTTACGTTAACAAAAATATTCCAAAAATTTTCAAAATTATTCTAACACCCTAAATTTCTGAATTTTTTGGCGGAGTCTCCTTTTTGTGGAGGACCTTTTGCAATACGACAAGAGATATAAATATATATACAACAGTCCACACGGTCGAAAAACCAAATATATAACAATATTTCATATTTTTGCAGTATTTAATCCGAAAACGTACCTTGTTTAGCATTCTTAAGCAAGTGGCTTATTTTAATTTGCAATTCGCGCAATCAAAGTCAAGCAAAACAGCTCCAGATACATGTACTTACTCAGTTTAAACACGTAAGTACCAATTATACGAAATCAATGACATTTCGCTTATTTAAATGGTTTAAACACACATGTGCCACAAGCAATTTATAATGTCCCAATACCAACTTAATTGCTTTCACTCGATTTTTCATACCATTCCATTTAATTAGAGTGATTTACAGCAAAATTATTTGCATTCAATTTATTTTAAAACCAAACAAACTCATACAATTCCAAATTGATTAAAAATCAATCTGTTTACTTCCTATTGATTTACAGGAATTTTATTTACCTTCGATTACGCCGAATGACAAATGTTTCCATCAAAGTTTGAAGATAATTACCTAAAAGGATGACCGTTTCATTTTATCACTATTTTAAACTGATCCAACTCAATTTATATTTAATTCTATTCCATTTTAAATTGACCTTCAATCAGTTTACTTACATTCCCTTCATAACCACTTCCATTGCTTTCAAATCAATTTTATTTAGCTCGGAATCATTCAATACTAATTTGTTGAATAGTTATTTCACATATTTACTCGAATCCAATCTTCTATTAAATATTAACTTAAGTTAATTTATTTACTTCAATCATTTTAACCAAACAACTTAAATTCATTTCTATTGCAACAGATTCTATTTCAAACCATTGTTTCGATCTTTATTCAATCAAATTCCATTAATTTAATTAGTCCATTCATCTCATCCATATCAATTTTAGTTCCATATTTGAATTCATTCTCGAATTTGTTAAAATAATATTCAATGCTATGTTAAATTTACTTGTACTCATATTGGATTTATTTGCAACTCAAACCATTTCTACTTCAATTCAATTCCATTTATTCGACATGTTTCGAATTATATTTAATTTACGTACAATCTAAGTATTTACAAGTCAAGTTTCATTTCCAAAATCCATTTCTACTCACAAACCAATTTTTTTTATTCAACCTAATTAGTATCCATTCTATATTCAATTAACTAATTAGTTATCTAATTAGTTCACTCCCAATTCATAATTCAATATCTGATTTTATTTCAAAAATCACTTCAATAAATTTTCTCGAGTTCAGTTTTATTTTATAATTCAAGTTTGGATTATTATTTCATCCCCAAAATATCGATCTCATTTTATTTTGGATTATCTATTTTAATTTTCAATTTTATAAGTCACACAACATTTTTTTTTCCATTTCCATCAATCTATACTCGAATATATTCACCTTAAGTTTTCTCTCGAGATTATACATCCATTTATGGCCCAAGTATATTTTTATTCAATTTATTTCAATTTTTATAAGCTATTGAAATTTATTTATTCGAATTAAAATTTTCACTTGAATTTATTTTCATTCAAAATTCATCCATATGGTTATATAGTCACTTTGTAATTTATATTTCCATATTTTAACTCAATCCCCTATAACTCAAATCCATTTCAACCTTTTGTTTATATTTTGATTCCTCTTTATTTAACATTTCAAAACCAAATTCGAATTACTTACACTTAAGTTAAATTCAGTCTAAACAATTTTATTTGTAATTCCTACAATCTAAATCAAGTGTGGTATCAACTCCAATCTCTAATATTACCACTTCCTTAATTATATTGATATAGCAATTTATTATCTCAATTCCTAATAAATTTATGTGACGACGCAGAATTTTTTGATATTTGAAATTAGAAATTTCATTGATTTTAAATATTTAAAAGTTAATTTTTAACTTGAATTTCAAATATAACTATTGATTGGGTAATTAAATTATTGAATTTAATAATTAGAAGTTGGGTAAGATATTGAATCTTGATTTTTAAGCTCACTAAAAATAATTGAAGGGCTGTAAAATTTATATTAATAATACTGAATGTAATGAAACTTTTAAAATTGAATTTAAAGTGGTTTGTTCAGTTTTGAAATATATCGTTTAAATTGATGTTTCAAAATAGCCTTCCGAGACACAATCTCGGATTTCGACGAAACAAGTTCCATTGGATCTGCAATAGTGCATTATTATCGGATTTCAAGTTTCGTAGAGTTTGGAATTATCGTGTGATCGTACATGACATAAACGCCTAGAAATAATTAATTGAATTCAATATAATAACTGGGTTCAAAACACTATCTTCTCCATACAATCGAATTAGGACTTGAAACCTTTTCCATTGCGTTAAAAATAGGGGCATAACATTACCAACGCCTAGCGGCATGCCTCGATAGGAGTTCGAGATTTTAAGTTGCATTTTCGACCCGATTTAGATTTAAATAAATTATATATATGTTTGACTGGTCAAAAAATTTCACATCAGCATTTTTCAATTCTCACTTCAAATCACCGTAGCAAGTTGGTTGTAGCATGTAAACTTCTCTTCCTATTCCCTCCGGCCATTCTTTTGAAAATGCAACCATTTTAACGAAAATAATAATAATGTTAAAAGCATTTCATGGGAAATATATAGTTATATATGTATGCCTGCAAGCATCGGCCGTCCCCATTTCTTTCTTTTCTAGTAAATCTTTTTGCCATGGCCGATACTATACAAAAGGAGTTTAAAATGTCGTTCGATAAAAGCACGCCTTTCATTCCTCCTCAAAATTCAAAACAAAATCATTCCTGTTCAAAGAAAAATAGATACATAAATCGCGACATCCTCGCGAAGTTTTAGTCGATCTCGAGCGAGGCCTTAGGGTGAGGCCGCAATAGGCATGCAAGGGAGGGGTGGTTGCGGGAATAGTCTGGTGGATAGCTTAGGCGAGATCGCAACATTTGGGAAGGGGAATCGAGCAACTCACGCAACTTGGAAGATGTTATCGACTGGAAGAGGAGTACAATCAAGCTCGCGAGTGCGTAGGAGGGGAAAAGTGGGGTTCGTCTTCACGGTGCTCTATAAGGTATCGGAGGTGATGATTTTCGATAACTTTATTCGATTTTAATTGAATTTAATATAGACGCACATATCAAGGATAGAAAAACAGAAATGAGAATTATATTGTAACAGTAAGGTAAGTTGTTAATTGTGTTATTTACTGAGAAATATATATATATATATACAGATTGAAATATATATATATATAAAGTCTTAGACAGAAAACCGTTTTAGTCAGGGAAATATATCTATGCAGAAAGAAAAAAAAATTAGTACAATAAGGTAAAATGAATCTGTTTTTGATTTAATAAATATATACATTTTAATTCACATACATATTTTAATTTAAAATAGTAAATATATGTACAATATAAGATTTTGGTAATGGAAATTCCAAATGTTTTAGATTTTATATAAAAATAGATTTTTAATTCTATACAGACTATTTTATAAGCATATGTGAAGTTTCAAAAATAAAAGTAAATAAATATACATGCATATTTTATATTTACTATTTTATTTTAAAATAATGGATTTGGTGATTAAATTGTTCGATTAACTTATTTAATTTATTATAGTTACTTAAATATTTTTAAAAAGGGAAATTATCAGTTTAAATTAAATTATTAGTTAATTAAATTATTAATTGGTAATTAATTATTCGTTTATTTAAAATGTTAGTAAACCCTATAATGTTTATACAAGGACCAAAAATCGTGAAGGAAACAAGCCGGTTTGGATTGGGTTTCAAATTTAACCAAAGGTGCGTTAATCTCACTCAATTTGGATTACTGGTTAATTTAATTAGTTATAATTAAATTATTGGTTAATTGCTTGAATTGATAGTTTATTATTAATCTGGATGTGATATTATATATAATAGTATATATTAGAGTGACTGATATTCCTACATTATATAGCGGATGAGACCCCATGCGTCCCACATAATAGCGAATGACCATTTATACCGCGATATCCCCCTCGAAGTGGGATTTGCTTTTTACATTGTGATAACATCTGTGGATGCAGGGAAACAGGTTGGAGGGATCCAACGGGATTCCTCAAAAATGTTGTATTTTTTTCATATTCGGTGATGTGATCTATTTGGTAATCTGTGATAGATTATATTGATTATATTGGAAATTGAAAATTATTGAATGCTATGTTTTGGTTGTATATATTCGTTAAAAAAATAATATAAAGATCGGATTCTTTAAGGAAAATAAAAAGAGAATTTGAAGTAAAATAAGTATAGTAAATTTGGATAAATTAAACGAAAGAATTTGGAAAAGGATAAAAAAATTAACTTTAAAATCCTATCAAATAAATTCCAAGTACGGGAAAAATAGAGATTTTAAATGGAAATAAAGGAGTTTTAAAGCCAAAAGCGATATTGTTAAGAATTAAAGGATTTATTTTTAAATTCAAGATTTAAATTGAGTTGGGAAAAATAAAAGGGAAATCTTAAAATAAAGTATGAAATGGATATTTCAATTTAAAATAAAATTTTAAATCATAAATAAAGGAGTGAATATGGAATTAATGGATTTTGGAACAAATTTGGGTAAGCAAAGGAATTAATTTTAATGTGGTTAATTTTGAAAATTGATTTGAAAACCAACTAAGTGTTGAAAATGTGATTAAAGGAGAATGAGATTATGGAATTTATAAACGGGGTTTATAAATAAGGTGAAATAAGTATCAGTGGATATTAAGATTTTAAATCCACGGTGGGAATTTATAAGGAAAGGGAATTCGTTTTAAAAATAAAACGGGTGGTTTTATTTTTAAAAGTGTGGAAAAGAAATTTACAGGATTGGGACATAAATTAAACAGGAAATAAATAGAGAAGGATTTATAAATGATTTGATGGGTTATGTTGAAGCGGAAAGTGTATTTCCTGAAAAGCCAAGCATAACTACAAAGAAGGATTTTTTAGTATAATTAGAAGTTTTAAAAGTGGTTTTTGAAAGAATGTTTTAGAAAATTATTATTTAGTTGGTTTCAAATTGTTAAAGTAAATACTTATTTAAGTTAATTATAGTAGCAATTGTTTTTAAAAGGTAAATAAGTATTTTGATGTTAAGTATAACTATTAAATATTTATACCTTATATAACGGTTTTTAATTTAAAGTAGTTTTTGGCTAAAGTTTTACTTGGGCAATTATTATAGAATTTCATAACTATTATTTTATATAAAAAGATTAAGTAATTTTATTTTAAATGCTTTAAACGTATATTTTTGGACGAGTGATTTAAATATTTAAAAGCTAAGTTTAGTAAGGTTTTGTGCTTTTCAGTGGAAATAAAATATTGGCTTGTGATTGTTAATTTGAAAGTTAAATAACCGACTATTAATATTGGCCAATGCGCTGATCGTTTCAAAGAGATCGAGATCGGGTTTAATTTTCTGAAAACCACTTCGATCTGGTTTTTACGTTTGCGAATGAAGAACGTGAAGATGATGAAGGCGGTGATTCAGTTTGTCTAGACCCAGTACAACTAGTATGGATGAATGCTATCAGACCATCATCAGTAGGACAATGAGCATTCTAAGTGAAATGTGTTATAAAAAGGTAATGCATAGCCTCAAGCCTCATCAACCAGAATGGCTAAAACAGGGGAGGTGCAGCAAGGCTAAGTGGGTAGAACCCAAGTAGGGTAAGGTCATCCCTGTCTAGATGTCCCTTTTTGATCTTGGATTAATGGGCGGTTGCTGATCACAACCACATGGTGATCTTATTCGAAGTATCCAGTAAGGGGTAGCTTTGGTCTTGTGTTGTAGCGTATCGGGAGTGATCCTTGGTACGTTGATCTAGACCACGTACTGTGACGGACGGTACCCCGGTAGCCCTACTATTGTATGGAAACCCAATCTCCGATAAGTTCCTTCGGACTCGTTTATATACCAATTATGCTGGAATTTAATGAATGTGACAATTTCAGCTATTTGAATATGTTCTTGTATTTGGACACTACTATAATATCATAGAATTTGATAAGAAATGTTTTGGTTATCGTAAGGTAAAAATTCGACATGTTTATTTATGGCATGGTCTTACGAGATACCTTTGATTTCAAAGGGTTTTGGAAACTTTTAATAATCCAATTGTGTACGTTTTCTCACGCTGGTTTTCTAGACTGACTCGGGTGTTATTTTGTTATAATGCTTAGGTTAGACCGAGTACTACATATACAGGATAGGATGCTGCGGAGCTCAGGAGATGAGATGGATGACGAGGCGTATTTTCGTGGATTTGTATATTCCTCTATGTAAGCACAAGTTACTAAACTATCCAAATTTGATGTGATGATTGTATACTTTGATGGTTGTAAGTATTAAACAGTTACAGATTCTTTTGTATGAAAATCTATTATTATATATTATATATTATTCCGCTGCGATTGTGAGATTCTGATGTTGTTTTCTATTTCTTCTTCTACCTCTTTCTTCTTTAACTCTAATGGTTTGTATTTCCGACCACTCTGAGTTGAACGGATGGAGAATATTGTCGGCTCAAAGTGGTACGGATTTGCGATCTATTACACTTGGTATCAGAGCTGAAGGTTAAGCAAGAACCTTGGCTCTGGTGGGGATTACTCATTAGAGATAGAGTCAGTAGTACTCTAGAATGAGTTGAGTGTATTAATTGATATGAGCACGTACTTACTAGTGAATATAATTTATTTTTTATATTGTGTTGACTTATCGGTTAGTGTTTATAAATTATAGTCCGTACAGTCTGGACAACTATATCGATAGGAATTTCTAAACTCTTAAACTAGGCTAACAAACATAGTATTGTTTTGAAATGGGGTAAATGAGATAATTTTTCCCAAATTATTTTTAAATATAAAAGGTATAATTTTCAAAAATTATTATAATTAAATATGATTGCTTGGTTATTAGGAAATGATAATATTAAATTATTATCATTGTTGGGTGGAAATTCAAAAGTTGAAATTATAACTAAAGGTTAAGAGAAATAATTATATAACAAAAATGGAGTTGGTAATTGGAAATTATAAATGTGATTTATAATTTGAAATAAAATTCCAGAGTAATATTTGAACATATATTGTAAGGATTTGGAATTCAAGAATTTGGGAAATTTAGCTACCTTTGATTTTAAAAATGATTTTTAAAGGTTTTGGAGAAATAATAGTGATATTATATGGAAATATTTTTGGATTGGATAGGAAATCTGGTGGGATTTGGAATTAAAAATATTGAAAATGTTTTAAAAGAATAAAATCAATGATCTCACTTTGGTCGCTGGGAAATAATTCCGATAATGATTACAACATCATCGGTATTCATTCTCTAGTCTCCAAGCGAGGAATTGCTACCTGAAGACTTTGAATTAGTGTTTATTTACAAAATTGGGTTTGCTTTTGGAATGCAAAGGAATAATTTGGTTTGGGTATATATGATTTCAAAAATGATTTTGAATGTCTAAGCAATTGTTTAAACTCTCTAAGTTTAATTAAAAATGTTCATGGAATATGTAACATCCCGGAATTTTGACAATATCAATTTAATAATCTGTGGTAAAAATTAAATTGATATTGATAATCTGTTGATAATTATTCAGATAAATTTAATAATATTCTTCAATAAATATTTAAATTGGTTATTTTATCTTTTAAATGATATAAATTGTTTTCTATTTACAATATAAATATATGGTTCATATTTTAAAAATATTGGTATTGTTTTAAATTTAGAATAAATTCAATAAAATGGATATTTTATTTGATAAAAATATAATTTATTGTAAAATGTTTTTAATTTAATAATAAAAGAGTTATAAAAATAATATTAATATTGTATTGACTTTTTAAATAAATTTTGAATAAGATTTGTAATGTTCATTTCAAATTGAATTTTTATTTATAACTTGATTTGAAAAATATTTGATTTTTGAATTTAGTTGAATTTAAATTTAAAAGTATAAAGTCTTTAAATTGTTTTAATTTTAATATGTATAAGTTAATTTGTAAAACATTATTTTTTTTATTTCTTTTGTAAATTCATAAAACATATTTTAAAATAAACTAACAACTTAAATTAAGCTAATATGACATTAATTTGTAATTAAAAACTAATTATCTTTAAGAAAGCAAGTGTTTGATTCTTATGCATTCATTTGACAAGTGTTAAAAAAATAGACAAGTGTTAATTTTGTTTTTATTTTCTTTTCTTACATTAAATCTGAAAATACATTAGTTTGCATCATTCATACATAATGCATTTTCATTTCTTAAATCAAATGAAGATCAAAATTCATTTTAAAGATCTGCACAATAAAAATCTGCATTCATAAGTTCATTAAAATCCAATAACCTGCATACTAAATTCTTCTTCAAAGTTTAAAATTTGTTTGCAAATTGCAAGTTAAAACCCTTCCTCAAAAATCAATCTGCAAATTCACCTGCATATCTACACTTCATTTCAAAATCAAAATGAAGCCTGCATGTTCCTGCATTCTGTTTAAATCCTGGAATGGATTTGAAGACATGGAAGTCTCTGCCTTCATGTGAAGATTTAGCAACTTAATCTACCTGCATGCAAGCATTTGGGTCAGTGAAATCAAATAGGCAAACTGCATATCAAATCAAAGGGGTCAAGCCTGCACATGTTGTCTTCTGCAAATTTCAAATAAACAACTGGGGGTCTGCATTTGTTTTCTGCATATTCAACTTAGCTCTGCATTTTTAAAGGTGAGTAACAATTAAACCTTAAACTATATTAGGTTGCTTGATTAGGTGTTTGAGATAAATTATGTTTGTAAATCTGTTGAAATTCTGATTCCATATGCATGTTGAGTTGCTATGCAATGTTTCCAGTTTCACATCCTACTTAAAGATCTTCTACAATTGATCTATTTGAGATAGTAACTAGGTTTTAGGATAATGGAAAAGAGTTTGTTAGTTTCCAAACTTATGAGTAATATGTATATTTCTTAAGTTAAGGTTTAAAGGTTTTTAGGTGAATTAAAATCAGGATGCAACTCTGTAAAACATAGGCAATGTCAGTATATGTTAACTTTGATCAAAAATCAAACACATTAAATATTTAAATCCAGATTCATAAACTTAATACATTGACAAAAACTTGAATTTTGAATCAAGTATTAATATTTTTAAGTGTATATTTCATTTACTGTTTAGTCTGGAACAAAAATATGAACTAGTGAAAATACTTTCAATCTGATACATGAGAAATCATAAAATTCTTCTATGTTGTAGTAAAAGGAACATAGATCAATAGAAAAATCTGAAATGAGTACTATAATTACTAGATTGATTGCAGTTTTGCAGTTTTTGTTTTAAACCCTAGTTTTAATTGGTTTAAAGAATTTGGTCATTTTGATTCATACATTGGATCGAGTGTCAAGATGTTTTGAGGATTTATAGTTTGGCCGTAGTTGAGTTCATGGCCGGAGGGGTCGATCTGCAAGTGGTCGGAGGTGAGGGATATGGACATTGACAGGTTTTGGACATAGAATCTATTTTCTGTTTACAGGTTTTGGGAAATTAGGGGTTACTTTGAATTCTTGTTCTTTTGTTCGAGCTGAGGGATTATGTGGGTATACTTGGGTTTATGGTAGTTGTTGGATCATCACTGGGGGTCGCCAGAGGTGGGGGTCGCCAGAGGTTGTGGTCGCCGTGCATATGCACGGCGACATGTTTTCTGGCAAACAGTTTTGGGAATGGGGGGTGTTGCAGAGATGACTCGAAGCAGGTTGTAAAATGACTCGAAGTGGTGAAGCATAAAACCCGAAGTAAAGTTTAGGTTCTCTCGGGTTGAACCTGTAAGTTTACAGGTTACAGAAACCTGATTTTCTTTTTAAAATATGGGTTTTAAAATTGAAATCTGTAATATATGTTTAAAGCAAAGTTTAAATTCAAATGAAATTCAAGTTTGCATTACTGATTTGAATTCAAATTCCAGGTTTTTAAACCTGTTTTCTATTTTTTTTCAAAATCTTGGTTTGAACTGTTTAAATCTGCACGTTTATGTTTTGATTAAAATTTATAAATTTCAAATGCAGGTTTGAATTTCAGATTCAAATTTAAATCCCAGTTTTTAAATTAAAATTAAAGTTTTAAGATTTAACTTAATTAACTATTTCATTTTGGTAAATAGTTTAAAATCTTAACAATGAAGTTTTTAAAATATGAAGCAAGATTTAAAGATAAATTTTAAAACTGGAAATCTGAGTTAAAATGAACTTTAGTTTCAAATTTAAAAAGAAGATTTAAATTTGAAAGTTGAAATTAAGAATGAATTGAATTTCTAAAAGTTTGAAATGAATTTGACTTCAAATTCTTATGATTTGATCTCTAAGACAAACTTTTGTTTTGTCTTGAAATTTAAATAAGTTTTAAAATTTTCAAACTTTGATAAGTTTAAATTACTTTTAATTTAAACTTGTATTTAAAAATGGAAATTTTTAAGTAGTTCAAAAAGTACTTTGTTTTGAATAATATTGTTTTAAACATAATTAAGTTGTGTTGAAAATTTGATTAAGTTTTAGATTTAATTAATAAGGTAATTAAGATTAATTTATTAATTTAATTCATTAATTAATTTTGGAAATTAATAATTGATTAATGATTAATCAATTTGGAATTAAGATCATTAATTAAGTTATTAATTAATGATAAATGAATATTAATTATGTAATTAAGTTTTAAATTTAAGGTTAATTAATTTAATAATTAACTTTAATTAATGAATGATTAAAGATATTTTTATTGGTAATTAATTTAAGTTAATTACTTTATAAAATAATTTGAGGATGGTTAATGAAGGTCATTAACCAAGATTATTTAACAATTAATTAATGTAGTTAATTTTTATAATTAATTAGATTAATTAATTTAATAATAATCATTTATAAAAGGTTAGAGAGTAATTACTTGATAAAGTAATTAAGGAATTAATTACTTAATGTAATTAATTTAGTTTAATGAAATTGTTTATTTTAATTAATTAATTTAATTAATTAATTTAATTAATTATAAACACTTTAGTTTTCTAAATAATTACTTTATGTAATTAATGATTTGGAAATTACTTAGTTAAGTAATTGTTTAATAATTACAGATTGTAATTAAGGAGATGCTTAAGTGTGAGATAATTTGGATTAATTACTTAGTAATTAATCAAGAAATTAATTAAGAAATTAATTTAAGGATAATTAGTTTGGTTTAATAGTGTAATTAAGTTAGTTAATTACTTAGAGTAATTAATTTAAGAAATAATTAAGGATCATTAATTATTTTAATTAATGATGTAATTAAAGCTGATTAATTATGATTAATTAATCAATAATAGGTAATTAAAGGTAATTAACTAATGTAATTAATTAAGGATTAATGTAATTAATTATGATTAATTAATTAATTGAGTAATTAAAGGTTAATTACTGTTTAGTTGAGGATAATTAATTTGTAAAATTAATTTAGGATAATTACATGAATGTAATTAAGGTAATTAATCAAGAGTGATTAATTAAGTAATTTATGATTGATTAATTGATTGTAATCAATTAAATGATTGAATATGCAAGATTTTTATTGTGAAGTAATTAATTTAATTTATTTTAAATTAATTATAGATGAAGTAATTAATTTAATTTATTTTAAATTAATTAGAGCTAAAGATAATTAATTTAATTCATTTTAAATTAATTATAGGATGGTGAGTAAATCATTGCTTATGGATGAATGGTTGATTGTCTTGGATGCTTTGTGATCTCAGTAATGAGATAAATGATATTGTGTGGTATGGATGTTTGGTTGTATTGTGATGATACCATAAGGTATCTATTGTGATGATATTATATGGAATATCTATTGGATATTGATGATATGAATTACCTGTTATGTGAAAATGTTGATTATCAGTTATGATGTATGAGTTATCTATCTGTGTGTACATAGATACTGTAATTAAATTGTTTTAAACCTTTAAAACAACTTGGACCTTAAAAGACACGCTTTGGTTTTCGATGAGACCGGGATCGGGTTTCCATATTTGGATATCCGAAATCCACATCGATTCCAAATAACGTTAGGTCGTGTATCAAAGTGGAGCTTTGTGAAGACTCGAGGTGTAAGGGCTATACATCAGTATAACTCTGTGGGTGATTCCGTAATGAGTTGACGGAATTAGTTCTTATAGATTCCAGATGGTGAATCAAAGTGCAAGGGTTATTGTCGTTAACTCTGAGGGTGATTCCAAAATGAGTGTAACGAGATAATGCCTTCGGTTTCGTTCGAAACCAGAACGAACTTGTATGGATTGAATGCTTTCAGCACATCGCCAGGTGGACGATGAGCATTCTAAGTGATATGTCCTATAAAGGTAATCGTAGCCTCAAGCCTCATCAACCGGGAATGGCTAAAACAGGGGAGGTGCAGCAAAGCTTCGTGGGTCGCATCCACTGGAGAGCAAGATTGATCCCTGTCTAGAGGTCCCTTTATATTCGGTTGTGTGGGTTGTTGATAGCTACAACCACGGCGTTGTCTTGTTCGGAACTATTCAGTAAGGAATGGGTCCGGCATTGTGTTGCAGGGGGTCGGGAGTGATCCTCGGTACGTTGATCTAGGCCACGTACTATGACGGGCGGTACCCCATTAGCCCTGCCATTGTATGAAATCCAAAATCCAATAAGTGCCAACGGTTTTTATTGTATTACCCACTTTTGTGGCTAGTAGCTGGAATTTATTCATGTAACAATTTCGGCTATTTCTTATTTACTTGAAAACCCTAGACACTATTATAATATCATCAGATTTCCTATCAAATGTTTTGGTTAGCGTAAGATAAATTTTTTTCCATGTTTATGTGTGGGAAGTCTTACGTGATACCTTTCTTTTCAAAAGGTTTTTGAAAGTTAAGCAACTTTAGCCTGTTACTAACACCAGACCCATGTCTGACCCGGAGTTTATTTTTGTTTTTCGTAAACTCTTGGGTACTCAAATTTTTATGAGTAGTCAAGGGAATTCAGGTTAGGATTCAAGATTAGCTTTGACGAATTATGGAGGAGCATTGGAGCAGGAGGCTTCTACGTGTAGATATATATATAGTTTCCGTTGTGTAGTTCTATGAGTTGTTGTATTGAGTTGTATAACTAGACAGGAGTTTATAACTGTCTAATATGTGTTGTATATCTGTGTACTCTAATAATGGTTGTAAACTATGTAATATTTATGTTATTAATATAAATTATTCGTTCCGCTGTGTAAGATTCTGATGTTGTTCTTCCTTCTCTTCTTTCTATTCTATATTCTATCCCTTTCTTTCTTAATTCATGACGCGATTTTCCGGGAGTGGAAAGTTGGGTCGTGACAGTTGGTATCAGAGAATTAGGCTGAGTGAATACCTAGGCTCTGAAGTATGTCTTTCTTAGGGAGCATTAGGCTGAGTGAATACTAAGGCTCTGAAGTGTATCTTTCTTTAGGGAGCATTAGATTGAGTGAATACCTGGGCTCTGTAGTGGTGTCTTTCTTGAGAGAGCGTATTTGTAATTTTTAATATAATATATATTTATTTCTACCTATCTGTTGGGTTACCTGTTCAGGTTTTCCAATATAAGTTATGAAGGTAGATGGGGTAGTAGTGTGTGTGGCACGACTACCATTGGTTAATGTTTGAATGTTTAAGGATTGGAAGTGTATTTGTTGAGACTATAGACCTAATACCTTCTCGAGTGAGTTCTGTAATGATGAAGGACTTCGTTGATCTCTGAAGGAAACCTGTTAAGGTTCGGAGTTTATTTCTGAAGTTGATGAGTAGATTTTGGATCTGTTGTTTGAGCAGAAGCAAGTGATGGTATTTTGAATACCTCAGGGAATAGTAGCTGCGTGATGAGATGCAGTGACTATGGATGTTCCCGAAGATGTTTTCTTTGGAACAAGTTAAGGAAGTGAGTCTGCTTCAGTGTTGTGGCTGTGGTCAGCTTGAGTTTCTGTTTGCTTTGAGGTTTGAGTTTCTCGAAGAGCTTTGTTTTGGAATTCTTTGGCATCTGTGGCAGCAGTGCAGCTTGGAGTGTTCTCGGTGTTGGCTAGAGATCTTTTGGTTTAGCAGTTTTCTGAAGTGGAGTTCAGAAGCAGTAGAGTGAACCCGTTTCTTCGATAGGTTGTCCAGTTAAGTGTAAGCTGTTTTATTTAGTTAAGTGAGAACAGTTTTCCTTGGATTTGGTTTGGGTGTTTCGCAAAAGTGACTTGCGATTGTTTGAGTGTTCTCTTGGGTTATCTAAGTTTTTCTGGTTATCTTCAGAGAAGTCAGAGTTTTGTTTGCATCTGGAGATTGAGTTGGTGTAGCAGCTTGGAGTTTTGGAGGAACTTCTGAAAGTTTCTTATGGATTTGTTGAACCATATCTCTGTGGTGTGTTGTCCTATTGTGCTCGTGTTCTTCTTCAGCATTTTCTTCTACTTTGGATCAGAGTTGAGCAGCGGAAGCAGTTTGGAAGTGTATCTGTTTTTTTTTCTTTTCCCGGACAGGAGAAGTTGTTGTCTTCTGAAGTTGAGGAGTTGAGTTTGAGTTCTTGGTTCTGATTGATCTTGAGGAGATCATTTTGTTGTGTTGATTGGTCTAGTTGTTTCTAGAAGCATCAGCAAAGGTTGAGCTGATCGGTAAGTTTGTGGACAGCCCAGGATTGTCCGAAGAGTTTTGTGAATAAGAGTCGGAGTGAATTGGACTCTGAAGTCAGAGATTTAATTTTGGATGAGTTTCCTCTAATCAAAAGTGAGCTATAGGTTTGGATAAGTTTGAGAAGCTAGCTCTATAGTGTTTTGGATCTTTTCTGTGATCTAGGAGAATAAGTGATTGATCTACATGATTGGATTGCCAGTTTGAATAACTGGGATTCGATGAGTTTCACGTATCTCTGAGGGAGTACGTGTATGATCTATTTCTGGTTGTAAAACCAGCAGTTTTGGAGTTTTGGTTGTTGAGTCAGACTCGTTTGTAGTCTGATATATTGTCTAGTGTTATAGATATAGTGGTATAGGAGTTTTGTAGCTTCATAGTATTGTTTGTTTGGATTCTCTAGAGCGAGTATCTCGGTGGGTATATATATACCTGGGGAAAATCGATAAAATTATATCCAGAATTTGTCTGGATAATTAGATTTGTTTGACTGGTTGTTTTGGTTGAATTGGTTGTTGGTTGTTAGCATATGTTCGATATATGCTTGTGTTTAAATTAAAATTTAATGAGATTATTAAATTACCTTTGTTTTAAATTTCGAGGACGAAATTCTTTTAAGGGGGAAGGATTGTAACATCCCGGAATTTTTGACAATATCAATTTAATAATTTGTGGTAAAAATTAAACTGATATAGATAATCTGTTGATAATTATTCAAATAAATTTAATAATATTCTTCAATAAATATTTAAATTGGTTATTTTATCTTTTAAATGATATAAATTGTTTTCTATTTACTATATAAATATATGGTTCATATTTTAAATAAATTTGTATTGTTTTAAATTTAGAATAAATTCAATAAAATGGATATTTTATTTGATAAAAATATAATTTATTGTAAAATGTTTTTAATTTAATAATAAAAGAGTTATAAAAATAATATTAATATTGTATTGACTTTTTAAATAAATTTTGAATAAGATTTGTAATGTTTATTTCAAATTGAATTTTTATTTATATTTTGATTTGAAAAATATTTGATTTTTGAATTTAGTTGAATTTAAATTTAAAAGTATAAAGTCTTTAAATTGTTTTAATTTTAATATGTATAAGTTAATTTGTAAAACATTGTTGTTTTTATTTCTTTTGTAAATTCATAAAACATATTTTAATATAAACTAACAACTTAAATTAAGCTAATATGACATTAATTTTTAATTAAAAACTAATTATCTTTAAGAAAACAAGTGTTTGATTCTTATGCATTCATTTGACAAGTGTTAAAAAAATAGACAAGTGTTAATTTTGTTTTATTTTCTTTTCTTACATTAAATCTGAAAATACATTAGTTTGCATCATTCATACATAATGCATTTTCATTTCTTAAATCAAATGAAGATCAAAATTCATTTTAAAGATCTGCACAATAAAAATCTGCATTCATAAGTTCATTAAAATCCAATAACCTGCATACTAAATTCTTCTTCAAAGTTTAAAATTTGTTTGCAAATTGCAAGTTAAAACCCTTCCTCAAAAATCAATCTGCAAATTCACCTGCATATCTACACTACATTTCAAAATCAAAATGAAGCCTACATGTTCCTGCATTCTGTTTAAATCCTGGAATGGATTTGAAGACATGGAAGTCTCTGCCTTCATGTGAAGATTTAGCAACTTAATCTGCCTACATGCAAGCATTTGGGTCAGTGAAATCAAATAGGCAAACTGCATATCAAATCAAAGGGGTCAAGCCTGCACATGTTGTCTTCTGCAAATTTCAAATAAACAACTGGGGGTCTGCATTTGTTTTTTGCATATTCAACTGAGCTCTGCATTTTTAAAGGTGAGTAACAATTAAACCTTAAACTATATTAGGTTGCTTGATTAGGTGTTTGGGATAAATTATGTTTGTAAATCTGTTGAAATTCTGATTCCATATGCATGTTGAGTTGCTATGCAATGTTTCCAGTTTCACATCCTACTTAAAGATCTTCTACAATTGATCTATTTGAGATAGTAACTAGGTTTTAGGATAATGGAAAAGAGTTTGTTAGTTTCCAAACTTATAAGTAATATGTATATTTCTTAAGTTAAGGTTTAAAGGTTTTTAGGTGAATTAAAATCAGGATGTAACTCTGTAAAACATAGGCAATGTCAGTATATGTTAACTTTGATCAAAAATCAAACACATTAAATATTTAAATCCAGATTCATAAACTTAACACATTGACAAAAACTTGAATTTTGAATCAAGATTAATATTTTTAAGTGTATATTTCATTTACTGTTTGGTCTGAAACAAAAATATGAACTAGTGAAAATACTTGCAATCTGATACATGAGAAATCATAAAATTCTTCTGTGTTGTAGTAAAAGGAACATAGATCCATAGAAAAATCTGAAATGAGTACTATAATTACTAGATTGATTGCAGTTTTGCAGTTTTTGTTTTAAACCCTAGTTTTAATTGGTTTAAAGAATTTGGTCATTTTGATTCATACATTGGATCGAGTGTCAAGATGTTTTGAGGATTTATAGTTTGGCCGTAGTTGAGTTCATGGCAGGAGGGGTCGATCTGCAAGTGGTCGAAGGTGAGGGATATGGACGTTGACAGGTTTTGGACATAGAATCTGTTTTCTGTTTACAGGTTTTGGGAAATTAGGGGTTACTTTGAATTCTTGTTCTTTTGTTCGAGCTGAGGGATTATGTGGGTATACTTGGGTTTATGGTAGTTGTTGGATCATCACTGGGGGTCACCAGAGGTGGTGGTCGCCGTGCATATGCACGGCGACATGTTTTCTGGCAAACAGTTTTGGGAATGGGGGGTGTTGCAGAGATGACTCGAAGCAGGTTGTAAAATGACTCGAAGTGGTGAAGCATAAAACCAGAAGTAAAGTTTAGGTTCTCTCGGGTTGAACCTATAAGTTTATAGGTTACAGAAACCTGATTTTCTTTTTAAAATATGGGTTTTAAAATTGAAATCTGTAATATATGTTTAAAGCAAAGTTTAAATTCAAATGAAATTCAAGTTTGCATTACCGATTTGAATTCAAATTCCAGGTTTTTAAACCTGTTTTCTGTTTTTTTCAATATCTGGGTTTGAACTGTTTAAATCTGCAGTTTTATGTTTTGATTAAAATTTAAGAGTAAATTTCAAATGCAGGTTTGAATTTCAGATTCAAATTTAAATCCCAGTTTTTAAATTAAAATTAAAGTTTTAAGATTTAACTTAATTAACTATTTCATTTTGGTAAATAGTTTAAAATCTTAACAATGAAGTTTTTAAAATATGAAGCAAGATTTAAAGATAAATTTTAAATCTGGAAATCTGAGTTAAAATGAACTTTCGTTTCAAATTTAAAAAGAAGATTTAAATTTGAAAGTTGAAATTATGAATGAATTGAATTTCTAAAAGTTTGAAATGAATTTGACTTCAAATTCTTATGATTTGATCTCTAAGACAAACTTTTGTTTTGTCTTGAAATTTAAATAAGTTTTAAATTTTTCAAACTTTGATAAGTTTAAATTACTTTTAATTTAAACTTGTATTTAAAAATGGAAATTTTTAAGTAGTTCAAAAAGTACTTTGTTTTGAATAATATTGTTTTAAACATAACTAAGTTGTGTTGAAAATTTGATTAAGATTTATATTTTAGATTTAATTAATAAGGTAATTAAGATTAATTTATTAATTTAATTCATTAATTAATTTTGGAAATTAATAACTGATTAATGATTAATCAATTTGGAATTAAGATCATTAATTAAGTTATTAATTAATGATAAATGAATATTAATTATGTAATTAAGTTTTAAATTTAAGGTTAATTAATTTAATAATTAACTTTAATTAATGAATGATTAAAGATATTTTTATTGGTAATTAATTTAAGTTAATTACTTTATAAAATAATTTAAGGATTGTTAATGAAGGTCATTAACCAAGATTATTTAACAATTAATCAATGTAATTAATTTTTATAATTAATTAGATTAACTAATTTAATAATAATCATTTATAAAAGGTTAGAGAGTAATTACTTGATAAAGTAATTAAGGAATTAATTACTTAATGTAATTAATTAAGTTTAATGAGATTGTTTATTTTGATTAATTAATTTAATTAATTATAAACACTTTAGTTTTCTAAATAATTACTTTATGTAATTAATGATTTGGAAATTACTTAGTTAAGTAATTGTTTAATAATTACAGATTGTAATTAAGGAGATGCTTAAGTATGAGATAATTTGGATTAATTACTTAGTAATTAATCAAGAAATTAATTAAGAAATTAATTTAAGGATAATTAGTTTGGTTTAATAGTGTAATTAAGTTAGTTAATTACTTAGAGTAATTAATTTAAGAAATAATTAAGGATCATTAATTATTTTAATTAATGATGTAATTAAAGCAGATTAATTATGATTAATTAATCAATAATAGGTAATTAAAGGTAATTAATTAATGTAATTAATTAAGGATTAATGTAATTAATTATGATTAATTAATTAATTAAGTAATTAAAGGTTAATTACTGTTTAGTTGAGGATAATTAATTTGTAAAATTAATTTAGGATAATTACATGAATGTAATTAAGGTAATTAATCAAGAGTGATTAATTAAGTAATTTATGATTGATTAATTGATTGTAATCAATTAAATGATTGAGTAAGCAAGATTTTTATTGTGAAGTAATTAATCTAATTTATTTTAAATTAATTATAGATGAAGTAATTAATTTAATTTATTTTAAATTAATTAGAGCCAAAGATAGTTAATTTAATTCATTTTAAATTAATTATAGGATGGTGAGTAAATCATTGCTTATGGATGAATTGTTGAACTTGATTGTCTTGGATGCTTTGTGATCTCAGTAATGAGATAAATGATATTGTGTGGTATGGATTTTTGGTTGTATTGTGATGATACCATAGGGTATCTATTGTGATGATATTATATGGAATATCTATTGGATATTGGTGATATGAATTACCTGTTATGTGAAAATGTTGATTATCAGTTATGATGTATGAGTTATCTATCTGTGTGTACATATATACTGTAATTAAATTGTTTTAAACCTTTAAAACAACTTGGACCTTAAAAGACACGCTTTGGTTTTCGATGAGACCGGGATCGGGTTTCCATATTTGGATATCCGAAAACCACATCGATTCCAAATAATGTAAGGTCGTGTATCAAAGTGGAGCTTTGTGAAGATTTGAGGTGTAAGGGCTATACGTCAGTATAACTCTGTGGGTGATTCCGTAATGAGTTGACGGAATTAGTTCTTATAGATTCGAGATGATGAATCAAAGTGCAAGGGTTATTGTCGTTAACTCTGAGGGTGATTCCAAAATGAGTGTAATGAGATAATGCCTTCGGTTTCGTTCGAACCCGGAACGAACTTGTATGGATTGAATGCTTTCAGCATATCGTCAGGTGGACGATGAGCATTCTAAGTGATATGTCCTATAAAGGTAATCGTAGCCTCAAGCCTCATCAACCGGGAATGGCTAAAACAGGGGAGGTGCAGCAAAGCTTCATGGTTCGCACCCACTGGAGAGCAAGATTGATCCCTGTCTAGAGGTCCTTTTATATTCGGCTGTGTGGGTGGTTGCTAGCTACAACCACGGGGTTGTTTTGTTTGGAACTTTTCAGTAAGGAATGGGTCCGGCTTTGTGTTGCAGAGGGTCGGGAGTGATCCTCGGTACGTTGATCTAGGCCACGTACTGTGACAGGCGGTACCCCAGTAGCCCTGCCATTGTATGGAATCCAAAATCCAATAAGTGCCAACGGTTTTGATTGTATTACCCACTTTTGTGGCTAGTAGCTGGAATTTAATCATGTAACAATTTCGGCTATTTCTTATTTACTTGAAAACCCTAGACACTATTATAATATCATCAGATTTCCTATCAAATGTTTTGGTTAGCGTAAGGTTAAAACTTTTCCATGTTTATGTGTGGGAAGTCTTACGTGATACCTTTCTTTTCAAAAGGTTTTTGAAAGTTAAGCAGCTTTAACCTGTTACTCACACCACACCCATGTCCGACCCGGAGTTTATTTTTGTTTTTCATAAACTCTTGGGTACTCATATTTTTATGAGTAGTCAAGGGAATTCAGGTTAGGATTCAGGATTAGCTTTGATGAATTGTGGAGGAGCATTGGAGCAGGAGGCTTCTGCGTGTAGATATATATATAGTTTCCGCTGTGTAGTTCTCTGAGTTGTTGTATTGAGTTGTATAACTAGACAGGAGTTTATAACTTTCTAATATGTGTTGTATATCTGTGTACTCTGATAATGGTTGTAAACTATGTAATATTTATGTTATTAATATAAATTATTCGTTCCGCTTTGTAATATTATGATGTTGTTCTTCCTTCTCTTCTTTCTATTCTATTTTCTATCCCTTTCTTTCTTAATTCATGACGCGATTTTCCGAGAGTGGAAAGTTGGGTCGTGACAGAATATAAGTAAGTGGAAAGTTATAAAAATTGAAATTCGTTAGAACAAACAAATTAATTTAAGAAGAGTTAAAATATAGTAAGTGTGAAAATAAAATAAAGTGGTAAGTATACCAATTAAATGAAGTGGATTGGAAGAGAGTAGTGAATGGAATTTAACTAAATTAGGATAAACAAAAAGTGGGTATTGAGCAAAAAGGTCTACATAGAATAAATGAATTGTTACTTAAATAAAAATATGGTAAGCAAATGAATGGAAATTGAATATTGGGAAGATATTTAATTTGAATTGTGTAAAGTAAAGTGAAGATGAAGAATTAGTTTGAAGTGGAATAAAATAATAAAAGTTTGAAATAAAAATTGTTTGAGATTTGAAATAAATTTATGAATGGAACGAATCAATGAAATGGCAAATTATTAAGTAAATTTGGAATTGAAAAAAAATTGATATGGCTGACAATTAATTGAGATAAATACGTAGGATGCACGTTATTATTTTATTCGCGTAACGATTTGATCCAGATTCGAGCATAGAATTTCGAGATATTTATATTGATCCGAATTAGGATTTTTCACTTGTTTTTCGATGGCGGACCCTGGATATGGATTTTTGATTGATTCTACAAATTATCTATCATAATATATGTCTATGCAAGGAGGATGATGGTTTCTGATCAAGGAACCAGATCTGAGTCCGCACTAGGAAGTCGAATGGACGATACTAGTTCGGAAGTGAAATTATGTGATCGAGCGAGCGATCGGATTTGATGTTGCGTATTGATGATATGTGTTCAACGTACAGCTTAAGTGAAGCAAATGTTGAACCTGTGTAAAAGAAGTGGATAAAATGATTTTGAATCTTGTGATTAGATATTATTGCTAAGTAGGATACAGGTAATTAAAAGAAAAGGATAAATTGATGTTTCGATTTCAAGAGATAAAATTGATTGCCCGACAAAGGGTATGTGTTTAAATTACAATATGAAATTCATGATTTTCTGATCTAGCCTCTTGGCTTTTGTTTTCTTTTGAAATTTGGGGCCCGTAGAGGCATTTTGTAGTGTTTCCGAGCTAGCCGCGCAAAGTAGACGCTGGTGAAATTTTCCGAAAATTTAGGGAGTTAGAAAAATTTTGAAGAAATTTTGATAATTTAAAATTCAGTTTTAAATTATAACTCATATGGGTGAGTAAATAATATTAATTGGAAAAGATAGATGAGTTTGGAAAGTTAGTAAGGGTGATAGTGTGCCCTTAATAAAAAGATTGTTTTGGGAAGTAACTAAAACTGTTTGGTTTTGGGGAAAATAGCAAATGGGTATTGGACCATTCTTCGTAACTAGTAATTTCCGGGACGAATTCATTTAAGAGGGGATTAATGGGACGACTCGAAATTTTTTGATATTTGAAATCAGAATATTTAATTGATTTTAATATTTAAAAGTTAAGTTTTATCTTGAATTCCAATTATAACATTTATTGGGTAATTAAATTATTGAATTTAATAATTGGAAGTTGGGTAAAATATTGAATTTTGATTTTTAAGCTGGTTAAAAATCATTTGAAGGGTTGTAATATTTATATTAATAATACTGAAGGTAATGAAACTTTTAAAATTGAATTTAAAAGTGGTTTGTTCAGTTTTAAAACTATATCACTTAAATTGACATTTAAAATAGCCTTCCAAGGCACAGTCTCGGATTTCGACGAATCCAGTTCCATTGGATTCGTAATAGTGTATTATTATCGATTTTCAAATTTCATAGAGTTTGGAGTTAGATATAAACGCCTAGAAAAAATTAATCGAATTCAATATAATAACTGGGTTCAAAAAGCTATCTTCTCCATACGGTCGAATTAGGACTTGAAACCTTTTCCATTACATTCGGAATAAAGGTATGGCAATATAAATGCCCAGCGGCATGCCTCGATAAGAGTTCGAGATATTACGTTGCATTTTCGAGACGATCTAAATTTTAGTTATATTATATAAATGTTTTTCTGGTAAAAACTTATCACATCAGCACTTTTCAATTCTCACTTCAAATCAATATAGCAAGTTTGTTGTAGCACGTTAATGTCTCTTCCTACTCCCTTCGATCATTCTTTTGAAAATGCAACAGTTTGAAAAAAATTATAATAATAATGTTAAAATGTTTCAAGAGAAATATATAGCTATATATGTATGCCTGCAAGCATCGGCCTTCTCCATTTCTTTACTTTCCAGTTAAATCTTTTTCCCATGGTCGATAGTATAAAAAAAGAGTTTAAAATGGCGTTCGATAAAAGCACACCTTTCATTTCTACCCAAAATTTAAAACCAAATCGTTCTCGTTCAAAAAAAATAGATACATAAATCGTGACATCCTCGCGAAGTTTTAGTCGATCTCGAGCGAGGCCTTGGTGTGAGGCCGCAATAGGTGCACAAGGGAGGGGTGTTAGCAGCGATAGTCTAGTGGATAGCTTGGGCGAGGTCATGACATTTGGGAAGGAGAATCGAGCGACTCAGGCAACTTGGAAGATGTTATCAATTGGAGGGGGAGTACACTCAAGCTCATGAGTGCATAGGAGTGGAAAGTGGGTTTCGTCTTTGCGGTGCTATATAAGGTATCAGAGGTGATGATTTTGGGTAATTTTATTCGATTTTAATTGAATTTAATGTAGACGAACACAACTAGGATAGTAAGACAGAAATGAGAATTTTCTTTTAAAAGTAAGGTAAGTTGCTAATTGTGTTATATACTGACAAATATACACACACACACATATACATATTGATATATATATATATATATATATATATATATATATATATATATATATAAAATGTCTAAGACAGAAAACCCTTTTAGGTAGAGAAATATATATGTATACAGTAAGTAGAAATAATAATAATAAGTATAGTAAGGTAAAATGGTTCTATTTTTGATTTAATAAATATATACATATTTTAATTCACATATGTATTTCAATTTAAAACAATAAATATACGTATAATATAAGATTGTGGAAATGGAAATTCCAAATGTTTAGAATTTATATAAAAAATAGATTTTTAATTATATATAGACTGTTTTATAAGTATATGTGAATTTTTAAAAATAAAATTAAATATATACACACACACTTTTTAGATTTCTAGTTTATTTTAAATAATGGATTTGGTAATTAAATTGTTCGATTAACTCATTTAATTTATTACAGTTACTTAAAGATTTTTAAAAAGGGAAATTATCAGGTTAAATTAAATTGTTAGTTAATTAAATTATTAATTGGTATTTAATTGTCCGATTATTTAAAATGTTAATAAACCGTATAATGTTTGTACAAGGTCCAAAAATCAAGAAGAAAACAAGCCGGTTTGGATTGGGTTGCAAATTTAATAAAAGGTGAGTTAATCTCACTCAAACTGGACTACTAGTTAATTTAGTTAGTTAAAATTAAATTATTGGTTGATAGCTTGAATTGAAAATTTATTATCTGTCTAGATGTGATATTAGATATAATAGTATATATGTTGGAGTGATTGGTATTCCCGTATTATATAGCGGATGAGACCCTTTGTGTTTCGCATAATAGCGGATGACCCTTCACATCGCGATATCCCCGCGAAGTCGGTTTGGTATTTTTATATTGTGCTAACATCTATGGACGCAGGGAAATAGGTTGGAGGGACCCAACTAGATTCCTAAAAAATGTTGGATTTATTTCATATTCAATGATGTGAATTATTTGGTAATATGTGATAGAATATATTGATTATATTGGAAATTGAAAATTACCGAATGCTATGTTTTGTTTGTAAATATTTTGATATTTTAAGATGTCAAAAAAAATATAATGATCAGATTTTTTAAGGAAAATAAAAAGAGAATTTTAAGTAAAATAAGTATAGTAAATTTGGATAAATTAAAATAATGAATTTGGAAATAGATTAAAAATTGACTTTAAAATCATATCAAATAAATTTCAAATGTAGGAAAAATAGAGATTTTAAAGGAAATAAAGGAGTTTTAAAGCCAAATGCGATATTGTTAAGAATTAAAGGATTTATTTTAAATTCAAGATTTAAAATGAGTTGTGGAAAGTAAAGGGGAAATCTTGAAATAAAATACGAAATGGATATTTCAATTTAAAATAATATTTTAAATCAAAAATAAAGGAGTGAATATGGAATTAATGGGTTTTGGAATAAATTTGGGTAAGTAAAGAAATTTATTTTAAAATGCGGTTAATTTTGAAAATCGATTTGAAAACCAACTAAGTGTTGAAAATGTGATTATAGGAGAGTGGGATTATGGAATTTATAAAGGGTGTTTATAAATAAGTTTAAGTAAATATCAGTGGATATTTGAGATTTTAAATCAACGGTGGGAATTTATAAGGAAAGGAAATTCATTTTAAAAATAAAAAGGGTGTTTTTATTTTTAAAAGTATAGAAAAGAAATCTAAAGGATCGGGACGTAAATTAAACAGGAAATAAATCGAGAAGGAATTATTAATGATTTGACGGGTTATGTTGAAGTGGAAAGTGTATTTCCTGAAAAGCCAAGTATAGTTTCAAAGAAAGATTTTTAAGTATAAATTAGAAGTTTTAAAGTGGTATTTGAAAGAATGTTTTAGAAAATTATTATTTAGTTGTTTTTAAACTGTTAAAGAAAATATTTTTTAAGTTAACTATAGTAGTAACTGTTTTTAAAAGTTAAATTAGTATTTTGTTGTAAAAAATAACTATTAAATATTTATACCTTATATAAAGGTTTTTATTTTAAAGTAGTTTTTGGCTAAAGTTTTACTTGGGAAACTATTATAGAGTTTCATAACTATTATTTTGAATAAAGGTATTAAGTAGTTTTATTTTAATTGTTTTAAACTTATATTTTTGGATAAGTGATTTAATTATTTAAAAGCTAAATTTAGTAAGGGTTAGTATTTTTCAGTGGAAATAAAATATTGGCTTGTGATTGTTAATTTGATAGTTAAATAACCGACAATCAATATTGGCCAATGCGCTGATCGTTTCAAAGAGACTGGGATTGGGTTTAATTATCCGAAAACCACTTCGATCTGATTTGAACGTTTGCGAATGAAGACCGTGAAGATGATGAAGATGGTGATTCGGTTTGTCCACACCCAGGACAACTTGTATAAATGAATGCTATCCGACCATCATCAGGAGGACGATGAGCATTCTAAGTGAAACGTGTTCTTAAAAGGTAACGCATAGCCTCAAGCCTCATCAACCGGGAATGGCTAAAACAGGAGAGGTGCAGCAAGGTTAACTGGGTAGCACCCAACTAGGGTAAGCTCATCCCAGTCTAGATGTCCCTTTTGATCTCGACTTAGTGGGCGGTTGCTGATCCCAAACGTAGAGTGATCTTATTCGGACTATCTATTAAGGGGTAGCTCCGGTCTTGTTTTGCAGGGGATTGGGAGTGGTTCTCGATATGTTAATCTAGACCACGTATTGTGACGGGTGGTACCCCAGTAGCCCTGCCATTATATGGAAACCCAATCTCCAATAAGTGCCTTCGGACTTGTTTGTATACCTATTATTCAGGAATTTAATGAACGTAACAATTTTGGCTATTAGAATACGTATTTATATTTAGACACTACTATAATATCAGAGGATTTGATAAGAAATGTTTTGGTTATCATAAGTAAAAAACCCGACATGTTTATTTGTGGCATGGTCTTACGAGATACGTTTTATTTCAAAGGATTTTGAAAACTTTTGACAATCCAATTGAGTGTGGTTTCTCACGCTGGTTTTCCAGACTAACTCGGGTGTTATTTTATTATAATGCTCAGGTCAGACGGAGTATTACAGATACTGGATAGAATGCTGTGGAGCTCAAGAGACAAGCTGGATGATGAGCTGTATTTTCGTAGATATTCCGCAGTGTAAGGACAAGTTACTAAACTGTCCAGATTTGATGTGATGATTGTGTACTCTGATGATTATAAGTATTAAACAATTATAGATTCTTTTGCATGAAAATCTATTGTTATATATTATATATTATTCCGCTGCAATTGTGAGATTCTGATGTTGTTTTCTATTTCTTATTCTACCTCTTTCTTCTTTAACTCTAATGGTTTGTATTGCCGACCACTTTCAGTTGAACGGATGGAGAATATTGTCGGCTAAAAGGGGTTCAAATTTGCGGGTTGTTACAATTTATTTAACTTCCCCCAAGTTAAGTTCAATTCACACAATTCTATTTTAACCTACTTAAGTCAAAATTTATTTCCTAAGGCTCAATTTTCATATTTTCCTTTCTTATTGAAATCATCTTTGCTTAAAAAACCCCAGGTATATATTTTCAATCACCTTGAAATCATATATATATATATATACTCATTTTGGTTTAACAAACTAATTCCTTCGAATTTTAAAATCAACTTGATTTTATTCAAAACAATTCCCTTTTAAGTTTTCAAACAAACTTGTTTTTCCTCAAAACAATACAAAACAATGACCAAGGTGGCAATCAGTCACTTAAAAACTCGAAAATGAACACCGATGATGTCTCAATCATCAACGGAATTATTTTCCACCGACCAAAGTGATTTTAGTGCTATAACAACTTCAAAATCAATTTAAAACAGAATTTTCTATTTAAAATATCTCCAAATAATAATACTATTATTTATCTCAAAATACTTTGGAAAAACATTTAAAAAATCTTCGGGATTAAATTTCCAAACTGGTTTTAATCAATTCTTAGTTTTTAACTCAATGGTATAATCCATATTTATACAATGGGTATTGATTTATACAAACTTTTTATAATCATGTTTCGATTATAATATAACCATCCAAACACTCCAAATATATTATAATAATCTTAGAAAATTATTTCTTCTATATAAAAATATAATTTGGGTAAATATATTTCATTTACCCGCTTCAAAACCATACTACGTCGGTTTATTGCGTTCAAGTGTTTAGAAACTCCTATCGATTTAGTGGCGTCCCACTATTCGAAAAGAATTTATATACCACTCAACCAATAAATTAACACAATATAAAACAGTTTTGAATTCACTAACAAATACACACTCATATCTATTAATACTCTCAACTCATTCTAGAGTACTACCAACTCTATCTTGTCACGACCCGAAATCCATCGTTTAAAAATCGACATCAAATGCCTCACTTGTATTCGACTGCCGGAGATTCAAACGCCGAACCCCAGTTTGGATGGGGCTTATAACAACATTAGATGAATACAGAGCAGCGGAAAAACAAAAGATGATTTCATTGATAAACGTAACAGATACAAATTTTGATAGAATATTTGAACAACACCAACGTCAGAGTGCTACACATATGATACAACAACAGAATAATAACAACACCATAGCAGAACGACAACAGAGTCTTCAAAAAGTTTCCAACATACTTCGACTTTGATATGGTCTTTTAAAACTCTAAACACCTCGAAAGATTTACAAACCAAAAGCTTTCCAAAATATGATAGCTTCCAAAAGACTTCTAAACCAAGCTAGCTCCAAAACACAGATAACCTGCTTCTAGGTTGCCCGTATGGAAATTATGGGCACCTAGAGTTTAGGAAGGGAAATATAACTCCGGGTCAGTCATGGGGCTGGTACGAATAAACAAACAGTTGTTTGTACAAAAACAGTTTTAAAAGAAATCCGTTCATGCTTTTGGAAAATTAAACTGCCATAAGTCCTCCTACCGCACACACAATGCAATCGCACAATTGGAGGAGATTTCTTCTTATGATAGTCAAACATGCTTGATACGAGAAAACTTTTTTTGATACTTTTATTAGTGCATAGTGTAGAAAAACATTTTGAAAGTATAATATTAATCTTAGCCAGCATATCACCATTGTGGTATGCCTACTATAGCTACCATCTAAACGGTGGGTCACCAACATAAGTAAATGGCAGGTTATACGACTAAAACCATACAAGGTGAGTATTAGTGATTGTATTTTCAACAAATGTTTAGGTTAAGGAACTACCTATGCCACATGGGTACGTCTCCGGAGGGACGCCGTGAGAACCTTACCGGATCTCTCCCAACACAAGACCTTTTTACCTCTGTAACTAGGTAACTACTACACGAGTATGCCATCCCCCAGTCGTAACCGACCTTTATCCGGGGCCCCAACAACAACAACCACAAAGCAATAAATTTGCACAATAACAAAAGTTAAATATCTGGTCTCCATACCATGACACCACTTTTTATCAAGGAGGAAATGCATATACCTTAAGGGGCGCTACCCTAAATAACCTTGTCGCATCCTTCCAATTTCGACTATTACCTGGTTGTGAGGTTCGACGAAATCACATCCATAAAGCTACGCTTTACACAAAAGCCATGCTTTCATCAACAAATGCTCAGCAGCACTCAACATGCCACACTACCAAATTGGGAATATATCACTAATAACCATCAGCTACATAACCTCTGAGTTCGTACGTCTCAGAGAAGGGTGTTAATCTAAGAGAATAAATTCTTCGCCACTAAACAGAAATGTATTTGAAAGAAATCAGCTTTATATCTCAAAGTGTAATGTCAGACATACAACCATACAAGTCCGTTACGGGTTCGGACAGAATCGAAGGCACTTCCAAAGAAGCCTTGCCAACCCGGGTATCAAAATCCCGATTGGACTCTACATCGCATATGGAGATCTCTATACCGGGGCAACTCAGTGCACATTCATTCGACAGGTTATCCAATCTTTCTCGAACACACCCGATCTTCACCATCATCTTGAATTGCTATCCATTTCTTCATATCACTATTCGGAATGGGTTATATGACACAAAGTCGTCTCGATATATCGATCATAAAGATTCATCGCTAAAATTCGGTGTGTGTTTCGGATAACCAATTGGAATCCGACTCCCTGTCGCATCGAAATTCAATTACCATTTAAATGCCAATAGTTTTTACATTCACACAGAAATATATCACAAATATCATAGTTCAACTCACAACAATGCACATCACAAAGTATCACAATCACATAACAGGGGTATTAATCAGTATATGGCATTCAATAATAATTTATTATTTATAAGCAAGCTGAATAAATCGTGTGATTATAATCGATTAATCACATAATTCTTTTCATTAGTTATCTTTAATTAATGATTCATTAATTATAAATTAACTAGTCCTTAATTATTAATTAATTAGATCTAAAATACTTTTATTAATTAATTATTCCATAATTAATTAATTCTTAATTACAAATTAATTAACCTTAATTAATAATTTAATTAACCATTAATATTAAGTTATTAATTAAGTAATTATTCTTTAAATTATTATATTAACAAATCATTAATTACTTAATTAATTAAAAAATAAACCATTATATCTTTATTAACTACTTTAATTATCATTTAAACCTTGTTAAATAAATCAACATTATCATGTTAATTAACTTAAGATCTTAAAGTTGAATTAATGTTTAGAAAATACTTCATTTTCCATAATTATTCACTTAATTAAAATAATTAACTTTATTTAAAATAGAACATTTAAAATTAAGGTTATATACGTATTAAACACTTATAAAAACCTTCACTAATTCAAACTTTATCTCTAGTTTTTTGCAACACTATTACTCTTTTGCTGATAATAAAAGGAGGAGTGAAAAGTTAAGATTTTGTTAAATAAAAATCAAATATTTATTTGTTCGCATCAAGGCTCATTTGCATATTTTTATTTATTTTCATGCATATATAAAGAGGGAGCCTTGTGTAGAGAGGGAGCATTCAAATAGAAAGAGCATATTAAATGATCAAATACGTTTAACAAATTCAAAATCTTAAATATATGTTTGTTATCATCAAAAGAGGGAGATTTTTGAATATGCACGTATATGATTTTTGTTCGATGATAATAAACATATATATATATATATATATATATATTCATTTAAATGTACTTGTTAATGTACTATTTTATTCTTCACATAACTAAGTATATATCTGTTGAATAAAATAAATAACAAAGAATTTAATTTCGAATAGATATTTTATTCAAACAAATATTTATTACAATTTTGGATAGTACTGATTTGAGCTCTCACTATATATGTACACAATTTCGATTACAATACAAATTTGACTGCATCACAATTTTCATTTACATTAGCACCTCGCTACATACCACTTATTCGCTCGTATTTACCTTCAACTCCATTCCAGATTGAATCCAGTGTTTGAGCGATCTGCAAAAATACACACTGACGTAGTAAAATTGAAAATGAAATATTTTTTCAGTGTAAAATAAAATGTGATTTTGAAAATATTATTTGCCTCAGTTATTTGGGTTGTTCGTCAACATTTAATTTTGAATTCATCAAACACGAACAAGTTGTGACATGCACAGTTTATCACTATACATGCCACAAGGCCATGCACGCAGATATACACTTGACAAGATTGCAGGGACATGTGAGCACAAGGTCAAACCCAAATCAAAAGCCGGGTTTAACTCAAGTGAAAGTCACGATATAAGTACATGGTCAAACCCGAGCTTTAAGCTGGATTCAACTCAGGTGCACTACAAAACATAACAAAACCATCGAGCATAAGAATGCAAATACAACCAAACAAGAATATAGTCTCGACCAAAACAGCACCAGACTTGACCAATACCACTTCTAGCAGCAGTAAACAAAAAGCAGTGCAACACGACAACTTGGCTAGCATGAACCAGATATGCAGTGACCAATGTAAAGTGGTGAATGCAAAAACATGCACTAGTGAAACAAGCAAAACAAAGTACAGACTGCAACAAGATAACAGTGACACATGGAAATGCAGGCACAAAAATGCACACAATTCAACATGCTTAGTTCACATGAGTCAATGCTACAGAGACCAGACCCAAATGTACATAAACATTTGCAACATAATGTGGTGCCCATGCAACCAGAACCAAGGCAGGAGTAACAGACTACAAAAAGACAAGGCTACGACTTCAAATACAACTCAAATTCAAGTGAAACACGTATGATTAGTCTGCACAGTCAATATGCAACCACCAATGGAACTATTAAACTCGATAGTGGTGTTGAAACAATGTCAATCGGAATAATGAACTAGTGAAGACACACGTTATCATAGTGATCAAGTGAAGACATATCAATGAAATCAATCTACATGTATACAATCACAACAAAGCAGGCTGTACATAAAACAAGTTATGCAGTGAAACCAAGTACAGCTTAATACAAAAACAAGACCAAACTGTAAAAAATAAATGCAGTAAAGAGTAGCAGTCCATAACAAGTTAAAGTAAAAATCTAAGTGGCCAATATCAACATCATAAAGATCAAATTAAAGCCAACAGCGGTTTCAAACCAAAGTCGGAGACATAATGGACGAAGTCGGTACTCAAAGCAAATGCAAAGTCGAAGCAAATTCCCATATAAAAATATTTTCACAAAATCAAGTTTGCAGATTTCAAACCAAAGTCAGTGCCATGATGTCAAAGGAAATAAGAATGAACCAATTCAAAAATCAAACAAGCTGCGATGGCCATGAAAGAAATGAAGCCGTGAAAATCAAGCGAACAAAATATATGAATTGGAACAATTCAGTAATCATCTCAAGAATCCGAACGAAGATCAATGGCCAGAATAAAATTATTGACAAATTCAAATGAATTTATACGAATGAAAATATAGAAATTCTAATCCTATATAATCCAAATCATTATCGGCCTAAGAGATCATTGGAGTTCAAGTAATAACAGAGCAGAATCAATAACTTGAATCATCGATCGAGTTCAAGCAAACTAACGAGTAAAGCAAAAGGCATAAATTACATATCGAAGTCAAAATTGAACTCCATCGAGAAGCCATTGTGTGCAACTCACAGAGACAATTGATTGACAAAGAAACCTTATATAGTTCAATCTTCAATCAACTACATAAGTCGATGGCTTCAACAAATTCACCAAACCCTAATTTTCATAAAGAGGAACGAAGATGAGCAGCCATTTTCATCAAGCAAGGAAGCAGGCCGAAGGAATAAAAAAAAGGAGTTTAGACCTCAACGAAGTCTTATGATAAAAAGACGCAGTTCGGAATATAAGGAACCAAATTATAGAAATAAAGTAACGCTTAGTGAAGGTAAAGTTTGGAGATAGAACAATTCCTTCTTTCGTGTATCCTCGATTGATCCAGCCTCAAATAGACTTATTATATTTTATTAGGCCAGCTTTTAAATTGTTATTGGGCTTTAGTTAAAATAAGGATTTATTGTTTTTTAATTGCTTTTGTATTTTTCTTTTAAACCTTTGTAATTTCTAGTTGGATTACTAGGGGACGTGCTACGGTGGTGTAGTTAGAGAATTCGTAACTCATTGGCTAAGTTGTGGCAGGGTTTTGAGCATAGAGTTAGGGTTGGCCAATAGCGGGTGTCGCGAGTTTACGTGTGTAAGCGTCTGATTACTTAATTTCTAGTAGAAATCTTAGGGGCATCACGAAGGCATGGTTTTGCCAAGCTTGGTAAATCTATATGTTCTATTTTTTTCTTTTATTATTCTGCTATTATCTATGTTGCTATTATTTTGGTAATATTTGTGTTAAAATTATTTTATACTTCCATATTAAAATTTTATAATTGATAGTATCACCCTATTCACCCCCTCTAGTGTGAAACCGATCCTACATATAGTTGTAATGCTTGCATCTCACGTTTCAACATAGTTGGGCACAATCAAAACCGTACGGCGCTTACTGGAGAATGGATTCCATCGAATGACTAGGCACTAAGGTGCCACCTATCACAGTGCATGTCGTGGTGTACCGAGGACCACGCAGGGATCCCCTACTATACAAGACAAGTCTACCCCTAACTTGGATAGACCGAATATGTTATCACCTCGGGTCTTCCAACCCTTACCACCGAGTGCTCCTTCCATGCACACCCATATCCATAAATAAATGGGTTTCCTAAGATATCTAGAAAGGTGATAACATACCCAACTTAGGTGTGACCCACTTGGCCTTGCTGCATCTCCCCTGTTTTAGTCATTCTTCGGTTAATGAGGTTCGAGGCTAAGCGTTACCTTTCAATAACAATTTTACCTAGAATGCTCAACGCCCTCCAATGATGATGTTTTGATAGCATTCGTCCATACAAGTTGTCATGATTCGAGAAAAACTGAATCACTATCTTCATCATCTTCACGGTATTCATTCGTAACATTCAAACCAAATCGAAGTGGTTTATGAATAATTACACCCATTCCCGGTCTCTTCGAAACAACTAACGAAAATTTGCTAATATTGAAAGTCGGTTATTTAACTATCAATAAACATCCATAAGAAATTATCTGGTCTTAA
This sequence comes from Allium cepa, assembly GCA_030765085.1. NCBI lineage: Eukaryota > Viridiplantae > Streptophyta > Magnoliopsida > Asparagales > Amaryllidaceae > Allium > Allium cepa. Next base: position 865,734,380 of record CM060943.1, on the reverse strand, counting down.
TATAAATTTTCCCCAAAATATTTTCTCTCAAAATAGCTTTAAAGGCATAGCAATTTCATTCAACATTTGAAACAATTTTTCAAATACATAAACCCGTAACAGGACACTTTCCACATCTCTACATTTAGAAATATTTCCATATTTCTATTTTCCATACTTAGGAAATATTGCAAGTCTATATTTTCCAAATCCTTTCAATAATAATGTTCCATAGGATTATTCCTTAACTTACCCTAGAAATATCTGAAATCACAAATAAATTTCCTCTCCTCATAATCATATCTGTTTATAAAACCCCTTTAGAACCCCGAGAGTATTTATAAATTAAATTTTCCAATATACTTAAAAGTCTAAATATATAATATTTAAAGATTAGTAATTAATTTTTCAAACATGTTCGTGTAATTATTAAAAAATGTCGAAAACAATTTTATAACCTTTATAACCCGTCTTTAGTTAAATAAATTAGTTTTCAAAACTGATTTTTTAAGAGTTGGAATTCACTAAAATAAATACTTAGTATTTAATAATATACTTACCAAGTATTCGAACCTCAACTAGTTTAAGATTCCATAGTTTTTAAAATGATAAAATTTTCCTTTTGAAACAAACTCACTTCTTAAAATTAAAATATATTTTTAAAATCTTCAATAACCAAAATTTATACTTCCTTTCAATTTCACAACATATCAATTTATCTTCGCTTCCTTAACATTTCCCACTTCAAAGATAGAATCTTTCATTTTTCTCAACCCCATTTCCATATTCTAGTATAAATTCCTCCTAGGAATTTATATTCCCAATTATCATCTGATATCTAGTTTCTTCATTATAAACATCGTTTACCAATTCTATAACCCATATGGTTTTAGCTGTTTATAAAAAAAATCTTATTTATAAAAATTCATTATATAAATTTATTTCTTATAAATTCCATTCATTCTTCAATCAATTTTCATTACTGATTTTAACCCCTTTTTTATATTTCTAGAATATCACTTATAAATCCCTTTTATATTATCCATTTTTAAAAGTCTCCAATTCTAATATATATATATTTATTTATTATCAAATTCCCTTTACTTCCATAAATTTAAAAAAAAGTTATATTATTTAAATTATCAAAATTCAGGCCATTACCACAACAGCATCCAATAATTCCAATCACTATAATAATCTAAAATAGATTGTTCTACATAAATCATATATCACTATATATGAAAAATAAACAATAAATTTGAGGAATCCAGTTGAATCCCTCCAACCTGTTTCCCAGCATGCATAAATGTTAATACAACATAAAATAAATACCAACCCACTTCGAAGGTGATATCGCGGTATATAGGGTCATCCGCTATTATGCGGGGCGCATAGGGTCTCATCCGCTATAATGTGCGGGAATATCACTCCAATATATATACTCCTTTATATATATTTAATATCCAATGTGTAGAAATTTATAGAAATAATCATCATTCAACATTTTATTTTAACTGTTTCAAATAAAACTACTAATGCAAAAGATTGAGAATTTTCTCTCCTTGATTTTTAATAGCAATCCATACCAAATTTAATCTATTGTATAGTATTTGCTGCTTTGAATCCCTCGTGACTCCTTAAGTTGATTTTGGATGATGTATAAAGGCGTTATGAATTTTTATAAGTTAACGGGTTTAAATTATATAATTATATATGTTTAATCACAAAAGAAAATATGGGAGAATGTTATCCTTGTCAATGACCCCACGCCACCATTTGCCTTGCCTTGTCGCCATAGCCATGCAATTCGCGACCTCCCAGAAGCCAAACCACCCCACATTTGCTTGCAGCTGCCTCGCAATCGAGGTCGACAAGACAAAGTCAACACTAATGTGATCCTCCTCACCCATTTGCTGCTCCATCATGATCTTATCAGCATCGTCGCCTTCGAAACCCTAGCACCAATCGAACCCTCCACTTACGAAAGCCACCCACACTAGCTAAAGAGCGACTCCAAACCCTAAGCGGTAGTCCCCTTCCCTCGTTGTCATTATCCACGCGCGTGCTCTCATGCCACCCACATCGCGAATCTTCTCCCTTATACCCTCGCGATACCATAGTTTCCTCTAGCGTGCGGCTTTTGGTCGCGGCTTCGGCCTTACCATCGATCGACGTCGCCTTCCAAGCTCGCCCCTCCAATTGCGAACTGATTCGTGTTCGGCTATATATATATATATATATATATATATATATATATATATATATATATATATATATGAAAGATTTCATTTTAGATTGAAATTGAAGAGGAAAAAGGAGAAAAATTCACGGTTTTAGTTTCTGTATTGAAAAAAAGGAGGTTGGGTTTTTAAAACGCAAGGAAGAAGGTCGTATGAAATATTATGTTTTTTTCTGATACGAGGTGGAAAGGAATACACGATTTGATTTTTGCGTGTGAGAATAAGCTACGGTTTTAAAGGACGAAAATAGCTCGACTTGAATTCGACAGAAATATATATATGTATATCTATGTATGTATGTATATGTATGTACGTATGTATGTATGTACGTATGTATGTTTATTAATTTAACTTGCAAAATATCACCATTTTCGTAACTTAAAACCTCGAACCCCTATCGAGGCGTGCTGCTAGGCATTTATAATGTTATATCCCTATGTCAAACGCAATCGAAATCGTTTTGAGTGCCAATTCGGTGATATAGAGAAGATAGCTTTTTGGACCCAATTATAACATTGAATTATCGATGTTAAGTTCAACGCATTTATATCCCGTGCGAAAAAACGATAACTCCAAACACTATGAAATTGAAAATCCGATAGTAATACAATATTACGGATCCAATGGAACTAATTTCGTCAAATTCCAAGACAGTACCCCGGATCACTATTTTTAAATGTCAATTTGAACAAACTATTTTAAAAATTGAACAATTCACTTTTAAATTCAATTTTAAAACTTTGATTATCATCATTATTATAAATATAAATTTTACAAGCTTTTATTTTTACCGAGCTTTAAAACTCGACATTCAATAATTTAACCAAATTCAATTTATTAAATTCTAAAATTTAATTATCCAATATATCGTTGTATTTGAAATTCAAGTAAAATATTAGCTTTTAAATATTTAAAATCAATCAATAATTCGAACTCAATATTTAAAACCATTTAAATATTCCAAATCAAACGTCGAAAAATCCGGGTCGTTAGAATAGAAATATGCTGTAAATTTGGCTTATTAAGTTATTTAATTGTTAAGTATGATATGCCAATATCTATAATTGTTTACCTATGGCATATGATACCATAACATGTTATATAGATCACATCTGATTTGTTAATTATGATATATGCTATTGTTGATATGTTATATTATTATTTTATCGTTCTCACTCTACAAGTTCCCTGTTAGTTTAGAATTCCTTATGGGTTGAAATGATACATATCCGAATGATCCTATAGATTAGGGGAAAATCACTATGGTGGAAATGATAAACGAAATTGATTTTCATTGATTTTGACATGTAAGTATCAAATTTACGATTGAAATGTTGAATATCCATATACTTGACCACTTGACCACAGGATAGAAACTATATATGGACAACATTGAGCTATTTTTGAAAAACGATTTCCAAAGTTTGAAAGGAAATAGATGAGTTTTAATAAATATTGATTTTTAAATATAATATATATATATTTTATTTTTGTAAAATTTATATTTTAAAATTATATGTTTTAGAAATTTTAAAATTATAAGTTAAGTTTTTAAACATAAATTATAACATATTACTTATAACTTTTTTATTTTAAATTATATAATTAGGATTTCAAATAGATTTAATAACAAAAATTTAAAATAATAAAATATAACAAAAATTCAATTTAACTAATATATATAATATGTATTAAACTATTTTAAAATTATATTAATATTTTGAAATAGTTTTATGTAGTAACTTTAATAAATTAAGGTTGGAAAGATAAATTGAAATTGATTTGAAATTTAATTTGTTTAAGGATCTATATAGGAATTGATTTGAACTTATAAATTTTGAGATGTTAATGGTATGATCTTATAACTTGATTTAATTAAAGGTGATTAAATGAACATTTTCAAATATAAATAGACTTGAGCATCTAATTGATTTAAATTTGAAATTTGAGATTTTATTTAAATGTTATAAAAAAATGATTTAGCGAATAATTTCAAATTTAAATAAAATTACAGTAGGATTTTGAAATATAAATGAAATTTATCAAATTGAGTTATTGTAAATTGTTCGAATATTTAAACTTTGAAAACTTCTGAATTGGAAGCGGTTTAGATTTATAGCTCAAACTTGGATATAAATTAAAATGGTTTTAATGGGAATTTGAATTGAACCTTCAACATTTTCAGTTGAAATCGTTGAACTGAGATTGATTTAAATTGAATTTTGATACTACAGTTGATTTGAATTAATTTGTAAAATTGGGAGAAATAATCCTAATTTGCGAACTTATTTTAATATATAAACTATTTTCAATATATAAACCGTTTTAATATACAATCTATTTTAATCTACAACCTATTTTAAATCTAAACTATTTTAATTTATAACTATTTCAACATATATAAACTATTTTCAATATTTTAAAACTGTTTAGGTTAGAACTGCTATGATTTATATTTAATGGATTTAAATGCAAATATTTTATCAAATGATTTTGGAAATGAATACGATTTAAAGTGATTTGGTTTCGAAATAAATATGATTTAAAGTGATTTGATTTCGAAATGAATATGGTTTAAAGTGGTGTGATTTGAAGTGATATGATTTCGAAGGTGAATATGATTTGGAAAGTGATATAGTTTTGAAATGAATGCGAAATTTTGAAATGAATATGATATTTTGATATGAACTGTTTATAAAAGTGATTTTATAAAATGACCATGGTGTGAAATAAGCTTTTGGTTGTTAAAGTGACGGGGATTGGATATTGGCATACTCTCTGCCAATAAAAAAAACCATTTTAACAACTATGTACGTAGTGGAGATTCCAAAACGAAGTATGATGGTTTGGAGACGATTATATGAGGTATTAACGCAATCTTGACTCTCGCGAGTTAGCTTGACGTAGCTAAAAGAGGAGCTCTACTGGGCCAAGTGAGGTTGCACCTCCAATTGGGCACGTTTCTTCGTTACCATTCTATTACTTTATGATTTTATTGGGTGTACCTTTGACTTGGGAGTGTGCCTCGAAGTGGGCGGTAGTAGTTGCTATGTGTTACCACCAGTCCAAGAGTTCAAACGATAGAATCCTACCCCGGCATTACCTCGTGTGTCTTGTCACATGCATTATCGCACCCTTTATGGCTTTGGTTTGTATCGTACCTATGGAGTGCTCCTTGATAGCCCACCGGTCTGGTGGGGTATACAGTACTATATAAACTATGACATTATGTAAAATGTGTTAACGGGGATATAGATAATGCCTTAACGCTATTTAATAGTTTTCTTTACTATAGACATTATATATGTAGCGTATTGTACTATGTATGTAGATAGTTTAACAGATCCTTAGAAGATGGGTAGCCCAAGCATCTTTTAAGTTATTTTGTATTTCACTTGATATTTTACTTGAGTAGATTTGCTGGTATAAGAATGTTAATCCCGACTCGAGTGTTTTGTATTTTTCTTTATGCTCAGGTCATATTGAGTGCCACAGTATTTGTGGCTCACCTTTGAAATTTGGAGTTTTACTTGAAGATTGGTTTTTATCTATTCAGCTTCAGTTATTCCAATTGTTCCAGTTGTTTGTGAAGACTTGTCATTTTTTAGGTTGACACTACTATGTATTGGATATTTGTTGTATTTTGTATAAGATTCTGTTGTTTATATAGTAGCTTCATGAATTACTATTTATTTATTCCGCTGCTTAATGTTGTAAAACTCTGTGTCTGTGATTCTTTAACGACCTGGAATTTTTGTCGTTGAATTTGGAATATTTAAATAGTTCAAATATTAGATTTTGAATTGTAATTTAGCTAGTATGGTCTTAAAACTAAAATTCTAAACCGCTTCTTAAATTTCGGAAATAGTCATTTAATCAACATGTTAGATTAGCTATCTGGGGAACAGTATCGGAATTTGACGAAATTAGTTCCATTAGATCCATAATAGTGTGTCATTATCGTATTTTAAATTTCATAGCGTTTGGATTTACCCTTTGTGAGATACGCCACCTTGAGATGTTTGCTAGTAAAGAGAATTACAAAGTAATCATGTCTACTAATGCAGAGAATAGGGCTGGTTAAGGACGACCATCGTAGTAATAAGTTTATTAAGGGCTAAGCATGTCGAATGCGTCTTTACTTTTTCTTTCATTACCTCATCGGTGGTCAACACACTTAGTCGATAACTAATGCACACTATGGTGGTTTCGGTCTATCTCAGAATAAATGCAATATGCAAGTAAATGTATCAGCCACAGAATAGGAAAAACAGATTAGATTATATTATATACATCACCATACGTCATAATAATAGTACATCATACATAAGTAGCATGGACTACCGAATAACATATATAACCATCCCACAAAAGAATACACATCATGATAACATAAGAGTCAACTACTCAAAAAGTATGATATCCAAGCCAATTTGATAAAGCCCAACAAAAGCCAGCAAAACGATTCAAGAGAAGTAGCAATCCATACCTAAGTTGTAACTCGATATGACCCGAGTGATAAGCACACATGGATCAGGCGAGCTAGAACTTATCGGTAGTAAGGATCTCGGTAATAGGCAGAAGGATGAGAATCACTCCGTCGTTGCCAACAGAATGACATATTATTCATCATATCATTCATAAGAAAAGGGATATCAGTGATTCATCTATCTATTTCAAGGGAATTCAATAAGTAACATGCATATGGTTTCTCTTAAGGACATCCATAAGTAAAGTGGATAAAGATGAGAACCATATAATAACTTCATAAAGAAACATCAAATCATCGTAATCCGTCATAAGAACTCAAAAAGAGTTAAAGGCAATCATAATCGAAATCGCCATATAGCGTAATATAAATGTAGCCTATGTCATACTCAAGACCTTATTCAAACAAAAACATCACAAAAGGTGAAATCGAGCATTGAAAACTTCATAGAAGATTGCACATGATTATCATCTTGACTAGTACTACTATTATTTAGTGCCATTCATCGTGATGACATGGGGTGACATAACATCATAACATCTTGATCATCTTGATTAACTATAGTCGGGATAACATGATGAAACCCAGTCACAAAACCCGAGTAATAACAACGTGACGATTAGAGTCTAGTAATAACATCATAAACATTGCGGTGACTCCAATCATGTACTCGATCTATAGTACTAGTAACATCTTGAATGTGTCTCAACCTCTCGAATAGGAACCCGATAGGCATGAACGTACGTCCCATACCATACGTTCGCACCTATTGGTTTACTAATCGTTAGTCGATGTCACATTAGAAACCAACATAAAACATCATCAAATAAATAACTCACCTCAACTCCTTGGCAAGTATGAAGAACATCGTGATGGTCATTTCTATCCATAATCGCAAATAAAAGTTTTAACATAAAAAATTGCCTCGTTTCATCGGTAATTATAAGAAAACTGCGTCTAGATTGGTTCATCATCGAATGTACTCAAAAAGAGTAGTTCTCGAACTAGTAACCTTTGCCATAATTAGGCAACCTCTAAATCATCTCAAATATCACTTCGAATTGTTTTCGATCGTGCAAATCCGATATTGAGCGATAAAGCAAAAACACATGTCCCATATCATGTATTTTTACTAAATCATTTAATTCTCATTCTTATACACTGAAATTCACAAGGATAAGCTAAAATATAGTTGAAATAATTTTATAGAGAAAATAGGATTTTTAAACGATTTTGAGAAATTTATATATATAAGCTTTATAAGGAAAAACCCTTATTTAAATAGATTATCTATTTATAAAATTCTTTAAAATACTAACTAATTGATTAAAAATACTTTAAAATGACTTAGAAACATTTATTTTTCAAACCATGATTTTTAATAAATTTTCCAAAATTTATCTGAAAGCAAATACGATTAAAACCATCAAATTCTCCAAATATCGATATTTCCCGATAGTTGAATCTAAATATAATTTAAATAAAATTAAAGTTCCAAATTTCTTCAAAACCAAGCTAATCTGTTATGGGATATCATAGCTTCAAAATCCATCATCGAACTTATCAATTCAATGGTCAATTAACTCAAAAACAGCAGCGAAAACAAATGAAGAATTCTGCAAACTGAAAATCTTATTACTCGCCAACTTTGATGATGTGTTTTAGGTACCAAAACTGCCCAAAATTGAACAAAAATCTATAGCAATAAAATTTAGCACATGGACAATAACATACTAAAAATTAGACAGCATTTCGCTGCAATATGAGAAAGTTATGATTTTTCTAAAATGGCAATTTTCAAACACAAAACAGAACTTAGCTGCCAGTCTAGTTTCTAGCCAACTTTGACGGTGTGTTTTCAATATCAAAACTGCCCGAAATTGGACAAAAATCTGAAGCAATAAACATTAGCACATGGAAAATACATAATAAAATTAGACAGCATTTCACAGCAAGATGAGAAAGTTAGGATTTTTCTAAAATGGCACTTTTCAAACACAAAACTGAAATCAACTGCAATTCTAGTTTCTAGCCAACTTCAACGATGTGGTTCTGATAACAAAGCTGCCCGAAATTTAATAAATATATGCAAAAAAAACATTAGTACATGAACAACAATGTATTAAAATTTGACAGCATTTTGCAGCAAGATGAGAAAGTTACGTTTTTTCTAAAATGGCACTTTTCAAACATAAAACTGAACTCAGCTTCAAATCTAGTTTCCAGCCAACTTTGACGATGTGTTTTAGATATCAAAATTGCCCAGAATTAAACAAAAATTTGCAGAAATAAACTTTAGCATATGGAAAACAACATATTAAAATATGATAGCATTTAGCTGCAAGAGGAGAAAGTTATGATTTTTCTAAATTGACACTTTTCTAAATTTCATACGGACTTCGCTGAAACCAAGAAATTCATATTCTAGATGGCTACTGTATGCAATTTTACTTACGTAATAGCTTTGCCAAGATGTAGCAGCAATTTGGTAGCAAATATTGAAGATTTAGTTGAGATTTGTGCTTTAGGAACCTATATCGAGCACAAAGGAGACATGTAGACAATGATATAGCAATTAGAAACATACAATAGAAGATTTTTAATGGATTAGAGAGTTTATAAGGATGGAGATTATCTGTATCTTAGCATTTAACTTGAATCTTAGTACTTAATTCACAAGGATATTGATATATGTTTGATATTCATTAAAACAGAGCCATTGTTTTCTCTTGAGAAGCTTTTGAGGAAGATGGTCTACTGAAAGGAGAAAAAACGTCATATCTCAATAGAAGGATCCAGATAATGGGCTAATGGGCAATAATTATGCTCTTTAAACCCATTTTAACACTTAGTATATTTTTGAGTTGTTATTTACAAGTTTAAACTTGTTTTCAACATATTTTGCACATATAAATTCCGATACACGAAACAAATTGCATTTTTCATGTTTTAATGAAGGGAATATGTTAGTATTGTTAAAAACCAATATTTTCAATTAAAAATATTATTTTCGCATTTTAATGCCGATTATTTACTAATATTCACATTAATAGTGAAAAATCACTATTTTCATCATTTTCCACCAATAAAAATGTATTCCTAAGTCCATTAATGTGTAAAAATGCTTTTAACATTTTTATAGCTTTAAAACATTATTTCAAACTTAACTATACCACAAAATTTATTTTCTTCGTGTTTATCCTTTTTTTTGGGATAAAGGTCTAATAGTGGAATAAAACTCCAATATTACAAATTTTAACACCATAATTTATTTTCATCATTTATTCTCATTCCATACCACCAATAAAATGTTTTAAACTTTACTTCCCACTTGTTTACACTAAAAACCTAACTCTTAATCAACAAAAATTGTTTATTTTAAATAAGAAATATTATCATTAATTTGTTCCATCATAAATTCATAATTCCCATATTAAATTATAATTTACATTATAAATTAATGTTTTGATAATGTACTAAATCCTGGTTTGTTACCGACTCCCCTCTTAACAAAATTGCGTCCTCGCAATTCTGAAACGAAAGTCCGTAAGCAACACATCAAACCATCATAAGAAAGAAAGAACAAAATCTTGAGATAAAGGATTCTTACCAACACCATGAGAAGAAAGGAATCGAGGATATGATCGCTCGATAAATTCTTTGGTTTCCCATGTGGAGTCACTGGGATTATCGAGCCATTGATTCTTAACGAGCGAAGCATTCTTGCCTCGAAGGTGCCTCACCTCCGAGTCAAGAACGCGAATAGGCTGCTGCACAACAGATAGGTTTAGTGAGATCTCAATCCCTAACTGCTCGGAAGGATCAATAATGGAATCAAGATCTCTAAGGCACTTCCGAAGCTGGGATACATGGAATACATCGTGAATGCTCGAAAGATGAGCTGAAAGAGAAACTCGATATGCAACTGAACCATTGCGTTCAGTAATAGAAAATGGCCCTATGTAGCGAGGAGTCAGTTTCACAGTCGTATTGAATCGCATAACTACCTTCAGCTAGAGAAACTCGAATGAAAACAGGAATGCCCATAGGGAATTTGATAGGCTTCCTACGATTTTCCACATAGGATTTCTGGCGGCTCTACGCCACTTTTATACTCTGTCCGATAAGAATAATCTTCTCAGAAGAATCTCGAAAAGAATTAGGACCCAAAACAAACTTCTCTCCAGATTCTAACCAACAAGAAGGTGATCGACATGGCCTTCCATATAGGGCTTCGAAAGGAGCCATACTGATACTGGACTGAAAGCTATTATTATAAGAGAACTCCACAAGAGTTAAATTACCCTCCCATGAACCACCAAAATCGAGAATGCAAGCACGAAGAAGGTCCTAAGGAATACGATTAACCTTCTTAGTCTGTGCGTTAGACTGTGGGTGATAAGCGGCACTGAAATTAAGCTTTGTTCCCAAAGCTTGCTGAAGGCTGCTCCAAAAATGACTCGTGAATAAAGGATCACGATCGCATACAATAAAGGAAGGAACACAATGGGGTCGAACGATTTCTTTGGTACACAATTATGCTAAAAGAGGTGCATTCCAATTAGACTTAATAGGAATAAATGAGCGGACTTCATGAGTCGATCAACTAAAACCCAAGTGCTAGAATGAACCGATCTCGAACGAGGTGGACTATCAATAAAATCATTGAAATTTGATCCTATTTCCACAATGTAATCTCTAAAGACTAAAGAAGATTGGATGGCAGCTAATGCTCGGCCTTAGTAATCCGACAACTTATGCAGTTACCTACATTACTTATGACATCACGCTTCATGCCTTCACAATAATAATGGTGATGCAAATCAGCATACATCTTACTACTGCCGGGGTGAATGGGGTATACTTAGAGCCATGACAATCATCAAGATTGTCATGCTTAAGTGTTGAATCAGAAGGCACAAAAATACGGTCCTTCATACAAAGACAACCTTGAGAATCAATACTAAAATCCCACATCTCAACATCACGTGATTCAGATTCACCAAGACGAATAAGGCGCAACATCTTTGGATTATGCCGCTGAGCCTTGGAAATATGATCTAAAAGAGAAGGTCGAGCTTCCATATTGAATAATAAGATAGGTGAATCGGAAGATGAAGCTCGATCACGAATATCACAATGAGATAAAGTGTCAAGGACATCCCATTCGGCTAACATCATAGAAACAATAGCCGAATGCTTGCGACTAAGCTCATCTGCTACACGATTACCCTTCCCAGGGTAAACTGAATATCAAAATCATATGAGGCGAGAAACTCAAACCAACGCTGCTGCATCATATTAAGCTCCTTCTGAGTGAATAGATATTTCAAAACTTATGGTCAGTAAAAAGAACGAAGTGCTCTCCCAAAAGATAATGATGCCCAATTTTCAAAGCGAAGACAATGGTTCCAAGCTCTAAATCATAGGTAGCACAATGAACCTCATTTGGACGCAATTTCCTAGAAGCATTGGCAACTATCCGATCTCTCTACATCAAAACACCACTAAGGCCACTATGACTAGCATCTGTATAAACGATAAGATCTTCGTTCCCTTCAGGAACCACAAGGTCGGGAGCATTAGTGAGAAGCTCCTACAATCTCTAAAAAGAAGCCTTACACTTATCCGACCAAACAAATCGAACGCCTTTCCTCGTAAGGCCGGTCAAAGGAAGCACCATATAGGAAAAGTCTTTGATGAAATGGTGGTAATAACAGCCACAAGTTTCCCCGAACATTACCCTCACCATCACTATCTTACTCCTTCTCGACCGCTTCAAGCAAAAGGGCCGCATCTACAAATTTCTCGAAAGTGACCTCAAGACAAACCATTAGGGTTTTTTTATAGAAATTTCTTAAGTCCAGAAACGAACTTAAGGTTCTTCTTATATGAAGTGGAGATATGCTCGAGACCATATTTAGATAAGGCTTCAAATGATGCAACATACTCAGAAACTGTCGACTTCCCTTGTTTGAAATCAAGGAAACGTCGAGCAAGAATTACCTTCTCGGATTTTGGAATAAATTTAAGTTCGAACCTCTCATGAAACTGATCCCACTCTAAAGTGGACTCATCAACCTCAACAACAAGTAGATCATACCAATGTAAAGCTCATTCTTGCAACATACTAGAAGCTACAAGAAATCGGTGTTGACTAGAGATCTCCATACGACTAAAGATATACTCACAAGAACAGAGCCATGCCTCAACATCTAAAATAGTCTCGATGCCTTTAAAGATCTTGCTACCAAGATGTGTGAAGTCGCTACACATGCGTGCAAATGCGGATTTGTGGAGAGGAGAAGAGTAAGCTGAAGCGGGATGCTCAGTACTCCGAATAAGCTCAAGGATCTGATCGGTAGAAATATATATGCCTTTAGGATGAGAATCACTGGATTGTCCCGCCACCGAAGAACGTCCTTTACCTCTACTCGTTATAGCTAAAAGATAAGATAAGATAAGATAAGATTATTCGTAGGGTAAATAGATATATTAGCAATTCAACTGCAGAAGTTAAGGAATACTATGGAATATAATTGACCTTCCTAGAGATATTTCTTTCTATCTACCCAAAATAAAGCAAAAAGGGACACGAATGAAAACACGGATAGGGACAAGGCAAGGTCAAGGTGAAACCGATCACGATTAAGGGATGACGTATATAGATGTATTATATCTGATGTATGGTATATCGTATATTGTTCTGTATATCTTACATTATATTCTAAAATAATGCTTTGATACCAAGCTATGACGCCCCACCCCAATACATACACTAGTAAAGAGAACTACAAAGTAATCATGTCCACTAATGTTGAGATTAGGGCTGGATAAGGGCAAGCATCGTAGTAATACATTTGTTAAGAGCTAAGCATATCGAATGTGTCTTTTTTTTTCATTACCTCATTAGTGATCAACATACTTAGTCTATCAATAACCGTTTGTTTCGGATTGTCTTAGAATAAATGTAATATGCAAGTAAGTAAATGTATCAATCACAGAACAGTAAACCCAGATCAGGGTATACACACACACACATCACCATACGTCATAATAATAGTACATCATACACAAGTAGCATGGACTACCGAATACAGTATATAACTGTAACGATCCTGATTTTTTAGTTAAATTTAATTTGGTAATTAATGTAAAAATTATGAATTTAATGGTGAATTAATTTAAATTTTTCCAAATTTATAAAGAAATGTTTTGTTATTTATTTATATTTATAAATTTATTTTAAATTGAATCTTAGAATTGAAATTCAAAACTAAAAATCTTATTAATATATTAGATTTGAAACATTATATTTTCAATTAATAATTTTTTTTCCAAATTAAATTAAATAGACATTTTGATTTGGAAATTTTATTTTAAAATTAATACAATTATTTTTTGAATTGCTATTTCAACGTTATAAAATTATGAAAATATAAATAATAGAAAGTGCATAAATATAAAACATAAGTTAATATAAAAAAGAAGAAGAATGTTTTGTAAGTACATAAAAGTATAAATGAGAAAAACTTAAAACATAGTTTATAAATAAATCTAAGTTAAGGTTTTAAAACCAATTCTATAAACTAATTAAAGATAAAGGATTTAAACATAAAATGTTTCCATTTTAACATTTGTAAAATAATAATGCAAGTAAATAACAAGTGTATGATGTTAAAAGAATGAGATTAACAAGTGTCATGCTTGTTTTTACTTTTTCTTTTATTTTTGCAATTAATAGATAAAGAGGAAGTTAAGCTATATGAACAATCTCTACTTCTCCTATCTTCTTTCTTCATTTTCGAAAGACTGTAAATCAGAAGAAAAAAATCAATTAAAGCTAAAAAACAAATCAGGTTTAAAAGAAAACAAATCCAAAACTTGATCAAGAGTAAAAATAAAATCATCTTAGAAAATTCAAAATGTAGAAGCAACTTAGCAAATTTAAAACAAAAACTGATCAATCCTAAAGCAATTTAAGGATTAAAGCATCAAAACCAAAATAGGTTGAATTAAAGCTAAGTTCTTGGTTAAAGGATCAAATTCAACAGCAAGCTTTAGTTCAAATCATCAGTTCCAGACCTCTGTTTTTCAAAAGTTAGGTGAAAAAACTATCTCTTTTAATCACTTAACACGGTTTAATGTTCTGATGCTTGTGAGTACCCATGAAGTCTGATGTGAAATTTGTTGATATGTTTGTATGTATAAGGATTTAGGGATGCATGTCTGAATATAATATATATTCATATCTTTGTTAGTAACATGTTATTAATATTTAAGAAAAAATCCATAATAACCTTTGATTTTAAAATAAAATTTGATTGTTACAGTATAATGTTAATTATAAAAATGGTTTCAGAATTTTATAGTTAGAAATTAATTCAAATTTTAAAAATCACAGTAGCAAATCAAATTTGTCCAAAAATCAATCATTTCAATTCTCTGTTTCGATCATCCTATCTGATTCGTGATGGCGAATAATGAGTTTTAATGGAAATAGCTTGATTTTTAGTTTGGTAATCAAACAGAATTTTCGAGTCGAACTATATTAGGTATTTCATCAACCGTCGGCGATCGATGATGATTTGGAGTTCAGGGCTGTTGTCGAAGATGGCTTAGGGGATGTTGATCTTTGGATAAATGGTTGTTGATTTTATCAGTGATTGTGGTGATCAGACAACGACGATTTAGGGTTCGAAACCTAGTTTTGAACTAGGAGATTGCATGACATTTTCAGGCATCGATGACACATCGGAGTGCATCGCGTAAGGGGGGTTATGTCATGTGGCCAATGACGCTACTGTAGTCAGAGTATGGGAAGCTCCAGTGGATGGATACGACGTCGGCGAGTGAATTTAATGATCGAGTTTTGGGTTCCTGTGCGTTCACAGCTTGATTTCGTTTGGCCATCGATTTTGGCAATGTGGATAGTTGTGTAGGATGGCGAAGTGGTTGACGAATTGTCGAAGGTCGGAAGGTTGGACGGAGTGGCGTGGTTCGCCGGTGCACATGCATAGTTTCATGTTGGTGTCAGATTTGTTCTTGGCTTCGGGAAGTTGATGTATTCTCGGAACGAACTCGTCTTTGTAACGTGTTGGACTCGAAGCAAGCGAATCGTGAGTTTACCCGAAGTTGGTTTCGAGGGAATTCAGTAATAGCTCGGGTTATTTAATATGTTAACAGGATTTTAAAATGTGAAGTAAAATTTGTTACAAATCAGTTTTAAGATTCGAGAAAAAAATATAACAAGTCTCAGGCAATTTTATATAGCCAAGTTTAAAGTATACTAGAATGATCGAGTTTAAAAAGGATTTGAAATAAAAGGTTTCAAGGAATATGAACCAAGTTTTCAAATTTAAATTTGCAAACAGGTTCTTAAAACCCTTTTCTTTTCTAAATTAATCAATGTTTGTTTAAATTGAATTTACTTGAAGGTTTAAAAATAAATTGTTTCAAATTTATTAAGTTAAAAGTGTTTTAATTTATATAACTTTTGGTTTTAAAATTTATTAAATTAATTTTTGTAATTAAGTGAACGATTGAGAAAATGAAATGGTTTTATAATCCTTAATCTAACTTAAAGATTTCAAGTTAATTATTGTATCGATGATGGTCTAATTCCAAAGAATTATTAAATAAGAATTAAATGATAACTAAAGAAAAATAATATGGATAAATGGCTTATCTTTTAATTGGTTAAATCTTAAGTAATTAAAGAATTATTAATTAATGAAAGTGAATAAGGAAGAATTAATTTAGGAAGGTGATTGAAGGATAATTATTTTAAAGGATAATTACTTAATTTAAAGATTGATTAAGATTAATTAACTTTATAATTAAGGATAATTTATTACATAATTAAGGTAATGTGATATCCCGAAATTTTTGGCAATATCAATTTAATAATCTTTATTTAAAATTAAATTGATTTGACTATATTGATTAATAAAATATGAATTGATTTAATAAATAAATAATTAATCAATGATTTTATCTTTTAAAAGCTAAATAAATGTTTCTATTTATAATGTGCATATATATATATATATATATATATATATTTGTATATATTATATATAACCTTTGATTTGGATTTTAATAAATAAATAAAGTCTTGTTTTCAAATTCTAATAATATATTTAATAATTTGGAAATTATGATTTATATTAATATTAAGCTTTTCAAAGTTATTTAACTAATTACTATATGGTTTGTAAATACTTAAGATAAATGTTAATTGCTTAAGATTTTATCTTAGCTTGATTTTTAAGTTTAAATAAAAAGTTTGTTTCATTTCTTTTAAATATTACTTGATATATATATGATTTGAAATAGAAGTTTAAAATACAATATAGCATATGGTCTTAATTCATTTAATAATAGAAGTGATTATAATCTCTTTTATAAGTTATTTAAAATTGTTAAATTTGTAATTTTCAAATGATAATTATAACACTTACCTTTTATAAACATAAATAGATTTTATTGAAATAGCATTGTTATTTTTAAATTTAATAAGTAGTTATATATGTATAAATATAACTTGATTCTTAAATTTTATTTTTATAATCTAACTTGAATTGGAATTAAAGTTTTGAAATTCAACAAATAGATATTTTGAAATATTTGAATTTAAAGATTTGTGTATAAGCTTTTATTTATAAATATAATTGATTTTATTTTCTTTAAAGTTATCTTTATATAAATAAGTATTTGTAAATTAATAAATTAAGTAAAAAGTTTTTTTCTTAACATTTAAAATAAAAATAAATACTTAAAGTACATGTGTTAATATATTAAGTAACCTAAACAACATGTGTTAAGTAATGAACATAGATATATGACAAGTGTTAAACTTTAAAACAAGTGGCATTTGTAAATTTTATTTTTCTTTTATTTTTGATAAATCAAATTTCAGCCTATGTACATTGTTTTTTTCATTCATCATTTTCCTTTCTATCTTTTTACTCAAGTAAGAAGGAAACTTAAACTATCTCTCAAAACAAAATCTGCCTCAAGACATAAATTATCAAGCAATAACCTGTAATACAATATCAAAATTAAAAGCCTACAAACCTTCTTCATTTACAAAATCTTGTCAACATCTTTTTTATTCAAATCTGAATCATCTCTGCTTGTTTCAATGACAAGTAACTCAAGCATGCAAGTCAAATTTCAAAAAAAAAAAAACAAATCTGTAATTTCATTAATTCAACAACCAGGAATTTGGCTGAAGTAAGTTCAAGATCCTGTAACATCATTTAACAAGCATGCAACTGTTGTTTTCAAAAGCAAAAGACAAAGGAGCAACTCAGAGTTTTAAAGTTTTCTCTGTCAAAAGTTTTTTTCCAAAATAAAAGAGATGTGCTTTATTCTTTAATTATTTTCAAGTGAGTAACATCACACTTTTAAAGCTTTAAGCTGAATCTGGTTGCTTTATTTTTCTCTGGAAATTAAGTAGTTTTGTATGGATGTAATTGATTGAATCCTCTGTATATATACATGGATGTATGAATGCATGCTTACTGTGGTGATTTATTCTTGCCTGTTCTTAGTTTCCAAGCTTAAGTTGTGATCAAAAATCATGATCTCGTAATCTAATCCATGTTATGGTTTAAATTTTCAAATAAAATGTGTTATTTGTATCATAGATTAAAGACTTAAATTTTATTTAAGTTAAATAATTTGATTTGACTCTGGGAATCAAGAATAACAGAGCAAACTTTATATAAGTAAAAATTCAAATATCCCGATTCCTTGATTCAGGAATATAAGTTGAATACTTAAACTAAAACATGATTTTTAAAATTAAAATCATAATTTTTAATTTAGTTTTGGACATACGTTTATGAGTTGAACAGAAATTGAAGATTTGGTAGTTTCTGGTGATCTCCGTGATCGGAGAGGTTCGGGTCATCACTAATGGAAGTTGAGTGATAGAGGAGTTTCGAAAAGATTCCTAGCAGTTGATCAGCTCACTATGGTGTTGATAGGAGATCGGGTATGTTGGTAACCCTGGTTTTCGAGGTTGGTCGAAATGTATTCGTACCATCACCTCTAGTGGATCGAGTTCCACCAGAGTTTGAGAATTGATAGAGGGAAGATTGGCGAGGGTGATGCTGGATTTTCAAAACCTCCGGTTGTCGGAGACTCGAGCACATGGAGGTTTCAGGTTCGATGATTGTCCCAGTTTTGTGTTAAGAGGCTCGAATTCGATTTCGAGGTCAGATCAACTTTCTGATGATCGGAATAGGGTTAGAGGGTGATTGCCGATGTGAGGAGATCGTCATAGATGATCGAAGTTGGCTGCCTTTGTGGTGCATATGCACGGTGCATATCTGGCATTGATGAAGATGAGTTGAGCTATGGTTTTGTCCTCGAGTATTTACTCGTGTGGCTTCAAGAATTGCTCGAAGTTAAGGGGTGATTGACTCGAAGTATTTGGGAGGGGAAAAACTTGGGTCAATTAGTTGTTACAGGTTTAATATAAAAACCTGTCAGTGTTTCAAATTTTAAATGAAATTTTAAAATTTGAAAGCCAAATTTAAGAAAAGTTTTAAATCAAGTTTTTAAGCTTGGTTTCAATTCAAATTGATATCTACTTTTTAAAATAAATAAGTTTTATAAAAATGGAATGTTTTAATAACTTTAAAAAAGTCAAAGTATTATATAAAATGTTTTTAAATCTAAAATATAAGATTTAAAAAGAGTTTCAATTCTAAGTTAAAAATTTGGATTCAAAAATGAATTTGAATCCTAGTTTGAAATAAAATTAAGTTTTTGAATTTAAAATGTTTTAAAACAACTTTGAATATTTAAAGTGTATTTAAATTGATTTAAATTGAATATGTTTTTCTAAAACTATTTTAAATTCCCTTTAGAAGATAAGTATTTCTTTAACATGTAATTAAAAAGGTTTTTAAATTGTTAAACTTTGTTTAAGTTAAAATTGTTTTCGTTTTAAATCTTAAATTTAAAATGGAATTTAATAGTAAATTTAAAAGCAAATTATTTTTAAAATACTTTGTTAATGATAATTTAATCATTAATAAGATTAAGGTTTATCTTAAAGTTAATTAGGACTTAGCGATTATAATTCATCAAATTATTAAGGAAATCAAGATGGATAATTAATAACTTTAATTAATTAATGACTTGGGTTAATTAATTAAGTAATTAAGGGTTTTATTCAATTAATTAAAGGATTAAGTAAGTTAATTGAGATTAATTAATTTGCAATTAAGAAATCATTAATTAGACAAGATTTGATTTTAAATTAATGATTTGAAATTTATTAACCAAGAAATTAAAAATTAATTAAGCTATAGATTAACACTTAATAAATTAAATAATTAGAGATTAATTAATGGGTTATTATAGATAAATTAATTTGTAATTAATAATGATTAATCTTAGTTAATTACTTCAGAGAGTGATTAAAGATTTGTTAATGGTCAATGAAGGTCATTAACTTAGTATTATTTAATAATTAATTAATGTGATTAATTTTAATATTTAATTAGATTAATTAATTTAAAGATAATCATTTGAGAATTGTTTAAGTGTGATTAATTAATGGAAGTAATTAAGAAATTAATTACTAATTGTAGTTAATTAAGTTTACTTTGATTAGTTTAAGTTGATTAATTAAGTTTAATTAATTTAAAATAATCACCGGATAATTTAAGAAGTAATTACTCAATGTAATTAATAAAGAATAATTACTTAGTGAAGTAATTAAGAAGATAATTACTAGATGTAATTAAATTAAAGTATAATTAGG
Source organism: Allium cepa (assembly GCA_030765085.1). Lineage (NCBI taxonomy): Eukaryota > Viridiplantae > Streptophyta > Magnoliopsida > Asparagales > Amaryllidaceae > Allium > Allium cepa. The sequence continues at coordinate 865,713,886 of CM060943.1, read as the reverse complement.
TAATGGAAGAGATTTGGAAATTAATTACTTTGTGTAATCAATATGAAGAATAATTACTTAGTGCAAGTAATTAATAATTAATTACTTAGTGTAATTAATTAAGAATAGATTAATAAAGTTATTTGAAGATAATTAAGAAATGTAATTAATTAAGGATAGTTATTTACTTAATGAGATTAATCTAGGGTGATTAATAAATATAATTAATCAAAGATTAATTGTTAAAGATAATTAATTAAGGAGTAATTAATTTATCTAATGAAGTAATTAAGGTAAAACTGAATGTGATTAATCAAGAGTGATTAATCAATATGGTTTAATTGATGATTAATTACTTAATGTAATTTAAAAAGGGTAATTATAAACAAAAATAATTAGGGATCATTAATTAATATAATTAATGATGTAATTAAGGATTGATTAATTAAGATTAATTAATCAATAATAAGTGATCAATGAAGGAATTGATTAATGTAATTAATTAAGGATTAATGTAATTAATTATATTTAATTAATTAATGAAGTAATTAAAGGTTAATTACTGAATTTGGTTTAGAATAATTAATTTGTGAAATTAATTAAAGAAAATTACTTGAGTGTAATTAAAGGGTAATTAATCAAGGGTGATTAATTAAGGTGATTTATTTGAGGGTAATTAATTAATAGATTTGTAATTAATTAATGGTTATATAACAAAGATTTTATTGATGAAGTAATTAATTTAATTTATTTTAAATTAATTAGAGATGAAGTAATTAATTTAATTCATTTTAAATTAATTATAGAATGGTGATTAATAGATCACTGCTTATGAATGCTGATTGATATTGATTTCCTTGAATGGTTTGAGATCTCAGATATGAGATAAGTGATGTTGTGTGATATGGATGCTTTGGTTGCATTGTGATGATAATATGAATTATCTGTTTGTGATGATAATATGAATTATCTGTTTATGATGATAATGTTGATTTTCTATTGTGATATGTGAATTATCTATCTATGTGTATATAGATAATAGAATTGAATTGTTTTAAACTTTAAAACAACTTGACCTAAAAGATGGCGTTTTGGATTTCGATGAGACCGGGATCGGGTTTACATATTTGGATATCCGAAAACCGCAACGATCCAAATTAATGATAGGTCATGAATCTCAAGTGAAGACGAAGATTCAGAGTACAAGGGTTATCGTCTTTAACTCTGAGGGTGATTCCAAAATGAGTGCAAGGAGATAATGCCGTCTGTTTCGTTCGAACCTGGAACGAACTTTTATGGATTGAATGCTTTTAGAACACCGTCAGGTGGACGATGAGCATTCTAAGAGATGTGTTCCCTAAAGGTAATCGTAGCCTCAAGCCTCATCAACCGAGAAGGCTAAAATAGGGGAGGTGCAGCAAGGCTAAGTGGGTCATGCCCAAGTAGGACAAGATTTACCCATGTCTAGAAGTCCCTTTATATTCGGATTTGTGGGGCATTTGATTGCAACAACTACCAGGGTTGTCTTGTTCGGGACTGTCCAGTAAGGAATGGTTCCAGCTTTGTTTTGCAGGGGATTGGGAGTAATCCTCGGTACGGTGATCTAGGCCACGTACTGTGACTGGCGGTACCCCAGTAGCCCTGCCATTGTATGGAATCCAATCTCCAATAAGTGTTGTACGTTTTAGATGTGCCCAGCCATGTTGGAACGTGAGATGTAAGCATTCCAGCTATTTCTGTATTTTACTTGAAAAACCTAGACACTATTATAATATCACCGGATTTCCTATCAAATGTTTTGGTTAGCATAAAGTAAAAATTTACCCATGTTTATATGTGGGGAGTCTTACGTGATACCTTTTCTTTTCAAAGGTTTTCAAAAGTTAAGCAACCTTTACCTGTTACTCACACCAGACCCATGTATGACCCGGAGTTTATCTTCTGTTTTTCTTAAACTCTTGAGTACTCAAATTTTTACGAGTAGCCAAGGGATTCAGGCTAGCTTTGATGAATTGTGGAGGTGCAATGGAGCAGGAGGCTTCGACTTTAGATATATAGATTCCGCTGTGTGTTCTCTATGTTGGTATCTCTTTGTTGAGTTGTATTGAGTTGTAATAACTAGACGGGTGTTTATAACTGTCTAGTATATGATGTATATGTTGTGTAACTCTGATTGGTGTTATATATTATGTAATACTTATGTTATTAATATAATTTATTCGTTCCGCTGTTGAGATTCTGGTGTTGTTTCTTCTTTCTCTTCTTTCTTTTCTCTTTTCTATCCCTTTCTTTCTTAAAGATGATACGACTTTCTGTGGAGAAAAAGTCAGATCGTCACATTTGGTATCAGAGCGCTAGGTTGAGTGAATACCTAGGCTTTGGAGTGTTTTCTTCCTTGAGAGAGCGTACTTGTATTTTTATATATATTTATATGTATTATTTCTACCTATTTGTTAGGTTACCCATACAGGTTTTGCAATATAAGTCATAAAGGTAGATGAGGTAGTGGTGTAACGCGACTACCATTGTCGGAGTTTGTATGTTTGAGGTTGGAAGTATATTTGTCAAGACTGTAGACCTAATACCATCTCGAGTAAGCTTTGTAGCTTGATGTAAGGATTTCATCGATCTCTGAAGATAACCTGTTAAGGTTTGGAGTCCATCTTTGAAGTTGGATGAGTAGAGTTTGGATCTGTTGGTTAGGCAGAAGCAAGCGGTGGTATCTTGATACCTCAGGAAGTTGTAGCTGTGTGATGAGATGCAATGACTATGGATGTTTCCAAAGGTATTTCTTTGGAACAAGTTTAAGGGAGTGTGTCTGCTTCAGTGAAGTGGCTGAGTTCAGCAGGGTGTTTCTGATTGGTTTGAAGCCCGAGTTTCTCGAAGAGCTTTGCTTAGGAATTCTTTGGTATCTGTGTTAGCAGTGCAGCTCGGAATGTTTGTGTGCGGTCAAGGAGAACTTCTAGTTTAGTAGTTTTTATGAGATGGAGTTCAGAAGCAACAGAGTGGATCCATTCCTTCTATGGATTGGCTAGACCAGCGTAAGCTGTTCTGATTGGTAAAGAGAGAACAGTTTTCTTTGGATGTTAGTCTGAATTGATCGCCAAAGTGACTTGCGATAGCTGAGTGTTCTCTTGGTTATCAGAGATCTTCTGGGTTATATGGTCCATTTTGTGCTCGTGTTCGTCATCAGCATTTTCAGCTGCTCCAGACGAGAGTTGTGCAGCGAAAGCAGTTTGGGAGTGCATTTGCTTTTCTTTTTCGAATAGGAAATGTTTGTTTCCTTCTGATGTTTGGGAGTAGAGTTTGTTCTTGATCTTGGTTGATCGTAAGTGGATACTTCTATTGGATTATTTTTGGTCTAGTTTGTTTCCCTAGACATCAACGAAGATTGAGCTGATCAGGAAAGATGTAGGCAGCCGAGGATCGTCTGAAGAGTTTTGTGGATCAGAATCGGACATCTTATTTGGATAAGTTTTCTCCGGTTTTAGGAGCTATAAGATTGGGTAAGGTTGGGAAGCTAGCTCCGAGGTATTGGATCTTTTCTGTGTTTTGGTAAGATATGTGTTTGGTCTTCTGGATTGAATTGCCAGTTTGGGCAATTGGAATTCGATGTGTTTCACGTATCTCTTAGGAAGTACGTGTATGATTTATTTCTGGTTTTGGAACCATCTGTTCTGGGAGATTTGGTTATTGAACCAGACTTGTTTGTAGCCTGATATCCCGTTCGGTTGTAGATCTAGATGAGTAGGATCTCAGTAGTGTTGAATGTTTGAATTCTGTAGAGCGAATATCTCGGTGTTTATACTTGGGAAACTCGAGAAAATTCTATTAAGAATTTTTGTCTGGATAGTTCAATTAGTTTGTTTGGGTGAATTGGTTGCTATGGTTGTTAGCATATGGTTGTTAATATATGCTTGTGTTTTAAAATTAAAATCTTTAAAATAGATTATTAAATTACCTTTGTTTTAAATTTCGGGGATGAAATTCTTTTAATGGGAAGGGATGTGATATCCCGGAATTTTTGGCAATATCAATTTAATAATCTTTATTTAAAATTTAATTGATTTGATAATATTGATTAAGAAAATATGAATTGGTTTAATAATCTAATTAAATAAATAATTAATTAATGATTTTATCTTTTAAAAGATAAATAAATGTTTCTATTTATAATGTATATATATATATATATTTGTATATATATTATACATAATCTTTGATTTGGAATTTAATAAATAAATAAAGTCTTGTTCTCAAATTATAATAATATATTTAATAATTTAGAAATTATGATTTAAACTAATATTAAGCTTTTCAAAGTTATTTAATTAATAACTATATGGTTTAAAATACTTAAGATAAATGTTAATTGCTTAAGATTTTATCTTAGCTTAATTTTTCAATTTAAATAAAAAGTGTGTTTCATTTCTTTTAAATATTACTTGATGTATATATGATTTGAAATAGAAGTTTAAAATACAATATAACATATGGTCTTAATTCATTTAATAATAGAAGTGATTTATAATCTCTTTTATAAATTATTTAAAATTGTAAAATTTGTTATTTTCAAATAATAATTATAATACTTAGCTTTTATAAACATAAATAGATTTTATAGAAATAGGATTGTTATTTTTAAATTTAATAAGTAGTTATATGTGTATAGATATAACTTGATTCTTAAATTTTATTTTTATAATCTAACTTGAATTTGAATTAAAGTTTTGAAATTCAATAGATAGATATTTTAAAAAAATTGAATTTAAAGTTTTTTGTAGAAGCTTTTATTTATAAATATAATTCATTTTATTTTCTTTAAAGTTATCTATATATAAATAAGTATTTGTAAATTAATAAATGAAGTAAAAAAAAATTCTTAACAATTAAATCAAAAGAAATACTTAAAGTACATGTGTTAATATATTAAGTAACCTAAACAACATGTGTTAAGTAATGAACATAGATATATGACAAGTGTTAAACTTTAAAAAACAAGTGGCATTTGTAAATTTGATTTTTCTTTTATTTTTGATAAATCAGATTTCAGCCTATGTACATTGTTTTTTTTATTCATCATTTTCCTTTCTATCTTTTTACTCAACAAAGAAGGAAACTTAAACTATCTCTCAAAACAAAATCTGCCTCAAAACAGAAATTATCAAGCAATAACCTGTAATACAATATCAAAATTAATAGCCTACAAACCTTCTTCATTTTCAAAATCCTGTCAACATTTTTTTTTTCAAATCTGAATCATCTCTACATGTTTCAATGGCAAGCAACTCAAGCATGCAAGTTCAATTTCAAAAAAAAAACAAACAAATCTGTATCTCATCAATTCAACAACATGGAATTTGGCTAAAGTAAGTTCAAGATCCTGTAACATCATTTAACAAGCATGCAACTGCTGTTTTCAAAAGCAAAAGACAAATGAGCAACTCAGAGTTTTAAAGTTTTCTTTATCAAAAGTTTTTTTGCGAAATAAAGGAGATGTGCTCTGTTCTTCGATTATTTTCAGGTGAGTAACATCACACTTTTAAAGCTTTAAGTTGAATCTGGTTGCTTGATTTTTCTCTGGAAATTAGGTAGTTTTGTATGGATGTATTTGATTGAATTCTCTGTGCATATACATGGATGCATGAATGCATGCTCACTGTGGTGATTTATTCTTGCCTGTTCTTAGTTTCAAGCTTAAGTTCTGATCAAAAATCACGATCTCATAATCTAATCCATGTTAAGGTTTAAATTTTCAAATAAAATGTGTTAGTCGTATCATAGATTAAAGACTTAAATTTTATTTAAGTTAAATAATTTGATTTGACTCTAGGAATCAAGAATAACGGAGCAAACTTTATATAAGTAAAAATTCAAATATCCTGATTCCTTGATTCAGGAATATAAGTTGAATACCTAAACAAAAAAATGATTTTTAAAACTAAAATCATAATTTTTAATTTAGTTTTGGACATGCATTTCTGAGTTGAATAGAAATTGATGATTTGGTAGTTTCTGGTGATCTCCGTGATCGGAGAGGTTGGGATCATCACTAATGGTAGTTGAGTGATAGAAGAGTTTGGGAAAGATGCCTAGTAGTTGATTGGCGCACTATGGAGATGACAGGAGATCGGGAATGTTGGTAACCCTAGTTTTTAGGGTTGGTCGAAATGTATTCGTACCATCACCTCTAGTGGATTAAGTTCCACCAGAGTTTGGAAACTCATAGAGGGAAGATTGGTGAGGGTGATGCTGGATTTTCAGAAGCTCCGGTGGTTGGAGACTCGAGCACATGGAGGTTTCAGGTTCAATGATTGTCCCAGTTTTGTGTTAGGAGGCTCGAATTCGATTTCGAGGTAAGATCAACTTTCTGATGATCGGAATAGGGTTACAGGGTGATTGCCGATGTGAGGAGATCGTCGTAGATGATCGAAGTTGGCCGCGTTGATGGTGCATATGCATGGTGCATATGTGGCTTTGATGAAGATGAGTTGAGCTGTGGTTTTGTACTCGAGTATTTACTCGTGTGGTTTTGTGAATTGCTCGAAGTTAAGGGGTGACTGACTCGAAGTATTTGGGGAGGGAGGAACTCGGGTCAATTAGTTGTTATAGGTTTATTTTAAAAACCTGTCAGTGTTTCTAATTTTAAATGAAATTTTAAATTTTGAAAGCCAAATTTAAGAAAAGTTTGAAATCAAGTTTTTAAGCTTGGTTTCAATTCAGATTTGATATCTACTTTTTAAAATAAATAAGTTTTATAAAAATGGAATGTTTTAACAACTTTAAAAAAAGTTAAAGTATTTTATAAAATGCTTTTAAATCTGAAATATAAGATTTAAAAAGAGTTTCAATTCTAAGTTTAAAATCTGGATTCAAAAATGAATTTGAATCCTAGTTTGAAATAAAATAAAGTTTTTGAATTTAAAATGTTTTAAAACAACTTTGAATATTTAAAGTGTATTTTAAATTGATTTAAATTGAATATGTTTTTTAAAACTATTTTAAATTCTCTTTAGAAGATAAGTATTTCTTTAACATGTAATTAAAAAGGTTTTTGAATTGTTAAAATTTGTTTAAGTCAAAATTGTTTTCATTTTAAATCTTAAATTTAAAATGGAATTTAGTAGTAAATTTAAAAGCAAAATGTTTTTAAAATACTTTGTTATTGATAATTTAATCATTAATAAGATTAAGGTTTATCTTAAAGTTAATTAGGACTTAACGATTATAATTCATTAAATTATTAAGGAAATCAAGATGGACAATTAATTACTTTAATTAATTAATGATTTGGGTTAATTAGTTAAGTAATTAAGGGTTTTATCCAATTAATTAAAGGATTAAGTAAGTTAACTAAGATTAATTAATTTCTAATTAAGAAATCATTAATTATATAAGATTTGGTTTTAAGTTAATGATTTGAAATTTATTAATCAAGAAATTAAAAGTTAATTAAGCTATAGATTAACACTTAATTAATTAAATAATTAGAGATTAATTAATGGGTTATTATAGATAAATTAATTTGTAATTAATAATGATTAATCTCAGTTAATTACTTTAGAGAGTAATTAAAGATTTGTTAATGGTTAATGAAGGTCATTAACTTAGGATTATTTAATAATTAATTAATGTGATTAATTTTAATAATTAATTAGATTAATTAATTTAAAGATAATCATTTGAGAATTGGTTAAGTGTAATTACTAAATGGAAGTAATTAAGAAATTAATTACTAATTGTAATTAATTAAGTTTATTTTGAGTAGTTTAAGTTAATTAATTAAGTTTAATTAATTTAAAATAATCACTAGATAATTTAAGAAGTAATTACTCAATGTAATTAATAAAGAATAATTACTTAGTGAAGTAATTAAGAAGATAGTTAATGGATGTAATTAAATTGAAGGATAATTTGGTAATGGAAGAGATTTGGAAATTAATTACTTTGTTTAATTAATATGAAGAATAATTACTTAGTGCAAGTAATTAATAATTAATTACTTAGTGTAATTAATTAAGAATAGATTAATAAAGTTATTTGAGGATAATTAAGAAATGTAATTAATTAAGGATAGTTAATTACTTAATGAGATTTATCTAGGGTGATTAATAAATATAATTAATTAAAGATTAATTATCAAAGATAATTAATTAAGGTAGTTAATCAAGAGTGATTAATCAAGAGTGATTAATCAGTATGGTTTAATTGATAATTAATTACTAAATCCATTAAATAATTGTAAAGCAAAAGATTTTCTGACTCTCTCATTGATTCTACGAATTTTCTCTCTTCTCCTTAATTCTCTTTTTAGATATTTTATTTTTAAATTCTTTAATTTATTACTTTACACTTATTTTACTAATTCTCTTCTATTATTTTACATTTTGGTACATATATTCTAAATTTTATATAATTATTTACATATAATTTATCACCTATCTTTTATAATTTCATATTTAAGTTCGCACATTTAGGTCAATTAAATAATCTAAAATTTAAGCTATTTAAATAAATTCATTTAATATTTCGTATAAATATTTAAGAACGATAGTTTAAATATGTATAACACTTAAACAACTAAACCATAATATTAACTTTTCATTCAACTATAGAGATCTATAAATCACATAAACCAATAATAAAAAATTTTAGTTTATTTATTTCAATAAATTTATCATGCATTTCATTGTAAATTCTACTTTGACTTCAAATACCTACTTTTAAAATTAGCATAATTATTCACAAAATTTACCTTACTTTTCTTCTATTATTTTACTTTTCACCCTATATATATCTATTAATTATGCAATCTAAATTTAAACTAATTAGATAAGTCCAACTAACTAATATTTGTTAATTCGTTTACTAATTTATGAAAATATTAATATGTACACCATATTCGTATTAACAAAATTTTAAAAAAAAATGATTAATGTAAAGGTACCTAAGTTACGTAACTTAAAGAACCTAAAGTGAATACATAAATAATAATAATAATAATAATAATAAATCCTTTTTTAACATTTCTCTCAATAAATTTATCATCGAATGCATTACAAAAATATATTTTTTGCACTTCGAATACCTACATTATAAATTTTCTATAATCATTTACACCATCTCCTCAATTCCTTTACAATATTTTACATTTAAGGTCATATATTGTAATCAATTACATAACTTCAAAACTATTTACATAATTTCGCTATACAATTTTTCACATATTTATCAAATAAGTATGATCAATACGAACCATATTCATATTAACAAAAATGATAAAAAAATTCATTCAAAAATATAAATACATCAATCACATAACATAAATTAAATTCATAAATAACAATTATAAGTTTAAAGTTTTATTTATATCAATATGTGTATCATGCATTGCATTGTAAAACCCTATTTTAGCGTCAAAAACGTACATTTTGAATTTATCCAGTTAGTTACAAAACAATTCACGATATCACCTACCATTGTATATTAAAGTCGATATTTTCAAATTAATTATGTGATCTTGAATTTAAATTATTTAAATAAATTCAATTAATAAATTTTTGTTAATTCATCTAATAAATGCTAAGATATAACGGTTTCAACATGTATACCATATTCATATCAGGCGCAAAGGTGATAAAATTAGTTTTTCATTGAAATAAAAAGATATATAAGTCACCTAACATAAATAACATGCATAAGCAATGTTTCCAAATTTAATATATTATTCATATATCTAAATTTATTTATATCGTATTACATTGAAAAATTCTGTTTTTAGCTCCAAATACGTACATTTTTACAATTATTTCCTAAACCACCGTCAACTATTTGTTATTATTTTATATTTAAATCCATGTATTTAAACTACTTACGAAATCTCAAATTTAAATAATTTTAATGAATATTTAGTCTAATCTTCTAATAAATCATAAAAATATGTCAATTTTAACACACATGCACACTCACATTATGGAAAATTATAAGACTATTTTTTTTATTCAACTATAAAGATATATAAATCACATAACAAAAATTATATACATAAACATGGTAACAAATTTGTGACGCCCCACCTCTATACCCACGCTAGCCAAGAACACTACGGTGTAGTGCTGTCAACTAGCGCGGAGAATAAGGCTGTTGAGGAGCGACCATCCATGTAATTTCTTATCACACGGTGGCTTTAAAATAATCTTCGGAAACAAATATAGAAGTAAGCATAACATGCGAATCAATCACAGATATCCATATCACAAAAACGGAAAGAGATATGAATATATATCACATAAAAGTGTACATCAGAGTAGTGGTCTAAAAAGATCCACGATAATACAAAAGAATAGCAACGCGTGCTATACAAAAGAATACAACTATGAGTCTATATCTCAAGTGTAAACAACAAAAGCTGCTAATCTAAACAAGTAGCCAAAAGTCTGAGTAGTGAATCACTGGGGGAGGAGTCAAGCAGTAGCACCTGTAGCATCTCGGTCTGACCCGAGTATTATTTATAAGAAAATAATAAACGGATCAGTCTAGCTATAAATATCAGATGACATGATATAAAATAAAAGATATGGCATAAACATAAAATATCCATACTGACATACTACTATAAGTATGCAAATAATGATCAACAGGAGATCAACCGATAAGAGATATATCAATATCACAAGAATCTTCTCAAAGATCCAAAGAGGGCATCATACCCTAAACTTGTACTCATGACAAGTCAAAGAGATAAATTGCAGAAATCAACACAAGAAATCCAGAAATCATAAAAAGGGAAAGAGGCCTATCACATGACGGTCCGAAGACCATGGGGAGCTACCCCACATGTGTGAGTGGAATCACACAGATTGAGGTCAAGACTAACCAAAAAGCAGAAAGGTATGTGTGAATGGAATCACACAAGTGGTGTCTAGTCTAACCTTGCAATGAAAGAGACATCGCGCAATTGCTAGTCTAATTCATAAAGCGATCATCAAGATCAACGAGAAGTGTCAATTACACTAAGCTAGTAAATATAGAAGTTTAGCTTCATGTCCCATAACCACTTGCTTAACTTAAATATTTACGAACAAACTGTAAATCTTCACTAATAAAATTGTCACAAGAGGTTCAATCGAACAAGTCCAAGAATTAACCGACGAAGTGAACGCAAGCGTTTCATACCACTTGTTTTACTAAGTCGTTTAATTAGATTTCTCATCCGAGTGAGGTAAAGGCTTGTATATACTAATAGATTGGAAAACGGTTTAAGAAAAGAGCTTTGTTATTAAAAATAGAGTTGAAATCATTTTGTTGAAAGAGTTTTGATATTTACTACTAGTATTGAAACCTTTATATTATAAAGTGACAAAACACAGAAGCAATTGTAGAAACAATCAATCACAAAAATCGCATACGGAGATGTGAATAAAATCCAAGGAAATCAGCTCAATGTTTTCAGATAAGATCCCCTACGGAGGCGGGGTCCAGGGGGGGTGGCAACCCCCCAAGGTGGGGGTGCGGGGGCAACGCCACCGCAAACGGGGTTCGACCTAGTGAAGACAAAAAGAGGTCTAATGACCCAAGAGGAATAGGGTCGAGCGACCTAATGGTTGCGACCTAGGGGTCTAAGGGGTCAAACGACCTAGTGGTGTTCGCGAGTTAGCCGAAGCGAGCGACCTAAGAGAGACGAGCGACTTAAGGATCTCGCGACCTAACATTTGAATAGGTCAAGCGACCTAAGTGGTCAGGCGACCTAAGGTCTTACGACCTAACGACCTACGGTCTAAAGGCCACGCGACCTAGAGGATCTGCGAGCTAACGAGGCCGACCTAAGGTGCAAGCGACCTAAGGGACAACGGGCTAAAGTATGGTACGCGACCTAAAAGATGGCGCGACCTAAGGCGAGAGCAGGTCAAGCGACTTAAGGCGATGCGCGACCTAAGACCTAGCAACCTAAAGGGATGCGCGACCTAAGAGAGGCATCAGGTCGAACGACTTAAGGGTGGTGCGACCTACGACCTAAGCTCAAATACGAGCTACGAGCTAGCGACCTACGACCTAAGCTCAAATGCGAACTAAGGCCTACGACCTAAGGCCCTAACGTACTAACATTTGTCGCGACCTAAGTGGTGACCACCTAACAAGGAAAGGCTGAGCGACCTAACGCCGCAGAGGGGATTTAAGGCCAGAAACGACCTACGACCTAAACCCCATACGACCTAACGTGAAACGACCTAACTCCGAAGTGAAGATTCAAGGCAGTGCGACCTAATGCGATAACACGCGAACGACCTATGGGTTAGGTCGCGAATGACCTAAGGGTTAGGTCGCGAGCGACCTAACTCCGAACACACGAAAATGGCCAGAACGACCTAAGTGCAGAAAATCCACCAAAACGCTAAAAATCGGTGTTTTTTGCCAACCCAATCCAAACCAAATGCAAATATACATGCAAACACGATAGGGATTCATTCCCAACAGTCCAATATTGATATAGACTAGATTTGTGAGATAAAAATCTCACCTTTGCTCCAAAACCCAATGAAAATGAAGAACAAAGCTTGAAGGCAAATGGAGAAGCAACCACAAGCTTGAATCCGATGTCTTCTTCTTGAATTTGGAGTTGAATGTTGGAGTTGCAATAAAACAAAGACTTTGGAATTTTAATTTCTCATTCCATTCACCATTTTTGTTGAAGCTTTAGTGTTAGGAAATGAAATGAAGCAATGAAGAAGAAGGGGGGTGGAACTTGGGCCTAATGGGCTAAAAGTCTAAACCAAAGGCTCGAGTGAAAAAGTGGTGAAATTCCACTAACCCCAAACATATCAATGTTTATACTTAGAAGATTGCAAACGACGTTTCGAACTCAATGGAAGTGGTCTCGAGTCCTAATTTGACCGTTTGCAAAAAGTAGCTTCGGACCAAAATCCGATTAACGATAAAATATTTAAATAAAATATTTAAATTTAAAAATCGATAAATATGCGGGTTGTTACAAAATTAAATTGTAAATAAGTTATAATTCCTTTATATTAAGAATTTATCATACATGATATTACAAAGTTACGTTTTAGCTTCAATATATCAACATCAAAATTATAAAAAAAATTTACAAAATTCCTCTCAGTTCTTCCTATTGTTCATTTTCAAGTCCATGTATGTAAACCAATTACATAATTTTACATTTGACTTATTTAAACAAATTTCGTTAGATAATATTTTTCAGTTCATCTAATAAATTACTAATATACGTTAGTTTCAACATGTATGTTATATCCATATTAACAAAAATTGAATAAATTACTTTATTATTATATGTGTGTGTATGTGCGCGCTATACAACATAAATTATACACAAACATAATACCAATTTTAATTTATAGTTCATTTATTTCACTAAATTTATCATACATTATATAACAAAGTTCTCATTTTAACATTAAAGTTGTAATATTATATTCTACAATATTATCGTGTGCAACGCACGGGTTACACACTAGTCTATTAAATAATAGTAAAGCAAAAGAATTTTAAGCTCTTTGATTAATTCTAGAAATTATCTTCATTCCCCTTAATTCTCTCCAACTATAGATATTTTATTTTTAAAATCTTATAATTTATCACTTTAAAATTATTATACTAAACTTCTCATAGTATTTTATATTCAACTACCTACTCTTTTAATAAGTCTACAATTATTTATAAAATCTTTCTCAATTCTCTTCCAATATTTTACATCAAAGCTCACATATTTAAATTAATTACATATTCCAAAATTTAAATTAATGGACAACCTTAGTCAATTAATATTTATTAATAAATTCTAAAAAAACTAAAGTTTCAATATATATGTTACGGACGAATCAACAAATTGGTATAAAAAAGATCTTTTTTTATTTAGATATGTGTGTGTTTGTGTGCGTATATAAATCACATAGCATAATTTATATACATCAGCGAAAATAACAAATTTATTTTATAATTTATTTACTGAACGAATTTATCATACAATACATTATATAATTCTACTGTGATGCCCCACCTCTATACCCACGCTAGCCAAGAACATTACTGTGAATGCTGTCGACTAGCACGGAGAATAAGGCTGTTGAGGAGCGACCATCTGTATAATTGCTTTGTGCGAGTACCGATATACCGGATAAAAATATAACTTTTCATCTCAAGAGGAAATCCGACATACCGACACAAACTCAAAGCTACTACACAGTGGCTATAATATCTTCGGAAACAAATATAGAAATAAGCATAACATAAATCAGCCACAGACAATTCATATCACAAAGGCGAAAATAGATATGAATATTACACATGAAAGTGTACATCAAAGTAGTGGTCAAAAAGGATCCACATATCACAAAGAAATAGTTACATGAACTACACAAAAGAATAAGTATACATTATGGAGTCTATCTCCCAAATGTATACAACAAAAACTACTAATCTAAGTAGTTAGCCAAAAGTCAGAGGGATCAATCCCAAGAGAGAAATCAAGCAGAAGCACCTGTAACATCTCGGTCTGACCCGAGTATTATTTAATAAGAAAATAATAAACGGATCAGTCTAGCTATAAATATCAGATGAAGTGATATATAATAAGAGATATGACATAATCTTATAATAATCACAATGCCAAGCTGTGATTAATAAGTAATTGAAAATCAATAAAAGATTAATCAATATCACAATAATCTACTCAAGATAAAAAGGAATGTCATACGAGTGAGGTAAAGGTTTACATATACTAATAGATTGGTAAACGGTTTTATAAACGAATTTGGTATTAAAATAGTATTGAAATCGTTTGAGGAAAGAGTTTTGATATTTACTACTAGTATAGAAAACCTTTATATTTTTAAAGTGACAAAGCACTAGGGGGATTGTAGAAACAATCAATCACAAAGATCACATTCGAAGATGTGAATAAAATCCAATGAAATCGATAAAGGATCCATCGAAGTGGATATATCTAAAATTCCTAAAGAAAATAAGTCATCAAAGATGATAATAAATGATGACAATAAATAGGATCATCACGAATCGATTTGAATTGGAAATTCAATCCAAAAAGGCAAATTGGACTCAAACAGCAGGTTCAGTCGACTAAACAGAGTTTTCAGTCGACTGACCCTGTACCTGGAAATTTTCCAGGTTCAGGAAACTTTCTGTTTCCAGTTTCAGTCGACTGTGCAGAGTTTTTCAGTCGACTGAATCATGCCTGGAAACTCTCGAGTTTCAGGTTCAGTCGACTGAATAGAGTTTTCAGTCGACTGAATCATGCCTGGGCTGTTTTTCAGCCTTATTCAAATGAAGAGCAAACTCTTCCAAAATGCAACCGGACGAACATTGACTCTAAGTGTTTATGCCAATCGGTGACCCGGCCCTATATGCTCCTCGATGCATCACCAAAAGCATGATCAAACATCCATAAAAGGATTTTCACACAAATTTGGTTTAAAAACCCCAAAAATTAGAATATTCACAAAACCAATCCAAATCAAGAGCAAATGCACATGAATAAGTGTTAGGAATTCATACCCAACAACCAAAGATAATTATAGTCATAGATGTGGGATAAAAATCTCACCTTTGAACTAAATTTATGAAGATGAAGCTTGAAAGCAATGGCAAGAACAAGCACTCTTCAATCTCAACACTAGAAGCTTGAATCTAAGCTTAAAAGAGAAATATTCCCTAAATTAGGTTTAGGAAATTTCTGAAATTGAATGGAGAAAGAGTTGGAGAAGATGAAGGAGATGCTTACCAATGGGTTCTTCTTGAGTTTGGAGCAAGAACTTGAGCTAGCAAAGGAAGCTAGGGCTTAGGAATTTCTATTTCCCATTCTCTTCCTCCATTTTTGCTTGAGCTTGAGTGTTAGGAAAATAGAGGAGAAGTGAATGAAGAGGAGAGTGTTGGAACTGAGTTAAGTGACTAATTGGCTCAGCCCAACCAAAGCCCTAAGCGGGAAAAAGTAGCAAAAATCAACTTTCTCCAAACATATCGAAGCTTATACTCAAAAAGGTCGCAAACGGCATTTTGAACTCAATGGAGGTGGTCTCGAGTCCTAATTCGACCGTATGCAAAAAGTAGCTTTTCGGACTAAAATCTGACTAACGATAAAATATTTAAATAAAATATTTAATTATAAAATCGATAAATATGCGGGTTGTTACAGACTCCCCTCCTTAAAGAAATTGCGTCCTTGCAATAAGTAAGAAGGAAATATATGAAGTAACAACCACAGAAGCATATCAACGCAAAAGAAAATTTGAAATAGGAAGCTCACCATAAAGTGCACGAAAGAGTTAGCAAGAAACCTGGTGAAACTTCAATTTCCACAACACCGGGCTCAAGAATGAAAACCGGAATCCCTAAGGCATTCCCGTAGATAAAAGACGTGAGGAACGTCAAGAATAGCAGAAAATTGAGCCGGTGCAACGGCGTGGTACAAAAACGGTACGCCCGAAAAACTAGAAACTCAAACAATTTGGGACATCAACGTAGTACAAAAACGGTACGCCCAATGAACCAAAGCAAAGACATCGATGTAGTACAAACGGTACATCCGATGAATCAAATAGCAGAGACATCGATGTAGTACAACGGTACATCCGATGAATCAAAAGCAAAGACATCGATGTAGTACAACGGTACATCCGATGAATCAAATAGCAAAGACATCGATGTAGTACAACGGTACATCCGATGAATCAAAAGCAAAGACATCGATGTAGTACAACGGTACATCCGATGAATCAAATAGCAAAGACATCGATGTAGTACAACGGTACATCCGATGAATCAAATAGCAAAGACATCGATGTAGTACAACGGTACATCCGATGAATCAAAAGCAAAGACATCGATGTAGTACAACGGTACATCCGATGAATCAAATAGCAAAGACATCGATGTAGTACAACGGTACATCCGATGAATCAAATAGCAAAGAAATCGATGTATTACAATGGTACATCCGATGAATTAAATAGCAAAGACATCGATGTAGTACAACGGTACATCCGATGAATCAAATAGCAAAGACATCGATGTAGTACAATGGTACATCCGATGAATCAAAAGCAAATAATTTGGAACACTGACGCAGTACAAAAACGGTACGTCCAATGAACCGAACACAATAAAAGGACATCGGACGCAAGTCCTTAAAAGGAATGAGATAAAGCTCAATAAAACGAAGTATACCAAAACGTCCGATGAACTTGATAGAAAAATAATTCCATACAGACAACATCAAAGAATCAACCACTTGTTGCCTACGACAAAGCGCATTGGCAACACGATTTCCCTTCTCGGGAATAAAAGAATATCAAGATCATAAGATGCTAGGAACTCGAGTCAACATGAAGTTCCTTATGAGAAAATAATTATTCCAGAGATTTATGATCGAGGTAGAGAACAAATTTCTCATCCAAATATGATGATGCCAAATTCCAAAAGCAAAAACATTAGCCGAGAGCACTAGATCATAAGTGGCTATCTAGTCTCGAGAAGCTATAATGATTTAGAAGCACAAGGGATAGCACGTTCTCCTTTGCAAGACAATGGCATTCCAAACCAATACAATTAGTATCGGTACAAATAGCAAAGTCTTGGTTCCCTTTCAGGAATCACAAGAATAAGAGTATTGAAAAGAAAGAACTTCTTTTTAAAATAATTCTCTTCTCCGAAAAGTTAAAACTTTCAAAATTACATTTATCATTATGTAATAATCTTTCTAGAAAAATTTACATTTTTACAAGTCAATATATCATGTCTGACTGTCTCATCAAAGCGTTTAGGAGATTCCTATCGATAACGTTGATCAAGCGCATCGACCAAAATTCTTAAAGCACTCAACGGGCAATACAATCACAAAATCATCTTTTATAGGATAAATAAATCTCTTAAAAGGTTTTAAGAATATTCTTTGCTCGTTTCAAGAACAAAAATCAAATTGCACTTATAATTAAATCTTATGAAAAAGATTTGCAAAACTTTAAATTTCTATTTTCATCCAAAATCAATAAATACAAGAATGGTCTCATTGAAATATTCATAGAATATTCGATTTATAAAATGGATGAAATAAGTTGGACAAATTGAATGACAAAATAAGTCATTCATAAGAATCATAACGAGTGCGGAATGCGGTAAGTGGAATGCTAATTTCCGCAACTCGTAGCAAAGGAAAACCGGTGGTAAAGTCAAACTGAAAAGACCTTAACACCACACAAAAGATTTCTTAGGTGATAATCCTAAGACAAACTCAAAAATACCGGAAAATTTCTCAAACTACATGAATGAGGGAAATAACACTTTCCTTATAAGTGGGCTTAAGGAATAAAATGATGCCATCAAGTTGGAATCAAAATCATAAAGGAAAAATAGAAATCTGCTTAACAGATTGAAAATGTGGAAGATGAATAATCCACTCGGAAAAATAGGATATGAGCTTCACAATTTAGGCCAATCCTTACAGAAAAAGTCAATTCCGAAGCCAAAGTAAATATCGGCTCGGAAAGAAAAGTCACATAAAACAATCTCGACATCAAAACAAAAGCGAATTGAGTGTTGCGGATCTACCATCCGGATTCGCAATTCTCAATGAAGTCAACAAGCCCAAAATATTCAAAGAAAAAGAATCGACAAGTTCTTTTGATATAAAAATAATGAGATGAAACTCATATCAAAAAGAACTCGAATAAGAAGATCACAAAACAAATGTAATCAAGGATTAAATGAGAAATACCTTGACCACGAGAAGAGTTGCTAGGGATTTGCAGCTTTCCTTCTCTCTTGCTTTTACGCTTGGGACACGAAGATATATAATGATCCGCACTTTTGCAATAGCGGCAAGAGATAGGCCTTGGACACCTATTTATAAAGTGGTCCCTAGAGCCACAATTGTAGCATTCTCCGTGATTAGGGATAGGAGTATTTGCTATAGAAGTAGTTTGCTTCACTCTCTTGTTAGGATTAGGACTTTCGAACCTAATAAAGGGATGCTTCTTCCTGGTGTTGTTGGAGTTCGGTTTGACACTCCCAACCTCGACATCACTTTCTCTATCAGCCTCTTCAAGACGAAGAGCAATATCTATAAGCTGATCAAATGAAACCTCAAGTTTCAGGAGTAATGGATTCTTAAGATTCTTATTCAAGCCATAGACAAACCTCTGATTTTTCTTCATCGGGGTATTAATATACTCAATCTCGTATTTAGAAAGAGATTCAAAAGATGCGACATAATCGGTCACAGAAGATTGACCTTGAACAAGGTCTATAAAACGCCGTGCTAAAGTTACTTTTTCAGCCTCCGGCACAAATTTCAATTCGAATCTTCCCCGGAATTGCTCCCAAGTAAGATCCGCCTCAACGATTTCAGAAATTAAAAGCTCATACCAATCCAATGCTCTTTCTTGGAGCATGCTAGAAGCTACTTGGACTCGATGAAGGTCAATAAGATTCATGCGAGAAAAGATGCGATCGCATGATTTGAGACAAGCTTGAATTTCTATAACACTCTCGGATCCCGTAAATGGCCTTCCACCCAAATCAGTGTAGTCTTTGCACAAGCGTGCAAAACCGGATCTAGGATGAGTAGGCTCCTGATTGGGACCCGCTGTTTGAGCGTTCTTGACAAGATCTAAAAGCTGTTGGGCAGACATAAAAACTCCATCCTGGGGAGTAGCACTAGATTGACCGGCGCTGGGACGGCCTGGTCTAACCATTTCTCTTCTTTAAGAAAGAAAGAAAGAAGAGGAAAAAGTTATTCTCAAAATAAATATCAAGCAATCTTGATAGATAAAACAAGGAATCATAAGAAAATAGGATAGAATGGTACGAAGACCCGAATAAAATGCTAAAGCACAACTCCTAAGAAAGACTTAGGACGATGATCCTTGTTATAATATTCCACATTGTTCCGAAGTTTGGCTCTGATACCAAGCTGTGACGCCCCACCTCTATACCCACGCTAGCCAAGAACATTACTGTGAATGTTGTCGACTAGCACGGGGAATAAGGCAGTTGAGGAGCGACCATCTGTATAATTGCTTTGTGCGATTACCGATATACCGGATAAAAATATAACTTTTCATCTCAAGAGGAAATCCGACATACCGACACAAACTCAAAGCTACTACATAGTGGCTATAATATCTTCGGAAATAAATATAGAAATAAGCATAACATAAATCAGTCACAGACAATTCATATCACAAAGGCGGAAATAGATATGAATATTACACATGAAAGTGTACATCAGAGTAGTGGTCAGAAAGGATCCATATATCACAAAGAAATAGTTACATGAACTACACAAAAGAATAAGTATACATTATGGAGTCTATCTCTCAAATGTATACAACAAAAACTACTAATCTAAGTAGTTAGCCAAAAGTCAGAGGGATCAATCCCAAGAGAGAAATCAAGCAGAAGCACCTGTAACATCTCGGTCTGACCCGGGTATTATTTAATAAGAAAATAATAAACGGATCAGTCTAGCTATAAATATCAGATGAAGTGATATATAATAAGAGATATGACATAATCGTATAATAATCACAATGCCAAGCTGTGATTAATAAGTAATTGAAAATCAACAAAAGCTTAATCAATATCACAATAATCTACTCAAGATAAAAAGGAATGTCATACTCCTGATTTCATTCACCAAACTACAATAAATGACATATATATATATCCATGCCAATCGTAAAAGTTGGTAAAATACAAATTCCAGAAATCAACACACGAAATCCAGAAAATCACAATAAAAAGGATGGCCAATCCTAGAAAAATGAGCCGGAGCTCCTCCAGACAGGGTATAGTCCCCCATTGCGGACATTGAGCCGAAGCTCCTCCAGGTGAGTCAAAAACTCCTCCTGACAGGGTATAGTCCCCCATTGCGGACTTTGAGCCGAAGCTCCTCCTGGTGAACCGAAGTTCCTCATGACAGGGTATAGTCCCCCATTGCGGACATTGAGCCGATTGCTCCATGAAGTAAATAAACATCGATGCACTT
This sequence comes from Allium cepa, assembly GCA_030765085.1. Taxonomy (NCBI): domain Eukaryota; kingdom Viridiplantae; phylum Streptophyta; class Magnoliopsida; order Asparagales; family Amaryllidaceae; genus Allium; species Allium cepa. The sequence goes on along the minus strand of CM060943.1, from coordinate 865,692,870 downwards.
AGAAAGGTAGACCCCATGCATAAAATGAGACGAAACTCAATAAAAATGAGGAACAGTCCTCCACATAGACAAAGAGACATCGCACATTGCTAGTCTAAACCACAAAGATGATCGTCATGATCAAAGAGAAGTGTCAATTACAATAAGCTAGTAAATATATGAGCTTAGCTTCATGTCCCATAACCACTAGCTTAACTTAAATATTTACGAACAAATTGTAGATCTCCACTAGAAAATTGTCACAAGAGGTTCAACTAAACAAGTCCAAGAATTAACCGACGAAGTAAACGCAAGCGTTTCATACCACTTGTTTTACTAAGTCATTTAATTAGATTTCTCATACGAGTGAGGTAAAGGTTTGTATATACTAATAGATTGGAAAACGGTTTTATAAACGAATTTGGTATTAAAATAGTATTGAAATCGTTTGAGGAAAGAGTTTTGATATTTACTACTAGTATAGAAAACCTTTATATTTTTAAAGTGACAAAGCACTAGGGGGATTGTAGAAACAATCAATCACAAAGATCACATTCGAAGATGTGAATAAAATCCAATGAAATCGATAAAGGATCCATCAAAGTGGATATATCTAAAATTCCCAAAGAAAATAAGTCATCAAAGATGATAATAAATGATGACAATAAATAGGATCATCACGAATCGATTTGAATTGGAAATTCAATCCAAAAAGGCAAATTGGACTCAAACAGCAGGTTCAGTCGACTGAACAGAGTTTTCAGTCGACTGACTCTATACCTGGAAATTTTCCAGGTTCATGAAACTTTCTGTTTCCAGTTTCAGTCGACTGTGCAGAGTTTTTCAGTCGACTGAATCATGCCTGGAAACTCTCGGGTTTCAGGTTCAGTCGACTGAACAGAGTTTTCAGTCGACTGAATCATGCCTGGGCTGTTTTTCAGCCTTATTCAAATGAAGAGCAAACTCTTCCAAAATGCAACCGGACGAACATTGGCTCTAAGGGTTTATGCCAATCGGCGACCCGGCCCTATATGCTCCTCGATGCATCACCAAAAGCATGATCAAACATCCATAAAAGGATTTTCACACAAATTTGGTTTAAAAACCCCAAAAATTGGAATATTCACAAAACCAATCCAAATCAAGAGCAAATGCACATGAATAAGTGTTAGGAATTCATACCCAACAACCAAAGATAATTATAGTCATAGATGTGAGATAAAAATCTCACCTTTGAACTAAATTTATGAAGATGAAGCTTGAAAGCAATGGCAAGAACAAGCACTCTTCAATCTCAACACTAGAAGCTTGAATCTAAGCTTAAAAGAGAAATATTCCCTAAATTAGGTTTAGGAAATTTCTGAAATTGAATGGGGAAAGAGTTGGAGAAGATGAAGGAGATGCTTACCAATGGGGTCTTCTTGAGTTTGGAGCAAGAACTTGAGCTAGCAAAGGAAGCTAGGGCTTAGGAATTTCTATTTCCCATTCTCTTCCTCCATTTTTGCTTGAGCTTGAGTGTTAGGAAAATAGAGGAGAAGTGAATGAAGAGGAGAGTGTTGGAACTGAGTTAAGTGACTAATTGGCTAAGCCCAACCAAAGCCCTAAGCGGGAAAAAGTAGCAAAAATCAACTTTCTCCAAACATATCGAAGCTTATACTCAAAAAGGTCGCAAACGGCATTTTGAACTCAATGGAGGTGGTCTCGAGTCCTAATTCGACCGTATGCAAAAAGTAGCTTTTCGGACTAAAATCCGACTAACGATAAAATATTTAAATAAAATATTTAAATATAAAATCGATAAATATGCGGGTTGTTACATCTACTAACTTCAAACACCAAAATTTCAAAAAAAAATTACAATTACTTAGAAACCATTCTCAATTCTTTTCTAATATTTTACACTCAAGTCTGTATATTTAACTAATTGTGTAATCTTAAATTTAAATTATTTAAACAAATTTGATTAACTGATATTCATTAATAAATCTAATAAATACTAAAACTATAATAATTCAAACATATACGATATTCATTTATATATGGAAAAAATGAAAAAATTATTTCTTTATTCAGACATAAGGATATATAAATTGCATAACATAAAATGTGTACATAGATAACAATAACTCTTTTAATTTCTAATTTAGTTATCTTTAAATTTTTATTGTACATTATGTTACATTACATAACATACTATTTTTAACAACCTTTAAAAAATAAATTTATATTTTACAACACAACCATGTAGATGCACAAATTACATTGATAAAAATTAGATTACATAAACATTTACTTTCAACATGTTATCAAACCATGTCAAGCTCATAACTCAACTAAATGCTACATAATATTATTTGCGATTATCAAAGTTGTAAGTGTGACTCTTCTATAACAACATACAATCTATGGTTAACTATGAAATTATTTAAAAATGAAAATTAAATAATGGATCAAAGTTCACATATAGATAAATGGGCATAAGATGCTCTTTTTGCAAGTACAAATATGTACAAAGCTCTTCGTAATTTTCTATAATTTTTCACATTCAACTTCTTATATTTGATAGTTATATTGATTATTAATTCAAATTATTTAAATATATTAAATTAAATTAACATTCGTAAATCTATTTACAAATTCTTGAAAAATAACAATTCAATATATACACAACAACTAAAACAAAAATGGTAAAGTTATTTATTCACTCATACATATAAAAAATATATATCACACGACATAAATTATTTACGTCCATAGAAACTTTAATTTTTTTAGTAGAACATTAGTTGCTACAAATATATATAGTTAGCGAGGATTGAACCTTGGACCTTACATCTGAGCTTCACATGTCATTTTAATTTATGATTAATATATCACAATAAATTTATCATAAATTACCTAATAAATTTATAATTTTAGAAACAATTAAAATGTAAACACTATTTTTTATTAACGTCTTCGTGTGCAATGCACGGGTTACACAGTAGTGTAATTTAAATAAGGTAATTATAAATAAAAGTAATTAGGGATCATTAATTAATATAATTAATGATGTAATTAAGGTTTGATTAACTGAGATTAATTAACCAATAATAAGTGATCAATGAAGGAATTAATTATTGTAATTAATTAAGGATTGATGTAATTAATTATAGTTAACCAATTAATGAAGTAGTTAAAGGTTAATTACTAAATTTGGTTTAGGATAATTAATTTGTGAAATTAATTAAAGGCTAATTACTTGAGTGTAATTAAATGGTAATTAATCGAGGGTGATTAATTAAGGTGATTTATTTGAGGGTAATTAATTAATTGATTTGTAATTAATTAATGGTTATATAAGCAAGATTTTAATGATGAAGTAATTAATTTAATTTATTTTAAATTAATTAGAGATGAAGTAATTAATTTAATTCATTTTAAATTAATTATAGAATGGTGATTAATAAATCATTGCTTATGAATGCTGATTGATATTGATTTCCTTGAATGGTTTAAGATCTCAGATATGAGATAAGTGATGTTGTGTGATATGGATGCTTTGGTTGCATTATGATGATAATATGAATTATCTGTTTGTGATGATAATATGAATTATCTGTTTATGATGATAATGTTGATTTTCTATTGTGATATGTGAATTATCTATCTGTGTGTATATAGATAATAGAATAGAATTGTTTTAAACTTTAAAACAACTTGGACCTAAAAGTTGGCGTTTTGGATTTCGATGTGACCGGGATAGGGTTTCCATATTTGGATATCCGAAAACCACATCGATCCAACGATAGGTCATGAATCTCAAGTGAAGATGAAGATTTAGAGTGCAAGGGTTATCGTCGTTAACTCTAAAGACGATTCCAAAATGAGTGTAACGAGATAATGCCTTCGGTTTCGTTCGAACCCGAAACGAACTTATATGGATTGAATGCTTTCAGAACATCGTCAGGTGCGCGATGGGCATTCTAAGAGATGTGTTCTCCAAAGGTAATCGTTGCCTTAAGCCTCATCAACCGGGAATGGCTAAAACATGGGAGTTGTAGCAAGGCTAAGTGGGTCATGCCCAAGTAGGACGAGATTTACCCCTGTCTAGAAGTCCCTTTATATTCGACTGTGTGGAGCAGTTGATTGCAACAACTGCCGGGGTTGTCTTGTTCGGGACTGTCCAGTAAGGGATGCTTCCGGCTTTGTGTTGCAGGGGATTGGGAGTAATCCTCGGTACGGTGATCTAGGTCATGTACTGTAACGGACGGTACGCCAGTTGCCCTGCCATTGTATGGAATCCAATCTCCAATAAGTGCCGTACATTTTAGATGTTACCAACTATGTTGGAATGTGAGATGTAAGCAATCCATCTATTTCTGTATTTTGCTTGAAAACCCTAGACACTATTATAATATCACCGGATTTCCTATCAAATGTTTTGATTAGCGTAAGGTAAAAACTTACCCATGTTTATGTGTGGGGAGTCTTACGTGATACCTTTTCTTTTCAAAGGTTTTCAAAAGTTAAGCAACCTTAACCTATTACCCACACCAGACCCATGTCTGACCCAGAGTTTATCTTCTGTTTTTCTTAAACTCTTGAGTACTCAAATTTTTACGAGTAGCCAAGAGATTCAGGTTAGCTTTGACGAATTGTGGAGGAGCAATGGAGCAGGAGGCTTCGGCGTTAGATATATAGATTCCGCTGTGTGTTCTCTGTGTTGGTATCTCTTTGTTGAGTTGTAATAACTAGACAGGTGTTTATAACTGTCTAGTATGTGTTGTATATGCTGTGTAACTCTGATTGGTGTTATATATTATGTAAACTTATATTATTAATATACTTTATTCATTCCGCTGTTGAGATTCTGGTGTTGTTTCTTCTTTCTCTTCTTTCTTTTCTCTTTTCTATCCCTTTCTTTCTTAAAAATGATACGACTTTCTGTGGAGAAAAAGTCGGGTTGTCACAGCTAAATCAATTCCATGATTAAAGTTAATTAATCAAGTGATTGAAAGATAACTAGTCAAAGTAATTGACTTGTGATTTATTAGTATAAGTGATTAGGATAATCACTTATTGTAAATTAATTAAGTATAATTAATTAAGGGCAATTAATTAAGCTAATTAATTTGAGGATAATTAATTAATTAAAGGTTAATTAATTTATGAAAGTAATTAAGGGGTGTTTATTAATTAAAGATTGATTAATTAATGCAACTAATTTAGGATAACTAATTAAAAAATAATTAAATAATTAAAGGTTAATTATTTAATGATTAAAGGTTAATTAATTATTAAAGGTTAATTAATTTATCTTTAAAGGTTAATTAATAAATGATTAAAGAGGAATTAATTAAACAATTTATAATAAATTAATAATTAATTAACCAGGATTAGTAATTTATTCATAAGTAATTATCTGGTTTAAAATTATCAGACGATTAATTAATTTGACTTATTTATGTTTGGATTCAATTGAATGTTGAATTATTTGATATCCCTGATGTGTGATGCTTTGTGATATGAATTGTATTGATTTGAGCTGTGATGAATGTAATTTATCTATCTATCTATGATGAATTTGTATTATTTATCTGTGTTTATATATGAATGAAAGATAGGCTTTATAGGATTATACCGCTTGTCGATATTGCTGTGTTTGAATTTGCGATGATTAATGATGTTGCACTATTGCGTAAAACCCCTGGACTACACCATACACACACAAATATGGATTTCACGGGAAATCGGTTAAGTCACAGATATTTTGAATTTAATGCTGCTTTATTCAAATGGTGAAAAGTTAAAAAAAATGAATTTTGAGTCCAAATGGTTTTTGAAAAGGAATTGAACTAAATATGGAAAGCTTTTGAAAAGGGAAATTTGAAATTGAATTTAGTTTGAATAGAATATATCTTGTATAAGATTTGAAAATTATTTTGGATAATATGGTTTGAAAAATGGTGATACAAGTTATATGATATATATATATATAATGGTTTTAAACCATCTTTAAAGTATTTTAAAAGTTTTATTTTGGGAATTTAAACTTAACCCAAGTATATACATTAAAAGATATAACTTGTGCATATTTGATCGGATTTTTCTGAAACGAAAAGGGATTGTTTTTCAAATAATAATAACTTTCATATAAAGAAAGGATTTCCAATTTATGTTGAAAAGATTTCAAGTTTGAAATAGAATTTTGTGAAAGCTATGAATTGAATCTTTGATTTAAAGATTGGATGAGCTAATCTAGTTTGAAAGGGAAATTTTTCGAACGGCTATGAATGAATCTTTGTGAAAGTTGGGTGAACTTTATGAAAGTGAATCTTTTTGTTTAAAGATTTGAAAATGCTAATTTGTTTAAACCATTTGAAGCAAAAGTTGTGGGCTAAAAAGTTATGACTTAACTAAGGTCCTAATATCCATATGTTTTTAAAATTGAGCACTCATTATTTCGTTTAGACGGGAGAGGACCTTGTGTCATATAACCCATTCCGAATAATGATACGACGTTATGGATCGCCTTTGAAGACCGATGGTGAAGACTGGGTATTTTCGAGAATGAAAGGATTATACGTCGAATGACTCTGCCCTAAGTCGTTATGATATAGAGATCTCCATATGTGATGGAGAGTCCGATCGGGTTTGCGAATACCAAGATTGCAAGGGCTTCTTTGTGAAGTGCCTTCGGTTCTGTTCGAACCTGGAACAAACTTGTATGGATGTATGTCTGACGTTGCACTTTGAGATGTAAAGCCGATTTCTATCAAATATATTTTATTTGGTGGCGGAAAATTTATTTTCTTAGCTTAACACCCTTCTTTTAGACGTACGATCTCAGAGGTTATGTAGTTAATGGTTACTAGTGATATATTACCAATTTGGTAACGTGGCATACGAAGTGCTGCTGATCATTTGTTGATCGAAGCATGACTTTGTGTAAACGTAGCTTTATGGACGAGACTGCATTAGGAATTAACAACCCAGAAATCGTCGAAACAGGAAGAAGCAGCAAGGTTACTTATGGGTCGCGCCCCTAGAGTATGTCCCCATTTCTTCTGGATATAGGTGGTATCATGGTCAAGAGCCCATATATTTAACCTATGTTGTTACTGCCAATTTATTACTTGGTGGTTGTTGGTGTCGAGTGCTCGGATAAAGTATGGTTACGACCGAGGATGGCATACTTATATGTGTTACTTCCGGGTAAGGGTAACCGGGCCTTGTGTTGGGAGAGATCCGGGTAGGTTCTCAGGGAGTCACTCAAGTGGCGTACCTATGTGGCAATAGGAAGTTCCTTGGCCTGACCATTTGATGGAAATCCAATCACCAATACGCGTCTTGCATGGTTTTAGTTATAGAACCTGCAATTTAATAGGGTAGCTATAGTAGGCATACTATAATGGTACGTATGTTGGCTAAGATTAATATTATACTTCCAAAAGGTTTTCTGCACTATGCACTAATAATAATATCAAAAGGATTTTGTGTAGTAAGCATGTTTGACTATCATAAGGAGAAATCTCATCCAATTGTGCGTTTGCATTGTGTGTGTGGCAGGAGGCCTTATGGTAGTTTTATTTTCAAAAAAAGCTTTGCGGATTTCATTTTAATTTCTTTTGTTCAAACCAAATGTTTTTATTTGCTCACACCAGTCCCATAACTGACCTGGAGTTTATTGTTCCCTTTATAAACTCTGGGTGCCCACAATTTTCCACACGGGCGCCTAGAGTCAAGGTAGCCGTAGATTTTGAAGCTTAGAGGAATCTGAACCTAGAAGATAATGGTTTTGGAAGCTTTTGGAAGGCTTTGAAGTTTTTGGAACTTTTGGTTTGGAGATCTTTTCGAAGCCTTTTGGATTTGAAGGTCTTTGGAAGACCTTAGCAAAGTTGCAGTATTGGATTCTCTTAAAGTCTTTGCTAATGTTAATATATTTCCGCTGTGGTGTTGGGTTGTTGTTATTAAATGACGTATCTCACATTGTATCTATGTTGTATATCAACGTAATCATCCTTTATTTCTGTCGTGTTGTTTATCATCTAATGTTGTTATAAGCTTCGGCGATACGGATTTCGATGTCGATTGTCGGGCATCGAGTTCGGGTCGTCACAAGTGGCATCAGAGCTAAAGATTAAGTAAGAACTTTAGCTACGGAGTGTAACACATTAGATGGCTCCTTAGAGGTAGGGTGAAGTATACCCTAGAATGAGTACAACCCGTGGAACCGAAAACCCAAATTACTCAGTCTATTTTCTTTAACTATTGTTATTCCCCAAGATATCTCGTCTGAATGCCTAAATCGGTTTTCTTACTATTTACAGATAGTAATAATGAGTGAAAGAAGAGGACGAGACAGGGGACGAGGAAGTACCACTTCAACTAGTCAAGGCCCTGCAACAACGAAAACGACTATTCCCACTCAACCTTAGCCGAGTCTGGCTAATTTATATCGAAGTTTATCCAGACTTTGTGGAAAGCCATTCACAGGCAAGGAAACCATTATCGAAGCACAAGCCTGAATTCAATCGTGGGAATGGATTTTCAAAGGACTAAAATAGGAAGATGATCAGATGCGATTGATATCTTCCTGCCAACTCCAGGAAGAGGCTTTAGCCTGGTGGGCGATAGTTACATTGGATGAGTCGACGGATGAGTTTACTTGGAGTCGTTTCAAGGAAGTGTTCGAGCAACGATATATGTCGTCTGCTAGTATCTCTAGAATGTACCAGGAGTTCACGGATTTGAAGTAGGGAAGTTTATCGTTTGAGGAATACTTGAAAAAATTCAACGAATTTTCTCGGTTTGGTTCGAAGTTGGTGAATACACCTTTAAAGAAGAATGAAAGATTCATTAGGCGGATGAATAAGAAGTTTCATGAGAGAATGACAGCCCACGTAAAGGAATCATTTTCTGACCTGATAGATATGGGCTATCGATATGCCACTCTAGATAAACAAGAAGTTTTAGAGGAGAAGGGAAATGCAAGAAATCCGAATTAGAAGAAAAGGAGGTTCGGCGGAAAGAAACCGTTGAAAGGCAAAGAAAAGAAGAATGCATAGGATAACAAGGTGAAAGATGTTACTTGTTTCAACTGCTTGGAGAAAGGCCATTATCGAACAATTGCAAGAATCTCAAAAAGCAAGGAAAGAAGGAGCAATTTATGAAGCCAAGACAAGAAACTAGGGAATGCTATTACTGCCACAAGCTAGGACATAGGATCAAGGATTGCCCAGCAACGAAGCAAGCACATGTAGCGAAGGTGTATGCAATCAAAGATGATCCTTCAACCTCAAAGGCTGATAAAGGAAAAGGAATTTCAAAAGGCAACCTTCTCATTTACGACAAAATTGCTCGAGATTTGTTTAACACGGGAGCTACACAGTTTTATTTCTCAGCAAATCGTAAATGAGTTAAATCTTGAATCTGAGATCATAGACGAACCTATTTTTATCCATTTCATTGGGTTTCGATATATTCTATGAATGGTTAGTTATTCCTTCAAACTAACCAATGCCCCCAATACCCTTGCATATTTCATAGATCCGGATAACCCGAGTATTTCGTAATGTGTTGGATAGAGTTGTTCTCATATCTATTGTTGATATTCTGATTTGGTAGGCCAAATGCAGAATAGATATTCAGTTTGACCTGGAAAACTATTTCTCTATCTTCGTGTATCTATCTGTTCTTTGTTGTCTCCTTAGATAATTTTGGGGACGAAATTTTCTTAAGGGGGGAACTGTAACAATCCCCATTTTTTAGTTAAATTTAATTTGCTAATTAATGTTAAAATTATGAATTTAATGGTGAATTAATTCAAATTTTTCCAAATTTGTAAAGATACGTTTTGTCATTTATTTATATTTATAAATTTATTTTAATTTGAATCTTGGGATTGAGATTCAAAATTAAAAATCTTATAAATATATTAGATTTGAAAACATTATGTTTTCAATTAATATAGATTTGTTTTCCAAATTACATTAAATAGACGTTTTGGTTTGGAAATTTTATTTTGAAATTAATACAATAATTTTTTAGTTTCTATTTGATAGTTATAAAAATATAAATAATAAAAAGTGCATAAATATAAAACATATGCTAATATAAAAAAAAGAATGTTTTGTAAATACATAAAAATATAATTGAGAAAAACATAAAACATAATTTATAAATGAATCTTAGTTAAGGGTTTAGAACAAATTCTATAAACTAATTAAAGATAAAGGATTTAAACAGAAAATGTTTATATTTTGACATTTGTATATAATGCAAGTAAATAACAAGTGTATGATGTTAAAAGAATGAGATTAACAAGTGTCATGCTTGTTTTTATTTTTTCTTTTATTTTTGAAATTAATAGATAAAGAGGAAATTAAGCTATATGAACAATCTCTACTTTATCTTCTTTCTTCATTTTCAAAGGATTGTAAATCAGCAAAATAAAAACCAATCAATGCTATAAAAAAATCAGGTATAAAAGAAAACCAAACCAAAACCTGATCGAGAGTAAAAACAAAATCATCTCAGAAAATTCAAAATATGGAAGTAATTCAGCAAATTTAAAACAAAAACAGATCAAGCGTAAAGCAATTTAAGGATCAGAACATCAAAACAAAAGAAAGTTGAATTAAAGCCAAGTTCCAGGTTAATGGATCAAATTCAACAGCAAGCTTCAGTTCAAATCATCAGTTCCAGGCCTCTGTTTTTCAAAAGTTAGGTGAGTAAACTATCTCCTTTAAACCCTTTACATAGTTTAACGGTCCGATGCTTGTGAGTATCCTTGAAGTCCAATGAGAAATTTGCTGATATGTTTATATGTATAAGGATTTAGGGGTGCATGTCTGAATATAATATATATTCATATCTCTATTAGTAATAGGTTATCAATATTTAAGAAAAAATTCCATATTAACCTTTGATTTTAAAATAAAAGTTGATTGTTCCAGTATAATGTTAATTATAAAAATAGTTTCAGAATTTTATAATTAGAAATTAATTCAAATTTGGAAAATCCTAGTAGAAAATAAAATTTGGCCAAAAATCAATCATTTCAATTCTCTATTTTGATCACCCTATCTGATCGTGATGGCGAGTAATGAATTTAAATGGCAATAGCTTGATTTTTAGTTTTATAATCAATTGGAATTTTCGAGTTGAACGATCTTGGGTATTTCATCAATCGTTGGCGATTGATGATGATTTGGAGTTCGGGGATGTTGTCGAAGATAGCTTAGGGTATGTTGATCTCTAGAAAAATGGTTGTTGATTTTATCAATGACCGTGGTGATCAGACAATGGCGATCTAGGGTTCGAAACCTAGATTTGAACTAGGAGATTGCGTGACGTTTTTAGGCATTGATGGCGTGTCGGAGTGGATCGCGTGAGGGGGGGTTATGTCATGTGGCCTATGACGCTACTATGTTCAGAGTATGGGAAGCTCCGGTGGATGGATTCGAAGTCGGCAAGGGAGTTTCATGATCGAGTTTTGGGTTCATGTGCGTTCGACAGCTTGATTTTGTTTGGCCGTCGATTTTGACGATCCGAATAGTGGAGTAGGATGGCGAAATGGTCGACGACTTGTCGAAGTTGGAAGGTTGGACGGAGTGGTGTGGTTCGCCGATGCACTTGCACTGTTTCATGTTGGTGTCAGTTTTGTTGTTGGCTTTGGGAAGATGGTGTTTTCTCAAAATGAACTCATGTTTGTAACGTGTTGGAATCGAAGCAAGCGAAGATACGAGTTACCCCGAAGTTGGTTTCGGGGGAATTCAGTAACAACTCGGGTTATTTAATATGTTAAAGGTATTTTAAAATGTGAGAAAAATTTGTTACAAATCAGTTTTAAGATTTGAGAAAAAATATAATGAGTCTCAGATAATTTTATTTAGCCAAGTTTAAGGTATACTAGAATGATCGAGTTTGAAAAGGATTTGAAAAAAAATTTCAAAGAATATGAACCAAGTTTTCAAATTTAAATTTCAAAATAGGTTCTTAAAACACTTTTCTTTTCTAAATTAATCAATGTTTGTTTAAACTGAATTTACTTGAAAGTTTGAAAATAAATTGTTTCAAATTTATTAAGTTAAAAGTGTTTTAATTTATATAATTTTTGTTTTTAAGTTTATAAACTTAATTTTTATAATTAAGTGAATGATTGAGAAAATGAAATGGTTTTATAATCCTTAATCTAACTTAAAGATTTTAAGTTAATTAATGTATTGATGATAGTCTATTCCCAAAAAAAATTATTAAATAATAATTAAATGATAAGTAAAGAAAAATAATAAAGATAAATGGCTTATCTTTTAATTGGTTAAATCTTAAATAATTAAAGAATTATTAACTAATGAAAGTGATTAAGGAAGAATTGATTTATGAAGGTGATTAAAGGATAATTATTTTAAAGGATAATTACTTAATTTAAAGATTGATTATGATTAATTAATTTTATAATTAAGGATAATTTATAACATGATTAAGGTAAATCAATTTCATGATTAAAGTTAATTAATCAAGTGATTAAACGATAATTACTCAAAGAAATTGATTTGTGATTTATTAGTATAAGTGATTAAGATAATCACTTATTGTAAATTAATTAAGGATAATTAATTAAGGATAACTAATTAAGGTAATTAATTTGAGGATAATTAATTAATTAAAGGTTAATTAATTTATGAAAGTAATTAACGGGTGATTTATTAATTAAAGAATAATTAATTAATGTAATTAGTTAAGATAAATAATTAAAGAATAATTAAATAATTAAAGGTTAATTATTTAATAATTAAAGGTTAATTAATTTATCTTTAAAGGTTAATTAATAAATGATTAAAGGGGAATTAATTGAAAGATTTGTAATAAATTAATAATTAATTAACCAGGATTAGTAGTTTATTAATAAGTAATTATCCGATTTAAAATGATCAGATGATTAATTATTTTGACTTATGGGTGTATGGATTCAATTGAATGTTGAATTGTTTGATATCCATGATGTGTTATGCTTTGTGATATGAATTGTATTGATTTGAGCTGTGATGAATATAATTTATTCATTTGTGATGAATTTATATTATTTATCTATGTTTATCTGTGAATGAAAGATATGTGTTATAGGATTATAACGCTTATCGATATTTCTGTGTTTGAATTTGTGATGATTAATGATATTGCACTATTGTATAAAACCCCTGGGCTACACGATGCACACACAAATATGGATTTCATGTGAAATCGGTTAAGTTACGGATATTTTGAATTTAATATTATTTTATTAAAATGGTGAAAAGTTTAAAAAAATTGAATTTTAATCCAAATGGTTTTGGAAATGGAATTGAACTGAATATGGAAAGCTTTTGTAACGACCCAGAATTTTAAACAATTTAAATTGAAAATATTTAATTAATTTTAAATATTTAAATGATGGTTTGAATTGAATTTCAAATTATCAGAATGAAATTGGCGATTAAATTATAAAATTTAATCTATTGAAAGTTGAATAAAAATTTGAATCTTCAATTTTAAGCTGATTAAAAAATATTTCAAAGGATTGTAAAATCCATATTGATAATATTGAAGATTATAGAAGCTTCGGAATTTAATTTGAAAGTGAATTGTTCAGTTTTGAAATTATATCGTTTGAATCAATATTTAAAAATAGCCGTCCGAGGCATAGTCTCGGAATTCGACGAAACCAGTTCCATTGGGTCCGTAATATTGAATTATTATCGGATTTCAAATTTTGTATTTTTCGAAGATGTTATGTGAGCACACGACGTGTAAACGCATTGAATTTTTATCGAGATTCAATTTAAATTTAAAATTTAAATTGGTCAATAGCACACCACGTTCTTCCTTAAAACACGCCCCTTTGTTTCAGCCTAGTATCACGCCTAAAATCACGATACCAGATCGTGTACACCATGCCTTCTTCCATTTTTAAATCACCACGTGCCATCCTCCTTCACATTTTAAAATCCCTTTTCAGTTTCAAACGAAAAATCAAATCCTCTGAAATAGAAATGGCCGACACTCCTCTTCAATTCAGAATTAAATCGAACGAAAAAAAAACAGAACGGAATCGAATCTATTTTTTCTGGAATTCGACCAATGGCCTGGGCTCGGCTGTGAGGAGCAGTGAAGATCTGGATGGGGTTTTGGAGCGCGTGTTCCCAGGAGGTCGCGGTGGCGATTTACGTTCGCACGTAGATGGGGATTCGAGCTTGGATTCGTCGAGGAGGCACGAACTTCACGGTGGCAATTAGGGCTTGGGCAACATCGATATGGTCTCGCGACAGTAGTGGCGCGCGTACAAGCGCAGTTTGGGGAGGCAGCAATCTCGGATCGGTGGCAATTGCAGGACGCTTGAGACAGGAGGTGGATCGAGCGGCGGGTTCGAGTGGGGATGGTCGCGTTGCTGGTGAGATTTGGGTTCGGCGATGATGGCCTCGGTTGTGTATAGTGATGACTGCTAGGGTTGGGGTGTCGACAGAACGTAATTTTATTTTAATTATTTTTAGTTTAATTCGAATATAATTTCCCCCAGTGAAGTACAACAGTTCTAGTAATATACACATGAATTATGTATAAGTTTACAATAAGCCATAAATTAATTCTGTTTTAGTTTAATAAATATATATATAAATAAAGGGTAATTACAGTGAGGTTTTTGATTTCGTTTTGCTTTCCAATTAAAACTGAAATTTATATATATGTATAAACGGAAATTGAATTTATAGACATTGTTATAACTTCAAAATCAATGGAATTTGATAAATTGAATATAGAAATTTATTAAAGGAAGTATATTCGCGATCTTGGATAGCGAATTATTCTTTATATAAGAATGTGTAGAAATGTTGAAATGGGTTAAGGAATTTTATTCACGATTTTGGACAGTGAATATATTATTAAATAAAATGGATATGCTTGGGAAAATGAATATTATAAAATGAAGTTAATCGTTTTAACGATGTTTTAAAATGTATTATAAATCGAATACATAGATTTCAACATTCATTGTTGAAATAGACGTTTTCGAGAAATAAGGAAATGGTGGACTATAACACTGTTGTTATAGTAAATGGTTTCCGAAAGGAAATAATTTGTATAGTATTGGGATTTATATATCTATTTTAATTTTGAATCCCTATACTTGTGATTTTGGGTCGTCGTAACGTAGTTTTACGCAACATTCGTTTTGGCCCAAATAAATATGTTTAAGTGAATGTTTTCCTTAAAGAATGAAATATATACTTAATTTCGATTTAAGTATATTGAATGTTTTCCAAGTGTTGAAAATAAATGGATTTGTGAATTACTTATTATTAAATAAGTATGGAAGTGTTTTCCAATATGAAGTGAATATTTTGAGATTTTATCTTTTAAAGATATTGGAAAATGAATATTAGAAATCAATTTGGAAATTGTATATTCATAGATATTTAGGAATTATAAATTCATTATGGAATTTGTAAAAGAAAGGGAAATATGTTTAAAAATAAACATTGATTTATTTTTGAAGTGTGGGAATAAATTTACGGATTTGGAACGTAAATATAAAATAAATCGGTAAGGATTTATTTAATTGGTTTAAATAAACCATTTTGAAATAAAAGTATTTCCGCGTAAGTAAAATGATTGAAATTTGTTTTCAAAGGTTGTAAAGGTGAAAAGTGATTTGAAAATTTGTTTTCAAATGTTGAAGTGTGGAAAAAAAAAATATATATCTTGTAAAGATATTTTGGAAAATAAATAATTTGGAAAATTATTTGGAATCTGGTGATGTTGCACATCTCTATTGATAGTTAAATAACCGACTATCAATATTTACCTTTAAATAGGTGTTTGTTGTGAATTGCTTGAATTTGAATACCACACTTATTTTCAAAATAAGCGCTCACTATTCGGGTTAGCCGGGAAAGGACCTTGGGGTCGTATAACCCATTCCGAATATGTGATACGTCGTAATAGATTGCATTCGATGACCGGTGTTGAAGACCGGATATTTTTGAAAACGGAAGGATTACCGTTGAGTTGCTCTGCATCGGCTGATCTCCGATATAGAGGTTTTATCACCCTTAGTGACGGGAAGTCCGGAGGTGATTAGAAATTATCCGTAATGCAAGGACTTCTTTGTAAGTGCCTTCGGTTCTGTTCGAGCCCGGAACTGACTTGTATGGATTGTATGTCTGACATTACAAATTGAGATATAAGGCTGATTTCTTTCAAATATATTTCTGTTGGTGGCGGAGAATTTATTCTCTTAGCTTAACACCCTTCTCTGAGACGTACGAGCTCAGAGGTTATATAGTTGAAGGTTATTAGTGATATACTCCCAATTTGGTAGTGTGGCATGCTGAGTGTTGCTGTGAAATGATCATTGTTTGATCATTTATGATATGATCATTTGTTTGATCATTTATCTTGGTGATCATTTCTATGATCATTTGTTGACCCGAAGCACAGATTTTGTATAAAGCGTGGCTTTGTGGACGAGACTTCGTCGGACCTCACCCCCCGGAAATGGTCAAAACAGGAAGGATGCAGCAAGGTTATTAGGGGGTAGCGCCCCTTTAGTGTATGTCATTCCTTCTGGATAGAGGTGGTATCATGGAATGGAGCCCAGATACTTAGCCTATGTGGTTACTGCATTATTATTCTTATGTGGTTGTTGGAAATTGAGGATCCTCGGATAGATCGGTTACGATCGGGGGATGACATATTCGTGTTAGTAGTTACCCAGTTAGGGGTAACCCGACCTTGTGTTGGCAGAGATCCCGTTTGGTTCTCGGGGACGTCCTTCCAGAGGCGTTCTCATGTGGCAATGGGAAGTTCCTTGGCCTGGCCATTTGTTGGAAATCCAAAGAAACGATAAGAGATTTGTACGGTTTTAGTTGTAGAACCTGCCATGGAATGTGGCGGTAACCTGCTATTGAACATGGTAGCTATAGTAGGCATAAGTGCGAAATGTCTATGCTGGCTAAGATTTATATCTTTACTTTCGAAATGAATTTTTCCTACACTATGCACTAGTAATAATATCAAATGTTTCTTTTTAATGCGTATCAAGCATCTTTGACTATCATAAGGAGAAATCTCCTCCGATTCTGCGTTTGCATTGTGTGTGTGTGTGTGCGGGAGGCCTTATGGTAGTCTCATTTTTAAAAGCATTGCGAATTGACTTTAAAAACATTCCTCTATTTTGATTTTAAAGATAAATAAACTGTTTTAGTTCTCACACCAGTCACATGACTGACTCGGAGTTTATTGTTCTCCTTCCTAAACTCTGGTTGCCCACCAATTTCCACACGGGCAGCCAAGAGTAAGGTTTATCAGGATATTCTAAAATTCAGGAGTTGCTGGAGGCAAGCTGGATGGCATGGCGTATTACTAGTATATAATATTTCTTTTTCGCTGTTGATGTTGTTTGTTGTTGTACACTCTGATGATGTAATGAAATGTAATGTAATGTAATAACTGATATAGTTCTTTGTTTAAAGATTATTCATTTATTTATTATATGTTGTTCCGCTGCGAATTGTGAGATTCTGATGTTGTTCTGTTATTTCTTTCTGTTCTATTCTATCTTTTTCTTTCTTCTTATACCTCTTTCTTCTTCTTAAAACCCTATGGGTTCATATTTCCGTTCATCTTGAGTTAATCACTGGAGATTAGTGTCTATTCAAGGAGTATGGATTTGCGGGTCTTTACATTTGGTATCAGAGCATATGGTTAAGCGACAACCATGGCTCTGTTGGGTGTTACTAATTAGAGATAGAGTCAGCAGTACTCTAGAATGAGTTTGAGTGTAATAATAAATATGAGCGCGTATTTGTTAGTGAATATGAAATTGTTTTGTATTGTGTTGACTTATCGGTTGAATGTTTATAAATTCTGGTCGGTGCAGTCTAGCTAACTGTGTTGATAGGAGTTTCTAAACTCTTAAACAAGATAAACCGACACAGTATTGTTTTGAATCGGGTAAATAAGATAATTTTGCCCAAAACTATTTTTGTATATAAAAGAAATAATTTTCTGCAAATTATTAGTATATGGATGCATGGTTGTTAGGAAGTATTAAAATTATTACTATTGATTATTGAATATGAAATTGAAATCATAATCAAAAGTTAAGAAATAAATCCATATACCAATGAAATTTAAGAATGTAAATTATAAATGTGACTTATAATTGGAAATAGAATTCCAGAGAAGTATTTAGAAATGTTTTTGCAAGAATTTGGAAATTTTAGAAATTAAATTCCTTTTAGGTTTGGAAATAATTTTCAAAGGTTTTTGGAAAAATGTTTTGAAGGAATGAAAAGCTCTAAACTCTTTAGGTCGCTGAAAATTAATTCCGGTGATGATCGCGACATCATCGGTGTTCATTTTCAGGTTTCCAAAAGAGGAATTGCTGCCAAATTGTTTCAAATGAAAGTTGTTTGGAAAATTTGGGTTTGGTTTTCAAATTTAAAGGATAATTTGAATTGTTTTCAATAATGGTTTTGAAAGGTTGAAAAGACTCTGGAATGCTATACAAAAATATGTATGGAATATTATTAAGTTCAAAATAAATTTGGAGTAATCGAAATGAATTGGAATTGAGTATTGAATTATGGAAATAAATTAAGAATGAATGAATAAATTTACAATTGTAAGTAAATGAAGTAAATTGAATTCATATGGAATTTGAAATCTAGTTTAAATATACGTGGTTATAAACTGAAATTGAAAACTGAATATTGACAACAATTTGAATTGTGCAAGATGAAATGAATTAGAACTTGTAATGAATTAGTGGTTGGAACCAATTAAAAATTGTGCAGTTATGAATAAAAGATAGTTGATAAAAATTCAATATTCAGAAGGTAAATTGAATCCAAATAGAGTTGAAATTGTGAATTGAATTCAAATGAATTTGGAATGCAAAATTGAATGAAAATGAATATATAACTTCAATTGTAAACTAAAAATGAAATAAGAAGCATATATTGAAAATTTTGTAATGAAATGTGCAAAATGGTTTGAATATTGTTATTGGATATTATGGATACTACTGTTAGTAGGATATACAGGTGTATAAAGGAATTGGGATTTTGATTTCAAAGATAAAATTGAATTGCTCGACAAAAAGGTACGTATTTCAATTTCAGTATGAAATTTGATGATTTTCTTCTCCAGCCACTTGGCTTTCTCTTTTCTTTTTGATTCTGAGGGGCCGTGGTGCCATTTTGTAGTCGTACCGGTCGAGCCACGCAAAGGAGACGCTGGCGAAATTTTTCGAAAATTTAGGGTGTTAGAAAATTTTTGAGAAAATTTTGAAAGTTTGAAATTTGAATTTAAATTTAAATTTGAATTGTGAAGTAAACAATATTGTTTGAAACTTATAATTGAAGTAGGAAAGCTAGTTGAAATGATAATGGATCTTTAATAAAAGATTTAGGTTAGTAAGTTGATAAAACTGTTTAGTTTTGGAAAAACTAGTAGACAAGTTAAGGACCATTTTTTCCTAACTTGTAATTTCAGGACGAAATTCTTTTAAGGGGGGAAGATTGTAAGGACCCAGAATTTTGAACAATTTAAATTGAAAATATTTAATTAATTTTAAATATTTAAATGATTGTTTGAATTGAATTTCAAATTATCAGAATGAAATTGGCGATTAAATTATAAAATTTAATCTATTGAAAGTTGAATAAAAATTTGAATCTTCAATTTTAAGCTAATTAAAAAATATTTCAAAGGATTGTAAAATCCATATTGATAATATTGAAGATTATAGAAGCTTCAGAATTTAATTTGAAAGTGAATTGTTCAGTTTTGAAATTATATCGTTTGAATCAATATTTAAAAAGAGCCGTCCGAGGCACAGTCTCGGAATTCGACGAAACCAGTTCCATTGGGTCCATAATATTGAATTATTATCGGATTTCAAATTTCGCATTTTTCGGAGATGTTATGTGAGCACACGACGTGTAAACGCATTGAATTTTTATCGAGATTCAATTTAAATTTAAAATTTAAATTGGTCAACAGCACACCACGTTCTTCCTTAAAACACGCCCCTTTGTTTCAGCCTAGTATCACGCCTAAAATCACGATACCAAATTGTGTACACCATGCCTTCTTCCATTTTTAAGTCACCCCGTGCCATCCTCCTTCACATTTTAAAATCCCTTTTCACTTTCAAACGAAAAATCAAATCCTCTGAAATAAAAATGGTCGACACTCCTCTTCAACTCAGAATTAAATCAAATGAAAAAAAAACAAAACGGAATCGAATCAATTTGTTCTGGAGTTTGATCAATGGCCTGGGCTCGGCTGTGAGGAGCAGTGAAGATCTGGATGGGGTTTTGGAGCACGTGTTCCCAGGAGGTCGCGGCGGCGATTTACGTTCTCACGTAGATGGGGATTCGAGCTTGGATTCGTCGAGGAGGCACGAACTTCACGGTGGCAATTAGGGCTTGGGCAACATCGATTTAGTCTCGCGACAGTAGTGGCGCACGTACAAGCGCAGTTTGGGGGGGAGCAATCTCGAATCGGTGGCGATTGCAGGAGGCTCGAGACAGGAGGTGGATCGAGCGGCGTGTTCGAGTGGGGATGGTCGCGTTGCTGGTGAGATTTGGGTTCGCCGATGATTGCCTCGGTTGTGTATAGTGATGACTGCTAGGGTAAGGGTGTCGACAAAAGGTAATTTTATTTTATTATTTTTAGTTTAATTCGAATATAATTTTCTCCAGTGAAGTACAATAGTTCTAGTAATATACACATGAATTATGTATAAGTTTACAGTAAGCCATAAATTAATTCTGTTTTAGTTTAATAAATATATATATATATATATATATATATAAATAAAGGGTAATTATAGTGAGGTATTTGATTTCGTTTTGCTTTCCAATTAAAAATGAAATATATATATATATATATGTATATCACAGTGACGATTTGGTTATTAAAAAAAAAGTTAGTTTGAGAATCAGTTCGAATTATAAATTTTTATTTTGAAAAGAAAATCATTTGTTAATTTAAATTATCAAATAAAAGCTTGTTTAAAAATTAAAAGTGTTATTTTAAAATAAAATAACGGGTTAATTTAAAGTATTCAAATATTAATTAACTTGTATAATATTTATACAAGGTTTAAAAATCGAGAAAACAAGCCGGAAATGGAAATGAGTTGGAAATGGACTGCAAATAAAAAGCTAAGGTGAGAACTTCTCACTCAAAATTTAAAGTTGGATTTGCAGTTATTGATTGATTGCTGTTTGGTTGTGATATTAGATATAGTAGGATATATCTATATATATAGCAATATATATATTGGCATATGTATACATTAGAGTTGTTGACTTCCCGCATTATATAGCGGATGAGACCCTATTGCGCAGCCTTTTAAGCGGATAATATTTTATAAATCCCATATACCGCGATATTCCGTCTTGAAGCGGAATTGGTATTGTGCTAACATCTCTGGATGCAGGGAAACAGGTTGGAGGGATCCAACTGGATTCCGCAACCGTATTTATTTATTTATATATATTGTGATATTTGTTGTTTATCATATGATGATATATGATGTTTGGATGCTGTGATTGATTTGTTTGGTGTGTTGCATCACTGGACCTATTTTAAAGTTTTAAAAATGTTAAGATAATGATTTCCAATATAAAAGGATTTTTAAAGTGATTTTTTGAAAGTATATGTTTCATTAAAATTTTGAATTGATTTATTTTAAATAAATAAACGTTATAATTTTTATTGTTATAAAAGTTATTATTTTTGGAAAAAAATACTTAAGTACCAATTTGGAGTTATTTAAACCTTAAATAACGATTTGTAAATTATTGAAAGGATTGGTTTATTTAAAATTGGGACTTTTAAATTATTATAAACAATTTATATAAAAGATTTATAAAATTGATATTTATAAATTAAAATATTGGAATTATAAAATGAGTTTTTTATAAGTGTTTAAATGAAATATAAAATGGATTTAATTGAAAATTATAGATTTAAAAATTGTGAAGATTACAAAATGAATAGATGTTCTAAAATAAAAGATTTATAAGTAATTAACTTATAAACTGGATTTTGGGCATTTAAATGGGATATTAATAGAAATTGTTAATAAAGGAGATTTTATAAGTTGAAGTTGTTATAAAATTTAAATGAATCTTATAAGTAATAAGATTTATAATTTGTGAAGTTTTAAAAGAACGATTTTGTAAATAAATGGATTATAAGCATTTAACTTATAATACGGACTTTTGGTATATAATTGAGTTATATAAATTGAATTGGATTAATAAAAGAGATTTATAAATCGAAGTTTATAAATAGAAATGGAATTTATAGACATTGTTATAAATTCAAAATCAATGGAATTTGATAAATTGAATATAGAAATTTATTAAAGGAAGTATATTCGCGATCTTGGATAGCGAATTATTCTTTATATAAGAATGTGTAGAAATGTTGAAATGGGTTAAGGAATTTTATTCACGATTTTGGACAGTGAATATATTATTAAATCAAATGGATATGCTTGGGAAAATGAATATTATAAAATGAAGTTAATCGTTTTAACGATGTTTTAAAATGTATTATAAATCGAATACATAGATTTCAACATTCATTGTTGAAATAGACGTTTTCGAGAAATAAGGAAATGGTGGACTATAACACTGTTGTTATAGTAAATGGTTTTCGAAAGGAAATAATTTGTATAGTATTGGGATTTATATATCTATTTTAATTTTGAATCCCTATACTAGTGATTTTGGGTCGTCGTAACGATGTTTAACGCAACATTCGTTTTGGCCCAAATAAATATGTTTAAGTGAATGTTTTCCTTAAAGAATGAAATATATACTTAATTTTGATTTAATTATATTGAATGTTTTCCAAGTGTTGAAAATAAATGGATTTGTGAATTACTTATTATTAAATAAGTATGGAAGTGTTTTCCAATATGTAGTTAATATTTTGAGATTTTATCTTTTAAAGATAATGGAAAATGAATATTAGAAATCAATTTGGAAATTGTATATTCATAGATATTTAGGAATTATAAATTCATTATGGAATTTGTAAAAGAAAGGGAAATTTGTTTAAAAATAAACATTGATTTATTTTTGAAGTGTGGGAATAAATTTATGGATTTGGAACGTAAATATAAAATAAATCGGTAAGGATTTATTTAATTGGTTTAAATAAACCATTTTGAAATAAAAGTATTTCCGCGTAAGGAAATGATTGAAATTTATTTTCAAAGGTTGTAAAGGTGAAAAGTGATTTGAAAATTTGTTTTCAAATGTTGAAGTGTGGAAAATATATATATATATATCTTGTAAAGATATTTTGGAAAATAAATAATTTGGAAAATTATTTGGAATCTGGTGATGTTGCACATCTCTATTGATAGTTAAATAACCGACTATCAATATTTACCTTTAAATAGGTGTTTGTTGTGAATTGCTTGAATTTGAATACCACACTTATTTTCAAAATAAGCGCTCACTATTCGGGTTAGCCGGGAAAGGACCTTGGGGTCGTATAACCCATTCCGAATATGTGATACGTCGTAATAGATTGCATTCGATGACCGGTGTTGAAGACCGGATATTTTTGAAACGGAAGGATTACCGTTGAGTTGCTCTGCATCGGCTGATCTCCGATATAGAGGTTTTATCACCCTTAGTGACGGGAAGTCCGGAGGTGATTAGAAATTATCCGTAATGCAAGGACTTCTTTGTAAGTGCCTTCGGTTCTGTTCGAGCCCGGAACTGACTTGTATGGATTGTATGTCTGACATTACAAATTGAGATATAAGGCTGATTTCTTTCAAATATATTTCTGTTGGTGGCGGAGAATTTATTCTCTTAGCTTAACACCCTTCTCTGAGACGTACGAGCTCAGAGGTTATATAGTTGAAGGTTATTAGTGATATACTCCCAATTTGGTAGTGTGGCATGCTGAGTGTTGCTGTGAAATGATCATTGTTTGATCATTTATGATATGAACATTTGTTTGATCATTTATCTTGGTGATCATTTCTATGATCATTTGTTGACCCGAAGCACAGCTTTTGTATAAAGTGTGGCTTTGTGGACGAGACTTCGTCGGACCTCACCCCCCGGAAATGGTCAAAACAGGAAGGATGCAACAAGGTTATTAGGGGGTAGCGCCCCTTTAGTGTATGTCATTCCTTCTGGATAGAGGTGGTATCATGGAATGGATCCCAGATACTTAGCCTATGTGGTTACTGCATTATTATTATTATGTGGTTGTTGGAAATCGAGGATCCTCGGATAGATCGGTTACGATCGGGGGATGACATATTCGTGTCAGTAGTTACCCAGTTAGGGGTAACCCGGCCTTGTGTTGGCAGAGATCCGGTTTGGTTCTCGGGGACGTCCTTCCAGAGGCGTTCTCATGTGGCAATGGGAAGTTCCTTGGCCTGACCATTTGTTGGAAATCCAAAGAAACAATACGACACTTGTACGGTTTTAGTTGTAGAACCTGCCATGGAATGTGGCGGTAACCTGCTATTGAACATGGTAGCTATAGTAGGCATAAGTGCGAAATGTCTATGCTGGCTAAGATTTATATCTTTACTTTCGAAATGAATTTTTCCTACACTATGCACTAGTAATAATATCAAATGTTTCTTTTTAATGCGTATCAAGCATCTTTGACTATCATAAGGAGAAATCTCCTCTGATTTTGCGTTTGCATTGTGTGTGTGTGCGGGAGGCCTTATGGTAGTCTCATTTTTAAAAGCATTGCGAATTGACTTTAAAAACATTCCTCTATTTTGATTTTAAAGATAAATAAACTGTTTTAGTTCTCACACCAGTCACATGACTGACTCGGAGTTTATTGTTCTCCTTCCTAAACTCTGGGTGCCCACCAATTTCCACACGGGCAGTCAAGAGTAAGGTTTATCATGATATTCTGGAATTCAGGAGTTGCTGGAGGCATGCTGGATGGCATGGCGTATTACTAGTATATAATATTTCTTTTTCGCTGTTGATGTTGTTTGTTGTTGTACACTCTGATGATGTAATGAAATGTAATGTAATGTAATAACTGATATAGTTCTTTGTTTAAAGATTATTCATTTATTTATTATATGTTGTTCCGCTGCGAATTGTGAGATTCTGATGTTGTACTGTTATTTCTTTCTGTTCTATTCTATCTTTTTCTTTCTTCTTATACCTCTTTCTTCTTCTTAAAACCCTAAGGGTTCGTATTTCCGTTCATCTTGAGTTAATCACTGGAGATTAGTGTCTATTCAAGGAGTACGGATTTACGGGTCTTTACAGCTTTAGAAAAGGGAAATTTGAAATTGAATTTAGTTTGAATAGAATGTATCTCATTTAAGTCTTGAAAATTATTTTGGATAATATGGTTTGAAAAGTTGTGATACAAGTTATATGATATATATATATGGTTTTTAAGCCATCTTTAAAGTATTTTAAAAGTATTATTTTGGGAATTTAAACTTAACCGAAGTATATACTTTAAAAGATATAACTTATGCATATTTGATCGGATTTTTCCGAAACGAAAAGGGTTGTTTTTCAAATAATAATAACTTTCATATAAAGAAAGGATTTCCAATTTATGTAGAAAAGATTTAAAATTTGAAATATAATTGTCGTGAAAGCTATGAATTGAATCTTTGATTTAAAGATTGGTTGAATTAATCCAATTTGAAAGGGAAATTATTTAGAAAGGCTATGAATGAATCTTTGTGGAAGATGGGTGAACTTTGTGAAAGTGAACCTTTTTGTTTAAAGATTTGAAAATGTTGATTTGTTTAAATCATTTGAAAGAAAAGTTTTGGGCTAAAAAGTTGTGACTTAACTAATGTCCCAATATCCATATTTTTTTAAAATTGAACGCTCATTATTCAGTTTAGCCGGGAAAGGACCATGTGTCATATAACCAATTCCGAATAATGATACGACGTTATGGATCGCATTTGAAGACCGGTGATGAAGAACGGGCATTTTCGAGAACGAAAGGATTACCCGTCGAATGACTCTACAGTGAGTAGCTACGGTATAGAGATCTCCATATATGATTTGGTTTCCGATCGGGATTATGAATACCCGGATTGCAAGGGCTTCTTTGTGAAGTGCCTTTGGTTCTTTTCGAACCCGGAACAGACTTGTATGGATGTGTGTTTGAATTTACACTTTAAGATGTAAAGCTGGTTTCTACCAAATACATTTCTAATTGGTGGCAGAGAATTTATGCTCTTAGCTTAACACCCTTCTCAGAGACGTACGAGCTTAGAACTTATGTAGTTGATGGTTACTAGTGATATATTTCCAATTTGGTAATGTGGCATACGAATTGCTGCTGATCAATTGTTGATCGAAGCATGACTTTGTGTAAAGCGTAGCTTTGTGGACGAGACTGCATCAGAACCTCACAATCCAGAAATGGACGAAACTGGAAGAATGCAGCAAGGTTATTTAGAGGTCATGCCCCAAGAGTATGTCCATTTCTTCTGGGTAGAGGTGGTATCATGGTATGGAGCCTAGATATTTAACCTACGTGGTTACTACAAATTTATTACTTTGTGGTTGTTGGTGTCGAGTGCTGGGATAAAGGTTGGTTACGATCGGGAATGGCACACTTGTAGGTGTTACTTCCGGGCAGGGGTAACCCGGCCTTGATTTGGTACAGGTCTGGATAGGTTCTCAGGGCGTCCCTCTAGAGGCGTACCCAAGTGGCAATAGGAAGTTCCTTAGCCTGAACATTTGTTGGAAATCCAATCACCAATACGCGCCTTATACGGTTTTGGTTGTAGAACCTTCCATTTAACATGGTAGCAATAGTAGGCATACTATAATGGTACGTATTCCGGCTAAGATTAATATTGTACTTTTGAAAGGTTTTCTGCACCATGCACTAATAATAATATCGAAAGGATTTTGTGTAGTAAGTATAACAACCCGGAATTTTGGAGATTACCGTTAATATTAAATTATAATGCAAATTATAATTTACTATTGTTTTCAAAAAAGAATTGGATACTAAAATGAGGGACTATATTGTTTATTTCATATAAACAATATCTTGATGAATATAATTTGTAATTTGAATTTTAAATAAGTCATATTATTTTGTTTGAAGCCTATTTCAACATTTGATGGTTGAATAAAGTGTAAATGATGAAATAAAGTTTTCAAAATTTTATTTGTGGATTTAAATTAAAAATAATAATTGTGATGGTTTATTTTTAGTTAATTAGTAATATTGGAATTTTATTCCAATGTTAGCCTTCTATTGTAAAATAAAAGGAATAATATGAAGAAAATAAATTTAGAAGTGTAATTAGGCTTGGAATGATGTATTAATGTTATAAAAATGTTAAAACAATTTAATACATTCATTAGACTTAGAAATAATTTTTTTTTGGTTGAAATGGATGAAAATAGTGATTTTTCACTAAAAATGGGAATATTGGTAGATATTGTTAAAAAATTGTGTTATATGGGGAAAACAATATTTTTAATTGGAAAAAAATAATTTGATGATTAAAAAGTGTTAGAATGATTTATTACAATTTATTTGACACGAACGAATTTTTTTTAAAGTTATTGGATTAAAAATAGTGTTTTTACACTAAAATGGTGTAATTTGTAAAATATTGTTAAAATAGGGTTTTATTTATAAAAATAACTTTTTATTGTCGAAATTAATTTTCTTTATATAATAACAATTTTTTTGCAAACAGCTTGTTGTAGATATTTTATTTGGTTAAAAATGAGAAAACTAGTGTTTAAATTGATTAAATAGGTTAAATATGTACATAACATAGGAATTTCTCTAAGTATATTAGTCTTGGGCTTATTTAGATAAGGTTTGAATCCATTAACTCTCTCTAGAACCATCTAGGAAAGAGGAAATAGGTCCACGTACCTTTTTTTTCTCATCTTCCTCCCTGAAACAAAAGTCAAAGTAAATAGAGAGAAAGAAAAATAATGGCTTTCCCTAATTAAATCTCAATTGCACTCAATTTCGTTGTTAATTCAAGAAGAACTTCACCAAAATAAGAATAGATTAAGGACTTCACCTTCAAGATCCAATCTTTCTTCACATATTTGGATGATTTCTACCTAAAATCAAAGGTGAGTTTAAAACTTACATTTTCTAACTTCGATTAAGATTTCAAGGTAAGAAATCTCAATTTTGTTTGTTGCATGTTTATTTGTGAAACTGCCGTCAGTTAATTAGGCATATCTCTTTCATTTTAAGTCAGAATTCGATAATTTTAGTTGTTTTGGAAAGCATAGACATAGATCTACAAGTTTCATGCTTTGATTTTTCTAAAAATTTTGAAGTTTGCTTCATCAAAATCGTGCTTGTGTGTTGCTGTCCCGAGAGCAAATTGACAGCAGCAACAATCATAGGCCAGAGAAGTGTTTTAGCCATAAGTATTTCATTTCTTATCCAATTTAGGTCAAATTTTTTTCTAGTAAACACATTCAATAAGAAGAAATTTAGCTTCTGGTTTCATTTTGATATTTTACTATTTGACTTACCTAAAACGAATTTGTAAGCAGAAGTATAGTTATTTCTTTGAACAGAATTTCCTGAGTTTGAACTGGTATTGTTTGAGCTATATTTTTCATGATTTGGTCGGAATTCGATAATTTTTAATTTTGTGGAAAGCACAATTCATGTATTACAACTTTCATTAATTGAGTTTTCTGTAATTTTGAGGTTAGCTATGTTAAAATTGATTTTTTTTACTGCTATCCCGAGAGCAAAACTATTATTTTCTCTGTGTTTTAAACTGAAATGACATTAGCTTTAACTTCTTTGTTTCTAATCCTAATTGATAATTTTGGATGTTATGGAAAGATAAGGTCATGATCTATAAGTTTCATTCATTATGTTTTCTGTAATTTTGAAGTTTTCTTGGTCGAAATTATGATTGTATGTAGCTGTCTTGAGAGCAAAATGGCAGCAACAACAATCGTTGACCTTAGAATTGTATTAGCTCGTTTTGCTCTCATTCTATTCGGTTTTGATGATATTTTGAGAGCTATGATGCTTATCAGTAGGCTAGCTATATTTGGAGAATTTGAAATTCAAATTTAAATGAAATTCTAATTGATTTTGGGTTAAATTTGAATTGAATTCATATTGAATTCAAGTTATCGGTTTCGAGATATCCCTATTAGTTTTCATTGCTTTCGAAAACGGTTTTCACTAAACCATTTTTGAAATACATGGACATTTCAAATTATTATTACATAGTATTTTTTTCAATTATTTTTCTAAATAAAGATAGACTATTTCGTATAATAAAGGAATTTCAAGTATTGTTTTTAATAATCGTTTTCGGAAAATCTTTTTAAATTTCTATTTTCTCTAATAAAATTATTTTATAAACAAAATTACTTATTTTTATGAATTTTGAACGTATAAGAAAGGCAATTAAATAGAAAAGTAAAACATATGGTATGGGATACGTGGATTTGCTTTATCGCTTAATATCGGACTTATACGATCGAAACCATTTTGATGAACTGTTGGAAACGATTTAAGATGTTATTAAGTTTTAGGTAGATTATATGGTCCAAGAACACCAATTTAGGAGTATATTCGACGAAGGACCATTTCAAGATGTGCTTCTTAATCGCCGATGGAATGAGGTGAACTAAGAGCTAGAAATTTCTATTTGGAATTATGGTTATAAATAACCATCTAGATGTTATTTTTACTTGACGATGAGATGAAGTAAGCTTCTTTATGACAATTTTACGATGTTGAGATGTATTGTGATAATTTTTACTTGTCGATGAGATGAGACAAGTCACGATGCCACTAGTACTTGTCAATAAGATGAGACGATTATGTTATTGTATTTACTCGCCAATGAGATGAGGCTGAGTCTATTTTCCTGATGTTTATGATGTTTTACTAGTGTGGTACTAACTAAAGGCCAGCAAACCGTTAGGTGCGAACGTATGGTATGGGACATACGTTAACATCTATTGGGTTCCTATCTGAGAAGTTGAGATACATTAATGATGTTTACTAGTACTACAAACCACGGGTCAGACCGAGTAGTTTCAGGTATCATCTGTTGGGCTTAGCTTGAAGTTGATGTCGGATATCTTCTCTTCTTTCGCTTGAGTAGTTTATTTCTTCCGCATACTCTGATGTTTTTACATTTGATGTACGTGGTGTGGTCGTGTACCACCTTTATTGTATTCATATTGTATTGCACTAAACATGCATCAGTGTATATGTATATATATGATGTTGATTACTGTTCTGTGATGTGCTTTACATTTAGTTATTGTATTTTGTTATGATCGATCCGTTAGCCATCTATAGTTTTGGATTAAGCATTTACTGTGTATGTCAATTAACTTTAGTTGAAAAGAAAAATTATATTTCATTTATCGACGTATTCGGTAGTTGTTTAAGACAAAATTATAGATGGTCGCCCTTAACTAGTCATATTCTCCGCTTTAGTAGATGGAATCACTTGTTAATTCTCTTTGCTAAGGTCGGTCTCGAGGTAGGGCATTACAGTAAGCATGTTTGACTATCATAAGGAGAAATCTCCTCCAATTGTGCATTTGCATTGTGTGTGTGGCGGGAGGCCTTATGGTAGTTTCATTTTCAACAAAAGCATTGCGGATTTCATTTTAATTTTTTTTGTTCAAACCAAATGTTTTTGTTTGCTCACACCAGTCTCATGACCGACTTGGAGTTTATTGTTCCCTTTCTAATCTCTATGTGTCCATAATTTTCCACACGGGCAGCACAGAGTCAAGTTAGCCGTAGATTTTGAAGCTTAGTGGAATCTGAATCTAGAAGATAATGGTTTTGGAAGCTTTTGGAAGTCTTTGAAGTTTTTTGAGCCTTTGGTTTGGAGATCTTTTTGAAGCCTTTTGGATTTGATGGTCTTTAGAAGACCTTAGCAAAGTTGCAGTATTGAATTCTCTTGAAGACTTTGTTAATCTTAATGTATTTCCGCTGTGGTGTTGGGTTGTTGTTATTAAATGATGTATCTGACAGTGTATCTATGTTGTATATGAATGTAATCATCCTTTGTTTCCACTGTGATGTTATGATTTATCATTTAATGTTGTTATAAGCTCCGGCGATACGGATTCCGATGTCGATTGCCGAGCATCGAGTTCGGGTCGTCACAACAACCATCTCATAAAAGAATACACATCATGATAACATAAGAGTCGACTACTCAAAAAGTACGATATCCAAGCCAAAATGATAAAGCCTAACAAAAGCCATCAAAATGATCCAAGGGAAGCAGCAATCCATACCTAACCTGCAACTCGCTCTGACCCGAGTGAAAAGCACACACGGGTCAGGTAAGCTAGAACATATCAGTAGTAAGGATCTTAGTAATAAGTGGAAGGGTGAGAATCACTCTGTTTTTGCCAACGGAACGACATATTATTCATCATATCATTCGTAAGAAAGGGGACATTGATGATTTATCTATCTATTTCAAGGGAATTCAATAAGTTAAATGCATATGGTTTCTCTTAAGGACATCTATAAGTAAAGTGGATAAGGGATGTGAACCATATAATAACTTCATAAAGAAACATCAAATCATCATAATCTATCACAATAAGAGTTAAACGCAATCATAATCAAAATCACCATATTGCATAGTATAAATGTAGCATATATCATGCTCAAGGCCGTATTCAAACAACAACATCACAAAAAGGTGAAATCGAACATCAAAAAACTTCATAGAAAATTGCACGTGCTTTTCATCTTGACTAGTACTACTATTATTTGGTACCATTCATCGTGATGACTTGGGGTCACATAACATTATAACATCGTAATCATCTTGATTAACTATAGTAGGGAATATCATGATGACACCCAGTCACAAATCCCAGGTAATGACATCGTTATGATTAGAGTCTAGTAATAGCATCATAAACATCGTACTGACTCTAATCGTGTACTCGGTCTATAATACTAAAAACATCTTGAATGTGTCTCAACCTCTCGAATAGGAACCCGATAGGCATGAACATACGTCCCGTATAAGTTCGCACCTATTGGTTTACTAATCGTTTGTTGATGCCATATTAGTAAACCAAAATAAAACATCATCAAATAAACAACTCGCCATATCTCCTTGTCATGTATGAAGAACATCGTGATGGTCATTTCTAACCATAATCGCAAATTAAAGTTTTAACAACAAAAATTGCCTCTTTTCATCGACAATTATAAGAAAACTGCACCTAGATTGGTTCGTCGAATATGCTCAAAAAGAGTAGTTCTCGGACTAGCAACCTTCGCCATAATTAGGCAACCTCTAAATCCTCTCAAATATCACTTCACGTTGGTTTCGATCGTACAAATTCGATATTAAGCGATAAAGCAAAAATATATGTCCCACACCACGTATTTTTACTAAATCATTTAATTCTCATTCTTATACATCGAAATTCACAAGAGTAAACTAAAATATACTTAAAATAATTTTATAGAGAAAATAGGATTTTTAAACAATTTTGAGAAATTTATATATATGAGCTTTATAAGGCAAAACCCTTATTTAAATAAATTATCTATTTATAAAATTGTTTAAATACTAACTAAAAATCCTTTAAAATGACTTAAAAACATTTTCTTTCCAAACCATGATTTTTAATAAATTTTACAAAATTCATTTGAAAGCAAAAACAATTAAAACCATCAAATTCTCCAAATAGCGATATTTACCGATATTTGAATTTAAATATAATCTAAATAAAATTTAAATTCCAAATTTCTTCAAAACTAAGCTAATCCATTATCGAATATCATAGCTTCAAAATCCATCGTCAAACTATTCAATTCAATAATCAATTAACTCAAAAACTGCAGCGAAAACAAACGAAGAATGCTACAAATTGAAAATCTTATTTCTGGCCAAATTTGATGTTGTGTTTTAGATAACAAAACTGCCCAGAATTGAAAAAAAATAGAATCAATAAACTTTAGCACATGGAAAACAACATAATAAAATTACACAGTATTTAACTGCAAGATAAGAAAGTTATGTTTTTTCTAAATGACACTTTTTAAACACAAAACTGAACTCGACCGCAAATCTAGCTTCTAGCCAACTTTAACAATGTGTTTCAGATATCAAAACAGCCCAAAATTGAATAAAAAATTGCAAAAAAGAAATTTAGTACATGGAAAACAACATACTAGAATTTGACAGCAGTTTGCAGCAAGATGAGAAAGTTAGGTTTTTTTCTAAAATAGCACTTTTCAAACACAAAACTGAACTCAGCTGCAAATCTAGTTTCTATCCAGCTTTGACGATGTGTTTTAGATATCAAAATTGCCCGGAATTGAATAAAATTTGTCAAAATAAACTTTAGGTCATGGACAACAACATGCTAAAATTTGACAGCATTTCGCAGCAGCATGAGTAAGTTATGATTTTTCTAAAATGGCACTTTTCAAACACAGAACTGAACTCAGCTGCAAATATAATTTCTAGCCAACTTTGACGATGTGTTTTAGATGTTAAAACTGCTTAGAATTAAACAAAAATATGCAGGAATAAACTTATTTAGCACATGGACAACAATATATTAATATTTGACAGAATTTCGCTGCAAGATCAGAAAGTTATGATTTCTCTAAATTGACGCTTTTCAAACACAAAAATGAACAAAAAGACTCAAAAATTTACATACGGACTTCGCTAAAACCAAGAAATTCATATTCTAGATGACTTAATATAAGAGATTTTGCTTAACTAATGGTTTTAGCAAGATGTAGCAGCAGTTTGGTAGCAAAGATTGAAGATTTAGCTGAGATTTGAGCTACAGGAACCTGGAGCTAGCATAAAAGAGACATGCAGACAATGATATAGCAATTAGAAACATACAATAGTAAAATTTTAGATTTTTGATAGATTAGAGAATTTATAAGGATGGAGATTACCTGTATCTTAGTATTTAACTTGAATCTTAGTACTTAGTTCACAAGGATATTGATATAATTTGATTTTCATTAAAATGGAGCCATTGTTTTCTCTTGAGAAGCTTTTTGAGGAAGATGGTTTAGTATAAGGAGAAAAATGTCGTATCTCAATAGAAGGATCTAGATAATGGGCAAATGGGCAACTAATTATGCTCTTTAAACCCATTTTAACACTTAGTGTATTTTTGAGTTGTTGTTTACAAGTTTAAACTTGTTTTCTACATATGTTAGACATATAAATTCCAATTTACACGAAACAAATTGCATTTTTCACGTTTTAACGAAGGGAATGTGTTAGTAATGTTAAAAACAAATATTTTCAATTAAAAATATTATTTTCACAATTTAATACCAGTTATTTTCCAGTATTCACATTAATAGTGAAAAATCACTATTTTCATCATTTTCCACAGATAAAAATTTATTCCTAAGTCCATTAACGTATATAAAAGTGCTTTTAACATTTTTATAGCTTTAAAACATTATTTCAAACGTAATTATACCATAAAAATTTATTTTCTTTGTTGTTATCCTTTTATTTCAGGATAAAAGACTAATATTGGAATAAAATTTCAATGTTATAAATTTTAACCTAATAATTTATTTTCATCCTTTATTATCATTCTATACAACCAATAAAGTGTTTTAAACTTTATTTCCAATTTGTTTACACTAAAAACACATCTCTTAATGCAAATCTTGTTTATTTTAAATAGTCAATATTATCATTAATTTATTCCATCTATAAACTCATAATCCACATATTTAATTATAATTTACATTGTATTTCAATATTTCGGTAATCTCCAAAATCCTGGGTTTTACAGTTTGCTCGTATGATCTAAAAATGCCTAGAAATAATTTAATTGAATATAATTCAAATAGTCGATTTAAAAGGCTATCTTCCACATACGGTTGAATTAGGTTTCGAAACTTGTTTGATTGGGTTTGGAACGACGGTATAACATTAGGAACGTCAGGCGGCACGCCTCGATAGGAGTTTGAAGTTTTGAGTTTTTTAAGCGAGATGTTTTGAGAAATAAATAATATTATACATAATTTCATAGTCAACTATTCTATCTCTCAAACACCCAATAACTGGTCAATCTTATACTTAAAGCCTTCTCCTTTACTTTTAAAGTCGTGAATTTCCTTATCTTCAGTCAGACTGTGACGACCAAGAATTTTTGGATGTTCAAGATTAGAATATTTAATTGATTTTAAATATTTAAAAATTAATTTTTAACTTGAATTGAAATATCACTGGTTATTTGATAATTAAATTATTGAATTAAATTATTTGAAGCTGGGTGAAATATGAAAACCAGAGTTTTAAGCCTGTTAAAAATAAGTTGAAGGTTTGTAAAATTTATATTGATAGTTTTGATGATAATAAAAGCTTTTAAATTGAAATTGGATGTGATTCGTTCGTTTCTAAAAATATATCGTTTAAAATTGATATTTAAATAGCTTTCCGAGAAACAGTCTCGGAATTCGACGAAACTAGTTCCATTGGATCCATAATATTGTATTATTATCGGATTTCAGTTTTCGTAGTGTTTGGGGTTGTTGTGTGAGTCTACGACATATAAACGCGCTGAATCTATATCGAAAATTCAATATAACAACTGAATCCAAAAAGTTATCTACTCCATACGATCGAATTAGGACTCGAAACCTTTTCCATTGCGTTCGGAATAGGGTTATAACATTATAAACGTCTAGCGGCACGCCTCGATAGGAGGTCAAGTTTTTAAGTTGCATTTATCGGAACCGCTTGAATTTGAAATTTAAATTGAATATTTATATTAGTCAACTGCAGTTAAAATTATTTCACATCAGAGCTTTTTTTGTTTCACCTCAAATCACTGTAGCCTTCTTTTACATGCTTCCCTCTTTTTAAAACACCACGTTCCGTTCATTTCAAACAGCCGTTCCTTTTCACGCTCTCTCCTCCCATTCTTTTCATTTTTCAAATCGAAAAACATCAAAGAAATAATGAAAGCCCAGATTGAAAAAAGAGGCCGAATAAAAAAAGAAGAGAGAGGGCACGCTCGATCCTTTCGCAATCGACGATGGGAGAGCGCAGGTTGAAGGGGCTCGCGATGCCAGGTTGTAGGCGACCAAGGTTATCGAGCGGCGTTCAATGGTGATGCGAAGAGAAGTTGAGTTGGATGGCGCGTGAGCTGGAGGCGAACTCGCGATCGCGTGTCGAGCTAGGGTTTCTCGAGGCAGCACAGTGCAGAGTTGTTCAACGGTGACGTAAAGGCGACGAGCTGTGGTGACCGAAGGTGGAGGCAGAGATGGAGGTGAACGACAAGCCAAAGAGAGGCATTCGTTCTTTTCCTTTTTTTCCGGTTAATAAAAAAAGAGGGAAAAATGTATATACATATACAGGTTAAATGAATTAAAATAGTCGAGACTATCCTCTGCAAGAAAATAAATTATTTGATAAAGTGAAATAATTAAGCATACAGTTTGAAACTTATAGCTAATTAGTTTGGTTATTTACTGGAAATGTATATATACATACAGTTTAAATATATATATAATAATAATTAGACAATTAGATTTAAAATGGTTTGTTTTTAAATTAATTTAGTAGATATGATTTTAAAAAGGAAAAAAATGGATGTTGTAGGAATAGTGCCTTTGGTTCCGTTCGAACCCGGGACAGACTTGTATGGATGAATGCTTTCGTAACATCGTCAGGTGGACAGTGGGCGTTCTAAGTGAAACGTTCTAAAAGGTAACGCTTAGCCTCAAGCCTCATCAACCGGGAATGATTGAAAATCAGGGGTTATGCAGCAAGGCAATGTGGGTAGCACCAATTAGGGTTAGGTCATCCATGTCTACATGTCCCTTTTTATTCGGCTTAGTGGTGCGGTTGTTGATCGCAACCGTGGGGTGATCTTACTCGGGATTATCCAGTAAGGGGTAGTCCCGACCTTGTGTTGCAGGGGATCGGGCATGGTCCTCGGTACACTGATCTAGACTAGGTACTATAAAGGTGGTACCCTAGTGCCTAGTCATTAGTTGGAAATCCATTCTCCCTAGGAGCCTTTTACGAGTTCTATTTGTATAACCCACTTTGTGGCTAGTAGATGGAATTTAATAGATTAACAATTTCGGCTATTTTAATAAGTATTTGTATATAGACTCTATTATAATATCAGAGGATTTTATAAGAAAGTGTTTTAGCTATCGTAAGGTAAAAACCCAACATGTTTATTTGTGGTGTCGTCTTATGAGATGCTTTTGTTTTCAAAATAATTTTGAAACTTTAATAATCAATTTGAGTGTGGTTTTCTCACGCTGGTGTTCCAGGCTGACTCGGCTGTTATTTAACTATAATGCTCGGGTCAGACCGAGTATTATAGAATAGAGGATATGATGCTGTGGAGCTTAGAAGACGAGCTGGATGGCGATATGTACTTCCGTACTTGATCATCGTTCCGTTGTGTATTCAGTTTTAAGGACAAGTTTATATGACTGTCCAGTTGTATGTTATTGAGGTTGTTGAACTCTGATGATGTATTTTGATGATGTATATATATATATATAAAACAGATATAGTTTTCTTTTGTGTACAGATCTGTTATTGTCTATTATATTTTATTCCGCTGCAATGGTTAGATTCCGACGTTGTTTTCTATCTTCTTCTTCTACCTCTTCTTCTTTAACCCAAATGGTTCGTATTTCTGTTCATCTTGAGTTCATTGATGTAGAATAGTGTCGACTAAAGGGGTATGGATTTGCGGGTTGTTACATTTGGTACCAGAGCTTAGGTTGGTGATAACCTTGGCTTTGGTGGGAATTACTCATTGAAAATAGAGTCCGTAATATTCTAGAATGAGTTTGAGTGTATTAATAGATATTAGCGTATTTGTTAGTGAATATAAATTGTTTTAACTATTGTATTAACTTATTGATTGGGTGGAATAAGAATTCTGATCGAGTAAGTTGGCCGCTATTGGAGAAGAGTTTATAAACACCTGACCCGATAAATTGACACGGTATTGTTTTAAATGTGGGTGCCCAAAAATATATTTCGATATAAAAGAAATATTTTATTAAATTGTTATATAACTTGGATGTTTGAATGATAATATTTTAAACAAATAAGATTATAAAAATATGAATGACTTGAGTAAACAAAAAAAGACATTTTTATGAGCATAAATCATACAAATAAATTACAGTTAAAATTTGATTTAAGTCAAAATTTGAAAATTTAAAACCCCGGAGATTTTGGAAGTGTTTTTCAAAGTGTTTTTAAGATAAATAATAGCATTATTGTTTTAAAAGTATTTCCGAAAGGAAATTACTTCAAATAAATTTTGGAAGGGATATACCATTGAATTCACTTCAGTCACTGGAAAATAACTTCGGTGATGACTGCAGCATCATCAATGTTCATTTTCGAGTTTCTAAGTGACAGATTGCTGCCAAATTTGATTTGTTTAGAAGAACAAGTTTTGTTTTTGAAAATTTCAAAAGAAATTTGTTGGGAATAAAAACAAGGATTGGTTTAAAAATTTGATAAATGTGATTTTGAGATAATGGTGATTTCGAATGATTTGAAACCAAAAGCCGGGTGTTTAAAAATACTGAATCCTTATTTGAATTGAAAATCCTGATGAGGTAAGTTATAAACTTGTAAAGTTGAGATGATTTTTAAATAAGGAAGGAAAATATGAGCTTTGAATGTTGGAATTAAAATTTAAAGTGAAAAGTTAAAAATGAAATTAACTAGGATTGATGAAGAAAATTGAGTCAAATTGAATTAAATAAATCCGAGTTAAAATAGAATTCAATTGGAATAAAATTCAGTTGAGTTATAGGTGATATTGAATGGAATTAGATCATTACTTAAATAAATGGAAATAAGTTGGATAAAAATTGGATTGGAATAAATGAATTGGAATAACTTATAAAAGAATTAAAAATCCATGGAGTAAAAATATGCTTGGATTATAAATAAGCGAAAATCTTGAGTTAAAAATAAAAATGAATATAATCAAGCCTAGAATGATTGGAAGTTTGTAAAATCATAAGTTGCGACTTATAAAATTTAAAAGTGGAATAGAAAATCCAAACTAAATATTGTTTGATGATTTGGAAAATAAAACAAAAATCCAAACTTGAATTATATATAGGGAAGGACTAATTAGATAATAAATTAGTTAATGAAATATGTAAATGGAACCTAATGTAGTTAAATAGAAGCTGAATTTGTGAGTTAATATTGAAGTTTGGAAATAAAAGTCAAGTTATAAATCAAATTCGACTTGAATTGTTAGTAAAGTAAATATAATTGAAAATGTTGCTAAATAAAATGAAATTGGATTACAATAGGGATGGTTTTAGTTGCAATAAAACCCAGATGAGTGGGAATAAATTGAAAATGGCCTTGTAATTAATTAAATGAATTGTGAATGAATTGAATCTGGAAATTTAAAATTTATACGAAACAGATGAACTAATCAAATAAATTTGAAGTTTGAAATGAGATTTGATTGAAATAGAGTCAAGTTAAATAGAAAAGGAAAATTTATTTGCAAAATGGAAATGAGCTTAAGTATGAAATTTGAATAATTTGAAGTAAATTAATTTAAGTTTAAAATTAGTGGAAGCTTGGCTTCGAGTATGGGTAAAAGTCCATTAAATAAAAGCTTGGGTAAATTTAAATTGGAAATGGTTATTAATATATAAGCATGGAATGGTTCAAGCTTAATAAAATGGTCTCAATTGAAATGAAGGCGAATATGAAACGAAATGCAAATGTATGGTTGGTGAATAAACTAGAAATGGGATGGAGTTTAAATTAAATTGAGTCGAAATCAATTTAAATTTCTTATAAAACTTAATTGATTATTTATTCACACGGATATCATCAAATTGCATAGAATGAATTGTCGTTTCACGTAAACGAAAGTAATTCAAATTCTATGAGTTGATAGAGATTTAATAAATTGATTTTAAGATCAATTGAAGTGAATATGAGTTTGTTTTGCTTAAAAATGAATTGAATGTAAGCAATTGTGTTTTAAACCATTTAAATTGAATGAAATTGTATACGAATTGGTTGTAAACAATTAAAATAAATGTCGAAACCCTATAAGTTGCTTATAAATATTGTTTAACCTGCATTGCTTATAGAAACTTGTATGTTTACTAGTTAATATGTAAAAATGTTGTTAAGTTATATGATTTTAGCACTTACATGTTTTAGTTGAGTAAATACAGGTTCGGGGAAGCCGTTGGACTAGATTTGATCGCACAAAATGCTAATTAAATAAGCCGCTTGCTTAAAAATGCTAAATAAAGGTACACGTGCGCAATAAATATAGGAAATATGAAATGTTTTTTTCCGACCATGTGGGTCGATATATATATATTTATATCTCTTGTCAAATTGCAAATGCTCCTCCGTACAAAGGAGACTCTGCCAAAAAAATTTGAAAATTTTGGGAGTTAGAAAATTTTTGTAATTTATTTGGAAAATTTTTGTTAGCGACAAAACAATTTCAAATTGGAAATTGAAATAAATTTGTGGATGAAACTAATTTAAAATAATGATATGAATCAGTTATAAATGGAAGATAAAATTCAATATTCAGATTTGAAGATAAATTGAATTCATATGGAAACGGAAAACTAATTTGTATAGAAGTAGATATGAAAACTTCTGTAAGGAAATGTATAAAATAATTTTAAAAGCTATGATTGGATATTATTGCTAAATAGGATATGCAGGTATTATAAAGGGAAAGAAAAATAGGTTTTGATTTCGGAAGATAAACTTGAACTGCTCGATAAAATGGTATTTGTTTAAATTTCTGTATGAAATTTGATTTGGTTTTTGATCTAGCCACTTGGCCTTTTGTTTCTTTTGGAATGTGAGAGCCCATGGAGGCATTTTGTAGTTGTACCGATCTAGCCGTGCAAAGGAGATACTGGCGAAATTTTTCGAAAATTTAGGGAGTTAGAAAAAAAATTTGAGAAAATTTTGATAATTCAAAAGTGGGTTTTAAATTGTAATTTGAATGATTGCGCAAGTAGTATTATTTGAAATTTAGGAGAGTTGAGAAGTTAGTAAGAAAGTTAATGGGTCTTTTATAAAAAGATAGTTGGTAAGATGTTGAATTGTTTGGTTTTGGGGATAAGTAAACGGGTATTGGACCATTCTTCCTAACTAGTAATTTCGAGGACGAAATTCTTTTAAGGGGGGAGGAATGTGACGACCCAAAATTTTTAGATGTTTGAGATTGGAATATTTAATTGATTTTAAATATTTAAAAATTAATTTTTAACTTCAATTCAAATATCACTATTTATTTGATAATTAAATTATTGAATTAAATGATTTGAAGTTGGGTAAAATATGAAAACTAGAGTTTTAAGCTTGTTAAAAATAATTTGAAGGCTTGTAAAATTTATATTGACAGTTCTGAAGATAGTAAAAGCTTTTATATTGAAATTGGAAGTGATTCGTTTGGTTTTAAAAATATATCGTTTAAAATTGATATTTAAATAGCCTTTCGAGACACAGTCTCGGAATTCGACGAAACAAGTTCCCTTGGATCCATTATATTATATTATTATCGGATTTCAATTTTCGTAGTTTTTGGGGTTGTTGTGTGAGCGTACGACATATAAACGCGCTGAATCTATATCGAAAATTTAATATAATAACAGAATCCAAAAGGCTATCTTCTCCATACGATCGAATTAGGACTCGAAACCCTTTCCGTTGCGTTTGAAATAGGGGTATAACATTATAAACGCTTAGCGGCACGCCTAGATAGGAGGTCAAGTTTTTAAGTTGCATTCATCGGAACGACTTGAATTTGAAATTTAAATCGAATATTTATATTAGTCAACTGCAGTTGAAATTATTTCACATCAGATCTTTTTTCGTTTTACCTCAAATCACTGTAACCTTCTTTTGCACGCTTCCCTCTTTTCAAAACATCATCTTCCTTTCCTTTCAAACAACCGTTCCTTTTCACGCTCTCTCCTCCCATTATTTTCATTTTTCAAATCGAAAAGAATCAGAGAAATAATGAAAGCCCAGATCGAAAAAAAGGGGGCCGAATAAGAAAAAAAAGAAGAGAGATGGCGCGTTCGATCCTTTCGCAATCGACGATGCGAGAGCACAGGTGGAAGTGGCTCGCGATGCCAGGTTGTAGGCGACCAAGGTTATCGAGCGGCGTAAAATGGCGATGCGAAGAGAAGTGGAGTTGGATGGCGCGTGAGCTAGAGGCGAACTCACGATCGCGTGTCGAACTAGGGTTTCTCGAGGCAGCACCGGGCAGATTCGTTCAACGGTGAGGTAAAGGCGACGAGCTCGATGGGTTTTAGGGTTGCTGTGGCGACTGGAGGTGGAAGCACCGATGGAGGTGAACGACAAGTCAGAGAGAGGTATTCGTTCTTTTACTTTTTTTTCGTCTACTAAAAAAGAGGGAAAAATAGGTTAAATGAATTAAAATTGTCGTCACTATCCTCTGTAAGAAAATAAATTATTTGATAAAGTAAAATAATTAAGCATACAGTTTAAAACATAGGGCTAATTAGTTTTGTTATTTATTGGAAATGTATATATACATACAGTTTAAATATATCTATAATAATAATTAGACAATTAGTAAAACGGTTTGTTCTTAATTTAATTTAGTAGATACGACTTTAAAAAGGAAAAAATATAGGAATTTTCAAAGGTTATGGAATTTATAAAAATTAGATTTTTAGAATGTGTATAGGTTATTTTCATATATATATATATATATAGTTCAAAAATGAAAGAGAATAGATATATGCATATTTTCACTGTCAACGTGAAAATCGGACGCTAACACCCCGGTGTGAAATAAAGTTGGATGAAACACCACCCGTGTATACGGGAACCACAAGTAAGTAGAGAAAATACAGAAGAAAGAAGGAAAGACAACAATTTTTATAGTGGTTCGGCTTAGAGTAAGCCTACGTCCACTTTAACTCTCTTTATTATTGAATTTGATTACAACTTAACAACAATCTTCAACTACAACACACTTTAGACCAGTAGATCAAACTTTGATAGAGAATAATCTTCCGAATTCATGTTGAAATGATGTAGATTTCCTCTTCGAGATTGACGTAGTGTCTTTGGTGTTTGGAGTACTTGAAGTGTTGAATGAGTAGAGAATTCTGCAGAGTATCGGCGCTTGGAATGGTCGGCCAAAAGTCCCTCCAAAGTTGGAGATGGCCCTCTATTTATAGAGAATTTTAGGCAGCAGTTTTCGCCCAAGTCATGAGTCGTGCCCGACTCAGGGGAAGTCGTAGGTCACGCTCGACTTAAGGGTCAAGAGTTAGAAGCGGTACTGAGTTGTTCACCTGGATACAAGTCTTGACTCGTTTGCGAGTCAAAGGTCACGAGATAAGGCAGCATTAAATTTATGTTCTGTAGTTTTAGGTCGTGAACGGCTTATCCTAGGTCGTAGATCGGTCACGATTTAAATGCAGTTGCTTGCGCTTTTTCCTATCTTGAGTCACTAGGTCGTAGCTCTTTAACTCGTTGAGTCGTTGGAGGCCTTGAGTCGGTCTGCTTCTTTAAGTCGTAAATCCTCTTGAGTCGTAGACCCACTGAGTCGTTTGGAACCTCAAGTTGATGAGTCGTGGATAGCTCTGAGTCGTTCACTCACTTCTTTCCTTGGCCATGCCATCTCTTAAACCATTAAGTCGCAGACTTCTCTATGTCGTAAGTCGCTAAGTTTTTCAACTCGTTAAGTCGTTCAATCTTTAGGTCGTATTCCTTCTTTGAGCCGTGCATTCCCTTAAGTCGTGAGTCACCCCAGGTCTTAACTCGTTGACTAAACAGGGTTAACAATTGCCCCTCGAAGTACACGCCTAAGTCGTAGGTCGTATGCTTCGACTTTCCTTAACCCGTGTGTGCTGTTTCGAGTTCCGATGTCCTACGGTATAAAAGGCTTAAGTTGCTTCTTCTACTTCACCTTCTTGCTTAAGTGTTTACTTCCGCCATTAGCAACTTTCGAAGCTTTCAGAGACGAATTCAACCAGTTCTCCTCATTTCCAACCAAATTCCTACAATCTTCGTCATTACACTTCGTAAGTAAACTCATCGCCATCGCCCGTTCAATTTCACAATTACCGTTATCCTTCGATTATGGACTTCCCGCTTTCTAACCCCAATCCA
Organism: Allium cepa; assembly: GCA_030765085.1. NCBI lineage: Eukaryota > Viridiplantae > Streptophyta > Magnoliopsida > Asparagales > Amaryllidaceae > Allium > Allium cepa. Next base: position 865,648,670 of record CM060943.1, on the reverse strand, counting down.
AATCCTCACACCATGCTTCGCTTCGAGCCATGTTATAATCGATTTTCTGACAAGCTTGGAGCGGTTTGAATGAGTTTTTAGATGATTTGCAAGGAGAAGACAATGGGTTACCAAATTTCGAGTCAATTGATCCACGAATTTAGAGGAGACGATACCGTCTTGCATGGGTTATCGGGTTAGGAATTAGGAAGATAGCGGGTTAGGAGTTAGGAGGATAGCGGGTTAGGAGTTAGGAGAAGAGGTTGGTCGGTTGAAGGATGCATGACGTTAACTTGGACGCGATTCAGTAATTTTCAGCGCCGTAATTTTGAGCGATTCAATAACCTCTGCGACTTAATCCTTGACCGACTTACCAACCTTCATGATACAAGTCTTAAGTCGTAGCCGGGATAGGACTTGGAGAATTTCACGTTGCTTCGGACTAAAGCCTCATCTATTTTCCATGGTTTACGACTTAGAGCACAGCCGACTTAAGAGACTAACAATTCAAGATTGAAACGACCTAACTTAACTCGTCTTGTGATCCTTAGGTCGTGGACGATTTAGCCAGATAACCGATGACTTGATTTAACCCGTAGGAAGAATTTCTTAAGTCGTGACCTAGTCAACACTTGAGTCGTCGCCGAGTTAACACTTAACTCACAGTTTACAATTTTGCTTGAACCTTGAACTACTAAACTTTGAACTGAAATCTTTTCTCCCTCCTATGGCGCATGCCTTACGACTTAAGCATTGCTGACTCAAAGGGTTGACGACTTATAGCATAAACGACCTAAGTTGTCTCATAACCTTTAAATCATGGGCAAGTTAATATATTGAACTGTCTCGGAGCATAATCCTGACTCGAACTTTAACCTGATTTGCTGAAATAAACCACCTGAGTGCTGAATTGTTTGGACTTTAACTTGTTAAACTTTGTTGCATTTTTTCACAGGTCACTCTTGCAAGCTAATAACCTGTCTTACACAACATTTACGGAAAATTGGGACGAATATACTGCCACTGATTGCCCACATCAAATGACAGATTAGTTAATAACAATTAATCAACTTGAACAAATTGTGTGAACGAAGTGCTTTAAAACAACGAATTCAGGCAAAGTATCAAGGCAACATTGGAATAGTCAACTAAACTTTCCTGTTTGCATTAACACTGTACTTGAACTTCAAATTAACAAATCCTGAAATTTGATAGCCAATAAATTGTTAACGAGCTTAATTCCAGTTATATTTACTTATTTATTTTTATCACTTTTGCACAACACTCCACACTTTTAGGAAACGTGCACCTTCAAATTTGAATATCCAGTTGCTTATGTAGAATGGCCTCTCATCAAGAAGAAGTAACGGAACAGATTGGAGAGGCTCTTCCAATAGCTGCTCTACTGATTGCTCCACCGGAAAGAGTTTCAACTTCTTTAAACTACCGGACGTTTAGCTTATTATGTGCTTAGTTCGGCGTCGTTGAAACGGATGCTATATTGCCTGGGCCAAATGATTTTACTGATAGCTCTCCCCGTGGTTTCGTCGCTTTCAACCGCCAAATGTGCTTGTTTGGTGCTATTCCTCCCTTCAACGAGTTTCTTCAGCATTTTCTAGTTCGATTGACTATCTCCCCGTTTCAACTGCACCCCAATAGTTACGCCATTCTGATGGGGTTGTGTGTTTTATTCATGAGAACCCTGGGTCGGTTACCGAGCTTTGAAGAAATTTATTACTTATGTTCTTTCACCAAGATTAAAGACCATCCTTCCATTGTTGTCATAAGGAGAGTTAGGAATCGCAAACTCGTGACTGACCTACCCGAAAGTGCTCATGGATTTCTAAATCAGTTTTTCTTCGTTCACTGCCCCACAGGGTTTTATTCCATCTGGAGAGTAGGAAGTAAGATTACCTGCTTCTATTTTCCATTTCCGAACTTTTTGAATTTCGAGTTGTTAATCGTTAATTCCACTCTTTCCTTTTTCAGCACTTCCTTCCCTATCCAGAGATCCAGGCCATAAGCAAGTTTTTGAGAGACTGAGTGCCCTGGCCGTGGAAGAGAGAAGTGTAAAATTCTTGTTGAGGGATGAATTTCTGCACCAATACGGTCTTTTGCATACCTCTCGCTCTACAGACCCCCACGAAGTCCCAGACTCTCCGGCTAGAGCGTCGGATGCCCCCATTTCTATTGACACATCCATACCAAAAGAACCTGCTTCTGAGGCTTCTCTAGTGAAGTGCTCCACTTCTGTTGATGTCGCGGGGTCATCTGGCAAACTTGCCCCGGTCACTGAAGAAGAAGAGCCTCAGGATTCTCCTCCGCATTCAAAGAAGTCTGGTAACGAAGAAGCCGAGAAAACCAGCCCTGTCAAGCAGAGCAGGGACGACACTTTCGAAGGACTGAGCAACCTCTTTGCCACCTCGCAAGAGATCTTTAAAGATGATCCTATTACTACCGGGGTTTCTTCTTCAGTAGTCGAGGCGACTTCTATTCTGCAACAGACCCCGTCAACTCAAGAGTTGATGTTAACTTGTACTCCCATAACTACTCCACAATTAAAGAGTGGTTCGTAGTTTGATGCGTGTAGTTTGCACATTACACACATTTAGAATCTTTCGGCACTTTTATACTTCTGACTTTTTGTATTTTGAAGAATTCTAAAATTTATCTCTTTTTATTTCAGATCCTCCGATGGGACGCAGCGGATCCTACTATGATGACTTCCAGCACTACGGGAGGCGTAGCCAATATGATTATAGGCGCTACCTCCCCTCTTACAGAGAATCCGATGAAGAAAGAGCCGCTCGAAAGGCTCAAGAGAAGAGGACTCAAGAGGAGCGTTGTGAAAGAAGAGAGAGGGAGGAGCGCCATGATTCTTCGTAGAGAGGCGACGATTCCCACAAAAGAAAATCCCATGATGACCAAGGAAAAAGTCATATGGTTTAGGATTCAAGCAAGCGAGCCCAACATGGTGAGAAGCATACCTCTACAACTCCTGAAAAGGTTACCGTCCCCGTCTCGCTTGACATTTCTTCCGGCTCTCCCGCTCTCGGGAAGACAGACATCCAAACAATAATTAGCAGGCCTAAATTCCAAGTTGGACCGAGCCCGGCCACTTTGCAAAGCCGGTTTCCACAGTGGTGCCTGAAGGGAGTGAGGTTCGACCTTGACTTGGTCCCCATTGACAAGTCTGCCATGTTACGAAATCTCGATGCCGTCAAGCTTGATATTGAAAGGATGTCGAACTGGCAAAAACTTGTTGACGAGCTCCAAAGGGTTAATCGTGCAAATATAGAGGCCATGCTCACTATGGAAAATGATAAAGCCGAATGGCAAAAGGTTCTTGAGCAACATGATACTGAAATGAGGAGCATCGTTACTTACAATGAAGAGCTTGAAGCAAAAGTTGAGGAACTTAAACAAGAGCTTGCTACTTCCTCTACTTCCTATACTCAAAAAGAAGAAGTGCTCCTAAAACAAGTGAGAGATGCTCATGCCAGCCAAAGAGATGCCGAAGACAGGCTTGAAGTGCAAAAAAGAATTAGTGAGGGCTATGTTGCTGATATTGAAGAGCTTCGGAAGAAAAACAGCTCCCAAGAGGCGGAGATTCAAATGCTTAAGCTTCAACTTTCCAAAGTTGAAAGGGAGCGTGATGAGGCCATTGCCGGCAAAATTGCAGCTGAATAATCTCACGAGGCAACGAGGACCAACATCAGCTCAACATTATTTGACTTCTACCTACATAGCATCTTGGGGCGCGGTAGCCTCGCCTTTCTAGGCCCCAAGTATGAAATTACTCTGGCTGAAGTTTGAGAGGCTGCACTCGATATGCTTGGTGGTAAAGGGGCTGGCTATGCTGAGTCAGCTCTTGAGGAGCATTATCTTGATGATGATGCTCGCGCCGCTCTTGCCAGGTGGAGAGAACAGCTTGCAAAATTAAGGGCCGAAACAGCGGCAGGAGAATATTCGGGAAAAACTATCTCAAATGTTCCAATTCAGCCTTCTCCTTCGGCCGAAATTGACATTATCGGTTCTAGTTCTCATTCTCTATCTCCTACCAAAGTTACCACCGAGATCACAAGCATACAAGGTGGAGATGAAGGCGACGAGAGTGCCGAGGCACAGGCTTACGAAGTTGATGTCAGGAAACCGACTTCTGCAGGTAACCCTACCGTTAATCTTGCCCAAGTAGACTGCTCATCTGCTTCTTACGAGCTTGATGAGCTTCTTGACTACTTCTTGAACCTCAGCGAACCTTTATCTCCGCTTTTTACTGACTTGAACTTTTTTCCTTCTGTAGAGAAAACGTCGAGCATCTTTCAAACTTCCCCACCTCCAATTATTCCTCCTCTATCTATTCAGGCGACTCCTCCTTCTGCCTCGCAACCGGGATCACAAGAGGAGCAAATAGAAGCTCTTCAAGACTTGGGCGATCCAATTGCTTCACAGGAACACAAGGGAGAAGAAACTGAAGGGAGTGAGAAGACTCTAGAAGCAACTGGTTCCGATGATGAACCATTAGCTAAACTTCTTTCTCCAGGGAGTGGGTGTTCCTCCAAGAAGAGAGGAAAGCAGGGAGTTTCCAAGAAGAAGAAGAAGGGATCCTCAACTGGCGAAGAAAAAACAGAAGAAAGTCCGACTGAGCCCCTTTCTCCTTCATCCCCTACTCTTACAAGCTGGCCTAAGAAGTTGGTTATCCGGCCATGTGCGGGCTCAAAAGGTGGACGGAAGAAGAAATGATGGCTCTGGTTCTGTGGCTTTCATATCGCTTTTTGTCTTTTTTGCATGTACTGACCGGAAATTGTGCGGGTACCGGCCCCCGTTTTCTTTATTTCGAAACTTGTATCTGTAAGAAATTGTAACAGAATTAAATAAAATGATCCTTGATTTGTTTGTGGCAGCGGATTATAGCTTAGCGGCTTTAGGTCATGGACGACTTAAGCTAAGTCATGAGTCACGGCTTAACTGGTAAGCTTGTTTATTTCAGATAGCAACACAAGTCTTAACCCGTTCACGAGTTAGGAGGCTATGTTTAATGAGTATCAGCGCTTTGTTTGCCTAAGTTGTTTACGACACATGCTAGGTCGTAAGTCGTAGACAGCTTTAGGTCGTTAACTTATTTCCTTCTTGAGTCGTGCCATCTCTTAAGCCGTAGACTTCCTTAAGTCGTAGACTTCTTGGTCCGTTTCAATTCTTAAGCCGTCTGGACCTTAACTCGTTAGGTCGTCCAGACCCTAAGTCATGTACCCTCCTTGATCCATTGAGTCGTTGAGTCGGCCATTTCTTTAACACATTAAACTGTTAAGTCGTACCATTCATAAGTCATCGATCGTCCATAACTTGAGTCATGTAAACCTTAATAAGTCGCAGAGTGCTTTAAACTGTTAGATCATGGTGGCCTCAAGTCATAAGTCGTTCATGCTTTATCTTGTTAAATCGTCATGCATCTTAACTCGTGAGGTTTGCTAAGCCGTAGACTTCTCTTGATCCGTTAAGTACCTTATGTCATAAATCGTCCCAGGCCTTAACTCGTTGTCTTAACGGGGTTAACATTTGCCCCTCGAAGCACACGCCTAAGTCGTAGGTCGTGTGCTTCGACTTTCCTTAACTCGCTTATGCCGTTTCAATTTCCGCTGTCTTGGTGTATAAAAGACTTGAGTCTTTTCTCTTATTTCTTTCTGCTCACTATCAATCTCCTAAATCGTATCCGCCATTAGCATCTCTCCGAGCTTCCTGTCGTATTCGCCATCAGCATTTCTCCGAGCTTCCTACGGCGATCCTGACTTGATTTACTTCCAACCATCTCCAGCTTCACATCACGTAAGCAATTTTCCACATTTTCCAATCGCCGATCATCATTGTCAATCTTTGAGCCCCGTCTTCTGTCTCTGATTCCCCCCTTTAACCGTGCGAGTATTTTTGCATTGGTCGTCGAAGAACTCAAAGTTTGTTTGATTTGACTTAAGACGACTCGTGATTTGCGGCGATTCGGTTGTGTGGCAGAACTGGGGTTGTTGTCGATTGAGAGGTTATTGGGCTAACGGGTTAAGAGGATGAGGAGTTTCTGATTGGATGAGGGGTTTGTCGATTGGGTGAAGTGAGATACTAAATTGGATACGACCCAGCATTTTTGGGTGACTTATAACCTTTCGCGACTTAACAAGATACGACATGAGCTTTGAGTCGCGGCCAATCTAGGACTTAGAGAAATTCCCATTTCTTTGAACCGAAGCCCTTCCTCCTTACCATGCTTTACGACTTATAGGACCAACGATTTAAGGAGCCAACGACTTAACTTGCAGGAAATCTTTAAGTCGTGGGCGACTTAACCTTTAGGTCGTGGATGACTTATCCTTTAGGTCGTGGACGACTCAGCACTTGGACAATCTTTTACTGCCGAATTGTTTCCTTTAGCCTAAGCCAATTTCATCCCTCTGTTAGGTTGTGAACGAATTAGGGCTTAGAGGATTTTCGGACTGTGACTAAATGGCTTGAACAAAAATTTGTAAACTTCAAGATGTCGACAAAACTTTATTGTACTTCCAATTTGAATTGCCAGAATAAACTGCTTGAACTTTGTTGCGTTTCTTTATAGATTTTCCTAACTTTAATGCTATCAACCTGTTAAACACAACACTTGCAGAAAAATGGGACAAATATACTGCCACTGACTGTCCATATCAAATGCCACATTAGTCAACATAGAGTAATCAACTTAAACATACTGTATGAAATGCCATGAACCAATCAACTAAAGTGAAATATTAATGCAAAGCACTGCTATCTTGAACTGCTTTGTTTGCATTTACATTTCTCTTTCAAATTTTAAAACAACGAACCCTGGACTTCATAACTGACAAATGCTTGCTAGTTTTCATTCCAGTTTTATTCGCTTATTGCTTTGTTGATTTTACACAACACCTCACACATTTTAGGAAACGTGCACCTTCATATTTGAATATCCAGTTGCTTGTGTAGAATGACTTCTCAGCAAGAGGATACAACAGCCCAGGCTGGAGAGGCCACTCTTATTCCAGCTCCATTAGTCAATCCTCCAGAAAAAGCCCCTACCACCTTATCGTACAAAGCTTTTGGTCAGTTGTGTGGTCAGTTTGGCATTGCTGAAGCAGATGCCATTCTCCCTGAAAAAGGTGACACTGCTGATGTGGCGCCTACTGGCTTCGTAGCGGTTAACCGGCAAATGTGCCTAAGCGGGGCCATTCTCCCTTTCAACAACTTTCTCCAGAATATACTTCTTCGATTAGCTATCTCCCCATTCAAGCCACACCCCAATGGTTATGCCATTGTGATGGGGTTGTGCGTGCTATTTAGGAGAACATTTGAATGGCTTCCAAGCTTTGACGAGATCTGCTTCCTATGCTCCTTTACTAGGACTAAGGATCATCCTTCTATTATCGTCGTGAGAAGCGCACGAAATCGTAAATTGATCGTTGGCCTCCCTGACACCGCCCATGGGTTTTTAACTCAATTCTTCTAAGTTCGTTGCCCCCCGGGGTTTTATGCTGTGTGGAGAGAAGGAAGTAAGATCATTTACATCTTCCTCTTCTATACTCTGAGTTTTGTGAAGTCCGAATTGCCAAGTGTTAAGTTCATTTTTTCATTTCAGCGCTTCCTCCTCCTTCTAGAGATCCCAGCCACAAGCCAATTCTGGAGAGGCTTGTAGCTGTACCGGTTGAAGAGCGGGATATGAAATTTTTGTTGAACGACGAATTTCTTCACCAGTTCGGACTTCTTCACCCTTCTCGCTCCACACACCCCTGTGAGGTTCCAGACTGCCCACCTAAAACATTAAATGCCCCAGCTTTTTCTGACGCACCCGTACCAAAAGATCCCGCTTCCGAAGCTTCTTTAGTGAAATGTTCTACTACCGTCGATGTTGCAGGGTCATCTGGCAAACTCACACTTGCCCTAGTTATTAAGGAAGAGGAGCCTCAGGGATCTCCCCAACATTCACAGAAGTCTGGCAAAGAAACCGGGAAGACAAGTCATGTCAGGCAGAGCGGGGACGATACTTTCGAGGGGTTGAGCAACCTTTTTGCCATCTCACAAGAGATCTTTAAAGATGATCCTATCACTACCGGGGTTTCTCCTTTAGTAGTGGAAGCGACTTCTTCTTTGCAACAGGCTCCGTCGACCCGAGAGTTGACGTTAACTACTACTCCTACGATTACTCCGCATCAAAGAGTGGTTCATAGTTTGATGCGCGTAGCTTGCACATCACACACACTTAGAATCTTTCGGCACTTTTATACTCCTAACTCTCTTTACTTTGAAGATTCTAAAGTTACACTTCTTTTCTCTGAAAACTTTTAAGACTTGTCTCTTCTTTTTTATTTCAGATTCTCCGATGGGACGCAGCAGCTCCTACTATGACGACTTTCAGCGCTACGGGAGGCGTAGTCAATATGATTATAGGCGCTACCTTCCCGCTCACAGAGAAACCAATGAAGAGAGAGCCGCTCGAAAGGCTCAGGAGAGAAGGGCTCAAGAAGAGCGTTATGAGAGAAAAGAAAGGGAGGAGCACCATGATTCTTCCCATAAAGGTGAGGATTCCCACAAGAGAAAATCCCATGATGACCGGGGAAAAAGCTATATGGTTGAGGACCCAAGCAAGCGTGCTCGACACGGTGAGAAGCATACTTCTACAACTCCTGAAAAGGTCACTGCCCCCGTCTCACTTGACATTCCTTCTGGCTCTCCCGCTCTCGGGAAGACAGACATTCAAACAATAATCAGCAGGCCTAAATTCCAAGTTGGATCAGGTCCGGCTATCTGCAAAGCCGGTTCCCGCACTGGTGCCTGAAGGGAGTGTGGTTCGATCTTGACTTGATCCCTATCGACAAGCCTGCCATGCTGCGAAATCTTGATGCCGTCAGGATTGATATTGAAAGGATGTCGAACTGGAAAAAGCTTGTTGACGAGCTTCAAAGGGTCAACCGTGCGAATATAGAGGCCATGCTTACTATGGAGAATGATAAGGCCGAATGGCAGAAAGTTCTCGAGCAGCACGATACCGAAATGAGGAGCATCACTACTTACAATGAAGAGCTTGAGGCGAAAGTTGAGGAACTTAAACAAAAGCTTGCTACTTCTTCTACTACATATACTCAAAAAGAAGAAGTATTTCAGAAGCAAGTTCGCGATGCTCACGCAGCTCAGCGACATGCCGAGGCACAACTTGAAGCTGAGCAGAAAACAGCGGGAAGGTATCGTGCTGAGGTTACAGAGTTACAGGAGAAAGTCAACTCTCAGGAGGCGGAAATTCAAATGCTAAAACTTCAACTTTCCAAGACTGAAAGAGAGCGCGATGAGGCCGTTGCCGGTAAAATTGCAGCTGAAGAATCTCATGAGGCAACGAAGACCAACATCAGCTCGACACTGTTTGACTTTTACCTGCACAGCATCTTGGGGCACGGTAGTCTCGCCTTTCTAGGCCCCAAATATGAAGTTACACTGGCTGAAGTGTGGGAGGCTGCACTTGACATGCTTGGCGGTAAAGGTGCTGGCTATGCCGAATCAGCTCTTGAGGAGCATTACTTGGATGATGATGCTCGCGCTGCTCTTGCCAAAGGAAAGGAACAACTTGCAAAATTAAGAGCTGAAATGGTAGAAGGGGAACGGTTAGGAAAAACTACTTCAACTATTCCAGTCCAGCCTTCCCCTTCGGCCGAAATCGACATTATTGGCTCCAGCTCTCATTCTCCATCCCTGGCCAAAGTTACAACTGAGATCACAAGTATACAGGGTGGAGATGAAGGTGAAGAGAGTGCCGAAGCACAAGATTATGAGGTTGATATCAGGAAGCCGGCTTCTCCAGGTAACTCTACTGTTAATCTTGCCCAAGTAGACTGCTCATTTGCTTCCTATGAGTTCGATGAGCTTCTCGACTATTTTCTGAACCTCAATGAGCCTTTATCTCCTCTCTTTACTGACTTTAACTTCTTTTCTTCTGTAGAGAAAGCACCGAGCATTGTTCAAGCTTCCCCTCCTCCAATTATTCCTCCTTCGGTTCTCCAGGTCACTCCTCCGTCCGCCTCTCAACCCGGGTCTCAAGAGGAGCAAATAGAAGCTCTTCATGGCTTAGATGATCCTATTGCTTCTCAAGAACATGGGGGAGAGGGGCTTGGAGAAGGCAATGAGTCTCCGGAGCGAACTACTTCTGATAACATAAAATTATCTGCTCTTGTAACTCCGGGAAGTGAGTCTTCTTCAAGGAGAAGGAGGAAGCGTGCCACTTCGAAGAAGAGAAGAAAAGGCATCCTTATTTCTGAAGAAGAAACGAAAGTTGATCCGGCAGTAACCCTTTCTCCTTCATCCCCGACTCTCCCAAGCCGTCCTCAAAAGCTGCCTATTAGGTCAAGTGAAGGCTCTAAGGGTAGTGGCAAGAAGAAATAAGGGGTCCTGCTTTGACTTATCTTTATTTTTTGCTTTTTGCATGTACTGGCCGGAGATTGTGCGGGTACCGGCCTCCGCCTTTCTTTTTTCTTTTTATTTTGAAACCTGTACCTGTACAAAATTTTGACAGCGTTAAATAAAATGATTCTTTTTGTTTGTACAAACTTCTGTCTGTATTTGAGAATGCATTTACTATTCACTTTTTTTTACAAGTTTCTTTATATGATATTGCAATGAGCTTGTGGTATGTTGTTCGAGCGTAATTTTTGCCAATGTAGCTATACCATGTTGTATGTAGCTATACCATGTTGCCCCTATACCATAAGCTCGTCGCAATATTTTATACTTTGAGGGGACTTGTACTCTTATTTTCTAGAGAATAACTATTCCATACTTGGAGGAATATTATTTCGTTAAAAATAGAGTACAGCTCCCTTCATATAACTTTTTACGCTTCATCCTTCGAATATATCACTTTTTCTTTTGTGTCTTCACACATTTTTACCAAGTGAATTCTTCTATGTGGTAAAGCGGGCCTCTGAAGGACACTTTAACTTCTTTTTGAGGAAGAATATTTCCAAGAATAGAAGAACAAATCTTCCTTTGAAAGTTAAAGTGTGCCTTTGAAGAGGGCTTCCCTTTTTTTTATATTGCGCCTCGGTGGAGGGCTTTGATCTTTGCTTTGCATTTCCGACGAAATGCTTCTTTGGAAAGTTGTACCTCTGAGGAGGGCTGTTTCACGTTTCAACACTTGGAAGTTTTATTTCAATCTCGATGAAACGTGTGTCTCCGAAGAGTTGTGCCTCCGAGGAGGGCTTTCCACGTTTCAACACTTGGAAGTTTTATTTCAATCTCGGTGAAATGTGTGCCTCCGAAGAGGTCTTTCTGTTCGATTGTGCCTCTGGGAGGAGGTTTTTTTATTTCTGCCTCTGGGAAGAGGTCTTTTTTGTTTCTGCCTCTGGGAAGAGGTCTTTTTGTTTGGTTGTGCCTCTGGGAAGAGGTCTTTTTTGTTTCTGCCCCTTGGGAGAGGCTTTACTTTTCCCTGTTCGCTGGGAAGCGGGCCTCCGAAGAGGGCTTTTCACATTTCATTTCACGGGAGTGTATCGACCGATCATGATGAAATGTGTGCCTCTGAGTAGGGTTATTGCCTGAAAGTTTGGAGTTTCTTTCTCTCGGTTGGACGGATTCATGGGAGTGTATCGACCGATCATTCCGCAACTTTGTATCGAGAAAGATCTCTCGTTTTCTGGTTGGCCCGCTCGAGATCTTTTAGCATTTCAACTGTGGTGAAATGGCCCTCCGAAGAGGGCTTTTCACGTTTCAACACCTGGAAGTTTTATTTCAATCTCGGTGAAACGTGTGCCTCTGAGTAGCGCTTTTTCCTGGAAGTTTGGAGTTTCTTTCTCTCGGTTGGACGGATTCACGGGAGTGTATCGACCGATCATTCCGCAACTTTGTATCGAGAAACATCTCTCTTTTTTTGGCTAGGCCCGCTCGAGGTCTTTATCCTCCGAGGAGTTGTGCCTCCGAAGAGGGCTTGTGCCTCCGAAGAGGTCTTTTGCTGATTGATGCTTGCTCGCCCATGTCTCTTTGCCATCTATTCATGTTGGCGATCCCCGTTGTCTTGTGCAAGTGTCATCACTTTTTAGTTGCCAATAATTTTCCTTATCCAAAGAAATATACTTCATAGTTAAGCGAGTTGGTGGTGGTAGACACAGGCTATTTAACTGGTTGTTTGTTTGTTCAAACATTTGCAGTTGGTTAGAAATGGTCCACTTCCATCCGCATTGCTAACTTTTGTTCGAAGCACTTATTTTGTAGGATTTGATTGTGGAAATTTTGAATGGCTTAGTGTTTGCTTGCTGAATGATGTCGGAGATCGCTTAGTCTTGCGATGGGTAAGCTTTGTCTTTGTGGCCTGCATTATTAAATCGACATTTTAGTAACACAGTTAACGTATTTTATATGTCGAAATAAAACAAAGCAGTTTATAATAGTAGAGAACACAAGATTTATAGTGGTTCGGCCAAAAGTTAGGCCTACATCCACTTTATAGCTTTTCATTATTCACTTGCTTTACAATTGCTTTCAATACAAGAATCATATATTCATAATTCTTTTAAAACACTTCAGCAATGTTTTCAAGTAAAATAGGGACGCAAATGATTGCTGTTCCAAGCTCTTGGGATTGGTTCTCCTTCGACAGTTGTGAGTTTGAATGTGCCATCAAGAAGATTTGCGCCAATAACATATGGTCCTTCCCAGTTTGGCCCAAACACACCTATGGCTGTCATAATTCTCTTCAGGACTAAGTCTCCAACTTCAAAGCTGCGCTGACGAACTTTGGAATTAAAGTGCCTGGCTTTTCTTTGCTGGTGAGCTGCAATTCTAAGCCTTGCCTCTTCTCTTCTTTCATCGAGAAGGTCAAGTGCTTCCAGTTGCAATTTTTCATTCTCACTTTGATCAAAATGGATCCTTCTGTGTGAGGGGACTTCAGTTTCCACTAGAATCATTGCTTCTGATCCGTATGCCAATGAAAATGGAGTATGCCCAGTCGCAGTTTTGTGAGTGGTCCTGTATGCCCATAGTGCAAGCGGTAACTTGTCGACCAAACCACCTTTCGCTTTTTCCAGCTGCTTTTTGATGGTTGATTTGATGATTTTGTTTACTGCTTCCACTTTCCGGTTTGCCTGCGGATGAGCCACTGCTGAGAAGCTTTTTCGGATCTTGAATCGTTTGCAAAAATCTTGGAACTCCTCACTTTCAAACTGAGTGCCATTGTCTGTGATTATCTTCTGAGGCACACCATACATGCAAATGATATTTTTAGTCACAAAACTTATCATTTTCTTAGAGGTAATGGTGGCCAATGGTTCGACCTCAGCCCATTTAGTAAAATAATCAATAGCAACGATAGCATATTTAATCCCTGATTTGGCAGTCGGCAAAGGCCCGATGAGATCTATTCCCCAGATGGCAAACGGCCATGGACTGACCATTTGTGTTAGCTCAGTGGAAGGTGCTCTAGGAATTTTAGCGAATCTCTGGCATTTATCACACTTTCGGGAATAGTCAGCAGCATCCTGATTAATTTCTGGCCAAAAGTATCCATAGCAGAGGATTTTCTTTGCTAAAGTTTGACCACCTGTATGATCCCCACATTCCCCTCCGTGTACTTCAGTTAGAATTGTCTTAGCTTCTTCCTTTGTCACACATCGGAGTAATGGCATTGAAAATTCTCGTCTGTACAAACGACCATCTTGAACGATATATCTGGAGGCTTTCCTCATCAGCTTTTGTCGTTCTTTTGAATTTTCAGGCAGAGAACCATTGAGTAGATATTCAAGTATCGGAGTCATCCATGATTCTTGCTCTTGGGATACATTCATAATCCAATCAACATCCATTTCATCTGTGCTTGGAGCTGACAAGACTTCGACGGGAACTAGCCCCAATAGTTGAGCTTCACCAGTACTTGCATACTTCGCGAGAGAATCCGCCTTCATATTTTCTTCTCGGGGGATATGGTTTATTAAATAACGGTCAAAATCTTGAAGGAGCTCCCAGGCTTTTGATAAATAGGCTGGTAAATTCCCTCCTTTAGCTTGAAATTCCTTCTTGACTTGACAAACAACAAGTTGAGAATCACTGAAGATATGCAATGCCTTGATGTTTAGTTCTTTAGCGATCTTTAAACCAGCGATGAGAGCTTCGTATTCAGCTTCATTATTTATCGAAGGGAATTCTAGTCTCAGTGCATAACATAGCGATCGCCCTTCTGGGGTTTCAAGGACAACCCCTGCTCCAGAACAGTAATCATTCCTTGCGCCATCGACATACAATTTCCATTGGATTGGGATGCTATTAATGACTTCTTCCTCACTATCACCCTTATCCGTACATTCTGCGATGAAATCTGCCAAAGCTTGTCCATTGATTGCTTTTCGGGGATGGTAAGTGATGTCATATTGGCTGAGTTCAATATTTCATTTCAAAGACGGCCCGAAGTCTTAGGACGGAATAGGACTTGCTTTAGAGGTTGATCAGTGAGGACTTTGATGGGATGAGCTTGGAAATACGGCCTTAATTTTCTTGATGCGATCAACAAACAATAGGCGAGCTTTTCTAATCTTGAATAGTTCATCTCTGCCCCAGTGAATCTTTTGCTGATATAATAGACTGGGCGTTGGATCCTTGTGTCTTCCCGTACCAACACTGCACTGAGAGCATGAGACGAAATTGCCAAATATACGAAGAGATCTTCACCACTGTCAGGCTTTGAAAGTATCGGAGGCACTTCCATATAACGAACCAACTCATCAAATGCTTTCTGACAATCAGGGGTCCACTCAAAGTTTGTTCTTCCTTTCTTCAGAGCATCAAAGAATGGAATGCATTTCTCAGTAGCTTTGGAAATGAACCGACTCAAGGCAGCAACCTTTCCATTGAGACTTTGCAATTCCTTCTTCGTTCTAGGAGCCTTGATTCCTCTCAGAGCGGTGATCTGAGCTGGATTGGCTTCAATGCCCCTAGCGCTCACAATGAAACCCAAAAACTTTCCAGACTCCACTCCAAATGAACATTTCAGGGGATTAAGCTTCATTCTGTACTTGCGGAGTACTGCAAACATCTCTGCCAGGTGATCCATATGGTCCACTGCTTTCTTAGACTTTACTAGCATATCATCAACATAAACTTCCATTGTCTTGCCAATCTGTGGTTTAAACATGGCATTAACAAGCCTCTGGTAAGTTGGCCCTGCATTCTTGAGTCCGAAAGGCATGACCTTGTAGCAGTAGAGTCCAACATCTGTGATGAAACTAGTATCCTCTTGATCTGGCTCATGCATCATAATCTGGTTATATCCGGAGTATGCATCCATAAAAGATAACAATTCATGTCCCGCCGTCCCATCCACCAACTGATCGATCCTGGGCAGCGGGAAACAGTCTTTGGGGCAGGCTTTGTTCAGATCTGAAAAATCAATGCATACTCTCCACTTTCCATTAGCCTTTTTCACCAGCACTGGATTTGATACCCAATTTGGATAAGTAGATTCTCTAATGAACCCGTTCTCCATGAGCCGATCCACTTCTTCTTTTAACGCTGCCGTTCTTTCAGGACCCTGAGTCCTTCTCTTCTGTTTCAAAGGTGTAAACTTTGGATCAATGTTCAGAGTATGTACTGCAATCTCTTGGGATATTCCGCACATGTCAGCATGAGTCCAAGCGAATACATCCAAATTAGCCTTCGAAAATGAAATCAGAACATTCTGAAATGTTGTGTTGAGCTGCGAACCCACATTAAGTACTTTGTTTAGGTCTTTTGGGTCAACGGGCACCGGCACTGTTACCTCTACCGGTACTACCATATTCTCCCCTGCACTGGCTTTTCTTGGATCCATCTCTCTTCGTGCGCCACTACATTCGCCAATGCAGGGTCCACCCTGTAATTGCTACAAGGTTGGTTCCTTGGTGCGGACTGGAACTGCCGCACCTTTTCCCATTTCTCTTTTCCTTGATTCTCGCAACTCTGCAAAGTAACATTCTCGCCCCGCATCTTGGTCTCCCTTAATCACACCAACTCCATTATCTATGGGGAATTTTAGAGTCAGACACCATGGGGCAAGAACAACTTTGAACGCAGCAAGAGTTGGTCGGCCTAAAAAGGCATTGTAGGCAGAGAATTCTTCAACAATTATAAAGGTTTGCTTTCGAGCTACCTTCCTCAGCCCCTTTCCGAGTTCTACAAACAAATCAATGGTCCCAATCGGTTATTTGGGTTCTCCAGCAAACCAGCAATCTGAAGTGACGAAGCTTGAACGTCAGCCATTGGAATTTTCATTTGATCGAAGGTCTTCTTGAAGAGGATGTTGCATGAAGCTCCACAATCAACTAGAACTCTTCTCACAGTTGCCGGCCCAATACCAGCGGATATGACCAAAGGATATATGGTCGGAGCCTCAATACCCAAAGAATCCCTGGCACTGAACACGATATCATCTGTGGAAGTTTTTTGTTGCTTTAAAGGTGCATCATTCTCTAAGACAAAAACATTCTCTTCAGTTGGTACATGCCTCAAGGCCTGGGCATACCTTTCCATTTCGCCCCAGCTTTTGCCTGTTGGGTGAGGTCCTCCAGTTATTATGTTGATAACAGGTCTTTCCGATTCATGTTCCACGGCTTTCTCACTTGAGGCAGGACGGTGAACGGGAACTTGTTGTCCTTCAATTGACGAAGCTGGGGCATTTCTGTTTCTTTTCACATACTGCTGGAGTTTGTTTTCCTTCAAGAGTTGTTCAATCACCTCTTTCAACTGTCGGCATTCGTTGGTGTCATGGCCGGGCTGGTTGTGGAACCGACAGAACCTTCCACTTTTTTCCATCTTAATCGCAACTCTCACTTTAGGTGGTGTCGGATAATTGACATCATCTTTGGTTGCAAAGAAGATGTTTTCGGGGGTATCAGTCAAGGGTGTGAAATTGAAAGAACGACCTTTCTTAGCGTCTCCCTGTTTCTTTCCACCATCATTTCCCCTTTTCTGAGTGTTAGGTTCTTTCTTATTCGAAGCAGCGCCATTGTTCCCGGCTTCCACTGATACCACCTTAGCCGGTGTTTGGAGGCTCCCCAAGCGCATGAATTCATCCGCTTTCTTGTAGAATTTGTCGAGCGAGTTTGGTTCTTTCATTTTTAACCATTTGCCAAATTCGCTTGATTTGTCAATCGCCCTCATCAAGTATGTCAGGACCATGCGCGGCTCAGCATTATCTACCTCAGCCAACGCTATGTTAAAGCGATTCAAAAACGACCTGATAGATTCTCCCGGATTTTTCTCTAGACTTGATAGCGACATTATATCCTTTGCTTTAGAAGCATACAATCGAAATTTCTCCTTGAATTTCCTGGTCAAATCGGAGAATTGATCGATGGACCTGACCGGCGGCTTTGTAAACCACAATAGAGCTACACCTTCTAGATAAACCGGAAAATATCGGCATTTAATTTCATCAGACGCCCTAGCACCAGTCATATGCCAGTCGTACTTATACAGAAATTCGTTTGGATCACTCGTCCCCTTGTAAGCTGGAATAGTAGGGGGAACGAATTTCCTTGGGAACTCTGCCTTCAAGATCTTTTCAGTAAATGGAGTTTTGCTCGGAGCAAATCCCCACTCTTTCTCGTCTTCATCTCTTCGCATACTTTCTTTCATGATTTGACGAACCATACCCGAAAAATACTCTTCATCATTTAGAGGCTTTGGAGGGCACACATCAGCCACTCTCTCTGAATTCTGCCTTGACAATCGTTCACGGAGGGTCGGCTGCGGCCCTGATCCCCCAGCTTGAAGAGGAGTCCTTTCTACAGGGTCCGCGGCTCTTTGGGAAATGTTCCCTTCAACATCCTGAACTCCCACAGTAGGGTTTCCATCATTATTTCCCGATTGACGGTTTGCCCCTAGTAGATCATTCAACTTACTCAAGATCAGGGCATTCTGGGCATTCTGGGCTTCCAACTACGCATTCTAAGCATTCAATTGCTGATTCAATCCCAAAACTACGGCGTCCAATTCTGCTCGTGTAACTCCAACAGTTGGAGCTGCTTGACTTGAAGGAGGAGAGGTAGCGGTGTTCTCTTGAACATTGTCGGATCTTACAGAACTTCATTTTCACCCAGGAGCCATTATTTCCAATAAACTTCTGGTTTTGAAAGAAATCCTTTCAACAATCCTTTGGGAGCAATGGTGGAAGTTTCCTGAGTTGGGTTCTCAGTGAAAGCACCAAAAATGTTAACGTGAAAATCTGATGCTAACACCCCAGTGTAGATTGAAGTTGAGTGAAAGCACCACCCGTGTACACGGGAACTACAAACAAGTAGAGAAATCACAGAAAAAGCAGAAAAAACAACAGTTTTTATAGTGATTCAGCTTAGGGTAAGCCTACGTCC
This sequence comes from Allium cepa, assembly GCA_030765085.1. Classification (NCBI taxonomy): domain Eukaryota; kingdom Viridiplantae; phylum Streptophyta; class Magnoliopsida; order Asparagales; family Amaryllidaceae; genus Allium; species Allium cepa. The sequence goes on along the minus strand of CM060943.1, from coordinate 865,630,329 downwards.
ACTTTAACTCTCTTTATTGCTGAATTGATTACAACTTTTACAACAATCTTCAATTACAATTCCGATGAGACAAACAACTAGAACTTTGATGTAGAAGAATTCTTTAAATCCATGTAGATTGTGTTAGATTTCCTCTCGAAGTTAGTTGAGATGTCTTTCGTACTTGAAGTGTTGAGTGAGTCGAGAATTCAGCAGAGTATTGGCGCTTCAAGAGATCGGCCAAAAAGTCCCTTTCATGCTTGTGGTAGGTTGGTATTTATAGGAAAATTATACCTTTAAGTCGTAACTCGTGACCGAGTCAAGGTAGGTCGTGGCCGACCTATTGAGTCTAGCTCGTAGCTTGGTAGAAATTTTCCCATCTGCTTGAATCCATGTCAAGTTCTAAGTCATGCACGAGTTAACCGGACGCGGCTTCATTTGTTTACTTAAGTCGTGTACGACTCATCATAGATCGTAGGTCATGACCGAGTTAACAGGATGCGGCATAAGTGTTGTGGCAACAGATTATAACTTAGAGGCTTTAGGTCATGGACGACTTAAGCTAAGTCGTGAGTCACAACTTAACTGGTAAGCTTGTTTATTTCAGATAGCAACACAAGTCTTAACCCGTTCACGAGTTAGGAGGCTATGTTTAATGAGTATCAGTGCTTTGTTTGCCTAAGTTGTTTATGACACATGCTAGGTCGTAAGTCGTAGACAGCTTTAGGTCGTTAACTTATTTCCTTCTTGAGTCATGCCATCTCTTAAGCCGTAAACTTCCTTAAGTCGTGGACTTCTTGGTCCGTTTCAATTCTTAAGTCGTCTGGACCTTAACTTGTTAGGTCGTCCAGACCCTAAGTCGTGTACCCTCCTTGATCCATTGAGTTCCTGTCTCCCTTGAGTCGTTGAGTCGGCCATTTCTTTAACACGTTAAACTGTTAAGTCGTACCATTCATAAGTCATAGATCGTCCATAACTTGAGTCATGTAAACCTTAACTTGTTAAGTCGCAGAGTGCTTTAAACTATTAGATCATGGTGGCCTCAAGTCATAAGTCGTTCATGCTTTATCTTGTTAAATCGTCACGCATCTTAAGTCGTGAGGTTTGCTAAGCCGTAGACTTCTCTTGATTCGTTAAGTACCTTATGTCGTAAATCATCCCAGGCCTTAACTCGTTGTCTTAACGAGGTTAACAAAGATGAAATTAATATTTAACTATGTAAGTTAAATAAATTGGATTTGTAATGAAAATTCGTAGGAATTTGAATTTAACTTAAGCAAAGCAAGGTAAATAAATAAATGAAGTGATTATAAGAAATGGAATGAAATTAATAGAAGGTAATGAGGTTAACTAAATATAAAAAATGTGAATGTGAATAAGTGAATGGAACAAATAATATAAGTAAAGAAGTGTGGAAAAAGTTGAAGTTGGAATTAAATTCATGCTTGATTAAATCGAATAAACTAAAACTCAATTTGTATGGAGTGAAATTTAATTTAAATCTGAATAAATCGGATATCGTTTTGAGATGTGGGTTAGAAGGAATGGAATGTTAAACTAAATTGAATTAAATTGGAATTTGAAATGTTATCAAATTGAATTGAATATAGAGTTTGAATTATAAAGCAATTGTATGACCATAAGGTATAAAATTTGGAATAAAATTTTAAGTGAAACTTTTGGAATTGTAAGCAAATATGTTAAATAGCTTACAAAATTGGAACTAATGGAATAGAACAACCAAAATAAAAATTGTTTGATATTTTAGAGTGAAGAAACTAAATCCAAACTTGAATTATAAAATGAAATTGAACTCAAATAATTAAATGGAGTGATTTTTAGAATAAAAATCTAATTGTAAATTGGAAAATGGAATTAACTTATTAGATGGATTCGTTAGTAAATTGAATATTGGAATTGAATCTTGAGTTATAAAGAGAATTCGACTTAAAAGCAAGAATATTAAATATAATTTAAATTCCATCGAATAAAATATAAAGGGTTTGAAATGGTGATAACTTAAGGCATAAATAAATTCAATTTAAGTAAAAATAAATTGAATATGGCTTTGGGATATTATTTAAATTAATTAAATGGAGTTTTGAAGTAAATATGAATGGAATGAAAATGAATTGAGTTAGAATCAATTGGAAATGGTATAAAATTGAATATAAATTGATTTGGAATCAGTTTAAAATAGCTATAAGCTTAAGTGGTTATTTGATTAAATAAATATCGCCGAATTTGCATAGAAAAATTGTCCTTTGACGTAAACTAAAGTAAATGAAATTCTATGAATTAATAAAAAGTGAATAAATTGATTTAGAATGCATATGAGTTTGTTTAGTCCAAATATGAGTTGAATGCAAATAATTGGGTTGTGAATCATTCGAATTTAATAAAATGATATATAAATCGATTGAAATAAGTAATCGAATGTTGGAATCTTGTGGCTATAAATTCATGCTAGGAAAATTATCTGTTTTAGTTGTAAAATAAGTGAAATGTTAATGAATTTTCATGTTTTAGTATTTACGTGTTTAAATTGATTATGTATAGGTACCCGGAGGCTATTGGGGTAGAACTGTTTTGCGTAATTGCGTATGAAATAAGCCGCTAGCTAAAAAATGCTAAAATAAGGTCCATTTTCAGATTAAATACAGAAAAATATAAATACTGAGACATATTTTGTTTTCTGACCGCGTGGGTCAATGTATATATTTTTATCTCTTTTGCCGTATTGCAAAAAGCTCTCCGTACAAGGAAGTCCCTGGCAGAATTTTTTGAAAATTTAGGGTGTTAGAAAGTTTCTGAAAATTTTTGAATTTTTTTTTGTTAACATAGAAGGGTGATTTTTAAAAGTGTAACTGAAATAAGAAATTTTGAATTAGAAATGGAAACTAATTGTTTTGGTCGAAACTAAAGGATTTAGAAAAGTGAATATAGAGTTTTAACTAAGTTTGTTTTGTTAAGTTATTGGGTTTGGATCATTTTTCTGCCTTGGCAATTTCGAGGAGAAAATTCTTTTAAGGGGAAGGTATGTAACAACCCGGATTTTTTGTCATTCGATTTTCAATATTTAAATGGTTTAAATATTTGAGTTGAAATTATAATTTAGTTAGTAAGATTTTAAAATTGAAATTTTAAGCGGTTTTGTAAATTTTGGAAATCGTCATTTAATCGAAGCGTTATAATAGCAATTCAGGCCATAATCTCGAAATTCGATGAAACTAGTTCCATTGGATCTGTAATAGTGTGTTATCATTTGATTTCAAATTTCGTACCATTTAGATTTACCATTTGGTTGTATGGTATGAAAACGCCTAGAAGTAATTTAATTTAATTTTAAATAGTCGATTTAAAAGGCTTCCTCCACATAGGATCAATTTAGGCTCCGAAACTTGTTCCATTGGTTCGGAATGGTGGTATAACATTAGAAACGATAGGCGGCACGCCTCAATAAGAGTTAAAGTTTGATGTTATATTAAGTGAGATGTTTGAAGAAATAAATAATATTACATATAATTTCATAGTCAACTATTCTATCTCTCGAACCACCTATAACCGGTCAATCTTATATTCGAAGCCTTCTCCTTAATTTTTAAAGTCGCGAACTCCCTTATCTTTAATTAGACGCAGACCGAACAGATTAGAAATGATATTTGCACAAGAAATCAACCACACAACTTCATCGCGATTGAGCCTTGAGGAGCAGCGGTGGTGGAAATTGCAAGTGTGAGAATCGAAGTGGCAGGGAGGGGCATTGTCGCAGTTTGTAACGCTCCGCCTTTTTGCACGCTTTAAATCGACGATAAACCACACACGTCAGACTTAAAGCATACAGAAGGGCGGATTATTATGGGGTAAATAAGAAAAAGGAGGGAAAGAAAAAACAAAATAGAATCTTACAACCGAACAATAAAATATAATAATCAAATGCAGTTCATGAAGCTGTTTTATAAATATTTGATTATATTTATACAATACATATTAGAGTTTCATATACCAACGAATAATAACCGATGCAGCGGAATACAGTGTAGTGGAACAATATAATATAATAATAATAATAATGAAATCTTTGCCTTCGTTCTCCAGAAATAAAGTCTTCGATCCTGAATGCTCGGACTGACCCGAGCGAATTGAAAAGACAAAACACTCGAGTCAGAACTAAAAGATCTTATGTAAGTTAAATCAACTGAAATAAATATGAGTGTAACGGCGTCAGAGATATTTACGGGGTTTGACATCTCCTATCCAGTGTCTAACGTGAGTGCAACAACTTAAGAGATGCACGAGATTCACATCTCCCAAGGATCCGTTAAACTATTTACTATGTAGTAATATTTCGCTATTATAATAATGTCTATTAGTAAAATAAACTTACTTTTTTCATAGCATTAAGGGGTTACCCATATAGCCCTTAACACGTAATAGTCCCAGTAGTCCATCCAATTTCATAGTCCCTCCTGATCGGGAAGCCACTAAAGGATACCACACGGGCTATGGGAGAAAACCAAACTTGTACAAGGCGCGATAGGTTAGGTGGCACGGTACAACTAGGCAATGCCAGGGTAGATATACCAACTACGCTTCCGGGCTGGTGGTAACGCATAGCCACAGCTACCGGCCACCTCGAGCCACACCCCCAAATCAAAGAAATCAAAAGTGGCTACCGAATAAATCCAAAAGTTAAAGTATAATATCCAAGGGATGTGTCCAATCAAAAGTGCTATCTCATTAGCCCGTCAATCGCTCCTGTTTTAGCCACCTTATGCCAACTCACGGGAGTCGGGTCCACGTATTTACCTTAAAGGAAACACCGCCACCATCCTACTTCATTATGGAATCTCCACCGCGTACACGGTTGTCAAAGTGGTTTTCGGGGTTGGCAGAGAGTATGACAACTTCCGATCCTGGTCTCTTTAACAACCAAACATTATTATAACACCGCGGTCTTATCAAAATAGTTATACTTTTAAAACCAGAATCTAATATCAATTTCAAATCCATATAAATATGATATCATTTCCTCTCTTTTTTTTTTCAAAACCCAAATCAAATTTGATGTCATTTTCAAATATATCCTTTTCAAAAACTATAACATTTCAAAGTTATAATATTTCGAAACCAAAACTTGAAATATAGCCTTTTAAAACATAAAACTTTGAATTTTATAACTTTGAAACATACTACACCACTTTTCGTTTTGAGAAAAATGTGTGATCCTCTAATAAAAGAGGAGAGCACACATGTAGCGCTATATATAAAACTAATAATAAGGAGCTCCCAACATGCCTGGTAGGTGGCACAACAAAAAAAACTAGAAAAAATAAAGAAATAGAAACCCCTCGAATGAGCTCCGGCAAAGCCACCGCCCATTTCACCCTAATACCGAGCTTCGGCAAGGCCACCGTCCAATACTAGGGTGTTAGAGGTATCTAAAAACCAAAATGCAAAAGAACAAAACACAAAGAAAATGCCTCAGACGGTCCATGTAGGAGAACTCCAAAAGATGGACCGAAAAGAAGAACTCCACACTGAATGCCTGGAGTAACCAAAAAGTAATGCCAGATGCAATCCGAATCCCTGCGAAAAGCTACCCTGCCAACCTGAATAAAGCTGCAAGCTATCTTGCAAACCAGTCAAGAGAAAAACCAGCAACCAACCTAAACCAAACCTGTAACATAACTAGGAAAACAAGTTAGAAAGAATCACATATATGTATATAAATAAAATTTATATACATATATGTGAGAATAAAAACCAAAGAGTAAAATAAAACAAGGATAAACTAGAACAAAATCAAACAGGTCTAAAAAACAGGAAACTAATTTATGAGCCAAAAATCGTAAGAGAATAATGGTGCATCATGTGATCATTATTTAATCAGAAAAGGGATAAATATAAGAATTATTAGAAATAAAATTATTGATGTTAAGTTTGAATATGTTAATATTATTTCTAACCTTATTAAGGTAATCCTTAAAGCCACTATCATTGGCTAATTTATATTTGGGATTAGAAATCCAATTTAAGCAGAAATTAGAAATTAAAATAATCAAATTATTATAATGTTGATTTTTATTATTAAAAATCCTTTGATTTCTCTCAAACCAAATGAACCAACAAGAAATAATGAATAAAGAATCAAGCAAGAATCTATAATTCTTATTGAACGTAAATCTAGTAGAGTCCCAATAGAAAAAACAATCACAAACTCTAGAACTAATATTAAACTCAAAAATATTAAGGGTCTTAATAAGAATATAATGAGTATCCGAGCATTCGAAATAAATATGATTAATATCTTCAGAGTGTGTGTTGCGAAAATAACATTTATTATCAATGAAAATATTTTTCCTTTTTAAAAATTCAATAGTATTTAATTTACCATGAATGATGAGCCACATATGGATCTTTGATTTAGGAGGAGCATAAGACTTCCAAATAAATTTAAAAAAATTGACAGAAACCCCCAAAAAGTTAATAAATTTGAAAAAGGAATTAGAAGAATATTTCTTACTCTTATCCCACTCCCAACTAATATAGTCATTAATATTGTCAATGTTATACAGATTAAGCTTAGCATAAAGCAAATAAAGTTGTCTAAGGGTAGGGCCCACTAAAATACTATTAAAGTTGAAAATCCAAGGAGGGTCACTATCAGAATTAAAAACATCAGAAATAAACGCAAATTTAAAGTTACAAATATCATATAAATCTTTGAACTCAATCTTAAGAGGAATGGAGGAAATCCAACTATCGTGCCAAAAAGATGTATTATTACCAGAATGAACAATGATATTAATACCTAAGTTAAAAATATCACTACATTATAAAATAGATTTCCAAAAATAAGAAAGCTTACAGTACATCGAAGGACTAATTTGAAAGAGATTATAACTACCATTATAGTAATATTTAGAAATAGTCTCCTTCCAAATGGCATTATCACTAGAATCTCTAAATTTCCATAACCATTTACCAAGAAGAGACAGATTCATATTATGTAAATTAATGACTCCTAAACCACCCTCTTTTTTAGACTTACAGACAGTATCCCAATTAACTAAACATTTAATGCTACTGTTAGGATTATCCCCGCTCCAAAGGATCCCTTCTAATTTTATCTATCACCCAATCTGGAAAAATGTGCATAGACATCCAATAGATAGGAAGAGCTGATAAGAATGAATTAATCAAAACCAGTCTACCCGCTCTAGATAAGAATCTCACATTCCAATTACAAATCCTATTTTTAATTTTATCAATGATTATTAACCAATCATCGTGCTTAAGTTTTGAAGGTCTAATAACAAAACCAAGATAATCAAATGGAAAACTCATAGTTTTACAATTTAATGTATTAGCAACTAAATTTTCTACATTATCAAAATCATTTAAAACTAAGACAGAACTTTTATCAAAGTTTATTTTTACACCTGATAGAAGTTCAAAACTATAAAGAATAAACTTGAGAGCAATTATGTGTCTGGGACGATGGGAGGAAAAAAGCAAAGTATCATCAGCAAATTGAAGGACAGACAAATCAAAACTAGAAATATCATTACCAATAAAACCCAAAAGATTATTGCTAACAGCATTTTTAATAATTTTAGAAAAGACATCAGCCGCAGGATTAAAAAGAAGGGGCGATAAAGGATCCCCTTGCCTTAAACCTCTCTTGGATTGAATTTTATTACCTAAAACACCATTGGCCATAATACTTGAGTTACCCGTTTTAAGCAAGTTAATGATCCAATTAATCCATCTTTTACTAAAGCCTCTGGCAAGGAAAATGTCAATGAGAAAATCCCAATCAACCGAGTCAAAAGCTTTAGCAAAATCTAATTTTTAAATAGCTCAAGTTATATTGTTCTTACAACAAAAATTAGTATATTCTTGAACCACGGCTACACCATCAGTAATATTCCTACCTTTAATGAAAGCTGATTGAGAACAGTCAATAAGATCGTTCATTTTTAAACTAATCCTATTAGCCAAAACTTTAGAGATTATTTTAACAGAGCAATTAATCAATGAAATGGGTCTAAAATCTTTTAAAGTATTACCACCGACTTTTTTATGTAATAAAATAACATTCGCGAAATTAAAACAACCTAATTGAAGATTACCATTATAAAATTCATTAAACATACAAATTAAGTCAAATTTTAAAACCTCCCAAAAAGATTGGTAAAAGAAAATAGGAAAACCATCCGGGCCCGGAGATTTATCTCCAGGTAAATCAAAAATGGCTTTACGGATTTCCTCTTCAGAAAAAGGAACATCTAAATCAGAAAGATTAATATTAGAGACAGATGGATAAAGATCATTCCATCTAACACTAACTCTATGATTGTTTTTACTGCCAAAGATTTCTTTATAATATTCAGTAAAAGCATTGTTGAGATCATGTTGTTCAACTAATTCCACATTATTAACTAAAATGGAATTAATTGTATTACTACGTTTTCAACTAATTCCATTGAAAATTTGATCTCTGTTTCCACATAACTTCCTCTTTTTCAAGGATAGAATTAAGTTCATCTTTTAAGTTATTAAGAACATTTCTCTCACCTAAACTTAAAACTCTAGTTTCTTCAATCTTATTTAGCTTGAGCAATTCATTAAGAATATTATCCCTTTTAATTTTAATATTACCAAAAACGTTTTTATTCCAGTTTTTAAGAAAAATCCTGAGTTTTCTAAGCTTAAGCACAAATGCTTTGGCAGAATTGTCACAAAACTTGAAACTATAAAAACTCATTGAAGACCATTTATTGATGATTAAATTAGAAAAACTAGGTTCAAGAAGCCACATTTTCTCAAATTTAAAGGCTACGTTAAAAATTCTATGACAATTACAAGAAAGAATAATAGGACAATGATCTGACAGGGTGTAAGGTAAACCTGACACTCTACAGATAGGAAATTTATCCTCAATTTCATCACTAACGAAAAATCTATCTAAAAGAGCAAAAGAGGGAGAATCCCTATTATTGCTCCAAGTAAAATCTTTATTGGATATATATTGTTTAAATATTTAATTACTTTATATAGCAAAATAGCTTCTTCACCTTCACAAATCAATTCCGATATGGTTTTTAATTCCCAAATAAACCAATATAATTTCCATACATTTCAAAACTTTAATTATTCCAACATTTCAAAACTTATTCTTTGATAATTTCATATATATAAATTTCAACTACTATTATTTAGTTTTGAAATGCTTACTTAATAAATCAAATATCATTTTAGTAAAACCTTTAGACTTCAAATAACTAGATATTCTTTCAATTACATTAACTTGATAATATTTATTTAAATCAGTTTGATATTCATTTAAATCCTCTAAACAAAAATCAAGTTATAAAATCATATCTTTTAAATCTCAATTTATTTATGTTTCAAATCAAATTTTTCGAGGACAATCCGTAAATCTTAAATTCACTTCAAATTCACATTTATCTTCCAACCTTAATTTTATTTGAGTCATTATAAACTCTATATGTAATAGAATTTAAATAGATACATAACCATATTATATAAAAGAAATTCAAACTTTATTATTTAGCTTATTTTAAAATTCAAAACAAATTTATACATAGCTAAGTCAAAAATAAAATAGCATTTATATAACATCTAAAATCAATATCTATATAGCCCATATATTTCTTTACAAAACCATAAAAATCATTTCAAAAAATAATTATATATATATATATATACACACACCGCGGTGCCTGTATATAATTTTCTATCCTATGGTCAAGGGATACGGATATTTATCATTTCAATCCGCAATTTAAAAATAAAAATGCGGTTGTATATCATTTCAAACCGCAATCCCGAATTAAAATAAATGCATAACAACTTGCAGATTATGATGATATAAATAAAACATCCATTCATCCATCATAAAATCATACATCCATCACAATCATCATACAAAACAATCAATCAATATCAATATATTACTGATAATATATAACAGGTAATTAACTCGCAGTTATATTCAATAATAATTTAAATAACGATTTAATTTCAATAAATGCAATTAAATGAGATGATGATTAAAAATATACGAAACAGCCATAAATAAATGCATAATCAAAACATAAATTAATTTACCAAACATAAGAAATTTTAGAAGTCGTGAGTGGGTTAAAACACTCACCTTTTGAATTTAATTCGAATTTAAATCCAATTTAAACCCAAAAATTGAACGGTTTCCAAATCCGTCCAAACCAGCGTAAAAATGTTCGGAATTCCAATACAAACCTAGCGGAGAAAAGTGCGCATAAAACGGAGTTCGTAAGCGAGAGCTATATCAGTTAGATCATTTGAAACAAAATTTAAATTAAATAAAAAACAACTCACCCTAAACAAAGCCACGTCAACGTCTTCCAGAACGCGCACGCGAGCTTCTGAAACCCTAGGCCTAAGTGACTTCGAACAACAGGCCGCCACAAATGTTGCTTTGACCGCCTATAGCCGCCGTGCCGCTAACCATCACCACGACGGCCTTCACCGATGACTTGCCGACATCCAGCCGCCCTTACCCCAGGTTGCGCAGCCCCTCCGGCCTCCCTCTTCACCATCAATCCATCTCCGTTCTATGCCCAACCACGGCGAATCTATGCCACTATGAGACGAATGACCATATGATCTGTGTGCTGCTCGGCACGAGCTTCGCAACCGCATCCACCGATCAATAAACAGTCAACAATCCACCTTAGATCATCAAGGATCCAATACGAATGGCCAGTACTGATTTGCAATTTCGGGACAAATGACGATTCGAAACCAAAAATGAATTGCAGATCCGAGATGCGTACATCAAGAGCTTCGATATATAATTTTTCTGATTTTTTTTGAGGAGTTTGAAATTTCAATTTCAATTTTGAATTTGCAATTGACATTAGGGTTTGCAGCCATTGAAATGAGGAGTGAAAGAAATTGTACGCGTAGACAAATGAGAGATAGAGGTAAGCTAGGGTTTATAATAGGGTATTTATAGACAAAGCTGAAATAGAATGGATGGATCGGATTGAATATACGCGCTAACGACAAAGTGGCCCAAAAAGCCCGTTCCGACTCCGGAACGAAATTCGGTCAACCCATATATCAAAATACATGTTTTAAAATATTTTAAACGCAATGGAAAAGGATTCAAGTCCAAATTCCATCGTATGAAGAAGTTGCGCTAAAATCAATATTTTCGAAATTGACTTTAATTGATTCAATTTCATTAATTTCAAGGCGTTTCGAGTCCGTACGATCAAACGACAAGTCCAATCGCTACGAAACTTGAAATCTACAATAATTCACCGTTACAGATCCGATGAAACTAGTTTCGTTGAAATCTGAGTCAATGGCCAAAATGGCTATTTTTACGCTAATTGAATAAATTAAAATTAATTAATTAAATCAAATTTTCAATCTCAATTCCTAAAATTAATAATCTTATCTTTTTTAAATTTCTTAAACAATTACAGAACTTAAAAAAATTTAGATGTAAACCAAAGTTGATTAATTCATCATTTTCCGTGTTTAATTTAGATTCCACTAAATTCAGAAATTATAAATTAAATTACCAATAATTCCATTTAATTGACTTTTCATTATGTTATTCACTTCATTGCTATCAACTGGAAAAATTTTAACATTGGATTCAAACTATTACATTAATATTCTTAAATTTCATCTAAATCTCAATTAATGCAATAATTAAATTTCACTTAATCACAATAAATCCAATTATTAATATAGTTCAAATCCAATAAATTGATGAATATTTATTTCCACTTTTATAATTCAGCAAATTTCCCAATTATGAATAACATTAACTTTTTTCTAAATATTACCTCAATTAATATTAACGTAATATTATATTAGATTATGGTAACTGATTTCCAATTTACATTAACAAGCAACAAAATAGGTAACATACAATAATCGTTACGCTAAATTCTAGTCACATTAAAAAGTTTTTATTATTGCAAACAAATGTTACCATTTATTTTCATAGTATTAATTTCATCTAATATTCCATTTATTCGCTTATGCCATTTATAGTCAAGTATAACATATCTTCATTAATTGTCATTTCATTCAGTCCATTAAGTATTAATCTTAATTAGCACTGGTTATATCTTGATGCATTCTTTTATTACATCATTTATTACTTTACAAAAAAAATAACATTTAAACTCATCAATGTAATACCAAATTTCATTTTAAATCCAATTGATTTCCAAATCAAAGTTTATACATACTTCAAACAACGATTATAATTACGCACAGAACATTGATTTTATTACATGACCATTTATTATAATTTAATCTCCGTGTTAACCCCGTTTAGTCAACGAGTTAAGACCTGGGGCGACTCACGACTTAAGGGAATGCACGACTCAAAGATGGAATACGACCTAAAGATTGAACGACTTAACGAGTTGAAAAACTTAGCGACTTACCACATAGAGAAGTCTGCGACTTAATGGTCTAAGAGATGGCATGGCCAAGGAAAGAAGTGAGTGAACGACTCAGAGCTATCCATGACTCATCAACTTGAGGTTCCTAACGACTCAGTGGGTCTACGACTCAAGAGGATTTACGACTTAAAGAAGCAGACCGACTCAAGGCCTCCAACGACTCAACGAGTTAAAGAGCTACGACCTAGTGACTCAAGATAGGAAAAAGCGCAAGCAACTGCATTTAAATCGTGACCGATCTATGACCTAGGATAAGCCGTTCATGACCTAAAACTACATAACATAAATTTAATGCTGCCTTATCTCGTGACCTTTGACTCGCAAACGAGTCAAGACTTGTATCCAGGTGAACAACTCAATACCGCTTCTAACTCTTGACCCTTAAGTCGAGCGCGACCTGCGACTTCCCCTGAGTCGGGCACGACTCATGACTTGGGCGAAAACTGCTGCCTAAAATTCTCTATAAATAGAGGGCCATCTCCAACTTTGGAGGGACTTTTGGCCGACCATTCCAAGCGCCGATACTCTGCAGAATTCTCTACTCATTCAACACTTCAAGTACTCCAAACACCAAAGACACTACGTCGATCTCAAAGAGGAAATCTACATCATTTCAAAATGAATTCGGAAGATAATTCTCTATCAAAGTTTGATCTACTGGTCTAAAGTGTGTTGTAATTGAAGATTGTTGTTAAGTTGTAATCAAATTCAATAATAAAGAGAGTTAAAGTGGACGTAGGCTTACTCTGAGCCGAACCACTATAAAAATTGTTGTCTTTCCTGCTTTCATCTGTATTTTCTCTACTTGCTTGTGGTTTCCGTATACACGGGTGGTGCTTTCATCCAACTTTATTTCGCACCGGGGTGTTAGCGTCTGATTTTCACGTTAACATTTTTGGTGCTCTCACTGAGAAACATCGAACTCAGGATATTGACATCATTGCTTCACCAAACTGTAAGGAAAGAGTCTCCGTTAAGGCCAGAAGTTTAATAGAAATTATGGCTCCCGGAAGGAAACGTAGATCTGCCAGATCTGATGATGTTCAAGAGAACACCGCCTCTTCTCCTCCTCTGAGTCAGACAACTCCAACTGTGGGAGTTACGCGAGCGGAATTAGACGCTGTGGTTTTGGGGTTGAATCAACAGTTTAATGCTCAAAATGCACAATTAGAGCCTCAGAATGCTCAGAATACCTTGATATTGAATAAGCTAAATGATTTGCTCGAGGCTAATCGTCAGCCAACAAATAAAGAAGGAAACTCTGCTAATAGAGCTCAGGGGTTTAGAGGGAATACTTCTCAAAGGGCGGTAAGCCCTGTCGAAAGGCCACTTCCTCAAGACGGAGGATCGGGACCTCAAACGACCCTTCGTGAATGGCTGTCAAGGCAGAACTCTGAAAGAATGGCTGACGTTTTCCCCGCACGGCCTGTGGATGATGAAGAGTATTTTTCAGGAATGGTCCGTCAAATCATGAAAGAAAGTATGCGAAAGGACGAGGATGAGAAAGAGTGGGGCTTTGCTCCAAGCAAAACTCCATTCACTGAGAGGATTCTGAAAGCTGAATTCCCGAGAAAATTTGTTCCGCCCACTATTCCAGTTTACAAAGGAACAAGTGATCCTAACGAATTTCTGTATAAATGTGACAGGCATATGACTGGCGCCAGGGCATCCGATGAGATTAAATGCCGATACTTCCCGGTGTATTTGGAAGGAGTAGCTTTATTATGGTTTACCAAGCTGGCAGTTTGATCCATTGATCAGTTCTCGTACTTAACTAAGAAGTTAAAGGAGCAGTTTCGGTTGTACGCCTCTAAAGAAAAGGACATAATGTCATTGTCAAATCTGGAGCAAAACCCAGGGGAATCCATCAAGTCGTTCCTGAATCGATTCAACATAGCTTTGGCCAAGGTTGATAACGCTGAGCCACGCATTGGTTTTAACATACTTGATGAGGGCAATTGATAAATCGAGCAAGTTTGGAGAATGGTTGAAAATGAAAGAACCAAATTCACTCGATAAATTCTATAAAAAAGCCGATGAGTTCATGCGCCTGGAAAGCCTTCAAGCACCAGCTAAGGTGGCATCAGCGGAAATTAAGAATGATAGTAATGCTCCAAACAAAAAGGAATCCAACGCTCAGAAAAGGGGGAACGACGGCAGAAAGAAACAAGGGGATGCAAAGAAGGGTCGAGCTTTCAACTTCACACCTTTGACTGATACCCCTGAAAATATCTTCTTCGCAACCAAAGATAATATCAGTTATCCTACGCCACCTAAGATGAGGGTTGGAGGTAAAATGGAGAAAAGTGGAAGTTTCTGTCAATTTCACAATCAGCCTGGTCATGACGCTAACGAATGCCGACACTTGAAAGAAGTAATTGAGCGACTGTTGAAAGAGAACAAGCTCCAACAGTATGTTAGAAGGGGTAGGGACACAATAACCTCATCGGTCCAAAGGCAACAAGTCCCCGCTCACCATCCAAGCTCGAGTGAGAAGGCCGTAGAACATGAGTCAGACAGGCCTGTCATTAATGTGATAACGGGAGGTCCTCACCCAGTAGGCAGGAGCTGGGGTGATATGGAAAGGTATGCTCGAGCACTGAAGCATGCACCCGCAGAAGAAAGTGTTTTTGTGTTAGAGGATGCTGCGCCATTGAAACAACAGAAAACTTTCCCTGATGACATCATATTTAGCACCAGGGACTCTATGGGTATTGAAGCCCCTACGATAGATCCTCTGGTCATTTCTGCCGGTATTGGCCCGGCCACTGTGAGAAGAATTCTGGTCGATTGTGGGGCTTCGTGTAATATTCTCTTCAAGAAAACTTTTGACCAGATGAAGATACCAATGGCGGACGTTCAGGCTTCGTCATTGAAAATTGCTGGCTTCACTGGGGAGCCAAAGCAGCCGATTGGGACTATAGACTTGATTGTAGAGCTCGGAGAGGGGCTGAGAAAGGTAGCTCGAAGGCAGACCTTTATAATTATTGAAGAATTTTCTGCTTATAATGCTTTCTTGGGCCGACCGACTCTGGCTGCATTCAAAGCTGTTCTCGCCCCATTGTGTCTAACTATAAAATTTCCCACTGATAACGGAATTGGGATAATTAAAGGAGATCAGAACGTGGGACGGGAGTGCTATCTTGCAGAGCTACGTGAAACAAAGAGGAGAGAAATGGGAAAATATGCGGCGCCTTCAGTCCGCATCAAAGAACGAACCTTGTAGCAACTACAGGTTGGTCCCTGCACTGGCGAACATAGCGGTGTCCGGAGAGAGATGGATCCAACAAAAGCTAGTGCAGGGGAGAATAGAGTAGTGCCGGTAGAGGTGACAGTGCCGGTACCTGTTGACTTAAAGGACCCAAACAAGGTGCTGAATGTGGGTTCACAACTCAACACTATAGCTCAGAATATTCTGGTCTCATTCTTGAAGGAAAATTTAGATGTATTCGCATGGACTAATGCCGACATGTGCGGAATATCACCAGAGATTGCGGTACACGCTCTGAACATCGATCCAAAGTTCACGCCAGTAAAACAGAAAAGAAGAACTCAAGGTCCAGAGAGGTCAGCAGCGTTGAAAGAAGAAGTCGATCGACTCATGGAGAATGGCTTCATCAGAGAATCTGTTTACCCAGATTGGGTCTCAAATCCTGTCCTGGTTAAAAAGGCTAATGTGAAGTGGAGAGTATGCATTGACTTCTCAAATCTGAATAAGGCTTGCCCCAAAGACTGTTTCCCGCTGCTTAGAATTGATCAATTGGTGGACGGAACGACGGGACATGAATTGTTGTCTTTTATGGATGCTTATTCCGGGTACAATCAGATCATGATGCATGAGCCAGATCAGGAGGACACGAGCTTCATAACGGATGTTGGTCTTTACTGCTACAAAGTCATGCCCTTCGGACTCAAGAATGCGGGGGCAACCTACCAAAGGCTTGTTAACACCATGTTTAAACCACAGATCGGAAAGACAATGGAAGTCTATGTCGATGATATGTTGGTAAAGTCAAAGAAAGCAGTGGACCACATGTATCACTTGGCGGAAATGTTCGCGGTCCTCCGAAGATACGGAATGAAACTTAACCCGTTGAAATGTTCATTCGGAGTGGAGTCCGGAAGGTTTTTGGGATTTATTATGAGCTCTAGGGGCATTGAGGCTAATCCTGCTCAAATCACTGCCTTGAAGGAGGTCAAAGCTCCTAGAACAAAGAAGGAACTGTAGAGTCTTAAAGGAAAAATTGCTGCTTTGAGCCGATTCATTTCTAAAGCTACTGATAAATGCATTCCATTCTTTGACGCTCTAAAGAAAGGAAGAAAAAACTTTGATTGGACTCCCGAGTGTCAGAACGCATTTGATGAACTGGTTCGTCATATGGAAGTGCCTCCAATACTCTCAAAGCCCGACAATGGTGAAGAACTCTACATCTATCTGGCAATATCATCTCACGCTCTGAGTGCAGCATTGGTTCGAGAAGATACAAGGATCCAGCGACCAGTCTATTACATTAGTAAAAGATTCACTGGGGTAGAGATGAATTACTCGAAGCTGGAGAAACTTGCCTATTGCCTATTGATTGCATCACGGAAATTGAGGCCGTATTTTCAAGCTCATCCCATCAAAGTCCTCACTGATCAACCTCTGAAGCAAGTCCTGTTTCGCCCTGAAACTTCGGGCCGTCTTTTAAAGTGGAATATTGAACTCAGTCAACATGACATCACTTACCATCCCCGAAGAGCTATCAACGGACAAGCTTTAGCAGACTTCATTGCTGAATGCACAGATAAAGGTGATAGTGAGGTAGAGGAAACTAATGACGTCCTGGTGAAATGGAAATTATACGTTGATGGCGCAAGGAATGACTACTGTTCTGGGGCAGGGGTTGTCCTTGAGACCCCTGAAGGACGATCATTGTGTTATGCACTGAGACTGGAATTTCCTTTGACTAATAATGAAGCAAAATATGAAGCTCTCATTGCAGGTTTGAGAACCGCTAAAGAGCTAAATATCAGAACATTACAGATCTTCAGTGACTCACAGCTTATCGTATGCCAAGTCAAGAAGGAATTCCAAGCTAAAGGAGGAAATTTACCCGCTTATTTGTCAAAGGCCTGGGAGCTTCTTGAAGATTTTGATCATTAATCAATAAACCATATTCCCCGGGAAGAGAATATGAAGGCAGATTCCCTCGCGAAGTATTCAAGTACCGGTGAAGCTCAACTATTGGGATTAGTCCCCGTAGAAGTCCTGTCAGCACCAAGTACAGACGATATGGATGTTGACTGGATTATGAATGTATCTCAGGAACAAGAATCATGGATGACTCCAATACTGGACTATCTACTCAGAGGTTCTTTGCCAGAAAATTCGAGAGAAAGACAGAAGCTTCTAAGGGAAGCCTCCAGATATATAGTCCTAGACGGCCAATTGTACAGGCGGGGTTTTTCAATGCCATTACTCCGATGTGTAACTAAAAATGAAGCCTAGACAATTCTAGCTGAAGTACACGGAGGGGAATGTGGAGATCACACAGGTGGTCAGACATTAGCAAAGAAAATTCTCCGTTATGGGTATTTTTGGCCGGAAATTAATCAAGACGCCGCTGTATATTCTCGGAAATGTGACAAGTGCCAGAGATTCGCCAAAATTCCTAGAGCACCTTCCACTGAGCTAACACAAATGGTCAGTCCGTGGCCATTTGCCATTTGGGGAATGGATCTCATTGGGCCATTACCAACTGCCAAATCAGGGATTAAATATGCTATTGTTGTAGTTGATTATTTTACTAAATGGGCTGAAGCTGAACCTTTGGCTACTATTACCTCTAAGAAAATGATAAATTTTGTGACTAAAAATATCATTTGCAGGTATGGTGTGCCGCAGAAAATAATCATAGACAATGGTACTCAATTTGAAAGTGAGGAATTCCAGGACTTCTGTAAACGATTCAAAATCCAGAAGAGTTTCTCAGCAGTGGCCCATCCGTAGGCAAAGGGGCAAGTGGAAGCAGTAAACAAAATCATCAAATCAACCATCAAAAAGCAGCTGGAAAAAGCAAAAAGTGGCTGGGTTGACAAGTTACCGCTTGCACTATGGGCATACAGAACCACCCACAAAACTGCAACAGGGCATACTCCATTTTCGTTCGCATATGGATCAGAAGCAATGATTCCAGTGGAAACTGAAGTCCCCTCACATAGAAGAATCCATTTTGATAAAGATGAGAATGAAAAACTGCAATTGGAAGCACTTGACCTCCTTGATGAAAGAAGAGAACAGGCTAGACTTAGAATTGCGGCTCATCAACAAAGAATAGCCAGGCACTACAATTCCCAAGTTCGTCAGCGCAACTTTGAAGTTGGGGACCTAATTCTGAAAAGAATCATGACAACCACAGGTGTGTTTGGGCCAAACTGGGAAGGGCCATATGTTATAGGCACGAAGCTTCTTGACGGCACATTCAAACTCACAACTGTCGAAGGAGAACCAATTCCAAGAGCTTGGAACAACAATCATTTGCGTCCTTATTTTACTTGAAAGCTTTACTGAAGTATTGTAAAAAGAATTGCAAAAATATGATTCTTGTATTGAAAGCAATTGTAAAGCAAGTGAATAATGAAAAGCTATAAAGTGGATGTAGGCCCAGTTTTTGGCCGAACCACTATTAATCTTGTGTTCCCTACTATTATAAACTGCTTTGTTTCAACATATAAAATACATTAATTGTGTCATTAAAATGTCGATTTAATAATGCAGGTCATGAAAGTAAAGCTTACCCATCTCAAGACCGAGCAAACACACACTAAACCATCAAAAATTTCCACACTCAAATCCTACAAAAGAAGTGCTTCAAACAAGAGTGAGCAATGTGGGTGGAATCGAACCATCTCTAACTAACTATAAATGTTTGAACAAATAGCCTGTTAAGCAAAATGCGTCCACCACCACCAACTCACCTAACTGTGAAGTATATTTCTTTGGATAAGGGAAATTATTGGCAACTAAAAAGTGTTGACACTTGCAAAAGACAAGGAGGATCTTCAACATGAATGGATGGCGAAAGAGACATGGGCGAGCAAGCATCAATCAACAAAAGACCTCTTTGGAGGCACAAGACCTCTACGGAGGCACAACTCTTCGGAGGAGAAAGACCTCGAGTGGGCCTAGCCAGAAAAAGAGAGATCTTTCTCATTACAAAGATGCGGAATGATCGATCGATACACTACCGTGAATCAGTCCAACCGAGAGGAAGAAACTCCAAACTTCCAGACAAAGGTCGTACTCAGAGGCACACGTTTCACCAAGATTGAAATAAAACTTCCAGGTGTTGAAACGTGAAAAAAGCCCTCTTCGGAGGCCCATTTCACCACAGTTGAAATGCTAAAAGACCTCGGGCGGGTCAACTAGAAAAGGAGAGATCTTTCTCGATACAAAGTTATGGAATGATCGGTCGATACACTCCCGTAAATCCGTCCAACCGAGAGAAAGAAACTCCAAACTTCCAGGCAGTAACCCAGCTCAGAGGCACACATTTCATCATCGGTAGATACACTCCCGTAAAATGAAACGTGAAAAGCCCTCTTCGGAGGCCCGCTTCCCAGCTAACAGGGTAAAATAAAAGCCTCTCTCATGGGGCAGAAACCAAAAAGACCTCTTCCTAGAGGCACAACAAAAACAAAAAGACCTCTTCCCAGAGCCAGAAATGAAAAGACCTCCTCCCGCAGGCATACGCAAGCAGAAAAACCTCTTCGGAGGCACACGTTTCACCAAGATTGAAATAAAACTTCCAAGTGTTGAAACGTGAGAAAGCCCCCCCCAGAGGTGTAATTTTTCAAAGGCACACTTTAACTCTCAAAGGAAGAATGATCCACCTATTCTGAAAAATTCTCTTCCTTAAAAAGAAGTTAAAGTACCCTTCAGATACCCGCTTTACCACATAGAAGAATTCATTCGGTAAAATGTGTATATGCACAAAAGAAAAAGTGATATCTTCGAAGGATGGAGCGTAAAAACGTATTTGTACTCTGTTTTTTAACGAAATAATATTCCTCCAAGTATAGAATAATTATTCTCTAAAAAATAAAAGTACAAGTTCCTCATAAAATAAAATATTGAAATGAGCTTATGGTATAGGGGCAACATGGTATAACTACATCGGTAAAATTGCGCTCGAACAGTATACCACAAGCTCACTGCAATATCGTACAAAGAAACTTGTACAAAAGTGAATAATAAATGCATTCTCAAATTCAAACAAGAAGTTTGTACAAATAAAGGATCATTTTATTTAATTCTGTTACAATTTCTTACAGATACAAGTTTCGAAATAAAGAAAACGGGGGCCGGTACCCGCACAATTTCCAGTCAGTACATGCAAAAAAGGCAAAAAGCGATATGAAAGCCACAGAACCAGAGCCATTATTTCTTCTTCCGTCCACCTTTTGAGCCCGCACCTGGCCGAATAACCAACTTCTTAGGCCGGCTTGTAAGAGTAGGGAATGAAGGAGAAAGGGGCTCAGTCGGACTTTCTTCCGTTTTTTCTTCGCCAGTTGAGGATCCCTTCTTCTTCTTCTTGGAAACTCCCTGCTTTCCTCTCTTCTTGGAGGAAGACCCACTCCCTGGAGAAAGAAGTTTAGCTAATGGTTCATCATCGGAACCAGTTGCTTCTGGAGTCTTCTCACTCCCTTCAGTTTCTTCTCCCTTGTGTTCCTGTGAAGCAATGGGATCATCCAAGTCTTGAAGAGCTTCTATTTGCTCCTCTTGTGATCCCGGTTGCAAGGCAGAAGGAGGAGTCACCTGAATAGATAGAGGAGGAATAATTGGAGGTGGGGAAGTTTGAACGATGCTCGACGTTTTTTCTACAGAAGGAAAAAAGTTCAAGTCGGTAAAAAGCGGAGATAAAGTTTCGCTGAGGTTCAAGAAGTAGTCAAGAAGCTCATCAAGCTCGTAAGAAGCAGATGAGCAGTCTACTTGGGCAAGATTAACAGTAGGGTTACCTGCAGAAGTCGGTTTCCTGACATCAACTTCGTAAGCCTGTGCCTCGGCACTCTCGTCGCCTTCATCTCCACCTTGTATGCTTGTGATCTCGGTGGTAACTTTGGTAGGAGATAGAGACTGAGAACTAGAACCGATAATGTCAATTTCGGCCGAAGGAGAAGGCTGAATTGGAAAAGTTGAGATAGTTTTTCCCGAATATTCTCCTGCCGCTGTTTCGGCCCTTAATTTTGCAAGCTGTTCTCTCCTCCTGGCGAGAGCAGCGCGAGCATCATCATCAAGATAATGCTCCTCAAGAGCTGACTCAGCATAGCTAGCACCTTTACCGCCAAGCATATCGAGTGCAGCCTCCCAAACTTCAGCCAGAGTAATTTCATACTTGGGGCCTAGAAAGGCGAGGCTACCGCGCACCAAGGGGCTATGCAGGTAGAAGTCAAATAATGTTCAGCTGATGTTGGTCCTCGTTGCCTCGTGAGATTCTTCAGCTGCAATTTTGCCGGCAACGGCCTCATCACGCTCCCTTTCAGCTTTGGAAAGTTGAAGCTTAAGCATTTGAATCTCCACCTCTTGGGAGCTGTTTTTCTTCCGAAGCTCTTCAATATCGGCAACATAGCCCTCACTAATTCTTTTTTGCACTTCAAGCCTGTCTTCGGCATCTCTTTGGCTGGCATGAGCATCTGTCACTTGTTTTAGGAGCACTTCTTCTTTTTGAGTATAGGAAGTAGAGGAAGTAGCAAGCTCTTGTTTAAGTTCCTCAACTTTTGCTTCAAGCTCTTCATTGTAAGTAGCGATGCTCCTCATTTCTGTATCATGTTGCTCAAGAACCTTTTGCCATTCAGCTTTATCATTTTCCATAGTGAGCAAGGCCTCTATATTTGCACGATTAACCCTTTGGAGCTCGTCAACAAGTTTTTGCCAGTTCGACATCCTTTCAATATCAAGCTTGATGGCATCGAGATTTCGTAACATGGCAGACTTGTCAATGGGGACCAAGTCAAGGTCGAACCTCACTCCCTTCAGGCACCACTGTGGAAACCGGCTTTGCAAAGTGGCCGGGCCCGGTCCAACTTGGAATTTAGGCCTGCTAATTATTGTTTGGATGTCTGTCTTCCCGAGAGCGGGAGAGCCGGAAGGAATGTCAAGCGAGACGGGGACGGTAACCTTTTCAGGAGTTGTAGAGGTATGCTTCTCACCATGTCGGGCTCGCTTGCTTGAATCCTCAACCATATGACTTTTTCCTCGGTCATCATGGGATTTTCTTTTGTGGGAATCGTCGCCTCTCTACGAAGAATCGTGGCGCTCCTCCCTCTCTCTTCTTTTATAACGCTCCTCTTGAGCCCTCTTCTCTTGAGCCTTTCGGGAGGCTCTTTCTTCATCGGATTCTCTGTAAGAGGGGAGGTAGCGCCTATAATCATATTGGCTACGCCTCCCGTAGCGCTGGTAGTCATCATAGTAGGATCCGCTGCGTCCCATCGGAGGATCTGAAATAAAAAGAGATAAATTTTAGAATTCTCCAAAATACAAAAAGTCAGAAGTATAAAAGTGCCGAAAGATTCTAAGTGTGTGTAATGTGCAAACTACGCGCATCAAACTACGAACCACTCTTTAATTGTGGAGTATTTATGGGAGTAGAAGTTAACATCAACTCTTGAGTTGACGGGGTCTGTTGCAGAATAGAAGTCGTCTCGACTACTGAAGAAGAAACCCCGGTAGTAATAGGATCATCTTTAAAGATCTCTTACGAGGTGGCAAAGAGGTCGCTCAGTCCTTCGAAAGTGTCGTCCCTGCTCTGCTTGACAGGGCTGGTTTTCTCGGCTTCTTCGCCACTAGACTTCTTTGAATGCGGAGGAGAATCCCGAGGCTCTTCTTCTTCAGTGACCGGGGCAAGTTTGCCAGATGACCCCGCGACATCAACAGAAGTGGAGCACTTCACTAGAGAAGCCTCAGAAGCAGGTTCTTTTGGTATGGATGTGTCAGTAGAAACGGGGGCATCCGACGCTCTAGCCGAAGAGTCTGGGACTTCATGGGGGTGTGTAGAGCGAGAGGTATGCAAAAGCCCGTATTGGTGTAGAAATTCATCCCTCAACAAGAATTTTACGCTTCTTTCTTCCGCGGCCACGACACTCAGTCTCTCAAAAACTTGCTTATGGCCTGGATCTCTGGATAGGGAAGGAAGTGCTGAAAAAGGAAAGAGTGGAATTAACGATTAACAACTCGAAATTCGAAAAGTTCGGAAATGGAAAATAGAAGCAGGTAATCTTACTTCCTACTCTCCATATGGCATAAAACCCTAGGGGGCAGCAAACGAAGAAAAACTGATTTAGAAATCCATGAGCACTTTCGGGCAGGTCAGTCATGAGTTTGCGATTCCTAACACTCCTTATGACAACAATGGAACGATGGTCTTTAATCTTGGTGAAAGAACATAAGTAACAGATTTCTTCAAAGCTCGGTAACCGACCCAGGGTTCTCATGAATAAAACACACAACCCCATCAGAACGGCGTAACTATTGGGGTGCAGTTGAAACGGGGAGATAGTCAATCGAACTAGAAATTGCTGAAGGAACTCGTTGAAGGGAGGAATAACACCAAACAAGCACATTTGGCGGTTGACAGCGACGAAACCACGGGGAGGGCTATCAGCAAAATCATTTGGCCCAGGCAATATAGCATCCGTTTCAACGATGCCAAACTGAGCACGCAATAAGCTAAACGTCCGGTAGTTTAAAGAAGTTGAAACTCTTTCCGGTGGAGCAATCAGTGGAGCAGCTATTAGAAGAGCCTCTCCAATCTGTTCCGTTACTTCTTCTTGATGAGAGGCCATTCTACATAAGCAACTGGATATTCAAATTTGAAGGTGCACGTTTCCTAAAAATGTGGAGTGTTGTGCAAAAGTGATAAAAATAAACAAGTAAATATAACTGGAATTAGGCTCGTTAACAATTGATTGGCTATCAAATTTCAGGATTTGTTAATTTGAAGTTCAAGTACAGTGTTAATGCAAACAGGAAAGTTTAGTTGACTATTCCAATGTTGCCTTGATACTTTGCCTGAATTCGTTGTTTTAAAGCATTTCGTTCACACAATCTGTTCAAGTTGATTAATTGTTATTAACTAATCTGTCATTTGATGTGGGCAATCAGTGGCAGTATATTCGTCCCAATTTTCTGTAAATGTTGTGTAAGACAGGTTATTAGCTTGCAAGAGTGACCTGTGAAAAAATGCAATAAAGTTTAACAAGTTAAAGTCCAAACAATTCAGCACTCAGGCAGTTTATTTCAGCAAATCAGGTTAAAGTTCGAGTCAGGATTATGCTCCGAGACAGTTCAATATATTAACTTGCCCATGATTTAAAGGTTATGAGACGGCTTAGGTCGTTTATGCTATAAGTCGTCAACCCTTTGAGTCAGCAATGCTTAAGTCGTAAGGCATGCGCCATAGGAGGGAGAAAAGATTTCAGTTCAAAGTTTAGTAGTTCAAGGTTCAAGCAAAATTGTAAACTGTGAGTTAAGTGTTAACTCGGCGACGACTCAAGTGTTGACCAGGCCACGACTTAAGAAATTCTTCCTACAGGTTAAATCAAGTCATCGGTTATCTGGCTAACTCGTCCACGACCTAAGGATCACAAGACGAGTTAAGTTAGGTCGTTTCAATCTTGAATTGTTAGTGTCTTAAGTCAGCTGTGCTCTAAGTCGTAAACCATGGAAAATAGATGAGGCTTTAGTCCGAAGCAACGTGAAATTCTCCAAGTCCTATCCCGGCTACGACTTAAGACTTGTGTCATGAAGGTTGGTAAGTCGGTCAAGGATTAAGTCGCAGAGGTTATTGAATCGCTCAAAATTACGACGCTCAAAATTACTGAATCGCGTCCAAGTTAACGTCATGCTTCCTTCAACCGACCAACCTCTTCTCCTAACTCCTAACCCGCTGTTAACTCCTCTTCGTTGGAAACTGGAAAATGTGGAGCGACCTAACTAGACCAACGACCTAAGAGACCTAGTGACCTAATGGATAATGCGACCTAGCGACCTAAAGTTTATGCGACCTAGCGACCTAAAGCTTTAACGACCTAAAGTTTCAGCGACTTAGCGACCTATGAGTCAGAGCGACCTTACAACTTAAAGGATGGAGCGACCTAACGACATGATTGTCTTAGCGACCTAATTGCCCACTGACCTAAAAAGGCCACGACCTAAGAGACTCAATGACCTAAAGACTCCAGCTATGGCTACAGGAAATTACTCACGACCTATGATAGGTCGCTAACGACCTAAGATAGGTCGCTCTCGACCTATCTGCATGAATAAAGAAGCCTCCTATGCCATGCCGCTAGGGGATAGGTCGCTCACGACCCTGGACTTGTGCAAATCAGCATGTGTGTTCTTGTGAAAGAGAAGTCAGTGCATCTTAGGTCAGTCACGACCTACGACCTAACTTAGGTCGGTCACGACCTACGACCTAACTCCGATAAGTGCCTATAAATACACCCCGAGTTCGAACTAGAGGGGGACTTTTCTGGCTCATTCATTTCAAGCATCGTTACTCTGCTGCATTCCGAACTACTTCAACACTTAAAGCTTTTGAGATACGAAGAACGCTTCAAGGAACTTCACGAAGAAATCATACATGTTCAACATGAATCCAAAGATTTTGATCGACATTGAAGTTGAGGCTACTTGTTCTAAATGACTTCAAACTCAAAGTGTGTTGTAATCGATGAATCTTGTAAAGGGTCGTAATAATATCAGCAATAAAGGAGTTTAAAGTGGACATAGGCTCTCTCTGAAGCCGAACCACTATAAATATCGTGTCTTTAATACTTTTCTGTGATTCTTACTTTTTTCTGGTTCCCGTACCAACGGGTGGTGCTTTCACAACTACACTCTACACACCGGGGTGTTAGCGTTCAATTTTTAGCGTTAACGTTTTTGGTGCTTTCACTGAGAACCGAACTCAGGCAAATCGTCATCATTGCTCCACGAAAGTTTGTTGAAGTAACCTCTCTGAAGACTAGAAGTTTATCCGAAATCATGCCTCCGGGTAGAAAGAGTAGATCTGTAAGATCTGGAAATGCTCAAGAGTGAACCTCCGCTTCACCTGTATCAAATCAAGCAACTCCAGCTGTCGGAGTTACAAAGGCAGAGCTGGATGCTGCAATCTTAGGGCTGAACCAGCAGATAAATGCCCAAAATGCACAATTCGAGGCTCAGAATGCCCAAAATGCCCTATCTGAATAGGTTGAACGATTTTCTTGGGGCAAGCCGTCAGCCGGCAGGTAATGAAAGGAACTTTGCTGGCAACATTCATGATGCTGAAGAAAGAAATGCTCCTGAAAGGGCCGCTAGCCCCTTTGAACAAACACTTCCTGAGGTTGGTGGATCTAGAACTCGACATGATGAGGAGTATTTTTCTGGGATGGTCCGACAAATCATGAAAGAGAGTATGCAGAGGGTTGAAGACGAGAAAGAATGGGGTTTTGCCCCAAGTAAAACTCCATTTACAGAGAAAATCTTAAAGGCTGAATTCCCAAGGAAGTTTGTCCCTCCAACCATTCCAGCTTACAAAGGAACAAGTGATCCGAACGAATTCTTGTATAAGTATGATTGGCACATGACAGGTGTCAGGGCTTCTGATGAAATAAAGTGCCGATATGTTCCTGTATACCTGGAAGGTGTAGCTCTGCTTTGGTTCACCAAGCTGCCAGTCCGATCTATCGATCAGTTTTCTGACTTAACCCGGAAGTTCAAGGAGCAGTTCAGACTATACGCTTCAAAAGCCAAGGATATTATGTCGTTGTCAAGTTTAGAACAGAATCCGGGTGAAACTATCAGATCTTTCTTGAATCGCTTTAATATAGCGCTGGCCGAGGTAGACAATGCAGAACCACGGATGATCTTGACCTATCTGATGAGGGCCATCGACAAGTCGAGCGAATTTGGAAAATGGCTTAACATGAAGGAACCAAATTCCCTTGAAAAATTCTACAAGAAAGCAGATGAGTTCATACGCCTGGAAAGCCGTCCTGTACCGGTAAAAGCAGTGTTAGAAAAAGCTGAAGATAACATTGCTGCTCCACGCAAGAGTGAATCTGCTGGACAGAAAAGGGAAAATAACGATGGACAGAAACAGAAAAATCTGAAGAGGCCTCGTTCCTTCAAACCATCGGAATATACTCCTTTATCAGATACACCAGAGCATATATACCTTGCCACTAAAGATTCTGTTGAATATCCTAAACCTCCTGTTCTGAGAACCGGGAGGAAAGCTGTGCAAAGTGGGAAATTCTGTCGCTTTCATAATCAACCTGGTCATGACACCGACGAATGCCGCCAATTGAAAAATCTGATTGAAGAGTTGCTAAGGGAAAACAAGCTGCAACAATTTGTGAAAAAGAATAGCAACAATCCTGCTTCATCTAGTCAGGGGCAGCAAGCTCCTGCTCATCAGCCTAGGATAGGTGAGAAGGCAGCAGGGCATGAATCTGGAAGGCCCATTATCAATGTCATTACAGGAGGACCTCACCCAGCAGGCAGAAGCTGGGGTGAGATGGAAAGGTATACCCGAGCTTTGAAATACGTACCGACCAAAGAAGATGTATTCGTTTTGGAAGGTGCTATGCCCCTGAAGCAGCAAAGAACCTTCAATGATGATACTGTGTTCAGAGCCAGGGATTCCGCAGGTATTGAAGCTCCTACCTTGGATCCCTTAGTCATCTCGGCTGGTATCGGGCCAACTATTGTCAGAAAAGCTCTCATTGATTGTGGCGCATCCTGCAATATCCTCTTCAAGAAAACATTCGACCAGATGAGGAATCCTATGGCTGATGTGCAAGCCTCATCGCAGAAAATCGCTGGCTTCACTGGGGAGCCAAAACAGCCGATAGGAACCGTTGATTTGTTTGTGGAACTTGGAGAAGGAGAGAGAAAAGTGGTCTGCAAGCAAACTTTTGTGATTGTCGACGAATTTTCTTTTTACAATGCTTTCCTTGGCCGTCCAACTCTCGCAGCATTCAAAGTTGTTCTGGCCCCATGGTGCCTCACCATTAAATTTCCCACAGATAATGGAGTGGGAGTTATAAAAGGGGATCAAAATGCGGGGCGGGAATGTTGTCTAACAGAGCTACGAGAAACCAGAAAAAGAGAAATGGGAAAGGATGCAGCAGCCCCAGTCCGCATCAAAGAACCAGCCTTGTAGCAATTACAGGGCGGACCCTGCACTGGCGACCACAGCGGAGCAAGGAAAGAAATGGATCCTAGAAAAGTCAGTGCAGGGGAGAATAGAGTGGTACCAGTGGAAACGACAATACCAGTACCTGTTGACCCAAAGGACCCAAACAAGGTGTTGAATGTGGGTTCACAACTTAATGTGTCAATTCAGAATATCTTAATATCTTTTTTAAAGGCAAATTTGGATGTTTTTGCTTGGACTCATGCCGATATGTGCGGAATATCCCCAGAAGTTGCAGTACACGCTCTAAATATTGATCCAAAATTTACACCTGCGAAGAAAAAAAGGAGAACTCAAGGTCCAGAAAGGTCAGCAGCTTTAAAAGAAGAAGTTGATCGGCTCATGGAGAATAATTTTATTAAAGAATCTACCTATCCGAATTGGGTTTCGAATCCAGTGCTGGTTAAGAAAGCCAACGGAAAATGGAGAGTATGCATCGATTTTTCAGATCTAAACAAGGCCTGCCCCAAAGACTGCTTCCCATTACCCAGAATCGATCAACTGGTAGACGGAACAGCGGGACACGAATTGTTATCTTTCATGGATGCTTACTCCGGATACAACCAGATCATGATGCATGAGCCAGATCAGGAGGACACAAGCTTTATCGCTGACATTGGTCTTTACTCCTACAGAGTTATGCCCTTCGGGTTGAAGAATGCAGGGGCAACATACCAAAGACTTGTTAATGCTATGTTCAAACCGCAGTTAGGCAAGACTATGGAAGTCTACGTCGATGACATGTTAGTAAAGTCTAAGAAAGCAGTGGATCACATAGAACACTTAGCGGACATGTTCGCAGTCCTCCGAAAATACGGAATGAAGCTCAATCCTTTGAAATGTTCATTTGGAGTGGAATCCGGCAAGTTTTTAGGTTTCATCGTGAGCGCAAGGGGCATCGAGGCTAGTCCAGCTCAAATTACCGCCTTAAAGGAAATCAAGGCTCCTAGAACAAAGAAGGAATTGCAAAGTCTCAATGGAAAAGTCGCCGCCTTGAGTCGGTTCATTTCCAAAGCCACAGATAAAAGCATCCCATTCTTTGACGCCCTAAAGAAAGGAAAGAAAAACTTTGATTGGACTCCCGAATGCCAAAAAGCCTTTGATGAATTGATTCGCCATATGGAAACGCCTCCAATACTTTCTAGGCCTGGCGATGGCGAGGATCTTCTTATATACTTAGCAGTATCATCTCATGCTTTAAGTGCAGCGCTGATACGGGAAGACAAGAGGATTCAACATCCAGTTTACTATATCAGCAAAAGACTCACTGGGTCAGAGATGAATTACTCTAAGTTGGAAAAACTCGCCTATTGCCTACTAATTGCATCTAGAAAGTTGAGGCAATATTTCCAAGCTCATCCTATCAGAGCCCTCACTGATCAACCTTTAAAGCAAGTCCTGTTTCGCCCTGAGGCTTCGGGTCGTCGTCTAAAGTGGAATATTGAACTCAGTCAATATGACATCACTTATCATCCCCGAAAAGCAATCAATGGACAAGCTTTAGCGGATTTCATCGCAGAATTCACAGATAAGGGTAACAGTGAGGAGGAAGCAATCGACGATTCCCCGATCCAATGGAAGTTATATGTCGATGGCGCGAGAAACGACTACTATTCTGGAGCCGGAGTTGTACTCGAGACCCCTGAAGGTCGATCATTATGCTATGCACTAAGATTGGAATTTCCTTCAACAAACAATGAAGCAGAATACGAAGCCCTTATCGTTGGCCTAAGGATTGCTAAAGAATTAAACATCCGAGCGTTACAGATCTTCAGTGATTCTCAGCTTATTGTATGCCAAGTCAAAAAGGAATTCCAAGCGAAAAGGGGAAATCTGCCCGCCTACTTGTCAAAGGCTTGGGAACTTCTGTGTGACTTCGATCACCACACGATAAACCATATTCTTCGAGAACAAAACATGAAAGCAGATTCTCTCGCAAAGTACTCTAGCACCGGCGAAGCTCAATTTCTGGGGTTAGTCCCAGTAGAAGTTCTGTCGGCACCGAGCATTAATGAGATGGACATTGATTGGATCATGAGTATGTCTCAAGAGAAAGAGCAAGAATCATGGATGACTCCAATAACAGAATATCTGCTCAATGGCTCTCTGCCAGGGAACTCAAAAGAACGACAAAAGCTACTGAGAAAAGCCTCTCGATATATAATCCAGGATGGACGATTATACAGACGGGGATTCTCAATGCCATTACTTCGATGTGTATCCAGGGAAGAGTCCAAAACAATCCTAGCGGAGGTACATGGAGGAGAATGTGGTGATCATTCAGGTGGCCAAACATTAGCAAAGAAAATTCTCCGATACGGATATTTTTGGCCAGAAATTAATCGAGATGCTGCAAGCTATTCCCGAAAGTGTGACAGATGCCAAAGATTTGCTAAAATTCCTAGAGCACCTTCTACTGAACTCACACAGTTGGTCAGTCCATGGCCATTTGCAATTTGGGGAATGGATCTCATTGGGCCGCTACCAATTGCCAAATCTGGAATCAAATATGCCATTGTTGCTGTAGGTAATTTCACTAAATGGGCTGAAGCTGAACCATTGGCTACTATCACCTCTAAAAAGATGATAAACTTTGTGACTAAAAATATCATTTGCAGATATGGTGTGCCTCAAAAAATAATTACAGATAATGGTACTCAATTTGAAAGTGAAGAATTCCAAGATTTTTGCAAGCGATTCAAAATCCGAAAAAGCTTCTCAGCAGTGGCTTATCCGCAGGCAAACGGGCAAGTGGAAGCCGTAAACAAAATTATTAAGTCAACCATCAAGAAGCAACTTGAAAGAGAAAAAGGTGGTTGGGTCGATAAGCTACCACTGGCACTATGGGCATACAGAACCACTCACAAAACAGTGACTGGACACACCCCGTTTTCATTGGCATACGGGTCAGAGGCAATGATTCCGGTACAAATAGAGGTCCCTTCACGTAGAAGAATCCATTTCAATCAAGCAGAAAACGAAAAGCTACAGCTTGAGGCGCTAGATCTCCTTGATGAAAAAAGAGATGAGGCTAATCTTAGAATTGCAGCTCATCAGCAAAGGATAGCCAGACATTTCAATTCCAAAGTTCGCCAACGCAGCTTTGAGATTGGAGATCAAGTCCTGAAGAGAATTATGACAGCGACAGGTGTGTTTGGGCCAAATTAGGAAGGACCATATGTCATAGGTCAGAAGCTTCTTGACGGCACATTCAAACTCACTACTGTTGAAGGAGATCAAATTCCAAGGGCATGGAACAGCAATCACTTGCGTCCATACTTTACTTGAAAATTTTGTTGAAATATTGTAAAAAGAGTTATGAATGTATGATTCTTGTAATTAAAGGCAATTGTAAAATTGATGCAAGTAAATAATGAAAGAATATAAAGTGGATGTAGGCCCAATTTCCTGGCCGAACCACTATAAATCTTGTTTTCCTTATTATTATTACATGTTTGCTTTATTTTCGATATAAAAAGTACATAGAATGTATTGCTGAAATGTCGATTTAAATTTTTGCAGACCATGGAAGTGAAACTTGCACATAATAAGACCAAGTGATTCTCGCCAAATTTCGAGTCACAAAAGCCCCGAATTCAAATCCTAGATAGGAAGTACTTCAATTGAACGGCCTATGATTTCGACAGAAACGGGCCTTTGCTAATAAATTGAGATCGTTTGAACAAACAAACATCCAATTAAGAAGCTAATGCCCGTTCCCACGAACTTGCCTGACAATGAAGTACACTTCCTTGGATTAAACAAATTACTTGTAAGAAAAGGGAATGAAAGCTTGAAAAGAAAAAAAAAACAGAGGATCGCTGAAAAGGCATAAGCAAGTGGACAAGGGAACAACCAAAGCCATCATCGGCAGCACAAGTCCTCTTCGGAGGCACAACTCTTCGGAGGATAAGGACCTCTAATGGGTCATACGCCACAAAAAAGAAAGTTCTCTACTCAACAAAAAAGATTGGAGGAGTCATGACCCTCCAACCATGAGAGAGTAACTTCCAGGCGATGAAAACCCTCTCTGAGGCACATTTCACCTGGAGTTGAAGTGTAACAACCGCTCTTCGGAATTTCACTTCACCAGAGTTGAAATGTAAACAAAATAAAAGCCCTCTTCGGAGGCCCATTTCACCAGGAGTTGAAGTGTTACGACCGCTCTTCGGAATTTCACTTCACCAGAGTTGAAATGCAAACAAAATAAAAGCCCTCTTCGGAGGCCCATTTCACCAGGAGTTGAAGTGTTACGACCGCTCTTCGGAATTTCACTTCACCAAAGTTAAAATGCAAAACAAAATAAAGACCTTTCTGGAAGTCCACGTTTCACCGAGATTGAAATAAAACTTCCAAGTGTTGAAACGTGAAAAGGCTTTCTTCGAAGGCACAACTCTTTGGAGGTACACGTTTCACCAAGATTGAAATAAAACTTCCAAATGTTGAAACGTGAAAATCCCTCCTCAGAGGTACAACCCCCTCCCGGAGACACAATCAAGAAGAAAGACCTCTTCGGAAGCCCACGTTTCACCGAGATTGAAATAAAACTTCCAAGTGTTGAAACGTGAAAAGGCTTTCTTCAAAGGCGAAACTCTTTGGAGGTACACGTTTCACCAAGATTGAAATAAAACTTCCAAGTGTTGAAACGTGAAAAATCCCTCCTCAGAGGTACAAATTTCTATTTTAAAAAAAAAAATCCTCATCAAGAGCATACTTTAACTTTCAAAGGAAGAGTGATTTACCTATTCTAGAAAATAACCTTCCTCGAAAAAAAAAGGAAGAAAGTTAAAGTACCCTTCAGAGGCCCGCTTTACCACATAGAAGAATTCACTTGGCAAAATGCGTAAATAAGCAAAAGAAAAAGGTGATTTCTTCGAAGGACAAAGCGTAAAAACTTATATGAAGGAAGTTGTACTCTACGAAAAATTTATTCAAGAATGAAGTAATTATTCTTCAGAAAATAAGAGTGCAAGTCCCCTCAAAGTATAAAATATTGTAGCAAGCTTATGGTATGGGGGCAACATGGTATAGTTACATACAAAATGGTATAGCTACATCGGTAAAGTACGCTCAAACAACATACCACAAGCTCATCGCAATATCATATAAATAAACTTGTGCAAAAATGAATAATAAATGCATTCTCAAATTCAAACAAGAGTCTGCACAAATAAAGGATCATTTTATTCAATTGTATTGCATATACAGGTTTCAAAATAAAAAAGCAGGGGCTGGTGCCTGCACAACATCCGACCATTACACAAAAAAGGAATCAAAAAGCCCGAAGCCCGACTCTTCACTTCTTCTTACCACCTTTGGACCCTTTGCCCGGCCGAATGATTAGCTTTTCAGGTCTATCTATAGGCATAAGGGAAGAAGGAGAGGGAGGTGCAACCGGTGCAACTTCCGGTTCCTCTTCAGTAGCAATGATTTTCTTCCCCCTCCTCTTCGACGTTCCGTGCTTCTTTCTCCTCTTCGAAGAAGACTCACTCCCTGGAGTAGCAAGAGCAGACAAAATTATGTCATCAGAAGGAGTCCGCTCCGGAGATATCTCACCTCCCTCAAGTCCCTCGTCTTTCTGCTCTGGAGAAGCGATAGGGTCATCTAAGCCATGAAGAGCCTCTATTTGCTCCTCTTGTGACCCGGGCTGTGAAGCAGAAGGAGGAGTCACCTGAAGAGATGGAAGAGGGATCACCGGAGAAGGCGAAGTCTGAACGATGCTCGATGCTTTCTCTACAGGAGAAAA
Source organism: Allium cepa (assembly GCA_030765085.1). Classification (NCBI taxonomy): domain Eukaryota; kingdom Viridiplantae; phylum Streptophyta; class Magnoliopsida; order Asparagales; family Amaryllidaceae; genus Allium; species Allium cepa. The sequence continues at coordinate 865,595,872 of CM060943.1, read as the reverse complement.
GAGGTTAAAGTCAGTAAAAAGAGGAGATAAAGGCTCATTAAGATTCAGGAGATAGTCAAAAAATTCATCAAGGTCGTGGGAAGTGAACAAGCAATCAGTTTGAACTGGTCTAGTAATAAAGTTACCTGCGGCGGTTGTCTTTATCACTTCAATCTCATAATCCTGGGCTTCGGTGCTCTCCTGAGACTTCTCTACAACATGTGGAGTTGTAACTCCGAGATCGGTCTTATCTTGAGGAATAGAAGATGAGCTAGGGCCAGCTATATCAACATCAGCTGAAACCGAAGGAGGAACAGGGGCATTTACAAGCGCTTCCTTCTCTGAGCACCCCTCCCCTATCGTTTCAGCTCGAAATTTAGCAAGCTGCTCTTTTCCCCTAGCTAGTGCTTCCTGAGTTGCCTCATCAAAATAATATTCTTGAAGGTGGTCTTCGGAGTAACCAGCGCCTCCAAGCATATCTACGGCAGCCTCCCATACTTCAGCCAATGTGATCTCACATTTGGGACCCAGAAATGAAAGGCTGTCGCGCCCCAAGATACATTAAAGATAAAAATCAAATATTGTGGAGCCAATGTCAGCTTTGGTTGCTTGATGGGCCTCTTCGGCCGCGAGTTTACCAGCAACAGCCTCGTCACGCTCCTTTTCGGCCATAGCAAGTCGAGTTTTTAACAACTCTATCTCCAAGCTTTGAGAGCCGGTCTGTTCTCGCAGCTGTAAAGTTTCAGCGCGATATTCTTCTATGACCTTCTCTTTGTGTGTAAGCTTATCTTCGATTGCCCTTTGACTGGCATGCGCATCTCATACTTGTTGCTGAAGCATGCTCTCCTTTTGAGAATAGAAAGTAGATGAAGTAGCTAATTCTTCCTTAAGCTTTTCTACTTCCGCTTCCAGCTTTTCATAATAGGAAGCAATACTTCTCATTTCGGCGTCATGCTGCTCGAGAGTCTTCTTCCACTCAGTCTTATCGTTCTCCATTGTGAGCATGGCCTCAAGATTGGCTCGGTTAACCCTCTGAAGCTCGTCGACAAGTTTTTGCCAGTTCGACATTCTTTCAATATCAGTCCTGACAGTATCAAGATTTCGCAGCATAGCCGATTTGTCGAAAGGAACCAAGTCGAGATCAAATCGAACCCCTTTCAGGCACCACTGAGGGAATCGACTTTGAAGAGTGGGAGGACCTTGCCCAACTTGGTATGTGGGCCGGTTGATGATTGTTTGAATGTCGGAACGAACGGGGGCAGGAGATTGAGCAGGAACATTTTCAGAAACTGTCGGCATTGTTTCTTCAGTAAGTTTAGCCCACTTGCTAGAAGAATCGTCCATGTGACCTTTACCTCTCTCATCGTGAGTCTTTATTTTTTGGATATCATCATCTCTGTGAGGAGGGTCATGTCTTTCTTGTTCTCTTCGGTGACGTTCTTCATATGCTCATCTCTCATCTGCTTTTCTGATGGCCCTCTCTTCATCGGTTTCTCTTCGAGGGGGGAGATGACGTCTATAGTCGAATCGGCTACGTCTCCCGTATTGTTTAAAGTCGTCATAATAAGAGCCGCTCCGCCCCATTGGAGAACCTGAAATTAAAGAAAAAACAAGGTTTGAGAATCTACCAGGAATAAGAAAGTCAAGTGCATCCTAAGTGCGTGTGACGTGTAAAGCTACTCGCGGCAAACTAGACTACAAACCAGTCATCGACTGAGGGGTAGTGGTAGTTATTGTGGAAAATTGCACTTTCGGGGCTGTGGAAGTGTGCTTGAGAGTAGAAGTTTCTTCAATCGCTGGAGATGTGACTTTGGCAGTGGCAGGATCATCCCTAAAAAGTTCTTGAGAAGTGACTATTATGTCACTTAAACTCCCAAAAATATCAACTCCAAGATCAACGTTCTTATCAGTATGAGGAACGGGCTCCTCTTCTTCAGTTATGGGGCCAAGTGCAAGCTTTTCGGACGGCTCCGCATCATCCTTTGGAGTGGAACATTTTACTAGTGAAGTTTCTATAGAGGTTCCTCCCCGCATGTGCTCTTTAATAGAGACCGGGGCATCAGGAGTTTTCATCGGAGAATCGGGAACTTCAGTTGGAACTTCATGAGGTTGAGTAGAATGAGAAGAATGTAAAAGCTCAAACCGATGAAGAAGTTCATCTGTCAATAGAAATTTTGCGCTCCTCTCTTCAGCAGCCACAATGCTTAGCCTTTCAAAGACTGGCTTATGACTGGAATCTCTAGAAAGAGGAGGAAGTGCTATAAAAATAAGGAATGAAATCGGCATCTAGCAATACGAACCATGAAAAACTTAGAATAAAATTGAAGAGAGAAGGGAAAGAAGATCTCACTTCCTATTCTCCAGTCTGCGTAAAATCCTACGGGGCAACGAATATAGAAGAATTGATTCAAAAAACCATGTGCACTCTCCGACAAATCCAAAATTAGTTTACGGTTCCTCGCACCTCTTACAAGTACAATTGAAGGGTGGTCCTTGTTCTTCGCAAAAGTGCACAAGTAACAGATTTCCTCAAAACTCGGAAGACGGTCAAGAGTTCTCCTGAACAGAACGCACAATCCCATCAAAATGGCATAGCCATTGGGATGCAGTTGGAAAGGAGAGATCGTTAGTTGAAGAAGGATTTGTTGAAGAAATTCATTAAAGGGAGGAATTACTCCACTTAAGCACATTTGGCGATTAATGGAAACAAAACCGTAAGGTGGTCTATCAGCAAAATCATTTGGTCCAGGGAGTAAAACTTCTGCCTCGGCAATGCCAAATTGAACACATAATTGATTAAGCACCCGCTGTTTCAGAAGGGTAGGAGTTCTTTCCGGAGGGTTCTCTAGTGGAATAGCAATCGGGAAAGCCCCTTCGACGTGTTCTATCATCTCTTCTTGTTGAGACGTCATTCTACATGAGTAACTGGATGTTCAGATGTGAAGGTGCATGTTTCCTAAAAGTGTGAAGTGTTGTGCAAAACTAATAAAAATAACAAGCAAAATAACTGGAATTAAACTAGTTGACAACTGATCGATTGTGGGATTTCAGAACTTGTTAATTTAAAACTCAGGTGCAGTGTTAATTCAAACAAAATTTTAGCTTTGCTTTAATACTTCATTTGGGTCGGTTGATTTACAGCATTTCACTCACACGGTTCATTTAAGTTGATTATTCTTTATCAACTAATCTGTCATTCGATGTGGGCGGTCAGGGACAGTATATCCGTCCCATTTTTCTACAAATGTCATATTTAACAGGTTGACAGCTTTAAAGGGATCTATAAGGAAGTGCAATAGAATTCAAGTCCAAACAACTCAATCGGATTTTTTCAGGAAAAATTGCACAAGTCCTAGGTCGTCCAACGACCTAGTATAGGTCAGAGCTCCCTTAGGTCGCACTGTGCAAGTTAAGAGGTTCAAGACAAGTCCTAGCTCGGTCGCAACCTAACCCAGTAGTTCAAAGCAATGCGCTTTCGCCTAAGTCCTAGGTCGCGAAAGTCCTAGGTCGCGAGGTTCTATAGGTCGCGCAGGTTCATGGGTCGGTTCTAATAGGATCTTAAGCAAGCTCCCGCTCAAGCGAAAAACCTCGCTTCCCTCCACCAATCACCTTCTTCTCCGCTAACCCATTAACCCGTTATCACTCACGAGCAAGTCCATCATCCCCTTCGTAAAATTCATCATTCCTACATGCCACCGAATCATCCAAGAATCAAATCCAAATACCTCCGATCCATTAATGTTACCGTGCCTTCTTGAATCACAACGATGACATATCGAACGGCGATCAAAGATCGATCGTAATAATCATTCAAAATAGGGCACAACACATGAATTGGACTCGAGGCGGAAAACGTGGATTCACAATTGGATGGTGATTATCGTGGTTTAGAGATTGAATTCACTTACATAGTATATTGGTGAAGATGAATTGACAGCTAAATGGGTTGAATTTGCCTTCGAGAGCTTGAGAACTTGATAATGGCCGAATAGGAAGTTCAGAGCAGATGAGATGAAAGAGGAACGACCTATGTCATTTATACCCCAGGGAAGTGAGATGTGAATCGACACACACGACCTAATTTCCTCGATAGGTCACTCACGACCTAACAACTCATCAGAACTCGAGTTAAGAGAATCGAAGCACGCGACCTATGACCTAGGCACGTACTTCGAGGGGCAAATGTTAACTCCTTTTCGTTGGAAACTGGAAAATGTGGAGCGACCTAACTAGACCAACGACCTAAGAGACCTAGTGACCTAAAGGATAATGCGACCTAGCGACCTAAAGTTTATGCGACCTAGCGACCTAAAGCTTTAACGACCTAAAGTTTCAGCGACTTAGCGACCTATGAGCCAGAGCGACCTTACAACTTAAAGGATGGAGCGACCTAACGACATGATTGTCTTAGCGACCTAATTGCCCACCGACCTAAAAAGGCCACGACCTAAGAGACTCAACGACCTAAAGACTCCAGCTATGGCTACAGGAAAGTACTCACGACCTATAATTGGTCGCTAACGACCTAAGATAGGTCGCTCTCGACCTATCTGCATGAATAAAGAAGCTGCCTATGCCATGCCGCTAGGGGATAGGTCGCTCACGACCCTGGACTTGTGCAAATCAGCATGCGTGTTCTTGTGAAAGAGAAGTCAGTGCATCTTAGGTCAGTCACGACCTACGACCTAACTTAGGTCGGTCACGACCTACGACCTAACTCCGATAAGTGCCTATAAATACACTCCGAGTTCCAACTAAAGGGGGACTTTTCTGGCTCATTCATTTCAAACATCGTTACTGTGCTGCATTCCGAACTACTTCAACACTTAAAGCTTTTGAGATACGAAGAACGCTTCAAGGAACTTCACGAAGAAATCATACATGTTCAACATGAATCCAAAGATTTTGATCGACATTGAAGTTGAGGCTACTTGTTCTAAATGACTTCAAACTCAAAGTGTGTTGTAATCGATGAATCTTGTAAAGGGTTGTAATAATATCAGCAATAAAGGAGTTTAAAGTGGACGTAGGCTCTCTCTTAAGCCGAACCACTATAAATATCGTGTCTTTAATACTTTTCTGTGATTCTTACTTTTTTCTGGTTCCCGTACCAACGGGTGGTGCTTTCACAACTACACTCTACACACCGGGGTGTTATCGTTCAATTTTTAGCGTTAACACCCGCTATCCTCCTAACTCCTAATCCGCTATCCTCCTAATTCCTAACCCAATAACCCATGCAAGACGGTATCGTCTCCTCTAAATTCGTGGATCAATTGACTCGAAATATGGTAACCCATCATCTTCTCCTTGCAAATCATCTAAAAACTCAATTAAACCGCTCCAAGCTTGTCAGAAAATCGATTATAACATGGCTCGAAGCGAAGCATGGTGTGAGGATTTGGATTGGGGTTAGAAAGCGGGAAGTCCATAATCGAAGGATAACGGTAATTGTGAAATTGAACGGGCGTTGGTGATGAGTTTACTTACGAAGTGTAATGACGAAGATTGTAGGAATTTGGTTGGAAATGAGGAGAACTGGTTGAATTCGTCTCTGAAAGCTTCGAAAGTTGCTAATGGCGGAAGTAAACACTTAAGCAAGAAGGTGAAGTAGAAGAAGCAACTTAAGGCTTTTATACCCTAGGACAGCGGAACTCGAAACAGCACACACGGGTTAAGGAAAGTCGAAGCACACGACCTACGACTTAGGCGTGTACGTCGAGGGGCAATTGTTAACCCCGTTTAGTCAACGAGTTAAGACCTGGGGCAACTCACGACTTAAGGGAATGCACGGCTCAAAGAAGGAATACGACCTAAAGATTGAACGACTTAACGAGTTGAAAAACTTAGCGACTTATGACATAGAGAAGTCTGCGACTTAATGGTTTAAGAGATGGCATGGCCAAGGAAAGAAGTGAGTGAACGACTCAGAGCTATCCACGACTCATCAACTTGAAGTTCCTAACGACTCAGTGGGTCTACGACTCAAGAGGATTTACGATTTAAAGAAGCAGACCGACTCAAGGCCTCCAACGACTCAACGAGTTAAAGAGCTACGACCTACTGACTCAAGATAGGAAAAAGTGCAAGCAACTGCATTTAAATCGTGACCGATCTACGACCTAGGATAAGCCGTTCATGACCTAAAACTGCAGAACATAAATTTAATGCTGCCTTATCTCGTGACCTTTGACTCGCAAACGAGTCAAGACTTGTATCCAGGCGAACAACTCAGTACCGCTTCTAACTCTTGACCCTTAAGTCGAGCGCGACGTACGACTTCCCCTGAGTCGGGCATGACTCATGACTTGGGCGAAAACTGCTGCCTAAAATTCTCTATAAATAGAGGACCATCTCCAACTTTGGAGGGACTTTTGGCCGACCATTCCAAGCGTCGATACTCTGTAGAATTCTCTACTCATTCAACACTTCAAGTACTCCAAACACCAAAGACACTACGTCGATCTCGAAGAGGAAATCTACATCATTTCAACATGAGTTCGGAAGATTATTCTCTATCAAAGTTTGATCTACTGGTCTAAAGTGTGTTGTAATCGAAGATTGTTGTTAAGTTGTAATCAAATTCAATAATAAAGAGAGTTAAAGTGGACGTAGGCTTACTCTGAGCCGAACCACTATAAAAATTGTTGTCTTTCCTGCTTTTTTCTGTATTTTCTCTACTTGCTTGTGGTTCCCGTATACACGGGTGGTGCTTTCATCCAACTTTATTTCCCACTGGGGTGTTAGCGTCTGATTTTCACGTTAACACTCCGTAATTTATTCCAATGCTTACATTTTGTTTTCATATATTCATTGTAAAGTATATGTCTACATTAATTCCATTGATTTGCATTTCGTTCAATTTATTAATAGTTACCTAGGTTAAGTTACCTTAGTTAACATTATGTAATATTAGATTATAATTTTACAACCTTAACAAATTCATAAATTTTCAATTTCCAAATATATACATTAATTAATATTAAATGTCATCAATAAATTTATCTACTTGGTTTCAAACTTTTTTATTCATCAATTACTGCCTTATGAATAAACTTCTGTTTCTAATCAATTTACGTTCACCTTTCCGTTATTATATTAATCATCATTAAAGTAACCTTTAATTACTTGTATGTTCATTCTTCCCGACTTATTACACCCTATTACACTATTTCACACATCAATTACATAATTACATTTTCTTTCTCATATTCCACTTATAACCAAGTCATACATTTAAATTATTTTATTTTATTTACCTTTTATATCCCATTATAACTAATGCACGCATTTATTAAGATTTTAAATCAATTTAATCACTTCATCTTGGTAACATTATTTTATTACAATAAGAATAAAATTAACATTTACATTGTTTCACTTCTTGGAATTATATCCAAGTTTATTAACAATTAACTTACATTTATACTGTTACATTCAAGTTGTTAAAATTAACTTACCAATCTTATCGAAGTTATTATTTCCATTAATAATTCACTATTTTTTTATTTCCTTCAACATTAAGTTACAAAAAATCTTATTAAATTAACAATTTTAGTTATTGAAAATTTACGGGCCGTTACACATTTGTAGGCGGCATGACCAAAAGTGGATGGTCGGTAGTTTTTTTGAGTTGGCTTCGATGCCGTGCTCGCCTATTGGAACTCGAGGAGGCCTAGAGATGCTCGGCATTGAGGAGTGTCGAGACTTGTATGGCACTGTAGAGGAGTAGATGAAGCGCACAGTACGAGGCAGCGATGGTCTGCAGCACAGGTAGAATTTGCAGTGCTAGCAGCCCTTCGAGTGACGTAGAAAACTATGGACTATTTTGTTGCGAATAAGCTGATATCTGGATGGAGAATGAAATTAAGTATGGTAATTAATTTTCTTAATTCGAAAATAGTATAATTAAGATATATTTTAATCAATGAATTTTATTAACACTATCACTAATTTAAACGAGGTCCAAAAAAGTCGTGAATAACAATTCGATTGGAATGGTTTGCAAATAAAATCCAGGTGAGAAATTCTCACTCATTTGGATTGCCAAATTTAATTTTAAATTGTTAAAATTAATAATTGGATGCTTCGTTGAATTTATAAAATTATTATCCGTTGAATAATATTATATATATAGTAGCATAGATATTATATTTGGATTGATGTTCCCGAATATTTTGGCCGATGAGACCCTGTGCGCCTGCATAATAGCGGATGACCCTATATACTACGATATCCCCTCAAAGCGAGATTGATATTTTTATGTATTATTAACATCTATGGATGTAGGAAAATAGCTTGGAGGAATCAAACTAGATTCCTCAAAATTAGATTGATTGTTTTTCATATACAATAATTTATGATGTGTTAGAATAATCTGTTATAAATGATTTTTGTGATTGGAAAATTGGATGCTAAAGTAGCACAGGCTTTAATTTTGGTATTCTAAATACCATAAGGTTATTTTTGGAATTTAAAGGTATTTATAAGGAGATTTTGGGTATAGAAATATATATATATATATATATACAAAAGTTTGGATTAGTTTAAAAGAAATTGATTTGGATAAAACGATAAAATGTATTTTGGGTTGTATTTAACAATTCGTAAAATATGTTAAAAATAAAATTTTGAAATAATTTATATAAAGGATTTCTAAACGATGGATTTTTAAATGATATTTTTGGAAAATATGAAAAGAAGTCGAAATCGATATTAAAAATAGATTGGAAGAAATGAATATAATTAATAAGAAATTGAATTTATAAAATGGAATTTTGTAAATGAGATTATTTTTCTATAAAGTGAAAACTCAGAGAAGTTATATATTTATAAACGATGTTTATAAATAAAGAAAATTGACGACGAATGAAAATTTGGGAATATAAAATTCATAGGGTGAATTTATATTAAAATATGGAAATATGGTTAGGGAGAAATACTAGACACAATTTTTGAAAAGTGGAAATAGATAGGGTGCTGGAATAGGATCGATGGTCTGTAAATCGACAGGATTTATAAATTGAATTGGTTATTGGAATTTCAAAACTTATATCTTTAAATTAAAAATTTAAGTTTGTTTTAAAGGAAAATGTTTTATATCAAACCATGAAGTTTTGAAACGGTAGAATTAAAGTACATCGAAAAGTAAATTTGTCGAGCACATAATACTTATTTTAATAAATTCTAATTTTAAAAAACCAGCTTCGAAATTGATTTGTTCATATAAAAAATTAGTTATTGATGTATATAAAAAGGGATTCAATATTCTTAAATGACTACTTAAACTTATTTAAAAATAATTATTATTCTTTTAAATACTTATTATATATATATATATATATATATATAGAGTTTAGAAGTGATTGAAAATACTATTTATAAATTCTCTTGAGATTCATAAACGGAGTTTATAAATAGATATGATTTTGAGAAGAGGATCTATGCAAGGGATTCGAAGGAAATGGAATTTCAAACGTTGAGTATGGTAACTTCGGAAAATGAAATCTGAATTCATAAAAGAAGTTATAAATTGTTGAATGGGGCTATAAATAAGTATTCTGGGTTTTGGAAATTGTTAAAGGGAATTTATTAATGATTCCGAAGACTTATGAGATAAGTTATGAAATATTCTCTGAAGCGTTGATATTTGAAATGATTTTGGAGAATAAGACTTATAATGTTTTCATAAGTATTAAAGTGGAAATTTGGAAATATTTCTAAGTGCTGAAATATTTTAGGGGTAGCCTGTTGCGGATTTAAGTATTTGAAATTGTTTTGAAATATTGGAATATGGAAAAAAAATTAATGTATCTTATAAAGATACATCGAAAAATAATGTTTTGGAAAATTTACATAAAGGTCTAGTGACTGCTTATGGATGTTACATTGATAGTTAAATAAACGACTATCAAATATTGACCAATTTCGTTAATCATTTCAAAGAGACCGGGATCAGATTTAATTATCTAAAAACCCCTTCGATTCGGTTTGAATTTCACGAATGGATATCGTAAAGGTAGTGAAGAGGGTGATTCGATTTGTCCAGACCTAGGACAATTTGTATGGACCAATGGTATCGGAACATCGTCATTGGAGGACGATGAGTATTCTAAATGGAAGTGTTCTTGAAAGAAAACGTTTAACCTCATGCCTCAGTAATCGAGAAAGAATAAAATAGGGAAGATGTAGCAAGGCTAAGTGGGTCACACCCAATTAGGGTATGTTATCACTTTTCTAGATACCCTTGGAAATATATATAAATTAGGGATATGGTTGTGCATGGAAAAGGAAGCACTCGATTTGTAAGGGTGGGAACACCCGATGTGACTACATATTCGGTTCTATCCAGGTTAGGGGTAGGCTGGTCTTGTGTAGTACGGGATCCTGGTGATGTCCTCGATACATTTTTCTAGAGGTGTACTGTTTTGGGCAGTATCCTAGTAGCCCAAATGTTGTATGGAATCCATTCTCCAATACGATCCTTTACGGTTTTGTTCGTAGAGCCTAGTATGCAAGAATTTAATTAATGTAACTATTTTGGATATTTGAATAGGTATTTTTGCTGAGAAACTATTATAATATCACTGGATTTTTATAAAATTTTTTGGTTATCTTAAGGGAAAAACCTATCGTGTTTATGTGTGATCGTGTCTTACGAGATACCTTTGTTTTTCGAAGGGTTTTGATAACTTTAATAATTTAAATTGAGCGTGCTTTCTCACGCTAATTTTCCAGACTGGCTCGGGTGTTATTTTATTATAATGCTCGATTCAGACCGAGTATTACAGATTTAGATTAGAATGTTATGGAGGTCAGGAGACGGGTTGGATGACAAAGATGTATTTCCATACTTGATTGTATTTCCGCTGTGTGGGGACAAGCTATTGACTGTCAAGATTGATTATTGTATCTTATACTCTGATAATGGTATGTATATTAACATTACAGTTCTTGTATATAAAATATGTTATTATATTTTGTTCCGCTGCGATTGTGAGATTCTATGTTGTTTATTCTGTTTTATTTCTTCTTTCTCTTTCTTCTTCTTTACGCTAGTTATTTGCTCTTTCGTATAATTTGGGTTGAACAAGGGTGAATTATTATCACCTCAAAAGTAGGGAACTGCGGATCGCTATAGATTTTGTCATTGATTTATTAACTGTATATGCTAAGTTTTTCCAAATATAAATTAACAATCTATTGTTTTGAGCAATTCAAATCTGACATGAGTGGATGACTGTCGATTTGAACAGTTTGAAATTGTGGGTCGTTATAGTTGGTATCAGAGCTTTGGTTTTGGTAAAACATAGCATATAGAGTAAAAACTCATTAGAGATTGGGTAGTGATGCCCTAGATTGAGTAGAATCAATTACACAATCATATTCGTACGAGCTTGAAGTTCTTTGTCCTAGATTAGGATTTCTTTTGAATCTAGGAACTATCTCCTTTGTTCTGAAATCCATTCTTGTCCTTACCTGTTCGTGTTCTTCTTTATACTAGAGCATCCCATAGCTCTATTTATTTTGATCTCTGTAATAGATTTGAGTCCAACTTGCAATCTCAAATTTCAACTTCGTCCTTTTGTGTAACTAATCCTATAGGCAGGTCCCGTCAATCTCAATATGATTTGTGAAGGGGTGAAACTCCTTTACAACAAGTATCGATTCATCGGTGATTTCTACCTCTTTGGGTTCGATGTTGTCATAAATTGCAAAGCCCAAAACGTTTCTCTAATAGACGACCGGGGTAATTCTCTTGTGATTGAATGCCTACTTCCTCAAGACTATGCGGGCAATTTCATTTTTCACTTGATTCTCAGCATAGTAATCTTGACTTCCCTAAAAGCGAGAATTATCCCGGTGTTCTGATGAAGTCGCTTTTCTTCCTCCCAAGCGGGAAATTGGATACTGCTCGATTTTATTCTTCGAGCTAAACTAGTTGTCCTTTCACCTAGAAGAATGGTTTTTTGAATGGTTAATCATCCCCTTTAGATTAATCAATACTTTTGCCTTCTTTTTCGATCTCATGAATCCTGTTTTCTGCAATGTTCTCAACAAGTTGTCCATATTTTCGCTAATGATATTCTTGTCTTTCCTAAGTCTCGGTTGACCCGATTAAAATCGTCGCGATGAATGTAAGTCTATCAATCGCTCCTCTTTTTTAATTATCTTATCTTATCTTCCTTTCGAGCTTGTCCTCATAGATGAAATTTTCCTTGATTTGGTTCCACTAAATTTATATCTCTATATCCTTGCTCTAAATCTATTTTGAATCATCCTGTGATGGAGTGTATTTGTAATTAATATAAAATGTTTTATATTGTGTGGTTTGAGTTGTTAAGTTTGATTTGGGATTTCAATCGATTTGTCTTGCCAATGCTATCGATAGGAATTCAAAACACTTGAACAGAGCAAAATGACATAATGTTGTTTTCAAAATTGGTAAATGAAATAATTTTGTGTATGATTTTATTTTATATATAAAAGTATAATTTTATGGAATTGATTGTTAATAAATTGGTAGTTGAAAATGATAATTCTGGTTTACCATTTATTATGTTGATAACATTCCTACACTATTAACTATTGTTGTATATTATAATGGGATGAAATTTTGTCAATAAGGGTTATAAATTTGATTTGAAATTAAATGAATTTAAATTAATGATTTGGGAATTAAACTTCCAGTGCATTTCTAAATTTGGTTTTCAAAGTTTTGAAAAATATATTATTTGAAAGTATTTTCGACTAAAAATTATTTTCAAAGAATTTTTTTTAGAAAAGTAAATCTGTACTCTCCTCTTATTGTTGCTGGAAAATAATTTCAGTGGCGACTACAGCGTCATCGACATTCATTTTCGAGTCTCAAAGAGAGGCCACTTAGTAGCTTCGTACATTTTGTTTTGAAAAATGGATATATATATATATAGGCCTTTCAAATGGTTTGAATCGAAACTGGAAATATATCTCTCAAATTCTATATTAAGTGATGGTTTTTCAATTATAGAAATAAAGAAAAACTTTTGAATAATTAGAGTGGTTAAAATGAGAAATGAGATTTAAACAACTTGAAACACTTGAAACTAGGATAAAATTTATTTGTATAATACTCAATTGAATTTTAAACACACACACACATATAACTTACCTAAAATATTCAAAAAGTTAAAATGTTAAAGAGAATATGTAATTTAATAATATAGAACATAAATTTAAGTCATAAAATATCCAAAAATGAAATTTTGTTAAGGGAATTTATAAATATAAATTGAGTTGTTATAATAAATATTTATACACTTAATTTATATTATAATATTTGTTAATTGAAATAAACTTAATAATAAGAAGAGAATGATATTTAAGTAAATAAATATGAACTTAAGAATAGTTGAAATTAAATTTTTAGTGAAATCAACTTGATAAATGAGGTCGAATTGATTAAATAAATAAGTTAAATAAAATTAATTTGGTTTTGAAAGAAAATTTTGTAACAAAATGTTAATAAATTGAAATCAAATCTATTGATTGATATACATTGAATTGTAATCAACAAAATATGAATACAATGAATAATTATTGACTGAATAAAATGGATTGAACCCAAATTTTTTGAATGTTAATCAAATTAAAAATAAACAAAATTTATATGGTTTAAAATTAATTGTTGTATCTGATACAGTGTATTTCGAATATATCCTTCCATTTGGTTGCATCTATTCTCCTATCTCTTTCTTTTTTGGTGGCGAAAAGTTCTGAGTGGGGGAGAGTGTAACGGCCCGTATATTTTGATAGCTTTTATAACGTAATTGACTGAATTTTTTTAGATCAAAATAAATAATTAAAATTTAGCAATGAAAATTACATATTTGGAATGCATCTATTTAAACGTAGCAAATGGTAGATTTTCATTGGAAAATATGAAAGTTAGCTCTATTGTGTAATTTTCAATTTCAATTTAAAGTCAATTAGTTTGATGGAAATAAAATATTTTCGAAATCTAAATATTTTTATATAATAAAAATGTAAAACATTTTCTAAGTGAGAATCATATTTTGTTTCGCCAAATTTGGACTGCTATTGCCCCATTTATATTATTTTCGGCATTTTAGCAGCAACTTTGGCAGCAAATATCGACTTTTGATAGGATGGTCGCATTGCTGATATCTGTGTATTATTTTGTTCTTCTCGTCGTGATGATCTCTGTAGTATATTCAATTGTGCATTTCGATGTCCGGTACGCAGTGAAATAAGCGAAATGATTTCCATATCGGTTCCATATTTTACCATTTAGGTTTCTAGTTGGCCTTTCGTTTAACCACCCTATCAAATTGAATAGTCACTAGCCACAACATTCCTGAATCCAACGTATTGACTTTGATTATTCCACCATTTCGCTTATATTTTCTGGTTCGCTTCTTTCTCTGCCTATTTTCTTTTGTCTCTACCATGCTTTGCATACTGTTCATTCATTTGAGAAAAATAATATAAAATTCAGGTTGCTTTCACGTATATTTCTCGGCCTGCCATTTATGTTCTTACTTTCAAGAGAGCAACATATGTATCAAAACATAATATAATTGTTCGCTTTGATCTTATTCAACCTGATCAACTTCTAGCATATTGAAACTACTCATCTTCTCAGACTTCACGACCTATCTCCGCGACTGTTCCTCCGCCCACTACCGCATCAGAGCCTCGGCTATGCAACCAAGTCGGCCACCGCATCACCCTCCCGCCATCCGTCGTAACCTCATTATCCAGCCTCGACTAGCAGCCCAAACATCATATTAGAACCACCTTCCGTCTTCTCCAACTAGCAGCCCAAACATCATTAGCATCACCTTCTTTGAATATATATATACATATATATAATTTTTTTCTAGAATTCTCGAGATTTAAATATAATTGAAGTTATATATATATTATAAAGCTTGTAATGTGTGTTCGAATAATATTATAAAGTTTATAAACTTTGTTTACGTAAATATAGGTAATGTCAATGTTATTGTATGTATGTATATAATAAGCTTATCTATTTTAAATTTATGATTTTGAGGTAGATTTTATAATAAGCATATATATATATTATGTTTAAAATTTTATTTGAAGAATTTTTAAAGGAAATTGACGTGTTTTAAGAAATGTTGATTTTAGAAGAAAAATTATGTATATATTATGAACATTTTATTTTAGAAAAGAAAGAAAAATAATATAAACGTCTTATTATAATTTTAATATGTTTCTTAAATTAAACAATGATTTTTTAATGATTTTATTCTAATATGTGTTTAAATCAAATAATGATTTTAAATATATATATATATATATATATAGTTTACACACACGCGCATGCGCGCACACACACACACACACACACACACACATATATATATAAGTTCATATATAAATTTGTTTCGTTGAATCTATCAAGTTCAAGGTCTGCTAGCTTCTCTTCGCATCGCGTTGGATTTTGTCATAAAATTTGTGATTTAAACTCGTACCTTGTCATGTTATCTAATATCTCTAGCCTCGAAAGGTGAGCAATCTCTCACAATTAACATCCTTATGTGTAGTAAACTTAATTCACATGAAATGGTGATTGAAATATGCTAGAAATTTGAGTTGTTAAGTTATTTAATTGTTAAGTATGATATGCCAGTATCTGCAATTGTTTACCTATGAAATATGACACCATAACCTATTACATATCACATCTGATTTGTTAATTATGATATATGCCTGTTGTTGATATGTTATATTATTATCATATTGTTCTCACTCCGCAAGTTCTCTGTTAGTTTAGAATTCCCTATGGGTTGAAATGATACATAACCATACGATCTTATATTTTAGTGGAAATCATTATGGGTTAAAATGATAAACCCAAGCGATTTTCATTGATTTTGAAATTTTGGGATTTCCGGTTGAAATGATATATACCCGAAAGTATTAAATTTAAATTGCGGATTGCAATGATAAATATCCATATCACTTGACCATATGATAGAAAACAATATACGGACACCGTTGGTCTATTTTTGAAAGATAATTTCCAAAGTTTGAAAGGAAATGGATAGGTTTTAATAAATATTGATTTTTAAATATAATGTAAGGATATTTTATTTTTGTAATATTTAGATTACAAAATTATATGTTTTAGAAATTTCAGAATTATAAGCTAAATACTAAAATGTAAATTATAAAATTTTACTTATAATTCTATTTTTTTTAAATTATATAATTAAGATTTCAAAGAGATTTAATAATAAAAATTTAATGTAATAAAATTAATAAAAATTTAATTTAAATAATATATATAATATGTTTTAAACAATTTTGAAATTATATTATTATTTTGAAAATAGATTTTTATAATAACTTTAATAAATTAAGGTTGGAAAGATAAATGGAAATTAATTTGAAATTTAATTTTTTTAAGAATTATAGAGAAATAGGAATTGATTTGAACTTATAAATTTTGAGATTCTAAAGATATGATCTTATAACTTGATTTAATTAAAGTGATTAAATAAATATTTTCAAATTTAAATAAACTTAAACATCTAATATTGATTTAAATTTGCAATTTTAGATTTTATTTAAATGTTATAAAAAACAATTAAGTGAATATTTACAAATTTAAATAAAATTAAAGTTGGATTTTCAAATATAAATGAAATTTATCAAATAGAGTTATTGAAAATTATTTGAATATTTAAACTTTGAAACCTTTTGAATTGGAAGTTGTTTAAATTTATAGTTCAAATCTTGATTTAAAATCGATATAAACTAAAATGGTTTTAATGAAAATTTGAATTGAAACTTTTCAATTGAAATCGTTGAACTGAGATTGATTTAAGTTGAATTTTGGAACTACGGTTGATTTGATTTGACTTTTAATACTGGAAGAAACAATTCTAAGTTGTAATTTTATTTTAATATATAAAATATTTTCAATATATAAACCATTTTAAACTAGTTTAATATATAAAAATTTCAATATATATAAACTATTTCCAATATTTTGAAACTATTTGGGTTGGAATCGTTACGAAGTTGGTTTAATGGATTTAAATGCGAATATTTTTATATAATGATTTCGAAAATGAATATGAATTAAAGTGATTTGATTTTAAAGTGGTATGATTTCGAAGGTGAGTATGATTTCGAAAATTATATAATTTCGAAATGAATATGATAGTTTGAAATGAAGTATGAACTATTTTAAAATTTTCATAAAGTGATTTTATAAAATAACCATGGAGTGAAATAAGTGTTTGGTTGTTAAAGTGACCGAGATCGAATATTGACATACTCTCTACGAATACCGAAAACTACTTTAACAACTGTTTACGTGGTGGAGATTCCAGAACGAAGTAGGATGGTATGGTGATGATTCTGTATAAGGTATTAAAGCAACCCTGACTCCTACGAGTCAGCTTGATGTGGCTAAAACAGGAGTAATACCGGGCTAAGTGAGGCCGCACCTTCGACTGGGCACGTTGCTTCGTTACCATTCTATTACTTTGTGATTTGATTGGGTGCACCTTTGATTTGGCAGTGTGTCTCGAGGTGGGTGGTAGTAGCTAATATGCATTGCCACCAGTCTGGGAGTGCAACGGTAGAATCCCACCCTGGCATTGCCTCCCGTACCTTGTCACATGCTTTATCGCACCTTCTACGAGTTTGGTTTGTGTCATGCCTATGGAGTGCTCCCTGATAGCCTATCGGTTAGTGGGGTTTACTGTATTGTATATATTACGACATTACATAAAATATTTTAAGGGGGACATGGGTAACGCCATAATGCTATTTTAATAGTTTACCTTACTATAGACATTATATATGTAGCGTATTGTACGATGTATGTATATAGTTTAACGGATCCTTAGAGGATGGGTATCCCAAGCATCCTTTAAGTTATTTTGTATTTCGCTTGACATTTCACTTGAGTAGATTTACTGGTATAAGAATGTTAATCCTGACTCGAGTGTTTTTTTTGCTTCATACTTGGGATAGACTGAGCATCACAGCATTTGAGGCTCGCCTTTGAAGTTTGGAGCTTTGCTTGAAGATCGGTCTTTATCTATTCAGCTTTAGTTATTCAAGTTGTTCCAGTTGTTTGTGCAAACTTGTCATTTTCTTAGTATTGACACTTCTTGTGACGATTTAGATTTTCAACCTCCTAAAATCGACGTCAATACGTCCATTATGTTACATGCCGAGCAATCAAATGCTGAAAATACCAAATCTTTAGGGAAAAGAAGAAAGTGGTAAAAGAAGGAAATAGAAACAACAACACATAATCTCACAATCGTAGCGAAACAATATATTATATATCAATTGGTCTTTAATAAAAAAGAACTATAACTATTATTTACACATTACATCATCGGAGTACATCACATCAACAAATCAATGCTAGACAGTTATATAACATGGCCTTACAAGTCCTGAACATACAACCTACAATACACAATGTAATATAGTCAGAAAAGTGAAATACGTCTTCGTCATCTAGCTCGTCTTCCGAGCTCAATAACAACTTATCATGTACATGTAATACTCGGTCTAACCTAAGCATTATAATAAAATAACACCAGAGTTAGTCTGGTAAACCAACGCTAGAAAACAGACTGAATTTGAATTATTAAAGTTTTCAAAATCCTTTGAAAATTAAACGTATCTCGCAAGACCATACGATACATAAACACAACGGTTTCTACCTTACAATAATGAAAACATTTCATATCAAATCCTTTTATATTATAATAGCGTCTAAGTACATATACTTATGCAATAACTGGTATTGTTACATTAATTAAATTCTAGCATATTAGGCTCTGCAATCAAAATTGTAAAGGCGTGTATTGGAAATTGGGTTCCATACGAATGACTAGGCACTATGGCACCACCTGTCACTGTACATGTCTCGAACAACATACCGAGGACCATGTCGAGATCCACTGCAACATAAGACTGGACTACCCCTAACCTATATAGACCGAATATGCTATCACTCTGTGTGTTCTCACCCTTATTGAGCTCCTTCCATGAATCATAGCAATAATATTCGAGGGTATCTAGAAAAGTGATAAACATACCCTAATTGGGTGCGACCCACTTAGCATTGCTACATCCTCTCTTATTTTTAGTCATTCCCAATTGATGAGGCTAGAGGCTACGATTACCTTTTTAAGGATTTTTCACTTAGAATGCTCATTGTCCTCCAATGACAATGTACTGATAGCACTCATACATACAAGTCCGTTCTGTTTTCGAACGGAACCGAAGGCACTATTCTTTCTACATCCATTTAGAACCATCCTCAAGATTAATAGCGATTAGCCATTGCACTTCACTGCTCCGTCTTTGACTCCATGCATTTGTTTTCCCTTCGAAAACCTGCTTATTGGATCAAAGTGGTTTCTGGATAACTTATCCGATCCTGGTCACTTCAAAAACAACGCCCGATATTGTTCGATAAACTAAACCCTGATTCTTTAGGAAATAAACAGATGAAAATAAGATCGGAGATCACCACCTAACCGTTAGTGGATGGATTTCCATATAATCGTCCTAGAAAAAACGAATGAGTTTGTACGTACAATATAAAACCTCGAACGGTAACTGTACCATGTAATTACCATGTTTCTTCTAGATACTCCTAAGGTTACATTTTGGATCCAGATTCGATGGTCGGTTATTTTACTATCAAATAAGTTAAATCTCTTTATCCAAAATATGTGCTTATCTTGCCGGATTCAGTACATTCACAATATTCTTTTTAAAAATATTAAGAAACCTTTAAAATAATCTGGAAAGTTCCCTTGTAGCATCAAACATGGATTCACGGCTCGGTGGTTGCGTCTGTATATCATAGAAATCCTAATCTTAACTACTGGCACTCACTGCCTCCGATTTCTCCATACGAGTATACCATTACTTACTGAAAATTTAATTTAATAACTTCTCAAAAATAATACTCAAAAAGGTTTCTACATAAATTTCTAGTTTAATTTTAGACCAATACTCTTCAAAATAAAAGTTATTATACAATATTAATATTGAATAATTTAACTTTTAATATAATAGTAATACTGATTTATTCTTAAATAATAGTTAACTTAATTTAAACTACTTAACCAATAATCAAACATACTTAAAACAGTTTTTGGGGCAACTAAATAATTAATTTTTTGAAATATTCTTAACACTTTTAAATTTTCTAGTTAATACTAAAAAAATCCTCTTTTTTCTTAAATAACTGAATTTCTAAAAATAATTTTTGCCAATTCCAATATAACCAATCTAACGTCTGTAAATCTCTTTCGGCTTATTTCCAATTTGATTTACATCCCAATTCCATAAATTTCCTTTCCACATTTCTAAAAATTAAATTTACCACATATTTTTAACCGATTTACACATCTCCTTATAAATCCTCACTGTGAATCTATAACTTCAATTTATCCACTGATAATCACTTTATTTTATGTATAAACCTTGTTTATAAATTTCATAATCTCATTTCCCGTTTATAATGGTTTCGCAATAATTAACTGATTTTAAATCTATTTCCAAGTTAAATTCCAATTATTAAATTAATTTCTTAAATAACCTGGCTATATCCCAAAACAAAAATGAATTCAGATTTCTCTTCCATTTTATAAATTAAAATCTTATTTAAACCGGAATAACAATTTCATATTTTATTTCAAATTTTCTTTTTATTTTCAACTATTTTATATCTCGATTTCAAAATAAATCCTTTGTATACTTAACAAATATCGTTTAAGTTTTATTACTTAAAATCCTTTTATTTACATTATTTCAAAAATACCTATTTCTCATATTCCAAAATTATTAATTCTAACTTTGAAATCAAACTATTTATTTTTCCCAAAAAATTCATTTCTTTCAATAAATCAAAAAATTTCACTATAAATACTTTTACTTCCAATTTCTTTTAAATTCCTTTCCAAATTTTAAAAATTTATTATTGATATTTAAAAATACCAAAATCTAGACCGAAACAACCATAGTATCCAACAATTTAAATCGCATTATAATCTACCATAGATTATTTAACGGATCACAAATCAATATATATGAAATTTAATTCAATATTTTTAAGGAATCCATTTGGATCCCTCCAACCTGTTTCCCTGCACTCATAGATATTAATACAAAATAAAAATACAAATCCCACTTCGAGGGTGGTATCATAATAAATATAGTCATCCGCTATTATACGGGACACATAGGGTCTCACCCGCTATATATATGTGAGAATATCAATCACATCAATATATATATATACTACGATATATAATCACTTTCAACTAATAAAAAATTATCAATTCTATCAATCAATCAATTAATAATTATTTTTTGCTTTTTAAAATTAATTATGGTAAATCCATGATGCAGCTCAGACCTGGATCAACGGATTGCAAGTAAGTGACATGAGGCGTATACGACCTAAGTTGTCATGAAATAAGAAACAAAGCTTTAAGACGAATGGAAGAATTGAGTCATCCACGACTCAACATGGAGGAATTGAGTCATACACGACTCAACTGGAGGCCAGAGGGGACACGGGGGAAGAGACGCGAGCTAAAGAAGGAGATTTGAGTCGTATCCGAGTGAACAAGCCACAAGAGAGGAATGCGCATGGAGATTAAGACGCGGCTCGCTTGAGTCGTGTGGGTCTTGAGTCGGTCCTTAGTTGAGTCGTGAGTTGTTCACGACATAGGTTGAGTCGTATATGTTGTGTTACGAGCTGGTATGTAAATACTGGGTTTATTGAGTCGCATGTAACGATGAGTCGTATATTGTGATGTAATTGTTTTGAATCGTTTGTTCTTTGAGTCATAGGTCATTAGGTCGCATACGACCTAAGTGATGTGTTAAGGCGTTAAGTCCATGAGTCGGTCATGTATGTAAAGGTGATGAGTCGTGTAAGTTGAGTCGTTTGCATTGTGCTGTGTCGTAGAGGGGCTGAGTCGCTTGTGTTAAGTCGGTGCCGACTTATGGTAAGTCGTAAGCCGTGTACGACTTAAGGGTCAGGGTTGTCAAAAATGCTATAAATAGGGAGTGAGTTGTATATTTCAGGGGGTTGATTTTTAGAATAAAATTTCTTGTTGATTGTTGTGTGCTTTCATCTTAAATTGGTAGTTGAGTGTAATCTCCTATCTCCACTTTCGGTTATTCGAGTGCGCTCGAATCAACGATTGTTGAAGCCGATTCGCGGAATCAAGTGCGCTTGATCAACGCTTGAAGAATTGAAGATCTTCTTTCACGGTATCGTGCGCGATCAACGTGTTAGAGATAGCTAGAATTCGGTATCTTCGGATCAACGAATTTGGGCCTTTTGGTATTCATCAATCCACCGATTGCTACTTTCATCGATTCATATCGCTTTGTTAATAATCCGCTGCGTCAGTTTGGTATCAGAGCTAAACTTAGCCAATCATAGCTAAGCCGAGACTTAGAGCCAATTTTTGAAGTTGAAATTTGAAGTTGTTGTTCATCGTGTTCATCATTAAGTTGCAACGAGTTTGAATATTTTGATTCATTTCATTTTGGATCTAAAGTTGGAAAAGTGTTTGTATTTTGGTTGTGAGATTTTGCACGCCCAAGTTGAAGTTGAAGTGTTGAGGCCGAGCTGGTAGTTAGGGCCGTGCCTTGTTATTCGAATTGAAGGGTTGGAGTAGGTGGCCGAACCAAGTGGAGTGTTAAGCCGACCTATCCTTGAGTCATTGCTTATTGCCGAGCCGAGTCAAGTGATAGTTGAGCCGAGTCAAGGTTGAGGCCGTGGCTTGTTGTTGTGTTGAAGCTTTGTTGAAGAATTTTGAAGTATTTGTTGAAGTATTTGAGAAGTTTTGAAGAGTTTGTGAAGATTTGAATCATGCCACCAAGGAGAGCTAATCGACATCAAAACGTTGAAGCTTTATATAGAAGAGAAGAAGCCGAGCTTATGGAACAACGTATTAATGAGAAATTTGATGAAGGCATTGGAAAATTAGAGAAGTTGATGAATGACTTGAATCAAACTCAAAGGAGGAGATCACCAAACTCGAACCATGGAGGAAACCGTGTTTCGCCATCGGTTACGGAAGTGAGGAGGGTATCACCGCAATCTTTTAGAGATAGAAGAGAAACATCAATTTCATCACGGAGAGATCATCATGACTATGGACATGAAGAGAGAAGAAGTCTACGTGAATTTGATAATGAGGCGCATAGAGATGAAGAGAGACATAGTCGAAGAAGCATGCATGAAAGAAGGGATGGTAATGGTCGAGATCGATGTAGGCGTACTTTTGATTTTTATGAAGAAGGTGATAGAGCTAGCATTCCTTATCGAGATCGAGACCAAGTTCGGAATTCTTATCGGGATGTAGAAGATGATCGCCGATGGGAATCGGGTATGAAGATGGAAATTCCAGAGTTCAAGGGTGGAATGGTAGCCGAAGAATTTCTTGATTGGTTGTCTAATGTAGAAGAAATCTTTGATTTCAAGGAGGTTTCGGAGAATCGAAGGGTGAAGTTAGTTGCTACAAGGTTGAGGGGGAGAGCTTTGGCATGGTGGCAGCAAACTAAACTTACGAGGGAGAGAATGGGGAAGACAAAAATTGAATCATGGAAGAAGATGAAGAAGTTGATGAGAGCTACTTTCTTACCCTACAACTATCAATCACTTATGTACCAGAGGTTGCAGAATCTGAGGCAAGGGACGAAGTCTGTTAGTGATTATGCTGGTGAATTTTACCAACTCATTGCCAGGAATGATATTATGGAAAAGGAAGAACAGCTAACTGCTAGATTCATTGGGGGATTGAGAATGCAGATCCAGGATATGGTTAATATGTTTGATCCTAGATCAATAGCAGAGGCACATCAGAAAGCGTTGGCTTGGAAGAAGCAGGGAAGGCATGGAGGTGGTGTGTTTACTATGCTAGTGGGAGTTCTAATGTTCCTAAACCTGTCAGTAAGCCAGTGGTGAAGGAGGCTGAGAAGGCAAAGGTTAGCAGTGGTTTCAAATGTTACAATTGCCAGGAGTTGGGTCATAAAAGCAATGAATGTCCGAAGCCAAAGAAGAGAACCATGGTTGCAGAAATTGAGGAGGATGATGGTGAGGAGGCAGAATGTTCAAATACACCTTATATCGAGGAGGAAGACTTATTGTCCAGGGATGAAGGTTGTAATTTGATGATGAGGAGATCTTGTCTTACACCAAAGCAAGAGGAAGATTCTAGTTGGTTGAGAAGCAATATTTTTCAGTCGACATGCACTATTTTGGGAAAAGTTTGCAAGTTCGTTATTGATGCTGGGAGTTGTGACAATATTATCTCTACAAAAGCAGTAAAGAAGTTGAACTTGAAAACTGAGAAGCATCCTAAACCGTACAAGTTAGCATGGTTAAGGAAGGGTGGTGAAGTGAAGGTGTGTCGAAGAGCTTGTGTGAATTTTTCTATTGGAAAAAGTACAAAGACGAAATTTGGTGTGACGTTGTAGACATGGATGTGTGTCATCTGTTGTTGGGCAGACCATGGCAGTTTGATAGAGCAGTACAACATGATGGTCGTGCTAATAGCTATAGTTTCATGTTCAAGGGTACTAAAATCACTTTGGTTCCCAAGAAGCAACAACAGAAGGAGAGCAAGTTGGAGGAGATCGAAGAACTAAAAACTTTGCTATCTTTGAAGGAGTTTGTCAAGGAGGTTGAAGATGAGCCTGAAGTCTATTTGTTGATTGGACGAGAGTGTAGTGAAGAAGTTGAAATTCCAGAAGAAGCAAAGCCAGTTTTGAAAGAATTTGAAGATGTATTTCCAGAGGAGTTGCCTAAGGAGTTACCGCCACTAAGAGACATCCAACATCAAATCGATCTTGTTCCGGGAGCAGTGTTACCACATCGACCACATTACAGGATGAGTTCGAAGGAACATGAGGAGTTACGAAGGCAAGTAGAAGAGTTGTTAGAACAGGGACGTGTTCAAGAAAGCTTGAGTCCTTGTGCAGTACCAGCTTTGTTGGTGCCGAAGAAGGATGGAACATGGAGAATGTGCACTGACAGTCGAGCATTGAATAAGATTACTGTTCGCTACAGATTTCCTATGCCAAGGTTGGATGACTTGCTAGATCAGTTGAGTGGGGCAACTATCTTTTCAAAGATTGATTTGAAGAGTGGATATCATCAGATTCGAATTAGACCGGGAGACGAATGGAAGACCGCATTCAAGACGAGGGAAGGTTTATATGAATGGCTGGTTATGCCGTTTGGTCTATCGAATGCACCAAGTACATTTATGCGGGTGATGAATCAAATCTTTAGACCATTCATTGGGAAGTTTGTGGTGGTTTATTTCGATGATATTTTGATATATAGCAGGAGTATGGAGGAGCATGTTCAACATTTGAGGGAAGTGCTGATTATTCTTCGTGAGGAACAATTTTATGCAGCTACGAAGAAATGTGTGTTCATGACGAGAAGTGTATTATTTTTGGGATATGTTGTATCTGAGAAGGGAATCCAGGTGGACCAGAGTAAAGTTGAAGCTGTTAGAAATTGGCCACAACCGAGAACTATCACGGAAGTTAGGAGTTTTCATGGATTGGCATCATTCTACCGAAGGTTTATTCCACACTTCAGTAGCGTGATGGCACCGGTTACTGATTGTATGAAAGGGAAGCAGTTTTCTTGGTCGGAGGAAGCGGGGGTTGCTTTCGAACGAATCAAAGAACTTTTGACGACAGCGCCAATTCTTGTATTACCAGATTTTCAGTTGTTGTTTGAACTACACACTGATGCATCAAAGGTTGGGATTGGAGGAGTGTTGAGTCAGAGTGGGAGGCCAGTTGCTTATTTCAGTGAGAAGCTATCAGGGGCAAAGATGAGATACAGTACATACGATGTTGAATTTTATGCTGTTGTGCAAGCTGTTAAACATTGGAGGCATTATCTATTTCAGAAAGAGTTTGTTCTTTACACGGATCATGAAGCTTTGAAGCATTTGCAGGGGCATGATAAGATTTCAGCGAGACATGCATCGTGGATTGCATATTTACAGCAATTTACCTTTGTTGTTAAGCACAAATCTGGGGTGACGAATCGTGTGGCTGATGCTTTGAGTAGGAGGAACCATTTGTTGACTACAATGAAAGTTGAGGTGACAGGGTTTGAATTATTAACAGAATTGTTTGAGGAGGATCCTTACTTTGGGAAGTTTGTTGAGAAAGTTAAGGATGGGAGTACTGATGAATTTATGTTAATTGATGGTTTCTTATTCAAGGGAAATCGATTATGTATACCAGATAGCAGTTTGAGGTTGAAGATTATCAAAGAGTTGCACGAGGAAGGACATGTGGGCCGTGATCGTACATTACATTTGATTTCTCAATCTTAACTTTGGCCGTCGGTGAGGAAAGAGGTAGAGAGGTTTGTGGAGAGATGTCACATTTGTCAGGTTTCAAAGGGAACAACGACAAATGCAGGATTATATATGCCATTACCTGTACCGACTAAACCATGGGTTGATATCAGCATGGATTTCATTTTGGGCTTGCCTAGAACTCAAAGGGGAAATGATTCTATATTTGTAGTGTTTGACAGATTTTCGAAAATGGCGCATTTTGTTGCTTGTAAGAAGACGGCAGATGTTGTTCGTGTTGCTCAGTTGTTCTTTAAAGAAATCTATCGACTTCATGGGTTACCAGAGTCTATTGTGTCGGATAGAGATACCCATTTTCTGAGTCATTTTTGGTTGAGTTTGTGGAAGATGGTAGGAACGAAGTTGAAATTTAGTAGTGCTTATCATCCGCAAACGGATGGACAGACTGAAGTTGTTAATAGACCGTTGGAAAATTTGTTGCGATGTCTTGTGAAGGACAGTCTGAAAAGTTGGGACATGAACTTATGCCAGGCAGAGTTTGCACATAATCATGCAGTGAATCGTAGCACAGGATTCAGTCCATTTCAGATTGTATATTCAAACGTACCCAGGGGACCGTTGGATTTGGCAGTAGTACCACAACCAAAGGGGACGGTTAAACGAGCTGCTGATTTTGTTGATGAGTTGACCGAATGTCATAAAATCGTTCAGGAACGATTGGTGAAAGAAAATGAGAAGTATAAGCGAGCTACAGATTTAAAGCGTCGAAATATAGAATTTAACGAAGGTGATTTGGTGTATGCTGTGTTAACGAAGGATCGTTTTCCAGTGGGCGCTTATAATAAGTTAAAAGCCAGAAAAATTGGTCCTGTAGAAGTTGTGAAACAGATCAATGAAAATTCTTATAAGTTGAAGCTACCAGAGGACGTATACACTTATGACGTGTTCAATGTTAAGCATCTTGTACCATATTATGGGGATGAACAATCTGAGGCGGAAGATTTTACAAATTCGAGGTCGAATTTTTCTCAACCAGGGGAGGATGATGCAGCTCAGACCTGGATCAACGGATTGCAAGTAAGTGACATGAGGCGTATACGACCTAAGTTGTCACGAAATAAGGAACAAAGCTTTAAGACGAATGGAAGAATTGAGTCGTCCACGACTCAACATGGAGGAATTGAGTCATACACGACTCAACTGGAGGCCAGAGGGGACACGGGGGAAGAGACGCGAGCTAAAGAAGGAGTTTTGAGTCGTATCCGAGTTAACAAGCCACAAGAGAGGAATGCGCATGGAGCTTAAGATGCGGCTCGCTTGAGTCGTGTGGGTCTTGAGTCGGTCCTTAGTTGAGTCGTGAGTCGTTCACGACATAGGTTGAGTCGTATATGTTGTGTTACGAGCTGGTATGTAAATACTGGGTTTATTGAGTCGCATGTAACGATGAGTCGTATATTGTGATGTAATTGTTTTGAATCGTTTGTTCTTTGAGTCATAGGTCGTTAGGTCGCATACGACCTAAGTGATGTGTTGAGGCGTTAAGTCCTTGAGTCGGTCATGTATGTAAAGGTGATGAGTCGTGTAAGTTGAGTCGTTTGCATTGTGCTGTGTTGTAGAGGGGCTGAGTCGCTTGTGTTAAGTCGGTGCCGACTTATGGTAAGTCGTAAGCCGTGTACGACTTAAGGGTCAGGGTTGTCAAAAATGCTATAAATAGGGAGTGAGTTGTACATTTCAGGGGGTTGATTTTTAGAATAAAATTTCTTGTTGATTGTTGTGTGCTTTCATCTTAAATTGGTAGTTGAGTGTAATCTCCTATCTCCACTTTCGGTTATTCGAGTGCGCTCGAATCAACGATTGTTGAAGCCGATTCGTGGAATCAAGTGCGCTTGATCAACGCTTGAAGAATTGAAGATCTTCTTTCACGGTATCGTGCGCGATCAACGTGTTAGAGATAGCTAGAATTCGGTATCTTCGGATCAACGAATTTGGGCCTTTTGGTATTCATCAATCCACC
This sequence comes from Allium cepa, assembly GCA_030765085.1. Lineage (NCBI taxonomy): Eukaryota > Viridiplantae > Streptophyta > Magnoliopsida > Asparagales > Amaryllidaceae > Allium > Allium cepa. Next base: position 865,567,480 of record CM060943.1, on the reverse strand, counting down.
GATTGCTACTTTCATCGATTCATATCGCTTTGTTAATAATCCGCTGCGTCAATCCAAAATTGAGTGAGATTAATTCACATTTTATTTCCTATGGCTTTCGCGTTCGGATTTCACCAAAACCTGTATGATGTAAATATATCATCCGTACGCAAAATCATATCTGATCGCTTGCTCGATCATGCAATTTCATTTCCGAACTAGTATTGTTCATAGGAATCTCTAGTGCAGACTCAGATTTGGTCTCTTGATCACTATCACTCCTTGCACAGCTGTATACTAAGATAGAGAACTCCAGAATCAATCAAAAATCCATATCTACGGTTTACCATTGAAAATCGAGTGAAAAGTAACTCGGATCGATAGAAATTATCTCAAGATTTTGTGCTTGAATCTGGATCGAATCCTTATACGAATTAAATAATATGCGTACAACTTATGTTTTTATTTCAATTGATTATTAGCTATATCAGTTTCTTTTTATTCATACTTATCCCATTTACCTATGTACTTATTATATTTTCAAATATCAACTTTACTTAAGAATTTGACCATCACATTCTTAAGTCTATTATAAACATTTTATACAAAGCTCTTATGTTTATTTCCACTTCATCACTTTAGTTTATATCCATTTCTATCCAAATTAAAATTTCAATCCATTTGAACTCAATTTTACTTCCATTTACTGATTTATTTCTAATAAATTTAATATTGAATTTTATCAACCATCTCCCAGACCACATTTAATCCACTATTTATTTTAAATTAGTTCTACCTACTAATTTATCTCAAATCAAATTCGGTTTCAAATCCATTTAACTTTAATTTAATTAATTAGTTCATTCACTAATTTCATTTTTATCTCAACAAATTCCATCCTCAAAACTTATTTCATTTAGCCTGCTTAGGCTATTTTTTTTTCAAACTTCTCTCTTACTTAACTTAATTTATGTTAAATCAAATTGTTATATATTTTCAAACTTATTTATATTCCATAATACATTTAAGATCAAACTCCAGAGTATAAACAATTACTCAATATTTCGAAATCATTTTTGAAATCATATACACCCAAAAATCCTTGGTATATCCAATCATCCCTTTGAATTTCAAAATCAAAACCAGTTTTGCAAACAAACTACAATTCAAATCATTAAGGTAGCAATCGCTCCCTTGGAAACATGAAAATGAACGTCGATGTGGCTGCAGTCATCACCGAAATTATCTTCCAGCGACCGAAGTGAGTTCATGTAATGATCCGATATTTTTAACCATTCGCATCCGCACGTGTCGGACTTGAATTCTCAAAATACCGCGTGGTAAATAAAATTTGGCAAATCTCAGAATATAAAGTAAATAAATAATCACTGATCACGGACACGGAGTATTTAATAATGCAGTAGAAGTAAAAGAGATATTAGTTCATGAAGATACTATATGTATATATATAAGATACATCAGAGTTAAATAAGATACAACAGAAGAGCAACAAGATACATCTGGTACAAATCAAAATACATCACTGAAATCACTAGATACTGAAAGCAAAATAGATGGCTGGATCTTTAAGAAAAGCTCCAACTTCGAAGGTGAGTCTTGAATGCTGAATCACTCAGTCTGACCCGAGCGTAAAGCAAAACCAAAACACTCGAGTCAGGACATACATACTTATGAAGTGTAAATCAACTCAAGTGAACAGTAACAAAAATGCATCAGTAACTTAAAGGATGCTTGGGATCGTCCATCCTTTAAGGATCCGTTAAACTATTTACTATGTAGTAATATTCGCTATTATAATAATGTCTATAGTAAAATAAACTTACTTTAAAATAGGTAATAGTGCCACTAGTCTATACAGTACCTGCATATCTCCTGATAGGGAGGCTACAAGAAGATACTCCATAGGTACGACACATATCAAACTCGTAGTAAAGCTCGCTATGGTAGGTGACACGGCACACAAATCAATGCTAGGGTAAATATACCAATTACGCACACGGGCTAGTGGTAACGTAGCAGCCATTGCGCCCATCTAGGAACACACTCCCAATCAAAATCAGAGGATGGCCATCAAACCAATCACAAGTAAGAATATAGTATCGAAGAAATGTGTCCGATAGGAGGAATGACCTCACTGGGCTCGAGATCGCTCCTGTTTTAGCCACCTTATGCCAACTCACGGGAGTAGGGTCCACGTTCACACCGTAGTAGGATCGTCGCCACCATCCTACTTCATTCTGGAATCTCCACCTCGTACACAGCTGTTAAAGTGATTTTCAGAGTTGGCAGAGAGTATGATAACTTCCAATCCCGGTCTCTTTAACAACCAATCGTTATTATAACGTCGTGGTCATTTCAAAGTAGTTTATAGTATAAAAACATAAAATCATTTCATTTCAAAACTATATTCCTTTCAAAATAGTTTATACTTCGAAACTAAAACCATTTTTATTTCAAAACTATATCCAAATCAATACGATATCATTTCCATTTCCAACATATATTCACCTTTCAAAAATCATAATACTTTCAAAGTTATAACTCTTTCGAAATCAAAATACTTGAAATCGCTCCACTTTGAAAATTATAACATTTCGAAATCATACACTTGAAATCATGGTACCTTCCTTTAATTCTTTACATTTTACAAATTTATTCAATTAAACCCAAATTTTCAAATTTCCAATTTAATTTAATCCAAACCATCAGTTTTAATTCAATTCAGTTTCCCAACAAACCATTTCAAATCTTATAAATTTCAAAAATAGATTTGATCCACAAATAAACTATTATTAAATTTCAAAATCTCATACATACATACATACATACATACATATATATATATATATATATATATATATATATATATCAAATTGCTTTCATATTATTTAGCTTTGAAATACTCACTTAATAAATTACAATATCATTAATAGACCCGAATTACAAGTAAACCAAATATCCTTTCATACTAATATAAACTTCAAATATTCATTTATCGAATAAATCAAAGTCAAATATCATTCCAGATTCATATTCTTTATCAAAATAAAGACCAAATCATTTCCAAACCATTTCAATCATCAAAATATCATATGCTTTCAAAACCTCATTATCAAATCATTATTTGAATTCAAATTCAAATATTCAAATTAAATATCATTTTAAAATTAAATGTCATTCATTTATTATTTCAAATATCATTACGAAATACTTTTCAAAATTTCATTGAAAAATTCATTTATCTCATTACATTTCATTCCATTTAACACATAATCTAGTAAACCTAAATTAAATTCAAATTCAATTTAAATTCCTTAAAATACAAATTTAAATATTAAAATATATATTCAAAACTATTTAAAAATTTTAAATAATCAATTCCAAATGTTAAATCATTTAATACTTTAAAATATAACTCAAACAGTGTTAAAGTCTATAACATTTCAAAACATTGTCAAATTTTAGGAACGACAGCATTTATGAAGTGCTATCATAGCTTATAGTTTTCCAAAATAGTTTAGTTCAGGAACAACGACATTTATAAAATGCCGTAATAGATATTCAGTTATTTCAAACATAGTTAAATTCAAAAACAACAGCACTTAAAAATATTATCATAAGACCACAGTATTTTTGGAAATGTTATTAATAAAATTCCAAATTTTTTTATAACTTCAGAAACATTAACACTCCAAATTTTTGGTTATTTTAAACTTGTAAATCATATTTCTAGACTTCAAAAATTCACATCTAAATAATTTTAACACATGATTTATCACACTAAAATTTTACAATTAAATATACAGTTTAAAACTCAGTTCATTTGTTAAGTCAAAATTTCACTATTTCTTAACTTATAAATTTAACAAAACTTAACATTTTTCTTCAAATATCATGTCAAAACTTTAAATTTAATTTCCATTATTTACTTACATTTTAAAAGTAAAATATAAAGTCAAAAATCACGTTTACCTCGAATTTACATACATATATTCACAAATTAAAAACTTAATATTTAGCCTTCTTAAAACCATAAAATATATATATATATATTTAAATCAAAATTTCATACTTTTAAAAACACATATCTTAAAAAAAGCCATCTAAATATATACCATAGGGTCTGTATATAATTTTCTATCCTAGGTCAAGTGATACGGATATGTATCATTTCAATCCGCAATTTACAAAGAAAACCCGGGTTCTATCATTTCAAACCCGCAATCACAAGTCAAATAAAATACAATAAAAATCACTTGAGCCTACCATTTCAGCTCATAATGATTTTTTCCCTATTCTAGTGTCCGTTCGGGCATGTATCATTTCAACCCATAGTGATTCTATTCTAACAGGGAACTTGCAGTGTGAACATATGCATAAATAATATAAACAGTTATACTAACATGTCAATGCCACCATATACTGTCATTTATCGTATGTCAAGTGATAATTAACAAAGTTAACATGGTATAACATGGAATAACATATCATATAATCATCATTATCTTGCATAACATTTTAATTACTAATCACTTGTCATCCATTTACCATTTCATAAGTAATAATGTTAGAGTGAAGGACTCACATTTTCCAAAGTTAGAGACCACTACGAGACACAAGAACGTTCCAAACGCACGACAAGCACGATTAGCTCTGAATGGATGGAGAGCCAAGATATTGCTCTTGTATACAACAATTAAACAAAGCAATATAAATATATATATTCAACACAAACTATATAATAGAAATTTAAAACAATGAAAAACATAAGAATTCAAATGGCACCACCTTTCATTAAACATCAAGTGGGCTTGGCCATGGTCAAGTGGGCTTGGCCACACCTAGTCTCGGCCATGCGCTTGATGTTACCTGAAACTCATAACCATGGTGGTTTACATGCATGTTCGGCTTGGCCATAGAGGAAGATGGCAAGGCAAAACAAGTGGAAGGTGAAGGCAAGCAAGTGGAAGGGTATGGGCCAAGGAATGGAAAGTTTTGGTGCACATATGCTCGGCCTATGGTGCTAACTTGGCTCATCCATGTTCATTTCAGGTCAAGTCAGAGGTGGAACTGATGGTTAGAGGTCATGGAAGCAAGTGATGGTGGTGTTAGAGGTGGTGGCCAATGCTAAACATGAAGGTGATGGTGGAAAAGTCTTGGCCAGGCATTATTTTGGAGTTTTGCAATGTTTTTGTGGCGGTAGCTCATCTAGAAGGTCACGGACAGATCTGGTCAGAGGAGAGGGGGTGATTTTCTGTGTATGATGAGGAGAAGGAGATGGTGGTGGTGGTCACTGAAGATGGTGGTGGTTGTGGCCGAGCAAAGCCAGAGAAAGCAAGGCAAAAATTAAAGAAAAAGTGAAGAAGAACATGAGAAAGAGGAAGCCATTATTTACATAATTTTTTTTAGAATTTATATGGCCGATGTAATGAAGAGAAAGAGAAGTTTTCATGTGAAAACAATTGAGAAGTTCACGGATAGAAAGAAAATGGAAGGTCAGGACAATGAAGAGCCAAGCAAATGAAGAGGCATAAAGAAAAGGAAAAGACACAAGCAGCAAAAGACGCTTCGAATTTCCAATTCTTTTAAATTCAATATAAACAAATAAAAATTGGGTAATAAAATAAAAATGAAAACAAAATAAGGTGGAAATGAAAATAAATAAATATTTTTAGGAAAATAGGAAATAATGAAGAAAATAGTTTATTTAATTGAAACTAGACTTAAAAATTGTAAACAAATTACAACTAACATTGAAAAAATTGCCACTACACTTTAAAAATGTTTTTTTACATAAAATATATATATATAACACGTCATGTTACACATGTAAAAGTAAATTAGAACAAGACATGACAAACAAAAATATTATTTATATAAATTAAAATATACAATTTTGTTAAATAAAACAATTTACATACAATGGTTTAAAAAGCATAACTTCCACAATATTAATCGGATTTCAACGAAACGAAAAGCAATATACTTGAAATTTCATTTACTTTCATAAAAAAAAATTCAAATTTTTAAATTTTAAATTTTAAATTAAAAGTCAAAGTTTGACCATATTGACCAAAATTCACATTTCTGGAAAATATTCTATTTAGTCATGTTTGCAATTCTAAATTACGTCAGAATCAAAATTTATATTTAAAATAATTTTTTTATCCATTTTAATAAATAAAATAAATTTTTTAAATCAGGAATTTCAATTTAAAATAATTAAAATATACAATCAAAATAATCACAAAATACAAGGTTGTTACACTCTCTCCCACTCAAAACTTTTCTTCCGCGAAAAGGAATGAGGTATGGAAAAACACAGAAAAAGATAGAATGAAATAAGATGAAGACAAGATGACAAGAAGATTAAAATTATCCCTAATAACTGTTGTTATAGGTAAGTTTAACATGGTGGAGATGATCTTCCCAAGATCCTCCTGAATCAAGGAAATAAGCACGAAAAAAATCCTCTAGAATCTCATTCACCCTTTTCGCTAACCGATAGTCTGTGGATGGAAAGCAGTGCTCAGATTCAAAAATGAGTACCAAAGGTTATTAAAGATTATAGAAAGATTTCTAAACAAACTGGTATAAGCAATAACCTCCCCATTTTGTAGTAAGATGAGCGAAATAAGGACAACCAAAAGATAGTTTGAAAAACAAAATAAAATAATAAATTTGAAACCATGAAAATTTCAACTTAAATTGAAAATTAATTTTATATAAGTTAAATAAATCTTAACCATCTCTAATTTCATTGTCTTATCATCCAATTAACTTAAATAAACAATCTCTAAAATCATGGATTTGAAAAAAAAACATTTATTATACTCATAATGTACTCAATAAAATTAATTCTTCTTTATTCCTAATTATAATTAAATTTATTTCACTCAATATATTTTATCACCTATGTTAAATATGTTTACACTTATTAGAACCACTTTAAATTTATTCTTAGTTCCTTTAACATTATTTTATATTATAAATTATTTCATTACCCCCTTTTCTCTCTATTTACCACTATTAATATTTTTATAACTAAAATTTAAGTGTATAACATTTATTATAACCACTTAAATTTTATTTATAAAATCTTTCCATACAGGATATTATCCAATTACATATTCAACTTCTGTATAATTTAGGTAGGTTAATTGGAATGAAATTGTGTATTATACAAATAAAACTTTCCAATTTAATCATTTCAAGCTTGAATATTTATCCAAATCTTGAAATTATACTAAAAATTTATCTTTCAAGATAAAATTTAGGAATTAAATTTCTGATAAATTCCAAACTATTTAGAGGTAAATAAATGCACATATACTATATACATATATCCATTCAAATTTAAATCATATATCAGCATATGTTATAAATCCTATCTTATTTTAGAAATTCAAATAAATTAAATTTTCGAAAACAAAACTGTAGCAAGACTACAGAACAGTCTCTTCACTTCGAAAGTCGAAAATGAATGTCGATGATGCTGCAGTCATCACCGAATTTATTTTCCAGTGACAAAGAGAAAAGAACTAATTTTAAACTTTAAAATTCTTTGGAAACAAATTTCTATTAGAAAATACTTTAGATAGTTTATCCTTTTAAAACTTTAAATACAAGGTTTGAAACCATCGGAAATTAAATTCTAAAATTCTTGTTTAAATTCATTTAAATTTCCAAATAGATTTATAAGCATGTTTTATAGTTCAATTATTTATATATGATACAAGAGATAATGATATACAAAATCAATTATTATTTCTTAACATCCAATTCAAATAAAATCCAGAAAAAATTTGTAACAATTTTTTTCAATACTAATTTGAAAAAAAACATATTGTGTCAGTTTGCTCTATTCAAGTGTTTTGGAAATCTTAACGATGGCATTGATCAGGCTAATCGATCAGAAACCCAAATCAACATCAACAACTCAAACAACACAATATATAAAACATTTTAGATACTAGTTTACAAATACACTTCAAGAATGATTTGAAGATAAGTTGGAAACAAAGATGATTTGATTAAATAACAGAATAGGAAGATGGATAATATTATATAAATCGCAGGCAATTTTAGTCATGTCAACCGTGACTTAAAGAATAAGATCGATGTGGATTTCTGGGGTAAATCTACATTCGGTCTCAAGTGATAGAGTTCGGAATTATAAGAGATACTAGCATCTAAATCGAGGATATACAAAATGTCTGGTGAATTGGTGCTGTTGTAAAGGAGCTACACCCCTTTTACAAATCAATTTGAGATTGGTAGGACCGTCGACTCATTATAAAGATAATTCGAAGTGGAGTTATGGGATACTCTAGAATCAAAAGAAGACGAGTAGTGAGGGACACGAATGGATTTTGGAACCGCAGGGAACATTCCAAAATTCAAGGGAATCGAGTCAAAAAGGAAAAGATTCAAACTTGAATGGAAGTGATTTTGTAAATACATTTACCATCTATGCTATGTTTTGCCTAGAGCCAAAGCTCTGATACCACTTGTAAGGACCCGATATTTTCAACCATTCGCATCCGCACATGCCGGACTTGAATTGCTCAAAATACTGCATTATAAATAAAATTAGGCAAATCTCAGAAAATACAGTAAATAAATAATCTCACATCACAGAGACAGATTATTTAAGAATGCAGCGGAAGTAAAAGAGATAGTAGTTCATGAAGCTACTATATATATATAGAATCAAAAGAAGACGAGTAGTGAGGGACACGAATGGATTTTGGAACCGCAGGGAACATTCCAAAATTCAAAGGAATCGAGTCAAAAAGGAAAAGATTCAAACTTGAATGGAAGTGATTTTGTAAATACATTTACCATCTATGCTATGTTTTGCCTAGAGCCAAAGCTCTGATACCACTTGTAAGGACCCGATATTTTCAACCATTCGCATCCGCACATGCCGGACTTGAATTGCTCAAAATACTGCATTATAAATAAAATTAGGCAAATCTCAGAAAATACAATAAACAAATAATCTCACATCACAGAGACAGATTATTTAAGAATTCAGCGGAAGTAAAAGAGATAGTAGTTCATAAAGCTACTATATATATAAGATACATCGGAGTTAAATAAGTTACAACAAAAGAGCAACAAGATACATCAGGTACAAATCAGAATACATCACTGAAATCATTGGATACTTAAAGAAAAATAGATGGCTAAATCATCAAGCAAAGCTCCAACTCTGAAGGTGAGTCTTATTGCTAAATCACTCAGTCTGACCCGAGCGTAAAGCAAACACAAAATACTCGAGCCAGGACATACATACTTAAGAATTGTAAATCAACTCAAGTGAACAGTAACAAAAATGCATCAGTAACTTAAAGGATGCTTAGGATCTCCCATCGATTAAGGATCCGTTAAACTATTTACTATGTAGTAATATTCGCTATTATAATAATGTCTACAGTAAAATAAACTTACTTTAAAATAGCGTTAAGGGGTTACGCATATAGCCCTTAACACGTAATAGTGCCAGTAGTTTATACAGTACCTGCATATCTCCTGATAAGGAGACTACGAGAAGATACTCCACGTACGACACAAATCAAACTCGTAGTGAAGATCTACAACAACCCGCATATTTAACGATTTGTATATTTAAATATTTTATTTAAATATAGCATCATTAGTCGGATTATAGTCTGAAATGCTACTTTCTACAAACGGTCGAATTAGGACTGGGGACCAATTCCATTGAATTCAAAATGCCGTTTGCAACCTTTTTGAGTATAAACATTGATATGTTTGGAGCTAGCTAAAATTTTGACCTTTTCACTTAGGGCTTTGGGTTTGGGTTAGCCTAAACTATTAACTCTAGCTCCACTCCCTCTTCTCTTCATTCACTTTCATTTCCTAACACTCCAAGCTTTCATAAAAATGGGAAAGAGAAAAAGAATTAGAATTCCTATGCCCTAGTTCCATTGCAAATCCAAGTTCTAACTCCAAATTCAAACAGAAGCTATTGGTAAGCATCCTCTTCTTCTTCTCCAACTCATGCTACCTTCTATTTCAGAAATCCCTAAAGTCTAACTTAGGAATTTTTTTTCTTTTAAGCTTAAATTCAAGCTTCTTAGGTTGGAATTGAAGAGTGATTGTTCTTGCCTTGCACTATAGCTTCTCCATCCTCGTTATTGTGAAAAAAGTGAGATTTTTATCTCACATCTAAGTCTATAATTATCTTTGATTGTTAGGTGTGAATTCCTAACATCTTTACGTGTTCATTTGATTTTGATTTGGATTGATTTAGTTACTACTCCAATTTTTGGTGTTTTGAAAATAAAATCTATGAAAATCCTTATATGGATGTTGGACATGTTGATCGGAGTGTATTGGTGAGTCTTTGAGGTTGGGTAGTCGTTTGGCGTAAACCCCTCGTAACTATCACTCATCTGATTGCTTCCGATATGGTTTGGCCATCATTGGCCTCGGCAAGAAAATGCCCAAAGCTTCAGTTTGAGACGTCTGAAATAATGGATTCGGACGTCGGAATATTGTTCTGGGCAAAAAATTTATTTTCCAGATTCAGACGTCTGAATTATATATTTCAGACGTCTGAATTATATATTTCAGACGTCTGAATTATATATTTCAGACGTCTGAAATTGCTCGTGTTCAACGAGAAAGAAATAGGCTAAAATTAGCCATCTTCAGACGTCTGAAATTATCGATTCAGATGTCTAAATACTGAATTGGAAATATTTATTTTTCCAGATTCAGACGTTTGAATTGGAAATTTCAGACGTCTGAACCTGCTTATTTCAGCCCAATTTCCCTAAGTTGTTAGGGTTTCCTATTTTAATCGATTCGTATTGGTCCGACTTATTGTTATCATTTGTTGTCTACTTTGATGACTTATTTTCAGAATTTTTAAGAATATCCATTTGATGGATTCAATATCGATTTTTATGGCTTTGATTCACGCCTTCGAATGTGAATCTTTGGTGATTGATTTTTTCTACAATCATTTCTGTGATTTGTCACTTTAAAAATATAAGGATTTTCTATACTAGTAGTAAATATCAAAACTCTTTCATCAAAATGATTTCGACACTATTTTATTAAAAAACTTGTTTTCTTCAACCATTTTCCAATCTATTAGTATATACAAACCTTTACCACATTCGTATGGGAAATTTAATTAAAAGGCTTAGCAAAACAAGTGGTATGAAACGCTTGCCTTTACTTTGTCGGTTAATTGTTGGACTTGTTCAATTGAATATCTAACGACAATTTTCGAGTGGAGATCTACAATTTGATCGTAAATATTTAAGTTAAGCCGGTGGTTATGGGACATGGAGCTAAACTCATTTATTTACTAGCTTAGTGTAATTTACACTTATCGATCAATGGTAATCATTTTATGGTTTAGACTAGCGTATGCGATGTCTCTTTATCCATGTGGGGCACTATACCTCGTTCTATTGAGCTTCCTTTCATTTCTTTATAGGCTAGCGACCCATGTTCTTTTATAGTGCTCGTTTCATCGGTCGTACCGTTAATGTACTGCATCGATGTTTCGGCTTATCTAGATCAATGGATGTACCATTTTTGTACTACATCGTTGTTCAGGTTTATCAGGTTCATTGGACGTACCGTTATTGTACTGAGTCGATGTCCTGAATTATTTGATTTTTGGTTCATCGAACGTACCGTTATTGTACTGCGTCGATGTTCGACTTATCTGGATCAATGGATGTACCATTATTGTACTACATCGTTGTTCAGGTTTGTCAGGTTTATTGGACGTACTGTTATTGTACTGCGTCGATGTCCTGAATTATTTGAGTTTTGGTTCATCAGACGTACCGTTATTGTACCGCGTCGATGTTCTGGCTTATCTAGATCAATGGATGTACCGTTATTATACTACATCATTGTTCAGGTTTATCAGGTTCATTGGACGTACCGTTTGTACTGCGTCGATGTTCCGAATTTATGGTTAGCGACCATGGGATAGCGTTACGTTTTGTGATACACGTCTTGGTGAGTTTTCATGCTCCCGTTTGGGATTGGCCATCCTCTCTTTGATTTTTGGATTTCTAATTATTGATTTCTGGAATTTATGTTTCGCCAATTTTTTCAATTGACAACGATATGTTTGTTAATATTCATAGCTGGGTGAATAAAATAACGAATATGACATTCTTTTTGATGTTATGAGATTTCTTGAGATATTGTATGATTTTGGTTGATCTTCTAATGTATACTTTTGATAATATGACGTTGTTGTTATCATATGTTTTTATCGAATATCTTATTCTATCTCATTTTATCTGATATTTATAGCTAGACTGGTCCGTCTATTATTTTCTTATTAATAATAGTCGGGTCAGGCCAAGATATCACAGGTGCTTCTACTTGACTTCTTATTAGGGACTGTCACCTGATTTTTGGCTAACTACTTTAGATTAGTAGTTTTTGTTTTAAACATTCGAGATAGAGACTCCTTGACGTATACTTATTCTTTTGTCTAGCACTTGTATCTATTATTTTGTGATGTTGTGGATCTTGTATGACCACTACTCTGATGTACAATTTTATGTGTTATATTCATATATGTTTCCGCCTTTGAGATATGGACATCTGTGACTGATTTATGTTATGCTTATTGCTATATTTGTTTCCGAAGATATTATAACCACTGTGTAGTAGCTTTGCATTTGTATCGAAATGTTGGATTTCCTCTTGAAATGAAATGCATGTTGTTCTATCTGACATATCGGCGCTCGCACAAAGCAATTACACGGATGGTCGCTCCTCAACGGCCTTATTCTTCGTGCTAGTTGACGGCATGACTCCGTAGTGTCCTTGGCTAGCATGAGTATAGAGGTGGGGCGTCTCATCTTGGTATTAGAGCCAAACTTCGGAATAATATGAAATATTATGGCAAGGATCATCGTCCTAAGTCCATCTTAGGAGTCGTGCCTTAGGATTCCATTCGAGTCATTGGACCCGTTCTATCCTATTTTCTTTGTGATGCCTTGTTTTATCAGTCATTATTGTTTGATATTTATTATGATAATAACTTTTTCTTCTTTCTTTCTTTCTTTCTTTCTTAAAGAAGAGAAATGGTTAGACCAGGCCGTCCCATCCCCGGTCAATCCAGTGCTACTCCTCAGGATGGAGTATTTATGTCTGCCCAACAACTTCTAGATCTTGTTAAGAATGCTCAAACTGTAGGGCCTATTCCAGAGCCTACTCATCCTATATCCGGATTTGCATGTTTGTACAGAGACTATACCAATTTGGGTGGAAGGCCATTCAAGGGATCCGAAAGCGTTATGGAAATCCAAGCTTGGCTCAAAACATGCGATCGCATCTTTTTCGCATGAATCTCATTGATCTTCATCGAGTCCAAGTGATTTCTAGTATGCTCCAAGAAAGAGCATTAGATTGGTACGAGCTTCTGATTTCTGAAATTATTGAAGCGGATCTTACTTGGGAGCAATTCCGAGAAAGATTCGTATCAAAGTTTGTGCCGGAAGCTGAAAAAGTGACTTTGGCCCGTCGTTTCATTGACCATGTTCAAGGTGAATCTTTTGTGGCAGATTATGTCGCATCATTTTAATCTCTTTCAAAGTATATGGTCAAGTATATTAACACCCCATTGAAGAAAAATCAAAGGTTTTTTTATGGGTTGAATAAGAACCTCAAAAAGCCTCTACTTCTGAAACTGGAAGTTTCATTTGATCAGCTTATTGATATCACTTTTCGGCTAGAAGAGGCCGATAAGGAAGGAGACTTTGAAGTTGTGAGTGCCAAACAGAACTTCAACAACAACAGGAAGCGGCCTAATAATTTCAAAGGCCCTTATCCCAACAAGAAAGGGAAGCAAGTAGCTTCTGAAGCAAAGGCTCCTACCTCTAGTCATGGGCAATGCTACAGTTGTGGGTCTAAGGACCATTATGCTAATAGATGCTCGAAACCTCTCTTTTGTCATTATTTCAAGGGTCATCTTCTATCTCCATGTCCCAAACTTCAAGGCAAGAAGGAGGGAAAGATAAATTTTGTGCAGGCACCTAGTAACACTTCTCGTGGTCAAGGTATTTCTCATTCTATCCTTGATGGCACTATTATGTTTCGTGGTCAACCTATTCGAGTTCTTTTTGATACGGGTGGATCCCATTCTTTTATATCAAAAGAACTTGTTAATACTATTTCTTTAAGTGTTATGGCTTTAATAACTTCTTTGAGAATTGCGAATCCGGTTGGTGGATCCGCAACACTCAGTTTGCTTTGTAAAGATGTTGAGGTTATTTTATGTGATTTGTCTTTCCGAGCCGATTTGCAAGTCATGCGTTACTTAGGCTTTGGAATGATTTTGGGAATGGATTAGCTTAACAATTATGAAGCCCATATCCTATGTCCTGAGCGGACTATTCATCTTCGACATCCGCAATCTGTTAAGCAGGTTTCTATTGTTCTCAAAGATTCGGATTCTGACTTGGCAGCATCTTTGTATTCTTTAAATCCTCATGATGACGATAATGATGATGAGGAAGATGTCATTTCCCGTATTCACGTCGTTCGTGAATTTTCCAACATATTTGAGCCCATTTTAGGATTACCAACTAAGGGAGCAATCGAGTTCAGAATTAATCTAGTCCCTGGAGCTCTACCTATCACTCGTCCTCCTTATCGTGTGTCAAATAAAGAAAATGAGGAGATGCGTAAACAATTACCCGAATTGGAAGTGACGCGATTTATCCGTTCTAGTTCCTCTCCTTGGGGAGCTTCGGCTATTTTTGTGAAGAAATCCGATGGTACCCCTAGGCTTTGCGTTGACTATCGCAAGCTTAATGATCTCACCATCAAGAATAAATATCCCTTACCTTGGATTGATGATCTATTCGATCAACTTAGTGGTGCTAGAGTCTTTTCACATTAAACTTAGCAACCGGTTTTCATCAACTTCGTATTGCAGAGGATAGCATTCCTTTAACGTCGTTCCATACTCGTTATGGATCTTATGAATGGCTTGTTATGCCATTTGGTTTAACGAATGCTCCAGCTTATTTCGTTGAACTTATGAATCGAGTTTTCAAAGACTTCCTTGATCGATTTGTTCTCATCTTTATAAATGATATTCTTGTGTATTCTAAAACCGAGGAGGAGCATGAAAAGCATCTTCGGATTGTGTTGGAAACTCTTAGGAGCAATCAATTGAAAGCAAAATTTTCTAAATGCCACTTTTGGCAATCCCGTGTGAAATTTCTCGGTCATATCATTTTTGAATCTGGAACTTCCATGGATCCTTCAAAGATTGAAGCAATTCAAAACTGGAAGAGACCGGAGAGTGTGACGGAAATTCATAGCTTTCTTGGATTGGCAGGTTATTACCGTCGTTTCATCAAAGACTTTTCTAAAATTTCCGTGCCTCTTACTAGCTTGACAAAGAAAGAAGTTAAATACACTTGGTCAAAAAAATGGAAGCTTCTTTCCTGAAATTAAAAGAACTCCTTTCTGATGCTCCTGTTCTTGTGATTCCCGAAGGGAACCAAGATTTTATTGTTTATATCGATGCTAGTCGTGTTGGTTTGGGAGCCGTTCTTATGCAAAGGGATTGTGTTATTGCTTACGCTTCTAGGCAATTAAAGGCAGCCGAGACTAGATATGTCACTCATGATTTAGAGCTCGCGACTATTGTTTTCGCCCTTCAAATTTGGCGTCATTATCTTTTGGGAGAGAAATTTATTCTCTACACCGATCATAAATCTTTGAAGTATTTATTTTCTCAAAAGGAACTTAATTTGCGTCAAGAACGTTGGCTCGAATTCCTTATATCTTATGATCTTGATATTCTTTATACTCGCGGAAAGGGAAATCGTGTTGCCGATGCATTTAGTCGTAAGCAACAAGAGGTTGTTTCTATGATGATATCCGAATGGAATCATCTATACACTTTGTCCACTTGTGAGATTTGAGATCGTAAATCCGATTTCTGTTCCTCTCTTGTTTTATGTAGCCTTGAGGCTCATCCTTCTCTTTTAGACCGCATCCTTGACGCTCAAAAGCTAGATCCCGAATTGGCTTTTCTTAGCCAAATTTTAGGGATAAAATTGATATTGAAGGTTTGAAAGACTTTGATATTGATTCTCGTAGCGGCATTCGACAATTTGGTAGATTATCGTGCCAAATATTAATGATCTTCGTAAAAACATTTTAAAAGATTCTCATCGTTCTAAATTTACCATTCATCTCGGTAGTAGCAAAATGTACGTGGATATGAAGCGACTTTGTTATTGGGATGGAATGAAATTCGATATTGCTAACTTTGTTAAGCATTGCATGGCTTGCCAACTTGTCAAGGCCGAGCATCAAAGGCATGGTGGATTATTGCAACCTTTGGACATTCCTATTTGGAAGTGGGATTAAATTTCCATGGATTTTATTGGTGGCCTTCCCCGTTCTCGTTTGGGATATGATAGCCTATGGGTGATTGTTGATAGACTTACAAAATCCGCTCATTTTATTCCCGTTCGGTCTAATCGGACCGTACCTCTTTTGGCCAAACTCTTTATTAAAGAAATTGTCAGATTACATGGAGTTCCTACTATTGTTAGCGATCATGATCCATTGTTTACTAGCGGATTTTGGAAGAGTCTTCAAAAATCTTTGAGAACGAAGCTTAATTTCAGCACTACTTATCATCCTCAGTCCGATGGACAAACCGAGCATATGAATCAAACTCTTAAAGATCTTCTTCGTATATGTGTTCTTGATTTTGGTGGAAGTTGGGAAGATCATATTTCTCTTGTTGAGTTTTCCTATAATAATAGCTTCCAATCTAGTATTGGTATAGCACCTTTCTAGGCACTCTATGGAAGGCCATGCCGATCTCCTTCTTGTTGGCTTGAGATCAGTGAGAAGCTGGTTTTAGGTCCAGATTTTATTCGTGATTTCACAGAAAAGATTGAACTTATTCGTCATAGGATGAAAGAAGCTCAAAGTAGGCAAAAATCCTACGTCGATAACCGAAGAAGGAAATTATAATTTTCTATGGGAGATTTTGTGTTTATTCGTGTTTCACCGATGAAGGGTGTTGTGCGTTTCAGTCGATCGAGAAAATTGGCACCTCGATATATTGGTCCATTTCCCATCACCGAACGCATTGGTTCCGTGGCTTATCGCCTTTTATTACCGGCTCAGTTTTCTGCTATTCATGACGTGTTTCACGTTTCTCAACTATGAAATGCCTTCGAGATTCCGATTCTATTCTAGAGCCCGGTGTTATTAAAGAAATTGAAGTTTCGCCTAATTTAACTTTTGAGTAACATCCTATTCGTATCATTACATCGGAGGTAAAACGCCTTCGAAATAAAGATGTCCCACTTGTAAGGTTCAATGGTCCTCAAATCCTAAGGATTGTTCTTGGGAATCTAGAGAATTCATCGAGCGAACACATCCAGACTTGCTTTCTCATGCTCCTTGAGGGGAACTTCTTATTTCAAATTTCTTTTGTGTCGATATGCTTTTATGGTTGTTACTTTTTATATTTTCTTCTTAAGTATTGCGAGGACGCAATTTCTTTAAGGATGGGAGTCTGTAACAACCCGTATATTTAACGATTTGTATATTTAAATATAGCATTGTTAGTCGGATTATAGTCCAAAATGCTACTTTTTGCAAACGGTTGAATTAGACTCGGGACCACTTCAATTTAATTTAAAATGCCATTTGCGACCTTTTTGAGTAAGAACATTGATATGTTTGGAGCTAGCTAAATTTTCAACCTTTTCACTTAGGGCTTTGGGTTTGGGTTAGCCTAAACTATTAACTCTAGCTCCACTCCCTCTTCTCTACATTCACTTTGATTTCCTAACACTCCAAGATTTCATAAAAATGGGGGCAGAGAAAAAGAATTAGAATTCCTAAGCCGTAGTTCCATTGCAAATCCAAGTTCTAACTCCAAATTCAAAGAGAAGCTATTGGTAAGCATCCTCTTCTTCTTCTTCTTCTTCTCCAACTCATTCTACCTTCAATTTCAGAAATCCCTAAAGTCTAACTTTGGAAATGTTTTTCTTTTAAGCTTAAATTCAAGCTTCTTAGTTTGGAAATGAAGAGTGATTGTTCTTGCCTTGCTCTATAGCTTCTCCATCCTTATTCTTGTGAAAAAGGTAAGATTTTTTATCTCACATCTAAATCTATAATTATCTTTGATTGTTATGTATGAATTCCTAACATCTTTACGTGTTCGTTTGATTTTGATTTTGATTGATTTGGTGAATATTCCAATTTTTGGTGTTTTGAAAATAAAATCTACGAAAATCCTTATATGGATGTTGGACATGTTGATCGGAGTGTATTTGTGAGTCTTTGAGGTTGGGTAGTCGTTTGGCGTAAACCCCTCGTAACCGTCACTCATCTGATTACTTCCGATATGGTTTGTCCATCATTAGCCTAGGCAAGGAAATGGCCAAAGCTTCGGTTTCAAACGTCTGAAATAAAGGATTCAGACGTCTGAATATTGTTCTGGGCAAAAACTTTATTTTCCAAATTCAGACGTCTGAATTATATATTTCAGACGTCTAAAATTGCTCGTGTTCAACCAGAATGGAAATAGGCTAAATTTAGCCATTTTCAGACGTTTGAAATATATATTTCATACGTCTGAATACTGAACGGGAAACATTTATTTTTCCAGATTCAGACGTCTAAATTGCAAATTTCAGCCGTCTGAACCTGCTTATTTCGGCCTACTTTGCCTAAGTTTTTAGGGTTTCCTATTTTAATCAATTCGTATTGGTCCGACTTATTGTTATCATTTATTGTCGACTTTGATGTCTTCTTTTTGGAATTTTTAGAATATCCATTTGATGGATTGGATATCAATTTTTATGGCTTTGATTCACGCCTTCGAATGTGAATCGTTGGTGATTGATTTTTTCTACAATCATTTCTGTGATTTGTCACTTTAAATATATAAAGGTTTTCTATACTAGTAGTAAATATCAAAAATCTTTCATCAAAACGATTTCGACACTATTTTATTACAAAACTTGTTTTCTTCAACCGTTTTCCAATCTATTAGTATATACTAACCTTTACCTCATTCTTAGGAGAAATCTAACTAAACGGCTTAGCAAAAAAAGTGGTATGAAACGCTTGCGTTTACTTTTCGGTTAATTCTTAGACTTGTTCAATTGAAACCTTGTGACAATTTTCGAGTGGAGATCTACAATTTGTTCGTAAATATTTAAGTCAAGCCAGTGGTTATGGGACATGAAGCAAAACTCATTTACTTACTAGCTTGGTGTAATTTACACTTATCGATAAATGATAATCATTTTATGGTTCAGACTAGCGTTATGCGATGTCTCTTTGTCCATGGGGGGGAGGGGGGACTGTACCTCGTTCTATTGAGCTTCGTCTCATTTCCTTGTGGGCAAGCGACCTATGTTCTTTTATAGTGCACGATTCATAGGACGTACCGTTATTGTACTGCGTCGTGTTTCGGCCTATCTGGATCAACGGATGTATCGTTATTGTACTACATCGTTGTTCAGGTTTATCAGGTTCATTGGATGTACTGTTATTGTACTGCGTCGATGTTACGGCTTATCTGGATCAATGGATGTACCGTTATTGTACTACATCTTTGTTCGGGTTTATCAGGTGCATCGGACGTATCGTTATTGTACTTCGTCGATGTCCTGAATTATTTGAGTTTTGGTTCATTGGACGTACCGTTATTGTACTGCGTCGATGTTCCGTCTTATCTAGATCAATGGATGTACCGTTATTGTACTACGTCGTTGTTTAGGTTTATCAGGTTCGTTGGACGTACTGTTTGTACTATGTCGATGTTTCGAATTTATGGTTAGCGACCATGGAATAGCGTTCTGTTTTGTGATACACATGTTGGTGAGTTTTCATGCTCCCGTTTTGGATTGGCCATCCTCTCTTTGATTTCTGGATTTCTAATTATTGATTTCTGGAATTTATGTTTCACCAATTTTTGCGATTGACAATGATATGTTTGTCAATATTCGTGGTTGGTGAATAAAATAAAGAATATGACAATCTTTTTGATGTTATGAGATTTCTTGTGATATTGTATGATTTTGGTTGATCTTCTAATGTATACTTTTCATAGTATGACGTTGTTGTTATCATACGTTTTTATCGAATCTCTTATTCTATCTCATTTTATCTGATATTTATAGCTAGACTGATCCGTTTATTATTTTCTTATTAATAATACTCGGGTCAGGCTGAGATAATACTGGTGCTTCTACTTGACTTCTTATCAGGGGCTGTCACCTGATTTTTTGCTAACTACTTTAGATTAGTAGTTTTTGTTTTATACATTCGAGATAGAGACTCCTTAATGTACACTTATTCTTTTGTCTATTATTTTGTGATGTTGTGGATCTTTTATGACCACTACTCTGATGTACACTTTTATGTGTTATATTCATATCTGTTTCCGCCTTTGAGATATGAACATTTGTGACTGATTTATGTTATGCTTATTTCTATATTTGTTTCCAAAGATATTATTAGCCACTGCGTAGTAGCTTTGCGTTTGTACCAAAATGTCGGATTTCCTCTTGAAATGAAATGCACGTTGTTCTATCTGACATATTGGCGCTCGCATAAAGCAATTACACGGATGGTCGCTCCTCAACAGTCTTATTCTTCATGCTGGTTGACGGCATTACTCCGTAGTGTCCTTGGCTAGCGTGAGTATAGAGGTAGGGCGTCACAATCTCGCTATGGTAGGTGACACGACACATAAGACAATTCCAGGGTAGATGAACCAATTACGCACACGGGTTGGTGGTAACGTAGCATCCACTACGCCCTCCTCGGAACACACTCCCAATCAAAATCAGAGGATGGCCATCAAATCAATCACAATAAGAATATAGTATCGAAGAAATGTGCCCGATAGGAGGAATGACCTCACTTGGCCAGATATTGCTCCTGTTTTAGCCAACTTATGCCAATTCACGAGAGTCGGGTCCACGTTCATACCTCAATAGGATCGTCGCCACCATCTACTTCATTCTGGAATCTCCACCGCATACACAATCGTTAAAGTGGTTTTTGGAGTCGGCAAAGAGTACGACAAATTCTGATCCCTGTCTCTTTAACTAGCAATCCTTATTATAACGCCGTGGCCATTTCAAAATAGTTTGTACTACAAAAAATTTAAATCATTTCATTTGAAAACTATATTCCTTTTAAAATAGTTTATACTTCGAAACCAAAACCATTTTTATTTCAAAACTATGTCCAAATCAGTACGATATAATTTCTGTTTCAAACATATATTCACCTTTCAAAAATCATAATACTTTCAATGTTATAACTCTTTCGACATAAAAATACTTGAAATCATTACACTTTGAAAATCATAACATTTCGAAATCATACACTTGAATCATGGTACCTTCCTTTAATTCTTTACGTTTTACAAATTTATTCAATTAAACCCAAATTTTCAAAATTCCAATTTAATTCAATTCAAACAATCAGTTTAAATTCAATTCAGTTTCCAACAAACCATTTCAAATCTTATAACTTTCAAATATAGATTCGATCCACAAATAAACTATTAAATCTTTAAATGTAATTCAAAGTTTTAAATATATCATATTTCAAAACTAAATTTGAAAATCTCATACACACACACACACACACACACATATATATATATCAAATTCACTTTCATATTATTTATCTTTAAAATACTCATTTAATAAAATACAATATCATTCAAATAGACCCGAATTACAAGTATACCAAATATCCTTTCGTACTAATATAAACTTCAAATATTCACTTATCGAATAAATCAAAATCAAATATCATTCCAAATTCATATTCTTTATCAAAATAAAGATCAAATCATTTCCAAACCATTTCAATCATCAAAATATCATATCCTTTCAAAACCTCATTATCAAATCATTATTTGAATTCCAATTCAAATATTCAAACTAAATATCATTTTAAAATTAAATATGCCAATCATTTATTATTTTAAATATCGTTACAAGTTACATTTCAAAATTTCATTTAAAAATTCATTTATCTCATTACATTTCATTCCCTTTAACACATAACCAAGTAAACCTTAATTAAATTCAAATTCAATTAAAATTCCTTAAAATTAAAATTTCAATATTAAAATATATATTCAAAACTCCTTAAATTTCACAAACAATCAATTCCAAAAGTTAAATCATTTAACACTTTAAAATATAACACAAACAGTTTTAAAATCTACAACATTTCAAAACATTGTCAAATTTTAGCAACGACCGCATTTATAAAGTGCTATCGTAGCTTATAGTTTCCAAAATAGTTTAATTCAAGAATAACGGCATTTATAAAATGCGGTAATAGATATTTAATTATTTCAACCATAGTTAAATTCAAAAACAACAGCACTTAAAAATGATGTCATGACACCACGGCATTATTGGAAATTCTATTAATAAAATTCGAGATTTTTTTATAACTTCAGAATCATTAACACACCAAATTTTTTATTATTTTAAACTTATAAATCATATTTCTAGACTTCAAAATTTCACATTTAATAATTTTAACATATGATTTATCACAATAAAATTTTATAATTAAATATAAAATTTAAAACTCAATTCATTTATTAAGTCAAAATTTCACTGTTTCTTAACTTATAAATTTAAATAAACTTAACATTTTACTTCAAATGTCATTTCAAAAATTTAAATTTAATTTCCATTATTTACTTACATTTTAAAAATAAAATTTAAAGCCAAAAATCACATATACCTCAAATTTACTGTGATAGACCCGACTTAATCCCTCCAGAAAAGTCGTATCATCATGAAGAAAGAAAGGGATAGAAAAGAGAAAAGAAAGAGAAGAAAGAAGAAACAACATCAGAATCTAAACAGTGGAATGAATAAATTATATTAATAACATAAATACATAAATATACAACACTAATCAGAGTTACACAGAATTTACATCATATGCTAGACAGTTATAAACATCTGTTTAGTTATTACAACTCAATACAACTCAAACAAAGAACCCAACACAGAGAACACACATCGGAACTATATATCTACAACGCAAAAGCCTCCTGCTCCATTTGCTCCTCCATAATTCGTCAAAAGCTCACCTGAATTCCCTTGGCAACTCGTAAAAATTTGAGTACCCAAGAGTTTAAGAAAACAAAAGATAAACTCCGGGTCAGACATGGGTCTGGTGTGAGTAACAGGTTAAAGTTGCTTAACTTTGAAAAACCTTTTGAAAAGAAAGGTATCACGTAAGACTTCCCACACATAAACATGGAAAAAAATTTACCTTACGATATACATTTGATAGGAAATCCAGTGATATTATAATAAGTCTAGGGTTTTCAAGTAAACAAGAAATAGCCGAAATTGTTATATCTATTAAATTCCAGCTACTAGCCACAAAAGTGGGTAATACAATCAAAACCGTTGGCACTTATTGGATTTTGGATTCCATCAATGGTTGGGCTACTGGGGTACCGCCCGTCACAGTACGTGGCCTAGATCAACGTACCGAGTAGTACGCCCGCTGCCCTGCAACACAAGACCGGAACCATCCCTTACTGGACAGTCCCGAATAAGACAACCCTGCAGTTGGCGTAGGTTCCAACCACACAGCCGAAATAAAAAGGGACCTCTAGATAGGGATAAATCTCGCTCTCCAGTGGGTGCTACCCACGAAGCCTTGCTGCACCTCCCCTGTTTTAGCCATTCCCGGTTGCTGAGGCTTGAGGCTATGATTACCTTTATAGAACACATCTCTTAGAATGCTTATCGTCAACCTGACCATGTATTGAAAGCATTCAATCCATACAAGTTCTTTCCGGGTTCGAACGAAACCGAAGGCATTATCTTGTAACACTCGTTTTGGAATCACCCTCAGAGTTAACGACGATAACCCTTGTACTCTAAATCACCATCTCGGACCTATAAGAACTATCTCCATTAAACTCATCACGGAATCACCCCTAGAATTATACTGACGTATAGTCCTTACACCTCGAGTCTTCACTTGCTCCACTTGGATTCACGACCTAACGTTAATTTGGATCGATGTGGTTTTCGGATATCCAAATATGGAAACCCGATCCCGGTCTCATCGAAATCCAAAGCGTTTCTTTTTAGGCCAAGTTGTTTTAAAGGTTTAAAACAATTCAATTATCTATATACACAGATAGATAAATCACATATTCACAACAGATAATCACATTATCATCATAACAGATAAACCATATTATCATTATCCAAACGATAATCTAAATCATCATCATAATGCAACAAATGCATCCATATCACTCAAAATTATCTATCTCATATCCGAAATCAAACCATTCCAGGAAAACAACATTGTCCAACCATATAAGCCATGATCTATAATCACACCAAATATAATTAATTTAAAATGAATTAAATTAATTACATCATTCAAATTAATTTAAAGTAAATTAAATTAATTACTTCATCAATATCAACTTGCTTATATCACTATTGATTAATTATCAATCAATTAATTAATCATCAACCAATTATTTATTTTAATTAATCATCCCTGATTAATTAATTTTCAATTATATTCATGTAATTATTCACTAATTAATTTCTCAACTTAACCAAATACAGTAATTAATCATTAATTACTTTCTTAATTAATTAACTATAATTAATTACATTACTTCTTAATTAATTACATTAATTAATTCCTTCATTACTAATTATTTCTAATTAAATCCATTCTTAATTACATCATTAATTATAATAATTAATGATTTTCTAATTACATTTTCTTTTTAAATTAATTACATTAAGTAATTAATCCTTTAATTAAACCTTAATTGTTAATTACCCTTAATTAACTCTATTCAGTAATTAACTACCCTTAATTACTTCCCTAAAATAAATTAATTACTTCATAATTAATTATCTCTAATTAATCCCTTGATTAATTCACAAAGTAATTATACTCAAATTACTTTCAACAACCAATAACCTTCCATTATTTACATACAGTAATTACCCCTTAATTACTTCTCTAAGTAATTTCTCTTCGTTAAATTACATGAAGTAATTATGCCTCATCAATTGATTATTTTTAATTAATTAAATTGAATTAATTAACTTAATCTAATCAAATTAAACTCAATTAATTACAATTAGTAATTAATTCCTTAATTACTTCCATATGTAATTATACTTAATAACTTATACAAATGATTATCTTTAAATTAATTAATCTAATTAATTATTAAAATTAATCACATTAATTAATTATTAAATAATCCTTAGTTAATGACCTTCATTAACTGTTAACAATACATTAATTATTATTTTTCTAAAATAATTAACTTATTTTATTAATCATTAATAACTATTAATTAACCCCTAATTTATTAAATTACTTAAGTACTAATTATAACTTAATTAATCCTTTATTACTTGATTAATTAGTTATTAATCATTAACTAAAAACTAATCTTATTTGATTAATGAATCTTAAATGACCAGTTAATTAATCTTAAACTTTTTAAGATTTAACCGTTAATTTAAGTAATTATTTATTTCATTAATTTATAAAATAAATTAAACATCCATTTAATTACTCTAATAATTAAATGAATAACAAATCATTAAATTATAATTTAACTTAAACAAGTTTTAAAATCAATTTAAAACCCTTTTTAAATTTAAATAATACTTTTCTTATAAAAGAAATTTTACAAGGGTTAAAAACAAATTTCTTTTTTAAATTCAAACATATAAATTATACTTTATCATTTAAAACTATTAAACACTTAAATTTATAGAAACTTAAATCTATTTTGAAACATAGATTCAAATCAAGACTTGAATCATATTTAAACTTTGTTTAAACACTTCTTATATTTCATTTTCTCATTTAAATACAAATTCTTATTAAAACATTTTTTAACACTAAATCCCTTTAAAATATTTTAAACAAATTTGAATTTTGAAATCTTCATTCATTTCCAGCTTAAGATCCAAATTAACCTGAATCCATAATTAAAATTTAGATTTAAAACTTAATTTAAATCATTGCTTAGTACTTTTGAAATTCAGTTTAAAATTTGAAACATGACAAATTCTATACTGCAACAAATTAGCTCGAGCAAAACTCGAAACCACTCGAGTAACTCGAGAATCATTTTTCATTTTGCAATTTATTCAAATTCAAATGCAATCAGGTTTTTCACAAAGCTGTAACAAATGAACCCACCCGAGCCCACACATCAACCCCTTCGAGTCCACCATCCCTCATCTCCGAGTAAAATGACCTTCACCTTCGAGTAAATTCTAATTCAACTCGAAACAACTCGCGAACCCAAATCTCCTCAAACCCAACTGATACAACACGACACCGTGCACCTGCACCACCACGGCCATCATCTCCGGCCTCTCGCGACCTCACGAGCAAGTCATCGATCATCACCAAACCCCAAATCGACCTTCAATCCAACTGCAGAAACTCCAAATCAAAAACCAAGCATCGAGCTCGAATCTGGAACAAAATGTCGAACTGCAAACGCCTCAAATTACAAAATCTGATCATCAGAGAAATTATGCCACCGGCCTCGAACCCCTCCATAACCCATCTACCATCTACTCAAAACAGGGCAAGCTCGATCACCTATTTTAATTGCGGTGATCAATTTTCTCGGATGAACAAAAACTAGGGTCAAATACTTTAATCCCTAAACACTTCTGTCTCACTGATCTAATCCATCAACTATCATTTTTCCCTGAAACTTCGATCAATACTCCATCACCAGGAAGAAAACTGGCCTCTCAATCTTCCTAGATCGACAGAATCGAACCAAATCATGATTTTTGGTTAATCCAGAATTACTTAATCAAAAACAAACTAAAAATTCTAATTTTAATTTTAAAATTAATGTTTTTGACCATGTAACCTATTGATAATCTTAAATCAAAGAATTTAAATGATTAAATTCTTATTTTCAACAGATTTCTCTATTGCTTAGTGTTTCCCAAAGACCATATTGTTTTTTCAGAGACACTTCAGGTTTTTATTCATATTTGATAAAACTTAAACTTTAGTTATGCTAAACAACTTCATTTTTTCTTAAATCTTAGACCTAACATAGATTAGATCCAAAGTATAGAATTTTAAGAAATTCAAGGATCTGGAACTTAAATACAAAAACATACATTCATAATAACATGCACCATAATCTTCATCCAGTAATGAATTTATAAAAAGCATACACACACTCTTATTTCCAGAGTAAATAAACAACTAATTTTATGCTTAAGTTTATTTAATAAAATGTTACTCACCTGATATGTTATTAGCAGAGCATAAGTTTGACAAGCCTGAACCAGAATGCTTTGATTTTCAAAAACTTCAAGGTTGCTTCAGATTTCTTTCTGTTTTTGCTTATGAATTTTGAACTTCAAATTGCTTTTTAAACTGCAGAGGCCTTTAAAAAATTCATCTTGCATTTGAAATGCTTTCCAGATAAATGCAGGCATGGATGTTTTTTCAAAACAGAAAAGAATTTGCAGGCTTTCATAAAAGGAAGTGCATGCATGTTGTTCCAGGTAAAAAAATGCAGAAACTCATTTAGCTTTCAAGTTTTAAGTGAATTTCAGGTATTTGAATTGAGGGGCTATAGGTTTGAGGATGTGGAAATGATTGTCAGGTTAGTTTTTGATCAAAAGTTTCTGTTTTTGCATGTAGATGATTTCAGATTTTAGATCTGAACAATTTCTTACGTTTTCAAGAAAAGAAGAATGGAAAAAGAATAAGATGAGGAGTAATATATTTATATAAGTAAATTTTAAAAATAAAAGAAAAAGAAAATTAAATAATTCACTTGTTCTAACCTTAACATTTGTCACTTTGATTTATTTAATGGCTTACACATGTCAATTTAGGTGTTAGGAGATTAACACATATCTTATGAGTATTTTAATTTTATCTAAATTGTTTACAAAACTTTTAAACCTTAATTTATTATTCTTGTGTATATATATAAATGAATTTCTTCTCCTTTAAATTTATTAAAGAGAAGTGAAACAAACAAATATAATGATAAGCTTATTCAAATATTTTTAAGTATTTATTCTTTTAAATTTCAAAACATCAAATTCAAATTTAAATTAAATAATAAAACCTAATTTAAAAATCAAATTATATAAATATTCATATATAACTCTTTCTAAAATTAAAAATAACAAAACTTATTTCTATAAAAACCTATTTATGTTCATAAGAACTATGTATTGTCATTATTATATGAAAATAACAAATTAAACGATATTTAAAATGATTTATAAAAGAGACCATAAATTACTTCTATTACTTAATAAATTAAGATCACATGTAAATTGTATTTTAAACTCTTATATATAAATTCAAACAATATTTAAAAATAAAATAAAACCAAGCTTTCAATGTTAATCTAATTTAAACTCATATTTAAGCTAATTAAAATATAAAATTTAACAAATAAGATTTACCTTAAGTATAAACCATAAAATTATTTATTGAATTGTGTTGAAAAGTTAAATGTTAAATTTAAATCAAAATTCCAATTTACCAAATATAAATTGAAATTAAAAATTGATTCATTTACTAAGTTCCAAATCAAAGTTTATCAATTTACAATATATACAATTATATATATATTATAAGCAGAAAACAATTTATTAGTTTTAAAAAGATTCAATCTACAAATTTCAATATTTATTAAAAGATGATTATTAAATCAATTCAGAATTTATTATCAAAATTTATCAAATCAATTCAATTTTTAGCACAGATTATTAAATTTATATTACCAAATTTTCGGGATATCACATTCCTTCCCCCTTAAAAGGATTTCGTCCTCGAAATTTGAAAGCAAAGGTAATTTAATAATCTATCTTAAGATTTTATTTTAAAACACAAGCATATATCAATCATATGCTAACAATCATAGCAACCAATTCATTCAAACAAACAAATCTAACTATCCAGATAAAAATTCTGGATAGAACTTCCACGAGTTTCCCCGGTATAAATATCGGGATACTCGCTCTATAGAATTCAAACAATCTATACTATTAAGCTATAGAGCACCTATCCAACTAGATCTACAAAACTAAACAGGATATCAGACTACAGACAAGTTTGACTCAACAATCACATCCTCAAGAAATGCTGGTTCCATAACCAGATATAGATCATACACCTACTCCTTCAGAGATACGTGAAACACATCGAATTCCAATTATCCAAACTGGCAATCCAATTAAACACCAATCCTCACAAGAACACGGAAAATATCCAAAACACCTCGGAGCTGACTTACCCAGTCTTACTCAATCTTAAAGCTCCTTAGATCAAAGAAAACTTACCCCAAAATCAAATCTCTGACTCCGGAATCCAAATTCCTTCGTCTCTTATCCACAAGATATTTCTGATGATCCTGTGCTGCCTTCTGATGTGCACATAAATGTGCATATTTTTACCAATATATTTAATCTATTTATATTAAATAAATGATCATATTGGGTATTTTAACTTGTTTTAACCAAAATTCATATTAATTCTAAATTGTCACATATCCATCTTCATATAGGGGCAAAACGGTCATTTGTATGCACATATTTCTTTGAGGAAAATTGATTAGAAATTTATATATATTTATAGGAAAATGGTCTCAAATAGGAGTGGTTTCATGAAGGAATATGCATGCACAAAGAATATAAAGAAATGAAGATGGAAATAATTCAAAGTGAAGATCATGGAGGACCCCACCTACCCACCACCTTAATGTACAAATTAGAGGCTAATGCACATGCTAATGGAATTAATGGCTTCATGTACACTTAAATGATGATTAGTAGAAGCTAATGATTACTTGGCCTCCACACTTTCTCAAGGGTAGTTTGGTCACTCCCTAAATTATGGATTAGGGTTTCATGCATGTATAAATAACCCCTTATGTTTCATGTAGCCTCCACCCTTTTCATCTCTCTATTCTCTTAGTCTCTCTTAGGCCTCCTTCTCTTTAGTTTAGTTTAGATCAAAAATAAAAGAAAGCTCTCTTTCTCTTTTCATGGCTACTTAGCCATTTTTATTTTATGTAATTTTCTTTTGTTTTTATGCAATGTTAATTATTGTTTC
The DNA here is from genome assembly GCA_030765085.1 of Allium cepa. Classification (NCBI taxonomy): domain Eukaryota; kingdom Viridiplantae; phylum Streptophyta; class Magnoliopsida; order Asparagales; family Amaryllidaceae; genus Allium; species Allium cepa. Next base: position 865,537,273 of record CM060943.1, on the reverse strand, counting down.
CCTTTACTTACATGTTCATTTCCTTTCATGCTAGTAGTGCAGATTTACTTTTATGAAAGTAGAATAGTTTTCTTTTCATTTGCTTTCATTTTTCATCATTTTTCTTTCATGTTGTTAGCTACATTTGTTAATAAAATGACAAATATGAGAAGCTAAACCCCATTAATTTAGGGGTAACGAAGCTCTCTAATTAATGAAGCTTCAACATTTTGTTAATTCATGCTCTCTTTTTGTGCTTAATGAAGAATGATTGAAGTGGTTTAATTTGTTGTCTTTGCTTTGAATTTGATAGTCTATATTGTTGACACCAAATAGACTATGCTTAAACAATCACTAACACAAATGCCTCTTCATGAATATATGATTATGGCATAAGAAAGTGATTTGAAATTAAAATTTGATGGTCTATGTTTCTAATCAATAGTTAATAGGCCATACTTAAAATAGATTTCATTTTCATTTTCTTTGTCAAGTTTCATGAAAGTTAGTAAGTGTTTTAAGGGGTGTATTATAGTTTGATGGCTTATGTTGGCTAATCAATAGCTCATATATGTCATACTTATGATAAACACATCAATTAAAACACTAATGACCTTAAAAGTGATATCATGATTTCATGTGTTGAACTACATGATCTAGAGAGTGGATTTATTCTCTAAATTGTCATTTAACTCTCATATTTGCATTTCTTTTCTTTTTGTTAGTTAGTTCATTTTCTCATTTTCTAGCTTAAACACACTCTCGACTTTGGTATAATTTGATTGAGTAGGAAATTTAAATCAACAATTCCCTGTGGATCGACCCGTATTCGCCACATGCTACATTCGTAAACCGTGCGCTTGCGGTTATTTTTAAATTTAAATTCGTTCGACGGTTTTCTAAACCGATAGAATTTCCGTCGACGAACACCTTCATCTCTCCCGACCAGCTCAACCTTCGCTGATGTCTCTAGAAACAAACTGGACCAAAACAATTCAAAAGAATGATCTCCTCAAGATCAATCCCAAATAAAGAATACCAAATCTACTGCACAAATATCAGAAGACTAACTTACTTCTCCTATACAGAAATGATAAAACAAAAGAACTCCCAAACTGCTTCCGCTGCGCAACTCTGATCTGAAATAGAAGGAAAACTCGAGCACAAACTGGACAACACATCTCAGAAATATGGTTCAACAGATCCATAAAAGAAAACTCAGATGTCCCACCTGATCCTTCAACTAAACTGAACCACCGGTAGCACTTCTGGAATCTAGTCGATAAGAAAACTCAACCTTCAAATACAGACGAATTTTTGATAACTCAAGAGAACACTCAAACTATCGCAAGTCACTTTTGCGATCAAACAGTCCAATATCTAAAGAAAACCGTTCTCTCTTTACCAATCAGAATAGCTTACGCTTATCTAGCCAATCCATTGAAGAAACGGATCCACTCCTTCAGAAAAACTGCTAACCAGAAGATCTTCTTGCTGGTACACAGAACACTCCGAGCTGCACTACTGACACTTCCTAATCCAAAGCTCTTCGAGAAACTCGGGCCTCAAACAAGACAGAAACATCCTACTGAACCAAGCCACAACATCGAAGCAGATATACTTCCAAAACTTGTCCCAAAGAAAAATCTTCGGAGACATCCATAGTCACTGTGCCTCTTTACACAGCTACTAATTCCTGAGGTATCGAGATACCATTATTCTCTTCTCCCTAACCGACAGATCCAAACTCTACTCCTCCAACTCAAAGATGAACTCCGAACCCTTAACAGGTTTCCTTCAGAGATCTATGAAATTCTATACTCTGCACAACTCACTCGAGACGGTATTAGGTCTACGGTCTCTACAAATACACTTCCAACCTCCACACTCAAACTCCAACCATTGGTAGTAGTCGTGTTACACACCACATTACCTTATCTACCTTTATAACTTATATTGGATAACCCGAACAGGTAACCCAACAAATAGGTAGAAGTAAATATATTTATATATATATATCTATATATATATATTTAAAATTACAAAAACGCTCTCTTAAGAAAGAAAACACTTCAAAGCCTACGTATTCACTCAACCTAGCGCTCTGATACCAACTATGATAGACCCGACTTAATCCTCCCAGAAAAGTCGTATCATCATGAAGAAAGAAATGGATAGAAAAGAGAAAAGAAAGAGAAGAAGGAAGAAACAACATCAGAATCTAAATAGTGGAATGAATAAATTATATTAATAACATAAATATTACATAAATATACAACACTAGTCAGAGTTACACAAAATTTACATCACATGCTAGACAGTTATAAACATCTGTTTAGTTATTACAACTCAATACAACTCAAAAAAAGAACCCAACACAGAGAACACACAGCGGAACTATATATCTACAACGCAAAAGCCTCCTGCTCCATTTTCTCCTCCATAATTCGTCAAAAGCTCACCTGAATTCCCTTGGCTACTCGTAAAATTTAAGTACCCAAGAGCTTAAGAAAACAAAAGATAAACTCCGGGTCAGACATGGGTCTGGTGTGAGTAACAGATTAAAGTTGCTTAACTTTGAAAAACCTTTTGAAAAGAAAGGTATCACGTAAGACTTCACACACATGAACATGGAAAAGTTTTTACCTTACGCTAACCAAAACATTTGATAGGAAATCCAGTGATATTATAATAGGTCTAGGGTTTTCAAGTAAATAAGAAATAGCCGAAATTGTTACATCTATTAAATTCTAGCTACTAGCCACAAAAGTGGGTAATACAATCAAAACTATTGGCACTTATTGGATTTTGGATTCCATCAATGGCTGGGATACTGGGGTACCGCCCGTCACAGTACGTGGCCTAGATCAACGTACTGAGGAGTACGCCCGCACCCCTGCAACACAAGACCGGAACCATCCCTTACTGGACAGTCCCAAACAAGACAACCCCGCAGTTGGCATACGTTCCAACCGCCCACACAGCCGAAATAAAAGGGACCTCTAGACAGGGGTAAATCTCGCTCTCCTGTGGGAGCTACCCACGAAGCCTTGCTGCACCTCCCCTGTTTTAGCCATTCCTGGTTGATAAGGCTTGAGGCTACGATTACCTTTAGAGAACACATCTCTTACAATGTTCATCGTCCACCTGACGATGTTCTGAAAGCATTCAATCCATACAAGTTCGTTCCGGGTTCGAACGAAACCGAAGGCATTATCTCATTACACTCATTCTGGAATCACCCTCAGAGTTAACGACGATAACCCTTGTACTCTAAATCACCATCTCGAACCTATAAGAACTATCTCCGTCAAATTCATCATGAAATCACCCCCAGAGTTATACTGACGTATAGTCCTTACACCTCGAGTCTTCACTTGCTCCACTTGAATTCACGACCTAACGTTAATTTGGATCGATGTGGTTTTCGGATATCCAAATATGGAAACCCGATCCCGGTCTCATCGAAATCCAAAGCGTGTCTTTTAAGGCCAAGTTGTTTTAAAGTTTTAAAACAATTCAATTATCTATATACACAGATAGATAAATCACAGATTCACAACAGATAATCACATTATCATCATAACAGATAAACCATATTATCATTATCCAAAAGATAATCTAAATCATCATCACAATGCAACAAATGCATCCATATCACTCAACATTATCTATCTCATATCCGAGATCAAACCATTCCAGGCAAACAACATTATCCAACCATATAAGCCATGATTTATGATCACGCCAAATATAATTAATTTAAAATGAATTAAATTAATTACATCATTCAAATTCATTTAAAGTAAATTAAATTAATTACTTCATCAATATCAACTTGCTTATATCACTATTGATTAATTATCAATCAATTAATTAATCATCAACCAATTATTTATTTTAGTTAATCTACCCTGGTTAATTAATTTTTAATTATATTCAAGTAATTATTCACTAATTAATTTCTCAACTTAACCAAATACAGTAATTAATCTTTAATTACTTTCTTAATTAATTAACTATAATTAATTACATTACTTCTTAATTAATTACATTAATTAATTCCTGTTTGCGCAAAAAATGGGAAAACACCTCAAAGTCGTATGATTCCGTTGATTTTAAGTTTTTTTTAGTGATTTGGGTGATTTATGCAAATATATAAAAAGCAGGGACTAAACTGTAAAAGACACACAGATTTATAGTGGTTCGGCCAGAACGTGCCTACATCCACTTTATATGTTGTTCTCCTTTTCTCTTTATATGTTATTCTCCTTTTCTCTTCAGATTACAAGTACAAAGCTTGATTACAAGTAACTGAAAGTTGTTTGAAAGTTCTATCCGTGCTTGAGCTCTCAAACTTGTCTTCCATTGTTGTACCCCTGCCCCTCTATTTATAGAGTGAGGTTGGGGGCAGGGGTCTTGGATGTTTATAGCTAATGGTGGGCCTGGGCTGAAGCAATCTGGCCTGGCACATCTGGTTCGGCGTTCCTTGGTTCGGCCGTAGCTGGGATGGTTGGACCGGTGGTAGGTTGGTCCGGTGGTAGGTTGAGTGGAGTGTTGGTCCGGTGGTAGGTTGAGTGGAGTGTTGGTCCGGTGGTTTACTTGGTAGTGGATGGAGAGGAGGTTGATTCGGTGGGAGGTGGAAAGGCCTCTGGTTCGGCATGTGGTGCCTTGGGTCTGATTCGGCAAGTAGAGAGGCGAGGTCTGGTTCGGTCATGGATATGAGATGGTTCGGTGGAGGCTGAGTTTTGGCTCGGCAGTGGAGTTTTGGATTGGTAGGACGTTGGTCCGGTACCGAATGGTCCGGTACCGAATGGTTCGTTGGCCTTCTCCTCGTGCTGGTTCGGTAGCGAAGGAACATGGTTCGGCTTTGGTATGTGTACCGGATGAGCTTAGGTACCAGATGGAGTGGAACGAATGAAGTGGGCGAACCCAGATGAAACTGATGCTTCTTGGTCTCGAGATATCCTGGGTGAGAATGAACACTTGCACTGGAATCATGAGTGAAATCCCAGACTTATATACGCTTTCTTGCTTCTTCTTGGTTCGGTCGTGGTGGAAATGCACACAACATTGATATTCCAGTTTTGACCAAAAATGGGATAACAATTCCTTCATTACTAATTATTTCTAATTATATCCTTTCTTAATTACATCATTAATTATAATAATTAATGATTTTCTAATTATATTTTCTTGTTAAATTAATTACATTAAGTAATTAATCCTTTAATTAAACCATAATCGTTAATTACCCTTAATTAACTCTATTCAGTAATTAACTACCCTTACTTACTTTCCTAAAATAAATTAATTATTTCATAATTAATTATCTCTAATTAATCCATTGATTAATTCACAAAGTAATTATACTCAAATTACTTTCATCAACCAGTCACCTTCCATTATTTACGTACAGTAATTACCACTTAATTACTTCTCTAAGTAATTTCTCTTCATTAAATTACATTAAGTAATTATGCCTCATCAAATGATTATTTTAATTTAATTAAATTGAATTAATTAACTTAATCTAATCAAATTAAACTCAATTAATTACAATTAGTAATTAATTCCTTAATTACTTCCATATGTAATTATACTTAATAACTTATACAAATGATTATTTTTAAGTTAATTAATCTAATTAATTATTAAAATTAATCACATTAATTAATTATTAAATAATCCTTAGTTAATGACCTTCATTAACTGCTAACAATGCATTAATTATTATTTTCTTAAATAATTAACCTATTTTAATCATTATTAATTAATCATTAATAACTACTAATTAACCCCTAATTTATTAAATTAATTAAGTATTAATTATAACTTAATTAATCCTTTATTACTTGATTAATAAATTATTAATCATTAATTAAAAACTAATCTTATTTAATTAATGAATCTTAAATCACCAGTTAATTAATCTTAAACTTTTTAAGATTTAACCCTTAATCTAAGTAATTATTTATTTCGTTAATTTATAAAATAAATTAATCATCCATTTAATACTCTAATAATTAAATGAATAACAAATCATTAAATTATAATTTAACTTTGACAAGTTTTAAAATCAATTTAAAACCCTTTTTAAATTTAAATAATACTTTTCTTATAAAAGAAATTTTACAAGGGTTAAAAACAAATTTCTTTTTTAAATTCAAACATTTAAATTATACTTTATCAATCAAAACTGTTAAACACTTAAATTTATAGAAATTTAAATCTATTTTGAAACATAGATTCAAATTCAGATTTGAATCTTACTTAAACTTTGTTTAAACACTTCTTTATATTTCAATTTCTAATTTAAATACAAATTCTTATTAAAACATTTTTTAAGACTAAATCCCTTTAAAATATTTTAAACAAATATGAATTTTAAAATCTTCATTCATTTCCAACTTAAGATTCAAATTAACTTGAATCCATAATTAAAATTTAGATTTAAAACTTAATTTAAATCTTTGCTTAGTACTTTTGAAATTTAGTTTAAAATTTGAAACATGACAAATTATAAACTGCAACAAATTAGCTCGAGCAAAACTTGAAACCACTCGAGTAACTCGAGAATCATTTTTCAATTTGCAATTTATTCAGATTCAAATACAATCAGGTTTTTCACAAACCTGTAACAAATGAACCCACCCGAGCCCACACATCAACCCCTTCGAGTCCACCATCCCTCATCTCCGAGTAAAATGACCTTCAGCTTCGAGTAAATTCTAATTCAACTCGATACAACTCGCGAACCTAAATCTCCCCAAACCCAACTGATACAACATGACATCGTGCACCTGCACCACCATGGCCATCACCTTCGGCCTCTCGCGACCTCACGAGCAAGTCACCGATCATCACCAAACCCCAAATCGACCTTCAATCCAACTGTAGAAACCCCAAATCAAAAACCGAGCATCGAGCTCGAATATGGAACAAAATGTCGAACTACAAACGCCTCAAATTCCAAAATCTGATCATCAGAGAAATTATGCCACCGGCCTCGAACTCCTCCATACCCTATCTACTATCTACCCAAAACAGGGCAAGCTCGATCACCTATTTTAATCGTGGCGATCAATTTTCTCAGATGAACAAAAACTAGGTGTTAACGCTAAAATGTGAACGCTAACACCCCGGCGTGTGAAGTGTAGTTGTGAAAGCACCACCCGATAGATCGGGAAAGAATTACAAGCAAGTAATAGCGGAAAAGCAGTAAACAACAACAATTTTATAGTGGTTCGGCTTAAGGGTATAGCCTACGTCCACTCTAAATACTTTTATTAATAATCCCGTTACAAGTTGATACAATTCTTCTCAAGTACAATATACTTCAAGTTACAAGTGATTTGGAACAAGTCTTAAGCTTCAATGTCGATTAAATTCCTTAAATTCATGTTGAAGATGTGTGGTTTCTTCGTGAAGTTCTTTGATGTATTCCTCTAATCTTGAAAGCTCTAAGTGTTGATGAAGTTCTCAATGCAGCAAGGTAACGGTGTATGGAGAGAATCTGCCAAAAAGTCCTCTGAAAGTTGGAGGTGGCTATGTATTTATAGGCAAGCCTGGATAGAAGTTTTTTCGCCCAAGTCCTGAGTCGTGACCGACTCAGGCTAAGTCATGGCCGACTTAACATAAGTCGTGGTCGACTTAGCGAGTTAACATGCGCGTGTCTGAACTCATATCACTAGTCTTAGGTCGTTTCCGAGTTAACATGCGCGTGTTAAGTAGCTGTATAGGATTTGCCTTCATTTGCCTGGGTCGTGAACGGCTTAGCATATGTCTTAAGTCGGTTGCGACTTAAGTATAGGTCGTGCACCTTTCCATGTCCTGATCAGTTAGGTCGGCAACTCCCTTAGGTAATTAGATCGGTACTTAAGTTAGGTCAGTAGACTTCCTAAGTCGGCATCCTTTAAAGCATTAGGTCGTTATCCATTTAGGTCCTTAGGTCGGGAACTTTGTAAGGGCATTGAGTCGTGAAGTACCTTGAGTCGCTGTCCCTTCTAAGTCATTAAGTCGGTAACCATTGAGTCGTCATTCATTTTAGGTCGGCAATGAGCTAAGGCTGTTGGGTCGGTATTTATGTTGAGTCGGTAGCCTCGTTGAAGTGTTAAGTCGGCATACCCTTAGGCCTTAGGTCGGCACCCCCTGTTGAGCTTTAGGTCGGCACGCTTCTAACTGTTAGGTCGGAACCTCTTGATGCACTAGATTGGTGAGTCATGGTTAAGGCGGAGTTAACATTTGCCCCTCGAAGTATACGCCTAAATGTTAGGTCGTGTGCTTCGATAGCCCTTAACCCGTCCCCTCTTAGGTCGGTAGGTCGTATGCGACCTAACAGTTAGACCGTATGTGTTGCTCCAAATTTTCCACCGCAGGGTATAAGTTAACTTTCTTCCTCTTTCTTCGTCACTTATTCTCTTGCCTGATTCCGCCATTAAAGTATTCTCAAATTCCTAGAAGCAATCTCCTTCCAACTAATCACCGATAACCTCTACCATCCATTGCGTAAGTGATTCTATTTCTCTTTCGATCGTAGATTACTTGTCGATTCATGAATCCTGTCGCTCAAACACGAATCGCCTCTTTGTGTGATGCTCCATCAAGAATACCATCGTTTTCGTAATTGATGAAGTTTAGGTTGCTTGAGATGATTGTTGATACAATGAAGGGGGTTTATCGCCTCAGGCTCGATGGTCTTTGATGGCAGGACATCAGATCTGTGACAATTTCAAATTGTTTTATTGGGTTATTGGATTATGTGAATGAAGGTGGCTGCTGATGGAATGGTTATTGGGTTAACGGGCTGAATGTAGTGAGATGTTAGCTCGGAAGCGACTCAGTGAATTTGGGTAGCTTAACATTTGGCCGACCTTACTCTTAGATCGTAGCCAAATTAATTCTTGGGGAAATCTGCTGATTTAACCTTCTACTGATTTAACCTTGAACCGCGGCCAAGTTAATCCCTAAGTCGTGGCCGAGTTAAACCCTTAAACCGTGACCGAGTTGGCTCTTAAACCGCTGCCGAGTTAACACTTAAGCTTTGGGCATGCTGACTTTTTGAGAGCATAGATCCACTTTGAGTTTCTAACTTGAACTGCCAGACTAAGTTGCCTAAATTTTGAACTGCCCCAACTTTAAATTTGCTTGAATCTCATTGTATTATTTCACAGATCGCCTTAACTTATAAGCTGCTAACCTGCTGAAAATAACAAAGAAAGAAAACCAAGGCGAAAATACTGCCATTGACTGCCCACGTCAGATGACAGATTAGTCAAAAAAAGACAAGCAACTTAATTATATTGCATGAAATGTTTGTGAATCAATCAATTAGAGTTAAATATTAATGCAAAGTATCAATAATCTGAACTGATTTATCTGCATCAACATCTTACTTGCATATTTAGGCTTAAAACAATAGTCCCTGAATTTCATAACTAACAAATGCTTGCTAGTTTTCATTCCAGTTATATTTGTTTACTGCTTGATTGATTTTACACAACACTTCACACACTTTAGGAAACGTGCACCTTCGTGTTTGAATACCCAGTTGTTTATGTAGAATGACTTCCCACCGAGAAGAAGAAGTGGTGACTCAAGAGGAAGAAACTTTTCCGATAGCTGTTCCCATAGAGAATCCTCCGGAGAGAACCTCGACTATTCTAACTTCGAGAGCGTTTATCCAGCTGCGCACTCAATTTGGCTTTGCTGAAAGTGATGTTCTACTCCCTGGGCCAAGTGATACCGCCGACAATCCTCCCCATGGTTTTGTTGTAGTCAACCGCCAAATGTGCTTAAGTGGGGCGATCCCTCCTTTTAACGACTTCCTTCGAACTCTTCTCCTCCGGTTGACAATCTCTCCGTTTCAACTTCATCCTAATGGCTACGCCATCTTGACGGGGTTGTGTGTTTTGTTCCGAAGAACTCTCGATCGCCTACCAAGTTTTGAAGAAATTCGTTATCTGTGCTCGTTTGCAAAGAGCAAAGATCATCCTTCCCTCATTATTGTGAGAAGTGCCAGAAACCGCAAGCTCATTTCCGATCTTACTGAAAGTGTTCATGGATTTTTGAATCAGTTTTTCTTTGCTCGCTGTCCCCCAGGGTTTTATGCCATCTGGAGAGTAGGAAGTAAGATTAGTGGTTCTATTTTTTCCGTTTTGAAACCTTTTCGAGATCCGAACTTTCAGTTGCTAATTTCATTCTTTGTTCCTTTCAGCACTTCCTCTCCCTTCTAGAGATCCAATTCATAAGCAAGTTTTTGAGAGGTTGAGTGCCGTGGCCGCAGAAGAGAGGAGCATAAAATTTCTATTGAGGGATGAATTTTTACATCAACATGGGCTTCTACACGCTTCTCGCTCTATGCATGCTCATGAAGTTCCAACGGAAGTCCCTGATTCTCCGATAAAGACTCCTGAGTCTTCGCTAGTGAAGTGCTCCACTTCTGTTGATGTTGCGGGGCCATCTGATAAACTTGCCCCGGTTATCGAAGAGGAAGAACCCCCTCGATCTACTAGTGAAGGAGTTAAGAAAGCAAGCTCCAAAAAACAAGATGGCGATGATGTTTTTGAGGGGTTGAGCGATTTAATTGTGACATCTCAAGAACTTTTCAAAGATGATGTTTCTAAAACTGTCTCTTCTGTAATCGAGGCGACATCTTCTTTTCAACAGATGTCAACTCCTCCTACTCAAGTTATCACTACCTCTATTCCACAGAGTGGTTTGTAACTTGATGCGCGTAGTTTACTCGTTACACGACACTTTGGATTTCTCATCACTTCTATGCACTTATCTTCTTGTACTTTAAAGATTTCTAAAGCTTATTATTTTAATTCCAGATTCTCCTATGGGGCGCAGCGGCTCATACTATGATGATTTCCAGCGCTACGGGAGGCGTAGCCAGTATGATTACAGGCGTTACCTTCCTTCTTACAGAGAGTCGGATGAAGAGAGGGCCATCAGGAAAGCCGACGAGAGACGAGCATATGAAGAACGTCGCCGAAGGGAACAAGAAAGACATGATCTTCCCCACAGAGATGATGATACTCAAAAGAGAAAAGCTCATGATGAGAGAGGAAAGAGTCACATAGACGATTCTTCTAGCAAGCGGGCTAGACTTACTGAAGAAACAACTCCTTCAGCTTCTGAACATGTCCCTGCTCAATCTCCTGCTCCCGTTCGCTCCGACATTCAAGCAATCATCAACCGGCCCGCATACCAAGTCGGGCAAGGTCCTCCCACTCTTCAAAGTCGATTTCCTCAGTGGTGCCTGAGAGGGGTTCGATTTGATCTCGACTTGGTTCCTCTCGACAAACCGGCTATGCTGCGAAATCTTGATGCTGTCAGGACCGATATCGAAAGAATGTCGAACTGGCAAAAACTCGTCGACGAACTTCAGAGGGTTAACCGAGCCAATCTCGAGGCCATGCTAACAATGGAGAATGATAAGGCTGAGTGGCAGAAGACTCTCGAACAGCATGACGCCGAAATGAGAAGTATTGCTTCCTACAATGAAAAGCTGGAAGCGGAAGTAGAAAAACTTAAGGAAGAATTAGCTACTTCATCTACTTTCCATTCACAAAAGGAGAGCATGCTTCAACAACAAGTACGAGATGCGCATGCCAGTCAAAGAGCAGTCGAAGATAAGCTTGCATACAAGGAAAAGGTCATAGAAGAATACCGTGCTGAAACTGTACAACTGCGAGAACAGACCGGCTCTTAAAGCTTGGAGATAGAGTTGTTAAAAACTCGACTTGCTATGGCCGAAAAGGAGCGCGACGAGGCTGTTGCCGGTAAACTTGCGGCCGAAGAGGCTCATCAAGCAACCAAAGCTGACATTAGCTCCATATTATTCGATTTTTATCTGCACAGCATTTTGGGACATGGCAGCCTTGCCTTTCTAGGCCCCAAGTATGAAATCACACTGGCTGAAGTTTGGGAGGCAGCACTTGATATGCTCGGTGGTAAAGGTGCTGGATATGCTGAGTCAGCCCTTGAAGAGCATTATCTTGATGATGAAGCCCGTGCCGCTCTTGCCAAGGGAAAGGAGCAGCTTGCCAGAGCGCGGGCCGGGATGGCGGAAGAGGAGCGTTCTAAAAAAGAAGTACCGCCTACTACCTCTGAACGTCCTCTAGTTTCTCCCGAGGTGGACATTACCGGCTCTAGTGCTCATTCGCCGCCTCCTACAAGAACCGGGGTAATTACCCCTACTGATGAAGAGGCTTTGGAGGACATTGGGGCTCAGAATTATGAGATTGAACTGACGAAGCCAACATCTTCAGGTAATTTCGACATTGGTCCGATTCAAGTGGATTACCTGCTTATTCCTCAAAAATTTGATGAGCTTCTCGATTACCTCTTGAATCTCGATGAACCCATATCTCCCTTCTTTCGGGAAGATACTAACATTTTCAATTTTTCTTCTTCTGCAGTTGAAGCAACAAGTGCCGTGCAGACTTCGCCTTCTCTGGTTATTCCTCCTCCATCTCTTCAGGTGACTCCTCCTTCTGCTTCACAACCTGGGTCACAAGAGGAGAAAATTGAGGCTCTTCATGGTTTGGATGACCCTATTGCTTCGCAGGAGCAAAAAGATGAGGGACTCGAAGGAGGCGAGATCTCTCCGGAGCGGACTCCTTCTGACGACGTAGTTTTGTCCGCTCTCGTTACTCCGGGGAGTGAGTCTTCCTCGAAGAAAAGAAAGAAGCATGGGACATCGAAGAGGAGGGGGAAGAAAATTATCACCACTGAAGAGGAACCGGAAATTGCACCATTTGCACCTCCCTCCCCTTCTTCCCTTATGCCTTCAGACCAACCTGAAAGACCTGAAAAGCTAACCACTCGGCCGGGTAAAGGGTCTAAAGGCGGCAAGAAGAAATAAAGAGTTGAGCTTTTTGATTCCTTTTTTGTGTAATGGTCGGATGTTGTGCAGGTACCGGCCCCTGCTTTTTATTTTGAAACCTGTATCTGCAATATCTGCAATTGAATAAAATGATTCTTTATTTGTACAGACTTTTGTTTGAATTTGAGAATGCATTTATTATTCATTTTTGCACAAGTTTATTTATACGATGTTGCGGTGAGCTTGTGGTATGTTGTTTGAGCGTACTTTACCGACATAGTTATACCGCTTTGTATGTAACTATACCATGTTGCCCCTATACCATGAGCTTACTGCAATATCGTATACTTTGAGGGGACTTGCACTCTTGTTTTCTAAAGAATAATTACTTCATTCTCGAAGAGAATTTTCGTAGAGTGCAACTTCCTTCATATAAGCTTCCACGCTTTGTCCTTCGAAGAAATCACTTTTTCCTTTTGCGTATGTATATATTTTGCCAAGTGAATTCTTCTATGTGGTAAAGCGGACCTCTGAACGTACTTTAACTTTCTTTCCCCTTCTCTTTTTTTTTTTTTTTTTTTTTAGAATAGGTAAAGTCATCAAGTACGCTCTTGATGAGGATTTTTCTTTTTTCTTTTAGTAAAAATTTGTGCCTCTGAGGAGAGATTTTTTCACGTTTCAACACTTGGAAGTTTTATTTCAATCTTGGTGAAACGTGTTCCTCCAAAGAGTTGTGCCTTTGAAGAAAGCCTTTTCAATGCCTTTGAAGAAAGCCTTTTCACGTTTCAGCACTTGGAAGTTTTATTTCAATCTCGGTGAAACGTGGGCTTCTGAAGAGGTCTTTTTTTTTAATTGTGTCCCCGGGAGGGGGTTGTACCTCTGAGGAGGGATTTCTCACGTTTCAACACTTGGAAGTTTTATTTCAATCTTGGTGAAACGTGTACCTCCAAAGAGTTGTGCCTTCGAAGAAAGCCTTTTCACGTTTCAACACTTGGAAGTTTTATTTCAATCTCGGTGAAACGTGGGCTTCCGGGAAGGTCTTTATCTTGTTTTGCATTTCAACTTTGGTGAAGTGAAATTCCGAAGAGCGATTACGACACTTCAACTCCTGGTGAAATGGGTCTCCGAAGAGGGCTTTTATTTTGTTTGCATTTCAACTCTGGTGAAGTGAAATTCCGAAGAGCGGTCATAACACTTCAACTCCTGGTGAAATGGGCCTCCGAAGAGGGCTTTTATTTTGTTTGCATTTCAACTCTGGTGAAGTGAAATTCCGAAGAGCGGTCATAACACTTCAACTCCTGGTGAAATGGGCCTCCGAAGAGGGCTTTTATTTTGTTTGCATTTCAACTCTGGTGAAGTGAAATTCCGTAGAGCGGTCATAACACTTCAACTCCTGGTGAAATGGGCCTCCGAAGAGGGCTTTTATTTTGTTTGCGTTTCAACTCTGGTGAAGTGAAATTCCGAAGAGCGGTCATAACACTTCAACTCCTGGTGAAATGTGCCTCAGAGAGGGTTTTCATCGCCTGGAAGTTACTCTCTCATGGTTGGAGGCTCATGACTCCTCCAATCTTTTTTGTTGAGTAGAGAACTTTCTTTTTTGTGGCGTATGACCCATTAGAGGTCTTTATCCTCCGAAGAGTTGTGTCTCCGAAGAGGACTTGTGCTGCCGATGATGGCTTTGGTTGTTCCTCTGTTCACTTGCTTATGCCTTTTCAATGATCCTCTGCCCCCTCCTTTTTTTTTTACAAGTAACTTGTTTAATCCAAGGAAGTGCGCTTCATTGTCAGGCAATTTCGTGAGAACGAGCACTAGCTTCTTAATTGGACGTTTGTTTGTTCAAACGATCTCAATTTATTAGCAAAGACCCGTTTCTGTCGAAATCATAGGCCGTTCAATTGAAGTACTTCCTATCTAGGATTTGAATTCAGGGCTTTTGTGACTTGAAATTTGGCGAGAATCACTCGGTCTTTTTATGTGCAAGTTTCACTTCCACTGTCTGCAAAAATTTAAATCGACATTTCAGCAATACATTCTATGTACTTTTTATATCGAAAATAAAGCAAACATGTACTAATAATAAGGAACACAAGATTTATAGTGGTTCGGCCAGGAAATTGGGCCTACATCCACTTTATATTCTTTCATTATTTACTTGCATCAGTTTTACAATTGCTTTCAATTACAAGAATCATACATTCATAATTCTTTTTACAATATTTCAACAAAATTTTCAAGTAAAGTATGGACGCAAATGGTTGCTGTTCCATGCCCTTGGAATTTGATCTCCATCAACAGTGGTGAGTTTGAATGTGCCGTCAAGAAGCTTCTGACCTATTACATACGGTCCTTCCCAATTTGGCCCAAACACACCAGTCACTGTCATAATTCTCTTCAGGACTAGGTCTCCAATCTCATAGCTGCGTTGGCGAACTTTGGAATTAAAATGTCTGGCTATTCTTTGCTGATGAGCTGCAATTCTGAGATTGGCCTCATCTCTTTTTTCATCAAGGAAGTCTAGCGCTTCAAGCTGTAGCCTTTCATTTTCTGCTTGATTGAAATGGATCCTTCTGTGTGAAGGAACCTCTGTTTCTACCGGGATCATTGCTTCCGAGCCGTATGCTAATGAGAAAGGAGTGTGCCCAGTCGCAGTTTTGTGAGTGGTTCTGTATGCCCATAGTGCAAGTGGTAGCTTATCGACCCAACCACCTTTTTCTCTTTCAAGTTGCTTTTTGATGGTTGATTTGATGATCTTGTTTACTGCTTCCACTTGCCCGTTTGCCTGCGGATGAGCAACTGCTGAAAAGCTTTTCTGGATTTTGAATCGCTTGCAAAAATCTTGGAATTCCTCGCTTTCAAACTGAGTACCATTGTCTGTGATTATTTTCTGAGGCACACCATACCTGCAAATGATATTCTTGGTTACGAAACTTATCATCTTCTTAGAGGTGATAGTAGCCAATGGTTCAGCTTCAGCCCATTTAGTAAAGTAATCAACTGCAAAAATAGCATATTTAATCCCTGATTTGGCAGTTGGTAGCGGCCCAATGAGATCCATTCCCCAAATCGCAAACGGCCATGGACTGACCATCTGTGTGAGTTCGGTAGAAGGTGCTCTAGGAATTTTGGCAAATCTTTGGCATCTGTCACATTTTCGGGAGTAATCTGCAGCATCTCGATTAATTTCTGGCCAAAAATATCCATATCGGAGAATTTTCTTTGCTAATGTTTGGCCACCTGAATGATCACCACATTCGCCTCCATGTACCTCGGCTAGGATTGTTTTGGACTCCTCCCTGGATACACATCGAAGCAATGGCATTGAAAATCCCCGTCTGTATAGTCGGCCATCCTGAATTACATAGTGAGAGGTTTTCCTTAGTAGCTTCCGTCTCTCTATCGAATTTTCTGGCAGAGAACCTTTGAGTAGGTAGTCCAGTATTGGAGTCATCCATGAATCTTGCTCTTGAGATACTTTCATAATCCAGTCAATATCCATCTCGTCTATACTTGGTGCTGAAAGGACTTCTACGGGAACCAATCCCAATAGTTGAGCTTTACCAGAACTTGAATACTTTGCGCGGGAATCTGCCTTCGTATTCTCTTCCCGGGGAATATGGCTTATTGAATAATGATCGAGTTCACATAGAAGTTCCCAAGCTTTTGACAAGTAGGAAGGCAAGTTTCCACCTTTTGTTTGAAATTCCTTCTTGACTTGGCATACAATAAGCTGAGAATCACTGAAGATCTGTAATGCTCGAATGTTTAGCTCTTTAGCGATTTTCAGACCTGCAATAAGAGCTTCATATTCTGCTTCATTGTTTGTTGAAGGAAATTCCAATCTTAGTGCATAGCATAATGACCGACCTTCAGGAGTTTCAAGTACCACCCCTGCTCCAGAACAGTAGTCATTTCTTGCGCCATCAACATATAACTTCCACTGGATTGGGGAATCATTGATCGCTTCTTCCTCACCATTACCTTTCTTTGTGAATTCTGCAATGAAATCAGCTAAAGCTTGTCCATTGATTGCTTTTCGGGGGTGATAAGTGATGTCATATTGACTGAGTTCAATGTTCCATTTTAGAAGGCGACCCGAAGTTTCAGGGCGAAATAGGACTTGCTTTAGAGGTTGATCAGTGAGTACTCTGATAGGATGAGCTTGGAAATATTGCCTCAGTTTCCTTGATGCAACTAGTAGGCAATAGGCGAGTTTTTCCAACTTGGAGTAATTCAGCTCTGCCCCAGTGAGTCTTTTGCTGATATAGTAAACCGGATGTTGAATCCTTTTGTCTTCCCGTATCAGCGCTGCACTTAGAGCATGAGATGATACTGCCAAGTATATAAGAAGATCCTCACCATTGCCTGGCCTAGAAAGTATTGGAGGCGTTTCCATATGACGGATCAATTCATCGAAGACTTTTTGGCATTCGGAAGTCCATTCAAAATTCTTCTTTCCTTTCTTCAGGGCGTCAAAGAATGGGATGCATTTATCAGTGGCTTTGGAAATGAACCGACTCAGGGCGGCGACCTTTCCGTTGAGACTCTGCAATTCCTTCTTCGTTCTAGGAGCTTTAACTTCTTTCAAGGCAGTAATTTGAGCTGGACTAGCCTCAATGCCCCTAGCACTGACGATGAAACCTAAGAACTTTCCGGACTCGACCCCAAATGTACATTTCAGAGGGTTAAGTTTCATTCTGTATTTCCGAAGGACTGCGAACATTTCTGCTAAGTGTTCAATGTGATCCGCTGCTTTCCTGGACTTCACTAACATGTCGTCGACGTAGACTTCCATAGTTTTGCCCAATTGCGGTTTGAACATAGCATTAACAAGTCTTTGGTAGGTTGCCCCTGCATTTTTCAATCCGAAGGGCATAACTCTGTAGCAATAAAGTCCGACATCTGTGATAAAGCTTGTATCCTCCTGATCCGGCTCGTGCATCATGATTTGGTTATAACCGGAGTAGGCATCCATGAAAGATAACAATTCATGTCCCGCAGTTCCGTCTACCAGTTGATCGATCCTGGGTAACGGGAAGCAATCTTTGGGGCAAGCCTTGTTTAGATCAGAAAAATCGATGCACACTCTCCATTTTCCATTAGCTTTCTTGACCAGTATAGGATTTGAGACCCAATTCGGATATGTAGATTCTTTGATGAAGTTATTTTCCATGAGTCGATCAACTTCTTCTTTTAATGCTGCTGACCTTTCTGGACCTTGGGTTCTTCTTTTCTGTTTAACTGGCGTAAACTTTGGGTCAATATTCAGAGCGTGTACTTCAACTTCTGGAGATATTCCACACATATCGGCATAAGTCCAAGCAAAGACATCCAGATTTGCTTTCAGGAAAGATATCAAGATATTCTGAATTGACACATTAAGCTGTGAACCCACATTCAACACCTTATTTGGGTCCTTCGGGTCAACAGGTACCGGAACTGTCGTTTCCACCGGTACCACTCTATTCTCCCCTGCACTGGCTTTTCTGGGATCCATTTCTTTCCGTGCCCCGCTGTGCTCGCCAGTTCAGGGTCCGCCCCGTAATTGCTACAAGGCTGGTTCCTTGATGCGGACCGGAGTGGCCGCATCCTTTCCCATTTCCCTCTTTCTTGACTCTCGCAACTCTGTCAAATAGCACTCTTGCGCAGCATTTTGATCCCCTTTTAAAACTCCTACCCCATTATCTGTAGGGAATTTAATAGTGAGGCACCACGGGGCTAGAATAACTTTGAATGCTGCGAGCGTTGGACGGCCAAGGAAAGCATTATATGCAGAAAATTCATCGACAATTACAAATGTTTGCTTGCGGACCACTTTCCTTTCTCCTTCCCCAAGTTCTACTAGCAGATCGATGGTTCCTATTGGTTGCTTTGGCTCCCCGGTGAAGCCAGCGATCTTTTGCGATGAGGCTTGTACATCGACCATAGGGATTTTCATTTGGTCGAATGTCTTCTTGAAGAGGATATTACATGATGCTCCGCAGTCAATGAGAACTCTTCTGACAATGGCCGGTCCAATACCAGCAGAGATGACCAAGGGATCTAGGGTAGGAGCTTCGATACCTGAGGAATCTCTGGCTCTGAAAATAATATCATCACTGAAAGTTTTCTGTTGTTTCAGGGGCGTAGTGTCTTCTAAAACAAAGACGTCTTCTTCGGCTGGAACATATTTCAAAGCTCTGGCATATCTCTCCATCTCTCCCCATCTCTTGCCAGCTGGGTGAGGCCCTCCTGTAATGACATTGATAATGGGCCTTCCAGATTCATGCCCCGTAGCTTTCTCACCTATCCTAGGCTGATGAACAGGAGCCTGTTGCCCCTGACTTGACGATGCAGAATTGTTGCTATTCTTTTTCACAAATTGCTGCAGCTTGTTTTCTCTTAGCAATTCTTCAATCAGATTTTTCAACTGGCGGCACTCATCAGTCTCATGACCGGGTTGATTATGGAAGCGGCAGAACTTCCCACTTTGTATAGCCTTTTTTCCGGTCCTCAAAGGGATAGGTTTAGGGAGGTCAACAGAATCTTTAATGGCAAGGAAGATATGCTCCGGCGTGTCTGATAAAGGAGTATACTCTGATGGCTTGAAGGATCGGGGCTTCTTCAGATTACTCTGTCTCTTCCCATTGTTATTTTCCCTTTTTTGCCCTACAGATTTCAATCTTGCGTGGGGCAACAGTGTTATCTTCAGCTTTTTCTGACACTGCCTTCACCGGTACAGGACGGCTTTCCAGGCGTATGAATTCGTCTGCCTTTTTGTAGAACTTTTCGAGGGAGGTTGGCTCCTTCATGTTTAACCATTTCCCAAATTCGCTCGACTTATCAATAGCCCTCATCAGATAAGTCAATATCATTCGCGGTTCAGCATTGTCCACCTCTGCCAGCGCTATATTAAAGCGGTTCAAGAAAGATCTGATAGATTCACCAGGATTCTGTTCTATACTTGACAATGACATGATGTCTTTGGCCTTTGAAGCATATAGTCTAAACTGTTCCTTGAACTTTCGGGTCAAGTCTGAAAACTGATCAATAGATCGGACTGGCAACTTGGTGAACCATAGTAGAGCCACACCTTCAAGGTATACGAGGAAATATCGGCACTTTATCTCGTCTGAGGCCCTGGCACCTGTCATGTGCCAATCATATTTATACAAGAATTCATTCGGATCACTTGTCCCTTTGTAAGCTGGGATAGTTGGAGGGACAAACTTCCTTGGAAACTCCACCTTTAAGATTTTCTCAGTAAATGGAGTTTTACTTGGGGCGAAACCCCATTCTTTCTCATCTTCAACCCTCTGCATACTTTCTCTCATGATTTGCCGGACCATCCCAGAAAGATACTCCTCATCATGTCGAGTTCCAGATCCACCAACCTCAGGAAGCGTTTGCTCAAAGGGACTGGCAGCCCTTTCTGGAGCATTCCTTTCGTTAGCATTATGAATGTTTCCAGTATAATTCCTTTCATTACCAGCCGGTTGATTGTTTGCCCCGAGCAAATCATTCAACTTATTCAGAATTAGAGCATTTTGGGCACTCTGAGCCTCTAATTGTGCATTTTGGGCGTTTATCTGCTGGTTTAGCCCTAGAATCACAGCATCCAACTCCGCTTTCGTAACTGCAACTGACGGAGTGGGTTGATTAGGTACAGGGGAAGCGGAGGTTCCCTCTTGAATGTTTCCAGATCTGACAGATCTACTTTTCCTTCCAGGAGCCATAATCTCAGATAGACTTCTGGTTTTTAAGGAAATTCTTTCTACAAATCTCTGTGAAGCAATGATGATAGTTTTCATGAGTTCAATTCTCAGTGAAAGCACCAAAAATGTTAACGCTAAAATGTGAACGCTAACACCCCGGCGTGTGAAGTGTAGTTGTGAAAGCACCACCCGATAGATCGGGAAAGAATTACAAGCAAGTAATAGCGGAAAAGCAGTAAACAACAACAATTTTATAGTGGTTCGGCTTAAGGGTATAGCCTATGTCCACTCTAAGTACTTTTATTAATAATCCCGTTACAAGCTGATACAATTCTTCTCAAGTACAATATACTTCAAGTTACAAGTGATTTGGAACAAGTCTTAAGCTTCAATGTCGACTAAAGTCCTTAAATTCATGTTGAAGATGTGTGGTTTCTTCGTGAAGTTCTTTGATGTATTCCTCTAATCTTGAAAGCTCTAAGTGTTGATGAAGTTCTCAATGCAGCAAGGTAACGGTGTATGGAGAGGATCTGCCAAAAAGTCCTCTGAAAGTTGGAGGTGGCTATGTATTTATAGGCAAGCCTGGATAGAAGTTTTTTCGCCCAAGTCCTGAGTCGTGACCGACTCAGGCTAAGTCGTGGCCGACTTAACATAAGTCGTGGTCGACTTAGCGAGTTAACATGCGCGTGTCTGAACTCATATCACTAGTCTTAGGTCGTTTCCGAGTTAACATGAGCGTGTCAAGTAGCTGTATAGGATTTGCCTTCATTTGCCTGGGTCGTGAACGGCTTAGCATATGTCTTAAGTCGGTTGCGACTTAAGTATAGGTCGTGCACCTTTCCATGTCCTGATCAGTTAGGTCGGCAACTCCCTTAGGTAATTAGATCGGTACTTAAGTTAGGTCAGTAGACTTCCTAAGTCGGCATCCTTTAAGACATTAGGTCGTTATCCATTTAGGGCCTTAGGTCGGGAACTTTGTAAGGGCATTGAGTCGTGAAGTACCTTGAGTCGCTGTCCCTTCTGAGTCATTAAGTCGGTAACCATTGAGTCGTCATTCATTTTAGGTCGGCAATGAGCTAAGGCTGTTGGGTCGGTATTTATGTTGAGTCGGTAGCCTCGTTGAAGTGTTAAGTCGGCATACCCTTAGGCCTTAGGTCGGCACCCCCTGTTGAGCTTTAGGTCGGCACGCTTCTAACTGTTAGGTCGGAACCTCTTGATGCACTAGATCGGTGAGTCATGGTTAAGGCGGAGTTAACACTTGGGTTAAATACTTTAATCCCTAAACACTTCTGTCTCACTGATTTAATCCATTAACTATCATTTTTCCCTGAAACTTCGATAAATATTCCATCACCAGGAAGAAAACTGGCCTCTCAATCTTCCTAGATCGACAGAATCAGCCCAAATCATGATTTCTGGTTAAACCAGAATTACTTAATCAAAAACTAACTAAAAATTCTAATTTTAATTTTGAAATCCAAGTTTTTGACCATGTAACCTATTGATAATCTTAAATCAAAGAATTTAAATGATTAAATTCTTATTTTCAACAGATTGCTCTGTTGCTTAGTGTTTCCCAAAGACCATACTGTTTTATTTTTTTCATTTTTTTCAGAGACACTTCAGGTTTTTATTCATATTTGATAAAAATTAAAACTTTATTTATGTTACAGAACTTTATTTTTGCTTAAATCTTAGACCTAACATAGATTAGATCCAAAGTTTAGAATTTTAAGAAATTCAAGGATCTGGAACTTAAATACAGAAACATACATTCACAATAACATGCACCATAATCTTCATTCAGTAATGAATTTATAAAAAGCATACACACACTTTTGTTTCCAAAGTAAAAAAAAACAACTAATTTTATGCTTAAGTTTATTTAATAAAATGTTACTCACATGATATGTTGTTAACAGAGCACAAGTTTGACAAGCCTGAACCAGAATGCTTTGATTTTCAAAAACTTCAAGGTTGCTTCAGATTTCTTTCTGTTTTTGCTTATGAATTTTGAACTTAAAATTGCTTTTTAAACTACAGATGCCTTTAAAACATTCATCTTGCATTTGAAATGCTTTCCAGAAAAATGCGGGCATGGATGTTTTTTCAAAACAAAAAAGAATTTGCAGGCTTTCATAAAAGGAAGTGCCTGCATGTTGTTCCAGGTGAAAAAAGCAGACATTCATTTAGCTTTGAAGTTGCAAGTGAATTTCAGGTATTTGAATTGAGGGGCTACAGGTTTGAGGATGTGGAAATGATTTTCAGGTTAGTTTTTAATCAAAAGTTTTTGTTTTTGCATGTAGATGATTTTAGATTTTAGACCTGAATAATTTCTTAAGTTTTGAAGAAAAGAAGAATGGAAAAAGAATAAGATGAGGAGTAATATGTTTATATAAGTAAATTTTAAAAATAAAAGAAAAAGAAAATTAAATAATACACTTGTTATAACCTTAACATTTGTCACTTTGATTTATTTAATGGCTTACACATGTCAATTTAGGTGTTAGGAGATTAACACATGTCTTATGGGTATTTTAATTTTATCTAAATTGTTTACAAAACTTTAAAACCTTAATTTATTATTCTTATGTATTTATATAAATTAATTTCTTCTCCTTTAATTTATTAAAAAGAAATGAAACAAACAAATATAAATATAAGCTTATTCAAATATTTTTAAGTATTTATTCTTTTAAATTTCAAAACATCAAATTCAAATTTAAATTAAATTGTAAAACCTAATTTAAAAATCAAGCTATATATATATATTCGTATATAACTCTTTATAAAATTAATAATAACAAAACTTACTTCTATAAAAATCTATTTATGTTCATAAGAACTAAGTATTGTCATTATTATCTGAAAATAACAAATTAAACAATATTTAAAATGATTTATAAAAGAGATCATAAATTACTTCTATTACTTAATAAATTAAGATCACATGTAAATTATATTTTAAACTCTTATATATAAATTCAAACAATATTTAAAAATAAAATAAAACCAAGCTTTTAATGTTAATCTAATTTAAATTCATATTTAAGCTAATTAAAATATAAAATTTAACAAATAAGATTTACCTTAAGTATAAACCATAAAAGTATTTATCGAATTGTGTTGAAAAGTTAAATGTTAAATTTAAATCAAATTTCCAATTTACCATATATAAATTAAAATTAAAAATTGATTCATTTACTAAGTTCCAAATCAAAGTTTATCAATTTACAATATATATACAATTATATATATTATGAATAGAAATTTTTTTATTAAAAATGATTCAGTCTACAAATTTCAATACTTATTAAAAGATGATTATTAAATCAATTCAAAATTTATTATCAAAATTTATCAAATCAATTCAATTTTTAGCACAGATTATTAAATTTATATTGCCAAATTTCTAGGATATCACATTTACGTACATAAATTCACCAATTCAAAACCTAATATTTAGCCTTCTTAAACCATAAAATATATAATTTAAATGAAAATTTCATACTTTTAAAAAATATCTTAAGAAAAAATCATTTAAAAAGTACCACGAGGTCTGCATATAATTTTCTATCCTAGATCAAATGATACGGTTATGTATCATTTCAATTCGTAATTTAAAAAGAAAACCTGGGTTCTATCATTTCAAACCCGCAATCCCAAGTCAAATACAATAAAAATCACTTGAGCCTATCATTTCAGCTCAAATAATGATTTTTTCACTATTCTAATGTCTGTTCGGGAACCATAGTGATTCTATTCTAACAGGGAACTTACTGTGTGAACATATGCATAAACAATATAAACAATTATACTAACATGTCAATGTCACCATATACTGTCATTTATCATATGTCAAGTGATAATTAACAAAGCTAACATCATAATAACATGAAATAACATGTCATATAATCATCATTAAGTTGCATAACATTTTAATTACTAATCACTTGTCATCCATTTACCATTTCATAAGTAGTAATGTCAGAGTGAGAAGGACTCACATTTTCCAAAGTTAGAGACCGCTACGACACACAAGAACGATTCCAAAGGCACGACAAACACGATTACCTTTGAATGAATGGAGAGCCAAGATATTGCTCTTGTATACAACAATTAAACAAAGCAATATAAATATAAATATTCAACACAAACTATATAATAGAAATTTAAAACAATGAAAAACATAAGAATTGAAATGGCACCACCTTTCTTTAAACATCAAGTGGGCTTGGCCATGGTCAAGTGGGCTTGACCACACCACACCTAGGCTCGGCCAAGGGCTTGATGCTACATGAAACTCACGGCCATGGTGGTTTACATGCATGTTAGGATCGGCCATAAAGGAAGATGGCAAGGAAAAACAAGTGGAAGGTGAAAGCAAGCAAGTGGAAGGTTTTGGGCCAAGGAATGGAAGGTTTTGGTGCACCTATGCTCGGCCTATGGTGCTAACTTGGCTCAGTCATGTTCATTTCAGGTCAAGTCAGAGGCGGAGCTGATGGTTAGAGGTCATGGCAGCATGTGGTGGTGGTGCTAGAGGTGGTGGCCAAGGCTAAACATGAAGGTGATGGTGGAAAAGTCTTGGCCAGGCATTATTTGGAGTTTTGCAATGTCTTTGTGGCGGAAGATCATATAGAAGGTCGGGTGGTTTTCTGTGTATGATGAGGAGAAGGAGAAGGAGGTGGTGGCCGGTGAAGATGGTGTTGGTTGTGGCCGAGCGAAGCTAGAGAAAGCAAGGCAAAAATCAAAGAAAAAGTGAAGAAGAACATGAGAAAGAGGAAGCCATTACTTACATTTTTTTATAGAATTGAAATGGCCGATGTGATGAAGAGAAAGAGAAGTTTTCACGTGTAAACAGAGAAATGTATGGCTAGAAAGAAAATGGAAGGTCAGGACAATGAAGAGCCAAGCAAATGAAGAGGCGTAAGGAAAAGGAAAAGACACAAGCAACAAAAGACCCTTCGAATTTCCAGTTTTTTAAATCCAATATAAACAAATAAAAATTAAATAAAAAAATAAAAATGAAAACAAAATAACGTAGAAATGAAAATAAATAAATATTTTTAGGAAAAATAGGAAAGAAATAAGAAAATATTTTATTTAACTGAAACTAGACTTAAAAATTGTAAACAAATTACAACTAACATTGGAAAAATTACCACTGCAATTTAAAAATGTTTATTTTAAAATCAAATATATATACATAACATGTCATGTTACAAATGTAAACATAAATTAGAACATGACATGACAAACAAAAATAATATTTATATAAATTAAAATAAACAATATTGTTAAATAAAACAATTTACATATAATGGTTTAAAAAGCATAAGTTTCACAATATTAATCGGATTTCAACGAAATGAAAAGCAGTATACTTGAAATTTATTTATTTCAATCAAAGATAAATAAATTTCAAAAATTTCAAATTTCAAAATTTTAAATTAAAAGTCAAGGTTTGACCGCATTGACCAAAATTCATATTTCTGGAAAATATTCTATTTTGTCATGTTTGGAATTCTAATTTGCATCAAAATCAAAATTTATATTTAAAATAACAAAATTTATCCATTTTAATAAATAAAATAAAGTTTTTAAATCAGTAATTTCAATTTAAAATAATTAAAATATACAATTAAAATAATCACAAAATACAGGGTAGTTACTGTTCAATGCTTCTGTCCCTTTAAAAAAATATTTTAAATATTTTTATGCCAAATATTTCCCAAATAACATCACCATTATTTTCCAAGACTTCAAAAATCATTTTCAAATCCAACAAAATTTAAATTCCTAAATTTCCCACTTTGGAATCGTTTTTAAATCTATATTTAAACATACTCTGGAATTTCATTTCATTTTATATTATAAATCACATTTATAATCTCGTTTTTTTTTTATATTCCATTTTGTTATATGAATTATTCCTTATCTGTTGCCTAAAATATCAACTTTTATTTTAATTACCACAACAACACTAACATTAACAGTTAAATAGTATCATTTCCTAACAACCAAGCAACACATATATAACTATAATAATTTATGAAAAAATATTTCTCTATATATAAAATTTTTGGTAAAATTATTTCAATTACCCATTCAAACGTTAATTACTCGTACTGACCAGAATCCATAAGCCACATGCAAAACCAATCAACATAATATAAAACAGTTTTGTATTCACTAACAAATACGCGCTCCTATCAATTAATACACTCAATCTCATTCTAGGGTGCTAGTGATGCTATATCTAATGAGTAATTCTCATTAGAGCCAAGGTTCTCGCTTAACCTTCAGCTATGATACCAAGCGTGAAGACCTGGATTTTTGATCTCTGAAAATCGACATCGAACATCCATTGTATTACATGTAGAGCAATCAAATGCTGGAAATACCAGATCATTAGGGAATAGAAGAAAGAGGTAGAAGAAGAAAATAGAAACAACAACACAGAATCTCACAATCGTAGCGAAACAATATATAATAGATAACAACTAGTCTTTACACAAAAAAAGAACTACAACTATTATCTACACATTACATCATCAGAGTACATCACATCAATAAATCAATTCTACATAGTTATATAACTTGTCCTCACAAGTGTTGAATATACAGCCTACAATACATAATGGAATATAATCAGATACATGTAATACATCTTCGTTATCTGGCTCATCTTTTGAGCTTAATAGCATCTTATCCTATATCTGTAATACTTGGTTTGACCCAAGCATTATAATAAAATAACATCCGAGTCAGTCTGGAAAACCAGCATGAGAAAACACACTCAATTTGAATTATTAAAATTTTCAAAATCCTTTGAAAATCAAACGTATCTCGTACGACCACGCCACAAATAAACACAATAGGTTTTTACCTTACGATAAACAAAACATTTCATATCAAATCTTCTGATACTTTAATAGTGTCTAAGTACAAATACTTATTCAAATGGCTGAAATTGTTGCATTAATATAATTCTATCCTACTAGGCTCTTCAATCAAAACTGTAAAGGTATGTTAGAGAATGTGTTCCACACAAATGACTAGGCACTGGGGTACCACCTGTCACGGTTTACGTCTAGAATAGTGTACCGAGGACCACGTCGGGGTCCCTTGCAACACAAGACCAGACTACGCCGAACATGGATAGACCGAATATGTTATCACCCTGAGTGTTCCCACCCTTACTAAACTCTTTCAAAGAATCGTAGTAATACATTCCGAGGGTTTTTAGAAAGGTCATAAACATACCCTAATTAGCTGCAACCCATTTCGCCTTACTGCATCCCCCTGCATTTCTGTCATTCCTGGTTGATAAGGCTAGAGGCTACGATGACCTTTTTAAGGAATTTTCACTTAGAATGCTCATTGTCCTCCAATGACAATGGAATGATGGCATTCATCCATACAAGTCCATTCTGGGAGCGAACGGAGCCTAGGCACTATTCCTACGACATCCATTTTGGAATCATCATCCGGATTAATAGCGACTAGCCATTGCACCTCACTGCTCCATCTTTGACTCCATGCTCTTATCTTTCCTTCGAAACTGTACTCATTGGATCGAAGTGGTTTTCAGATAACTTATTTGATCCTGGTCTCTTCGAAAACAACGTTCGATATTTTTTGATAAACTCAACACCAGTTCTTTAGGAAATAAATAGACGAAAATAAGATCGGAGTTCACCTCTTAACTGTTAGTGGACAGATTTCCTTATAGTCGTCCTAGAAAAAATGAACAAGTTTGTATGCACGGTATAGCACCTCGAACAACTATACTATATAATTCTTGTGTTCCTCCTAGATACTCCCAAAATTACATTTTGGGTCCAGATTTGATTGCCGATTATTTAACTATCAAATAAACAATCATTCAACCAATTGCTTCCTTTTCCACCAAAAACACTAAATCTCTTTTTAACTTAATTTTAATAAATTAAATCCCTTTATCCAAAATATATGCTTATCTTGCCGGATTTAGTATATTCACACTATTCTTTTCAAAAATATTTGGAAACCTATAAAATATTCTGGAAAGTACCTTGTGGTATTAAAAAATGGATTCATGGCTCAATTACGTCTCTACCACAGAGAAATCCAAAACTTAACTTCAAGCACTCACTTCCTCCGATTTTGCCATGCGATTAAACCACTACTTTCCAAAAACTTAATTTAATATTTTTCTCAGAAATAATACTTATAAAAATTTCTATATAAATTTCCAAGTTAATTTTAGGCAAATAATCTCTAAAATAATGTTATTATATAATATTAATATCGAATAATTTATCTTTAAAATAATAGTAATTCGCATTTATCCTTAAATAAAAATTGACGTAAATTAAATTACTTAACCAGTAATGAAATATAATTAAAATAATTTTTGGAATAATTAAATAATTAATTTTCTGAAATATTCTTAACACTTTTAAATTTTCTAGTTAATATTTCAAAATCTTTTTTTTTAATAACTGAATTTCTAAAAATATATTTCCCAATTCCAATATAACCAGTCTAACATCTATAAGTCACTTTCGATTTATTTCCAATTTGATTTACATCCTAATTCCGTAAATTCCCTCTCCACATTTATAAAATAAAATTTACCATTTATTTTCTAAATCAATTTACCCATCTCCTTATAAATCCTCACCGCGAATCTATAACTTCAATTTATCCATTGATAATCGCTTTATGTTATTTATAAACCTTTTTATAAATTTCATAGTCTCATTTCCTATTTATAATGGTTTCGCGATACTTAACCAATTTTAAATCTATTTTTAAATTAAATTCCAATTTTTAAATTAGTTTCTTAAATAACCCAGCTATATCCCAAAACCCAACTAAATTCAGATTTCACTTCCTTTTTATAACTTAAAATCTTACTTAAACCTAGAATAACAATGTCATATTTTATTTCAAATTTCCTTTTTATTTTCTAATTATTTTTAATCACGATTTTAAAATAAATCCATTTAATACTTAACAAATATTGTTTAAGTTTTGTTATTTAAAATCCTTTTAGTTACATTATTTCTAAAATTCCTATTTCTCATATTTCAAAATTATGAAGTCCAATTTTGGAATCAAACTATTTATTTTACCCAAAAAAATTTCTTTTACTAAATCCAAATTTTCACTATAAATACTTTTACTTCCAATTTCTTTTAAATTCCTTTCCAAATTTTAATCGTTTATTATTATTATTTAAAAATACCAAAGTCAAGGCCGAAACTACCATAGTATCCAAAAAATTTGAATCGCACTTTAATCTACCATAGATTATTCAACAGATCACATAACAATATATATGAAATTTAGTTCAACATTTTTTAAGAATCCAGTTGGATCCCTCCAACCTGTTTCCCTGCATTCACAGATGTTAATACAATATAAAAATACAATCCCACTTCGAGGGGGGTATAATGGTATATAGATTCATCTACTATCATGCGAGGCGTATAGGGTCTCATTCGCTATCTATATGCGGGAATATCAATCTATACTACTATATACATAAAATAACATTCATTTGATAAAAATTTGTCAATTCTATAATCAATCAATAATTAATTTTAACTATTTAAAATTAATTACCATAAATCCAAAATTGGACGAGATTAACTCACTTTTTATTTAATCTCACTTTCCGTTCGAATTTAGCTAAAAATTTCCAAAAGCTCTAAACCAAATAATGCAATCTCTACGCGTCGTATTCGTCGATACGAACACAATACAACAAACTGCTTCTCGATCTGACCTAAAATGAATGAGACAAGCATTTTATAATATTTTATATTTATTTAAAAAACTTCCATTACTACATCCTTTAAAAATAAGAAATAATATACCCAGGCCCAAAAGAATTGTTCGGCCCAAAGAAAATCCCCTTCTTCCCATCCTCCTTTCAAATGCGTGTACACCAACAAAACCCAACTCCACCATGCGTGCACACCACTGACACGCGACTACACTCCATGAACCACCGTTCCGACATCACCATAGAACTCTCCTCCTCGATGTCCATTAACCCATCACCATAACTTCAACCTTGTCTTTCTCCTTGAAGAGGCGACTTCCAATCCTCCGCTCCTACAGTGCGATGTCGTATTCTTCTCCCATGGATCGCACGCTCCAATATCTTGCTCCAAGGTGCTATTCTTCGCCACGAACCCATATACAGCCTCCAAACGAGCCATCGACAACTCAAATTCAAACAAATCCAAACCCTAGGCATTTCTTGGTTACGAGATCAATAAGTTTTCACAACCGCACCATACCATATGTACATCCATTGTTCTTTGATTTTTTTCCTTTTCAATGTTCTATATAGAGAGCTGTTGCGTGCATTTAAAAAAAAGAGGGACGTGATGAGATGTTAGCATGTGGAGCTTGTGTATAATGAATTGAGGGTGAAAGGAAAGGACCGATGGAAAACATTTCACTAGACAAAAATATAAATTTCAGATTTCAAACGTCTTGTTATATACGTAAGTCAAAACCTCGAACTATCGAGGCATGCCACAAGGTATTTATAATGTTATACCCATATTCCAAACGCAATGGAAGTGGTTTCGAGATCTAATTCGATTGTTTGGAGAAAATAGATTTTTGGACACAATTATTATATTGAATTTTCAATATAAATTTCAGCGCTTTTATATTCCGTACGATCAAACAATAACTCTAAACATTATAAAATTTGAAATGGGATAATAATACACTATTAACGATTCAATGGAACTGGTTTCGTCGAATTCCAAGATTGTGCCCCAAATGGCTATTTTTAATGTAAGTTTAAACGATATATTTTTAAAACTGAACAAATTACTTCTAAATTTGATTTAAAAAGTTTTATTATCTTCAGTACTTTTAATATAAATTTTATAATCTTTGAAATTATTTTTAACAAGCTGAAAACTCAAGATTCACTGATTTACCCAATATTCAATTATTAAATTCAATAATTAAATTATCCAATAAATGGTTATATTTGAAATTCAAGTTAAAAATTAACCTTTAAATATTTAAAATCGATTGAATATTCCAACTTCAAGTAACCAAAATTCCAGGTCATTACACTTATATGTATTGGATATCTGTAGTATGTTGTTTAAGATTTTGTTGTTTATATTGTAGCTTCATGAACGATTATTTATTTATTCCACTGCTTATTACTGTAAAACTTTGTGTCTGTGACTCTATGATTGATATATTTACTATATGTTGAGTTTTGCCAAATATAAATTAATAATCTTTGTTTTGAGCAATTCAAGTCTGACATGAGCGGATGATTGTCGATTAGAACTTTTCGAAATAACATGTCGTTACATAAACAACTAACAAATGTTCCCTACGCTCAACGGCTTAGGTAACTTAGTAGATTTTTTATACATCCTTATACAGTTAGAAGTATCCTTTCCCAAACGTCCATAAGCCAAAACAACCAAGAATTTCATGTATCGTTTAAGTTTATTCTTATTAATTTCATTTCATATCATTTATTGTTCATCAATTTTCATTCATTCATACAATGATTATTTTCATTAATTTACATTCATTTACTTACAAAAGTTATTTCCATTCAATTATTTAGATCATCTATAATTAACTCTTAAAATATTATGTAAGTCTCTTTACAAATTTAATTCACCATCATGGATTATTTCTTTTTTTTCACATTTTTTTTCATATATAGTATTGTTGAATATTAAATCTATTTCCGAATCATTTCAACATTTTCTAAAGTTATAATCACTTACTTAATATAGTATTACTTTTTACTATTCATCTGTCTATTAAATTTAATTAGTAGCATTTCAAAACATAAACTTATGCTTATAAGACTTCTTGTACATCAAAATTCCAAATTATAGAAATAATTTCACTGAAAACTTTCATTACTTAAGTTTTACTTGTATAATGTTCTATTATATATTCCTATTTATATTTCAGGTAAGTTATATGTAGCGCCCCACCTCGAAACCCACATTAACAAAGAGTGTTACAGGGTAATACTGTTTGCTGATGCAAAGAATATGGCCGGATAGGAGCGACCATCTATAGCCTTGTCTTAAATATCTATTGAATACGTTAACAGTGCCATTTTTAGTGGATCGACATATCCAATAAATATTTAATGCAAAGCCATAAGTGGCTGTAGGATCTATCAAAACAAGATACAACAACTCAAATGCAAAACACATCACAGAACAATAGATAATCCTAAATATACATGCATATACAGATACATCACAGAGTATGCAAAATGATACATCACATATGTGGTATGACGATCACAACACAAATACGAGTCAAAAGAATATACATATCACAGTAGCAAACCAAAAAGGACTATACAAAAAGTCATAACAAAAAGAGCTAGCGGAATAGTCCATGCAGAAGCAGACTAGACTATGTCCAAAAGTACCTAACCTAAAACACCAAGTTCTGACCCGAGCATAAAATACACGGGTCAGTCTAGCTAAATAAATTAGTTAACAAGGATAAACGATAATATGAGCATAAGAATAATGTGATAATATTCTCAAGCAGGAAGGAACAACCTGAAGTGTATGATTATATACAGTGATAATATGGAATCACTACACAAACATATAATCTCAAAAGAGATAAAATAACCCACAAAATGCTAAAAGTAGCGAGCCTCATATCATCAGCATTCATAAAACATTAAATATGGTTTAGGGGAAAAACCTAAACCCACCATCTTGGCAAACCCAAAACTAGCACAAGAGATCCCATCTCAAATACACCATAAGACAAATATATCTCCAAAGAGGAGAATAAAATCTCACGTGAATGCCAAAAGACAAATCTCATATAATGCCAGTGTAGGCAATTCAAATCTCAAAAATAGAACTACCAAGAGTTCAAATACCCAAAAGGTAATCGCCATAAATATATATCGAATGGTTCATAGGACCGATTCTGGAAAGGGGTAATATGTTAAGGAAATTAGTCAAACAAACCATCTCAAAAGTGTTTGCACGTGCATGTGGTCGAAGCCTTGCCAAGTACTATTATCTCAAATAGGTACATTAACCAAAGGCAAAACGTCACAATGAAAAGTACACCGCAAATAGCAAATAACCTGCAATGGCAAATATACCGCGATGGCAAATATACCGCAATGGCTAACGTCTCGAAGATAAATACGCCGCAATGGAAAACGTCGTAATGGCGATGACCCTAAGGTCCAGTACTGGCATGCCGCAATGGCAAATGTTTTACAAACTCGCGAATATTAGACTGAATAGTGTTAATGTGCGCCCCATACAACACGTTTGCACTAAACAGTTTACTAATCGGCAGTAAATTTCACACTCAAAGTAGTAAAAAATTACCTCATCTCAATGATAAACTTGACCTAAAGGTCAAAATGATCAAACGGATAAGTGAGTAATTAATTGATAAGATAAATGCATGTATCCTATACCACATGTTCTACCAAACCATTTAATTCTACTTCTCATTCGCTCGATTAGTGCAAAAACGTATATTTTATATATAAAATAATTTATTTGAGAAAACAAGCATTTAAAAACATTTTTCGAAATCAATTTTGAAGGCAATATTTGAAAATTCCCTTTTATAGAGAATAAATAGATTTTATAGCTTAAAATAATTTAACAATATTACATAATAATTATTATAAATGAATTTATTTTAAAAATTACTTTAAATTGTTTGGAAAAATCTGTACTCGAAATCAAAGAAATTGCTCAAAACTGTCATTCAAATTCAATTCAAATTCAATTCAAATTTGAATTTCAAATTCATCAAACTTGGCTAGCCTATTGATAGGCATCATAGCCCTTAAAATTTTTAGAAATATCACAAAAACATGAAGTAAAAGTCAACAATCGGATGGAAAAAGAACACAAAAACACTTGGGCAAAATAATACCCAAGTCTGAAATATTCTCTGGGTTCAAATTTCGGATATAAAACAGGTAGCCGAACTACCTTAGATTGAACTAAAAATTGGTGTGCATAAAGTAGAAAACTTCATCTTTCAAAAATAATGAATCGATGAATTCCAATAGAAAATGAAAAGGTTAAGCTATCTCAAACATGGACTCAGGCCATGTTTGCAACAGTTCAAAAACAAATATACCTAGGCCTGAAAACCATGCTGGGTTCAACTTCCAAACATGAAACAGAGGAACAACTGACCTCATATAGAGTTGAAATATGGTATGCACATAGTAGAAAATTTCATATTTCAAACAAAAAGAGAATCATGTAATTTGGATAAAGTATGTGAAAGTTATGATATCTCAAAGTTGAAATCAGGCAGTGATTTCACTGTAAAAATCTAGGCAAAAACATGCTTCGGATTAAAGTTTTACAACATATTTATACAAGCTACATAGGTCATTTGGTGCGTTTATAGTAAAAAACTTTATCTTTCAAACAAAAAAGAATCATGCAATTTCAGCAAGAAATGAAAGTGTTATGCTATCTCAAACATGGACACATGCCATGTTTGTAGCAACTCAGAAAACACAATTTCTATAGGCAGAAAAAATGTGTTTTTTTTTATTTTGCAACGATGTTATGAACACTCAAATGACAATTTTCTTCAACCAAAATTGGCAGAAATGAAGTTCAACATCCAAGCTACCAAATGTAAGAAATCCAGTAGCATTTCGTTGCTGGAATCAAAAGTTACAAGCATTCAAAGAGGCAATATAAAACAGATTTCACACAGAAAAACTACACAAATTTGTCAACAAAAGCTAATTTTTTTCTACAATTTCTTGCAATTTTAAGCTTTCCTCAGCTAGGATTTGTGAGTATTATAACTCACCTTGCTGATGTAGAAGATTAAACTTGGATTTGCATATGAAAGATGAGAGCTTGGAGTAGAATTTGCTTCAAATACCTGTAAAAACTCAAAATAGAGACATGGAAGCCCAAAAAAAGAGATTACATACAAACCCTATATCACAAATTTGATTTTGATGAAATGGTTCAATTTTGGAGTAGATTACATGTAGAATACGTTTTGATTTGAAAGAAAACATCAAGTTTTTGATTTGATTTGGAGATTTGGCTTGGATTTTGAAGTTTGTGGAGTGGGTTTCTTTTTCTTATTTACTAGAAAGAGGAAGATTGTGAGAGTAAACTTGTGCGTACAGTAAAGTATTTCTCATATCTTTTCTTATTTGTAGCCTTAGTATGCTAATGGGCTTTTGGACCAAAAATTTAGAGAAAATAAATTAGGCCTAGGTTATTTAATTCAACACTAAACCAAGATGCATATATACATTATGTTATAAAACTAACTACACATCTTCATTATGTTTTTACCCAAATAAAATATGTGAACTTATATACATATTAAATAAAATATTTACATCATACAAAAAGATAATTTTAGTTTTTTTTTAAAAATATTATTAAAAACTTTATTTTACGAAAACACATAATTTACACAAACAAATGCACAAATCCTTATTTTTACCTTAAAAAATTCCACAAAAATATTTTTCTTTCCTAGCAAACTAACCATTCTAAACTCAAATTTATAATTAAAACTCATTTTAAAACTAATTTCCACCTTTTTATTTAATTAAAAAACCTTTAAAAAATCAAATACTTCTTTAAAAAAATTATTAAAAGAAATAATTGGAAATAATTAATACAATTATTGTATTTTCTCAAAATAAAAACTATTTTCCATTTATTATTAACCCAAAAGAATAAAATAAGGTTTCCAAACTTTATTTTTACATTTTACTTTCAATATTCATTGTTTATCCAAATAAACAATTTAATTTCCCCTTTTATTTAATTCACAATATTAAATCATGACTACCATTGTAATTTAATATTTATAGGTAGGCTCCAAAACTAAGGTTGTTAAAGACTCCCCCTGTAACAAAATTGTGTCCATGTAATTTCTGGAGAAGATTTTGCATTCAACGTGTTAATTTCATCAATCAAAAGGAATAAGAGTAAAGCTTGAGATAAAAAATATTTACACCATTGTTATGCAAGGAAAGAAACCCAGGATAAGATTGCTTGATAAATTCTTTGGTTTCTCAAGTGTAGTCTTTGGGGTTAGCGGACCATTGAACTTTAACGAGCGCACCTCCTTGTTTCGAAGGTGTTTCACCTCCGAAGCAAGTATATGAATAGGCTGCTGCACAACTGATAAGTCTGGTGAGATCTCAATCTCTTGTAAATCAGGAGAATCGATAACAGAATCTGACTCTTGAAGACACTTCCGAAGCTGAGAGACGTGAAACACGTCATGGATGCCAGATAGATGAGTTGGAAGTGAAACCCTATAAGTCCCAGGGCCAATATGTTTAGTAATACGAAATGGTCCTATAAAACGAGGAGCCAATTTCCTAGTCGTGCTGAAGCGCATAACACCTTTTAGAGTAGAAACACAAATAAAGACGAGATCACTAATAGAGAACTTGAGAGGCTTCCTACGGTTGTCTACGTAAGATTTCTGGCGGCTATGTGCCTCTTTCATTCTTTGACGAATAAGATCAATCTTCTTAGAAGAATGTCGACCAAGAATAAGCTTCTCACCGGATTCCAATCAACAAGAAGGTGATCGATATGGCCTTTCGTACAAGGCTTTGATTGGAGCCATACTGATCTTGGACTAAAAACTATTGTTGTAGGAGAATTCCACAAGACGTAGGTGATCCTCCCAACTACCATCGAAATCTAGAATGCAAGCACGGAGAAGATCCCTGAGAATATGATTCACCCGTTCAACCTGTCCATCAGACTGTGGATTGTATGATGTGCTGAAATTAAGCTTTGTTCCCAAAGCTTGCTGAAGACTCTGCCAAAAATGACTCTGAAAAGCGGATTACGGTCACACACAATCGAACAAGGAACACCATGAAGTCTCACGATTTCCTTGATATATAATTTGGTTAAATGAGAAGCGTTCCTAGTAGACTTAATAGGAATGAAATGAGCTAATTTGGTGAGGTGATCAACAATAACCCTAATGTAATTTCTATCCTTACTTGTCATTTCTATCCGAACATCTTATCTCTATCTGAATTCAAATCCTATGAATTTGCAGGATTGGGAGACTCCCAAAACTCCTGAAGATATTCGTAGTTTCTTGGGCTTGGCCGACTACTATCGCAGATTTATAGAAAATTTTGCTTGCATTGCCACACTGCTCACCGCACTGACTAGAAAGAATATCAAATTTAATTGGAGTGAAAAGTGCGAAGCCGCTTTCAATGAGTTGAAGCGAAGGTTGACCTTGCCCCAGTTCTCATAGTTATTGACGGAAGCAAAGGTTTGACCGTCTATACTTATGCCTGCCGTGATGGATTAGGAGCAGTTTTAATGCAAAATAGAAAGGTCGTTGCCTATGCGGGTCGTCGGTTAAAAACCCATGAAGCAAATTATGCAACTCACGATTTAGAGCTTCATGCGGTTGTATTTGCACTAAATCTATGGAGACACTATCTATTGGGAACCAAATTTGAATTATTCACAGACCACAAGTCATTGAGATATATTTTATCACAAAAGGATTTGAATCAAAGACAAGTCTGATGGCTCGAATTCTTAGCTGCATATGATCTTTATATAATTACAGCCTAGGGAAAGCAAACGCCGTAGCCGATGCTTTGAGCAGAAACCAAGCAATGGCATGTTGTAATCTTGTTGAGGGAATGTTATTCCAGCTCGTCGTCTCCCCAGCCCTTATGGATCGCATTATATCTAAGCAATATGAAGACACCTTGCTCAATCGTATAAATGAAATAGTTCTCGGTAGAGTCGGAAATGTTAATAGTAAAA
Source organism: Allium cepa (assembly GCA_030765085.1). NCBI lineage: Eukaryota > Viridiplantae > Streptophyta > Magnoliopsida > Asparagales > Amaryllidaceae > Allium > Allium cepa. Next base: position 865,498,931 of record CM060943.1, on the reverse strand, counting down.
TGGGTGCACAAGTCGATAGTAATGGAGTCTTGAGAATTGACAATAGAATTTATGTTCCTAATATTGATGGTCTAAGACAAGAAGTGCTGAGAGAAAACCATCAATCTTCGCCTTCATTTCATCCAGGGATCACAAAGATGTATCAAAATATGAAGAAGTTATATTGGTGGAGTGGGATGAAGCGTGATATTTCTACCTATGTTAGTTGATGCACAACTTGTCAACAAGTTAAAGCTGATCACAAAAAGACGGCAGGTTTGCTTCAACCACTATAATTCCAGGTTGGAAGTGGGAGCAGATTTCTATGGACTTTATTGATGAGCTACCAAGGACTAGAAAGGGCAATGAAAGTATTTGGGCGATTGTCGATAGACTGACGAAATCCGCTCATTTTATTCCAGTCAAGACCACTCGTATTGCTTCAAGTTTGGCCAAGATATATATAAGGGAAGTTGATAAACTTCATGGTGTACCATCTAGTATCGTATGTGATAGAGATCCTATTTTCACTAGTAAATTCTGGAAGGCATTCCAGGTTACTTTGGGCACTAAACTGAATTTGAGCGCAACTTATCATCCTTAGACAGATTGCCAAATTGAGAAGGCGAATCAGATTTTGGAAGATCTTCTCCGAGCTTGTATTATAGACTTTGGTGGATCCTAGGAGACCAACTCCATTTGGTTGAATTCACTTAAAATAGTAATTATCAGGTAGAGAAATCGAATTTCAAATTTGAATAAGTATATTTGAATCGAAATTAATTATCTTTAATAAATCAGGCAAGCATTGGTATGGCACCGTTCGAAGCCTTATATGGACGGCCGTGAAAATGACCAGCTTGTTGGATCGAGTGTGGAGACCGATTAGTGCTTGGTCCAGAAATAATTATGGAAGCTTCCTAGAAAGTTGAAGAAATCAGGAAAAAGATAAAGATGGCACAAGATAGGCAGAAGTGCTACGCTGACAGAAGGAGGAGAGATCTTGAATTCCATGTAGGAGACGAAGTATTTCTGAAAGTGTCGCCTTTGAAGAATGTTATTCGATTCGGAAGGAAAGGGAAGCTTGCTCCCAGATTTGTTGATCTGTTTGAGATTACGGAAAGAGTTGGAACCTTGGCTTATAGAATTGCATTACCAGAAAAGTTTGCTAGTGTTCACAATGCGTTCCACATCTCACATCTCCGCAAATTTGTGCGCGATCCATCTATGACCATCCCTACTGCTCAGTTGGAAGAGTTATTTATCGAGCCTGACTTGACCATTGAGCGGAAGCCACCTCGGATAGTCGATTGTGAGACGAAGCAACTTAGAAGGAAGTCGGTCAATCTCGTTAAAGTCGAGTGGCGCGCAGATGAGCGAGATTGCACATGGGAAACCGAGGATAGTATTCGGGATTCAAGCCCCGAATTACTAATTTCAGGTACAAATTCATTTTTCTTAAATCTATTTTGATCTTCTGCTTGTTCCTTTCCTACTTCTCCCCTTTCGTACCTTTTCCTTTCCTACTTCTCCCGTCTCATACCTTTTCGAGGACGAAAAGTTTTGAGTGGGGAAGATTGTAACGACCCTAAATTTTCGACCCAATTTAAAAAATTTAAATCCTTTATTTAATATAAAATTTTGAAATTTATATACGTTCTCAATTAACGTCCAAACTTTGTATATAAAATGCGTCTAGTTAGTTATGGATATAAGAAAAGTTTCAACGCAAAATATTGCAGTAAATTTCGTTCATGTTTTGATTGTATATCAGTTCATTTTAAACTGCAAAAAACTTATCTCTCGAATCCAAATATTTCTGCGCAGTGATGTTGTAAAAATTTACCTGATCAAGACGTCGCATTTCTTTTCGTCTAATTCCGTCATCGCCTGCTTCATTTAAATTGTTTTGTCAAACGAACAATTTGATCGGCGAAAATTTCGAGTTTTGATAAAACTGTCGTATCGCAATTAACTGTGTACCACTGGAAGCCTCTCCTCGCGTTGATCAAAACGGTATATTCATTTGTACAAATCGGAGCTCGTCGTAAAAATGTTGCGTTAAATTAACCGTTCCAAGCGGACCGGTTAAACAATATTCAGCCCAAAACAAACAGCCCATAGTCATTCAAAAATTTGAAAAATAAATTATGGATGAGGTGCATTCATTTAAGTAGTTGGCTGATAGTACTTGTAGCTTGGAAATTCGAGTGACGTTTCGGAATTCATAGGTAAAATTTATTGCTACAAATTATAAAATAAAAAAAAACGAACATACTGTTCATTCACGAATTGCTATAGGTAAACCTCTCCTCTTCTTCTTCAACTTTATTCCTTCTCCTTTCTCTTTATTTTCTTCACTGATTAAAAAAGTGAACCCACCGAAACCGACCTCCTTCGCTTCGCCCTCCCTTGCGCCCGCCACCCCAACCACAGGTTCACCCCTCCGGCCATCGCAAGCACACCGCACCTCACCTCCGCCCAGTCGCGTGTCACCACCATCCCTCTAGCCGCGCAACCCTCCTACACTAAAACCGACCCCTCTCCCGATGCCAAGTCGCCACCGGCCACGCCATCCCCTCACCCGGGTCGTAGCCATCCGTGCATGCCTCTCCTCTCCGCCTGCACGTCACCTGAACCGAGCTCACCCACACCTCCTCCAGCCATCGAGCACCATATCCACTCACCGCCCCTCCACCACTCCTCTGCACGCACGCGCGGCATCCTTAGTCACCGCCACCGCACCCCAGCCGTCCACTTTCCACGCCGTGCACTACCCTAGTCCGCTGACCTCGCGTGTGCATGCTTATGTATGTAGTCATGTGCATGCATATGTATGAAATGCAGTGTGCGTGCATTGGAGAAGGCGACGATGTGTTCTTCTTTCAAAAAAAAAGATGAAGCAATAGTCTTTGTTTATAAAAAAAAAGAAACAGTTTTCTTGATAAAGAAATGGAACAGTGTCACTTCATGAAAGAAGAAGTGTACTGTTGTTTGAAGTGATTGCTGAACAATATATATATATATATATATATATATATATATATATATATATATATGCAATGTATATATATTTTGTTGCTGGATAGTAACTTTTTTTTCATGTGGTGTATGGCAACAACGGGTTGAAGTTCCATTTGCAGCAGCATCAAAATTCTCAGCTTTCTTCTTTTTCTTCGTCGTTGTTAAGCGCATGTATATAATTTTATAAAATATATATGAGCGTTCATTCTGAAATCAATACCATCTTTCTTTTGTTGATGGTTGCAGTGTTTGATTGTTCGTGTTTGAGCTATGTTGAACCAATTTCATTCGTGCTTCTTCGTGCTTCGCCGTTCATTTTTCTAACCAATAAAGGTGTATTAAATTTCACGACTTATATTCTTATACAATGATAATCAAGTTTGGTTGATAAATGATTGATTGTTTGATGTTGACATTGGACGTTAAATTGTTAATGTATGAAGTGATAAATAATATACAATTGAATTTGACGTAGGATAGTTAACAATTTGAAATTGATATATATGTTGAATTTGATTAAATAAAATTTGTACAATATGACCCCTTTAAATGTCTAAACACGTAGACATATGGTTAGTTATACCTTGAACCATTTGAATTTATGTTGTATAAAGTGATGTAGTATGAAATTGAATAATAGATATCAAATGTTGAACCGCGTAAAATAATAGTGTAATAATCTTTAATCTACATGAAATGATAGTGTAGATTCTAGAAATAAGAATATTAATTTACATAAACAACAATGTAAATTAATACGATTATTTCAGGATTTGTGATGCTCCACCTCTATGCTCACAATAACAAAGAGTGTTAAAAGGAAATACTGTCTGTTATTACGAAGAATAAGGCTGGATAGGAGCGGCCATCCGTAGTTAGGCCTTACATTAGTATTGGTTACCTCGATAGGAGTGGTATATATATTTATTTTTTTCTTTCATCTATTTGTTTATTTACTCCCATCGACATATCCAATTCCAGAATAAAACGAACTACGATGGTTCATAATAGTTCAGGACACATATATAATAATAACACAGATAATATAAAATCTCATATATATATAATTGAAGTCAGTTACAATACATGTGACACAATACATGTGATACAATACAACTATCGACACTGGAAGTTACATATACAAGTCAATATTGTAAATAATATACATGAATACATATCATCCTTTAAAATAACACCAACTACTCCAAAAGATATGAAGAGACTTCATAGCTCAAGCAGCAACCCAAAGCAAGATATCAACAGTCTGTAATAACTCGGTTTGACCCGAGTATTAATTCAAAAGAAAATAATACGCGCCAGTCAAATTGAAACTCAATTATTAATGCACGGAAGCAATAATAATTAAATAATCAAATAGACGACAGTCTCAATAAATCTCGTATATCCAATCCTTCAATAAGAGAATTGGATAACGGTAGATATCAACAGATCAGCATATCCAAATCATCGACAAAGATAAATAGAATGGTTATCAATGAAGATAATTTGTAAACCCCAGACTTGCCTAAATGGCAATTAACAACAAAATCTAATTATTAAATAAATAATTAGAAACACATAATCTAATTATCTAGTAGATGATTAGATAGCAACAAAATAATCAAATTAAACCAAATCAAAATACAATTTCAAAATATTGAATTGGACACACGAAACAATTCAAGCAATTGAAATATCAATTAAAACGTCAATTCTGATAGGGCTGTAGTACACGTTCACGTGCACTGCCTCGCCACTACAGCATATGATTTCATCACAACCCCAAATATTAACAGCAAGTCAAAACAGCAAAGGTCAAGTCACTGCTATCATGACTCAACACAACTGCAAGACCAAACCAAAGCTAATAGTAATACCAAGACATCAACAAGTATGACAGGGATGTGCAAATGTAAGCAAAGAAATGGCACATGTATATGCAGGTCTGAAACCACAAGGGAAATGGTAGCATTCTCATGTATTACAAGTTAAAAGTCAACAAAGTTGGCAGCCACCAATTATGCAATAATACTAATCGGGAAAAATGGAAGCAACAATGCTTATAGGAAATGTACTATGAAACTGGATAATACAAGTGCAGAACTCAACTAGACAGCACAAGTTAATGACATGAACAATGCACAAAGGCTACAACTTCAAGTGAACTATAGTGAAGTACAAACAAAGTGCACCAAAGATGTGGCTACACAGCAACAAAGATCAAGTCACTACTACCATGACTCAACTTAAATGCAAGACTGAACCAACATAACCGCAATTAACAACAATATGATGAAGTTCCAAATCAACATAACTCGGCTAGCTAACTGAACCACAGACCCAACATTTCAACTGACACATATATGCAAGAAAAGATTGCATGTGCAGTAGCCTTATCAGTACACACACATGTACACATATGATGAACTTACTCAACTGAAGTAAAACAAGACTCAAGTGTAATGCACAGTCCAACTACAGTCAACCTGCTCACAAACGACTCAAGACTGCACAATTCAAGAAAGCACCAAACCACAAACAAAAATGCAAAGGCCAGCAACATTGAAATAGATAGAACTGTAGTTCAACTTCAAGTCAAGTGTATATGCATATTAAAGTGCATCTAAAATTAGACTCGACTAATCCGACAGCAAGACCACCAATTTTGTAACAACCCGCATATTTTATGATTGAAAATTTAAATATTTTGTTTAAATATTTTATCTTTAGTTGGATTATAGTCCGAAAAGTTACTTTTTGTATACGATTGAATTTGGACTCGGGACCACTTCCATTAAGTTCAAAACACCGTTTGCGGTCTTTTTAAGTATAAACTTTGATATGTTTGGAGTTAGTGGAATTTTGCTACTTTTTCACTTTGGACTTTGGGTTTGGTTTAGCCCATTAGCCTAAGATATTAATTCTAACTCAACCCCCTTCCCTTCATAACTTCACTTTTATTTCCTAACACTCAAGCTTCATCAAAAATGGAGGAGGGAATGGGAAATTAAAACTCCAAGCTCAAGTTCATTTGCAAATCCAATATCCAACTCCAAATTCAAAGAGAAGCCACTGATTCTTCCTTGCTTTCAAGCTTCTTCTTCATAAATTTTGTGTAAAGGTGAGATTTTTATCTCACATCATTGGTTACAACTATCATTGATTTTTGGTTATGAATTTCTAACACTTATTCATATGCATTTGCTTTTGGTTTAGATTGAATTGGTGAAAATCCCAATTTTTAGCGTTTTGGGTTCAAATCTTTACAAGGATCCTAACTTTGATGAATGAGCACGTTTTTGGTGGTGCACCGAGTAGCCAATACGACCGGGTAGCCGATAGGTGTAATCCCCTAGCGTCCGTGCTCGATCGGTTGCAAATTGAGTGAGTTTTGGCATTTCTGGAGCTTAGGTTGCTCGGCCTGCACACTTGAGATTCTCGGCCTGCATATAGCTTGTTCACCCTTAGGTCATTCGGCAATAACTTGGTCGCTTGCCTTAGGTCGCTCGGCCTGTGTCACTATTTAGGTCGTTCGGCCATGCTAGCTCATTCCAGTTAGGTCGTTCCACTTTAGGTCGCTCGGCTTGTACAACCATTTAGGTCGCACACCTTAGGTCGCTAGGCCTATTTATCACTAGGTCGCGCAACCCTTTAAGTCGCACTGATATATCGCTCGGCCTTCCTGCACCTTTTGGTCGCTTGGCACAGGCTCGTACGACTTTAAGTCGCTCGGCACTAGGTCGCTCACCCTGTTAGGCCGCTCGGCCTTACCACCACATTAGGTCGCACCTCGTTAGGTCGCACCATTGCTTAGCTCGGCCGTGTTAGGTCGCTTACCTCGTTAGGTCGCTCCAATGCTTAGATCGGTTGTGATAGGTGGCTCGCCCTTGGTAAGTCGCACCGCTACTTAGCTCGACCGCGTTAGGTCGATCACCCCCTTGGTCGCGCCCTGTTTGGTTGCGCTAATTTCCTTTGATGAACTATGTTATGTCGCAGGCGTATTTAAACTTGGATGGCTTTGGAATTGATTTCTTTGGATTTTATTCACGTCTTTGAATGTGAATTTTTGTGACTGATTGTTTCTACAATCATTTTTGTGATTTGTCATTTTAAAATATACAAACCTTTACCTCACTCATACGAGAAATCTAATTAAGCGGCTTCGTAAAACAAGTGGTATGAAACGCTTGCGTTTACTTCGTCGGTTAATTCTTGGACTTGTTCGATTGAATCTCTTGTGACAATTTTCGTGTGGAGATCTACAATTTGTTCGTAAAAATTTAAGTTAAGCTAGTGGTTATGGGGCATGAAGCTAATCTTTTATATTTACTAGCTTACTGTGATTGACACTTCTAATGATCGATGATGATAATTTTTGTGATTTAGACTAGCAAATGTGTGATGTCTCTTTGTCCACGAGGGAGACTAAACCCCGTTTCTGTTGAGCTTCGGCTCAAATTTGGTGGGATAGCGACCCATGGTCTTTAGGCTGTTTTGTGGAGCTTTGGCTCAAAATTAATGGTTAGCAACTGTGGAATAGCGTTCCATTTTGTGATACACGTCTTGGCGAGTTTTCATGCTCCCGTTTTGTGATAGGCCTCTCCTTTTTGTGATTTTTGGATTTCCATTGATGATTTCTAGAACTTGTGTTTCACTAATTTTAGTGATTTTCATTGATACGAGTTATCAATATTTGTGCATTCATTAAATTTGTGTGTCCTTTACTTTTTGTGAATGAAGATATTGAGCATGACATTCCTTTTGATCTTTGAGAAGATTCTGGTGATATTGATTAATCTCTTGTTGATTTTCAATTTCATACTTATCACAATATGGCTTTATGGTTATCATATGTTATGTCATATCTCTTATTCTATATCATTTTATCTGATATTTATAGCTAGACTGATCCGTTTATTATTTTCTTATAAATAATACTCGAGTCAAACCGAGATGTTATAGGTGCTTCTGCTTGACTTCCCTTCTAGGATTTTCATCCTGACTTTTGGCTAACTACTTAGACTAGTAGTTTTTGTTGTATACATTTGAGATATAGACTCTTTGATATATCCATATTCTTTTGTATAGCACTTGTAGCTATTCTTTTGTGACATTATGGATCTTGTTTGACCACTACTCTGATGTACACTTTCGAGTGTTATACATTCATATCTATTTCCGCCTTTGTGATATGGATGTCTGTGACTGATTTGTGTTATGTTTACTTCTATGTTTGTTTCCGAAGAATATATATAGCCACTGTGTAGTAGCTTTGCGTTTGCATCGTTATGTCGGATTTCCCTCCTGAAACCAAATGCATGTTGTACTATCTGACATATCGGTGCTCGCACAAAGCAATTACACGGATGGTCGCTCATCAACAGCCTTATTCTCCACGCTAGTTGACGGCATTATATCTGTAGTGTGCTTGGCTAGCGTGGGTATAGAGGTGGGGCGTCACAGCTTGGTATCAGAGCCAAACTTCAGAACAATGTAGAATAATCTAGCAAGGATCATCGTCCTAAGTCCATCTTAGGAATTGTGCTTTAGGATTTATTTTGAGTCTTCGTACCGATTCATCCTATTTTCTCTATGATTCCTTGTTTATCTATCAAGATTGCTTGATATTCATTTGGTGAATAACCATTTTCTTCTTCCTTCTTTTTTCTTAAGGAAGAGAAATGGTTAGACCTGGCCGTCCCAGCGCCAGTCAATCTTGTGCTACTCCCCAAGATGGAGTATTTATGTCTGCTCAACAGCTTCTTGATCTAGTAAGGAATGCTCAAGCAGCCGGATCTAATCCGGAGTCTACTCACCCTAGGTCTGGATTTGCACATTTGTGCAGCGGTTATACCAATTTGGGTGGAAAGCCATTCAAAGGTTCTGAAACCATTATTGAAGTCCAGGCTTGGCTGAGATCGTGCAATCGAATCTTCTCTCGCATGAATCTTATTGACCTTCACCGTGTTCAGGTGGCCTCTAGTATGCTCCAAGAAAGAGTATTAGATTGGTATGAGCTTCTGATTTCTGAAATAAATGAAGCGGATCTTACTTGGGAGAAATTCCGGGAATGCTTCGAATTAAAATTTGTGCCAGAAGCTGAGAAGGTGACTTTGGCTCGCCGATTCATAGACCTTGTTCAAGGTGAATCTTCCGTGACAGACTATGTCGCATCATTTGAGTCACTTTCTAAATACGGGGTCGAATACATAAACACCCCATTGAAGAAGAACCAAAGATTTGTCTATGGCTTGAATAAAAATCTTAATAAGCCATTACTTCTAAAGTTAGAAGTTTCTTTTGATCAACTCGTCGATATTGCTCTTCGTCTTGAAGAGGCAGATAGGGAGAGTGATGTTGAAGTCACGGGTGCCAAACCAAACTTCAACAACAAGAAAAGGCCTAATAAGTTCAAAGGTCCTTATCCTAACAATAAGAAAGGGAAGCAAGCCCCTCCGGCAACTAAGACTTCTATCTCAAGTGGTGGGCAATGCTACAACTGTGGTTCTAAGGACCATTATGCGAACAAGTGTTCAAAGTCTCGTACTTGTCGCTATTGCAAAAGCCCGGATCATTATTTATCTTCTTGTCCCAGACTTCAAAATAGGAAGGAAGGAAAGCTTAATGTTGCTCAAGCCCCTGGCAACACATCTCGTGGTAAAGGTATTTCTCATTCTACCTTGATGGCATTATTTTATTTCGTGATCGTCCTATTCGAGTTCTTTTTGATACGGGTGCGTCCCATTTTTTATATCAAAAGAACTTGTTGATACTTTTTCTTTGGATGTTTTGTGTTTAATGACTTCTTTGAGAATTGCGAATCCAGTTGGTGGATCCGCAACAAATAAGTTTATTGTGTAAAGATGTCGAGATTATTTTGTGTGATTTTTCTTTCCGAGCCGATTTGCATGTTATGCGCTACTTAGGCTTTGGAATGATTTTGGGAATGGATTGGCTTAGCCTCTATGAAGCCCAAATCCTATGTCCTGAGCGGACTATTTATCTTCGACATCCTCAATCTGTTAAGCAGATTTCTATAGATCTTAAAGATTCGGATTCCAGCTTGGTTGCATCTTTATATTCTTTAAATCCTCATGATGACGATAATGATGATGAGGAAGATATTATTTCTCTTATTCACGTTGTTCGTGAATTTTTTGACATATTTGAACCCGTTTTAGGATTACCACCTAAGCGAGCAATTGAGTTCAAAATTAATCTCATCCCAGGAGCTCAGCCTTTCACTCATCCTCCTTATCGTATGTCCAATAAAGAAAATGAGGAGATGCGCAAACAATTATCCGAATTGGAGACAAAGCAATTTATTTGCTCTAGTTCCTCTCCTTGGGGAGCTTTGGCTATTTTTTTGAAGAAATCCGATGGTACACTTAGGCTTTGCGTTGACTACCGCAAGCTTAATGATCTTACAATTAAGAATAAATATCCTTTACCTCGGATTGATGATCTTTTCGATCAACTTAGTGGTGCTAGAGTCTTTTCACAATTAGACTTAGCTACCGGTTTTCATCAGCTTCGTATTGTAGAGGATAGTATTCCTTTGACATCGTTTCATACTCGTTATGGATCTTATGAATGGCTTGTTATGCCATTTGGTTTAACGAATACTCCAGCTTATTTCGTTGACCTTATGAATCAAGTTTTCAAAGACTTCCTTGATCGGTTTGTTCCCATCTTTATTGATGATACTCTTGTGTATTCAAAAACCGAGGAGGAGCATGAAAAGCATCTTCAGATAGAGTTGGAAACTCTTAGGAGCAATCAATTGAAAGCAAAATTTTCTAAATGCCACTTTTGGCAATCTCGGGTGAAATTTCTCGGTCATATCATTTCTGAATCTGGAATTTCCATAGATCCTTCAAAGATTGAAGCGATTCAAAATTGGAAGAGACCGGAGAGTGTGACGGGGATTCGTAGTTTTCTTGGATTGGCAGGTTATTACCGCCGTTTCATAAAGGACTTTTCCAAAATTTCCGTGCCTCTTACTAGTTTGACAAAGAAGGGAGTTAAATAAATTTGGTCGGACAAATGTGAAGCTTCTTTTTAGAAATTAAAATAACTCCTTTCCGATGCTCCCATTCTTGTGATTCTCAAAGGAAATCAAGATTTTATTGTTTATACCGATGCTAGTCACGTTGGTTTGGATGCCATTCTTATGCAAAGAGAACGTTATATAGCTTACGCTTCTAGGCAATTGAAGCCTGCTGAGACTAGATATGCCACTCATGATTTAGAGCTCGCGGCTATTGTTTTTGCCCTTCGTATTTGGCGTCATTATCTTTTGAGAGAAAAATTTATTCTTTACACTGATCATAAATCCTTGAAATATCTATTTTCTCAAAAGGAACTTAATTTGCGTCAACAACGTTGGCTCGAATTTCTCGCAGCTTATGGTCTTGATATTCTTTATACCCCAGGAAAGGGAAATCGTGTTGCCGATGCACTTAGTCATAAGCAACAAGCGGTTGTTTCTATGATGATATCCGAATGGAATGATCTCGAAATTCTATCCACTTGTGAGATTCGAGATCGTGTTTCTGATTTGTGTTCATCTCTTGTTTTATGTAGCCTTGAGGCTCATCCTTCTCTTTTAGACCGCATTCTTGAAGCTCAAAAGCTAGATCCCGAATTGGCTCTTCTTGGCCAAAATTTTAGAGACAAAATTGATATTGAAGGTTTGAAAGACGTTGATATTGATTCTCGTGGCGGTATTCGAAAATTTGGTAGACTTATCATGCCAAATATCAGTAATCTTCGTAAAGACATTTTAGAAGATTCTCATCGTTCTAAATTTACCATTCATCCCGGTAGTAGTAAAATATACACAGATATGAAGCGACTTTATTATTGGGAGGGAATGAAATCTGATATTGCTAACTTTGTTAAGTGTTGCATGACTTGCCAACTTGTCAAGGCTGAACATCAAAGGCCTGGAGGGTTATTGCAACCTTTAGAAATTCCACTTTGGAAGTGGGATCAAATTTCCATGGATTTTATTGACGGCCTTCCCCGTTCTCGGTTGGGTCATGATAGCTTATGGGTGATAGTTGATAGACTTACGAAATCCGCCTATTTTATTCCCATTCGGTCCAATCGAACCATTCCTCTCTTAGACAAACTTTTTATCAAAGAGATTGTAAAACTACATGTAGTCCCTACTTTTATTGTTAGTGATCGTGATCCATTGTTTACCAGTGGATTTTGGAAGAGTCCTCAAAAAGCTTTGGGAATGAAGCTTAATTTTAGCACTGCTTATCATCCCCAGTCCGATGGAAAAACCGAGCGTGTGAATCAAACTCTTGAAGATCTTCTTCGTGCATGTGTTCTTGATTTTGGTGGAAGTTGGGAAGATCATATTTTTCTTGTCAAGTTTTCCTATAACAATAGCTTCCAATCTAGTATTGGTATGGCACCTTTCGAGGCACTCTATGGAAGGCCATGCTGATCTCCTTCTTGTTGGCTTGTGGCCGGTGAGAAGCTGGTTTTAGGTCCAGATTTTATTCGTGATTCCACAGAGAAGATTGACCTTATTCGTCATAGGATGAAAGAAGCCCAGAGTGGAAAAAAATCCTATGCGGATAACCGAAGAAGGAAATTAGAATTTTCTGTGGGAGATCTTGTGTTTATCCGTGTTTCACCTATGGAGGGTGTGATCGTTTCAGTCGATCAGGAAAATTGGCGCCTTGATATATTGGGCCATTTCCTATCACCGAACGTATTGGTTCTGTGGCTTATCACCTTTTATTACCGGCTCAGTTTTATGCTATGCATGACGTGTTTCACGTTTCTCAATTGCGGAAATGCCTTCAAGATTCCGATTCTATTATTGAGCCCGGTGTTGTGGAAGAAATTGAAGTTTCGCCTAATTTAACTTATGAGCAACATCCTATTCGAATTATTGCTTCGGAGGTCAAGCGCCTTCGAAATAAAGATGTTCCGCTTGTTAAAGTTCAGTGATCCTCAAATCCTAAGGATTACTCTTGGGAATCTAGAGAGTTCATCGAGCGAACACATCCAGACTTACTTTCCCGTACTCTTTGAGGTGAATTTCTTATTTCAAATTCCTTTTGTGTTGATATGCTTTCATGGTTGTTACCAAATATTTTCTTCTTAAATATTGCGAGGACGCAATTTCTTTAAGGAGGAGAGTCTGTAACAACCCGCATATTTTATGATTGAATATTTAAATATTTTGTTTAAATATTTTATCTTTAGTTGGATTATAGTCCGAAAAGTTACTTTTTGCATACAGTCAAATTTGGACTCGGGACCACTTCCATTGAGTTCAAAAAGCCGTTTGCGATCTTTTTAAGTATAAACTTTGATATGTTTGGAGTTAGTGGAATTTTGCTACTTTTTCACCTTGGACTTTGGGTTTGGTTTAGCCCATTAGCCTAAGCTATTAATTCTAACTCAACCACCTTCCCTTCATAACTTCACTTTTATTTCCTAACACTCGAGCTTCATCAAAAATGGAGGAGGGAATGGAAAATTAAAACTCCAAGCTCAAGTTCATTTGCAAATCCAACATCCAACTCCAAATTCAAAGAGAAGCCATTGATTCTTCCTTGCTTTCAAGCTTCTTCTTCATAAATTTTGTGTAAAGGTGAGATTTTTATCTCACATCTTTGTCTATAACTATCATTGATTGTTGGTTATGAATTTCCAACACTTATTCATATGCATTTGCTTTTGGTTTGGATTGAATTGGTGAAAATCCCAATTTTTAGTGTTTTGGGTTCAAATCTTTAAAAAGATCGTAATTTGATGTTTGAACACGTTTTTGGTGGTGCACCGGGTAGCCAATAGGCGTAATCCCCTAGCGTCCGTGCTCGATCGGTTGCAAATTGAGTGAGTTTTGGCATTTCTGGAGCTTAGGTCGCTCGGCATGCACACTTGAGATTTTCGGCCTGCATATAGCTCGTTCACCCTTAGGTCGTTCGGCAATAACTAGGTCGCTTGCCTTAGGTTGCTCGGCCTGTGTCACCATTTAGGTCGTTCGGCCATGCTAGCTCATACCTGTTGGGTCGTTCCACTTTGGGTCGCTCGGCTTGTGCATCCATTTAGGTCGCACACCTTAGGTCGCTAGGCCTATTTATCACTAGGTCACGCAACCCTTTAAGTCGCACGGATATACCGCTCGGCCTTCCTGCACCTTTTGGTCGCTTGGCACAGGCTCGTACCACCTTAATTCGCTCGGCACTAGGTCGCTCACCCTGTTAGGTCGCTCGGCCTTACCACCACATTAGGTCGCACCTCGTTAGGTCGCACCATTGCTTAGCTCGACCGTGTTAGGTCGCTCACCTCGTTAGGTCGCTCCAATGCTTAGATCGGCCATAATAGGTCGCTCGCCCCTGGTAAGTCGCGCCACTACTTAGCTCGACCGCGTTAGGTCGATCACCCCCTTAGGCCGCGCCCCGTTTGGTTGCGCCAATTTCCTATGATGAACTATGTTATGTCGCAGGCGTTTTTACACTTGGATGGCTTTGCAATTGATTTCTTTGGATTTTATTCACGTCTTCGAATGTGAATTTTTGTGACTGATTGTTTCTACAATCATTTTTGTGATTTGTCATTTTAAAAATATACAAACCTTTACCTCACTCGTACGAGAAATCTAATTAAACGGCTTCGTAAAACAAGTGGTACGAAACGATTGCGTTTACTTCGTCGGTTAATTCTTGGACTTGTTTGATTGAATCTCTTGTGACAATTTTCGAGTGGAGATCAATAATTTGTTCGTAAATATCTAAGTTAAGCTAGTGGTTATGGGACATGAAGCTAAGCTTTTATATTTACTAGCTTACTGTAATTGAGACTTCTAATGATCTATGATGATCATTTTTGTGATTTAGACTAGCAAATGTGCGATGTCTCTTATTCTGCGAGGGAGATTAAACCCCGTTTTTGTGGAGCTTCGGCTCAAATTTGGTGGGATAGCGACCCAAGGTCTTCGGGACGTTTTGTGGAGCTTCGGCTCAAAATTAATGGTTAGCAACCATGGAATAGCGTTCCATTTTATGATACACGTGTTGGCGAGTTTTCATGCTCCCGTTTTGTGATGGGCCTCCCCCTTTTTTGATTTCTGGATTTCCATTGGTGATTTTTAGAACTTGTGTTTCACCAATTTTAGTGATTTTCATTGATATGTGTTATCAATATTTGTGCATTGGTAAATTTGTGTGTCCTTAACTTTTTGTGAATGAAGATACTGAGTATGACATTCCTTTTGATCTTTGAGAAGATTCTGGTGATATTGATTAATCTCTTGTTGATTTTTAATTTAATACTTATCACGGTATGGCTTTATGGTTATCATATGTTATGTCATATCTCTTATTCTATATCATTTTATTTGATATTTATAGCTAGACTGATCCGTTTATTATTTTCTTATAAATAATACTTGGGTCAGATCGAGATGTTATAGGTGCTTCTGCTTGACTTCCCTTCTGGGATTATCACCCTGACTTTTGGCTAACTACTTAGATTAATAGTTTTTGTTGTATACATTTGAGATATAGACTCATTGATGTATCCATATTCTTTTGTATAACACTTGTAGCTATTCTTTTGTGACATTGTGGATCTTGTTTGACCACTACTCTGATGTACACTTTCATGTGTTATACATTCATATCTATTTCCGCCTTTGTGATATGGATGTCTGTGATTGGTTTGTGTTATGTTTACTTCTATGTTTGTTTTCGAAGAATATATATATCCACTGTGTAGTAGCTTTGTGTTTGCATCGATATGTCAGATTTCCCTCCTGAAACCAAATGCATGTTGTACTATCTGACATATCGGTGCTCGCACAAAGCAATTACACGGATGGTCGCTCCTCAAAAACCTTATTCTCCGCGCTAGTCGACGGCATTACATCAGTAGTGTGCTTGGCTAGCGTGGGTATAGAGGTGGGGCGTCACAAAGTTCAACAGTCGAGCATCATCAACAAAGTGTTATAACAGTCAAGACAAAATGGCTGGAGTCATGAAACAGCAAGTGAAATCGAACAGGGTTGAAAGTCAAACAAATTCAACATCGTAAAATCAAGTGATAGCCGAAGACAACAAGAAATCTGACAAGTCAAAAAATCATCAACATCGAACAAAATCGACCTGCTGAAATATATCAATTGACAAATTCAAATAATTGTAGATTGAATTAGATGTGAGTGAAAATCACTCACCTCATTTCGAAGCAAAGACGAACTCAATCAAGCAGCCGTAAGCATCTCAAGAGACGATCAACTAATAAACAAGGAAATCGAGTTGAATCGAGCATTTGTAGTCGACATCATCAAATTACCAAAAACCCTAATTTCTGAAGAAAGAACGAGAGCAGCCATTTTCGTTTGTTTATTTTAAGGCTTGCGAAAATGAATCTAGGGAGGACAATAACCGGTATTTACTTAATACAACCCAGCACCAATAATAAAACGCGGGCCAAATTTTTTTTCTAAAGCCCACACGACATGTAACAAACTTTTGAAAAGAATTTCAACCCGATTCAAAACTCCCAACAGCAATTAGCCAGCATAATTATGCATCTAATGACGATAATTAACCGGCGCAAAGCCTCGGGTTGTTACAAGATTGTTTAAATAAATTATTGGATTATTATTGATTGTTGTTATTGCTTGTTTATTTACTTTAACACCGTCGCAGTTATCACAATGCAAGTTCCCTTTACTATGTTTTGATTTTGAATTGAAATGGAATCGGGTTGAAATGATAAATACCAAAATAAAAAAATTAACTTAGGATAGACAATTAAATAAAAACCCGATTGGTCAAATAATTCGATTTAAATAAATAAATAAAGATTTTATTTGAATGAAATAATAAGGGTTTTTAAATGAAGTTTGAAATTTGAATTCTAATGAAATTTAAATGTTATTATTTAGTAATTTGAAACAAAATATTAACAAAGTGTTGATAAAAGAATGTTGTTTAATTTATTGAATTAAGTGTTGAAATTATTTAATAATTAAATAAAATTGAATTATTTAATAATTAAATAAAATTTTATTATTTAATAATAAAATAAATTGAATTCTTTAATAAGTGAAACTGAGTTTCTTTGATTGTGAAATTGAGTTTCTTTAATAATTAAGTTTTGAAATTTGTTTAAATTAAATAAGTAAATAAATGAAATTTAATTTCTTTAATAAGAAATAAAATGTGATTTATGGAAATTAATATGAGACTTGTAATTTAAAGAATTTAATTTGATGAATTTAATTTAATTAAATTTATAAGTTTTGATATAATGAAGGTAAACTTAAGTGATTGATTTAATGAATTAGAATTCAATTGGAATTATTTTGAAGGGATAAAATTTCTTAATTTAAATGATTACTGAATGAATCATCAATGAATCTAAATTGTTTTGAATTTTAAATTAACTTAATTTAAATGATTATGCAATGAAACCTATATATGAATTTAAATCATTATTTGAATTTGTTTTAAATTAAAATTGAAATTGAATTATAGAGTTTTGAAATGGTAAATTTGGAAGTTTTGAAACGTAAATTATGGAAATTGATATAGAAAGACAAATGAAACGTTGGCTTTTAAAATTCAAAGAGAAATTGAAATTGATTTGGTTTTGAAAAATATTAAACAACCAATCGGTGTAATAATTACGAAAGTTATTAAAGAGACGGAATCGGTTAGGGACATACTCACTGTCTAAACCGAATACCACTTTAATAACTATACGCGGAGTGTGATCCAGAATGAAGTGGTTGGAATGATGTATGTTGACGACTGAAGAAAGAGAACGATAATGGATGACCTTGACACTTGTGTCAAATTGGAAGTGACTAAAACAGGAGCCGTGCCTGGCCAAATGGTGTTAGCTACCTCGAGCGAACACATTTCTTCGTAAACTACTCATTACTTGTTATTGATTGGTGCGCACCCTTGAATTTGGAGTATTGTTTCGCGTGGTTGCGATCGTTGCGGCGATGCATTGTCACTAGTCCAGATCAGGCAAATGGTAGTTTCACTACCTTGAGTACTGCCTCATGTTCCTTGTCATACTTGTATCCCTACTTGTATCCCTATACGCGACCACTACGTTTTGTTTTTGCATTATACCCATGGAGTACTCCGGGATATCCCACTAGTTTACGGTGGAGTTTATAGTGCTGTATAGATTATAATGCTATATAAATGTGTTAAGGGGAACAATGGTAACGCCTTATCACTATTTTGATATTTATTTTACTGTTAGGAATTATCTACTTAGCGTACACTACTATATATATAGATAGTTTAATGGATCCTGAAAGATGTTATTCCATTCATCTTTGAGTTATTGTTATTCAAATTTGAAACATATTATCCGTATAAGAATATATGTCCTGACTCGAGTGTTTGTTTATGCTTATGCTTGGGTAAGTTTGAGGATTTCTGTTGCTATGCTGCTTGGGAGCTGAAGACTTGAAGACTTTTATTTATCTTTATCTTTACCAGTATTGCTCTTTTCTACTTTGATTATTATCGGACATCTATGTATTTCTATTTCACTATTTGCTTGAGACCTTGTTGTATTTAATTAGTAGCTTCATGAACAACTATTATGACATTGTTGTAATTCCGCTGCATTATTCTGTTATGTTGTAACTCTGTGATTCTACGATGATTCTCATTTATATACATATACTCCATTAATGATTCGTTTTTTGTACTATTTAAGTTGACATGTGTGGATTATTATCAATTTAAATGGTCCAAATATTCCGGTTGTTACATCGAGCTTCCTAGAAGCTGTCCCTTGTATTAGGTATTTTTGAATTTATTTTTATCCTTCGTTTCAATTTTCATTTAATGAAATTATATGTAGATAAAAGCTGTTAAATTTATATGAAGTTTAAAATAGAAAAATCTATTCAGCAGGGATGGCTGTAGTTTTATTTTTACTTTCATACATATATATGCTGAAAAAATGGAAAATACATATAAATAAACATGATTTAAATGTGAACGGCTAGGTAATGATTTATCTTTAATTAAATTTAATTAAATGTGTTTTAAAACAGAAAATGCATATGCGTGCAGAAAAGGGTACAACATATAGAAAATATAAATAGAAATTTTAAAATAGTTGGTAGTTTATTTAAAGTAAGATTTTGGAAAAGAAAAATATATAAAAGTTATATAAAGACAAGATTTTTAAATAGCTTATTTTTATAAGCAGTTTGAAATTAGAAAATAAGTGTGGATTTTAAGTTACTTGAAAGTGATGAACGTATTTTTCTACATTTTAAACCCTTTGTTTCATATATTTTTATTTTAATAAAGCGGTATTATGTGGGCATTTTGTTGTTGTCAGGACCCGTAAATCCGTACTCCTTGAATAGACACTAATCTCCATTGATTAACTCAAGGTGAACGAAAATACGAACACTGAGGGTTTTAAGAAAGAAGAAAGAGGTAGAAGAAGAGAGAAAGAAAAACAGAACAGAAAGAACAACAAAACAACAACAGAATCTCACAATTCGCAGCGGAACAACATATAATAGATAAATGAATAATCTTTAAATAAAGAACTATATCAGTTATTACATCTCATTATATTACATTACATCAAATCATCAGAGTGTATAACAACATACAACAATGCAGCGGAAAAAGAAATACTATATACTAGTATACGCCACTCTATCCAGCTTGCCTCCTGCAACTCCAGAATATCCTGATAAACCTGAACTCTTGACTGCCCGTGTGAAAAATTGGTGGGCACCCAGAGTTTAGGAAGGAAAACAATAAACTCCGAGTCAGTCATGTGACTGGTGTGAGAACTCAAAACAGTTTATTTTCTTTAAATAAAAATAGAGGAACATCTTTAAAATAGATTCGCAATGCTTTTAAAAATGAGACTACCATAAGGCCTCCCGCACACACACACATGCAAACGCAGAATCGGAGGAGATTTCTCCTTATGATAGTCAAAGATGCTTGATACGCATTTAAAATAACATTTGATATTATTACTAGTGCATAGTGTAGAGAAATTATTTCAAAAGTAAAGATATAAATCTTAGCCAACATACGACCATTATCGTATGCCTACTATAGCTACTATCCAAACAGTGGTGACCACCATAAGTGAATAGCAGGTTCTACAACTAATACCGTACAAGTTTCGTATTGAGAATTGGATTTCCAACAAATGGTCAGGCCAAGGAACTTCCCATTGCCACATGAGAATGCCTCTGGATGGACATCCCCGAGAACCAAACCGGATCTCTACCAACACAAGGCCGGGTTACCCCTAACTGGGTAACAACTGACCGAATATGCCATCCCCCGGTCCTTTGGGACCTTTATCCGAGAGCTCTCTAATCAATTCACACAATCATAAAAACAAAGTGTTTCAACATGAGCAAGTATCTGGGCTCCATACCATGATAACACCCTTTTCCAGAAGGAAATGCACATATCCTAAAGGGCGCTACCCCTCATAACCTTGCCGCGTCTTTCCTGTTTTGACCATTTCCGGGATGTGAGGCTCGACGAATTCACGTCCACAAAAACATACTTTATACAAAAGCCATGCTTTGGGTCAACAAATGATCAACACAATGATCACCAGGATAGACGATCAAATAAATGATCCTATCGCAAATAATCAACACAATGATCATTTCAGCATCACTCAGCATGTCACATTACCAAACTGGGAATATATCGCTGATAACTTCAACTATATAACCTCTGAGCTCGTACGTCTCAGAGAAGGGTGTTAAGCTAAAAGAATAAATTCTCCGCCACCACAGAAATATATTTGAAAGAAATCGGCTTTATATCTCAACTTGTAATGTCAGACACACAATCCATACAAGTCTGTTCCGGGCTCGAACAGAACCGAAGGCACTTACAAAGAAGTCCTTGAAATCCGGATATTCACTAATCACGTTCGGACTTCCCATCACATATGGAGTCTCTATACCGGGGACCATTCGATGCAAAGACATTCGACAAGAAACCCTTTCGTTTTCGAAAATATCCGGTCTTCAACACCGGTCTTCGAATGCAATTCATAACGACGTATCACATATTCGGAATGGGTTATACGACCCCATGATCCTTTCCCGGTTAACCCGAATAGTGAGCGCTTATTTTAAAAATAAGTGTGGCATTCAATTTCAAACAAATCACAACATGTACCATTTAAGGTAAATATCGATAGTCGGTTATTGAACTATCAATAGATATGCCAACATCACCAGATTCCAAATAATTTTTCAAATTATTTATTTTCCAAAATATCTTTAGAAGATATAAACTTTCCATACTTCAAAAATAAATCGATATTTATTTTTAAACCTATTTTCCCAATTCCATTTATAAATTCTATATTGAATTTATATTCCAAAATATTCATGAATATACAATTTCTATTATTCATTTCCAATTTATCTTCAGAAAGATAAATTCTCAAAACTTTACATTTCTCATTGGAAA
The DNA here is from genome assembly GCA_030765085.1 of Allium cepa. Classification (NCBI taxonomy): domain Eukaryota; kingdom Viridiplantae; phylum Streptophyta; class Magnoliopsida; order Asparagales; family Amaryllidaceae; genus Allium; species Allium cepa. The sequence continues at coordinate 865,477,428 of CM060943.1, read as the reverse complement.
AACAATTTCCATACTTATTTATTTTATAAGTAATCCACAAATTTATTTATTTTCAACCTTGGAAAATATTCCATATATTCTAATCGAAATTAAGTATATATTTCATTCTTTAAGGAAATCATTCACTTAACCATATTTATTTGGGCCAAAACGAATGTTGCGTAGAACATCGTTACGACAACCCAAAATCACTAGTATAGGGATTCGAAATAAAATAGATATATAAATCCCAATACTATACAAAACATTTCCTTTCGGAAACCATCTATTATAACAATAGTGTTATAATCTACCATTTCCTTTTATTTTCTCGAAAACATCTATTTCAACAATAAATGTTGAAATCTATGGTTTCAAATCTCAACATATTTTAAAACATCATTAGATCGTTTTAATTATATTTCAAATATCACTTCCAAAATAATTTCTTTAACATAATATTCACTATTCAAAAACGTGAATATACCTTGTTAATAAATTTCATCACTTCTATTCATTTTAGTTTAAGGAATTATTCACTGTCTAAAACATGAATATAACTCCATAAATAAATTAGAACAATTTACTTATCAAAATAAGTCATTTTGAATTTATAAAACAATGTTTATAAATTTCATTTCTATTTATTTCACAACAACTTCCTTTTACAAATTTCCTTTATAAATATATTCAATTTTATATCTCAATGATATACTAAAATTTCATATTATAAGTCAAACACTTATAATTTATTTGTTTATAAATCGTTCCTCTAAACTTCACAAATCTATAAATCTTATAACTTCTAAGATTCATTTATTTATCCACATCTATTTCCTAAATAACTTTATAAAATTTATTTGTAAAATTTATTTATAACTTCACCTTTATAATTCTATAAATTCCATTCATTAGTGAAATTCATTCACAATTCTTTCTAATACTTATAAAAGCTCGTTTTATAATTCCAATATTTTTAATTTACAAATATCAATTTGTAAATCTTTTATATAAATCAATTTATATCATTCTTTTGACATCTTTAAACTTCTTTAAAATTTCACCATTTTCTTTTATTTATAAAAAAAATCAAATTTCATAAATCCTATTTTTAAACTTTTTATAATAGATTCAAAAATCTCAGTTTAAACTATTTTATAAAATCATCAATCCCATATTTTCAAAAATCAATTTTTTTTTTTAACTATATTTCTCAAAAATATAATTTTTATAACATTAAAAATTATAACGTTTATTTATTATAATGGATCAATTCCAAAAAAATATTTAATAAACGTATAATTCCAAAAATCCTTTTAGAAATTAAAATCGTTGTTTTTAAATTTCAAAATTTGGATCCGATGATGCAACACATCAATAGTCAATCACGATTTTCCAATATCATATATCGATATGATAAACAATCAAACATCACAATATTTAAAATCAATAAATATTTGTGAGGAATCCAGTTGGATCCCTCCAACCTGTTTCCCTGCATCCATAGACATTAGCACAATACCATTCCGTTTCAAGACGGAATATCGCGGTATATGGGATTTTATAAATATATATATCCGCTTACTAACGGCGCATAGGGTCTCATCCGCTAAAAGAAAATGCGGGAAATCAATCAACTGCAATATATACATATGCCAATATATATATATTGCTATGTATATAATATAATACCAATTCCACTTCGAGGTGGAATATCGCGGTATATGTGTGTAATAAATAACCTCCGCTTACTAACGGCGTATAGGGTCTATTCACATCCAATATATATATAACAATCATCATTCAAGCATTCAATCAACACAGTCAATAAATTTTAAATTTAACTATTTAAAATTTAAAGATACAATAAAATTCCTTTTGAGTGAGAAGTTCTCACCTTTTATTCCCGTTTGCCATCCACTTCCAATTCAACTTGTTTTCTTCATTTATACCTTGTATAAATATTTATACAATTTATTAATATTCGAAAAATTCAAATCACCAATTATCGTTCAATAGATTTAATTTTTAACTAACTAATTCCTTTTTAAAACAATTTCTCTTCAATGGTTTAAATTGTTTAACGATTTTAAATTTTTGAACAAATCTAACAATCAATTTTTTTCTTTCTTAAAAAAAAATTATTTTCTTTGTTTAATAAATTTATTTTAACTAAAGGTTACAATTTTAAAAATTAAATCTTTTCCATTCAATTTGCTTCAAAGGATTTCTTTTTAATACTTTGCTTTACCAAAATTAAATTCAGACTATCTTTTAATTCAAACAACATTTTCTTTCATAAAATATCCTTTAGTACTTAATTATCCATTTTTCCAAAAATAAATAATATTTTCTTTTGATAATTTTATTTAACTAATTATTTCATCTCAAGTTAATGATTTTTATTTTTAAACTAAAAATTTATTTTTACTTTAAATTAATATCTTTAAATTGATTGCTTTGAATAAATTTGTTTAACCCCAAGTTTAAATTTAAAAACTAAATTCCTTTTTAAAAAATTGTTTTTGGCTTTCAAACGATTTCTCTTTAATATTTTGATTTAACAAAAATTAAATTCAAAACTATTCTTTATAAATTCCAAATCTTTATTATATATAATCTTTGGACAAATCACATAATTAATTTCCATTCGCTGTATTTAATTTACCAAAAGTTTAATTTAAACTATATTTCCATTAAATAAATCTTTCACTTAATAAATTTCCATTTGATAAATTTCGTTAAGTGACTAGAACAATTTCTTTTTAACGGATTTATTTAACTAAAAATTTTATATAAACTAATCTCTTTTAATAGATTATATTTTATTTTCCCTTACAAATTTTATTTATTTTCCTTCTAACTTAACTATAAGTTTTCTATTTCTTTTAATAAAACTTACTCATATTTACTTATAATATGATATATTATTTCTTCTACTCCAATTACTAAAAAAAAAAATTTATTTAAGATTAACTGCATATATATAAATTTTAGTTAAAACAACTGTAAATAAATTTCTTTATCTGCTTGCAATTTATTTCTCAACAGTAAATTATTAAATTTCAAAATCGAATTGTAAACTAAAGAATACCTTATTGCATCTCACGCGAACCTCACGGCGTCGCGCCTCTGCCTGATGTTGCCGCCGCACGTTTCCCCTTGCTCGTACTCGAGTGGCACGACCCCACTGCCTCAATGTCGCGCAACCCTCCCTATCATCAAGTTGTCGCCGTCGCCACGCTGTCGCGCCGCCGTCTACTCCACGCGCCCAACAAACGCGTCGCCTCCTGCTCTGCGCCCTCCACCTATGCGTGACTCCCCCATGACGATAGCCCTAAATCGCGACGCACCCATCGACATCCTCCACGCCTCGCGCCTACGTCCCCCCCTCCATCGTGCGCCGCACCATCGCGCCTCCCAATTTCAATCGCGACGTGCCTCAATCGCGAGTCGCCTTATCTGCCGCCTCCATTATCGCGCACGCGCGATTCCCCTTTTTTTTTTATTTTGCTTTGAATCTGAAGAGAGGATCGGCCATTTTAAATTTCGTGAATATAAATAAGAAGAGGGGAATACGAAGGTTGGCTTCGGCATTGATTTGTGAATGAATCTGAGGAGAAAGGGGAAGGTATTTAAAACGTGAAAGAGTATGGTTTGCACGATCTTTACCACGACGTAACCAAGATTTTAGGCGTGATTCTAGGATGCTGTCGTTAATTTATAAATTTAAATTTAAATTGAATTCCATTTAAATCCGCAACGCGTTTTCTCAACGTACGCTCACATATTAACTCCGAAAAATACGAAATTTGAAATCCGAGAATAATTCAATATTACGGACCCAATGGAACTGGTTTCGTCGAATTCCGAGATTGTGCCTCGGAAGGCTATTTTTAAATATCGATTCGAACGATTAAATTTCAAAACTGAACATTTCATTTTAAATTTCAATTCTGAAGCTTCTAAAATCTTCAATATTATCAATATGAATTTTACAAGCCTTTGAAATATTTTTAATTGGCTTAAAATTGAAGATTCAAATTTTTATTCATCTTTCAATAGATTAAATTCTAAAATTTAATCGCCTATTTCAAAGTTATATTGAAAATTCAATCCAAACCATCATTCGAATATTTAAAATTAATTAAATATTTCAAATTAAATTATTCAAAATTCTGGGTCGTTACAATCTTTCCCCCTTAAAAGAATTTCGTCCCGAAATTACAAGTTAAGAAGAATGCCTTTATCCCGTTTACTATTTTTCACAATCCAAATAGTTTTATCAACACACTAGCCTAAATCTTTTTACTAGAGATTTACTATCTTTTCGACTAGCTTTCCAACTTCATTTATAAGTTCCTAATAATATTGTTTTGCTAACCATTCAAGTTTAAATTTAAATCCAAATTTCAAACTTTCAAATTTTTCTCAAAATTTTTCTAACACCCTAAATTTTCGAAAAATTTCGCCAGCGTTTCCTTTGCGCGGCTCGATCGGTACGACTACAAAATGGCACCACGGCCCCTCAGAATCCAAAAGAAAAGAGAAAAGCCAAGTGGCTAGAGAAGAAAGTCATCAAATCTCATACTGAAATTGAAATACGTACCTTTTGTCGAGCAATTTAATTTTTTTATCTTTGAAATCAAAATCTCAATTCTTTTATATACCTGTATAACCTGTATAATCTGCTAGTAGTAGCATCCAATTCCAACATTCAAACTATTTTGCTAATTCTAAAATTTTCAACATATGTTTCTTATACGTTTTTACTTCACTATTGAAGTTGCATATTCAATTTTCATTCAATTTTACATTTCAATTCAATTCACAACTTCAAATTCATTCGAATTCAATTCTCAATTTAAATTCTATTTGAATTAAATTCCCAATTTCAAAATATTGAATTCTATCGATTAACTAATTTAATTCAATTAGTACATTCACATTACTACATTGAATTAGTTTCATTCATTAATTCATTTCAATATTTCAATTCATCACGAATTTACTTAATTGCTCAATTCAATTTTTATTCACATTCCATATTCATATTCATTCCATTTGAAATGAATAAATTATCAAGTTAGTTTACTTGAATTCAATCCATTTATTTCTTTCCATTACTAATGATAATAAATCAATATTATCACTTCTAACAATCATGCAACCATATACTATAATAATTCATAGAAAATCATTTCTTTTCTATACAAAAATAGTTTTGGGCAAAATTATCTTATTTACCTGATTCAAAAACAATTTTATATTCACTAACAAATACGCGCTCATATCTATTATTACACTCAAACTCATTCTAGAGTACTGCTGACTCTATCTCTAATGAGTAATACCCAACAGAACCATGGTTGTCACTTAACCAACAGCTCTGATACCACATTGTCAGGACCCGTAAATCCGTACTCCTTGAATAGACACTAATCTCCATTGATTAACTCAAGGTGAACGAAAATACGAACACTGAGGGTTTTAAGAAAGAAGAAAGAGGTAGAAGAAGAGAGAAAGAAAAACAGAACAGAAAGAACAACAAAACAACAACAGAATCTCACAATTCGCAGCGGAACAACATATAATAGATAAATGAATAATCTTTAAATAAAGAACTATATCAGTTATTACATCTCATTATATTACATTACATCAAATCATCAGAGTGTATAACAACATACAACAATGCAGCGGAAAAAGAAATACTATATACTAGTATACGCCACTCTATCAAGCTTGCCTCCTGCAACTCCAGAATATCCTGATAAACCTGAACTCTTGACTGCCCGTGTGAAAAATTGGTGGGCACCCAGAGTTTAGGAAGGAAAACAATAAACTCCGAGTCAGTCATGTGACTGGTGTGAGAACTCAAAACAGTTTATTTTCTTTAAATAAAAATAGAGGAACATCTTTAAAATAGATTCGCAATGCTTTTAAAAATGAGACTACCATAAGGCCTCCCGCACACACACACATGCAAACGCAGAATCGGAGGAGATTTCTCCTTATGATAGTCAAAGATGCTTGATACGCATTTAAAATAACATTTGATATTATTACTAGTGCATAGTGTAGAGAAATTATTTCAAAAGTAAAGATATAAATCTTAGCCAACATACGACCATTATCGTATGCCTACTATAGCTACTATCCAAACAGTGGTGACCACCATAAGTGAATAGCAGGTTCTACAACTAATACCGTACAAGTTTCGTATTGAGAATTGGATTTCCAACAAATGGTCAGGCCAAGGAACTTCCCATTGCCACATGAGAATGCCTCTGGATGGACATCCCCGAGAACCAAACCGGATCTCTACCAACACAAGGCCGGGTTACCCCTAACTGGGTAACAACTGACCGAATATGCCATCCCCCGGTCCTTTGGGACCTTTATCCGAGAGCTCTCTAATCAATTCACACAATCATAAAAACAAAGTGTTTCAACATGAGTAAGTATCTGGGCTCCATACCATGATACCACCCTTTTCCAGAAGGAAATGCACATATCCTAAAGGGCGCTACCCCTCATAACCTTGCCGCATCTTTCCTGTTTTGACCATTTCCGGGATGTGAGGCTCGACGAATTCACGTCCACAAAAACATACTTTATACAAAAGCCATGCTTTGGGTCAACAAATGATCAACACAATGATCACCAGGATAGACGATCAAATAAATGATCCTATCGCAAATAATCAACACAATGATCATTTCAGCATCACTCAGCATGTCACATTACCAAACTGGGAATATATCGCTGATAACTTCAACTATATAACCTCTGAGCTCGTACGTCTCAGAGAAGGGTGTTAAGCTAAAAGAATAAATTCTCCGCCACCACAGAAATATATTAGAAAGAAATCGGCTTTATATCTCAACTTGTAATGTCAGACACACAATCCATACAAGTCTGTTCCGGGCTCGAACAGAACCGAAGGCACTTACAAAGAAGTCCTTGAAATCCGGATATTCACTAATCACGTTCGGACTTCCCATCACATATGGAGTCTCTATACCGGGGACCAGTCGATGCAAAGACATTCGACAAGAAACCCTTTCGTTTTCGAAAATATCCGGTCTTCAACACCGGTCTTCGAATGCAATTCATAACGACGTATCACATATTCGGAATGGGTTATACGACCCCATGATCCTTTCCCGGTTAACCCGAATAGTGAGCGCTTATTTTAAAAATAAGTGTGGCATTCAATTTCAAACAAATCACAACATGTACCATTTAAGGTAAATATCGATAGTCGGTTATTGAACTATCAATAGATATGCCAACATCACCAGATTCCAAATAATTTTTCAAATTATTTATTTTCCAAAATATCTTTAGAAGATATAAACTTTCCATACTTCAAAAATAAATCGATATTTATTTTTAAACCTATTTTCCCAATTCCATTTATAAATTCTATATTGAATTTATATTCCAAAATATTCATGAATATACAATTTCTATTATTCATTTCCAATTTATCTTCAGAAAGATAAATTCTCAAAACTTTACATTTCTCATTGGAAAAACAATTTCCATACTTATTTATTTTATAAGTAATCCACAAATTTATTTATTTTCAACCTTGGAAAATATTCCATATATTCTAATCGAAATTAAGTATATATTTCATTCTTTAAGGAAATCATTCACTTAACCATATTTATTTGGGCCAAAACGAATGTTGCGTAGAACATCGTTACGACAACCCAAAATCACTAGTATAGGGATTCGAAATAAAATAGATATATAAATCCCAATACTATACAAAACATTTCCTTTCGGAAACCATCTATTATAACAATAGTGTTATAATCTACCATTTCCTTTTATTTTCTCGAAAACATCTATTTCAACAATAAATGTTGAAATCTATGGTTTCAAATCTCAACATATTTTAAAACATCATTAGATCGTTTTAATTATATTTCAAATATCACTTCCAAAATAATTTCTTTAACATAATATTCACTATTCAAAAACGTGAATATACCTTGTTAATAAATTTCATCACTTCTATTCATTTTAGTTTAAGGAATTATTCACTGTCTAAAACATGAATATAACTCCATAAATAAATTAGAACAATTTACTTATCAAAATAAGTCATTTTGAATTTATAAAACAATGTTTATAAATTTCATTTCTATTTATTTCACAACAACTTCCTTTTACAAATTTCCTTTATAAATATATTCAATTTTATATCTCAATGATATACTAAAATTTCATATTATAAGTCAAACACTTATAATTTATTTGTTTATAAATCGTTCCTCTAAACTTCACAAATCTATAAATCTTATAACTTCTAAGATTCATTTATTTATCCACATCTATTTCCTAAATAACTTTATAAATTTTATTTGTAAAATTTATTTATAACTTCACCTTTATAATTCTATAAATTCCATTCATTAGTGAAATTCATTCACAATTCTTTCTAATACTTATAAAAGCTCGTTTTATAATTCCAATATTTTTAATTTACAAATATCAATTTGTAAATCTTTTATATAAATCAATTTATATCATTCTTTTGACATCTTTAAACTTCTTTAAAATTTCACCATTTTCTTTTATTTATAAAAAAAATCAAATTTCATAAATCCTATTTTTAAACTTTTTATAATAGATTCAAAAATCTCAGTTTAAACTATTTTATAAAATCATCAATCCCATATTTTCAAAAATCAATTTTTTTTTAACTATATTTCTCAAAAATATAATTTTTATAACATTAAAAATTATAACGTTTATTTATTATAATGGATCAATTCCAAAAAAATATTTAATAAACGTATAATTCCAAAAATCCTTTTAGAAATTAAAATCGTTGTTTTTAAATTTCAAAATTTGGATCCGATGATGCAACACATCAATAGTCAATCACGATTTTCCAATATCATATATCGATATGATAAACAATCAAACATCACAATATTTAAAATCAATAAATATTTGTGAGGAATCCAGTTGGATCCCTCCAACCTGTTTCCCTGCATCCACAGACATTAGCACAATACCATTCCGTTTCAAGACGGAATATCGCGGTATATGGGATTTTATAAATATATATATCCGCTTACTAACGGCGCATAGGGTCTCATCCGCTAAAAGAAAATGCGGGAAATCAATCAACTGCAATATATACATATGCCAATATATATATATTGCTATATATATAATATAATACCAATTCCACTTCGAGGTGGAATATCGCGGTATATGTGTGAAATAAATAACCTCCGCTTACTAACGGCGTATAGGGTCTATTCACATCCAATATATATATAACAATCATCATTCAAGCATTCAATCAACACAGTCAATAAATTTTAAATTTAACTATTTAAAATTTAAAGATACAATAAAATTCCTTTTGAGTGAGAAGTTCTCACCTTTTATTCCCGTTTGCCATCCACTTCCAATTCAACTTGTTTTCTTCATTTATACCTTGTATAAATATTTATACAATTTATTAATATTCGAAAAATTCAAATCACCAATTATCGTTCAATAGATTTAATTTTTAACTAACTAATTCCTTTTAAAACAATTTCTCTTCAATGGTTTAAATTGTTTAACGATTTTAAATTTTTGAACAAATCTAACAATCAATTTTTTTCTTTCTTAAAAAAAAATTATTTTCTTTGTTTAATAAATTTATTTTAACTAAAGGTTACAATTTTAAAAATTAAATCTTTTCCATTCAATTTGCTTCAAAGGATTTCTTTTTAATACTTTGCTTTACCAAAATTAAATTCAGACTATCTTTTAATTCAAACAACATTTTCTTTCATAAAATATCCTTTAGTACTTAATTATCCATTTTTCCAAAAATAAATAATATTTTCTTTTGATAATTTTATTTAACTAATTATTTCATCTCAAGTTAATGATTTTTATTTTTAAACTAAAAATTTATTTTTACTTTAAATTAATATCTTTAAATTGATTGCTTTGAATAAATTTGTTTAACCCCAAGTTTAAATTTAAAAACTAAATTCCTTTTTAAAAAATTGTTTTTGGCTTTCAAACGATTTCTCTTTAATATTTTGATTTAACAAAAATTAAATTCAAAACTATTCTTTATAAATTCCAAATCTTTATTATATATAATCTTTGGACAAATCACATAATTAATTTCCATTCGCTGTATTTAATTTACCAAAAGTTTAATTTAAACTATATTTCCATTAAATAAATCTTTCACTTAATAAATTTCCATTTGATAAATTTCGTTAAGTGACTAGAACAATTTCTTTTTAACGGATTTATTTAACTAAAAATTTTATATAAACTAATCTCTTTTAATAGATTATATTTTATTTTCCCTTACAAATTTTATTTATTTTCCTTCTAACTTAACTATAAGTTTTCTATTTCTTTTAATAAAACTTACTCATATTTACTTATAATATGATATATTATTTCTTCTACTCCAATTACTAAAAAAAAAATTTATTTAAGATTAACTGCATATATATAAATTTTAGTTAAAACAACTGTAAATAAATTTCTTTATCTGCTTGCAATTTATTTCTCAACAGTAAATTATTAAATTTCAAAATCGAATTGTAAACTAAAGAATACCTTATTGCATCTCACGCGAACCTCACGGCGTCGCGCCTCTGCCTGATGTTGCCGCCGCACGTTTCCCCTTGCTCGTACTCGAGTGGCACGACCCCACTGCCTCAATGTCGCGCAACCCTCCCTATCATCAAGTTGTCGCCGTCGCCACGCTGTCGCGCCGTCGTCTACTCCACGCGCCCAACAAACGCGTCGCCTCCTGCTCTGCGCCCTCCACCTATGCGTGACTCCCCCATGACGATAGCCCTAAATCGCGACGCACCCATCGACATCCTCCACGCCTCGCGCCTACGTCCCCCCCTCCATCGTGCGCCGCACCATCGCGCCTCCCAATTTCAATCGCGACGTGCCTCAATCGCGAGTCGCCTTATCTGCCGCCTCCATTATCGCGCACGCGCGATTCCCTTTTTTTTTTTATTTTGCTTTGAATCTGAAGAGAGGATCGGCCATTTTAAATTTCGTGAATATAAATAAGAAGAGGGGAATACGAAGGTTGGCTTCGGCATTGATTTGTGAATGAATCTGAGGAGAAAGGGGAAGGTATTTAAAACGTGAAAGAGTATGGTTTGCACGATCTTTACCACGACGTAACCAAGATTTTAGGCGTGATTCTAGGATGCTGTCGTTAATTTATAAATTTAAATTTAAATTGAATTCCATTTAAATCCGCAACGCGTTTTCTCAACGTACGCTCACATATTAACTCCGAAAAATACGAAATTTGAAATCCGAGAATAATTCAATATTACGGACCCAATGGAACTGGTTTCGTCGAATTCCGAGATTGTGCCTCGGAAGGCTATTTTTAAATATCGATTCGAACGATTAAATTTCAAAACTGAACATTTCATTTTAAATTTCAATTCTGAAGCTTCTAAAATCTTCAATATTATCAATATGAATTTTACAAGCCTTTGAAATATTTTTAATTGGCTTAAAATTGAAGATTCAAATTTTTATTCATCTTTCAATAGATTAAATTCTAAAATTTAATCGCCTATTTCAAAGTTATATTGAAAATTCAATCCAAACCATCATTCGAATATTTAAAATTAATTAAATATTTCAAATTAAATTATTCAAAATTCTGGGTCGTTACAGTTGTGGTTTTGCAGATTACAGATTTTGAAGTGCAACGTTGAAATTAATCGGCTGTGCCGTCCAATGGTTCAAATGACACGCAAAAAAGAGTGCAACATTTTGAGTACCGAATAATTCAAAGAGAAAGTACATATCATTCATAAAGAAATGCATCTCACGTCACCAACATGTGTACTATTCATGCAAGAAATCAATTGCAAATATTGAAAATACACTTTCAAAGTTTAGCCTAAAAATATCTCAAAGCAAGGCCACTTGTTAATCAAATAACAAAGCAAATACCAATTCAAAGTGAGGTGGCCTTATTATTCTCCAAATATCAAGCACATGGACCTAAATAGTAGGATTATTTTTGTAGGCTGAAGTCTTTAAATAGAGAGAGCAATGCAGATGGAAAATCAGCTCCTACCCCATCACTCTTCATCTAGTTTAGTTTTAATTTCAGCAATGTTTTTATTTCGAACAGAATACGTTGGATTGTTAATTAGATTTACCAATTAATCTATTCTTGTTCTTAGTTATCTTCTGCACTCTTTCTAGTTAGTTAATAAATTCAGTTCATTTTATTTCAGTTGTTTGCTCCATTATTTTCTTTTAAGCACTTTTATTTTCTTCTCTGATTTCTACAATTTTATATTTTGGTTGCAATTTCAATTAGTTTCAGAACCGATTCGGAGTATATTATTGTCTTTATTTTCTGTTCAAATTCACCGTCGGATTCGTCTAACACGCCTAAGATTTGAATAGGTATTTCAAATATTTTAAAACACAATTCCCTGTGTTCGACCTGCATACTACATGCCTGTGGACTTGCAGAATTAATTAAAATTTACGCTTTTCTAATCAATAGAAAAGTCACAACAGAAAGTTTATATAAAATCAGATTTTTGGAAATCAGTAATTTATTTTTAAGTATATTTATATATAATAAGGCAAATGTACATTTTAAATCTATTAATTGTTTTTAATAGTGTATTATAATGGTTTATTTGATTTATAAATTATGAAATTATTTTAGTTATTAGTCTAAAATTAAATTTTTAGTCTAAATTAAATTTTTAGTCTAAATTAAATTAATAAATGGAAATAGGCCATTCGATAAATTTCAAATATTAATGAATTGTATAATTGTTGTACAAGTTATAAAACTGTGAAGAAACAAGTCGTGAGGAAATGGATTGCAAAATAAAACCAAAGGTGAGATCTTCTCACTCAATACCCGATTTAATTTAAAAAGTTAATTTAAATTATTGATTATTTGCTTGGATGATGATTGTTATCAGTTGTATTGGGATAGACCCTATGCGCCGCATAATAGCGGATGATATTATATTAAACTCATATACCGCGATATTCCACTTCGAAGTGGAATTGGTATTATATATGTATTTTGAGTGATTGATTTCCCACATTATATAGAAGATGATAACCTATGCACCGCATAATAGCGGATGATATTTAATAAATCCCATATACTGCGATATTCCACTTTGAAGTGAAATTGGTATTTAATTGTTGCTAACTTCTATGGATGTAGGGAAACGGGTTGGTGGGATCCAACTAGATTCCTCAAAACATTTGGACTTGTTTCAATGTTATGTGTTAATTATTTATAATCTGTGTGTGATCATATTTGTGATTGAAATCGTTAAAGGCTATGGTTTAGCCGAATATATTTTTGGTATCGTAGGATACCAAAAATAAATAAAATTGGATTTTTTGAAATTTAAGTAGAAAATTTATAGTAAATTAATTTTAGAAAATTGAATAAATTTAAAAGAAGGTTTTTTTACAAAAGATAATAAATTTTCTGTTTGAAATAAATTTAAGAATCATTTTGAAATTTGATTTGGTGTTTTGAAAATAAATTAGAAAATAAATTTGATATTAATTTGGTAAAAATAATAAATATTTGGGAAATCGATCTAAAATTGATTTGCTATTTAAAAACAAATTTTGGGAAATCAATTTTTTGCTTTGTAGTAATTGTTTGGAAAAATCAATTTGGGATTTGATTTGGTATTTGAAATAAATTTGGAAATCAATTTGAAATTAATTTGGTGTTGAAAGTGAATATTTGGGAATCGATTTGAAAATCGAATATCTATGGATATTTGGAAATTTAAATTCACAATGGGAATTTTATAAAACAAAGGGAATTTTTTTTAAAAATAAACATTGTTTTATTTTAAAAAGTGCGGAGAGGAATTTACGGATTTGGAACGTAAATTTGAAATAAATCCAAAACGATTTCCATGTTGAAAAGAAAAGTGTATTTTCCCTGAATAGCCGAGTATGTTTTTAAAGTAGCTTTTGAAATATAAATTAAAAGTTCTAGAGTTGGTTTTAAAAGAATATTTTGGAGAAATTAGTTTCTCAAGTTATTTTGTAAATCTTTAAAGTAAAGATTTATTTATTTAATTAATTATAGAAGGGATTATTTTAAAGATTAAAATTGATATTTGATTTAAAAAGTGGGTATCAAGTAGTTATTTCCTACCTACTAATTTTGCTTAAAAATTAGTTTGGAATTGAAGTTGTATATGAGGTATTGGTATAAAGTTTTCATAGCTAATATTTAAAATAAGTATTTTAAAATATTTGAACTCGGCAGATTTTCAGTGGAATTAAATAAACATTTGGAAATTTATTCCACAGTGAGGGAAGTGATTTGAAATTTGTTTACAAAAGATCGAAAAGTGAAAAGTGATTTGAAATTTGTTTTCAAATGGTTGAAGTGTTAAAATTTTATTTTGCGAAGATATTTCAAAAGTAATAATTGAGGAAAAATTATTTGAAATCCTGTGCGCAATGATCCCAGATTTTGACTATGTTTAAATTGATAATTAATTTAATTTTTGAATAAAAATGATGAAATTAATTTGGTAATTAATGTAGGATTCTAGTTAAATCATGAATTAATTGAGAATTAATCTGGATATTTGAATTTAAAATTATGAAATGGATTTTAAAAGTTAAATATATATATATATATATATATATATATATATATATATATGAATGCAAAGTGTAAAATAAATAAAATATAAAAGTATATGTATATAGAAGAACAGGCAATAAGAATTTAAGTTAAATAAAATAAATATTTAAATTTGAAATAGAAATATATATATATATAAGTTAAATATAAAGTCAACACATTAGTTAAAATTTTAACAACATAATAAAAATAGAAATTTATTTATATTATAATAAGACAAAGCAAAAAAAAGGGAAAGAGATAAAATAATAAATAATAAATGATCATAAAACATAAATACTAAAACAAAAAAAGAAGATACTAATGTGTATATGCAAGTATGAACAAACAAAAGAAAAAAATATCTAAGTATTAATGTACAAACAAATAAAAGAAACAAGTATAAGTATGAAAGGCTTGCATAAGAAGATAGTAACACATTTTAAGTATGTAAATTAAAATATCTAAAATCAAGACAAATATAATTAATGCTTAGCACACAAAATATCACCTTTCAGCCACCATTTTAAAGTAAAGGAAAAATTTCTGGCTAATGTTGTACCTAACAACATTATAACACCCTGTACACTCATTTCCTATATATCAACTTTACCAGCCCTTCTTCAATTCAATTCGTCCATCAAAACTGAAGTAAACATCATATAAAACTCAAACAAAAAAAATTTCAATTTAAACAATACGACTCAGATCAAACCAGAGATCAAGATAAAGACTTCAGCATGCAAAATTTAACAACTCTGTGTCAAAACGGAAGGCTCTGTTCATCTCAAAACCACGGTGAGTAACTTGTTTTAAAAAAATTTAAAAATATGAATCTGTTGAATTCTTTACCTGTGAATATATATGTTTGTATGTATATACAATTCTTTGTGTATATTTAAATAACGGGTACAGGTGCAGGCTTTTGTTTATATCCCTGTTCAGAGTTCATGAACCAACATCTTCGATTCAAATAAATCTCTTCTTCTCAATTTACCCACTGTTTGGATTTAGAACTCAAATCAAAGCTTTTTGTTATAGAATATACTTAAGTTTAAAAATCTAATTAAGCTAAAACAATTTATGAATCTTTATGGAAATCGAGATAGTTGAACGCAACTCTAAATAAGTCAAATTTCTAACCTCTTAATTCAGGAATTCAGATATGTAGAATGAATTTATGTACGAAATCATAATTTTTAAAACAAAAATCATAATTTTTCGATAGAGGATAACAGAGCAGTTCGTGTTTGTTCAAAATTGATAATCTCGGCAATTTATGGTGATCTACTTGGATGTGGTGGTCGGTTTTTTTGTGGTGATGGAGAAGCCTACGGTGGTGGTTGGAAAAGTAGCCGGAGGTGGCTTCGACCACTGTGGCGACGGTGGCGTATGATTTTCGTTTGTAAACCTTGTTTTAGGTGAGTTTGCTAATTTGATTCGATTTTCATCTGTGTGTGATCGAGTGCTGTAGGTTTTTGGGGGTTGGAAGAGGAAGTGTTGACGACTTCACGGCCGGAATTTTAAGCTTTCTGGTGATCGAAGTGTGGAGCACAAGTTGTTTCCAGGTTTAAGTGGGGTTGCTGAAGTTGTTTTCTAGGTTTTGGTTTGAACACTCGAATTTTATTTCGACTGGCTGTGAAGTTTCTGATGATCGTGATCGTTTCTGGTGATGGTCATTAATGTGTGAAGGCTTTCGAAGGTGGCTGGAATTAGCCAGAGCCACGGTGCACGTGCACCGTGCATTTGATTTTCTGATGATCTTTTTTTGGGTTTGGGTAGGAATTGTTCTCGGGATTTACTCGAGTTATTCGAGTGTTTACTCGAAGTAAAATAGGTTGTGACTCGAAGCAATTTTGGGTTTGCTCGAGTATGGGTTTGGTTACAGGATTTTGATAAAATTTGTCACTGATTTGATTTTTTTTAAATGAATTTGAATTTAAGAAAATTTAAATGAATTTACAAGTTGTGATGATAGATTTAGACAAGTTTAAATCTAGTATGAAGTTTAGATTCAAATGAACTTTGAATCATAAAGTTTTTAAATGAAATTTGGATTTTTAAATCAAAGTTTAAATCAAAATTAAAATATGGATTCAAGTCTCATTGAATCCAAATATGGGAATTTAAATCACTTTTTAAATCTGAATTGTTTTAAAAACAAGTTTAAATTAAAATAGCTTTTATTTGTTTTCAAACAAATATTTAAACTTGATTTTTGATAAAGTTCTTTTATGAAAGGTTTTTAAATGGAAGTTAAATGATTTGATAACTTGGATTCGCAAGTTAAAATTGTAATGTATTTTAAAGCTTAAATTTTAAATGAAAATTTAAGTAATTTAGTTAGAACTTTTTCCTTATATAGGTTTATAAGTTAATTTTGGTTAATGTTTAAATATATAATCATTTTGAATCTTAAATTCAAAATGAAATTTGAATCTAAGTTAAGAAGTGTAATGTTTTAAGTACACTTAAATATTAATGAAGTCATTAATAAAGAAATGGATTACCTTAGAGGTAATTAAGGTAATTAAGTGATTTAACTAATGAGATAATAAAGGAATAATTTATTTAATTTATAAATTAATGATTTAGATTAATTTATAATTAGAGATTAATTAAAAGTGATTAAGAAATGTTATTAGTGAATGAAGATAATTAACTAAGGATTATTAAGTATTGATTGAGGTGACTAATTTTAATAATTAATTGGATTAATTAATTTAGATAATCAATTATAAATTGTTTAAATGTAATTATTAATGAAAGTAATTAAGGATTAATCACTTATTGTAATTAATTTTGGATATTTTGATTAACTAAAGTTAATTAATTTAGTTTAATTTAGTTTAAGAAAATTATTAGATAAATTGGTAACTTATGATTAATTGTTATGAGGTGATTGCTTAATGGTAAGTAATCAAAGGTTTGATTTCATAAAATAATTAATTAAGGGGTTAATTAATTATGTAATTGGTTTAAAGGTTGATTTAATTAATATGATTAATTAAGAATAATTTAATTAATTAAGGTGATTGATTAATTAATTTATATCAAATGATTTGTAATTAATTAATCCAGATTGGATAATTAATTCATAAGTAATTAATTTAATTGGAAATAAATTGAATTAATTAGGATTAAACAATTATTTAATCCCGCTTATAAATGTTTATTGAATGCGTGACCTTACTTATGAATGATTGTATTGTATGAGATGCCTCGAATTGATTGTCCTATTCGATCTTTGATATTTTGTTCTGAGGATTGAGCTGTGTATTTTATTCATTTATTTATGATACCTTTGTATATTATCCGTGAATCTGTGAATGAACGATGAGCATTATAGTTCATACCGCTTATCAACAATATTTCTGTGTTTTGATCTATGATGATGCTGCTGCTGCACTATTGCGTTAAACCCCTGGACCACACCATACACACAAAAATATGGATTTCATGAGGAAATCGATTAAGTCACAGATTTTTGAAATGATTTTTAAATAGACAACTTGAATCCAAATGGTTTGGGAATGGAACAACGTGAAAAGCTTTTGAAATGAAATCTCAAGATAAAATTTATTTTTGAATAATTTGATAAAGTTTTGATATTAAATTTGAATTCAAAATTTGAAACTGAATTCTATGATTTGAAACTAGGGACTAAAGATGTTATACAAGTTTATATGGGTTAAACCATTTTAAAGGTATTAATTTGGGAATTGGAATGTAAATTTAAAAGGATTTAACTCGTGCAACTATAACTGGATTCTTCCGAAACGAAAACTATTTTTTTCCAAATAATTAAAGCTTTCACATAAGAAAATGAACGTCCAATTTGTGTTAAAAGGAATTTCAAATTTGAAATGAAAATGATTTCAAAGTTATGGAAACGAGTTTTGAAAGCTACAAGATAGATCTTGATTTAAAGATTTAACGAGTTAATCCAATTGAAATTGAAATTGTTTTGGAATCCGTAAATGGATCTTTGTGAAACTGGGTGAACTTTGTGGAATAAATCTTTTTTTATTTAAAAAGATTTGAAATGGTAATTTGTTTAACCATTTGAAGAAAGGTTTTGGTTTTCTTTGAAGTTGTGACTTAACTAAAATCCCATATCCATATGTTTTTAAATATTGCGCTCATTATTCGGTTTAGCCAAGAGATGACCTTTGTGTCATAAACCCATTCTGAATAGTGATACATCATATATGGATAGCATTTGAAGACCGATGGTGAAAACCGGGTATTTGTGAGAACGATAGGATAACCTATCGATTGTCTCTACACCGAGTTGCGTCGGTATAGAGATTCCCTAAGTGATGGAAAGTTCGATCGGGATTGTGAATACTCGGGTTTGCAAGGGCTTCTTCGGAAGTGACTTCGGTTCTGTTTGAACCCGGGACAGACTTGTATGGTTGCGTGTCTGACACTACACTTCGAGATATAAAGCAGATTTCTTTCAAATACATATTTGTTGGTGGCGGAGAATTTATTCTCTTAGCTTAACACCCTTCTCTGAGACGTACGAACTCAGAGGTTATGTAGTTGAAGGTTATCGGTGATATATTTCCAATTTGGTAGTGTGACATGCTAAGGGATGCTGTTTGTTGATGATCATTTGTTGATCATTTGTGATTAAAGCGTGGCTTTTGTATAAAGCGTAGCTTTGTGGACGAGACTGCATCAGGACCTCACTCCTCGAAAATGGTCGAAACAGGAAAGATGTAGCAAGGTTATGAGGGTCGCGCCCTTTAGGGTGTGTCATTCCCTTCTGGTAAAGGGTGGTATCATGGTATGGAGCCCAGATATTTACCTTTGTGGTGGGCTTCAATCTCATTTCTGTGTGCTTGTTGCTTTGTGGTTTAGAGGCGCCATGGATAAAGGTCCCCAAGGACCGGAGGATGGTATGCTCGAGAAGTAGTTACCTAGTTACAGAGGTTACCTGGCCTTGTGTTGGCAGAGATCCGGTAAGGTTCTCGGGACGTCCCGCCAGAGGCGTACCCATGGACAGTGGAAAGTTCCTTAGCCCGGTCATTTGTTGGAAAATCCAAACAAACAATACGAGCCTTGTACGGTTTTAGTTGTAGAACCTGTCATTTAAAAAGGCAGCTATAGCAGGCATAATAAAATGGTACCTATGCTGGCTAAGATTAATATTATACTTTCGAAAGGTTTTCTGCACTATGCACTAATAATAATATCAAAGGAATTTTCTCGTATCAAGCATGTTTGACTATCATAAGGAGAAATCTCCTCCAATTCTGCGTTTGCATGATCTGTGCGGCGGGAGGCCTTATGGTAGTTTCATTTTCTAAAAAGCATTGCGGATTTATTTTAAATTCTACTGTTGTCTATTTTTAAAGACCAACTATTTTTGTTACTCATACCAATCCCATGACTTACTCGGAGTTTATTGTTCCTTTCCTAAACTCTGTGTACCCACAATTTTCCACACGGGCAGTCTAGAGTTGGATTTTTCAGATAGTTAGGTTTAGTAGATTATCTGCAGTTAGTCTGGTCTTCGGATCAGGACGGCACTTTCTTATCTAGGTGAACTGTAATGTTGGTTCGAGGTAGCTTTGGATTTGGGATGCAATCTATTGAAGATATTCTTTCCGTTATATCTGTATCTCTAATAGTATTGATATCTGTTGTATCATATTATGTCAGATGTTGTATTTGTCATTGTATCAATATTATATATATTGATATTCTTTTCTTCTGCTGTGTTGTACTTAATGGTGTTATAAGCTCTAGGGGACCAGATTCGACATTTGGATCTTCGACATTTGAATATGAGTGTGTATTCGGTGCCAATTTTTGAAGGTCGAGTCAGGATCGTTAAATTTGTATTAGAGCTGAGGGTTAAAACTTTAGCTCAGGAGTATAACACGTTAAGTAGCTCATTAGAGATAGTGTAAAGTATACCCTAGAATGAGTATATCTCTAAGTTATCCATTCGAATGCCTCAGTAAATTCTCTTACTATCCACTGATAGTATGTGTGAGTGCAAGAAGAGGACGAAATAGGGGACAGGGGAATACCACCATAAATGGTCATTACCCTGTAATGGCGGAAACAATTTTCTCTATCAATTTCTTTTGATTCGTTTCCAAATTATTTTGATTTGCTTCGTACCAGATACAAGAAGAGGCATCAGTGTGATGATGGCCTTACGAATCGTTGTATAAAATCCTTACTTCGTATCTTCATCGGTATCTTATCATTTTTTCGACCTAAAATTTAATGAATTTAAAATTTGAAACTGAAAATTTGGAATAAATTGGAAATTTTAAATTGAGCTAAATTGATAAAATATGAAGTTAAATTTGAATTGAATCGATAAAACGATTTCAATAAAAAATCAAATATGAATTTCTATTGTAATTCCTTGGGTAGATCGAAGTCTGAAGAGGGACAAGTTGGTATATATTTTGGGGTGTTCCGATTTAAATTAGAATCCATATCTTGTGTTTGAGAAATTATAGAAGATTGAATCTATTTATCTATTCTCTGGGATTCGATATATTCTACGAGGGGTTAGTTATCCTTCGGACTAACCAGTGCCTGACATATTTCGTACATTTGATGACCCGAGTATCCTGTGTAGTATTGTATGAGTTTGTTCTCATATTGGTGATATTCTGATTTGGTGAGCCAGAAGCAGAATTGATATCCAGTTTGATCTGGAAAACTGTTTCTCTATCTTTGTTGTTTTCATGCTTACCAATTTCGAGGATGAAATTTCTTTAAGGGGGGAATCTGTAACGATCCTAGATTTTGACTATTTTTAAAATGATAATTAATTTAATTTTTGAATAAAAATGATGAAATTAATTTGGTAATTATTGTAAGATTCTAATTAAATCATGAATTAATTGAGAATTAATCTGGATATTTGAATTTAAAATTACGAAATGGATTTTAAAAGTTAAATATTTATATATATACATGAATGCGAAATGTAAAATAAATAAAATATAAAAATATATGTATATAGAGGAACAGGACAGTAAGAATTTAAGTTAAATAAAATAAATATTTAAATTTGAAATAGAAATATATATATATGTATGTATGTATGTATGTATGTATGTATGTATGTATAAGGTAAATATAAAGTCAACACATTAGTTAAAATTTTAAAAACATATTAAAAATAGAAATTTATTTATATTATAATAAGACAAAGCAAAAAAAAGGGAAGGAGATAAAATAATAAATAATAAATGATCATAAAACATAAGTACTAAAACAAAACAAAGAAGACACTAATGTGTACATGCAAGTATGAACAAACAAAAGAAAAAGAAAATATATAAGTATTAATATACAAACAAATAAAAGAAAAAAGTATAAGTATGAAAGGCTTGCATAAGAAGATAGTAACACATTTTAAGTATGTAAATTAAGATATCTAAAAGCAAAAAAATATAATTAATGCGTTGCACACAAAATATCACCTATCAGCCAACATTTTAAAGTAAAGGAAAAATCTCTGGCTAATGTTGTACCAAACAACATTATAACACCCTGTACACTCATTTCCTATATATCAACTTCATACATACCAGCCCTTCTTCAATTCAATTCGTCCATCAAAACTGAAGTAAACATCATATAAAACTCAAACAAAAAAAATTCAATTTAAACAATACAACTCAGAGCAAACCAGAGATCAAGATAAAGACTTCAGCTTGCAAAATTTAACAACTCTGTGTCAAAAAGGAAGGCTCTGTTCATCTCAAAACCACTGTGAGTAACACTTGTTTTAAAAAAAAATTAAAAATATGAATCTGTTGAATTTTTTACCTCTGAATATGTATGTTTGTATGTATATACAATTCTTTGTGTATATTTAAATAATGGGTATAGGTGCAGGCTGTTGTTCATATCCCTGTTCGGAGTTCATAAACCAACATCTTCGATTCAAATAAATCTCTTCTTCTTAATCTACCCTCTGTTTGGATTTAAAACTCAAACCGAAGCTGTTTGTTATAGAACATACTTAAGATTAAAAATCTAATTAAGCTAAAACAACTTATGAATCTTTCTAGAAATCGAGATAATTGAACCCAACTCTAAATAAGTCAAATTTCGAACCTCTTAATTCAGGAATTCAGGTATGCAGAATGAATTTATATACGAAAACTTGATTTTTAAAACAGGAAATCATAATTTTTCGATAGAGGATAACAGAGCAGTTCGTGTTTGTTTAAAATTGATAATCTCGGCAATTTCTGGTGATCTACTTGGATGTGGTGGTCGGTTTTTCTGTGGTGATGGAGAAGCCTACGGTGGTGGTTGGAAAAATAGCCGGAGGTGGCATCGACCACTGTGGCGACGGCGGCGTATGATTTTCGTTTGTAAACCTAGTTTTAGGTGAGTTTACTAATTTGATTCATTTTTCATCTGTGTGCGATCGAGTGCTGTAGGTTTTTGGGAGTTGGAAGAGGAAGTGTTGACGAGTTCACGGCTGGAGTTTTAAGCTTTCCGGTGATCAGAGTGCGAAGCATGAGGTGTTTCTAGGTTTACGTGGGGTTGCTGAAGTTGTTTTCCAGGTTTTGGTTCTGACACTCGAATTCGATTTCGAGTGTCTATGAAGTTTCTGACGATCGTGATCGTTTCTGGTGATGGTCATTGATGTGTGAAGGATGTCAAAGGAGGCTGGAGTTGGCCAGAGCCATGGTGCACGTGCACCGTGCATTTTATTTTCTGATGATCCTTTTTTGGGTTTGGGTAGGAATTGTTCTCGGGATTTACTCGAGTTATTCGAGTGTTTACTCGAAGTAAAATAGGTTGTGACTCGAAGCAATTTTGGGTTTGCTCGAGTATGGGTTTGGTTATAGGTTTTTGATAAAACCTATCACTAATTTGATTTCTTTTTAAATGAATTTGAATTTAAGCAAATTTAAATGAATTTAAAAGTTGTGAGATAGATTTAGACAAGTTTAAATCTAGTATAAAGTTTAGATTCAAATGAACTTTGAATCATACAGTTTTAAAATGAATTTTGGATTTTTAAATCAAAGTTTAAATCAAAATTAAAATATGGATTCAAGTCCCTTTGAATCCAAATCTGGGAGTTTAAATCAATTTTTAAATCTAAATTGTTTTAAAAACAAGTTTAAATTAAAATAGCTTTTTAAAAGTAAATTTGTTTTCAAATAATTATTTAAACTTGATTTTTGATAAAGTTCCTTTATGAAAGGTTTTTAAATGGAAGTTAAATGATTTGATAACTTGGATTTGCAAGTTAAAATTGTAATGTATTTTAAAGCTTAAATTTTAAATTAATATTTAAGTAATTTAGTTAGAACTTTTTCATTACATAGGTTCATAAGTTAATTTTGGTTAATGTTTAAACATATAATCATTTTGAATATTAAATTCAAAATGAAATTTGAATCTAAGTTTAGAGTGTAATGTTTTAAGTACACTTAAATATTAATGAAGTCATTAATAAAGAAATGGATAACCTTAGAGGTAATTAAGGTAATTAAGTGATTTAACTAACGAGATAATAAAGGAATAATTTATTTAATTTATAAATTAATGATTAAGATTAATTTATAACTAGAGATTAATTAAAAGTGATTAAGAAATGTTATTAGTTAATGAAGACAATTAACTAAGGACTATTAAGTATTGATTAAGGTGATTAATTTTAATAATTAATTGGATTGATTAATTTGGGTAATCAATTACAAATTGTTTAAATGTAATTACTTAATGAAAGTAATTAAGGATTAATCATTTATTGTAATTAATTTTGGATATTTTGCTTAATTAAAGTTAATTAATTTAGTTTAATTTAGTTTAAGAAAATCATTAGATAAATTGGTAATTAATGATTAATTGTTATGAGGTGATTGCTTAATGGTAAGTAAATAAAGGTTTAATTTCTTAAAATAATTAATTAAGGGGTTAATTAATTATGTAATTGGTTTAAAGGTTGATTTAATTAATATGATTAATTAAGAATAATTTATTAAGGTGATTGATTAATTAATTTATATGAAATGATTTGTAATTAATTAATCGAGATTGGATAATTAATTCATAAGTAATTAATTTAATTGGAAATAAATTGAATTAATTAGGATTAAACAATTAATTAATCCTGCTTATAAATGTTTATTGAATGCTTGACCTTACTTATGAATGATTGTATTGTATGAGATGCCTTGAATAGATTGTCCTACCTGATCTGTGATATTTTGTTCTGAGGATTGAGCTGTGCATTTTATTCATTTATTTATGATACCTTGTATATTATCTGTGAATCTGTGAATGAATGATGAGCGTTATAGTTTATACCGCTTATCAACAATATTTCTGTGTTTTGATCTGTGATGATGATGATGCTGCACTATTGTGTTAAACCCCTGGACCACACCATACACACACAAATATGGATTTCACGAGGAAATCAATTAAGTCACAGATTTTTGAAATGATTTTTAAATAGACAACTTGAATTCAAATGGTTTGGGAATGGAATCGGGTTAAATGTGAAAAGATTTTGAAATGAGATCTCAAGATAAAATTTATTTTTGAATAATTTGATAAAGTTTTAAAATTAAATTTGAATTCAAAATTTGAAACTGAATTCTGTGATTTGAAACTAGGGACTAAAGATGTTATACAAGTTTATATGGGTTAAACCATTTTAAAGTATTAATTTGGGAATTGGAATGTAAATTCAAAAGGCTTTAACTTGTGCAATTATAATTGGATTCTTCCGTAACGAAAACTATTTGTTTCCAAATAATTAAAGCTTCCACATAAGAAAATGAACGTCCAATTTGTGTGAAAAGGAATTTCAAGTTGGAAATGAAAATGATTTCCATGTTATGGAAATGAGTTTTGAAAGCTATAAGTTAGATCTTGATTTAAAGATTTAACGAGTTAATCCAATTGAAATGGAAATTGTTTTGGAATCCGTAAATGGATCTTTGTGAAACTGGGTGAACTTTGTGGAATAAATCTTTTTTTATTTAAAAAAGATTTGAAATGGTAATTTGTTTAACCATTTGAAGAAAGGTTTTGGTTTTCTTTGAAGTTGTGACTTAACTGAAATCTCATATCCATATGTTTTTACATATTGCGCTCATTATTCGGTTTAGCCGATAGAGGACCTTTGTGTCATAAAACCCATTCCGAATAGTGATACATTGTATATGGATAGCATTTGAAGACCGGTGGTGAAGACTGGGTATTTGTGAGAATGATAGTCGATTGTCTCTGCACCGAGTCGCGCCGATATAGAGATTCCCTAAGTGATGGGAAGTCCGATCGGGATTGTGGATACCCAAATTTGCTAGGGCTTCTTCGGAAGTGCCTTCGGTTTTGTTCGAACCCGAGACAGACTTGTATGGTTGCGTGTCTGGTACTACACTTTGAGATATAAAGCAGTTTTCTTTCAAATACATATCTGTTGGTGGTGGAGAATTTATTCTCTTAGCTTAACACCCTTCTCTGAGACGTACGAGCTCAGAGGTTATGTAGTTGAAGGTTATCGGTGATATATTCCCAATTTGGTAGTGTCACATGCTAAGTATTGTTGTGTGTTGATGATCATTTGTTGATCATTTGTGATCAAAGCATGGCTTTTGTATAAAGAGTAGCTTTATGGACGAGAGTGCATCAGGAACTCACTCCCCGGAAATGGTCGAAATAGGAAAGATGCGGCAAGGTTATGAGGGTCGCGCCCTTTAGGGTGTGTCATTCCCTTTTGGTAAAGGGTGGTATCATGGTATGGAGCCCAGATATTTACCTATGTGGTGGGCTTCAATCTCATTTCTGTGTGGTTGTTGCTTTTCAGTTTAGAGGCGCCTCGGATAAAGGTCTCAAAGTACCGGGGGATGGCATCCTCGAGAAGTAGTTATCTAGATACAGAGGTAAACCCGGCCTTGTATTGGCAGAGACCCAGTAAGGTTCTTGGGACGTCCCACCAGAGGCGTACCCACGGACTGTGGGAAGTTCCTTAACCCAATCATTTGTTGGAAAATCCAAACAAAACAATATGAGCCTTGTACGGTTTTAGTCGTAGAACCTGTCATTTAAAATGGCAGCTATAGCAGGCATAATATAATGGTACCCATGCTGGCTAAGATTAATATTATACTTTCGAAAGGTTTTCTGCACTATGCACTAATAATAATATCAAAGGAATTTTCTCGTATCAAGCATGTTTGACTATCATAAGGAGAAATCTCCTCCAATTCTGCGTTTGCATGGTGTGTGCGGTGGGAGGCCTTATGGTAGTTTCATTTTCTGAAAAGCATTGCGGGTGTATTTTAAATTCTATTGTTGTCTGGTTTTAAAGACCAACTGTTTTTGTTACTCATACCAGTCCCATGACTGACTCGGAGTTTGTTGTTCCTTTCCACTCTGGGTGCCCATAATTTTCCACACGGGCAGTCTAGTGTTGGGTTTTTCAGATAGTCAGGTTTAGTAGGTTATCTGCAGTTAGTCCAGTCTTTGGATCAGGACGGCACTTGCTTATCAAGGTGAAACGTAATGTTGGTTCGAGCTAGCTTTGGATTGGAGCATTGGATTTGGGATGCAATCTATTGAAGATATTCTTTCCACTGTGTCTTGTATCCTTGATAGTATTGAATTTGTTGTATCGTATTATGTCAGATGTTGTATCTGTCATTGTATCAATGTTATATATATTGATATTCTTTTCTTCCGCTGTGTTGTACTTAATAGTGTTATACGGTTTGGCGGACCAGATTCGACGTTTGGATCTACGGCATTTGAATGAGTGTCGTATTCGGCGCCGATTTTCGAAGGTCGAGTCAGGATCGTTTAACTGCGACTGTTGTGAATATTGATTGATAATTAAACAACCGACCATCAATATTGGCCTTCAAATGGAATTTGTTTTTCGATGCGACCGAGGGTCGGATTCCAAATGGATATTCGAAAACCACATCGAACCTTTGTGATTGTGATGGATCTTTTGTTTAAAAGATCAAAGTGGAAATTTGTGTGATTTGTTTGAAATCTGAATGTAACGCTTATTTTTAAAATAAGCGCTCGTTATTCGGGTTACCCGGCTGAGGACCTTGTGCCATAAAACCCATTTCGAATAATGATAAGACAAAATGGAATAGCATTTGAAGACGGTGTTGAAGACCGGGTATTTTCAAAAGCGAAAGGATTACCTGTCGAATGTCTCTACACCGGGTTGCTTCGGTATAGAGATTTTATCACCCTTTTGTGATGGGGATTCCGGACGTGATTAGTGAATATCCGAATTTGCAAGGGCTTCTTTTGAATTGTCTTTGGTTCCGTTCGATCCCGGAATGGACTTGTTTGAATGTGTGTCTGACGTTACACTTTGTGATGTAAAGCTGGTTTCTATCATATACATTTCTGTTAGTGGCGGAGAATTTATTCTCTTAGCTTAACATTCTTCTCTGAGACGTACGAGCTCAGAGGTATGTAGTTGATGGTTACTAGTGATACATTCCTAATTTGGTAATGAGGCATACAAAGTGATGCTGATCATTTGTTGATCAAAGCATGGCTTTGTGAAAAGTGTAGCTTTGTGGACGAGACTTTGTCGGACCTCACACCCGAAAATGGTCAAAACATGAAGAATGCGGCAAGGTTATGAGGGTCTCGCCCTTTAGGGTATGTCATTTCCTTCTGAAAAAGGGTGGTACCATGGTGTGGAGCCTAGATATTTAACTTATGTAGTTGCTATAATTTACTATACTTTGTGGTTGAGGATCCTCGGATAAAAGTCGCAAATGACTACGGAATGACATACTCGAGTAGTAGTTACCTAGTTACAGAGGTAACCCGGCCTTGTGTTGGCATAAATCCGGGTAGGTTCTCGAGATGTCCCTCTAGAGGCATACCCATGTGGCAGTAGGAAGTTCCTTAGCCTGACATTTGTTGGAAATCCAATCTCCAATACGCGCCTTGCACGATTTTATTTTTATAACCTGCCATTTACTTATGGTGGTCACACTATTTAGATGGTAGCTATAGTAGGCATAGTTCGAAATGTCTATGCTGTCTAAGATTAATATTATAATTTCGAAAGGTTTTCCGCACTATGCACTAATAATAATACTGAATATATTTTGCGTATCAAGCATGTCTAACTATCATAAGGAGAAATCTCGGCCAATTCTGCATTTGCATTGTGTGTATGGCGGGAGGCCTTATGGTAGTTTCATTTTCCAAAAGCATAGCGGGTTTCTTTTTATTTTCTTTGTAAAAATAACTGTTTTTAAGACGTCACACGAGTCCCTTGACTGACCTGTAGTTTATTGTTCCCTTTCTAAACTCTAAATGTCCGTAATTTTCCATACGGGCAGCCTAGAGTCAAGTTATCGGTTATTCTTGAGCAAATTCAGTAAAGAGATGCTGTGGAGATCTGGAATTCAAGTTGAATGGCGAAGCATACCATTTATACTATGTAGTGTCCACTACGTATAGTTGGTGCAAAGTAAAATCTTCATATGAGTCAAGTTATACCAACTGCTAGTGTTGCATTGTGTCGTTGTAAACTCTGATAATGTGATGTATAAACTGAAATAGTGCTTTTATTTTAAAGATTATTCATTTATCTTGTAACGACCCGCCATACGTCTCCACAGAATGACGCATCATTAATAAGAAAGAAAGGGATAGAAAAGAGAAAGGAAAGAGAAGAAAGAAGAAACAATATCAGAATCTCAATAGCGGAACTAACAAATTATATTAATAACATAAATATTACATAGTATACAACACTAATCAGAGTTATACAGAATTTTACATCACACACTAGACAGTTATAAACACCTGTCTAGTTATACAACTCAATACTACTCAACAAAACAATACCAACACAGAGAACACACAGCGGGAATATATATATCTACAATGCAGAAGCCTCCTGCTCCATTTACTCCTCCACAATTTGTCAAAAGCTAACCTAAATCCCTTGGCTACTCGTAAAAATTTGAGTACCCAAGAGTTTAAGAAAATAGAAGATAAACTCTGGGTCAGTCATGGGTCTGGTGTGAGTAACAGGTTAAAGTTGCTTAACTTTGAAAAACTTTTGAAAAGAAAGGTACCACGTTAGGCTTCCCATACATAAACATGGAAAAGTTTTTACCTTACGCTAACCAAAACATTTGATAGGAAATCTAGTGATATTATAATAGGTCTAAGGTTTTCAAGTAAATAAGAAATAACTGAAATTGTTACATTTATTAAATTCCAGCTACTAGCAACAAAAGTGGGTAATACAATCAAAAGCGTTGGCACTTATTGGATTTTGGATTCCATACAATGGCAGGGCTACTGGGGTACCGCCCGTCACAGTACGTGGCCTAGATCAACATATCGAGGAGCCACCCTAACTCCCCTGCAACACAAGACCGGAACCATCCCTTATTGGACAGTCCCGAACAAGACAACCCCGTAGTTGGTGTACATCCAACCGCCCACACAGCTGAAATAAAAAGTGACTTCTAGATAGGGGTAAATCTTGCTCTCCAGTGGGAGCTACCCACGAAGCCTTGCTGCGCCTCCCCTGTTTTAGCCATTCCCGATTGATAAGGCTTGAGGCTACGATTACCTTTTAGAGAACACATCTCTCAGAATGCTCATCGTCCACCTAACGATGTTCTGAAAGCATTCAATCCATACAAGTTCGTTCCGGGTTCGAACGAAACCGAAGGCATTATCTCGTTACACTCATTTTGGAATCACCCTCAGAATTAACGACGATAACCCTTGCACTCTAAATCACCATCTCGAACTTATAAGAACTAATTCCGTCAAACTCATCACGGAATCACCCCTAGAGTTATATCGACGTATAGTCATTACACCTCTAGTCTTCACTCTTCACATAAGATTCACGACCTATCGTTAATTTGGATCGATGTGGTTTTCGGATGTCCAAATATGGAAACCCGATCCCGGTCTCATCGAAATCCAAAACGTGCCTTTTAAGGCCAAGTTGTTTTAAAGGTTTAAAACAATTCAATTATCTATATATCCAAATAGATAAATCACAGATTCACAACAGATAATCAACATTATCATCATATCAGATAAACCTTATTATCATTTTCCAAAAGATAATCTAAATCACCATCACAACGCAACCAATGCATCCAAATCACTCAACAATATCTATCTCATATCTGAGATTCAAACCATCTAAGCAAACAAAATTATCCATCCATATAAGCAATGATTTACCACACCAAATATAATTAATTTAAAATGAATTAAATTAATTACCTCATTTCTAATTAATTTAAAGTAAATTAAATTAATTACTTTACCAATATCAACTTGCTTATATCACTATTGATTAATTATCAATCAATTAATTAATCATCAACCAATTATTTATTTTAATTAATCATTCCTGATTAATTAACCTTTAATTACATTCAAGTAATTATTCACTGATTAATTCCTCAAATTAATTATACTTACCCAAATACAGTAATTAATCTTTACTTACTTCCTTTATTAATTAACTATGAATTAATTACATTAACTCTTAATTAATTACATTAATTAATCCCTACATTGATTAATTATCTCTAAATAATCCATTCTTAATTACATCATTAATTATAATAATTAATGATTTTCTAATTACATTTCTTATTTAAATTAATTACATTAAGTAATTAATCTTTATTAAACCATAATTGTTAATCACCCTTGATTAACTCAATTCAGTAATTAACTACCCTTAATTACTTTACCAAATAAATTAATTACTTCATAACTAATTATCTCTAATTAATCCTTTGATTAATTCATAAAGTAATTATACTCAAATAACTTCATCATCAAATCACTTCCAATTAATCACATACAGTAATTACCCATTTAATTACTTCTCTAAGTAATTTCTCTTCATTTAATTACATTAAGTAATTATACCTTAAAAAAAACATCAAATGATTATTTTAAATTAATTAAACTGAATTAATTAACTTAATCTAAACAAATTTAAACTCAATTAATTACGATAAGTAATTAATTCCTTAATTGCTTCTATAAATAATTATACTTAATAACTTACACAAATGATTATCTTTAAATTAATTAATCTAATTAATTATTAAAATTAATCACATTAATTAATTATTAAAATCCTTAGTTAATGACCTTCACTAACTATTGAACAACTCATTAATTATTTCTAAAATAATTAACTTATTCTAATCATTATTAATTACAAATTAATTAATCATTAATTAATCCATTAATTAATCCCAAATTAATTAAATAAGTAAGTGTTAATTAAATCTTAATTAATCCATTATTATTTGATTAATTAATTATTAATCATTAATTAAAAACTAATCTTATTTAATTAATTATTCTTAATTACAAGTTAATTATTCTAAAAATAATTAAGCTTAAACCTTTAAGATTAAACCCTTAATTACCATTTTATCAATTTATTAAATAAATTAATTATTCATTTAATTACCCTAATAATTAAATGAAATACAAACATTAAATTATTATTTAACTTTAACAAGTTTTAAAATCAATCTAAAACCTTTAATTGATAAATAATACTTTTACTATAAAAGAAATTTTACAAAAGTTAAAACAAATTTTCTTTTAAATTAAAACCATTTAAATTTTATATTATTATTCAAATTAGTTTCAAACGCTTAAATTTATAAAACTTAAATTTATTTTGAAACAATGATTTAAATCCAAATTTCAATCAAATTTATACTTTGTTTAAACATTACTTTATATTTCAATCTCCAAATTTAAATTCAAATTTCTTTACAAACATTTTTAAACAATAAATCCCTTTAAAATATTTTAAACAAATTTAAATTTGTAAACTTATTCATTTCCACCTTTGAGATTCAAATTAAAACTTGAATTTCATAATAAAAGAAAATTATAATTAAAACATACTTTAAATTTTGGTTTAATAATTCAAATTCAGTTAAATTTTTGAAACAGGCAAGTTTCAAATATGAGTAAACTAATTTGAGAAAAATCTCAGAGCAACTCAAGTATCATTACTTTTGAACTGATCCAAATCAAATACTGACAGGTACCAAACTCTGAAACAACTAACACCTGAGCCTATTCGACATCTACTCCGAGTCCACCAACACTATACTTCGAGTCCCATGCCCTAATTCTTCGAGCCACAGTCAAACTTACCCGATACAAACACGAACCCCTTTCTTCCCCAAAAAAACAACTGACACTCCATTATCATCGTGCACCTGCACCACCGGAGCATCCATCTCCGACCACTCACGACCCCCTACGCAAGTCACCGATCCTCTCCAAACACCAAATCGACCTTCAATTCAACTACGTAAACCTAAATCAAAATCTAGCATCGAGCTCGAATCTGGAACAAAATGGGTCGAACTGCAAACGCCTCAATCTCCAAACTCCGATCATCTGAGAGGTACCCCCTCCGGCCACTTCTTTACATGCATCCACTATCCCTAACAAAAATCTGGTCGAGCTTGATCAATTAATTTGATCGCGGTGATAAAATTTCTTGAACGCAGAAAAACTAGGGTTATATACTTTAATCCCTGATCACTACAGCCACACTGCATTGATTCATCATCCAGTAATTTTTCTTGCATCGACGATCTTCATTCTATCACCAGAAACAATTCTGGCCAATCCAGTCTTCTAAGTTGACAGTACCAACCCCAAAGTTGATTTCTGGTTAAACCAGAAATAAACAGTTGAATGCATACTAAAAATTCAAATTATAATTTTAAAAATTAAGTTATTAATCAAGTAATTTGTTTATAGACTTAAATAAATAAATCTGAAACATTTAAATATTGTTTACAGAAATTATGCTATGTTGCATTTTTGTTTATCCAGAGTCATCACAGTTTTATCATCATTTTCATTTTTTTACAAAACTAAACTTTAACTTATTACATACATACCTGTTTAAATCTTAAACTACAATAATGTTTTAATATGAGATCATAATTTTTTTGAACATATCTAGAATCTAAAACTTAAAAACAGAAACAAATTCACACTGCAGTATGCATTATACCTACAATCATCTATATACTAGTATAAGCTAAAAAAAACAAACATTTCATTTCTAAAATAAAATAGCAACTAAATATTTAAGTTAAAAAAATGTTACTCACCGAATTTTTATGGAGGCAGAGCACATGTATTTATGAAGAGCTTCAGATTCTGCTTTTATTTTGCTTATGCATTTCGAACTTCAGTTTGGTTTATAAACTACAGATGCTTTAAAACTTTCATGTTTCTTTTGTTTATTTGAAGACTTGAATCTTGATTTATTACTTTGTTCCTTGATGCATGCAGTTGCCAGATTCATCTACATGCTTCCCAGAGAAATCAGAGAAAGAAAATGCAGGTTATTTGCAGAATGATTCTTATGGCTTCAGATGATTATTGAGGGGATTTGCAAATGATTTTCAAGTTAACTTAATTTCTGGTTTTTGGAGGAAATGTTGGTGTAGACTTTTTTTTTATAAGGTTTGCAAATGATTTCAGGTTAAAGGAATATTTGTGCAGATGGATTTTGAGGAGATTTGCAGGAATATCTTTGAACAAGATTTCTGTTTTGAAGATTAAATTTGCAGATTTTTCATGGCTAAAGATCACTCAAGTTTTGAAAAAAAAAAGAATAGAAAGAAAAAATGAATTTTTAGAGGAGATAGGATTATAAAAGAAAGTTTTTGATTTAATTTAAAATAAAAAAACACTTGTTTAGTTTCTAACATTTGTCACTTAGATAGCTTTAAAACCTAACACATGTCCTTTAAGATGGTAATAAACTTACACTTGTAATTTAAGTTTTTTAATTTTAATTTAAAATTGTTTATAAGCTTTTAAATCTTAATTTACTATTCTTATGTATATATAAATGAGTTTATCTCTTTTCAAATTAGAAAGAAATGAAAACAATCAAATTATAAATATAAACTTATTCTAATATTTTTGAAATACTTATCCTTTATTCAAAATATTGAAATCAAATTTTAGATTAATTTATCAAATCCAATTTTAAAGATCAAGTTATATATGGATGCATTTATAACTCTTTTAAATTTAAAAATAACAAATCCTAATTTTTACAAAAATTATTTATGACTATAAAAACTAAGTATCATCATTTTTATTTAAAAATAACAAATTAAACAATATTAAATAATTTATAAAAGAGATTAAAAACAAATTAAGATCATTTGTATTGTAAATTCATATATATATATATATGTATGTATAAATTCAAATAATATTTTAAAAAGAAAAATAAAACAAAGCTTTAATGTTAATCAAATTTTAAATTCATCTTTAAGCTAATTAAAAATATAAATTTAAACAAATAAGATTTTCCATAAGTATAAACCATAAAATTATTTATTAAATTTCTTTGAAAAGTTAAATTTCAAATTTAAATCAAATTTCCAATTTACCAAATATAAATAAAAATTAGAGTTAGAAAATTAATTCATTTACTAAACTCAAAATCAAAGTTTATCAATTTACAATATATACAATTATATATATTATAAACAGAAAACAATTTATTAGCTTTAAAAGGATAAAATCTACCAATTTAAATATTTTTTAAAAGATGATTATTAGATTAATCTAAAATTTATTATTTAAAATTATCTATTCAATTTAATTTTCAACATAGATTATTAAATTTATATTGCCAAATTTCCGAGATATCACATTCCTTCGCCCTTAAAAGAATTTCGTCCCCGAAATTTAAAAGCAAAGGTAATTTAATAATCTATCTTAAGATTTTATTTTAAAACACAAGCATATATCAAACATATGCTAACAACCATAGCAACCAATTCATCCAATCAAAACAAATCGAATTATCCAGAAAAATTCTGGATAAAATTTTCACGAGTTTCCCCGGTATAAATATCGGGATACCCGCTCTATAGAATCTAAACAACAAATATTATTAAGCTATAGAGCTCCTATCCAACTAGATATCAGAGTACAGACGAGTCTGAATCAACAATCACATCCTCAAGAAATGCTGGTTGCACAACTAGAGATAAACCATACACGTACTCCCTCGGAGATACGTGAACCACATCGAATCCCAGTTATCCAAACTGGCAATTCAACCTTGAAAATCAAACACCAATCCTCACAAGAATACAGGAAAGATCCAAAACATCTCGGAGCTAACTTACCCAGTCTTGCTTGATCTTATAGCTCCTAAGATCAAAGAAAACTTACCCCAAAATCAAATCTCTGACTTCGGAATCCAAATCCCTTCGTGTCTTATCCACAAAACACTTCTGACGATCCTAGGCTGCCTTCAGCTCTCCTGATCAGCTCAACCTTTGTTGATGCCTCTAGAAACAAACTGAACCAAAACAACCCAACAGAATGATCTCCTCAAGATCAATCCCAAACCAAGAACACCAACTCCACTCTACAAACATCAGAAGACTAACTTACTTCTCATATCTGGAAAAGATAAAACAAAAGCACTTCCAATTTGCTTTCGCTGCACAACTCTGATCTGGAGTAGAAGAAAAACTCGAACACAAACTGGACAACATATCTTAGAAATATGGTTCAACAGATCCATAAAAGAAAACTCAGATGTCCCACCTGTTTCTTCTACTAAACTGAACCACCAGTAGCACTCCTGGAATCCAGTTGATAAGAAAACTCAGCCTCTAGATACAGACAACTCAAGAGAACACTCAAACTATCGCGAGTCACTTTTGCGATCAACCCAGCCTAATATCCAAAGAAAACTATTCTCTCTTTACCAACCAGAACAGCTTACGCTTATCTAGCCAATCCATCGAAGAAATGAAATCCACTCTGCTGCTTCTAAATTGTATCTTCAGAAACTGCTAACCAGAAGACCTTCTTGCTGGCACACAGAACACTCCGAGCTGCACTACTGACACCGACGCCAAAGACTTCCTAATCCAAAGCTCTTAGATAAACTCGGGCCTCAAACCGGACAGAAACATCCTGCTGAATCCATCCACAACGCTGAAGCAGACTCATCTCCTAAACTTGTTCCAAAGAAAACATCTTCGGGAACATCCATAGTCACTGCATTTCATCACGCAGCTACTACTCCCTGAGGTATCAAAATACCATTATTTCCTTCTGCCCAACCGACAGATCCAAACTCTACTCATACAACTCAAAGATAGACTCCGAACCTTAACGGGTTACCTTCAGAGATCTATGAAATCCTATACTCTGCACAATTCACACGAGACGGTATTAGGTCTACAGTCTCGACAGATACACTTCCAACCTCATCACTCAAACTCCAACCATTGGTAGTAGTCGTGTTACACACCCCACTACCTTATCTACCTTTATAACCAATATTGGAAAAACCCAAACAGGTAACCCAACAAATAGGTAGAAATAATTATATAAATATATATATTAAAACTACAAATACGCTCTCTCAAGATAGACACCACACCAGAGCCTAGGTATTCACTCAACCTAATGCTCTGATACCAACTGTAACGACCCGCCAACCGTCTCCACAGAATGACGCATCAATAATAAGAAAGAAAGGGATAGAAAAGAGAAAAGAAAGAGAAGAAAGAAGAAACAATATCAGAATCTCAACAGCAGAACGAATAAATTATATTAATAACATAAATATTACATAGTGTACAACACTAATCGGAGTTATACAGAATTTTACATCACATACTAGACAGTTATAAACACCTGTCTAGTTATACAACTCAATACAACTCAACAAAACAATACCAACATAGAGAATACACAGCGGAACTATATATATCTACAATGCAGAAGCCTCCTGCTCCATTTACTCCACAATTCGTCAAAAGCTAACCTAAATCCCTTGGCTACTCGTAAAAATTTAAGTACCCAAGAGTTTAAGAAAATAGAAGATAAACTCTGGGTCAGACATGGGTCTGGTGTGGGTAATAGGTTAAAGTTGCTTAACTTTGAAAAACTTTTGAAAATAAAGGTATCACATAAGACTTCCCACACATAAACATGGAAAAGTTTTTACTTTACGCTAACCAAAACATTTGATAGGAAATCCAGTGATATTACAATGGTCTAGGGTTTTCAAGTAAATAAGAAATAGCCGAAATTGTTACATTTATTAAATCCATCTACTAGCCACAAAAGTGGGTAATACAATCAAAAGCGTTGGCACTTATTGGATTTTGGATTCCATACAATGGCAGGGCTACTGGGGTACCGCCCGTCATAGTATGTGGCCTAGATCAACGTACCGGGAGCCACCCTAACTCCCTTGCAACACAAGACCGGAACCATCCCTTACTGGACAGTCCCGAACAAGACAACCCTGCAGTTGGTGTACATCCAACCTCCCACACAGCCGAAATAAAAAGGGACTTCTAGACAGGGGTAATTCTTGCTCTCCAGTGGGAGCTACCCACGAAGCCTTGCTGCACCTCCCCTGTTTTAGCCATTCCCGGTTGATGAGGCTTGAGGCTACGATTACCTTTTGGAGAACACATCTCTTAGAATGCTCATCATCCACTTGACGTTGTTCTGAAAGCATTCAATCCATACAAGTTCGTTCCGGGTTCGAACGAAACCGAATGCATTATCTCGTTACACTCATTTTGGAATCACCCTAAGAGTTAACGACGATAACCCTTGCACTCTAGATCACCATCTCGAACCAATAAGAACTAATTCCATCAAACTCATTATGGAATCACCCCCAGAGGTATACTGACGTATAGTCCTTACACCTCGAGTTTCACTCTTCACATAAGATTCACGACCTATCGTTAATTTGGATCGATGTGGTTTTCGGATATCCAAATATGGAAACCCGATCCTGGTCTCATCGAAATCCAAAACGGGTCTTTTAAGGCCAAGTTGTTTTAAAAGTTTAAAACAATTCATTTATCTATATATCCAAATAGATAAATCACAGATTTACAACAGATAATCAACATTATCATCACATCAGATAAACTATATTACCATTTTCCAAAGGATAATCTAAATCACCATCACAACGCAACCAATGCATCCAAATCACTCAACAATATCTATCTCATATCTGAGATTCAAACCATCTAAGCAAACAACATTATCCATCCATATAAGCAATGATTTACCACACCAAATATAATTAATTTAAAATGAATTAAATTAATTACCTCATTTCTAATTAATTTAAAGTAAATTAAATTAATTACTTTACCAATCATCAATCAATTAATTAATCATCAACCAATTATCTATTTTAATTAATCATTCCTGTTTAATTAACCTTTAATTACATTCAAATAATTATTCACTGATTAATTCCTCAAATTAATTATACTTACCCAAATACAGTAATTAATCTTTAATTACTTCCTTTATTAATTAACTATGAATTAATTATATTAACTCTTAATTAATTACATTAATTAATCCCTACATTGATTAATTATCTCTAAATAATCCATTCTTAATTACATCATTAATTATAATAATTAATGATTTTCTAATTACATTTCTTATTTAAATTAATTACATTAAGTAATTAATCTTTACTTAAACAATCATTGTTAATCACCCTTGATTAACTCAATTCAGTAATTAACTACCCTTAATTACTTTACCAAATAAATTAATTACTTCATAATTAATTATCTCTAATTAATCCTTTGATTAATTCATAAAGTAATTATACTCAAATAACTTCATCATCAAATCACTTCCAATTAATTACATATAGTAATTACCCATTTAATTACTTCTCTAAGTAATTTCTCTTCATTTAATTACATTAAGTAATTATACCTTAAAAAACATTAAATGATTATTTTAAATTAATTAAACTGAATTAATTAACTTAATCTAAACAAATTTAAACTCAATTAAATACATTAAGTAATTAATTCCTTAATTACTTCCATAAATAATTATACTTAATAACTTACACAAATGATTATCTTTAAATTAATTAATCTAATTAATTATTAAAATTAATCACATTAATTAATTATTAAAAATCCTTAGTTAATGACCTTCATTAACTATTTAACAACTCATTAATTATTTTCTAAAATAATTAACTTATTCTAATCATTATTAATTACAATTTAATTAATCATTAATTAATCCATTAATTAATCCCAAATTAATTAAATAATTAAGTGTTAATTAAAACTTAATTAATGCATTATTATTTGATTAATTAGTTATTAATCATTGATTAAAAACTAATCTTATTTAATTAATTATTCTTAATTACAATTAATTATTCTAAGAATAATTAAGCTTAAACCTTTAAGAATAAACCCTTAATTACCATTTTATCAATTTATTAAATAAATTAATTGTTCATTTAGTTACCCTAATAATTAAATGAAATACAAACATTAAATTATTGTTTAACTTTAACAAGTTTTAGAATCAATCTAAAACCTTTAATTGATAAATAATACTTTTATTATAAAATAAATTTAAAAAAGTTAAAACAAATTTCCTTTTATACTAAAACCATTTAAATTTTATATTATTATTCAAATTTGTTTCAAACACTTAAATTTATAAAACTTAAATTTATTTTGAAACAAAGATTCAAATCCAAATTTGAATCAAATTTAAACTTTGTTTAAACATTACTTTATATTTCAATTTCCAAATTAAAATTAAAATTTCTTCAGAAAAATTTTTAAACAATAAATCCCTTTAAAATATGTTAAACAAATTTAAATTTGAAAACTTATTCATTTCCATCATTTAGATTCAAATTAAAACTTGAATTTCATAATAAAAAAAATTAGATTTAAAACATAATTTAAATTTTGGTTTAATAATTCAAATTCAGTTAAATTTTTGAAACAAGCAAGTTTCAAATCTGAGTAAACTAATTTGAGAAAAATCTCAGAGCAACTCAAGTATCATTTCTTTTGAACTGATCCAAATCACTACTAACAGGTACCAAACTTTGAAACAACTAACATCCGAGCCTATTCGACATCTACCCCGAGTCCACCAACACTATACTTCGAGTCCCGTGCCCTAATTCTTCGAGCCACATGCAAACTTACCCGATACAAACATGAACCCCTTTCTTCCCCAAAAAATCAACTGACACTCCATTATCATCGTGCACCTGCACCACCGGAGCATCCGTCTCCGACCCCTCGCGACCCCCTACGCAAGTCACTGATCCTCTCCAAACACCAAATCGACCTTCAATTCAACTACAGAAACCCTAAATTAAAATCTAGCATCGAGCTCGAATCTGGAAAAAAATGGGTCGAACCGAAAACGCCTCAATCTCCAAACTCCGATCATGTGAGAGGTACCACCTCTGGTCACTTCTTTATCCCACATCCACTATCCCTAACTCAAATCTGGTCGAGCTCGATCAATTAATTTAATCGCGGTGATAAAATTTCTTGAACACAGAAAAACTAGGGTTATATACTTTAATCCCTAATCACTACTTCCACGCTGCATCGATTCATCGTCTAGTAATTTGTCTTGCATCTACGATCTTCATTCTATCACTAGAAAAAATTCTGGCCAATCCAATCTTCTAGGTTGACAGAACCAACCCCAAAGTTGATTTCTAGTTAAACCAGAAATACACAGTTGAATGCATACTAAAAATTCAAATTATAATTTTAAAAATCAAGTTATTAATCAAGTTATTTTGTTTATAAACATAAATAAATAAATCTGAAACATTTAAATATTGTTTACAGAAATTTTGCTCTATTGCATTTTTGTTTATCCAGAGTCATCACAGTTTTATCATCATTTTCATTTTTTTTATAAAACTAAACTTTAACTTATTACATACATACCTGTTTAAATCTTAAACTACAACAATGTTTTAATATGAGATCGTAATTTTTTTGAACATATCTAGAATCTGAAACTTAAAAACAGAAACAAATTCACACTGCAGTATGCATTATACCTACAATCATCTATATACTAGTATAAGCTAAAAAAATACAAACATTTCATTTCTAAAATAAAACAGCAACTAAATATTTAAGTTAAAAAAAATGTTACTCGCCGAATTTTTATGGAGGCAGAGCACATGTATTTATGAAGAGCTTCAAATTCTGCTTTTATTTTCCTTATGCATTTTGAACTTCAGTTTGGTTTATAAACTGCAGATGCTTTAAAACTTTCATCTTGCTTTTGTTTATTTGAAGACTTGAATCTTGATTTA
This sequence comes from Allium cepa, assembly GCA_030765085.1. NCBI lineage: Eukaryota > Viridiplantae > Streptophyta > Magnoliopsida > Asparagales > Amaryllidaceae > Allium > Allium cepa. The sequence continues at coordinate 865,435,534 of CM060943.1, read as the reverse complement.
TTACTTTGTTCCTTGATGCATGCAGTTACCAGATTCATTTGCGTGCTTCCCAGAGGAAGCAGAGAAAGAAAATGCAGGTTATTTGCAGAATGATTCTTATGGCTTCAGATGATTTTTGAGGGTATTTGCAAATGATTTTCAGGTTAACTTAATTTCTGGTTTTTGGAGGAAATGTTGGTGCAGATTTTTTTTATAAGGTTTGCAAATGATTTCAGGTTAAAGGAATATTTGTGCAGCTGGATTTTGAGGAGATTTGCAGGAATGTCTTTGAACAAGATTTCTATTTTGATGATTAAATTTGCAGATTTTTCATGGCTAAAGATCACTCAAGTTTTGAAAAAAAAGAATAGAAAGAAAAAAAATGAATTTCTAGAGGAGATAGGATTATAAAAGAAAGTTTTTGATTTAATTTAAAATAAAAAAACACTTATTTTAGTTTCTAACATTTGTCACTTAGATAGCTTTAAAACCTAACACATGTCCTTTAAGATGGTAATAAACTTATACATGTAATTTAAGTTGTCTAATTTTAATTTAAAATTGTTTATAAGCTTTTAAATCTTAATTTACTATTCTTATGTATATATAAATGAGTTTATCTCTTTTTAAATTAAAAAGAAATGAAAACAATCAAATTATAAATCTAAGGTTATTCTAATATTTTTAAAATACTTATCCTTTATTCAAAATATTGAAATCAAATTTTAGATTAATTTATCAAATCCAATTTTAAAGATCAAGTTATATATGGATGCATATATAACTCTTTTAAATTTAAAGACAACAAATCCTAATTTTTACAAAAATTATTTATGATTATAAAAACTAAGTATCATCATTTTTGTTTAAAAATAACAAATTGAACAATATTAAATAATTTATAAAAGATATTAAAAACAAATTAAGATCGTTTGTAATTTGTATTGTAAATTCTTATATATATATATAAATTCAAACAATATTTTAAAAAGAAAAATAAAACAAAGCTTTAATGTTAATCAAATTTTAAATTCATCTTTAAGCTAATTAAAAATATAAATTTTAACAATTAAGATTTTCCATAAGTATAAACCATTAAATTATTTATTAAATTGCTTTGAAAAGTTAAATTTCAAATTTAAATCAAATTTCCAATTTACCAAATATAAATAAAAATTAGAGTTAAAAAATTAATTCATTTACTAAATTCAAAATCAAAGTTTATCAATTTACAATATATACAATATATATATATTATAAACTGAAAACAATTTATTAGCTTTAAAAGGATAAAATCTACCAATTTAAATATTTTTTTAAAGATGATTATTAGGTTAATCCAAAACTTATTATTTAAAATTATAAAATCAATTTAATTTTCAACATAGATTATTAAATTTATATTGCCAAATTTCCGGGATATCATGTATCTGTTATATTTGTTCCGCTGCGAAATGTGAGGTTCTGTTATTGTTTCTATTTCTTCTTCTATCTTCTTTTCTCTTAAACCGTAATGGTTCAGTTTTCCGACATTCGACTGTGCGGTATTGGTTACAGTGGACGTATCGATGTCGACTTCCGAAAGTCGTAAAATAGGGTTGTTACAATATACTTATTGTATAATAAGTAATTCACAATTCAATTTATTTTAAACACTTATAAAATATTGCATATGCTTAAATTAGGATTAAGTATATATTTTATTCTTTAAGGAAAAGATTCTCTTTAAGCAATTTATTTGGGTCGAAACGAATGTTGCGTAAAACATCGTTACGACAACCTAAAGTCACTAGTATAGGGATTCGAAAATTAGATAGATATATAAATCCCATATACTATACAAAATATTTCCTTTCGAAAATCATTTACTATTACAACAGTTTTATATTCCATCATATCCTTATTTCTCGAAAACATCTATTTCATGTATTCGATACCTAGCACATTTTCAAATGTCTTCAAACCATTTAACTTATTTAAAATACCACTTCCCAAAAATATCCATTTTATTTAATATATTATTCATTGTCCAAAATCGTGAATATAGTCCATTTACCGAATCCAATATTTCTATACATTTATTGAAGGATAATCTACTGTACAAAATCGTGAATATATTGCTTTTACCTAATTCATCGCAATTGCACATTAAATTAATAGATTGTCCATTGTCCAAAATCATGGATGAAATTACTTTAATAATGATCCATATCTAGTTTATCTATTTAAATTAATTTCACATTTAAAACAATGTTTATAAATTCACATTTCTGTTTTATAAAACTTCCATATATAGAATCCCTTTATTAATAAATTCCATTTATCTCATTTATATGCCAAAATCCAATTTATAAGTTAATTTACATATAAATCATTTATTTTCCAATTCATTCCTTTATAACTTCACAAATTAATAAATCTTATTTACTTATAAATTCCATTTATTTTGATTTATAAAATATCCATTTTATTAATCTTATATACATACATTTACAATATTTCAAAAGATCTCGATTTAAATAACTTATTCTTTAATAATGTACAAATCCTTATTAAAACTTATATAACTCCAAAAATCATACTTAAGTATATTTCACAAAAATCATAATTTTTATAACATATAAATTATAAATTTTATTTATTCAAAATAAATCCATTTCCTTTAACAATTCAAAAATTAATAAAACATATATTTTCAAAATCACTTAGAAATCCTTTTTAATTTAAAATCATCAATTTAACATTTTTAAATTACCAAAAATAGGCCGAATGCTTCAACAACACTAAATACATCAATCATGGCATCCAAAACATCATGTATCATATGATAACAACATATATCACAATATCTATAAATAAAACCAATACAGGTGAGGAATCCAGTTGGATCCCTCAAACTTGTCACCTGCATACACATATTAGAAATATATGTACAATGTTCGCTTCGAGGCAGACGCGTGTAGAAAGGGTCATCGCTCATACATGGGAACGTATAGGGTCTCATCTGCTCCAATAGACAGGAATATATCCAAATACCAATCAATATATAGATAATATATCATATATCATCCAAACAATCATCATAAATAATATTTATTCTCAGTTTAATAAAATATCATTGAGTTCGAAGAGTGAATTGTACTCAGTTTAATTCCAACAGTTGCAGTGTTTTATTCCGAATAAAATTAAAAAGACGTTTGATTCTACCCAAAATTTACACTAGCTCCAATCAACTCCAAATTTCTCCAATAAACTCCAAACTAGCTCTAAAATGCAGTGCTCGTTAATACGAACCCAACACGACTTGTTTCATCAAAAAAAGGACCTCGTGTGAAGAAGTTATGATATTACAAAGTTTATATGAACTTATATATATATATATTATTTAGAATTTTTTATTTTTTTAACCTCAATTTTATTTGGGCCATGCGTTTCAATCAAAGCAAATCATGTCGTGATTTCCATTTTCTCCCATCATCGTTTCAACTGATCAAATAACCCAACACGCTGTCGATATTTCTTTGAATTAACGTGCCACGTACATCGATCTATACAATTATCGAGTATCATCATTCCAAACACCTTGCCATACTCTACCACCGCCATTAGCATAGCCGAGCTCGGTGCATCCATGGCCGAGAATTCACCTCTCAAGCGCTACAACTTCTCCAATTGTTTCCTCCTCGATCGTTGTGCCGCTCCAGACTTAGCCGTTGGATTTACTGGACCCACAAAGATCTACAATCTTCCTTTAGAAAGTTTTTGGTAATATGGAATGGATTGATAGAAAAAAAGGAGAAAGGTGGGAGTCTTCTGGCCGTTCGAAGCTAATGGTGGCTGGAAACCCTAGGGTTGATTAGGGTTTGCAAATAGAAAATAATAACGTCATTCTCTAGAAAATTCCACGAAACTATTCGTCCGAAATTTTTCCGAACTCCAATCGAAGCATGCCGTCTAGCATTTATACTGCATTACCCCTATTCCGAACACAATGGAATATATATCCAGAGCCAATTCGATCGTACTTTGAAAGATAGGTTTTTGAATCGACTTATTAAATTTAAAATTCACTTAAACGAATTTCTATGCATTTCAGCTTGCCACGGCTAAATCATAAATCCGGTTGACATGAAATTTGGAATCATATAATAATATAACATTACGGATCCAAAGAAACCAGTTTTGTCGAAATCCGAGACTATTTCAAAAATTACTATTTTTATACGTTAATTAAATATTAAAATATTCAATTTATATAATTTATCCTTCAAATTGATTTCAAAAGTTTACTATCACTATTCTAATTGAAATATTATTTAATTCAACTTTATAAATCATTTTCGTTCACATTACATCAGAACTTCAATTATTTACACAATTCAAATATTAAGTTAATAATTTGATTATCCAATTAAATCGCCATAATTGGAATATAAGTTACTCAGCTTATAAAATTTACTTTTAAATATTTAAAATCAACTATATATCTGAATTTAAAATTACTGAAATTCTGGGTCGTTACAAAATGATTTGTAAAATTTACTTATTATTAAAATAATTATAATAAAATGGTAATCCAAATAGTCAATAAATGAAAAGGTTTTGAATATTATCTTTTTAATAGATACTTTGAACTGAATAATTGGAAAGTGATTTGGTTTATAAACGATTAATATATCAGACCTAACGACTGTTTGAGTGCTAAATTATATTTTTGGCCATTTAATTTCTCGAATTGATGTGGAAACTAAATAGTCGTACACTCAGTACGCAACAGACTATGTTGGCTTGATTATCATTTGTGTTGAGAATGTTGATTAGTGTAGCACGGAGTGATTACTCCAATCTACCAAGCTTCCTTCTTGGCCGAAGGAGAGCAAGTTGAAAGTTGGAAACGAGGAAAGTCTACGAGATTTGGTTTCTGTATGAGGTTGAGAAATACTTTTGCATTATTGGTGCGAAGAGACCAGGATCAAATTTATCTGAAATCACTTTGGACCAACATTTACGCGACTGTTGTGCAGGTTAGTCGATGATATTGATATTTAGGATTTTAATAGTGAAGGACTGTTTATTGATTGTAATGAGCCGGATTTTTTTGTCATTTAGTTTTGAATAATTAAATAGTTTAAATATTGGATTTCGAATTATAATTGAGTTAGAAAGTTTTTTAAACTGAAATTTCAAGCGATCTCACAAATGTTTGAAATCGTCGACTTAGTCAACTCGTTAAAATAGCATTCCGGGCCACTTGACCGAAAATCGACAAAACCAGTTCCATTTGGTCCGTAATAGTGTATTATTATCGAATTTCAAATTTTGTACCGTTTAGAGTTACTTTTTGGTCGTACGGTATATAAATGCATTGAATTTAATATCGAAAATTTAATATAATAATAAGGTCGAAAAAGGTATCTTCTCCATATGATCGAATTAGGACTTGGAACCTTTTCCATTGCGTTTGGAGTAGGGTATAACATTACGAATGCCTAGCGGCACATCGAATTAAGGGTTCAAGATTTTATGTTACAAAATTAGGACGGATTTATAATATATATATATATATATATATATATATATATAGTGTCATAATCATTCACATAAACCATTAAAACCATTTCCCATTAGTAGACCTAGCTTGTATGAGCTACCTACTTGTTGTTTAAATCACGTCTTTCCCCCACTTCTTTTCTTTCAGTCGAACGATCAAGCAAGAAAAAAATTAAAATTACCTTATCGCGACCTCCCTTTTCAATACTCAGAACAAAATCAAAAATCGTGTACGCCTATTTTATTTCTTGTTCCTTCTAACTGTAAACCGTTCTAATAGAAAAAAAATTATCGCGTTCGAATTGCCTTGCTCGAAGCGTCTTGGTCGGCATTGGCAACATTCGAATTGGAGGGCTGGTGATCGATGACTGCTCCATTTGACGGTCGCAGGAGATGGAGTTCATTGATGCAGTAGCCGTGTGGAGAGGCTAAATTCGTAGTCAAAATCAAGGTAGGTGATGATGAGATGGACTAAAGATGATGGAGGATGGCTAGGTTTTAGTGGCTAAAAGATGCGTTGGTCGAAAATGGGTTGTGGGTGGCGACTTGGGCAGTATGAGGTAGGAGAAGGTTGTGGCGATCCTCTTTGGTGATGCGGTGGGCTGATGTGGCACGTAGCGGTGCTTACACGAATGATGGCTGCTGTGCGATCGATGACCGAGGGGTCGAAGTTGGATTTTGGGTTTTAGATGCCTGCTCAAGTTGATTTCGATAGTATTGAAAGGAAGTGGGCGGAGGAAGCTGGTGGCGAGCGTAGATTCCAAACAAACGATGGATGGCAAGGGAGTGTGATTTGCGAGTGGAAGGTATAAAATAATTAACTTTAATTAGAGAATAATTGACTTATTAACTATAATTAAAATTGGAATCAATAATCTATGTAATTCGTAATTTGCTTACGAGGTCTAAAAATCGTGATGAAACAAGTCAGGTTTGGATCAGGTTTGCAAATTAAAATCAAGGTGAGAAATTCTCACTTATTTGGATTGCCAAATTTGAATTCTAATGTTTAAATATAATTGTTGAATGCTTTATTTGATTGATAAATATAATTATCTTTTGGGTGATTATATTATATATAGTTGTATATATATTAGTAGTTGGATTGATATGCCCCCATATTTTAGCAGGTGTGACCCTATGCGCCCTACACATCAGCGATATCCCCTTCGCAGTGGGATTGGTATTTTTGTTGTCTAACATCTATGGATGCAGGGAAACAAGATTGGAGGTATCCAACTGGATTCCTTAAGTATATTTAGTGTTTTTCATATATATAAAAAAATATGATGTTATTGAATAATCTGCTGGATTATTGTGTGTTGCAAATTTTTAAATGTTATGATACCATGGGAATTAACTTTGTTATATTAAATACCATAAATATTATTTCAAAATTTTTATGGAATTAAAAGGAAATTTTTAATATAACAATATGTATATTGAAATTAGGATTATTTAAAAGAGATTGATTTGAATAAGCAATAGTTGATTTTGATCGTACTAAATAATGCAGGAAATATATTTTAAATAGAGCTTTAAAATAAATTATATAAAGGGACTTTTAAGACTGGATTTTAAAATGATGTTAGGAAAAAATATGGGAAGAAGTTGAAATCGTTGTCAAAAATAGATTAGCAAAATTGAATACAATTTACAAGGAATTGAATTTATAAAATTGGATTTTATAAATGAGATTATTTTTATAAAATTTTCAAATGATGTTTATAAATAAACAATATCGATATCAGAAGATAAACTGGAAATATAAATTACAAGGAGAATTTATATTAGAATATGGAAATAGCGTGAGAGAAAAATATGGGATACTATTTTGAAGTAGAAATGGTTTGGAGAATCGAAATGAAATCGATGGAGAGTTGAACCAAGAGGAACCTATAAATTTTTTGGTTATGGATACTTTTGAAAATATATTTTGTTACTAAGAAATTAAGTTGTTTTTAAAGAGGGAAGTTTGGTTTACCAAACTATGGAATTTTGAATTGGTAGAATTGAAATACATTGAAAAGTGAATTTTCAAATACTTAATATTTATTTTAATAAATCCTAAATTTTAAAAACCAGTTTTGAAAAGTGGTGTTATAAAGAAAAGTGTCTCAATATTTAGATAATTACCTAAACATGACTTAAAATAAATTATTATTATTCCTTTTAATACTGATTATATATATAGAGTTTTGTAACGTCTTAAGTTTATTATAAATCTTCTCGAAAATCTGAAAATGGAGTTATTTAGTATATAGAATTTAAAAATAATTTTCAACATGGAATTTGGAAAAAGTAAGAAAATTTCCGAAGTAGTTAAATAGAAGTGAACTTCGAAAATGAAAAAGAATTCATAAAAGAAATGAGATAAGGAACTTATGGATGAATTGTTAGGGGTTTGAGCAAATAGGAAATAAATGAAATATTTCTAAGCAGTGGAAAAAATAAATGATTTTTAGGAAGTTTAATTTAAGGGTATATTCTAAGTGTTGGACTGGACGATTTGCAACATTTTAACTACGAGGTTATTATCATAGAAATAATTTTCAAATTATTGAATTATAAATGGAAATGGAAGAAAATATTTCCAAGTATCGAGATGATTTGAAATTATCCTGTTATGGATATAGATATTTGGAATTGTTAAATATTGAAAGAGATGAACGTATATCTTTGTAAAGGTATTTTGAAATGAGTATTTTGGAAGAAATTGCAAATAATGGCCTAGTGATTGCTTATGGATGTTATATTGATAGTTAAATCACCGATTATCAATATTGGACAATTTTTTAATCGTTTCGAAGAGACCGGGATCAGATTTAATTATCCAAAAACCACTTGGATCCGGTATGAACGTTAGGCTTGGATACCACGAAGATAGAGAAGGTAGTGATTCGGTTTGTGTAGACCCAGGACAACTTGTATGGACGAGTGCTATCAGAACATTGTTATTGGAGGATAATGAGCATTCCAAGTGAAATTATTCTTGAAAGGTAATCGTAGCCTCTAGCCCGATCAATCAGAATGGCTGAAAATTAGGGGATATGCAGCAAGGCTAAGTGGGTCATACATAATTAGAGTATGTTATCACCTTTCTAGATACACTCGGATATATTATATTATGGACACGGTTGCATGTGAAAGAGATCTCGATATGGGTAGGAACACCCGAGGTGATAAGGTATTCGGTTCTATCTAGGTTAAGGATAGGGCAGATCTTGTGTTGTAGAGGATCCTAGCGTGGTCCTCGGTACATTTTTCTAGATGTGTACCATGATAGTCGGAATCCTAGTTCCTAGTCATTGTATAGAATCCATTCTTCAATAAACGCCGTACGGTTTTGACTGTTCCTAACTATACTGAAACTTGAGATGCAAGCATTTCAGCTATTTTCTATTTACTTGATTTAGACACTATTATAATATCAGACGTTTTGATAAAAACGTTTTGGTTATCGTAAGGTAAAAACCCGTCGTATTCATGTGTGATGTGGTCTTACGAGTTACCTTCGTTTTCAATGGATTTTGATAATAGTTAATAATTCAAATTGAGTGTGTTTTTCACACTGGTTTTCCAAATTGACTTGGGAGTTAATTTATTATAACTCTCGGGTCAGACCGTGTATTATAGATTCATGTTAGAATGCTACAAAACTCAGGAGACAAGTTGGAGGAGTTCAAACATATAACACGTGCTTGGTATTTCTTTTATGTGAGTTATGTATATCAGGATAGGTTATTATAACTATCTAGACTGATGTACTGATTGTTGTACTACGATGATTGTAAGTGTAAAACAGTTAAATATTCTTTTGTATAAAGATCTATTATTTTATATTGTATTTTATTTTATTCCGTTGGGATTGTGAGATTCTATGTTATTGTTTCTACTTTTTTCTACTATTGTCTTCCTCACCCTTAACGAACTGGCATTTCCGGCACTCGACTTCTTGGCATTCTATACACTAGATGCTTTAATGTCAATTTTCGGGTATCGAAAATCTCGATTCATTACAATTGGTATCAGAGCTGAAGGTTAAGCAATAACCTTGGCTCTGGTGGGGAGTACTCATAAGAGATAGAGTCAGTATTACTCTAGAATGAATTTGAATGTATTCATAGATATGATCGCGCATTTGATATTGTATATAAAATGTTTTGTATTGGTTTATTTATTGAGTGGCTTATGAATTCTAGTCGGCACAGTCCGTATAATTGTATCGATATGGGTTCCAAACCACTTGAATAGAGCAATTCGACACGGTATTGTTTTTAAATGGGGAAATGAAGTAATTTTATCTGAATTATATATCTATACAAAAGAAATAATTTCTGAAATTAATATATAGTAAATTGATGTGTTTGGTTATTGTTATATAATCAAAACGGGATTAAAATAATTGAAATGATTTACAAGAACAAAGGGAATTTCAAGGGTGGAATTTATATTACTAAAATTGGATTCAAACCAGAATCTGGAAATTTAAATCTCGGAAAGTTTGGAAAAAAAATTTCAAGGTGGTGTGGAAAATAATAATATGAGTATTATTTTTGGGAATGTTTTTGAAAGAAAATTATTTTAAAATGGATTTTGGAAGAGACATAGAACTTAACTCACTAGAGTCGTTGGAAAATAATTTCGATGATGATCGTGACATATCGGTGTTTATTTCCGAGTTTCTAAGTGATGAGTTGCTGCCACAATAAATTAATAATGGAAGTTTTGTTTTGGTAAACAATTGTTGTTTTTTGGAAATTCTGAAAGGAATTGTTTTGGATAAAATCAGGTTCACTTCGAAAATTTCAAAGAAATGGTTTGTTAAACCCAAAAGCAATATATTGGTTTAAAAATTAATTGATATAAATATTGGGTGTTTAAAATTCTAGAATCCTTATTTAAATATTTTAGGAAATATCCAAAAATAAGTTATGAACTTATAAATGGTGAATGATTTTAAAGAAAATATGGAAATTGAATTTGAAAATAAATTTTAACTTGAGTAAGTTAAAATGAATGATGTTTAATTTGAGCTAAGTTAAATAAAATTAGATTGGAAATGGCATCGATTGGGATTGAGATATAAAATAAAGGGGATTCAACTAAAGTTAAGTTGAAGGAGTTAGAATTTAGAAATTTAATTGATTGTAATTTGAATGGAATAAATACTGAAGTGGACTAATTGAATTGGGATGTGAATAAATTGAATGAAAGGAATTGGATGTGTTTAAATGAAAAGAACTAATAATGTGAATTGAAATAAATATTAATAATTGAATGTATTGAATAAAATGGAAGATATCAAATAAAAAGTTGAGTTGTGAAATGGATATATGACTATAAATTATAAAATTGGAAATGGGATCAACTCAAATAAAGAATTTATGAAAATGTGGAAAATTAGTTATATGAATTGGAATTTAACTTGAGTTAAGTTAAATAAAAAATTGAATTGGAATTAGAAATGTTATCAAGTTGAATTGAATATGGTGTTCGAATTATAAATTGACGGATAATTATAAGTTGTAAATATTTTGAATGGAATAAAATTTAAAAATAGAACAAAACAACTAAAATTAAACTGGTATGGTAATTTAGAGTAAAGCAATAAAATCCGAACTTGAATAATAAAATGAATCTGACTCAAGTAAATTAAAATGGAAGTGAAATAATTAGATAAATTAATTAGTTAACTTAATATGGGAATGGAATTTAACTTGATTAAATAAAATGGATTGTGGACTGCAATTGGAACTAAATATGGAACTTGAGTGAAAAATAAATTCAATTAAAGTGTAAGTAAATTGAATATGGCCTTGACATCATTGAAATGAATTCGAGACTGAATTTGAATATGGAATTAAATTTGAAGTGAAATAAATGAATGAACTAATTAAGGTAATTACTAAACATGATAGAATTTTGGTTGAATGAGAATCAATCTAAAAATTGATTGGGAATTTGATGGCAAGGGAAATAAACTTAATTTATGGAATTGAATTAATTGAAGATAAACGAATCAACTAAAGTAAATTATTTTGGATCGAAGCTTGGCTCAAGTAAAACCATAAGGCATAAGTAAATAACATGGGATGATTCTGAGCTTAATAAAATGAATTTGAAAATACTGTGGATACGAATGGAATGCAAATGAATGGATTGAATTTGAATTGGAATAGAATTAAATATAAATTGATTCAGAATCGATTTGAAACAGCTATAAACTGGAATGGTTATTTTACTAAATAAATATTTCCTAATTTGCATTGCCAAATTTGTCGTTTGACGTAAACGAAAGTTAATGAAATTCTATAAATTAGTAGGAAGTGAATAAATTGATTTTTAAATCAATTTGGAAGGGATATGCATTTTTTGGTATAAATATGAATTGAATGCAATAAATTAAGTTGAAAATCATTCGAATTGAATGAAGTGGCGTATAAATTGCATTTGTAGTGAATAACTAAATGTTGGAATCCTAAAATTGCATGTACCTTCTAAAATAAATGATACACCATGTTTGGTTATGAAATCTATGTGTTTCCACTATTTAAATGAATGTAAAATTGTTAAGTTTCTTGTTTGTGTTACTTACGTGGTTACATTGAGTAAGTACAGGTACCCGAAGGCTATTTAGTTAGAGTTGGGATGCGTAATTGCATATAAAATAAGTTGCTTACTTAAAAATGCTAATATAAGGTACGTTTTCGGATTAAATACAACAAAAATATAAAATGTTGATATATATTTTGTTTTCCAACTGTGTGGTTCGATCTCTCTTGTCATATTGCAAAAGGCTCTCCGTACAAGGGTGACTCGGCTAAAAATTTAGGGAGTTAATTTTTGTTTTTGGAATTTTGGAAAATTTTTGTTAGCTAAAAAAAATTTGATTTTTGAATGGCAACTGAAATAAAATGATTTTGAATTAGGATTGAAGTTAATTATTTTGGCACCTATGACTTTGTATTAAGTACTTATTGGATATATCGACCCACTTGAGATGAAAAAAATAGAGCATTTATCGACTTTTATTCAATATGTATTTAAGACAAGGCTATAGATGGTAGCTCCTAACCAGCATGTTCTCCACATTAGCAGACGGTATTACCAAGTAATATTTTTGTTAATGTGGGTCTCGGGGTGGGGAATAATAGAAAATGTCTGAGTGGACCCCCATTGAATTCACCCAAGTATGAGAAATCTATGATTGAATGTCTACAATATACTTTATAGAAGAAGTTAATCAAAATGTCTCTTTCTTCAATCACCATCTAGAATAAAATTATTAATTCTCTATTTTCCTTCAAGAGAGCATCGTATCGACGATTCACTTTATTTACTAAAGGAGCCGCTCTCTAGAATTTGAAAGATGCTAAAGCAGAAATACTCCTATCCAGACTATGATATTTCTAAGATAGAGCATTGTGTTCCTTTATTAATCTGTCTAATTCCCAATATAACTTTTCCACTTGTTTTCTCTCAAGTTTTCTGTTATATGGAATGATTTACTTCTTCTTTATCTAAGATAAATGATTTATCACTAATTATAATCTTTCAAGTGTAAAACATTTAATCATAGAAGCCCATACCTAAGAAACCAGAATGGAAACTTGAGGAGTTTGTTCTTTCTCTAGAGGACCCTCGGAATGGACGGGAGCAATTTCCTCCTCTAGAGGAGCATTTGGTCCAGGGGATGTTGGAGGCATATCTTTATGAAGTGATGGCACTTTTTTAGGGGATTTGGTTGAATCATCGCCATCTTTTTCTTGAGCACCAAAGTGACCCCCTTTGTCTCCATCGTGGCCTTGACCTCCAAGGGGGTTATCATCATTGTCATCATCATCATCAGTATCCCAATTCATATGATCATCATCCTCCTTCTCATTAGGGTCTTTACTTTCATCGTCCTCCTCTTCAGAGTCAGATTCAATATCAAAGGAGGGAATATCAAAGAAAGAGTTTTCTTGAAATTAACCGTTTCCTCTTCACCTTTGGGCTTGGAACCCTATGTAACTTGCTCAATTTTTCCATAACTATTTTGGATATGGTAGAATGAAGTGAAGGAAGACCAACGTCGGTACGCTTATCATGATTGTATGCATAGGCAAGCATGAGTGCATCTTCATTATAGTTCAGCTTCATGGGCCTTAGGGTGGAGTCAACAAATTCATAAACATGTTTTTAGAAGTTAGAGAGTGTTTGAATAGCTAGCTTGAGTGAAGCTCTGGACTTCTTAAATTTATCTTTCAGTAGAGTGTTATTGGAAATCAGACAAGCTTTTTCCTCTTCTGAATCCCTTAAAGCCACCTCCCGTGAAAATTTTCCATCGGAGGTGAGATGGTGAGCTCGCACCTCTTCTTCTAGATCACCCTTGTCCCTAATGAGGGAAGCCTTTATTTCCTCAAGTTCAAAGAAAGCAGTATTCTAGGTAGTCGTCAACGAGGCTGGCTGACTCTTCAACTCATTATTTTCCTCCTGAAGCTTGGAGGATCCAATAGAAAGCTTGGAGACATGCTCTTTAAGGGAAACCTAGTTCTTGGAAATCTGTAATATAACAACCCACATATTTTATGATTGAATATTTAAATATTTTATTTAAATATTTTATCGTTAGTCGGATTTTAGTCCGAAAAGTTACTTTTGCATACGGTCGAATTAGGACTCGGGACCACTTCCATTGGGTCCAAAACACTGTTTGCGATCTTTTTGAGTATAAACTTTGATATTTTTGGAGTTAGTGGAATTTTGCAACCTTTTCACTTTGGGCTTTGGGTTTGGTTTAGCCCATTAGCCTAAACTATTAACTCTAGCTCAACCCCCTCTTCCCTTCATTACTTCACTTTCACTTCCTAACACTCAAGCTTCATCAAAAATGGAGAGACGAATGGGAAATTAAAACTCCAAGCCCTAGTTCATTTGCAAATCCAACATCTAACTCCAAATCCAAAGAGAAGCCATTGATTCAAGCTTCTTGTGTTGAGATTGAAGTGTGGTTGATTCTTCCTTTGCTTTTAAGCTTCTCCTTCATTGATTTTGTGAAAAGGTGAGATTTTTATCTCACATCTTTGTCTGTAACTTTCTTTGATTGTTGGGTATGAATTCCTAACACTTATTCATGTGCATTAGCTTTTGGTTTGGATTCAATTGGTGAATATCCTAATTTTTAGTGTTTTGGGTTCAAATCTTTAAAAATCCTAACTTTGAAGTTTGAACACGTTTTTGGTGATGCATCGAGGAGCCAATAGGACTGGGTAGCCAATGGGCGTAATCCCTAGCGTCCATGCTCGACCGGTTGCAAATTGAGAGAGTTTTGGCACTTCTGTTCCTTAGGTCGTTCGGCCTGCATTTACGTCTCTCGGCCTGCAGTTAGGTCATACCATGTTAGGTCGCAACCACCTAGGTCGCTTGCCTTGCTATGAGTCGGTCTGCCTTAGGTCGCATCCACTTAGGTCGCTCAGCCTCACCTCCTTAAGTCACTCTGCCTGCTTTAGGTCGCTGACCACTTAGGTCGCTCGGCTTGCTCGCACCCCTTAGGTCGCTGACCACTTAGGTCGCTTGGCGTACTCGCACCCCTCAGGTCGCTCGCCTTGCGAAGAGTCGGCCTGCTTTAAGTCGCACCTGCTTTAAGCCGCATGCTACTCCTTAAGTCGCTAGCTCCTTAGGTCACTTGCACCTTAGGTCGCGCCATGTTAAGCCGCTCTCTTAGGTCGTTGTCGTTCGGCTTGCTCGCACCACTTAGGTCGCTCGACCTGCTGCTATGGGTCGCGTCATGGTTTAAGTCACAACCATTTAGGTCGCTCGGTCTGCTTCTATATCTCGCACCAACTTAGGTCGCACCATGCTAAAGGTCGCGCCATGTTAAGTTGCTCTGTTAGGCCGCATGCTATTTCGTAAGTCGCTGATCTCTTAGGTCGTATGCCGCGGAGTCGCATGTGTTGAGCCGATGATTTCTTGTGTTGAATTATGTTAAGTCGTAAGTCATGGCTGTTATGTCGCAAGGGTATTTCCACTTTGATGGATTTGGAATCGAATTCTTTGGATTTTATTCACGTCTTCGAATGTGAATTTTTGTGACTTACTGTTTCTACAATCATTTTTGTGATTTGTCACTTTAAAAATATAAAGGTTTCAATACTAGTAGTAAATATCAAAACTCCTTCACCAAAATGATTTCGACCCTATTTTATTACAAAACTTGTTTCTTAAACCGTTTTCCAATCTACTAGTATATATAAACCTTTACCTCACTCGTATGCGAAATCTAATTAAATGGCTTAGTAAAACAAGTGGTATGAAACGCTTGCGTTTTCTTCGCCGATTAATTGTTGGACTTGTTCGATTGAATCTCTTGTGACAGTTTTCGAGTGGAGATCTATAATTTGTCTGTAAATATTTAAGTTAAGCTAATGGTTATGGGACATGAGGCTAAGCTTATATATTTACTACCTTACTGTAATTGACACTTCTTGATGATCGTTGATGATCATTTTTGTGACTTAGACTAGCAAATGCGTGATGTCTCTTTGTCTATGAGGGAGACTAAACCCCGTTTCTGTGGAGCTTCGGCTCAATTTGGTGGGGTAGCGACCCGTGGTCTTTGGGCCGTTTTGTGGAGATTTGGCTCAAAATTAATGGTTAGCAACCATGGAATAGCGTTCCATTTTGTGATACACGTGTTGGTGAGTTTTCATGCTCCCGTTTTGTGATAGGCCTCCCCCTTTTTGTGATTTCTGGATTTCCATTGATGATTTCTAGAACTGATGTTTCACCAATTTTCGTGATTTACATTGATGTGTTTTATCAATATTAGTGCATTGGTGAATTTGTGTATCGTTAACTTTTGTGATTGACATTGATATAATTGTCAATATTTATGGTTTGGTGAATAAAAATAAAGAGTATGACATTCGTTTTGATCTTTGAGAATATTCTTATGATATTGATTAATCCCTTGTTGATTTTTAATTACATACTTATCACAGTATGGTTTTATGGTTATCATACGTTTTTGTCATATCTCTTATTCTATATCATTTCATCTGATATTTATAGTTAGACTGGTCCGTTTGTTATTTTCTTATTAAATAATACTCGGGTCAGACCGAGTTGTTACAGGTGCTTCTACTTGACTCCTCATCTAGGATTATTATCCAGACTTTTGGCTAAATACTTAGATTGGTAGTTTATTTTGTTGTATGCCTTTGAGATATAGACTCCTTGTACATATTCTTTTGTCTAGCACTTGTAACCATTCTTTTGTGATATTGTGGATCTTGTCTGACCGCTACACTGATGAACACTTTTATGTGTTATATATTCATATCTATTTCTACCTTTGTGATATTGATGTCTGTGACTGATTTGTGTTATGTTTATTTCTATATTTGTTTCCGAAGAATATATATAGCCACTGGATAGTAGCTTTGAGTTTGTATCAGCATGTCGAATTTCCTCTTGAAATGAAATGCATCTTAAACTATCTGACATATCGTTGCTCGCATAATGCAATTACACGGATGGTCGCTACTCAACAGCCTTATTCTCCATGCTAGTTGATGGCATTACCCCGTAGTGTCCTTGGTCAGCGTGGGTATAGAGGTGGGGCGTCACAGCTTGGTATCGGATCCAAACTTCGGAACAATGTAGAATAATCTAGCAAGGATCACCGTCCTAAGTCCATCTTAGGAGTCGTGCTTTAGGATTTAATTCGAGTCTTCATACCGATTCATCCTATTTTCTTTATGATTCCTTGTTTATCTATCAAGATTGCTTGATATTCATTTGGTTAATAACCTTTTCCTTCTTCTTTCTTTCGTTCTTTCTAAAGGAAGAGAATTGGTTAGACTAGGCCGTCCCAGCGCCGGTCAATCTAGTGCTACTCCCCAAGATGGAGTATTTATGTCTGCCCAGCAGCTTCTTGATCTAGTAAAGCATGCTCAAGCAGCCGGATCTAATCCGGAGTTTACTCACCCTAAGTATGGATTTGCACATTTGTGCAACGATTATACCAATTTGGGTGGGAAACCATTCAAAGATTCTGAAACTATTATTGAAGTCCAGGCTTGGCTGAGAACGTGCGATCGAATCTTTTCTCGCATGAACCTTATTGATCTTCACCGTGTTCAGGTGGCCTCTAGTATGCTCCAAGAAAGAGCATTAGATTGATATGAGTTTCTGAAATAGGTGAAGTGGATCTTACTTGGGAGAAATTCCGGGAACGCTTCGAATTAAAATTTTTTCCAGAAGCTGAGAAGGTGACATTGGCTCGTCGTTTTATAGACCTTGTTCAAGATAAATCCTCTGTGGAAGACTATGTCGCATCCTTCAAATCAATTTCTAAATACGGGGTGGAGTACATAAACACCCCATTGAAGAAAAACCAAAGATTTGTCTATGGCTTGAATAAAAATCTCAAGAAGCCATTACTTCTAAAATTAGAAGTTTCTTTTGATCAGCTCATTAATATCGCTCTTCGACTTGAAGAGGCTGATAGAGTAAGTGATGTTGAGGGTGGGAGTGCTAAACCGAACTTCACCAACAAGAAAAGGCCTAATAAGTTCAAAGGTTCTTATCCCAACAATAAGAAGGGAAGCAAGCCTCTCCGGCAACCAAGACTTCTACCTCAAGTGGTGGGCAATGCTACAACTGTGGTTCCAAGGACCATTATGCGAATAAGTGTTCAAAGCCCCGTGCTTGTCGCTATTGTAAAAGCCCGGACCATTATATATCTTCGTGTCCCAAACTTCAAAACAGGAAGGAGGGAAAGCTTAATGTGGTGCAAACTCCTAGTAACACTTCTCGTGGTCAAGGTATTTCTCATTCTATCCTTGATGGCATTATTTTATTTCGTGATCATCCTATTCGAGTTCTTCTTGATACCGGTGTGTCCCACTCTTTTATTTCGAAAGAACTTGTTGATACTTTTTCTTTGGATGTTTTGTGTTTAATGACTTCTTTGAGAATTGCGAATCCGGTTGGTGGATCCGCAACAATCAGTTTATTGTGTAAAGATGTCGAGACTATTTTGTGTGATTTTTCTTTCCATGCTGATTTGCATGTTATGCGTTACCTTGGCTTTGGAATGATTTGGGAAATGTATTGGCTTAACCGCTATGAAGCTCAAATCCTATGTCCTGAGCGGACAATTCATCTTCGACATCCTCGATCTGTTAAGCAGATTTCTATTGACCTTAAAGATTCTAATTCCTGCTTGGTTGCATCTTTATATTCTTTAAATCCTCATGATGACGATAATGATGATGAGGAATATATTATCTCTCTTATTCACATTGTTCGTGAGTTTTCCGACATATTTGAGCCCGTTTTAGGATTACCACCTAAGTGAGCAATTGAGTTCAAAATTAATCTCATCCCCGGAGCTCAACCTATCACTCGTCCTCCTTATCGCATGTCCAATAAGGAAAATGAGAAGATGCGTAAACAATTATCCGAATTGGAGACGAAGCAATTTATTCACTCTAGTTCCTCGCCTTGGGCGGCTTCGGCTATTTTTGTGAAGAAATCAGATGGTACACTTAGGCTTTGCGTTGACTACCGCAAGCTTAATGATCTTACTATCAAGAATACATATCCTTTACGTCAGATTAATGATTTATTTGATCAGCTTAGTGGTGCTAGAGTCATTTCACAATTAGACTTAGCTACCGGTTTTCATCAGCTTCGTATTGCAGAGGATAGCATTCCTTTGACATCGTTCCTTACCCGTTATGGATCATATGAATGGCTTGTTATGCCATTTGGTTTAACGAATGCTCCGGCTTATTTTGTTGACTTTATGAATAGAGTTTTCAAAGACTTCCTCGATCAGTTTGTTCTCATCTTTATTAATGATATTCTTGTGTATTCAAAAACCGAGGAGAAGCATGAAAAGCATCTTTGGATTGTGTTGGAAACTCTTAGGCATAATCAATTAAAAGCAAAATTTTCTAAATGCCACTTTTGGCAATCTCGTGTGAAGTTTCTTGGTCATATTATTTCCGAATCCGGAATTTCCGTGGATCCTTCAAAGATTGAAGCGATTCAAAATTGGAAGAGACCGGAGAGTGTGATGGAAATTCGTAGCTTCCTTGGATTGGCGGGCTATTACCGTCGTTTTATAAAAGACTTTTCAAAAATTTCCGTGCCTCTTACTAGTTTGACCAAGAAGGGAGTTAAATACATTTGGTCGGTCAAATGTGAAGCTTCTTTCCAGAAATTAAAAGAACTCCTTTCCGATGCTACTATTCTTGTGATTCTCGAGGGAAACCAAGATTTTATTGTTTATACTAATGCTAGTCGCGTTGGTTTGGGTGCCGTTCTTATGCAAAGAGAACGTGTTATTGCTTATGCTTCTACGCAATTGAAGCCAGCCGAGACTAGATATACCACTCATGATTTAGAGCTCGCGGCTATTGTTTTCGCCCTACGAATTTGGCGTCATTATTTTTTGGGAGAAAAATTTATTCTTTATACCGATCATAAATCTTTGAAGTATCTATTTTTTCAAAAGGAACTTAATTTGTGTCAACAACGTTGGCTCGAATTCCTTGCATCTTATGATCTTGATATTCTTTATACTCCCTGAAAGGGAAATCATGTTGCCGATGCACTTAGTCGTAAGCAACAAGCGATTGTTTCTATGATGATATCTGAATGGAATGATCTCGTAATTTTATCCACTTGTGAGATTCGAGACCGTGTTTCCGATTTATGTTCATCTCTTGTTTTATGTAGCCTTGAGGCTCATCCCTCTCTTATAGACCGCATTATTGAAGCTCAAAAGCTAGATCCCGAATTCGCTCTTTTTGGCCAAAATTTTAGGGATAAAATTGATATTGAAGGTTTGAAAGACTTTGATACATATTCTCGTGGTGGTATTCGAAAATTTGGTAGACTTATCGTACCAAATATTAGTGATCTTCGTAAAGACATTTTAAAAGATTCTCATCGTTCAAAATATACCATTCATCCCGGTAGTAGTGAAATGTACGCGGATATGAAGCGACTTTATTATTGGAAAGGAATGAAATCTGATATTGCTAACTTTGTTAAGAGTTGCATGACTTGCCAACTCATTAAGGCCGAGCATCAAAGGCCCGGTGGGTTATTGCAACCTTTAGAAATTCCAATTTGGAAGTGGGACCAAATTTCCATAGATTTTATAGATGGCCTTCCCCGTTCTCG
Source organism: Allium cepa (assembly GCA_030765085.1). Lineage (NCBI taxonomy): Eukaryota > Viridiplantae > Streptophyta > Magnoliopsida > Asparagales > Amaryllidaceae > Allium > Allium cepa. The sequence goes on along the minus strand of CM060943.1, from coordinate 865,414,819 downwards.
TTCGGGTCATGAGAGCTTATGGGTGATAGTCGATAGACTTACTATATCCGCTCATTTTATTCCCGTTCAGTCCAATCGAACCGTTCCTCTCTTGGCCAAACTCTTTATTAAAGGAATTGTAAAATTGCACGGAGTTCCTTCTTCTATTGTTAGTGATCGTGATCCATTGTTTACTAGTGGATTTTGGAAGAGTCTTCAAAAAGTTTTGGGAACGAAGCTTAATTTTAGCACCGCTTATCATCCCCAGTCTGATGGACAACCCGAGTGTGTGAATCAAACTCTTGAAGATCTTCTTCGTGCATGTGTTCTTGATTTTGGTGGAAGTTGGGAAGATCATATTTCTCTTGTTGAGTTTTCCTGTAATAATAGCTTCCAATCTAGTATTGGTATGGCACCTATCGAGGCACTCTATGGAAGACCATGCCGATCTCCTTCTTGTTGGCTTGAAGCCGGTGAGAAGCTGGTTTTAGGTCCAGGTTTTATTTGTGATTCCACACAGAAGATTGACCTTATTCGTCATAGGATGAAAGAAGCCCAGAGTAGACAAAAATCCTATGTCGATAACCGGAGAAGGAAATTAGAATTTTCTGTGGGAGATCTCGTGTTTATTCGTGTTTCACCTATGGAGGGTGTTGTACTTTTCAGTCGATTGGGAAAGTTAGCACCTCGATATATTGGTCCATTTCCCATCACCGAACGTATTAGTTCCATGGCTTATCGCCTTTTATTACCAGCTCAATTTTCTGCTATTCATGATGTGTTTCACGTTTCTCAATTACGGAAATGCCTTCGAGATTCCGATTGTATTCTTGATCCCGGTGTTGTGGAAGAAATTGAAGTTTCGCCTAATTTAACTTATGAGCAACATCCTATTCGTATTATTGCTTCGGAGGTCAAGCGCCTTCGAAATAAGATGTTCTGCTTGTTAAAGTTCAATGGTCCTCAAATCCTAAGGATTGCTCTTGGGAATCTAGAGAGTTCATCGAGCGAACACATCCGGACTTACTTTCCCGTGCTCTTTGAGGTTAATTTCTTATTTCAAATTTCTTTTGTGTTGATATGCTTTCATGGTTGTTACCTTATATTTTCTTCTTAAATATTGCGTGGACACAATTTCTTTAAGGAGGGGAGTCTGTAACAAACCGCATATTTTACAATTGAATATTTAAATATTTTATTTAAATATTTTATCGTTAGTCGGATTTTAGTCTGAAAAGTTACTTTTTGTATACGGTTGAATTAGGACTCGGGACCACTTCCATTGGGTCCAAAACACCGTTTGCAATCTTTTTGAGTATAAACTTTGATATGTTTGGAGTTAGTTGAATTTTGCCACTTTTTCACTTTGGGCTTTGGGTTTGGTTTAGCCCATTAGCCTAAACTATTAACTCTAGCTCAGCCCCCTCTTCCCTTCATTACTTCACTTTCATTTCCTAACACTCAAGCTTCATCAAAAATGGAGAGAGGAATGGGAAATTAAAACTCCAAGCCCTAGTTCATTTGCAAATCAAACATCTAACTCCAAATCCAAAGAGAAGCCATTGATTCAAGCTTCTTGTGTTGAGATTGAAGTGTGGTTGATTCTTCCTTTGCTTTTAAGCTTCTCCTTCATTGATTTTGTGAAAAGGTGAGATTTTTATCTCACATCTTTGTCTATAACTATCTTTGATTGTTGGGTATGAATTCCTAACACTTATTCATGTGCATTTGCTTTTGGTTTGGATTGAATTGGTGAATATCCCACTTTTTAGTGTTTTGGGTTCAAATTTTTAAAAATCCTAACTTTGAAGTTTGAACATGTTTTTGGTGATGCATCGAGGAGCCAATAGGACCGGGTAGCCGATGGGCGTATTCCCCTAGCGTCCGTGCTCGACCGGTTGCAAATTGAGAGAGTTTTGGCACTTCTTTTACTTAGGTCGTTCGGCCTGCATATACGTCTCTCGGCCTGCAGTTTGGTCGCGCCATGTTAGGTCGCAACCACCTAGGTCGCTCGCCTTGCTATGAGTCGGCCTACCTTAGGTCGCAACCACTTAGGTCGCTCAGCCTCACCTCCTTAATTCGCTCTGCCTGCTTTAGGTCGCTGACCACTTAGGTCGCTCGGCTTGCTCGCACCCCTTAGGTCGCTGACCACTTAGGTCGCTTGGCTTGCTCGCACCCCTTAGGTTGCTCGCCTTGCTATGAGTCGGCCTGCTTTAAGTCGCACCCGCTTTAAGCCGCATGCTACTCCTTAAGCCGCTAGCTCCTTAGGTCGCTTGCACCTTAGGTCGTGCCATGTTAAGCCGCATCTCTTAGGTCGTTGTCGTTCGGATTGCTCGCACCACTTAGGTCGCATCACTTAGGTCGCTCAGCCTGCTGCTATGGGTCGCGTCATGGTTTAAGTCGCAACCATTTAGGTCGCTCGGCCTGCTGCTATATCTCGGACCAACTTAGATCGCGCCATGCGATAGGTCACGCCATGCTATAGTTCGTGCCATGTTAAGTTGCTCTGTTAGGCCGCATGTTATTTCTTAAGTCGCTGATCTCTTAGGTCGTATGCCGTCGAGTCGCATGTGTTGAGCTGCTGATTTCTTGTATTGAATTATATTAAGTCGTAAGTCGTGGCTGTTAAGTCGCAAGGGTATTTCCACTTGATGGATTTGGAATCGAATTCTTTGGATTTTATTCACGTATTCGAATGTGAATTTTTGTGACTTATTGTTTCTACAATCATTTTTGTGATTTGTCATTCTAAAAATATAAAGGTTTCGATAATAGTAGTAAATATCAAAACTCCTTCATCAAAACGATTTCAACCCTATTTTATTATAAAGCTTGTTTCTTAAACCGTTTTCTAATGTACTAGTATATATAAACCTTTACCTCACTCGTATGAGAAATCTAATTAAACGGCTTAGTAAAACAAGTGGTATGAAACGCTGGCGTTTACTTCGCCGGTTAACTCTTGGACTTGTTCGATCGAATCTCTTATGACAGTTTTCGAGTGGAGATCTACAATTTGTTCGTAAATATTTAAGTTATGCTAGTGGTTTTGGGACATGAGGCTAAGCTAATATATTTACTAACTTACTGTAATTGACACTTCATGATGATCGTTGATGAACATTTTTGTGACTTAGACTAGCAAATGCGCGATGTCTCTTTGTCTACGAGGGAGGCTAAACCCCCTTTCTGTGGGGCTTCGGGTCAATTTGGTGGGGTAGCGACCCATGGTCTTTAGGCCGTTTTGTGGAGATTCGGCTCAAAATTAATGGTTAGCAACCATGGAATAGCGTCCCATTTAATGATACACGTGTTGGTGAGTTTTCATGCTCCCGTTTTGTGATAGGCCTCCCCCTTTTTTTGATTTCTGGATTTCCACTGATGATTTCTAGGGCTCGTGTTTCACCAATTTTCGTGATTTACATTGATATGTTTTATCAATATTTGTGCATTGGCGAATTTGTGTGTCATTAACTTTTTGTGATTGACATTGATATAATTGTCAATATTTATGGTTTGGTGAATAAAAATAAAGAGTATGACATTCTTTTTGATCTTTGAGAAGATTCTTGTGATATTGATTAATCTCTTGTTGATTTTCAATTACATACTTATCACAGTATGGTTTTATGGTTATCATACATTTTTGTCATATCCCTTATTCTATATCATTTCATCTGATATTTATAGCTAGACTGATTCGTTTATTATTTTCTAATTAAATAATACTCGGGTCAGACCGAGTTGTTACAGGTGCTTCTACTTGACTCCTTATCTGGGATTATTATCCAGACTTTTGGCTAACTAATTAGATTGGTAGTTTATTTTGTTGTATATCTTTGAGATATGGACTCCTTGATGTATACATATTCTTTTGTCTAGCACTTGTAACTATTCTTTTGTGATATTGTGGATCTTGTCTGACCACTACTCTGATGAACATTTTATGTGTTATATATTCATATCTATTTCCGACTTTGTGATATGGATGTCTGTGACTGATTTGTGTTATGTTTATTTCTATATTTGTTTCCGAAGAATATATATAGCTACTGGGTAGTAGCTTTGAGTTTGTATCGGCATGTCGGATTTCCTCTTGAAATGAAATGCATCTTAAACAATCTGACATATTGTTGCTCGCATAAAGCAATTACACGGGTGGTCGCTCCTCAACAGCCTTATTCTCCGTGCTAGTTGATGGCATTACCCGTAGTGTCCTTGGATAGCATGGGTACAGAGGTGGGGCGTCACATGTAATTTGAGAAGAAACACAAGTTAACAATTAGAAAGACCCGGTGATAATAGAATTAATTGGATAGGAGCTTACCAAGAGTTGTTGCTCCATGAGAGAGCAATGATTTTCTGCCAAGTCTGGGCTAAAAGACGGTAAAGAAGGGGAGGTAAAAGATTCTGATTGAAGAATGAACTTAACAAGATCGTCGAAATTAGTTGGCAAAGAAATGGAAGGCGACGATTCTAGAAGAGTATGAGACTTAGAAGAAGTCTCAAAAAGAGCAACCTACATCCGTGCCAGTGCAGCGGGAGAGATAGAAATTGATATAGGCGGAAGGGGAGCAGGTGTAGGAGGAGTTGGCTCCATTATATCTTTTGAAGCTTCGACCATTGGACTTTCTAAAGCTTTCTCCAAAGATATGCACTCTTTTTCCTCCTCAATATCGATAATCTTTGCTATTTTAGCTTGAGGGACCTCCTAAGGAGGCACTACTAGTCTTCTTCTTGAAGAACTCTTGGAGCTAGCAAAACCCTCCAAAACCTAGTGTGACATCCGTAGACGATGAAGGAGGAGAAACTTCACTTAAAGGCACGACGACCTTGGAGAGAGCTAGAGAGAATTCAAGTAGATATAAAATCAATTAGAGAAACTGAATAATTCTATAAAAAAGAGCACCAAGGTAATGGATACCTGAAACGTCAGAACGAATATGAGATAATGAGGTAAAATGGTCAGCATCGCCTAGAGAATTGAAGCGGTTTCCTCAGAGTTGTGCATGATGGCAGGCGGGGTACAAAGAATACTTTGACCAGTTGGTAATAAAGAATGCTTCCTTAAGTTTTAAAGGGTTAGGAGCATCAACCTGCTCCTAAGATGTTCTAGAGCTATAGTTAAAGAGTTGATAATTCTTTGGTCTGCATCGCTGAGTGTTTTGGAGGGTTCACTTGAAAAAGATCATAGATTAATTAACAGAAAGCGTAGAGAAAAGCAAAGGCGGTGTTGAAATAGACTTATAAGGGAAGGCAAAGGCTCCGCAAGCATCTGCGAAGCAGTTAACAAAGAAGAATTTGTTCTCCAAATCTTAAACTTGTTAATACCATCCAATATCAATTTCTTATATACATTCACCTTGAAGATCTACTTGTTAGACTTACTTAAACTTGCCAATATGATCAAGGAGTATAAAATTTCAGGGCTAAGTAAAGGAAGTCTGGATTCCAACACCAGCATCTCCAGGGATAGAAGATGGGTATAGATATTAGGGGAGACTTATATTGGAGCAACTCCAACATAAGACAAGAAAGAGCGCAAGAATGCAGGAAATAGAAGAAAGCCACCATGTTATATGTGGATGGCAGTGAATGCAAAGTACCCTTTTAGAGGGTTGTCAATAGTATCGATGGATTTGGGAGGAATGGCTTCAATTTCGGTGATGCCAAACTCCTTCAGAATAACGTCTATTTCACTCTGTGATTCAATGAAAGAGTGTCTGGAAATAGCTTCAATTTTTGGAGAACTCATTATTCTGCCTGGTGAAAACATTCTTATTAAAAAACCATTAACCAATTATAAATTTAAATAGCAATCAAAAATATAAAAGTAAATAAGTTTTCTTAGATGGATTAAGCATGAAAATATGGACAAAGCTCCAAAATGATGTAAATATTCAATCAAAAACCTAACAATTTTGGCTTTCGACATAGTCGAAAGATTTATAGCTCGAGTGTTCGACAAAATCGAAAGGAATACAACAAAAGCTTTTGACGATGTCGAAGGGCTAATAGTATGAACTTTCAACAATGTCGGCAAGAATAATGACTTCAGTTTTGACCACTATGCACAAACAAAATTTAGAAATAAACGAAAATGTAACTTTCTTAAAGCTATCGAAAAGGCCGACAGGGAAAATTGATATATTTATCTATTCACTACCTTTCGACAATGCCGAAGGTTCAATGGAAACCTGAGTCTATTGCAAGCATAATCTAAAGTTAAATGGCATGACTTTTCGATATGAAAAAATTGTAAATCTGAAATTTCCCAAATTGAAAAACATGGACATTGTTATAATGCTGAAAGGTCTCGTCAAAGGTATTAAAATATAACTCTAAAAATGGAGAATTTCAACCTAATCGATGGAAAGTAGATAAAAGGTTCAAACTCTTCAATCCTGTCTGGCGCTCTTGATCGGAAGGTTTCACTATGGTGTTGCCTAACCTTATGACCACAATGAAAAGGTGACGTCAAAATATCTATCGACTTTGTCGAAAGGTGCAAAAAGGGGTAAACCTGATCTTTGCCGCCTCGGCTTCTTTCGAAGGAGTAGGAAAGTCATTTTGCATTACCTAATTGTATGCTAGTGGGGACCAGGTTACCATATCGGGTTGATGAAATCCGAAACCAATATTAATAAAATTTCAAATTTTTCTTGAGAAACAAGAAAAACGAACCCATTAAAAAAACTACTTTCATCTTGGATGGAACTAGATCGATTCTGAAGAGGAATACGATATTATTGAAAGGTAAAAAAATCTGGAAACAAAAGCTAAAATCTAAATTTAGAGGCTTTGAGTTTAAAATTGAATCCAATAAGAGGATTTTCCTTTACCAAACATTGTCGGCTTAAAATCCCAAAGCTACAGATAAATATTGTTAGAAGTCGATTCAAAAAAATGGTAGCAAACCATATCAAAATTGGATTCCGATTTCAGGTTTACAAAACTGAAATTCAACCGAAAGTTGTTAAAGGTAAAATTAGACAAAGATTTGCGAAGAAAATTCAAAAAATACCTTGTTGTGGCAAGTCGAGATTCAGAAATTTTTTGAGGATTCTTTTACTTGTATGCGGTGATTTTAATTTCAAGTAACGGAGGAAGAAAGAGAAGGAGCTTGCTATATAAGAAAAGCTACCCAAATTCTCAACCGCTGGATTATATTCGAGTGAACATTCCAAATCAACGAGGGAAATCTAGGAGGCGCAAAATTTTGTATCTTCCAACAAAGATGATTTGGAACCTCAAGAGCATCCCTTTGAATGGGAGGAATGTCACACTAAAAAATCAACCTTTTGATTAAGACGTAAGGTCTGTAAACAAGAGCAAAGGAAGATAAAAGATAGCCCAAACCTTTTAAAAGAGTCGAAGGGATGCAATCATCAAATTTCATTAGCATCAAACCTTACAAATGAGTCGAAAGGTTCTGTCTATAGTTTCCAAAGTGTTCTTACCTTTCGAAGGGGATGAAGAAGCCAAATCAAGTGTAAGCAAGACTTAATGGCCTTTCCGAAAGCATAATAAGCCTTTCAAACTAGTTGAAGCACATTCAAGGTACCTTTCGACTATGACGAAAGGTTTATGGAGAAAGAAGCACTCACGAGTCAACAAAGAATGAAAGACAACCTTTCGACAAAATTGAAGAAGAGCAACCTTCCGACAAGGTCAAAAGGTTGACTATAAATAGGAGAAAAACAACCTTCCAACAACGTCGAAGGGCTCACAAAAACAAGAAAATAAAAGCAACCTTCCAACAAGCTCAAAAAGTTCATAACAGTATAAAAAAGACAAGCCCTTCGATAAAGGCGCAAGGATCATGGAGGCATAGGAGTAATAAGACAAAAGCAGAAGTTTCATAATGACAGATGAAAGAGAAAACTTTTAGATGAAGATGAAGGGTTTAAAGCGGAATATAAAAGGGAAACCTTCTGACCCAGTCAAGAGCATGAAGTCGGAAGGAGGGCCACCTGCATCTATAAATAAGACCCAACTGGTCCAGTTTTAGGATCCGACTTTCTTCACTCCAGTCTTGTAACTTCTTAATCAAAGTACTGTAATCGTAAATGGGCACTGATTTGGGAATTTAATTAAAATAGAGTTTTATGTGGACAAAAACCGAAGTCCTTTATTCTGTTAATTTCCTTATCGATTTGCTTAAACTTTGTAGGATTAAGTGTTAATTTCATTCTCTAGGTCATCTAAAGGTTCTTGTCGACGAGGTCAATAACACTCTTGATTCAACTAGACAACAACCTTTTGAAGCCTTCAACCTTATAGCTTAAACCTTACGAAAACATAGTCTATATGATCCATCCTTTCGACTAAGACCAAAAACTTCCCCTCAAGTAGAAATGCTCTATTTACAAGACTTATCTCATAAGAAGCCGTCATCATACCCTTCGACATAGACCAAAACACGCTTCATAAGTAATCTATCCATTCGACAAGGTCAAAAGCTTTTGCACATCTACAAAGGGGTTCAATATTCTACTTAAAACCAAAGAAGGCAATCATCCTAACCCTTCGTTGGGATAAATTTCAACTTCCTAAGGAAAAATAAAGAAAATTCAATTCAAATCATGAAGGAAACTCTTAAAAAGAATCTCACGTTAACTCAACAAAGCCAGGAAGTCACATAATCAAGTACCTAACCCTTTCGGCGACATCGTAAGGTCAGATTCGGAAGATATTTACAAGAAAAAATACAAAGGCAATCCTTAAGGGTATTAAGTCCCTTAATCAAATCAGACTAATTGCACTACTTGGAATAATTTTGTGGTGTTGGCGATCAATTTGGTTAACATATAAGTCTAGAGTTGTTATTGATTTGGAATAACACAAACAAGCACTTCCCATTGGCATTAGAAGGACTGTTAGAGTCATTTGGACAGAGAATAATCGAGAGACCCATCTGGAGTCAGTAGAGTTCTACTAGTCTGTATGTATGTTCTGCCGTATATAATTGTGACGCCCCACCTCTATGCTCACGATAACAAAGAGTATTAAAGGAAATACTGTCTGTTATTACGAAGAATAAGGATGGATAGGAGCGGCCATCCGTAGTAGGCCTTACACTAGTATTGGCTATCTCGATAGGAGTGGTATATAATTTTTATTTTTCATCTCTTATTTATTTACTCCCATCGACATACCCAATTCCAGTATAAAACGAACTACGATGGATCATAATAGTTTAGGACAATAAATATAATAATAACATAGATAATATAAATGCAGAATACAGATAAAACAAGAAGTCTCATATATATAATAACTGATGTCAGTTACAATACATGTGATACAGTACATATGATACAACTACAACTGTCGACTCTGGAAGTTACATATACAAGTACATTATCGTATATAATATACATGAATACATATCTTCCTATACTAAAACACTGACTACTATAAAACGACGACGATTACTCCAGAAGATATGAAAAGACTTCATAGCTCTAGCAACAACCCAAAGCAAGATATCTACAACCTGTAATAACTCGGTCTGACCCGAGTATTAAATTCAAAAGAAAATAATACACCGGTCAATCTAATTCAAACTCAGTTATTAATGCACATAAGCAATAATAATTAAATAACAATTAGACGATAGTCAAGATAAAGCTCGTCTATCCGATCCTTAAATAAAGAAATCGGATAACGATAAATATAACACATAACGGTGTTAAACAACAAATCAGCAAATCCAAATTATCAACGAAGATAAATTAAAAAGATTATCAATGAAGATAATTTAGAAAACAACAGAATTGCCTAAACGGCAATTAACGACAAATTCTAATTATTAAATAAATAATTAGGACTCATAATCTAATTATCAAAAAGATAATTAGATATCAACAAAACCATCAAATTAAACCAAATCAAAATACAATTCAAAATATTAAATTGGACACACAAAACAATTCAAACAATTGAAATATCAATTAAAATATCAATTTGGGTAGGGCTGCAGTACACGCACGTGTGCACTGCCTCGCCACTACAGCATATGGAATACACAAAAGATCAATAAATCAAAACAAAATAGAATATCGATAAAAGACATACCGTGTGGCTGCAGTACAGGCTTGCATCCACTGCCTTGCCACGACTGTGATGACGTACACAAAAGCTCAATGGACCAAAATCAATGAAGAGTCAAATATCAGTGCCACGGCCTCAATGTTCAAAGCAGACAGACATGGACAATGTTCACGTATGTACATAATGAAAATTCAAAAATGAACACAGGGTCAAACCCTAATTAAAGACGAATTCAACTTAACTCAAAATGAAACTCGGGTGCTATCAAAATGAATAGTGATGCACACAAGTGACTCGAACCAGTAAGTCAAGTACATGTCAAGACAGTGGACCTAAATCCAGTGCAATTTCAGAATGAAGCGTATGCACCAGCAATATAGACTACTGCATATCACAACAACAGAAATGACAGAGGTCAAGTCAGTGCTATCGCGACTCAACGTAACTGCAAATAAAACTAATAGTGCAATAGGCTAGAAATTCAAGTGCAAATCCACTATCAGAAATGTAGACTGCACTTAAACAGGCCTAAATCAAACTCCAAAAAAAGGCAAAAGGTCAAGTCTCCAACTCAACACGACTGCAGCAACCAAAACCCATGCAACATAGCAACAAAGGTCAGACAGCAAGCTTACATGAACAAAAGTGCTCACTGACTAAAATATTACGAAATACAGCAATAAAGATCAAGTGACAAAGGCTACAGGTTGACAACAATCGAGTTTTGCATGCAACCTGAACCAACAGAACACAAAGGCTCAAATGACCGAATGCATATGGCAGTGGTCCAACATGAAGATTATGCAGAATGAAGATGAAAGTAAACAAAGATGGCAATATGAAATGAATCAGAAGAAGTCCAAATATAATGCAATAGCACTCTCGAAAGCAATACAAAAGTTCTCAAATTCAACATGACAGTCAAAAGCCTAAAGATAAGGCAACACAACTGTGGCATAGCAACAAAAGAAAACTGCATATACAACCAAGCAGTGTACAGTATTGAAAATGCAATTTCCAAAATGAAGCAAGAACTAATGTTCATGAACATGAAGGCAATAGATACAAGTCATCTGTAACAGCTATATGAACTGGATATTGCAAGTGTAGACAAGCCAAATACAATTACTCACGGCAATATACTGATAAAAGGGACTCGAACACGGACCTGTGAGCAGTGCCAACAGACCAGGCAGCAAAACAAGCAGCTTCTACACGTGACTTCAATATAATGCCACAAGTAACATATAAATGTCCAGAAACTAGACTCAAACACATAATGAAGACATGTACACAGTGGCCCAACTCTCAATATACAACCATTGCAGGTAGATTCAAGTTGCGACCATCATGAATTTAAACAAGTTAGATTCAAATGCCGGAGAAACCTCTTCACGAAACTCAGGGGTTTCAAAATGCCAAAGCCAACTAAAAACACGAATGGTGCCAAGTCGAGTTCAAATATAAAAAAACAATATACAGTTCAAAATCGAATCAGAGTCGTGATAACCAATGTCGCCAACGAAACAATATATACATATGTACTCGAGGCAACATGGAAGCAGTGATAGTGCCGAAGTCATAGGGACAAAATCACGCAAAGTACAGTTTCAAAAGCGACAATAAAGTGAACAAAATCGAGCAACTATTGGTTACAATTACAACGAAGTCAATTACCATCTTCTCCAAACCGAAACTAAAGCCGATGATACAAGAACGAGAACTAAATCAACATCAGCAAAATTCCAAACAAATATACATGAATATAAATAAATGAGGTCGAGCAGACCCAAAAATCATCAAGCCATGGTTAAACAGAAATCGAGCCATGCCAGAAAACATCAACACGAAACCAAATCAAACTACCAAGAATTATACTAAGCACCAATAAGATGTGAGTAAATCAAATTACTCACCTTGCTTTGCCAAATTGAAGCAGCCGAAGTGAGCAACGAGCGCGAAATCCACTCGATCGATCAATTAAAGTCGATGTCGCCAAATCTGTGCAAAACCCTAATTTGTGATAAAGAGGAACGAGCCTCCCCATTTTTATTTCTTTTCATATGTTTTAATTAAGTTTTCGAATGCACGAAAATGAAAAGGGGACGGGTCCAATTTTTTATAAAAAGGGAACGACCAATTAAAATAAAAAAGATATTTATTTAAAGCCCTAAACTCTTAAACAAGTCTTTGAAATGAATCACAACCCGAATCAAAACTCCTAGCAGCAAATATCTGTCGACATTAATCACTTAACAAGATAATTAATTATAAAATCCAGGGTTGTTACAGACTCCCCTCCTTATAAAAATTGCGTCCCCCCAATTTTCATAATTAAAGTCATCAATAACAATTATTTTTCTAACATAAACTGGTTAAGCTAGAAAAATAAAGGTCGAGAATATAAATACCAAAGAAATCTTTTAATTTCATAAAAGAAATTCACAAATTCTCAACAAAATCTAATTATCAATAGATAATTCAGAAAACACCAAAACTGAATAAATGCAATTATCAGCAATATTCAATTATCAATTAGATAATTAGAATATTGAAATCACAAACAGCAATATCTAATTATCGATACGATAATTAGAAAATAGCAAAATCTAATTATCAACAAAGATAATTAGAAGACACAAATCACAATTCACAAAACCGCAAACATCTAGTTATCAACCAGAAATCTCAAATCAATAAATATTTAATTATCACAAACGATAATCAAATCTCAAATCAACAAATATTCAATTATCAAAAACGATAATCAAATCTCAAATCAAAAAATATTCAATTATCAAAAAACGATAATCAAATCTCAAATCAAAAAATATTCAATTATCAAAAACGATAATCAAATCTCAAATCAACAAATATTCAATTATCAAAAATGACAATCAAATCTCAAATCAACTAATATTCAATTATCAAAAACGATAATCAAATCTCAAATCAACAAATATTGAATTATCAAAAACGATAATCAAATCTCAAATCAACAAATATTCAATTATCAAAAACGACAATCAAATCTCAAATCAACAAATATTCAATTATCAAAAACGAAAATCAAATCTCAAATCAACAAATATTCAATTATCAAAAACGACAATCAAATCTCAAATCAACAAGTATTCAATTATCAAAAACGACAATCAAATCTCAAATCAGCAAGTATTCAATTATCAAAAACGATAATCAAATGTCAAATGAACAAATATTCAATTATCAAAAACGATAATCAAATCTCAAATCAACAAATATTCAATTATCAAAAACGATAATCAAATCTCAAATCAACAAATATACAATTATCAAAAACGATAATCAAATCTCAAATCAACAAATATTCAATTATCAAAAACGATAATCAAAATCAACATATATCTAATTATCAAAAACAATAATCAGAATCAACAAATATCTAATTATCAAAAACGATAATCAGAATCAACAAATATCTAATTATCAAAAACGATAATCAGAATCAACAAATATCGAATTATCAAAAACGATAATCAGAATCAACAAATATCTAATTATGAAAAACGATAATCAGAATCAACAAATATCGAATTATGAAAAACGATAATCAGAATCAACAAATATCCAATTATCAAATACGATAATCAAAATCAACAAATATCCAATTATCAAAAACGATAATCAGAATCAACAAATATCTAATTATCAAAGATGATAATCAGATCTCAAATCAACAAATATTCAATTATCAAAAACGATAATGAAATCTCAAATCAACAAATATTCAATTATCAAAAACGATAATAAAATCTCAAATCAACAAATATTCAATTATTAAAAACGATAATCAAATCTCAAATCAACAAATATTTAATTATCACAAATGATAATCAAATCTAAAATCAACAAATATCTAATTATCAAAAACGATAATCAGAATCAACAAATATCCAATTACCTGCAGATAATTGGAAACAACAAATATCTAGAAATCTATTAAGATGACTAGAAATCAACATAAAAGGTTGGATCGATCCCACCAGATGGCGAGTTTTAGCTACGCCACACGTGCATCAACGTATGGCCGAAGCCTACCAAGTACCGTCAACATAATTTTGGCGTCCAACAAATGACACGGAGGTCCAACAAATGACACGAAGGTCTGGTACTGGTATGGACCCGAAGGTCCAACATATGACCCGAAGGTCCAACATATGACCCGAAGATCCAACATAGTGGCTCGAAAGCACACGAAAATCATCAAAACAGCAAATATTTCAATTAACGAGTCCGAAATTAACCGAAATAGAAAACCCACATGTCCCATAACCACGAGTTTTACTAAATCTCTTAGTTCTCTTCATCGCTTCCTTGAAAGTGCAAAATTGTGTATTCCAAAAATAACATTTCACATTCTCAAACGGACAAGTCCGGAATTAAGCGAATCAGTAAAAGAAAGGGGTCATGATCCTCGATTTTGCTGAAACATTTAAATCTCTTCCTCATTCTTTTGAAAACGCAAACCGCAAAACTTCTGAAAACAATTCCATTTACTTTATAAAAGTAATAATTTACATTCTCAAACAAACAAGTCCGGAATTAAGCGAATCAGTAAAAGAAAGGGGTCATAGTCCTCGATTTTGCTGAAATGTTTAAATCGCTTCCTCATTCTTTTGAAAACGCAAACTGCAAAACTTTTGGAAAATAATTTTTATTTTGAAACAATTTGAAAACCCATGCTCAAAACAGAAACATCTGTAACAATTTCGATAAGGAAATTGTACTTCTCAAAACACCATAAAACGGATCTCAAAATCAGCATTGCGGGATAACCGCTTGAAAATCCACTTTAAAATTTGACGGTTACTGAAGTCAAAGCGACAGTAGCTTTTTTTAAATGTCAAAATCTCATCAAAATAATTCGCATCAAAATATAATACCAGTGAATTTCCATTCATTAAAAATGTCAACAAAACACCGTGCTTCAAAAATTTAGCACTGATGTAAAATTCTGTTATAAAAACAACAGCAACAAAGTACGTTAAAAACCAAACATCGGTTCAACGTAAAATTTAATACAGTAACATGCAACTTAAATTTGCACGTACACTACAAAATGAACAAAGAAATCATTCTATTATATCTTCAATGAAGATAATTTAAAACAGCAAAAAAATCTAATCAACCATGTGATTAGCATCAGGGAAAACGAGCAAGAATCTCAACAAAATTATAACCACTGGTTAAAAAACATTATGAAATTAAATTCATTTCATATTTTGATTTTTAAACCAAAATAATTATCAGCTGTACTCAGCGAAGCAGTTCACTTTTTTCGCTGCGCACTCTGATAAACAGAACACAAATCAACCAATCATTAAAACACAATTTCACTTTTTTTTTAAATAAAGATATTTAAAACTTCATCATAATTTCAAAACTTTAGTTTTGACTCAAAGCACAATAAAACATCGACTAATAGTTGTAACACATGTTCCATCTAAGTTATGTTTTATATTATGTCCATAAAACCTCAAGCTCTGATATCAACTGTGACGCCCCACCTCTATGCTCACAATAACAAAGAGTATTAAAGGAAATACTGTCTGTTATTACGAAGAATAAGGCTGGATAGGAGCGGCCATCCGTAGTAATCTCGATAGTAGTGGTATATAATTTTTATTTTTCATCTCTTATTTATTTACTCCCATCGACATACCCAATTCCAGTATAAAATGAACTATGATGGATCATAATAGTTTAGGACAACAAATATAATAATAACATAGATAATATAAATGTGGAACACAGATAAAACAAAAAGTCTCATATATATAATAACTGATGTCGGTTACAATACATGTGATACGGTACACATGATACAACTACAACTGTCGACTCTGGAAGCTACATATGCAAGTACATTATCGTATATAATATACATGAATACATATCTTCCTATACTAAAACACTGATTACTATAAAACGACGACGATTACTCCAAAAGATATGAAAAGACTTCATAGCCCTAGCAGCAACCCAAAGCAAGATATCTACAACCTGTAATAACTCGGTCTGACCCAAGTATTAAATTCAAAAGAAAATAATACACGGGTCAGTCTAATTCAAACTTAGTTATTAATGCACAGAAGCAGTAACAATTAAATAACAATTAGACGACAGTCAAGATAAAGCTCGTCTATCCGATCCTTAAATAAAAAAATCGGATAACGATAAATATAACACATAAACGTGTTAAGCAACAAATCGGCAAATCCAAATTAATAACGAAGTTAAATTAAAAAGATTATCAATGAAGATAATTTAAAAAACAACAGAATTGCCTAAACGGCAATTAACGACAAATTCTAATTATTAAATAAATAATTAGAAACTCATAATCCAATTATCAAAAAGATAATTAGATATCAACAAAACCATCAAATTAAACCAAATCAAAATACAGTTCAAAATATTGATTGGACACACAAAACAATTCAAACAATTGAAATATCAATTAAAATATCGATTCGGGTAGGGCTGCAGGACACGCATGTGTGGACTGCCTCGCCACTACAGCATATGGAATACGCAAAAGATCCATAAATCAAAACAAAATAGAATATCAATAAAAGCCATACCGTGTGGCTGCAGTACACGCTTGCGTGCACTGCCTTGCCAATACTGTGATGACGTACACAAAAGCTCAACGGACCAAAATTGATGTGCACGTAAATGTGCATATTTTTACCACCATATTTATTCTCTTTAAATTAAATAAATGATCATATTGGGTATTTTAACTTGTTTTAACCAAAATCCGTATTAATTCCAAATTGTCACATATCCATCTTCATATAGGGGCAAAACGGTCATTTGTATGCATATATTTATTTGAGAAAAATTAATTAGAAATTTATATATATTTTTGTAGGAATTTGTCTCAAATAGGAGTGTTTCATGAAGACACATGCATGCATAACATTAATATAAAGGAATGAAGATGGAAATAATCCAAAGTGAAGATCATGGAGGACCCCACATGTCCACCTACCTTAATATACAAATTAAAGGCTAATGCACATGCTTATGGAGTTATTTGTTTCATGTAAACTTAATGGGGGATTAAGACATGTTAATAATTACTTGGCCTCCACACTTCCTAAGGGGCATTTTGGGCACTCCCTAAAAAGTGAATTAGGTTTTTAAAACTTGTATATATACCCCTTATGTTTCATGTAATCTCCGCTCTCTACTCTTAGTATCTCTTAGGTCTCCTTCTATTTAGATGAGTTTAGGCTCAAAATAAAAGAAAGCTCTCTTTCTCTTTTCATGGCTACTTAGCCATTTTTATTTTATGTAATTTTCTTTTCATTTTATGTAATGTTAATTGTTGTTTCTTTTTAATTACATGTTCATTTCCTTTTATGCAAGTAGTGTAGATCTCTCTTATTTCATACAAATAGATTAGTTTTTCATTTCACTTTGCTCTCTTTTCCTTTTCTTTTTCTTTCATGTTGCAAGCTATATTTGTTGATTTGATAACAAATATGAGAGGCTAAACCCCTTCAATTTAGGGATAATGAAGCTCTCTAATTGCTTCAACATTTTGTCAATTCATGCTCTCTTTTTGTGCTTAATGAGAATGATTGAAGTGGTTTTATTTGTTGTTTTTGCTTTGAATTTGATAGTATATATTGTTGACACCAAATAGGCTATGCTTAAACAATCATTAACACAAATGCCTATTCATCAATATATGATTAAGGCATAAGAAAGTGATTTGAAATTAAAATTTGATGGTCTATGTTTCTAATCAATAGTTAATAGGCCATACTTAAAATAGATTTCATTCTCATTTTCTTTATCAATTTTCATGAAAGTTAGTAAGTGTTTTCATGGGTGTGTTATAGTTTGATGGCTTATGTTGACTAATCAATAGCTCAAATATGCCATACTTATAATAAACACATAATTTAAAACACTAGTGATCATAAAAGAGAGATCATGATTTCATGTGTTGAACTACATGATCTAGAGAGTGGATTTATTCTCTAAATTGTCATTTAACTCTCATATTTGCATTTCTTTTCTTTTTGTTAGTTAGTTCATTTTCTCATTTTCTAGCTAAACACACTCTCAATTTTGGGTTAATTTGATTGAGTAGGAAATTTAAATCAACAATTCCCTGTGGATCGACCCGTATTCGCCACGTGCTACATTCGTACACCGTGCGCTTGCGGTTATTTTTAATTTAAATTCGTTCGACGGTTTTTAAACCGATAGAATTTCCGTCGACGAACAAGTTTTTGGCGCCGTTGCCGGGGAATTCTTTTGATTTTGATTTTCTATTCTTCGAATTATTTTCGTTTGATTTTTGTATTTATTTTGTGTGTGTTTGCATGTAAAAAAAATATTGTGTGTTTTGTGATTTTTGATGACATTGTGTCGTGTGCTTGTTTTCTATTTTATTTTCCATTTGCATTGCAGATCATATAAAAAAAAGAAAGAACATTGCATTCATTTTTATGAGTGTGCAATTCACAAATCAACATTCTGTTACTTTCACTTTGCATTGCATTTTGAAGTTTAGTTTGCATTTTGTCCACCGTTTTTACATTTTCCATTCTGTTTGCCTACATTCTGTTGTTACACTGCCATTCATTTCACCTCTTCTCTGTTTCAATTCTTACCACCATACATTCAAATGATAAGACAAATATGTGCTACTCCTCTTCAACCTCACATTGCTCTGTCATCTCCTTGCTGCAAACTGTTGCCTGAACAGCTACTTGCTTCGACCACACATCATTCTGTTAGGGATGCGGATTAAGGATCTTAAGGCAGAAATAACAATAGAGGGGGGTGAATAGTGTTTAAAGAATATATGAACTATATGACTAAATTAAAACTTTCAATGCAAATCTAAACAGAATTCTAACATAGAATGATCACAGAACATATAACAAATGCAAATAGTAAAGTAAAGCAAGTAAAAGGAAAGAACACACCGGATTTTATACTTGTTCGGAATCCTCCTACATCCAGTCCTGCACCAAGGCAATATCCATATGCAGATTTTTATAAGCCAGTATCCAAATTACAACCCTCAATTTCTAAGGCCTTGAGGAACCCTCCTATCTCCGAGTCTGGGGTAAACTCTCTTGATTTACGGGACAAAAGATCACCCTAATACTTCTTAATAACAATCCTTTTGAATAGACTCTATGGACTTTTTGAATACAAATTAATCCTATAACTCTGAATAGCACTTTGATCTTTAGTAGAATGATGGAGAATCAAATAGAGAGAGTATCTAAATGATTTCCTATTGAGAATTTGGCAGAATGATGGCACGATCTTGAAAATATGAAGTTTTATGGATATGGAATGGTGGAGAAGAAAGAGTGAAGAAAATAAGAAAGTAGTTGTTAAAAAAATTCGTTTTGGAAGCCTTTATATAGATGCACAACAGTCATAACCATTGGTGAAAGGTTTTCAAACGAATGGACACTTCTTTTGAAAATTGAATTTTGAATCCAACTGTCACCATGTCGACATGGGGTATCCCCTTATGTCGACATCCCTTAGTTCAAAATTACAGAAATGTTGTTTTGTAAAGACAATTGAATTTAAAACAAGTTGAAACTTCTCTGAAGCAAATTAAAGTGTTTAAACCACATTTTGAGATAGAGAATGAATATAAAACATTATTTTAAATATATATAATTGATATAGACCGTCAATTATATAACTAATATTTAAAATCAGAATAAGTTTTGATGTTTTAAAAATAGAAGTTTTTAAAATCATAATAGAGGAATATTTCAAGGCTAAAACAAAGTTTGAAAATATTTTTGAAAACATGATTTTGAAAGCAAAAACATTTTGAAAACAGGTTTAAAAATATTTTGAAAAATCTATTCAAACTGAAATTGCAAGAATCTTCCTACAGAGCTCCTCCATAGGACTCGAGAACTTGTACAAAGTAGTTTAAATGATTTTGATTTTCGTGGGTTTGTAAGCCACTTGTCGTAGGTTTGTAAGCTACTTGTCGTGGGTTTGTAAGCCACTGGTTTCGATAGAAATTGGGTTCCATTCCAAAAGAAAATTGGAAGAAAGACGAGAGTGCTATTATGAAGTTTTAACAAAATAATAGACACTTATCTTGAGATCTTGAAATCTTGATTTTCTAGAGTCTTAAATCTTGAATCTCTAATCTTCATCTTGATGCTTGAGTCTTTATGATCAGTCTTCGATGATACCTGCATATACTTCCTATATACATACATATATATATATATATATATATGGAAATGTTAGTATATATTTTATAAAGTAAAGTATAATAACTATGTAAGGTTTTTGTCATCAAAACATCATCAACTCAGTTCCTAACAATCTCCCCCTTTTTGATGATGACAACCTTTATTTATAAAATATTCTTACCATACCATAACTCCCCCTTACTCCGTGATTTCTTCTTAAAACTACAACTCCCCCTTACTCCATAACTCCCCCTTACACCAAGCACATATATTTTTATAACTTTCTCCCCCTTTGACATCAGCAAAAAGGAATAAAAGATTTACATGTTCTAAGATAATCAAGTATATATAGAATAAAAGTGTAAAGTGAACGTGTAAGTGATCAAGTGTGTGAGCATATAGATAAGTCTAACTTGACAATCAATATCATACATAGCAAACCAATCATGTATAGTATATGAAGTTATATACAAACCAAATCCAAATCAAACTTAAGTAAACAATTCAATCAAATCCTAATCAAATCTAAATCAAATCAAATCAAACAAACAAACAAACATACATAATGATCAGGCATTCCTTGGGACTTCCACCCATCCATCTTCTCCAAAGATAGGATCATTTTTGATAACATCCCAATTATCTTTGTCGAGAGTGACCGGTGGATTTGCTTCGGGTTTGCCTTTGCTAAGGCTTGAGATCATCCGACGAAGTGCGTCAAAGTGTCTCTCTTGCTCTTTGATCATCTGCATTTGGCTTAATTCTAAGTTCCTTTGATTTCTAATTATAAAAGAGAGAATATTATTGAAAGAAGTAAGAGTTTCTTCAAGATTTTCACTTAAGTTCTTAATTGGAGAAGCCATAATTTAAGAAATAAGTTGAAGTATGAGAGGAGATGAATAGAAATGGAGGTAGAGAAGTTTTTCTGGAAGAAATAGGTATTTATAGGAGTTATTGGCCGTATCAAAATGAATTGTCACTTGGTAGTTAAAAGAATTTGAAGTTAGAAATTGTAACTACTTTCTGACTGTTATATGTCGACATGGGTGGATGGGGCATGTCGACATGGTCTAGAAAGAATGACCAAGTTGAGTTATTTTTGATTTCTAAGTTTATTTTTATACTAGTGGACCTATATAAACTTAAAATAAATAACTATCAGAGATGTATAAAGCTGCAAAATAGAGAATAAGATAGCATTACTTATAGTAGTTAACATTACATAATATTAACAAAAAAAATAGAAAATACAAAGACAGATAAACGATAGCTAGAGAGATAATAGCTAGGATTAGTTTGATGAAGATGATGATGAGGACAAGCCAAGTTTCCTGCCTATCTTCCCAAAGAACTTCTCGATCTTGGTAGAGATTTTATCCATTTTCTTGATAATAGATCTCTTAAGAACCTTTTGGTTTTGAGCAAGTATCTTTTGGTTCTTGAGTATGGTTTTGTTGGACGGATTGGCGGGTGTATGTGGATACTCTATACTTTCCAAAGAGGTTTCTTCATCTTCCTCTTCTTCTTCAATTTCCATTCCTTCCCCTTCTTCTTCCTCTTCTTCTCCCTCTTCTTCCATCTCTTCATGAGCAAGTCTCTCTTCCTTTTCGGTAAGTGTTTCATACGGTTGAAACATAAGTGGGATTTTCATAAGGGAAATGTTCCCATGATTGAACACTTTCCTACTTACAAACTCTTCCTTTTTAACATCCACACCAAAATAATTGAAAATCTGAGTAAGATAAATTCCATGATAAAGAGTGTTTTTTCCCATAGTTAAATTTTTGGGTCTTAACTCATCCAAAATAGTTTGTGCCCAATTAATATCATATTTTCCAAATATAGCAAAAAGAGCTTTACACACTTTTGAGGTGGGATTATTGTAGTTTCGCGACCTAGGAATAATGGTGTGTTGAATAAGAAGGTTGACAATTCTTGCTTTTGGGCAGAAAAAGCGATTCTTAAAATCCATGTGGTCATCGCTTTCAAAAATGTGATGAAAAGTCTCTCGGTCGGTTTCATTGATTTGAAATTGCGAGAGATTCATACCGGTAGATTTGCAACCCAAAATAGTACCCAAAATATCGGAATCCAAAACAATAAGTGTTCCTTTAACACTACTCCAAATTTGATCTTCATTTCCATTATAAAATTCACAGTTTAGGTTTGCATAAAACATTTTGACAAGGTTTGGATAACAAACTAAATC
Source organism: Allium cepa (assembly GCA_030765085.1). Taxonomy (NCBI): domain Eukaryota; kingdom Viridiplantae; phylum Streptophyta; class Magnoliopsida; order Asparagales; family Amaryllidaceae; genus Allium; species Allium cepa. Next base: position 865,392,322 of record CM060943.1, on the reverse strand, counting down.
ATTTTGCTTGTTATCAATCAAGCTAAGAATGGAGTTTTCTTCAAAAAGTTGATCGATTTCATAAGAAGGAAAATCATCAAAAATAGCAAATTTTCCAGTATTGACTTTACCATAGTTTACATAACTTATGTAAGCTTTGGTAGCCTCCAGGTCATTAAAAAGATCATTTTTGATGGATTTGGTCAACCTCATAGTTGATGGGGTACTTGAGGAAGCCATTGATGAGTGTTTGAGAGGAGTAGAAGATAAGGAAGAAAGTTTGAGTTATGAGAATAAAGTGAAAAGAGATGATAAGAGAAGTATATTAAATAGATTCTCTAAAGTCATGTTCTCTGGTCAAGAGGTATCTTTTCAGAATTTTGAAGTAAGTGAAAAGGTGGAGGGAAATTCAAAAGTTTGAATTCAAATTTTGAAATCAAATTTCTGAAAGACATGTCGACATGGGGTATCCTGGCATGTCGACATGTGACTGTTGAATTTGAAAAGAGGTGTCTTTTTCTAAAATCTAAGAAATTCCAAAAATCTTAAGAAAACTAATCTATATTCTATATCTATATATAATTCCAGTAATAATATTAAATGTAATAATATTAAAATATTTTAATATTTAAAATAATATTAAAATAATATTATTTTGAATTTAAAAATTCAAATTTCAAAGGGAGATTTCGAATTTAAAAATTCAAGAAATTGCAAAAAAAATCAAAACAAGCAAGTATCCAATAAAATCAAAATAAATGTGTACCTATTTTTAGATGCAAACTTCGATCGTCTTCCGATTCGAGAATAGCAGTGAAGCACAGATTTGAATTATCAATTTTCTTCTCGTCATCACTGGATGAATCTGAATCGTCAAGAGTTGCTGCATATGCCTTCTTTCTTTTCCTTAGTTGCTCGTTATTCGGTTGAAATGTCTGTTTGTCTAGATATGGACAATCTATCTTGTAGTGCCCTATTTTGTTGCAGTTGTAGCATCTATCACCATTGTTGTTGTTGTTGTTGTGATTGTTGTTGTTCTCCGAAGTATTTATGGAATTCCTTTAATCATTTCTTTTAAAGTTATTCATCTTTCTATACTTCAAAAACTTTCTGAAATTTCTGGTCATGAAAGCAATTTCTTCATCACTATCTTATTCTGAATCTCCAGTTGTTGCTTTGAATGCGATCGATTTCTTTTCCGTTGCCTTAGATTCTTTTCTCCTTTGTAGTTGAACTTCATAAGACATTAGATTACCGATTAACTCTTCGACCTTCATTTGATTAACATCATTTGCCTCTTCAATAGTAAGTGTCTTTTGATCCCATTCTGGAGTGAGTGAATTGAGTATCTTTCTGACTTGATCTTCTTCTGAGAAACCCTTTCCTAAAGCAATCAATGAATGTACAATATCTTGAAATCGACAATACATGTCCGAAATGGACTCATTTTCATGCATTTTAAACAATTGAAACTGGTTAGTTAATATGGAAATTTTAGTCAGTTTAACTTTGCTTGTTCCTTCATGAGTTACTTGCAAAGTTTTCCAATTTCAAATGCAGACTTACAAACAGAGACTCTATTAAACTCATTCCTATCTAGTGAACAAAATAGTATATTCATAGCCTTAGAATTGTTTTGTGCAACCGTCTTTTGCTCAGTAGTCCACTGGGAAAAATTAGTAGTTGGTTCAACATATTCAGTTTGTGTCATATTCCAAGTATCTAAACTTATGGATTTTAATTAAATTTTCATCCTACATGCCCAATATGCATAATTACTACCATTAAAAAGTGGTGGTCTGACAGTAGACTGACCTTCTACAAACGAACTAGTGTTAGTGCTTGTGTTGACAGAAGTAGTGGCGACAGGAGTGACATTATTAGCGTGCTGTGCCATTAAAACTTTTCAAAATTTCAAATTATGAAAATAATGAAAACCAATGCTCTGATACCGATTGTTAGGGATGCGGATTAAGGATCTTAAGGCAGAAATAACACTAGAGGGGGGTGAATAGTGTTTTAAAGAATATATGAACTATATGACTAAATTAAAACTTTCAACACAAATCTAAACAGAATTCTAACACAGAATGATCACAGAACATATAACAGATGCAAATAGTAAAGTAAAGCAAGTAAAAGGAAAGAACACACCGGATTTTATACTGGTTCGGAATCCTCCTACATCCAGTCCTGCACCAAGGCAATATCCTTGTACAAATTTTTATAAGCCAATATCCAAATTACAACCCTCAATTTCTAAGGCCTTGAGGAACCCCCCTATCTCCGAGTCTGGGGTAAACTCTCTTGATTTACAGGACACAAGATCACCCTAATACTTCTTAATAACAATCCTTTTGAATGGATATATTCTATGGACTTTTTGAATACAAATTAATCCTATAACTCTGAATAGCACTTTGATCTTTAGTAGAATGATGGAGAATCAAATAGAGAGAGTATCTAAATGATTTCCTATTGAGAATTTGGCAGAATGATGGCACGATCTTGAAAATATGAAATTTTATGGATATGGATGGTGGAGAAGAAAGAGTGAAGAAAATAAGAAAGTAGTTGTTAAAAAAAATCGTTTTGGAAGCCTTTATATAGATGCAAAACAGTCATAACCATTGGCGAAAGGTTTTCGAACGAATGGACACTTCTTTCGAAAATTGAATTTTGAATCCAACTGTCACCATGTTGACATGGGTGCCCCCTTATGTCGACATCCCTTAGTTCAAAATTATAGAGATGTTGTTTTGTAAAGACAATTGAATTTAAAACAAGTTGAAAATTCTCTGAAGCAAAGTAAAGTGTTTAAACAATATTTTGAGATAGAGAATGAATATAAAACATTATTTTAATTATATATATAAAATTGATATAGACCGTCAATTATATAAGTAATATTTAAAATCAGAATAAGTTTTGATGTTTTAAAATAGAGGTTTTTAAAATCAGAATAGAGGAATATTTCAAAGCTAAAACAAAGTTTGAAAATATTTTTGAAAACATGATTTTGAAAGCTAAAACATTTTGAAAACAAATTTAAAAACATTTTGTAAAATCTATTCAAAATGAAATTGCAAGAACCTTCCTACAGTGCTCCTCCATAGGACTCGAGAACTTGTACAAAGTAGTTTAAATGATTTTGATTTTCGTGGGTTTGTAAGCCACTTGTCGTAGGTTTGTAAGCTACTTGTCGTGGGTTTGTAAGCCACTGGTTTCGATAGAAATTGGGTTCCATCCCAAAAGAAAATTGGAAGAAAGATGAGAGTGCTATTATGAAGCTTTAACAAAATATTAGACACTTATCTTGAGATCTTGAAATCTTGATTCTCTAGAGTCTTAAATCATGAATCTTTGATCTTCATCTTGATGCTTGAGTCTTTATACTGATCAGTCTTCGACGATACCTGCATATACTTCCTATATATATATATATCTATATGGAAATGTTAGTATATATTTTATAAAGTAAAGTATAATAACTATATAAGGTTGTTGTCATCAAAATATCATCAACTCAGTTCCTAACACGTTCCCCTTCCACTGACCAGAGCAGAACCTACTTCAACAACATACATCATCACAGTTCAACCATACTTCTCCGTTCCACCAGTAACCACACCATTTCTCCACTGCAGCTCCACGACTGTTGCCACAAAAATCAATCCACTGACCACCATCAGCTCCTCCCCTTTGCATCAACACCCAGCTTCAGTCTCTCCTAGTCTTCAACTCAACCTACCACTATCAACTTCTGACCACATCACAAACAGCAATCTCCATAACCATTCTTTGCAACTGCTTGTACATCATCTATATAATCAACCTCTCTGTAGCCACTGCATTCAACTGATATTCAACTCCCAATACAAACTGTCACTCGTCTATTTTCTTCCTTTCAATTCACAACACAAATCATCGTTGTTTCTCCTCACCACTAACCAATATCAGCAACTACTTCTGCCTGAACTTCACCATTGTGCATATCACTTCTGACTTCCCATTTCCCTACTTCATTTCCCCTTCAACAGTTCCCCTTCAACAGTTTCCCTACTAACCCCTCATCAAACACATCACAAGCACAGCATGCATTGTTAACTTACGAACTCAACGCTTCACAACTACAGTTCAACGCTTCAGTGGACTCAGCACTTCATCATCCTAAATCAACCCCAAACCATCGCCACAAATTGACCGCCTCCGTCGCCAGTAATCGACCACCCACAACCCATTGCTTCTTTAATCGCCTCCTGCAATCTCCAAGTTCTCAAACCATCGCGAACCACCCCTGCAAAACCAATTGCATCGCCTCAAGCAACTGCAGATCGACCTGCTATACCCTTCGACAACCCAAACCACTGCCTCACTTCTTAACTACATCACCACCTCCAGCCACTCCCACTACCCCCACAAACATTCATTTTCTCAAACATTCTATAACCACTACAAAACACCATTCCACTATCACCGAATCAGCCGCGAACGCCACAACCTCTATCACCAACAACCATCACCGAACCTCATCTCCAATCGCCTCCCCCAAATTTGGCAACCTACTTCGCCGCAACTTGAGCTCTCTACGGAAACCACGGCCTTAAGCACTCCTCTGCATCCACCCAAAATCCTCCGCCTTCAACTGTAGTCGCGACCACGTAAACAACTCGTCCGAATAATTCTGTTGCGACCAAATCACATTAACATCCACTTCCAAATCGAAGTCACAACTGCTCCTTAACCCCCTCTGCAATCGCAGCCACCAACTCCGCCACCTCACCCGAAGCCTAGATCACCACCGCGACCAACACCAAAGCATATCATCCACCTAAAATTGCAAACCAATAGATAGCACCACCCAATTCAAACATCCTCGTCCTTTAAATCGAACTCATGAACGAACCGAAATCATATTGAGTCTTGATTTATATTTTGAATTTGAAAGTTGAAGTTCCGTTTTGTGAAGTTGAAGAGGAAGAGTTCTGTTGAAAAGTTGAGAAGGCCGGTTTCTTTGTTCATGAATTAACAAATAAAAATTGGGCTGGGTTACATTTGGAAATATCTTGAGCTTTCTCTAAAAGAAAAAGAGTCTGTTTTAAATCGTTTTGTTTTGTTTTTGGTTTGTTAAAAGAAAAAAGAAGGGTTTGTAAATTTTGTTTTATTTAATTTCTTTGCTTTAATTTTGTTTTATCCTATAAAAAAATGTTTTGTTTTAGTTTGATTAAAAAAAATTGTATATACATTGGTTCACTTCTTTTCAGGTTGCCATAGCAGATAAAGGAAGGAGCCGCTTGCTAAAATAAATTGCTTGCTTTGCTGAGCTTGCCAAAAAAATAAGCTGCTTCCTTGCTCTATCTCTTGTTTTTATTAGCTTTGCATTGTCCTTTGCTTGCATTTAAAACAAAAATTTCAAAAACCAAAAAATTCATCGTAGTTGCATTGCTAATACACGTTTAATTTCTGCTTTGCATTTCATCTTAGAATTTGTTAATAATAACGGTTAGAAATTAATAACACTTAATTGTATATTGTCAAATTGTCTTCTTTGAACAATTTTATTTCTTGGTGTCTAGGCTATGGCAGAGTAATAATCATTTATAAATATTACGGTGATTCGTAAATATTATAGTGGGTGTTCCTCTGTAGGTACTTAAACCTTCGGCTGCATTGCTACGGTGATTCGTGGTGCACCGATAACCCCTAGCCATTACCTGGCTGAGAAATATTTTTGTTGATTTAAGACAGTGTGTGACTATACAATTTTGGGTTAAATTAGGATAAATCATTTGTAATTACCATTGCATTCATTTAGTTGCATTAGTTCATGCATATTTAAAAAAACGAAAAAATTCAAAATCCAAAAATAAAAAATAAAAAAAATTGTAAATATTCCTTTTCCTTTGAAATTTTTAAATCCTTTTCTTTGAAATTCCAAAAAAATCCAAAAAAAAATTTAGAAAAACCAACATTTAAAAAAAAATTGAAAAATAAAAACAAAACAAAAATCGATTTCCCTTTTGAAAAATAAATTTTCTTTGTAAATATTTTTCGCTTATAAAAAAACCAAAAACCATTCTTGAAAATGTCTGAATTTCCATATCCACTTGAATTTTACCATAGTTGTGAAAATCAATATAATCCTGATTTCAGTCCGAATTCGTATGGATATCTTAACAACAACTATTGTGTAAATAATTCAAATTTCGAACAACAAAATTTTCAAAACAATGACCAACCTTCGACTATTGAAAATAGCATTGAAATGATTTCATCTTTACTCGAACTTTCTACACGACAAAATCAAGAGATAAATGATTTATGTAATTCTTACTTGTGTAATAACTCGAGTCAAGGATTTCAAAATTTGAATTCAATTCAAAATTCAAACGATTACGATTATAGCCCATGCCAATTTAATTTCGAACTCCAAAATGAATTTCAAACTCAACATGAAAATAGGAACAACTTTTCAAACGAATTTGGCAATGGGAATAATCTTAACCATGTTACGAGTGAAATTTTTTGGTCTCAACAAAACTAAATCGAAAATTATCAATTTAATAACTACAAATTGGATTTTGTCGAACAAATGAATGAAATTTACGATGACCATACGGATTTGTTGTTCGAAACTTATATGAAACAATGTGAACAACAAAATCAAATCTCAACGTGTGATGAGTCAAGTGAAAATCCACCCTTTACCCAAATCGAAGATTTTCAAATAACAACTTTTGAATTTAATAATGACGATCTTAATCAAGTTATTGAAAATAGGGCAATTAAGTTGGATTTCAATTCTTTTAAGGTGCGAAACTCGATTTAAACTTCGATCTTCCTTTTTCTGAAAATTTGAATATGACCACTTTGAATTTTAAACTCGATATACATGATTAAGTTGTTGATAATCCAATAAAGGAAGTCGAATTTAACGAACATGAGTTTTATGGACTTTTTGAAAATGAGTTGCCAAATTCTATAGGGGACGATTTGAATCACAATTTCGATTTTGAAATCGATGATAAACTTGAATCTGGTGAAAATAAATTTCAAGCAATTGTTTTATCAACCCCGAAAATCATTGAAAATAAAACAACTCATTCAACTTTTGATAAAACGAAATTCGTTTTTCCAAATCAACATTCAACTTTAAAATCTTTAAATGTTTGGTTTTTCACGCTTAAGCTATGTCTCGCACACTTGACGAGACAAATGAATCGATTTTTGAAAGACCGTTTCATTTACTTTTGACGATATACTTTCTGATCTAGTGTAAATATTGTTAGTTTTCATGTAAATATAGGTCACCTTTTTATTTTTTATTTTTTACCCTTCCACTTGCGTTGACTGTGGGAACATGGCTAAAATCAAGTGTGTGGAGAGACACATCTTCTCTTTGTTTTTTCAGGATTAATTTTTCATTTTTCTTCCAAAAACTTAAGAAAAAAAAAATTCAAAAACAAAAGAAGATTTTTTTTTTTCGCATTTTGATTTATTTTTAAAAGAAACACTATAAGATAAATATATGGTTTTGGTTTATTAAATTGAAATTTTTGGAAATTTATTTGTCTGAAAAAAATAAAAATGAAATTTGATTACAAATAATAATGGTTTAACTAGTATATAGGAAGATCCATACGTGTTAATTATGAAGTATATCCTAATTGAAAATCTAAAAAGTGGTTGATTTAAAGTAAAGGATATAACATTTTTTTTGTCTTCTAAGTTAAATGGTGCTAAGATGATTTTGCAAAACTCTCTCTCCCTTAAAAAAAATAAAAAAATAAAAAAATAAAAACATCCAAGTATTCACTCTCATTTAAAAGTCCTCACGGTTATGCATGGGTGAATTACTTGGAATCTTTGATTATGTGCTTTCATAATCATTTAAAAGTCCTCACGGTTATGCATGTATGGAACACATGTAAAAAAACAGACTTAATAAAAAGCACCTACGGTCGATAGGTGTATGCACGAAAGTGTGTACACTCGCCATGCTTTGTACTCCCCTCACATAAGCCCGAAAGGCAGTGCATGGGTGGTATAACTGGCCTCAGTTTACCTGAGCTAGGTGTGTAATTTTTCTTGCAAATAATGAGAGAGCAAGAAATTGAAATCCTAGCACTATTTTTACTTATTTGATTTGATTTGTTATTGAAAAGAAATGAAAATACCACTTTGATAAACTTTGATAATCAACTAAGGATCCATTTTATAATTACACTTTGTTGTCTACCAAAACAACAAGTTAAACTATAGTCTATTTGTTATGATAACTTGATTTTTGTTGGAAATTTTGACGAATAAATGACATAAATTTTCAAGATAATGACCAAAACCTATATTTAACTTATTCGTGTCAATCTAAAAATAAATTCTTCATTTGTAAATATTTTCAAAAAATTCGCATTCATCTCTTTGTAAACAAATCTTGCATTTTGTAAATATTTTCATCCTGCATTTGGATTTTGTGGGTAGTATCCGCTGAAAACCCTCATGAGACAACACTCGTCCTACTGGGGACACCCAGATGTTTAACGGCTTGTTGCATATGCTAAATGCAATCGTGCTCCCTACGAAAACAGATTTATCTTAGTTTTTCTTTATTCGACGACGAATAAAAAGATAAGTGTGGGGTATTTGATGTGCACGTAAATATGCATACTTTTACCACCATATTTATTCTCTTTAAATTAAATAAATGATCATATTGGGTATTTTAATTTGTTTTAACCAAAATCCGTATTAATTCCAAATTGTCACATATCCATCTTCATATAGGGGCAAAACGGTCATTTGTGTGCATATATTTATTTGAGAAAAATTAATTAGAAATTTATATATATTTTTGTAGGAATTTGGTTTGAAATAGGAGTGGTTCAGGAAGATACATGCATGCATAACATTAATATAAAGGATTGAAGACGGAAATAATTCAAAGTAAAGATCATGGAGGACCCCACCTGCCTACCTACCTTAATGTACAAATTAAAGGCTAATGCACATGCTTATGGAGTTAATGGTTTCATGTACACTTAATGGGGGACTAAGATATGTCAATGATTACTTGGCCTCCACACTTCCTAAGGGGCATTTTGGGCACTCCCCAAAAAGTGAATTAGGGTTTTAAAACTTGTATATATGCCCCTTATGTTTCATGTAATCTCCGCTCTCTTCTCTTAGTCTCTCTTAGGTCTCCTTCTCTTTAGATGAGTTTAGGCTCAAAATAAAAGAAAGATCTCTTTCTCTTTTCATGGCTACTTAGCCATTTTTATTTAATGTAATTTTCTTTTCATTTTATGCAATGTTAATTGTTGTTTCTTTTTAATTACATGTTCATTTCCTTTTATGCAAGTAGTGTAGGTCTCTCTTATTTCATACAAGTAGATTAGTTTTTCATTTCACCTTGCTCTCTTTTCCTTTTCTTTTTCTTTCATGTTGCAAGCTATATTTGTTGTTTTGATATCAAATATGAGAGGCTAAACCCCTTCAATTTAGGGGTAATGAAGCTCTCTAATTCATGTAGCTTCAACATTTTGTCAATTCATGCTCTCTTTTTGTGCTTAATGAGAATGATTGAAGTGGTTTTATTTGTTGCTTTTGCTTTGAATTTGATAGTATATATTGTTGACACCAAATAGGCTATGCTTAAAGAATCATTAACACAAATGCCTCTTCATCAATATATGATTATGGCATAAGAAAGTGATTTGAAATTAAAATTTGATGGTCTATGTTTCTAATCAATAGTTAATAGGTCATACTTAAAATAGATTTCATTCTCATTTTCTTTATCAATTTTCATGAAAGTTAGTAAGTGTTTTAAGGGGTGTGTTATAGTTTGATGGCTTACGTTGACTAATCAATAGCTCAAATATGCCATACTTATAATAAACACATCAATTAAAACACTAGTGACCATAAAAGAGAGATCATGATTTCATGTGTTGAACTACATGATCTAGAGAGTGGATTTATTCTCTAAATTGTCATTTAACACTCATATTTGCATTTCTTTTCTTTTTGTTAGTTAGTTCATATTCTTATTTTCTAGCTAAACACACTCTCAACTTTGGGTAAATTTGATTGAGTAGGAAATTAAATCAACAATTCCGTGTGGATTGACCCGTATTCGCCACGTGCTACATTCGTACACCGTGCGCTTGCGGTTATTTTTAATTTAAATTCGTTTGACGGTTTTCTAAACTGAAAGAATTTCCGTCGACGAACAAAAATCAACGAAGAATCAAATATTAGTGCCACGGCCTCAATGGTCAAAGCATACAGACATGGATAATGTGCACGTATGTACACAATGAAAATTCACAAACGAACACAAGGTCAAACCCGAGTTAAAGACGGATTCGACTCAACTCAAAATGAAACTAGGGTGCTATCAAAATGAATAATGACGTGCACAAGTGACTCGAACCAGTGAGTGAAGTACATGTCAAGACAGTGGACCCAAATCCAGTGCAATTTCAGAATGAAGCGTATGCACCAGCAATTTAGACTAATGCATATCACAACAATAGAAACGGTAGAGGTCAAGTCAGTGCTAGCGCAACTCAACGCAACTGAAAATAAAACTAATAGTGCAACAGGCTAGAAATTCAAGTGCAAATCCACTATCAGAAATGTAGACTGCACTTAAACAGGCCCAAATCAAACTACAACAAAACGCAAAAGTTCAAGTCACCAACTCAACACGACTGCAGCAACCAAAACCCATGCAACATAGCAACAAAGGTTAGACAGCAAGCATACATGAATAAAAGTGCTCACTGACTCAAATATCATGAAATACAGCAATAAAGATCAAGGGACAAAGGCTAGAGGTTGACAACAATTGAGTTTTGCACGCAACCTGAACCAACAGAACACAAAGGCTCAAATGACCGAATGCACATGGCAGTGGTCCAACATGAAGATACTGCAGAATGAAGACGAAAGTAAACAAAGATGACAACATGAAATGAATCAGGGGAAGTCCAAATATAATGCAACAGCACTCTCAAAAACAATACAAAAGTTCTCAAATTCAACATGGCAGTCAAAAGCCCAAAGATAAGGAAACACAACTGTGGCATAGCAACAAAAGAAAACTGCATATACAACCAAGCAGTGTACAATATTGAAACTGCAATTTCCAAAATGAAGCAAGAACTAATGTTCATGAACATGAATGCAACATATACGAGTCATCAGTAACAACTATATGAACTGGATATTGCAAGTGTAGACAAGCCAAATACAATTACTCAAGGCAATGTACTGATAAAAGGGACTCGAACCCGGACCTGTGAGCAGTGCCAACAGACCAGGCATCAAAACAAGCAGCTTCTACACGTGACTTCAATATAATGCCACAAGTAACATATAAATGTCCAGAAACCAGACTCAAACACATAATGAAGACATGTACACAGTAGCCCAACTCTCAATATACAACCATAGCAGGCAGATTCAAGTTGCGGCCATCATGAATTTAAACAAGTTAGATTCAAATGCCAGAGTAACCTCTTCACGAAACTCAGGGGTTTCAAAATTCCGAAGCCAACTAAAAACACGAATGGTAGCAGGTCGAGTTCAAATATAAAAAAACAATATACAGTTCTAAATCAAATCAGAGCCGTGATAACCGATGTCGCCAGCAAAATAATATATACATATGTCCTCGAGGCAACATGGAAGCAGTGATAGTGCCGAAGTCACAGGGACAAAATCACGCAAAGTACAGTTTCAAACGCAACAATAAAGTGAACAAAATCGAGCAAATATTGGTTACAATTACAACGAAGTCAATTACCATTGTCTCCAAACCGAAACTAAAGCCGATGATACAAGAACGAGAACGAAGTCAACATCAACAAAAATCCAATCAAATATACATGAACGCATATAAAGGAGGTCGAACAGACCCAAAAATCATCAAGCCATGGTTAAACAGAAATCGAGCTATGCCAGAAAACATCAACACGAAACCAAATCAAACTGCCGAGCATTAACTAAGCACGAATTAGATGTGAGTAAATCAAATTACTCATCTTGCTTTGCCAAATTGAAGCAGCCAAAGTGAGCAACGAGCGCGATATCCACTTGATCGATCAATAAAAGTCGACGTCGCCAAATCTGTGCAAAACCCTAATTTGTGATAAAGAGGAACAAGCCGCCACCATTTTTATTTCTTTTTGTATGTTTTAATTAGGTTTTCGAATGCACGAAAATGAAAAGGGGACGGGTCCAATTTTTTATAAAAAGGGAACGGCCAATTAAAATAAAAGAGATATTTATTTAAAGCCCTAAACTCTTAAACAAGTCTTTGAAACGAATCACAATCCAAATCAAAACTCCTAGCAGCGAATATCTGTCAACAATAATAGCTTAACAACGATAATTAATTATAAAATCCAGGGTTGTTACAATAATAGACTACGGTTGTACTAGGATGTCTTGGTTTTGAGGGAATTTGTTTATAATCTTCCTAGTTGATGATGTTGTAGATAAGTTGTTTTTTAATTTGACGTCCAGTTGTATATAATTTTCATATCTGTATGTTTGTTTGTATTTCTTTTGTTCCACTATGTTTGAGAACTTTATTTATGTTGTTGCTAATATATGATCTGTACTGATTCTTTAAACTCATGAACATTACTTTGTGTCGACACAAGATACGTATTATTTCAGATGGGTTCGAGGTATGAAAACATAGTTCTATTGACCCAAGGCAGTGTATATGAGTACTGACTCCTCTTAAATCCTTTGGTTCAGACTGTCAGACAATGTGTTCACTCTCTTGTAATCTGGTCACTAGAATGAGATGTTGCACATTCCTTCCTCCACCATCGCGTTCTCTCTAACACTCTGCCCCCTCTTAACCACTACGACTAGCCCGCTTCATCGCTCTTGACCCGGATCTACTAAAATATGATCCTCTACTATGGCTACACTTATTGCACCCTCCTATGACACCCGAGTACCCATCCCATCCATCCGGATCCTCTGTAAGCTCCAATTCTAACGTGTAAATAGCTGACAAATCTATAAACCATGCACGCCTACAATAGTCGAGAGAAGCTCTTAAAGCTTTTTAACTATGGTATCCGATGATGGCGCTCTAAGAGTCTACAAACAAAATACCTATTGCAAAGGTTAGGCGATAAACCACTCATCAGAAGAGAAATTTCAACAGTTTAAAAAGCCACTCAAACACACTTTAATAGGACGATTCTAAGAGACTGGACCTTTGGCTAAAGCAATTTGGAAGGCTTTCAAATAATTCTCTTATGTTGCAATGTAAGATTGTCGTTATGAGAAACACATAATGAATCAACTATTTAGTGAAGAAGGCTTTCTTTTAATATGACATCGATAAGACTCAATGCTCAATTGGAAGTCATTAGGTGGTTTATTGGTTTTCATCATTCATTATATCTCTTTTTATCTTGTTTGGCTATCATTGTCATACTTCTTGACTCACCTACATAACAAAGAATCGCTAGAGGAGTCGTGTGAAAAAATTAGGAGACCGCTCAAAGCAAATGAGGCGATAATTAACCTCAACTGCCCTAGTTGGGCTCAAGCATGTGTTAAAGTTGAACTTGCAACAAATTAAACTTCATACTAGAGTGCTTGTTATGCAAGAATGTGAAATCGATTATATGCAATATATTGAATATGAAAATTTACCACTCTATTGTGTCACATGTCGGATAATTGGGCAAACTCAAACATCATCTGGTGGAGAAGTTGTCGTTTTCATCAAACATAACTACTTGGCAATTCCAACCATCCACTCTCATACTTCAAAGAATCAATTGAGCCGGAAAGCTTCAAACGACAACCAAAAGAGTGGTAATCTAAACACTACCCAACCGCCGAAATTGCATGAGAACAACACGGCAAATGATAATCCCCCAGGTTCAAATGAAAATGACTCAATAAGTGATGTTCACATCACCCAATCTTTATCAAGCCAATATACTCCAGCCGCCAACCGCATTAACTAGTACATCGGTCTCGGCTTGTGCACCACCTCAAATCTCTCTATCAAAACCATTGTCGGTCAGCCACGGTCGCTCTCACTGTGCAATTGAACAGGTGACTCAGCCTCAATAAACAATGCTATTATGGACATGCTCTTGTCTGACCCAATCTTGCCTAGTTTTCATCCAATTATATCTCCAATTTAGTCTGGCCCAACTCTCTAATTTAATATCCAAATCCAAATCCTCTAAATATTAACTACTCTCAACCAGTAAATTAAACAGCCAGCCCAGCTCCAAGGCCACATCAAACAGCCCTGCCCAAGCCCACATACTCCCTCCACAGTCCACATGCACTGACCCAACTAGAAAGTTTAACTTATCTACCTTCGAATTTTTCAACCAACCCATTTATAAGCCTGCATAAAACAACCTTGTACCAGGCCCAAGCACTCCCTCTACAACCCACATGCTTTGCCACTACAGCGTTTTCAAAATCTATCCACAACTCCAGCCTATATTTGACTGTTGATGTCTTTAATAACCAATGAAGTACAAATTTGCTTATTTTCCTTGTTGATCAATTTAGTATTTATTTTTTTAGTTGATAGAGCGTACTTAGCAGCTAGTGACATTACTGGTGCATAGTTCATTAGCGATTAGTGATATTACTAGTGTCACTGACATTAGCTAATGGATATTACTAGTGTTAGTGACATTAGCTAACATGCAAATTGCAATATACCACAGCTAGTAGAACCACATTTCATTTTACTACTTAGACACTTCGTAAAATACACTAAAAAGCTCAACGAAACACTTTGGAAATGTTGCCATACATATATCATAAAAATAGACTAAAAAACCTTGGAACTACTTGAATCCAGTTGCATTAATCACCGCCTTTTTGCACGGATCACAGGCATACGAGGATTTACCAAATGGTGGAGTCGAGAATAATTGTTCCCTTTGTACACTTTTTATGTATTTTAGCTTTTTGACAGCATACTCAAATGCATCTAGGGAAGGACCTACTAATCATTAAATAGAAGTACAAATGGCAGAAAAACAACCAATCGAACCGCCACTCCTAAAATTAAAGAAAATCAACAATAAAGACTAAGGAACTAAAACAACGTTAGAGACAAATGAATATCGCCATATTACAAAAATTTCATCCACATTCAGCACAATGAGAAGCCGGTCATCGTGATCAACATCAAGCTTGATGTTTATGCAATCAAACATGTAATTGCACTTCCTGCTCCATTTTCCATGAAAGAACACCACGATCAGCTTGTCTGTAAGATTTGCTTCCTCTGATTTGTTCATCTTAAGTCAGCAAGTCACCATATCAGCTGATTGTATGACGTTGGCCACCATTCTTTTTATTGCATTGTCACCTTTGACGATAAATTAAGAAATGTGAAGATATGATTAAGTAACTTTATACTTTGATTTGTATCTGCTTTGATTTGTGAAACGATCTGAATACTTTTTTATAAGCATGCTTGTATTTTATAGTCTTATATTTGGCCGAGGTTCATATAGGCTTTACTGTTCAGACATAGAATATTATCCAAGGTTTAAAATTCAATTTTCCATTTCCGTTTAGGTCATCGGATAGTTTAAAATTTTTGGTTCCGCTTCGGCAATTCTGTTTCGATTCCGCTTTGTGAATTCCGGTACTTTTATTATAAATATTCAATATTAATATAAATTCAAAGTGAATTCTCCAAATTATACACAAGATACAAAGTATAAAACATATAACAAATTCAATATCAAAAAACCTTTTCTTTTGAGAATCATATGAATTATTGCCATTGTTGTCTTCGTTTTATTTTGAATTGTAATGTGGAAAAGGTGTACACTTACACCAACCCCCTAAAGTTATAAATAAATTTTATATAAAGTTTATACAAATTATATAAGATAAATTTATTTATTTAAAATTTAAAAATTTAAAATTGTATAGCTAATCCATCAAATTTAACTTGTTACGGGTTATTTATATAAAGTAAGATATTAAGCAGGCCAACCCATCACCTTTAAGCAGTATAATTTTATTTTCAAAGAATTTGCATGACCCAGCCCAACTTAGACTCCTAAACAACTATGAGCACTTTCTTCCCTCTCATCTTTTAGTCGTGCGCTAGTTTGATAGCCAACTGGAATCTTAAAAAAAATGATGCTCGCTTATTTTGAAAGGGCGATTCTTCAACACATATGTCACCTTCAGCTTCTAATTCAACTTCCACTTCGGCTTCTGTTAACGCTAAAATTGGACGCTAACACCCCGGCGTATGTAGTGAAAATGTGAAAGCACCACCCGTTGGTACGGGAACTAGAGATAAGCAGAAAATAATAGAGAAAAAGTAAAGAGATAACAGTTTTTATAGTGGTCGGCTTAATGTTAAGCCTACGTCCACTTTAATCCTCTCTATTGCTGATTCGATTACAACTTTTACAATGATCTTCGATTACAACACCACTAAGACAAGTAGCTACAACTTCGATGTAGAAGGACTCTTCGAATTCATGTTGAATGTGCTAGGTCTCCTCCTAAAGTTCGTTGAAGCGTCTTCGGTGTTTGAAGTGTCAGATGATTTGAGAAAACAACAGAGTATAGGCGTTTCAGAAATGATCCCAAAGTCCCCTTTCAGTTGAAGTTGGCGGGGTATTTATAGAGAAAATATGGATGCAGGTCTTTAGGTCGTAAACGACCTAGGGGTAGGTCGTAGGTCGTGGGCAACCCAGGGAGTATGGGTTACGGCTTAACAGGGTTGTACTATGTCAACTGAGCGAGTTAGTAGGTCGTAGCGACCTATGAGAGGATGGTAGGCGACCTAGACTTGTCGAAGCATCAAGTGGAGCGACCTAGGCTAGGTTCAGGAGTAGCAGCAACCTCGTGCTATTTCGACCTATAACTAAGCGACCTAAGGACATGAGGCTTGTAGCTTGCTAAGTCATTAACTCGCTAGGTCGCACATGTCATCACATGTTAGCTCGCTGGAGGCTTTAGATCACTAGGTCGTTAAGCTCCTTAACTCGCTTGGACATTTAGGTCGCTGATCCCTATAGCTCGTTAGGTCGCTGAGTGCTAGGTTGCTTAGGTCGTTAATTCACTAGGTCGTTAGGTTGTCACATGCTTAGGTCGCTTATCACGTTAGGTCGCTTTAGATCTTCGGCTTTGTTAGCTCGCTCACACTTTAACTCGTTAGCTTGCTTGAATCCTTTAAGTATTTGAGTCGCTGTTTAGGATGGTGTTAACACTTGCCCCTCGAAGTATACGCCTATGTCATAGGTCGTGTGCTTCGATCTAAATGCTCTAGGTCGTGGGAGACTCAACAGGCTTGCTAGGTCGCGTGCCGATATGTCTTCCTTTCTTTCCCCTATATAAGTTATTAGCTCGTTTCTTCCTCCACATTACACTGCTTGTATTCTGCCGTTGCCATTGCCATTCTTGAGCTCGAGAATCATCAAAGCGAAACTTTGTGTTGCTTTGATCTTCACTCCTAACAACGATCTTAGATAAATTGATCCCCTCTCCATTGTATTTGTCATCGATTTCCCCGTAACCACTTCCACGCGGTTTTTGTTACTTCGCCGTAAGACTTCTTCCTGATTCGTTCTCCGATCACCATTGACCTTCTTGTAGTTGCTTTATTGGCCTATGGTTGAATGCACTTTCAGGAAACATGGAGGAAATGACGGAGTTTTAGGTGTTTGGGAAAGATGATGACATGTGATGTTAACGGGTTAGTGGATAGCGGGTTATGTCGTGGTGTCTCGAGCAAAGCAATGGTTGATAGCAAAGCGTGATTGGAGAGTAGGACATAAGGGTTTTGATGGGCATAGCTTGACATTGCCGAGTTGCCTCAGAAGCGACCTAGTAAATTCGATCGACCTAAAAAACGTTTACGATCTAACAGATTTGGCCGACCTAACATTCTTTACGACCTAACTTCTTGCGACTTAAGCTATTTTCGACTTAACTTTTTAAGTCACATATGTATTCGAGCGACCTAGGACTTAGCCAAATTTACACTGCCTTGCCTTGAAGTCTCATGCCTTGAACTACCGAGATATCATGCCCGAACTTGTTGCACTTCTTTACAAATTACATTAACTTTAATGCTAACAATCTGTTAAACACAACATTTGCAGAAAAACGGAACGAATATACTCATCATCGACCACCACATCGAGTGATGGATTAGATTAAAGAACTGATACTTTACTTAAGTAAAATAGTATGATTCTGATTACAAATGAAGTGATGTGAATTAACTGATTTAAATGAAGCATCAACGCAAAATGCACACAATTATAACTGCTTATTGCTAAATATCATATGCATTGATACTACACTTAACTTTGGTTTAATAACATGCCTCGAAACTTCCTGAATTGACATGCATCAATCAGTAATATTTCAAGTTTTATTTCATTTACTTGTTATTTCAATAGTTTTGCACAACACTTCACACACTTTTAGGAAACGTGCACCTTCATATTTGAATATCCAGTTTCTTGTGTAGAATGACTTCTCAACAAGAAGAGATAGTACGGCAAGCTGGAGAGGTCTTCCCAATAGCTAACCCCTTGGATAATCCCCCGGAAAGAACTTCAACTACTCTGAATCAATGGGTGTTCAATCAATTATATATTCAGTTCGGTATCGCTGAAGTAGACGCTTTGCTTCCTGGGGTAAACGATACTGCTGACAGGCCACCTCTTGGTTTTATCGCAGTTAATCGTCAGATGTGCTTGAGTGGAGCTATTCCTCCCTTTAACGATTTTCTTCAACAGCTCCTTCTCCGATTAACTATCTCTCCCTTCCAGTTGCACCCCAATGGCTACGCCATCTTGATGGGACTGTGTGTACTGTTCAGGAGGACACTTGACCGTCTTTCGAGTTTTTAAGAGATTTGTTATTTGTACACATTTGCGAAGAACAAAGATCATCCTTCTATCATACTTGTGAGAAGCGCAGGGAACCGTAAATTGATCACTGATCTTCCTGAAAGCGCACACGGGTTTTTGAACCAATTTTTCTTCGTCCGTTGCCCCTCCAGGATTCTACGACATTTGGAGAGTAGGAAGTAAGCTTGCCTATCTCCATTCTTTCCATTTCTGAACTTTTCAAAATCCGAGTTGTTAAGTGCTAACTTCATTCTTTACTTTTACAGCACTTCTTCCTCTTTCTAAAGATTCCAGCCATAAGCCGACTTTTGAAAGACTAAGTGCTGTGGCGGTTGAGGAGAGAAGCGTTAAATTTTTGTAGAAGGACTAATTTTTGCATCAATTCGGACTTTTGCATTCTTCCCGATCTACTCAGCTTCATGATGCCCCTTGTTCTCAAGCAGAGACTCCAGATGCCCCCGTTTCCGCCGAAGAACTCACACCGAAGGAACCTACTGCCGAAGCTTCATTGGTGAAATGCTCTGCTTCCGTTGACGTTGCGGGGTCATCCGGCAAATTTTCACTTCCCCTGGTTATCGAAGAAGAGGAACCTCCTCAACACTCCGGGAAGGCTGCTGATGAAGGAGCTGAGAGAAAGAGTCCCGCTATACATTACGGTGACGACATTTTTGAGGGATTGAGCGACTGGGTGGTAACTTCACATGAGCTCTTCAAAGATGATACCACTGCTTCTAAACTTGCTTCTCCAACAGTTGAAGTGACATCAGTTTTACAAACAAATCCATCAACTCAAAAGATAACTCTTAAGCCGAAGAGTGGTTTGTAGCTTGACGCGCGTAGTTCACACGCCACACACACTTAGGATTTTGGCAACTTTGTGCACTTAGCTTCTTTATTTTGAAGATTCTTAAATTTTGTCTCTTCTTCACTTTCAGGTTTCCAATGGGACGTAGCGGCTCATACTATGATTATTTTCAGCGCTATGGAAGACGCGACTCTTATGATCCCAAGCGGTATCTTCCTGCCACGAGGGAAACTGATGAAGAAAGAGCCGCAAGAAAAGCTCACGAGAGGCGGGCGTATGAGGAGCGCTATGGGAGAATGGATGAACGACATGATTCTTCCCAGAGAGATGATGATTCCCCCAAAAGAAAATCTCATGATGACAAAGGGAAAGGTCATTTCGCTGAAGATCCAAGCAAGCGGGCCAAGCTAAGCGAAAGGCCGGCGTTTGCAATTTCTGAAAAGCCTGCTGCCCCCATATCTTTGGAAATCCCCTCCAGCTCTCCTGCCCTTCAGAGAGCTGATATTCAAACGATTATCAACAGGCCTCCGTATCAAATTGAGAATACCCTGCCTGCACTCCAAAGCCGGTTTTCAAACTGGTGTTTAAAAGGAGTACGCTTCGACCTGGAATTCCCATTGACAAGCAGGCCATGATAAGGAATCTCGACGCTGTTAAACATGATATTGAGAGAATGTCTGGATGGAAAAATATAGTTGAAGAGCATCAATGGGTGAATCACTTGAATCTCGAGGCTATGTTAACCATGTAGCACGCTAAGTCCGAGTGGCAGAAAACTCTCAACCAGCACGATGCAGAGATGAAGAACATCACCGCTTACAATGAGAAGCTTGAAGCGAAAATTGAAAAACTCAAAGAAGAGCTTGCCACTTCTTCCACTTCCTATACTCAAAAGGAAGAAGTGCTTCAAAAACAAGCGAGAGACGCTCATGCTAGTCAAAGAGATGTTGAGGCTAGATTTGAGGTACAACAGCAAATTGTAGAAAGTTACCGCGCTGATATTGCTCGGTTGCGGGAAAAAACTAGCACTCAGGGCATGGAGATTGAAATGTTAAAAGCTCGGATTTCTAAATTTGAAAAAGAGCGTGATGAAGCTATCGCCGGAAATGCAACAGCCAAAGAATCTCATGAGGCAACCAAAGCCAACATCAGCTCTACCTTATTCGAGTTTTATTTGCACAGCATCCTGGGGCGCGGTAGCCTTTCGTTTTTGGGCCCGAAGTACGAGATTACCTTGGCCGAAGTGTGGGAGGCCGCAATTGATATGCTTGGAGGCGCTGGCTATACTGAGGCAGATCTTGAGGTGCACTATCTGGATGATGAGGCACGTGCCGCCCTTGTCAGGGGAAATGAGCAACTTGCTAAAGAGCGAGCTAGAACGATGGAAGGAGAACATTTAGGGAAGGCACATTTGACCGACCCGACTCGTCCTTCGGTTTCGGCCGACATTGGTATCATTGGCTCCAGTTTCCATTCTTCGCCTTCTGCCAAAGCTGACATTGAAATTGTAACTTCTCATACTGGAGATGAGGCTCAAGAAAGCGCTGAAGTACAAGGCTTTGAAGTTGACGTGATAAAGCCAACTTCTCCAGGTAACTTCAACATTGATTTAGCTCAAGTGGACTACTTGTTCGCTTCACATGAGCTTGATGAACTTTTTGATTATTACTTAAGCCTTGACGCGCCACTATCTCCCCTCTTTGCGAGGAATACTGATTTTAACTTCTCTTCTTCTGTAGTGAAAACACCAAGTGCTGCACAGACTTCTCCTCTTCCAGCTATTCCACCTCCATCTCTTCAAATTACGCCTCCTTCTGCTTCTCAGCCGAGGTCGCAAGCAGAATTAATAGAAGCTCTTCAAGCCTTGGATGACCCGGCCGCTTCGCAAGAGCAGAAGGCTGAGGAACTTAAAGAAGGTGAAAAGACTCCGAAGAAATTTCATGATGACACAAAGCTGTCTGAATTTAAAACTCCAGGCAGCGAGTCTCCTTCAAGGAAGAAGGGGAAGCGTGTAACTTCGAAGAAGAAAAGGAAAAGCACTTATGTTAGTGAAGAGAAGGCGGAACTAGACCCAGCTTTACCTCTATCTCCTTCTTCCCCGACTCGTTCAAGCCGACTCCCAAAGTTAACCATTAGGCCATGCGAGGGCTCTAAAGGTGGCGGGAAGAAGAAATAACGAGTCTCGCTTTACCCTTCTTGTTTTTACTTTTGGCTTGTACATAAAGGCTTGTATTGACCGGAAATTGTGCGGGTACCGGTCCCCGCTCTTTTGTAACCTGTACATGTATGAAATTTTTATAGTATGAAATAAAATGATTCTTTTTACTTGTACAATCTTTTGACTGTATTTGTGAATGCATTTATTCTTTATCTTCGCACAAGTTTCTTCATTTTCTTTGTGTGGTATTGCAATAAGTTTGTGGTATGTTGCTTGAGCGTTGCTTTTACTAATGTATATTGTATTGCCTCTATACTACGGCTTATGCAATTTCTTTCATTTGGTAAGACTTTGGAGAACAACTCTTCTGTTTTGAGAAGACTTGTACTCTTGAGTTGGAAAACAATTCTTCCATTTTGAGAAGGCTTGCACTCTTACTTTAGAGAATAATTTTTCCATTTTTGGGGAAATATTACTCTGCTTTAGTAGAGCGTGCCTTGTATTGGAGAAGTCTTCTCTCTCTTTTGTTTGAAGAAGTTTTTACACTTCACTTTCGAAGATAGTCACTTTTATTTTTGACAAGTGGATTCCCCTACGCGATGAAGCGGGCCTTCCGAAAAAGGCTTTGATCTGTTTGTGCCTTGGAAGAGGGCTTTTGTTTGTGCCTCGGGAGAGGGCTTTTTTGTTTGTGCCTCTGGATAGAGGGCTTTTTTGTTTGTGCCTCTGGAGAGAGGGCTTTTTGTTTTTTCCCTGTACGCGGGGAAGCGTGCCTTCGAAGAGGGCTTTGGCACTTCAACTCTGGTGAAGTGGGCCCTCGAAGAGGGCCTTGGCGCTTCAACTCTGGTGAAGTGGCCTCCGAAGAGGGCTTTTGGCTCTTCCCCCTTGTGAGGAGAAGAGGGCCTCCGAAGAGGGCTTTCGGCTCTTCCTCGTTGTGAGGAGAAGAGGGCCTCCGAAGAGGGCTTTTGGCTCTTCCCCCTTGTGAGGAGAAGAGGGCCTCCGAAGAGGGCAATGTTGTTCGCCTGGAGGGTTGCTTCTCACAGTTAAGTGGATCCACGGAGCAGACGCAAGCTGCCTAACTGGATGTTTGTTTGCACAAATGATTGCAATTGACTAGCAAGGGCTTGGACCTTCACTTTGGGAAGGTTCCCCTTCGGTGGTTCCACCAACTTTTTTGGTTGAAGTGCAAGATTCCATTTTGGTTGTTCTTTGTCTGCTTGCCCATGTCTTTGCACCGTCTACCTTTCAGCGATTCCTTGTTATCATGTTCAAGCACATGTTGTTTTCCTTTGCAACTTGTTTGCTTTTTCCCAGAGAAGCGCATTTCATTGTTAAATGAATCCACGTGGCAGACGCAAGCTACTTGACCGGATGTCCATTTGCATAGACGATCACAATCAGTTAGCAAGGCCTTGGACCTTCACTTTGGGAAGGTGCCCTCTAGTGGAATCACCAACTATTTGTGAGAAGCACTTCTGATGTAGGAATTGAATGTGGAATTTTTATGGCTTGACATTTAATTGTTGGTGATTTGTAGGAATCGCTTGGCCTTGTGATGTGTTGAATAGGTAAGCTTTGCTTTAATGGCCTGCAATGTTAAATCGACATTTTAGCAATATATTTTAAGATATATGCACATCGAAATGAGACAGGCATTTTATAATAGTAGAGAACACAAGATTTATAGTAAAATCAGTGTGAATCAATACAAAAATGATACATCCATAATCATTTTATAAATTTAAGCATTGCTTTTAAGTATATTATGGATGTAAGTGCTCGTTGTTTCAGGCTTTCGGAATTGGGTCTCATCAGTACTTGGAGCTGACAAGACTTCCACAGGGACCAATTCCCAATAATTGAACTTTTCCAACGCTTCAATACTTTGCAAGAGAATCCGCATTTATGTTCTCTTCCCGGGGTATATGGCGCTCCCATGCCTTTGACAAATAAGCAGGCATATTTCCTCCTTTAGTCTGGAACTCTTTCTTGATTTGACATAGAACAATCTGGGGCATATCTCAAAGCTTGAGCATATCTTTCCATCTCAGCCCAACTTCTGCCTGCCGGGTGAAGACCCCCTGTGATAACATTAATGATGGGCCTCTTGGACTCCTGCGCTGTAGCTCTCTCACCTGAACCGGATTGATAAGCAGGAATTTGTTGCCCCCGAGTAGATGAGGTTGGGTCGTTTCTGTTTCTCTTCACATATTGTTGAAGTTTATTCTGGCTCAATAGCTCCTCAATCAAACCCTTTAGATGGCGACATTCATTAGTGTCATGACCGGGTTGATTATGGAATCGACAGAATCTTCCATTATGCACAACGTTTTTCCCAAGCCTCAACTTAGGTGGTTTAGGGTATTCAACAACATCTTTGGTTGCAAAAAAGATATTCTCTAGAGTGTAAGTTTAAAGTGGCAAGTTTTTTTCGCATCTTTTCGCTTTTTTCCATCGTCATTTTTCCTCTTATGACCACCAGATTTCTTTTTGTTAGAAGCAACGTTGTTATTCTCAACTTTATTCATGACTACTTTTACCGGCACAGGAAGGCTCTCTAAGCGCATAAATTCGTCGGCCTTCTTGTAAAATTTCTCGAGCGAATTTGGCTCTTTCATCTTTAGCCCTTTCCCGAATTCACTAGATTTGTCTATAGCTCGCATCAAGTAAGTGAGAATCATCCGAGGCTCCGCATTGTCAACTTCAGCCAAGGCTATGTTGAAGCGGTTTAAGAAGGATTTGAGTGGCTCTCTGGGGTTTTGTTCGAGGCTGGATAGTGACATTATATCCTTGGCCTTCGCAGCATATAATCTGAATTGATCCTTGAATTTCCGAGTGAGGTCAGAGAATTGATCCACAGAACGAACTGGTAGCTTCGTGAACCAAAGCAGAGCCACCAAACACACCGGAAAATATCTGCACTTGATTTCATCCAATGCTCTGGCACCAGTCATATGCCAGTCGTACTTGTACAAGAACTGGTTGTGGTCGCCCATTCCCCGATAAGCTGAATAGTGGGAGGAACAAATTTCTTCGAAAATTCAGCTTTCGGGATTCTTTCAGTGAAAGGAGTTTTTCTTGGAACAAAATCCCTGTCGTTCTCATCTTCTTCCCTTTGCATGCTTTCTTTCATAATTTTTCGAATCATTCCCGAGAGGTATTCCTCATCGTTCAGAGGCC
Organism: Allium cepa; assembly: GCA_030765085.1. Classification (NCBI taxonomy): domain Eukaryota; kingdom Viridiplantae; phylum Streptophyta; class Magnoliopsida; order Asparagales; family Amaryllidaceae; genus Allium; species Allium cepa. The sequence continues at coordinate 865,367,286 of CM060943.1, read as the reverse complement.
CCACGTGACTGACGTCAGCTACTTTCTCGAAAGTTTGCCTGGGCAAACGTTCACGAAAAGTTGGCTGGGGCCTTAAACCTCCAGTTTGAGGAGGTGACCCTTTGGCGGTGCCAGCTGTCCTTTGAGGAACACTCTTCCCTTAGGAATCATGAGCATCTTCCGCAAAGGTTTCTTCATTATTTCTTGGTTGTTGGTTAACTCCAAGTAAAGCATTTATCCTGTCCAACATTAAAGTGTTCTGGGCATCCATCTGTTGATACAACCCAGAAACTGCTGCATCCAAGTCGGCCCTTGTACTTCCAACACTAGGAGCTGCTTCATTCGATGCGGGAGAAGCAGCAGTGTTGTCATAAGCACTTCCAGGTCTAGCAGATTTACCTTTCCTTCCAGGATCCATGATCTCAGATAAACTTCTGGTTCTTAAAGAAAGTCTTTCAACAAATCTATGCGGAGCAATGATGAGAGCACCCGTTTGGTAAGAGGGCGGTCCCGAGTTCAATTCTCAATGAAAGCACCAAAAATGTTAACGCTAAAATTGGACGCTAACACCCTAGTGTATGTAGTGAAAATGTGAAAGCACCACCCGTTGGTACGGGAACTAGAGATAAGCAGTAAATAACAGAGAAAAAGTAAAGAGACAACAGTTTTTATAGTGGTTCGGCTTAATATTTCTTTAATCCTCTATATTGCTGTTTCGATTACAACTTTTACAATGATCTTCGATTACAACACCACTAAGACAAGCAGCTACAACTTCGATGTAGAAGAACTCTTCGAATTCATGTTGAATGTGCTAGGTCTCCTCCTAAAGTTCATTGAAGCGTCTTAGGTGTTTGAAGTGTCAGATGAGTCGAGGAAACAGCAGAGTATAGGCGTTCCAGAAATGATCCCAAAGTCCCCTTTCAGTTGAAGCTGGCGGGGTATTTATAGAGAAAATCTAGATGCAGGTCTTTAGGTCGTAAACGGCCTAGGGGTAGGTCATAGGTCATGGGCAACCCAGGGAGTATGGGTTACGGCTTAACAGGGTTGTGCTATGTCAACTAAGCAAGTTAGTAGGTCGTAGCGATCCATGGGAGGATGGTAAGCGACCTAGACACGTCGAAGTATCAAGTGGAGCGACCTAGGCTGGCTTCAGGAGTAGCAGCGACCTAGTGCTAGTTCGACCTATAACCAAGCGACATAAGGACATGAAGCTTGTAGCTTGCTAAGTCATTAACTCGCTAGGTCGCACAGGTCATCACATGTTAGCTTGCTGGAGGCTTTATATCATTAGGTCGTTAAGCTCCTTAACTCGCTTGGACATTTAGGTCGCTGATCCCTATAGCTCATTAGGTCGTTGAGTGCTAGGTTGCTTAGGTCGTTAATTCACTAGGTCGTTAGGTTGTCACATGCTTAGGTCGCTTATCACGTTAGGTCGCTTTAGATCTTCGGCTTTGTTAGCTCGCTCACACTTTAACTCGTTAGCTTGCTTGAATCCTTTAAGTATTTGAGTCGTTATTCAGGATGGTGTTAACACTTGCCCCTCGAAGTATATGCCTATGTCATAGGTCGTATGCTTTGATCTAACTGCTCTAGGTCGTGGGCGACTCAACAGGCTCGCTAGGACGCGTGACGATATGTCTTCCTTTCCTACTCCTATATAAGTTATTAGCTCGTTTCTTCCTCCTCATTCCATTGCTTGTATTCTGCCGTTGCCATTGCCATTCTTGAGATCGAGAATCATCAAAGCGAAACTCCTTGTTGCTTCGATCTTCACTCCTAACAACGATCTTAGGTAAATTGATCCCCTCTCCATTGTATTTGCCATCGATTTCCCCGTAACCACGTCCACACAGTTTTTGTTACTTCGTCGTAGGACTTCTTCCTGATTCGTTCTTCGATCGCCATTGACCGGCTTGTAGTTGCTTTATTGGCCTATGATTGAATGCGCTTTCAGGAAACACGGAGGAGATGACGGAGTTTTAGGTGTTTGGAGAAGATGATGACATGTGATGTTAATGGGTTAGTGGATAGTGGGTTATGCCGTGGTGTCTCGAGCAAAGCAATGGTTGATGGCAAAGCGTGATTGGAGAGTAGGGCATAGGGGTTTTGATGGGAGATAGCTTGACATTGCCGAGTTGCCTCAGAAGCGACCTAGTAAATTTGATCGGCCTAAAAAACCTTTACGACCTAACAGATTTGGCCGACCTAACAATCTTTACGACCTAACTTCTTGCGACTTAAGCTATTTTCGACTTAACTTTTTAGATCGCATATGTATTCGAGCGACCTAGGACTTAGCCAAATTTGCACTGCCTTGCCTTGAAGTCTCATGCCTTGAACTGCCGAGATATCATGCCCGAACTTGTTGCACTTCTTTACAGATTACATTAACTTTAATGCTACAATCTGTTAAACACAACATTTGCAGACAAACGAGACAAATATACTCATCATCGACCGCCCACATCGAGTGATGGATTAGATTAAAAAACTGATACTTTACTTAAGTAAAATAGTATGATTCTGATTATAGATGAAGTGATGTGAATTAACTGATTTAAATGAAGCATCAACGCAAAATGCACACAATTATAACTGCTTATTGCTAAATATCATCTACATTGATACTACACTTAACTTTGGTTTAATAACAAGCCTCGAAACTTCCTGAATTGACATGCATCAATCAGTAATATTCCAAGTTTTATTTCATTTACTTGTTATTTCAATAGTTTTACACAACACTTCACACGCTTTTAGGAAACGTGCATCTTCATATTTGAATATCCTCCTTGTACTTTGTCTTTATGTTTGTGTTGATGCCATAATGGTAACAAAAAATAATGAAAAGAATATGATTCAATCGATGGGCATTAAGTATATAATTTGATTCTAATTTAAATAGTAGATAAAAATCATTTGGATTCTAATTTCAATTTTCTTATGGTTTAATCCATATTCGCGTTAATCCTATTTTAATCCATAAGCAAAGAAGAAGGAGGAATAAAAGTAAACTGAGAATAGAAGAAAATCCAAACCGCAGAAAGAAGATGTAGATAACTTATAATTAACAGTAAATAAACTAAAATATTGTAAATAAACTATAAATAAACGAAAAAGCTATATTTAATAGAAATAAACTAAAGTTACTGAAAAGAATAGCTGAAAGGAAATAGACTGAAAATGGTTCTAAAAACTGTAAACAAACTACTGAAAAGGCTATTCCAAAAATCGTAGTAAAATTACAATTATTGGAAACCCTATTATTTTAAATTACCTAAATAAATCTTAAAATAACTACAATCACTCAGCTCTGGCCCTAAGCTTTTCCTGTGGTCTTCTCGGCTCCACTTGGTGATGTAAAATAATTTAATTATAATGATTTTATCCTTTGGAAAAATTATCCCGTTTAGGGTCCTTCCTAAAAAGGTGAACCCAATTGGAAAAAACCTAGAACGAGAAAAAGTGTTAGGTCTAGGGGTCTACTTGTAGGGGTAGCAATGGATCTCGGACCGCTGTATTTGGGGATTGAAGAGGATGCAACCATGTCATAAGATGAATAGGAGCCATCGGATGCAAAATTGGAGGGACCGGATTAATATAAAGGATGCAAAACACGTCACAAATAGGCCCTAGAATGTTCGGACGAACAAACATTCGTTCGTTCATAAATAACGGAGGCGGGTCGACAGGGCGGTCGACCGCCTTGGTGTCCAGGTCGACCAGCCGGTATGTATATATATATATATATATTCGCTTATTTTGTTTATTTTATAACATGGTCTATTAGCTCGATTTCTGACGTTTGATACATGGAAGTTGACTAAAAAATTACCACAGACAAAATAATGCAGTTCCCGTGGCTCAATTCTTATAATTTCACAAAGTTATTTAATTTCATTAATGAATTAATTATTAGAGGTTAAATTTCGGGTTATTATATTCCATTAGGTTAAAATTATTTGATAAAGGATTTTGTTTTAATAATTTGAATTATTGAATAAAATCAGTCCAAAATGATAATAATAATATATTAATATTAAATAAGAATAAAATATTTTCAGTGAATAAAAATATTTTTATATTAAAAATAATTGTTATATAATTGAAATATATGAATGAAATTTTATTTGACAGCAATAGATTGAATGAATCGAAAAAGATAAATAACAAGTAAATTTAAATATTTTGTGCAATCTATTGAAATATACTAGTGTAAATCGCAGTTCCAATTAAATTGAAGATATATTCATATAGAAATTTATTTATATGTGAATAAAACAGAGGATTAAAGCTAGGTAAATGCGCTAAATGGAAATTATACTTACATAAGGACATATTTATAAATAATAATTGGTCTTGAATATTCTCTACTAGTATACTCTAACCATCCTTTTAAAGCCATTTTCTTACCTACAATCCAAACCCATATTAGTACATTCTTTCCCTATCCCAATCCCCAAGCCCAAATCCTTAACACCGAAATCTCTAAATTACTATCAGTAAAACGGAGGAAAAAGTGTGCAAATAAAAGAAAAAGAAAACGCATGGAAGATTCCCAAAAGAAGGAGGCGAACTAGTAAGGGAGCTACGACCATTGCTCGCGCACACAGGAGGAGGGGAGACGCGTCCTTGATTATTGAGAGTGGCGCGTGCATGAAGACAGAGAGAGGCGCATGCGTGATTTGCTTTTTGTGACGAACTGGATTTTCGACCCTCAAATCGACGCTGATATGTCCACTATATTACATGCGAAACATTCAAGTGTCAGAAATACCAATCTGTTAGGATGAAAAAAGAAGGTAGAAGATAGAGAGTGCGAATTGAACACAGAATCTCACACGCAGCAAATGATATATAATACAATCATGATCTTTATAGAAAGGAAATATCTTTATACATACATACAACATCAGAGTACATTAGACTTATCCTAAATTTTTGAACATTTATAGAAACATGTCATCACATTGATAAACGTACAAACTCTGTGACGACCCACATTTTGAAAAGTTTAAATCGACAATAATCCACACAGGTCCGACTTAAACAATCCGGAACGTAGATAATTAATGCGATTAAATAAGAAAAATAAGAAGAGAAGAAAAAACCAAAAATGGAATCTCACAACGGAAACGATAAAATATAATAATCAAATTAACAATTCATAAAGCTGTTTACTATACATTTGATTATAATCTATACACCTTTATCAGAGTTATGAATACACAACAAGGAGAACTAATCAATGCAATAACATAACATGATACAGGGTATAATAATAATAGTAATATACCAAAGCTCCATCTTTGTCCTTCAAAGAATAGTCTTTAATACACTGTAAAAAAACTCAGGACTGACCCGAGCGTAATGAAAAGAAAAAACACTCGAGTTAGGACTAGAATACTCTTATGTAAGTCAAATCAATCTCATAAATATGAATGCAATAACTTAAGAGATGTTACGGGATTTTCCATCTCCTAAGGATCTGTTAAACTATTTATATATTATAGTATATGCTATAATAGATAATGTCTAAATAAATATCAAAATAGCGTTAAGGCTTTACATTGATCCACCTTAACACATATTTACAGTTGTAAACCAAAATTGCAATGGGCACGTATAGGGATAAATATGACAAGGCACATGAGGCAATGCCCAAGGTAGGATTCTACCAGTTTACCCTTTCTGGCTGGTCGTAACCCATCCATGGCCGACCACGATAATCAATCCAAACCACAAATAAGGTGCACCCATCGAAACCGAAACCACAATAGTAATACGAGGGATCAACGTCGCTAGAGCTAGCTAACCTCAATGGTCAGACATAGGCTTTTGTTTTAGTCATTTTAATTATGATACGAATGTCAAGGCTATCCATCATCGTTCCCTTACTTCATTCCAGTAAATGTCGCCAATTCAACAACTACATTCTGGATATCATCCACCGCATACACGTTTATCAAAGGGGTTCCAGTATTGACAAAGAGTATGCCAGTAAGAGGCCCCGATCTCTTTAACAACCAATTGTCATTTTACACACCGGTTGGTTCTTTTACATTTCGAAAACCATTTGCAATCAAAATCAAAATATCATATTCGTTTTAAAATCAAATCCATTTCGAAATCATCATCTATTCAAATTTATCAATTTTGTCCGATAAATCAATTTCACTTCCAAAATTTGATTCGAATTCAATTTAGGTTATAATTTTCACTTTAAGCTAGTTCGTATTTAAATCCAAGATTCAAATATAAACAATTTACCCTTTAACCAATTTGTTTTTTAGAAAATAGTTTAAATAGTTTAAAATATTTAAATAGTTTAATAGAAATATTTGAATATAAAAATGGTTTATATAATAAAATAGTTTGCAAAATCAAAATAGTTAGAATATTTAAAGAATATAGATTTTAAATCATTTATACTAAAATACTCAATTTAAAATAATTCCAAAGTCAAAACGGTAAACTTTCAATTTCCAACAAAAATCGATTTCAAATTCCATTTCGAATTAATCGATTCAATTCCAATTCCTACCCGAATAAATTTCGATTCTATACAAATTTCTTTCAATTCACAAATTTCTTCCAATTCCAATTTCCATTTCCAATTTAATTTAAATCTCAATTACAAATTAATTTCCATTTCCAATTCCAAATTAATATAAATTCCAATTTCAAATTAACTTACATTCCAATTTCAAATTAATTTAAATCCTAATTTCAAATTAATTTAAATTCCAACTTTAAATTTATTTCCAATTCCAATTCCAAATTTGATTTCAAAATATCGATAAACACCTAAATCAAATTTACTTTCAATACCAAATTTTTAAATCCAATTTCTCAACTATAATTCGATTCCAAACTCAAAATTTGAAATATCGTTTCATATCATTTTTTTCATAAATATTCAAAGTTCGAAGAAAAGCCAATCTTTAAAACCAATCCATTTCTGAAATTTACGACGTATTCCGTTTATAACTTAAAATTTAAACTTTGATTAATTGAAAACAAATCTCGTTTATCAAGTTTAAATTCAAATATTTCGAATTCCACTTCAAAATAATTAAATTTCCATAAATTTGATTTTTTTTCTTAACATCAATTCATTTAAATAATTTCAAAACAAATTTTAAAATCATTTAATTTAACCAACCTAGTGTCCGTATATAATTTTCTAACCTGTGGCGAAGTGGATAATTATTTCAATTAAATTTCATGGATATATATATATATATATATCATTTCAATCCAAAATAGATTGTCATAGGTATATATCATTTGAACCTATTTCTTAATTTATTCGAAATAATTAACTTTACAGTTTTATATAATGTAAATAATATACAGGATGATAACAGGATATATTTAATATAAATAAACATACAAATATCAACCAATAGCATCCATCCCAACCAATCATCCAACAATCAATAAAATTCTCAATAATTTCTTAATTATCAATTACGGGTATTTTACGGCAACAAAATTCTAATCCAATTTAACTGTCAATTCGAATTCTGTCAAATTAAATTCAGATGTCCATTTAAATGTTAACTAACTTATCTAACAACAATCAATCAAATCAATTTACTCTAAGATGTAAATTTTTTCTTACATAAGAATATATTAGTCACATGGGAGCGTATGAAACACTCACCTCTTTTTTTTTGAAACAAGAAGTAATTTCAGCTTCAAATGAAATCCAGCTTGATCCTAAATCGTCGATGACATCAATCTGCATCCTCAGCAACTCGTTTCACATAGAATCAACTCGTATGATAGAATCACGATTTAATCAATATAACAGTAAATTCATTTTTATTAACACAAAAAAAACTAATAAAATTATTCTCGTTACCATCCCTCTCGCGCATAGACATCCTCCTTCCTCTTCATCTGGTACTCATGACTTCAATCCCTTTTTTCTTACGCTTGCCGACCTCGCCTAACACCACTCCCTCTAGATCTGAAATCGCGTCTCCGACCACCCTGTTCTAACGCCTCCACCGAGCTCGCGACCCACGCCCTAGCCATCTCTACTCGCTCGCTTACGAAAGTCGTCGAACCCCCTACCTTCGACGCTGATGTACAAAGCGTGCACTCAAACCTTGCAACGCAAAGACGACAACGGCCCTATCGTTCTCCGATCCCCTCACCATCGCGACCACGATCTCCATTTTTTTCCTCTTTTTTTTTCTAATTCGATCTTCTCGTTCTTTTTTTAATTTGAGATGCCGTTCGTTTTTTTCTTTTTCTTTTTTCAATTTGAGGCTGCGATTTCAGTTTGAGGAAATGTGGGAGGGTGCAAGAGATACGGCTAAAATAAAGGAAGTAGATTTGAATAATATCATTTTATTTATATATATTATAACTTAAATTTTAAAATATCTCGCTATAACGGTCCAAAATTCCGAACTCCAAATGAAACGTACCACTAGGCATTCATAATATTTTACCCTCGTTTCGAACACAATAAAACTAGTCCCGAGGTCTAATTTGATCATACGCGAAAGATAGCTTTTCAAACCGAATTATTTTAATTAAATTTGAAATTGAATTTCTACACATTTCAAGCTTGCACGGCTAAACGACAAGTCCGATCGCTATGAAACTTGAAATCCAATAATAATTCACTATTACGGATCCGATGAAACTCGTTTCGTCGAAATCCAAGATAGTGGCCAAAATGGCTATTTTTACTCGACAATTAAAATATAGAATTTCAAAATTTTAAATTATCCACATTTAAATCCAATTTTATATATTAGCTGCCGTCGTTTCATATTTTTAACAAAAATTTAAATAAATTTATGATATCTGTTTCAACCGTCTTAAATCCAAAATCAAATTATCTAAATAATTTCCAAAATTAAATTTTAAACAATTGAATTATCCAATAAATCAATATTAATAAATCATTGAGTCTTTATTTTTAACCAACTTTATCCAATAATTTCAATAAATTTTAATACTTTAAAACAGTCAAAAATATGGATCGTTACATACCCCCCCCCCCCCCCCACTCAAAACTTTTCGTCCTCAAAAAGGCATTAAGTATAAAATTTAACACTTGATATATTTCTCAAAATAATTAACTTATAGAACATTAAAATCTTATTTACAAAAACTTTATATACTCTCGCTACCCTCGACTATTATCGGTTTTATGAAAATATAACTTATATATAAAACAAGTTATAAAAATTTTAAAACATCAAAAATTTTCTAACTCCTGGATTTAGGGAAAATTTCGACAGAGTCTCCTTTGCGTGGCTCGATTGGAATTTTTTTACAATTCAATGTATAACACAATATATACCAAATATACATCTCATCTCAATGATGAGGCATCATGAAGGGCAAAAATATAAAATCGCAGTATTTAATCCGAGATATGTACCTTATTATCTATAATACAAGCGAGTTCGCTCATATTAAGCACGCAAAAGCATGTAAAACCCACATATACACCAAAACGATCTTCGTATGTACCTATCTCAGCTCAAATTTACCATATTAGTTAATATACGATGATATAGAAGAATGTATAAGTCTAATATAACTATATAACATGGATTTTAAATTCAAACAATAATTTCAAGCATAAATACACAACATGTAACAGTCATATGCAATCAAAACAGTAAAAACAATGGTTTGCAACAAAAGAAACCATCCAATCATCGATATCCGTCCAATTAATCCAACAAATTCATAATAATGTGAATTTTATGTTATCAAATGTAAATTTTTAATTTTATTCTCTTCATCTCTTTTTTAGCATTCATTACATTAACATTTTAATTGATTCCTTTCGATTTATTTGCATTCAACCAACTTTTATCCAATTAGATTCATGTTCCATTGATTTTTCATTCAGATTATTTACTTCGAATTAGTTTGCATGCACCTATCAACATTAATGAATTCACATTCTATTTATTTACACTCATTTATAGTTTTTTTTTGAAAACTGGTTCTAACTTTTCTATTAAGAACGTAAAGTATTTACAAGCGCCTAATCAAAGGCAATACAATACAGTGCACAAGATTTATCTGAAAACATTCGATATCTGCTACTGAACAAGCCCATAAAGTAAGGCCATCTTCATTCTTTCGGCCCACATGCCCGAAGATTCGAGACGACTCTCGATCAAAACAGGCAATGTATAACCTAACTTACTACCGCTTCTCATTAATAAAAGAAAATATCCAAAGCTCCACACTTTATTACTTTAATGGCGGCGCTAAAAAAAGAAACTCAAGTCTTCTCGTCTTCCTTTCAGCTACTGCTTGATCCAGTCTATTCTGCATTGTAGTCTTGCATAGCCTTCACTAAATTGGCTGGTAAGCCTCTTTCTCTCAGAAAGGATAATCTTTTAGCTTCGTTATAGTAACTAATAGCTTGCTTTCATTACTTGAGGTTCCCATCGAAAATTAGAAGTCAAAATAACTGACTTCTAAGTTAAAACGATCTCCGAAGTTTCTGCTAAATCCATCGCAAAGATCCCTAAAGATCCGAGCAAGATAAGTCTTCGCATCTTTTTTTTAAAAATGATGTCTTTAACCCATAATCGAGAAATTAGTCATCTTAATTTACTTATCAAACAGAACTGCAGCAAGTAGACTCCACCTTCGAGTCTCGGTTGAGAACGTTGATTCCTGACATCTGTCTCGAATTTCCAAAGTTATTGCAACTGGGTTGAAAGCGAAATGTTTCTATGGCTGAAGCACCTCTAAAGAATGGTATCAAAAGCTAAGTCTCCACACCCAAACAGTAGTTTTGTAACTGATATTTCAATAAAAAGAGACTAATGTTGAAATTTTCTTGTCTTCAGCGATCTTTGGGATATTGTGCTTCAAAGGACCTGCAATCTGAAGCACTTACAAAACTAGTTCAATTAGTATTGTTGATTTATTAATTGTAATGTAACTTAAATGAGAGGGAGTGAGGAAAATGTAAATAATGCAGGTGCTCAGAAAAAAATCTCAGCCTAGATACAGCATTACTTGGATCGAGTAGGAGGAGGTTACATATGATAATAAAGATGCAGCCCCAATTCAGCGTTGGGAGGTATAACCCCATCTCTTTGCTATTATATCATTCATGCCAATGATGTGCCTGATATGTTTAGACTTAGTCATTCTGATGCTTATAGTCTGGAAAATTTGTTTACATAACTGCGAATGTTCAATGTTTTGATTCTGAAAGATTCTATTATTACGTTCTCTCCATATATGCCAAACACAAGCGGACAACGAAAGTTGTAACAAATCCGAGCTTAAATTTTTACCTCTAGACAATGAGACTATTTTCTGTAAAACATTTTTCAAAGTAAACGAGAGCAAACTACCTGGAGAAGTAAAAAAAAATTTACTACTCCACATCCAAATCTTTCCAGTGTAATCGCATTGAAAAAAAAGATGGTCTATGGTTTCAGTGTGTTTATTGCACAAAACACAAGTAGGGTCCACGATTATATGCTTCTGCAGTAGTCTTTCCTTAGTGAGTAAAAAATCATTAATAACTTTAAAAAGGCAAACTGCCATTTTTGGGACGTGAATTTTGTTCCAAACTAAGGGCGACCTTTTTTAAAATTCGTAATTGGTTCTCACCGAATTCCAAACCTTTTTAAATTGATAAAGTCCTTAGTGCCCTTCCAAGTCCAGTAGTCCCTCTTCCTATCCTTATGGATCACTACTCCTTCAATTTCTGAGTGTAACTGGAATAAGAAACTAACCGTATCCCATCTCCACTCACCATTTTCTATAATCTTGCAAAGGGACATGTTTTCTGTACCAGTTCTAAAAGCCGCCTCTCTACCAATATGATCCATAATAAAGCTTCCATTCAATCAAGGGTCATACTACAGGGAGGTGGTTTTACCGTCTACAATGTTAAGGGAAAGACATTTCAGAGCATCATGTCTACTTCCCAAAATTTATTTCCACACTCCCGAGTCATCCATTCTCTGAGAAATTTCCCAAAAACTTTTATGCCCAATGTACTTTTTATGCATAAAATTCGCCCAAATACCTTCTACGTTAATTATTTTCCATATCAACTTAATATATAACGCTCGATTCATCTCTTCGAGATTTCTCAATCCCATTCCTTCCTCTTTTTTCTGTCGGCACAGAATTTCCCAGGGTATCTTACTGCTACAGTTTTTCCATAAAAAGTTAAGAATCAAATGCTTTATTTTTTGAACAGTGGAGACCGGGAGTCGAAAACATTGCATCCAAAACTGAATTATTGGGTAAATTGTAGACTTGATGAGTTCAAGTCTACTGGCTAAGCTGAGCATTCTTGTTTCCTATCCCCCCAGTCTAATTTTAATCTTTTCAATTAAAGTGGTACAATCTTTATCCCTCAAGTTAGCATTCGACAGGGGGATGCCCAAATACCTTACTGGGAGGTCAGCTTGTTGGATGTTAAGGGTATTGCTAATGTCAGAGCAGTGCTTCACACCTTTGCCAAAGAAAACATTGGATTTTTCACAACTTAACTCTAGTCCCGACACTTTCCTCATATTTTTGAAAACATCCCTAATCGCTGTTGCCGTCTGTGTATTGGCTTTAGTGAAAATGAGTATGTCATCAGCGTAGATAAGATGGGTCAATTTATTATCAAAATCTGGAATAGGAGTAATTGAACCATCTCGTACTTTCTCGTCCATCAAAAGCGAGAAGTACTCCATCACCAACGTAAAAAGGATCGGGGAAATTGGGTCACCTTGCCTGAGGCCGTTTGAACTCTTGAAGTAACCGTGCGATTCCCCATTTACGATAATGGAAAACACAGGAGACGTTATGATGTTCTCAATGATTTTTGCCCATTTATCCGGGAAACCCAAGCTTCTAAACATGTGAATAACAAAAGATCGATTTACCGTGTCATATGCTTTCTTTAAATCGACTTTAATGCACATGTATTTATTTTCCTTCCTTCCAAGACCCCTGATAATTTCATGTGCAAAAAGAATTCCATCCCATATAGTCCTTTTTTTAATAAATGCCGTTTGATTAGGGGACACCAACTGATCCAGGAATGGAACAAGTCTGTTGCATAGTATTTTTGTGAAAACCTTGTACAAGGTGTTGCAACAGGCAATGGGTCTAAAATCTTGGATTCTGGTGGAGTTGGCTTTTTTTGGAATCATATGCAGAAAAGTATGGTTCCATTCCTTAATAATTAGACCCTTATGAAAAACATCATTCAAGGTTTTGTGGATTAGATCTTTCTAAGTATTCCAATGAATTTTGAAAATTTTTGAATTAAAACCATCTGGGCCTGGAGATGTAGTATCTTTTATATTCCATAATGCAAATTTATTTTCATCCAAAGAAATACTATCATTCAAAAAATTAGCTCCGTACTCAGAAATAATCGTTTTGCAAATGACTTCTGGAAACTTCTCCTTAAAAGGGCGGTTAAAGACCCCTTTATAATAATCTATGGCTTACTCTGCAAACTTGTCTTCCAAAATCTCATTACCATCTATTTCGATTCTAGTTAAGCATTTGTTGCTTCTTCTACTAGACATCTTCGCATAGAAAAATGAAGAAGCCTCATCTCCTGTTAACGCCGAGCGACTCAAGGAGCTTACGACTCATGATAGTTACCGACTCATGTAAAGGAGCGACTCAGTGGCTTTAGCGACTTAAAATGCTTTGCGACCTAGTGTGTTAAGACGCGAACGACTCATGATATGCAACTCATTGAGTTATCATGAGCTAGCGACTTAGGAATGAAGCGACATAGTACTCAGCGAGTTACCAGTAAAGCAGCATAGCGACTCAATACTTCTAGCGACTCATGAGTGAAGTGGTTCAGCGACTCAGTAGCCCACCGACTCATGGCACACCGGCTTAGCGACTCATCGTATGAAGTACTGACAAATGCTTCAACTACAACCCAAAGACATGATCTACGACTTATTATGAGTCGTTGCCGACTCATGCCTCATCGCGATGAGTCGCGTGCGACCTAACACTTGGAGAAAAAGTGATGCCGCTTCTCATAAGGTGTGAGCCGGTACTCGTAAGCAAAGAGGAGTTAAGGGGTGATACTTATCTCATGACTCGATGACTCGTGACTCGCGAACGACCTATTGAGCAATATGAGTCGCGTACGACTTAAGGGAGCTACGACATAACAGATTAAAGCTTGACCGAGTTAACAAGTGTTACGACTTAAAAAGGTGTACGACCTATCATAAGTCGCTGGCGACTCAAGCGAACAGGGAACAATACTAATACCAATGCACCTATGCCGCTGCCTGCTGACTCGTTAACGACATATGACTTATGATGAGTCGTGTACGACTCATGCTAACATAAAGGAGAACGTTCTGGTTAACTCGTGGAGAACTCAGGACTTGTGATATTCATTCAAATGGGAACATAGTCTTGGAGCAGGGGGGAAGCTAACCCAGTAGGTCGGCCACGACCTATTATGAACCGTGTACGGGTTACGACTCATCATGAGTCATGTACGATTCATGACTTAGCAATTTCAGCCTAAAAAGTTTGCCTATAAATACATGGCCATATTGAACATGAAGGGGACTTTTGGTTCATTCTCGAAGCGCCAAAACTCTGCCATTTTCTCGACTCAAGCAACACTTCAGGCACTCCAAACATCGAAGACATTACATCAAATTCAAGAGAGAGAATCCACATCATTTATCATGAGTTTGAAAGATAATTCTCCGTAAAAGTTTGTACTAACAGTCTAGAGTGGATTGTAATTGAAGAAAGTTGTATAAGTGGTACTTGTTCAGCAATAAAGAGATCAAAGTGGACGTAGGCTCGATTTTAGGCCGAACCACTATAAAACTGTCGTCTTTTACTGCTTTTCTGCAATTTCTTTACTTGTATCTTGTTCCCGTACCAACGGGTGGTGCTTTCATAACTGTTATCTTCTCATTGGGGTGTTAGCGTTCAAATTTTAGCGTTAACATTTTTGGTGCTTTCACTGAGAACCCAACTCAGGAAAACTCTCATCATTGCTTCACAAAGATTTGTAGAAAGAATTTCTTTAAAAACCAGAAGTCTATCTGAGATTATGGCTCCTGGAAGGAAAAGCAGATCTGTCAGATCTGGAAACATTCTAGAGGGAACCTCCGCTTCCCCTGTGCCTAATCAACCCACTCCGTCTGTTGGAGTTACGAAAGCGGAGTTGGATGCTGTGATTCTAGGGCTAAACCAGCAGATAAACGCCCAAAATGTACAATTAGAGGCTCAAAGTGCCCAGAACGCTCTGATTCTGAATAAATTGAACGATCTACTTGGGGAAAACGATCAACCAGCTTGTAATGAAAGGAACTGTGCTGGCAACATTCACGATGTTAATGAAAGGAATGCTCCTGAAAGGGCTGCTAGTCCCTTTGAACAGGCAGTACCTGAGGCTGGTGGATCTAGAACTCGGCATGATGAGGAATATCTTTCTGGAATGGTCCGGCAGATCATGAAAGAAAGTATGCAAAGGGTTGAAGATGAGAAGGAATGGGGTTTCGCTCCAAGTAAAACTCCGTTTACTGAAAAAATCTTGAAGGCGGAATTTCCAAGGAAGTTTGTCCCTCCGACTATTCCAGCTTACAAAGGGACAAGTGATCCGAATGAGTTCTTGTATAAATATGACTGGCACATGACAGGTGCCAGGGCCTCCGACGAAATAAAGTGCCGATATTTCCCCGTATACCTGGAAGGCGTGGCTTTACTGTGGTTCACCAAGTTGCCAGTCCGATCTATCGATCAGTTTTCAGACTTGACCAGAAAATTCAAGGAGCAGTTTAGACTATATGCTTCGAAGGCCAAGGATATCATGTCATTGTCCAGTTTAGAGCAGAATCCTGGTGAGTCTATCAGATCTTTCTTGAACCGTTTCAATATAGCACTGGCTGAGGTGGACAATGCTGAACCACGAATGATCTTGACTTATCTAATGAGGGCTATCGATAAGTCAAGCGAATTTGGGAAATGGTTAAATATGAAAGAGCCAACCTCTCTCGAGAAGTTCTACAAAAAAGCAGACGAATTCATTCGCTTGGAAAGTCGTCCTTTGCCAGTAAAGGCAGTGTTGGAAAAAGCTGAAGACAACACTGTCGCTCCACGCAAGAATGAATCGGTGGGGCAAAAAAGGGAGAATAGTAATGGGAAGAAACAGGGTAATCTGAAGAAGCCCCGATCCTTCAAGCCATCAGAATATACTCCATTATCACATACACCGGAGCACATCTACCTGGCCACTAAAGATTCCGTCGATTTCCCTAAACCTATCCCTTTGAGAACCGGGAGAAAAGCCATACAAAGTGGGAAATTCTGCCGTTTCCACAATCAACCAGGTCATGAAACTGATGAATGCCGCCAGCTGAAAAATCTGATTGAAGAATTGCTAAGAGAAAACAAGTTGCAGCAATTCGTGAAAAAGAATAGCAACAATCCTGCATCGTCGAGTCAGGGGCAGCGGGCTCCTGTTCATCAGCCTGGGGCAGGTGAGAAAGCTACGGGGCATGAATCTGGAAGGCCCGTTATCAATGTCATTTCCGGAGGACCTCACCCAGCTGGCAAGAGTTGGGGTGAGATGGAGAGATATTCCAGGGCTTTGAAATATGCTCCAGCCGAAGAAGACGTCTTTGTTCTAGAAGACACTACGCACCTTAAACAACAGAAAACTTTCAGTGATGATATTATTTTCAGAGCCAGAGATTCTACAGGTATTGAAGCTCCTACTTTAGATCCCTTGGTCATCTCGGCTGGTATAGGACCAGCCATTGTCAGAAGAGTCCTCATTGACTGCGGAGCATCATGTAATATCCTCTTCAAAAAGACATTTGACCAGATGAAAATCCCTATGATCGATGTGCAAGCCTCATCACAGAAAATCGTGGGCTTCACTGGGGAGCCAAAGCAACCAGTAGGAACCATCGATTTGTTTGTAGAACTTGGGGAAGGAGAAAGGAAAGTGGTCCGAAAGCAAACATTTGTGATTGTCGATGAGTTTTCTGCTTATAATGCTTTTCTTGGCCGTCCAACACTCGCAGCATTCAAAGCTATCCTAGCCCCGTGGTGCCTCACTATTAAATTCCCTACTGACAATGGAGTAGGAGTTATAAAAGGGGATCAGAATGCTGCGCGAGAGTGCTATTTGACAGAGCTGCGAGAGTCAGGAAAAAGAGAAATGGGAAAGGGTGCGGCAACCCCAGTCCGCATCAAGGAACCAGCCTTGTAGCAATTACAGAGCGGACCCTGCACTGGCGAGCACAGCGGGGCACGGAAAGAAATGGATCCCAAAAAAGCCAGTACAGGGGAGAATAGAGTAGTACCGGTGGAAACAACAGTTCCGGTACCTGTTGACCCAAAGGACCCAAATAAGGTGTTGAATGTGGGTTCGCAGCTTAATGTTTCAATTTAGAATATCTTGATATCTTTCCTGAAGGCGAATCTGGATGTCTTTGCTTGGACTCATGCCGATATGTGTGGAATATCCCCAGAAGTTGCAGTACACGCTCTGAATATTGACCCAAAGTTTACGCCAGTTAAACAGAAAAGAAGAACCCAGGGTCCAGAAAGGTCAGCAGCATTAAAAGAAGAAGTTGATCGACTCATGGAAAATAACTTCATCAAAGAATCTACATACCCGAATTGGGTTTCAAATCCTGTGTTGGTCAAGAAAGCTAATGGAAAGTGGAGAGTGTGCATTGATTTTTCTGATTTAAACAAGGCTTGCCCCAAAGATTGCTTCCCATTACCCAGGATCGATCAACTGGTAGACGGAACTGCGGGACATGAATTGTTATCTTTCATGGATGCCTACTCCGGTTATAACCAAATCATGATGCACGAGCCGGATCAGGAGGATACAAGTTTTATCACAGATGTTGGACTTTATTGCTACAGAGTTATGCCCTTCGGATTGAAAAATGCAGGGGCAACCTACCAAAGACTTGTTAATGCTATGTTCAAACCGCAATTGGGCAAAACTATGGAAGTCTACGTCGACGACATGTTGGTGAAGTCCAGGAAAGCAGCGGATCACATTGAACACTTAGCAGAAATTTTCACAGTCCTCCGGAAATACAGAATGAAACTTAACCCTCTGAAATGTACATTTGGAGTCGAGTCCGGAAAGTTCTTAGGTTTCATCGTCAGTGCTAGGGGCATTGAGGCTAGTCCAGGTCAAATTACTGCCTTGAAAGAAGTTGAAGCTCCTAGAACAAAGAAGGAATTGCAGAGTCTCAACGGAAAGGTCGCCGCCCTGAGTCGGTTCATTTCCAAAGCCACTGATAAATGCATCCCATTCTTTGACGCCCTGAAAAAAGGAAAGAAGAATTTTGAATGGACTTCCGAATGCCAAAAGGCCTTCGATGAGTTGATCCGTCATATGGAAACGCCTCCAATACTTTCTAGGCCAGGCAATGGTGAGGATCTTCTTATATACTTGGCAGTATCATCTCATGCTCTAAGTGCAGCGCTGATACGGGAAGACAAAAGGATTCAACATCCGGTTTACTATATCAGCAAAAGACTCACTGGGGCAGAGCTGAATTACTCCAAGTTGGAAAAACTCGCCTATTGCCTACTAGTTGCATCGAGGAAACTGAGGCAATATTTCCAAGCTCATCCTATCAAAGTACTCACTGATCAACCTCTAAATCAAGTCCTATTTCGCCCTGAAACTTCGGGTCGCCTTCTAAAATGGAACATTGAACTCAGTCAATATGACATCACCTATCACCCCCGAAAAGCAATCAACGGACAAGCTTTAGCTGATTTCATTGCAGAATTCACAGAGAAAGATAATGGTGAGGAAAAAGCGATCAATGATTCCCCAATCCAGTGGAAGATGTATGTTGATGGCGCAAGAAATGACTACTGTTCTGGAGCCGGAGTGGTACTTGAAACTCCTGAGGGTCGATCATTATGTTATGCACTAAGATTGGAATTTCCTTCAACCAACAATGAAGCAGAATATGAAGCTCTTATTGCAGGTCTGAAAATCGCTAAAGAGTTAAACATTCGAGCATTACAAATTTTCAGTGATTCTCAGCTTATTGTATGCCAAGTCAAGAAGGAATTTCAAGCAAAAGGTGGAAACCTGCCTTCCTACTTGTCAAAGGCTTGGGAACTCCTATGTGAACTCGATCACTATTCAATAAGCCACATTCCTCGGGAAGAGAATATGAAGGCAGATTCCCTCGCAAAATATTCAAGTTCTGGTGAAGCTCAACTATTGGGATTGGTCCCTGTAGAAGTCCTTTCAGCGCCAAGTATAGACGAGATGGATATAGACTGGATTATGAATGTATCTCAAGAACAAGAGTCATGGATGACTCCAATACTGGATTACCTACTCAGAGGTTCTCTGCCAGAAAACTCGATAGAAAGACGAAAGCTACTAAGGAAGGCCTCCCGCTATGTGATTCAGGATGGCCGATTGTACAGACGGGGATTCTCAATGCCATTGCTTCGATGTGTATCCCGGGAAGAGTCCAAAACAATCCTAGCAGAAGTGCATGGAGGAGAATGCGGTGATCATTCAGGTGGTCAAACATTAGCAAAGAAAATTCTCCGATACGGATATTTTTGGCCAGAAATTACTCGGGATGCTGCAGATTACTCCCGAAAATGTGACAAATGCCAAAGATATGCCAAAATTCCTAGAGCACCTTCTACCGAACTCACACAGATGGTCAGTCCTTGGCCATTTGCAATTTGGGGGATGGATCTCATTGGGCCGCTACCAACTGCTAAATCAGGGATTAAATATGCTATTGTTGCAGTTGATTATTTTACTAAGTGGGCTGAAGCTGAACCATTGGCTACGATCACTTCAAAGAAAATGATAAGCTTTGTGACCAAGAATATCATTTGCAGATACGGTGTGCCTCAGAAAATAATCACAGACAATGGTACTCAGTTTGAAAGCGAGGAATTCCAGGATTTTTGCAAGCGATTCAAAATCCAGAAAAGCTTTTCGGCAGTAGCTCATCCGCAGGCAAACGGGCAAGTGGAAGCAGTGAACAAGATCATCAAATCAACCATCAAAAAGCAACTCGAAAGATCAAAAGGTGGTTGGGTCGATAAACTACCACAAAACTGCAACTGGGCATACTCCTTTTGCGTTAGCATACGGATCGGAAGCAATGATCCCGGTTGAAACAGAGGTCCCTTCACACAGAAGAATCCATTTCAATCAAGCAGAAAATGAAAAGCTGCAACTTGAAGCGCTGGATCTCCTTGATGAAAAAAGAGATGAAGCTAACCTCAGAGTTGCAGCTCATCAGCAAAGGATAGCCAGACATTTCAATTCCAAAGTTCGTCAACGCAGCTTTGAAATTGGAGATCTAGTCCTGAAAAGAATTATGACCGCGACAGGTGTGTTTGGGCCAAATTGGGAAGGACCATATGTAATAGGTCAGAAGCTTCTTGACGGCACATTCAAGCTCACCACTGTTGATGGAGATCAAATTCCAAGGGCATGGAACAGCAACCACTTGCGTCCATACTTTACTTGAAAATTTTGTTGAAACATTGTAAAAAGAATTATGAATGTATGATTCTTGTAATTGAAAGCAATTGTGAAACTGATGCAAGTAAATAATGAAAGAATATAAAGTGGATGTAGGCCCAATTTCATGGCCGAACCACTATAAATCTTGTGTTCCTTATTATCATTATATGTTTGCTTTGTTTTCGATATAAAAATACATAAAATGTATTGCTGAAATGTCGATTTAAATTTTTGCAGACAATGGAAATAAAACTTGCGCATAATAAGACCGAGCGATTCTCACCATCATTCAACAAACAAATTTCAAGTCACAAAGACCCCGAATTCAAATCCTAGATAGGAAATACTTTAATTGAACGGCTAATGATTTCGATAGAAACGAGCCCTTGCTGATAAATTGAGATTGTTTGAACAAACAAACATCCAATTAGGAAGCTAGTGCCCTTTCTCACGAACTTGCCTGGCAATGAAGTACACTTCCTTGGATTAAACAAGCCACTTGTGAGAAAAAGGGGAATGAAAACTTGAAAAGAAAAAAAAAAAAAGAGGATCGCTGAAAAGGCATAAGCAAGTGAACAGAGGAACAACCAAAGCTACCATCAACGGCACAAGTCCTCTTCGGAGGCGCAACTCTTCGGAGGATAAAAGACCTCTAATGGGTCATACGCCACAAAAAAGAAAGTTCTCTACTCAACAAAAAAGATTGGAGGAGTCATGACCCTCCAACCATGAGAGAGTAACTTCCAGGCGATGAAAACCCTCTCTGAGGCACATTTCACCAGGAGTTGAAGTGTTGTGACCGCTCTTCGGAATTTCACTTCACCAGAGTTGAAATGCAAACAAAATAAAAGCCCTCTTCGGAGGCCCATTTCACCAGGAGTTGAAGTGTTGTGACCGCTCTTCGGAATTTCATTTCACCAGAGTTGAAATGCAAACAAAATAAAAGCCCTCTTCGGAGGCCCATTTCACCAGGAGTTGAAGTGTTGTGACCGCTCTTCGGAATTTCACTTCACCAAAATTGAAATGCAAAAACAAAACAAAGACCTTCCTGAAAGCCCACGTTTCACCGAGATTGAAATAAAACTTCCAAGTGTTGAAACATGAAAAGGCTTTCTTCAAAGGCACAACTCTTTGGGGGTACACGTTTCACCGAGATTGAAATAAAACTTCCAAGTGTTGAAACGTGAAAAATCCCTCCTCAGAGGTACAATTTTGTATAAAAAAAAATCCTCATCAAAAGCGTACTTTAACTTTCAAAGGAAGAGTAATTTGCCTACTATGGAAAATGATCGTAAAAAAAAAAAGAAAAGAAGTTAAAGTACCCTTCGGAGGTCCGCTTTACCACATAGAGGAATTCACTTGGTAAAATATGCACATAAGCAAAAGAAAAAAGTGATTTCTTCGAATGACAAAGCGTAAAAACTTATACGAAGGGAGTTGTACTCTACAAAAATTTTCTTTAAAGAATAAAATAATTATTCTTTAACAAATAAGAGTGCAAGTCCCCTCGAAGTATAAAATATTGCAGCAAGCTTAAGGTATGGGGGCAACAGGGTATAGTGGTATAGCTGCATCGGTAAAGTAATACTCAAACAACATACCATAAGCCCGCTGCAATATCATATACAGGTTTCAAAATAAAAGCGGGGGCCGGTACCCGCACAACTCTCGGCCAGTTCATACAAAAGGCAAAAAGCTAAAATCTTCACTTCTTCTTCCCTCTATTGGACCCTTTACTCGGTCGAATAACCAGCTTTTCAGGTCGGCCAGTGGGTATAAGGGAAGTAGGAGAGGCAGGTGTAACCGGTTCAACTTCCGGCTCCTCTTCAGTGGCGGTGATTTTCTTCCCCCTCCTCTTTGATGTCCCACGCTTCTCTCTCCTTTGTGAGGAAGACTCACTCCCCGGAGTGACAAGTTTTGATAGAACAATGTCGTCAGAAGGAGTCCGTTCCGGGGATATGTCACCTCCCTCAGGTCTCTCATCTTTCTGCTCTTGCGAAGCGATGGGATCATCCAAGCCGTGAAGAGCCTCTATTTGTTCCTCCTGTGATCCAGGTTGCGAGGCAGAAGGAGGCGCCGCCTGAAGAGATGAAGGATGGATAACCGGAGGAGTAGAAGTTTGAGCAGTGCTTGGTACTTTTTCTACAGAAGAAAAGAGGTTAAAGTCAGTAAAGAGAGGAGATGAAGGTTCACCAATGAAGTCAGTAAAGAGAGGAGATGAAGGCTCATCAAGGTTGAGAAAATAGCCAAGGAGCTCATGAAACTCATGCGAAATAAATGAGTTACCCGCTTGAGCAGAATTGACAGTAGCGAGATTAACAGTGAAATTACCTGGAGAAGCTGGTTTCCTGATATCGACTTCATAAGCTTGCGCATCAGCGCTCTCTTCACCCTTATCTCCACCTTGCATGCTTGTAATCTCAGTGGTAACTTTGGTGGGAGATGCAAGATGGGAACTGGAACCAATAATGTCGACTTCAGACGAAGAAGGTGGCTGGACTAGAGTAGTTGAAGTGGTTTTCCCCAGCCGGTCCCCCTCCGTCACTTCAGTTCTTAATTTGGCAAGTTGTTCCTTTCCCTTGGCAAGGGCAGCGCGAGCGTCATCATCGAAATAATGCCTTTCCAGGGCTGATTCGTCGTAACCGGCACCTTCAGCACCAAGCATCTCAAGAGCGGCCTCCCATACTTCAGCCAAAGTGATTTCATACTTAGGACCAAGAAAAGCGAGGCTTCCACGCCCCAAGACGCTATGCAAGTAGAAGTCGAATAATGTTGAGCCGAAGCTGTTTTTGGTCGCCTCATGAGATTCTTCGGCTGCGATTTTGCCGGCGACAGCCTCATCGCGCTCCCTTTCAGTTTTGGCAAGCTGAAGCTTAAGCATTTGTATCTCCGCCTCCTGGGAGTTGTTTTTCTTTCGAAGCTCAGCAATATCAGAGACATAGCCGTCACTGATTCCTTTTTGTGCTTCTAGCCTGTCTTCGGCGTCCCTTTGGCTAGCGTGAGCATCTCTCACTTGTTTCAGAAGCACTTCTTCTTTTTGAGAGTAGGAAGTGGAGGAAGCAGCAAGTTCATGTTTCAATTCCTCGACTTTTGCTTCAAGCTCCTCATTGTAAGAAGCAATGTTCCTCATCTCGGTGTCGTGTTGCTCAACGACCTTTTGCCATTCGGCCTTATCGTTTTCCATGGTAAGCATGGACTCTATGTTGGCACGGTTAACTCTTTGAAGCTCATCGACAAGCTTCTGCCAGTTTGACATCCTCTCGATATCGAGCTTGACTGCATCAAGATTGCGCAACATAGCAGACTTGTCGATGGGGACCAAGTCTAGGTCGAATCTCACCCCCTTAAGGCACCATTGAGGAAATCGACTCTGCAGAGTGGCAGGACCCGGTCCAACTTGAAATTTGGGCCTGCTAATTATCGTTTGAATGTCTGATTTCCCAAGAGCGGGAGAGCCAGAAGGAATGTCGAGCGAAGCAGGAGTAGTAACTTTCTCAGGAGTGGTAGAGGCCTGCTTTTCACTATGACGAGCTCGTTTGCTTAAGTCTTCACTCATGTGACCTTTTCCTCGATCGTCATGAGTTTTTTGAGTTTTTCTCTTGTGGGAGTCATCGCCTCTTTGCCAAGAATCATGGCGCTCTTCTCTCTCCCTTCTTTCACGACGCTCTTCCTCATCCCTCCTTTCACGAGCCTTTCGAGCAGCCCTCTCTTCGTCAGACTCTCTGTAGGAGGGAAAGTAACGCTGATAATCATATCGACCACGCCCCCCGTAGCGTTGGAAATCCTGATAATATGATCCGCCGCGTGTCATTGAAGAATCTGAAATAAGAAAAGATAAGCTTTAGAAATCTTTAGAGTATGAGAAGATAAGTGCATAAGTGTGCTGGAAAATCCTTAGTTGTGTGTGAAGTGCAAACTACTCGCGTTGGACTAACGAACCACTCCTCAGTTGGGGGGAAGTAATAGGTTCCACTGTCAGTGGCAATTCTTGAGATAAAGGAGTTAGAGTCTGTTGGAGGGCAGATGTTGCTTCAATCGTCGGAGGTATAGCTTTACCGTGAGCAGGGTCTTCTTTAAAGAGCTCTTGGGAAGTGATAATTATGTCACTTAAATCCCCAAAGACGTCATCACCGTCATGCCCAACCTGATTCCCTCCATCAGCTCCTTTGTCAGCACTCTTCCTGGTTTGGGAAAGGGGCTCCTCTTCTTCTTCAATAATGGGAGCGAGTGCGGGCTTTTCGGAGGGTCCCGTATCGTCTCTTGGAGTAGAGCACTTTACTAATAAGGTTTCTGCAGAAATTTCTCCTCGTATGTGCTCTTTAGTGGAAATCGGAAGATCAGGAGTTTTCACCGGAGAATCGGGAACCTCCGTTGGAGCTTCACGAGGCCGAGTAAAGCGAGAGGGATGGAGGAGTCCGTATTGATGTAAAAGTTCATCGTTTAGCAGAAACTTTATGCTCCTCTCTTCTACCGGCACGGCATTTAATCTCTCAAAAATTTGCTTAAGACTTGGGTCCCTGGCAGGGGGTGGAAGTGCTAAAACAGGAAAAGAATGAAATTAGCAATTGAGAGTTCAGATCTCGAGAAAGTTTCAAAACGGAAAAAGTAAAGACAGGAAATCTTACTTCCCACTCTCCAGATGGCATAAAACCCTGGAGGGCAGCGAACAAAGAAAAACTGATTCAAAAATCCGTGAGCGCTTTCGGAGAGATCAGTAATAAGTTTGCGGTTTCGAGCGCTTCTTATAACCACGATGGAGGGATGGTCTTTAGTTTTCGTGAATGAGCAAAAATAGCAGATCTCCCCGAAGCTTGGTAATCGATCCAAAACTCTCCTGAATAGAACACATAACCCCATCAGAATGGCGTAGCCATTGGGGTGTAATTGGAATGGAGAGATAGACAACCGAAGCAGGAACTGTTGGAGAAAGTCGTTAAAAGGAGGAATCGCCCCACTTAAGCACATTTGGCGATTGACTGCAACAAAGCCGTAGGGAGGATTGTCAGCAGTATCACTTGGCCCAGGGAAAAGAACATCGCTTTCAGCAAGGCCAAATTGAGTGCGCAGCTGGACAAACGCTCTCGAAGTTAGAATAGTCGGGGTTCTCTCCGGAGGATTCTCTATGGGAACAGCTATCGGAAAAGTTTCTTCCTCTTGAGTTACCACTTCTTCTTCTCGGTGGGAGGTCATTCTACACAAGCAACTGGATGTTCAAATGCGAAGGTGCGCGTTTCCTAAAAAGTGTGAAGTGTTGTGCAAGACTAATAAAAAGTGACAAGTATATATAGCTGGAATTATATTAATCGATGCTTGATCGATTGTAAACATTTCAGAACTTGTTGATCTAAAAGTTCAAACATAATATTAGTGCAAGCAAGTCGATTTCAATTGACTATTTCAGTATTGCTTTGGTGTTTTGTTTGAAATTGATATGTTAAAAGCACTTCATACATACAATTTATTCAAGTTAATCATCTATCATTAACTAATCTGTCGTTCGATGTGGGCAATCAATGACAGTATATTCATCCCAGTTTTCTGTGAATGTTATATTTAACAGGTCATCAATATTAAAGGTAGCATAATCTAGCGGCAAAGCATAACATAGTTATTAGAGTTGTCACTGCAATTTAAATTTCAGGATAGAAACATAAGCTAGTTCTGTCAAAATTTCAAGTTCCCAAAGTCGCTTAAAAACTCAGGGCAATCTGAATCATGTAAAGAGACACAAGGCACGACACCATGCATCCAAACCTAAGGTCGCTCATAACCTAACAGGAAGATCACTACGAGTCAAGGGGTCTCGGCTCAAGGGCATGCGGAATTCTCCAAGTCCTAACTCGGCAGCGACTCAGGATGTCTCGGCCACGACTCATGGCTCCTAGCTGACTCGACCAGCGACTCAAAACCTGATTTGCTAACTCGTGGAATTCCTCGTCACGCCTCATCTCACAGCCCCCCTTTCTCTGCCTCAACCCGCTAACCCGTTAGTACTAAGGCAACAAAGATCTGTCACATTCCCAATGGAACCTATCATCTGTCCATACCAACAAATCACCTGAAAAACAATCTGAAATGTTTCGCATCGATCTTATATTCAATGCATTGCTGAGCTCGCGTATCGGATAGTGATCCAGAATCAATTATAACAATTCGAAGTAAAGCGCAACGCATGAAAACAAACTAAAGCCGAAAGATGAGAATTTGTGATTCAACATTGATTATTATGGATTAAGATCGGATTCGCTTACGAAGTATAATGGTTGGGATGAATCGGAGAGTGACAGGGTTGAATTCGCCTTCGGAAATGAGATTGGAAGATTTGTTAATGGCGGCACAAGGTGTTGAGGCAATGATTAAGTGAGGAAGAAGAGCAACGCATTAGCTTACATACAAGACAGGGGAGAATAGGAAAGGACTCACGAGTCATAAGCCGCCTTGAGTCGGTCACGACTCAAGAAGAAAGTCGAAGCACACGACTCATGATCTAAGCGTATACTTCGAGGGGCAATTGTTAACGCCGAGCGACTCAAGGAGCTTACGACTCATGATAGTTACCGACTCATGTAAAGGAGCGACTCAGTGGCTTTAGCGACTTAAAATGCTTTGCGACCTAGTGTGTTAAGACGCGAACGACTCATGATATGCAACTCATTGAGTTATCATGAGCTAGCGACTTAGGAATGAAGCGACATAGTACTCAGCGAGTTACCAGTAAAGCAGCATAGCGACTCAATACTTCTAGCGACTCATGAGTGAAGTGGTTCAGCGACTCAGTAGCCCACCGACTCATGGCACACCGGCTTAGCGACTCATCGTATGAAGTACTGACAAATGCTTCAACTACAACCCAAAGACATGATCTACGACTTATTATGAGTCGTTGCCGACTCATGCCTCATCGCGATGAGTCGCGTGCGACCTAACACTTGGAGAAAAAGTGATGCCGCTTCTCATAAGGTGTGAGCCGGTACTCGTAAGCAAAGAGGAGTTAAGGGGTGATACTTATCTCATGACTCGATGACTCGTGACTCGCGAACGACCTATTGAGCAATATGAGTCGCGTACGACTTAAGGGAGCTACGACATAACAGATTAAAGCTTGACCGAGTTAACAAGTGTTACGACTTAAAAAGGTGTACGACCTATCATAAGTCGCTGGCGACTCAAGCGAACAGGGAACAAGACTAATACCAATGCACCTATGCCGCTGCCTGCTGACTCGTTAACGACATATGACTTATGATGAGTCGTGTACGACTCATGCTAACATAAAGGAGAACGTTCTGGTTAACTCGTGGAGAACTCAGGACTTGTGATATTCATTCAAATGGGAACATAGTCTTGGAGCAGGGGGGAAGCTAACCCAGTAGGTCGGCCACGACCTATTATGAACCGTGTACGGGTTACGACTCATCATGAGTCATGTACGACTCATGACTTAGCAATTTCAGCCTAAAAAGTTTGCCTATAAATACATGGCCATATTGAACATGAAGGGGACTTTTGGTTCATTCTCGAAGCGCCAAAACTCTGCCATTTTCTCGACTCAAGCAACACTTCAGGCACTCCAAACATCGAAGACATTACATCAAATTCAAGAGAGAGAATCCACATCATTTATCATGAGTTTGAAAGATAATTCTCCGTAAAAGTTTGTACTAACAGTCTAGAGTGGATTGTAATTGAAGAAAGTTGTATAAGTGGTACTTGTTCAGCAATAAAGAGATCAAAGTGGACGTAGGCTCGATTTTAGGCCGAACCACTATAAAACTGTCGTCTTTTACTGCTTTTCTGCAATTTCTTTACTTGTATCTTGTTCCCGTACCAACGGGTGGTGCTTTCATAACTGTTATCTACTCATTGGGGTGTTAGCGTTCAAATTTTAGCGTTAACATCTCCCATCATCAACCAATCACATTTTTCCTTTTGTTTGGTGTCTAGGAATTCTTTTTTAATGGCCAAGTCCAGGTTGGTCTTAGCGCTTTGAAATTCCATTGCTAAATTGAGATCATCAGATTTTTCCAGAAGTTTTTGGAGTCTAGAACAATTCTCTCTCTGAACATTAACCTCCAGTTTGGTATTACGAATTTTAGCACTCCAAATCTTTAGTTCTCTCTTAATACTCTTAAGAATGCGCAAGATTTGGTGAAGGGAGCGGTTGTCTTGATTAGCAATCCAGCATTTCTCAACCAGAGGAAAATATTGGTCACATAAAGGCCAATGATTCATAAATCTAAAAGGTCTTTTTTTGTCCCTAGTTTTGCAAGAGAGTGATACATGAATAGCATTGTGATCACTTACCGAAGGAGGAAGATATTCAGCCGAAAGGTCTGGAAATAAATTAATCCAATCTAGGTTAGCAAAAACCCTGTCTATCCTAGAAAAATATTTCGACTGGGGCCTGACCACCAAGAGAAGTCGTACCCTTTGACATTAACCTCATTCAGTCCTGTGTATTTGGATATTTCATCTAACTCAAAAAGGTTATCAAACCTTACTGGGTTTCCTCCGTTTTTATCAGAGGGATTACTTATGCAATTGAAGTCCCCAAGAACTAGCCAAGGTCTATAGATACTGATAGCATCCTCCTGTAAATTATTCCATAATCTTTTCCTTAGTGTAGCATGAT
Organism: Allium cepa; assembly: GCA_030765085.1. Classification (NCBI taxonomy): domain Eukaryota; kingdom Viridiplantae; phylum Streptophyta; class Magnoliopsida; order Asparagales; family Amaryllidaceae; genus Allium; species Allium cepa. The sequence continues at coordinate 865,338,142 of CM060943.1, read as the reverse complement.
TCTGAGCATATACGAAGGATATATTGCACTTGAATTTCCAGATGTTAATCAGTTCTATTGTGATGTGTTGGTCACTCATGCTTACGAAGTTGTACTCCCAAGAGTTTCCATCTATGAGAACAAAAATTCTACATTTATATTAACAGGAAACATTACTTATTATTTTCCATCCATCATCCAGAACTTTTTCAAGTTTCATGATGTCCGAATGCAACAATTTATTTTCCAAAACACCAAAGCAACTAATTTTATATTTATCTATAAAGTTTTTCACTTCTTTCATCCTGTTAGGGTTGTGGAACCCCCTAACGTTCCAACATGCTATCGACATTATGTAACTTTGTTGGTGCGAGTCCTCTGCAGTCTACTGCTAGTGGACTCCCCTTTGTCTTCCTCAGAGATGCCTAACATTTTAACCCACTTTGGATTCTTACGTACAAGCTTATCCTTCTGAATATCCTCAAATTTCTTGTCTTGGGACTTGGGAATTTGTTGTTCCTCCTGGACTTCGTTATCATATGTAACCTTACCCTCTGCTTCTTCTGTTAATCCTATATCCTGGCCCAGATTTTCCTGTACCTGTAAATCAATACATGGTTCAGATCCTCTCATATAACTAACATTATTAATTATATTATCATCAATACAAATATCATTAGAGTGTAAAGAGCTAGAGAAATGGGGAAGATCCGATGATGTATGAGATGATGAGATCAGTGATGCTGGGATTTTCAAGGGAACGGAGAAGTCTGCTCCCCTTTCAGTTTCCCGATCATAAGAGACTTTCTGATTGTCTTCTGGAGATCCGGCTATGTTAATGCAATTTTCATGCTGATCCATTTCTTTTGCGTTTTCCTGAGTTTTATCTTCTTCACTAGGAACCTCCTCGTCGATGTGTCTGGTTTCTCCTTCGGGAATAAAAGCGTCATTCATTGGCTCTGAAATTTGATGATTAGGGGAAAACCCTTCATTCGCCTGCATACTCAATTCATTAGGTGTGTCTTTTAAACCTTCTTCTCTCGATAATTCCGAACAACCCACTGAACTTTGATTCACAGGGTTTTCTTTATCTGCTACTTCCGATGGCGTCTGTTTCAGAACCCACGTCTTGGTCATTGGACATTCTGCTGCTACATGTCCAAAACACACACACTTACCACATATCGGAGGGGGGTTCTCATATGTCACCTCCTGAAGGAAACTTCTTCCTTTATCATCCATGCCTTCAATGATATTTGGCATACCATAGGCAGCATTTACTTCAATTAGAACTCTAGCATAGGCTAATATGGATTTATTTTTCGTGCCCTCATCCATCTTTATAGGAACTCCTATAGTGCTTGTCAAGGCACTAATTGCTTTATTACCCCACAGTTTAAAACTTAGTCCAGGGAGTCTAACCCACATAGGCAGGGATGTAAGAAGATCCCTGTCTGTTTTCATATCTGGGGAGAGACGCTTCATTATGATCAGGTTCCGGTCCATGAACCAAGGACCTGATTTCAATATGTTGTTGCAGTCTTGCTCGGAGCCAAACCTGACCACAAAAAAAACCGTTGTCCCTTGAGTGGACTGAAAACGGTTTCTGTGTTGTCCATACTCTATTAGCATATCCTTCAAAAGTTTTCAGCCATGGCTTATATATCCAACCTCCGCTTCTTTAATAGCTTCTGTTGTAAGATTGCCAACCCTTTTACCATCAGCTATCTTAGGCTCAATATATTCGAGATCCAGATTCCCTATTTCGCGTACTACTCCTGATTTGACTGCCTCACTGTATGAGAATTTTTTTGCGTTTTCAGCCACAGTAAACTTAATTTTAGTTGCTGCTTGACCTAACATTGGTTTAATTGATTTCTTCGGCTTAAAGGACGATCGGCCTCCAACAGCCTGAGGCCTACCGCCCGAATTCCCAACTGGGTTTTCCGCAGATCTCAAGTTTCCTCCCAAATTGATCCTGGCATCTGGACCCGAAGGAGCAAGGTTCTTGCCCCTTTTCCTCCTCACCTCCTCCCAACCTTCTTCATCTCGTAGAGATCCTATGATGTATGAACAAAATCGAAAACTGGAAATTAAAATGAGAAAACATCAAGTGAAAAGTAAGAGATAAAACCCTAATCCCCAGCACACTCATTTATAGTTACATTCATTTTTCTTCCTTCATTTCCATTATTTTATTTCAATAATTGATATAATTAATTGCACTTAAATAAATTAATTCCATACCACATTCCATATATTTTAAATTTATTATCATTCACCTATTAATATTCATTTCATTCATCATACAATAGATTTATATTTATTTCATTCACTTTTAATTAATTTACGTTCAACTAATCTTGTTTTAAATCCATTTTCTTTCAATCAATATTTATTGCATTCGCCATTTTGATTGATTATAATTCAATATATATTTACATTCAATCGATTTTTTCAATTATTTACATTTTTTTCATCCACATTTATATTTAATTTATATTCCATTGATTTCTTTAAATTTATTAACATTCGTTACAAATTCATTGTATTCAACTTTACTCAATTCGGTTTGTGAAATTTTAATTTGTTTTACTTCCACTTAGCATATCCTCCTTTTAATTATAGTAGCATCATTATAAATTAGCTCAATATATTATAAGTATTTTATACAACACAACTCACTTCTATTTTTATTACTCATATCTTAAGTTATTATTGATTCATCAATTCACTTCATTTATTCGAATTCATACTAGTGATTTACCAAAGTAATTTTTTATATAACTCAATTCATATTAATAGTTTTTTCTCAATCATTTTATCTAATCTCATTTAAGCCAATTTTAATTTTAATTTTTTTCCAATTACTTATTCCATACTATATTAGTTAAAGTTAAATTTTCGAACTCATTCCTCTTGCATTTCACTTATTTATGTCTAGTTAAGATTGAATTCGATTAACCAACTTAATTTATTACTTACATTCATTTATTTTTATTCAATTTGTTACACACTTAATTTTACATTTTGTTTAAAAATTCAAGTTTATATTCATTTTATTAATTCATTTTATAGCTTAAATGAAATTATTCACTTTACTCATTTAACTGCACTTAATATCTAATTCAATTTTTATTTAATATTAAGTAAACTTCAATTCAATTTTAATCCATTCCTCATTTTATTTAATCTTATTCGAGTTAATTTTTCTCATCATTCTCATTCGACAAATGTAAATTTGTTTAGCTTAATATTCCCAAATCTATAAGTTATATAATTTATTCATTCAAAATTTTATTTTATCTAATTTATTTCAAATACGTTTTGCTTAATTTTTCTAACTTTATTTAATCAACATTTCCTGATATTAATTATTTTATTTCATTCTCAAATTCAAAAAATTTCTTCCTTTGCTCAACCAAGATTTAACCATTTTGAAATTTATTTTTATTTCCCTGTTGAAATTCCATAAGTTATTACTCTCTTTTTTTCTATTCAAATTTATAAGTTACAAACTTATTTCTTATATACTAATTTCAATTATCAGTTCAAAACTATTTTCATATACTTATTAAATAACAATTAGAATATACCTTTTCAATCCAAACTTGTCTTAATTGAAAATAAATTTCTTTTGGTTGCAATTTTCACTCAGAAACTCGAAAATGAACACTGGTGATGCTGCAATCATGCCCAGAATTATTTTCCAGCGACCAAGCGAGTTTAATACCTTTCTTTCCTTCAAAAATATTTTCAAAATATTTTCTAGCTAAAACTCTTTTAAATAATGCTATTATTAATTTTTATGGCTTTGAAAAACAATTTTGAAAACAAAAGGTTTTAAATTCTAAAATCTCAAAAAAAAATTAAAATCATTTCTATATATGAGCTATATTATAGTATACTTATACAAATTTCCTTAACTTATTTACCAAATAATCCATTAATTTACAACTTGGTCATTTTAATCAATTCTCATTTTAATTTTTACTTCAATTTAACTTAAACCTCAAATTCTTCCTAAAATAAAACTTATTAACCATTCGTTTTATTTTTAATTCAACATATAATCGATGGTAATTAAATGTTATCATTTACAAACAACAATTTCATTAATAATTATCCTTACATATATATTATAATTTAGATAAAATTATTTCATTTACTCGATCTTAAAAAATATTATGTCGACTTGCCTTGTTTAAGAGTTTAGAAACCCCTATCGATAATACGGCGTCCCTTACATCGACTAGAATTCTTAAACAACCCAACGGACAAGTCAACACAATATAAAACATTTTTCAACACTAATAAGTATGGTCTCTCATATATATACACTCATACAGACTCATTCTAGGGTATTACTACCCTATCTCTAATGAGTCAACCCCACAAAGCCAAGGCTATCGCCAACCTTCGCACTGATACCAAATGTTACGACCCACATTTCGGAAGGGTTAAATCGACAATAATCAACATTGTTAACACCACTCCTTTTTGCGACCTAGCAACCTACATGACTCAACGACCTAGTGACCAAACGACCCAGGGACCTACAGCGGGAAACAACCCAACGACCTACAGCAGGAAGCGACCTGCCGGCCTAAAGCACAAAGCGAATCAACTACTTAAGAAGCTCTAGCGACCTAAAGACACCTACGACTCAACGGGCTAACGACCTAAAGCATCAAAGTGGTTCAACATGGCAACAGCCTAAGGGGTTAAGGAAAAAGCAACATAACGAGTTAAGGAAGAGTGAAGCCACATGCACACTGCCTCTTCTATTAGGTCGCTCACGACCTAAACAAGCCGAGATAACATCTGTGCTACATAGGCTAAGCCGCTCACGGCATATATCTCGTCCAAAATGGCTCCATTAAGTCGCTAACGACTTAAGCTACCTTGGGATGACTCTTAGGCCGCAACTCCTTAGGTCGCCCACGGCCTACGCCATACGACCTAACTCCGAAATTCCCCTATAAATACTCCACCTACTCAACTTTGGGAGGGGACTTTTGGACCTTTTTAGAACGCCAAGACTCTGCCGTTTCACAACTTCTACAACATTTCAAACGCCAAAGATACTTCAAGGAACCTTAATAGAAGATGAAGTTCATTCAACTTGAATTCAAAGAGCTTTCGTGCATCAAAGTTCTAACTTCTTGCTTTAATGGTGTTGTAATTGGAGAATTATTGTGAAACTTGTAATCAAATCAATAAGAGAAAAGATTAAGTGGACGTAGGCTTGACTTTGAGCCAAACCACCATAAAAACTTTTGTCTCTTTGCTATTTTCTGCTTACTTTTAGTTCCCGTACCAACGGGTGGTGCTTTCGCTATAACTCAACTCACACCGGGGTGTTAGCGTACATTTTAGCGTTAACATTTTTGGTGCTTTCACTGAGAATTGAACTCAGGGTGCTCTCATCATTGCTCCACAAAGATTTGTTGAAAGACTCTCTCTAAGAACCAGAAGTCTATTCGAGATCATGGCTTCTGAAAGAAAATGTAGATCTACTAGATCTGGAAATGCTTATGACTATACCACCACTTCTCCCGCGTCAAATCAAGCGGCTCCTAGTGTTGGAATCACAAGGGCCGAATTGGATGCTGCAGTGTCTGGGTTGTGTCAACAAATGGAAGCCTAGAATACTTTGATGTTGGACAGGTTGAATGCTCTGCTTGGAGTTAACCAACAACCAGGAAATAATGAAGAAACCTTTGCTGAAGATGTTCATGATTCCCAAGGGAAAAATATTCCTCAAAGGGCACGTGGCACCGCCGAAGGGGCACCTCCCCAAGCTGGAGGTTGAAGGCCGCAGCCAACTCTTCGTGAATGTTTGTCCAGGCAAACTTTCGAAAAAGTAGCTGACGTCAATCCCGTGGGGCTACTAAACGATGAGGAGTACCTCTCGGGAATGATTCGACAAATTATGAAGGAAAGCATGGAAAGGAAGGAAGATGAAAGTGACTGGGGGTTTGCTCCAAGCAAGATCCTTTACTGAAAGAATTCTGAAGGTTGAATTTCCAAAGAAGTTTGTTCCCCCTACTATTCCGGCTTATCAGGGAACAAGCGATCCTAACCAGTTCTTATATAAGAATGACTGGCATATGACAGGTGCCAGAGCAACAGATGAGATCAAGTGCAGATACTTTCCTGTGTACTTGGAAGGAGTGGCCATGCTTTGGTTCACGAAGTTGCCAGCTCGATCAGTGGATCAGTTCTTCGACCTAACTCGGAAATTCAAAGATCAGTTCATGTTATATGCTTCGAAGGCCAAGGACATAATGTAACTATCCAGCCTTGAACAAAGCCCCAGAGAGTCAATCGAATCTTTCTTGAACCGCTTTAATATAGCCTTGGCCGTGATTGATAATGCAGAGCCTCATATGATTGTTACTTACTTGATGCGAGCTATTGATAAATGTAGTGAATTTGGGAAATGGCTAAAGATGAAAGAGCCAAATTCACTTGAGAAGTTCTACAAAAAGGCCAATGAATTTATGCGCCTAGAAAGCCTTCCTATGCCGGCAAAAGTAGTCGTGGCTGAAGTTGAGAATAACATTGTTGCTTCTAACAAAAAGGAATCTGGTGGTCAGAAGAGGGAGAATGATAGGGAAAAAAGCAGAAAGATGCGAAGAAAGCTCGCCGCTTTAGACCTTCAGATTTTACTCCCTTAACTGATACTCTGGAAAATATCTTTTTCGCAACCAAGGATGCTATTCAATACCCCAAACCACCTGAGATGAAGCCCGGGAAGAATGTTGTGCATAATTGGAGATTCTGTCGATTCCACAATCAACCTGGCCATGACACTAATGAATGTCGCCACTTAAAGAATTTGATTGAAGAGCTGTTGAGATAGAATAAACTACAGCAATATGTGAAGAGAAAAAGAAATGACCCGACCTCATCTACTCAGGGGCAACAAGTTCCTGCTCATCAATCTGGCTCAGGTGAGAGGAATACGGCGTAGGAATCTGATTGGCCTATAATTAATGTTGTCACAGGGGGTCCTCACCCAGCTGGCAGAAGATAGGGTGAGATGGAAAGATATGCTCACGCTTTGAGGTATGCCCAGGCGGAAGAAAGTGTTTTTGTCTTGGAAGATGCAACACCTTTAAAACAGCAGAGAACTTTTAACGATGACATCATATTCCGAGCTAGAGACTCTGTTGGTGTTGAAGCTCCCACCATGGATCCCTTGGTAATATCTGCAGGCATCGGACCAGCCATTGTAAGGAGGGTGCTTGTTGACTGCGGCGCCTCTTGCAATGTCCACTTCAAAAAGACATTTGATCAAATGAAAATTCCCATGGCTGATGTCCAAGCTTCCACACAGAAAATTGTTGGGTTCACTGGAGAACCAAAACAGCTCATTGGGACTATCGACTTATTTGTAGAGCTTGGAGAGGGGGAAAAGAAGGTGGTCTGAAACTAAACTTTTGTTATTGTTGATGAATTCTCCACTTACAATGCCTTCTTGGGTCGGCCGACTCTTGCAGCATTCAAGGCCATTCTCGCCCCATGGTGCATGACAATGAAGTTCCCCACTGATAATGGCGTCGGTGTTGTGAAGGGGGACCAAAATGCCGGGCGAGAATGTTATCTCATAGAGTTGCCCGAGGCAAAGAAGAGAGAAATAGGTAAGGGTGCGGTAGCTCTGCTCCGCATCAAAGAGCCCACCTTGTAGCAATTACGGGGTGGACCCTGCACTGGTGAGCATAGTGGTGCATGAAAAGAGATTGATCCCAGAAAAGCCAGTGCAGGGAAGAGTAGATTGCTGCCGGTGGAAGTGACGGTGCCAACACCTAGTGACTTGAAAGATCCAAACAAGGTGCTGAATGTGGGTCCATAACTTGGTGTGACGGTTCAAAATATGTTGATATCATTCTTGAAAGCAAACCTGGATGTATTCGCTTAGAATCATGCCGACGTGTGTGGAATATCTCCAGAAATCGTTGTGCATGCTTTGAATATTGATCCAAAATTCACACCCGTAAAGCAGAAAAGAAGAACCCAGGGTCCTGAAGGGTCTGCAGCATTAAAAGAAGAAGTAGATCAGCTTATGGAAAATGGCTTCATCAGGGAATCAACTTATCCGAATTGGTTTCTAATCCGGTGTTGGTTAAAAAAGCAAATGGAAAGTGGAGATTATGCATCGACTTTTCAGATTTAAACAATGCACGCCCCAAGGACTGTTTCTCGTTACCCAGGATTGATCCGTTGGTGGATGGAATAGCCTGTCATGAATTATTGTCTTTTATGGATGCGTACTCAGGATATAACCAAATCATGATGCATGAGCCAGATCAGGAGGAAACGAGCATAACCATTGATGTTGGTCTTTGTTGCTATAAAGTCATAGCCTTCGGACTGAAGAACGCAGAGGCAATTTATCAAAGACTCGTCAATGCCATGTTCAAGCCGTAGATTGGCAAGACCATGGAAGTATATGTTGATGATATGTTGGTAAAATCGAAGAAGGTAGTAGACTACGTGGATCATTTGGCAGAAATGTTCGCAGCCCTCCGAAAGTATGGGATGAAACTAAATCCTCTGAAATGATCGTTCGGGGTAGAGTCTGAAATTTTTTTGGGTTTCATTGTGAGTGCTAGGGGCATTGAAGCCAATCCTGCTCAGATTACTGCTTTAAAAGAAGTCAAAGCCCCTAGGACAAAGAAGGAATTGCAAAGCCTCAATGGAAAAGTCGCTACTTTGAGTCGCTTTATTTCCAGGGCCACTGACAAATGCATTCCCTTCTTTGACGCTCTGAAGAAAGGAAAGAAAAAATTTGAATGGACTCCTGAATGACAGAAAGTTTTTGATGAACTGATTCGTCACATGGAAACGCCTCCAATACTTTCTAAGCCCAGCAATGGTGAAGATCTTTTCATATATTTAGCGGTTTCATCTCATGCTCTCAATGCAGCATTCGTATGGGAAGATGCAAAAGTTCAGCGCCCGGTTTACTACATCAGCAAAGACTCACCGGGGCAGAGATGAATTATTCAAAGCTAGAAAAGCTCGCCTATTGTCTGTTGATTGCATCCAGAAAGTTGAGGCCATATTTCCAAGCTCATCCTATCAAAGTCCTCACTGATCAAGCTCTAAAGCAAATCCTATTTCGCCATGAAACTTCGGGTCATCTTCTGAAGTGGAATATTGAACTTAGCCAATATGATATCACTTACCATCCCCAAAGAGCAATCAATGGACAAGCTTTAGCGGATTTCATTACAGAATACATAGATAAAGGTGACAGTGAGGAAGAGATAACTAATGACATCCCGACCCAATGGAAATTATATGTGGATGGTGCAAAAAATGACTATTGTTCCGGAGCTGGGGTTGTGCTTGAAACCCCCGAAAGGGGGTCCTTGTGCTATGCTTTAAGATTAGAGTTTCCTTCGACAAATAATGAAGCAGAATATGAAGCTCTTGTTGCCGGCTTGAAGATTGCCAAGGAACTGAACATCAGAGCATTGTAGATCTTCAGTGATTCCCAGCTTATTGTATGCCAAGTCAAGAAAGAGTTTCAAACTAGAGGTGGAAATCTGCTTGCTTACTTGTTGAAGACCTGGGAGCTTCTCGATGATTTCATCATTATACAATAAGCGATATCCCCCGGGAAGAGAACATGAAGGCAGATTCTCTCGCAAAATATTCAAGCTCTGGCCAAGCTCAATTATTGGGATTGGTTCCTGTGGAAGTTTTATCAGCTCCAAGTACCGATGAGATGGATATTGACTGGATTATGGCCGTATCTCAAGAGCAGGGGTCGTGGATGACCCCAATCAAGGAATATCTTCTCAACGGCTCCCTTCTAGAAAACTCAAAAGAGCGCCAGAAACTGTTAAGAAAAGCATCGAGATATGTAACTCAAGACGGCCAGTTGTACAGACGGGGATTCTCGATGCCATTACTCCGATGTGTAACCAAGGAAGAGGCTAAGACAATTTTAGATGAAGTGCACGGAGGAGAGTGTGGGGATCATTCAGGTGGTCAAACTCTAGCAAAGAAAATTCTCCGCTATGGGTATTTTTGGCCAGATATTAATCGAGATGCTGCTAGCTACTCCCGAAAGTGTCACAGTTGCCAGAGATTTGCAAAAATCCCGAGAGCACCTTCCACCGAGCTAACACAGATGGTCAATCCATCGCCATTCGCCATTTGGGGGATCGATCTCATTGGGCCTTTGGCTGTTGCCAAGTCTGGAATCAAATATGCTATTGTCGCTGTTGATTATTTCACTAAATGGGCTGAATCTGAACCATTGGCTACTATTACCTCTAAAAAGATGATAAACTTTGTGACTAAAAATATCATTTGTAGGTATCGTGTTCCTCAAAAGATAATCATAGACAATGTTACCCAATTCGAAAGCGAAAAATTCCAGGACTTTTGTAGGCGGTTCAATACCCAAAAAAGCTTCTCAGTAGTGGCTCATCCGCAGGCAAACGGGTAAGTGGAAGTAGTGAACGAAATTATCAAATCAACCATCAAAAAACAGCTGGAAAAAGCAAAAGGCGGTTAGGTCGATAAGCTGCCTCTAACACTATGGGCATACAGAACCACCCACAAGACTGTGACCGGGCACACTCCATTGTCATTAGCATATGGATCAGAAGCCATGATTCCAGTGGAAGTTTAGGTCCCCTCGCATAGGAGAATTCATTTCAACCAAGCTGAAAATGAAAAGCTTTGATGAAAGAAGGAAAGAGGCCGAGCTCAGAGTTGCAGCCCATCAGCAAAGAGTAGCCAGGCACTTCGATTCTAAAGTTCGCTAACGCAGCTTTGAGATTGGGGATCTAGTCTTGAAAAGGGTCATGACAACAACAGGAGTGTTTGGGCCAAACTGGGAAGGGCTATACATCATAGGCAAAAAACTTCTTGATGGCACTTTCAAACTCACAACTGTCGAAGGAGATCCAATTCCAAGAGCCTGGAACAGCAATCACTTGCGTTCATATTTACTTAGAAGCTATGCTTAAATTTGTAAAACGATTATGGATGTATCATTCTTGTATTATAAGCCATTGTAAAATCAGTGCGAATCAATAACAAGAACTATAAAGTGGATGTAGGCCCAATTCTTAGCCGAACCACTATAAATCTTGTGTTCTTTATTACTATAAAATGCCTGTCTCATTTCGATGTGCATGTATCTTAAATATGTTTCTAAAATATCGATTTAATAATGAAGGCTATTAAAGCAAAGCTTACATATTCAACACAACACAAGGACAAGCGATTCCTACAAATCACTCAACAAACAAATGTTAAGCCATAAAAATTCCAGATTCAATTCCTACATAAGAAGTGCTTTTCACAAACAGTTGGTGATTCCACCAAAGGGGCACCTTCCCGAAGTGAAGGTTCCAGGCCCTTGCTAATTGATTGCAATCGTTTATGCAAACGAACATCAAGTTAGGTAGCTTGCGTCTGCCCTGTGGATTCACTTAACAATGAAATACACTTCTCTGGAAAAAAGAAAAGCAAACAACTTGCAAAAGGAAGAAACATGTACTTGGAGATGATAATGAGGAATCGTTGAGGGGAAAATGGTGAAAAGAGATGTGCAAGCAGACAGAAAACATCAAAAATAGAATCTTGTCTCTCAACCAAAAAGGTTGGTGGAACCACTAAATGGGCACCTTCCCGAAGTGAAGGTTCCAGGTCCTTGCTAGTTAATTTTGATCGTTTGTGCAAACAAACATCCAGTTAGGTAGCTTGCGTCCGCTCCGTGGATCCACTTAACTGTGAGATGCAACCTTCCTGGCGAGCCAAACCAAAATGCCCTCTTCGGAGGCACAAAAAAGCCCTCTTTGGAGGCACAAAAAAGCCCTCTTCCGAGGCACAAAAATAAAGCCCTCCAAAGAAGCATGCCCGAATATGAAATGCTTTTCGCCAAAAATGTTGGTGGGACCACCGAAGGGGTACCTTCCCGAAGTGAAGGCACAAGGCCCTTGCTAACAATAGTTGCATCTGCCCGTGGATCCATTTAACTGTGAACAGTAACTTTCAGGCAAACAACAAGCCCTCCAACGAGGCACGCCAAAAATGAAATGCTTCTCACAAACGTTTGGTGGGTCCACCAAAGGGGCACCTTCCCGAAGTGAAGGAACCAGGCCCTTGCTAATAATAGCTTGCGTCTGCTCGTGGATCCAATTAACTATGAGAAGTAATTTTCAAGCAAATAAATCAAAGCCCTCTTCGGAGGCACGCTTTCCAACGTAGAGGAATCCACTTCTCAAAAAATAAAAGTGACCATCTCCAAAAGTTGAGGTGTAAAAAAAAATAAAAAAAAAGGAGCAAACTTCTCCAATACAAAGCACACTCTACTAGAGTAGAATAATATTTCCTCAAATTGGAAGAATTATTCTCCAAATTAAGAGTAAAGGTCTTCTCAAAGTGGAAGAATTGTTCTCCAAAGTAAGAGTACAAGTCTTCTCAAAATGGAGAGGATTGCAATAAGCTGTGGTATGGAGGCAATATAATATAGCTACATTAATAAAAGTAACGATCAAGCAAGATACCACGAGATCACTGCAATATCATGCAAGGAAAATAAAGAAACTTGTGTGATAAAAAGGAATAAATGCATTTATAAATACAGACAAAAGTTTGTACAAGTATAAAGAATCATTTTATTCCATACTATAAAAATCTGTATACATGTGCAGGTTTCAAAAAGCGAGGGCCGGTACCCGCACAATCTCTAGTCAATACAAGTCTTCAAATAAAATCAAAAAAAGCAAAACAAGGAGGATAAATCCAGGCCCATTACTTCTTCTTCCCGTCGCCTTTGGAGCCCACGCCCGGCCTAATGGTTAACTTCTTGAGTCGGCCTGAACGAGTCAGAGAAGAAGGAGAGAGGGGTGCAATTAGGTCCTCTTCCGCTTTCTCATCACCGGTAGAAGTGCCCTTCTTCTTCTTTGATATTCCGCGCTTTCCCCTATTCTTTGAAGAAGATTCGCTGCCTAGAGTGATAAGATCAATTCAGATTTGTATCATCGCCAGTAAATTCCTCCGGGGTCTTCTTGCCAGCCTCAAGGTCTTCAGCTTTCTGCTCTTGTGAAGCGGCCGGGTCATCTAAGCCTTGAAGAGCTTCTATTTGTTCTTCTTGTGACCCGGTTGAGAAGAAAGAGGAGTAACTTGAAGAGATGGAGGGGCAACGGCTGGAGGAGGCGAAGCTTGTACAACACTTGTTATTTTCACTATAGAAGAATAAAAGTTAACATCAGTATTTCTCGCAAAGGGAGGAGATAGTGGGACGTCGGGGTTTAATTAATAAGAAAGAAGTTCATCGAGCTCACGCGAAGCAAACGAGTAGTCCACTTGAGTTGGATCAATATTGAAGTTACCTGGAGAGGTTGGCGTTATCACGTCGATTTCAAAATCTTGGGCTTCAGTCTCTTCTCGGGCCTTCCCTTCGGCATGAGCAGTTGTGGTTTCAGTTTTGGCTTTGGTAGGAGGCGGGGAGTGAGAACTGGAGCCAATAATGTCGATGTTAATCAAAGCCGAAGGACAAGTTGGGTCGGTCAAAGGTGCCTTCCCCAAATGCTCTCCTTCCGCCGCTACGGCTCGCTCCTTGGCAAGTTGCTCTTTCCCTTTGGCAAGGGTGGCACGACCCTCATCATCTAAATAATAAGCCTCAAGATCCTCCTCGGCATAGCCAGCACCCCTAAGCATATCAAATGCTGCCTCCCATACTTCAGTTAGGGTTATCTCATACTTTGGGCCCAAAAATGAAAGACTGCCGCGTCTCAAGACGCTATGAAGATAAAACTCAAATAGAGTGGAGCTGATGTTGGCCTTAGTCGCTTCATGTGATTATTCAGCTGCTACATTTCCAGCGATGGCCTCGTCACGCTCCTTTTCAGCCTTGGAAAGCTGGGTCTTTAGCATTTCAATCTCCAAACCTTGGATGTTAGTCTTCTCCCGCAACTGAGCAACATCATTGCGGTAAGTTTCCATAATTTTCTGATGCGCTCCAAGTTTAGCCTCAACATCCCGTTGAGCAGCATGGGCGTCCCTTACTTGCTTTTGAAGAACCTCTTCCTTTTGAGTATAAGAAGTGGAAGAGGTGGAAAGATCTTCTTTAAGCTTCTTAACTTCAACTTCAAGTTTCTTGTTGTAGGTAGTGATGTTTTTCATCTATGTATCATGCTGATCAAGAATTTTTTTCCACTCAAATTTATCACTTTCCGTGGTCAGCATGGCCTCAAGATTTAAGCGATTTACTCTCTGAAGCTCATCAACTAATTTTTGTCAGTCAGACATTCTTTCGATATCAAGCTTGTCGGAATCAAGATTTCTCAGCATGGCCTTCTTATCAATTGGAACGAAGTCTAGATCAAAGCGTACTCCTTTTAAACACCAATGTGGAAATCGGCTTTGGAGTGCAGGAGGAGGTCTCTCAACTTGATAAGGAGGCCTATTAATGATTGATTGAATGTAAGCACTTTGAAGGGTAGGGGAGCTAGAGGAGATGTCTTTTGAAGTAGGAGCAGAGGGCACTTTGGAAACTTCAGATGAAGACTTTTCGCTTAGCTTGGCTCGCTTGCTTGGATCTTCGGCTATATGACTCTTCCCTTTATCGTCGTGAGACTTTCTCTTATGGGAGTCATCGTCATGTCGGTCGTCTCTCCTTCCATAGCGACCCTCATGAGCCTGCCACTCGCGAGCTTTCCTAGCTGCTCTTTCTTCATCAGTTTCCCTAGAGGCAGGAAGATAGCGCCTGGGGTCGTAAGAGTCGTGCCTCGCATAACGCTGAAAGTCATCATAATATGAGCCGCTGCGTCCCATGGGAGTACCTGAAATTGAAGAAGAGAGAGAATTTAGAAATCTTCAAAATAAAGAAGCTAAGTGCGCATAATTGCCAAAAATCCTAAGTGTGTGTGACGTGTGAACTACGCGCGTCAAGCTACAAACCACCCTTCGGCTTTGGAGTGATGTCGGCTTTTGTAACAGGAGTCAACTCCTGGGTTGATGGAGTTGATCGCAAAGTGGATGTTGCCTTAAGCTTAGAGGTGATGGTGTCATCTTTAAAAATCTCTTGGGAAGTCACCATAAGGTCGCTTAATCCCCCAAAGACATCATCACCATCGTGCCCAACGGAAGGGGTCACATCAGCAGTGCTTTCTTCAGCACGCTTTACACTCTTCGTAGCAGAACTTTCTTTCCCAGCTCCCTCATCTTCTCCAGTAGCCTTCCCGGAATGTTGAAGAAATTCTTCTTCTTCAATAACTGGGGGAAGTTTAGATAGTCCCGCACCGTCAACGGAACTAGAGCATTTCACTAATGAAGCCTCTACAATAGGTTCCTTCAGTGCGGATTCCCTTACGGAGGCTGGGGCATCTAACGACTCTGTTTGAGAACAGGGGGCATTACGGGACTGAATGGATTTAGAAGAATGTAAGAGTCCGAATTGGTGCAAAAACTCGTCCTTCAGTAGGAACTTAATACTTCTCTCCTCAACAAATACGGCATTCAATCTTTCGAAAGTTGGTTTGTGAGTAGAATCTTTGGAGGGAGGAGGAAGTGCTGCAAAAGTAAATAATGAAGTTAGCACTTGACGACTCGAATTTTGAAAGGCTCAGAAGTGAAATGAACAAAGATAGGTAGCCTTACTTCCTACTCTCCAGATGTCGTAGAATCCCGGTGGGCAACAGACAAAAAAGAACTGATTTAACAACCCATGAGCGCTTTCGGGCAGATCCGTAATCAACTTACGGTTTCTTGCACTCCTCACAAGAGTAATCGAAGGGTGATTTTTGTTCCTTCCGAATGAACACAAGTAGCACATCTCCTCGAAGCTTGGGAGGCGGTTAAGCATCCTCCTGAATAGTACGCACAACCCCATCAAGATGGCATAGCCATTAGGGTGCAACTGCAATGGAGAGATAGTAAGTCGAAGGAGGAGTGTTCTGATAAAATCGTTGAACGGAGGAATAGCTCCATTTAAACACATCTGACGATTGACTGCAACGAAGCTAGGAGGCGGACTATCGGCAGTGTCATTTACCCTGGGAAGCAGAGCATCCGTTTCAGCAATGCCGAATTGAATGCATAGTTGGCTGAAAGCCCGTTGACTCAATGAAGTTGAAACTCTTTCTGGAGGATTTTCTAGAGGGTCAGCTATTGGGAAAACTTCATCGACCCGCTCTGCTATCTCTTCTTGCATTTGTTGAGAAGTCATTCTGCACAAGGAACTGGATATTCAAATATGAAAGTGCACGTTTCCTAAAAGTGTGAAGTGTTGTGTAAAACTAATAAAATGGCAAGCAAATATAACTGGAATTAAACTAGTTCGCTTTTGTCGATTATAAATTTTCAGGGCTTGTTATTTTAAGTCCAAGTACAGTGTTGATGCAAACAGATCAGTATTAGTTGATTAATTTAGCTTTGCTTTAATACTTAACTTGAACTTGTTAATTCATAGCATTTCATTCACATAAATTCCCTTAAGTTGATTATTCATTATCGACTAATCTATCATTCGATGTGGGCAGTCAATGGCAGTATATTCACACTAGTTTTCTGCAAATGTTGTATATAACAGGTTGTTAGCTTAAAATTTAATGCAATCTGTGAAAAAGTGCAACAAATTCAAGCAGTTCAGTCAAGCAGTTCCTCAGTCATGTTTCTATGAGCTAAAGCAAAGCTGCGGGTTAAATTTGGTCATGTGAAATCCTTAAGTCGCTCTGCTTTAAGCCATATGCTATTTTGGCAAGTTAAGTCGCAAGTAAGATAAGTCGCAAGCAAGTCAAGTCGCAAGTCAGTTAGGTCGTGCGGTTCACATTCAAACCGATAAGCCTTAGGTCGTTCGAAGCTCCTATGCCGGTCACTTCCTCACTCTCCTTAACCCACTAGCTCCTCTTCATTCAACAATTGCCAAACTCACGAACTTGCTAACCCGTTAATTTGTGACCCGATAACCTATTATCATCTCCGCAATAGAATCCATCATCTTTCCACACCGCCAAATCACCCAAAACCGATTCAAATCACTTCAGATCCATCATGGATCCAATGCATTGCTGTGTTCTCACGAATTACAACGACAACGAGTTCAAATGACGACCAAAAATCAATCGTAGCATAATTTGTGGTGAAACGCAGCACATGAAATTGGATTAGGGTCGGAAAAAAGGGGATTCGCGATTCAACAGTGATCATGGTTGGATAATGATCGGATTCACTTATGTGGTGTGATGATGAAAATGATCAACGGCCGGTTAGCTAGAGTTTGTCTTCGAGAGCTCGAAGAATTCTTCAATGGCGGGTTTAAGTGTTAGAGCAGGTGAAGAGAAGAAGGAGCAATAAGCGACTTATATACAGGGGCAATGAAACACGAACCGACACGAACGACCTAGCTTTCTCATAAGTCGCTCACGACCTAGCGACTCAGGATGGCGCGAGTTAAGAGGTATCGTAGCACCCGACCTAATCCATAGGCGTATACTTCGAGGGGCAAGTGTTAACACCACTCCTTTTCGCGACCTAGCAACCTACACGACTCAACGACCTAGTGACCAAACAACCTAACGACCTACAGAGGGAAATGACCTAACGACCTACAGCAGGAAGCGACCTACCGGCCTAAAGCACAAAGCGACTCAACTACTTAAGAATCTCTAGCGACCTAAAGACCCCTACGACTCAACGGGCTAACGACCTAAAGCATCAAAGCGATTCAACATGGCAACAGCCTAACGGTTTAAGGAAAATGGGACCTAATGAGTTAAGGAAGAGCGAAGCCGCATGCACGCTGCCTCTTCTATTAGGTCGCTCACGACCTAAACAAGCCGAGATAACATCTGTGCTACACATTCTAAGCCGCTCATAGCATATATCTCGTCCAAGATGGCTCCATTAAGTCGCTAACGACTTAAGCTACCTCAGGATGACTCATAGGCCGTAACTCCTTTGGTCGCCCATGGCCTACGCCATACGACCTAACTCCGAAATTCCTCTATAAATACTCCTCCTACCCCACTTTGGGGGACTTTTGGACCCTTTTCGAATGCCAAGACTCTGCCATTTCACAACTTCTACAACACCTCAAACGCCAAAGACGCTTCAAGGAACCTTAATAGAAGATGAAGTTCATTCAACATGAATTCAAAGAGCTTTCCTGCATCAAAGTTCTAACTTCTTGCTTTAATGGTGTTGTAATTGGAGAATTATTGTGAAGCTTGTAATCAAGTCAATAAGAGAAAAGATTAAGTGGACGTAGGCTTGACTTTGAGCCGAACCACTATAAAAACTGTTGTCTCTTTGCTATTTTCTTCTTACTTATAGTTCCCGTACCAATGGGTGGTGCTTTCTCTATAACTCAACTCACACCAGGGTGTTAGCGTACATTTTAGCGTTAACATTTTTGGTGCTTTCACAGAGAATTGAACTCAGGGTTCTCTCATCATTGCTACACAAAGATTAGTTGAAAGACTCTCTCTAAGAACCAGAAGTCTATCCGAGATTATGGCTTTTGGAAGAAAAAGTAGATCTATTAGATCTGGAAATGCTTATGACAATACCGCCACTTCTCCCGCGTCAAATCAAGCGGCTCCTAGTGTTGGAATCACAAGGGCCGAACTGGATGCTGCAGTGTCTGGGTTGTATCAACAAATGGAAGCGCAAAATACTTTGATGTTGGACAGGTTGAATGCTCTGCTTGGAGTTAACCAACAACCAGGAAATAATGAAGAAACCTTTGTTGAAGATGTTCATGATTCCCAAGGGAAAAATATTCCTCAGAGGGCAGCTGGCACCGCCGAAGGGGCACCTCCCCAAGCTGGAGGTTAAAGACCGCAGCCAACTCTTCGTGAACGTTTGTCCAGGCAAACTTCCAAAAAAGTAGCTGATGTCTTTCCCGCAGGTCCTCTAAATGATGAGGAGTACCTCTCGGGAATAATTCGAAAAATTATGAAGGAAAGCATGCAAAGGAAGGAAGATGAAAGTGACTGGGGGTTTGCTCTAAGCAAGACTCCTTTTACTGAAAGAATTTTGAAGGATGAATTTCCAAAGAAGTTTGTTCCCCTACTATTACGGCTTATCAGGGAACAAGCGATCCTAACCAGTTCTTATACAAGTATGACAGGCATATGACAGGTGCCAGAGCAACAGATAAGATCAAGTGCAGATACTTTCCTGTGTACTTGGAAGGAGTGGCCCTGCTTTTGTTCACGAAGTTACCAGCTCGATCAGTGGATCAGTTCTTCGACCTAACTCGGAAATTCAACGATCAGTTCAGGTTATATGCTTCAAAGGCCAAGGACATAATGTCACTATCCAGCCTTGAACAAAGTCCTGGAGAGTCAATGAAATCTTTATTGAACCTCTTTAATGTAGACTTGGCCGAGGTTGATAATGCAGAGCCTCAGATGATTCTGACTTACTTGATGCGAGTTATTGATAAATCAAGTGAATTTGGAAAATGGCTAAAGATGAAAGAGCCAAATTCACTTGAGAAGTTCTACAAAAAGGCCGATGAATTTATGCACCTAGAAAGCCTTCCTGTGCCGGCAAAAGTAGTCGTTGCTGAAGTTGAGAATAATATTGTTGCTTCTAACAAAAAGGAATCCGGTGGTCAGAAGAGGGATAATGACAGGGAAAAAAAGCAGAAAGATGCAAAGGAAGCTCGCCGCTTTAGACCTTCAGATTTTACTCCCTTAACTGATACTCCGGAAAATGTCTTTTTCGCAACCAAGGATGCTATTCAATATCCCAAACCACCTGAGATGAAGCCCGGGAAGAATGTTTTGCATAATGGGAGATTCTATCGATTCCATAATCAACCTGGCCATGACACTAATGAATGTTGCCACTTAAAGAATTTGATTGAAGAGCTGTTGTGACAGAATAAACTACAGCAATATGTAAAGAGAAACAGAAATGACCCGACCTCATCTAATAAGGGGCAACAAGTTCCTGCTCATCAATCTGGCTTAGGTGAGAGGAATACGGTGCAAGAATCTGTAGGCCTATAATTAATGTTATCACAGGGGGTCCTCACCCAGCGGGCAGAAGTTGGCATGAGATGGAAAGATATGCTCATGCTTTAAGGTATGCCCTAGCGGAAGAAAGTGTTTTGTCTTGGAAGATGCTGCACCTTTAAAACACCAGAGAATTTTAACGATGAAATCATATTCCGAGCTAGAGACTCTGTTAGTGTTGAAGCTCCCACCATGGATCCCTTGGTAATATCTGCAGGCATCAGACCAGCCATTGTAAGAAGGGTGCTTGTTGACTGCGGCGCCTCTTGCATTGTCCTCTTCAAAAAGACATTTGATCAAATGAACATGCTTCCTCACAGAAAATTGTTGGGTTCACTGGAGAACCAAAACAGCCTATTGGGACAATCGACTTATTTGTATAGCTTGGAGAGGGGGAAAAGAAGGTGGCCCGAAAACAAACTTTTGTTATTGCTGATAAATTCTTTGCTTACAATGCCTTCTTGGGTCGGACGACTCTTGCCGCATTCAAGGCCAATCTCGCCCCATGGTGCTTGACAATGAAGTTCCCCACTGATAATGGCGTTAGTGTTGTGAAGGGGGACCAAAATGCCGGGCGAGAATGTTATCTCATAGAGTTGCGGGAGGCAAAGAAGAGAGAAATGGGTAAGGGTGCGGCAGCTTCGCTCCGCATCAAAGAGCCCACGTTGTAGCAATTACGGGGCGGACCCTGCACTGGTGAGCATAGTGGTGCACGAAAAGAGATTGATCCCAGAAAAGCCAGTGCAGGGGAGAGTAGAGTGGTGCCGGTGGAAGTGATGGTGCCAATACCTATTGACCTGAAAGGTCCAAAGAGGTGCTGAATGTGGGTTCACAACTTGGTGTGACGGTTCAAAATATGTTGATATCATTCTTGAAAGAAAACCTGGATGTATTCGCTTGGAGTCATGCCGACATGTGTGGAATATATCAAGAAATCGCTGTACATGCTTTGAATATTGGTCCAAAATTCACAGTTGTAAAGCAGAAAAGAAAACCCAGGGCCCTGAAAGGTCGGCAACATTAAAAGAAGAAGTAGATCGGCTCATGAAAAATGGCTTCATCAGGGTATCCACTTATCCGAATTGGGTTTCAAATTCGGTGTTGGTTAAAAAAGTAAATGGAAAGTGGAGAGTATGCATCGACTTTTCTGACTTAAACAAAGCATGCCCTAAGGACTGTTTCCCGTTACCCAGGATTGATCAGTTGGTGGATGGAACAGCCGGGCATGAACTATTGTCTTTTATGGATGCTTACTCAGGATATAACCAAATCATGATGCATGAGCGAGATTAGGAGGACATGAGCTTCATCACTGATGTTGGTCTTTATTACTATAAAGTCATGGCCTTCGGACTGAAGAACGCAGGGGCAACTTATCAAAGACTTGTCAATGCCATGTTCAAGCCCCAGATTGGCAAGACTATGGAAGTATATGTTGATGATATGTTGGTAAAATCGTAGAAGGCAGTAAACCACATGGATCATTTGGCAGAAATGTTCGCAGTCCTTCGAAAGTAAGGGATGAAACTAAATCCCCTAAAATGCTCGTTTGGGGTAGAGTCCGGAAATTTTTTGGGTTTCATTGTGAGTGCTAAGGGCATTGAAGCCAATCCTGCTCAGATTACTGCTTTAAGAGAAGTCAAAGCCCCTAGGACAAAGAAGGAATTGAAAAGCCTCAACGGAAAAGTCGCTGCTTTGAGTCGGTTTATTTCCAGGGCCACTGACAAATGCATTCCCTTCTTTGATGCTCTACAGAAAGGAAAGAGAAACTTTGAATGGACTCCTGAATGTCAGAAATTTTTTGATGAACTGATTCGTCACATGGAAACGGCTCCAATATTTTTTAAGCCCAGCAATGGTGAAGATCTTTTCATATTTTTAGAGGTTTCATCTCATGCTCTCAGTGCAACATTGGTACGGGAAGATGCAAAAGTTCAGCGCCCAGTTACTACATCAGCAAAAGATTCACTTGGGCAGAGTTGAATTATTCAAAGCTAGAAAAGCTCGCCTATTTTCTGTTGATTGTATCCAGAAAGTTGAGGCCATATAACCAAGCTCATCCTATCAAAGTCCTCACTGATCAACCTCTAAAGAAAATCCTATTTCGCCCTGAAACTTCGGGTCGTCTTCTGAGGTGGAATATTGAAATAAGCCATTATGATATCACTACCATCCTCGAAGAGCA
Organism: Allium cepa; assembly: GCA_030765085.1. NCBI lineage: Eukaryota > Viridiplantae > Streptophyta > Magnoliopsida > Asparagales > Amaryllidaceae > Allium > Allium cepa. The sequence goes on along the minus strand of CM060943.1, from coordinate 865,315,972 downwards.
ATCAACGGACAAGCTTTAGCGGATTTCATTGCAGAATACACAGATAAAGGTGATAGTGAGGAAGAGGTAACTAACGACATCCCGATCCAATGGAAATTATATGTTGATGGCGCAAGAAATGACTATTGTTCCGGAGCTGGGGTTGTGCTTGAAAACCCCGAAGGGCGGTCCTTGTGGTATGCTTTGAGAATAGAGTTTCCTTCGACAAATAATGAAGCAGAATATGAAGCTCTTGTTGCCGGCTTGAAGATTGCTAAGGGACTGAACATAAAAGCATTGCAGATCTTCAGTGATTCCCAGCTTATTGTATGCCAAGTCAAGAAAGAGTTTCAAACTAAAGGAGGAAATCTGCCTGCTAACTTGTCGAAGACCTGTGAGCTTCTCGATGATTTTGATCATTATACAATAAGCCATATCCCTCGGGAAGAGAACATGAAGGAAGATTCTCTCACAAAATATTCAAGCTCTGGCGAAGCTCAATTATTGCGATTGGTCCCTATGGAAGTCTTGTCGGCTCCAAGTACCGATGAGATGGATATTGACTGGACTTTGGCTGTATCTCAAGAGCAGGGGTCGTGGATGACCCCAATCAAGGAATATCTTCTCAACGGCTCCCTTCCAGAAAACTCAAAAGAGCGCCAGAAACTGGTAAGAAAAGCCTCGAGATATGTAATTCAAGACGGCCAGTTGTACAGACGGGGATTCTCGATGCTATTACTCCGATATGTAACCAAGGAAGAGGCTAAGACAATTTTAGCTGATGTGCACGGAGGAGAGTGTGGGGATCATTCAGGTGGTCAAACTCTAGCAAAGAAAATTCTCCGCTATGGGTATTTTTGGCCAGATATTAATGGAGATGCTGATAGCTACTTCCGAAAGCGTGACAGATGCTAGAGATTTGCAAAAATCCCTAGAGCACCTTCCACCGAGCTAACATAGATGGTCAGTCCATGGCCATTCACCATTTGCGGGATAGATCTCATTGGGCCTTTGCCGATTGCCATGTCCGGAATCAAATATGCTATTGTTGCTATTGATTATTTCACTAAATGGGATGAATCTAAACCATTGGCTACTATTACCTCTAAAAAGATGATAAACTTTGTGACTAAAAATATCATTTGCAGGTATGGTGTGCCTCAAAAGATAATCACAGACAATGGTACCCAATTCGAAAGCGAAGAATTCCAGGACTTTTGTAGGCGATTCAAGATCCAAAAAAGCTTCTCAGCAGTGGCTCATCCGCAGACAAACGGGCAAGTGGAAGCAGTGAACAAAATTATCAAATCAACCATCAAAGAACAGCTGGAAAAAGCAAAAGGAGTTTGGGTCGATAAGCTGCCACTAGCACTATGGGCATACAGAACTACCCACAAGACTGCGACCGGGCATACTCCATTCTCTTTAGCATATGGATCAGAAGCCATGATTCCAGTGGAAGTAGAGGTCCCCTCACACAGGAGAATTCATTTCAACCAAGCTGAAAATGAAAAGTTGTAACTTGAAGCACTTGACTTGCTTGATGAAAAAAGGAAAGAGGCTGAGCTCAGAGTTGCAGCCCATCAGCAAAGAATATCCAGGCACTTCAATTCTAAAGTTCGCCAACGCAGCTTTGAGATTGGAGATCTAGTCTTGAAAAGGGTCATGACAGCAACAGGAGTGTTTGGGCCAAACTGGGAAGGGCCATACGTCATAGGCAAAAAACTTCTTGATGACACTTTCAAACTCACAACTGTCGAAGGAGATTCAATTCCGAGAGCCTGGAACAACAATCACTTGCGTCCATATTTTACTTAGAAGCTATGCTTAAATTTTTAAAATGATTATGGATGTATCATTCTTGTATTGTAAGCCATTGTAAAATCAGTGCGAAACAATAATAAGAACTATAAAGTGGACGTAGGCCCAATTCTTGGCCGAACCACTATAAACCTTGTGTCCTTACTATAAAATGCCTGTCTCATTTCGATGTGCATGTATCTTAAGTATATTTCTAAAATATCGATTTAATAATGCAGGCTATCAAAGCAAAGCTTACCTATTCAACACATCACAAGGCCAAGCGATTCCTACAAATCACTCAATAAGGAAATGTCAAGCCATAAAAATTTCAGATTCAATTCCTACATAAGAAGTGCTTTTCACAAACAGTTGGTGATTCCACCAAAGGGGCACCTTCGCGAAGTGAAGGTTCCAGGCCCTTGCTAACTGATTGCGATCGTTTCTGCAAACGAGCATCCAGTTAGGTAGCTTGCGTCTTCCCCGTGGATTCACATAATAATGAAATATGCTTCTCTGGAAAAAAGAAAAGCAAACAACTTGCAAAAGGAAGAAACATGTACTTGGAGATGATAACGAGGAATCGCTGAGGGGCAAATGGTGAAAAGACATGGGCAAGCAGACAGAAAAAAGCCAAAATGGAATCTTGTCTCTCAACCATAAAGGTTGGTGGAACCACTAAAGGGGCACCTTCCCGAAGTGAAGGTTCCAGGCCCTTGCTAGTTAATTGTGATCGTTTGTGCAAACAAACATCCAGTTAGGTAGCTTGCGTCTGCTCCGTGGATCCACTTAACTGTGAGATGCAACCTTCCTAGCGAGCCAAACAAAAAATCCCTCTTCGGAGGCACAAAAATAAAGCCCTCCAACGAGGCATGCCCAAATATGAAATGCATTTCGCCAAAAAGGTTGGTGGGGCCACCGAAGGGGGACCTTCCCGAAGTGAAGGCACAAGGCCGTTGCTAACAATAGCTTGCGTTTGCCAGTGGATCCATTTAACTGCGAAAAGTAACTTTCAGGCAAACAAAAAGCCCTCCAACGAGGCACGCCCAAAAATGAAATGCTTCTCACAAATGTTTGGTGGGGCCATCAAATGTGCACCTTACCGAAGTGAAGGCACCAGGCCCTTGCTAACAAAAGCTTGCGTCTGCCCGTGGATCCATTTAACTGTGAGAAGTAACTTTCTGGCAAACAAATCAAAGCCCTCTTCGAAGGCACGCTTTCCCGCGTAGAGGAATCCACTTCTCAAAAAATAAAAGTGACCATCTCCAAAAGTTGAGGTGTAAAAAAAAGAGAGAAAACTTCTCCAATACAGAGCACATTCTGCTAGAGTAGAATAATATTTCCTCAAAATGGAAGAATTATTCTCCAAAGTAAGAGTACAAGTCTCCTCAAAGTGGAAGAATTATTCTCCAAAGTAAGAGTACAAGTCTCCTTAAAGTGGAGAGGATTGCAATAAGCTGTGGTATGGGGGCAATATAATATAGATGCATTAATAAAAGTAACGCTCAAGCAACATACCACGAGCTCACTGCAATATCATGCAAGGAAAATAAAGAAACTTGTGTGATAAAAAGGAAAAAATGCACTTATAAATACAGATAAAAGTTTGTACAAGTATAGAGAATCATTTTATCCCATACTATAAAAATCTGTATACATGTGCAGGTTACAAAAAGCAGGGGCCGGTACCTGCACAATCTTCGGTCAATACAAGTCTTCAAATAAAAGCAAAAAAAGAAAAATAAGGAGGATAAATCCAGGCCCATTACTTCTTCTTCCCGCTGCTTTTGGAGCCCTCGTCTGGCCTAATGTTAACTTCTTGAGTCGGTAATGGTTAACTTCTTGAGTCGGCCTGAACAAGTCAGGGAAGAAGGAGAGAGGGGTGCAATTGGGTCCTCTTCCGCTTTCTCATCACCAGCAGAAGTGCCCTTCTTCTTCTTTGATATTCCATGCTTTCCCCTCTTCTTTGAAGAAGATTCGCTTCCCAGAGTAATAAGATCAATCGGCTTTGTATCATCGACAGTGAATTCCTATGGGGTCTTCTCGCCCACCACAAGCCTTCAGCTTTCTGCTCTTGTGAAGCGGCCGGGTCATCTAAGCCTTGAAGAGCTTCTATTTGTTCTTCTTGTGACCCCGGTTGAGAAGAAGAGAAGGAGTAACTTGAAGAGATGGAGGGGCAACTGCTGGAGGAGGCGAAGCTTGTACGACACTTGTTATTTTCACTACAAAAGAAGAAAAGTTAACATCAGTATTTCTCGCAAAGAGAGGAGATAGTGGCATGTCGGGGTTTAAGTAATAATCAAGAACTCCATCGAGCTCGTGTGAAGCAAACGAGTTGTCCACTTGAGCCGGATCAGTATTGAAGTTACCTGGAGAGGTTGGCGTTATCACGACGATTTCAAAATCTTGGGCTTCAGTCTCTTCTTAGGCCTTCCCTTCGGCATGAGCAGTTGTGATTTCAGTTTCGGCTTTGGCAGGAGGCGGGATGTGATAACTGGAGCCGATAATGTCGATGTTAATCAAAGCCGAAGGACAAGTTGGGTCGGTCAAAGGTGCCTATCGCAAATGCTCTCCTTCCGCCGCTACGGCTCGCTCCTTGGCAAGTTGCTCTTTCCCTTTGGCAAGGGTGGCACGACCCTCATCATCTAAATAATAAGCCTCAAGATCCTCCTCGGCATAGCCAGCGCCCCTAAGCATATCAACTGTTGCCTCCCATACTTCAGCTAGGGTTATCTCATACTTTGGGCCCAAAAATGAAAGACTGTCGCATCCCAAGACGCTATGAAGATAAAACTCAAATAGAGTAGAGCTGATGTTGGCCTTAGTCACTTCATGTGATTGTTCAGCTGCTGCTTTTCCAGCGATGGCCTCGTCATGCTCCTTTTCAGCCTTGGAAAGCAAGGCCTTTAGCATTTCAATCTCCAAGTCTTGGGAGTTAGTCTTCTCCCGCAACTGAGCAACATCATTGCGGTAATTTTCCACAATTTTCTGCTGCGCTCATGTTTAGCCTCAGCATCCCGTTGAGCAGCGTGGGCGTCCCTTACTTGCTTTTGAAGAACCCCTTCCTTTTGAGTATAAGAAGTGGAAGAGGTGGCAAGATCTTCTTTAAGCTTCTTAACTTCAGCTTCAAGTTTCTCGTTGTAGGCAGTGATGTTTTTCATCTCTGTATCATGCTGTTCAAGAACTTTTTTACCACTCAGATTTATCACTTTGCATGGTCAGCATGGCCTCGAGATTTAAGCGATTTACTCTCTGAAGCTCATCAACTAATTTTTGCCAGCTAGACATTCTTTCGATATCAAGCTTGAGGGCATTAAGATTTCTCAGCATGGCTTGCTTATCAATTGGAACCAAGTCCAGATCAAAGCGTACTCCTTTTAAACACCAATGTGGAAATCGGCTTTGGAGTGCAGGCGGAGGTCTCTCAACTTGATAAGGAGGCATATTAATGATTGATTGAATGTCAGCTCTTTGAAGGGCAGGGGAGCTAGAGGAGATGTCTATAGAAGTAGGAGCAGCGGGCACTTCGGAAACTTCAGATGAAGACTTTTCGCTTAGCTTGGCTCGCTTTCTTGGATCTTCGGCAATATGACTCTTCCCTTTATCGTCGTGAGACTTTCTATTACGGGAGTCATCGTCATGTCGGTCGTCTCTCCTTCCATAGCGCCCCTCATGATCCTGCCTCTCGCGAGCTTTCCTAGCTGCTCTTTCTTCATCAGTTTCCCTAGAGGCAGGAAGATAGCGCCTGAGGTCATAAGAATAGCGCCTCGCATAGCGCTGAAAGTCATCATAATATGAGCCGCTGCGTCCCATGGGAGTACCTGAAATTGAAGAAGAGATAAAATTTAGAAATCTTCAAAATAAACAAGCTAAGTGCGCATAATTGCCAAAAATCCTAAGTGTGTGTGACGTGTGAACTACGCGCGTCGAGCTACAAACCACTCTTCGACTTCGTAGTGATGTCGGATTTTGCAACAGGAGTCAACTCCTGGGTTGATGGAGTTGATCGCAAAACAAATGTCTCCTCAAGCTCAGAGGTGATGCTGTCATCTTTAAAAAGCACCTGGGAAGTCACCATAAGGTCGCTTAATCCCCCAAAGACATCATCACCACCGTGCCCAACAGAAGGGGTCACATTAGCAGTGCTTTCTTCCGCATGATTTACACTCTTCGTAGCAGAACTTTCTTTCCCAGCTCCCTCAGCTTCTCCAGCAGCCTTCCCGGAATTTTGAAGAAATTTTTCTTCTTTAATAACTAGGGGAAGTTTAGATAGTCCCGCACCGTCAACGGAACTAGAGAATTTCACTAATGAAGCCTCTACAATAGGTTCCTTCAGTGCGGATTCCTTTACGGAGGCTGGGGCATTTGGCGCCTCTTTTTGAGAACTGGGGGCATCACGGGACTGAATGGATCGAGAAGAGTGCAAGAGTCCAAATTGGTGCAAAACTCGTCCTTTAGCAGGAACTTAATACTTCTCTCCTCAACAGATACGACATTCAATCTTTCGAAAGTTGGTTTGTGACTAGAATCTTTGGAGGGAGGAGGAAGTGATGCAAAAGTAAAGCATGAAGTTAGCACTTGACGACTCGAATTTTGAAAGGCTCAGAAGTGAAATGAACAAAGATAGATAGCCTTACTTCCTACTCTCCAGATGTCGTAGAATCCCAGAGGGCAACGGACAAAAAAGAACTGATTTAAGAACCAATGAGCGCTCTCGAGCAGATCCGTAATCAACTTACGGTTTCTTGCACTCCTCACAAGAGTAATCGAAGGGTGATCTTTGTTCCTCCCGAATGAACACAAGTAGCATATCTCCTCGAAGCTTGGGAGGCGGTTAAGCATCCTCCTGAGTAGTACGCACAACCCCATCAAGATGGCATAGCCATTACGGTGCAACTGGAATGGAGAGATAGTAAGTCGAAGGAGGAGTGTTCTGAGAAGATCGTTGAAGGGAGGAATAGCTCCATTTAAACACATCTGAGGATTGACTGCAACGAAGCCAGGAGGCAGTCTATCGGCAGTGTCATTTACCCCGAGAAGCAGAGCATCCGTTTCAGCAATGCCGAATTGAATGCATAGTTGGCTGAAAGCTCGTTGACTCAATGAAGTTGAAACTCTTTCTGGAGGATTTTTTAAAGGGTCAGCTATTGGGAAAACTTCATCGGCCCGCTCTGCTATCTCTTCTTGCATTTGTTGAGAAGTCATTCTACACAAGGAACTGGATATTCAAATATGAAGGTGCACGTTTCCTAAAAGTGTGAACTGTTGTGCCAAACTAATAAAATGGCAAGCAAATATAACTGGAATTAAACTAGTTGGCGTTTGTCGATTATAAAGTTTCAGGGCTTGTTATTTTAAGTCCAAGTACAATGTTGATGCAAACAGATCAAGTTTAGTTGATTAGTTTAGCTTTTCTTTAATACTTCACTTGAACTTGTTAATTCATAGCATTTTGTTCACACAAATTCCCTTAAGTTGATTAGTCTTTATCGACTAATCTGTCATTCGAAGTGGGCAGTCATTGGCAGTATATTCGCCCTAGTTTTCTGCAAATGTTGTATTTAACAGGTTGTTAGCTTAAAAGTTAATGCAATCTGTGAAAAAGTGCAACAAATTCAAGCAGTTCAGTCAAGCAGTTCCACAGTCATGTTCCTATGAGCTAAAGCAAAGTCGCGGGTTAAATTAGGTCGCATGGACTCCTTAAATCACTCTGCTTTAAGCCATATGCTATTCTGGCAAGTTAAGTCGCAAGCAAGATAATTCGCAAGCAAGTTAAGTTGCAAGTCAGTTAGGTCGTGCGATTCACGTTCAAACCGATAAGCCTTAGGTCGTTCGAAGCTCCTACGCCGGTCAATTCCTCACTCTCCTTACCCCCTAGCTCCTCTTCATTAAACAATTGCCAAACTCACGAACTCGCTAACTCGTTAATTTATGACCCGATAAACCATTATCATCTCCGTAATAGAATCCATCATCTTTCTACATCGCAAAATCACCCAAAACCGATTCAAATCACTTCAGCTCCATCATGGATCCAATGCACTGCTGTGTTCTCGCGAATTACAATGACAACGCGTTCAATGACGACCAAAAATCAATCGTAGCATAATTATGGCGAAACACAACACATGAAATTGGATTAGGGTCAGAAAAAGGGGGATTCGCGATTCGACAGTGATCGTGGTTGGATAATGATCGGATTCACTTACGTGGTGTGATGATGAAAATGATCAACGGCCGGTTAGCTAGAGTTCGTCTTCGAGAGCTCGAAGAATTCTTCAATGGAGGGTTTATGTGTTAGAGCAGGTGAAGAGTAGAAGGAGCAATAAGCGACTTATATACAGGGGCAATGAAACACGAACCGACACGAACGACCTAGTTTTCTCATAAGTCGCTCACGACCTAGCGACTCAGGATGGCACGAGTTAAGAGGTATCGGAGCACACGACCTAATCCTTAGGCGTATACTTCGAGGGCCAAGTGTTAACACCACTCCTTTTCGCGACCTAGCAACCTACATGACTCAACGAACTAGTGACCAAACGACCCAGCGACCCATAGCGGGAAACGACCCAGCGACCTACAGCAGGGAATGACCTACCGGCCTAAAGCACAAAGCGACTCAACTACTTAAGAAGCTCTAGCGACCTAAAGACCCCTACGACTCAACGGGCTAACGACCTAAAGTATCAAAGTAGTTCAACATGGCAACAGCCTAACGGGTTAAGGAAAAAGCAACCTAACGAGTTAAGGAAGAGCGAAGCCGCATGCACACTGCCTCTTCTATTAGGTCGCTCACGACCTAAACAAGCCGAGATAACATCTTTGCTACACATGCTAAGCCCCTCACGACGTATATCTCGTCCAAAATGGATCCATTAAGTCGCTAACGACTTAAGCTACCACCGGATGACTCTTAGGCCGCAACTCCTTAGGTCGCCTACGGCCTACGCCATACGACCTAACTCCGAAATTCCCCTATAAATACTCCACCTATTCCACTTTGGGAAGGGACTTTTCGACCTTTCACGAATGCCAAGACTCTGTCGTTTCACAACTTCTACAACACTTCAAACTCCAAAGACACTTCAAGGAACCTTAATAGAAGATGAAGTTCATTCAACATGAATTCAAAGAGCTTTCTTGCATCAAAGTTCTAACTTCTTGTTTTAATGGTGTTGTAATTGGAGAATTATTGTAAAGCTTGTAATCAAATCAATATGAGAAAAGATTAAGTGGACGTAGGCTTGACTTTGAGCCGAACCACTATAAAAACTGTTGTCTCTTTGCTATTTTCTTCTTACTTTTAGTTCCCGTACCAACGGGCGGTGCTTTCGCTATAACTCAACACACACCGGGGTGTTAGCGTATATTTAGCGTTAACACACATATGTCCGACTTAAACAAGCCGGAATGTAGATAATCAATAGGGTTAAATAAGAAAAATAAGAAGAGAAGAAGAAAACAAAACATACAATCTCACAGCAGAAACGATAAAATATAATAATCAAATAAACAATTCATAAAGCTGTTTACTATACATATGATTATAATCTATACACCTTTATCAGAGTTATGAATACACAACAAGAAGAAATAATCAATGCAGCAACATAGCAAGATACAGGGTATAATAATAATAATAGTAATATACCAAAAATCCGTCTTTATCCTCCAAAGAATAGTCTTCAATACACTGGAAACAAACCCAGGACCTACCCGAGAATAATAAAAAGACAAAACACTCGAGTCAGGACTAGAATACTCTTATGTAATCAAATCAATCTCATAAATATGAATGCAATAACGTAAGAGATGTTACGGGATTTTCCATCTCCTAAGGATCCGTTAAACTATTTATATATAATAGTATACGCTATAAAAGATAATGTCTATTGGTAAAATATATATCAAAATGGCGTTAAGGCTTTACATTGATCCACCTTAACACATTTTTGCAGTTTTAAACCAAAATCGTAATGGTCTCGTATAGGTATAAATATGATAAGGCACATGAGGCAATGCCTAAGGTAGGATTCTACCAATTTACCCTTTCAGGCTGGTCGTAACGCATCCGTGGCCAACCGCGACAATCAATCCAAACGACAAATAAGGTGCATCCATCGAATCCGAAACCACAATAGTAATACGAGGGATCAACGTCGCTAGAGGTAGCTAACCTCAATGGCTAGACATAGGCTCATGTTTTAGTCGTTTTAATTATGACACGAATGTCAGGGCTATCCATCATCCTTCTCTTACTTCATTCCAATAAATGTCGCCAATTCAACCACTACATTGTGGATATCATCCACCACGTATCGGTTGTCAAAGTGGTTCCAATATTGGCAGAGAGTATGGCAATAAGAGGCCCCGGTCTCTTTAACAACCAATCGTCATTTTACACACTGATTGGTTCTTTTACATTTCGAAAACCATTTGCACTTAATATCAAAATATCATATTCGTTTCAAAATCAAATCCATCATAAATTCAAATTTATCAATTTTGCCCGATAAATCAATTTCACTTTTAAAATTTGATTCGAATTCGATTTAGGTTATAAATTTCACTTTAAGCTAGTTCATACTTAAATCCAAGATTTAAATATAAACAATTTACCCATTAACCAGTTTGATTTTTAGAAAATAGTTTAAATAGTTTAAAATAGTCAAATAGTTAAAAATAGTTTAATAGAAATAATTTGAATATAAAAATAGTTTATATAATAAAATAGTATGCAAAAATCAAAATAGTTTGAATATTTAAAGAATATAGATTTTAAATAATTTACAATAAAATACTCGATTTGAAATAATTCCAAAGTCAAACCGGTCAACTTCTCAATTTCCAACACAAATCAATTTCACATTCCATTTCGAATTAATCGATTCTATTCTGATCCCAACTTGAATAATTTCGATTCCATACAAATTTCTTTCAATTCAGAAATTTCTTCCAATTCCAATTTCCATTTCCAATTTAATTTAAATCTCAATTAAAAATTAACTTCCATTTCCAATTCCAAATCAATTTAAATTCCAATTTCAAACTAACTTACACTCCAATTTCAAATTAATTTAAGTCCCAGTTTCAAATTAATTTTAATTCCAACTTTAAATTTATTTCCAATTCCAGTTCCAAATTTGATTTCAAAATATCGATAAACACATAAATCAAATTTACTTTCAATACCAAATTTTTAAATCCAATTTTTCAATTATAATTTGATTCCAAACTCAAAATTTGAAATATCATTTCATATCATTTTTTTATAAATATTCGAAGTTCGGAGAAAAGTTAATCTTTTAAAGCCAATCCATTTCTGAAATTTACGACATATTCCGTTATAACTTAAAATTTGAACTTCGATTAATTTAAAAAAAATCTCATTTGTCAAGTTTAAATTCCGATATTTCGAATTCCACTTCAAAATAATTCAATTTCCATAAATTTTATTTTATTCTTAACATCAATTTATTTAAATAATTTCAAAACAACTTTTAAAATCAATTAATTTAACAAACCTGGTGTCTGTATATAATTTTCTAACCTATGGCCAAGTGGATAATTATTTCAATTTAATTTCAAGGATGGATATATATATATATATAATTTCAATCCAAAATAAATGTCATAGGTATATATCATTTTAACCTATTTCTTAATTTATTCGAAATAATTAACTTTACAGTTTTATATACTGTAAATAATATACAAGATCATAACAGGATATATTTAACATAAATAAACATACAAAATATCAACCAATAACATCCATCCCAACCAATCATCCAACAATCAATAAAATTCTCAATAATTCCTTAATTATCAATTATGGGTATTTTACGGCAACAAAATTCTAATCCAATTTAACTGTCAATTCAAATTCTGTCAAATTAAATTCAAATGTCCATTTAAATGTTAACTCATTTATCTAACAAATATCAATAAATTCAATTTACTCTAGGATATAAATTTTTGCTAACATAAGAATATATTAATAAAATGCAAGCGTATGAAACACTTACCTCTTTTTTTTTGAAACTAGAAATAATTTCAGCTTCAAATAAAATCCAGCTTGATCCTAAATTGTTGATGATATCAATCCGCATCCTCAGCAACTCGTAGGAGAGGATTACGATTTAATCACTATAAAGGTAAATACATTTTTATTAACACAAAAAAACTAATAAAATTATTATCGTTACCTTTCCTCTCACGTACAGACATCCTCCTTCCTCTTCATCTGATACTCAAGACTTCAATCCCTTTTTTTTATGCTTGCCTACCTCGCTAACACCACTCCCTCTTGATTTGAAATCGCGTCGTCGACCACCCTGTTCTGCCGCCTCCACCGAGCTCACGACCCACGCCCTAACCATCTCCACTCGCTCGCGCACGAAAGTCGTCGAACCCACTACCTTCGACTCCGCTACAAAAAGCGCGCACCCAAACCTTGCAACGCAAAGACGACATCACCCCTATCGCGCTCCGATCCCCTCACCATCGCGACTACGATCGCCATTTTTTTCCTCTTTTTTTTTCTAATTCGATCTACTTGTTCTTTTTTTTTTAATTTGAGATGCTGTTTGTTTTTTCTTTTTCTTTTTTGTCAATTTGAGGCCGCGATTTCAGTTTGAGGAAATGTAGGAGGGTGCAAGAGATACGGCTAAAATAAAGGAAGTGGGTTTGAATAATATCATTTTATTTATATATATTATAACTTAAATTATAAAATATCTTACTATAACCGTCCGAAATTCCGAACCCCAAATGAAATGTACTGCCAGGCGTTCATAATATTTTACCCCAGTTTTGAACACAATGAAACTAATCCCGAGGTCTAATTGATCATATGTGAAAGATAGCTTTCCAGACCGAATTATTTTAATTAGATTTGAAACTGAATTTCTATGCGTTTCAAGCTCACACGGTCAAACGACAAGTCTGGTCGCTACGAAACTTGAAACCAATAATAATTTACTATTATGGATCCGATGAATCTCATTTCGTCGAAATCCGATATAGTGGCTAAAATGGCTATTTTTAAAATATAAAATTTCAAAATTTTAAATTATCCATATTTAAATCCAATTTTATATGTTAGCCATCGTCATTTCGTATTTTTCATAGAAATTTAAATAAATTTCTGATATCAGTTTCAATCATTTTAAATCCGAAATTAAATTATCCAAATAATTTCTAATATTAAATTTTAAACAATTGAATTATCCAATAAATCAATATTAATAAATCATTGAATCTTTATTTTTAACCATCTTTATCCAATAATTTCAATAAATTTTAATACTCTAAAATAGCCGAAAATATGGATCGTTACAGACTCTATCATACAATAGAAATAAAAATACATAAATACATCTTGCCCATCTAGCTCCTCTCTAGCTCCAAAGTATCTTGCCATACCCAGGAAAAACATTCTCCGTCTGACCCGAGCATTTCATGGAATAAAAATTGGGTCAGTTTGGTAAACCAACATGAGTAAAACTCGATAACAAGTAACAACCAAACTGATTTCTACATTTGAAATTTTTTCAAACAAAGGGTATCTCGTAAGACTACACCGTACATAAAAATGGATGGGCTTTTACCTTATAACAACCATAACATTTTATTTAAAAATCCAGTGATATTATCACAGTGTCTAGGTTTAAAGTAAATAGATAAAATAGCAGAAATGCTTGCATCTCACATTCCAATATACCAGGCTCTACAATCAAAAACGTAAGGCACGTATTGGTGATTGGATTCCAAATAATGATCGGGCTACTGGAATACTGCTTTTCATAGTACACCGCTAGAAAAATGTACCAAGGTCATACCTAGTGACCCCTACCAACACAGAACTGGCATAACCCTTGCTTGATAGTACTGAATATATCATCACCCCAGTTGCTTTGCAACTTTTATTCGAGCGCTCCCTTGTACACAAATTCATTGATGATTGTGTATATATCAAGAAGGCTGATGATATACCCTAATGGGTATGACCTACATATCCCTACTGCATATCCTCGATTTTAGTCCTTTTCGGTTAATGAGGCATGAGGCTATGTTTTACCTTTTTGGATAGCGATCCATTTTTGAATGCTAATATTGCTCTCCAAGCATCAATGTAGTGCAAGCATTCATCCATACAAGTTCATTCTGGTCTGAATGAAACCGAAGGCACTAACTCTACTACATCTATTTTGGAATCACCCTCAGGATTAGTAATGGTAGCTCTTTCAATTCAAAGAGAACCATCTTTAATAATCATCAAGATGTCTTCCACTCGAACGTACATGTTAGTTCGGAGTAGTTTTTGGATATATGAATTCGACTACGGTATCTCCGTACCAACAACCGATAATTTCAGGTTGACTCATTCCCTTTTTTTTGAAAGTAAGTATTCTAGTCCTTGTCGGAAACTGTGACGACCCGCCATTCTACTACCAGAAAGACGTATCATCATTAAGAAAAGAAAGAGGTAGAAGTGGAAAAGAAAGAAGAGAAAGGAACAACAACAACAGAATCTCACAGCGAAACGAAACAAAATATAATATATCTCATAAATATTTCAAAGTTTTTACATATATCAGAGTTATACAATATCAATACATATGACAACCATACATACATCTATCACTATATGCATCAGAGGTACAGTACGTCTCAACTAACACAGCGGACTACATATATATATATATAGCTATATATGTCTGGAACCTCCTGCTCCAAGCTCCTCCAGAAATCAAGGTCCATAACCTATCACTTGGCTACTCATAAAAATTTGAGTACCCAAGAGTTTATGAAAACACAAAATATAAACTCCGGGTCAGACATGGGTCTGGTATGAGTAAACGATTTAAAGTTGTTTAACTTTGAAAACATTTGAAAACAAAGGTATCACATAAGACTCCCCACAAATAAATACGGGTAAGTTTTTACCTTACGCTAACCAAAACATTACATAGGAAATCCAGTGGTATTATAATAGTGTCTAGGGTTTTCAAGTAAATAGGAAATAGCCGAAATTGTTACATGATTAAATTCCAGCTACTAGCCACAAAAGTGGGTAATAAAAAACAAAACCGTAGGGTCTCGTAGGGTAAATGGATTTCCAACAATGGCAGGGCTACTGGGGTACCGCCCGTCACAGTACGGGGTCTAGATCACCGTACCGAGGATCACTCCCGACCCCCTGCTACACAAGGCCGGAACCTTTCCTTACTGAATAGTCCCGAACAAGATAAACCCCGCAGTTGGCGTGACCAACCGCTCACTAAGCCGAAATATGTAAGGGACATCTAGACAGGGGAAATATCTTGTCCTGCTTGGGCATGACCCACCTAACCTTGCTGCATCTCCCCTGTTTTAGCCATTACCGGTCGATGAGGCTTGAGGCTGCGATTACCTTTAAAGAACATATCACTTAGAATGCTCATCGTCCGCCTGACGATGTGCTGAAAGCATTCAATCCATACAAGTTCGTTCCGGGTTCGAAAGAAACCGAAGGCATTATCTCGTTACACTCGTTTTGGAATCACCCTCACAGTCAACGACGATAACTCGTGCATTCTAAAAAAACATCTCGATCTTCATTTCATAATTCACGACTTAACGTTTAAATTGGATCGATTTGGTTTTCGGAGAATCAAATTTGATTCTTCCGATCCCGGTCTCGTCGAATCCAACCGCCATTTTAAGGGGTAAGTTGTCTAATTTAGTTAAATAGTTTAAATAATTTAAATTCAACAATTGAATTATCATAGCTTTTATCACAGATAAAACATATACAATCATCATAGATATAACACAGCATACCATAGAGTAATATAGAATATCATCACATAAATATCACAATCAGATATTCAACACAACAGTTCATAAGCATTACCTTTAAATCTTATTTGTAGTTAATTCAATTTAGAATTAATTACCTGAGAGTTAATCACTTAACTCTGTTTAATTTATCATTAATTATTATTTAATTATTATTCATTTCACATTGTTGGATTAATGTTTTCTCAATTAATCATTAAGTCTTAATTACATAATCATTTAATTTCACACTATCATTTACTTAATTACTCCTTAACCCAGTTATTTACTTTAATTAATAATTTAATTAACAGTCTTAATTATTAATCAAACTTAATTAACCATTAATTAATGCTAATTACTTACTTAACCATTTATTAATTTTTAATTAAATTACTCCATTAATTAGCTATTTATTATTTAGACATTGACTTTAAGTAATTAATTTCAAATTTACCCCCTTTCCTTAATTATTTATTCGATTTCTGGATATAAAGTGATTACTCCCAATCACTACTCAACATTAATCAATCTATCGCTAATTACGATTTAAAAGTAATTGTTTTTAATTCCTTTCTAAAATAATTTATTTATATTATATGTCCAACATAATTAAACATGTGAAAGTCTTTCTTTAGATCTTGATAATCAATTATAGAATTAAATACAACTTCAATTATTAGTTAACTTAATACTTAATTTAAATAATCCCCATAATTAAAACAGCAGCTAAGAATTTGAAACATTGTAAAACATTAATTTTATAATTAAACTAGTATTAAATCCTATCTTAATTTTGTTAAACACTTCCACCTATTTATATTTTAAAACAGCAAATTAACATACCCGAGACCTCCCCACTAAAACCCAAGGACTTCCCTACAAAAAACTCGAGGCCTCCCCTATTCAGACCCGAGTGGCACTTCATGCTATCCATCCTTTCCCGAAACCTCCCTGTACACTCGTCTTCTCCCCTTTCTTATTTTATTTTTTTCTTATTTTATTTAACTATAGGTTAAAGCTTAGGCTGGGTAAAAATAAAAACCACAGCAGGCTACTCTCTCACAATCGAAGTCCAACCCGAAGATTACCTCCCACTCGCTCGAGTAATACTCGCGACCCCCCTACATCAAGGCCTGACACCAAAATCACCGCTGCCGTGAACGTGCACGGCAGCACGACCCAACTCCGGCAGCCACCCTCCATCTCAACAAGGCGCATATCACACCCAGATCGAATCCCAAACCCAAACTGCAACCAAAATTTCGAATTCAAAAATTTAGGCCTACAGCTGAAAACTGTAACTAACCCCCTCCACAAAATGCCACACCGCCGCCACTTCAGCCACCTGCAACACCCTAGCCCTTGCCCACTCGATGACATCACGATAAACAATCAGCCTCCAGGAGCTCGAGCCACTCGATGGTGTTATGTTGACGTTCTCGATTCGAAACAGAGATGGGTAAAAACATGATTTCAAACCCTAAATGGATCTCCCACTCTAAACTCAGGCAACATAAAAATTTCCTGATAATTTTCATGGAACAATAAAGGTTTGAACTTGCTCCAAGCCGATTCTCATCATTTATTATTGTTTCAATTTCGTGAAATTGATGAAGTTACAGTTTTTTATTCATATATGAACCGCTCTTAAAACACTAATATAAAAATCCTCATTTTCTTTTTGAAAATCATAAATTTCACCAAGCTTTCAATCTATAAACTTGAATTAGATTTTATAGCCGTTAAATTTTCATCAATAATCTAAATAAAACAAAATAACTAGAGTTTGAACCAAATGTGCAATCTGTACCAAATCTCAAGAAATACAGAACATCACAAATCATATGCAAATTGAACATATACAAACCAGTTTACCAAATGAAGTTTGAACTATTTAAATTAACTAATTTTTTTGTTCTTTAAATTAGGTTTACTCACCTACGATTCAACAGAGGGTAGTTCAGTTTCTAGATGAACACAGTTTTGATCTTGTTTCCCAGCCTTCAAGCTTTGAATTTCAACTCCAATCCTTGAATGTTGTTGATGTTGAACAAGCTTGTTTGTATTAAGCCCAAGTTGCAGTTTTGTTTTCTTTTTCTTTTTTTTGAACGAACTGAAATATAATATGATATATATATATAGGGAGAATATAGGCTGAAGACATGTTGCAATAGATTTTTTTTATGTACTTGAAATATATATTATTATTTTTTGGTACTAGAGATTTTTATTTCCAGGTTGTAGGCTGATAAGATTTGTTTGTGTGCCCCATTAATTAGTTTTGTCTTGTATATATTATCATACTTATCTTTATATATTTTCTCAGTTTAGTTCAATTTGATTTTAAAAGCATATTGAGCTTTATATTACCCTACCTTATGGTTGAAGCTTCTTCATTCATATATATTTTTAAAAGGGTGCAGCCTGACTTGATTTTTTTATATGGGCAGATTTTCCTGGTTGAAGTGTACAGGTTTGCATACATTTAAATTGACAAATTGTTGGCCGAGAGGAAATCAAGTACAAGTTTTTGTTCACCAAATATGTTACATACTTATTATGTCTGTCAGTTCTTAAATATTGTATGCAGACCTAGCTTTGCAGGTTAAAGTTTGGCTTGAGAAAGAAGACATGTTTATACATATATTCATTTTGTTTTGTTATTATGTTACTTGTTTTATTAACTTCTAGAATTTCTAGTCTGGCCTTGCAGTCAAACTCTGTCATATACATGAACGTATTATTTAAATATCTGGTACGTTATTATGCTATTTCTAGCTTGCAATTTGTTCATACATATTTGTCAGGTTTACTCTATGCTTTGCAAGCAACACTTGGTCTTACAAATGAAGATATGTTTACATATATATTTGTCTTATTATTATTTCTTGTATTCATATTTGTATTTAACTATGACAAACAATATTTGAGTTATGTTCAACATGGAGATTTATATTTGCTCCATACATTTATTTATATTCTTATGTTAGCTACCAATTATTAGATCATATACATGTGTTTGACTTATATTTATTTTGAACATTATCATATATCTGTATGTTATCACTTATATTGTTAGAATTAGAATTAAACATTATCATCTATAGATACTACTATCAAATGTTAACCAAAAGAAAGTATTTTAATTTAATAATGTATGATAAATATTATAAGGAGATTTATTTTAAATTTCAAACATTATTATTCATAGGAATTATTTATACTAAATATAAACAAAGTAAAGTATTTTAATCAAATTATATAAGATAAATTTTATTGAGATGCTTATTTCAAATTTCCAAATCCCTTTTTAAAATATAGTTTATATAAGTAAATAACAATAAATCCCAAGATCACATTCATTTTAATATGATCAATTTACATTTTATATTTAATTAGATTAATCATTTATTAAAATAACCGGGGCCGAAATCCAGAGTCGTTACATTCTTCCCCCCTTAAAAGAATTTCGTCCCCGAAATTTTAAACAAAGATAATTTAAAAGCTGTTATACCAACCATTCAACATAGATACCATTCATACATTAGCAAACAACCAAACAGTCTATCCTTAACTAACAACACTAGTTATCCGAACACAAAGGATAAATTTCCCTAAAGTTATTGAGAGTTTGTCTCTCGATTACCAATAATCCAAACTGGATTCCTGACCACAGTTAAATTTAATTCAACCTTCAAATTCCTGAATTACCGGTTTAACAACAATGAAGAATCACGAACCAATTTCTAGGATGGGATATACGGAATACACAATAAATTCCAGATATCCACTCTGGCAATTCAATACTGAAATCTACAGTATCATTTCTTTCCAAATTTTATTGCCCTCTTTACAGAATTTCAATATTTTTACAACCAAGCCCGTACGATGTACATATACCATTCGTACGCAATATCAAATGCGATCACTTGCTCGATCACACAATTTCACTTCCGAACTAGTATCGTCCACCCGACTTCCTAGTACGGACACAGAACTGGTTTCTTGATCAGAACTGTCATTCTCCTTGCATAGCCCCAACTATGATAGAGAATTTCTCAGAATCTATCAAAATCCAAATCCATGGTTCGTCGTCGAAAATCGAGTGAAAAATCGGTTCGTCGTCGAAAATCGAGTGAAAAATCCTAATTTGGATCGATATACTATCTCGAAATTCTGTGCTCGAATCTGGATCAAATTATCATGCGAATAAAATAATATACATTCATCCTACGTATTAATATTCATTGATTATCAACTATATCAATTTTCTTTTATTCACATTATCCTGATTCTATCCACTTGGAATAATTCTCAATATCAAATTTTACTTAATAATTTTACCTTTCATTTCTTACGCTTAATATAAGCATTATATATGCTTTTATATTATTACTCTGCCACTTAAGCCTTAATCGTCTTATTTAAATCCGAATTATCAATTCCATATGAATTCAACTTTTTTAACTCTGAATATTGAACCTTTATTGACTATCTCCATTTATAACTGATTCCTATTATTATTTTTAAATTAGTTTCATTCATTAGTTTACTTATAGTTTTCAAATTCTGAAAACTTCGACATATTCTTCATTTGTTTAACATTACATATTTCCATAAGCACATATGTAAGGTTCTAATCCTCAACACAATTAATTTCAATCAATTCTCAAACCATTCCCTTTTAATTAAAGTGATTTACACTTGCTTGCTTAGACATATAATCCATTTGAGCAAAACAAACTCATATTCAAAATCGTCCTATTTTGCTTCCAATAATTCATAGAACTTTATCTAATCTTGTTTACTTCAAAACAACTCATTTCTTATGCGATTCAACAATATCATTGTGAATAGATAATCACTTAAGCTTTATAACAAATTTTAAATTGATTCCAATCCCCATTTAAATTATTCACAATCCTTTCATTGCATTTTCTTTCATTACAAACTTTTGATTTCCAAACCATTTTACTAAACTCGACAACCAGTGTTTTAAATAATCATTTCACAATTTACTTAAGTCATTTATTTTCTTCAAGCTGTTCCACCTAACAACTTAGATTTATTATATTTCACCAATTTCCATTCAAATCTTTGATTTGATTTTCCTTTAATCAAATCACAATTATTTACTGATTAGTTTATTCTTTTATCTACTCTTAAATTTACATGAACAATTTATTTTTGAGTTTATAATAAAGTCATTTAATTGATGCTTGAATTAGATTTGTTTAAAACTCACACCAATTCTATTCTAATTCAATTCAATACTTACTTTGGTTTACATTTACTTATTTACATAAGAATTTTATTTCATTCAATTTTATCTACATTCAAATTAAATTTTATTCTAACTCAACTTCAGTTAAATTTATCTACTTACCATTCTTTTAAATTTTATTTCTCACTATATTCGCTCAGAACTTATTTGTTTCCTTAAAAGTATATATTGCTCATTTGAGTCATTTCATCTTATAATCACAATTTCAGATTATATATATATATATATATATATATATATATAACCCTTAAAGTATAAATTTCATTCTGTCATTACAATTATCTTCCTTTCCAGTTTTTATATCCAATTAAGTTCATTTTGAACTTCAATTTAACTTATCTCAGGTTAACCTCCAATATGTTTCTTATCTTCATTTACTTAAGTTAAATTTTAATTCCGGGATTACAATTCCCGATTCTTCTTATTAATATCAACTTTACTTTATAAATCCAATAGTTGATTTGTTCAAACCTTTCACATTATTAATTAGAATTCTTAGAATTCAAATGCATGGCTTTCATTTCCAAAACCATTTTGAAATGATAACTACACATACCCACGTGGTATATCAAATCAAATTTCCAAATTCCAAACACTTGTTTTCACCAAAAATTTTTTTCTCCTTTTGAAAATTTCTAAAACAACTTATATACCCAACAAGCCCAAACAATATCCTGATAGCAATCCATCACTTTAGAAACTCGAAAATGAATACTAATGATGTGGCCATCATCATCAGGATTATTTTCCAGCGACTGAAGTGTGTTCAGTGCTTTCTTATTTCCACAAATTTTCCCAAAATAATTTCCATTCAACAATATTTTTCAAAACAATATTTCAAGAAAAACATTTCAAACATTCCCAAGATTTTAAATTCCCAAATCCTTTTGTTTAAATACTTCAAATTTCCGGGACTTAAATTCTGTTTAACCAAATTTTAGTTATATTCCATTTTATTTAAAATCATTCTTAAATAATTTTATTTGGTTATAAACCACTCACATTTAAATTTTTATTTGACTGTACTATTAACAATCAAACATCCAAGTATATATAGTTATTTCAGAAAAATATGTCTTTTATATCAAAATATAATTTTGGGTAAAATTATTTTATTTACCCTACCTTTAAAAACAATATTGTGTCGGTCTACCATGTTTAAGAGTTTAGAAATCCCTATCGATGAAATGGCGTCCCACACATCGACCAGAATCCATAAACACTCAACAGATAAATCAACACAATATAAAAATAATTTTATATTCACTAACAAATACGCGCTCATATCTATTAATACACTCAAACTCATTTCAGAGTACTACTGACTCTATTCCATGAGTAATTCCTACCAGAGCCAAGGTTATCACCAACCTACGCTCTGATACCAACTGTGACGACCCGCCATTCTACTACCAGAAAGATGTATCATCATTAAGAAAAGAAAGAGGTAGAAGTGGAAAATAAAGAAGAGAAAGGAACAACAACAACAGAATCTCACAGCGGAACGGAACAAAATATAATATATCTCATAAATATTTCAAAGTTTTTACATATATCAGAGTTATACAATATCAATACATATGACAACCATACATACATCTATCACTATATGCATCAAAGGTACAGTACGTCTCAACTAACACAGCGGACTACATATATATAGCTATATACGTTTGGAACCTCTTGCTCCAAGCACCTCCAGAAATCAAAGTCCATAACCTATCGCTTGGCTACTCATAAAAATTTGAGTACCCAAGAGTTTATGAAAACACAAAATATAAACTCCGGGTCAGACATGGGTCTGGTATGAGTAAACTTTTTAAAGTTGTTTAACTTTGAAAACATTTGAAAACAAAGGTATCACGTAAGACTCCCCACAAATAAATACGGGTAAGTTTTTACCTTACGCTAACTAAAACATTTCATAGGAAATCCAGTGGTATTATAATAGTGTCTAGGGTTTTCAAGTAAATAGGAATAGCCGAAATTGTTAAATGATTAAATTCCAGCTACTAGCCACAAAAGTGGGTAATACAAAACAAAACCGTAGGGTCTCCTAGGGTAAATGGATTTCCAACAATGGCAGGGCTACTGGGGTACCGCCCGTCACAGTACGGGGTCTAGATCACCATACCGAGGATCACTCCCGACCCCCTGCTACACAAGGCCGGAACCATTCCTTACTGAACAGTCCCGAACAAGATAAACCCCGTAGTTGGCGTGACCAACCGCTCACTAAGCCGAAATATATAAGGGACATCTAGACAGGGGAAATATCTTGTCCTGCTTGGGCATGACCCACCTAACCTTGCCGCATCTCCCCTGTTTTAGCCATTCCCGGTCGATGAGGCTTGAGGCTGCGATTACCTTTAAAGAACATATCACTTAGAATGCTCATCGTCCGGCTGACGATGTGCTGAAAGCATTCAATCCATACAAGTTCGTTTCGGGTTCAAAAGAAACCGAAGGCATTATCTCGTTACACTCCTTTTGGAATCACCCTCACAGTCAACGACGATAACCCGTGCATTCTGAAAACACATCTCGATCTTCATTTCAGAATTCATGACTTAACGTTTAAATTGGATCGATTTGGTTTTCGGAGAATCAAATTTGATTCTTCCGATCCCGGTCTCATCGAATCCAACCGCCATTTTAAGGGCCAAGTTGTCTTATTTACTTAAACAGTTTAAATAATTTAAATTCAACAATTGAATTATCATAGCTTTTATCACAGATAAAACATATACAAGCATCATAGATATAACACAGCATACCATAGAGTAAAATAGAATATCATCACATAAATATCACAATCAGATATTCAACACAACAGTTCATAAGCAATTACCTTTAAATCTTATTTGTAGTTAATTCAATTTAGAATTAATTACCTGAGAGTTAATCACTTAACTCTGTTTAATTTATCATTAATTATTATTTAATTATTATTCATTTCACATTGTTGGATTAATGTTTTCTCAATTAATCAATAAGTCTTAATTACATAATCATTTAATTTCACACTATCATTTACTTAATTACTCCTTAACCCAGTTATTTACTTTAATTAATCATTTAATTAACAGTCTTAATTATTAATCAAACTTAATTAACCATTAATTAATGCTAATTACTTACTTAACCATTTATTAATTTTTAATTAAATTACTCCATTAATTAGCTATTTATTATTTAGACATTGACTTTAAGTAATTAATTTCAAATTTACCCCCTTTCCTTAATTATTTATTCGATTTCTGGATATAAAGTGATTACTCCCAATCACTACTCAACATTAATCAATCTATCGCTAATTACGATTTAAAAGTAATTGTTTTTAATTCCTTTCTAAAATAATTTATTTATATTATATGTTCAACATAATTAAACATGTGAAAGTCTTTCTTTAAATCTTGATAATCAATTATAGAATTAACTACAACTTCAATTATTAGTTAACTTAATACTTAATTTAAATAATCCCCATAATTAAAATAGCAGCTAAGAATTTGAAACATTGTAAAACATTAATTTTATAATTAAACTAGTATTAAATCCTATCTTAATTTTGTTAAACACTTCCACCTATTTATATTTTAAAACAGCAAATTAACATACCCGAGACCTCCCCACTAAAACCCGAGGACTTCCCTACAAAAAACTCGAGGCCTCCCCTATTCAAACCTGAGTGGCACTTCGTGCTATCCATCCTTTCCCGAAACCTCCCTGTACACTCATTTTCTCCCCTTTCTTATTTTATTTTTTTCTTATTTTATTTAACTGTAGGTTAAAGCTTAGGCTGGGTAAAAATAAAAACCACAGCAGGCTACTCTCTCACAATCGAAGTCCAACCCGAAGATTACCTCCCACTCGCTCGAGTAATACTCGCGAACCCCCTACATCAAGGCCTGACACCAAAATCACCGCTGCCGTGCATGTGCATGGCAGCACGACCCAACTCCGGCAGCCACCCTCCATCTCAACAAGGCGCATATCACACCCAGATCGAATCCCAAACCAAACTGCAACCAAAATTTCGAATTCAAAAATTTAGGCCTACAGCTGAAAACTGTAACTAACCCCTTCCACAAAATGCCACACCGCCGCCACTTCAGCCTCCTGCAAAACCCTAGCCCTTGCCCACTCGATGACATCACGATAAACAATCAGCCTCCAGGAGCTCGAGCCACTCGATGGTGTTATGTTGACGTTCTCGACTCGAAACAGAGATGGGTAAAAACATGATTTCAAACCCTAAATGGATCTCGCACTCTAAACTCAGGCAACATAAAAATTTACTGATAATTTTCATGGAACAATAAAGGTTTGAACTTGCTCCAAGCTGATTCTCATCATTTATTATTGTTTCATTTTCGTGAAATTGATGAAGTTACAGTTTTTATTCATATATGAACTGCTCTTAAAACACTAATATAAAAATCCTCATTTTCTTTTTGAAAATCATAAATTTCACCAAGCTTTCAATTTATAAACTTGAATTAGATTTTATAGCTGTTAAATTTTCATCAATAATCTAAATAAAACAAAATAACTAGAGTTTGAACCAAATGGGCAATCTGTACCAAATCTCAGGAAATACAGAACATCACAAATCATATGCAAATTGAACATATACAAACCAGTTTACCAAATGAAGTTTGAACTATTTAAATTAAATAATTTTTTTTCTTTAAATTAGGTTTACTTACCTATGATTCAACAGAGGGTAGTTCAGTTTCTAGATGAACATAGTTTTGATCTTGTTTCCCAGCCTTCAAGCTTTGAATTTCAACTCCAATCCTTAAATGTTGTTGATGTTGAACAAGCTTGTTTGTATTAAGCCCAAGTTGTAGTTTTTTTTTTTTGAACGAACTGAAATATAAGATGATATATATATAGGGAGAATATAGGCTGAAGACATGTTGCAATAGATTTTTTTTATGTACTTGAAATATTTTTTTTTTGGTACTAGAGATTTTTATTTCCAGATTGTAGGCTGATAAGATTAGTTTGTGTGCCCCATTAATTAGTTTTTTCTTGTATATATTATCACACTTATCTTTATATATTTTCTCAGTTTTGTTCAATTTGATTTTAAAAGCATATTGAGCTTTATATTACCCTGCCTTATGGTTGAAGCTTCTTCATTTACATATATTTTTAAAAGGGTGCAACCTGACTTGATTTTTTTTTTTAATATGTGCAGATTTTCCTGGTTGAAGTGTACAGGTTTGCATACATTTAAATTGACAAATTGTTGGCCGAGAGGAAATCAAGTACAAGTTTTTGTTCACCAAATATGTTACATACTTATTATGTCTGTCAGTTCTTAAATATTGTATGCAGACCTAGCTTTGCAGGTTAAAGTTTGGCTTGAGAGAGAAGACATGTTTGTACATATATTCATTTTGTTTTGTTATTATGTTACTTGTTTTATTAACTTCTAGAATTTCTAGTTTGGCCTTGCAGTCAAACTCTGTCGTATACATGAAGGTATTATTTAAATATCTGGTATGTTATTATTCTATTTCTAGCTTTCAATTTGTTCATACATATTTGTCAGGTTTACTCTATGCTTTGCAGGCAACACTTGGTCTTACAAATGAAGATATGTTTACATATATATTTGTCTTATTATTATTTCTTGTATTCATATTTGTATTTAACCGTGACAAATAATATTTGAGTTATGTTCAACATGGAGATTTATATTTGCTCCATACCTTTATTTATATTCTTATGTTAGCTACCAATTATTAGATCATATACATGTGTTTGACTTATATTTATTTTGAACATTATCATCTATCTGTATGTTATCTCTTATATTGTTAGAATTAGATTTGAACATTATCATCTATAGATACTACTATCAAATGTTAACCAAAAGAAAGTATTTTAATTTAATAATGTAAGATAAATATTATAAGGAGATTTATTTTAAATTTCAAACATTATTATTCATAGGTATTATTTATACTAAATATAAACAAAGTAAAGTATTTTAATCAAATTATATAAGATAAATTTTATTGAGATGATTATTTCAAATTTCCAAATCCCTTTTTAAAATACAGTTTATATAAGTAAATAACAATAAATCCCAAGATCACATTCATTTTAATATGATCAATTTACATTTTCTATTTAATTAGATTAGTCATTTATTAAAATAACCGGGGCCGAAATCTAGAGTCGTTACAGAAACTCAAATTTTACATTCATACTTCCTAAGTCAAATTAGGCCAAATTTGATAGTAGATTATTTAACTATCAAATAACAACAACAAAATCTAGAGAATCATTTACCTAAAGCAATTACTATGCCTCGAAACCATTTTCAATTATAAATCTCCTTTCCCAAACATTTGTCAACGTTCATATACTTATCTCCTTCACATAAGTATATTTGCTAAACATATATAAGGTTTCCCATTTCCAAATCTCTTAAACGGATTCAACCACATTATTTAAATCCGAGAAAAGGATAACTCTAAGCACTATTCCTTCAGTGTTAAGTATTGAATGGATTTTCCATAACACCATTTTTTTAAAAAGTCAACCTTGAGAAACCCAAACCTCGAATCCCTGTTGTAATTATCTTCAATAAATTGTTTTATAAATTTCTCCAATCCATGAAATAATTTTTGCTTTAACCCAAACCCGTTTACACAACATTTTTCAACATGTACTCATTTATGAGACCCTTTATAAATGTTCTAACCCAGTTATATAAACTTCTTTATAATCTTTCAAACCATGTATAAATTTTCATTTGATAGGCATCGAAACCCATTTATAAAATCCTTGTTATAAGCATTCCAGAACTGTTTCTAAAAATACTTTTATGAATACCCCAAAATTATTCATAAACTTTTTTATATAATATTCAAAAAAATCATCTAGTCATTCTTCCAATATCTTGTTTAAAATAGAATAACCTGGAAGACCATTTAAAATAAAATGAAATATGAACTTTCCAAAACCAAATTGAGGCATAATAAATAAATGGATCATTGAATTTGGGTTTACTTATCCACGTTATATGATGGATATTGCCTAATATCAAATATGTAAGGGATACACATATAACATACAATCAATCATAGGTAGATGTCCAAGTTATAAATATAGATACATCCATTATCGGTGAAAAATGTACATGCAGAAATATAATGTATATGCTTAAGTTACCATGACCCGCTTATTGAATTTAACATCCTTGTGTTTATCATGTTACTGATATTCGGCATTTGTGCTAGACACAAGCCAACTTACTTCTCATAAAACTCGTCAATGTTTTATGATCACTACTTTAATTCATTGGCTACTTAATTGTCTAGACGATAGATCCCTTTATTTGAAATCTATTAACCTTACTAAGAAACCTGCTTTAAAACATAACCAATTAAGTTTAAAAATAGTTTCGAAAAGATTAAATTTTATTCAATTAGGTTAAAATCTATATATATTTTAATTAAATCAAGATTAGTTTATAATTAAACTTTAATTAACTTAATGAACTTGGTTAAGTCCTAATTAACTTCCTAATGTATCTTAGTTAAGGTTTAAACAATTCATTATTAGTTAAACCTTAATTAATTAAAAATTAATTGAATAATCACTTAATTAAATAATAAATAATCAACTATTTAAATTAATTAAAATAATTAATCATTTAATTACTTCTTAACTTCATAAATCATTAATTACAAACCATATTAATCACTAATTATTCATTAACCTCCCTTAAGCGTTACTTAAACCTTGATCGCTTACTTAATTACTAATTAAGTACGAATTACTTTTAATTAATTTATTAAATAAAAAAATTATTAATTTATCTAAATTTAACTCTTTTCATGTTACTAAGCAAGTTCAAAAAACTTTTATAAATTTCATCGAACTGCGCTCATAGCGACTATCACTATGAGCGCGGTTTGCTTAGACTTACTTTTGAGCGAAATACTTTGCTTATTTCTTGCTATTACAAGTTTGGAAGCCTAACTTTAAAACTTTTTGAAACTTAAAAACAAAGACAAAAACAAATAAACCATTTCCAAAATTTAAAACTAGAAAACTGTGTTTTGATTCCAAATCAGATCTTACGTCCGTCGCAACATACAAAGGTGTAAACTTTGTGATTCTTACACAACATACTACTAGTTTTGATCACAACCATACCATCAATATATCATACACAAACATCACATTCGTACAACCAAACATACCACTTTAGACATCTAAACTTGAAGCTTAGCATACAAACACAATATTTAACATCCACACCATGCTAACCATAAAATTGCAATCATATATCATTATCATACTACACTGTAACGATCCCCATTTTTGAATTAAATTTAAATTAGTAATTGATGTGAATTTTGGGATAAAATTTTGAAATTAATTTGATTTTTCAAAATAAATAAAATAAGTGTCGGTTTGTATATATATATAGATAAGATTGTAAATTCTTTTGAGTTTAAGAATTCAAAATATAAATGCTTTAGAATTATTTGAATTTAAATATATATGTATACATACATACACACACACACATATATGAGTAGATTTGAGTTTGACTTTAAATTTGAGTTTGAACTTGTATTTGAAATAAAATACATATGCTAATATAAAAGGAAATGTTTTGTAAAAAAATTAAGCTAAGAGAGATTTAAACATTAATCTATAAAATTAATTTAAGTTAAGGATCAAAACATAATTTTTATGAGGTTTAACAAGTGTAACGATTTTAAATTTTATTAAGACAAGTGTTAACAAATGAATGACAAGTGGCAATCTTAATTCCTTAAAACTTCAAAATATAAATATCAAAGAAGTTAAACCAGGTTACATTTTTTCTTCTCTTTCAAAAGTAAAAAAAAATAAAAAAAACTGAGAAATAAAAATCTAAAACTAGAAAACAAAAGTTTCAAAAACAAATCAGAAAATTTTCCAAAGCAAACTCAACAACAAGTTTCCTCAGCAGTAAAGAATCAAACATGAAACTAAAGATCATACAATGGCTTTACAAAAATTTCAAGGCCTGGAAGTTTCAGAAGCCTGAAGCAAACTTTCAGATCAATTTAAAACCGAATCAAAACGCTAGAAGCAACTCAACAAAATTCATCAATCAAAATCATCGAGTTTCAACCGTTCAAAGATCAACAACTAATTCCCAGTTTACAAATTTACTTCAAGCCTGTTCTTCTCTGTTTCTTCTTGATCAAGGTGAGTAAACTTCTATATAACAACAATTTTATGATCTGATATTATGATGATACTCATAATAATTGTTGAAGTAGTAAAATAAACGATGTTTATATGCATGGATTCATATGTGAATGTATGGATGTGAGATGATTGGTTTGTGAATATCTGTGTTGAACATGTTCTGTTTCTTACAGGCTCCACTTTCAAATAGGAAAATAATTGTATCTTCCCCTGTAATCAGTTTTAGGCTAAAATATATATGAAAATTGGCAATTACAGTGTGTTATGAATTTTAAAAATAATAACTTGTATTTATATTTAGCAGTTATCTCAAAAATGAACAATGTCAGTGATGAGCTTAATATTCGTCAGTAATCAATCAAGCTAATTTCAATTTCTGATTATATAATCTGAATAGTATTATCAATTCATCATTTTAGGAATTGGAATGGCGATCTTTAGTGAAGTAATTTCTGAGGAAATCAGGGATGAAGAGTTTTGGGTTTATCGCCAATTCACGGCGGTCAGTGAGATGATCGATGTCGAACTTGTGGTTGAAGAAGGCTGGTAGGTGGATGGACCTAGGAAAAATGGTTATGGATTTTTTCTGTGGTCGGGGCGGCCTAGCGAAGCTAAAGTAGGGTTTATGGATGGTTTGGATTTGACGTTGTTGACAAGGAGACTGGGGCGACGATAGAGCATCGGGTGCGATCGCAATGGCGGAGATGGATGCTGGAAGGTATGACAAGGCTTGGGTGAGGTGCGCTGGTGATCTTATGGTCAGAGGCGATGAAAGGAAGTGAATTTCCGGCAATGGCTATTTCAGGAGTGGTCGAGAATACCTCGATTCGTTGTTTCCATCTACTATTATCTAAAAATAGTCAAGTTATTAATGTCATTCTCGAACTGACATCAGCCGTTCTTGATTTCTATTTGATTAGGTTACGTGCGATTTGGGTTCGAAGGTGTGGTCACGTGGGATTGCGTGATAGTCGAGCATAGTCGCGACGTATTCTCGAGTTTCCTATTGAAGTGTTAATTTGATCAGTAAAGACAAAAGAAAATTTTTAAAAGTTTAAAGCTATTTAGAATGATTTGTTTCAAAAGCAAAACGTTTTCAACAAGTTTTCATATTGTTTAAGAATTTTAAGTTATTTAGATAATTTGATTTCAAAAAAAAGTTTGAACAAGTTTAAAATTTGGAAATTTTGGAAGAAATTTAGTTTTCAAAAATGTTTAACTAAGTTTTTAATATATTCATAGTGAATAATTTTTAAAAGGAATGATAATTAAGTTTTCAAAGATTTTAAATTATTAAATCTAACGTTTAATTGTTTTGTTTAAAGAAAATTTTACATACTTCCAACTATATAGTTGATTTGCAAAATGTTTTCAAATGGAAGTTTAATGATCATAATCAAAGGATATTCAAAGATTTAAGTATATTAAAGGTTGAGGGTTTGAATTGTTTTGTTTTAAAATAAAGTTATATTTCAAATATATAATTTATTTCGAAATTAGTTTTAATGAGGTTAGTAATAGAAATAGTATTTAATTTAAAGGAAGAAGTTATTTTAAATGGGTCGAAATTAATTGAAGATAATTACTTAATTACTTATTACTTGTTTGTAATTAAATTAAAGGTTAATTACTTATTTGTAATTAAGAATAATTACTTAATGAAGTAATTTGTGGATGGTTAAGGAATTAATTAGTGATTAAGTGATGATCAACTAATTTATAATTAATTAATGCAATTAATTTTAGGTTAATTAGTCAGCCTAATTAATTAAAGATAATCACTTGTTAATTAATTGAATAATTACTTAGTGAAGTAATTAATGGACAATTACTGAGTGTAATTATGAAAAGGAATTACTTGTGAAAGTAATTAGTGGATAATTACTTTATGGAAGTAACTGAATGGAAGTGATTAAGGGTTAATCACTTGGTGTTATTTATTAAAAGGGATAATTAATATTAATTGGTTAAAGGATTAATAAAAATTAATTAATTAAAGATTAATTAATATGATTGATTTAAAGAATTAATTAATTAAAGAGTAATTAATTAAATTAAATGATTAAGGTTAATTAAAATATGATTAATTACTAGTTAAGGTAATTAATTAAAGAAGTAATTAATTAATGAAGTAATTATAGAATCATTAATTAATGAACTAATTATAGAACCATTAATTAATTAATTAATTAATGAAAGTCATTAGGTGGTTAATTAATTTAAACCACATGGTTTATCTATCTTAATTAGTGGATAATTATTTTATGATTGATTGCTATTGAATGTTGTGTATTGGATAAATATCTCTATTATGTGCCTGCGATGCTATGTAATATGAAATGCTTTGTGCTGAGCTGTTATATCTGTGATGAATATACTGTTGTATGAATTTGAAAATCCCTTGGCCCGTAAAACGGCATTTGAATTTCGATGCTACAAGGAGTCGGATTCCAGTTGGTTATCTGAAACCCACATCGAATCCTAATGATGAATCTTTATGGTTGATAAATTTACTTTATCTATGAATATGTGAATGAAGATAAGAGTTATGGTTTATACCGCTTATCGATATTGATATGATTGAATTTGTGAGGATTGATGTTGCACTATTGTGTAGAACCCCCTGGACTGCACTGCACACACACCAAATATGTATTTCACGTGGAAATCGGTTAAGTCACAGACTTTTGAAATAATTTTAAAATTGATTTTTTGAATCCAAATGGTTTTGGAAATTGATTGGGTTTAAAGTGAAAGGTTTTTGAAAAAGAATTTCAAGGATAAAAGTTATTTTTGAATAACTTGATTTAGTTTTGAAAATTAATTTGAATTTAAATTCCAGATTTGAAATTGAATTCCATATTTGGAAATCATGGTTTAAAATGTTATACAAAGTTATAAATGCATTCATATGGATTTAAACCATTTTAAAAATATGGTTTTGGGAATTTGAATTCAACCCAAAGATTTTAACTTGTATAAATGTGATCGGATTTTTCCGAGATGAAAACTATTTGTTTTCAAATAATAGAAGCTTTCATATAAGGAATGAATTTCCAATTTGTGTTAAAGAGATTTCAATTTGAAATGAAATAGGTTTCCAAGTTATGAATGAATCTTTGGAAACGGGTTTTGAAAGCTATAAGTTAAAACTTTTTGTTTAAAGATTTGTAAATGGCAATATAATTAAAACCATTTGAAAGGAATGTTTTTAACCTTTCTATAAAAAATTCGAAAGGGGAATTGTTTTGAAAAAACTATGAATGAATCTTTGTAAAAGATTGGTGAACTTTGTGAAGTGAATCTTTTTGTTAAAAGATTTGTAAATGGTAATTTGTTTAACCATTTGAAAGAAAGGTTTTGGATAATAATAATTTGTGACTTAACTGAGATCCCATTATCCATATGGCTTTTAAATATTGTGCTCACTATTCGGTTTAGCCGGGAGAGGACTTTGTGTCATATAACCCGTTTCGAATAGTGATACGACGAAATGGATAGCATTTGAAGACGGTGATGAGGACCGAGTGTCTTCGAGAACGATAGGATAACCTATCGAATGACTCTGCACTGAGTAGCTATGGTATAGAGATATCCATATGGGATGGGGAGTCCGATCGGGATTGGGGATACCCAGATTGCAAGGGCTTCTTCGGAAGTGCCTTCGGTTCTATTCGAACCCGGAACAGACTTGTATCGATGTGTGTTTGACATTACACTTTGAGATGTAAAGCTGGTTCCTATCAAATACATTTCTGTTTGGTGGCGGAAATTTATTCTCTTAGCTTAACACCCTTCTCTGAGACGTACGAGCTCAGAGGTTATGTAGTTGATGGTTACTAGTGATACATTCGCAATTTGGTAATGTGGCATACAAAGTGCTGCTGATCATTTGTTGATCGAAGCATGGCTTTGTGGAAGAGCATAGCTTTGTGGACGAGACTTCGTCGAGCCTCACAACCCGATAATGGTCGAAATAGGAATGTTGCAGCATGGTTTTTAGGGGTCGCGCCTCTAGGGTATGTCCATTTTCTTCTGGATAAAAGGTGATATCATGGTATGGAGCCCAAATATTTAACCTATGTGGTTGCTACATACTTATTGCTGTGTGGTTGTTGGTTGAGAGGCGCCTCAGATAAAGGTCGGTAACGACCGGGGATGGCATACTAGTGTGGTAGCTACCAATGTTATAGCCTGGTTAAAGCATGAGGTAGCGTCGGCCTTGTGTTAGCAAAGATCCGGTTAGGTTCTCGGGGGCGTCCTTCCAGAGGCGTACCCATTTCGGTGTAGGAAGTTCCTTTGCCTGACCATTTGTTGGAAATCCAAAGAAACAATGCATGCCCTTTACGATTTCAATTGTATAACCTGCCATTTATTGTGGTAGCTATAGTAGGCATACGACGAAATTTGGTATGTTGGCTAAGATTGATATTATACTTTCGAAATGTTTTCTGCACTATGCACTAATAGTAATATCAAATGGTTTTCATGTATCAAGCATTTTTGACTGTCATAAGGAGAAATCTCCTCCAAGTGTGCGCTGGCATGGTGGTGCGGCAGGAGGCCTTATGGAAACTTCATTGTCGAAAAGCAATGCGAGTTTCATTTTAACTTATTTGTTCAAATCAAATGTTTTTCTACTCATACCAGTGCCATGACTGACGCAGAGTTTATTGTTCCCTTCCTAAACTCTTGGTGCCTACAATTTTCCATACGGCCAGCCTAGAAGCATGTTATCCGTGTTTTGCGAGCTAGCTTGGATTCGAAAGTCTTTTGGAAGCTGTCAGATTTTGGAAAGCTTTTGGATCTGGAGATCTTTCAAAGTGCTTGGAGTTTTTGGAGTTTTTGAAGACCTTATTGAAGTTGATGTATGTTGGAAGCTTTTTCTTTGAAGTCTCTATTGTTCCGCTTTGGAGTGGTCATTTTGTTGTATTATCTTTTATGTATCACTGTGATATTAGTGATCGATGTTGTAATGAATATTGTATCAGAGTTGTACCTATGTTATGATCAATGATATTCATTTTGTTTCCGCTGTTTATTTACATCTAATGTTGTTATAAGCTCCGGCGATACGGATTTCGATGTCGTTTGTCAGACATCGAGTTCGGGTCGTCACAAGTAGTATCAAAGATAAAGGTTGAGTAAGAACTTTAGCTATGGAGTATAACACATTAGATGGCTCGTTAGAGATAGGGTGAAGTGTACCCTAGAATGAGTACAACCCGTAAACTGAAAACCTGAATTACTCAGTCTATTTATTTTAACTATTGATATCCCTAAGATATCTTGTCCATATGCCTAAATTAGGTTTTACTACTATTTACAGATAGTGAGAATGAGCGGAAGAAGAGGACAAGGTAGGGGACAGTAAAATACCACTACAGCTGGTCTAGTCTCTGTAACAGCAGCTATTCCCACGCAACCTCAGCCGGATCTGGCTGATTTGTATGGAAGTTTTTCCAGGTTGGGTGGAAAGCCGTTCACTGGCAAAGAATCCATTATCGAAGCCCAAGCCTAGATTCAATCATGTGAAAGGATTTTCAGGGGACTAAAGTTGGTAGACCATCAGATGAGATTAATAGCTTCTTGGAAACTCCAAGAGGAGGCTCTAGCATGGTGGGAGACAGTTACCGTGGATGAGCCGGAAGATGAGTTTAGTTGGAATCGATCTAAGGAAGTGTTTGAGAAACACTATATGACGTCGGCTGGTATCTCCCAAATGTACCAAGAATTCATGGACTTGAAGCAGGGGAGTTTGTCATATGAGGAGTACTTAAACAAATTTAACGAATTATCTTCGGTCCAGAATTGGTGAATACGCCTCTAAAGAAAAATGAAAGACTCATTCGCAGAATGAATAAGAAGTACCACGAAAGAATGACAACACACGTCAAAGAATCTTTTTCAGATTTGATAGATATGGGGTATAGATATGCTACTCTGGATATGCACGAAGTCCCGAGCGAAGGAGGAAATACGAGCAATCAAAATTGGAAGAAAAGAAAGTTCGAGGACAAGAAACCATATCAAGGCAAGGAAAAGAAGGACAAAAAGGGAAACCCGGCAAAAGATATAACTGGTTACAATTTCCATGAAAAAGGCCACTATTCAAACAACTGCAAGAACCCGAAGAGACAAGTTAAGAAAGAACAAACTGTAAAGACTAGTCAGGGAGTTAAGGAATGCTATTACTGTCACAAGCCAGGTCACGAAGTAAAAGATTGTCCGAAAAGGAAGCAAGCTCATGTAGCAAAGGCATACGCAATCAAAGATGATCCTTCAACCTCAAAAGCTGATAAGGGAAAAAGAATTTTAAAAGGTAATCTTCTCATTTACGATAAATTTTTGAGTTTTGTTCGGTACGGGAAATACGTATAGTTTTATTTCTCAGCAAATCATAAGTGAGTTAAATCTTGAATTTGAGATCATAGTCGAACCTATTCTTGTCTATTCCATTAGGTTTTGATATATTCAACGAACGGTTAGTTATTCCTTCGAACTAACCAATGCCCCAATGCCCTGCATATTTTGTATATCAGATGACCCAGATATTTCGTAGAGTGTTAAGTGAGTTTGTTCTCATATTTGTGGATATTCCGGCTTGATCTGACAAGCCATTTCTCTGTCTTTTCTGTGATCTTATATTCTTTGTTTGTCTTTCTCTCTCTTTCAAATTTCGAGGATGAAATTTTCTTAAGGGGGGAATCTGTAACGATCCCCATTTTTGAATTAAATTTAAATTAGTAATTGATGTAAATTTTGGGATAAAATTTTGAAATTAAATTGATTTTTCAAAATAAATAAAATAAGTGTTGATTTGTATATATATAGACAAGATTGTAAATTCTTTTGAGTTTAAGAAATCAAAATAATAAATACTTTAGAATTATTTGAATTTAAATATATATGTATACATACATACATACATACATACATACATACATACATACATACATACATACATACATATATATATGAGTAGATTTGAGTTTGTCTTTAAATTTGAGTTTGAACTTGTATTTGAAATAAAATACATATGTTAATATAAAAGGAAATGTTTTGTAAAAAAATTAAGCTAAGAGGGATTTAAACATAATTCTATAAAATTAATTTAAGTTTAGGATCTAAACATAATTTTTATGAAGTTTAACAAGTGTAACCATTTTAAATTTTATTAAGACAAGTGTTAACAAATGAATAACAAGTGGCAATCTTAATTCCTTAAAATTTTAAAATATAAATATCAAAGAAGTTAAACAATGTAACATTTTTTCTTCTCTTTCATAAGTAAAAAAAAGTAAAAAAAAACTGATAAATAAAAATCTAAAACCAGAAAACAAAAGTTTCAAAAACAAATCAGAAAATTTTCCAAAGCAAACTCAACATCCAGATTCCTCGGTAGTAAAGAATCAAACCTGAAACTAAAGATCAAATAATAGCTTTTCAACAATTTCAAGACCTGGAAATTTCAGAAGATTGAAGCAAAGTTTCAGATCAATTTAAAACTGAATCAAAACGCTAGAAGCAGCTCAACAAAATTCATCAATCGAAATCATCGAGTTTCAGCTGTTCAAAGATCAACAACTAATTCCCAGTTTACAAATTTACTTCAGGCATGTTCTTCTCCATTTCTTCTTGATCAAGGTGAGTAAACTTCTATCTAAAAACAGTTTTATGATATGATATTATGATGATACTCATAATAATTGTTGAAGTAGTAAAATAAACGATGTTTATATGCATGGATTCATATGTGAATGTATGGATGTGAGATGATTGGTTTGTGAATATCTGTGTTGAACATGTTCTGTTTCTTACAGGCTCCACTTTCAAATAGGAAAAATAACCGTATCTTCCCCTGTAATCAGTTTTAGGCTAAAATATATAAATGAAAATTGGCAATCATAATGAGTTATGAATTTTAAAAATAATAGCTTGTATTTATATTTAGTAATTATCTCAAAAATGAACAATGTCAGTGATGAGCTTAATATTCGTCAGTAATCAATCAAGCTACTCTCAATTTCTAATTATATAATCTAAATAGTAGTATCAATTCATGATTTCAGGAATTGGAATGGTGATTTTTAGTGAAGTAATTTCTAAGGAAATCAGGGATGAAGAGCTTTGGCTTTATCGCCAATTCACGGCGGTTGGTGAGATGATCGATGTCAAACTTGTGGTCGAAGAAGGCTGGTAGGTGGATGGACCTAGGAAAAATGGTTATGGATTTTTTCTAAGGTCGGGGCGGCCTAGCGAAGCTAAAGTAGGGTTTATGGATGGTTTGGGTTTGACGTTTTTGACAAGGAGACCGGGGCGACGGTGGAGCATCAGGTGCGAACGCAATGGCGGGGATGGATGCTGGAAGGTATGACGAGGCTTGGGTGAGGTGCGCCGGTGAGCTTATGGTCAGAGGCAACGAAAGGAAGTGAATTTTCGACAATGGCTTTTTCAGGAGTTGTTGAGAATACCTCGATTTCTATTTGATTAGGATACGTGAGATCTGGGTTCGAAGGTGTGATCACGTGGGATTGTGTGATAGTCGAGCATAGTCGCGACGTCGCCAAAGGTCGGGGCCTTTACTGCAAGTGCACCATGTGCACGTCGAGACTGGGAAGATGGGTTTTAAAGAGGGCTCGGGGTTTGTCTCGTGTGAATGGAGATTTGACTTGGAGCTGATGAAGAAAGGGGTTGTCTCGAACCAAGCACGAGTTTTGTAGGGGATTGACTCGGGTTTTATTAGTGTTTAACTCGAGTTTCCTATTGAAGTGTTAATTTGATCAGTAAAGACAAAAGAATTTTTTTAAA
Organism: Allium cepa; assembly: GCA_030765085.1. Taxonomy (NCBI): domain Eukaryota; kingdom Viridiplantae; phylum Streptophyta; class Magnoliopsida; order Asparagales; family Amaryllidaceae; genus Allium; species Allium cepa. The sequence goes on along the minus strand of CM060943.1, from coordinate 865,277,028 downwards.
AGTTTGAATGATTTGTTTCAAAAGCAAAACGTTTTCAACAAGTTTTCATATTATTTAAGAGTTTTAAGTTATTTAGATAATTTGATTTCAAAAGAAAGTTTGAACAAGTTTAAAATTTGGAAATTTTGGAAGAAATTTAGTTTTCAAAAATGTTTAACTAAGTTTTTAATATATTCAATGTGAATAAGTTTTAAAAGGAATGATAATTAATTTTTCAAACATTTTAAATTATTAAATCTAACGTTTAATTGTTTTGTTTAAAGAAAATTTTATATACTTCCAATTATATAGTTGATTTGCAAAATGTTTTCAAATGGAAGTTTAATGATAATAATCAAAGGATTTTCAAAGATTTAAGTATATTAAGGGTTGAGGGTTTGAATTATTTTGTTTTGAAATAGTGTTATATTTCAAATATACAATTGATTTCTAAATTAGTTTTAATGAGGTTAATAATGGAAATAGTATTTAATTTAAAGGAAGAAGTTATTTTAAATGGGTAGAGATTAATTGAAGATAATTAATTAATAAATTAAATTAAAGGTTAATTACTTATTTGTAATTTAGAATAATTACTTAATGATGTAATTACTGGATGGTGAAGGAATTAATTAGTGATTAAGTGATGATTAATTAATTTATAATTAATTAATTTAATTAATTTTAGGTTAATTAGTCAGTCTAAGTTATTAAAGATAATCACTTGTTAATTAATTGAATAATTACTTATTGAAGTAATTAATGGATGATTACTGAGTTTAATTAAGAAAAGGAATTACTTGTGATAGTAATTAGTGGATAATTACTTTAAGGAAGTAATTGAATGGAAGTGATTAAGGGTTAATTACTTGGTTTTATTTATTAAAAGGGATAATTAATATTAATTGGTTAAAGGATTAATAAAAATTAATTAATTAAAGATTAATTAATATGATTGATTTAAAGAATTAATTAATTGAAGAGTAGTTAATTAAATTAAAGGATTAAGGTTAATTAAAATGTGATTAATTACTAGTTAAGGTAATTAATTAAAGAAGTAATTAATTAATGAAGTAATTAGAGAATCATTAATTAATTAATTAATTAATGAAAGTAATTAGGTGATTAATTAATTTAAACCACATGATTTATCCATCTTGATTAAAGACAATTGATTACTATTGAATGTTGTTGTTAACACCGTTTCGACCACGAGTTAAGGAGCTTACGAGTCAAAGAGTCTACGAGTTAAAGAGCTTACGAGTTAAGGAGCTAACGACCTAACAGGTTAAGACCTAAACGACTTAGGGAATGTCACGACTCAACAGCCTTAGCTCATTGCCAACCTAAAATGAATGACGACTCAGCTGATTGCCGACTTAACGACTCAAGGTACTTCACGACTCAAGGTACTTCACGACTCAGCAAGTTACCGACTCAACAATTGAGGAGTTGCACGAGTTAAAGAATTGTGCTTACGACCTACCTTGAATCGTCAGCGACTCAAGCAAGCAAACAAGGAGCTACGACCAGTTAACTCGTGCGCGACCACAGCTCACAACTTACGACTTAAGAAAGTCCACGACCTAAAGGAGTGACGACTCAAAGCACTAAAAAGAAAAGTCAACAACACTTAAGTCGCTGCTGACTTATAACTGCAGATAAGTCGTTCACGACCTAAGACTTGGAGACAAGTTCAATACCATGCTGTAATGAAATGACTCGTTGACGATTTACGACTTATAATGAGTCGTGTACGACTCATGCTAGCATAAAGGAAGTTGCATTTGGTTAACTCAGGAACGACTTAGAACTTGTATCATTCATTCAAATGGGTGCATAACTTTAAACCAAGCCATGAGCTAAACCCAGTAGGTCGGCCGCGACCTACCATGAGTCGTTACGAGTTACGACCTAACTCCGAGAAATGTCTATAAATACGACCCTAGATCCAACTAGAAAAGGACTTTTTGGGGGGATCATTCTCTTCGTGGCATCAAGGCTCTACTATCTTCAAGACATTCTATACCCCATCACTTTAAGCTCACGTAAGACATTTAGACCAAACTTCGCACAAAGATTCGACATATTCAATCATGGATTCAAAGAACTCTGTGGCATTAAAGTTTTCTCTAGCTACTTGTCTTTTTGAATTGAATTGGATTGTAATTGAAAGAGATTGTAATAAGTTGTAATTCAGTCAGTAATAAAAATGATTGAAGTGGACGTAGGCTTGATCATAAGCCGAACAACTATAAACTCTGTGCTCATTTACTGCATTTTCTGTTACTTACTGTTATCACTTGATTCCCGTATTCAAGGGTGGTGCTTTCACAACTACACTTCACACACCGGGGTGTTAGCGTTCAAATTTTAGCGTTAACATTTTTGGTGCTTTCACTGAGAACCGAACTCAGGCGAATTATCATCATTGCTCCATGAAAGTTTGTTGAAGTAATCTCTCTGAAGACTAGAAGTTTATCTGAAATCATGGCTCCGGGGAGAAGGAGTAGATCTGTTAGATCTGAAAATGTTCAAGAGGGAACCTCCGCTTCCCCAGTACCTGATCAAGCCACTCCACCTGTTGGGATTACAAAAGCAGAGTTGGATGCTGTAATCTTAGGGCTGAACCAGCAGATAAATGCCCAAAGTGCACAATTGGAGGCTCAGAATGCCCAAAATGACCTAATTTTGAATAAGTTGAACGATTTGCTTGGGCCAAACCGTCAACCAACGGGTAATGAAAGGAACTTTGCTGGCAACGTTCATGATGCTAAAGAAAGGAACGTTCTTGAGAGGGCTGCCAGCCCCTTTGAGCAGACATTTCCTGAAGTTGGTGGATCTAAAGCTCGAAATGATGAGGGGTATCTTTCTAAAATGGTTCGACAAATCATGAAAGAGAGCATGCAAAGGGATGAAGACGAGAAAGAATGGGGTTTCGCTCCAAGTAAAACCCCGTTTACCGAAAGGATCTTAAAGGCTGAGTTCCCGAGGAAGTTCATCCCTCCAACTATTCTAGCTTACAAGGGGACAAGTGATCCGAACGAATTCTTGTATAAGTATGATTAGCACATGACAGGTGCCAGAGCTTCTGATGAAATAAAGTGTTGATATTTTCCCGTGTATTTGGAAGGTGTAGCTCTGCTTTGGTTCACCAAGCTACCAATCCGGTGTATAGATTAGTTTTCTGACCTAACCCGAAAATTCAAGGAGCAGTTCAGACTATATGCTTCAAAAGCCAAAGATATCATGTCGTTGTCAAGTTTAGAACAGAATCCAGGGGAAACTATCAGATCTTTCTTGAATCGCTTTAATATAGCGCTGGCCGAGGTAGACAATGCAGAACCACAGATGATCTTGACTTATCTGATGAGGGCCGTCGACAAGTCGAGCGAATTTGGAAAATGGCTAAACATAAAGGAACCAAATTCCCTTGAAAAATTCTACAAGAAAGTAGATGAGTTCATACGCCTGGAAAGCCGTCCTGTACCGGTAAAGGCAGTATTGGAAAAACTGAAAATAACATTGCTGCTCCACGCAAGAATGAATCTGTAGGACAGAAAAGGGAAAATAACGATGGGAAGAAACAGAAAAATCTGAAGAAGCCTCGTTCCTTCAAGCCATCGGAATATACTCCTTTATCAGATACGCCGGAGCGTATTTACCTCGCCACTAAAGATTCTGTTGATTATCCTAAACCTCCCGTTCTGAGAACCGGGAAAAAAGCTGTACAAAGCGGGAAGTTCTGCCGCTTCCATAATCAACCCGGTCATGATACCGATGAATGCCGCCAATTGAAAATTTTGATTGAAGAGTTGATAAGGGAAAACAAGCTGCAGCAATTTGTGGAAAAGAATAGCAGCAATCCTGCTTCGTCTAGTCAGGGGCAACAAGCTCCTGCTAATCAACCCAGGACAAGTGAGAAGGCCGCAGGGCATGAATCCGGAAGGCCTGTTGTCAATGTCATTACGGGAGGACCTCACCCAGCAGGCAGGAGCTGGGGTGAGATGGAAAGGTATACCCGGGCTTTGAAATATGTACCGGCCGAAGAAGATGTCTTTGTTTTGGAAGATGCTACGCCCATGAAACAACAAAGAACTTTCAATGATGATATTGTGTTCAGAACCAGGGATTCCACAGGTGTTGAAGCTCCTACCTTGGATCCCTTAGTCATCTCGGCTGGTATCGGGCCAGCTATTGTCAAAAGAGTTCTCATTGATTGTGGCGCATCCTGTAATATCCTCTTCAAGAAAACATTCGACCAAATAAAGATCCCTATGGCTGATGTGCAAGCCTCGTCACAGAAAATCGCTGGCTTCGCTGGGGAGCCAAAGTAGCCGATAGGAACCATTGATTTGCTTGTAGAACTCGGAGAGGGAGAAAGAAAAGTAGTCTGCAAGCAAACTTTTGTGATTGTTGACGAATTTTCCGCTTATAATGCTTTTCTTGGCCGTCCAACTCTTGCAGCGTTCAAAGCTGTTCTGGCCCCATGGTGCCTCACCATTAAATTCCCCACAGACAATGGAGTAGGAGTTATAAAAGGGGATCAAAATGCCGGGCGGGAGTGTTATCTGACAGAGCTGCGAGAGGCAAGGAAAAGAGAAATGGGAAAGGATGCGGCAACCCCAGTTCGCGTCAAAGAACCAACCTTGTAGCAATTACAGGGCGGACCCTGCACTGGCGAGCACAGCGGAGCACGAAAAGAGATGGATCCTAGAAAAGCCAGTGCAGGGGAGAATAGAGTGGTACCAGTGGAAACGACGGTACTAGTGGAAACGACTGTACCAGTACCTGTTGACCCGAAGGACCCAAATAAGGTGTTGTATGTGGGTTCACAACTTAATGTGTCAATTCAGAATATCTTAATATCTTTTTTAAAAGAAAATTTGGATGTTTTTGCTTGGACTCATGCCGATATGTGCGGAATATCCCCAGAAGTTGCAGTACACGCTCTGAATATTGATCCAAAATTTACGCCTGTGAAACAGAAAAGGAGAACCCAAGGTCCAGAAAGGTCAGCAGCATTAAAAGAAGAAGTTGATCGGCTCATGGAGAATGACTTTATCAAAGAATCTACCTATCCGAATTTGGTTTCAAATCCAGTGCTGGTTAAGAAAGCCAACGGAAAATGTAGAGTGTGCATCGATTTTTCAGATCTAAACAAGGCCTGCCCCAAAGACTACTTCCCATTACCCAGGATCGATCAACTGGTAGATGGAACAGCGGGACATGAATTGTTATCTTTTATGGATGCCTACTCCGGATATAACCAGATCATGATGCATGAGCCAGATCAGGAGGACACGAGCTTTATCACCGATGTTGGTCTTTACTGCTACAGAGTTATGCCCTTCGGGCTGAAGAATGCGGGGGCAACCTACCAAAGACTTGTTAATGCTATGCTCAAACCGCAATTGGGCAAGACTATGGAAGTCTATGTCGACGACATGTTAGTAAAGTCTAAGAAAGCAGTGGATCACATAGAACACTTAGCAGAAATTTTCGTAGTCCTCCGGAAATACGGAATGAAGCTTAACCCTCTAAAATGTTCATTTGGGGTGGAGTCTGGAAAGTTCTTAGGTTTCATCGTGAGCGCTAGGGGCATTGAAGCTAGTCCAGCTCAAATTAAGGCCTTAAAAGAAGTCAAAGCTCCTAGAACGAAGAAGGAATTGCAAAGTCTCAACGGAAAAGTCGCCGCCTTGAGTCGGTTCATTTCCAAAGCTACTGATAAATGCATCCCATTCTTTGACGCTCTAAAGAAAGGAAAGAAATTTTTTGATTGGACTCCCGAATGCCAAAAAGCCTTTGATGAATTGATTCACCATATGGAAACGCCTCCAATACTTTCTAGGCCCGACAATGGTGAGGATCTTCTTATATACTTGGCAGTATCATCTCATGCTTTAAGTGCAGCGCTGATACGAGAAGACAAGAGGATTCAACATCCGGTTTACTATATCAGCAAAAGACTCACTGGGGCAGAGATGAATTACTCCAAGTTGGAAAAACTCGCCTATTGCCTACTGATTGCATCGAGGAAGTTGAGGCAATATTTCCAAGCTCATCCTATCAGAGTCCTCACTGATCAACACTTAAAGCAAGTCCTGTTTCGCCCTGAGACTTCAGGCCATCTTCTAAAGTGGAACATTGAACTCAGTCAATATGACATCACTTATTGTAGGATCTATTTTAACCCTAGAGGGGGGGGGGGGTGAATAGGGTTATAGCAAATTTTCTCGAATTAAACACAGAGATATAATTGCAGAAATAAATATGCTGAAAAGTAAATCACACACAAAATTTACCCAGCTTCGGCAACCCCCTGCCTACTGCTGCATTCACAGATTTCTATTAGAATTAAACAGTATCACGCTTACAAACACTCTACTAGACTCGCAGACATTTTCTCCATGCTCACAAACACTCTACTAGACTCGCACACCCTTCTCGCAAACATTTGCTCCACGCTCACAAACACTCTACTAGACTTGCACACCCTGCTCCGCCTATAGAGTTTCGCTTACTTGCAAACTTTGCCTCCCGCCTATAGAGCTTCGCTTACTTGCAAACTCTGCTCCCGCCTATAATAGAATTTTGCAAACTCGCACACCCTGCTCACTGAACTAATTCAAAATAGACAATCTGACACTACCTAAACCCTAGGTGGTGATTTACAAAGTTTTGTTTCGAAAAATAAAAACGATAACTAAAAAACAATAGAAATATAACCCTAAACCCTAATTAATATAATAAAGCCCTAAAATTAAAACACTAAACCCTTTTTAATAACAATAAGAAAGGCCGGCCCCCTTCACTATTTGTTAGCCCGTTCCTTTATCTCTTTGTAAAAAAAATGGCGACCGTTCTTCTCTTTTGTTCCTCTCAGTTCTGAATTTAGGGCTTCGTCCCTGATTTCCAAATTAGGGTGTGTGCAAAATTAAAGGCGCCGACTTCGTTGATCGTTCAGATGGTTGTAGTCATGATTGCTTTGACGATCCTTTATTTCTTCGATTTGCTTACGGCTTCTTTAATTTTGGATCGAGTTCGTTCTGTTTTTCGGTATGTACTTTTCTCTTTTTGCTTTGCTGTTCGATGCTTGAACTCAATGAAAAAAAATGCCGATGATGATTAGGGTTTTAATAGGATTTGATTTCCTATTTTTGCGTTTGACTGATTGCTTCAAAAATTCTTGCTTTGCCGTTCGATTACACTTTGATGCTGAGGATTAATCTGACTTTGTCAATTTCGTATTTCTAGTGGCTTGATTCACACGGCTTTGAATTGATTTCGTGATTTGTGATATTTGACTTTGTCACACATTGAAATTTTGATCACGGCTTTGATTTTGTCTAGTTCACACGACTTGGTTTTTGAGTATGCGAATCCACTACTCTGTATTAGCTTCGGCCATCACCATTGCTTTTATGTTTTCTCTACTGCATACCACTGCATTTCTGTAGCATGATCGTTGTTCATCTTGTAGTCTTCGTCTCTGGCCTTCTTCTTTGGTCTCCACTTGAACATTGCTTGTTGTTTACTGAGTCTTGACAGTCAAGTTGCACACTTTAGCTTTGGTTGTTGCAGTATTCATTGTTGTTTTTCCCTGTACTTTAGTTGCTATGTGGTTGTTTGCTATCATGTTAGTTCGAATTGCAATTTGTGTAGTTGGTTCACCATGCAGTCTGGATTAGTGGTATTTGCATTTGAGTTGTAGCTGTGTTGTGTAGTAGTTGTGGTCTTTGTTATTGTAGCATGCACTCATTGTTGTTTCCAGTTGCACTTGGTCACTTGTTCACCATAGTTTGTACATGCATTTGCTACACTGTTTGCTGTAATATTGACTTGTGACATTCATGTTGCAGTCCATGTTCTGTTGATCACTTGATTATTGTTTGCATTATCCACTTGAACTTGTAGTCTGCCTTGATCATCTTGCAACCTGGTCTGGTGCACCTTGTTTCATGCTTGATACTGTGCTTGCATTATTACTTGGTCGACACTTGCATCACTCTGTAACACATGCTGTGTACTTCATTCAGTGTTCATGCATGTTCTCTGTTCATTTGAGTTGTATTCACATCACTTTCTGAAGCTTGAGTTGCTTGCATTTTCTGGTCTCTGTTCTTTGTTCATTGGTCATTGCACTGTGTTGCATTACAATCATTACTTCCTGTTCCCTTCATGTAGCTTGTTCTTTACATTTGCTTGATTGTATTGTTGTTCTGCCTCCATTTAAAAAAAATTGTTGCAGTGATTATTTGAGCTTGTATTCTGCCTTGAGTTGAATCCTGTGTGTTATTTGGGTTTGACCTTGTGCTAAATTGTTAGCAGTGCTTTTGTTTGATTTGTGCACACGAGTTGGCGGGGCAGTGCACATGTGTACAAATGTATGCATGTGTACTGCAGCCACTTATGTACAACCTGTCCCTGATAAAATGCTGATATGCACAGATACAATCAAAAATGATGACGAACAACCCAAATAACTGAGGCAAACAATGTTTTCAAAATCATCTTTTATTTTTGAATTGCAAATTTTTTTTTTTTTTCAATTTTACTGCGTTTGAAAATATTTTTGCAGATTACTCAGATGCTGGATTCAAACTGGATTATAGTTGAAGACAATAATATGAGTGTGAGTGATATGTAGTAAGGTTGTGATGTAAATGTGAAATGTCATGTATAGTAGTCAAAATTGTATATGTATAGTGAGAGCTTGAAATTGTACTATTTAAAATTGTAATAAAATATTTGTTTGAATAAAAATTTCTGTTTGAATTCAAAATCTGTTTAACTTGTTCTGTTTGAATTCAAATTCGAATTCTGTGTAATTTAATTTTATTCAACAAATATTTATTTAAATTATGAAAAACAAAATAGTACATTACCAAATACATTTATATGAATGTATATATGTTTATTATCATAAAACAAAAATCATATAGCGCAAAGCACATATTCAACAATCTCCCCCTTTTGATGATAACAAACATATATTTAAGATTTTGAATATATTAAATGTATTTGATAATTTCATTTGCTCCCCCTATTTGAATGCTCCCTTTTTATGTGATACTCCCCCTACATATATGGCTCCCCCTACATATAACATATATGCATACAAATGTAAATGAGTCTATATGCAAATTGAAAGTTTTTTGACCTTTTCTTGATTCTATTTGACAAAATCTTAACTTTTCTCTCCCCCTTTTGTTATCAACAAAAGAATAATAGTGTTATAAAATAGGGATGAAGTGATAGACATGAATCAAACATTTAACTCAATTAAATATAAATATCAAATCTCAATAAAACTCAAACAAAAATCATAATTACCCTTGTCAAGCGCATATTCCACTTTCAGAAGTGATGGAGATAGAATCATCAAAAATTCATATAGATATGTCTATTTGTGGTATATATATTTCAGGAAATTTGAATATCTACTAACCATGCATAACCGTTAGGACTTTTAAATGAGATTAGTAGTATTCACAATTTTTTAAAAAAAAAATGAAATCAAGTATCTTCTAACCACGCATGACCGTGAGGACTTTTAAATGGGATTAGAATCAACTTGTCTATTAAATCAATTATTTTTAATATGCGTTCCATACATGCATAACCGTGAGGACTTTTAAATGAGCATGGAAGCACATAATCAAAAATCCAAGTAAATCACCCATGCATAACCGTGAGGACTTTTAAATGAGAGTGAATACTTTGGATATTTATTTTTATTGCTAAATATAATAAGTTGAAGCACAAATAATTTTCCTTCACAGATTTAAAGATATTGAAGAACGAATGATTTCCTTTGTAAACTACCACAAATTTACATACTATGTGTAATTTTGATGAGTGATGGTCGATAGAAAGATGATAGAAATAGAAATGATCATGGAATTTTTACCCAACAAAAAGTTTTTATAACTCTTGTTATGAAATTCTAAAGAAATTTCCTAATTGTATTTTCTCGAGTTTTAATATATGATAAATATCAACACTCATCACTTTTTCAATCACTATTCATCTTTTCGATAATCATTAGGGAGTTAGATTAGTCAAAAATTTGTCATTTAGAATCAAATTCAAAAATCAAATTTTTTAAAAAAATGATCAGTCAATCTCTATAATTCCCAAATCTAATCGTAATTTGGAAAATCTGTCTTCGGGGAGAGGTTTTGTGAAAATATCAGCAAGTTGAGTTTCAGTTGAAATATATTCAATGCAAATGTCTTCTTTAGCAATGTGATCTCTAAGAAAGTGGTGTCTCACATCAATGTGTTTTGTGCGAGAATGATGAACATGATTATTTGACAAATCTATAGCACTCCTACTATCACATTTTAATGGGACTTGTTTATAGACTAAGCCAAAATCAGAAAGAGTTTGCATCATCCATAGAATTTGAGCACAACAACTTCCCAAAGCAATATATTCTGCTTCAGTGGTGGATAATGCAACACAATTCTGTTTCCGACTTGACCATGAGACTAATGAATGTCCTAGCATGAAACATGTCCCACTAGTGCTTTTTCTGTCAACTAATGAACCAGCATAATCAGCATCGGAATAACCTACTAAATCAAAATTTTCACAAGAAGGGTACCATAGTCCAAATTTTTGTGTGTGTGAAAGATATCTCAAAATTCGTTTAGTAGCTTTTAAATGAGATTCTTTGGGATTAGCTTGAAAACGTGCACACAAGCACACAGCAAACATAATATCAGGTCTAGAAGCAGTAAGATAGAGAAGTGAACCGATTATCCCTCGATATTTCTTTTGATCAATTGCAATTCCTTTCTCATCTTTGTCCAACTTTGTTGATGGACTCATAGGAGTTCTCAATGGTTTGGAATTTTCGATTCCAAATTTCTTCAATAGCTCCAACACATATTTGGATTGTGAAATGAAAATACCATCACTGCTTTGCTTAATTTGAAATCCAAGAAAGTATTTCAATTCACCAACCAAACTCATCTCAAATTTAGCCTGCATGACTTGTTCAAAATTCTCACACAAGAGCTCATTAGTAGCACCATAAATAATATCATCCACATAAATCTGAACAATCAAAAAATCACTTTCTTTATGTAATAGAAACAGTGTCGTGTCAGCACTACCCTTTTTAAAACCATTTTCCAAAAGATATGTACAGAGGCAGTCATACCAAGCTCTTGGAGCTTGCTTAAGACCATATAATGCTTTTTCTAGCTTATACACATGATTTGGAAATTCATGATTTTCAAAACCGGGTGGTTGTTCAACAAAAACTTCTTCTTTTAAATCGCCATTCAAAAAGGCACTTTTTACATCCATTTGTTTAAGTTTGAAACCCTTGTAATATGCAAAACTTAGCAAGATTCTAATGGCTTCTAACCTAGCAACTGGAGAAAATGTTTCATCAAAGTCTATGCCTTCTATTTGGTTATAACCTTTTGCAACCAACCTAGCCTTATTTCTAATTACATTTCCTGATTCATCAAGTTTATTTTTAAACACCCATTTAGTCCCTACAATTGGATAGTCATTAGGCCTAGGAACTAATTTCCAAAGTTTGTTTCTCTCAAATTGATTAAGTTCATCTTGCATTGCTAAAATCCAATTTTCATCATTAAGAGCCATTTCAAAAGAATCAGGTTCAATCTCAGAAATAAAACCACTATGACAACAAAACGCACACAAATTTTTATTAAATGAAGAACGAGTACGTATACCTTCTGTAGGATCACCAATAATTAATTCAGGAGGATGATTAGGTTTGAACCTTAATTTATCAGCATCAACAGTCCTTCTTTCAGTTTTCTCACTAAATGTCCCTTCTTCAGTGCCTTCAGGATCTACCCCATCGTCAACCATCTTTTCAGTCGTTCTATATTGGTCAGATTCATCAAATTTCACATTGATTGATTCAACAATTGTTTTTGTTCGTTTGTTGTATATTCTGTAAGCCTTGCTCCTTGTTGAGTATCCCATGAAAATTCCCTCATCAGCCTTAGATTCAAATTTTCCAAGTTGATCACCTGTGTTAAGAATAAAACAAGGACATCCAAATACACAAAAATAAGAAATGTTAGGTTTTCTTTCATGCCACAATTCATAAGATGTTTTGCCAAGTATTGGTCTAACCATTACTCTATTCATTACATAGCATGACGTATTTACTGCCTCTGCCCAAAAGGTTAGAGGTAGATTATACTCACTCAACATGGACCTTGCCAATTCTTGCAATGTACGATTTTTTCTTTCAACCACCCCATTTTGTTGAGGTGTTCGTGGAGCAGAAAATTCATGTTTTAAACCATTTTCTTCACAAAAACTTTCGAATTCCAAATTTTCAAATTCGCCTCCATGATCACTTCTCAATTTTTTAATTGAAACTCCTTTTTCATTTTGAACAAGTTTTGCAAATTTTGAAAAATATTCAAAAGATTCAGACTTTTTGGCTAAGAAATAAACCCATGTAAATCTAGAGTAATCATCAACTAATACATAACAATAACGTTTTCCATTTAAGCTTGCAATTTCATTTGGTCCAAATAAATCCATGTGAATTAATTCAAGAACCCTTGATGTGCTAACAATGTTTTTAGGACGAAATGATGATCGACTAAGCTTGCCCAAGGAACATGCTTTACACACTTTGTTATTTTTAAATTTCTGATGTGGTAACCCCCTGACTAATTCTTTTGTTTCAAGTTTTTCTAAGAGGCTCATGCTAGCATGACCAAGTCTTCTATGCCATAAAAATGCTTCTTCATCTGTGACTACCAAACATCTAGACAGATTTAGATTATCAAATGAAAGTGAGTAAACATTTCCTTTTCTTTTGCCCATAAAAACAATGTTATTAGAATCTTTATCAATGATTTTGCAAGTATCACTATCGAAGACAACATTCATACCTTTGTCACATAGTTGGCTAATAGAAATGAGATTGTGATGCAAATTCTCAACATATAAAACATTAGTTAAAGAAAAATTACCGTTACCTACTTCACCTTTACCAATGATCTTACACTTACTGTTGTCTCCCATGATCACATTTCCGCCTTTAAAATTCTCTAGACTAAGGAACTTCGATTTGTCACCTGTCATATGTCTAGAACAACCTGAATCTAGAAACCATTCTTGTTGCTCCTTAGCCCGCCAACAAATCTCACTAGTTTCCTCTGAGCTGGCTTCTGAATCTGATTTTGCCATCAAACATATATTAACTTCCTCTCCTTCTTCACCATCCCAAGTTGCTGCAAAGACTTTGTATACAAAAGTTAAAAAACGTTTAAACATATCTCTAGAGTTAAAATAAACCGGGCTCCGATACCACTTGTAGGATCTAGATTAACCCTAGAGGGGGGGGGTGAATAGGGTTATAGCAAATTTTCTCGAATTAAACACAGAGATATAATTGCAGAAATAAATATGCTGAAAAGTAAATCACACACAAAATTTACCCAGCTTCGGCAACCCCCTGCCTACTGCTGCATTCACAGATTTCTATTAGAATTAAACAGTATCACGCTTACAAACACTCTACTAGACTCGCAGACATTTGCTCCACGCTCACAAACACTCTACTAGACTCGCACACCCTGCTCGCAAACATTTGCTCCACGCTCACAAACACTCTACTAGACTTGCACACCCTGCTCCGCCTATAGAGTTTCGCTTACTCGCAAACTTTGCCTCCCGCCTATAGAGCTTCGCTTACTTGCAAACTCTGCTCCCGCCTATAATAGAATTTTGCAAACTCGCACACCCTGCTCACTGAACTAATTCAAAATAGACAATCTGACACTACCTAAACCCTAGGTGGTGATTTACAAAGTTTTGTTTCGAAAAATAAAAACGATAACTAAAAAACAATAGAAATATAACCCTAAACCCTAATTAATATAATAAAGCCCTAAAATTAAAACACTAAACCCTTTTTAATAACAATAAGAAAGGCCGGCCCCCTTCACTATTTGTTAGCCCGTTCCTTTATCTCTTTGTACAAAAAATGGCGATCGTTCTTCTCTTTTGTTCCTCTCAGTTCTGAATTTAGGGCTTCGTCCCTGATTTCCAAATTAGGGTGTGTGCAAAATTAAAGGCGCCGACTTCGTTGATCGTTCAGATGGTTGTAGTCGTGATTGCTTTGACGATCCTTTATTTCTTCGATTTGCTTACGGCTTCTTTAATTTTGGATCGAGTTCGTTCTGTTCTTTGGTATGTACTTTTCTCTTTTTGCTTTGCTGTTCGATGCTTGAACTCGATGAAAAAAAATGCCGATGATGATTAGGGTTTTAATAGGATTTGATTTCCTATTTTTGCGTTTGACTGATTGCTTCAAAAATTCTTGCTTTGCCGTTCGATTACACTTTGATGCTGAGGATTAATCTGACTTTGTCAATTTCGTATTTCTAGTGGCTTGATTCACACGGCTTTGAATTGATTTCGTGATTTGTGATATTTGACTTTGTCACACATTGAAATTTTGATTACGGCTTTGATTTTGACTAGTTCACACGACTTGGTTTTTGAGTATGCGAATCCACTACTCTGTATTAGCTTCGGCCATCACCATTGCTTTTATGTTTTCTCTGCTGCATACCACTGCATTTCTGTAGCATGATCGTTGTTCATCTTGTAGTCTTCGTCTCTGGCCTTCTTCTTTGGTCTCCACTTGAACATTGCTTGTTGTTTACTGAGTCTTGACAGTCAAGTTGCACACTTTAGCTTTGGTTGTTGCAGTATTCATTGTTGTTTTTCCCTGTACTTTAGTTGCTATGTGGTTGTTTGCTGTCATGTTAGTTCGAATTGCAATTTGTGTAGTTGGTTCACCATGCAGTCTGGATTAGTGGTATTTGCATTTGAGTTGTAGCTGTGTTGTGTAGTAGCTGTGGTCTTTGTTATTGTAGCATGCACTCATTATTGTTTCCAGTTGCACTTGGTCACTTGTTCACCATAGTTTGTACATGCATTTGCTACACTGTTTGCTGTAATATTGACTTGTGACATTCATGTTGCAGTCCATGTTCTGTTGATCACTTGATTATTGTTTGCATTATCCACTTGAACTTGTAGTCTGCCTTGATCATCTTGCAACCTGGTCTGGTGCACCTTGTTTCATGCTTGAGACTGTGCTTGCATTATTACTTGGTCGACACTTGCATCACTCTGTAACACATGCTGTGTACTTCATTCAGTGTTCATGCATGTTCTCTGTTCATTTGAGTTGTATTCACATCACTTTCTGAAGCTTGAGTTGCTTGCATTTTCTGGTCTCTGTTCTTTGTTCATTGGTCATTGCACTGTGTTGCATTACAATCATTACTTCCTGTTCCCTTCATGTAGCTTGTTCTTTACATTTGCTTGATTGTATTGTTGTTCTGCCTCCATTTAAAAAAAATTGTTGCAGTGATTATTTGAGCTTGTATTCTGCCTTGAGTTGAATCCTGTGTGTTATTTGGGTTTGACCTTGTGCTGAATTGTTAGCAGTGCTTTTGTTTGATTTGTGCACACGAGTTGGCGGGGCAGTGCACATGTGTACAAATGTATGCATGTGTACTGCAGCCACTTATGTACAACCTGTCCCTGATAAAATGCTGATATGCACAGATACAATCAAAAATGATGACGAACAACCCAAATAACTAAGGCAAACAATGTTTTCAAAATCATCTTTTATTTTTGAATTGCAATTTTTTTTTTCAATTTTACTGCGTTTGAAAATATTTTTGCAGATTACTCAGATGTTGGATTTAAACTGGATTATAGTTGAAGACAAAAATATGAGTGTGAGTGATATGTAGTAAGGTTGTGATGTAAATGTGAAATGTCATGTATAGTAGTCAAAATTGTATATGTATAGTGAGAGCTTGAAATTGTACTATTTAAAATTGTAATAAATATTTGTTTGAATAAAAATTTCTGTTTGAATTCAAAATCTGTTTAACTTGTTCTGTTTGAATTCTAATTCGAATTCTGTGTAATTTAATTTTATTCAACAAATATTTATTTAAATTATGAAGAAAAAAAATAGTACATTACCAAATACATTTATATGAATGTATATATGTTTATTATCATCAAACAAAAATCATATAGCGCAAAGCACATATTCAACACTTATCACCCCCGAAAAGCAATCAACGGACAAGCTTTAGCGGATTTCATCTCAGAATTCACAGATAAGGGTAACAGTGGGGAAGAAACGATCGATGATTCCCCAATCCAATGGAAGTTATATGTTGATGGCGCGGGAAATGACTACTGTTCTGGAGCCGGGGTTGTACTTGAAACCCCTGAAGGTCGGTCATTATGCTGTGCGCTAAGATTGGAATTTTCTTCAACGAACAATGAAGCAGAATACGAAGCTCTCATCGCTGGCTTGAGAATTGCTAAAGAACTAAACATCCGAGCATTACAGATCTTCAGTGATTCTCAGCTTATTGTATGCCAAGTCAAGAAGGAATTTCAAGCAAAAGGGGGAAATCTGCCTGCCTACTTGTCGAAGGCCTGGGAACTTCTATGTGACTTCGATCACTACACGATAAGCCATATTCCTCGAGAAGAAAACACGAAAGCAGATTCTCTCGCAAAGTACTCTAGCACAGGCGAAGCTCAATTTCTGGGGTTAGCTCCAGTAGAAGTCCTGTCAGCTCCAAGCATTAATGAGATGGATATTGATTGGATCATGAGTGTGTCTCAAGAGCAAGAATCATGGATGACTACAATAACAGAATATCTGCTCAATGGCTCTTTACCGGAAAATTCAAAAGAACGACAGAAGCTACCGAGGAAAGCCTCTCGCTATATAGTCCAGGATGACCAATTATACAGACGGGGATTCTCAATGCTATTACTTCGATGTGTATCCAGAGAAGAGTCCAAAACAATCCTAGCTGAGGTACATGGAGGAGAATGTGGTGATCATTTAGGTGGTCAAACTTAGCAAAAAAGGTTCTCCGATACAAATATTTTTGGCCAAAAATTAATCGAGATGGTGCAGACTATTCTCGAAAATGTGACAAGTGCCAGAGATTTGCCAAAATTCCTAGAGCACCTTCCACTGAACTCACACAGATGGTCAGTCCATGGCCATTTGCAATCTGGGGGATAGACCTTATAGGACCTTTACCAACTGCCAAATCTGGAATCAAATATGCCGTTGTTGCTGTAGATTATTTTACTAAATGGGCTGAAGCTGAACCATTGGCTATGATCACCTCTAAAAAGATGATAAATTTTGTGACTAAAAGTATCATTTGCAGATATGGTGTGCCTCAAAAGATAAATACAGACAATGGTACTCAATTCGAAAGTGAAGAATTCTAAGATTTTTGCAAGCGATTCAAAATCCGAAGAAGCTTCTTAGCAGTGGCTCATCCGCAGGCAAACGGGCAGGTGGAAGCAGTAAACAAAATTATCAAGTCAACCATCAAGAAGCAACTCGAAAGAGCAAAAGGTGGTTGGATCGATAAGCTACCACTAGCACTATGGGCGTACAGAACAACCCACAAAACTGCGACTGGGCATACTCCATTTTCATTGGCATACGGGTCAGAAGCAATGATTCCGGTAGAAACAGAGGTCCCTTCACATAGAAGAATCCATTTCAATCAAGAAGAGAATGAAAAACTACAGCTTGAGGCACTAGATCTCCTTGATGAAAAAAGAGAAGAGGCTAAGCTCAGAATTGCAGCTCATCAGCAAAAGATAGCCAGACATTTTAATTCCAAAGTTCGCCAACGCAGCTTTGAAATTAGGGATCTAGTCCTGAAGAGAATTATGACGGCAACAGGTGTGTTTCGGCCAAATTGGGAAGGACCATATGTCATAGGTCAGAAGCTTCTTGACGGCACATTCAAACTCACTACTGTCGAAGGAGATCAAATTCCAAGGGCTTGGAACAGCAATCACTTGCGTCCATACTTTACTTGAAAGCTTAGTTGAAATATTGTAAAAAAAATTTATGAATGTATGATTCTTGTAATTGAAAGCAATTGTAAAGCCGATGCAAGTGAATAATGAAAGACTATAAAGTGGATGTAGGCCCAAATTCTTGGCCGAACCACTATAAATCTTGTGCTCCTTATTATTATTACATGTTTGCTTTATTGTCGATAAGAAAAGTACATTAAATGTATTGCTGAAATGTCGATTTAAATTTTTGCAGACAATGAAGATAAAACTTGCACGTTACAAGACCAAGAGATTCTTGTTATCATTCAACAAACAAATTTCGAGCCACAAAAGCCCCGAATTCAAATCCTAGATAGGAAGTGCTTCAATTGAATGGCCAATGATTTCACCGAAAACGGGCCCTTGCTAATAAATTGAGATCGTTTGAACAAACAAACATCCAATTAAGAAGCTTATGCCCGTTCTCGCGAACTTTCCTAGCAATGAAGTACACTTCTTTGGATTAAACAAACAACTTGTAAGAGAAGGGAGTGTGAGCTTGAAAAGAAAAATAGAGGATCGCTGAAAAGGCATAAGCAAGTGGACAACTAAAGCCCTCTTCGGAGGCACAAACCCTCTTCGGAGGCACAACTCTTCAGAGGATAAAGACCTCTAACGAGGCATATGTCGCAAAAAAGAAATTTCTCTACTCAACAAAAAAGATTGGAGGAGTCATGACCCTCCAACCATGAGAGAGTAACTTCCAGGCAATCTAAGCCCTCTTCGGAGGCACATTTCACCAGGAGTTGAAGTGTAAGAGCCCCTCTTCGGAGGACCACTTCACCAAAGTTGAAATGCCAAACAAAATAAAGCCCTCTTCGGAGGCACATTTCACCAGGAGTTGAAGTGTAAGAGCCCCTCTTCGGAGGTCCACTTCACCAGAGTTGAAATGCAAAACAAAATAAAGCCCTCTTCGGAGGCACATTTCACCAGGAGTTGAAGTGTAAGAGCCGCTCTTCGGAGGTCCACTTCACCAGAGTTGAAATGAAAAACAAAGTAAAGCCCTCTTCGGAGGCACATTTCACTAAGAGTTGAAGTGCAACAGCCGCTCTTCGGAGTTTCACTTCACCAAAAAAAAAAGAAAGAGACCTCTCCCCAGAGGCAGAAACGAAAAGACCTACTCCCGGAGGCACAATCAAGCAAAAAGATCTCTTCGGAGGCACACGTTTCACCAAGATTAAAATAAAACTTCCAGGTGTTGAAACGTGAAAAAGCCTTCCTCAGAGGTGCAACTTTTCAAAGAAACAAAAATCAAAAAGCCCTTTACTGTGGTATATATAAATAAAAAAAAATCTCATCAAAGGCATACTTTAACTTTCGAAGGGAAAATGATTTACCTATTCTGGAAAATAATCTTCCTCAAAAAGAAGTTAAAGTGTCCTTCAGAGGCCCGCTTTATCGCATAAGAGAATTCACTTAGTAAAATGTGTATATGGACAAAAGAAAAAGTGATATCTTCGAAGGATAAAGCGTAAAAACTCATTTGGAGGAAGTTGTATTCTGTTTTCTAACGAAATAATATTCCTCCGAGTATGGAATAATTATTCTCTAGAAAATAAAAGTACAAGTCCCCTCAAAATATAAAATATTGCAACGAGCTTATGGTATAGAGGCAACATGGTATAACTACATCGGTAAAATTGCGCTCGAACAATATACCACAAGCTCACTGCAATATCGTACAAAGAAACTTGTACAAAAATGAATAATAAATGCATTTTCAGATACAGACAGAAGTTTGTATGAAGAAAAAGAATTATTTTATTCAACACTGTTAAAATTTTGTACAGATACAAGTTCCAAAGTAAAGAGTAAAAGAAAAACGGAGGACGGTATCCGCACAATCTCCGGTCAGTATATACAAAAAGCAAAGAGCGATACGAAAGCCACAGAACCAGGGCCATCATTTCTTCTTCTTTCCACCTTTTGAGCCCGCACCTGGCCGGATGACCAACTTCTTAGGTCGGTTTCTGAGGGTAGGGGACAAAGGAGAGAGGGGCTCAGTCGGACTTTCTTCTGGTTTTTCGTCGCCAATCGAAGATTCCTTCTTCTTCTTAGAGACTCCCTGCTTTCCCCTCTTTTTGGAGGAAGACCCACTCCCTGGAGAAAAAGTTTAGATAGCGGTTCATCATCGGAACCAGTAGGTTCTAGGGTCTTCTCGCTTCCTTCAGTTTCTTCTCCTCTCGGATCTTGAGAAGCAACAGGATCATCCAAGCCGTGAAGAGCTTCTATTTGCTCCTCTTGTGACCCGGGTTGCGAGGTAGAAGGAGGAGTGACCTTAAGAGGCGGAGAAGGAATAATTGGAGGAGGAGAAGCCTGAACAATGCTCGGTGCTTTCTCTACAGAAGGAAAAAAGTTCAAGTCAGTAAAAAGCGGAGATAAAGATTCGCCGAGGTTCAAGAAGTAGTCATGAAGCTCATCAAGCTCGTAAGAAACAGATGAGCAGTCTACTTGGGCAAGATTAAAAGTAGGGTTACCTGCAGAAGTCAGTTTTCTGACATCAACCTCGTAAGCCTGTGCCTCGGCACCCTCGTCGCCTTCATCTCCACCGTGTATGCTTGTGATCTCGGTTGTAACTTTGGTAGGAGATAAAGAATGAGAACTAGAACCGATAATGTCAATTTCGGCCGAAGGAGAAGGCTGAATTGGAACAGTTGAGATGGTTTTTCCCGAATGTTCTCCTGCCGCTGTTTCGGCCCTTAATTTTGCAAGCTGTTCTCTCCCCTTGGCGAGAGCGGCGCGAGCATCATCATCAAGATAATGCTCCTCAAGAGCTGACTCAGCATAGCCAGCACCTTTACCGCCAAGCATATCGAGTGCAGCCTCCCAAACTTCAGACAGAGTAATTTCATACTTGGGGCCTAGAAAGGCGAGGCTACAGCGCCCCAAGATGCTATGTAGGTAGAAATCAAATAATGTTGAGCTGATGTTGGTCCTCGTCGCCTCGTGAGATTCTTCAGCTGCAATTTTGCCGGCAACGGCCTCATCACGCTCCCTTTCAGCTTTGGAAAGTTGAAGCTTAAGCATTTGAATCTCCGTCTCTTGGGAGCTGGTTTTCTTCCGAAGCTCTGTAACATCAGCAATATAGCCCTCGCTGGTTCTTTTTTGCACTTCGAGCCTATCTTCGGCATCTCTTTGGCTGGCATGAGCGTCTCTCACTTATTTTAGGAGAACTTCTTCTTTTTGAGAATAGGAAGTAGAGGAAGTAGCAAGCTCTTGTTTCAGTTCCTCAACTTTTTCTTCAAGCGCTTCATTGTAAGAAGCGATGCTCCTCATTTCAGTATCGTGTTGTTCGAGAACCTTTTGCCATTCGGCTTTATCATTTTCCATAGTGAGCATGACCTCTATATTTGCACGATTAACCCTTTGGAGCTCGTCAACAAGTTTTTGCCAGTTTGACATCCTCTCAATATCAAGCTTGACGGCATCGAGGTTTCGTAACATGGCAGACTTGTCAATGGGGACCAAGTCAAGGTCGAACCTTACTCCCTTCAGACACCACTGTGGAAACCGACTTTGCAAAGTGGCCGGGCCCGGTCCAACTTAGAATTTGGGCCTGCTGATTATTGTTTGAATATCTTCTTTCCCAAGAGCGGGAGAGCCAGAAGGAATGTCAAGCGAGGCGGGGGCAGTAACCTTTTCAGGAGTTGTAAAGGTGTGCTTCTCACCATGTCGGGCTCGCTTGCTCGAATCTTCAACCATATGACTTTTTCCTCGGTCATCATGGGATTTCCTTTTATAGGAATCATCGCCTCTCTACGAAGAATCGTGGCGCTCCTCCCTCTCTCTTCTTTCATAACGCTCCTCTTGAGCCCTCTTCTCTTGAGCCTTTCGGGCGGCTCTTTCTTCATCGGATTCTCTGTAAGAGGGGAGGTAACGCCTATAATCATATTGGCTACGCCTCCCGTAGCGCTGGAAGTCATCATAGTAGGATCCGCTGCGTCCCATCGGAGGATCTGAAATAAAAAGAGCTAAATTTTAGAATTCTTCAAAGTACAAAAAGTCAGAAGCATAAAAATGCCAAAAATTCTAAGTGTGTGTAATGTACAAACTACGCGCATCAAACTACGAACCACTCTTTAATTGTGGAGTAGTTGTGGGTGTAGTAGTTAGCGTCAACTCTTGAGTTGACGGAGTCTGTTGCAGAATGGAAGTCGCTTCAACTACTGAAGAAGAAACCCTGGCAGTAATAGGATCATCTTTAAAGATCTCTTGTGAGGTGGCAAAGAGATCGCTCAATCCTTCGAAAGTATCGTCCCTGCTCTGCTTGGCAGGGCTGGTTTTCTCAGCTTCTTCGCCAGATTCCTGTGAACATTGGGGAGATCCCTGAGGCTCTTCCTCAATGACCGGGGCAAGTTTGTCAGATGGCCCCGCAACATCAACAGAAGTAGAGCACTTCAGTAGTGAAGCTTCGGGAGCAGGTCCTTTTGGTACGGATGTGTCAGTAGAAGCTGGGGCATCCGACGCTCTAGCCGGGGAGTCTGGGATTTCATGAGGATGTGTAGAACGAGAAGTATGCAAAAGTCTGTACTGATGTAAAAATTCGTCTTTCAACAGAAATTGAATGTCTCTCTCCTCAACTGGCACGGCCTTGAGCCTCTCGAAAGTTGGCCTATGACTGGGATCCCTAGAAGGAAGGGGGAGCGCTGAAAGTAAAAAAGAAGCAGAGTTAACACTTAACAATTCAGTCTCGCAAAAGTCGGAAACAAACGTAGTAACAAAGATGGATGATCTTACTTCCTTCCCTCCACACAGCATAAAACCCCGGGGGGCAACGAACAAAGAAGAACTTGGTTAGGAACCCATGAGCAGTGTCTGGAAGGCCAACGATCAATTTGCGGTTTCGGGCGCTTCTCACAACAGTAATAGAAGGATGATCTTTGGTCCGGGTAAAGGAACATAAGTAACAGATTTCATCAAAGCTCGGAAGTCGATCAAGCGTTCTCCTAAATAGCACAACCAACCCCATTAGAATGGCATAACCGTTGGGATGTAGCTGGGATGGAGCGATGGCCAGTTGATGAAGAAGATGCTGGAGAAAGTTGTTGAAAGGAAGGATGGCCCCGCTCAGGCACATTTGTCGGTTAACTGTCACAAAGCCGGGGGGTGCTATGTCAGCTGTGTTACTTCTCTCCAGAAGAATGGCATCTGATTCAGCAATGCCAAACTGAGCGCACAACTGGCGAAAAACTTTGTATGATAGCGTGGTAGGGGCTCTTTCGGGAGGATTGACTAGTGGAGCCGGAATAACAGTTGTCTCTCCAGCCTGAAATGTTGTATCTTCTTCCTGAGAAGTCATTCTACACAAGCAACTGGTATTCAAATGTGAAGGTGCACGTTTCCTAAAAGTGTGAAGTGTCGTGCAAAACTAATAAAAATAGCAAGTAAATATAACTGGAATTAAACTAGTCGATGATTGATCGAATACAAAATTTCAGAACTTGTTAATCTAAAGTTCAAGCATAATATTAGTGCAGGCTGGTCAGTTTCAATTGACTATTTCAGTGTTGCTTTAATATTTTACTTGAAATTGATGAAAGCACTTCGTTCACACAATTTATTTGAGTTAATTATCTGTTATTAACTAATCTGTCATTTGATGTGGGCAGTCGATGGCAGTATATTCGTCCCAATTTTCTGTAAATGTTGTATTGGACAGATTGTTAGCTCGCAAGTTAAGGTGACCTGTGAATGAATGCAATAAAGTTCAACAGTTCAAAGTCCATGCAACGGTTCAAAGTTAGGTCAGGTCATTGGTTTTCTGGCTAGCTTGCCCACGACTTAAGGATTAAGGGGCGAGTCAGTTTAAGTTGCTTCAATTTTAAATCAATGATGTTCTAAGTCGGCAGTGCTTTGGGTCAAAGGCCGCGAAACAGAGGAAGGACTCCAGTGGAAAAGCAGTGGGAAATTTCCTAAGTACTAACACGGCCACGACTCAAGATTTCAAGCTTTAACTCGGC
Source organism: Allium cepa (assembly GCA_030765085.1). Classification (NCBI taxonomy): domain Eukaryota; kingdom Viridiplantae; phylum Streptophyta; class Magnoliopsida; order Asparagales; family Amaryllidaceae; genus Allium; species Allium cepa. Next base: position 865,253,140 of record CM060943.1, on the reverse strand, counting down.
TACGACTCAAGGTTTGAGTCGTAAAGGTTGCTAAGTCGCAGAGAATACTTGGTCACATAAGACTGTTGAATCATACTCAAAACAACGGTTCACTCTTAACCCGTTAACTTCTTCTCCTACCCCGTTAGTCTTTTCTCCTAACCCACAAGCTTTTTCCTCCTGACCCATTAATCCAGTAACTTCACAATCCCTAACTTTAATCTTATCACATCACGAAATCATTATAAATCGCGAGTTATCCTGAATCAAATCAAATAGCCTTAAGTCCACCGATGATCCATGCAGTAGTATTTGCAAGGCTCAAGGATGTAAATCGTGGGCGGAGATCGATGATGGTGATCGACGATTTGGAAAAAGAGAAAGGTGCTTACGTGGTGTGAAGCAAGAGATGGTTGGAAGTAAAATTGGGTCAAGATCGCCTTTGGAAGCTTGAAGACGTGATAATGGCAGGAATGGCTCAGGGGATAAGTAATGAGAAGAGTGAGATAGGAGGAATGACTCAAGCATTTTATATCTGGAGGCGCTGTAACTCGAATCGGCGCGCCCGGGTTATGATGAGTCGAAGCACACGACTTACGACTTAAGCGTGTGCTTCGAGGGGCAAATGTTAACCCCGTTTCGACCACGAGTTAAGGAGATTACGAGTAAAAGAGTCTACGAGTTAAAGAGCTTACGAGTTAAGGAGCTAACGACCTAACAGGTTAAGACCTAAACGACTTAGGGAATGTCACGACTCAACAGCCTTAGCTCATTGCCAATCTAAAATGAATGACGACTCAACTGATTGCCGACTTAACGACTCAAGGTACTTCACGACTCAAGGTACTTCACGAATCAAGGTACTTCACGACTCAGCAAGTTACCGACTCAACAATTGAGGAGTTGCACGAGTTAAAGAATTGTGCTTACGACCTACCTTGAATCGTCAGCGACTCAAGCAAGCAAACAAGGAGCTATGACCAGTTAACTCATGCGGGACCACAGCTCACAACTTACGACTTAAGAAAGTCCACGACCTAAAGGAGTGATGACTCAAAGCACTAAAAAGAAGAGTCAACAACACTTAAGTCGCTGCTGACTTATAACTGCAGATAAGTCGTTCACGACCTAAGACTTGGAGACAAGTTCAATACCATGCTGTAATGAAATGACTCGTTGACGATTTATGACTTATAATGAGTCGTATACGACTCATGCTAGCATAAAGGAAGTTGCATTTGGTTAACTCAGGAACGACTTAGAACTTGTATCATTCATTCAAATGGGTGCATAACTTTGAACCAAGCCATGAGCTAAACCCAGTAGGTCGGCCGCGACCTACCATGAGTCGTGTACGAGTTACGACCTAACTCCGAGAAATGTCTATAAATACGACCCTAGCTCCAACTAGAAAAGGACTTTTTGGGGGGATCATTCTCCTCGTGACATCAAGGCTCTACTATCTTCAAGATATTCTATACCCCATAACTTCAAGCTCACGCAAGACATTTAGACCAAACTTCGCACAAAGATTCGACATATTCAATCATGGATTCAAAGAACTCTGTGGCATTAAAGTTTTCTCCAGCTACTTGTCTTTTTGAATTGAATTGGATTGTAATTGAAAGAGATTGTAATAAGTTGTAATTCAATCAGTAATAAAAAGGATTGAAGTGGACGTAGGCTTGATCATAAGCCGAACCACTATAAACTCTGTGCTCATTTACTGCATTTTCTGTTACTTACTGTTATCTCTTGATTCCCGTATTCATGGGTGGTGCTTTCACAACTACACTTCACACACCGGGGTGTTAGCGTTCAAATTTTAGCGTTAACAGTTGTGTATTAGATTAGTATCTCTGTTATGTGCTTTTGATGTTATTAATATGAAATGCTTTGTGATAAGCTATTATATCTGTGATGAATATACTGTTGTATGAATATGAAAATCCCTTGGCCCGTAAAATGGCATTTGAATTTCGATGCGACAGGGAGTCGGATTCCAGTTGGTTATCCAAAACCCTCATCGAATCATAATGATGAATCTTTGTGGTTGATAAATTTACTTTATCTATGAATCTGTGAATGAAGATAAGCGTTATGGGTTATACCGCTTATCGATATTGATATGATTGAATCTGTGAGGATTGATGTTGCACTATTGTGTAAAACCCCCGGACTACACTATACACACATCAAATATGGATTTCACCTGGAAATCGGTTAAGTCGCAGATTTTTGAAATAATTTTAAAATTGAATTTTTGAATCCAAATGGTTTTGGAAATAAATTGGGTTTAAAGTGAAAGGCTTTGAAAAAGAATTTCAAGGATCAAAGTTATTTTTGAATAACTTGATTTAGTTTTGAAATTTAATTTGAATTTAAATTCAAGATTTGAAATTGAATTCCATGTTTGGAAATTATGGTTTAAAAATGTTATACAAAGTTATAAATGTATTTATATGGATTTAAATAATTTTAAAAATATGGTTTTAGGAATTTGAATTTAATCCAAAGATTTTAACTTGTATAAATGTGATCGGATTTTTCCAAGATGAAAACTATTTTTTTTCAAATAGTAGAAGCTTTCATATAAGGAATGAATTTCCATTTTGTGTTAAAGAGATTTCAGTTTGAAATGAAACGGGTTTCTAAGTTATGAATGAATCTTTGGAAACGGGTTTTGAAAGCTATAAGTTAAATCTTTTTGTTTAAAGATTTGTAAATGGTAATATGATTAAAACCATTTGTAAGGAAGGTTTTTAACCTTTCTATAAAAAATTCGAAAGGGGAACTGTTTTGAAAAAACTATGAATGAATCTTTGTAAAAGATTGGTGAACTTTGTGAAGTTAATCTTTTTGTTAAAAGATTTGTAAATGGTAATTTGTTTAACCATTTGAAAGAAAGGTTTTGGATAATAAGTTGTGACTTAACTGAGATCCCATTATCCATATGGATTTTAAATATTGCTCTTACTATTCGGTTTAGCCGGGAGAGGACTTTGTGTCATATAACCCATTCCAAATAGTGATACGACAAATGGATAGCATTTGAAGACGGTGGTGAAAACCGAGTGTCTTCGAGAACGGTAGGATAACCTATCGAATGGCTCTGCACTGAGTAGCTACGGTATAGAGATCTCCATATGTGATGAGGACTCCGATCGGGATTGGGGATACCCTAATTGCAAGGACTTCTTCAGAAGTGCCTTCGGTTCTGTTTGAACCCGAAACAGACTTGTATGGATGTGTGTATGACGTTACACTTTGATATGTAAAGCTGGTTTCTATCAAATACATTTCTGTTTGGTGGCGGAGATTTATTCTCTTAGCTTAACACCCTTCTCTGAGACGTACGATCTCAGAGGTTATGTTGTTGATGGTTATTAGTGATACATTCCCGATTTGGTAATGTGGCATACGAAGTGTTGCCGATCATTTGTTGATCGAAGCATGGCTTTTTGAAAAAGCGTAGCTTTGTGGACGAGACTTCGTCGAGCCTCATAACCCGGTAATGGTCGAAACAGGAATGTTGCGGCAAGGTTTTAAGGGGTCGCGCCCCTAGGGTATGTCCATTTTCTTCTAGATAAAAGGTGATATCATGGTATGGAGCCCAGATATTTAACCTATGTGGTAGGTACATACTTATTGTTGTGTGGTGTTAACGTGAAATTCTGACGCTAACACCTCGGTGTGTGTAGAAACAGTGTGAAAGCACCACCCGTGAGTGCGGGAATCAAGAAATAGCAGTAAGTAACAGAAAATGTAGTAAATGAACACAGAGTTTATAGTGGTTCGGCTTATGATCAAGCCTACATCCACTTCAATCCTTTTATTGCTGATTGGATTGCAACTTATTACAATCTCTTCCAATTACAATTCAATTCCGTTCAAAAGACAAGTAGCTAGAGAAAACTTCGATGCAACAAAGTTCTTCGAATCCATCATTGAATGTGTTGAATCTTTGTATGAAGTTTTATCTAAGCGTCTTGCGTGAACTTGAAGTGATGAAGTGTAGCTTGCTTAGAAGATAGTAAAGTTCCAATGCCTTGAAGGAAAATGATTTCCCCCTCCAAAAGTCCCTCGAATGTTGGAGGTGGTCGTGTATTTATAGGCGCGATTCTGGACATGATTTATCTTCCAAGTCCTAGGTCGTCTACGACCTAAGTTAGGTCGTAGGTTGTAGGTCGGTGACGACCTAAGGAACCTTCCATATCTGTTGCATTTTAAACTTGTCTTCGCCTGCTTAGGTCGCGAGCGACCTATCATAGGTCGTAGGTCGCGAGCAGTGTTAGAATTTTAGTAGGACAAGGTTGCACTCTAGTCTGGAACGGGTTAGCAAGTTATAGGTCGTAGACGACCTATGAGAGTGGCTGGCGATCTTGTAGTGCTGAGGCATCCAATGTAGCGACCTAAGCTAATTCGTTCACTCGTTAGGTCGCTAAGCCTTCTTATCTCGGTAGGTCGCTGAGTCTTCTTAGCTTGGTAGGTCGCGAGGCACTTAAGTCATTAGGTCGCGGCTTCCTGTAAGTCGCTTCATATGTTAGGTCGCTTACTCCTCTAAGTCGCTGAATCTATTAGGTCGCAAGGATCTTTAAATAATTAAGTCGTTGAATAGTTTTATTCTATAGGTCGTTAGCTTGGTAGGTCGTTGGTCATTGGACCTTCTAATCCTTTAGGTCGCTAGGTCTTCTTGTGATAGTTAGGCCGCTAGGTTGTTGAGTTCACTAGGTCGCTAGGTCGCTTATTATTTAGGTCGTTAGGTCGCTCAAAAGAGGAGTTAACATGTGGTTGTTGGTTGAGAGGCGCCTCGGATATAGGTCGATAACAACCGGGGATGGCATACTTGTGTGGTAGCTACCTATGTTATAGCTTGGTTAAAGCGTGAGGTAGCGTCGGCTTTGTGTTAGCAGAGATTCGGTTAGTTTCTCGGGGGCATTCTTCCGGAGGCGTACCCATTTCGGTATAGGAGGTTCCTTTGCCCTACCGTTTGTTGCAAATCCAAAGAAACAATGCGCGCCCTTTACAGTTTCAATTGTATAACCTGCCATTTAACGTGGTAGCTAGAGTAGACATATGACAAAATGTGGTATGCTGGCTAAGATTGATATTATACTTTCGAAATGTTTTCTGCACTATGCACTAATAATAATATCAAATGGTCTTCGCGTATCAAGCATTTTTGACTATCATAAGGAGAAATCTCCTCCAACTATGCGCTTGCATGGTGTGTGTGGCGGGAGGCCTTATCGCAGCTTCATTTTCAAAAAGCATTGCGAATTTCATTTTAACTTCTTTGTTCAAACCAAATGTTTTTGTTTACTCATACTAGTCCCATGACTGACCCGGAGTTTAATGTTCCCTTCTTAAACTCTGGATGTCTACAATTTTCCACACGGGCAGCCTAGAAGCAGGTTGTCCGTGTTTTGGGAGCTAGTTTGGATTCGGAAGTCTTTTGGAAGCTGTCAGATTTTGGAAAGCTTTTGGATCTGGAGATCTTTCAAAGTGCTTGGACTTTTTGGAGTTTTTGAAGACCTTATCGAAATTGATGTATGTTGGAAGCTTTTCCTTTGAAGTCTCTATTGTTCCGCTTTGGAGTGGTCATTTTGTTGTAGTATCTTTTGTGTATCACTCTGATAATAGTGATGAATGCTGTAATGGATATTGTATTAGAGTTGTATCTTTGCTATGATCAATGATATTCATTTTGTTTCCGCTGTTTATTTACATCTAATGTTGTTATAAGCTCCAGCGATACGGATTTCGATATCGTTTGTCAAACATCGAGTTCGGGTCGTCACAACCTTATTTTAAAAATATGAACTATGAATTTCCAAAACATATAATCATTGTAAATAAATTTAGTTCTTTCTAAAATAGAGATAGTTTTACTTAATGAAAATCTTTTAAACCTGAAATGCCTTAGATGCACAAAAATCATCCAAAAAATATATTATCTTCCACGTGATTTTTGGGCATATTTCTCTCAAACTTTGATAAATAAACCAAAATAGATTTTCAGAAAATTCTTTTCTGTAAAAATACAAAAAGATTTACTCAAATCAGATTCTGTTTGAGGTAGATATGGTCAAAAGAAGGAGAACTATTTTCGTACCTGAATTTCTGAGTTTTGAAGTACACTGCAAAGAAACGAGATTTTGACATAACTAAACATGAAACTAAAAAAAGTGTTTAAAGAGAAAGCCGTTTGTACTGAAATTTTATATAATTTGAAAAAAATAAGATCATGATTTGGTGTAAAATAGAGGAAGTTATGGCTGAATAAAAATGGAAAAAAATGGAGAAGAAAGAGTTTAAAATAGTTTGCGTCTTTAAAAAAATTTAAATCTTTGATTTAAAAAAAAACTTAAAACTAACATAAGAAGCCATGATATTATGAAGAAAGCTTTAGGAAATGGAAATGCAGAAGTGAATGAAAATATTGTGAAGGGGATGTGTATTTATAGAAAAAAGAAAGTAAGGAAATTGCTAAACCATCATTTTAATTGATTAACATAATATGTCATGATTTAGTAAGGTCGCAACACCACCTACTCCCCTTTACTAGTCACGTCCATCATTCCCCCTCTTGTTCCATCCCTTTGGCTATGATTGCATGCTTAATAATGGTGATGATGTTAAATAAATGATAAGAGATAAGGTGTATTATATATGTATAAAGTGCATGCATACGCGCGCGCACACACACACACATATATGTATGTATGTATGTATGTATGTATGTTATAACTTAAATCATGATTTATCACATCACTATCTAAAAATATTTGACATAAGATAATCCATAATTAAGTGTATTATTATATTGTTAATTATCTCTTGTTTATGTGTAAATCAGTGCACAAAGGCGAACAACGTTCCTGACCACTTTCTAGTGTCGAAAAGTTGAAATTCTAAAAAACATTCTTCGGCCACATTTTCCATTTTCTATGAACTACTTATTTTGGTAAATAAATTTTAAAAATTATTTTCCATCATTATTAAATAATTAAAATAAGTTCATTTGTAACGATCCAGAATTTCAAACACTTCATAATTAAATATCTGAATCATTTAAATATTTTTGTACAAGATTTAATATGATTTAAACACTTTTTAATTAATAACCAATGTTAGAAAAATTATTTTTGAAACGTGTTTACAAAAATATACACTTTGGGTAAATATTGAAAATGTGATTGGAAAAAGTTTTGTTAAAAATCAACTTTTTATTCACTACAACTTGTATAAATAGTAGCAACTTGAATAGTTATCATGTGTAAACATATGATATGAATTAAAAACTTCTTTTTCCTAAGCTAATTGTAAATTAAACTAATTTTGAATTAGTAAAATTATGTGGAAACGTTAAGGACTAAAGGTTACCTAAATTATGGCTTAATTTAAGGGTATGGTGCATAAGAGGTAAGGTATATGTAAGGGTATGGCTTTGCATGCTTGGAATCATTTTGCTTCATGGTTAAGAAAGGCATTTGCCTGCTTTTCATCTCATTTCCTAAAACAATAAATATACGTGCATACGCCACTTCATTTTCACAAACAGTTCATTTCTAAATCATGACTTCACTTCTTCCTCTTCATGCCTTGTTTCTCTTCCTCTCTTCTCTCTTGTGCCGCAAATATATATTGAGGGAAAATGGCCTTAGGCCGTATACTAGGAAGGGAGAGGTTGCTTAGTGTCTTGCACTATGGTGGAGGAAGTGATGGACGTGAGCTATGGTGGAGGAGCTATGGTTGTGTGCTATAAGTAAAGGGATGGTGGCTTTGGTGATGTTTTGGTTGAGAAAGAATGATAGTGAAGTGTGGTTATATATGGATATTGGTAGGAAGAGATATGGATTGATAAAAGTGAGTTAATCTCACGTTGAATATTGATAATTACATGTTAAATAAACATGTTTAAATTGCTTGAAATATTGCTTGCTACTATATAACAATAGATGCTAATTACTTAAAGTTTTAACCTTATATTTCAAGCTTCCAAAAGCATATGATTTATTAAAGTAGTTGCCTTAAAGAGAATGGGATTATGTTCTTTAAATTAAGCACATTTAAACATCTAAAATGGACAAGATTATTAGTACATATGTTAATACATATTTCGTAGTCATATGGTATGAATTTGGAATCATATATGTGTATAAAAAGAATGACATAGGATATTAGTTTGAGTACGGAACTGTCCATATAGTGATAGTCGCTATAAGCGCACTTTGAATCTCTTTAATTATAACTTACGAAAATGGAGATTTAATTCCATATCTTAATAATAACTAGTTTGGTTATTACTTCCACTTCTATTATTGTTTAGAAAAGTAAAGAATATGTTTTGGAAAGTTATTGAAGAAGTAAATCAAAGTAGCAAAATAATGAAGTAAAAAGGTCGCTATAAGGACACTTTTTTTTAGCGAAATAACGATATTTTCTACAAAATTATTTGGAGGTTTCTTTTCATATTTAAGGAGTAAATAATATATTATTCTTATTGGAAAATTTTTGAAGCCTAATTCATTTGATAGGTAGCTGAACGAAATGCAAATAGTTATGGAGAAATAGTCGCTATAAGTGTAGTTTGGTAAAATGCCGTGATTTTGGGAAATTCTCTAAAATAATTGGCGTTATTCTTTGGGATTCTTCTTCATGGTTTTCAAGTATATAAAGTATTCTAACCAATTTAAAAATAATGGACTAAAAGTCATTTGGTAAGACGTTGAAATCGAGGCGCAAATTTGTAGCAAATTCACCTTAAACGACAGCCCAGGACTTTTGATAGTGCTCCTGAAGTTGAAACACCCCATACCCCTTAATATATCCAATAGGACACATTAAAAGGTGTGGTGCATTGTAGGTATATCTAAAACTATCAAAGACTAAGATTTACAATACAAAAACAGGTAAAAATAGAGGAAATTAAAATAATACTTATTTAAAACAAAAGCTTCATAATTGCTCATAAACCCAATAAGTCAAATACTAAATATAACATACATGTCTCAAAAACCAAAATGTCTCATGATATAAAAACTCATAGTCTCAAAATTAGATTACATAATATTCCTCATAATAATCCAATACACAGAAAGCGTTAAAGCAAGAATAAAAGAAATATGTGGCAAGGATCTTCTCCCAAAATACTCGAAGCAACCGCAATCTGCAGCCCTCTCCCATGGTTGCCTATGAGGGGAAAAAGAGAGAGTAGAGGAGTGGGTCAGACTAAAAGTATGGTGAGTGATAGTAACTAATAGAATCTTTAAACAAAGTAAAGGTAATAGACTCTTCAATAGTTCTAGTATATACAAAAGGAAACAAGGGAAATAGGAAAGCGATAAACTAGAAAATATGATTAAACTATTACAACTGATAAGATAGGTCAACTTTGATTGTTCACACTTGTCTTTGATAGCTTCTTGATTAGGCTAAAATCCTAATCCTATAATTAGGCTAAAATCCTAATTGTACCCTTTGATTGGCCTGCTATTCCATCGACCTTACTGCGGACTAGATGCTATGTAACTCCCTGCACAATAGCCAATGGTAACTACAAAGATACACAAAGCACCTACTGTGGACTAGACGATACATAGCTTCTAACATAGAAGGCAATGGTGTATACGAAAGACACATACTAAGCGCTTGGAACTCATAGCGATTACTAAACATCGAAATGGAAGTTACCGCGTAACTGCCACTATGCACATGCTACCTATTGCTCCACCTATTGGGTCATATTATTACCTCGACTCAATATAAGCATGCCCCTCGTCTCACTTTAGGATTATGTGAAACTCGGTGTCCGTAGAAAATATAGGGGAATGCTGCAGGTACTGGCTCGTCATCCAAACTATATCTAGTAGCACCTTTGTCCAAATCCCTCTTGATTTGAACATCTCTATATTGACAAATTACTACCACTACTAGCATTAGCGTGCCTCTAATCTCACTTTAGGTTTATATGAAACACCGTACCCATAGAAAATAATAGGGGAATGCTATTTGGTACAGGCCCTACTTTAATTCTTACTTATTAACTTATATAAATTATTTAAATAAGCCTTTACTCTAGTTCTTACTATCTGTGCCTATTAATTTATCCTAAGTCTTAAAATAAGCCTTATTCTGTTCTATTTCTTGTTATAACCTACGTTACAATCATGTTTATTACTTAACCCAAGATCTAATGTGAAAGTAAGCTTATATTCTTCTTTTATTCTTTTTAGTTATAATTATAAGTTATAACCAGGCCAATCTCATTAATTCAGTCCAGTTAATATCATAGTTAGGTATAATTTCAGTCCAACTCCATTTATAATACAGTCTTTATAATTTACGTCTTACATTCCATTATTTTAGATTTCTTATAATTTAATCCAATTTTGCAATAATTCTATTCTAATCCATACGCAAAGAAGAAGGAAGAATAAAAGAAAACTGAAAATAGAAGGAAATACAAGGCGTAAGAAGAAGGCCTAAATAATGCATAAATAATAGTAAATAAAGTAAAATACAGAAATAAAATGTAAATAAATTGAAAAGCTAGAAATAAACTAAATTTAACTGAAAATAATTCTAAAGACTGTAATTAAACAACTAAAAAGGTTACTCCAAAAATCATAGTAAAACTACAACTATTAGAAACCCTATTATTTTAAATTACTTAAATAAATTTAAAATAAGTATAATCACTCACCTCTGGCCTTTAGCTCTTCCCTTTAGACCTTCACGGATCCACTTAGGGTTGTTAAATATTTTTAGGGGGAATTATTTTAAAGGACAAAAATTTGTATATTTTTTACCTTAAGGACACGACCTCAATATTTTTACCACAAGGACAACAAAACTGCTACCATGCAAAAACTGATACCTAAAAACTGCTACCGATAACTACAAACTGATACCTAAAAACTGCTATCAATAACTAAAAACTGATACCTACAGAAAGTTGTCCTTCGGGACAAAATATTGAAGCTCTGTCCTTGACGTTAAAAAGCTGTGAAATTTTGTCCTCGACAATAATTTCCTGATATTTTTATTTAAAATGGTCTCCTCCTTGGAAAATTATTCCGCTTAGGGTCCTTCCTAAATAGGTGAACCAAATTGGAGAAAATCTTAGAATGGGAAAAAGTGTTAGGTCTAGGGTTCTATTTATACAGGTAAAAGTGGATCTCAGACCGTTGGATTCGGGGATTGAATAGGATGCAACCACGTCATAGGCTAAATAGGAGGCATCGGATGTAAGAATAGAAGGACCGGATTGAAATAAAGAATGCAAAACATGTCATAGGAAGCCTCTGGAACGAATGGAACGAAGAAAAATTTTCTTAGTTCCTGAACACAGGCTAGTCGACCAAGTGGTCGACTGTCATTGTGGCCAGGTCGACCTGGCCTATATATATGTGTATATATTTATATATTTATATGTATATATGTAGTATATGTGTATATATATGTATATGTATATATGTATATATAATCTCATTCATTTTAGCTCGAATTCTGACGTTCTATATATGGGAATTGACCAGAAAATTCCATGGACACAATGGTGCAACTTCCATGGCTCAATTCTGATAATTTCATAAATTAATTTTATTATTTAATTAATTAACTAATTAATTATCACGGGTTAAAATTTTGGGTTGTTATAGAAGTGCGTTTTTTCTTTTGAAACACCTTTGACCTGTTGTGAATTATTTTAGTAGCATTTGTAGAAATCGAAATATTTGTTGTTTGAAACTATGATTTGTTTAAATATGATATTTAAATTTTTTATTTTCCTCTAATCTTTCTAGGGTTGTTTTCAAACTTATAATAGAGTTTTTTATAATTACCTTGAAGTTTAATCATTTTTTAATAATCATATAAGTTTTGAAAAAAGGTAGTTAACTTTGCTTAACGCTAAAGCCAACAAGTAGACTTATCTATTTGTGTAATTCAAGAATGAAGTGACTAGGCAAGGCTTTGATGCAACCGGTGCTCTAACTTACCCGTCTTCATCTTGGACGAGGAATAGTAAGAGTTGAAATATCGAGAACGGGATATGTATAATACATTAATGTCAACAATCTAGCACAATAAATCTCCATTCTGCTATTATATAAATTTAGACATTTAGTTACATATACTTAATTCTGATTTATGTGTTATTATTCAATTTATTGAATTATTGATAATAATAATAATGCGCTGTTATTATTGTTTTCGCGCTCCGCCAGTTTATATGCAAATAAATGTACATGCATGGGTTGGGTAGATATAAACACCTTATGATTGGAATTTCACAGTTTGACGTAAGGTGTTCGACGAAAATAATTGATTAAGTGATTATTATAATAAAAGTGTTTATAATGATTTTGAAAATAAAAGATATTTTATCTTTTGAATTGAAATGATACTTGTCTTTTGAAATGGAATGTTTTCCTTTAAAAAAAATAGAATAATTAAGAGTAAATCTTTTATAATTTTATACAAAAGTGGTCTATATAAAGAATGGTTTTATAAAAGTGTTTCATAAACGAAGAGAATTTCAAGGACTGAAAACGCAATATTCAAAGTGATTTCAAATGTTTTAAAAAGACACTATTACTTGAAAGTATTTGTGAATATTAATGCGAAATGATTTGTTACTTCGGGATATGAAATAATTTGTTATGTTATCGATGATTTGGGTAACCCGTAACTAGAAAGTGAGCATATGTTCTGGTATAGTCCGTTCTCGGAATAGCGGGATGTACTTATTTATCTACCGTATGAAGGATGGAACCTAGGTGCCTTGTTATTAGGAGAAACCTCCCGATCTGGTTACATATGTATTGATATGCTTTTATTACAAAATTTGGGATTTCCAAATAAATATTTCAGAGGTGATTCGTTTTAAAATCCCAAAATAAAGTATTGTTTGGTACAAAAGATGTATATTATTATTATTATTATTTCAAAGTTTTCAAAATGAAATCGGGAACTAATTCGAAGAAATTATTTCCGAAAAGGATTATATTTTGAAAATAATAAAGTTAATTATATTTGAGAAATCTAAAATTGAAGATTAAGCTTAAGTGGGTAGTTTTGGGAAATGCAAATCGTTTGTGCATCATACGCTCCATGAGTCCTATTTGCGGTAGTAGAACTATGTTGGCTTGATCTTGTATCTAATTGGGTACCCAATTAGATAAGAGTACATAAGCAGTCATAAGTGATAATTATGCAACCCCAATAATAACATAATTTTTTTCTGTTTATTGGTAGCTATTTTTCTTGTGTTGTTGTGTTTTTCATGCATACTACTTTATTCTTCATTTACATTGTTTATTGAGTTCACCGGTAAAGATATTGTCATTTCTCATTAGAGTTGCGTAGTGGTAGATTTACAGTTATTTGTAGTATTTGATTTTGGGTTTGTATTAAAGCACACCTGTAGATTAAATTGATTACTCTGATAACTTGTACAATTGAAGTCTATCTTATACATTTAATAGTATTGAATATTTATCAAATATTGTGTATTAAGTTGGTAGTCTTCATTTGTAGCTTTACAACAGAAATGTTTTCGACGATTTTGATTGGTCCGAAAATTTGGGTTGTCGCAGCTGATATCAGATCTTAGGTTAGGTGCCTAAGTAAAATTCATCTAGAGTTTGTAAATTAACCTAGGAATTTTAAAATGAAGCAACCTTATTCTGATAAAAAATGGATGGGATACGATACCGTACTTCTGACCGGGGTTACAGGTAACATTATTTTGGGTGCGCTTGGATTCTGATAATTATTTGGTTTTCGTCATAATTTTTCATCATTGGAATTTCAGGAAGAAATTATTTTAAGGGGTGAAGAATGTAATGTCCCAGAATTTCAAACACTCCGTAATTAAATATCTAAATTATTTAAATATTTGTGTAAAGATTTAATACGATTCTATAAACCTGTTATACACTTTTTAATTAATAACTAATGCTAGAAAAAATATTTTTTAATCATGTTTACAAAAATATACACTTTGGATAAATATTGAAAATGTGGTAGGAAACGTTTTGTTAACAACAATTTTTTATTCAATATAAGTTGTGTAAATATATTGCAACTTGAATAGTTATAATGTGTAAACATACGATAAGAATTAAACATATCTTTCCCTAAGCTAAAGGTTAACTAAACTAAGTTCGAATTAGTAAAAGTAAGTGGAAACAATAAGGAATAAATGAACCCTAAATAAAGGCTAGATTTCAGGGTATGCTGTGTAAGATGTAAGGTGTGTATAAGGGCATGGCTTTGCATGCTAGGAGTCCTTTTGCTTCATGGCTAAAGAAGGCGTTTGCACTCTTTTCCTCTCATTTCCTAACACTATAAATACACATGCATGAACCACTTTATTTTCACAAACAATTCACTTCTAAAACATGTCTTCACTTCTTCCTCTTTATGTCTTGTTTCTTTTCCTCTTTGTAGTCTTGGGTCATGAATATATTTTGAGGGGAAATAAATGTAACGAACCAAAAAAATTCGATCTCGAAAATTCCAGATAGTTACGAAAAAGAAGAAAGAGGTAGAAGAAGAAGAAGATCAGAAACATCAACATCTAACATTCGCAACGGATAAAATATAATAATAAATAATAACAGTTTACAAAAGAATTCTGTCCAAATACATTTATAATACATCAGAGTTACACATATATACAGACACTGGATATCACAATCATTATGTCACGGATATACAATAATATAATACAGCGGAAACACTCCATACGTTCTTGCCATCCAGATCACCTCCTAAGCTCCAAAACGTCCTTACCTAAAAATCTGTAATGCTCGGTCTGACCCGAGCATTACATCAAAGTAACACCCGGGTCAGGCTGGAAACCAACATGAGTAAACCCATTTAACATGGAATACAAAGCATACAACTTAAATAAAACCCGGGATAACTCGTATTAATTTACAAATTCACAATTTGTTATAGACATCACTTATTTCACACATCAATTTTCTAAGTACCAAATTTAGATCAAATAGTCCAATTCACTTAAATCATTTCATTCCAGCCTATTCATTTCACATATCAATCTATAAAAATTCAAAGTGGTTTCGGATATTTTCCAATACCCGACCACGGTCTCTTCGAGTCTCATTCAAGGCATCCAATACCATTCAATCATCCATAAGCAAACTTGATCACTTCCAAATTAATTTAATTAAAACTAAATGAATTTCCAACCTCAATCACTTAGATTCCTTCACTTCACATTAATTAATTCCAAATCAATTAATTAAGCATCCCTTAATTATCCATCTTAGTTAATCTCCCTGGATTAATTATCCTTCATTTTCATCCAAGTAATTATCATTAATTACAAAAATTAATTATTCTTAACTAAAATCGGTAATTAATCTTTAATTACTTCACAAATTAATTAACTATAATTAATTACATTAATCCTTAATTACTTATATTAATTAATTTATCATAAATCACATAGTATTGATAAATTAATCTTAATTAATCAATCTTTAATTACATTATTGATTATATAAATTAATGATTTCCCATTTACATTTCAATTTATCCTAATCTAATTGAATTACATTAAATAATTAATCATTAATTAAACCACAAATATTAACCACTCTTGATTTATCTCATCCTGTAATTATCTACCCTTTTATTTACTTCATTAAATAAATTAATTACTCCTTAATTAATTATCTAAATTAATCTTTTGACTAATTACACAAAGTAATTATATTTTATTAATTACGTTAAGTAATTACATATCAAACCACCCAGTGATCACTCTAAATTAATTAAACTTAATTAATTAACCCAAATCATTAATTAATTGAATTAATTAATTATCCATTTTAAGTACCCTACCAAATGAATCACAAATCATTAAGCCCTTATTAACTTTAAAATGAAAACATTTTCTTATTTATGATTTAAGTTTTAAACAATTTAAAACCCAAATACTTCGAGTCAAGCAATAATTAACTCGAGAACCAACCAAACCAAAGTCACCAGATCATTAGTGCACATCAAATCAATTCAACCATTCAACCATTATTTAAATTTAACCATTTAAATTTAAATATACATCCAAAGGAGTAAGATTAACTCACCTTTGATTTGTTTGCAATCCACTTCAATCTCGACTCGGTCTCTTCACGATTTAAGACCTTGTACAACATTAGATGATTTTATTAATATTCGAACCAATCGAATAATTAAATTTCCATTTGTTAAATTTTAATTAACCAATGATTCTATTTTAAATAACAATTTAAATTTAAACTAATTCCCTTTTTAATAAAATATGTTTTGCAAATAAATTAAATAAATTTATTAAACAAATTATTCACTATAATACATTATTTAAATAAACTAGTAGATTTAGGAAAAAAGTGTATATGTATATATATTCCTTCTTCTCTTTAATCTCTATATTAAACATGTATTAAATTAAAGACAGGATTGTGTGTGTGTGTGTGTGTGTGTGTGTGTGTATCCCATGTAAAAATTTCTTAAATTAGTTTATAGTTGAATCATATAAGAAAAAACAAAATTCAGTTTAATCAACAATTTATATTTTAAATCGAAATGCAAAAACAAATACCTCACAATCGCTGACGAACACGACCACGACCACATCCACTTGCATCTAAATCATGAACTGCCTCCTACCAGTCGAATCCCTGTTGACCCATTCAAGCAGACTCGCGACTACCAAAGCCTAGAACCCTATCTTCGAACCCCAGGTCGTAGCCTCGAGCTAGGCAAAAAAATCGCGAACGTTGCTACCCACAAGCACCTTCAACACCGATCTCGACAATTCAACTTGTGCCGCTAGCCTCTTCCAGGTCAAGACCCTTTCCCCATCAATTTTGCTTCCAGCCGACAACGCGACACACCTCCGAGTCGTCCGCGGGCTCGGGTTCGGCAAATACGAGACGCAAACCCTACATCGCCTCCCCACGCGCAACCTGTCACCACACGCCTTCGCCACCACGTCGCAACCAGAGTCGCGCACGCAACCCACAGCTAGACACCAGATCATGAATTTATGGAGAGGGAAGGTGCGATCAAATTTTGATTTTGGAATTTAAATTTATGAGGAGCTCGGCCCTTTTTTTTCATTTTAGGTTTATAACCTTTCGGCTGTTTTGATTGAAAAAGAGATGTCGAGCTCTGCTTTTTAGAATAGATGGGATGTTGGCGTATTGAAGAAGGAATAGCTATAGTGATTTTGAAAAAGTTTTGGTGGAAAAGGATTTCAGTAGAATGAAATTTGACTAGTCAATCAATATATTATATTAAATGTTCGATATAAATTTCAACGCGTTTATATATCATATGCTCACAGAACAACTCCAAATGCTACAAAAATTGAAATTCTATAATAATACAATATTACGGATCCAACGGAACTAGTTTCGTCGAATTCTGAGACTATGCCTCGGAAGGTTTATTTTTAAATTCAATTTAAACGATAAAATTTTAAAACTGAACAAATCAGTGTTAAATTCAATTTTTAAACTTTTATTATCCTTAACACTATCAATATAAATTTTACAACCATTCAAATTATTTTATACAAGCTTAAAACTCTAAATTCAACATTTTACCCAATTTCAAATTATATAATTCAATAATTTAATTATCAAGTAAATAGTGATATTTGGAATTTAAGTTAAAATTAACCTTTCAAATATTTAAAATCAATTAAATATTCTTATCTAAATTGCCCAAAATTCTAGGTCGTCACATTCCTCCCCCTTAAAAGAATTTTCTCCCCGAAATTACTAGTTAAGAAGGATGATCCAATACCCATTACTATTTTCCAAAACCAAACAGTTTTATCCACTTGCCCTAACATATCCTTTATTAAAGACCCACTATTACTTCAATCAACTTCCCAAAGCCTTCCATAGTTTCCAACAACATTATTTACTCTACTTACATAAATTTCGAAAGCAGACATTCGTTCAAACTGGTTTTCGGATAGGGATTTCTGTAGATCCGACCCCTATTCCTTCAATCTAATCATTGATAAAAAGATGTTTTTTGAATAGGGAATCATTCTTTAATTGATTAAGTTATTTTTTTATCAAACTCCCTTTTGGGGATATATAACTTTTAAAACACTTCTTTTTGTATATACGGAATAAGTAAACCCCTCTTATCAAAACCTTTAATTACTTAAAATCATTTTAAACTTAGAATAGTTCGAAATCGTTTCATTTTACTCTTAGGAAAACATTTCTAAAATCATTTCATTTAAATCTTAGCCAAGATTTCTCAATTAAAAACTCAAAATTTAATTGGGTTAAAACCATGTTATCTAGGATGTTAATCCATAATCAGTAATTATTAAGTAAAATCTATAGAAATTGTCTAATTCTACTCAATATCAATTCTCGTATTTAACAAATACTATGGACGAAATAATGGTGAAATCACCTTTTAAATTTTACGAATAGTACGATTTTTCTCTTCGGGCTTTAACACCGAGTATAAGAAGATCATCTCTATAAATCCAAGTTACTTAAATCTTAAAAAACATTTTTCTTTATCGTTTTGAAATTTTGATCCGAGTAAATCAAATTTACTATCCCCTCCATCGGGCTGGTCCGAATAGCTAGGGAGAATTGGAAATTTGTTTTCCAAACTCAAGCCTAGACACTATCTCTTTGACACCCATAAGACGGTCGAGTTATTTGATAGACTCTGAATCATTAAAACATTTTAATCATTTCATAAATCCTTCAAATTTCCTTTAAAACACTTTATAATTCATTTGAAAACATTTTAAAATAATTTGAAAAGAATTGTTAAATTTAAGACTATATTTCAAAAGTTACGGAAATGTTCTACGGAAAAGTGCTACGGAAAGTGCTTTTTAAGCTATATTGATCAAAATGAATTTCTATTATTCGAAAATACAATTTTACTAATCAAATCAATTTTAAAATATTTTAAAAGTTTTATTATATTTATTCCATATTTTTAAAACATCATTTTCAATGAAATCCAGTTTTTGATTCCGAACTGCAAAATTAGGATGTTTCCAAAACTTGTTTTACTCTTATTTCAAAGTCTACCTATTGAATTCTTCATTTCTCCTTCTTTTAGAAAATTCTTATCTCGAAGAATTCCAAGCCATGTTCCGACTTTTACACTTGTTTGACTTTTACAGCGCGAAATCGCGAACTACGGCTACGTGACGCACTTATTTTTAACTAAATTTTCCATTTCTTTTCAAACTTCACAAAAACACTTTTAAATGTTTATAAAAGTTTACAAATATAGTGTAAACCATTTTTAAGAGGTTTAACAATTCCATATACACCATTTCATTAATTTAAGGAAAGTGATTTCCTTTGTGTTTATCGTCGTGTATATTCGTCACTTGCATGTAATTTCAACATTCATATGAAAACAACCAAAATTGGTAATCAAAGCATCTTAAAAATTCATTTGAAAACATCATATCATCTTCCAACAAATAGTATAGTAGTTTAGGAGTTCTCACCATCATTTTCCCTTCGAGCTAATATAAAATCGGCTATAGCTCCGCTAAGATCGAATTAAACTCTACGGAATCGAGCTCTAAAGCTTTGAAGTGGCTAGGCATAGCCTTGGGAGTGCTCATGGCCCAGCTAGTGAAGGAGAAAGGCTCATCCTTGCTTTGGGAAGGGGTGGCCGTGAATTTGAGTGGTGGAAAGGAGGAAATTTGACTTTGTTTTGAAGTGGATCAATACTATATACGTGTGTATATTTTACTAATATTTTACCATAACTTTTTCCCATAATCTTCTAGGGCATGGAAGCAACTAAAGAAGCTCTTAGGAACCTAAAGAAAAAGGAAGAAGGAGATCAAAAGTTGTGTGAAAATGCGAATAAAGGTATGCATGTATTTATAGCCTTGGAAGCCTTAAGGGCTAAGCAACTCATATATATATATCTGTGTGTGTGTGTGTGTGTGTTTCATTATCCATCAATCTCCACTTTCTACGCTTACTACACACGTTACTTCCTTCCCCTCCATGTGCTTCATAAGTTCATTCACTTCATGTATGCATATGTTGACTTATTTAAGCTTAAGGAGGAAACTTGCTTAAAATATCTTAGATAATGTATTATGTATGTATTTTTAAATGTGTGAGTATATATGTATGTATAAATATGTTCATTTGCATGTTATTGGATGCATTTATATGTTATATATGTGTACATGACACATAAAAAACGTTGCATTGATTTCGAACAATTTTTGTTCGATAAACCGTTGCCAATCGGAGAATCGAGTCCCGGTCCATTTTCACTTATACTTTAACGTACATATATTTGTAAAAAAAAATTAAAAACATTTTTTTATCATTTTAAATGAATTAAAATGATCATATTTGAATTATAAAGCCATATAAATTAATAGTAACAATTATTTAAAAAAATTGATATCATAACGATAAAGGGATATCGATTCATCCTTATATTTTCAAATCGCATATATGTGTGTGTGTGTATATATATATATATCTTTACAAAACTATTATAAATGATTCATTATAACTTTATAACTATTAAAAATGAATTAACATCATTTAAAACAAGTATTTGAATAATTAAAATAATTATTAAATCATTAAATCTCAGTTTGAATTTAATAAATCAATTATCATATTTAAGGGCATTGCTAACAATGACAAAAGGGCATTTTATTTTGGAAAAAAAATTAATTGATTTTATTTTATATTCTTGTTTAATTATAAAAGCAAGCGCATGTATCCAGCTCTTTGCACTTATTTTATAGTTACAGAGCTGTTTATCTATAAGACAGTTTTCTGCCATTTTATCGATTTACATTTCGGGGAAAATATTTTTATAAATACTAATTCGAAATAAAATTACTATTACATATTATCACTCAAAACAATATTTTTGTATTATCAACCTTTTATTTAAAAATAAATATAATTTATTAAAGGGGTAAATTTGTGGGTTGTTACACCTTGTATGTTGTTTCTGTTTGATTTGTTGCTTCTCGAGCTTGGACGTCTTAGTCCATCATTTGATATGTTGCTTCTTGGGCCCGGACGTCTTAGTCTTCTATTTGATATGCCACTTCTTGGGCTTGGATTTCTTAGCCCATTTTTGGATATACTGCTTCTTAGGCTCGGATGTCTTAGTCCGCTGTTTGATACGCCTCCTCTTGGGCTTGGACATCTTAGTCCATTGTTGTCTGGTGCACTTGGTTAGCTTATCCACAAGCAGGACCCAAGGACTTATCCAACCTACCTCTAGAAGGCGCCTTGACGTGACCATAGCATGGCGCGACCAAGGTCTTATCGATGCGTTAACCTGGCCATAGCGTGGCACGGATAAAGGCTTACTACTAACAAGATTTCTTGTCAACACCCGAAAGTAATTTTAAGAAGGATGGATTTCTACTTTGTAGAACAAAGGGCATAATACCTTTAAAGAATGCCTTTAATTTAGCTTTGCATATTTTTGAATCTTGGGTTCCACCATTCGACGTTGTATAAAGGTTTGGTCTTCGGATTAGGTAACCTTTTATCTTGTTGAAGGATTGGGATAATAGCCCTCTCTTAGGGTTATGTAGAATATCAAACTCTTTGGTTGATGATGTGCACGTAAATGTGCATATTTTTATCATCATATTTATTCTTTTTAAATTAAATAAATGATCATATTGGATATTTTAACTTGTTTAAACCAAAATTCATATTATTTGAAATTGTCACATATTCATCTTCATCCAAGGGCAAAATGGTCATTTTTGGGCGTATATTAATTTGAGAAAAATTAATTGAAAATTTGTATATAATTTTGTAGGAATTTGATCTCAAATAGAAGTGGTTTCATGAAGATATGCATGCACAAAACTAATACAAAGGAATAAAGATGGAAATAATTCAAAGTGAAGAACATGGAGGAACCCACCTACCCACCTACCTTAATGTACAAATTAAAGGCTAATGCACATGCTTTTGGAGTTAATGGCTTCATGTACACTTAATGGGGGATTAAGACATGTTAATGGTTACTTGGCCTCCACACTTCCTAAGGGGCATTTTGGGCGTTACCCAAAAATATGAATTAGGGTTTCATACATGTATAAATACCCATATGTTTCATGTAACCTCTCCTCTCTCTTCTCTTAGTCTCTCTTAGGCCTCCTTCTCATTAGTTTAGATCAAATAAAAGAAAGCTCTCTTTCTCTTTTCATGACTACTTAGCCATTTTTATTTTATGTAATCTTTTTATTTTATGCAATTTAATACATGCTCTTTCCTTTTCATGTTCATTTACTTTAATGTTATAGTGTAGATCTCTTCTCTTTTATGCAAGTAGAATAATTTTTCCTTTCATTTTGCTCTCTTTTTCCTCTTCTTTTTATTCAATGTTGCTTGCTACATTTGTTCATATGATGACAAATATGAGAGGCTGAACCCCTTCAATTTAAGGGGTAATGAAGCTCTCTAATTAATGTAGCTTCAACATTTTGTCAATTCATGCTCTCTTTTTGTGTTTAATGATGATGATGGAAATGGTTTACTAGTTGTTTTTGCTTTAAATTTTGATAGCCTGTATTGTTGACACCAAATAGGCTATGCTTAAACAATCACTAACACTAATTACCCTTCATCAAAATATGATTATGGCAAAGGAAAGTGATTAAATTAAAATTTGATGGTCTATGTTTCAATCAATAGTTAATAGGCCATACTTAAAATAGATTTCATTTTCATTTTCTTTGTCAAGTTTCATGAAAGTTAGTAAGTGTTTTAAGGGGTGTGTTATAGTTTGATGGCTTATGTTGGCTAATCAATAGCTCAAATATGTCATACTTATGATAAACACATCAATTAAAACACTAATGACCATAAAAGAGAGATCATGATTTCATGTGTTGAACTACATGATCTAGAGAGTGGATTTATTCTCTAAATTGTCACTTAACTCTCATATTTGCATTTCTTTTCTTTTTGTTGTAAGTTCATTTTCTCATTTTCTAGCTTAAACACACTCTCGACTTTGGTATAATTTGATTGAGTAGGAAATTTAAATCAACAATTCCCTATGGATCGACCCGTATTCGCCGCGTGCTACATTCGTACACCGTGCGCATGCGGTATAAATTTTATTTCTAAATTCGTTCTACGGTTTTCTAAACCGATAGAACTTCCGTCGACGAACAAGTTTTTGGCGCCGTTGCCGGGGACAAAAAAAAAGTTGTATATATCTTGCTTTATTTCAGGTTGCCAAAGCAGAATTACAGAAAGAGCAGAGGTGCTTGTTAAATAAATTGCTTGATTTGAAGTGCTTGGCAAAAAAAAATAACTGCTTGCTTGCTTATAAAATTTTATGTTTTAGTTGTCTTGCATTGTTGTTTGCTTGCATTTTAAGAAAAAAAATTAAAAAAAAAATTCAAAATCAAAAGCAAAAACAAAATTTCATTCTAGTTGCATTGTTAATACACGTTTTACTTCAATTTTGCATTTCATCTTATATTTGATTAATAATAAGATAGCCCTTAATTGTATATTGACAAGTTGTCTTCTTTGAACAATTTAATTTCTTGGTGTCTAGGCTACGGCAGAGCAATAATCAGTTATAAATATTACGGTGATTCATAAATATTATACTGAATTGTTCCTCTGAAGGTACTTAAACCTTCGGCTGCATTGCTACGGTGATTCGTGGTGCATCGATAAATCATGTCTATTACCTGGCTGAGAACTATCTTGTTTATCTAAGACAACGTCTAAATTTACAATTTTGTGTTAGTTTAGGATAAATAATTCGTAATTAGGCCCTTGCATTCATTTAGCTGCATTAGTTCATGCATATTTAAAAAAAAAATTCAGAAATCCAAAAAAATCTAGAAAAACCAAAATCCAAAAAAAAAAATATAAAACCTTTCCAAAAACAAAGAAAAAATTTGAAGAAAAAAAAATCCATTTTCCATTTTGAAAATTAAACTCTACTTGTAAATATTTTTCTTTATAAAAAAAACCAAAAAAAATTCTTGAAAATGTCTGAGTTTCCTTTTTCTTACTCACTTGACTTTAGTTGTGAAAATCAATACAATCCATATGAGTTCACTCCAAATTCGTACGGATATTTTAACAACAACTATTGTGTAAATAATTCGAATTTCGAACAACAAAATTTTCAAAACGATGACCAACCTTCGACTCTTGAAAATAGCATTGAAGTGATTTCATCTTTACTCGAACTTTCTACACAAAAAATCAAGAGATAAATGATTTATGTAATTCTTATTTGTGTATTAACTCGAGTCAAGGATTTCAAAATTTGAATTTAATTCAAAATTCAAACGATTACGATTATAACCCATGCCAATTCAATTTCGAACTCCAAAATGAATTTCAAACTCAACATGAAAATGGGAACAACTTTTCAAACGAATTAGGCAATGGGAATAATCTTAACCATGTTACGAGTGAAAATTTTTGTTCTCAACAAATCAAAATAAAAAATTCTCAATTTAATAACTACAAATTGGATTTTGTTGAACAAATGAATGAAATTAACGATGATCACACGGATTTGTTGTTTGAAACTTATATGAAACATCGTGAAAAACAAAATCAATAGTTAAAATTTGATTTGAAATTAAAATTTGACGCTCTATATTTCTAATCAATAGTTAATAGGCCATACTTAAAATAGATTTCATTTTCATTTTCTTTGTCAAGTTTCATGAAAGTTAGTAAGTGTTTTAAGGGGTGTGTTATAGTTTGATGGCTTATGTTGGCTAATCAATAGCTCAAATACGTCATACTTATGATAATAACATCAATTAAAACACTAATGACCATAAAAGAGAGATCATGATTTCATGTGTTGAACTACATGATCTAGAGAGTGGATTTATTCTCTAAATTGTCACTTAACTCTCATATTTGCATTTCTTTTCTTTTTGTTAGTTAGTTCATTTTCTCATTTTCTAGCTTAAACACACTCTAGACTTTGGTATAATTTGATTGAGTAGGAAATTTAAATCAGTAATTCCCTGGGGATCGACCCGTATTCGCCGCATGCTACATTCGTACGCCGTGCGCTTGTGGTATAAATTTTATTTCTAAATTCGTTCGACGGTTTTCTAAACCGATAGAACTTCCGTCGACGAACAGTTGATATGTAGAAGCTTCGACCCTGTCGAAAAGTTAGGTCGCTTATATGAAGTTGATTTGATCCTTATCAAAAGATATGGGAGCGGTCTCTTGTGGATTAAACCATGCAAGTCCGGGTATTTATACTTAAAGAGCAGACATTGACCTAGTTGAAGGGTTTAGGCCTCAAATTTAATCACTTCTGAAGATTACCAGACTTTGACCTAGTCAAAAGGTTTAGGTTATAGAGTTAAGGACTTCGGAAGGTTGTAGAAGTTACTTGCAGTAGAGGAGTTATCGATCTTATTGACAAGTACCTTCTGATGGGGTTAAACCAGAAAATATGAGTTAATCATCCAAAGGTTTAAGCAAATAGTAAAGAAATTAACAAAGCCAAGGACTTCCCTTTATATCCAGGAAAAAGCTTCATTTTATTAGTTTTCCACAAATCACACTCAAATAGGCATACAATATTTTGACTAAGAAGTTACAAGGTTAGAGAAATAGAATTTGGATCTCTCAAAACATGAGCTCTTGGGTCTTATTTATATATGTAGGCGGCCCCCTTTCGACTCCATGCTCTCGACTAGGTCGAAAGGTTCCCCTTTTATATACAACTACGAACATTTTGAGCTTGTCGAAAGGCTTGCCCCTCATATGTCATTATGAACCTTTCGACCTTATCGAAAGGTTTGCCTTCCCTACTCTTTCACGAACCTTTCGACCTTGTCGAAAGGTCCACCTTCTATATGCCATTGTGAACCCCTTGACTTTGTTGAAAGATTGCCTCTCATATGCTATTATAAACCCTTCGACCTTGTCGCTAGGTTTGCTCCATATTTTCCCTTATTAACCTTTCGGCCTTGTCGATAGGTTGGTCCTTTTTTCATGCTTTAGCAATTCCTTCATTCTCTCCTATCTGTTCAACTTTATTGATTTTCGAGAATTGCCTTCTTCATTTTACCTTTCGACATTGTCGAAAGGTGTACTGGGTGGATTTTATCTTTTTGTTGTTGCCGCTTGAGATTAAGCTTCTCTTGCTTTGTTTCCTTTCGACATTGTTGAGAGGGATTGTTTGATAACCTTACGACGTTGTCGAAGGGTTTGTGGCTGTGCTCTTTGACTTGAATGTTGATGTGCCTCATGGTTGATTTGGATGCTTGTCTTTGATGTTATCGAAACCAAACCTTCTTTTTCCTTGAGTGACTTGGAGCACCGCAACCTTCTGCCAATAATTGTTTTGCTCTTTCCTAGTGGACAAAAGTGGCTCCAACCATTTCAAAAGGCTATGTATGCTTTCGAAAGGGGTTGATTTCTAGGAAAACTTCTCCAACGTGCATATAACGAGTCAAAACCAAATGCCTTACGTGGTTTGGGATATATGGACTTCGAAAGCAAGCCTTCGACCTCGTTGAAAGATTCTTGTTGGACGCTACGATTAACCGGACCATCTTGTTGCTTTCTAATCTTTTCCAATGCTATTGTGTTCCTTCTTTCATACTTTTATTCCTAAGAATATTTTATGGACAAAACTTTCTCTAACCTCCCTCCAGGAGGCACCTTGACCTAGCCATAGTATGGCATGGCCAAAGGTTTGTCGATGCTTCGACCTGGCCACAGCGTGGCATGGATAAAGGCTTACTTTAACATCCCTCTAGGCGGTACATTAACATGGCCAACTCGGCATGGACAAAGGATTTGACCGTTAAAGGTAATGTCCAAGTGTAAGGAGAATTTTACTTCCAACCATGGAGGATTTTCTTTTAAAGAAAGAGGTGCTCCATTCGTTCATTGTAGGAAAATATGGTCGCTACTTTTCCGCGTTCCATGTTCTAGGAACCATATTGTCGTTTGGTCGAATAGCTTGTAAGCACAAGGGGGGTTACTTTTCATATAATCAGGGGACCTTCCTAGTTTAGCCCTAGCGGTCCATCTACAAGATTTCTTATGTTTGCTATTAAACTTCAGAGGACTAGTTCTCCCATTAAAATGACGTTATTTTAATTTTGAGTTGTAGTATTTCAATATTCTTCTCTGATATTCTACAGATTGGATAGCTGCTTCATCTCTCAATTCATGTATTAAATCTAGTGATTCCTTCTTCAACTCCTTGTTTAAATCAATGCATATGCTATCCTTTGATGTGAGGGTATTTCAATCTCGACTGGTAACGTTGCCTTACACCCATATGTTAAAGAGTAGGGGTATGTCCCATTGCCATTCTAGTAGATATTTGATAAACCTATTGTACAAGTGGCAACTGTTCTACTCAACTCCCTTTAGCTTTATTCAATCGCCTTTTTATGATAGTCTTTATCGTCTTTGTAGCTTCAATGGCCCCATTTGCCTTTAGATGTGCCACGGAAGAAAAGCTTTTAATAATCCCATTCTTATGACCAAACCAAGAAGACTATTCAAACTTTCAAACTACATTCCGTTATCTAATATAATCTTATAGGGGATTCCAAATCTAGTACTTATGTTTTTAATGACAAATCTAAGAACATTCCCAGAAGTGATTTTAGGGAGTGGTTCTGCCTCTACCAACTTTGTAAAGTACTCTATGGAGACTATATCATACTTTGCTCCCCCTTTGGAAATTGGCAATGGGCCAATTAAGTCAATTCCCCATATATCTATGGGCCATGAACTTGAAATCGGGGTTAACTGACTTTGTGGAAATCAGGAAATCTTTGAGTATTTCTAGCATCTCTCACATCTCCTTACATATTCAACAACTTGACTTGCTAGTTCAAGCTAATAAAAACCTTTTCTTATCATCTTTTTTGCAAATTCTTCCCATGTAGAGCGGTATTCACAAAATCCTTCATATGCTTCTACCAACAATTTCATCCCATCTTCCAGATTCATTCATATTAAGTAAGGTAGTGCATATCCTTTCCCGTAAAGAATTCCTTCAACTACTGTGAAAGTTGGAGCTTGTCGCCTGATTTTCCTAGCCTCCCTCTTATCAGATGGAAATATCCCTTTATAAAGATATTCAGTAATAGACGACATCTAAGCGTTATTATAACAGTCATCTATCCTTGGTTGATTGGTTATCTCATTTAGGATTTCTCTACTTATTTCAATTTCTTCTCTCTATTGTGACTTGGCTTGGGAGCTTGATAAGACTAATAGCTCTTCTCCCTACTCAAGCGTTCCCTTTTTAATGCTTGGACTTGCTAGCTACCTTACTGGCACAACCAGAGTTTCTAGGGCTCCGCTTGAACTAGCCAACTTTGCTAGCGAATCCACCTGTGGGTTATCTCCCATTGGGACTTGATGTATAAAAAAATCTTCAAATAAAGTGAGCATCTTCAATATTTTCTTTACATATAGAGATAGCGTGGCATCTTTAGTTTGATATACTTGTTTTATGCGGTTTACACTTAATTGGTCACTAAAGATTTGAAATCATGGGATTTTAAGCTCTAATGCCAAAGTCAACCCTCTTACCATTAACTCATATTTGGCTACATTATTTTTTGCAAAAAACCCTGATTTCATGGCATAGTGTAGGCAGTGTTCGTCCGGTGTTATGATGACATAGCCCACTCTAGCTCTTTGTTCATTCGATGCACCATCCACAAATTATTGCCACATAGGTGTTTGAACCCTTTCCCTTTTCGATTGTTCTTTAATGAAGTTAGTACACTCATTAATAAAATCCACCAATGATTTCCCTTTGATAGCTGACCGTAGCTAAAATTCAATATTATAACGACTAACCTCAGTTCTCCATTTTACCGGCCTACCTGAAGTTTCTGGCTTACTGAAAACTTGTTTGAGGGGGAAATTGGTTAACACCCTGATCGGATGTGCTTAAAAGTATGCTCTAAGTTTTTGTGCAGTGAGTATCAAGCAATAAGCTAGTTTTTCTATTACCGAGTACTGAACCTCTGCTTCTTTTAATCGCCTATTTACGTAATAACCAGGAAGTTGAATCGCACTTTTATCTCCGATCAAAACTGAACTCACCATATGTTCTTAGACTGCCATGTGCAAGTACAAGTCTTTACCATTCTCAGGACTAGATAGTATTGGCGGTTTTTCCATATGATTTTTCAAATGTTGAAAATATTTCTTACAATAATCTCCCCATTCAAAGTTCTTTTTCTTCTTAATCACATCGAAAAAAGGAATGCACTTATCAGTTGTCTTGGAAATAAATCTTCTTAGGGAAGCTACCCTTCCGTTTAAACTCATTACATCTTTGCTTGTTTTGGACTAAGCCATAATTTTGAGAGCCTGATTCCTGTCTGGGCTAGCATCAATCCCTTGAGCACTCATAAGATAGCCTAAAAACTTATCAGAATGGACTCCGTAAGGGCATTTCTGGGGATTTAGTTTCATCTGATATTTCATTAATACTCTGAACATTTCTTTTAGATCTTGAAGGTTACTTTTAGCCTCATAGGATTTCACTAGCATGTCATCAAAAACATCCATATTTAGATCGATTTGTTCTTTAAACATTCTATTAAATAATCTTTAATAGGTAGCCCCTACATTCTTAAATCCAAAAGGCATTGCTTTGTGGTAGTAAATTCCCTAATCAATACTGAAACTTGTATGTTCCTCATCTCACTTGACCAAGGGTATCTGATTATATCCTGAGTATGCATCCATGAGAGATAACAATCTGTGCCCATTAGTAACATCAACCAGATGATCTATAAGTTGCAATAGGAAACAATCTTTTGGACAAGTCATGTTTAAGTCAACATAGTCGATGCATGTCCTCCATTTATCGTTCAAATTCTTCATCAATACTGGGTTCACTAGCCAGTTTACGTAATAGATTTCCCAAATAAATACATTTTCAAGAAGTCTTTTAATTTCCTCTTTTAAAGTGACAGACTGCACTTTATCTAGTTGTCTCTTTTTCTGTCAATAGGGGGTTGCTACAGGATTGGTGTTTAATGCATGACACATAACTAACAGATCAATTCCCATCATATGAATGAGACCATGCAAATACGTCTTTATTTGTTTAAGAAATTAAATCAAATCCTTCTTTAAGTTTTCATCCATCCCCTTTCCCACTTTCACTACTTTAGTGGAATAATCTAGGTCTATACATGCCTCCTCAAGGTCTTCTATGGGTTTTATCCTTTCCACTTCCCCATGGCAATCAAATTCTGTGATAATTTTTCCTTCTTCTATTGAATTAGCATCGACCCTCTTCCTCTTACTTCCAAGAGAAGTGTACCTTTCATACATACGCTTGTTAATCTTACTAGAAATAGTCTTTGCTTAGAATGTTTGATGTAAAAATCCATCATCCGAAGGCTGAAAAACAATATAGGAATCAAAGTAAGCATAATACTCCATTTTGTATTGATCAAGCCTAGTAAAATACATTCACAGGAGATGACTTTCTCTCCGCATACAGAGCCCCAGCCTCTCTTAGTTAAGAATTTCACCATCAGATATTTTGGCGAGACAAAAGCATCCATGTCATCAAGTGCGAGTCTGCCAAAGAAAGCGTTGTAATAAGATGGAGGGTTATTGTTCACAAAGAGATTTTCAAAAGTTCGGCAATATGGTGGTACTCCCATTTGCTCTAGAAATTTTACTTGTCCCAATAGGGCCGATACCTTATTGTTGAACCCAAAGGTTGGCTCATGGTTGGGCTCTAGCTTGTCTTCTAGGATGCCCATCTGATCAACGGCGTGTCTAAAAATGACATTAATCGCACTACAAGTATCCACAAGAATCTTGGACATTATAGAACCTCTAATTTGAGTTGTGATCATTACGGGATCATTGTGTCAATGATGGACTCCCTTCTTCAGCTCTTGGGGAGTAATGATAAGATTTGGCATTGGGATGTTGAGTCGTGGATTTTCAAGTGGGGGTTTTCTGAAATGGAGAACACGCCTTTCTAGTCTCTTTTATGTACCTGTTCCTGGCCCCTTTGCTAGTTCCCACCGAATGTGGCCCTCCACGAATTACATCAATCTTATTCAGTAGTGGACTTAAGCTCAATGGGTCATCTTCCTCCAAGATTTAACATCATTACAAGAAAACTTTTGTGAGCCATCCCCAGTCCGTGGTGCTTTTGTTTGTCTTGGATAAACTCCTTCAAATACCCCTCATGAATTAATTTTTAAATGATTCCCACTACAACTCAGTATTCATTAGTTTTTGACCATTTGCTTCGTGGTAAACGCAATAATCATCCCCTTTCCTCTATTTTCGATAATTCTTAGCCTTAAAGGAAGTCGGGAAGTTGACCTTCTCCTTTATCACATCATATATGTAAGATAATGGCTTATTCAAAGCAATTGAATTAGCATTAGGCTCTTCCCATCATGTTCTCTTATGGCCATGATCTAATCTAAACCTTCCACTTTCCATTTTAGGATTAGCTTTCTTCTTAGCATGATATAATTTATCCATTCAAATGAATTCATTGGCCTAAAAATGGAAGTCCTATAGATCTTACACCCATGATGAAAGAGTTGCTTCTAGAATGGTGTGCCCTCTATTAACCCAGAGTGTATCGCAATGAATTATCCCGATCATTCATGTCTTTAGCTTTTAATACTTTTTTGTTGAATCACTTAAGGTAATCTCCAAAAGACTCTCCCCGTCTCTGCATAATGTTGGCCAAAATAATGCAATTGACTATTGGGTCTTTTATATACAGAACAGGGCAGAGAACTCATAAGAAAATTGCTTTCATGAATAGATTGTCTTTTTATGGTATTATTAATACCACTTAGCGGTGGCACCTTGAATCGTTAACGAAAACAGTTTCCATCGTGCAGCTCCAAAAGCATTATACATATCCATTTGGCTATCGAAAGCCATCAAGTGATCATTGTGGTTTGTAGTTCCATGGTACTTCAAATTTGGAATCTTTACATAGGATAGGATGATTGTTGACATGATTTCACCTGTGAAAGGTGCTACTCGTTAATTATCATTTTCTCTTTCATCCAGGGTCCTCTTCCCCTTACCATTTAGCATGTCCTTAATTGCTTTTCTGTAAAGTCCTTTAGGTAAGTTTAGGTGTCATGATAATTTTTTAGGCTTGGATTATACTCCTTCGTTGTTGAGCTTCCAGACTACTCGAGTGATTTGTCCAATACCCTTTCTTAATGATCAAATTTAGAGGGAGGACGCTTTTTCTTTTTTAAAGATGTAAGTTGATTTTCTTTTGTCTTCATTGGTGTAAGCTTTTAAATTTCTTTTCGAATATTTCACCTCATCTCCAATCGTTGGATTTGGTGTCTTTGAAGACTTTTGGACAACGCTACTTTAAGAAGCTCTTGTATCTCTAGCAATTGTTGTTCCAAGTGCTTTATTTTGGTGGCATTGTTATCTCATTGAGCAGTGGTTGATGGTTGTCCTTGCAAAACTCCCTCTATGTTGGAAGTAGGTGTTATGTTTTCTTCTAAGGTTGTGGTGTGTACAACTTCTTCATCCATTCGACTAAGCCTTTTGGATTTCATTTTCCTACACCAAATTAAACAATCCACAATTAATCTATAAGTTAGCCACAAGGCCAGAGGTTCAAGCTCTCCTTCTAGCACCAAAAATGTTAATAAGAAAACTAGTCAACATCCCCAAAACTAAATGATTAAAAAGAAATATTGTTGCACTTCAAAAATAAGATTTTCAGAAGTGATCACTCCCTTCAAAACCCCTTTCAATTGGGTTGTTTTGGATAAATGTACTTGGAGTGTGGTCTTATAGGAATATTAATGGTAGTTAATGGATCCAATATCCTTATTGAAATGAAGGTTAATGTGAAAGCACCAATTTCAAACCTCTTTTCTGATCGAGTCAAAAGAGGTTACTTCTATTAGATATTCATTGCTTTCGGCTGTGTCGAAGGTCCATTTTTCCTTTAAAAAGATGTGACTGCTTTCGACATCAATGATTATATTATTTTGGGAAGAACTACTTCGAAAGGGTTGTATATATTGTATGTGTGTACACCTTTTGAAAGAATTCATCTATATAGTATTGCTTGTCATTTACACATCAAATCCCATTCGAAATGTCATTTTTCGACCAAGTCGGAAGGGGTTTTTCTACTTTGAAGTAGATCCAATGTACAATCTGCAAGCTCTATGTCATTTATGCAATAGGATATCGTCTCAAGTAACATAAGTTCCCTGAGCTTATTAAGATCGAAACATCATCATCATCTTTGTTTATCTTTAAATATCATTATACATGATGATGATGATATGATTCGCATGCATATTATCAAAGTTGACCCCATGGAATCCCATAGGACAAAAAAGAATTAAGAAGATAAACAAACATCATGTGCAATTGATTATTAGACAAGCCAGTGATCGAAATGATCTCACTCATGATCAAAATCTTTATTGAATCCATGTGCTTCTTCTTTTAACATTAATCCAAATGGAGTTACAAGTAAAAGTGCTTTTCCTCCCAAATTGATTTACGGTTACAAAGATTTGATTTTGCTAAGAAATTAAAGAATGAGTTTGGGATTCTTAAAATCCACCCCTAAAATTGGACCCCTAGGGTCGTATTTATAGATGTAGGTTAGCCTTAATTCATATAGCGACCTGCTATTTTCACCCATTCGCATTCGCACACGTCGGACTTGAAATGCTCAAAATATCAGATTGTTAATTTATATTTTGTAAACTCAGCATATACAGTAAATAAATCAAACATAGAATCACAGACACAGAGTAATACAATAATACGCAGCGGAATAAATAAATAGTAGTTCATGAAGCTACTATTCAAATATCAGAGTTAGAAATAGAATACAACAGAATATATTAAATACAACGAAGTCTTCAGTACGAACAGATGACTTCTCTGAACCAATCAATTGGAAAAGCTGAAAGCTGAATTGATAGTTGGATCTCCAATGAAGCTGCAACTCCACAAGTGAGTCTCAAATGCTGTATCACTCAGTCTGACCCGAGCATAAAGAAGGAACACAAAACACTCGAGTCAGGATTAACGTTCTTATATCAATAAATCAAACTCAAGTGAAATATCAGCTGAAATACAAGTAACTTAAAGGACGTTTAGGATAACCATCCTCTAAGAGTAAATGGAACTATCTACAAGGTATAAATATACACTATCACACCGAGGTTATTTCAAATTAATTTATACTTCACAACAAAATATCATTTCATTTCAAATATATATTTCCAAAATGTATATAAATATTTTATAAAGTAGAATATTTGTAATTTCCTCAAACTTAACAAATCACTTTAAAATCAAACCGACTTCTCTATTCAAATTAAATTCAATCTCAATTTATCAATTTCCATACAATCCAGTTTCTGACCAAACAAATTCAAATTATATACATTTCAAATACAGACCTAAATCACAAATTAACCATTTAAATTCTAGTATACTTCAAAGCTTTAATATTCAACATTCCAAAGTTCAATTTAACAGTTTTATATACATCTCGATTTAACCTTATTATTTAGTCTTGAAATGTTCAATTAATAAATTCAATATTTATTAAATAACCTAAATTTATCTTTAAACTAAATATTCCTTTCGATCTGTTTAAACTTTAAACTTCCATTTAATCATTTGAATAAAAATCAAGTTATAAATCAAATCTTAAATTTCAAATTCAACAGTTCAAATCAATCCAATTAAGTAGAATTCTTAACTAAATACCATTTCAAATAAATTGAACTTTATCTTCTCAACCTTAACTTATTCAAATTATTACAACAATTAATTTGGAAATATCAATTTACATAAATACTTAAATGTATTATATGGATTGATTCAATCTCAATAATAATATTATTAAATCGATATATAAAATTTCCATTTATATACAATATTTTAAGAACCAATATTTATTAAAAACCATATATTTCCTTTCAAACTATAGAAATTATTTTCAGACATTTATATATGTGTGTGTGTGTGTGTGTGGACCAACGGTGTCTGTATATAATTTCCTACCCTATGGTCAAGGGATACAGATATTTATCATTTCAATCCGAAATTTAAATATACGGGTAGATATCACTTCGACCCGCAATCCTAAATTCAATTTTAATTTAAAATCGCTTGGGTTTATCATTTCAACCCATAACGAAATTCTCCTATTCTAAACTCCGTTCGGGTATGTATAATTTCAACCCATAGTGAATTCACTACAGGAACTTGCAGAGTGATAACAGATTATAAAATAAAATAACAGGCATATATCATCAATACCAATATAAGATAAACAACAGGATAGGGTGTCATATCCCACAAGGGAACAATTGCAGATAACAACATATATAGCAATGTAAATAACTAACAGCAGCATATTTCAATTGTCGTTTCAATTGAAATCAAATTTACAAATAAAAGAACGTTAATCGTGAGTGATTTCTCACCTTTCGAGGCTAGAGAACACAGAAGATGACATGGATACACACACTGATACGGACACTGAAGTTGAATTATAAAACCGAGTACAAATTTCAAAGCAAAGTAGGATTGGCACGAATTGGACGAACGAGGCTGAAAATCAAAAATTGATGAATTGAATCACGGTCTGATATATACAGAAATGTTTGCTATTTTAATTAAAATCAATATTGTATCTCTAAGAAAATTTAAAGTCGAAGCAGATATATATAATTTACATTTTTTTAAAGTCAATACATAAACAAATAGTTTTAACATATTAAATAAAACATATATGTTAAAAAAAATCTTTATATTTTTCCAAACCTTTTTAATTTTTAAACATAGATTAAAATTTCTATTTACAAATCTAAGACCCACCCACCACATACGACCTATGTATATAGTATCATTAAGATTCATATTTTTAAATATGATAAATATATAAAACTTCAACAAATTACACTGTTCAAATCTCATTTATAAACTACTATATATAACATCTTTCCTTAAACCCAATGTAACACATATATAATAGTATGAACAGGTAAATAACTTTTATGCACTACAACATACTTTAACAATTAAAAAGTATAATATATTATACAAATATATAAAACTCATTAATCGAAACACAATATTGACCATAATATAACAAAATATGTTGCTTTTAAAATCTGACCCTCTGTTCTTTATTAACAACACCTCAAACTCTTCTATATGAATGAATATATAAGCACATATATACTTATATATGTTGAATTATGCAGACCGAACATATGCAACTACTGTATATATATATTATATTACATAGCTAAATATACAACATGCAGACCATAGCCTCACACTCTAAACAAATGAACTTTTATAACCTTTACATATATTCACAAATATATATAGTTTATAAACTTTTATGCCTAACTATACCAGAACACAAAGACATTATATATATTCTAGCTTATATACTATACTAACTTTATAGAGTAAAGATTTTAACGCATAACTCTATATAAAATAGCAACCTAGTGTTGCCGATTATAATATATTATATAATATGAAAACATCATGTTGTAAATCAAATAACTCATATTACATATTAACCAGATAACTTTAAATATAACCAACAACAAGCTATTTAAGCCTTTAAATATAATACTGTAATCCAAATAACATAATTTATTATTATTAGAAAAATTTACTCCTATATAAAAATTTAATATATCTCCTTTTAAAATGCGTGCCACTGTATGAATTCAAAATTTTCATAACAAATAACTAAGTTATCAAATACTTACATGACATATGATACACATATAGAGTCATATATCCACACAAGTTCAAATGCAACAGGCTTCATGCATCAGCTCCCTACAGTTTGATGGCACGTCAAAAGAAAGTAGCTCGTAGCCAAAAAAAGTGACCACGTGATGGGAGAGGCGGAGGAAATGGCGAGGTGGGGAGAAGAAGTTGGAGGCGGGTCTGTTGATGGCTCGGAAAAGGGTGGTTGTGCGCGGTTTTGGAGGTAAGGAAGGCATCAATGGTTTTATTTTTTATTCTAAATTTTTTTCCTTCTCTTCTTGCCGAGTGAAATATGAAGATGGATTTGTTAAATATATTGAAAGAAGAGGACAGGGAGAGGAGAAGCAAAGAAATATAAAATGGGTAAAGTGGAAAAACTGAACTGTCAAAAGTTAGAAAAAAGAAAAAAATGTTTCAGCGGTTAAAACAAGTAACGTAGGAAAAATGAACATGCACAAATTGGGAAACGTATTACATAAATAATTAATATAAAGTAGCAGGTAAGGATTTTATGCAACAAATATTCATGTTGATTTATACACGCAAATAAAATATGAGCGGTATCCAAATCAAATAATGAAAAGAGGAAAAACGTACATACGTTATACGTTTCTTCCAGTGATCGTGTAGAACAATAGATAAAGGGAGAACTTTGTGCTGAGTGAAGAAACAAAATGGAAGATCTCATAAATAAATGCGAATATTAAATTAAATTGAATAGTTTCAAACAATGAATAGTTAGATGAAGATAAACAAATAGCAACCGTCAAATCCCTTGATTTGCTGAAGGCTAATTAAAGCAACAAATTGATTGGACAACACGTTTTGAACTTTGTACAGTTCACAATTTAAACGGAAGGAGATTGAAGAGTCAAAATTTTTGGTACTGTTCACAATTTAAACTGACAAAGATAAGGTAAGGAATATGTACTTAAATTTTGTACAGAATATGATACGTTTGTTGAGGCTAATAGCACCAATAATCAAGGAATGAAAAAGGCAATAGGGAAAAGAACGAAACAAATAAAAATGAATTGTATCAAATTAAATATAAGAAGTTTTAGAAGCAACGGTCAAAAATTTTCTTCCAAAAATCGCGGCTACTGATTTTTTTCCAGTAGCTAAGGCATAAAATTTTTGAGCATGTAATAGATGTAGAATTTTAATTGAAACGTACGCTCAAATAATTAACAAAAGTAACATGATTAGAAACTATTCGTTTCTTATTTATATATTTATTTCTTATATAGTCAATACAATATACGCTAAATTTATAACAAAAGTAACATATCTAAATTTATACGTTACTTATTTATTCTCTACCTATTTTTAGTAACATATACGTTTTAAAGAATATTCATCGTACCATTTATATGCTAACTAAATAAATCAAAACGGATATAACGTACAAATTAAAACGTGCATTTTAAATAGCCTATTTATACTCTATTAACTTTAAAATTTATTACTTGATTAACTTTTGATTTGTTTACATTGGTTTGATTTACTTAACATTTAACACATAACTGATGTATATACGTAAAAAAGAAAACGTAAAATTTATTTCCTATATATTGTTCAATTTAAAATTTAATTTATTAATCAATAATCTAAGAAATAAATGTGTATACGTATAAAATTAATTTCTTTTACAGAATATTAATTACTTGATTTAAAGGTATATAACCAATTTTTAAAAGAACAAAAGTGGAAATAAAATGTTCTTACCAATATATTCAGTAAAGTAAAAAGATTTGGAAGTTAGAATTTAAAAGATTTAAATTCCAATAAATGTTAAACTTTAACCAAAAATAAGGATTATAGAATTGGCTTATATTAATAAAATTTTGGTGACTATTTATAGTGAAATTTAAAAAAAATTCAACCTTTTTGTAAATTAAAACCCTAAAGTTTATAAATAAAAGAATAAAAACTTGTTAGAATTTTTGGGTTGTTACACTCTTCCCCACTCAAAACTTTTCGTCCTCGGAAAGGAACAAAGTAGGAGAATAGAAACAACCAGATGAAAAAATAGACTTTGGAAAACAAATTAATAATTTATTTAAAGCGATATAATTTTTTTTTTTAATATTTAATAGTTTGGTTAAACTCATTTTATTAAATCCATTCGGTTATTTATGAGGTCGATTATTTATATAAAACACTTAATTTTTTTACTATTAAACCAGGTAGTACATAAATAAACAATATTTTAAAGATTATATTCAAAAAGGAAAGGAAGTTAGATTCAGGAAATAGAATATATGTGAATAAATAAGCCGAGCAGATAAGGTAGATCCAAAAGAATAGTATTGGGCACAAATCGTAAATTTCAAACCATAAGAGTCTCAATTTCAAATATTAATACAAAATTTCTTTGTTGAAAAATACTTTTAGAATAAAATACCTTTATATCGAAACAAAATTTTCTTTCGAAAATACTTTTATAACTCGATGTTTCAACAATTTTATCCTCGTTCTTACACACTCTAGCCATGCCTTGATCAGGCGCAAAGCTAGAATTCTTCAAGTACTTAGTAGACCCGTTTCAACACCCAGCGAAAATACTGAAAACTTTTAAAAACAGATATGGAAAGTACATTCCAAAAAAAATCACCTGGATCGCAGGATACATAACAATGGTTATGCCTGGATCACGCAGGGAAAAACCAAATCCTTTAAGCATTCACTGCCTTGCGAATTAAACCATGATAAACAAAACCCGTGGACCGTAGGATACATAACAATGGTTACATCTAGATCCCCCAGGAAACATCCATACCCTTTAAGCAATCTCTGCCTTGCGGATTACGCCATGACAACAAAACCGGTAGACCACATGATACATAACAATGGTTATGCCTGGATCCCCCAAGAAACATCCATACCCTTTAAGCAATCTGTGCCTTGCGGATTACGCTACCCCAGAAGAAAAAAGACCGTGGGTTATGCCACAGTAGAACACTCGAGTATCACATCCGGAAAACCAAAAATCAGAGAGAATAATATCGATAGAATGAATCCACAATGTGGCCACAGAGCAGATATCAAGCAAAAGGAACTTTCTATATCATTACTTCGAAAATATATATCATATAGTACCTTTTCAAATCACTTTCAAATACCATACTTATATAAAGTTCATTATTTATAAGATTTCATTTTCAAATCGAATACTTTCCAAAATCAATAGTATATCAAATCGCACTTATATGTACTTCGCCTATATAAGATTACACCTTTCAAATTGAGTACCTTTCCAAACCAATAGTTTTCAAATCAACTTCATACTTATACAAACCAATTCTATATAAGTTCGATAACTCCCAAGTCAAGTATTTAGTAAAACAAGGTTCTCAATTTCAATTTCTTTCAATATCGTTTTGGTTTCAAAAATCATATATGATTTCACCAAATTATTTCTCCCATATTTAATATCTTCAGTTTCAAAATTTCCAAATAATAAGTTTAGAAAATGATCCTAGTTTCCAAATTACCATAATTTAGGTCAATCGAATTCATTTCCAAAATCATCATATAAATATTGGGTTTTAAATTCCAAATCTTATTTTTGAAACCAAATATTTTCTAAAATCAATTATACCCAAATGATTTTCACGTTTATAACCACCCCTTCGAAACCTTTAAACTATTTATAAAGCATTCAAAACCAAATTTCATATTAGCATAATTCAAATTAGTCCTATCCATTTACTTAACAAAGTAGTTTTAAACTTATATACTATATCCATTAATTTATACTTTTCGAAATTACTTAGCTTTAAAATTTTAAACCTTGATTTGGAATTGTTCGAACCTTGAAAATAGTCGGTGAAATCAAATTTCAAATCCAAGAGTTGGAAATCAACAACAAATCAGTAAATTAATTTTTTTAAATAGAGTTATGCTAAATCAAATCGTAAACTCGAGGATTGAACACCGGCTTACTTTAAGTCATTTCAAATATATATACACATATCTTTTGAATATCGAATTATACTTCAGAATTTGAAATCAAAATTGGTTTCACAAAATCACCCACATAGCGAAGCTATTAAAGTGGCCTCTCCCCCACTTTGAAACTCAAAAATGAATGTCGATGATGTGTGCACTCATCACCGAAATTATTATCCAGCGACATAAGTGAGTTCTGGACTTCTATTTTCTTAAAACTTCTTTGAAGTTTCTTTGAAATCATTGGAACTCATTTGAGTCATTTGAAACACTTCTTATTCGGAAAATACTTTCAAACGTATTACTATATATTTTCAAAAATCTTAAAACCAATGTCAAAATATCGGAGTTCAATCTCTCAAATTTCAAATTCGAAACCCTTCAGTTATAAATCATTTTCATATAAATCAAATTTCTCATAAAATTTTCGAAATTTCAATTCCTTTCGAAATTTCAAATTCTAGTTTTTTAAAAGGTATATAATCTTTTCGAAAACATTTTTACTTTCATATACCAAATAAAATCATAGTTATCAAAATAATAATTTCTATGTATAAAACAATTTCTAAAATAGAAACAAAGCCCGATTTCAAAAGAAGGTTCAAGGATGGATTTCAAACAAAGATAGAGATTCAATTTGGAAGAACCCTAATCAAATAGAATTCTGATTCGAAGCTAGGCCCAAAAGAAGATGAGGTAATTAAATTTCAAAATAGAAGATGGATATTACTCGTGGGCGACCTTAACCGGGTCAACCGTGACTTCAGAAATATGATCGATGCGGAATTCCACGGCAAATCGACATTCGATCGCCAGATACAAAATTCAGCATAACCAGAGATGGCAGCATCTAAACCAAGGGTATATAATCTTCGGTGAATCGATGTTATTGTAAAGGAGTTTCACCCCTTTACAATCATCCCGTGGAGCTATGAGATACTCCAGAATCAATAAACCGAATAGGGAAAGACAAGAATGGATTTGGAACTGAGGGGGATGTTCCAAAATTTAAAGGAGAACCGAATCAAATAGGGAGAGATTCAAGCTCGAATGAAAGTGATCCTGTAAATAAATTTACCATATATGCTAAGTTTGCCTAGAGCCAAAGCTCTAATGCCAACTGTAACGACCTGCTATTTTCAACCATTCGCATTCACACATGTCAGACTTGAATTGCACAAAATATCATATTGTTAATTTATATTTTGCAAACTCAGCAAATACAGCAAATAAATCAATCATAGAATCACAGACATAGAGTAATACAATAATATGCAGCGGAATAAATAAATACTAGTTCATGAAGCTACTATACAAATATCAGAGTTAGAAATAGAATACAATAGAATATCTCAAATACAGCGAAGTCTTCAGTACGAACAGATGACTTCTCTGAACTAATCAACTGGAAAAGCTGAAAGCTGAATCGATAGTTGGATCTCCAATGAAGCTCACAACTCCATAGGTGAGTCTTAAATGCTATATCACCCAGTCTGACCCGAGCGTAAAGAAGAAACACAAAACACTCGAGTCAGGATTAACGTTCTTACATCAATAAATCCAACTCAAGTGAAATATCAACTGAAATATAAGTAACTTAAAGAATGTTTGGGATAACCATCCTCTAAGAGTCCATGGAACTATCTACAAGGTAGAAATATACACTATAACACCGAGGTCATTTCAACTTAATTTATACTTCACAACAAAATATCATTTCATTTCAAGTATATATATTTCCAAAATATATATAAATATTTTATAAAGTAGAATATTTGTAATTTCCTCAAACTTAACAAATCACTTCAAAATCAACCTGACTTCCCTATTCAAATTAAATTCAATCTCAATTTATCAATTTCCATTCAATTCAGTTTCTGACCAAACAAATTCAAATTATATATATTTCAAATATAGACCTAAATCACAAATTAACCAATCAAATTCTAGTATATTTCAAAGCTTTAATATTCAACATTCCAGAGTTCAATTTAACATATAGATCTCGATTTAACCTTATTATTTAGTCTTGAAATGTTCACTTAATAAATTCAATATTTATTAAATAACCTAAATTTACCTTTAAACTAAATATTCCTTTCGATTTGTTTAAACTTGAAACTTCCATTTAATCATTTAAACAAAAATCAAGTTATAAATCAAATCTTAAATTTCAAATTCAATAGTTCAAATCAATCCAATTAAGTAGAATTCTTAACTAAATACCATTTCAAATAAATTCAACTTTATTTTCTCAACCTTAACTTATTCAAATTATTACAACAATCAATTTTGAAACATAAATTTAAATAAATACTTAAACGTATTATATGGATTGATTCAATCTCAATAATAATATTATTAAATCAATATATAAAATTTCCCTTTATATATAATATTTTAAGAACCAATATTTATTAACAACCATATATTTCCTTTCAAACTATAGAAATTATTT
The DNA here is from genome assembly GCA_030765085.1 of Allium cepa. Taxonomy (NCBI): domain Eukaryota; kingdom Viridiplantae; phylum Streptophyta; class Magnoliopsida; order Asparagales; family Amaryllidaceae; genus Allium; species Allium cepa. The sequence goes on along the minus strand of CM060943.1, from coordinate 865,209,883 downwards.
TCAAACGTTTATATATATATATATATATATGTGTGTATATGTATATGTGCACCAGCGGTGTCTGTATATAATTTCCTACCCTATGGTCGAGGGATACGGATATTTATCATTTCAATCCGAAATTTAAATATACGGGTAGATATCACTTCGACCAGCAATCCCAAATTTAATTTAATTGAAAATCGCTTGGGTTTATCATTTCAACCCATATCGAAATTCTCCTATTCTAAACTCCGTTCGGGTATGTATCATTTCAACCCATAGTGAACTCTAAACTACAAAGAACTTGCAGAGTGATAACAGATTATAAAATAAAATGACAGGCATATATCATCAGTACCAGTATAAGATAAACAACATGATAGGGTGTCGTATCCCACAAGTGAACAATTGCAGATAACAACATATATAGCAATGTAAATAACTAACAACATCATATTTCAATTGTCGTTTCAATTGAAATCAAATTAAATAAATAAAATAACGTTAATCGTGAGTGATTGCTCACCTTTCGAGGCTAGAGAATACAGAAGATGACATGGATACGCATACTGATACGGACACTAAAATTGAATTATAAATCCGAGTACGAATTTCAAAGAAAAGTAGGATTGGCACGAATTGGACGAACGAGGCTGAAAATCAAGAATTGATGAATTGAATCGGAATCAGTCTGATATATACAGAAATGTTTGCTATTTTAATAAAAATCAATATTGCATCTCTAAGAAAATTTAAAGTCGAAGGAAATATATATAATTTACATTTTTTTTAACTCAATACATAAACCAATAGTTTTAACATATGAAATAAAACATATATGTTAAAAAAATCTTTGTATTTTTCCAAACCATTTTAATTTTTACACATAGATCAAAATTTCTATTTACAAATCTAAAACCCACCCACCACATATGACCTACGTATATAATATCATTAAGATTCATATTTTTAAATATGATAAATATATAAAACTTCAACAAAATGCACTGTTCAAATCACATTTATAAACTACTATATACAAAATCTTACCTTAAACCCAATGTGACACATATATAATAGTATGAACAAGTAAATAACTTTTATGCACTGCAGCATACATTAACAATTAAAAAGTATAATATATTATATATAGACTCACAAACCACATATAAACAGAGTATATGGCAATCTATAAAACTCATTGATCGAAACACAATATTGACCATAATATAACAAAATATGTTACTTTTAAAATCTGACCCACTGTTCTTTATTACAACACCTCAAACTCTTCTATATGGATGAATATATAAGCACATATATACTTATATATGTTGGATTATGCAGATCAAACATATGCAACTACTGTATATATTATATATTATGTAGCTAAATATACAACATGCAGACCATAGCCTCACACTCAAAACAAATGAACTTTTATAACCTGTACATATATTCACAAATATATATAGTTTATAAACTTTTATATCTAACTGTACCAGAACACAATGACAATATATATATTATAGCTTATATATTATACTAACTTTATAGACTAAAGATTTTAACGCATAACTCTATATAAACAGCAACCTAGTGTTGCCGATTATAATATATTATAATATGAAAACATCATGTTGTAAATCAAATAACTCATATTACATATTAACCAGATAAATATAAATATAACCAACAACAAGCTATTTAACCCTTTAAATATAATACTGTAATCTAAATAACTTACTTTATTATTATTAGAAAAATTTACTCCTATATAAAAATTTAATATATCTCCTACTAAAATGCATGCCACTGTATGAATTCAAAATTTTCTTAACAAATAAATAAATTATCAAGTACTTACATGACACATGATACACATATAGAGTCATATATGCACGCAAGTTCAAACGCAACAGGCTTCATGCATCAGCTCCCTACAGTTTGATGGCACGTCAAAAGAAAGGAGATCGTAGCTGAAAAAATTGGCCACGTGATGGGAGAGGCGGAGGAAATGGCAAGGTGGGGAGAAGAAGCTGGAGGCGGGTCTGTTGATGGCTCGGCAAAGGGTGGTTGTGCGTGGTTTTGGACGTAAGGAAGGCATCGATGGTTTTATTTTTTTATTCTAATTTTTTTTCCTTCTCTTCTTGCCGAGTGAAATATGAAGATGGATTTGTCAAATATATTGAAAGCAGAGGACAAGGAGGGGAGGAGCAAAGAAATATAAAATGGGTAAAGTGGAAAAACTGAACTGTCAGAAGTTAAAAAAAGAAAAAAATGTTTCAGCAGTTAAAACAAGTAACACAGGAAAAACGAATAGGCACAAATTGGGAAATGTATCACATAAATAATAAATATAAAGTAGCAGGTGAGGATTTTAGGCAATAAATATTCATGTTGACTTATTCATGCAAATAAAATATGAGCTATAGCCAAATCAAATAATGAAAAGAGGAAAAACGTACGTACGTTATACGTTTCTTCCAGTGCTCGTGCAGAACAATAGATAAAGGGAGAACTTTGCACTGAGGGAAGAGACAAAATGGAAGATCTCATAAATAAATGTGAATATTAAATCAACTTGAATAGTTTCAAACAATGAATGGTCAGATGAAGATAAACAAATAGCAACCGTCAAATTCTTTGATTTGCTGAAGGTTAATTAAAGCAACAAATTGATTGGACAACACGTTTTGAAATTTGTACAGTTCACAATTTAAATGGAAGGAGATTGAAGAGTCAAAATTTTTGGTACTGTTCACAATTTAAACTGACACAAATAAGGTAAGGAATATGTATATAAATTTTGTACAAAATATTATACGTTTGTTGAAGCCAGTAGCACCAAAAATCAAGCAATGAAAAAGGCAACAGGGAAAAGAACGGAACAAATTGAAATGAAACGTACCAAATTAAATATGAGCAGTTTTAGAAGCAACGGTCAAAAATTTTCTTCCAAAAATCGCGGCTACTGATTTGTTTTCAATAGCTAAGGTATGAAATTTATGAGCGTGTAATAGATGCAGAATTTTAATTGAAACGTACGCTCAAATAATTAACAAAAGTAACGTGATTAGAAACTATTCGTTTCTTATTTACTTATTTCTTATATAGTTAGTACAATATATGCTAAATTTATAACAAAAGTAACGTAACTTAATTTATATGTTACATATTTATTCTCTACCTATTTTTAGTAAAATATACGTTTTAAAGAATATTCATTAGCTACGTACCATTTATATGCTAACTAAATAAATAAAAACGGATAAATTAAAACGTGTATTTTAAATAGCCTATTTATACTCTATTAACTTTAAAATTTATTACTTAATTAACTTTTGATTTGTTTACATTGGTTTGATTTACTTAACATTTAACACATAACTAATGTATATACGTAAAAAAGAAAACGTGAAATTTATTTCCTATATATTATTCAATTTAAAATTTTATTTATTAATCAATTAACTAAGAAACAAATGTGTATACGTATAAAGTTTATTTCTTTTACAGAATATTAATCACTTGATTTAAAGGTTTATAACCACTTTTAAAAGAACAAAAGTGGAAATAAAATGTTGTTACCAATATATTTAGTTAAGTGAAAAGATTTAGAAGTTAGAATTTAAAAGATTTAAATTCCAATAAATGTTAAAATTTAACCAAAAATAAGGATTATAGAATTAGCTTATATTAATAAAATTTAGGTGACTATTTATTATTAAATTTAAAAAAAATTCAACCTTTTTGTAAATTAAAACCCCAAAGTTTATAAATAAAAGAATAAAATACTTGTTAGAATTTTTGGGTTGTTACAATTCACGCTCATCGAATCGATTCAGTCGAAGGGTCTTCCTTCAATCTTTCGCATGCATCCTTTCGACATGGTCGAAAGGCCTTCCTTTAGTATTCTGCAAACCTACTTTCGATGCTGTCAAAAGGCTTTTCTTTTAACCTTCTGTTTGTATCCTTTCGACATGGTTAAAAGGCCTTCTACATGTTTTCTTATTCATTCTTATGCCTCCATCTTCTTCTATTAAACCTTTCGACCAAGTCGAAAAGGGTTTCTATAATAACTTCCTGTTGTCGCCAAAGCTCGAATGCCTCTTTTGCTTTGCTTCTAACTAGGTTGCTTTTGACACCATCGAAAAGGTGGTAGAAGTGCTCTTCGGTTCATGATACTATTATGTTGCAAGTGAGAAATGAGTTGCCTTTCACTTTTCTTTGAAAGGAACAATGAACGATTATAGGACTTTTGGCCTTCGTGTACGATTTTTATCATACTTTCGAAAGGTTCAACCCGTTTCAAAAGGCTTGTCCTTTCTTTTGAAAAGTGTATTGGAATCAATTCTTTGAATAATAACTTGAAAATGATGAAACCTTCTATTTTGAGGGAATTAGTTCATGTATGCGAGTCTATCGTTCAATAGCTTCGAAAGGTGTTTCGAACCCGTTCCTGCTTTCCTTATATATGCAAATCCATTTGAGTTAAAAGGCCTTAGTAATATGGAAGGATAACTTTCCCTTCATTTTCCTTCTTTTCGAAAGCTTTTGTCCTATTTACATTTGTAATGGTACCTGGTGCTTGCGACTCCTTCGAAGTCCATTTCATTGCCTTCGAAACACTCTCCTTTGAATCTTGATGAAACTCATTCTTCAACTTTTAGTATAGCCTAGAACTTTTATAAGCCTTCTTTCATTCCTTTGTTCTTACAGTGATTTTATGGTTAACACATTGGTTTAGAGAGATTGGAATCAAATATGTTATTTGAAAACCTCTTCGAACTGGCGTAAGCATTAGAATGGTAGGTATCTTGAAGATGATTGAATCAAGATGGAGTTCTTTGAAGTGCAAGGGTTGCTTGCTACTTATCCTGAGGATGTAATAGAAGTAGTGCCCTTGGTTTATTTATTCCTAGAACAACTTATATAGATGAACGATGGCATTGAATTGTTACTTGGAAGGCAGTTTTAGCATTTCACGCGGGATTTGCTAAAAGGGTAAAACGTATCCTCAAACCTCACACTTGGAAATGACTAAAACAGTGGAGATGCAGCAGGGCTATATGGTTCTCTACCATTAGGGCATGGTCATCACTTCTATCTAGATCGTTGTTCACGAATTATGTATAGTTTTGGCTATAGGAACAATATGTCAATTTGGCAGTTGGGGTAACGATCATATTGGGTACTATCCAGGAAAGGGTAGGTCGATTCTGTGTTCGTAGAGTGTAATGTTTGCAACATCGGTAGATTTTATCTATAGGTGTACTATACAAAAGGTAGTTCCTTACCATGACATTATTGGAATCCATTTTCTAGTGCATGCTTTAATGATTTATTGTGTACTAAATATGTTATTGAATGTAACTAATGTGACCATTTCGATTATGATTCAATACTTATTTTAAACCCTAGAAATTATTATAATATCAATTAATTTTCAAATAAAAATGGCTTAGTTATCGTAAGATAAAAACCCATCCATGTTTATGTACAACATGGTCTTATAAGATACCTTTACTTTGAAAGGTTTTATGATATTGAAAATCCATATGATTTGTGTTTCTCATGCCAGTTTACCAGACTGATCCAAAGATTATTTTCCTGTAATGCTCAAGTCGGTCCAAATATATTTCAAGATTTAGTTTTGGATGTTTAGGAGCTTTAAGGAATGAGTTGGAAGCCTACAAGACTATTCAGTATCTTTTATTTCCTATACATTTGTTGTTTTTTATTTATTAGTATTTACGACGATAGATTATTATGACTGTCTAGATTGATGGCTGATGGTATGCTACTTTAGTCTGGTTGATGTATGTATATAAACTTTTCTTTTGTAAAGATCTATTTTATATTGTATATTACTAGTTATGATATTAGATTATGTTCTGTCCTTTTTTTTTTTCACCCCAGCAATTTGTCTTTTCGAAACTTAAACGCTTTGCATGTGAATGTCATTGATGTATTATTGTCGACTTTTGTGGGTCGAAAATGCCAGTCGTCGCACGTAGTATCCGAGTTTAGGTCGAGCGAACACCTTGGCTTTGATGTAGTAGACTCATTATAGATAGGGTTGGTAATACCCAAGAAGGAGTTTGAGTGTATATGTATGAGAGCTCATATTTGTTAGTACTATAAAAATGTTTTATATTGTATTGATTAATCCATTGAGTGGTTTATGAATTTTTGTCGATATAGAAGGAACAAAAAGTATCGATAGGGTTTCTAAACTCTTAAACAAAGCCAACCAACATAGCATTGTTTTGAAAATTAAGTAAATGAAATAATTTTACATAGGATTATATTTTATATATAAAATAATTATTATCAAAAAACTGATATATTTATTTATGATGTGTTTGTTTGTTAGGAAATATAAAATTCAATCATTGTCATTTATTGTCTAATTAGTAACACTCGGTCATTTTATGAGCATTGACTATGGTTTGTTGATTGATTATTTATATTCAATTAGTTTATAAACATTTGTTGATTTGATTTATATTTAATATGGGCACCTAGTGAAATAAATTTCACAGTTGACTTATAAGACATTATGTGATAATGTTGGGTTAAAATTTAATTTTTATCAAAGTTGTTTATTATAATCTAAACAAAGATACATTTATGAAATGTTTTTAGATAAGGAAGTTACTTTATACGGATGTTGGTTATAAATAAAAAGGATTTAAAATTAAGAATTTGAGAACTTGAATACTAGTGTTTTTGAAAATTGTGTTTCAGAGTTTGGGAAAAATAATAATAGCATTTTTTGAATGTATTCAATACTTTATAAGAATTTCAAATGAGATAGAAAGCACTGAACTCACTTCTATTGTTGGAAAATAACTCCGATTATGAGTGGCGACGTTCATTTTCAAGTATCTTAGTAAGGATGCTACCATAGTAATTATCTATAGAGTTGTTTTGGTAAAACAGATCTTCATTCAAAAATCCTTAAAGTATGATTACATATACTAATGTTATAAGTATAGAATATTATTTCAAATAGACTTGAAATAAAATAGGTTGTTTGTTTCCAAAGTTTTCTGATATTTTACCATATACACACAGGTATCATAAGCATTAGGGTAGTTTGGTTTGTGCATCTCATTATGATATGTTGTTTGATGGTTTTCATTTTTAGAAATAAAATGGAATTTTCAATGATTCTGGATATTCGAAAACTTCTGAATTGCTTGACCAGTTAAAGCTAGGTGTTTGTGAAATTATAAAAGAATTGTTTTGTACATTTAGAATGAAAAGATAGTAAGTTAAACAAGTTTTAAATTTGTTTAACATCTTATTTACATAAAATAAATATGATATTATATATATGCTCTTAGGATGTAGTGGTGTATTATGCGAATGTGAACATAAATCTTGAATGTTTATAAACACAAGCAATGTGTTATGAAATGGCTCATAAATTAGTATTAAAGGAAAGATATTATAAGTAAAATAATATGCTTTAAAGAAATTGGTGTAGTTAAGAAACTACCAAAATAAATATGTAAGTTGTACGTAGATCATTTTATTCGCATTACTGTTTTTCATCCAGATTTGGGTACATGACTTCGAGGTGATTTACACCGATCTGGAAAAAGAATTTTTTTACTCGATTCTTTATGGTGAGCACTTGATATTGATTCTCGATAGGATTTCGATGTTTTATATCATAGTACATGCCTATGTAAGGAGAATAATGGTTTCTAATCAAGGATCTTGATTGGAGTCCGCACTAAGGATGTCAAGTGAGTGATGCTAGTTTGGAAAAGAAGTTTATGTGATCTAGCGAGTTCACGAATTTGGTATTGTGCACGGATGATATATGTACACTGTAAGTGCTTTTCTTTCATTAGAAATGCAAGTTATAGGGTTTGATGGCATTGCTGATGCGAGATGATTACTACGTAGGATTTAGAAGGCTTAGATTAATAATACATGACGAATGAGTTGTTGTATTGTTTCATTTGTTATATTTAACTCTCTTTTGATTTATGGCGAGCATATGGAAGCAAAGGCTAAGTTGCTGCTTTTTGGTTTCATGAGTAGAGTTTGGTAGCATGACAAGTTGGTACGTGCTTATGCTTTATGGGTCTATTTGCTATATGCAATACTCATCCTATAAGGTATATCATAAGAATACATTGTTGTTGTTTTGTCCCCACGTACAGGGGGTCCCAGATATGGACTTATATTGATATTGTGTCTTTTCGGACTTAGCCGTGCAAAGGAGTTGCTGCCGAATTTTTTTGTAACATATAAGATTTTTAAATTTAATAACCCATTTCAACTAATGGATTTTAAAATCCTAAGTGTGTGAGGACATTTTTCTCCCCTTGGGAATTTAGAGAACAAAATTCTTTTAAGTGAAGGAGTTTAATGACCCAAAATTTTCGACGTTTTGAATGGGAATATTTAATTTATTTAAATATTCAAATTTGATTCGAACGTGATCAATAATAAGAAAATCAGTTATTAATTAAAATGATGCTTTTTAATGACATAATTTTAAATGAATTTATAGGATTTTTTCATAATTTTTAATTTGAAAAATATTTAAATTTTTGTTTAATGTATTTTTTGGCAAACATTGGTATTTTTGGAATTTAGTAGAATAAGATAAGTAGTGTATTTTATTGTTGTATTAGGATCGTGCCGACATGATTATAATTTTAATTCTGTCATTTGCAGTTCGTACACGAATGAAATACTGTGTGGCAAAGTTATATTTTTTTAAATAAACACAACACCACCACAAAATAATTTAATTTATTTTCACTCTTCCCCCTTTTCATATTTCCTTTAAACACTTTAACTTGGGCACCATTATCAAAATTCAAAATCGCGAGCTTTCGGCCACTAAAATTAATAAGAGCTGATTTGTATAGTTCATATTAATAGGCACATTGAATCTATATGAGCATTGATGGGTGCAGCCATGTTTGACGTTGGAAGGCGAAACTAGGGTTGGATTTTGTGGCATATAGAGGAGGAGTTAGGAAATTTAGACGAATCTAATATATTCCTCTTGGCATTATGCATTGACCAGGGTTGTTTGTAGTGTTGTGATTACCATTTAGAAGTTGCGACATTGAAGGCAGCTAGGATGCTCAGGTTGCTTTTTATTAAAGAGGTGCAAACGTGAAGTTGATGGGTGGAGTGCGAAATGGAGGCGAAGAGAAGTTCTTAGAATTTGACGGTTCGTCGAAATGTGAAGCAAGAGAGAGAAAGGAAGAGAGAGGAGGATTACTTGGGTGTATGCACGTTTGTACGTGTATTGGGCGTGTGCAAGGGTAGGAAGAAGAACAATTAGTGGTTAATAAGGGTAATTAGTTAAATAGTTTGCTAGTTAATTATAAATGATCTCAAAACTTATAAAATTAATAACTTCTTCATATGAGGTCCAATCGAGATGCGGTCTTTTGCGATGCGCTTATAAGAGCTTTATCTATGCCTTGGAATTGAATTTTTTGAGCTTGGAGCAAGTGGAATTTTAAGCCACAAATCAAACATCGTTCGATTTAGACCAAACCAGAACGCTTAAGTGCCAGTTGAAATTTTGATGAGTTAAAACTCAGCTCTAGATGAATAATATACGATATATTGTGGATACAAAATATTATTTCCATGCTTGTATGATTTATTTACTTAGTTTGGTTGAATTTCCTACTTGAAAAGCGAGTGACATATAAAATAAAGTACAAAGAACTTATGAAAATTTGTAGAAAGGATCTGGATTCCTTACTATTATGATCTTATATTTTAGGTATACAACTGCTACATAAATTATTGAATGGTAAAATTTTGGTAGGTGGCTATATTGGATATGATATTGATATATTTTAAAAGATGAACCTTTTTAGTAATAAAGGTACTAGAAGCATTGGTTACGTGCTATGGTAGCTATTTGCCTCATTGTAGCATTTTGAACATGATTTGTTTTTTGATTTGAAAATGGTTTTGAATCGAATGATGATTTTAAAGTGGTTTCGGGAATTTTCTATGGCATTTTATTTTAAAATGGTTTTTGAACTTCTTTATTTGATTTCATCCTTTTTGTTCATCTTTTCTAACTTATATAGGAATGTTTTAAAAGTATTTTTGGAAGTATTTATTGTATAGGAAAGTTCATATAATAATGAATGTTTTTTTATAGGAAAATAAAAGAGTAATTTATCTTTTATAATAATAAGGCAATTCTATTCTAAAAGAAGATAATAATATATTGGAATAAACATGGGTGAAAAGTTATATATAAAATGATGTATAGAAAGAAAGAATTATAAATGGTATTTTATAAATAAAAGAGAGATTTTTAAACGTTATTTTATAAAAAGGGAAATGATATCATTTTTATATTTTGGTATAATAAATCACATCTATGGATTTATTATGAGATGTGAATGATTGCTTATGGAAAGATTTAGTCCTTTATTGAAAATGAAGACTTGTAATAACTATATGAGATTGTAAAGGAATTTTTAAATGAAATTGGAGATTTATAAAAGAAGTTTTATAAATAGAATGGAGATTAATTAAAGGAGTTTTATGAATGAATTTGGAGATTTGTAAAAGAAGTTGTGTATAAAGAAAGGAGATTTTTAAAATGATTTTTATAAATGAATTTGGAGATTTAGAAAAGAAGTTTTATAAATAGAAAGCCGATTTATTAAAGGAGTGTTATAAATGGATTTGTGTTATAATATATGTAAATATATAAGTGAATATGCTTTTGTGTTTTTCTATTTAGTCCCACATCATGGGATATGTTCCATCTCATGCTCCAAGGCCTATATATAAAGGAGCCTATGTAATGTAATTGTATGACCAATCTCTGATTCAATAAAATTGTTCTCTCTAATGGTCTCCATACTCTTTATTTTGTAACACGTTATCAGCACGATCTTTTTCTCGAATGTATTGGATATTCTAATCCAGAAGATTAGATCCGTTTTTTTTCTTCATGTAGGTACATCTCTTTCTCCTATTCTGTTACTGAAATCAGATCGATCTCTTCCTCTTATTCAACCATTGAAATCAGGTTTGAAATTTTCTAGATATGCTTTTCTAGATTTATTTTGCGATTAATTTAGATCTAGATTTAAGTATTCTTGTTTCACAATTCTATATCTATTTTCTAATTTTTCAGATTTGAATTTAAGTTTTAATATACCTTATCTTTTCAAGATCTTATTTTGTCATAGATCTAAATTTATAGATCTCATTCCACTGTACATTTATTTTTGTCATTATATTTCAGATCTCATCCTACAATAGATCCGATTTTTTTTCTTCTTTTTGTGATCTCAATATATTGTAGATCTCAAAATCACACCCAAATAATATACCTTTGAGATTTGTACATTGTTTAAAAATAAAATGTTGTGATTTTTTTTGAACTTGGATTTGAATTGATTCCAAACTTGCTTATTATTGCATGTTTTTTTTAAGTTCATTATTTTGGAAAGCAAGTTTTGAATTTGACAATTTATGTTGTTGATTCAAATAAATTTATTGATCTTGATTACGTTTTGGTTTGTGGTATAGATCTATGTAATATATACATGTTTGATAAATGAAGTTTTCATCTCGAAAACTCTTTGATTTGGATTTGGATTTTGGAAATTATTTTGATATATATTGTTTATATTTCCAGAAGAAATATTTTATTATTTCTTGGAGAAACATATACAAGAATAATGCATGTCTAGAAGATCATATTAGTTTAGATCCAATATTAATATTGATTTAGTACACCAGAAGTGAATGGAAACGTTAATGAAAACGTATACGGTAAACTTAATTTCCAACATTTGAAATAAAAGTTGAGAAACTGCAGTTCCTATAATGCTAAAAGCTTGAGTTTCAATAAATTATCAAATTTCAAGTTTTCTTATAATAAAGAACCAGAAGTTTCAATAAAAGAGCAGAAACTTGAATTATAAAAAAAAGGGATATATATATATATATGTATATATATATATGCATATATATAAGAGTTATTTTAGTTATCTTAGAAATTTCGACTATTAAGAAATAAAGTTTCTCTTATGGTATTCATTTAATTTTATTATTGAGTATATTAAACTTAGCTTTGAGATTAAATTTTGCTAACTAAAGTTAGTTAGGTTGATTTATTTGTTTGTAAAGAAACCAATTCGTTGTGATAATATTTTATATTTTATGCCACAATAAAGGTAAATTGCATTCATTTTTTTAATCATAAATGCATTAAATGTTGTCGTCATGGTAATAAATTAAATTACCATATCATCATAAATGCACTGGCTACAGTAAATCAAACGATATTGTATTTTTATGTTTGGAATAAGAATAGACATACGGTTCATTATATGGTGTATTCTTTTTGGCAAACAATGCTCGATATAATGAAAGAAATAAGTTTGAACAACAACCTGAAGTTGCGCAAAGATTTTTTTTTCAACCAGAAGTTGTATAACTCAAAGTCCAAGACATGAAGTCTTGAATTATGAAAAGTTTTTCTGATAAACTTTACAAGCTCGAATTATTGTCAGTATTTTTTTTTAATTTGTCAAAATGTACAAGTCTTGAAATAAGAATAGACTTTTAGTTTGTAACAATATGGTAAAAAAAAATGGGGAGAAGTTTACACAAAATTTGAGAACCTGAAGTTCATAACAAATTAATGAACTTGAAGTTCATGAATTAGAAGCCCGAATCTCTATTGAAATTATTTAAAATGATAAGGTTGTACTTACTGAAGAAGTTAAAGAAAATTAATAAATAATCATACGAGAAAATGATGCTGCATTCAAGAGATTACAAAAATCTCCAAATGAGTTATACCTTACCTTATATCTTAACATTACACTATATTAACAAATATCCTGAAGATATTATGTTATATGATATTTCAAACATCATTAGATGTGTATGTGTGTATATTAATCTCTTGAAAAGACGTTTTAGAGATTTATTTATATTTATATTGCAAAATCTAACATCCCAGAGAGATGTTATAGGAATTTTATTTTTGTTACATTGCAATTCCTTAAAAGGAAATACTATATTCCCTGAAGAAATAATGATATAATTTTTTTTTGAGTAATAACAATAATTATCCAAAAAAAATGATATTATATACCAATGTTACACTCAAGAAGTAGTGGTTTTATATCTTCGCATCTTACTTTCATTTGGTGCATCTAATTTTGTTATTGTATTTAAAGTTTGATATATCATTTCAAAGATAGTTACAACAAAAATCTCCATTAACGATATTTTATGTTATTGTAAAGATAGTAATTATGTAATTTCTACAAAAGAAACATTGTACATTGATATGACATTCCAATACTACGTATATATATCTCTAGAAGAGATAAATTCACTCCAAAAGTTGTGACGATAAAATATCCCTAAAAGAGACTAATAAATTAGGAAATGATAACATATCTCTAGAAGAGATTTGCTTATATATTTGGTAATTTTATTAAACCAAATAAATGCATAGAAATTTGATCATAAAGGATCCTAATTTAGTTTAGATTAGATCCTAAAAATTTGAGAGCTATACATACGGTCCTGAGGAAATCTGTATCTGTAACATTCCAAGTATCCAAAAGATACTATTATTATTTTTGCTATAATTTTTTTACAGAACTCTCAACAGAGATGTGTAGAAATGTCTATATGCAATTAAAAATTATTCCTTGATAAGTAATCATAATTAGTGTTCAAAACTGATATTTGATATATAATTGAGGAATAAAACTTAACAACTTGAAGTTGTGTGTATATTTTGTTCGAACCAGAAGTTCGATATGGTTTCAAACCAAATGTTTTGAACATTATCGTATAGTTTTGACAGATTTGCATTGACAATGATTTATAAATAGAAATTAATAGTTTGAATTCTTGTAATAGTTTGTTCTAAAAATCACTAATGCAAACGAGAAAGAATATGAAAATTTTATAATATATATGTGATACATGGATGCATGTATACATCCATATATGTAAATATTTAGCTAACAACCTGAACTTTGTTATAAGCACATCTTATAGATTATGCATAGATATTATTTAGTGATTTAAAATTCAATCAACATAAATGTTGAATGACTTGAAGTCATGTATGTATTCAAATGATCTATACAATAAGTAAATTCCTCCAATTGCTTAGATCAATGAAAGAGAACAAACTCTAATAATCAATATCAATTGAATGCATCTTATCAACTAATAAAAGAATTATCCTCCTATTATTAATATGTATGATGTATTTGGTAGTAGTAATATCATAATGGATCAAAATAAGAGTCAAAAGATGATTATTATTTAATGTGACAATGTTTGTCATCATTAAGGGGGAGGATAAAGGGATACAAGTTCATTTTGATCATCGGTGTAAAATATTTATTAAAATATACAATGATGCAAAATATGATCAATATTATCCCTAGTAGGCTTTCTCCAATATAGATTTAAATCCCTGAAGGATCAAAATTTGTAAACCACATCTAAAATATGGTTCAAAAGTCAATTCAAAATATTTTTGGACTAAGTAATAAAGATGCCAAATAAAGGAGGTGAGTGTTCTTGAAGAAACACCTAAGGATGCTCTGAAAGAGATCCATGACATGATTCTCAAATAACCCTAAAAGTGGGTTAGGTACCTAAAACATGATAATTAAAGAGATCTCAATAAATCATGTCTAGAACTGACAAGAAATAATCATCGATGATAAATTTATAAATAATAAAGTGCTTATGTTTATAAATGGATTAAAGATCCTGGATTAAGGGAAAACATGACTGACCATCATGAATTCTTTACCAATAGAGAAATAAGGACATGTAGTTCGCAAAGTAGCGAAAGTACTTGAAATGCTTAATATACCCCGAAGGTATAAATATGGTTTAAATCATGTTAAATAATGAAAGTATACAAATTCCTGAAGAATATAAATAACTTTCATTGTTATAAAGAATGCAAAGAACAAGGAGCGTAGATTCCAGCCTACTTTTAAGTATTGTTGTAATGAAAATCTTGATATAATCATGATGAGTAGATTACTTCCTATTTTTAAGTATCGTTGTAATGAAACTCTTAATACTCATTGAAGTGATAGTTGCAATATGTAAATATTTAATAAAGTATACAAATTTCTGAAGAATATATATAACTTTTGTAGGTATAAAGAATGCAAAAGACATGAAGTGTAGATTACAAATTTCTTCTAAGTATTGTTGTAACGAAAATCTTGATATACTTCAAGATGAGTAGATTACTTCCTGCTTTCTACTAATGTTGTAATGAAAATTTTAATATTCATGAAAGATGTATAGTTGCAATGCGCAAAACTAATTTGAAGCACAAAAATGAAAGCACATGAAGTGTTTTTCATAAAAGTAACATACAAAATGCATAAAATGCAAACCATATTTGAAAGAAACAATCTTAGAAAATTTGATTGTATCGAATGAAACTATTAATAAATTGTATTATTAATGAGATACATATTTATGGATCCAGAAGTATCTATAACCAATTTGAGTTATCGAAAGATGAATAGGAATTCAGAGAAAAATTCAAAATCAGGGGAGAATTCATAAGTATTTTATAATGCACTCTTTTTCCTTAACTAAGATTTTTCCCACTGGGTTTCTACTAGTAAGGTTTTAATGAGGAATTACTTTGATCCAGAAGTATCAACTCCCTTGTAACATTTGAAATAAGTTATAATGTACTCTTTCTCCTTATTTAAGTTTTTTCCTACTGGGTTTTTCCTATTAAGGTTTTAAATGAGGCATTATCTTAATCTAGAAGAATAAACGTATTTTTAAGAATAACATCTTAAATATGTTATTTAAGTTACATTATATTTTTATCGTTGACTAAGGTTTTTCCCATCAGGTTTTCCTTTGTAAGGTTTTTAATGAAGTATTAAATTGATCCAGAAGTATCAAACTCTATTTGATGCAGTAAATTATTGAAATATGACATATTATATTGTACTCTTTCTCCTTCACTAAGATTTTTCCCATAGGGTTTTACTTAGTAAGGTTTTAATGAGGCATTAGTTTGATCCAGAAGTATCAAAAACTTCATTTAAAGAAATAAGAAATAAAATATGTCATTGTACTCTTTTTCCTTCACTAAGATTTTTCCCATTGGGTTTTTCTTAGTAAGGTTTTAATGAGGCATTGTTTGGATCCCGAAGTATCAAACCCTTTAGAAAGAATATCATTTTTAATATGATTTTATAAGTTGCACTCTTTTCCTTGTTTAAGGTTTTTTCCCACTAGGTTTTCCTAACAGAGGTTTTTAATGAGGCAACAGACAATATTTATAACGACCGAATGGATGTATGAAAGCAAGATAATAATGAGGGGGAGCAATTGTCATGGACGTTTTAAAAGAAACATTTTTTAGCAACGATATGAGCATCCAAGGTTTCGAAATGCATATTCAAGGAGGAGTGTTATAATATATTTAAATATATAAGTGAATATGCTTTTGTGTTTTTCTATTTAGTCCCACATCATGGGATATGTTTCATCTCATGGTCCAAGGCCTATATATAAAGGAGCCTATGTAATGTAATTGTATGACTAATCTCTAGTTCAATAAAATTGTTCTCACTCTAATAGTCTCCATTCTCTTTATTTTGTAACAATTTGGAGATTTATAAAAGAAGTTTTATAAATAGAAATGAATTTATAAAAGGAGTTTTATAAATATGAAAGTGATTAATAAAAATGGTTTTATAAAAGGAATGATTTTTGATTTCTATAAAATGATCATTTTAAATTACAGTGATATAGAAAGTATTATTTCATACCTAAGACAAAATTCTAAAGTAGGGAAACTCGTCCATATCCAAAGAATTAGGAATGTATGTCGATGTAAGGATAATACGCTAACTAATCTGACTTCATTGTTAATCGGCAGATTGGTCTAGTTTAAATGCAGGAAGTGGTGGTAAGTATATTGTGTCTAATTTACATACGGTATATTTACTTACACCAAAGTGTTTTGGTTTATTGTTATTAACTTTTCTAAGCGACATTGGTTTTAACCCAAATAAATATCGTTTTGAAAGTGAAATCTTCCTTAAAGTTTGTGAACATACTTATACTGTTAAGATAATTATATAGTTACATTTCCTAGGTATTGATAGCGTAGTGATTTGTAAATATACTTATACTAATGAGATAAGTGTTTGGGTATTTTCCCAAGCAGCGAAGGAGTGTAAATGTGTAGTGAATGAGTAATACTTATGTATAACTTTTGTAAAAGTATTTTAATAGAAGTGTTTTCAATGTGATTGTTAACTAATGAAAGTATTAATTAAAGGGGCTTTGTGGTTGCTTATTTGCTTAACCATGCTTGATTTCCATATAAAATTAACCTGTGATTTGATTATTTGTTTATTCGATAGTTTAATAACCGATTGCCAAATCTTGGCCAGTTTTAAAAACTATCGATCATTGATTCAAAGAGACTGGGATCATATATGTTATCTAAAAACCACTTTGAACCGGCTTAAAGATGATGGAATCGAAGATGGAGTTCTTCGAAGGGCAAGAGCTTCTTGGTACAAATCCTAAGGATGTAGTAGAAGTAGTGCCTTCAGTTTGTTCGGTACCATTACAACTTATATGGTACAATGTTGGCATTGCATTGTTGAACGGAAGGCAGTGTCAGATTCTAAGTGAGATTTTCTAAAAAGGTAAAACGTATCCTCAAACCTCACACTTGGAAATGACTAAAAAGTGGAGATGTAGCAGGGCTATGTGGTTCTCTACCATTAGGGCATGGTCATCACTTGTATCTGGATTGACATTTATGGATTATGTATTGTGGCTATGGAAATGGTTTATCAAGTTGGTAGCCCGGATAATGATCATATTCGGTACTATCCAATAAAGGTAGGCAGGGTTGGTAGAGTAGTAATGTCTGTAGCATATATACTGTTAACGCTCAAATTTAAACGCTAACACCCTGGTGTATAGGATGTGATTGTGAAAGCACCACCCGTTCGTACGGGAAACAGAAATAAGCAGAAAGTATGCAGAAAAACAGTAAGAGACACAGTATTTATAGTGGTTCGGCTTATAATCCAGCCTACGTCCACTTTAATCTTTTTATCACTAGTTTGATTACAATCCTTTACAAGATCTTTCGATTACAACACACTTCAAGTTATAGGATATGTAAAACAAGTAGCTCAAGCTTTGATGTTGACAATCATCTTCAAATCCATGGTGAATGTGGATGATTCCTTCATGGAGTTCCTTTAGAAGTTTGTTGGATCTAAAAAGCTTTGAAGTAGTCTGGAATTCGGCAGAGTAATGGCGCTTGAAGAGAATGAGCCAAAAGTCCTTTGCATGTTGGAGATGGTTGCATATTTATAGAGAGTTCTGGGCGAAAAAAGGTGCTAAGTCCTAACTCGTGGCCGACTTAAGATAAGTCGTGTTCGACTTAAGGTAAGTCGTCCCCGAGTCACTGAGCTGAGTCTATGGCAGTTCGCCCTTTTTTGAACCCATCCCTAAGTTCTAAGTCGTGTATGAGTTATCTGGCTGCAATTGCTAATTTCCTTTCTTTAGTCGTATACGACTCTTTCTATGCCGTAAGTCGTAGTCGACTTAACTAATTGCAACTGGTTTAAAGCAAGTCTTAACTCGTAGACGAGTTAAGAGATGTGTCTTTAGGTCGTATCCTCTTTAAGTCGTAAGGGTCTTAAGTCGTACAAACTGCAGTTATCATTAAGTCGTAGGCCATCCATTTCGTTAAGTCGTGAGCCGCTTATCTCGTAAGCCTATTATCTCGGGTTCCTGTTTATCTCGTAGAGGCTTAACTCGTGGATGATCTTAACTCGTACACTTGCTAATTTGCAGATCTGCTAGTCTCGTAAAGGCTTACCTCGCAAGTAGCTTAACTCGGGTACTCCTTAACTCGTAGGCCTCTTATCTCGTAAGCTTGCCAACTCGTAGAGGTCTTTAAGTCGTAGGAAGTTACTGAATCATGTATCCTTTAACTCGTACATGCTTTGAGTCGTACATGCCTTAACTCGTGGACCTGTTAACTCGTGAACGAGTTAGGGTTAACATTTGCCCCTCGAAGCACACGCTTAAATCGTAAGTCGTGTGCTTCGACTTATCATAACTCGGTCATGTCATTTCAAATCCCAACCTTTCCAGATATAAAAGCCTGAGTCGTTCTTCTTCTCATCACTTAACCTTTTAAACCGCTTTCTGCCATTAACGCATCTTCAAGCTCTCCGAGGCGATTTCGACCCGATTCATCTCCGATTCTTTCTAGCATCAAACAATCGTAAGCGATCTTGCTTCAAACTTCGACCGTTAACCATTGTTACTTTATGTATTCAGTTCTTCGTTTCTGGCCTGCCCCTTCAAACCCTACGAGTTCTGCCAAATCGATCACTGATGAATTCAAACTTGTTTGGCTTGACTTATGGCGATTTGTGATTTGAGGCGACCTGTAATGTGATAGGTTTAGGTCGTTGTTTATTGTGAGGTTATTAGGTTTTCGGGTTGGGAATTGGAGAGGAAGGCAGGTTGGTTGAGAAATTTGACTGAATAGAGTGAAGAATTGTCTCATATACAACCCAGAGATTCTCCATGCGACCTAGCGAATTCCATGAATCGTAGCCGAGATAAGACTTAAAGGATTTCCAGTTGATTCGCATCATAGCCTTTTTCTTGTTCCTCGAGTTACGACTTAGGACTTAGGGGATTACCAGCTTGATGTGTTGACGACTTAGGATAGGAACGACTCATCCCTCGAGTCGGTTACGACTTAGTACTTGAGTCGGTTTTGACTTAGTACTTGAGTCAGATACGACTTAGCACTTGTGTTTTTTTTAGGATCTGCTTAAACCTTGAATTGTTGCAGTGATGTTGAACTGTTGAACTTTGATGCCTTCTTTTACAAATTACTTTGACTCGCAAGCTAACAACCTGTCCAATACAACATTTACAGAAAAACCGGGGCGAATATACTGCCATTGATCGCCCTCTTCGAATGACAGATTAGCTAATAACAGTCATTAAACTTAAACAGATTGTGTGAATGAAGTGCTCAACTTATTAACTTCAAGTAAAATACTAAAGCAATACTGAAACAGTCAATTAAAATTGACCAGCTCGCATTAATATTATACTTGAACTAAAGACTAACAAGTTCTGAAATTTTTGTAATCGATCAATCGTCGACTAGTCTTATTTCAGTTATATTTACTTGTTATTTTTTATTAGTTTTTTTTGCACAACACTTCACACTTTTTTAGGAAACGTGCACCTTCATATTTGAATATCCAGTTGTTTGTGTAGAATGACTTCTCAGGAAGGTGATGCAACAGTTCGGACTGGAGAGGTAACTGTTCTTCCGGCCCCACTGGTTAATCCTCCCGAAAGAGCTCCTACTTCACTATCATACAAAGTTTTTCGCCAGTTGTGTGCTCAGTTTGGTATCGTTGAATCAGACGCCATTCTTCCTGAAAGAAATAACACTGCCGATATAGCTCCTTCTGGCTTTGTGACAATTAACCGGCAAATGTGCCTAAGTGGAGGCATTCCTCCTTTCAACGACTTTTTCCAACAACTTCTCCATCAACTGGCCATTGCTCCATCCCAGCTACACCCCAATGGCTATGCCATTCTAATGGGGTTGTGTGTGCTTTTTAGGAGAACACTTGATCGACTTCCAAGCTTTGGTGAAGTTTGTTATCTATGCTCTTTTACTCGGACTAAGGATCATCCTTCCATTACTGTTGTGAGGAGCGCCCGAAACCGCAAACTGATTGTTGGCCTCCCTGATACTGCTCACGGGTTTTTAACCCAATTCTTCTATGTTCGTTGCCCTCCGGGGTTTTATGGTGTGTGGAGAGTTGGAAGTAAGGGCGTTCAGCTTTATTCCTGACACATGTTTTCCTTATAAAATCTTTTCATAGCCTGAGTAGTTAGATGTTAATTTCCCTTTTTACTTTTCAGCGCTTCCACCTCCTTCTAGAGACCCAGGCTATAAGCAAATTTTTGAAAGATTGAATGCTGTGCCAGTAGAAGAGAGGAGTATAAAGTTTTTGCTGAGAGATGACTTTTTACATCAATACGGGCTTCTTCACTCTTCTCGCTATACTCAGCCTCGTGAAGCCCCGACTGAAGTTCCCGATTCCCCGACTGAAGCATCGGATGCCCCCGTTACTATCGAACAACCCTCATCAAAAGAGTCTAACATCGAAGCTTCATTGGTGAAATGTTCCACCCCTACCGACATTATGGGGTCATCTAGTAAGACGGCACTTGCCCCGATTGAGGAAGAAGAAGAACCTTCACAGCCTCTCGGGGGATTAACTGATGTAGGAACTGAGAAAACAAGTCTCACCGAGCATGATGGTGACGATGTTTATAATGGGTTGAGCGACATAATAGTGACCTCACAGGAGCTTTTTAGAGATGACGTGTCTAAAACTATCTCTCCTATAATTGAGGCGACGTCCCTTCTTCGACTAACACCAACACAAACACCAACTCCTCATACCCAAGCTATCATCACCTCTACACCAATGAGTGGTTTGTAGCTTAATGCGCGTAGCTTGCACATCACACAACACTTAGGATTTTTTGGCATTTGTTCATATTTAACTTCTTTTCTCCGGAAGTTTTTAAGACTTGCTATTTTTGCCTTTTCAGATTCCTCTATGGGGCGCAGCGGCAGCGGTTCTTATTACAAAGACTTTCGACGCTATGGAGGGCGTGGCAGCTATGATTACAAGCAATACTATACCGATCCCAGAGAGACCAATGAACAGAGAGCTGCGCGAAAAGCTGAAGAGAGGAGAAGGTATGAAGAACGTCATGAGGGAGCGGGCACGCGACATGAATCCTTCCCAAGGGATGATGATTCCCATAAACGTAAAACGCACGATGATAGGGGGAAGAGCCATATTGAGGATTCGAGAAAGCGGACCAAACTTGGCGAGGAGCACGTGCCCGTGACATCTGAGAGACCTGGCGCCTCAGTTTCTATTGACATCCCTTCCAAATCTCCTGCTCTTGAAGGAAGTGCCATCCAAACACTTCTCAACAGGCCTTCATACCATGTTGAAAGGGGCCCCCCGACTTTGCAGAGCCGATTCCCGAACTGGTGTTTGAGGGGGGTACGCTTCGACCTTGATTTGGTCCCCATTGACAAAGAAGCTATGTACAGAAATCTCGATGCTGTCAAGCTTGATATCGATAGAATGTCTGGATGGCAAAAGCTGGTTGATGAACTTCAAAGAGTTAATCGGGCTAACATCGAAGCAATGCTGACCATGGAAAATGACAAATCAGAATGGCAGAAGATTCTTGATCAACACAACGCTGAGATGAAGGAGATAGCCGAATACAATGAAAAACTCGAAGCTGAAGTAAAGCAGCTCAAAGATGATCTTGCCTCTTCTACTAATACTTACACCCAAAGAGAAGAGGTATTGCAAAAACAAGTGCGAGATGCGCACGCCAGCCAGAGGGACGCTGAAGCTAAAGCTGAGAGGTTAGAACAAGCTGTAGAGAACCACCGCACTGATGTCACCCAGTTGCAGAATAAACTGAGCGCCCGGGACATGGAGATTGAAGCGCTAAAGGCCCAACTTGCTCAGACCGAAAAAGATCGAGATGAGGCCATGGCTGGCAAAATTGCAGCCGAAGAAACTGCTCAGACCATGGAAACCGACATCAATTCGACTTTATTCGATTTTTATGTACACTGTGTCTTGGGACGCGGCAGCCTCTCTTTTCTTGGTCCTAAGTATGAAATCACCCTGGCCGAGGTGTGGGAAGCTGCTCTTAACATGTTTAAAGACGCCGGGTATGGCGATGAAGATTTTGAGGCGCGTTACCTGGATGAGGAAGCTCGCGTTGCTCTTGCGAAGGGGCGAGAACAACTTGCCAGGATGAGAACTGGAATGGCGGAAGAGGAACGTTCTGGAAAGGAATTAACGCTTACTTCCTCTGTCCAACCTCCAGTTTCTCCTGTGGTTGACATCACGGGTTCTAGCTCCTATACTCCGCCTGCAACTAAGACAGTAACTGAAACTACAAGTGCACAAGGCGGGGATGAAGGTGGTGAAAGCAACGAAGCACAGCGATATGAAATCAGCCTCAGAGATCCAACTGCCCCAGGTAAACTTGACACCGGACCAGCCCAAGTGGTGAACTGCTCGTTCGCTCCTTGTGAACTTGACGATCTTCTTGATTATTTTTCAAATGTCAATGAATTCCCGACTTTTGATTATTCCTCAAATGTCAATGAATTCCCGACTTTTGACGAGCCGTCATCCCCTCTCTTTTCGAAAGATACTGATATTTTAAGTTTTTTCTCCTTTGTAGAGAAAGCACCGAGCCAAACTCAAGCTTCTTCTCCCCCGGTGATCCTTCCTCCATCTCTTCAAGTGGCGCCTCCTTCTGCCTCGCAACCTGGGTCACAAGAAGAACAAATAGAGGCTCTTCACGGCTTGGATGATCCCATTGCTTCACAAGAGCAGAAAGATGAAAGGCCTGAGGGAGGTGACACATCTTCAGAGCGAACTCCCTCTGACGAGATTGTTCTATCTAAACTTGTCACTCCCGGGAGTGAGTCTTCCTCAAAAAGAAGAAAAAAGAAGCGTGGGACACCAAAGAGGAGGGGGAAGATAGTCACCACCACTGAAGAGGAGCTGAAAGCTGGACCGGTTGCGCCTTCCTCTCCCACTTCCCTTATGCCCACCGACCGCCCTGATAAGCTGATCATTCGGCCGGGTAAAGGGTCTAAAGGCAGCAAAAAGAAGTGAAGATCTTCAGTTTCTAGTTTTTTGTGTTTTGCATGTACTGGCCGAGAATTGTGCGGGTACCGGCCCCCGCTTTTCTTTATTTTGAAACCTGTACCTGCATTGTAATTGAATAAAATGATTCCTCGTTTGTACAAACTTTTGTTTGAATTAAAGAATACATTTGTTATTCGTTTTGGCATGAGTTTATTTGATATTGCAGCGAGCTTATGGTATGTTACTTGAGCGTTACCTTTTGCTGGTTTAGTTATACCATATCGTGTGTAATTATACTATATTGCCCCCATTCCATAAGTATGCTGCAATATTCTATACCTCGAGGGGACTTGCACTCTTATTTGCTAAAGAATAATTATTTTATTTTTATTTTAAAAAGAATTCTTGTAGAGTGCAACCCCCTTCATATGAGTTTCTACGCGCTTTGTCCTTTGAAGAAATCACTTCTTTCTTTTTTGCTTAAGTACATTTTCTTTTTTACCGAGTGATTTCTTTTATGTAGCAAAGCGGACCTCTGAAGGGTACTTTAACTCCTTTTCTCTTCTTCTTCTTCCTCTTTTTTTTTTTTTTTTTTTTTTAAAAGAAGATCATTTTCCAGAATAGGTAAATTACTCTTCCTTTGTGAGTTAAAGCATGCCCCTGATGAGGATTTTTTTCTTTTTTATATATGGAAAGTTGTACCTCTACGGAGGGATTTTTTCACGTTTCAACACTTGGAAGTTTTATTTCAATCTCGGCGAAACGTGTACCTCCAAAGAGTTTTGCCTTAGAAAGCTTTTCCACGTTTCAACACTTGGAAGTTTTATTTCAATCTCGGCGAAACGTGGGCTTCCGAAGAGGTCTTTCTTCTTGATTGTGCCTCCGAAGAGGTCCTTATTTTGCTTGTCTTTCAACTCCGGTGAAGTGAAATTCCGAAGAGCGGCTGTTACACTTCAACTCCTGGTGAAATATGCCTCCGAAGAGGTCTTTATTTTATTTGCATTTCAACTTTGGTGAAGTGAAACTCTGAAGAGTAACTACTTCGACTCCTGGTGAAATGTGCCTCCGAAGAGGTCTTTATTTTATTTGCATTTCAACTTTGGTGAAGTGAAACTCTGAAGAGTAACTACTTCGACTCCTGGTGAAATGTGCCTCCGAAGAGGTCTTTATTTTATTTGCATTTCAACTTTGGTGAAGTGAAACTCCGAAGAGCAACTACTTCGACTCCTGGTGAAATGTGCCTCAGAGAGGGTTTTCATCGCCTGGAAGTTGCTCTCTCATGGTTGGAGGGTCATGACTCCTCCAATCTTTTTTGTTGAGTAGAGAACTTTCTTTTTTGTGGCATATGACCCATTAGAGGTCTTTTATCCTCCGAAGAGTTGTGCCTCTGAAGAGGACTTGTGTTGCTGATGATGGATTTTGGTTGTTTCCTCGTCTTCTTGCTTATGCCTTTCAATTCCTCTATTTTTCCTTTCCCAGTCGTCATTTCCCCTTTTTTGCAAGTAGCTGGTTTAATCCAAGGAAGTATACTTCATTGACAGGCAAGTTCGTGAGAACGGGCACTAGCTTCCTAATTGGATGTTTGTTTGTTCAAACAATCTCAATTTATTAGCAAGGGCTCGTTTTTACGAAATCATTAGCCGTTCAATTGAAATATTTCCTATCTAGGATTTGAATTCGGGTTTTTATGACTTGAAATTTGTTTGTTGAATGATGGAGTGAATTGCTCGGTCTTATTATGTGCAAGTTTTACTTCCATTGTCTGCAAAAATTTAAATCGACATTTTAGCAATACATTCTATGTACTTTTTATATCGAAAATAAAGCAAACATGTAATAAAAGTAAGGAACACAAGATTTATAGTGGTTCGGCCAAAAATCTGGGCCTACATCCACTTTATATTCATTCATCATTCACTTTCATCAGTTTTACGATTGCTTTCAATTGCAAGAATCATACATTCACAATTCTTTTTACAATATTTCAACAAGAATTTCAAGTAAAATATGGACGCAAATGATTGCTGTTCCATGCCCTTGGAATTTGATCTCCTTCAACAGTAGTGAGTTTGAATGTGCCGTCAAGAAGCTTCTGAACTATCACATACGGTCCTTCCCAATTGGGCCCAAACACACCTGTCGCGGTCATAATTCTTTTCAGGACTAGATCTCCGATTTCAAAGCTGCGTTGGCGAACTTTAGAATTGAAATGTCTGGCTATTCTTTGCTGATGAGCTGCAACTCTGAGTTCTGCTTCTTCTCTTTTCTCATCAAGAAGATCTAGTGCTTCAGATTGCAACTTTTCATTTTCCATTTGACTGAAGTGGATTCTTCTATGTGAAGGGATCTCTGTTTCTACCGGAATCATTGCTTCCGACCCGTATGCTAATGAAAACGGAGTATGCCCAGTTGCAGTTTTGTGGGTAGTTCTATATGCCCATAGTGCTAGTGGTAGCTTATCGACCCAACCACCCTTAGCTCTTTCAAGTTGCTTTTTGATGGTTGACTTGATGATTTTATTTACTGCTTCCACTTGCCCGTTTGCCTGCGGATGAGCTACTGCTGAGAAGCTTTTCAGGATTTTGAATCGTTTACAAAAATCTTGGAATTCTTCACTTTCAAATTGAGTACCATTATCTGTAATTATCTTTTGAGGCACACCGTATCTGCAAATGATATTCTTAGTCACAAAATTTATCATCTTTTTGGAGGTGATGGTTGCCAACGGTTCAGCTTCAGCCCATTTAGTGAAATAATCTACAGCAACAATGGCATATTTGATTCCAGATTTGGCGGTTGGTAATGGTCCGATCAAATCTATTCCCCAAATTGCAAACGGCCACGGACTGGTCATTTGTGTGAGTTCAGTAGAAGGTGCTCTAGGAATTTTGGCAAATCTTTGACATCTGTCACATTTTCGAGAGTAATCTGCAGCATCTCGATTAATTTCTGGCCAAAAATATCCATATCGGAGAATTTTCTTTGCTAAAGTTTGACCACCTGAATGATCCCCACATTCTCCTCCATGTACCTCTGATAGGATTATTTTGGCTTCTTCTTTGGATACACATCGAAGTAGTGGCATTGAGAATCCTCGTCTGTATAATTGACCATCCTGGATTATATATCGAGAAGCTTTTCTCAGTAGCTTTTGTCGTTCTTTAGAGTTTTCTGGTAAAGAGCCATTGAGTAGATACTTTGTTATTGGAGTCATCCATGATTCTTGCTCTTGCGACATACTCATAACCCAATCGATATCCATTTCATCAATGCTTGGATTTGACAAAACTTCCACTGGAACTAACCCTAAGGATTGGGCTTCGCCAGAACTTGAGTATTTTGCGAGAGAATCTGCTTTCATGTTTTCTTCTCGAGGAATATGACTTATCGTGTAATGGTCGAATTCACATAAAAGTTCCCAAGCCTTTGACACATAAGCGGGCAGATTTCCTCCTTTCGTTTGAAACTCCTTCTTGACTTGGCATACTATAAGCTGAGAATCACTGAAGATCTGTAACGCTCGAATGTTTAGTTCTTTAGCAATTTTCAAACCAGCAATCAGAGCTTCATATTCTGCTTCATTGTTTGTTGAAGGAAATTCTAATCTTAGCGCATAGCATAATGACCGGCCTTCAGGAGTTTCAAGAACAATTCCAGCACCTGAACAGTAATCATTTCTTGCGCCATCTACAAATAACTTCCATTGGATTGGGGGGTTCTCGATTGTTTCTTCCTCGCTGTTACCCTTGTCTGTAAATTCTGCAATAAAATCTGCCAAAGCTTGTCCGTTGATCGCTTTTCTAGGATGATAAGTGATGTCATATTGGCTCAATTCAATATTCCACTTTAAAAGGCGGCCCGAAGTCTCGGGGCGAAACAAGACTTGCTTTAAAGGTTGATCAGTGAGGACTTTGATAGGATGAGCCTGGAAATATTGCCTCAACTTTCTTGAGGCAATCAATAGACAATAGGCGAGTTTTTCCAACTTGGAGTAATTCATTTCTGCCCCAGTGAGTCTTTTGCTGATATAGTAAACTGGATGTTGAATCCTTTTGTCTTCCCGTACCAGCGCTGCACTTAAAGCATGAGATGAAACTGCCAAGTATATAAGAAGATCCTCGCCATCGCCGGGCCTAGAAAGTATTGGAGGCGTTTCCATATGTTGAATCAATTCTTCAAAAGCTTTCTGGCATTCGGGAGTCCAGTCAAAGTTTTTCTTTCCTTTCTTTAGAGCGTCGAAGAATGGAATGCATTTATCAGTAGCTTTGGATATGAACCGACTTAAGGCGGCAATTTTTCCATTGAGACTTTGCAATTCCCTCTTTGTTTTAGGAGCTTTGACTTCTTTTAAAGCAGTGATTTGAGCTGGACTAGCTTCAATGCCCCTAGCGCTCACGATGAAACCCAAGAACTTCCCAGATTCTACCCCGAAAGAACATTTTAAAGGGTTAAGCTTCATTCCGTATCTTCGGAGAATTGCGAACATTTCTGCTAAGTGTTCGATGTGATCCACTGCTTTCTTAGATTTTACTAGCATGCCATCAACGTAAACTTCCATAGTCTTTCCCAACTGCGGTTTGAACATAGCATTGACCAGTCTTTGGTATGTTGCCCCCGCATTCTTCAACCCAAAGGGCATAACTCTGTAACAGTAAAGACCGACATCGGTGATAAAGCTTGTGTCCTCCTGATCTGGCTCATGCATCATGATCTGATTATATCCGGAGTAGGCATCCATAAAAGACAACAATTCATGACCCGCTGTTCCATCTACCAGTTGATCGATCCTGGGTAATGGGAAGCAGTCTTTGGGACAGGCCTTGTTTAGATCTGAAAAGTCGATGCACACTCTCCATTTACCATTGGCTTTCTTAACCAGCACTGGATTTGAAACCCAATTTGGATAGGTAGATTCTCTGATGAAATTATTCTCCATGAGCCGGTCAACTTCCTCTTTCAATGCTGTCGACCTTTCTGGACCTTGGATTCTTCTTTTCTGCTTTACTGGCGTGAACTTTGGGTCAATATTCAGAGCATGTACCGCAACTTCTGGGGATATTCCGCACATATCGGCATGGGTCCAAGCGAAAACATCCAGGTTTGCTTTCAAAAAAAATATCAAGGCATTCTGAACTGACACGTTAAGTTGTGAACCCACATTCAGCACCTTGTTTGGGTCCTTCAGATCAACGGGCACCGGTATCGTTGTTTCTGCTGGTACCACCCTACTCTCCCCCGCACTGGCCTTTCTAGGATCCATCACTTTTCATGCCCCGCTATGCTCGCCAGTGCAGGGTCCGCCCTGTAGTTGCTATAGGGTTGGTGTTTTGATGCGGATTGGGGTTGCCGCATCTTTTCCCATTTCTCTCTTCCTTGTTTCTCGCAGCTCTGTCATATAACATTCTCGCCCAGCGTTCTGGTCTCCTTTAATAACTCCTACCCCATTGTCTGTAGGGAATTTAATAGTAAGACACCATGGGGCAAGGACAGCTTTGAATGCAGCCAGAATAGGTCGACCAAAGAAAGCATTATAAGCAGAAAATTCATCTACTATCACAAAAGTCTGCTTGCGAACTACTTTTCTTTCTCCTTCTCCGAGTTCCACAAGCAAGTCAATGGTTCCTACTGGTTGCTTTGGCTCCCCTGCGAAGCCAGCAATTTTTTGCAATGATGCCTGCACTTCAACCATAGGAATCTTCATCTGGTCGAAGGTTTTCTTAAAGAGGATATTACAGGATGCGCCGCTGTCGATAAGAATCCTTCTGACGATGGCTGGCCCAATGCCAGCCGAGATGACCAAAGGATCCAAGGTTGGGGCTTCAATACCGATGGAATCCCTGGTTTTGAATACAATGTCATCATTGAATGTCTTTCGTTGCTTCAAAGGCGTAGTGTCTTCTAGAACAAAAACATTTTCTTCCTCCGGTGCATATTTCAGGGCCCGGGAATACCTTTCCATCTCACCCCAGCTTCTGCCCGCTGGGTGAGGTCCGCCTGTAATGATATTGATAACAGGCCTTCCAGACTCAAAACCTGCATCTTTGCCATTAGTCCCAGATTGATGAGCAGGAGTTTGCTGTCCTTGGTTCGACGAAGCAGGATTATTATTATCATTCTTCTTCACAAATTGTTGTAGTTTATTTTCCCTTAACAATTCTTCAATTAGATTCTTCAATTGACGGCAGTCATCAGTATCATGACCGGGCTGATTATGGAAGCGACAGAACCTCCCACTTTGCACAGCTTTTTTCCCGGTTCTCAAGACTGGGGGTTTAGGATAATTGACAGAATCTTTGGTAGCCAGGTAGATTCGTTCTGGAGTATCTGACAAAGGTGTGTATTCTGATGGCTTGAAGGATCTATGCTTCTTCTGATTATTCTGTTGTTTTCCATTGTTGTTCTCCCTCTTCTGTCCCACAGACTCATTTTTGCGTGGAGCATTGGTGTTAGCTTCAACCTTTTCCAATGCTGCTTTTGTCGATACAGGGCGGCTCTCCAGACGCATGAACTCGTCTGCTTTCTTGTAGAACTTTTCGAGAGAGCTTGGTTCCTTCATATTCAACCATCTTCCAAACTCACTAGATTTATCTATGGCCCTCATCAAATAGGTCAAGACCATGCGGGGTTCTGCATTATCCACCTCAGCTAACGCTATATTAAAGCGATTTAAAAAAGACTTGATAGTTTCCCCCGGATTTTGTTCCAAACCGGATAACGACATGATGTCTTTTGCCTTTGAAGCATATAGCCTAAATTGCTCTTTAAATTTCCTGGTTAGGTCTGAAAACTGATCGATGGACCGGACAGGTAGTTTTGTGAACCAAAGCAGAGCTACGCCTTCCAAATATACGGGGAAATATCTGCATTTTACTTCATCTGAGGCTCGGGCACCCGTCATATGCCAATCATACTTATACAGAAATTCGTTTGGATCACTTGTCCCCCTATAAGCTGGGATAGTTGGAGGAGCAAATTTTCGTGGGAATTCAGCCTTTAGAATTTTTTCAGTAAATGGAGTCTTGCTTGGAGCAAAGCCCCATTCTTTCTCATCTTCGACTCTTTGCATGCTCTCCTTCATAATTTGGCGAACCATTCCAGAGAGATATTCTTCATCATTGCGAGCCCTAGATCCGCCAACCTCAGGAAGTATTTGCTCAGCGGGGTTAGTGTCCCTTTCGGAAACATTCCTTTCTTCAGTTTCATGAATATTACCAGCAAAATTCCTTTCATTAGCTGTTGATTGACGGTTTGCCCCGAGCAAATCGTTCAACTTATTCAGGATTAAGGCGTTTTGGGCATTCTGGGCTTCCATTTGCACATTTTGAGCATGTATCTGTCTGTTCAACCCCAAAATTGCGGCATCCAACTCTGCTTTCGTAACCCCAACAGTTGGAGTAGCTTGATTTGGTGTTGGGGAAGCGGAGGTTCCCTCTTGAACGTTTGCAGATCTCACAGATTTACTTTTCCTTCCAGGAGCCATGATTTCGGATAGACTTCTGGTTCTTAAAGAAACTTTATCTACAAATCTTTCTGAAGCAATGATGATAGATGTCCTGAGTTCAATTCTCAGTGAAAGCACCAAAATGTTAACGCTCAAATTTAAACGCTAACACCCTGGTGTATAGGATGTGATTGTGAAAGCACCACCCGTTCGTACGGGAAACAGAAATAAGCAGAAAGTATGCAGAAAAACAGTAAGAGACACAGTATTTATAGTGGTTCGGCTTATAATCCAGCCTACGTCCACTTTAATCTTTTTATCACTAGTTTGATTACAATCCTTTACAAGATCTTTCGATTACAACACACTTCAAGTTATAGGATATGTAAAACAAGTAGCTCAAGCTTTGATGTTGACAATCATCTTCAAATCCATGGTGAATGTGGATGATTCCTTCATGGAGTTCCTTTAGAAGTTTGTTGGATCTAAAAAGCTTTGAAGTAGTCTGGAATTCGGCAGAGTAATGGCGCTTGAAGAGAATGAGCCAAAAGTCCTTTGCATGTTGGAGATGGTTGCATATTTATAGAGAGTTCTGGGCGAAAAAAGGTGCTAAGTCCTAACTCGTGGCCGACTTAAGATAAGTCGTGTTCGACTTAAGGTAAGTCGTCCCCGAGTCACTGAGCTGAGTCTATGGCAGTTCGCCCTTTTTTGAACCCATCCCTAAGTTCTAAGTCGTGTATGAGTTATCTGGCTGCAATTGCTAATTTCCTTTCTTTAGTCGTATACGACTCTTTCTATGCCGTAAGTCGTAGTCGACTTAACTAATTGCAACTGGTTTAAAGCAAGTCTTAACTCGTAGACGAGTTAAGAGATGTGTC
This sequence comes from Allium cepa, assembly GCA_030765085.1. Lineage (NCBI taxonomy): Eukaryota > Viridiplantae > Streptophyta > Magnoliopsida > Asparagales > Amaryllidaceae > Allium > Allium cepa. The sequence continues at coordinate 865,177,772 of CM060943.1, read as the reverse complement.
TTTAGGTCGTATCCTCTTTAAGTCGTAAGGGTCTTAAGTCGTACAAACTGCAGTTATCATTAAGTCGTAGGCCATCCATTTCGTTAAGTCGTGAGCCGCTTATCTCGTAAGCCTATTATCTCGGGTTCCTGTTTATCTCGTAGAGGCTTAACTCGTGGATGATCTTAACTCGTACACTTGCTAATTTGCAGATCTGCTAGTCTCGTAAAGGCTTACCTCGCAAGTAGCTTAACTCGGGTACTCCTTAACTCGTAGGCCTCTTATCTCGTAAGCTTGCCAACTCGTAGAGGTCTTTAAGTCGTAGGAAGTTACTGACTCATGTATCCTTTAACTCGTACATGCTTTGAGTCGTACATGCCTTAACTCGTGGACCTGTTAACTCGTGAACGAGTTAGGGTTAACATATACATTTTATCAAGAGGTGTATTGTACTAAAGGCAGTCCCTTAACTTCTCATTTTTGGAATCTATTTTCCAATACGTGTCTTAGGGACTTAGTTGTATACTAAATATGATGTTGAATGTAATTAGTGTAACCATTCCTATTATGATTCTATAATGACCAGAATTTGACCATTCTTCAAAATGACATTTGAGATGATTTTAAAAATAAAATATGAAAAGTTATATGATTCAAACAATATTAGATAGGATTTGAAAAGAGAAGTATTGCACAAAAATAGTAACATTCGCCTATATTGACAAAAGTGACAAAACGTGATTTCAGAAAAGTAAATTTCAATGGTTAAATAAATTTTTAATTAATTTATGAATGTTTATATTTTTAAATAGCATTACAAAAATATATTTTCAAATTTGGTTTACATAAATAAATAGTTTAATTAAAACATCAAAATGTGACCGTAAAACATTTTGTCGAAAATCAACGTTTTGTTGATTAAAAGTTGTCACAATGTTGTCGCATCTTTATTTGCATATTTTAGCATATATTACACATTTTAAATAATAAAACAAGATAACTTTTACCAAACACGATTAGAAAATTCTTGAATATAATTAAGAGAAGCAAGTAAGTAATTAACAAAAGTAAAAAGTAGACATCACATCAAATCAAATCAAAATCAAAACCAACCTTTTCTTTAGCCACTTTTCCATCCAAATACATTTGCTTAGTTCTTAAGTGACTATCACATAAAGTAAGAAGTGATAAGTGATGGGAAATGTCTAAAAAGTAAGTTTACTTTAATTTTATGTAAAAGTTATTTTTGTTATTTTGTAAAGGGATATTTTGCTAACTTGCAACTTCGTTTTTTCCTATAAACCACCAACATACCTCTTCCATTCTCACACAAACCATTCTCTTCTCTTCTTCTTCTTTATAGCTTTAATGGCTTCTTTTCTTCCATTTCTATACTAACATTTTCAAAACCATATCAAACAAAGTCAAACTACACCAAACTTTACCAAAGACCTTAGAATATCACCAAAACATGGTTTAGGATCTAAAAAGTTGAAGAATGATGGAAGATAGTGGAGAACCTATTGTGGCCGAGCCTTATGTTGTGGCCGAGCCTTGTGTATGATTGGAGGTGGTGGCCAAGCACTCTAAAGCATGGTGGAAGAGTTTAGGTGATAGTTTGATGAAGTTAAGATGGTTTAGTGGAGTGTTGTTGCATATGAATGTTGGTAGGAAGAACTGGTTAAGCTAAAGGTGAGTACTTGTATTAACTAATTAATCCATAAATTATTTCATGTGTACATATTTGAAAGTTTAAATATGTTGGATGATTAAATGTTTGATAACTTGGATGCAATTTGGTTGATTTTGTGATGGTTTATATGGTTGATAACTTGGTTTGATGATGATAAGAGAAATGATAAGTAATTAACAATAGGTAATTAAATGGGAATTAAATCCATAAAAAATTGTGTATAGAAATTATTTAGCCTCTTAATGATTTTAAATAATCTAAAAAGGCTCAAAATGATATTATAATAGCATAACATTATAATATGAAATGAAATGGAATATGAGTTTGAAATAGGAAAACATTATTTAAAACGAGTTTAAAGTTATTTAGAAATGATTTATAAATATTTAAATGTGTTTCTAAGAAGTTTGAAAAGGAATTGAAAAAAGTCAAATGTAGGCATGTAACAGCCGGGCGATTTTCGACCCATGAAAATCGACACTGACACGTCCACTATTTAGAGGGTTGGAAATACTAGGCTGTTAGGATTAAGAAGAAGAGATAGAAGAAGGAACAGAACAATAGCACAGAATCTCACAATCGCAGCAGAATAAAATATATTATATAATAACAACATTTTATACAAAGAAAAGCTGTAACTGTTAACATATATTCAAGTTATCAAAGTACAATCATCAACAAAAAAATCAGGACAGTTATAATAACTTGTCCTCAACTACTGACTACACAGTCTATATTACACAGCGGAATATAACCCATACGTACAACATGTCTCTGCCATCTAGCTCGTCTTTGGGCTCTAAAGCATCCTAACCTGAAATTCTGTAATACTCGGTCTGACCCGAGCATTACAATAAAGTAACACCCGAGTCAGGCTGGAAATCAATGTGAGTAAACCCATTTAATTTGAAATGCTAAAGTTATACGAATTTTTTGAAACCAAAGGTAACTCGTACAACACGACGAGCTTTTATCCGATTATGACCAAAAACTTTTACTGAAATCCATTGATATTATAATAGTGCCAAAATACAGTTGCTTATTTGAAATGGTTAAATTTTGTCAAATAAATCGAATTCCAGTTTATCAAACTCAATAACCAAACCCGTATAGGTTCGTAATGATTTATAATTGAAGTGGTTCCGGATAACACTGATATCCGGTCCCGGTCGCTACGAATCCAAGTAATAAATTTAAAAGGGTAAATTATCTAAAAACAAACAATTTATTACTTAGGGTGAAAATATTATTAATGGTAATTTAGTGTAGACGTCTTAATTCAAAAAAAACGTATCATCATTTTAATCTGATTATTTTAACTTATTTGACCACTCGATGGTACAGACCGGAATAATTGAAACGAATATCCAATAGAGTAAGACGAGATATAGATCGTTAGCTAATTTAACGATCGATAACCAATATTAAAACAATTCCCTTACCGAGATTTAATTTGCCTCGGGTAAGCATATCCATGTGTGTTTAAATCCAAATTAATTACAATAAAAACGATTTACCTTTATTCAGTTAAAACTTAACACTTATTTAATATCCAACTTGCTAATTTGTATCCATCTTAAAACCCAATTAATAATGTAACTAATTTCCCATTTATTTATATAATACCATTGAACTTTAAACCATGGATTTAACTTATCAATAGTTTTTCGGCATAAAGAAAATATAAATTGTCATATAAATCTATATATAAATCCCATTTCTTCTTCTTTTCCTTTTTCTTTATTTTTTTATTTTTATTTTTATTTTCATTTTCCTTTCTTATTTTTTTCTCTTCTTTATTTTTTCCTGTTTCTTTTTCTTTTTTCCGTTTCCTTTTCTTTTACTTTATCTTTTTACTTTTTCCTTTTTACTTATCTTTTCTTTCTTCTTATTTTCTTTTATTTTTCCTATCCTACCCCGCTATTCTTTCCCACCCATTCCCCTTTCCCTTCCTCCTCTTTTAATTTCTTCAAATTCCCTCCTTCCTCTCCTATCTTATTGAGCCTGGAATACGAATGTACACGCAAACATGCACATGCACGCCAACTCCAACCATTGTCACCGATCATCGACCATCCTCACAATCCACCCACGATCATCGTAATTTACTCACCACCTGAAACACTCGCCGGAACCTTTCTTTCAAGCTTTCAACATCGAACCCTACCTGGAGTAAAATTCGTCATCTCCCAACCACTTGCCACGCCACTACAGCCGATCGCACCCCTCATTTTCCAAAACCTTCACCACGACCACCATTTTCACGCGACCTGAACCCCAAACCGGACATAGTTAAACCTTACTCTTCCTCCAACAAACCATCACACCATTTTATAAAATAAACAACCATTTTTCCCTAGCTCCCTCTCCATCGAGTTTCCTCCTAGCCAAGCGCCGACCCGTACCATCGACGGCTTCGTCGTAATTTGGCCAAAGACCAAATTTCGTTCATCCCCTTATATCTCAACACATACGTGATTAAAAATAGCGAAATACCCACCAAAATTCATCATTTTCTATAATGAAACCAAACATGTAATTCAATAAATAAATTACTACAGTTGAAATTCGACCTACATGAAATCATTTGTTGTTATAACTATTTTTTCTAAGCCAATGCTTGATGGAACTTCACGTAACCAAATTTTAAAAATTATACATTCAAAAACAAGCACTTCTCGTTTAGGAATCCAAGCTTAAAACTAATTATATGACATGATACGGGTTTTTGAAGTTAAGGTTACAAACTATTTTTAAAACAACAACTAGAACAGAGGGAAGATATAATTTTTTGATGTACAGGTAGAAACTTTCATGCCTAAACACTTTCACATATGCATAAATTGCAATAGGATAAAACTTCTGTAACGAACCCAAGATTTCACCTAAAAACATCGTTACACATAAACAAGGGAAATGACTTTGTTATAAAAACAAGGTGTTTACTTATAGTTCTTCCTCGCTTCTTTGCTTTTGTCTAGCTCTTGCTTCAAGACTTGATTTACTTATAAATGGCAGTATTTTTTCTTTTCCTTTTAAGTGTTGATTGCTGCATATAGATAGCATATATATATATATATATATATATGTCTCTGTGTGCGTGTGTATAGCATGTAACTAGTTTAAACAAGGCTGGTCTATTCACTTGTACATGCTTTGATATTTGTCATTTCGTATATTATGTTTTTTCTTTTTGGTTTGATAAAGGAAAACTAATCTGGTTTCCTTAAATTAGGTGATTTTATTTTTGCTTTAACGTTGATTTTTATCTTGACCTAATTTTCAAATATGTTATGATGATGTGCCCTTAAGCTTATACATGCATTTTTATGTATATATATATAGTTATGCATATGTATTCTATCCTATTATACTAACATTTGTACATATTATCATTTACATATATATATATAGTTATATATACATATATGTTTAAATTTTCACTAATTAATATATGTATATATATACACATTTGCTTGTATTTGTCATCACATTATATATATATATATATATATTCACATTATGCCCTATTTACATATTTACCTACTTTTGCATATGTATGGTTATCTAGATTTTTACATATTTATTTACTTATATATGTTTTACCATCATGCACATACATTTATACTTATACATATTCTCATATACATTGCTTATGTATATTTTGATATTACATATATATATTTATTCGTATTTATACAAACTTTCCTATTTTTTACTTCACATGGGCATATATACACACTTATATATACGCATTTACATACTTATATTTATTATTAAATACCATAAAGCTTGTATATATTTGTTTATAAATTTATGGACATTTTATCTTAATGTAAATGATGGAGTTTATATATATATACATATAATTTTTTTTTCTATAAGATTTATCATATCCAAAGATTTTATAATTCAAAATTTATATTATTTTTTAAATAAATTTATATACATCAGACATTTTATTTATCAGAAATTCATCAATATTTCAATAATTGAAATTAGTTACCCAATATTCGATGGCCAAAAATCCGGGTCGTTACATCCTTGCCCTTTAAAACTTTTCGTCATCGAAAAGGAACAAAGTGAGAATTTTATTTTTCAACGTTAATTATTTATTAAATCATTCTTTTAAACATTTTAACTTCCTTACTCTATTTTTTATAAAATTTTAAAACACTTTAAATCCCATAGTATTACCAACTAATTTTGTGAAAATACCTTTTATAACTCGATGTCTTAACAAGTCCATCCTTGTTCTCATGGAGATTTAGTCGTACGTTGATCAGGCATAGGACTGAAAATATTTAAGTACTAAGTAGATCCGTTTTCAACACCCAATGAAAATACTTGAAAAACCCTTTCAAAAATGCTATAGAAATCATCATCCCTTCCCATGGATCACAGTTAGCACGATGATTGTATCGCCATCCCGGAAAATCCATAAAATAATTGTAGGCATGTACACCCTTCGACTTCGTCATGGGAACTGCAATAGATTGCAGCTACACCCAGGGTTGTGTTGCCATCACCGTAAAACCCATGTAACTATAGGAATCAGCGCCACTCGAATTACGTTGCCAAATGAAACTTGACCACATAGATTGGGGACTACACCAGTCGAATCCTAATGTAGACTATAGGCACTAACTGCCACATGAATTTTGTTATGGAACCACATAGTTCGCAATTTACCAATGTTACGTCGCTCTCCCAGCGAAATCAAACGTAGACTGTAGACAATCACTGCCACTCGACTTTTGCTAGTAGATCACAGTTACACAAGGGTTACCTTGCAGTCACAACATAACCCCAATGTAACTGTAGGCATCAGATGTGACGACTCGAAATCCAGCCCTCGAAAATCGACATCCATACATCACCCATATTCGAATGTCATAGATTCAAATGTTGAAATCCGATTCGACGGGGCTTATAACACATTAGGTGAAAAAAAACACAGCGGAAACAAAGAAGAATTTTTATCGATACAAAAATGAATACAACATGATACAATATCAGAGCCAATAAACAACAACGAAAAAGAAATGTAGAACTGGGAACAAGAGAAACAACAAAAATCTATCTTCAATAGAGCTTCTAAGAAAGAGAGATAAAAAGAATCCGATAGACTGCATCTCAATTTCCAAAGCTCCAAACTAAAAAGCTCAAGCCACTATAATGCTGCAGTGAAGCAAATGTGGTCCCAAATCCACAAACTTCAAACACTTCCAAAGGCTACCAAACCAAAGACTAAAGGCTGTCGAATCTGCATCTACTAGCCAACTATCTGATAACCTGACTCTAGGCTGCCCGTGTGGAAAATTATGGGCAACCAGAGTTTAAAAGGGAATAATAAACTCCAGGTCAGTCATGGGACTGGTGTGAGCCAACAAAAACATATATTTGTACAAAAATAAACAAAAAGAAATAAAAAGAAATCTGTTATGCTTTTAGAAAATGAAACCACCATAAGGCCTCCAGCCACACACACAATGCAATCGCATACTAGGGGAAGATTTCTCCTTATGATAGTCAAACATGCTTGATACGAGAAAATCCTTTTGATGTTATTATTAAGGCAAAGTGTGGAAAAACATTTCAAAAGTATAATATAAATCTTAGCCAGCATATGTACCATTATATTATGCCTGCTATAGCTATCATTTAAGAATGGAAGGTTATACAACTGAAATCGTAAAGAGCTCGTATTGGGTGATTGAATTTTCGACAAATGGCCAAGACTAACAAATTCCTTTCCGAATGTGTATGCCTCTGGACGGTCGCCACGAGAACCTAACCGGATCTTTGCCAACACAAGGTCGGGTTACCTCTGTAACTAGGTAACTAACTATCATGAGTATGTCATCCCTTGGGCTAATCGACCTTTATACCAGGATTCACAACCAAATTGCAACAACCACATAAGTTAAATATCGACCCAAAAGGCAGAATACAAGCAATAAGATAAAGGAAGAAGAAACGACCTAACGGCTTATATAGGTGTTAACTCCGCCCCGGCCATGACTCAACAACTAGAAAGATTACCGACCTAACAGGCTTGAGAGGGATACCGACCTAACAGACTTGAGAGGGATGCCGACCTAAGGCCTAAGAGGGATACCGACTTAAGGCTGAACAGTTGCCGACTTAATGCTTAACAACAACGCCGACCCAACTGCCTAAAACAGGATGCCGACCTAAGATAGCTACCGACCTAAGATAGCTATCGACCTAAGATAGAAGCCGAACTAACTATCCAGAGAGTTTGCCGCTCTAACTGCTCAAGACAGGGACAAGATCATGAACTATACCTAAGTCGCAACCGACCTATGACCTATATTAAGTCGTTCACGACCCGAGCAAAGGAAGACAAGTTCAATGCAGCTACTTGGCGCAGTGGCCTCTTAACTCGTACACGATCTAGGACTTGCCAGTCAAGCCGTGACTTGCGACTTGCCAGTTAACTCGTTCACGACTCACGACCTAGCTTGAGTCGTCCACGACCTAAAGCTACTAAATGTAAGCCCGATGCCGTATTACCGAGACAAGGTTGTGTTGACTCGGGGGCGACCTGGGATTTGTACAAGTGAACCTATGTGAAACCGTGGAGTTTGGCCAGATAAGTCGGCCACGACCTGCCATAGGTCGGTCACGACTTGCGACCCAACGGGGAAATTTTCCTATAAATACCAACCTACCTCAAACATGATGGGGAATTATGTAACGACCCAGGATTTTTAGTAATTAAAATTTGAATATTTAATTAATTTTAAATATTAATAAGTGAAATTTATAAGTCGAATAAATTTTATTTTGAATAATTGGATTTAATTGGATAATTAAATCGATAATTTAATATGTTAAATTATGGAAATGATTGAAAATTGAGTTAAATATGACTGAAAATGATTTGTAAAATTTTATTTTATCATATTAGAGTTAGAACGATATTTTAGAACTTTTAAAATCGAATTAAAAGTTAATTTGTGAAAATTGAATATTTTAATATTAAATCGACTAGTGAAAATAGTCAATTTTTGAACAGTCTTAGAATTGGACAAAACCAGTTCCATTGGATCCGTAATAGTTAGTCATTACCGGATTTCAATTTTCGTGTCAATCGGAGTTGCCGTTTGATCGTGGCAGCTCGAAACGCATCGAATTATTTTTGATATTAATTTGGCGAGTTAAAATAGTCATTTTTCAAAGAGTCTCGGATTTCGACTAAACCAATTTCATCGGATCCGTAATGTGATATTATTGTAAGGTTTCAAATTTCGTGTCAATTGGATTTACCGTTTGTCCGATACAAATTAAAACGCCTAGAAAATTGTTTAAATCGGTTTAATTTAAATTGAACGTTTATTGCCATAACTCGCACAGATGTCTGAATTAGCTTCCGAAACCTGTTCCATTGTGTCCGGAACGCGGGGTAAACCCTAGAAACGCTGGTTACGGCGCGTAAATCGGAGTTAGGAATTTCCGGTTGAATAGTGTTCAACGATTTCCTATAAATAGACCCTTACCCTTCATAAATAAAAAAATAAAAAAATAAAACCTAAACCCCAATAACCCTAGCCACCACCCCATAATTCAAAGGCCAGAAGTTTTCGATTTTCTCCCCTCAATTTCTCTAAATCTGTAGATAATTAGAAGAAGTGTTTAACATGAAAGTTGTTAAGCGTCTTGAGTACTTTAGATCCATACGGCTACTTCGTCGATTCGTCAACCATAGAGGGAGCTATCTGCTCGCGTTTACCATCAGGTCTGCACGCGTTTCTGGGCTCTACAGGTGGCCAAGCTCCACCTTGTCGCAGCCGAAGGTGGCTCTTGCGAAGGGGGTCGGGATGGTGAGCGTTTGATGAACTTTCGGTGTTCGTGGAGGCTTGGAAATTAAACCCTAGTTTATGTTCATGGGTTTGTATATGCGTGCTCATCTACCTATAGAACGAAGAGAAGAGGAAGAAGGGTGGGGGATGTGCGGCCTGATGTTGCAGAATTTGGATCCAAGGGCTAGGATTGATGAAGGTTGAAAATTATAAATGAAATTGTAAATTAATTATAGTTTAAATCGTGTAATCTTTAAAAATTCATATCTTTTTCATACGAGGTCGAAAACGCGCGAAGCCAGTTGCGTTGGAATCGTATGGACGAGCAGATAGCATGTTTGAATGATGATTGTTATCTATTGATTGTTAAAATAGACATTATGCGCCGTTAGTAAGCGGATGTTATTTATTAAAAACAAATACCGCGAATATTTCATAAACAGTGAAATTGGTATTATATATATAATAGCAATATATATATATATATTGGCATATGTATATATTGGAGTTATTGATTTCCCGCATTTGTTTAGCGGATGAGACCCTATTGCGCCGTCTATTAAGCGGATAATATTTTAAATCCCATATACCGCGATAATTCCGTACTGGAGCGGAATTGGTATTGTGCTAATGTTTGTGGATGCAGGAAAACAGGTTGGAGGGATCCAACTGGATTCCTCAACAGTTTTTATTTGATTTCAGATATTTTGATATTCGATGGATTATCATATCGATATATGATATCGTTGTAGTCGTGATTGACTATTTGGTGTGTAGCATCATTAGACCAAATTTTGGAATTTTAAAATGATTTTAAAGTGATTTTTGAAAGAATACGTTTATAAAATATTTTTGGAATTGATCCATTTTAAATAAATAAACGTTATAATTTTTAAAGTTATAAAAATTATGATTTTGAGAAATACGGTTAAAGATTGATTTTCGAGGAATATGGGTTAATGTTTTTATAAAATAATTAAATTGGATTTTTGAATTTATTAGAAAAGTTTAAAATATAGGATTTATGAAATTTGATTATTTTATAAATCAAAATGATAAAATTTATAAAGGAGTTTAAAGACGTTTTAAAATAATAGTATAAATTGATTTATATAAGAGATTTATAAATTGATAGTTTGTAAATTAAAATATTTGAATTATAAAACGAGTTTTTATAAGTGTTAGAATGAATTGTGAATGAATTTCAGAAATGAATGAAATTTATAGAATCATAAACGGTGAAGTTATAAATGGAATTTTATAAGCAGTAGGTTTATAAAATTTATAAAGTTATTGAAAGAATAGGTTTGGATAAATAATTGAATCTTATAAATTATAAGATTTATAATTATGAAGTTCAAAGGAACGATTTTGCAAACAAATAAATTATAAGTATTTCACTTATGATATGAACTTTTGTTTTATAATTGAGTGATAAATTGAATAGGTTAATAAAGGAATTTATAAAAGGAAGTAGTTATAAAACAAATAGAAAAGGAATTTATAAACATTGTTTTATAAATTCGAAAACGACTTATTTTAAGAAGTAAATTGTTGAAACTTATTAATGGAGTTATATTCACGTTTTTGACTGTGAATAATCCTTTGAAACCAAATGAATGGAAATGATGAAATTGTTAACGTAATATATTCACGTTTTTGAATAGTGAATAATATGTTAAAGAAAATGTTTAGATTTGATGTTTTAAATTGAATTAATACGATCTAACGATGTTTTTAATTGTGTTGAGATTCGAAACCATAGATTTCAACATTTATTGTTGAAATAGACGTTTTCGAGAAATAGAAGGAAATGGTGGACTATAACACTGTTGTTATAGTAAATGGTTTCCGAAAGGAAATGTTTTGTGTAGTATTGGGATTTATATATCTATTTTAATTTCGAATCCCTATACTAGTGATTTTGGGTTGTCGTAACGATGTTTTACGCAACATTCGTTTTGGCCCAAATAAATATGTTTAAGAGAATGATTTCCTTAAAGAATGAAATATATACTTAATTTCGATTTAAGTATATTGAATATTTTCCAAGTGTTGAAAATAAATGGATTGAGAATTACTTATTGAATAAGTATGGAAATGTTTTCCAATATAAAGTGAATATTTTGAGAATTTATCTTTTTGAAGATAAATTGAAATGAATAATTGAAATCGTATATGCATGGATATTTTGGAATGAAAATTCATTATGGAATTTATAAAAGAAAGTGGAAATTTGATTAAAAATAAATATTGATTTATTTTTGAAGTGTGAAAATTATATATCTAGTAAAGATATCTTTGGGAAATAAATAATTTGGAAAATTATTTGGAAACTGGTGATGTGTGCATATCCATTGATAGTTCAATAACCGACTATCAATATTTCCCTTTGAATGGGTATTTGATGTGATTTGTTTGAATTTGAATGCCACACTTATTTTTGAATAAGCGCTCACTATTCGGGTTAACCGGGAAAGGACCATGGGGTCGTATAACCCATTCTGAATATGTGATACGTCGTTATGAATTGCATTTGAAGACCGGTGTTGAAGACCGGATCTTTTTGAAAGCGAAAGGACAACTCGTCGATTGTCTTTGTACCGAGTAACTACGGTATAGAGACTCCCTATGTGATGGGAAGTCCGGACGTGATTAGAGATTATCCGGATTGCAAGGACTTCTTTGTAAGTGCCTTCGGTTTTGTTCGATCCCGGAACAGACTTGTATGGATTGTATGTCTGACATTACAAATTGAGATATAAAGCAGATTTCTTTCAAATATATTTCTGTTGGTGGTGGAGAATTTATTCTTTTATCTTAACACCCTTCTCTGAGACGTACGAGCTCAGAGGTTATGTAGTTGAAGGTTATCAGCGATATATTCCCAATTTGGTAATGTGACATGCTGAGTGTTGCTGTGAAATGATCATTGTGTTGATTATTTGTGATAGGATCATTTATTTGATCGTCTATCTTGGTGATCATTTCTATGATCATTTGTTGACCCAAAGCATGGCTTTTGTATAAAGTATGTTTTTGTGGACGTGACTTCGTCGAGCCTCACACCTCGGGAATGGTCAAAACAGGAAAGATGCAGCAAGGTTATGAGGGGTAGCGCCCTTTAGGATATGTGCATTTCCTTCTGGAAAAGGGTCGTATCATGGTATGGAGCCCAGATATTTACTCATGTTGAAAACACTTTGTTATGATTGTGTGAATTGATTGCGAGCGCTCGGTGAAAGGTCCCAAAGGACCGGGGGATGGCATATTCGGTCAGTTGTTACTCAGTTAGGGGTAACCCGGCCTTGTGTTGGTAGAGATCCGGTTTGGTTCTCGGGGATGTCCATCCAGAGGCATTCTCATGTGGCAATGGGAAGTTCCTTGGCCTGATCATTCGTTGGAAAATCCAAAGAAACAATACGATCTTGTACGGTTTTAGTTGTAGAACCTGCTTCCTCAGGAGGTAGCTATAGTAGGCATAATATAATGGTACCTATGCTGGCTAAGATTTATATTCTACTTTTGAAATGAATTTTTCCTACACTATGCACTAGTAATAATATTAAAATGTTCTTTTAAATGCGTATCAAGCATCTTTGACTATCATAAGGAGAAATCTCCTCCAAGTCTGCGTTTGCATTGTGTGTGTGTGTTGGAGGCCTTATGGTAGTCTCATTTTTTAAAAGCATTGCGAATTGACTTTAAAAATATCCTTCTATTTTGATTTTAAAGATAAATAAACTGTTTTGAGTTCTCACACCACTCACATGACTGACTCGGAGTTTATTGTTTTCCTTCCTAAACTCTGGGTGCCCACCAATTTCCACATGGGCAGTTAAGAGTTAGGTTTATCAGGATATTCTGGATATTCAGGAGTTGCTGGAGGCAAGATGGATGGCATGGCGTATTATTAATATATAGTATTTCTTTTCCACTGCACTGTTTGATGTTGTATGATGTTGTACACTCTGATGATATGATGTAATGTAATGTAATGTAATGTAATAACTGATATAGTTCTTTGTTTAAAGATTATTCATTTATTTATTATATGTTGTTCCGCTGCGAATTGTGAGATTCTGATGTTGTTCTGTTGTTTTCTGTTCCGTTCTATTTTCTATCTTCTTTTCTCCCTATTTTTCTTTCTGATGTAGTTCTGTTGTTTTCTGTTCCGTTCTATTTTCTATCTTTTTTCTCTCTACTTTCTATCTTTTTCTCTCTTCTTCTGTCTTTTTCTTTTTCTTAAAACCCTAAGTGTTCGGTTTTCCGTCGTTCGATTGCTCGGCAGTCGATAAAGTGAGTATCGATGTTGAATTTTCGAAAGACGAAGAACCGGGTCCTTACATCTGGTATCAGAGCGTATGGTTAAGCGACAACCATGGTTCTGTTGGGTATTACTCATTAGAGATAGAGCCAGTAGTACTCTAGAATGAGTTTGAGTGTAATAATAGCTATGTGTAACAGCCCTAGTTTTTAGCTATTTATTTCTTTTAATTTTTTTGTTTTTAGGAATATAATTTATATAAATTTTGTTTACCAATATTGTTTAAATATTTAATTTAGAGAATTAAACTCGTTAATTTAATATGATTTTTGTAACTAAATTTAAGAAGAAGAAAAAAAAAGGAAATTTTTATAATGTATAATGAAGTGTGTGGTAACTAAATGTTTTGGATATTATCATATTGTTATACCCATTCCCTAAAAATAATGAAAAGGAGAAAATTTGTAACATATTAAAGTAGTTAATTAATTATGTTAATTTGGTAGGTTATGACATGCAAATCATGTTGGTGGAATATTCTCAATTTTGACATATTAATTATGTTAGCAGTGAACATTGTTAAGCAATTTAAAACAATGAAACTTACAATCAATTTATTTGATAAATCTCCCTTATTCCTAGTTAGCAATTCAAAACTTGAATAAAGGCACATACGGATATTTTAAAATGGAGTTAATGACAATTAATAGATATTTCAAAAAGAAATTTATGACAATTAATAGAGAAATTAATTGTAAAATTTCAGTAGTTGACCAGAATTAATTTATTGAATAATTAATGCAAATTAATAAAATTGATGAAAGATAAATAAGTTAATTCTTTTGGTTAATGGCATGAGGACACGAGGTTAATCCCCATTTTGTAGGAGAAATCTGCCCGTGTAACCAGTCCGGCTACCAGTGCCTACAAAGCGGACGGATTAATGTGAGACGTCGCAGGATTGATAATTAACAAAAAGGGTTAATTAACTAATTAAGTTAGTAACCAAATTTGAGTATGTAATTAAAGGAGGATAATTAATTGGTAATATGGTAATTAATTGAAATCAATTAAGGAGGGTAATTAAAAGGGATAAGGTAATCAATTGAAATCAATTAAAGGCAATTAAAGGGGAATTAATTGATTAGAAGAATATGGAAATCAATTAGAGGGAATTAACTAATTTAAAAATTAAAAGTTTTGAAGTTTTAACTTTGTTAAAAGATAATTAAATTCGCAATATTAAAGTGAATATGGTATACATGTATATATGAAAACCAATTTAATTTTGTTAAGTAATAATGTTGAAGAATTTAGTAGGTTAATGAACTGTTAAAATTCGCGTTTAAAGGGCGCATAAATTTATGGTATAAGTAACGTAATAAACGTATAAATTAAAAACGTTATTTTTTTTATAAAAGTTGGGTGTTTTGTATTACGTCAGTTTGGCGTAGTTTAAAAATCATATTTAAATATCTATATGGATTAAAAATATCAGTCAGTAGTTTTATAGCAAACGTTACCTTTTTCCACAGCTTTCTATTGGGTTTCAAATTTTGATTCCAAAATCTTTGCCAATTCTTGCCGTTTCATTTAATTCAATCAAATTGGAAATCAAATTTGCCTTCCTTTGCGCGTGACACAAAATTTTATTCTTTTAACATTTTGACATTTGCCTCTTACCATTTGTTTCTTGAGCATGTCACTGTATTCATTTATTCACGCAGCCTTATCCACAAAAATATCAACTCTTCCAATTGCCATTTTTCCTCTCACCTAAATTAAATGCATTCAAAATTTAATCTTGCCTATCTTTGCAAATTTTCGCATACCCATTATATCTCTCTGTTTCCACTGCGTTTGTTTTGCAATAAATAAATTTTTCGAACCATTGATCAAGTAAATATTTATGTAAGCATTTATTACTTTTGGCTTTTCAGTTAAAAGCTTTTTCATTGCTTACCATAAATCACGCAAGAGCTCAAGTTTTGCTTCCTCAATCAAATCTGTTCAAATTTGCAGTAACGCATGCTTTAAATTTAGATTATAACTGGTATAAATCACGCAAGCTATCTAAAAAAAAAATCCAAAAGAGTGATATCGTTCAAACATAAAACTGGAAAGAGAAATCAACGCATGCATTTATCACAATTTTCGTGTAGCGTTCAAACAAGAAGAACTGGAAATAAATCTCTTGCCTAAACGCATGCACTCAAAAATCAACGCTTGCATTTATTTCTTACGTTTTCAAACCTGCCTATTTATCTCCCCTTTTTATTTCGCAAGTTTATCTATAAATACTTTGCCTCATTCACATAAGTTTTCATATCCCCTTGTTTGTCCCTCTCTGGTACAAGCTTCTATCAGGTAAATAATTTGCATTGTTTATTTCTTTGCTTCTTCCAATTTTCCTTCCTCCTTCTTGTGTTCTCTGATTTCCTTGCTCGGCTACTTCCCCATCATGCCGTGCCATTTATAAATACATATAGAACTTTGTTAGTAGTAGGCTGGAAGAAATGATATAAATTGATTGTAGGAAGCTAGACTATGGAATTAGTGTAGTTATGATGTAGTTAGTGGTATTGTGGATTTGGATAAGTGCAGTTTGAAGAGGAAGGCATAGAAAGAAAAAAAAAAGAATTACAATTTAATAATGGAGAAGATAAATTGATAAGGAGAAAATGATATGAAATGTTGTTTAATTCAAATAAACAATATTGTATGAATAAATCTTGGGTGAATATAATAAAATGACATTTATTTCAATTTTTAATGGTTGAAATAAATTTAAGATGGTTAAAAATAAATTTAACTACTTATTTGAGAATTTGGGTGGATAAATATCAATGGATTGTATTTATTATGGTTAATAAAAGGATATTGGTGATGTATACCAATAATCACCTTTTAATGTTTAATAATAAAAGTAAAAGAAGAAATAATTTGCCTAAACATGATGAACATGTATGTGAAATAAAGTATTATTTAATGAATTCGAATGTAGTTAGTGGCTACATTTGATTAAATCGAATAATTTGAACAGTATTGTGTTTGTTGCCAATATTGTCATTTTATTTAAATAAATATATATGAGAATGAAAATAATTGATCATGATAAATATGATTAAAAATGTGAGAAATAATTTAATAATGTCTAAACATGTATTTGTTTTGTTTGGGTGCATAACATCTTTTTATTCAATCAATTGTATTAAATTTGCAATTTATTTTGCAATTTATTCAATTTATTTTATGCATGCGTACGGTTGAAGTATGGGCCTAGGATATGTTGAGACGGTTAGCGGGTTGTAGTAGTCGAGCAAGTTGAACTAAATTTCTTTTATTCTATTCGTTCCAGTTGTTCTGAAATTTTGCTTTGACCGTAATTTTTAAATTCGCATACTTGGTATTTGGATCTTATAGATTTAAGTCAAGGCTTTGCATCCGCCGAAGTTTGATCGTGCTTTCCGTTTTTTTTTCCGAAGTAGATACCGTGTTTGATTTAGATCCACTGCAGCGTTTAAGGTGAGTATTCCTCACCAGACATATGTACATATATTTTGTGAATTATCGCAAGTGTATGTGTAAAAATTTTATTTAAATATTATCTGTCTGTAGTATAACGTAGAATGATGAATCCCATTTAAATTGACACCTCATCAGTTATTATCTGTTGTATTATTTCTGCAGTTATATTATATTATTGTTTATTTACTGCTTAAATCACCACTGCAAGTTCCCTGTTAAATTTAGATTGTTGTGGGCTGAAATGATAGGCCTAAATGATGATTACTGTGCTATTATTATGTTAACTGTTTAACTGTTAACTTGGGATTGCGGGTTTGAAATGATAGAACCCGGGGTTTGTAAATTACGGATTGAAATGATATAAATCCGTATCACTTGACCTAGGCTAGAAAACTATATACAGGCCCGTGGTCCTTATAATATTTTCTGAAATATTTAAAATTATTTTGGAAGTTAAATATTTGATTTAATATCTTTAAAGGATTTTATATTGATTTTGAATGAGTTATAAATGTTAATAAATAAATAAATAAATATTTGAATAAAATTTTGGAATATAACTTATTTTGGAAATTCTGGATTTTTGAAAGGATAAGATTTCAGTTAAGAAATATATATATAAGTTATATTTGGAAATATTTATTAAGTTAAACAATCTACTAAAGCATTTAAATGCTGTCTTTTGAAATTGGACTAGTTTTACCCGTAACTTTAGGTAGCATTTCCTAAGTGCTATAGAATCTGGAATTTGATTGTTTTGAAATTTAAGGAATTTGATAAATTATATTTATGTTTAAGTTTTGGAGACCTTTAAGATATGAGATTTATAACTGGATTTTTCTTAATAAATTTAAGATGAACATTCTAGTGTTAAGTAAAATTTGAAATTATTTAATGGCATAATTTTGGAGTTTTATCTATGGAATTTATGGGAATATTCAAGACGAAATAATAAACACTAATTTGTTGAAAGAAAAAATATCCAACCTTAGTTTTGAATATTAATACTCCAATTGGATATATATATATATAGGAATTGAAATGGTCTTGGGAACATGAAGTGATATTTAAATTATGGTTTAAAATAAAGAAATATATTTGTAAAGCTATGTAAATTATCTTCTTTACAAAGTAACCATAAAGTTAAACCATTTATATCCAAACCATTTGTGTTTTGGGAGTTATGTTTGTTTTAAAGAAAAATTTCCAATATATTATGGTTTAAAGGTATAATTCAAATATTTGGTTTCCAGATATTATAAATTTTAAGCAGTATGGTTTTGGAAAAGAATTATATTTGAATATAACGATATCATGTTGTTTTGGGTTTTAAATGATATCGTATTTATAGTTTTGAAATGGAAATGTTTATACTGGTTTTAAAGTATAAATTGTTTTTAAATGACCACGGGTTATAATAACGATGGGTTGGCAAAGAGACCGGGATCGGATATGGACATACTCTCTGTCGATACCGAAAACCACTTTGACCAACCGTGTACGCGGTGGAGATTCCAGAATGAAGTAGGTCGGTGGTGGCGTTTCCTGTAAGGTAAATACGTGGACCCGACTCCCGTGAGTTGGCATAAGGTGGCTAAAACAGGAGCAATTCCAGGCCAATGAGGTTATTCCTCTGATCGGACGCTCCTCTTCGATATTATACTATGATTTTGGATTGATTCGGTGGCCACCTCTATATTTTGATTTTGGGGAGTTAGTCCGAGGTGGGCGGTAACTGCGGCTACGCGTTTCCACCAGCCTGGATAGCAATTGGTATATCTACCCTGGCATTGCCTAGTTGTGCCGTGTCATCTACCATACCGAGCCTTGTACGAGTTTAGATTTCTCCCGTAGCCCGTGTGGTATCCTCTAGTTGCTTCCCGATCAGGAGGAGCTATGATATTGGATGGACTACTGGGACTATTACGTGTTAAGGTGGAAAATGTAAAGCCTTAATGCTATTTAAAAGTATGTTTATTTTATAAATAGACACTATTATAATAGCGCAATATACTACATAGTAAATAGTTTGACGGATCCTTAGAGGATGGGCGGTCCCAAGCATCCTTTAAGTTACTTGCTCTATATTACAGTACACTTGAATTAGCTTACATTATATAAGTATGTATGTCCTGACTCGAGTGTTATGTTTTATTTTTCGCTCGGGTCAGCCTGAGTTGCAGCTTCAATTTCTTCTCCGTAGCTAGGACACTCAGTAGATCATTCGCGCTGCTGGAAGTTGTTTCAGCCTTTATCTTTTCTGGAATTCAAGACTTTGAAGACTCTATCTCTATTTATGTCTTAAAATTTGTATTGAGGATTATAGACAATGTAAGTTCTGTTTTGTTGAAGTTATATCAGTGGCTTCATGAACCACTAAATTTTTAATTTCCGCTGCGAGATTCTGATATCTGTGTATGTGATTCTGTGATCTATTTATTGTATATTCTGAGTTTTGCCAAATTTATTCTACAACGCAGTATTTTGAACAATTCAAGTCCGACAATGTGCGGATGCGAATGGTTGAAAATATTGGGTCGTTACATTTGGTATCAGAGCTTTGGTTCTAGGCAAAACTTAGAATGTATGGTAAATTTGATTTACAGAATCACGTTCATTCGAGATTGAACCACTCTCTTTTCGAATTTTGGAACATTCCCTACGGTTCCAAAGCTCATTCGTATCCCTCACTTTTTCATCTGCTTTAGATTCTGGAGTATCTCATAACTCCACTTCGGATGATCTTTATTGTAAATTGGCGGTCTCGCCATTATTCTAATAAAGGGGTGAAACTCCTTTACCATTAGCATTGATTCACCGGAGATTTATATTTATCCTCGGTTTATATGCTAGTATCTTTGGTTATTCCAAATTCTATCTCTTCGGATCAAATGTAGATTTACCCCAACCACATCGATATGGCTCTTTAAGTCACGGATGACTAGGTCAAGGTTGTCTGCGACTTATATAGACTTACCCAGTTTCCTTATTCTGATCTTCTGATTTCAATTTATCTTGAATTCTATTTGATTTGAGTTCATCAAATTTGAGTCTCTATCCTGGTTTGAGAAGTTTATTCCTATATTTGAAATTAAAATCTAATATTATATATATGAGTATAATTTTCAAAATTTTATAATTAATTTAACTAGTTGTCAAGAGATAATAGTTTTGATTTTATTTATGGTGTTGTAAGCCATGTGTTTGTCTAATAAATAAGTGAATATAAAACAATGGTTATAAATTAATTTGGAAACAGAAATGAATTTAAAACTAAAACTTGAGAATTAAATTTCTGATGATTTCAAACCTTGTGTTTAAATTTTAAAAGGATGTAATAAGTATTTTTGTATAGAAATTTGTTTCCAAAGAAATTTTAAAATTAGTGCTTTTCTCTTTGTCACTGGAAAATAATTTCGGTGATGACTGCAGCATCATCGACATTCATTTTCGAGTTTCGAAGTGAAAAGACCATTCTGTAGTCTGGCTACAGTGTTTCCTTGAGATTTTAATTGATTTGAATTTCTAAAGTATGACTTAATATATATAGATATATAATTTAAATTTGATTTGACATATTAGGTATATATATTTAGTTGTCTCTAAATGGTTTGAAGGGAATCAGGAATTTAATTCTTAAAGTTATCTTGAGGAAGGAAAATAAATATAATAACAAAAATTTGAATAAAAAAGTTCCAATTGGAGATAATTAAATTGAAAGTTTTATTTGTATAACACCCAATTTCATTTAATATAACTTACCTTGATTTTCAAAAGTTAACATGTAATTGGATAATATACAATATAAAAGGATTTTATGAGTGGTTATAATAAATATTATACACTTAAATTTTAGTTATAAAAGATTAATGGGGATAAATAAGGAAAAGGAATTTAAGGAATTTTATTCAAATGTCTTAATAATCAAATTAATTTAATATGGAGCCGTAAATCTAACCAAGAGATTTTAATAAAAGGTTATTTCCTGAAATGAATATGTTTGTGTAATAAACAAGGTATCTTTGAATAAGGAAAATATATTTGAAAGGGATATTTTTGGAGTAAGGATTATATATCTTGAAATCATAGTTTAATTGATGTCTAAATAAATAGTTAAGACGTATTCTAATATCACTAAATTTTGATAATTGAGAATTGGTTTTCAAATGGAAATTCAAGGGTAACTTATTGAAGGAATATCTTATTTATAAGATAAGTATTTTTAATAAAGTGTTAGGTTATTTGTTAAAATTCAGAGTTAAGTACATAATAAACTGATTAGGAATACTATTATATCTACTATAGCATATTATGAGTGCTGCTGTTTCTAAAAATAAAATGTTTTGGAAATTTTTTTTATAAATGAACTTAGGAATATTTCAACCTTGAAATGAATATTGTTTGGCATTGAATTTAAAAGGTATAAATGAAGATTATTTTAAAGGTATTATGATTTTAGTAGCATGATTTCCAAATGATAATATTTATAAATTTAATGATTTCAAAGCATTATGATTGCAAATTTATTATCTTATTTGTTTTCAAACTATCTTTAAGTGTCCTTGGTTTCCCTATCTGCTACAGAATGAGGAGGCTATTGCTTATACCAGTCTATTTAGAAATCTTTTCTATAATCTTTAAAAATCTTTGTTACTCATCGGGGCCTGAGCACCGCTTACCACCCATAGGCCGACGGTCGAACTGAAAAGAGTAAAACCGATTCTAGAAGATCTTCTTCGTGCTTCAAATCCGGAACTATTCGTTTAAAGTTCTTGTTTATCTAGCTTATCTTCCTTTGTTTCTTTTCTTTTGTTCCTTTTCGAGGACGAAAAGTTCTTAAGTGGGGGAGAGTGTAACAGCCCTAGTTTTTAGCTATTTATTTCTTTTAATTTTTTTGTTTTTAGGAATATAATTTATATAAATTGTGTTTACCAATATTGTTTAAATATTTAATTTAGAGAATTAAACTCGTTAATTTAATATGATTTTTGTAACTAAATTTAAGAAGAAGAAAAAAAAAGGAAATTTTTATAATGTATAATGAAGTGTGTGGTAACTAAATGTTTTGGATATTATCATAATATCTGTTGTTATACCCATTCCCTAAAAATAATGAAAAGGAGAAAATTTGTAACATATTAAAGTAGTTAATTAATTATGTTAATTTGGTAGGTTATGACATGCAAATCATGTTGGTGGAATATTCTCAATTTTGACATATTAATTATGTTAGCAGTGAACATTGTTAAGCAATTTAAAACAATGAAACTTACAATCAATTTATTTGATAAATCTACCTTATTCCTAGTTAGCAATTCAAAACTTGAATAAAGGCACATACGGATATTTTAAAATGGAGTTAATGACAATTAATAGATATTTCAAAAAGAAATTTATGACAATTAATAGAGAAATTAATTGTAAAATTTCAGTAGTTGACCAGAATTAATTTATTGAATAATTAATGCAAATTAATAAAATTGATGAAAGATAAATAAGTTAATTCTTTTGGTTAATGGCATGAGGACACGAGGTTAATCCCCATTTTGTAGGAGAAATCTGCCCGTGTAACCAGTCCGGCTACCAGTGCCTACAAAGCGGACGGATTAATGTGAGACGTCGCAGGATTGATAATTAACAAAAAGGGTTAATTAACTAATTAAGTTAGTAACCAAATTTGAGTATGTAATTAAAGGAGGATAATTAATTGGTAATATGGTAATTAATTGAAATCAATTAAGGAGGGTAATTAAAAGGGATAAGGTAATCAATTGAAATCAATTAAAGGCAATTAAAGGGGAATTAATTGATTAGAAGAATATGGAAATCAATTAGAGGGAATTAACTAATTTAAAAATTAAAAGTTTTGAAGTTTTAACTTTGTTAAAAGATAATTAAATTCGCAATATTAAAGTGAATATGGTATACATGTATATATGAAAACCAATTTAATTTTGTTAAGTAATAATGTTGAATAATTTAGTAGGTTAATGAACTGTTAAAATTCGCGTTTAAAGGGCGCATAAATTTATGGTATAAGTAACGTAATAAACGTATAAATTAAAAACGTTATTTTTTTTTATAAAAGTTGGGTGTTTTGTATTACGTCAGTTTGGCGTAGTTTAAAAATCATATTTAAATATCTGTATGGATTAAAAATATCAGTCAGTAGTTTTATAGCAAACGTTACCTTTTTCCACAGCTTTCTATTGGGTTTCAAATTTTGATTCCAAAATCTTTGCCAATTCTTGCCGTTTCATTTAATTTAATCAAATTGGAAATCAAATTTGCCTTCCTTTGCGCGTGACACAAAATTTTATTCTTTTAACATTTTGACATTTGCCTCTTACCATTTGTTTCTTGAGCATGTCACTGTATTCATTTATTCACGCAGCCTTATGCACAAAAATATCAACTCTTCCAATTGCCATTTTTCCTCTCACCTAAATTAAATGCATTCAAAATTTAATCTTGCCTATCTTTGCAAATTTTCGCATACCCATTATATCTCTCTGTTTCCACTGCGTTTGTTTTGCAATAAATAAATTTTTCGAACCATTGATCAAGTAAATATTTATGTAAGCATTTATTACTTTTGCCTTTTCAGTTAAAAGCTTTTTCATTGCTTACCATAAATCACGCAAGAGCTCAAGTTTTGCTTCCTCAATCAAATCTGTTCAAATTTGCAGTAACGCATGCTTTAAATTTAGATTATAACTGGTATAAATCACGCAAGCTATCTAAAAAAAAAATCCAAAAGAGTGATATCGTTCAAACATAAAACTGGAAAGAGAAATCAACGCATGCATTTATCACAATTTTCGTGTAGCGTTCAAACAAGAAGAACTGGAAATAAATCTCTTGCCTAAACGCATGCACTCAAAAATCAACGCTTGCATTTATTTCTTACGTTTTCAAACCTGCCTATTTATCTCCCCTTTTTATTTCGCAAGTTTATCTATAAATACTTTGCCTCATTCACATAAGTTTTCATATCCCCTTGTTTGTCCCTCTCTGGTACAAGCTTCTATCAGGTAAATAATTTGCATTGTTTATTTCTTTGCTTCTTCCAATTTTCCTTCCTCCTTCTTGTGTTCTCTGATTTCCTTGCTCGGCTACTTCCCCATCATGCCGTGCCATTTATAAATACATATAGAACTTTGTTAGTAGTAGGCTGGAAGAAATGATATAAATTGATTGTAGGAAGCTAGACTATGGAATTAGTGTAGTTATGATGTAGTTAGTGGTATTGTGGATTTGGATAAGTGCAGTTTGAAGAGGAAGGCATAGAAAAAAAAAAAAAAAGAATTACAATTTAATAATGGAGAAGATAAATTGATAAGGAGAAAATGATATGAAATGTTGTTTAATTCAAATAAACAATATTGTATGAATAAATCTTGGGTGAATATAATAAAATGACATTTATTTCAATTTTTAATGGTTGAAATAAATTTAAGATGGTTAAAAATAAATTTAACTACTTATTTGAGAATTTGGGTGGATAAATATCAATGGATTGTATTTATTATGGTTAATAAAAGGATATTGGTGATGTATACCAATAATCACCTTTTAATGTTTAATAATAAAAGTAAAAGAAGAAATAATTTGCCTAAACATGATGAACATGTATGTGAAATAAAGTATTATTTAATGAATTCGAATGTAGTTAGTGGCTACATTTGATTAAATCGAATAATTTGAACAGTATTGTGTTTGTTGCCAATATTGTCATTTTATTTAAATAAATATATATGAGAATGAAAATAATTGATCATGATAAATATGATTAAAAATGTGAGAAATAATTTAATAATGTCTAAACATGTATTTGTTTTGTTTGGGTGCATAACATCTTTTTATTCAATCAATTGTATTAAATTTGCAATTTATTTTGCAATTTATTCAATTTATTTTATGCATGCGTACGGTTGAAGTATGGGCCTAGGATATGTTGAGACGGTTAGCGGGTTGTAGTAGTCGAGCAAGTTGAACTAAATTTCTTTTATTCTATTCGTTCCAGTTGTTCTGAAATTTTGCTTTGACCGTAATTTTTAAATTCGCATACTTGGTATTTGGATCTTATAGATTTAAGTCAAGGCTTTGCATCCGCCGAAGTTTGATCGTGCTTTCCGTTTTTTTTTCCGAAGTAGATACCGTGTTTGATTTAGATCCACTGCAGCGTTTAAGGTGAGTATTCCTCACCAGACATATGTACATATATTTTGTGAATTATCGCAAGTGTATGTGTAAAAATTTTATTTAAATATTATCTGTCTGTAGTATAACGTAGAATGATGAATCCCATTTAAATTGACACCTCATCAGTTATTATCTGTTGTATTATTTCTGCAGTTATATTATATTATTGTTTATTTACTGCTTAAATCACCACTGCAAGTTCCCTGTTAAATTTAGATTGTTGTGGGCTGAAATGATAGGCCTAAATGATGATTACTGTGCTATTATTATGTTAACTGTTTAACTGTTAACTTGGGATTGCGGGTTTGAAATGATAGAACCCGGGGTTTGTAAATTACGGATTGAAATGATATAAATCCGTATCACTTGACCTAGGCTAGAAAACTATATACAGGCCCGTGGTCCTTATAATATTTTCTGAAATATTTAAAATTATTTTGGAAGTTAAATATTTGATTTAATATCTTTAAAGGATTTTATATTGATTTTGAATGAGTTATAAATGTTAATAAATAAATAAATAAATATTTGAATAAAATTTTGGAATATAACTTATTTTGGAAATTCTGGATTTTTGAAAGGATAAGATTTCAGTTAAGAAATATATATATAAGTTATATTTGGAAATATTTATTAAGTTAAACAATCTACTAAAGCATTTAAATGCTGTCTTTTGAAATTGGACTAGTTTTACCCGTAACTTTAGGTAGCATTTCCTAAGTGCTATAGAATCTGGAATTTGATTGTTTTGAAATTTAAGGAATTTGATAAATTATATTTATGTTTAAGTTTTGGAGACCTTTAAGATATGAGATTTATAACTGGATTTTTCTTAATAAATTTAAGATGAACATTCTAGTGTTAAGTAAATTTTGAAATTATTTAATGGCATAATTTTGGAGTTTTATCTATGGAATTTATGGGAATATTCAAGACGAAATAATAAACACTAATTTGTTGAAAGAAAAAATATCCAACCTTAGTTTTGAATTTTAATACTCCAATTGGATATATATATATAGGAATTGAAATGGTCTTGGGAACATGAAGTGATATTTAAATTATGGTTTAAAATAAAGAAATATATTTGTAAAGCTATGTAAATTATCTTCTTTACAAAGTAACCATAAAGTTAAACCATTTATATCCAAACCATTTGTGTTTTGGGAGTTATGTTTTTTTTAAAGAAAAATTTCCAATATATTATGGTTTAAAGGTATAATTCA
The DNA here is from genome assembly GCA_030765085.1 of Allium cepa. Lineage (NCBI taxonomy): Eukaryota > Viridiplantae > Streptophyta > Magnoliopsida > Asparagales > Amaryllidaceae > Allium > Allium cepa. The sequence goes on along the minus strand of CM060943.1, from coordinate 865,151,045 downwards.
AATATTTGGTTTCCAGATATTATAAATTTTAAGCAGTATGGTTTTGGAAAAGAATTATATTTGAATATAACGATATCATGTTGTTTTGGGTTTTAAATGATATCGTATTTATAGTTTTGAAATGGAAATGTTTATACTGGTTTTAAAGTATAAATTGTTTTTAAATGACCACGGGTTATAATAACGATGGGTTGGCAAAGAGACCGGGATCGGATATGGACATACTCTCTGTCGATACCGAAAACCACTTTGACCAACCGTGTACGCGGTGGAGATTCCAGAATGAAGTAGGTCGGTGGTGGCGTTTCCTGTAAGGTAAATACGTGGACCCGACTCCCGTGAGTTGGCATAAGGTGGCTAAAACAGGAGCAATTCCAGGCCAATGAGGTCATTCCTCTGATCGGACGCTCCTCTTCGATATTATACTATGATTTTGGATTGATTCGGTGGCCACCTCTATATTTTGATTTTGGGGAGTTAGTCCGAGGTGGGCGGTAACTGCGGCTACGCGTTTCCACCAGCCTGGATAGCAATTGGTATATCTACCCTGGCATTGCCTAGTTGTGCCGTGTCATCTACCATACCGAGCCTTGTACGAGTTTAGATTTCTCCCGTAGCCCGTGTGGTATCCTCTAGTTGCTTCCCGATCAGGAGGAGCTATGATATTGGATGGACTACTGGGACTATTACGTGTTAAGGTGGAAAATGTAAAGCCTTAATGCTATTTAAAAGTATGTTTATTTTATAAATAGACACTATTATAATAGCGCAATATACTACATAGTAAATAGTTTGACGGATCCTTAGAGGATGGGCGGTCCCAAGCATCCTTTAAGTTACTTGCTCTATATTACAGTACACTTGAATTAGCTTACATTATATAAGTATGTATGTCCTGACTCGAGTGTTATGTTTTATTTTTCGCTCGGGTCAGCCTGAGTTGCAGCTTCAATTTCTTCTCCGTAGCTAGGACACTCAGTAGATCATTCGCGCTGCTGGAAGTTGTTTCAGCCTTTATCTTTTCTGGAATTCAAGACTTTGAAGACTCTATCTCTATTTATGTCTTAAAATTTGTATTGAGGATTATAGACAATGTAAGTTCTGTTTTGTTGAAGTTATATCAGTGGCTTCATGAACCACTAAATTTTTAATTTCCGCTGCGAGATTCTTATATCTGTGTATGTGATTCTGTGATCTATTTATTGTATATTCTAAGTTTTGCCAAATTTATTCTACAACGCAGTATTTTGAACAATTCAAGTCCGACAATGTGCGGATGCGAATGGTTGAAAATATTGGGTCGTTACACTATGAGAGCGTATTTGTTAGTGAATATAAAATTGTTTTATATTGTGATGATTGGTTTGTTGAGTAGTATATAGATTCTGGTTAATACGAGTAATTAACGTTGTTGATCGGGATCTCTAAACACTTGAATAGAACAATTCGACACAATATTGAGTTTAAAATTTGGTAAATGAAATAATTTTACCTTGAGTATATTTTATATATATAAAGAAATAATTTTTCAGAATTATTAAAGTGTATATAAGTTGATTGTTTAGTTGTTTGAATAATCTAAATAAAAGAATAATTGTATAAGCAAAAGAATTATAAGAATTGAATTATAATTAATGTGATTTACAATTGTGAAACAAACTTATATATATAAGAAGTGAAACGATATGAATATATTTATGAATGTGAGTTGTAAATAAAAATGAATTTAAAGTTAAATGAAGTATAACTTAAGAGATGTTGAATGAAGTTGATATTGATATCAAAATAAATTAATAAAGTTAACTGATAGATATGAACTTGAGTTATATAAATGAAATTCAACTTTAGAAATTGAATTGAATTAATGGATTGAATATTAATCAATTAAATGTGAATAATTGATATGGAATAATGAATATAAGTGTTAATTCATTAAAATCTAATGATTATTGGAAAGTTGAATAATTGAATGAAAATTAATTTAATTAAACCAAATTGAATGAATATAAGCAAAGGAATTTGGTTGAAATTAATATACATTGGTTGTTATATGATTGTTAGTTGATTGTATATAATTCATTAAGAGTTAATGAAATTGGAAGCTAAAGTAATTGGAATTCAATTGGAAGTTAAGTGAATCTTAAATAAAATTGAATTTGATTTGGAAGTGAACCAACTTGAATATGAATTAATGAATAGAAACTAATTGAAAATGAATGTTAGTAAGAACATCCACTGTTAATGAATCATATGTGATTAAATTGAAAACCTATTTCATTGAATATTAATGAGAATATAAATGAATATATTGGTTATGAATGCTAGTTGGTTGATGGTTGAATATGTTTGCATTTGTTGCTTTTAATACATTTGCTATGTAGGCATATATAGTTATTATGTTGCTATATGTTGTATATCGATACTATTGTCTATATACATGTTCTCATGTTGTTTGTTGGGTGTTTAGTAGGTGCGGATCGCGTTTGCTTCGCATTTGGAGCTCGCTTTCGCGCTATATTAGCCGTATATGCTCGCTAATAAAATATAAGGTACATATCTCGGATTACATACCGTACTTTTATACTTTTTTCCCTTCGGGATGCCTCATTACTTGATGAGATGTATATTTTTGATATATATACTGTCATTTTTTTTCGGATCGAGCCGCGCAAAGTAGACTATGGCGAATTTTTCCGGAAATTTAAGGCGTTAGAAATTTTTTTAGAAAATTGGAAAATTTTGAAAACTATAACTTTGATTTTGGAATTGAAAGTTAAACAATAGTAGTTGCTTTTTAAAAGATAACTAAGTATGGTTTGAAAATTTAGTAAGTTATTATAAGAAGTTTAAAATTTGTTTTGGGAAAGTTAATAAATTCTATAACTTTTCTTACTTGTTAATTTCGAGGACGAAATTCTTTTAAGGGGGGAAGATTGTAACGACCCATGATTTTTAGTAATTAAAATTTGAATATTTAATTAATTTTAAATATTAATAAGTGAAATTTATAAGTCGAATAAATTTTATTTTGAATAATTGGATTTAATTGGATAATTAAATCGATAATTTAATATGTTAAATTATGGAAATGATTGAAAATTGATTTAAATATGATTGAAAATGATTTGTAAAATTTTATTTATCATATTAGAGTTAGAACGATATTTTAGAACTTTAAAAATCGAATTAAAAGTTAATTTGTGAAAATTGAATATTTTAATATTAAATCGACTAGTGAAAATAGTCAATTTTTGAACAGTCTCAGAATTGGACGAAACCAGTTCCATTGGATCCGTAATAGTTAGTTATTACCGGATTTCAATTTTCGTGTCAATCGGAGTTGCCGTTTGATCGTGGCAGCTCGAAACGCATCGAATTATTTTTAATAATAATTTGGCGAGTTAAAATAGTCATTTTTCAAAAAATCTCGGATTTCGACGAAACCAGTTTCATCGAATCCGTAATGTGATATTATTGTAAGGTTTCAAATTTCGTGTCAATTGGATTTACCGTTTGTCCGGTACAAATTAAAACGCCTAGAAAATCGTTTAACTCGGTTTAATTTAAATTGAACGTTTATTGCCATAACTCGCACAGATGTCCGAATTAGCTTCCGAAACCTGTTCCATTGTTTCCGGAACGCAGGGTAAACCCTAGAAACGCTGGTTACGGCGCGTAAATTGGAGTTAGGAATTTCCGGATGAATAGTGTTCAACGATTTCCTATAAATAGACCCTTACACTTCATAAATTAAAAAAAAAAAAAAAAACCTAAACCCTAATAACCCTAGCCGCCACCCCATAATTTAAAGGCCAGAAGTTTTCGATTTTCTCCCCTCAATTTCTCTAAATCTGTAGATAATTAGAAGAAGTGTTTAACATGAAAGTTGTTAAGCGTCTTGAGTACTTTAGATCCATACGGCTACTTCGTCGATTCGTCAACCATAGAGGGAGCTATCTGCTCGCGTTTACCATCAGGTCGGCACACGTTTCTGGGCTCTACAGGTGGCCGAGCTCCACCTTGTCGTAGCCGAAGGTGGCTCTTGCGAAGGGGGTCGGGATGGTGAGGGTTTGATGAACTTTCGGTGTTCGTGGAGGCTTGGAAATTAAACCCTAGTTTATGTTCATGGGTTTGTATATGCATGCTCATCTACCTGTAGAACGAAGAGAAGAGGAAGAAGGGTGGGGGACGTGCGGCCTGATGTTGCAGAATTTGGATCCAAGGGCTAGGATTGATGAAGGTTGAAAATTATAAATGAAATTGTAAATTAATTATAGTTTAAATCGTGTAATCTTTAAAAATTCATATCTTTTTCATACGAGGTCGAAAACGCGCGAAACCAGTTGCGTTGGAATCGTATGGACGAGCACTACGCGATGAAATTGGATTGGAGTCGTTTGGAGCTAGTGAGAATTTCGGGTAAAATTAAACGTCCGTTTAATTTTATTCGAAATAAATCGCTAAAACGAAATTGAAATCAAGGTGAGAACTTCTCACTCAATCGAATCAGTTTCGATTTTATTTTAAATAGTTAGATTTAAAATTCTTGAATGCATGTTTGAATGATGATTGTTATCTATTGATTGTTAAAATAGACATTATGCGCCGTTAGTAAGCGGATGTTATTTATTAAAAACATATACCGCGAATATTTCATAAAAAGTGAAATTGGTATTATATATATAATAGCAATATATATATATTGGCATATGTATATATTGGAGTTATTGATTTCCCGCATTTGTTTAGCGGATGAGATCCTATTACGCCGTCTATTAAGCGGATAATATTTTAAATCCCATATACCGCGATAATTCCGTACTGGAGCGGAATTGGTATTGTGCTAATGTTTGTGGATGCAGGAAAACAGGTTGCAGGGATCCAACTGGATTCCTCAACAGTTTTTATTTGATTTCAGATATTTTGATATTTGATGGATTATCATATCGATAAATGATATCGTTGTAGTCGTGACTGACTATTTGGTGTGTAGCATCATTAGACCAAATTTTGGAATTTTAAAATGATTTTAAAGTGATTTTTGAAAGAATACGTTTATAAAATATTTTTGGAATTGATCCATTTTAAATAAATAAACGTTATAATTTTTAAAGTTATAAAAATTATGATTTTGAGAAATACGGTTAAAGATTGATTTTCGAGGAATATGGGTTAATGTTTTTATAAAATAATTAAATTGGATTTTTGAATTTATTAGAAAAGTTTAAAATATAGGATTTATGAAATTTGATTATTTTATAAATCAAAATGATAAAATTTATAAAGGAGTTTAAAGACGTTTTAAAATAATAGTATAAATTGATTTATATAAGAGATTTATAAATTGATAGTTTGTAAATTAAAATATTTGAATTATAAAACGAGTTTTTATAAGTGTTAGAATGAATTGTGAATGAATTTCAGAAATGAATGAAATTTATAGAATCATAAACGGTGAAGTTATAAATGGAATTTTATAAGCAGCAGGTTTATAAAATTTATAAAGTTATTGAAAGAATAGGTTTGGATAAATAATTGAATCTTATAAATTATAAGATTTATAATTATGAAGTTCAAAGGAACGATTTTGCAAACAAATAAATTATAAGTATTTCACTTATGATATGAACTTTTGTTTTATAATTGAGTTATAAATTGAATAGGTTAATAAAGGAATTTATAAAAGGAAGTAGTTATAAAACAAATAGAAAAGGAATTTATAAACATTGTTTTATAAATTCGAAAACGACTTATTTTAAGAAGTAAATTGTTGAAACTTATTAATGGAGTTATATTCACATTTTTGACTGTGAATAATCCTTTGAAACCAAATGAATGGAAATGATGAAATTGTTAACGTAGTATATTCACGTTTTTGAATAGTGAATAATATGTTAAAGAAAATGTTTAGATTTGATGTTTTAAATTGAATTAAAACGATCTAACGATGTTTTTAATTGTGTTGAGATTCGAAACCATAGATTTCAACATTTATTGTTGAAATAGACGTTTTCGAGAAATAGAAGGAAATGGTGGACTATAACACTGTTGTTATAGTAAATGGTTTCCGAAAGGAAATGTTTTGTATAGTATTGGGATTTATATATCTATTTTAATTTCGAATCCCTATACTAGTGATTTTGGGTTGTCGTAACGATGTTTTACGCAACATTCGTTTTGGCCCAAATAAATATGTTTAAGAGAATGATTTCCTTAAAGAATGAAATATATACTTAATTTCGATTTAAGTATATTGAATATTTTCCAAGTGTTGAAAATAAATGGATTGAGAATTACTTATTGAATAAGTATGGAAATGTTTTCCAATATAAAGTGAATATTTTGAGAATTTATCTTTTTGAAGATAAATTGAAATGAATAATTGAAATCGTATATGCATGGATATTTTGGAATGAAAATTCATTAGGGAATTTATAAAAGAAAGTGGAAATTTGATTAAAAATAAATATTGATTTATTTTTGAAGTGTGAAAATTATATATCTAGTAAAGATATCTTTGGGAAATAAATAATTTGGAAAATTATTTGGAAACTGGTGATGTGTGCATACCATTGATAGTTCAATAACCGACTATCAATATTTCCCTTTGAATGGGTATTTGATGTGATTTGTTTGAATTTGAATGCCACACTTATTTTTGAATAAGCGCTCACTATTCGGGTTAATCGGGAAAGGACCATGGGGTCGTATAACCCATTCTGAACATGTGATACGTCGTTATGAATTGCATTTGAAGACCGGTGTTGAAGACCGGATCTTTTTGAAAGCGAAAGGACAACTCGTCGATTGTCTTTGCACCGAGTAGCTACGGTATAGAGACTCCCTATGTGATGGGAAGTCCGGACATGATTAGAGATTATCCGGATTGCAAGGACTTCTTTGTAAGTGCCTTCGGTTTTGTTCGATCCCGGAACAGACTTGTATGGATTGTATGTCTGACATTACAAATTGAGATATAAAGCAGATTTCTTTCAAATATATTTCTGTTGGTGGCGGAGAATTTATTCTTTTAGCTTAACACCCTTCTCTGAGACGTACGAGCTCAGAGGTTATGTAGTTGAAGGTTATCAGCGATATATTCCCAATTTGGTAATGTGACATGCTGAGTGTTGCTGTGAAATGATCATTGTGTTGATTATTTGTGATAGGATCATTTATTTGATCGTCTATCTTGGTGATCATTTCTATGATCATTTGTTGACCCAAAGCATGGCTTTGTATAAAGTATGTTTTTGTGGACGTGACTTCGTCGAGTCTCACACCTCGGGAATGGTCAAAACAGGAAAGATGCAGCAAGGTTATGAGGGGTAGCGCCCTTTAGGATATGTGCATTTCCTTCTGGAAAAGGGTCATATCATGGTATGGAGCCCAGATACTTACTCATGTTGAAAACACTTTGTTATGATTGCGTGAATCGATTGCGAGCGCTTGGTGAAAGGTCCCAAAGGACCGGGGGATGGCATATTCGGTCAGTTGTTACTCAGTTAGGGGTAACCCGGCCTTGTGTTGGTAGAGATCCGGTTTGGTTCTCGGGGATGTCCATCCAGAGGCATTCTCATGTGGCAATGGGAAGTTCCTTGGCCTGATCATTCCTTGGAAAATCCCAAGAAACAATACGATCTTGTACGGTTTTAGTTGTAGAACCTGCTTCCTCAGGAGGTAGCTATAGTAGGCATAATATAATGGTACCTATGCTGGCTAAGATTTATATTCTACTTTTGAAATGAATTTTTCCTACACCTATGCACTAGTAATAATATTAAAATGTTCTTTTAAATGTGTATCAAGCATCTTTGACTATCATAAGGAGAAATCTCCTCCAAGTCTGCGTTTGCATTGTGTGTGTGCGGGAGGCCTTATGGTAGTCTCATTTTTTAAAAGCATTGCGAATTGACTTTAAAAATATCCTTCTATTTTGATTTTAAAGATAAATAAACTGTTTTGAGTTCTCACACCACTCACATGACTGATTCGGAGTTTATTGTTTTCCTTCCTAAACTCTGGGGCCCACCAATTTCCACACGGGCAGTTAAGAGTTAGGTTTATCAGGATATTCTGGATATTCAGGAGTTGCTGGAGGCAAGATGGATGGCATGGCGTATTATTAATATATAGTATTTCTTTTCCGCTGCACTGTTTGATGTTGTATGATGTTGTACACTCTGATGATATGATGTAATGTAATGTAATGTAATAACTGATATAGCTCTTTGTTTAAAGATTATTCATTTATTTATTATATGTTGTTCCGCTGCGAATTGTGAGATTCTGATGTTGTTCTGTTGTTTTCTGTTCCGTTCTATTTTCTATCTTTTTTTCTCCCTATTTTTCTTTCTGATGTTGTTCTGTTGTTTTCTGTTCCGTTCTATTTTCTATCTTCTTTTCTCTCTATTTTCTATCTTTTTCTCTCTTCTTCTGTCTTTTTCTTTTTCTTAAAACCCTAAGTGTTCGGTTTTCCGTCGTTCGGTTGCTCGGCAGTCGATAAAGTGAGTATCGATGTTGAATTTTCGAAAGACGAAGAATCGGGTCCTTACAACTTATTTTTGGGTTGATCTCTTTAAGCACTGATACTCTGCTGAATTCTCGACTCACTCGATACTTCAAGTTCGAAAGGCATCTCAACTAACTTCGAGAGGAAATCTAACGCAATGTACATGGATTCGAAGAATTCTTCTGCATCAAAGTTCTAGTTGTTTGTCTCATCAGAATTGTAATTGAAGATTGTTGTAAAGTTGTAATTGATTAAGCAATAAAGAGAATTAAATTGGACGTAGGCTTACCTGAAGCCGAACCACTATAAAAACTGTTGTTTTTTCTGCTTTCTCTGTGAATTTACTACTTTTTAGTTCCCGTGTTCACGGGTGGTGCTTTCACTCAAACTTAATCTACACCGGGGTGTTAGCGTTCGATTTTCAGCGTTAACATTTTTTGGTGCTTTCACTGAGAATTGAACTAAGGACACTTCCACCATTGCTCCGCAAAGGTCTGCTGAAAGGATTTCTTTTAAAACCAGAAGTTTATTGGAAATAATGGCTCCTGGGAGAAAACGAAGTTCTGTAAGATCCGGCAATGTCCAAGAGAATACTGCTACCTCACCTCCTTCAAGTCAAGTAGCTCCAACTGTTGGAGTTACGCGAGCAGAATTGGACGCCGTAGTTTTGGGACTGAATCAACAATTGAATGCTCAGAATGCGCAGTTGGAAGCCCAGAATGCCCTGATCTTAAGTAAGTTGAATGATCTGCTAGGGGCAAATCGTCAACCGATTAATAATGATGGGAACCCTACTGTGGGAGTTCAGGATGTTGAAGGGAACATTTCTCAAAGAGCCGCAGACTCTGTAGAAAGGACTCCTCCTCAAGCTGGAGGATCAGGGCCGTAGCCGACCCTCCGTGAACGATTGTCAAGGCAGAATTCAGAGAGAGCGGATGATGTGTGCCCTCCAGAGCCTCTAAATGATGAAGAGTATTTTTCGGGTATGGTTCGTCAAATCATGAAGGAAAATATGCGAAGAGATGAAGATGAGAAAGAGTGGGGTTTTGCTCCAAGCAAAACTCCATTTACTGAAAGGATCTTGAAGGCAGAGTTCCCAAGGAAATTCGTTCCCCCTACTATTCCGGCTTACAAGGGGACGAGTGATCCTAACGAGTTTCTGTATAAGTACGACTGGCATATGATTGGTGCCAGGGCGTCTGATGAAATTAAATGTCGATATTTCCTGGTATATCTCGAAGGTGTGGCTCTATTGTGGTTTACAAAGCTGCCAGTCAGGTCCATTGATCAATTCTTCGATTTGACCAGGAAAATCAAGGAGCAATTTCGATTGTATGCTTCTAAAGCAAAGGATATAATGTCACTGTCAAGTCTAGAGCAAAATCCGGGAGAATCCATCAGGTCATTTTTGAATCGTTTTAACATAGCTTTGGCCGAGGTAGATAATGCTGAGCCACGCATGGTCCTAACATACTTGATGAGGGCGATTGACAAATCGAGTGAATTTGGAAAATGGTTGAAAATGAAAGAACCAAACTCACTTGACAAATTCTACAAGAAAGCGGATGAATTCATGCGCTTGGAGAGCCTCCAAACACCGGCTAAGGTGGTATCAGCGGAAGCCGGGAACAATGGTGCTCCTTCGAAAAAGAAAGAACCTAACACTCAGAAAAGGGGAAATGATGGTGGAAAGAAACAGGGAGATGCTAAGAAAGGCCGTCCTTTCAATTTCACACCCTTGACCGATACCCCTGAGAACATCTTTTTTGCGACCAAGGATGATGTCAATTATCCGACACCACCTAAAATGAGAGTTGGGATCAAGATGGAAAAAAGTGGAAGGTTCTGCCGGTTCCACAACCAGCCCGGCCACGACATCAACGAATGCCGTCAGTTGAAAGAGGTAATTGAACAACTTTTGATAGAGAACAAGATCCAGCAGTATGTGAAAAGAAATAGAAATGCCCCAACCTCGTCGACTCAAGGACAGCAAGTTCCCGCTCACCGTCCTGGCTCAAGTGAGAAGGCCATAGAACATGAATCAGAAAGGCCTATCATCAATATAATAACTGGAGGACCTCACCCAGCAGGCAAAAGCTGGGGCGAGATGGAAAGGTACGCCCGAGCCTTGAGGCATGTACCTGCTAAGGAGAATGTTTTTGTTTTAGAGAATGATGCGCCTTTAAAGCAACAAAAGACTTCCACAGATGATATTGTATTCAGTGCCAGAGATTCTTTGGGTATCGAGGCTCCTACCATAGATCCTCTGGTCATATCCGCTGGTATTGGGCTGGCTACTGTGAGAAGAGTTCTAGTTGATTGCGGAGCTTCATGCAACATTCTCTTCAAGAAAACCTTTGATCAAATGAAGATTCCAATGGCTGACGTTCAAGCTTCATCACTTAAGTTTGTTGGGTTTGTTGGAGAACTCAAACAGCCGATTGGGACCATAGATTTGTTTGTAGAACTCGAAAAGGGACTGAGGAAGGTGGCTCGACAGCAAATCTTTATAATTGTTGAAGAATTCTCTGCCTACAATGCCTTTTTAGGCCGACCAACTCTTGCTGCATTCAAAGCTGTTCTTGCCCTATGGTGTCTAAGTCTAAAATTCCCCACAGATAACGGAGTTGGTGTGATTAAGGAAGACCAAGATGCGGGGCGAGAATGTTACTTTGTAGTGTTGCGAGAATCAAGGAAAAGAGAAGTGGGAAAAGGTGCGGCGACTCCAGTTCGCACCAAAGAACAAGCTTTGTAGCAATTACAGGGTGGACCCTGCACTGGTGAATGTAGTGCCGCACGAAAAGAGATGGATCCAAGGAAAGCCGGTGCAGGGGAGAATAGGGCAGTACCGGTGGAGGTAACAGTGCCGGTATCCGTTGACCCAAAGGACCCGAACAAAGTGCTGAATGTGGGTTCACAACTCAACACAACGGTGCAGAATGTTCTGATTTTGTTTTTGAAGGAAAATTTGGATGTATTCGCTTGGACTCATGCTGACATGTGTGGAATACCCCCAGAGATTGCAGTACACACTCTGAACATTGATCCAAAGTTTACACCTGTGAAACAGAAAAGAAGAACTCAGGGTCCAGAGAGGACGGTAGCGTTAAAAGAAGAAGTGGATCGGCTCATGGAGAACGGTTTCATCAGAGAATCTACTTATCCAAATTGGGTATCAAATCCAGTGCTGGTGAAAAAGGCTAACGGAAAGTGGAGAGTATGCATTGACTTTTCAGATTTGAACAAAGCCTGCCCCAAAGACTGTTTCCCGCTGCCCAGGATCAATCAGTTGGTGGATGGGACGGCAGGACATGAATTGTTATCTTTTATGGATGCATACTCCGGATATAACCAGATTATGATGCATGAGCCAGATCAAGAGGATATAAGCTTCATCACAGATGTTGGACTCTATTGCTACAAGGTCATGCCTTTCGGACTCAAGAATGCAGGGGCAACTTACCAAAGGCTTGTTAATGCCATGTCTAAACCACAGATTGGCAAGACAATGGAAGTTTATGTTGATGATATGCTAGTAAAGTCTAAGAAAGCAGTGGACCACATGGATCACTTGGCAGAGATGTTTGCAGTACTCCGTAAAGCTTAATCCCCTGAAATGTGCATTTGGAGTGGAGTCCGAAAAGTTTTTGGGTTTCATTGTGAGCGCTAGGGGCATTGAAGCCAATCCAGCTCAGATCACTGCCCTGAGAGAGGTCAAGGCTCCTAGAACGAAGAAGGAATTGCAAAGTCTCAATGGAAAGGTTGCTGCTTTGAGTCGGTTCATTTCCAAAGCTACTGACAAATGTATTCCATTCTTTGATGCTCTGAAGAATGGAAGAAAAAACTTTGAGTGGACTCCTGAATGTCAGAAAGCATTTGATGAGTTGGTTCGTCTTATGGAAGTGCCTCCGATACTTTCAAAGCCTGACAGTGGTGAAGATCTCTTCATATATTTGGCAATTTCGTCTCATGCTCTCAGTGCAGTGTTGGTACGGGAAGACGCAAGGATTCAACGCCCAGTCTATTATATCAGCAAAAGATTCACTGGGGCAGAGATGAACTATTCAAGATTAGAAAAGCTCGCCAATTGTTTGTTGATCGCATCAAGAAAATTGAGGCCGTATTTACAAGCTCATCCCATCAAATTCCTCACTGATCAACCTCTAAAGCAAGCCCTATTCCGTCCTGAGACTTCGGGCTGTCTTTTGAAATGGAATATTAAACTCAGCCAATATGACATCACTTACCATCCCCGAAAAGCAATCAATGGACAAGCTTTGGCAGATTTCATCGCAGAATGTACGGATAAGGGTGATAGTGAGGAAGAAGTCACTGATAGCATCCCAATCCAATGGAAATTGTACGTCAATGGCGCAAGGAATGATTACTGTTCCGGAGCAGGGGTCGTCCTTGAAACCCCAGAAGGGCGATCGCTATGTTATGCGCTGAGACTAGAATTCCCTTCGACAAACAATGAAGCCGAATATGAAGCTCTCGTTGCTGGTTTAAGGATCGCTAAAGAACTAAACATCAAGGCATTGCAGATCTTCAGTGATTCTCAACTTATTGTTTGCCAAGTCAGGAAGGAATTTCAAGCTAAAGGAGGGAATCTACCCGCCTATTTATCAAAAGCCTGGGAGCTTCTTTAAAATTTTGACCGTTATTCAATGAACCATATACCCCGCGAAGAGAACATGAAAGCGGACTCTCTTGCACAGCATTCGAGTACTGGTGAAGCTCAACTATTGGGATTAGTTCCCGTCGAAGTCTTGTCAGCTCCAAGCACAAATGAAATGGATGTTGATTGGATTATGGATGTATCCCAAGAGCAAGAATCGTGGATGACTCCGATACTTGATTATTTACTCAATGGTTCTTTGCCAGAAAGTTCAAAAGAACGACAAAAGCTGATGAGGAAAGCCTCCAGATATATTTGTTCAAGATGGTCGTTTGTATAGACGAGGATTTTCAATGCCATTACTCCGATGCGTGAGAAAGGAAGAAGCAAAGACAATTTTGACTGAAGTACACGGAGGGGAATGTGGGGATCATACAGGTGGTCAAACTTTAGCAAAGAAAATCCTCCGTTATGGATACTTTTGGCCAGAAATTAATCAGGATGCTGCTGACTATCCCCGAAAGTGTGATAAATGCCAGAGATTCGCTAAAATTCCAAGAGCACCTTCCACTGAGCTAACACAAATGGTCAGTCCATGGCCGTTTGCTATCTGGGGAATATATCTCATTGGGCCTTTGCCGACTGCCAAATCGGGGATTAAATATGCTGTCGTTGCTGTTGATTACTTCACTAAATGGGCTGAAGCCGAACCATTGGCTACTATTACCTCTAAGAAAATGATAAGTTTTGTGACTAAAAATATCATTTGCAGGTATGGTGTGCCTCAGAAGATAATCACAGACAATGGTACTCAGTTTGAAAGTGAGGAGTTCCAAGATTTCTACAAACGATTCAAGATCCAAAAAAGCTTCTCAGCAGTGGCTCATCCACAGGCAAACGGGCAAGTGGAAGTAGTAAACAAAATCATCAAATCAACCATCAAAAAGCAGCTGGAAAACGCAAAAGGTGGTTGGGTCGATAAGTTACCGCTTGCACTATGGGTATACAGAACCACCCACAAAATTGCGACTGGGCATACTCCATTTTCATTGGCATACGGATCAGAAGCGATGATTCCAGTGGAAATTGAAGTCCCCTCACACAGAAGGATCCATTTTGATCAAGATGAGAATGAAAAATTGCAATTGGAAGCACTTGACCTCCTTGATGAAAGAAGAGAAGAGGCTAGGCTTAGAATTGCAGCTCACCAGCAAAGAATAGCCAGGCACTTCAATTCCAAAGTTCGTCGGCGCAGCTTTGAAGTTGGGGACTTAGTCCTGAAGAGAATTATGACAGCCATAGGTGTGTTTGGGCCAAACTGGGAAGGGCCATATGTTATAAGCGTGAAACTTCTTGATGGCACATTCAAACTCACAACTGTCGAAGGAGAACCAATCCCAAGAGCTTGGAACATCAATCATATGCGTCCCTATTTTACTTGAAAGCTTTGCTGATATGTTGTAAAAGAATTATGAATATATGATTCTTGTATTGAAAGCAATTGTAAAGCAAGTGAATAATGAAAAGCTATAAAGTGGATGTAGGCCCAGTTTTTGGCTGAACCACTATAAATCTTGTGTTCTCTACTATTATAAACTGCTTTGTTTTATTTTGACATATAAAATACGTTAACTGTGTTACTAAAATGTCGATTTAATAATGCAGGTCATAAAAACAAAGCTTACCCATCGCAAGACCAAGCGATCTCCGACATCACCCAGCAAGCAAATGCTAAACCATTCAAAATTCCATACTCAAATCCTTCAAAAGAAGTGCTTCGAACAAAAGTTAGCGATGTGGATGGAAGTGGACCATTTCTAACTAACTGCAAATGTTTGAACAAACAAACAACCAGTTAAATAGCCTGTGTCTACCACCACCAGCTCGCTTAACTATAAAGTATATTTCTTTGGATAAGTAAAATTATTGGCAACTAAAAAGGGATGACACTTGCAAAAGATAACGGGGATCGCCGACATGAATAAATGGCACAGAGACATGGGCGAGCAAGCATCAAACAACAAAAGACCTATTCGGAGGCACAAGCCCTCTTTAGAGGCACAACTCTTCGGAGGATAAAGACCTCGAGCGGGCTTAACCAGAAAAAGAGAGATCTTTCTCGATACAAAGTTGCGAACTGATCGGTTGATACACTCCCGTGAATCCGTCCAACCGAGAGAAAGAAACTCCAAACTTCCAGGCAAAAGCCCTACTCAGAGGCACACATTTCACCGAGATTGAAATAAAACTTCCAGGTGTTGAAACGTGAAAAGCCCTCCTCGGAGGCCCATTTCACCACAGTTGAAATGCTAAAAAGACCTCGAGCGGGCCAAACCAGAAAAAGAGAGATCTTTCTCGATACAAAGTTGCGGACTGATCGGTTGATACACTCCCGTGAATCCGTCCAACCGAGAGAAAGAAACTCCAAACTTCCAGGCAAAAACCCTACTCAGAGGCACACATTTTGCCATGATCGGTGATACACTCCCGTGGGTCGAAATGTGAAAAGCCCTCTTCGGAGGCCCGCTTCCTAGCGAAGAGGGAAAAATAAAAGCCTCTCCCACGGGGCAGAAACAAAAGACCCCTTCCCAGGGGCACAATCAAACAAAAAGACCCCTTCCCAGGGGCACAATCAAACAAAAAATCTCTTCCAAGAGGCGCAATCAAACAGAAAGACCTCTTCGGAGGCACACGTTTCACCGAGATTGAAATAAAACTTCCAAGTGTTGAAACGTGGAAAGCCCTCCTCGGAGGCACAACTCTTCGGAGGTACACGTTTCACCGAGATTGAACTAAAACTTCCAAGTGTTGAAACGTGAAAAAAGCCCTCCTCAGAGGTACAACTTTTCAAAGAAGCATTTCGTCAGAAATGCAAAGCAAAGATCAAAAAGCCCTCAATTGAGGCGTAATAAAAAAAAAAAAAAGCCCTCTTCAAAGGCACACTTTAGCTTTCAAAGGAAGACTGGTTCTTCTATTATTGAAAATACTCTTCCTCAAAAGGAAGTTAAAGTGCCCTTCAGAGGCCCGCTTTACCACATAGGGGAATTCACTAGGTAAAATGTGTGTATGCACAAAAGAAAAAAGTGATATCTTCGAAGAATGAAGCGTAGAAACTCATATGGAGTAAGCCGTACTCTATTTTGAGCAGAATAGTATTCCTCCAAGTATGGAATAGTTATTCTCTAGAAAATAAGAGTACAAATCCCCTCAAAGTGTAAAATATTGCAATAAGCTTGTGGTATAGGGGCAACAAGGTATAACCACATTGGTAAAATTACGCTCGAACAACATACCACAAGCTCACTGCAATATCGTATAAAGAAACTTGTACAAAAATAAATAGTAAATGCATTCTCAAATACAGACAGAAGTTTGTACAAACAAAAAGAATCATTTTATTCAATACTGTCAAAATTTTGTACAGGTACAAGTTTCAAAATAAAAAGAAAAAAGAAAAGCGGAGGCCGGTACCCGCACAATCACCGGTCAGTACATGCAAAAAGCGATATAAAAAGCACAGAACCAAAGCCATCGTTTCTTCTTCCTTCCACCTTTTGAGCCTGCGCCCGACCGAATGGTAAACTTCTTAGGCCGGCTTGTAAGAGTAGGGGACGAAGGAGAAAGGGGCACAATTGGACATTCTTCTGTTTTTTCATCGCCGGCTGAAGATTCCTTCTTCTTCTTAGAGACTCCCTGCTTCCCTCTCTTCTTGGAAGTAGACCCACTCCCTGTAGAGAAAAGTTTAGTTAACGGTTCATCATCGGAACCAGTTGGTTCTGGAGTCTTCTCACTCCCCTCAGTTTCTTCTCCTTTCGGGTCTTGAGAAGCAATGGGATCATCTAAGCCATGAAGAGCTTCTATTTGCTCCTCTTGTGACCCGGGTTGAGAGGCGGATGGAGGAGTGACCTGAAGAAGCGGAGGAGGAATAATTGGAGGAGGGGGAGTCTGAACGATGCTCGACACTTTCTCTACAGAAGAAAAGAAGTTAAAGTCAGTAAAGAGAGGAGATAAAGGCTCATTGAGGTTTAGGAAATAGTCAAGAAGCTCATCGAACTCATAAGAAGTAAATGAGCAGTCTACTTGGGCAAGATTAACAATAGAGTTACCTGGAGAAGTCGGCTTCCTGATATCAACCTCATAAGCCTGTACTTCGGAGCTCTCTTCGCCTTCATCTCCACCCTGTGCACTTGTGATCTCAGTTGTAACTTTGACCAGGGATGGAGAATGAGAACTGGAGCCGACAATGTCGATTTCGGCCGAAGGCGAAGGTTGAACTGGAATAGTTGAAGTAGTTTTTCCTGAACGTTCTCCTTCTACCATTTCAGTTCTTAGTTTTGCAGGTTGTTCTTTTCCCTTGGCGAGAGCGGCGTGAGCTTCGTCATCCAAGTAATGCTCCTCAAGAGCTGATTCAACGCAGCCGGCACCTGTAGCACCAAGCATATCAAGTGCGGCCTCCCACACCTCAGCCAGAGTAATTTCATATTTGGGACCTAGGAAGGCGAGGCTGCCGCGCCCCAAGACGCTATGCAGGTAGAAGTCAAATAATGTCGAGCTGATGCTGGTCTTCGTTGCCTCATGAGATTCTTCAGCTGCAATTTTACCAGCAACGGCCTCATCACGCTCTCTTTCAGCTTTGGAAAGTTGAAGCTTTAGCATTTGAATCTCCGCCTCTTGGGAGCTGGTTTTCTTCCGAAGCTCTGCAATATCAGCAATATAGCCCTCACTGATTCGTTTTTGCACTTCGAGCCTGTCTTCGGCATCTCTTTGGCCGGCATGAGCATCTCTCACTTGTTTCTGAAGCACTTCTTCTTTTTGAGTGTAGGAAGTAGAAGAAGTGGCGAGTTCTTCTTTAAGCTTCTCGACCTTTGCTTCAAGCTCTTCATTATAAGTATGCTCCTCATCTCAGTATCATGCTGCTCAAGAACCTTTTGCCATTCAGCTTTGTCATTTTCCATAGTAAGCATGGCCTCAAGATTCGCACGGTTTACCCTTTGAAGCTCGTCAACAAGCTTTTGCCAGTTCGACATTCTTTCAATATCAAGTCTAACGGCATCGAGATTTCGCAGCATGGCGGGCTTATCAATAGGGACCAAGTCAAGATCGAACCGCACTCCCTTTAGGCACCACTGTGGAAACCGGCTTTGTAGAGTGGCTGGGCCTGGTCCAATTTGAAATTTAGGCCTGTTAACTATTGCTTGAATGTCTGTCTTCCCAAGAGCAGGAGAGCCAGAAGGAATGTCAGGTGAGACGGGGGCAGTGACCTTTTCAGGAGTTGTAGAAGCATGCTTCTCACCGTGCCGGGCACGCTTGCTTGGGTCCTCAACCATATGGCTTTTTCCCCGATCATCATGCGACTTTCTTTTGTGAGAGTCATCACCTCTTTGGGAGGAATCATGGTGCTCCTCCCTTTCTTTTCTCTCATAACGCTCTTCTTGAGCCCTCCTCTCCTGAGCCTTTCGAGCGGCTCTCTCTTCGTCGGTTTCTCTGTGAACGGGAAGGTAACGCCTATAATCATATTGACTACGCCTCCCGTAGCGCTGAAGGTCATCATAGTAGGAGCCGCTGTGTCCCATCGGAGAATCTGAAATTTAAAAAAAAAATACAAGTCTTAAAAATCTTCAGAAAAAAGAAGCGTAACTGTAGAATCTTTAAAGTACAAAGAATTAGGTGCATGTAAGTGTCAAAAGATTCTTAGTGTGTGTGATGTGCAAACTACGCGCATCAAACTACGAACCACTCTTCGATTGCGGAGTAATCGTGGGGGTAGTAGTTAATGTCAACTCCTGAGTCGACGGAGCTTGTTGCAAAGAAGAAGTCGCTTCCACTACTGAAGAAGAAACCCTAGTGGTGACAGGGTCGTCTTTAAAGAGCTCCTGTGAGGTAACAAAGAGGTCGCTTAGCCCTTCGAAAGTGTCGTCCCCGCTATGCTTAATAGGGCTTGTTTTCCCGACTTCTTCACCAGACTTCTATGAATGTCGGGGAGATCCCTGGGGCTCTTCTTCCTCAATGACCGGGGCAAGAGCTAATTTGCCAGACGACCCCGCAACATCGACAGTAGTAGAGCACTTCACCAGAGAAGCTTCGGAGGCAGTTTCTTTTGGTAGGGGTTCGTCAGTGGAAACTGGGACATCTAATGCTTTAGGCGGGGAGTCTGGAACCTCATGGGGGTGTGTAGAGCGAGAAGCGTGCAAAAGTCCATACTGATGCAAAAATTCATCCCTCAACAAAAAATTTATACTTCTCTCTTCTGCAGCCACGACGCTCAATCTTTCAAAAATTTGATTATGGCTTGGATCTCTAGAGGGGAGAGGAAGTGCTGAAAAGAGCAAAGAATGAAATTAGCAATTGGTAGTTCGGATCTCGAAAAAGTTTGAAAATGGAGAAAATAGATACAGGTAATCTTACTTCCTACTCTCCAGATGGCACAAAACCCTGGGGGGCAGCGAGCAAAGAAAATCTGCTTCAAAAATCCATGAACACTTTCGGTAAGATCAGAAATAAGCTTGTGGTTTCTAGCACTTCTCACAATAATAAGGGAAGGTTGGTCTGTACTCTTTGCAAACGAGCATAAGTAGCGAATTTCTTCAAAACTTGGCAAGCGATCAAAAGTTCTCCTAAACAAAACACACAACCCCATCAATATGGCGTAGCCATTAGGATGAAGTTGGAACGGAGAGATTGTCAACAAGAGGAGAAGGGTTCGAAGGAAGTCGTTAAAAGGAGGAATCGCCCCGCTTAGGCACATTGACGATTGACTGTGACGAAACCGGGGGAAGGGCTGTCGGCAGTATCATTTGGCCCGGGGAGTAGGGCATCGTTTTCAACAACACCAAATTGAGTACATAGCTGAATAAACGCTCTCGAAGTTAGGAAGGTCGAAGTTCTCTCTGGAGGATTCTCTATGGGAACAGCTGTCTGAAGGATTTCTCCCGCTTGAGCTACCACTTCTTCTTCTTGGTGGGTAGTCATTCTACACAAACAACTGGATATTAAAACATGAAGGTGCACGTTTCCTAATATGTGTGGAGTGTTGTGTAAAATCAATCAAGCAATAAGCAAATATAACTGGAATAAAAACTAGCAAGTATTTGTCAGTTATAAAGTCCAGGGTTCGTTGTTTTAATACGCAAGTGTGATGTTGATGCAAACAAATCAGTTCAAATTAGCGATACTTTGCATTGATTTTTCACTTTAGTTGATTGGTTCACAGCATTTCATACAGTGTTTTTAAGTTGATTACTCTATGTCAACTAATCTGCCATTTGATGTGGGCAGTCAATGGCAGTATATTCGCCTTGGTTTTCTGTAATTGTTGTTTTCAGCAGGTTGTTAGCCTACAAGCTAATGTGATCTGTGAAATAAGGCAGCAAAGTTAAAACAATCCAGGATTTAAGCAGTTCAGTCCAGTAGATTAAGTTAAGAATTCAAATTGGAATTATGCTTTTAAGTGAGAATTCGAATTGGGCATCCAAGTGTAAGTTCGGCCACGGTTCAAAGGCTAGGTCGGCAAGTTTCTCCAAGTGTTAGTTCGGCCACGGTTCAAGGGTTAGGTCGGCAAATTTCTCCAAGTATTAGTTCGGCCACGATTCAAGGCTTAGGTCGGAGAATTTCCCAAGTGCTAGTTCGGTCACGATCTAAGGATTAGATCATATCAAATTAGGTCGGCCAGAAGATAGGTCGAGTTAAGAGTCCAAAGGGTTGAGTCGCTCGTACAGCCTAAGTCCTAAGTTGTCAGGAAATCAATACGACCAAAAAACTAAATCGTGTGCAGCCGAAGTTGCAAGAAATTTCTAAGTCGGTATATTCAGAAACTAACTAAGCCGTGAGAATTTCAAGTCATCCCCTCGACCAGTATCTCACTCCACCCAACCCGTTAACCTGATAGCCACTCCCTCAACCAAAAAACCCTCATTTGATTTATGCTATTTCATGCTATCGGATCATCCAATAAACCAATTCGAAACCACTGCGAATTCAACACCTTGCAATCCTAACGTGAATCAAAATCAACTAGCCTGAATCAGTAAACCATCTTCATCGTTTCATCGGTCATTTAAAGCCAAACCGAGCAACCTAAGCTCCATCAGCCATGGGTGTAATAGGATTCGTGATGAAGCATCATGCAAGGAAGCGGTTTAAGTTTGAGTGACGGAATTCATGAGCCAACAGTGATCTATGATCGAAGAAGAGGGTTTACTTACGCAATGAATAACAGAGGTTGTCAATGTTTGATCGGAGTGAAATCGCCTTTTGGAGCTCGGGAAAATTTTTAATGGCAGAATCAAGCAAAAGAGTAGGCAATGAGAAGGAATAAGAAGATGTGACTTATACCTTGCAGTGGAGGGATCTGAAGCGGCACGTACGACCCAACTGTTAGGTCGCGTACGACCTACCGACTTAGAGAGTGGACGGGTTAGAGGATATCAAACCACACGACCTAACCAGTAGGCGTATACTTCGAGGGGCAATTGTTAACTCCGCCCCGACCATGACTCAACGACTTGAAAGATTACCGACCCAAAAGGATACCGACCTAACAGGCTTGAGAGGGATACCGACCTAACAGACTTGAGAGGGATGCCGACCTAAGGCCTAAGAGGGATACCGACTTAAGGCTGAACAGTTGCCGACTTAATGCTTAACAAGAAGGCCCACCCAACTGCCTAAAACAGGATGCCGACCTAAGATAGCTACCGACCTAAGATAGCTACCGACCTAAGATAGAAGCCGACCTAACTATCCAGAGAGTTTGCCGCTCTAACTGCTCAAGACAGGGACAAGATCATGAACTATACAGAAGTCGCAACCGACCTATGACCTATGTTAAGTCGTTCATGACCCGAGCAAAGGAAGACAAGTTCAATGCAGATACTTGGCGCAGTGGCCTCTTAACTTGTACACGACCCATGACTTACCAGTTAAGCCGTGACTTGCGACTTGCCAATTAACTCGTTCACGACTCACGACCTAGCTTGAGTCATCCACGACCTAAAGCTACTAAATGTAAGCCCGATGCCGTATTACTGAGACAAGGTTGTGTTGACTCGGGGGCGACCTGGGACTTGTACAAGTGAACCTATGTGAAACCGTGGGGTTTGGCCAGATAAGTCGGCCACGACCTGCCATAGGTCGGTCACGACTTACGACCCAAGGGGGAAATTTTCCTATAAATACCAACCTACCTCAAACATGAGGGGGACTTTTTTTGGACTGATCTCTTTAAGCACTGATACTCTGCTGAATTCTCGACTCACTCGACACTTCAAGTTCGAAAGGCATCTCAACTAACTTCGAGAGGAAATCTAACGTAATCTACATGGATTCGAAGAATTCTTCTGCATCAAAGTTCTTATTGTTTGTCTCATCGGAATTGTAATTGAAGATTGTTGTAAAGTTGTAATTGATTCAGCAATAAAGAGAATTAAAGTGGACGTAGGCTTACCTGAAGCCGAACCACTATAAAAACTGTTGTTTTTTCTGCTTTCTCTGTGAATTTACTACTTTTTAGTTCCCGTGTTCACGGGTGCTGCTTTCACTCAAACTTAATCTACACCGGGGTGTTAGCGTTCGATTTTCAGCGTTAACAATAGGGGAGAGAGAGAAAGACGTATCAGCACGCAAGCTAGCGAGCCAGTTGAGTCTCTCACAACCTAGAGGAATTAGGTCGAAGCACACGACCTACGACATAGGCGTGTACTTCGAGGGGCAAATGTTGACTCCTTAATTTCATGAGTCAACGGCCTAAGGAAGTAAGCGACCAAAAGCTGAAGCGGGTTAGCGAGCTAACAGGTGAAGCGACCTAGGGACCTAACAGGTGAAGCGACCTAGCGACCTAACCGATGAAGCGGGCTAGCGATCTAACCGATGAAGCGGAGTAACGACTTAAAAGCTACCGCAACTTAACGACTTACAGAAGACAGCAAACTAACGACCTAACCTGTTAAAGGACTCAACGACCTACAACTTAACGACTAAAGACTCTGGTGATTCCATGAGAAGTGCGACATAGCGACCTAATGACCTAGCGACCTAGCGACCTAGCGTACACCAAGACAACTCCTTATGCCGTATTACCTTAGGTCGCTACTCCCTCTCCTGGTACTCCTTAGGTCGCCCACGACCTAGAACATGGCTAACCTGACCCCTAGGTCGCTCACGACCCACGACCTAACCCCTAGGTCGCCTACGACCTACGACCTAGCTCCAGAAAACTCCTATAAATACCATGCCTACACCACCGAAGAGAGGACCTTTTGGCTCATTTCTGGAACGCATATACTCTGCTGATTTCTCGACTCATCCGACACTTCAAACACAAAAGACACTTCAACGAACTTCAAGAAGAAATCTAACTCATTCGACATGGATTCAAAGAGTTCTTCTACATCAGAGTTCTAGCTATTTGTCTCAGTAGTGTTGTAATCGAAGATTGTTGTAAAGTTGTAATCGATTCAGCAATAAAGAAGATTAAAGTGGACGTAGGCTTAACTTGAAGCCGAACCACTATAAAACTGTTGTCTCTTTACTGTTTTTTCTATGACTTTTCTACTTACTTCTAATTCCCGTACTGACGGGTGGTGCTTTCACTTAATCTCTACTTACACTGGGGTGTTAGCGTTCAATTTTAGCGTTAACACTTAAAACCTTTTTAAGTTACTTAATAATTAAAGCCATTTCACCTTCTTTAATTAACTATTTAATTACATCTTTTAAATTTATTTAAACAACTTAAGAATCGACTTAAAATAAAAGATATATAATAAAATACCTTAAAGTTAATAAATTTAAAAAAATTTACTTTAAACCTTTAGCTAATTCCAAAACTAGAATAAAACATTTATTATTTCAAAAGAATTAAAAAAGAAAGTGTTTAAACTTGTTTTAATTTAAATTTGAAAAAAAATTGTTTAGTTAAAAATTCAAAACTGTTGTTCCCGAGACTAACTCAGTCAGACCCGAGCCATTTTCAGATTTCCTCGAGCAACCCCCGACTCACCTCCCCTTTTCTTTTCTTTTTTTTTCTTTATGTTTAAAATTTTTTAAACTGTTAAACCTGTAACTCTCACGCGAACAAACCCGCATGCAAACTCGAGCCATAACTTCTTTTCCCCGGGTCCTTCTTGGAGCCACCACCTTCTTCTCCAACCAACATCAGTAAACAATCACCCAGATAAAAATGTGCACATGCAACACATTTTAATTCATACAAACACATTTCCAAGTCGTTATCATCACAGGCATAAGAAATCAGGAGGATCTGGTTAAAAATAAAGTTTACTAACCTAGATCAAAATAACAGAGAACACGGTTTTTATGCTTTGATCTAGAATTGGATTTTGATCTGAAGTTTGATTTTTGATTTGCTACATGATTTGATGATCCTTGAACCTGAAGTTGATACTTGCTTCAAGCTTTCAGGTTGAACTTGTTAAAGATTGTTTGCTTGCTTGAAATCTTTGCTTCTTTTTTCCAGGTTTGATTTTGAACTTTGTTTCAGAATTTTGAAATGTAAAAGATTGTTTTGAATCTTGTTCTGTTTGTTTTCAGGCTTAATTTTTGTTTGTTTGAATTTTTATCTCTGGTTTAGTTTTTCTTTTTTTGAGTTTTGTTTATTGTTTGAATTTTTACCTCTGGTTTAGTTTTTCTTTTCCAGGTTTTGAGTTTTGATAAAATTATTTAGAACTTAAGAATGAAAGACTTAAGAAAGTAGGAGTAGATGTGTGTGTGTATATACACATACACATATATAAATTTTATTTCCCTTTATTTACTAAATTTAAAAAAAAGAAAAGAAATTTTAAAAAGATGACACTTGTATTATTTGCATGATAAAATAGTTACAAATGTTTACATGTATTACACTTGTTAATTTGATGTATAAATTATCTTACACTTGTCCTTTTTATATAATCTTTATATTAAAAAATTTACATATGTAACTTACATGTATTTTAAATGTTTTTATATAATTTTTTATATTATAAATTACTTTTTTTAGTTTTACAAATATATATGTTTTATATTTATATATCTATATACAAAATAAATTCAATACATATAAAATTTGAAAAGAAAGAATATAAACCTTTCATTAAATATTTTCAACTAAAGCTATTATACTTTTCAATAAATAAATATTTATATATATAGTTTATATATTTTTTATCAATTTTTATAAATATATTTCCTTTTATTTATATATTTATATAACTTTTAAAGAAAATGATTTTAAAATTTAATTACACATTGATAAATAAACCCATATACGTATTATATATAAATTTATTAAAATATAGAGTTTAACCTTTAAATATCTTTTGAAAATTTATTATATTAAATTCAAAACATAACTTTCAAATCTTAATATGTACACGTATGTATATTAGTTTTTAAAATATAGAATTTTAAATCCAATTTATTTTTTTCAGATATTTGTTTTTGATTTTTTAATTTTAAATCAAAATTCTATTTACAATCTATTTCTAACAAACACATATCTTATTTAATCTGGAAAAATTCATATCAGTTCACAATTTAATCCTGAAATTTATATTAATTATTACACTAAATTCGGCTTAAAAAGGTGATCGTTACATCAACGCCATTCGAGTTACGCTACCCCAAACACAATCCTTAGGAATCGAATTTTGTTTGGACGTCCTTTGGGATCCCAATCTCATTGAACGCGCTCTTAGGGTTCTAGGCAGAACCACTTAGTGGATATCCTACTATAAGTTTTGACTCTAAATGGGGGTGACTTTTTTCCATATCTTTCTCAAAACATATCATACTATATATATAGTACCTTTCAAAATCATACTTTTTATGCACATCACATATAAACTTCACTTATGCAAAATCGATATCTTCAGAATCGATAAATTCTCAAATTTGGTTTACCAAATTTCCAAAATATGCTTTTTGCAAAATCAAAAGCTGGTTCCAAAATCTTTCCAGTTTTATTCTCATATACATATAAAATTGTTCTTTCAACTTGAATAATTTTAGATCAATAATTTCTGAGCCCACTTCATACTTGTATAAACTCAATTTTAGTATCTTAAATATCCTTCAAAGATCCTTTTCTTCTGATTATAAATTCAACAAGGGAAATTTTGAGTATAAAACTAACTTTTATACTCTCTTGAATGCCAAATATAATTTTCAAGTTCGATTTTCTTTACAAAGTAATCCGTTGCAATTCTTATTCCTTATAAATTATGTTTCAGTTATAGTAACTATTAAATCTTCATCTTTAAGCACTACTAGAAAGGCTTCAGAAAGCGACATAGCCTAGCGACGGCTAGCAATGGCTAAAAAAATGGTTGTTGCTAACCATCGCTGGCCACCGCTTATCGCATTTATACAGACCTCCTACTCGAGAGAAAACATATTCACTTTCTGTTGCTAACCATTGCTAGCCACCGCTTATCGCATTTATACAGACCTCCTACCCGAGAGAAAACATATTCACTTTCCCTCTCCCCAAATCCACTCAGATCTGCCTCACCTCGCAAACAGCCGCCGCCCACCGCCACCAGGAGCCGTCGCAACCTTCCATCGCTAATTTCAACCTCTCCAAACTTGTTGGTATCTCCTATTTTCCATTATCTTTGCTAATTTATGTTTATTAAATTAGTTAATGATTTAGGGATTTGGAATTTGGTGATTTAGGGGTTTGGAAGTGATGAATATATGTCATTAGTTTATGATATGTAGTTTATTATTTGAATTAAGTATATAATGGTAAACCTAATTTAGAAAATTAGTTGATTATGTGTTTGAAAATGGTGATTATTGCATATTAGGTGATGATAATTAGTCTTGATTTGGTGGTATTAATTAGTGAATTTATTGTTTACTATGTTGTTAAAAATTATGGCTAATTTAAAATCCAAAAAATAGACCATGATTGTTGAATAATATGTTTATTGATAAGTTTAAGAGAATGTTTATTATACTGTTGTAAGTGCTAACTACTTATTTAGTTCACAAAATCGTTAATTAAGATTTATGTAGTTAAACAAAATTTAAAATACGCTTTAAATTTTTAGATTTAATTAATATATATTTAAATAGTTAAATGAATTATAAAATAGTTTTTGTAGTTGTTAAAATAGTAACTCATAGTTCTCATTTGTGAGATAAGGCATATTTTCTGAGTTACTGATAGTTCCTATGGATTTTGATTCATAATTAAACGAATTCTATTTGGCTACATTACTAAAAAATTTAAGATCATTATTTCACTACAGACTACTAATACTTCAATATTTATATTTTTTAATTTGTGCTTTATTTATGTGAACCCCTTAGAGAATTTTTGGCCCCATCTGACGAGTGTTGTATATGATCATTATAAGGATATACGTTTTTCCATAGAATGGACATCTATATTCATCTGATACAACATTTGTTGGATTTGTCCTAGTATTTGGACAAGTTACAAACACAATAAAGTAATCATATGTTATAAATCATTTCAGATTAAGGTTCATAAAATTTCTATGGAATTTCCTTTTTTCCCTTTGTAAACCATCCGTGTACGATACAGGGAATAAAGGGAAGTGCTGCCGAATTTTTTAGAATCGTTTAACCTGAAATGATTTGTAAAATATGATTACGTTATTGTGTTTGTAATGGGAAGTAGGATAACCAGCCGTCAAAGTAAAAAAACAATAAACTTAAGAATTGAAAATTTGAATGCAGTATTTATTTGAATTTGTTAAAATAGTAAAGGGTTATATATGAATTTTTACAAGAGTTTAATATGAAGTGTGTTATTCAATCTTCTAACCTACATTTTACAAATTAGGAAATATGTTCGATTATTTTCTTGATCGTAGTTGGATGTACGAACCTCGGAAAGGTATGAAAGGATCACTAAAATAACGTTTCTGTAACGGTGTACATGTATTTATTAGATTTTCTCAATCTAATAATCGAAATAACGTAGACATTCTTTGTCCGTGTAGTAAGTGCAAACATCTAAAGCATTGGAAACCAGATGTAGTAGAAGTACATTTGTACAAATTTGGTTTTGTTCCGAATTATTACTTATGGGATCGTTATGGAGAACTTGTTCAACCTACACCTAATCCTGTAGTGTTAGAGGACGATAATACTATGACCAATCCTATAGAAAACATAGTGCAAGATGCTGCACGACCAATGTTTCCTATCTTTAACCAAGGTGATGATGGGAACGAAAATGGTAACGAAGAGCCGACCATGAAAGATAAAAAATTATGATTTATTGGATTCTGCGAAGAGGCCATTGTGGGATGGATGTACAAGAGGAACCAAATTATCTAACCGCCGAATACATCACTATGAAATCAAAATTTAATCTTACAGAAGCTACATTTACAACAGTTGTAAAAACTGCAAAATGACATGTGACGCCCCACCTCTATACCCACGCTAACCAAGAACACTATGGAGCAATGCTGTCAACTAGCGCGGAGAATAAAGCTATTGAGGAGCGACCATCCGTGCAATTGCTTTGTGCGAGCACCGCTATGTCGGATAGTATAACGCATTTGATTTCGGGAAGAAGTCCGACACACCGATACAAACTCAAAGCTACTACACAGTGGCTATAATGATCTTCGAAAACAAATATAGAAATAAGCATACCACAAATCAGACACAGACATCCATATCACAAAGGCGGAAGAAGATATGAATATATAACTAACACATGAAAGTGTACATCAGAGTAGTGGTCAAAAAGATCCACAATAATACAAAAGAATAACAACACGTGTTATACAAAAGAATACAACTATGAGTCTATAACTCAAGTGTATACAACAAAAACTGCTAATATAAATAGTTAGCCAAAAGTCAGAGTAGCAAATCCCGGGAAGAAGTCATGCAGAAGCACCTGTAACATCTCGGTCAGACTCGAGAATTATTTAAGAAAATAATATACGTATCAGTATAGCTATAAATATCAGATGACATGGTATAAAATAAAAGATATGGCATAAGCATAAAATATCCATACTGACATACTGCTATAAGTATGCAAATGATGATCAAAAGAAGATCAATCAATAAGAGATAAATCAATATCACAAGAATCTTCTCAAAGATCCCAAGAGGGCATCATATCCTAAACTTGTACTCATAACAAGTCAATGGCATAAATTCCAGAAATCAACACAAGAAATCCAGAAATCACAGAAAAAGGGAAAGAGGCCTATCACATGACGGTCCGAAGACCATGGGGAGCTACCCCATATGGGTGAGTCGGAATCACCCAGATGAGGTCTAGGCTAACCGAAAAGCAAAAAGGTATGTGTGAGTGGAATCACACAAATGGTGTCTAGCCTAACCTCGCAACAAAAAGGTATGTGTGAGTGGAATCACACAAATGGTGTCTAGACTAACCTTGCGGACAAAGAGATATGTGTGAGTCGGAATCACACCAATGAGGTCTAGTCTAACTTTGCAAACAAAGAGACATCTCACAATTGCTAGTCTAAATAATAAGATGATCGTCATGATCAACGAGAAGTGTCAAATACACTAAGCTAGTAAATATAAAAGCTTAGCCTCGTGTCCCATAACCACTTGCTTAACTTAAATATTTATGAACAAACTGTAAATCTTCACTAGAAAATTGTCACAAGAGGTTCAATCGAACAAGCCCAAGAATTAACCGACGAAGTGAACGCAAGCGTTTCATACCACTTGTTTTACTAAGTCGTTTAATTATATTTCTCATCTGAGTGAGGCAAAGGTTTGTATATACTAGTAGATCTGAAAACGATTTTATAAACAAGTTTGGTAGTAAAATAGTGTTGAAGATTGCTTTGACGAAAGAGTTTTGATATTTGCTACTACTATTGAAACCTTTATATTTTTAAAGTGACAAATCATAGAAATGATTGTAGAAACAATCAATCATCAAAATTCACATTCAAAGACGTGAATAAAATCCAAAGAAATCGATACCGAATACATGAAAATGGATATTCCCAAAAATCACGAAGAAAATGTCATCAAAATCAGTAATAAATGATAACAACAAAAGGGAATCAACACGAATCGATTAAAGTTGGAAATTCAAACAATGTAGGCAATATAGGCAAAAGACTGCAGATTCAGACGTCTGAAATCAAGGGTTCAGATGTCTGAATCTGAAAAACAAAATATTTTCCAAAACAGAATTCAGACGTCTGAATCCTTGATTTCAGACGTCTGAAATAGGCACTTTCTAGCCTATTTCCTTTCTGGTTCCAAACGAACCAATTCAGACGTCTGAAATATAAATTCAGACGTCTGAATCTGGAATAAGAATCTTCCCAGAATAATATTCAGATGTCTGAACCTCAGTTTCAGACGTCTGAAACTGGGGTTCAGGGCATTCCCTGAACCTAGACCAAAAATGGCCGAAATAAATACTGGAAGCGATCGGACGAGCAAAGACGACTAAGGATTTACGCCAAGCGACAACCAAGCCTTAAAGGCTCTTCGATACGCCTCAAATATCAATGTCCAAATATCCATAATAGGATTTTCATAGATTTTGATTTCAAAACACCAAAAATTGGAATATACACCAAATCAATCCAAACCAAAATCAATCTCACAAAAATAAGTGTTAGGAATTCATACCTAACAATCGGAGATAATTATAGACAAAGATGTGAGATGAAAATCTCACCTTTGAACCCAAACAAATGAAGAAGAAGCTTGAAAGCAAAGGGAGAATCAACCACTCTTCAACACAACTCAAACGAGCTTAAATCTATGCTAAAAAAGAATAACATTCCCAAAGTTAGGTTTAGGAATTTCTGAAATTCAAGAGAGAAGGAGTTGGAGAAGATGAAGAGAAGGCTTACCAATGGGTTCTTCTATTAGTTTGGAGCTAGAGCTTGATTTGCAAAAGAATACTTGGGCTTGAGTTTCAATTTCCCATTCCACTCTCCATTGTTATAAAAGCTTGAGTATTAGGAAAATAGAATGGAAGTAAATGAAGAGGAGAGGGTTGGGACTGAATACATAAGTGGAGTTATTGGGCTCAGCCCAAACCAAAGCCCTAAGTAAAAAGTGGAAAAATTCCTCTAACTCCAAACATATCAAAGTTTATACTCAAAAAGATCGCAAATGGCATTTTGAACTCAATGGAAGTAGACCCGAGTCCTAATTCGACCGTATGCAAAAAGTAGCTTTTCAGACTAAATTCCGAGTATCGATAAAAAATTTAAATAAAATATTTAAATATAAAATCGAAAAATATGCGGGTAGTTACCGACTCCGCTCCTTAAAGAAATTGCGCCCTCGCAATACTTAAGAAGAAGATATATTGTAACAACCACGAGAGCGTATTCAACACAAAAGAAATCTGAAATAAAAGGTTCACCTTAAAGAGCGCGGGAAAGTAAGTCCGGATGTGTTGGCTCGATGAACTCTCTAGATTCCCAAGAACAATCCTTGGGATTTGAAGACCATTGAACTTTCACAAGCGGGACATCTTTATTTCGAAGGCGTTTGACCTCCAAAGCAATAATTCGAATAGGATGCTGCTCATAAGTTAAATTAGGCGAAAATTCAATCTCTTCCACAACACCGGGCTCAAGAATAGAATCGGAATCTCGAAGACATTTCCGTAATTGAGAAATGTGAAACACGTCATGCATGGCAGAAAACTGAGCCGGTAATGATAGGCGATAAGCCATGGAACCAATACGTTCAGTGACAGGAAATGGCCCAATATATCGAGGTGCTAACTTTCCCGACCGACTGAAACGTACAATACCTTTCATAGATGAAACACGAATAAAAACAAGATCTCCAACAGAAAATTCTAACCTCCTTCTTCGATTATCGGCATAGGATTTTTGTCTACTCCGGGCTTCTTTCATCCTATGTCGAATAAGTTCAATCTTTTCAGTGGAATCACGAATAAAGTCCGGACCTAAAACCAGCCTCTCATCGGCCTCAAGCCAACAAGAAGGAGATCGGTATGGCCTTCCGTAGAGTGCCTCGAAAGGTGCCATACCAATACTAGATTGGAAGCTATTATTATAGGAAAATTCAACAAGAGGAATATGATCTTCCCAGCTTCCACTGAAATCAAGCACATAAGCACGAAGAAGATCTTCAAGAGTTTGATTCACACGCTCGATTTGTCCATCGGACTAGTGGTGATAAGCGGTGCTAAAATTAAGCTTCGTTCCTAAAGCTTTTTGAAGAATCATCCAGAATCCACTAGTAAACAATGGATCACGATCGCTGACAATAAAAGTAGGAACTCCATGCAATTTAACAATTTCTTTGACAAAAAGTTTGGCCAAAAGAGGAACGGTTCGGTTAGACTGAACGGGAATAAAATGGGCAGATTTAGTAAGTCTATCAACAATCACCCATAAGCTATCATGACCCAAACGAGAACGGGGAAGGCCATCAATAAAATCCAAGGAAATTTGGTCCCACTTCCAAATTGGAATTTCTAAAGGTTGCAATAACCCACCGGGCCTTTCATTTTCGGCCTTAACGAGTTGGCAAGTCCTGCAACACTTAACGAAGTTAGCGATGTCAAGTTTCATTCCCTCCCAATAATAAAGTCGCTTCATATCCGCGTACATTTTACTACTACCGGGATGAATGGTAAATTTAGAACGATGGGAATCTTTTAAAATGTCTTTTCGAAGATCACTAGTATTTGGCACGACAAGTCTACCAAATTTTCGAATGTCGCCACGAGAAGCGATATCAAAGTCTTTCAAACCTTCAATATCAATTCTATCCTCAAAATTTAGGCCAAGAAGAGCCAAGTCGGGATCTAGCCTTTGAGCTTCAAGAATGCGGTCTAAAAGAGAAGGATGAGCCTCAAGGAAACATAAAACAAATGATGAGCATAAATCGGATACGTGGTCTCGAATCTCATAAGTGGATAAGATCTCGAGATCGTTCCATTCAGATATCATAGAAACAACTGCTTGTTGCTTACGGCTAAGAGCATCGACGACTCGATTACCCTTACCGGGGGTATAATGAATATCAAGATCATAAGGAGCAAGGAACTCGAGACAACGTTGTTGACGCAAATTAAGTTCCTTTTGAGAAAATAAATACCTCAAAGACTTATGATCGGTATAAAGAACAAATTTCTCTCCTAAAAGATAATGACGCCAAATCCGAAGAGCGAAAACAATAGCCGCGAGTTCTAAATCATGTGTGGCATATCTAGTCTCGGCTGGCTTCAATTTCCTAGAAGCATAAGCAATAACACGTTCTTTTTGCATAAGAACGGCACCCAAACCAATGCGACTAGCATCAATATAAACAATAAAATCTTGGTTTCCATCGGGAATCACAAGAATAGGAGCATCGGAAAGGAGTTCCTTTAATTTCTGGAAAGAAGCTTCACATTTGTCCGACCAAACGTATTTAACACCTTTCTTTGTTAAGCTGGTGAGAGGCACGGCAATTTTAGAGAAGTCTTTAATAAAACGACGGTAATTGCCCGCCAATCCGAGAAAGGTACGGATTTCAGTCACACTCTCAGGTCTTTTCCAATCTTGAATTGATTCAATCTTTGAAGGATCCACGGAAATTCGGGATTCACAAATAATATGACCGAGAAACTTCACACGAGATTGCCAAAATGGCATTTAGAAAATTTTGCTTTTAAATGATTACTCCTAAGAGTTTCCAACACAATCCGAAGATGCTTTTCATGTTCCTCCTCGGTTTTTGAATACACAAGAATATCATCAATGAAGATGAGAACAAATCGATCGAGAAAATCTTTGAAAACTCGATTCATAAGGTCGACGAAATAAGCCAGAGCATTCGTTAAACCAAATGGCATAACAAGCCATTCATAAGATCCATAACGGGTACGGAACGATGTCAAAGGAATGCTATCCTCAGCAATACAAAGCTGATGAAAACCAGTAGCCAAGTCCAATTGTGAAAAGATTTTAGCACCGCTAAGTTGGTCAAATAGATCATCAATCCGAGGTAAAGGATATTTATTTTCGATAGTAAGATCATTAAGCTTGTGGTATTCAACGCAAAGTCTAAGTGTACCATCGGATTCCTTCACGAAAATAGCCGAAGCTCCCCAAGGCGAGGAACTAGAGCGAATAAATTGCTTCATCACCAATTCGGATAATTGTTTGCACATCTCCTCATTCTCCTTATTATACATGCGATAAGGAGGACGAGTAATAGGTTGAGCTCCAGGGATAAAATTAACTTTGAACTCAATTGCTCGCTTAGGTGGCAATCCTAAAACGGGCTCAAATATGTCGAAAAATTCACGAAATATGTGAATAAGAGCAATGACATCTTCCTCATCATCATTATCGTCATCACGAGGATTTAAAGAATATAAAGATGCAGTCAAAGAAGAATCCGAATCTTTAAGAATAATAGAAATATGCTTTATAGATTGCGGGTGTCGGAGATAAATAGTCCCCTCGGGACATAGGATGTGAGCTTCATAACGGTTAAGCCAATCCATTCCCAAAATCATTCCAAAGCCTAAATAACGCATGACATGCAAATCGGCTAGGAAGGGAAAATCGCATAAAATAATCTCCACATCTTTACAAAGTAAACTAAGAGTTGCGGATCCACCAACCGGATTCATAATTCTTAAAGAAGTCATTAAAGCAACAACACTTAAAGAAAAGGTATCGACAAGTTCCTTTGATATAAAAGAGTGGGATGCACCCGTACCAAAGAGAACTCGAATAGGTTGATCACGAAATATAATAATTCCATCAAGGATAGAATGAGATATACCTTGACCACGAGATGTGTTGTCAGGGGCTTGAGCAACATTTAACTTTCCCTCCTTCTTGCCTTCACGTTTGAGGCATTGATGTATGTAATGATCCGGGCTCTTACAATAGCGACAAGATTTGGGCTTAGAGCACTTATTCGCAAAATGATCCCCAGATCCACAGTTGAAGCATCTCGCACCACTTGGAGAAGGAGACTTTGCTGCAGGGGTTGCTTGCTTACCCTTTTTGTTGGGATAAGGGCCTTTGAATTTACTTGGCCTCTTTTTGTTGTTGAAGTTGGGTTTGGAAGCTACTACTTCAACATCACTTTCTTTATCAGCCTCTTCCAAACGAAGAGCGATATCTATAAGTTGGTCGAAAGGAACTGCTAACTTTAGAAGTAATGGCTTCTTGAGGCTTTTGTTTAATCCATAAACGAACCTCTGGTTCTTATTCAATGGGTTGTTGATGTATTCAACCCCATATTTGGAAAGCGACTCAAAGGCTGCGACGTAATCAGTCATAGAGGACTCACCTTGAACAAGGTCTATAAAGCGTCGAGCCAGAGTTACCTTCTCTGCTTCTGGTATAAGTTTTAACTCGAAGCGTGTCCTGAATTGCTCACAGGTGAGATCCTCTTCATTAACCTCGGAAATAAGAAGTTCGTACCAATCCAATGCTCTCTCTTGGAGCATACTGGAAGCTACCTGAACACGGTGAAGGTCGACGAGATTCATGCGAATGAAGTTTCGATTGCAGGTCCTCAACCAAGCCTGGACCTCGATGATAGTTTTAGAACCTTTAAATGGCTTCCCACCCAGGTTGGTGTAATCATTACACAAACGTGCAAACCCAGATTTAGGGTGAGTAGGTTCCGGATTAGAACCGGCTGCTTGAGCATTCGTGACAAGGTCAAGAAGTTGTTGGGTAGTCATAAAAACTCCATCTTGGTGTGGAGCACTAGATGGTCCAGCTCTGGGACGACCAGATCTAACCATTTCTCTTCCTTAAGAAAGAAAGAAGAGAAAGAATAAGATTATTCACTAATGAATATCAAGCAATCTTGCTAGATAAAACAAGGAATCATAAAGGATATAGGATGAATTGGTACGACGACTTGAATTAATCCTAAGATATAACTCCTAAGGTGGACTTAGGATGGTGATCCTTGTTAAATTATTCTACATTGTTCCGAAGTTTGGCTCTGGTACCAAGCTGTGACGCCCCACCTCTATCCCCACGCTAGCCAAGAAAACTACGGAGCAATGCTGTCAACTAGCGCGAAGAATAAGGCTGTTGAGGAGCGACCATCCGTGCAATTGCTTTTTGCGAGCACCGCTATGTCGGATAGTATAACGCATTTGATTTCGAGAGGAAGTCGGACACACCGATACAAACTCAAAGCTACTACACAGTGGCTATAATAATCTTCGAAAACAAATATAGAAATAAGCATACCACAAATCAGTCACAGACATCCATATCACAAAGGCGGAAGAAGATATGAATATATAACTAACACATGAAAGTGTACATCAGAGTAGTGGTCAAAAAGATCCACAATAATACAAAATAATAGCAACACGTGCTATACAAAAGAATACAACTGTGAGTCTATATCTCAAGTGTATACAACAAAAACTGCTAATCTAAATAGTTAGCCAAAAGTCAGAGTAGAAAATCCTGGGAAGAAGTCATGCAGAAGCACCTGTAACATCCGGTATGACCCGAGTATTATTTAAGAAAATAATATATGGATCAGCCTAGCTATAAATATCAGATGATATGGTATAAAATAAAAGATATGGCATAAACATAACATATCCATACTGACATACTACTATAAGTATGCAAATGATGATCAACAGAAGATCACTCAATAAGAGATAAATCAATATCACAAGAATCTTCTCAAAGATCCCAAGAGGGCATCATACCCTAATCTTGTACTCATAACAAGTCAATGACATAAATTCAAGAAATCAACACAAGAAATGCAGAAATCACAGAAAAAGGGAAAGAGGCCTATCACATGACGGTCCGAAGACCATGGGGAGCTACCCCATATGGGTGAGTCGGAATCACCCAGATGAGGTCTAGGCTAACCAAAAAGCAAAAAGGTATGTGTGAGTGGAACCACACAAATGGTGTCTAGCCTAACCTCGCAACAAAAAGGTATGTGTGAGTGGAATCACACAAATGGTGTCTAGACTAACCTTGCGGACAAAGAGATATGTGTGAGTCGGAATCACACCAATGAGGTCTAGTCTAACCTTGCAAACAAAGA
Organism: Allium cepa; assembly: GCA_030765085.1. Classification (NCBI taxonomy): domain Eukaryota; kingdom Viridiplantae; phylum Streptophyta; class Magnoliopsida; order Asparagales; family Amaryllidaceae; genus Allium; species Allium cepa. The sequence goes on along the minus strand of CM060943.1, from coordinate 865,113,876 downwards.
GACATCTCACAATTGCTAGTCTAAATAATAAGATGATCCTCATGATCAACGAGAAGTGTCAATTACACTAAGCTAGTAAATATAAAAGCTTAGCCTCGTGTCCCATAACCACTTGCTTAACTTAAATATTTACGAACAAACTGTAAATCTTCACTAGAAAATTGTCACAAGAGGTTCAATCGAACAAGTCCAAGAATTAACCGCAAAGTGAACGCAAGCATTTCATACCACCTGTTTTACTAAGTCGTTTAATTAGATTTCTCATCCGAGTGAGGTAAAGGTTTGTATATACTAGTAGATCAGAAAACGGTTTTATAAACAAGTTTGGTAATAAAATAGTGTTGAAGATTGCTTCGACGAAAGAGTTTTGATATTTACTACTACTATTGAAACCTTTATATTTTTAAAGTGACAAATCATAGAAATGATTGTAGAAACAATCAATCATAAAAATTCACATTCAAAGACGTGAATAAAATCCTAAGAAATCGATACCGAATCCATCAAAATGGATATTCCCAAAAATCACGAAGAAAATGTCATCAAAATCAATAATAAATGATAACAACAAAAGGGAATCAACACGAATCGATCAAAGTTGGAAGTTCAAACAAAGTAGGCAATATAGGCAAAAGACTGCAGATTCAGACGTCTGAAATCATGGGTTCAGATGTCTAAATCTGGAAAATAAAATATTTTCCAAAACAGAATTCAGACGTCTGAATCCTTGATTTCAGACGTTTGAAATAGGCACTTTTTAGCCTATTTCCTTTCTGGTTCCAAATGAACCAATTCAGACGTCTGAAATATAGATTCAGACGTCTGAATCTGAGAATAAAAATCTTCCCAGAATAATATTCAGACGTCCGAATCTAACGTTTCAGACGTCTGAAACTGGGGTTCAGGGCATTCCCTGAACCTAGACCAAAAATGGCCAAAATAAATACCGGAAGCGATCGGATGAGCAAAGACGACTAAGGATTTACGCCAAGCGACAACCAAGCCTTAAAGGCTCTTTGATACGCCTCAAATATCAATGTCCAAATATCCATAATAGGATTTTCATAGATTTTTATTTCAAAACACCAAAAATTGGAATATACACCAAATCAATCCAAACCAAAATCAATCGTACAAGAATAAGTGTTAGGAATTCATACCTAACAATCAGAGATAATTATAGACAAAGATGTGAGATAAAAATCTCACCTTTGAACCCAAACAAATGAAGAAGAAGCTTGAAAGCAAAGGGAGAATCAACCACTCTTCAACACAACTCAAACGAGCTTGAATCTATGCTCAAAAAGAAGAACATTCCCAAAGTTAGGTTTAGGAATTTCTGAAATTCAAGAGAGAAGGAGTTGGAGAAAATGAAGAGGAGGCTTACCAATGGTTTCTTCTATTACTTTGGAGCTAGAGCTTGATTTGCAAAACAATACTAGGGCTTGAGTTTCGATTTCCCGTTCCACTCTCCATTGTTATAAAAGCTTGAGTATTAGGAAAATAGAAAGGAAGTAAATGAAGAGGAGAGGGTTGGGACTGAATGCATAAGTGGAGTTATTGGGCTCAGCCCAAACCAAAGCCCTAAGTAAAAAGTGGCAAAATTCCTCTAACTCCAAACATATCAAAGTTTATACTCAAAAAGATCGCAAACGGCGTTTTGAGCTCAATGGAAGTGGACCCGAGTCCTAATTCGACCGTATGCAAAAAGTAGCTTTTCAAACTAAATTCTGAGTATCGGTAAAATATTTAAATAAAATATTTAAATAAAATATTTAAATATAAAATCGACAATTATGCGGGTTGTTACACGACACATGCCACCTAATAATTTGATGTGTGATAGTCATTATAAAGTAAAAAAAACTTATGTCTGCTTTTGGATTGTCGTACAAGAAGATAGATACATGTGTAAAAAGTTGCATGCTGTATTGGAAAGAAGATGCTCATCTTACTAAATGGAGAATATGTAACGAGGAAAGATACAAACTAAAAAAAAGAAAGGAAAATTAGTTTCATATAAGAGGATGCATTATTTACCCATTACTCCCAGACTTCAACGATTATATGCATCTTCTGCTCCAGCATGTCATATGCGATGGCACAGTGTGAGAACACCAGAAGAAGGAACTTAGATACATCCATCTGATGGAGAAGCATGGAAACATTTCGATAAGACTTATCCTAAATTTGCGGCGGAGAGCCGTAATGTTAGGCTTGGCTTATGTACGGAAGGATTTTCGCCATTTTCTCAGTTTGGTAGTAAATATTCATCATGGCTTATTATTATTACTCCTTAATTTACCTCCATGGATGTGTTTGAAAACTCCATATATGTTTCTAACGATTGTCGTCCCCGGTCCTGATGATCTGACACAAGAAATTGATGTTTATCTACAACCACCAATCGACGAGTTGAAAACACTATGGCATGAAGGATTTGAAATGTACGACATTTCGAGAAAAAGGAACTTTCATATGTTTGCTTCTTTATTATGGACTATTAGTGATTTTCCCGCGTATGGCATGCTTTCAGGTTGGAGCACATCTGGACATCTAGCTTGTCCTTGTTGTAGACACAAGCATTTTCATTAAAGTACGGAAAAAAAATTTCTTGGTTTGACTATCATCGGTGTTTTCTACATATCAACCACAAATTAAGAACGGATAAAAAGAACTTTAAAGCTAACAGAGTGGAGAGTATGCTACCACCTAAGGTTTGGACAAGTGAAGAGGTATATGAAATTGTAAAAGACTACCCGAAGATACATGAAACTGGGGTATAGGTTGAAATTCTAGATAAATCAGACATTCACAATTGGTGCAAGCAAAGTATATTCTGGGAATTACCGTACTGGAAAAATCTCCTACTCCGACATAACATTGACGTCATGCACAATGAAAAAAACGTGTTTGACAACGTGTTTAATACAATTTTGAATGTGAAGGGGAAAACCAAGGACGATGCGAATTCAATACGTGATATATTACACTTCTGTAAATGGCCCAAACTTCAATTACACGATGATAATAAGAAACCCAAAGCATTCTATGAGCTAGACAATAAGCAAGTAAAACTCATTCTAAAGTGGGTGGAAGGACTTAGATGTCCTAATGGGATTTCTTCTAACCTCCGTAGATGTGTTGACTTTGAAAACAACAAATTGGGTGGGATGAAAAGTCACGAATCCACATTATGATGGAGTATTTTTTTCCCGTGATTTTCAAAGAACTGCTGCCTGCAAAAATATGGAGTGTTATAACATAATTAATTATGTTTTATAACTAGCTTTGTTCTACGATGTTAAAGGTAGATTATATAAGTAAACTTCAAGCAGAAATCCCTGTACTTCTATGTAAACTGAAGAAAATATTTCCGCCTGTTCAATGTAATGGAGCCTTTACCCGTTCATCTTCCATTTGAAGCCTTTCTTCGTGCTCCTGTGTAATATGGATGGTTGTATCCATTTGAGAGGTAATTTAATTAATTTCGGTTTTTATACCACCATATAAATCTAATTAATTTTGTTATGGGTACCTGAATCATTTGAAGAAGAAAAATTGGACAAAAAGCACGAGTAGAAGGCTCGATTTGCAAATCGTACCTTGAAGAAGAAGCTTCATTTTTTTCTCACATTACTTTAGTAACGATGTGAACTTTTCATTCGTAAGTGGTCCGCATAATGAAGAAACTATTGAGCAGGATTCTTCTCAAATAATATTATCTATTTTTAGACAACATGGAAGACCTGTTGGAAAATGTATGGAAATATGGTTAGATGATAGAGATTACCATGTGGCACATACATATATTCTTCTAAATTATGCTGAAGTACGAATATAATACATATTTGCAACATGTACGAATCACAACATCCATCTAGCGATCTCAGTAAACAATTTGCTGGATGGTTTTCAAACTACGTTCATGATACAGAAAACTATGTTGTTGACGAAGAATTACGACATCTTGCTATCGGACCAAAACAAAATGTCAAGACTTATCCAATATTCTTCGTCAATGGATTTAAATTCAACACCAAAGATTACGGGGCAGAAAAATTAACATATAATAGTGGTGCATTTTTCAAATGAAGTGATGTTCCAGAGGAGCATATAAAAGATTTTTACGGCGTCTTAACACAAGTTTTAGAGTTGACTTATTATATACAACCTGCAGAGAAAGTTGTTTTATTCAAACGCAACTGGTTGGCTCTCGAATTAACATGCATAAAGATTGTAAGCTAATTGAAATAAGGCATACGTCACATTACTATAAGTATGATCCTTTTGTATTAGCTAAGAAAGCTTTACAAGTTTATTTTGCTCCATATCCGTCCTTAAAAAAGGATAAACCAGACTGGTGGGCTGTTTTTAAAATGAAGGCAAGATATACATTTGATGGAAATAATATTACAGATAAAGCAGCTTATCAAGCAGAAATCGAGCCAAATACTAAAATAGTGATAACAGATGACATTGATGTAGGGTCGTTGATTGATGAATCGAATGTTTTAATAGATGCATTTGTAAGTACCAAAGAAAATGATATAGAGTACGAGATCGAGTCTAAATCAGAATATGACGAAGACTGATCATAGATGGCATCGCTTGTTGTATAATTCTGAGATATGTATTAACAATCATGACTATGTTCTGTAATATTCTGAGCTATGTAATAATAATGATGACTATATATGATCTGTATCATTCTGAGTTATGCATTATTATTTTCATGTACGCTTTTTTCGATGATTATGTGTAAAGTATGCTTATGTGATGATTATCACTTGATTAATAATTATGTGATGATTATACGATGATTAATTATTATGTGATATGGATTGATGATTATGTGATGCCTATGTTATCAGTATTCTTTTCTAAGCAGTGTATGATATTATATTTATGTTTGTGCCAGATATGTCTGATAGGCAACGTAATCGACGTAGTACATCTCAGTCACCATCACTTGAGGTAGGTCCGAGTAGCTCTGAGCCAGATCTCGTTCGAGTTAGAGAGATAGTTTCGAAAAGTGCTGGGTATGTATCAAACTTATTTGAATTATATTATATGAAATCTATTGAATATATACATCAACATTTCTACAGAGGGTTCAAGGTGGAGCCGTACGAGTTCATTTTACAAGTATCGAAGGAATCATACAAGAGTAGGATGTTCGGGTGTTGGCATTAGTGGGATAACATCCCAACAGATATAAAAATCGCAATATGGGTTGATCTTATGGTAAGTTCAACTTTGTAATATATAATTATGCCTTATATGAAACCAAAAACAATATGCCATCATGCCTTATGATATCAGTTTTACGTATTCTTTTCTGCTGATTGTTTTTTAATTATATAATCTCTTTTACATAACATGTATGATAATTCAATACGTAGGCAGCTATCCATGTGGATCCGCAAGATATGGATGTTTTTATAAATCATTAGAACAAAATGATGCGGAAAAATTACAGAGAGACTCTGTCAAGGGCTAAGAATTCAGGGAAAAAGACAAGTTGGATGGGGGATGATATTTGGGCTCGATTCCAACAATATTGGGAATCTAAAGCATTCAAAGTAAGTTATATTGTCATTATATTTTTACATTTAAATGTGTTGAATTATTTTACTTAAAAGTGTCTATAAATAAATAGGAATTATCGGCAAGAAACAAGGCTAATAGGAAAAAAAACCCGCTTTACATCGTTGTGGCTCGAAATCCTTCCAACAACATAGGAGGGAATTGGTAAATAAATTAATCAATATTTATGTTATTGATGTATATATTTACTAGTGTCTCTTTACCATATATTCTATTCTTGTACATAATCTATTCTTGTATATATTCATGCAAATTATCAATATAATCTATTCTTGTATATATTCAGTGGGCAAAGTATGAAAGGGAGCCTACATTGGCCGAGGTTTTCAGAGTCACAAATGTAGTGGAGCATTTAGATGAGGATGGAAATGATTCATATGATTGTTCGGACGACAAGGCTGCTTCTGTAATGGTAAATATGTTTGAAAATACTTCATATTCGTTTATTTCACAATAAATAAGTAAATTGTATAGCAATTTTGTCAAATATCTGTTTGTAATTGTAGGAGAGATATAAAGCAGAGCATGCACCAGCGATACAAGCGAGTGGACAGGAGTCGCTTACGGTTGATGATTTTAATCGGATATGGGATTCAATCGTTGAATTGGTAAGTCAAAACAGGCGTTACAGTTTCGGCATTATGGTATGTACTCAACGTTTACACGGTAGAAACCTGTATGCCATGAACTTCTTATTCGCTTGAGTTTATTACCAATAACTTGAGTTTTCTTATTGTTATTGTATGCCATGAACTTCTTATTCACTTGAATTATTTCACAGGCTCTTAATTTTCAAAGGGCATATAGGAGATCCATAGATGAGGAAGAGATTGCTCGGATGCAAATACAATTAGATGAGCTCAATGATTGGCGAAAGAGTCAGTTGGCGACGTAGATAGATGAGCGTATTGCTTCCTTCTATCAGGAGCATGGGTCACACATATTACGATGGGTTTGACGTTTGGTACTTTGGATGTTTGATTGATACTTAACGTTTTGGTGGATTTGGTATTTTGGTTGTTGTGATTAATACTTTGGCACTTGATATGTACTGGTCGTTTAATTTAGTTATGTGGTTTGGTTTGATGGATTTTCATATTTGGTTATGTTGATTTTCTTATATGATTTTGTGAATATACGTTGGAATATGCAATATTTGATAATTTGGTGTGTTGATATTGATTATATGGTATGATCGAATGGTATTATATGTGTAGAATGATGGAATTATAATATTTGGATTGATTGGGATTGAGGGTTGAAGGTGCTGCAATGTGGCAGCAAATATATTCCAGTTTTGCAACGGTTAGCAACGGCGCTATGGTCAAATATAGCGACGGCTAACAACGACAATATTGCAACGGTTTGCATCAACAACCCGGGAAACCAGAAACCCCAACTGTTGCTTCCACGTGGACACTTAGCCGTTACAAGCCGTTGCAAAAAGAACAACAAAGCCGTCGCTAAGGTCGTCGCTTTCTTTTGTTGCAAGGAGATATTTTGCAACGGCTTTTACCAACGGCTAGAAACGGCTACCAGTGGCTATTAGCCATCGGTAAATAGTGCTTCTTCTGTAGTGAAGTCATCATAATCTCTCAAAATATTCTCTTTCAATTCAAAAATAATTTTTGCCTAATTTCTATTCAAATTTAGAATTGCTTCAAATTCCATTTGGGTCATAACTTCAATTTATTCCAAATATATTTAAACCATGGATTTATACATAAATATTTTCCACTTTGACCAGTTTGAATTTAGAAAACGGGTTTTTAAAATAGTTAAATAGCTAATATAAGATAGTTTGGGTTTTAAGAAGAAAGGTTTGTGGAACAAATAGCTTGGAAAAATCCAAAATAATTTAAAGATTTAAGAACATAGATTTAAAAAAGTTTATATTTAAAACAGTTTATTTGAAAATAGTCTCAAGGTCAAACTGATTAAGTTTTCGATCTCCAATTGAAATCAAATTTCAATTTCCACTTCAATTGATTCAATCCGGATTTCAATTCGAATTAACTTCGAATCCCATTTCCAATCCAAATCAATTCCCAAATCAATTTTGACTAATTCAACTTCGATTTTGATTTCAAGTTATTTCAAATTAATTCAATTCAATCCCAATTCTAATTCAATTCTCAATCTCCAATCATCTTGATTTATATAAATTCAAGTTCGGTTTTCAAAATATGGATTTAACCACTTTGTGATGACCCGGAATTTTGGGCAATATCAATTTAATAATCTGTGCCAAAAACTAAATTAATTTGATAATCTTTGTTAATAATTTTGAATTAATTTAATAATCTTCTTTTAAATAAATACTTAATTTGTGAAATTTACTTTTAAAAGCTAGTAAAATGTTTTCTATTTATAATGTAAATATATTTGTATATATTGTAAATAGACAAGCTTTGGTTTGAATTTTAGCAATTAAAATTATGTTTTCAAATTCTAATATATACATTTGGTAATTTGGAAATTTTGGTTAATTTAAAATATATCTTTTCAAAGAGTATTTAAATAAATAACTATATTTTTAAATAATTTAAGATAAATGTGTAAATTGTTTAAATTATATGTTAGCTTAAGTTTGAATTTAAATAAAATTAATAAAAAGATTTGTTTTATTTCCTTTTTAAATATTACTTAATAAATAGGATACATTAATACATTTAGTAATATGAAAAATTTATAAATAATGTGATAATCTCTTTTATGAACTATTTTTAAATTGTTATTTCAAACAATATTAATAATGTATTATTTTAAATAGATTTTATGGAGAATATAATTATTTTCAAAATTTATGAGTAGTTATATATGTATATATATAACTTGATTTTAAATTAGATTTCCAAATTTATTTTGAATATGAATTTGGATTTATAATTGAAATTCAAGAGGTTAAATATTTTAAAATATTTTGGATTTGAAATATATGAATAAGATTTTATATGTATATAATTTGTTTCATTTATATTTTCTTTAAAGTAATATATATATATATATATATATAAGTATTTATAGGATGATTAATTAAGATGAATGATTAGATGGTGATTAATTAATTGATTTGTAATTAATTAATAATTATGTAAGCAAGATTTATGTGATGCAAGTAATTAATTTAATTTATTTTAAATTAATTAGACATGCAAGTAATTAATTTAATTAATTTTAAATTAACTAGAGATAGTGTAATTAATCATTGGTTATGTATGGATGGATGATATTGATTGCCTTGAATGGTTTGAGATCTCAGATATGAGATAAGTGATGTTGTATGATATGGATGCTTTGGTTGAAGTATGATGAAATGTGAATTATCTATTTATCATGATAATATGGATTATCTACTTGTGTGATAATGTGAATTATTTATCTGTGTGTATATAGATAATGAATTGAATTGTTTTATACTTTAAAACAACTTAGACCTAAAAGGTTGCGTTTTGGATTTCGATGAGACCGGGATCGGGTTTGCTACATTACAGGATGATAGGGGGTTCTTGCTTTGCGTTTGGTGGCAAACAGGAAACTCTTACCCCTACATGTCACCTGACGTGGTATAAGGCCTTGAGGGGTTGGTTGCGAGTCGAGAGGCTGGCCGTAAAAGCAAACCCGAGGTACCAATGTAAGCCACAGTGAGGCTGGAAAGTTGAAAAGCCTACCAGCCGATAGTGGCCGCCATCGATGGTTGAAAAGCCTAGACCATTACAGTGGTATCAGAGCATTAGGTTGAGTGAAAACCTTGGCTTTGGAGTGGTTTCTTTTTCGAGAGAGCGTACTTGTAATATATATATATATATATATATATATATTTCCACCTATTTGTTGGAATACCTGTTTGGGTTTTCCAATGTAAGTTATAAAGGTAAGAAAGGTAGTGGTGTGTGTAACATGACTACCAATTGAAGGAGTTTGATTATTGAGGTTGGAAGTGTATCTGTCGAGAATGTAGGTCTAGTACCATCTCGAATAAGCTTTGCTGTGGTGTAAGGATATTACCAATCTCTAAAGGAAGCCTTTTGAGGTTCAGAGTCCATCTTTGAAGTGCAAGTTTGGATGAATAGAGTTTGGCTCTGGCGGTTGAGCTGAAGAGAGTGATAGAATCTTGGTAACTCAGGAATTAGTAGCTGTGTAATTAGACGCGGTGACTATGGATGTGTTCGAAGATGTTTCTTTGGAAAAACTTTAAGGAAGTGTGTCTACATCGGTGTTGAAGCTGGGTTTAGCAGGGCGGTTGTGTTTGGCTATGAGGCCCAATTTTCTTGAGGAGCTTCTGGTTAAGGAAATCTTTAGCATAAGTGGCAGCATTGCAGCTCAGATTGTTCTGTTCCTGCAAGAAGGTTATCTGTCAGCAGTTTCCTTGAGGTGGCCTTCAAAAGCAACTGAGTAGATCCATTTCTTCGATGGATTAGTTAGTCTAGCATAAGCTGTTCTGATTGGTAAAGAGAGAACAGTTTCTTTGGAAATGAGGCTGGGTTGATCGCAAAAGGGACTTGCGACAGTTGAGTGTTCTCTTGAGTTATCAGAGATTTTTCTAGATGTCTTCAAGAGGTCAGTGGTCTGCAATAGCATCTGGAGATTGAGTTTCCTTGTCGACTAGGATTCCAGGAATGGTACCAGTAGTTCAGCCTAGTTGAAGGATGGTTTCTAAAGAGAGGGTTTGATGAATCAGCTCAGGATTTCGGGGTATTTCTGAGTTTTCTTTTATGGATTTGATGAACTGTGTCTTCTGGGATGTGTCGGATAAATTTGTTCTCGTGTTCTTCATCAGCATTCTCATCTTCTTCGGGTCAGAGTTATGCAGCGGAAGCGAAGCGACAGCTGCTCTAGAGTGGAAGCAATTGGAAGTTGTAGTGTTTTGGATCAAAGGGTTTCCACTGGAATTTTTTAGGATCTGATGAAGAAATTGTCAAGTGCTCATGTTTTGTCATTTTTGAATAGGAGAAGTTGTTTTCTACTGATGATAGTAGAGTTTGATCTTGATCTTGATAGAATCATTTTGTTGGATTGTTTTTGGACCAGTTTGTTTTAGAGGCATTAGCAAAGGTTGAGCTGATCATGAAGGATGTTGGCAGCTCAGGATCGTCCGAAGATTATATGGATAAAAGGATGGAGGAATTTGGATTTCGTAGTCGAAGATTTGAATTTGGATAAGTTTTCTCTGATCAAAGGAGCTATAAGTTTGGTAAGACTGAGAAGCCAGTTTCAAGGTATTTTGGATCTTTCTATGTTCTTGTAGGGATAAATGTTTGGTCTACAGGACTGAATTGCCAGTTGGATAACTAAGATTCAGTGTGTTTCACGTATCTCTAAGGGAGTACGTGTATGATCCGTCTCTGGTTGTAGAACCAGCAATTCAGGAGGATTGGGTTGTTAAGTCAGACTTGTTTGAGGTCTAATATCCTGTTCAGTTGTAGATCTAGATGAGTAGGAGCTCTATAGCTTAGTAGTATAGATTGTTTGGGTCTTGTTGAGCGATTATTCCGGTATTATACCTAAGAAACTCTAGGAAGTTCTATACATAATTTTGTCTGGACAGTTAGATTTGTTTAATTGAGTGAATTGGTTGCTATGGTTGTTAAGATATAGTTGATAATATATATTTGTGATTTAAAATTAATTCTTACACAGATTATTAAATTACCTTTGCTTTTAAATTTTAGGGATGAAATTCTATTAAGGGGGGAGGAATGTGATGACCCGAAATTTCGGGCAATATCAATTTAATAATCTGTGTTAAAAATTAAATTGATTTGATAATCTTTGTTAATAATTTTGAATTAATTCAATAATCTTCTTTTAAATAAATATTTAATTGGTGAAATTTATCTTTTAAAAGCTAATAAAATGTTTTCGATTTATAATGTAAATATATTTATATATATTGTAAATAGAAAAGCTTTGGTTTGAATTTAACAAATGAAATTATGTTTTCAAATTCTAATATATATATTTGGTAATTTGGAAATTTTGGTTAATTTAAAATATAACTTTTCAACTAGTATTTAAATAAATAACTATATAGTTTTAAATTATTTAAGATAGAAGTGCAAGTTATTTAAATTATATTTTTAGCTTAAGTTTGAATTTAAATAAATTAATAAAATATTTGTTTTATTTCCTTTTTAAATATTGCTTAATAAATAGGATATGTTAATGCATTTAGGAATATGAATAATTTATAAACAATGTGATAATCTCTTTTATAAATTATTTTTAAATTGTTGTTTCAAACAATATTAACAATGTATTATTTTAAATAGATTTTAAGGAGAATAGAATTGTTATTTTCAAAATTTATGAATAATATATATGTATATACATAACTTGATTTTAAATTAAATTTTCAAATTTAATTTGAATATTAATTTGGATTTATAATTGAAATTCAAAAGGGTAAATATTTTAAAATATTTTGGATTTAAAATATATGAATAAGATTTTGTATGCATATAATTTGTTTCATTTATATTTTCTTTAAAGTAAGATATATATATATATATAAGTATTTATAAATTAATAAATTAAGTTAAAAAGCTTTTATTAAACATTTAAAATAAATAAAGATTTCCTAATTACAAGTGTAAATATATTAAGGCCTCATAATAACACGTGTTAAGAAATTGTTAATACTAAATGACAAGTGTTAAATGCTTTAACAAGTGTCACATTTAATTTAAATTTTCTTTTGTTTTCTTTAAAAATCAATTCAGCCTATATATAACCATTGTCCCTTCATTCATTTTTTTTCTTTTTTCTATCTTTCTAAAATATAGCTAAGTGAAACTCAAACCAAATAACTCAAAAATCTGAGAATTCCTCCTATAACCAGAAATCAAAATCTGTAATTCTTTTGCAAATCATTTTCAAAGATCAAAAACCTATAATTCTTTTGCAACATCATCGTCAAACTGAGTATATCTAAGCAAATATGTAATTCATGTTTTGAAATCAAAGCAAGCAAAACCTGGAAATCAAGGCAGTAGTCTCTACAACAAGTTTCAGATCATTACAACCAGTGATCAATGAAATCAAAGAAGCAATTCAAGTTTAAAGTTTTCAAAAGAAAAAGGGCATTCAAGTTTTCAAAATTTAATTAAGCTCTCTGTCCAATTTCTTTCAGGTGAGTAACATTACTTTTAAAAAAATAATTAGGTATATGAAAACTGGTTGCATGTAATTCTAGGGATGAAAAATGAATTGTGTTGATACATATGAAATCCCTGTGTATATATGTATGTATGGATGTATGATTTCTGTTATATATATGTTTCTGCCTGATCTTATTTTAAAAGCTAAGATTTTTATCAAAACCCATTATCTTTTGAACCAATCACTGTTAGGACTTAGGATGCAAACAAAATTTGTTTGATAATAATGAAGTTAAGTTTAAAATTTATTTCAAATGAAATTAAAATTGAAATTGCTCTAGAAATAAAGTAAACTGGGAAAACATTCATTTTGTTCAAAATTCAAATATCCTGATTTATTGATTCAGGAATATAAGCTAAATACTTAAAAAAAATTGTTAACGTTGAAAAGTGTATGCTAACACCCCGTTGTAAGAAGTAATCAAGTGAAAGCACCACCCGTTAGTATGGGAACTGAAAATAAGAAGAAAATAGCAGGAAATAATAACGAGACAACAGTTTTTATAGTGGTTCGGCTCAAAGTCAAGTCTACTCCACTTATTCTTTCTATCACCGATTTCATTACAAGTTTTACAATCATCCTTCATATTCAACACCAATACAACAAACAGTTAGAACTTTGATGATGAATTGCTTTCTGGATTCATATTGAATGTATTTGATCACTTCTCTCGGCTCTTTGAAGTGTTGTTGGTAATTGAAGTGTTGTTGAAGTCGTGAGAGCGGCAGAGTCTTCGAGCTTCGAAGTCCAGGAAAGTCCCGGGAAAAAAGTCCCCCTTTCAATGTGGAATAGCTGGGGTATTTATAGGAGAACGTTAGGTCGTTAGGTCTTAGGTCGTTAGGTCTTAGGTCTTAGGTCGACAGGTCTTAGGTCTTAGGTCTTAGGTCTTAGGTCATTAGGTCTTAGGTCTTAGGTCTTTGGTCTTAGGTCATTAGGTCTTAGGTCTTAGGTCGTTAGGCCTTAGGTCGTTAGGTCTTAGGTCTTCGGTCGTTAGGTCTTAGGTCTTAGGTCGTTAGGTCTTAGGTCTTAGGTCTTAGGTCTAAGGTCGTTAGGTCGTTAGGTCGTTAGGTCTTAGGTCGTATAGGTCTTAGGTCGTTAGGTCTTAGGTCTTAAGTTGTGCACTTTCTTCGAGCAGCTGGGTTGCTTTGAGATGAACTATCTTTGGTTTTTTGGTTGATCTTTTGGTATCACGGCCTTGCAAAAAAGGCGAGATAACATTTGCCCCCCAAAACATGCCTTGCGATAGGAAGGTGTGCTTTGTAATGCCATACGTTGGATGTTATCCTGTTGATGTCCTGCAGAGAAATAAACAGTTTTATATGACCTCAAATGACGACCGTTCGAGATCGAGACATTTGAGGTGAAACGTGATCATTCGCGATCAAATGCCTTACCTCGAATGATGATCGTTCAGGGTCGAGCCATTTGAGGCAAAGTTTGACCGTTCGCGAGCAAGGGCCTGACCTCAAATAACGACCGTTTGGGATCGAGTCAATTGAGGTGAAGTGTGATCGTTCGCGATCAAATGCTTGACCTCAAATGACGACCGTTCAAGATCGAGTCATTTGAGTTGAGATGTGACCGGTCGTGGTCAGGGTACCGTTCGAGGCGAATTGTGACCGTTCGAGGTCGGGTGCCGTTCGAGGCGAGTTGTGACCGTTCGAGGTCGGGTGCCGTTCGAGGCGAGTTGTGACCGTTCGAGGTCGGGTTCCTTTCGTGGCGAGTTGTGACCGTTCGAGGTCGGGTGCCTGTTCCATACGAGTAAGTGTGCCCGGGGGAGGGGGGGCGCTTAGTATTATCGATGCTAGGTTCACGTTCGGGTGAGTTCCTGGATCGTTTGTGTGCCAAGGTGATTTACTGTCATTCCAGAGCATACTTTAGGTCCGTTCGTGACCCCGTACATGTGTAAGTAGCTTAGCCATCTCAGAGCATACCTAAAGACCGTTCATGACCCCGTACATGTGTAAGAAGCTTAGCCAACTCAGAGCATGCCTAAGGACCGTTCGTGACCCCGTACATATGTAAGAAGCTTAGCCAACTCAGAGCATGCCTAAGGACCGTTCGCGACCCCGTACATGTGTAAGTGACTTAGCCTTTTTAGATTTATCAAAATTCAATATTCATCCAACTGAAGAGTTTTAAGACAAAAATGTCTGACAAAGTCAAATCCAAACATCAGAAGTAAAACACAAAAGCAGAGTAGTTAAATCCGAGTGCAAACGCCTATATCGATATAATTTATAGTTGTATCAGAGCATGCCTTAGGGTCGTTCGCGGTCCCGTACATGTGTGAACAACCTAGTTGTGTCGATGTAGAGTTTTCCACTCATTCGTCATAATCTCAATCAACTGATAATAAGCTGACGCCTGGATCCTGAGCTGTCTTCAGTTGGTGCATATGGTGGTCGTTCTTGTTCCACCGTTGCGATCCTCCTTTTCACATACTGTGATAACAAACCATCCCGGATGTGCCCCTCAACTTCGTCTTTCAAGAGTCTATAGTCATTTGTGCTATGACCATTCAACTCGTGGAATGAGCAATACTTGTCCGACTTTCTCTCGTTGTTAGTTGGATCTCTCCTTATCGTCTTTCGATAAGGAACCTGTCCCTTGGTATCTTGGTAGATCTGCTCCAAAGCCTCATTCAACTCTGTGTATGAGGTGAATCTTGGTTCTCTTCGTGGTCGTACTGATCTATCGCTGTTATCCTCGGCCTTTCGTTTACCTTTGCTAGATTCTACACCTTTCTCAGGAGGATTTCCGCCGTTGATTGCGTAAACATCGATTCCTTCATCCCTTTCTGCACTAGCATCTTCCAATCGTAAAAACTTTTTGGCCTCATGATAGAATTCTCCTAGATCCATAGGTGGATCCTTAGTTAATGAATTTTTGAACTCTGTACCATCAGCTATTACAGACAGGGCTGCCATCATAACCATGGATGGATCTGGTCGATCCACCGATGCCGCTGCCGCATTGAATCGTGTTAAAAAACTCCTCAAAGACTCCCCTGCTCTCTGCTTTAAAGTTTCCAAACTCATCACATTCTTGGGTCTTGCGATGTGAACCCTAAATTGCCTCATGAACTTCTCGGCTAAATCAGCCCACGCTCTTATGGAGTTGCTTTCCAACTGCCTAAACCGTAGTGCTGCACTATCTATCAGATACAATGGAAAGCACCGAGCCGTGACTTCCTGCGATGCCCCCAGCACTTCCATATGCCTCATATACCTTGTCAGATGGACCGCGGGGTCCGTATTTCCATCGTACATCTCCACCGATGGTAACTTGAACTCTGGTGGGTTCCTAGCTGTCCTAATCGCAGAAGAAAAGGGACTTCTATTTACATCTTCAAGATCTCTACTCACTAGACCACCCATCATTGCTCGCCTGACCATTTCTGCCAATCTGTCATTGTCTTCAAGATATAGTCCTCGTTCATTGCCTTCAACCTAGCCCTCGAGTCCATTAGAGCTTTTAGAAATCTGCCCCCTGGTTGAGTGTTTATTCCTCTGCCAATGCCATGTTGCTCAAATACACCCGATGTTCTTCTCGGTAATGGGTCTGCATGCTCTAGATGAGTGCCCCCCTAATCCTGGTGCTGCATTAGATGGTCCTGCTCCACTCTGAACTCCAGTTGTTCCTTGATTTTGCGCTCCAAGTTGTCTAATTTGCTGAAACAAATTCTGGATCATCTCCTCCTGTCTCTTCATCATTGCCTCCATCTCATCCCTAGTGATAAAGACTGAAGCCTGGTTCTCTCCTGAGGAAGCCCTTTGAGTCCCTTCGTGCTGACTTCTTTCTGGTCTCTGTCTTCTACTTGTTTTCCTTTAAGGAGCCATAATCCCGGATAGACTCCTAGTTCTTAAAGAGATTCTTTCGACAAATCTTTGCGAAGCAATGACGAAAACGCTCCTGAGTTCAGTTCTCAGCGAAAGCACTAAAAATGTTAACGTTGAAAAGTGTACGCTAACACCCCGGTGTAAGTAGTAATCAAGTGAAAGCACCACCCGTTAGTACGGGAACTGAAAATAAGAAGAAAATAGCAGGAGATAATAAAGAGACAATGGTTTTTATAGTGGTTCGGCTCAAAGTCAAGCCTACGTCCACTTATTCTTTTCTATCACCGATTTCATTACAAGTTTTACAATCATCCTTCATATTCAACACCAATACAACAAACAGTTAGAACTTTGATGATGAATTTCTTTCTGGATTCATGTTGAATGTATTTGATCGCTTCTCTCGGCTCTTTGAAGTGTTGTTGGTAATTGAAGTGTTGTTGAAGTCGTGAGAGCAACAGAGTCTCCGAGCTTCTAAGTCCAGGAAAGTCCTGGGAAAAAAGTCACCCTTTCAATGTGGAATAGCTGGGGTATTTATAGGAGAACGTTAGGTCGTTAGGTCTTAGGTTGTTAGGTCTTAGTTCGTTAGGTCTTAGGTCGTTAGGTCTTAGGTCGTTAGATCTTAGGTCTTAGGTCGTTAGGTCTTAGGTCGTTAGGTCTTAGGTTTTAGGTCGTTAGGTCTTAGGTCTTAGGTCTTCGGTCGTTAGGTCTTAGGTCTTAGGTTTTAGGTCGTTAGGTCTTAGCTCTTAGGTCGTTAGGTCTTAGGTGTTAGGTCGTTAGGTCTTAGATCGTTAGGTCTTAGGTCGTAGGTTTTAGGTCGTTAGGTCTTAGGTCTTAGGTCTTAGGGCTTAGGTTGTGCACTTTCTTCGAGCAGCTGGGTTGCTTTGAGATGAACTATCTTTGGTTTTTCGGTTGATCTTTTGGTATCATGGCCTTGCAAAAAAGGCGGGATAACAAAAATCTTGATTTTTAAAAGAGAAATCATAATTTTTATATTGGATTTGAAATGGGCATTGTGGATTTGATCAGAAAAGCAGTTTTTGGTGGTTTTTGATGATCTTTGTGGTCTGGTAAGTCGTGGTCTTCACTGGAGATGGAGAAGTGATAGGAGACTTTTGGAAAATGGCAGAAGTGATGACAGTTCACTGTAGCGGCGACGATTGATT
This sequence comes from Allium cepa, assembly GCA_030765085.1. Taxonomy (NCBI): domain Eukaryota; kingdom Viridiplantae; phylum Streptophyta; class Magnoliopsida; order Asparagales; family Amaryllidaceae; genus Allium; species Allium cepa. The sequence goes on along the minus strand of CM060943.1, from coordinate 865,096,097 downwards.
GATTTAGTTTGTAAACCAAGTTTTGGGGTTGATCGGAATTTCATCCTTCATGGCATCTCTGGTGGACCGAGTTCCATCAAATTCTAGGAGATGGAAGCATGGGGAACGACCAAGTTGCAACTGGAAGCTACGGTGCTCTGGTGGACGGCGATGCATGTTCGAGGTTGATTCGGGCGAGCTCTGTGGTTCCAGATTTAGGCCTAAATGCTCAATTTCGATGTCGAGTCATAATGGAAGCTTGGATGATCGGATTATAGGGTAGAGTTGATCGTCGACTTGAGTATGTCATCGGGAACGGCCATAGATGATCAAAGCCACCGTGCATATGCACGGTGCATCTTTGTTCCTGGTAAATTCTGGGAGCAGAGAAGTAGGGGTACTCCGGTTTTCTCGAGTCACATGCATGTGTTGCCCGAAGCAATGTGAAAATTTGCTCGAAGATTTTGAGGGATTGCTCGAGTAGTTGGTTTGTTACAGGTTTTAAAACCTGCGAGGTTTAAATTTTAAAATGAGATTTAAAATTTAAAGCAAGATTTAAACCAAGTTTTAAATCATTTTTAATTATCGATTCAAATCTAAATTTGTATCCTGGTTCTGAAATAAATAGAGTTTTATAAAAGTTAAATGTTTTAACAACTTTACAACGTTTAAAGTGTATTTAAAATGATTTGAATTTAAAAAGAATTTGGTTTAAATTCGTTAAAATTTGTTTTATAAGATAAATATTTCTTTAACATGTGAGCTAAAAGGTTTTTAAATTGGTTTTAAATGTGCTAAAGTTAAATTTGTATTTATTTTGAATCTTAATTTAAAATGGAATTTAAAAGTAAATTCAAAAGTAAAATGTTTCAAATGTTTTTATTAATGACAATTTAATCATAAATAAGAAATGTTTTATATTGAAATAAACTAACATTTAATAATTTTTGACTCATTTAATTATTAAGGTAACTAAAATGGATCATTAATTAATTTAATTAGTTAATGATTTGGATTAATTAATTAAATAATTAAGAGTTTAGTTAATTAATTAAGGATTAAGTTAATTAATTAGGGTTAATTAATGTGAAATTAAGATCATTAATTAGATAAGCTAAGATTTTTAATTAATGTTTAAGAAATTAATTAATCATGTAATTAAAATTAATTAAGTATTAGTTAATCACTTAATTAATTAATAATTAGAGATTAATTAATTAGTTATTAAAGATTAATTAATTTGTAATTAATAATGGTTAATCTAAGTTTAATTACTTAAGAGAAGTAATTAAAGAATTGTTAATAGTTAATGAAAATCATTAATTTGAGATTATTAAATAATTAATTAATGTGATTAATTTTAATAATTAATTAAGGATAATCATTTGTGGAATTGTTTAAGTATAGTTACTTAATAGAAGTAATTAGAGGAATTAATTACTCTATGTAATTAATTAATTAATATAATTACTTTAAGTTAATTAATTGGTTTAATTAATTTAAATAATCACTTGATGATGGGATTAAGTATAATTACTTAATGAAGACATATAAAGTGTAATTACTTAAGTGAAGTAATTAGTGGTGGTAATTACAGGATGTAATTAATTGAAGATTGAGAATAGTTTTGGTTTAATTACTTTGTGTAATTAATATGAAGGATAATTACTTAAAGTAAGTAATTAATAATTAGTTACTTAGTGTAACTAATTTAAGAATAAATTAATAGATTTATTTGAAGATAATTAAGTGATGTAATTAATTAAGGGTAATTAATTACTAATGTGATTAATCAAGGCTAATTAATGATTAATTAATTAAAGATTAATTATTAAATATGATTAATAATTAATTAAAGAAGTAATTAAGGATCATTAATTAATATAATTAATGATGTAATTAAGGGTTGATTAATTAAGATTAATTAATCAATAATAAGTGATTATAGAGTAATTAATTAATGTAATTAATTAAGGATTAATGTAATTAATTTTAATTAATTAATTAATGATAGTAATTAAAGGTTAATTAGTATAAATGGTTTAGGATAATTAATTTGTGAAATTAATTGAAGGCTAATTACTTTATGTAATTAGAGGGTAATTAATCAAGGATGATTAATTAAGATGAATGATTAGATAGTGATTAGTTAATGATTACGTAAGCAAGATTTATGTGATGCGAGTAATTAATTTAATTTATTTCAAATTAATTAGAGATGAAAGTAATTAATCTAATTCATTTTAAATTAAGTAGAGATAGTGGGATTAACCCTTGCTTATGAATGGACGGATGATATTGATTGCCTTGAAGGGTTTGAAATCTCAGATATGAGATAAGTGATGCTGTGTGATATGGATGATTTGGTTGAAGTATGATGATGATGTGAATTATCTATTTATGATGATTATATGGATTATCTACTTGTGTGATGATGTCAATTATCTATCTGTGTGTATATAGATAATGAATTGAATTGTTTTAAAATTTAAAACAACTTAGACCTAAAAGATGGCGTTTTGGATTTCGATGAGACCAGGATCGGGTTTCCATATTTGGATATCCAAAACATACATCGATCCAAATTAACAATAGGTTGTGAATCTCAAGTGAAGATGAAGATTCAGAGTGCAAGGGTTATCGTCGTTAACTCTGAGGGTGATTCCAAAATGAGTGTGACGAGATAATGCCTTCGGTTTCGTTCGAAGCCGGAACGAACTTATATGTATTGAATGCTTTTAGAACATCGTCACGTAGACGATGAGCATTCTAAGAGATGTGTTCTCTAAGGGTAGTCGTAGCCTCAAGCCTCATCAACTGAGAATGGCTAAAACATGGGAGATGCAGCAAGGCTAAGTGGTTAGCACCCAAGTAGGACAAGATTTTTCCCTGTCTAGAAGTCCCTTTTATTCGGCTGTGTGGGCAGTTGGAACGCGCACCAACTACGGGGTTATCTTGTTCAGGAGTATCCAGTAAGGGATAGTTCCGGCCTTGTGTTGTAGGGGATTGGGAGTAATCCTCGGTACGGTGATCTAGGCCCCGTACTGTGACGAGCAGTACCCCAGTAGCCCTGCCATTGATGGAAACCAATTCTTTCTACGTGCCCTTACAGTTTTGATTATATTACCCACTCTGTGGCTAGTATGCTGGAACTTAATGAATGCAACAATTTAGGCTATTTTATATTTACTTGAAAACCCTAGACCCTATTACAATATCACTGGATTTCCTATCAAATGTTTTGGTTAGCGTAAGGCAAAAACTTACCCATGTTTATTTATGGGGAGTCTTACATGATACCTTTTGTTCCAAAGGATTTTCAAAGTTAAGAAACTTTAACATATTACTCACACCTGACCCATGTCTGACCTGGAGTTTATCTTTTGTTTTCTTAAACTCTTGGGTACTCGAATTTTTACGAGTAGCCAAGGGATTCAGGTTAGCTTTGACGAATACTGGAGGAGGAATGGAGCAGGAGGCTTCAGCATTTATAGATATATATAGTGTTTGGCTGTGTTGTTCTCTATGTTGTTTTGAGTTGTAATAAATAGACAGGTGTTTATAACTGTCTAGTATGTGCTGTAAATTGTGTAACTCTGATTGATGTGGTACTATGTAATACTTATGTGATTAATATAATTTATTCGTTCCGTTGTTGAGATTCTGGTGTTGTTTCTTTCTTTCTTCTCTATCTTTTCTCTTTTCTATCCCTTTCTTTCTTATTAATGATGCGTCATTCTGTGGAATGAATGGAGGGTCTTTACACACTTAAATCAAGTTCACCGTTAATATTAAATTTAACAATATAAATTTTAAAAATAATTAAATTCTGCGCCCAAATTTTCAAATATTCTTTTATTTCCATTTAATTTCAGGAATATATATATATATATATATAATATATATCATTTCACTCCACTTCTCAGTTTACTCGAAATAATCCAATTTACAGTTTTATATATACTGTCAATAACAAATAGGATGATAATAGGATATGTCAGACAAATAAACATCAAAATCATCTAAAACACCAACCAATAACATCATCATAAATTCCCAGAATTTGAAGCCGTTTTATTTCAAAAATCATTTTGAAATCATACATACATAACCTCTTTTGCACGCCTTATCAAATCTATTCCTTTCCGTTTTCAATTTAATTCATTTAAATCCCATAAGTTAAATCTTAATTTCATCCTGAAATTTTCAATTTCAGATCATAAGTTCAAACTTATTTATCTTGCCCTGAGTTAAATTCCCTATTCGTTCAATCCATTTAACCTTCTCAAATTTAAATTTAATCTTATCAAATTTAAATTTAACCTTCCAAATTTAAATTCCTTATTAATATCATTTCCCGCTTGTAATTTCACAACTTACCTTCATTTGGGTTAAACTTCACATTTTCAGGGGGATTCCAGAATTCGATACCCAGTATTTATTTCAATTCATCTTGAAATCAGATATATCCACATACACACACACACACACATACATACATACATACATACATACATACATACATATATATATATATATATATATCCCATTCACATATCAAGTCACACTTTAAATTGTAAACCATTCTTGTTTATTAATCCAAAATAAATTCATTTACAAACAACTCTTGTCCTAAAACAAAGATTTCTATATTGAAAAATATTCTAAATAATATTACATATTATTTCCTCCAACACTTTGAAACAAATTTTAAAATTTCCAGGACTAGATTTGTAACAACCCGCATATTTTACGATTGTTCATTTATATATTTTATTTAAATATAGCATTGTTTGTCGGATTTTAGTCCGAAATGCAACTTTTAGTAAAATGCCAAATTCGGACTCGATACCACTTCCATTGAGTTCAAAATGGCATTTGCGACCTTTTTGAGCATAAACATTGATATGTTTGGAGTTAGCTTGAATTTCGACATTTTCACTTAGGGCTTTGGGTTTGGGTTTCAGCCCATTAACCCCAACTTAAGACCCAAGTTTCACCCCACTCCTCTTCATCCATTTCATTTCTAATTCCTAACACTTCAAGCTTTAGACAAAAATGGGGGAAGAGAAAAAGATTTAGAATTCCTAAGCCCTATTTCCATTTCAAATCCAAGCCCTAACTCTAAATTCAAAGAGAAGCTATTGGTAAGCATCATCTTCTTCTTCTCCAACTCATTCTACCTTCAATTTCAGAAATTCCTAGACCATAACATAGGAAATGATTTTTTTTAAGCTTAGATTCAAGCTTCTTGGGATGGAATTGAAGAGTGATTGTTCTTTCCTTGCTATATAGCTTCTTTTTCCTTGTTTTTGTGCAAAAGGTGAGATTTTTATCTCACATCTATGTCTATATCTATCTTTGTTGTTAGGTATGAATTCCTAACTTCTATTCCATGTTCATTTACTTTGGATTGAATTAGTTTTATGAATATTCTAATTTTTGGTGTTTTGAAGTCAAATCTTTAAAAATCCTAGCTTGTTGTTTGAACATGTTTTTGGTGATGCATCGAAGAGCCTATAGGGTAGGGATGTCGATTGGCATAAACCCCTAGCGCCCTTTGCTCGTCCGGTCGCGAGTTGGCTTGAGTTTGCTCTTCATTTAGATAGGCTGGAAATGCTGGAAAACAGGCACCAATCGACTGACCCTCTGAGTCTAGTCGAGTGACCTGGAACCCATGAGTTTTTCCAGGCATTGGCCAGTCGACTGTTCTCAGAGTGCCAATCGACTGACCTGCTTGCATTCAGTTTATTTTGCCTATTTACCCTATTTTGCTTGAGATTCCAATTTTTATCGATTCGTGATTATCCGATTTCTTGTTATCATTTACTATTGACTTTGATGACTTCATTTCGGAATTTTTGAGAATGTCCATTTGATGGATTCGATATCGATTTTTATGGCTTTGATTCACGCCTTCGAATGTGAATCTTTGGCGATTGATTATTTCAATAATCATTTCTGTGAGTTGTCACTTTGAAAATATAGAGGTTTTCTATACTAGTAGTAAGTATCAAAACTCTTTCATCAAAACGATTTCAACACTATTTTATTATAAAGCTCGTTATTTAAAACCATTTTCCTACCTATTATTATATACAAACCTTTACCTCACTCGTATGAGAAATCTAATTAAATGGCTTAGTAAAACAAGTGGTATGAAATGCTTATGTTTACTTCGTCGGTTAATTCTTGGATTTGTTCGATTGAAACTCTTGTGACAACTTTCGAGTGCAGATCTACAATTTGTTCGTATATATTTAAGTTAAACCAGTGGTTACGGGACATGAAGCTAAACTCATCAATTTACTAGCTTAGTGTAATTGACACTTCTTGATGATCGATGATGATCATTTTGTGATTTAGACTAGCAATGTGCGATGTCTCTTTGTCTGCGAGGGAGACTAAACCCCGTTTCTGTGGAGCTTCGGCTCAAAATTGGTGGAATAGCGACCCATGGTCTTTGGGCCGTTTCGTGGAGCTTCGGCTCAAAAATCAATGGTTAGCAACCAGGAATAGCTTTCCGTTTTGTGATACACGTGTTGGTGGGCTTTCATGCTCCTGTTTTGTGATAGGCCTCTCTCCCCTTTTTGTGATTTATGGATTTCTATTGATGATTTCTAGGATTTGTGTTTCGCCAATTTTCGTGATTTACATTGATAAGATTTATCAATATTTGTGCATTGGTGAATTTTTGTTTCACTAATTTTTCTGATTGGCATTGATATATTTATCAATATTTGTGGTTTGGTGAATATGGTGAAGAATATGACTTCCTTTTTGGTGCTTTTGAGATAACTGAAGTATTGTATGATTTTGCCGATTTTAAATGTAAACTTTTCATAGTATGGCATTATTGTTATTATAGGTTTTGACATATCTCTTATTCCATCTTATTTTATCTGATATTTATAGCTAGATTGATCCTTTTATTATGTTCTTATTAAATAATACTCAGGCCGGGCCGAGATTTTACAGGTGCTTCTACTTGACTCCTGATCTGGGATCATCATTACCTAACTTTTGTCTAATTGCATTAGATTGGTAGTTTTTGTTGTTACACATATGAGATAGAGACTTCTTATGTATACATATTCTTTTATGTGGCACTTGTATCCATACTTTTATGTTATTGTGGATCTTTTTGACCACTAATTTGATGTGCACTTTCATATGTTATATTCATATCTATTTCTGCCTTTGTGATTGATTTTTGTTATGTTTATTTCTATATTTGTTTCTGAAGTTATCATAGCCAATGTGTGGTAGCTTTGAGTTTGTATCAGCATGTCGGATTGCCTCTTGAAATGAAATGCATGTTATACTATCTGACATATCCGTGCTCGCACAAAACAATTACATGGATGGTCGCTCCTCAATAGCCTTATTCTTTGTGCTAGTTGACGGCATTACTACGCAGTGTCCTTGACTAGCACGAGTCTAGAGGTGGGACATCACAGCTTGGTATCAGAGCCAAACTTCGAAACAATGTAGAATAATTTAACAAGGACCATCGTCCAAAGTCCATCTTAGGAATCGTGCCTTAGGATTTAATTCGAATCTTCGTACTGTCTTATCCTATTTTCTTTTGTGATGCCTTGTTTTATCAATCATTATTGTTTGATATTCATATTGTGAATAACCTTTTTTCTTCTTCTTTCTTTCTTTCTTAAAGAAGAGAAATGGTTAGACCTGGTCATCCCAGCGCCGGTCGATCTAGTGCTACTCTCCAGGATGGAGTATTATGTCTGCACAACAACTTCTAGATCTAGTAAAAAATGCTCAGGATGCCGGACCCATTCCAGGGCCTACTCACCCAAAATCCGAATTTCGACACCCCTGCAGTGATTAAACAAATTTGGGTGGAAAGCCATTCAGGGGTTGCGGGGGCGTTACGAAGTCCAAGCTTGGCTTACAACATGCGATCACATCTTTTATCGCATGAATCTTATTGATCTTCATCGAGTCCAAGTGGCTTCTAGCATGCTCCAAGAAAGAGCATTAGATTGGTATGAGCTTCTTTTTTTCGAAATTGTTGAAGCGAATTTTAATTGGGAGCAATTCCGGGAAAGATTCGAATCATAGTTTGTGCCGGAAGCTGAAAAAGCGACTTTGGCCCGTTATTTTATTGACCTTATTCAAGGTGAATCTTCTGTGACGGAATATGTCGCATCTTTCGAATCTCTTTCTAAATACGGGGTTGAGAACATTAATACCCCATTGAAGAAGAATCAAAGATTTGTCTATGGCTTGAATGAAAATCTCAAGAAGCCATTACTTATGAAACTGGAAGTTTCTTTTGACCAACTTATTGATACCGCTCTTCGACTTGAAGAGGAAGAAAAGGAAAGTGATGTTGAATTTGTGGGTGCCAAACCAAACTTCAACTAACAACAAGAGGAGGCCTAATAAGTTCAACGGTCCCTATCCCAACAAGAAAGGGAAGCAATCAACTAAAGTAGCAAGGACTCCAACCTTTAGTGGAGGGCAATGCAATAATTGTGGTTCTAAGGACCAATATGCTAATAAGTGTTCAAAGCCCCTTGCTTGTCGCTGTTGCAAAAGTTCGGTTCATTATATATCTACATGTCCCAAACTTCAGGGCAAGAAGGAGGGAAAGCTAAATGTCGTATAAGCTCCTAGTAACACTTCTCGTGGTCAAGGTATTTCTCATTCTATCCTTGATGGCATTATTATGTTTCATGATCAACCTATTCGAGTTCTTTTTGATACGGGTGCGTCCTATTCTTTTATATCAAAATAACTTGTTGATACTTTTTCTTTGAGTTTTATGGCTTTAATGACTTCTTTCAGAATTGTGAATCCAGTTGGTGGATCTACAAGTGCTTTGTAAAGATGTCGAGGTTATTTTATGTGATTTTCCTTTCCGAGTCGATTTGCATGTCATACGTTTCTTGGGCTTCAGAATGATTTTGGGAATGGATTGGATTAACAGTTATGAAGCCCATATCTTTTGTCTTGAGCGGACTATTCATCTCCAACATCCTCAATCTATTAAGCAGACTTCTATTGTTCTTAAAGATTCAGATTCCAACTTGGCAGCATCTTTATATTATTTAAATCTTCGTGATGATGATAATGATGATGAGGAGGATGTCATTTCTCTTATTCACGTTGCTCATGAATTTTCCAACATATTTGATCCCGTTTTAGGATTACCACCTAAGCGAGCAATTGAGTTTAGAAACAATCTACTCCCTGGAGCTCTACCTATCACTCGTACTCCTTATTGTATGTCCAATAAAGAAAATGAGGAGATGCGCAAACAATTATCCGAATTAGAGACGAAGCAGTTTACTCGTTCTAGTTCCTCTCCTTGGGGAGCTTCAGCTATTTTTGTGAAGAAATCCGATGGTACACTTAGGCTTTGCATTGACTATCGCAAGCTTAATGATCTTACTATCAAGAATAAATATCCTTTACCTTGGATTGATGATTTATTCGACCAACTTAGAGGTGTTAAAGTCTTTTCACAATTAGACTTAGCAACCGGTTTTCATCAGCTTCGTATTGCAGAGGATAACATTCCTTTGACATCATTCCGTACTCGTTATGGATCGTATGAATGGCTTGTTATGCCATTTGGTTTAACGAATTCTCCGGCTTATTTCATTGACCTTACGAATCGTGTTTTCAAAGACTTCCTCGATCAGTTTGTTCTTATCTTTATAGATGATATTCTTGTTTATTCTAAAACCGAGGAGGAGCATGAAAAGCATCTTCGGGTTGTGTTGGAAACTCTTAGGAGTAATCAAATGAAATAAAAAATTTCTAAGTTCCACTTTTATCAATCTCGTTTGAAATTTCTTGGTCATATCGTTTCTGAATCGGAATTTCCGTGGATCCTTCAAAGATTGAAGCGATTCAAAATTGGAAGAGAATGGAGAGTGTTACGAAAATCCATAGCTTTCTTGGATTGGTGGGTTATTACCGTCGTTTCATAAAAGACTTTTCAAAAATTTCTGTGCCTCTTACTAGTTTGACAAAGAAGGGAGTTAAGTAATTTGGTCGGACAAATGTGAAACTTCCTTTCAGAAATTAAAAGAATTCCTTTCCGATGCTCCTATCCTTGTAATTCCCGAAGGGAATCAAGATTTTATTGTTTATACCGATGCTAGTCATGTTGGTTTGGGAGCCATTCTTATGCAAAGAGAACGCGTCATTGCTTATGCTTCTAGGCAATTAAAGCTAGCCGAGACTAGATATGCCACTTATGATTTAGAGCTCGTGGCTATTGTTTTGCCCTTCGAATTTGGCGTCATTATCTTTTGGGAGAGAAATTTACTCTCTATACCTATCATAAATCTTTAAAGTATTTATTCTCTCAAAAGGAACTTAATTTGCACCAACAACGTTGGCTCGAATTCCTTGCATCTTATGATCTTGATATTCTTTACACCCACGAAAAGGGAAATCATGTTGCCGATGCCATTAGTCGTAAGCAACAAGCGGTTGTTTCTATGATGATATCTGAATGGAATGATCTCGGGATTTTGTCCACTTGTGAGATTCGAGATCATGAATCCAATTTATGTTCATCTCTCGTTTTATATAGCCTTGAGGCTCATCCTTCTCTTTTAGGCCGCATTCTTGAAGCTCAAAAGCTAGATTCCGAATTGGCTCTTATTAGCCAAAGTTGTAGGGATAAAATTAATGTTGAAGGTTTGGTAGACTTTGATATTGATGCTCGCGGCGGCATTCGAAAATTTGGTAGACTTATCGTGCCAAATATTAGTGATCTTCGTAAAGACATTTTAGAAGATTCTTATCGTTCTAAATTTACCATTCATCCCGGTAGTAGTAAAATGTACGCGGATATGAAGCGACTTTATTATTGGGATGGAATGAAATTCGATATTGCTAACTTTTTTAAGCGTTGCATGACTTGTCAACTCATTAAGGCCGAGCATCGAACGCCCGGCGGGTTATTGCAACCTTTGGACATTCCAATTTGGAAGTGGGATCAAATTTCCATGGACTTTATTGACGGCCTTCCCCGTTCTCGATCGGGTCATGATAGCCTATGGGTGATAGTTGATAGACTTACTAAATCCGCCCATTTTATTCTCGTCCGGTCTAATCGGACCATACCTCCTTTGGCCAAACTCTTTATTAAAGAAATTGTTAGATTACATGGAATTCCTACTTCTTTTATTAGTGATCATGATCCATTGTTTACTAGTGGATTTTGGAAGAGTCTTCAAAAAGCTGTAGGAACGAAGCTTAATTTTAGCACCGGTTATCATCCTCAGCCTGATGGACAAACCGAGGTGTGAATCAAACTCTTGAAGAGTTTCTTCGTGCATGTGTTCTTGATTTTGGTGGAAGTTGGGAAGATCGTATTTCTCTTGTTGAGTTTTCTCTAGTAATAGCTTCCAATCTAGCATTGGTATGGCACCTTTTGAGGCATTCTTTGGAAGGCCATGCCAATCTCCTTCTCGTTGGCTTGAGGCTGGTGAGAAGCTGGTTTTTGGTCCAGACTTTATTCGTGATTCCACAGAAAAGATTGAGCTTATGTGCCATAGGATGAAAGAAGCTCAAAGTAGGCAAAAATCCTATGCCGATAACCGAAGAAGGAAATTAGAATTTTTTGTGGAAGATTTTGTGTTTATTCAAGTTTCACCTATGAAGGGTGTTGTACGTTTCAGTCGATCGGGAAAATTAGCACCTCGATATGTTGGTCCATTTCTCATCACCGAACGTATTGGTTCTGTGGCTTATCGCCTTTTATTACTGGCTCAGTTTTACGCTATTCATGATGTATTTCACGTTTCTCAACTGTGGAAATGCCTTAGGGGTTCCAATTCTATTCATGAGCCATGTGTTGTGGAAGAAATTGAAGTTTCGCCTATTTGACTTATGAGCAGCATCCTATTCATATCATTGCATCAGAGGTAAAACGCCTTCGAAATAAAGATGTTCCTCTTGTGAAAGTTCAATGATCTTCAAATCCTAAGGATTTTTCTTGGGAATCCAGAATATTCATCGAGCGAACACATCGGGACTTACTCTCTTGAGCTTCTTGAGGTGAACTTCTTATTTCAAATTTCTTTTGTGTTAATATGCTTTTATGGTTATTACCCTTTATATTTTCTTGTTAAGTATTACGAGGACGCAATTTCTTTAAGGAGGGGAGTCTGTAGCAACCTGCATATTTTACGGTTATGTGTTTAAATATAGCATCGTTAGTCGGATTTTAGTTCGGAATGCTACTTTTTGCAAATAGCCGAATTAGGAATCGATACCACTTCCATTGAGTTCAAAATGGTGTTTGCGACCTTTTTGAGTATAAACATTGATATGTTTGGAGTTAGCCTGAATTTTGACATTTTCACTTAAGGCTTCGGGATTGGGTTTTAGCCCATTAACCCTAACTTGAGACCCAAGCTCCACCCCACTCCTCTTCATCCATTTCATTTCTAATTCCTAACACTTTAAGCTTAGATAAAAATAGGGGAAGAGAAAAACAATTAGAATTCCTATGCCCTAGTTCCATTGCAAATCCAATCCCTAACTCCAAATTCAAAGAGAAGCTATTGGTAAGCATCCTCTTCTTTTTCTCCAACTCATTCTACCTTCAATTTCAGAAATTCCTGAACCCTAACATAGGAAATGTTTTTCTTTTAAGCTTAGATTTAAGCTTCTTGGGGTGGAATTGAAGAGTGATTGTTCTTGCCATGCTCTATAGCTTCTTCTTCCTTGTTTTTGTGCAAAAGGTGAGATTTTTATCTCACATCTATGTCTATATCTATCTTTGTTATTAGGTATGAATTCATAACGTCTATTCCGTGTTCATTTACTTTGGATTCAATTGGTTTTATGAATTTTACAATTTTTGGTGTTTTGAAGTCAAATCTTTAAAAATCCTAGCTTGTTGTTTAAACATGTTTTTGGTGATGCAACGAACAGCCTATATGGCAGGGTTGTCGATTGGCATAAACCCCTAGCGCCCGTTGCTCGTACGGTCGCAAGTTGGCATGAGTTTGCTCTTCATTTAGATAGGCTGGAAATGCTGGAAAACAGGCACCGGTCGACTGACCCTCCGAGTCCAATCGACTGACCTGGAACCCGGGAGTTTTTCCAGGCATTAGCCAGTCGACTGTTCTCAGAGTGCCAGTCAACTGACCTGCTTGTATTCAGTTTATTTTGCCTATTTAGCCCATTTTGCTTGAGATTCCAATTTTTATCGATTCGTGATTATCTAATTTCTTGTTATCATTTTATATTGACTTTAATGAATTCTTTTAGGAATTTTTGAGAATATCCATTTGATGGATTCGATATCGATTTTTATGGCTTTGATTCACGCCTTCGAATGTGAACCTTTGGCGATTGATTGTTTCTACAATCATTTCTGTGATTTATCACTTTGAAAATATAAAGGTTTTCTATACTAGTAGTAAATATCAAAACACTTTCATCAAAACGATTTCAACACTATTTTATTACAAAGCTCGTTATTTAAAACCATTTTCCTACCTATTAATATATACAAACCTTTAGCTCACTCATATGAGAAATCTAATTAAACGGCTTAGTAAAACAAGTGGTATGAAACGCATGCGTTTATTTCGTCGGTTAATTCTTGGACTTGTTCGATTGAAACTCTTGTGTCAACTTTCGAATGGAGATCTTCAATTTGTTCGTAAATATTTAAGTTAAGCCATTGGTTATGGGACATGAAGCCAAACTCATCTATTTACTAGCTTAGTGTAATTGACACTTCTTTATGATCGATGATGATCATTTTTTGATTTAGACTAGCAATGTGCGATGTCTCTTTGTCTGCGTGGGAGACTAAACCCCATTTCTGTGGTGCTTCGGCTCAAAATTGGTAGGGTAGCGACCCATGGTCTTCGGGCTGTTTTGTGGAGCTTTGGCTCAAAAATTGATATTTAGCAACCTTGGAATACCGTCCGTTTTGTGATACACGTGTTGGTGGGCTTTGATGCTCCCGTTTTGTGATAGGCCTCACCCCCCCCCCCTTTTTGTGATTTCTAGATTTCCATTGATGATTTCTAGAATTTGTTTTTCGCCAATTTTCGTGATTTAAATTGATAAGCTTTATCAATATTTGTGCATTGGTGAATTTGTGTTTGACTAACTTTTTCGATTGACATTGATATATTTATCAATATTTGTGGTTTTGTAAATATGGTGAAGAATATGACTTCCTTTTTGGTGCTTTTGAGATAACTGAGGTATTGTATGATTTTGCTGATTTTAAATGTATACTTTCATAGTATGGCATTATTGTTATCATAAGTTTTGACATATCTCTTATTCCATCTCATTTTATCTGATATTTATAGCTAGACTGATCTGTTTATTATTTTCTTATTAAATAATACTAGGGTTGGGCCGAGATGTTACAGGTGCTTCTGCTTGACTCCTGATCTAAGATCATCATTGCCAGACTTTTGTCTAACTACATTAGATTGGTAGTTTTTGTTGTTACACATTTGAGACAGAGACTCCTTAATGTATACATATTCTTTTGTCTAGCACTTGTATCCATTCTTTTGTGTTATTGTGTATCTTTTTGACCGCTACTCTGATGTACATTTTCATGTGTTATATTCATATCTATTTCTGCCTTTGTGATATGGATATCTGTGACAGATCTGTGTTATGTTTATTTCTGTATTTGTTTCCGAAGATATCATAGCAAATGTATAGTAGCTTTGAGTTTGTATTGGCATGTCGGATTTCCTCTTGAAATGAAATTCATGTTCTACTATCTGACATATCGTTGCTCGCACAAAGAAATTACATGGATGGTTGCTCCTCAATAGCCTTATTCTTCGTGCTAGTTGACGGCATTACTCCGTAGTGTCCTTGACTAGCGTGAGTATAGAGGTGGGGCATCATAAAATTCAAAACTTCACACTTAAGATCCAATTTTAATTTCATTTTAATTTTATAAGTCACACTTATAAATTCAACTTATAACATTTCACTCTGTTTCTTCATTGTTTATTCCATCATAAACATCCCTTTATTTAGAGACAACAACAATTTTTATGATAATAACCTATATTGTCATATCTAGAAACCAAACATACCATACATTTCATCATAATTTCCTGAAAGGATTATCTAAAATAAAGTCAGGATAAACTTATTCCATTTTCAAAACAATTTGAAAAAAACATTCCCAAAATCTTCGGGACTTAAAATTCTGTTTTGAGTCTATTTTAGCTTAGCTCATTTGCCTAAGTTATCCCTGTCAAATTTCCATTGGTTATATATATGTTAACGCTAAAATTTATAATTTTATTTGATTATAATAATTACATCCAATCCACTTGATATAATAATTTAGAAAAATTATTGCTTTATATATCAAAATATAATCTTATTTAAAAATTATTTTAAAATTGTGTAACGACCCGCCTTTTTGGATAGTTTAAACCGATGATCAAATACACATGCTGATTCCAAACTTTTCAAAAGGGCAGATGGTTATTGGGGTAAATAAGAAAAGAAGATGAAAGAGAAATAAAAGAAAGGAAACAACACAGAATCTTGCAGCGGAACGATAAAATATAATAATCAAATAAACAGTTCATGAAGCTGTTTACTCTACTTTGACAATTATTTATACAACATTTATCAGAGTTATACATATACAACAGAACAATTAAAATAATGCAGCAGATGGCATGATGCAAGGGTAATAATAGTAATAGTATACCAAATCTTCGTCTTCATCCTCCAGAATAGATCTTCAAAAATCTGAAAAACTCAGGACCGACCCGAGCGTAACGAAAAGACAAAACACTCGGGTCAGGACTAAAATATCCTTATGAAAGTTAAATCAATCGTAAATAAATATGAGTGTAACGGCGTCAGAGATGTTTACGGGGTTTGACATCTCATATCCAGTGTCAAGTGCATGCAATAACTCAAGAGATGTTATGGGATTTTCCATCTCTTAAGGATCCGTTAAACTATCTACTATGTAGTACAATACGCTAAGTAGATAATGCCTATCAGTAATATAAAGTATCAAAATAGCGTTAAGGCGTTACCATAATCCCCCTTAACACATTTTATAATGCCATAGTCTATACAGCACCGTAAGCCCCACCGTAAATCCGTGGTTATCAGAGGGTACCCCATAGGTATAACACAAAACATAACATAGTGATCGCGAATAGGATAATCAGTATGACAAGGTACATGAGGCGATACCAACTAGGATACTAGTAGTTGCGTGATCCGGACTGATGTTGAGCATAGCCAGCAGCTGCCCCAACACCGCGAAACAACACTCCCAAATCAAGGGGTGCACCCAAATCGAATCACAAATGTAATAGATATGGTATCGAAGAAGTGTGTCCGCTAGAGATGGCGAACCTCAATGGCCCGACGCGGCTCCTGTTTTAGTCATGTCGGGGGTCATCCAATATCGTTCTCTTTCTTCAGTCAACGCGTTCACCAAACCATCCACTTCATTCTGGATCAACACTCCACGTATAATAGTTATTAAAGTGGTTTTCGGTATCGACAGAGAGTATGTCCATATCCGATCCCGGTCTCTTTAATAACTACGTATTATACACCGGTGGCTCTTTTATATTTCAAATCGATTCATAATTGATATCAAAATATCATATTCGCTTCAAAAATCAAGTCCATTCAAATATCATCGTATCTATTCAAATGTAAGATTCCGTTTCAAAAATCATTTTTCGCATCAATATCTCATTTCGATTTCAAAATTATTTCGAATTTCAATTTAGGTTGCAACTTCATTTAACCCAATTCGTATTTAAATTCAAGATTTAAACATAAACATTTCACCTTATTGACCAGCTTGAAATTTTAGAAAAATAGTTTAAGTAGTTTTAAAAGTAGTTTAAATAATTAAATAGTTAAAAATACTTAAAATCTTTAAATGGGTTTCAAATAGACAAATTTATTTAAAATAATTTAAATTGGGTTAAGTAGGTTTAAAATAGATTAAAATAGTTTAAGTATTTAAAATGATTTATATAACCGAGAAATTTGGAAACAAAATGAAACGTCTTCAAAACCAAACCATTTCAATTATAACTACCCAATTCAAATCAATTTCAATTTCCATTCTTCCGATTCAATTTCGATTTCAATTCAAATCAATGTCAACTTTGACTTCAAATTTATTCAATTTCACATTCACCTTCAATTAATTCAATTTTAATTTATATCGATTTGGAGCTTGATTTTCAAAATATCAATTTATAACACTTAACAAAATTATCCTTCAATGTTCAAATTTAAATCCAAATTTCAAATATGATTCAATTCCAAGCTCATTTCAAAATATCACTTTTATATCGCTTTTACGTAGTAATACTCAAAGTTCGAAATAATGTTCAATCTTTAAAACAAATAGATTTTTCGAAATTCAATCATATCCCAATTTTTATTCTCAAAGTCTCAACTTAATTTATTTAACAAATTTCTTTAACCAAAATTTATTTCAACATTCCAAACTCAATTTTTCGATAAATTCAATTTCTATAAATTGATTTCTATAAATTGATTTCTATTTATAACTTTTAAATCAAAACATTAAATAAAATTCAAATCGACGATTTTAAAAATTATTAATTTAGCCAATCTGGTGTCCGTATATAATTTTCTATCCTATGGCCAAGTGATTAGTTATTCCAATTAAATGTCGGGGATGAATATATATCACTTAAACCAAATCACAGTGTCATATGTATGCATAACAGTATATATAAGCAAATAAACATCCAAATATTTAAATATCAACCAATAACATCCATCAAAATACATCATCCAATAGACAATACAATTCATGGCAATTTCATAGTTATCAATGTCAGGTAATTTAATCGCAAATCAATTTCAATTTCAATTTAACTGTCAATTAAATTTTCAACGGTTAATTCAAATGACAATCTATATGGCAACTAAATTTTATCAAACAATGACAAATAAAATCATAACACTTCATAATGTAAAATTTAACTAGCATAAAGATATTTAGTACGTTGTGAGCGTTATAAAACACTCACCTTGATTTCAATGTAGTTCCAGCATTTTGTTTCAAATAAAATTAAACGTGCGTTTAATTTTACCCAAAATTTTCACTAGCTCCAAACGACTCCAATCCATTCCATTGCGTAGTGCTCGTCAATACGATTGCAACGTAATTCGTTTCGTCCAAATCGGACCTCGTATGAAAGAGTTATGATATTTTGAAGTTAATACAAATTTAATTACAAATTAAATTCAACTTTTATTTTATTTTTTTATTTTTTTACCCAAACTCACATCTGCCATCCATTCTGCAATTCCTGATCGTGGCCGCCCATCTACTTCTTCTTCACGTTCGATCGTGCCCAGGGTTTCAAGAACCCATAGTCGCCGTTTTCATCGAATAAATGCTCCAACATCGTCGAGCTATACGACGATCAACGATAGTCGTTGCACTTGCCTAGCCTAGCTCCACACCAGCCAGAAGAGCACGAAGCTCGGCTTCCCCTCCTTGTTGAAAAACGTGCGTGAACAGAGGGTAAACGCGACTATCCCTTGCCTCCAAATGATGACGATAGCAAAAACTGATCGTTGGATGTATTCGTCTCTCCACCCTCTACGTTTTTGTAGTTGAAAACATTTCGTAATTCCTTACGGATTTTGAGAAAATAGAGAAAGAGGATGCACAAAATTTTGGCCATTGGAAGATAACTGGCGGCTAGCTTAGAAATTAGGGTTAGGGTTTAGTTGTTGGCAAATGTGAATTGTGTAGGTGCTTTTATAGAAAATATTCCAAATTACTATTCATCCCAAAATTTCCGAACTCCGATTTACGCACGGTGACCGGCATTTCTAGGGTTTATCCCGCGTTCCGGGCACAATGGAGTATGTTTCAGAAGCTAATTCGATCGTATGTGCGAGTTACGGAAATAAACGATCAAATTTAAATTAAACCGATTAAACGAATTTCTATTCGTTTTGGCTTCCCCGGACAAACGTTAAATCCGATTGACATAAAATTTGAAATCTTACAATAATATCATATTACGAATCCGATGAAACTGGTTTCATCGAAATTGGAGACTGTTTGAAAAATGACTATTTTAACTCGTCAATTAAATACTAAAATATTCAATTTTCAGAATTTAACTTTTAATTCGATTTTAAAGGTTCTACAACATCATTCTAACTTTAATATGATAAAATAAAATTTACAAATCATTTTTAATCATATTAAACCCGTTATTCAATTATCTAATAAATTCCAATTTTAAAATCTTATTAACTCTATTATAATCCCGATATAACTTACATTCACTTTGGAAACCAATTTGAATCATATTAAATCAAATTTCCATTATTCACTCTATTTTCATATATTAAATTTCAATATTAAATTAATCATATCAAATTCGGAATTTAATTATTCAAACATTTGTAATATTAAATTCAAACGAATTTGATTATTCTTAAATCACTATCTTTTGAAATATTCAAAACGAACTTATGAGATTTAACCTTTAAACTAATTCAAATTATAGCACAACCATTTCCATTAATCAGTTATCCAATTTCCGTTATTCAATTATTCAATAAGTTTCCAAATATTAAATTTAAACAATTTCGATTATCCAATAATTCATTATCTTTTAAAATATTGAAATCGAACTTATAAGATTCAACCTTTAAAACCAATTCACAATTTAGAACACTATTTTCATTTTACAGTTATTCAATTATTCAATAAGTTTTAAATATTTAATTTAAACAATTTACCTGTTCAATATTCGACGGATTTCTATATTGGATTTTTAAATAAAAATTTCATTATCAGTTAATTTACTATATTACATCAAATGAATTCCACATTATTATTTAACTACAGTTAGAGATAATGCACTTAACTAATATATAAACTTTCATTTCAATTGCAATTGGTTCACAAACTCAATTCGACTAACTAAATGAATAGGTAACTTAAATAATTATCACCGTTAACTTTTAATTACTTATAAGTTTATTATTTACAAACAAGTGTCACAATTACCTATACAATACAAATTCATTCAATTACATTTGACTACATATTATTTCAATTGATTTGGGATTCCATTCAATTCATAAATAATTAACTTAGATAAAATTTGTTGCATTTCATTCTAGTTATTATTACCATACATAAATTAAAAAAAAAATCTAACCTTAAATCACGAAATCTTATCAAATTAGCTATTTTAATTATCGAAAATTTACGGGTCGTTACATTCTCCCCCCCCCCTCAAAACTTTTCGTCCCCGAAAAGGAAAAAGAAGGGAAAGGAACTAACTATAGAATTCAACATTAGATATATTTTATTCAAAGTTACCAACTTATAAAACAATGAAATTCCATTTATAAAGTCATAAATACACTTCCACTAAGTTACTCTGAACGGCTTTCTAGCTGTAAAAGTTAGTTATCAAACAAGTTATAAAAATTTTAAAACTCGAAAATTTTCTAACACCCGAATTTACGGAAAAATTCGGCAGAGTCTCCTTTGCGCGGCTCGATTGGAAAAAAAGTGACAGTATATATATCACAAATATACATCTCATCAAGTGATGAGGCATCCCGCAAGGAAAAAAGTTTAAAAGTACGGTATGTAATCCGAGATATGTACCTTATATCACTACAAGAAAACGGTCTTTCTACAACGGGCAATGCCACTGCAAAGGGAAACGTGATTTCCGACGGTTGAAAACCGTCGGCGGCCGTCGGAGGCCGTCGGAGGCCGTCGGAAAAAGCCGTCGGAAATAACGGCGTCGGGGAGCAGTACTCCCGAAGGCTACCGACAGGGGCTGTCGTACAGATTACCGACGGCTTCCGACAACTACCGGCGGTTTCCGACGGCTTCCGTCGCCCGTCGGAAGCCGTCGGAAACCGTCGGAAATCTGAAGCTACAGACCGCCGGGAATCGTCGTTAGCCGACAGAAATTTCGACCTGTAAGGCGTCGGGAGCCGTCGGGAGCCGTCGGAAATCTGCTGTTTTTTTTTAAAAATCTGCTGCAAATAGAGCCTTCCAATCACATTTCTCTTCCAAACACTACAATATCAATACTGCACAATCCAATAAACAATAATCCAACCAAACATGCAAACCAATACTCCAAAATATTCAATAAACACAGAAATAAACAAAATTAGAATAAAAATAAAATACAAAATATACATAACATTCCAACATTAACAATAGTCCTAACAATAACTGTTCTATCAATCATGCATATCCTGATACAGCTACAGAACCAAGTGTATTATACATAATTATACATATCAACATTTAATTGTTCCATCTACCAAATCATTCTAAACTAAAACAAAACATACCTGCACGAACGAATCATAAAGCAATGAATCAATCTGCTCCAGATCCAGAGCCAGCCGATGAAGGGAAGCGGCCACCAAACTGCTGCATGTACTCAAATAACTGTGCCGTCTGCATGGCCTGTTGGCGTTTCTGCTCCTCCAACTGCTGAACTCTAGTCTGCAATTCTTCTATACATGCTAGCTCGCTCTGAGGTCTACTCCGTCGTCCCCTACTCTGACTACTGGACTGCAATAAATGAAAAATAAATAAAATCAAAGTTTATTGTTTTGAAAAGGTAAAAATATCATATTTTAAGTATTTTAAGAAAAAGTAAATTATTTACCGCTAAATTGCCAAATCCGTATCGTCGACCATGCTCTGGTGGACTCATAACGGACTCAAAAATAATGTCCTCTTCATCGGTCGTCATCTGCTCTCGACCCGTATCAGAAAGGAGTTTCTGTCGCTGCTCCATAAACATCTCCTGCATTGACAAATTAATAATATCATATCTTATTTTATAATAATTTGACAACTAAAACAATTACTAATACTGAATAAAATGAAATATGCTTACATGGCTTTTACTGGATTTATCGTCCTGCCATGTGTACGAAACAGTCCCGTCTGGATTAACATGCTCGACAGCATGCGTACGGGTGAACACGTCCATATAGCTGACAGGACTATGTGCCTCGGCTTCCTGAAGTTGATTGTTACATACAATTATTATACATTTAAAATCATATAGCATAAACTATTTACATTTATTATTCAGTAGATTTACCAACTCCTGCTAATACTGCTGAAACGACTTCGATCCTCCGCGATGAGTGACGGGATTCTTATTTCTATTTGCAGAGTTTCTATCCGACTCTGCCTGTACATTCAAAATTTGATACATTATTTTCCAATCACGTTAAATTAATAATTCAAAAAAAATTAGTATACTTGCGTTCGCCTCGTCCGTCTCCCAGTAGCTCAACCAAGCTTGCCACACGCTCTCCCCCATCCACCGTGGTCTCTTCCCGGATTTCTTAACCTCGGATATCGTGTCCCTGTAGTTCTTTCGCATCTTCCTCATCCAGTATGCTCGTGCTAGCTGCATATCATCTGTCTGGATGTCTATCTCAGCCTGTGTTAAAAAAAGATTACACTTTAAACGATAAACGGTAGAAAAACGACAAAAACGAATTAAAAATGGAAAACATAAAAATTACACATACTAGGACATCCTGCCATATGCACTCTATGATGTGCGGAGGGATGGTATCCCACTTCGGCTAGCACGCACTCATCCTACTACGATATGCTGCTCTGGAGACGTCCAGCACTACCTTAGTGGGTAGTAGCTCGAACCCCCTGTTTTTAAGTACGATACAGATAAGTACGTACGTATAGTATAGAAAAAATAAGATGATGAATAAAATTTAATTTTTACCCATCTGCTTTGGGGACTAACGATACAACTGGACGCTGTGGCGCTTGCGATGGGCCACTACCATCGCCTCCTGAAGAACGGGAAGAGCTCCTCCCTCTATGTGACATAATGATAAACCTGTGACGTTTACACATCATTATATAAGAGAATAAAAACATGATAATGAAATATATTTCATTTGAAAATGACATCAACGGTATAAATTGCTTAATTATAATGACTGAAATGGAAATAGAAATGTAAGTTTGTTATACCTGATTCATAATGGGTGTACTCTTCCTACGATAAGCAGAGTTCATTGCATTTTTAATAAAAATTGCTAAATAAATGACAAATTGAAATAACATAAAACAATAGTAAACGGATTTAGTTTCATAGTTACATCAATTTCATAATACATCAAGAATTCAACATAGTTACATCAATTGCAAAAAAACAGATTCAAATTTATATCAGTCATCATCGTCTTCTGATTCAGATTCGGTCTCGTTTTCGATGATATTTTCCTCTGCACTGTCAAACGCTTCTACCAAAACATTTGATTCATCGATCAAAGGACCAAAATCTGTATGATTGTCTGTAATTATTATTTCGTTATTTTTCTCAAGATCTACCTGATAAGCTTGTTCGTCCGGAATATTCTTCCCATCGAATGTGAATCTGGCCTTTGTTTTAAAAACTGCAGACCAATCTGCTTTATCTCTTTTTAGAGACGGATAAGGAGCGTAATAAACTTGCAATGCTTGTTTGGCTAGTACAAAAGGATCATACTTGTGATAGTGCGATGTATGCTTTATTTCGATAAGATTATAATCCTTGTGCACATTAACTCCAGAACCTGGAACATTGCTAAACCAATTGCATCTAAATAGAAACACCTCCTCCGCGGGTCTTGAGAAATATGTCAGTTGCAAAATTTGTGTTAGAACGCCATAAAAATCATTTAAATGGTTTTCTGGATCGTCACTACCTTTAACAAATACACCAGTATTATTTGTTAATTTTTCTGCACCGTATTCTTTGGTGTTAAATTTGTATCCATTGACGAAATATATTGGATATGTCTTGACCACTCTTTTTGGTCCCATTGCGAGATGTTTCAACCCTTCGTCAACAACACAATTTTTCGGCTCATAAACGTAATTTGAAAACCAATGGGAAAATTCTTTACTGAGATCTTCATTCGGATGTTCCCGTTCATAAACACTGTTTATATAAACAAATTATTACATTAGGTTATACACGCGCATGCATTACAGAAAAGAATAAAACGAAAATTATTATTTTAGATTACCTAACAAACGGTGCAACCTCGGCACAATTTAGAAGAATATAAGTGTGTGCTACACGAAGATCTCTATCGTCTAGCCATATTTCCACACGTTTTCCAAAATGCCGACCATGTTGTCTAAAAATAGATAACATTGCTTGAGAGGACTCTTGTTCGTCGCCTTCATCATTACGAGGAACACTTTGAAATGAAATATTCACATGGTCACTGAAATAGTGAGAGAAAAAGAACGAAGCTTCTTCTTCGATGTAAGATTTACATATCGAACCTTCAACTCGTGCTTTTTGTCTCACTTTTTTCTTCAAATGATTCAAATATCTATGCAAAATTAATTTATATTAACTTCATCTTTCAAATGCAATTAAATTACGTTATAACATATTACATACCTCTCAAATGGATACATCCATCCGTATTGGACATGACCTCGAAGTCGTGCTTCAGATGGAAGATGAACAGGTAAATGTTCCATCACATTAAAAAAACCTGGCAGAAATATTTTCTCCAATTTGCAAAGCAATATAGGAATGTCCACTTCAAGTTTACGTAAACGTTGCACTTTTAAAGTAGTCGAACAAAGCTCTTTGTAAAACATACTAAGCTCCGTTACTACCTTCCAAACTTTTAACGGCAGTAGTTCTTTGAACATAACGGGAAATAAATTTTCCATCATTATGTGACAGTCGTGACTTTTCATTCCTCTCAATCTACCATTTTTAAAGTCAACACATCTACGAAGATTTGATGATATCCCATCAGGAAATCTTAACCCTTCCACCCATTTTAACACAGCTTTAACTTGATTATTATCTAATTCGTAACAAGCTTTTGGTTTTTTACTGTCATTTGGTTTCATATGAAGCTCGGGACGTTTGCATAATTCTTCTATATCACGTCTTGATTTCAAATCATCCTTCGTCTTCCCTTTCACATTCAAAATTGTGTTAAACACATTATCAAACACATTTTTCTCATTGTGCATCACATCTATGCTATGGCGAAGCAGAAGATGTTTCCAATACGGCATCTCCCAAAAAATAGTTTGTTTGCACCAGTTATGAAAACCTGATTTGCCTTCAATTTCTGTTTGCTCCCCCGTTTCATATATCTTTGGATAGTCCTTAACAAGTTCATATATGTCTTCGCTTGACCATATCGTCGGTGGTTGTCTGGTTTCTACTCTATTAGGTAAAAAGTTTTTCTTGTCTCCTCTGAAGGGATGATTTACATGGAGAAAATATCGATGACAGTCAAACCATGAAATTTTCTTACCATGAGGTAAAGAAAACGCTCATGTTTCATCCATGCAATATGGACATGCTAGACGACCGGCAGTACTCCATCCCGAAAGCATTGCATAGGCAGGAAAATCACTTATAGTCCACAACAAAGAAGCAAACATACGAAAACTTTTCTTCTTTGACACGTCGTATGTTTCTACTCCTTCGTTCCATAGTATTTTTAACTCCTCAATCAACGGTTGTAAATATACATCGATTCCTTGTGTCGGATCGTCGGGGCCAGGAACGACAACAGTAAGAAACATATATTGCGTTTTCATGCACATCCATGGAGGTAAATTATACGGTGTGACGATAATGGGCCAGGATGAATATTTAGAACCAAATTGAGAAAATGGAGAAAAACCATCCGTACATAATCCTAATCTAACATTTCGACTCTCCGCTGCAAAATTTGGATATGTTTTATCGAAACACTTCCATGCTTCTCCATCGGCCGGATGTGTCAACGTACCCTCTTCCTCCGTTCTCAGCTATGCCACCTCATATTAGACGCAGTTACAGAAGATGCATATAATCTTTGAAGTCTTGGAGTTATGGGTAAGTAGTGCATACGCTTGTACGGAACTTCCTTACCCTTCTTTTTTCTTGGTTTGTATCTCTCCTGGTTACAAACTTTACAATTTCTAAGGTTTGCGTCTTCTTTCCAAAACAACATGCATCCTTTTAAACATGTATCTATTTTCTGATACGGTAAAGCAAAAGCCGACATAAGTTTTTTAACTTCGTAGTGATTTTCACACATTAGATTATCGGGCGGCATATGTCTTTTTGCAGCTTGTACAACAGCCGTAAACCCAGCTTCAGTGATGTTGTATTTTGACTTCATCGTAATGTATTCTGCGATTACTGACAGCTGCGTGCCGCTTTTACAACCATCCCAAATAGGTTTCTTAGCTGCATCTAGTAAATCATAAATTTTCTTAGCTTCAATATTTGGTTCTTCAACATTTCCATCATCGTTGTCCACTTCAACCATAGGAAACATTGATCGTGCTGCATCTTCGAC
The DNA here is from genome assembly GCA_030765085.1 of Allium cepa. Taxonomy (NCBI): domain Eukaryota; kingdom Viridiplantae; phylum Streptophyta; class Magnoliopsida; order Asparagales; family Amaryllidaceae; genus Allium; species Allium cepa. Next base: position 865,069,712 of record CM060943.1, on the reverse strand, counting down.
CATATTTTCTATACGGGTCGTTGAAACTATTTCGTTAACGACACTTTCAGACTCTACAGAAGTATTTGCTACAACTTCTCCATGCCGATCCCAAACATAATATTCGGGTGTGAAACCGTGTTAGCACAAATGAACTTTCACAATATCTGGTAACAAAAACTTCAAATGTCTACACCTACTACACGGACAACGAATTTCTGGATCGTTTCCGTTATTACTTAAGGCGAATTCAACAAACACGTTTATACCATTATAAAAATCTTCTTTTATTGAGCCCCTCAGTCCTTTTCTTTGGTACATCCATCTCCTTCGATCAACAAAATAATCAATCATTTTTCCTATTTGACAAAATGAGAAGTTCAATATTTAATATTTATTTTGAAGAATACATATTCGAAAAAGATTATTTTCATGTTCGTATAATATTTTGAATTTAAAGAACAACTTCACAAATTTAAAAATATTTTCAAATAGTGCACATTTGATTTTTTAACGTAACGATTTAAATATATATATAATTTTTTTTTCATTGGTCAGGCATCGTACTTCCCATTACAAACACGGTAAGCATTTACATTTCGTATATTACTTCGTCTCAATCGATTCAACAAAATTTCGGCAGCATTTCCCTTTTGTTCCCTGCAGTGTACACAGATGCGTTTACGCAGGAAACAAAAAAGAAAAGTTAGGCCGAAATTTTATGAACCGTTTGAGACGAAGTAGTATACAAAATGTAAATTCTTACTGTGTTCATAACCTGTCCAATACAGGGACAAATCCAACAAACATTGTACCAGATGAATATAAATGGTCGTTTTTCGAAAAAAACGACTATTTATACAACGATCATGTACAACACTCATCAGACGTAGCCAAAATCTCTCTAAGGGACATTTGTTAGTTACATGCATGCATTTTACGAAAAAATACCGTTTTACTCACTATTCACATTTACAAAAATATATATTAATTTAACACAGTTATTCGACGTATTACGCATCAACTTAAGGCTGTTTTAACATTTTTATCATTTTTCAATACACACAATTGTAATTTAGAGTAATGCATTTTTTTGTTTCATAAGTAAATATGTGCACAATATAATACTCCTAGTTCATTCAATCATTTTATCTTATTCCAAATAACGTATACAATCGCCGAATCAAGGCATACACAACAATTTACATATACATGAACAACCCCAAATTATAGGTGTTTTTCACAATTTCACGATAAAAGATGAAATCGGTATACCATGTGATGCTATAAACCACTATTACGCTATTGGAAACAATTGCAATCGCTAATTCGCCCTAATTTACCAATTTATGCAAATCTAGAAATAGGGTAAAAACTGAATTTTTTACAAAAATAAGAGATTATACCTGAGATGAAGAGTAATGGAGTTTGATTAGGCAGCCGTAGAGGATCCGGTAGCTCGAAATCAAGGATTTGAAGCTTGAAGAGGGAAAATGGGGGATTTTGGAAATAATTTTCGTATGGTTTGGGGAAGAAGAAGAGCTCTCGGCTGAAGGTATAATCGCAGTTTTCCGGCGGCTTCCGACGGCCACCGACGGCCCGTCGGAAGCCGTCGGAAAAAGGCCGTCGGTAGCCGTCGGTCTATGCTGTCGGAATTGAAGCCTTTTCTAGTAGTGGGCCCGTTGTAATATGTGTTTCGCAACGGGCATGCGCCCGTTGTGTTAGACCTCGTTGTTACAGGTTCACTGTATTTTTCAACGGGCAATAAACGTTGTAAAGGACCGTTAACGCACCTTTTTACAACGGTCATTGGCCCTTGTAGTAGATTCTTTGACAACATGCATTGACCATTGCAAAATCCCTTTTGACAACATGCATGGACCGTTGTAAAAATCTCTTATAACAACATGCTTTGACCATTGTAAAAAGGGTTGTATAACAATATGCTCTGACCGTTGCAAAATAAATGCAAATTAAAAAAAACAGCGGTATCCAGGCAGTATATCCATACCAATAATGAATAATTTAACGAGTAATAAATATTATCAAAAAACAACACATTTTCCTTCAAAACAAATATTATTCACTTCACTACTCTTTGTTTACAATTTTTTTCATTTTTCACTTTTCTCATACATTTTAATTGCACTTTATATTTCAATAGTGACATTTCAACATAACCCTGTGCACATCATTCTTCTACCAATAGTGACATTTCAACCTGCTACCTCTTCAGATCTCCTTCACCTATTCCCTCCTTAGTGACCAACTGTTGTCATACAACATCATCCAGCGCCTTCATCTATGCCCAAACCCACAAACCACTTCACATCACCTCATAAACAAACTCCACATTTTCCTCCCACTTCACACTCTAACTGAAACATTCCTCCTTCAACCACTAGCCAAACTTGTCATTAACTATATCTCCCCCCACTGATAGAACTCCTCCTCCACCACTACAGAAACAACTTTCACTGAATGGCGCATTATTGATTCGAAATTTGATTCAAGGAATAAAATGCAACCAAAGAGGGAACCCACTACATCAAACAAATTAAACAGACGAAACCTGCATTATTTTAAAACGAGAATTGATAACAAAAAAGAAATGCAAGTAAATGGAAATACCCATAGTTCCACTCAGCACGGACATAAGGACCGATTCAGAGATGCAGCCTCTGCTACCGTCTTTATGAATCTCACCAAATCGTTTCTCCCATCAAAATCATACCACATGTTTGACATTTTGATTGATTAATAATAACACGTATCATTCATGCACATTGGACTTTTGTATAGCATAGCATATATAACAAATGAAATTTGTATGTTTTTCTAACCTGGTTACGAACTGGCTTGTGTATATTCCAGAAGACATAAGTTTCAAACACATCAATTCCTCCCTCCTTGGATTTTTGTATCAAGTATGGCCACATCTAAGCACAATACAAACGATTGCCTTAGTAACCATAAGTGACATATCAAAACAATAAACATATAATGATGAAAGAAAGAAACTATCAAAACCTCAGGCGTGCTACGAGGATAGTGGATGGAACCGGAAATGAGAAGTCTGCGTTTACCATCAATCACTAATGCTCTGTGATCATAGGTCACATTACTTGCAGCATCCAATTTTAATGGACAAGTAATATTTAGACATAATAATATTAACAGTTTAAACCAGTTCAACCTTTCGGATTACTATAAAAACATCCCACAACTGCCCCTACCCTTTCACACATATGCTACTTGTAATTGTGCATATATGTAATAGATCAAAAACCAAACATCCACAACATTTCTTCATCCCCTAACATCAACATCCCTTTAATCATTCACTGCCACACCACCAAAGAATAACCCACACTAACCATCAACATCGCGAACCAGAAACGACACTATCGCAACTTCAACCGGAAGCCGACCACAATCCCCAAAAGAATCACCCACGAATACCATCTCACCGTATCGCCCAAATTAGTCCAACCAACATTCGAACTGCAACCGAAAATTCCTCCACCCACGAAATATTAAAACGTATAATTTTAAAAATAACAAAATGCAAGGACATTCAATGAGTGGTTACATTGTTGTTATTGTATGACATGTAGTATCAAGCTAACAATAACAGAGTTATATATATATATATATATATATATATATATATATATATATATATATATATGATTTAGGCCTCGTTTGGATCGACTTATATAAGTAGCTTTTTGGTTTTTTGAAAGTCAAAATGAATAGGTTTTTGCTTCCAAAAAGCGACTTATAAGTCGATCCAAACGAACCATTAGTTGGGGGAATATATGTACATATGAAATTGATTGATTGATAAGTGATTCAAATTCAAAAACATTAGATATATTGGTAATGATTGAAAATATATCATTTGACAAATAATAGTGTTACATGATTAGTAGCTGATTACAATGTTTTCTTCCTAGTTTGATGCCAAAATCATTGGGTCACTTCAGGCTATTATTATGCTTTGGCCAGTTCATATAAAGTCATAGCTAATTTTGAGTATGTGGGCTGGGCCGAGTACTTTATTCTATTGCAATATCACATCTATTTCATACGTATGTTTTTCTCCAACATATGAAATGGTGATTTATACCAATTTATTTTGCAGAAAGCATCATGTGTTGTAGAATGGCATTTCATCTATATTTTTTTAACATGTATTTGAAGATAGTAGGGAATGAAACACATTCTATAAATCAAATTCATAGTAAAAATGACTCCATAATATCTACCACTATAATATATAGAATCAATTTCAAGCAATCTCCGACAGTGTCCAATTATACCATTAATTAATAGTAAAAATGATTAAACTACTTTCAAATTAGAATCAATTTTAATTATAGTAAAAAGTGATAACTAAAAATAAATTAATGGCATTATGTCTCGGTTATTCCAAAGTAAGCCGGTATAACACTTAGAAAAGACACTTAAATTATGTAAGACCGATATAAAATGTGTACATATTAAATAGTAGGAAATTCCACTAACGGTTAATTGTACATCTATATAGAAACTGATTTTTTAATGTTATCTCAATTTCAATGTTTAAATTGAAAATAGGTTATAAAACTAAGTAAACAATGTAATAATAAGTGCATCGTTGAATTAATGCATACACATTGTGATTGGATGCAGGTTCAACTGGACGTGTGTGTATATTCGTATAATTAAGGATCATATATATTTGTGTGTATGTTATAAAAAACAAGTATCTTATCATTTATGTATATACATTGATCTATGTATGACCAAAACCCATATGTTTATGTTAAAATTGATACACATCCAAAATGTATTTAGGTCGAAATTACATATACTTAAAATCCTCTGTTATGAGCCAGATACCATACATATTTCATAATTACTCAAAACTTTTGAATCATATATTTTCAACTTTGATTCAAAACCTTCATTTGAAGCTTTCATTCAAAACCTTCATTTATGACATCAAGTACATGCAGATGCCTACAACTAATATATCGTTAGAAAGCTACACAAAATTTTCTTCTACATTCAAAAATCTTTACACAAACGAAACCTATACACACAACAGCTCACGTATGTATATCCAAGCTTTCATATGAAATTTCATTTTAAACTGACTTGTACGCAAAAATTTATATACTGGAAACTCGAGTGCATATATTTAAATCTGTGGGAATATATGAAACTTTGGTTATTAGGTACTATACCCAAAAAATTCAATAGTAAACATACCCAAACTCAGTGTATTTTGAACCATATACATATACAACCATTTATATGCAAAACTTGTACATTTGAAACTATAGGTATTCACAAAATAATTTATATACACTCAAAGTGAAACAAGGTGTTTAAAAGTTTGTATGCAATTCACTTTTGAAACCGGTCATACTTCAAACAGAACATTTATGGAAAGCTAGTATGTTTTCAAAAGCTAGAGAAATCGTTGAATAAAATTAATAAGCAGCATATCCTTGAAGGCTTACTGCACGAAAAACCGGAGAGATATGGTTTTCATATACTAAACTATTTATCTGTATTTTTTTTCTTCTCAAAATCATTTGTAAGTGTCCCAAATCAAATGTACACTTGGTGTTGATATAATTTAAACTTGAATAAGTTTGAAATTATTTAACTTTAGAATTAGTAAACTGAAAGCTTTTTGAAATCGATTCTAGAAATAAAAATATTTTTGAAGTCATATTCATTTGAAATCATTTTAATTTTCTGAAACCCCTTTTCTTCAAAGTTAATGAATTTTAAACTTCCTATTTTTAAAATCAATGAATGATCCACACTTTTGAAATTGACTTTGCAATCACCGAGAAACTTACTTTTCACAATTGATTTTTAAAGCATGTACCAAAGAGTAAAGTTCCATACCTTGAACTACTTGTTTTGGGGAGAACAAATGGTGATTTATGATTAACAGTGGACCCTAACCTTGGTGGTTGTTGGTTGGTGGCGCAGCCAGTTGTTCTCTCCCCCATCATTGGCTTCGTTCTTTATCTGACTTTGACAGAGTCGGATATCCTAGCCACAAATCTTCTTCGCCACTTCGGCTTTAACAACATTGGAGAAAAAAATCCAAAACTGTCAAATGCCTCTGCCACTCTCTAGCTTCGACTTTGTCGGAGGCAACAAAATCCAAATTTATCAACTCCTCTCCACAATTTGGTGGTTGTTTTGTGGAGCGATTTGATTAGCGAGATGCGGAGGAGGAAGTTAGGTTTGTAGATGGGTTAAGAGTGAAGGAGGGGTGAGGATGTCCCTGAAATGATGAGTATGTTACAGCAACATATTGCATCGGTGTTGGATTGCAATGGAGAAGAGGTCGACGAATCTAGGGATTCCAGATCTTGGGAAGGAATGTTTGATTTAGGATTTAGGGTTACCGAAAAATAAAGTTTTAGCAGCGAGGGAAAGAAAGCAAAGGCTTTAAAATTTAAGTTTTACCGCCACACATTTTGTTTTTTTATCAATTATCATTTGTAAATTAGTATTAAAAAATTATTAATAGTAATTTACTAATTGTAAAACATAAATTATTAAATATAATTTTTATTTATAAATTATTAATTATAAACCATTATTTATAATAAACAATAAATCATAAATTATTATTATCTATTATTAATTATAAATTATTATATATTTAATATTAATTACTCGATATTACTTACTAGTAACTGGAAAGTAAAATTAAACTTATTGGAATACTTATTATATATAATAATTAGTAATTAGTGATTATTTATTAATAATCATTAATTACCATAAGTTATAAATGATTAATATAATATTATTAATGATTAATTATTAGATATTAATAAATAATATAATATTATTAATGATTAGTAATTAGTAATATAATATTATGATTAGTAATTAGTAACATACGATTAATATAATATTATTAATGATTAATTATTGATTATTAATAAATATTAATTTTAAGAAAGCATTTTAATTATTAATTATTGATTGTCGAAAATTGGCAACAAACATTTATTATAACGTGAATTTTATGATCGTTGTAAAATCGGCATCGGTTAAAACAGGCATTTTATGACCATTATAAAATTGGCATCTATTACAACGGGCATTTTTAGCCCGTTGTAAAATTGGCACCTATTACAAAGGGTGTTGTGAGCGTTGTAAAATTGGCACCTCTTATAACGGACATTTGTGACCATTGTAAAATTGGCATCTATTACAACGGGCATTTTGTGAACGTTGTAAAATTGGCATCTATTACAACGGTCCTTTCAACGGGCATGAAAGGACCGTTGTAATAGCATTCTATTACAACGGGCAGTCATTGCTCGTTGTAAAAGGGGCATTGTATAAGGATCTATTACAATGCGCCTGAATAGACCGTTGTAATAGCCTTCTATTACAACGGGCAACCAATGCCCGTTGTAAAAACAACGTTGTAATAGGGTATTTTTGTTGTAGTGTATATTATTAGTGAGCATATACTGCTAATATAGCGCGAAAGCGAGCTCCAAATGCAAAGCAAGCGCAATCCGCACCTACTAAACACTCAACAAACCATGAGAAACATGCATATATGAAAATAATATCAATATACATCATATAGCAACATAACAACTACATATGCCAACATAGCAAATGCAACAAAAGCAACAAATGCAACCATCAATCAACTATCATCCAACAAATCCATAACCAATCAATATAAATTCACTTCTCATTAATATTTATTCACTTGGTTTTCAATTTTAATCACAGTTGATTCATTAACGTTGGATTTTACTAACATTCATTCTCAATTCAATTAGTTAACATTCACTAATTTATATTTACATTAGTTCACTTCCAATTTGAATCAAATTAAATTCTATTTAAATTCATTTAACTTCCAATTTGATTTCAATGACTTATAGCTTTCAATTTACACTTATTGAATTATATACAATCAACTAACAATCATTAACAACCAAATCATACCCAACGTAACCAAATTATTAATTTTACATTCAATTTGGTTTATCTCTTTTATATATATATATATATATCCTGTTATATAATTTTAAAAGAATCATTTTATATTTGGCATCTTAAATTTCCAATATTAACTTTAATTAAGTCCGTAAGCCGTACATATATCATCTGTGAGCAATATCAATCTAATCGCTTATTCGATCACACAATTTCACTTCCAACTAGTATCGTTCACCAGACTTTCTGGTGCGGACTCAGATTTGGTTCCTCGATTGGAAACTGTTACTCTCCTTGTATAGCCATATACTACGATAGAGAATTCCAGAATCAAACCAAAAATCCATTTCCAGGGATCGCCGTCGAGAATCGAGTGGAAAATCCTAACTTGGATCGATATAAATCATCTCGAAATTTTGTGCTCGAATTTGGATCAAATCGTTATGCGAACAAAATAATATATGTACAATCTCACGTATTACCTTTCAATGGATTTCTATCCTATTTATCTATACTAAATTATTTTATTGACTTCTATTTATTTTTATTTTTCACTTAATTACCCACAATCCATTATTCAGTTAGTATATTCATTTCTTTACATAGCATATTCTTTAACATTATCTTTTCTTAAACATCATATCAAAGTATTTGCTTACTCAAGTTCACTTTAAACATTCTATATAATTTAATTAAACTCGATTTCTTTTCCCAATTGATTCTTAGCTATACCAAATTCTTTTGTTACATTTACTTCATATTCAGTTTCAGTTAATAACCAATTTATTTGCGGAACATTTTATTGATCATCACTTTAATTTATAGTCATTCCATAAAAGTCTAACTTCTTATATATGACTTTTCTTAGTTTATAGTTATCTCAAAAGTCACAAATTTATCTTCACATATATTTTTTTTTTGCAAATTTATATTTAAAGTCTATAATCAGTTTACAAAGACATTGCTTGTCTCAATGGCCTTTTCTTAAGTTCACTTACTTGTTCCATTTATCCATTCATCATTTCATGCTATATTTAAGTATATATAATTTTTTATCACAATCAAAATTTTCCATTTATATACATTTTAATTCCTTTTTGAATTTTCCTTACTTGTATATTTCAATTACTTTTAGGTTCCGTTTATTTGTATAATATCTCATTACATATCCAAAACATCATTTTAACTTTTAACATTTGGTAAGTCTTGTTATATGTTATCAAAATGTAATTTTGGTATTATACAAATTTATAGAATTTCATTTTACTTAATTAGAATGTTCACAAATTTAATTTGTTTAAATCCTCTTTACCTTTCAACTTTAAAGGTACACTACAACTCTAAAGTTTTCCCAAAACATAAGCTTAGATATCTTAATCCTTTTATTTTATAAATTCTAGTTATTCACGTTTCATTCAAATAATTCGAAAATTACTAATTAACATAACTTAGAAATTTAAATGCCCGGTTCTTTTCAAATTGTTTGAAATAAACATGTACACTTATATCTTTAATGTATCAAATCATACCTTTGGAGTTTAAACCAAAACTCATCTATCCAAAATAATTTCGAAGAAAAGCAAAGCTTCTTAGAAGTCTTCCACACTTTGAGACTCGAAAATGAACGTCGATGATGCTGCGCAGTCATCACCGAAATTATTTTCCAGCGACATAAGAGAGGAGTACTGTATTCATTCCTTCTTAAAATCCTTTCAAAATATTTCTCGTAAATATTTTCTAACTAATATCACAATATATTTCTTCAAAACTTTGAGAACCATTTTTCAAAATCTCCGGGTCTTAAATTCGATATTTTCCAATTTAAATCTATTTTAATTCATAAGTCACCTTTATAAAATATTCTTATAGGATTTTCTTTCTTAAAACATTCCACAAGTGTTTTATCATTGTTCATTTTGTAATTCACCTTATTTATTAAATTACAATATCCAATTAATGATAGTAACCAATAAATCATTTCTAACAACCAAATAAGCTAGATAGATCACAATAATTTTTGAAAATAAATTCTTTATATACAAAATATAATTAGGGCAAAATTATTTCATTTACCCAATTTCAAAACAATACTATGTCGAATTGTTCTGTTCGAGTGTTTAGAGATCCCTATCAATGACGTTAATTACTCGTATTGACCAGAATCCATAAGCCACTTAACAAATCAACTGACACAATATAAAACATTTTATATCATTAACAAATATGCTCTCTCATATATATACACTCAGCGACTCATCATAAGGTATTACTACCTTATTTATAAAGAGTCAAACCCCACAAAGCTAAGGTTATCGCTAAACCAAAGCTCTGATACCAACTGTAACGACCCGCCTTTTTGGACAGTTTAAACCGACGATCAAATACACATGCCAATTCCAAACCATTCAAAAGGGCAGATGGTTAATGGGGTAAATAAGAAAAGAAGAGGAATGAGAAATAAAAGAAAGGAAACAACACAGAATCTTGTAGCGGAACGATAAAATATAATAATCAAATGAACAGTTCATGAAGCTGTTTACTATACTTTGACAATTATTTATACAACATTTATCAGAGTTATACATATACAACAGAACAATTAAAATAATGCAGCAGATGGCATGATGCAAGGGTAATAATAGTAATAGTATACCAAATCTTCGTCTTCATCCTCAAGAATAGATCTTCAAAAATATGAAAAACTCAGGACTGACCCGAGCGTAATGAAAAGACAAAACACTCGGGTCAGGACTAAAATATCCTTATGAAAGCTAAATCAATCGTAAATAAATATGAGTGTAACGGCGTCAGATATGTTTACGGGGTTTGACATCTCATATCCAGTGTCAACGTGCGTGCAATAACTCAAGAGATGTTACGGGATTTTCCATCTCTTAAGGATCCGTTAAACTATTTACAATGTAGTACAATACGCTAAGTAGATAATGTCTATCAGTAATATAAAGTATCAAAATAGCGTTAAGGCGTTACCATAATCCCCCTTAACACATTTTATAATGCCATAGTCTATACAGCATCGTAAGCCCCACCGTAAACTGGTGGTTATCAGAGGGTACCTCATAGGTATAACACAAAACATAACGTAGTGGTCGCGAATAGGATAATCAGTATGACAAGGTACATGAGGCGATACCAACTAGTAGTTGCGTGATCCGGACTGATGTTGAGCATAGCCAGCAGCTACCCCAACACCGCGAAACAATACTCCCAAATCAAGGGGTGCACCTAAATCGAATCACAAATGTAATAGATATGGTATCGAAGAAGTGTGTCCGCTAGAGATGGCGAACCTCAATGGCCCGGCGCGGCTCCTGTTTTAGTCATGTCAGGGGTCATCCAATATCGTTCTCTTTCTTCAGTCAACGCGTTCACCAGACCATCCACTTCATTCTGGATCAGCACTCCACGTATAATAGTTATTAAAGTGGTTTTCGGTATCGACAGAGAGTATGTCCATATCCGATCTCGGTCTCTTTAATAACTACATATTATTACGCCGGCGGCTCTTTTATATTTCAAATCGATTCATAATTGATATCAAAATATCATATTCACTTCAAAAATCAAGTCCATTTCAAATATCATCGTATCTATTCAAATGTAAGACTCCATTTCAAAAATCATTTTTCGCATCAATATCTCATTTCAATTTCAAAATCATTTCGAATTTCAATTTAGGTTGCAACTTCATTTAACCCAATTCGTATTTAAATTCAAGATTTAAACATAAACATTTCACCTTATTGACCAGCTTGAAATTTTAGAAAAATAGTTTAAGTAGTTTTAAAAGTAGTTTAAATAATTAAATAGTTAAAAATACTTAAAATCTTTAAATAGGTTTCAAATAGATAAATTTATTTAAAATAATTTAAATTGGGTTAAGTGGGTTTAAAATAGATTAAAATATTTTAAGTATTTAAAGTGGTTTATATAACCGAGAAATTTGGAAACAAAATGAAACATCTTCAAAACCAAACCATTTCAATTATAACTTCCCAATTCAAATCAATTTCAATTTCCATTCTACCATTCAATTTCGATTTCAATTCAAATCAACGTCAACTTTGACTTCAAATTTATTCAATTTCACATTCACCTTCAATTAATTTAATTTCAATTTATATCGATTTCGAGCTTGATTTTCAAAATATCAATTTATAACACTTAACAAAATTATCCTTCAATATTCAAATTTAAATCCAAATTTCAAATATGATTCAATTCCAAGCTCATTTCAAAATATCACTTTTACATCGCTTTTACGTAGTAATACTCAAAGTTCGGAATAATGTTCAATCTTTAAAACAAAAAGATTTTTCGAAATTCAATCATATCCCAATTTTTATTCTCAAAGTCTCAACTTAAATTATTTAACAATTTTCTTTAACCAAAATTTATTTCAACATTCCAAACTCAATTTTCCGATAAATTCGATTTCTATAAATTGATTTCTATTTATAACTTTTAAATCAAAACATTAAATAAATTTCAAATCAACGATTTTAAAAATTATTAATTTTGCCAATCCGGTGTCCGTGTATAATTTTCTATCCTATGGCCAAGTGATTAGTTATTCCAATTAAATGTCAGGGATGAATATATAACACTTAAACCAAATCACAGTGTCATATTTTTTTTTTTTTTTGAAAATTGGTTAATTATCTTTATTGCTCACAAATAGGCCAAAGCCCAATAAGTTACAATGAATGCTTTAGGAGTGAAATACAGAACTCGAACTAGAACATTCCTTATCTAAACCTCTTTATCTTCTTCTTCGCTTAAACTCTATCATGGCGGCTCCTGATTCTCTACTTGACTTCCTTCATCGTCTGCCCTCCACCTCCACTTCTCTAATAGTGATTTTTCTTGTTCCTTTAGGCTGGTAAGTAGTCTCTTGTTTATTCTCATCATCATCAATTTTACATCTCTGTCTATTAGCGCATTCACTGACTCAGTGTTCATTTCTTTTTCGTTGAAATCCCTGTTGTTCCTTTCACGCCAGATGTTCCAAATGGTAGCTGCAAAGCAAATTTTGAATATTTCTGTCAGAAGGTTCGCACTGTTTCTCCGATTGTTCAGGTAAAAGATTTCATCTTTTAGTGTTTCAGCTGTCGCCAATCCAGTACATTTCATTTTCTGAAATCCCCAGACCACTTTAGTGAATTTACATTCAAAAAATGAATGTTCATGACTTTCATTCCGTTCCTTGCATAAGCTGCATGTGGTCTCATCTATTATCCCCCAATTTTTTAAGCGATCTTTAGTGGGAAGTCGGCCAAGGACTGCTTTGTATGTTGTGTGTGCCATTTTTGGGGTGACCGATTTGCTCCATATAAGGCTATACCACTCAACCTTTTGATGTTTGAATCTGATTTCCTCCATTACTTTACTGAATTGAAATTTCCCTGTTGTTGAGTTTTTCATGATCCATTCATCACATTCTCTTTGTGAATTTATTGGAATATTCTGAATTTCGGGAGCAAAATTTCTTGTAACAACTTGTTTTTCACATTTCCAAATTCCTCCTTCAATAATATCTGAAACAGCAATGTTCGGTTGTCCATAGTCTGAATATCCTTCCAATCCTAATCTTTCAATTAAACTTCTATTTTCAAACCAAGGATCTCTCCATAGATCAGTAGTATTTCCATTAGCTATTTTGAATCACAGTGTCATATGTATGCATAACAGTATATATAAGCAAATAAACATCCAAACATTTAAATATCAACCAATAATATCCATCGAAATACATCATCCAATAGACAATACAATTCATGGCAATTTCATAGTTATTAATGTCAGGTAATTTAATCGCAATTCAATTTCAATTTCAATTTAACTGTCAATTAAATTTTCAACGGTTAATTCAAATGACAATCTATATGGCAACTAAATTTTATCAAACAACGAAAAATAAAATCATAACACTTCATAATGTCAAATTTAACCAGCATAAAGATATTTAGTACGTTGTGAGCGTTATAAAACACTCACCTTGATTTCAATGTAGTTCCAGCGTTTTATTTCGAATAAAATTAAACGTGAGTTTAATTTTACCCGAAATTTTCACTAGCTCCAAACGACTCCAATCTTGTTCCATTGCGTAGTGCTCGTCAATACGATTGCAACGCAATTCGTTTCGTCCAAAACGGACCTCGTATGAAAGAGTTATGATATTTTGAAGTTAATACGAATTTAATTACAAATTAAATTCAACTTTTATTTTATTTTTTATTTTTTTACCCAAACTCACATCTTCCGTCCATTCTGCAATTCCTGATCGTGGCCACCCATCTACTTCTTCTTCACGTTCGTTCGTGCCCAGGATTTCAAGAAACCATAGCCGCCGTTTTCATCGAATAAATGCTCCAACATCGTCGAGCTATACAATGATCAAAGATAGTCGTTCCACTTGCCTAGCCTAGCTCCACCACCAGCCAGAAGAGCACGAAGCTCGGCCTCCCCTCCTTGTTGAAAAACGTGCATGAACGGAGGGTAAACGCGACTATCCCTTGCCGCCAAACGATGACGATAGCAGAAACTGACCGTTGGATGTATTCGTCTCTCCACCCTCTACGTTTTTGTAGTTGAAAACATTTCGTAATTCCTTACGGGTTTTGAGAAAATAGAGGAAGAGGACGCACAAAATTTTGGCCATTGGAAGATAACTGGCAGCTAGCTTAGAAATTATGGTTAGGGTTTAGTTGTTGGTAAATGTGAATTGTGTAGGCGCTTTTATAGAAAATATTCCAAATTACTATTCATCCCAAAATTTCCGAACTCCGATTTACGCGCGGTGACCGGCATTTCTATGGTTTATCCCGCATTTCGGACACAATGGAGTATGTTTCGGAAGCTAATTCAATCGTATGTGCGAGTTACGGAAATAAACGATCAAATTTAAATTAAACCGATTAAACGAATTTCTATGCGTTTTGGCTTGCCCCGGACAAACGATAAATCCAATTAACATGAAATTTGAAATCTTACAATAATATCATATTACGGAGCCGATGAAACTGGTTTCACCAAAATTTGAGACTGTTTGAAAAATGGCTATTTTAACTCGTCAATTAAATATTAAAATATTCAATTTTCACAATTTAACTTTTCATTCGATTTTAAAGGTTCTACAACATCATTCTAACTTTAATATGATAAAATAAAATTTTACAAATCATTTTTAATCATATTAAACCCGTTATTCAATTATCTAATAAATTCCAATTTTAAAATCTTATTAACTCTATTATAATCCCGATATAACTTACATTCACTTTGGAAACCAATTTGAATCATATTAAATCAAATTTCCATTATTCACTCTATTTTCATATATTTAATTTCAATATCAAATTAATCATATCAAATTCGGAATTTAATTATTCAAACATTTGTAATATTAAATTCAAACGAATTTGATTATTCTTAAATCACTATCTTTTGAAATATTCAAAACGAACTTATGAGATTTAACCTTTAAACTAATTCAAATTATAGAACAACCATTTCCATTAATCAGTTATCCAATTTCCGTTATTCAATTATTCAATAAGTTTCCAAATATTAAATTTAAACAATTTCGATTATCCAATAATTCATTATCTTTTAAAATATTGAAATTGAACTTATAAGATTCAACCTTTAAAACCAATTCACGATTTAGAACACTATTTTCATTTTACAGTTATTCAATTATTCAATAAATTTTAAATATTTAATTTAAACAATGTAACGACCCAGAATTTTTGATAATTAAAATTTGAATATTTAATTAATTTTAAATATTAATAAGAGAAATCTATAAGTCAAATAAATTTTTATTTGAATTATTGGATTTAATTGGATTTTTAAATCGATAATTTAATATGCTAAATTATGGAAATAATTGAAAATATAGTTAAATATGATTGAAAATGATTTGTAAAATTTTATTTTATCATATTGAAGTTAGAAAGATATTTTAGAACTTTTAAAATCGAATTAAAAGTTAATTTGTGAAAATTGAATATTTTAATATTTAAATCGACTAGTGAAAATAGTCAATTTTTGAACAGTCTCAGAATTGAACGAAACCAGTTTCATTGGATCCGTAATAATTAGTTATTACCGGATTTCAAATTTCGTGTCAATCGGAGCTATCGTTTGATCGTGGCAGCTCGAAACGCATCGATTTATTTTTAATTTTAATTTGGCGAGTTAAAATAGCCATTTTTCAAAAAGTCTCGGATTTCGACGAAACCAGTTTCATCGGATCCGTAATGTGATATTATTGTAAGGTGTCAAATTTCAAGTCAATTGGATTTGCCGTTTGTCCGGTACAAATTAAAACGCCTAGAAAATCGCTTAAATCGGTTTAATTCAAATTGAGCGTTTATAGCCATAACTCGCACAGATGTCCGAATTAGCTTTCGAAACATGTTCCATTGTGTCTGGAACGCGGGGTAAACCCTAG
This sequence comes from Allium cepa, assembly GCA_030765085.1. Classification (NCBI taxonomy): domain Eukaryota; kingdom Viridiplantae; phylum Streptophyta; class Magnoliopsida; order Asparagales; family Amaryllidaceae; genus Allium; species Allium cepa. The sequence goes on along the minus strand of CM060943.1, from coordinate 865,053,262 downwards.
AAACGCTGGTTACGGCGCGTAAATCGGAGTTCGGAATTTCCGGATGAATAGTGTTCGATTTTTCTTTATAAATAGCACCCACCTCCTTCATAATTTAGAAAAATCATTCCAAACCCTAACCCTAATATCATAGCCGCCACTACCCCAATGTATGACCAGAATTTAATCTCACTTCTCCCTCAATCTCTCTCAATCCAGCAAGAATTAGCCAAAGTTGTTAACTACAACATTGAAGATCATGAAGAGAGCTTTCAATCCATACGGTTGAGATCTGAAACGACGTCGCGTAGGAGGAGGTAAATGGGGCCGACCGTGCTCAGTCACGCACGCAACCCAAGGCAGTATAGGCGACCGAGCATGGAGAGGTTGGGGCCGAGTGTAGCTTGTGGTGAGGGCTTCGACATGGAGCAAGTTGATCGAGTTCTAGTCGAGCGAGGTGGTGGATATTTGTAACCCTAGTTCTATGCTATGGGTTTGTGATGTCGGCCTTAAACTTGTAGATAATGCATTAGGGAGATGAAGGTAGGGGACGGCCAGGATGGAAAGAAAGTGGATCCAGTGGCTGTGATGAAGCTAGGTAGAAAATTAGTAAATTAATGTTGTAATTTAGTTATAAAATCGTGTACAATCTTTAAAAATTCATAACTTTTTCATACGAGGTCAAAAACGCGCGAAACCAGTTGCGTTGGAATCGTATGGACGAGCACTACGCGATGGAGTTGGTTTGGAGTCGTTTGGAGTTAGTGAGAATTTTGGGTAAAATTAAACGTCCGTTTAATTTTATTCGAAATAAATCGCTAAAACGGAATTTAAAATCAAGGTGAGAATTTCTAACTCAATCGAATCAGTTTCGATTTTATTTTAAATAGTTAGATTTAAAATATTTGAATGCATGTTTGAATGATGATAGTTATATATTGTTTGTTAAAATAGACATTATACGCCGTTAGTAAGCGGATGTTATTTATTAAAAACATATACCGCGAATATTTCATAAACAGTGAAATTGGTATTATATATTATATATAGCAATATATATATATATATATATATATATATATATATTGGCATATGTATATATTGGAGTTGTTGATTTCCCGCATTTTTTTGTTTAGCGGATGAGACCCTATTGCGCCGTTAGTAAGCGGATATATTTTATAAAATCCCATATACCGCGATATTCCACCTCGAAGTGGAATGGTATTGTGCTAATGTCTGTGGATGCAGGGAAACAGGTTGGAGGGATCCAACTGGATTCCTCACAAATATTTATAGATGTTAGATATTGTGATATTTGACTGTTTATCATATCGATATATGATGTTGAAAGTCGTGATTGACTATTGATGTGTTGCATCATCGGATCCAATTTTGAAGTTTAAAAATAACGATTTTGATTTCTAAAGTGATTCTTGGAAATATACGTTTATAAAATATTTTTGGAATTGATTCATCTTAAATAAATAAACGTTATAATTTTAATATTATGAAAATTATGATTTTTGAGAAATACAGTTAAAAGTTCATTTTTTTGAAAATATGGGATTAGTGATTTTATAAAATAGTTTGAACTGGATTTCTGAATTTATTATAAGAAGTTTAAAAATAGGATTTATAAAATTTTTATTTTTATAAATCAGAATGATGAAAATTATGAAAGAGTTTAAAGATGTTTAAAGTAATAATATAAATTGATTTGTATTAAAAGATTTATAAATTGATATTTATAAATTTAGAATATCTTGAATTATAAAACGAGCTTTTATAAGTGATAGAATGATTTGTAAATGAATTTCATAAATTGGAATTATAGAATTATAACGGTGAAGTTATAAATGGAATTTTATAAACGGTAGGTTTATAAAATTTGTAAAGTTATTTAAAAGAATGGAATTTGGATAAATAAATGAATCTTATAAGTTATAAGATTTATGAAAATTTATGAAGTTTAAAGGAACGATTTTATAAACAAATAAATTATAAGTATTTAACTTATAATATGAAATTTTAGTATATCATTGAGATATGAAATTGAATAGATTTATAAAGGAAATTTATAAAAGGAAGTTGTTATAAAATAAATAGAAATAGAATTTATAAACATTGTTTTATAAATCCGCAACGACTTATTTTGATAAGGAATTGGTGTAATTTATTTATGGAATTATATTCATGTTTTAGACAGTGAATAATTCTTTAAAATAAAATGAATAGAAGTGATGAAATTTATTAACAGGTATAATCACGTTTTTGAATAGTGAATATTTTGTTAAAGAAATTATTTTGGATGTGATGTTTTAAATTGAATTAAAACGAACTAAAGATGTTTTAAAATGTATTGAGATTCGAAACCATAGATTTCAACATTCATTGTTGAAATAGACGTTTTCGAGAAATAAAAGGAAATGGTGAACTATAACACTGTTGTTATAGTAAATGATTTCCGAAAGGAAATGTTTTGTGTGGTATTGGGATTATATATCTATTTTAAATTTCGAATCCCTATACTAGTGATTTTGGGTTGTCGTAACGATGTTTTACGCAACATTCGTTTTGGCCCAAATAAATATGATTAAGTGAATGATTTCCTTAAGGAATGAAATATATACTTAATTTCGATTAGAGTATATTAAATATTTTCTAAGTATAGAAAATAAAAAGATTTGTGAATTACTTATTAAATAAGTATGGAATTGTTTTCCAATATGAAGTGATATTTAGAATTTATCTTTTTGAAGATAAATTGAAAATGGATAATTGAAAACGTATATCAATAGATATTGTGAAATATAAATTCACTATTGAATTTATAAAGGAAAGGAGAATTTGTTTAAAAATAAGTATTGATTTATTTTTGAAGTGTGAAATAATATATCTTGTTAAGATATTTTGTGAAATAAATAATTTGGAAAATTATTTGGAAATTGGTGATGTGTGCATATCCAGTGATAGTTCAATAACCGACTATCAATATTTCCCTTTGAATGGGTAATTGATGTGATTTGTTTGAATGTGAATGCCACACTTATTTTTGAATAAGCGCTCACTATTCAGGTTAACCGGGAAAGGACCATGGGGTCGTATAACCCATTCCGAATATGTGATACGTCGTTATGAATTGCATTTGAAGATCGGTGTTGAAGACCCGGTATTTGCGAGAGCGATAGGATGACCTATCGATTGTCTCTGCACTGAGTTGCAGCGGTATAGAGACTCCCTAAGTGATGGGAAATCCGATCAGGATTGTGAATATCCGGATTGCAAGGACTTCTTTGTAAGTGCCTTCGGTTTTGTTCGAGCCCGGAACAGACTTGTATGGATTGTATGTCTGACATTACAAGTTGAGATATAAAGCAGATTTCTTTCAAATATATTTCTGTTTGTGGCGGAGAAATTATTCTTTTAGCTTAACACCCTTCTCTGAGACGTACGAGCTCAGAGGTTATATAGTTGAAGTTATCAGCGATATATTCCCAATTTGGTAATGTGACATGCTGAGTGTTGCTGTAAATGATCATTGTGTTGATTATTGTGATAGGATCGTTTATTTGATCGTCTATCTTGGTGATCATTGTGTTGATCATTTGTTGACCCAAAGCATGGCTTTTGTATAAAGTATGTTTTTGTGGACGTGACTTCGTCGAGCCTCACACCCCGGAAATGGTCAAAACAGGAAAGATGCGGCAAGGTTATGAGGGGTAGCTCCCTTTAGGGTATGTACATTTCCTTCTGGATAGAGGTGGTATCATGGTATGGAGCCCAGATATTTAACCTATGTGGCTACTACTAATTTATTACTTTGTGGTTGTTGGTTTTCGGGATCCCTTGAGAAAGGTCGTTTACGATCGGGGAATGGCGTGCTCGTGTCAGTAGTTACCCAGTTAGGGGTAACCCGGCCATGTGTTGGCAGAGTTCCGGTTTGGTTCTCGGGGATGTCTTTCCAGAGGCATTCTCATGTGGCAATGGGAAGTTCCTTGGCCTGACCATTTGTTGGAAATCCAAAGAAACAATACGAAACTTGTACGGTTTTAGTTGTAGAACCTGCTTCCTCAGGAAGTAGCTATAGTAGGCATAATATAATGGTACCTATGCTGGCTAAGATTTATATTCTACTTTCGAAATGAATTTTTCCTACACTATGCACTAATAATAATATGAAATGTTCTTTTAAATGCGTATCAAACATGTTTGACTATCATAAGGAGAAATCTTCTCCAAGTCTGCGTTTGCATTGTGTGTGTGGCAGGAGGTCTTATGGTAGTCTCATTTTTAAAAGCATTGCGAATTGAATTTAAAAATATCTCTCTATTTTGATTTTAAAGTTAAATAAACTGTTTTGAGTTCTCACACCAGTCACATGACTGACTTGGAGTTTATTGTTTTCCTTCCTAAACTCTGGGTGCCCACCAATTTCCACACGGGTAGTTAAGAGTTAAGGTTTATCAGGATATTCTGGATATTCAGGAATTGCTGGAGGCAAGCTGGATGGCATGGCGTATTACTAGTTTATATAGTATTTCTTTTTCCGCTGCACTGTTTGTTGTTGTTGTTGTATACTTTGATGATATGATGTAATGAAATGTGATGTAATGTAATAACTGGTATAGTTCTTTGTTTAAAGATTATTCATTTATTATTATATGTTGTTCCGCTGCGAATTGTGAGATTCTGATGTGATTCTGTTGTTTTCTATTCCGTTCTATGTTCTCTATTCTCTTTTCCTTCTATTTTTAAAATTTTCTATTTTCTCTTTTCTATTCTATTTTCTAATCTTCCATCTTATCTCTTCTATGTCTTCTTCTTTCTTCTTCTTTTTCTTCTTTTCCTAAATTCTTCTTCTTTTCTTTTTCTTAAAACCCCTAAGGGTTCGTATTTTCGTTCATCTTGAATTAAACAAGGGAGATTAGTGTCTATTCAAGGAGTACGGATTTACGGGTCTTTACAATGTGGTATCGGAGCTTATGGTTAAGCGACAACCATGGTTCTGTTGGGTATAATTCATTAGAGATAGAGTCAGTAGTACTCTAGAATGAGTTTGAGTGTAATAATAGCTATGAGAGCGTATTTGTTAGTGAATATGAAATTGTTTTTTTTATTGTGATGATTGGTTTGTTGAGTGGTATATGAACCTTCGTCGGCGCAGCTTCGAAACTGAATCGAAGGGGTTTCTAAACACTTGAATAGAACAATTCGGCACAATATTGTTTTAAATTGGGTAAATGAAATAATTTTACCTTGAGTATATTTTATATATGAAGGAATAATTTTTCAGAATTATTAAAGTGTATATAAGTTGATTGTTTGGTTGTTTGAATAATCTAAATAAAAGAAAAATTGTATAAATAAAAAGAATTATAAAGAATTGAATTATAATTAATGTGATTTACAATTGTGAAATAAACTTATATATATAAGAAGTGAAACTATATGAATATATTTATGAATATGAGTAGTAAATAAAAATGAATTTAAAGTTAAATGGAAAATTTACTTAGAATTGGAAGCTGAATTGATTTATAAATGGGAATTTAAGTTAAGTAAAACCAAGTGATGAATATGAACTTAAGTTATGTAAATGAAATTCAACTTTTGTAATTAAATTGAATTAATGGATTAAATGTAAATCAATTGAATGTGAATTAAGTTGATATGAAATAATGAATATAAGTGTTAATTCATTAAAATCTAATGTTATTGGAAGTTGAATAGTTAAATGAAAATTAATTTGATTAAACCAATTGTAAGCAAAGGAATTTGGTTGTAATTAATAATATACATTGATTGTTATATGATTGTTAGTTGATTGTATATAATTCATTAAGTGTTAATGAAATTGATTTAATGAAATTGAAAGCTAAAGTAATTGAAATCCAATTGGAAGTTAAGTGAAATTTGAATAGAATTGAATTTGATTTGGAAGTGAACCAGCTTGAATATGAATTAGTGAATATAAACTAATTGAAAATAAATGTTAGTAAATCCACTGTAAATGAATCAAATGTGATTAAATTGAAAACCAATTCATTAATATTAATGAGAATATGAATGAATATATATTGCTATTGAATGCAATTGCTATGTTGGCATATATAGTTATTATGTTGCTATATGATGTATATCGATACTATTGTCTATATGCATGTTCTCATGTTGTTTGTTGAGTGATTAGTAGGTGCGGATCGCGTTTGCTTCGCATTTGGAGCTCGCTTTTGCGCTATATTAGCCGTATATGCTCGCTAATAAAATATAAGGTACATATCTCGGATTAAATACCGTACTTTTACACTTTTTTCCCTGCGGGATGCCTCATTACTTGATGAGATGTATATTTGTGATATATATACTGTCATTTTTTTTCGGATCGAGCCGCGCAAAGGAGACTATGGCGAATTTTTCCGGAAATTTAAGGCGTTAGAAAAATTTTGAGAAAGTTGGAAAATTTTGAAAACTTAAACTTTGATTTTGGAATTGAAAGTTAAACAATAGTAGTTGTTTTTGAAAAGATAACCAAGTATGATTTGAAAACTTAGTAAAGTATTGTAAAGAAGTTTAAATTTGTTTTGGGAAAGTTAATAAATTCTATAACCTTTCTTACTTAATAATTTCGAGGACGAAATTCTTTTAAGTGGGGAAGATTGTAACGACCCAGAATTTTTGATAATTAAAATTTGAATATTTAATTAATTTTAAATATTAATAAGAGAAATTTATAAGTCAAATAAATTTTTTTTGAATTATTGGATTTAATTGGATTTTTAAATCGATAATTTAATATGCTAAATTATGGAAATAATTGAAAATATAGTTAAATATGATTGAAAATGATTTGTAAAATTTTATTTTATCATATTGAAGTTAGAAAGATATTTTAGAACTTTTAAAATCGAATTAAAAGTTAATTTGTGAAAATTGAATATTTTAATGTTTAAATCGACTAGTGAAAATAGTCAATTTTTGAACAGTCTCAGAATTGAACGAAACCAGTTCCATTGGATCCGTAATAGTTAGTTATTACCGGATTTCAAATTTCGTGTCAATCGGAGCTATCGTTTGATCGTGGCAGCTCGAAACGCATCGATTTATTTTTATTTTTAATTTGGCGAGTTAAAATAGCCATTTTTCAAAAGTCTCGGATTTCGACGAAACCAGTTTCATCCGATCCGTAATGTGATATTATTGTAAGGTGTCAAATTTCAAGTCAATTGGATTTACCGTTTGTCCGGTACAAATTAAAACGCCTACAAAATCGCTTAAATCGGTTTAATTCAAATTGAGGGTTTATAGTCATAACTCGTATAGATGTCCGAATTAGCTTTCGAAACCTGTTCCCTTGTGTCCGAAACGTGGGGTAAACCCTAGAAACGCTGGTTACGGCGCGTAAATCGGAGTTCGGAATTTCAGGATGAATAGTGTTCGATTTTTCTTTATAAATAGCACCCACCTCCTTCATAATTTAGAAAAATCATTCCAAACCCTAACCCTAATATCATAGCCGCCACTACCCCAATGTATGGCCAGAATTTAATCTCACTTCTCCCTCAATCTCTCTCAATCCAGCAAGAATTAGCCAAAGTTGTTAACTACAACATTGAAGATCATGAAGAGAGCTTTCAATCCATACGGTTGAGATCTGAAACGACGTCGCGTAGGAGGAGATAAATGGGGCCGACCGTGCTAAGTCACGCACGCAACCCAAGGTAGTATAGGCGACCGAGCATGGAGAGGTTGGGGCCGAGTGTAGCTTGTGGTGAGGGCTTCGACATGGAGCAAGTTGATCGAGTTCTAGTCGAGCGAGGTGGTGGATATTTGTAACCCTAGTTCTATGCTATGGGCTTGTGATGTCGGCCTTAAACCTGTAGACAATGCGTGAGGGAGATGAAGGTAGGGGACGGCCAGGATGGAAAGAAAGTGGATCCAGTGGCTGTGATGAAGCTAGGTAGAAAATTAGTAAATTAATGTTGTAATTTAGTTATAAAATCGTGTACAATCTTTAAAAATTCATAACTTTTTCATACGAGGTCGAAAACGCGCGAAACCAGTTGCGTTGGAATCGTATGGACGAGCACTACGCGATGGAGTTGGTTTGGAGTCGTTTGGAGTTAGTGAGAATTTTGGGTAAAATTAAACGTCCGTTTAATTTTATTCGAAATAAATCGCTAAAACGGAATTTAAAACCAAGGTGAGAATTTCTCACTCAATCGAATCAGTTTCGATTTTATTTTAAATAGTTAGATTTAAAATATTTGAATGCATGTTTGAATGATGATAGTTATATATTGATTGTTAAAATAGACATTATACGCCGTTAGTAAGCGGATGTTATTTATTAAAAACATATACCGCGAATATTTCATAAACAGTGAAATTGGTATTATATATTATATATAGCAATATATATATATATTGGCATATGTATATATTGGAGTTGTTGATTTCCCGCATTTTTTTGTTTAGCGGATGAGACCCTATTGCGCCGTTAGTAAGCGGATATATTTTATAAAATCCCATATACCGCGATATTCCACCTCGAAGTGGAATGGTATTGTGCTAATGTCTGTGGATGCAGGGAAACAGGTTGGAGGGATCCAACTGGATTCCTCACAAATATTTATAGATGTTAGATATTGTGATATTTGACTGTTTATCATATCGATATATGATGTTGAAAGTCGTGATTAACTATTGATGTGTTGCATCATCGGATCCAATTTTGAAGTTTAAAAATAACGATTTTGATTTCTAAAGTGATTCTTGGAAATATACGTTTATAAAATATTTTTGGAATTGATTCATCTTAAATAAATAAACGTTATAATTTTAATATTATGAAAATTATGATTTTTGAGAAATACAGTTAAAAGTTCATTTTTTTGAAAATATGGGATTAGTGATTTTATAAAATAGTTTGAACTGGATTTCTGAATTTATTATAAGAAGTTTAAAAATAGGATTTATAAAAATTTTATTTTTATAAATCAGAATGATGAAAATTATGAAAGAGTTTAAAGATGTTTAAAGTAATAATATAAATTGATTTGTATTAAAAGATTTATAAATTGATATTTATAAATTTAGAATATCTTGAATTATAAAACGAGCTTTTATAAGTGATAGAATGATTTGTAAATGAATTTCATAAATTGGAATTATAGAATTATAACGGTGAAGTTATAAATGGAATTTTATAAACAGTAGGTTTATAAAATTTGTAAAGTTATTTAAAAGAATGGAATTTGGATAAATAAATGAATCTTATAAGTTATAAGATTTATGAAAATTTATGAAGTTTAAAGGAACGATTTTATAAACAAATAAATTATAAGTATTTAACTTATAATATGAAATTTTAGTATATCATTGAGATATGAAATTGAATAGATTTATAAAGGAAATTTATAAAAGGAAGTTGTTATAAAATAAATAGAAATAGAATTTATAAACATTGTTTTATAAATCCACAACGACTTATTTTGATAAGGAATTGGTGTAATTTATTTATGGAATTATATTCATATTTTAGACAGTGAATAGTTCTTTAAAATAAAATGAATAGAAGTGATGAAATTTATTAACAGGTATATTCACGTTTTTGAATAGTGAATATTTTGTTAAAGAAATTATTTTGGATGTGATGTTTTAAATTGAATTAAAACGATCTAAAGATGTTTTAAAATGTATTGAGATTCGAAACCATAGATTTCAGCATTCATTGTTGAAATAGACGTTTTCGAGAAATAAAAGGAAATGGTGAACTATAACACTGTTGTTATAGTAAATGATTTCCGAAAGGAAATGTTTTGTGTGGTATTGGGATTATATATCTATTTTAAATTTCGAATCCCTATACTAGTGATTTTGGGTTGTCGTAACGATGTTTTACGCAACATTCGTTTTGGCCCAAATAAATATGATTAAGTGAATGATTTCCTTAAGGAATGAAATATATACTTAATTTCGATTAGAGTATATTAAATATTTTCTAAGTATAGAAAATAAAAAGATTTGTGAATTACTTATTAAATAAGTAAGGAATTGTTTTCCAATATGAAGTGATATTTAGAATTTATCTTTTTGAAGATAAATTGAAAATGGATAATTGAAAACGTATATCAATAGATATTGTGAAATATAAATTCACTATTGAATTTATAAAGGAAAGGAGAATTTGTTTAAAAATAAGTATTGATTTATTTTTGAAGTGTGAAATAATATATCTTGTAAAGATATTTTGTGAAATAAATAATTTGGAAAATTATTTGGAAACTGGTGATGTGTGCATATCCAGTGATAGTTCAATAACCGACTATCAATATTTCCCTTTGAATGGGTAATTGATGTGATTTGTTTGAATGTGAATGCCACACTTATTTTTGAATAAGCGCTCACTATTCGGGTTAACCGGGAAAGGACCATGGGGTCGTATAACCCATTCCGAATATGTGATACGTCGTTATGAATTGCATTTGAAGATCGGTGTTGAAGACCCGGTATTTGCGAGAGCGATAGGATGACCTATCGATTGTCTCTGCACTGAGTTGCAGCGGCATAGAGACTCCCTAAGTGACGGGGAATCCGATCAGGATTGTGAATATCTGGATTGCAAGGACTTCTTTGTAAGTGCCTTCGGTTTTGTTCGAGCCCGGAACAGACTTGTATGGATTGTATGCCTGACATTACAAGTTGTGATATAAAGCAGATTTCTTTCAAATATATTTCTGTTGGTGGCGGATAATTTATTCTTTTAGCTTAACACCCTTCTCTGAGACGTACGAGCTCAGAGGTTATATAGTTGAAGTTATCAGCGATATATTCCCAATTTGGTAATGTGACATGCTGAGTGTTGCTGTAAATGATCATTGTGTTGATTATTGTGATAGGATCGTTTATTTGATCGTCTATCTTGGTGATCATTGTGTTGATCATTTGTTGACCCAAAGCATGGCTTTTGTATAAAGTATGTTTTTGTGGACGTGACTTCGTCGAGCCTCACACCCCGGAAATGGTCAAAACAGGAAAGATGCGGCAAGGTTATGAGGGGTAGCTCCCTTTAGGGTATGTACATTTCCTTCTGGATAGAGGTGGTATCATGGTATGGAGGCCAGATATTTAACCTATGTGGCTACTACGAATTTATTACTTTGTGGTTGTTGGTTTTCGGGATCCCGTGAGAAAGGTCGTTTACGATCGGGGAATGGCGTGCTCGTGTCAGTAGTTACCCAGTTAGGGGTAACCCGGCCTTGTGTTGGCAGAGTTCCAGTTTGGTTCTCGGGGATGTCTTTCCAGAGGCATTCTCATGTGGCAATGGGAAGTTCCTTGGCCTGACCATTTGCTGGAAATCCAAAGAAACAATACGAAACTTGTACGGTTTTAGTTGTAGAACCTTCTTCCTCAAGAAGTAGCTATAGTAGGCATAATATAATGGTACCTATGCTGGCTAAGATTTATATTCTACTTTCGAAATGAATTTTTCCTACACTATGCACTAATAATAATATGAAATGTTCTTTTAAATGCGTATCAAGCATGTTTGACTATCATAAGGAGAAATCTTCTCCAAGTCTGCGTTTGCATTGTGTGTGTGGCAGGAGGTCTTATGGTAGTCTCATTTTTAAAAGCATTGCGAATTGAATTTAAAAATATCTCTCTATTTTGATTTTAAAGTTAAATAAACTGTTTTGAGTTCTCACACCAGTCGCATGACTGACTCGGAGTTTATTGTTTTCCTTCCTAAACTCTGGGTGCCCACCAATTTCCACACGGGCAGTTAAGAGTTAAGGTTTATCAGGATATTCTGGATATTCAGGAATTGCTGGAGGCAAGATGGATGGCATGGCGTATTACTAGTTTATATAGTATTTCTTTTTCCGCTGCACTGTTTGTTGTTGTTGTTGTATACTCTGATGATATGATGTAATGAAATGTGATGTAATGTAATAACTGGTATAGTTCTTTGTTTAAAGATTATTCATTTATTATTATATGTTGTTCCGCTGCGAATTGTGAGATTCTGATGTGATTCTGTTGTTTTCTGTTCCATTCTATGTTCTCTATTCTCTTTTCCTTCTATTTTTAAAATTTTCTATTTTCTCTTTTCTATTCTATTTTCTAATCTTCCATCTTATCTCTTCTATGTCTTCTTCTTTCTTCTTCTTTTTCTTCTTTTCCTAAATTCTTCTTCTTTTCTTTTTCTTAAAACCCCTAAGGGTTCGTATTTTCGTTCATCTTGAATTAAACAAAGGAGATTAGTGCCTATTCAAGGAGTACGGATTTACGGGTCTTTACAAACAATTTACCTGTTCAATATTCGACGGATTTCTATATTGGATTTTTAAATAAAAATTTCATTATCAGTTGATTTACTATATTACATCAAATGAATTCCGCATTATTATTTAACTACAATTAGAGATAATGAACTCAACTAATATATAAACTTTCATTTCAATTGCAATTGGTTCACAAATTCAATTCGACTAACTAAATGAATAGGTAACTTAAATAATTATCACCGTTAACTTTTAATTACTTATAAGTTTATTATTTACAAACAAGTGTCACAATTACCTATACAATACAAATTCATTCAATTACATTTGACTACATATTATTTCAATTGATTTGCGATTCCACTCAATTCATAAATAATTAACTTAGATAAAATTTGTTGCATTTCATTCTAGTTATTATTACCATACATAAATTAATATATTTTTTCTAACCTTAAATCACGAAATCTTATCAAATTAGCTATTTTAATTATCGAAAATTTACGGGTCGTTACAAATTATTTTTAAAATCATTATATATGAATATAACAAGTATGCCCTCATATACACTCTCAACTCATTCTAGGGTAGTTCCCTATCTCTAATGAGTAATTCCCACCAGAGCTTAGGTACTCAGTTAACCTTCAGCTCGGGCGATTTTCGACCATCGAAAATCAGCACTAATATGTTCGATGTATAGAGTGCCGAGCAATCGAGTGCCGAAAATACCAGGCTGTTAGGATTAATAAGAAAAAGAGATAGAAGAAGGAACATAATAAGAGCACAAAATCTCACAATCGCAGCGGAGCAAAATATAATATATAATAATAGCATTTTATACCAAGAAAAGCTATAACTGTTAACATATATACGAGTTATCAGAATACAATCATCAATAAATAAATATGGACAGTTATAATAACTTGTCCTCGACTGCTGACTATACAGCCTATGATACACAACAGAATATAATCCATACGTACAATACGTCTCTACTACCTCCGGGTTCCAAAGCATCCTAACCTAAAATTCTATAATACTCGGTCTAACCCGAACATTACAATAAAGTAACACCCAAGTCAGGCAGGAAACCAACGTGAGTAAACCCACTTAATTTGAAATACTAAGGTTATAAAAATCTTTTAAAACCAAAGGTAACTTGTACAACACGACGAGTTTTTAGCTGATTATAACCAAATACTTTCACGGAAATCCATTGACATTGTAATAATGCATAAATACAGTTGCTTATTTGAAATGGTTAATTTTTTTCAAATAAATCCAATTACAGTTTATCAAACTCAATAAAAAAACCTGTGAAGGTTCGTAATGACTTTTAATTGAAGTAGTTACAGAAAAAACTGACCCTAGTCTCTTCGAATCCATGTAATAAATTTAAAAGTGTAAATTGTTTAAAATAAACAATTTACTACTTTGGGTGACATATTATTGATGGTAATTTATTACAGATGTCTTATTTCAAATAAAACGTATTGCCATTTTAGTCTAATTATTTTAACTTATTTGACCACTCGATGGTACAGACAAGAATAATTGAAACGAATATCCAATAGAGTTAAGACGAGATATAGACCTTTAGTTAATTTAACGATCAATAACCAATATTAAAACAATTCCCTTATCAGGATTTAATTTGCATCGACTAAGCATATCTATGTATATTTAAATCCAAATAAATTATAATAAAAACAATTTACCTTTAGTTCATTTAAAATTAACACTTATTTAATACCCAACTTTGTAACGACCCGTAAATTTCGTTGATTTAATTTGGGTGAATTTATGAGTTTTTGTAATTAAATTTAGTAGAAATGAAAACTTTATAAACTAATATTGAAATGAATGCTAAAATAAAATATAGAAAAGGTGACTTAAACCCTATTTACTAGAAATTTGAATAAATTTCAATGAATGAAATAGGGTAAGAAATATACCTGTATATAAAATTCATTTAAAGGGAATTTATTTAATATGTTAACGTAAAGTTAGAAAATATTAGAATAAATGACAATTCCAATCATACTTGTAAGCAGTTATTATAAGTTGCATGTTGTAATGGTTGATTGAATTGGAATTTAAAATTTGATGTAAATGAAAAATATAAAGGTTTACAATAACGGAAATTTAGGTAATAAAGTTAGAACAAGTTGATAAATAATAACCAAATAAGGGAATAACATTAATATAAATAAAGTTGGAACAAATTGGATATAGAAAAATAAATGTAAGCATTTAATAAATTAATTAATGTGGATTTCAATAAAGGTAATTGGAATCAATTAGGGAATATGTTAGTATAGGTTAATTTTTAATAACTTGAAAGGAAATCCGACCAATTCAAGTTAAAAGTTACACTTGGTTATAAATATAATATATAAATATTGAATAATTTTTGGAATAGTTTGTAATAAATGTTAATTGAGTAAAACCAGTGTTATGTAAGTAATTACAATATTGGGGTGTAAATAATGAACCTCTAAAAGTGTAATTAAGAGTTAATGACAATATTTATTGTACATTACTTATTTTATTAGGTTGTTATGTTAATTTGTAATCAATTTCAATCGATTCGCTAAATTATTGTAGTTAACGTGGAATAAATTGATAAGTGAAAAATGTTGAATTCAATAAGATAAAACATTTACATTGTAAATATTGTATAAATTTTGTTGTATATGAAATTCCATAAAATATGTTTGAATAGGCATAAAAGAAAAGAAAAAAAGTGTTATATAATTAGAATTCGTTGAAATTAGTAATGAAATGAACTGGAATTAGATTAATTAAAATGTTTCAATTTGAAGGAAATATAAATTAAATTGTAATCAATGAGTTAATATAAGAACTTGCATTTTGTTGTCAAAATGGAATGAACATTTGAATTAAAATAATTGCCTATTTTGAGATGTATAAAGAAAAAATTTCATTTTGAATAAGTATAATTTTATATAACGGAAAAATTGAATTTTCGAATAATGTATACAAACGCACTTATTAGTATTCATATTTTAAAAATATATCATAGGGTTCATGGTTGTGTAAATGTTATGGAATCAATTAGAAATTTCCTTGTATTAAAAGTTGTACATTAATTATACATGTTTATATTTATTTTTACACTTTATATATGGTTAAAACGTGTAAATTTGGTTGCATTAATATCACAGTTACAATGATAAAAAAAGTAAAGTAAATAATTTTTACAGTGCATATATATATATATATTCATAAATTAATAAAATTGGTTTGAGTAATGTAAATAAAAATAAAGGTAGATTGGTTTGGCGATTGATTGATTGATTGTATATTTGATTGATTTTTTTTATCGATTGAGCGGTATCATTAATTGATTTTTTAATTGATTTTTTAATTGATTGCGTTAATCGAGGATGCGTACATTACCATAAAATGAATGTGTTAAGAAAGAATTTAATGATATAAATATGTGCATATTTGGATTTATGGGAATGAATTAACCGAAGTAAGATTCAAAATTTGGACCCCAAAGGTTTGTTTATAGTATATAAGTGGCCCTTCATTTGCTTAATATTTATTATCATATCCGCATTTTTTTTCTTTCGTTCCAAGTCATCCATGTTGGTTCCACTTGAGCATCCATTTATTAAACTACTCATTCTTAATAATTTATAGTAACCTCGTATGATTGATTTCTAATTAATAACTGCCTCATTCTTTTCATTTGTTTATTTTTTGATTGCTCCATTACAAGTAGTTTTCCTGAAGTTTTTTTTGACATCCAAATTACTATTCATGCCACGTCATTAGCATTTAATATTCTTTATTTCTAAACTTCATTTTGTTTACACATTATAAGTTCTTGTAGCTTACTTTTATTGGTAATTCATTCTCCTGAAGCTTCATATTTAAAAACGGAAGATTTATTTTTATCTTCATTTATATACTTATTCCTTTACTTTACATCTTTCAACACTACCGTTTTCTAAGGCTGTTCATATTTTTACTTATATTTCAGTTCTTACTTGGTTTATATATACTTTGTTAGCTTTTCATTTATTTCTATCTTCATTCCTCAAGCCTTAATTTATTCTTCAAATCTCCTTATTATCTCTCATTTTAATTTTTCCTTCCTCTTAAAATATTCTTCTTCTTCAACTTTTATTCTAGTTCAAACTTCCTTCTTCCTTTTCAATTTTCTCTATAAATATCCTGCTATAAACCTTAGCCTCCCTAATTCTCATTTGTTCTGTATGTATATTTCAACTCTCTCCTCTTCAATGGCAGACAAACAAATCTTAGATCCAAATAAAAATTCAAAACCAAATCCAAAGCTAAAATTCAAGCTTCTCAGAAAAATTTGGAAGCAAAATGCATGAGGGAGAGAGGGAAAGAAAGGGGGATGACGTGGCGCTTGAAGGTGCTCTTTTATTTCTATTTTTTTTTTGAAATTTCAATCACCATTAACGCGTATAACTTTCTCCTACGAACTCCATATCACGCAAGATTTTTTTTGTTAGGATCATAATAAAATTCCAGATCTTTTGACGCTGGTTTGGACGGATTTGGAGACTGTCAATTTTTTTGGATTTAAATTGAATTTAAATTCAATTTAAATTGAAAAGGTGAGTGGTTTAACCCACTCATAATTTCTAAAAAAAAAATTATGTTTGTTAAATTGATGTATGATATGTTTAAAATTTTATTTATAGTTGTTTGGCATATATTTCATCATTTTCTCAGTTAAATTGCATTCATTTAATTTACGTGTTATTTAATTCATTTTTTGCATTTAAAACTGCCAGTTAATTGTTAATTTATTTATTTATTGCATTTAAACTGCCACTAAAAATGCTAGTCAAATTTATTTATTTGTGCATATAAACTACAGTTGAACAGTTATTTAAATCATTTTTGAAAAATTAACTGTCAGTAATTAATTATTATTTATTGATGTGATTGTTTGAATTGGATGATAAATTGATAAATGTTGATGATTGATATGATGAATGAATGGATGCTGTATTTATATTGTATAAAATGCAAGTTATTATGCATGTTCATTTCATTCGGGATTGCGGTTTGAAATGATATACAACCGCATTTTTATTTTTAAATTGCGGATTTAAATGATAAATATCTGTATCACTTAACCATAGGATAGAAAATTATATACAGGCACCGCGATATATATATCATTATTTTGAAAATGATTTCTATGGTTTGGATAGGATATGGTTTAATGAATATTAAATTTTGATATTATATAAATATTATTTTATATATACATATATAGTTAAAATTTTGTATTTAAGCTATATATAATCTGTTAAATAAAAATGAATAAGTTAGAAAAATGGAGTTATTAAGTTCTTGTGTATATATACAGTTTTAAATGATTCAAATCCATTAAGATTGGAAGATAAATTGAAATTTATTTGGAATTGAGCTTATTTAAAAATTTAACTCCATAAGTTGATGTAAAACTTATTAAAGCTTGAAAATTTTAAAGGTACGATATTTATAACTGAAATTTTATTTCAAGATAAATTAAATGAATATTTCTAGTATAAATAAATGGAAGGAAATATTTAGTTATAGGAAATTTGAGTTTTATATAAATGATTATGGATTTATCATGCAAATGTTCAAGACTAAATAATAGAACAGTGAATTTGTTGAAAGAATAAAATTCCAACTTTAGCTTTGAAATTTATTAATACTCAAATTCGATATATATATTGAAATTGAAGTAGTTTTGGAAACTGAAGGTGAAATTTAAATGTATGGTTTAGACTTTATCTAAAGAAAATATATTTGTAAAGTCGTGGAGATTATTTTACTTTACAAAGTAAATCTAAAATTAAACCATTTTATTCTATATACTGTTGAATATCCAAACCATTCAAGTTTTTAGAAGTTATGGTTTTAAAGTTATGAATTTCGAAGTATTATGTTTTGAAAGTTATAATCCGAATGTTTGGCTTCCAGATATTATAAATTTTAAGCAGTATGATTTTGGAAAAAGAAATATATTTGAAATAAAAATGATATTATTGATTTGGGTTTTACAAAAATAATATCGAAATGAGTTGTTATGGGAATGATATCGTTTTATGGGTTTTGAAATGGATAATTATTTTCTAGTTTTAAAGTATAAACTATTTTAAAGACGGTGTTATAATAACGTTTGGTTGTTCAAGAGACCGGGATCGAAAGTTTTTATACTCTCTGCCAATCCCGAAAACCAGTTTAACAACAGTGTACGCGGTGGAGATTCCAGAATGAAGTAGGATGGTGGTGGCATTTCCTTTAAGGTAAATACGTGGACCCGACTCTTGTGAGTTGGCATAAGGTGGCTAAAACAGGAGCGATCGACGGGTTAATAAGGTAGCACCTTTGATCGGACACATCCCTTCGATATTATACTTTGACTTTGGATTGGTTCGGTGGCCACTTTTGATTTTATTTGGGGGTGTGGCTCGAGGTGGGCGGTAGCTTCGCGCTACCACCGACCCGGAAGCGTAATTGGTATATCAACCCTGGCATTGCCTAGTTGTGCCGTGTCACCTACCCTATCGCGCCTTGTACGAGTTTCTATTTGTGTCGTACCTATGGAGTATCCTCTGGTAGCCTCCCGATCAGGAGGTATTACGTTACTGTGTAGAGTATTGGCATTATTTGTGTTAAGGGCTATATGGGTAACCCCTTAACGCTATTAAAAAGTAAGTTAATTTTACAAATAGACACTATTGTAATAGCGCAATATACTATATAATAAATAGTTTAACGGATCCTTAGGAGATGTAAATCCCGAGCATCTCTGGAGTTACTGCACTCATATTTATTTCTGTTAATTTAACTCACATAAGATCTTTAGTTCTGACTCGAGTGTTTTTGTCTTTTCAAATTCGCTCGGGTCAGTCCGAGCGTTTCAGGATCGAAGACTTTAGCTCTGGAGGACAAAGTCGAAGATTCCTATTATTATTATTATATTCCACTACACTCATATTGTTCTACTGCATTGATATAGGGTATGTGAAACTCTGATATATGTTGTATAAGTATAATCGAATATTTTTAAACAGCTTTATAAACCGTATATTTGATTATTATATTTTATCCTTCCGCTGTGAGATTCTGTTTTGTTTTGTTTCTTTCTCGTTTTCTTATTTACCCCATAACAATCCGCCCTTCCGAATGGTTTGAATTGGCACATGTGTCGATTTAAAGCGTGCGAAAAGGCGGGACGTTACAAACTTGCTAATTTGTATCCATCTTAAAAGCCAATTAATAATTAATTTCCCATTTAATTATAAAATATCATTGAACTTTGAACCACAGATTTAATTTATCAATAGACTTTTAGTACAAATAAAATATAAATTGTCATATAAATCTACATATAAATCCCATTTCTTCATCTTTTCCTTTTTGTTTCTTTTTTCTTTTTACTTTTATTTTCACTTTCCTTTCTATATTTTTTCTTTATATTTTCCTATTTCTTTTTATTTTTTCCTTTTCGTTCTCTTTTTCTTTTTTTACCTTTTCTTTTTACTTTTTCTTTTTACTTATCATTTTCTTTCTTCTTATTTTCTTTTATTTTTCCTATCCTGGCCCACTATTCTTTCCGTCCAATTCCCCCTTCCCTTCCTGCTCCTTTTATTTCTTCAAGTTCTCTCCTTCCTCCCCTATCTTATTGAGCTTGGAACACGAACGTAAACGCACATGCACACGTGCACATGCATGCTAACTCCAACCACCATCACCGATCACCAACCATCCACACAATCCACCCACGACCGCCGTATCTTACCCACTACCCGAAACACTCG
Source organism: Allium cepa (assembly GCA_030765085.1). Taxonomy (NCBI): domain Eukaryota; kingdom Viridiplantae; phylum Streptophyta; class Magnoliopsida; order Asparagales; family Amaryllidaceae; genus Allium; species Allium cepa. The sequence goes on along the minus strand of CM060943.1, from coordinate 865,033,164 downwards.
CCAGAAACTTTCTTTCAAGCTTCCGACTTCGAACCCAACCTGGAGTAGAACTTGTCATCACCCAACCCCTTTAACACGCCACCGTAGCCGATCGCACCACTCCAAAATTTTCTAAAACCTTCACTACAACCACCTCTTCCAATTCCCCTTCACGCGCATCCCTATCACCATCCACCATTGCTGCCATTTTCACATGACCTGAACCCCAAACCAAACATAGTAAAACCCGACTCTGCCTCCGATGAACCATCACACCATTTTATAAAATGAACCACCATTTTTCCCATGCTGCCACTCCTCCGAGTTTCCTCCTCACCAAGCGCAGATCCCCGGCTTCGCCATAATTTGACCGAAGACCAAACTTCGTTCATCCCTTTATGTCCCAACACATACGCGATTAAAAATCGTGAAACAACCATCAAAATTCTTTATTTTCAATAACGAACCCAAACATGTAATTCAATCAATAAATTACTATAGTTGAAATTCGACCTATATGAAATCATTTACTATTATAACCATCTTATTCTCAGCTAATGCTTGATGAAATAGCACGAAACCAATTTTTAAAAATTCCACATTCAAAACAAACACTTCTCGTCTTGAAATCCAGGCTTAAAACAAATTATATGATGAGATAAGGGATGTTAAGGTTTCAAAATATTTTTAAAACAACAACCAAAATAGAGGGAAGATACAGTTCCTTTTGGTGTACTGGTGGAAACTTTCATGCCTAAACACTTTTGCATATGCACAAATTACAATAGAATATAACTTCTTTAACAGACTGTTGATTTAACCCAAAAACATTGTTATACATAAACAAGGGAAATGACTTCATTAGAAAAACATGGTGTTTATTCACAGTTCTTCCCTGCTTCTTTGCTCTTGTCTAGCTCCTACTTCAAGACTTGATTTACTTATGAATGGAAGTATTTTTGCTTTTCTTTTTAAATGTTAGATAGCTCCGTGTAGATAGCATATGTAATATATATATATATATATATATATATATATATATATAGTGTAACCAGTTTAGATAAGGCTAAACTATTCACTTGTATGGGCTTTGATATTTATCTTTTCATATATTATATTTTTTTCGTTTTGATTTGATAAAGGAAAACTGATTTGATTTCCTTAAATTAGGTGATTTGATTTTTTCTTTGACATCGGTTTTTATCTTGACCCGATTTTGAAATATATTATGATGATGTCTCCTTAAGCTTGTACATGCATTTTTATGTGTATATATATAGTTATGCATATGTATTTTATCCTATTATACCAGCATTTGTACATATTGTCATTTACTTATATATATATATAGTTATATATACATATATGTTTACGTTTTCACTAATTGATATATGTTCATTTGCTTATATTTGTTATCATATTCCATATACATACATACATACATATATATATATATATATATATATATATATATATATATATATTCACATTATCCCCTATTTGTCTATATTTGCATATGTATGCTTACCTACATCTATACACATTTATTTACTTACATATGTTTTACCATCATACACACACAGTTATACTTATACATATTCTCATATATATTGATTATGCATATTTTGATATTACATATACATTTATTCATAATTATACAAACTTTCCTATATTTTACTTCATATAGGCATTATACACATATATATGCATTTATATAATTATATATATTATTAAATGCCATAAAGCTTGTATATGTTTATTTATGTCTTATGGCTGTTTTATCTTAATTTAAATGGTGGAGTTTATATGTAAATACATATAATTTATTTTTCTATAAAATTTGTGATATCCAAAGATTTTATAATTCAGTATTTTATGTAGTTTTTTTAAATAAATTTATATACATTCGGACATTTTAATTATCTGAAATTCATCAATATTTCAATAATTAAAATCAGTTAATTACCCAATATTCGATGGCCAAAAATCCGGGTCGTTACAAGGCACGTCGTTGTAACAGTAGTACGCGATTTCGCGCCATAAAAGTTAAATGAGCGTACAAAGTGGAATATAGCTCGAAATTATTCGAGATAAGAATATCCGGTCTATTATATCCATAGTTTCCCAATGAAGAAGGAAAATCAACATTTCATTAAGTGTACTTTGAAATATGTCCAAAACAATTTTCTACAAACATAACGGTTTTGCAGTTCGAAACCCAAAATAAGGATTTCTTTTAAATGATATCTTTAAATGTTTTAAAAACATGAAATAAATTTTAAAAATATTTTAAAGTGTTAAAAGCGTTTTAAAAGTGATTTAAGTTGAAAAGTTGGATTTCTAAATGATATAAAAGTCGTTTTGAAGAATATAAGCTTTTAAAACACTATTTGTAACACGTTTTGTAATGCTTTTCGCAGCAGTTTTAATTAAATTTTGAAATGTAGTTTTAAACTTAAAAAAAATTCCTAAATATTTTGTGAATAATTTTAAAAGAATAATTAAGTTATTTAAAGTTGATTTGGACATTTTAATAAGAGTTTAAATAAATGGTTAAGAGGAATTATTTATAACACAAACAATAATCAAAGAATATTGAATATCATAACAAATTGAGTATGAAAAAACGACTAGTACATTTGTCCCACCTGTGAGATCAAGAAAGATAAAATAAGGTGTTTAGTTAAGATTAGGAATGGAGCAACAAGTGCCGTGAACTTACCTGACCTATATTTTCTTTTCTTAGACGATGGGTAGAACAGATCGAAAGGAAAGCCCGAATGCTCTAAAAAATCATATTTAAGTTTTTCCAAGATAAAAAGTAACAAATTTTAGAACATTATTAACTAATTAACATTTTTTTATTGATGTTTAGTACGAAAGAAGCGGGATCAAATTTGGGTCATTTCTATCTGATGAACTGAGATCGAATTTCGGTGATTCCTAACCCAAAACCCCTTCAAACTAATTTTTGAAATAAAATATATTGAAGACAAAGACCTTCATGATGTAGGATTACTTTCCAATATTCCCTGAAGGTGAAATTTACCATATCTAAGGTGGTAGAAGTGCTCCGTTATAAAAATCTTCGAATTGCATGAATATGATTTTAAGTTAAGAAAGAAATCTTTGATTAAGATTTAATGAATGATTTGTGAATATTTTCCCTAAGTTAAAAATTCTAAATTAAATACAAAAATCTTTAATTAATGAATCATTTGGGAATATTTTCCTTAAGTTAAAAATTTTAACTTAAATATAAGAAATCTTTGACTAAGATTTAATGAATGATTTGGAATGATTTTCCTAGTAAAAGAGAAAATGATTGGAATTATCTCAAGATCTAAAGATGTTTAATAAATCGAATGATTTAATAAATGAGCTTAATGATTCATATACTCTTGAAATGAAAATGAAATAAATTGAAAAGAATATATCTACAAAAGATATATGATCTAAATAAAAGATGAAGTAATTGATTAATGCTTGATATCTGCATATGAACTTAACATCTTTTAAAGCGATGATTGACTTCGAAGGAATCGAGGTCGGATTTGGGTGATTCCTATCAGAAAACCACTTCTGTAACGGCCTAGTATTTTCAACCATTTGCATCCGCACATGTCAGACTTGAATTGCTCAAAATATCAGACTGTTAATATGTATTTGGAAAAAAAATCAGCATATACAGTAAATAAATAAATCAAAGGATCACAGACACATAGTAATATAACAATAAGCAGCGAAATAGATAAATAGAGTTCATGAAGCTACTATATAAACAAATGAGTTTGAAATAAATACAACATAATATCTCAAATACAATGAAGTCTTGAATACAAATAGATGGCATCTCTGAACCAATCAACTGGATATCCGAAAGCTGAATTGGTAGTTGGACCTCCAGATGAAGCTCCAACTCCAAAGGAGAGTCTCAAAAGCTATATCACTCAGTCTAACCCGAGCGTAAAGAAAAACACAAAACACTTGAGTCAAGATTAACATTCTTATATCAATAGATCCAACTCAAGTGAAATAACAACTGAAATACAAGTAACTCAAAGGATGTTTGGGATAACTGACGCAGCGGATTAATCAAACAAAACTTCAATCGATGGATTGTAGCAATCGGTGAGTTGAAGATACCAAAAATGCCCAAGTTCGTTGATCCAAAGATACCGAACTCTAGCTATCTCAAACACGTTGATAGCGCACTATACCGTGTTCAAAGATCTACGATTCTTCGCACGTTGATCTAGCGCACTAGATTCCGTGAATCGGCTTCAACAAACGTGGATTCGAGCGCACTCGAACGACGTAAGTGGAGATAGGAGATTACACTCAACTACCAATTGGTATGAAAGCACAAAGCTAACAAAAGAGAATTTTATTCCAAAATCAACAACCTACAATGTACAACACACGCGCTATTTATAGCTTTCACAACTCGACACACACAAATTCTCACCTGACTCCTAGGTCGGCACCGACTCACGACCCAACTTAGATCGTGACCGACTTAACTCACGCGACTCAACGCCTTTACAATAGAACAAAATACAACCGACTCAAGCTCTTTGCCGATTCAACCCTTGAGTCGCACACGACTCAACACATCACTTCCACACACAGTACATAGTATACGACATACGACTTAAAAGTACAACGGCTCATACGACTCAACACAACCGACTTACATTTAACGACTCAAACAACTCAAGCTACAACAGTTAGGTCGTATACGACCTAACGACTCAAGGCCAACAACACATCTGCTCCTATGGCCGACTCAGGCGCATGCCGACTCAACTTCCTCCGACTCAAGGCCTTAGGTCGGAAACGACCTATGCTCCCATCAACTCGTAACTTCTTGTCCTTAGGTCGGAAACGACCTAAAGCATGCTCTTGCCCATGTAACCCGTTAGGTCGGAAACATCCCCATATGCTTCTGTTGAGTCGGCTTATCTTCCCCCTTGGCTTGTTAACTCGTGTCCTTTCTTCCTTAGATCGGCAACGACCCAAACTTTCACTAAGTCGCGAACGACTCATCACACCACACCATAAATTCATGTTTTCTGGAATTAGAGTTTGCACAGCTTCTTCTCTGGTCTTGGCTGCATCATCCTCCCCTGGTTGAGAAAAATTCGACCTCGAATTTGTAAATTCTTCCTCAACAATCTCATCTCCATGATATGGAACTAAATGTTTGACGTTAAAAACATCAGAAGTATAAACATCATTTGGTAACTTTAATCGATAAGCATTCTCATTGATTTTCTTCAAAACTTCAATCGGACCAATTTTTCGTGCCTTCAACTTGTTATAAGCACCCACCGGAAAACGATCTTTTGTTAATACGGCATAAACCAAATCACCTTCTTTAAATTCAACATTTCGACGTTTCAAATCTGCAGACTTCTTATACTTCTCATTCGATTTCTCCAATCGTTCCTGAACGATTTTATGACATTCAGTCAGCTCATCAACAAAATCAGCAGCTCGTTTAACTGTTCTCTTTGACTGTGGTACAACTGCTAAATCCAACGGCCCCCTGGGTAAATTTGAATAAACAATCTGAAACGGACTGAATCCTGTGCTTCGATTTACTGCATGATTATGAGCAAATTCTGCCTGGCATAGCTTCATGTCCCAACTTCTCAAATTATCTTGTACAAGACAACGCAACAAATTTCCCAATGACCTGTTAATAACTTCTGTCTGCCCATCAGTTTGTGGATGATAAGCACTGCTAAATTTCAGTTTCGTTCCCACCATCTTCCACAAACTCAACCAAAAGTAACTCAGAAAACGAGTATCTCGATCAGAAACAATAGATTCTGGTAAACCATGAAGTCGATAAATCTCCTTGAAAAATAACTGTGCTACTCGAACTGCATCTGCTGTCTTCTTGCAAGCAACAAAATGTGCCATCTTCGAAAACCTGTCCACCACAACAAATATCGAATCATTTCCCCTTTGAGTTCTCGGCAAACCCAAAACGAAATCCATGCTGATATCAACCCATGGCTTAGATGGTACTGGTAATGGCATATACAACCCTGCATTCGTTGCTGTCCCCTTTGAAACTTGGCAAATATGGCATCTCTCCACGAATCTTTCAACCTCTTTTCTCATCGACGGCCAAAAGTAAGACTGTGAAATCAATTGTAAAGTACGATCACGGCCCACATGTCCTTCCTCGTGTAACTCCTTCACAATTTTCATCCTCAAACTACAATCCGGAATACATAAACGATTTCCTTTAAACAGAAAACCATCAACTAACATGAATTCATCGGAACTTCCATCCTTCACTTTCTCAACATATTTCTCAAAGTAAGGATCTTCTTCAATCATTTCTGGCAACATTTCAAACCCCGTTACTTCAACCTTCATTGTCGTTAATAAATGACTCCTCCTACTTAAAGCATCAGCTACTCGATTCGTCACCCCAGATTTGTGCTTAACGACAAAAGTAAACTGCTGTAAATATGCAATCCACGATGCATGTCTTGCTGAAATTTTATCCTGTCCCTGTAAATGCTTCAATGCTTCATGATCAGTGTAAAGAACAAATTCCTTCTGAAATAAGTAATGTCTCCAATGCTTAACAGCCTGAACAACAGCATGAAATTCAACGTCATATGTACTGTATCTCATCTTTGCCCCTGACAGTTTCTCACTAAAATAAGCAACTGGCTTTCCATTCTGGCTCAGAACTCCTCCAATACCAACCTTCGAAGCATCAGTATGCAATTCAAACAATAACTGAAAATTAGGTAGAACAAGAATTGGTGCAGACGTTAACAATTCCTTAATCTTCTCAAAGGCAACCCCCGCTTCCTCTGACCATACAAACTGCTTCCCCTTCATGCAATCAGTAACTGGAGCCATCACGCTACTGAAGTGTGGTATGAACCTTCGGTAGAATGACGCTAGCCCATGAAAACTTCTCACTTCTGTAATTGTCTTTGGCTGTGGCCAATTCTTGACTGCTTCAACTTTGCTCTGGTCAACTTGAATACCTTTCCCTGAAACAACATAACCCAGGAATAAAACAGTAGGTGTCATAAACACACATTTCTTTGTAGCAGCATAAAATTGTTCTTCACGAAGAATAAGCAACACTTCCCTCAGATGTAGAACATGCTCCTCCGTACTCCTGCTATAAATCAAAATATCATCGAAATACACCACGACGAACTTTCCAATGAATGGTCTAAAAATTTGATTCATCACCCGCATGAATGTACTAGGTGCATTAGACAAACCAAATGGCATAACCAACCATTCGTACAACCCCTCTCTAGTTTTGAAAGCTGTCTTCCATTCGTCTCCAGGTCTGATACGAATTTGATGATAACCACTCTTCAAATCAATCTTTGAAAATATAGTTGCCCCACTCAACTGATCCAACAAATCATCCAACCTTGGCATAGGAAATCTGTAACGTACAGTGATCTTATTCAAAGCTCTACTATCAGTGCACATCCTCCAAGTTCCGTCCTTCTTGGGTACCAACAATGCTGGCACAGCACATGGACTCAAACTTTCCTGAATACGACCCTGTTCAAGCAACTCTTCCACCTGCCTTCTCAATTCCTCATGTTCCTTCGGACTCATACGATAATGTGGTCGATGTGGTAACACTGCCCCCGGAACAAGATCAATCTGATGCTGAATGTCTCTAAGTGGTGGTAACTCCTTTGGCAACTCCTCTGGAAAGACATCTTCAAACTCTTCCAAAACTGGCTTTGCTTCTTCGGGAATCTCAACTTCTTCACTACTCTCTCTCCCAATCAACAAAAACACTTCCGGTTCTTCCTCCACTTCTTTAACAAACTCCTTCAAAGTCAACAGAGTTTTCAATTCTTCAATCTCCTCCAGTTTGTTCTCCTTCTGCTGTTGCTTCTTAGGAACCAAAGTGATTTTAGTACCCTCGAACATGAAACTGTAACTGTTGGCACGACCGTCATGCTGAACTGCTCTATCAAACTGCCATGGTCTGCCCAACAATAAGTGACAAACATCCATATCTACGACATCACACCAGATTTCATCTTTGTACTTCTTCCCAATCGAAAAATTAACACAAGCCCTTCGACACACTTTTACTTCACCTCCCTTCCTTAACCATGCTAGCTTATATGGTTTAGGATGCTTCTCGGTCTTCAAGTTCAACTTTCTCACTGCTTCTGTAGAAATAATATTATCACAACTTCCTGCATCAATAACAAACTTGCAGACCTTTCCCAGAATAGTACATGTCGATTGGAAAATATTGCTTCTCAGCCAACTACAATCCTCCTCTTGCTTTGGTGTCAAACAACTTCTCCTCATCATAAGATTACATCCTTCATCTCCCGACACTTCTTCTTCCTCCTCAACATAAGGTACATTTGAATACTCTGCCTCCTCACCATCATCTGCCTCAACCTCTGCAACCATGGTTCTCTTCTTCGGCTTCGGACATTCGTTGCTTTTGTGACCCAACTCCTGACAATTATAACATTTGAAAACACTACTAGCCTTCGCTTTCTCTGCCTCCTTCACCACTGGCTTTGTAACAGGTTTAGGAACACTAGAACTTCCGCCAACACCCCTTGCTTGATTATTGGAATTAGTAAACACACCACCTCCACGCCTTCCTTGTTTCTCCCAAGCTAACGCTTTCTGATGTGCCTCTGCTACTGATCTAGGATCAAACATATTAACCATATCTTGGATCTGCATTCTCAAGCCCCCAATGAATCTAGCAGTTAGCTGTTCTTCTGTTTCCATGATATCATTCCTGGCGATGAGTTGGTAAAATTCATCAGCATAATCACTAACAGATTTTGTCCCTTGCCTCAGATTCTGCAACCTCTGGTACATAAGTGATTGGTAGTTATAAGGCAAAAATGTAGATCTCATCAACTTTTTCATCTTCTCCCAAGATTCTATCTTTGACTTCCCCATTCGTTCTCGAGTAAGTTTAGTTTGCTGCCACCACGCCAAAGCTCTCCCCCTCAACCTAGTAGCAACCAACTTCACCCTTCGATTCTCCGGCACCTCCTTGAAATCAAAGATTTCCTCCACATTAGACAACCAATCTAAGAACTCCTCAGCAACCATCCCGCCTTTAAACTCCGGAATTTCCATCTTCATACCCGATTCCCAACGTCGATCATCATCAATAACCCGATACGAACGTTGTCCTTGATCTCTATCTCTGTAATGAACACTGCCTCTTTCACCGTCAAACTCATCCTCAAAGTCTGATGTATATCGTTGTCGTTCTCGTCCTCCAACATCTCTAACACCACTCCTACTACCAACATCCCTTCTATCATGATCATCAACATTCCTCCTACTTCGATTGTCAACACTTCTATGCTCTTGACTTCCTCTTCTCTCCCGTTCAGAATGTGATGAAACTCTGCTATTTCCACGGTTTGATTCAGGTGAAACTCTTCTTCGATTCTGACTCATATCAATCATCAATTTCTCCAGTTTACCAATGCCTTCATCGAATTTATCATTAATACGTTGTTCCATAAGTTCAGCTTCTTCTCTACGATACAAAGCTTCAACGTTTTGATGTCGGTTAGCTCTCCTCGGTGGCATGGTTAAAAACTTCACAACACTTCAACAATTCAATCACAAGACTTCAAAACTTTCAATACAATACAACAATCAACAAGTCACGGCTCAACAATGTCTCGGCCATGACACTTCACGGCTTATCACCACTAAGTCGGCAAAGACTTAGCTCGGCAAGGTTCTACACTTCAACCCTTGGCGCGCAAAACTTCCACAAGTCTAAATTCAAACTTCTTTGCTCCTTTTGATCCAAAATGGAATAGATCAAACACTCCAAACTTGATGCAACTTCAATATGAACACAATGAACAACTTCAAACTTCAAAAACTTGGCTCCAAGAATCAACTTAGCTATGATTGGCTAAGTATGGCTCTGATACCAAAACTGACGCAGCGGATTAATCAAACAAAACTTCAATCGATGGATTGTAGCAATCGGTGAGTTGAAGATACCAAAAATGCCCAAGTTCGTTGATCCAAAGATACCGAACTCTAGCTATCTCAAACACGTTGATAGCGCACTATACCGTGTTCAAAGATCTACGATTCTTCGCACGTTGATCTAGCGCACTAGATTCCGTGAATCGGCTTCAACAAACGTGGATTCGAGCGCACTCGAACGACGTAAGTGGAGATAGGAGATTACACTCAACTACCAATTGGTATGAAAGCACAAAGCTAACAAAAGAGAATTTTATTCCAAAATCAACAACCTACAATGTACAACACACGCGCTATTTATAGCTTTCACAACTCGACACACACAAATTCTCACCTGACTCCTAGGTCGGCACCGACTCACGACCCAACTTAGATCGTGACCGACTTAACTCACGCGACTCAACGCCTTTACAATAGAACAAAATACAACCGACTCAAGCTCTTTGCCGATTCAACCCTTGAGTCGCACACGACTCAACACATCACTTCCACACACAGTACATAGTATACGACATACGACTTAAAAGTACAACGGCTCATACGACTCAACACAACCGACTTACATTTAACGACTCAAACAACTCAAGCTACAACAGTTAGGTCGTATACGACCTAACGACTCAAGGCCAACAACACATCTGCTCCTATGGCCGACTCAGGCGCATGCCGACTCAACTTCCTCCGACTCAAGGCCTTAGGTCGGAAACGACCTATGCTCCCATCAACTCGTAACTTCTTGTCCTTAGGTCGGAAACGACCTAAAGCATGCTCTTGCCCATGTAACCCGTTAGGTCGGAAACATCCCCATATGCTTCTGTTGAGTCGGCTTATCTTCCCCCTTGGCTTGTTAACTCGTGTCCTTTCTTCCTTAGATCGGCAACGACCCAAACTTTCACTAAGTCGCGAACGACTCATCACACCACACCATAAATTCATGTTTTCTGGAATTAGAGTTTGCACAGCTTCTTCTCTGGTCTTGGCTGCATCAATAACCATACTTTAAGGATCGGTGGAAGTATCTACTATGTAGTAATATATGCTATTATAACAATGTCTATAGTAAAGTAAAATGTATTAAAATAGCGTTATGGCATTACCAATATCCCCCTTAACACATTTTTATAATGTCGTAGTCTATTCAGATACTGTAAACTTCACCCGGGCTATCAGGGAGCACTCCATAGGCACGACAAAAAAAAACTTGTAGAAGGCGCGATAGGGCATGCGACAAGGCACTCGAGGCAATGCTAGGATAGATATACCATTCGTTGACCTGGAATGGTGGTAATGCATATCAGCTACTACTGCCTACCTTGTGACACACTTCCAAATCAAAGGGTGCACCCAATCGATCACAAAAGCAATAGAATGGTATCGAAGAAATGCGCCCGATCGGAAGAATGACCTCAATTGGCCCAGCATGGCTCCTGTTTTAGCCGCATCAAGCTGACTCACGGGAGTCAGGGCTACGTAAGTACCATATAGAATCGTCACCAAACCATCCTACTTCATTCTGGAATCTCCACCGCGTACATAGTTGTTAAAGTGGTTTTCAGTTTTGGTAGATTGTATGAAAATATCCGATCCCGGACTCTTTAACAACCAACCGTTATTATAACATCGTGGTCCTTTCAAAATAGTTTATACTTCAAAAGAAGAATATCATATCCATTTCAAAACAATATCTACGATATAAAATTTCACTTCAAATATACTCATTTCAAAAATCATAGCACTTTCAAAGTTATAACACTTTCGAAACCAAATACTTGAAATTATAGCACTTTGGAAATCGCACGCTTTGAAATCATAATACTTTGAAAAACCATAACACTTTCTTTTAAACAGTTTAGATATTAATTATAGTATATATAACAAAAGGTTTATAAAATAAATAGCTATAAAATGAAATAGTTTATATAAAATAGTTATAAGTTAAAATAGTTTATATTAAAATAATTTATAAAGTAAAATATGATTTAAAAATACTATATAATAAAATAGTTTCCTCAAATTTCACCAATCGATTCAAATCAATCCGAATTCCAAAATTCCGATTAAATTCAATCTCAATTCTACAACTTCAATTCAATTCAGTTTCTCAATAAGTCATTTCAAATTATATCAATTTCAAATACAGATGTGAAAATAAACTATTTAAATTTCAATATATTTCAAAGCTTTAATATTCAAACATTTTCAAACTATATTTGATAATATCATATATATCAAAATTTAACTTCGTTATTATTTAGTTTTGAAATACTTACTTAATAAATCCAATATCATTTAAATAAAACCCTAAATTACAAATAAAATAAATATTTACTTTAATTTATCTAAACTTGAAATAAGTGTTTAATCACCTTAAACCAAAATCAAGTTATAAAATCGTATCCTTTAAAATCTCAATTTAAATAAGTTTCAAATTGATTTAATTTAATAAAATTCCTAATGAAATACAATTTCAAATAAATTCACATTTATCAATCAAATCGTAACTTATAAATTCATTTTAAAATCTATTATATAATATAATCTTAAATAAATACTTAACCATCTTATTAAATTTATTTATGTATTAAATCTATTTATATATTCTAAAAAAAAGTCAAATTATAAATAAATTCTTAAATTTTAAAATTTCACAATTAACTTATAACTATACAATTTTCAAAACATATAAATTTAAAAATCTAAATTTTTAAAACTTTATAAAATACATGTATATAATATATTAAAGATCAATATTTATTAACCATTAATATTCACTTTCAAATCCTTGGAAATCATTTTAAAATATATGTATATATATAGACCAACGATGTCAGTATATAATTTTCTATCCTATGATCAAGTGATACGGATATTTATCATTTCAATGCACAATTTAAATATTTAAGGGTATATATCATTTCAACCCGCAATCCCAAATTCAATTAAATGAAAATCGCTTTGGTTTATCATTTCAACCCATAATGATTTTCTCCTATTCTACAGATTTTTTGGGTATGTATCATTTCAACCCATAGGGAATTCTATACTAATAGGGAACTTACAGAGTGAGAACATATACGATAAAATATAACATATAACAACGGGCATATATCATCAGTGATCAAATAAAATATAAACAATGGGATATGATGTGATATCCCATAGGTGAATAGTTACCAATAATAGCATACATATAACAATTTAAATAACTAACAGCAGCATATTTCAATTGTCGTTTCAATTGAAATCGAATTTAATAAATATAAGACGTTAATCGTGAGAGATTACTCATTTTTGAGGCTTGAGATATAGACAATGAAGTTGAGTTACGAAATGGAAGCACGACTTCCAAAGCAAAGCTAGAATGGCACGAATTTATCGAACAAGCTGATAAATAGGAATTGATGAAATCAAATTAGAACTAGATCGATGAAGAAAGATAAAAAGAATTGAACTTGTATATAACTTATATATAACTAATGCATGCACATTAATAGTTAAACTTTGTATATACACAGTGTACAACTAGTTGTATATATATACAAACAACTATACTAAAATTACTGTATTACCATATAATGTTGTAGCCTTGTTATAACACTGTACCGACATCCTGACATATTAATATATATATATATATATACATATATATATACATACTGTAACTACAATATATAACTTCATACTTACAAATAGAGAGCGTAGTATAAATCAAATAAGTGACATTATATATTAAAAAATATCTGTTATAAACTTTTATAATTCTATAAACTTTTATAAATACATATATTATTATAGAGCAATCAAAATATCACTTTAAATAAATACTCTTTAGAAAGATATAAAAAAAACATAATATATATATATATATATATAAACTTTTGTGAACTAAATATACGTACAATAAAATATACAGACTCCTATATAAGCATATACATGAATTTACATATATAAATAACCTTCTTTAAATAAAACAACAGACTCCCAATGTATGTTAAATAATGTATAACTAACTTACCCATAACAGCCTAATATATATATCTCACGCAAATTTTGGATATAGCGATCAATATTACATAATACAAACAAACACATATAAACCAAATCTCTTTATATATATTAACATCATTATTTCTTAAAACGCTCTTTTCCTTTTTTTTCTTTTTTTTGCCACAAAATACCTATATATAAATAGCATACAAATGTATATAAAATGACAGTAGAAAAGAGTGAAGCAAAAGTAAGGACCAAACAAACCTCACATGCAAATATATGTACCTCTCGCTTGATATAAAAATAAGTTTGGAAAGGAACCAGATTGCCGCTTTGGTTATGCTTTGACGTGGAAAGCATGGTGGGTCGGAGCTGATCAGGAAGGTTGCTGTGGTAGGTTCAAGGCTGGGCGGATATGGTTGTTGAGGTTGGGGTTATGGTGGAAGTGGGGGTTGAAGGAGTCACGGTGGAGGTTAAGAAGGCCGATTGCAGGTGACATGGCTGTGAGGCTAGTTGGGTGCTTGGGTGGACTCAAATGTCTGTAGGCTCTTGTAAGAAGAATAAAAAAATAGAAGGGAGAGGAAGAAAGCAGGTTCTTATTGAACGAATAGTCAGGCATCATTCTACCTGATGAATATTTACATAGAATAAATGAAATTTCAACGGTCGCCCTATGATACAGCTAGAATAACTTATGGCTTGATTGGATAGCACGTTTCAATTTGAAACATAAGAAAGTGGAAAGTCATAAATTTTTGTACCGTTACGATGGATTGTTATCATCGTTTCCATTGCGTACCGGACCTCATAACAAAGAATTGAATATATCTTAAAGATCTGCATGATGAGAAGATCAAAACGGCATACAGATATTGGTGGTACGATTTTTCTATCAAATGTCGACAATCAGTACCGGAAATGCTGTTAATTTGCAGAAAATAAGATAAACAAAGCAATAACGGTCAAAATTTGGAAAACGAAAGACGAGTCTTGCTTAGAAGATGATTTACAAATTTATTGTATAAAAATATTCAGGTTTGAAAATATTTTATTATCATAAATTTTTAACTGATTTGAATTAAAATAAAATTACACAAGAAAATAAACTTTCACATTATCTGACGAAAATTTTCCTTTTGCTATGTTTAATTAGATGTATTCCAAACATTAAATTTTTATTTTCAAATTTAATTATTTAAAATGGTCAAAAATTCAGCTAATTACGTTATTAAAATCGTTAAAATTTATGGGTCGTTACGCTCTCCCCCACTCAAAACTTTTTGTCCCCGAAAAAGAAGGAGGTAGGAGAATAGAAGCAACTATGAAGGAAATAGATTGAAATACCAAATACGACAATAAATTTAAACCCATATAAACTACATTTAATTAAAAACTTGCTTATATCCAATTAATTGTTCCAATTTCATTTAATCAATCGAATTTTTGTGTTCACTTTTTATGTGTTTCAATTCCTTATAATTTCATTAAATTGATTTATTTTCAATTTATTAACCTTTCTTACAGAACTTATTAACATTTATTACAAAATTTAAAAAAAAATTGTTTTACCTTACTCATCTATCAAATCAATTGATCAATCATAGTTAATTCCACCTTAACATTTAGCTTCAGCTATTCCAAATAAATTAATATACATCAATTTGATTTAATCCATTTTGTTCAAGTAATAAATAGTCATTCAATTTAGAAATTGATTTTCTTTTGTTTTATCAACATTTCTTTCAAAAAAATTCATTTTTAAATTAGCTTATTTATTTTATCAAAATTATTATCCATTTCCTTATCAGTGAATTCTCTTAACAAAATATCATTTTTGATATCATATTACCTATATCATAGTGTATACTATCCAATTACATTCTAATTACATTTAAACTTTCTAGATAAGTTATACTAACGTTTATGGGTGCAATTAAATACTATACATATTTTCCTTCTATCTGCAACATTTATTACTCAAGTTTTCCTCTTGTACAACCCTTTATTATATCCAAACATTTTGACTATTTGAGTATTCTAGGCAAGTTATATATATCGGAATGTAATTTAGTGTTATACAAATAAGTTTGTTCAAATTCATTATTTCAAGTTGGTGTAATTCCATTTATCAATTTAGATATTCCAAATATTCAATCATTTCACTTTATTTCAATAAATGAAACCATTTCTTAATATAAAACTTAAGATTTAAATTTCCGGTTTCACTTCAGACTATTTTAAAACAATTATTTACATATAAATTATATACATCAAATCATATTCAAATCAAATCCATTTTTCAAAACAAAAATGCAGTAAAGCTACAAAGGGGCCTCTCCACGTCGAGACTTGAAAATGAATGTCGATGATGCGGCCGTCATCATCGAAATAATTTTCTAGCGACAAAAGAGAAGAATACTAATTTAAAACCTTTAAAATTCTTTGGAATCATTTCTATTTGAAAATACTTTAAATATTAGACTCTAAGATTTAAAGAAAAATTATCCAAAATACTGTAAATATAATTCCCAAATTAGTAATTTAGATAAATTTCAATTCTGAATCAATTTATAAACAATTTTGTACAATTCATTTATTTATATGTTGGAATAGTCAATGGCATACAAACAACAAATAAAAATCACGTATTATCATTTCTGACAATCTAGTTAACTATTAAATTTCGAAAAATTTATACTTATATATATATCAAAAATATAACAACACAAAATTTATTTCATTTACCAAATTTGATAATAATATTGTGTCAGTTTACTCTGTTCAAGTGTTTTGGAATCCCTATCAGTAACATTAGCTAGATGGATCGATCGAAACCCAAAATTCAAACTTAACAACTTAAACAACACCATATAAAACATTTTATTTTAATGACAAATACACTCCCTCACTCAATGGTACAAGAATTGATTCCAAAACAAGGATAGAGATGCAAATTAGAGGAACTTTAATTAAGGAGAATTCTAACTAAAAAGATAGGTTCAAACGAAGATATGATGATTAAATAACAAAATAGAAAGATGGATAGACTTATATAAATCACGGACGACCTTAACTGGGTCAACCGTGATTCCAAGAGTAAGATCGATGCAGAATTTTGAGGCAAATCGACACTTAATCGCCCGAGATAGAATTCGGGTATAACAAAATATAGCAGCATCTAAACCGATGATATAAAAATCTCTGGTGAATTTATGCCTGTTGTAAAGGAGTTTCACCCCTTTACAAATCATTCGAAGATTGGCAGAGCCGTCAATTCATTATAGATATCAACCGAAGTGGAGTTATCGGATACTCTAGAATCAAAAGAGTTTGAATAAGGAAAGACAAGAATGGATTTTGAAACCAAGGGTAACGTTTCAAAATTCAAACGAAACTAAATCCAAGAGGGAGAGATTCAAGCATGAACGAAGGTGATTTTGTAATTAAATTTTACTCCATATGCAAGTTTTGCCTAAAACCAGAGCTTTGATACCAGTTGTAACGACCTAGTATTTTCAACCATTAGCATCCGCACATGTCAGACTTGAATTGCTCAAAATATCACATTGTTAATATATATTTGGCATAACTCAACATATACAGCAATAAATAAATCATAGAATCATAGACACAGAGTAATATTACAATATGCAGTGGAATAGATAAACAGTAGTTCATGAAGCTACTCTAAACTATTGAGTTTGAAATAAATACAACATAATATCTCAAATACAATAAAGTCTGGAATACAAACAGATGGCATCTCTAAACTAATCAATAGGATAGATGAAAGCTGAATCGATAGTTGGACCTCCAGATAAAGCACGAACTCCAAAGGTGAGTCTCAAAAGCTATATCACTCAGTCTGACCCGAGCGTAAAGCAAAACACAAAACGCTCGAGTCAGGATTAACATCTCATATCATTAAATACAACTCAAGTGAAATAACAACTAACATACAAGTAACTCAAAGGATGTTTGGGATAACCATCCTCTAAGGATCCATGGAACTATCTACTATGTAGTAATATACGCTATTATAATAATGTCTATAGTAAAGTAAAATGGATTAAAATAGCATTAAGGCGTTACCCATATCTCCCTTAACCCATTTTTATAATGTCGCGGTCTACACTGATACTGTAAACTCCACCTGTGGGTGGGCTATCAGTGAGCACTCCATAGGTACGACAAAAAACAAACTCATAGAAGGCGGGATAGGGAATGCGACATGGGACTCGAGGCAAAGCCAGGATAGATATACCGTTTGTGGATTCGGACTGGTGGTAACACATAATAGCTACTACCGCACACCTCGTGACACACTCCCAAATCAAAGGGTGCAGTCAATCAATCACAAAAGAAATAGAATGGTAGCGAAGAAATGTGCCCGATCGGAGGAAAGACCTCACTTGGCCCGGCATTTCTCCTGTTTTAGCCACATCAAGCTGACTCGCGGGAGTCAGGGCTACGTAAATACTATATAGAATCGTGACCAAACCATTCTACTTGATTTTGGAATCTCCACCACATACACAGTTATTAAAGTGGTCTTCGGTATTGCCAGAGAGTATGACAATATCTGATCCCGGTCTCTTTAACAAACAACGGTTATTATAACAACGTGGTCATTTCAAAAAAGTTTATACTTCAAAACCAGAATTTAATATCCATTTCAAAACCATATCAATGCGATACAAAATTTCACTTCAAATATACTCATTTCCAAAATCATAGCACTTTCAAAGTTATAACATTTTCGAAACCAAATACTTGAAATTACAGCAATTTGGAAATCATACACTTTGAAATCATGATACTTTGAAAAACCATAACAATTTCTTTTAAACAGTTTAGATATTAATTATAGCATATATAATAAAACGTTTATAAAATAAATAGTTAAAAAATGAAATAGTTTGTATAAAATAGTTATAAGTTAATATAGTTTATATTAAAATAATTTATAAAGTAAAATATGATTTTAAAATACTTTATATAATAAAATAGTTTCCTCAAATTTCACAAATTGATTCAAATCAACCAGAATTCCAAAATTCCAATTAAATTCAATCTCAATTCTTCAACTTCAATTCAATTCAGTTTCTCAGTAAACCATTTCAAATTATATCGATTTCAAATGCAGATTTGAACCACAAAATAAACCATTTAAATATCAATATATTTCAAAGTTTTAATATTCAAACATTTTCAAAACTAGATTTGATAATTTCATATATATCAAAATTTAACTTCTTTATTATTTAGTTTTGAAATGTTTACTTGTAAATCCAATATCATTTAAACAAAACCCCAAGTTACAAATAAATTAAATATTTCCTTCAATTTATCTAAACTTGAAATATTCATTTAATCACCTTAAACCAAAATCAAGTTATACAATCATATCCTTTGAAATATCAATTTCAACAAATTTCAAATCGATCTGATTTAATTAAATTATTAATTAAATACAGTTTCAAATAAATTCAAATTTATCAATCAAATCTTAACTTATAAAATAATTTTAAAATCTATTATAAAATATAATCTTAAATAAATACTTAACCATCTTATTGAATTTATTTATATATTAAATCTATTTATATATTCTAAAAAAAGTAAAATTATAAATAAATTCATGAATATTAAAATTCAAAATTAACTTATAACTATACAATTTTCAAAACATATGAATTTAAAAATCTATATTTTCAAAACTTTATAAAATACATTTATATAATATCTTAAAATTCAATATTTACTAGCCATAAATACACTTTCAAAACCTTGCAAATCTTTTTAAAATATATATAAAAACCAACGGTGTTTGTATATAATTTTCTATTATATGGTCAAGTGATATGGATATTTATCATTTCAATCAGCAATTTAAATATATACGAGTATATATCATTTCAACCCGCAATCCTAAATTCAATTAAATGAAAATCGCTTGGGTTTAGCATTTCAACCCATAACGATTTTCTCCTGTTCTACAGATCGTTCGGGTATGTATCATTTTGACCCATAGGGAATTCTATAATAATAGGGAACTTGCAAAGTGAGAACATATACGATAAATATAACATATAACAATAGGCATATGTCATCAGTGATTAAATAAAATATAAACAACAAGATATGGTGTCATATCCCACCAGTGAACAGTTACAAATAATAGATTACATATATGACAATTTAAATAATTAACAGCAGCATGTTTCAATATTCATTTCAATTGAAACCGAATTTAATAAATATAAGGACATTCATCGTGAGTGATTTCTTACCTTTCGAGGCCAGTGATATGGACAATGAAGTTGAGTTATGAAATGCAAGCACGACTTCCAAAGCAAAGCTAGATTGGCACAAATTTGATGGACAAGCTGATAAATAGGAATTGATGAAATCAAATTAGAACTTGATCGATGAAGATAAATGATATAAGTGATCTTATATATAACTATATATATAAGTCATATTCTAAATTTAGACACATATTAAATTAAAATACGTATATATATTTCAAAATTATTGGTTTAAATTGAACACAAATGAAAAATCAAATCTATGTACATAATATAAATTGAAATAAATACTTATATATTTAATAAAATGCACATACTTACATATATAATGTATTTAACTTGAAAATATATACATGTATAAAAAAAATCGATTCAAACATATATCAAAACCAATACGTAAGTTCAAACACATAAAGAAAGTCCTCAATATAGATAAATTTGAAAACTAACTAATGCATGCACATTAATAGTTAAACTCTGTATATACACAGTATACAACAAGTTGTATATATATACAAACAACTATACAAAAATTACTATACTATATAATGTTGTAGCCCTGCATAATATAACACTGTACTAACATCTTGACATATTAATATATATGTATATATATACATACATATATATTGTAACTACAATATATACCTTCATACTTACAAATAAAGAGCATAGTATAAATCAAATACTTACATTATGTATTAAAAAATATAAACTTTTATACCTCTGTAAACTTTTATAAATACATATATTAGTATAGAACAATCAAAACTTCACTTTAAATATATACTAAGTGTTTGTGTCAAAATTGGGCACAACACTCTTCGGGAGTCGTTGAAGAGATAATAGTCAAGAATGTAAGTTCAAAACAGATATTATCTAACAAAAACTCCAATCAAGAGAAAAAGGATCTTCGGACTCTGAAGCACCCAGACTCTGCCGGATCGAGATCTCCATCATCTTACATCATAATTTTATTGTTGATTCCGAATTTACAGTTGTAATTTGCTGTTGAGCTTCCTGGACTGTTTCGCGTCTTCCCGTCTCAAGAATTGAGCTGCTTTGGCATGGAAACGGTCCAATGACGCAGGTGGCTTCCCAGCTAGCCAATTGCCAAATTCAGAATCGGGGTCGATCTCCTTAGTTAATGCCATAAGGATGGAGTTATCATTTGGATTACTAATCTCTGCACATGCAGTATGGAATCTTTAGATATAAGCAATACATATATAATTTATATAAACTTTTATGAACTAAATATACGTAAGATAAAATATGTAGACTCCTATATAAGCATATGCATGAATTTACATATATAAATAACCTTCTTTAAATAAAAAAATAAACTCCCAATGTATGTTGAATAATATATAACTAACTTATCCCATAACAGCCTAACATATATATCTCACGCAAATTTTGGATATAGCAATCAATATTACAGAAGACGAACAAACACAAATAAACCAAATCTCTATATATATATTAACATTGTTATTTCTTAAAACACTCTTTTCCTTTTATTCTTTTTTGTGTATCAAAAAACCTATATATAAATCGCATACAAATATATATAAAATGACAGCAGAAAAGGGTGAAGCAAAAGTAAGGACAGAACAAACCTCACATGAAAATTTATATACCTCTCCCTTGATATAAACTAAAGTTTAAAAAGGAACTGTACTGCCGCTACGGTTATGCTTGGATGTGTAAAGCATTGTGGGTCGGAGATGATAAGGAAGGTTGTTACGGTGGGTTTAAGGCAGGGCAGTTCTGGTTGTTGAGGCTGGGGTTGTAGCGGAAGTGGGTAATGAAGGAGACACGGTAGAGGTTGAGAAGGCCGACTGCAGGTGGCACGGCTATGAGGCTAGTCGGGTGCTCGGGTGGACTCAAACGTCTATAGGCTTTTGTAACAAGAACTAAAAAAATAGAAGGGAGTGGAAGAAAGCAGGTTCTTATTGAACGAATAGTAAGGCAGCATTGTCCTTGATGAATATTTATATAAAATAAATGAAATTTCAATGGTCACCCTATGATACAGCTAGAATAATTTATGGCTTGATTGGACAACACGTTTCAATTTGAAAACTTAAGAAAGTGGAAAATCACAAATTTTTGTACCGTTATGACAGATCGTTATCATTATTTCATCACGTACCAGACCTCAAAATATAGAATTGAATAGATCAGCACGACGAGACGATCAAAATGTCATATAGATATTGGTCGTACGATCATCCTATCAAAAGTCGATAATCTGTAACAGAAATGCTGCTAATTTGCAGAAAATAAGATTAACGAAGAAATAATGATCAAAATTTGGGAAAATGGAAGATGATGTCTCGCTCAGAAGATGATTTACAAACATATTGTATAAAAATATTTAAGTTTAAAAAATATTTTATTATCATCAATTTTTAACTGATTTAAATTAAAATAAAATTACACAAGAAAATAAATTTTCATATTATCAGATGAAAATTTTCCATTTTCTGTGTTTAATTAGACGTATTCCAAATATTAAATTTTTATTTCCAAATTTAATTATTTAAAATTCACAAAAATTTAGTTAATCGCGTCATTAAAACCGTTAAAATTTATGGGTCGTTACAACTTCGAACCAAACTATATTCGATGTAAAACGTGTTTGAAGACAAATGATTTTGAAGAGGGTGATCTTCAGGATGTAGGGCTGTTTGCCACTAGTCCCTCGAGGTGAAAATTAACATATTATATGGTGGCAGTAGTGCTCTGTTGTGTAATTCTATGATGCAAGGACTTCTCGCTAATAATGGAGTAGGAAAGTACCTTTAGTTTGTCCCGTTCCTGGACAACTTGTATGGGCGAATATCTGACACTGCATTCTAAATTGCATTGGGCGATCTCTATAAAATGTATATCCACAAGGTGGCGGAGAAAGCAACTTCTTTTAGCTTAACACAATTATCTAAGACGTACTAGCTCAGAGGTTATATGTTTGTAGAAATAAGTCATGTGATTATGGAATGGCAATGTGGTATTCAAAGAAGAAAGAAGATGTGTCACGTGAAAGGTAATCATTTACCTTAGGCCTCGGAAATGACAGAAACAGGGTAGAAGTAGCAAGGCTAAGTGGGTCGCTGTCATTAGGAGATGTCATCACCCTTCTAGATTACTCTACCCATGTCTAAGTAAGTGGTGAATGTATGACTTGGGATCCCATTAAAGGCTAGTAACGATCGGGATGATGACATATTTAGTACTATCCAGGAGGTGGTAGGCCGGTTCTGTTTTGGTTTAGGCACCGAGTATTTCAACCCTAGGTGCATCCCTTTAGAGGTATACTATCGATAGGTATTCCCTTACCTTCTCAATTACATGGAGTCCATTCTCCAATAAGTGCCTTTGGACTTGATTATAGTACCTATTATGCTATAATTTAATAATGTAACAATTTCAGCTAAGATTAATCAGTTTATTGGCAAATGTTTTCAAAGAATGCCATTAGAAATAATATCAAATGTTTTAATACAAAAAACTTTTAGTTATCATAAGGGAAAACTCATCCGTGTTTATGTGTGGGCATCGTCTTATGAGATACTCTTTCATTTCAATATAATTTTATTTTCAAAGTTGATATATAACAGTATCATTTATTATTTGAGTTTTTCTCACGCTGGTTTATCAAGCCTGATCCGGGTATTTTTTATACTTGGGTCAGATCCGAGTAGTTTCACATTTAGCTAAAGACGCTTGGAGTTTCCAAGGGAGAGATGGAGATCTTCATCATCGTATGGACGTATTCTATTATCTACTGCATCTATTGCATTTCTTTTGTTGTTTTCAGCATTTGTAAGGGCAGAGGTTCATAACTATCTTGGTAGAATCTAGGTTAGACTCTGATATTGTATTTTAAAAATTTTCGCTATAAAGATTATTATTGAAATAATATATGTTATTCTATTTGTGTGAGATTCTGTTCTATCTTTATTTTATTTTTCACCTCCTAAAGATCCGTCTTTCATTCAATTTGGGTTGGTGTTAACTCCTATTTCTGAAGCGACCTAACACTTACGTGACTTAATGACCTAAAACTTAGGTGACTTAACGACCTAAAAGGTACTAACGACCTAAGGGTGTTAACGACCTAAAAGGTACTAACGACCTAAGGGTGCTAACGACCTAAAAAGTGGGCGACCTAACTACAGCAGCGACCTAAGATCACAAAGCATCCCGCGACCTAATACCACAAAGCACTCCGCGACCTAGTGCTTTCAGCGACCTATGAAGTGCCGCGACCTAACAACTTAAGGATTTCACAACCTGACGACTTAAGAGGATCAGCGACCTAAAGGTTCCTGTAGCTTCACGACCTAAAGCATATACGACCTAAGAAGTGCCATAGCCTACCGACCTAAGAGCAAAGTGGTCTCAGCAACCTAAATCTCGAACGACTCACGACCAATAATAGGTCGCACACAACCTATTAATTTGCTCAGAAGAGAACAAAATGCAATCAAGATAAGTCGAATCCCATCTCTTAGGTCACTGCCGACCTAGTGACTTATTCAGGGCAAGTTCTCATATAGCTAATACAAATGATTCCTTATGTCGTGGCCGACCTATGACCTACGACCTACCATAGGTCGTGCGCGACTTAAGACTTGGAGATTGAACTTCGCCCAGAACCACTCCTATAAATACAGCCCTAACTCCAACTAGCGGAGGGACCTTTTTGGCCGATCTCTTGAAGCACCGATACTCTGCTGAATTCTCAACTCACTCGATACCTCAAGTACGAAAGGCGTTTCAGCTAACTTCGAGAGGAAATCTAGCGCAATCTACATGGATTTAAAGGATTCTTCTACATCAAAGTTCTAGTTGTTTTGTTTCATCAGAATTGTAACTGAAGATTGTTGTAAAGTTGTAATTGATTCAGCAATAAAGAGAAATAAAGTGGACGTAGGCTTACTCTAAGCCGAACCACTATAAAAACTGTTGTCTTTTCTGCTTTCTCTATGATTTTTCTACTTGTTTTAGTTCCCGTGTTCACGGGTGGTGCTTTCGCTCAACTTCCACTTACACCGGGGTGTTAGCGTCAGATTTTCACGTTAACATTTTTGGTGCTTTCACTGAGAAACCAACTCAGGAAACTTTCACTATTGCTCCGCGAAGGATTGTTGAAAGGATTTCTTTTAAAACCGAAGTTTATTGGAAATAATGGCTCCTGGGAGAAAATGAAGTTCTGTAAGATCCGACAATGTTGAAGGGAATACAGCTACCTCTCTTCCTTCAAGTCAAGAAGCTCCAGCTGTTGGAGTTACGCGAGCGGAGTTGGACGCCGTAGTTTTGGGGCTGAATCAACAGTTGGAAGCCCAGAATGCCTTGATTATGGATAGGTTGAACGCCCTGCTTGAGTCAAATCACCAATGACAGGATAATGAAACAATCTATGCTAAAGATGCCTGCGACCCCCAAGAGAAAGGTATTCCTCAAAGAGCAGACAACACCGCTGCAAGGGCACCTTCCCAAGCTGAAGGGTCAAGGCCACAACCAACTTTTCAAACTTCCGAAAGGGCAGCTAACTTCTGCCAGGCAAAATCTCAAAACGATGAGGAGTATCTATCAGGAATGGTCCGCTCAATCATGAAAGAAAGCATGCAGAGGCCTGAGGATGAAAACGATTGGAGGTTCGTTCCGAGCAAGACTCCGTTCACCGAAAAGATTTTAAAGGCGGAGTTTCCCAGGAAATTTGTACCTCCTACCATCCCGGCCTATCGAGGAACAAGTGACCCTAACCAATTTCTATACAGATACGATTGGCATATGACTGGGGCACGAGCATCGGATGAGATTAAATGCCGATATTTTCCAGTATATTTAGAAAGGGTGCCTTTGCTTTGGTTCACTAAGCTACCGGTTCGATCCACAGATCAATTCTCCGATTTAACCCGAAAAGTTAAAGAACAATTCAGATTGTATGCGTCAAAGGCAAAAGATATAATGTCACTGTCCAGTCTAGAACAAGCACCGGGAGAACCCATCAAGCCTTTTTTGAACCACTTTAATATAGCTTTAGCCGAGGTAGACAACGCGGAGCCCCGAATGATCCTAACATACTTAATGCGGGCCATCGACAAGTCGAGTGAATTCGGGATGTGGCTCAAAATGAAGGAACCAAACTCACTCGAGAATTTTTATAAAAAGGCCGACGAATTCATACGCCTAGAAAACCCCTCGATGCCAGTAAAAGCAGTGGTGGCCGAAATCAAGAATAACGATGTCATCTCTAACAAGAGAGGATCTGGAAACCAGAAAAGGGAGAGTGATGAAGGAAAGAGGCCGGGAAATAAGAAAAAACCTCGACGTTTTAACCCTTCAGATTTGACCCCCTTAACTGATACACCGGAAAAGATCTTCTTGGCAACAAAGGATGTTGTCAAGTACCCTAAACCACCTGAGATGGGGAGAGGTGCAGTGCAAAATGCGAAATTCTATCGATTTCACAACCAACCCGGTCACGATACTGATCAATGTCGCCAGTTAAAGAGTGTGATTGAAGAATTGCTGAAACAGAATAAACTTCAACAATATGTGAAGAAAGACGGAATTGACCCAACCTCGTCCACTTAGGGGCAACCATTCCTGCTTATCGGTCCGGCTCAGGCAACAGAACTACAGAGCAGGAATCCGAGAAGCTGGTCATTGACTAACATACAAAATCATGGAATAGCATTCATTTACACCCATATTTTACTTAATAGCGTTGCTTAACTTTGTAAAATGATCATGGACGTATAATTCTTGTGCTGTTAACCACTGTAAATTTGATGTGAATCAGTAATGAGCGATAATAAATCTTGTATTCTTTAATGCCGTTAAAATGCATGTATCATTTCGATATGCAAATATTACTAAAAATGTTGATTTAGTATTGCAGGCTATCAAAATAAAGCTTGCTCATCCAACACATCACAAAGCGAAGTGATCCCTACAAATCACGGAGTAAACAAATGACAAGTCACAAATGCTCCGAATTCAAGTATTTCGAAAGAAGTGCAATTTGCAAACGATTGAGGACTCCACCAAAGAGGGCACCTTCCTAATAAGAAGATTTTGAGCCTTTGCTAACCGACCACGATCGTTTGTGTAAACGAACATCTGGCGGAGCAGCTTGCATCTGCCCCATGGATCCACTCAACAATAAGGCACATTTCTCTAGCAAAGAACAAATGAAAGAATGGGACATGTACTTGAAGTTATTGTAAGGGATTGCTAAGAAGCGCAGGGTATAAAGACACAAGCGCCAATGTAACTCTTTAGAGTCCAAAGTACTCTTTAGAGTCCAAATGCTTCTCTTCGGAGACCCAACGCAACTCTTTAGAGTCCAAAATACTCTTTAGAGTCCAAATGCTTCTCTTCGATGACCCAACGCAACTCTTTAGAGTCCAAAGTACTCTTTAGAGCCCAAATGCTTCTCTTCGGAGACCCAACGCAACTCTTTAGAGTCCAAAGTACTCTTTAGAGTCCAAATGCTTCTCTTCGGAGGCCCAACGCTACTCTTTAGAGTCCAAAGTACTCTTCAGAATCCAAATGCTTCTCTTCGGAGACACAACGCTACTCTTCAGCGTCCAATGCTACTCTTTGGAGTCCAACGCTACTTTTCAGAGTACAAAGCTACTCTTTAGAGTCCAAATCAAAGACCTCGAGCGGGCCTAGCTAGAAAAAGAGAGATCTTTCTCGATACAAAGTTGCGGAATGATCGGTCGATACACTCCCGTGAATCCGTCCAACCGAGAGAAAGAAACTCCAAACTTCCAGGCAAAAGCCCTACTCAGAGGCACACGTTTCACCGAGATTGAAATAAAACCTCCAAGTGTTGAAATGTGAAAAGCCCTCTTTGGAGGCCCATTTCACCACAGTTGAAATGCTAAAAGACCTCGAGCGGGCCAAACCAGAAAAAGAGAGATCTTTCTCGATACAAAGTTGCGGAATGATCGGTCGATACACTCCCGTGAATCCGTCCAACCGAGAGAAAGAAACTCCAAACTTCCAGGCAGTAACCCTACTCAGAGGCACACATTTCACCATGATCGGTGATACACTCCCGTGAGACGAAATGTGAAAAGCCCTCTTCGGAGGCCCGCTTCCCAGCGAACAGGGAAAAATAAAAGCCTCTCCCAAGGGGCAGAAACAAAAAGACCTCTTCCCAGAGGCACAATCAAACAAAAAAGACCTCTTCCCAGAGGCAGAGACAAAAAGACCTCCTCCCAGAGGCACAATCGAATAGAAAGACCTCTTCGGAGGCACACGTTTCACCGAGATTGAAATAAAACTTCCAAGTGTTGAAACGTGGAAAGCCCTCCTCGGAGGCATAACTCTTCGGAGGCACACGTTTCACCGAGATTGAAATAAAACTTCCAAGTGTTGAAACGTGAAAAAAGCCCTCCTCAGAGGTACAACTTTTCAAAGAAGCAAAGATCAAAAAGCCCTTTACTGAGGCGTAATAAAAAAAAAGAGAAGCCCTCTTCAAAGACGCACTTTAACTTTCAAAGGAAGAATGATTCACCTATTCTGGAAAATACTCTTCCTCAAAAGAAGTTAAAGTGCCCTTCAGAGGCCCGCTTTACCACATGGAAGAATTCACTTGGTAAAATGTGTATATGCACAAAAGAAAAAGTGATATCTTCAAAGGATAAAGCATAAAAAACTCATATGGAGGGAGTTGTACTCTATTTCTTACAAGATAATATTCCTCCAAGTATGGAATAATTATTCTCCAGGAAATAAGAGTACAAGTCCCCTCAAAGTATAAAGTATTGCAATGAGCTTATGGTGTAGGGGCAACATGGTATAGCTACATACAACATGGTATAGCTACATTGGTAAAATTATGCTTGAATAACATACCACAAGCTCACTGCAATATCATATAAAGAAACTTGTACAAAAATGAATAGTAAATGCATTCTCAAATACAGACAGAAGTTTGTACAAACGAAAAGAATCATTTTATTCAATACTGTCAAAATTTTATACAGGTACAGGTTTCAAAATAAAAAGAAAAAGAAAAGCGGAGGCCGGTACCCGCACAATCTCCGACCAGTACATGCAATAAGCAAAAAAGCGATATAAAAAGCACAAGACCAAAGCCATCATTTCTTCTTCTTTCCGCCTTTTGAGCCTACGCCTGGCCGAATGGTTAACTTCTTAGGCCGGCTTGTAAGAGTAGGAGAGGAAGGGGAAAGGGATACAATAGGTTCTTCTCCCGCTTGTGTCTCGCTAGCAGAAGCCTCCTTCTTCTTCTTAGAGACTCCATGCTTCCCTCTCTTCCTGGAAGAAGACCCGCTACCTGGTGAGAAAAGTGTAATTAATGGTTCATCATCGGAACCAGTTGGTTCTGGAGTCTTCTCACTCCCTTCAGTTTCTTCTCCCCTGTGTTCTTGTGAAGCAATGGGATCGTCCAAGTCTTGGGGAGCTTCTATTTGCTCCTCTTGTGATCCTGGTTGCGAGGTAGAAGAAGGAGTGACCTGAAGAGACGGAGGAAGAATAATTGGAGGAGGGGAAGTTTGAACAATGCTCGATGCTTTCTCTACAGAAGAAAAGAAGTTAAAGTCAGTAAAGAGAGGAGATAAAGGCTCGTTGTGGTTCAGGAAATAGTCAAGAAGCTCATCAAGCTCGTAAGAAACAGATGAGCAGTCTACTTGGGCAAGATTAACAGTAGAGTTACCTGAAGAAGTCGGTTTCCTGACATCAACCTCATAAGCCTGTGTCTCGGCACTCTCGTCGCCTTCATCTCCACCCTGTATGCTTGTGATCTCGGTGGTAACTTTAGTAGGGGATGGAGAATGAGAACTGGAATCGATAATGTCGATTTCGACCGAAGGAGAAGGCTGAACTGGAGCAGTTGAGATAGTTTTTCCTGGATGTTCCCCTACCGCCATTTCGGCCCTTAATTTCGCAAGCTGTTCTCTTCCCCTGGCGAGAGCGGCGCGAGCATCGTCATCAAAATAATGCTCCTCAAGAGCTGGTTCGAGATAGCCAGCACCTTTAGCACCAAGCATATCAAGTGCGGCCTCCCACACTTCAGCCAGAGTAATTTCATACTTGGGACCTAGAAAGGCGAGACTACCACGCCCTAAGACACTATGTAGGTAGAAGTCAAATAATGTTGAGCTGATGTTGGTCTTCGTTGCCTCATGAGATTCTTCAGCTGCTACCGGCAACGGCCTCATCACGCTCTCTTTCAGCTTTGGAAAGTTGAAGCTTAAGAATTTCGATTTTCGCCTCTTGAGAGTTGGTTTTCTTCCGAAGCTCTGCAATATCAGCAACATAGCCCTCACTGATTCTTTTTTGCACTTCGAGACTGTCTTCGGCATCTTTTTGGCCGGCATGAGCATCTCTCACTTGTTTCTGAAGCACTTCTTCTTTTTGAGTATAGGAAGTAGAAGAAGTGGCGAGCTCTTCTTTAAGCTTATCGACCTTCGCTTCAAGCTCTTCATTATAAGAAGCGATGGTCCTCATCTCGTTTGTCATGCTGCTCAAGAACTTTCTGCCATTCAGCCTTGTCATTCTCCATAGTAAGCATGGCCTCGAGATTCGCACGGTTGACCCTTTGAAGCTCGTCAACAAGCTTTTGCCAGTTCAACATCCTTTCAATATCAAGCCTGACGGCATCAAGATTTCGCAGCATGGCAGGCTTGTCGATAGGGACCAAGTCAAGATCGAACCGCACTCCCTTCAGGCACCAGTGCGGGAACCGGCTTTGCAGAATAGCCGGACCTGGTCCAACTTGGAATTTGGGCCTGTTGATTATGTCTGAATGTCTGTTTTCCCGAGAGCAAGAGAGTCAGAAGGAATGTCAAGTGAGATAGGGGCAGTGACCTTTTCAGGAGTGATAGTTACATGCTTCTCTTCGTGTCTGGCACGCTTGCTTGGTTCTTCAACTGTATGACTTTTCCCCCGGTCATCATGAGATTTTCTTTTGTGAGAGTCGTCACCTCTCTGGGAAGAATCGTGGCGCTCCTCCCTTTCTTTTCTCTCATAACGCTCTTCTTGAGCCCTCCTCTCCTGACCCTTTCGGGCGGCTCTCTCTTCATCGGTTTCTTTGTAAACAGGAAGGTAGCGCCTATAATCATATTGACTACGCCTCCCGTAGCGCTGAAAGTCGTCATAGTAGGATCGCTGCGTCCCATCGGAGAATCTGAAATAAAAAAAGAGAGACAAGTCTTAAAAGTCTTCAGAGAAAAGAAGTGTAACTGTAGAATCTTCAAAGTACAAAGAGTTAGGAGCATAAAAGTGCCGAAAAATTCTAAGTGTGTGTAATGTGCAAACTATGCGCGTCAAACTACGAACCGCTCTTCGATCGAGGAGGAATCGTGGGGGTAGTAGTTAACGTCAACTCTTGAGTCGACGGAGTCTGTTGCAGAGTAGAAGTCGCCTCAACTACTGAAGAAGAAACCCTAGTGGTAACGAGGTCGTCTTTAAAGAGCTCCTGTGAAGTGACAAACAGGTCGCTCAACCCTTCGAAAGTGTCGTCTCCACTCTGTTTGACAGGGCTTGTTTTCCCAGCTTCTTCGTCACCAGACTTCTTTGAATGTGGAGGAGATTCCTGAGGCTCTTCTTCTACAGTGACCGGGGCAAGTTTGCCGGATAACCCCGCGACATCAACAGAAGTGGAGCACTTCACTAGAGAAGCCTTAGAGGCAGGTTCTTTCGGTATGGGTGCATCGGTAGAAACTAGGGCATCCAATGCTTGGGCTGGGGAGTCTGGGACTTCATGAGGGTGTGTAGAGTGAGAGGTATGCAAAAGTCCGTACTGATGCAAAAATTCGTCTTTCAACAGAAATTGAATGCTTCTCTCCTCAACTGGCACGGCCATAAGCCTCTCAAAAGTTGGTTTATGACTGGAATCCCTAGAAGGAGGAGGAAGCGCTGAAAAGTAAAAGGCGAAGTTAACATTTGACAACTCAGGCTATGAAAAGCTCAGAGAAAAACATCAGGAACAAAGATAAATGCTCTTACTTCCTACTCTCCAGATAGCATAGAATCCCGGAGGACAGCGAACGAAGAAAAATTGACTTAGAAAACCGTGAGCACTTTCGGGAAGGCCGATTATTAGTTTACGGTTCCTAGCGCTTCTCACAAGAATGATGGAGGGATGGTCTTTATTTTTGGAAAACGTGCACAAATAGCAAAATTCATCAAAACTCGGAAGGCGATCCAGTGTCCTTCTGAATAGCACACATAACCCCATCAGAATAGCATAGCCATTGGGGTGCAGCTGGAAAGGGGAGATAGTTAGTCGGAGAAGAAGCCGTTGAAGAAAGTCGTTAAAAGGAGGGATAGCTCCACTCGTGCACATTTGACAATTAACTGCTACAAAACCATGAGGTGGTATATCGGCAGTATCGCTTCTCTCAGGAAGAATGGCATCTGCTTCAGCAATGCCAAACAGAGCACATAGTTGGCGGAAAACTTTGTATGTTAGTGTGGTTGAAATTCTCTCTGGAGGATTAACCAATGGAGTAGCAATTGGGAAAGTCTCTTCAGCCGATTCTGTTTCTCCTTGTTGAGAAGTCATTCTATACAAGGAACTAGACATTCAAATAAGAAGGTGCACGTTTCCTAAAAAGTGTGAAGTGTTGTGCAGAACTAACAAAAACAGAAAGCAAACATAACTGAAATTAAACTAGTTGACAATTGGTCGACTATGAGATTTCAGGACTTGTTAATATAAAAGTCAAGTGTAGTGTTAATGCGAACGAATCGGCTTTAATTGGATATTTTAGTTTTGCTTTAATACTTCACTTGAATTCATTGGTTCGCAGCATTTTGTTCACACAGTTCATTTAAGTTGATTACTCTTTATCGACTAATCTGTCATTCGATGTGGGCAGTCAATGACAGTATATTTGTCCCAATTTTCTGCAAATATTATGTTTAACAGGTTATTAGCATTAGAGATAATCTATAAAGCAATTCAAGTAGAGCAGTTCAAGTCGAGCATTCAAATTGAAATTATGCTTCAAGACAGGTCGTAGAGCATATGAAAGAAAATGCCTCAAGACAAAGCGATGCCAATCATTTAACTCTTAACTCGGTCGCGACCTAAACCCTATGCCGCAAGAGAATTAAGCCGTTAATTCAATAGGTCGCAACCTAATCCAGCAGTTCAAAACAATAGGCATTCGTCAAAGTCCTAGGTCGTCTGGTGACCTAACATAGGTCGAGGCATCTTAAGTCGCACTATGCAAAATAAAAAGGTTCAAGGCAATTAAACTTCGTCCGAAGTCTCAACTCGTCCACGACCTAATGTCCATGCCACAGAAAAAGGAAATTAAGCTGTGAATTCCTTAGGTCGTTGTGCTGCCGTTTAAACAAGTCAAGTCCTAAGTCTTAGGTCGCGAGAATCCAAGCACGACCTAAGTTTTAGGTCGCCCAGATCTGTTGAGTCGCTAACTTCCTCCTCACGCAATCCATCTCGTCAAACTGCAACCCGATAACCCATTACCAACTGCACATAGAAATTCATCGTCCTCCTCATGAAATTCACCATCCCTTCATACCACCTGTTCACTTCAAAAACAATGCAAAACATCCCCGATCCATCATAAATTCAACACATTGTCGTGCCTTCTTAAATCAGTCAAACGGCGATCAAAAGTCGACCGTAATAATCATTCCAAATGAAGCACGACACATGGAATTGAACTACGGTCGGAAATTAAGGATTCATGATTCAATGGTGATTATGGTGGGATGGGGATCAGATTCACTTACGGGATATAATGGTAAAGATGAATCGGAGGCTGAATGGGTTGAATTTGTCTTTGGAAGCTTGAAAATTCGTCAATGGCGGTGGGAGATCGGAGCAGTAGAGTGAGGAAGAGTTAGCGACCTAGCAAATTTATATGGGACAAAAGGGGGAAGACGAATAGGCACGCGACTTAGTACAAGTCTTAGGTCGCTCACGACCTAGCTCGGACAGATCGAAGCACACGACCTATGGCATAGGCCTGTACTTCGAGGGGCAAGTGTTAACTCCTCTTTCTGAGGCGACCTAAGACTTACGTGACTTAACGACCTAAAACTTAGGTGACTTAACGACCTAAAAGGTACTAACGACCTAAGGGTGTTAACGACCTAAAAGGTACTAACGACCTAAGGGTGCTAACGACCTAAAAAGTGGGCGACCTAACTACAGCAGCGACCTAAGATCACAAAGCATCCCGCGACCAAATACCACAAAGCACTCCGCGACCTAAGGTCTTTAGCGACCTAGTGCTTTCAGCGACCTACGAAGTGCCGCGACCTAACAATTTAAGGATTTCACAACCTGACGACTTAAGAGGATCAGCGACCTATAGGTTCCTGTAGCTTCACGACCTAAAGCATATACGACCTAAGAAGTGCCATAGCCTACCGACCGAAGAGCAAAGTGGTCTCAGCAACCTAAATCCCGAACGACTCACGACCTATAATAGGTCGCACGCGACCTATTAATTTGCTCAGAAGAGAACCAAATGCAATCAAGATAAGTCGAATCCCATCTCTTAGGTCGCTGCCGACCTAGTGACTTATTCAGGGCAAGTTCTAATATAGCTAATACAAATGATTCCTTATGTCGTGGCCGACCTATGACCTACGACCTACCTTAGGTCGTGCGCGACCTAAGATTTGGAGATTGAACTTCGCCCAGAACCACTCCTATAAATACAGCCCTAACTCCAACTAGCGGAGGGACCTTTTTGATCGATCTCTTGAAGCACCGATACTCTGCTGAATTCTCAACTCACTCGACACCTCAAGTACGAAAGGCATTTCAACTAACTTCGAGAGGAAATCTAGCGCAATCTACATGGATTTAAAGGATTCTTCAGCATCAAAGTTCTAGTTGTTTTGTCTCATCAGAATTGTAACTGAAGATTGTTGTAAAGTTGTAATTGATTCAGCAATAAAGAGAATTAAAGTGGACGTAGGCTTACTCTAAGCCGAACCACTATAAAAACTGTTGGCTTTTCTGCTTTCTCTGTGATTTTTCTACTTGTTTTAGTTCCCGTGTTCAAGGGTGGTGCTTTCGCTCAACTTCAACTTACACCGGGGTGTTAGCGTCAGATTTTCACGTTAACAGTTGGACATGTGTGGTTTATTGTCGACTCAAAGGGTATGGAAAAACTGACCTTTACAGATTAAATATTTATTTTTAACCCTATGCATTATTATAATATAAATAGAGTTTCTTATAAAAATGTTTTGCTTATTATAAGGTAAAAAATCATTTGTATTTATGTGTGGTGTGATCTTATGAGATACCTTTATTTTGAAAGATTTTATAACATCACAAATCCAAAAGATTTGTGTTTCTCACATTGGTTTACTAGACTGATCCGAGCGTTATTTTCTTATAATGCTCAGATTTTTCTCGAGTATATCTCCAGATGTAGTTTTGTATGCTTTTGAGCTTCAAGAGATAAGAAGGATGCCTCCAAGACATATTCACATATCTTTTATTTTCATTGCACTTGGTGTTTTGTATTTATTAGCATTTGTGAGGAGAGGTTGTTATAACTTTACAGGCTAATGATATGTAAGTTTACTCTTATTAATGTCTTTTCTTTCTTTCACTTAACAATCTGTCTTTTTGACACTTGGATGCTAGATATGTAAAGAATATGGATGTATTATTGTCGACTTTTGGCGGTCGGAAAGGTCGGTTGTGACACTTATTCATCCAGTTTCTCTATTCTAGATCTAGATCTTCTTACCACGAATCTGTATATGCCAATATTGTCTGACTTTGTTGTCGTTAAATAAAAACTGAACTTTGGAATTCTTTTAATAAATCAATTTTCATATCAAAAGATTAAGATTTGAATATGTACACATGAGCTACTGTATAAATAAAACTTAGTAGTAATTGCATTCGTTAATCTTTGTCATTAACTTAATATGACGATTCGATTGCCATGTTTTAAATTATTCTAAAATAAACTCAGCTAATTAAAAGAAAAGAAGAAATATTAAATTAATGATCTATTCTATTTTCACAAATGCATCTAATTTTCCATTAAATCTTTCTTAAAAGGAAGCATTCTTTTTCACAAACCCCTTTTATATGGTTTATCTTGTTCCAAATTTATTTTTATTGCATGTGTACTTGAGTTTACATAATTATATATTATGTGTGTGTATTTATATTTAACCTAGGATTTCAAATTGATTTGTGTATAAAATATAATAGTAAACTTTCAAACTAATTTAATTGATTTTAATGTTCTTTGATTTACTACATGTAATATAAATGAAATCTATTTTATTTGAATTTCCATACAAAATGTTTATTTTATGCATGTGTATACATTTATACATGTATGCATACGTACATGTACATATACATATACATACACACACACACACAAACATACATACATACATATATATATTAAAAAAACTTTTCATGTTAAGGACGACAAAGGCATATATAGAGGGGAAAGTGTGTGTTGCGATATAAATCCCAACATCTAAACAACTTTTACATTAACTTTGTACACTTTTTAAATATTGCACTTACACTATACATATGGGTGCATGTGATGTGCTCATAATCGTATACAAATAAACAAAATTAAATTAAACTAATTTGAACAGTTGTAATAATATTAATAAATTTTAAAAGAAAATTTTAGAAAAGTTCTAACTAAATTTAGACTACATAGGCCCAATAATGACATAAAATGAATAAAATTCAAAATTCGCTCATTTTTTCCACTACGGGCTGGCTAAGTTTTGACAATGGTATTAAAGCCCAATAGCACATGCGGTCTAAATTAGTCATGTTAGGGATGACTAATTAAACTTGCCCAAATATGCTGTCTAGAAAGGTATTATCGAGGATTGGAATAGGGTAATTAGGTACTCTGGCCTACCAGGTTATTTGCTTGGCCTGAAAGGTGAAATGGGCCAAACGGTTGCCCTTAATAGAAAAGGCCTAATTTGACTTGGACTTTGAGTTAATTTTCAAAATTATTTTAAAATTTAAAATGAATATTTTAAATTTAAAAGTTAAATTTAAATTCTAAACATGTTTTTTACAAACGACATAATACAACATAAATTTTCAAAACATTTGAAAAGATAATGATATTTTAAAATGTTTGAAAATATTTGAGTAGTAACTTTGAAATTTAAAATTTATTAATAAAATCAATTAACCAAATAGGCTAATTACTTAAAACTTTCATACATGTATTATATATACTGATATATGTTATGTTATTTTATAGGTGTTTAAGGTTACATAAGCATATATGTATGTATATAAAATAAATTTTGAAATTAAGGCAATTTTAATTAAAAAAATTAGTTAAATATATTAATTAACGATTAATTAATTGAACAAATTAGTTAACGGTTAATTCATTAAATAAAAACACAAATATATGAGATATATAAACACACAAGCGTAAAGGTTATATTATATACTATAAAGGTTACAATAGGCATTTCCAATATAAAAATTGTATTGGAATACTGATATAAAATTAATTAAAAGTTTAATTTATTAAAATTAATTAAATAATATTTAATTAATTTAATATTGAAATATAAAAGTTATATAATAACAAAACTTACATGATTTGAATGTATAAACTAATGGTAGAACATTAAAGAAACCCAAATAGTCTTAAGAAATAAATACATACATAAATGTACACGTACAATGGATTTTGATGTGACTAACACTTAAATCAAGAGGGTGTTTCACAAGAAATACATTATTCCATAAGTCGATATCATTCAATATAATGTATTGAAGATGGATCTTCAGCATTATGTTTTCCTTTACCACGTATGTATTAATAAGTTACGTGCATACTGGTTAGTTGTTGAGCAAATTACAGCTATGGATGTTATGTGCAGTATTATTAATATATTGAATAGGCGAGGTAAGATAACCATATGCATTTGTTGAGAAAACTCAAGGTCGACATGAGTTAACTTAAGGAAGTGTAGGTTATAAGTTGTATGTGATACAATCGATATGGAGTTATCCATCATTTATGAGGCTATGATTTATTGAGCAAACTCAAGGTCAGAATCCAAGATAAATGAGCCTTAACACCCATTAGTGAAGTCGAAAGACTTTTATCCATCATAGGGTTTGTAGAAATATAAAAGACTAGTGGAAGCCTTATAATATTAATGAAATGATAATGTTTATCCTTTCTAATATGTAAAAACATAAGCTAAATAATGTTAAAATAATCTACATTTATAAGTTTGTGCATTTGATATGATTGATAAAACGTTTATCACTTAAAATATACAAATTGAAATGAACTGGAGATTGATAAATAGAAATATATATATATATATATATATATATATATATATATATATATATATAGTTATTCTTATCATTAAATGCTTCTTGCATGTTAATGATATCTACGCCCATGCAAGTGTCTAATTTTATAATTACTTGATACATTCGTAATTTGGTCATTTACATATATTTTGGGTTGAGGTCATGTATTGCATTCTATGTATTCCAAATTCAAAAGAAATACAAGACTATGGACATTTGATCCATATAATATCATATATAAGTGTTATATGGTGAACTGCCATAGTTCTTAACCTATGATACTTTGATGAAATTAGATCATTAAAAGAAAACAAATAAACCATACTATGAAATCTAGTATTCAATTTAATTGATTACAATGATTACAATAAAGATTGTGTTGTGTTAAATGTAACACTAGACCAAATCTACAAGATAGATATAAGAACTGGATTGCTGAAATGTTAGTTATTGATTGGTTTACGTAATGTGCAAATATTAGATATCCTTAAATGTTAAAGGATAATCAAATGCACATTTGTAAATAGTGTTATGATATTGTGGTTAGAGTTTTCTTTTGAATGGTTCGACCATTTAGAAAGAAAAACGAGTTTACAAGAGTAGATGTGATTTAAGGTATAATTGTGATGAAGAGAGTGAATGGTCAGTTCTACTTCATAAAAACATCAAAGATGAGAATTTTAATAATAATGAGTGACACATAACATTGGAATAAGAAATATGATTTCTATTCTGAAATCTATTTATGTATGTAAAAAAAATTTATATGAAATTTACCTCTTTAAGCTCAAGACATTTGATTAAAGAACTCTCCATTATAAACTAGTTACAATATATAAATTAAATTACCCATTCTAAGTGAATAATCCACCTCCAAATTCAGCATGCTAGCATAGTAATGGCGGAAATAGTAGGAGCATGCTATATAACACTTATTGATTGCGTCAACTTGTACAAAAAATTCATATAACATACCGAACATTATTTATGACATAATGACTATTTTTTGGTGTTGATTGAAAAATATACATAGTAATTTTACAATATTAATATTACGAATATTCATTTTGAAATAAAACAATAGTGCAATATTTCTTTTCACAATAGAAGTGATGCGATGGAAAATATAAATGTTTCTAAAACTATATAGAATTATTTTAGAATTATAGAGCGTCATTACCTTGTCTATTTAGGGCATTCCTTTCCCATAAGCTATTTTGAGGAATAATTTCTACTATATGATTGTGAATCATATGATACCAGTTAATTATATCTCAAAAATTTAGGGCTATACATGCACTCATTTTATGGAGTTTCATAAGAGTTGATGAACTCTTCAGAATGATACATATAGATGAATGAAATCGTAAGTTTATTTGTACTAAAACGGTTCCACGTACTTCGTAATATTCACTGAAGACTTATCACTAACATGGACTTGTCTGTTTGGTATGCATGTATAAGTTTATGATAAGAGAATATAAAATGGAATTAAATTATATAACATATAGATGATTCGATTTGATCGAATGTGTGAGTTTATTTGTAACGACCCATAAATTAATCGATTTGTATTTGAATATTTAAATCATTTTTAAATATATAAATAATGGATTTTAATAACTGAAAAGGCATATTTTGAACATTAATTAGTGATATTAAAATCATTTTCAAATTTTTTTACCAAAATAATTAGTTCAGATGAAAATAGAAAATATGACTGAAAAAACAATTTTCGAAAATTCAATTTTTCGGCATCAAAAAAGCCATCGAAAACCTTGTGCACATTTTGTGTTACTCATATACGTATGTACACACATGCATATATGTCGTGTGATGAGATAATCAATGTGTTAAAGTTAATAATCATGCTTATTTTAAATATAAAACTTCATTTGACATTATATGCACAAAAATACATTAAATAAACTTAGAAAATTAATTAAATACCCTAACCACAACCTAAACAAGTACCTAAAGCATTGTGTAGTAGTACCTAAGGGGAGTACCACGTGCTCTAAGGTGAGGGGAGAGGCATGGAAACATGTTACATGAATACATTTTGTTATTTTATATTAATAAGTTATTTTAATCAACACTACATCTCTTTTTCTTATAAATACTCCTCACCTCCATACATTTTCAACTTTACATATTCATTTCTACATTCATCTCTTATCTCCTCATATATAAATAATACTTTTATTGCTTCTAAGAGAAATTCCCAAGCTAAAAACTAGTGAATACACTTCTAAAGATCATGTTAAACGCCATGTATTCACACAAAAACATTCTTCTACAAAAACCAAAGCCATTTCCACCTCAAAACCTTAGGGCCGAGCCCCCATATTGCTCAGGCCAAACCCAAACTCAACCGATTACGGGCTCAAAAAATCCAAGTTAAGGTGTCTTGACGATAGTGCATGTGTTCGGCAGGTTATTGTAGTGATCCGGTTAAGTTACAAGTGTTTTAGTGAGTAAATCTTCAACCTTTAAACCAAAAGTTTTATATTAAATTTATGTTCATAACTACGACCTTTAAATGTTTGTTGTATATGTACAGTGATGGTTTGGAAGTTTGTGTGGTTCATGTTGCAAAAAGTTGTTGCATTATGAAGTTAGTTTGCATGTAGTAAGCAAATATGAAAAATTTATAGCTAAAGTAATTATATTGCTAGTAAATACTTATTACATGTTGTATCATAGTGAAAAACCTTGTACATGTGTTCATGCCCTTGCTTTGTGATGGTTGGTTGTATTGATAATGTCATATACTTGAATTTGGAACCGCTTGTATGGCGATAGTACGTATATCGACACTTTCGAAAAAATCACCTTTTATCCAAACCATTTAGTTTCATTTTCGTGCTTGTAATTATTTTACAAGTTAAGCAAGTTTTTGATCACTGATGTTTTTAAAAAATAATTTATTATTTTAATAACGATTATTTAATTGTGCTAATTAATTATTTAATTAATAAGGATTAAGCTTCGCTAATTAACTTATTAATAATGTGTTTAAAATTCAACTAGTTACTTATTTAATGATGTTTCAAACTAAATTAATCATTTTATTTAATGATGCTTAAGGCTAACTAATATTTTGATAACGATGGATTAAAGTTAATTGATAAATTAATTAATGATGTTTTGTAACGATCCCGGTTTTAAACAATTTCAAATTGGTAATTAATTTGATTTTTGAAATTAAATTGTGAATTAATTTGGTATTTTCCAAATTAAATAGATATTTGTTTGTTTATTAATATAAATGAATATAGATGTGATTTTTAAGTAGAATTTCTAATTGTAAATTAGAAAATAAATATTTTGAATAATATATTAATTTTAAATTTAATTGTGAATTAATTTGAATATTTGGGAAAAATATATATTTTTTAGATTGTAAAAGATATTTGGATTGGAAATTGAAGAATAAAAATAAAGTTCGTAAAAACAATTTTTACTCTAGGAATTCTTAAAATAAAAAATATATATATTGTAAATAGAATTTTAATTTAAAATTCGAGGATAAGTATCTCATAAATAAAAATTGGATTTGTCAGCTTTGTATTTTGAAAAATTAGTATATATGTATATAAGATTTTTTATTTGTGTATAATTGATTTTCAAATCATTTTTTCTTTATATAAGTACAAATGTAAACATTAATTCATTTAAAGCTATAAATTTTAAAATTTAAATAAGAAATATATATAACTGAGATTTAATTCAAGATTTAAATTATATTTTTCTCTTAAAATAAATGAGAATAGTTTGTATATTATAAGTTTAAAATATAATACATATGTAAATAAGATGTTTATAAA
Source organism: Allium cepa (assembly GCA_030765085.1). Taxonomy (NCBI): domain Eukaryota; kingdom Viridiplantae; phylum Streptophyta; class Magnoliopsida; order Asparagales; family Amaryllidaceae; genus Allium; species Allium cepa. The sequence goes on along the minus strand of CM060943.1, from coordinate 864,990,682 downwards.
AACATGTTTTATAAATAAAATAACATAAGGGTTTAAGATAAATTTATAAATTAATTAAAGTTAAGGACTTAAAACACAATGTTCAAATTAATTTAGAGAAAAGGATTAAACATAAATTATCTTTGTTCATGACATTTATAAAGTTTTAAAATTCAAATATTAACAAGTGTAGTTTAAAGAGAATATTAGTTTAACAAGTGGCAATTGGTTTGTTTTAAAAAATTAGAAAATGCAAGTCTATTGCTTAAAAACAAAACCATGCTATTCAAAATTTCTTCTTTCATTATTTGCAAGATAAAACTAAAAGCTTGTAAAGTAAAACCAAAGATTTAAAATCTGAAGCAAGTTTAAAATCAAAGCCTGGAAACTAAAAAAATCAAGATTTCAGAAAAACTGAAACAAACTAAAACCAAAAATCCAGAAACAATTGTAAAAAGAGAATTCAAGCCTGAAAGTTGTGGATCAGATCAGCATGGATTCAGTTTAACATCAAAGTGAACCTGAGGAAAGATCAAAACTTTAAACATAGAAGATCAAAGATTAATCATATCCATCAAGCAACATAAAGATCAGATCAAGTTTCCAGATTGATCAGTTCTTTGTTCTAAAAAATCAAAATCTAAAATCAACTCAAGTTCCTTAAACAAGGAATCAATGCAAAATCAAGCAAGTGTTCAAGTTTTCAAACCTGAAACAAAGCTACAGATCAGAATCCTGGAAATCAAACTGAAGTTTAAAGCTTTAGCTTCAAAATGACTCAACTAATCATGATTCAACAGTTCAACCTAATTTCAACCTAAAGCTAGTAATGCAAAGATCAGCATCAAAGTAGAAAAATTACCAGTTTTCAAATTTATAAACAAATCTTTTGCTTTGTTCTTCAAAGCAAGGTGAGCAAATCTGACCTTTTTCAAATTAGATCTATGAATCATCTGGATGCTTTGTGAAGTTGTGGTTGAGAAAAATGATAAGTGAATGTAAATAACTCCGCATATCTATGTTTGTGTGTGATTGAAGTATGTATAACTGTATTTATTTGTATATACTCTGTTGTGCTTCCAAAACTAAGATTAACCAAACAAAAACTTATATCTCTCTATATAATCGAATTAAAGTTATGATCATAAAAGAGAAAAGGATTATATGATGTAATATCAATTTTAAAAATAATTTCAAAATTTTGTATTTAGAAATTAATTCAAAAATTGGAAATCACAGTGAAATTCATATATATGGTACAAATTTATGATTTAAAATTGAGTTGTGATTTCATAATTCGATTTGTAATTGAAAATGAGGAATTTTAGTAATGAAGTCGAGATGTTTAGTTTGCTATTGAGCGAGAAATCGCCAGTGGAACAGAGAAGCTATTATGGGCAAACTTCGGCTACCGACGTCGTGATAATCGTCGTGGTTAACGCTGGAGGAAGGCTATGTATGGGTGATCGTAGGAAAAATACTCGAAGCGTTTATAACTGATCGAGGTTGTAGAATGATGATGATTTAGGGTTTAAAGACCAGTTTGAGTGGCTGTTGAATTTGAAGATTGATCGTTATCAATATCGCATCGAGTTGCAACGGTCTGAGGGGAAAGGAAAGAGGAAACTTCGGCGAGGCAAAGGTTATGGTAGCGAAGGTCCTGATGGCCAGAAATGGCAAAAAATGGAAGGTTTGGTTGGTCGGGTTACACCAGTTTTTTGATGACTTGCTCGGTTTTGAATGCTTGTCGAATTGAGAGATCTAAGTGTTAGTGACGGATGTGGGCGTGTGCGTCGACATGCCGGAGGTTGTCACGATGATCGGAATCGCTCCGACGAACTGTGCACATGCACGCATGAAACTCAATGCATCTGGAAAGCATGGTAGGTGAAGAAGACGGTGGCTACTCGGGTTCAAGCACGAGTGAACAGGCGTTTTACTCGAAGCAAATGGAAGGTGGAGAAACCCGAAGTCGAACTCGGGTACAATTGCGTTTAGCTCCGGAAAAATTTCGGGTTTGTTTAACCTGTTGCTAGATTTCAAGTTTAAAAGGAAAAAAAATATATCATTTCAGGTTTTAAAATACAACAGTTTTTTTAAGTTACAAAGTAAATCTTTATTTACACAAAGTTTCAAAGCATATTTAAACTAAATAAGTTTCCAAAGGAAAATATATTAAGTTTCAAATTTTAAACAAGTTTTAAAATATGGTTTTAAGAAATATAAATTAAGTTTTCAAAAGTAAAGTATTAAGCAAGTTTTCACGGATTTAATTATATTTTAAAAGTTTAATTGTTTTAAAACTTGTTTGGTTTATATAATTTTGTATTAAGTTAATTAGCTTATTAAATTTTTGATTGTTTTCATATATAATGAAATGAAATTACTTAATGTATCAAAGGTTGGATAATTAAGGTTAAGTTGTCAAGGGATTAATATTTGATTACTTAAAGATTTATTTAATGTGATTAATTTTGGTGATAAATTAAAGATTACTTAAGGTAATTAATTTAAATTAATTAATAGTTAAAATTGATTAAGTGATTAGGATAATCACTTATTATAATTAATTAAGGAAAATTAATTAAATGGTAATTAATTACATAAATATAATTAATTAATTAAAAGTAATTAACAAATGGTTAAGGTTAATTTGGATAATTACTTATATGGATAATTAATTTGTGTGATTAATTATGTAACAACCCGCATATTTGTCGATTTTATATTTAAATATTTTATTTAAATATTTTATCGATACTCGGAATTTAGTCCGAAAAGCTACTTTTTGCATACGGTCGAATTAGGACTCGGGACCACTCCCATTGAGTTTAAAATGCCGTTTGCCACCTTTTTGAGTATAAGCTTCGATATGTTTGAAGAAAGTTGATTTTTGCAACCTTTCCACTTTAGGTTTGGGTTTGGGCTCAGCCCTATGTTTAACTTATACTCAAATCTGAGCCACTCCTCCCCATTCACCCTCACTTTCTCCTCTTTTCAGTTTTAAAGCATCAATGGTGGGAGAGATGGGAAATTAAAACTCCAAAACCCTAGTTTCCTTTTGCAAATCAAGCTCTAGTTCCAAACTAATAGAAGAACCCATTAGTAAGCTTCTCTTCTTCTTCTCCAACTCTTTCTCTCTTTGATTTCATAAAATTCCTAAACCTAATTTGGAAAATGTTTCTTTTTTTAGCTTAGAATCAAGCTTCTTAAGTTGGGTTTGAAGAGTGGTTGATTCCCCTTTTGCTTTCAAGCTTCTTCATCAATTGCTTGGGTTCAAAGGTGAGATTTTTATCTCACATCTATGCTTATAATTATCTTCAAATGTTAGGTATGAATTCCTAACACTTATTAGTGTGCATTAGCTTTTGGTTTGGATTGATTTGGTGAATATTCTAATTTTTGGTGTTTTGGGTTCAATTCTTTAAAAATCATGGCTTTGATGTTCAAATGTGTTTTTGGTGATGCAACGAGGAGCTCATAGGGCTGGGTAGTCGATCGGTATAAATCCTCAGTGTCGATGCTCGTTCGGTTGCGAATTGGTGGAGTTTGCACATCAATTAGGTAGGTATCAAGTTGTAGAACATCAGGGTCGGCCGACCGAATCCCTTGGCCGGTCAACCGACCTGCTACTAAGGTGCATAGGCACCTTTCTGTCTCTGGTCCGGTCGACTGGCTGCAGGGCTCAACCGACCGACCTGCTTCCCGAGGAGTTTTGAGAACAGGGTCCGGTCGACCGAGATCTGTAGCCGGCCGACCGACCTGGTGCAATTTTGCCTATTTCGCCTAGTTGTTTGAATTTCCAACTTTAATCGATTCGTGTTGTTTCCTATTTGTTGTTATCATTTATTATGACTTTGATGACTCCTTTTTAGGGATTTTTGAATATCCATTTCGATGGATTCTTTATTGGTTTCGTTGGAATTTCATTCACGTCTTCGTATGTGAATTTTAGTGATTGATTGTTCCTACAATCTTATTTGTGACTTGTCACTTTAAAAAAATATAAAGGTTTTCTATACTAGTAGTAAATATCAAAACTCTTTCTTCAAATGATTTCAACACTATTTTATTACAAAGCTCGTTTTCTCAAAACGATTTCCAATCTATTAGTATATACAAGCCTTTACCTCACTCGTATGAGAAATCTAATTAAACGACTTAGTAAAACAAGTGGTATGAAACGCTTGCGTTTACTTCATCGGTTAATTCTTGGACTCATACGATTGAAACTCTTGTGTCAATTTTCTAGTGGAGATCTACAATTTGTTCGTAAGCTAGTGGTTATGGGACATGAAGCTAAGCACATATATTTACTAGCTTACTGTAATTGACATTTCTTGATGATCGTGACGATCATTTTTGTGATTTAGACTAGCAATGTGCGATGTCCCTTTGTCTGCGAGGGAGACTAAACCCCGTTTTGTGGAGTTTCGACTCAAATTGACGGGGTAGCGCCCCATGGTCTTCGGGCCGTTCGTGTGTCAAAAATTAATGGCTAGCTACCATGAGATAGCGTCTCGTTCGTGTGATACATATGTTGGTGAGTTTTCATGCTCCTGTTCGTGTGATAGGCCTCCCCCCTATTTTGTGTGATTTCTGGATTTTGTGTGTCGAATTCTGGAATTTTCTTCTTCACCTATTTTTGTGATTTCTATTGATATGATTTATCAATTTTTGTGCATTGGTGAATTTGTGTGTCATTGACTTTTGTGATTGACATTGATATAATCGTCAATATTTATGGTTTGGTGAACGAAATAAGGAGTATGACATTTCCTTTGATTCTTGTGTAGATTTGGTGATATTGATTAATCTCTTGTTGATCTTCAATTACTTATATATATCACAGCTTGGCATGGTGATTATTATGCGTTTAGTCATATCTCTTATTCTATATCGTTTCATCTGATATTTATAGTTAGACTGATCCGTTTATTATTTTCTTATTAAATAATACTCGGGTCAGACCGAGATGTTACAGGTGCTTCTGCTTAACTTTGCATCCAGGATTACCTCCTTGACTTTTGGTTAACTACTTAGATTAGTAGTTTTTGTTGTATACATTTGAGATATAGACTCCATAATGTATACTTATTATTTGGTGTAGTTCATGTAACTATTCTTTTGTGATATTGTGGATCTTTTTAGACCACCACTCTGATGTACACTTCCTAGTGTAATATTCATATCTATTTCCGCCTTTGTGATACGAATTGTCTGTGACTGATTTATGTTATGTTTATTTCTATATTTGTTTCTGAAGATATTATAGCCACTATGTAGTAGCTTTGAGTTTGTGTCGGTATGTCGGATTTCCCTCTTGATAAAGAAATGAATGTTATACTATCTGACATATCGATGCTCGTGCAAAGCAATTACACGGATGGTCGCTCCTCAACAGCCTTATTCTCCGCGCTAGTTGACAGCATTCACCGTAATGCTCTTGGCTAGCGTGGGCATAGAGGTGGGGCGTCACAGCTTGGTATCAGAGCCAAACTTTGGAACAATATGGAATATTATAACAAGGATCATCGTCCTAAGTCTTTCTTAGGAGTCGTGCTTTAGGATTTAATTCGAGTCTTCGTACCGATTCATCGTATTTTCCTTATGATTCCTTGTTTTATCTATCATGATTGCTCGATATTCATTTTGTGAATAACCTTTTTCTTCTTCTTTATTTCTTTCTAAAGGAATAGAAATGGTTAGACCTGGCCGTCCCAGCGCCGGTCAATCTAGTGCTACTCCCCAAGATGGAGTTTTTATGACTACCCAGCAACTTCTTGACCTTGTTACGAATGCTCAAGCAGCTGGTTCTAACCCGTAACCTACTCACCCAAAGTCGGGATTTGCACGCTTGTGCAGCGATTACACTAAATTGGGTGGGAAGCCATTCAAAGGTTCCAAAAATGTTATTGAAGTCCAGGCTTGGTTAAGGACATGCGATCGAATCTTTTCTCGCATGAACCTCATTGATCTTCACCGAGTTCAGGTGGCTTCTAGTATGCTCCAAGAAAGAGCATTGGACTGGTATGAACTTCTTATTTCTAAGATTAATGAAGCGGATCTCACTTGGGAGGAATTCCGAGAGCGCTTCGAGTTAAAATTCGTACCAGAAGCTGAGAAGGTGACTTTGGCTCGCCGTTTTATAGACCTTGTTCAAGGTGAATCTTCCATGACAGATTATGTCGCGTCTTTTGAATCTCTCTCTAAATATGGGGTTGAGTACATCAACACCCCATTGAAGAAGAACCAGAGGTTCGTCTATGGCTTAAACAAAAATCTCAAGAAGCCATTACTTCTAAAATTAAAAGTTTCTTTCGACCAACTCATTGATATCGCTCTTTGTCTTGAAGAGGCGGATAGGGAGAATGATGTTGAAGTGGTGGGTTCCAAACCAAACTTCAACAACAAGAAGAGGCCAAACAAATTCAAAGGTTCCTTATCCCAATAAGAAAGGGAGGCAAGAAACTCCTGCTGTAAAGACCTTTTCCTCTACTGAAGGGAAATGCTTTAACTGTGGTTCCAGAGACCATTTTGCGAACAAGTGTTCAAAGCCTCGTACTTGTCGCTATTGTAAAAGCCCGGACAATTTTATGCATGTATGTCCCAAACTTCAAAATAGGAAGGAGGGAAAGCTTAATATTGCCCAAGCCCCTGGCAACACATCTCGTGGTCAAGGTATCTCTCATTCCATTCTTGATGGTATTATTTTATTTCTTGATCAACCTATTCGAGTTCTTTTTGATACGGGTGCATCCCATTCTTTTATATCAAAAGAACTTGTTGATACTTTTTCTTTGGAGGTTTTGTGTTTAATGACTTATTTGAGAATTGCGAATCCGGTTGGTGGATCCGCAACAATCAGTTTATTGTGTAAAGATGTCGAGATTATTTTGTGTGATTTTCCTTTCCTAGCCGATTTGCATGTCATGCGTTATTTAGGCTTTGAAATGTTTTTGGGAATGGATTGGCTTAACCGTTATGAAGCTCATATCCTATGTCCTGAGCGGACTATTCATCTTCGACATCCTCAATCTGTTAATCAGGTTTCTGTTATTCTTAAAGATTCGGATTCTGCTTTGGTTGCATCTTTATATTCTTTAAACCCTCGTGATGACGATGATGATGATAAGGGTGATATTATTTCTCTTATTCACGTCGTTCGTGAATTTTCCGACATATTCGAGCCCGTTTTAGGATTACCACCTAAGTGAGCAATTGAGTTCAGAATTAATCTCATTCCTATAGCTCAACCTATCACTCGCCCTCCTTATCGTATGTCCAATAAAGAAAACGAGGAGATGCGTAAACAATTATCCGAATTGGAGACGAAGCAATTTATTCGCTCTAGTTCCTCGCCTTGGGGAGCTTCAGCTATTTTTGTGAAGAAATCCGATGGAACACTTAGGCTTTGCGTTGATTACCGCAAGCTTAAAGATCTTACTATAAAAAATAAATATCCTTTACCTCGGATTGATGATCTATTCGATCAGCTTAGTGGTGCTAGAGTCTTTTCACAATAAGACATAGCTACCGGTTTTCATCAGCTTCGTATTGCTGAGGATAGTATTCCTTTGACATCGTTCCGTACTCGTTATGGATCTTATGAATGGATTGTTATGCCATTTGGGTTGACGAATGCCCCAGCTTATTTCGTTGACCTTATGAATCGAGTTTTCAAAGATTTTCTCGACCGGTTTGTTCTCATCTTTATTGATGATAATCTTGTGTATTCTAAAACCGAGGAGGAGCATGAAAAACATCTTCGGATTGTGTTGGAAACTCTTAGGAGTAATCAATTGAAAGCAAAATTTTCTAAATGCCATTTTTGGCAATCTAGTGTGAAGTTTCTCGGTCATATTATATCCGAATCTGGAATTTCAGTAGATCCTTCAAAGATTGGAGCGATTCAAGATTGGAAGAGATCGGAGAATGTGACAGAGATTCGTAGTTTTCTCGGATTGGCGGGTCATTACCGTCGGTTCATTAAAGACTTTTCTAAAATTGCCGTCCCTCTTACTGGCTTAACAAAGCAATGTTTAAATACATTTGGTCGGACAAATGAGAAGCTTCTTTTCAGAAATTAAAAGAACTCCTTTCTGATGCTCCTATTCTTGTTATTCCCGAGGGGAATCAAGATTTCGTTGTTTATACCGATGCCAGTCGCATTGGTTTGGGTGCCGTTCTTATGCAAAAAGAATGTGTTATTGCTTATGCTTCTAGGCAATTAAAGCCGGCCGAGACTAGATATGCCACACATGATTTAGAGCTCGCGGCTATTGTTTTTGCTCTTCGGATTTGGCGTCATTATCTTTTGGGAGACAAATTTATTCTTTATACCGATCATAAGTCTTTGAAGTATTTATTCTCTCAAAAGGAACTTAATTTGCGTCAACAACGTTGGCTCGAGTTCCTTGCTCCTTATGATCTTGATATTCATTATACTCCCGGTAAGGGTAATCGTGTCGCCGATGCTCTTAGCCGTAAACAACAAGCTGTTGTTTCTATGATGATATCCGAATGGAACAATCTCGAGATCTTGTCCACTTGTGAGATTCGAGACCGCGTATCCGATTAATGCTCATCATTTGTTTTATGTAGCCTTGAGGCTCATCCTTCTCTTTCGGACCACATTCTTGAAGCTCAAGGGCTAGATCCTGAATTGGCTCCTCTTGGCCAAAATATTAAGGATAAAATTGATATTGAAGGTTTAAAAGACTTTGATATCGATTCTCGTGGCGGCATTCGGAGATTTGGTAGACTTATCGTACCAAATATTAGTGATCTTCGTAAAGATATTTTAGAAGATTCTCATCGTTCTAAATTTACCATTCATCCCGGTAGTAGTAAAATGTACGCGGATATGAAGCGACTTTATTATTGGAAGGGAATGAAACTTGACATCGCTAACTTCGTTAAGCGTTGCATGACTTGCCAACTCGTTAAGGCTGAGCATCAAAGGCCCGGTGGATTATTGCAACCTTTAGAAATTCCAATTTGGAAGTGGGATCAAATTTCCATGGATTTTATTGACGGCCTTCGCCGTTCTCATTCGGGTCATGATAGTTTATGGGTGATCGTTGATAGGCTTACTAAATCTGCCTATTTTATTCCCGTTCGATCTAACCGAACCGTTCCTCTTTTGGCCAAACTCTTTATCAACGAAATTGCTAAATTACATGGAGTTCCTACTTCTATTGTTAGCGACCGTGATCCATTGTTTACTAGTGGATTTTGGAAGAGTCTTCAAAAAGCTTTGGGAACGAAGCTTAATTTTAGCACCGTTTATCATCCCCAGTCCGATGGACAAACTGAGCATGTGAATCAAACTCTTGAGGATCTTCTTCGTTCTTGTGTGCTTGATTTTGGTGGAAGTTGGGAAGATCATATTTCACTTGTTGAATTTTCCTATAATAATAGTTTCCAATCTAGTTATGGTATGGCACTTTTCGAGGCACTCTATGGAAGGCCATGCCGATCTCCTTCTTGTTGGCTTGAGGCTGGTGAGAAGCTGGTTTTAGGTCCAGATTTTATTCGTAATTCCACAGAAAAGATTGAACTCATTCGACATAGGATGAAAGAAGCCCAGAGTAGACAAAAATCCTATGCCGATAGCCGGAGAAGGAAGTTAGAGTTTTCTGTGGGAGATCTTGTGTTCATTCGTGTGTCACCTATGAAAGGTGTTGTACGTTTCAGTCGATCGGGAAAGTTAGCGCCTCGATATATCGAGCCATTTCCTTTTATCGAACGTATTGGTTCTGTGGCTTATTGCCTTTTATTACCGGCTCAATTTTCTGCTATCCATGACGTGTTTCACGTTTCTCAACTTCGGAAGTGTCTTCGAGATTCCGATTCTATTCTTGAGCCCGGTGTTGTGGAAGAAATTGAAGTTTCGCCTAATTTAACTTATGAGCAGCATCCTATTCGAATTATTGCTTCGGAGGTCAAACGCCTTCGAAATAAAGATGTCCCGCTTGTGAAAGTTCAATGGTCTTCAAATCCTAAGGATTTTTCTTGGGAGTCTAGAGAGTTCATCGAGCGAACACATCCGGACTTACTATCTCGTGCTCTTTGAGGTGAACTTCTTATTTCAAACTTCTTTTGTGTTAAATATGCTTTTATGGTTGTTACTATATATCTTCTTCTTAAATATTGTGAGGACGCAATTTCTTTAATGAGGGGAGTCTGTAACAACCCGCATATTTGTCGATTTTATATTTCAATATTTTATTTAAATATTTTATCGATACTCGGAATTTAGTCCGAAAAACTACTTTTTGCATACGGTCGAATTAGGACTTGGGACCACTCCCATTGAGTTTAAAATGCCGTTTGCGACCTTTTTGAGTATAAGCTTCGATATGTTTGGAGAAAGTTGATTTTTGCTACTTTTTCACTTTGGGTTTGGGTTTGGGCTCAGCCCTATGTTTAACTTATACTCAAATCTGAACCACTCCTCCCCATTCACCCTCACTTTCTCCTCTTTTCAGTTTTAAAGCATCAATGGTGGGAGAGATGGGAAATTAAAACTCCAAAACCCTAGTTTCCTTTTGCAAATCAAGATCTAGCTCCAAACTAATAGAAGAACCCATTAGTAAGCTTCTCTTCTTCTTCTCCAACTCTTTCTCTCTTTGATTTCAGAAAATTCCTAAACCTAATTTGGAAAATGTTTCTCTTTTTAGCTTAGAATCAAGCTTCTTAAGTTGGGTTTGAAGAGTGGTTGATTCCCCTTTTGCTTTCAAGCTTCTTCTTCAATTGCTTGGGTTCAAAGGTGAGATTTTTATCTCACATCTATGCTTATAATTATCTTCAAATGTTAGGTATGAATTCCTAACACTTATTAGTGTGCATTAGCTTTTGGTTTGGATTGATTTGGTGAATATTCTAATTTTTGGTGTTTTGGGTTCAATTCTTTAAAAATCATGGCTTTGATGTTCAAATGTGTTTTTGGTGATGCAACGAGGAGCTCATAGGGCTGGGTAGTTGATCGGCATAAATCCTTAGTGTCGATGCTCGTTCGGTTGCGAATTGGTGGAGTTTTCACATCAATTAGGTAGGTATCAAGTTGCAGAACATCAGGGTCGGCCGACCGAATCCCTTGGCCGGTCGACCGACCTGCTACTAAGGTGCATAGGCACCTTTCTGTCTCTGGTCCGGTCGACTGGCTACAGGGCTCAGCCGACCGACCTACTTCCCGAGGAGTTTTGAGAACAGGATCCGGTCGACCAAGCTCTGTAGCCGGCCGACCGACCTGGTGCAATTTTGCCTATTTCGCCTAGTTGTTTGAATTTCCAACTTTAATCGATTCGTGTTGTTTCCTATTTGTTGTTATCATTTATTATGACTTTGATGACTCCTTTTTAGGGATTTTTGAATATCCATTTCGATGGATTCTTTATCGGTTTTGTTGGATTTTCATTCACGTCTTCGTATGTGTATTTTAGTGATTGATTGTTCCTACAATCTTATTTGTGATTTGTCAATTTAAAAAATATAAAGGTTTTCTATACTAGTAGTAAATATCAAAACTCTTTCTTTAAATGATTTCAACACTATTTTATTACAAAGCTCGTTTTCTCAAACCGATTTCCAATCTATTAGTATATACAAGCCTTTACCTCACTCGTATGAGAAATCTAATTAAACGACTTAGTAAAACAAGTGGTATAAAACGCTTGCGTTTACTTCGTCGGTTAATTCTTGGACTCGTTCGATTGAAACTCTTGTGTCAATTTTCTAGTGGAGATCTACAATTTGTTCGTAAGCTAGTGGTTATGGGACATGAAGCTAAGCACATATATTTACTAGCTTACTGTAATTGACATTTCTTGATGATCATGATGATCATTTTTGTGATTTAGACTAGCATCGTGCGATGTCCCTTTGTCTGCGAGGGAGACTAAACCCCGTTTTGTGGAGTTTCGACTCAAATTGACGGTGTAGCGCCCCATGGTCTTCGGGCCTTTCGTGTGTCAAAAATTAATGGCTAGCTACCATGAGATAGCGTCTCGTTCGTGTGATACATATGTTGGTGAGTTTTCATGCTCCCGTTCGTGTGATAGGCCTCCCCCCTATTTTGTGTGATTTCTGGATTTTGTGTGTCGAATTCTGGAATTTTCTTCTTTACCTATTTTTGTGATTTCTATTGATATGATTTATCAATTTTTGTGCATTGGTGAATTTGTGTGTCATTGACTTTTGTGATTGACATTGATATAATCGTCAATATTTATGGTTTGGTGAACGAAATAAGGAGTATGACATTTCCTTTGATTCTTGTGTAGATCTGGTGATATTGATTAATCTCTTGTTGATCTTCAATTACTTATATATATCACAGCTTGGCATGGTGATTATTATGCGTTTAGTCATATCTCTTATTCTATATCGTTTCATCTGATATTTATAGTTAGACTGATCCGTTTATTATTTTCTTATTAAATAATACTCGGGTCAGACCGAGATGTTACAGGTGCTTCTGCTTAACTTTGCATCCGGGATTACCTCCTTGACTTTTGGTTAACTACTTAGATTAGTAGTTTTTGTTGTATACATTTGAGATATAGACTCCATAATGTATACTTATTCTTTTGTGTAGTTCATGTAACTATTCTTTTGTGATATTGTGGATCTTTTTAGACCACAACTCTGATGTACACTTCCTAGTGTAATATTCATATCTATTTCCGCCTTTGTGATATGAATTGTCTGTGACTGATTTATGTTATGTTTATTTCTATATTTGTTTCTGAAGATATTATAGCCACTGTGTAGTAGCTTTGAGTTTGTGTCGGTATGTCGGATTTCCCTCTTGATAAAGAAAGAATGTTATACTATCTGACATATCGATGCTCGCGCAAAGCAATTACACGGATGGTCGCTCCTCAACAGCCTTATTCTCCACGCTAGTTGACAGCATTCACTGTAATGCTCTTGGCTAGCGTGGGCATAGAGGTGGGGCGTCAAAGCTTGGTATCAGAGCCAAACTTCGGAACAATATGGAATATTATAACAATGATCATCATCCTAAGTCTTTCTTAGGAGTCGTGCTTTAGGATTTAATTCGAGTCTTCGTACCGATTCATCGTATTTTCCTTATGATTCCTTGTTTTATCTATCATGAGTGCTTGATATTCATTTTGTGAATAACCTTTTTCTTCTTCTTTATTTCTTTCTAAAGGAATAGAAATGGTTAGACTGGCCGTCCCAGCGCCGGTCAATCTAGTGCTACTCCCCAAGATGGAGGTTTTATGACTACCCAGCAACTTCTTGACCTTGCTACGAATGCTCAAGCAGCTGGTTCTAACCCGTAACCTACTCACCCAAAGTCGGGATTTGCACGCTTGTGCAGCGATTACACTAACTTGGGTGGGAAGCCATTCAAAGGTTCCAAAAATGTTATTGAAGTCCAGGCTTGGTTAAGGACATGCGATCGAATCTTTTCTCGCATGAACCTCATTGATCTTCACCGAGTTCAGGTGGCTTCTAGTATGCTCCAAGAAAGAGCATTGGACTGGTACGAACTTCTTATTTCTAAGATTAATGAAGCGGATCTCACTTGGGAGGAATTCCGAGAGCGCTTCGAGTTAAAATTCGTACCAGAAGCTGAGAAGGTGACTTTGGCTCGTCGTTTTATAGACCTTGTTCAAGGTGAATCTTCCGTGACAGATTATGTCGCGTCTTTTGAATCTCTCTCTAAATATGGGGTTGAGTACATCAACACCCCATTGAAGAAGAACCAGTGGTTCGTTTATGGCTTAAACAAAAATCTCAAGAAGCCATTACTTCTAAAATTAGAAGTTTCTTTCGACCAACTCATTGATATCGCTCTTCGTCTTGATGAGGCGGATAGGGAGAATGATGTTGAAGTGGTGGGTTCCAAACCAAACTTCAACAACAAGAAGAGGCCAAACAAATTCAAAGGTCCTTATCCCAATAAGAAAGGGAGGCAAGCAACTCCTGCTGTAAAGACCTTTTCCTCTACTGAAGGGAAATGCTTTAACTGTGGTTCCAGAGACCATTTTGCGAACAAGTGTTCAAAGCCTCGTACTTGTCGCTATTGTAAAAAGCCCGGACAATTTTATGCATGTATGTCCCAAACTTCAAAATAGGAAGGATGGAAAGCTTAATATTGCTCAAGCCCCTGGCAACACATCTCGTGGTCAAGGTATCTCTCATTCCATTCTTGATGGTATTATTTTATTTCTTGATCAACCTATTCGAGATCCTTTTGATACGGGTGCATCCCATTCTTTTATATCAAAAGAACTTGTTGATACTTTTTCTTTAGATGTTTTGTGTTTAATGACTTCTTTGAGAATTGGTGGAGTTTGCACATCAATTAGGTAGGTATCAATTTGCAGAACATCAGGGTCGGCCGACCGAACCCCTGGGCCGGTCGATCGACCTGCTACTAAGGTGCATAGGCACCTTTCTGTCACTGGTACGGTCGACTGGCTACAGGGCTCAGCCGACCGACCTGCTTCCCGAGGAGTTTTGAGAACAGGGTCCGGTCGACCGAGCTCTGTAGCCGGCCGACCGACCTGGTGCAATTTGTCCTATTTCTCCTAGTTGTTTGAATTTCCAATTTTAATCGATTTGTGTTGTTTCCTATTTGTTGTTAGCATTTATTATGACTTTGATGACTCCTTTTTAGGGATTTTTGAATATCCATTTCGATGGATTCTTTATCGGTTTCGTTGGATTTTCATTCACATCTTCGTATGTGAATTTTAGTGATTGATTGTTCCTACAATCTTCTTTGTGATTTGTCACTTTAAAAAAATATAAAGGTTTTCTATACTGGTAGTAAATATCAAAACTCTTTCTTCAAATGATTTCAACACTACTTTATGACAAAGCTCGTTTTCTCAAACCGATTTCCAATCTATTAGTATATACAAGCCTTTACCTCACTCGTATGAGAAATCTAATTAAACGACTTAGTAAAACAAGTGGTATGAAACGCTTGCATTTACTTCATCGGTTAATTCTTGGACTCGTTCGATTGAAACTCTTGTGACAATTTTCTAGTGGAGATCTACAATTTGTTCGTAAATATTTAAGTTAAGCTAGTGGTTATGGGACATGAAGCTAAGCTCATATATTTACTAGCTTACTGTAATTGACACTTCTTGATGATCATGACGATCATTTTTGTGATTTAGACTAGCAATGTGCGATCTCTCTTTGTCTGCGAGGGTGACTAAACCCCGTTTTCTGGAGTTTCGACTCAAATTGATGGGGTAGCGCCCCATGGTCTTTCGGGCCATTCGTGTGTCAAAAATTAATGGCAAGCTACCATGAGATAGCGTCTCGTTCGTGTGATACATATGTTGGTGAGTTTCATGCTCCCGTTCGTGTGATAGGCCTCCCCCCTATTTTGTGTGATTTCTGGATTTCTTGTGTCGAATTCTGGAATTTTCTTCTTCACCTATTTTCGTGATTTCTATTGATATGATTTATCAATGTTTGTGCATTGGTGAATTTGTGTGTCATTGACTTTTGTGATTGACATTGATATAATCGTCAATATTTATGGTTTGGTGAACGAAATAAGGAGTATGACATTTCCTTTGATTCTTGTGTAGATTTGGTGATATTGATTAATCTCTTGTTGATTTTCAATTACTTATATATATCACAGCTTGGCATGGTGATTATTATGCGTTTAGTCATATCTCTTATTCTATATCGTTTCATCTGATATTTATAGTTAGACTGATCCATTTATTATTTTCTTATTAAATAATACTCGGGTCAGACCGAGATGTTACAGGTGCTTCTGCTTGACTTTGCATCCGGGATTACCTCCTTGACTTTTGGTTAACTACTTAGATTAGTAGTTTTTGTTGTATACATTTGAGATATAGACTCCGTAATGTATACTTATTCTTTTGTGTAGTTCATGTAACTATTCTTTTGTGATATTGTGGATCTTTTTAGACCACTACTCTGATGTACACTTCCAAGTGTAATATTCATATCTATTTCCGCCTTTGTGATATGAATTGTCTGTGACTGATTTATGTTATGTTTATTTCTATATTTATTTCTGAAGATATTATAGGCACTATGTTGTAGCTTTGAGTTTGTGTCGGTATGTCGGATTTCCCTCTTGATAAAGAAATGCATGTTATACTATCTGACATATCGACGCTCACGCAAAGCAATTATACGGATGGTCGCTCCTCAACAGCCTTATTCTCCACGCTAGTTGACAGCATTCACCGTAATGCTCTTGGCTAGCGTGGGTATAGAGGTGGGGCGTCACAAATTAATTAATTTGAGGATAATTAATTAATTTAAAAAAATTATTTAATGAAAATAATTAGGGATAGTCACTTGTTGTAATTAATTAAGGATAATTAATTAAATAATAATTAATTAAGGTTAATTAATTATGTAATTAACTTAAAGGTTAGTTTAATTTATGAGATTAATTAATTAATTAAGGGTAATTAATATGGATAATTAAGGAATAATTTATTAATTAATTAATTAATACTAAATGATATGTAATTAATGAATTAGGATTGAGTAATTAATTCATGAGTAATTAATTAAATTGAATTAGTTTAGGATTAAACAATTAATTAGTCCCGTTTATAAATGATTATTAAATGCTTGGATTGCTTATTAATGTTTGCATTGTATGAAATGCCATGAATTGATTGTTACTTCTGGACTATAATATTCTGTTTTGTGAATTGAGCTGTTGTAATTTTTTATTTTTTTATTTTTTTGTGATACATCTACCTGTGTCTGTGAATGAAGATAAACGTTATATATTATACCGCTTATCGATATTGATATGATTGAATTTGTGATGATTGATGATGTTGCACTATTGTGTAAGACCCCTGGACTACACTATACACACACAAATATGGATTGCACGAGGAAATTGGTTAAGTCATAGATTTTTGAAATAATTTTAAGGTTGAATTTTGAATCCAAATGGTTTTGGAAATGGAATTGGAATAAATATGAAAAGCTTTTGAAAAGAAGTTTTAAAGATAAAAAGTTATTTTTAATAACTTGATAAGGTTTTGAAATTTAAATAGTTTGATATGAATTTAAATTCAAATTTTGAAATTGAATTCTATATTTGGAAATTATGGTTTAAAAAAGGTTATATAAGTTATAAATGTGTTTATATGGGTTTTTAAACCATTTTAAAAGTAGTGTTTGGGAACTTGAATTTAATCCAAGTATTATACCTGAAGGGCTTTAACTTGTATAAATGCAATCGAATTTTTCCAAAATGAGAACTATTTTTTTTTTCAAATAATGATAGCTTTCACATGAGGAAAGAACTTCCAGTTTGTGTTATAAATATTTGAAATTTGAAAGTGAATTGTTTTGAAAGCTATGAATGAATCTTTGTGAAAGATTGTTAAACTTTGTTTTGAAATCAAAGAGGATTCTAAATGGTGTATCTTTTATATAAAAGCTTTGGAAAGAGAATTGTTTTTGAAATCTATGAATCTTTGGAAATGGTTTTGAAAGCTATGAATTGAGTCTTTGATTTAATGATTGGATGAGTTAATCCAATTTGAAAAGGAAATTGTTTTGAAAAGCCGTAAATGAATCTTTGTGAGAGATTGGTAAACTGTGATCTTTTTGTTTAAATATTTGAAATGGTAATTTGTTTTAAACCATTTGTTTTGGGTTTTAAAGTTTTGACTTAACTGAGATCCCATATCCATATGTTTTTTAAATATTGCGCTCATTATTCGGTTTACCCGGGAGAGGAACTTGTGTCATATAACCCATTTCGAATAATGATACGACGATATGGATAGAAGTGCAAGATCGATAGTGAAGACCGGATATTTCCGAAAGTGAAATGATAACTCGTCGAATGTCTCTGCGCCGGCTGATCCCCGGTGTAGAGATTTGATCACCCTTTGTGATGGGAAGTCCAGACGTGATTAGGGATTATCCAGATATGCAAGGACTTGTTCGAAAGTGCCTTCGGCTCTATTCGAACCTGGAACAAACTTGTATGGATGTGTATCTGACATTACACTTTGAGATGTAAAGCTGGTTTTAATCAAATACATTTATGTTTGATGGTGGAGATTTATTCTCTTAGCTTAACACCCTTCTCTGAGACGTACGAGCTCATAGGTTGTGCAGTTAATGGTTACTAGTGATACATTCCCAATTTGGTATATATGGCATACAAAGTGCTGTCGGTCATTTGTTGATCGAAGCATGGCTTTTGTGAAAAGCGTAGATTTGTGGACGAGACCTCATTGGACCTCACACCCCGAAAATGGTCGAAACTGGAAAGATGCGGCAAGGTTGTAGGGGTCGCGCCCCTAGGGTATGCATGTTCCTCCTGGAAAAGGGTGGTATCATGGTATGGAGCCCAGATATTTAACCTATGTGGTTACTGCAAATACATCGCTTTATGGCTGTTGGTGTTGAGAGCTCTCGGATAAAGGTCGCAAACGACCGTGGATGGTATATCTTTAGATGTTACTCCCGGGCAGGGAGGAAGCTGGCTTTGTGTTGGCAGAGAGCCGAGTAGGTACTCGGGAAGTCCCACCAGAGGCATTCCCATGTGGCAATAGGAAGTTCCTTAGCCCGGCCATTTGTTGGAAATCCAAAGAAACAATACACGCCTCTATATCGTTTTAGTTGTATAACCTGCCATGGAATGTGGCGGTAACCTGCTATTGAACATGGTAGCTGTAGTAGGCGTACGACGAAATGTTGTATGCTGGCTAATATTAATATTATACTTTTAATATGTTTTCCACTATGCACTAATAATAATATCAAAATGTTTTCTTCATATTAAGCATTTTTTGACTATCAGAAGGAGAATTCTCCTCCAATTCTACATTTTCATGGTGTGTGTGGTGAGAGGCCTTATGGTAGTTCCATTTTCCAAAAAGCATTGCGGATTTCAATGTTTTAAATTCTTTTGTTGTTTGTTTTAAAAATAAAACTATTTTTGTTTGCTCATACCAGTCCCATGACTGACCTGGAGTTTATTGTTCCTTTCTTAAACTCTGGGTGCCCATAATTTTCCACACGGGCAATCTAGAGTTGGGTTTTTCAGATAATCAAATAGTAGGAGTAGATTTAGTAGCCTTCAGCCTTTGGAGATCTTCTTCAGTCTTTGGATGACTGACCTTGCTTAGTACAACTTGATTGGGAGTTCGAGCTATTTCTAGATTGGTGCTTTGGAGATGGAGATTGCTGATATTGGAGTTCCTTTCTCTCTTGGATATCAAGTTTGAAATTCTTTCCACTCTGTCATATTCTGCTATATTCTGCTCTGATATTTTTGGATCTGTTGTATCTTATTGTAACAGATATTGTATCATTCTTATATCGAATGTTGTATATCAATGATATATTCTTTTTTTTCTTCCAATGTGTTGTTATCTTAATGTGTTAGAAGCTCCGAATCGGATTGAACGTTTGAATCTGAAGCATTCGAGTACGAGCGAAGTACGAGTGTCGATTTTCAAACGCAAAAATTTGGGTCGTCACATTTAGTATCTGAGCTAAAGGTTGAACTTTAGCTTTTGGAGTAAAACACATTAAGTAACTTATGGGAGATAGGGTGAAGTATACCCTAGAATGAGTATCCCTAAGATATCTGTCAATGTGCCTCAATGAATTCTCTTACTGTCTAGTAAGTATGAATGCAAGAAGAGGACGAGATAGGGGACAGGGGAGTACCACTTCCAATGGTCAATACCCTGCAATAACGGAAACCACTTTCTTCTCAATCTCCTTTGATCCGATTTCAATTTTTTGATTGCTTCGTGGCACCTCGAGAGAAGAAGATTTGGTGTAGTGGCATTGCGAATCGTTGTAGAAAATCCTTACTTCGTATCTTCACTAGTTTCTTATCAATCTTTCCATTTTTAACTCTAATGAATTTGAAATTTTAATTTGAAACAAATTGATTAACAAAAAAATGAAGTTAAATTTGAATTTGTATCGATAAAACGATTTCGATTAAAATAAAATTTGAAATTCTATTGCTATTTCTTGTGTGGATCAAAGTCTGAAGAAGGACAGGTTGGCGTATACTTTGGGATATTCCAACCGGAATTGAGTATCCATTATTGTTTTGTTGGGTCCAGATATATTCTACGAACGGTTAGCCATCCCTTCAAACTAATCAGTGCCACTGCATATTTCATAGACTGGTGACCCGAGTATCTTGTGAGATATTGAATGAGTTTGTTCTCATATTGTTGATATTCTGATTTGGTAAGCCAAATGCAAAATAGATATTTAGTTTGATCTGGGAAACTATTTCTCTATCCTTGTGTGTCTATCTATTCTTTGTTGTCTCCCTTGCAAATTTGGAGGACGAAATTTTTTTTAAGTGGGAAATCTATAACGATCCTGGTTTTAAAACTTTTTTAAATTGGTAATTAATTTAATTTTTGAAATTAAATTGTGAATTAATTTGGTATTTTCCAAATTAAATAGATATTTGTTTGTTTATTAATATAAATGAATATAGATGTGATTTTTAAATAGAATTTGTGATTAGAAATCCGAAAATAAATATTTTGAAAAATATGTTAATTTTAAATTTAATTGTGAATTAATTTGAATATTTGGGAATAAATATATATTTTAGATTTTGAAAGATAATATGGATTGGAAATTGAAGAATAAAAATAAAGTTTGTAAAAAGAATTTTTACTCTAGGAATTCTAAAAATAAAATATATATTATAAATAGAATTTTAATTTAAAATTCAAGGATAAGTATCTTATAAATAAAAATTGGATTTTTTCGCTTTGTATTTTGAAAAATTAAAGTATATATGTATATAAGATTAATTATTTGTGTATAATTGATTTTCAAATCATTTTTTTTATATAAGTACAAATGTAAACATTAATTCATTTAAAACTATAAATTTTAAAATTTAAATAAGAAATATATATAAGTGAGGTTTAATTCAAGATTTAAATTATATTTTCTCTTAAAATGAATGAAAATAGTTTGTATATTATAAGTTTAAAATATAATACATATGTAGATAAGATGTTTACAAAAACATGATTTATAAACAAAATAACATAAGGGTTTAAGATAAATTTATAAATTAAATAAAGTTAAGGACCTAAAACACAATTTGTAAATTAATTTAGAGAAAAGGATTAAACAAGAATTCTCTTATTTATGACATTTGTAGATTTTTAAAATTCAAATATTAACAAGTGTAGTTTAAATAGAATATGAGTTTAACAAGTGGCAATTGGTTTGTTTTAAAAAATTAGAAAATACAAGTCCATTGCTTAAAAAAAAAGCCATGCTATTCAAAATTTCTTCTTTCATTCATTTACAAGCTAAAACTAAAAGCTTGTAAAGTAAAACCAAAGATTTAAAATCTGAAGCAAGTTTAAAATCAAAGCCTGGAAACTCAAAAAATCAAGATTTCAGAAAAACTGATACAAACTAAAATGAAAAATCTGGAAACAATTGTAAAAGGAGAATTCAAGCCTGAAACTTGCGGATCAGATCAACGTGGATTCAGTTTAATATCAAAGTGAACCTGATCAAAGATCAATACTTTAAACATAGAAGATCAAAGATCAATCATATCCATCAAGCAACATAAAGATCGGATCAAGTTTCCGGATTGATCTGTTCTCTGTTCTAAAAAATCAAAATCTGAAATCAACTCATGTTCCATAAACAAGGAATCAATGCAAAATCAAGCAAGTGTTCAAGTTTTCAAACCTGAAACAAAGTAATAGATCAGAAGCCTAGAAATCAAACTGAAGTTCAAAGCTTCAGCTTCAACTTAACTCAACTAAGCATGATTCAACAATTCAACCTAATTTCAACCTAAAGCTAGTAATGCAAAGATCATCATCAAAGCAGAAGAAAAAAACCCAGCTTTAAATTTATAAACAAATCTTCTGCTCTATTCTTTAAAGCAAGTTGAGCAATTTCGACCTTTTTTAAATTAGATCTATGAATCATCTGTATGCTTTGTGAAGTAGTGGTTGTAAAAAATGATAGGTGAATGCACATAGCTCTGCATGTCCATGTTTGTTTGTGGTTTAAGTATGCATGACTGCATCTATTTGTATATACTATGTTGTGCTTCCAGAACGAAGATTAACCAAACAAAAACTTATATCTCTCTATATAATCGAAATAAATTATGATCATAAAATAAAAAAGGATTATATGAACGTAATATCAATGTTAAAAATAGTTTCGAAAATTTATATTAAGAAATTAATTCAAAAATTGGAAATCACAGTGAAATTCATATACATGGTAAAAATTTATGATTTTAAAATTGTGTTGCGATTTCGTAATTCGATTTGTAATTGAAAATGTGGAATTTTAGTAATAAAGTCAAGATTTTTAGTTTGCTATTGAGCGAGAAATCGCCAGTGGAACAAAGAAGCTATTATGGGCAAATTCCGACAATCAACGTCGTGATAATCATTGTGGTTGACGCTGGAGGGAGGTTACGGATGGATGATTGCAGGAAAAATACTCGAAGCTTTTATAAATGATCAAGGTTGTAGAACGATAATGATTTAGGGTTTGAAGACCAGTTTGAGTGGCTGTTGAATTCCAAGATTGATCGTTATCAATATCGCATCGAGTTGCATCGATCTGAGGGGAAAGGAAAGAGGGGACTTCGGTGAGGCTATGGTCGTGGTGGGGAAAGTCCTGATGGCCAGAAATGGCAAAAATGGAAGGTTTGGTTGGTCGGGTTGCACCAGTTTTTTGATGACTTGCTCGATTTCGAATGCTTGTCGAATTTAGAGATCTGAACGTTAGTGAGGGATGTGCGCGTGTGCGTCGACGTGTCGGAGGTTGTCACGATGATCGAAATCGCTTCGACGAACTGTGCACATGCACGTGCGAAACTCTGTGCATCTGGAAAGCATGGTAGGTGAAGAAGACGATGGCTACTCGGGTTCAAGCATGAGTGAACAGGCATTTTACTCGAAGCAAATGGAAGGTGGGAAGACCCAAAGTCGAACTCGGGTACAATTACGTTTGGCTTAGGAAAAATTTAAAATAGGTTCGGGTTTGTTTAACCTGTTGCCAGATTTCAAATTTAAAAGGAAAAAATATATATATCGTTTCAGGGTTTGAAATACAATAGTTTTTTTAAGTTACAAAGTAAATCTTTATTTAAACAAAGTTTCAAAGCATATTTAAACTAAATAAGTTTCCAAAGCAAAGTAAATTAAATTTCAAATTCTAAACAAGTTTTAAAATAAGGTTTTAAGAAATATAAATTAAGTTTTCAAAAGTAAAGTATTAAGCAAGTTTTCATGGATTTAATTAAATTTTAAAAGTTTAATTGTTTTAAAACTTGTTTGGTTTACATAATTTTGTATTAAGTTAATTATCTTATTAAATTTTTTATTGTTTTCAAATATAATTAAATAAAATTACTTAATGTATTAAAGGATGGATAATTAAGGTTAATTTGTCATGGGATTAATATTTTATTACTTAAAGATTTATTTAATGAATTAAGTGATTAATTTATGTGATTAATTAAGGAAAATTAATTAAATGGTAATTAATTACTTAAAGATAATTACTAAGTTAAAAGTAATTAATGAATGGTTAAGGTTAATTAAGTAATTAGGGATAATTATTTATTAAAATTTATTAAGCATAATAAATTTGTGTGATTGATTAATTAATTTAAGGATAATTAGTTAATTAAAAAATTTATTTAATGAAAGTAATTAGGGATAATCACTTTTGTAACTAATTAAGGAAAATTAATTAAATAATAATTAATTAAGGGTTAATTTATGTAATTAACTTAAAGGTTAGTTTAGTTTATGAGATTAATTAAGGACTAATTAAATTAATTAAAGGTAATTAATATGGATAATTAAGGATTAATTTATTAATTAATTAATACTAAATGATTTGTAATTAATGAACTAGGATTGAGTAATTAACTCATGAGTAATTAATTGAGTAGAATTAATTTAGGATTAAGCAATTAATAAATCATGTTTATATAAGATTATTGAATGCTTCGATTGCTTATGAATGTTCGCATTGTATGAAATGCCTTGAATTGATTTTTACCTCAGGATTGTAATATTCTATTCTGCGAATTGAGCTGTGTGTAATTTATTTATTTATTTATCTGTGATACATTTATCTGTGAATCTGTGAATGAAGATAAGCATTATAGATTATACCACTTATCGATATTGATATGATTGAATCTGTGATGATTGATGATGTTGCACTTTATGTAAAACCCCTGGACTACACTATACAGACACAAATATGATTGCACGAGGAAATCGGTTAA
Source organism: Allium cepa (assembly GCA_030765085.1). NCBI lineage: Eukaryota > Viridiplantae > Streptophyta > Magnoliopsida > Asparagales > Amaryllidaceae > Allium > Allium cepa. The sequence continues at coordinate 864,966,381 of CM060943.1, read as the reverse complement.
GTCGCAGATTTTTGAAATAATTTTAAAGTTGAATTTTGAATCCAAATGGTTTTGGAAATGGAATTAGGATAAATATGAAAAGCTTTCGAAAATAATTTTTAAAGATAAAAGTTATTTTGAATAACTTGATAAGGTTTTGAGATTTAAATAGTTTTACTTGAATTTAAATTCAATATTTGGAACTGAATTCTATATTTGGAAATTATGGTTTAAAAAAGGTTATATAAGTTATCAATGTGTTTATATGGGTTTTTAAACCATTTTAAAAGTAGTGTTTTGGGAACTTGAATTTAATCCAAGTATTATACCTGAAGGGCTTTAACTTGTATAAATGTAACTGGATTTTTCAAAAATGAAAACTATTTGCTTTCAAATAATGATAGCTTTCACATAACGAAAGAATTTCCAGTTTGTGTTATAAAGATTTCAAATTTGAAAGTGAATTGTTTTGAAAGCTATGAACGAATCTTTGTGAAAGATTATTAAACTTTGTTTTGGAATCAAAAAGGATTTTAAATAGTGTATCTTTTATATAAAAGATTTGAAAAGAGAATTGTTTTTGAAAGCTATGAATCTTTGTTAATGGTTTTGAAAGCTATGAATTGAGTCTTTGACTTAAGGATTGGATGAGTTTATACAATTTGAAAAGGAAATTGTTTTGAAAAGCCGTAAATGAATCTTTGTGAAAGATTGGTAAACTTTGTGAAGCGAATCTTTTTTTAAAGATTTGAAATGGTAATTTGTTTTAAACCATTTGTTTTGGGTTTTAAGGTTGTGACTTAACTAAGATCCCATATCCATATGTTTTTAAATATTGTGCTCATTATTCGGTTTAGCTGGGAGAGGACCTTGTGTCATATAACCCATTTTAAATAATGATACGACGATATGGATAGCATTTGAAGATCGATGGTGAGGACCGCATATTTTCGAAAGCGAAAGGATAACTCATCGAATGTCTCTACACCAGCTGATCCCCGGGGTAGAGATTTGATCACCCTTTGTGATGGGAAGTCCGAACGTGATTAGGGATTATTCGGATTTGCAAGGGCTTCTATGGAAGTGCCTTCGGTTCTGTTCGAACCCGGAACAGACATGTATGGATGTATGTCTGACATTACACTTTGAGATGTAAAGCTGTTTTCTATTAAATACATTTCTGTTTGGTGGCGGAGATTTATTCTCTTAGCTTAACACCTTTCTCTAAGACGTACAAGCTCAGAGGTTATGCAGTTGATGGTTACTAGCGATACATTTCCAATTTGGTAATGTGGCATACGAAGTGCTGCTGATCATTTGTTGATCGAAGCATGCCTTTTGTGAAAAGAGTAGCTTTGTGGATGAGACCTCATCGGAACTCACACCTTGGAAATGGTAGAAACAAGAAAGATGCGGTAAGGTTGCAAGGGTCGCGCCCCTAAGGTATGCCCATTCCTCTTGGAAAATGGTAGTATCATGGTATGGAGCCCAGATATTTAACCTATGTAGTTACTACAAATACATTGCATTGTGGTTTTTTGTGTTGAGAGCTCTCTGATAAAGGTCGCAAACGATCGAGGATGGCATATCTTTAGGTGTTACTCCCGGGCAGGGTGGAAGCCAGCCTTGTGTTGGCAGAGAGCCGGGTAGGTTCTTGGAGCATCCCTCCAAAGGCGTTCCCATGTGGCAATAGGAAGTTCCTTAGCCTGACCATTTGTAGGAAATCCAAAGAAACAATACGCTCCCTGTACGGTTTTAGTTGTATAACCAGCCATGGAATGTGGAGGTAACGTGCTTTTGAACATGGTAGCTACAGTAGGCATATGACGAAATGTTGTCTGCTGGCTAAGATTAATATTATACTTTCAAAATGTTTTCCACTATGCACTAATAATAATATCAAAATGGTTTTTGCATAGAAAGCATTTTTGACTATCATTAGGAGAAATCTCCTCCAATTCTGCATTTGCATGGTGTGTGCGGTAGGAGGCCTTATGGTAGTTTCATTTTCCAAAAAGCATTGTGGATTTCAATGTTTTAAATTCTTTTGTTGTTTGTTTTAAAAATAAAAATGCCTTTGTTTGCTCATACTAGTCTCTTGACTGACCCGGAGTTTATTATTCCCTTCCTAAACTCTAGGTGCCCACAATTTTCCACATGGGAAGTCTAGAGTTGGGTTTTTCAGATAATCAAATAGTACGAGTAGATTCAGTAGCCTTCAGTCTCTAGAAATCTTCTTTAGTGTTTGGATGACCGACCTTGCTTAGTATAATTTGATTGGGAGTTCGAGCTATTTCTGAATTGGTGCTTTGGAGGGGAGTTCCTTTCTCTCCTGGAGATCAAGTTGGAAATTTCTCTCCACTATGTCATATTCTGCTGTATTCTGCTCTGATATTTTTGGATCTGTTGTATCTTGTTGTAACAGATATTGTATCATTCTTGTATTGAATGTTGTATATCAATGATATATTCATTTTTTCTTCCGTTGTGTTGTTATACTTAATGTGTTATAAGCTCCGACGAATCGGATTGAATGTTTCAACCTACGGCATTCAAGCACGAGTGAAGTATGGATGTCCATTTTCGAACGCGAAAATTCGGGTCGTCACATGTTTATTAATTAATCACTTTAGTTAATGATTTTTAAAGGAAACGGACTTGTTGTAACTTTATTTAATCCTTACTTCAATGATATTTTAAATTGATTAATTATTTTAAATAATGATATTTGATTATATATCAATTAATTTGATTAATTATTAAATAGTATTATTAATTAATTGAATTAATGTTGATTTTAAGGTGATTTCCCTTTTAATTAAAGGCACTGAAGTGAATTTGTCAACTTAATTAATGAAGTTTTTATTAATTAAGGTAATAAGAACATTTTAAGTTATTTCCTTTTTAATGATGTTTTGGAGTTAGGGAACTTTATCAACAAAGTGTTTTTAAAGCTAATACTTGTAATGTAAAGCCTATTATGAGTTAGGATTTTTTAGAAGAAAAGGTTTGATTCGTTTATCGAAATTAATTTTTAAAGTGATTAGCTTATATGGAAATGATTTATTTGTATAATTAGCAATAAACATCGAAGAAGTAGACTTGTTGCTATTTCAAAAGTTAAGAATAACCGTGAGACATGACTTTGAGGTAACACTACCTCGACTTGTCCGGTACTATTGTCAACCAAGAAATAGTACAATTTTGAATTCGATGGGTGGTGGTAAGTATATAAGACTTAATTTCCATATACGATCATTTTATATCCTCGGTAGTTGGTTTCTTAGCTATTGGTTATTTCAGCTTCTTTGTTATCGTCATTCTAAGATGATGTTTGATCCATAGAACTTTGTTATCCTTTTTCGGAAATGACTAAATCAAAGGGTGTGTTTTTGGGGGCTAAGTTATATGAGGTTGCTCCTATTTGGGTATTTTCACATCCCATCTAGATTTGATTCGGTTTTGCGCATTTAGATGTAAATGGATTCTCGATAAGGAATGGCGGGGTCCGGCTTGGAGTTCCCGGTGATTTCAAGTATATTGCTAGAGGTATTCTTCTTTTAAGGCGGATTCACCCTCCTAGTCATTTGTTGGAGATTTTCCATTTCCGTTTTGATTTGAACCTTAAAATTTATTTCCTTATTCGCATTGGGAAGAGTCAACCACTCTTCATGGAGTTTAATTATTTATCCATTCTTTATTTTTGACATTGATTTATGCGAGAGTCAACCAGTCCCATGGTCAGCGGCGTGGTCTCACATATTTGTGTTTAATTACTCATATATTGTCTAAAGATTTACTCATACCAAACATATCGTCTAACCCGAATTATTTGTTTACCTAAACTTCTAGGTACTCATTTTATTTGATTGGTCCGAGAGTAGAAGGTCTTTGTGGGCTCTTTTGAAGACGGTGGACAAGTGTGAGTCTTTCCTTTTCTTAGTTACATATTCTTCTGTATTATCTAATTTGTGTAAGTGTGTTTTGTTTCAGCATGTGTAAAGGCAGGATGTTATAACTGCCTAAGCTAATCAATAGTACTTTTGTGTAACTTTGATAATTCCCTATTAAGGAGTAACCTGATTAATATTTACTATTATGTTTTATTTAGTAGTTTCGTTGTGAGGTTTCTATTCTGTTCTTTATTTTACCCCACGACAATTCACATTTTTGATTCTTAGGCAATGGCACATGAGCACCGAGGATGTGTTAAGTGTCGTATTTAGGATTCAAAAAGGTGAGTCATTACATTATTGGAAAGAGTTCCATGTGTACCCAATATGAGGAAAGTTTCAGTCGCAAAGGTCACTTCTTCCTATAATACATATTGATGTATTGAGAAGGAGCTATCGAGATTTGATGGACAGAGCACAAATAACGATGAGTGAAGTTGAGTTAAAATTCTTTCTATAAGGTATGTACTTAAGAGTAGTACACAAGGGTAAAATTAATATCATCCAAAGGATAGTTTACAAAACCATACAAGATACAGTTTTATATGAAAACCCTACATTCCCTAGGCCAAGGAGTTGAGAGGTTGTGCGAGTCGAAAGACTACATGTAATAATTGTATGTAAGAGATCTTGTATGAATTGTCTTAGGAGAATTTTGGGAATGATACTCATTAGATGACTAATTTATGCTGTGAACATAAGTACATTGTGTACTGATGCAGGTTTTATATAAAGCAATTCATAAAACATTTTTGAATGTTCATTTTGTTGCATTCAGAAACAACCATTGTTTTAAGAAATACATCGTAACGATGGAATTTCTTTAAGAAATCATTGGTATAAAATGGATTTGGATATGATCTATAAAACTAATTGGAAGGGATGAAATTAAGTTAACCAAACCTACATGAACACATCACATTAGGATACCTAAAATTTATTCTTGTACATTGAAGAGAAACTATAAGATTCTTATCAATATCAAGAATAGATAATCCTTGGATGCTAATTAAACTAATAAGAGTATTGACTTTACAGTATGGTATGATGCACAAATTCAAAATAGATTTTAAGTACATTACCAAAATATGATTTTGAAAATTGTACTCAAAGAGATAGGATGTAACGTCCCAGATTTTGAACGGTTTATAATTTAATATTGGAGTTATTTAAATAATTGAATGCTGGATTTAATGTGAATAAAATGATTTCGTAAGCTTATTTAAATTCTATTAATTAGGAATGATAATAGAAAGCTTTTAATTTAGGATTAAAAGTGATTAAAAAAGTTTTATTAATAATTCGTTTTAACTGACGTGTGAAATTATCATTCTGGGATGCTCTATGGTGTGTGTCGTTGTGAATGCGATGGAGTTTGGATGTGCTTGTCTTGAAGCAGCCGTGCTACGGCTTGGGACTGGTGGCGATTGAGGGAGCGTAAGGCAAAATCGAGTTTGGCGTTCATTCCCCTCGTCGAATCATACCTTCGGCCATGAGTAGCTTGCACTCCGATCATCGAATTCGGGTTGTGACTTTAGCGCCAATGTAAATGGAAGGAGAAGTCGCATTTTTATGGAGGAGGTTGTATGTGATTTCAATAGTGTAGTTTGACTCAGGGTGCGATGAGATATCGATTAGTGGTGGTTTTGCGGCGATCGATGCTCCGATGAGAAAAGTGATCTGTGGCATGGTCAAGTTAGGGCATTAGCTGGACTTGTGTAGGGGTGCTAGTGTGCAATGTCGAGCATGACGTGTTCGAGAAGAGCAAATCGTCGGTACAAATGGAACTGGATTTTGTCGAGTGATTCTCCATATTGCCATATATTTATGCATGAATAAAGATATGGTTTCTTTGTGCTGATCGGGAAGAAAAGGGGTGAGGAGAGGGATTATAAAGTGATAAGCTTTAATTAAATTATTTAAGTTAATTAATCTAAGTTTTAATTCATATTTTTATGTAAATCATATCTTATTCATACGAGGTCCGATCGATGCACCTCTTTCATAGTTGCGTTCATATCGGGATTATCTATGCATAAGGGTTAGATTTCTCGAGTTTGAAGCTTGTTGGAATTGTTGTCATAATCGAATGGAATTGGATTTTGGACTATTTACAAACGCGAAAGCATTAACTGGAACTTGGGTGAGATTTACTCACCCACTGGTTGAATATTATTGCACATAAAATTTTTGTTGTATTGAAAATATAAACTGTATAATGAACAATGCATGTTTTTACTTTTGTACCTAGCCTAGCTTTGTAAAAAAATTAAAAACATTATTATAGAGTGTAATCTTTTTTTGATCTATAATATGTATCGAGGCCTGGAGTATTTGTTTATATGTTTGATATTACTTTGTAAAAAGTGATAGTGCGCTATGAATGTTTGAAACGATATAGTCGTTATAATAACTGCTTTGAAATCCCTATTATTTGATGTATGCTAAACTGGATATATTGTCATAAATTGTGTTTATATATATGTATGTATGTATATTTATGTTGGGTTATTCCGCACACATTTTGGTATGTTTGACATAAACAGGTTTGGTTTGGACATTTGTGGTAAATTGGGAATGGAAAAAGGGAAATGTCAGAAGCCAAAAGATCACATTGGATGCACTTTGAAATCGCTGTGATCTACGATTTTAAAGTTAGCTTTGAAAGAAATCCTAGGACTTCTTCGTATTTATAATAATTACTACTAGCATACTTAGTATGGGGAAGCATAAATATATTTTCTAAAAATCATTTGTGGATTTATAATGTGATGGTTTTAAATTATAAAACATGTTTTCAAGTGGTGTTTTAAATAAATCGTAATAAAACAGTATAAGCATTTGAAAATTATATTTTTAGTATATATATGGTTTTAAAACTTATAAAATATTTTATTTGATGAATTAAATTATTTTATATTATAATATTTTACAAAAGATTTATTGTATTTTTTTAAATATCTTAGCTTTATAAATAAATGAGTATATGTTTGTGTCTAAATATATATATATATATATATAAAGGTATTTATTATGTTTAGAATTTTTAAAAAGGAAGTTTAGTATTTATAAATGAATAAAGGAGTTTCGGGATTATAACACTTATTGTCAGAGTCCAAGTTCCAACGTTCGAAAATCGACATCCGTACTCCACTTATACCTGAATGTCATAGATTTAATCGTTGAAATTCGAATCGTGTCGGAGCTTATAACGCATTAAGTATAACAACACAGTGGAAGAAAATGAATATTATATACAACTCCAATGAATACAATATCCAAATTTGGTACAACACTGATACAATATGATACAAGAATATCAGAGACAATAAACAACAGCGGAAAACAAATAGCAAAAGAGATAACTCCAATATCAAACTACAAAGGCTCAGAACTCTAAAGATCTCTAATCCAATAAGCGAGAACCACCATCAAGTTGTACCAAGCTAAGCAAGTCTGGTCCGTCGTTCTAACCAAATACTTCAATATCCAAAGTCTTCAAAGAATACCAAAGAGAAAGCTGAAAGCTACCGAATCGATATCCATATCTACTATTTGAAAAACCCAACTCCAGACTGCCCGTGTGGAAAATTGTGGGCACCCATAGTTTAGGAAGGGAACAATAAACTTCGGGCCAGTCATGGGACTGGTATGAGCAAACAAAAACAGTTTATCTTTTAAAACAAACAAAAGAATTAAAATTTGAAATCCACAATGCTTTTTAGAAAATGAAACTACCATAAAGCCTCCCGCCACACACACAATGCAAACGCAGAATTGGAGGAGATTTCTCCTTATGATAGTCAAAAATGCTTGATACGCGAAAACCATTTTAATATTATTGCTAGTTCATAGTGGAAAATATTTTGAAAGTATAATATTAATCTTAGCCAGCATAGACATTTCGAACTATGCCTACTATAGCTACACCTAAACAATGGGGCGCCACCATAAGTAGATGGCAGGTTATACAACTAGAACCGTACCAGGCACGTATTGGATGATTGGATTTCCAACAAATGGTCAGGCTAAGGAACTTCCTATTGCCACATGGGTACGCCTCTGGAGGGACGCCCCGAGAACCATCCCTCAGTTCTCTGCCAACACAAAGCCGGTGTACCCCCTTCCCGGGAGTATCACCTAAGATATTCCATCCCCGGTCGTAACCAACCTTTATCCGAGCGCTCGATACCAACAACCACAAAGTAATGTATTTGCAGTAACCACATAGTTTAAATATCTGGGCTCCATACCGTGATATCACTTCTATCCAGAAGAAATGGACATACCCTAGGGGCGCGACCCCTGAAACCTTGCTGCATCTTTCCTGTTTCGACCATTTCCGTGGTGTGAGATCCTGATGCAGTCTCGTCCACAAAGCTATGCTTTTCACAAAGCTACGCTTTTCACAAAGCCTTGCTTTGATCAACAAATGATCAGCAGCACTTCGTATGCCACATTACCAAATCGGGAATGTATCACTAGTAACCATCAACTACATAACCTCTGCGCTCGTACGTCTCAGAGAAGGGTGTTAAGCTAAGAGAACAAATCTCCTCCACCAAACAGAAATGTATTTGATAGAAACAAGGTTTACATCTCAAAGTGTAATGTCAGACACACATCCATACAAGTCTGTTCCGGGTTCGAACAGAACCGAAGGCACTTCCGAAGAAGCCCTTGCAACCCGGATAATTTTTAATCACGTCCGGACTCCCCATCACAATGGGTGCTCAAATCTCTATACCGAGGCCATTTGGTGCAGAGACATTCGAAAGGTCATCCTTTCGTTTTCGAATGTATTCGGTCTTCACCACCGACCTTCAAATGCTATCCATATCGTCATATCATTATTCGGAATGGGTTATATGACATAAGGTACTCTCCCGGCTAAACCGAACAATGAGCGCAATATTTAAAAACATATGGATAATGGGATTTCAGTTAAATCACATCTTAAAGCCCAAAACCTTTCATTCAAATTGTTAAAACAAATTACGATTTCCAATCTTTTAAACAAAAAGATCCATTTCCCGAAACCTTTCAATGGTTTAAAAAATTTCCACACTTTATACTTTTAAACAAAAGATTCACTTTTTAAAACCCCTTTTTAATTTAAATAAAATAGGGTTCACCAATCTTTAACAAAGATTCATTTATAGCCTTTCAAAACAATTCCATTTCAAGTTGGATTAACTAATCCGGTCTTTAAATCAAAGACTCATTTCATAGCTTTCAAAAATCATTTCCACAAAACAATTCCATTCCAAATCTTTTATGTAAAAGATATACCATTTAAATGCTCTTCAATTTCAAATCATGGCTTTACTATCTTTCACGAAGATTAGTTAACAGTTTTCAAAACCATTTCCATTCGATTTGGAATCTTTCAACACAAATTGAAAACCCTTTCCTTATATGAAAGCTATTATTAATTGAAAACAAATAGTTTTCGTTTTCGGAAAAATCGGATTACATTTGCACGGTTAAAGACCTTAAATCTTGGGTTGAATTTAAATTCCCAAAATTGCACTTTTAAAATGGTTTAAAACCATATAAATTCATTTATAAATTTGTATAACATCTTTAAACCATAATTTCCAACATGGAATTCAATTTCAAATCTTGAATTTAAATTCAAATTAAATTTCAAAACTAAATCAAGTTATTCAAAAATAAGTTTTATCCTTGAAATTCTTTTCGAAAACCTTTCACTTTAAACATAACCATTTCCAAACCATTTGGATTCAAAATTTCAATTTTATAAAAAATATTTTAAAAATCTGTGACATAACCGACTTCCACGTGAAATCCATATTTTTGTGTGTATAGTTGATGAAGCGCGTACCTCGAATCGCACCACCACCAGCCGCGACCTAACCACAAACCGCGACCTAATCCCCATCCACGACCTTCGCCATAGCCTCGACCTAACCCCACATCCGCGACCTAACCTCCATACGCGACCTAACCCCATCACCGTATGCAGCGACCTAACCTCACCTAACCCCATCAACGTATGCCGCGACCTAACCCCATCACCGCATGCCATCTTCAACCCTAAGTCACGAACATCTTCACTCCAGATCCACCTCGCGAACAAACTACCCTTCACCGCGAGCTAAACCTAAGTCGCGGACGACAAAGATGAAAAAGGACATGCGCGACATAGTATAGGTCGCGAGAATTAAGTCGCTGCCGAGCTACCCTAAATCGCGAACGAGCAGAGTATTTTTCTTTAGGTCGCGTGCGTTGTTCTTTAGGTCGTTTGTGTGTTTTGAAAACATTATACTGTTGAGAAGTATTTTCTTAAGTCGCGTATATGTGTTGTAAGCCTATAAATAGGCGGGTTGTGTCATTTGTAAAAAGGGGGTTGAAATTTGAATAAAATTGGGTTTGTGCTTTGTGCCTCCATTTAAATTGGTAGTTGAGTGTTATCTCCTATCTCCACTTTCGGCATTCGAGTGCGCTCGAATCAACGATTGTTGAAGCCAATTCACGGAATCAAGTGCGCTTGATCAACGTTAGAAGAATTGAAGATCTTCTCTCATGATATCGTGCGCGATCAACGTTTCGAAGATTGCTAAAGTCTGGTATCTTCGTGATCAACGGATTTGGGCCTTTCGGTATTCTTAAATTCATCGATTTATCATCGATTCACCGATTATTTCCGCTAATCGTGTGAGATCCTGGACGGATTCGATTTACATCATCGAATTCACTTCCTACGCTGCATCGGTTTGGTATCAAAGCTAGATCGCAAGAAGTTTGTATCATTTGGAGAATTGGGTTTCGAGAATTTGGAGTTCAGATTTGCAATTGTTGAGAAGTTTGGTATTCATCGTGAAGTTGCAACAAGTTGGGAGTTTCGATCCATATCATTTGGATCAAAGATCGAAAAGTGTTTGAATTTTTTTGAATTTATTGAAGTTCAATCATGCCACCGAGACGAGCTCAACGTCATCGCAATATTAATGCTTTGTATGGAAGAGAAGAGGCCGATGAAATAAAGCAGCGAATCAACGAAAGTTTCATGGAGAAGTTGAATGAAGGGATTGGTCGATTAGAGAGAATGATGCTTGAAATGAATCAAAGTAGAAGAAGGGTTTCACCTGAATCGGGTCATGAGGGAAACCGAGTATCACCCAGTCAGGTCGGGAGAGAAGCGGAGATCATGATCGTAGGAATGATGACGATCGTGATAAGAATGTTGATGAACGAAATCGGAGAGATGTGGATTATCGAGATCAGAGTAATGTACATCGAAGAAATGGTGGTAGAGATGTTGGTGGTCATGATCGACAACGATATGCGTCAGATTTCGATGAGGAGTTTGATGGTGATAGAGGAAGTGTTCATTACCGAGATCGAGGTCAAGTGTGGAGTCGAGCTAGAGAATATGAAGATGACCGTAGATGGGAATCGGGAATGAAAATGGAAATTTCGGAATTCAAGGGTGGTATGGTTGCGGAGGAATTTTTGGATTGGGTTTCAAATGTTGAGGAAATTTTTGAGTTCAAAGAAGTTCCCGAGAATAGTAGAGTTAAGTTGGTTGCTACGAGATTGAGAGGGAGAGTTATGGCGTGATGGCAGCAGACTAAACTTACACGAGAGAGAATGGGGACAAAGATTGTTTCATGGGAAAAGATGAAGAAGTTAATGAAAGCCACTTTCTTACCTTACAATTATCAATCCCTAATGTACCAACGTTTGCAGAACCTGAGGCAGGGGACAAAGACTGTAAATGATTATGCTGTTGAGTTTTATCAACTGATTGCTCGAAATGACATCATGGAGACGGAAGAACAGTTGACCGCTAGATTTGTTGGGTGGTTGAGGATCTAGATCCAGGACATGGTAAATATGTTTGACCCTAGATTTGAGGCTGAAGCGCACCAGAAAGCGTTGGCTTGGGAGAAGCAGGGAAGACGAGGAGATGGAATGTTTACAAATTCCAACAATCAAATGAAAGGGGCTAGAAGCAATGCAAATGTTTCCAAGGCTATTGCAAAACCGGTTGTCAGTGAGGTTGCAAAGACCAAGGTCAACAATATAATCAAGTGCTTTAATTGTCAGGAATTTGGCCACAAGAGCAATGAATGTCTAAAGCCGAAGAAGCGGGCGATGATTGCTGAGGTCGAGGATGAGGATGTAGAAATTGAATATTCAAATTCACCACATGTTGAGGAGGAAGAAGAATTGTCAGGAGATGAGGGATGTAATTTGATGATGAGGAGGTCTTGTTTGACACCAAAGCAAGAGGATGATTCAAGTTGGTTGAGGAGTAGTATTTTCTAGTCAGCGTGCACTATTCTGCGAAAGGTTTGCAAATTTGTTATTGATGCTGGGAGTTGTGATAACATTATTTCTTTGGAAGTTGTGAAGAAGTTGGCATTGAAGACCGAGAAGCACCAAAAACCTTACAAGTTAGCTTGGTTGAGGAAAGGTGGGGAAGTGAAAGTTGGACGAAGAGCTCGTGTAACTTTTTTGATTGGGAAAAAATATAAAGATGAAATTTGGTGTGATGTTGTGGACATGGATGTATGTCATCTATTGTTGGGGAGACCGTGGTAGTATGATAGAGCTGTACAACATGATGGACGTACCAACAGCTATAGTTTCATGTTTGAAGGCACAAAAATCACTTTAGTTCCTAAGAAGAGACAATAAGAAGAAAACAAGTTGGAGGAGATTGAAGAATTAAAGACTCTGTTGACTTTGAAGGAGTTTGTTAAAGAAGTGGAGGAGGAACCTTAAGTGTTTTTGTTGATTGGACGTGAGAATAGTGAAGTAGTGGAAGTTCCTGAAGAAGTAAAGCCAGTGCTGGAAGAATTTGAAGATGTATTCCCTGAAGAGCTACCCAAAGAATTACCACCGTTGAGGGATATACAACATCAGATTGATCTTGTGCCAGGAGCAGTATTACCTCGCAGGCCACATTACCGGATGAGTCCTAAGGAGCATGAGGAACTAAGAAGGCAGGTGGAGGAGTTGTTGGAACAGGGGCGTGTTCAGGAGAGCTTGAGTCCTTGTGCAGTGCCGGCCTTATTGGTACCGAAAAAGGATGAGACTTGGCGGATGTGTACGGACAGTCGGGCTCTAAACAAGATCACTGTGAGATACAGATTTCCTATGCCGAGGTTCGATGATTTGATTGATCAGTTAAGTGGGGCTGTTGTGTTTTCGAAGATTGACTTGAAGAGTGGATACCATCAAATTCGAATTAGACCAGGAGATGAATGGAAGACAGCTTTCAAGATGAGGGAAGGATTATATGAATGGCTGGTCATGCCGTTTGGTCTATCGAATGCACCAAGTACATTTATGAGGGTGATGAACCAAATTTTCAGGCCGTACATTGGGAAGTTTGTGGTAGTTTACATTGATGATATTCTGACCTATAGTGCTAGTACAGAGGAGCATATTCAGCATTTGCGGAAGGTGTTAATTATTCTTCGTGAAGAACAATTCTATGCAGCAACAAAGAAATGTGTGTTTATGGCACGGAGTGTCTTATTTTTGGGATATGTTGTGTCAGAAGAAGGAATACAGGTGGACCAAAGTAAAGTTGAGGCTATCAAAGATTGGCCACAGCCCAAGACTATAACAGAAGTTCGAAGTTTTCATGGGTTGGCTTCATTTTATCGAAGGTTTATTCCACACTTTAGTAGTGTGATGGCGCCTGTTACTGATTGTATGAAGGGCAAGCAGTTTTCATGGTCAGAGGAAGTAGGGGTTTCTTTTGAACAAATCAAGGAACTCTTGACATCAACACCAATTTTAGTATTACTAGATTTTCTGTTGTTGTTTGAGCTACATACTGATGCATCTAAGGTTGGGATTGGAGGGGTGTTGAGTAAGAGGGGGCGTCCTATTGCATATTTCAGTGAGAAGCTATCGGGAGCAAAGATGAGATATAATACCTATGATGTGGAATTTTATGCTGTTGTGCAAGCCGTGAAGCACTGGAGACACTATTTGTTCCATAAAGAATTTGTTCTGTATACTGATCATGAAGCATTGAAACATTTGGAGGGACATGACAAGATTGCAGCCAGACATGCTTCGTGGATCGCCTACATGCAACAATTTACTTTTGTTGTGAAGCGCAAATCAGGGGTAACGAATCGTGTAGCTGATGCATTGAGCAGGAGGAATCGTTTGTTGACCACCATGAAGGTTGAAGTGACCGTGTTTGATGTGTTGCCAGAGTTGTTTGAAAAAGATCCGTACTTTGCAAAGTTTGTAGATGAAGTCAAGGAGGGAAAGACGGATGAATATGTGATGATAGATGGGTTTCTATTCAAGGGGAATCGATTTTGCATACCAAAAGGAAGTTTGCGAATGAAGATTATCAAAGAGTTACATGAAGAATGACATGTTGGTCGTGATAGTACTATGCAGTTGATTGCAAATTCTTATTTTTGGCCATCAATGAGAAAAGAGGTTGTGAGATTTGTGGAGAGATGTCATGTTTGTCAAGTTTCAAAAGGAACAACTACAAATACGGGTTTGTATATGCCTTTACCTGTTCCGACAAAACCGTGGGTAGATGTAAGCATGGATTTCGTATTTGGTTTGCCGAGGACTCAAAGGGGAAATGACTCTATATATGTTGTGGTGGACCATTTCTCGAAGACGGTACATTTTATTGCTTGTAAAAAGACGGCAGATGCAGTCCATATGGCACAGTTGTTCTTTAGAGAGATCTATAGACTTCATGGTTTACCTGAATCTATTGTCTCAGATAGAGATACTCGTTTTCTGAGCCATTTTTGGTTGAGTTTGTGGAAGATGGTCGGAACAAAGCTGAATTTTAGTAGCGCTTACCATCCGCAAACTGATGAGCAAACGGAGGTGGTTAACCGATCGTTGGGAAATTTACTGAGATGTCTTGTGAAAGACAATTTGAAGAGTTGGGATTTGAAGTTGTGTCAAGCTGAGTTCGCACACAATCATGCAGTTAGCCGGAGTACAGGTTTCAGTCCATTTCATATTGTATATTCAAACTTACCAAAGTGGCCGTTGGATTTGACAATAGTACCACAACTGAAGGGGATAGTTAAGCGGGCTGCTGATTTTGTTGATGGGTTGACAGAATGCCATAGAATCATTCAGGAACGATTGGAGAAGACAAATGAGAGGTATAAACAAATGGCAGATAAGAAACGAAGAAGTGTTGTCTTCAAAGAAGGAGATTTTGTATATGCAGTATTGACCAAGGATCGATTTCCTGTTGGTACATACAACAAACTAGCTGCTAGAAAGACTGGTCCAGTAGAAATCTTGAAGAAGATCAATGATAATGCGTATCGGTTAAGGTTGCGGTAAGAGGTTCATACTTCTGATGTTTTCAATATCAAACACTTAATTCCGTATTATGGGGAGGAACTTGTCGAAGATGACGAGAGTGTGAATTCGAGGACAAATTCCTTCCAACAAGGGAAGGATGATGAAGCGCGTACCTCGAATCGCACCCCCACCAGCCGCGACCTAACCCCAAGCCGCGACCTAATCCCCATCCACGACCTTCGCTATAGCCGCGACCTAACCTCCATACGTGACCTAACCCCATCACCGTATGCAGTGACCTAACCTCACCTAACCCCATCACCGTATGCCGCGACCTAACCCCATCACCGCATGCCATCTCTAACCCTAAGTCGCGAACATCTTCAATCTAGATCCACCTCGCGAACAAACTACCCTTCACCGCGAGCTAAACCTAAGTCGCGGACGACAAAGATGAAGAAGGACGCATGCGACATAGTATAGGTCGTAAGAATTAAGTCGCTACCGAGCTACCCTAAATCACGAACGAGCAAAGTATTTTTCTTTAGGTCGTGTAAGTCAATTTTAGGTCGCGTGCGTTGTTCTTTAGGTCGTTTGTGTGTTTTGAAAATCATTATACTGTTGAGAATTATTTTCTTAAGTCGTGTATATGTGTTGTAAGCCTATAAATAGGCGGATTGTGTCATTGTAAAAAGGGGGTTGAAATTCGAATAAGATTTGGTTTGTGCTTTGTGCCTCCATTTAAATTGGTAGTTGAGTGTTATCTTCTATCTCCACTTTCGGCATTCGAGTGCGCTCGAATCAACGATTGTTGAAGCCAATTCACGGAATCAAGTGCGCTTGATCAACGTTCGAAGAATTGAAGATCTTCTCTCACAGTATCGTGCGCGATCAAAGTGTCGAAGATTGCTAAAGTCCTGTATCTTCGTGATCAACGGATTTAGGCCTTTCGATATTCTTAAATTCATCGATTTATCATCGATTCACCGATTATTTCCGCTAATCGTGTGAGATCCTGGACAGATTCGATTTACATCTTCGAATTTGCTTCCTACGCTGCGTCAATAATGTAATCCAGGGGTTTTACACACAATAGTGCAATAACAAGACTCATCACATTACAGATTAAAGCACATCAATATCGATAAGTGGTATATTCCAATAACGCTTATCATTATTCACATATTCATAGATAAATATGTAAATGCATCACAGATAATATGTAAATACATTGCAGGTAAATAATATACACACATAGCTCAATCAAAACAATCCACATTACAGAATCATTATAGATCAATTCAAGGCACTCACACAATTCATATATCCATAAGCAAAATCAATTAATTATCCGATTAATTTAAATCAGATTTATTACTTACGAACAAACACTAATCCTGGTTAATTAATATTGATTCATTACAATTTATTTTAATTAATTAACCCTTAAAGATATTTAATTCATCTTTAGTTTTTATTTAACCTTTAATCATTAAATAATTAACCTTTAATTATTTATTAACTAACCATTGATAATTAATTAATTAACCAGCCCTTTAATTAATTATCCTTTGATTGATCCTTTAATTAATCTACCTTAATCATCAATTAATTAATCATATTAAGCTTCCTCTAATCACTTCCATAAATTAATATAAATTCTTTAATATAATTACACAAAATAATTATTCCTTAATCTCATTAAGTAATAACCTTTTAAAACCTTTAACTAATTTCTAACTTAAATAAAAAAAGTTAAATCGAAGAACATTGATTAGAAAATTATTTAAACCAGATTGAATTTAAATTTTTTAAAACCGATTACATTTTAAATTTAAAACTCTGTCATTACTTTCAGAAACCCGGGCTACAACCAAAAACCGACTCGAACAAAAACTCGAGCAGTACCCTCATATTTCTCGAGTACAAACTCGAGCAAATCCATTTTTATTCTTCTCATTTAAAACTTCGGTTTAAATTTCAAAACTTTTTACAAGTTAATAAAAGGCAAATGCCCCGAAGTCAAACTCGAGTTCGACTTCGAGACCATCGCCTCCCTTATCTAACTACCCAACATCTAACACACACAAAATTACGTGTGCACCTGCACCATCGTCGGCGACAACTCCGGTACATCTGATCCTCCTCAACAAGTCGACGATGAACCCTAGAATCAATTTTGACCACTGATTCGTCTCTACCAAACCTAAGTCGAAATAGAGCTTCACAGCAGATCTTGGAACCAAATCTATGTAAGAACAACTCCTCAACCCCTCGTCGCCGATCATATGAACGTCTGAAACTTCGTCCACATCACCACAAACCTTCCACACAGCCATCACCCGAACCCGATGCAACTCGATGCCTTGTAGACGCCGCCACAACCATATTTCTAGACTTGACCCATTCTAGGGTTTAAAAACCAAATTGCTTCACCGCCGTCGCCTCGGCCTCTAATCACCACTTCCTACATTTTTTCTCAACACTCCAATCACCAATCTTGCTTCAGACAAAACCCCGAGGCCTCTTTACCCATAGATCGCCAGAAATTGGCCTAAACCCAATTTCCAATCACCATCAAAATGCATGCTCAATGCATTGTTAAAAATTCTGATTTTCTTTTTAAAATTCATATCTTCTAGTGACCATTCAGTTTATATAATTGATTCATCCAATTACGGTATTTAATTTTAACATGATGTTATAATGGTCACAAAATTTCTTGATTTTTAGAGAAATTTCAAACATAAGATTCTTGAATCTATTTTTTTGTACTTAGATTTTGAGTGAACTAAACTATTTTGTTTCGAATCCAAGTCCTAACAGTTATTTAAATAAAATATCTTGAATTTTTTTATTATACTATAAACTCTGTAACAAGGAAATAGAGAAGGTGAATGCACTCAGTCATGCACACATGAACATACTTATATACACAGATTCTATATATACATAGACACACATGCATGGCATCATCATCACTGCAATTTGACAAGAAATAAGCATTTACTTACTTAATACTTTTTAATAAAATGTTTACTCACACTTTAAAATGCAGAGAGCCTGCAAATGACTATGAAACCTGGAATGAATTTGAATGCTTTAGTTTTCGATTCCAGAAAACAATACTAAGTTATTTTAACTTAAACAAGTTTTTCTTTTGAATGGATATTAGAGTTTAACAACTAGTTTTTTTTCTAGATATCAGAACCAAAATAAAATTTGGAGATGAGTTTGAACCAAAACAGGGACTGCATATTGATATATATAGACATGCAACTTCACACTTGCTTATTTACAAACATATACACACTAGTTTGCATCCATTCAAACATTTTCCCATCACACCATCAAACATTCATCACAGATGATCAACAAAATTAGGCTTTAAAGAAATAGTTTGCTCACCTTAAAAAGCAGAGAAGCAATGAAGTCTGGAAGTTTTAAAACTGTAATGATCTGGAATCTAGATTTTTGAATTCAACTTGCCTTTTTTTTTGATTTGCTCCTGTCTGGACTTTAGTTGTTGAGTTTGATCTTTGCATTTATTCTAGTTGCCTCAGATTTCTGCATTATCTTAAATTTCCTGAAGCTTCAAACTTGATGTTGATATGCTATTTGATTTGCATTGTAATTTAAGTTTGAACTTGATCTTAGCTTTGCAAGTTTGAATCAGGTTGAGTTTGTTGAATTCAGATATGAAGCTTAAATTTTGAATTGAAACTTGTTGAAGCTGTTTAAATTGAATTTTGATTTTTATATTTCTATGCTTTGAGATGGTTTTAGTTTCAAATCTGAGTAATGAAGAAAATGATTAGCCTGGTTTTGTTCTTTGTTCATTTTTTTTTCTTTTGTTTATGCCACTTGTATGATTACAACTAACACTTGTAATTTTTAAATAAACACTTGTTATTTCATATTGCTTAAATTTTACAAATGTCAAAATGGAAAAATATGTGTTTAAATCCTTGCTTCGTTTTATTTTACAAATCATGTTCATGTTTTCTTATTTATTTCCTAAAAGATATATACATATTTTAAACTTTGTATTAATTCTTTTACATAAATATACACCTCATCTAATTTTGGATATAAATTTCAAGTTTTATTTTCAATCTATTTCATAAAACACACCTTTTATTTTCAAGTATATAAGACCAAAGCATTTTAAATCTTTTATTTAACCTTGTTTTATATCATATTGGAAGTTATCCTTTAAATAGTATTTAAAATTTTACCACATTAAATTCAAAATATAACTTTCAAATTAAAAATATATTTGCCAAAATTAGAAAACAAAATTTTATTTAGTTTCCTTACATTCTATTTTGTACTAATACAATTTAAAACAAATGATTTGAAAAATTATTCATTACAAATAAATAATTATATATCCATATATATTAGTCCTTTGGAAATATAAAATCAATAAATCCAATTTCTTTATTTTTTTATAAGTACGTATTCTTAAATTCCAAATCAAATTCTATTTATAATCCAAAAATTTACTTACTCTAGAAATATTTTTTAATTAATTCATAATTAAATTCACAATTTAATTTCAAAAATTAAATTAATTATCAAATTATCTTAACTAAAATTTCAGGGATGTTACACTTATGTTATAATCGACTGTTTTGTAAAATCGATTAAAAGGTTTTTTTTATTTTTAACAAGTGGAGATGTACTTAGAAATTTGAATGGATGTTTCAAAGTAAATGGCAAGTATAAAATTGATTTTGGGTTTATAGTAATGATGTTTGTGCAATATTTGTTTTGACCCATTTAACTAAAGCTTTGAAAAGTGATTGGATCTTTAAAGTTGAGTTTAAAGATAATGGAATTTTAAAGTGTTTTGGGGTTTGTCTTAAACAATGTTTTCATAAAAAAAATTAATCGCATGATAATAATTTAAAGAGGTAAAATATTATTAAATGAGTTTTGAAATACTTCGATCTCCAATAATGGAATTTTAAAGAGAATAACGAGTATGAATTAGTTTTTGGTTTAATGTGGTGATGTGTTAATAACATTCGCCTTTTGCCCATTTTGATAAACTTACGAATATAATTAGATCTTTAAAAGAATGTTTTAAAGATAATCATGAGCGAAATGGTTATAAGTTAGTAGTGACAGCGTTTGAGTACATTTGTCTTAAGCCCTTTGAAATTGATTTGTGAATATACTTATACTGTTGAGATAAGCATATGAATACTTTTTGATGTGCACGTAAATATGCCTATGTTTACATCCATATTTTATCTATTTTCATTTAAATGATTGTCATATTTTTTCATTTGAACATGTTCAAAACCAAAATTCAATTATTTTTAAATCATCATATATTCATCTTCATTCAGGGATAAAATGGATATTTTTGTGCATGTGTCAATTTGAGAATTTTTACTTGGACATTTTTTATGATTTTTATAGGAAATTATGATGCATATGGAAGAGGGTAAGCATAAGGGAATACAAATGAATGAAGAGGAAATAATTCGAGCTCATGATCATGGAGGACCCAACCCACTTACCTAAATCTACAATTAGAAGCTAATGGACAACAAAATGGAGGCTAAGCTTCATGCATATTTAATGAAGAATTAATTAGTGGCTAATGGTTACTTAGTGACCACACTTCCTAAAGGGCATTTTAGGAAGCACCCTAAAAATTGAATTAGGCTTTTATGCATGTATAAATAGCCCTCTTATATACATGTAAAAGGACCTTATACTCTTTCACATTAGTTAGGAAATTAAGAAAGCAAGTTGTAATGTCAATATTTCATGAAATAAAAATTGCTTCCTAGCCTCTTTCTCTTTTCTTTTTTACATGCTTTTCCTTAATTTTATGTTCATTTTTACTTCTATGCTCTAATCTTTCCTTTATTAGTAGATTAGATTTACATTCATGCAAGTAGTGTAGTTTTGTTTTATTTATTTTATGCAACTAGCTTAATAGTTAATCTCATTTTCCTCCTTTGTTTAGTTTCTATTTCTTTTACTTTTAATGTTGAAATTTACATGTGTTGATATGATACACAAATGACTAGCTAAACCCTTCAATTTAGGGGTAATGAAGCCCTCTAACTTTATGTAATTTCATCATTTTTATGGTTTACGATCCCTTTTCTTTGTGCTTCATGAATGTGAATTTTGATGTAAGTTTATACAAGTAGGTTTGGTAGCTTATGTTGCTTTTTCAAATGAGCTATTCTTATTCAACATAAACACAATTTACATCATCATTTGTTAATTGATTTTTGGTTTTGAAATGAAAGTAAAAAAAATTGATGACTTATATTACTAGTTACAATAGTAAATAGATTATAGTTAAAATAGCTTTTGCTTTGGCTTCATTTTCATGGTATTTTATAAGTGGTTTATTTCCTATATTATAGTTTGATATTTTAAGTTATGTTAATTATAACATAAATAAACCATTCTTATAATAAATGCAACAATTATTTCACTTAATATCAAAACTAGAGATCATAAATTATTTGTTAATTTACAAAAATATGAGAGTGGATTTGCCTCTATATTGTTCTTTAATCTCATAGTGTTTAATCTCATTCTAATTCTAGCTTTAGTTTCATTTTTCTTGTAATTAACAATTTCCTCTCCATTTGGTATAATTTGATTGAATTGATTTTTAAAATCTAACAATTCCCTGCGGAACGATCCATACTTGCCACGTACTAACTTTTGTACGTCATGCGCTTGCGATTATTTTAATTTGAAATTTATGATGGTTTTCTAATTCAATAGAAACTCGTAGTTAAACAAATTTTTGGCGCCGTTGCAGGGGAATCGCTTTGATTTTGATTTTCTACTCTTCGGATTATTTTCGTTTGATTTTTATTGTGTGTTTGATTTTTGTGTGTTTTAATTTTTGTGTTTGTGTTGCATTAAAAAAGAGAGAGGAAGTTTTGTGTTGTGTGCTTGCATTTTGATTTTTCTTCTTATTGTTCATTTGCATTGCATAAAAAATTTCGTAAAAAAACATACCCAACTTCATTCAAAATAAAAAAAAAAATCATTCATTCCATTCTTTTTTTTATACATCTTATATTTTTCTTTTTTCTTTTCTCCTTACCTTGCTTTTACAAAGGAAAAAAACATGCCTCGCTGTTTTTACTCGGTGTTTTCACTTATTGATTTTACATAATTCCTTGCTTTTAGATCTTGCTCGCTGTTCTCACTGCAAGCTTTCATACTTGCTTCTCAACCTTTCATACTTCCCTATTACTAACTAACAAGTGCACAACCTTCTTTTACCTCCCCTACTGCTCAACACCACATCTTTTGTTCATCAACATTGTACACAGCTACAACTTCTGCCAAACACTCAGTGACCTCCATAATTCACCCCAAACTGTGTAGTGCATTTATCTACCCACAGCAACTCCATTTCAGTCAAACATTCACTTCTACATATCGTCTAGCAACTTCAGACATACCGTAACTCCACAAATTATGCTACCATTCACATTGCCAAACACCCTCTTCAACATCATATACAACAACAACTACCAAACATCAACATTCTAAACTCACAAAACATGACCTGCACAGTGAAACCGTCACATTTCATTTAGCAACAATTCGCCATTCACCATCAATTCGCCATTTACCAATTCGCATCACCTTCTACTGCTCTACTATTGACCAACAAATTCACTGCTCCAGTTCCTCCTCCGACCATACACTTCATACAACACACTACTCCTATGCTTTCAGACATCAACTACAAACCATTTCACAACTTCATATTTATTTCATCTCACAAGTTTTTGCTCCCTCCACCCACAAACAGCTGCTGACCATCAACATCCTCCCTACCATTTATAAAACCACCCAAACACTTGTTTGCCAAACCATCTCTGATCTTCACACATCAAGCACCACCATATACTAAAACATTGCTTCCACATAACTATGCCATCACCATCATTTCACATCATGTCAAACCTAGACTGTCATATACACTACATACCATACAAACATTGCGTACATACATTGCCTCTGCTACTTCTTCGAGCATCAACTTACTTGTCTACCATGTCACACTTCTGCTCATGCGTATCAACAAAAACCAGCTCATCACTTATCTGTGCATATCTGTGCACCTTTGAACTACTGCATATAAACCTGATAATATCAATAGCAACATCCAATCCACCTCTGCCTCCTCCCCTTACCACTCACAGTTTTGCCACAACTTCTCCCTCTTCACCAACCTCCCCAGCAATTCACCACAAATCCATCGAACAAACCATCATCCAACAATAACATATGGCCATGTTGACAACTTCCCCACCACTGTTACATCACCTCCCCTACCATCGACTACCCCAAGCCATTTGCAACTCGCTGCACCCATAAATCACAACCACGAACAACCTCCCCAATTTTGCGAATCCCTGCAGCCACAATCAAAGTCGCCTCCATCAAAGCTGCCTCCAATCTATCTCTTCAAATCACCATCAACCAAAAGCCTCGCTGCTACCTTAATTCAAAAGCGATCACATTAGAAAACCGCGAGTTTGTGAAATTGTAATTCGGATTCAATTGGGTTGAAGACATGCAATTTCGAATTTTGGCTAGGTTTCTAGTTTAAGAGGAGAGTGTGGAATTTTTTGTAACAACCCGCATATTTTACGATTACATATTTAAATATTTTATTTAAATGTAGCATCGTTATTTGAATTTAAAGTCCAAAATGAGACTCTTTGTAAACAGTCGAATCGGGAGCCGAGACCACCTTCATCGAGTTTAAAACGACATTTACAACTTGTTTGAGTATAAACATCGATGTGTTTGGATTTAACAAGAACTTTGGTATTTTCATTCGGGCATTGGGTTGTGTTCTAACCCATAACCCCAATAAGGGAACCCAAACTCCTCTACCAAATAATTTCTCTACTCTTCATTTATTCTACTCCTCATTTCCTAACACTCAAGTTAAAGAGAAAAATGGGGAAAAAGAGTGTAACGACCCGCAAATCCGTACCCCTTGAGTCAACACTATTCTACATCAATCAACTCAAGTTGCACAGAAATACGAACCACTTGGATTAATGAAAAAGAGGTAGAAGAAGAAAATAGAAAACAACATCAGAATCTAACCATCGCAGCGGAATAAAATATAACAGATAATAAATAATCTTTACTCAAAGTTCAAATATATCTGTTTATATATTACATCATCAGGGTACATCAATCACAGTTCAACATCAATAACACACAACTGGATACACAACTACTCAACATAGCGGAATATATATATATAACAAGTACGAAAGTACGTATCGTCATCCAGCTCGTCTCCTGAGCTCCACAGCAGCATATCCTCTATCCAATAATACTCGGTCTGACCCGAGCATTACAGTTAAATAATACCCGAGTCAGTCTGGAATACCAGCATGAGAAATCACACTGAATTGATTATTAAAGTTTCAAAAATCCTTTGAAAACAAAAACATCTCGTAAGACCACGCCACAAATAAACATATCGGGTTTTTACCTTACGATAGACAAAACATTTTTTATAAAAATCCTCTGAAATTATAATAGGGTCTATATACAAATACTTATTAAAATAGCCGAAATTATTACATTCATTAAATTCCAGCTACTAGCCACAGAGTGAGAAACACAAACAAAACTCGTACAAGGCTCGTAGGGAGAATGGATTTCCAACTAATGACTGGGCACTGGGGTACCACCTGTCACAGTACGTGGCCTAGATCACAGTACCGAGGAGTACGCCCGCTCCCCTACAAAACAAGACCGGGACTACCCCTTACTGGATAATCTCGAGTGAGATCACCCCGCGGTTGGGATCAGCAACGTCCCACTAAGCCGAAATAAAAGGGATATCTAGACAGGGATGACCTCACTCTGCTTGGGTGCTACCCACCTAGCCTTGCTGCATAACCCCTGATTTTCAGTCATTCTCGGTTGATGAGGCTTGAGGCTAAGCGTTACCCTTTTAGAACATATCCCATAGAATGCACATCGCACACCTGACGATGTTCCGAAAGCATTCATCCACACAAGACCGTCCCGGGTTCGAACGGAACCGAAGGCACTATTCCTACTACATCCATTTTGAATATATTCTCAGGATTAGTAGCGACTAGCCCTTACACTTCACTACTCCGTCTTCGAACCCAAACTCGTTTTCCTCGAAAACATAAAAACTGGATCGAAGTGGTTTTCGAGAAATAAATCTCGGTCTCTTTGAAACGATCAACGCATTTGTCCAATATTGATAGTCAGTTATTTAACTATCAATTAATATTAACAAACATCCATCAAACAATAAATAATTTCCAAATTATTTATTAACCTCAAAATATCTTGACAAGATATATTTCTATTTTCAGCCCTTTGAAAACAGTTTCAAACCATCTTTCTTCTTCAAAATAAACTTTCCCAAATAAGTTCTATCTCCACTGAAATCACCAAGCACAAAATTAAAATTTTAAAATAATTTAAAACACATTACTTTGGAAGATACTTTAAAACATTTAGGTTAAATCTACTTCAATAATTTGTTAAAAATACATACTATATGCATGTAACGACCCGGAAATTTCGATCCCGAAAATTCCAAATAGTTAGTGAAAGAAGAAAGAGATAAAAGAAGAAGAACAGAAAAAAAACACACAATCTCACACTCGCAGTGGATAAAATATAATATCAATAATAATAGTTATACCAAAGAAAACTATATCTATCAATTTACATCGATATATCAGAGTTACAACAATTTTATACAAACATTAGACAGATAAAATTCTCATGACCTAGATATACAACTATATATCATAGTGGAAATACTCCATACGATCCGTCCATCCAGCTCGCCTCCTGAGCTCCAGAACGTCCTTACCTGAAAATCTGTAATACTCGGTCTGACCCGAGCATTACATCAAAGTAACCCCCGGGTCAGGCTGGAAACCAGCGTGAGTAAACCCATCTAACATGGAATTCAAAAGCATACAACATATATAAACCTGAGGTAACTTATATCAATTTACAACTTCACAATTTGTTATAGACATCACTTATTTCACACATCCTTTTCTAAGTACCAATACTTATATTAAATGGTCCAATTCTCTTAAATCATTCCATTCCGGTTTATTGATTTCACACATCAATCTATACAGAATCGAAGTGGTTTCGGATATTTACTAATACCCGACTCCGGTCTCTTCGAATCCAATGTCATCTAAACCCAAGTGAAACACATTTTAAACTCTCTAACACAGAATGTCATCCACATTAATTCATCATCAATAGAAAAGTAAATCATCTCAGTTACATAGTATCCAAATTACATTTTCAATATATCAATCAGTTTAAGTCATGCAGTATTATTCAATCATTTATAAGCAAGTTTTATCACCTCCAAAAGTTAATTTATTTTATTTCTAATTAAATTAACTACAATTCTTAATTACTTATATTACCATTTACTTAATATTAAATAATTATAACCAATTAATCAATCACCTTTAATTATTCCCCTTAATTAATCACCCTTGACTAAGTAATTAATTCTCAACTGATTACACAAAGTAATCATCCTTAATTTTTTTGCAGCAATTAATCTTTAGTTAATTACTTCCATTAATTACATTAATTGATAATTCTTAATTAATCACTTTCATTAATCAGCCTTAATCAACCTTAGACAGTAATTAACCATATTATAATCACTAACCCTAATTAGTTAATTCCTTAATTAATTATATCAATCCTTTAATAAATTACTCCAAGTAATTTAATTCTGAATTACTTCTCCTAAGTAATTAACCTTATATTAATTTCATTCAATAATATATCCATCAACTACTTCACCAAGTACTTACACTCATAAATCTCATTAAGTAATTATATTCAAATTACCTAATCAACTTAATTAATCTCTAGGCATTAAACCTTAATTATCTTAAGATGAAACCTATCTTATTAATGCCTTATTACATCATTTTTTTAAAACATTTTATTATTATGCTTACCTTTACATAATTAAATAGTTAATAAAGTTGTAGAATAAAATAAACATTTAGCTTGATAATTTTAAAGTTAACAAAACTTAACTTCCTTAAAAATAACTTAACATTATCAAGTAGAAGTTTTCAAGAACTAATTCTAATTTACATTTTAAAATTTTGTTTTATTTATTCTATTCTCCCTTTTGTTTCCTTAACCATTGTTTAAATTTAATTACAAAAAAAAACAAACCGGCCCACTACCCTTGGCCCACCATAACCAGGATCCACGAAAGCAATGAAATCCCCTCCTCCCATCTTCTTATCTTCAACAACAGTCAAACGATTTACAAGCATGAACCCGAAGTTGTTATTGATAAAACCATCATCCTTCCGAAGCATCTTACAAAAACTCAAGCAAAAGCTCAAACACTCCCTATATTCGAGTCAGCACGCAAATGCCCCGCGTTCTACCCATGAAATCTTCATCTCCCCCAAACGTATAATACCCAAATGCACGAATCATACACGTGCACGTGCTCCGGTCATCGAGGCACTTCCGACCACCAATGTTTACTCCGGCACGTCACTGGTCATCACCTCTTACGATTCTTATTGCCCAGAAATAATTCCAAGCCCCCAATTAAAATCGAGTCTTCTGATCAAACAGAAAAAAGGTAGCTTCGACCAAAAATCCTCTAGCCACTTCGATTCCAGTTATCAGAAAATCTGAGGCGCTGCCCTAAGCTTCACCATGATCACATACTTCATTCCCCCCTCTACCGGTGAACTCCGGTGTCCTATTTCAGAAACAGTAGTCCTCATTCCGACCTCGACTTTTAACTCACTTAAAACCCTACCTCGACCATTCTCCACCGTCTCGGTGAACAAGAATTTCCACCATCATTTTTGGTTACATCGCAGGTTCCCACGCTTGCTTCGGCGAGAACCCTGATCACTCAAATGCCATCGATCACTCGAATTTGCACGAAACCCATATTTCGATCAACATATGATATCTCATGATTTTAAAGCCTAAAATTCTTGATTCTAGTTTTAAAAATCCTAATTTTCGAAAACGAAAACAATCATGTATTTGAAACAAACAATTATTGTGATTTTGATTTTGATATGTTTTCATAAGTACTGTACTTCCTCCTTCTGTCGAATACTAACTATAAATTCAACCTGAAAGTATATTAAAAAAATGATACTTGGTTGATTCAATCATATTATTAAAAACATCCTACCCCAAATGGTTTCAGATAAAAGAAATTCGATTTATACTTGGAATTTAGGCATGTAACTGAAAACAGAGATTATATATATATGTAGATTATGACACAGGCAATCCAAATTAATATGCATGCAACCCATTAATTCATACATGTAATTATTACAGCATTACTTCCTTATCACATGCATCAGAAAATCAAATTCAGCATAAAAGCGTAGATTACTCACCTTAAAAAATATATGAACAGAGCCTTGATTTTTGCTGGAACCTTGAAAAACTGAATTACTGATTTTTTTTTTTTGAAACTTGAAAAGCTTGTTACTGCTTTGATTTAAACACTGGGAAGCTTTTTAAACTGAGGTGTCTTTGAATCAGATTGCATTTGAAAGTTACATATTATTTAAGAATTTTTTACAAGACTTTGATTTTTTTCTTGTAAAGTGTTTCACAGGTTTTTTTTCTGTTGGTATATTTGTTTCCAAGCTATTATTTTTCTTTTTTAAGAAAATGAAAAATGGGAAAGAACTTAGAGAGGAGACAGATATGTTTTATATAGATTTACTTAGGATTTTATTAAAATAAAATGATAATAAACCAAATGGGTGACACTTGTTTTGCTTGGAAGTTAATTTTCTTACAAATGTCTTTCTCATGGTATAATAACCTTACACATGTTACATTACAATATTAAAATAATTACTCACTTGTTTATAAATGTATTTAAATTGATTTCTTATTTATATTACCATGTTTAAATGTTTATATCAATTTAGCTTTTAATGTTTATATATATAAATCACCTTTATACAATTACACATTTTAATGTTTATTTGTATATTACAAAAATATATGTTCAAAGCTAAATTTTCAAGAAAGAAAATTTAAAAAGAAAAGAATATTGAATTAAATCTTATCATTGTTTTTTAATATATGAATTGAATTTATTTCATAAGCTAATTTTTAAAGAAAACAAATTAAACTTTTATTATATATATTATTTAAACTATTATATTTTAAACAAAATAAATAATTACTTTAATTACTTTTGAAAACGTAAGATAGATTTTAAAATAAGCAATTGAAAAGTTTCTATATTAAATTCAATCATATTCTCCCATTACACATAATATATATTTAAGCAACACTTATTAAATTTAAATATTAATAATAAAAATTAAATTTATAAAATAACACAAATTAAATAATTATTCCAAAAAAAATCAATTTATCTCTAAATTTAAAAACATCCCATAAATTTTATTTTGGTTATGTTATCCATTTTAAATAATTTAATTAGGGGATTATCACATTTTAATAGTTAAACTCAGATAATTATTCAACTATCTGATACCCAAAAATCCGGGTTATTACATTCCTTCCCCCTTTGAATCTTTTCGTCCTCGAAAAGGAACGAAGCCAGAATTTTTTAAAATGCTTATAATCAGATAAATTTTCATTAATCATTTTTAAAACACTTTAGAAATCTATATAATATTACTAAAATAGTTTTTATAAAAATACTTTTATAACTCGATGTTTCAACCAGTCCATCCTTGTTCTCACAGAAATTCGGTCATACGTTGATCAGGCGTACGACTGAAAATCTACAAGTACTTAGCAGATCCGTTTTCAACACCCAGTGAAAATACTTGGAAACTAATTTTATTGAAAATATAGAAAACATTTTTTGAAATAGAGGATATATCTTTGGTGAGAATGCTCTGGAAATCATCACCCCCATCCATGGTCACAGTTACATTCCAGGGTTACGTTGCCGTCGCAGCAAAAGTCCATGTAACTGCAGGCTCTCCGCGGCCTCTCGATTACGCCGTGGAACCCACACAACAGATCACAGTTACACCCAGGGTTACATTGTCGTCATAGCAAAAGTCCATGTAACTGCAGGCTCTCAGCGGCCTCTGATTTTCGCTGTCAAAATGAAACTCCTCCACTCCTACATAGGTCGCAGTCTGCCGATATAAAATCAAACGCAGACTGTTGGCTCTCAGCAGCACACACGACTTTCGCTATGTTATACCATAGGTCGCAGTTACATCCTGGGTTACGTTGCCATCGCAGCAAAAGTCCATGTAACTGTTGACTCTCAGCGGCACACACGACTTTTGCTATGGTATACTCAACTCATAATCCCCAGGAACTAGTTTTGTCCGGACTCCTTACAGGATCAACTTTAGAACCCCCCCTAGGGCTCAAGGCAGCACCACCCGGCGGTACTCCTGAGAAGTTCATTTTAAGGGAGTGCCTTTTTCCCCAGAGCCATCATCAAAACATTTTATACTATAAATATATAGTATCTTTAAATCATACACCTAGTATGATCTCATACAAAGCTTCTTTATACAAAATCGATTATCCCAAAATCGATAATTCTCAAACTAGGCTCTCCAAATTCAATATTGATTTTACCCAAAAATCAAAAGCCTTTCCAAATCCATAGGTTCCCAAAACCTTTTTCCGAAATCCTCATAAGATCCTTTATATATATACAGATATATATAAAATCCTTGATAAAAATCTTTGGATCATTTTAAACTTGTATAAAACTCCTTTTATACTTCAAAACACCTTCAAAATCCTTTTCTTCTGGCAGTAGATTCAACAAGGGGAGTTTCATCTTATAAAACAAAGATATTTAACTTTGTTTACTCAAAATCAAATATTCAAATTTGATTACTCCTTTACAAATCCACTTACCATATCACTTATTTCCATAAACAAAATTTCAACCATAGAACTATCCAATTTTCCACTTTACTTCATCATATACTTTACAAAATATAATTTTTATTTCAAAAACCATTTCACATTTCTAATCCACAAATTTCCAGTATCAATTTTATTCAAATCTGTACGATGTACACATATCATCCGTACGCTATACCAATCTGATCGCTCACTTGATCACACAATTTCACTTCCGAACTAGTATCGTCCACCCGACTTCCTAGTGCGGACACAGATCTGGTTTCTTGATCCGAAACCGTCATTCTCCTTGCATAGTCATAACTATGATAGAGAACATCCAGAACTAATCAACAATCCATATCTAGGTTCGCCGTCGAAAATCGAATGAAAAATCCCACTCGGATTGATAAATATATCTCGAAATTCTATGAACGAATCTGGATCAAATCACTATGCAAATAGCCACGGTAATCATGTTTTACCGTTAAAATCCACGTGTCGAAAAAATGAAGGGTAAAAAACTTCCTAGACCCGATTGAGACTCGGATAGTCTTTTTTGGGCATTAAACAATCCATCGACGACTGAAAGCTGTCGTAGCCGTAGAACTCACCGAGGCCTTCGTTTTGACTGGTTATGGCTCCCGTAACTCTAAACGAGCCAGAAGTTATGGCCGTCCGAATGATCGATATCTACAGGGTGCAACATCCACGGTGCAAGGTGCAACATCCGTCCGAAATGGCGAAACAGTGTCGTACGACTTTTTGAAATGCGTGCATGGATTTGAAACGGAACGGTACCATGGTGCACCACTCTCCAGCGATGGTAAATCGAAGACCAGCCACGGTAATCCTATTTTACCGTTAAAATCCACGTGTAGAAAAAACGAAGGGTAAAAAACTTATACGTACACCTTACGTATTTATCTTTATTGGTTATTAGCCAAATCAAATCCATTTCTATTCATATCCACTTTGATTTTCATTCACCTACTCACAATTGCTTTAATACATTTGAATTATCACCTCTATTCTTATCTCGATTGGGTATTTAACCAAGAACAGTTTGAACTCTGTCCAGTTTAAATTTAGAAAATAACTTGAATTTACAAAAAAAATAGATAAGTAGTTGGAAAATAATTACTAGTTCGTAAAATAAGTGTAAAATAGTTAGAAAATAGTTAAAATAATTATAGAAATTTAAATAATTGCAAAATAATAGTAAGATAATAATTAGTTTACAAAACAGTTGGAAAATTGTTAAACAGTTTCAAAAATAATTGTAAAACAAGTATAAGATAGTTTGGTTTTTAAAAGAAAGTTTGTATATATAACGAATAGCTTGGAAAAATAGGTTTATATTGAAACAATTTATATTAAAAATAGCCCAGAGTCAAAACTGCTCACTTCCCAATCTCCATTCTCATCAATTCAATTTAAATTTCCTCTTTCATTTAAATTGACCCAATTCCAATTTTAAACTACGTCAATTTCCATTGAAATTGATTCAACCCTAATTCAAGTTGAATTAACCTCAGTTTCTTTCCATATTTAACTTTATTCAACCTTGATCTCAAATTCTACTAATTCAAATAAATTTCAGTTGGACTAGTTCCAGCTTTCAATTTATTTCAACTCCAGTTTGAATTAATTCCAATTTCAAACTCCACTTCCAAATCAAGTTGAATTATTCTTGATTTCCTCTTAAATTTAATTCAAATTCCTTTTGAATTAAAAACTATTCAACATTAATTATAGTTCCAAATTATTCCAATAAATTTGGACCAATTTCAAATTGAATCCACTTCAATTTCAAATTGTTACAAACTAATCCAATTCAAATTTTCCATTTGAATCTTATACTCATACATCTTCAATCACACTTTCAATTACTTCAAATCAAATTCAATTTGAACTAATTCAAATTTCAAATTTAAACCATCCCTCATTCATTTAAACAATACCAATTCACAACTTAAATATTTTTAACAACAATAGGATGATATTTTCCAATTTATTTTAAAACATCCATTCATTTTAAATTTCTAGATCCCAAACCCAATTTGAGATCACTCAAACTCTCAATTACAATCAACCATTTAACTTTTCCCCAGGTTTAGCTCAATTCGACAATCCTACCCAATTTGAATCTTTCATTTCAAGTTTTGAACTTCTCATAATTATCTTCCCACTTATTAAGTTGAAAAAAAAACTTAACACTTCGGGTATCACATCTTATTCCACATTCAAAACTCAACATTTAGAGTTTATTTCAAACCATATTTGATATTATGTATATCCACATATATACATATTAACTTCTTTTACATACCAAGTTATACTTTAAAATTTTAAACCACCTTTGGTTTTTAATTTAAACAAATTCTTTCAAAATTTCAAATAACCTTTGTTTGAAATAGGACCCGTTCATTTGAATTAAATAACATTTCTTATTTTAAAATAAGATCATATTCAAAATAGTTTGAATAATATTATCTCCTTTAACATTTTGAAATCAATTCAAATGTTTAAATTTAGAATTCAAAACTTCACAATTTTAAATCCACTTCAATTTCCATTCTTTCTAATTTACAAGTTATTCTCATCAAATGGTTATTTCCTTAAAACATTTTATTGTTTAAAACAAATATCCCATTATTAAACGCAATAACCATTAAATTTCCTTGTTTGAAACCAATTCTATTCATCTTATTTTAAATTCTTTCTTAACTTTAAGATTTTAATTTAAGTTTGAATCCATTTCAAACTTATGCTTGTTTAATTTCAATTTGGTTGTATTATATTACTTCTTAATTCTTACTATTACTTTTAATTTAATTAATACTATAACCAATTTCCTTAATATAATAAATAATCTATTTCTTATATAAGATTCATTTACCTTTGAAATCATTTAAAAATCTTTATATAAGAAAATAACAAGTACGCTCTCCCATATATATCTACACTCAACTCATTCTAGGGTACCACTTACCCTATTCTTCATGAGTAATCCCACCAGAGCCAAGGTTCTCGCTTAACCTTCAGCTCTGATACCAAATGTAACGACCCGGAAATTTCGATCCCGAAAATTCCAAATAGTTATAGAAAGAAGAAAGAGATAAAAGAAGAAGAACATAAAAGAAACACACAATCTCACACTCGCAGCGGATAAAATATAATATCAATAATAATAGTTATACCAAAGAAAACTATATCTATCAATTTACATCGATATATCAGAGTTACAACAATTTTATACAAACATTAGACAGATCAAATTCTCATGACCTAGATATACAAATATATATATATATATATCAAAGTGGAAATACTCCATACGATCCCACCATCCAGCTCGCCTCCTGAGCTCCAGAACGTCCTTACCTGAAAATCTGTAATACTCGGTTTGACCCGAGCATTACATCAAAGTAACCCCCGGGTCAGGCTGGAAACCAGCGTGAGTAAACCCATCTAACATGGAATTCAAAAGCATACAACATATATAAACCCGGGGTAACTTATATCAATTTACAACTTCACAATTTGTTATAGACATCACTTATTTCACACATCTTTTTCTAAGTACCAATACTTATATTAAATGGTCCAATTCTCTTAAATCATTCCATTCCGGTTTATTGATTTCACACATCAATCTACACAGAATCGAAGTGGTTTCGGATATTTACTAATACCCGACTCCGGTCTCTTCGAATCCAATGTCATCTAAACCCAAGTGAAACACATTTTAAACTCTCTAACACAGAATGTCATCCACATTAATTCATCATCAATAGAAAAGTAAATCATCTCAGTTACATAGCATCCAAATTACATTTTCAATATATCAATCAGTTTAAGTCATGCAATATTATTCAATCATTTATAAGCAAGTTTTGTCACCTCCAAAAGTTAATTTATTTTATTTCTAATTAAATTAACTACAATTCTTAATTACTTAGATTACCATTTACTTAATATTAAATAATTATAACCAATTAATCAATCACCTTTAATTATTCCCCTTAATTAATCACCCTTGACTAAGTAATTAATTCTCAATTGATTACACAAAGTAATCATCCTTAATTTTTTTTGCAGCAATTAATCTTCAGTTAATTACTTCCATTAATTACATTAATTGATAATTCTTAATTAATCACTTTCATTAATCAGCCTTAATCAACCTTAAACAGTAATTAGCCATATTATAATCAATAACCCTAATTAGTTAATTCCTTAATTAATTATATCAATCCTTTAATAAATTACTCCAAGTAATTTAATTCTGAATTACTTCTCCTAAGTAAATAACCTTATATTAATTTCATTCAATAATATATCCATCAACTACTTCACCAAGTAGTTACACTCATAAATCTCATTAAGTAATTGTATTCAAATTACCTAATCAGCTTAATTAATCTCTAGGAATTAAACCTTAATTATCTGAAGATGAAACCTATCTTATTAATGCCTTATTACATCATATTTTTTTTAAAAATTTATCATTATGCTTACCTTTACATAATTAAATAATTAATAAAGTTGTAGAATAAAATAAACATTTAGCTTGATAATTTTAAAGTTAACAAAAATTAACTTCCTTAAAAATAACTTAACATTATCAAGTAGAAGTTTTCAAGAACTAATTCCAATTTACATTTTTAAAATTTCTTTTATTTATTCTATTCTCCCTTTTGTTTCCTTAACCATTGTTTAAATTTAATTACAAAAAAAAAAAAAAAAACCGGTCCATTACCCTTGGCCCACCATAACCAGGATCCACGAAAGCAATGAAATCCCCTCCTCCCATCTTCTTATCTTTAGCAACAGTCAAACGATTTACAAGCATGAACCCGAAGTTGTTATCGATAAAACCATCATCCTTCCCCAAGCATTTTACAAAAACTCAAGCAAACGCTCAAACACTCCCTATCTTCGAGTCAGCACGCAAATGCCCCGCGTTCTACCCATGAAATCTTCATCTCCCCCGAACGTATAATACCCAGATGCACGAATCATACACGTGCACATGCTCCGGTCATCGAGGCACTTCCGACCACCAATGTTTACTCCGGCACGTCACTGGTCGTCACCTCTTACGATTCCAATTGCCCAGAAATAATTGCAAGCCCCCAATTAAAATCGAGTCTTCTGATCGAACAGAAAACAGGTAGCTTCGACCAAAAATCCTCTCGCCACTTCGATTCCAGTTATCAGAAAATCTGATGCGCTGCCCAAAGCTTCACCGTGATCACATACGTCATTCCCCCCTCTACCGGTGAACTCCGGTGTCCTGTTTCAGAAACAGTAGTCCTCATTCCGACCTTGACTTTTAACTCACTTAAAACCCTACCTCGACCATTCTCCACCGTCTCGGTGAACAAGAATTTCCACCACCATTTTTGCTGACATCGCAGGTTCCCACGCTTGCTTCGGCGAGAACCCTGATCACTCAAATGCCATCGATCACTCGAATTTGCACGAAACCCATATTTCGATCAACATATGATATCTCCTGATTTTAAAGCCTAAAATTCTTGATTCTAGTTTTAAAAATCCTAATTTTCGAAAATGAAAACAATCATGTATTTGAAATAAACAATTATTATGATTTTGGTTTTGATATGTTTTCATAAGTATTGTACTTCCTCCTTCTGTCGAATACTAACTATAAATTCAACCTGAAAGTATATTAAAAAAATGATACTTGGTTGATTCAATCATATTCTTAAAAACATCCTACTCCAAATAGTTTCAGATAAAAGAAATTCGATTTATACTTGGAATTTAGGCCTGTAAAAAAAACAGAGATTATATATATGTAGATTATCACACAGGCAATCCAAATTAATATGCATGCAACCCATTAATTCATAGTTGTAATTATTACAGCATTACTTCCTTATCACATGCATCAGAAAATCAAATTCAGCATAAAAGTGTAGATTACTCACCTTAAAAAAAAATATGAACAGAGCCTTGATTTTTGCTGGAACCTTGAAAAACTGAATTACTGAATTTTTTTTTTTGAAACTTGAAAAGATTGTTACTGCTTCGATTTAAACACTGGGAAGCTTTTGAAACTGAGGTGTCTTTGAATCAGATTGCATTTGAAAGTTACAGATTATTTAAGAATTTGTTAGAAGACTTTGATTTTTTCTTGTAAAGTGTTTCACAGGTTTTTTTTTTTTTGTTGGTATATTTTTTTCCAAGCTATTATTTCTTTTTTTTTTAGAAAATGAAAAATGGGAAAGAACTTAGAGAGGAGATATA
Source organism: Allium cepa (assembly GCA_030765085.1). Taxonomy (NCBI): domain Eukaryota; kingdom Viridiplantae; phylum Streptophyta; class Magnoliopsida; order Asparagales; family Amaryllidaceae; genus Allium; species Allium cepa. The sequence continues at coordinate 864,928,924 of CM060943.1, read as the reverse complement.
TATGTTTTATACAGATTTAATTAGGATTTTATTAAAATAAAATGATAATAAAGCAAATGGGTGACACTTGTTTTGCTTGGAAGTTAATTTTCTTACAAATGTCTTTCTCATGGTATAATAACCTTACACATGTTACATTACAATATTAAAATAATTACTCACTTGTTTATAAATGTATTTAAATTGATTTCTTATTTATATTACCATGTTTAAATGTTTATATCAATTTAGCTTTTAATGTTTATATATATAAATCACCTTTATACAATTACACATTTTAATGTTTATTTGTATATTACAAAAATATATGTTCAAAGCTAAATTTTGAAGAAAGAAAATTTAAAAAGAAAAGAATATTGAATTAAATCTTATCATTGTTCTTTAATATATGAACTGAATTTATTTCATAAGCTAATTTTTAAAGAAAACAAATTAAACTTTTATTATATATATTATTTAAACTATTATATTTTAAACAAAATAAATAATTACTTTTGAAAACGTAAGACAGATTTTAAAATAAGCAATTGAAAAGTTTCTATATTAAATTCAATCATATTCTCCCATTACACATAATATATATTTAAGCAACACTTATTAAATTTAAATATTAATAATAAAAATTAAATTTTTAAAATAACACAAATTAAATAATTATTCCAAAAAAATTCAATTTATCTCTAAATTTAAAAACATCCCATAAATTTTATTTTGGTTATTTATATTTGAAGATAACAATGTTATCCATTTTAAATAATTTAATTAAAGGATTATCACATTTTAATAGTTAAACTCAGATAATTATTCAATTATCTGATACCCAAAAATCTGGGTTATTACAATGCATATATGAAAATAAGGTTACTTTATAAAATATAAAACTAGGTTTTCACTTTTAAAAACAAAATACTAAGTCACTCTTTAAATAATTACTACCATAATAGATTAAAAGGAAATACTTACTTTAGAATTTAAATATTAGAAATAATAAATTTTCCAAAACTCGCTTTTTAAAACAACTTTAAAACTATTAACTATGTTTAAAAATTTACTTTGAAAACATACTTGGTTATCCAGGGAGAAATTCCAATATTAATCACTTAAAACAATTTTCCAAATCGATTTCCAATTTACTCCATTTGAAATAAATTTCTTTACTTACTCAGTTCATTTCAAAATTCATTAATTATGGACTTTATTACTATTATTATTATTTCTCTTTTGATTTCAAACCTTTTAACTGAAATATACAAATTTCAAATTTTTCCCATTTCTTCTTTATTCCTCTTAAATAATTTAAATCTTAATTTTAAATAAATGTTTTGTTCTTTTAAATAATAACACTGACGTTAAACTTCATTAATTTTTTGTTTATTCAAAAATTCCTTCCCATATACAGAATTTATTAATTAGCATTTTGAAACCACTAATATTCTTATCCAATTCATTTTAATTTATTTACATTCTTTATAATTATTTTCTTAAAAGTTCACTCCGTTTATTTCTTTTCAAAATCCAATTCTATATATTAAGATAAATCAGAGTGCCGAAATATTCAAGCAGGCTATAGCATTCAATCTTCTAATATAATTCATCATTGGAACATCAAATAATCACACGGAGAACATTGAATAATTTAAATAAGTATTGAGGAATTCAGTTGGATCCCTCCAACCTGTTTCCCTACATCCACAGACGTTAGCACAACATAAAATACCAATTCCACCTCGAGGTAGAATATCACGGTATATGGATTTTAAATATAAAATCATTCGTTATTTAATGCGGGAAAATCAAACATTCCAAGATATACTATATACTACTATATATCACACACCAAATCAAATCAATCAATCAGTTGTTTAAATTTGACTATATAAATTTAAACTAAAATTGAGCTGATTGAGATTAACTCACCTTTGATTTTTGTTTGGCAATCCAATCCCATCTCGACCATTATGTCCCCATTTTGGACCTTGTATACATATTTATATAATTTATTAATAGTCGAAATAATCGAAAAATCAATTTCCTTAATATATTGATAAATTGGTAAATTTAAAATGTATACTTATTTTCTTTTGAAACTTCACAAAATAATTTATATCCGATTTTATAAACTTCTCAAACATAAAAGATCCCTATTATATTCTTCTCTTCTTTTCCACACCTTATCTGTATACATTTAAATTCTAATAAAATAAAATCCTTCAATAAGTTAAACCCTATATATATATATATATTAAATAAGTAAATAAAAACATAACAGCTTAATATTTTACTATAATCTATCTGCAATATATATTTTGATTTACTCGTAAGATTATATTTTCCCCCTTTTTTATAGATATATATATATATGATAAATTAAATTAAAGATACAATTTAATACCTATATCACCGCTCGTTCCAGGAAAAATCAACCAAGTGGAGATCGACGAGCTTCTAACCCTCGCCGAAGAATACAACCCACGCGCGACTTCCATGGCCTCCTCTACATCGCGAAACCCTCAAATCTCGACCTCGATTTTACCTCGCGTGCACACGCTTCGCTCGATACTCCGCTTCGAGCTGCAACTGATTGCCACAGTCAAGTCGCACCTCATCACGACCTCGTGAGAATCGATGCGAAATCGATTTTGAAAATCTTGGCCATTTTTTTTATTTAACTAAGGGTTTCGATTTTGAAGAATGAGGCTTCGGCCAATTTTTTTATGTGGAAATGAATTGGAAGTGAGGGGAAAAGAAGCTTGCGTTAGAAGCTAGAAGAGTGTGGCTTCCGTGAAAAGGTTTGACTAAGAAAATTAAAGTTAATTAATTCTTCTATGCATTTACGGGTTGTACGATCAAACGGTAAATCCGAACGCTGCAAAAATTAAAATCCGATAATCATATAATATTACGGATCCAATGGAACTGATTTCGTTGAATTCTGAGACTGTGCCTCGGAAGGTTATTTTTAAATTCAATTTAAACGATATATTTTCAAAACTGAATCAAATCAGTGTTAAATTTAATTTCAAAACTTTTATTATCTTCAACACTATCAATATACATTTTACAAGCCTTCAATTTATTTTTAATAGGCTTAAAACTCCAAATTCAACATCTTACCAAATTTTTAAATTATCAAATTCAAAACTTTAATTATCAAATAAATAGTGATATTTGAATTCAAGTTAAAATTAACTTTTAAATATTTAAAATTAATTAAATATTCCAATTTCAAATGCTCAAAAATTCCGGGTCGTCACATTCCTCCCCCCTTTGCCCATCATTTCAAAAATTATCCCAAAACCAACAATTCAACATCCTACCAACTATCATTTTAATAAAAGACCCATTACCTATCTTACTAACTTCCCAAACTCTCCCATAATTTGCAAACAATCCTATTTGGCCAACCATACAAGTTTTAATTTAAAACCAATTTTGAATTATCATAATTTTCACAAAAATTTTCTAACTCTCTAAATTTCCGAAAATTTTCGCCAGCGTCTCCTTTGCGCGGCTAGCTCGGTACAACTACAAAAGGCCTCTACGGGCTCCCCAAACTCCAAAAGAAAACAAAAAGCCAAGTGGCTAGATCCAAAAACCCAATCAAATTTCATGGAAATATAAACACATACCTTTTTGTCGAACAATTCAAATTTATCATCTGAAATCAAAATCAATTCTCTTTCCCCTTTATAATACCTGCATATCCTACTTAGCACAAATATCCAATCATAGCATTCCAAAAATTATTTTATTGACTTCCTTACAAAGTGTCAATATTCATTCATTCAAATATTCACTTAGATTATATTTGTAATATCAATTTCAAATTTAGAATTCACCATTCCTTTCTTAAGTTAGTATAAGCATTTATTATGTTTCTTATATTTATTTTCACCTTACCACTTTAGTTTATATTTATTTCTATTCAAATTGATTCTTTCATTTCCATATGAATTCAATTTATTTTTAACTCTGAACATTTGAATTTTATCTTCCATTTATAACTGATTTATGTCATTATATTAATTAGTTTCATTTACTAATTTATTTCAATTTCCAGTTTGAAATCGTTTTGTCGTTAACAAAAAATTTCCTAAATTTTTTCATTTTTTTTTCTCATTCCCAAAATTTCTGAATTTTTTTGGCAGAGTCTCCTTCGTACGGAGGAGCTTTTGCAATTTGACAAAAGATATAAATATATATACATCGACCTACCTGGTCGGAAAAACCAAAAACAGTTCATATTTCCTATTTTTATTGCGTAGGCGTACCTTATTTAGCATTTTTAAGCAAGCGGCTTATTTAATTAGCAGTTAGCGTGCCCAAAATCCAGCCAAACGGCGTCCCGGTACCTGTACTTACTCAATTTAAACATGTAAGTTCCAAATGTATGAAGTTTAACAACATTTCACTTACTTGCACTAGTTAAACACATAAATTACAACATCAATGCACACTAAACACTTTCTGTAAGCAATTTATACAGTTTTAATACTAACTCAAATGTTATCACTTTATTCATCCACCAATTTTATTCAATTTGAATGGTTTGCAGCCCACTTGCTTACATCCAATTCATTTTTTATTTTAAACAAACCCATATTACTCCAATTGATTTAAAAATCAATTTTATTTACTTGCAGTAATTCATAGAATTTTATTCTCTTCTATTTTCGTCCAACGACCAATTTTCTCATGCAAATAGGTAATATTCATTCAAGTAAATAACCATTTAAGCCGATGACCATTTTAAATTGATTCCAACTCAATTTATTATTAATTCTATCCCATTCTACATTACTCCCAACCCATACACTAGCATTTTCATTACATATCCGTCTTTATTTACCCAAAACTATTTTATTTAGCTTGAAACCAATCCTGGCTAATCCATTCAATAACCATTTCAATTCTATTCATGATCCATTCATTTGTGATTCATTTCTTATCCGCATTCATTTAAATCCATTCTATTAACTTGAAAACATTCTATTTTTCTCATTGTCACTAAATTATTTCAATTCCTTACCAATTTAAATGGTTTGCAGTTATTTATTTAAGAATTTCATTCCATTGAATATTATTGGTAACTCACCGAATTTTCTTTCGATTAAGATTTATTTTCACTTGATTTAAATCCAATCCAATATTATTAAACTTAGTTTAAGTTGACTTCAATTTATTCAAATTTTATACTTAAGCTCATTTTCATTTTGCAAATAAATTTCTCTTTTCAATTTAACTTGATTCTATTTAACTACATTAGGTTTCCATTTACATATTTCATTAACTAATTTATTATTTAATTAGTTCTTCCCCTGGTCAAAATTCAATACTTGATTTTTAATTCCAAATATCACTTCATGTAATTTCCTTAAGTTTGATTTATTTTATAATTCAAGTTTGGATCTTTGTTTTATTTCAAAAACATCAAACAATATTTATTTTAGGTTTTCCATTTCACTTTCCAATTTTACAAGTCACAACTTATTATTCTACACATTTCCATTCATTCTAGGCTTGAATATATTCATCTTTTATTTTTAACTCGAGTTTTACGCTTATTTATAATCCAAGCATATAATTTTTTTATTCCATGGATTTTTAATTCTTTTACAAGTTATTCTAATTTATTTATTTCAATTTAATTCTTATCCTACTTATTTTCCATTATTTCTGGTAAGAATCTAATTCCATTCGATAACTCTTTTGAATATTTATTCCAATTCAATTCTATTTTAACTCAGAGTTATTTTATTCAATTAGTTTTCAACTTAATTCGAAAACAACTAGATATTATATTCATCCTATCCAATTAATTTCAATCCAGTTAAATCTTTATTTCCCAATCCAAGTTAATTTTATTTTTAACTTTCCACTTTAAATTTAAACTTCCATCATTCAAAGCTTATATTTCATTCCTGGTTTAAAAATCATCTCAATTTATAAGCTTACAACCCATCTTATCAGGATTTTTAAACATCTCATTTTTGGTTTCAAATCATTATGAAATCTCCAACATCTCAAATCCCATTTCTTAAAAGTCAATCCAATCCTGGTTTTATCCCCAGCAAATTTCCTTAGAAATTTTCGAAAACAACTAGCTTTTCTGAACAAATCAATTTGGCAGCAATCTGTCGCTTAGAAATTCGAAAATGAATACCGATGATGCGGCCGTCATCATCAGAATTATTTCCTAATAATCCAAGTTATTTCAATGCTATATCACTTTCAAAATCCATTTAAAACAAATTTCTTTTCAGAAATACCTCCAAAACAATAATGCTATCATTTATCTTCAAAACACTTCGACAAACACTTCCAAAATCTTCGGGATTTTAAATTTTCAAATCCTTCTTAAAACAATTTTAACTATAATTCATTTGCATAGCTTATGCTCATACAAATTCTCACTTGATTATATTTCAATTTATAAATCACGCTGATAATTTATATTTATAAATCTCTTTTTATAAATGAATTTATTTTCCTTAATCTTTAGTTATATTTTCAATTTCTAGTTAAATTTCCACTAAACAATGATAATAATTTAATATTATTCTTCCTAACATCCAAGCAACCATATATTGGCTAAAATAGTTTACAAAAACTTTTCTTATGTCAAAATATATTTTTGGGTAAAATTATTTCATTCACCCACATTTAAAAACAATACCGTGTCAAACTGTTCTATTCAAACGTTTAGAAACCCCTTCGATACAGTTGTCCAGACTGTGCCGACGAAAGTTCATATGCCACTCAATAGACCAATCAGCACAATATTAAAACAATTTATATTCACTAATAAATACGCGCTCATATCTATTAATACGCTCAAACTCATTCTAGAGTACTACGGACTCTAATTTAACTGAGTAATTCCCACCAGAGCCAAGGTTATCACCAACCTAAGCTCTGATACCAAGTGAAATGACCCGCAAATCCGTACCCCTTGAGTCAACATTATTCTACATCAATCAACTCAAGTTGCACAGAAATACGAACCATTTGGATTAAAGAAAAAGAGGTAGAAGAAGAAAACAGAAAACAACATCAGAATCTAACCATCGTAGCGGAATAAAATATAATAGATAATAAATAATCTTTACTCAAAGTTCAAATATATCTGTTCATAAATTACATCATCAGAGTACATCAATAATAGTTCAACATCAATAACACCAACTGGATACACAACTATTCAACACGGTGGAATATATATATAAAACAAGTAGGAAAGTACGTATCATCATCCAGCTCGTCTCCTGAGCTCCCCAGCAGCATATCATGTATCCTATAATACTCGGTCTGACCCGAGCATTACAGTTAAATGATACCCGAGTCAGTCTGGAATACCAGCATGAGAAATCACACTCAGTTGATTATTAAAGTTTCAAAAATCCTTTGAAAACAAAAGCATCTCGTAAGACCATGCCACAAATAAACATGTTGGTTTTTTACCTTACGATAGCTAAAACACTTTATATAAAAATCCTCGATATTATAATAGGGTCTATAAACAAATACTTATTAAAATAGCCGAAATTGTTACTTCATAAATTCCAGCTACTAGCTACAGAGTGGGTAATACAAACAAAACTCGTACAAGGCTCGTAGGGAGAATGGATTTCCAACTAATGACTAGGCACTGGGGTACCACCTGTCACAGTACGTGGCCTAGATCACAGTACCGAGGAGTACGCCCGCTCCCTTGCAACACAAGATCGAGACTACGCCTTACCGGATAATCCCGAGTGAGATCACCCCGCGGTTGGGACTAGCAAACGCCCACTAAGCCAAAATAAAAGGGACACCTAGACAGGGATGACCTCATCCTACTTGGGTGCTACCCACCTAGCCTTGCTGCATAACCCCTGATTTTCAGTCATTCCCGGTTGATGAGGCTTGAGGGTAAGAGTTACCTTTTTAGAACATATCCCTTAGAATGCCCATCGCCCACTTGGCGATGTTCCGAAAGCATTCATCATACAAGTCCGTCCCGGGTTCGAACAGAACCGAAGGCACTATTCCTACTACATCCATTTTGGAAATATTCTCAGGATTAGTAGCGACTAGCCCTTCCACTTCACTGCTCCATCTTCGAAGCCAAACTCGTTTTCCCCGAAAATGTATAAACCGGATCGAAGTGGTTTTCGAGAAATAAATCTCGATCTCGGTCTCTTCGAAACGATCAACGCATTTGTCCAATATTGATAGTCGGTTATTTAACTATCAATTAATATTCACAAACATCCATCGAACAATAAATAATTTCCAAATTATTTATTAACCTCAAAATATCTTCACAAGATATATTTCTATTTTCAACCCTTTGAAAACAGTTTCAAACCATCTTTCTTATTCAAAATTAAATTTCCCAAATAAATTCTATCTCCACTGAAATCACCATGCACAAAACTAGATTTTTAAAATAATTTAAAACACTTTACTTTGGAAGATAATTTAAAACATTTAGGTTAAAACTACTTCAATAATTTGTTAAAAATACATACTATATGCATATATGAAAATAACGTTACTTTATAAAATATAAAACTAGGTTTTCACTTTTAAAAAAAAATACTAAGTCACTCTTTAAATAATTACTTCCATAATAGATTAAAAGGAAATAATACTTTAGAATTTAAATATTAGAAATAATAAATTTTCCAAAACTCGATTTTTAAAACAACTTTAAAACTATTAACTTATGTTTAAAAATTTACTTTGAAAACGTACTTGTTATCCAGGGAGAATTTCCAATATTAATCACTTAAATCAATTTTCCAAATTGATTTCCTATTTACTCCCTTTGAAATAAATTTCTTTACTTACTCAGTTCATTTCAAAATTCATTAATTATGGACTTTATTACTATTATTTTTATTTCTCATTTGATTTCAAACCTTTTAACTGAAACATACAAATTTCAGATTTTTCCCATTTCTTCTTTATTCCTCTTAAATAATTTAAATCTTAATTTTAAACAAATGTTTTGTTCTTTAAATAATAACACTGAAATTAAAATTCATTAATTTTCTGTTTATTCAAAAATTCCTTCCCATATACAGAATTTATTAATTAGCATTTTGAAACCACTAATATTCTTATCTAATTCATTTTAATTTATTTACATTCTTTATAATTATTTTCTTAAAAGTTCACTCCTTTTATTCCTTTTCAAAATTCAATTCTATATATTTAGATAAATAAGAGTACCGAAATATTCAATCAGACTATAGCATTCAATCTTCTAATTTAATTCATCATAGAATATCAAATAATCACGCAGAGAACATTGAATAATTTAAATAAGTATTGCGGAATCCAATTGGATCCCTCCAACCTATTTCCCTGCATCCACAGACGTTAGCACAACATAAAATACAAATTCCACCTCGAGGTGGAATATCACGGTATATGGATTTTAAATATAAAATCATTCGCTATTTAATACGGGAAAATCAAACATTCCAAGATATACTATATACTACTATATATCACACACCAAATCAAATCAATCAATCAATTGTTTAAATTTGACTATATAAATTTAAACTAAAATTAAGCTGAGTGAGATTAACTCACCTTTGATTTTTGTTTGGCAGTCCAATCCTATCTTGACCATTATCTACCCATTTTGGACCTTGCATAAATATTTATATAATACATTAATACTCGAAATAATTGAAAAATCAATTTCCTTACTATATTGATAAATTGGTAAATTTAAAATGTATACTTATTTTCTTTTGAAACTTAACAAAATAATTTATATCCGATTTTATAAACTTCTCAAACATAAAAGATCCCTATTATATTCTTCTCTTCTTTTCCACACCTTATCTGTATACATTTAAATTCTAATAAAATAAAATCCTTCAATAAGTTAAACCCTATATATATATATATATATATATATATATATTAAATAAGTAAATAAAAACAGAACCGCTTAATATTTTACTACAATCTATCTGCAATATATTTTTTGATTTACTCGTAAGATTATATTTTCCCCCATTTTTATAGATACGTATATATATATGACAAATTAAATTAAAGATACAATTTAATACCAATATCACAGCTCGTTCCAAGAAAAATCAACCAACTGGAGATCGACGAGCTTCCAACCCTCGTCGCAGAATACAACCCAAGCGCGACTTTCTTGGCCTCCTCTACATCGCGAAACCCTCAAATCTCGGCCTCGATTTTACCTCGCGTGCACACGATTCGCTCGATACTCCACTTCGAGCTGCAACTGATTGCCACTGTCAAGTCGACCCTCATCACGACCTCGCGAGAACTGATGCAAAAACGATTTTGAAAATCTCGGCCATTTTTTTATTTAACCGAGGGTTTCGATTTTGAAGAATGAGGCTTCGGCCAATTTGTTTAAGTGGAAATGAATCTGAAGAGAGAGGAAAAGAAGCTTGCGTTAGAAGCTAGAAGAGTGTGGCTTCCATGAAAAGGTTTGACTAAGAAAATTAAAGTTAATTAATTCTTCTATGCATTTACGGGTTGTACGATCAAACGTTAACTCCGTACGCTGCGAAAATTAAAATCCGATAATAATATAAAATTACGAATCCAATGGAACTGATTTTGTCGAATTCCGAGACTATGCCTCGAAAGGCTATTTTTAAATTCAATTTAAGCGATGTGTTTTCAAAACTGAATCAAATCAGTGTTAAATTTAATTTCAAAACTTTTATTATCCTCAACACTATCAATATACATTATACAAGCCTTCAATTTATTTTTAATAGGCTTAAAACTCCAAATTCAACATCTTACCAAATTTTCAAATTATCAAATTCGGAACTTTAATTATCAAATAAATAGTGATATTTGAATTCAAGTTAAACTTAACTTTTAAATATTTAAAATTAATTAAATATTCCAATTTCAAATGCTCAAAAATTTCGGGTCATCACATTCCTCCCCCTTAAAAGAATTTCGTCCCCAAAATTACTAATTAGGAAGAATCATCCAATACCCATTACTATTTTTCCCAAAACCAACAATTCAACATCCTACCAACTATCTTTTTAATAAAAGACCCATTACCTTTCTTACTAACTTCCCAAACTCTCCCATAATTTGCAAACAATCCTATTTGCCCAATCATTCGAGTTTTAATTTAAAACCAAATTTGAATTATCAAAATTTTCACAAAAATTTTCTAACTCTCTAAATTTCCGAAAAGATTCGTCATCGTCTCCTTTGCGCGGCTAGCTCGGTACAACTACAGAAGGCCTCTACGAGCTCCCCAAACTCCAAAAGAAAACAAAAGGCCAAGTGGCTAGATCCAAAAACCCAATCAAATTTCACAGAAATTTAAACACATACCTTTTTGTCAAGTGTTAACTCCACTTTTTCAGCATGGCCGTGATATCAAAAATCGACCGAGAAACCAATGATAGTTCGTCTCGAAGAATAGTCAACTCAGCATCCCAACAAAGCAAGTTCTGTTGAATGGCTTTTCAAATAAGATCCCCTACGGAGGGGGGGTCCAGGGGGGTGCCAACCCCCCAAGGTGGGGGTGCGGGGGCAACGCCACCGCTACGGTGATCGACCTGCCCGGTCAGGTCGCAGGGGTCCAGGGGGCAGCGCCCCGTCCAAAACGGTATACGACTTAGAGAATGGAGCGACCTATCTTCTACTCGAAGTCAACGACCTAACTGATGAAGCGGGTTAACGAGCTAACAAGTGGCACGACTTACTGACTTAATAAGGTTGCCGACTTAATAAAGTTGCCGACTTAACAAGGTTGCCGACTCAATAAGCCTAACGACTCAAGGATTGGACGACCTAAGAAGTGCCACGACTTAACGAGTTAAGGTTCAAGGCGACTTAGAGGAATGGAATGACTCAAGAGGGTTAACGGTTCATGAGACAGGCCGACTCAGTGGATCAACGACTCAAGAACTGTGCGACTCAAGGTCTTCACGACCTAACAATTCAAGGGCTGAACGACCTACGAGTTAAAAGGTCTACGAGATAAGGATCTACGGCTTAAGGCCTCCACGAGTTAAAGATTCTACGAGATAACAATCTTACGAGTTAGAAGATGGCGCGACAGGAAGTCTACGGCTCAAAAGATAAGTTGTTCACGACCTAAGACTTGGAGACAAGTTCAACACCACGCTGTAGTAAGAAGAATCGCTGACGACTTACGACCTATGATGAGTCGTGTACGACTCATGCTAGCATAAAGGAAACTGCATTTGGTTAACTCGTGAACGACTTAGAACTTGTATCATTCATTCAGATGGGTGCATAACTCTGGGCCAAGCCATGAACGCAGTAAATCAGCCGCGACCTACGATGAGTCGTATACGAGTTACGACTCATCGTGAGTCGTACACGAGTTACGACTCATCGTGAGTCGTACACGAGTTACGACTCATCGTGAGTCGTATACGAGTTACGACCTAACTCCGAAGATGCCTATAAATACGCCCATAACTCCAACAGAGAGGGGACTTTTGGCTCATTCTCTTCAAGCGCCGATACTCTGCTGCATTCCAAACTAATCCAACACTCGAAGCTCTCAAGACACGAAGAACGCTACAAACAACTTCAAGAAGAGATCACATACATCCAACATGGATTTGAAGACTCTCATCTCCATTGAAGTTTGAGCTACTCGTTCAAAGTGTCTTGTAATTCAAAGTGTATTGTACTTGGGAAGAATTGTATCAGCTTGTAATGAGATCATCAGTAAAAATACTTAAAGTGGACGTAGGCTATACCCTCAAGCCGAACCACTATAAAATTGCTGTTGTTTACTGCTTTTCTGCTATTATCTGCTTATAATCTGTTCCCGAGCTATCGGGTGGTGCTTTCACAATTACACTTCATACACCGGGGTGTTAGCCTTCAAATTTTAGCGTTAACATTTTTGGTGCTTTCACTGAGAACCCAACTCAGGAATACTTTCACCATTGCTTCGCGAAAGTTTGTTGAAAAAATCTCTCTAAAGACCAGAAGTTTATCCGAGATAATGGCTACTGGAAGACAGCTCAGATCTGATAGATCCGGTGATGCTCATGAGAATACTACCACTTCTCTTGCTCCAAATGAAGCAGCTCCGAGTGTTGGAATTACACAAGAGGTGTTTGATGCTGCAGTTTTTGGGTTATATCAGCAAATGGAAGCCCAGAACGCTCTAATGCTGGAAAGAATGAATGCTTTACTTAGGGGCAATTGTCAAACAGAAAATAATGAAGAGACCTTTGCAGATGATGCCCATGATTCCCAAGAGAAAGGTATCCCCCAAAGAGCAGTTGGCACCTCCGCAGGGGCACCTTCTCAAGCTGAAGGTTCAAGGCCGCAGCCAATTTTTCACGAACATTTGCCCAGGAAAACTTCTGAAAGAGCAGCTGACTTCTGCCCGGCAAAGTCTCTGAACGATAAGGAGTACCTATCAGGGATGATTCGCTCAATTATGAAAGAGAGCATGCAGAGGCAAGAGGATGAAAATGATTGGGGGTTTGCTCCAAGTAAGACACCGTTCACCGAAAGGATCTTGAAGGCAGAGTTTCCAAGGAAATTTGTACCTCCTACTATCCCGGCCTATCGAGGCACAAGTGACCCTAATCAGTTCCTGTACAAGTACGATTGGCATATGACCGGGGCAAGAGCAACAGATGAAATCAAGTGCCGATACTTTCCGATATACTTAGAGGGAGTGGCCTTACTTTGGTTCACAAAGCTGCCAGTTAGATCCGTGGATCAATTTTCCGACTTAACACGAAAGTTCAAAGATCAGTTCAGGCTATATGCTACAAAGGCCAAGGATATAATGTCACTCTCTAGTCTAGAACAAAATCCCGGGGAGTCTATCAGATCGTTCTTAAACCGCTTCAATATAGCCTTCGCCGAGGTTGATAACGCAGAGCCACGGATGGTTTTGACTTACCTGATGCGGGCTATCGATAAATTGAGTGAATTTGGAAAATGGCTAAAAATGAAGGAGCCAAACTCACTTGAGAAATTCTATAAGAAGGCCGACGAGTTTATGCGCTTGGAAAGCTTTCCTGTGCCAACAAAAGAAGTCGTGACCGAAATTCAGAATGTCAATGTTGCTTCTAATGAAGGAGAATCTGGAGGACAGAAAAGGAAGAATGATGATGGGAAAAAGCAGGGAAATCCAAAGAAAAACCGCCACTTTGAACCGTCAGATTATACTCCCTTAACTGATACTCCAGAGAACATTTTCTTAGCAACAAAGGATATTGTTGAATATCCTAAACCACAAAAGTTGAGACTTAGGAAAAATGCCACGCAAAGTGAAAGATTCTGTAAATTCCATAATCAACCTGGCCATGACACTGACGAGTGTTGCCATTTGAAGGATCTGATTGAGAAGCTATTGAAAGAGAATAAACTTCAGCAATATGTCCGGAGAAACAGGAATGATCCATCCTCATCCACTCAGGGGCAAATACTTCTCACTCATCATTACGGCCCAAATGAAAGAACTGCAACGCAGGGATCTGAGAGGCTTATCATTAATGCTATCATAGGGGGCCCTCACCCAGCGGACAGAAGTTGGGACGAGATGGAAAGATATGCTCGTACTTTGACACAAGCCCCGGAGGGAGAGAATATCCTTGTTCTGGAAGATGATACCTAATGGCCATATTTCACTTAATGGCTTTTGCTTAAAATTCATAGAATAATACTGGATTTATGATTCCTGTATAAAATGCCGTTGTAAAAACAGTGCAAATAAATAATAGAAACTATAAATCTTGAGCTTTCTATTACGATAAAATGCTTGTTTCATTTCGATATGCAAATATCTTAAAATATATTGCTAAAATGTCGATTTAATGTTGCAGGCAATCAAAGCAAAGCTCACCTAGTCAACACATCACAAAGCCAAGTGATTCCTACAAATCGCTCAACAGGCGAATATCAGGCCACAAAAATTCCAGACCCAAATCCTACAAAAGAAGTGCTTCAAGCAAATAGTGAGTGATTCAACTGGAGGTGGGCCCTTGCAAACTAATTGAGATCGTTTGTGCAAACGAACATTCGATTAAGTAGTTTGTGTCCGCCACTGCAAGCTCACTTAGCAATGAAGTACACTTCTTTTGATAAAATAAACTACTTCCAAAAGAAGGAAATGTGGGTTTGGAAATTATAACGGGGAATCACTGAGGATCAAATGGTGAAAAGACATGGGCGAGCAGGCAGGAAACAAATAAAGACCTCTTCGGGGGCACATTTCACCGGAGCTGAAGTGCAAACTCTTCGGAGGCCCACTTCTCCAGAGCTGAAATGCCAAATAAAGACCTCTTCGGGGGCACATTTCACCAGAGCTGAAGTGCAAACTCTTCGGAGGCCCACTTCTCCAGAGCTGAAATGCCAAATAAAGACCTCTTCGGGGGCACATTTCACCGGAGCTGAAGTGCAAACTCTTCGGAGGCCCACTTCTCCAGAGCTGAAATGCCAAATAAAGACCTCTTCGGGGGCACATTTCACCAGAGCTGAAGTGCAAACTCTTCGGAGGCCCACTTCTCCAGAGCTGAAATGCCAAATAAAGACCTCTTCGGGGGCACATTTCACCAGAGCCGAAGTGCAAACTCTTCGGAGGCCCACTTCTCCAGAGCTGAAATGCCAAATAAAGACCTCTTTGGGGGCACATTTCACCAGGGCTGAAGTGCAAACTCTTCGGGGGCCCACTTCTCCAGAGCTGAAATGCCAAATAAAGACCTCTTCGGGGGCACATTTCACCAGAGCTGAAGTGCAAACTCTTTGGAGGCCCACTTCTCCAGAGCTGAAATGCCAAATAAAGACCTCTTCGGGGGCACATTTCACCAGAGCTGAAGTGCAAACTCTTCGGAGGCCCACTTCTCCAGAGATGAAATGCCAAATAAAGACCTCTTCGGGGGAACATTTCACCAGAGCTGAAGTGCAAACTCTTCGGAGGCCCACTTCTCCAGAGCTGAAATGCCAAATAAAGACCTCTTCGGGGGCACATTTCACCAGAGCTGAAGTGCAAACTCTTCGGAGGCCCACTTCTCCAGAGCTGAAATGCCAAATAAAGACCTCTTCGGGGGCACATTTCACCGGAGCTGAAGTGCAAACTCTTCGGAGGCCCACTTCACCAGAGCTGAAATGCCAAATAAAGACCTCTTCGGTGCCACATTTCACCAGAGCTGAAGTGCAAACTCTTCGGAGGCCCACTTCTCCAGAGCTGAAATGCCAAATAAAGACCTCTTCGGGGGCACATTTCACCGGAGCTGAAGTGCAAACTCTTCGGAGGCCCACTTCTCCTGAGCTGAAATGCCAAATAAAGACCTCTTCGGGGGCACATTTCACCAGAGCTGAAGTGCAAACTCTTCGGAGGCCCACTTCTCCAGAGCTGAAATGCCGAATAAAGACCTCTTCGGGGGCACATTTCACCAGAGCATAAGTGCAAACTCTTCGGAGGCCCACTTCTCGAGAGCTGAAATGCCAAATAAAGACCTCTTTGGGGGCACATTTCACCAGGGATGAAGTGCAAACTCTTCGGAGGCCCACTTCTCCAGAGCTGAAATGCCAAATAAAGACCTCTTCGGGGGCACATTTCACCAGAGCTGAAGTGCAAACTCTTCGGAGGCCCACTTCTCCAGAGCTGAAATGCCAAATAAAGACCTCTTCGGGGGAACATTTCACCAGAGCTGAAGTGCAAACTCTTCGGAGGCCCACTTATCCAGAGCTGAAATGCCAAATAAAGACCTCTTCGGGGGCACATTTCACCAGGGCTGAAGTGCAAACTCTTCGGAGGCCCACTTCTCCAGAGCTGAAATGCCAAATAAAGACCTCTTCGGGGGCACATTTCACCAGAGCTGAAGTGCAAACTCTTCGGAGGCCCACTTCTCCAGAGCTGAAATGCCAAATAAAGACCTCTTCGGGGGCACATTTCACCAGGGCTGAAGTGCAAACTCTTCGGAGGCCCACTTCTCCAGAGCTGAAATGCCAAATAAAGACCTCTTCGGGGGCACATTTCACCAGGGCTGAAGTGCAAACTCTTCGGAGGCCCACTTCTCCAGAGCTGAAATGCCAAATAAAGACCTCTTCGGGGGCACATTTCACCAGAGCTGAAGTGCAAACTCTTCGGAGGCCCACTTCTCCAGAGCTGAAATGCCAAATAAAGACCTCTTCGGGGGCACATTTCACCGCTGAAGTGCAAACTCTTCGGAGGCCCACTTCTCCAAAGTTGAAATGCCAAATAAAGACCTCTTCGGGGGCACATTTCACCAGAGCTGAAGTGCAAACTCTTCGGAGGCCCACTTCTCCAGAACTGAAATGCCAAATAAAGACCTCTTCGGGGGCACATTTCACCGCTGAAGTGCAAACTCTTCGGAGGCCCACTTCTCCAGAGCTGAAATGCCAAATAAAGACCTCTTCGGGGGCACATTTCACCAGAGCTGAAGTGCAAACTCTTCGGAGGCCCACTTCTCCAGAACTGAAATGCCAAATAAAGACCTCTTCGGAGGCACATTTCACCGGAGCTGAAGTGCAATCTCTGTGGAGGCCCACTTCTCCAGAGTTGAAATGTCAAATCAAAGCCCTCCAGCGAGGCGCAACAAAAAAAAAGAAAAAAGAAAAAAAAAGAAAGAAGAAAGGCTTCTCCAACACAAGGCGCATTCTACTAAAGCAAGAATAATATTTCCTTAAAAATGGAAAATTATTCTCTAAAGAAAGAGTGCATGCCTTCTCAAAATGGAAGAGTTATTCTCTAAAGTAAGAGTACAAGTCTTCTAAAAACAGAAGAATTGTTCTCCAAAATCTCCTCAAAATGGAGAATATTACAATGAGTTGTGGTATGAGGGCAATATAATATTGCTACATTAATAAAAGCAGTACCCAAGCAAAGTACCACAAGCTCACTGCAATATCATGCAAAGAGAATAAAGAAACTTGTATGAAAATGAGGAATAAATACATTCTCAAATACAGACAAAAGTTTCTATAAAATTTGTTATGCACGTGCGGGTTTCAAAAGGCAAAACAAGAAGGATGACCCCACACCGTCAAATGGAGTAAAACATTACACCAATAAGGCTTCCGCAATAGGTTCCATTGATGCAAGTTCCTTTGCGAAAGCTGGGGCATCTGAAGTTCCTGCTTGAAAACACGGGGCATCGTGAAGCTAAGTCAACCAAAAAGAGTGCAAAAGTCCGAATTACTGCAAAAATCCATCTTTCAGCAAAAAATTTAACGCTTCTCTCCTTAACCGTCACAGCACTTAGTCTTTTAAAAATGGACTTGTGACTGGAATATTCAGAAAGAGGAAGGAAGTGCTGCAAAAGTAAAGAATGAAATTAGTACCGGACAACTCGGATTTTGAAAATCCCAGAAATGGGAAGATCCAGTTTGCCCCACTACTCTTCTTATCGAAAAGACATTCTATATGAAGAACTGAATATTCAAAAGTAAAGGTGCACGTTTTCTAAAAGCGTGTGAAGTGTTGTGCAAAGCTACTAAAATAACAAGTAAATAAAGCAATACTTGAAATAATACTGGTTGGCATATGTCAATTCAGAAGAATTCGAGGCTTGTAATTTGAAAGTCAATGCGGTGTCAATGCAGATAGCAGTTATAACTGTGTAAACTTTGTGTTGATACTTCATTCAACATAGTTGATTCGCAACACTTCATCAAGACCATACTAATTTGCTTACAGTAAAATACCAGTTCTTTGATCTAATCCATCACTCGATATGGGCAATCGGTGATGAGTATATTCGCCCTATTTTTCTGCAAATGGTGCGTTTAACAGGTTGTTAAAATAATCTGTAAAGAGATGCAACAAGTTCAGGTCAAAGTTCCATTGAATCGCATTGGTCAAGTTTAAAAGGCTTCAGGTCAAAACAAAGCAAAGTTGCCTAAGTACAAGCTCAGCAGCTCAGTAAAGCACGAGTTAAGAAGAATCGAAGCACACGACCTAGTCCCTAGGCGTATACTTCGAGGGGCAAGTGTTAACTCCACTTTTTCAGCATGGCCGTGATATCAAAAATCGACCGAGAAACCAATGATAGTTCGTCTCGAAGAATAGTCAACTCAGCATCCCAACAAAGCAAGTTCTGTTGAATGGCTTTTCAGATAAGATCCCCTACGGAGGGGGGGTCCAGGGAGGGTGCCAACCCCCCAAGGTGGGGGTGCGGGGGCAACGCCACCGCTACGGTGATCGACCTGCCCGGTTAGGTCGCAGGGGTCCGGGGGCAGCGCCCTGTCCAAAACGGTATACGACTTAGAGAATGGAGCGACCTATCTTCTACTCAAAGTCAATGACCTAACTGATGAAGCGGGTTAACGAGCTAACAAGTGGCACGACTTACCGACTTAATAAGGTTGCCGACTTAATAAGGTTGCCGACTTAACAAGGTTGCCGACTCAATAAGCCTAACGACTCAAGGATTGGACGACCTAAGAAGTGCCACGACTTAACGAGTTAGGGTTCAAGGCGACTTAGAGGAATGGAATGACTCAAGAGGGTTAACGGTTCATGAGACAGGCCGACTCAGTGGATCAACGACTCAAGAACTGTGCGACTCAAGGTCTTCACGACCTAACAATTCAAGGGCTGAACGACCTACGAGTTAAAAGGTCTACGAGATAAGGATCTACGGCTTAAGGCCTCCACGAGTTAAAGAGTCTACGAGATAACAATCTTACGAGTTAGAAGATGGCGCGACAGGAAGTCTACGGCTCAAAAGATAAGTTGTTCACGACCTAAGACTTGGAGACAAGTTCAACACCACGCTGTAGTAAGAAGAATCGCTGACGACTTACGACCTATGATGAGTCGTGTACGACTCATGCTAGCATAAAGGAAACTGCATTTGGTTAACTCGTGAACGACTTAGAACTTGTATCATTCATTCAGATGGGTGCATAACTCTGGGCCAAGCCATGAACGCAGTAAATCAGCCGCGACCTACCATGAGTCGTATACGAGTTACGACTCATCGTGAGTCGTACACGAGTTACGACTCATCGTGAGTCGTACACGAGTTACGACTCATCGTGAGTCGTATACGAGTTACGACCTAACTCCGAAGATGCCTATAAATACGCCCATAACTCCAACAGAGAGGGGACTTTTGGCTCATTCTCTTCAAGCGCCGATACTCTGCTGCATTCCAAACCAATCCAACACTCGAAGCTCTCAAGACACGAAGAACGCTACAAACAACTTCAAGAAGAGATCACTTACATCCAACATGGATTTGAAGACTCTCATCTCCATTGAAGTTTGAGCTACTCGTTCAAAGTGTCTTGTAATTCAAAGTGTATTGTACTTGGGAAGAATTGTATCAGCTTGTAATGAGATCATCAGTAAAAATACTTAAAGTGGACGTAGGCTATACCCTCAAGCCGAACCACTATAAAATTGCTGTTGTTTACTGCTTTTCTGCTATTATCTGCTTATAATCTGTTCCCGAGCTATCGGGTGGTGCTTTCACAATTACACTTCATACACCGGGGTGTTAGCCTTCAAATTTTAGCGTTAACATCAAGCAATTCAAATTTATCATCTGAAATCAAAATCAATTCTCTTTCCCCTTTATAGTACATGCATATCCTGCTTAGCACTAATATCCAATCACAGCATTCCAAAAATTATTTTATCGACTTCCTTACAAAGTGTCAATATTTATTCATTCAAATATTGACTTAGATTATATTTGTAATATCAATTTTGAACGTAGAATTCACCATTCCTTTCTAAAGTTAGTACAAGCATTTAATATGTTTCTTATATTTATTTTAACCTTACCACTTTAGTTTATATCTATTTCTATTCAAATTGATTCTTCCATTTCTATATGAATTCAATTTATCGTTAACTCTGGATATTTGAATTTTATCCTCCATTTATAACTGATTTATGTTATTATTTTAATTGGTTTCATTTACTAATTTATTTCAATTTCCAGTTTGAAATCGTTTTATCGTTAACAAAAATTTTCCCAAAAATGTTCAAAAAAAAATTTCTAACTCCCAAAATTTTTGGCAGAGTCTTCTTTGTACAGAGGAGCTTTTGCAATTTGACAAAAGATATAAATATATATACATCGACCCACCCGGTCGGAAAAACCAAAAGCAGTTCTTATTTCCTATTTTTATTGCGTAGGCGTACCTTATTTAGCATTTTTAAGCAAGCAGCTTATTTAATTTGCAGTTAGCATGCCCAAAATCCAGCCAAACGGCTTCCCGGTACCCGTACTTACTCAATTTAAACATGTAAGTGCCAAATATATGAAGTTTAACAACATTTCACTTACTTGCAATAGTTAAACACATAAATTACAACAGCAATGCACACTAAACACTTTCCATAAGCAATTTATACAGTTTTAATACTAACTCAACTGTTATCACTTTATTCATCCTCCAATTTTATTCAATTTGAATGGTTTGCAGCCCACTTGCTTACATCCAATTCATTTTTAATTTTAAACAAACCCATATTACTCCAATTGATTTAAAAATCAATTTTATTTACTTGCAGTGATTCATAGAATTTTATTCTCTTCTATTTTCGTCCAACGACCAATTTTCTCTTGCAAATAGGTAATATTCATTCAAGTAAATAACCATCTAAGCCGGTGACCATTTTAAATTGATTACAACTCAATTTATTATTGATTCTATCCCATTCTACATTACTCCCAACCCATACATTGCATTTTCATTCCATATCCGTCTTTGTTTACCCAAAACTATTTTATTTTGCTTGAAACAATCCTGGCTAATCCATTCAATAACCATTTCAATTCTATTCACGATCCATTCATTTGTGATTCATTTCTTATCCGTATTCATTTAAATCCATTCTATTAACTTGA
The DNA here is from genome assembly GCA_030765085.1 of Allium cepa. Lineage (NCBI taxonomy): Eukaryota > Viridiplantae > Streptophyta > Magnoliopsida > Asparagales > Amaryllidaceae > Allium > Allium cepa. The sequence continues at coordinate 864,907,064 of CM060943.1, read as the reverse complement.
AAACATTCTCTTTTTCTCAGTATCACTAAGTTATTTCAATTACTTAACAATTTAATTAGTTTATAGTCATTTATTTAATAATTTCATTCCATTAAATATTTTCGATAACTCGCCGAATTTTATTTCGATTAAAATTTATTTTCACTTGGTTTAAATCCAATCCAATATTATTAAACTTAGTTTAAGTTGACTTAATTTATTCAAATTTTATACTTAAGCTCATTTAATTTTTAAAATAAATTTCTCTTTTCAATTTAACTTGATTCTATTTAACTACATTAGGTTTCCATTTACATATTTCATTAACTAATTTATTATCTAATTAGTTCTTTCCCTGGTCAAAATTCAATACTTTATTTTTAATTCCAAATATCACTTCATTTAATTTCCTTAAGTTTGATTTATTTTATAATTCAAGATTGGATCTTTGTTTTATTTCCAAAACATCAAACAATGTTTATTTTGGGTTTTCTATTTCACTTTCCAATTTTACAAGTCACAACTTATTATTTTACACATTTCCATTCATTTTAGGCTTGAATATATTCATCTTTTATTTTTAACTCGAGTTTTACACTTATTTATAATCCAGGCATATAATTTTTTTATTCCATGGATTTTTAATTCTTTTACAAACTATTTTAATTTATTTATTTCAATTCAATTCTTATCCAACTTATTTTCCATTATTTCTGGTAAGAATCTAATTCCATTCGATAACATGATTGAATTTTTATTCCAATTCAATTCTATTTTAACTCAGATTTATTTAATTCAATTCGTTTTCAACTTAATTCGAAAACAACTGGATATTATTTTCAGCCTATCCAATTAATTTCAATCCAGTTAAATTTTTATTTCCCAATCCAGGTTAATTTCATTTTTAACTTTTCACTTTAAATTTAAACTACCAACATTCAAAGCTTATATTTCATTCCTGATTTAAAAATCATCCCAATTTATAAGCTTACAACCCATCTTATCAGGATTTTTAAACATCCCATTTTTGGTTTCAAATCATTTTGAAATCTCCAACATCTCAAATCACATTTCTCAAAAGTCAAACCAATCCTGGTTTTATCCCCAGCAAATTTCGTTAGAAATTTTCAAAAAACACTGGCTTTTCTGAACAAATCAATTTGGCAGCAATCCGTCACTTAGAAATTCGAAAATGAATACTGATGATGCGGCGGTCATCATCAGAATTATTTCCCAATAATCCAAGTGATTTCAATGCTATATCACTTTCAAAATCTATTTAAAAGAAAATTCTTTTCAGAAATACCTCCAAAACAATAATGTTATCATTTATCTTCAAAACACTTCGACAAACACTTCCAAAATCTTCGGGATTTTAAATTTTCAAATCCTGCTTAAATCAATTTTAACTATAATTCATTTGCATAGCTTATGCTCATACAAATTCTCATTTGATGATATTTCAATTTATAAATCACGCTAATAATTTATATTTATAAATCTCTTTTTATAAATGAATTTATTTTCCTTAATCTTTAGTTATATTTTTAATTTCTAGTTAAATTTCCACTCAACAATGATAATAATTTAATATTGTTCTTCCTAACATCCAAGCAACCATATGTTGGCTAAAATAGTTTACAAAAACTTCTCTTATGTCAAAATATTTTTTTGGGTAATATAATTTCATTCACCCACATTTAAAAACAATACCATGTCAAACTATTCTATTCAAGCGTTTAGAAACCCCTTCGATATAGTTGTCCAGACTGTGCCGACGAAAGTTCATATGCCACTCGGTAGACCAATCAGCACAATATAAAAACAATTTATATTCACTAACAAATACGTGCTCATATCTATTAATACGCTCAAACTCATTCTAGGGTACTACGGACTCTAATTTAATTGAGTAATTCCCACCAGAGCCAAGGTTATCACCAACCTAAGCTATGATACTAAGTGAAACGACTCACAAATCCGTACCCCTTGAGTCAACATTATTCTACATCAATCAACTCAAGTTGCATAGAAATACGAACCATTTGGATTAAAGAAAAAGAGGTAGAAGAAGAAAACAGAAAACAACATCAGAATCTAACCATCGGAGCGGAATAAAATATAATAGATAATAAATAATCTTTACTCAAAGTTCAAATATATCTGTTTATATATTACATCATCAGAGTACATCAATTATAGTTCAACATCAATAACACACAACTGGATACACAACTACTCAACATAGTGGAATATATATATAAAACAAGTAGGAAAGTACGTATCCTCATCCAGCTCGTCTCCTGAGCTCCACAGCAGCATATCCTGTATCCTATAATACTCGGTCTGACCCGAGCATTACAGTTAAATAATACCCGAGTCAGTCTGGAATACCAGCGTGAGAAATCACACTCAATTGATTATTAAAGTTTCAAAAATCCTTTGAAAACAAAAGCATCTTGTAAGACCACGCCATAAATAAACATGTCGGGTTTTTACCTTAGGATAGCTAAAACATTTTTTATAAAAATCCTCTGATATTATAATAGGGTCTATATACAAATACTTATTAAAATAGCAGAAATTGTTACATTCGTTAAATTCCAGCTACTAGCCACATAGTGGGTAATACAAACAAAACTCGTACAAGGCTCGTAGGGAGAATGGATTTCCAACTAATGACTAGGCATTGGGGTACCACCTGTCAAAGTACGTGGCATAGATCACAGTACTGAGGAGTGCGCCCGCTCCCCTGCAACACAAGACCGGGTCTACGCCTTACTGGATAATCCAGAGTGAGATCACCCCGCCGTTGGGATCAGCAAACGTCCACTAAGCTGAAATAAAAGGGACATCTAGACAGGGATGACCTCACCCTGCTTGGGTGCTACCCACCTAGCCTTGCTGCATAACCCCTGATTTTCAGTCATTCTCGGTTGATGAGGCTAGAGGCTAAGCGTTACCTTTTTAGAACATATCCCTTAGAATTCGCATCGCCCACCTGACGATTTTCTGAAAGCTTTCATCCATACAAGTCCGTCCCGGGTTCGAACGGAACCGAAGGCACTATTCCTACTACATCCATTTTGGAAATATTCTCAGGATTAGTAGCGACTAGCCCTTGCACTTCACTGCTCATTCTTCGAATCCAAACTCGTTTTCCCCGAAAACGTACAAACTGGATCGAAGTGGTTTTCGAGAAATAAATCTCGATCCCGGTCTCTTCGAAATGATCAACGCATTTGTCCAATAATGATAGTCAGTTATTTAACTATCAATTAATATCGACAAACATCCATCAAACAATAAATAATTTCTAAATTATTTATTAACCTCAAAATATCTTCATAAGATATATTTCTATTTTCAACCCTTTGAAAACAGTTTCAAACCATCTTTCTTCTTCAAAATAAACTTTCCCAAGTAATTTCTATCTCCACTGAAATCACCAAGCACAAAACTAGATTTTTAAAATATTTTAAAATACTTTACTTTGGAAGATACTTTAAAACATTTAGGTTAAAATACTTCAATAATTTGTTAAAAATACATATTATATGCATATATGAAAATAACGTTACTTTATAAAATATAAAACTAGGTTTTCACTTTTAAAATCAAAATACTAAGTCACTCTTTAAATAATTACTACCATAATAGATTAAAAGGAAATACTTACTTTAGAATTGAAATATTAGAAATAATAAATTTTCCAAAACTCGCTTTTTAAAACAACTTTAAAACTATTAACTTATGTTTAAAAATTTACTTTGAAAACGTACTTGGTTATCCAGGGAGAATTTCCAATATTAATCACTTAAATCAATTTTTCAACTTGATTTCCAATTTACTCCCTTTGAATAAATTTCTTTACTTACTCAGTTCATTTCAAAATTCATTAATTATGGACTTTATTACTATTATTATTATTTCTCGTTTGATTTCAAACCTTTTAACTGAAACATACAAATTTCAGATTTTTCCCGTTTCTTCTTTATTCCTCTTAAATAATTTAAATCTTAATTTTAAATAAATGTTTTGTTCTTTTAAATAATAACACTGAGGTTAAATTTCATTAATTTTTTGTTTATTCAAAAATTCCTTCCCATATACAGAATTTATTAATTAGCATTTTGAAACCACTAATATTCTTATCCAATTCAATTTAATTTATTTACATTCTTTATAATTATTTTCTTAAAAGTTCACTCCGTTTATTTCTTTTCAAAATCCAATTCTATATATTTAGATAAATCAGAGTGTCGAAATATTCAAGCAGACTATAGCATTCAATCTTCTAATTTAATTCATCATAGAATATCAAATAATCACACAGAGAACAGTGAATAATTTAAATAAGTATTGAGGAATCCAGTTGGATCCCTCCAACCTGTTTCCCTGCATCCACATACGTTAGCACAACATAAAATACCAATACCACCTCGAGGTGGAATATCACGGTATATGGATTTTAAACATAAAATCATTCGCTATTTAATGCGGGAAAATTAAACATTCCAAGATATACTATATATTACTGTATATCACACACCAAATCAAATCAATCAATCAATTCTTTAAATTTGACTATATAAATTTAAACTAAAATTGAGCTGAGTGAGATTAACTCACCTTTGATTTTTGTTTGGCAATCCAATCCCATCTCGACCATTATCTCCCCGTTTTGGACCTTGTATAAATATTTATATAATTTATTAATAGTCGAGATAATTGAAAAATCAATTTCCTTAATATATTGATAAATTGGTAAATTTAAAATGTATACTTATTTTCTTTTGAAACTTCACAAAATAATTTATATCTGATTTTATAAACTTCTCAAACATAAAAGATCCCTATTATATTCTTCTCTTCTTTTCCATACCTTATCTGTATACATTTAAATTCTAATAAAATAAAATCCTTCAATATGTTAAACCCTATATATATATATATATTAAATCGGTAAATAAAAATAGAGCTTCTTAATATTTTACTACAATCTATCTGCAATATATTTTTTGATTTACTCGTAAGATTATATTTTCCCTATTTTTTTATAGATATATATATATGATAAATTAAATTAAAGATACAATTTAATACCTATATCACCGCTCATTCCAGGAAAAATCAACCAACTAGAGCTCGACGAGCTTCCAACCCTCATCGCAGAATACAACCCACGTGCGACTTCCTTGGCCTCCTCTACATCGCAAAACCCTCAAATCTCGGCCTCGATTTTACCTCGCGTGCACACGCTTCGCTCCATACTCCGCTTCGAGCTGTAATTGATCGCCACAGTCAAGTCACTCCTCATCACAACCTCACAAGAATTGATGCGAAATCGATTTTCAAAAATCTCGGCCTTTTTTTATTTAACTCAGGGTTTCGATTTTGAAGAATGAGGCTTCGGCCATTTTGTTTAAGTGGAAATGAATCTAAAGAGAGGGGAAAAGAAGCTTGTGTTAGAAGCTAGAAGAGTGTGGCTTTCATGAAAAGGTTTGACTAAGAAAATTAAAGTTGATTAATTCTTCTATGCATTTATGGGTTGTATGATCAAATGGTAACTCCGAACGCTGCGAAAATTAAAATTCGATAATAATATAATATTACAGATCCAATGGAACTGATCTCGTCTAATTCTGATGTTGTGCCTCGGAAGGCTATTTTTAAATTCAATTAAAACGATATATGTTCGAAACCGAATCAAATCAGTGTTAAATTTAATTTCAAAACTTTTATTATCCTCAACACTATCAATATACATTTTACAAGCCTTCAATTTATTTTTAATAGGCTTAAAACTCCAAATTCAACATCTTACCAAATTTTCAAATAATCAAATTCAAAACTTTAATTATCAAATAAATAGTGATATTTGAATTCAAGCTAAAATTAACTTTTAAATATTTGAAATTAATTAAATATTCCAATTTCAAATGCTCAAAAATTCCGGGTCGTCACAAAGAGGGGAAACCAAAATTCATAAGCCCTAGATTCTTCGGAAATTCAAATTAAAATTCCAAAGTCAAAGAGAAGCTTTGATAAGCCTCCTCTTCATCTTCTCCATCTCAATCTCTCTTCAATTTTCAGGAATCCCTATAATCTAACTTAGGAAATCTTTTCATTTGATAATAGATTAAAGATTCTTGAGGTGTAGTGAAGATGAATTGGTCTTGCTTTGTTTTAGAGCTTCTCATTCCTTGTTTTTGAGTCTAAAGGTGAGTTCTTGAACTCACATCTATGTCTATATCTTTGATGGCTGTTAGGTATGAATTCCTAACATCTATTTCATGTTTATTTTCTTTTGAATTGAATTAATTTGGTGAATTTTCCAATTTTTTGTATTTTGAAGTCAAAATCTATGAAAATCCTACTAAGGATGCTTAGACATGTTGTTTGGTGTGTATTGATGAGCCTATTGGGTGGGGCTGTCATTTGGCATAAATCCCTTGCCTTTGTTGCTCGTTCGATCGTTTCCGACCCAATTTGGCCATTAATGGCCTAGGCTGATTTTTGCCCTGAGTTTCAGCATAGACGTTTAGGAAAGAACTCAGACGTCTGAGTCATCGGAATAAAAATTCCAGACTTACAGCTCAGACGTCTGAGGTTATTCCCAAACGTCTAGGCGATCTAGAAGAAAATTTGCAATTTCTCAGCTCAGACGTCTAGCGCTGTCTAATTCTGCCAACTTGCCTATTTTTATGTGGGTTTCCTTTTGAATAGATTTTCGTTGATTCGGTTATTTGTTGTCATTTGTTAACGACTTTGATGACTTCTTTCGGGACTTTTGGGAATATCCATTTGATAGTTTCGATATCGATTTTCATGGTTTTAATTCACATCATTATATGTGAATTTTTGGTGATAGATTGTTTTTACAATCATTTCTGTGATTTTTCATTTTAAAATACAAAGGTTTCTATACTCGTAGTAAATACTTAAACTCTTTCACAAAAATGATTTCAATGTTACTTTTAATGCAAAGTTCATTTTTAAAACCGTTTTCCAATCTATTACTATTTACAAATCTTTACCTCATTCGTTCGAGAAATCCAATTAAATGACTTAGCAAAACAAGTGGTATGAAATGGAAGACATGTAAATTTTAGAGGTTTTATTTATTTAATTGATTAAACTATGGTGAAAGTTTATATAATAAAATTTGAAATAAAAATTTAATATTTGGAATACGTCTATTTAAACATATCAAATGGTAAATTTTCACTAGAAATTATGGAAGTTTATTTTCTTGTGTAGTTTTTTAAATTCAAATCAGTCAATATTTAATGATAATAAAATATTTTCCAAAGTTGAATATTTTTACATAATAAATTTGTAAATCATCTTCTCAGTGAGATGTCATATTTCATTTCTTCAAATTTCGACTGTTATTGGTTTGCTTATCTTGTTTTTAGCGAATTGGCAGCATTTTCGGTACCGGTTATCAACCTTTGATCGGAAGATCGTAGCACAGATATCTATATATTGTTTTGATTATCTTATTGTGTGATCTCTACAGTTTATTCATTTGTGCAGTTTCATGTCCGACTCGCGACGAAATCTGCGGAAACAGTAATTATACTGTTTACCATTTCATGTCTTTTGAGTTTTGAGTCCATTTAGGTTTCACGTGAATAACTAACAACCGCTTCTTTTATTATTTTCATTAATTTCAACTTTGATTTTTCCTATACCCATCTATTCACTAGAATCTTTGGTTCGTTTATTTTATTCGGTTCAATTAATTTCAATTATGAACGAAAAATATATATAAAGTCTATAATGCTTCCTGCTTTGTTCTTCTTCCCCCTCACGCAACTCCTCTGTTCCACAGCCTTCCTTTCTCCTTTTCAAGCCTGTTTATATTTAACATTCCAAAGAATTCAACTAACCTTCTTCCCACCTACAGCGTGAACAACCTTGTTACCTGGCATCTTCTTCATGTATATATGTGGGCTGGAGAACATATATATAAAGCTTGCTGGCTGCTTGTCATCTATAGGAAAGGTAAAACTATATATACAATATATTTGGGTTATTAGTTTAAACTAGATTTTTGCTTTGTTTTGTTTTATAATAACCTATATTATGTTAAATAAATAATGTTGTCTTTAACCTTGTTTTCCAGAAAAGAAAGAAAAAGAAAAAGAAATATATATATATATATATATATATATATATATATATATATATTGATCTGACTATATATATTTTGATATGCATATGTTGTTGGTTTTAAAAAGATATTGTATATATGATTTTTTTTCTCTAGAAGTTTTCGAATACGATATACATAAGTAATTTGATTTCTTATAAATATATAGATATTATATGTATGTAAGTTTTATATATGTGTGTTCATATTCACTGGATATTACTTTATACGTGTACAGTAGGTATAAATATATAGATTATCTGACCATTTTATATAAGCCATATTATTATATATATATATATATATAAGTAGGCATATTACATTCTGTGGGATTTTGAATATATACATAACAATTGGTTTCAAAAACAGCTTATATATATATATATATGCATGTATGGTTTGACTTATATATATAGTATAATAATTTGGGTCTGTTGCTTATACATTATAAGTTGTATGTGTATCATAGTTTCATGCTTTATAAACATAGGCTACTGTATGTAAATGTGCTAGCTTCAGGTCTGATTGTTTGTAACATCCCGTCTTTTTGTACGCTTTAAATCAATAATAAACCACACACGTCAGACTTAGACCATACAAAAGGGCGAATTGTTATTGGGATATATAAGAAAACAGAGAAAGAAATAAAACAAAACAGAATCTCACAATGGAATGGCAAAATATAATAATCAAACAACAGTTCATGAAGCTGTTTTACAAAACGTTTGATTATACTTATACAACACATATCAAAGTTACACATACCAGAGAATAATAAATAATGCAGCGAAATAATATGAATGTAGTGGAACAATAAAATAAATAATAGTAATACAATCTTCGTCTTCGTCCTCCAAAAATAAAGTCTTCGAATCCTGAAATGCTCAGACTGACCCGAGCGAATTGAAAAGACAAAACACTCGAGTCAAAACTAAAAGATCTTATGTAAGTAAAATCAACGGAAAAATATTAGTGGAACGGTGTCAGAGATGTTTACCAGATTTGACATCTCCTATCCAGTGTCTAACGTGAGTGTATTAACTTAAGAGATGCTTGGGATTCACATCCCTTAAGGATCTGTTAAACTCTCTACTATGTAGTAATATACGCTGTTATAATAGTATCCACAGTAAAGTATAATATAAATTAAAATAGCGTTAAGGCTTTACATTTTCCACCTTAACCACTTTTATATTCCCATAGTCTATACAGTAACGTAATCTCCCCCACTAGGCGTCGTCAAAGGGCACTCCATAGGTATGGTACAATACCAAAATCATGTAAGGCACGCTAGGGTAGGTGACACGGCACAACTAGGCAATGCTAGGGTTGATATACCAATTACGCTTCCGGACCGATGGTAACGCGTAGCAGCTACTACCGCCCACCTTGAGCCACACCCCCAAAATCAAAAGGGCTCCAATCAATCATAAAGTAATAGAATGGTATCGAAGGAGTGTGTCCGATAAATGATGCTACCTTCTTAGCCCGTCAATCTCTCATGTTTTAGCCATCTTATGCCAATTCACGGCAGTTGGGTCCACGTATATACCTCAAAGGAATGCCGCCACCATCCTACTTTATTCTCGAATCTCCACCGCGTACATGGTTGTTAAAGTCGCTTTTAGAGTTGGCAGAAAGTATGACAACTTCCGATCCCGGTCTCTTTAACAACCAAACGTTATTATAACACTGCGGTCCTTTCAAAATAATTTATACTCCAAAACCAGAATATAGTATCCATTTCAAAGCTATATAAATATGATATCATTTCCACTTCAAAAACCAAATCAATATGATATCATTTTTATAAAACCCAAATCAATATAATATCATTTTATTTCAAATATATCCTTTTCCCCAAAATCATAGCACTTTCAAAGTTATAACATTTTGAAATCAAACCCTTAAAATATAACACTTTCAAGTCATAATACTTTGAATCTCATAACTTTGAAACATAAATACACCACGTAAATGGCTTAAATATTAAATTACTTTATATAATAAGATAGCTTCTTCAATTTCACAAATCAATTCCAAATACAGATTTGAATCCCCAAATAAACTGTTTCAATTTCCATATATTTCAAAGCTTTACAAATTCCACCATTTCAAAACTAATTCTTTGATAATTCCATATATATATTTATACCAAATTCAATTACTTTTATTTAGATTTGAAATGTTTACTTAATAAATCCAATATCATTTAAGTAAAACTTTTAAACTTTAAATAACTGGGTATTCTTTCAATTTATTTAACTTGATATATTCATTTAAATCAACTTGATATTCATTTAAATCACTCCAAACCAAAATCAAGTTATAAAAATCATACCCTTTAAAACCTCAATTTTTTTAATTTTTTTTTTAAATTTCAAATCAAATTTATTCGAGTATAATTCTTAAAAAATTTAATTCCAAATCAGTCTCATATTTATCTTCCAACCTTAATTTTATTTAAGTCATTATAAACTCTATATACAACATAATTTAAACAGATACTTAACCATATTATATAAAACAATCAAACTTTTTTATTTGGCTTATTTTATATTTTAAAAAAAATTACACATAGTTAAAAATCTATAATAAAATAATATTTATATAACATCTGAAATCAATATTTATATAACCCATATATTTCTTTACAAAACCATAGAAAACATTTCAAAAAAAATATATATAGACCGCGGTGTCTGTGTAAAATTTTCTATCATATGTTCAAGTGATACGGATATTTATCATTTCAATCCGTAATTTAAAACAGAAATAGGGTTATATATCATTTCAAACTGCAATCCCGAATGAAAAAAAATATCCATAACAACTTGCAGTTTATAACAATATAAAATACAACATCCATTCATCCAATATTAATCATCAAACATTTATCACATTCATCATCCAATTCAATCAATAACATCAATATATAACAGATAATAAATAACAGGTATTTACTGGCAATTTATATTCAGTATTAAATTAAATAACTGTTTAACTGGCAATTTATATGCAAAATATAAATTAAATAACAATTTAATTCAATAAATTCAATTTAACTAAGATGATGATTAAAAATATGCCAAACAGACATAAATAAATTTCTAATTACATTATAAACCAGTTTAACAAACATAAAAATTTTAGAAGTTGTGAGTGGGTTAAAACACTCACCTTTTGAATTTAAATTGAATTTAAATCAAATTTAAACCAAAAATTCAAATAGTCTCAGAATCCATCCAAAACCCTGTCAAAATGTCCGTAATTTAGATACGATCACAATGAAAGAAACCACGCATGAATTGGACCTCGTATGCAAAAGTTATGCGATTCAGAACATTTTAATTTCCAAAATAAAATAAAATAAATCAAAGTAAACAAACCCACCTCTACCACATCACGTGCACGGTTCCTAGCAAACCCTAACATCTTGTTCGATCACGATACTTGAAGCCGCCGCTCCTTCATACGCTAGCGCCGCACCTACGACCACTACCACGTCGCAGTTGCTCCCCTCGACCGTCGATCACCTCCAGAGTTGCACCTCCGACGTCGAGCGATGTTGCAAATAACCCTGCCACCGCCCCCTTTGGTTAATGCTATTCGAATTTTGGTGACAAATCCAAATGTTGATTCCACCTATAAACCATACCGATGAGCAACACTCGTCAATCTCTACCTGACGGTAACCTTAAATTGACGATCATGCGCACTTGATCGCGACACAATGAACGGCCACGAAGAAACCATCGATTTCTGAACAAACGATGATTCAAATTGGAAACCAAATTATGGATCTGAGACATGCTCATCGAGAGCTTCAGATTGATATATAATTCGATAGATATTGAAGAGTCTGAATTTCGAAGTAGAAATTTTTGATTTGCAATTGACGGTGAAATTTAGAGTTTGTCTGCATTGAAAAGATGAGCAATTGGAATTGTACGTATAGAAAATGAACATAAGAAATAGGCTATGGTTTATAGCCGGATATATATAGGCAGAACAAAATGTAACAGATGGGCTCGATCGAATTTGGTTTTTGAACGATAAATGGCCCAAAAAGCCCATTTCAACACCGGAACGAAATTTGGTCAACCCACATATCAAAATAGATGTTTTATAATATTTTAATATCAATGAAACAGGTTTTAAGTCCAAATTCCATTGTATGAAGAAGTCATGCTAGAATCAAGTTATTTCAAATTGATTTCAATTAATTGATTTCAATTAATTGATTTCGAGTCCGTACGATCAAATGACAAGCCCGATCGCTATAAAACTTGAAATCCTACAATAATTCACCATTATGGATCCGATGAAACTGGTTTCGCCGAAATCCGAGTCAGTGGCCAAAATGGCTATTTTCTAGTTAATTAAATAAATTAATAATTGATTAATTAAATCAAGTTTTCAATTTCAACTCTTTAATTAACAAATTTCATCATTTTTAAATTTCTTAATCATTTATGTTAATTTAACCAAATTTAGTTTTCAATTTAGAGTTGAGCAATTTTAGTGTTAGCCATAATTTCATTAAATTTCATTTAATTGCAATTAATCCATTTATTAAGTTTTTCCAATAAATTAATAAATCGTGACTTCCACTCTTTTCGTCCTACAAATTGTCGTATTATGAATAAAATTAACATTATTTTCGATTATTACTTTAATTTACATTAACATAAATTTAGATTTACTGCAATTGATTACCAAAGTTTGTTTAACACATTAAATAAATAAACAACCTATATTAATTGTCACATGTTTGCTTTTAATTGAATTTATAAGTTTGTTACTTACCAACATAGGTTATAACCATATATAACACTAATTTTATCCCTTTACTATTTATGATACCCCTGCATTACATACTTCAATATTTCCGTTCGCTTATCTTATATTGAATTCATAACCAAGTTGTGACATTTTTTTCAATTAACATGAAAGTCCATTCAATTTATTACTAATTTACTTACATGAACACTATTACACTTTATTTTGGTTATTATTTCATACATAGATCACAAGTTTTCATTTCTTTCAATATTAATTTACTAAAATCTCGTTTTATTAACAAATTTAATCATTAAAATTTTACTGGTCGTTACATTGTTTATGTATATAAATCAATATAAGATGTGTAGAATATGTTTGGCCGCTTATACGTAAGTTTACATAAGGCATAAATGATCAAATTGGTTTACACACACACACACATATATATATATATATCATAATAAATTTTTTATATACAATGGTAAGTAATTCTTACATATATAATGAAAGCATCTATTATATGCATTTGTACTTATCTGCTAACAGTTGGTCTATAAGATGTTGCATATTACTGTTTACTTATATTTATATATATAATAGTAATACTATATATAGACTATATTTTACATGTGTTTAAATTTTATATATAGGTTATATATTTATGTTAATGTGTTTAGGCTTGTTTGTATACGTATGTTTATACAATGGAAGGCCTATCCTCTTCTTACTATAAAATGCTTATTTCTTTTCTATGTTTACAGTTTACATCAGCTAACTTTTGGATCTAATATATATTAATTTTTAAATATAGTTATATTTTTTATTTTAAAATTATATATAATATGAGAACTGTATACTTGATTTTTAACCGTGCTTGTTTCAATACATATATTATTTTAAAGTATATGATATGTTTAAAGTAAAACAATATTGATTTTATAAAATAATAAAGTATATTTTGTTCAATTATATCAAGATGGTTCTGATTCATTTTCATCAATTCTTATCTATCAGCTCTATTCATGCGAATCTTGCTTTGCTTTCGGAATTCGTGCTGGAATTCGTAACTCATTCTATTGTCGAATTTCTCTAGCCTCGAAAGGTGAGCAATCACTCACGATTAATGTTCTTATATTTATTAAATTTGATTTCAATTGAAGCGACAAATGAAATATGTTGCAGTTAGTTATTTGCATTTATATATATATGCAGTTATCTGTGTATGTTCACCTGTGACATCTGATACCATTATCTATTATTTATATTGATGATATATGTCTATTATATTATTATCATATCTGTTATCACTCTGCAACTTCCCTATTAGTATAGAATTCACTATGGGTTGAAATGATACATACCCGAACGATCTGTAGAATAGGAGAAAATCATTATAGGTTGAAATTATAAACCCAAGCGATTTTCATTGAATTGAATTTGGGATTGTGAGTTGAAATGATATATATCCATATATATTTAAATTACAGATTGAAATGATAAATATCTGTATCACTCGACTATATAATAGAAAATTTTATGCAGATGCCGTTGGTCTATATATAAATATTTTGAAAATGGTTTCTACGGTTTTGGAAAGAATATATGGTTTAATAAATATGGATTTTTTCCAGATATTATTTGTATATTTGGAAATGATTTCCAAGGTTTTGAATTTGAATTTATTTAAGAATTAGACTCAAATAAGTTTGATTTGAAATTTATTAAATTTGGCATTTTAAAGATATGATTTTATTACTTAATTTTTTGTTAAAAGTGATTTAGATGAGTATTTCAAATTTACATAAATTGAAATGGTATATTTAGTTTATTTAAATTTGAAATTTGAAGTTTTATTTAAATGTTATTTGAAAGATTAAGTAAATATTTAAAATGTAAATAATAGTAAAGTGAATTTTATTTATATGGAATTATCAAATCTTATTTTGAATGTTTGAATACTTAAAGCTTTGAAAATATTGAAGTTGAAATGGTTTATTTGTGGTTAAAAATCAATATTTGAAATCGATATAGTTTGAAATGGTATATTGAGAAACTAAAATAAATTGATGATTTGAGATTGGATTAAATTTGAATTTTGGAATTCGAATTGATTTGGAATCGATTTATGAAATTTAAGGAAACTATTTTGTTGGATAAAGTATTTTTAAATTATATTTAAAGCTATCTTATATTTTATTTAGTAAATTATTTTAATATAAATCATTTTTAATATAAACTACTTTATTATATATATACACACACACTATTTTAACATCTAAACTATCTAAGTGGTGGAAGTTATGTTTTCAAAGTTATGAATTTCAAAGTATTACATTTTGAAAGTGTTATAATTTCAAGTGTTTGATTTCGAAAGTGTTATAACTTTGGAAATGTTATGATTTTTGGGAATAGATATATTTGAAATGGAAATGATATCTTATTTGGTTTTGAAATGGAAATGTGTAACAGCCCGCGAATCCGTACCCCTTGAGCCAACACTATTCTACAACAATCAACTCAAGTTGCACAGAAATACGAACCATTTGGTTAAAGAAGAAGAGGTGGAAGGAGAGAAAATAGAAAATCACATCAGAATCTAACCATCGCAAAGGAATAAAATATAATAGATAATCAATTATCTTTACTCAAAATCAAATATATCTGTTTATATATTACATCATCAGAGTACATCAATCACAACTTAGTAATATCAAACAACTGGATACACAACTACTTAGCACAGCGGAATATATATATATATAAAAGTACGGGAGTACGTATTGTCATCCAGCTCGACTCCTGAGCTCCACAGCATCAAATCCTCTATCCTATAATACTCGGTCTGACCTGAGCGTTACAATTAAATAACACCCGAGTCAGTCTGGAATACCAGCGTGAGAAAATCACACTCAATTTATTATTAAAGTATCCAAAAATCCTTTGAAAACAAAAGCATCTCGTAAGACCACGCCACAAATAAACATGTCGGGTTTTTACCTTACGATAGCTAAAACATTTTTATAAAAATCCTCTGATATCATAATAGGGTCTATATACAAATACTTATAAAATAGCCGAAATTGTTACATTATTAAATTCCAGCTGCTAGCCACAGAGTGGGTAATACAAACAAAACTCGTACAAGGCTCGTAGGGAGAATGGATTACCAACTAATGACTAGGTACTGGGGTACCACCCGTCGTAGTACGTGGCCTAGATCATAGTACCGAGGAGTACGCCCGCTCCCCTGCAACACAAGACCGGGACTACCCCATACTGGATAATCCAAAGTGAGATCACCCCGCGGTTGGGATCAGCAACCGTCTACTAAGCCGAAATAAAAAGGGACTTCTAGACAGGGATGACCTCACCCTGCTTGGGTGCTATCCACCTAGCCTTGCTGCATAACCCCTAATTTTCAGTCATTCCCATTTGATGAGGCTTGAGGCTAAGCGTTACCTTTTTAGAACATATCCCTTAGATTGCCCATCGTCCACCTGACGATGTTTCGCAAGCATTCATCCATACAAGTCCGTCTCGGGTCCGAACGGAACCGAAGGCACTATTCCTACTACATCCATTTTGGAAATATCCTCAGAATTAGTAGCTACTAGCACTTGCACTTCACTGCTCCATCTTCGAATCCAAACTCTTTTCCACGAAACGTACAAACCGGATCGAAATGGTTTTCGAGAAATAAATCTCGATCCCAGTCTCTTCGAAATGATCAATGCATTTGGCCAATATTGATAGTCGGTTATTTAACTATCAATTAATATTCACAAACAACCATCCAAAAATAAATAATTTTCCAAATTATTTATTAAACTCAAGATATCTTTACAAGATATATTCTCACTTTTCAAACCCTTTTGAAAACGGTTTTCAAAACTATCTTCCTTTTCTCAATAAATTTCCCAAATATTTTCTATTTCTTCTGAAATTACCAAGTACAAAACTTTAGATTTTTAAAATAATTAAAAACGCTTACTTTGAAATATACTTTAAAATATTTAAGTTAAAACTACTTCAATAATTTGTTAAAAATACATACCATATGAACATTTGAAAATAATGTTACTTTTAAATATAAAACTAAGTTTTCACTTTTTAAAACAAAACATTAACTCATCCTTTAAATAATTATTACAATAATAAATTTTAAAAAATATTTACTTTAGAATTTTAATCGTTCAGAAATAATAAATTTTCTAAAACATGATTGTTAAACAACATTAAACTTTTATCTTATATTTAAAAATTTACTACTTGGCTATCCAGAGAAATATACTTCTCTTTACAACCCTTAAAAATAAATCACTATTTATATTTAAACAATTTTTTTCTCACTCCTTTAATAAATTCCCACCTTGAATTTATTCTTCCAAATATCCAATTTCAAACACTTAAATCAATTTCCAAATTGATTTCCAATTTACTTCATTTATTCAAAAATCCTTTAATTTCATATTTTATTCCTTAATTATGATTTAAAATACTTTTAATTGAAATACCAATTTAGATTTCTCAGTTTACTTCTTATTCCTTTAGATAAATTTAAAACTTTAAGTTTTAAAATAATTCTTTATTCATTTAAATTAATATCACATAATTTTACAATTGATTAATTACTATTTACTCAAATCCTTTTCTTTTCATACTCGAAGTTATTTATTAGTATTTAACCTACTTCCGTTTCTTTTTCAATTCATTCTTAATTTATTAAATTTTCTAAGATTATTTCGTTTACAAATTTACTTCCTTTATTTTCTTTCCAAAACCCAATTTATATATTTTTGGTAATTCATTATACCCAAATATATCCACTCAAATCATAACATTCAATATTCCAATATATTTATCATAGAATATCAAGTAATCACAACAGAGAATATTAAATAATAAATGTTGAGGGGTCCAGTTGGATCCCTCTAACCTGTTTTCCCTGCATCCACAGATGTTAGTACAATAATATGCCAATTCCAGAATATACCATACTATAGCACATCAATCAATTTCAACCATTCAAACAATTATTTAAATTCAATCATTTAAATTTTAATTTAAATTAACTGAGTGAGATTAACTCACCTTTGCTTTATATTTGCAATCCACTTCCTTCTTGACTCGATTTCCTCGGTTTGAGACCTTGTATAACAATTATATGATTTTATCAATATTCCAACAATTTGAATAATTAATTTCCATTTGACAAACTTAATTTAATTAACTAATAATTTATTTTAACTAATTATTTCCTTTTAAAAACCTTTTAGTAGTTACGATTAATTAAATAAATAAATTGAACCAATTCATCATTTTATTAATTTAAAATAATTAGTAATGTAAATTTGTATACGCATATTTATTTTCTTTAGTACTCATATACATATATAAAATAATCTATATGTGTTGCACAAAAATCTAATTTATATATATACTTCACAATCTTTTATATAAAAGAACTATTTTCAAACTTTATCTACATACATATTTTCTCTCTGTTTACCTGAAATAAAAATAAACATGGTATATATTTTCCTGTTATCCTATATATATAAGGAAATCTAGATTTATAGAAACGGTTCAGCTCTTAAAATCACTATTTTCCCTAATTTTTATATTTATTTTACCCAGTATTTCATTTCTAACCTTAATGTAAAAATTACTGTTTATCTACACTATACATACATATATACATTTAAACTAAATTTTATTGAAAATTAAAAACAAAAGTCACAAATCTTACAGCGAAGGTGAACCAGATCTCTCGAACGTGACTCTACCTATTATCGAACTCGAGCTAACCTCGACATCACCAGCACATGCGCGGCGACTTCCCACAACCTCCAAATCAAGGTCGATCAGTGCGGCCACAACCCCAAGCCCTAATTGCGGCCAACCCAAAATTGCACAGCGTCAAGTTCCTCACTCGCTCCACTTGCACGCGCGCGTACGCGTCCCATCGCCCACGGTACGCCGCTTAACCCAGCGACAAACCCTCCTTCGCATGGCCAGTCGCGACATCTCGAGGCCGCATACCCCTCCCTTCTACCATTCAAACCCCTCGATTCTTGATAGGTTTGTATGCAATGAAAGGAGTTCGATTTAAGGGAGGCCATTTTTTTCGATCTGGGTTTTGCTTTCTTTTATTTGATTTGATTCGGCTGTTCAAAGAAGAAGGGGGACGCGATGTATATAGATGGAAGGTCAATTCACAGTGAAGGATAACGATAGAGACAGGCAAGGTCTGCTTATAGGGTGGCTAAAGGATTTGTAATTTTATATTTTTATATCCAAAATATCCCGTGGTCCAAATTCTAAACCCCAAACTCCAATTTATATGCAACGACCGACGTTCCTAGCATTATATCGCTAATCTGAACATGCTGGAATAGGTTTCGAGGTCTAGCTCGACCATATGAGGAAGATAGCTTTTTGGATCTAGTTATTTAATATTAGATTTCGATATAAATTCAGCGTGTTTACCTATCGTACGCTCACACAATAAATCCAACTTCTACGAAAATTGAAATTCGGTAATAATACAATATTACGGATCTAATGGAACTGGTTTCGTCGAAATCCGAGACTGTGCCTCGGACGGCTATTTGTAAATTTATTTAAACGATGTATTTTTAAAATTGAACAAGACATTTTGAAATTCCATTTTAAAAGTTCTATTATCTTCAGTATTATCAATGTAAATTTTCCAAGCCTTTAAATTATTTTTAACCAGCTTAAAATACCAAATTTACTATTTTATCCAACTTCAAATAACTTAATTGAATAGTTAAATTGACCAATAAATAGTGATATTTGAAATTCAAGTTGAAAACTAACCTTTGAACATTTAAAATTAATTAAATATTCTCATTTCAAATATTCAAAAATTTCGGGTTGTCACATTCCTCCCCCCTTAAAAGAATTTTGTCCCCGAAATTACTAGTTAGGAAGAATGGTCAAATACCCATTACTATTTTCCAAAACCAAACTGTTCAACATCCTATCCACTGTCTTCTTATAAAAGACCCATTACCATTTTTACTAATCTTTCCCAACTTTCCCATAGTTTCAAACAATATTACTTACTCAATCATTCAAATTTAAAATTATCAGAATTTTCTCAAAAATTTTCTAACTCTCTAAATTTCCGAAAATTTTTACCAACGTCTCCTTTGCGCGGCTAGCTCGGTACAACTACAAAATGGCTCTACGGCCTCCCAAATCTCAAAAAGAAACAAAAGCCAAGTGGCTAGATCCAAAAACCCAATCAAATTTCATACAGAAATTTTAAACACATACCTTTTTGGCGAGCAATTCTAATTTATTTTCAGAAATCAAAACCAATTTTCCTTTCCCTTTTTCATACCTGCATATCCTGTTTAACAATAATATCCAATCACAACATTCAAAAACCTTTATTTGACTTCTTTCCAAAATTTCAATGTTCATTCCATTTAAGCCCGTACGATGTACCTATATCATCCGTACGTAATACCAAATCTGATCGCTCACTCGATCACATAATTTCACTTCCGAACTAGTATCGTCCACTCGACTTCCTAGTGCGGACTCAGATCTGGTTTCCTGATTAGAAATCGTCATTCTCCTTGCATAGCTGTAAATTATGATAGAGAATTTACAAAATCAATCAAAATTCCATATCTAGGTTCGCCGTCGAAAATCGAGTGAAAAATCCTAACTCGGATCGATATAACTATCTCGAAACTCTATGCCCGAATCTGGATCAAATAGCTATGCGAATAAAATAATATACATACATCCTACGTATTTGCCCCAATTGCTTATCAATTATATCCATTTCTTTTTATTCACATTTATTTTGATTGTTATTCACTTATACCCACTTTCCCTTGTCACAACTTCCAGTTTTAATCTTCATTCAATTATTCACTTAGTATATTTCCAATGCCAACTTACTTAAGAATTTCACCTTCATTTCTTAAATTCAATATAAATATTTTATATACCTCTTGAATTTGTTTTCACTTCACTACTGGAGTTTATATCCATTTTACTCAATTGCCTTTACAATTCCATAAAAATTTCAATTTGCTCCACTTTATTAAATAATTTCAAATATAAATACTTCTTCCCAATTTTACTTGAGTTTAATTCCCCTTCCAATTCAAAATATTGAGTTCAATTCATCTTATTTCAAATAATATTCGATTAATCATTCCTTAAATTAATTTAACTTACAAATTTGTTTTTATATCTCAAATAAAAGTTTGTTTGCAAACTTTTCTATCTTTAATTTCTTTGAACAATATCTTCAATTCATCTTACTTTACTTATACTATTTAAATTAGATTTCAATATTCAGTTGTAATTCTATCTGCTTACAAATTTTAATTCATTTGTCGTTAGTGAAAATTTTCAAAACATTCAAAAAAATTCGAACTCCCAAAATTTTCGAAAAATTTTGGCGGAGTCCTCCTTGTACGGAGGAGCTTCTGCAATTTGACAATAGATATAAATATATATACATCGACCCACACGGTCGGAAAATAGAAAAAAAGTTCATATTTCCTATTTGTATTGCGTAGGCATACCTTATTTAGCATTTTAAAGCAAGCAGCTGTTTATTTAAGCAATTAGCGCAGTCAAAACCAGTCAAACGGCTTCCAAAAACTGTAATTACTCAATTTAAACATGCCAGTGTCAAATATACAAAGTTTATTAACATTTCACTTTATTATAAATAATAAAACATGGATTCTATAAACAGTGCATATTATCTTCTTCCATAAGCACATATGAAATATTACGACACTTATTTTGAATGCTTCCAAACAATATTCAAACCATCCTGTTCAATTTTGAATGATTTCACAACTCTCTTACTTAACTTAAATTCATTTTAAATCCAAGCCAACTCATTTAAATTGATTTAAATTCAAAAGCAATCTAACTCCCATTTTATTTGAAGTCAAATTCTCATTAATATAACTTATGTTAATTAACTCAAATACTAATTTCATTTCATTTACCAAACAAGTTTTATTTAAAATTATTTCATAAAACTCGACACCACCATATCTCAAATTTACTTAAGTCAAGCTTTTATTCAGATATTACTTAAGTTATTTTATTTTCCGTCAAGTTATATCAACTTTAAAACTCAAGTTATATATATATTTTATAAGCACTTTCCAATTTAAATTCTTAATTTTATTTCAATTACCAACCAATTTCATCTACTAACTAATTTAAATTAGTTTATTCAGTCAACCATTTTGAATTTATACTTCCAATTATATTCAATTCACCGACAACCCAAGCTGAATTCATTTACACTTCATTGCTTATATTCAATTTATTTTTCATCCAAACAGGCTCATATTTATTTCAATTGATTCAAAAACCAATTTTATTGGCTACTGTTAATCCATAGAATTTATATAATCTCGTTTACGTCAAACGATAATTATTTTTATGCAAGTTCAGTGATATTTACTTAAAAGAATGTCCATTCCTGTTTAATTTGAATTGATACGAATTCAATCCATACTTGATTTGATTTCATTTTAATTGATTCCATTCAATTTATTTTACATTCTATATCCTCATTCATTTTATTTGAATTCATTTATTTATCTTAGAACATTTCATATTGGTTGCATCAAATACTCGTTTCATAATTTATTTGCAAACTAAACATTTGCCACATTAAATTGGTATTCGACTTTCATTTAACCAATTCAAGTTTCATCTCCATATTTCATTACCAATTAATTATTAGTTTGTTTATTCAAGGTTTATTCCCAATATTTTATTTTTATCTCAGACCCACTTTAACTATTTTGTTGGAGGTTAATTTATTTTATAATTTAAGTTTTGAATTTTTCATTCACTTCCCAATATTCAAATCAATTTTACTTTGGCTTATTTATTTCACTTCAAAATTTTATAAGTCACAAACTTATTCATTTTCATACTTTCATCAATGGACACTCAATCCCATTCACGTTTTACCTTTAACTCGGAATTATACATTTATTAGCCAATATTTTTTTTATTATTCCATAAAAATTTAAAATAAGATTTCAGAGTTTAAACAGTTTCCCAAAATTTCAAAATCATTTTTGAAAACAGCCACATCCAAAATCCTTTGGCAAATTCAATTATCCCTTTGAATTTCAAAACCAAACCCAGTTCGCAAACAATCCCAATTTAAAATATTCAAGTAGCAATTCCTCTCTTGGAAACTCGAAAATGAACATCGATGATGTCGCGATCATCATCGGAATTATTTCCCAGCGACCGAAAGAGTTTAGTGCTTTTATCTCTTTAACAACATTTCAATATTTTTAATTTCCAAATCTCTCAAAATTTCAAAATTAACCCAAAAATATTTCCAAAATATTAATATTATTCCTCCAAACCTTTTCGAAACCGTTTTCAAACCCAAAAGAATTTAAACTTTTCCCAAAAATTCCAAATTGCAATTCCTTTAAATCTATATTCAAACATTCTCTAGAATTTTATCTCATTTCAATTTCAAATGGTTCTCTGGAATTCTATTTCAAAATTATAATCACCATTATAGTTTACATTAACAAATCTCATTTGTATATGAAGTTCATTTCAATTTATAAATTACATTTATAGTCTATATTTCAAATTCCATTTTGTTTTATAAATTTATTCTTCAACTTTGGTTATAAGTTTTCAACTTCTTATTCAATTTCTACATAATAGTGTTAATAATTTAATATTATCCTTCCCTAAAAATCGAGCATCCAAATACTATAATACTTCATAAAAATTATATCGTTTTTATATACAAAAATAATTTGGATAAAATTATTTCATTTACCCTACTTTAAAACAATACTACGTCGAATTGTTCTATTCAAGTGTTTAGAGATCCCTATCAATAACGTTAATTACTCGTATTGACCAGAATCCATAAACTACTCAATAAAACAATCAACACAATATAAAATAATTTTATATTCACTAACAAATACGCGCTCATATCTATTAATACGCTCAAACTCAGTCTAGAGTACTATTGACTCTATTTCAATGAGTAATTCCCACCAGAGCCAAGGTTATCACCAACCTAAGCTCTCATACCAAGTGTAAGAGTCCGCGAATCCGTACCCCTTGATTCAACACTATTCTACAGCAATCAACTCAAGTTTCACAGAAATATGAACCATTTGGTTGAAGAAGAAGAGGAAGAAGGAGAGAAATAGAAAATAAAATCAGAATCTAATCATCGCAGCGGAATAAAATATAATAGATAATAAATGATCTTTACTCAAAGTCAAATATACCTGTTTATATATTACAACTTCAGAGTACATCAATCACAGCTCAACAATATCATACAACTGGATACACAACTACTCAGCACAGCGGAATATATATATAAACATGTACGGGAGTACTTATTGTCATCCAGCTCGACTCCTGAGCTCCACAGCATCAAATCATGTATCCTATAATACTCGGTCTGACCTGAGCATTACAATTAAATAACACCCGAGTTAGTCTGGAATACCAGTGTCAGAAAATCACACTCAATTTATTATTAAAGTTTCCAAAAATCCTTTGAAAACAAAAGCATCTCGTAAGACCATGCCATAAATAAGCATGTCGAGTTTTTACCTTATGATAGCTAAAACATTTTTATAAAAATCCTCTTATATCATAATAGTGTCTATATACAAATACTTATAAAATAGCCGAAATTGTTACATTATTAAATTCCAGCTACTAGCCAGAGTGGGTAATACAAACAAAACTCGTACAAGGCTCGTAGGGAGAATGGATTTCCAACTAACGACTAGGCACTGGGGTACCACCTGTCACATTACGTGGCCTAGATCACAGTAACGAGGAGTACGCCCGCTCCCTTGCAACACAAGACCGGGACTACCCTTTACTGGATAATCCCGAGTGAGATCACCCCGCGGTTGGGATCGGCAACCGCCCACTAAGCCGAAATAAAAAGGGACATCTAGACAGGGATGACCTCACCCTGCTTGGGTGCTACCCACCTAGCCTTTCTGCATAACCCCTGATTTTTAGTCATTCCCATTTGATGGGGCTTGAGGCTAAGCGTTACCTTTTTAAAACATATCCCTTAGAATGCCCATCGTCCACCTGACGATGTTTCGCAAGCATTCATCCATACAAGTCTGTCCCGGGTCCGAACGGAACCGAAGGCACTATTCCTACTACATCCATTTTGGAAATATCCTCAGGATTAGTAGCGACTAGCCATTGCACTCCACTGCTCCATCTTCGAATCCAAACTCGTTTCCACGAAACTTACAAACTGGATCGAAGTTGTTTTCGAGAAATAAATCTCGATCCCAGTCTCTTCGAAACGATCAACGCATTTGGCCAATATTGATAGTCAGTTATTTAACTATCAATTAATATTCACAAACAACCATCGAACAATAAATAATTTTCCAAATTATTTATTAACCTCAAAATATCTTTACAAGATATATTTTCACTTTTCAAACCCTTTTGAAAACTGTTTTCAAAACTATCTTCCTTTTCTGAATAAATTTTCCAAATACTTTCTATTTCTTCTGAAATTACCAAGCACAGAACTTTAGTTTTTTAAAATAATTAAAAACGCTTACTTTGAAATATACTTTAAAATATTTAAGTTAAAACTACTTCAATAATTTGTTAAAAATACATACTATATGAATATTTGAAAATAATGTTACTTTATAAATAAAAAACTAGGTTTTCACTTTTTAAAACAAAACACTAACTCATCCTTTAAATAATTATTACAATAATAAATTTTAAAAAATATTTACTTTAGAATTTTAAACGTTCAGAAATAATAAATTTTCTAAAACATGCTTGTTAGACAATATTAAACTTTTATCTTATATTTAAAATTTTACTTAAAACGTACTTCGCTATCCAGAGAAAAATACTTCTCTTCATAACCCTTAAAAATAAATCACTATTTATTTTTAAACAATTTTTTTCTCACTCCTTTAATAAATTCCCACCTTGAATTTATTCTTCCAAATATCCAATTTCAAACACTTAAATCAATTTCCAAGTTGATTTCCAATTTACTTCATTTATTCAAAAATCCTTTAATTTTAGATTTTATTCCTTAATTACGATTTAAAATACTTTTAATTGAAATATCAGTTTAGATTTCTCAATTTACTTCTTATTCCTTTAGATAAATTTAAAACTTTAAGTTTTAAAATAATTCTTTATTCATTTAAATTAATATCACATAATTTTACAATTCATTAATTACTGTTTACTCAAATCCTTTTCTTTTCATACTCGAAGTTATATATTAGAATTTAACTACTTCCATTTCTTTTTCAATTCATTCTTAATTTATTAAATTTTCTAAGATTATTTCGTTTACAAATTTACTTCCTTTATTTTCTTTCCAAAACCCAATTTATATATTTTTGGTAATTCATTATACCCAAATTTATCCACTCAAATCATAACATTCAATATTCCAATATATTCATCATAGAATATCAAGTAATCACAACAGAGAATATTAAAAAATAAATGTTGAGGGGTCCAGTTGGATCCCCCAACCTGTTTTCCCTGCATCCACAAATGTTAGTACAATAATATGCCAATTCCAAAATATACCATACTATAGCACATCAATCAATTTCAACCATTCAAATAATTATTTAAATTTAATCATTTAAATTTAAATTTAAATTAACTGAGTGAGATTAACTCACCTTTGCTTTATATTTGCAATCCACCTCCTTCTTGACTTGATTTTCTCGATTTGAGACCTTGTATAACAATTATATGATTTTATCAATATTCCAACAATTTGAATAATTAATTTCCATGTGATAAACTTAATTTAATTAACTAATAATTTATTTTAACTAATTATTTCCTTTTAAAAACCTTCTAGTGGTTACGATTAATTAAATAAATAAATTGAACCCATTCATCATTCTATTAATTTAAAATAACTAGTAATGTAAATATGTATATGCATATTTATTTTCTTTAGTACTCATATACATATACAAATAATCTATTTGTGTTGCACAAAAATCTAATTTATATATATACTTCACAATCTTTTATATATAAAAACTATTTTCAAACTTTATCTACATACCTATTTTCTCTCTGTTTACCTGAAATCAAAATAAACATGGGTATATATTTTCCTATTATCCTATATATATAAGGAAATCTAAATTTATAGAAACTGTTCAGCTCTTAAAATCACTATTTTCCCTAAGTTTTATATTTATTTTACCCAGTATTTCATTTCTAACCTTACTGTAAAAATTACAGTTTATCTACACTATACATAAATATATACATTTAAATTAAATTTTATTGAAAATTAAAAACAAAAGTCACAAATCTTACAACGAAGGTGAACCAGATCTCTCGAACGCGGCTCCACCTATGATCGAACTTGAGCGAACCTCGACATCACCAGCACGTGCGCGGCGACTACCCTCAACCACCAAATCAAGGTCGATCAGTGCGGCCACAACCCCAAGCCCTAATTACGACCAACCCAAAATTGCACAGCGTCAAGTTCCTCACTCGCTCCGCTTGCATGTGCGCGTACGCGTCCCATCGCCCACGGTACGCCGCTTAACCCAGTGACAAACCCTCCGTCGCATGGCCACTCGTGACATCTCGAGGCCGCATACCCCTCCCTTCCACCATTCAAACCCCTCGATTGTTGATAGGTTTGTATGCGATGAGAGGAGTTAGATTTAAGGGAGGCCATTTTTTTCGATCTGGGTTTCACTTTTTTTTTATTTGATTTGATTCGGCTGTTCAAAGAAGAAGGGGACACGATGTATATAGATGGAAGGTGACTTCACAGAGAAGGGTAACGATAGAGATAGGCTAGGTCTGCTTATAGGGTGGCTAAAGGATTTGAAATTTTATATTTTTATATCCAAAATATCCCGTGGTCCAAATTCTAAACCCCAAACTCCAATTTATATGCAACGACAGGCGTTCCTAGCGTTATATCGCTAATCTGAACACGTTGGAACAGGTTTCGAGGTCTAGCTCGACCATATAGGGAAGATAGCTTTTTGGATCCAGTTATTTAATATTAGATTTCGATATAAATTCAGCGCGTTTACCTATCGTACGCTCACACAATAACTCCAACGACTACGAAAATTGAAATCCGGTAATAATACAATATTACAGATCCAATGGAACTGGTTTCATCGAAATCCAAGATTGTGCCTCCGACGACTATTTTTAAATTTAATTTAAACGATATATTTTTAAATTGAACAAGACATTTTGAAATTCCATTTTAAAAGTTCCATTATCTTCAGTATTATCAATGTAAATTTTCCAAGCCTTTAAATTATTTTTAACCAGCTTAAAATACCAAATTTACTATTTTATCCAACTTTAAATAACTTAATTTAATAATTAAATTACCCAATAAATAGTGATATTTGAAATTCAAGTTGAAAATTAACCTTTGAACATTTAAAATTAATTAGATATTCCCATTTGAAATATTCAAAAATTCTGGGTCGTCACAAAATGATATCGTATTTGGTTTTGAAATGGAAAAGATATCGTATTGATATAGTTTTTAAATGGCAATGATATTTTGGTTTTAAAGTATAAACTATTTTGAAATGACCGCATTGTTATAATAAAGATTTTTTGTTAAGGAGACTGGGATCAGAAGATGTCATACTCTCTGCCAACTCTGAAAACCACTTTAACAACTATGTACGCGATGGAGATTCCAAAATGAAGTAGGATGGTGGCGACGTCCTGTTGAGGTATATACTTGGACCCAACTCCCATGAGTTGGCAAAAGGTGGCTAAAACAGGAGCGATTCTCGGGCCAATAAGGTAGCTCCTCTGATCAGACACATTCCTTCAATACTGTATTCTGACTTTTGATTGATTTGGTGGCCACATTTGATTTTTTTGATTTGGAAGTGTGTTCCGATGTGGGCGTTAGTGGCTGCTATGCATTACCACTAACCCGGATGCGTAACTGGTATATCTACCCTAGCATTGCCTTATTGTGCCGTCTCGTCTACCCTAGCATGCTTTGCTACAAGTTTGATTTGCGTTGTACCTATGGAGTATTCTATGGTGGCCTCCTGGTTTAGAGGTGCGATGGTACTGTATAGACCATTGGCACTATAAATGTGTTAAGGTGGAAAATGTAAGGCCTTAATGTATTTTTAAATAGTACACTTTACTTTAGACATTGTTATAATAGTGTATATTACTACATAGTAGATAGTTTAACAGATCCATAAAGGATGGATATCCCAAACATCCTTTGAGTGACTTGTTTTTCAGTTGTTATTTCACTTCAATTGGATTTATTGATATAAGAATGTTAATCCTGACTCGAGTGTTCTGTGTTTTTCTTTATGCTCGGGTCATACTGAGTGATACAGCTTTTGAGACTCACCTTTGGAGTTGGAGCTTCATTTGGAGATCTATCTACATCTTTTTAGCTTGCAGTTATTCAGTTGGTTACAGTGATGCATTCTGATCTTATATTTGACTATTGTATTTGAAACTATTGTACCCTATCTAACTCTGATATATATATATATAGCTTTATGAACTACTATTCATTTTGTTTCCGCTACATATTGAATATTAATCTATGTCTGTGATTATGTGATTTATTTATTTACTGTATATGTTGTTTTTCCAAATATAAATTAACAATCTGGTATTTTGAGCAACTCAAATCCGGCATATGTGGATGCGAATGGTTGAAAATATCACGCTGTTACATAAAATGCTTACGTCTACTTCGCCAGTTAATTCTTACATTTGTTCGATTGAAATCTTGTGACAATTTTCGAGTGGAAATCTACAATTTGTTCGTAAATATTTAAGTTAAGTTAGTGGTTATGCGACATGAAGCTAAACTCATTTATTTTATTAGCTTGGTGTAATTTGCACTTTTATTGATCTATGATGATCATTTTTTGATTTAGACTTGCGGTGAGCAATGTCTCTTAGTCGGCGTGGGAGACTGAACCCTGTTTTGTCGAGTTTCGTCTTATTTTTATAGGTTAGCAAACCATGGTTTTTTACGGAGTTCGGTTCATCAGGCATATCGTTGTACTACATCGTTGTTTTGGCTTATTTGAGTTTTAGGTTCCTCGGGTGTGCCAATGTACTACGTCGTTGCACCGGCTCCATGGGTTAGCGACCCATGGGATAACATCCTGTAACGCCCCACCTCTATGCTCATAATAACAAAGGTTATTATAATAAATAACGTCCGTTATTGCGAAGAATAAGGCTTGTTAGAAGCGACCATCCGTAAGTTATGCCTTAGATAAGTATTGATTACATCGATAGGAGTTATGTAAATTACTCCTAAAGATATGTATTCAATCCAAATCTAAAACGAAACTACGGTGGCTAATGAAAAATCCAGAACAACTCATAATAACGACAACACAGATAGTATAATCACATTAAAACAGAAATATCAGATATATAGCGGAAGATAAGTCTGGATACATACTACAACACTCGATAGTTCTTATGAACTAAATGTACATATACATGACATCAACATACATGAGATGAGAGTCAATATACCAAAAGTACTCCTCGAAGTCTAGACAAAAGATGAAGTGAAATCCCGTAAGCTGAAGCGGCAACGGAATTAGAGATAGTGATTATCCTGAAATAACTCGGTCCGACCCGAGTATTATTTAAAAGAAAATAATAAACGGATCAGTCTAATTTAAACATAGAAGTGAATGCATCATAAACAACATCAAAGCAATATAATCATAATCTCGAATGAGACTATTCAACATAAGTAATCAACATAGTTTAAATGAAGAAATCTCATTAAACTCCATCAAAATCAACTTTCAAATTCATAATTGAATTCAAAACAGCAATTCACCAAAAATCTAGAAATCAAAATAAGATAACTAGAAAATCAACATAAAACTGGATGGATCCCATCATATGGCGAGTCTGAGCTTTGCCGTACGTGCATCAACATATGGAGAAGCCTACCAAGTACTTTCATCATAATTTTTGGTGCCCAACAAATAACCCGAATGTCCAATATATGACCCAAAGGTCTAGTACTGGTAACCAGAAGGTCCATCATATAACCCGAAGGTCCAACATAGTGGCTCAAAAGCCCAACAAAATCATCAAAATCATCAAACAACAGCAAATATTTCAATTAACAAGTCCGGAATTTACCAAATTAGTAAAACCTTGGTTCCATGCTCCGCACTTTTGCTAAATCGTTTAAATCTCTTCATTGTTTCCTTGAAAGTGCAAAATTGTGTATTTTACCTAAATAAAATTTACGTTCTCAAATGGACAAGTCCGGAATTAAGCGAATCAGTGAAAGTAAGGGTTCATAGTCCTTAATTTTGCTGAAGCGTTTAAATCGCTTCCTTATTCCTTTGAAAGCGTAAACTCTGAACTTTTTGAAAACAACTATATTTTAAAACGATTTAAAAACACGTGATTAAAACATCAATATCTATAGAAATTTCACAAATCACCGTAAACACGGATATCAAATCAGCGTTGCGGGATAGCCGCTTAAAAATTCACTTTAAATTGACGGTTGTTGAAATCAAAACAATAATAATTTTTATTCATCAAAAATGTCATCAAAACAACACGCTTCAAAAATTTAACACCGGAGTAAAAATGTGTTATAAAAATAACGGTAATAAAATTAGTTTATAACCAAACACCGGCTCAAAATAATTAAATAAACAGTAGACTGCACTACTATATATTCAACGAAAAATATTGCACTGCCTACTTGCATAAAATAAATTAGACAAACAACTTTAGTAACTTGGACATACTATATTCATACGCAAAAATTAAATGCAAAAATGACTTGGACATTGCATTTTTCATGCAAGTACAAATGTAAACAAAATATACATTGAAAAATATTCTTGCACAAATGAAATGCACGCACACTATTTTATAACATGCACGCGTGTTTAAAAAGATGGTTTGGAACTGAATACTTGCACTCGAAAATGAAATGCAAACTCTACCACCAGTTGACACATAAAAAAAAACTAAATTTATATGTATCCTGGCCATAAAAATGCAAACAACCTGGCAACATACTTCTTTGCAATACATGAAGTCATGCGTGCACTAATAAGACCAAAGTGACAATGCACTGAAACTTGCAAACTCGTAACTATTTTTAGGCATTTTCTGCATGCACCACCCACGAACATTACTATATTACACGCACATGACCAACTATAGGGAAGACTACCAATTGTGTAAAATCTTCTTGCATACCAAAATAATGACCTGGCCAATTCATTTTTCCACGCAAATCAGAACCATCTTATGCAACCCTGAAACGCACGCAATGCATTTAAAACGAATTTCTGAAACAAAGTTTCTTTTGAAATGCAAACTTATTTTTCACTACATGCAACAGTATACGCATGCAAGCAATATAAAACGGAAAAAGGACGTGCCTTGAACTCGTTTTTGTTAAATGCAGTAAACAATGGCCTTTGCATGGAATACGGCACGCAATAATGAAACAATTACAATTATGATGTCTGGCAAGCTAAAATGCACGCAAAAATGGAATTGCAAAATTAAAATGACCTGGCTAACATTTTGAAAGGCCACGCAAATCTAATAAATAGCATATATAAATGGAACTACAGGTACACAGAATATGAATGGGCATGTTTTTAGAAATGCAACTATAGCCTGGGCTATAATTTTCGTGCTATCTGTAATAATACGCATGCACAACAACAAAAAATAAAAGAAAAATAGATGATGCCAGTTAATTTTCATGCAGACACATACTGACTTTGAAGCAAAGTGGCATGGGCATGCTTTTCAATTCACCAACTTGCACACACGAAAATTATAAATCTTATGCCTCACGTTCAATTATAAAACAAAACTTGGTAATGAATTCTTGTCCACTCTTGCACGGTACACTTGCACGCACGCAGATGGGTTTCCAAAATTATCTGGACACCACAACAATGCATGCACATATGAAAAAATAAAATGGCTATATATGCAGTGTACTCGAGTGAACAAGGCCAGAGAAGAAAATAAAAAGTGTAGATATCTGGTAGACAGCATCTACAACTAAATGCAAGACAACATTTTTGAACAAAATGAAGTAAGGTATAAATTAGCCATGTGAGTTGTACACTCACCTAAGTTTGCTTCAAAACCACTAAACAACCCAGATCCAAAAGAGAGAAACAAATCAAACTGCCATTAATGCGTTTCTATCTTTAAGCTTCAGAAAAGATTTTTGAAAACAAATGAATGCTACCACCAATAGAGCAGCCTAATCTTCTCTCCTCAAAAATGTGTATAAGTCAAAAGAAATAAGGTGCTGGATAAAACTTTGGTACAAAAACATTTAATGTAAATGTGCATAAATGAAGAAACAAGGACATGCTAGCAATAAATGATGATGGTTACAAAGATGGATTCAAATTTTGCTTTACAATTTGGTGACAACAAGTTTATATTTTAATAAAATGAGACAGCACTTGCTTTTGAAATGGACCAATTTCTTTTCACACGTGAAGGCAAAGATAGATTACAATATGGTTTGGCAATTGATCAACTGACTTTGCAATGGTTTTACACATTTTTGTTTTCAAATCTAATTTTAAAAATTCTATTTTAAATTTTTATTTCGATGGTAATAAAATTACGGTAGTAACAAACTCCCCTCTTATAAAAATTGCGTCCCCGTAATTTTCATACTAGAAGTTGTTTATAACACAAATTAATTCACCAAAACAAAGATTTAAAATAGAAAAGATGAATTAAGAATGCTCACCCCCACCCGAAGAGGAGAGAAACCCGGATAAGAACGCTCGATGAATTCTTTGGTTTCCCAAGTGCAATCTTTGGGGTTTCAGACCACTGAATTTTCACAAGCGAGACTTCTTTATTCCGAAGGCGTTTAACCTCCGAAGCTAGCATACGAATAGGATTTTGCACCATAGACAAGTCGGGTGAGATCTCAAGATCTTGCAATACATGGGGATCAATAATAGAATCCGAATCTCGAAGGCATCGATGAAGCTGGGATACATGAAATACGTCATGAATTTTGAAAAACTGGATAGATAGCGATACACGATAAGCAACAGGGCCAATGCGTTCCGTAATAGAAAACAGTCCAATATATCGACGAGCCAATTTCTTGGGGCTACTAAAACGCACCACACCCTTCCTCGAAAAAACACAAATGAATACGAGATCGCCAACGGAAAATTCCAAAGGCTTCCTACGATGATCGGCATAAGATTTCTGCCTACTCTGAGCCTCTTTCATTCTCTGTCTAATTATATCAATCCTCTCGGAAGATTCATGAATATAATCGGGGCCGAGAACTAACTTTTCCCCCGATTCCAACCAAAAAGATGTTGATCGACATGGTCTTCCATAAAGAGCTTCGAAAGGAGCCATACCGATACTGGATTGGAAACTGTTGTTATAAGAGAACTCAACAAGAGATATACGGTCTTCCCATCTACCACCAAAATCAGGAATACAAGCATGAAGGAGATCTTCTAAAACTTGATTCACCCTTTCAGTCTGACCATCAGACTGTGGATGATAAGATGACTGAGATTGAGCTTAGTGCCTAAAGCTTTCTAAAGGCTCTGCCAGAAACCACTAATAAAAAGCGGATCTCTATCACTAACAATAGAACTAGGCACACCATGAAGTCGTACGACTTCCTTAATAAAAATCCTAGCCGACAAAGGAGCAGTCCGATTGGACTTGATAGGAATAAAATGGGCTGATTTGGTCAATCGGTCAACAATCACCCAAACACTATTATAGCCCGACCTCGAACGAGGTAGACCATCAATGAAGTCCATAGGAATCTGATCCCATTTCCATAATGGAATCTCAAGAGGCTGCAAAAGACCACTAGGACGCTGGTGTTCTGCTTTAATAAGTTGACAAGTCATGCAACGACTTACATAACTTACAACATCACGCTTCATACCTTCCCAAAAGTATAAGCGTTTCATATCAACATACATCTTACTACTGCCTGGATGGATAGTATACTTAGAACAATGACAGTCCTCAAGAATGTCATTTCTAAGATTGGAAACATTAGGCAAGACCAACCTTCCCTTCTTCTGAATACAACCATGAACATCAATATCGAAATCCTTTGGATCATCACTTTGGGATTTCGATTTACAACTCTGAATAAGATAAGAGATATCTGGATCTTGTTTTTGGGCATCGGCAACACGATCCACCAAACTAGGACGAGCTTCCATCCTAAATAAAAGCACGGGAGAATCAGAAACTGAGGGACGGTCTCTAGTATCAAAAATAGACAAAGTTTCCAACATATTCCACTCTGCTAGCATCATGGAAACAACAACTTGCTGCTTGCGACTAAGCGCATCAGCAACTCGATTACCCTCACTAGGGTAATACTGAATTTCGAAGTCATATGAAGCAAGAAATTCAAGCCAACGTTGTTGCCTCATATTATGTTCTTTCTGAGTGAATAGATATTTCAGAGATTTGTGATCAGTGTAGAGAACAAAACACTCGCCCAATAAATAATGTCGCCAAATTTTTAAAGCAAAGACTATAGCGGCTAACTCCAAATCATGGGTAGCATAACGAATATCGTTAGGCTTTAGTTGTCTAGAAGCATAGGCAACTACCCTATCTTTATGCATGAGAACAGCACCGAGTCCATATCCACTGGCATTGGTATAAACAACAAGATCATGATTCCCTTCGGGAACCACTAAGATAGGAGCATGAGCAAGGAGATCTTTTAACTTCCTGAAAGAATTTTCACACTTATTAGACCAATTAAAAGGAACAACTTGTCTCGTGAGAGTGGTAAGCGATAAAGCAATACGAGAAAATTCCTTAATGAACTGGCGGTAATAACCCGCCAATCCAAGGAAACTATGAATCTCGGTAACGGTCTAGGGCCTCTTCCAATTCTGAATAGATTCGATCTTGGAAGGATCGACAGAAATACCATCGGAAGAAACAATGTGACCGAGAAATTTCACCCTATTCTCCCGGAAGTGACACTTGGAGAATTTGGCATAAAGATGATGTTGACGAAGAGTGCTCAAAACAGTCTCCAAATGCCGAATATGATCGGCTTCAGATTTGGAATAAATAAGAATATCATCAATGAAAACTAGAATAAACTTATCAAGATATTCCTGGAATATTTGATTCATAAGATCAACAAAATATGCCGGAGCGTTCGTCAAACCGAACGGCATAACAAGCCATTCGTAAGAACCATAATGAGTACGGAATGTAGTAAGAGGGATGCTATCTTCCGTAACTCGTAATTGATGAAAACCGGTAGCAAGATCGAGTTGGGAGAAGAGCTTAGCGCCCCTTAATTGATCGAACATGTCATCAATCCTAGGTAATGTATACCTATTTTTGATAGTAAGCTCGTTAAGCTTGCGATAATCAATGCAAAGCCTAAGAGTACCATCTGGCTTCTTAACAAAGACAACGGCGGCGCCCTTAGGAGATGAGTTAGAATGAATAAACCGCTTTGCTTCCAATTCAGATGATTGTTGCTTGAGTTCCTCATTTTCCTTAGCAGACAACCTTATGGGAGGACGACTGAGAGGATGAGCACCAGAGATAAGATCAATATGGAACTCAATTACCCTCTTCGACGGTAATCTCGAAATAGGCTCAAAGATATCAGAAAAATCACAAACAACTGGAGTATTAGCTATGACATCCTCCGATTCGAAGGAAGAAATGAGAGCATTCAAAGTATGATCCATGCTTCGAAATATAATAGATAACTACTCGCTAGCATCCGGATTCTTGAGATATGAAGTTCTTTTGGGACATAGGATTTGAACTTCATAACGGATGAGGCAATCCATACCAAAAATCATATCAAAGCCAAGATGATCCATAACATGCAGATTCGCATGAAAGGAAAACCCACATAGAATAATCTCAGCATCAACACACAACAAACCAAGAGTAGTGGATCCACCAATAGGATTTACAATCCTCAAAGGGTCGCAAAGAGTAACAACATCCAAAGGAATAACATCAACAAGCTCCTTTGACGTGAATGAGTGTGATGCACCCGTATCGAAAAGAACTCTAATAGAACGACCATGAAATAAAATAAAACCATATAGAAATCTAAGTTTGATAGGAATTCAACAAATGGAATACTATGAGATTTATCCCTAGACATATTCCAACTCGTTAGAGAAGAAAAAAGTTTAAGAACGACGAAGGAATAGATTAGAAAGGCACGAATAAAACCCTTGAATAGTTGCAACACTTGTTCCATTCTACTTCTGTTCCGTGTTTATTATAATTTGTCCTGAATCTCATCTCTGATACCAAGCTGTAACGCCCCACCTCTATGCCCTCAATAACAAAGGTTATTATAAGGAATAACATCTGCTATTGTGAAGAATAAGGCTTGTTAGAAGCGACCATCCGTAAGTTATGCCTTAGACGAGTATTGATTAGATTGATAGGGGTTATGTAAATTACTCCCAAAGAAATATATTTAATCCAAATCTAAAACGAAACTACGGTGGCTAATGAAAAATCCAGAACAACTAAAAATAATGACAACATAGATAGTATAATCACATCAGAATAGAAATATCAGATATATAGCAAAAGATAAGTATGGATACATGCTACAACACTCGATAGTTCACATGAACTAAATGTACATATACATGACATCAACATACATGAGACGAGATTCGATATACCAAAAGTACTCCTCGAAGTCTAGACAAAAGATGAAGTGAAATCCCAAAAGCTGAAGCGGCAACAGAATCAAAGATAGCGATTATCCTGAAATAACTCGGTCTGACTCGAGTATTATTTAAAAGAAAATAATAAACGGATCAGTCTAATTTAAACTTAGAAGTGAATGCATCATAAACAACATCAAAGCAATATAATCATATTCTCGAATGAGACTATTCAACATAAGTAATCAACATAGTTTAAATGAAGAAATCTCATTAAACTCCATCAAAATCAACTTTCAAATTCATAATTGAATTCAAAACAGCAATTCACCAAAAGTCTAGAAATCAAAATAAGATAACTAGAAAATCAGTGTAAAAGTGGATGGATCCTATCATATGGCGAGTCTAAGCTACGCCGCACGTGCATCAACATATGGCCGAAGCCTACCAAGTACTGTTATCATTAATTTTGGCGCCCAACAAATGACCTGAAGGTCCAACATATGACCCAAAGGTCTAGTACTGGTAATTGACCCGAAGTTCCATCATATGACCCGAAGGTCCATCATATGACCCGAAGGTCCAACATAGTGGCTCGAAAGCCCAACAAAATCATCAAAATCATCAAGCAAAAGCAAATATTTCAAATAACGAGTCCGGAATTAACCGAATTAGTAAAAGCGTGGTTCCATACTCCGCACTTTTGCTAATTCGTTTAAATCTCTTCATCGTTTCCTTGAAAGTGCAAAATTGTGTATTTTACCTAAATAAAATTTACGTTCTCAAATGGACAAGTCCGGAATTAAGCAAATCAATAAAAGTAAGGGTTCATAGTCCTTAATTTTGCTGAAGCATTTAAATCGCTTCCTCATTCCTTTGAAAGCGTAAACTCTTAATTTTTTTCAAAACGATTATATTTTAAAACGATTTAAAAACACGTGATTAAAACATCAACATCTATAGCAATTTCGACAAGGAAATTGGGCTTCACAAAACACCGTAAACACGGATATCAAATCAGCATTGCGGGATAGCCACTTAAAAATTCACTTTAAATTGACGGTTACTGAAGTCAAAACAACAGTAATTTCTATTCGTAAAAAATGTTATCAAAACAACAAGCTTCAAAAATTTAACACCGGAGTAAAAATTCGTTATAGAAATAACGGTAATAAAATAAGTTTTTAAACCAAACACCGGTCCAAAATAATTAAATAAACAGTAGACTGCACTACTATATATTCAACGAAAAATATTGCACTGCCTACTTGCACAAAATAAAATAGGCAAACAACTAAAGTAACTTGGAAATACTATATTCATACGCAAAAATGACTTGGACATTACATTTTCGCTCAAGTACAAATGTAAACAAAATATACATTGAAAAATATTCTTGCACAAATGAAATGCACGCACACTATTTTATAACATGCACGCGTGTTTAAAAAGATGGTTTGACCCTGAATACTTCCACTCGAAAATGAAATGCAAACTCTACCACCAACTGACACGTCAAAAAAACTAAATTTATATGTATCCTGGCTATAAAAATGCAAATAACCTGGTAGCATACTTCTTTGCAGTAAATGAAGTCATGCATGCACTAATAAGACCAAAATGACAATGCACTGAAACTTGCAAACTCGTAACTATTTTTAGGCATTTTCTGCTTGCACCACCCACGAACGTTACTATATTACACGCATATGACCGACTATAGGGCCCGGACTACCAATTGTGCAAAATCTTCTTTCATACCAAAATAATAACCTGGCCAATTTATTTTTCCACGCATATCAGAACCATCTTATGCAACCCTGGAACGCACACAATGCATTTAAAACAATAAATTTCTGAACCAAATTTTCTTTCGAAATGCAAACTCATTTTTCACTACGTGCAATAACATATGCACACGAGCAACATAAAATGGAAAAAGGACTTGCCTTGAATTCGTTTTTGTTAAATGCAGTAAACAATGGCCTTTGCATGCAATATGACACGCACTAATGAAACAATTACAATTATGATGCCTGGCAAGATAAAATGCACGCATAAATGGAATTGCAAAATAAAAACGACTTGGCTAACATTTGAAAGGCCATGCACATCAAATAAATAGCGTATATAAATGGAACTGTACGTACACAGAAAATAAATGCGCACGTTTTTAGAAATGCAACTACAGCCTGTGCTATATTTTTCGTGCTATCTGTAATAACACGCAAGCACAAAAAAAAAAGCAAAATAGATGATGCCAGGAAATCTTCATGTAGACACATACTGACTTTGAAGCAAAGTGACCAGGGCATGCTTTTCAATTCACCAACTTGCACACACGAAAATTATAAATCTTCTGCCTCACGTTCAATTATAAAACAAAACTTGGTAATGAATTATTGTCCACTCTTGCACGGTACACGTGCATGCATGCAGATGGGTTTCCAAAATTGTCTGGACACCATAACAAGGCACGCACATACGAAAAAATGAAATGGTTATATATGCAGTGTACTAAAGTGAACAAGGCCAGAGAAGAAAATAAAAAGTGTAGATATCTGGTAGACAGCATCTACAACTAAATGCAAGCCAACATTTTTGAACAATATGAAGTAAGGTATAAATTAGCCATGTGAGTTGTACACTCACCTAAATTTGCTTCAAACCCACTAAACAACCCATATCCAAAAGAGATCAACAAATCAAACTGCCATTAATGCGTTTCTATCTTTGAGCTTCAGAAAAGATTTTTGAAAACAAACGAATGCTACCACCAACAGAGCAGCCTACTCTTCTTTCCTCAAAAATGTGTATAGTCAAAAGAAATAAGGTGCTAGATAATACTTTGGTACAAAAACATTTAATGTAAACGTGCATAAATGAAGAAACAAGGACATGCTAGCAATGAATGATGGTGGCTGCAAAGATGGATTCAAATTTTGCTTTACAATTTGGTGACAGCAAGTTTGTATTTTAATAAAATGAGACGGCACTTGCTTTTGAAATGCACCAATTTCTTTTCGCACGTGAAGGCAAAGATAGATTACAACATGGTTTGGCAATTGATTAACTTACTTTGCAACGGTTTTACACATTTTTTTTCAAATCCAATTTTAAAAATTCTATTTTAAATTTTTATTTCGACGGTAATAAAATTACGGTTGTTACACATCCTATTTGTGATATACGTGTTGATGAGTTTTCATGCTTCTGTTTGTGATAGGCCTCCCCCTTTGTGTTTTCTGGATTTCTAATTATTGATTTCTGGAATTTATGTTTCACCAATTGTTGTGATTTTTCTTGACATGTTTTATCGATGTTTGTGGTTTGGTGAATAATCTAAAGAATATGCCATTCGTTTTTATATTTGAGAAAGTTTAAGATATTGTATGATTTTTGTTGTTATCATATATATTTTTCATATCTCTTATGCTATCTCATCTTATATGATATTTATAGATAGACTGATCCGTTTATTATTTTTTTATTTTTAAATAATACTCGAGTCGGACCGAGATTTTTCAGGTGCTTCCACTTGACTTCTTAGAAGGGACTATCTTCTGACTTTTGGCTCACTACTTTGGCTTAGTAGTTTTTGTTTTTATACATTCATGGTAGAGACTCTTTGATGTATACATATTATTTTGTATAGCACTTGTACCTATTCTTTTGTGATGCAGGCCCTTTTATGACCACTACTTTGATGTGCACTTCTATTTGATATATTCATATTAATTTCCGCCTTAGTTATATGAATATCTATGACTGATTTTTTTATGCTTATTTTATATTTGTTTCCGAAGACCACATGGCCACTATGTAGTAGCTTTTAGTTTGTATTTAATATGTCATATTTTCTCCTGAAATGAAATGCATGTCATACTATCTAACATATCGGTACTCGCACAAAGAAATTACACAGATGGTCGCTCCACAACAGCCTTATTCTTCGTGCTAGTTGATTGCATTATCCAGTAGTGTCCTTGGCTAGTGTGAGTACAAAGGTGGGGCGCCACAGCTTGGTATCATAGCCAAACTTCGGAACAATGTAGAATAATCCAGCAAGGACCATTATCCTAAGTCTCTCTTAAGAATCATGCCTTAGGATTTAATTCCAGTCTTAGGACCCGTTCTATCCTTTTTTCTTTTGTGATGCCTTGTTTTATCAATCAACTTTGTTTGATATCCATTCTGAGAATAAAAAAATTCCTCTTCTTTCTTCCTTTCTTAAAGAAGAGAAATGGTTAGACCTGGCCATCCCAGCACCGGTCAATCTAGTACTACTCCTCAGGATGGTGTATTCATGTCTGCTCAACAGCTTTTGGATCTTGTAAAGAATGCCCAAGCCGTCGGACCTATTCCTCAGCCTACTCATCCTAAATCAGGGTTTGCACATGCTTGTGCAGTGATCATACCAATTTGGGTGGAAGGTCATTCAATGGTTCTGAAAGCGTTATAGAAGTCCAAGCTTGGCTTAGAACATGCGATCACATCTTTTCTCGCATGAATCTTGTGGATCTTACATCGAGTCAAGTGGCTTCTAGTATGCTCCAGGAGAGGGCATTAGATTGGTATGAGCTTTCGATTATGGAAATTATTGAAGCGAATCTTACTTGGGAGAAATTACAGGAAAGGTTCGAGTTGAAGTTTGTGCCAAAGGTTGAAAAGGTAACTTTATCCCGATGCTTTATTGACCTTCTTCAAGGTGAATCTTCCATGACAAATTATGTCGCATCTTTTGAATCCCTCTCTAAATATGGGGTCGAGTACATTAATACCCCATTAAAGGAAAATCAAAGGTTTATCTATGGTTTGAATAAGAATATCGAAATATCTTTACTTCTGAAACTAGAAGTTTCTTTTGATTAACTTGTTGATATCGCTCTTCGACTTGAAGAATCCGATAAAGAAAGTGATGTTGAAATTGTAGATGTCAAATAGAACTTCAACATCAACAAGAAGAGGCCTATTAAGTTAAAATGCCCTAATCCCAACAAGAAAGGGAAGAAAGCAGCTTCGATAGCAAAGACTCCTACCCCTAATCGTGGAGAGTGCTACATTTGTAGTTCTAAGGACAATTATGCAAATAGGTTTCTGAAACCCCTTTATTGCCGCCATTGCAAAAGTTCAGGTCATCTTATATCTTCATGTCCCAAACTTTAAAGCAAGAAAGAGGGAAAGCTAAATGTTGTCCAGGCCCTTAGTAACACTTCTCTTGGTCAAGGTATTTCTAATTCTATCCTTGATGGACCTATTATATTTCGTGATCATTCTATTCGAGTTCTTTTTGGTATGGGTGCATCTCACCATTTTATATCAAAAGAACTTTTTGATACTTTGTCATTAAATGTTATGTGCTTAATGACTTCACTGAAAATTGAAAATCCAGTTGGTGTATCTGAAACACTTAGTTTACTTTGTAAAGATGTCCAGATTATCTTATGTAATTATGCTTTCCGAGCATATTTGCATGTTATGCAGTACCTAGGTTTGGGAATGATTTTGAGAATGGATTGGCTTAATCGTTATAAAGCCCTCATCGTATGTTTTGAGAGGACTATCAATCTTCGACATCCTCAATCTGTTAAGAAGATTTCTTTTGTTCTTAAAGAATTAGTCTGCAATTCAGTAGCATCCTTATATTCTCTAAATCCACATGATGACGATAATAATGACAAGGAAGATGTCATTTCCCCCATTCACATTGTTCATGAATTTCCCCACATATTGAGCCCATTTAGGATTACCACCTAAGCGAGCAACTGAGTTTAGAATTAATCTAATCCCTAGAGCTCTACCTATCACTCGTCTTCCTTATTATATTTCCAATAAGGAAAATGAGGAGATGCATAAACAACTATCTGAACTGGAAGTGAAATAATTTATTCATTCTAGTTCCTCTCCTTGGGAAGCTTCAGCTATCTTTGTGAATAAATCTGATGTTGCACTTAGGCTTTGCGTTGACTACCGCAAGCTTAACGATCTTACAATCAAGAATAAATATCCCTTTCCTGGGGTTGATGA
The DNA here is from genome assembly GCA_030765085.1 of Allium cepa. Lineage (NCBI taxonomy): Eukaryota > Viridiplantae > Streptophyta > Magnoliopsida > Asparagales > Amaryllidaceae > Allium > Allium cepa. The sequence continues at coordinate 864,863,306 of CM060943.1, read as the reverse complement.
TCAATTCGATCAATTTAGCGGTGCTAGAGTCCTTTTACAGTTAGATTTAGCAATCGGTTTTCATCGGCTTCGTATTGCAGAGGATATTATTCCTTTAACGTCATTTTGTACTCGTTATGGATCGTATGAATGGCTTGTTATGCCATTTAGTTTAATGAATTCTCCAGCTTATTTCTTTGACCTTATGAATCGAGTTTTCAAAGACTTCCTCAATCGATTTGTTCTCATCTTTATAAATGATATTCTAGTTTATTTTAAAACAGAGGAAGAGCATGAAAAACATACCCGGATTGCATTGCAAATTCTTAGGAGCAATCGGTTGAAAGAAAACTTTTATAAGTGCCACTTTTGGCGATCTCGTATGAAATTTTTAAGACATATTATTTCTGAATCCAGAATTTCCATGGATCCTTCAAAGTTTAAAGCCATTCAAAGTTGGAAGAGAACTGTGAGTGTGATGGAAATTCGTAGCTTTCTTGGATAGGCAGGCTATTACCGTCGGTTCATAAAATACTTTTCTAAAAGTTTTGTACCTCTTACTAGTTTGACAAAGAAGGGAGCTAAGTACATTTGGTCAGACAAATGTGAAGCTGCTTTTGAGAAATTAGAAAAACTCATTTTCGATGCACTTATTCTTGTGATTCCCGAGGGGAACCAAGATTTAGTTATTTATGCCGATGCCAATCATGCTAGTTTGGGAGCCGTTCTCATGCAAAGGGAACGTGTTACCTCTTATTCTTCCAAATAATTAAAACCTACCAAGACTAGATTTTCCATTCATGATTTAGAGCTCACAGCCATTGTTTTCCCCTAGAAATTTGATGTCATTACCTTTTAGGAAAGAAATTTGTTCTCTACACATATTATACGTCTTTGAAGTATTTATTTTCTCAAAAGAATCTTAATTTGCATCAACAACGTTGGCTCGAATTCCTTGCATCTTATGATCTTGATATTCTTTATACTCCCGGAAAGGGAAATCGTGCTACCGATGCCCTTAGTCATAAGCAACAAGCAGTTGTTTCCATGATGATATCTGAATGGAATGATCTCGAAACATTGTCTACTTGTGAGATTCGCGATCGTGAGTCCGATTTATGATCATCTCTTATTTTGTCTCGCCTTGAGGCTCATCCTTCTCTTTTAACTGCATTCTTAAAGCTTGAAAAAATGATCTCGAATTGGCTCTTCTTAGCCAAAGTTGTAGGGATAAAAATAAGGTTGATGGTTTGAAAGACTTTGATATTAATGCTTGTGGAGGAATTAAAAAATTTGGTAGACTTATTATGCCAAATCTTAGTGATCTTCATGAAGACGTTTTAGAAGATTCCCATCGTTCTAAATTTACCATTCATCCTGGTAGTAGTAAATTGTATGTGGACGTGAAGTGACTTTATTATTGGGATGGAATGAAATCTGATATTGCTAACTTTATTAAGCGTTGCATTACTTGCCAACTTGTAAAGGCCGAGCATCAAAAGCCTAGTGGGTTATTGCAACCTTTAGACATTCCCGTTTAGAAGTGGAATCAAATTTCCATGAACTTTATTGACGGTCTTCCCCATTCCCGTTCGAGTCATGATAGTTGATGGGTGATATTAGGTAGACTTATGAAATCTGCCTATTTTATTCTTGTCCGGTCCAATCAAACCGTACCTCTTTTGGCCAAATTATATGTTAAAGCAATTATTAAATTGCATGGAGTTCCTACTTCTATTGTTAGTGATTGTGATCCATTATTTACTAGTGGATTTTGAAAGGATCTTCATAAAGCTTTGCGAACGAAGCTTAATTTTAGCACCGCTTATCATCCTCAGTCTTATGGACAAACCAAGCGTGTGAATCAAACTCTTAAGGATCTTCTTTGTGCATGCATTCTTGATTTTGGTGGAAGTTGGGAAGATCATATTTCCCTTGTTGAGTTTTCTTACAATAATAGCCTCCAAACTAGTATGGCACCTTTCGAGGCACTCAACGGAAGGCCATGTTGATCTCCTTCATGTTGGCTTGAAGCCGGTGAGAAGCTGGTTTTAGGTCCAGATTTTATTCGTGATGCCATAAAAAAGATTGACCTTATTTGTCGTAGGACGAGAGAAGCTCAAAGTAGACAAAAATCCTATGTAAATAATTGAAAATTATAATTTTCTATAGGAGATTTGGTATTCATTCGTGTTTCATCTATGAAGGGTGTTGTGCATTTCATTCGATCGGAAAAATTAGCACTTCGAGATATTGGCACATTTCCCATCACTGAATGCATTGGTTTCATGGTTTATCGCCTTTTATTACCGGCTCGATTTTCTACTATTCCTGATGTATTCCACGTCTTTCAACTACGGAAATGCCTTAAGGATTCCGAACCTAATTTGACTTATAAGAAACATCATATTCGTAACATTGCTGCGGAGGTTAAACGCCTTCGAAATATAGATGTTTCGCTTGTGAAAGTTCAATAGTCCTCAAATCCTAAGGATTGCTCTTGGCAATCTGGAGAATTCATTGAGCGAACACATCCGGACTACTCTCTCGTGCTCCTTAAGGTGAACTTCCCACTTCAAATTTTTATTTTATGATTTTATACCTTAGAGTGGTTGTTACTCTTCATTTTCATCTTAAATTATTGCATGGACGCAATTTCTTTAAGTAGGGTAGTTTGTAACAACCCGCATATTTTACGATTATATATTTAAATATTTTATTTAAATATAGCACCTTTAGTTGAATTTAAAGTCCAAAATGTGACTTTTTGTAAAAAGTCGAATAAGGACTTGAGACCACTTTCATTGAGTTTAAAACGACGTTTACAACTTGTTTGACTATAAATAACGATATGTTTGGAGTTGATTATAATTTTGGTATTTTCATTCAAGATTTAGGTTATGTTCTAGCCCACCAACCTAATAAGAGAACACAAACTCCTCTACCAAATACCCTAACTCCTCGACTCTTCATTCATTCTAATTCTTATTTCCTAACAATCAAGCTAAAGAGAAAAAAAGGGAATAAGAGGGGAAATCAAAATTCCTAAGCCCCGGATTCTTAGGAAATTCAAATTTAAGTTCAAAAATCAAAGAGAAGCTTAGGTATGCCTCCTCTTCATCTTCACCATCTCAATCTCCCTTCAATTTTAAGAAATTCTTGTAACCTAACTTAGGGAATCTTTGCATTTGATAATAGATTGAAGATTCATTAGGTGTAGTGAAGAGGAATTGGTCTTGCTTTGTTTTAGAGCTTCTCATTCCTTGTTTGAGCTTAAAGGTGAGTTCTTGAACTCACATCTATGTCTATACCTTTTATGGTTGTTAGGTATGAATTCCTAACATTTATTTCATGTTCATTTGCTTTTGAATTAAATTGGGTTGGTGAATGTTCCAATTTTTTGTATTTTGAAGTCAAAATCTGTGAAATCCTACTAAGGATATTTGGATATGTTGTTTGGAGTGTATTGAAGAGCCTAAAGGCTGGGTTTCCATTTAGCATAAATCCCCAGCTTCTGTTACTCGTCTGATCGCTTTCGAACCGATTGGGCATTAATGGCCTAGGCTGGTTTTTTCCCTGAGCTTCAGCTTAGACATATGGGAAAGAACTCAGACGTCTGAGTCATCGAAATAAAAATTTCAGACTTACAGCTCATATGTCTAAGGTTATTCCCAGATATCTGGGTGATCTGGAAGAAAATTTCTAGATTCTCAGCTCAGACGTCTGGGAAAACTGCCAGACGTCTGGCTGTTTAATTCAGCCAACTTGCCTTTTTTATGTGGGTTTCCGTTTGAATTGATTTTTGTTGATCGGTTATTTTTTGCCATTTATTATTGACTTTGATGACTTCTTTCTGAATTTTTGGGAATATCCATTTGATGGATTCAATATCGATTTTCATGCTTTTAATTCTCAACGTCGTATATGAATTTTTGGTGATAGATTGTTTTTAGAATCATTTCAGTGATTTGTCACTTTAAAAGACAAAGGTTTATTTACTAGTGATAAATACTCAAATTCTTTCTCAAAAATGATTTCAACGTTACTTTTAATACAAAGCTCATTTTTAAAACCGTTTTCCAATCTAGTAGTACATACAAACCTTTACCTCATTCATTCAAGCAATCTAATTAAATGACTTAGCAAAACAAGTGGTATAAAACGCTTGCGTTTACATCGTCGCTTAATTCTTAGAATTGTTCGATTGAAATCCTGTGACAATTTTCGAGTAGAAATCTATAATTTGTTCATAAATATTTAAGTTAAGCCAGTGGTTATGGGACATGAAGCTAAACTCATTTATTTACTAGCTTGGTATAATTTGCACTTTTATTGATCCACGATGATCCTTTTGTGATTTAGACTTGCGGTGAGCAAAGCCTCTTAGTCTGCGTAGGGGATTGTACCCCGTTTTGTGGAGTTTTGTCTCATTTTTATTGGTTAGCGACCCATGGTCTTTTATGGAGTTCGGTTCATTAGGCGTACCGTTGTACTATATCATTGTTCCGGCTTATTTGAGTTTCAGGTTATTGGGCACACCACTGTACTACGTCGTTGCACCGGCTCTATGGGTTGGCGACCCATGGGATAGCGTCCCATTTGTGATACACATGTTGGTGAGTTTCATGCTTCTGTTTTTGATAGGCCTCCCCTTTTATGTTTTCTGGATTTATAATTATTAATTTCTGGAATTTATGTTTCACCAATTGTTATGATTTGCGTTGATGTTTTTCGTCGATGTTTGTGGTTTGGTGAATCATCTAAAGAACATGACATTCTTTTTGGTGCTTGAGAAAGTTTGAGATGTTGTATTTTTTTATCATATATATTTGTCATATCTCTTATCCTATCTCATCTTATATGATAGTTATAGCTAGACTGATCCGTTTATTATATTTTCTTGTTAAATAATACTCGGGTCGGATCGAGGTGTTTCAGGTGTTTCCACTTGACTTCTTAGCAGGGACTATCTTCTGACTTTTGGCTAACCACTTTAGCTTAGTAGTTTTTTTACACATTCGAGATAGAGACTCCTTGATGTATACATATTTTTTTGTCTAGCACTTGCACCTATTCTTTTGTGATGTAGTGGCTCTTGTATGACCACTACTTTGATGTACACTTCTATTTGATATATTCATATCTGTTTTCGCCTTAGTCATATGAATATATGTGACTGATTTGTGTTATGCTTATTTTATATTTGTTTCTGAAGACCACATAGCCACTGTGTAGTACATTTGAGTTTGTATTGGATATATTAGATTTCTTCTTGAAATGAAATGCATGTCATACTATCTGACATATCGGTACTCGCACAAAGCAATTACGAGATGGTCGCTCTTCAACAGCCTTATTCTTCGTGCTAGTTGATGGCATTATCCAATAGCGTCCCTGGCTAGTGCGAGTATAAAGGTGGGCACCATATTTTTAAGCTGTGTTTTGTCTGAGTAAGTGTTTTGATTTGTTAAGTGTTGTGTGGGTTTATTTATCTTTTGGTTGTGTCTTGCATGTTTTGTTTTGTGTCTAATTTTTGGTGTAATGTTTAATTTTGTTTTATCCTTTAAAAAAGTTTCTTTCCTTCATTTGTTTTTTTTTTGTTTCATTTGGTTTTAGTTGTATTAATTTTCCTTTTTTTTAGTCTTCCTTCTCTTTAATTCAAAAAAATTTGTTTTACTTTTTTTTAATTTGCTTTAGGTTCCATCCTTATATGTATTAAAAAAACTGTACATATATCTTGTATTCATTTCAGGATACCAAAACATAAAACTGCAAGGAAAAGAAGGATTTGCTTGATAAAAAATTGCCCTGCTTAATTTAAAAAATCGTTGCTTAAAAATATATTGCTAATAATTCTACAAGATCTGGTATCATGCCATTTTCCCTTGTTTTATTTGAATTGCGTTGTTGGTTGCTTGAATTTGCATTCAAATATAAAAAAATTCAAAATTCAAAAACAAAAACAAACTTCATTTTAGTTGCGTCGTAAAATCACTTTTAATATTTGCTTTGCATTCATTTCATCTTAATTTCTTTTTTATGGGCAATATCCCAATTCACATAAGGTGAGAGATTTCATCACCCTTTCCTTAGCCCACAAATCGCTTTTCATCATAGAATTTGACTAATAATAAATGTTTGAAATTCGACTTCAGGGTATCGTGAGCTCATTTAGGGCTTAATTGTATCTTCACAGTTGATTTTTTAAACAATTCTATTTCTCTGTGTCTAGGCTATGGCAAAGTAATAGCCATTTATAAATGTTACAGTGATTCGTAAACATTATAGTGGTTGTTCCTCTGAAGGTACTTAACTCTTCAGTTGCATTGCTATGGTGATTCGTGGTGCACCAATAACCCCTGCCCGTTACATGGCTGAGAAATATATTTTTTGATTTAAGACAAAATGTGATTATACAATTATGGGTTAGGAGCTATTACGGACAGAAATATGTAATTAAGTCTTTTGCATTTATTTAGTTGCATTAATTCACGCATATTTAAAAAAAAATCCAAAATCCAAAAAAAAATTGTAAAGTTTACTTAATCTAGTATTTAATACCAAAAAATCCTTTTTCCTTTCCTTTCATAATTTTCAGTCTAAAAATATAAAATCTTTTGAAAAACAAAAAAATTTAAAATTCGTAAACAAAAACCAAAAAATTCCCATTCTTTTAAAAATGAAAATTTTCCATTTGGTAAATATTTGAAAATTTGAAAACTTAAAAATAAAATACAAAAACAAAAACATATAAAAATACTTTAAAAGCCAAAAAAAATCAAACTTCTCTTTTGAAAATAAATTTCACTTAGTAAATAGTTTTCTTCCTTGTTAAAAAAACAATAAAAAAAATTTTCCAAATCATGTTTCATTCTCTAAACTCATTTCTAACTTCTTTCTCTTCTTCACTTTCACTTGTGCATGAGTACTTGCCTCATGACACAACAATATATCGTTCGACTCACAACTCAATAATTAATTGTTTAACTCGAACAGACGATCCTTCCGAAATGGCGAATGAGAACGCCCTCGAACTCTTATTGATAAATCTTTCCCGATAGAGTTTTTATTCTAGTTCGCATCACATTACACGCCCTTATAAGTAACCATTTCGAAATTCACTCGAACCATATTGTCGCGCTACAAAATTTGGCAATTTCAAGTACGGTGACCCATAAATTTTCTTGACTAAATTCGAATAAGTTTGCGCAACCATTAAACTCCGACTACTCTCTGATGACGGAATCAAACTTGGTTAAATCCCATTCGACGTTACAGATTATGCTGAAAAATAATTGTACAGCTTACCATCAAACTTGATTAAAACTTAGGAAGAATTTGTAAAAGCTTTCTTAAAAATTTATAACCCTTCGAAAAAACGAGTCGAATCCAAAACAAAATTGTAAATTTTCATCAATTCAAGGGAAAACCATTTGGAAAATATGTTGAAAGATTCAATGAGCTTTTGATAAAATGTCCACACCATAAGTCCGTAAACTGGGCAATTTTCCAAATCTTATACGATGGACTTGAAAACAACTCACGAGCCATGCTCGAATCAATGTGCCACGGCAACTTTCTTCCCTAACATCATGATGATGCTAGACAATTTCTTGAAAACCTCATCGAAAAATCTTCCCAATTGGAACGTTCGAACGAAAAATCAATTTTCTCACGATTGAGTGCAAATTTGATAGGATCTACTTTTGCTTTGGAAGCTAAGATTGATGCAATGGTTAAAAAAATTGATAACGTTTTCTCATCGGATCAAATAAACCAAGCTTCCCAAATGATGTGTTATAAATGGAACGATCCTAATTGTATAGTCAATTCTTTCAAACAAATCAATGAGTTCAATAAAGCCAAAAATGACCCATTTTCTCCAACGTACAACCCTGGTTTGAGAAATCATCAAAATTTTGCTTGGAACCAAAACAATCCCAAAACGAATATGGTTCATCCAAATTTTCAAGAATTTTTAAATAATGCTTCGAATCCTCCCTTTCAGCCAAACCATTTTCAACCAAACTTTACTGTTGAATATGCGATTATATGATTTTTGTTTGATGATAATAAACATATATATATTCATTTAAATGTATTTGTTAATGTACTATTTTATTTTTTAATAGATTAAATAAATATTTGCTGAATAAAAATAAATAACACAGAATTTGAATTCAAACAGAAATTTTATTCAAACAAATATTTATTACAATCTTTGAATAGTACAAAGTTCAAGCTCTCACTATACAATTTCAGTTACAGTACAATTTTGATTACATCACGATTCACATTTACATTTGAACTCACTACATATCACTCATTCACTTCACTCAACTCGTATTTTATCTTCAACTTCACTTCAAATTGAATCCAGCATCTAAGCAATTTGCAAAAATAAATATTGACGCGGTAAAATTGAAAAGGAAATATTTTTGGAGTATAAAATAAAATGTGGACGATGAAAATAATATTTGCCTCAGTTATTTGGGTCGTTCGTCGTCATTTAAATTTGAATTCATCATACACGAACAGCTTATGACATACACGGTGTATCACTGTATATGCCACATGGCCATGCACACCGATATACACACTTGATAAAATTACAGAGACAAGTAAGCATAGGTCAAACCCAAAATACCGAATTCAACTCAAGTGCAATAAAATAATGTCACAACTTTCAGCACAAGGTCAAATCCGAGCTGCAAGATGGATTCAACTCAAGTGTAATTCAAAAAACAAATCCAAACGCAATCAAGTGGTCAAGACAGCTACATACAGTCTCAAGTGAAAGGTTAGACAGTCCATTCAGACCATCAAGCAAATTCATATCAGACAATGTCACGAGACTCAGCACGTACATGTGTGGCCAATGAAACCCAAAGCTAACAGCAATACAAAGAAATCAAGCAATGGCCAGATCCAAACAACCTAGTGCACAAAGGCAGTTGTACCAAATACAAGTGCACTATCAACATGAAGGAACCAGACCACAAAGTCAAGTAGTGGATAGGAAAGATAAGCACATGTATGCAACGGTGAAAAGCAACAAACTCAGTGAAGCTCAAAGCCACACAACAATGAAGACTACAAGTACAAGTCCGGTTAAAACAAAGATATGGCAACACAGCACCAAAGCACAAAGGCTACAGGTCTGAAACTCCAAGCTAGCAAAACCATGGAACAGCCAATCAATTTAAGCAAAGACCAATCCCCAACATATAAAACTGAGAAGCAGTGCAAATATACAAAGGACAGAACTATATGCATACACCATAATCGAAGACATGTACAAATATGCAAAGCCATATGAAGTGATGTACAGTGGAATATACATGAGTAACCAAATACAACTACAAATGGCACAAGAAAATGAACAATATGCACAGCAACTAGCACATATATACGTAGTGCAAACACAAATCCAAGTGGAACAAGTCAATCACAATTTTTTAAAGTCAATATTAAAAATGACAGAGATTCAAATGTAACAGCGGTTTTGAGCAAAGCATCAGATAGTAGTTTCAAAATGATGATATACAGCAAGTGACACAGCTAGTCCTAACAAATATACTTGTATGCAGTGACAACATCAGAGAATATATGCAGAGTATAACAAAGTCAAGGCCGCAAGTAAATCAAGTGCATAATGGCCAAAGCCAATACATAAAGATGTCGAAGTCAGTGAAGACATGAAACAAATTAAAGTTAAGCCAGAAAATTATCAACTGGGCGCATGAAGACCAACAGCAAGTGAATATGACCATCAAGCCGCAAATCAATCAAATTCAAATTTACAAATTTCAAACTAGAGTCGGTGCCATGATATCCAAGGCAACAAGTTCGAACCAAGTCAGAAATCATCAAGCCATGGAAATTATAAATGAAGAAGTCAAAAATCGAACAGTTCAGAATTGGAGCCGTGAGAATCAAGTATCAATTCATACGAATTTGATAAAGTCAGAGAAATCATCAACATCCAAACATAATCTAATGGTTGAAGCACAGTTTTTGACAAAATCAAACAACTATCGGACGAAAGAAAAATAAGGGGATCGAATCCATATAAAAACCCACAATCATCATCGGCAATAGGAAATCGGGTTCAAGCATTCAACCAGAAAAGCAAAAGAGCAAAAATTACATACCGAAGCCTTCTCAAACTCGATCAAATTCGATGCAAGCGAAGTAAATAAAAATACCATCGATTGACAGAAAAGGAACGTTGAATCGTCTATTCAATCGAGCATTTAAAGTCGGTTTCTTCGAATTTCATCAAAGCCCTAATTTGGAACGAAGAAGGAACAAAGCCCTAATTTGCAAGACGAGAACTAGCCGCCATTATACAGAGCAAAAGAAAAAGGAACGGCCGACAAAAGAAATAAACAAGGCCGAAGTTATTTTGAAATTTGGTCGTCCTATTTTCTTTTATTAATTAAGTTTTAAATTAGGGTTTAAGTCTCTTTTTGTTTTTAAATTGTTTTTAATTTTTAATTTCTTTTCAAACGGTTGTAATTACTAGTGGTGTGATTAGGGGACAACTACGTGGCATAGTTTGAGAATTCGTAACTCAGTGATTGAGTTGTGGCAGGGTTTTTAGCGTAGAGTTAGGTTAGTCAGTAGCGGGTGTCGCGAGTTTACGTGTGTAAGCGTGTGACTACTTAATTTCTAGTAGAAATCTTGAGGGCAGCACGTAGGCAGGGTTTTGCCGAAGCTGGGGAAATTCTACGTTGTTCTATTTCTGCTTTTATTATTCTGCTATTATCTGTGCGGCTATTATTTTGATATATTTGTGTTGAAATAATTTTATGAGCTTCCGCAATAATTTTTATAATTAATAGCATCACCCTATTCACCCCTCCTACCCTCTAGGGTGAAATCGTTCCTACATGTAGTAACAGAGCTAGGTGCAAAAGCCGTTTTTGTTTTAAAATTTTGATTTTACAAAAACCAATTTTTGTTTTAGAAATTTGAATTTTTAAAATGGCTACTTTTGCTGAGGGTCATTCCAATATTATTCCTCCTATTTTTGATGGACATATTTTTTGAATTGGAAATTAAAAATGGAATTTTATTTGAAATCTGTTAATATTAAATGTTGGAATATTATTGAAAATGGGTGTGATATAACCGACAAGAAAATTATCTCGATTAATGCTCTTGCTATGCATATATTATATTCTCATATTAATCAAGATAATTTTAAATTTATCTCTCATTGTGAAAATGCACAGGAAATCTGGAATGCTTTTGATGCAATATATGGTGCAAAAGTCAACAACAATAAGAAATCATCCTCAATCGACTCAGTTAAAGAAAGGAGCTTAACAGGATCGGTAAAAAACAGTAGTGATCAGGATGACGATGATGAAGCAGCTGAGCTGGCGCTAATAATAAAGAGATTCAAAAAGTGGAACCACAAATAAGGAAATCCAGCTCCAAACCAACAATTGAAAAGCAGAATAATCAAAGCACTAGACAACTCAGAAGAACACGGGAACATTTGTCACAAGTGTAACCAACCCGGAAACGTCAAGCCCAATTGTCCTCAAAACCGACACGACCTTGAAAAGAAATCAAAAAGGAGATATTTTGCAGCCACGTGGAATACAAGTGATGAAGATAATCAAAGTACTAGCAGTGAGAGTGAGAAAGTAGATATGTGTCTTCAAGGTAATATAACTGATAGCGACGATGACGAGCCAAGCAAGGTATCAAAACTCACTCACTCACAACAACTTATATATTTTCACGAAGTAAATGGCTGTTTTGAACGACTTAGGAAGAAATATGCTAAAATTGAATCACAAAGAGATAGTTTAATTGAATTAAATGAACAACTTGAACAATTAGTTAAAAAGTATCAAAATAAGTGCCCTAAGTGTGACAAGTGTCCATTGTTTGAAGAAGAAATTAAAAATCAGAAATTAATATAAAATCACTTGAAAATGAAATTCTGATTTTGAAAGAAAATGAAAATACAAGGAGAGAGAATTCTACTAAAAGGTGCATACAATTATTAAACGAAAAATGAATCTCTCAAAACAAAAGTCCAACAATTGTCAACGACTTTAGATAAACTTTCAAAAGCTGAAAAATCGTTGAATATGCTATTAGGGAAGCAAACTGTTAATACAGTTAGACAAGGACATGGATATAATCAATCTAAAAATGTTAGAAATGATATTAATCAAGTAAATTCAATGTGCACAATTTGTAGAAAATTTGGACACAATCAAAATAGTTGTTGGTATAGACCCAAACACGTAAAAACCATTCCAATTTGGGTTCCAAATGGAACAAATACAAAATCTCTTAAAGTTAAACAAATCTAGATGTTAAAAGGAACATATATAAATAGTTGTGGGTCTTCACAAAATTACTTTTCAAAATATTCTGCCACTAACAACCATGGACCTGTAAAAACAAATAGGTCACAAAAATCTTTTATCGTGTAGGAGTGGTGGTAGACTAAGGAACAACAATAGTGTTATCTGGATTCTGGCTGTTCCAGAAACACAATGGGCGACAAAGCAAAGTTTCTTAGGCTAGTATAAATGTGACAGAATTACAATGGACAACAACGAAAAATATCGTAAAGGTAAAACAGGTAATGTTATATTTATTTGAACAATATATTAAATGTGATAATCTGCACCGTAATCTGAATTTAATCAGCCAATAATGTGATTACGAAATTCAAAATCTCTAGAGCCGTTGAATTATTTCACATATATTAGCTTGGATTAATAATAGTGTTTTGTTGGATGATAATACATTTGGTTATAATAAGGCTAACTCTATATTCATGATTTCTGATTATTTACACGGCTTCAATTCAAATTCAAGAAAATGTCATTTAAAAAGCTGTTAAAATTGATTTTGAGATATTTTGTTGCACACTTCATGTTCTGGTCTATCAAATTCAATTAATAATTTTTAGTGAAAGAGAAATTCAGATGTAGATTGCACTGGTAATCTAGTTGATAGAAAAATTACTAGCTGAACGTGATTTTTTGTTGAGACATTTAGTAATTGCATCATTTTTCAAAGAAAATATCTGCATATTTTTCAATTCATATAATTTTCAAATAGCAGAAATTTTTCTAATATAACACCTTCTAGAAAATCATTTTTGACCATGTCTTCAAATCAGTCATTTTGAAAAATTGATTTTATAATTATTTTTGAATTTGATTTTAAATAACTATTTTGACTAATCTGACTCCGTAATAATTATCGAAAAGATAAATAGTGATTGAAAAAGTGATGATTGTTGATATTTATCATATATTATGACTCGAGACGGTATAATTAGTAAATTTCTATAGAAATTTAAACAAGAGTTATAAAACTTTTTGTTGGTAAAAATTCCATGACCATCTCTATTTCTATCATATTTCTAACAACCATCACTCATCAAAATTCAATAAAGTTTGTCAATATGTGGTACTTTAAACAGGAATTATTCGTTTTACATTTTGCATTTTCTTTTAAAAAAAATATAGTAGATAAAATAATAATAAAATAAAATGAAATCCAAAGTATTCACTCTCATTTTAAAGTCCTTATGGTTATGCATGGGTGAATTACTTGGAATTCGTTATGTGCTTCCATGCTCATTTAAAAGTACTCACGGTTATGCATATATGGAACGCATAACAAAATTGATTTTTAAAATAAACAAGTTGATTCTAATTCCATTTAAAAGTCCTCACGGTTATACGTGATTAGAAGATACTTGAAATCATTTTTTTTTAAATAAAATTGGAATACTACTAATCTTATTTAAAAGACCTAACGGCTATGCATGATTGGTATATATTCAAATTCCTGACATAAATATACCACAAATAGACACAACCGTATGGTTTTATATGATGACATCATTCCCATCATTCTAAAAGGGGAATATGCGCCTAAAGAAGTATTTATGATTTTTGTTTGATTTTTTATTGAAATTTAATATTTATATTCAGTTGAGTTTTAATATTGGATCAATATCGATCACTTTATCTATATTTTCTCTAACATTATTACTCTTTTGCTGATAACAAAAGGGGGAGATAAAAGTTAAAATTTTGTCAAATAAAATCAAGCAAAGGTTAAATATTTTCCATTTGCATCTAGGCTCATTTGCATATTTTTAATTGTATGCATATTTGTAGGGGGAGCTTTATGTAGAGAGGAAGCATTTAAATATGGGGAGTAATTAGAGTATATCAATGATCAAATACATTTAACATGTTCAAAATCTTAAATATATATCAAAAGTGGGAGATTGTTGAATATGCGATTATATGATTTTTGTTTGATGATAATAAACATATATATTCGTTTAAATGTATTTGTTAATGTATAATTTTAATTTTCATAGATTAAATAAATATTTGCTGAATAAAAATAAATAACACAGAATTTGAATTCAAACGGAAATTTTATTCAAACAAATATTTATTACAATCTTTGAATAGTACAAAGTTCAAGCTCTAGCTATACAATTTCAATTACAGTACAATTTTGATTACACTTCACATTTACATTTGACCTCACTACATATCACTCATCCACTTCACTCAACTCGTATTTTATCTTCAACTTCACTTCAAATTGAACCCAGCATCTGAGCAATTTGCAAAAATAAATATTGACGCAGTAAAATTGAAAAGGAAATATTTTTGCCGTATAAAATAAAATATGAATGTTGAAAATAATATTTGCCTCAGTTATTTGGGTTGTTTGTCGTCATTTAACTTTGAATTCATCATACACGAACAGCTTGTGACATACACAGTGTATCACTGTATATGCCACAAGGCCGTACACACCGATATATACACTTGATAAAATTACAGGGACAGGTGAGCACAGGTCAAATCCAAAATACCGAATTCAACTCAAGTGCAATAAAATAATGTCACAACTTTCAGCACAATGTCAAATCTAAGCTACAAGCTGGATTCAACTCAAGTGTAATTCGAAAAACAAATCCAAATGCAATCAAATGGTCAAGACAGCTACATACAATCTCAAGTGAAAGGTTTGACAGTCCATTCAGACCATCAAGCAAATGCATATCAGACAATGTCACTCAGCATGTACATGTGTGGTCAGTGCAACCCAAAGCTAACAACAATACAAAGAAATCAACCAATGGCCAGATCCAAACAACACAGTGCACAAGGGCGGTTGTACCAAATACAAGTGCACTAACAACATGAAGGAACCAGACCACAAATTCAAGTAGTGGACAGGAAAGACAAGCACATTTATGCAACAGTGAAAAGCAACAAACTCGGTGAAGCTCAAAGCCACACAACAATGAAGACTACAAGTACAAGTCCAGTTACAATAAAGATATGGCAACACGGCACCAAAGCACAAAGGCTACAGATCTGAAACTCCAAGCTAGCAAAACCATGGAACAGCCAATCAATTTAAGCAAAGACCAGTCACCAACATATAAAACTAAGAAGCAGTTCAAACAAATATATAAAGGCCAGAACTATATGCATACATCATAATTGAAGATATGTACGAATATGCAAAGCCATATGAAGTGATGTACAGTGGAATATACATGAGCAACCAAATACAACTAAAAATGGCACAGGACAATGAACAATGTGCACAGCAACTAGCACATATATATGTAGTGCAAACACAAATCCAAGTGGAACAAGTAAATGACAATTTTTTAAAGTCAATTTTAAAAATGTCAGAGATTCAAATGTAACAGCGGTTTTGAACAAAGCATCAGATAGCAGTTTCAAAATAATGATATACAGCAAGTGACACGGCTAGTTCGAACAAATAAACTTGTATGTAGTGACAACATCAGAGAATATATGCAGAGTATAACAAAGTCAAGGCCACAAGTAAATCAAGTGCATAATGGCCGAAGCCAATACACAAAGATGTCGAAGTCAGGTGAAGACATGAAACAAATTAAAGTTAGGCCAGAAAATCATCAACTGGGAACATAAAGAACAACAGCAAGTGGATATGACCATCAAGCCGCAAATCAATCAAATTCAAATTTACAGATTTCAAACTAGAGTCAGTGCCGTGATGTCTAAGGCAACAAGTTCGAACCAAGTCAGAAATCATCAAGCCATGGCAATTATAAATGAAAAAGTCAAAAAAATCGAACAGTTCAGAATAGGAGCCGTGAGAAGCAAGTATCAATTTATACGAATTTGATAAAGTCATAGAAATCATCAACATCCAAACATAATCTAATGGCCGAAGCACAGTTTTTGACTAAATCAAACAACTATCAGACGAACGAAAAACAAGGAGATCGAATCCATATAAAAACCCACAATCATCATCGGAAATAGACAATCAAGTTCAAGAATTCAACCAGAAAAGCAAAAGAGCAAAAATTACATACCGAAGCCTTCTCGAACTCGATCAAATTTGAAGTAGTCAAAGTAAATAAAAGAGACCATTGATTGACAGAAAAGGAACGCTGAATCGTCTATTCAATCGAGCATTTAAAGTCGTTTTCTTCGAATTTCATAGAAGCCCTGATTTGGAACGAAGAAGGAACAAAGCCCTAATTTACAAGACGAGAACAAACCGCCATTATACAGACCAAAAGAAAAAGGAACGACCGATAAAATAAATAAGCAAGGTCAAAGTTATTTTGAAATTGGGCCGCCCTATTTTCTTTTATTAATTAAGTTTTAAATTAGGGTTTAAGTCTCTTTTTGTTTTTAAATTGTTTTTAATTTGTAATTTCTTTTCAAATGGTTGTAATTACTAGTCGTGTGACTAGGGGACAAACTACGTGGCATAGTTTGAGAATTCGCAACTCAGTGGTTGAGTTGTGGCAGGGTTTTGAGCATAGAGTTAGGTTAGTCAGTAGCGGGTGTCGCTAGTTTACGTGTGTAAGCATGCGACTACTTAATTTCTAATAGAAACCTTGGAGGCAACACGTAGGCAGGGTTTTGCCGAAGCTGGGTAAATTCTGTGTCGTTCTATTTCTGCTTTTATTATTCTCCTATTATCTATGCTACTATTATTTTGATATATTTGTGTTGAAATAATTTTATAAGCTTCCGCAATAATTTT
Organism: Allium cepa; assembly: GCA_030765085.1. Lineage (NCBI taxonomy): Eukaryota > Viridiplantae > Streptophyta > Magnoliopsida > Asparagales > Amaryllidaceae > Allium > Allium cepa. Next base: position 864,846,242 of record CM060943.1, on the reverse strand, counting down.
TATAATTAATAGCATCACCCTATTCACCCCCCTCTAGGGTGAAATCGATCCTACATTTACGAGTTCATCTCATAATCAACCGCAACAATCAAATTTTCAACCAAATTCTGCTCATCCTCCCCTAGACGATAAACATTCAAGTTCACTTGAGAAAACTCTTGAAACGTTGGCTTACTCAAAGCCTTCGTTCAAACAGCAATTTGCAAAATTTATTGACCTCATATACGCAAAACACAAACAATTTAAATGCAAAAATCGAAATGCAAATGAGTCAGTTAGCCACGTCTGTAAGTGAACGCGAACGAGGAACATTCCTAAGAAAGTCCATTCCATATCCCAGAAATCAAAATGAAAATCCAAATCAAGCCAATGTTGTTCAAGATAGCAACATCACTAGATTGAATGCTATCACAACCTGACGTTCCGGTAAACAAATCGATAATCAAGTTTTTAATCCACATGATTTACGGATATCTCTCTCGACACTTCTAAAACAATAAACGAATTAGAATAGAACAAGGAGCCAAACGTTGAATCGAATGCCAATCAAAATTCTTCTTCTACTACTAGAGTAGACCGGCCTACCGAGTATCGTGCTCCATTCCCATATCGTCTTCGACTCTAAAAACACTCGGACCAAATAGAAATGATGTTGGAAATTTTCAAACAAGTGAAAGTGAACATCCTGCTTTTTGACATCGTTCAGCAAGTCCCCACGTACGTGAAATTTCTTAAGGACTTGTGCATCCAAAAATGACACACTCAAGTGCCTAAGAAATTCTTCTTAACTGCCAGTTTGAGTGAATTCTTGTCCCAATCCATGCCCATTTAATACAAAGATCCGAACTGTCCTATGATTTTGTCTACAATTGGGGATAAGACGATTAACAAATGCTTGATAGACTTAGGTGTGAGTGTCAATTTGATTCCATACCACGTGCACGAATAATTAGGCCTAGGTGAGCTCAAACCCACAAAGATCACGCTTCAATTTGTCGATCGTTTCATTAAGAAGTCCGTGGGAGAAATCGAGGACATGCTCATTCATGTAGGGAAATTCATATTTCCCGCCAATTTTATCGTTCTCGAAACACAACCCGTGACAAATCCCACACGTCAAATTCCATTGATTTTAGGCCGATCAATTTTAGCCACTTCAAATGCCTTAATCAATTGTCGCAATGGTTTGATGAAAATCTCTTTAGGAAACATGACTTTGGAACTCAACATTTTCAATCTTGAAAGCCATCAAATGAACCTCATGACCAAACGTTGGAAGTTTGTGCCATTCACGGAAACTTCGAAAACGAGACATTTGATCTTAACGATGAATGCGAAATTGAGTATGAAAAATTGTTTCATGAAATAACCAATGAGATTGAATACACTCTTCCATTTGAACCGATTCCAGTTGAGTCAGAATCTCAACCCAACTCTTTGATCGAAAAACCCTCAAAGTTGGACCTTAAACCACTTTCGGATTACCTTAAGTACGCATACTTAGGTGATAATGAAACGTTGCCAGTTATAATTTCTATAACTCTCTTTCTTGATCAATAAACCTCATTACTCTCTATTCTTTCGAAAAATAGAGAAGCAATTGGGTGATCCATTGCCAATATTAAGGGAATTAGCCCTGCTATTGTCCAACATTGCATTCAGTTAATTGATGAAGCCAAACCCACTCGTGATGCACAAAGAAGGCTTAACCCAAAAATGAAATATGTGATACGCGATGAAATTCTTAAGCTTCTTGATAATGGTATCATATACCCCTTTTTCTGATAGCCCATGGGTTTTCCCAATTCATGTTATGCCTAAATAGTCCAGACTTACCGTTGTAGAAAACGACGCTAACGAACTCATTCTTACATGGACTCAAACTGGTTGGCATGTTTGCATTGACGATCGAAAAATAAATGCTGCAACACATAAAGATCACTTTCATCTTCCTTTCATTGACCAAATTCTCAAACGTTTAGCAAGCCATGAATTCAATTGCTTCCTTGATGGTTATTCCGGCTACAACCAAATTCCAATCGCTCCCAAAGATCAAGAGAAAACGACTTTCACGTGTCCATTCGGTACCTTTGCTTATCGGCGTATGCCATTCAGACTCTTTAACGCTCCTGCTACTTTCCAACGATGCATGATTGGCATTTTTTCGACATGATTGAACGCTTTCAAGAAGTTTTTATGGATGGTTTCTCTATCTTTGGTGATTCTTTTTTCGATTGTTTACATCATCTCGAGTTGGTTCAAAATCGATGTGAAGAAAAACATTTAACTTTGAATTGGGAAAAATGCCACTTTAAGGTGAAACAAGGCATAGTCTTTGGATGTATCATCTCAAATAAAGGCATTGAGGTAGATAAAGTAAAAGTTGACGTAATTGCAAATCTACCCATTTCCAAATCTGTTAAGGACATTCGATCATTTTTTGGACACGTTGGCTTTTACCGATGCTTTGTGAAAGACTATAGCAAAATCGCTCGTTCATTGATGACTCTTCTTAGAAAAGACCTTCTTTTTTATTTTAACTCTGATTATACCTCTTCTTTCAAACTTCTTAAGAACGAACTCATTTCTGCTCCAATCATTTGCACGTCCAATTGGTATCTCCCATGAAATAATGTGTGATGCTTCAAACTTTGTAGCTAGTGCTATCTTAGGACAATGCATCAACAAGATCCTTCACATTATCTAATATGCTAGCATGACTCTGAACGACGCTCAACTTAAATACACAACCACTTAAAAAGAGCGTCTAGCTGTAGTTTTCTGCTCTCGAAAAATTCAGACAATACTTGATCGGGTCACATATTACTGTGTACGCGGACCATTCTATGATGCGATATCTATTCGCTTAATAGGACGCTAAATCTCACTTAATTCGTTGGATCCTTTTATTGCAAGAATTTGATCTTACAATCAAGGACAAAAAAGGATTCGATAATGTCATGGCCGATCGCTTATCTCATCTTTCGAGCGCACCATCTTCTTTGCCAATCAATTAAAACTTCCCCGATGAACATCTTCTTTCAATTTCTATCGATCCTTGACACGCTGATATAGTGAACGACATATACACAAAAGAAACTCCCTCGTCTTGGTCCAAACAGGACAAATGCAAATTCATGTCCCAAGTGAAATATTTCTATTGGGACGATCCATACTTGTTCAAGTATTGTTCCGATCAAATCATCTAACGTTGCATTCCGGATAAGGCAATCAGGAGTGTCCTTTCGTCTTGCCACGATTAAGCGTGCGGAGGATATTTCGGTCCTCAAAAAACTGTGCAAAAGGTGCTTCAATATGGTTTTTATTGGACTTCACTTTTCAAAGACTCGTTTGATTTTTGTAAAACTTGCGATCGATGTCAAATGGTTGGACGAATTTCTCAATGAGATATGATACCTCTAACCCCATTCTTATGATTAAATCGTTGACGTTTGGGGTATTGACTTTATGATACCTTTTCCCAATTCTTTTGAAAACTTGTATATCCTTCTCGCTGTCGATTACGTTTCAAAATGGGTCGAAATCGTTCCTTGCAAAACCAATGACATAGAATAGTTGTGAAATTTCTCAAAGAAAACATCTTTTCGAGGTTCGGCACACCTCGCACAATAATCAGTGATAACGGAACCCAGTTTTGCAATCGTTCTTTTGAAACTTTAATGAAAAAATACTCGATAACCCACAAGTTATCTACTCCGTATCATTGATGTGCACGTAAATGTGTATATATTTACATCCATATTTTATCTCTTTTTATTTAAATAAATATCATATTTGGGCATTTTATTATGTTTAAAACCAAAATTCAATTATTTTCAAATCATCATAGATTTATCTTCACTCTAGGGAAAAATGGTCATTTTTGTGCATATGTCAATTTGAGAATTTTTACTTGGACATTTTTTATGATTTTTATAGGAAGTTTTGATGCATATTGAAGAGAGATTCATGATGATATATGCATGCACAAGCAAATACAAAGGAATGAAGAGGAAATAATTCAAGTTCAAGATCATGAAGGACCTCACCCACTTATTTAAATCTACAATTAGAAGCTAATGGACAACTAAGTGGAGGTAAATGCTTCATACACATTAAATGATGGATTAATTAGTAGCTAATGGTTAATTGGTGGCCACAATTCCTAAAGGGCATTTAGGAAGCACCTTAAAAATAGAATTAGGGTTTTATGCATGTATAAATAGATCTCTTCTGTACATGTAAATATCTTCTATTATCATATATTTGCTTAGGAAATTAGCAAGTTGTAAACAAAAGTCAAAGTGAAATAAAAATAGCTTACAAGCCTCTTTCTCCTCTCTTTTCTACATGCTTTTCTTTGTTTATTGTTAATGTTTATTTCTGTGCTCTCTTTCTTTTTATGTTCTTAGCTTAGATTTACATTCTACAATTAGTTCGATATTATTTCAGGCAAGTAGTTAATCTTATTTCCTTTGTTTAATTTCTACTTCTCTTTGCTTTCCAATGTTGAAACTTACATGTGTTGATTTGATAACTCAAATTAGTAGCTAAACCTCTTCAATTTAGGGGTAATGAAGCTCTCAAATATTATGTAATTTCAACATTTATTATGATTTATGATCTTTTCAGCTTGTGCTTCATGAAAGTAAATTTTGATACAAGTTTATACAAGTGGGTTTGATAGCTTATATTGCTTATGCAAATGAGCTATTCTTATTCAACATAAAACACAATTTATGTCATCATTTGCTAATTAATTTTTGATTTTGAAATTAAAGTAAAAATAAAATTTAGTGATCTATATTACTAGTTACAATAGTAAATAAATCATATTTAAAATAGCTTTTGTTTTGCCTTCATTTTCAGAGTTGATAAGCAGTTTATTTGTTGTATTATTGTTTGATGGTTTGAGTTATGTTAATTAATAACATAAAAAATCATACTTATGATAAATACAACAATTATTTCACTTAACCTCAAACCTAGAGATCATAAGTTATTTGTTTGTTGATTTACAAAAATATGAGAGTGGATTTGCCACTAAATTGTTCTCTAGTCTAATAGTTTTTAAATTACATTTCAATTCCAGCTTTAGCTTCTTTTTTGTAGTTAACAATTTCCACTCACTTTGGTCTAATTTGATAGAATTGAAAATTTTAAAATCTTAAAAATTCCCTGCAGATCGATCTGTGCTTGTCACGTACTAAAATTGTATGTCGTGCGCTTGCGGTTAAAATTTTATTTGAAATTTTTCGATGGTTTTCTAATTCGATATGAAATCCGTCATTGAACAAATTTTTGGCGTCGTTGTTGGGGAATTGCTTTGATTTTGATTTTCTATTTTTCGGATTATTTTTGTTTGATTTTTTTTACATTTTAAAAAAATTGTTTGTGTGAATTTTGTTTGCATTTTGAGTGTGCATTTCTTGTTTTCTAGTTTCATTTGCATTTGAATTTCTATTTTAAAAAAAAAAGTTAAACACAAGTTCATATCCAAAAGAAAAAAAATTCCATTTCATTTACAATTTTTATTTGTACAACTTTCAAAAAAAAAATTATACAAGTCATTTCATTTTCCATTCTCTGTTCACATTTCTGTGCAATGTGCACATTCTAATCTCCCTTTCCCTTCCAATTGCCGTTCTCCCTGAACTACATTCCCTCTAACCTGACATATACCCCTGCCTGCACTTTCAATTTTGACCATCACAATCTCCAACCCTTTCAACTTCAATATACCCACTGCTAGTCAGTTCAACCTCTGGCAACTACAATATACAACAACACATCCCTATCCCTTAATCCCCTCATTGCTTCATTAAACACAAATATACTTCACACCCTTCACCATATCATACCAATCCTCACCACAACTGTCAAAAACATACTGCAGCAGACCACCATCACAACATCAATACTTTTTCACCCTTCATATTCACTGCCCATAACTTTCATTCACCAATACATACTTCATCATACAAACTCCACAACATCTTCTTTTACATCATAAACTCCACATCCACCATATCACAGCCTTGTAGCAAACCAACTGTCACATAAACACTCCATCTCTGCCAGCACTGCAATAAAACTCTACAGACATCCCAAACTCACGACTCCTCTTCAACCACCAATTCCTTGCAACTTCTTCATACAAGACTGTCAATTTATGCCACCCTTCTTCCTACTTCACCTATCAAGACAACTGCTGCTTGTCACAATCAAATACAATACCATTACAACTCCACTTCATCATCACCCACCATGACTGCCTCCTTGCAGCTACAACTGCTTGTTTATTCACAACATCACCGATACAACATTACTGTTGACCTTACTGTGCCATACCATTCGCATTTGATCGCCATCAGCACTAATCATCACCACTAGGCTAATACCTCAGTCCTTTGTCACATACCCTTTGTCAACACTTTCAAGCCTGCTCCCCTCCTCAACCATTACAATCCACCGTACCAAACTACAAAACTGCTACAATACAACTTACAGCTGCTCATCCACTTCGACAAACTACCCATACTTCACCTGACTTCATTGTTTGCATGACCACCACAAAACAGTCAACCAGTCCTCATCACCCCTGATGACTACAACCCACAACAATTCAACCATCACCACTACAAACTGATCATCTCCACTATTCCCACTACACAAAACTGCTCCATCATTTACAGCAACACAGTACTTCATAGCAACGTTTCATCCACTTCCGTTCAGCAAACCCTCCATCCACTGAAAAGACTACCGCATACTTCACTGTCCCCTCCCTAACAACTGCTTCATCTTCAACTGCAACTACAATTCACCACTAAACATCACATCCTCCTACTTTCCTTTGTCGTCAGCAATACCCCAAACAACTTGAAAAAAAAAATACGGGGCTAAATCAATAACCAACCCTCCACATCCACCACTGCAGCGCGAAGTCACAATCCAACTCGACTACTCAATAAAACTACCACCAACCCCTAAAAATCGCAGCAACACAGCAACTCGACATTGCAACCTACCATCGCTGTCAGCAGTAACCGAGACCACCCTCCTCTCCATCGAACCGCAATCCCACCAACATCCTCCTGCAACCTTCGAAGCCTCATCAACCTCCACTGCCTCCTTCCACTAGCCGTCCTTCCTCACTTGCTCGCTACCAACTCCACAACTTCAAAGCCACCGCAAACTTCAATTCGAACAACTCGAATTCCCAAACAATCCAATCTTCGATATTCCCACTCGCTTTGCAAACCGCTGCACCTCAATCGCCAATCTCCCAAAAGCAAAAACAAAATCCCCAAACTCGAATAAGCAGAGGATTATACATTTCGATTTCCTTTCTAATTTCGAGTATACATTTCGATTTTATTTTTATTTTTTTCGAGAAGAAAGAAGATCGTTTTTCTAGACAAAAGCAGGCGATTTATCGGTTTAGATGAGAAAGAGAATAAGACTTCTCTGATTTTGGGCCAGATCATGTTTGAGTGATTTTTTTTTTTTAAAAAAAAGAGTTAAGCTAATTGTTTTCAATTGTGTAATCATCATTTTATTTTTATTTTTATTTTTTTTATTTAGTATTTTTTTTTTAAGTTTTTTCTTTGTTATACATAAAAATTATACAAAAAAAAACAAACAAGTTTCTTACTTCATTTGTTTTCCATTGTTTTATTTCTTTTAATCTTCTTTTTTAAAAAAAAGTCGTTGGTTTTGTTTTATTTCTTTTTATTTCATTTGTTTTGATTCCCCTTTATTGTAAGCATTTCTTTCATATTCAAGAAAAAAAGAGAAAAAAAAACAAACAATTATATATATATATATATATATATATATATAATTTTAAATTTCAGGCTACAAAAGCAGAAATTCAAATGAGAAACGCTTGTCAAAAATAATTGTTTTGCTTTGCTTACTTATAAAAATCGCCGTTAAAAAAATAAAAATAAATTGCTAATAAATTCTGCATGCTCTGGTATCGTGTTCTCATCTGCATTTTTTATTTATTTTGCATTGTTGGTAGCTTGCATTTGCATTTATATATAAAAAAAATTCAAAATCCAAAAAAAATAAAAACGAACTTCATTTTAGTTGCATAGTAAATTCACGTTTACTTTTTGTTTTGCATTATCTCATCTTGTTTTTATTCCTAAGGCAAATACCTCATTTCACATGTGAGGGATTTCATCACCTTTTTCTTAGCCCACAAAAGCATTTCATCGTAGAATTTGACTAATAATAAAGGTTAGACATTCGACTTAAGGGTGTCGCGAGCTCATCTAGGTCTTAATTGTATCTTTACAATTGTTTTCTTTGAACAATTTTATTCCTTGGGATTCGGCTACCGCAGAGTAATAATCAGTTATAAAAATTACGGTGATTCGTAAATATTATACTAGTTGTTCCTCTGAAGGTACTTAAATCTTTGGCTGCATTGCTATGGTGATTCGTGGTGCAACGATAACCCGTGCCCCTTACCTGGCTGAGAAATATATTTTTTGATTTAAGAAAAAGTGTGATTATACAATTTTGGGTTAGGAGCTATTAAGGACAGAAAAATAGAACTAAGTCTTTCGCATTCATTTTGTTGCATTAATTCATGCATGTTTAAAACAAAAAAAAAACAAAAAAACCCAAAATTTTAATAAAAAAATGTAAATTTTACTTAACTTAGTTTTTAATCCCAAAAAAACCGTTTTTCCTTTCTTTTGAAAATTTTCAATCAAAAACAAAAAATCCAAAAAAAATTATATATAATCTTTTCAAAAAGAAAAAATTTTAAAAATTCAAAAACAAAAACAAAAATCAAATCTTCATTTTCTAAAAAAACAAAAATCCTTTTGGTAAATATTTGAAAATTTAAAAATTCAAAAATAAAAAATTGCAAAAAAAAAACATATAAAAATTTGACATGCCAAAACAAAACAAAAATCAAACTTCTCTTTTGAAAATAAATTTCACTTGGTAAATATTTTTCTTCCTTAAAAAACAAAGACAAAAAGAATTTTTTCACTTCGTTTTTCAAATCTTCTTTCATTCTCTAAACTTGTTTCTAACTTCCTTCTCTCCTCGACTTTCACTCGTGCATGAGTGCTTGGACTCATGACTCAACAACTAACCATTTAACTCGAACACGCGATCCTCACGAAATATCGAACGTGAATGCCCATCGAACTCTTATGGATAGAATGTTTCCCGATAGAGTTTCTATTCCATCTTGCATCACATTACCCGCCCCTACGGGTAACCATTTCGAAATTCACTCGAAGCATATTGCAACGCTTTCAAAATTTGGCAAGTTTGAACACGATGACCCCTACATTTTCTTGATTAAATTCGAAGAAATTTGTGCAACCATTAAACTCCAACAACTTTTTGATGACGGAACCAAACTTCGATTAATCCCATTTTCTCTTACGGATTACGCTGAAAAATGGTTGTACAGCTTACCATCGAACTAGATTAAAACTTAGGAAGAAATTGTAAAAGCTTTCTTAAAAAAATTCTACCCCTTGTAAAAAACGAGTAGAATCTGAAACAAAATTGTAAATTTTCATCAATTCAAGGGAGAACCATTCAGAAAATATTTTGATAGATTCAAAGTGCTTTTGATAAAATGTCCACACCTTAACTTCGAAAAATGGACGATTTTCCAAATCTTATAAATTGGACTCAAAAATTGCCCACGAACGATGCTTGAATCAATGTGCCAAGGCAATTATCTTGCCCAACATCATGACGATGCTTGGCTATTTTTTGAAAACCTCACCGAAAAATCAACCCAATGGGAACGTTCGAACGAGAGATCAATTTGCTCACGATCGGGCGCACACTCGATAGGATCTTCTTTTTCTTTGGAAGCTAAGATCGACGCAATGATTAAAAAATTCGATAACTTTTTCTCATCGAATCAAATGAATCAAGCTTCCCAACCGATGTGTTATAAATGCAACGATCTTAATCACATAGCCGGTCAGTGTCCCAATTCTATCGAACAAATCGGTGCTTTCAATAAAGCAAAAAATGATCCATTTTCTCCAACGTACAACCCTGGTTAGAGAAATCATCCGAAATTTGCATGGAACCAAAACAATCCAAACACGAATACGGTTCATCTGTAACATCCCAAAATTTGTTAATTAAATTTGGTAGCTTGTTTGAACTTTTGAAATTTAATTTGAAAAGTTTCAAAAGAAATAAAATATTATTAATATTAAATATTGCAAAGATATATGGATAGAAATAAAAATTTAGTAGTTTAAGCTTTAAATAAATAATAATAATAAAATTATAAAAAGAAGAATGTGTGTTAAACCATAAAATAAAATATATGTTATAAACTAAATGTTGATAGTTAAACTTTGAATAGAAATAAAATTTAGAATTTATGTTAGTAATAAGATTTTATGGTTATATAGCAACATAAGATAAACTATAAAAATAACATATGGAATACATATAGAAATGTGTATGAATTATGTAAACAAGAAGATAATAAAACAAAAACAAAAAATGTATGCAAGAAAAAAATCTACAAACAAATCTAAGCACATACAAAAATAGGATTACATGTAAACTTAGATGGAAACATGGCATTAAATGGTTTCTTCTCAGCACATAAAAAAGAAGTCATTTCGAAATAGAAGAAATCATTTCAGCCTCCAATTTAAAGGAAAATATCTCTGGTCAATGAAAAAAAATCCGACCAAAAGAAAAATCTTGCACCAGAAAACACCTACCTGAACAAACTATTTCCTTTATATATACACATCCATATTTGTTTCATTTCGTTCATCAAAATATATAGTAAACTAGAAAATATAAACATCACTATTCTTATAAACTCAAGATCATTCAACAAAACAAAATAGAAAAAGTTTAAAGGCAGATCATCTGCAGGGTTTCAAAACAAAAGGCAGCTCTCTGTTTCGAAGAAAATTTCAAGTGAGTAAACCTATTTTAAAATTGAAATCTAGGTATTTATTTCATGAAACCTTGTGCTTTGCTGCATATTGAAAAATTTTGTTCTGTATGTTTTTTGTGTTACTAGAAACTTTTATATGACTTGTTCTTCTATAATTCTGGTTACAGAGTAAAGTAAATGAGAGAAAAATCAAAACATCTTCATACAAACATTATTAAGCTTAGGAATTCAAACATAATAGGTTTGTCTAAACTTAAATTAAGGCCTGGAATTTGTTTTAGGCTTGATATTAAAATATTGACTCTGTAAATTTGATTATACAGTAAAAGGTAAATTTTTGGATAAATTCAAATATTGTTAAATATTGATTCAATTATATAGCTTGAATCAATATTCAAAAACAAGATTTTTAAAATAAAATTGGTGATTTTTAGTGAAGTATTTTAAGTGCAGTTTCAAGTTGAACGGAAAATGTTTTTTCAGCCATTGCCATCGATCAAGGAATTATTGAGTGTTAAGATTCTGCTGAAGCTTGCTTGGCCATTGATGACCTCAGGAAAATTGTCGAATAATTTTTCTATTGCATAAATTAGTGGGACGAGGTGATTTTAGGGTTTGTATTCCAGTTTTTGATGTGCCTGGAAACGAGGTGATTTCATCACCGAGTTGCACATCCTCCAAGGGAATGTTAGCGCAGCCGTTTCTGTTGGTTGGGTCGATTGCAGTTTTTCGAGCAAACTGCTATTTTTGATTTCGAGTTTTTGGCTTCGAATCGAAGTTTGATTTTGAGTGTGGGTGAGTTTTTTGACTTTCTGGAGGTCGTGACGTGCAACGAAGCGACGGCGCGGCACCGTGCACGTGCACGACATTGATTTCGTATCAAAAAGTTTGGGCTAGGGAGAAACTCGATGGAGTGCTCGAGTAGGAGGAGGGTTGGCTCGAGTTCCTCGCGTTCGTATAGAGTTGATTCAGCAGTGGTTTAAGTTTAACCATAGGCTAGAAAAAAAAGGAAGAAGAAGAAATGAACGAGAGGGAAAGAAGAGAACTCGGGGAAACGTAGGGGGAAAACTCGAGTCTAACTCGAGTAAAACCTGGGTATGCTCGAGTTGTTTTCGAAAAATGGTTTAGGCCCAATAAATTTCAAGTTCATAATGTTAAAGTAACTAGTGTTGATTATTTTAAGTTAAGAATTTGTTTCAAGTTAATTAACTAAGTGAGTACATAACAATGTTTTCTAAAACCATAATTAATATTTTAATTAAGTAATTAACTTAAGTTAAATATTAAATTTAATTACCATTAAAGTTTTCAATGTAATAATAGATTGATTTTTAAAGTTTAAAGAAGATTTTTAAATGTTAATTTAGATAAATGATTATTATTAATCAATTGTTTTAGAAAGCAATCAAGAATGATATAATTATAATTAACTAAGTAAAGGATTTATATTTGAAGTAAAAAATGGGTTAATTAATAATTAAGTGTCTAATTTATTTGTAATTAAGAATGGTTAATTAGATAATTTAAGTTAATTAATTTATAATTGGTAATTAATTAAGATAATTAATTAAGGATGATTTATTAATAAAAGGGATTAAGATTTAATTTATCATTAAAAATAATTAATCATTGATTTAAATTAATACATAAAAAATAGTTATGTGGTTAATCCATTTAAATCACATTCATCTTGATAAAAAAATAATTAACTATTGTTGTGCACTGGATTGATATTTCTGTTGTGGTTGTGATACTGTGTGATGTGAATTGCTTTGTGCCGAACTGTGATTTGTGATTTGTTTCTTTATTTATGTGAAAACCTTTTACCCATAAAACGGCATTTAAACTTCGATGCGACAAGGAGTCGGATTTCAGTTAGTTATCAGAAACCCACATCGAACCTTGAATGTGAATCTTTGTAGTTGATATATCCACGTGTTTTAAAATTAAGCGTTCACTGTTCGGTTTAGCTGGGAGAGGACCTTTGTGTCATATAACTTATTCCGAATAGTGATACGTCGAAATAAATAGCTTTTGAAGACCGGTGGTGAAGACCGGGTGTCTTCGAAAACGATAGGATAACCTATCGACTGCACTGAGTTGCTCCGGTATAGAGATTTCCACATGTGATGGAAAGTCCAATCGGGATTATGGATACCCTGATTTGCAAGGGATTCTTCCTTTATTGGATGAAGTGCCTTCAGTTCTGTTCGAACCCGGAACAGAATTGTATGGTCGTACGTCTGACCGTACACTTTGAGATATAAAGCAGATTTCTTTCAAATACATATCTATTGGTGGCGGAGAATTTATTCTCTTAGCTTAACACCCTTCTCTGAGACGTACGAGCTCAGAGGTTATGTAATTAAAGGTTATCAGCGATATACTCCCAATTTGGTAGTGTGGCATGCTAAGTGCTGCTGTGTGTTGATGATCATTTGTTGATCATTTTAATCAAAGCATGGCTTTTGTGTAAAGCATAGCTCTATGGACGAGACCTCATCGGACCTCACAATCCGGAAATGGTCGAAACAGGAAAGATGCGGCAAGGTTATGAGGGTCGCGCCCTTTAGGGTTTGTCATTTCCTTCTGGAAAAGGTGATGTCATGGTATGGAGCCCAGATATTTACCGATATAATTGCTTCAATATCATTTACTGTGTGGTTGTTGGTTTGTGGTTGAGGGCCCTCGGATAAAGGTCGCAAATGACCGGGGGGTGGTATACTCGAGTAGTAGTTACCTAGTTACAGAGGTAACCCGGCCTTGTGTTGGCAGAGAGCCGGGCATGTTCTCGGGACGTCCCTCCAGAGGCGTACCCATGTGGCAGTAGGAAGTTCCTTAGCCTGACCATTTGTTGGAAACCCAAACAAAACAATACGAACCCAGTACGGTTTTAGTTGTAGAACATGCAATTTAACATGGCATCTATAGTTGGCATAGTATAATGGTACCTATGCTGGCTAAGATTAATATTATGCTTTTGAAATGTTTTCACACTGTCCACTAGTAATAATATCAAAGGATTTTTCTCGTATTAAGCATATTTGACTATCATAAGTGGAAATCTCCCCCAAGTGTGCGATTGCATTGTGTGTATGCCGGGAGGCCTTATGTAGTTTCATTTTCCAAAAAGCATAACGAAGTTTCTTTTATAATTTTTTTACACAAAAGCAACTATTTTTGTTTACTCATACCAGTTCCATGACTGACCCGGAGTTTATTGTTTCTTTCTAAACACTGGGTGCCCATCATTTCCATACAGGCAGCCTAGTAGCAGGTTTTCGTGTTCTGGTGTTAGCAGTATTTTGGAGGTTTTACCTTGAGATATTTTAGAAGCTTTGGATATCAAGGTGCTTAGTTTTTGAAAGCTTACTATCTCTTCATTCCTTGAATTTTTTTTGGCATATGATCATTTGATGTTCTATTTGGAGTTGTGTTATATGTATAAAAATACTCTGATGTAGTAATGGATATTATGATGACGTTGTATCAGTGATGTAATGCATGATATTCATTTTGTTTCCATTGTTTTATATTCATCTGATGTTGTTATAAGCTCCATCCGACTGGAGTTCGATGTTTGAATCTTTGGCAGACGAATACAAGTGAGGTATTTAGTGTCAATTTTCGAACATTGAATTTCGGATCTTCACAAAGTGGTATCAAAGCTGAAGGTTGAGTAAGAACTTTAGCTACGGAGTATAACACATTAGATGGCTCATTAGAGATAGGGTGAAGTATACCCTAGAATGAGTATAACCAGGACCGAAACTCCCAATTTTCTTAGTCTATTTCCTTTAATTGCTGCTATTCCTTAAGATATCTCGTTCGAATATCTAAATCAATTTTCTTGCTAATTATAGATAGTAAGAATGAGCGGACGAAGAGGAAGAGCTGGGGGGCGAGGAAATGCCACAACACCTAGTCAAGTTCCCCCAACATCAGAAGCAGCTTTATCTATTCAGCATCAGCCGAATCTGGCTGATTTATATAAGAATTTTTCAAGGTTTGGTGGTAAGCCGTTCACTGACAAGGAGTCGATTTTTGAGGCCCAAGCATAGATCAGATCATGTGAAAGAATCTTTAGAGGGCTGAAACTGCAAGACGATCAGATGCGACTCATAGCTTCTTGGCAACTTCAAGAAGAAGCCTTAGCATGGTGGGAGACAGTTACTGTAGATAAACAAAAAGACGAGTTTACTTGGGAGAGATTCAAAGAAGTATTTAAGAAGCGCTATATGCCATTGGCTGAAATTTCTCAAATGTATCAGGAATTCACGGACTTAAAGCCGGGGAGTTTGTCATTCGAGAAATATCTAAACAAATTCAATGAATTGTCTCGTTTTGGTCCAGAATTGGTGAATACACCTTTGAAGAAGAATGAAAGGTTCATTCGTGGGATGAATAAGAAATTCCACGAAAGGATGACTGGCCACGTCAAAGAATCCTTTTCAGATTTGGTTGATATGGGGTACAGATATGCTACATGTTAACCCCGTTAAGACAGCGAGTTAAGGCCTGGGACGATTTACGACATAAGGTACTTAACGGATCAAGAGAAGTATACGGCTTAGCAAACCTCACGACTTAAGATGCGTGGCGATTTAACAAGATAAAGCATGAACGACTTATGAATTGAGGCCACCATGATCTAACAGTTTAAAGCACTCTGCGACTTAACAAGTTAAGGTTTACATGACTCAAGTTATGGACGATCTATGACTTATGAATGGTACGACTTAACAGTTTAACATGTTAAAGAAATGGCCGACTCAACGACTCAAGGGAGACAACAACTCAATGGATCAAGGAGGGTACACAACTTAGGGTCTGGATGACCTAACGAGTTAAGGTCCAGACGACTTAAGAGTTGAAACGGACCAAGAAGTCTACGACTTAAGGAAGTCTATGGCTTAAGAGATGGCACGACTCAAGAAGGAAATAAGTTAACGACCTAAAGCTGTCTACGACTTACGACCTAGCATGTGTCGTAAACGACTTAGGCAAACAAAGCGCTGATACTCATTAAACATAGCCTCCTAACTCGTGAACGGGTTAAGATTTGTGTTGCTATCTGAAATAAACAAGCTTACCAGTTAAGCCGTGACTCACGACTTAGCTTAAGTCGTCCATGACCTAAAGCCGCTAAGCTATAATCCGCTGCCACAACACTTATGCCGCATCCTGTTAACTCGGTCACGACCTACGATCTATGATGAGTCGTACACGACTTAAGTAAACAAATGAAGCCGCGTCCGGTTAACTCGTGCATGACTTAGGACTTGACATGGATTCAAGCAGATGGGCAAATTTCTACCAAGCTACGAGCTAGACTCAATAAGTCGGCCACGACCTACCTTAACTCGGTCACGAGTTACGACTTAAGGGTAAAATTTTCCTATAAATACCAACCTACCACAAGCATGAAAGGGACTTTTGGCCGATCTCTTGAAGCGCCAATACTCTGCTGAATTCTCGACTCACTCAACACTTCTAGTACGAAAGACATCTCAACTAACTTCGAGAGGAAATCTAACACAATCTACATGGATTTAAAGAATTCTTCTACATCAAAGTTCTAGTTGTTTGTCTCATCGGAATTGTAATTGAAGATTGTTGTAAAAGTTGTAATCAATTCAGCAATAAAGAGAGTTAAAGTGGACGTAGGCTTACCCTAAGCCGAACCACTATAAAAACTATTGTTTTTTCTGCTTTTTCTGTGATTTCTCTACTTGTTTGTAGTTCCCGTGTACACGGGTGGTGCCTTCACTCAACTTCAATCTACACCGGGGTGTTAGCGTCAGATTTTCAAGTTAACATTTTTGGTGCTTTCATTGAGAGCCCAACTCAGGAAACTTCCACCATTGCTCCGCAAAGGATTGTTGAAAGGATTTCTTTCAAAACCATAAGTTTATTGGAAATAATGGCTCCTGGGAGAAAACGAAGTTCTGTAAGATCCGACAATGTTCAAGAGAACACCGCTACCTCTCCTCCTTCAAGTCAAGCAGCTCCAACTGTTGGAGTTACACGAGCAGAATTGGACGCCGTAGTTTTGGGATTGAATCAGCAATTGAATGCTCAGAATGCGCAGTTGGAAGCCCAGAATGCCCAGAATGCCCTGATCTTGAGTAAGTTGAATGATCTACTAGGGCAAACCGTCAACCGGGAAATAATGATGGAAACCCTACTGTGGGAGTTCAGGATGTTGAAGGGAACATTTCTCAAAGAGCCGCGGACCCTGTAGAAAGGACTCCTCTTTAAGCTGGGGGATCAGGGCCGCAGCCGACCCTCCGTGAACAATTGTCAAGGCAGAATTCAAAGAGAGTGGCTGATGTGTGCCCTCCAGAGCCTCTAAATGATGAATAGTATTTTTCGGGTATGGTTCATCAAATCATGAAAGAAAGTATGCGAAGAGATGACGAGAAAGAGTGGGGATTTGCTCCGAGCAAAACTCCATTTAGTGAAAAGATCTTGAAGGCAGAGTTCCCAAGGAAATTCGTTCCCCCTACTATTCCAGCTTACAAGGGGACGAGTGATCCAAACGAATTTCTGTATAAGTACGACTGACATATGACTGGTGCCAGGGCGTCTTATGAAATTAAATGCCGATACTTCCGGTTTATCTAGAAGGTGTAGCTCTATTGTGGTTTACAAAGCTGCCGGTCAGGTCCATCGATCAATTCTCCGATTTGACCAGGAAATTCAAGGAGCAATTTCGATTGTATGCTTCTAAAGCAAAGGATATAATGTCGCTATCAAGTCTGGAGCAAAATCCGGGAGAATCTATCAGGTCGTTTTTGAATCGCTTTAACATAGCATTGTTGAGGTAGATAATGCTGAGCCACGCATGGTCCTGACATACTTGATGAGGGCGATTGACAAATCGAGCGAATTTGGAAAATGGTTAAAAATGAAAGAACCAAACTCGCTCGACAAATTCTACAAGAAAGCGGATGAATTCATGCGCTTGGAGAGCCTCCAAACACCGGCTAAGGTGGTATCAGCGGAAGCCGGGAACAATGGCACTGCTTCGAATAAGAAAGAACCTAACACTCAGAAAAGGGGAAATGATGGTGGAAACAAACAGGGAGACGCTAAGAAAGGCCGTTCTTTCAATTTCACACCCTTGACTGATACCCCCGAAAACATCTTCTTTGCAACCAAAGATGATGTCAATTATCCGACACCATCTAAAATGAGAGTTGCAATTAAGATGGAAAAAAGTGGAAGGTTCTGTCGGTTCCACAACCAGCCCGCCCATGACACCAACGAATGCCGACAGTTGAAAGAGGTGATTGAACAACTCTTGAAGGAAAACAAACTCTAGCAGTATGTGAAAAGGAACAGAAATGCCCCAGCTTCGTCAACTCAAGGACAACAAGTTCCCGCTCACCGTCCTGCCTCAAGTGAGAAAGCCGTGGAACATGAATCGGAAAGACCTGTTATCAACATAATAACTGAAGGACCTCACCCAGCAGGCAAAAGCTGGGGCAAAATGGAAAGGTATGCCCGGGCCTTGAGGCATGTACCAACTGAAGAGAATGTTTTTGTCTTAGAGAATGATGCGCCTTTAAAGCAACAAAAGACTTCCACAGATGATATCGTGTTCAGTGCCAGGGATTCTTTGGGTATTGAGGCTCTGACGATAGATCCTTTGGTCATATCCGCTGGTATTGGGCCGGCGACTGTGAGAAGAGTTCTAGTTGATTGTGGAGCTTCATGCAACATCCTCTTCAAGAAGACCTTCGATCAAATGAAATTTCCAATGGCTGACGTTCAAGCTTCGTCACTTAAGATTGCTGGGTTTGCTGGAGAACCCAAACAGCCGATTGGGACCATTGATTTGTTTGTAGAACTCGGAAAGGGGCTGAGGAAGGTAGCTCGAAAGCAAACCTTTATAATTGTTGAAGAATTCTCTACCTACAATGCCTTTTTAGGCCGACCAACTCTTGCTGCGTTCAAAGCTGTTCTTGCCCCATGGTGTCTGACTCTAAAATTCCCCACAGATAATGGAGTTGGTGTGATTAAGGGAGACCAAGATGCGGGGCGAGAATGTTACTTTGCAGAGTTGCGAGAATCAAGGAAAAGAGAAATGGGAAAAGGTGCGGCGGCTCCAGTCCGCACCAAGGAACCAACCTTGTAGCAATTACAGGGTGGACCCTGCACTGGCGAATGTAGTGGCGCACGAAGAGAGATGGATCCAAGAAAAGCCAGTGCAGGGGAGAATAGGGTAGTACTGGTAGAGGTAACAGTGCCGGTGCCCGTTGACCCAAAAGACCCAAACAAGGTACTTAATGTGGGTTCGCAGCTCAACACAACAGTTCAGAATGTTCTGATTTCATTTTTGAAGGCTAATTTGGATGTATTCGCTTGGACTCATGCTGACATGTGCGGAATATCCCCAGAGATTGCAGTACATACTCTGAACATTGATCCAAAGTTTACACCTGTGAAACAGAAGAGAAGGACTCAGGGTCCTGAAAGAATGGCAGCGTTAAAAGAAGAAGTGGATCGGCTCATGGAGAACGGGTTTATTAGAGAATCTACTTATCCAAATTGGGTCTCAAATCCAATGCTGGTGGAAAAGGCTAATGGAAAGTGGAGAGTATGCATTGATTTTTCAGATCTGAACAAAGCCTGCCCCAAAGGCTGTTTCCCGCTGCCCAGGATCGATCAGTTGGTGGATGGGACGGCGGGACATGAATTGTTATCTTTTATGGATGCATACTCCGGATATAACAAGATTATGATGCATGAGCCAGATCAAGAGGATACTAGTTTCATCACAGATGTTGGACTCTACTGCTACAAGGTTATGCCTTTCGGACTCAAGAATGCAGGGGCAACTTACCACAGGCTTGTTAATGCCATGTTTAAACCACAGATTGGCAAGACAATGGAAGTTTATGTTGATGATATGCTAGTAAAGTCTAAGAAAGCAGTGGACCATATGGATCACCTGGCAGAGATGTTTGCAGTACTCTGCAAGTACAGAATGAAGCTTAATCCCCTGAAATGTTTATTTGGAGTGGAGTCCGGAAAGTTTTTGGGTTTCATTGTGAGCGCTAGGGGCATTGAAGCCAATCCAGCTCAGATCACCGCTCTGAGAGAAGTCAAGGCTCCTAGAACGAAGAAGGAATTGCAAAGTCTCAACGGAAAGGTTGTTGCCTTGAGTCGGTTCATTTCCAAAGCTACTGACAAATGCATTCCATTCTTTGATGCTCTGAAGAAAGGAAGAAAAAACTTTGAGTGGACCCTTGATTGTCAGAAAGCATTTGACGAGTTGGTTCGTCATATGGAAGTGCCTCCGATACTTTCAAAGCCTGACAGTGGTGAAGATCTCTTCGTATATTTGGCAATTTCGTCTCATGCTCTCAGTGCAGTGTTGGTACGGGAAGACACAAGGATCCAACGCCCAGTCTATTATATCAGCAAAAGATTCACTGGGGCAGAGATGAACTATTCAAGATTAGAAAAGCTCGCCTATTGTTTGTTGATCGCATCAACAAAATTAAGGCCGTATTTCCAAGCTCATCCCATCAAAGTCCTCACTGATCAACCTCTAAAGCAAGTCCTATTCCGTCCTGAGACTTCGGGTCGTCTTTTGAAATGGAATATTGAACTCAGCCAATATGACATCACTTACCATCCCCGAAAAGCAATCAATGGACAAGCTTTGGCAGATTTCATCGCAGAATGTACGGATAAGGGTGATAGTGAGGAAGAAGTCATTAATAGCATCCCAATCCAATGGAAATTGTATGTCAATGGCGCAAGGAATGATTACTGTTCCGGAGCAGGGGTTGTCCTTGAAACGCCAGAAGGGCGATCGCTATGTTATGCACTGAGACTAGAATTCCCTTCGACAAATAATGAAGCTGAATACGAAGCTCTCATCGCTGGTTTAAAGATCGCTAAAGAACTAAACATCAAGGCATTGCATATCTTCAGTGATTCTCAACTTGTTGTTTGTCAAGTCAAGAAGGAATTTCAAGCTAAAGGAGGGAATTTACCAGCCTATTTATCAAAAGCCTGGGAGCTCCTTCAAGATTTTGACCGTTATTCAATAAACCATATCCCCCGAGAAGAAAATATGACGGCGGATTCTCTCGCGAAGTATTCAAGTACTGGTGAAGCTCAACTATTGGGGCTAGTTCCCGTCGAAGTCTTGTCAGCTCCAAGCACAGATGAAATGGATGTTGATTGGATTATGAATGTATCCCAAGAGCAAGAATCATGGATGACTCCGATACTTGAATATCTACTCAATGGTTCTCTGCCAGAAAGTTCAAAAGAACGACAAAAGCTGATGAGGAAAGCCTCCAGATATATCGTTCAAGATGGTCGTTTGTACAGACGAGGATTTTCAATGCCATTACTCCGATGTGTGACAAAGGAAGAAGCTAAGACAATTCTAACTGAAGTACACGGAGGGGAATGTGGGAATCGTACAGGTGGTCAAACTTTAGCAAAGAAAATCCTCCGTTATGGATACTTTTGGCCAGAAATTAATCAGGATGCTGCTGACTATTCCCGAAAGTGTGATAAATGCCAGAGATTCGCTAAAATTCCTAGAGCACCTTCCACTGAGCTAACACAAATGGTCAGTCCATGGCCGTTTTCCATCTGGGGAATAGATCTCATTGGGCCTTTGCCGACTGCCAAATCAGGGATTAAATATGCTATCGTTGCTGTTGATTATTTTACTAAATGGGTTGAGGCCGAACCATTGGCCACTATTACCTCTAAGAAAACGATAAGTTTTGTGACTAAAAATATCATTTGCAGGTATGGTGTGCCTCAGAAGATAATCACAGACAATGGTACTTAGTTTGAAAGTGAGGAGTTCCAAGATTTTTGCAAACGATTCAAGATCCGAAAAAGCTTCTCAGCAGTGGCTCATCCGCAGGCAAACGGGCAAGTGGAAGCAGTAAACAAAATCATCAAATCAACCATCAAAAAGCAGTTGGAAAAAGAAAAAGGTGGTTGGGTCGACAAGTTACCGCTTGCACTATGGGCATACAGGACCACTCACTAAACTGCGACTGGGCATACTCCATTTTCATTGGCATACGGATCAGAAGCAATGATTCCAGTGGAAACTGAAGTCCCCTCACACAGAAGGATCCATTTTGATTAAAGTGAGAATGAAAAATTGCAACTGGAAGCACTTGACCTTCTCGATGAAAGAAGAGAAGAGGCAAGGCTTAGAATTGCAGCTCACCAGCAAAGAATGGCCGGGCACTTCAATTCCAAAGTTCGTCAGCGCAGCTTTGAAGTTTGAGACTTAGTCCTGAAGAGAATTATGACAGCCATAGGTGTGTTTGGGTCAAACTGGGAAGGACCATATGTTATTGGCGCAAAGCTTCTTGATGGCACATTCAAACTCACAACTGTCGAAGGAGAACCAATCCCAAGAGCTTGGAACATCAATCATTTGAGTCCCTATTTTACTTGAAAACATTGCTGAAATGTTGTAAAAGAATTATGAATATATGATTCTTGTATAGAAAGCAGTTGTAAAGCAAGTGAATAATGAAAAGCTATAAAGTGGATGTTGGCCCAACTTTTGGCTGAACCACTATAAATCTTGTGTTCTCTACTATTATAAACTGCTTTGTTTTATTTCGACATATAAAATACGTTAACTGTGTTACAAAAATGTCGATTTAATAATGCAGGCCACAAAGACAAAGCTTACCCACCGCAAGACTAAGCGATCTCCGACATCATTCAGCAAGCAAACACTAAGCCATTCAAAATTTCCACACTCAAATCTTACAAAAGAAGTGCTTCGAACAAAAGTTAGCAATGTGGATGGAAGTGGACCATTTCTAACTAACTGCAAATGTTTGAACAAGCAAACAACCAGTTAAATAGCCTGTGTCTACCACCACCAACTCGCTTAACTATGAAATATATTTCTTGGGATAAGGGAAATTATTGGAAACTAAAAAGTGATGACACTTGCACAAGACAACGGGGATCGCCAACATGAATAGATGGAAAAGAGACATGGGCGAGCAAGCATCAATCAGCAAAAGACCTCTTCGGAGGCACAAGCCCTCTTCGGAGGCACAACTCTTCGGAGGATAAAGACCTCGAGCGGGCCTAGCCAGAAAAAGAGAGATGTTTCTTGATACAAAGTTGCGGAATGATCGGTCGATACACTTCCGTGAATCCGTCCAACCGAGAGAAAGAAACTCCAAACTTCCAGGCAAAAGCCCTACTCAGAGGCACACATTTCACCGAGATTGAAATAAAACTTCCAGGTGTTGAAACGTGAAAAGCCCTCTTCGGAGGCCCATTTCACCACAGTTGAAATGCTAAAAGACCTCGAGCGAGCCAACCAGAAAAAGAGAGATCTTTCTCAATACAAAGTTGCGGAATGATCGGTCGATACACTCCCGTGAATCCGTTTAACCGAGAGAAAGAAACTCCAAACTTCCAGGCAGTAACCCTACTCAGAGGCACACATTTCATCGTGATCGGTCGATACACTCCCGTGAAATGAAATGTGAAAAGCCCTCTTCGGAGGCCCGCTTCCCAGCGAACAGGGAAAAGTAAAAGCCTCTCCCAAGGGGCAGAAACAAAAAAGACCTCTTCCCAGAGGCACAACCAAACAAAAAGACTTCTTCCCAGAGGCAGAAAGAAAAAAGACCTCTTCCCAGAGGCAGAAATAAAAAGACCTCCTCCCAGAGGCACAATTGAACAGAAAGACCTCTTCGGAGGCACACGTTTAACCGAGATTGAAATAAAACTTCCAAGTGTTGAAACGTGGAAAGCCCTCCTCGGAGGCACAACTCTTCGGAGACACGTTTCATCGAGATTGAAATAAAACTTCCAAGTGTTGAAACGTGAAACAGCCCTCCTCAGAGGTACAACTTTCCAAAGAAGCATTTCGTCGGAAATGCAAAGCAAAGATCAAAGCCCTCCACCGAGGCGCAATATAAAAAAAAGGGAAGCCCTCTTCAAAGGCACACTTTAGCTTTCAAAGGAAGATTTGTTCTTCTATTCTTGGAAATATTCTTCCTCAAAAAGAAGTTAAAGTGTCCTTCAGAGGCCCGCTTTACCACATAGAAGAATTCACTTGGTAAAAATGTATGAAGACACAAAAGAAAAAGTGATATCTTCGAAGGATGAAGCGTAAAAACATATATGAAGGGAGCTGTACTCTATTTTTAACGAAATAATATTCCTCCAAGTATGGAATAGTTTTTTTCTAGAAAATAAGAGTACAAGTCCCCTCAAAGTATAAAATATTGCAACGAGCTTATGGTATAGGGGCAACATGGTATAGCTACATACAACATGGTATAGCTACATACAACATGGTATAACTACATTGGCAAAAATTACGCTCGAACAACATACCACAAGCTCACTGCAATATCATATAAAGAAACTTGTAAAAAAAAGTGAATAGTAAATGCATTCTCAGATACAGACAGAAGTTTGTACAAACAAAAAGAATCATTTTATTCAACACTGTCAAAATTTTGTACAGGTACAGGTCTCAAAATAAAAAGAAAAAAAGAAAGGCGGAGGCCGGTACCCGCACAATCTCCGGCCAGTACATGCAAAAAGCAAAAAATAAAGATAAGTCAAAGCAGGACCCCTTATTTCTCTTTGCCACCACCCTTAGAGCCTTCAATTGACCTAATAGGCAGCTTTTCAGGATGGCTTGGGAGAGTCGGGGATGAAGGAGAAAGGGTTACCGCCGGATCAACTTTCGTTTCTTCTTCAGAAATAAGGATGCCTTTTCTTCTCTTCTTCGAAGTGGCACGCTTCCTCCTTCTCCTTGAAGAAGACTCACTTCCCAGAGTTACAAGAGCAGATAATTTTATGTTATCAGAAGTAGTTCGCTCCGGAGACTCATTGCCTTCTCCAAGCCCCTCTCCCCTATGTTCTTGAGAAGCAATAGGATCATCTAAGCCATGAAGAGCTTCTATTTGCTCCTCTTGCGACCCGGGTTGAGAGGTGGACGGAGGAGTGACCTGGAGAACCGAAGGAGGAATAATTGGAGGAGGGGAAGCTTGAACAATGCTCGGTGCTTTCTCTACAGAAGAAAAGAAGTTAAAGTCAGTAAAGAGAGGAGATAAAGGCTTATTGAGGTTCAGAAAATAGTCGAGAAGCTCATCGAACTCATAGGAAGCAAATGAGCAGTCTACTTGGGCAAGATTAACAATAGAGTTACCTGGAGAAGTCGGCTTCCTGATATCAACCTCATAATCTTGTGCTTCGGCACTCTCTTCACCTTCATCTCCACCCTGTATACTTGTGATCTCAGTTGTAACTTTGGCCAGGGATGGAGAATGAGAGCTGGAGCCAATAATGTCGATTTCGGCCAAAGGGGAAGGCTGGACTGGAATAGTTGAAGTAGTTTTTCCTAACCATTCCCCTTCTGCCATTTCAGCTCTTAATTTTGCAAGTTGTTCCTTTCCTTTGGCAAGAGCAGTGCGAGCATCATCATCCAAGTAATGCTCCTCTAGAGCTGATTCGGCATAGCCAGCACCTTTACCGCCAAGCATGTCAAGTGCAGCCTCCCACACTTCAGCCAGTGTAACTTCATATTTGGAGCCTAGAAAGGCGAGACTACCGTGCCCCAAGATGCTGTGCAGGTAAAAGTCAAACAGTGTCGAGCTGATGTTGGTCTTCGTTGCCTCATGAGATTCTTCAGCTGCAATTTTACCGGTAACGGCCTCATCGCACTCTCTTTCAGTCTTGGAAAGTTGAAGCTTTAGCATTTGAATTTCCACCTCTTGAGAGTTGACTTTCTCCTGTAACTCTGTAACCTCAGCACGATACCTTCCCGCTGTTTTCTGCTCAGCCTCAAGTTGTGCCTCGGCATGTCGCTGAGCTGCGTGAGCATCGCGAACTTGCTTCTGAAATACTTCTTCTTTTTGAGTGTATGTAGTAGAAGAAGTAGCAAGCTCTTGTTTAAGTTCCTCAACTTTCGCCTCAAGCTCTTCATTGTAAGTAGTGATGCTCCTCATTTCGGTATCGTGCTGCTCGAGAACTTTCTGCCATTCGGCCTTATCATTCTCCATAGTAAGCATGACCTCTATATTCGCACGGTTAACCCTTTGAAGCTCATCAACAAGCTTTTTCCAGTTTGACATCCTTTCAATATCAAGCCTGGCGGCATCGAGATTTCGCAGCATGGCAGGCTTGTCGATAGGGATCAAGTCAAGATCGAACCGCACTCCCTTCAGGCACCAGTGCGGTAACCGGCTTTGCAGAGTAGCCGGGCCTGATCCAACTTGGAATTTAGGCCTGCTGATTATTGTTTGATTGTCTGTCTTCCCGAGAGCGGGAGAGCCAGAAGGAATGTCAAGTGAGACGGGGGCAGTGACCTTTTCAGGAGTTGTAGAAGTATGCTTCTCACCGTGTCGAGCACGCTTGCTTGCGTCCTCAACCATATGGCTTTTTCCCCGGTCATCATGGGATTTTCTCTTGTTGGAATCGTCACCTTTATGGGAAGAATCATGGTGCTCCTCCCTTTCTTTTCTCTCATAACGCTCTTCTTGAGCCCTTCTCTCCTGAGCCTTTCGAGCGGCTCTCTTCATCGGTTTCTCTGTGAGCGGGAAGGTAGCGCCTATAATCATATTGACTACGCCTCCCATAGCGCTGAAAGTCGTCATAGTAGGAGCTGCTGCGTCCCATCGGAGAATCTGAAATAAAAAAGAAGAGACAAGTCTTAAAAATTTTCAGAGAAAAGAAGTGTAACTTTAGAATCTTCAAAGTACAGAGAGTTAGGAGTATAAAAGTGCCGAAAGATTCTAAGTGTGTGTGATGTGCAAGCTACGCGCATCAAACTATGAACCACTCTTTGATTGCGTAGTAATCGTAGGAGTAGTAGTTAAGTCAACTCTCGGGTCGACGGATCCGGTTGCAAAGAAGAAGTCGCTTCCACTACTAAAGGAGAAACCCCGGTAGTGATAGGATCATCTTTAAAGATCTCTTGTGAGGTGGCAAAAAGGTCGCTCAACCCCTCGAAAGTATCGTCCCCGCTCTGCCTGACAGGACTTGTCTTCCCGGTTTCTTTGCCAGACTTCTGTGAATGTTGGGGAGATCCCTGAGGCTCCTCTTCCTCAATAACTGGGGCAAGTGTGAGTTTGCCAGATGACCCCGCAACATCGACGGTAGTAGAACATTTCACTAAAGAAGCTTCGGAAGCTGGATCTTTTGGTACGGGTGCGTCAGAAAAAGCTGGGGCATCTAATGTTTTAGGTGGGGAGTCTAGATCCTCACAGGGGTGTGTGGAGCGAGAAGGGTGAAGAAGTCCGAACTGGTGAAGAAATTCGTCGTTCAACAAAAATTTCATATCCCGCTCTTTAACCGGTACAGCTACAAGCCTCTCCAGAATTGGCTTGTGGTTGGGATCTCTAGAAGGAGGAGGAAGCGCTGAAATGAAAAAATGAAGTTAACATTTGGCAATTCGGACTTCACAAAACTCAGAGTATAGAAGAGGAAGATGTAAAGGATCTTACTTCCTTCTCTCCACACAGCATAAAACCCCGGGGGGCAACGGACATAGAAGAATTGAGTTAAAAACCCATGGGCAGAGTCAGGGAGGCCAACGATCAATTTACGATTTCGTGCGCTTCTCACGACGGTAATAGAAGGATGATCCTTAGTCCTAGTAAAGGAGCATAGGAAGCAGATCTCGTCAAAGCTTGGAAGCCGGTCAAATGTTCTCCTAAATAGCACGCACAACCCCATCAGAATGGCATAACCATTGGGGTGTAGCTGGAATGGGGAGATAGCTAATCGAAGAAGTAGATTCTGGAGAAAGTTGTTGAAAGGGGGAATGGCCCCGCTTAGGCACATTTGCCGGTTAGCCGCTACGAAGACAGTAGGTGCCACATCAGCAGTGTCACCTTTTTCAGGGAGAATGGCATCTGCTTCAGCAATGCCAAACTGACCACACAAATGACGAAAAGCTTTGTACGATAAGGTGGTAGGGGCTCTTTCTGGAGGATTGACTAATGGAGCTGGAATAAGAGTGGCCTCTCCAGCCTGGGCTGTTGTATCCTCTTGCTGAGAAGTCATTCTACACAAGCAACTGGATATTCAAATATGAAGGTGCACGTTTCCTAAAATGTGTGAAGTGTTGTGTAAAATCAACAAAGCAATAAGCGAATAAAACTGGAATGAAAACTAGCAAGCATTTGTCAGTTATGAAGTCCAGGGTTCGTTGTTTTAAAATATGAAAGAGAAATGTAAATGCAAACAAATCAGTTCAAGATAGCAGTGCTTTGCATTAATATTTCACTTTAGTTGATTGGTTCACGACATTTCATACAGTATGTTTAAGTTGATTACTCTATGTTGACTAATCTGTCATTTGATATGGACAGTCAGTGGCAGTATATTTGTCCTATTTTTCTGCAAGTGTTGTGTTTAACAGGTTGATAGCGTCAAAGTTAGGATAATCTGTAAAGAAACACAACAAAGTTCAAGCAGTTTATTCTGGCAATTCAAATTGGAAGTACAATCAAGTTTTGTCGACATCTTGAAGTTTAAAATTTTTGTTCAAGCCATTTAGTCATAGTCCGAAAATCCTCTAAGCCCTAAGTCGTTCACAACCTAACAGAGGGATGAAATTGGCTTAGGCTAAAGGAAACAATTCGGCAGTAAAAGATTGTCCAAGTGCTGAGTCGTCCACGACCTAAAGGATAAGTCGTCCACGACCTAAAGGTTAAGTCGCCCACGACTTAAAGATTTCCTGCAAGTTAAGTCATTGGCTCCTTAAATCATTGGTCCTATAAGTCGTAAAGCATGGTAAGGAGGAAGGGCTTCGGTTCAAAGAAATGGGAATTTCTCTAAGTCCTAGATCGGACGCAACTCAAAGCTCATGCCGTATCTCGTTAAGCCGCGAAAGGTTATAAGTCGCCCAAAAATGCTGGGTCGTATCCAATTTAGTATCTCACTTCACCCAATCGACAAACCCCCCATCCAATCAGAAACTCCTCATCCTCTTAACCGGTTAGCCCAATAACCCCTCAATCGACAACAACCCCAGTTCTGCCACACCACCGAATCGTCGCAAATCACAAGTCGTCTTAAGTCGAATCAAACAAACTTTGAGTTCTTCGACGACCAATGCAACAATACTCGCACGGCTAAAGGGGGGAATCAGATATGGAAGACGGGGCTCAAAGATTGACAATGATGATCAGCGATTGGAAAATGGGGAAAATTGCTTACGTGATGTGAAGCTGGAGATGGTTGGAAGTAAATCAAGTCAGGATCGCCGTAGGAAGCTCGGAGAAATGCTGATGGCGAATACGACAGGAAGCTCGGAGAGATGCTAATGGCAGATACGACTTAGGAGATTGATAGTGAGCAGAAAGAAATAAGAGAAAAGACTCAAGTCTTTTATACACCAAGACAGCGGAACTTGAAACGGCACAAGCGAGTTAAGGAAAGTCGAAGCACACGACCTACGACTTAGGCGTGTACTTCGAGGGGCAAATGTTAACCCCGTTAAGACAGCGAGTTAAGGCCTGGGACGATTTACGACATAAGGTACTTCACGGATCAAGAGAAGTCTATGGCTTAGCAAACCTCACAACTTAAGATGCGTGACGATTTAACAAGATAAAACATGAACGACTTATGACTTGAGGCCACCATGATCTAACAGTTTAAAGCACTCTGCGACTTAACAAGTTAAGGTTTACATGACTCAAGTTATGGACGATCTATGACTTATGAATGGTACGACTTAACAGTTTAACGTGTTAAAGAAATGGCTGACTCAACGACTCAAGGGAGACAGCAACTCAATGGATCAAGGAGGGTACACGACTTAGGGTCTGGATGACCTAACGAGTTAAGGTCCAGACGACTTAAGAGTTGAAATGGACCAAGAAGTCTACGACTTAAGGAAGTCTACGGCTTAAGAGATGGCACGACTCAAGAAGGAAATAAGTTAACGACCTAAAGCTGTCTACGACTTACGACCTAGCATGTGTCGTAAACGACTTAGGCAAACAAAGCGCTGATACTCATTAAACATAGCCTCCTAACTCGTGAACGGGTTAAGACTTGTGTTGCTATCTGAAATAAACAATCTTACCAGTTAAGCCGTGATCACGACTTAGCTTAAGTCGTCCATGACCTAAAGCCGCTAAGCTATAATCCGCTGCCACAACACTTATGCCGCATCCTGTTAACTCGGTCACGACCTACGATCTATGATGAGTCGTACACGACTTAAGTAAACAAATGAAGCCGCGTCCGGTTAACTCGTGCATGACTTAGGACTTGACATGGATTCAAGCAGATGGGCAAATTTCTACTAAGCTACGAGCTAGACTCAATAAGTCGGCCACGACCTACCTTAAGTCGGTCACGAGTTACGACTTAAGGGTAAAATTTTCCTATAAATACCAACCTACCACAAGCATGAAAGGGACTTTTGGCCGATCTCTTGAAGCGCCAATACTCTGCTGAATTCTCGACTCACTCAACACTTCAAGTACGAAAGACATCTCAGCTAACTTCGAGAGGAAATCTAACACAATCTACATGGATTTAAAGAATTCTTCTACATCAAAGTTCTAGTTGTTTGTCTCATCGGAATTGTAATTGAAGATTGTCGTAAAAGTTGTAATCAATTCAGCAATAAAGAGAGTTAAAGTGGACGTAGGCTTACCCTAAGCCGAACCACTATAAAAACTGTTGTTTTTCTGCTTTTTCTGTGATTTATCTACTTGTTTGTAGTTCCCGTGTACACGGGTGGTGCCTTCACTCAACTTCAATCTACACCAGGGTGTTAGCGTTAGATTTTCACGTTAACACTACACTTGATATGCAAGAAGCCTCGGTGGAGAAACGAAATTCGAGCAATCAAAATTGGAAGAAGCAGAAATTTGGAGGCAAGAAACCATGGAAGGGTAAGGAGAAAAAGGAGAGCAACCAGGGAAGCACAGCAGAGAATGTCACTTGCTGTAATTGCTTGGAGAAGGGCCATTATTCTAGAAGATGTACGAAGCCTAAAAGAAAGTCAATCAATACATTCAAGCGAAGCCTAGGAAATGTTATTATTGTCAGAAATTAGGACACGAAGTTAAAGACTGCCCAGTCATGAAGTAAGCTCAGACGGTCAAGGTGTACACAGTCAAAGACCAACCTGCATCTTCCAAAGAAGAAAAAGGGAAAGGAATCATGGAAGGTAACCTCACTATTTATGATAGCATTGTTAGAGTTCTATTTGACACGAGTGCTACACACAGTTTTATCTCTCAGCAAGCTATAAATGAATTAAATTTTGAACCCGATTTTGTTGATGAGCCTATATGCGTAAAGAATCCAGTCGGAGGTCCTGTGAACTTTTGTCTTCGATGTAGAAACGTTCCTATCTCATATTCTTGCTACCAGTTCCCTATCAGTCTCTTTGTTCTTTATTTTAATGAGTTTGAAGTCTTACTTGGAATGAATTGGCTAGCAAAATACGAAGCCAAATTGGATTGCAATAATCGATCGATTTCAATTAAAACCGAATTTGGAGATTTCATTGAGATTTCTTGTGAAGATCCTAGTCCTAAAAGAGACGGGTTGATGTATAATTTGGGTTATCCCCAACCCAGTCTGGAATCTATACCCATTGTTAGAAATTTTACGGACATGTTCGAAGAAGTGAAATCTCCACCTCCACACTGAGAAATAGAACTCAGAATTGACCTTGTACCTAATGCTCATCCTGTCGTTCATGCAAGTCATAGGATGGCACCAAGGAAAGGGTTGAATTAGTTCAGCAAACCAGGGATTTACTAGAAAAGGATTGATTCGACCCAGTATTTCTGAATGGGGTTCAGCAGCCGTGTTTGTTGCTAAATCCGACGGATCTTTGAGATTGTGTGTAGATTATCACGATCTCAACAAGCTGACTCTCAAGAATAAATTTCTACTACCTAGGATTGATGATCTGTTTAATCAATTGCACGACGTTCGTTTCTTTTCAAAGATGGATCTAGCCTAAGAATTCCATCAACTACGAATCGCCAAAGATTGTGTCCATTTGACCGCTTTTAGGGGTCCTAATATGTTCTATGAATGGTTAGTCATGCCTTTCGGGCTAACCAATCCTCCGGCATACTTCGTAGATCTTATGACTCGTGTGTTTCGGGAACTATTGAATAAATTTGTGCTCGTGTTTATTGATGATATTTTGGTCTATTCCAAGACCAAAGAGGAGAATGCCGAGCATCTTAGAATCGTTTTGGAGATTTTGAGGAAGAATATTCTATTCGCAAAATTTTCCAAATGCCACTTTTGGGTCAAAGAAGTTAAATTTCTCGGCCATATTGTTAATGAAGAAGGAATTTCCATTGATCCCAGCAAAATTTCCGTTATTCTTGATTGGAGAAAACCCACTACCCCAAAATAAGTTCGAAGCTTTTTGGGTTTAGAAGGTTATTATCGGAAGTTTGTTCAGGACTTTTCTATGATTGCTAGTCCGTTGACTAAGCTAACAATGAAGGATGTAAAGTTCAATTGGACTCTGAAATGTGACGAAGCTTTTCAGGAGTTGAAGAAGAGATTAACCACAACTCCTGTTCTCGCTATTATCAACGAGAATCAGGGATTATCTGTTTATACCGACGCTTGCGGTGATGGTTTGGGTGCGGTATTAATGTAGAATAGGAAGGTAATTGCCTATGCAAGTAGACAATTACGTCCTCATGAAAGAAACTTCCCAACCTATGATTTGGAACTCTTAGTTGTTATCTTCGCTTTAAAAATATGGTGACGTTATCTTCTGGGTAAGAATTATTTCAGCTTTCTTAACAATTTACGAAATTAACTTAACTTAACAATATATCTAATGAACTCTCTTTCTCTAGGTGAAAAATTCGAATTATTCACCGACCATAAATCTTTGAAATATCTCTTCACCCAGAAAAATCTAAATCTGCGACAATAACGATGGTTGGAATTTCTGGCATTTTATGACTTGACATTCTATATACGCCCGGAAAAGCCAATGTAGTTGCCGACGCCTTGTGTAGAAAGCATGTTATTCTTGCTCACCTTGTCATTGCTCCTACTCTTCTTGAGAAAGTCGCCGGTCAACAAAAAGAAGGTGAGTTCCTTCATCAAATTTATGAGAAAATGCGTCGTGGTGAAAATACTACTTTTGAAGTCGACGACAATAAAATTATAAGATTAAAAGGCAGGATTTGTGTCCCGGACATTCCCGAACTGAAACGAGAAGTTTTGGACGAATGTCACAAATCTAAATTCAGCATCCATCCAGGAGTCAATAAAATATATCGTGATATCAAAAGAAATTTCTGGTGGAAGACAATGAAAAGGGACATCTATATATGTGAGTCGCTGTGCTACTTGCCAGCAAATCAAAAGCAATCAAAAGATAATGGCGGGTTTACTTCAGCCTTTAGAGGTACCCAAGTGAAATGGGACCAAGTACCGATGGACTTCATTGACGGTTTGCCTCGTACTCGGAAAGGCAATGAAGCAATTTGGGTCATTGTGGACCGTTTGACTAAGATAACCCACTTTTTGCCAGTGAAATCTACCCGCATGGCAGCAAGTTTAGCTGAATTATATGTGAAAGAAATTGTCCGTCTCCATGGTATTCCTAGCAGTATAGTAAGTGATCATGACCCAATCTTCACTATTAGATTTTGGGAGGCATTTCAAGACGCATTGGGAACAAAACTGAATTTCAGCACTGCTTATCACCCACAGTCTGATGGGCAGACTGAGAGGATTAATCGAATCTTGGAAGACCTATTACGTGCCTGTATACTTGATTTTGGTGGCTCCTGGGAGGACCATTTACATCTGGTCGAATTCTCATATAACAATAGCTATCAGGCCAGTATAGAGATGGCTCCTTTTGAAGCTTTATATGGTTGTCCAAGTCGATCACCCGCATGTTGGATTGAGGCAGGTGATAGACTCGTCCTTGGACCAAATATGATTAAAGAAGCCACAGAGAAAGTTGATTTTATACGGAAGAAATTGAAAACAGCTCAGAGTCGTCAAAAGAGTTATTATGATCGCAGAAGAAGGAATTTAGAATTCCAGATTAGGGACTCTGTCTTTCTTAAAGTATCTCTAATGCGAGGAGTATTCAGGTTTGGGAAGACTGGTAAGCTGGCACCACGGTATATTGGTCCTTTTCCTATTCTGGAGAGGATTGTTTCTTTAGCCTATCGAGTGCAGTTGCCTAGTTGGTTATCTGGCGTGCATGATGTGTTCCACATTTCTAATCTTCGAAAGTACGTGCACGATCCAGATAGTATTATTGAAGAAGCTGCTCAGCAGGATCTCGACATCACTCCTAATTTAACAGTTAAAAGAGAACGATAAAGATTGTAGATCCTGACGAAAAGCGGTTGAGAAACAAAGTTGTGAAACTAGTTAAAGTTCAGAGGAGTGGCGATCCAAAGGACTGCACTTGGGAAACTGAAGATAATATGCGGAAATCATATCCCAATTGCAGAGTGGATATCTCAGCTTAAATTGGTAAGCCATTCCTCTATCCTTTTCTGAATTCGTATATTCTTTGTTTTCCTTTCTCTCTCTTTCAAATTTCGAGGACGAAATTTTCTTGAAGGGGGGATATTTGTGCATCCCAAAATTTGTTAATTTAAATTTGGTAGCTTGTTTGAACTTTTGAAATTTAATTTGAAAAGTTTTAAAAGAAATAAAATATTATTAGTATTAAATATTGCAAAGACATATGATTAGAAATAAAAATTTAGTAGTTTAAGCTTTAAATAAATAATAATAAAAAAATTATAAAAACAAGAATTTATGTTAAAATATATGTTATAAATTAAATGTTGATAGTTAAACATTGAATAGAAATAAAATTTAGAATTTATGTTAGTAATAAGATTTTATGGTTATATAGCAACATAAGATAAGCTATAAAATAACATATGGAATACATATATAATTGTGTATGAATTATGTAAATAAGAAGATAATAAAACAAAAAAATGTATGCAAGAAAAAAAATCTACAAACAAATCTAAGTACATGCAAAAATAGGATTACATGTAAACTTAGATGGAAACATGGCATTAAATGCTTTCTTCTCAGCACAAAAAAAAGAAGTCATTTCGAAATAGAAGAAATCATTTCAGCGTCCAATTTAAAGGAAAATATCTCTGGTCAATGAAATAAAAACTCTAACCAAGAGAAATATCTTGCACCAGGAAACACCTACCTGAACAAACTGTTTCCTTTATATATACAAATCCATATTTGTTTCATTTCGTTCATCAAAATATATAGTAAAGCAGAAAATATAAACATCACTATTCTTATAAACCCAAGATCATTCAACAAAACAAAACAAAAAAAGTTTAAAGGAAGATCATCCACAGGGTTTCAAAACAAAAGGCAGTTCTCTGTTTCAAAGAAAATTTCAAGTGAGCAAACCTATTTTAAAATTGAAATCTAGGTATTTAGTTCATGAAACTTGTGCTTTGCTGCATATTGAAAAGAATTTGTTCTGTATGTTTTTTCTGTGTTACTGGAAACTTTTATATGACATGTTCTTCTATAACTCTGGTCATAGAGCAAAGTAAATGAGAGAAAAATCAAAAAATCTTCATACAAACATTATTAAGCTTAGGAATTCAAACATAATAGGTTTGTCTAAACTTAAATTAAGGCATGGAATTTGTTTTAGGCTTGATATTAAAATATTGACTCTGTAAATTTTATTATACAGTAAAAGTTAAATTTTTGGACAAATTCGAATATTGTTAAATATTGATTCAATTATGAAGCTTGAATCAACATTCAAAAACAAGATTTTCAAAACAAAATTGGTGATTTTTAGTGAAGTATTTTAAGTGCAGTTTCAAGTTGAACCGAAAATGTTTTTTCAGCCATTGCCATCGATCAAGGAATTATTGAGTGTTAAGATTCTGCTTGAAGCTTGCTTGGCCATTGATGACCTCGGGAAAGTTGTCGAATAATTTTTCTATTGCGTAAATTGCTGGGACGAGGTGATTTTAGGGTTTGTATTCGAGTTTTTGATGTGCCTGGAAACGTGGTGATTTCATCACCTCTGATGCACCAAGGTGCACGTCCTCCTAAGGAATGTTAGCGTAGGGGGTTGACGTGATGTGGCCAAAGTCGTGGCGTCTCTGGTGGTCGGAGCAACGGCGGCGAGCCGTTTTTGTTGGTTAGGTCGATTGTAATTTTTCGAGAAAACTGCTAATTTTTGATTTCGAGTTTTTGGCTTCGAATCGAAGTTTGATTTCGAGTGTGGGTGAGTTTTTCGACTTGCCGGAGTCATGGCGTTTACTGGAGTGACAGCGCAATGCCGTGCACATGCACGACGTCGATTTCGTGTCGGGAAGTTTGGGCTGGGGAGAAACTCGAAGGATTGCTCGAGTAGGAGGTGGGTTGGCTCGAGTTCCTCGCGTTCGTCTGGAGTTGATTCAGTAGTGGTTTAAGATAAAACTTAGGCTAGAAAAAAAAAGGAAGAAGAAGAAATGAAGGAGAGGGAAAGAAGAGAACTCGGGGAAACGTAGGGGGAAAACTTGAGTCTAACTCGAGTAAAACCTGGGTATGCTTGGGTTGTTTTCGAAAAATGGGTTAGGCCTAATAAATTTCAAGTTTATAATGTTAACGTAACTAATGTTGATTATTTTAAGTTAAGAATTTGTTTCAAGTTAATTAACTAAGTGAGTATATAACAATGTTTTCTAAAACCATAATTAATATTATAATTAAGTAATTAACTTAAGTTAAATATTAAATTTAATTACCATTAAAGTTTTCAATGTAATAACAGATTGATTTTTAAAGTTTAAAGAAGATTTTTAAATGTTAATTTAGATAAATGATTATTATTAATCAATTGTTTTGGAAAGCAATCAAGAATGATATAATTATAATTAACTAAGTAATTAAGGATTTATATTTGAAATAAAAAATTTAGTAAATTAATAATTAAGTGTCTAATTTATTTGTAATTAAGAATGGTTAATTAGATAATTTTAGTTAATTAATTTATAATCGGTAATTAATTAAGATAATTAATTAAGGATTGATTTATTAATAAAAGGGATTAAGATTTAATTTGTCATTAAAAAAATTAATCATTGATTTAAATTAATCCATAAAAAATAGTTATGTGGTTAATCCATTTAAATCACAATCACCTTGATAAATAAATAATTAACTATTGTGGTGCACTGGATTGATATTTCTGTGTTGGTTGTGATACTGCGTGATGTAAATTTCTTTGTGCTGAACTGTGATTTGTGATTTGTTCCTGTATTTATATGAAAACCTTTTGCCCGTAAAACGACATACAAACTTCGATGCGACAAGGAGTCAGATTTCAGTTAGTTATCCGAAACCCACATCGAATCCTGAATGTGAATTTTTGTAATTGATATATCCACGTGTTGTAAAATTAAGCGTTCACTATTCGGTTTAGCCGGGAGAGGACCTTTGTGTCATATAACCCATTCCGAATAGTGATACGTCGAGATAAACAGCTTTTAAGACTGGTGGTGAAGACCGGGTGTCTTCGAAAACGGTAGGATAACTTATCGAATGTCTCTGCACT
The DNA here is from genome assembly GCA_030765085.1 of Allium cepa. NCBI lineage: Eukaryota > Viridiplantae > Streptophyta > Magnoliopsida > Asparagales > Amaryllidaceae > Allium > Allium cepa. The sequence continues at coordinate 864,808,728 of CM060943.1, read as the reverse complement.
GAGTTTCTCCGGTATAGAGATTTCCACATGTGATGGGAATTCCAATTGGGATTGTGGATACCTGGATTTGCAAGGGATTCCTCCTTTATTGGACGAAGTGCCTTCGATTATGTTCGAACCCGGAACAGACTTGTATGGTCGTATGTCTGACACTACACTTTTAGATATAAAGTAAATTTCTTCCAAATACATATCTGTTGGTGGCGGAGAATTTATTCTCTTAGCTTAACACCCTTCTCTGAGACGTATGAGCTCAGAGGTTATGTAATTGAAGGTTATCAGCGATAAACTCCCAATTTGATAGTGGGGCATGCTAAATGCTACTGTGTGTTGATGATCATTTGTGATCAAAGCATAGCTTCGTGTAACGCGTAGCTTTGTGGACGAGACCTCATCGGACCTCACAACCCAGAAATGGTCGAAACAGGAAAGATGCGGCAAGATTATGAGGGACGCGCCCTTTAGGGTATGTCATTTCCTTCTGGAAAAAGGTGACGTCATGGTATGGAGCCCGGATATTTGCCTATGTGGTTGCTTCAATCTCATTTACCGTGTGGTTGTTGCTTTGTGGTTGAGGGCCTTTTCGGATAATGGTCGCAAACGACCGGGGGGTGGCATACTCGAGTAGTAGTTACCTAATTGCAGAGATAACCCAGCCTTGTGTTGGTAGAGAGCCGGGTAGGTTCTCGGGACGTCCCTCTAGAGTCGTACCCATGTGGCAGTAGGAAGTTCCTTAGCCTGACCATTTGTTGGAAACCCAAACAGAACAATACGAACCTAGTACGGTTTTAGTTGTAGAACCTGCCATTTAACCAAGAAGCTATAGTAGGCATAGTATAATGTTACCTATGTTGGCTAAGATTAATATTATGCTTTTGAAATGTTTTCACACTATGCACTAGTAATAATATCAAAGGATTTTTCTTGTATTAAGCATATTTGACTATCATAAGGGGAAATATCCCCCCAAGTGTGCGATTGCATTGTGTGTGTGCCGGGAGGCCTTATGGTAGTTTCATTTTCCAAAAAGCATAATGAAGTTTCTTTTATAATTTTTTTTTATTCAAAAGAAACTGTTTTTGTTTACTCATACCAGTCCCGTGAATGACCCGGAGTTTATTGTTTCTTCCCAAACTCTAGTTGCCCATCATTTTCACACGGGCAGCCTAGTAGCAGGTTTCCGTGTTCTGGTGTTAGCAGTATTTTGGAGGCTTTACCTTAGAGATATTTTGGAAGCTTTGGATATCAAGGTGCTTAGTTTTTGGAAGCTCACTATCTCTTCATTCCTTGAAGACTTTTTGGCATATGATCATTTGATGTTCTATTTGGAGTTGTGGTATATGTATAAAAATACTCTGATGTAGTAATGGATATTATGATGATGTTGTATCTATGATGTAATGCATGCTATTCATTTTGTTTCCGCTATTTTATATTTATATGATGTTGTTATAAGCTCCATCCGACTGAAGTTTGATTTTTGAATCTTTGGCAGACGAATACGAGTGAGGTATTTAGTGTCAGTTTTCAAACATTGAATTTCAGATTGTGACATCATCCCAATTTTCAAGCATTCCCAAATAATACTTCGAATTCTCCTTTCAACCCAATAATTTTCAACCAAACTTTGCAGGTCCGTCTCATAACCAACCGCAATAATCGAATTTTTAACGTATTCAGCTCATCCTCCCCAAGACGATAAACATTTATGTTCGCTTGAGAAATTTTTTAACACGTTGGCTAAAGCAACTATTCGAAGCCTTCAATCAAACAAAAATCTGCAAAATTAATTGACTTTATATATGCATAACACAAACCAATCAATTGCAAAACTCGAAATGCAAATGAGCCAATTAGCCACGATTTAAGTGAACGCGAGCGAGGAACATTCCCAAGAACACCCCTTCAAAATCCCAGAAGTCCAAATGCAAATTCAAATCAAGCCCATGTTGTTCAAGATAACAACGTCACCCGATTGAATGCTATCACAACTTTACATTCCGTTAAACAAATTGATAATCAAGTTTTTAGTCCAAATGATTTCCCAGAAACCTCTCTCGACACTTCTAAAACAACGAACGAATTTGAACAGATCGTGAAGCCAAATATTGAATCGAATGCCAACCAAAACTCTTCTTCTACTCGAGTAGACCCGCCTACCGAGTATCGTGTTCCATTTCCACATCGCCTTCGACTTGAAACACTCGGACCAAATGGAAAAGATGTTGGAAATCTTTTAAACAAGTGAAAGTGAACATCCTGTTTCTTGATATCGTTTAGCAAGTCCCATTTACGCAAAATTTCTTAAGGACTTGTGTACCCAAAATGCAACACACTCAAGTGCCCAAAAAAGTGTTCTTAGCCACCAGTTTGAGTGAAGTCCTGTCCCAGTCCGTGCCTATAAAATACAAAGATCCTGACTACCCTACGATTTCCTGTACAATTGGAGACAAGACGATTAACAAATGTTTGATAGACTTAGGTGCTAGTGTCAACTTGGTTCCATACTCCATGTACGAACAATTAGGCTTAGTTGAGCTCAAACCCATAAAACTTGCGCTTCAAATCGTCGATCGCCCGATTAAGAAGCCCATAGGAGAAATCGAAGACGTGCTCATTCGAGTATGGTAATTCATATTCCCCATTGGTTTTTTCTTCCTCAAAACACAACCCGTAACAAATCCCGCGAGTCAAATTCCATTGATTTTAGACAGACCATTCGCAGCCACCTCAAATGCCTTAATCAATTGTCGTAACAGATCGATGAGAATTTCTTTTGAAAACATGACTCTAGATCTCAACATTTTCAATCTTGAAAGACAATCGAATGAACCTTGTGACCAAACATTGGAAGCTAGTGCCATTTATGAAAAATTTGAAAACGAGACACTTGATCTTAATGATGAACGCGAGGTCGAGTATGAAAAATTGGTTCACGAAATTCCCAATGAGATTGAACATACTCTTCCTTTTGAATCGCTTCATGTTGAGTTCGAATCTCAACCCAATTCTTTGACCGAAAAACACCCAAAGTTGGACCTCAAACCACTTCCCGATCACCTTAAGTACGCATACTTAGGTTAAAACGAAACTTGTCCTATCATAATTTCCAACGATCATTCTCTTGACTAAGAAACTTCTCTTCTCTCTATTCTTTCAAAAAACTAGGAAGCGATCGGATGGTCGATCTCCGATATTAAGGGAATAAGTCCCGCTCTTGTTCAACACCGCATCTATTTAATTGACAAAGCCAAGCCTATTCATGATGCACAATGAAAGCTTAATCCAAAAATGAAAGATGGGTGGGTGATGCAATTCTTAAACTTCTTGACAACATAATCATTTACCCAATCTTTGATAGCTCATGGGTTAGCCTAATTCACGTTGTACCGAAAAAGTCTAGGCTAACTGTTGTCAAGAGCGATTCAAATGAACTTATTCCAACTCATACTCAAACAGGTTGGCATGTTTTCGTTGACTATCGAAAACTAAAAGCCGCAACATGTAAAGATCACTTCCCTCTTCCTTTCATTGACCAAATGCTCGAACATTTAACCAGCCATGAATTCTACTGCTTTCTTGATGGTTATTCCGGCTATAACTAAATTCCAATCACTCCCAAAGATCAAGAGAAAACGACTTTCACTTTTCCATTCTGTACCTGTGCTTATCGACGTATGCCATTCGGACTTTGTAACGCTCCTACTACTTTCCAACGATGCATGGTTGGCATTTTCTCCACATGACTGAAAGCTTTCTAGAAGTTTTTATGAATGATTTCTCTATCTTTTGTGATTCTTCTTCCCAATGTTTACATCATCTCAAATTGGTTCTGAATCGATGAAAAGAAAAACATTTGACTTTGAATTGGGAAAAATGCCACTTTATGCCCAAACATGGCATTGTCCTTGGACATACCATCTCAAATAAAGGCATTGGAGTAAATAAAGTGAAAATCTTGCAAATCTACCCACTCCCAAATCCGTTAAAGACATTCGATCATTTCTAGGACACGCTGGCTTTTACCGACGCTTTGTGGAAGATTTTAGCAAAATCGCGAGTCCTTTGATGACTCTCCTCGAAAATGACGTTCCTTTTGATTTCAACTCTAATTGTAACCCTTCTTTTGAATGTCTTAAAAACGAACTCATTTCTGCTCCAATCATTTGCGCACCCAATTGGGATCTTCCTTTGGAATAATGTGTGACGCTTCAAACTTTGCTATAGGTGCCATCTTAGGACAACGCATCAATAAAATCCTCCACGTCATTTACTATGCAATTATGACTTTGTACGACGCTCAAATCTACTATACAACAACCGAAAAAGAGCTTCTAGCTATCTTTTTTGCGCTCGAAAAGTTTCGACCTTACTTGATAGGTTTACACATTACTGTGTACACGGACCACTCTACGCTTCGATATCTTTTCACCAAAAAGGATGCTAAATCCATTTTGATTCGTTGGATCCTTTTACTTCTAGAATTTGACCTTATGATTAAAGATAAAAAAGGTAGTCAATCACTTATCTTATCTTTCAAATCCACCATCTTCTTTGCCAATCAATGAAAACTTCCCATATGAACAACTTCTTTCAATTACTATCGATCCATGATATGTTGATATAGTGAACTACTTAGTCACTAAAGAAACTACCTCATCTTGTTCAAAACAAGGCAAATGCAAATTCATGTCCCAAGTGGAATATTTCTATTGGGACGATCCATACTTGTTCAAATATTGTCCCGACCAAATCATTCGATGTTGCATTTTGGATAATGGGATTAGGAGTGTTCTTTCATATTGCCACGATTAAGCCTGCGGTGGACATTTCGGTCCTTGAAAAATCACGGAAAAGGTGCTTTAGTGTGGTTTATATTAGCCTTTTCTTTTCAAAGACTCATTCAAAGTTTGTAAAACTTGCGATCAATGTCAAATGCTTCGACGAATTTCTCGACGAAATATGATGCCTCTAAACTCTATTCTTACGATCGAAATCTTTGATGTTTGGGGTATCGACATTATGGAAACTTTTCCTAATTCTTTTGAAAACTTGTATATCCTTCTCGCTATCGATTACATCTCAAAATGGGTCGAAGCCGTTCCTTTCACAACCAACGACCATAGAATTATTGTGAAATTTCTCGAAGAAAACATCTTTTCAAGGTTCGGCACACCTCGCATAATAATCAGTGATAATAGAACCAATTTCTGCAATCGATCTTTTGAAACATTAGTAAAGAAATACTCGATAACCAACAAGTTATCCACCCCATATCATCCTTAGACATATGGCCAAGTTAAAGTTACAAATCGACAAATAAAATAAATCTTGGAATTTTTTCTAACAAAAGTCGAACAGATTCGTCTTAAAAATTGACTAACTCGCTTTGGGCTTACCATACTGCTTTTAAAACTAACTTTGGGATGTCCCCATTTCATTTAGTTTATGCTAAAGCTTGCCATTTACCTGCTGAAACTGAACACAAAGCGTTGTGGGTAATAAAAACTTAAACTTTGATCTTGAGAAAGCTGGCAAAAAATGAAAACTACTGCTCTCTAGAAGAACATAGGAACGACACGTGTGAGAACGAGAAAATTTACAAAGAATGAACCAAAGTTTTTCATGACAAGTTAATCCTAAGGAAAATGTTTTTGCCTAACCAGAAAATTCTTTTATATGACTCAAGACTTCATTTATTCCCTAGGAAACTTAAATCAAGATGGGCCGGACCATTTGTGGAATGAACTATTTTTCCATATGGTGCCGTAGAAATAGAAAACCCAAGGGATGGATCGATTTTCAAAGTCAATGGTCATCGTTTGAAACTTTTCTTGGAATAGCCAAATAACCAAGAGGAGGAGCTCAGGATCCTTCATGAGCCAGGCTACGTCTAGTAAGAATGTTAACCCTCTTTTGTAAATATGTACATAGTTTTTCCCATTACACTCATTATATCATGCATTAACTGTAGGGACACAGTCAAAATTAAGTGTGGAGGGAGTCGCATTTTAATTAATATTTTTCATTTCATGGCATTTTTGAATTTTCATTTTCTTTTAACTTAAAAAAATCTCAAAATTTCTAAATCTCAAAAACATTTTCTGTTTTAGCATTCTAATTTATTTTTTGAAGAAACACTATGGGATAAGTATAAGTTTTGGTTAATAAATTGAAATTTTTGAAAATTTATTTGTCTTAACAAAAATAAAAATGAAGTTTGATTACAGACAACAATGGTTTAACTAGTATATAGGAAGGTTCATATGTATTAATTATGAAATATGTTCTAATTGAAAATCTTTAAAAAAAGTGGTAAATTTGAAGTAAAGGGTATAACATTTTTATCTTCTAAGTTAAATGGTACTAAGATGATTTTGTAAAACTCTTTCTTTAAAAAAGAATAGAATGTAACAATTAAGGATTTTCGACTCACGAAAGTCGACATCAATACGTCCACTGTATCAACTGCCGAGCAGTCGAAGGCCGAAAACCCTCACCGTTAGGGTTAAAGAAGAAGAGGTAGAAGAAGAAAGAAAGAAAGAAGAAGAAAACATAAACAATAACAGAATCTCACATTTCACACCGGAACAACATATAATATATCAATGAATAAACTTTAAAACAAAGAATCATATCTGTTATTACATTACATCACATTTCATTACATTATCAGAGTTTACAACGACAAACAGCGGAAAAGAAACACTATATGCCAGTTGATACGCCATGCCATCCAGCTTGCCTCCAAATCTTCACAGCAACTCCTGAATTCCAGAATGACCTGATAACCTGACTCTAGACTGGCCGAGTGGAAATTGGTGGGCACCCAGAGTTTAGGAAGGGAACAATAAACTCCAGGCCAGTCATGGGACTGGTGTGAGAACATAAAACAGTGTATCTTTTAAAAAAAACAAACAAAGAAATATTTTTAAAATAGATCCGCAATGCTTTTGGAGAATGAAAATATCATAAGGCCTCCCGCACACACACAATGCAAACGCATAATCGGAGGAGATTTCTCCTTATGATAGTCAAACATGCTTGATACGCAAATTTCTTTAATATTATTACTATAAGTGCAAAGTGTAGGAAAACATTTCGAAAGTATAATATAAATCTTAGCCAGCATAGGCATTTCGCACTTATACCTACTATAGCTACCATGTTCAATAGCAGGTTACCACCACATTCCATGGCAGGTTATACAACTACAATCGTAAAGGCTCGTATTGTTTTGATTGGATTTCCAACAAATGGTCGGGCAAAGGAACTTTCCAAATAAAATAGAACGACTCTGGCGGGACGTCCCCGGATCCTAACCGTATCTCTGCTAGACAAGGCCGGGATACCTCTGTAATAGGTAACTACTGACACGAGTATGCCATCCCCCGGTCGTTTGCGACATTTATCCGAGGATCCCCTCAACCAACAACCATAAAGTAATAAGTTTGCAGCAACCACAAAGTAAGTATCTGGGCTCCATACCATGATACCACTCATAATCCAGAAGGAAATGACATACCCTCAGAGGGCGCTATCCTCAAATAACTTTGCTGCCACGATTCCTGTTTCGACCATAACCAGGTTGTGAGGTGCGACGAAGTCTCGTCCACAAAGCTATGCTTTTCACAAAGCCACGCTTTGATCAACAAATGATCAGCAGCACTCAGCATACCACATTAACAAATTAGGAGTATATCACTGATAACCATCAACTACATAACCTCTGAGCTCGTATGTCTCAGAGAAGGGTGTTAAGCTAAGAGAATAAATTCTCCGCCACCAACAGAAATGTATTTGAAAGAAATTTTCTTTATATCTCAAAATGTAATGTCAGACATACTATCCATACAAGTCCGTTCTTGGTTCGAACAGAACTGAAGGCACTTCCAAAGAAGCCCTTGCAATCCGGGTATTCACAATCCCGATAGAACTTCCCATCACAAAGGAAATCTCCATACCGTAGCTATCGGTGCAGATACAATCAATAGATCATCCTATCATTCTTGAAAATACCCAGTCTTTACCACCGATCTAAAAATGCAATCCCATTTCATCGTATCACTATTCGTAGTGGGATTTATGACCCAAAGGTCATCTCCCGGCTAAACCGAATAACGAGCGCTTATTTATAAAAATAAGTGTTCATTCAGATTCAAGAAAATCACAAAAAATACGCATTTAAAGGTATATATTGATAGTTGGTTATTTAACTATCAATAGATATGCACAACATCACCAGATTCCAAATAATTTCCTAAATAATTTATTTTCCAAAAATATCTTTACAAGATAGTCCGTAAATTTGTTTCCACACTTCAAAAATAAATCAACGTTTATTTTTAAACAAATTTCTCTTTCCTTTATAAATTCCATGGCGAATTTAAATTTCCAAATATCCACTGATATATGATTTTTAAATCGATTTCAAATATTCGTTTTCAATTTATCTTTAAAGATAAAATCTCAAAGCATTTCACTTCATATTGGAAAACATTTCCATACTTATTTAATAATAAGTAATTCACAAATCTATTTATTTTCAACATTTGAAAAATATAGCATATACTTAAATCAAAATTAAGTATATATTTTATTCTTTAAGGAAAACATTCTCTTAAACACATTCATTTGAGTCAAAACGAATGTTGCGTAAAACGTCGTTACGAGAACCCAAAATCACTAGTATAGGGATTCGAAATTAAGATGGATATATATAAATCCCAATACTATAAAAAAAAACATTTCCTTCCGAAAATCATTTATTATAACAACAGTGTTATAGTCCACCATTCCTTTTTTATTTCTCGAAAACGTCTATTTCAACAATGAATGCTGAAATTTATGATTTCGATCCTTAACACATTTTAAAACAACTCCAAATTGTTTTAATTCTATTTAGAAGATCACTTCCTAAAACATTCATTTAATATATTATTCACTGTCCAAAATCGTGAATAAAAATCGTTTTCCAAATTCAACACTTCTACATATTTAATTTAAAGGATTATCCACTGTCCAAAATCATGGATATATCTCCTTTAGTAAGCTTTCATATTTACTTATCAAATTCAATTGGTTTTGGATTTGTAAAACAACGTTTATAAATTCACATATATGTGTGTATATATATATATTTTATAAAACCTTCAACTTATAATATCCCTTAATTAACAAATTCTATTTATATCTCATTTAAATGCCAAAATCCAATTTATAAGTTAATTACTTATAAATCTTTTATTTTACAAAATCTATTCATTTTATAACTTCACAATTTATAAATCTATAAATTTCATTCACTTATGAAATCCAATTATACTTCATTTTAGCACTTATAAAAACTCATTTTATAATTCCAATATTTTGATTTATAAATATTAATTTTATAAATCTTTTATATAAACCGTTTATAATAATTAACAAAATCCTAATTTAAACCATTTTACAAAGTAATCAAATACTTATCTAAAAAATCACATTTCGGTTATATTTCACAAAAATCATAATTTTTATAACATAAAAATTATAACGTTTATTTATTTAAAATGAATCAATTCCAAAATTCAATAATATGTATACTTTCAAAAATCACTTGAAAATCCTTTTAAATTCGAAATCGTTACTTTAACATTTTTAAAACTCCAAAAATAGGCCCAATGCCGCAACAGTACCAATACATCAACCATGGCATCTAAACATCATACATCAATATGATAACAGAATATATCGCAAATATCTGTAAATAAATCAATACTGTTGAGGAATCCAGTTGGAACCCTCCAACCCGTTTCCCTGCATCCACAGATGTTAGCACAATACCAATCCTGTTTCAAGACAGGATATCGCGGTACAAGGATTTATATAAAATATCATCCGCTATTATACGGCGCAATAGGGTCTCATCCGCTATATAATGCAGGAAGTCAACTCCAAGTACATATATAATACCAATTCCACATCAAGATGAAAAATCACGGTATATGTGTTTAAGAAATAACATCCGCTTAATATTCGGCGTATAGGGTCTATTTCAATACAACAGATAGCAATTTATCATTCAATCACACAGTCAAGAAATTTTAAATTTAACTATTTAAAATTTAAATCGAAACAAATTCGATTGAGTGAGAAGTTCTCACCTTACTTCAAATACAGTTTCAGCGTTTATTTCGAATAAAATTAAACACGCGTTTAATTTAACTCAAAATTTTCACTAGATCCAATCAACTCCAATCCAGCTTCATCGCGTAGTGTTCCTCAATACGAACCCGACGCAACTCGTTTTGTTTGAAACGGACCTTGTATGAAAGAGTTATGGCAATTTAAAGTTTGAACGTATTATAATATAATAAATTTTCACAAATTTTATTTATTTTTAAACCTTAAACAATTCTGGACCGTACAATCTGCTACGCGAAATCAGGGCCGACCATCTATTTCTTCTTCCCATCGTAAAAAATCACACACGCAACCCTTCGAGCCGTCGCTTAACCCTAATTGTCGCCTCGCCCATCACCATTTCCACGTCGATCGCCCATCGCACGCTCCACCTTCGCCAAGAATCCGGTCGAGCTCGGTCGTCCATCCTCCTCGATAAACGCGCATGAAGTTCGGCCGTTCAAACCCCTATTGCCGTTGATTTACTCGACCTTAAATGATCATCACCGTATAGAATCGAAGCTCTCGTTGTGATCTTCAAGGTTGTAGTTTGAAATTTCTTGAATTAATTGGTGGATTTGAAGAAATCAGAGGAAGAAGGAGACAAGTTTTCGGCCATTAAAACTTTAAGTGGCGGCTGTAACGTTTAACCTAGGGTTTGTGCAAATTGTGACATATGGAGGCCTTTTATAGAAAATTGCCGAAACACTATTCACCCATAAAATTTCGAAACTCCAAACGAAGCGTGCCGCTTGGTGTTCATAATGTTTTACCCCTATTCCGAACGCAATGGAATATATATCGAGAGCCAATTCGATCATATTTGAAAGATAGGTTTTTGTATCGACTAATTTAAATTTAAAATTCACTTAAACCGATTTCTATGCGTTTTAGCTTGCCCCGGACAAACGGTAAATCGGATTGACATGAAATTTGAAATCTTACTATAATTTAACATTATGGATCTAATGAAACTAGTTTCGTCGAAATCCGAGACTGTTTCAAAAATGACTAATTTTTACTCGTCAATTAAATAATAAAATATTCAATTTCTACAATTTAACTTTTAATTCAATTTTAAAAGTTCTATAACATCATTCTAACTCCAATATGATTTAATACAAATTTATAAATCATTTTCATTCACATTAAACCCAATTTCCAATTATTTCTGTAATTTCAAATATTAAACTATCGATTTAATTATCCAATTAAATCTGGATATTCGAAATAAAATTTATTCGACTTACAAATTTTACTTGCTAATATTTAAAATCAATTAAATATACGAATTTCAAATGACATAAATTTTGGGTCGTTACAAACTTCCCCCTTAAAAGAATTTCGTCCTCAAAATTGCCAAGTAAGAAAAAGTTACAGAATCCATTAACTTTTTTTTCAAAAACAAACCGTTCCAACTTGATTTCAGATTCATTTTAATTTCTTAACTTTTCCAAAATCCAATGGTTACAATTTTCTAGTTCAATTCCTCCATTTTCATTTCAATTTAGAAATTGACTTTTCGTTAACAAAAATTTTCCAAGAATTTTCAATAAAATTTCTAACTCCCAAAATTTACGGAGAATTTTGGCAGAGTCTCCTTTGTACGGAGGAGCTTTTGCAATATCACAATAAATATAAATATATATACATCGACCCACACAGTCGGAAAACAAAAAAACAGTTCATATTTCCTATTTTTATTGCGTGGGCATACCTTTTTAGCATTTTTAAGCAAAGCAGTTATTTATTTGCATTTTAGCATGACCAAATCCAACAAACTACAGCCCAGGTGCCTGTACTTACTCAATTTAAATATGTAAGTGACATATATAATAAATTCATTTATATTTCACTAATTTTCAATAGAAAACATATAGTTTTCATAAGCAATGCAATCAAAATAATTCCCATAAGCAATTTATAAGGTTTCGATACAAATTTTAATCGCTTACAACCAATTCACATTAGTTTACTTTCAATTCAAATTCAATTACATAGCTTTCCATTTATCAATTCAATTTCATTAACATTTAATGAATTATATACAATCAACTAACAATCATATAACAACCAAATCATAACCAACATAACCAACTTATTAAATTCATATTCAATTTGGTTTAACACTTTTAATTTCCAATTGGTTTAACATCTAATTGACTTTTCTTTCAATTATTCAATTTTCTTCAACTTCATTAGTTCCTAATGAATTAACACTTACATTCATTATTCTATATCGATTCTTTTACATTCGATTGATTAACATTCAATCCATTTATTAATTCAATTGCTAATTCATTTAACAAATAATGTTGAATTTCGTTTATATAACTCAAGTCCACATGGATTTAATTCACTTTATCAATTTACTTCGATACCAAAATTGACTTGTTCAACATTACTTAAGTTATATTCCATTTGAAACATCATTTGTTTAACTTAACTTAAATTTCCAAATCCTTTAACTTTACCAAAGCTAAATCTCTATTATTTCATATTATAAGTCCAAAACTTGATTACTTATATTCAGCAATTACAACTTGGATTTTAATTTCAAATTTTTTTATCACAACAAAACTTCAATTTCTAATTTACTATGGTAGCAAATCCATCACACAGAAACTTGAAAATGATACTGATGATGTTGCAGTCATCACCCTTATTGTTTCGTAGTAACAGTAGTGAATTCAGTGCTTAATATTCTTTCAAAAAAATTCCTTTTACTTATAACTCACATTAATAAGTCTTTTTCTTATATAATTTCACTATTTAATTTTTAATTTTGGAAAATAATTTCCAAAATAAACAAGATGCGACATTTTCAATTCATAGTTCAAATTCATTTTTATTTACAACTCATATTTATAAATATATTCATATAGTTTCACTTCTTATATATAAGATTATTTCACAATTGTAAATCACATTAATTATAATTCCATACTTAATAATTCATTTACTTATACAATTATTCTTTTAATTAACTTATATATATTCTTACATTTTTCAACAACCAAACAATCAATTTATATACACTTTAATAATTTTGAAAAATTATTCCTTTATATATGTGAAATATAATCGAAATTATTTCATTTGCCCATTTCAAAATGATACTATGTCGGTTTATTTCGTTTAAGAGTTTAGAAACCCTTATCGATACAATTAGCTAGACTGCACCGACCAGAATCTATAAACAATCAACCGATAAGTCAACACAATACAAAACAATTTCATATTCACTAACAAATACACGCTCGTATCTATTATTACACTCACACTCATTCTAGAGTACTACTGACTCTATCTCTAATGAGTAATTCCCCACAGAGCCAAGGTTGTCGCTTAACCAATGGCTCTGATACCACATGTAACGATTAAGGATTTTCGACTCACGAAAGTCGACATCAATATGTCCACTATATCAATTGCCGAGCAGTCGAAGGCCAGAAAACCCAACCGTTAGGGCTAAAGAAGAAGAGGTAGAAGAAGAAAGAAAGAAAGAAGAAGAAAACAAAAACAATAACAGAATCTCACATTTCGCAGCGGAACAACATATAATATATCAATGAATAATCTTTAAAACAAAGAATCATATTTGTTATTACATTACATAACATTTCATTACATTATCAGAGATTACAACGACAAACAGGGAAAAAGAAATACTATATACTAGTTGATACGCCGTGCCATCCAGCTTCCTCCAGATCTCCATAGCAATTCCTGAATTGCAGAATGACCTGATAACCTGACTCTAGACTGCCCGTGTGGAAATTGATGGGCACCCAGAGTTTAGGAAGGGAACAATAAACTCCAGGTCAGTCATGGAACTGGTGTGAGAACTTAAAACAGTGTATCTTTTAAAAAACAAATAAAGAAATAATTTTAAAATAGATCGGCAATGCTTTTGGAAAATGAAACTACCATAAGGCCTCCTGCACAAACACATAATGCAAACGCAGAATCGGATGAGATTTCTCCTTATGATAGTCAAACATGCTTGATACGCAAATTTCTTTGATATTATTACTATAAGTGCAAAGTGTAGGATAACATTTCGAAAGTATAATATAAATATTAGCCAGCAAAGGCATTTTGCACTTATGCCTACTATAACTACCATGTTCAATAGCAGGTTACCACCACATTCCATGGCAGGTTATACAACTACAATCGTAAAGGCTCGTATTGTTTTGATTGGATTTCCAACAAATGGTTGGGCAAAGGAACTTCCCAAATAAAATGGAACGCCTCTGGCGGGACGTCCTCGGATCCTAATCGGATCTCTGCTAGACAAGACTGGGTTACCTCTGTAATAGGTAACTACTGACATGAGTATGCCATCCCCCGGTCATTTGCGACCTTTACCCGAGGATCCTCTCAACCCACAACCACAAAGTAATAAGTTTGCAACAACCACAAAGTAAGTATCTGGGCTCCATACCATGACACCACTCATAATCCTGAAGGAAATGACATACCCTAAGAGGGCGCTATCCTCAAATAACCTTGCTGCCACGATTCCTGTTTCGACCATAACCGGGTTGTGAGGTTCGACGAAGTCTCGTCCACAAAGCTACGCTTTTCACAAAGCCACGCTTTGATCAACAAACGATCAGCAGCACTCAGCATGCCATATTACCAAATTGGCAGTATATCACTGATAACCATCAACTACATAACATCTAAGCTCGTATGTCTCAGAGAAGGGTGTTAAGCTAAGAGAATAAATTCTCCGCCACCAATAGAAATGTATTTGAAAGAAATCTGCTTTATATCTCAAAATGTAATGTCAGACATACTATCCATACAAGTCTGTTCTGGGTTCGAACAAAACCGAAGGCACTTCCAAAGAAGCCCTTGCAATCCGGGTATTTACAATCCCGATAGAACTTCCCATCAAAAAGGAAATCTCCATACCGTAGCTATCGGTGTAGAGACAATCGATAGGTCATCCTATCATTCTTGCAAATACCCGGTCTTCACCACCGGTCTTCAAATGCAATCCCATTTCGTCGTATCACTATTTGGAGTGGGATTTATGACCCAAAGGTCCTCTCCCGGCTAAACCGAATAACGAGCGCTTATTTATAAAAATAAATGTTCATTCAGATTCAAGCAAATCACAACAAATACCCATTTGAAGGTAAATATTGATAGCCGGTTATTTAACTATCAATAGATATGAACAACATCACCAGATTCCAAATAATTTCCCAAATTATTTATTTTCCAAAAATATCTTTACAAGATAATCCGTAAATTTGTTTCCACACTTCAAATATAAATCAATGTTTATTTTTAAACAAATTTCTCTTTCCTTTATAAATTCCGTGGTGAATTTAAATTTCCAAATATCCACTGATATATGATTTTTAAATCGATTTCAAATATTCACTTTCAATTTATCTTTAAAAGATAAAATCTCAAAACATTTCACTTCATATTGGAAAACATTTCCATACTTATTTAATAATAAGTAATTCACAAATCTATTTATTTTCAACATTTGGAGAATACTCCATATACTTAAATCACAATTAAGTATATATTTTATTCTTTAAGGAAAACATTCTCTTAAACACATTCATTTGTGACAAAATGAATGTTGTGTAAAACATCGTTACGAAAACCCAAAATCACTGGTATAGAGATTCGAAATTAAGATAGATATATATAATCCCAATACTATAAAAAAACATTTCCTTTCGAAAATCGTTTACTATAACGATAGTGTTATAGTCCACCATTCCCTTTTTATTTCTCGAAAACGTCTGTTTCAACAATGAATGTTGAAATCTATGATTTCGATCCTTAACACATTTTAAAACAACTTCAAATCGTTTTAATTCTATTTAAAAGATCACTTCCTAAAACATTTCTTTAATATATTGTTCACTGAATTCAACACTTCTACATATTTAATTTAAAGGATTATCCACTGTCCAAAATCGTGGATATATCTCCTTTAGTAAGCTTTCATATTTACATATCAAATTCAACTGGTTTTGGATTTATAAAACAACGTTTATAAATTCACATATATATATGTGTGTGTGTGTGTATTATAAAAATTTCAACTTATAAAATCCCTTAATTGACAAATTCTATTTATATCTCATTTAAATGCCAAAATCCAATTTATAAGTTAATTACTTATAAATCTTTTATTTTACAAAATCTATTCATTTTATAACTTCATAATTTATAAATCTATAAGTTTTATTCACTTATGAAATCCATTTATACTTCATTTTAACACTTATAAAAACTCGTTTTATAATTCCAATATTTTGATTTTTAAATATTAATTTTATAAATCTTTTATATAAACCATTTATAATAATTCAAAAATCCCAATTTAAACAATTTTACAAATTAATCAACTACTTATTTAAAAAATCACATTTTGGTTATATTTCACAAAAATCCTAATTTTTATAACATAAAAATTATAACATTTATTTATTAAAAATGAATCAATTCCAAAATTCAATAATATGTATACTTTCAAAAATCACTTGAAATCCTTTTAAATTCGAAATCTTTACTTTAACATTTTTAAAACTCCAAAAATAGGCCCAATGCTGTAACAACACCAATACATCAACCACAGCATCCAAACATCACACATCAATATGATAACAGAATATATCACAAATATCTATAAATAAATATATACCGTTGAGGAATCCTGTTGGATCCCTCCAACCTGTTTCCTTGCATCCACAGATGTTAGCACAATTCCAATCCCGTTTCAAGACAGGATATCGCGGTACATGGGTTTATATAAAATATCATCCGCTATTATACGGCGCAATAGGGTCTCATCCGCTATATAATGCCGGAAATCAACTCCAAGTACATATATTATACCAATTCCACATCAAGATGGTATATCGCGGTATATGTGTTTAATAAATAACATCCGCTTAATATACGACATATGGGGTCTATTTCAATACAACAGATAGCAATTTATCATTCAATCACACAATCAAGCAATTTTAAATTTAACTCCTTAAAATTTAAATCGAAACAAATTCGATTGTGTGAGAAGTTCTCACCTTGCTTCAAATATAGTTTCATCGTTTATTTCGAATAAAATTAAACACGCGTTTAATTTTACTCAAAATTTTCACTAGCTCCAATCAACTCCAATCCAGCTTCATTGCGTAGTGTTCGTCAATACGAACCCGACGTAACTCGTTTCGTGCGAAACGGACCTCGTATGAAAGATTTATTGCATTTTAAAGTTTGAACGAATTATAATATAATAAATTTTCACAAATTTTATTTATTTTTAAACCATAAACAATTCTGGACCGCACGATCTGCTATGCGAAATCAGGGCCGACCATATATTTCTTCTTCCCACTATAAAAAATCACGCACGCAACCCATTCAAGCCGCCACTTAACCCTAATTGCCGATTCGCCCATCGCTATTTCCACGTCGATTGGCCATAGCCACTAGAACGGCCATCGCACGCTCCATCTTCGCCAAGAATCCGGTCGAGCTTGGTCGTCCATCCTCCTCGATAAATGCGCATGAAGTTCGGCCGATGAACCTATTGCCGTTGATTTACTCGACCTTAAACGATCATCATCGTATAGAATCGAAGCTCTCGTTGTGATCTTCAAAGTTGCAGTTGGAAATTTTTTGAATTAATTGGTGGAATTGAAGAAATCAGAGGAAGAAGGAGACTAGTTTCCGGCCATTAAAACTTTAAGGGCGACTGTAACGTTTAACCTAGGGTTTGTGCAAATTGTGACATATGGAGGCCTTTTATATAAAATTGCCGAAATACTATTCACCCAAAATTTTTCCGAACTCCAAACGAAGCGTGCCGTCTGGCGTTCATAATGTTTTACCCCTATTTCGAACGCAATGGAATATATATCGGGAGCCAATTCGATCATATTTAAAAGATAGGTTTTTGAATCGACTAATTTAAATTTAAAATTCACTTAAACCGATTTCTGTGCGTTTTAGCTTGCCTTGGACAAACGGTAAATCCGATTGACTTAAATTTGAAATCTTACTATAATTTAACATTACAGATCCAATGAAACTTGTTTCGTCAAAATCCGAGACTGTTTGAAAAATGACTAATTTTTACTCGTCTTTTAAATATTAAAATACTCAATTTCTACAATTTAACTTTTAATTCGATTTTAAAAGTTCTATAACATCATTCTAACTCCAATTTGATTTAATACAACTTTATAAATCATTTTCACTCACATTAAACCCAATTTCCAATTATTTCCGTAATTTCAAATATTAAAATATCGATTTAATTATCCAATTAAATCTAGATATTCGAAATAAAATTTATTCGACTTACAAATTTTACTTGCCAATATTTAAAATCAATTAAATATACAAATTTCAAATGATAGGAATTCTGGGTCATTACATAGAATATATATATATATATATATATATATATATATATATATATAAGTAAAAAAAACATTTGTAGATATATTTTTAACACCTAGAGTCATGTGTTCACACACGTATATTCACTCGCCATGCTCTGTTCCCTTCTCACGTAAGCCCGAAAGGCAGTGCATGATCAGTGTATGTGGCCTCAGTTTATCTGAGTTAGATGTATGTATATAAAAGTTCTTTATAATAATGCCTACAGTCAATAAATGTTCATACTTGTGTGTTCACTCGCCATGTTCAATATTCCCTTCACATCAGTCAGCAAGGCAGTGCATGGGTAATATATCTGGTCCCAATTTACCTGAGTTAGGCATATGTAAATATTGTTGATATCAATGAAATTCTCAAGTAAGAGAGAGTAATCAATTGAAATCCAAGCACCATTTTAACTTGTTTGATTTAACTTGTTATTGAAAAGAAATGAGAATGCCACTTTAACAAACTTTGATAATCAACTAAGGATCCATTTCATAATTACATTGTGTTATCAACCGAAACAACTGGCCAAACTATAGTCTATCTATAATGACAACTTAATTTTTGTTGGAAATTTTGACGAGTAGATGACTTAAATTTTCAAGATAATGACTAAAACGTATATTTAATTTATTTGTGCCGAATTAAAAGTAAATCCTTTATTGTAAATATTTTCAAAAACCCGCATTCATCTCATTGTAAATAAATCTTGCATTTTGTAAATATTTTCGCTTTGCATTTGGATTTTGTGGGTAGTATCCGTTGAAAATCCTCATGAGACAACACTCTTCTTACCGCGGACACCCAGAGGTTTAACGGCTTGTTGCATACGCTCAATGCAATCGTGCTCCCTATGAAAATGGATTTATCTTAGTTTTTCTTTATTCGAAGACTAATAAAGAGATAAGTGTGGGGGTATTTGATGTGCACGTAAATGTGCATATATTACATCCATATTTTATCTCTTTTTATTTAAATAAATAGCATATTTGGGCATTTTAAAATGTTTAAAACCAAAATTCAATTATTTTCAAATCATCATATATTTATCTTCACTCAGGGGCAAAGTGGTCATTTTTGTACATGTCAATTTTTGCTTGGACATTTTTTTATGATTTTCATAGGAAGTTTTGATGCATATGGAAGAGGGATTCATGATGATATATGCGTGCACATGGAAATACAAAGAATGAAGAGGAAATAATTCAAGTTTAGGATCATGGAGGACCCCACCCACTTACCTAAATCTAAAATTAGAAGCTAATGGACAACTAAGTGGAGGTTAATGCTTCATGCACATTAAATGAAGGATTAATTTATGGCCAATGGTTACTTGGTGGCCACGCTTCCTAAAGGGCATTTTAGAAAGCACCCAAAAAATTAAATTAGGATTTTATGCACGTATAAATAGCCTTCTTATGTACATGTAAATATCTTCTACTCTCTCATACTTCGCTTCGGGAATTAGTCGTAAACAAAAATCAAAGTGAAATAAAAATGGCTTCCAAGCTTCTTTCTCCTCTCTTTTCTATAAGCCTTTCTTTGTTTTATTGTTAATGTTTATTTCTATGCATTCTTTTTTTTATGTTCTTAGCTTAGATTTACATTCGTGCAATCAATACGATGTTATTTCATGTAAATAGTTAATCTCATTACAATTATTTAATTTCTACTTCTCTTTGCTATCCAATGTTGAAACTTACATGTTTTGATTTGATAACACAAATGAGTGGCTAAACCCTTCTATGTAGGGGTAAAGAAGCTCTCAAATATTATGTAATTTCAACATTTATTATGATTTACGATCTCTTTAGCTTGTGCTTCATGAAAGTGAACTTTGATGTAAGTTTATACAGGTGGGTTTGATAGCTTATATTGCTTATGCAAATGAGCTATTCTTATTCTACATAAACACAATTTACATCATCATTGCTAATTAATTTTTGATTTTGAAATGAAAGTAAAAATGTTGATGATCTATATTACTAGTTACAATAGTAAATGGATCATTCTTAAAACAGCTATTGCTTTAGCTTCATTTTCATGAGAATTGATAAGTGGTTTATTTGTTGTATTATAGTTTGATGGTTTGAGTAATGTTAATTAATAACATAAACCAACCATACTTATGATAAATACAACAATTATTTCACTTAATATAAAAGCTAGAGATTATAAATTATTTGTTTGTTGATTTACAAAAATATGTGGGCGGATTTGCATCTAAATTGTTCTCTAGTCTAATAGTTTTGAAATCACATTTCAATTCTGGCTTTAGCTTCCTTTTTGTAGTTAACAGTTTCCACTCACTTTGGCCTAATTTGGTTGAATTGAAAATTTTAAAATCTTAAAAATTCCGTGCAGATCGACCCGTACTCGCCATGTACTAAAATTGTATGTCGTGCGCTTATGGTTAAAATATTATTTTGAAATTTTTATATGATTTTCTTATTCGATATAAAATCCCTCGTTGAAAAATCATCCTCAGACTTCTGGCCAAGTTGATGTTTCAAATGGACAAATAAAATAAATCCTGGAGAAAACTGTTAACAAAAATCAAAAAGATTAGTTTTAGAAATTTGTCGACGCGCTTTGGGCTTATCGTATTGCTTTTAAATCTATCCTTGGGTTGTCCCCATTTCGTTTAGTTTATGGTAAAGCTTGCCATTTACCCGTTTAAATCGAAAACAAGGAGTTGTGGGCAATGAAGAACATAAACTTTGATCTTAAAAAAGCTGGCTAAAACAAAGAATATGACTCAACGAACTAGATCAACATAGGAACGATGCATATGAAAATGAGAAAATTTACAAAGATAGACCAAAGTTTTCATGATAAGTCAATCCTAAGGAAAATATTTTCGCCTAACCAGAAAGATCTTTTATATGACTCAAGACTTCATTTATTCCCTGGAAAACTTTAATCGAGCTGGAATGGACTATTTATGGTGCGAACTGTTTTTCTAAATGGTGCCATAAAAATAGAAAACCCCAAGGATGGACAGATTTTCAAAGTCAACGGTCATCGTTTGAAACCGTTCTTAGAATTGCCAAGTAACTAAGAGGATGAGCTCATGATTCTTCATTAGCCAAGCTACATCTAGTTAGAATGTTTACCCTCTTTTGTAAATATGTACATATTTTTCCCCGTTACACTCATTCTATCATGCATTTACTGTAGGGACACAGTAAAAACTAAGTGTGGGGTGAGTCTCATTTTCATTTTTTTAAGTTTCATAGCATTTTTGAATTTTCATTTTCTTTAATCTAAAAGAAAATCTAAAAATTTCTGAATCTCAAAAACATTTTCTTTTTAACATTTTGATTGAGCTTTGAAGAAACACTATAGGATAAGTATAAGTTTTGGTTATTAAGTTGAAAATTTTGAAAATTTATTTGTCTTAACAAAAATAAAAATGAAGTTTGATTACAAATACAATTGTTTAACTAGTACATAAGTAGGTGCATATGTCTAATTATGAAATATATTCTAAATGAAAATCTTTGTTTAAAAAAGCGGTAAATTTATAGTGAAGTATATAACATTTTTATCTTCTAAGTTAAATGGTGCTAAGATGATTTTATAAAACTCTCCCTTTCCAAAAAAAACAAAACGTAAAAATATATAGAAGAAATTTTCTGTATATATTTTTAACACCTAGAGTCATGTGTTTACACTAGTGTGTTCAATCGCCATGCTCTATACCTTTTCATGTAAGCTCGAAAGGCAGTGCACGATCGTTATATCTGGCCTCTGTTTATCTGAGTTAGGTGTATGTCTACAAAAATTCTTTTTAATAACGCCTATAATCGATAAGTGTTCACACTTGTGTGTTCACTTGCCACGCCCTGTATTCCCCTCACATCAGTCTGCAAGGCAGTGCATGGGTAATATATCCGACCTCAGTTTATCTGAATTAGGCACATGTAAATATTGTTAATATTAATAAAATTTTCAAGTAAGAGAGAGTAAACAATTGAAATCGAAGCACTATTCTGACTTGTTTGATTTAACATGTTATTGAAAAGAAATGAAAAATACCACTTTGACAAACTTTGATATTCAATTAAGGATCTATTTCATAATTACATTGTGTTATCAACCAAAACAACTAGCCAAACTGTAGTTTATCTGTTATGACAACTTAATTTTTGTTGGAAATTTTGACAAGAAAAAGGACTTAAATTTCTTGATAATAACCAGAACTTATATTTAACTTATTAATGCCGATTTCAAATTGAATCCTTCATTGTAAATATTTTCAAAAAATTACATTCATCTCTTTGTAAATAAATCTTCCATTTTGTAAATATTTTCATTTTGCATTCCAATTTTGTGGGTTGTATTCGTTGAAAACTCTCACGAGACAATACTCGTCCTACAGGGGACACCTATAGGTTCAATGACTTGCTGCATATGCCCAATGCAATCTTGGTCCCTATGAAAATGGATTTATCTTAGCTTTCCATTATTCGTGGACGAATAAAAAGATAATTGTGGAGGTATTTAATGTACATGTAAATGTGCATATGTTTACATCCATATTTTATCTATATTTATTTAAATAAAAGTCATATTTGGGTATTTGAACATGTTTACAACTAAAATTTAGTTATTTTCAAATCATCGTATACTAATCTTCATTCAAGTGCAAATGGTCATTTTTGTGCATGTGTCAATTTTAGAATTTTACTTTGACATTTTTTACGAATTTTATAGGGAATTTTGATACATGTAGAAGAGGGTTTCATGAAGATATATTCATGCACAAGGTAATACAAAGGAATGAAGAGGAAATAATTCAAGCTTATTGTAATAACCGCGATTTTTGACTACCGTCAAAATAAAAATTTAAAATTGAAAATTTTAAGTTTGAAAAAAAAGTAATTGCAAACCATTCCATTGTCAGTTGAACTTTCAAGTGGTGCATGTTTAAATGAGTGGCAAAATTGGCTGTCATGAGTATATGTGAAATGGTCCAATTCAAAAGCAAAGTTGAAATATTATTGCTTTGTTGTCACTAAAGTTTTAAAAGCAAGTGAACACTTTTCACCATCATTTCTTTTTATTTGCAACATGTCCTTTTTCTTCCCCTGATGCACGTTTCCGTTAATGCATCTGTACAATTATAGCCAACACATCTTCATACATTGACTTGTAAACAATTTTGAGAAAAGGAAAGAAGCTGCATCTTTCATTTTTCGTTTCAAAAATTCCAGTTGCTCTACAAAACTTTAATGGCGTTCTCAAAAAATTATTGGCTTCAATTGGTTCTAGTTGCTAACTAATTTTGAAACAAATCTAATGTGAGTGAAAACTCACAATTCTAATTTAAAAACTATGGTCACAACTTAGTTAGTAAAGTGGTTTACGTTTGTATGCAATATTTTACGTAGGCAATATCTTTTGATTTCTGGAAAATTTTCGTAATATTGTTTTGCAGACAATTACTTATTACTTGAATCTTATGTGTGTGCAAGTTGTACTTAAATAAAATGGGTCCAAGTTCAAGTTATTAGTTTATTTTCTTCTACTTCAATTGCATGCATACAAATTAAAGCGTGCCTGAGTAGCTTGAAAGTTTGCAGTTCTAAAAAAAAAAGAGTCCAGATCATTTGGTTCTGACGTGCAAATAGGTGATGCATGAAGTTAGTCAGGGTACTATGTTATACGAAGGCTAAGTTGAGGCCTTTTCATTTGCTACGCGTGTGAAATGTGTACATGGCTTGATGCCAATTGATTTCATTGTTTAAATTGTTTTCGTCCCTATATGCACAGTTGTAGTTGCGTGCATGTATACCAAGTCCTGACATTCATCATTCACTTTAAATATGCATACACGAAGAAACTGTGACCAGACCCAATTATTACATTAAGGTTGTGTACGTACGTGCCATATTTAAGTTGCATGGAAATCTAGTCTAATTAGATGTATATTATTGTGGTTACGTACGTGCCCAGGCGAGTATGTGTTGCACCAATAATAATATATGGAACTAGCCCTGACCACCTTCTTTTTTTTTCATGCGTGCATTAGTACGTGTCCAGGTCATTGCATATATTTTGTTAACAAAGTATTAAGTGCATTTGTGCCTATATTTTTTCGTACATGTGTACAAGTTGTGATACAAGTGTATTTTATTCGAAAGTATAGTTCAAGAAAACAAGGCATACTATAGTGTAAATTGTAATTTATACACGTGTGTACAAGTTATTCGTGCGTGTATGAATTATAGTCCAGGTCTCACTAATTTGCATTCTACTAGTGAGTCGAAAATGAATTAATTTTTTTTCGTATGTATAGAGTGTATTTTGCAAAAGTGTGTACAAGTTTAAGTTTCAGTAGTAAGTACACTTTATAAACAAAATACTGCTATTTAAGCATCCTGTGCATTCATATTATATACAACCAATGCAATGTGTATGGGGATAAATGTTCCCAGGTCACTATATTTTTAAATTTATTTTCATGCAAGATAAAGTATGTTGCCAGGAAGCACCATATTTTGATGCACTTATAGTAGTGAAATGTTAGACGAAAATATAGTAGTGCAGTCTACTATTTAATTTATGTTGAACCAGTGTTTAATTTGCTTTGAACCGATGTTTGGTTCTAAAACGTATGTTGTTGCCGTTATTTTTATAATGGAATTTTTTCTCCGGTGTTATATTTTTGAAGCGTGTTGTTTTGATGAGAATTTTGACGAATAAAAAATTACTGTTGTTTTGACTTCAGTAACCATAATTTAAAGTGAATTTCCAAGCAGCTATCCCGCAACGCTGATTTGATATCCGTTTTTACGGTATTTTGTGAAGCACAATTTCTTTGTCGAAATTGCTATAGATGTTGCTGTTTTAATCACGTGTTTTTAAAATTGTTTTAAAATAAAATTGTTTCCAATTTTTTTTACAGTTTTAGGGTTTCAAAAGAACGAGGAATCGATATAAACGCTTCAGCAAAATTAAGGACTATGAACCCTTACTTTCTGAACCGATTAATTCCGGACTTGTCCATTTGAGAACGTTATTTTTTTATATAAAATACACAATTTTGTACTTTCAAGGAAACGATGATGAGATTTAAACAATTTAGCAAAAGTGCGGAGTATGGAACCATGCTTTTACTAATTCGATTAATTTCGGACTCGTTAATTGAAATATTTGCCGTGGATTTGCTGTTTGAAGATTTTGATGATTTTGTTGGGCTTTCGAGCCACTATGCTGGACCTTCGGGTAATATGTTAGACCTTTGGGTCAATTACCAGTACTAGACCTTTGGATCATATGTTGGACCTTCGGGTCATTTGTTGGGCGTCAAAATTATGATGACTGTACTTGGTAGGCTTCGTCCATATGAGATGCACGTGCGGCGTAGCTTAGACTCGCCATATGCTCGGATCGATCCACTTTTATACTGATTTTTCTAGTTATCTATTTTTGGTTTCTAGACTTTTGTTTATTGTTGTTTTGAATTCAATTTTGAATTTGAAAGTTGATTTTGATGGAGTTTATTGAGATTTCTTCGTTTAAACTATGTCGATTATTTATGTTGTATAGTCTCATTCGATATTTTGATTATTTTTCTTTGATGTTGTTTAAGATGCATTCATTTCTAAGTTTAAATGAGACTGATCCGTTTATTATTTTCTTACAAATAATACTTAGGTCAGACCGAGTTATTTCAGGATAATCGCTATCTCTGATTCAGTTGCTGCTTCGGCTTTTGGGATTTCACATCATCTTTTGTTAAGGCTTCGAGGTGCTACTTTTAGGTGTATTGACTCTCGTCTCATGTATGTTGATGACATGTATTTGTAAATTTGGTCCATCTGAACTATCGATTGTTATAGCATGTATCCAGACTTATCTTCCGCTATATATCTGATATTTCAGTTCTGATGTGATTATACTATTTGTGTTGTCGTTATTATGAGTTGTTCTGAATTTTCCTTAAGCCGCCATAGTTTTGTTTTAGATCAGGATTGAAATTATATCCTTGGGAGTAATTTACACAACTCCCATCGATGTAATCAACTCGTCTAAGGCATAACTTACAGATGGTCACTTCTAACAAGCCTTATTCTTCACAATAGCAGATGTTATTCCTCATAATAACCTTTGTTATTGTGAGTATAGAGGTGGGGCGTCACAGCTTGGTATCAGAGCTAAAATTCAGAACAAATTATAATAAACACAGAACAGAAGCAGAATGGAACATGCGTTACAACTACTAGAGGGTTTTATTCGTGCCTTTCTAATCTATTCCTTCCACTTTAACATGTGGAGTATGTCTAGGAATAAATCTCATATTCCGTAGTATTCCATTTGTTAAATTTATTATCAATTGTGAGCTATTTAACTAATCCTTATCTTCTCATGTTCTCTCAGCCTATGGCTGGAAGAGGTAGAGGGAAGCGTTCTTCTGCAGGCCCGTCTAGTGGCTCTCATCCGGACGGAGTTTATATGTCAGCTGATCAGTTTATGGAGCTATTTCGGGGTACTTAGCCTTCTGTTGCTACTCTCACAGCTCCCTCTCACAAGTCTGCCTTCGCCCGCATGTGTAGTGACTATTCCCACCTTGGAGGAAACCTTTCAAGGGATCGGAAAGTGTATTGGACGTTCAAACTTGGTTGCGCGCTTGTGAGCGCATATTTTCTCGGATGGATCTTTTGGATCATCATCGCGTTCTCGTGGCATCTTGCATGTTGCAAGAATGTGCGCTTGATTGGTATGAGCTTTTTATTGTTGAAGTTAATGAGTCCTCTCTCTCGTGGAATCATTTTAAGGAACATTTAGAACTTAAGTTCATTTCTAAATCAGAAAAGGCTAATCTTGCTCGTAGTTTCCTTGGGTTGAAATAAGGAAAGTCCTCCATTTCTGATTATGTTGCATCTTTCGAGGACTTGTCCAAATACGGAGTTGAGTTGATTAACACTCCATGCAAGAAGAATCTTAGATTTGTTGAAGGTTTGAAGAAGTATTTGAAGAAAGTCCTTTTGCTTCATCTTAAGCTCTCTTTTGAGGAACTTGTTGATTCAGCCCTTTGTCTGGAAGCTATCGAAAAGGAATGTGATAGTGGTGATGAGGTTGAGGTTTCTAAGAACCCAAACAAGAAGAGTGTTAACTCCTCTGTTTCATGACTAAGCGACCTAACGGATTAAAGAGCCTAGCGGCCTAAAGTTATCACGACTTAATGAGCTAAGAAGCTTAGGCGACCTAGCGGCCTAGTGACCAAACGAGATAAGCACTCGAGCGACCTAAGTATATAGCGACCTAACCAATGAAGCGGGTTAGCGACCTAACCTGTTAAAGGACTCAACGACCTACAACTTAACGGCTAAAGACTCTAGTGATTCCACGAGAGGTGCGACCTAGTGACCTAACGAGTTAAGACAGTGCGAGGCCGCTTACATACTGCTCCTTCATTAGGTCGATCACGACCTAAATAGACCGAGGTAACTCCGTAGCTCGCTCAGGATGGCCTCACTAGGCCGTAACTTCTTATGCCGCTTCCCTCCAAGGTCGCTACGACCTATCAGATTGTTCAAAAGACCAAGTGTGACCAACGTAAGCCGTAGCTCATGTCTCTTAGGTCGCTGGCGACCTACGACCTACCCCTAGGTCGGCCACGACCTACGACTTACTCCAAAAATCTCCTATAAATACCATGCCTACACCGCCGAAGATGGGATCTTTTTTGGCTCATTTCTAGAACGCCTATACTCTGCTGATTTCTCGACGCTTCAAACACGAAAGACATCTCAACGAACTTCAAGAGGAAATCTAACACATTCGACATGGATTCAAAGAGTTCTTCTACATCGAAGTTCTAGCTATTTGTCCTAGCAGTGTTGTAATTGAAGATTGTTGTAAAGTTGTAATTGATTCAGCAACAAAGAAGATTAAAGTGGACGTAGGCTTAACTTGAAGCCGAACCATTATAAAACTATTGTCTCTTTACTGCTTTTTCTGTGACTTTTCTACTTACTTTTATTTTCCGTATTGATGGGTGGTGCTTTCACTTAATCTCTACTTACACCGGTGTGTTAGCGTTCAATTTTCAGCGTTAACATTTTTGGTGCTTTCACAAAGAATTGAACTCAGGCTACTTTGTCATTGCTTCGCAAAAGTTTGTTGAAAAACTCTCTCTCAAAACCAGAACTCTACCAGAGATAATGGCTCCTGGAAGAAAGCGCGGATCTACTAGACCCAGTGATGCTCGTGAGAATACTGCCACTTCTCCTTCGTCAAGTCAAGCAGCACCAAGTGCTGGAATTACACGAGCGGAGTTAGATGCTGCAGTATCTGGGTTATACCAGCAGATGGAAACCCAGAATGCTTTAATGCTTGATAGGTTAAATGCATTGCTCGGAGCTAACCGTCAACCGGTGAATAATGAAGAAAACCTTGCAGATGATGTTCATAATCCTGAAGAGAGGAATATTCCTCAAAGAGCAGCTAGCCCTGCCAAAGAAATACCTCCCCAAGCTGGAGGATCGAGACCACAACCAACTCTCCGCGAACGCTTGTCCAGGCAAACTTCCGAGAAAATGGCAAAAGTCCGTCCTGCAGAGCCTTTAAATAATGAGGAATACCTTTTGGGCATGGTGCGACAAATCATGAAAGAGAGCATGCAGAGGGATGAAGATGAAAAGGAATGGGGATTCGCTCCGAGCAAAACTCCGTTCACTGAAAGGATTTTGAAAGCTGAATTTCCAAGGAAGTTTGTTCCTCCTACCATCCCGGCTTATAAGGGAACAAGCGACCCTAACCAATTTCTGTATAAGTATGACTGGCACATGACTGGTGCTAGGGCATCTGATGAGATCAAATGCCGGTACTTTCCTGTATATTTGGAAGGAGTGGCTCTACTCTGGTTCACAAAGCTACTGGTCCGATCCACAGTCCAGTTCTCCAATTTGACTCGGAAGTTTAAAGAACAATTCAGGTTGTACGCTTCAAAGGAAAAGAATATTATGTCACTATTGAGCCTGGAACAGAATCCTGGGGAATCTATTAGATTTTTCTTGAACCGCTTCAACAAAGCTTTGGCTGAAGTAGATAATGCAGAGCCACAGATGGTCTTGACATACTTGATGAGGGCAATCGACAAATCAAGTGAATTTGGGAAGTGGCTGAAGATGAAGGAACCGAATTCGCTTGAGAAATTCTACAAGAAAGCTGACGAGTTCATGCGCTTGGAGAACCTTCATGCACCGTCAAAAGTGGCATTGACAGAGGTTAGGAATAACACTGCCGCTCCTACCAAAAAAGAGTCCGGGAGTCAGAAAAGGGAGAATAACGGTGGGAAGAAACAGAAGGATGTGAAGAAACCTTGCTTCTTAAAACCTTCAGATTTCACTCCTTTGACTGACACCCCGAAAAATATCCTTTTTGCCACCAAAGATGCGGTAGAATATCCTAAACCGCCTGAGATGAGAGTTGAGAAAAAAGCTTCTCAAAGTGGGAGGTTATGTCGATTTCATAATCAACCCGGTCATGATACCAACGAATGTCGCCATCTGAAAAGTTTGATTGAAGAATTGCTGAGAGAGAACAAGTTGCAACAATATGTTAAGAGAAATAGGAATGACCCGACTTCATCTACTAAGGGCCAGCAACTTCCTGCTCATCCATCCAGCTTGACTGAGAGGACCACTGCGTATGAACTAGAAAGGCCTGTTATTAATGTGATTACAGGGGGTCCCCACCCAGCAGGCAGGAGCTGGGGTGAGATGGAAAGGTATGCCCGTGCCTTGAAGTATGCACCAACAGAAGAGAGTGTTTTTGTGTTGGAAGATGCTGCACCTTTGAAGCAGCAGAAAACTTTTAATGATGTTATTGTGTTCAGAGCCAGGGACTCTATGGGCGTTGAAGCTCCTACCATGGACCCCTTTGTCATTTCTGCAGGCATTAGGCCGGCTATTGTGAGAAGAGTGCTTGTAGATTGCGGCACTTCTTGCAATATTCTCTTCAAAAAGACATTCGATCAAATGAAAAATTCCGATGGCTGATGTTCAAGCTTCATCGCAAAAAATTGTTGGGTTTACTGGGGAACCGAAGCAGCCAATTGGAACTATCAACTTGTTCGTGGAGCTTGGAGAGGGGCAGAAAAAGGTGGTTCGAAAACAGACTTTTGTAATTGTTGATGAATTTTCTGCCTACAACGCCTTCCTAGGCCGACCAACTCTTGCGTCTTTTAACGCAATTCTCGCCCCATGGTGCCTCACTATGAAATTCCCTACGGATAATGGAGTTGGAGTTATTAAAAGGGATCAGAATGCTGGGCGAGAATGTTACCTAATAGAGTTGCGTGAAGCGAGGAAGAGAGAGATGGGAAAAGATGCGGCAGCCCCAGTCCGCATCAAAGAACCAACCTTGTAGCAATTACAGGGTGGACCCTGCACTGGCGAGCATAGCGGGGTACGAAGAGAAATGGATCCTAGAAAAGCCAGTGCAGGGGAGAATAGAGTGGTGCCAGTGGAAGTAACAGTGCCAATACCTGTTGACCCGAAAGATTCGAACAAAGTGGTGAATGTGGGTTCGCAACTTAGCGTGACGATTCAAAATTCCTTGATATCATTCTTGAAAGCAAATCTGGACGTGTTCACTTGGACTCATGCTGATATGTGTGGAACATCCGCAGAAGTTGCAGTACATACTCTGAATATTGATCCGAAGTTTACACCGGTAAAGTAAAAAACAAGAACCCAGGGTCTTGAAAGGTCAGCAGCATTGAAAGAAGAGGTAGATCGGCTCATGGAAAATGGTTTCATTAGGGAGTCTACTTATCCGAAATGGGTTTCAAATCCAGTACTGGTTAAGAAAGCTAATGGAAAGTGGAGAGTATGCATCGACTTCTCAGATTTAAACAAAGCCTGCCCCAAAGACTGCTTCCTATTACCCAGGATAGATCAGTTGGTAGATGGAACAGCGGGGCATGAATTGTTATCTTTTATGGATGCTTACTCCGGATACAACCAGATCATGATGCATGAGCCGGATCAAGAGGACACGAGCTTCATCACCGACTTTGGTCTCTACGGCTATAGAGTCATGCCCTTCGGACTTAAGAATGCAGGGGCAACTTATCAAAGGCTTGTCAAAGCTATGTTCAAGCCACAGATTGGCAAAACTATGGAAGTTTATGTTGACGATAGGCTGGTAAAATCAAAGAAGGCAGTAGGCCATATGGATCACTTGGCAGAAATGTTTGCAGTCCTTCGAAAGTTTGGAATGAAACTTAATCCTTTGAAATGTTCATTTGGGATGGAGTCCAGAAAGTTCTTAGGTTTCATTGTGTGTGCTAGGGGCATTGAAGCTAATCCTGCCTAGATTGCTGCCTTGAGAGAAGTCAAAGCTCCTAGAACGAAGAAGGAATTGCAAAGTCTCAATGGAAAAGTCGCTGCCTTGAGTCGGTTCATTTCCAAAGCCACTGATAAATGATTTCCATTCTTTGATGCTCTGAAGAAAGGAAGGAAATTTTTTGACTGGACTCCTGAATGCCAGAAAGCTTTCGATGAGTTGATTCGTCATATGGAAACGCCTCCAATACTTTCTAAGCCCGACAATGGTGAAGATCTTTCCGTATATTTGGTAATATCATCTCATGCTCTCAGTGCAGCGTTGGTACGGGAAGACGCAAAAATTCAGCGCCCGATCTATTATATCAGCAAAAGATTCACTGGGGTAGAGAAGAATTATTCAAAGTTGGAAAAGCTCTCCTATTGTCTACTGATTGCATCAAGACAACTGAGGCCATATTTCCAAGCTCATCCTATCAAAGTCCTCACTGATCAACCTCTGAAGCAAGTCCTGTTTCGCCCTGAGACTTTGGGTCGTCTTCTGAAGTGGAATATTGAACTCAGCCAATACGACATCACTTATCATCCCCGGAAAGCAATCAATGGACAAGCTTTAGCAGATTTCATCGTAGAATGTACAGATAAAGGTGATAGTGAGGAAGAGGAGACTGATAATACCCCAATTCGATGGAAATTATATGTTGATGGTGCAAGAAACGATTACCGTTTCGGAGCTGGGGTTGTGCTTGAAACCCCTGAAGGGCGGTCATTGTGCTATGCATTGAGATTGGAATTCCCTTCGACAAACAATGAAGCAGAATATGAAGCTCTCATTGCCGGCCTGAAGATTGCTAAAGAACTGAATGTCAAAGTGTTGCAGATCTTCAGTGATTCACAGCTTATTATACGCCAAGTCAAGAAAGAGTTTCAAACTAAAGGAGGAAATCTTCCTGCTTACTTGTCAAGAGCCTGGGAACTTCTCGATGATCTTGACCATTATACGATAAGTCATATACCCCGGGAAGAGAACATGAAGGCAGATTCTCTCGCAAAGTACGCAAGCACTGGTGAAGCTCAATTATTGGGATTAGTTCCTGTGGAAGTCCTGTCATCTCCAAGCACTGATGAGATGGATATAGACTGGATCATGACTATATCTCAAGAGCAAGAATCGTGGATGACTCCGATAATGGAATATCTGCTCAATAATTCTCTACCAGAAAATTCAAAGGAGCGTCAGAAGCTGTTGAGGAAAGCCTCTAGATATATAATTCAAGATGGCTGATTGTACAAGCGGGGATTCTCAATGCCATTACTCCGATGTGTGACCAAGGAAGAGGCTAAGACAATTCTAGCTGAAGTACACGGAGGAGAGTGTGGAGATCATTCAGGTGGTCAAACTCTAGCAAAGAAAATTCTCCATTATGGGTATTTTTGGCCAGACATTAATCGTGATGCTGCCAGCTACGCCCGAAAATGTGACCGATGCCAGAGATTTGTAAAAATCCCAAGAGCACCTTCCACCAAGATAACACAGATGGTCAGTCCGTGGCCATTTGCTATTTGGGGAATAAATCTCATCGGACCTTTGCCAACTGCCAAGTCCGGAATCAGATATGCCATTGTTGCTGTTGATTATTTTACTAAATGGTCTGAATCTGAACCATTAGCTACTATTACCTCTAAAAAGATGATAAACTTTGTAACTAATAATATCATTTGCAGGTATGGTGTGCCTCAAAAGATAATCACAGACAATGGAACCCAATTCGAAAGTGAAGAGTTCCAAGATTTTTGCAAGCGATTCAAGATCCAAAAAAGCTTTTCAGCAGTGGCCCATCCGCAGGCGAACGGGAAAGTGGAAGCAGTAAACAAAATTATCAAATCAACCATCAAAAAACAGCTGGAAAAAGCAAAAGGTGGTTGGGTCGATAAGCTACCACTAGCACTATGGGCATACAAAACTACCCACAAAACTACGACTGGGCACACTCCATTTTCATTGGCATATGGATCAGAAGTAATGATTCCAATGGAGACAGAAGTCCCTTCACACAGAAGAATCCATTTCGATCAAGCTGAAAATGAAAAGCTGCAACTTGAAGCACTTGACCTCCTTGATGAAAGAAGGGAAGAGGCTCAGCTCAGAATAGAGGCCCATCAACAAAGATTTGCCAAGCACTTCGATTTCAAAGTTCGCCAACGCAGCTTTGAGATTGGGGATCTATTCTTGAAAAGGATCATGACAACAACAGGAGTGTTTGCGCCAAACTGGGAAGGACCGTATGTCATAGGCAAAAAACTTCTTGATGGCACTTACAAACTGATAACTGTCGAAGGAGATCCAATTCCAAGAGCTTGGAACAGCAATCACTTACGCCTATATTTTACTTAAAAGCTTTATTAAAATACTGTAAAAGAATTACGGATGTATGATTCTTGTATTGAAAGCTATTGTAAAACCAGTGCAAGTGAATAATAAGAACTATAAAGTGGATGTAGGCCCAGTTCTTGGCCAAACCACTATAAATCTTGTGTTCTCTACTATTATAAACTGCCTGTTTTATTTTGATATGTAAAGTACTTTAATTGTATTACTAAAATGTCGATTTAATATTGCAGGCCATCAAAACAAATCTCACCCATCACAAGACCAAGCGATCCTTGACATCACTCAACAAACAAATGTTAAGCCATAAAAATTCCAGACTGAAATCCTTTATAAGAAGTGCTTCAAGCAGACATTTAGTAGTTCCGTTGGAAGTGGGCCCTTGTTAACTAATTGTGATCGTTTGTGCAAACAAACATCCGATTAATTAGCCTGTGTCTGCCCTTGGGAACTCATTAATAATGAAGTACACTTCTTTGGATAAAATAAACTACTCGCAAAAGAAAGGAATGTGTGCTTGAAAATGATAACAAGGAGTCGCTGATATGTGCAAATGGCGAAAAGACATGGGCGAGCAGGCAGGAAACAACCAAAGACCTCTTCGGAGGCACAACTCTTCGGAGGATAAAGACCTCTAACGGGGCTTGCCAGAAAAAGAAAGTTCTCTTTCTCAATCAAAAAAGATTGGTGGAATGACCGGAGGCACCTTCCCAAGTGGAAGGCACAGGGCGCTCGTTAACTAGCTGAGATCGTTTGTGCAAACAAACATCCAAGTAACTTGTGTCCGCCCCGTGAATCCATTCAACCATGAGAAAGAAATTTCCAGGCAAAAGCCCTACTCGGAGGCACACATTTCACCGAGATCTGAAATAAAACTTCACAAGAGTTGAAATATGCAAAACCCTCTTCGGAGGCCCATTTCACCAGAGTTGAAGTGCAAACAGCTCTCTTCGGAGACACACTTCACAAGAAATGAAATGCTAAAAGACCTCTTCGGAGGCACACATTTCACCGAGATCTGAAATAAAATTTCACAAGTGTTGAAATGTGAAAAGCCCTCTTCGGAGGCCCACTTCACCAGAGTTGGAGTGCTAAAGCCCTCTTCGGAGGCCCACTTCCCAACAAACAGGGAAAAAACAAAAGCCTCTCCCCAGAGGCAGAAACAAAAATCCCTCTTCGGAGGCCCGCTTCCCCGCGTATAGGGAAAAAACAAAAGCCCTCTTCCTAGAGGCACACACAAAAAAGCCCTCTTCCCAGAGGCACAATCAAACAAAAGCCCTCTTCGGAGGCACAAACAGGTCAAAGCCCTTTTCAAAGGCCCACTTTACTGCGTAGGAAAATTCGCTTGCCAAAAATAAAAGTGACTTTCTACGAAAGTGAAGTGTAAAAACTTCTTCAAAAAAAAGGGAGAAAACTTCTGCAATACAAAGCGCATTCTACTAAATCAGAGAAATATTCCCTTAAAATGGAAAAAATTATTCTCTAAAGTACGGATGCAAGCCTCCTTCAAATGGAAAAGTTGTTCTCTAAAGAAAGAGTACAAGTCTTCTCGAAACAGAAGAGTTGTTCTCCAAAATTTTGCCAATGTGAAAGAGATTGCAATAAACCGTGATATGGGGGCAATATAATATAGTTACATTCATGAAAGCAATGCTCAAGCAACATACCACAGGTTTACTGCAACATCACACAAAGAAAATAAAGAAACTTCTATGAAAAAGAAGAATAAATGCATTCTCAAATACAGACAAAAGTTTGTACAAGTAAAAGAATCATTTTATTCCATACTATGAAAACTTTATACATGTGCAGGTTTCAAAATAAAAGAAGGCGGGGGCTGGTGCCCGCACAATCTCCGGTCAACACAAGTCTTTATATATACAAGCAAAAAAGCAAAAAGCATAGGACCAAACCCATCAATTCTTCTTCCTGCCACTTTTCGAGCCCTCGCCTGGCCGGATGATTAACTTTTTGGGTCGGCTTGTGAGAGCAGGGGAAGAAAGAGTAAGGGGTGCAATTGGACTTTCTTCTGCTTTTTCTTCGCCGGCAGAAGCTTCCCTCGTTTTCTTTGAGACTCCACGCTTCCCCTTCTTCCTTGAAGAAGACTCACTGCCCGGGGTGAAAAGTGCAGACGACTTTATGTCATCAGAAATAGTTTGATCCGGGGTTCTTTCACCTTCTTCAGGTTCTTCGGTCTTCTGTTCTTGTGAAGCGACCGGGTCATCCAAGCCTTGAAGAGCTTCTATATGCTCCTCTTGTGATCCCAGTTGAGAAACGGAAGGAGGAGTAATCTGAAGAGGCGGAGAGGGAACAACTGGAAGAGGGGAACGCTGAATAACACTTGGCGCTTTCACTACTGGAGAAGAGAAGTTAAGGTCAGTATCTCTCATAAAAAGTGGAGAAAGTGGCGCGTCAAGATTTAAGTAATAATCAAAAAGTTCATCAAGCTCATGTGAAGTAAACAAGCAGTCCACTTGAGCAAGATCGGCATTGAGGTTACCTGGAGAAGTAGGCTTTACTATGTCAACTTCAAAGTCCTGTGCTTCAGTGCTTTCTTGAGTCTCATCTCCAGTGCGGGCGGTTGCACTTTCAATGACAGCTTTACCAGGAGGTGGAGAATGGGAACTGGAGCCAACAATATCGATGTCGGCCGAAACTGAAGGTTGAACTGGGTCGGTTGAGGTTGCCTTCCCCAAATGTTCTCCTTCTGCCATTTCGGCTTTCTCTTTAGCGAGTTGCTCCTTTCCCCTAGCAAGAGCAGCACATGCATCGTCATCTAGATAGTGCGCCATCATATCTTCTTCAGCATATCCAGGTCCTCCAAGCATATCAAGTGCGGCTTCCCACATTTGGCCAAAGTGATTTCGTACTTCGGTCCCAAAAATCTAAGGCTACCGCAGCCCAGAACACTATGAATGTAAAACTCGAATAAAGTAGAGCTGACTTCGGCTTTAGTTTCCATATGAGATTCTTCGGCTGCTGCTTTGTGGGCATTAGCTTCATCACGCTCTTTTTCAACTTCAGAAAGTCGAGCTTTTAACATTTCGATGTCCAAGTTCTGGGAGCTGGTTTTTTCTTGCAACTGAGCCACGTCAGTTCAGTAGCTTTCTACAACTTGTTGCTGTGCTTCAAATTTAGCTTTCGCGTCTCTCTGTGCAGCGTGAGCATCTCTCACCTATTTTTGAAGCACTTCTTCTCTTTGAGAATAGGAAGTGGAAGAAGTGGCAAGCTCTTCTTTAAGTTTTTCAACTTCTGCTTAAAATTTCTCATTATAAGCGGCAATACTCTTCATCTCTGCATCATGCCGATCGAGTGTTTTCTGCCACTCGGATTTATCATTTTCCATAGTCAGCATGGCTTCGAGATTTGCACGGTTTACTCTTTGAGGTTCGTCAACAACTTTCTACCAACCAGACATTCTCTCGATATCGAGTTTGACGGCATCAAGATTTCGCAACAAGGCTTGCTTATCGATTGGGACCAAGTCAAGATCGAACCACACTCCCTTTAAGCATCAGTGCGGAAACCGACTTTGAAGAGTAGCCGGACCCTGTCCAACTTGATATGGGGGCCTACTGATGATTGTTTGAATATCAGCACTTTGAAGGGCAGGAGAGCTGGAAGGGATTTCCAAAGATACGGGAGCAGCGGGCTTTTCAGAAATTTCAGATGTCGGTTTTTCGCCGAGTTTGGCCCGTTTACTCGGATCTTCAGCGACATGGCTTTTCTCTTTATCATCACGATATTTCCGTTTGTGGGAATCATCCTCTCTCTGAGAAGAA
Source organism: Allium cepa (assembly GCA_030765085.1). Taxonomy (NCBI): domain Eukaryota; kingdom Viridiplantae; phylum Streptophyta; class Magnoliopsida; order Asparagales; family Amaryllidaceae; genus Allium; species Allium cepa. The sequence continues at coordinate 864,770,650 of CM060943.1, read as the reverse complement.
TCATGTCGTTTGTCCCTTCTCCCGTAGCGTTCTTCATAAGCACGCTTCTCACGAGCTTTCCTCGCAGCTCTTTCTTCGTCGGTTTCCCTGGAAGTAGGAAGATACCTCTTGGGGTCATAAGAACTGCGTCTCCCATAACGCTGGAAATCATCATAGTAAGAGCCACTTCGTCCCATTGGAGAACCTGAAAATGAAGAAAAGACAAGTTCAGAAATATTCAAAGCAAGAAAGTTGAATGCATAAAAGTGCCGAAAAATCCTAAGTGTGTGTAACGTGCAAACTACGCGCGTCAAACTACGAACCACTCCTCGGTTGGGGGGTGATGACGGATTTTACAACAAGTGCCAACTCTTGGGCTGACGAAGTTTGCTGCAAGACAGATGTCACTTCAACTACTGGAGAAATGACTTTAGTAGCAGTAGTATCGTCTTTAAAAAGCTCCTGTGAAGTGATCATCAAGTCGCTCAATCCGTCAAAATTGTCGTCACCATCGTGTCCGGCAGGACCCTTCCCCTCAGCTCCTTCATCAACAGTCTTCTCGGACTGGTGAGGAGGTTCCTCTTCCTCAATGACCGGGGCAAGTGCATGTTTGCCGGATGACCCCGCAATGTCAATAGAGGCAGAACACTTCACCAGTGAAGCCTCGACGGTAGGTTCTTTCGGTGTAAGTTCTCCGACAGAAACTGGGGCATCCGATGTCTCTACTGGAGAATCAGGGACTTCATGAGGTTGAGTAGAACGGGAAGGGTGTAGGAGTCCGAACTGGTGCAGAAGCTCGTCTTTTAGCAAAAATTTAATACTTCTTTCCTCAACCACCACGGCACTTAATCTTTCAAAAGTCGGCTTGTGGCTGGGATCTTTAGAGGGAGGAGGAAATGCTGTAAAAGTAAAGAATGAAGTTAGCACCTAGCAACTCGGACTTCGAAAAGCTCAAATGGAAAGAGCGGGAATAAGCAATCTTACTTCCTACTCTCCAGACGGCGTAAAATCCTAGAGGGCGACGAACGAAGAAGAATTGATTTAAGAACCCATGGGCGCTTTCCGAAAGATCGACGATCAATCTACGGTTCCTGGAGCTTCTCACAAGTGTGATAAAGGGATGATCTTTGTTCTTTGCGAATGTGCACAAGTAGCAGATTTCTTCAAAGCTCGGAAGACGATCAAGTGTCCTCCTGAACAGCACACAAAGTCCCATTAGGATGGCGTGGCCATTGGGATGCAATTGGAAAGGAGAGATAGTTAATCAGAGAAGGTGTCGTTGAAGAAAGTCATTAAAAGAAAGAATAGCACCACATAGGCACACCTGACGGTTGACAGTGATAAAACCGAGAGGTGGCCTGTCAGCAGTATCGTTTGGCCCAGGAAGTAAAGCATCTGCTTAAACCATACCAAACTGAATACGTAGTTGGTTGAACGCCCGCTGACTCAGGGTAGTTGGAGTACTTTCCGGAGGATTATCCAATGGATTGGCTATCGGGAAGACCCCTTCAGCTTGCTCTATTATCTCTTCTTGGGAAGACATTCTACACAAGGAACTGGATATTTAAATATGAAGGTGCATGTTTCCTAAATGTGTGAAGTGTTGTGCAAAACTAATAAAACGACAAGCAAATATAACTGAAATTAAACTAATATGCATTTGTCAATTATAAAGTTTCAGGGCTTGTTGTTTTAAGTCCAAATACAAGTGCAGTGTTGATGCAAACAAATCAGCCTTAATTGATTAATATTGCATTGCTTTAATACTTCACTTGAATTGTCGATTCACAGCATTTCATATAATTTCTTTAAGTTGATTATCCTTTACCGACTAATCTGTCATTTGATGTGGGCAATCAGTGCAATATATTCGTCCTATTTTTCAGCAAATGTTGTGTTTAACAGGTTATAAGCATTAAAGATAATATAATCTGTAAAGGAGTACAACAAGTTCATGCATGTTATCTCGACAGTTCAAGTTGAGAATTCAATTCAACAATGTCATGTTCATTCAAGTCAAATAGTTCCTTATTCAAGTTCCTACAAGTTAAAGTTATGATGCATATGAAGGAATAAGGCTTCAGGTCAAGATAATGCAAATTTGTCTAAGTCCTAATTCGGCCGCGACCTAAAACCTGTGCCGCAGAAAGTTAGGTCGTTAATTTTCTAAGTCGCTTTGCTTTAAGTTTTACTGTATTCCAGCAAGATAAGTCGAGAGCATGATAAGACGCGAGCATGGTAAGTCGCGAGCATGGCAGGTCGCGAGCAAGTTAGGTCGCAAGTAAGTTAAATCGCATGTTTCATGATCAAACTAAACCTAAAGTCGGCCGAAATTCCTCAACCAATCATTTCCTAACCCTCTTTGCTCCTCTCCACTCAGCAAATCGCCTAACAAACAAACCCGTTAACCTGATAACCTGTTATCTCCTACACAACAGAATCCATCATCCCTCAACAATACAAAATCACTCGAAACTGATTCAAATCACCTCAGATCCATCATAGATCCAATGCATTACCGCGTTCTCATGAATTATAACATCAACATCCAATGGAGATCGAAAACCAACCGCAACATGACTTGGAAGTGAAACGCAGCGCATGGAATTGGTTTAAGGCCGGAAAAAGGGGGATTCACGTTTCGATGATGGCCGTGATTGAATATTGATTGAATTCACTTACGCAAAATGATGGTGGAGATGATTGATGGTTGAGTAATTGGAATCAACTTCGAAAGCTCGAAAACTTGTTAATGGCAAGATTTAATGTTAGAGCAGATGAAGAAAAGAAGGAACGACCTAAGCTATTTATGTACCGGAGCAGTGGAACTCGAATCGGCGCAAACGACCTTACTTTCTCATTAGTCAGTTATGACCTAACAAATCAGAATAAGTGCGAGTTAAGAGGTATCGAAGCACACGACCAAACCCCTAGGCGTGTACTTTGAAGGGCAAATGTTAACTCCTCTGTTTCACAACTAAGCGACCTAACGGATTAAAGAGCCTAGCGGCCTAAAGTTATCACGACCTAGCGACCTAGTGACCAAATGAGATAAGCACTCGAGCGACCTAAGTATATAGCGACCTATCCAATGAAGCGGGTTAGCGACCTAACCAATGAAGCAGGTTAGCGACCTAACCTGTTAAAGGACTCAACGACCTATAACATAACGGCTAAAGACTCTGGTGATTCCATGCGAGGTGCGACCTAGCGACCTAACGAGTTAAGACAGTGTGAGGCCGCATACATACTGCTCCTTCATTAGGTCGCTGACGACCTAAATAGACCGATGTAACTCCGTAGCTCGCTCAGGATGGCCTCACTAGGCCGTAACTTCTTATGCCGCTTCCCTCCTGGGTCGCTACGACCTATCAGATTGTTCAGAAGACCAAGTGTGACCAAGGTAAGCCGTAGCTCGCGTCTCTTAGGTCGTTGGCGACCTATGACCTACGACCTACCCCTAGGTCGGCCACAACCTACGACTTACTCCAGAAATCTCCTATAAATACCATGCCTACACCACCGAAGAGGGGATCTTTTTTGGATCATTTCTGGAACGCCTATACTCTGCTGATTTCTCGACTCAGTCGACCCTTCAAACACGAAAGACATCTCAACGAACTTCAAGAGGAAATCTAACACATTCGACATGGATTCAAAGAGTTCTTCTACATCGAAGTTCTAGCTATTTGTCCTAGCAGTGTTGCAATCAAAGATTGTTGTAAAGTTGTAATTAATTCAGCAATAAAGAAGATTAAAGTGGACGTAGGCTTAACTCGAAGCCGAACCACTATAAAACTGTTGTCTCTTTACTGCTTTTTTGTGACTTTTCTACTTACTTTTATTTCCCGTATTGACGGGTGGTGCTTTCACTTAATCATTACTTACACCGGGGTGTTAGCGTTCAATTTTTAGCGTTAACAAAGAGGTTTCCATTTCATAGGCCTAATTCTTCTTCCAACAAGAAGAAAAAGAAGCAAGCTACCTCTAGTTCTCAGCCTAGTAGTGCACCTTCTATTCAGAGGGCATGCTATAATTGTGGTTCTCTGGATCATCTTCATCGTAGTTGTCCTAAGCCTCGTATTTGCCGCTATTGCAAGAAAGACGGTCATTGGGTTTCTGATTGTCCTACTGCTCCTAAGGGTTTCAAACCGGGGAAGCTTAATGTTGCTAAAGCTTCGGTTGATTCTTCCAAGCCCAAAGGTATTACTCCTTCTATTTTGGAAGGTTTTATTTTATTTCATGGCTGTTCTATTAGAGTTCTTTTTGATACAGGTGCATCACATTCGTTCATATCAAAGGAGCGTGTTGATGCTATTCCTTTGGATGTTGTTAGTCTTTGCGACTCTTTGAGGATTGTGAATCCTATTGGTGGATCTACTACTCTTGGTTTATTATGTGTTGATGTTTAGATTATTCTATGTGGTTTTTCCTTTCATGCAAATCTACATGTTATGGATCATCTTGGTTTTGATATGATTTTGGGGATGGATTGGCTCGTCCGTTATGAAGTTCAAATCCTATGTCCAGCAAGAACTTTATATCTCAAGCATCCTGATGTTATCGAGCAGTTATCTATTATATTTCAAAGCATAGATCATACTTCTACTGCTCTCATTTCTTCCTTCGATTTGGAGGATGTTATAGATAATATTCCGGTTGTTTGTAATTTTTCTGATTCCTTCGAGCCTATTTCATGTTTGCCGCCGAAGAGGACAATTGAGTTCCGTATTGATCTTATCTCTGGTGCTCATCCTGTCAGTCATCCTCCCACAAGGATGTCTGCTAAGGAAAATGAGGAACTCAAGCAACAATTATCTGAATTGGAAGCCAAGAAATTTATTCGTTCTAGCTCTTATCCTTGGGGCGCCGCCGTTGTCTTCGTTAAGAAGCCAGATGGTACTCTTAGGCTTTGCATTGATTATCACAAGCTTAACGAGCTCACTATCAAAAATAGGTATCCATTACCTAGGATCGACGACATGTTCGATCAATTAAGCGGCGTTAAGCGTTTCTCCCACCTCGATCTTGCTACCGGTTTTCATCAGTTACGAGTTGTGGAAGATTGCATCCCATTTACTGCATTACGTACTCGTTATGGTTCTTACGAATGGCTTGTTATCCTATTTGGTTTGACGAACGCTCCAGTGTATTTTGTTGATCTTATGAATCGAATATTCCGGGAATATCTTGATAAGTTCGTCTTGGTTTTCATTGATGATATTCTTATTTATTCCAAATCTGAAGCCAATCATATTCAGCATTTGGAGATTGTTTTGAGAACTCTTTATTAGATTAGCTTTATTCCAAATTCTCCAATTTGGGAGAATAAGGTGAAGTTTCTCGGTCATATTGTTTCTTCCGATGGTATTTCTATCGATCCTTCCAAGGTCTTATCTATTCAAAATTGGAAGAGGCCCGAGATCGTTACTGAGATTCGTAGTTTTCTTAGATTGGCAGGTTATTATCGCCGGTTCATTAAGGACTTTTCTCGTATTGTTTTACCGCTTACCACTCTCACGAGAAAAGCTGTTCCTTTTATTTGGTCTGATAAGTGTGGGATTTCTTTCATGAAGTTAAAAGATCTCCTTACTCATGCTCCTATCTTAGTGGTTCCCGAAGGGAATCATGATCTTATTGTTTATACGGATGCCAATGGTTATGGACTCGGTACTATTTTCATGTAAAAGGATAAAGTAGTTGCCATTACTTCTAGAAAACTAAAGCCTAACGAGATTCGTTATGCAACCCACGATTTGGAGTTAGCCGCTATAGTCTTTTCTCTAAAGATTTGGCGACATTGTTTGTTGGGCAAGCGTTTTGTTCTCTTCACTGATCACAAGTCTTTGAAATATTTATTCACTCAGAAAGAACTTAATATGAGGAAACAGCGTTGGCTCGAATTTCTTGCTTCATATGATTTCCATATTCAGTATACCCCTGGTAAGGGTAATCGAGTTGCTGATGCGCTTAGTCGCAAGCAGCAAGTTGTTGTTTCCATGATGCTAGCAGAGTGGAATATGTTGGAAGCTTTATCTCATTGTGATATTAGAGACCGTCCTTCAGTTTCTGATTCTCCCGTGCTTTTATTTAGCATGGAAGCTCGTCCTAGTTTGTTGGTTCGTATTGCCAGTGCCCAGAAACAAGATCCAGATCTCTCTTATCTTATTTAGAGTTATAAATCGGAGCCCCGAAGTGATAATCTAAAGGATTTCGATATTTATATTCATGGTTGTATTCGGAGGAAGGGAAGATTGATCGTGCCTAATGTTCCTAACCTTAGAAATGACATTCTTGAGGACTGTCATCGTTCTAAGTATACTATCCATTCGGGCAGTAGTAAGATGCATGCTGACATGAAACGCTTATACTTTTGGGAGAGTATGAAGCATGATGTTGCAAGTTATGTAAGTCGTTGCATGACTTGTCAACTTATTAAAGCGGAACACCAGCGTCCTAGTGGTCTTTTGCAGCCTCTTGAGACTCCATTATGGAAACGGGATCAAATTTTTATAGACTTCATTGACGGTCTACCTCGTTCGAGGTCGGGCCATACTAGCGTTTGTGTGATGGTTGACAGATTGGCCAAATCAGCTCATTTTATTCCTATCAAGTCCAATCTGAATGCTCCTTTGTTGGCTAAGCTATTTATTAAAGAAGTCGTTCGACTTCATGGAGTTCCTAGTTCCATTGTTAGTGACAGAGATCTGCTTTTACTAGTGGTTTCTGGTAGAGCTTTCAGAAAGCTTTGGGCACTAAGCTCAATTTCAGTACAGCTTATCATCCATAGTCTGATGGTCAGACTGAAAAGGTGAATCAAGTCTTAGAAGATCTCCTTCGCGCTTGCATTCTTGATTTTGTTGGTAGTTGGGAAGACCACTTATCTCTTGTTGAATTTTCTTATAACAACAGTTTCTAATCCAATATCGGTATGGCTCCTTTCGAATCTCTTTACGGAAGGCCGTGTCGATCACCGTCTTGTTGGTTAGAATCCGCAAAAAGTTAGTTCTCGGCCCCGATTATATTCGTGAATCTTCTGATAGGATTGATATTATTAGACAGAGAATGAAAGAGGCTCGGAATAGGCAGAAATCTTATGCCGATCATCGTAGGAAGCCTTTGGAATTTTCTGTTGGCGATCGCATTTTTATTCATGTTTCTCCAATGAATGGTGTGGTGCGTTTTAGTAGCTCCAGGAAATTGGCTCCCCGATATATTGGACCGTTTCCTATTACGGAACGCATGGGCCCTGTTGCTTATCGTGTATCGCTTCCTATTCAATTTTCGTGAATTCATGACGTATTTCATGTATCCCAGCTTTGTCGATGCCTTCGAGATTTGGATTCTATTATTGATCCTCATATGTAGCAAGATCTTGAGATCTCACCCGACTTGTCTATGGTGCAAAATCTTATTCGTGTGCTAGCTTCGGAGGTTAGACGCCTTCGGAATAAAGAAGTCCCGCTTGTGAAAATTCAATGGTCCGCAACCCCAAAGATTACACTTGGGAAACCAAAGAATTCATCGAGCGTTCTTATCTTGGTTTTCTCTCCTCTTCAGGTGGGGGTGAGCATTCTTTATTCATCTTTTCTATTTCAAATATTTGTTGTGATGAATTATTTTTGTTATAAACAACTACTAGTATGAAAACTGCGGGGACGCAATTTTTATAAGGGGGAGTTTGTAACAACCGCCATTTTTGACTACCGTCAAAATAAAAAATAAAAATAGAAAATTTTAAATTTGAAAAAAAATGTAATTGCAAACCATTTCATTGTCAGTTGAACTTTTAGGTGGTGCATGTTGAAATTTGTGGCAAAATTGGCCTTCACGTGTATATGTGAAATGGTCCAATTCAAAAGCAAAGTTGAAATATTACTGCCTTGCTATCATTAAAGTTTTAAATGCAAGTGAATACTTTTCACCATCATTTCTTTTTATTTGCAGCATGTCCTTTTTCTTCCCCTGATGCACGTTCCTTTAATGCATCTATACAATTATAGCCAGCACATCTTCATACATTGACTTGTACACAATTTTGAGAAAAGGAAAGAAGCTGCATCTTTCATTTTTTGTTTCAAAAATTCCATTTGCTCTACAGAGCTTTAATGGCGTTCTTCAATTGGTTCTAGTTGCCAACTGATTTTGAAGCAAATCTAAGATGAGTGAAAACTCACAATTCTAATTTAAAAACTATGTTCACAACTTAGTTAGTAAAGTGGTTTACGTTTGTATGCAATATTTTACGTAGGCAATATCTTTTGATTTTTGGAAAATTTTCACAATATTGTTTTGCAGACAATTACCTATTACTTGAATCTTATGTGTGTGCAAGTAGTATTTAAATAAAATGGTTCCAAGTTCAAGTTATTAGTTTATTTGCTTTTACTTCAATTGCATGCATACAAATTAAAGCGTTCCTCAGTAGCTTGAAAGTTTGCAGTTCTCGATAAAATAAAATAAATAAATGAGTCCAGATCATTTGATTCTGACGTGCAAATAGGTGATGCACAAAGTTAGTCAGGGTACTATGTTATACGAAGGCAAGTTGAGGCCTTTTCATTTGGTACGCGCGTGAAATGTGTACATGGCTTGATGCCAATTGATTTCATTTTTTAAATTGTTTTCGTCCCTATATGCACAGTTGTAGTTGCGTGCATGTGTACCAAGTCCTGACATTCATCATTCACTATAAATATGCGTACACCAAGAAACTGTGAATAAACCCAATTATTACATGAAAGTTGTGTACGTACGTGCCATATTTAAGTTGCATGGAAATCTATATGTGCCCAGACGAGTATGCATTGCACCAGTTATAATATATGGAACTAGCCGTGACCAACTTCTTTTTTTCATGCGTGCATTAGTACGTGTCCAGGTCATTGCATATATTTTGTTAACAAAGTATTAAGTGCATTCGTGTCAATATTTTTTCGCACGTGTGTACAAGTTATGATACAAGTGTATTTTATTCGAAAGTATAGTTCAAGAAAACAAGGCATACTATAGTGTAAATTGTAATTTATACACCTGTGTACAAGTTATTTGTGCGTGTGTGAATTATGGTCTAGGTCTCACTAATTTTCATTCTATTAGTGAGTCGAAAATGGATTAATTTTTTTTCATATGTATAGAGTGCATTTTGCAAAAGTGTGTACAGGTTTAAGTTTCAATAGTAAGTAAACTTTATAAACAAAACACTGCTACTTAAGCATCCTGTGCATTCATATAATATACAACCGATGCAACGTGTAAGGGGATAAATGTTGCCAGGCACTACCATGCACTTATAGCAGCGAAATATTTGATGAAAATATAGTAGAGCAGTCTACTATTTAATTTACGTCGAACCAGTGTTTAATTTGCTTTGAACCGGTGTTTGGTTCTAAAACGTATTTTGTTACCGTTACTTTTATAACGGAACTTTTACTCTGGTGTTATATCTTTGATGGTGTTGTTTTGATGATAATTTTGACGAATAAAAAATTACTGTTGTTTTGACTTCAGTAACTGTCAATTTAATATGAATTTTCAAGCGGCTATCACAACGCTGATTTGATATCCGTTTTTACATTGTTTTGTGAAGCGCTATTTTTTTGTCGAAATTGCTATAGATATTGCTGTTTTAATCACGTGTTTTTAAAATCGTTTTAAAATAAAATTGTTTCCATTTTTTTTTTACAGTTTTACGCTTTCAAAAGAATGATGAATCGATTGAAACGCTACAGCAAAATTAAGGACTATGAACCCCTACTTTTATTGAATCGATTAGTTCCAGACTTGTCCATTTGAGAACGTAAAATTTTATTTATATAAAATACACAATTTTGTACTTTTAAGGAAACGATGATAGGATTTAAACGATTTAGCAAAAGTGTGGAGTATGGAACCACGCTTTTACTAATTCGGTTAATTCCAGATTCGTTAATTGAAATACTTGCTGTGGATTTGCTGTTTGAAGATTTTGAAGATTTTGTTGGGCTTTCGAGCCACTATTCTGGACCTTCGGGGTCATATGTTGGACCTTCGGGTCATATGTTGGACCTTCGGGTCAATTACCAGTACTAGACCTTCGGGTCATATGTTGGACCTTCGGGTCATATGTTGGACCTTCGGGTCATTTGTTGGGCGCCAAAATTATGATGACAGTACTTGGTAGGCTTCAGCCATATGAGATGCACGTGCGGCGTAGCTTAGACTCGCCATATGATGGGATCGATCCACTTTTATGCTGATTTTTCAAGTTATCTATTTTTGATTTCTATACTTTTGTGTGTTGCTATTTTGAATTCAATTTTGAATTTGAAAGTTGATTTCGATGGAGTTAAATGAGATTTCTTCATTTAAACTATGTTGATTATTTATGTTGTATAGTCTCATTCGAGATTTTGATTATTTTTCATTGATGTTGTTTAAGATGCATTCATTTCTAAGTTTAAATTAGACTGATCCGTCTATTATTTTATTTCAAATAATACTCGGGTCAGACCGAGTTATTTCAGGATAATCGCTATCTCTGATTCAGTTGCTGCTTCAGCTTTTGAGATTTCACATCATCTTTTGTTTAGGCTTCGAGGTGTTACTTTTAGGTGTATTGACTCTCGTCTCATGTATGTTGATGACATGTATTTGTACATTTGGTTCGTGTGAACTATCGATTGTTGTAGCATGTATCTAGACTTATCTTTCGCTATATATTTGATATTCCTGTTCTGATGTGATTATACTATCTGTGTTGTCATTATTATGAGTTTTTCTGAATTTTCCTTAAGCCACCGTAGTTTCGTTTTGGATTTGGATTGAAATTATATCCTTGGGAGTAATTTACACAGCTCCTATCGATGTAATCAATACTCGTCCAAGGCATAACTTACGGATGGTCGCTTCTAACAAGCCTTATTCTTCGCAATAGCATACATTATTCCTTATAATAACCTTTGTTATTGTGAGTATAGAGGTGGGGCGTCACACTTATGATCATGAAGGACCCCACCTACTTACCAAAATCTGCAATTAGAAGCTAATGGACAACTAAGTGGAGGTTAAAGCTTCATGCATATTTAATGAAGGATTAATTAGTGGTTAATGGTTATTGGTGAACACACTTTCTAAAGGGTATTTTGGAAAGCACCCTAAAAATTGAATTAGGGTTTTATACATGTATAAATAGCCCTCTTATGTACATGTAAAAGGACATTCTACTCTTTCACATTAGTTAGGAAATTAAGAAAGCAAGTTGTAATGTAAATGTTTCACGGAATAAAAATAGCTTCCTAGCCGCTTTCTCTTTTCTTTTCTAAATGCTTTTCATTACTTTTATGTTCATTTTTCCTTCAATGCTCTCTTATTTCCTTTGTTAGTGAATTAGATTTACATTCATGCAAGTAGTGTAGTTTTGTTTTATTTATTTTAAACAATTAGCTTAATAGTTAATCTCGTTTTCCTCCTTTGTTTAGTTTCTATTTCTTTTGCTTTTAATGTTGAAATTTACAAGTATTTGTAACGACCCGCCTTTCATTCATAGAAAGACGCATCCTTAAGAAGAAAGAAAGGGATAGAAAAGAGAAAAGAAAGGAAAGAAAGAAACAGACAATATCAGAATCTTACAGCGGAACGAATAAATTATATTATATCACATAAAACATTACATAGTATCATATACATCAGAATTCTACAGCTAATACAACACAAACTAGACAGTTATAAACGTCTGTCTAGCAATTACAATTCAAGTACATCAGAGAAACAGGTACAAAACAAACACAGCGGAACCACTATAAATATCTACACGCTGAAGCCTCCTGCTCCATTATCTCCTCCAGAAACTCGTCAAAGCAATCTTGAATCACTTGACTACTCATACGTAATATGAGTATCCATGAGTATAATAAAACAGAAAATAAACACTCGGGTCAGACATGGGTCTGGTGTGAGTAAACGGGGATAAAAGTTGCTTAACTTTAGAAAATCCTTTGAAAACAATAGGTATCACGTAAGACTTCCCACACATAAACATGGAAATTTTTTTACCTTATGCTAACCAAAACATTTGATAGGAAATCCAGTGATATTATAATAGTGTCTATGGTTTTCAAAATAAAATACAGAAATAGTTGGAATGCTTACATCTCACGTTCCAACATAGTTGGACACAATCAAAACCGTACATGCACTTATTGGATTATGGATTCCATCAATGACAGGGCTACTGGGGTACCGCCCGTCACAGTACGTAACCTAGATCACCGTACCGAGGAGTACGCCCACTCCCCTGCAACACAAAGCCGGAACCATTCCTTACTGAACAGTCTCGAACAAGACCACCCTGCAGATTGGCCGTCGCCAACTGCCACACAGCCGAATATAAAGGGACTTCTAGACAGGGGTAAATCTTGCTCTCCAGTGGGAGCTACCCACGAAGCCTTGCTGCACCTCCCCTGTTTTAGCCATTTCCAGTTGATGAGGCTTCAGGCTACGATTACCTTTATAGGACATATCAATCTTAGAATGCTCATCGTCCACCTGACGATGTTCTGAAAGCATTCAATCCATACAAGTTCGTTCCGGGTTTGAACGAAACCGAAGGCACTATCTCGTCGCACTCATTTTGGAATCACCCTCAGAGTCAACGATCACAGCCCTTGCTCTCTAAGTCACTATCTCGAATCTATAAGTACTATTCCATTAAACTCATTACAGAATCACCCATAGAGTTATACAGAAGTATAGTTCTTACACCTCGAGCCTTCACTTGCTCCACTTGGATTAACGACCTAACGTTAAATTGGAATCGATGTGGTTTTCGGATATCCAAATATGGAAAACCGATCCCGGTCTCACTGAAACCAAATGCCATCTTAACGTCCAAGTTATACTTAAGGGTTTTAAACAATTAACTCATTTCATTATTATCTATTTCACACAGATAGATAAGCTTCATATCACAATAGATAATCACATTCATATCATAAACGGATAATCTATATCATTATCACAAACAGGTAATCATCCAACCAGATAATCCATCACACATCATCATACCTTAACCAAACATCCATATCATCATTACTCAGATCACAAACATTCAATCAATAATATTCATAAGCAATGATTCATTAACCAACAATTATAATTAATTAAATTAATTACTTCTATCATTAATTAATTTAAATTAAATTAAATTAATTACCACATTTAAATCCTGCTTAATATCCATTAGTTAATTAACCCAGTTAATTAATCATTCACTAAGTATTTAACTTGACTAAACACCTTGATTAATCATTTACTAATTACAATAAGTAACTAGTCTTTAATTAATTTCCACAAATTAATTAACCTTATTCATAAGTAATTAACATTTAATTACTCATTTATTAATTAATTATAATTAATTATATTTATCCTTAATTAATTACATTAATTAATCACTTATTTAATTAATTATTATTTAATTAAACAATCATTAATTACATCATTAATTATAATAATTAATGATCTCTAATTAATATTCAAATTAATTTCTTAATTTAAAAATTAATCACTTTTGTTAATTATTAACCACCTTGATTAATATTAAATTCAGTAAATAACTCCCTTAATTACTTATTAATAAATTATTTCCCAATAATTAATTATCTTCATTAATTAATTCCTTATTTAGTTGCAAAGTAATTATCCAAATTACTTAATTAAAATAAATCACCTTTCACTAATTACATTTCAGTAATTTATCATTCATTACTTCTCTAAGTAATCCTGCTCCATTAATTACATTAAGTAATTACACTCATTAAATCATCAAATGATTTACTTAAATTAATTAAACTAAATTAATTCACTTAAACAAAACACAATATCAAAATTAATTTCAATAAGTAATTAATTCCTTAATTACTTTTATCAAGTAATTATATTCAACAAATTACAATTGATTATATTCAATTAATTAATCTAGTTAATTATCAAAAGTAGTTTCATTAATTAATTACTTAACTATCCTTAGATAATTATTTTTATTAATTACAATATTCTCAATAATTACATGCTTAAGAAAAATTATCTTAGATTAATTATCAATAATCATCTCTAATTAAAAATTAGTCTAAGCCATTATTTAAAACCAAATAATTAAGTAAATTCTTAATTATTTTCAAAATAATTTTATTTACTTATCAAATGACTTCATTTGCATTCAAAATATATTTAAACAATACATTCCTAAAATTTAATTCAAATTCCATTTAAAGATTTAATATTTAGAATGTTTAACTATTTAAACATTAATCCAAATTTAAATAATTATGAACCTTAAAATAAAAATGAATGTTAAAGAACATTCACTACCTAAATATAAGAGAAAGGTTTAAAACAAAATTTCTTGATTAAAATAAATCAAGCTTTGAAAATAAATTGATTATTTTAACTTTCAAACTTAAATTAACATTTCATATCTTTGATTCAAATATTAAAGGAAATAAATTATTTCACGTTTAAACCTTATTTGAAATCAAATTTCGTTTTCAAATTTACTTCTAAAACATTTGAATCTGCCTATTATTTAAAAATTTACAACACTGTTTTGAATTAAAATCTGGTTTTAAGAGTAAACCTGAAACTGTTTTTAATCTTGATTTAAAACTAAATTTAAATCTTGTTTAAAATTTAAAATTTTCATTTCTAAAAACCTTGAAATTCAAAATTTCATTTGAATTCAGATTTAACTTGCATTTGAATCTAATTTCAACTTTAAAATATGAATTTCATTTAAATTAAAAAAAAAACTGCAAAACTTTCAGATTTTAAACCTGCAACTATACTAACCCGAGAAACCCCATTCCTTACTTCGAGTCTCCAACCCACTTGCTTCGAGTCAAAATAAAAAACACCCGAGAATTACACGAGACAAAATCACAGAACAACCCAACAATGTTCACCAGACATCCAACATGTACGGTGCATGTGCACCGTCGCCTTGGCGAACTTCAGCCGTTCCAACCTACTTCTACAAGTCGTCGACCATCCCCTCATATGATCACGACCACCCAAACCCCCACATCAACTTGAAATCAATAATAGGAAATCAACTGCTGCTTGGAAAAACCCATCTGCATCATATTCCAAACCTGTCAACATCACATAAACTCGCCTCCGACCATCATCAATCCTGAGACTCCGACAAACCCTCCCTCTATGTCTCCTCTACAACTTCCCAAAGCCTCGAATCACTCGAAGTATTACAGTAAACAAGAAGTTAAAAATAATCAACCCCCTTTAAAACTAGGGCTAGAACCTGGCAATCACTACTGCCATCGCCACCACCCACTGACAAATTTATGACCATTTTCCCCCTACCCCTCCATCTATATTCTACCTCCAGGAAGACCCATAGCCACCAAAATCCACTAGAAATTTAAACTAAACAAAAAAACCCAACTCTATTCAAAACAGAAATACTCATCCCACAGTAATTTTTAAAATATAAAATTTGTTATAAAATTCATGTTTTTAAACATGAATTCAGATTACAAAACTGTTTAATTGATTTAAGCTGTTTGGTATTTGTTTTCATTTCAATGGTGATTGGTTTTTGGGGTCTTCAAAGGCAACAGATTTTATTAAGCTAACTTTAAATTTATAAATCTAATTTTATACCAAACAAACATATTTTGCATACAAAAAAATTTCTAACTGAAACAATTCAAGCGATAAGGAATTTTCTAGTAAAGGATATCTTAGTTTACAAACAAATTAGATTTGCAGCTACAGGAAATCAACACATATAAACAAATTCATATATGTACACAGAACAGTCATCATCATACATACTTATTTCTTCCAGTTCATATGCTCTGATATCTCAAGATTTTGTGCATGTGAAGTTACTCATTTCATTTCATTTTTAAAACAGAAAACAGAACAAATTTTTCCTAAACATGTTTTAATTTCTGTGTATTAAAAACTTAAGTTCTGTAAATTATGTTTGATTTTGAATTTTAAAGAAAACTGTTTTTAAAAAAAAATAAAGAAGCTTACTCACCTGATTAATGAAGATGCAGAGCACAAATTCCAGAGATGTAATTGCATTCATATATTCCAGGAACCTGATTTGAAATGCATGATGAATCTGGATTTGCAATTGCAAGTTGAAGTTGAACTCCAGTTTGATGTTGTATTAACTTCCAGGTTTATTTATTTATGAAGTTGGTTTTAGACTCCATGCTACCAATCTTCATATACTTAGATTTGAAGATTGAAATTGATCAAAGTGATGTTGTAATTTGTAGATTTGAAGTTTGTTTGCAGAATTTGATTTGTATTTTGATTTTGTAGATTTTTAACATGCATTTTGTTTGGGTTTTGATTTTGCTTAAATCTGATTTTCAGATTCAAATGAAAAAAATGTTTTAACAAAATACATTGTTACAATTTCTTATCTAATAAATTAAATTTCAAAAATAAACAACACGCCACTTGTTATGTTAGGATGTAGATAAATTTACAAGTGTCTTCTCTGGTGTTAAGATCTTAACACATATGCACTTTAATATAAAAAGAAACTTCTAAATTTATAAATGTATTTAAATTTATCCTAAAACCATTTCTAATTTATTTTAGCATGTTTTAAATGTTTATTAACATTAGCCTTTAAAATGATTACATGTAAACTTCCTTATAACATTTACATTTTAATGTTTGTTTAATTATTTTTAAAATAATATTTAAAATAAATTTTCAAAAGAAAAAAGTTTTAAAAAGAAAAATAATGTTGAATTCATTTTATTCAAGAGTTTTCAAACAAAATTTTATACTTTAACATGAATGAATTAAATCTTATTTCAAAGAAAAACTATTTTCTTTAAAATAAACAAAATAAACTTTTATTATAAAAACAAAATTTAAACTATATTTATTTTTATAAACAAAATAAATACTTACTTACATTTCTATGAAAATATAAGATAGATTTTTTTAAAACAAACTTTTGAAAAGTTTTCCATACTAATTTAAATCAATTTAAATCAATTTTACAATTTATACATTTATATATATAATAGATTTGAAAATATTCTTATTAAATTTAAATTTAAATTGAAAATAAAATCTTCTATTTACAATGTATAAACATTTATACATTATAAATAAAATATTTTTAAATCAGCTTAGAAAGATAAATTTATCATTTAAATATTTTTAACATTTGAATACAATAAGATTTTCAAATTACACTATCATTATTATAAATTTTTAAAAGAATACCATTTATCAAATTAAACAATTATTAATCTTCAAAAGAAAATTCCTGTTTGAATTAAATTATTAAATCAGTATTTCACATTTTTAAAATAATTATTAATGAGATTATTAAATAAATATTTCCTTAATTTCCGGGACATCACATTCCTCCCCCCTTAAAAGAATTTCGTCCCCGAAATTTTAAAAGCAAAGGTAATTTAATAACCCCATGCAGATTTTAAAATTTTAAAATAGCAAAAATATGCTATCAACCAAATACTAGCAATCATAACAACCAATTCAAACAAACAATTCTAATTATCCAGACAAAATTCTGGATAAAAATTCCTAGAGTTTCCTAGGTACAAACACCGGGACACTCGCTCTACAGAGTCTAAACTAGCTACACCACTCAGATCTAGAGCTTCTATATATCTAGATCTACAAATCTAAACAGGATACTGGACCACAGACAAGTCCTGATCAACTTCCAAATTTCTCAGAACTACTGATCCTAAAAACAATGGTAGATCATACACGTACTCCCTCAGAGATACGTGAAAAACAAAACAAATTCTAGACATTTGAACTAGCAATTCAATCCTGTAGACCAAACACTTAACTCTTAAGAATAAATAGAAAGATCCAATCTCTTATCCACAAATCTCTCCTATCGATCCTGGCCTGCCTCCAACCTTCTAGATCAATCCAATCTTCGCAAATGCTCTCGGATCAAATCTGGACAAGAAATAAACGATCTCCTGATCCTACTCCTATTCTGAAAACAGAACAGATCCACAAGACATCCAAGTCTCCAGATTAAAACGAATTTCCTGTAGAAATCCTCTGATTTAAGACAAAACTCAAATTCCTAATGAATCAGTGTTGCTCCTATTCTGGAATAGCTGCCACCATGCTTCCACTCCTCAACTCTGATTTGAGAATGCTGTTGATGAACACAAGTATAAACTTGATCAACTTATCCCAGAATATTTGTTCATCAAATTTCATAAAATCTCAGTGACCTATCCGACTCGGTCACAAACACAGCAAAAATTCAACCAGTAAAGTGGATCCAATAAATCCTGCCAACTTAAACAGATCTCTCTCTCAAAGAACCTCCTACTATGTTGAATCACCGGCAAAGCTCCAATAATCAAGTCGGAACAGAACTCAAACTCTTGATGCGGATGCAAATCTCAAATCCTTCGAAGATATCCAGAAAATACCACTTCGATAA
Source organism: Allium cepa (assembly GCA_030765085.1). Taxonomy (NCBI): domain Eukaryota; kingdom Viridiplantae; phylum Streptophyta; class Magnoliopsida; order Asparagales; family Amaryllidaceae; genus Allium; species Allium cepa. The sequence goes on along the minus strand of CM060943.1, from coordinate 864,752,193 downwards.
CTCAAACATCCTCTAGAGATGCTTCAATCCAAAACAAAGAACACTTAGAGAACTTCCGAACCGCCGCAAGTCACTTTTGCGATCCCACTCAGTTCAAATTCCAAGAAATCGTTCTCACTTCAACAATAAGAAAAGCCAAGCCTTCTATCCAAAAGAAGAACTAGTGGTCTACCTCCAACCACAAACATCACATCCAACAGGGATTCTAGAAGAAATGGACAAGCTACACCATCTGCCCGGCCTACTGACAAAGGAATCACAGAGACTTCTGAACCATCGAAGAAACAGGCCACTCACTGCTGCTACTGCTGCCAAACACTTCCTTATCCAAAAGCTCATCGAATCACAATGCTACACCAGCCTCTTCTCAATAGATATTTTAAAACACAGATATCCCTCAGGAAACTCGCTCTCAAACCAAGCACAAAACACTCTGCCAAACTGAGTCTCAACTCAAATATAAGCAGAACTCCTTCCTAAGGTTTCCAAGATACCATTGCTGGCTTCAGTACTCCCAACTGATCCAAACTCAAGAAAATCCACTCACACGAGTGCTACCAAGCTTACAATCCAAAGATAAACTCCGAATCTTGAAAAGATTCCCTTCAGAGATTGGTAGAATCCTTCACACCAAACTGCAAAACTACTCAAGATGCCCAATACTGCCCTAGCAGATCCACTTCCAACCTCAAACACTCGGACTCCAACTATTGGTAGTTGTGTTACACACACCACTACCCTATCTACCTTTAGAACTTATATTGGAAAACCCGAACAAGTAACCTAATAAATAGGTAGAAATATATATATATATATATATATATATATATATATATATATAGACACACACACACACATATATATATATTTATTCAAAATTACAAATACGCTCTCTCAAGAAGGACACCACTCCAGAGTCTAGGTATTCACTCAACCTACAGCTCCGATACCACAATGTAATGACCCGCCTTTCATTCCATAGAAAGACGCATAATTAAGAAGAAAGAAAGGGATAGAAAAGAGAAAAGAAAGGAAAGAAAGAAACAGACAACATCGGAATCTCATAGCGGAACGAATAAATTATATTATATCACATAAAACTTTACATAGTATCATAAACATCAGAATTCTACAGCTAATACAACACAAACTAGACAGTTATAAACATCTGTCTAGCAATTAAAAATTCAAGTACATCAGAGAAACAGGTACAACACAAACACAGCGGAACCACTATATATATCTACACGCTGAAGCCTCGTGCTCCACTATCTCCCCCAGAAACTCGTCAAAGCAATCCTGAATCACTTGACTACTCATACGTAATATGAGTATCCAAGAGTTTAATAAAACAAAAAATAAACACTCGGGTCAGACATGGGTCTGGTGTGAGTAAACGGGGATAAAAGTTGCTTAACTTTAGAAAATCCTTTGAAAACAATAGGTATCACGTAAGACTTCCCACACATAAACATGAAAAAGTTTTTACCTTACGCTAACCAAAACATTTGATAGGAAATCCAGTGATATTATAATAGTGTCTAGGGTTTTCAAAATAAAATACAAAAATAGCTGGAATGCTTACATCTCACGTTCCAACATAGTTAGGCACAATCAAAACCGTACAGGCACTTATTGGATTATGGATTCCATCAATGGCAGGGCTACTGGGGTACCGCCCGTCACAATACGTGGCCTAGATCACCGTACCGATGAGTACGCCCTCTCCCTGCAACACAAAGCTGGAACCATTCCTTACCGAACAGTCCCGAACAAGACCACCCCGTAGATTGGCCGTCACCAACTGCCACACAGCCGAATATAAAGGGACCTCTAGACAGGGGTAAATCTTGCTCTCCAGTGGGAGCTACCCACAAAGCCTTGCTGCACCTCCCCTGTTTTAGCCATTTCCGGATGATGAGGCTTGAGGCTACGATTACCTTTATAGGACATATCAATCTTAGAATGCTCATCGTCCACCTGACGATGTTCTGAAAGCATTCAATCCATACAAGTTCGTTCCGGGTTCGAACGAAACCGAAGGCACTATCTCGTTGCACTCATTTTGGAATCACCCTCAGAGTCAACGACCATAGCCCTTGCTCTCTAAATCACCATCTCGAACCTATAAGTACTATTCCGTCAAACTCATTACGGAATCACCCACAGAGTTATACTGACGTATAGTTCTTACACCTCGAGTCTTCACTTGCTCCACTTGGATTAACGACCTAACGTTAAATTGGAATCAATGTGGTTTTCGGATATCCAAATATGGAAATCCGATCCTGGTCTCACCGAAACCAAACGCCATCTTAATGTGCAAGTTATACTTAAGGGTTTTAAATAATTAAATCATTTCATTATTATCTATTTCACACAGATAGATAAGCTTCATATCACAATAGGTAATCACATTCATATTATAAACGGATAATCTATATCATTATCACAAACAGGTAATCATCCAACCAGATAATCCATCACACATCGTCATACCTTAACCAAAAATCGATATCATACAAATACAACTCATCTCATTATTGAGATCACAACCATTCAATCTCACCTTTGGTACAAAATTGACGATCTCACAAAAAAAGTCAATAATATCCATAAGCAATGATTCATTAACCAATAATTATAATTAATTAAATTAATTACTTCTATCATTAATTAATTTAAATTAAATTAAATTAATTACCACATTTAAATCCTGCTTAATATCCATTAATTAATTAACCCAGTTAATTAATCATTCACTAAGTATTTAACTTGACTAAACACCTTGATTAATCATTTACTAATTACAATAAGTAACTAGTCTTTAATTAATTTCCACAAATTAATTAACCTTATTCATAAGTAATTAACATTTAATTACTCATTTATTAGTTAATTATAATTAATTATATTTATCCTTAATTAATTACATTAATAAATCACTTATTTAATTAATTATTATTTAATTAAACAATCATTAATTACATCATTAATTATAATAATTAATGATCTCTAATTAATATTCAAATTAATTTCTTAATTTGAAAATTAATTACTTTTATTAATTATTAATCACCTTGATTAATATTAAATTCAGTAATTAACTCCCTTAATTACTTATTAATAAATTATTTCCCAATAATTAATTATATTCATTAATTAATTCCTTAATTAATTTCAAAGTAATTATCCAAATTACTTAATTAAAATAAATCACCTTTCACTAATTACATTTCAGTAATTTATCATTCATTACTTCTCTAAGTAATCCTGCTCCATTAATTACATTAAGTAATTACACTCATTAAATAATCAAATGATTTTCTTAAATTAATTAAACTAAATTAATTAACTTAAACAAAACACAATATCAAAATTAATTTCAATAAGTAATTAATTCCTTAATTACTTTTATCAAGTAATTATATTTAACAAATTACAATTAATTATATTCAATTAATTAATCTAGTTAATTATCAAATTTAGTTTCATTAATTAATTACTTAATTATCCTTAGATAATTATTTTTATTAATTACAATATTCTCAATAATTACATACTTAAAAAAAATTATCTTAGATTAATTATCAATAATAATCTCTAATTAAAAATTAATCTAAGCCATTATTTAAAACCAAATAATTAAGTAAATTCTTAATTATTTTAATTATTTTCAAAATAATTTTATTTACTTATCAAATGACTTCATTTACATTCAAAATATATTTAAACAATACATTCCTAAAATTTAATTCAAATTCCATTTAAAGATTTAATATTTAGAATGTTTAACTATTTAAACATTAATCCAAATTTAAATAATTATAAACCTTAAAATAAAAATGAATGTTAAAGAACATTCACTACCTAAATATAAGAGAAAGGTTTAAAACAAAATTTCTTGATTAAAATAAATCAAGCTTTGAAAATAAATTGATTATTTTAACTTTCAAACTTAAATTAACATTTCATATCTTTGATTCAAATATTAAAGGAAATAAATTATTTCACGTTTAAACCTTATTTGAAATCAAATTTCGTTTTCAAATTTACTTCTAAAACATTTGAATCTGCCTATTATTTAAAAATTTACAACACTGTTTTGAATCAAAATCTAGTTTTAAGAGTAAACCTTAAACTGTTTTTAATCTTGATTTAAAACTAAATTTAAATCTTGTTTAAATTTTAAAATTTTCATTTCTAAAAACCGTGAATTCAAAATTTCATTTGAATTCAGATTTAACTTGCATTTGAATCAAATTTCAACTTTAAAATATGAATTTCATTTAAATTAAAAAAAAACTGCAAAACTTTCAGATTTTAAACCTGCAACTATACTAACCCGAGAAACCCCATTCCTTACTTCGAGTCTCCAACCCACTTGCTTCGAGTCAAGATCAAAAACACCCAAGATTTACATGAGACAAAATCACATAACAACCCAACAATGTTCACCAGACATCCAACATGTACGGTGCATATGCACCGTCACCTTGGCGAACTTCAGCCACTCCAACCTACTTCTACAAGTCGTCGACCATCCCCTCATACGATCACGACCACCCAAACCCCCACATCAACTTGAAATCAAAGGAAATCAACTGCTGCCTAGAAAAACCCATCTGCATCATACCCCAAACCTGTCAACATCACATAAACTCGCCTCCGACCATCATCAATCCTGAGACTCCGGCAAACCCTCCCTCTATGTCTCGTATGCAACTTCCTAAAGCCTCTAATCACTCGAAGTATTACAGTAAAAAAGAAGTTAAAAATAATCAACCTCCTTTAAAACTAGGGCTAGAACCTGGCAATCACTACTGCCATCGCCACCACCCACTGACAAACTTATGACCATTTTTCCCCTACCCCTCCATCTATATTCTACCTCCAGGAAGACCCATAGCCACCAAAATCCACTAGAAATTTAAACTAACCAAAAAAAACCCAACTCTGTTCAAAACAGAAATACCCATCCCATAGTAATTTTAAAAATATAAAATTTGTTTTAAAATTCATGTTTTTAAACATGAATTCAGATTATAAAACTGTTTAATTGATTTAAGCTGTTTGGTATTTGTTTTCATTTCAATGATGATTGGTTTTTGGGGTCTTCAATGGCAACAGATTTTATTAAGCTAACTTAAAATTTATAAATCTAATTTTATACCAAACAAACATATTTTGCATACACAAAAATTTCTAACTGAAACAATTCAAGTGATAAGGAATTTTCTATTAAAGGATATCTTAGTTTACAAACAAATTAGATTTGCAGCTACAGGAAATCAACACATATAAACATATTCATATATGTTCACAGAACAGTCATCATCATACATACTTATTTCTTCCAATTCATATGCTCTGATATCTCAAGCTTTTGTGCATGTGAAGTTACTCATTTCATTTCATTTTTAAAACAGAAAACAGAACAAATTTTTCCTAAACATGTTTTGATTTCTGTGTATTAAAAACTTAAGTTCTGTAAATTATGTTTGATTTTGAATTTTAAAGAAAACTGTTTTAAAAAAATAAAGAAGCTTACTCACCTGATTAATGAAGATGCAGAGCACAAATTCCAGAGATGTAATTGCATTCATATATTCCAGGAACCTGATTTGAAATGCATGATGAATCTGGATTTGCAATTGCAAGTTGAAGTTGAACTCCAGTTTGATGTTGTAACTCTGCTTGAAGAATTAACTTCCAGGTTTATTTATTATGAAGTTGGTTTTAGACTGCATGCTACCAATCTTCATATACTAAGATTTGAAGATTGAAATTGATCTCAAAGTGATGTCTCAACTCAAATATAAACAGAACTCCTTCCTAAGGTTTCCAAGATACCATTGCTGGCTTCAGTACTCCCAACTGATCCAAACTCAAGAAAATCCACTCACACGAGTGCTACCAAGCTTACAATCCAAAGATAAACTTCGAATCTTGAAAAGATTCCCTTCAGAGATTGTAGAATCCTTCGCACCAAATTGCAAAACTACTCAAGATGCCCAATACTGCCCTAGCAGATCCACTTCCAACCTCAAACACTCAGACTCCAGCCATTGGTAGTTGTGTTACACACACCACTACCCTATCTACCTCTAGAACTTATATTGGAAAACCCGAACAGGTAACCCAATAAATAGGTAGAAATATATATATATATATATATATATATATATATATATATATATATTCAAAATTACAAATACACTCTCTCAAGAAGGACACCACTCCAGAGTCTAGGTATTCGCTCAACCTAGAGCTCTGATACCACAATGTAACGACCCGCCTTTCATTCCATTGAAAGACGCATCATTAAGAAGAAAGAAAGGGATAGAAAAGAGAAAAGAAAGGAAAGAAAGAAACAGACAAAATCAGAATCTCACAGCGGAACGAATAAATTATATTATATCACATAAAACTTTACATAGTATCATATAGTATCATATACATTAGAAATTATATTACAAACCATTTCTAATTTATTTTAGCATGTTTTAAATGTTTATTAACATTAGCCTTTAAAATGATTACATGTAAACTTCCTTATAACATTTACATTTTAATGTTTGTTTAATTATTTTTAAAATAATATTTAAACTCAAAAGAGAAAAGTTTTAAAAAGAAAAATAATGTTGAATTCATTTTATTCAAGAGTTTTCAAAGCAAATGTTATACTTTAACATGAATGAATTAAATCTTATTTCAAAGAAAAACTATTTTCTTTAAAATAAACAAAATAAACTTTTATTATAAAAACAAAATTTAAACTATATTTATTTTTATAAACAAAATAAATACTTACTTACATTTCTATGAAAATATAAGATAGATTTTTTTTAGAACAAACTTTTGAAAAGTTTTCCATACTAATTTAAATCAATTTAAATCAATTTTACAATTTATACATTTATATATATAATAGATTTGAAAATATTGTTATTAAATTTAAATTTAAACTAAAAATCAAATCTTCTATTTACAATGTATAAACATTTATACATTATAAATAAAATATTTTTAAATCAGCTTAGAAAGATAAATTTATCATTTAAATATTTTTAACATTTGAAAACAATAAGATTTTCAAATTAAACTATCATTATTATAAATTTTTAAAAGAATATCATTTATCAAATTAAATAATTACTAATCATCAAATGAAAATTCCTGTTTGAATTAAATTATTAAATCAATATTTCACATTTTTAAAATAATTATTAATGATAAATTAATATTGCCTAAATTTCCGGGACATCATAGTATTGATATGATAAATCAAATGAGTTGCTAAACACCTTCAATTTTGGTAACAAAGCCCTCTAACTTTATGTAATTTCAACATTTCTATCGTTTGTGATCTCTTTCATTTGTGCTTCATGAAAGTGAATTTTGATGTAAGTTTATACTAGTGGGTTTGATAGCTTATGTTGCCTTGGCGAATGAGCTATTCTTATTCAACATAAACACAATTTACATCATCGTTTGCTAATTAATTTTTGATTTTGAAATGAAGGTAAAAACAAAATTTGATGATATATATTACCAATTACGATTGTAAATTGATCATACTTAAAATAGCTTTTGCTTTGGCTTCATTTTCATGAGATTTCATATGTGGTTTATTTTGTTGTGTTATAGTTTGATGATTTAAGTTATTTTAATTAATAACATAAATAAACCATACTTATAATAAATGCAATAATTATTTCACTTAATATCATAACAAGAGATCATAAATTATTTGTTTGTTGATTTGCAAAAATATGAGAGTGGATTTGGCTCTAAATTGTTCTCTAATCTCATACTTTTTATTCTGATTTTGGTTCTAGCTTTAGCTTCATTTTGCTTATAGTTAACAATTTCCACTCCATTTGGTATAATTTGATTGAACTGATTTTTAAAATCTGATAATTCCCTACAGATCAACCCATACTTGCCACGTACTAACTTTTATATTTCTTGTGCTTGTAGTTATTTTAAATTGAAATTTATTGACAGTTTTCTAATTCGAAAGAAAAGTGACAGTTAAACTCTTTTGGTAAGTTTTGAAACGAATTGTGGTGTTTTTAATTAAATAGCAAAGTTTATCTAATTAATGGAGTTTCATTTGTAAAGGAGTTTATTGAGTGATTTTTACTAATAAAAGAGGAATTTAATTAATAAAGGAAGACTAATTAAAAAAGGGATTAGAAGTCATTTATATGACTTGATCGTGCTGATTTTTGGATCTTGCTTTGTGTGTTGCTTCCTTACAAACAGTATACGTGACTTAGTTTATTTAAATAATAAAGGAAGATTAACTAAAAAGGGATTATAAGTCATTTATGTGACCTGGTTGTGCTTGTTTGTTCGATTGTGCTTCGTGTTTACTTGCTTACGGATAGTATACGAGACATAGTTTATCATATATGATTATTCTCATTGTTATTTGATTTGACCAAATATACTCTAGAAATATCTTAAAGAAATGGGGAATTAAATGGGAAAGTTATCTTATGCTATACTGTACATATAAACTCATTTTTCTATTCTATGACAACATTAAGGAAATTCATCCGCTTTAACGGTTAGTAAGTCTTCTCTCTTATGTATGTTTGTTTATTTACCATAGAATCGAGGTTGAGATTACTCGAAAATCAATCGATTGGTTTTGAAGCACCCGGTAAGTGGGGGAGTGTACTTATATGAGATTTCTTGATATTATAACGACTCCAAAAGCATAAACATGGTTTAAGCATTGGAAGAGATTCGTGATTGGTTCGTGATTACTTTGTGATGTTGGAATCTATGTGAAGATTCAAGATCTATTTGAGATGTTATAACACATGCAGTTGTCATGAGCCATTCAGCATAAGGGAATCAATGTACGATTCTGAAACATGTTGAGGTATGGAATCCATGTGTGATTCCGAGATATGCAAAGGAATCAATTTGTGAGTCTGAGATCTATTGAGATATGGGAACCTATATGTGGTTTCGAGATCTGTTCGAGTTAGAGCTTGTGTGGAAGATCTGTTCGAGTGGTGACTCGTATGCTGGAATGCTGGACGTAGCCTCACTGGCAAATATGACTAAAACCAGAGATAAGACGCATAAACATAGTAATGACCCACCTTTCATTCCACAGAATGACGCATCATTAGTAAGAAAGAAAGGGATAGAGTATAGAAAGATAGAGAAGAAAGAAAGAAATAACAACAGAATCTCAACAGCGGAACAAATAAATTATATTAATACCATAAGATAATACATAGTATACAACGTCAAACAGAGTTACATAGATTACATCACATACTAGACAGTTATAAACACCTGTCTAGTTATTACAACTCAATACAATACAGAGATACCAATCACAGCGGAATACTATAAATATCTACAACGCTGAAGCTGCCTGCTCCATTGCTCCTCCATAATTTGTCAAAGCTAAATTTAATCCCTTGGCTACTCGTAAAAATTTGAGTACCCAAGAGTTTAAGAAAAGCAGAAATAAACTCTGGGTCAGACATGGGTCTGGTGTGACTAACAGGTTAAAGTTGCTTAACTTTTGAAAAACCTTTGAAAAGAAAGGTATCATGTAAGAATTCCCACACATAAACATGGAAAAGTTTTTAACTTACGCTAACTAAAACATTTGATAGAAAATCCGGTGATATTACAATATGTCTATGGTTTTCAAGTAAATAGAAAATAGTTGAAATGTTACATGATTAAATTCCAGCAACTAGCCACAAAGTGGTAATACAAATCAAGTCTGAGGGCGCTTATTGGTTTTTGGATTCCATATAATGGAGGGACTACTAGGGTACCACACGTCACAGTACGAGGTCGTGATCACCGTAACGAGGATTACTCCCAATCCCCTACAACACAAGGCCGGAACCATCCCTTACTAGATCGTCCCGAGCAAGACAACCCCGCAGTTGGTGCGCATATCCAACTTCCCATTAAGCCGAATAAAAGGGACCTCTAGACAGGGAAAAATCTCGCCCTACTTGGGCATGACCCACTTTTCCTTGCTGCACCTCACCTGTTTTGGCCATTCCCGGATGATGAGGCTTGAGGCTACGATTACCTTTAGAGAACACATCTCTTAGAATGCTCATCGTCCACCTGACGATGTTCTGAAAGCATTCAATCCATACAAGTTCGTTCTGGGTTCGAACGAAACCGAAGGCATTATCTCGTTACACTCATTTTGGAATTACCCTCAGAGTTAACGACGATAACCCTTGCGCTCTGAATCTTCAACTCGAATCTGAAAGTATTACCCCGTTAAACTCATATTGGAATCACCCTCAGAGTTTTAACGACGAATTGTCCTTACACCTCGAGTCTTCACTCTTCACTTGAGATTCACGACCTATCGTTAATTTGGATTGATGTGGTTTTCGGATATCAAAATCTGGAAACCCGATCCCGGTCTAATCAAAATCCAAAACGTATCTTTTGAGGCCAGGTTGTTTTAAAGTTTAAAACAATTCAATTCTATTATCTATATAGACACAGATAGATAATTCACATATCACAACAGATAATCTACATTATCATCATAAACAGATAATTCACATTATCATCATAAACAAATAACCCACATTATCATCACAAATAGATAATTCACATTATCCTCATACTCAACCAAAGCATCCATATCACACAGCATTACTTATCACATATCTAAGATTTCAAATCATTCAAGGCAATCAATTATCATTCATCCATACATTAGCAAGGATTAATCACCATCTATAATGTAATATTTCTGAAAATCAACCAAGTTTAATTTGACAATTTAATTTAATTTTGAATTAAATTGTGAGATTGTTTGTGAATTAATTAGAAATTTCCAGAATGAATAAAATTTTGATTATAAATAGAAATTTTATTTGAAATTTAAGAATGAGTATTTTATAAACAAATATTGATTTAAAAATAAATGTATTAAAAATAAAGTAGAATTTAAAAGCTTTAAAAAGTTAATAATAGTTTGTTTTCTAAAATTTTAAATATATTTGGAAGATGTATTAATTTCAGAAGAATTAATGTACTAATTTTCAAAATATTATTTTTAAGATTTAATCTTCTTATATATATACATATATGAATAAAAGTGATTAATTGTTAATATGTAATCAAATTTTTTAAATTATTCTTTTCTTTTTTAAAAGTTGCACAAAAATAAATAATAAAGAATGTATGAATGTAAAATGTATAAAATATATGTATATAAATATGTTGAACTAAATTAAAGTTTGAATGTGGAAAACAATGGAGATAGAGATTTTATTTGTGTAAATATAAATATAAAAGAAAACGTAAACATTTTAAAAATGTAAACATAGGTTGTACATGAAATTACATTTACATAAAGGGTTAAAACAAAAATTTACAAAATAATTAAGAGTAAGGATTTAAACAAAAAATTTATAACTTTTAACAAGTGTAAAGCATGCAAAGAAATAATTGTACAAGTGTTAGTCATGTGGACAAGTGGCAAAGGAAATTTATTTTCTTTTGAATCAAATTTTAAAAACATGCAAAAGAAGAAAAAAAATTGGTCAAGTTTCAAACTTATCAAACCTGAGAAAAGAAGAAATAAATTCATCTTCAACTTAAAAAATATATTCAAAAATCCCTCCTCTCCAAAAATCAGAAACCAAAGCAAACTTAAATCTTAAACTTAGGAACCAGATTTGCAAACCAAAAAGAAAAATTGGAAAGATGGAAATACAAAACAAAGATCGAATCTGAAGATTTAAAGCAAGTTTCAGATTATGAAAAACAAATCGAACAATGCAGATTTGAAAAACAGAAGATCAAGCTTCAGATCTTAAACAACAACATCAGGAACAAATACAAGATCAAGTTCAAAAGAGCATGCAATCCAACTTAGTTTAGAAAGCAAGCAAAATAATATCAAACAACCAAAGCTCATATGCAAAAAAAAATTTGATTTCCAGTTTTGAGTTCAAGCTTGTGTCCTCTGTTCTTTCAGGAAAGCAAGATGAGCAAACCTACCATTTTAGAAAGATTAAATCTCTTTGCATGTGATAAATAGGTGAAGGTTTGTTCTATTAATGTTTGAAATACGCCTGAATGTTTGTATTTGTGTGAAATGTGAATGTGCATATTGGTATACAGGGGCATTTATCCCTGTTTGTAAGTTCAGGTTTCCAGAGTACTATTTTAAAACAAAATAAAAAAATCCTAAAATACTGTTTCTTGTTGTTATTAAACTAGAATGTCAAGATGAAATATGATCAAATTCATACAAACTTAATTTTAAAAATATGTTTTCAAAATTAACATGAAATGGTTTTGTCTAGAAGTAGAATAACAGTGGAAATTTAAAGTTTTACACCATTTTCGATTTGCATGAACTTGAATTTGGATTTCATCATCTAAAAACATTTTGAAAGTAATGATTATTACAAAAATATTATAATTTTTAGTTGCGAGTTAAGGGTGTGATCGTGGGATGAACGGAGGATGGGTTTTCGCGACTTTATGATGATCGGTTCATTTTCCAAGTTTGAAACTTGGTATGGAGGTGCTGGAATGATTGAATATGGTAGGAAAAATGCAAGCAAATTTTTATATTCATTTATGTTTGAGATGAATCAAAATAGGGTTTAAACCCAGTGTTTTGAAGGTAGAAGTCGTGAGTAAATTGCGTCGTAGCCACAGCGATTCAGGCGACCGCACCTGTGGCGATAGTTTCGTGGTGGATCTGTGTACTTTTGGTCGGAAGCGCGTGGGTTCTGGTGCGGTGTAGCGGCGGAGGGAGGGGAGTTAGGGTGATCGTGTGGGTTATAGAAAGTAGTATTGGTTTCTAAATTTTTCTCGATTTCGATTTAATAACAATCTCACGTTTTTGGTTGTACGAATCATTCCTGGAGATCATGGTGGATGATCGAAAGGCTTCAACGTCGATCGCAGGTGGTCAGCGTGCTTGTGCATGTATATATGCAAACGTATGTATCAGTGTTCGAGTATTTGGACAAGAAGATGGAAGGCTCGAAGCCAAGCTCGGGGTAAACGTGTGGTAGCTCGAGTTTTAACTCGAGCAGAATGTTGGTGCGAGGGTAAAAGTACTTGGAAAATTGTTAAGTTCAAAATTTGGGGCGCTCGAGCAGTTTTTTTACAAAACTCGAAGGAGACAGGCGATATTCTCGGGTGTGACTCGAAGCGAGTCTGGAGTTAGTATGTAAACCAGTTTTGCATTAAAAAATTTCAAACTTTCCAACATTTTTAAAACCCATGTTTTCAAAATGATGATTTGGTTACAGTTTGAATCAATTAAAGGTTTAAGTAAAATACTTTTCAAAGAAATTAAAATTTATTAAATTTTGATACATTATTTTATAAAGTTATTTATATTAAATAAATAGTATTAAAAGGGTGAGTAAGATAAAAATTTATTTAAACTATCTTAACCTTTTAAAGCAACTAATGTATGAGAATGATGTGTGAAAAAGATTTGGAAAATATCCGAAGTGATTAATAAAGATAAAAAGATTTATCTTTTAACTTTGCCAAATAATTATTGGTTTGTTAATATAATTACTTAAAAGGTAATTACTTAATATTAAAGACTTAATTAATGAAGGTAAATTAATGTGGAATTAATTATTAATTAATTAAGAATTAATTAATTAATAAAAGTAATTAAGAGTTAATTAATTAACAATTAAGGATAAATTAATTTAGTTAATTAATTAAGAAATGATTCATTAATGAAGGTTATTAAGACTTAATCAATTGTATTTAATGATAATTAATCATTGATTCAAGATTTCTAATGAAAGTAATTATGTGGGTAATAAATTTAAAAACCACACAATTTATTCATTTTAATTAAAGATTGTTATTGAATGCTGTGTGATGGATTGATATATTTGATATGTTATGTGATGCTATGTAATGCTTTGTTCCGAGCTGTTATATCTATGATAAATATACTGTTGTATGAATATGAAAACCCCTTGGCCGTAAAACGACGTTTGAATTTCGATGCAACAGAGAGTCGGATTCCAGATTGGTTATCCGAAACCCATATCGAATCGCAATGATGAATCTTTGTGATTGATAAATTTACTTTATCTATGAATCTGTGAATGAAGATAAGCATTATACCGCTTATCGATATTGCTGTGATTGTATCTAAAATGATTGATGATGTTGCACTATTGGGTGAAACCCCTGGACTACACTATACACACACAAATATGGGTTGCACGTGGAAATTGGTTAAGTCACAAATTTTTGAAATAGTTTTAAAAATTGAATTTTTGAATCCAAACGGTTTTGGAAATGGATTGGGTTTTAAATGAAAAGCATTTGAAAATAAATTTTAAAGAAAAGTTATTTTTTAATTACTTGGTTTAGTTTTGAAATTTGATTTAAATTTGAATTCAAAATTTGGAATTGAATTCTGTGTTGAGAATTTATAATGTAAAAAGGTTATACAAGTTTATATGGGTTTTAAACCATTTTAATAGCGTTGATTTGGTTATTTGAATTAACCCAAAGATTTTAACTTGTATAAATGAAATCGGATTTTTTTTGAAGTAAAAACTATTTGTTTTGAAATAATAAAAGCTTTCATATAAGAAAGGAATTTCCAACTTGTATTAAAGGGATTTTAAATTTGAGATGAAGATTTTCCAAGTTAGGTGTGAATATTTGGAAATTGGTTTTGAAAGCTGTGAGTTAAATCTTTGATTTGAAGATTAAATGAATTAATCCAATTGAAATGGAAATTGTTTTGAAATCCGTGAATGGATCTTTGTGAAACTGGGTAAACTTTGTTAAATGAATCTTTTTGTTTAAAAGGTTTGAAATATTAATTTGTTTAAACCATATGAAATAGTTTTGAATTTTTAAAGTTGTAAATTAACCGAAATCCATATTCATATGTTTTTAAATATTACGCTCATTATTCGGTTTAGCTGGGAGAGGACCTTTGTGTCATATAACCCATTTCGAATAATGATATGACATTATGGATAGCATTTGAGGACCGGTGGTGAAGACTGGGTATTTGCGAGAACGATAGGATAACCTATCGATTGTCTCGGCACTGAGCAGCTACGGTATAGAGATTCCTTAAGTGATGGGAAGTTCGATCGGGATTGTGAATACCCGATGCAAGGGCTTCATTGGAAGTGCCTTCGATTCTGTTCGAACCCGGAACAAACTTGCATGGATGTGTGTCTAACGTTACACTTTGAGATGTAAAGATGGTTTCTATAAAATACACTTCTTCTTGGTGGCGGAGAATTTATTCTCTTAGCTTAACGCCCTTCTCTGAGACGTACGAGCTTAGAGGTTATGTAGTTGATGGTTACTAGTGATACATTACCAATTTGGTAATGTGGCATACGAAGTGCTGCTGATCATTTGTTGATCATAACATGGCTTTGTGAAAAAAAGCGTAGCTTTGTGGATGAGACCTCATCGAGCCTCACAAACTGGTAATGGTCGAAATAGGAAAGATGCGGCAAGGTTTCAGGGGTAGCTCCCCTAGGGTATGTCCATTCCTTCTGGGAAAAGGGTAGTATCAGGTATGGAGCTCTGATATTTAACCTATGTGGTTACTGCAAATACTTTTCTTTGTGGTTGTTGGTGTAGAGGATCCTCGGATAAAGGTCGCAAACGACCGGGGGCGGCATATCTTAGGTTTTACTTCCTGAGAAGGGGGTAACCGGCCTTGTGTTGGCAGAGAGCCGGGTAGGTTCTTGGGGCGTCCCTCCAGAGGCGTTCCCATGTGGCAATAGAAAGTTCCTTAGCCTGACCATTTGTTGGAAATCCAATCATCCATTACGAACCCTTTAGGATTGCAGTTGTATTACCTGCCACCTCAGGTGGTATCTATAGTAGACATAGTATAATGGTACGTATGGTGGCTAAGATTAATATTATACTTTCGAAATGTTTTCCACTATGCACTAACAATAATAATATCAAAAAAGATTTTGAATAGTAAGCATGTTTGACTATCATAAGGAGAAATCTCCCCCAAGTGTGCGATTGCATGGTGTGTGTGCCGGGAGGCCTTATGGTAGTTTCGTTTTCCAAAAAGCATTGCGAATTTCAAATTAAAATTCTTTTGTTTGTTTTAAAGACCAAATGTTTTTGTTTGCTCACACCAGTTCCACGACTGACCTGGAGTTTATTGTTCCCTTCCTAAACTCTGGGTGCCCACAATTTTCCACAAGGGCAGTCTGGAGTTTGATTTTTTAGATAGTCAGATAGTAGATATCGATTTGGTAGCCTTCAGCTTTCTGTTTGATACATTTTGGAGTCTTTGGAGTCCATGGACTGCACTTGCTTAGCTTTGTGCAACCTTGATGGAGATTCAAGCTTGGAGCTTAGAGCTTTGGCTTTGGAGTTTGGTTTAGTGTTGCAGTTTTGGTTTCTTTTGAAGACTCATCTCATATTGTGTCGCGTTCCACTGTATTTTGTGTTGTATATTCTCTGATGTTGATGTTTATCATATTGTATCAAATTGATGTATTGGTATTGTATTCATGTTGTATCAATGATATCAACTTTTGTTTCCGCTGTGTTATTTATCATCTAATGTCGTTGCAAGCTCCGGCGATACGAATTCGATGTTGCTTGTCGGACATCGAGTTCGGGTCGTCACATTTGATATCAGAGCTAAAGGTTGAGTA
Source organism: Allium cepa (assembly GCA_030765085.1). Taxonomy (NCBI): domain Eukaryota; kingdom Viridiplantae; phylum Streptophyta; class Magnoliopsida; order Asparagales; family Amaryllidaceae; genus Allium; species Allium cepa. The sequence continues at coordinate 864,735,502 of CM060943.1, read as the reverse complement.
AGAACTTTGGCTATGGAGTGTAACACATTAGATGGCTCATTAGAGATAGGGTGAAATATACCCTAGAATGAGTACAACCAGTGAAACCAAAACCCAAACTACTTAGTCTATTCTCTTTATTTGTTGTTATTCTCTAAGATATTTCGTCCAAATGCCTAAATCGGTTTTCTTACTATTACAGATAGTAAGAATAAGTGAAAGAAGATGACGAGATCGGGGACAGGGGAATACCACTTCAACTAGTCAAAGCCCTGCAACAATAACTACTCCCATTCAATCTCAACCAATTCTGGCTGATTTATAGCAAAGTTTTTCTAGACTTGGTGGAAAGCCATTCACATTAAAGGAAACCATTATCAAAGCACAAGCCTGGATTCGATCGTGTGAAAGGATGTTCAAAGGGTTAAAGTTGGAAGATGATCAGATGCGATTGATAGCTTCCTGAAAACTCCAGGAAGAGGCTTTAGCTTGGTGTGAAACAGTTACATTGGATAAGCCGACGGATGAATTTACTTGGAGTCGTTTCATGGAAGTGTTCGAGCAGTGATATATGCCGTCTGCTGGTATCTCCCGAACGTACCAGGAGTTCATGGATTTGAAGCAAGGAAGCTTATCATTTGAGGAATACTTGAACAAATTTAATGAATTATCTTGGTTTGGTCCAGAATTGGTGAATACACCGTTAAAGAAGAATGAAAAGTTTATTCAAGGAATGAACAAGGAATTCCACGAGAGGATTACTACTCACGTAAAGGAATCGTTTTCTGAATTAATTGATATGGGTTATATATACGATACTCTGGGTAAGCAAAAAGTTCCAAAGGAGAATGGGGACACAAGAAATCTAAATTGGAGAAAAAGGAAGTTTGGTGGAAAGAAGCCGAGGAGAGATAAAGGAAAGAAGAATATACAGAAGAAAAGGGTGAAAGATGTTACTTGTCTCAATTGCTTGGAGAAAGGTCATTACTCGGATAAATGTAAGAACCCTTGGAAGCTAGGAATGAGAGAACCATTTATGAGGCCAGATCAAGAATCTACGGGGATGCTATTATTGCCGCAAGCCGGGACATAGGATCAAGGACTGTCCAACACAGAAGCAAGCTCTAGTAACGAAAGTGTATGCAATCAAAGATGATCCTTCAACTTCAAAGGGTGATAAGGAAAATAAATTTTAGAAGGTAACTATCTCATTTATGATAGAGTTGTTTGAGTTTGTTCGACATGAGAACTACCCATAGTTTTATTTCCGAACAAATTGTAAATAAGTTAAATCTTGAATCTGGGAGCGTAGTCGAATCTATTTCTGCCTGTTTCATTGGGTTTCGATATATTCTACGAACGGTTAGTTATCCCTTCCAACTAACCAATACCCCTGTATATTTCGTAGATCAGATAACCCAATTGTTTCATGATTGAATGAGTTTGTTCTCATATCTATTGTTGATATTCTGCTTTGGTAAGTCAAATACAGAATAAATATTTCGATCTGATCTGATCAATCATTTCAATATCTGTGATATATTCTTTCTCGTCTCCCTAGCAAATTTCGAGAATGAAATTTTTTTAAGGGGGGAATCTGTAATATTCCTAAAAATCAACCAAGTTTAATTTGACAATTTAATTTAATTTTGAATTAAATTATGAGATTATTTGTGAATTAATTAGGAATTTCCAGAATGAATAAAATTTTGACTATAAATAGAAATTTGATTTGAAATTTAAGAATGAGTATTTTATAAAAAATATTGAATTTAAAAATAAAATGTATTAAAAATAAAGTAGAATTTAAAAGCTTTAAAAAGTTAATAATAGTTGGTTTTCTAAAATTTTAAATACACTTGGAAGATATATTAATTTCAAAAGAATTAATGTACTAATTTTCAAAATATTATTTTTAAGATTTAATCTTCTTATATATATATATACATATATGAATAAAAGTGATTAATTGTTAATATGTAATCAAAAAATTTAAATTATTCTTTTCTTTTTTAAAAGTTGTACAAAAATAAATAATAAAGAATGTATGAATGTAAAATGTATAAAATATATGTATATAAATATTTTGAACTAAATTAAAGTTTGAATGTGAAAAACAATGGAGATAGAGATTTTATTTGTGTAAATATAAATATAAAAGAAAACATAGACATTTTAAAAATGTAAACATAGGTTGTACATGAAACTACATTTTCATAAAGGTTTAAAACAAAAATTTACAAAATAATTATGAGTAAGGATTTAAACACAATTTTTATAACTTTCAACAAGTGTAAAGCATGCAAAGAAATAATTGTACAAGTGTTAGTCATGTGGACAAGTGGCAAAGGAAATTTGTTTTCTTTTGAATCAAATTTTGGAAACATGCAAAAGAAGGAAAAAAATAGTCAGGTTTCAAACTTCTCAAACCTGAGAAAAGAAGAAACAAATTCATCTTCAACTTAAAAAAATTTCAAAAATCCCTCCTCTTCAAAAATCTGAAACCAAAGCAAACTTAAATCTCAAACTTGAGAACCAGATTTGGCAAACCAAAAAGAAAAATTGGAAAGCTGGAAACACATAACAAAGATTGAATCTGAAGATTTAAAGTAAGTTTCAGATTATGAAAAAAAAATCGAACAATGCAGATTTGAAAAACAGAAGATCAAGCTTCATATCTTAAACAACAACATCAGGAACAAATACAAGATCAAGTTCAAAAGAGCATGCAATCCAACTATGTTTAAAAAGCAAGCAAAGTAAGATCAAATAACCAAAGCTCAGATGCAAAAAATAAATAAATTGATTTTTAGTTTCGAGTTTAAGCTTTTGTCCTCTATTCTTTCAGGAAAGCAAGATGAGCAAACCTCCCATTTTAAAAAGCTTAACTCTCTTTGCATGTGATAAATAGGTGAAGGTTTGTTCTATTAATGTTTGAAATATGCCTGAATGTTTGTATTTGTGTGAAATGTGAATGTGCATGTTGATATATAGGGGCATTTATCCCTGTTTGCAAGTTCAGGTTTCCAAAGAACCTTTTGTAAATTAAAAAAAAAATATCCTAAAATACTGTTCTAGTTGTTATTAAATTAGAATGTCAAGATGAAATATGATCAAATTCATGCAAACTTAATTTTAAAATATGTTTTCAAGATAAGATGAAATGGTTTTGTCTGGAAGTAGAAAAACAGTGGAAATTTAAAGTTTTACACAATTTTCGATTTGCATGAACTCGAATTTGGATTTCATCATCTATAAACATTTTGAAAGTAATGATTTTTACAACAAAATTTAGAATTTTTATTTGCGAGTTAAGGGTGTAATCGTGGGATGAACGGAGGATGGGTTTTCATGATTTTCTAATGATCGGTGCATTTTCAAAGTTTGAAACTTGGTATGGAGGTGCTGGAATGATTGTAGATGGTAGGAAAAATGCAAGCAAATTTTTATATTCATTTTTTTTGAGATTTGAATCAAAATAGGGTTTAAACCCTGTGTTTTGAAGGTCGAAGTCGTGGGTAAATTGCGTCGTAGCCACGACGATTCAGGCGACCGCACCTGTGGCGATAGATTCGTGGTGGATCGGTGTACTTTTGGTCGGAATCGCGTGGGTTCTGGTGAGGTGTAGCGACGAAGCGGGGGGAGTTAGGGTGATCGTGTGGGTTACAGTAAGTAGTATTAGTTTTGAAATTTTGTTCGATTTCGATTTAATAACAATCTCGCGTTTTTGGTTGTACGAATCATTCCTGGAGATCATGGTGGTTGATCGGAAGGCTTTAACGTCGATCGTAGGTGGTCAACTTGGTTGTGCACGTATACGTGCAAACGTCTGTATCAGTGTTCGAGTATTTGGGGAAGAAGATGGAAGGCTCGAAACCAAGATCGGGGTGAACGTGTGGTAGCTTGAGTAGAATGTTGGTGCGAGGTTTGGAAAAATTTTAAGTTGAAAATTTGGGGCGCTTAGGTTGATTTTTGTCAAAACTCGAAGGAGACAGGCGATATTCTCGGGTGTGACTCGAAGTGGGTCTCGAGTTAGTATGTAAACCAGTTTTACTTTAAAAAATTTCAAACTTTCCAACATTTTTAAAGCCCATGTTTTCAAAATGATGATTTGATTACAGTTTGAATCAATTAAAGGTTTAAGTAAGACACTTTTCAAACAAATTAAAATTTATTAAATTTTGATACATTATTTTATAAAGTTATTTATATTAAATAAATAATATTAAAAGGGTAAGTAAGATAAAAAAGTTATTTAAACTATCTTAACCTTTTAAAGCAACTAATGTACGAGAATGATGATTAAACAAGATTTGGAAAATATCCAAAATGATTAATAAAAATAAAAAGATTTATCTTTTAAGTTTATCAAATAATTAATGGTTTGTTAATATAATTACTTAAAAGGTAATTACTTAAATTAATTACTTAATATTAATGATTTAATTAATCAAGGTAAATTAATATGGAATTGATTATTAATAAATTAAGAATTACTTAATTAATAAAAGTAATTAAGAGTTAATTAATTAACAATTAAGGATAAATTAATTTAGATAATTGATTAAGAAATGATTAATTAATGAAGGTGATTAAGACTTAATCAATTGTAGTTAATGATAATTAATCAATGATTAAAGATTTCTAATGAAAGTAATTATGTGGATAATAAAATTAGAAACCACACAATTTATTCATCTTAAGTGAAGATTTTTATTGAATGTTGTATGATGGATTGATATATTTGATATGTGATGTGATGCTATGTAATGTTTTATGCTAAGTTGTTATATCTGTGATAAATATACCGTTGTATGAATATGAAAACCCATGGCCGTGAAACGACGTTTGAATTTCGATGCGACAGCGAGTTGCATTCCAGATTGGTTATCCGAAACCCACATCGAATCATAATGATGAATCTTTGTGACTGATAAATTTACTTTATCTATGAATCTATGAATGAAGATAAGCGTTATGGGTTATACCGCTTATCGATATTGCTGCGATTGTATCTGTAATGATTGATGATGTTGCAGTATTGGGTAAAAACCCTGGACTACACTATATACACGCAAATATGAATTGCACGTGGAAATTGGTTAAGTCACAAATTTTTGAAATAGTTTTAAAATTTTAAGTTTTGAATCCAAATAGTTTTGGAAATGGATTGGGTTTAAAATGAAAAGCTTTTGAAATGAAATTTCAAAGACAAAAGTAATTTTTGAATTACGTGGTTTTATTTTGAAATTTGATTTAAATTTGAATTCAAAATTTGGAATTGAATTCTATGTTGAGAATTTATGATGTAAAAAGGTTATACAAGTTTATATGGGTTTTAAACCATTTTTAAAGCGTTGTTTTGGGAATTTGAATTAACCCAAAGATTTTAACTTGTATAAATGAAATCGGATTTTTTTCCGAAATAAAAACTATTAGTTTTCAAATAATAAAAGCTTTCATATAAGAAAGGAATTTCCAATTTGTATTAAAGGTATTTCAAATTTGAGATGAAATGATTTTCCAAGTTATGAATGAATATTTGGAAATGGTTTTTGAAAGCTATGAGTTAAATCTTTGATTTAAAGATTAAATGAATTAATCTAATTGAAATGGAAATTGTTTTGAAATCCGTGAATGGATCTTTGTGAAACTGGGTGAACTTTGTGAAATGAATCTTTTTGTTTTAAAGATTTGAAATGGTAATTTGTACAAACCATTTGAAATAGTTTTGAATTGTTAAAGTTGTGACTAAACTGAAATCCATATTCATATGTTTTTAGATATTACGCTCATTATTCGGTTTAGCCGGGAGAGGACTTTTGTGTCATATAACCCATTTCGAATAATGATACGACGTTATGGATAGCATTTGAAGACCGATGGTGAAGACCGAATATTTGTGAGAATGATAGGATAACCTATCGATTATCTCTGCACTGAGCAGCTACGGTATAGAGATTCCTTAAGTGATGTGAAGTCCGATCGGGATTGTGAATACCCGAACTGCAAGGGCTTCTTCGAAAGTGCCTTAGGTTATGTTCGAACCCAGAACTGACTTGTATGGATGTGTGTATGACGTTACACTTTAAGATTTAAGATGGTTTCTATCAAATACATTTCTGCTTGGTGGCGGATAATTTATTCTCTTAGCTTAACACCCTTCTCTGAGACGTACGAGCTTAGAAGTTATGTATTTGATGGTTACTAATGATACATTCCCAATTTGGTAATGTGGCATACGAAGTGCTGTTGATCATTTGTTGATCAAAGCATGGCTTTGTGAAAAAAAGCGTAGCTTTCTGGACGAGACCTAATCGAGCCTCACAAACCGGTAATGGTCGAAACAGGAAAGATGCGGCAAGGTTTCAGGGGTATCTCCCCTAGGGTATATCCATTCCTTCTGGAAATGGGTGTTATCAGGTATGGAGCCCTGATATTTAACCTATGTGGTTACTGCAAATACTTTTCTTTGTAGTTGTTGGTGTAGAGGATACACGGATAAAGGTCGCAAACGACCGAGGGTGGCATATCTTAGGTTTTACTTCCTGGGAAGGGGGTAACCGGCCTTGTGTTGGCAGAGAGTCGGGTAGGTTCTCGGGGCGTCCCTCCAGAGGCGTTCCTATGTGGCAATAGAAAGTTCCTTAGCCTAACCATTTGTTGGAAATCCAATCATCCAATACGAGCTCTTTACGAATGCAGTTGTATTACCTGCAACCTTAGGTGGTAGCTATAGTAGGCATAGTATAATGGTAGCTATGTTGGCTAAGATTAATATTATACTTTCAAAATGTTTTCCACTACGCACTAGTAATAATAATGTCAAAAAAGATTTTGCATAGTTATCATGTTTGACTATCATAAGGAGAAATCTCCCCCAAGTGTGCGATTGCATGGTGCGTGTGCCGGGAGGCCTTATGGTAGTTTCATTTTCCAAAAAGCATTGCAAATTTCAAATTTAAATTATTTTGTTTGTTTTAAAGACCAAATGTTTTTGTTTGCCCACGCCAGTCCCATGACTGACCTGGAGTTTATTGTTCCCTTCCTAAACTCTGGGTGCCTACAATTTTCCACACGGGGAGTCTAGAGTTTGGTTTTTCAGATAGTCAGATAGTGGATATCGATTTGGTAGCCTTCAGCTTTCTGTTTGATACATTTTGGAGTCTTTGGAGTCTATGGACTACACTTTCTTAGCTTTTTGCAACCTTGATGGAGATACGAGCTTTGAGCTTAGAGCTTTGGCTTTGGAGTTTGGTTTGTTGTTGCATTTTTGGTTTCTTTTGAAGACTCATCTTATATTGTGTCGTGTTCCGCTGTATGTTGTGTTGTATATTCTCTTATGTTGATGATTATCATATTGTATCAAATTGATGTATCAGATATTGTATTCATGTTGTATCAATGATATCATCTTTTGTTTCCGCTGTGTTATTTATCATCTAATGTTGTTGCAAGCTCCGGCGATACGAATTCGATGTTGTTTGTCGGATATCGAGTTTGGGTCGTCACATATAATTAATTTAAAATGAATTAAATTAATTACTTCCATCTCTAATTAATTTAAAGTAAATTAAATTAGCTACTTTCATCATATAAATCTTGCTTACATAACCATTAACTAATTACAAATCAATTAATTAATTTCCTCTAATTAATCACCTTAGTTAATCACCCTTGATTGATTATCCTTTAATTACATTCAAGTAATTATTCTTTAATTAATTTCACAAATTAATTATTCTTAACCAAAAACAATAATTAACCTTTAATTACTTCATTAATTGATTAACTATAATTAATTACATTAATCCTTAATTAATTACATTAATTAATTACTTTCAACCACTTATCATTGATTAATTAATCTTGATTAATCAACCCTTAATTACATCATTAATTATATTAATTAATGATCCCTAAATACATTTTAATTAATAATCTTATTTAAATTAATTACATTAAGTAATTAATCTTAATTAAACCATTGATTAATCACATTTACTAATTAACTACCCTTAATTACTTCATTAAATAAATTAATTACTACTTAGTTAATTTATCAATTAATCTCTTGATTAATTACACTAAGTAATTATACTCAAATTACTTTCTTTTTAAATCATCCTTCATTAATTACATCCAGTAATTACACTCCATTAATTACATTAAGTAATTACACTTAACAAATCATCAAGTGATTATCGTAAATTAATTAAATTAAATTAATTAACTTAAACTAATCACATTAAACTCAATTAATTACAAAGTAATTAATTATTTAATTACTTTCATTAAGTAATTATTCTTAAACATTTTCACAAATGATTATCATAAATTAATTAATCTAATTAATTATTAAAATTAATCACATTAATTAATTATTAAATAATCTTAAGTTAATGATCTTCATTAACTATTAACAATTCTTTAATTAGTATCTTAAGTATTTAAACTTACATTAACCATTATTAATTTCAAATTAGTTAATCTTAATAATCCATTAATTAGCCCCTAATTATTTAATTAATTAAGTGGTAACTGTAACTTAATTAATTTTCAATTACTTCATTAATTAATCCTTAATCATTAATTAAAATTCCTTAATTACAAATTAATTATACCTTAATTAACTAATCTAAATTTTAATTAATTAATTTAAACCTTAATTACTTATTTAATTAATCCAAATCGTAAATTAATTAAATAAGTTAATTATCCATTTTAATTAACATAATAATTATATACATTAAATATATTTTTTTACAGATAAAAACATTTTTTCTTATTAATGATCAAATTATCATTAACAAAGCATTTAAAAACAATTTTCTTTCAAATTTCATTTTAAATTTAAGATTTAAAATGTATACAAATTAACTTTAACAAAGTTTTAAAAAACAATTCAAAAACCTTTTAATTTCACAAATTAAGGAAATATTTATCCTATAAAAGAAATTTAAAAGAATTTAAACCAAATGCCTTTTAAATTCAAATCATTTTAAATATACTTTAAACATTTAAAGTTGTTTAAATCATTTTAAATTTTAAAAAACTTCCTTTAATTTCAAAACTGAGATTCAAACTAAATTTGGATTCAGATAAAAACTTAGATTTAAACTTTACTTACATTTTAAAACAACATTTTAAAAATTCAAACTACTTAACCATTTTTAAGTAGTTTAAAATAATTTAAATGTTAAAACTTTATTTTATTCTAAACTGAGATTCAAACTAAACAAGAATCAGATTTAATTTTTTTTTTTAAACTTAGTTTAAACCTTTACAATTCAAAATTCCATTTTTGAATTCAAACCAAGTACACTTTAAACACTTAAAAGTTGTTAAAACCATTTAAATTTCAAAAACTTAAATCATTTTAAAACTAAGATTCAAACTAACTTAAATCCAGATTTAAACTTATATTTAAACCTTGTTTTAAACTTTACTTTACATTTAAACTTCATATTTTTTTAATTTAAATCAGAATAGGTTAGAAACCTGTAACCAAACATTTCCTAAGCCATCACCTAAATGACTTCAAGTCCAAACCTGCACTGCTTCGAGCAAAACACCCAACTACCTCGAGTAAAACTCGGGACTACCATTCTACCCAAACCAAACCTTCACCAGAATTCCACAGTGCACCGTGCACATGCACGGTGCCTCCGACCACCGCCGGTTGATACCATACCAACGAGCAAGGCGGCGACCATCTACAAATTCAATTCGGACCATCACATCGATGCTACAAACTCGAAATCAAATTCGAGTTTAAAAACCCAAACCTGGAACAAGATACGAGAAAACACCACCTCACCTGAAAATGCCTCGCCTTCGCAACCTCGACCACCAGAAGGTCAGCAACTCCGGCCATGCATTCGCCAACTACCCTGCTACCATCTCCCAAAATCTTGTTGAACTCGATCAACTCCAATTGCCATGGTGATCAATTTTACCTAGCCAGTAAAAACTAGGGTTACAAACAAGAATCCATCACTGCTGCCTCCACCATGATTTAATCAACCTCCTACCAATTTTCCTATCATCTACGATCACTCCACTATCATCACTGAAGATCCTGACTTCTCCGATCATAGAGATCACCAGAAAATCCCAGTTTACCATTTCCACTTCAATCAAGAATTGCCCATTAAAACTTAACTAAACATTATAATTTTAGTCTTCAAATTCATGTTCTAGTTTAGAGATTTGGTTTATAACTCTGAATCCATGAATTACTAAATTTGAATTTTGACCAAGCTTAAGCATTTCTATTGTTCATGATTCCCAGAGTCAATACAAAATTTGTTTCAACTTAAATAAATTTTAAACTCTACTTTATTAATAAATAAATAAAATTTTGTTTAAATGCCAAATCCTATCATTGATTTGATCAAAAATGAATTTTGAAATAGACTAGACCCTGGAAACTGAAGACAGAGAGATCTTTGAAAAAACAAACATGCACAAGCATCTATATGTCCATATATATATATGTATACATACATACATATATATATATATATACACAGAACAATGCATATAACAAGCATACTTATTCCAAATTTTAATCAGGCAACCAAAATTCATATACTTAAATTTTTAGAAAAATTGTTACTCACCTTTTAAATAGAAGATAGAGCACAATTGCTTGAAACTTTTGACAGAGAAACTTTAAAACTTTTGACTTGAATGCTTCTTTGTTTTAAACTTGCGTTGCTTGAATGTTGCTTTGATTTATGAACTTGCATGCATACTTGATCTTTCTTTAGTTTGAAAATGCAAGCTTCAGATTTGAAGAAGAACTACAGTGTTTTGGAAAATGCTTGACGGGGAATTGATTTTGATTTTTGAAACGAGGATTTGTTTACAGATTGATGAAAAGCTTTGCAAACATGTTTTGAAAATGAACTACTGGTTTTAGAGGAAGTGATTGTAGATTTGTTTTAGAGATAATGAGTTTCAGCTGAGAAATTTTCTTAAGTTTAGAAATGAAAATGAGAAAAGAAAACGAAAGAAAGAAGGCAAGTGCTTATTTAAGCTGAAATGCTTTAAAATAAATAAAATAAAAGAAAAAAAAAACTAAATTTGATGACACTTGTCATCTCCCTTATTTAACTTGTTAACACATGTGCTTAGATTGATTTGCTAATTTACATTTGTAACTTTACATGCAAATGAAATTATAAATGTGAATAAAGCTTTTATTAATTAATTCACTAATAACTAAATACTTATTTTAACTTATATAAATAAGAATCCTTTTTAAAGAAATAGAATAAAATAACCTATATTTATACAAAATCATTTATGTCATACTTTTAAATCCAAAATCTATATCTACATATACATATACATATACACACATATATATATCATTATTATTATTGTTTGAAAATAACTCATTTATCAAATTAAAATAATTTATAAAAGAAATTATCTCTTTATTTAAAATTACTTATTTTATCAAGCTATATTTAAAAAGAAATACAACAAACTTTTTATTAATTTAAATTTAAACTTAAGCTAAAATCATTTTGAATAATTTACACAAATTTAAGCACTTACCTTAACAATTTAAAACCATATAGTTATTTATTAAATAGCTTTGAAAAGCTTATATTAAATTTAATCAAATTTCCAAATTACTAAAACTATTAGAATTAGAAAATTTTCTTTATTTATTAGATTCCAAACCAAAGCTCTTCCATTTACAATATATACATATATATATTTTTTTATAAATAGAAAATATTTTATTAGCTTTTAAAAGATAAATTCACAAATTAATTATCAAATAAAAGAAAATTATTAAATGAATTCAAATTTATTAACAAGATCATCAAATCAATTTAATTTTAATGTAGATTATTAAATTGATATTGTCCAAAATTCTGGGTTGTCACATTCCTCCCCTTACAAGAATTTCGTCCCCGAAATTTAAAACAAAGGTAATTTAATAATGTCATTAAAGATTCAATTCTAAGACACAAGCATATATTATCAATCATATGCTAACAACCATAGCGACCAATTCACCCAATCAAACAAATCTAACTATCTAGACAAAATTCTGGATATAATTTCCTAGAGTTTCCCAGGTATAAATATCGGGATACTCGCTCTACAGAATCCAAACAATCTATACTACTAAGGTATAGAGCTTCTACTCATCTAGATCTCCAAAACTAAACAGGATATCAGACTACATTCAAGTCTGACTCAACAACCAAATCCAACTGAACTGCTGGTTCCATAACCAGAGATAGATCATACACGTACTCCCTCAAAGATACGTGAAACTTACTGAATCCCAGTTATCCAAACTGGCAATTCAATCCAGAAAACCAAACACTTATCCTTACAGGAATCCATAAAAGATCTAATATAACTTGGAGCTAGCTTCATATCCTTACCAAAACTTATAGCTCCTTTAACAGGAGAAAACTTATTCAAAATCAAATCTCCGACTTCGGAATCCAAATTCCTCCGTCTCTTATCCACAAAACTCTTCGGAGGATCCAGGGCCGCCTACATCCTTCCTGATCAGCTCAACCTTTGCTGATACCTCTAGAAACAAACTGGACCAAAACAACTCAACAAAATGATGTCCTCAAGATCAATCCAAAACCAAGAACACCAACCTCTACTCCACAAACAACAAAAGACTGAACTTACTTCTCCTTATTCGGAAAAGACAAACAGAAACACCGTCAAACTACTTCCGCTGCAAAACTCTGATCTGGAGTAGATGAAAATGCTAATGATGAACACGAGCACAAACTAGACAACCCATTCTTGAAATATGGTTAAACAGGTCCACAAAGAGAAGACTCAGAAGTACCACCAAAACCTGAGCTGCTTCACCACTCTCTATCTCAAGGAACCATCCTTCAACTAGCTGAACCACCGGAATCATTCCTGGAATCCTAGTCGATAAGAAAACTCAAACTCCAGATTCTTCAAACAAAAGATTACCCAAGAGGGCACTCATCTATCACAAGTTACCTTTGCGATCAACCCAGATCAATTTCCAAAGAAAACTGTTCTCTCTTAAACAATCAGAACAGCTTATGCTTGTCTAGCCAATCCATCGAAGAAACAGATCCACTTTACTACTTCTGAACTCCACCTCTAGACTGCTAAGCAAGAAGAACTCCTTGCTGGCACACAGAACACTCCGAGCTGTAATGCTGACACAGATGCCAAAGACTTCCTAATCCAGAAGCTCCTCGAGAAACTTGGGCCTCAAACCAAACAGAAACACCCTGCTGAACACAGCCACCTCACTGAAGCAGACACACTTCTTGAACTTGCTCCAGAAGAAACATCTTCGGAGATATCCATAGTCACTGCATCTCATCACGCAGCTACTACTTACTAAGGTTGCCAAGATACCATCACTTGCATCTGCTCAATTGACAGATCCAAACTGCACTTCATCCAACTTCAAAGATAGACTTCGAACCTTAACGGGTTTCCTTCAGAGATTGATGAAATCCTTATACCATAGCAAAGCTCACTCGAGACGGTATTAGGTATACAGTCTCGACAGATACATTTTTAACCTCAAACATTCAAACTCCAACCATTGGTAGTCGTTGTGTTACACACACCACAACCTCATTTACTTTTATATCTTATATTGGAAAACCCGAACAGGTAACCCAACAAATAGATAGAAATATATATATATATATATATATATATATAAATTACAAATATGCTCTCTCAAGAAAGAATCACTCCAAAGCCTAGGTATTCACTCAACCTAACGCTCTGATACTAAATGTAATGACCCGCCATTCATTCCACAGAATGACGCATCATTAATAAGAAAGAAAGGGATAGAGAATAGAAAGATAGAGAAGAAAATAAGAAACAACATCAGAATCTCAACAGCGAATGAATAAATTATATTAATAACATAAGATAATACATAGTATACAACATCAAACAGAGTTACATAAATTACACATCACATATTAAACAGTTATAAATGCCTTTCTAGTTATTATAACTCAATACAATACAGAGATACCAATCACAGCGGAATACTACAAATATCTACAATGTTGAAGCCTCCTGCTCCATTTCTCCTCCACAATTCATCAAAGCTAACCTGAATCCTTGGCTACTCGTAAAAATTTGAGTATCCAAGAGTTTAAGAAAAACAGAAAAAAACTCCGGGTCATACATGGGTTTGATGTGAGTAACAAGTTAAAGTTGCTTAACTTTTGAAAAATCTTTGAAAAGAAAGGTATCACGTAAGACTTCCCACACATGAACATGGAAAAGTTTTTACCTTACGCTAACCAAACATTTGATAGAAAATCCGGTGATATTATAATAGGTCTACGATTTTCAAGTAAATAGAAAATAGCTGAAATTGTTACATGATTAAATTCCAGCTACTAGCCACAAAGTGGGTGATACAATATAAATCCGAGGGCGCTAATTGGATTTTGGATTCCGTACAATGGCAGGGTTACTGGGGTACCGCCCGTCACAGTACGGGGCCGAGATCACCGTATCGAGGATTACTCCCAATCCCTTGCAACACAAGGCCAGGACCATCCCTTTCTGGATAGTCCCGAACAAGACAACCCCGCAGTTGGTGCGCATATCCAACTGCCCACTAAGCCGAATAAAAGGGACCTCTAGACAGGGGAAAATCTCGTCCTACTTGGGTATGACCCACTTAGCCTTGCTGCAGCTCCCCTATTTTAGCCATTCCCGGTTGATGAGGCTTGAGGCTATGATTATCTTTAGAGAACACATCTCTTAGAATGCTCATCGTCCACCTGACGATGTTCTGAAAGCATTCAATCCATACAAGTTCGTTACCGGTTCGAGTGAAACCGAAGGCATTATATCGTTACACTCATTTTGGAATAACCCTCAGAATTAACGACGATAACCCTTGCACTCTAAATCTTCATCTCGAATCTGAAAGTACTACCCCGTAAACTCGCATTGGAATCACCCTCAGAGTTTTAACGACGAATAGTCCTTACACCTCGAGTCTTCACTCTTCACTTAAGATTCACGACCTGTCGTTAATTTGGATTGATGTGGTTTTCGGATATCAAAATCTGGGAACCCGATCCCGGTCTCATCGACCAAAACGTATCTTTTAAAGCCAAGTTGTTTTAAAGTTTAAAACAATTCAAATCTAAAATGAACTGATAATCCACGCTATCATCACAAATAGATAATCCACATTATCATCATAAACTGATAATTCACGCTATCATCACAAACAGATAATCCACATTATCATCACAAATAGATAATTCACATTATCATCATACTTCAACCAAAGCATCCATATGACACAACATTACTTATCTCATATTTGAGATTTCAAACCATTCAAGGCAATCAATTATCATTCATCCGTACATAAGCAAGGATTAATCACCATCTATAATTAATTTAAAATGAATTAAATTAATTACTTCCATCTTTAATTACTTTATAGTAAATTAAGTTAATTACTTTCATCATATAAATCTTGCTTACATAACCATTAATTAAATACAAATCAATTAATTAATTTCCTCAAATTAATCACCTTAATTAATCACCCTTGATTAATTATCCTTTAATCACATTCAAGTAATTATCCTTTAATTAATTTCACAAATTAATTACTCTTATATAAACAGTAATTAATCTTTAATTACTTCATTAATTAATTAACTATAATTAATTACATTAATCCTTAATTAATTACATTAATTAATTACTCTTAATCACTTATCATTAGTTAATTAATCTTGATTAATCAACCCTTAATTACATCATTAATTATATTAATTAATGATCCCTAGTTACATTTTAATTAATAATCTTATTTAAATTAATTACATTAAGTAATTAATCTTAATTAAACCATAATTATTAATCACTCTAGATTAATCACATTCAGTAATTAACTACCCATAATTACTTCATTAAATAAATTAATTACTCCTTAATTAATTTCTGAGTTAATCCCTTGATTAATTACACCAAGTAATTATACTCAAATTACTTTCATTTTGAATCATCCTTCATTAAATATATCCAGTAATTACCATTACTAATTACTTAACTAAGTAATTACACTCCATTAATTACATTAAGTAATTACACTTAACAAATCATCAAGTGATTATCCTAAATTAATTAAATCAAATTAATTAACTTAAACTAATCACATTAAACTCAATTAATTACAAATTAATTAATTCCTTAATTACTTTCATTAAGTAATTTTTCTTAAACATTTTCACAAATGATTATCATAAATTAATTAATCTAATTAATTATTAAAATTAATCACATTCATTAATTATTAAATAATCTTAAGTTAATGAACTTCATTAACTATTAAAAATTCTTTAATTACTTTATTAAGTAATTAAATTACATTAACCATTATTAATTTTAAATTTATTAATCTTAATAATCCATTAATTAACCTCTAAGTATTTAATTAATTAAGTGTTACCTGTAACTTAATTAATTTTTAATTACTTCATTAATTAATCGTTAATCATTAATTAATATACTAACTAAAAATCCTTAATTACAAATTACTTATACCTTAATTAATTAATCTAAACTTTAATTAATTAATTTAAACCTTAATTACTTATTTAATTAATCCAAATCATAAATTAATTAAAATCCATTTTAATTAACTCAATAATTTAATACATTAAATCTTTATTTATTTAAAGATAAAAACAATTTTTTTTATTAATGATCAAATTATCATTAACAAAGAATTTAAAAACAATTTGCTTTATAATTTCATTTTAAATTTAAGATTTAAAATGTATACAAATTAACTTTAACAAAGTTTTAAAAAAATAATTCACGAACCTTTTTATTTCACAAGTTAAAGAAATATTTATCCTATAAAAGAAATTTAAAAGAGTTTAAACCAAATTCCTTTTAAATTCAAATCATTTTAAATATACTTTAAACATTTAAAGTTGTTTGAATCATTTTAAATATAAAAAAAACTTCCTTTAATTTCAAAACTGAGATTCAAACTAAATTTGGATTCAGTTAAAAACTTAGACTTAAACTCTACTTACATTTTAAAACTTCATATTGAAAATTCAAACTACTTAACCATTTTAAAGTAGTTTAAAACAATTTAAATCTTGAAACTTTAATTTATGCTAAACTGTGATTCAAACTAAACTAGAATCAGATTTAAAACGTTGATTTAAACATAGTTTAAACCTTTACTTTACGATTCAAAATTCCATTTTTGAATTCAAACCAAATACACTTTAAACACTTAAAAGTTGTTAAAACCATTTAAATTTCAAAAACTTAAATCATTTTAAAACTAAGATTAAAACTAACTTAAATCCAGATTTAAACTTATATTTAAACCTTGTTTTAAACTTTACTTTACATTTAAACTTCATTTTTTTAATTTAAAATCAGAACAGGTTAAAAACTTGTAACCAAACATTTCCCGAGCCATCACCTAAATGACTTCAAGTCCAAACCCACGCTGCTTCGAGCAAAAAAACCAACTACCTCGATGAAAACTCGAGACTACCATTCTACCCAAACCAAACCTTCATCAGAATTCCACGGTGCACCGTGCACATGCACGGTGCCTCCGACCACCTTCGGCCGACACCACACCATCGAGCAAGACAACGACCGTCTATAAACTCAATTCCGACCATCACATCGATGCTACAAACTCAAAATCAAATTCGAGCTTAAAAACCCAAACCTGGAACAAGATACGGGAAAACACCACCTCACTTGGAAACGCTCCGCCTTCGCAACTTCGACCACCAGAAGGTCAGCAACTCCAGCCATGCATCCGCCAACTACCCTGGTACCATCTCCCAAAATCTTGTTGAAGCCGATCAACTCCAAATGCCGCGGTGATCGATTTTACCAAGCCTATTAAAGACTAGGGTTACAAACAAGAATCCGTCACTGTTGCCTCCACCATGATTTGATCAACCTCCTACCAATTTTCCTATCATCTACGATCACTCCACTATCTACATTGAAGATCCTGACTTCTCCGACCATAGAGATCACCAGAAAATCCCAGTTTACGATTTCCAGTTAAAACAAGAACCGCCCATTCAAAACTTAACTAAACATTATGATTTTAGTCTTAAAATTCATGTTCTAGTTTAGGGATTTGGTTTATAATCCTGAATCCATGAATTACTAAATTTGAATTTTGACTTAGCTTAAGCATTTCTGTTGTTCATTATTCCCAAAGTCAATACAAACTTATTTCAACTTAAATAAATTTTAAACTCTACTTTATCAATAAACAAACAAAATTTTGTTTAAATACCAAATCCTATCAGTGATTTGATCAATAGAAAATGAATTTTGAAATAGACTAGACCCTGGAAACTAAGGAAAGAGAGATCTCTGATAAAACAAACATGCACAAGCATCTTTATGTCCATATATATATATATATATATATATATATATATAACAATGCATATATAACAAGCATACTTATTCCATATTTTAATCAGGCAACCAAAAGTCATATACTTAAATTTTTAGAAAAATTGTTACCCACCTTTTAAACAGAAGACAGAGCACCATTGTTTGAAAAACTTTTGACAGAGAAACTTTAAAACTTTTGATTTGAATGCTTCTTTGTTTTAAACTTGAGTTGCTTGAAAGTTTCTTTGATTTATAAACTTGCATGCATACTTGATCTTGCTTTAATTTGAAAATGCAGGCTTCAGATTTGAAGATGAACTACCGAGTTTTTGAAAATGCTTGACAGGGAATTGATATTGATTTTTGAAATAAGGATTTGTTTACAGGTTGATGAAAATCTTTGCAAACATGTTTTGAAAATGAACAACTGGTTTTAGAGGAAGTGATTGTAGATTTGTTTTAGAGATAATTAGTTTCAGCTGAGAAATTTTCTTAAGTTTAGAAATGGAAATGAGAAAAGAAAAAGAATGAAAGAAGGCAAGTGCTTACATAAGCTGAAATGATTTAAAAAAAATATAAATAAAAGGAAAAACAAACTAAATTTGATGACACTTGGCATCTCCCTTATTTAACTTGTTAACACATGTGCATAAATTGATTTACTAATTTACTTTTGTAACTTTACATGCAAAATGAATTTATAAATGTGAATAAAGCTTTTATTAATTAATTTCCTAATAAATAAATACTTATTTTAATGTATATAAATAAGAATCCTTTTTAAAGAAATAGAATAGAACAACCTATATTTATACAAAATCATTTATGTCATACTTTTAATCCAAAATCTACACACACACACATATATAACATTATTATTATTATTTGAAAATAACTCGTTTATCAAATTAAAATAATTTATAAAAGAAGTTATATCTCTATTTAAAATTACTTATTTTATCAAGCTATATTTAAAAAGAAATAAAACAAACTTATTGTTAATTAACTTAAATTTAAACTTAAGCTAAAATCATTTTAAACAACTTACACAAATTTAAACACTTACCTTAACAATTTAAAAGCTCATAGTTATTTATTAAATAGCTTTGAAAAGCTTATATTAATTTAATCAAATTTCCAAATTACTTAAAATATTAGAATTAGAAATTTTGCTTTATTTATTAAATTCCAAACCAAAGCTCTTCCATTTACAATATATACATATATACATATATATTATAAGTAGAAAATATTTTATTAGATTTTAAAAGATTAATTCACAAATTAATAATAAATTAAAAAAAGTATTAAATCAATTCAAATTTATTAACAAGATTATCAAATCAATTTAATTTTAATGCATATTAATATATTGATATTGCCCAAAATTCTGGGTCATCACACATAGGGTTAGCACCCCACGAGTGCGCATGCAACTCTATCCAAGAGTTACTTACAGATATGCATGTGGGAGTGATCCACTCGGCTAGTTTTTTTAGCTATTTATTTCCTATGGTACATGTAATAAGGATGTAAGACACTTCGAAAGGATATCTCTGATCCTTGTGCAGCAGATCGGAGTGGCATTGATTAGAGGAGATCTATGTCAAAATCCTACACAATTAGAGAACGTGCCTTAGTGATTATGATTATATACCTATTATTATTGTTATGTACACTCACATACACCGCAGCTATGTGATTATTTATATTTCACACCTTAGGCATTGTTATATTATCATTGGATTTTATAATAGAAATGGTTTGTTTATCGTAAGCTACCATGTTTATTTGGCAGTGTGGTGTTATGAGATACCCTTATTTTGAAAGGTTTCAGGATACAATAAGTCTATATGATTTGAGTTTCTCACGCTAGTTTACCAGACCGATTCGGGTGTTATTCTCTTACAATGCTTGTGTTAGCACGAGTATGTTTTCATATTTTGCTATGGTTCATTGGAGCTCTTAGCAAGGAGTTGGGTGATTTCCTACTATATTTTATTTCTACTGCATTAATTTTTTAGTATATATCACCATTTATGAGGACAAGTAGTTATAACTGTCTAGGCCGATCATAGGTGAGTTTACTCTGGTTTTTTTATGTATACAAAGATTTTCTTTTTGGAAAAGGCCTTTTGAGATATTATATTCTATCATTCCGCATGTGAGGTTTTGATATTGTGTTCTCTTATTTCTTTTTCTACTTCTTTTTCATTTTATTTTACCCTAACAATTCATTTTTATGACACTTTGGTGCTCCATGCGTTATTACCATGAATGTATCAGTGTCGACGTTTGGGAGTCGAAAAGGCTGATCATTAAATTTGATATCAAAGCTAAAGGTTAAGCAAGAACCTTCGCATTGGTGGGTATAACTCATTGATATTGGGTAATGGAATGCCTATTTATGAATTGAGTGAATATATACGAGAGTGCGTATTTGTTATTGTTACAAAAGCATTTTTTATTGTGTTGACTGGTTTGTAGATTGGCTTATGAATTCTGATCTATACATGTTGCTAGCGTTATTGATAAGGATCTCTAAAAATGTAGACATGGTAAACCAATACAGAATTATTTTTGAAATCGGTAAATGAAATAATTTTACTTTGGATTATATTTTATGCATACAAGAAAAAATTTCATAAATTAACATATTACGATGTGTTTGTTTGGTAAAAAATGAATATATTATACTATTATCATTTGTTATTTCATTAGTTTGCTCGACTAGTTTATGAGCAATTTTACCTTTTACTGCATGTGTTGGGTAGATAATAACTTGTGGGAACAATGATACAAACAACTTGTGAATTATGTTTCATAATTGGACTATAATGCGTTCGACGATAATGTTGGGTTAAAATTTTAATTTTACTAAAAGTTGATTACTATAGTCTTAACGGAAAAAACATATTCTGGAATAAACATTTATGTGATAGTTTTATGTAAGGAAGTGACTTATATAAATATGGATTAGGAGTATAGTTTATAAATAGAACATGATTTAGAATGAGAATTTGAGGACATAAATCCCGATGTTTTATAAGTTGGTTTTCTAAGGTTTTGGAAATAATACCAATATTATTCGAAAGTAAACATTTAGGAAATTGGTTTAAAGAACTGATACCATGCTACTTAGTGATATTCATGAAGTATTTGATAGCCTTTTGGAAATGATTTTGGTTAAGTCCGAAGGCATGGTTTGGATATACCGAACACACTTATGTTGCTGGAAAATAATTCTTGTGATTACTACAACGTCATCGGCATTTATTTTCAAGTTTCAAAGTAAGGGATGTTGTAGTTGCAATTTTTTACAGGGTTGTTTTGGTAAAACATATTATGATTTGAATACAAGAAGTGTGATTTGATACAAAAAAGTTATAAGTATATATATTTCAAAATGATTTGAAATAAGATCAGGTGTTTGATTCTTTAGATTTCAATTAAGTTATATTATGGACACATATATCTTATGCATTAGGACTGGATGGTCTATGCATTATTATTGATGTGTTTGGCTGGTAGATTTTCAATTTTTAAATTTAAATGGAATTTTCGATGATTTTGGATAGTGGGAACTTTGGAATTTGAATACAAAAAAATTTGAGGCTAAATGTTTTGTGAAAATATAAAGATAAGTTAATATAACACTTAAACTTAGAGATGGTAGAGTTTAAACAAGTTTTAAATTGATTGGATATTCACGTTAAGTAAAATGAATTGCATGTTTTAGTTAATGATCTAAGGTTGTAGGGACTATTATACGACTATGAACTTAAGTTATATAATGTTTAATAACTTGAAGTAAATTTTATGAAATGGTTCATAAGTGGTTTTAGTATTAAATGAGAAATACTTTAAGTGATAAATAAATGTGAATTAAAGTGGAAAATAATTGGTGTATTTAAAGAAACCAATTGAATAGAATACGTAAGTTGTATATAGATCATTTTATTCATATATCAGTTCTTGTCTGTTCGAGTACATGGATTTTGTGGTGATTTACACCTTTCATAGTTAGGATTTTTCACTTGATTCTCAACGAGGAACACTTAATACGGATTTTTGATATGGTCTTGAAGTTTCCAAACATAGTATATGGCTATGTGAGGAGAACAAAAGTTTCTAATCAAGGAACTAGGTCGAAGTCTGCACTAGAGAGATCAAATGAGATATACTAGTTCGGAAGTGAAATATATGTGATCGAGCTAGTGATCAAATTTGATATTGCATACGGATATATGTACATCATACGAGGTTTAAAAATATTTGTATACTATGTGTGTTGGCTTGTTGGGAGTTTGGGAAATGACTCTTCAAATTGTTTAGGGTGGCATAAGTTATTGATTGAGTAATACCAAAGGCTATTGAGAATACGCTTAGTAGATTATTTGTCATCCTTGTCCAATGAGGGAGTTTCTTAACTAAGGCAAACAGTGGGTTTGTTTGCTAGTAATTACAGTATAGTACAGTATTGTTATGTGATTGTTTCTATAGTTTCCAATGATTACAATATCATTGGATGTTGATGGGTGACTGCTGCCCATGTTGCTTGTGTTGGAATTTCATGGGCGAAACTCTTTTAAGTAGAAAGAATTTAACGACCCGGATTTTTGTATGGTTTATCATTAAATATTTGAGTCATTTAGATATTTAAATCTTAGAATTAATGTGAATAAAAATGATTTTGAAAGCTTATTTAAATTCCTTTTAAGTAAGAATGATAATAGAAAGCTATTAATTTAGAATTAAAAGTGATTAAAATCGTTGTACTAATACTTCATTTTAGCTAATGTGTGAAATTATCATTCCAGGGCATTGTCTCGGAATTTGATAAAATAAGAGCCATTGGATTCGCAAAAATGAATAGTTGTATGCCGATAAGTTTCGTGACAGTCGGACTTGTTGTGTGATCGTGCAGGCTCAAAACATATGATGAAAATAGAAGAGAATTAAATATATTATTATTTTTCCTATAAACACACATTAATCCTTAACCTAAATTTAAAATTCCTCTTTCTTCTTCCATTTGTTATCTTTGCTCCCACCACTTCCATCACTTCTTCAATTTTTTAGAGAGGTAGAGGCAACAGAATCGGACGCCGTTTGGTTCGTCGGCTTCTTTCAGCCTATAACATCGATATAGTATGTGTCATTGTGAGTGCAAAGGAATTTTGGTGTACTCGTCTTGAAGTAGCTGTGCTAGGGCTCAGGACTGGTGGTGGTTGAGGGACTGTGAGGAAAAATGGAGATTGGTGTTGCATTCCCCTCGTCGAAGTGCACCTTTAGTCGTGAGTTACTTGAACTCTGATCATTGAATTCAGATTGCGACTTTTGAGCCACAGTAAATGGAAGCAGCAGCCGCATTTTTATGGTGGAGGCCATAGGTTATTTCGATGGTGGGGTTAGACTCAAGGTGCGACGAGATATCGATTAGCGGCGGTTTGGGGATGATCGATGCTTCGATGAGAAATGCCGATCTTTGGTACAAACGGAATTGGATTTCGTCGATCGATGCTCCATATAGCCATATGGCCATGGTTGGGTAGAGCACGTTGTGTTCGAGAAGAGGAGATCTTTGGTACAAACGGAATTAGATTTCGTCGATCGATGCTCCATATAGCCATATATTCATGCAAGAATTTAGGCATGATATCTTTACGAAGATTTGGAAGAAAAAAGGCGAGAAGAGGGGTTATAAGGTGATTAAGTTTTAATTAAATTATTTAAGCTAATTAATCCAAGTTTTAATTCAAATTATTACATAAATCGTTTGGTCATATGAGGTCCGATCGAGGTGCCGTTTTCGTCATTGCCCTCGTGTCGAGATTATCTATGCATTGGAGTAGGATATGTCTGTTTCGGAGCTCGTGAGAATTTTAGTCTAAATCGAACGGCGTTCGAATTTGGACCATTCAAAAATGAAAAAGCATTAATTGGAACTTGGGTGAGTTTTACTCACTAGTTAATTGAATATTATAGGTATATAATTTTTGTCCTATTGAAGATATAAATTGTACAACGAACAATGTAAGTTATTACTTTCGGACACCACCTTGTTTTGTAAAACAGGTAAAAACATTATAAAGGAATATAATCTTTATTATCATCTATAACATGCATCATGGGCCAAACTACTCGTTTACATGTTTGATATTGCTTTGTGAAAAGTGATAGTGTTTTATGAATGTTTGAAATGGCGTAATCATTATAAACGTTCTTTGAAATCCCTGATATTTAATATATATTAAGTTGCATAGATTGTGGTAAATTGTGATACACACACAGAGATATATGTATTGGGTTATTCAACACATGTTTTGGTGCATTTGACATAAATAGGATTGGTTTGGACATTTTTGTTAAATTAGGAATGGAAAATGGGAAATATTAGGAGCTAAACGGTTGCGAGGATAGAATTTGAAATCATAGCAATCTACGATTTTAAAGCTAACACTGGAAGATATCCTAGTACTTCTTCATATTTATAATAATTACTGTTAGCACGCTTATTATCGAAAAACATAGAGGTTTAAATATATATCTGAAAATCATTTATGAATTTATAAAATGCTGGTTTTAAATTACAAAATAGGTTTTAAGTTGGGGTTTTAAACAAAAGGTTTTAAAATGTTACAAGTATTTTAAAAGTACAATTTTAGTGTATATATGGTTTTAAAACTTGTTAAAGATTATAATTGAGGAATTAAAAGCTTTTACGTTATAATATTTTACAAATGGTTTTTAGCACTTTATTAAATATCTTAGCTTTACAAATTAATGAGTATATGTATATGTGTGTGTGTGCATGTGTGTATATATATCTTTTTAAAGGTATTTTTGTATATTCAGAAGTTTTAAAAAAGAACTTCAGTATTTGTAAACGAATAAAAAAGTTTTGGGATTGTAACACTTATGTTATAATGGACTATTTTGTAAAATTGGTTAAAAAGGCACATTAGCTTGTTGAATAAGTGGAGATGTACTTAGTTAAAGGGATGTTTCAAAGTAAATGGAAAGTATAAAAGCGATTTTGGCATTAGTGGAACATTTATTTTCATCCATTTAACTATACTTTTAAAATGTGATTGGATCTTTAAAGTATTTAGTTTTAAAGGTAACGGAACAGTAAAGTGTTTTGGTGTATATCATAAAGATTCTGTTAGCACCATTTGTATTTAAACCCTTGGATAATATTTTAAACAAGTAAAATACTGCTAAATGAGTATGCAAAATACTTAGATCTTTAATAATGGAATTTTAAAGAGAATAGCGAGTATGAATTGGTTTTGGGTTTGTTATGACAATGTGTTAATAACATTCGCCTTTAGCCCATTTTGATTAGACTTACGAATGTAAATAGATCTTTAAAAAGTATGTTTTAAAGATAATAAAAAAAGAAATGTTTTTGGGTTTGTAGTGATAGTGTCCGAGTAATATTCGTCTTAAGGTCTTTGAAAGTGATTTGTGAATATACTTATACGGTTGAGATAAGTGTATGAATACTTTTGGGAAGTGTTGAAATGAATAGTGGCATTTTCAATTAAATAGCTAAGTTTAATTAATGAATGGAGTTTTATTTATAAAGGAGTTTACTAAGTAAAAATGAGTTTTACTAACAAAAGAGGAATTTATTTAATAAAGGAAGACTAATTAAAAAGAGGATTAGAAGTCGTTTATATGAATTGATCGTGCTTGTTTGTTCGATCATGCTTTGTGTGTTACTTGCTTATGGATAGTATACTGGTCTTTGTTTCCCATGTACAATTATTCTTATTGTTATTTGATTTGATGGAATATAGTCTGAAAATATCTAGAAACACGAGAATTATATGGTACAGTTATCTTCGGTGATACTATATTATACATATAAACTTGTTTTGCTCTTCTAGGACAATGATAAGGAAATCAGTATGCTTAAACAATTAGGAGGTGATCTCTACTCTTATTTATGTCTGTTTATTTCCCATAAACTAGGGTTGAGATTACTGGGAAATTGATCAATTGGTTTAGGAGCACCCATTAAGCAAAGGAGTATACTTATATGGGATGACTGGAAACCTAACCACTCCGAAACCATATACATGTTCTACACTTTGGAAGAGGTTCGTGATTGGTTAATGATTATTTCATGATGCTAGAATCTATATGGAGACTCGAGATCTGTTTGAGATGCTCGAACACATGTAGTCGTTCGTGATCCATTAGGATGTTGAATCTGTGTTTGATTCCGAGGCCAGTTGAGGTATGGGAATCAATGTGTGATTTCGAGATCTATTAAGGAATTCATATTTGATTTCGAGATGTTTTGAGATAAAGGAATCTATATGTGCTTCGAGATTTGTACAAGTTGGAGCTCCTGTGGATGATCTGTTTGAGTGGTGAGTTATGTGCCAGAAGGCCGTATATAGCTTACCAATGGAAATGACAAAAACCAAAGATAGGATGCATAGCCATAGGGTTAGTGTGACGACTGCCCATGACTCCCGCACGGAAACAAGGGAATGGTGCGCTGAAGGTGTGCCAGGCAGCCATGGGTGACCGACAAGGTAGAATAAACATCGCAAAATCTATCGTACAACTCACAGCGCATGGATAAAATACAATAGAGAAATATAATATAGTGAAGCTCCATAGAACAGAACACCATCATATAAGCATCATAGTAGTTTTATACAAACATATGAATCATCCATACATCAAAGCCTCACTACAAAACACTCAAACAAATACAGAAGCGGAACACCCAGTACATATAATAAGAAATAATATGCAAAAGCCTCCTGCTCGTCTTCGTCGTCATCAGCGTAGACCTCCATGAACAGCACCTGTCACCTGCTATCTGCTCATCCCAACATGGATGAACAGCCCAAGGTAATAAGAGAAGACATAAAACCTTGAGTCAGACAAAGTCTTAGTGAGCAGTAAATCAACTATCAAACATACCAAAAGAGCATAAGGGATAAAAGGAATAGGAATCAAACCATCCCACTCCACCTCTTTCTACAGTGATAGCCCCAGACACACACTAAGGAGAAGCAAGCATAACATAGCAGATAATTAGGGTAAAGCAATAATCACTCGAGTCAAGGTCGATGTTTTCCAAATACAAACCCCCAAGGCCTAAACCAAGATCAGATAAGCACCCAGAAAACACCGCTCTTGAGACCGAATGATGATACAACCAAACGTCTAAACATCCATGACACTGGCTATCACTGTTATCATTGCCTTGATTTCACCGTTAGTTGAATGACCACCTGTCAAGGGCTAATGGTAACCCCGGTTCTAGACATAACTCCGCACGTCGTCGCAGCCCGTGCCTAGGAATTTTCGCAACTACCCAGAGTACTAGCACGTCGTCGCAGCCCGTGCTTGGAACGTCGTCGCAGCCCGTTCCAACGTACTCTTGCTTTGAGCATGCTAGAACCTTCAACAACGATGAGATCTCAGCCTCCTAGTCATCCTCCTTGACGACTATTTCCATACTAGCTCAAGCGCCTCTCAAGCTAACCATTATCATCAACCCGGATCGCATCACCGAGTTATCAACATAGCTTCGCACGTCGTCGCAGCCCGTGCTTGGAACGTCATCATGACCCGTCCCATCTCATCATCATGCTTTGCCTCCTCGCATCATGGCAAAGTCCATCTCAATACCATGCTTTGCCTCCTCGCATCATGGCAAAGTCCATCTCAACATCATCTAATCCATACATATGGGCTTCAACATCCGCTTCATATGCCACAAGCAGCTTCACCATTCAAGAGCCTTTCCACTTAGCTTTTGAATCATCTTCGACCATCTTGTCTAGATCTAACTATCAATAAACTTAACATACATAACAATCAATCAAATCAATCATTAGCTTAAGCAATAAAGTAATCAAATATGGTCTAAGTAGGCATTTATAACTACAATGGCAATTTCGTAAATAAATGAGCATAGATATAACATACATGAATCATGGGTTTTTAGCATAGATCTAACAAATATAAATCATGGGTTTTGTCTCTACAACTTGATGAATGAACTTGCAAAAGTAAACATCTTTATAAGTAATGGATCTACACTTGAATCTAAGGAAAAATGCATAAAACCACTTTCTACAACACTCCAACAAACCACCAAACCAATATACTCCTTTGGGTCCGCGTGAGAGATAACCACCACTCACCAAATCACCCAAACACTTCAAAAACTATCAACTTCAGCTGGACAGCGAAGATTCAAGCTTGATTCGTCGAAATCCCGCTTGAAACGATGAAATCTAGCTTCGTTGGATGAAGATCCTCAACTTTGGCTCTTGGATCTTCAATCTCGATCTTCGATCTTGGATGGAGTTAGAACTAGATTGGAATGGAGAAAAGGAGATGAAGAAATGTTGTAGTCGAGCTCTCAAAATGGCAGCACTTCGTCGCTTCAAAAACTGGTGCGAAAAAGTGAGCCAAAGCCCTCTATTTATAGGCAGAAAATCCCCTGACTCGATCGTCCTTAAGTCGTCCCCCTCTGACTCGCCGCCGACTTATCCATGAGTCGTCCACGACTCAAGCTAACCTACCGACACATGCTCAACACAGATACGCACACGGCAGCACTAACTTTAAGTCGCTCACGCGACTTAACCCAAGGCCGACCCAACTAAGACACTAACGGCCTAACTCAACCCCGAGTCACATTCTGCCGACCCAACGACTTATCTACCACACGACTCAACTATGCTACGACTTACGACTTAGTAAGGCTATACGACCTAAGACACACACGACTCAACTATGCTACGACTTATCTCGCCTACAACTCAACTAAGGCGCGACTCAACACAACAACGCTCACGCGACCTAACGCCCAGCCTAAGTTCCAACGACTTACGACTCAAGACCCTGCCGACTCAACTACCCACGACCTAAGCCTTAACCCCTTAAGCCGCTAACCCATGAGTCGGCATCCCTTAAGCCGTTGGTTCCTTAAGTCGCTCCACCTATAGGTCGGTCAGGTTTTTCCTAAGTCGCTATACCTTAAGTCGGCAACATCACTAAGTCACAACCTACTGAGTCGCGTACTATCTTAACTCGGCCAAACACTATAAGCCGTGACTCGCACAACCCTTAAGCCACTACCTTTCTTAACTTGCTAACATGCTAACTCGTTAGCTATGCTAACTCATTAACCCACTAGCTCGCACACGACCTATCCCTTAACTCGTGCAACCGAGTTAACTTCCCATACGACTTAGGCTAAGGAGAACATAAACAACACTAATGACATGGGAATTCTACGATGTCGACACGTAAAATACGGGTCGTTACATTTTCTCCCCCTTAGGAATTTCGCTCCCTAAATTCCAAGCAAACAACAATAATCAAAACTATTCTGCATGCCTACCATCCATAACAATCAACAAACCATGCATCCAATTTCTAGCCTAGCATGCAGAATTCTAAGATTAGAACAAGTTACAAATTCATGAGATGTCATGACACCTTAGGGCCATACCTCGAAGAGTTCAGGATGAGCTGCCTTCATCCTCTCTTCCTCCTCCCACGTACAGTCGTTAACATCATCACTCCATTGTAGCTTGAGCAACGTAATCGTCTTCCTCCTAAGCTGTTTCGTGTCGGTTTCAACAACACGAAGCGGCTTACGAGGTCTCGTAACAACCGAATCAACTTCTAAATCTTTATAGCTATCAGCAGAAACCACCGTATTCGAGTCATGCACATACTTCCGTAGATAAGATACATGAAAAACATTGTGCACAACCGCCATCTTTTCTTGTAACTCCAATCTATAAGCGAGCCTTCCAATTCGCTCGATAATTGGGAATGGTCCAACAAATCTCGGAGTTAATTTTCCTTTCTTCCCGAATCTAATAACATTCTTCAGAGGAGAAATCTTCACAAAAACCATATCACCTACGTCGAATTCCAATTCCTTACGACGCTTATCGGCATAACTTTTCTGACGATCTTGGGCTGCCTTCATTCGTCGCCGAATGACCTCTATGCAATCCGTAGTCTGTCGAATCATCTCTGGCCCAAGTATCAGCTTTTCTCCTGTTTCCAACCAACATGTCGGAGAGTTACACGGCCTTCCATACAATGCTTCATACGGTGCCATACCAATACTTGACTGATAACTGTTATTATATGCAAATTCCACCAAATGAAGGTGATCTTCCCATGATCCCCCGAAATCCAAAACACAAGCGCTGAGAAGATCTTCCAAAACCCGGTTAACTCTCTCAGTCTGACCATCTGTTTGAGGGTGATAAGCTGTACTCAAACACAACTCAGTTCCCAAAACCTCCTGGAAGCTCTTCCAAAATCCACTAGTGAACAAAGGATCTCGGTCGCTCACTATACTCTTCGGAACACCATGGAATCGAACTATCCACTTAACAAAAAGCTCAGCCAACTTCGATGCAGTCCTAGTTGATCGAACAGGAATGAACCTTGCACTCTTAGTCAAACGATCTACGATGACCCAAATCCCTTCATTCCCTGCCCTGGTTCTAGGTAGGCCATCGATAAAATCCATCGATATTTGCTCCCACTTCTATGTAGGAACTTCCAATGGCTGAAGCAATCCATTAGGCTTCTTCTGCTCGGCTTTTACCAACTGGCAGTTCATACACTTGGAAATAAAATTTCCAACATCCTTCTTCATACCTTTCCAATAATAGGTTCTCTTCATATCCCGATACATCTTATTTCCACCCGGATGAATCGTCAACTTCGAGTGATGACTTTCCCTCAGAACTTCATCTCTCAATCCATCTACATCGGGAACAACCAGTCGTCCTTGCTTTCGAAGCCAACCTTCTCGATCGACCTCGAATCCTTTATCCTTCTCTGGGTCCAATCCAGATTCCAAATCACAAATAATCTTGACAAGCTTATCGTCTCGCTTTTGGCTCTCGCCAATCCTCTCCATAAGGGTAGGTCTTATTGATAAGTTTGCCAACATTTCAGGTTCCAATTCACATCTAGGCCTGAAGTCAAACCCAGCCAAATACTCGAGACTCTTCCATTCCGAAAACATGGCTCCCAAACCTGCATGCGTTCGACTTAACGCATCTGCTACTGCGTTACCTTTTCCCGGAGTATAGGCTATACCAAAATCATACGATGCTAAAAACTCTAGCCACCGTTGATGTCGGAGATTCAAATCCTTTTGGGAGAACAGATACTTCAACGACTTATGATCCGTAAACAACTCGAATCGAACTCCCAATAGGTAATGTCTCCACATCTTCAAAGCAAAAACAATCACCGCTAACTCCAAATCATGAGTCGGGTAATTCCTTTCATGCGGCTTCAGTTGTCGACTAGCATACGCAACAACTTTATCCTTCAGCATTAGCACTGCTCCAAGTCCAGTACCACATGCATCGGTGTAAACCACCATCTCATCATTCCCACTTGGAATAGTCAAAATAGGAGCACTTGTTAGTCGCTCTTTTAGGATTACGAAAGCTTGCTCACACTTATCATCCCATCTGAACACTTGGTTCTTTTTCGTCAATCCTGTTAACGGTGCAGCTATCTTGGAAAAATCTTTGATAAACCGACGATAATATCCTGCTAATCCAAGAAAACTTCTCACATCAAATGCATTCTTAGGTCTAATCCAATCCTGGATCACTGCCACCTTAGCAGGATCAACCGCTATTCCATTTCCAGAAATAACATGGCCTAAGAACCTCACTTCACTCTTCCAGAAGTGACACTTCGAAAACTTAGCCTTCAATTGATGTTTCCGCAAGATTTCCAAAACAATACTCAAGTGCGTCTTGTGCTCTTCTTCAGTTCTGGAATAAATCAGAATATCATCCACGAACACAACCACGAACTTATTCAACTGATCTCTGAACACTCTATTCATAAGATCCACAAAATATGCTGGTGCGTTAGTCAATCCAAACGGCATTACCAGCCACTCATAAAAACCGGATGGTGTCCTAAAAGCAGTCTTCGGCACACTATCCTTAGCCACTCTCAACTGGTGAAATCCCGTTGCCAAATCCATCTGAGAAAACACCTTAGCCTCGTGAAGCTGATCAAACAGGTCATCTATTCTCGGCAATGGATACTTGTTCATCTTAGTCACCTTATTCAGCTCACGATAATCCACACACAACCTCAACGATCCATCCGCTTTAGTTGCGAACACAACTGGTGCACCCCATTCGGACACACTACGCCGAATGAATCATTTCTGTAAAAGGTCATCAACTTGCACCTTCAACTCTTGCTGCTCACTAGGCGCCATCCGCCTAAGAGGCATCACAACAGGTCTGGCTCCCTCAACTAGATCGATACGAAACTCGATCTCCCTATGCGGCGGTAACCCTTTGACTTCGTCAAAGACGTCCTCCAATCCATTCACAATATGCACCGATGACAATCCATCCCGTGGAACAACCAGCGAATACATGAAGCTCATGAAGACGCCTTCTTCATGCTTACATCGTATCACAACCTTTCGCCCTTCCACATTCCCGACTGTCACCTCCAGCCTCTCACAATCAATCCTTGCCGCATACTTCCTAAGCCAGTCCATACCCAAAATAATTCCGAACCCCGCAAAGTTCAGAACAAAGCAATCACAAACAAACGAGCAATCATGACTCAACACAACTAGACCACGGCATATCATACACAAATATGATGAACCCCCAACTGGATTTGTCACAACCAATGGCCTATCAACAATATCCGGTTTCAAACCTAACCGGCCTACCAAATCATCACAAATAAAAGAATGCTACGCTCCAGTATCAAACAACACTCTAACTGGAACACCACAAATGGAAAGAGTACCTTGAACCACCACACTCTTCCCCTTCTCTTCAGCAGTAGGAGCTTTTGAAGACGACGGCACAGCTCCCATAGCATAAGCTTGCACAATCTGCCTATCCCTCCTTGGTTCCGGACAATCCCTCTTAAAATGCCCTGGCTTATCACAGTTGTGGCACTTCGCCGGTGCCCTAGGATTCTTACAATTCTTGGAAAGATGGCCCTTCTGCTGGCAATTGTAGCAAGTCACTTCGCCCTTCGGCTTCTTCTGGCCATCCTTACCCTTCTGTTGCTGCTGCTTCCTCTTCTTGTTTCCACCCTGCTGTGGTTTAGACTCTTACTTGGTCACAACAACAACAGAACTCTCCCTAGGAAACAAACTCTCATGCCTGAGAGCTTTTTCCACAAGCTTCTCAAACGGATCGTCTAAGTGATCCACCAACTGCCTCCCAAGATAAGCGTCCAAACCGGTCACAAACTTCTCATTCTTCTGATAGGGAGAATCAATATACGATCGAGCATACTTGGACAAAGCCTAAAACTCAAAAACATACTCAAGAACCGATCTCCCACCTTGCTTGAGCTCTACAAACTTCTTAAACAAGACAGATTTCTGAGCCGTAGAGATGAACTTAGCTTCAAATCTGACTTGGAATTGCTCCCAAATAATCTCCTCCTCCGGAGTATCAATGGTGATAGAATTCCACCAATCCGAAGCTCTTCCTTGAAGCTGCCTTGATGCAAGCTTCCTCTTAGTTGCATTCTCGATTCCCAAATCACCAAAAATCCTTCTACAAGCATCAATCCATCTCTCAACTTCTATGGTTGATTCTGTCCCTAAGAAAACTTTCCCTCCAAGAGCAGTATAGTCTTTACACAACTCAGCAAAATCCACTGGTCTTGGAGCTTGAACTTGAACTCCAACATCTACTGACGGTCCTGAAGCTGGTATCCTCCTCATGATCGAAGTCATCATGGCCTCAAACATAGAAGCATAATCAAAAGCTTCCCTAGCAGCACGGCTTTCCCTCGTAGCTTGTCTCTCACTTCGACTCATCCTTAATATCTGTAAAAAGAATGATTAGAACACCTTAAGAAACAACTGCATAAGGAGTTCAAATCCTTCTAAGCTACTATATTATATATAGTAATCATCCATCAAAATACAATTACGTCTCTCATACGTAGTTACGTCAGCGAGCGTTGGCTAAAATCGATTAACCAAAGCTCTGATACCAAATTTGAAGACCGCCCATGACTCCCGCACGGATACAAGGGAATGGTGCGCTGAAGGTGTGCCAGGCAGCCATGCGTGACCGGCAAGGTAGAATAAACATCGCAGAATCTATCGTACAACTCACAGCGCATGGATAAAATACAATAGAGAAATATAATATAGTGAAGCTCCATAGAACAGAACACCATCATATAAGCATCATAGTAGTTTTATACAAACATATGAATCATCCATACATCAAAGCCTCACTACAAAACACTCAAACAAATACAGCAGCGGAACACCCAGTACATATAATAAGAAATAATATGCAAAAGCCTCCTGCTCGTCTTCGTCGTCATCAGCGTAGACCTCCATGAACAGCACCTGTCACCTGCTACCTAGTCTGCTCATCCCAACATGGATGAACAGCCCAAGGTAATAAGAGAAGACATAAAACCTTGAGTCAGACAAAGTCTTAGTGAGCAGTAAATCAACTATCAAACATACCAAAAGAGCATAAGGGATAAAAGGAATAGGAATCAAACCATCCCACTCCACCTCTTTCTACAGTGATAGCCCCAGACACACACTAAGGAGAAGCAAGCATAACATAGCAGATAATTAGGGTAAAGCAATAATCACTCGAGTCAAGGTCGATGTTTTCCAAATACAAACCCCCAAGGCCTAAACCAAGATCAGATAAGCACCCAGAAAACACCGCTCTTGAGACCGAATGATGAAACAACCAAACGTCTAAACATCCATGACACTGGCTATCACTGTTATCATTGCCTTGATTTCACCGTTAGTTGAATGACCACCTGTCAAGGGCTAATGATGACCCCGGTTCTAGACATAACTCCGCATGTCGTCGCAGCCCGTGCCTAGGAATTTTCGCAACTACCCAGAGTACTAGCACGTCGTCGCAGCCCGTGCTTGGAACGTCGTCGCAGCCCGTTCCAACATACTCTTGCTTTGAGCATGCTAGAACCTTCAACAACGATGAGATCTCAGCCTCCTAGTCATCCTCCTTGACGACTATTTCCATACTAGCTCAAGCGCCTCTCAAGCTAACCATTATCATCAACCCGGATCGCATCACCGAGTTATCAACATAGCTTCGCACGTCGTCGCAGCCCGTGCTTGGAACGTCATCATGACCCGTCCCATCTCATCATCATGCTTTGCCTCCTCGCATCATGGCAAAGTCCATCTCAATACCATGCTTTGCCTCCTCGCATCATGGCAAAGTCCATCTCAACATCGTCTAATCCATACATATGAGCTTCAACATCCGCTTCATATGCCACAAGCAGCTTTCACCGTTCAAGAGCCTTTCCACTTAGCTTTTGAATCATCTTCGACCATCTTGTCTAGATCTAACTATCAATAAACTTAACATACATAACAATCAATCAAATCAATCATTAGCTTAAGCAATAAAGTAATCAAATATGGTCTAAGTAGGCATTTATAACTACAATGGCAATTTCGTAAATAAATGAGCATAGATATAACATACATGAATCATGGGTTTTTAGCATAGATCTAATAAATATAAATCATGGGTTTTGTCTCTACAACTTGATGAATGAACTTGCAAAAGTAAACATCTTTATAAGTAATGGATCTACACTTGAATCTAAGGAAAAATGCATAAAACCACTTTCTACTACACTCCAACAAACCACCAAACCAATATACTCCTTTGGGTCCGCGTGAGAGATAACCACCACTCACCAAATCACCCAAACACTTCAAAAACTATCAACTTCAGATCTGGACAGCGAAGATTCAAGCTTGATTCGTCGAAATCCCGCTTGAAACGATGAAATCTAGCTTCGTTGGATGAAGATCCTCAACTTTGGATCTTGGATCTTCAATCTCGATCTTCGATCTTGGATGGATGTTAGAACTAGATTGGAATGGAGAAAAGGAGATGAAGAAATGTTGTAGTCGAGCTCTCAAAATGGCAGCACTTCGTCGCTTCAAAAACTGGTGCGAAAAGTGAGCCAAAGCCCTCTATTTATAGGCAGAAAATCCCCTGACTCGGCCGTCCTTAAGTCGTCCCCCTCTGACTCGCCGCCGACTTATCCATGAGTCGTCCACGACTCAAGCTAACCTACCGACACATGCTCAACACAAATACGCACACGGCAGCACTAACTCTAAGTCGCTCACGCGACTTAACCCAAGGCCGACCCAACTAAGACACTAACGGCCTAACTCAACCCCGAGTCACATTCTGCCGACCCAACGACTTATCTACCACACGACTCAACTATGCTACGACTTACGACTTAGTAGGGCTATACGACCTAAGACACACACGACTCAACTATGCTACGACTTATCTCGCCTACAACTCAACTAAGGCGCGACTCAACACAACAACGCTCACGCGACCTAACGCCCAGCCTAAGTTCCAACGACTTACGACTCAAGACCCTGCCGACTCAACTACCCACGACCTAAGCCTTAACCCCTTAAGCCGCTAACCCATGAGTCGGCATCCCTTAAGTCGTTGGTTCCTTAAGTCGCTCCACCTATAGGTCGGTCAGGTTTTTCCTAAGTCGCTATACCTTAAGTCGGCAACATCACTAAGTCGCAACCTACTGAGTCGCATACTATCTTAACTCGGCCAAACACTATAAGCCGTGACTCGCACAACCCTTAAGCCACTACCTTTCTTAACTTGCTAACATGCTAACTCGTTAGCTATGCTAACTCATTAACCCACTAGCTCGCACACGACCTATCCCTTAACTCGTGCAACCGAGTTAACTTCCCATACGACTTAGGCTAAGGAGAACATAAACAACACTAATGAGATGGGAATTCTACGATGTCGACACGTAAAATACGGGTCGTTACAGTTAGCAACCCACAAGGGTGCATGGGAGTTTTTCTAGAGTTACTTATAGAAATGCATGCGGGATTTACTATGGTACACTATGGCTACAAAGATAGGATGCATAGCCATACAGTTAGCAACCCCCAAGGGTGCATAGTGTGGCTAGCTATGTATTTCCTATGGTACACTCACTGGGGATTTACGATGTTTAGAAGGTATACCTTTGATCGTGGTGTAGTAGATCAGAATCGACTTTGATTTGAGGAGATCTACGTGGAAATCTTACAAAATTTAGGAACATGCCTTAGAGGTTATGATTGTATACGTATTATCATTGTGATGTACACCCACTTACGTCTTAGCTATGTGATTATTTATATTTCACACCTTAGACACTATTATCTTATCACTGGATTTTATAATAGAAATGGTTTGGTTATCTTAAAGTAAAAGCCCATCTGTGTTTAATTGGTGTCATGGTCTTATGAGATACCCTTATTTTTAAGAGTTTTAGGATAAAATAAATCCATATGATTTGAGTTTCTCATGCTGGTTTACTAGACTAATCAAGATGTTATTCTCTTATAGTGCTCGAGTCAACTCGAGTATGTTTCCAGATTTTGACATGGTTTATTGAAGCTCATGGAGAGGAGCTGGATGATTTCCTACCGTATTTTATTTCCACGGCAGTACTTGTTTTATATCTATCAACATTTGTGAGGATAGGTAATTATAACAGTCCAGGCCGATAATGGATGAGTTTACTCTGGTTTATGTATGTATATAAAGGTTTTCTTTTTGGTAAAGACCTTTTGAGATATTATGTATTACCATTCTGCATGTGAGATTTTGATATTGTATTCTCTTGTTTCTTGTTATATTTTTTTTCTTTTTGTTTTGCCTTAACAATTCCCTTTTTCATCACTTGGGTGCTTAGCACATGAATTTGTGGATGTATTGTTGTCGACATACGATAGTTGGAATATAGCGAGCAACGTTGCTATGAATAATACCGTAAATTCGAATTGTGAAAGTAATGCAACAGATTCACCATTCGATGTGCTTAAGTTGATTTATATTTTTACTCACAAAATTATTACATAGTATAACTTTATGCTCTAGTATGTATGTATTGAAAAATAAAATTCAAAATAATGATTTAGAGTAAACCGTCTAGATATAATAACCAAAGTGTCACAAAGTCAGTTGGAGCAAAATCGATTTTATGAGTTTTCGGATACGATCAAAGGTTGGATATAAAAGTAACATTCAGAAAGCATCAAAATTGATGAAATGTTTTAATCAAAATATCAAATAATTTGGTTGTGAATTAAAATGCAAAGTAAGCATGTGCTCATAAGAAAGAGCGTTAAAAGGTATATCGATATTTTTGAACTATAAATAAATAACATATTGCTAATTTTAAACAGTGTACTTTGTTAAAATCACCTTAGTTGTTTTAATACTCAATTTTAGATTTTTCAATGATGTGTTTTATAGTAATTTTAGAAAATACTGGGAATGTCCCAAATGATATACAAGGTTATCTTATTAAAATTTTTAATACGAAACATGTAATATTGATTCCTTTTGTATTAGCAATAGAAATAATCATACATGTTATATTATCTACGATATTGTGATTTGTTTGTGTATTTGATAATTGAAGAAAATATCAAATCCAAATTGATAACATTAAATGGTTGTTTGAGTTTTTCTCATGTATTTATGAAACACCAGAGAATTGTGTACAAAAACAACAAACCCCATATGAAGGTGTGTTCGCACTCGAATTTTCATAAATGTTATTCAGTATAATATGTCAATAATAAATTCAAGTTAAAAATATTTAAGTTGGAAATGTTTCAAGTGAAAGACTATAGCTGATTCAATGAAAAAGCTAAGTACATTACTATGAGTAGCACCACAATAAAAATGTTTTATGTAATTATAAATGCACAAATTTATAACTAAGCCGAGGTTGATTCTGAATGCTAAGAAATGTTATATGATAATAATGTCATATCATGGTTCATAACATAACTTAAAACGCACTAGAATTCGAGAGACATACTCTGAGTTCCTCCACATAAAAAAGGTAGTATACCAACATGGAGAGAGTTGATTGATAGAGTAGAAAATATAATCATAATAGCATATCTATTTACTAAGGGATTGGCCCAATTAGTTTTGAGAAAACTAATTATAGAAGTTGGAGCGAGATTCCATAATTGACCCTAAATGCAAGTGGGAGATTTATAGAATTAGGGGTATACCCTACGGACAATTTTGTAATTTGTTACATATATCTACCTTGATAACCAATCTTGTTCGAAATAAAAAGGTGTTTTCTTTATATTATATATCTAGTATAATGTGTTATATTAATTTAATTTAAACTACATTTAACAGAAAATTCATATATGGTATGTTTTGTGACAATAGTTACGAAATATAGTAACCGTAAGTAATTTATCACAATGAAAATGAATATACCATTTTAAATGTTCCTAGTCAAGAGGCATCGAGACTAGATATCAATTTATCCATTGAGACTAGAATATGTGATGCTTTGCAAATTTTGGCAGTGTATATTGTTGACTGCTGGGGCACAAAAGGTTGACATACTGATAGTTATTGGATAACTATGGAACAAATCACTCGATAGTTTTCTGTTGTTTAATATAATTAAGGTCAAATAGAAAATATCAATGCGACTGATTTACACATTCCACTTGACTTAAGAATTCTATTGATTTTTAATGTGGAAGCTCTGCTTTGATTACAGCTAAATCGTGGCGTGCATCCATCGAACGACTAAAGATTGGTCGAGGAAGCGTTGGAAGTGAAACATTATTCAAGAGAGGATTTTTTGCCTTAATTAAATGAGGTTGGTATCATGGTCAACTAAAGTCAACTCAAAATCATAGTCTCTAGTAAGAGCATTTTGGTTAATAATAATTTTTATTATTGAACCAAGTACTTTGTGTTTGGAGTATATAATTGGATAGGGATGACATTAAATTTTTGTCTATTACCAAATTCCATAAGTCCAAAGCGATATCGAATTGATGAAGAGAATTAGTGTAAACAATTGTAACTAATGGGTAACGATTATAATAAGTAAAATTGGGTTTCGCCAAAGGATGAATAAGCGATAAATGTCACACCACTAGCTAAGGCGACTTGTGAAAGTTTATATTTTAATTGTTCAGTATCAATCACTGATTGAATTTACACCTTTGAGTCGCACAACTGAAATGATGGATATTTCGAATTAACCACACAATCTAGTTAACTTTTAATTGTTAAAAATTAACTAAACTTATTAATATTTAAGTAATAATTTTAATCCAATTTATCGGATTCTATTAGTTTTTAGTAAAGTGCATATATAGAATTTAGAAACGCGCGTCTCGATATACGATATCAGTACATTGTTTAAATTTGATTCAAACAAACAAATATTGAAATGGATTTTAGATAGATTAAAAAATTAATATTTGTGAAATACTAATTGATGAAAAATATCTCTTATTTAATTTTTTTTATTTTCACTAGTATTTAATAATGTGCATATATAAAAGGTTATACATGCACACATTGGTATAGGATACCGATGGGAAATTTAAATTTAATTTAAATGGAAATAATACTAATTGGATTTCGAAAATCTTTTGAACCCACATACCTACACGATAGGTGGCTATGATGTAGAGAAGGGAAGGTGTTTTTTAAAATTAAAATGAAGGAGCAATCTTAATAAAAGGGTAAAAATAAACCATATATTGATTACACATTTATTTCCTCATTTAATCAGATTTCTATACATCCATTTTTCTTCCTTACATGAGAAATTTCAAGGCTGAATATTATAATGGTGGAAAAGACATCAAAACTTCAAAATTTAATCAAAAAATATTAGATAAAGAATGGGTGGTTGTCTCTTGATTACTGTAGATCAAGTGAGTGTTAAATCAGATCTAGGAATTGTTCTATCATTCAAGGTGTTTTTACAGACTTCATGTAATGACCCAGAATTTCGAACATTTCCTATTTAAATATTTGAACTATTTAAATATTTAAATACCGAATCTGATGTGATTAAATTGATTTAATAACCTTATTAACCCACTTTTAAATAATAACTAATAAAAGAAAGCTTGTTTTAGAAAAATATTTACAAAAATAAATAGTTTGAAGAAATATCGATAACGTGACCAAAAGTTGTTTTATCGATAAATCATCCTGAAACATGTGAAATTATCATCATAGGGAACATTCTTGAATTGAGACGAAACTAGCGTCATCAGAACAGAAAAATAAGACGATGTGTTTAGATGAGTTTTGTACCGATCCGACATCTCATGTGATCGTACGAGCTCGAAACACATTGCGATTTATTTAAGAAAATTAAACATAATACATAATTTATTATATAAACATCCTCCTACACAACACTTCTTCTCAAAACCTCTCCTCTCTCTCTTTCTTTTTTCTTAATAGTAAACACAAAATAAATTTAGGCATCTCTTTCATTCTATTAAATTAGTAGCTACAAACATTGATCAAAGATGGCGTTAAATCCGTTGCACTAGGGATGGATAGGGTGGAATGAACCACAATTCCGTACATTTTAAGTTGACAATAAACCACACATGTCCAATCCAATTTGAATGAAAAAGCTGATAGCGTAACTACCCGTAAAATTTCGATAATTAAATTTGTTAATTTAATATATCTTGTTATTTAATATTGGAAGAAATAAAAAGTTATAAGGTAATAATGTTAATGCAAGTTGATAAATAAGTAATTTATTGCAGTCCCAATTAATTGAAACAATTGTAAGGTCATAATTGTTTGTACTTAGTAAATTGGGAAATAAATTTCAATAAGTGTAATTAATATTATGTTAATGTAAATTAAGGTAATATTTGAAAATAGTGTCAATTCCGTTTATAATATGACAATTGGTTGATTTAAAGAATGGAAACCAAGATTTATTAAATTAAATTATAGTAATTGGATTAACTGTAATTAAATGAAATTAAATATCCAAATGTTATGTTAATTGGAATTAAGATGGAATTTGAGAATATTAATGTAATAGATCATGAATCCAATGTTAATTGCATCCATTTGACAACAATGAATTGAATAATAGAATAAAAAGTAAATTAAATGAAATTATTTGAAATTTAATTTATAACTCTGAATTTAAAGAAATTGAGGTCAACACTGAAATTGATAAATTAACCGACTCTAAATTGACATCAAAATTTATTTAAATTAGTGTAAATGATTAAGAAATTTAAAAACGATAAAAGTTGTTAATTATAGAATCAAAAATAAAAATTCGATTTAATTAATTAATTATTAATTTATTTAATATATGTAAAAATAGCCATTTTAGCCATTGACTCGAATTTCGACGAAACTAATTTCATCTGATCCGTGACGGTGAATTATAATAGGATTTCAAGTTTCATAGCGATCAGACTTGTCGTTTGATCGTACGGGCTCGAAATGCCCAAAAATAAATTAAATTGAAATCAATTGAAATCAATTTGGAATAAATTAATTTTAGCATAACTTCTTCATACGATGGAATTTGGACCTGAAACCCGTTCCATTAATTTTAAAATATTCTAAAACATCCATTTTGATATATGGGTTGATCCATTTTCGCTCCGGAGTTGAAACGGGCTTTTGGGCCAGTGTCGTACGACTATCCAAAGCTATCATATACATTCCTCTGATTCTCAGCTTTACCTATATATATATATCCTCTTGTAAACTCTAACAGCCTTTCTATTTCTCATTTCTGTACATACAGAAATTTCTGTTCCTCCTCTTTCCAATGGCTGAAAACCCTAAAACTCCTCAGTTCAATTCCAATCCAAATTTCAACTTCAAAATTTAAACTCCACAAATTATATCAAATTATATATCCATTTTAAGCTCTCAACAAGCGTATCTCAGATATGTAATTCGTTTTTCAAATTAAACCTATTGCTGTCCAAAAATGGATGAATTATTCACGGCCATTCATATGTGGTTGTTGATTCGGACGGTGGATCTTCGTCCTGGGTTCGATCGGGTTGTATGGGGTTGAAGAGGAGGTAGAGGCAAGGTGATCTGGCTATTAGCATCTCGTCTTTGCCGATGTTGCCCAAAATCGAGTGGGTTGTCGGCGTCAGCCATTCGTGATCGGTCAGGCAGAGGGGGGTAGCGCGTAGTGCCCGAGGTCGGTTGGAGGTGTCAGGGTCGTTGGTGGTGCCTGATTTGGTCGTAGGCGCGTGGTTAGGCGGCGACAGGTCGAAGTTGGTGGTGGCTCTGACATCTTCGTATGCGAATTAGGGTAAATGATGGGTGCTGATGTGTGTAAGAGAGAGGTGTACGGGTATTTCTTTAATCTATTTTTTTTTATCGTTTAGGCTTCTAATCTTAATAACTTTGCATACGAGGTCCGTTTCACGTACGGTTTTCTCTATTAAGATCGTATCGAAATTCTGGTCATTTTGAAGCTGGTTTGGACAATTTGGAGAATGTTCAAATTTTGGGTGTAAATTGGATTTAAATTCAATTTAAATTCAAAAGGTGAGTGTTTTAACCGACTCACAACTTCTAAATTTTCATTTGTTTGTTAAATTGATTAATGATGTGATTAGAACTTTATCTTTGACTGTTTGGCATATTTTGAATCATTACCTCAGTTTATTTGAATTTATTTGGATAGAATAGTTATTTAAGTTATTATTAAATATAAGTGCCAGTAAATACCTGTTATTTATTATTTGTTCTATATTAATGTTATCAATAGAATTGGATGATGATTGTGATAAATGTTTGATGATTTATATTGGATGAATGGATGTTGTATTTTATATTGTTATAAACTACAAGTGTTATGGATTTTTATTTCATTCGCGATTGCGGTTTGAAATGATATATAACCGTACTTATATTTCAATTATGGACTGAAATGATAAATATCCGTATCACTTGACCATAGGATAGAAAATTATATACAGACACCGTAGTCTATATATAAAAATATTTAGAAATGATTTATATGGTTTTTTAAAGAAATA
Organism: Allium cepa; assembly: GCA_030765085.1. Lineage (NCBI taxonomy): Eukaryota > Viridiplantae > Streptophyta > Magnoliopsida > Asparagales > Amaryllidaceae > Allium > Allium cepa. The sequence goes on along the minus strand of CM060943.1, from coordinate 864,691,098 downwards.
TATGGTTTTGGATAAATATTAATTTTTGATATTATCTTGACATTATTTTATCCTTGATTTTTAGCTGGACATAATTTGTTTTAATATAGATAAGCTAAATAATAAGTTTGACTTTTATTGGAGATAATATGGTTAAGTATTTAAATTATATATTTCAATATAGAGTTTATAATGATTTAAATAAAATTAAGGTTAGAAGATAAATTTGAGACTTATTTGAAATTGAATTTATTTAAGAATTAAACTAAGATAAGCTCAATGTGAGATATATTAAATTTGAAATTTTAGTAGGTATGGTTTTTTTATAACTTGATTTTGGGTTTAAGGGGAATTAAACGAATAGATCAAGTATAAATAAATTGAAGGAAATATTTAGTTATTTGTAATTTGAGTTTTATTTAAATGATAATGGGTTTATTATGTAAAATATTTCAAAACTAAATAATAAAAATTTAATTATTGAATCGTAATTACCAAACTCAGTTTGGAAATTGTTGAATGCTTAAAGTTGAAATATATAGAATTTGAAATGGTTTATTCCGTGGATTAAATCTGTTTTGAAATCAATAAAATTTGGAATAGTTTATTTGGAAACTGAATCATATTGAAATTTGTGATTTAGTTAAATTTAAAATTTATAAATTCGAGTTGTTTTGGAATAGATTTGTGAAATTGAAGAAGTTGGTTTATGATATAAAGTATTTTAATATTTTGACCATTTAAGTGATGGAAGTTATGCTAGTTTCAAAGGATTATGATTTGAAAGTGTTATATTTCAAGAGTTTTGATTTTGAAGTGTAACATTGAAAGTGCTATGAGTTTTGGAAAGGATATAACTGAAATAAAAATGATATTATACTGATTTGGGTTCTAATAAAAGTGATATCATATTGGTTTGGCTTTTGGAATGGAAATGATATCGTATTTATATGGTTTTGAAATGGAAATTATATTCTGGTTTTGAACTAAAATTTATTTTGAAATAACCGTGGTGTTAGAATAATGTTTGGTTGTTAAAGAGACCGAATCAGAAGTTGTCATACTCTCCGCAACTCTGAAAACAACTTTAACAACCGTGTACGTGGTGGAGATTCTAGAATGAAGTAGGATGGTAGCGGCGTTCCTTTGAGGTATATACGTGGACCCGACTCCCGTGAGTTGGCATAAGGTGGCTAAAACAGGAGCGATTGACGGGCAAATTAGGTAGCACCTTTGATCGGACACATCCCTTCGATATTATACTTTGACTTTTGGATTGATTCGATGGCCACTTTTGATTTTTTGATCTGTGGGTGTGGCTCGAGGTGGGCGGTAGCCGCGGCTATGCGTTACTACCGTCCCGGAAGTGTAATTGGTATATCTACCCTGGCATTGCCTAGTTGTGCCGTGTCACCTACCCTAGCTCACCTTGTACGAGTTTGGTTTTCTCCTGTAGCCATGTGGTATCCTCTGGTGGCTTCCCGGTTGGGAGGGAGTATGACACTGGATGGACTACTGCGACTATTATTTGTTAAGGGGGAGATTGGGTAACTCCTTAGAGCTATTTTAAAAGTAAGTTTATTTTAATATAGACACTATTCTAATAGTGAAATATCACTATATAGTAAATATTTAAACGGATCCTTAGGAGATGTGAATACCGAACATCTCTTAAGTTACTACACTCACGTTTGACAGTGGATAAGAGATGTCAAATCCCGTAAACATCTCTGGCGCCATTCCACTCATATTTTACCATTGATTTAACTTACATAAGATATTTTAGTTCTGACTCGAGTGTTTTGTCTTTTCAATTCGCTCGGGTCAGTCTAAGCATTTCAGGATTCGAAGTTATTTCTGGAGGACGAACACGAAGATTATATTACTATTGTTTATTATATTCCACAACATTCATATCATTCTGCTGCATTATTTATTATTCTCTGGTATGTGTTACTCTGATATGTGTTGTGTAAGTAAAATCAAACGTTTTGTAAAATAGTTTCATGAACTGTTATTTGATTATTATATTTTGTCATTCCACAGTGAGATTCTGTTCATTTTATTTCTTTCTTCCCTTTTCTTATTCACTCCAATAACTATTCACCCTTTTGTATGGTTTGAGTCTGACGTGTGGGGTTTATCGTCGATTTAAAACGTACAAAAAGGCGGATGTTACATTCGATGTCAGAGCTTTGGTTTAGCAAAAACCTTAGCTTTGTGAGGTTTGACTCTTTATTAATAGGGTAGCAATACCCTATGATGAGTCGCTAAGTGTATATATATGAGAGAGCATATTTGTTAGTGTTATAAAAGTTTTTATATTGTGTTAGTTTGTTCCGTTTTGTATTTATAAATTCTGGTTAATGCATAGGACGCTATGACATCAATAGGGTTGGTTGTAATTTATTGATTATTCGGTAGTGAAATTTATAAATGTTGGTTGGAAATAAGATCTAGAATAAAATAAAGGAAAATTAGAAATTTAGAACTTAAGTTACGGGGTTTTGAAAATTCTTTCGAATGATTTTGGAATATAATAATAAAATTATTAGAAGTATGTATTGGTATAAATATTTCAACATAATTTGAAAGAATTGTTTTAAAAAAATTTAGGAAAGAAATAAATCTGTACTCCCCACTCTGTCGTTGGAAAATAATTTCGGTGATGAGTGCACGCATTATCGGCATTCATTTTCGAGTTTCTAAGTAGGAAGGGCACTGTAGTAGTTTTACTATAGATTTATTTTGATTAACAAATATAAATTTCAAATTGTTTTATATATAATTGGATATATAAGCTGTAAGTATATATTTATCTATTATTTTAAAATAATTTGAAATTAAACCCGGTATTTATTTCTTAAGTTCCGTTAATTAATAGTTTCAATTATTTTAGTGAAATGGAATGTAACTAATTAATAATTAGAACCTCTAAATGAAATAAGAGATTAAATGCTAGGCTATAAATGAAATAACAATAAAGTTGAAATTCGTAACCTATAAAAACAAAAGATATGATTTTTGAACATTAAATTAATTTAAAAGAAATGAGATAAACTTGTATAAATTTAAATTTCATTTAAAAAAACATATATATAACTTACTAAAAGATCTAAAAGTTGAAATGTCTAATAAGAAGATGTAATGGAAATTGTACAAGTAAACTTATGTAATGAAAGTGTTCAATGAATTTGCTTTATAAATAAGAATATAATGTCATAATTGTTAAACTTAGGTTATGACTGAATTGCTGCTAATTATATATAACAGAAAGGTTATAAATAAAGGATAATAAACTTAAGTAAGTGTTAAAGTTATTTATAATGAAAATAAGTAGAAAGATGAATCATTGCATGAATGAGATAAAGAAAATTTATAAGAATAAACTTAAATATTGTTAGAATTTGTTGTTTGTTTGATTTATGGTTGTTTGGGCAAGGATACTTTAAAATTTGTTTGGATGTTTGATTTCATCTAAGACTGCTGAGTAAATGATGCACTTAGTAGTTATTTTCCATTCTGCACGATTTAAGGTTTTTGAACCCAAACAACTATTTGTGTGTTTGATATGAATGGATAATTGATTGTGTTGATTTTATGTGATTTTATGTGATGGTTGTATGCTTTGTTGCAAATTGTGAAGACCCGCAAATCCATACTCCGTGAATATACACTAATCTCCATAGATTAACTCAAGATGAATAGAAATACGAATTCTCAGTGTTTAAGAAAAAAAGTAGAAGAAGAGATAAGAAGATAGAAAAAAGAGAGAAAATAAAATAAATAGAACGGAACAGAAAAGAAAACAACGGAACAATATCAGAATCTCACAATCGCAGCGGAACAACATATAATAATAAATGAATAATCTTTAAACAAAGAACTACATCAGTTATTACATTACATTACAGTTCATTACATCATATCATCAGAGTGTACAACAACAAACAACAACAAACAGCGGAAAAGAAATACTATATACTAGTAATACGCCTCGCCATCCAGCTTGCCTCCAGCAACTGCAGAATATCCTGATAAACCTTAACTCTTGACTGCCCGTGTGGAAATTGGTGGGCACCCAGAGTTTAGGAAGGAAAACAATAAACTCCGAGTCAGTCATGTGACTGGTGTGAGAACTCAAAACAGTTTATTTATCTTTAAAATCAAAATAGAGGAATATTTTTAAAATTAATTCGCAATGCTTTTAAAAATGAGACTACCATAAGGCCTCCCGCACACACACACAATGCAAACGCAGAATCGGAGGAGATTTCTCCTTATGATAGTCAAAGATGCTTGATACGCATTAAAAAGAACATTTGATATTATTACTAGTGCATAGTGTATAAAACAATTTCGAAAGTAGAATATAAATCTTAGCCAACATACGACCATTATCGTATGCCTACTATAGCTAATATGTTCAATAGCAGGTTACCGCCACATTCCATAGCAGGTTATACAACTAAAACCGTACAAGATCGTATTGTTTCTTTGGATTTTCAACGAATGGTCAGGCCAAGGAACTTCCCATTGCCACAAGAGAACGCCTCTGGAAGGACATCCCCGAGAACCAAACCGGATCTCTGCCAACACAAGGCCGGGTTACCCCTAACTGGGTAACTACTGACACGAGTATGCCATCTCCCGGTCCTTTGGGACCTTTAACCGAGCGCTCGTCACCATCATCACACAATCATAAATAAAGTGTTTCAACATGAGTAAATATCTGGGCTCCATACCATGATACCACCCTTTTCCAAAAGGAAATGCACATACCCTAAAGGGAGCTACCCCTCATAACCTTGCCACATCTTTCCTGTTTTGACCATTCCGGGGTGTGAGGCTCGACGAAGTCACGTCCACAAAGACACACTTTATACAAAAGCCGTGCTTTGGGTCAACAAATGATCATAGAAATGATCACAAAGACAAACGATCAAACAAATGATCCTATCACAAATGATCAACACAATGATCATTTCACAGCAACACTCAGCATGTCACATTACCAAATTGGTAATATATCGCTGATAATCTTTAACTACATAACCTCTGAGCTCGTACGTCTCAGAGAAGGGTGTTAAGCTAAAAGAATAAATTCTCCGCCACCAACAGAAATATATTTGAAAGAAATCAGCTTTATATCTCAATTTGTAATGTCAGACATACAATCCATACAAGTCTGTTCCGGGCTCGAACAGAACCGAAGGCACTTACAAAGAAGTCCTTGCAATCTGGATATGCACAATCCTGATCGGATTCCCCATCACATATGGAGAACTCTATACCGGAGCAACTCGGTGCAGAGTCAATCGACAGGTCATCCTATCGCTCTCACAAATATCCGGTCTTCGATGCCGGTCATCAATGCTATCCATTACGTCGTATCACTATTCGGAATGGGTAATCCGAATAACGAGCGCAATAATTTAAAAATAAGTGTGGCATTCAAATTCAAACAAATCACAACAAATACCTTTCAGAGGTAAATATTGATAGTCGGTTATTGAACTATCAATGGATATGCACACATCACCTGATTCCAAATAATTTTCCAAATTATTTATTTCCCAAAAATATCTTTACAAGATATATAATTTCAATACCTCAAAAATAAACCAATATTTATTTTTAAACGAATTCCACTTTCTTTTATAAATTCCATAGTGAATTTATATTTCACAATATCTACTGATATACGATTTCACTTACTCAGTTTCAATTTATCTTCAAAAAGATAAATTCTCAAAAATATTCACTTTACATTGGAAAACATTTCCATACTTATTTAATAAGTAATTCACAAATCCATTTATTTTCAAAACTTGGAAAATATTCAATATACATAAATCGAAATTAAGTATATATTTCATTCTTTAAGGAAATCATTCTCTTAACCATATTTGTTTGGGTCAAAACGAATGTTGCGTAAAACATCGTTACGACAACCCAAAATCACTAGTATAGGGATTCGAAATTAAAATAGATATATAAATCCCAATACTATACAAAACATTTCCTTTTGGAAATCATTTACTATAACAACATTGTTATAGTCCACCATTTCCTTCTATTTCCCGAAAACGTCTATTTCAACAATGAATGTTGAAATCTATGGTTTCGAATCTCAACACATTTTAAAACATCGTTAGATCGTTTTAATTCTATTTAAAATATCACATCCAAAACATTTTCTTTAACATATTATTCACTATTCAAAAACGTGAATATACTACGTTAACGAATTTCATCATTTCTATTCATTCTATTTTAAAGGATTATTCATTGTCTAAAACGTGAATATAACTCCATAAATAAGTTATAAAAATTAACTTATCCAAATAAGTCGTTGCGAATTTATAAAACAACGTTTATAAATTCCATTTCTATTTATTTTATATCAACTCCTTTTATAAATCTCCTTTATTAACCTATTCAATTTATAACTCAATTATATAACAAAAGTTCATATTATAAGTTAAATGCTTATAAAACAATTATTTTACAAAATCGTTCCTTTAAACTTCATAATTATAAATCCTATAACTTATAAGATTCAATTATTTACTCAAAACTTATTCTTCAAATAACTTTACATATTCTATAAACCTACTGTTTATAAAATTCCATTTCTAACTTCACCGATTATAATTCTATAAATTTCATTCATTCATGAAATTCATTCACAATTCATTCCAACACTTATAAAAACTCGTTTTATAATTCAAATATTTTAATTTATAAATATCCATTTATAAATCTCTTATATAAATCAATTCATATTAATATTTTAAAACGTCTTTAAACTCCTTTAAAAACTTCATCGTTTTGATTTATAAAATAATCAAATTTTATAAATCTTATATTTAAACCTTTTTACAATAAATTCAAAAATCCTGATTTAAACTATTTTGTAAAATCATTAACCCGTATTTTCAGAAATCAACTTTCAACTATATTTCTCAAAAATCATAATTTTTATAACATTAAAATTATAATGTTTATTTATTTATAATGGATCAATTCCAAAAATATTTTATAAACGTATACTCTTCAAAAATCACTTTAAAAATCGTTATAAAATTCCAAAATTTGGCCCAATGATGCTACATACCAAATAGTCAATCACGACAACAACGACATCATATATCGATATGATAATCCATCAAATATCAAAATATCTGAAATCAAATAAATACTATTGAGGAATCCAGTTGGATCCCTCCAACCTGTTTTCCTGCATCCACAAACATTAGCACAATACCAATTCCGCTCCAGTATGGAATTATCGCGGTATATGGGATTTAAAATATTATCCGCTTAATAGACGGCGCAATAGGGTCTCCTCCGCTATACAATGCGGGAAATCAATAACTGCAATATATACATATGCCAATATATATATTTTTATTATATATAATACCAATTTCACTGTTTATGAAATATTCGCGGTATATGTTTTTAATAAATAACATCCGCTTACTAACGACGCATAATGTCTATTTTAACAATCAATAGATAACAATCATCATTCAAACATGCATTCAAGAATTTTAAATCTAACTATTTAAAATTAAAATCGAAACCGATTCGATTGAGTGAGAAGTTCTCACCTTGACTTCAATTTCGTTTTAGCGATTTATTTCGAATAAAATTAAACGGACGTTAAATTTTAGCCGAAATTCTCACTAACTCCAAACGACTCCAATCTAATTCCGTAGCGTAGTGCTCGTCCATACGATTCCAACGCATCTGGTTTCGTGCGTTTTCGACCTTGTATGAAAAAGATATGATTTTTACAAGTTTTACACGAATTTATTTAAACTAAATTTACAACTTTTAATTAATTTTCAAACCTAAACTAATCACAACCGTCCATCACCCCCTTGCTTCATCCAGGCCGCACCCTTCCTCTTCCTTCATCACGTTTCTTCTACAGATAACCATCACGCAAGAAACCGTCCAAGCTCCATATTAGGTTTTGATTTTGCAACTCAATTACTCGCTTAAAATTTGATCAGAGGTCTCCAAATTGAAGCCCCATACGCAAGCTACACTCGGCATCAACCATGGTGAACTCGGCTGCGCCATTTGCACGAAAAACGAGGCCGACCGTGCTCCCTTTCGGCCATGATTTCTCCCTCCACGTCGTGAATTATCCAATCACCACCGTTGGATCTAAAGATCTCGAGGAGATCTACGTTTTTCTAGTTGAGAGTTTTCGATGATATTGAGTGGATTGAAAGATATTAGAGGAGAAAGGTAGGAAGATTTCAGCCATACATTCATAACTGGCGGCGGCTTTGCAAATTAGGGTTTTATAATTTTTTTTTTAATTTGTGAAGAGGCAAGGGTCTATTTATAGAAGTTTGAACGACACTATTCATTCCGGAATTTCCAAACTCCGATTTACGCGCGGTGACTGGCGTTTCTGGGGTTTACCCCGCGTTCCGGACACAATGGAACAGGTTTCGAAAGCTAATTCGGTCATCTGTGCGAGTTATGGCAATAAACGTTCAATTTAAATTAAACCGATTTAAACAATTTTCTAGGCCTTTTAGCTTGCACCGGACAAACGATAAATCTGATTGACAAGAAATTTTAAACCATACAATAATATCACATTACGGATCCGATGAAACTAGTTTCGTCGAAATCCGAGGCTTTTCGAAAAATGGCTATTTTAACTTGCCAAATTAATATTAAAAACAATTTCGATGCATTTCGAGCTGCCACGATCAAACGATAACTCCGATTGCTACGAAAATTGAAATACGACAATAACTAACTATTACGGATCCAATGGAACTGGTCTCGTCCAATTCTGAGACTGTTCAAAAATTGACTATTTTCACTAGTCGATTAAATATTAAAATATTCAATTTTCACAAACTAACTTTTAATTCGGTTTTAAAAGTTCTAAAATATCGTTCTAACTCCAATATGATAAAATAAAATTTTACAAATCATTTTCAATCATATTTAAACCAATTCTCAATTATTTCCGTATTTTCACATATTAAATTATCGATTTAATTATCCAATTAAATCCAATTATTCGAATTAAAATTTATTCGACTTATAAATTTCACTTATTAATATTTAAAATTAATTAAATATTCAAATTTTAATTAATAAAAATCCTGGGTCGTTACATACTTCCCCCCTTAAAAGAATTTCGTCCTCGAAATTTCTAAGTAAGAAAAGTTACAGAATTTATTATCTTTCCCAAAATCCATAGTTAAACTTCTTACAATACTTTATTAAGTTTGCAAATCATACTTAGTTATCTTTTCAAAAACAACTACTATTGTTTAACTTTCAATTCCAAATCAAAGTTTAGTTTTCAAAATTTTCCAAAATTTTCTCAAATTTTTCTAACGCCTTAAATTTTCGGAAAAATTCGCCAGAGTCTCCTTTGCGCGGCTCGATCCGCAAAAATAAAATGACAGTATATATATCACAAATATACATCTCATCAAATAATGAGGCATCCCGCAAGGAAAAAATGTAAAAGTACGATATTTAATCCGAGATATGTACCTTATATTTTATTAGCAAGCATATACAGCTAATATAGCGCGAAAGCGAGCTCCAAATGCGAAGCAAATGCGATCCGCACCTACTAAACACTCAACAAACAACATGAGAACTATGTACATAGACAATAGTATCAATATACAACATATAGCAACATAATAACTATACATGCCAACATAGCAAATGTAGTAAAAGCAATATATTCAACCATCAACCAACTAACATCCAACTAACATTCATAATCAATAAATATTCATTCATATTCTCATTAATATTCAATGAATTGGGTTCAATTTAATCACATTTGATTCATTAACAGTGGTTGTTTCTTACTAACATTCATTTTCAATTAGTTTATACTCACTAATCCATATTCAAGTTGATTCACTTCTAAATCAAATTCAATTCTATTTAAGATTCACCTAACTTCCAATTGAATTTCCAATTACTTTAGCTTTCAATTTCATTAATACTTAATGAATTATATACAATCAACTAACAACCAATGTATATTAATTACAACCAAATTCCTTTGCTTTCAATTGGTTTAGTTAAATTGATTTTCATTCAATTATTCAACTTTCAATAACATTAGATTTTAATGAATTAACACTTACATTCATTATTTCATATCAACTTAATTTACATTCAATTGATTAACATTTAATCCATTAATTCAATTCAATTACAAAAGTTGAGTTTCATTTATATAACTTAAGTTCAATTTATCACTTAACTTTAATAATTTACTTTGATACCAATATCAACTTCATTCAACATCTCTTAAGTTATATTTCATTTCAAACATCTTATTCAACAACTTATAAATACTTTAATAATTCTGAAAAATTATTCCTTTCTATATAAAATATAATCAAGGTAAAATTATTTCATTTACCCAATTTAAAATAATACTGTGTCGAATTGTTCTATACAAGTGTTTATAAACCCCTTCGGCATAGTTCTACAGACCGTGCTGACGAAGGTTCATACGCCACTCAATAAATCGATCATCACAATACAAAACAATTTTATATTCACTAACAAATACGCTCTCATAGCTATTATTACACTTAAACTCATTCTAGAGTACTACTGACTCTATCTCTAATGAGTAATACCCAACAGAACCATGGTTGTCGCTTAACCATATGCTCTGATACCAAATGTAACATACGTGATTTTTCGTTGCTGAAAAACCGAATAGTTAGGGTTTTAAGAAAAAGAAAAAGGTAGAAGAAGAGAGGAAAGATAGAAAATAGAGAGAAAAGAAAATAGAAAATAGAACGGAATAGAACAGAAAACAACAGAACAATATCATAATCTCACAATCGCAGCGGAACAACATATAATAACAAATGAATAATCTTTAAACAAAGAACTACATCACTTATTACATTACATTACATTTCATTACATCATATCATCAGAGTGTACAACAACAAACAACAACAAACAGCGGAAAAGAAATACTATATACTAGTAATATGCCTTGCCATCCAGCTTGCCTCCAGCAACTGCAGAATATCCTGATAAACCTTAACTCTTGACTGACCGTGTGGAAATTGGTGGGCACCCAGAGTTTATGAAGGAAAACAATAAACTCCGAGTCAGTCATGTGACTGGTGTGAGAACTCAAAACAGTTTATTTATCTTTAAAATCAAAATAGAGGAATATTTTTAAAACCAATTCGCAATGCTTTTAAAAATGAGACTACCATAAGGCCTCCCGCACACACACACAATGCAAACATAGAATCGGAGGAGATTTCTCCTTATGATAGTCAAAGATGCTTGATACGCATTAAAAAGAACATTTGATATTATTACTAGTGCATAGTGTATAAAACAATTTCGAAAGTAGAATATAAATCTTAGCCAACATACGACCATTATCGTATGCCTACTATAGCTACTATGTTCAATAGCAGGTTACCGCCACATTCCATAGCAGGTTATACAACTAAAACCGTACATGATCGTATTGTTTCTTTGGATTTCCAACGAATGGTCAGGCCAAGGAACTTCCCATTGCCACATGAGAACGCCTCTGGAAGGCGTCCCCGAGAACCAAACCGGATCTCTTCCAACACAAGGCCGGGTTACCCCTAACTGGGTAACTACTAACACGAGTATGCCATCCCCCGGTGCTTTGGGACCTTTAACCGAGCGCTCGTCGCCATCATCGCACAATCATAAATAAAGTGTTTCAACATGAGTAAATATCTGGGCTCCATACCATGATACCGCCCTTTTCCAGAAGGAAATGCACATACCCTAAAGGGAGCTACCCCTCATAACCTTGCCGCATCTTTCCTGTTTTGACCATTCCGGGGTGTGAGGCTCGACGAAGTCACGTCCACAAAGACACAGTTTATACAAAAGCCGTGCTTTGGGTCAACAAATGATCATAGAAATGATCACAAAGATAAACGATCAAACAAATGATCCTATCACAAATAATCAACACAATGATCATTTCATAGCAACACTCAGCATGTCACATTACCAAATTGGGAATATATCGCTGATAACCTTCAACTACATAACCTCTGAGCTCGTACGTCTCAGAGAAGGGTGTTAAGCTAAAAGAATAAATTCTTCGCCACCAACAGAAATATATTTGAAAGAAATCAGATTTATATCTCAATTTGTAATGTCAGACACACAATCCATACAAGTCAGTTCCGGGCTCAAACAGAACCGAAGGCACTTACAAGGAAGTCCTTGCAATTCAGTTATCCACAATCCTGATCGGATTCCCCTTCACATATGGAGAACTCTATACCAGAGCAACTCAGTGCAGAGTCAATCGACTGGTCATCCTATCGCTCTCACAAATATCTAGTCTTCAACACCGGTCATCAATGCTATCCATTACGTCGTATCACTATTCGGAATGGGTAATCCGAATAACGAGCGCAATAATTTAAAAATAAGTGTGGCATTCAAATTCAAACAAATCACAACAAATACCTTTCAAAGGTAAATATTGATAGTCGGTTATTGAACTATCAATGGATATGCACACATCACCAGATTCCAAATAATTTTCCAAATTATTTATTTCCCAAAAATATCTTTACAAGATATATAATTTCAATACCTCAAAAATAAATCAATATTTATTTTTAAACGAATTCCACTTTCTTTTATAAATTCCATAGTGAATTTATATTTCACAATATCTACTGATATACGATTTCACTTATTCATTTTCAATTTATCCTCAAAAAGATAAATTCTCAAAAATATTCACTTTACATTGGAAAACATTTCCATACTTATTTAATAAGTAATTCACAAATCCATTTATTTTCAACACTTGGAAAATATTCAATATACTTAAATCGAAATTAAGTATATATTTCATTCTTTAAGGAAATCATTCTCTTAACCATATTTGTTTGGGTCAAAACGAATGTTGCGTAAAACATCGTTACGACAACCCAAAATCACAAGTATAGGGATTCGAAATTAAAATAGATATATAAATCCCAATACTATACAAAACATTTCCTTTCGGAAATCATTTACTATAACAACAGTGTTATAGTCCACCATTTCCTTCTATTTCCCGAAAACGTCTATTTCAACAATGAATGTTGAAATCTATGGTTTCGAATCTCAACACATTTTAAAACATCGTTAGATCGTTTTAATTCTATTTAAAATATCACATCCAAAACATTTTCTTTAACATATTATTCACTATTCAAAAACGTGAATATACTACGTTAACGAATTTCATCATTTCTATTCATTCTATTTTAAAGGATTATTCACTGTCTAAAACGTGAATATAACTCCATAAATACGTTATAAAAATTAACTTATCAAAATAAGTCGTTGCGAATTTATAAAACAACGTTTATAAATTCCATTTCTATTTATTTTATATCAACTCCTTTTATAAATCTCTTTTATTAACCTATTCAATTTATAACTCAATTATATAACAAAAGTTCATATTATAAGTTAAATGCTTATAAAACGATTATTTTACAAAATCGTTCCTTTAAACTTCATAATTATAAATCCTATAACTTATAAGATTCAATTATTTACTCAAAACTTATTCTTCAAATAACTTTACATATTCTATAAACTACTGTTTATAAAATTCCATTTCTAACTTCATCGATTATAATTCTATAAATTTCATTCATTTATGAAATTCATTCACAATTCATTCTAACACTTATAAAAACTCGTTTTATAATTCAAATATTTTAATTTATAAATATCCATTTATAAATCTCTTATATAAATCAATTCATATTAATATTTTAAAACGTCTTTAAACTCCTTTAAAATCTTCATCATTTTGATTTATAAAATAATCAAATTTTATAAATCTTATATTTAAACCTTTTTACAATAAATTCAAAAATCCTGATTTAAACTATTTTGTAAAATCATTAACCCGTATTTTCAGAAATCAACTTTCAACTATATTTCTCAAAAATCATAATTTTTATAACATTAAAATTATAACGTTTATTTATTTATAATGGATCAATTCCAAAAATATTTTATAAATGTATACTCTTCAAAAATCACTTTAAAAATCATTATAAAATTCCAAAATTTGGCCCAATGATGCTACATACCAAATAGTCAATCACGACAACAACGACATCATATATCGATATGATAATCCATCAAATATCAAAATATCTGAAATCAAACAAATACTATTGAGGAATCCAGTTGGATCCCTCCAACCTGTTTTCCTGCATCCACAAACATTAGCACAATACCAATTCCGCTCCAGTATGGAATTATCGCGGTATATGGGATTTAAAATATTATCCGCTTAATAGACGGCGCAATAGGGTCTCATCCGCTATACAATGCGGGAAATCAATAACTGCAATATATACATATGCCAATATATATATTTCTATTATATATAATACCAATTTCACTGTTTATGAAATATTCGCGGTATATGTTTTTAATAAATAACATCCGCTTACTAACGGCGCATAATGTCTATTTTAACAATCAATAGATAACAATCATCATTCAAACATGCATTCAAGAATTTTAAATCTAACTATTTAAAATTAAAATAGAAACCGATTCGATTGAGCGAGAAGTTCTCACCTTGACTTCAATTTCGTTTTAGCGATTTATTTCGAATAAAATTAAACGGACGTTAAATTTTAGCCGAAATTCTCACTAACTCCAAACGACTCCAATCCAATTCCATAGCGTAGTGCTCGTCCATACGATTCCAACGCAACTGGTTTCGCGCGTTTTCGACCTCGTATGAAAAAGATATGATTTTTACAAGTTTTACACGAATTTATTTAAACTAAATTTACAACTTTTAATTAATTTTCAAACCTAAACTAATCACAACCGTCCATCACCCCCTTGCTTCATCCAGGCCGCACCCTTCCTCTTCCTTCATCACGTTTCTTCTACAGATAACCATCACGCAAGAAACCCACCAAGCTCCATATTAGGTTTTGATTTTGCAACTCAATTACTCGCTTAAAATTTGATCAGAGGTCTCCAAATTGAAGCCCCATACGCAAGCTACACTCGGCATCAACCATGGTGAACTCGGCTGCACCATTTGCACGAAAAACGAGGCCGACCGTGCTCCCATTCGGCCATGATTTCTCCCTCCACGTCGCGAATTATCCAATCACCACCGTTGGATCTAAAGATCTCGAGGAGATCTACGTTTTTCTAGTTGAGAGTTTTCGATGATATTGAGTGGATTGAAAGAAATTAGAGGAGAAAGGTAGGAAGATTTCGGCCATACATTCATAACTGGCGGCGGATTTTCAAATTAGGGTTTTATATATATATATATTTTTTTTAATTTGTGAAGAGGCAAGGGTTTATTTATAGAAGTTTGAACGACACTATTCATTCCGGAATTTCCAAACTCCGATTTACGCACGGTGACTAGCGTTTCTGGGGTTTACCCCGCGTTCCGGACATAATGGAACAGGTTTTGAAAGCTAATTCGGTCATCTGTGCGAGTTATGGCAATAAACGTTCAATTAAAGTTAAACCGATTTAAACGATTTTCTAGGCGTTTTAGCTTGCACCGGACAAACAATAAATCCGATTGATACAAAATTTTAAACCATACAATAATATCACATTACGGATCCGATGAAACTAGTTTCGTCGAAATCCGAGGCTTTTCGAAAAATGGCTATTTTAACTCGCCAAATTAATATTAAAAACAATTTCGATGCGTTTCGAGCTGCCACGATCAAACGATAACTCCGATTGCTACGAAAATTGAAATCCGATAATAAGTAACTATTATGGATCCAATGGAACTAGTCTCATCCAATTCTGAGACTATTCAAAAATTGACTATTTTCACTAGTCGATTAAATATTAAAATATTCAGTTTTCACAAATTAACTTTTAATTCGATTTTAAAAGTTCTAAAATATCATTCTAACTCCAATATGATAAAATAAAATTTTACAAATCATTTTCAATCATATTTAAACCAATTCTCAATTATTTCCGTATTTTTACATATTAAATTATCGATTTAATTATCCAATTAAATCCAATTATTCAAATTAAAATTTATTCGACTTATAAATTTCACTTATTAATATTTAAAATTAATAAATATTCAAATTTTAATTAATAAAAATCCTGGGTCGTTACACAAATGATAGTTGTTTATATTGATTTGTTTGCTATTGATTGAAAGAAATTTCATTCTATATAATTATTAACTCTTTTTTGATTATATAAGTGAAACACAGGTTATGGAAGCAATCGCTGTTGCTTTTGGTTTCATAATTAAACGTTGTTGCCCGACAAATAGGTACGTTCTCGGATTACGGTTTATAGCGTTATTATATTATTTTTTCCCGTTGTTGGGATATATTATTTTGGGATATTGTGATATATATTGTTATATTTGATATAATATTTTCTCCCGAGCCTCTCCATACAAAGGAGACTCTGCCAAAATTTTCCATAAATTTTGGACATAGAATTTTTTTGGAAAATGTTTCCAAACTTTATTAGGTTTAATGGTTATAAATTGATATATTTTATTTAAATTATTAAATTTTGTGAATTTATTTGTTTATTAATTAATATTTTGAATAAGATATATTACTACTTAATTCTTTCTTTTCCCCTTCGTTTTCCTTTTCGGGCACGAAAAGTTTGAGTGAGGGAGAGTGTAATGACCTTTAAAATTTCGATAATTGAATTTGTGAATTTAACGAATCTTGTTATTTAATTTTGGAAGAAATAAAAAGTTGTAAGGTAATAATGTTAACGCAAGTTGATAAATAACTAATTTAGTGCAATCCCAATTAATTGAAACAATTGTAAGGCCATAATTGATTGTATTTAGTAAATTGGGAAATAAATTTCAATAAGTGTAATTAATATTATGTTAATGTATATTAAGATAATATTTGAAAATAATGTCAATTCCATTTATAATATGAGAATTAGTATATTTAAAGAATGAAAATCAAGATTTATTAATTTATTTGAATTTAAATTATAGTAATTGGATTAATTGCAATTAAATGAAATTAAATATCTAAGTGTTACGTTAATTGAAATTAAGATGGAATTTGAGAATATTAATGTAATAGATCACGTATCCAATGTTAATTGCATCCATTTGACAATAATGAATTGAATAATAGAATGAAAAGTAAATTAAATGGAAATATTGGAAATTAAATTTATAATTTCCGAATTTAATGAAATTGAGGTTAACATTGAAATTGATAAAATAATCAACTCTAAATTGACCTCTAAATTTATTTAAATTAGTATAAATTATTATGAAATTTAAAAAATGATAAAAATTGTCAATTATAGAATCGAAATTAAAAGGTCGGTTTAATTAACTAATTATTAATTTATTTAATTAATGTAAAAATAGCCATTTTGGCTACTGAATCAGATTTCGACGAAACTAGTTTCATCGGATCCATAATGGTGAATTATAATAGGATTTCAAGTTTCGTGGCGATCAGACTTGTCGCTTGATCGTACGGGCTCAAAAAGCCTAGAAATCAATTAAATTGAAATCAATTTGAAATTACTTGATTTTAGCATAACTTCTTCATACGATGGAATTTGGGTCTGACACCTATTCCATTGATTTAGAATATTCTAAAACATCCACTTTGATAAATGGGTGGAACTATTTTCGCTTCGGAGTCGAAACGGGCTTTTGGGCCAGTATCGTTCAATTATCCAAACCAATTATATCCATTCCTCTAATTCTTAGCTCTGCCTATATATGTCCTCTTACAACTCCTAACAGCCTTTCTATTTCTCAATTCTATACGTACACAAATTTATGTTCATCCTCTTTCCAATGGCTGAAAACCCTAAAACTCCTCAGTTCAATTCCAATCCAAATTTCAACTTCAAAATTTAAACTCCTTAAACTATATCAAATTATATATCGATTTGAAGATCCCGACGAGCGCATCTCAGACCTGTAATTCATTTTTCAAATTGAACCTATGTCTGTCCATAAATTGATGAATTATTCACGGCCATTCATATGCGGTTGTTGATTCGGACGATGGATCTTCATTCTGAGTTCGATCGGGTTGTATGGGGTTGAAGAGGAGGTCGAGGCAAGGTGATCTGGCGATTTGCGTCTCGTCTCTGGTGATCGATTTTGCCTAAAATCGAGTGGGTTGTGGGCATCGGCCATTCATGATCGGTCAGGCAAAGGGGTGTCACGCGTAATGCCAAAGGTCGGTTGGAGGTGTTGGGGTCGTTGGCGGTGCCTGATTTAGTCGTAGGTGCATGGTTAGGCGACGATAGGTCGAAGTCGGCGACGACTCTGGCATCTTCATACACGAATTAGGGTAAACGATGGGTGCTGAGAGAGGTGTATGTGTATTTCTTTAATCTAATTTTTTTATTTTATTTTTTTATCGTTTAAGCTTCTAATCTTAATAACTTTTACGTACGAGGTCCGTTTCTTGCGCCATTTTCTCCACTAGGATCGTACTGAAATTCCGTTCATTTTGACGCTGGTTTGGATAAATTTGGAGACTGTTCAAATTTTAGGTTTAAATAGGATTTAAATTCAATTTAAATTCAAAAGGTGAGTGTTTTTACCCACTCACTACTTTTAAATTTTCTTATGTTTGTTAAATTGATTGATGATGTGATTAGAAATTTATCTATGAATATTTGGCATATTTTGAATCATCATCTCAGTTTATTTCAATTTATTTGGATAAAATAGTTATTTAAGTTATTATTGAATATAACTGCTAGTAAATACTTGTTATTTACTATCTGTTCTATATTGATATTATTAATTGAATTGGATGATGATTGTGATAAATGTTTGATGATTGATATTGGATGAATGGATGTTGTATTTTATGTTGTTATAAACTGCAAGTGTTATGGATTTTTATTTCATTCAGGATTGGGGTTTGAAATGATATATAACCGTATTTATATTTTAATTAAAGATTGAAATGATAAATATCCGTATCACTTGACCATAGGATAGAGACACCATGGTCTATATATAAAAATATTTTGAAATGATTTATATGGTTTTGTAAAGAAATATATGGTTTTGGATAAATATTGATTTTTCATATTATCTTAACATTATTTTATCCTTGATTTTTAGCTAGGTATAATTTGTATTAATATAGATAAGCTAAATAATAAGTTTGTATTTTATTGAAGATGATATGGTTGAGTATTTAAATTATATATTTCAATATAGAGTTTATAATGATCTAAATAAAATTAAGGTTGGAAGATCAATTTGGGATTTATTTGAAATTGAATTTATCTAAGAATTAAACTAAAATAAGCTTGATATGAGATTTATTAAATTTGAAATTTTAGTAGGTATGTTTTTTTTATAACTTTATTTTGGGTTTAAGGGGAATTAAACGAATAGTTCAAGTATAAATAAATTGAAGGAAATATTTAGTTATTTGTAATTTGAGTTTTATTTAAATGATAATGGATTTATTATGTAAAAAATTTCAAAACTAAATAATATAAATTTAATTGTTGAATCGTAGTTACCAAACTCAGTTTGGAAATTGTTGAATATTCAAAGTCGAAATATATCGAATTTGAATTGGTTTATTCCGTGGATCAAATCTATTTTGAAATAGATAAAATTTGGAATAATTTATTTGGAAACTGAATCGTATTGAAATTTTGATTTGGGATTTAGTTTAATTTAAAATTTATAAATTCGAGTTGTTTTGGAATTGATTTGTAAAATTGAAGAAGCTAGTTTATGGTATAAAGTATTTTAATATTTGAACCATTTAAGTGGTGGAGTTTATGTTTCAAAGTTTGAGTATCAAAGGATTATGATTTGAAAGTGTTAAATTTTAAGATTTTTGATTTCAGAGGATTTTTAGAAAGGATATAATTGAAATTAAAATGATATTATATTGATTTGGATTTTAAATAAAATTAATATCATATTGGTTTGGGTTTTGAAATGGAAATGATATCATATTTATATGATTTTGAAATGGATATTATATTCTGGTTTTGAAGTGAAAATTATTTTGAAATGACCGAGTGTCATAATAACGTTTGGTTGTTAAAGTGACCAGGATCGGAGTTGTCATGCTCTCTGCCAACGGCGAAAACCACTTTAACAATCGTGTACGGTGGAGATTCCAGAATGAAGTAGGATGGCGGTGGCATTCCTTTAAGGTATATACGTGGATCCGACTCCCGTGAGTTGGCATAAGATGGCCAAAACAGGAGCGATTGACGGGCTAATGAGGTAGCCCCTTTGGTCGGACACATCCTACTTTGACTTTTGGATTGATTCGGTAGCCACTTTTGATTTTTTGATTTGGAGGTATGGCTTGAGGTGGGCGGTAGCTGTGGCTATGCGTTACCACCGGACCGGAAGTGTAATTGGTATGTCTACCTTGGCATTGCCTAGTTGTGTCGTGTCACCTACCCTAGCGCGCCTTATGCGAGTTTGGTTTTCTCCCGTAGCCCGTGTGGTATCCTCTGGTGGCTTCCCGATCAGGAGGGACTATGATACTGGATGGACTACTGGGACTATTACTGTGTTAAAGGGGATATTGGGTAACTCCTTAATGCTATTTTAAAAGTAAGTTTATTTTACTATAGACACTATTATAATAGCGAAATATTACTATATAGTAAATATTTTAACGGATCCTTAGGAGATGTGAATCCCGGACATCTCTTAAGTTACTACACTCACGTTTGACACAGGATAGGATATGTCAAATTCCGTAAATATCTCTGGCATTGTTCCACTCATATTTTACGGTTGATTTAACTTACATAAGATCTTTTAGTTCTGACTCGAGTGTTTTGTCTTTTCAATTCGCTCGGGTTAGTCTGAGCATTTCAGGATTCGAAGACATTATTTCTCGAGGATGAAGATGAAGATTGTATTCCTATTATTTATTATATTCCACTACATTCATATTGTTGCGTTGCATTATTTATTATTCTTCGGTGTGTGTAACTCTAATATATGTTGTATAAGTAAAATCTTGTTTTGTAAAACAGCTTCATGAACTATTATTTGATTATTTTATTTTGTCATTCTGCTGTGAGATTCGTTTTTTTTTTAATTCTTTCTCTGCTTTTCTTATTTACCCCATAAAAATCCGCCCTTTTGCATGGTTTGAGTCCAACATATGTGGTTTATCGTCGATTTAAACATACAGAAAGGCAGGTTGTTACAGATTGTTAGGGAGAAAAGAAAATAAATACAGAAAAAGTGTCGATAACAGAATCTCACATGGATGGAATAACGTATATTATTAATCACAAAATCTTTTACAGTGGAAATTTTACATACATATATCAGAGTCTAACCTATATTCAACCTTGAAAGTTATAAATCTTTATCCTTACAATTGCTGAAAAACAACAAACAAATGCAATGGAAGATAAAATACATCCATACGTTGATGAAAATCGCAACTCTCAATTGGAAACACCTTGCGTCTTCAGCTAAAACTAAAACCACTCCAATCTGACCCGAGAATTCGAAATAGATGAATTAGGCTTGATAAATCAGTGTGGGTCACGATTCATAAATATATATGATGGTTCCATAGATCTACATTTGTTGTTGACCAAAACCCTTTTTGAAGAATAAGAGTATCTCATAACACCATGACGCATATAAATATGGATGGGTTTTTACTTTATGGTAACTAAAACACTTAATATGTAAGCTATTTGATAATATTTCAAATAGCATTGCTTTGAAAACCCTTTCCAATTAAATATATACAAATATGGCAGAAATTGTTACATTATAAAATTCTAGCATGGGGTAGTTGAATGTTTGCAAGGCAATATACCTATTTTGGGAATATAACCAAAACCGTAAAGCTCGTATTGGAATCGGATTTCCAGCATGATAGGGAACTAGTGGCCTTTCCCTTCCTTAGCGGATTTTCCATGTATAGCAATCATAGTACCTAGTTTTTTGTTGTACACGGACTCATACACTACTGTACATCTCTTATTGCTACACTGCTACATATCTGATGGCTTTTGGTACAAGGACTCATACACCACTATACCATAAAATATCGAGGGTCCAAACACTGCTTGCCTCTAGGTAACAGATGCCCTTTTCTTTTCGTATCTACAATAACCAATAGCCCGAAATATATGTCCTACAGACCAAATAATTACTTGTACCATTGCCGGGATACGAAGCTTAAGAGGCTACGCTCAAACTTTCCATAAAGCCAGGCTTAAGCTTTGCTTTTCATAAAGCAAAACTTTGGATTTCTCATAACAGGTACCACTTTAAATACCACATTTCCATTTCTAACAACACGCTATTGATTTCCAGAAATGCATAACCTCTAAGCTTGTACGTATCAAAGAAGAGTATTAAGTATCAGAGTGTTATCTCCTGCACCACCAAACAAATGTACGTTTATAGAGATCAATGTAAGTAGTTTTTAGAAATGTAATGTCAGACACTAATCCATACAAGTCATCCAAGAATAAGACAAACAAAAGGAACTTCTCATACTACATCCTACCGGGAATTACCCTTAGGATTAATAGCGAGTAATCCTTACATTTTGAAGATTTTCGGAATGAAGGGACTACTACTATTTACTTCATTTTGGGAGGTATCCAAAGATTATTAACAAGCATTCCTTCCATCATAATGATCTCCCATATTCAAAAATAATTTGTGACGTCCCACCGCAAGACCCACATAAACAAAGAGAATTACAGGGTATTTCTGTCTACTAATGTGGAGAATTGGGCTGCTTAGGAGCGACCATCTATAATCTTGTCTTAAACATCTACTGCATACGTCGATAAATTTTTTATATTTTTTTCTAATTCTAGTGGATCGACATATCCAATAAATGCTTAATACAAAACTATAGGTGGCTAATGGATCTATCAGAACAAAATACAATAACAGAATACATATCACATCACAGAACAGTAATCATCATGTATATAAATACATATACATCGATACATCCCAATATGATACAAACTGATACACAAAAATGGTATAGAGACCACACTATATGCATTTAATCAAATACATATCAAAGTCAAGCAGAAAGAAATATAAACTATACAAAAGTGCTAGGCTGATATCCATGAAGATCCATCAAGGCTAAGTCCCGTAACTAATAGCTAACTTGAAACAATTTGGTCTTACCCGAGTATAAATTACACGGGTCAGTCTAGCTAAAACAATCAGTTAATAAGGATAGACAATAGCATGAAGCATGAGGTACAAGGTGATAATTCTTCCCAAATGAGAAGTGGCAAAAAAAGGATACAACCCATGATTTAAGTGAACTGATGTCACTTAAGTATACAAAGACCTCAAGAGAGGTAAATTTAACAATAATACTCAAATAATATGAACTTTCGTCTCATATCATCTGCGGAATCTAAAAATGTCTACATGGCTTCCATGAACCATATCTCCTAAAAAGGAGAAACATAAATACAAGCTCTTGCCAAAATGGCAAACATTCTCAAATAGGATGATCCAAAACTCAAATATAGAAGAATCTCCAAACTCAATTATACCGCATCTCATCGATATAAATGTACATAAATCTCAATCTCAACTCAACAAAATGGAAAAACCCAAAATATCCTATAAAATCATGAAATCATCCAAACTCATAACTCAAGGAACTCGATAAGAGTTTAAAACATCATAAATGAAATCACCATATATACAACATCTCATATAGAACCAGGCCATCGATGTAATAAAATAAAATGGTGATATCATAATAAAACAGAAAACTCAGTAAACCCGGATTGGCCATATCCCCGAATCGCATGCCGAAGAAATGATGCACGTGCCCAGCTCAGACGGCCGAAGCCTCTGACAAGGTCGCTAATACCTTCCAAAGCAGTTCGTCCTCATGACAAGGTCGCTGACACCTCTCCAAGCCATTTTGTCAGCCATAAAAAGGTCGCTAACACCTCCCAAAGTAGTTCATCCTTATGACTAGGTCGCTAACACCTCTCAAAGCAGTTCTGTTAGGTAAACATCGTGAATGTGTCACAAACTCAAAAATAGGAACCCGAAAAGTGTTAAGGTGTGTCTCATAGCACACGTTCGCACTTAGCGGTTTACTAGCTGCTAGTCGATGCCACATTAGGAACATCATAAATTTCGGAAAATCATGTCTCATCTTATTGGCGAGTGATAAAGAGACACCATACTCATCCCATCTCATCAACAAGTATTAAAAGGCATAGTAACTTGTCTCATTTCATCGACAAGTGAAAACGTCGTGATGGTTCCTCATAAACCATAAATGTCAAAGTAGAGATCTCAAACTCAAGACTTGTCTCATCTCATCGGCAAGTACATAAAATTTTTTAATGATGTGTAACGACCCCGGATTTTTATGAATTTAAATTGATAATTTAAATGAATTTTTGAATTAAAATTTGTAAAATCGATTTTAAAAGGCAGCGAGTTTCCCCGATTCAAATAGAAAATATATTAAGTCATATGAATTTGGAAATTTGTATATATGTGAATGTATATGTATATATTGGATTTGTGATAAAATCTTAAATAAATGGTTTTTAAAATAAATAGAAATTGTTACAAATGGTTTGAAATAATAATAAGTATTAACATAAGTTTGAACACTAACACAAGTAAAGAGCAACATGGGAAAAAAATAAAATAAAATGAACAAAACAAAGTAAAAATATAAATATCTTTTGTACAACTAAGATAAGTATGTAAGTTAAAGATAAATATTTAAATAAGAAATACATTCACATATAAACATAAACAAAACAAAGTAAATACAAACAAATATAAAAGTTTTAGTATGCAAGCAAAAGTATTAAAGTAAGGCAAGCATGGGAACAAATGTCATGCATTTAATGAAAGCATCATCATCCACCACAAAGAAGCTTTGTCAAAGATAAAGTGTGAACAAACAAATTAAAATATACATATGCATAAATAAGTACAACCAAAACATAACTAAATAAAAAAAATAAAAAAATAAAGTACAATAACATATCAGTACAACATCACTGCAGCCTCCCTTTATAAAGTAACCTCTGATATAAATATGACAGGAAAGTATATATGCATGCACACTTGCAAAATGATGAAAACCAATCAAAGTACATACGAATAGGAGTTAAAATTATCTTCGGCCATGACTGTTGTGCAACATAAACCATCACCCTATACACTACAACATCACCTATAACTTCATTTTTATATACATCACCTTCTCATCTCAGTTTTGTTCACCATTATAAACTGAAGTATATAGGTCATTCTTTAACTCAAACAATCAATCAACATAAAACATTTTCCCATCAATCAAAGCTTGACAGTTTGGAAGCAAAAGTAAAGCTTCAGATAAACCAAACTCCAACTTGTAAACTCCTGGATTCAAACAATGATTTGGAAGGTGAGCAACCTCACTCTTAAATTCATCTTAAGTAAGTATGAAATGTGCAAATATAAATCCAATTCTATTTAGTACATATGAATGTATGATATGTAATGCAGGTGAATTGATAGAGTACTCTCTGTATTTAGCTTCCAGATTTTTGTTTTGCAAAAGAAAATTTAAAATCTTTTTATTCACTCTCTATTTAAACTCAAGAATCAAACGAAAATTGTTTGTTTAACTACAAAATTTAGTCTGGAGAGTTATTCAAGACAAAATAATACAAATATGTCTCTGGAAATAAAAATTCATCAGTAAAGTTTGAAATTCTGGAAAATTCGAGTGTCATAAAATATTGATTCAAGTATATAATTGGAATCTACACTCAAAAATAAGACTTTTAAAACAAATATGAGGATTTTTAGTTGAGTGTGCAGCGTGTAGTTTCAAATTTAACCGAATGTGCTTTTTAATAAATTTCTGGAAATTTAGCAAATCTGAGATGTTGAATTTTCGTTTGGAGATAGTTGGTTGATCGATGATTTCAGGAAAAATGCTAAATATTTTTTTCAATGTAAGAATGTTTGGGACGAAAACGATTTAGGGTTTAATACTGGATTTTGAAACATTGAACGGTCGAGGTCGTGGCGTCAACTATATGGCATCGGAGTTGATCGCGATTGTGGGAATGGTCGCGGGATTGTATGGAGAAGCCTCGGTGATGATGGCGGGTGGTCTCGAGGTCGTGGGCGATGGGGAAGGTGGAGTTTTCGGACCATGGTGGTTCCCTGATTTGTCGAGAATGCTTCAATTTTGGCTCGTTGGATTTTCGTGCGATCTGGGTTCGCCTTCATGTTCACATAGGTTCGTGTGGTTGTTGGGGATGGTCGCGACCGCCGCCAGAGGCCGAAGCCGTTGGTGCAAGTGCACCGCGTGCACGTTTGGTCTTTGGATTTTTGGCATTGAGTTGCGTCTTTGGGGAAGGAGAAGGAACACGGGATTTTGCTCGAGTTTTGCGTGAGTTGTTCGTGCCTTATTGTTTTTTTTACTTAACAATTTTAAAGAAAAAAAAGAGAGAGGAGGGAAGAAGATAGGATCAGGATGGGAACTCGAGAAATTCTCGTGTGTTTCGAATTTTTGCTCGAAGCAAATAGAAGAGGGGCTCGGGCATTAAAGTTGTTACAGGTTTCTTTGGAAAACTGTTTGTTCCCAATTCAAAATCAAGTTTTAAAAATCTGGTTCAAAAGCAAATGTTTTGAATTTCTTTAAGCCTGAGATTAAGAAGTTTAAGTGGTTTTTGGAAAAACTTTGTTAAAATTGGGATTTACTCATTTTAACCCTTAAGTTTAAAATGAAATATGAAAAAAATAAATTTGAAACAAATTGTTTAAATTTGTTTTGTGAGGATAATTAAAACATTAGATAGAAAATGTTTTAAATTTGAATTAGTGAAGATAAAATGATATGCACTCATTAAATTAGTTCAAGTGAATAATTGATTTAATAAAATAATCAAGTAATTAAGATATAATAATTAATTAAGAAATGATTTTAAGGATTAATCACTTATTAAAATTTAAGTTGGATATTTTGATTTATTAAAGATAATTAATTATGAAATTGGTTTAAAAGGTTGATTTAATTGATATGATTAATCAAGAATAATTTAATTAATTAAGGTGATTGATTAATTTATTAATATCAAATGATTTGTAATTAATAAATCAGGATGGGATAATTAATTCATAAGTAATAAATTTACTTGGAAATAAATTAAATTGATTAGGATTAAAAACGATTTAATTAATCCTGCTTATAAATGACTATTGAATACTTGACTTATGCATGAATGATTGTATTGTATGAGATGCCTTGAATTGATTTTTCCTATCTGATCTGTGATATTTTGTTCTGTGAATTGAGCTGTGTATTTATTCATTTATTGATGATGCATTTGTATATTATCTGTGAATCTGTGAATGAGCGATAAGCGTTATGTTTATATCGCTTATCAACTATATTTCTGTATTTTAATCTGTGATGATTAAATGATGTTGCACTATTGTGTTAAACCCCTGGACCACACCATACACACACAATGATGGATTTCACGAGGAAATCGATTAAGTCACAGATTTTTGAAATAGTTTAAAATTTGAATTTTTAAATTCAAATGTTTTGGAAATGGAATCGAAATAAATGTGAAAAGCTTTTGGAATGGAATTTCAAGATAGAATTTATTTAAATTACTTGATTTAGTTTTGGAAATTTAAATAATTTGATTTAAATTTGAATTCAAAATTAGGAATTGAATTCTATGATTTGAAATTAGGGATTAAAAATGTTATGTTAGTTATATACGGTTTGAAACCATATTTAAAGTATTGTTTTGGGAATTCGAATTAAACCAAAGATTGTAACTTGTATAAAAGAAATCGGGTTTATCCAAATTAAAACTGTTGTTTTTAAATGATAAAAAGCTTTCGTTTCAAATCTTATTAAAAGGAATTCCAAGTTAAATTAAAATAGTTTTCCAAGATATAGATGAATATTCGAAAAACGAATTTTGAAAATGAATATTTGGGAACGATTTGAAAACTATGAGACAAATCTTTGATTTAAAAGATTTAAATGAATTAATCTTTTTGAAACGGAATTGTTTTGAAATCCGAAAAAGAATACTTGAGAAAGTAGGTGAACTTTATGAAATAAATCTTTTTGTTAAAGATTTGAAATGGTAATTGGTTTAAACCATTGAAAAGAAAGTTTTGAATTATTAAGTTGTGACTTAATTGAAATCCCATATCCATATGTTTTAAAAATATTTTCGCTCACTATGCGGTTTAACCGGAAAAGGACCTTTGTGTCATATAACCCATTCCGAATATGTGATTTGACGTTATGGATAGCATTTGAAGAATGGTGATGAAGACCGGGTATTTGCGAAAGCGATAGGATGACCTATCGATTGTTTCTGCACCGAGTCGCGCCGGTATAGAGACTCCCTAAGTGATGGGAAATCCGATCAGGATTGTGAATATCCGGATTGCAAGGACTTCTTTGGAAGTGCCTTCGGTTCTGTTCAAACCCAGAACAGACTTGTATGGATTGTTATGCCTGACATTACAATTTGAGATATAAAGCTGATTTCTTTCAAATATATTTCTGTTGGTGGCGGAGAATTTATTCTCTTAGCTTAACACCCTTCTCTGAGACGTACGAGCTCAGAGGTTATGTAGTTGATGGTTATCAGCGATATATTCCCAATTTGGTAATGTGACATGCTGAGTGTTGCTGTGAAATGATGATTGTTTGATCATTTGTGATATGATCATTTGTTTGATCGTTTATCTTTGTGATCATTTCTATGATCATTTGATTGACCCAAAGCACAGCTTTTGTATAAAGCGTGGCTTTGTGGACGAGACTTCGTCGGACCTCACACCCCGAAATGGTCGAAGCAGGAAAGATGCGGCAAGGTTATTGGGGGTAGCACCCTTAAGGGTATGTGCATTTCCTTCTGGATAGAAGTGGTATCATGGTATGGAGCCCAGATACTTAACTTACGTTGATATCGCAGATATATATGTATTACTTTGTGATTTGTTGCTGGGGCCCCGGTTAAAGGTTGGTTACAACCAGGAGATGGCATACTCGTGTCAGTAGTTACCCAGTTAGGGGTAACCCGGCCTTGTGTTGGTAGAGATCCGGTTTGGTTCTCGGGGACGTCCTTCCAGAGGCGTTCTCATGTGGCAATGGGAAGTTCCTTGGCCTGACCATTCGTTGGAAATCCAAAGAAACAATACGATCTTGTACGGTTTTAGTTGTATAACCTGCCATGGAATGTGGCGGTAACCTGCTATTGAACATGGTAGCTATAGTAGGCATAAGTGCGAAATGTCTATGCTGGGTAAGATTTATATCTTTATTTTCGAAATAAATTTTTCCTACACTATGCACTAGTAATAATATCAAATGTTTCTTTTTAATGCGTATCAAGCATCTTTGACTATCATAAGGAGAAATCTCCTCCGATTCTGCGTTTGCATTGTGTGTGTGTGTGTGTGCGGGAGGCCTTATGGTAGTCTCATTTTTAAAAAGCATTGCGAATTGACTTTGAAAATCTTTTGTTGAATGTTTTAAAAGATAAACTGTTTTTGTTGCTCACACCAGTCCCACGACTGATCCGGAGTTTGTTGTTTCTTTCCTAAACTCTGGTGCTCATTATTTTCTACACGAGCAGTCTAGAGTTTGGGTTTTTCAGATAGTCAGGTTTAGTAGATTATCTCGAGTTAGTTCAGTCTTTGGATCGCACCAGTCTTGCGTAGCTTGGTGCATCGTTATTGGGAGTTCGAGCTATTGCTGAATTGATTCTTGTAAATGGAGTTGCAGTTCTCGGAGTTCTCTTTTGAAGGCTATCTTAGTGTTATCGTTTTCTTTTTCGCTGCTATTTTATTGTATCATATCTCTGATGTATATTGATATCTATTGGATCATCTGTTGTATCAGATATTGTATCAAAGCTGTATATCAATGTATTATTCTTTTATTCCGCCGTGTTACTTACTTAATGTTGTTATAAGCTCCGGCGAATCGGATTTGAATGGTCGAATCTATGGCATTCGAATACGATATGAAGTATGGATGTCGATTTTCGAGCGGGCAAAAATCCAGTTCGTCACATTTGGTATTAGAGCTAAGGTTAAACTTTAGCTCAGAAGTATAAACACATTAAGTAGCTCATTAGAGATAGGATGAAGTAAATCCTAGAATGAGTAATCCCTTAGATATCCGTTCGAATGTCTCAGTAAATTCTCTTACCATCCATTGATAGTGAGTATGAGTGGAAGAAGAAAACGAGATAGGGGACAGGGGGATACGACTATAAATGGTCAATACCCTGCAACAGTGGAAATAATTTTCTTCTCGATATTCTTTGATTCGTTTCTAAATTCTTTTGATTGCTTAGTGACAATTACAAGAAGAAGATTCGGTGTGATGAGGACCCTATGAATCGTTGTAGAAATTCTTTCTTCGTATTTCATCGATTTCTTATCAGTTTTGGATTTAAACCTTAATGAATAAGAATTTGAAATTTGAAATTTGAAATTAGGAATCTTAAATAAAATTGGAAATTTTAAATTGAGTTAAATTGATAAATGGAATATGAAGGATAAATTGAATTGTATCGATAAAACGATTTCGTTTAAAACCAAATTTTAGATTTCTGTTATAACTTCTTGGGTAGAATAAAATCTGAAATATAAACTTTGTTGTATTTCTCAAATTCTAAAACCATTAGGATCTTAATATTTAGATTTTGATTTTAATTGTAGAGAACAAATAGCATCAGCCGAGGTGGAAAGGCCAGAAGGGTTGGTGATTTTGGTTCATCTAGTAGGATTCGAGGTGATTTGGGTGAACCATCAGGACGTGAGGAGGTGCCAGAAGAACCTATGGTGCAGCCACAACCTCAAGTTGAAGAACCCAAGGAGGAGTCCGGAAATGAAGAAGAGTTCGAAGAAGAATTTGAAGAAGAATTTGAAGAAGAGTTCGAAGAAGAATTTGAGGAAGAGTTTGAGGTGGAAGAAGAACCTGAAATGGAGATAGAGTCCGAAGGTGATGAAGAAATTCATTAGGATTTAGATAATGCCGTAGAGGATGATGATGCCATAGAAGACGAGGAGCTAGATGGTGGAGGTTTTATTCAGATAGACTCTGACCCAGAGGAATTTTTTGAGACAGACGATGAGGCTAAAGTTATAGAACTGTCGGGGTCTGAGAGAGGAAGTTCTGACAGTGAGGATCTGTAATTGGTTGGATTGACTTCTTTTGGTTAAGGTATGTTTATGTACGTGTTTTTGAATTAAAATTGTAGTGAGGGTTGGATGTTAGTAGAGTTATGTATGACTATAACTTGTGTACTAATATTATGAGTAGCATTTTATATGAGATATATTATGAATTACCCGAAAATATCCATATGATTACTAGTACAGTTTGAATTGGCATTAGTCTTTTCTGTGGGTGTATAACTCATGAAAAGAGCGGTGCAATTTCGAGGACGAAATTCTTTTAAGGGGGGAAGGTTGTAATGACCCCGGATTTTTATGAATTTAAATTGATAATTTAAATGAATTTTTGAATTAAAATTTGTAAAATTGATTTTAAAAGGCAGCGAGTTTCCCCGATTCAAATAGAAAATATATTAAGTCATTTGAATTTGGAATTTTGTATATATGTGAATATATATGTATATATTGGATTTGGGATAAAATCTTAAATAAATGGTTTTTAAAATAAATAGAAATTGTTACAAATGGTTTGAAATAATAATAAGTATTAACATAAGTATGAACATTAACACAAGTAAAAAGCAACATGGGAAAAAAATAAAATAAAATGAACAAAACAAAGTAAAAATATAAATATCTTTTGTACAACTAAGATAAGTATGTAAGTTAAAGATAAATATTTAAATAAGAAATACATTCACATATAAACATAAACAAAACAAAGTGAATACAAGCAAATATAAAAGTTTTAGTATGCAAGCAAAAGTATTGAAGTAAGGCAAGCATGGGAACAAATGTCATGCATTTAATGAAAGCATCATCAGCCACCACAAAGAAGCTTTGTCAAAGATAAAGTGTGAACAAACAAATTAAAATATACATATGCATAAATAAGTACAACCAAAACATAACTAAATAAAAAAATAAAAAAATAAAGTACAATAACATATCAGTACAACATCACTGCAGCCTCCCTTTATAAAGTAACCTCTGATATAAATATGACAGGAAAGTATATATGCATGCACACTTGCAAAATGATGAAAGCCAATCAAAGTACATACGAAAAGGAGTTAAAATTATCTTCAGCCATGACTGTTGTACAACATAAACCATCACCCTATACACTACAACATCACCTATAACTTCATTTTTATATACATCACCTTCTCATCTCAGTTTTGTTCACCATTATAAACTGAAGTATAAAGGTCATTCTTTAACTCAAACAATCATTCAACATAAAACATTTTCCCATCAATCAAAGCTTGACAGTTTGGAAGCAAAAGTAAAGCTTCAGATAAACCAAACTCCAACTGTAAACTCCTGGATTCAAACAATGATTTGGAAGGTGAGTAACCTCACTCTTAAATTCATCTTAAGTAAGTATGAAATGTGCAAATATAAATCCAATTCTATTTAGTACATATGAATGTATGATATGTAATGCAGGTGAATTGACAGAGTACTCTCTGTATTTAGCTTCCATATTTTTGTTTTGCAAAAGAAAATTTAAAATCTTTTTATTCACTCTCTGTTTAAACTCAAGAATCAAATGAAAATTATTTGTTTAACTACAAAATTTAGTCTGGAGAGTTATTCAAGACAAAATAATACAAATATGTCTCTGGAAATAAAAATTCATCAGTAAAGTTTGAAATTCTGGAAAATTCGAGTGCCATAAAATATTGATTCAAGTATATAATTGGAATCTACACTCAAAAATAAGACTTTTAAAACAAATATGAGGATTTTTAGTTGAGTGTGCAGCGTGTAGTTTCAAATTTAACCGAATGTGCTTTTTAATAAATTTCTGGAAATTTAGCAAATCTGAGATGTTGAATTTTCGTTTGGAGATAGTTGGTTGATCGATGATTTCAGGAAAAATGCTAAATATTTTTTTCAATGTAAGAATGTTTGGGACGAAAACGATTTTGGGTTTAATACTGGATTTTGAAACATTGAACTGTCGAGATCGTGGCGTCAACTATATGGCATCGGAGTTGATCGCGATTGTGGGAATGGTCGCGGGATTGTATGGAGAAGCCTCGGTGATGATGGCGGGTGGTCTCGAGGTCGTGGGCGATGGGGAAGGTGGAGTTTTCGGCCCATGGTGGTTTCCTGATTTGTCGAGAATGCTTCAATTTTGACTCGTTGGATTTTCGTGTGATCTTGGTTCGCCTTCATGTTCACATAGGTTCGTGTGGTTGTTGGGGATGGTCACGACCGCCGCCAGAGGCCGAAGCCATTGGTGCAAGTGCACCGCGTGCACGTTTGGTCTTTAGGTTTTTAGCATTGAGTTGCGTCTTTGGGGAAGGAGAAGGAACATGAGATTTTGCTCGAGTTTTGCGTGAGTTGTTCGTGCCGTATTGTTTTTTTTACTTAACAGTTTTAAAGAAAAAAAAGAGAGAGGAGGGAAGAAGATAGGATCAGGATGGGAACTCGGGAAATTCTCGTGTGTTTCGAATTTTTCTCGAAGCAAATAGAAGAGGGGCTCAGGTATTAACGTTGTTACAGGTTTCTTTGGAAAACTGTTTGTTCCCAATTCAAAATCAAGTTTTAAAAATCTGGTTCAAAAGCAAATGTTTTGAATTTCTTTAAGCCTGAGATTAAGAAGTTTAAGTGGTTTTTGGAAAAACTTTGTTAAAATTGGGATTTACTCATTTTAACCCTTTAGTTTAAAATGAAATATGAAAAAAATAAATTTGAAACAAATTGTTTAAATTTGTTTTGTAAGGATAATTAAAACATTAGATAGAAAATGTTTTAAATTTGAATTAGTGAAGATAAAATGATATGCACTCATTAAATTAGTTCAAGTGAATAATTGATTTAATAAAATAATCAAGTAATTAAGATATAATAATTAATTAAGAAATGATTTTAAGGATTAATCACTTATTAAAATTTAAATTGGATATTTTGATTTATTAAAGATAATTAATTATGAAATTGGTTTAAAAGGTTGATTTAATTGATATGATTAATCAAGAATAATTTAATTAATTAAGGTGATTGATTAATTTATTAATATCAAATGATTTGTAATTAGTAAATCAGGATGGGATAATTAATTCATAAGTAATAAATTTACTTGGAAATAAATTAAATTGATTAGGATTAAAAACGATTTAATTAATCCTGCTTATAAATGACTATTGAATACTTGACTTACTCATGAATGATTGTATTGTATGAGATGCCTTGAATTGATTTTTCCTATCTGATCTGTGATATTTTGTTCTGTGAATTGAGCTGTGTATTTATTCATTTATTGATGATGCATTTGTATATTATCTATGAATCTGTGAATGAGCGATAAGCGTTATGTTTATATCGCTTATCAACTATATTTCTGTATTTTAATCTGTGATGATTGAATGATGTTGCACTATTGTGTTAAACCCCTGGACCACACCATACACACACAATGATGGATTTCACGAGGAAATCGATTAAGTCACAGATTTTTGAAATAGTTTAAAATTTGAATTTTTAAATTCAAATGTTTTGGGAATGGAATCGAAATAAATGTGAAAAGCTTTTGGAATGGAATTTCAAGATAGAATTTATTTTAAATTACTTGATTTAGTTTTGGAAATTTAAATAATTTGATTTAAATTTGAATTCAAAATTAGGAATTGAATTCTATGATTTGAAATTAGGGATTAAAAATGTTATGTTAGTTATATACGGTTTGAAACCATATTTAAAGTATTGTTTTGGGAATTCGAATTAAACCAAAGATTTTAACTTGTCTAAAAGAAATCGGGTTTATCCAAATTAAAACTGTTGTTTTTAAATGATAAAAAGCTTTCGTTTCAAATCTTATTAAAAGGAATTCCAAGTTAAATTAAAATAGTTTTCCAAGATATAGATGAATATTCGGAAAACGAATTTTGAAAATGAATATTTGGGAACGATTTGAAAACTATGAGACAAATCTTTGATTTAAAAGATTTAAATGAATTAATCTTTTTGAAATGGAATTGTTTTGAAATCCGGAAAAGAATACTTGTGAAAGCAGGTGAACTTTATGAAATAAATCTTTTTGTTAAAGATTTGAAATGGTAATTGGTTTAAACCATTGAAAAGAAAGTTTTGAATTATTAAGTTGTGACTTAATTGAAATCCCATATCCATATGTTTTAAAAATATTTTCGCTCACTATTCGGTTTAACCGGGAAAGGACCTTTGTGTCATATAACCCATTCCGAATATGTGATTTGACGTTATGGATAGCATTTGAAGAATGGTGATGAAGACCGGGTATTTGCGAAAGCGATAGGATGACCTATCAATTGTTTCTGCACCGAGTCGCGCCGGTATAGAGACTCCCAAAGTGATGGGAAACCCGATGAGGATTGTGAATATCCGGATTGCAAGGACTTCTTCGGAAGTGCCTTCGGTTCTGTTCGAACCCAGAACAGACTTGTATGGATTGTTATGCCTGACATTACAATTTGAGATATAAAGCTGATTTCTTTCAAATATATTTCTGTTGGTGGCGGAGAATTTATTCTCTTAGCTTAACACCCTTCTCTGAGACGTACGAGCTCAGAGGTTATGTAGTTGATGGTTATCAGCGATATTTTCCCAATTTGGTAATGTGACATGCTGAGTGTTGCTGTGAAATGATGATTGTTTGATCATTTGTGATATGATCATTTGTTTGATCGTTTATCTTTGTGATCATTTGATTGACCCAAAGCACAGCTTTTGTATAAAGCGTGGCTTTGTGGACGAGACTTCGTCGGACCTCACACCCCGAAATGGTCGAAGCAGGAAAGATGCGGCAAGGTTATTGGGGGTAGCACCCCTAAGGGTATGTGCATTTCCTTTTGGATAGAAGTGGTATCATGGTATGGAGCCCAGATACTTAACTTACGTTGATATCGCAGATATATATGTATTACTTTGTGATTTGTTGCTGGGGCCCCGGTTAAAGGTTGGTTACAACCGGGAGATGGCATACTCGTGTCAGTAGTTACCCAGTTAGGGGTAACTCGGCCTTGTGTTGGCAGAGATCCGGTTTGGTTCTCGGGGACGTCCTTCCAGTGGCTTTCTCATGTGGCAATGGGAAGTTCCTTGGCCTGACCATTCCTTGGAAATCCAAAGAAACAATACGATCTTGTACGGTTTTAGTTGTATAACCTGCCATGGAATGTGGCGGTAACCTGCCATTGAACATGGTAGCGATAGTAGACATAAGTGCGAAATGCTGTCCTGGCTAAGATTTATATCTTTATTTTCGAAATAAATTTTTCCTACACTATGCACTAGTAATAATATCAAATGTTTCTTTTTAATGCATATCAAGCATCTTTGACTATCATAAGGAGAAATCTCCTCCGATTCTGCGTTTGCATTGTGTGTGTGTGTGTGCGGGGAGGCCTTATGGTAGTCTCATTTTTAAAAAGCATTGCGAATTGACTTTGAAAATCTTTTGTTGAATGTTTTAAAAGATAAACTGTTTTTGTTTCTCACACCAGTCCCACGACTGATCCGGAGTTTATTGTTTCTTTCCTAAACTCTGGGTGCTCATTATTTTCTACACAAGTAGTCTAGAGTTTGGGTTTTTCAAATAGTCAGGTTTATAAATTATCTAGAGTTAGTTCAGTCTTTGGATCGCACCAGTCTTGCGTAGCTTGGTGCATCGTTATTGGGAGTTCGAGCTATTGCTGAATTGATTCTTGGAAATGGAGTTGTAGTTCTCGGAGTTCTCTTTTGAAGACTATCTTAGTGTTATCGTTTTCTTTTCCACTGCTATTTTATTGTATCATATCTCTGATGTATATTGATATCTATTGGATCATCTGTTGTATCAGATATTGTATCAAAGCTGTATATAAATGTATTATTCTTTTATTCCGCCGTGTTACTTACTTAATGTTGTTATAAGCTCCGGCGCATCGTATTTGAACGGTCGAATCTATGGCATTCGAATACGATATGAAGTATGGATGTCGATTTTCAAGCTGGCAAAAATCCAGTTCGTCACATGATGGCTCTCATCGACCCTACTTCTAGAATAGCAGATCTCAAACCATAAAACTCGCCAAATATTGTCCATCTCAGATAATTCCTATAAATAGGAATCATAAATCCTAAAACACGCCATAAATGGCAATGAACTCAGAAATCAGTAGTCTCTAGTATCTTCGATTGTACAAGTCCGGAATCAACCGAATTAGTAAACGCATGTGTCCCATACCATATGTTTTACTAAATTATTTAATTTTCGTTCTCATACACTCGAGTAGTGCACAAAATATGTATTTTATGCTTAAATCAACTTACTTTGACAAACAAGATTTTAAAACCAGTTTCTGAAATCAATTCGAAAACCATATTTGAAGATTTCTCTTATTATAGAGAATAAATACATTTTATGCTTGAAAATACTTGAAATTATTAGATAACAATTAATTTGAAATTCCCATGATTTTTAAAAATCATTTCAAAAAGATTTGGAGAGAACCATGCTCGAAAACAAGGTAAAACAAGGAAGATAGCTCAAAATCGATAACTTGAATTCAATTCGAATTTAATTCAAAATCAATTCAATTTCAATTTGAATTTCAAATTCTTCAAATATAGCTAGCCTATTGACAGGCATTATTTCTTCTCAAAACATCTCAAAACAACATCAAAATTGAACAAGAATGAGAGCAAAAATACAATAGGCTAATACAATTCTCAGGTCGATGATTGTTATCGCTGTCGTTTTGCTCTAGGGACAGCAACAAAAAAACACAGTTTTGACCAAGCAAACTTCAAAATTGTAGAAAAATCAAAACATGAAACTTTTAGTACAAAGTCTAATCTTTTTGAAAAATATAAAATTATAGAATTTAGATAAGAAACGTGAAAGATATGGCCAATATAATTCTCAGATTTTAAATTCACCATCGCTGTCTTTATTACTGGAACAGCAACAAAGAAATAAGGTTTCGTCTATCTTAATCTAATAATTTTACAAAACTCAAAACAAGAAAGTTTTATAAAATAATCTAAACTTTCCATAACATCAAGAATTACTTAATTTCGACCAAAAATGAGAAAGACATGCCTAATTTACTAAATGTATTTAGTTTAGATAATGTAATTATCAAAGTGACAGAGTTGGGAGTTTGTGATAGAATTTTAATCAACCTCTACTCAAACATTGTAAATATTTAAATATGAAGTTATTGTACATAAAGTAAGCTTTCGAGAACATTAAGAATTATCGATTTCTGATTAAAAACGAAAAAGATATGGCTAAATCAATTTCAGACTCAAACTTAGGAAAGTTAGTTAAAGACAGAATTGTACTCTTATTTTCAATTCTATTTCAGGTCAATAAAATTTCCAAAATCCAAAAAAATAATCAAAAATAGAAACTAATCCTTATTGAATGTAGTTTCTAACAAAAAAAGATTGACCTCAAACGAACAAGAAACGTGAAAGTTATGGTTGTATTATTTCGGCACATTCCTATTATATTTCAGCCATTAAGTATAGCTACAGTAAACAATTTCTTCCTCATCTTTGCAACTACAGGCAACATTTAGGAAGAAATGTGAGTTAACAAACTCATCTAGATATTAGAGATAAGTAAACCTTGAATTGATGCTTAAAGGTGGAATCTGGGAGTTAGAATTGACTTCAGATATATGTTAATTTAACTAAAATTTGATTTTGAAAACAAAAGATTTGAATTTAATTAAAGAAAAAGGCTTGAATTCGCAATTTGGTGGATTGAGTTCTAATTTCTCAATTGTTGGCTAAGGAAGAAGGAGGGGGATGTGAGGAAATGAACGTACAGATATTCTTTTTCTCACATTCTCAAGCCAGGCTAAGCAATAGTGGGCCATTAGGACCCAAAAGAAGAAAATAAATTACTTAACCTAAGTAATTAATTCACATAATATACAAATATTCACATATTTAAACTACAAAAAAAACAAAGTCATTTTCTTTCAATTTTCACACATAAAATTGTAAACTCATATGAACATGAAATAAATAATTATGCCTATATGGAAAGATTTATTTTTACTTTCAAAACATTATTATTATTAAAATCCTTTATTTCTTTTACAACTATACTATTTACTCAAATAAATGAATAAAACTCAATTTTCAACTTGTAAAATTCCACAAAATACTTTTCTCACCTAGAAAAATATTTTAAACCATTTTAGACTCAAATTTATAATGAAACTCATTTTTAAATAAATTTTCATCTTTTTATTCAAATAAACAACCTTTAAAAATATCATATTTCTTTTAAAAATTATTAAAAGAAGTAATTGGCAATAATTAATACAATTATAGCATTTTCTCCAAATAAAACCCATTTTCCAATCATTATTAACCCAAATAAATAAAATAAAGTTTCAAACTTTATTTTTCTCATTTTATTTCCAAAATTCACTGTTTATCCAAATAAACAAATAAAATTTTCAATTACATTTTAATTTACAATATTAAATTATACTACCATTATAGTCTAACATTAACAAATATTCTTCAAAATCAGGGTTGTTACAGACTCTCCCCTTAATAAAATTGCGTCCTCATAATTTTTAGAGAAGAGTTTGTATTCAACCTATTAATTTCATCAATCAAAGGAAGGATAGACTAGCTCGAATTTAAAAGAAATTCTCACACACTCAAGATAGGATGGTAGAAAACCAAGAAAAGACTCACTCGTTTAATTGTATGGTTCCTACAGCACTAATATTGAGGCTAGCAAACCATTTAATTTTCCGAGCCATGTAAAATTTTGAAGGCATCTCACCTTCGAAATAGAAACTCAACAAGATGTTACACATAAAAGATTGCTGGAATAAAATTGATTTCTCAAAACTCCTTGAGTAGAGCTGGGATTTAGCTTAACTCCAACCTGAACACTTACCAACAAAATGATTATCGATATGATTTCCATATGAAACTATGGAAGGAACCACACCGATACAGGATAGAAACAAAAGAGACAAGATAGATTAACCAAAAGGTGGTTTTTTCTCTAATTCTTCTATAGATGTTCTCTAGTTTGCAATATATATAATTTTTAATTTTTTTCCCAAATTTTCTAGGTGTTGGAAATTTTCAAAAAAATCGACGGAGTTTCCTTTGTACGGAGGGTCGTTTACAATGTTATAAAAATGATTTGTACGATATACATCGACCATTAGGCTGGAAACACTATATATATATATATATATATATATGTCGTCATTTAACTCTTAAAATTAATAAGAAAACATACTTTCCCTTTTAGCATTTTAAAGCGGTTTTGCACAAACTTATTTATATAATATTTTTGCTCAAAATATATTTCATCTATCCTCTTTACACTTGTACTTAACTCAAATAGATGTTATTAGTTCATGATGATAAATAAGAAATGCTACACTTAACTATTGAGGGGAAATAAATCAATTCCATTTCAGATCTAATGTAAAGAAGACGTATTTATGTAAAGAAGACGTATTTTGGCCGAGAAAACACATAATCTGAAGAACTTTATAAAATGAAAGTTGTTCTAATCACCTGTGCTTTCCGGCAATATAAAGATCGTCAAAATTGGATTTACGGTTTGAAACTTGTACTAAATTTACTTTTAGATTAATCTTAGAGAATTTTATAATAGGGCAGAATTTCCTATCCCTATTCAAACCCACTTTAGAGTCAGTAAAATGCAAAATCATTACAGAGGTAAATAGTAATTTTATAGCTTACTGAATTCTCTTTCATATGCAAAAAGATTGAGCTCATTTCGAGTTATAAATCTCTAGTTATCGTAGTTTTAGTACAGTGCATTTGTAAATGAAATTTCAGCTTTTAAAATCAATTTAAAATTTGAAATTCTCCCAAACCTTTTTAATTTCAGACAACAATTTCAAACAAAATTTTTGCTCAATCATTAATCAAATGATCCTTTTTTCTCCAGAAAGCTAAGTCATATAAAATTATGATCAACTTTATGTAATCTCTATAAAACATTTTATTAAGTGGAAATATTTTCATTACTTTCCAAAATCTAGCTTTAAAAACAATTAACTATGAAAACTCGTTTTGGAAGAGATAACTAATTTCTTGCATTATCACGAGATGATTATTGATTTTCCATCAAAATTAATTTTTATATTCATCACTAATAACATGTGCTAAAATATTCAATTAATATCTTAAATTTTCAAACCAAAGTATTCTTTTACCTTAAATACGTCAGTTTATTAATCAGAGCATCAAATGATATTTTCTTCTAATTAAGACATCCCCTTAATTAGAATTATTCACTTTACTTACCTAAATTACCATATTCAATTTTTCAAATTTCAAATAATATAAGGGTATTGCCTCGCCCTTGATTTATAGTGAATGACCCCATCGATTGGCTGTAGTGTTGATAAAGCGATCAAAACTGCCTCGTCGCTCCTCCAACACACACTATGGTTCAATGGTTTTATTAAACATTTAAAATAAAATTAATACTCCACCATATTAATTATTTTCAAACTTTACTAATTAAAACTCAATTTACCGTGTCTGACTGTCTCATCATAGCATTTAGGAAATCCTTATCGATAACATTGGCCAAACGCATCGACCAGAATTCTTAAATCACAAGATGGACAACCCAACGAAAAAATTCATTTTCTTTAGAAAGAAATACCTCGTATGTAATGCTTAAAGTATTCTTTATTTTTCACCAAAACCATAATCCAATTTCTCTTAGAAAATCATCTTCAATTTGAAATTTCTTTTTGAAAAATTTGA
Organism: Allium cepa; assembly: GCA_030765085.1. Lineage (NCBI taxonomy): Eukaryota > Viridiplantae > Streptophyta > Magnoliopsida > Asparagales > Amaryllidaceae > Allium > Allium cepa. The sequence goes on along the minus strand of CM060943.1, from coordinate 864,649,064 downwards.
AAACAGAGCTTATTACTTATTCTCAAAAATCAAGAGACACAAAAAGAGCTCATCGAGATATTCCTAGAATACTCGATCCTCAAGATTGATGGAATAGACTAAAGTGTCCATTATTCCGAACAATATAAAGAACCACTCACAAGACTCACACTGAGTGTGGAACATGATAAGAGTAACGCTATCCTCCACGACTCATAGCTCATTAAAATTTTGTGTAAGGTCAAGTCGATGAATGACCTTAGCACCACTCAATAGATTAAAAGAAATCTATGATATATAAGAGTAATGGAAAGATATCTTCTCGAATGAGAAGAAGAGCACAAACAACACGTCAATACTTCAAGTGAATTAATACCACAAAGTATATCAACAATTGAATATAAAAGGAGGATATCCCAAAACGGGTAAGAATGGCAATATCAAATAAATTCAATGAATCGCCTCATTTTCCTAGTGGACATCCTCATGGGAGGACGACCGAAAGGCCAGGAACCAAGAACGAGTCAATACAATATTCGATTTCCCGATTGGGTGTCATACCTAAAGCAGACCCATAAAAATCAACACAGTCACAATGACATCAATTCGAGATATATCATCAACATCTCGAAACTCAAGAGTGAATAAAGATACTTCAAAATCATCAATAGCATTCCGAAGAGCAAGAATAATAAAATCAGCTAAAATTAGGATACCTAAATATAGGATCCTTCAGATCGCAGAATGTAACTAGAAAATACCCAAGCTACCTCAACTCAAATCATTCCAAACTCTAGATAGGAAAAAGCATGCTAATTCACTTGAAAAGATAAGCTACAAGGAAAAATCCCAAAATCCTTAACATAATACCCAATATTGCAGATATCTTCAATAGGATTCGAAATCCTCAAAGAAATCCAAAATAAGAACATAAAAGATCATTGGAAAACTCCTTCAATACGGATGGGTGTCAAGCACCCATATTGAAGAGGACTTGAATAAAACAATCACGATTTGGATTACTCCTAAGATAAGATGTCATTAATTTAGATTTGGGAATATTATGGAATAAAACATATTCCTAGACATATCCAAAATTATCTACTCCAAATGATACGATAAGCTAAAGGGCATGACGATAAAGGGAATCATAACACTTGTATTACACTTAGATGTACCGTAATATGTGTTTCTGTTCTACGTTTATTATCCTTTGTTTAGAACCTGGCTCTGGCACCAAGCTATGACGCCCCACCCCGAGACCCACACTAATAAAGAGAATTACAGGGTAATTATGTCCACTAATGTGGAGAATAGGGCTGGTTAGGAGCGACCATCTATAATGTTCTTTTAAACATCTACTGCATACGTCAATAAATGTTTTATATTTTTTTATTTCAAGTGGATCGACATATCCAATAAATGCTTAATACGAAACTATAGGTGGCTAATGGATCTATCAGAACAAAATACAATAACAGAATGCGTATCACATCAAATAACAGTAATCATCATGCATATAAATACATATACACCGATACATCCCAATATGATACAAACTGATACACAAAAGTGGTATAGAGACCACACTATATACATCTAATAAAATATATATCAAAGTTAAGCGGAAGGAAATATAAACTATACAAAAGTGCTAGGCTGATATCCATGAAGATCCATCAAGGCTAAGTCCCGTAACTAATAGCTAACTTGAAACAACTCTGTCTTACCCGAGTATAAATTACACGGTTCAGTCTAGCTAAAACAATCAGTTAATAAGGATAGACGATAACATGAAGCATGAGATACAAGGTGATAATTATTCCCAAATGAGAAGAGGCAGCAGAAGGATACAACCCATGATTTAAGCGAACTAATGTCACTTAAGTATACAAGGACCTCAAAAGAGGTAAATTCCACGGTAATACTCAAATAATATGAACATTCATCTCATATCATCGTCGACATCTAAAATTGTCTACGTGGTTTCCATAAACCATATCTCCAAAAAAGGAGAAACATAAAAATAAGCTCTTGCCAAAATGGCAAACATAAAACAATCTCAAATAGATGATCCAAACCTCAAATATAGAAGAATCACCAAACTCAATTATATCTCATCTCGTCGGTATAAATATACATAAATCTCAACTCGCCAAAATGGAAAAACCCGAATTATCCTATAAAATCATGAAATTATCCAAACTCATAACTCAAGGAACCTAATAAGAGTTCAAAACAACATAAATGAAATCACCATATATATAACATCTCATATAGCACTAGGCTATCGTTGTAATAAAAAAAGATGGTGAAATCATAATAAAATAGAAAACTCAGAAAACCTAATTTGGCCAGATCCCTGATCGCATGCCGAAGCAACGCTGCACGTGCCCAACTCAGACGGTCGAAGCCTCTGACAAGGTCGTTAATACCTTCCAAAGCAGTTCGTCCTCGTGATAAGGTCGCTGACACCTCTCCTAGCTGTTTTTTCAGCTATAACAAGGTCGCTAAAACTTCCCAAAGCAGTTCGTCCTTATGACTAGGTCGCTAACACCTCTCAAAGAAGTTCTATTTGGTAAACATTGTGAATGTTTCAAACTCACGTATAGGAACACAAAAAGTGTTAACGTGTGTCCCATACCACACTTTCGCACTTAGCTGTTCACTGGCCGCTAGTCGACGCTACACTAGGAACATTATAAATTTCAGAAAATCATATCACACCCCATCTCATTAGCGAGTGATAAAGAGACACCATCTCGTCCCATCTCATCAACAAGTATTAAAAGGTATCTTAACTTGTCTCATCTCATCGACAAGTGAAAATGTCGTGATGGTTCCTCATAAACCATAAATGTCAAAGTAGAGATCTCAAACTTAAGACTTGTCTCGTCTCATCGGCAAGTACATAAAAAAACTTAGTGATGACTGTCATTGACCCTACTTCGTGAAAAGGAGATCTCAAACCGTAAACATTTCCAAATATTGTCCATCTCAGATAATTCCTAAAACATGCCATAAATGGTAATGAACTCAGAAATCAATAGTCTCTAATATCTTCGATTGTACAAGTCCAGAATCAACCAAAATAGCAAACGCACGTGTCCCATACCACATATTTTACGAAATCGTTTAATTTTATTTCTCATACACTCGAATAGTGCAAAAATATGTGTTTCATACTTAAATTAATTTACTTTGAAAAATATGACTTTAAAACCAATTTCTGAAATCAATTCGAAAACCATATTTGAAAATTTCTCTTATTATAGAGAATAAATGTATTTTATGCATTTTATACTTGAAAATATTAGATAATAATTAATTTGAAAAGACCATAAATTTTAAAAATCATTTCAAAAGGATTTGGAGAAAACCGTGCTCGAAAACGAGGAAAAATAAGAAAGATAGCTCAAAACCGATAACTTGAATTCAATTCAAAATCAATTCAATTTAAAGTTGAATTTTAAATTCTCCAAATATAGCTAGCTTATTGATAGGAATCATAGCTTCTCAAAACATCTCAAAATAGCATCAAAATCGAATAACAATGAGAGCAAAAATACAATAGGCTAATACAATTCTCAGGTCAATGATTGTTATTGTTGTCGTTTTTCTCTCAGGACAGCAAAAAACAAACACAGTTTTGACCAAGCAAACTTCAAAATTTCACAAAACTCAAAACATGAAATTTTTGGTACAAAGTCTATGCTTTTCGAAACATATAAAAGTATCTAATTTGGATAAGAAATGTGAAAGATATGGCCAGTATAATTATCAGATTTTAAATTCACTGTCGCTGTCATTTATTACTAGAACAGCGGTAAGGAAATAAGGTTTCGACTCATTTAATCTCAAAAATTTTCAAATTCAAAACAAGAAAGTTTTATAAAATAATCCATGCTTTCCAAAACATCAAGAATTATCTAATTTCCACCAGAAACGAGAAAGATACGCCTAATTTACTAAATGTGTATAGTTTAGATAGTGTAATTATCAAAGTGATAGAGCTGGGAGATTGTGATAGAATTTCAATCAACCTCTGCTCAAAATTTGTAAATATGTTCAACATGAAAGTTGATGTAACTAAAGTAAGCTTTCCAGAACATTAATAACTATCAATTTCTAAATAAAAACGAAAAAGTTATGGCTAAATCGATTTCAGAATCAAACTTAGGAAATTTAGTTAAAGACAGAATTGTACTCTTATATTCAATTCTATTTCAGGTCAATAAAATTTCAAAATCTCAAAAAGTAATCAAAATAGACACAGATCCTTACTGAATCTAGTTTCTAATAAAAAAGATTGACCTCAAATGGATAAGAAACGTGAAAGTTATGGTTGTTTTACTTCAGCACATACCAATTATATTTCAGGCATTAGGTATAGATACAGTAAACAATTTCTTCCTCTTCTTTGCAACTACATGCAACATTTAGGCAGAAATATGAGTAAATAAACTCACCTTAATATTAGAGATGATTAAACATTGAATTTATGCTGAAAGGTAGAATCTTGGAGTTAGAATTGGCTTCAGATATCTGTTCATTTAGCTCAAATTTTGATTTTGAAAAAAATAAGATTTGAATTTAATTAAAGAAAAAGGCTTGAATTTGCAATTTGATGGAGTGGGTTCTAATTTCTCAATTGCTGGCTAAGGAAGAAGAAGAGGGATGAGAGGAAATGAATGTACATGTATTCTTTTTCTCACATTCTCAAGCCAGGCTAAGTAATAATGGGCCATTAGGACCGAAAAGAAGAAAATAAATTACTTAACCTAAGTAATTAATTCACATAAGATACAAATATTCACATATTTACACTAAAAAAAACAAAGTCATTTTTTTTCAATTTTCACACATAAAATTGTAAACTCATATAAACATAAAATAAATTATTATGTATATATGAAAGGATTTATTTTTATTTTTAAAACATTATTATTATTAAAATCCTTTATTTTTTTTACAAATACACTATTTACTAAAATAAATGAATAAAACTCTATTTTCAACTTCTAAAATCCCACAAAAATACTTTTCTTACTTAGTAAATATTTTAAACCATTTTAGACTCAACTTTATAATTTAACTCGTTTTTAAATAATTTTCCATCTTTTTATTTAAATAAACAACCTTTAAAAATCTCATTATTCTTTTAAAAATTATTAAAAGAAGTAATTGGCAATAATTAATGCAATTATAGCATTTTCTCCAATTAAAACCCATTTTCCAATTATTATTAACCAAAATAAATAAAATAAAGTTTCAAACTTTAGTTTTCTCATTTTATTTCCAAAATTCACTGTTTATCCAAATAAACAAATAAAATTTTCAATTATATTTTAATTTACAATACTAAATTATACTACCGTTATAGTCTAATATTAGTAGATAATCTTCAAAATCAGGGTTGTAACAAAATTTCTTTTAACATGCCTTCACTTTCAAATGTCTATATTGGTTAGAAGTGGTTTTAGGATAGGAATTACCCAATTCTGACCTCGGTTTCCCTGAACCAATCATTGGTAAAAAGATGTCAGGTATATAGGTGATTATCAATCATCATCCAATTAATTTAACTTTTCTTTCATTTAAAATATCTTTCAAAGATATTTTCTTTTACTATTCCATTTATCATCTCAAAAGTATATGGAATCGTTGAGACTCATTAATCTAATCCTTTAGTTAATTAAACCTTTTTAATCTTGGAATAATTTCCAAATCATTTTACCTTTTACTTAGCAAAAAATTTCTAAATTATTCATTTTAATCTAAACAAAGATTTCTATATTTCAAACCATAACTTTTAAACGGGTCAAAAAGAATGTTATTTAAGACATCATTTTCTATAAATCCAAACCACATAGTATTCAGTAGAAAAGGGTCCATTGAAATTATACTAATTCTACTCGATATCAATTTCCTATTCAACCTTTCCTATCCGTTGAATTGTAACAGCCCGGAATTTTTGACCTTAAAAATTCGACACCAATATGTTCACTGTATAGAGTGCCAAGTAATCAAGTGCCAGAAATACCAAACTGTTAGGGTTAAGATTGTTAGGGTTAATAAGAAAAGGAGGTAGAAGAAGAAACAAAAAACAAAAGCATAGAATCTCACAATCGTAATGGAACAAAATATGATATAAAATAACAACATTTATACTAAGAAAAGTTGTAAATGTCAATTTACATACAATATATAAGACTATAATCATCATCAAATAATTTGGACAATTAGAATAACTTGTCCCTGAATACAATCAATACAAATTTTAATATGCAGTGGAATATACTCCATACATCCCTGCCATCCAGCTCGCTTCTCGAGCTCCCAGCATCTAAACCTGAAAATCTGTAATAATCGGTCTTACCCGAGATTACTATAAAGTAACATCCAAGTCAGGCTGGAAACAAGCGTGAGTAAACCCATATAACTTGAAATACTAAGTTATAAAACTTCTTTGAAAACCAGGGTAACTCGTACCTCACTACGAGTTCTTATCTTGTTACAGTCAAACACTTATTTCATAAAATAATATCTATAACAACCCAGAATTTCTGTCAAATTGAAATTAGTAAATTTAATTGATTTTTAATATTAATGAGTAAAATTTGTAAGTTGAATAAATTTTATTTTGAATATCTGGATTTAATTGGATAATTAAATCGATAATTTAATATTTGAATTACAGAAATAAGTGGAAATTTGGTTTAATGTGATTAACATTGATTTGTAAAGTTGTATTAAATCATATTGGAGTTAGAATGATGTTTTAGAACTTTTAAAATCAAATTAAAAGTTAATTTATAGAAATTGAATATTTTAATACTTAATTGACGAGTAAAAATAGTTACTTTTCAAACGGTATCGGATTTCGACGAAACCAATTTCATCGGATCCGTAATGTTATATTATTGTAAGGTTTCAAATTTCGTGTCAATCGGATTTACAGTTTGTCCGAGGCAAGCTAAAGCGCATAGAAATCGGTTTGAGTGAATTTTTAATTTAAATATTCGATTCAAAAACTTATCTCCAAATACTTTCGAATTGGCTCCCGATATATATTTCATTGCGTTCGGAATGGGGGTAAAACATTATAAACGCCAGGAGGCACGCTTCGTTTGGAGTTCGAAAAATTTCGGGATGAATAGTGTTTGGAAAATTTTCTATAAAAGGACCTAGGTTTTCACATTTGCAAGCAAACCCGAGCTAGGGTTCTTCAGCCGCCACTTAATCGTTTAATGGCCGAAATTAACTTATCTTCTCCCCTCAAAATCTTCAAATCTGTAAGCAATCACAACAAACTCTCAACTACAAACTTGTAGAGCTCGGCACGACGAGCAAATCCAACGGCTATGATCGTTTGAAACCAAGTAAACCGACGAAAATTCGTCTTGGAAAGCGCAACATTTGCGCATGTTTTTCAAGAGCAGGGGATGGCTGTAACAACCCTGGTTTTAGCGATTACCTGAAAATATAAAATTATAACGACAGTTATAATAATTTAATAGTGTAAATTAATAATTAAAGAGGGATTTAAATTATTTATTGGGAATAAACAATATATTTGAGGATAAAATGAGAAAATAGAATTTTGAAAACTTTATTAAGATGATTTGAGTTAAAAGATTGAGGAAATGAGTTTAATTTAGAGATAATGCCATTTATATGTTAATTATTGCTACTTACTTCTTTTAATGATCTTTGAAAGAAATAATTAATTTTAAAATGAGATATATTGAATATAATGATGAAATTGAGTTTAAAAGTAAAATTTGAGTATAAAATTAAGTTTGAAATGATTAGTAGAATTTAATTACACAAGAATGTGATTTTTGTGTAATTTTTAATGTTAATTATAATGGGTTTTGTAATTAAAAATGTAAATTGCCATTTACTTTGAAATAGAGAAATATGATAAAGTAATGTTTTAATAATATAAATAATATTTTATTTAAGTGCAAAACATCTTAATTATCATGAGTATAATGTTTCATAATTTTTTTTAAAAGATAGAAACTTGAAGTAATGTTGAGTACGTTTGTTAACATATATTGTTAATATGTTGAGTGATTAAATTATTAAGTAAAAGCTATTTTCTTTTGTTGGGCTTAAGTCCATTAACTAATCCTATCACTTAGCCTATGCATCTAAGAATGAGAAAGAAAGAGAAGCTCCTGTACGTTTGTTTCCATTCCTCTCAGTAAAATTCCAGAAGTAAGAAAATGGCAGCCTTCTTCCTTTCTTATTCCATGCCCTAATAATTCAAATAAATTGGAAAATTGATGATTAAAAATGCAAATCTAAGTTCTAAACTCAGGCAATTTATATTCTAAAACCTTTTTCTCCATTAAAAATCAAGTTTGAAATGTAAATCAATTAATTCCTTCGCTATCTTTGTTTGCATGTCTGCTTTTTGAGATTTTACAGGTTTTAATGGTCAATTCTCCTTCAAAGCTTCAACCTTTTTCATCTAAATCGTAGTTTAATTTTAATGAAGGCAAGGTGAGTGTAAAACTCACAAACCCTAGCTTTTTATATGATCAATATGTCATAATCAGTGAATTACTGAAGCTGAAAGTAAATTAGCCATAACTTTCTCGTTTTTGATCCAATTTTGAATATTTAAGATATACTGGAAAGCTTATTTCATGTCCTACAACTTTGATGTTTTGTGTTTTCTGTAATTTGGAAGTTAGCTATGCCAAAATTGATTTTTTTTCTACTGTAATCCCGAGGGCAAAACCAATATTAGCTATGTGCTTAAGGCTGAAACTAAATTGGCCATAACTTCTTCGTTCCTCAACTGATTTTGATAAATTTAAATGCTCCAGAAAGCTTAGACTTTGTTCTAAAACTTTTACGTTTTGAGTTTTCCAAAATTTCGATGATATCTTAGCCAAAATTGTGATTGTTTATCGCTGTCCCGAGACAAAATGACAGAAGTTGTGAAATTCAAATCTTAGAATTGTTTTATCCGTAAATTTTACAATTCTTATGTCAATTCGGTAATTTTTAATGTCCCGATGAGCTTAGAAACTAAGCTACAACTTTTGCTTTATTTATTTTGCTGGATTTCGATGTTTTCTATGCTAAAATTACAATTGTTGGTCGTTGTCCTGCAAATGCATAAGTTCAGGCTAAGTTTGATGTTTTTAGTAAAATATCATAACTTTTGAACCAATGATCAAAATTCGATGATCTTGGTCAATCTGGAAAGCTTAGAAATTAAGCTACGAGTTTTGTTTTATTCATTTTGCCTGATTTTGAAGTTATCTATGTTATTTTTGCAATTGTTTATCACTGTCTTGTAAATGCATAAGTTCAGACTAGGTTTGATGTTTTTAGTAAAATGGTCATAACTTTTGAACCGTTGATCAAAATTCGATGATCTTGGTCATTCTGGAAAGCATGAATTATATGCAACAACTTTCGTTCAGAGTGTATTAAATTTTTTTAATGTTTCCTAGTTCAAAATAGCGGATTTTATCCGCTGTCCTGTGTTTTGTTCATGTTGTTAGCGCAATTATTGTCTTCAAACCACTTGAAAATTGTTTTGCATCCATGAACACGTATGTGCATGACCTGGCTCGGTAATAATGGTGTTAAATATTTTATTTTAAATATTTTTAAGAGTATTTCTATATAATAAAAGTATATATACTATATTTATTTTATATAAAAAGTAGAATTTTAATAAAAGGATTTCTTTGGGTTTCTAAAAGTTTATTTTTAAAAAAAAACCCGGTTTCCTTAGTAAATTATTGCACAAAGATCGTAAACTATTTTTTTCCTTTCGGACATACAAGAATGAGAATTAAATGATTTAGTAAGGATATATGGTATGGGACATGTGTTCTTGCTTTTTCGCTTAATATCGGACTTCTACGACCGAAACTAATTTGAATTATTATTTTGAGATGATTTAGATGTTGCTAAATTTTAACGAACAATATTGGTTGGAGAATTACTCTTTTTGAGTACGTTCGATGACGAACCAATCTTGATGTTTTTACAATCGCTGATGAGATGAGGCGACAAAGACGAAAATTTAACTTTTGGAGAATTATGATTAGAAATAACCGTCATGATGTTGTTTTACTTAATGATGAGACGAGGTAAGTCTATTTATGAAGTGTTCATGAAGTTAAGACGTTTATGATGATTTATGAAGTTAAGATAGTTATGATGATTTTTACTTGTCGATGAAATGAGAAAAGTCACGATGGAACCATTACTCGTTGATGAGAAGAGATGAGTATGGTATTATATTAACTCGCCGATGAGATGAGGCAGAGTGAGTTTTATGATGGGTCTGATGTTTTATGATGTTTTCTAATGTGGAACCAACTAACGATTAGTAAAACATTAGGGAGAACGTATAGTATGGAATATACGTTCTCACCTTCCGGGTTCCTATTCGAATAGTTGAGACACATTCAAGATGTTACTAGTACTAGACCGAGTACGATTGGAGCCACCACGATGTTCACGATGTTATTACCCAACTCCAATCATCACGATGTTTTTACTCGGATTTGTGACTGGGTGTCATCAAGATGTTCCGACTAGTCAATCACGATGTTATGATGTTATGTGACCCCAAGTCATCACGATGTATGGTACCAAATTACTAGTACCAGTCAAGATGTAAAGCACGTGCTTTTTTCCATGAAGTTTAGATGTTTCGTTTTCACTGTTTTGATGATGATGCTTTATTATAGCCTTATGTAAGAAAAGGGCATATTTATATACATGGTTTTATGGTGATTTCGAATATGATGTTTTGAACTCTTTCCGGGTTCTATTAAGATGGATTTGGGGCATTCTATATTTATATCAATGAGATGAGGTATAAATTATGGAAATTCTTTTATAAGGAGTTTTAACAGTGGATTTGAGATGTATTTACATTTATACCGATGAGATGAGGTGTAAATGATTATGAGATTTTTTTCGATAATAAGTTTTAGTGATGGATTTGAGACGTATCTATATTCATACCGATGAGATTAGATATGAATAAGTATGATGCTTCTTTTATAATTGGGTTTTATATTTCCATGAATGATCCTGGGGATGTTCCAATGAGATGAGGTACATCCATATGCGTTTTATTCTATGTATGAAGGATATGTACCTTTGATGTATTGTTATTTTGACAACCACTTCTAAGAAGATAGTTGATTCATTTGAAGTCATTATCCATATTCTTTTATACCGTCGTTGATACGAGGCGAAAGCGATGTTTATTGAATCTTATCTTTAAAATTTTGTTCGTCGATGATCCATTTGCTTAAGTGTCTGTTACGCCACTTAAGTATGACTTTATCATCATTATCTCTCCTACTTGCCAAGAAGAGATGTTGTCCTTTCATATGATGTTGAAACCCTGTTTGGGGCATGGCATCCTTTATGAAAAAGGATACCATAGCTTTCACCTAATTATCCTTATTGATTATTCTATTTAACTGATAATTTTAGCTAGCCTGACCCGTGTGTTTTCACTCGGGTCAGACCGAATTGTTCAGATATCATCTATTGGACTTAGCTTGAAGTTGATGTTGGATATCAGCTCTTCTTTCCCTTGAGTAGTTTTTGTTCATTCACATACTCTGATGTAGTTATATTTGATTCAATATTTATGGTGTGGTCGAGTACCATCTTTATTGTACTCATATTGTATTGTACTAAACATGTATCAGTGTATATGTATATATATGATGTTGGTTGCTATTCTGTGATGTGATTTACATTTAGTTATTGTATTTTGTTCTAATAGATCCGTTAACCACCTATAGTTTTGGATTAAGCATTTATTAGGTATGTCGATCCACTTGAGTTGAAAAAAAAAGTTATATTCCATTTATCGACGTATTCAATAGATGTTTAAGACAAAATTATAGATGGTCGCCCTTAACCAGCCCTATTCTCCGCTTTAGTAGACAGAATTGCTTGTTAATTCTCTTTACTAAGGTGGGTCTCGTAGTGGGGCGTTTCAGCTTGGTATCAGAGCTGTGGTCAGAACAGAGTAGAATAAACACAGAACAGTATGTATATCATGATACATCGAAGTACAATACGAGTGAATCATTGTTCTTTATTCGAGCTTGCTTTCAAATCGAGCCTTGATTCTTTTTTGAGCTTTGGGATTGTTGAGATGGAATATGTCTAGGAATATAGATATATTATATTCCATAGTATTCAATAATAGAGTTTGATGTCATCTTATCTTATATAAAATCTTATTTGGGATTATTCTATTCATATTTTTGTTGATACGAGTGAGTTCATATCGATGGAGCTGATTGATTTCTTTGAGTATTCTTGTTGCATTCCTTTGAAAGTTTGTGAATCCTATTGAAGGGATCCACAATGATTGGCTTGTTGTGAGCATTCTAAGATTTCTATTTGAAGTTGCTTTTATGAGTAACTGTTTATTACTTACTATCTTGAGATGTATTTGATTTGAGTTGGATTGGCTTATATGAGGCTAAGTCCAATCCTTTGTGTTATAGGGTCCTATATTTATTTAGGCATCCTAATTTGATTGGGTTATTATTTCTATCATGTTGGAATGTTAATGATGATTCCGAAGTTTTTTTATTCAGTCTTTAGTATCGAGATGTTGATGATATATCTCGAATTCCAGTCAAGGTGACTTTGTTGAGTTTTGTGAGTCCGTTTGGATTTGACATCCAATTGGGCAATCGAGTGTTGAGGTAACCTTATTCCTGGCTCTTAGCTCTTCGGTTATCCTTCCACGAGGACATCCACTATAGAATGAGGTGAGTTTCTAGATTGTTCAAGTTTGATTGAGTTTATCATTCAGTTTCTTTGAGTTATCCTTTTTGGATACTCAATCGGTGTTATCCCTTGTAGCATTACTTTGTTTGAAGTAATGACTTGTTGTTTGTGTACTTCTCCTTCGAGAAGAATATCTTGCCTATCTTTTGTCTTGATTATTTCCGAGAGTGGCTCGTCGTCTTGTAGGAGTTGACGAACACTCCATCTCCTTCTGTTGACTTTGTGAACCGCATATTCTAGGAATATCTCGATGCATTCTATCAATGTTCTTTGGTTTGAGTTTTTGAAGCTATATATATGAGTTTTAAAAAGAGAAATTGGAGTATTGAGATAAAAAAAATCAAAGAATATTTTGAGAATATATTCACATGAGTAGTATTTCTTTTATGGAAATAATTTGAAAGTGTTGGGTTGTTCATCGAGTAGTCATGAGTTCTAGTCGATACGCCTGATCAACGTTATCGATAGGAATCTCCTAAATGCTATGATAAGGCAATCAGACACAATGGTTTGTGTTTTAAAAATTTAGATTTTGAAAATAAAATTTGAGATTAAATATTAAATTTATTTTTGAATGGTAATTGCAGCCATTGATTTTAGAGATGAGTATCAGAGTGGCGAGGCAGTTTTGATCGTTTGATCGACTCTGCAGCCAACGGATATATCAATTTATTAGAGATTCAATGGCGAGGCAATGCCATTTATTTATATATTTATTTGAAATTATAAAGATGAGAATATGTGAGAAAATTATTGAGCTATACTTTATTGAAAGTACATTTTGAGATTTTAGAATTTATATTATATACATAGGATGTTTTAAGAGAAGAGTTATAAGAGGATTTGAAGATTGTTTTAAGCTTTTTTAGTGGTTTAATAAAAAGGGTAAAGAGAATTTAAACCCTTAATTTATTTTGAAGAGTATTATTATGGATTTACAAATTCTTTGGAAATTAATTTTGAAGTAAGAGAAGAAATTTTGGACTTTTAATTTGAGTTTTAAATTATTTACTATAGTAAAGAGTTTGAAAATTTCCAAATGTTGAAAATTGAGATTTAAAATTTAAAAGATGTGACGCCCCACCTCTATACCCACGCTAGCCAAGAGCATTACGGTGAATGCTGTCAACTAGTGTTAGGAATTCATACCTAACAATCGAAGATAAATATAAGCATAGATGTGAGATAAAAATCTCACCTTTGAACTTAAGCAATTGAAGAAGAAGCTTGAAAGCAAAAGGGGAATCAACCACTCTTCAAATCCAACTCAAGAAGCTTGATTCAAAGCAAAAAAGAGAAACATTTCCCAAATTAGGTTTAGGAATTTTCCGAAATCAAAGAGAGAAAGAGTTGGAGAAGAAGAAGAGAAGCTTACTAATGGGTTCTTCTATTAGTTTGGAGCTAGAGCTTGATTTGCAAAAGGAAACTAGGGTTTTGGAGTTTTAATTTCCCATCTCTCCCACCATTGATGCATTAAAACTGAAAAGAGGAGAAAGTGATGGTGAATGGGGAGGAGTGGCTCAGATTTGAGTATAAGTTAAACATAGGGCTGAGCCCAAACCCAAACCCAAAGTGAAAAAGTAGCAAAAATCAACTTTCTCCAAACATATCGAAGCTTATACTCAAAAAGGTCGCAAACGGCATTTTAAACTCAATGGGAGTAGTCCCGAGTCCTAATTCGACCGTATGCAAAAAGTAGCTTTTCGGACTAAATTCCGAGTATCGATAAAATATTTAAATAAAAAATTTAAATATAAAATCGACAAATATGCGGGTTGTTACAAAAGATGTAGAGGAAAAAAATCTAAATATCTTGGATTGAAAAGTAATTTGAGCTTATATTCTTGTTCTTGAGTTCACTCTATTCTTGTGCTATTGATGATGACGTGCATTTTCGCGGTCATTCGAGTTTGGTGGCCTCATGAGAAGCCATTTTGTGTGATTTATCTATCTTGTCTGCTAAGTCTATCCTTGCTGTGAGGATGCTCTTTTTGTATTATTATGCGGAAAATTGTGTTGATGATCATTCTTATTGCTTAGAGTTTGGATTTAAGTGAGTTTGATCTCGACTCTATTCGTAGAGTTTTGTGAAATCGATCATTTTTGATTGATAATTGTTGAGCATCTTATTGAGTTTTGATACAAAGACGGGATATCTTCGAAACTCTTTTGAGGTACTTGGAAAATTCGATGGTTTACTAATTACTATATTAGCATTTGATGGGCCATTGGATTAACCAAGTGAGTTTTTCCTTATTTCTTTCTACCATTTTATATTGAGAGTATGAATGGTACGAAATTCGAGCTTGTCTTTATCCTTCGTTGATTGTACCTTTTATGTTTATACAGCTCTTTTTCTAGAAAATTGCGGGGACGCAATTTTTGTAAGGGAAGGAGTCTGTAAAAACCCTGGTTTTAGCGATTACCTGAAAATATTAAATTATAATGACAGTTATAATTTAATAGTGTAAATTAATAATTAAAGAGGGATTTAAATTATTTATTGGGTATAAACAATATATTGGAGGATAAAATGAGAAAATAGAATTTTGAAAACTTTATTAAGATGAATTGAGTTAAAAGATTAAGGAAATGAGTTTAATTTAGAGATAATGCCATTTCTATGTTAATTATTGCTACTTACTTCTTTTAATGATCTTTAAAAGAAATAATTAATTTTAAAATGAGATATATTTAATATAATGATGGAATTGAGTTTAAAAGTATAATTTGAGTATAAAATTAAGTTTGAAATGATTGGTAGAATTTAATTACACAAGAATGTGAATTTTGTGTAATTTTTAATGTTAATTATAATGGGTTTTGTAATTAAAAATGTAAATTGCCATTTACTTTGAAATAGAGAAATATGATAACAAAATGTTTTAATAATATAAATAATATTTTATTTAAGTGCAAAACATCTTAATTATCATGAGTATAATGTTTCATAATTTTTTTTAAAAGAGAGAAACTTGAAGTAATGTTGAGTACGTTTGTTAACATATATTGTTAATATGTTGAGTGATTAAATTATTAACTAAAAGCTATTTTCTTTTGTTGGGCTTAAGTCCATTAACTAATCCTATCACTTAGCCTATACATCTAAGAATGAGAAAGAAAGAGAAGCTCCTGTACGTTTGTTTCCATTCCTCTCAGTAAAATTCCAGAAGTAAGAAAATGGCAGCCTTCTTCCTTTCATATTCCATGCCCTAATAATTCAAATAAATTAGTAAATTGATGATTTAAAATGCAAATCTAAGTTCTAAACTCAGGCAATCTATATTCTAAAACCTTTTTCTCCATCAAAAATTAAGTTTGAAATGTAAATCAATTAATTCCTTCTCTATCTTTGTTTGCATGTCTGCTTTTTGAGATTTTACAGGTTTTAATGGTCAATTCTCCTTCAAAGCTTCAACCTATTGCATTTAAATCGTAGTTTAATCTTCATGAAGGCAAGGTGAGTGTAAAACTCACAAACCCCAGCTTTTTATATGATCAATATGTCATAATCAGTGAACTACTGAAGCTGAAAGTAAGTTAGCCATAACTTTCTCGTTTTTGATCCAATTTTGAATATTTTAGATGTCCTGGAAAGCTTATTTCATATTCTACAACTTTGATGTTTTGTGTTTTCTGTAATTTGGATGTTAGCTATGTCAAAATTGAATTTTTCTACTGTAATCCTAAGAGCAAAACCAATATTAGCTCTGTGCTTAAGGCTGAAACTAAATTGGCCATAGCTTTTCGTTCCTCAACCGATTTCGATAAATTTAGATGCTCCAGAAAGCTTAGACTTTGTTCTAAAACTTTTATGTTTTGAGTTTTCCAAAATTTCGATGATATCTTGGCCAAAATTATGATTGTTTATCACTGTCCCGAGACAAAATGACAGAAGTTGTGAAATTCAAATCTCAGAATTGTTTTATCCGTAAATTTTACAATTCTTATCGAAATTCGGTAATTTTTAATGTACCGGAGAGCTTAGAAACTAAGCTACAACTTTTTTTTTTATTTATTTTGCCTGATTTTGATGTTTTCTATGCTAAAATTGCAATTGTTGGTCGTTGTCCTGCAAATGCATAAGTTCAGGCTAAGTTTGATGTTTTTAGTAAAATATCATAACTTTTGAACCAATGATCAAAATTCGATGATCTTGGTCAATCTGGAAAGCTTAGAAATTAAGCTACGAGTTTTGTTTTATTCATTTTGCCCGATTTTCAAGTAATCTATGCTATTTTTGCAATTGTTTATCACTGTCTTGTAAATGCATAAGTTCAGGCTAAGTTTGATGTTTTTAGTAAAATGGTCATAACTTTTGAACCGTTGATCCAAATTCGATGATCTTGGTCATTCTGGAAAGCATGAGTTATATGAAACAACTTTCATTCAGAGTGTATTAAATTTTTTTAATGTTTGCTAGTTCAAAATAGCGGATTTTATCCGTTGTCCTGTGTTTTGTTTCATGTTGTTAGCGCACTTATTGTTTGCAAACCACTTGAAAATTGTTTTGCATCCATGAACACGTACATGCATGATCTGGCTTGGTAATTATGGTGTTAAATATTTTATTTTAAATATTTTTAAGAGTATTTCTATATAATAAAAGTATATATACTATATTTATTTTATATAAAAAGTAGAATTTTAATAAAAGGATTTCTTTCGGTTTCTAAAAATTTATTTTAAAAAAAACCCGGTTTCCTTAGTAAATTATTGCGCAAAGATCGTAAACTATTTTTTTTCCTTTCGGACATATAAGAATGACAATTAAACGATTTAGTAAGGATATATGGTATGGGACATGTGTTCTTGCTTTATCGCTTAATATCGGACTTCTACGACCGGAACTAATTTGAATTATTATTTTGAGATGATTTAGATGTTGCTAAATTTTAACAAACATTATTGGTTGGAGAATTACTCTTTTTGAGTACGTTCGATGACGAACCAATCTTGATGTTTTTACAATCGCTGATGAGATGAGGCGACAAAGACGAAAATTTTCCTTTTGGAGAATTATGATTAGAAATAACCGTCATGATGTTGTTTTACTTACCAATGAGACGAGGTAAGTCTATTTATGAAGTGTTCATGAAGTTAAGACGTTTATGATGATTTATGAAGTTAAGATAGTTATGATGATTTTTACTTGTCGATGAAATGAGAAAAGTCACGATGGAACCATTACTCGTTGATGAGAAGAGATGAGTATGGTATTATATTAACTCGCCGATGAGATGAGGCAGAGTGAGTTTTATGATGGTTTTGATGTTTTATGATGTTTTCTAATGTGGAACCAACTAACGATTAGTAAAACATTAGGGGAGAACGTATAATATGGAATATACGTTCTCACCTTTCGGGTTCCTATTCAAAAAGTTGAGACACATTCAAGATGTTACTAGTACTAGACCGAGTACGATTGGAGCCACCACGATGTTCACGATGTTATTACCCAACTCCAATCACCTCGATGTTTTTACTCGGATTTGTGACTGGGTGTCATCAAGATGTTCCGACTAGTCAATCACGATGTTATGATGTTATGTGACCCCAAGTCATCACGATGTATGGTAGCAAATTACTAGTACCAGTCAAGATGTAAAGCACGTGCTGTTTTCCATGAAGTTTAGATGTTTCGTTCTCACTGTTTTGATGATGATGCTTTATTATAGCCTTATGTAAGAAAAGGGCATATTTATATACATGGTTTTATGGTGATTTCGAATATGATGTTTTGAACTCTTTCCGGGTTCTATTAAGATGGATTTGAGGCATTCTATATTTATATCAATGAGATGAGGTATAAATTATGGAAATTCTTTTATAAGGAGTTTTAATAGTGGATTTGAGATGTATTTATATTTATACCGATGAGATGAGGTGTAAATGATTATGAGATTTTTTTCGATAATAAGTTTTAGTGATGGATTTGAGACGTATCTATATTCATACCGATGAGATTAGATATGAATAAGTATGATGCTTCTTTTATAATTGGGTTTTATATTTCCATGAATGATCCTGGGGATGTTCCAATGAGATGAGGTACATCCATATGCGTTTTATTCTATGTATGAAGGATATGTACCTTTGATGTATTGTTATTTTGACAACCACTTCTAAGAAGATAGTTGATTCATTTGAAGTCATTATCCATATTCTTTTATACCGTCGTTGATACGAGGCGAAAGCGATGTTTATTGAATCTTATGTTTAAAATTTTGTTCGTCGATGATCCATTTGCTTAAGTGTCTGTTACGCCATTTAAGTATGACTTTATCATCATTATCTCTCCTACTTGCCAAGAAGAGATGTTGTCCTTTCATATGATGTTGAAACCCTGTTTGGGGCATGGCATCCTTTATGAAAAAGGATACCATAGCTTTCACCTAATTATCCTTATTGATTATTCTGTTTAACTGATAATTTTAGCTAGCCTGACCCGTGTGTTTTCACTCGGGTCAGACCGAATTGTTCAGATATCATCTATTGGACTTAGCTTGAAGTTGATGTTGGATATCAGCTCTTCTTTCCCTTGAGTAGTTTTTGTTCATTCACATACTTTGATGTAGTTATATTTGATTCAATATTTATGGTGTGGTCGAGTACCATCTTTATTGTACTCATATTGTATTGTACTAAACATGTATCAGTGTATATGTATATATATGATGTTGGTTGCTGTTCTGTGATGTGATTTACATTTAGTTATTGTATTTTGTTCTGATAGATCCGTTAACCACCTATAGTTTTGGATTAAGCATTTATTAGGTATGTCGATCCACTTGAGTTGAAAAAAAAAGTTATATTCCATTTATCGACGTATTCAATAGATGTTTAAGACAAAATTATAGATGGTCGCCCTTAACCAGCCCTATTCTCCGCTTTAGTAGACAGAATTACTTGTTAATTCTCTTTACTAAGGTGTGTCTCGTGGTGGGGCGTTACAGCTTGGTATCAGAGCTGTGGTCAGAACAAAGTAGAATAAACACAGAACAGTATGTATATCATGATACATCGAAGTACAATACGAGTGAATCATTGTTCTTTATTCGAGCTTGCTTTCAAATCGAGCCTTGATTCTTTTTTGAGCTTTGGGATTGTTGAGATGGAATATGTCTAGGAATATAGATATATTATATTCCATAGTATTCAATAATACAGTATGATGTCATCTTATCTTATATAAAATCTTATTTGGGATTATTCTATTCTTATTTTTGTTGATACGAGTGAGTTCATATCGATGGAGCTGATTGATTTTTTTGAGTATTCTTGTTGCATTCCTTTGAAAGTTTGTGAATCCTATTGAAGGGATCCACAATGATTGGCTTGTTGTGAGCATTCTAAGATTTCTATTTGAAGTTGCTTTTATGAGTAACTGTTTATTACTTGCTATCTTGAGATGTATTTGATTTGAGTTGGATTGGCTTATATAAGGCTAAGTCCAATCCTTTGTGTTATAGGGTCCTATATTTATTTAGGCATCCTAATTTGATTGGGTTATTATTTCTATCATGTTGGAATGTTAATGATGATTTCGAAGTTTTTGTATTCAGTCTTTAGTATCGAGATGTTGATGTATCTCGAATTCCAGTCAAGGTGACTTTGTTGAGTTTTGTGAGTTCGTTTGGATTTGACATCCAATTGGGCAATCGAGTGTTGAGGTAATCTTATTCCTGGCTCTTAGCTCTTCGGTTATCCTTCCACTAGGACATCCACTAAAGAATGAGGTGAGTTTCTAGATTGTTCAAGTTTGATTGAGTTTATCATTCAGTTTCTTTGAGTTATCCTTTTCGGATACTCAATCGGTGTTATCCCTTGTAGCATTACTTTGTTTGAAGTAATGACTTGTTGTTTGTGTACTTCTCCTTCGAGAAGAATATCTTGCCTATCTTTTTTCTTGATTATTTCCGAGAGTGGCTCGTCATCTTGTAGGAGTTGACGAACACTCCATCTCCTTCTGTTGATTTTGTGAACCGCGTATTCTAGGAATATCTCGATGCATTCTATCAATATTCTTTGGTTTGAGTTTTTGAAGCTATATATATGAGTTTTAAAAAGAGAAATTGGAGTTTTGAGATAAAAAAAATCAAAGAATATTTTGAGAATATATTCACATGAGTAGTATTTCTTTTATGGAAATAATTTGAAAGTGTTGGGTTGTTCATCGAGTAGTCATGAGTTCTAGTCGATACGCCTGATCAACGTTATCGATAGGAATCTCCTAAATGCTATGATAAGGCAATCAGACACAATGGTTTGTGTTTTAAAAATTTAGATTTTGAAAATAAAATTTGAGATTAAATATTAAATTTATTTTTGAATGGTAATTGCAGCCATTGATTTTAGAGATGAGTATCAGAGTGGCGAGGCAGTTTTGATCGTTTGATCGACTCTGCAGCCAACGGATATATCAATTTATTAGAGATTCAATGGCGAGGCAATGCCATTTATTTATATATTTATTTGAAATTATAAAGATGAGAATATGTGAGAAAATTATTGAGCTATACTTTATTGAAAGTACATTTTGAGATTTTAGAATTTATATTATATACATTGGATGTTTTAAGAGAAGAGTTATAAGAGGATTTGAAGATTGTTTTAAGCTTTTTAAGTGGTTTAATAAAAAGTGTAAAGAGAATTTAAACCCTTAATTCATTTTGAAGAATATTATTATGGATTTACAAATTCTTTGGAAATTAATTTTGAAGTAAGAGAAGAAATTTTGGACTTTTAATTTGAGTTTTAAATTATTTATTAAGTAATATAGTAAAGAGTTTGAAAATTTCCAAATGTTGAAAATTGAGATTTAAAATTTAAAAGATGCGACGCCCCACCTCTATACCCACGCTAGCCAAGAGCATTACGGTGAATGCTGTCAACTAGCGTGGAGAATAAGGCTGTTGACGAGCGACCATCCGTGTAATTGCTTTGCGCGAGCATCGATATGTCAGATAGTGTAACATGCATTTCTTTATCAAGAGGGAAATCCGACATACTAACACAAACTCAAAGCTACTACACAGTGGCTATAATATCTTCAGAAATAAATATTGAAATAAACATAACATAAATCAGTCACGGACAATTCATATCACAAAGGCGGAAATAGATATGAATATTACACTAGGAAGTGTACATCAGAGTAGTGGTCTAAAAAGATCCACAATATCACAAAAGAATAGTTACATGAACTACACAAAAGAATAAGTATACATTATAGAGTCTATATCTCAAATGTATACAACAAAAACTACTAATCTAAGTAGTTAACCAAAAGTCAAGGAGGTAATCCCGGATGCAAAGTTAAGTAGAAGCACCTGTAACATCTCGGTCTGACCCGAGTATTATTTAAGAAGAAAATAATAAACGGATCAGTCTAATTATAAATATCAGATGAAACGATATAGAGTAAGAGATATGAAATAACACATAATAATCACAATGCCAAGCTGTGATATATATAAGTAATTGAAAATCAATAAGAGATTAATCAATATCACAAAATCTACACAAGAATCAAAGAAATGTCATACTCCTTATTTCGTTCACCGAACCATAAATATTGATGATTATATCAATGTTAATCACAAAAGTCAATGACACACAAATTCACCAATGCACAAATATTGATAAAACTTATCAGTGGAAATCACGAAAATTGGTGAAACACAAATTCTAGAAATCAACTCAAGAAATCCAAAAATCACAAAAAGGGGGGAGGCCTATCACAAACGGGAGCATAAAGCTCACCAACACGTGTATCACAAACGGAACGCTAATTCCATGGTTGCTAACCATCACAAATTGAACTGAAGCTCCACAAACGGTCCGAAGACCATGGGTTGCTACCCCACCAATTTGAGTCGAAACTCCATAAAACGGGGTTTAGTCTCCCTCGCAGACAAAGATACATCGCACATTGCTAGTCTAAATCACAAAGATGATCGTCATGATCAGCGAGAAGTGTCAATTACACTAAGCTAATAAATATATGAGTTTAGCTTCATGTCCCATAACCACTTGCTTAACTCAAATATTTACGAACAAACTGTAGATCTCCACTAGAAAATTGTCACAAGAGATTCAATCGAACAAGTCCAAGAATCAACCGGCGTAGTAAACGCAAGCGTTTCATACCACTTGTTTTACTAATCCGTTTAATTAGATTTCTCATACGAGTGAGGTAAAGGTTTGTATATACTAATAGATTGGAAAACGGTTTAAGAAACGAGCTTTGTAACAAAATAGTGTTGAAATCATTTTGATGAAAGAATTTTAATATTTACTACTAGTATAGAAACCTTTATATTTTTAAAGTGACAAATCACAAAGAAGATTGTAGGAACAATCAATCACTAAAATTCACATTCGAAGACGTGAATAAAATCCAAAGAAATCGATACCGAATCCATTAAAATGGATATTCCCAAAATTACGAAGAAAATGTCATCAAAGTCGATAATAAGTGATAATAAAAAAAGGGAATCAACATGAATCGATTAAAGTTGGAAATTCAACAAAATAGACAAAGTAGGCAAAATAGCATCAGGTCGGTCGGCCGGCTACAGAGCTCGGTCGACCAGACCCTGTTCCATAAAAATCTCGGGAAGCAGGTCGGTCGGCTGAGCCCTGTAGCCAGTCGACCGGACCAGAGACAGAAAGGTGCCTATGCACCTTAGTAGCAGGTCGGTCGACCGACCCAGGGTTTCGGTCGGCCGACCCTGATGTTCAGCAAATTGAAACCCATTTAATTGACGTGCAAACTCCACCAATTCGCAACCGAACAAGCATGGATGATAGGGAATTATGCCCAACGGCTACCCGATCCCATTGGCTCCTCGATGCATCACCAAAAATGCATTTGAACGTCAAAGCTATGATTTTTAAGGATTTGAACCCAAAACACTAAAAATTGGAATATTCACCAAATCAATCCAAACCAAAAACAATTGCACACGAATAAGTGTTAGGAATTCATACCTAACAATCGAAGATAAATATAAGCATAGATGAGATAAAAATCTCACCTTTGAACCCAAGCAATTGAAGAAGAAGCTTGAAAGCAAAAAGGAAATCAACCACTCTTCAAATCCAACTCAAGAAGCTTGATTCAAAGCTAAAAAGAGAAACATTTCCCAAATTAGGTTTAGGAATTTTCTGAAATCAAAGAGAGAAAGAGTTGGAGAAGAAGAAGAGAAGCTTACTAATGGGTTCTTCTATTAGTTTGGAGCTAGAGCTTGATTTGCAAAAGGAAACTAGGGTTTTGGAGTTTTAATTTTCCATCTCACCCACCATTTATGCTTTAAAACTGAAAAGAGGAGAAAGTGATGGTGAATGGGGAGGAGTGGCTCAGATTTGAGTATAAGTTAAACATAGGGCTGAGCCCAAGCCCAAACCCAAACCCAATGTGAAAAAGTAGCAAAAATCAACTTTCTCCAAACATATCAAAGCTTATACTCAAAAAGGTCGCAAACGGCATTTTAAACTCAATGGGAGTGGTCCCGAGTCCTAATTCGACCGTATGCAAAAAGTAGCTTTTCGGACTAAATTCCGAGTATCGATAAAATATTTAAATAAAATATTTAAATATAAAATCGACAAATATGCGGGTTGTTACAGACTCCCCTCCTTAAAGAAATTGCGTCCTCGCAATATTTAAGAAGAAGATATATAGTAACAACCATAAAAGCATATTCAACACAAAAGAAATTTGAAATAAAAGGTTCACCTTAAATAGCACGAGAAAGTAAGTCCGGATGTGATCGCTCGATGAACTCTCTAGACTCCCAAGAACAATCCTTAGGATTTGAAGACCATTGAACTTTCACAAGCGGAACATCCTTATTTCGAAGTCGTTTGACCTCCGAATCAATAATACGAACAGGATGCTGCTCATAAGTTAAATTAGGCGAAACTTCAATTTCTTCCATAACACCGAGCACAAGAATAGAATCGGAATCTCGAAGACATTTCATTAATTGAGAAACATGAAACACGTCATGCATAGCAGAAAACTGAGACGGTAATGATAGGCGATAAGCCAAGGAACCAATACGTTTAGCGATAGGAAATGGTCCGATGTATCGGACGCTAACTTTCCCGATCGACTGAAACGTACAACACCCTTCATAGGTGAAACACGAATGAACACAAGATCTCCCACAGAAAATTCTAACTTCCTTCTTCGGTTATCGGCATAGGATTTTTGTCTACTCTTGGCTTCTTTCATCCTATGTCGAATAAGTTCAATTTTTCTGTGGAATCACGAATAAAATCTGGACCTAAAACCAGCTTCTCACCAGCCTCAAGCCAACAAGAAGGAGATCGGCATGGCCTTCCATAGAGTGCCTTGAAAGGTGCCATACCAATACTAGATTGGAAGCTATTATTATAGGAAAATTCAACAAGTGAAATATGATCTTCCCAACATCCACCAAAATCAAGCACACAAGAACGAAGAAGATCTTCAAGAGTTTGATTCACACGCTCAGTTTGTCCATCGGACTGTGGATGATAAGCGGTGCTAAAATTAAGCTTCGTTCCCAAAGCCTTTTGAAGACTCTTCCAAAATCTACTAGTAAACAATGGATCACGGTCGCTAACAATAGAAGTAGGAACTCCATGTAATTTAACAATCTCTTTGATAAAGAGTTTGGCCAAAAGAGGAACGGTTCGGTTAGATCGAACGGGAATAAAATGGACGGATTTAGTAAGCCTATCAACGATCACCCATAAACTATCATGACCCAAACGAGAACGGGGAAGGCCGTCAATAAAATCCATGGAAATCTGATCCCACTTCCAAATTGGAATTTCTAAAGGTTGCAATAATCCACCGAGCCTTTAATGCTCGGCCTTAACGAGTTGGCAAGTCATGCAACGCTTAACAAAGTTAGCGATGTCAAGTTTCATTCCCTCCCAATAATAAAGTCGCTTCATATCCGTGTACATTTTACTACTACCGGGATGAATGGTAAATTTAGAACGTTGAGAATCTTCTAAAATATCTTTACGAAGATCACTAATATTTGGTATGATAATTCTACCAAATTTCCGAATGCCGCCACGAGAATCGATATCAAAGTCTTTTAAACCTTTAATATCAATTTTATCCTTAATATTTTGGCCAAGAGGAGCCAATTCAGGATCTAGCCCTTGAGCTTCAAGAATGCGGTCCAAAAGAGAAGGATGAGCCTCAAGGCTACATAAAACAAGAGATGAGCATAAATCAGAAACACGGTCTCGAATTTCGCATGTGGATAAAATTTCGAGATCGTTCCATTCAGATATCATCATAGGAACAACAGTTTGTTGTTTTCGACTAAGAGCATCGGCGACACGATTACCCTTACCGGGAGTATAAAGAATATCAAGATCATATGGTGCAAGAAATTCGAGCCAACGCTGTTGATGCAAATTAAGTTCCTTTTGAGAGAATAAATACTTCAAGGATTTATGATCGGTATAAAGAACAAATTTCTCTCCTAAAAGATAATGACGCCAAATCCGAAGAGCAAAAACAATAGCCGCGAGCTCTAAATCATGAGTGGCATATCTAGTCTCGGCAGGCTTCAATTGCTTGGAAGCATAAGCAACAACACGTTCTCTTTGCATAAGAACGGCACCCAAACCAACACGACTAGCATCGGTATAAACAATAAAATCTTGGTTTCCATTGGGAATCACAAGAATAGGAGCATCGGAAAGGAGTTCTTTTAATTTCTGAAAAGAAGCTTCACATTTGTCTGACCAAATGTATTTAACACCATTCTTTGTTAAACCAATAAGAGGGACAACAATTTTAGAAAAGTCTAATGAACCGACGGTAATAACCCGCCAATCCGAGAAAACTACGAATCTCTGTCACATTCTCCGGTCTCTTCCAATCTTGAATCGCTTCAATCTTTGAAGGATCTACTGAAATTCCGGATTCGGATATAATATGACCGAGAAACTTCACACGAGATTGCCAAAAATGGCGTTTAGAAAATTTTGCTTTCAATTGATTACTCCTAAGAATTTCCAACACAATCCGAAGATGTTTTTCGTGCTCCTCCTCGGTTTTAGAATACACAAGAATATCATCAATAAAGATGAGAACAAACCGGTCGAGAAAATCTTTGAAAACTCGATTCATAAGGTCAACGAAATAAGGTGGGGCATACGTCAACTCAAATGGCATAACAAACAATTCATAAGATCCATAACGAGTACAGAACGATGTCAAAGAATACTATCCTCGGTAATACAAAGCTGATGAAAATCGGTAGCTAAGTCTAATTGTGAAAAGCCTCTAGCACCACTAAGCTGATCGAATAGATCATCAATCCGAGGTAAAGGATATTTATTTTTGATAGTAAGATCATTAAGCTTGCGGTAGTCAACGCAAAGCCTAAGTGTTCCGTCGGATTTCTTCACAAAAATAGCTGAAGCTCCCCAAGGCGAGGAACTAGAGCGAATAAATTGCTTCGTCTCCAATTCGGATAATTGTTTACGCATCTCCTCGTTTTCTTTATTGGACATACGATAGGGAGGACGGGTGATAGGTTGAGCTCCAGGAATGAGATTAATTCTGAACTCAATTGCTCGCTTAGGTGGTAATCCTAAAACGGGCTCGAATATGTCAGAAAATTCACGAACGACGTGAATAAGAGAAATAATATCACCCTCATCATCATCATCGTCATCACGAGGGTTTAAAGAATATAAAGATGCAACCAAAGCAGAATTTGAATCTTTAAGAATAACAGAAACCTGATTAACAGATTGAGGATGTCGAAGATGAATAGTCCGCTCAGGACATAGGATATGAGATTCATAACGGTTAAGCCAATCCATTCCCAAAATCATTCCAAAGCCTAAATAAATGCATGACATGCAAATCTGCTAGGAAAGGAAAATCACACAAAATAGTCTCGACATCTTTACACAATAAACTGATTGTTGCGGATCCACCAACCGGATTCGCAATTTTCAAAGAAGTCATTAAGGCAACAACACTTAAAGAAAAAGTATCAACAAGTTCTTTTGATATAAAAGAATGGGACGCGCCCGTATCAAAAAGAACTCGAATAGGATGATCACGAAATAAAATAATGCCATCAAGGATAGAATGAGAAATACCTTGGCCACAAGATGTGTTGCCAGGGGCTTGAGCAACATTTAACTTTCCCTCCTTCCTGCCCTGAAGCTTGGGGCATGAAGATATAACATGACCGGGAACTTTGCAGTAGCGACAAGAGAGAGACTTTGGGCACTTGTTCGCGTAATGGTCCTTCGAACCACAATTATAGCATTCCCCACGACCAAAGGATGAAGTCTTTGCCACAGGGGTTGCTTGCTTCCCTTTCTTATTGGGATAAGGGCCTTTGAATTTACTGGGCCTTTTCTTGTTGTTGTTGAAGTTTGGTTTGGAACCCACCACTTCAACATTATTTTCCCTATCCGCCTCTTCAAGACGAAGAGCGATATCAATGAGTTGGTCGAAAGAAACTTCTAACTTTAGAAGTAATGGCTTCTTGAGATTTTTGTTTAAACCATAAACAAATCTTTGGTTCTTCTTCAATGGGGTGTTGATATATTCAACCCCGTATTTAGAGAGAGATTCAAAAGACGTGACATAATCTGTCACGGAAGATTCACCTTGAACAAGGTCTATAAAACGGCGAGCCAAAGTCACCTTCTCAGCTTCTGGTACGAATTTTAACTCAAAGCGCTCTCGGAATTTCTCCCAGGTGAGATCCGCTTCATTAATCTCAGAAATAAGAAGTTCGTACCAGTCCAATGCTCTTTCTTGGAGCATACTAGAAGCCACCTGAACTCGGTGAAGATCAATGAGGTTCATGCGAGAAAAGATTAGATCGCATGTCCATAACCAAGCCTGGACTTCAATAACAGTTTCGGAACCTTTGAATGGCTTCCCACCCAAATTAGTGTAATCGCTGCACAAGCGTGAAAATCCCGACTTTGGGTGAGTAGGTTCCGGGTTAGAACCAGCTGCTTGAGCATTCGTAACAAGGTCAAGAAGTTGCTGGGTAGTCATAAAAAATCCATCTTGGGGAGTAGCACTAGATTGACCGACGCTGGGACGGCCAGGTCTAACCATTTCTCTTCCTTTAGAAAGAAATAAAGAAGAAGAAAAAGGTTATTCCACAACATGAATATCAAGCAATCTTGATAGATAAAACAAGGAATCATAAGGAAAATAGGATGAACCGGTACGAAGACTCGAATTAAATCCTAAAGCATGACTCCTAAGAAAGACTTAGGACGGTGATCCTTGTTATAATATTCCATATAGTTCTGAAGTTTGGCTCTGATACCAAGCTGTGACGCCCTACCTCTATACCCATGCTATCCAAGAGCATTACGGTGAATGCTGTCAACTAGCGCGGAGAATAAGGCTGTTGAGGAGCGACCATCCGTGTAATTGCTTTGCGCGAGCATCGATATGTCAGATAGTGTAACATGCATTTCTTTATCAAGAGGGAAATCCGACATACCGACACAAACTCAAAGCTACTACACAGTGGCTATAATATCTTCAGAAACAAATATAGAAATAAACATAACATAAATCAATCACAGACAATTCATATCACAAAGGCGGAAATAGATATGAATATTACACTAGAAAGTGTACATCAGAGTAGTGGTCTAAAAAGATCCACAATATCACAAAAGAATAGTTACATGAACTACACAAAAGAATAAGTATACATTATGGAGTCTATATCTCAAATGTATACAACAAAAACTACTAATCTAAGTAGTTAACCAAAAGTCAAGGAGGTAATCCCGGATGCAAAGTTAAGCAGAAGCACCTGTAACATCTCGGTCTGACTCGAGTATTATTTAAGAAGAAAATAATAAACGGATCAGTCTAACTATAAATATCAGTGGAACGATATAGAGTAAGAGATATGACTAAACACATAATAATCACAATGTCAAGCTGTGATATATATAAGTAATTGAAAATCAACAAGAGATTAATAATATCACAAAATCTACACAAGAATCAAAGAAATGTCATACTCCTTATTTCGTTCACCGAACCATAAATATTGACGATTATATCAATGTCAATCACAAAAGTCAATGACACACAAATTCACCAATGCACAAATATTGATAAAATTTATCAATGGAAATCACGAAAATTATTGAAACACAAATTCTAGAAATCATCTTAAGAAATCCAGAAATCACAAAAAGGGGGGAGGCCTATCACAAACGGGAGCATAAAGCTCACCAACACGTGTATCACAAATGGAACGCTAATTCCATAGTTGCTAACCATTACAAATTGAGCTAAAGCTCCACAAACGGCCCGAAGACCATGGGTTGCTACCCCACCAATTTGAGTCGAAACTCCACAAAACGGGGTTTAGTCTCCTTCGCAGACAAAGAGACATCGCATATTGCTAGTCTGAGTCACAAAGATGATCGTCATGATCAACGAGAAGTGTCAATTACACTAAGCTAATAAATATATGAGTTTAGCTTCATGTCCCATAACCACTTGCTTAACTCAAATATTTACAAACAAACTGTAGATCTCCACTAGAAAATTGTCACAAGAGATCCAATCGAACAAGTCCAAGAATTAACCGGCGAAGTAAACGCAAGCGTTTCATACCACTTGTTTTACTAATCCGTTTAATTAGATTTCTCATACGAGTGAGGTAAAGGTTTGTATATACTAATAGATTGGAAAACGGTTTAAGAAACGAGCTTTGTAACAAAATAGTGTTGAAATCGTTTTGATGAAAGAATTTTAATATTTACTACTAGTATAGAAATCTTTATATTTTTAAAGTGACAAATCACAAAGAAGATTGTAGGAACAATCAATCACTAAAATTCACATTCGAAGACGTGAATAAAATCCAAAGAAATCGATACCGAATCCATTAAAATGGATATTCCCAAAATTACGAAGAAAATGTCATCAAAGTCGATAATAAGTGATAATAACAATAGGGAATCAACACGAATCGATTAAAGTTGGAAATTCAACAAAATAGACAAAGTAGGCAAAATAGCATCAGGTCGGTCGGCCGGCTACAGAGCTCGGTCGACCGGACCCTGTTCCAAATAAATCTCGGGAAGCAGGTCGGTCGGCTGAGCCCTGTAGGCAGTCGACTGGACCAGAGACAGAAAGGTGCCTATGCACCTTAGTAGCAGGTCAGTCGACCGGCCCAGGGGTTCGGTCGGCCGACCCTGATGTTCAGCAAATTGAAACCCATTTAATTGACGTGCAAACTCCACCAATTCGCAACCGAACGAGCACGGACGATAGGGAATTATGCCCAACGGCTACCCGATCCTATTGGCTCCTCGATGCATCACCAAAAACGCATTTGAACATCAAAGCTATGATTTTTAAGGATTTGAACCCAAAACACTAAAAATTGGAATATTCACCAAATCAATCCAAACCAAAAGCAATTGCACACGAATAAGTGTTAGGAATTCATACCTAACAATCGAAGATAAATATAAGCATAGATGTGAGATAAAAATCTCACCTTTGAACCCAAGCAATTGAAGAAGAAGCTTGAAAGCAAAAGGGGAATCAACCACTCTTCAAATCCAACTCAAGAAGCTTGATTCAAAGCTAAAAAGAGAAACATTTCCCAAATTAGGTTTAGGAATTTTCCGAAATCAAAGAGAGAAAGAGTTGGAGAAGAAGAAGAGAAGCTTACTAATGGGTTCTTCTATTAGTTTGGAGCTAGAGCTTGATTTGCAAAAGGAAACTAGGGTTTGGAGTTTTAATTTCCCATCTCTCCCACCATTGATGCTTTAAAACTGAAAAGAAGAGAAAGTGAGGGTGAATGGGGAGGAGTGGCTCAGATTTGAGTATAAGTTAAACATAGGGCTGAGCCCAAACCCAAACCCAAAGTGAAAAAGTAGCAAAAATCAACTTTCTCCAAACATATCGAAGCTTATACTCAAAAAGGTCGCAAACGGCATTTTAAACTCAATGGGAGTGGTCCCGAGTCCTTATTCGGCCGTATGCAAAAAGTAGCTTTTCGGATTAAATTCCGCGTATCGATAAAATATTTAAATATAAAATCGACAAATATGTGGGTTGTTACAAAAGATGTTGAGAAAAAAATCTAAATATCTTGGATTGAAAAGTAATTTGAGCTTATATTCTTGTTCTTGAGTTCACTCTATTCTTGTGCTATTGATGATGACGTGCATTTTCGCGGTCATTCGAGTTTGGTGGCCTCATGAGAAGCCATTTTGTGTGATTTATCTATCTTGTCTACTAAGTCCATCCTTGCTGTGAGGATGCTCTTTTCGTATTATTATGCGGAAAATTGTGTTGATGATCATTCTTATTGCTTAGAGTTCGGATTTAAGTGAGTTTGATCTCGACTCTATTCGTAGAGTTTTGTGAAATCAATCATTTTTAATTGATAATTGTTGAGCATCTTATTGAGTTTTGATACAAAGACGGGATAGCTTCGAAACTCTTTTGAGGTACTTGGAAAATTCGATGGTTTGCTAATTACTATATTAGCATTTGATGGGCCATTGGATTAACCAAGTGAGTTTTTCCTTATTTCTTTCTACCATTCTATATTGAGTGTATGAATGGTACGAAATTCGAGCTTGTCTTTATCCTTCGTTGATTGTACCTTTTATGTTTATACAGCTATTTTTCTAGAAAATTGCGGGGACGCAATTTTTGTAAAGGAAGGAGTATGTAACAACCCTGGTTTTAGCGATTACCTGAAAATATTAAATTATAATGACAGTTATAATTTAATAGTGTAAATTAATAATTAAAGAGGGATTTAAATTATTTATTGGGTATAAACAATATATTTGAGGATAAAATGAGAAAATAGAATTTTGAAAACTTTATTAAGATGAATTGAGTTAAAAGATTGAGGAAATGAGTTTAATTTAGAGAATGTCATTTTTATGTTAATTATTGCTACTTACTTCTTTTAATGATCTTTAAAAGAAATAATTAATTTTAAAATGAGATATATTGAATATAATGATGGAATTGAGTTTAAAAGTATAATTTGAGTATAAAATTAAGTTTGAAATGATTGGTAGAATTTAATTACGTAAGAATGTGATTTTTGTGTAATTTTTAATGTTAATTATAATGGGTTTTGTAATTAAAAATGTAAATTGCCATTTACTTTGAAATAGAGAAATATGATAACAAAATGTTTTAATAATATAAATAATATTTTATTTAAGTGCAAAACATCTTAATTATCATGAGTATAATGTCTCATAATTTTTTTTAAAAGAGAGAAACTTGAAGTAATGTTGAGTACGTTTGTTAACATATATTGTTAATATGTTGAGTGATTAAATTATTAACTAAAAGCTATTTTCTTTTGTTGGGCTTAAGTCCATTAACTAATCCTATCACTTAGCCTATACATCTAAGAATGAGAAAGAAAGAGAAGCTCCTGTACGTTTGTTTCCATTTCTCTCGGTAAAATTCCAGAAGTAAGAGAAGTTCTAAAACTTTTATGTTTTGAGTTTTCCAAAATTTCGATGATATCTTAGCCAAAATTGTGATTGTTTATCGCTGTCCCGAGACAAAATAACAAAAGTTGTGAAATTCAAATCTCAGAATTGTTTTATCCGTAAATTTTACAATTCTTATCGGAATTCGGTAATTTTTAATGTTCCGGAGAGCTTAGAAACTAAGCTACAACTTTTGTTTATTTATTTTGCCTGATTTTGATGTTTTCTATGCTAAAATTGCAATTGTTGGTCGTTGTCCTGCAAATGCATAAGTTCAGGCTAAGTTTGATGTTTTTAGTAAAATATCATAACTTTTGAACCAATGATCAAAATTCGATGATCTTGGTCAATCTGGAAAGATTAGAAATTAAGCTATGAGTTTTGTTTTATTCATTTTGCCTGATTTTGAAGTTATCTATGCTGTTTTGCATATGTTTATCACTGTCTTGTAAATGCATAAGTTCAGGCTAAGTTTGATGTTTTTAGTAAAATGGCCATAACTTTTGAACCATTGTTCCAAATTCGATGATCTTGGTCATTCTGGAAAGCATGAGTTATATGCAACAACTTTCTTTAAGAGTGTATTAAATTTTTTTAAAGTTTGCTAGTTCAAAATAGCGGATTTTATCCGTTGTCCTGTGTTTTGTTTCATGTTGTTAGCGCACTTATTGTTTTCAAACCACTTGAAAATTGTTTTGCATCCATGAACACGTAGATGCATGATCTGGCTTGGTAATTATGGTGTTAAATATTTTATTTTAAATATTTTTAAGAGTATTTCTATATAATAAAAGTATATATACTATATTTATTTTATATAAAAAGTAGAATTTTAATAAAAGGATTTCTTTGGGTTTCTAAAAATTTATTTAAAAAAAAAACCCGGTTTCCTTAGTAAATTATTGCGCAAAGATCGTAAACTATTTTTTTTCCTTTCGGACATATAAGAATGGCAATTAAACGATTTAGTAAGGATATATGGTATGGGACATGTGTTCTTGCTTTATCGCTTAATATCGGACTTCTACGACCGGAACTAATTTGAATTATTATTTTGAGATGATTTAGATGTTGCTAAATTTTAACAAACATTATTGGTTGGAGAATTACTCTTTTTGAGTACGTTCGATGACGAACCAATCTTGATGTTTTTACAATCGCTGATGAGATGAGGCGACAAAGACGAAAATTTTCCTTTTGGAGAATTATGATTAGAAATAACCGTCATGATGTTGTTTTACTTACCAATGAGACGAGGTAAGTCTATTTATGAAGTGTTCATGAAGTTAAGACGTTTATGATGATTTATGAAGTTAAGATAGTTATGATGATTTTTACTTGTCGATGAAATGAGAAAAGTCACGATGGAACCATTACTCGTTGATGAGAAGAGATGAGTATGGTATTATATTAACTCGCCGATGAGATGAGGCAGAGTGAGTTTTATGATGGTTCTAATGTTTTATGATGTTTTCTAATGTGGAACCAACTAACGATTAGTAAAACATTAGGGGAGAACGTATAGTATGGAATATAAATTCTCACCTTTTGGGTTCCTATTCGAATAGTTGAGACACATTCAAGATGTTACTAGTACTAGACCGAGTATGATCGGAGTCACCACGATGTTCACGATGTTATTACCCAACACCAATCACCACGACGTTTTTACTCGGATTTGTGACTGGGTGTCATCAAGATGTTCCGACTAGTCAATCACGATGTTATGATGTTATGTGACCCCAAGTCATCAGGATGTATGGTACCAAATTACTAGTACTAGTCAAGATGTAAAGCATGTGCTGTTTTCCATGAAGTTTAGATGTTTCGTTTTCACTGTTTTGATGATGATGCTTTATTATAGCCTTATGTAAGAAAAGGGCATATTTATATACATGGTTTTATGGTGATTTCGAATATGATGTTTTGAACTCTTTCCGGGTTCTATTAAGATGGATTTGAGGCATTCTATATTTATATCAATGAGATGAGGTATAAATTATGGAAATTCTTTTATAAGGAGTTTTAATAGTGGATTTGAGATGTATTTATATTTGTACCGATGAGATGAGGTGTAAATGATTATGAGATTTTTTTTGATAATAAGTTTTAGTGATGGATTTGAGACGTATCTATATTCATACCGATGAGATTAGGTATGAATAAGTATGATGCTTCTTTTATAATTGGGTTTTATATTTCCATGAATGATCCTTGGGATGTGCCAATGAGATGGGGTACATCCATATGCGTTTTATTCTATGTATGAAGGATATGTACCTTTGATGTATTGTTATTTTGACAACCACTTCTAAGAAGATAGTTGATTCATTTGAAGTCATTATCCATATTCTTTTATACCGCCGTTGATACGAGGCGAAAGCGATGTTTATTGAATCTTATCTTTAAAATTTTGTTCGTCGATGATCCATTTGCTTAAGTGTCTGTTACGCCACTTAAGTATGACTTTAACATCATTATCTCTCCTACTTGCCAAGAAGAGATGTTGTCCTTTCATATGATGTTGAAACCCTGTTTAGGGCATGGCGTCCTTTATGAAAAAGGATACCATAGCTTTCACCTAATTATCCTTATTGATTATTCTGTTTAACTGATAATTTTAGCTAGCCTGACCCGTGTGTATTCACTCGGGTCAGATTGAGTTGTTCAAGTATCATCTATTGGACTTAGCTTGAAGTTGATGTTGGATATCAGCTCTTCTTTCTCTTGAGTAGTTTTTGTTCATTCACATAATCTGATGTAGTTATATTTGATTCGATATTTATGGTGTGGTCGAGTACCATCTTTATTGTACTCATATTGTATTGTACTAAACATGTATCAGTGTATACGTATATATGTGATGTTGGTTGCTGTTCTATGATGTGATTTACATTTAGTTATTATATTTTGTTCTGATAGATCCCTTAACCACCTATAGTTTTGGATTAAGCATTTATTGGGTCTGTCGATCCACTTGAGTTGAAAAAAAAAGTTATATGCATTTATCGACGTATTCAATAGATGTTTAAGCCAAAATTATAGATGGTCGCCCTTAACCAGCCCTATTCTCCGCTTTGGTAGACGGAATTACTTGTTAAATCTCTTTACTAAGGTGGGTCTCAGGGTGGGCCGTTACAATGGCCGAGCTTGCCATGGTTCAATCCATGGGTGGAGTCGATGATGCACGTCATCGTGGCACTCTCTGATCGTCTTCAAAGTCGACGTAGATGGTGCGTGATCTAGGGTTTTACGGCGGCAGTAGGTTGTCGTGTGCATTCTTTTGGCCTGGGGAAGAAATAGGAGGGGACGACCACGATTTGCCAAAGGAAAAGCAACGGTCAGATGCAAGAGGTTGTAAAATAAACAAAGAAAATTGTAAATATAATTATATTTATAAATCGTTCAAACTTTAAAATGCTGCAACTCTTTCATACAAGGTCCGTTTTGGACGAAACGACTTGCGTTGGAATAGTTGTCGGATACTATGCAATGGAGCTGGATTGGAATTAATTGGAGCTAGTGAAAATTTTGAGTAAAATTAAACACGGGTTTAATTTTAATTGAAATAATACGCTGAAACTGTTATTGAAACAAGGTGAGAACTTCTCACTCAATCGAATTGTTTCGATTTAAATTTTAAATAGTTAAATTTAAAATTGCTTGATGGTGTGACTGAATGATAAATTGCTATTTGTTGTATTGGAATAGACCTTATACGCCGTATATTAAGCGGATGTTATTTATTAAATGCATATACCGCGATATTTCACCTCGAAGTGGAATTGGTATTATATACGTACTTGGAGTTGATTTCCCGCATTATATAGCGGATGAGACCCTATTGCGCCACATAATAGCGGATAATATTTTATAAATCCCATATACCACGATATTCCGTATTGGAACGGGATTGGTATTGTGCTAACATCTGTGGATGCAGGGAAACAGGTTGGAGGGATCCAACTGGATTCCTCAACAGTATTGATTTATTTACAGATATTTCCGATATATTCTGTTATCATATTGATATATGATGTTTGGATGCCGTGATTCTTATATTTAGTGCTGTTGCAGCATTGGGACTATTTTTTGAGTTTTAAAAATGATAAAGTAACGATTTCGAATTTAAAAGGATTTTTAAAGTGATTTTTGAAAGTATACATTTTAAATAAATAAACGTTATAATTTTAATGTTATAGAAATTATGATTTTTGGGAAATATAACCGAAATGTGATTTTTGAAATAAGTAGTTGATTAATTTGTAAAATAGTTTAAATTAGGATTTTGAATTTTTATAAACGGTGTATACAAAAGATTTATAAAATTGATATTTTATAAATTAAAAAATTTGAATTATAAAACGAGTTTTTATAAACGTTAAAATGAAGTATAAAGGGATTTCATAAGTGAATGAAATTTATGGATTTATAAATTGTGAAGTTATAAAATGAATAGATTTTTGTAAAATAAAAAATTTATAATTAATTAACTTATAAATTGGATTTTGGCATTTAAATGAGATATAGTTAGAATTTGTTAATTAAGGGATTTTATAAGTTGAAATTTTTATAAAATATATAAATGAGAATTTATAAACGTTGTTTTATAAATCCGAAACCGACTTATTTTGATAAGTCAATTATTATAGATTATTAAAGGAGATTATCCACGAGTTTGGACAGTGGATAATCCTTTAAAAATAAAATGTGTAGAAACGTTGAATTTGGTTAACGAAGTATATTCACGATTTTGGACAGTGAATAATATATTAAAGAAATTTTTTAGGAAGTGATCTTTTAAATAGAATTAAAACGATATGAAGTTGTTTTAAAATATGTTAAGGATCGAAACCATAGATTTCAACATTCATTGTTGAAATAGACGTTTTCGAGAAATAAGAAAAGATGGACCATAACACTGTTGTTATAGTAAATGATTTTTGAAAGAAAATGTTTTATATAGTATTGGGATTTATATATATCTATCTTAATTTCGAATCCCTATACTAGTGATTTTGGGTTGTCGTAACGATGTTTTACGCAACATTCGTTTTGACTCAAATGAATGTATTTAAGAGAACATTTTCCTTAAAGAATAAACTATATACTTAATTGTAATTTAAGTATATTGACTATTTTTCAAATGTTGAAAATAAATAGATTTGTGAATTACTTATTATTATAATAAGTATGGAAATGCTTTCCAATATGAAGTGAAATGCTTTGAGATTTATATCTTTTAAAGATAAATTGAAAGTGAATATTTGAAATCGATTTGATAATCATATATCAGTGGATATTTGGAAATTTAAATTCACCATGGAATTTATAAAGAAAGGGAAATTTTTTTAAAAATAAACATTGATTTATTTTTGAAGTGTGGAAACAAATTTACGGATTATCTTATAAAGATATTTTTCTGAAAAATAAATAATGTGGGAAATTATTTGGAATCCGTAGACATTGTGCATACCTATTGATAGTTAAATAACCGTCTATCAATATTTACCTTTAAATAGGTATTTGTTATGATTTGCCTGAATTGAAATGCTACACTTATTTTTATAAATAAGCGCTCGTTATTCGGTTTAGCCGAGAAAAGACCTTTGGGTCATGAATTCCATTCCGAATAGTGATACGTCGTAATGGATAGCATTTGAAGACCGGTGTTGAAGACCGGGTATTTTTGAAAACGGAAGGATTACCGTCGAATGTCTCTGCATCGGCTGATCTCCGATATAGAGATTTTATCGCCCTTAGTGATGGGAAGTCTAATGTGATTAGTGAATATCCAGATTGCAAGGGTTTCTTTGGAAGTGCCTTCGGTTCCGTTCGATCCCAGAACGGACTTGTATGGATGTGTGTCTGACGTTACAATTTGAGATGTAAAGCTGGTTCCTATCAAATATATTTCTATTGGTGGCAGGGAATTTATTCTCTTAGCTTAACACCCTTCTCTAAGAAGTACGAGCTCAGAGGTTATATAGTTGATGGTTATTAGTGATATATTCTCAATTTGGTAATGTGGCATACGAAGTGCTGCTGAGCATTTGTTGATCAAAGTATAGCTTTTGTATAAAGCGTAGCTTTGTGGACGAGACTTCGTCGGACCTCACACCCCGGTAATGGTCAAACAGGAAAGATGCAGCAAGGTTCTAGGGAGTAGCGTCGTTTAGGATATGTCATTTCTTTCTGGATAGACGTGGTATCATGGTATGGAGCCCAGATACTTACTTATGTGAATGTCACAAATATATATATGACTTTGTGATTGATATTGGTTGAGGATCCTCAGATAAAGGTTGTTTACAATCGGGGGATGGCATACTCGTGTCAGTTACTTCTGCAGAAGTAATCTGGCCTTGTGTTGGCAGCGTCTCTCAAGAGGCGTTTCCATGTGGCAAAGGGAATTTCCTTCGCCTGACCATTTGTTGGAAAATCCAAAGAAACAATACGAGCCCTGTGCCGTTTTAGTTATAGAACCTGCCATTTACTTATGGTGGCGCCCCACTGTTTAGATGGTAGCTATAGTAGGCATAGTTCGGAATGTCTATGTTGGCTAAGATTTATATTATGGTTTCGAAATGTTTTCCTACACTTTGCACTTATAATAATAATATCAAAGAAATTTACGTATCAAGCATATTTGACTATCATAAGGAGAAATCTCCTCTGATTCTGTGTTTGCATTGTGTGTGTGTGTGGGAGGCCTTATGGTTGTCTCATTTTCTAAAAAGCATTGCGAATCAAATTCAAATTATTTCTCTATTTGTTTTTAAAGATATAACTGTTTAAGTTCTCACACCAGTCCCATGACTGACCTGGAGTTTATTGTTTCCTTCCTAAACTCTGGGTGCCCACCAATTTCTACACGGGCAGTCTAGAGTCAGGTTATCAGGTCAATCTGGAATTCAGGAGTTGCTGTGGAGATCAGGAGCAAGCTGGATGGCATGGCGTATCAACTAGTATATAGTATTTCCTTTTCCGCTATTTGGTGTTGTACACTCTGATAATGTAATGTAATGTGATGTAATGTAATAACTGATATAGTTCTTTTGATTTAAAGATTATTCATTGATCTATTATATGTTGTTCCGTTGCGATTGTGAGATTATGATATTGTTCTTTTGTTTTTCTTTCATTCTTTCTATCTTCTACTTCTTCTTTAACCCTAATGGTACGGTTTTCCGGCCTTCGATTGCTCGGCAGTTGATACAGTGGACGTATTGATGTCGACTTTCGTGAGTCAAAAAATCCCATTCGTTATATTTGGTATCAGAGCATATGGTTAAGTGACAACATTGGCTCTGTTGGGTGCTACTCATTAGAGATAGAGTCAGCAGTACTCTAGAATGAGTGTGAGTGTAATAATTGATATGAGTGCGTATTTGTTAGTGAATATAAAAATTTGTTTTATATTTTGTTGATTGATTTGTTGAGTGGTATATAGATTTTAGTCAATATGAGTAATTAACGTCATTGATAGGAATCTCTAAACACTTGTACAGAAAAAATTTGACACGATATCGTTTTAAAATAGGGTAAATGAAATAATTTTACCTCGATTATATTTTACATATAAAGTAAATAGTTTTTCAGAAATTATTAAAGTGTATATAAATTGATTGTTTGGTCATTGAAAATGTAAGAATATATATAAGTTAATTAAAGGATGTTTGAGTAATCTAAATAAAAACAATTGTGAAAGAATAAATTGTACAAGCGAAGAATTATAAGTATGGAATTATAATGAATATGATTTACAATTGTGAAATGATCTTTTATAAGTAAAGAGAAAATAGTGAAATTATATAAGTAAAATATTTATAAATAGATTTATGAATAAAAGGAAAAAAAAATTAAGAGAATATTAAGCACTGAATTCACTACTGTTGCTGGGAAATAATAAGGGTGATGACTGCAGCATCATCAGTATCATTTTCGAGTTTCTGCGTGATGGATTTGCTACCATAGTAAATTGGAAATTGAAGTTTTGTTTTGATAAAAAAATTTGAAATTTAACCAAAGGAAAGTTAAATAGAATTTAATTTAGAATTGGAATCTGAATTGGATTTATAAGTGGAAATTCAAGTTAAGTTAAACAAATGATGTTTGAAATGGAATATAACTCAAGTAATGTTGGATGAAGTTGATTTTGGTATCGAAATAAATTAATAAAGTGAAGTGATGAATATGAACTTAAGTTATGTAATGAAATTCAACTTTATATGGTAAAATGAATTAGCAATTGAATTAATGAATGAATTGAATGTAAATCAATCGAATGTAAGTAAATTGATATGAAATAATGGATGTAAGTGTTAATTCGTTAAAGCTAATTAAAAGTGATGGACCAAATTGAATGTAAAGTAAAGAAAATTGAATGAATTTGGTTGTATTGAATATACATTGATTGTTAGATTATTGTTAGTTGATTGAATATAATTCATTAAGTGTTAATGAAATTGAATCAGTGAAATTGAAAGCTATGTAATTTGATTTGAGTGTGGAAGTGAACTAACTTGAATGCAAATTAGTAAATATAAACTAATTGAAAATGAATGTTAGCAAAGTCCAATGTAATGATTCAAAATTCGATTTAAATGAAAAACCAATTCATTGAATATTAATGAGAAGTGCATGTATAGTGATTTGATATGGATTTGTTAGATAAGTTTTTTGGTGGTTGCATTTATTGCTTTTTGTTGCATTTGCTATATTGGCACATATTGTTGTTGCTTCTAGTTATGTTGTACATCGATATTATTTTCTATATACATGTTTCTCATTGTTGTTGAGTGTATAGTAGGTGTGGATGGCGCTTGCTTCGCATTTGGAGCTCGCTTTCATGCTATATTAGCCGTATATGCTCACTAATAATATATAGGGTACATATCTCGGATGACATATCGTACTTTTACACTTTTTCCCTACGGGATGCCTCATTACTTGATGATATGTATATTTATGATTTATATTTCTATTTTTTTCGGATCGAACCGCGCAAAGGAGACCATGGCGAATTTTCGGAAAATTTAAGGCATTAGAATATTTTTGAGAAAATTGGAAATTTTTGAAAACTATAACTTTGATTTTGGAGTAAAAAGTTAAACAATATAGTTGGTTTTGAAAAGATAACTAAGTATGATTCCAAAACTTAGTAAAGCTATGGAAAGAAGTTTAACTATGGATTTTGGGAAAAAATTAATGGATTCTATAACTTTTCTTACTTGGTAATTTGGAGGACGAAAGTCTTTTAAGGGGGAAGTTTGTAACAACCCAGAATTTCTGTCAAATTGAAATTAGTAGATTTAATTGATTTTTAATATTAACAAGTAAAATTAGTAAGTCGAATAAATTTTATTTTGAATATCTGCATTTGATTGGATAATTAAATCAATAATTTAATATTTGAAATTACAGAAATAATTGAAAATTTGGTTTAATGTGATTAAAATTGATTTGTAAAGTTGTATTAAATCATATTGGAGTTAGACTGATGTTTTAGAGCTTTTAAAATCAAATTAAAAGTTAATTTGTAGAAATTGGATATTTTAATATTTAATTGACGAGTAAAAATAGCCATTTTTCAAACGGTCTCGGATTTCGACGAAACCAGTTTCATCGGGTCCATAATGTTATATTATTGTAAGGTTTCAAATTTCATGTCAGTTGGATGTACCTTTGTCCGGGGCAAGGTAAAATGCATAGAAAGCGGTTTGAGTGAATTTTTAATTTAAATATTCGATTAGAAAACTTATCTTCCAAATACTTTCGAATTGGCTCCCGATATAAATTCCATTGCGTTCGGAATGAGGGTAAAACATTTTAAACGCCAGGTGACACGCTTCGTTTGGAGTTCGAAAAATTTCGGGATGAATAGTGTTTGGAAAATTTTCTATAAAAGGACCTAGGTTTTCACATTTGCAAGCTAACCCTAGCTAGGGTTCTTTAGCCGCCACTTAAACGTTTAATGGCCGAAATTAACTTATCTTCTCCCCTCAAAATCTCAAATCCATAAGCAATCAAAACAAACTCTCAACTACAAACTTGTAGAGCTCGGCACGACGAGCAAATCTAACGGCTATGATCGTTTGAAACCAAGTAAATCGACGAAAATTCGTCTTGGAACGCGCAACGTTTGCGCGCCTTTTTCAAGAGCAGGGGATGGCCGAGCTTGTCGTGGGTGTAGTCGATGATGCTCGTCGTCGTGACACTCTCTAATCGTCTTCAAAGTGGACGTAGATGGTGCATGATCTATGGTTTTACGGCAGCAGTGGGTTGACGCGTGCATTCTTTTAGCCCGGGGAAGAAATAGGAGGGGACGCCACGATTTGCCAAAGGAAAAGCAATGGCCAGATGCAAGAGGTTATAAAATAAATAAAGAAAATTGTAAATATAATTATATTTATAAATCGTTCAAACTTTAAAATGTTGTAACTCTTTCATACGAGGTCCGTTTTGGACGAAACGACTTGCGTTGGAATCGTATTGTCGAATACTACGCAATGGAGCTGGATTGAAATTAATTGGAGCTAGTGAAAATTTTGGGATTGAAATTAATTGGAGCTAGTGAAAATTTTGAGTAAATTAAACGCACGTTTAATTTTATTCGAAATAAAATACTGAAACTATTATTGAAACAAGGTG
Organism: Allium cepa; assembly: GCA_030765085.1. Lineage (NCBI taxonomy): Eukaryota > Viridiplantae > Streptophyta > Magnoliopsida > Asparagales > Amaryllidaceae > Allium > Allium cepa. The sequence goes on along the minus strand of CM060943.1, from coordinate 864,605,090 downwards.
AGAACTTCTCACTCAATCGAATTGTTTCGATTTAAATTTTAAATATTAAATTTTAAATTGCTTGATTGTTTGATTGATTGATAAGTTGCTATTTGTTGTATTGGAATAGACCCTATACGCTATATATTAAGCGGATGTTATTTATTAAACACATATACTGCGATATTTTACCTCGAAGTTGAATTGGTATTACATATGTACTTGGAGTTGATTTCCCGCGTTATATTAGTTGTAGAACCTGCCATCTACTTATGGTGGCGCCCCACTGTTTAGATGGTAGCTATAGTAGGCATACGATAATGGTCGTATGTTGGCTAAGATTTATATTATACTTTCGAAAGGTTTTCCACTATGCACTTATAATAATAATATCAAAGAAATTTGCGTATCAAGCATGTTTGACTATCATAAGGAGAAATCTCCTCCAATTCTGCGTTTGCATGGTGTGTGTGGCGGGAGGCCTTATGGTAGTTACATTTTCTAAAAGCATTTTGAATCTATCTTAAAATGTTTCTTTGTTTGTTTTAAAAGATAAACTGTTTTTAGTACTCACACCAGTCCCATGATTGAGTTGGAGTTTATTGTTCCCTTCCTAAACTCTGGGTGCCCATCATTTTCCACACGGGCAGCCTAGAGTCAGGTTATCAGGATATTTTGGAATTCAGGAGGTGCTGTTGAGCTCAAGAGACGAGCTGGATGGCGAAATGTATCACTTGTATATGAGATTATCTTTTCCGCTGTGTATCCACTTGTAAGGACAAGTTCATATAATTGTCCAGTTGTGTTGTGTTGTAAGTTGACTCTGATGATGTAATATACAAAATGTATAGTTCTTTTGATTTAAAGATTCTTCGTTTATCTATTTTATGTTGTTCCGCTATGATTGTGAGATTTTGATAATTGTTTCTATTGCTTCTTCTTTCTTTCTTCTTCTACCTCTTCTTCTTTAACCCTAACAATTCGGTTTTCCGGCCTTCAATTGCGGCAGTTGATACAATGGACGTATTAATGTCGATTTTCAGATGTCGAAAATTTCGAAACGTTACAAAGTAGTATCAGAGCATTTGGTTAAGCTACAACCTTGGCTCTGTTGGGAATTACTCATTAGAGATAGAGTCAGTAGTACTCTATAATGAGTGTGAGCGTAATAATAGATATGAGTGTGTATTTGTTAATGAATATAAAAAATATTTTATATTCTGTTTGCTTATCCGTTGAGCTGTTCGTGAATTCTGGTCGGTATGTGGGACGCCATATTATCGATAGGGATTTCTAAACACTTAAACGAGATAAACCAACATTGTATCATTTTAAATTGGGTAAATGAAATAATTTTACTCGATTATATTTTACATATAAAGGAAATAATTTTTCAGAAATTATTAAAGTGCGTACAAATTGATTGTTTGGTTGTTGAAAATATAAGAATATATATAAGTCGAAAATAAATTTGGGGTAGAAACAAATGAATTGAAATTGAGTTTGAATTATGGAAATAAATTTATGAATGAATGAATTTACAATTGCGAGTAAATGAAATTGGAAACTAAATGTTGAAATTCATCTTAAAATTGCGAGTAAATTGAAAATTTGTCAAGTTGGATCAAATGAAGCTAAGTATTAAAATAAAATTAGCAAGTAAAACTAATTGAAGAAATGACAAATTTAATATGGGTTGAAATGAATTGAATTCAACATTTATAAATTAAGGGTAAATTAAATTCATATGGAATTTGAAATCCAGTTTAAATACAAGTGGTTATAAACCGAAATAGTGGATTGAATTGTGTTTAGGAATGAACAAAAGAATAATTGTATAAGAAAATGAATTATTAAGTATGGAATTATAATTAATGTGATTTACAATTGTGAAATAATCTTATATATAAGAAGTGAAACTATATGAATATATTTGTAATATGAGTTGTAAATAAAAATGAATTTGGACTATGAATTTGAAAGTTTTGAATCCCGTCTATTTTGAAAGTTGTTTTTCAAAGTTAAAGATGTTATTAAGTAAGATAAATCAATTTGGAATAATCTTATGTAAGTGAAGTGGAATAGTGAAATTCTATAAGAAAAAGACTTGTAAATGTGAGTTATAAGTAAAAGGAAAATTTTTGGAAGAATTTAAAGCACTGGATTCACTACTGTTGCTGGAAAATAATAAGGGTGATGACTGCAGCATCATCGGTATCATTTTCGAGTTTCTGTGTGATGGATTTGCTACTATAGTAAATTGGAAATTGAAGTTTTGTTGTGATAAACAAATTTAAAAATTTTAAAATCCAAGTTGTTATTTTTTGAATATAAGTAATCAAGTTTTGGACTTATAATATGAAATAATAAAGATTTCACTTTGGTAAAGTTGAAATAAATTTGAGTTGGCATAATTAAACATATGATTTGAAATTTAACTAAACGAAGGTTAAATAAATTGATTTGGATTAGTTAAGCTATCGAAATGGAAATTAAACTGAAGCGATTATATAAAAATAACTTTGAAGTTTAAATAAATTGTATAACTTGTGAAGTGAGAAAATGTAAGTGAAACCAAATGATAAAATGGTTAAACAATTCTGTTAAGCAAAACGAGATATGAATTTGAACAAGTGATGAAATTGACTTTTGTAAAAGTTAAATAGAATTGGAATCTGAATTGGATTTATAAGTGGAAATTTAAGTTAAGTTAAACAAATGATGTTTGAAATGGAATATAACTTAAGTAATGTTGAATGAAGTTGATTTTGGTATCGAAGTAAATTGATAAAGTGAAGTGATGAATTTGAACTTGAGTTATATAAATGAAATTCAACCTTATTTGTTAGATGAATTAGCAATTGAATTAATAAATGGATTGAATATTAATCAATCTAATGTAAATGAATTGATATGGAATAAGGGATGTAAATGTTAATTCATTAAAAAATAGTAAATTAGTAATTGAATAATTGAATGGAAGTCAATTTAATATCAACCAATTGGAATTAAAAGTGTTAAACCAAATTAAATGTAAATTTAATAATTTGGTTATATTAGTTATGATTTGATTGTTATATGATTGTTAGCGGATTGTATATAATTCATTAAGTGTTAATGAAATTGAATTGATAAATGGAAAACTATGTAATTGAATTTGAATTGAAAGTGAACTAATGTAAATTAGTTGTAAGCAATTAAAATTTGTATCGAAACCTTATATATTTGTATCGAAACCTTAAAATTGGTTTTTTGGCCTTCGATTGCGGCAGTTGATATAGTGCACGTATTAATGTCGATTTTCGAAAGTCGAAAATTTTGAAACGTTACAAGATTTATATGCACAGTACAACATCGTCGGAGATGACTGTGCCATATACCTCACGTGTTTCCTCTAGATATTTTCAATGTTACTTTTGGTCCAAATTCGATGGTCAGTTATTTAACCATCGAATAAACAAACATTCAACCATAGATTTCATTTTCGCATGGAACCCGCTGAGCCTCACATTTATAAATTTAAAATCGCTTTTCAAATACTTAGAAATCACTTCCATATACTTGTGTCAATAAATTAAGTATATTCACAAAACAAAATATATTCGATACTTCGAAAATATAATCCTGTACTTATCTTAATGTATAAGTATATTTTTCAAATCCTTCTTTTTGAAATTTAAGAAAAAAACTTTTCCATATACTTACAAAATGGTATGTTTATCTTAACCGATCATTTAGAATGATTTAATTATTTCAAGGTCATTTAGAATGATTAAACACAAATATCCTTTAAACAAAGATATAAATATTCAAAAATTCCCTCTCTTTCTTTAACTATCCTTTGTCTTCATTTTAAAATATCTTCTTTATAGATTTCCTAATCTATTTAAAGAACTCCTTATGAATCTCCAAGTTTTATTTACAAAAGCACTCTTTTAAAATCTCCTAATCCATTTATAATATCTCTCTTTTTAATCACTAACCATTTAAAATTCTCTTTTTCACCACCATTAAGAACCTAACTTCTTTTCCAATATAAATACTCTTTCCAAGTTTGGAAACTCCTTTACATATATCCTTTTTACAAAAGAAATCCATTTATAATAATTTATTATTATTATTTATTATTATTTTGATAAATAAAAATAAAACATCATAGATTTAGCTTTAATCATTTTTAAGTAATATATAAAAAAAATAACTAAAACATTTTTAATAATATAATAATTAAACTCTTAACATTTAAACATCTCCAATAGATGAATAAAATAAATAACTTTAAAAAACCTTTTAAATAAAATTAATTATCTTCAATAATACCTTTAATGAAATAATCATCTAATTTTAAATAACTAATAACAAAATAATTTATTTTAAAACACTATAAATAATACTTACAGAAATAATTTACAATCATTTGTAATTAATTATTGATAAAGCTCCTTGTATATATAGAAATAATTGAAAACATTTTTGTTCCAATTTATAAAATTAGAAGTAAATAAAATCCACAATTTCCTAATCTAGTAAAGGCTCAGCAATCCCAATGGTACTTAACAAGCTACCATTACCTTCTGCTCAACTTCTCAAGCCAAATTGCCGGTTTCACATTATCAAGCGTATATGCAATCCAATCCATAACTAAAGATCAATTAGTAGTTAAATAAATGTCTAAATTTATATAATAGCAGAAAGGGGATTTATTCTGCTAAACAATGTCAGTCAAAGGTAAACCCTTGCATTTATAAAATGATGTCTATTTGGCTAAATAGACAACACTAGGAAATATACTTACATTAACTACGTTTTAATTTTTAAAAACGTAATTATATTAATCCAAGTCAATATCAATTTATCAGCACATATATAATCCATTACTTAAACAGGGTTTAAATACAAATTTAAAACTAAAACAATTTAATAGCATTTCAAGAAGCTATATCGCGATCCTAGATCAAAATCAACCAATCTAATAGCATTTCAAGATGATATATGTTATCCTAGACCAAAATCTGATCAATCAGCTAATTCAACAGTCCAAACAGGCATAATTTTTTATTAATTATGAACATGCTAATTAACCAAAAAGAGTGAGTTGTAACTCACCAGAGTCCTACTTTCGACTAAAATCGAATGACGTCCGATTTTAGTCCAAATTTTCAGCTTGCTCTAAATTGGACCAAACTAGTTAAATTGTGAAGTTATCATCATAACGAGCGCAACACAAAAAATTTCATCTCAATCGAACTTTGTATGAAGAAGTTATAGCTTTTATAAGATTTGGAGATAAATTAAATAATTAAAAAACTTAATTACTAATTTAATTACCATATTAACATAAATCCTTCCTCCCCTCCAATTTTTAAATTCCCGCTTCTACCTGTAACTACTTGCAATGACCGAATCTATCTCCACCACGTCCTCCCTCATCCAAGCACTAAATCACAAAACAACACCACCAAACTCCCCCTCTCTACGAACTCATCACTGACATAAAGACTTCGAACCTGCTCCCTTCCAGGAATTCGCAATTTCCTCCTCTTCACTACCGACAGTACGAGGTCGGACCGCCCTAAAGGACACCGCGAGCTACCCAAATCCAACCATAGGTGCGGCCCATTTTGAGAAAATCGAAGCTCCCCATGCCTTAGCCTATTTCTTCCTCGATGGATCGAACACCCCAACCTTAGTTCATCCATCCCTCATGGCTTACTGTCAAACAAACCCAGTTGTTGCCGCATGCACTAAAACATGCTCACATGAAGATCAAGTTATGAGGATTGGAATGAAATTTAATTCATGAATTTAAATAGGCTATATAATTTTTGATTTGTGATTTTTTAATATATTGCCATTTGATTTCTTTGCTCAGACATGATAGAAGAGAGAGCACGGGAGGGAAAATTTTGTGTGTTGCTTGTATAATTGGTCTAGAGTATGTTTTATAATTCAAAATTACTAGTACCGCATCGTATAGATTTCTCGTTTACATACAGGCTACGAACAACCAAATAAAAATATGGTCGCATTTAAAATAACGATGTGATTCTAACATAATAATAATATGCACATGTTATTGAATTCTATAAAACCCCAAAAACATTGATATTTGACTATAAAACGTCAAACAGATAATTTAAATATTTTTCAAATTAAAAATTAAAGCAAAATCAGATAAAATAAGTTAATAATACGTCATCAAAAATCAAGTCTTAAAAATAAAAATATAATTTTTGATTATTTATCTGAATCGTTTATTTCTGTAAATAAATTAATAAAGAAATTCACTTATAACATTTAACAATTTAAAAGGAGTTAAATAGATCCATTAAACCCATTATATAAATATTCAATTAAAATTTCGAATATTTAAATCATTATACAAATAACATTTCATAATTCACAAATTTCAAACAATCATATATTTTGGTTCAAGCTTTTAAGCTTTATAAACTGATAATTTAATAAATATAATTAATTAAATATTCAAAATTAATGACCAAAATCATGGGTTGTTACAGAAGTTGAGAATTGGCCATTGCATTATGAGCGTATCTTTACAGATTTGGGTTTGAATAATGAGCAAAAGAGAAGGTTGACCTCTAGACAATTGCAGGGGGCAGCTCTACACTGGTGGAATAGTGTTATAGCCAAAGTTTCATAAGAGCAGTTGACTTGGGATGATTTTAAAAGTAGATTTCAGCAGAAGTTTGTATCTGAGTTTGCTAAGTCTAAGTTGATATTGAAATTTATGGATCTAGTTCAGGGAGAGATGTCAGCAGTCGAGTATGCTACTAAGTTTGAAGAGCTATCTCGATATAGATATGGTACTATAGATACCGACATCAGAAGAAATGAGAGGTTCATTCTAGGATTGAGTCCCAAGCTCGCTAGAATGACCACGACGTATGTATGTGATCCTTATAACGTGGTGGTGGAGATGGCTATTCGCCATGAGGAGTTACTTACTGATCCTGCTAAAGAGAAGTCAGTGGAAATTCATGGTTCTCAGGGAAAGAAGAGAAAATTCTTTAAGAAGAAAGGAGCTTAGAAGGGAGATATAACTAAGAAATCAAAGGCTGAGATAGTGTGCTAAAAGTGTGACAAGAAGGGTCACTTTGCGAATGAGTGCCGGTCTGGAAATGTGAAGAAAGCTACAAGTAAGAAGAATGTGAAGTGCTTCAACTATGATTAAGTTGGGCATTACAAAAATCAGTGTCCAGAGCCAGTTACAGAGAACAAAGGAAAGGTTTAAGCTATTAGATCAACCAGGCCTACTGTAGCTGATAAAGGAGAGACTGTCATGGAAGGTACGCCTTTGATTCACAATATTCCAGTTAGAGTACTTTTTGATACCGACGAATCATATTCATTTATATCTCAGTGTTTGGTTGATAGATTATGTTTAGAACCCACCTATCTTGTTACTTCCTTAAGGGTTATGAATCCAATAGTATGGTATGAAACTCTAGGGTTGAGATGTAACCAGCTAGAACTTTATTTGTTAGGTCATATGTTTGCATGCATTTTGCATGTTATTGATTTCGAAGATTTCGGGATCGTCTTGTGTATGGATTGGTTGGGCAGGTATAAGGCCAGAATATTTGGCCAAGATAGGGAGATATCACTGAGACTCCGTGACAGTCATAACCGAGTGATATTCTCAACAGAGAATACTGACCGGAGTGCTTGTGTTTTTCTTAGTGCTATGGAGGTAGGAAATGAGTTGAGTCAGGTTCGAGTAGCAAGAGAGTTTGCAGATGTCTTTGAGCCAGTCATTGGTCTACCACCTAAAAGAGCTGTGGAGCTTAGAATAGATCTAGTACCAGGAGCTAAACATGTGAGTAGACCCTTTAACAGGATGACACCTAATGAGATGAAAGAATTAAAGGTGCAGCTAGTGGATCATAAAGGAAGAAATTTTACCAGGCCAAGCAGTTTGCATTGGGGCGCAGCCGCGATATTCATAAAGAAACCAGATGGGTAATTAAGGATATGCATCAACTATCATAAGTTAAATGAAAAAACAATCAAGAATAAGTATCTTTGCCAAGAATAGATGACCTCTTCGATCGGTTGAATGGAGCCAGAGTGCTATCCGGATTTGGCAACAGGTTTCCATCAGTTAAGAGTGGCGGAGGACAGTATTCCTTTGACAGCATCTCGAACTAGGTATTGTTCTTATGAGCGTTTGGTGATGCCATTTGGATTAAAGAATGCAACTGCTTTCTTTGTGGACTTGATGAACCGAGTTTTTCATCCGTACCTGGATAGGTTCGTTCTTATGTACATAAATGATATTTTAGTATATTCTAAGCATGAAAGGGAGCACGAAGTTCATCTTAGAGTGGTGCTCGAAATACTGAGGCGAAATCAGCTGAAGGAGAAGTTTTCCAAGTGTCATTTTTGGATGAAAGAGGTTATTTTTCTTGGTCATGTGGTTTCAGAGAAAGGGTTGTTAGTTGATCCAGATAAGATCGAAGTTGTTAATAACTGAAAGAGACCAGAAATGGTGACTGAGGTTAGAAGTTTTCTTAGACTTCTGGCTACTACGAGAGATTCATTAAGGATTTCTCATAGATAGCAGCACCTTTGACTACGTTGACTAGGAAGGAGGTGAAGTTTGTTTGGTCCGACAAATGCGATGAAGCATTCCATAAGTTAAAGCATTTGTTGACCAATGTGCTAGTGTTAGTAGTTCCAGACAGAAATGTTGGTGGTGTATACTGATGCATGTGTAATTGGATTGGGAGCGCTATTGATGCAAAATGGTAAAAGTTATTGCCTATACTTCGCGATAGCTTAGACTGTACGAAGTGAGATATCATACTCATGATTTGGAGTTGGCAGTAGTGATCTTCACATTGAAGATTTGGAGACAAATTAATCTTAGGTCTAGATCTGGTTAAGGAGGCGTCAGAAAAGATTGAGCTAATCCGGGGAAGGATGAAGGAAGCTCAGTCTAGACGGAAGAGTTATGCAAATAAAAGGCATAAAGACCTAGAGTTATCGGTTGGAGATAAGGTATTTATTAAGGTTTCACCGATGAAGGGTGTAATACGATTTGGAAAGTTGGAGAAACTGGCACCGAAGTATATTGGTCTATTCCACATTGTAGAGGGGATTGGAAAGCTCGCATACAGAGTAGAGTTACTAAGCAGTTTGGAAGGTGTCCATATCATATTTCACGTGTCTCATCTTCGTAAGTATGTGCATTATCCGGAGACTACTATTCCTTCGACAGGGTTGGAAGACATAGTAGTAGATCCTAATTTAACTTTTGTTAAACAACCATTTCGGGTGGTAGCGAGAGATGAGAAAAGATTAAGGAATAAGACAGTCAGGTTGGTGAAAGTTCAATGGAGCGACAACGAGAAGGACTATACTTGGAAGACAGAGGACATGATTAGAGATGCTTATCAAGATCTGCTTTGAGGGCATTTCTATATTAGATCTATATATATAGTTGCTAGTCAGATAGACTAGTATGGTTGTTATGGTTGTTAGGAGTTTTTACAGATGATTGTTATGTTCAGTATTTAGTCTTTACTGAATTTCGAGGTAACATCCCTAATTTTTTATAATATTATTCAGGAAATTTAATTAGTCAAATTAAATACAATAATGATGATCAGATGATTGAGATTTGTTAACCCGTCTTTTGGCGAGGCCATGAGCAGGCGGATTTAACTAAATCGACTATCCTTTTGTCGAGGTAAGAATAAGATGGGTTTCAGCTGGTTGGATGGATAGATGGTCGGTCATGGGTGGTTTGGCGTGTGTTGTTCGGCCAAGGTGGCTAGGAGGTGGCTCGGTCGTATGCGGTTTGGCCAGGGAGATAAGGTCATGCATGGATTGACATATTGGAGTGGATCGACTAGTTAAAACAGTTCGGTATTTAGATGGTTCGACAATGGAGGTGGCTCGGCATTTGAGCAGGTCGGCATTGGATATGGCTCGACATTTGGATGGTTCGGTATTGGAGGTGGCTCGGTGTTAACGCTAAAATTTGAACGCTAACACCCCGGTGTATGAAGTGAAATTGTGAAAGCACCACCCGATAGCTCGGGAACAGATTATAAGCAGATAATAGCGAAAAAGCAGTAGACAACAGCAATTTTATAGTGGTTCGGCTTAAGAGAGAGCCTACGTCCACTTTGAATATCTTTATTGACGATTTGATTACAAGTCGATGTAATTACACTTTGATTACAACACACTTCGAGTTACAAGTGACTTAGAACAAGTTGCCTAAACTCCAATGTCAATCCAAATCTTTGAACTCATGTTGGATATGTATGATTTCTTCGTGAAGTTCCTTGAGGCGTTCTTTATATCTCGAAAGCTTTAAGTGTTGGAGTAGTTCAGAATGCAGCAGAGTAACGGCGCTTGGAATGAATGAGCCGAAAAAAGTCCCTTGAATGTTGGAGGTGGCCATGTATTTATAGGAGTTTTCAGCCCTGAGTCGTGAGTCGTGTTCGACTCATGCTTGGCTCGTGGCCGAGTCAAATTAGGTCGTGGCCGACTCATCGAACCAAGCCCTTGGTTTCTCCATGGCCCATTCCTTTGCTGGATTTTAAGCCAAGTCCTGAGTCGCTTACGAGTCAATCCTCATTGGCATAGGTACTGTGGCAATGGACTACGACTCAATGGTTTTAAGTCGTGGACGAGTCGTTCTGCGTCATGAGTCGCTAAGCCATTAACGACTTATCAGGTAGCGGTATATAGGTGAAGCGACTTAGGGACTTATCTTCTTAGGTTGTCAATCCTCTTGAATCGTTTCTTATGATGAGTCGTGGACTTGTTGAGTCGCTGAGGCGATAGCCTTGATGAGTCCGTAATGCACTGAGTCGGTCTGCCTTGTGAACCGTTAACAAGTTAAGCCACTCTGCTCCTCTAAGGCATTAACTCGTTGAGTCGATGATCCCTATAAGTCGTGAGTTGCGCAATTCTTTAACTCGTGCAATTCCTCAGTTCAGTTGAGTCGTTGATCCACTGAGTCGTTACAGGCCCTGAATCGTTGGGTCGGTCTAGGCCTTGAGTCATCTCATATGAATCGTAAACTTCGTTGAGTCGGTAACTCACTGTGTCGGCCTGTCTCATGAACCGTTAATCCCCATGAGTCGTTCCATTCCTTTAAGTCGTCGTGAACCTTAACTCGTTAGCTAGTTAAGTCGTAACCAGTTGAGTCGGCCTGAGTCTTAACTCGTTGATGAAAACGGGGTTAACATTTGCCCCTCGAAGTACACGCCTAAGTCGTAGGTCGTGTACTTCGACTCATCTTGACTCGCATGTGCCGACTCATGTTCCACTACCCTGGTATAAAAGGCATGAATCGTCACTTTTATCTTCTTCTTCTCATACCAATCTCGTAAGTCGTTTTCTGCCATTAACATTCCTCCGAGCTTTCGAGAGCAATTCTATTCCAACTTCTTGCTAATAATCTTTGTTGCGTAAGTGAGTCTGATTCTCCCTCGATCCCTTACTGTTATTGAATTACGAATCCGGACTCCCCATTTTTCTGACTCCGATGCATTTTTGTGCCATGTTCCATCGCGACTCATACTTTTTTTGATCGATTTACAACTGCCATCGATTATGTTATTGTTATTGTTCGCGATGACATAATAGCGCGTCAGATTCGTTGCAAACTTGGAGCGATTCGAATTGATCCTTTGAGTGATTTTCTGATGGCGTGAGGTGAAGACAATGGATTATAGTGCCTTGAATTATCTGGTCTGTGAGTTTGGAAGAGATGAAATGATCCTTAACGGATTAATGGGTTAGAGAGAAGATGACCGGTCGAGGAAATGACCTTTTTGATGACTTAGGTTTTTGGTCGTACGAGCGACTCACCCCTTTAGATCCTCACCACGACTCATCCTTTGAACCGTGAACGACTCAAACTATCTGCCGCGAACGACTTAAGCCATAGGCCATGAACGACTTAACTCATAGGTCGTGAACGACTCAGCACTTGGACTATTTTTCATACCGAGTTGCTCCTTGTGGTTTGAACCTATGACCGGCTCAATTAAACGCAACCTAGGATTTGAGTCGCGGCCGACACAGGACTTGGAGAATTTCACACTGCTTTGAATTAAAAACTTTCTCCTTTTACCATGCCTTACGACTTAAAGAACTAGTGACTCGGTCTTTGACTTGAATTGCTGAAATAAACCACCTGAATATTGAATTGTCTGGACTTTAACCTGTTAAACTTTATTGCATACTTTAGTTTTGCAGATTACTTCAATTTGCTAGTATACAACCTGTTTAATACAACAATCACAGAAGATTGGGACGAATATACTGCCATTGATTGCCCACATCTAATGACAGATTAGTCAATAGAAGAAAATTAATTTAAATGGATTGCGTGAATGAAGTACTTTAAACCAACGAATCCAAGTAGAGTGCTAAAGCAATGCTGAAATAGTCAACTGAAATTGACCGATTTGCACTAACATTATACCTGAAACTTTAAATTAAAAAGTCTTGAAATTTAGTAATTGATCAATTGCCAACTAGCTTAACTTCAGTTATATTTACTTGTTTATCTTCATTAGTTCTACACAACACTTCACACTTTTAGGAAACGTGCACCTTCGCATTTGAACATCCAGTTGCTTGTGTAGAATGACTTCTCAACAAGAAGAACCGATGGGCCAGGCTGAAGATGTCTTCCCAGTAGCCAACCCATTGGATAACCCTCCGGAGAGAACTTCCACAACTCTGAATCAGCGGGTGTTTAACCAATTGCGCATCCAGTTTGGCATTGCCGAAGCTGATGCCTTACTGCCGGGGCCAAATGATACTGCAGATAGGCCCCCTCTTGGCTTTGTTGCTGTCAATCGCCAAATGTGCTTGAGCGGTGCCATCCCACCTTTTAATGACTTCCTTCAGCAGTTCCTGCTTCGGTTATCTATCTCTCCATTCCAATTGCACCCCAACGGCCATGCCATTCTGATGGGGTTATGTGTGCTATTTAGGAGAGTTTTGGACCGATTACCGAGCTTTGGGGAAATCTTCTACTTCTGCTCATTCACGAAAATTAAAGATCATCCCTCTATCGTAGTTATAAGGAGTGCTCGAAACCGCAAACTCATCACTGATCTTCCTGAAAGCGTTCATGGATTTCTAAATCAGTTTTTCTTTGTTCGCTGTCCTCCAGGGTTTTATGCCATCTGGAGAGTAGGAAGTAAGATTTCCTGTCTTTATTTCTCCATTCTTGTGCTTTTCGAAATCTGAGTTGCTAAATGCTAACTTCGCTTCTTGTTTTCCTGTCTCAGCACTTCCTCCTCCCTCTATAGATCCATGCTATAAGCAAATTTTTGAAAGACTGAATGCCGTGGCGGCAGAAGAGAGGAGTATAAAGTTTTTGTTAAATGATGAATTTTTACATCAATATGGGCTTCTTCATTCCTCTTGCTTCACTCAGCCTCATGAAGTTCCAACTGAAATTCCCGATTCTCCGATGGAAACTCCTGATGCCCCGGTCTCTACTAAAGAGCACATGCGGGGAGGAACCTCTATAGAAACTCCACTAGTGAAGTGTTCAACTCCGAAGGATGCTGCGGGGCCGTCTGACAAGTCTGTACTTACCCCAGTTATCGAAGAGGAAGAACCTCCACGATCTTTCGGGAGATCTGCTGACGAAGGAGTTGAGAAAGCAAGTCCTAAAAAGCATGATGGTGATGATGTTTTTGAGGGGTTGAGTGACCTAATCGTGACTTCACAAGAACTTTTTAAAGATGATGTTTCCAAAACTATCTCTTCTGTAATCGAGGCGACATCTTCTCTACAACAAATGCCAACTCCTCCTACTCAAGTTATCACCACCTCTACTCCACAGAGTGGTCTGTAGCTTGATGCGTGTAGTTTACGCATTACACAACACTTAGGATTTTTCAGCACTTCTACGCACTTACCTTCTTAAACTTTAAAGATTTCTAAAGCTTATTTTTTTTTATTTTCAGATTCTCCGATGGGGCGCAGCAGCTCATATTACGATGATTTCCAGCGCTACGGGAGGCGTAGCCAATATGATTATAGGCGTTACCTCCCCTCTTACAGAGAATCCGATGAAGAAAGAGCTGCCCGAAAGGCTCAAGAGAAGAGGGCTCAAGAGGAGCGCTACGAAAGAAGGGAGAGGGAAGAGCGCCATGATTCTTCACAGAGAGGTGACGATTCCCATAAAAGAAAAACCCATGATGACAGAGGAAAAGGTCATGTGGTTGAAGATTCGAGCAAGCGAGCGCGACATGGTGAGCAGCACACCACTGTAACTCCTGAAAAGGTTACCGCCCCTGCCTCGCTTGATATTCCTTTCGGCTCTCCCGCTCTCGGGAAGTCGGACATCCAAACTATAATTAGCAGGCCCAAATTCCAAGCTGGACCGGGTCCTGCCACTTTGCAGAGCCGATTTCCTCAGTGGTGTCTGAAGGGAGTAAGGTTTGACCTTGACTTGGTCCCCATTGACAAGTCTGCCATGTTACAAAACCTTGACGCTGTTAAGCTTGACATTGAGAGGATGTCGAACTGGCAGAAACTTATTGACGAGCTTCAGAGGGTTAATCGTGCGAACATAGAGGCCATGCTCACCATGGAAAACGATAAGGCCGAATGGCAAAAGGTGCTCGAGCAACATGACACCGAGATGAGAAGCATTGCTTCTTACAATGAGGAGCTTGAAGCGAAAGTTGAAGAACTGAAACAAGAGCTTGTTGCTTCCTTTACTTCTTATTCTCAAAAAGAAGAAGTGCTCCTCAAACAAGTGAGAGATGCCCACGCTAGCCAAAGGGATGCCGAAGACAGGCTCGAAGTGCAAAAAAGAATTAGCGAGGGCTATGTTGCCGACATTGTAGAGCTTCGGAAGAAAAATAGCTCCCAAGAGGCGGAGATTCAAATGCTTAAGCTTCAACTTTCTAAAGCTGAAATGGAGCGTGATGAGGCCGTTGCCGGCAAAATTGCAGCTGAAGATTCTCACGAGGCAACGAAAGCCAACATTAGCTCAATATTATTTGATTTCTATCTGCACAGCATTTTGGGGCGTGGTAGCCTTGCCTTTCTAGGCCCTGAGTACGAAATTACACTGGCTGAAGTTTGGGAAGCAGCACTCGATATGCTCGGTGGTAAAGGTGCTGGCTACGCTGAGTCAGCTCTTGAAGAGCATTATCTTGATGATGATCCCCGCGCCGCTCTTGCCAAGGGGAGAGAACAGCTTGCAAGATTGAGAGCCGAAACAGCGGCAGGAGAATATTCAGGAAAAATCACCTCGACTACTCCAATGCAACCTTCTCCTTCAGCCGAAATTGATATTATCGGTTCTAGTTCTCATTCCCCTTCTCCTACTAAAGTCACCACTGATATTACATGCATACAAGGTGGAGATGGGGGCGGCGAGAGTGCAGAGTCACAGGCGTACGAAGTTGACATCAGGGAACCGACTTCTGCAGGTAACCCTACTGATAATCTTGCCCAAGTAGACTGCTCATCTGTTTCTTATGAACTTGATGGGCTTTTCGACTACTTCTTGAATCTCGGCGAACCTTTATCTCCGCTTTTTGCTGACTTAAACTTTTATCCTTCTGCAGAGAAAACGTTGGGCATTGATCAATCTTCTCCTCCTCCAATTATTCCTTCTCCGCTTCCTAAGGTCACTCCTCCTTCTGCCTCGCAACCCGGGTCACAGGAAGAGCAAATAGAAGCCCTTCACGGCTTAGATGATCTCGTTGCTTCGCAAGAGCAGAAAGACGAGGGACTTGAAGGAGGCGAGATCTCTTCGGAGCGGACTCCTTCTGATGACGTAATTTTGTCTGCTCTTGTTACTCCAGGGAGTGAGTCTTCTTCGAAGAGGAGAAAGAAGCACGGAACATCGAAGAGGAGGGGGAAGAAAATCATTGCTACAGAAGAGGAACCGGAAATTGCACCAGTTGCACCTCCCTCTCCTTCTTCCCTTATGCCTTCAGACCGTCCTGAAAAGCTAACCATTCGGCCGGGCAAAGGGTCTAAAGGTGGCAAGAAGAAATGAAGATTTCAGCTTTTAGCTTCTTGTCTTTTGCATGTACTGGTCGAGAACTGTGCTGGTACCGGCCCCTGCTTTTTATTTTGAAACTTGTATCTGCAATACAATTGAATAAAATGATCCTTTATTTGTACAGACTCCTGTTTGAATTTGAGAATGCATTTAATATTCATTTTTGCACAAGTTTATTTATATGATATTGCAGCGGGCTTATGGCATGTTGTTTGAGCATTACTTTTGTTTGAGCATTACTTTCGTCAATGTGGTTATACCATATTGTATATAACTATACCATGTTGCCCCCATACCATAAGCTTGCTGCAATATTTTATACTTCGAGGGGACTTGCACTCTTATTTTCTAAAGAATAATTATTTCATTCTTGAAGAAATTCTTCGTAGAGTACAACTCCCTTCATATAAGTTTTTACGCTTTGTTCTTCGAAGAAATCACTTTTCTTTTGCTTATGTACACGTTTTACCAAGTGAATTCTTCTATGAGGTAAAGCGGGCCTCTGAAGGGTAATTTAACTTTCTTTTTTTTTTTTTTTGAGGAAGATTATTTTCCAGAATAGGTAAATCACTCTTCCTTTGAAAGTTAAAGTGTGCCTTTGATGAGGATTTTTTTCTTACATAGAAAGTTGTACCTCCGAGGAGGGATTTTTTTCACGTTTCAACACTTGGAAGTTTTATTTCAATCTCGGTGAAACGTGTACCTCCAAAGAGTTGTGCCTTTGAAGGAAGCCTTTTCACGTTTCAACACTTGGAAGTTTTATTTCAATCTCGGTGAAACGTGGGCTTCCGAAGAGGTCTTTCTTCTTGATTGTGTCTCCGGGAGGAGGTTTTTTTTTTTTTTTTTTAGAAACATAGAAAGTTGTACCTCTGAGGAGGGATTTTTTCACGTTTCAACACTTGGAAGTTTTATTTCAATCTTGGTGAAACGTGTACCTCCTAAGAGTTGTGCCTTTGAAGATAGCCTTTTCACGTTTCAACACTTGGAAGTTTTATTTCAATCTCGGTGAAACGTAGGCTTCCGAAGAGGTCTTTCTTTTGTTTTACATTTCAACTCTGGTGAAGTGAAATTCCGAAGAGCGGTTGTAACACTTCAACTCCTGGTGAAATGGGCCTCCGAAGAGGGCTTTATTTTGTTTTACATTTCAACTCTGGTGAAGTGAAATTCCGAAGAGCGGTTGTAACACTTCAACTTCTGGTGAAATGGGCCTCCGAAGAGGGCTTTATTTTGTTTTACATTTCAACTCTGGTGAAGTGAAATTCCGAAGAGCGGTTGTAACACTTCAACTCCTGGTGAAATGGGCCTCCGAAGAGGGCTTTATTTTGTTTTACATTTCAACTCTGGTGAAGTGAAATTCCGAAGAGAGGTTGTAACACTTCAACTCCTGGTGAAATGGGCCTCCAAAGAGGGCTTTATTTTGTTTTACATTTCAACTCTGGTGAAGTGAAATTCCGAAGAGCGGTTATAACACTTCAACTCCTGGTGAAATGTGCCTCCGAAGATTGCCTGGAAGTTACTCTCTCATGGTTGGAGGGTCATGACTCCTCCAATCTTTTTTGGTTGAGTAGGGAACTTTCTTTTTTACGGCATATGCTTCGTTAGAGGTCTTTATCCTCCGAAGAGTTGTGCCTCCGAAGAGGACTTTAGTTGTTCCTTGTCCACTTGCTTATGCCTTTCCAGTGATCCTCTATTATTTTATTTTTTTGCTTGCACTCCCTTCTCTTACAAGTAGCCTGTTTAATCCAAAGAAGTGTACTTCATTGCTAGGCCAGTTCACGAGAACGGACATAAGCTTCTTAATTGGATGTTTGTTTGTTCAAACTTCTCAATTTATTAGCTAAAGCCCGTTTTCGGCGAAATCATTGACCGTTCAATTGAAGCACTTCTTATCTAGGTTTTAAGCTCGGGAATTTTGCGACTTGGAATTTGTTTGTTGAATGATAACAAGAATCACTTGGTTTTGTAATGTGCAAGTTTTGTTTTCGTTGCCTGCAAAAATTTAAATCGATATTTCAGTAATACATTTAATGTACTTTTCATATCGAAAATAAAGCAAACATGTAATAATAATAAGGAACACATGATTTATAGTGGTTCGGCCAAGAATTTGGGCCTACATCCACTTTATAGTCTTTCATTATTCACTTGCATCAGTTTTACAATCGCTTTCAATTACAGGAATCATACATTCATAATTCTTTCTACAATATTTCAACAAAGCTATCAAGTAAAGTATGGACGCAAGTGATTGCTGTTCCAAGCTCTTGGAATTTGATCTCCTTCGACAGTAGTGAGTTTGAATGTGCCGTCCAGAAGCTTTTGACCTATGACATATGGTCCTTCCCAATTTGGCCCAAACACACCTGTTGCTGTCATAATTCTCTTTAGGACTAGATCTCCAATTTCAAAGCTGCGTTGGCGAACTCTGGAATTGAAATGTCTGGCTATCCTTTGCTGATGAGATGCGATTCTGAGCTTAGCCTCTTCTCTTTTTTCATCAAGGAGATCTAGTGCCTTAAGCTGTAGTTTCTCATTCTCCGCTTGATTGAAATGGATTCTTCTATGTGAAGGGACCTCTGTTTCTACCGGAATCATTGCCTCTGATCCGTATGCCAATGAAAACGGAGTATGCCCAGTCGCAGTTTTGTGGGTAGTTCTGTAGGCCCATAGTGCCAGCGGTAGCTTATCGACCCAACCACCTTTTGCTCTTTCAAGTTGCTTCTTGATGGTTGACTTGATAATTTTATTTACTGCTTCCACTTGCCCGTTTGCCTGTGGATGGGCTACTGCTGAGAAGCTCTTTCGGATTTTGAATCGTTTGCTAAAATCTTGGAATTCTTCACTTTCAAACTGAGTACCATTGTCTGTAATTATTTTTTGAAGCACACCGTATCTGCAAATGATACTTTTAGTCACAAAACTTATCATCTTTTTTGAGGTGATAGTAGCCAGTGGTTCAGCTTCTGTCCACTTAGTAAAATAATCTACAGCAACAATGACATATTTAATTCCAGATTTGGCAGTTGGTAACGGTCCTATGAGGTCTATCCCCCATATTGCAAACGGCCACGGATTGACCATCTGTGTGAGTTCAGTAGAAGGAGCTCTAGGGATTTTGGCGAATCTTTGGCATCTGTCACATTTTCGGGAATAGTCTGCCGCATCTCGATTAATTTCTGGCCAAAAATATCCGTATCAGAGAATCTTTTTCGCTAAAGTTTGACCACCTAAATGATCACCACATTCTCCCCCATGCACCTCAGCTAGGATTGTTTTGGACTCTTCCCTGGATACACATCGAAGTAACGGCATTGAAAATCCCCGTCTGTATAACTGGCCATCCTGGACTATATAGCGAGATGCTTTCCTCAGTAGCTTCTTCCGTTCTTTTGAACTTTCCGGTAAAGATCCATTGAGCAGATATTCTGTTATTGGTGTCATCCATGATTCTTGCTCTTGAGACACGCTCATGATCCAATCAATATCCATCTCATCAATGCTTGGGGTCGACAGGATCTCCACTGGAGTTAACCCCAGAAATTGAGCTTCGCCTGTGCTAGAATACTTTGCGAGAGAATCTGCTTTCATGTTTTCTTCTCGAGGAATGTGACTTATCATGTAATGATCGAAATCACCCAGGAGTTCCCAAGCCTTTGACAAGTAGGCAGGCAGATTCCCCCCTTTCGCTTGGAATTCCTTTTTGACTTGGCATACAATAAGCTGAGAATCACTGAAGATCTGTAATGCTCGGATGCTTAGTTCTTTAGCAATCCTTAAGCCAACGATAAGGGCTTCGTATTCTGCTTCGTTGTTTGTTGAAGGAAATTCCAATCTTAGTGCATAGCATAATGATCGACCTTCAGGGGTCTCAAGTACAACTCCGGCTCCAGAACAGTAGTCGTTTCTTGCGCCATCGACATATAACTTCCATTGGATTGGGGAATCGTCGATCGTTTCCTCCTCACTGTTACCCTTATCTGTGAATTCTGCGATGAAATCCGCTAAAGCTTGTCCATTGATCGCTTTTCGGGGATGATAAGTGATGTCATATTGACTGAGTTCAATATTCCACTTTAGAAGACGACCCGAAGTCTCAGGACGAAACAGTGCTTGCTTTAAAGGTTGATCAGTGAGGACTCTGATAGGATGAGCTTGGAAATATTGCCTCAACTTCCTAGATGCAATTAGCAGGCAATAGGCGAGTTTTTCCAACTTAGAGTAATTCATCTCTGCCCCAGTGAGTCTTTTGCTGATATAGTAAACTGGATGTTGAATCCTCTTGTCTTCTCGTATCAGCGCTGCACTTAAAGCATGAGATGATACTGCCAAGTATATAAGAAGATCCTCGCCATCGCCAGGCCTAGAAAGTATTGGAGGCGTTTCCATATGGCGAATCAATTCATCAAAGGCTTTTTGGCATTCGGGAGTCCAATTGAAGTTTTTCTTTCCTTTCTTTAGGGCGTCAAAGAATGGGATGCATTTATCTGTGGCTTTGGAAATGAACCGACTCAAGGCGACGACTTTTCCATTGAGACTTTGCAATTCCTTCTTTGTTCTAGGAGCTTTGATTTCCTTTAAGGCGGTAATTTGAGCTGGACTAGCCTCGATGCCCCTTGCGCTCACGATGAAACCTAAAAACTTGCCGGATTCCACTCCAAATGAACATTTTAAAGGATTGAGCTTCATTCCGTATTTTCGGAGGACTGCGAACATGTCTGCTAAGTGTTCTATGTGATCCACTGCTTTCTTAGACTTTACTAACATGTCATCGACGTAGACTTCCATAGTCTTGCCCAATTGCGGTTTGAACATAGCATTAACAAGTCTTTGGTATGTTGCCCCTGCATTCTTCAACCCGAAGGGCATAACTCTGTAGCAGTAAAGACCAATGTCAGTGATAAAGCTCGTGTCCTCCTGATCAGGCTCATGCATCATGATCTGGTTGTATCCGGAGTAAGCATCCATGAAAGATAACAATTCGTGTCCCGCTGTTCCGTCTACCAGTTGATCGATTCTGGGTAATGGGAAGCAGACTTTGGGGCAGGCCTTGTTTAGATCTGAAAAATCGATGCATACTCTCCATTTTCCGTTGGCTTTTTTAACCACCACTGGATTTGAAACCCAATTCGGATAGGTAGATTCTTTAATAAAATTATTCTCCATGAGCCGGTCAACTTCTTCTTTTAACGCTGCTGACCTTTCTGGACCCTGAGTTCTCCTTTTCTGCTTCACAGGTGTAAATTTTGGATCAATATTTAGAGCGTGTACTGCCACTTCTGGGGATATTCCGCACATATCGGCATGAGTCCAAGCAAAAACATCCAAATTTGCCTTTAAAAAAGATATTAAGATATTCTGAATTGACGCATTAAGTTGTGAACCCACATTCAACACCTTGTTTGGGTCCTTTGGGTCAACAGGTATTGGTACTGTCGTTTCCACTGGTACCACTCTATTCTCCCCTGCACTGACTTTTCTAGGATCCATTTCTTTCCTTGCTCCTCTGTGCTCGCCAGTACAGGGTCCGCCCTGTAATTGCTACAAGGCTGGTTCTTTGATGCGGACTGGGGCTGCCGCATCCTTTCCCATTTCTCTTTTTCTGGTTTCTCGTAGCTCTGTTAGATAACATTCCCGCCCCGCATTTTGATCCCCTTTTATGACTCCCACTCCATTATCTGTGGGAAATTTAATGGTGAGGCACCATGGGGCCAGAACAACTTTGAACGCTGCGAGAGTTGGACGGCCAAGGAAAGCATTGTAAGCAGAAAATTCGTCGACAATCGCAAAAGTTTGCTTGCGGACCACTTTTCTCTCTCCTTCTCCAAGTTCTACAAACAAATCAACGGTTCCTATCGGCTACTTTGGCTCCCCAGTGAAGCCAGCGATTTTCTGCGACGAGGCTTGCACATCAGCCATAGGGATCTTCATTTGGTCGAATGTTTTCTTGAAGAGGATATTGCAGGATGCGCCACAATCAATGAGAACTCTTCTGATAATAGCTGGCCCGATACCAGCCGAGATGACTAAGGGATCCAAGGTAGGAGCTTCAACACCGCGGAATCCCTGGCACTGAACACAATATCATCATTGAAAGTTCTTTGTTGCTTCAGGGGCATAGCACCTTCCAGAACAAATACATCTTCCTCAGTCGGTACATACTTCAAAGCTCGGGTATACCTTTCCATCTCACCCCAGCTCCTGCCTGCTGGGTGAGGTCCTCCCGTAATGACATTGATAACAGGCCTTCCGGACTCATGCCCTGTAGTCTTTTCACCTGTCCTGGGTTGATGAGCAGGAGCTCGTTGCCCCTGACTGGTCGAAGCGGGATTGCTGCTATTCTTTTCCACAAATTGCTGCAGCTTGTTCTCCCTTATCAATTCTTCAATCAAAATTTTCAATTGGCGGCATTCGTCGGTATCATGACCAGGTTGATTATGAAAGCGACAGAACTTCCCACTTTGCACAGCTTTCCTCCCGGTTCTCAGAACAGGAGGTTTAGGATATTCAACAGAATCTTTAGTGGCAAGGTATATATGCTCCGGTGTATCTGATAAAGGAGTATATTCCGATGGTTTGAAGGAACGAGGCCTCTTCAGATTTTTCTGTTTCTTCCCACTATTATTTTCCCTTTTTTGCCCTACAGATTCATTCTTGCGTGGAGCAACAGTGTTATCTTCAGCTTTTTCCAACACTTCCTTTACCGGTACGGGATGGCTTTCCAGGCGTATGAATTCATCTGCTTTTTTATAGAAATTTTCAAGGGAATTTGGTTCCTTCATGTTTAGCCATTTCCCAAATTCGCTCGACTTGTCAATAGCCCTCATCAGATAAGTCAATATCATTCGCGGTTCTGCATTGTCCACCTCGGCCAGTGCTACATTAAAGCGGTTTAAGAAAGATCTGATAGTCTCCCTTGGATTCTGTTCTAAACTTGACAACGACATGATGTCCTTGGCTTTTGAAGCATATAGTCTGAACTGCTCCTTGAATTTTTGGGTCAAGTCCGAAAACTGATCAATAGATCGAATTGGTAGCTTGGTGAACCACAGTAGAGCCACACCTTCTAGATATACAGGAAAATATCGGCACTTTATCTCATCAGAGGCTCTGGCACCTGTCATGTGCCAATCATACTTGTATAAGAATTCGTTTGGATCGCTTGTCCCCTTGTAAGCTGGAATGGTTGGAGGGACAAACTTCCTTGGGAATTCATCCTTTAAGATTTTCTCGGTAAATGGAGTTTTACTTGGGGCAAAACCCCATTCTTTCTCGTCTTCAACCCTCTGCATACTCTCTTTCATGATTTGTCGGACCATTCCAGAAAGATACTCCTCATCATGTCGAGTTCTAGATCCACCAACCTCAGGAAGTGTTTGTTCGAAGGGGCTAGCAGCCCTTTCAGGAGCATTCCTTTCTTCAGCATCATGAATGTTGCCAGCAAAGTTCCTTTCATTACCTGCCGATTGACGGTTTGCCCCAAGCAAATCATTCAACCTATTCAGAATTAGGGCATTTTGGGCACTCTGAGCCTCGAATTGTGCATTTTGGGCATTTATCTACTGGTTCAGCCCTAAGATTGCAGCATCCGGCTCTGCCTTTGTAACTCCGACAGCTGGAGTGGCTTGATTCGATACAGGGGAAGCGGAGGTTCCCTCTTGAGCATTTCCAGATCTTACAGATCTACTCTTTCTCCCCGGAGCCATGATTTCGGATAAACTTCTAGTCTTCAGAGAGGTTATTTCAACAAACTTTCGTGGAGCAATGATGACGATTTTCCTGAGTTCAGTGTTCTCAGTGAAAGCACCAAAAATGTTAACGCTAAAATTTGAACGCTAACACCCCGGTGTATGAAGTGAAATTGTGAAAGCACCACCCGATAGCTCGGGAACAGATTATAAGCAGATAATAGCGAAAAAGCAGTAGACAACATCAATTTTATAGTGGTTCGGCTTAAGAGAGAGCCTACGTCCACTTTGAATATCTTTATTGACGATTTGATTACAAGTCGATGCAATTACACTTTGATTACAACACACTTCGAGTTACAAGTGACTTAGAACAAGTTGCCTAAACTCCAATGTCAATCCAAATCTTTGAACTCATGTTGGATATGTATGATTTCTTCATGAAGTTCCTTGAGGCGTTCTTTATATCTCGAAAGCTTTAAGTGTTGGAGTAGTTCAGAATGCAGCAGAGTAACGGCGCTTGGAATGAATGAGCCGAAAAAAGTCCCTTGAATGTTGGAGGTGGCCATGTATTTATAGGAGTTTTCAGCCCTGAGTTGTGAGTCATGTTCGACTCATGCTTGGCTCGTGGCCGAGTCAAATTAGGTCGTGGCCAACTCATCGAACCAAGCCCTTGGTTTCTCCATGGCCCATTCCTTTGCTGGATTTTAAGCCAAGTCCTGAGTCGCTTACGAGTCAATCCTCATTGGCATAGGTACTGTGGCAATGGACTACGACTCAATGGTTTTAAGTCGTGGACGAGTCGTTCTGAGTCATGAGTTGCTAAGCCATTAACGACTTATCAGGTAGCGGTATATAGGTGAAGCGACTTAGGGACTTATCTTCTTAGGTTGTCAATCCTCTTGAGTCGTTTCTTATGATGAGTCGTGGACTTGTTGAGTCGCTGAGGCGATAGCCTTGATGAGTCGGTAATGCACTATGTCGGTCTGCCTTGTGAACCGTTAACTAGTTAAGCCACTCTGCTCCTCTAAGGCATTAACTCGTTGAGTCGTTGATCCCTATAAGTCGTGAGTTGCGCAATTCTTTAACTCATGCAATTCCTCAATTCAGTTGAGTCGTTGATCCACTGAGTCGTTACAAGCCCTGAATCGTTGGGTCGGTCTAGGCCTTGAGTCATCTCATATGAATCGTAAACTTCGTTGAGTCGGTAACTCACTGTGTCGGCCTGTCTCATGAACCGTTAATCCCCATGAGTCGTTCCATTCCTTTAAGTCGCCGTGAACCTTAACTCGTAAGCTAGTTAAGTCGTAACCAGTTGAGTCGGCCTGAGTCTTAACTCGTTGATGAAAACGGGGTTAACACTCGGCATTTGTGCGAGTCGGCATTGGACGTGGCTCGGCATGTGGATGGTTCGGCATTGGAGGTGGCTCGACATTCGAGTGGCTCGGCCTGAGTGGATCGATAGATATGGCTCGGTGGTGACCTGGGTCGTCGTTTCTGGGTCAGTCATGAGCATTCGGTCATTGGAGTTAGACTGTGTGGTTCGGTCAGTCGGGGTCGGTGCATATGGATCGACAATGCATGCTACGACCATAGTTATTAGGTCGGCGAGCGAGGCATAGGCTCGGCATATGGAGCTAGGGATTGGATGGTATGGCTCGGTCATCCATGGAGTGGATCGGCATGTTGAAGTGGATCGGCATACTTGAGTATGGAGTAGATCGACATAGGTCGGTCGGCATGGCAGTGTGGATTGGTCATGATGAAGGATGTTGGCTTGGCTACAGTCTTGATGGGCCCAGACTACTCAGGAAGCCCGGTAACTTGGGATTTTCCTATAAATATGGCATGTAGGGCTTCAGAAAAGGGATCTTCATTCTGCTTCCCTTCTTCTTCTACACTAAAGCTTCTCTACCATTGTTGTTCTAAAAACTCTGGATTGTAACTGTAATTGATTCTAACATCAATAAAAAAGAAATTTCTGGAGTGGACGTAGGTCGGAGTATCCGAACCACTATAAGTCCTGTGTTATTACTGCTTTCTTTTTAATTATTATTGTTCTTCACATTCATACTCTCTACATACATTCTATCTGTGATATGTGATTGTTAATTGGTGCTTTCATCTGGATTTGGGTGTTAGTGACCAATTTTGGCGCTAATAAGATTTGAATAAAAATTCATAAGAAGGCTGTGCCTAGTAATAAAATGAATGGGCTTTAAATAGGTTATTAACTAATTAGATTACACATAGGCATATTAGTAAAAATAGCCACATTGATTACACATGGCTATACAATTCTCATTCTTGTCAATTAACGTTCATTTTTCTCAAAACAAAAATAAACACAAAAACCCTAAGGAACCGGCCATTACCAAAGAGGAAGAATTCAATCTAAAGCTAAGGATAAAAGATAGGAAGTACTAATCAACAACAAATCTCAAATTTCTTATCATATCTAAGGTGAATAATAATTTCATACCATCTCTATTTTATTCAATGATTATATGTTTTCGAGTTTATGATTAAATTCATTTTTATGATAGCATGGAAGATGATATGCTTGAACTATGTTATGTTTGATTCGTTTTAATTCATTCACATTTTAAATTGCACGGTTTTGATGTAAAAATGAGAGTCTATTATTTTGGAATGCCATGGAAAAATTTTAGGTTAAGTGAAACATGATTTTGGAGATGGGTTTAGTTTTTATAATTTTCCGAGCTATAGAAAATTTATTATGAAGTTCGAAATGAAAATATGATATAATTGGGTTCAAAATTTATTTTTAGTATTTCAGGAAGAAATTGAGTCCGAAATTTTAAGATGTTTTATTACATGATAAAATTGAATTTCTGCAATTTTTGGGTATTTTCCCCAATTAATTTACTAGGGAAAAAAATTATTTCAAGAAAAGGACTTATTTGCAAACACTGGTTTATTAATGGAAGAGCTTAAACATTATAACTTCTTTGATTCAGATCTGATTAAATGCGGTGGTTTTATTGTAAAGTACTTGAAAAGTTTTGAGGCAACCAATCAAGGGTTAACAAATATGCAAGTGGTTACGAAGCAATTACTAAAAGTGGCTAAATTTTAGCCTTTAATTCAGAAAAGTTGGTTCCACCTCAAATAGCAGCACCTTTCGACTCTATTGA
The DNA here is from genome assembly GCA_030765085.1 of Allium cepa. Lineage (NCBI taxonomy): Eukaryota > Viridiplantae > Streptophyta > Magnoliopsida > Asparagales > Amaryllidaceae > Allium > Allium cepa. The sequence goes on along the minus strand of CM060943.1, from coordinate 864,578,229 downwards.
CTCAGCACCATCCCAGTCGAAACCCATATAGTTGAAACCCATATAGTCGAAACCCACATAGCTGAAACCAATACACAAGGTATCACTTAGATGGTACACGGTGGATTGGAAGAAAGGCAAAAGCCATGGTGTCGAAAGGTTAGCTTCCGATGGGGAAGAAACCTTGTTTTGTTTTCAAAATTTAAATTCTTTCCTTGTTTTATTTAAAGCTTTTCATATAGTCAAAATATATTCTTTCAAAAGGTTTTATAATAGCTTTCAAAAAAGTTTGATATACTATGTAAAGGTGTAAGCTTTCGAAGGGGTACCTTTTTCTTTAAATAAGAGCTTTCAAAAGCATTGATTCTGACCAAGTCGAAACCCAACCGCTAATTTTCCCTTTCGACTGCATTGAAGCCATTTATGCTATCGAAGTGTTACCTCTGTTTTAACTTTAAATTAAGCCTTTTTCCTAAATGCTTTCTAAGTGGGTTGGGGGTTTCGAAGGCAATGGAGTCGAAAGAGGGTTCGATCTATCCTTCAATATTTTAATTTAAAGGTTGTTGCTCTCGACTAGATAGTTACAACACCATCAACTTTTTTCCCAAAACAATTTTATAATTGGTTTCGAAAGTGATACTTTCGTATATAACCATTGTAACCTAAAGGACGTTTTAAAGAGTAAGCCCAATGTTTATGAAAGGTATGTTTATTATGTTCTGAAAAGAAGTTTTTGCTTTCGACGGAAGTCATCTAGAGATTTCAAAAGAGATGTTTTAAGATTTCAAAACATAAGTCCAATCTCAATTTAAAGGAATAATCATGGCATAAGTAAAAAAAAGGGTTTTGAAATAAAGAAGTTTTCATTAATTTTAAAAGTTAAAGGGTTTAACAAGGATATATATAAGGAAGATGATAAACCATAGGTGACGGTATTATTTGTTGTTTTGAATAATTTTTCATATACTTATTCATATTCTTATTAATCCATAACTATATTTTGGGAAAGGACGGAATAACCAGCTAGGTTGATCTAGTAGTGAATATAATTTGAGAAATGTTAAAATCTAAATTAAAGATACTGCAAGGGGCCAATATATTCGCAGTCAGCCCATGAAAACTATGTATAACAAAAGATATTGACAAGGGCCAATAGGTTCATAGTCAGCCGATGAAAACTATGAATGATATTGGCAAGGGCCTATATGTTTATAGTTAGCCCATGAAAACTATGTCTAGCTTAGGATATTGACAGTTAGTGTAACAACCCATATTTTGATAATTAAAAATATTAAATTTAATAAGGTTTTGGGCTTTAATATTGTCAGAAATTAAAATTTATGATTTATTAAATTGAATCTTATTAGATTTGAAATTTTGACTTTAAGATAAATCTTAAAACAAATAATTTAATGAGATAAAACATATAATTGGCTAATATTGATTGAATGTAATTGACTACTATACTATGTTAACGTAATTTCGATCAATTTAAATAATAAAGGTTAATAAGGAATAGAATAAATGATGTACAAATAGATGTAATCTTATGTTATTAATTGCAATTGGTTTTAATATGGAGTATGAAATCAATTATTTTGTACGTAAATTGATTAACCTTTGTTTGTAAAGAATAAGTTAATAGATATAGATTATTAACGTATAACCATTGTTTCATTTATTTTCTTATTATTAAATCGGTTAGAAATTTATTTGGTAATTAATGGACAATTAACGTAATTAAAATATTACAATTGATATAAGAAGAAACATTAACTGTTGAGTGGTGAGTGTAAAACCTATGTCAATCAATTGCATAAGGGAATAGTTGGTTTAATAATAAGAATGTAAATCAAAATAAAATGATTTGTTTGAAATTTAAATATATAATGAATAGGTTTTATTACATTTGTAATTAAATGATGGAATTAAATTAGTATATAGATATTGGGTTTAACATAGAAAATTGGATTTCAAAGGAAATAATTGGATTAATTATCTTCCCTGTATTAGGGTATGTTTTGAGATTTAATCATTGTAAGTAATAGTAATTATATCTTGCCATTAATAAGAGATAGAAGTAAATGGTAATTAATTAATGATATGTGCAACATATGTTTTATGTTAAAAATATAATGAGAATTTCATTGAGAAATATTACGTTCCAATTGTAAGCACTTAAATTTGGTACAAATATAATGATAATATGAAATTAATTGATAAAGAAATGATGTGGTTGTACGAAGTATTATTTCTGTGACTCTTTAATGGGATAATCTTTAAATATAAGTTAGTTTAATGAAAAGAACACTTATTATCAAATAAAATGGATCTTTCATTTGTGAATGTAGTTTTAATTTCATTAAAATAAAGAATAGTATGATTGATTTAAAGAAAGAAATATAAGTATGTTTGAACTATGTTTTAGCATATAGATGGACCACAAGATTCGAAAAATAATTTATTTAAGTAAGTTATTTATTTCTCTACTATATAAGCAACAAATTTATAAATGTGCTTAAATGACTAAAGGAAACAATTATTCTATTTTTCATCCATTTTAGTTGTCTATTTTAAAATTTAACTTTATAAGTAACTGTAATTAATATAATTGTAATATTTCAATGAGAAGGGAAGAAAACGTTGACTGCAGTTAATAGATTTAATAAAAGAAACGCATCTTTTGTGTTAAACAGAAAGGATGTTTTAATGGAAATAAAAGATCATTTTGGGAAAACCAAATTGAACGTTTTCATTTTTATTGTAAGTAATTTTATTTATTATGCATAGATAAAAAAAATTGAATGCGTACAAATTTGAATATTATTTGAGTTAATGAAGTCAATTTGGTTACGTTTCACAAATTGAATTTCAAAAAGGTTGTGCGATGTACATGGTCCCTTCATTTCTTTTGTTATTAATTGTTGCATGCTTTGAGACGTATAAAAATAAAACTTTCATTTTGAACAAGAAGGTTTGTTTATAGGAAATAGGTGGTCCCTTCATTTACTTTACATTTATTATCACCTTGCAACCTCTCTATTTTCGTTTTCACGTAGTCTAATAATTAAACTACTCATTCATTTCTTATAAATTAATGGTTGATTCATTTGATTTTTTTATAATTAATAATTTCGACATTCTTTTCATTTGTTTCTCCTTTATTCGTTTTCACTTTTTAAATGCTTTACCTGAAGTTTTTTCCTTTTCTGTTTTTTCGTTTTTAATGCGAACATCCAAATTAATATGCATGCCCTTTAATTAGCATTTACTATTTTCCGTTTCTAAAGTTTATTTTGCTTATGCATCATTAATTCTTGTAGCTTCCTTTCATTCGCAATTCTTGAAGCTTCATATTTAAAACGGAAGATTTATTTTTATCTTTATTGATATATTTATTCCTTTAGTTCACATCTTTCAATACTACATTTTAGGGTTTTTCTTATTTTTACTTTATTTCAATTCCTATTTTGTTTATATATACCTTATTAGCTTTTCATTTTTTTTCCATCTTCATTCATGTAGCCTCATTTCTAATCTCATCTTCTGTAGCTTCATTTTTCCAAATAAAATTTTCATCTCATTTCTTTTCGCTCTTCACCTTCCTCATTCCATTTTTATTAAATCCTCTTCTTCTCTTTTTTTTTGCTTCATTTTTATGATTTTTTTTGTTCTTATTCAAATCTTCTTCTTCTTTTTCAAAGGTTCCTTTTGCTTTTTCAATTCTTCATCTCTTCAAATTTTCTTCTTCTTTTCCAAGCATTCTTCTTTTTCCAAATCCTTTTCTTCATATCTAGATCTATACAAACTTCTCTGTCTCTTCCAAAACATTCCCAAAAAAAAGAGATTAAGATAGCAAGTAAATAAATCAAAAGGAGGAAGTAGTAACGGATTCAAATCCGACTAGACAAGGGAAATCCAAAAGGTGAGTGTTTAAACTCACTCATGAAATACTAAAATTTTGTTGCAAGTTAAACCAGGTCATATAGTGATAAATTTTGGATTGTTGGTTTGGAATATTTATATATATTAAATTTGAATAGCTAAATTCCAATATGTGATGACTAATAATTACTATGACATGTTTTTGAATTGGTTGATTTGTTGAATTGATTGATTTGAATGTTAAATGCATTGTGCTTGAATGTATATTTTTTCATTTATTTGATATATCCTTGTTATCACCCTATAGTTTACTGTAATTATTTAAATTTTCATATTGATTATTTGCACACTGAATAAGGATGTAAAACCCATGAATTTCAAGTATTTACATCAGAGGAAAAATAGTATGTTTAGATTTACTATTTGAACCATAAAAATGATTTTGGGAAGTAAACTGTCGTTACCTTACTTGAAACTTTTCAAAATTAAATTTTGAAACATTGGAAGTTTCCAAAAAAGTGAATATTGAAACTTTGGAACATTTTTGTAAATCAAATCTCTAAAACTATGAAATTTAACTGGGAATTGTTCTGTAGTTTGAAATTTACTAGAATGGATCTATTGTGAAATCCCTTTTATTTTGAATATGGAAATAATAACATTTCCATAAATTTGAACCTTCAAAAAATGTAGTTATCTACATTCCTTATTTCATATACTTTTGATTTAATTTGCATAAGAATTTTAGTTCTGACTCGAGTGTATTATCTTCCTTTATGCTCGGGTCAGCTTGAGTTTTTCAACATTGAAGACTATTTCTGGTGAACGAAGACGAAGATTCAGTATACTATTGCTATTTATTATTCCACTACATTCTGTGTTCCGCTGCATTATTGGTTATTTATGATATATGTATAACTCTGATTTGAATTTGTAAAAGTGTAATCAAATGTTATTTGTAAAACAACTTCATGAACTGTTTATTTGATTATTATATTTTGTCGTTACGCTGCGAGATTCAGTATTTTGTTTTACTCTTTCCTTTTTTTTCTTATTTACCCCATTAACAATCCTCCCTTTTGAATGGTTTGATTCTGACAAGTGTGGTTTATTGTTGATTTGAACCATCCAAAAGGGTGGGTCGTTACAGTTGGTATCGGAGCTTAGGTTTAGATATACCTTAGCCTGTTTGGGGTTAACTCATTAGAGATAGGGTAGTAATACCCTAGAACGAGTTGTTTGAGTGTATATACGAGAGCGCGTATTTGTTCGTGTTATAAACATGTTTTATATAAATTTTGAAATGAAATTATTTTTCCTAATATTATATGATATATATAAAGGAACAAATTTTTAAGACTAGTATAGTTATTTGTAATGTGTTTGATTTATGAAATGGTAATATTTATTTATTATCATTTTGTTGACTTGTTGTATTTAATCAAATTACAAACATTGGTTAATTATTGTTGATTGAATTAATGGACTAAACATGAGTTTAATAATGGTGTATTAAAGAGAATAAAATGAATAATTAGGATATTTGTTTATGAAATTGAAATGTTGATGTGAATTTTGTTGTTTGTTGACATGTAGTTTCACCTATTGGAAAAAATGGAACATTTGGATATTTTGAATAATCGACACCCTTTTGTATTAATATATGAGTGAAACTTGATAATTAGGTTGAATTATATAGTTGAATTGATAACCTTAATCTGAAAGCATGTAAAATAAGGTTTAATTTGTTATATCTACGTTTAGTAAATGAATGGAATTGGGGTATACATTCTTGGCCTGAAATGTAATAATATACAAGTGTGTACTTTAAGCCTTTGGATCTTTAAATTGAAATTGTGATTAAGGAAATGTTGTAAATACGATTAAATTGGAAAAATATGTTTATCAACTTAATTAACATTTATGAAACATGTCATAAATAAATTTAAAGGTAAAGGTGAAACTAAATGGAATAAGCAATATGAATTAAAAGTGAAATGATTTCAAATAAAGCCATGACTTGTAAATTTTTATGAAATAAATAGATGTTGCAATAAATGGTTATAAATAAAGTTGTGATAACTTTAAACTCAAACAATATCTTATAAAAAGGAATTAAGTTTTATAAATTGGCCGTAAAGAAATTCCTTATGAAATGATTTGCAAATAAATTAGTTTTAAATGAGAAATATTACATGTGAAATGAATGTAATTTAAATTAAAGAGAAATATAAGCAATATTATGAGAATGGATATATTAATGTTTATATTAAATGGAGGAATTTTGTGAAACAAATACTAAAGTATGAAGTGATATTTGTGTTAATCGATGAGATTAAAAATGAATTTAATTGAAATGAAATTATGATGAAACAAATTGGAATAATTACATAAGTTGTATGTATATTGTTTTATTCGCAAATTAATTTAATCCAGATTTGAGTACACAAGTTCTATGTGAATTACATCACTTCGTGTTGAGATTTTTCATTCGATTCTTGATGGCGAATATTTGATATGGATTTTTTGTTTGATTATAGAATTCTCTATCATAGTATATGGCTATGGAAGGAGAATGATGGTTTCTAGTCAAGAAACCATATCGAAGTCCGCATTAGGGAAGTTGAATGGACAATACTAGTTCGAAAGCTAACTTGTGTGATCGAGCGAGCGATCGAATGTGAATTTGCGAAATGATGACATACGTACATCTTATGTTCTAATATTATTGATATACTTTGGCACTGAAATTGAAAGTTGTAGGGTTGGATATCTTCATAATTTAAATTGGAATTTTCTTCTATGCAAAACTACTATTGATTTAAAACCACTTTTACAAAACTATTTCTTTTATTTTTCTTATACAAACTATCTTATCCTATTTTATTTACCAAACTATTTCACAAAACTATTTTATGTACAAAACTATTTTACAAACTATTTTACACAACCGTTTTATATACAAAAATACATAACTATTCTAAATTCCAAACCTTTTATAAACCAAAGATGTTCAATTCTATATGGCTTTTCATATAGCAAAATTTGCTTTGGAAATTTTTATACTTGTATAAGATGGACTTTGTATAAGTACAAGTGATTTTGAAATAGTTGATTTTGGAAGGTATTCGATCTGAAGAGATAAATTTTATATATAATAGAATTTATATAAGAATGATTTGATATATTCGAGATTATTGATCTGGAAAGTATTCGATTTGAAAATGGAATCCTATATATAATGGACTTTATATAAGTATGAGATTTGAAAGTGATTTGAAAAGGTACTATATGATATATATTTTTGAAGTAAAGATATGGAAAGTGCCTTTTGCTTGATATCCGCTTTGTGGCCACATCGTGGATTCATTCTATCGATATTATTCTCTCTGATTTTTGGTTTTTCGGATGTAATACTCGAGTGTTCCCACAGTGGCGTAACCCATGGTTTTTTTTCTCTCGCGACTGCATAGCGCAATTGCCTGGCTAAGTCTGGCCTAGGGGTATGGATTGTTTCCTGGGGGATCCAGGCGTAACCATTGTGTATCCTGCAATCTATGTAGGTCGCGAATAGTAGCGAAACTGCCTGGCTGATACAGCCTAGGGGTACGGATTGTTTCCTGGGGGACCCAGGCGTAACCATTGTGTATCCTGTACTCTACTAGTCATCATGGCGTAACTCGCAAGGCTGAGAAAGCTTATGGATACGGATTGTTTCATGGGAGATCCAGGCGTAACCATTGTGTATCTCCGAACCATGGTCGGACAAAGGTTTTGGTTTGGTTTTTTTGTTTGGTTTGTACTTTCCATATCTATTTTAAAGTTTTTTCAAGTTTTTTCACTGGGTACTGAAACAAGTCTACTACGTACTTGAAGAATTCTAGCTTTGCGCCTGATCAACGCATGGCCAGAGTCTACAAGAATGAAGACAAAATTGTTGAAACATTGAGTTATAAAAGTATTTTCGAAAGGAAAATTTATTTCGATATAATATTATTTTATTATAAAAGTATTATTATAAAGGTATTTATTATAAAAGTATTTTTCGCAACAAAGAAATTTTGAATTAATATCTGAAATTTAAATTTTATGGTTTGATTTAACGATTAGTGCCCGATACTATTCTTTTGAATCTGCCTTATCTACTTAGCTTTAGTTGTTCACCTATATTCTGTTTCCAGAATCTACCTTCCTTTCCTTTTTGAATATAATCTTTAAAATATTTTTTATTTATATACTACATGGTTTAATAGAAAATTATAAATATTTTGGAAGTTACTAAATAAATAAAAATATTTAAAGCAAATGATTATTGATTTATTAATAATGTTTGCAAAGTGTCTTGAGGTAAATTAATAAATTTATGAGTTATGGATTTAATGCTTTCAAATAACTTCCTTGTAAATATAACTAATGATGTGAATAACTGTTTCCAAATAGTTTTCATATGTTTATAAAGGTGTCATTTAAACATATAAATGTTACTTCTAAAGGAAGCAGGAAATTTTACAAATGGGTTTTGAAAATTTTTAAAGTACTAAAGATAATTGAATTGCAAATGAAGCTTTCAAATGAATATTGCAAGTAAAATTTATATAAGTTTCTTTGAATGTGGAATTTAAAGATATTACGTAAATGGGAAAAAAAATTGATTTGCGAAGTTTATTTATAGCAATACACTTGACAAATAAATTTGAATCCCTACGTTGGAAGTATAGTTTGAAATATTTACTTGATTTCAAAGTACTAATAGTAAAGTTTATAGGTTTATTTACTACTTAAATTTTGTATTAGAATATTCAATTTGAAACAAGTATTTAAATTAATTATGAAGGTATGAAATTTTATACTTTGATTTAGAAATTTAATGTAAGATTTGAGTATACAATTAGTTTCAGTTTAATAATATTGAGTTTATACTTATTTTAAAAATAATGAGTCTAATAAATTTTTTGGATGTAAGGAACCCTATTTTAAAGCTTATTATAATGTTTGATATAAATTTCTAACATTGTTTTAGACTTTTGAAAAATCTTTGCACAATTCTTTGAGGATGTTTCAAATATATCTTATATTTTTACTAAGTGAATGAGGTTAAATGTTTTAACTAAATTTTTAGATATGTTGAAATATTTCTTTTCTCTTCAACAGCAAATACCAAAAAAACTTAAATTTTTATTCAATAACCGAATGGAGTTATTTTCAAATTTATATTAAATTTAAATATGTAAGTTAAATTATTTATAAATTAATCATTTTGAATAAAATATTTCAAACTCCTCGATTCCTTCTTGTTCCTTTTCGTGGACGAAAAAGTTTTGAGTGGGGGAGACTGCAACAACCTATATTTTGATAATTAAAAATATTAAATTTAATAAGGTTTTGGGCTTTAACATTGTCAGAAATTAAAATTTATGATTTATTAAATTGAATCTAATTAGATTTGAAATTTTGACTTTAAGATAAATCTTAAAACAAATAATTTAATGAGATAAAACATATAATTGGCTAATATTGATTGAATGTAATTGACTACTATACTATGTTAACGTAATTTCAATCAATTTAAATAATAAAGGTTAATAAGGAATAGAATAAATGATGTATAAATTGATGTAATCTTATGTTATTAATTGCAATTGGTTTTAATATGGAGTATGAAATCAATTATTTTGTACGTAAATTTATTAACCTTTGTTTGTAAAGAATAAGTAAATAGATATAGATTATTAACGTATAACCATTGTTTCATTTATTTTCTTATTATTAAATCGATTGGAAATTTATTTGGTAATTAATGGAGAATTAACGTAATTAAAATATTACAATTGATATAAGAAGAAACGTTAACTGTTGAGTGGTGAGTGTAAAACTTATGTCAATCAATTGCATAAGGGAATAGTTGATTTAATAATAAGAATGTAAATCAAAATAAAAGGATTTATTTGAAATTTAAATATATAATGAACAGGTTTTATTACATTTGTAATTAAATGATGGAATTAAATTAGTATATAGATATTGGGTTTAACATAGAAAATTGGATTTCAAAGAAAACAATTGGATTAATTATCTTCCCTGTATTAGGGTATATTTTGAGATTTAATCATTGTAAGTAATAGTAATTATATCTTGCCATTAATAAGAGATAGAAGTAAATGGTAATTAATTAATGATATGTGCAACATATGTTTTATGTTGAAAATATAATGAGAATTTCATTGAGAAATATTACGTTCAAATTGTAAGCACTTAAATTTGGTACAAATATAATGATAATATGAAATTAATTGATAAAGAAATGATGTGGTTGTACGAAGTATTATTTCTGTGACTCTTTAATGGGATAATCTTTAAATTAAGTTGGTTCAATGAAAAGAACATTTATTATCAAATAAAATGGACCTTTCATTTGTGAATGTAGTTTTAATTTCATTAAAATAAAGAATAGTATGATTGATTTAAAGGAAGAAATATAAGTATATTTAAACTGTGTTTTAGCATGTAGATGGATTACAAGAGTGGAAAAATAATTTATTTAAGTAAGTTATTTATTTCTCTACTGTATAAGCAACAAATTTATAAATGTGCTTAAATGACTAAAGGAAACAATTATTCTATTTTTCATCCATTTTAGTTGTCTGTTTTGAAATTTAACTTTATAAGTAACTATAATTAATATAATTGAAATATTTCAATGAGAAGGGAAAAAAACGTTGACTACAATTAATAGATTTAATAAAAGAAATGCTTCTTTTGTGTTAAACAGAAAGGATGTTTTAATGGAAATAAAAGATCATTTTGGTAAAACCAAATTGAACGTTTTCATTTTTATGGTAAGTAATTTTATTTATTATGGATAGATAAAAAAAGTTGAATGCATACAAATTTGAATATTATTTGAGTTAATGAAGTCAATTTGGTTACGTTTCACAAATTGAATTTCAAAAAGGTTGTGCGACGTACATGGTCCCTTCATTTCTTTTGTTGTTTATTGTTGCATGTTTTGAGACGTATAAAAATAAAACTTTCATTTTGAACAAGAAGGTTTGTTTATAAGAAATAGGTGGTCCCTTCATTACTTTACATTTATTATCACCTTGCAACCTCTCTATTTTCGTTTTCAAGTAGTCTAATAATTAAACTACTCATTCATTTCTTATAAGTTAATGGTTGCTTCATTTAATTTATTTATAGTTAATAATTTCCACATTCTTTTCATTTGTTTCTCCTTTTTCGTTTTCTCTTTTTAAATGCTTTACCTGAAGTTTTTTCCTTTTCTGTTTTTTCGTTTTTAACGCGAACATCCAAATTAATATGCATGCCCTCTAATTAGCATTTACTATTTTCCATTTCAAAAGTTTACTTTGCTTATGCATCATTAGTTCTTGTAGCTTCCTTTCATTCGCAATTCTTGAAGCTTCATATTTAAAACGGAAGATTTATTTTTATCTTTATTGATATATTTATTCCTTTAGTTTACATCTTTCAATACTACATTTTAGGGCTATCCATATTTTTACTTCATTTCAATTCCTAGTTTGTTTATATATACCTTATTAGCTTTTCATTTTTTTTCCATCTTCATTCTTGTAGCCTCATTTCTAATCCCATCTTCTGTAGCTTCATTTTTCCAAATAAAATTTTCATCTCATTTCTTTTCACTCTTCACCTTCCTCATTCCTTTTTATTTTTTTAAATCTCCTTCTTCTCTTTTTTTTGCTTCATTTTTATGCTTTTTTTATTCTTCTTCAAATCTTCTTCTTCTTTTTCAAAGCTTCCTTTTCTTTTTCAATTCTTCATCTCTTTAAATTTTCTTCTTCTTTTCCAAGCATTCTTCTTTTTTAAAATCCTTTTCTTCATATCCAGATCTATACAAACTTCTCTGTCTCTTCCAAAACATTCCGAAAAAAAGATTAAGATAGCAAGGTAATAAATCAAAAGGAGGAAGTAATAGCGGATTCAAATCCGACTAGACAAGGGAAATCCAAAAGGTGAGTGTTTAAACTCACTCATGAAATACTAAAATTTTGTTGCAAGTTAAACCAGGTCATATAGTGATAAATTTTTTATTGTTGGTTTGGAATATTTATAAATATTCAATTTGAGTAGCTAAATTCCAATATGTGATGACTAATAATTACCGTGACATGTTATTGAATTGGTTGATTTGTTGAAATGATTGATTTGAATGTTGAATGCATTGTGCTTGAATGTATATTTGTTCATTTATTTGATATATCCTTGTTATCACCCTATAGTTTATTGTAATTGTTTAATTTTTCATATTGATTATTTGCACACTGAATAAGGATGTAAAACCCATGAATTACAAGTATTTACATCAGAGGAAAAATAGTATGTTTAGATTTACTATTTGAACCATAAAAATGATTTTGGGAAGTAAACTGTCGTTACCTTACTTGAAAGTTTTCAAAATTAAATTTTGGAACATTGGAAGTTTCCAAAAAAATGAATATTGAAACTTTGGAACATTTTTATAAATCAAATCTCTAAAACTATGAAATTTAACTGGGAATTGTTCTGTAAATTTGAAATTTACTAGAATGGATCTATTGTGAAATCCATTTTATTTTGAATGTGGAAATAACATTTCCAGAAATTTGAACCTTCAAAAATTCTAGTTATCTGCATTCCTGATTTAATATACTTTTGATTTAATTTGCATAAGAATTTTAGTTTTGACTCGAGTGTATTATCTTCCTTTATGCTCGGGTTAGCCTGAGTTTTTCAGCATTGAAGACTATTTCTGGTGGACGAAGACGAAGATTCAGTATATTATTGCTATTTATTATTCCACTACATTCTGTGCTCCGCAGCATTATTGGTTATTTATGATATATGCATAACTTTGATTTTAATTTGTAAAAGTGTAATCAAATGTTATTTGTAAAACAACTTCATAAACTGTTTATTTCATTATTATATTTTGTCGTTACGCTGCGAGATTTTGTATTTTGTTTTTCTCTTTCCTTTTTTTCTTATTTACCCCATTAACAATCCTCCCTTTTGAATGGTTTAATTCTGAAAAGTGTGGTTTATTGTTGATTTGAACCATCTAAAAGGGTGGGTTGTTACAGTTAGTCAATAGGTTCCCAGTTAGCCCATGAAAACTAGGATAATCGAGAAAGGTATTGGAGATACCAATAGGTTCTTAGTGATTCCATGAAAACTATGAAATTGGAAAGATAGTCCATAAACATTTAGCAGGTTAATTGTAACCCTAGAAACTATAATTCAGACAGATTGTCAGAATGAACGGGGATGGATAATCCAGAATTGATTTGTTTGTTTTGTATATTATCATAATGTTTTGAAATACTATGTTTTAACCATTGTGGATGCAGGAGCACAGTATACGGTTTTATAAATGTTTTGGGATACTAGTGAGGGGAAAACCCATTCTGCTGTGCGGCATGGTCTCACTAGCTATTTAAATGGTTTGAGATGGTAAATTATTATCCATACGCAGCTTTATGTCTGATTTGAAGTTTTTGTTTTCCCCTTAAACTCTTGGGTAATTAAATAAATTTGACTAGGCTGAGAGTTAAAATTTCCAAGTGTTCTTTTAGACGAATAAAACTTCCGATGAAGTGTAAAAGGCAAGCTTGTTATTAGAGTTCTTTTATTTCCGTTGTGGGTTTGATTGTAAAGGCAAATTGTTTTAGTGCCTTATTGTATATACTCTGATCATCTAAGGGGGCGTCTTCATATGTAGCTCTTAGCATATTTTGTATTAATTAGATGTTATCTGAATGTGGACTGTGTATTGGGATTATGTAATCAGTTAGGAATATTATGAAATGAATATGGAGTTTGCTGCTGTTTAAATTTTGTTTCCATATTCTTGTGTTTCTGTGCATCAATGTATCTAATATCACCTTATTTGGTCGTCGAGGATTAATAACTATGGATCACTACAACATCCATAGCCATTAGTTTTGGGCCACCCAGTATGGGATGTTACATACGGATGATATATGTACATCGTACGGGCTTTAATGAAATTAAATGTTGACATTAGAAAATGAAAATTGATATAATTATGAATTAATTGGATGGATATTAATTGTTGATGGTTTCTCTGGTTGCATTTGTTGCATTTGCTATGTTTATATATAGCTTTTGTACTAGTATATGTTATATATTGATATTACTTTCTACGTACATGTTCACATTGGTTGTTGAGTGTTTATTGGGTGCGGATGGTGTATGCTTCACATTTGGAGCTTGCTTTCGCATTATATTCTTTGTATATGCTCACTTATAATAAAAGGTACATATCTTGGATTATATATCGTAATTTTATTTTTTCTCTACGAGATGTCTCATCCTCGAAGATGAGATGTATATTTGTGATTATATATATTTTGATTTACTACAATCGAACCATGCAAAGGAGACGTTGCTGAAATTTTTCGTAAATTTAAGGTGTTAGAAAGTTTATGAGAATTTTGGAGAAATTTTTTTTTTTTGATAACTAAAATCTAGTTATGAGTTATGATTTTTGGAAGAGTATTAGTTAATAACTATGAATTACTTTGAAGACTTTGAAAAAAATTATAAGAAGTTTAACTAATTGGTTTTTGAAAATTTAATGGGTTTGCATCATTTTTCTTACTTGGCAATTTCGACGACGAAATTCATTTTAAGAGAGGGAGAGTGCTATGACCCAGAATTTTAGTCATTAAAAATTGAAGTAATTGATTTTAAATATTTAAAAGTTAATTTTATAAGTTAGGTAACCTATATTTCAAACATAGTGATTTATTGGATACCTAAATTGTTTAATTTAATATTAGAAATTGTTAAATAATTGAATCTTGGATTTAATTTGAATGAAAGTGATTTCTAAAGTTGATTTAAATTCTATTTGAATAAGAATGAAGTTAGTAAACTTTTAGTTTGATTTAAAAGTGAATAAACTGAAGTTGGAATTTATTTGATTTAATTAACGTGTAATAATAGTCATTTTGAGTATTGTCTTGGATTTCGACGAAACCAATTTCGTCGAATCCATAATAATGAATTATTATATGCTGTCGAATTTCGTGGCAATTGGACATACCGTTTGGTCATGCGAATTCGAAATAACTAGAAATTTATTAAGGAATTTAAATTAAAATAATTTGATTTTAAAAATCTATCTTCTGTATATGACGGAATTGGCTTTCGATATATATTCCATGGTTTTCGGAATAGGGGTATAACATATAGAAAGCCAAGCGGCACACTTCATGTGGAGTTCGAAAGTTTCACTAATGAATAGTGTCCAGTTTATTTTCTATAAATAGTCCCAACATACTTTCATTTTGCAAACCCAAACCATAGAACTAATTTCAGTCGCCAATTCTAAACTCCTGATCCAATGGCTATCATAGATCGGAGCCTCTAAGAGCCGAATTAGCCTTCGACTTTAACGAGCAAATTATAGAGCATGACCCTACGAAATTATCCTACGATCGGATCATCGTAATTCACCTTGCGACAGCTGGAAACTATCTCCGTTTCACTGTAATTTGTTGGGTTCGCCGATGAGATTCGCGTGTAGCGCGAGGTGGGGTGGTTGGCGCGCAGGCGAGACGGCTTACTGGATGGAGGCGCGGCGGTCGGCATCGTTCATGGAGGCGCTAGCGATTTTCGAACGGCGAAAAAAAAAGCGTGTGAGTGCACGTGGGTTTGGGTGCCTGGGAGGTAGAACAAAAATGAGCAAAGGAAGGTTAATATTTTTTCAAATTTGATAATTTAATTACGTTAATTATAGTATTAATTATTCGATTGTTAAATAATTCATAACTTTCTCGTACGAGGTGCATTTCGAGCGTGACAAGTTGCTTTACATTCGTACCGGTGAGCACTACACTACGGAGTTGGATTGGACGAATTCGGAGCTAGTTGGAATTTTAAGCTAAAATTGAACGTCTGTTCAATTTTAATTCAAAATGGAACATTCAAAATGGAACGTTTTTGCGACTATTAAAATCAAAGTGAGTTAATCTTACCTTTTTGGTTAATAAGAAAATTTATATAGTCAACAAATATTATTTATTAGATGTTTGGATATTTATTTTTGATCATTATGGATTGTTTGGATAATATACTAATTATTATTAGTTGAATTAGATATATTCCCACCTATTAGAGTGAATGAGGCATTATGTTCTCGTGTAAGAACAGACGACCTTTTGTGGACAAATCCCGTCTCGAAGCAGTTGATTTATATTTTTATGATTATATATTGTATGTGTTGCGAGGGACAGGTTGGAGTGATCCAACAGGATTCCTCACATTGTTGATTTTATTTTCATATATATAGTGATATATGACTTGTTGAATGGCAGACATTGATATGATTTGCTTAATTAGTGCTTTAGTAGCACCAGGCCTCATTTTTGGTATTTTAAAATACTATATAATCGTGATTGGATTTAAAAAGAGATTTCAAAATGGTTTTAGGAACTTTATATGTTTTAAATTATTTTCCAATAATGAAAGTATGATTTTGGACATGATAATTTAATAGTTCTATAAAATATTCTGAATAGAGATTTCAAAACAGTAAAATATATATTCTTAAAATCTTGGAGTATAAGTCCGTCTTTCATAATAAAGGGATCTGTTTTAAAAGAAATTAGAAATATTTTGATATTGTAATTATTAATCATCTTTGTATAAAGTGATATATATTTATATAGGTACATATATTATGATTTATTTATAAATATGAAATTTATAGAATGGAATAGTTTACAAGAGTGCTATTTTACAAGGGCAATATAGATTTGTGAATCGTATATTGTCAATAAAAGTTTGAATTTATACATGCGGTTTGTAAATTAAAGAGAACTATTATTTCTTGATAAATTAGAGAAATAAATCAAATGGAGGATTTATTTAAGGTACAGACTGATATTTTTGAAATAATTGACTCTATTTTGGTAATTGATGGCAGAAAAAATTTGGAATGTTGGATGATATTTTTATAAACCGAAAGGAATTTATTTATGGAATATATAAAAGGAATTTATCTATATGGAAGTAATGTTAAAACGGATTGTGATTGATGTCCTAAATAAGATTTATGAATAAGTGAGATTCATATATAAAATAGATTTATTAATGGAATTCATAAATAAATAGGTTTTATGAAAGGAAGTTTTTATAAAATAGGATTAAATGACTGGATTTTTATGAAGGAAAATTATATTGTTTTTAAGTTTGTTGTTCATGTTAATATTGCTTAAAATTGTTTATAAATATTTAAATTATTTTGAAAGACTAATTATTTAAATTATTAATATGGTTTGAAATTAATAAAAATGATTATTAATATTTTAGTAATTTATAAGTATTATTATATGTTAAAGATTAAGGATTGTTTTATCCATAATGGTTTGATTTATTAATTATTATAATTTTTAGAGGTTAAAAGTTAATAATAATTATTTATCATGACGGTTTTGATATTCATAAATAGAGGATTGCAAATAAACTTGGATTTTTATAAAAAGTGCTGACAAAATGATTTGAAGATTTAAAGGGAGGTTATTTATAAGGTAAAGAGATTTATAAATAGGTGGATATTTATGAACGGTTTTAGAAATGGATTTATAGATTTATAAAATGGAATTTATAAATTATTGCATGGTTTTATAAGGGTTTAGAAATGACTTGAGAAATAATTCATAAATTCTTTTATGAATTTATAATGGAGTTTATAAATGATTTTAGAATTTGGTAAAATGGAGATCTTTCTCAGAGTTTAGTAAATGTACTTATACCGTTGCGATAAGTATATGGATATTTTATAAGTATTGAAAATAGAAGGGTTTGTGAATATATTTTTGCAAAATTATTTTGATATAAGCATTTACAAGATGGCTTTAATTAATTAAAATTAATTAAGGAGGCTTAGTGTTGCTTGGTGCTCAACCAAATATTGGTTTTTCCAATGGAATTAAACCTCTGATTAAATGTTTGTTATTTGATAGTTTAGTAGCCGACTATCAAATTTGGACCAAATGTAACTTTGGAAATATCTAGGAGAAGTACATGAGTTATATGGCACAGTCATCTTTGATGATGTTATATTGTGCATGTATATCTCGTTTCGTTCTTCTAGAACAATGATAAGGAAATCCATCCACTAACGGTTAGGAGGTGATTTCTGATCTTATCTTTGACTGTTTATTTCTTAAAGAACTGGGTTTGAGTTTACCAAAAACTATCGAATGTTGTTTCAAAGAGACTAGGATTGGATATGTTATCTGAAAACCATTTCGATCCGGCTCAAGCAATCGAAGCAAAGACAGCTTGTAGGCGATGGAATTGGAGATAGAGTTCTCAAGCGTTTCGTTCAGTCCCAGAACGAACTTGTATGGATGAATGCTGATATTGCATTCTTGCTTGGAGGGGAGAGTTAGCATTCCAAGTGGAAAGTTCTATATAAATGTTAAGAGCATGGCCTCTTCGAGCCTCACACTCGACAAATGAATAAAGTAAGGACATGCGGCAGGGCTAATTGGGCCGCACCCAAGTAGGGTATGATCATCCCAAGTCTAGAGAGATATTCATGTATGCTTCGGGATCCCATTGTGTGGTTGTTGATTGTAACCAAGGGGTGATCATATTCGGTGCTACTCGAAAGGGTATAGTGCCAGTCCTGAGTGGCAGAGGAGCGACATGTTGTAGCCTCTCGTACATTTTATCTAGAGGTGTACAGATTCAGTGGGTAGACCCTTACCCTTTCGTAGTTGAAATCCATTCTCCAATATGTGCCTTCGGTTTTGGTTGTAGAACCTAGTATACTGAAATTTGATTAATGTAATAATTTAGGCTATGTTCAATGAGTATTTGTATAGTACACCTTATTATAATATCAGAGGAATTCATATGAAATGTTTTGGTTATCGTAAGGTAAAAACCCATCCATATTTATGTGCGGTGTGGTCTTATGATGTACCTTTGATTTTTGAAAGGTTTTGATAACTTTAAAAATTCAATTAGATGTAACGACCCAGAAATTTCGATCCAGAAAATTCCAGATAGTTAGTGAAAAGAAGAAAAAGAAAGAAGAAGAATAAAAAAAAACTCAAATTCAGAAACTCGCATTCGCAGCGGATACAATATAATATCACATAAATAGTAATTTTACAAAGAAGAACTGTATTATTACACTTATATTTTTAAACATCAGAGTTACAACCATTACACAACACTGGACAGTTTTAAAACAACCTGTCCTGGATAAACTATAATATCGCCGAAATACCCATACGTTTTCTGCCATCCAGCTCGCCTCCTAAGCTCCAAAACGTCCTTACCTGAAAATCTGTAATACTCGGTCTAACCCGAGCATTACATCAAAGTAACACCCGGGTCAGGCTAGAAACAAGCGTGAGTAAACCCATCTAATATGAAATACACCAAAACAATAACCAATTTTTAACCCGGGGTAACTCATAACAA
Source organism: Allium cepa (assembly GCA_030765085.1). Classification (NCBI taxonomy): domain Eukaryota; kingdom Viridiplantae; phylum Streptophyta; class Magnoliopsida; order Asparagales; family Amaryllidaceae; genus Allium; species Allium cepa. The sequence goes on along the minus strand of CM060943.1, from coordinate 864,558,876 downwards.
TTTTACAAATCCACAGGTTTGGTATAGACAACACTTATTATACTCATCAATTTCTAAATGTCAGAAATTAGATTTTCATGATCCAAATAACTTAAATCATACCATATCAGTTTATTGATTTCACAAATCAGTTTATAAAAAATCAAAGTGGGTTCGGGTATTTACTAATACCCGACTCCGGTCTCTTCGCATCCAATGTCACCTAAACCCAAGTTATCCAGTTAAATACAAGACAACTTAATTGTCGTATAACACTTTTACAAAGCAATTCATAATTGATTTATAATCACATGATCATCATTCATCCAACATATCATATCACAAATCAATTCATATCAGAGATTTTAACCAATTCAAAGCATCCATTCAATCATTAATAAGCAAGATTGATCACCTCCATTAATTACATTAATTAAGGTTCCTCTAACGACTTTCATTAGTTAATTATTCTTAAATTTCAGACAATAATTAACCTTTAACTTAACTACAATCATTAGTCAATCTTGATTAATCACAATTAGAAATTAACTTGCCGTAATTTCTTCATCAATTAATCCAATTCTTTGATTAATTATATAAATTAATCCTTAAATTACACTGAGTAATCATTACTTAATTTCTTCCATCATGTAATTATCCTTTAATTACTAACATCAAGTAATTTCCTTAAATTAATTACATCCAGTAGTTATCCACTAATTACTTTACTAAGTAATTATACCTCATTAATTACATTAAGTAATTATACTTAACTCAACATCAAAGGATTACCATTATTTTATTAGACTTAATTGTTCAACTAAAATTAACCACATCAACTTAATTAATTACACAAAGTAGTTAATTCCTCAATTAATTACCCTGATTAATTATTCTATAGTTATTTATTAATTATCCTTTCATTAATCACATTCATTAATTAACTCACTTTTTAATTAATGCCTAAATTAATAAATCCTTAAATTAATCAATCCTTAATTAATTATGCTAAATAATAAATCCCTAATTAATTTATCTTTTAATTACTTAAACTAAGTAATTCTATTTAAGTAATTATTCTTCAATTATTTTCCTTAATAATCTTTAATCAACACTTAATTTATTATTAATTTCTAATTAATTAATCTCTAATTAATTAATGATATTAAGAAATTATCTTTGACTGAAGTAATTATCATTAATCAATCATATTAAGTGATTATTCCTTGATGATTCATCTTTCAATCAATAGCTTAATTAATTAATCACATAAATAAATCAATCTTTAGATTGATTTCACAAATTAATTAATATTTAATCAATTAATCTATTAACCATCCTAATATATTAAATAATTTGTACTTTTATTTAATTACATCTTTAGTTCACCTTAAAACATATAGGGCTTAATCTGTTAATTAATTACTTAATACAACAAATTTGAAAACATTAAACTTTGGAAATTTATAAAAAAACTTGCAATATCTTGTTTAAAAATTTGGTTTACGTTTATTTTGAAACTTACCCACTTAATATGCCCTTAGAAACATTATATCGGCTACAAAATTTCGGCCTTCCCCACAATAATACCCGAGCTAATCCCGATCTTCTCATACCTCATTTTAGAGACAGACTCAACATTCCTGAGCAAACCCCAAAACACTTAAGCTTTAAAACGTGCAGAAAACTCCATTATCTTCTTCATTTTCCATGGGCCAACAATTTCCGGCCCACCCAATCTTCCTCTTCCCTTCATTTCCATTTCCCCTTTCTCTTTCAATCTTCCAGGCAAACGTACACTGCCTTGCACGTATATGTGCACACGCGACCGGGATCACAACCCCCCTCGCCTGCACCTCCTCCACGTCGCCGACGACAACTACAACACGAGCGACCCACCAGAATTTCCAATTAATTCATGGATCAAAATTCGAACACAAGACCTTCTTTCTGAAAACAACCCAGTCGCAAAAATCACCCTCACTCCAACGATTAAGATCGCCTGAACTTACGCTACTCCTCCCAGAGACGCGACACACATCGACGCTGCAAATCCCCTTGGACCGATTCAAGTCGATCCATCCTCGACAGCATAATCTTCTCAGAGAAACCCGTGACTAGTATTGGGTATAAAACCCTAAAACTTCTTCGCACCGCCTTCACGATCATAAGAAAATTTTTATCCCATTTTTCCTCCCATCCTTAAATCAATAACCACCTCTGACACAAACCCCGAGGCCACACTCCGTCGTGATTGCCCAAATTTGACGAAAATGCACATAATGATCATCATCGAAATTCTTCCAAATTATAAGCTTAAATTTGATGAAACAATTTCCTAAATTCTTTATTTCCTAAAACGAACATGATCATGAAATCAAAATACGAATTTGAAATCATCAAATTTTTATTTATATTTGTTTCTTACTGTAGTTTGTTATTTTTGAAAGGGATACTCAATATAAATTTTTGAAACTATTTTTAAAATTGACATTATAACCTTATAATCAAGTTTCATTTAGAGATCGAACTCTAAAAAGAACTAGAGTAAATGTTTTGTATTTTGAAAACAAAAATTGAAACCCTGTAAGTAAATAGCAGAGCATATTTGCCTGCTCCCGGCCATTCACCAAAAATTTTCACAAACAATCATAATATACATATATACAGGCATCTTCCATTATTAAACTCCAAACTTTGATCACATGCATTAATCAGGTTCTTACAACAAATCAAAGATTTAAAAAGAAATGGATACTCACCAACATGCAGAGGACAGAGAACAATGTTTGTTTCCATGCTCTTGAATTCCCAATCTTGCAGAAGACAGTTCTGTTGTTTTCCTGTAATTTTGCTTCCAGGTTTGTTAAATCTTTTATTTCTTGTTGAAATTTATTTAACTTGAAGAATTTTAACTCTTGTTGCTTTCTTGCTTCAGATTTTGTTTTCCAGATTTAAATTTCCAGCTTTTATGTTTTCTTTTGTTTTGGATAAATTTTAGTTAAAATGGAGAAAAGTAAATTGAACTGAAAAGTAAAAAAGATTTCTCTTTTATATTTTAAAATTTATGAACTTTAATTATTAAGAAAAATAAAATAATATAAAACCACTTGTCCTTTTAGGTGTTAATTAGCTTACACATTGTCTTTAATGCATTTTAAATTGCTTACAAGTGTTACTCCTATTAATTCATTTAAATATATATATATATATATATATGAAATGTTTACATGTATATAAAATGTATTCATCTTATATAAATAAGCTTTTAGATTTTAATAAATATACTAAATTGAATTCAAGTAAACATTTATTTATAATAACTTATATTTTGATCAAATCAAATGCATCATATGTTTATATGTTTGTAAAATTATTTCAACTCTATATATTTTCAAATATATGTATGTATTAAGCAACAAAAATTAAATTTGAAATCAATAAATTTTATTTAAAATCTATGTGTATATATATACAACACAATTACAAATATAAATATTTATCTGATCAGATTCATTTGTTTAATCTAAAATTTAGTATTTTTATTAATTAACCCAATTATTACAATGCCCAGAAATCCGGTTTATTACATACCTCCTCCCTTAGAATCTTTTCGTCCTCGAAAAGGAATAAAGCCAGAATTTATTAAAAATTATCGTTTAAATCCCTTTTTACTATAAACTCCTTTTTATTATTAAAACTTGAATACAATTTAAAATCTATATAATATTACTAAAATAGTTTTTATAAAAATGCTTTTATAACTCGATGTCTCAATAGGTTCATCCTTGTTCTCATAGAATTTCGTTCATACGTTGATCAGGCGTAAGACTGAAAATCTATAAGTACTTAGCAGACCCGTTTTCAACACCCAGTGAAATCACTTGAAAAATAATTTTATTAAAAATATAGAAAATCATTTTTGGAAATGGAGGAATATCTTTGGTGAGAATGCTTTGGAAATCATCACCCCCATCCATGGTCGCAGTTACATTCCAGGGTTACGTTGCCATCACAGCAAAAGTCCATGTAACTGCAGACTCTCTGCGGCCTCTTGATTACGCCATGGAACCCACAACAGATCACAGTTACATCCCAGGGTTACGTTGCCATCACAGCAAAAGTCCATGTAACTATAGGCTCTCAGTGGCCTCTGATTTTCGCTGTCGAAATGAAACTTCTCCACTCCTACATAGGTCGCAGTCTACCGGTATAAAGTCAAACGCAGACTGTTGGCTCTCAGCGGCACACACGACTTTCGCTATGTTATACCATAGGTCGTAGTCTACCGATATAAAATCAAAAGCAGACTGTTGGCTCTCAATGGAACACACGACTTTCGCTATGGTATACTCTACTCATAATCCCCAGAAACTAGTTTTGTCCGGACTCCTCACATGATCAACTATAGAATCCCCCCTTAGGGCTCAAGGCAGCACCACCCGGTGCTACTCCTGAGAAGTTCATTTCAAGGGAGCGCCTTTTTCCCAGAGCCATCATCAAAACATTTTATACTATACACATACAGTATCTTCAAATCATACACCTAGTATGATCTCATACAAAGCTCCTTTACACAAAACCAATTATTCCAAAATCGATAATTCTCAAACTAGGCTTTCCAAATTCTCAATATTTATTTTACCGAAAATCAAAAGCCTTTCCAAATCCAAAGGTTCCCAAAACCTTTTCTAAAATCCTCATAAGATCCTTTATATATATACATAGATATATATAATTTTTAAAACTTTGGATCATTTCAAACTTGTATAAAACTCCTTTTATACTTCAAACACTTTTCAAAAACCCTTTTCTTCTGGCAAAAAACAAGGGGAGTTTTATCTTATATAACAAAGATATATAACTTCATTTATCCAAAATCAAATATTCAAATTTGATTACTTTTTTTCAGCATCAATTTCATTCAAATCCGTACGATGTACACATATCATCCATACGCTATACCAATCTGATCGCTCATTCGATCACACAATTTCATTTCCGAACTAGTATTGTCTACCCGACTTCCTAGTGCGGACTCAGATCTGGTTTCTTGATCAGAAACCGTCATTATCCTTGCATAGTCATAACTATGATAGAGAATATCCAGAACCAATCAACAATCCACATCCAGGTTCGCCGTCGAAAATCGAGTGAAAAATCCCAACTCGGACCGACATAATTATCTCAAAATTCTGTGCTCGAATCTGGATCAAATCACCATGTGAACAGAATAAAATACGTACACCCTACGTATTTATCTTTATTGATTATCAGCTAAATCAATTCCATTTCTATTCACATTCACTTTATTTTTCATTCACTTACTCTCAATTGCTTCAATCCATTTGGATTATCGCCTCTGTTCTTATCTTGATCGGGTATTTAATCGATAAACAGTTTAAACTCTGTCCAGTTTAAATTTAGAAAATAACATGAAAAGTTAAAAAATAATAGATAAGTAGTTGAAAAATAATTACGAGTTTGTAAAATAGCTGTAAAATAGTTCAGTAATTGTAAAATAATTGAAAAATAGTTAAATAGTCATAGAAATTTTAAATAATTGCAAAATAATAGTTAGATAGTAGTTAGTTTATAAAACAGTTGGAAAATTGTTAAATAGTTTCAAAAATAATTGTAAAATAAGTATAAGATAATTTGGCTTTTAAAGTAAGGTTGTATATATAATGAATAGCTTGGAAAAATAGGTTAATATTAAAACAATTTATATTAAAAATAGTCCAGAGTCAAAACTGCTCAGTTCCCAATCTCCATTCTCATGAATTCAATTTAAATCTCCTCTACCATTTAAATTGACCCAATTCCAATTTTAAATAACTTCAATTTCCATTGAAATTGATTCAACCCCAATTCAAGTTGAATTAACCTCAGTTTCTTTGCAAATTTAACTTTATTTAACCTTGATCTCAAATTCTACGAATTCAAATAAATTTCAACTGAACTAGTTCCAATTTCAATTCATTTCAACTCCTGTTTGAGTTAACCCCAATTTCAAACTCCATTTTCAAATCAAGTTGAATTATTCTTGTTTTCTTCCCAAATTCAATTCAAATTCCATTTGAATTTAAAACTATTCTACTATAATTATATTCAAATCAATTTGGACTAATTTCAAATTGAATCCACTTCAATTTCAAATTGTTTCAAACTAATCCAATTTAAATTTTCCATTTGAATTTTATACTTATACATCTTCAATCACAATTTCAATTAATTCAAATCAAACTCAATTTGAACTAATTTCAATTCAAATTCCAAATTTGAACCATCTCGAATTATATAAATTCGAGTTAATACTTCAAATGTTCATTTTAATTCCTTTTAATCAATTTACCTTTAATGTTTCTAAACAATTCAATTCACAGTTCAGACCTAACATATTATACCACAAATCAAATTAACCTTTAAACAATTAAATTTTGAGTCAAATTCTCAAAATTCCATTCTAAATTATCTTTACTTAACTTTTTCCAAAGTTCAAATAAGAGTTCAAAACAATTTTATCCTAAAAATTTAATCTATTACTAAATTTTATCCTCCAGTTTGAAACCAGTCCTTAAACAATTTTAATTTACAAATTCAATTACTCTAAATTTTCATTCAAGGTAACTCAATACCCTTAATTTCAAATTAAAGTTTAATTTTCCTTTTATCTCAACAATGGATTACCATACTTTATTTCTCATCCATTTAAACAAGTCCAATTTGCAATTTAAGATTTTTAATAACAATAGGATGATATCATCCAATTTATTTAAAACATCCATTTTCAATTTTCGGATCTCAAACCCATTTTGAGATCACACAAACTCCAAATTCAAATTAACCATTTGACTTTCCAAGTTACATCCAAATTTCGTCTTGAAATTTCCAAATCAGGTTGATTATTCCAACTTATTTAACCTTTTTCAAGTTAAACTCAATTCACTTAATTCAGTCAACCTTACCCAGTTTTAACTTCTATTTCAAATTTGGAACTTCTCATAAATAATCTTCCCACTTATTTAAGTTCAAAGACTTATCACTTTGGGTATCACATCTTATTCCAAATTCAAAACTCAACATTTAGAGTTTATTTCAAACCATATTTGATATTATGTATATCCACATATATACATATTAATTTCTTTTACATACCAAGTTATACTTTAAAATTTTAAACCACCTTTGGTTCGAAACAAATTTCTTTAAATTTTCAAACAACTCTTGTTTGAAATAGGACCATTTCATTCAAATGCATTAAACAATATTTTTTATTATTTCTTTAAATTAATTACGTCATTAGTTAATTCCAATCACATTTGGTAATAAACTTATTTCTTAATTACCTTCATTAAGTAATTGTCCCTTAAATTACTTCTAGTTACTTCATTAAGTAACTCCCTCTTTATTTAGCGTTTCCAATTATTATCCATTAATTAATCTCATTAAATAAAGTTTAATTGATTTCCTAAATTAATTGATTATCCTTACCCTGAAACCTTTCCCAAATTCAAGATTTAATTTCAGTTTGGTTGTATTTCTATTACTTCTTAATTAGTTCAATAATTTAACAACCAATTCCCTTACTATTTGTTAGCAAAATATATTGCTTTATATCAAAATATAAGCTTATATAAAACCATTTAAAATCTTTATATAAGAAAATAACAAGTAAGCTCTCTTATATATATATATACACTCAACTCATTCTAGGGTACCACTTACCCTATTCTTAATGACTAATCTTAACAGATCCAAGGTTCTTGCTTAACCTTCTGCTTTGATACCAAATGTAACGACCTGGAAATTTCGATCCAGAAAATTCCAGATAGTTAGTGAAAAGAAGAAAAAGAAAGAAGAAGAATCAGAAAAAAAACTCAAATTGAGAAACTCACATTCGCAGTGGATAAATTATAATATCACATAAATAGTAATTTTACAAAGAAGAGCTGTATCATTACACTTATATTTTTATACATCAGAGTTACAACCATTACACGACACTGGACAGTTTTAAAACAACCTGTCCAAGATAAACTATAATATCGCAGCGGAAATACCCCATGCGTTTCCTGCCCTCCAGCTCGCCTCCTGAGCTCAAGAACGTCCTTACCTGAAAATCTGTAATACTCAGTCTGACCCGAGCATTACATCAAAGTAACAACTGGGTCAGGCTGGAAACCAACATGAGTAAACCCATCTAATATGAAATACACCAAAACAATAACCAATTTTTAACCCGGGGTAAGTCATAACAATTTTACAAATCCACAGGTTTGGTATAGACAACACTTATTATACTCATCAACTTCTAAGTGTCAGAACTTAGATTTTATGATCCAAATCACTTAAATCATTCCATATCAGTTTATTGATTTCACAAATCAGTTTATAAAGAATCGAAGTGGGTTCGGGTATTTACAAATACCCGACTCCGGTCTCTTCGCATCCAATGTCACCTAAACCCAAGTTATCCAATTAAATGCAAGACAACTTAATTGTCGGATAACACTTTTACGGAGCAATTCATAATTGATTTATAATCACATAATCAACATTCATCCAACATATCATATCACAAAGCAATTCATATCAGGGATATTAACCAATTCAAAGCATCCTTCATCATTCAATCATTAATAAGCAAGATTGATCACCTCCATTAATTATATTAATTAAGGTTCCTCTAACGACTTTCATTAGTTAATTATTCTTAAATTTCATATAATAATTAACCTTTAACTTAATTACAATCATTAATCAATCTTGATTAATCATAATTAGAAATTAACTTGCCTCAATTTCTTCATCAATTAATCCAACTCTTTGATTAATTATATAAATTAATCCTTCAATTACACTGAGTAATCATTTCTTAATTTCTTCCATCAAGTAATTATCCTTTAATTACTACCATCAAGTAATTTCCTTAAATTAATTACATCTGGTACTTATCCAATGATTACTTTACTAAGTAATTATACCTCATTAATTACCTTATGTAATTATACTTAAATCAACATCAAAGGATTACCTTTATTTTATTACACTTAATTATTCAATTAAAATTAACCACATCAACTTAATTAATTACACAAAGTAATTAATTCCTTAATTAATTACCCTGATTAATTATTCTATAGTTATTTATTAATTATTCTTTCATTAATCACATTCATTAATTAACTCACTTTTTAATTAATGCCTAAATTAATCAATCCTTAAATTAATCAATCCTTAATTAATTATACTAAATAACAAATCCCTAATAAATTTATCTTTTAATTACTTACACTAAGTAATTCTATTTAAGTAATTATTCATCAATTATTTTCCTTAATAATCTTTAATCAACACTAAATTTATTATTAATTTCTAATTGATTTATCTCTAATTAATTGATGATATTAAGCAATTATCTTTGACTCAAGTAATTATCATTAATCAATCACATTAAGTGATTATTCCTTGATTATTCATCTTTTAATCAATAGCTAAATTAATTAATCACATAAATCAATCAATCTTTAGATTGATTTCACAAATTAATTAATATTTAATCAATTAATCAATTAACCATCCTAATATATTAAATAATTTGTACTTTTATTTAATTACATCTTTAGTTCACCTTAAAACATATAGGGCTTAATCTGTTAATTAATTACTTAATACAACAAATTTGAAAACATTAAACTTTGGAAATTTATTAAAAAAAACTTGCAATATCTTGTTTAAAAATTTGGTTTACGTTTATTTTGAAACTTACCTACTTAATATGCCCTTAAAAACATTATATCAGCTACAAAAATTCTGGCCTTCCCCACAATAATACCCGAGCTAATCCCGATCTTCTCATACCTCATCTTCGAGACAAACTCAACATTCCTAAGCAAACCCCAAAACCCTTAGGCTTTAAAACGTGCAGAAAACTCCATTATCTTCTTCGTTTTCCATGGGCCAACATTTTCCAGCCCACCCAATCTTCCTCTTCCCTTCATTCCCATTTCCCCTTTCTCTTTCAATCTTCCAGGTAAACGTACACTACCGTGCACGTATATGTGCACACGCGACCGGGACCACAACCACCCTCACCTGCACTTCCTCCAAGTTGCCGACAATAACTACAACACGAGCGACCCACCAGAATTTCCAATTAATTCGTGGTCAAAATTCGAACACAAGATCATCTTCCTAAAAACAACCCAGTCGCAAAAATCACCTTCACTCCAACGATTAAGATCACCTGAACCTATGCTACTCCTCCCAAATACGCGACACACATCGACGCTGCAAATCCCCTTGGACCGATTCAACTCAATCCATCCTCGACAGCATAATCTTCTCAGAGAAACCCGTGACTAATATCGGGTATAAAACCCTAAAACTTCTTCGCACCGCCTTCACGATCATGAGAAAAAATTTCCCCTATTTTTCCTCCCATACTTAAATCAATAACCACCTCTGACATGAACCCCGAGGCCACACTCCCTCGTGATTGCCCAAATTTGACGAAAATGCACAAAATGATCATCATCGAAATTCTTCCCAACTATAAGCTTAAATTTGATGAAACAATTTCCTAAATTCTTTATTTCCTAAAACAAACAAGATTATGAAATCAAAATACGAATTTAAAATCATCAAATTTTTATTTATATTTGTTTCCTACTGTAATTTGTGATTTTTGAAAAGTATACTCAATATAAATTTTTGAAACTAATTTTAAAATTGACATTATAATCTTATAATCAAGTTTCATTTAGAGATCGAACTCTAAAAAGAATTAGAGTAAATGTTTTGGATTTTGAAAACAAAAATTGAAACCCTGTAAGTAAATAGCAGAGCATATTTTCCTGCTCCCGATCATTCACAAAAAAATTTCACAAACAATCATAATATACATATATACAGGCATCTTTCATTATTAAACTCCAAACTTTGATCACATGCATTCATCAGGTTCTTACAACAAATCAAAGATTTAAAAAGAAATGGATACTCACCAACATGCAGAGGACAGAGAACAATGTTTGTTTCCATGCTCTTGAATTCCCAGTCATGCAGAAAATAGTTCTATTATTTTCCTGTAATTTTGCTACCAGGTTTGTTAAATCTTCTATTGCTTGTTGAAATTTATCTAACTTGAAGAATTGTTACTGTTGTTGCTTTCTTGCTTCAGATTTTGTTTTCCAGATTTAAATTTCCAGCTTTTATGTTTTCTTTTGTTTTGAATAAATTTTAGTTAAAATGGAGAAAAGTGAATTGAACTAAAAAGTAAAATAGATTTCTCTTTTATATTTTAAAATTTATGAACTTTAATTATTAAGAAAAAATAAAATAATATAAAGCCACTTGTCCTCTTAGGTGTTAATTAGCTTACACATCGTCTTCAATCCATTTTAAATTGCTTACAAGTGTTACTCCTATTAATTCATTTAAATTTATATAAATATCTATGAAATATTTACATGTATATAAAATGTATTCATCTTTTATAAATAAGCTTTTAGATTTTAATAAATATACAAAAGTTAATTCAAGTAAACATTTATTTATAAATAACTTATATTTTGATCAAATCAAATGCATAATATATTTATATGTTTGGAAAATTATTTCAACTCTATATATTTTCAAATATATGTATGTATTAAGAAACACAAATTAAATTTGAAATCAATAAATTTTATTTAAAATCTATGTATATATATACATAACATAATTACAAATATAAATATTTATCTGATCAGATTCATTTGTTTAATCTAAAATTCAGTTTTTTTATTAATTAACCCAATTATTACAATGCCTAGAAGTCCGGGTTATTACATTAGATGTGTTTTCTCATGCTGTTTTTCCAGACTGACTCGGGTATTATTTTATTATAATGCTCGGGTCAGACCGAGCACATTTACAAATTGTTTTGGATGCATGGGAGCTTAGGAGACGAGTTGGAGGTTTCAAGTCGTATTCGCGTATATGTTTATTCTCCACTGCTTTGTTAGTCAAATTATCAGCAATTGTGAGGACGGGATGTTATAACTGTCCAGGCTGATAGTTGTGATTGTTTTGGTACTCTAATGGACGTATGTACATAACAGTTTCTCTTTTGTAAAGATCATTGATGTTATGTTATAAGTTGTCCGGTTGTGATTGTGAGATTCTGTGTTGGTTTTAGTTTCTTCTCTCTTCTTCTTTCTTCTTTTTTTTCCCGTAACTATCCGTCTTTTCGTTTGATTTGGTTTGGATATGTGGGGTTATTATCAGCTTGAATTATGCGAAAAAGCAGGTTGTTACATTTATGGTTTGCCTATTCGTATTTAGTTTGATATTAGTACTTCTCATAATTTAATACCCCATAAGTTTGATTGTTTAGTCATCCTCGACGTGCTAGGAACACTGGGTATTATTTGTTATTGATTTTTGCTCAACCAGTTTATGAGCAGCTTTACCTTTCTACCTCATGTGGTGGGTGGTCATTAATTGTGGGCATATTGAATGATAATCTTCTGAATTAAATTTTACGGTTTGACTATAAGGCGTTCGATGATAATGTTGGGTTAGGAGTTAAAATTTAGTAAAGAAAGAATACTATAATAAAAAAAGATAGATATAAAATTTGGAAATAAATATTTGTGAAAAGATTTATACAAGAAAGTTATTTTATATAAACTATGGTTTATAAAATGTGGTTTATAAGTGAAAAGGAATTAAACAAAGAATTTGAGAATTTAAATCCTAGTGTCTTAGATAATGTTTTTCAAGACTTTTTAGAAAATAATAGTACTATTTGTAACGACCCGTAATTTTATCATTTTAATAGGAATATTTAATTAATTTTAAATATTCTATGTTTTAAATGATAAATAATCCATTTTAATTATCTTATAATGATAATAAGTGATTTATAATAGTTTTATTATATATATAAAGATATACAAACTTTGTCTCATTTTGGCAGATCTATGTCGTATTTTTTATAAATGGATTTTAATATTATTTAATATGGTTTTATAGCTTAAATAATCTTGTTTTAATTATTTAAAGATGATAAGAAATTTATTTTCAATTTTTTTACACAAATAAATAGTTTGACTAAAAACTGATAGTTTGGTTGGAAATTGGATTTTGGATTCGTAACGGTTTAACCAAAGGAAGTTGTGCAACGTTGCATGTAAAATATATCTACACATATACATATATATACAGCCATGTACCCATACATATACATTAGCATTACATTTACATCTCAAAATTACTAATAGTAAATAAAACTAAATATCATGATATTATCTTAAGTGAAAATCTAAGTAATGATGACATATCTTCTCTTTAAGACCTGTTGTCATCCAAATACACTTCCTTAGAGTCAAATAAAGATGCATGAAGTGATGTAGGTGGTGTCATGATGGGTAGGCCGTGCATATGGTAGGTTGGGAGGTGGAAAGTGGTGATGTGATTTGTACTGATGTTGTCTTTATATATTTACAAATTTTTCTTAAAAAAGGAGAGGCATACCCCCTTATTTATTCACACTTTCCATTATAAATTCTTAAGCTTTCTTCATCTTCATTTTGAGTCCATTAATGGCTTCCATGAACTCTTAAATATATTCCAAGGTCCAATTGAATTTCTACCGAAATAAATCATAATATATAGAGAGAGATATACCACCTAAGTTTGAAATTAAAGTAAGTGATCTTTTCTTCTTCTCTTCTTACTTGGCCGAGCTCATCTAGGCACCTCTACCCTCCCATGTTCAAAGCCGAGCACACCCTAGGGTCCTAAGGCCGATATCACAAGCTTCGGTGCGGGAATAGCGGAGCTATAGTCGATTTCGTAGCATTGAAAGTTAGAACGGGAAAGCATAAAGTGAGAATTACTCTTCTAGTTTATTTTATTAAACTATATGATGGTATTATATTTTTACATGCTTGTTTCATATTCTTAATCATCATGTCTTGGATGTTGATTATATGCTTGCTAAATAGGGAATGATTCACGGTAAAAATACAAGTTGAATTTACACAAAGGAATCACTTCCCTTTATAAGTTATAATAGTATATATAGCATTGTTAACCTATTTAAAAATGGTTTTAAATGGTTTTTAAATGTTTTATAAGCATTAAACTCATTTTGACAAAGTTAGATGCAGTTTGAAAATTTGAGTAAAAATGAGCCCGTCGCGTAGCGGCAGATCGGGATTTCGCGCAATAAAAAGTTAAATCCATTTATAAAACGGAATGCGAATCAAAATTCTTTAAAATAATAATTTTATTCACTCTTATAACCATAGTTTACTAATGAAATTGAAAAATCGAGTTTTCATTTAATAAACTTTGAGATATGTCCAAAATAAGTTTTCAAAACCGTTGCATTTTGGCAGTTCATGAAATATATTATTTTCGACTCCTTAAAAATTGATATTTTTAATCTTTAAAATTTTGAAATAAATTTATTAAATATAATAAAATGTTTTAAAGGGGTTTTGAGTTGTAAAAATGGACATATATATCATGAAATTGGTGTTTTGATCTATAAAGCTTTAAAATCGCTATTCACCGGCAATTTAGCAACGAAATTTGACAACTTTTAAATAAATGTTTTAGACTTAGGTTTTTCTTCTTGAATCTTTTGGAAATGTTTTTCAAATAAATGCATAAGTATTTTAAAATATTTAGAGTTGACCAAATAACTTGACCGCCTTATGGGTGACAGAGGGTAGTCTCTAGGCCGGGGTCTGGAAAACCAGTTGCCTGCTCTCCCTTGCTATCTGGATTGGTCTGACAAAGGGGATAGTTAATTTGATTTACTCGGATCATACTTATTTAAGATAAAAGAAAAGAGATTCGTAATTTTCCATAATTGAGATTTTGATGGTAAAGAGAATGTTCTAGTTAAATCTGTATTAAATTCCTAGGAAGGAACCAATACTATCCGTGTGAATTTAAAAGATGATTTCACCATTATTTGATGAATAATACAGGTTGAATACAAAAACTAGTATTGAGTATAATTAATCTAAAATCTATGAATTATTTTTACTTAGTACTAATTGTTTTGGGTACATAGTGAATGATAACATCGTTTTATACCTATATAAAGATATGTCTTGGAAATAAGTGACTTCTATTAGTCGGATGGAAATAATTTTCCTAAGTAATTTAAAGGAAATGATTTGGTATTTCCAACATTAAAAGGAGGTTTAATAGATCTGTATATACCAAGAAGAAATGTTCAAAATATATCTCTAAAGATATTTTATCGGATATGAAGATACTAATTGATTGAATAATGATTACCAATCACCTACATATTTAACATCTATCCTATCGATAATTGGTTTGGAGAGACCAGAATTGGATTTAGGGGAATCTAATCTAAAAACAACTTCATACCAATATGCATTGGAAAGTGAAGACAATGATTTTGAAATTTTTAATGCAAGGACTGCTTGCTACTAATACTAGGGATGATTCCGTAATAGGATGTAGTAGAAGTACCTTCGATCTATCCTGTTGTTGGATAACTTGTATGGACGAATGTCTGACATTGCATTTCTAAGATCACATACATTGGTTTTTACAAATGTACGTCTATTTATTGGTGCAAGAGGTAACCCCTCTTATACTTAACACCATTCCCCGAGGCGTATGAACTCGGTGGTTATGCTTTTGTGGAAACCAATTAGTGTGTTGTCAGAAATGGAAATATTTCAATCAAGATGGTATTTGTCATGTGGAAGGTAAAAACATCACCTCATGCCTCATACCCGAGAAGGTCAAAATAGGGTATGCCGCAAGGCTATGTGGTTCACAACCATTATAACATGGTAACCACCTTTATAGATTACTCTCCATATATCGAATATGTGGTGTATGTTATAGAATCCTGATAAAGGTTGGTGACAACCAGGATGATGTCATATTTGGTACTATCCAAAACCATTGTGTTGGTTATCGAAAAGGAGTAGGCCAGTCTTGCCAATGCAGAGGATCATTTGTGGGTCTTCGGTACATTCCTTTAGAGATGTACTATACGGAAGGTATGTAGTCCCATACGTAGCCATTGTTGGAATCCAATTTTCAATACGAGCTTTATGAACATAGTTGTGCCAATACGAGAATACGAGATGTAAACATTTTAGCTATGTTGTATATTTATTTGAAAGGTGTTTTTCAAAGAAAGTCATTAAAAATAATATATCTGATTTTACGTATGAATTTTTTTGCTTATCGTAAGTAAAAAAAACTTGTCCGTATTTATGAGCAGCTTGGTTTTATGAGATACCCTTTGTTTTCAAAAATATCTGTATCTTGAGTTTTCTCACACCAATCCGATGACCAATCCGAAGTTTATTTTCTTTTCCCTTAAACTCTAGGTGCCCTATTTTTTCTGGACAACTAAGTATTTAGATTTAACTTGGAGCATTTTGGAGGAGCTTGGAGCATTTTAGAGGAAACTGTACCAAAAGATTCCTATGTAGATAGTTATCCATTTCCATTTCCATTATATAATTTCTAAGTATATACCATCACCTGTAAGGATAGGCAGTTACAACTATCTTTAGTTGGGTTAGTACTTTATGTGACTTTGATATGTAATTTTGAGAGTGATTATATATACTATTTTTATGTATAATTATAAGTTGTTAAATGCGATGTGGGAATCTATTTTTTTCTATCTTCTATACTATTTTCTTTTTACCCCTACTCATCTACCTCTCTGACATTTGAATGTGGCATATGAATACCAAAGATATATTAGTGTCGATTTTCGAGGATCGAAGAGTTGGGTTGTCACGGTATTATTTGAAAGTAAATATTTAGGAGGTTGATTTAATAAATTGAGATCATGGTACTTAGTATTATTATATAAAGAATTTTATACTTTGAAATTATTTGGTCAAGTACCTAGAGTATGATTTGGATGTACTAAAGTCACTTTTGTCACTTGAATATAATTACGGCGACGACTGCAGCATTATTGACGTTCATTTTTGAGTTTCTAAGTGTAGGATGCCGCTGATAAAATAGTTATGATTTAATTCCCAAAGTAAGATTTGATATACAAAATTTATATGTATATGTTATTTCAAAATGATTTGAAATAAAAAAAACCAGTATTCAGCTTTAAAGTTTTCCTGTTAAGTTATTTCATGGACACATGTGGCCCATGCATTAGAGAAGTATGGTATGTTCATCATGATATAAGATGTTGTTTGGTAGTTTTCATTTGTTAAAATAAATGGAATTTTTCAATAGTTTTGGATAGTCGAGAATTTCTGGATTACTATAGAACTTGAAACTAAGTGTTTATGAAAATATAAAGTTGAGTTTATATAGTACTCAAATTTAGAAGATAGCAAGTTAAAATAAGTTCTAAATTTGTCAAAATTACTTGTTATAAAAGTGATGTTTTGTATATACTCTTAGGATGTAATGAAGTATTATACGAGTACAAATTTAAGTTATATATTGTGGTTAAACTTGAAGTTATGTTTTATGAAATGATTCATAAATGGTTTTAGTATTAAATGGCTAACTAGTGGCATAAAAGAATGATAAAAGATATTGGTATAGTTAAGAAACCAATTAGATAAATAAGTAAGTTGTATGTAGATCGTTTTATTCGCATAACTATTCTTTACCCAGTATTTGAGTACATGTTTTTGAGTTGGTTAACACTCGTCTGAATGTGGATTTTTCATTCGATTCTTGACGGCGAACACTTGATATGAATTTGTGATATGATCCTAATGTTTGCTACCATAGTTTATGGCCATGTAAGGAGATTAGAGGTTTCTAATCAAGGAACCAAATTGGAGTCCTCACTAAAAAGGTCAAGTAATCTATACTACTTTGGAGGTGAAATTTATGTAATCAAGTAAGTGATAAGATCAAATATTGCATACGGATGGTTCATGTGCATCGTACGGCTTTAGTACCTTTTTATGATATACGTTGAATTATGAAAAATTTAGGGAATGACTCTTTGATTTATTTGAGATAGCATGAATACTCGTCTAAGTAATAACCTAAGAATGTTGAGCGAAGTTTGCTTAGTAGATTGTTTATTGTTCTTGGACGATGGGAGAGTTTGAACCTGAGCATACCATAAGTATTGGTTACCAGTAATTGTGAATACTATTTGAGTATTTGTGTACTTTTTCCTTTGTTAAGGTTAGAAGTGCCTAGAAATGAAGTGCTTGGGTTGGAGCCAAGTAAACGAAGGGTAGTTTGAAGGAGTTCTATCCAGAGTCGGTTATAGATTAGGGTTTCCTTTTTATCTTAGTATCGTGTATTTTTTGTAGTGTACTCACCGCTTAAGGTGGAGTCTCTTAGTATGCATTCAATTACAGTTTAGTTGTATATAGTTTCGGTAATACGCTATATATATACCTTGTTCTTCTATCCTCTTTGATTATCGTTATTTTTTGAATTTTGGGGATGAAATGTTCTAAGTAGAGGAAAATGTAGCGGTCCGAAATTCGAACACTTTGTATTCGAATATAGTAACATTTTCAAATATAATTAAGTGTTATAAATATGATTTTATAACCTTGTTATACATCATTCAATTTATGAATAATGATTAGAAACTTGTTTTTGTAAAATGTTTACATAAATATGTTTTTCAATGGAAAATCGATAACGTGACGAAAATTGGATTATCGTTAAACAGTTTATCGATCGATATAAGTAGTTCGAGCTCTTATGCACTTGTTTATTGATCAAATGAACACATTAGCAACTAAATAACACAAACACCTCTTCCTAAAGCTTGGAATGTTTTAGAAGAATCCATATGGATAAGAGATATTATAATGAGAGGGTATAATGGTAATTAGCATAAAGGAAAATTGACTTAAAGTAGAAGTGATGGAATGTGAAGCTTCCATGGCATGGTGCAAGGGTGAATAAAAGCTTAAAGAGCACCATTCCTGAGCGTATATAAGGAGGGGTATACCCTTAGGAATAAATTACAAAATTCACAAAGCTTATGTTATAAAATCAATGGCTTCTTCTTCTTCTTCTTCTTTCTCCCTTATATACAAAATGAAATAGTTGCAAATCAACTCTAAATCACTTCAAACTTTTCCGTAAGTCTTAGTAAAATATTAGAAAACCTTGTACCTATTTAGAAGTTGAAAACCAAAGCCATACTCCCTTATCCTTTTTGGCCTCGACCATGGAGAGGTTTGGAAGGTAAACTGCAAGAGAAAGAGCGAGGAAGGAAGGAAGGAGGTGCTGCTTGCTTGGGTTCTTGGATCTTGGTTGTTTCTAGGTTAAAGGTAAGCTAACACCTCACTTTTAATGGAAAATATAACACACATACGTTGTGCTGGTTATATATATGTTGTTTGAATTGTTGATAACTTATGTTAAAACATCGGTTTGGATTCTTACTTTAAAGTAAGTGACATATGTGATCCGTGTATATTGATTTAAACAAACTTGGAATGAACTTTAATGGACTTGTATGACATATGACAAGACCTTAAACAAAGCACATAGGCTATATATGGATTTTGGTTTAGATTGGACTCGAATATAAAAGTGCATTTATAGTGGCAGTCACTACAGAAGTAGTTCAGAATTGTCTTGTTTTGGGCAATGTTTATGGAACTTTATTAAGAGATCCTTAGTGTTTCTCATCATATTTATAATCTTTTATATGTATTCTTGTGGCCATTCAAATCTAGGATAGAAAAAAGTTAAGTAACATCTCGAAAAGTGGCTAAAACTTCACTTGTGCAAAACTGCCCCGTTCAGACTTGATTTTTGGACTTCAAAGGTTTGAAAAGATATTTAAATTTAAGTATTTTGCTTCATTCTTTTTACAAGTATTTACTAAAAAGTTAGAGTATTTCAAAAGTAGTTTGTGATATGTGTTATCCCACCTTTTGGCAAAGCCAAGATACCCAAAGATTAACTGGAAACCAATGATCACTAGGCACGAGTGTCAATTATGCATTGCAGGTTCACCATGGTTATCGATGTATTTTGTTCGAGTCCGAATTAGGCTACAATTGACAAGACATGGCAAGAAAAGCTATAGAAGCCAGCGTTTCAAATTTCAGATTAATCGGAGATCGTATGGTTGAGATATGATCGATGCAAGTTAGAGGAGATATGCTTTTCGTATCCATCAGAAAGCCGAGGTAACGGTCTACTCGAATCGATCAGATTCTTATCCTTCAAGATGACCTCACCTTGCTATGTTCGAATCCATCGCATTCGAATCGATCCATGATTGCACAGTTCGAATCCAACGAGCTCATATCGATCAGGTTCACGCATCCATCCGAGAAGGCCTGTTTGTGTCCATATGTTCGAATCGATCCAGTGTCATCGCGCAGGTTCTGTTCGCATCGATACTGCTCGCACTCCACAAAGTAACGTTGTTCATATCGATCTCGTGGAGGTCATGATACTGCCTTTCGTTTCGATCCCCAGAAATCATAAATCATTGTTCGTATCAGTCACCAGGGACCTTTAGTTCGTATTGATCAGTTGATAGTTATGAATAGAGTCAAGGTCGATTGATACGAACAATGCCCCCTTCAACGATCGATACGAAATAGCACCTCCAAACCTATAGCTATCGATGCGGACAAGGTTATTCCATCAATGTGAAGCAGGGCACGTGCAATCGACATGGACGTATCGATGCAAACGAGGCGAAGACCTCGCAACGAATCGATCAACTCGGCACAAAAGGTGGGGCGATCCAAGAATCTCGCGCCACGTTCTCACGCACTCACATGCCTAGATCGAGTCGAAATGGGTTGATGCGAATGATGGATTCGAACGCGGCAGTGCTCACGAAAACGCAAAGTTTCATCGATCATATCTCCTAAACCACAAGTTCAAATGATACGAAATTTTCACAGGAGCTTACGTACAAGCTAAAGAACATTCCTGCCAAGTTTCAGCTCGATTGGATCATTTTTTGATCGATAGGAAATTGGTTCGTATCGATCATGAATCGACTCAAAACTTTTTAGGATCGATCGCGTGGGCCCACTCACGTGCCAGAAGGAGTGTTCCAAAGTTTGAGCGCGATATCAGCCTCCTACACCTATAAATAGCCCCCTAGTGAATACAAAAGAAGGATCTTTTTGTCATTCAACGACCAGACTCTGCCGGTTTCAATTCTACACCTTACCAACATTGTTGTACTCGAAATTCTTCGTTGTAATCCACTGTAATCGACTGTAACCAGCGAAGAACATCAATAAAAGATAATTACTTGAAGTGGACGTAGGCCGGAGATAGCCGAACCACTATAAATCTTGTGTCCCTATTCGTTATTTCTAGATTGTTGTTTGCTATTTGTTTAGATCTGTGACCTGTGCTCGAATATTGTTGATTTATATTCATATACCGGTGCTTTAGCGATGCTTGGGGTTTGTGACCAATTTTGGCACAAACACTTTGGTGCTTTCACTGAGAAGAACTAGCACCCGCTGCACCGGATCTGAAATTCAAATTTGAAAGATTGAAGGATTCAGATTTAGAGACAATGACTTGACAAACAAGTAGAAGGCAAAGAGCTGAGAGGAGCCAACAAGGAGGAAGTCAAGAGGCGTCCTCTGGAGCTAGAGAAGGACAAGCTTCGATCTACGTCACCAAGGATGAGATGGAGGCTATGGCTAATTCAATGCATGAAAGAATAATGAAGAGTCAACAGGAGATGCTGTAGAATTTCTTCGAGCAGATGGGGGTGGCGAATGTGCAGAACCTTGGACCAACTACAGCAACTATGAATGCTAAACAAGGGGTTAGGATTGCAGAAACTAACGGAGATCAAGCTCAAGGTCAGAATGCAGAACCGGAAGGCAGTCAACAAGGCCTTCGGGGCAGACCCTTAGGATCTGATACTGGAAGACAAATGGATGGATCTCAACAGGCTAGAGCCCATGCTAATGCTAACGAGCCACACGAAGAGTACGTACCAGAATTCCCTTCAAGACTTGGGGGAAAGATAGAAACATGACAAGGGGGCAACCCCTGTATAGAGATGAAAGAATGATTGGTCTAGTGCGATGAATCATGAGAGGGGGATTGTCGAGTGGGGGATTGGAAGAAGTCAGTCGGAGTCTGTTAACTCCAAATATCAGAAATGTAAGGAACCCTTCAAAGTTCAAACTACCAATGCTGGCCCCTTATAACGGGATGTCAGACCCGACCATGCACATTACCAGACACATCAGACATATGGAAGTGCTGGGAGCATCCAAGGAAGTAATGGCACGATGTTTCCCTTTCTTTTGGTCAGATTTGGCTGTGCTTTGGTTTCGACAGCTAGAGACTGGATCGATCAAAACATGGGGCGAGCTTGTAGATTGCTTCATGAGATAGTTTAGGGTCCACGTGACTCGACCCAAGAGCGTGATGACTTTGGCTTCGATAAAGCAAAGGACCGGAGAGTCCATAAAAGACTTTCTACTACGATTCAATGCAATAGTGGCTTCGATGGATTGCCCGGATCCATCGATGATTTTGATGGCGGCGGTGGCAAGAGTTGGAGAAGGCACCGAATTCAAAGATTCTTTGGCAAGAGATCCACCACAAGATCTGGGATAATTCTATCATGAAGCTGAAAGATTCATTCGACTAGAAGAATCACGAGCCGAGAGGCGAGAAACAAACGCTGTGCAGGGCGAAGGAACTGCCAGAGAACAGTCTGGAGCAGACAAACAAAAGAGAAAGTAGGATGACACACATGATGGTCCTGATAAACGGAAGAAATTCCAAGAGCCAGATTCAGGCAATACACGGATCTGACGGCAAGCCTGGAACGGATTTACACGGAAACTCGGGGGCAACTCCCCTATTGAAAACCACCCAGGAGAGATCCCACAGAGCGGGAATGTAGAAGCGGAAAATATTACCTGTTCTATGAGCTGGATGGGCAAAATACCGATGAATGCCGCCACTTAATGGATGAGGTGGAAGAACATGCCAGGGGTGGTAGATTACCACAATATACCATAGAACGAGCAGTGTTCGTCGACGGAATTTCTATCGGTTTAGAAAACCGTTGAACGAATTTAGAATTAAAAATAGCCGCAAGCGCACGGTGTATGAATATAGCACGTGGCGAATACGGGACGATCCACAGGGAATTGTTGATTTTAAAATTCTATTCAATCAAATTAAACCAAAGTCGAGAGTGATTAGCTAAAAGAAAAATGATAAAAGAAAATAGATAAAAAATATGAGAGTGTTAAGACAATTTAGAGGCAATTTCCACTCTCTAGATCACATAAGTCAACAAAATGAAGTTATGATCTCTCTTTTCTTGTCATTAGTGAATTAGTTGATGTGCTTTTAATAAGTATGGTATATTTATGCTATTAATTAGCTCAATATGAACCATCAAACTACAACACAACCACTATTACACTTTTAAATCTCATAAAATATGACAACAAAGTTGAAAGCAAAATCTATTTTAAGCACGACCTATTAACCATTAATTAGAAATATAAGCCATCAAATTTCAATTTCAACAATCACTTCTTTGCCATAATCATATGTAGATGAAGAGGCAATTTGTGTTTTGTTTGTTTAAGCATAGCCTATTTGTTATAAACAACATAGACTATCAAATTCAAAGCTAAACAACATCATTAAACCACTTCAATCATTCTCATCAAGCATAAAAAGAGAGCATAAACATCAAATTAAGTTGAAGCTACATGATTAGAGAGCTTCATTACCCCTAAATTGAAGGGGTTTAGCCTCTCATATTTGTCATCATATGAACAAATGTAGCAAACAACATTGAATAAAAAGAAGAGGAAAACGAGAGCAAAATGAAAGGAAAAATTATTCTACTTGCATAAAAGAGAAGAGATCTACACTATAACATGGAAGTAAATAAGCATGAAAAGAAAAAGAACATATATTGAAGTTGCATAAAAAAAGAATTACATAAGAGAAGACATGGCTAAGTAGCCATGGAAAGAAAGAGAGATTTGATTTATTTTCTAAACTAAAACTAACTAAGAGGAAGATGGCTACATGAAACATAAGGGGTATTTATACAAGTTAGAAACCCTAATTCACTTTTTTGGGGAATGCCCAAAATGCCCCTTAGGAAGTGTGGAGGCCAAGTAATCATTAACATGTCTTAATCCCCCATTAAGTGTACATGAAGCCATTAAGTCCAAAAGCATGTGCATTAGCCTTTAATTTGTATATTAAGGTAGGTGGGTAGGTGGGGTCCTCCATGATCTTCACTTTGAATTATTTCCATCTGCATTCCTTTATATTCTTTGTGAATGCATATTTCTTCATGAAACCACTCCTATTTGAGACCATTTTCCTACAAAAATATATATAAATTTCCAATCAATTTTTCTCAAAGAAATATATGCACTTAAATGACCGTTTTGCCCCTATATGAAGATGAATATGTGAAAATTTGGAATTAATATGAATTTTGGTTAAAACAAGTTAAAATACACAATATGATCATTTATTTAATTTAAATAGAATAAATATGGTGGTAAAAATATGCACATTTACGTGCACATCAAGCAGCGGCCGTAAGACCTGAACAACTACTGCCTCCACCTAATAGAACTGATCCTGCATCGGGATCGCGACTCGTCATCAACTGATTATGATGGCAAGGGCCAAGTTTAGGATTTGGACTTTGGTCGATTAGATTTCTTAGATTTTATTTTAAAATAAAATGGTTATTCCAACACATGTACGGGAACCAGAAATATCCCTAGGCATGCTCTGAGATAGTGATAGATCGATCCGCCCGTAGAGGCAATGTCTAGTTTTTCCTGATGTTTGAGATTGAACATCCAGGACTTGAATTTAATAAATGAACTCGAATTTCTTGAAGTAAAACCTTTGACTGGAGAGTTAAAGGATGAACATTGAAAACCAGCTTGAAAACGATCGCTTTATGACCCTACCCGGAGAGGCGGGGTCTGGAGTGCAAGAAGTGAGTTGCTTCACCGGAGAGCGACAGGATCGACTCACTTAACATCGTTCCCCATTCATCGGAGAGTGATTGGATCAGGGATCGATAAGTGCCCGGAGTGGCTGTGAATGGCCTAATACTTAGGCCATGACATCGCCTAATGTTCAGAAACACTGAACCGGAGTGCAAGGGGTGTTGCCGCTTCACCGGAGAGCGACAGGATCGACACACTCAACGCTGTTTCCCCTTCACCGGAGAGTGACAGGATGGGATCTAGCAAGAACCCGAAAAGGCTATGATCGGTCTAGAACGACTAAGACATCGCTATAAGCCCTAGCTGGGGCCAGAGCACGAGGTATAGAAGGCAACGCCAGAGTGCAACAGGATCTTTCTTTTTGATCGCTAAGTCTGGAATGGACTTTCCAAGGGTTCGGAGTGACCACTGATAATCCAGAGAGACTGTAGAATTTCATTCTTAACTTCCACAGGAAGAAATGAATAATGATTTGGCTTCGAACAGCCACAAAATCAATTGACAATGCTATAAGCTTTGAATAAAACGTGGACTTGTTGTATTTGACTTGAAACTATTCAAAACACACCTTTTATAAAAAGGCATGCTTTAGGGGGCAAAGTGTTATCCCACCTTTTGGCAAAGCCGAGATACCCAAAGATTAACTGGAAACCAATGATCCTAGGCACGAATGTCGATTATACATTGCAGGTTCACCGTGGTTATCGATTAATTTTGTCTGAGTCCAGATTAGGCTACAATTGACAAGACATGGCAAGAAAAGCTATAGAAGCCAACATTTCAAATTTCAGTTTATTCGGAGATCGTATGGTTGAGAAATGATCGATGCAAGTTAGAGAAGATATGTTGTTCGTATCCATCAGAAAGCCGAGGTAACGGTCTATTCGAATCGATCAGATTCGTATCCATCAAGATGATCTCTCCTTTCTATGTTCGAATCCATCGCATTCGGATCGATCCATGATTGCACAGTTCGAATCCATCGAGCTCGTATCGGTCAGGTTCGTGCATCCATTTGAGAAGGCCTGTTCGTGTCCATATGTTCGAATTGATCCAGTGTCATCGCGCAGGTTCTGTTCGCATCGATACCACTCACACTCCACTAAGTAACGCTGTTCGTATCGATCTCGTCGAGGTCTTGATACCTACCTTTCGTATCGATCCTTGGAATCATAAATCATTGTTCGAATGATCACTAGGGACCTTTAGTTCGTATCGATCAGTTGATAGATACGAATAGAGTCAAGGTCGATCGATACGAACAATGCCCACTTCAACAATCGATACGAAGTAGCACCTCCAAACCCATAGCTATCGATGCGTACAGGGTTATTTCATCACTGTGAAACAGGGCCCATGCAATCGACATAGACGTATCGATGCAAACGAGGCGAAGACCTCGCAACGAATCGGTTAACTCGACACAAAAGGTGGGGCGATCCATGAATCTTGCGCTATGTTGCCATGCACTCACGTGCCCAGATCGAGTTGAAATGGGTCGATGCGAACGATGGATTCGAACACGATAGTGCTCACGAAAGCGCAAAGTTGCATCGATCATATCTCCTAAACCATAGTTCCAAATGCTACGGAATTTTCACAGGAGCTTACGTACAAGTTATAGAACATTCCTGCCAAGTTTCAGCTCGATTGGATTATTTTTTGATCGATACGAAATTGGTTCCTATCGATTACGAATCGAGTCGAAATTTTCCAGGATCGATCGTGTGGGCCCACTCACGTGCCAGAAGGGGTCTCTCGAAGTTTGAGTGCGATATCAGCCTCCTACACCTATAAATAGCCCCCCACAGACTATAGAAAATGATCTTTTTGCCATACAACGACCAGACTCTATCGGATTCAATTCTACACCTTACCAACATTGTTGTACTCGAAATTCTTCATTGTAATCCGCTGTAATCGACTATAACCAGCGAAGAACATCAATAAAAGATAATTTCTTGAAGTGGACGTAGGCCGGAGATAGCCGAACCACTATAAATCTTGTGTCTATGTTCGTTATTTCTGGATTGTTGTTTGCTATTTGTTTAGATCTGTGACTTGTGCTCGAATATTGTTGATTTATATTCATATACTGGTGCTTTCACGATACTTGGGGTTTGTGACCAATTTTGGCGCAAACAATATGTATAAATTTTTAAGCATTAGTTGTGAATTTTTAAAGAAGGGATATTTTGTTAAAATATATAGAAAACATGTCGTTTTCAAATTTTGAGGAAAATTGTGAAGTTATTTTTTCGATTAATACTTTGGATAAATGTTTTAAAACCTATTATAAGTGTTTTTTAAGCATTTCAAAAGTATATGCAAATGGTTTCCAAAAGGAGCTAAGAATTGCTTAGTGGTTAAATGGTTACTTATTTGATTACTTATTTGAAGAGTAATCGGCTATGCTTAACTCTAAAAGCCATGAAGTAAGGCTTATCTATTTGTGATATTTAAGATCAATGTCAAATAAGGATGGAGCAATAGAGCTCTGACTTACCGGCCTTCCCTTTTGACCGAGAAATAGTAAGCAGAAAATGTCAAAAACGTGTTAATCGTGTTGATTTCATACTTGGATATGGAAATCATAAATACTATACTTCACACTAAAAGGCAATGATGTAGACTTATCTATTTGTGAGATTTAAGAATGAAGTGTCTAGATAAGGATTTGATGCAACCATTGCTCTAACTTATCTTGCTTCACTTTTGAACTAGGAATAATTAAGCTGGAATGTCAGAAATGAGTCAAGCGTACGAATCGTGATTTGTAAATTAATTAAAGGAATTAATAAATATAAGTAATTATGGATAATCAATTAAGGTAGATAATTAAAGGATGTTTAATTAATTAAAATAATAATGAATGGTTTATAATTAATTAATGTAAATTAAGAAGGATCTAAAAGTAATTAATTCAGTTTATTGGTAATTAAATTTAATTAATTAGAAATGATGATAAATTGATATTGCTTATGGATGATTGAGTTATATTGAATGATTGGATTAATATCTAATCTGATAATTTGTAATGTTCTGTGATATGATATGTTTGGGTTGAATTGTGATAATATGGGTTATATATCGATGATGAATTGTTATATGACATCCTATGTTTAAAATGGAGTTGTATTTACCTAAACATCTTGGATTAAGAATGATATTCGATTCGAAGAGACCGAGGTCGGGTATCAGCAAACATCCAAAACCACTTCGATTAGTAATCGACTTTAAATCTTTAAAGATTCGATTTTAGAATCAAATAGGCTGGAAAGGAATAAATTACGTAACATGGCCATTTAAACTGAGTAATAGTTCTTAAATGTTGTTTGGCAATAAGTGATTAACTATAACAAGTTAAGAACTTATAGTAAGGTACGAGTTACCCTGGGTTTTCAGTTATGTTTTAAAACTTAGTATTTCAAATTATATGGATTTACTCGCGTTGGTTTCTAGCCTAACCCGGGTGTTACTTGATTGTAATACTCGAGTCACACCGAGTATTTTAGATTTTCAGGCTAGGATGTTTTGGAGCTCAAGTGGCGAGCTGGATGGCAGGAATGTATGGAGTATATTCCGTTGTGTATTGAAGTTATATTGCCTGTATTCTGGGACAAGTTGTTACAACTGTCCAGTTTTGCTGAACTTTGATGTATTATATGTAAATTGACAGATACAACTTTCATTTTTGTAAATGCTATTATTTGATATTATATTTTGATCTGCTGTGAATGTGAAATTCTGAGTTTTTATTTTCTGTTCTTCTTCTACCACTTTTATACTTTACCCTAACAATTTGGAATTTTCGGCGTTCGATTGCTCGGAACTTCTACAGTGAACGTGTCAGTGTTGAATTTTCGGGGTCGAAAATTCTAGGTCGTTACATTTGACTAGATAATTGATATTCGATTATTGAACATGATCGAATATTACCTTAAGAAGTTATCGAAAGATTTTGTGATTTCATACCAATAAGAACGCCCGGGGAGGAGTATTGGTACAAAACTTCTCTAGCTTTCGCTTACTTCTAAACGAACCTGTAATGTCCTGGAATTTTACCGCCTTGATTTGCGAATATTTAATAAATTTTGTATATTTAAATAATAGGTTTTATAGTCAAAATATAACTCTTTTAAATAATAACAAATGATGCTCAAATAGATTTGTAATGACCCATGATTTTGCCACTTTAAAATAGGCTATTTAATATATTTTATATTATTAATAAATGGATTTTTGTTAGCAAGTAAACCTAATTTAATTATCTGATAATGATGATAAAATAGTTTCCAAAATTTGTCTACCAATATAGATAGTTCAAATAAAAATAGAAAATGTAACCGAAGATCGTTTTCGAAATTTCGACCTTTCGATACCCGAAAGTTGTCGAAAAACGTTGTGCATGTTACTATAACATATAGATTTATATATGTTAGGATTAGTATTAATCAATGCACCTATATTTATATATTTATATATATATATAAAGTGATATGACCTTTTATGCTTAGTATAAATAAGTATATACATATATATACATATAAGTATATCCCACTTTTTATGCAACATATCATGGAGCCCCTTGATTTAAGGCTTGAAAGGGGAGACATACCCTTAACCAATGTGTAAAAGGCATTGAGAGGAGAGACGCATGGCACAATTTGAGTGCAGGTTATGTCCTAGGGGTAGTTTTGTAATTTTACACTTCCTTAGCTTATAAATACCCCAACCTCGTCATAATTCTTTCTTTACATCCTCCTTCTTCATTTCCTAACACTCTCCTGTTATACACATACACACATTCCATGGCTTCCTAACATATTTTGAAGTCTTAAAAATTATATATTTCTACCTTAAATCTCTTTCATAACTTACTAAAACCTTTCTACAAACCTTTCTACATTTCATTTACAAAATACAAGCACCTGCCCACTAAAAACAACCTAGGAAACCCTCTTGGCCGAACCATATTTGCTGCCCTGATGTCCAAAAGTTGAATTTTTACAAGGAGAATCTAGGTCCAGTAGTCGATCAGAGATTTTGATAGCTTTGGTTTAAATTTGTACTTAGTTTGTTGAGTAAAGGTTCTCTTTTTGAATCATGTTACTAACCTTGAATTTGATGTGTAAATGCTAGTGATAATGATGCTTGGTTGTGTAGTTATGATGTGAATTGGTTATGCTTGAGTTTGTTGGAAACGTTGACAATTTGGTTGTGCATATGCACGTTATGTATGTTGTAGTTAAACATGAAATTTGAAGTTAGTTAGTGAATGGAAAGTTAGTATAATTTTAAGACTATGGCTATGATGTTAATGTATAATGGATATGGAATTTATTAAAGTTGGTTAATGTTAGAAAAGTTAGCACTTGCTAACTTTAAGCGATGTGGAAATTCCTTTAATAAAAGGGTGAAATTTAATTTCTTGAAATTGTTATTATTTTAAAGTTAAAATCTTTATTTTGAGTTTCAAAAACATTTATTTATGTTTTAAAAGTGATACGAGTTTTAAAAGTTAAAGTTGTAAAAGGTAGAAAGTAAAGTTTAAAGTTTTGAAAATTAAAGGTCTATATAGCGATAGTCGATATACACGCAGTTCGTGAAAAACGAACTAAATTTTCTAAATCATAAGTGTTTACACCTTAAAACTTTATAGGAAATATTTTCTAACTTTAATTTAGTAATTAGATAAAAATTATTTGATTATTTAATTATTTATTCATTTAATGATTAATTAATTAATTAAGGTAATTAGTACTTAATCATTTGTGAATAATGGCTTTTAAACTTAAATGTTAATCAATTAAGTTAATCATGATTTGTTACTTAATTGAATTTATGTTAATTTTTAATTAAGGATTGATTAATTATTATTTATTTAAGATAATTATTAATTAATTATTATTGTAAAAGGGGTTTTATATAATTAATCTTGGATTAAACTTAGTTATTTTTTAACACTACCACAAAAATACCATTTTACAACACTGATTCTGCAACGGTTCACTAAAGTGTTGTTAAAAAGGTAGACTTTTCACAACAGTTGTTAAGGAAAACGTTGTAATAGATTTTTCTAAACAACATTTTATGTACAAATGTCGTGAAACAAAAACTATCTACAACGTTTGTTTAAACTGTCATAAAAAACAACTTTTAACAATGACTTTCTTACATTGTAGTATGATTGCTTTTTCATAACATATATGTAATGTTATTGAAACATTCGAATAAAAAAACGTTTTTTAAACATTGTAAGTTTATAGTATTAAGCAATATTTATCAAATGCTGTAATCTCGAAGAAAAACAACAACAAAAAATAGTTGTAAACTGTATTTAATTTTTTTTACAACATTTGCATAATGTTATCACAATTCATATTTAGGGCAATGTTTATTTTTCATTGTTACTGACATTATATTTAACAACATATGATTGATGTTATTAATTCTCCAATTTCATAAATATTCTAGTAACATTGTCATAAGCATGCTTTATAACTTTTATATGGCATTGTTAAAGGTCTAAATAAAGACAACAAACTGTGAATATTATGTTTAAAAAAACGTGTAATAACTTCAACTGGACGTTGTACGTTCATGTTCCAAAGAAAAAAGTTTTGGTAAAATTTAAAAAAGTTTTGCATTTAATGACGTTTGTTTGATATCGTAAAGTACATCGCAGTTAATGAAGTTAATTGATATTGTAAAATATTTTACTAAGGATGTTTTATTACTGATTTGTATAGTTCAATATGCATTTTTGTGCTTTAACACTGTTTAACTCTCAATTTTTCGACTAGGACATGACGAATATTACAATTTAAGTAGGCTAGTGCTAACCCCTTCAATCCATATCAAGGTACCATTATTCAGAAGTCGAAGGACGTTACATTAAACTATATTTGAGCTTACTTGAATGTATTATAACATGAGCATTACATTAAACTATACTCTAACAATTTGCTCATATATTTATATGAAATTGCAACTTTTCATTTACCTATTGTAGTTGACAAACATAAAATGTCTAACTTTGATAAACTTGAATCAGACATTTCAACAACTAATCCAAGTTGAGCATCATCAAACACCATATAAACAACAATGAACACTACAAGAAATTTTATTTTTGGTGGTGCGCAAAAAACGCTACCAAAACTTATGATAGCGTTTTGATAAACGCCGTGATAAAGCCCGCATCGAAAAATCCATTGTTTTTAGTTGCATTTATTTCAACGCCACTATAAATCTTTTTGTTGTAGCGTTTGTTAAACGCCACCAAAAATATTTTTGTAACATTTTAAAAATGCACCAAAAGGTTTTTTGGTGCTACCAATAGAGTTTCCAACTTTACCCCTACTTTACGGTTGCGTTTACTCAACGCCACTATATGTATTTCGGTAGTGTTTTTGAAACGCTACTAAAAGTTGTTGATCATTTTGCATCATTTTTTCATGCTATTATTTCTTGTTCAAGGTCTATTTTGTTTCAACTATATCAATCAACGATCACTCACATAATCATCATATTCAAACAATTAAAAAAACATATTAATCATATAATCAAATAAGATATCCATAATCATTTGAATACAATAGTTTTTTGACAAAATGACCAAACTCACGTACAATAACCATTCGTATACAAATTTACACACTTAGTACTAATAAAATGTTATACCAAACTAGTGCTAACAAAACGCTTGATTACCCATAATTCTTTATCGCATGCACAAGTGATAGCTAGCACCATAAAAGTTCAACTTTGCTCTCTTTGGAAATCCAATGCCTACACAAGTGAAAGCACAACATATAGTCAAACAATTATGTTAATTCGTAGGACTTCAAATCTAATATCAAACATCTAAAACATTGTACGAGTATATCATATTATAAATAATGCCATATAAATAATCAAAGCTATAAATGAAATGAAATAAATAAAGTCCAATCTTATAGTTATATATAAAATGTTGTTAAATTAGTTATATTATTATTATGTATAAAATTTAGTTAACTTAAACTTAGTTAATTTTATAAAACTTGTTTAATTTTAAAAAAACCTAGTTAATTTTTATTAACTTGGTTAACTTAATTTATTATTATTATTATTCAAACTCGGTTAACTTAATTTTATTACTATTATTATAAACTTAGTCAAATTTTATAAACTAAGTTAATTTATCATCGCCATCGTTATGTATAAATCTTTGTTAAATTAGTTATATTATTATTATTTATAAAATTTAGTTAACTTTAATTTAGTCAATTTTAACAAAACTTATTAATTTTGTTAACTTGGTTAACTTAGTTAACTTAGTTAATTTATTATTATTGCTAAAACTCGGTTAATTTAATTATATTATTATTATTATAATAAAATTAGTTAATTTTTATAAACATAGTTAATTCATCATCATCATAAGCATTGTTATTATTTATAAAACTTTGTTAAATTAGTTATATTATTATTTATGAATTTTTTTTATTATTTATGAATTTTAGTTAGCTTAAACTTAACTAATTTTATAAAACCTGTTTAATTTTAACAAAACTTAGTTAATTTTTATTAACTTGGTTAACTTAGTTAAGTTATTATTATTAATAAAAAAAAGGTTAAATTAATTATATTATTATTATTATTAGTATTATTATTAATATGAACTTGGTTAATTTTATAAACTTCAGACAATGCCCCTCTGCCAACGTGCACTGTGCACTGCCTCTGACAACGCCCCTCTACCATACACTCTACCTGATGTGCTATAACAACACCTCAACTGCCTTCACAACCATATACACAGTCCATCTTCCTACCTCCTACCTTCAAAACAGATCGATAAATGTAATAAGTAACTGCACTTCATTATAGTGGCTGCAAACTTTTTACCCACATGAGTTCTACCAATATACTTTATTGTAGTAAAAGAATGTCCATTGCATTACCTGATATAGTTAGTATAACACCTTAAGTCATAAAATTACGCTTGTCCAATCTTTTGATTTAATTATGGGATATAGGTAAATTTAACATCTCATAGTGGGGAATTACATAGATTTAGTCTGCTCTTTTTGCATATATCACAGAATACATATTTCGTAGATATAACAGTAAAAACCGGAATGGATGAATTACCTGGTTGGACTGGAAGACATTGCAAGCACACCAAGCTTTTCCAGCACTTGGCAAAGCTTTTAAGGTGTTACCGTCGAGCCTTTCAAAATTTTGAAAAATACCTGACCCCAAAAAGGAAGGGAAAACTTAATGGTTTGAACTGCTATGCATCTTTTGGAAGGAAGACAAAAATAATGATCTGGTTTGCTCTACCCTCACATACATTCCTAACTCTGTTTTCGGTGTTCAATACAATTGGAGTTCATAAATTTCCCACCAAGGATATAATTGAATTGTTACGAACGTTTATCTAATACACGGTGCCACATCATAAGATATTTCATTTTTTTCCAGTAAAAAAAAATAGCTGCAGTGACTCCTTATTTACAAACCAAGATGCAGTCATCACTGTATGAACATTCACATACCATGGCGATCAACAGATATGCATTGATTAATCTATGGTCTTAGCTCTCTCCTATGGACTAATTTAACAAAAAGAACAATATGTTCAAATAACCTCTTGCACAGCACACAATTAAATTTGAACAAGTCCGTCAATTGAGCCAAGGATCAACAATTGAACTCAACTTATTTGTATATTGATCTAATTAATATAAATACATTAACTTTTATGTGCATAAGTAGTCATGGAAATGGAGTAATATATATCACAGACACTAACCATATTGGATTCAACTGCAGATGTATCTACAAACAGTTGTTTGATTTGATTCAGCCCATCTGTAGAAAATACATATTTATTGATCATAGCGTAATCGAACTTAATAACCCTGCTTGTAAGCAAAGTACAGATATACACTAGTTTCAATATTCAAATTAATCATTTAAGTACAGTAATTAATTATACTTTTGGAAGAAAGCATAGAATAGAACACAGTACCCAAGCTCCCAGCCAAGTAAAACAGGTGCAAACATATTGTTTAGTCTTTTACCTTGACTCCCCTTATTTTTTTTAGTAAAAAAAAATCATGTAAAAGGGTGTATTGATAGATACCTGCAAGTATCTTGGCATTCGTATGATCATCTTTAAGTTTGCTTGCATTATCTCTAAGAGCAACATAGGCTGCTGAGGTCATGACTCCTACTTGCCTCATTCCTCCTCCCAACGTTTTCCTAAGCCTTCTAGCCTAATATGATTGTCAAATATTCAAAATATCAGTTCACCATATCATATTTATAGTTCGTTCAATTCTTACAACTCTAAAGGATCAACTTTTCTGTAAATAAAATAACAATCATCATTAAACATGTTAACAGTTCAAACTCGGATCAACGGTACCAGCTCAAGTTATGCTTTAGTACTGACGAATTTTTACAATTCTACTGAAAATATAAACTCAATTGCAACAAATATACCACTGCATTGACAAAAGGATGGAAATTCAAGGATGAAATGATTACCTGATCCACCTTTAGGAAAAGGGTGATCTTGGTTCCTCTTCCAAGGCTTTGAATCGAATCTTTGGTGACGGTAAATGAACCGCCGGCCTGGGACCCCCAAATGTACTGTTCATCGTCGTTATGCTTGGCGGTCACCACAACTCTCTCAGCCACAAGATAAGCGGAATAAAATCCAACACCGAGTTGACCAATCATGCTGACATCAGCACCTGCAGCCAATGCCTCCATGAACTCTTTTGTTCCCGATCTGGCAATGGTACCGAGATTGTTCACTAGATCGAACTTTGTCATTCCAATACCACTGTCAATGATCGTCAGTGTGTTTGTTGCTTTGTCAGGAATGATGTGGATGAACAGTTCAGGCTGTGCATCCAGCTTGCTCTTGTCCGTAAAGCTCTCAAATCTGATTTTGTCCAAACCCTGTTATTTGATAAAAGCATAGTGATTAGTGGTAAATTCATTTGTGTACTTGTATGAAGATCATCCGCAACTTGAATATTATGGATAACTTGACATAGTTTTCGTGACTAAATTTAAATACCAAATATACATGTTGGAATGAAAACCAAATTTGTATATTTCAAATAACAAAAACTAAGTTATCAAACTGGAAAACGATACATACATGCACAACTTAACAAGGTAAAACTGCTTCACATCATTTGAATCATTTTGATAAAATGTTAGCTTATACCATGCCTTTGTTCCATATAGAGCCTAACATGTAATCTTACCATACAATTTTGTGATCTTAGACACTGGACTTAAACTCTTAAATCCCTCACTAGTTCTATTAATATTATTGAATACCAGTTCTATTTTATAAGTAATTTACAATCAGCTATTACGTCCACTTATGCTCTCAGCACCTACTCTCCAAGACAACCTGTTTTAGATATGCTCCCTTCACTAAAAGTCTTCTAACCCTTGGTTATATGTCGGTGATTTCAACTGCATGCATCTCTCCACTCAGAAACTTGAGGGTTGTCCCCTTGCCCTCGCCCAGACAACCCTACTTGCTTATTACATTTATAATGCCAACCTTATTCCGATGAACACAATTGGTCCACTGTACACATGGAACAACAAAGCCAACGATCGACCATGAAATTTCTATAAGCTCTATCACTCGTTCTTTAACTGTGCTGTCCTGACTTTCTGGCCTACTTTTTCTGCCCGCATCGAACCCCCTAACCTCTCTGATCACAACCCTATCATAATTTAATGGGATGTTTTAGAAAAAAAGGAGCAACATATTGAATTTCTCTCTATATTATAGAACTCATGGTCACATTATTGCTATGGGAATCCCATGTTCAAACTTCAACAAAAACTAAAAGCGCTCAAGTACAGTCTCAAAGCTTGTAGTAAAGACATATATGGTAGAGGAATGCAAAAATATAAAGACAATAGACGGAAGTTGCTGCTATTCAAAAAAACTGCTTGTTGACCCAACAAACCAATCCTTTTCTTATGAAGAAAACTCCCTCAATAATTAGTTTTATTTCTAATTACTATAAACTCATATATTCAAAAAAACAGTGAATTAAACAATGAATGAACCAGTGAACGAATGTGGGTCATTAAATTTTGTGATTGAAGTTTCAATCTATTTTTAAATAACACATAACCGATTATGTAAAAAAATAAAACTTAGTATAGTAGTTTAGTCTTAAATTAGATCAAAAGCTTATACACTTAAAGGCAATAGTGCGTGTACAATTCAGGATTCAGGGACACCATGCAACATTTACATGTACAATTGAACTACAGTTATCGTACCTGAGTTTCTTGGAATTGCAACACAAATACACATTGTTCTGCTACATCAGGATTCAGACAAACCATTGAAAACACCCGTTGCTTATGCTTTTTCTTTATCAGTTCTGAGTCCGACAAGTCGCATAACCGTTGGATCAGGCAATAGAAGAATTAATGACTACTCTAATTTGTTTGGCCAGTTGAATTTAATTGATGAAAGTGCCTTGCAACATTGAGTCCGTGACATCTCCTACAAATATAAAATTATCAGAAGCAACCTTCGAAATCTCTCACCCTTATTAAATGAAAGCCAGTTTAATCGAAGGTCGATGTAAATATGGCATTCCATGATGATTGAACATCCAAAGAACTTTTCACATAGTTGCATTGAAAAGAATTCGACAAAAAACTCAGGAATTTGCATTGTGGTAAGTTTGGTTCTTAGTTATATGTATTTTGATATTAAAGCATACAGAAATAAAATTTCACAATAGGATTTGATATGTGGATAAAAGTTAAATTTTTATCCAAAGCAAAAGAAATGGTGAATTACCTTCTCCATGAACTCCTATCTACCGTCTTTCAGTACTTTTCCAGTAATCGGGTAACAATTGCATAAGACTTCCATCAAAATTCCAGTTCATTAGGTAAATATTTGCATATGACAACAAAAGGAACTGATGCTATTCAATACTACCTTTATGAGATGAATTATTCAAAATAGACAAGCCATAAACAAATAGCTGAAAAACCCAAGAAACAAAACTATTCAAATAGTCGACTGAACATCTAAAACTTCAAAAGAGTACAAACATTTTAAAGTGAAAAACTAAATCAAACATCCTAATTCAAAGTACGTTATAACAAAAAATGCACTACTATTTGACTATTAAGAAAGATCTAAATTGATGAACTCCTTGCTCCAAGCAACTGTAGAGCCTATAGCATCTCCAATAACTTTAAATTCATCTGTACTTCTCCACAAGTAGGCCTCTTCATCCATAGCATACTCGACAGATACTTTCCAAGCATCTAGTCCTAGAGGTTTGAAGTGAACCAAATCACAAGGATTTGTGGAAAAAATTACACCTTCGGCCACCACTTTCCCTTTCTTATACCAGCTCATCAATTTGCATTTAGTTCCAATCGCTGGATCATGTGAAACAGCAGTTCAAACTTTTTCATAGCTGACATGGTTTTCAGCATCGTTTGACTGCTTGGACTATAAAACAAATTAAACTAGTTAACCAAATGACAACACTTCAAAGTAGAGTAGAACAAATTTGCTGTAGTATCACATTTACCATGGAATTGTCAAACTCATGAGAGTGTACATTATCAGCTTGAATGTTTGACTGTCATGAGCATGGTAAACACAACAAATTAGACTATGGATTTTAATAAATTATGCAAAAAGTGTGGATAAAATCTAATAGCGCTTACCTGCAACAGTATATCTACTTTAGTCTGAAGTTCCCTCACGTTTTCTTCTAGTGTAAGCATCATTTTATTGGTATGCGCTTGAGCTTTTAATTTTGACATTGTAACACCAAAACCAAGCCCTTTTACTTTACCAGGTCGGTCTTTACCAATAACATTTGAAAGGGCATCATCTTTGAGTCGCAGTCTTGGATTTTTGGATTGTAAGTTGTTAAATTGCAGTATTTTTTTCTGGAGAATATCAAGTGATTGTTATGCATATAAAATAGGAAGGGTGCTACATGAATAGTTTAACTAATATTTACATTATTTCTTTTAGCTTTTGATAAAAAATATCAACATACTATTTTGAACTAATTTTACTTTTTTCTTACTTTATGTTATAAATGTATGTGTTTTTCCTACCATCGATTCTTCAACAGCTTTATTTGTAGGATTTCGATCCTTGGTTAAGCGCCCTTCAGTCCATAAGAGGACTCTAGTAATTTCGTGATCTGGCTTTTCTTTCTTCTACAACATCTAATTGGCAATATGATTTAGTGATCTTTTGCCAAATATATGTATTAATCATACAATATTAACTACGAAAGTATATAAATGTTTATTTACCAATTTTTGCTCTAATCTTGCGTAACCTTGCCGACTCATCGTGTGTGGTTGAGTATGTTTTTCCCTTACTTTCTTCATCAAAACACTTTTGGCATGTATCAAAAGAAATTATTGTATTACTTTTTCTCCAACAAATTCTTTTGAGATAAATTCCCGTTTTACTACTACTGCTTATACTCGATAGCTTTATACTATAAATATTCATGCCTAATAAAAACATTTGTTTTAGTATAAATTTATGGATGGTTGCAACTTACTTGAAATTTCACTGAAATTCTATTCTTTATGAATTCACTCCATTCATTATCAGTCAAGTTTAAAGGCTTTAACTCAGCAAGTTTTTTGGATTTTTCTTCCTCGCCCAGCAGTTGAGCTTTTGCCACACCATTCCCTACATTGCATCTATGCTCTCTCAAAGAGTTTGACATTTTCTGCAATATGTAGTCCTTGTGCGTTTCATCCAAGTTGTACCTTAGCTGTAAAAAACATCAAGTATAAAATCAATATAAAATAGAATATTAAGCATGTTCGCACACCCATGTGAGTATATGTATATGCATATTTGTAAACATACATATATTTACTAGGTTACATCTTTCCAATCAAAAAAACATGTGCAAGTTTTACATTTTGTCTTGTAAAGCAAATAACAGAGCAAACACATTGTATGCACATATTTAGAGTATATAATTATATATGTCATACTAAGTATCTTTTTATTAGTTAATGATGTATTACCAAACAGTAAGGAGAATTAATGATATAATCCAACTTGATGGTTATCTTATGTTCAGCTTATCATTTTTGGTTTTGGATATATTACTGGATATGGGTGTAGTACAGGCTACCAAGACGAACATGCATTCCTATAGGGAAAAAAAGGTGAGAGATAGTTTTAAGCTTACCAACACAAGTGCCTATAGGTTGTCTTTATGATCTGCAGGAACCTTTCTCCAATCATCATAAAGTATCAAAACCGTATCACGAACTATTGCACCTATGAAAGAGGCTAACTTAACAGAGTTATCACCTATTGGCTGCCCCTTTTCATTGAAATCCACGTCATGCCTACACAGCATGCATCTCGGATTCCCAAACCCTTGAGTTTTGTTATGCCACGTGTCTTCCTTTTGACTTCAGGGTTGTTGTCTTTGTTGTTATGGTCATTTTTTTCCACTATGTCATCTGGCAATGGTGAATCGTTCAAACAAGACTCTTGAATATTATCATCATCAAGCAAAGTAGAATATGATTGCAAAGGCTGTGGTCTTTTTGTCCGCTTTTCAATACTTTTTGATTTCTGCAACAATAGATATTGAATAAACTTTGAATAAAAAAATCAGTAACAAACTAAAGTGTTGTTTGGTGTCTTTGTATTTTACATCAAGTGAGGCTTCTAAGCACAAATCTTGGTTGCTGCCATCCTGGACTCCAATATTGTCTACGGGTGATGGTTGTAGTCTTTTTGATGAACGAGTTATCTTTTTCGGGAGCTTAAAACATTACAATTTTTGTATCCGTAGTAAGTTAGATAAATATAAATATAACTTAACATATTAAAACTGTACGTACCTCCATATGCTTCTGCATGAAAAATACGGTCCTCAATCCAAATTAAAAGTAATCACTCCTTGAAATAGGTTTTCCATGTTAACAAAAATTTCATCAGAAATTGCTTATCAATAAAGTATCTCAAGAATTCATAGTAACAAAAAGTTTCTCAAAGAATTGAATATCTGATATAACAACCATTAAACAATATCAGTACTAAACGATTATCACATACGAACCTATGACTCGTTAACAATCTGCATCATATAACAAAATCATATTAAAGTTGCGTGTGAGTTGAATAATAATTTGAAATTACCAATTGGTGCTTCACATAAAATATTTCGTATTCCAGCTCGGCAAACTTCAAAAAAAACACAGGATCATATGTAGTCACTTAAATTCAGATATATCTAAAGTACTAAGATACAACATGCACTGTTTAGAAGATTGGGTTGGAAAATAACAAATACTGAATGATATAAGTGCAAAATAAGATAAATGTTCCATTTCCCTAACTCAAAATCTAAGGAAACCGTGATGGAAAACAACTAAATAGTGAAACAGGAGTTTAATTGGACAAAATAAATTTGCTAAACTTTGCAATAAACTTCTAAGAAAAGCATAACAAATCAATCATAAACCTTATAAAAAAGTAAACATCAATTAATACGGTTGTAAGTTAACATCAAGATTAACCTAGAAACCTTGTCAAAGAAGGAAGAATAGTCAAATTTACCAAGTTTGCGCCTCGAGTATTGATGAGAGATCGAGCAGGCTTACGAGAGCATTAGCAGCGTTCATTTTCAGGAAGCCAACTTTATAGCAACAGAGAACATGATTGAGTGGCCGAATTAAGCGTTGTTTATGCATCCGCGACGCGCCAAAATATTCCGCCTTTAATTTTGTTGAGATGGTCTCCACGCAGTTACTGAATTTTTACAGAAGCGTTTGCCGTGAAAAATAGAAATGAGTTAACTGACATTAACGAGCATGCGTAGAAATGACAAAAAATAATATACATTTATATACTGAACTAGTATATAACTTTAACTATGGAATTATACTAAAGAATAGTTGATTAAATATTTAAACTAAGACTCAATCTCAAATTTCACATTTGAAATTTTATGATTTAAATTTTGGATATTCAAATTAAACGTTTTCAAATTTTAAATTTTAAAATTTCCCAAATTTGAACTTTGAAATTCAAATGTTCATATGCTTGATTCGTATGCTCGTTCCTGATCCAAGTTCCAAGTTCTTTCTGAGCAATATTGCCCAGGGCGAGCTTCGGGTATGTAGCCGCATGACTTGAAGCATGCTAGCAGTTTTCACATGCTCGACTCGTAGCAGGGACATCTTCGGGCTTGCTTTGGGAAAGTTGTCGAGTGACCCGAAGCGTGCACCGTGTTTTCCAGCGTGCGACTCAAGGCAACTGCATCCAACTGCGTGCTTCGGGTAAGTAGCAGAGTGACCCGAAGCGTGCAACGAGTTTCCACATGCTCGACTCGGAGCACGACCGTCGTCACGCGTGCTTCGTGTATGTTGCGCTCCGACACCGATGCGCCTTTTCGCTAAATATTGGGTCGGACCGGGGCAATCGTCGGGTCATTGCCAACTCGAACGGTTTCCAAAAGCGTATCCATTTTCCAAACGCACGACCAAGTGCACGGTTATGGATGATAGTAGACATATTTCTCGACTCAACTTTTGTCTCGACTCGAAGCACGCTTCAAATGTTCGTATTCTCGTTCCTAACCCTTGTTTCGAGTTTTGTTTGAGAAATATATATTGTCCAGGGCAAGCTTTGGGGTATGTAGCCGCATGACCCGAAGCATGCTAGCAGTTTTCACATGCTCGACTGGAAGCATGAACTTCTTCGGGCTTGCTTCGGGAAAGTTGCCGAATGACCCGAAGCACGCACCATGTTTTCCTACGTGCGACTCGAAGCAACTGCATCCAAGTCAGTGCTTCGGGTGAGGAATAGAGTGAGCCGAAGCGTGCAACGAGTTTCCATATGCTCGACCCGGAGCACGGCCGTCGTCGGGCGTGCTTCGTGTAAGTTGCGCTCCAACCCCAATGTGCCCTTGGGTTAAACATCAGGCCAGACCGAGGCAAGCGCCGGGTCACTGGCAACTCAAACGGTTCCCACAAGCATATCGATTTTTCGAACGCACGACCAAGTGCACGGTTATGGATGATAGTAGACATAATCCTCGACTCGAAGCACGCTTCAAATGTTCGTATGATCGTTCCTAACCCTTGTTTCGAGTTTTGTTTGAGAAATATTGTCCAGGGCAAGCTTTAGAGTATGTAGCCGCATGACCCGAAGCATGCCTAGCAGTTTTCACAAGCTCGACTCGAAGTAGGGACTTCTTTGGGATTGCTTCGGGAAAGTTGTCAAGTGACCAGAAGTATGCACCGTGTTTTCCTATGCGCAACTCGAAGCAACTGCATCTAAGTGCGTGCCTCGAGTAAGTACCAGAGTGGCCCGAAGCATGTACCGAATTTCCACATGCTCGACTCGAAGCATGGCCATCGTCAGGCGTACTTCGTGTAAGTTGCGCTCCGACTCCGATGCGCCCTTTAACCAAACATCGGGCCG
The DNA here is from genome assembly GCA_030765085.1 of Allium cepa. Lineage (NCBI taxonomy): Eukaryota > Viridiplantae > Streptophyta > Magnoliopsida > Asparagales > Amaryllidaceae > Allium > Allium cepa. Next base: position 864,515,388 of record CM060943.1, on the reverse strand, counting down.
GACCGGGGCAAGCGCCGGACGATTGTCAACTCGAATGGTTCCTAAAAGCGTATGCATTTATCGAACGCACGATCGAGTGCACGGTTATGGATGATAGCGGACATATTTCTCGACTCAACTTTCGACTCGACTCGGAGCACGTTTCATATGTTCGTATGCTCGATCGTGGCCCAGCTTCAAATTTCCAAATGCTCTAACCAAAGCAAGTTCCGTGTCCGTGTTTTCTCGGAGCAATATTGTTCAGGGCGAGCTACGGGTATGATGCTCCCACCCTGATGCGCCCTTCGTCTAAACATCGAGTCGGACCGGGGCGAGCTTTGGATTATTGCCAACTCGGGCGGTTCCCAAAAGCGATCGATTTTCCAAGCTCATGGTCGAGTGCATGGTTATCGATGGTAGCGGACACATTTCTCGACTCGACTTTCGGCTCGACTCAAAGTGCGCTTCAAATGTTCGTATGCTTGTTCCTGACCCAGCTTCAAATTTTCGAATGCTCGAACCAAAGAAAGTTCCGAGTTTTGTCGGAGCAATATTGTTCAGGACAAGCTTCGGGTATGTAGCCACATGACCCAAATCATGCTAGCAGTTTTCACATGCTCGACTCGAAGCAGACTTTTTTGGGATTGATTCAAGAAAGTTGTCGATAGTCTGAAACGTGCTCCAAGTTTCTCAACGTATGACTCGAAGCAACTGCATCCAAGTGTGTGCTTCGGGTAAGTAGCAAAGTGACCCGAAGCGTGCACTTCGTAAACGAGATTTCCAAGAGTGTGTGTTTCGTAAATTTCTGAACTCCCATATATGAAATATATGTTTTACTTTTGTTAAACTTTTCTCAAATGATGCTTTAAGTTCAGTAAACGAGAGTTCCAACAATGAATACATCTTCATCCAAGCTTGTTCGAAGTTACATTGACAACTGGCTAAATGTTTTTTAAACTTTGAACTCGCGGACTCGGCCCGGCATATGACACATGCATACGAGTTATATAACAGTAATTACTATGATAAATAAATATTAACATGATTATTAAACAAAATTACCGAGTAGAAGTATAATTTCCAAAATGCTTGTAGTCATATGTCCACGCTTGAACAAATCGGTCTTTTTATGTATCCAACCATGTCTCTTGAATATACTTCAACAGTGAAGTATGGTTCTCATACTTTTCATGTAACACTTGTAGATTCTCATTGTAAGCACTTAAATTTTTTGAACGCACAAGTTCATTCCAATCAAATAAAAATGACTTCTTCTCCTCAAGCTCCATTCCTTTCACTCTTTTTTGCATAAAAGTTAGAACATTGTTTTTAATGTGCCATGTGCATAACATACGTGCAGAATTTGGGAAAACAACACCGATAGCATTAACTAGTGTTGTTTCCCTATCAGAAATGAAGACTGATGGCAATTCCACTTCACAATCAATCAACACAGATTTCAATCGTTCTAAGGCCCATGTATAATTTTCCTCGGCTTCAGAAACTAAATACGCAATCGCAATACAAAATGTAAGATCTATACAAGTAACACCAACAATCTCAAGCAAAGGCATTCTATACCTATTGGTTTTATATGTGCAGTCTAGTATGATAACTCGAGGAAATGTACATAAAAAATCCAAACTAGTAGGATGCGCCCAAAATATATCTTGAATAATATATGTTCCATCTAATGTCTTACGGTGCCATTCAAAGTAATGAAACTCTTTCAATTTACTAAGCAAATATTGAACTTGTGAACGCCCTACCCGCTCAATAGAATTTTATGCTCGTATAACATTATAAATTGTTTTGATGGTGGTACGATTTGTAGGGTCATTTCTTTTAATGGTGTGTAAAATTTCTTTTTCTTTTACCATGTTTTTGTGCATCTCAACAACTAATTTGTCTCATCTTCATTTAGTCGACCAATATACGAATGGCCTTCCTCATTTTTTAACTCTGAATGATTGTGAACACCATTCACAACATGCAATCTCCTATCATCTAAAGTAGGGAGTTTCTCACCTTTAAGTCTAAACGGACAATTGCATTTTTTTGTACCAGTCGTTCGGAGGTTCTTCGGGCTTATCTCTTTTCGCTTCTCATACACACCGCTTCGTTCACAAGCAAACATAATTCTTGGTTTTTTGCTTGAAGCACCAGTATCCGATTTCAATATTATGATAACGAAACCAAGTCGTTTTCCAGTATCATGAACCCAATCAATCAACTTTTGTCGAGAAAGAAATATCTGCATTAACAATGTTAAATAAAATGTAGGTAATATAGATTTATTTGAAAGAAATGCAAATTAAACTTACGTCATAAGTCGTAAACTCGTTAGAATAATCAACCACTATTTCTTCGCTTATTTGTTCATCACTGGAATATGGTATAATCTGCATAAACCAAGTGTCGAACGATGAAAAAGGTAAAACAGAAAGAAAAAAAATCAAACTACCACGCAATATGAATACGTGGTAATATAACTAACGACGATGAAACTTGCGTGGATACTGAATAAACCACATATTTCCCATATGTGGGTTTCAGATAAACCACGTAGAATTACTTTGTGGTTATATGTGGATCCTAGTATGGTTTGTACGTGAATTTGTTACATTCCACAAAAGTGAGTGTTTACGATTTCCTTTCAAAAAATTTTGCTAACTTTTCAAAAAAAACCCCAAAACCCCAATTACCTACCGTGATTGCGATAATGATGGATTATCTTCTTCAATCTCCATTCGCTAGTACTGAAATATGATTAATTTTTTTATATTGATTTGTTAATTAGGGTTTTTGAATTAACTGGTTTGCACTGAGGAAGATGACTGAGAGAAGAAAGAGAAGAATGTACGTAGTTGATTAAGGGTATTTTTGTCTTCTTAATTTTATTAAAATTAAAGGGGCTACTAAACAATTTAGTCGGTTGCAATAGAATTTGCCAAGTTAAAATGAAGCATCTTATCTTTTCAGTTGTCGCTTCTCAACCCAAATCACTTGCTCCTTCAATTTTGACCTAATTTTTTCTGCGTAAACCCACTGCCCCAAAAACCATCGACGCTACCATCAGCAGATCAAATCGAGGCGAGCGATGATTGGCTCGGCTGCACTGCCACGAAAACCATCAACGCTACATCAGCAGCTCAAATCGAGGCGAACAACGATTGGCTCATCTGCATCGCACCGCTACCGCGTGACCATTCGAACTCCGCCGCTTAAGCTCTGCTTCGCATCTCGAGTCCACTGCAATTCCGACATCTCGATTTTGTTACAACTTCAGTTGAAGGTAACTTGCGGCTTTAATCTTCATATCTTACTTGCTTACATAAATCGACTAAATTTTTTTTAAACTGTATATCGGTTTGCTACTTTGGTGGATGCTTGTTCATTGTAATTTAGTTTTAATACGCAAGATAAATATATGGTAATTTATGAAATCTAAAAATGTAAACTTACTCTGCAGCAATCAATATCACTATTCTACTTTTGTTATACTATTATATGGAAGCTATTTAGTAGTATCTATCACAATTTGAACATTTCTCGATTTTCATTTTACTAAAAAAATTACATTTACACCTGAAACTGTCTACCTTCGATAATTTAAAGAAAACTTAAATTATCAAATTTTCTTCACACGCCAATAATTTGACCTTAATACCTTTCGGCTTTTTAAATTGTCTTTGAATTCAAAAAATCACTCAGAATCAGTAAGAACACATACAAAGGTCTAAGTTTTAAAGCCTTGAAAAAAAATCAAATTTTAGTTTGACTTGACACTGGATTTGTTGCTTAGTAAGTTCTGGCTTCAATTTAATATTGGCGTTGCATTAAACTTCATGAATTTTTTTATAGATAAAATTCATGGTAAAATTCAAGTTTTCCATAGTTATGCATATTTTGTGAGTAAGAAAGATAAAGTTCATGGTAAAATTCATATTTTCTATAGTTATGCATATCTTGTGACTGTGAAGGATAAAATTCATGGTAAACTTCATGTCGTGGAAGGAAGAAGGATAGAACTGTAGTAAAAAATTGGCACCCTAAAACTAAATAAACCTTGTTCGGTTTTGAAAGGAATCTTCTTAGGAAGCCATCCTTCTACTGCTTCCTTTACAACTTTTGTAAGCCAGGACGACCAACCAGCTGCCTCATGCTCCCTCTGAGATCCATTAGGCACATTATATATCCTAAGATCATGCTATCCTTCATATATCAAATTTGATTTTTCCTGACAGTCTCATATTTTCTCTGTGTTCTATCAGCATGGCAATCATGTAATGCAAAATGCAATATCAATATTTCAGCAGCTTTTGTCAGTTAAGCCCAGCTGCAGCATATCACTTATGAACGTCCTATCTTACAGCCTTTCTATTTAGTCACTTGTCCTCCTTTTGCAGGGTATCCAATGGGTTAGGCAGTTCATTTACCATTTAAGCCCAGCAGCCTTTCATTCAAATGATCTTTCAAGAATTTACTATAGTCTCTTGTCCGTTTTTATCATCTTAAGTGCTGTACATATCTTTTTCTTTGCTTGTATTTTCCACACATTTTGTGGATCATGAAAGTGATGGTCTTTTAGTGGATTAATTCTTATACTTCTCATTTAGTATTTTATAAGAGGAAACTAAGAGTAAAAACTTTTGCAGTTAAGTATTATGTTTCTTATACGTGGCAATAATAGCTATTATTGTTTATGCTAATGTGTTTCTTAGTTGATTCAGTCAAACTATTACTTTGGATGTATGGTTGAGTTCTTAGAGAACCAAGTAGTTTAGGTTAATCTAAAAGGATTTTGATGGTGCTATTAATTAGAATTCTTGGCAAAAAATAATCTATATTACTGATGAAATTTACTCATTTAAGCCACTATTCTATCTGAGTGATCGTCAACTGATGCAGCATAACCAATGAAAGAAATTAGGGGAGTTGTATTTGTCTTTGTACGATTCAAAATGTGAAGGAATCAAGAAATTTTTTAACTGGCCTGCTTTTGGGCGGTTCAAGCTTTTAATTTTACTAAGAGATTAGTTCCTTTATCAGCACACAATAGAAGTAAAGAACGGAAGCACCCATCAAGACCACGTCTGCTCGAAATAATTTTCCTATTGGAGTAAATTCAATTGCTTTTCCCTGAGAATCAATTCTAAATATAATTGAAGTTTAATAATTATTCCTTTCGCTAATCAATGCAAGCTTTATGTTCTTATTGGAAGTTCATTTTATTTGATTAATAGTGTCAATGCAGGCACTAATCAATACAAGCATTCACGTCTCATGCGTTAATAATGTCATAGATCTTCATTATGACAGTTGTAGATTATTTCCTTTTATTTTATTGTTTATTTTATTTTACTTTATTTAAATAATGTCAATTTGCAACTGTATCTTTTAGTGGACGTATTCTTATGGTTCTCTTTTAGTATTTTATAAAAGGCAACTAAGAATAAAAATTACAAGTTAGGGTTGACTCATGTAATCTTTTATTGCTAAGTTTTTTGTTGCCTATATGTGACAATAATGGTTATTATTGTTATACTAATGCATTCATTGTTTCATGTTTGTAGGCCTGCAGCAGTAGTAGACTACTGGAAAACTGGATATTGATATAAGCTGAAGACCTCTTTACTGTAAGTTCTTATAACGATAATCTATTTAGTTCCCATAAAACTATTTGTCTCCCATCGAATAATATAATAGATGTATCAACCACCATAAATTTCATAAGTAACACCATATGGAGATGTCTTCCAAATCATTTCTACACACAATAGCACATAAGTCAGACACATATTGAGTCACTGCTCAAAATTAGATATGAACACATATGAGATATTGTGATTTAGATACGTTAAAACCAACCATAACATAACTTATTGTAAGAAGTATATTGTTATGCTTTTATTTATGAACTTATACCATGTTCGAAGAAAATGTAGGTACATGAGAACTTTTGATTTACTGTACGATGCTCATTGTTGGCATTTGCATTGAAATTTAGTAAGCTCGCTGAAATTGCAAAAAGAAGTGCGTTTTTATGCTTATATCAATTATATATGTATTATACCCATGGGGTACTATATTTTGGTATTTTTGTGTGAATCCGATCATGTTTTGAGTGTTTTTGCGTGTGTGTTTTGTGATTGTATTTTGCCGGGAGGTTCTACAAAGGAGACTATCCGTTTTTTCCAAAAAAAATTGTACTTATTTTGGCTACGTTGAACCATATATGTGAGAATTATCATTAAATGAACTAATTTACAAATCTATTATTCAAATTAGGATGCAGAAACCATACCTCTTGATTTCTTCCACACGTTAGCCAACAGTAGCCCCCCTGACTTTCATTTTAAAATTAAAAAAATTACTATTTTCACCTCAATAAAAATTCCAAATACGGATGTCATTATCTTCATTTCCCCATGTTTTTTCCTCTCTTCTTCTAAACATAAATTTTCATTCATCATCGCTTTTCTCAAACTAAAAAATAGCGTTGGAAAATTTGAAGAAAATATGAATAACTGATGTAGGCATGTATTTTTCTCAACATATTACTCGAAGAAATTGGTCTACCACCCAGTGATGTGTTCTCTCCTTCAGTTATTCTTAAGATTTTCAAAGTAACTATTCAAATTTGTACCGATTCAACTGGTGCAGTCCTTATTGTATTCTGATGTAAATGTGAAAGTTTGGGCTGCCATAATTGCTATGTGAATGATTGATCATAATATGTTACAATGATTTATGGTATTTTCTTCGAAAAAATTCTAATGATCATTAGTAAGAAATTGAAGCAATGCTGGTCACGATACTTGCAAAAATTTGGGTAAAGTGAATGTTGATAAATATCATCAGGAAGTTATTGACCAGTAACGTAAATTTTTAAATTTTCAACATATAATTTTTTGTCATTACATTTGGTTTTCATTATTGTTAACATTGAAGTTATGAGTATGCATTAAGCTGTCATTCCTTATGAACTTGGGATATTTACTTTAAATTCATGTCCGTATTAGTTAAATAATTTAGGTTGCATTTAATATATGAAACGAGTCCAGTTTAAAATGTTATTTGGCATTAACTATAGCATGTGGGATAAACTATATATTAAAGTTTAGATGTTTATGGTTCTCAAATTTGAGATAATTATCCATGTTTTGAATGTTTTTATTTTCTTGTCAACTATGGTATTATTCTTAGAATCATAAATTATAGTTGGTAAATAATCTTTTGGCAAATTATACCTCATCATTTACAACCTTGAAAAATAAGGGAAAAAGAGGGATGAACGCTGGTCAATTAGGACTTACAAAAGCCACAATTGTTTTTTTAAGTATCTTTTTACAATACATAAATTTAGACTCTTTAACTGTAGGTTATCTTAGAATTGATTGTATTTGTTTTCTGTATTTGAATAGCTTCCATGTCTGTTTATGTTTTGTAGGTTATAATATCACATAACATCTAAATAATTTCTCAACTGTTTTTGCAGCAGAAGAAAGTATGCCACCGATTTACCATGGATTAGAGAAATCATGGGTTTATCTACCAAGGTCCGTACTATACAAATTCATTATATTGATGAATTTTGAACATTTTCCAAACTGTTTCACGTTTTAGAAATAATAAATTATGTATTCAGAGTCACAAGGGAATATAGAGAATGGGCATGGAATTTCATAAACAAAGCGTTAAAGTACAATGAACAAATTGTTCAGAAAATGAATGCAACAGCTAATTCTAAAACCACTGAACAACTTAATAAAATCAGTTGTCCGTGCTCAAAATGTTGTAACTTGGGTGCTCATCTATCTGATTTTGCTGTATTTGAGCACCTAGTCTGTAATGGTATGGATCCTACTTACACTACATGGATTTTGCATGGAGAACGACATACTAATGTACAAAATTTTCATGAAGATAATGAATTTTTTAATACATATAGAATGTATGCCGATGCTTTTGATGATGAAGTGATTATGAATGATACAAGCGTGATAGAAGATGATGTGGTAGGAGATTCTTTACTTCCTTTGTACCCTGGCTTTAAAAAGTCTATAAAGATTTCTGCTACGTTAGCTTTATACCAAATCAAAACCGAGAATGGATTATCAACTAAAAGTTTTAATGAACTGTTAAAGGCAGTACATGAGCACATGCTACCAGATGAAAATTTGCTTCCTAAAAGCAACTATGAGGTAAAAAAGTTTCTCAGGTGTTTTAATCTCAATTATGAGAAAATACATGCATGTCAGAATGGTTGCTGTCTTTTTCGAAAAGAGAATGCAAATCTAGATAAATGTCCGAAGTGTGGTTTTTCTAGGTACAAAAAAGGTGACAATGATAATGAGAGGAAGAAAAATATTCCTGTTAAGGTACTTAGATATTTTCCAATTATACCTAGACTTAAAAGAATGTTTAAATCACAAGAAACATCAGAGCAATTGAGGTGGCATGATATGAATAAAAGCGAAGATGGAAAATTACGACATCTAGTTGATTCTTTAGCTTGGAAAAAAAATGACAAAAAATGGCCTGGTTTTGCTTCTGATCCAAGAAATTTGAGATTTGGACTTGCGACAGATGGATTTAGTCCTTTTACCGATCCTAGGTCGACTTATAGTTGTTGGCCCGTACTACTCGTTACATACAACCTTCCTCCATGGTTGCGTATGAAAATGGAAAATCTAATGTTGTCTTTGTTGATTCCAGGCCCCAGGCAACCAGGTAATCATAATTATGTTTTCATATTATTCTCATGGATTGTTATAGTTCGTGTATATATTAATTTCTTCCAAATTTATGCTACATATTTTTATGTTACTTTTAAGATTCCCTAATTTTTCATTAACAGCGTTACACATATTTCAAAGAATTTTTTATTTTAACCTCGTTTTTTCACTTCTAAAGTTCGTACTTTTCATCAACATAAGGTCACGTGACCTGATCATATCTTTGGTAAGTTGAGAACTAGATTGCATATTTTCATCGTGACATTTTCAACGGTATATATCATGGAAATTCATAACTACATCTCAATCGACTTCCTTTTGCATTTATATTTTGTGCAATGTTGTTAGTCATTACATTTATCAAAATTTGTCGTATTCATAATCCATTATTATTTTAAAAAAGTTGTACTCATTTGATACAGATATCCTTTCAAAATATTATTTATATCCCATGAACGTCAACTTCCTCATTCTGCTAATTAATTGCATGTAGCTCTCATTTTTAAGTGTAAACAAAGGTTATATGTTGCTTTCATGATTCATAGCACATAATTATTGTGCAACTTAAGGACCTAGGAAATATCATATTTCTATAAATACCATAATAATAAAAAGAGCAAAGTAGAATTATTTAGATGTATTCTAATTTCTAACACTTAAGGTCAGTATTGTTTGCTATACACATTGTATTCTTTTCCGTATTCAGATCAAGGAATATAGATTTTCAAGTATAAATTTTGTGCATATCTTATTTTTCACTTGTTATTCAAATTAAATAACCTAATTAAAATTATTTATTTTTGTGAGAAGGAAACGACATTGATGTTTACTTAGAGCCACTCATAGACGATTTGAAAGAGTTATGGAATAACGGCGTGGAGGTATATGATGCGTTTAGTAATTCCAATTTCAAGTTAAATGTTGTTTTACTGTGGACTATAAATGATTTCTCGGCTTAGGGTAATCTAGCTGGTTGCACAACAAAAGGAAAGACAGGATGCCCAATTTGTGGGGTTAATACATTATCGGATTGGTTACCTTTTAGCTGTAAGTGTGTATATTTGCACCATAGAAGGTTTCTATCTCCAGATCACCCTTTCCGAAAAAGAAAAAGTTGGTTTGATGGTAAAAATGAAGAACGAGGTAAACCAATAGTAATGAGTGGTATAAATGTGCTAAAATCTATAAGTAATATTCAAAATGACTGGGGAAAGAAAATTAAAGAAGAGAAAGGAACAACTAATAGAGTTGCTAAGAGGAAGAGACAAAACCAAAAGAAGAGAAAAGCTGCATATGATAAAAACACTTATATGTGGAAAAAGAAGTCAATCTTCTTCGAGTTGTCGTATTGGAAGGTACAAAATATTAGTTAATATTATATGTATTTTTGATTTTTTTGATATAATTCTCTCATACAATAGTGGGTGCTAAAATTTTATGATATGACTTTTAGGAATTACTGTTACGTCACAAATTGGATGTAATGCATATTGAAAAAAATGTATGTGAAAGTCTAGTTGGAACAATATTGAACATAAATGGAAAATCCAAAGATGGGTTAAATTCTCGTAAGGATCTACAACATATTGGAATAAGAACAGAGTTGCATCCGCAAGATGTTGGTGGAAAGACATACCTTCCTGCAGCACAACACACCTTAACAAAACAAGAAAAACAAATTTTTCTACCATCGACTCAGAAAATTAAAGGTGCCCGATGGTTATAGTTTTAATATTCGACAATGTTTTTCAAAGGATGATAATATAATAGGACTGAAATTTCGTGATTGCCATGTTCTAATGCAACAACTAGTACCTGTGGCTTTGAGAGGGCTCTTACCAAAGGGACCGAGAAATGCAATATTTCGGCTCTGTATATTTTTTAACGAACTGTGCCAAAGAATAATAGATCGAAAGAGGTTGGAACATCTTGAAAATGAAGTTGCTGAGATATTATGCATTTTTGAAAGGTTTTTCCCTCCATCATTTTTTGATATTATGATGCACCTGACTATTCACTTGACGAGAGAAGTAAGACTGTGCGGTCCAGTACAGTATCGTTGGATGTATCCGTTTGAAAGGTGACTTTTTACCACTTTTTTTCTTAGCTGCTTTGTGAGATTCATATTTAAATTAAAGTCTTTTCTAGTCCGTGAAAATGAGAAAAATATCTAATTTCCATAATTGGATGAATGATCATATAGTTTAGAAATATGAATAAACTATACTATTGCCAAAGATTTGTAGAGCATAATTATTACTGAATTTTATCATATTGAGTTACTGAAAATCAATTGTTAATGAACTTTGTCATATGAAGCTCAACTTGAGAACTACTTTATTATTTGAAACCCGTTGTTTTATATAAGTTAAATGCCATATCAATTTCAGGTCATATGAAGTTCTTTAAATTACATCTACAAAACAGAAAGCAAGAGATGCAGTTCATATGGAAAGATAATTTTTAGTTGAATGAATAAATTTATGTACATAATATGCTGAAACAACATTTACTTGTAATTTTTTTCTTTTTGTAGATATATGAAAATACTAAAAGGCTATGTTAAAAATCCCTCACGTCCCGAAGGATGCATAGCAGAAAGTTATCTTGCAGAAGAGTGCATGAGGTATTGTGCTAGTTATATGAAACAAAATGTTGAAATATGTGAGAAGCATGGTAGAAATGAAGAATTTGAAAATAATGCTTCTCACATCAGGCGTCCAATAAGTAAAAAGAATCATATTACCATGTCCAATGAAATGCTGAAAATTGCACATCGATATGTGCTTTTTAATATGGCAGAAGTGCAGCCTTATGAAAAGTAAGTATAATAAGATCTGCCAAGCTACAATTATAGCTAAAAAAGTGTAATACTTGTGATATATATATATATATATATCTTCTTGTTATACTTTAGACTACACATGGAGGAGCTGAAGCATTCGGATGTTCGCTTCATCAAAAATGAAACTTTGCTTTGGAATCAACATTCTGCCAATTTTTGTGATTGGTTTCAACAAAAGGTATTCTATATACGACGATATGAGTTTGATTTCAATTACTTTTGTGTAAGTGTGCCTTACTTAAAAAATGCACATGTACGTACATGATTGTTGCAGCCTATTTTAACTTACTATGTAGGTTGAAATGGAAATTAAGTCAAAAAATCATGTTCCTGAGAAGATAAAGTGGTTATCATTTGGCCTTGAAAAGCAAGCTGTTACATATACTGGTTATATTATAAATGGATGCATATTTCATACCCAATATGTCGAAAGATCGACTCAAAACAGTGGTATAATGATTGAAGCAAATAACATGAGCGTTCCACATTTAGATAATAGAACAACTTCAAAGGCATACTTCGGTGTTCTTCAGGAAATTACTGTGTTAGACTATCATATTATGCAAATTCCTATATTTAAATGTATTTGGGCTAATATCGACCGTGGTATTAAGATGGAAGATGGTTTTATATTAGCTAATCTACACCAATTCCAGAATCAATTCCAGAATGATCCTTTTATTTTAGCTTCACAAGCTCGACAGGTTTTCTACTGAAGAGATTCTGATGTCTCTAACTGGTAAGTTGTGTTGAAACCACCATCTAGAGGTTTTCTTGAATTAGAAATGTGCTACGAAGATATCTGCATCAACTGTCAACCTTTGGATGTATCACAACTTGATGAAGTTTTGGAGGATGACGATGGCTTCGAAAGAAAGGGTCATGAAGGCATGTTAGTGTAGCTTCTCTTATTTCCATTATTTAGGTAACGGTTTATCTTAGCAAGTTCAAAACTTAATAATCCTGTATCATTATGCATTGATATGACAATGCGCATTAAATAGCACAACATGGTTAATAAGGTTTAACATATATAGGTCGACGTTATTCATATCATAATGTTATTAAATTTACTAAATACTAGATACGTTTACTGTGCTGCTATCCTATTTCATGGTCATGCTTACTTAATTAAATTAATAACTATTTGATATTTATGCACATCTTCAAATACATGTTGTTAAAGTTACTCATTTTTTTACGTCACTGTGAAATGCAATTACAATACTCGGTAGTTACTTGATTATAATGTTCAATATTTAGTTAATTATAAGTTTAAATCAATGATTAATTTTACATATGTAATTTGTGCCATTGATCAGTAATTTAAATATAAAATTACTTACATATATTATTTACTAAATAACTGTTGTTATATAAGTTTGATTTTTAAAGTTAATGTGTATTATTTGTACCTCATATGGGTTTACTGTCCTGGTTTTATACACTGTCAAGAACTCAACTTAATGTTTAACACTGTAAATAACGGTTGGCTGAGACTGTAAATCAATATGCACTTTTTGCTGTTTCCTATAACTTTGCATAGCATAGAGATACATTACATTTAAAACCACTACATCCAGTTTGAAGCCAACATTTAGTTCTACTTCAGCCTGGTTATTATTTTATTCTCCCACAGCTTCAGTTTCAGCTGTATGAACCTGTATGAACCGCACATTGCTTAGTTGAGTGACCAAATACTCTACAGTGAGTGCAAATGAGAGGAATCCACTAGTATTCAACTAAGACATTGGGACAGTTGTCATCACCCACTGCCAAATAACTTGGAAGCTCCTTTTCTGGTTTAATCCATTTTTTTTCTGTATTTTCATTAAAGCAGATTTGTTTTCCAATGTGACAAGCAAGTTAGTTGATTCGTAAAAGAGTTCAATACATTAGAGGAATCCTATATAAGTGAATCCAAACTGGCACACACTTGACTGTTGATTGAGCTGATCCAAATGAGGGAAGAAGAGAACATCAAGCTCAAAAGACGAGGGGAAGTAGTGATGTGCAAATGCATCTCTGTTAGAACTTGGGAACTATTTTTGTGGCGATGAGGGTTAGGCGGATTCTTATTCTCGTAAAATCAGATGATTTAGCAAGATGGAGAGAGAAACCGAAGTCCTTTGAGGTGTGAAAATAGCATTTTATGTTCACTTCTTCCCTCCATATTCACTATTTAAAAGAGTTCTGGAACAGTCTGGAAAATGCCTGTCATTTTTGTGCAATGGATGTTCAATTAAGAACATTATGTACCATGATGCTTAATCTAAACTAAACTATAGTTCGTATTGCTGTAGTGATTTTAAATTTTGATACATACCCTCGTATCATGGTTACTCGCTTAAAAAAAATGAGGGATTCCAGCTACTGATTATGAACATAAACAGTAAAATCTTACTTATTTCCTACTACCAATAGGCTCTCTTTTGATCACGGTTTGTATCTACCTAGAAGCTAAATTAAATGCAGTTCTTACATTACAGTAACTAGTTTTAATTAACATATATGTTACCCATGCTGCAGGAAATACAGGTGCTCTTATAAAGAAGGTTGTTGCAGCTGCTACACTGTTATTTGGAAAGCTTGCTCTACCAATTAAAAACTTTTTTGGAAACTCAAACAAGTTGCATTTCTGTTCTAGATTTTAGGCTCATGTTTGCAGTGTATTGGTATTTCATACCATAGCTTGCTTTGATGCATGTCGATGTCAAAATACTTTCAGATGAGACTGGTGATGTTTTTTTTAACATTAAATCATGTGTTGATCTAACAGATTGTTCTATATATGTTATTCCTTTTGAAATGAGCAATTGTGGTTAGACATTTAATAACATTCTGTGAACTGTTGTGATGTAATATAAATATGGTTGAAATGTACAATACAATATGTGGGAAATGTTGGCATAATTTACAATGTTTGTCAATTATTGTAAAATACTTATGCACAACGGTTATTGTAAGAATCAAATGTTTTTTTTGTTATATTAGAGCAATGTTATTGAAAAATTATTTACAACCATACACAAACGTGGTGGTAATACATAGTACAACAGGTAAAAAAAGTTGTGGGAATTTTGTTCTACAATGTTTGACGAATGATGCAAATGAAATTAGAGCAACATTTAAACAATGTTGTCTAACTTGTATTTGCAACGTTTATTAAATATGATTGAAACATAAAATGTCATAGTTGGAAATAGTTGTATAAAACCAATACACAATTTTTATTAGATGACGTGGATAATGTTTCTACAATAAGTGAATAACGTTGTCGAAATAAAATACAACATACAAAAATCACAGAAAATGTATGCAGACAACATATACATATTGTCGAAAAAAAGATTGTTATAACATATGAAATATATGGTAGTTGACTATTTTAAAACAATCAGAAAACGTAGTAAAAACATCTTTTAATTACTTTTTGGTATTTTCACAATATTTATGTTTTGTTATAGCTTACTTTTGCACAACATTTTATGCAACATTTAAATAAACGTTGTAAAAGATACCCCATTTTCCACAACTGTGGATGTAACAACATAACCATAAATGTTGTTATAATACTTTAACTACATTTATACGATGTTGTAAAATGATATTTTTCTTGTAGTGTAATGAGGTTTAATTATTTTAATTAGAGTTTAATTACCATTTAAAAAGTATTTGATTCAAATTAATAAGATTTTAACTGTTTTAAAATCGCTTTGACTTTAAGTAATCGGTTTTATTTAAACTGGTTTCTTTTCAAATTTGTTTTAAATCATGGAATTTTATATCGCTTACCCTTAGGTAACCCCATATGATTAGGAAAACTAAATAACACCTATTAGCAAAAAAACACCATTTTTCTATTACAATTGACTTGGACATTTACTTATGTTGAATGAATGTTATGTGTTGATCCCATATATAAATGTTGTTATGTGATGACATGTTAAACTGGATAAGTAAAATAAAATTAAAAGCACCATTGTGGTTATTAAGCCTCCATTTAAATATGTGAGGGTGAATATTTCATTTCATTTTTAAAATGATTTCAAAGTTATTGCATTTTGAACATGATATTTATAGGATAAGTTGGCAAATGGTTCTATTAAAGATGTTTTAATTAATGGAAACAATTTTCAATGTTATAAAAAGAAGTTGACAGCGAGTTTTATAAATGATTTGTATGTTTATAAAAAGAAATTTTACAAAGAGTTTTATAAAGGAAAATGGAAATTTATAAGGTGTTTTTGGGCAAATGGATTTGTGTTTCTAAGCAAAGAAGATTACATAAATAAAGGAAATTTATAAAATGAATTTGTTTATTAAAGAAAGCTAATTTTATTTAAGGTTATTTAAGAAGTTGTTTGTAACGACCCTGGATTTTAGCCCTATTTATTTTAATAAATATTCAAATCAATTTAAATAAAATGTATACTGAATCATTTGAAATGGATGTGATTTTGAAATAATTACCATTGTTTATATTTTTTTAAAAGGAAATTGATTTGGAAGTTTAATAAATTTTCTCAATAATATTCATAATAAAATTTGTCTTTTATGATTGAATTAAAATATCTTGCTTTGTTTATATTTGGTAAGTACACATATGAATGATAATGTTTGAAATAGGATTAAAGTATAAATGTGAAATATAAGTCAAACTTATGCTTATAATTTAAATAAAATACAAATGGAGATAAATATAAAATAAGTATAAATGTAAATAAATCATATTATTCATAATTTAAATATTTATAGTTAAATACAAATAAAATAAATGTAAAGAAGGAGTAAACTCACGAATCTAATTTAAATATGGACAGTTAAATTATAAATATAATAATATTAACTATAACACATGACTATAACTAAATTACGAACAAAGTATAGAGTAGAATAAAAACAATGTATAAAATAAAATAACATAGATAAACAAGCATACAATCTAAACTGTTAATTTGAGAGCGTAAAATAAAATAAGCATGACGTATAAAATAATGAAACAAATTAACTTCAAATACACATGTATATATATCTGCAAATGTTATGCACAAACAAAAATAACAAAACAACTTATTTTCACTTACAAGTCCAAAGAAATGTAAGCCTGACATAAACATATGAATTATTAAGTTAGAATTCTAAGTCAAACTAGTGTATATGAATCAAGAAAGAAGACAAATATATTTACACAAACATATTTGTATATTGAAGTTCAAATTGGAAATAATAAGACATCTTCTTTCACAAGCCTTAGACCTACCTGCAAGTATTTACAGTCATACAAAATTCTTTTACATAGCAAAACATGATAACTATGTAATTTTAATAATTATGCAAACTAAATAAGATACAAAACAAAAAAATGAACTAATGAATAGCTTCTTGTGCAAGCTTTGTTAGCCTGCAAAGTGAAAAGAGAACAAATCAATATATTTCTGCATAGTACAACAATTATACATGAATATGTATGAGCAGCCAAACATAATAAGTATGTAAACCTATTAGGTAAACAAGGCATTAAATTGCCAATCTTCTCAGCCAATCTTTATTAACTCAAGATATTTATAAACCTGTTCAATCAAGAAGCTTCTGTCCAATTGAAGCCTTCCCATCCTGTTCCTTATTTATATGTATATCTCATGCTACTTCTAGTTCGTGTAACAAAAAGAAAAGAGAAACCAGAGAAATAGAAACACCTGAGAAATAAAGACTAGAAGAAGAAGCAAATTCAAATAAAAATAAAAATAAAAAGGGACAGATTCATGAATAAACACAGACAGTTTTTCAACTGCAGTTCAAGGCATCTAAGGGGTTGTTGTTCAACAATTATTGAAGGTGAGTAAACTTAACTTTTCAAGCATAAGTTAATTAAATCAGTAAGAAAATTCAAGGGATTTATATAGGAATTATATGTGCTTTGTTTTGTTATGAATCTGTGACTTTATACAAGCTGTAATAGGAAGATGCTGTTCTCTGCTCTGTGTTACAGGATGAAAACAATTAATCTTTGTATTGTTTTCATTTGATTATAGTAAGTTTAGATTTGTTTTTCATCAAAACTTGTTGCTTGAACTTTAATTATAATTGTTAAAACCTGTTTCAACATATTAATAACCTATACTTTTCTGTTTACAGTAAATGAAGAAAACATTGTTAAATTCAATTATATGAAAAGCTAATTAAATTTTATATCATGAATTATTATTAAAAGATATGATTATTAAAAGTTGAATGGGGATTTTTCGCTCAATATATCAAGAGCAGTTCAATGTTGAACAAAAATTGAACTTTTATCAAATTCTCGAAAATTACTCAATGTAAAATGCTGAAATTCTTATCGAAGCAAGCATGAAGGTTAGTGATTTTAGGAAAAATATTCATTAATTTTTCCATTGCATAGATTTGGGGTACGAGATCGACATAGGGTTTTACTGCAGGTTTATGTACATGCCTGTAAAATATGAAATTTGGCTCGTACACGTGACCGAGTGAATCAAGGCTTGGTTGGAGGATTTCTGATGATGTTGACGTGGTGTAGTCGAGTTTCCATCGCCTCTGGTGAACCGTGCGTGGGTGGCTTGACGTTTTGTTTCAGTAAGGTCGACTGTTCCTGTCATTCGAACTGCATAATTTCGAATTCGAATCTTGTTGGGTAAATCGACCTTTGCTTTCTTGTGTTCGTGTAATTTAGGATTTGCGCGAAGTCTCAGGTGATCACCGAAGCCACGTGCCACGTCGTACACGTGCACGACACGGCGGCGTATCAGTGATCGAAGGGGAGTGCGCTGTCTCGAGTTATGCTCGAGAATTTTGGTTGGATGCTTCGGGTTTCGTGTGAGTTCGAGTGCGAAATTCTCTGATGTTTATCTCTTACTTAAGTTTATATGAAACTTGCTGTAGAACTAAAAAAAATAAAGAAAGAGAAGAAGATAAAGTCGCATATCTAGGTGAGTTACTCGGGTGAAGGGGGCGAACAACTCGAAGCAGCGCTTGAGTTTTGCAGGGGAGATCTCGGGCTTTTGTGTTTGAGTATAAGATTTTTATAAATTTGTTAGTAAACATAGGTTTCAGTAAAGTGTCACATAAAAATGAATACTGTTCAAAATTAAGTAAAAAATTTAATTCGAGTACTAAGTATCATAGTCAAGGTCTATTAACAAGTTAACTCATGATTAATTATTTTAAAGTAACTGATTTCTTTTGTTAAGCTTCAACATGATTTAAAAATCTTGTTAATATTTTTAATAAGTAACAAATTAAGTAAATTAACAAATAATGTTTCAGTTAGTAATCTAGTTGATATCAAATTTCAAGAAGTCTTGAATGTTAATTAAGTGAATAATTAATAGTTATTGATTGGGTTCAGAAGTAATTAAGAGTAATTACTTTGTAATTATAATTAGTAGTGTATTATAAGAAATAAATGTAATTGTAATTAACTACTTAATTAATTAATAAACGAGTAACAGTTAATTAATCAAGTGATTTAAACTAAGAATTAAGAAATGATTAATGAAGCAATTAGCAGTAAATAAACAGGTTATTAAGTTCTACTTAGATCGAAGGATAGTGATTGAGAAATAATTACTTAAGTAATTAAAGATAGATAACTTGAGTAAGAGAGTAATTAATTCAACATTAATTAAGTAATTAAGTAATTAAGACATAAATATTAATTAAGAAAGTGAAATAAGTGATTAAACATGGTTAAGAGATTAATTCTCAAGTAATTAAATTAATCACAATAAGAATTTAAGATGATTGCTTATGGATGTTGTATGTGTAGTATATTTGCTTGTGATGTTTATTGATGGTATTCTGTGATGCTCACTGATATGCTGTAATATATCCATGGCAATTGTGTATGATTTATCTGTGGTAAATGTTATATGAATTTAATCATTTAATTAAACTGTTAAGTTAATTAGACAACTTGGCCTTTAAAATGGCGTTTGGATTTCGATGAGACCGGGATCAGGTATCCTATTGATATTCCGAAAACCACATAGATCCAAATTAAACGTTAGGTCGTGAATTCTCAAGTGAAGATCGAGATGGTGCTTTCGGAATGCAAGGGTTGTCGTCGTTGACTCTGAGGGTGATTCCAAAATGAGTGTGACGAGATAATGCCTTCGGTTTCGTTCGAACCCGGAACGAACTTGTATGGATTGAATGCTTTCAACACATCGTTAGGCGGATGATGAGCATTCTAAGATATTTGTCCTATAAAGGTAATCGCAGCCTTAAGCCTCATCAGCCGGGAATGGCTAAAACAGGGAAGGTGCAGCAAGGTTAGGTGGGTCATGCCTAAGCAGGATGAGATATACCCCTGTCTAGATGTCCCTTTATTTCGGCTGTGTGGGCGGTTGGATATGCGCACCAACTGCAGGGTTATCTTGTTCGGGACTGTTCGGTAAGGAATGGTTCCGGCCTTGTGTTGCAGGGGAGTTAGGGTGGCTCCTCGGTATAGTGATCTAGACCACGTACTGTGACGGGCGGTACCCTAGTAGCCCTGCCATTGTATGGATCCAATTTCCAATAAGCGTCGTACGTTTTGATTGTGCCCAACTACGTTGGAATGTGAGATGTAAGCATTTCAGCTATTTTTGTATTTTACTTGAAAACCCTAGACACTATTATAATATCACTGGATTTCCTATAAAATATTTTGGTTAGCGTAAGGTAAAAACTTACCCGTATTTATTTGTGGGGAGTCTTATGTGATACCTTTGTTTTTAAAAGATTTTCAAATTTAAAAAATTTAAACCGTTTACTCATACCAGACCCATGACTGACCCGGAGTTTATATTTTGTTTTTCATAAACTCTCGGGTACCCAATTTTTCCGGGTAGCCAAGGGATTCAGGTCGGCTGTGACAAATCTGGAGGAGCAATGGAGCAGGAGGCTTCAGCGTTGTAGATATCTATCTAGTTCCGCTGTGTTAGTTTATGTATATTGTGTCTCTGATGTATATAGTGACAGATGTATGCCTGATTGTCATATGTATTGATATTGTATAACTCTGATATATGAAATCTATGTAATAGATATGTGATATATTATATTTTGTTCCGTTCCGCTGTGAGATTCTGATGTTTTGTTTCTTTCTTTTCCATTCTTTTCTATTTCTATCCTTTTCTTTCTTAATTATGATGCGTCTTTCTGGTAGTGAGAAGGGTGGGTCGTCACACTTGGTATCAGAGCGCTAGGTTGAGTGAATACCTAGGCTCTTGAGTGATTTCTTTCTTGAGAGAGCGTATTTGTAATTTTGATATATATATATATATATATTTCTACCTATTTATTGGGTTACCTGTTCGGGAATTCCAATATAAGTTATAAAGGTAGATAGGGTGGTGGTGTGTGAAACACGACTACCGATGGTTGGAGTTTTGAATATTTATAGAGGGAGTGCATCTGTCGAGACTGCAGACCTATTACCGTCTCGAGTGAGCTTTGGGTGATGTGAGAATTTCATTGTTGGAATGTCATTTTGGGTGAACTTGAGTTTGGATCTATCGGATGGATATGACCAAATCATGATATCTCGATATCTCAGGGTGAAGTAGCTGCGTAATGAGACTCAATGAGTTTGGATGTCTCCGAAGATGTTTCTTTGGAACAAGTTAAGGAAGTAGGTCTGTTTCGGAATTGTGACTAAGTTCAGTAGGGTATTTTTGTTTTGGTTGAGGCCTGAGTTTTTCGAAGAGCCTTGAATAGAAGTCTTTGGACATTGAGGTTAACCCTATAGCTGGAAGTGTTCTGTGTGCTGTCGAGAAGGTTTGTTGATTAGCAGTTTTCTTGAGGTGATTTCAGAAGTAGCAGAGTGGATTCATTTCTTCGATGGATTGACCCGAACAGTATATGACTGTTCTAGATTGTGAAGGGAGAACAAACTTATTCAGGCAGAATTACCAGAGTGTTGTGCGACAATTCTAGAATTCATTTGTGTAATCTTTTGTTGGAGTTGGGACTTCTCAAGAGAAGTTTAAGTTATTGATGTGATCCAAATTGGAAGAGAGATAGAGTTTCGTGTTGATTTGATTCCAGGGTAGTGTTGGTGATTCAGCCTAGTTGGAGGTTGGTTTTGAGAAAGGGAGTAGAGTTAGTTGAGCAGATTCAGGAACTTTTGGGGAAGGAGTTGATCACATCAAGTCTAGTTTTTCTTGTTAGGATTCTGTGTCAGTGTTGTCGCTAAACCGGAAGGATCGATAAGAGTATGAATAAGTTTGTTTTGGTATATTCTAAGTTTGAAGAGGAGCTCAAGCTGTATTCGAGAATGGTGTTGGAGACACTGAGGAGGCATGTTTTAAAGGCGAGTTCTTTAAGTGCCATTTTTGGAAATCGGAAGTTATTTTTTGGGGGCGCATTATTTTGGGTAACGATATCTCTGTAGACCCAGCAAAGGGAGAATCTATTCTAAGAATGGAAGACGAGGCTAACCAGTGCTCCAGTGATTGTAATTCCGGAAGAAAAAGGGCAGATTTGGAATTTATACGAATGCTTGTATAATTGATTTGGGAGGCAGTGCTGATGCAGAATGGAGAGTAACTGCGTATGCGTGTCAGCAATTAAAGCAACATGAAGGGAACTACGCTACGCATGACCTTGAGTCGTTACCCATTGTGTTTGTTATGAAGATTTGGAGGCACTTTCTGTTGGGGTAGAATTTGAGGTATTCGCGGATCACAAACCATTGAAATGTTCTTTTCTCTCTAAGGGAATGCTAATCTGAGGCAGCCGTGGTTAGTCGAATTTCTGACCTCATATGATATGGATATTCTGCATACCCAGGATAAGCGAATGTTGTGGTTGATGCTCTTAGTAGGAATGCAGTTTTATTCTTTTAGAAGTTATTCCTTCTCTCCAGGGCAGAATCATAAGTAAGCTAAGGGAGGATAGATCTTATGAGGAATTGATTCTTAAACTAAGGATGGAAGGTGTTCAGATTGTAAGTGGATGATCAAGGTGCCTAAAGGATTAGTGGCCGTTTATGTGCTTGTTATGGATGAATTGAGGGAATAAGTTTTAGGTGAATGACATCACTCCAAACTGAATATTCACCCGGAATCTTTAAGATTTATAAAGTTAGGTAACTCGGACTACAGTTTCAGGCCAAGATTTTCTTGAGGAAAATAGTAAAATTGTTTGGTGTTCCTGTTAGCATAATTAGTGATCATGACCCTATTTTTCATCAGCAAAATTCTAGAAGGTTCTACAATTGACTATGGGATCGAATTTGAAATTTAGTATAGCCTATTATCCTTAGACGGACGAACAGAGAGATTGAACCGTATTTTAGAGGATATGCGGCAAGTTTGAGTTTTGAATTTTGGTGAATTGTGGAAAGATTATCTTGTGTTTGGATCAGTTTTGTTTTGTGAAGTTTCTGCTAAGATTAGGCTTATCAAAGGATAAGATAAGAACTTCTCAAGACCGTCAGAAGAAGTACGCAGATAAGAGGGAGACAATTGGAATTTGAGCTTAGTAATTTGTCTTTGGCCAAAGTTTCCCGATTAAAAAGGAACTATTAGATTCGGAAGGCGGGAAAACTTGACTCGGGATATATTGGACTATTTCGGATATTGACAAAGATTGGAACTGTGGCTTGCAGAGTCGAATTGTCAAAACAGATGTCTGGAATTCATAGTGTATTCTGTGTAATCCATCTAAAGGAATTTGTTCTTGATTCAGTATTAGTTGTAGAATCAATAGTACGGGAAGACTTGAAAGATAAGCCGAATGTGACTGTGGATAGAAATTCAATTCGGATTGTTAGTTAAGGTAAGAGGCAACTTAGGAGTATGGTAGTGTAACTGGTCATAGTATAGTGGAGCGAGGATTCCAGAGATTTCACCTGGAAATTCTGGATAGTTTAAGAAAGCTTATCTGGATTTGTGTCCGGATGACTAGAGATGTTTGTTAGGATAGATTGTTGGTTGTTTATTAATAAATGAATGATATGTATATCTGAATGGTTGATATGACAACTTTTAAATTATCTTTGTTTTAAATTTCGGGGACGAAATTCTTTTAAGGGGGGAGGAATGTAACGACCCTAGATTTTGGCCCTATTTATTTTAATAAATATTCAAAACAATTTAAATAAAATGTATACTGAATCATTTGAAATGGATGTGATTTTGAAATAATTTCCATTGTTTATATAAATGGTATTTTTTTAAAAGGAAATTGATTTGGAAGTTTAATAAATTTTCTCAATAATATGCATAATAAAATTTGTCTTTTATGATTGAATTAAAATATCTTACTTTGTTTATATTTGGTAAGTACACATATGAATGATAATGTTTGAAATAGGATTAAAATATAAATGTGAAATATAAGTCAAACTTATGCTTATAATTTAAATAAAATACAAATGGAGATAAATATAAAATAAGTATAAATGTAAATAAATCATATTATTCATAATTTAAATATTTATAGTTAAATACAAATAAAATAAATATAAAGAAGGAGTAAACTCACGAATCTAATTTAAATATGGACAGTTAAATTATAAATATAAGAATATTAACTATAACACATGACTATAACTAAATTAAGAACAAAGTATAGAGTAGAATAAAAACAATGTATAAAATAAAATAACATAGATAAACAAGCATACAACCTAAACTGTTAATTTGAGAGCGTAAAATAAAATAAGCATGACGTATAAAATAATGAAACAAATTAACTTCAAATACACATGTATATATATATCTACAAATGTTATGCACAAACAAAAATAACAAAACAACTTATTTTCACTTACAAGTCCAAAGAAATGTAAGCTTGACATAAATATATGAATTATTAAGTTAGAATTCTAAGTCAACCTAGTGTATATGAATCAAGAAAGAAGACAAATATATTTACACAAACATATTTGTATATTGAAGTTCAAATTGGAAATAATAAGACATCTTCTTTCACACGCCTTAGACCTACCTGCAAGTATTTACAGTCATACAAAATTCTTTTACATAGCAAAACATGATAACTATGTAAATATTTTAATAATTATGCAAACTAAATAAGATACAAAACAAAAAAATGAACTAATGAATAGCTTCTTGTGCAAGCTTTGTTAGCCTGCAAAGTGAAAAGAGAACAAATCAATATATTTCTGCATGGTACAACAATTATACATGAATATGTATGAGTGGCCAAACATAATAAGTATGTAAACCTATTAGGTAAACAAGGCATTAAATTGCCAATCCTCTCAGCCAATCTTTATTAACTCAAGATATTTATAAACCTGTTCAATCAAGAAGCTTCTGTCCAATTGAAGCCTTCCCATCCTGTTCCTTATTTATATGTATATCTCATGCTACTTCTAGTTCGTGTAACAAAAAGAAAAGAGAAACCAGAGGAATAGAAACACCTGAGAAATAAAGACTAGAAGAAGAAGCAAATTAAAATTAAAATAAAAATAAAAAGGGACAGATTCATGAATAAACACAGACAGTTTTTCAACTGCAGTTCAAGGCATCTAAGGGGTTGTTGTTCAACAATTATTGAAGGTGAGTAAACTTAACTTTTCAAGCATAAGTTTAAATCAGTAAGAAAATTCATGGGATTTATATAAGAATTATATGTGCTTTGTTTTGTTATGAATCTGTGACTTTATACAAGCTGTAATAGGAAGATGTTGTTCTCTGCTCTGTGTTACAGGATGAAAACAATAAAACTTTGAATTGTTTTCATTTGATTATAGTAAGTTTAGATTTGTTTTTCATCAAAACTTGTTGCTTGAACTTCAATTATAATTGTTAAAACCTGTTTCAACATATTAATAACCTATACTTTTCTGTTTACAGTAAATGAAGAAAACATTGTTAAATTCGATTATATGAAAAGCTAATTAAATTTTATATCATGAATTATTATTAAAAGATATGATTTTTAAAAGTTGAATGGGGATTTTTAGCTCAATATATCAAGAGCAGTTCAATGTTGAACAAAAATTGAACTTTTATCAAATTCTCGAAAATTACTCAATGTAAAATGCTGAAATTCTTATCGAAGCAAGTATGAAGGTTAATGATTTTAGGAAAAATATTGATTAATTTTTCCATTGCATAGATTTGGGGTACGAGATCGACATAGGGTTTTACTGCAGGTTTATGTACATGCCTGTAAAATATGAAATTTGGCTCGTACACGTGACCGAGTGAATCGAGGCTTGGTTGGAGGATTTCTGATGACGTTGACGTGGTGTAGTCGAGTATCCATCGCCTCTGGTGAACCGTGCGTGGGTGGCGTGACGTTTTGTTTCAGTGAGGTCGATTGTTCCTGTCATTCGAACTGCAAAATTTCGAATTCGAATCTTGTTGGGTAAATCGACCTTTGCTTTCTTGTGTTGGTGTAATTTTGGATTTGCGTGAAGTCTCAGGTGATCACCGAAGCCACGTGCCACGCCGTACACGTGCACGACACGGTGGCGTATCAGTGATTGAAGGGGAGGGCGCTGTCTCGAGTTATGCTCGAGAATTTTGGTTGGATGCTTCGGGTTTCGTGTAAGCTCGAGTGCGAAATTCTCTGATGTTTATCTCTTACTTAAGTTTATATGAAACTTGCTGTAGAACTAAAAAGAAATAAAGAAAGAAAAGAAGATAAAGTCGCGTATCTGGGTGAGTTACTCGGGTGAAGGTGGCGAACAATTCGAAGCAGCGCTTGAGTTTTGCAGGGGAGATGTCGGGCTTTTGTGTTTGAGTATAAGATTTTATAAATTTGTTAGTAAACATAGGTTTCAGTAAAGTGTCACATAAAAATGAATACTGTTCAAAATTAAGTAAAAAAATTAATTCAAGTATTAAGTATCATAGTTAAGGTCTATTAACAAGTTAACTCGTGATTAATTATTTCAAAGTAACTGATTTCTTTTGTTAAGCTTCACCATGATTTAAAAATCTTGTTTATATTTTTAATAAGTAGCAAATTAAGTAAATTAACAAATAATGTTTCAGTTAGTAATCTAGTTGATATCAAATTTCAAGAAGTCTTGAATGTTAATTAAGTGAATAATCAATAGTTATTGATTGGATTCAGAAGTAATTAAGAGTAATTACTTTGTAATTATAATTAGTAGTGTATTATAAGAAATAAATGTAATTGTAATTAACTACTTAATTAATTAATAAACGAGTAACAGTTAATTAATCAAGTGATTTAAACTAGGAATTAAGAAATGATTAATGAAGCAATTAGCAGTAAATAAACAAGTTATTAAGTTCTACTTAGATCGAAGGATAGTGATTGAGAAATAATTACTTAAGTAATTAAAGATAGATAACTTGAGTAAGAGAGTAATTAATTCAATAGTAATTAAGTAATTAAGCAATTAAGACATAAATATTAATTAAGAAAGTGAAATAAGTGATTAAACATGGTTAAGAGATTAATTCTCAAGTAATTAAATTAATCACAATAAGAATTTAAGATGATTGCTTATGCATGTTGTATGTGTAGTATATTTGCTTGTAATGTTTATTGATGGTATTCTGTGATGCTCACTAATATGCTGTAATATATCCATGGCAATTGTGTTTGATTTATCTATGGTAAATGTTATATGAATTTAATCATTTAATTAAACTGTTAAGTTAATTAGACAACTTGGCCTTTAAAATGGTGTTTGGATTTCGATGAGACCGGGATCGGGTATCCAATTGATATTCCGAAAACCACATCGATCCAAATTAAACGTTAGGTCATGAATTCTCAAGTGAAGATCGAGATGGTGCTTTCAGAATGCAAGGATTGTCGTCGTTGACTCTGAGGGTGATTCCAAAATGAGTGTAACGAGATAATGCCTTCGGTTTCGTTCGAACCCGGAACGAACTTGTATGGATTGAATGCTTTCAACACATCGTCAGGCGGACGATGAGCATTCTAAGATATTTTTCCTATAAAGGTAATCGTAGCCTCAAGCCTCATCAACTGGGAATGGCTAAAACAGGGGAGGTGCAGCAAGGTTAGGTGGGTCATGCCCAAGCAGGACGAGATATACCCCTGTCTAGATGTCCATTTATTTCGGCTGTGTGGGCGGTTGGATATGCGCACCAACTGCGGTGTTATCTTGTTCGGGACTGTTCAGTAAGGAATGGTTTCGGCCTTGTGTTGCAGGGGAGTTAGGGTGGCTCCTCGGTACAGTGATCTAGACCACGTACTATGACAGGCGGTACCCCAGTGGCCCTGCCATTGTATGGATCCAATTTCCAATAAGCGCCGTACATTTTGATTGTGCCCAACTACATTGGAATGTGAGATGTAAGCATTTCAGCTATTTCTGTATTTTACTTGAAAACCCTAGACACTATTATAATATCACTGGATTTCCTATAAAATGTTTTGGTTAGCGTAAGGTAAAAGCTTACTCGTATTTATTTGTGGGGAGTCGTACGTGATACCTTTGTTTTTAAAAGATTTTCAAATTTAAACAATTTAAACCTTTTACTCATACCAGACCCATGTCTGACCCGGAGTTTATATTTTGTTTTTCATAAACTCTCGGGTACCCAATTTTTCCAGGTAGCCAAGGGATTCAGGTCAGCTGTGACAAATTCTGGAGGAGCAATGGAGCAGGAGGCTTCAGCGTTTTAGATATCTATCTAGTTCCGCTGTGTTAGTTGATGTATATTGTATCTCTGATGTATATAGTGACAGATGTATGCCTGATTGTCATGTGTATTGATATTTTATAACTCTGATATATGAAATCTATGTAATAGATATGTGATATATTATATTTTGTTCCATTCCGCTGTGAGATTCTGATGTTTTGTTTCTTTCTTTTCTATTCTTTTCTATTTCTATCCCTTTCTTTCTTAATGATGATGCGTCTTTCTGGTAGTGAGAAGGGCGGGTTGTCACATTGTTTAAACGTGAAAGGTTTATAAATAAGTTTTATAAATGATTTTAGGGTATCTATAAAAGAAATTATATAAAATGATTTGGATATTCATAAAGAGGGATTAAAAAAGATTTGGATATTTATGAGAAATTTATATGATAAATGGGACATCTATAAAAGCAATTTAAATAAATGATTTTGAAAATTTATAAAAGTGTTTTATAAACGAACTTAGGAGTTTGGAAAGTATTTGGAAATGGATTTGGATTTCAAGTAAAGAGATTTCATGAATGAAACATATTTGATTAAAAAGGGTTAATCAAAATAAATATAAAAAGAACTTGAGATCTGGGTTTCTCTGACCTTTAAAATGGTAGTATAGAACATCTGTTCTGCACTTTACACCAGGGAAATAGTGTTTAGGGTCTTCTTTACCTACAATTTAAACAACATTTGTTTAATCCTTTTTAACATGATTTAGAAGTAAGAAATTATTCGCAAATGTTTTGTGAATGTACTTATGTCGAAGAGATAAGTATATGAATGTTTTAGACAAAAGTTTTGAAAAGAGATTTATTAAATAAAGATTTATTTTGAGGCTTAGTGGTTGCTATGGATAAATAAATCTAAAGTGGAATTGGTTGTTGTTTGTTTATTTGATAGTTAAGTAACCAACTATCAAATCTAGACCTTTTTTAACTCAAGATATATGTCAGGTACATTTGAGTTCCCCGATGAGAACTTGATTGCTTAGTGCATACTTCCAAAATAAATGGAGTTGAGTTGGTCGAAAATTATCGCTTAGTTTTGTAGCACCGATCTCGGATTCATCTGAACCACTCCAAATTAACAGCGAACGATGTTAAATCATATTGAATATGTTGTGGAGTTATATTATTCTTCCTGAGGGTGATTACGAAGTAGAAGATAGTAATATGGAATGTTTGTTTGATCCCAGAAAAACTTACATGGATGAACGCTGATATTGTATCTCTACCTTATGGGTAATGTTAGCATTCCAAGATGGTCTGATAAGAGGAAGAAGGTAAAGACGTGACCTCACGAGCCTCACAAAGCGAGAAATGGCAAAAATAAAGTATGATGTACAGCTTTGTGGTCAGCTACCATTAGGAGCCGCCATCCCTTTCGAGATTGTCCATATTCGAGTTGTTTTGCATGCAAAACCATGGTAGTATAAGGCCTCGGTGTCAAAAAGGGATGGGGTAATCCAGTTCACCATGTTAAAGGCGAAATTGACTCTATGTAGTAGGGGTACAAGAAGTTCTTGTCAGACTCCAGGTGCATTTTCTATGGGTGTACCATCCGCAAGTAGTCCCTTACCTTGCCATAGTATGGAATCCATTCTCCAATACATGCCTTTACAGTTTTAGATGTACCCAACTATGTTGAAATGTGAGATGCAAGCATTTCAGTTATATTCATACTTTTTTTGAAACCATAGACATTATTATAATATCACTAGACTTTATATACAAATGTATTGGTTATCATAAGGTAAAAACCAGTCCATGTTTATGTGCAACGTGGTCTTACCAAAAGACTTTGATTTAAAGGTTTTTATAAAGTTAAAGACTTATGATTTACTTCACTAGACCCATGTCTGACTTGGAGTTTATTTTCCCTTTTCCTAAACTCTTGGGTGCTCAAATTTGAATGAGCAGCCAAGTAGTTCAGGTTTTCTACAGATTCATTTTAAAGGAGCTTGGAGCAAGTGGCTTAGGCAAGAATTTGTATTGGCATGACTCTGATGTAACATTTTAAAATGACTTTGTAATATACTATGTTGAGTAATATATATTGTTCCGCTAAGTTGTGAGATTCTATATAGTTTAGTTTCTTCTTTTCTATCTTTTGTTTCTTCCAATCCTAATGATCGGTTTTCTGGCACCTGAATGCTAGGCACGCAATACGGTGGACGTATTAGTGTTGATTTTTAAGGATTGAAAATCCGACTCAATATAGAACCGGAATTGAGTTAGCTAGGAATTCATTTTTTGTTTTTGGGGAGTCCAACAAATGGGAAGAGTGTACTTAAATATGATGACTCAAAACCCGTAATCGCTTCAAAACCATATTCACGATCTACGTTTTGGAGACGGTTGTGAAGTGAAATGTTATCGAGTTGAACCGTCAATCATAAGGTTAATCGAAGGGAGAGGTTAACCTTAACATTTCAAATGGAGCTATTGTAGGAGACTGTATATCTTAAGGAGTACTCTAAGAAAGATGATAACATTAGCATTCGTCGGAGGACTTATGCAGAGAAACTATGTGGAGGTTTGAGATCTGTTCAAGATGCTCGAATATAGTGATTCATGATCTTTTTGAGATATAGAAATCTATTTGGGGACTCGTGTTCTATTTGAATGTTGATGACTCAAGTGAGAGATGCCGTTCATAGTGTTGACATCAAAAATTTCTAAAACCAGGGATAGGATGCATAACCAAAAGGAATGTAGATTTTTAGCAATCCCAAGGGTGTAGCTGACTCCATATAGTATTACTTACAGATATGCATGTAGAAGCGATGCATTCGGAACCATAAATGTTTTGGGTGTTGGCTAGTTATGTATTATCTATATTACGTTCCCTAGAGATGTACCATTCTTGAAAGGATATCTCTTATCCTTGTGCGGGAGTTCGGATTTGGCTCAATCCGAGGAGATCTCCATGGAAAATTCACTATACGAATGCACCTTAGTGGTATTGATTGTACACCTATTATTGCTATGGCCTTCACATAGCAGCTATTTGATACGATTTATGTGCTACACTCTAGACATTATCTATCATATCACTATATGTTAAACTTAATGAATGGTTGGTTTACTTGAGGGGGAAATTTTTATAGGAACCCTATGGTCTCAATAGTTACTATTACTTATTGCATGTTTCATAAGTTTTCTCATGTAGACTGATCTGAGCATTATTTTCTTAATGCTCATGTCAGCCCCGTGTATGTTTCCATGTTTAGCTAAAGACACTTTGGAGCTTATGGAGAGAAGCTGGATGATTACCTTCCGTTGTATTCCTATTCATGCTGCATTTTCATATTGAATACATTAGCATTGTAAGGACATATAGTTATAACTGTCCAGGCTGATGATAGTGCTTAGGTTTTGGTAACTCTGATATTTCTATATTTAGAGAAACACTTTGTATTGTTCCTTTAATGTTATATATTACCGTTTCGTTGTGAGATTTTGTAGTTGTGTTCATCTTTTCTTGTTCTATTCTTTTTTATTTTACCATAACCTTTTGTCTTTCCAGCACTTAGGTGCTCGAAACACGAATATTGTAGATGTATTTAGTGTTGACATATGAGGGTCAAAAAGTTGGATCGTTACATTTTCTCATTCCATAGAGTGGTCATAATAGAAAAAAATTTAACGTTCAATTTTTCTAGCTATTTTAAGTTTTAGCTACTACTAGACAGAATTGTTGGGTAATTACTTTGGCCCAAACCTAAGCCGACTAGCTAATTTTGAGATTTTCACCTAAATGGGACTGATAGGAGATCTTCAATCACATTTTTCTCTTTCCAGTACAATCCCAAACATCCATTAAACCTATTTCTATTAAAAGCTCACATGTTTCCTAGTAATATTAGCCGAAATCGTCATTAAAGGGGTAACCAGCATAGACGGATTAGAAATTACCATTTTTGATTGTTTTGATTTTGTTCACCTTGTTGTCCACTTCAAATCTAGTAGAAAATATGGTATTTTAGTTACTTGACAAGTGGTTCTTGACCTCTCACTATCCTATGCACATGTATATAGTTAAATTAGATGATTTTAACATTATTTCGATCCTAAAATATTTTCTAACTTTAATTACATCTTTAAAAATGTTTTATGGCTAAATTGAAAAGGTTAGATGTGATTTTAAATGGTTTTGCAACCCTTTTTGATCATATTGACATGCTAGTGTAAAAGTTAGATCAAGGTTAGGGCTTGTATAATTATTATGTTTTGATGAATTGCATGTGTGTATTGATGTATATGGATGACATTTCAGATTTGTATGTTGTGTTTTGAAATGGTTTGCTAATGCTTTTAGGTAGTTAGAAAAGAGGTCGCCGAATTGGGAAAATTGAAGGCAAAAGTGGTCGGTATTGGATGAAACTTGGACGAGAGGCTTTGGAGCGATGGAAGAGCCTATAGTTCAAGTCGCATCTAGATTGGCTCAGTGTATTCAACTCGCGATGATTAAAGGTGATCAGTGGAAAATTTCAATTTGATGGAATTCACTTAGGTCGTGCTTTAGACTTGCTAGGGGAAAACGTAGGAGTGCTTCGAGTGGAGCTTTGGGTTAGCAAAGAAGAGGGGTTCCAAAAGTCAAAAGCCAAAAGTTAGATAACGGGAAAGATCGAAATCAAGTACTTATCCAACTCATGGCGAGGGTCTAGTGACTTGGAAGTTGAAGCATTGATGAAAAGAAGCTTCAAGAAAGAAGATTGACCCAAAATGGTGAAGTATGCAACTCGGCACCAAGTAGATTGGATCAATATTTCCCTGTCTATTTTGATTAGGTTGGGTGGAAACTTCAAGGGGGGAATTGTAGGCTCTGTGACTGATGGTGATGTAGTACGATGACTGCTTTGGGACTTCGGCGATGGTATTTCTATGGTAATTCGAGTTGGATTCAGATGATGGCAGCTCGATGCTGAAAGGAGTTATAAGAACGGTCATCCACAAAAGGAAGGGTCCGAGGAAGGGTGACCTTTGGAAAGGATGTTGAATGGTCATATCATGAAATAAAGGAATGTGGAATGGTTTCTTGAAGATGGTGGAAACTGGATGGAGTAAGGAAAGGGCTCGGGTATGAGTGCTAAGGAATTATTAATACTTGAATTGTTTTTTGATGTACTCGAGAACAAGGGTATTGTGAATGTACTCATAGGTAACTATTTGGTTATCCCAAATCGAATGAATGGTTTGTATACTTGGATAGTGGAATAGGTCTAATATCGGCTTAGGAGTATAGACGAGTACACCGAAAAACGGGTTTCTTATTAATCCTTGGTAGGTGAAAGGTCATAGGAGTTATCATATCTCTAGAGGACATGAAGTAATGTTAAGTATTATTTAATGGATGCTATTTTTTCTTTGAA
Organism: Allium cepa; assembly: GCA_030765085.1. Taxonomy (NCBI): domain Eukaryota; kingdom Viridiplantae; phylum Streptophyta; class Magnoliopsida; order Asparagales; family Amaryllidaceae; genus Allium; species Allium cepa. The sequence goes on along the minus strand of CM060943.1, from coordinate 864,481,816 downwards.
TGCTTTCTCCTGTAGTCTATCACTCTAGGGATGTGCTTAAGAGAGGTATTGTGGATAGGGATACCTAGATACCCATTATTGTACTTAGTTTCCAATACACCCTTATGATGTTGTAGAGTAGCACATCACATAAATAGATGGAGCTTTCTTGTATCATATATGGATATTTTGCTTATTCCATTATGCAACACTATGGATCCTAGATAGTGTTTTCTATACTATTATGAGACAGTTTATCTAATTTTATTTCCACTTTGTATAAACTCTATTACTATATTGTATAACCCTGTGGTTTTGTACCCTGATATTTGGTTCGCTTAGTTATTACCGTCTCTTCTATTTTATATACCCGTGATGTATATTATATTTTACTCCATGCGTTATGAGATATACGATAGGTTTTATGATTGGTTTTCTTTTCTTTTGCCCTTGACTATCATCTTACATTGCCTGGGCACTTCAGCAGCACACTATTTAATTATATTGGGTCCCGGTGGTGTAGAGTGGTCGTCACATTTGGTATTAGAGCTTATGTTACACAATTAACCTTAATTGATGTCGTGGTCCAGGAGAGATAGGAAAGGATTCATCACCTTAGATTGGATCATGATTGTGTGTGTGTACACACGAGAGAGTGCTGATTTCAACAGGAAGACATGTAGGTCTTCGAGTATGTTGCTGAGTTCAATGCTTGGTCGAAGTGTGGGATGTCCCTCATCGATAATCCATTAAGGAAGAATGATAAATTTCTTATGGGTTTGGATGATTATCTAGAGAAGAAGTTGGTGAGTTATATTGATGAGCCATTTGAGAAACTTGTCGAGAAAGCTCTTCACCAGAAGAGTTTGTACACTAAGTCCAAAACAGTCAGCTACCGTGGTTAAGGAACATCCATAACCACTACAAGGTGGTGGATTTAAGAAGAAATGGAATGGTAAGATAAAGCAGTCTTAGGGTAAGAACGCTAAGAAGAAGGCTAAGTGGGATCATGTCTATTATGGTTATGTGATGTGCAAGTAGATGTGCACATATATACATCCACATTCTATCTATTTTATTTAAGTGAATGTTATATTTGGACATTTTAACATGTTTAAACCAAAATTCAATTATTTTTAAATCATCGTATATTCATCTTCATATCGGGGCAAAATGATCATTTTTGTGCATGTGTCAATTTGAGAATTTTTACTTGGACATTTTTTATGATTTTTATAGGAATTTGGATGCATATGGAAGAGGGTTTCCTGAAGATATATGCATGCACAAGAGAATACAAAGGAATGAAGAAGGAAATAATTCAAACTCATGATCATGGAGTACCCCACCCACTTACCTGAATCTACAATTAGAAGCTAATGGACAACTAAGTGGAGGTTAAAGCTTCATGCATATTTGATAATGGATTAATTAGAGGAATAATGGTTACTTGGTGGCCACACTTACTAAAGGGCATTTCGGGAAGCACCCTAAAAAGTGAATTAGGGTTTTATGCATGTATAAATTTCCCACTTATGTAGATGTAGATATCTTCTTACTCTTTCAAAATTAGTTAGGAAATTAAAATTCAAGTTGTATCTATGTTTCATGAAATAAAAATGGCTTCCTAGCATCTTTCTCTTTGCTTTTCTACTTGTTCTCATTTACTTTTATGTTCATTTTTATTTCTATGCTCTCTTTAATTTCATATTTGTAGCTTAGAATTACATTTATGAAATTAGTTTCATGTTATTTCATGCAAGTAGTTAATGTCCTTTCCTTTAATTAGTTTTTACTTCCTTTTGCTTTTAATATTGAAATTTACATGTGTTGATATGATAACACAAATGAGTAGGTAAACCCCTTCAATTTAGGGGTAATGTAGCTCTGTAACTTTATGTAAATTCAATATTTCTATGATTTATGGTCCTTTTTATTTGTGCTTCATGAAAGTGGATGTTGATGTAAGTTTATACAAGTGGGTTTAATAGCTTATGTTGCATACGCAAATGAGCTATTCTTACTCAACATAAACATAAATTACATAATCATTTGCTAATTGGTTTTTGATTTTGAAATGAAAGTAACAACAAAATTTGATGATCTATATCACTAATTACAATAGTAAACAGATCATACTTAAAATAGCTTTTGCTTCGACTTCATTTTCATGAGAATTGATAAGTGGATTACTTGTTGTATTATAGTTTGTTGGTTTAAGTTATGTTAATTAATAATGTAAATGAAACACACTTATGATAAATGCAACAATTATTTCACTTAATATCAAAAATAGAGATAATACATTATTTGTTTGTTGATTTACAAAAAAATGAGAGTGGATTTGCCTCTAAATTGTTCTCTAATCTCGTAGGTTTTAATCTCATTTTCATTCTAGTTTTAGATTCATTTTTTTTGTAGTTAACACTCTTCTCTCATTTCGGTCTAATTTGATTGATTAAAATTTTTGAAATCTTAAAAAATTCCCTACGGATCGACCCGTACTCGCCACATACTAACAACTGCACGTCGTGCACTTGCGGTTAATTTTTGTTTCAAAATTTGTCGATGGTTTTCTAATTTGGTAGAAATTCCATTGTTAAACATTATGGAGACAATAATTAATTGATTAGAGACTACAAAGTTGATGGAAAACGAAGAAGTTCTACAACTATGGAAGTTCGGACATATGCAGAAGAATTTCCTAGAACCAGCATAGTAGAAGCAGGATGTGAAGGAGTATGCTTTGGATGTTATCCCGCGTCGAGTGCTCCCTTGGCAAAAGAGAAGGGGAAGAGTATCACTATCCAAGGTATGCTTTTATTTATGGCATTTCCATATGTGTTTTGTCTGATATGGGGCATCACATTCCTTTATATTTAGTGATCTAGTGGATAAATCGGGATTGAAGCCTAAAATAGTTAACCAACCTTTGATTGTGACAAACCTTGTTGGAGGTTCCACTAGCCTGTGTATGGTTTGTCCTGGTTTGGTCTTATCGAGCATGGATACTCTTTATTAGTGATTGATTTGTTTTGAATTTCTTTGGGTTTGGTATTACTTTAGGGATGGTTAGGCTGAAGAAGTATGCGGTGGGTGTGCATTGCGAGAAGTAACTGGTGACGATTGGGGCTGTAGAGCAGAGAGTGGTGATTGGAGGCCTAACAAATGATGAGGTTATGGTTAGCTTTCTATATTCACTCGAGGTTCCATAGGATGAGTTGTGATCTAATGCTTATCATGAGAGAGTATCCGGATGTGTTTGGGGAGATGATCGGATTATCGCCGCATCAACGGATTGGGTTTCGTATAGACTTAGTAAAGGATGTCAGACCGATAGTTATGCCTTCGTAGCATATGGCACCCAAAGGGTGGAAGAAGTTGGAAGTCCATGTGAATGATCGGTTGAACGAGGGTTCATTCATAGGAGCATATCTGAGTAGGGTGCACCTATAGCATTCGCCACTAAGGCAAAAGGCTCTCTGAGGTTGTGTTGAATAAAGTGATGAGGAAGAAAAAGTATCCACTCCTGCATATTGATGACTTGTTCGAACAGCTCCATATTACAAAGGTGTTATCCCAATTGGATTTGACGATGAGATGTCACCGGATGGGAGCAGTGAAGGAATGCCAATTACCATGTTCTGTACGCCATCTGGCTTCTATAAGTGGTTGGTTATGCCGTTTGGGCTAAACAATGCTCTGACATACTTTGTTAATCTCATGAACTGCATCTTTAGAGATTAGTTAAACAAATTTGTACTTATGTTCATGGATGATATTCTATTATATTCTAGGGCAGACAAGGAACATAAGATGCACTTGGGGATTGTGCTTGAAGTGTTAAGAAAGCACATGTTGAGGGTGAAGTTTTCGAAGTGCCATTTCTGGATAAGGGAAGTGAGATTACAGGGTTATTTCATCCCTAAGCAGGGCACTACAGTTGATCTTGCCATGATGGCAGTGGTTTTGGATTTGAACAAACCAAAACACTATGGACGCAATGAGTTTCCTAGGATTGAAGGCTATTAAAGACATTTTCTCAAGGACTTCTCGTAGGTAGCAGCGCCATTGACCAAATTTGACGAGGAAGAATCAAGCTTTTATTAGAGACGCAAAGTATGAGCATGCATTTGTAAGCGTAAAGGAGAGGTTGATGAGTGTACTAGTATTGACTTTCTAAGTGGGAATGAAGAGCTGATAATATACATAAATGCCTATGGTACAAGATTAGGTGTGGTATTAATGCAGAGGGGAAAAGTTGTCGTCTGCGCTAGTCGACAGCTAAAACCACACGAGAGGAAGTATCTAACCCATGATTTGGAATTGGTGGTGATAGTTTTTGCTTTGAAGATTTGGAGGCACTATCTATTAGGAGAAAGGTTCGAGCTATCCACAGAGCACAAATCCTTGGAGTACCTTTTCTCCTAGAAGGACCTCAACATTCGTCAACAACGATGGTTGGAATTCTTGGCCTTCTATGATTTAGCATTTCCTATACGCTTGTAAGGGGAAGGTATTCACAATGCATTGAGTAGAAGACATGCCAATTTAGGAGCAATGTTCCTGAAGTGGAAGTAGTTGGAGTACATTGTTGGCTATGACATCAGTCCTCATTGCGAGTTAGAGCCAGAGATGTTGCAAGATTGACAGTCAGACCCACTTTGATGGAGCGGATCAGTACTAGTCAGAGGAGAGTTGCTAGAAAATCTAAGATCATGGCAAAAATAGAAGAAGGAGTAGGTCTGAAGAGATGAAGCTGTGCAGACTCGATCAAGATGGTTGGATCCATAAGGTAGGAAATTGTTTGTTCTCGATTTTGATGGATTACGGAATAGAGTGCTATGAGAGTGCCACCATTCTAGGTTGATTATAGATCCAGAGGTAATAAGATGTACCATGATATGAAGCAGACCTATTATTGGGAAGGGATAAAGAAGGACACCAGGACATTTATTTCAAAGTTTTTGAACTACTAGTTGATGAAGGTAGAGCATAAGAAGCCAAGTGGATTGCTATAACCACTAGAAGTTCCCCAGTGGAATTGAGAACAATTATCGATGGATTTTATTGACGGACTACTGAGAACTCGAGCAGGGCCTGACGATGCTTTATTGACGAAGAGTGTTGGATTTATATCCGTCAAGTCAAGTAGATTGGAAGCCAAATTGGCTGAGTTGTATGTGAAGTAGGTTATACGATTCCATGGTGTGCCAAAAAGCATTATGAGTGACCAAGAGCCTTATTCAATAGTGGGTTCTAGAATAGCTTAGTGGAGGCATTGGGGACCGAGCTATATCTTAGTGTAGCTTATCACCCACAAACTGATGGGCAGACCTAAGGGTGAATCGTATACTAGAGAATCTTCTACGAGCTTATATTCTCAATTTCAAAGGCTCGGGGAACGATCATTTGCATTTGGTGTAGTTCACATACAATAATAGCTATTAGTCTACTACCGGCATGGCACCTTATGAGGCATTGTATGGCTGATCATGTAACACTCATTCATGTTGGTGGGAAGCGAACGAGAAACTAATACTTAGGCCAAATATGATTCGGGAAACCTCAGAGAAGATTGAGATCATTCAGAAATGAATGAAAGCTGCTTAGGATAGGCAAAAGAGCTACGCCGATAAAAAACGTAGAGATTTGGAGCTCTCTATCGGTGATATGGTGTCTTTGAATTTTTCTCCATTAAATAATGTTGTTTGATTCGATAGTAAGAGGAAGTTGGCGCCGTGATTTGTAAGTCTTTTCCCGATAGTGGAGAGGATTGAGAACCTAGCATATAGGATCGACTTACCTCAGAAGATGGCAGACGTGCACAACGTCTTCCATGTTTCTCTTTTGTAGAAGTTTATGCACGATAAGCATGAAGATTGCAATGCATCAACTTGATGATATCAGGATTGAATCAGAAGCTTCGAAACCTCATTGGCAGGTTGGTATAATAGGACCCGATACGAAACAGCTTAGGAGAAAGACAGTGGAGTTAGTGAAGGTTCAATGGGGCAAAAGTGAAGAATATTACATGTGGAAAATTGAGGAGAGTGTGAAGTTTACATTTTCGAAGCTGTTTGCAAGGTAAAGCCCACTATTTATCATACTTAATTTCGTTTTGAAATCATTTAAGATAGTTTAGTATCACGCATGCTGGGGTAGGTTTATCCATACTATTGATTTGCACGGTTGCTATTTTGTTATGTTTGATGGTTTCATATGATTGTTGGGCAAGCTAAGTAACTATGGTTGACTATTCTTTGATTTATTTGGAGATTTTAGGGGTGAATTCCTAAAAAAAGGGATAGTGTAACGACCCATATTTTATATGTCGGATGATCGTAAAATATTATTATTTAATCCATATCAGGTCGTATGACTCTTAAATTTTACGAAATGGCTACTAGGATATTTTCCACATCTATAATTTTTACCAAACTTCTATTTGACCATTTTGACCCTAAAAAGACTTTAGGGACTATAACTTTTGATAGGAGTGGAGTTAGGGTCTCATACTACTTCCATTGCTTCAAGATGGTGATTTCTCATTCCATAGAGCAATGAAAATGGTAAAAAGGTCTTTTTGTTTGAAAGTTAAGGCTGTTTTAAATTTTGACTACTGCTGGCCAGAATTTGTGGGAAACTAATTAGGTCCAAACCTAAGCCCATTAGCTAATTTCGTGATTTTCACCTAATTAAGGTTGATGGGACATCTAAAATCACATTTTTCCACTTCCCAACACAATCCTGAACCCCCATTAAATTTAATTGTATAAAAGGCTTACCTTTTTCATACCAATCTTAGCATATATCATCATTAGAGGGGTAATCAACATAGAGGGATTGAAGATTACCATTTTTGGTTGATTTGAATTCTTTCTCCTTGCTATCCATTTCACATCTAGAGAACATTTTGGTACTTTAGGTATTTAGTGAGTGGTTCTTTACCTCCTAGTATCCTATGCACATTCATAAAGTGAAACTAGATGATTTTAACTTGATTTTAACTTGATTTCTAACCTTAATTGCATCTTTAAAATTGTTTATGGCCAAAATTAGAAGGATCATATTTGGGTTCAAGTGATTTTGCAACCCCTTTTGATCATATTGACATGCTAATGTAAAAATTAGATCCAGGATAGGACTTGTATAGTTATCATGTTTTTATGAATTGCATGTATGTATGGATGTATACGGATATTTCATATTTGTATGTTGGACTTTGATATGGTTTGTTAATCCTTTTAGGTAGTTAGGAAAGAGGTCATCGAATTGGGCAAATTGAAAGAAAATTGATCGGAATTGGATAAGACTTGGAGGAGGAGCCTTGGATTGATGGAAGAGCCTATAGTTCAAGTCGTACCAAAATTGTGTTGGGTGATTTAACTTGCGATGAGTAGAAGTGGCCGGTGGAAAATTCTATTCGATGAAATTCACTTAGGTTGTGCTTCGAGCTTGTTTAGGAAAAAGCCAGAGTGCTTCGAGTCGAGCCTGGAGTTGGCAAATGAGAGGTGTAACGACCCGCCAATTTATCACTTTGATAAATTGTATTTATTATTAAATTTATGCAAATAAAAGGATGATAATACGGATAATATTATTTTAAACGATAATAAGTCATAGTAATCTTATTTTGAATAAATATTCTCCATAAAATTTATATAAACAAAATGATATTGTATTTAAATAAAGATTTATGAATTTAAATTAAGATTTAATGATTTAATAATTATTTTAATTATCCAAATAATTATTTTCAATGATGATAATTCATTTTGAATAGTTATAAAGTGATAATGAATCTTTTATAATAGTTTTATAAAGATATATATTTGATTTGAAAATATAAGGAAAAATCGATAGCACTTAATAGGTATAATGGCAATTTTTGTAAATAATATATAATGTTAATTTATATGGTGTTATAATTCAAATGTGATCATTTTAATTAGTTTAAAATGATGAGAAAAATTAGTTTTGAATTTTTCTTGCAAATATATGTACGTTAATAAATAAGTGAAAATGTGACTAATTATCGGTTCTCCGGATTTCAACGATTTAACAAACAAAAGTTTTTCGAAGACGTTCAAAGTGTTATGCACCTACATGTACATACATACATACACATATATATATATATATATGTTACATACACATGATAACATGCACATACATACATAAAAACACACACACAGATGTGTGTGTGTGTGTGTCTATATATATATATATATTACAAAAATGATTTAATAATTCCTAAGCTTAACCTTTAAGTAACTATAAAGAAAACATCACTTCATTGTACCACACCATCACCTCACATCAACCATCACATGGCTTTGAGGGGGTGAGCCTTGCGCTACGGACTAGGGGAAGGGTGTGGGCTAGGGGTATTTAGGTAATTACGCAATTGAGTATTTTATTTTAAGGTTTTTCCTGTAAATACCACCCATTTTCTCATAAATTCCTGATAGCATTAATCTTCTTCTTCCTTTTCTTTTCAAGCTTTCTAAGAGCCTCTTTAATGGCTTCTTATTCATAAAAAAAATATTTTATAAAAATTAGAAAAAATATAACAAATAAAAAGAGAAAAAGTATATACTACTTATAATATCAATCCATTTCAGAACTAGTCCGAAACACCTCCTCTTCAGTTCCAAAACTCACGGCCACAACCCACAATACCCTTGGCTGTGAGCACCATCACCATCAAGGCAAGGCCGAGCTCTCTCTTAGGTCGTACACTTGGTTTCGTTTACTTTGGTTTGATCGTAGCAGAGCTATAGCCGATTTTATACTGGCTTGAAGGGAAAAATGAAAGTGAGAATCCTAAACTATTATATTGTACATTGAATTATGATATGATGTTAGCAAATGGATATTTAATATGCTTTGATCATCATGGTTGTATTGATTCATTTGAAAGTTGAATATGTATGCAAGTTATGGAAATACACACAAAGGAAATCACTTTCCTTTATTTAATGAATTGGTATATAGGTAACGTTAAACCTCTTTAAAAAGGGTTTACAATGAGTTTGAAATGTTTTATAAACACTGAAAAGCATTTTGGTGAAGTTCGAAAAAAAATTAGTTAAAAATAGGAGCGTCACGTAATGGCAGTTCGCGATTTTGTGCCATAAAAGTTCAGTGGAAATCGCCGTAAAAGTCAAGTGAGTGTATAGAATGGAATTTAGCTTGGAATTCTTCGAGATGACAATTTTTCGAGCTATTATATCCATATTTTTGCAACGAAGAAAGAACGAGATTTCGATGAGAAGATTTTGAGATATGAGTAAAACAAGCTTTTTGAAAAATCGTGGTTTTGCAGTTCGGGATCCAAAATTGAATTTCTTAGAAAATGTTGTTTAAAATTGTTTAAAAATATGGAATAAATCTTATAAATCTTTTAAAATGTTTAAAAAGTGATTTGAGTAATAAAAATGAATTTTCAAATAATAAAAAGTCGTTTTGATCAATATAGCTTAAAGAGCACTTTTTGTAGCACTTTCCGTAGCACTTTTCTATAACCTTTGAAACATAGCTTTAAACTTAAAAATTATTTTCCAAAACATTTATAAATGCGTTCTAATGGATAGTTAAGTGTTTTAATAATGATTTGTGGTTTTTATAGTTTATTTAAAAGAGTTTAAATAAATGATTTAAAGAAAGGTATTATAAATAAAGTGGTTAAAGCTTAGCTCTAAAAGCCGAGGAGTAAGTTAGATTTTTCTATTCATGAGATCCAATTTTGAGGTGCTTAAAATAAGGAGATGTTCTTGAGAAACTAGTGCCCTAGCTTACCTGGCCTCTTCCTTGGGCGAGGGATATATAAAGTCGAAATGTTGGAAACGAGTTAAGCATAAAAGATTAAAATTTTAAACTTTGATTGTATAGAGATGTTCTTCTTACACTCTGTGTTAAAGCCCGAAGAGGTAACTCGTACTATTCGTCGAATAGTAAAAGATGATTTCAACGTTATTCTGCCCATAGTATTTATATCGGAATTGATATTGAGTATAATTAGATGCTTTCTATAGATTCTGCTCACTTAATATTTACTGGTTTTGGATTAACATCCTAGATAACATGGTTTTAACTCAATCAATATTATGATTGTTGAATTAAGAAATCATTACTAAGATTTAAATGAAATGATTTGGAAATGTTTTCCTAAGTGAAAAATGAAATGATTTCAATTTATTCAAAATTTTAGAATGGAATTGTAAGTAATTAAAGGATGAGATAAGAGAGGTTTAATGATTTCGTATATACTGAAAAGAATGTCTTAGAACTATATATCTCTAGGAGAGATATTGATAAAAAGAATTTAATCAATTAAAGAATGATTCCCTATTCACAGAACCACTTCGAAGGAATCGATGTTGGATCTAGGGTAATTCATATCTGAAATCCACTTCAAACCAATGTATGCGTTTGAAAAATAAAGACATGACAAAGAAAATGAAGGATGAAGACCGAGGATTTTCGGAGTGAAAGGACTACTTATTGATAATTCTGGTTAGCTCCCAAATACTAAAGTAGCAGTGGTCCTTTCATCTCTGAACTCTTTGGGATACAAGGACTTCTCGCTACTAATCCTAGGGTTAATTCCTAACAGGATGTGCTAGGAGGGTGCTTTTGGCTTCGTTTAGTCCCAGAACGAACTTGTATGGAGGAATCTCTTACATTGCATTCTTGATATTTCATCATTGAATTTTATAACATACACCTTTTTGGTGGCGGAGAAGGCAACTTCTCTTAGCTTAACACCCTTCTCTGAGACGTATGAGCTCGGAGGTTGTATGTTTATGGAAGTGAATAGTGATCGATGGAATGGCGATGTGGCACTGAAAGTGAAATGTGCAAAGTAAAAGGCAATCGTTACTTCTAGCCTTACACTCGGAAATAGCTGAAACAGGGTAGATGCAGCAAGGCTATGTGGTTTGCAGCCATTAGGATATGATCATTCCCTTCTAGATATATTTCTACCCGCTATGACATTTTGGTTTAAACTATTATGGATGTATGCTGTGAGGGCCCTTGGATGGGTCGATAATGACAAGGGTAATGACATATTCGGTACTATCAAATGAGAAGGGTAGGTCGGTCTTGTGTTGGTAGAGGGTAGATGTCATGTGCCTCGGTACATTCCTGTAGAAATGTACTGCTAGATGGTAGTCCCTTCACTTGGTCATTTGTATGGAAATCCATTCTCCAACAAAAGCCTACGGTTTCGTTTTAGAACCTAGTATGTTAGAAATTAAGAATGATAACAATTTCGGCTAAGATTAATAAGGTTACTTGCAAATGTTTTCAAAGATATATCATTAAAAATAATATCAAGTGATTTTGCGTAATGATGATTTGGTTATCATAAGGTAAACACTCGTTCTGTGTTTATGTGTGTCGTGGTCTTATGAGATACCTTTTTGGTTTCAAAATGCGTATTTTGTGTTCTCACACCAGTCCCATGACTGACCCGGTGTTTATTTCCTTTTTCTTAAACTCTAGGTGCCCTAATTTTCCTAGGCAGCCTAGTAGTCAGTTTTAGTTTAGAGGAAATCTGGATGGAGCTCAAAGCATGGAGTCGGAAGAATTTTCTGAAGATTTTGGTCTATTTCCACCATACTCTTTTACTATAGTATTCCGCAAATGTAAGGACATGGATTTATAACTATTCATATTTTTAACCCTGATAAATGTATTTTAATTTCTGCTTTAAAGTTTATGTTGAAATAACATATGTGAGATTCTATTATGTCTCTATTTTTCTTTCTTACCCTTGAGAATTCGCTTCTTCGGCACTTGGACTACGGCATGTGAATACCGAGGATGTATAAGTGTCGATTTTCCAGAGTCGAAGAAATGGGTCCTCACAACGTGGTATTAGAGGTTAGGGTGAGCGATAACCTGAGCCCAATAGGGGTAAAAGACTCGTCAGAATAGGGTTAGTAATACCCGAGGAAGAGTAACCCATTAGAGGTAGGGTAAGTAACGCCCCAGAATGAGTTTGAGAGTATGTATATGTATATGAGCGTGTCTTTGTTAATAAAATATACGAATGAATTTGGTTTTACTTGAAAGAAATCATTTTACCTAAAAGAATATATATGTATTTGAAGAGGAAAGAATATTTTGGTAAAATTTTCAAAGAGTTTTTTAAATAATAAACATTTTGTACAAATAATCTTGAATGCCTTCTTTAGACATAAATCTCGAAACATTTTCTAAGTATTGACCAAACCTCCCTACCAAAAAATACGCTAGCAATTAACTACTACTTATATCTAAAAGTATAATTGTTTGCCTTTTAAAAACCATATGGGGGAAATTATGTGGAAGGGGAATCCTCTAGAGCGAGATGGGGCAAGAATGATAGTCTCATTATTCTCTCTAGCAACGAAGAGGAGCGACCAAAATATCCACTTATCAATGGTGGGTTTCCAATTGAAGGAGAATATGCCACATAAACTCGAAGGGCTGAAGATGGATACCCTATGGCTGGAATGCTTGTACCGTGCCCAGCTCCATAAGTAATTATGATCTCTAGCAACGAGGATCCTGGATAGGTCTCGACGGGAAATTGGATGACAGATCCCGCTAGTTCCAATTTGGAACCAATAGGAGAGATTGAGCCAATGGAAGAAGAATCAAAGCTCATGGAATAGGAAATAGAGCCCATAAAGGAAGAATCAGAGCCGATGGAAGACCCTGATGATGTCATATCAAGCGAATGTAGCGATGTAGTATAGGATATGGACGGGGAACGTTTCATATGGCGGGAGGGATCATCCAGTTCATACATAAACTAGAACGAGATAGAAAAAAACAACGAAGAAGCAATAGAAGAAGAAGAGGAGGAGAGGGTCGAAGAATTTGAGAACCCTTGGGAGGAAAACGTGCAATGATTGGAGGAGTTTGAAGAGGTAGGAGTCATTCCTGGAATACAAGTCAGCATGGTATTTGTCCCATGGAACCAACCATGGCTACTGGAAATGGGAGAGGTACGGGAGGAAGATGGCAATGAGGCCGACGAAAAGCTAGACAGTGATAAAGAAGGAGAAGGTGAAGTGATGGTTGACCTGGGATGTTGGATTCCACCATTATCTTCGGACTCGGAAAAATAGGAGTAACTTTTGAGGAATTAAGGATAATTCTAGTATGTATGAGTATGGATGGGATGTTTATTTTTGATTTGGTGTTTTGAATTGTATTAGAGTATGGAAAGAAGGGGAATTTTTCTTTTTGGACCCAAACTTAAAAAAAATTAAATAATGTAAGCATGTGAGAATTCATAATATGATGTTGTCCTAACTTCTCATTTGTACCGAACTTTAAAATAAATATTTAAATTTATTAGTGAATGGTTTTGGGTTCGTAGTAAATGACGTTTTAGCAACATTTTTTTAAAACCCTTGAACGTCACTTTGGAAGAAATCTTAAAGATATATTTAAATCTCTAATAATGGGATTTTAAAGATAATGACAAATATTGGATTCTTTTATATAAAGATAGAAACGTTATAAGTTCAAATTTATAAAAGAAAAGGAGTTTATTATAACAATGTTTTGGTAACAATTGTTTTAATCTCTTTGATTATTTAAAAGTAAGTAAAACTTGTTAAGTAAATTATGAAGATACTTAAAACAATTAAGTAAGTATATGAATACTTTTATATATCGAAACTTTAAAAGTAAAGGAATAAATATATATATAGAAATTTTTAACTGATAAAGGAAGTTTTCGCATTTGATATTGGTGTAAAGAAGCTTATAGTGATTTATCAATTTAATGAATTATTATTTTTCCAAAAAACAACTAAGATATGTATAGAAATGTATTATAATAAGAATATATTTTTCATTTGAAAAGAAATGTTTCCTTTAAGTAGAAATATTTGGAAATAAAATGTAAAATGGTTATGTCTAAAGAAGTATCTTTATAAAAAAGTTCGAATAAAAGATGAAAGTTTAATGAATTATTTTCATAAGAATTTTGGAAAGGTTAATAAATACATATGAAGTATGTGGATTATTTCATCAAATGATTTAATCTAAGGTTCGAGTATAGAATTTTGACGTGTTTGACACTTATCCGAAAAAGGATCACTCGATTTTTGACGACGGACATTGATGAGGGTTGGTGGTTAGATACTTGAGCTTTCTATCATAGTTGAGAGCTATGCAAGGAAAATTAACGTTCTGATTAGGAAGTCTAGTCAGCGTCCGCACTAAAGGATCGGGGGATCAATACTAATTCAGAAGTAAAGTTATGGATTTGCATAGAAGACGAATCGAATATTGCGTACGAGTAAACATATACATCGTACGATTTTATATATATATATATAAATAAATAAATATTTTGGGCAAAACCTTTGGGTTTTTGTTTTGGGTAATTTCGAGGATGAAATTCTTTTAAGAGGGAGGAGTCTGTAACGACCTACCAATTTATCAATTTGATAAATTGTATTTATTTTTAAATATATACAAATAAAAGGATGATAATACAGATAATATTGTTTCAAGTGATAATAAGTTTTAGTAATCTTATTTTGAATAAATATTTTCCTTGAAATTTATATCGATAAAATGACATTGTATTTAAATAAAGATTCATGAATTTAAATTAAGAATTAATGATTTAATAATTACTTTAGTTATCCAAATAATTATTTTAAATGATGATAATTCATTTTGAATAGTTATAAGGTGATAATGAATCATTTATAATAGTTTTACAAAAAAAATTATTTGATTTGAAAATATAAGGAAAAATTGATAACGCTTTATCGGTATAATGGCAATTTTTGTAAATAGTTTCTAGTATTAATTTATATGGTGTTATAATTAAAATTTGATCATTTTAATTAGTTGAACATGGTAAGAAATTTACTTTAGAATTTTGTTTACACATATATGTACGTTAATAAATAAGTGAAAATATGACCGATAATCGGTTCTCTAGATTTCAATGATTTAACGAACAAAAATGGTACGAAGACGTTCAAAGTGTTATGCACCTATATGTACATACATATATATGTCACATACACATGATAACATGCACATACATACATAAATACATATATATAAATATTAACAAAATGATTTAATAATTCCTAAGCTTAACCTTTAAGTAACCATAAAGCAAACATCACTTTATTGTACCATTCCATCACCTCACATCAACCATCACATGGCTTTGGAGGAGGGAGCTGTGCGCTAGGGGCTAGGGGAGGGGTATGGGATGGGGTATTTAGGTAATTATGCAATTAAATATTTTATTCCAAGGTTTTTCCTATTAATACCACCCCTTTTCTCACAAATTCCTAATACCATTCGCCTTCTTCTTCCTCTTATTTTCAAGCTTTCGAAGAGCCTCTTTAATGGCTTTTTATTCGTAAAAATAATATTTTATAGAAGTTAGTAAAAATATAAAAAATAAAAGAGAAAAAAGTATATGCTAGCTTATAATATCAATCTACTTCAAAACTAGTCCGAAACACCTCCTCTTTACTTACCAAAACCATGGCCACCACCCACCATTCCCTTGGCTGAGCGCCATCACCATCAAGGCTAGGCCAAGCTCTCTCTAAAGTCGTGCTTGGTTTCTTTTGCTTTTGTTTGATTGTAGCAGAGCAATAGCCGATTTTCTATTAGCTCGAAGAGAAAATGAAGGTAAGAACTCCTAAATTATTATATTATATATTGAATGATGATATGATGCTTGCAAATGGATTTTTAATATGCTTTGATCATCAAGTTTGGATTGTTTCAAATGGATGTTGAATATATATGCAAGTCATGGAAATACAAGGCAATAAGAACAAAGGAAATCACTCTCCCTTATTTAATTAATGGGTATATATGGAATGTTAAACCTCTTTAAAAAGAGTTTAGAATGGGTTTCAAATGTTTAATAAACACTGAAAAATGTTTCGGTGAAGTTTGAAAAAAATGGAAAATTTAGTTAAAAATAGACGCGTCGCGTAACAGCAATTCACGATTTCATACCACAAAAGTCAAATTAGTATATAGATTGGAGTTTAGCTAAAAATTCTTCGAGATAAGAACTTTTCGAACTATTACATCCATATTTTTCCAATGAAGAAAGAAAATTGAGATTTCGGTGAGCAGATTTGAGATATGAGTAAACCAAGCTTTTTGAAAAATCGCGGTTTTGTAGATTGGGATCCAAAACTGTTAGGAAATGATGTTTAAAATTATTTTAAAATGTGGAATAAATCTTATAATTCTTCCAAAATATTTTAAAAGTTATTTTAGTAATAAAAATGAATTTTCAAATAAAAAAAGTCATTTTGATCAATATAGCTTAAAAAACACTTTTTACAGCACTTTTTGCAGCACTTTTCTATAACCTTTCAAATATAGTTTTAAACTTAACAATTCTTTTCCAAACCATTTATAAATGTTCTCAAATGGATAATTAAGTGTTTTAATAATGATTTGGGGTTATATAGTTTATTTAAAAGAGTTTAAATTAATGATTTAAGAAAAGCTATTATAACTAAAGTGGTTTAACCTTAGCTCTAAAAGCCAACGAGTAGATTGGATTTTTCTATTCGTGAGATTTGGATGTGAGGTGCTTAAACTAAGGAGAATTTCAGGAGCAATCAATGTCTTGGCTCACCTGCCCTCTTCCCTAGGCAAGGGATAGATATAGTCGAAATGTCGGAAACGAGTTAAGTATAAAAGATTTAAATTTTCAACTTTGATTGAATAGAGATGATCTTCTTATACTCGGTGTTAAAGTCTGAAGAAGGAACTCATACTATTCGTGGAATTTAAAAGGTGATGTCATCATTATTCTGCCCATATATTTATATGGGAATTGATATTGAGTAGAATTAGATGATTTCTATAGATTCTGCTCATTTAGTATTTACTGGTTTTGGATTAAAATCCTAGATAACATGGTTTTAACTCAATCAAAATTATGATTTTTGAATTAAGAAATCATTATGAAGATTTAAATGAAATGATTCGGAAATATTTTCCTAAACGAAAAGTTAAATGATTTCGAATTATTCCAAATTTAAAAAGGGGTTATAAGTAATCAAAGGATGTGATAAGAGAGGTTTAATGATTCCACATATACCAGAAAGAATGTATTTGAAATATATATCTACAGGAGAGATTTTGATAATAAGAAATTAATCAATTACCTATTCACAGAACCTCTTTTTATCGATGATTGGTTCAAAGGAAGCGGGGTCAGATCCGGGGCAACTCCTATTCGAAATCAACTTCGAACCCATGGATGCATTCAAAAAATAAAGACTTGACAAAGAAAATAAAGGATGAAGACCAAGGATTTTTAGGGTGAAAGGACTTCTTGTTGATAATTCGAGTTAGCTTCCAAATACTAAAATAGAAATGATCCCTTCATTTATGAAACTCTTTGGGTTACAAGGACTTCTCGCTACTAAGCCTAAGGTTAATTCCTAACATGATGTGGTAGGAGGGTGCATATGGTTTCGTTCGGTCCCAGAACGAACTTGTATGGAGGGATGTCTGACATCGCATTCTTGAGATTTCATCATTGACTATAAACATAAATCTATTTGGTGGCGGAGAAGGCGACTTCTCTTAGCTTCACACCCTTCTCTGAGACATATGAGCTTGAAGGTTGTATGTTTATGGAAGTCAATAGTGATCGATGGTATGGCGATGTGGCACTGAAAGTGAAATGTGCAAAGTAAAAGGTTATCATTACCATAAGCCTCACACCCGAAAATGGTCAAAACAGAGTAGATGCAGCAAGGCTATGTGGTTGGCAACCATTAGGATATGATCATCCACTTCTAGATATATTTCTACCTGTTATGACGTTCGGGTTTAAATTATTGTGAGTGTATGCTATGAGGGCCCTCGGATAGGTGGGTAAAGACCAGGGTGATGACATATTAGGTACTATCTAGTGAGAAAGGTAGGTCGGTCTTGTGTTGGTAGTAGGCAGATGTTCTGTGCCTTGGTACATTTCTTTTGAAATGTACTGCCGGAAGATAATCCCTTCACTCATTTGTATAGAAATCCATTCTCTAATAAGAGCCTGCCATTTTTTTGTAGAACCTAGTATGTTGGTATTTAATGATGGTAACAATTTCGGCTATGATTGATAAGTTTACTTGCAAATGTCTTCAAAGATATGTCATTAAAAATAGTATCAAGTGATTTTACATAATAATGATTTGGTTATCATAAGGCAAACACCCGTTCCGTGTTTAGTGTGGCGTGGTCTTATGAGATACCTTTTTGGTTTTCAAAATGCGTATTTTGAGTTATCACACTAGTCCCATGACTGACCCGGAGTTTATTTTCCTTTTCTTTAAACTCCGGGTGTCCTAATTTTCCCAGAAAGCCTAGTTGTTAGGTTTATTCTAGAAGAAATCTGGACGGAGCTCGCAGCATGGAGTTATAAGATTTTCTAAAGATTTTGGTTCGCCACACTCTTGTACTATAGTATTTCGCAACTGTAAGGACGGTGATTTATAACTGTCCATGTTTTTAACTCTGATAAATGTATTTTAATTTCTGCTGTAAAGTTTTTATTTAAATGACATATATAAGATTATGTTTTGTCTCTATTTTTTTTCTTACCTTTGAGATTCCTCTTATCCAGTACTTGGATTTACGGCACATGAATACTGAGGATGTATTAGTGTCGATTTTCGAGAGTCGAAGAAGCGGGTCTTCACAAGAGGGGTTCCACAAGCCAAAAGCCAAAAATTTGGCTAAGTGGTGAGGCAGCTACCTAGTAGTTTACCAAGCGGTGGTGGGAGTCTAGTGACTTGGAAGTTGAATCATTGAAGGAAAGGAGCTTCACGAAAAAAGATTGACCCAAAATGGTAAAGTACAAAACTCGGCACTAAGAAGATTGGATCTTTATTGACTTGTCTATTTTGATCAGGCCAGAGTGAAAATTTTAGGAGGTGAAGTGTAGGCTCTCCGGGTCGTGTTGAAGGTGTTTGTTTGTTTGCTTGAGGACCGACGACAATGTAATAGCATGATGATAGCTTTGGGACTTCAATGATGGTAACTCGATGGTGAATAAAGTTTGGTTTCGATAATGGTAGCTCAATGATGAAAGGAGAAGAGAACGATTATCCATAAAAGGATGGGTTTTATGAAGGGTGACCCATGGATCGGATGTTAAATGGTCCTATCGTGGAATGAAGGAATGGTGAATGGTTCTTTGAAGATAATGGAAAATAGATGGAGTAGTGAAAGGATTCAAATACGTGTGCTAAGAGATCATTGATACTCGAAGTGTTCTCTGATTTACTCGTAAGCAAAGGTATTGTGAATGCACTCATAGGTACTTTGTTTGGTTATCATGGATCAGTTGAATAGATCCGTGTACCCTATACCGGTGGAATGGGTCTAGGATCAACTTTGGGTAAAAGATGAGTACACCGAAACCCGACATTTCCAATAATCCTTGGCAGGTGGAAGGTCACACGAGTTATCATATATCTAGATCACACCGATTGATGGTGAGGATTGTTTTATGGATGCTATGTTATCTTTTATTGCTTTCTCCATAGTCTATCACTCTAGGGATGTCGCTTGAGAGAGGTACTGTGGATTAGGATACCTGGACACCCATTATTGTACTTATTTGCAGCACACACTTATGATGTTATAGAGTAGCATATATATTTGTTATGCACTAAGTCTTTGGCTATAGTGGAAAATTAGGTATAGTTCATATACACTTATTCCTTGCTATATCAACATGTTATAGTATTTTGAGATTCATTTATTGCTCGCACCATACTATTGTCCGACTTGAGGTTTTATTCTTTGCTTCTTATTATCACGGGTACGCTTAAATGAGTAGACTAGATAAAAGGTCTAGTTGAGACGTAGTAGCTGTGCAGAGGACAAGCTAGTGGAGCTTTCTCGTACAATATATGGATATTATGCTTATTTCGCTGTGCAACACTATGGATTCTAGACAGTGTTTGCTTATTATAGGACAGTTTATCTGAGTTTATTTCCGCTTTGTATAAACTCTATTACTATGTTGTTTAACTCTATGGATCCATACTTTGATATTTGGTTTATTTAATTATTACCGTCTCTCCTATTTTATATATCGGTGATGTATATTATATTTTACCCCATGCGCTGTGAGATATACGATAGGTTCTACGATTGATTTTTCTTTTACCCTTGACTATCGTCCTACATCGATTGGACACGTTAGCAGCACACTATTTAGTTATATTGGGTCTCGTGGTGTAGGTGGTCGTCGCATATACTATTTATATTATATGACTCATATATATATATTTATATTTTATTTAAAAGTAATTTTACCATTTTTTTCATTGTAAATATGGTATATATATTCAAATTATCATATAAGATTAATTAAATTAATTAACAATATTAGTTAAGTGGATTTATTTAAATAGTTCAAAATTAGTCTTACATAATTTTTTAAATATATGGACTTAAATATTAATTATCAAGAGAGAATTGAGGGGAGTTTCTACATAGTTATAGAAATTTTAAATGTAGGTATTTGAAGTTAAAAGCTAAATTTTACGATGCAATATATGATTTATTCAATGAGGTAAATGGATTACAAATCAAAATTCTTATTGTATTTATGTATATAATTTATCTTATGTAATTAATATATTTTTATATTCGAGTGAAAACTAAATTCCCCACTTTTCTTGATATTGTTGAAATTACTAAATTCATCCGGACATCACTCCATGGAGACAACATAGGGTTTGGTCAACGTCTTTTTAACAAAAGGAACTCCTTGCTGTTATATATGACCAAACTCATATATATACCATTTCACCTCCATTATTTTTCACGATGTGGGTCTATTCTTTTCCAATCTTACACCTATTACCGTCACACAATACGAGGCAGCCCAACAAATTTCACCTTGGCTCACATCCATTTGTTTGTCTTCCGCTATGCCAACTGGGATGCTTATACCATACTGAGACTTTGTTCACGTGCCATTCTACCAAACTCTATGTACCATGGTACAGCTCCACCTTAAGTCTGACTACTTAAGCGTATATTGCTAACTAGATTTTTAAATCCCTTGTGCATTGACCATTATCCTAGGCGTAACTATTTGTTTTGATATCGTGTTGAAATTTTTAGATCCTTCTGCACAACTTCCATGGGGACAAAATAGGGTTTGGCCAACATATTTTTAACAAAATGAATCCCTTGTTGTTACATGCGACAACTCATATATATACCGTTCCACCTCCAATATTTTTCACGATGTAGGACTATTCGTTTTAACTCTGCCCCTATTACCCTCGTACAATGCGAGACACCCCAAAAAATCTCCACCTTGATCCGCATCTACTCATTCATCTTCCACTACACCAACTTTAATGCCTGCGGCATATTGGGACTTTATTCACATGTCATTCTACCAAACCCTACGTATTATAATATAACTCAATCATAAGTCTGACTATTTAAGCCGACATTGCTAATCACCACGATTTGTAGATCTCTTGTGCATTATTCATTTTCCTAGGCATAACCATCAGCTCTGATACCATGTTGAAATTTCTAAATCCGCCTGCACATCTCTCTGTACGGACAATTTAGAGTTTGGTTAACATTTTTTAATATAAAAATCCCTTGTTATTACATGTGAGCAAATTAATACATACACCGTTCCATCTCCATTAATTTATATGATGGAGGGCTATTCTTTTCCAATCTTGCACTCATTACCTTCATACAATGCGAGACACCCCAGCATATACGATCGCATAGTACATATTGAAATTCTCAATTTTTTAAGGATATAATGGACCAATTAATAAATATTGATTAACTAGATTTATTAAAATAATTTTGGATAATGTTATTTATTTAAATATATGTATTAATGTGAAATATATAGATTTATGGAACCCTTTGTAAATAGTTGTAGAAAATTCAAAATGTTTGTATTTCAATTTAAAATGGCAGGCGAGATTAGTAAAATAGGTGTAAATTGATAAACCATAGGAATTTGAAAACAAATATTTAGAGAGACTTAAGAAGAAGGGAGAAAAACCCTAGAATAAATAGGAGAGAAATTCTTTCGTTTTTTATTTGACATTGTGAAATTCGTGTTTTGCACACGATAATATTAAAATAACGGTTGTACTATAAGTGTTGATATTTTTAGAATCCATTTTTGCAATATATGATAAATTCAAAGCGATAAATGAAAAATAATGTTTTTAGGATAACTGTAACAACCCGCATATTTAACGATTTTATATTTAAATATTTTATTTAAATATAGCGTCATTAGTCGGATTTAGGTCCGAAATGTTACTTTTTGCAAATGGCCGAATTGGAGCTCGAAACTACCTTCATTGGTTCCGAAATGGCGTTTGCGATCTTTTTGAGTATAATTTTTGATATGTTTGGAGTCTGTGAAATTTTGACCCTTTTTTCTATTGGGTTTTGGGTTTGGGTTCAGCCCCAATCTCCACTTAACCCCCTAACTCAGCCCCTTCTCTTCATTCATCTTCATTTCATTTTCATTTCTTAAGCAAAAACTGAAAATGGTGGAAGGGATAGAGAAATAGAAATTGTAAGCCCTAATTCCATTTGCAAACTCCAAATTCTTGCTCCAAAATCAAAGAGAAGACATTGGTAAGCTCCTCTTCATCTTCTCCAACTCTTCTCCTCTTCAATTTCAAAAAATGTCCTAAACCTAAATTGGGAAATATGTGTTTTCTTCTTAGATTGAAGCTTGTTGAGTTGAAGTAGTGTTTGGTTGGTCTTCTCCTTGTTGTTGAGCTCTTTCTTCTTTGTTTTGGGTAAAAGGTGAGTTTTGAACTCACATCTACTTCTCTTGATTTCATAGATGTTGGGTATGAATTCCTAACACCTTGTTTATATGCACTTGCTTTTGGTTTGGATTGAATTGGTGAATATCCAAATTTTTAGTGTTTGTGTTCAATTCCTTAAAGATCCTAACTTTGGTATTGGAACATGTTTTTGGTAGCGAATCGGAGAGCTAATGGAGCTGGGGTATCTATTGGCTAAGGCTCCTTAACTCCATTGCTCGAACGGTCGCATTTTGGAAGAACTTGCATTTCATTGGAAAAAGGGCAAAAACTGCAAATTTATGCAGTTCGGCCGACCGAGCCCTGCAGCCGGTCGACCGACCTGCTCATGTCGAGTTTTTTTTTATTTCCTGCATCTGGCCAGCCGACCGAGCCCTGCAACCGGTCGACCGACCTGCTCATGTTTTTCCTATTTTGCCTATTTTTGCATATTTAGATTGGTTATCCAAATTTTATCGATTCAAGTTGCTTTTTAGTAGTTGTTATTACATCTTTGACTTTGATAACTTATTCTTGACTTCATCCACGGGTTTTTATAAATAATCTCTCGGATCACATTTAAAAGCTCGTTTCTCCAATTTATAAATTCTATTTAAAACGCACACAAAAATTTCGCACTTCGAGCGGAGTGGAAGGAAGATTAAATGGTTAGGTAAAACACGGACCATGAATCCATGCGTTTATCTTTCCGATTAGTCCCCGACCTATTCGATTGATTGTTTTGACCTTTGTGTTTGGTTTACCGATGATATGAGGTGAACTTTGTACTGCTTTGAGTGTGAAAGTAACTAACGGATAGTAAACCGTTTAGTGCGAACGAGTGGTTATGGGACTCACGTTACCACTTTTCGGATTCCTTTTTGAGAGTTATGACACATTCCACCAGTTAGTGGTGTCCAGTACTGGGTCTCTGACTTTCACCACTACGGTTTGTTGCCTTCAGGTATGTGCCTTCGGGTTTGTGCCTTCGGGTTTGTGCCTTCGGGTTTGTTGCCCTTTACTATCGCTTCCGATGTTGGTCGTTATGAGCCGCATGGGTGATATTGGGTTGCCCTTTAGTATCGCTTCCGATGTTAGTCGTTATGACCCGCATGGGTGACATTGGGTTTGGAGTCGTTGGGCTCATGGATCCTTGTTTGTACAGTACTGAGCTCGAGCAAATTTTTTGATGTTTCATTCATATGTATATTCCCTAGGTATCGCCCTTCGGTGTTGGTCATTATGAGCCGCATGATGCGTAGCGTTTAACTTGCGGAACTTGTATACCTTATCGGTATTTGTTATTGCCTTTTTGGCTTGATTTGGGATATTTGTATCCTTTGCTTCTATATGTTGCCGATGATATGAGGCTTGTTATCATATAATTCATCTTTTGTTAGATGATTGTGTTATCTCCTTTAGAGATATTTGTTATGCTTTGTAACCTTGTAGGTTTATTGTTGTTCAGTTTATCTAACTGATTTGTTTTGCTAGACTGAACCGTGTATTTTATACTCGGGTCAGACCGAGATGTTTCAGGTTAGGTGCTTTTGGACTTAGCCTATTTTGCTTCCGCATGGACTACTTCGTTTGCTTCTTTTTGTCATAGCTTTTTGTGTAGTCCCTTTTATTTGTAACTCTGATATGTATTCTATTGACTCATCTGTATATTGTGGTTTTCTATACCACTTGACATGTATTATTTTGTGTACTCCGTTATGTATCAATATATGTGTATATGATGATCTACTGTTCTGTGATGCATATTACATTTGAGTTGTTATATTCTGTTCTGATAGATCCTCCAACCACCTATGGTTTTGTTTTAAGTATTCATTGAATATGTCGATCTGCTTGGTATGATTATTCTCGATGTATTCAATAGATAATTAGAGCAAGGCTATAGATGGTCGCTCCCAACCAGCCTTATTCTCCATGTTAGTTTACGGCATTACCCTGTAGAGTCCTTGGCTAGCGTGGGTATAGAGGTGGGGCGTCACAGCGTGATATCAGAGCTGAGTTCAGAACAAAATATGATAAACACAGAATAGATGCACACATTACGGTACATCAAAGTGTACAAGTGATACAAATCTTTGAATCATCGTGTCTCTTTATTCCATCAAGGTTAGATAGAGTTTGGGAATACGTCTAGGAATGCATCTCTATTCCGTAGTATTCCATATTGCAATATCTACCTTGTGAATAATCTTGTTCTTATCTAACTTTCAGCGTATGCCTGGAAGAGGCAGGGGACGACGTTCGGATGCTGGGCAATCCAATGGCACACATCCAGATGGCGTTTATATGTCTGCTGATCAGTTTATGGAGTTGTTTAGGAGCACTCAGCCTCCAGTTCCTCCTCGAGTGTCTCCACCTCGCAAGTCTGCCTTTGCACGCCAGTGCAGTGATTTTGCTCATCTTGGAGGAAAGCCGTTTAAAGGCTCTGAATCCGTTCTTGAAGTCCAAGCTTGGTTTCGCACGTGCGAGCGTATCTTCTCTCGTATGGATCTTTCTGACCATGATAGATTTCTTGTAACTTCTAGCTTATTACAAGAGCATGCTCTTGATTGGTATGAGCTCCTTGTAGCCGAGATTGATGAGTCTACTCTTTCTTGGACTCAGTTTCGGGAGCGATTTGAACTCAAGTTCGTTCCTGAATCTGAAAAAGTTTTATTGACCCGTCGCTTCCTTGAGTTGAAGCAAGGGAAATCTTCTGTTTCTGAGTATGTTGCATCATTCGAGGCTTTATCTAAGTATGGTCTTGAATTCATCAGCACTTCTTATAAGAAGAATTTGAAGTTTGTCTCTGGTATTAAGAAATATCTTAAGAAATCTTTGTTGCTCCAACTTAAACTTTCTTTTGAGGAGTTGGTTGATTCGGCACTTCACCTCGAGACCGTCGAGAAGGAGTGTGATAGTGATGATGAAGTTGAGGTTTCCAAGAACCCCAACAAGAGGTCGTTTCCAATTCAGAAGTACAGGCCTTTTCCTTCTAAGAAGAAGAAGACCGGTGGTCCTAGCTCTCAGCCTCAGTCTTCCGGAACACCTTTCGCTCGAAAGTGTTTCAATTGTGGTTCTCTGAATCATATTATTCGAGCTTGTCCTAAGCCCCTCTTCTGCCGTTATTGCAAGAAGGAAGGTCATCATGTTTCAGCTTGCCCTACTGTTCCGGCTAGTGCCAAGTCTAGCGCCAAGTCTAGCAGGCTTTATGCTGCTAAGGCTTCTGAAGGTCCTTCTCAACCCAAAGGTATCTCTCCATCCATTTTGGAAGGTTATTTTATGACCATAGTATACGAGTTCTTTTCGATACGGGTGTTTCACATTCTTTCGTATCGAAGAAGCTCGTCGATGATTTATCTTTGGATGTTTCTTGTTTGGTTACTTCATTGAGGATTGCGAATCCTATTGGGGGATCCACGACCCTTAGTTTTCTTTGTGATGATGTTGAGATTGTTTTATATGGCTTTTCTTTTCGTGCGAATCTGCACGTTATTTCTTGTCTGGGATTTGATATGATTTTGGGAATGGACTGGCTAGTGAGATATGATGCCAGGATTATTTGTTCGGAGAGAATTTTGTATCTTCGACATCCGGATTCGCTTACTCAGCTATCTCTTATTCTTCGGGATGTGGATAATTCCGAAATGGCTTTATATTCTTTTGATTCGTGAGATGATGACGATATATCTCGTATTCCTATTGCTTGTGACTTTTCTGATGTTTTTGAGCCTGTATCGGGTTTGCCACCCAAAAGGGCAATTGAGTTCCGCATTGATCTCATTCCAGGCGCGCAGCCAGTTAGTCGTCCTCCTATGAGGATGTCTACAAAGGAAAATGAGGAACTCAAGGAGCAGCTTTTAGAGCTTGAGTCCAAGCAGTTGATTCAATCTAGTTTTTCTCCGTGGGGATCTGCGGTCGTTTTCGTGAAGAAGTCCGATTGGAACTCTTAGGCTTTGCATTGATTATCACAAACTTAACGAGTTAACCATCAGGAATAGGTATCCATTGCCTAGGATCGATGATATGTTCAATCTATTGAGTGGTGCTAAGGTCTTTTCTCAACTCGGCCTTGCCATAGGTTTTCATCAATTACGAGTCGCGGACGATAGCATACCTCTTACAGCTTTCCGCACTCGATATGGTTCTTTCGAGTGGCTCGTTATGCCGTTCGGTTTGACGAATGCTCCTGCTTTCTTTGTTGATCTCATGAATCGAGTATTCCGGGAATATCTCGATAAGTTCGTCCTTGTCTTCATTGATGATATCCTTATTTATTCTAAGTCTGAAGCCGAGCATGCTAATCACTTGAGAATTGTCTTGAGTACTCTTCGTCGTCGTCAACTTAGAACCAAATTCTCCAAGTGCCACTTTTGGGAGAATAAGGTTAAGTTCTTAGGCCATGTTGTATCTTCCGATGGCATCTCTGTCGATCCCTCAAAGATCGAAGCCATTCAGTATTGGAAGAGGCCTGAGAATGTGCATGAGATTCGTAGTTTCCTTGGATTGGCGGTGTAACGACCCAATATTTTCAACCATTCGCATCCGCACATGTCGGACTTGAATTGTTCAAAATACTGCGTTGTAGAATAAATTTAGCAAACTCAGAATATACAGTAAATAAATCACAGAATCACATACACAGATATCAGAATCTCGCAGCGGAAATTAAAATTTAGTGGTTCATGAAGCCACTGATACATCTTTAACAAAACAGGAATTTCATTGTTTATAATCCTCAATACAATTTTAAAACATAAATAGAGATAGAGTCTTCAAAGTCTGGGATTCCAGAAAAGATAAAGACTGAAACAAACTTCCAGCAGCACGAATGGTCTACGGAATGTCCTAGCTCCGGAGAGGAAACTGAAGCTGCAACTCAGGCTGACCCGAGCGTAAAATAAAACAAACACTCGAGTCAGGACATACATACTTATATAATGTAAGCTAAATCAAGTGTACTGTAATATAGAGCAAGTAACTTAAAGGATGCTTGGGACCGCCCATCCTCTAAGGATCCGTCAAACTATTTACTATGTAATATATTGCGCTATTATAATAGTGTCTATTTATAAAATAAACATACTTTTTTCTTAGCATTAAGGGGTTACCCATATAGCCCTTAACACGTAATAGTCCCAGTAGTCCATCCAATATCATAGCCCCTCCTGATCGGGAAGCCACCAGAGGATACCACACGGGCTACGGGAGAAATCCAAACTCGTACAAGGCTCGATATGGTAGGTGACACGGCACAACTAGGCAATGCCAGGGTAGATATACCAATTACGCTTCCGGACCGATGGTAACGCGAAGCCGCAGCAACCGCCCACCTCGAACAACACTCCCAAATCAAGGGTGCACCCAAACAATCACATAAGCAATAGAATGGTATACGAAGAAGTGCGTTCGATCAGAGGAGCTACCTCATTAATCCGTCAATCGCTCCTGTCTTAGCCACCTTAAGCCAACTCACGGGAGTCGGGTCCACGTATTACCTTTCAAGAAACCGTCACCACCATCCTACTTCATTCTGGAATCTCCACCGCGTACACGGTTAGTCAAAGTGGTTTTCGGTATCGACAGAGAGTATGTCCATATCCGATCCCGGTCTCTTTGCCAACCCATCGTTATTATAACCCGTGGTTATAGTTTTGAAAAATGGTATTTATCTTTTCAAATCAAATATATATTTCAAATACCTTCAATATCAATCCTTGATTAAAACTTATAGTTTGAAAATGGTATTTATATTTTCAAATCAAATATATATTTCAAATACCTTCAATATCAATCCTTGATTAAACATCTCTTTTGATAATATACCATTTCAAATCATTTAATTAAATTTGGAATTTTAAAAAAAATAGAAATCAATTTCTCCCTTTAAACCCATCCAAAATCAATTTCTAAATTCTTTTATTTATTACATATTTAAATTCCAAAAATCTTAACTTATTCCCAAAATAAATTTTCATAAATTTTCTAAATAAATCAAATTTCAATTTCTACAGCACTTATGAAATGCTATCTAAAGTTATGGGTTTAAAATGGTCCAATTTTAAAAGACAGCATTTAAATGCTGTAGTAGACTTTTAACTTAAAACCTATTTTCAAATATAACTTATTATTTATTTAAATCTTTACCTTTCAAAAATCCAGAATTTCTAAAACAAGTTATATTCCAAAATTTTAATTCAACATTCATTTATTTAACCCTTTTTAAATCATTATAAATCCTTTATATAATTTAAACCAAATTATCATCAATTTCTAAATTTAAATGATTTAAAAATAATTTCAGAAAATATTATATAAACCACGGGCCTGTATAAGATTTTCTAGCCTAGGTCAAGTGGAACGGATTTATATCATTTCAATCCGATATTTACACAACTCCGGGTTTTATCATTTCGAACCCGCAATCCCAAGATAATTTACAGCAGTTAACAGAACAAGTGAGCAATAATAATCAATTTGGCCTATCATTTCAGCCCATAACAATTTAAATTTAACAGGGAACTTGCAGTGGTGATTTAAGCAGTAAATAAACATTTATAATATAACTGCAGAAATAATACAACGGATACATAACTGATGAGGTGTCAAATTAAATGGGGTTTAACATTCTACGTTATACTGCAGACAGATAATAACGGAATAAAATTTTACACATACACTTGCAATAATTTACCAAAATATATGTACGTATGTCTGGTGAGAAATACTCACCTGAATGCTGCAGCAAAAATTTGAATTTCAAAACGACGATTCACCGGAAAAGAACGACAGAGTGTAACGATCAAAATTCTTCGGATGTCGCCTAGATTCAAATCTAGAACAAGATTCAAATATTGAATACGCGACTTTAGAATTTACGGTCAAAGAAAATTTTAAAATAGAACGAGAATGATTTGACTTGCTCGACCACTCCACCGTGTAATCGGACCAAAATATACCCTAAACGTGAATTGTGCTAACGCTAAAATTTCGACACAAATTTCCTAAACAAACTAAGACCGAGGTACACTCGTGTACACGTTCATCTCACTAATTCAACTTCCACGTGTACACTTGCACTTGCCAACCTTATCACATACTCACATCACTTCTGCCGCTTCCATTCTTCATTCTTTTTTTTTTTCTTCTATCAGTCTTCCCAGATTCTAACTGCACCGACAACCCACATATCAGCCCTATGCAGACAAAATGTGAATCAGTGACCAAATCATGCACAGCCTATTACCCAATTTTACATATATACTGGCTTGCTCTTTGACATACATGCAACTGCAGCCTTACATATACTATTTCTAGCCTATCAAAACTTTTATGAAACCAAGCAAACCCTCACCAGTGTTCAATTTCCACCTACTTTCATACAAATTTAGTTCTTCTCACTTACAAATGAACAGGCTAATTCGACTCCTTTTTCTAGTTCATAGGTGTAAATATGTTCAAGGCAACTCTCTCCTTTTTCCAGTTTCACCACTACTTGCCTACCATTTATTTTACTGACATCACTCAACACAGCTTCACTTAACCAAACTCAGACTTCTACCTAAACAACTTTAGTTTAGCTAACATGCACACTTGATGACATGCTATGCACATCCTACTATGATAGCAGACATGAAAACTTACACATATTCAGCCTAATTCTATACAAGCTTCTATAATAAGCAACAGCTGGCATTAATCAATAGAACATGCCTCCCTCCAGCTTAAATTACAAAACTGATCTGCTCCTATACGTGATCATAAGCATCAGACATCTCAACCTTTCAACTAAACAACTGCTGGAGTGGTTAAAATGAACGAATGCATGCTAATTGAAATGGTATGTTTATGATGTCTACCCCTATGAGGCATGGACATGCCCACCTACTCTGCTACCCCCTCTGTCCCATTTTATTTCCTCTTCAATTCTTAACTTCCCAGGCTCAACTTGTACATGCTCACCGTGATACAAATGTGTATAGCCTATCCCACAATTTTATATATATGCAGACTTAACTTTTTATGACACAATTGAAATCTGAAAACTCTCATGCTTGGTTTCTATGCAACAACTTTCCTATGGACTTATGCACGCACAGACTCCATACTAAATTTATGTATCCTATTCACAACAGTGGCATGCCAACCTCCTTAACAATCAACTCATCCCCCAGTCACTCACTACACTTACCTATTCTCAGACAACTCTAGGACAAGGCATGGCATACACACAATAGAAATGGCCGAGCAAGGCATAGATAGAACAACATTTCCGAGAAAGAGGAAGGAAGAAAACATCTGTCAGGGAAAAAGAAAATAAACAATTTATTTACCTGATAGCTTTCGAGAAGAAGCATAGGTAGGAAACATGAAACGATGGTTTTGAGGTGGTGTTTATATATGTATGATTTGTTTGTGAGCAAAACAGAGATGCGCAGTTATAGGAAGAGAGGAATTACTGATCTATCTCAAAACTTCCAGGCCTTCGAAAATTCATTTGTTCCCATTTAATCAGTTGCTTGATTTGTATTATATAGGTAGTATGTTGAATAGATAGTGGGCGAAATCAGAGGAAGAGAAGAGAAATGCAACATTCTAGATATTAAGCTATCAGTTTCAAAAGAATGGTTATGAATCAGATTTGAATGCTATTAAAAAAAAAAAAAAAACGGCAAGGCCTTGAACAATATCAGTTTTACAATTTATACGTGATGAGCTCCCTTTAGTTTGCAAAGTTTTGAAATATCAGAGGAGGCCGAGAGATTAAAAATGTATCTGATAAATTTGAAGCCAAATCAAAGCTCATTTCAGTTTTATAAGATAAATGCTTATACACGTGATTTGCTTTCAGTTTATACATTTTTGGTTTACAGGCAAACAAACGCAAGCATTTATTTGATACATATTTGTTTAAATCTTTGTATGAATATAGATGTGGATGCAAAAGCCAGTGTGAGTTTATAGAGACAAATAGAATGAATGCTTGTATATCTGATGAGAACAGAGGCATAGGAAAGGAATTGATGTGCATGATGATTTCTAAAGAGGCAGTTATATTTTACACGTCTATCTTTAATTTTTGTACGTTACTACTTGTTGAATAAATTAAAAACCAGATTAATTGCGTGAGGCACTAATCATACATATGTAAATATAGATGCGTGATATAAGCCTGGATACAACGTTTGTACGTTATTTTATGCTCATCTCATATTTGAAAAAATATGAACTGTGTCTGGTTATAAAGTTTGTATGTTACTTTATGTTCATTTCCATTTCATTTTATTTAATTGATTTTAGTTTGAAAACAATGAATGGAAAGGCAAAAATCTATGCAAAGAAAACGTATACAAATTATTAAAACCAAAACTGACCATTTAAACCAAAGTAACGTTTGGAATAAAATACTGACTGATATTTTTCTTCAAAATTATTCGAAAACTTGATTTTTGCACTACGTTAAACAGACGCAGTCCAAAACATCAAAAATTTCAGTAAAATAACATTTTAAAAACACACGTTTTATTACGTTGCTTATACCCTATAATTGACGCGTTTTTTTTAAACGCGAAATTTACCGGTACAAACATAGATTAAATTTCCCCAGTTATTATTTAATTAAATTGACATTCACAATTTTATAAAATATATCTCCAAATTAAATGGTTAAACTATATTGTTAAACACAATTTATATAAAAATATATATCAAAATTAAATAATTAAAACAAATAAATAGCTATAAAAACTAGGGCTGTTACAGGCGGGTTATTACCGTCGGTGCATTAAGGATTTTTCCCGTGTTGTGCTTCCTCTCACTTGCCTTACTCGAAAAGGCATTCGTTTTGATTGGTCCGACAAGTGTGAAGCTTCCTTTCTGACATTGAAGGAACTTCTCACCAATGCTCCTATTTTAGTGGTTCCCGAGGGGAATCATGATCTTGTTGTCTACACCGATGCTTGTGGTAGTGGTCTCGGTGCTGTTCTTATGCAGAAGGATCGGGTAGTTGCTTATGCTTCTAGGCAACAGCGTCCGAATGAAGTTCGCTATGCCACTCATGATCTTGAGCTTGCCGCCATTGTCTTTGCCTTGAAGATTTGACGACACTATTTATTGGGCGAGCGCTTCATTCTCTATACCGATCATAAATCTTTGAAGTATTTGTTCACTCAGAAGGAACTCAATATGAGACAACAACGTTGGCTCGAGTTTCTTGCTTCTTATGACTTTGATATCCAATATACCCCTGGTAAGGGTAATTGTGTTGTAGATGCGCTTAGTCGCAAACATTCGGCTGTTATTTCTATGATGCTTGCCGAATGGGATATTCTTAAGACTCTATCTTTTTGTGAAATTCATGATCGAGGTTCATCTTCTGATTCTCCTATTCTATTATTTAGTTTGGGAGCTCGACCTATTTTATTGGATCGTATTGCCGATGCTCAGCGGCGTGATCCTGATTTGTTGCATCTTATTCAGCTTTGTGAGTCTGGATCCTGTGATGAGGCGTTGCGGGATTTTAGCATTGATTCTCATTGGTGTCTTCGTAAGAAGAACCGTCTTTTTGTGCCTTCTGATCTTGCACTTAGGCATGACATTCTTGATGACTGTCACCGTTCTAAGTATACCATTTATCCCGGTAGTAGCAAGATGTATGCCGATATGCGTCGTCTTTATTATTGGGAAGGCATGAAGCATGATGTGGCGAGTTATGTGAGTAATTGCATAACTTGTCAGCGTGTTAAGGCCGAACATCAGCGTCCTTCTGGTCTTCTTCAACCTCTTGAGATTCCATTGTGGAAATGGGATCATATTTCTATGGATTTCATTGACGGCCTACCTCGTTCGAGATCGGGTCATTTTAGCATTTGGGTTATTGTTGATCGCCTCACCAAGTCTGCTCATTTTGTCCCTATTAAGTCTAATAGGACAGCTTCGCATTTGGCTAAGTTGTATGTCAAGGAAATCGTGAGACTTCACGGTGTTCCTAGTTCTATTGTGAGTGATCGTGATCCTTTATTCACGAGTCATTTTTGGAAGAGTCTTCAGCAAGCTTTGGGAACAAAGCTTAATTTTTCTACAGCTTATCATCCGCAGTCTGACGGACAGACTGAACGGGTGAATCGTATCTTGGAAGATCTTCTCCGTATTTGTATTTTTGATTTCGGTGGAAGTTGGGAGGATCATCTACCTCTTGTAGAGTTCTCCTACAACAATAGTTTTCAATCTAGTATCGGTATGGCTCCTTTCGAAGCCTTATACGGAAGGCCATGTCGATCACCTTCATGTTGGTTGGAATCTGGAGAGAAGCTTATTCTTGGTCCAGATTTTGTTCGTGATTCTTCTAAGAAGATTGATCTTATCCGATTAAGAATGAAAGAGGCACAGAGTCGCCAGAAATCCTACGCGGACAACCATAGGAAGCCTCTCGAGTTCTCGATCGACGATCTTGTTTTTATTCGTGTTTCTCCTTTGAAAGGGGTAATGCGTTTCAGTACGACTGGGAAATTGGCTCCTCGCTTTATAGGACCATTTTCTATTACTGAACGTATTGGCCCTGTAGCTTATAGAGTTTCACTTCCTGTTCATTTATCTGGCATTCATGACGTGTTTCACGTCTCGCAACTTCGAAAGTGTCTTCGGGAGTCGGATTCTGTTATTACTTCTCCTGATTTGCAAGAGCTTGAGATCTCACCGGACTTATCTATTGTACAGCAACTTATTCGCGTGCTTGACACGGAGGTGCGACACCTTCGGAAC
This sequence comes from Allium cepa, assembly GCA_030765085.1. Taxonomy (NCBI): domain Eukaryota; kingdom Viridiplantae; phylum Streptophyta; class Magnoliopsida; order Asparagales; family Amaryllidaceae; genus Allium; species Allium cepa. The sequence goes on along the minus strand of CM060943.1, from coordinate 864,447,221 downwards.
AAGGACGTGCCGCTCGTTAAAGTTCAATGGTCCGCTAATCCAAATGACTGTACTTAGGAAACCAGAGAGTTTATTGAGCGATCTTATCCGGGTTTTCCTTCTTAGCTTGTAAACGGTGAGTATGTCTTTTCATCTCAAGCTTATTTCCTTTTTCTTTTGATTGTTGTACGTATGTAGTTGTTACAAATATCGTCTCTAGGAATTGCGGGGACGCAATTTTGTAAGGAGGGGAGATCGGTAACAGCCCGCATATTTAACGATTTTATATTTAAATATTTTATTTAAATATAGCATCGTTAGTCGGATTTAGGTTCGAAATGTTACTTTTTGCAAACGGCCGAATTGGAGCTCGAAACTACCTTCATTGGTTCCAAAATGGCGTTTGCGATCTTTTTGAGTATAATCTTTGATATGTTTGGAGTTTGTGAAATTTTGACCCTTTTTTCTATTGGGTTTTGGGTTTGGGTTCAGCCCCAATCTCCACTTAACCCCCTAACTCAGCCCCTTCTCTTCATTCATCTTCATTTCATTTTCGTTTCTTAAGCAAAAACTGAAAATGGTGGAAGGGAAAGAGAAATAGAAATTGTAAGCCCTAATTCCATTTGCAAACTCCAAATTCTTGCTCCAAAATCAAAGAGAAGACATTGGTAAGCTCCTCTTCATCTTCTCCAACTCTTCTCCTCTTCAATTTCAGAAAATTTCCTAAACCTAAATTGGGAAATATGTGTTTTCTTCTTGGATTGAAGCTTGTTGAGTTGAAGTAGTGTTTGGTTGGTCTTCTCCTTGTTGTTGAGCTATTTCTTCTTTGTTTTGGGTAAAAGGTGAGTTTTTAACTCACATCTACTTCTCTTGATTTCATAGATGTTGGGTATGAATTCCTAACACCTTGTTTATATGCACTTGCTTTTGGTTTGGATTAAATTGGTGAATATCCAAATTTTTAGTGTTTGAGTTCAATTCCTTAAAGATCCTAACTTTGATATTGGAATATGTTTTTGGTAGCGAATCGGAGAGCTAATGGAGCTGGGGTATCTATTGGCTAAGGCTCCTTAACTCCATTGCTCGAACGGTCGCATTTTGGAAGAACTTGCATTTCATTGGAAAAAGGGCAGAAACTGCAAATTTATGCAGTTCGGCCGACCGAGCCCTGCAGCCGGTCGACCGACCTGCTCATGTCGAGTTTTTTTTTATTTCCTGCATCTGGCCAGCCGACCGAGCCCTGCAACCGGCCGACCGACCTTCTCATGTTTCACCTGTTTTGCCTGTTTAGATTGGTTATCCAAATTTTATCGATTCAAGTTGCTTTTTAGTAGTTGTTATTACATCTTTGACTTTGATAACTTATTCTTGACTTCATCCATGGGTTTTTATAAAATAATCTCTCGGATCACATTTAAAAGCTCGTTTCTCCAATTTATAAATTCTATTTAAAACGCACACAAAAATTTCGCACTTCGAGCGGAGTGGAAGGGAGATTAAATGGTTAGGTAAAACACGGACCATGAATCCATGCGTTTATCTTTCCAATTAGTCCCCGACCTATTCGATTGATTGTTTTGACCTTTGTGTTTGGTTTACCGATGATATGAGGTGAACTTTGTACTGCTTTGAGTGTGAACTAACGATAGTAAACCATTTAGTGCGAACGAGTGGTTATGGGACTCACGTTACCACTTTTCGGATTCTTTTTTGAGAGTTGTGACACATTCCGCCAGTTAGTGGTGTCCAGTACTGGGTCTCTGACCTTCACCACTACGGTTTGTTGCCTTCGGGTATGTGCTTTCGGGTTTGTGCCTTCGGGTTTGTTGCCCTTTAGTATCGCTTCCGATGTTGGTTGTTATGAGCTGCATGGGTGATATTGGGTTGCCCTTTAGTATTTCTTCCGATGTTGGTCGTTATGAGCCGCATGGGTGATATTGGGTTTGGAGTCTTCGGGCTCATGGATCCTTGTTTGTACAGTACTGAGCTCGAGCAAATTTTATGATGTTTCATTCATATGTATATTCCCTAGGTATCGCCCTTTGGTGTTGGTCATTATGAGCCGCATGATGCGTAACATTTACCTTGCGGAAATTGTATACCTTATTGGTATTTGTTATTGCCTTTTTGGCTTGATTTGGGATATTTGTATCCTTTGTTTCTATATCTTGCCGATGTACGAGGCTTGTTATCATATGATTCATCTTTTGTTAGATGATTGTGTTATCTCCTTTAGAGATATTTGTTATGCTTTGTAACCTTGCAGGTTTATTGTTGTTCAGTTTATCTAACTGATTTGTTTAGCTAGACTGACCCGTGTATTTTATACTCGGGTCAGACAAGAGATGTTTCAGGTTAGGTGCTTTTGGACTTAGCCTATTTTGCTTCCGCATGGACTACTTCGTTAGCTTCTTTTTGTCATAGCTTTTTGTGTAGTCCCTTTTATTTGTAACTCTGATATGTATTCTATTGACTCGTCTGTATATTGTGGTTTGCTATACCATTTGACATGTATTATTTTGTGTACTCTGTTATGTATCAATATATGTGTATATGATGATCTACTGTTCTGTGATGTATATTACATTTGAGTTGTTATATTCTGTTCTGATAGATCCTCCAACCACTTATGGTTTTGTTTTAAGTATTCATTGGATATGTCGATCTGCTTGGTATGATTATTGTCGATGTATTCAATAGATAATTAGAGCAAGGCTATAGATGGTCGCTCCCAACCAGCCTTATTCTCCATGTTAGTTGACGGCATTACCCTGTAGTGTCCTTGGCTAGCGTGGGTATAGAGGTGGGGCGTCACAATAAAAGTGGTACATTAGTTACATAGAGCACGTAGTTTGATGCCTCGGGGATTTAAACCCAATATCTTTAGAACCTCGGTCTGGAGCACCTTTCCACTTTCTACTTAAGATAGTACTAGTCTTTGGGTAAACGAAAAACAAATTAAATTTGCTATTAAAGTTTATGTGTATGATTTATGTTCCTTTATTTATGTATCTTTATATATGGGTGAAAATATAATTTTAGCATTTTGTTCATATGAATAAATGCATATAAAAAATATTCGTGTTTTTAGGATTTGTTAACAAGAATTGATGAATATAAGTTAATGTAATGTATCAAAATATTATGGATTTAAGATTACATAGTTAATTTTAAATAAATTGGACGTAAACGTGAAATTTAGGAGAAAATTAACTATCACTTTTGTGTAATTATATACAATAATGCGCTGGTATTTGAAACTAAAAACAAAATTTTTCAATGCAACGGAAGATAGGAAAATTCTATTTCAACCCGGGTATTTACTTAGTAACCTCCCAAAAATTAAAAAATTCTGTAAACCCAAAAAATAACGTAGTAGTCCCATACCATTTTCAGAACTACCCTTCCCATCAAACGTTGAAAAGTTCAAACAGAAAAAAAAAACAAAATGTACTACCAGGTGACTCCATGGTTCGTGTCAATACCACGTAGGCTTTCCGTGTGGATGTGCAAAAATTCATGCAATTATTTGCGCGACTAAGCCAAAAACCTAGCATACCCCCTGCGTGAATTATCATCAGTCCCCATAATCGACAGCCTACGATTGTATTTGCAAACAATTAAAAACTTTTCAAATTTTTTTAAATTACCAAGTATGATTGTGTTAACAATTCATTCTTCTCTTCAAAATTCATCAGCTAGTAGTGAAAAATTAAATTTTTTCTTCACTGATTTAAAAACTTGGGTTTTGAAGAAGTGGTAGTTTAGACATTAAGAAACTGACGTAAGAAGATAATAGAATCGAGAAGAAAAAAGTGTGCAGCTTTCTAAAGGTATTTTAGTCTTTAAAATTTTATTTATTTTAGGGGGGTTACTAAGTAATTATATGTATTGAAATATAATTTGCCCATAAGATAAGTTTATCATGGTAAATGAATTAAAAGTATAATATTCCTTAAATTTATATTATTCTTTATATATAATTTATGTTATGTGGTTTATATACTTTGTATTTAATTAAAAGGTAATTTGACCTTTTGTTAATATTAATATAGTATATGTATTGTAATTACCATATTTTTGGGTATTTATTAGACAAATTAACTGATAATAGTTAACTAAATATATTTAAATACTCTAAATTTAAGATTATGTAACTGATTTAAATGTATGGACTTAAATATGAAATATTAGAAAAGAATTAATGCGATTGTAGAAGCTTAGTAATGTAGGTATTTAAAGCCTAAAATACCTAGAATTTTGCAGTGCAATGTATGATTAATTTAGTAAACCAACAGAACTATAAATTAAATTCATTATTGTTTCCTACTTATACAATTTATGTACGTTATTTACATAGGATTTTACAGTGAATTATCTTAATGAAATAATAATTTTACCACTTTTTATTGAACGAATATGGTATACACATTCAAATGGTCATAATTTAGGATTTGTCTGACAAAACAATGAATATTAATTAATAGACTTTACTTAAATATTTTAAACTTAAGGTAACAGTATTAATTTAGATATATGAACATAAATTTGGAATGTAGAAAGAGAAATGAGGAGTATTTTGTAAATAATTGTTCGGATTTAGAAATATAAGTATATAAAGTTAAAAAAATAGAATTTTACACCGCAATGGCATGATAAATTTGTGATAAGTGAATTATAAATTAAATTTGTTAATATCATTTACATATATAATTATTTTCTACTATTTATATATATTTATATCCGAATGAAAAAAATAACTCTACCTTTTTCTGTTAATATTAATATGGCGTGCATATTGAAGTTTACATATTTTTCATAATTTATTGAATAACCTACTTCGTATTAGTTATTTGAATTTATTCAAATAGTTTAATTTTAAGATTACCTATTTAATTCAAATATATGGTGAAATATCAGGATAAAACTAGGGAGTTTTCTAAATAATTGCATAAAATTTGAAACATAGGTATTTGAACTTAAAACTGAATTTAATGCAATGCATGATAAATTTATCGAGATAAATGAGTTATAAGTTAAATTTGGTATTATCATTCATGTATATAATTTATATAATGTAATCTGTATATCTTCTTGTTTGAATAAAAATATCTTATCATTTTCATTCAATCAATTAGTTGTATATACATATAGCAATTTCCATGTTTTCGTGACTTTCTAGGCGAAATAATAAATATTGATTAATCAATTTATTTAAGTAAGTAAAATTTAAGGTTACGTAGTTACTCTAAACATATGGACCAAATGTAAAATATTCGGATAGGATAGAGAGGGTCCTGATAAATAAGTGTATAAGTTCTAACATGTGTGATTCAAATTTAAAATCAGAATTTGCATTGAAATTTATATAAAAAAAGGTTAAGACAAATGAATTATAAATTATACTAATATTGTATCCAGCCTATGTTATCTGATTTGTATATCTTTATATTTGTACGAAAAATTAATTTTAATGTTTTTTATAATGATATGACGTGGAATACATATTGAAGTTGTCATTTTTTCCGGGTTTATAAAACTAAAAAATACCATCCAACCAGTTTTGATGCAAGTAGTTTAAACCCTTGGTTATGCAATTATTTTAAACATATGGGTTTGAATGGAAAATATTAGAAGAGAATTGAGAAGAGATCTGTATACGAGTAGAAAATTTTGAAATGCAGCTGGTTGAACATAAAATGCTGTGAAATACTGGGTAGAATAATTGCAAAATGACAAATTTGAACAAAAAATATAGCAGAGAATCAAGGAGAGAAAAAAATCTTCTGCAATTAATAGATTTAATTGATTGATTACTAGCTAATATCAAGCGAGCCCATTAAAAACAATGAATTGGCTTCTCATTAAAACTTCTCTGAAAAAACTTATATAATTAACGAATAATATATGTAGACGCATAGGCAGTTTTTCTTAATCCAAAACCCTATTTCCGCCATGGCAAAAGATCACGAAGAGTACAATGGCGAATTAGAAGATCGTCTCATAAACGAAGAGTACAAAATATGGAAGAAGAACACCCCCTTCCTCTACGATCTAGTTATAACGCACGTACTGGAATGGCCTTCTTTAACAGTTCAGTGGATGCCCTATCAAGAAGAGTCAACAGAAAAGGATGATTCTTTACAAAAGATGATACTGGGTACATATAATTCAGGTAACGAGCCCAACTATTTGATGATTGGACAAGTGCAGCTACCCACTGATGATGCAGAGAACGACGTGAAGATGTACTATGATGATAGTGACTACAATGGTGGTTTTGGATCTGCTTCAGGAAAGGTTCAGATACTTCAGAAAATAAATCATGAGGGAGAAGTCAACCGAGCTCGATACATGCCTCAGAACCCTTCTATAATTGCAACAAATACGGTTGGTTCAGATGTTTATGTATTTGATTGTAGCAAGCATCTATCCAAGGCTCCCTCAGATGGTGCCTGTAATCCTGATTTGAGATTAAGGGGGCATAATTCTGAAGGCTATGGTTTATCATGGAGTATGTTTAAGCATGGTCATCTTATCAGTGGCTCTGATGATGCTCAAATATGCTTGTGGGACATAAACTCAACCCCAAAAAACAAGTCAATTGATCCTCTACAAAAGTTTAAGGTGGCCTACTCTATTTTATTTTGGATTAATTTTGCTTAAATCCCTAGCAAAAAACCTATTTCAACTTTATGTCTCTTTCAAACCTGATTAAAAAATGTCTTTTTTTTTTCCATAACAGCATTTTATGTACAAATTTCAAACTTGTGCAAACATAATTTATTTTTATTTTTTCAAAAAATTAGACTTGTGCAATTCACATTTGCACAAGAATTATTCTTTTTCAAAAAAATTACACACTTGCACAATCCAAATTTGTGCAAGTACAAATTTTCTTTGCAAAATATTTACGCTAGACTGCACAAATGCAATTAAGACTTTGTACGCAAGTGAATCGGCGAAAACTATGCCTACTTTTGTGATAAGTTTTGTTTGACCTCTAAAATTAAAATAGGTGTATTATTTTCAATCTATAAGCAAAATTTTGTCCTTTTATTTTACTATTGTCTTATTGTTATGTTTTTGTTTTCCATAGCACTATTCTTGGTTGTTTTTTTTTTTTTTTAAGAAATTGTACTTAGATACAAAATATCGCATGTCAATAAATGTTCGAATCACGCTACGTAAGTTTTGAATTTGTAATCTCTCATGCCAAAGTCACAACCGATATTTCTGATAAATAGATGCTTCTGTAAATAGGTACATAAAGATGCAGTTGAAGATGTAGCATGGCATTTGAGGCATGAGAACATGTTTGGCTCGGTTGGAGATGATAATCAGTTGCTAATATGGGACCTCAGAACACCTAACACAACAAGGCCAGTTCAGTCTGTAGTTGCCCATGAAAGTGAGGTAAACAGCTTAGCTTTCAACCCTTTCAATGAGTGGCTCGTCATAACAGGTTCAGCTGACAAGACAGTAAACTTATTTGACCTACGAAAGATACATAGACCACTTCACACGTTCGCTGCTCACACGGAGGTGGTATCCCAAGTGAGTTGGAGCCCAAAGAACGAGGCTATCCTAGCATCTTGCTGCTTCGGTAGAAGGCTCATGGTCTGGGATATTAGCAGGATCGATGCTGAACAGACACCTGAGGATGCCAAGGATGGTCCTCCTGAGCTTCTGTTTATTCATGGAGGACACACCAGCAAAATCATGGATTTTTCTTTCAACCCGTGTGAAGATTGGGTGATTGCCAGTGTGGCTGATGATAACATTCTTCAGGTTTGGCAAATGGCTGAGAATATTTACCACGATGATGATGATGACGATGTCGTCTTTGGCTTTGATCACGAAACCACCAAAGCTTCCTAGTTATATTTACAATATATACGTTTGCATTTATTTTGCAAATACATTTTTGCTTCGTTGTGTTTGAATATTTTATGCTAGTTGCAAAGAGTTTGAAATTTTGCAACTTCTGAACCGGATGTTTGTTGGAAAGAAAAGTGGACCATAAAGGCCTCAATTTGGAGTCAGTATAATCGTTGCTATTGAGTTTAATTTTTTGGATTCGTTGGGTTTGGTAAAAAGGTCTGTTTCTATTATATACCTGGTTAATTAAGTATTTGACAAAAGTTGCTTTTTTAATTCTTCGAAGGCTTTATATTTTCTGTTGATTGGTATTTGCAGATTGTACTGTTGTAATAATACGTAGATCCAGTCCGAATCGCTTTCTTTTCAGGATATTTCGTCTATCCAAAGCACTGGGTTTTTTTTTCAAACAACGTTATTTCAAAAATACAGCGGAGTAGTTTGTGCAAATTGTGACCACTTGCACACGTTAGAAAAACACTCAAAATGGCCAGATGATGTGTGTATTATGTTGATTCAGAAAGTTTAAAAGAAGTTATGTTTTTGGACGTCGAAACATATATATATATATATATATATATATATATATATATATATATATATATATATATATATATATATGTATGTATATGTACACAGGGAGAAAGTTTTTGTTGGTGGTGACTGTTAAAACCAACATACATCTTTTGATTGCACCAGTCATATAATGAGATATTCTCTTATTTGGACGGACGTTGCCCCACTCTCCGTCGTGAGGCTATTCTCTGGACCTCCGCGACCTGATTGATTAGATTGACCGCTGACTGGGTTGACTGCCGTCAGCGAGGATGTTGCACCCCATCTAGGGAGTTGCCACCCCCCAGACTTTCTTTTTGTAATGGCAATAATTTAGACAATTTTTTCATGAAAAACTTTTAACACTTCTATAATTGATTAAATAAACAATTGAACAAGTAGACAATGTTAACATTTATCAACGTAAAATCTTTATAGCGTTATCATAAGAGAAAAACCATTTTTCATTCAAAAAACTTTAAAATATTAATCGCCAGGCTCCGGAACATAAAAAATAAGTACATATTGAGAGATTCATGGTAGAATCAAAAAATTATGAACTTAGCTATCATTATCAAAAATAAAGTGTTAATGTAAACCAAAACGGACATACATTAAAACTGCACATAAAAATATCATTTTATTTATTTCTTAGATGTGTTCGTGTACAAATTGAATAAGAGGTTGGAGCATTCACGAACAAGTATTTTATTAGAGGTTGGTGGGATGTTGGATATGATGTAAAATATATTGTGTAAAATAATATAAAAAATGCTGAACAAAAATCGTTGCGTAATGTATTTTAATAATTATGTTTAATAGTTACGAGTGTCACAGAACGCGCTTCGCGCGTGAATTATTTCCCTTATAAATTGTATATGTTTAAATTAGTCAAAAAAATGATTTTTTTTATTTTCAAAGGATATTAATATTTGTATATTTGTAAAGAAGTATTCTAAATTTATAAAAGAAGTTTAATTTTAGATTCTGTTTTTAAAAACGTTTTGAATTTGTAAAGCATGTTTAATTGTTAGATCCTACTTGTAGGGGTGTTTGAATTTGTAAAAAAAGTTTAATGTTAGATTCTATTTTTAAGTGATTAAGATTTGACAATATATAGAGGGGCGTTTTTGGTAGTTCACATTAATACCAAAAAAGTGTGACACCAAAACTATTACAACTATTATTAAAGATATTTAATATTTAATATCCAATATTTAATATTTATAACACCAAAAAAATCATATTCAAATTCAAATTTAAATTCAAAAATCTACAACAAATTCAAACTCCTAATATACAAAAAAAATCAGGGTCTCGCATGTTTTCCGCGATAATGATGCGGACAGTTTCAACAAACCGGTCAATATTGAACTGTAGCATCGACATAGCCAACTTAAATTTATTTGGAGCGCTCAGAAAGTCACTACTGGAAAACTTAATATTTGCTTACTTGGTATTACCAACGTTGCACCACCGACATATTATTTGGCATCGGCAAGGTGTCGGTAAGTCGTAGGTAACTCTTTACCTACACAAACTTACTAATGCCTTGTTACTAACCTCCTTGGTCTCCTCTTAGATTGCACGACATGACAACATGGTAGTATTAATAGGGGAAGCATCGAGGCTTGCGTAGTAGTGATGTCATAACTGGTTGTTGTTGGGTGAGATAGTGCGGGAAGGGATGTTATTAACATTGGGGTCAATGACTGCTAGTGATGGTGGTTATCGCCACCAATGGTAATAATACTGCCGACACAATCCCAACTACCACCACTAGTAAATTATCACGGCACTAGCACATAAGTCATCATGCACTCCATTCTATCAATATTACCATGTTATCGTGCCATGCAACTAATGCGAGTGTTTGAGTTTCTTAGGAATGGGAACTTGAGGTATGAGCTTGAAAGCTCGAGGATGGGTACACCGACAATAGATGAGTAGATGACGTTCCATCTAGTTTGCAGTATGTATACGTGTATAAGTTAAATCACTTAATAAATTAAACAAGTGTACATATAATTGACATGAATTATAAATTTCGTTTCAATAAATTATACAACATATAATTCAAGGTAAATTATAGATTTTTTAAATCATACAATAAATTAAATGAATATATAAGTTAAATCAACTATAAATTAAACAAATGTTCATATAATTAAGTTAAATTATAAATTTTATTTCAGTAAATTATACAAGTGTTTATTTGAGTTAAATTATAGATTTTTTTTTAAAATCCCACAATAAATATGACAAATATATAAATTAAATGACTCAATAATTTAAACATGCTTATATGTAATTGAGTTAAATTATAAATTTTATTTCAAAAAATTATACAATATATAATTCAAGTTCTAGATTTTTTTAAAATCACATAATAAGTTAAACGATATATAAGTTAGATTATAGATTTTTTTTAACCACATAATAAATAGACTAATATATAAGTTAAATCACTTAACAAATTAAATAAATGTACATATAATCGAGTTAAATTATAAATTGTGTTTCAATAAATTATACAAAATATTATTTGAGTTAAATTATAGGATTTTTTTCAATCACACAATAAATATGACAAGTATATAGATTAAATCATTCAATAAATTAAACATATGCATACAATTAAGTTAAAAATATAAATTTTGTTTCAATAAATTGTACAATATATAATTTGAGTTAAATTATAGATTTTAAATCACATAATAAGTTAAACGATTATTTATGTAAAATCGCTTAATAAATTAAAAAATGTACATATAATTGAGTTAAATTATTAAAAAATCAATAAATTATATAAGTTTATTTGAGTTAAATTATAGATTTTTTAAATCACACAATAAATAAGATACATATATAAGTTAAATCACTCAATAAATTAAACAAGTATTAATATAATTGAGTTAAATTATATATTTTGTTTCAATAAATTATACAATATATAATTCAAGTTAGGTTATAGATTTTTAAATCACACGATAAGTTAAATGATATATACATCAAATTATAGGTTTTTTTTAAATCACACAATAAAAACGACAAGTACATAAGTTAAATCAGTCAACCATTTAAATAAATGTGCATATATTTGAGTTAAATTAAAAGTTTATTTCAATGAAATATAGAACTGTTTGCTTGAGTTAAACCATAGATTTTTTGAATCACATAATAAATATGACAAATACATAAGTTAAATCATTCAATAAACTAAACAAGTATACATACAATTGATTTAAATTATAATTTTTTTAAATAAATTGTACAATATATAATTCAAGTTAAACTATAAATTTTTTTAAATCACATAATAAGTTAAAATGAATATATAGGTTAAATCGCTCAATAAATTAAACAATTGTACATATAATTGAGTTAAATTATAAATTTTATTTTAATAAATTATACAAGAGTTTATTCGAGTTAAAGTGTAGATTTTTTAAATCACACAATAAATAAGACAGATATATAAGTTAAACCACTCAATGAATTAAAAAATTGTACTTATAATTGAGTTAAATTATAAATTATATTTCAATAAATTTTACAGTATACAATTCGACTTAAGTTGTAGATTTTTATTAGATCACAAAATAGGTTAAATGATATATAAGTTAAATTATGAATTTTTTTAAATCACATAATAAATATGAAAAACATACAAGTTAAATCACTCAATAAATTAAACGAATGTACATATGATTGGTTTAAATTATAAATTTTGTTTCAATAAATTGTACAAGAGTATATTCGAGTTAAATTATATATATTCACACAATAAATACGAAAAATATATAAGTTAAATCACTTAATAAATTAAATAAGTGTACATATAATTGAGTTAAATTATCAATTTTGTTTCAATAAATTATACAATATATAATTAAAGCTAAATTGTAGATTTTATTAAATCACACAATAAGTTAAATGAATATATAAGTTACATCAATCAATAAATTAAACAAATGTACATATGATTGAGTTGAATTAAAAATTTTGTTTCAACAAAGTGTACAAGAGTGACAAGCACCATTGTCCAAGTGGTTAAGTGATTTAGCTTTGATTCGAGATGTCACAAGTTCGAGACTTGCATAGCGTGATTTGAACGTTTATTGACATGTGATATATTATCCCAGTGACACGTATATATTGTACCATTTCAAAAAAATTGTATAAGAGTTTATTTGAGTTAAACAATATTTTTTTTTAAATCACATAATAATATGACAAATATATAAGTTAAATCACTTGATAAATTAAATAAGTTGTACAAGTAATTGAGTTATATTGTAAATTTTGTTTCAATAAATTATATAATATCTAATTCAGTCAAGTTATATTTTTTTTTAATTATACAATAAGTTAAATGAACATATTATTTACGTCACTCGATAGATTAAACAAGTGCACATAAAGTTAAATCACTTAATAAATACAGTAGCAGAAATAAAAAATCACTTATCATTGGAACCAAATTTTGTTATATAGTAGAAAAAAATGACATTTAAAGTCACATATCGGTAAGCTAAAGACGGAGCTGGTGATGTTGTGCATGTTTAGACGTGTGGGTATTTGGTTATGTGTAACACCACTAATTTTGACTAACATTATTTAAGATATTAAATTAGATAAATTATAAAATAATATATTGACATAGCGGAAATGAAATTTGACAATTAAATATGTCATTCTTTATTAATGAGTAATGAGATTAATTATAACTTAAATAAGGAGGAATACTATGAAGGGTAAAATAGGAAAAAGACTTATTTCCTAAACATAAACCATGCCATTCTTATCTCCTCATTCATAATCACTTCAAACAAACTAAAAAAGGTCAAGACCTTCCATTGGTAGGAAAACCCATAAGAAGAAAGCTAAGGAAATCTAAAGAAAAAGCTACGGAGGAATCCATGACTCAAGTCTCAACTCTCTTTATTAAATCAAGGTGAATAATAGTTATCCACCGCACTATTGCTTGTTTATTTTGGTTTTATTCCTAACCATAAATCAAACGTTGTTGTTATGTCGTGTTATGATTACTTGTTATTTATATGCTCAAATGATGAATTATTGGATTTATTATGGAATTATTTAATATGTTTTAAGAGTAAAAACCTAGTTTATGACATTCAATTGACTTGAAATTTAAAAATGATGTTAATAACATTATTTTAGAAATGAGTTCTTAATTTCATAATTTTCCAAAAAAGTATGAATGTTTTATAAATCTTCTCAATGAGAAAAATGATTTATTTTAGGTATTGCTTATTAAAAATAATTGAATAATGTTTTTGGACCCAAATTTTTTATATATTAAAGAATGTACTAGTTTTGATTTTCAGTGATTTTTTGGGATATTTCTCCACTGTTTATGATTTTGTATGAATTTTTAGGCTAGAAAGGACTGATAATTATATTGAAATAATTATATAAGTTAAATGGTTTGCAAAATACTTTGGGAACGGTAAACCTAGTTTGCTATAGTTTTCTAAAAAAGAATTTGATTAAGTATAGTTTTAACCAATAGAAATTGGACATGGATTGGGATTGGTGAAAAGAAATTACTTTCTAGAGAATTAAAACAGTTTTTATATTAATTATGAGATTGCTATGTCGTTATTAATCAATGTTGACATCAATCCATACTACAGCTATCAATGCTGCATATTTATATCAGCTATAATAATGCCGCTGGTATTGCTTTCAAGATAAAGGTATTAAGGCAGTTATGCCACATATTTTATATCGGTTATAGTAATGCCGCTAGTATTGCTTTTGAGATAAAGGTATTAAGGCAGCTATCCGCATATTTTATATCGGCTATAGTAATGCCACTAGTATTGCTTTTAAGATAAAGTATTATGGAAACGGTTAGTAATGTCGCAAGTTTTCACCATGGTTTTAAACAATGCCGCGTGCTTCCTATTTGACGTCATACGTTTAGAAAGCAATGCCACAAGTAGTAGTTCTAACATTAATTACTTTAGGCAGTGATGCCGTTAGTATATAAAATGGAAATGATGTCGCCTATTATCAATTTGGACATTATTATTATAGCAGCATAGTAGCCCATTTTTTATATTGATCAATGTCAACTGTTTTATGGCATTGATGATGGAAGTTTTCAATGTTGACCTTGCTGTTTTAAAGCACCTAATATCAATGGTTTTATAATATTGACGTCGAAGGTTATCAATGTTGACATTCCCATATTTCCAGGTTTAAAATTTTTATACTATGCAAACTTTATAACTTATATTTTATACAATGAGACATTATGATAGAAGCCTTACGGCCCCGTGTTTTATTAAATCAAAACTATTTATTAATGGTGATAAAGAAGGGATGCGATAATCTATGCAAACAATATTAATGCTGCACTTTATTAATACAATTAGTTTTATTGTATGGCTTTATAGCCTATGGTTTTAGAGGTGCAACAACGTCAAAATTTATTTTGAAGTTAATAAAAGTTATTTTATAAAACCATACATCTTGGCATAATATTTTGGAGAAAATAAGCGCTATAATTTCCTTGTTTTAAGCATATTTACAAGGGTTAGATCGTTAATAAAGAATTATGTATTCAAGGAAATAAAGGGGTATTTAGCCTAGAATTTTAGTAATGAAATTATTATTTTATCCCTATTAGATAAATTGTGATAAGATAAATTGATTCAAGGATTAGAGAATAAAGAACCAGATAATGGGACTGGTGTAAGACATTACCATATACTTCGAATATTAGCCCCTAGTTGGTATTAGTCCACAATACCAATGTAGGGCTTTGGTAGGGGTAAAACTATTATGCGCCGAAAGGATTTATAACTTAGAATGGTTATTGGTTAGCCTACAAAACCATTAGGTTCATAGTGAGCCTAGCAAAACTATGAGATTGATAGAAAATCGGGTTAATACTAAGATGGTTTCATTTAGACGGGTAGTCTAGTTTCATTCTAATGATAAATTAGAGAATTTGGTATACCCAATAAGCCCAAGACAGCCATATAGGTTTGTAGTGACCCTAGAAAAAGTATGAAGTAGAGGCAAACAGTTAATTAATTGAGACAGATTGGTCAAGTTTTCCAATCATTTAGCATGCATG
This sequence comes from Allium cepa, assembly GCA_030765085.1. NCBI lineage: Eukaryota > Viridiplantae > Streptophyta > Magnoliopsida > Asparagales > Amaryllidaceae > Allium > Allium cepa. Next base: position 864,431,689 of record CM060943.1, on the reverse strand, counting down.
AATATGATTGAAAGTTTATTTAACCATTGTTAATGCAGGAGCATGATTGTGATTAAAATATTTTCAAAAGATTCTAGTGAGTGGAAACTCATTTCGCTCAATGACGTCGTCTCACTAGATTCTATTATTAAGATAGCATATTATTATTTATGTTAGACTTTTTGTCTGACTCGATTTTTTTTGTTTTTCCCCTTTAAACTCGGAGGCTCGTTTGAGTAGTTTGCGAGTAAGATTTCCAGGTTTTAAGTTTGATGAATAAATCTTCCAAAGACGTGCAAGAGGCGGAACTAGCTGCATAGGAGATTATTTATGTCCGTTGTGTAGTTGTCATTTTGTTTGAATGTATGTAATGGTAGAAGCTGAATCTGTCTAGTAGTAAACTCTGATCAACCAGAGGGCATCTTCATATATCACTCTTGGAGTATTTTATAATAATTATATTTTATCTGAACCTAGGCAACGTTGTGGGATTACGTAATGAATGTGGAAATTATTAGTGGAATTTGTTTTTAAAAAATTCACGTGCATGTGCTTCTGATGTTAACGATACTATTAACTTATCTCATTTTCTCACCGAAGAATAATACTATTAATGACTGCAGCATCAGTGGAGCTTATTTTCAGGCCTCAGAATGAGGGATATTATTGTGATGACCCACCATTCACGACTTTCAAAAGTAGACATAAATACGCTCACTATTTATCATGCCGAACGATCGAGTGCCGAAAGGACATATTGTTAAGGGAAAAGAAAGTAGGTAGAAGTAGAAGAATACAAAAAAAAAATCTCATAACGGATAGAATAATATATAATATCAATAGTTCTTTACACAAGGCAAAACTCGAACATGCATGTCTCACATCAGAGTACACAAATCAATAATTCCCAGCCTGGACAATTATAACATCCTGTCCTCACAAATGTTGGTAATTTCAAACAATGCTGCAGCGGAAACAAACAAGAACGAGAATACGTCTCGGTCTCCAGCTCATCTCTTGAGCTCCATAGTATCCCATCCTGAACCTGCAATACTTGGTCAGACCTGAGCATTATAATAAAATAACACCCGAGTCAGTCTGGAAAACCGGCGTGAGAAAACACACACAATTGAATTATTAAAGTTTTCAAAATCCTTTGAAAATCAAACGTATTTCGTAAGATCACGCCACAAATAAACACGATGGGTTTTTTACCTTACGATAACCAAAACATTACATATCAAAATCATCAATATTATTATACTGTCTAAGTACAAATACTTATTCAAATAGCTGAAATGCTTGCATCTCATGTTCCAGCATTGTTGGGCATAATTAAAACCGTACGACGCTTATTGGAGAATAGATTCCAACTGAATGACTATGCATTGGGGTACTACCTGTCACGGTACATGTCTAGAACAGCGTACCGAGATCGAACCTAATGATTCCTACCAACACAAGGCTAGACTATCCCTAACCGGGATAGTCCAAATAAGATTATCCTGCGGTTGGGAACAACAACCGCCACACAGCCGAATAAAAGGGACTCTAGATAGGGGTAACCTTACCCTACTTGGGTGCGACCCACTTAGCCTTATTGCATCTCCCCTTATTTTCAGCCATTCCCTGTTGATGAGCTAAAGGCTATAATTACCTTTTTAGAAATATTCACTTAGAATGCTTACTGTCCTCCAATGACAATGTACTAATAGAATTCATCCATTCAAGTTTCTATTCCTGGTCTGAACGAAACTGAAGGCACTATTCCTACTACATCCATTTTGGAATCACCTTCAAGACTAGTAGCGATTAGGCCTTCCACTTCACTGCTCCATCTTCGACTCCATGCTCTTTTCTTCATTACAAAAACGTACTCGTCGGATCGAAGTGACTTCGAAACACAAATCTGATCCCGGTCACTTCGAAACAACGTTTGATATTCTTGGTAAACTCACCCCAGTTCTTTAGGAAATAAACAGACGAACATAATAATCGAAGATCACCTTCTAACCATTTATGGATGGATTTCCTTATAAACGTCCTAGAAGAACGAAATGAGTTTATATGTACAGTATAGCACCTTGAACGGTAATTGTGCCATATACTTTCCATTCTTCTTCTAGATATTTCCAAAGTTATATTTGGGTCTAGATTTGATAGTCGGTTATTTTACTATCAAATAAATAATCGATTCAACCAAATACTTCATTTTCATTGAAAAAACAAAGTCTTTATTTAAATAAAATTTTAAATAAATTAAATCTCTTTACCAAGATTGTACTTATCTTATCGAATTTTGTATATTCATAAAGTATCCCTTTTTGAAATATTTAAAAACCCCTTTTAAAAACATATATATGGAAAGTACCGCTACGGTATCAAACCATAGATCACAGCTCAATGGTTACGTCTCTATCCCAAAGAAATTCAAGACTTAGCCGCAAGCACTCACTGCCTCCGATTACGCCACGCGAGTATACCATTACTTTCCAAAATATTTAAAAATTATCTCAAAATAAATGCTTATAAATTTCTAAAATAAATTTCAAGTTTAATCTAGGAAAATATACTATAATAAAAGTTATTATACTAACCTATATTAATATCTAATAATTATCTTTTTAAAACGAAATGCTGCCTATTTCTAAAATAATAAATCTTTAAGAATCATTATAAGATTACTAATAAATAACTAAATATACTTTAAACAAATTTAAATAATTAGATAACTAATTTCCAGATATTTTTAACACTTCTGAAAACACCAGATTAATACTTAAAAAAAATCCTCTTTTTAAAACAAGTCCAATTCCTCGATTCCAACTTCACTTCGAATTTTTGGAAACCTTACTTGAACTGCAATATAATCAATTTAACTAACATTCCAAATTTACTTCTATCCTTCCAGTTATTTAAGTCACGATTTTTAAAACCTTCTTTATTTAAACAAGTGCAACTTAGTAATTACCATAAAATTCTTTAAAAACTTCATTCCAAAAATCCCTGTTTTATAATAACCCGAAATAGTTGCAACACAAATTTCAAAACCATTTTCTTTATCCAATAGATTACCCAAACTCTATATAACTTTTTACTTTAAAGTTTCTATTTACAATTCTTTACCACTTAAAAAAACATATTTGGTATTTAAAACACCAAAAATCATGGTTAACTGCCATAACATCCAATCAATTCAAATTACACAATAACCTGTCATGGATTTATTCAGCACAACATATATCACTATATATGAAACTAAAGTTCACATTTTTGAGGAATCCAGTTGGATCCCTCCAACTTGTTCCCCTGCATCCACAGGCGTTAGCACAACATAAAAATACCAATTCCACTTCGAGGTGGAATATCGCGATATTTTGGTTCATCCACTATTATGAGGGCACATAGGGTCTCATCCACTATACATATATGGGAATATCAATCACTCCAATATATATATATATATATATATATATATATAATATCAGATCCAACTGATAGAAATGCATCAATTTAACTACTTAATCATTTGTTAATTTTAAATGTTTAAAATTAGTACCGGCAGTCCAAAATTGAGTGAGACTAACTCACCTTGAGTTTTTACATTGCCAACGTTCCAATTTTAAATTAAATCAAGCACATTCGATTTAACCTAAATTTTTCACTACCTTCGATCAACTCCAGTTCTATACCACAACGTAGTATTCGTCACTGCGATTCGGCCCCGCTTGTTTCGTCCAATTCCAACCTCGTAAGACATAGTTATGATGTTTTAAAGTTTGAATATAATTTAGATAAAATAAAAAAATTACACCAAACCTAGATCGGCCGTGGATTTTAGATATACAATCTTGGCCATACAAAATCTTTCTTCCTCACACGAATAAAGACACTAGCAAACCCATCGCACATAACCCATAACCGATCCCTGCCCCCTCCTCTCCGCTATAGCTCATCAGGAACCACAAGTCGTAGAGCGCTGCGAACTCCACCATCGGCCGAAAGCTCATCGAGCTCGGTCATCACCATCACCTGAAATTTTCTCATGAGCGCGGCCCCTACATGGCACGATTGCCGATGATATTCGATCATACCCGCTGAATTTGTAGCTTGAGATGCTCTACGATATTGCAATTGAGGTTTTTTTGTAATAATTTACGAGTTTGAAGAAAAATCAAGGAGAAGAATGCATGTTTTCGGCCATTAAAAAGACATGGACGGCGGCTGCGAATGATAAGTAGGGTTTACTGTTGAACGTGAATATATATATATATATATATATATATATATATATGTATGTATGTATATTAATTATTTATAATTAATATTATTTCCAATTTTAACGCACTTCTTGAAATAATCTCTAGACGAAACGTGCCGCCTGGTGTTTATAATATTTTACGTGCATTCTAAACACGATGGAATAGGTTTCAGGGCCTAGTTCGATTGTATGCGGAAGATAACTTTGTAAATAGATTAAAAAAATATTAAATTTTCGATATTTATTCCAACGCGTTTCTATCTCGTATGACTAAATGATAACTCCAAACGCTACGAAATTGAAAATCCAATAATAATAAAATATTATGGGTCCAATGGTACTAGTTTCGTCGAATTCCGAGACTGCGCCCTGGAAGGCTATTTTAACGTGTTGATTAATCGAGGGATTTCCAAAATCGTCAAAATCGTTTAAGATTTCAATTTTTAAAACTGCCTAACTCCATTATAATTCAAGTAGAATTTATATCCATATTCGAAATCTTTCTGATTTGTATTAAATCAAAGTTCAATTATTTATACTATTCCCATATATTAATTTTCGCTATTAAATTAATACATAAATTTCAAAATTCTAATTTATCGATTTTTGATTTCATCCGAAGTTCAATATTATAATTCAAATCCAAATAGAGTTTAAATAAATTTTAGAAATTAATTCACAGATTCTTTCATACTCAAATCAATTAATAATTAAAAATCAACATTTAAAATAAATTAGTTGTTCAAAATCAAACGACCAAAATTCCGGGTCGTTACATTCCTCCCCCTTATAAAAATTTCGTCTCGGAATTGCTACGGTAGGAAAATGCTCCCAAACAAATTAACTTACTTGAAACCCACTTAATTAAAATCCTATATTCACTTCTTTAAGTCTTTTCAGCTTTCACCCAAAATAATTTGATTCATTTCTATTTCCAAAAGCCTTGATTTCTAATACGATTCAAAAATCAACTTTTCTAGCTAACCAAATTTTTCCAAAAATTTTCAATATTTTGCTGACACCTTAAATTTTTCAAAAAATTTTGATAGCGTCTCTCTTGTACGGAGAGCCTTTTACAGTATCACAAAATAGATAAATATATATACATCGACCCACACAGTCAGAAAAACAAAATATATAACAATATATTATCATTTCTTTATTTTAGTGCGTAGGCGTACCTAATATTAGCATTTTTATGCAAGCAGCTTATTTTATATGCACTTATGCAACCAAATCTGCCCAAACGGCTCCATGTACCGGAATATACTCAAATAAGCACATAAGTTTTCAAAATCATGAAATTTCAATAACATTTCATTTATTTCACTAGCCGAAGACATCAACTTCGTAACCCAAACATGCCAATTATATGCTACAAGCAAATTAAGGTTCCAACACTAATTTAACCCCTTTCCACGGATTTATATATCATTTATATTATTTCACTCAATTTGAAAGGATTCATAACCAAATTTATTGCATTCAATTCATATTACAACAACCAAAATCATATTCATTGCAAATTGATTAACATGTGCTTTACTTATATTAATTCACCTTTATTCAATTTCAAATTGATTCACAATCAATTTATTTGCATCCCATTCACTATTCACTTTCATTATATGTAAACCATTTTTAAAACTTTAATTTATTCCATTTTAAATTGAATATAAACCAATTTATCTAATTTCCATTTGATTCTAATTTATGCTATCTACCAAACTTTGTTCGCTTCATTTTTATATCAAACACATTTCCAATCTATGTTAATTTTATTTATGAATTTATTTCATAGATAATCCCTTAAGTTAAGTTTCTATCGCAACCCATTTCCAATTCGTTTTAAATTTAATCTCATTCAATTTATTTGTTTTCATTCACTTAGTATATCCAATTTATATTACCCCACTTGGGGGCCATTTCATGCTAGTCAATTTTCGAACAATTGTTATATCATAACATGGTTCCTGCACTTGCATTTCATAATAACTTTACTTCCAATTTATTTTACATCTTTTCCATTCACTTCATTTTACTCACATAGTATTATCCACTTTATTTTATAGTGAACATCATTTTCATTATAAGATAATTTTATTATAAACCATTTTACAAAATTGCCTCTAAGGTTTACTATAAATTTTCTATATCGATTCTTAAGTTATATTCAGCTTTAAAACTTAAGTTCACACTCAACTTATCCAATCCATATTCCAAAATCATATTCAATTTTATTTACTCTTAAATTAAATTCACTTCTTGTTATCAACACTTAACTATTTTAACTTGGTTGTACTTTTTCACTTTTCCATTTTAATAAGTTACACCAACCTATTTAATTTACAATCCCTTGAATTTCCTACTTAAGTTTATTCACATTCTATGTTTATAAACTATGGTTATACAATCACTTTACATTCCATATTTATATTCAATTTACTTCATCTTAATTCATTCTTTATTTAAAAATTCAAAATTTTGAATTTCCATTTCTTTACTAGTATCACTATTTTCTTTTAGCTTTCACCATTTCATTTCTCACTCATAAGTTCAAAAACTTATTCTCTTAAAATCTTATATTTGCTTACTTAAGTCCATTTACATTTTATAATCACAACTCTAGATTATCTATATCACTCAATAGCTTAAGTGTATCCATTTCGTTCAATAATTATAACTTATAATTATATAATCACCTTATACTTCAACTTTATTTCCATTTCAATTCAAATCCAACTTCTACTTTATTTAACTTATCTTAAGTTAAATTCCAACATATCTTATTCGCTTTAATTTACTCAAGTTAAATTTAACTCCAGGATTAAAATTTTCATTTTCTTTTCTTATCTATACCAACATCAATTTATAAGTTCAAAAACTGATTTTTCTCTAATTTTACAAAACATTTAGATGAAAACCTTAGAATTTAATCACCCGGTTTTATTTCAAATCATTTTGAAACCATAAATATATGTGTATTCCCTTTGTATATCAAATCATACTTTCGGATTTTTAAAACAACTCGGCTTTACCTTAAACAATTTCCCTTTTGGAATTTTCGAACAAACTTGTTTATCAACATGTCCAAAACAAATAATTAAAACCAACCACCGCGGTTGCAATCCATCACTTAGAAACTCGAAAATGAATACTGATGATGTGGCCATCACCACCACGATTAATTTCCAGTGACTGAAGTGAGTTCAGTGCTTCCTTACTTCCAAAATCATTTTAAAACAATTTCTCTTCAAAAATATTTTCAAAATAATACTCCATTATTCCTTTCAACCTATTTTGGAAAATGTTCCCAAATTTCCAAGATTTAAAAGTTCCAAACACTTAGTTCCAATCCTAATTTAAAAGATTTTCCAAAATTTTTGGGATTTAAATTAATTTTCATTTTCTTTTCTGATCTATTCAACATTAATTTATAAGTTCAAAAAACTGATTTTTCTCTGATTTTACAAGACATTTAGATGGAAACCCCAGAATTTAATCACCCGATTTTATTTCAAATCATTTTGAAATCATAAATATATATATATTCCCTTTGTATATCAAATCATACTTCCGGGTTTTTAAACAACTCGGTTTTACCCTAAACAATTTCCTTTTGGAATTTTCAAATAAATTTGTTTATCAATAAGTCCAAAACAAATAATTATAACTAACCACCGCGGTAGCAATCCATCACTTAGAAACTCGAAAATGAGTACTGATGATGTGGCCATCACCACCAGGATTAATTTCCATTGACTGAAGTGAGCTCAGTGCTTCCTTACTTCCAAAATCATTTTAAAACAATTTCTCTTCAAAAATATTTCCAAAATAATACTCCATTATTCCTTTTAACCCATTTTGGAAAATGTTCCCAAATTCCCAAGATTTAAAAAGTTCCAAACACTTAGTTCCAATCCTAATTTAAAACATTTTCCAAAATTTCTGGGATTTTAATTTTGGTTTAAATCAAATTTTAGTTATATTCCTTTGTAAAAATCATACTTATACAATTCCTATTTGGTTACATATATATATATATATATATATATATATGTATGTATAACCGTTTCAAATTTTATAATCTTGTTTGATTATAATATAAACAACCGACATCCAACTATATATAATAATTTTAGAAAATTATTTTTTATATCAAAGTATAATTTTGGGTAAAATTATTTCATTCGCCCACTTTAAAATGATACTATGTCGGTTTACCTTGTTTAAGAGTTTAGAAACCCTAATCGATATGGTTATACTTCCCGTACCGAACATAATTCATAAACACTCAACCACTAAGTCAATTAATATAAAAAGATTTTATATTCACTAACAATTACGCGCTCATAGCTATTAATACACTCAAACTCATTCTAAAGTACTTCTGACTCTATCTCTAATGAGTAATCCCCACCAAAGCCTAGGTATATCACTAACCTAAGCTCTAACATCACATGTGACGACCCGCCCTTCACGACCCCCTAAAGTCGACATAAATATCCTTGCCTCTTATTCCGGAATGGGTCAGCCGAAGTTCACCCAATCAATGCACTGCCTTCTTTGATCATAGCATTGGCACCCCCTGCATACCTTGGCCTTGCTTTGCTCGCCTTGGTTGATAGGGGCTGAGTTGTTACTCCAATTAACCGTGGGTAGATTCTTGAAACCAAAGGTCCCTAGGCGCGTAAATACCCTAGTATATAGGTCGGGAGCACCATATAACATGCCCAATGATTGAGTGCCGGAAGGAAAGATTGTTGAGGGAAATGAAAGTAAGTAGAAGAAGAAGAATACTAAACAAAACGGAATCCCACAGTGGAAAGAAAAATATATAATATCAATAGTTCTTTACGCAAGAAAATTGTAATAAAAATGTCTCACATCAGAGGAAAATTGTAATATAAATGTCTCACATCAGAGTACAAAAATAAATGATTACCAGCCTGGACAGTTATAACATCCTTTCTTCACAGCTATTGGTAATTTAAAACAACACTATAGCGGAAATAAACAAATATGAGAATACGTCTCCGTCTTTAGCTCATCTCCTGAGATCTGTAGTATCTAATCCTGAACCTGTAACACTTGGTCTAACCGGAGCATTATAATAAAATAACACCAGAGTTAGTCTGAAAAACCAGCATGAGAAAACACACTCAATTAAATTATTAAAGTTTCAAAATCCTTTGAAAATCAAAGGTATTTCGTAAGATCACGCCACAAATAAACACGACGGGTTTTTAACTTACGATAACCAAAACTTTTCGTATCAAAATCATCTGATATTATAATAGTGTCTATGTACAAATACTTGTTCAAATAGCTGAAATGCTTGCATCTCAAGTTCAAGCATAGTGGGGGACAATCAAAACCGCGTGGCGCTTAATAGAGAATGGATTCCAATGGAATGACTAGGCACTGGGGTACCACCTATCACGGTACACGTCTAGAACAACGTACCGAGATCGAACTTATCGATCGCTGCCAACACAAGACCGTACTACCCATAAATTGGATAGTCTGAATAAGATTACCCCGTAGTTAGGATTAGCAACTTCCACACAGCCGAATAAAAGGGACTCTAGATAGGGGTAACCTTACCCTACTTGGGTGCGGCCTACTTAGCCTTGCTGCATCTCCCCTGATTTTCTGTCATTCCCGATTGATGAGGCTAGAGACTATGATTATCTTTCTAGAAATTTTCACTTAAAATGCTTATTGTCCTCCAATGACAATGTACTGATAGCATTCATCCATACAAGTCTATTCCCGGTCTGAATGGAACCGAAAGCACTATTCCTACTACATCCATTTTGGAATCACCCTCGGGATTAGTAGCGATTAGCCCTTGCACTTCACTGCCCCATCTTCGACTTTGTGCTCTTGTCTTCATTTTGAAAATGTTGTTGGATCAAAGTGGTTTTCAGATCACAAATCCGACCCTGGTTACTTCGAAACAACGTTCGATATTCCCGGTAAACTTATCTCGGTTTTTTAGTAAATAAACAGACGAAGATAAGAATAGGAGATCACCTCCTAATTGTGTATGAATGGATTTCCTTGTAAATGTCCTAGAAAAACAAAATAAGTTTATACATACAGTATAGCATCTCGAATGGTAACCATACCATATAATTTCCATACTTCTTCTAGATATTTCCAAAGTTATATTTGTGTCCAGATTTGATAGTTGGTTATTTAATTATCAAATAAACAATTGATTCAACTAAATACCTCAATTTCACTGAAAACCAAGTTATTTAAATAAACTTTTACATAAATTAAAATCTCTTTATCTAAAGTTTGTACTTATCTTATCGGATTCGGTATATTCACACAGTATCACTTTTTGAAATATTTGAAAACCTCTTTTTTGAAAAAATAAATATATGGAAGTACCACTGCGGTATCAAACCATGGATCATAGCTCAATAGTTACGTCTCTATCCTAGAGAAATTCAAGACTTAGATTATCCTCACAAGTGCTAATAGATACAAAACAAGTAATGTAGTTGAAGGTAAATACGTAAGAAATCATCCAACACCTCTCCAAATGCTGTAATGAACTACTGTTAAATATGGAAATATACTCGAGCTGATCCCGTGCACCATTCTCTAGTTGGGACTAAAGCCTAGTTCGACCTCTAGTGGCACCAATCAACTTTGGCCATTGGATAGAGGGGCTAGGGTTAGGGCATAGATTTAGTTTTAGGAAATAAAATAAAAATGAGGTCCTTTTATAGAAAAAAATCCCCAACACTATTCACCCCTAAAAATCACGGACTCCAAACGAGGCATGCTCACTAGCGTTTCTAGCCTAATACCCTTATTACGAACTCAATGTAACTAGTTTAGGGACCTAATTCAATAGTTGAAAAAGTTAGCATTTAGGTTATATCATATTTTAATTCCTAAAATTAATCGCTACGTGTTTTTTGCTCACACGACCAATGGTTCATCCGATCGCCATAAAACTCATCGATATGTAACAACTCATCATTTCGGACTCAATGACACTGGTTTTGCCCAAAACCGAGATATTGCCTCAGAGTAGTAATTTCACGCGTTGATTAAAAAGAGTTATTATTAAAATCAGTTTAATCACTCTTAGTTCTAAATTAAAAGTTTATTATTATCATTATTATTTAAATAGAATTTAAATAAGCTTTTGAAATTATTCTTATTTATATTAAATCCAAGATTTAAATATATAAATACTTTTGATATTTAATTTTAAACCGTTCAAAAATATTAGGTTGTTGTTTGGGTATTATGTTGTTGTTTGGGAATTTGCTTATAGATTGTTTAGGTATTTGATTTGTATTGAGATGGTTATTGTATCATTTGATTTGTAATATGGTGATGATGATATTATTTGGTTTGGATATTAGACTTGTATTGTGATGGTGATGATATTCGTGTTAACATATGATATATGAATCTGTGATATATATACGAATGTGTGATTGAGGTGCAAAAAGAAGTTGCTATAAATTACAGCCAAGGCATTGGAATGGAGTTTGTACGACATTGAAAAATTCAGTTTATGCATTTTAGTTAGGCATCGAAATTGCATCGGCATATAATATCGGTAAGGTGTTAGCAAGTGTTGTTGCAAGACATCAGTAGCATCACCATACTTGTCATATTCAAGCGGTTAGTAGAATTTTTCCAACATAACTTTTATCCATATCTGTTTAGGCGTCGGTGTGACATCGATATATGATTCACCCATGCCCCGTCGATAGCTTTGCAGCGTTTGTAAATTATTTTGTTTTTGTAATGGGTAGTAGTAGAAATTAGTTCTTCTGTCGATAACTACTCTTAGAAAGAATCTATAACAAAGCTAATAACCTCATTTTTACTTAAAATACAAACTCAAAGTCTTTTCCATCTAAAAATCCTCATTTCAAACTAAACTTCAAAATATTAATTCAAAAACTCTTTACCTTATACAAAATACTTCTCCTTGATTATCATCAAATATATATAATTACTTCACATAATTTTATAAAATAAATATTTTCCAAATTAAGTTTTCATTTCAAAAACAAAATCTCACAACTTGATTTTTCAAATGATTAATCATATTTATACTTAAAAGGCTCCTCTAGGGTTAAAATATACTATTCAATACACATACTTAGTTACACCTCAAAATAGTTTCTCCCATATTAATTTTTATAAACTCACTTAATTCCATAACATTTTAGTACATTACTAGATAATCAAAGTCGATATAATAATAATACCCATTTATTTCATAAAACTCTCCAAAAATCAAAAAAATAAAATATCCAAATCAAATTACATAATTTGTAGTCGCATAAATTACAATATCCTGAAATCCTAAAATTAATTCCAAATATTAACAAATTACAAACTATTCAACTATAACTTTAAATATAAATAAATACTTTTCACGTTATTATAATCATGCTTTAGAATCCATAAAATCAAATTTAATTCATTTTAACACATATCATATTTCAAAAACACAAACGCTATAGTATATAACGATGTTGCATCACGTTATATTTTAGCACAAAACATCATAATTACAGTACATGTGATTTTAGAATCTTAGACTCCGTGTTAGTATCTCGTATACAAATAATTTACAGTACATGTGATTTTAGAATCTTAGACTCTGTGTTAGTATCTCGTATACAAATGTGTTTCTAACCGTTATTTGCAGTACATGTGAATTTTCTTTATGCTCCAAATCATAATTTTTACATTTTGAAAGGGAAAAAATTGAAACCTCTATGTTTTGTTCAAAATCCAAAATTATGATCATTGAAATTATTTAAAATGAAATAAGAAGAGTACCATCTTCATTCGCTGGAAATTGAAAGGAACACAACAGTACCTATCACCGACTATTGCATACAACAGGGAAAAAACTCAAACTATGCATTTCTGAAATAACAACCGGTATTATTTTCTTCTTATGGCCTATCAAACTCATAATGGCATGTACAATGCTATACTCTTTTAAGATAAAAATACTAAGAATTTTCAAGGCTTAGCAAAATAACGTGACATTAGGTATAAAAATCAAAATGTCATTGTCTTAACTTTCGATTTCAGGAAAATAAAATGTATGTTTTTCTTATAACATTACATTTAGTATCCAGTTCTTAAGTTATTTTAAGCTTTATAAAACAAACATGTGAAAGAATGAATTTGAAACTTTTCATTCTCCGTACAAAACATCATAAATTTTACGTGAAACCATATCGAAAACACATCATGACAAATATGATTTACGATGAACAACGAGATGACAAGCATCATTATCCAAGTGGTTAAGTGATTTGTTTTTGGTGCCAGAGGTCATGAGTTCGAAACTTGCATAGCGTGATTCGAATGTTTATTGGCATGCGATGCATTGTCACAGTGACATGTTGTATTTAAAGTACCAAATTTCAAAAAAAACGAACAACGAGATGCATCAAAGAGTCAAAATGTCATACCAAAAATTCCCAGGAAATATTTCTAGTGCCGTAAAGTCAAAAAGATTTTGGACACTCTTAGGCCCTTTAATTGTTCCAGTAAGTAAAAGAAAAATAATATTAAATTTAGATACCTATCATAATGAAATATAAATATAGCCCAGGAAATTGTGTTTTCATGGCATACGGATATTACAATTAAAAGTAAATAGATAAATCAACATAAATAGTAAATTAAAATTGTTTTGCTAGGCCACTCTCATGTGTGGATCCTCTCATTCATCTACTAGATCTAATAATTTGCAATATTCCATTATCTACGGTATCTGTCGCAATGAAAGTGTTAAATGCCAATGTTTACGCCCTTATTATACTGACCTTTTATTTATTTTTCATTACTTCCTCAGTCCAGGGTTTCCGTCACTTCAGCTTCTTACAGAAATAGAAAGAAACTCCTAGGTCTATTAGTTTATATACATTAAGTCCTTAAATTCTCTCACTTGGCTTTTTTTGAAACTTTTATAGGTCTAGAAAGTCGAGAAAATGTTGATATTTATTATGCATGGTATTCATAAGTTAAATAAGGGAATAATTGATCCAAAAATGCATAAAAACTAAAAAGAAATAAAATGTCACTCGGAGTTATTTTGCAAAAACGAGCTTTAGTATCACAGACAAAACCTTGCCAAATCACAACTTTAATGCTTCAATTTTACATCTTAAAGTCTATATTTTAATTCACCTTTTAGTATAGCATTACCTTTTAAAAAATGCAGATTAGGCAATTTGAGCCTCAATTGTTGCATTCATATTCAGTCTACAAACAATTCCCAAATGGTGCAAGAAATTCAAATGCGGTTGATTCGCTCAATCGAGAAAACATTTCATGCCAAACTATATAAATAAGATATTTGGGGGTATCCATGAAAGTTTAATATTTAAAGTATATTCGTGAAAATAAATAAATTTATTATTTGTATGATTTAGTCGGATCTCACTGCTGTGCATTTTTAATTTGAAAAACACATTATATGTCACTGTTATTTAACATGATGTTTTGCTTTTACTTTAGAATTACCACTATATATATTACATTAATTGTTAATTTATTTTAATTAGGTTTATTTTTGACATGCCGAGTAGTACGGGATCACACTTCTTAGATTGTGCATATAGTTTCCCCAACATAGCGACCAATGATATTCCTACCCTGGCTAGATACAAAAGGTTATAATGCTCACAAAATAATTATTCTGTTTAACCTTTACTTGTTCCATGTTTTTCATGAAAAAAGATAAATAAATAAACAAGCAAATGTAAATGCTTCCAACAATTGTAAGCTTTTTTCTAGATGCAAACACATCTTTAGAGTAAAGATTCAAGCAGATGTGTAACGACCAGCCTTTTTGGATGGTTTAAATCAACGATAAACCACACACGATAAACTCAAACTATTCAAAGGGGTAGATTGTTATGGCGTAAATGAGGAAAAGAAGAGAAAGAAGTAAAACAAATACAGAATCTTGAGTGGAATGATAAAATATAATAATCAAATAACAGTTCATGAAGCTGTTTTACAAATACATTTGATTAAGCTTTTACAAAACAAAATCAGAGTTATAGAAAAATGGAATAGATAAATGCAGAGGAACAACATGATGCAGTGAAATACATATAATAAGTAATAATAGTACAAAATCTTCGTCTTCATCCTTCAGAAAGCCATCTTCAATAAACTGAAAAGCTCAAACTGACCCGAGCAAATTGAAAAGACAAAGCACTCGTGTCAGAACTAAAAGATCTTATGTAAGTAAAATTGACGATAAATAAATACGAGTGTAACGACATTAGAGATGTTTATGGGGTTTGACATATACCATCCAGTGTCTAACGTGAGTGCAATAACTTAAGTGATGTTTGGAATTTCCATCTCCTAACGATCTATTAAACTATCTACTATGTAGTACAATACGCTATTATAATAGTGCGTACAATAAAGTAAAGTATTAAAGTAGAACTAAGGTGTTACCCATATCTCCCTTAACGCATTTTATATATTCTCATAATCTAATGCCGTAAGCTCCACCAAAGCGGTGGTTTACCTAGAGTACACTCCATAAGTACGGTACAAAACAAACTCGTAGAAAGCACCCTAGGGCATGTGAACACGACAGTCGAGGCAGTGCCAAGGTAGATATACAAATTGCAAAACCGGGCTGGTGATGCATAATAGCTACTACCGCCCGCCTCGAAACACACTCTCATCGTCAAATCGAGCAGTGGCCACCAAATCATCACAAAATCATAATATGGTACCGAAGAAGCATTCCGATCGGAGGAATGACCTCAATTGGCCCAAATATAGCTCTTGTTTTAGTCACATCTAAGCAAACTCACGGGAGTTAGGGTCACATAAATACCTTATACAGAATTGTTCGCCAAACCATCCTACTTCATTTCTGGAATCTCCACCATGTACATAGTTGTTAAGTAGTTTTTGGTATTGGCAAAGAATATGACAATATTCGATCCTGGTCTCTTTAATAACCAAACGCTTATTTCACACCAAATGGTTCTTTTAAATTTCCAAAACCGTTTCATAATTGATATCCAAATATCATATTCAATTCAAACCATATCACGTTCTAAATTATATTCACAATTAGGTTAAATTCTAAGTTCAAAATCATCATATTTACTCAAATATGTCATTTCACTAGCAAATGTCATTTCAAATCCCGACATATGTTATAACTTACTAAACCTTATTCGCTTTAAAATCAAGGCTTTAATTATAGCCATTCCCACTTTACACCATCCGAAATTTAGAAAATAATTCAGGTAGTTATAAATAGTTTAATTAGTTAACGTAGTTTTAAATAGATATAAATTAGGTTAAGTAGATATAAAATAGATTAAATAAGTTTAAAATAAATTAAAATAGATTTAAAATATTAAAATAGCTTAAATGGTTTAATATAGATTAAATAGATTTACTATGGATTAATTAGATTTAAAATAGATTAAACAGAATTAAAATAGATCGAATAGTTTCAAATAAATTAAAATGGGTTGATACGGTTTAAATAGATTAAAATGGATTAATATAACTTAAAATAGGTTAAAATAGTTTAATATAGTTTAGAACAGATTAAAATAGATTAATATAACTTAAAATAGGTTAAATTAGTTTAATATAGTTTAAAATAGATTAAATAGATTTAAAATCGATTAAAATGGGTTAAAATACTTTAAATAGAATTAAAATAGATTAACATACTTTAGAATTTCGATTTAAATCAATTTCCCATTCCAACTTTCAAACTTGGAATTTCAAAGTAATTGAATTTATGTAAATCAATTTCCTTCAAAATATCAATTAATCCAATTAAAAATTTATGGGTTTAAAATCGTTAAATTTAACCAATCCAGTGTCTGTATATAATTTTCTACCCTATGGTCAAGTGGTATGGATATTTGTCATTTCAATCCGTAAAAATTTAAATTTACGGTATATATTATTTCAGTCCGCAATCCCGAATTTCAAATTAATGAAAATCGCTTAGTTTTAACATTTCAACCCATAACGATTATCTTCTATTATATATGATCGTTCGGGTACATATCATTTCAACCCATAGAGATTTCTAACAATAACTACGGGAACTTGTAGTGTTATAACAATATAAATATAACATCAAATCATCCAATATCAACAATTAAACATACATCACAATCATTACCAAATCAACCAATAAACATCAATAAATAACTGATTATCATTAACAGGTATTAAATTGATAATCAAATTCAATATTAAATTAAACGATGATTAAATGCAACAAAAGGTAAATTTAATTAGAATGACAATCAAAATATACCGAACACAAACCAATCAATTCCAAATCAATCATAAATTCAATTTAGCTAACACAAGATAATTTAGTAGTCGTGAGTGGGATAAAACAATCACCTTTGATTTTAGCCCATAAAAATCCAAACAGATGCACAAAAACTCAATAGTCTCCAAATTCAACTAAATCAATTTCATGTTGTTCGAAATTTAAATATGAATCCAACTGAAGAAATCGCACGTGAATCAAAGTTTATATGCAAAAGATATTCATGTCATAAGAAATACAATTAAAAAAATTTAGTACGCACTACGAAAAAAAATAAAAAAAATTTAATACTTACATTTTTCTCAAGATGATGCTCAAGGAAAAGATTGAAGAGCAACTAAGATGAGGATAGGACGCGTACAAAAAAATTAAAAAAAAAATCATGTTTCATAAACGAAAGCCTTTTGGATTTGCAAGAATAAGAGCTTTTGAATATGAGGTGTTAGGAGAAACAAAACGCAAACAAAGAAATAAGTTGTGAGTTATTTATAATTAGGAAATGAAGGTGGAGGGACAAAATAAATGTCACATTTTATTTTGAAAGCTCCGGGCATTTATAATGCGTAAGGAAATGTACGTAGGAATGGAAAAGTTTGCAAACCAAAGAGAAATAAAATTTTGTATGCGTGAAAATGAGGTGGCAAGAATTAAATACAACCTAAAAGTCTTGGCTCGGGTATTAAATAAAAGGAGAAATGAGCGAGTCAATTATTAATAATAAGATCTATTTTAAAACATTCATGCAACAATTAATAACAAAAGAAACGAGGGGACCATGTATATTGCACAACATTTTGAAATTCAATTTTTTGAAACGTAACTAAATTAACTTCATCAACTCAAATAATATTCAAATTTGTACGCATTTAGGTTTTTATCTACGCATAATAAAAAAATTTTATACTTAGCTTAAAAATGAAAACGTTCAATTTGGTTTTCCCAAAATGATCTTATATTTCCATTAAAACATCCTTTTTAACACAAAACGTGCATTTCTTTTATTAAATATATTAATTGCAATCAACGTTTTCTTTCCTTTTAATTGAAATATTTGAATTACATTAATTGCAATTACTTAGAAAGTTAAATTTCAAACAAACAATTAAAATGGATGAAAAATAGAACAATTGTTTATTTAAATACATTTATAAATTTGTTTTTATACACAAGAGTAATAAATAACTTACTAAAATAGATTATTTACCAATTCTCGTAATTAATCTGTAAGCTAAAACACAGTTTAAATAAACATACATTTCTTCCTTTAAAGTCATTCATTCTATTCTCTATTTTAATGAAATCAAATCTACATTCACAAATGAAACATTCAAATTATTTGATGTAAATGTTCTTTTCATTAAACCAAACTTTCCTTATATTTTCACAAAACATAAGCTACTTTTAATTGCACCTATTAATTTACAATTTAGTATTCTCTCTCCTGTTAATTGAAAATTTTGTATTACGTTAATTTCAGCTGATTAGATTTCAAAATAGATTAAATGAATGTAATGAGACATAGAACAACTATTTCCCATCTAATAGTAAATTTAAACATACTTATAAGATACAAACAATAATTATACTTTTCTTACTAAATAATAATTTCTCGTCTCTACAATCAATCTTTCAACTACCAAACATTTCAAATAAATAAACATAAATCTTTCAACTACCAATACCTTATGAAATTATTAACATAGGTTTCTATCTTGTTATCCTCATTTTCTACAACTAACGTCTTTTCTTACATTAAACATAATATTCAATTACATTTAATTCCAATTAATTATATTAATTCCAATAACTTAATTTAATTAGATTTCAATTTTTTATTCAATCGAACATTACTCTTCGGACATAGTTAACATTTTTTTACATATTATTGCATTAATATTCTACAATTATCATCTTCTACTATATTAGTTGCAATATTTCAATTATATTGAATTTTTATCGATTTTCACATTAATTACAATTTAAAGTCCTAATAAATTCATTTATCTTAGTTTCACTCTTTTCATTAAATAAATTATTGCCTTAAGAATATAATTGACATTTCTGTACATTTTATTACCTTCACATTTTACGGCTATCATCTTAACTCATGCTAACTTTACAGCTATCGTCTTAACCCATACTAATGTAATATTTAATTACATTTAATTACAATAGATTTCCAACTTAATTCAACATATTAAATAAATTGGTAACAAATAACACTTGTTACCTTTTCTTAGTTTAATCACATTTATAAGTTATCTACACGCAAATGTTATAACTACTAGCACAACACAAATTTTACCCAATTTCAGTTTATTACGTATTATTTCATCAATTAATATAACATTTAAATTAATTTTCTTATTTTAAATTTGTAACCAATTATAACTTACAGTTACTTGAGATTACATTCAAATAGTCATCTATTACATTAATTTACATTGTTAAACTTCATTCTTGTCGGTTTTCACATTCTTATGTAATAAATTTTATTTTTTTCCAACATTAAATTACAAAATCTTATTTACAAAATCTTATTTAATTCAATATTTTAATTATCGAAAAAAATGAGGGTTGTTACATTCTCCCCCACTCAACTTTTCATCCTTAAAAAGGAAAAAGAAGGGATAAGGAATTAATGAATCTTATTCAAAATGTTAAATTTATAAACAATCAGATTACATAATTATTTAAATAAAATATATTAATTTAAGATAATTAAATCCTTTTAAGTTTAAGTTAAAAAAAGTTTGGGAAAAAATTCACAAAATTTTTCTATGTCCAAAATTCACAGAAAAATTCAATTAGTCTCCTTTGTACGGAGAGATTTGGAAGAGATAATAATATCAATAACTACAAAATATATCATATATTTCAAAGTAAAGTATCCCAAATCATGGGAAAACAATATAATATTGCTATAATACTGTAACCAAGAAACGTACCTATTTGTCGGGCAAACAACGCTTGTTTATGAAACCAAAAGCAGTAGTTATTGCTTCCATAACCTATATTTCACTTATATAATCCAAAGAAGTTAATAATTATGTAAAAGAGAAATATTTAAGTTGTTTCAATTAATAACAACCAATTCAATACAACATAATAATAGTCATTTGCAAACAAACTATACAATCATCACATGTAGTCAAAGTAATCAACTATCCATCCATAACAACCAAAATAAATGGTTTGTTCGGGTTTAGAAACTTTTAATCGTATAAGATGATAAGTAAAATACTAAGTATATCATACACTCAATAGTCTTAGATAAAACTTAATAGATTATTTATACATCTTCATACAGTTAGAAAGATCCTTTCCCAACCATCCCATAAGCAAAAAAAAACAAATTATTTCAAACGTCATGTAAATTTTTCTTATTAATCTCCTTTCACATTATTTACTGTTCATCATCATTATTATTTATCATACAATGATTATTCTTTTTAATTTACATTCATTACTTACAAAGATTCATTTCCCATTCATTTATTCATATAATGCCAAAATTTTCCTTTTTCATTACTTAACATTCGTTGCTTACATAAGTTACTTCCATTTAATTATTAGATTATCCGTTATTATGTAAGCCTCTTTACAATTTATTTCACCATTAATAGATTATTTCTGTTTCACATTCATTACTAAATCATTTCACATTTTCTAAAGTTATAATTATTCAATTTATATAGTACTCGCCTTTACTACTCATTTTGATTATAAATGACTTCAAGCACTAACTTAAGTTTATAACCATTTGCTTACAATATCACTTTTCTATTAAATTTAATTAGTAGCCTTTTAAATTATTAACTTAAGTTCATAACATTTTATAACTTTGGAATTCTTCTTCATAGACACAATTTCATTGAACACTTTCATTACTTAAGTTTTACTTGTATAATATTCTATTACCTATTCTTATTTACATTTTAAATTTTAATATTTTAGTGAGTTATACATATGTTTTTTAGAATGTAATTAAATGTTACACAAGTTTATCTTATTCATTTAGTTAACAAATGTTCATCATTTAAATTTTCATATTTACAAGTTACAGTTTTTCAATTTCTTATATATTTCATTAATCACTTAGCATCAAATTTATTTTTACTATTTTTAGAAGTTTCATTCATTCATACTACGCTTATGTTCAAAAATTTACATTTATTATTGCAAAATTTCATTTCTCATTTATGCACATAATGCTATTTTCCATTTCTTTGCATCCATTTACTTACATGATCACTTTTTCCATTCAATTATTTAAAATAATCAATGAATACATTATTTAAGTATTTCATACTTATTATTTCAGTTTACTCCACAATTATTATTTACTTTGATTTCTTTTTAACATTAATATTCATTGTGAAGCAGTCATGCTTAGATTTTTATTCTTTCCTTTTCTTTTTACTTTTATTTCTTTCACATATAGTATTCACTATCACTATTTTCTTTAATTATAATTGACTTCAAACATCACTTAAGTTTATAACATTTTTATACATCTTAATTCTTCACTTAGAAACATAATTCCTTTTGAACACTTTATATCCACTTGTTAAATAGTTAAGATTGCATTTCACTACAATAATTGAAGTTTCTAATTTACAAAACTTACGAACTAAATATCGGATTTCATTTCAAATCATTTCAAAATAATATATGTATTCATATCTCTTTTATGTATCAAATCCTATTTAGAAATTAACATTTGTTCATCAAACAAATATGAAGTAAAACTACCTCATCGGTCTTCCCACTTTGAAACTCGAAAATGAAAGTCGATGATGCATGCGCTCATCATCGAAATCATTTCCTAATGACAGAGAGGGGAGCATAGAATTTATTTCCTTTAACACATTCCTTCAAAACTCTCTTTAAAATCACATTGAAATATTTATATCATAAAATACTTCAAAATTATACTAATATTATATCCTAAAATATTTCGAAAGAAACTTTCAAAATCCTAAAACTTAAGTTCTGAATTTTCAATTTACATTTACTTTAATTGTAAATTCTATTTTACAACCAAGATTTATAAATTCCACTTCCTAACAAACAATCATATTATTTATAAAATTATTCTTTTATATACAAAATATAATACTAGGTAAAATTATTCCATTTACCTATATTTCAAAACAATACTGTGTCGGTCTGTCCTATATAGTGTTTGTAAATACCTATCGGTTCCATAGCGTCTCATGTAACGACTAGAATTTATAAATACTAAATAGAACAAATTAATACAATACAAAGAACTTTTTTAACACTAACAAATATGCTTTCTCATATATATATACACTCAACGACTCATTTTAGGGTGTTACTACCCTATTCCTAATAAGTCAAACCCCATAAAGCTAAGGTTATCGCTAAATCAAAGCTCTGATACCAATTGTAACGACCAGCCTTTTTGGACGGTTTAAATCGGCGATAAACCACACATGTCAGACTCAAACCATTCAAAGAGGCAGATTGTCATTGGGTTAATAGGAAAAAAAGAGAAAGAAGTAAAACAAATGCAGAATCTTGCAACGGAATGATAAAATATAACAATCAAATAACAGTTCATGAAGCTATTTTATAAATACATTTGATTATTCTTTTGCAACACAAAATCAGAGTTACAGAAAACATGAATAAATAAATGCAGTGTGGCAACATAATGTAGTGGAATACATATAATAAGTAATAATAGTACAGAATCTCCGTCTTCATCCTCCAGAAAGCCGTCTTCAATAAACTAAAAGCTCAGAGTGACCCGAGTGAATTGAAAAAACAAAACACTCAGGTCAGAACTAAAAGATCTTATGTAAATTAAATCAAAAATAAATAAATATGAGTGTAACGGTGTTAGAGAGGTTTACGGGGTTTGACATCTTCTATTCAGCGTCTAACGTGAGTGTAATAACTTAAGATATGTTCGCACTTCCATCTCCTAAGGATCCATTAAATTATCTACTATGTAGTACAATATGATATTATAATAGTGTCTACAACAAAGTAAAGTATTAAAATCGCGTTAAGGCATTACTCATATCCACCTTAACATATTTTATATATTCTCGTAGTCTATACAATGCCGTAAGCTCCACCAAACCGGTGGTTTACCTAAAGGACACCCCATAGGTATAGCATAAAACAAACTCGTAGAAGGCGCTCTAGGGTATGTGAACACGGTAGTCGAGGCAATGCCAGGGTAGACATACCAATTGCAGAACCAGACTGGTGGTAACGCATAGTAGCCACTACCGCCCTTCTCGGAAAATACTCTCATAATCAAATCGAGGATTGGCCACCAAATCATTAAAAAGTCATAATATGGTATCGAAAAAGCATGTCCGATTAGAGGAATGACCTCACTTGGCCTGGGTATAGCTCATATTTTAGTCACATCTTAGCTGACTCACGGGAATCAGGGTCACTTAAATACCTCATACAGAATCGTTCGCTAAAGCACCTACTTCATACTGGAATCTCCACCACGTACACAGTTGTTAAAGTGGTTTACAGTATTGGCAGAGAGTATGACAAAATCCGATCCTGGTCTCTTTAACAACCAAATGCTTATTTCACACCAGATGGTTCTTTTAAATTTCCAAAACCGTTTCATAATTGATATCCAAGTATCATATTCAATTCAAATCATATCACTTTCAAAATTATATTCACAATTAGCTTAAATTATCATTTCAAAATCATCACATTTACTCAAATATATCATTTTACCAACAAATATCATTTCAAATCCTAACTTATGTTATAATATTATTAAACCTTATTCGCTTTAAAATTAAGGATTAATTACAACCATTCACACTTTACACCATCCGAAATTTAGAAAATAATTCGAACAGTTATAAATAGTTTAATTAGTTTAAAATAGTTTAAATAGACATAAATTAGGTTAAGTAAGTTTAAATAGATTAAATAAGTTTACAATAGATTAAAATAGATTTAAAATACTTTAAATAGATTCAAGATAGATTAAAATAGATTAAAATAATTTAAATATATTTAAAATAGTTTAAATGGTTTAAAATAGATTAAATATGTTTATTATGAATTAATTAGATTTAAAATAGATTAAATGAATTTGAAATACATTAAATAGATTTAAAATAGATTAAATAGTTAAAAATAAATTTAAATGAATTAATATAGTTTAAATAGATTAAAATAGATTGATATAATTTAAAATAGATTGAAATAGTTTAATATGGCTTAGAATAGATTAAAATATATTAACATAATTTAAAAATAGATTAAAATAGTTTAATATAGTTTGAAATTGATTAAAATAGATTAAATAGATTTAAAACGGGTTAAAATGTGTTAAAATACTTTAAATAGATTTAAAATAGTTTAAAATACTTTAGAATTTCGATTTAAACAAATTTCCAATTCCAACCTTCGAACTTAGATTTTAAAGTAATTCAATTTATGTAAATCAATTTCCTACAAAATATCATTTAATCCAATTCAAGACTTAAGGGTTTAAAATCATTTAATTTAAACAATCCGGTATCCGTATATAATTTTCTACCCTATGGTTAAGTGATACAGATATTTATCATTTCAATCCGTAAAAAATTAAAGTTACGGGTATATATTATTTCAACCCGCAATCACAAATTCCAAATCAATGAAAATCGCTTGAGTTTATCATTTCAACCCATAATGATTATCTCCTATTTTATATGATCGTTTGGGTATGTATCATTTCAACCCAAGGGATTTTCTAACAACTAAGGGAACTTGCAGTGTTATAACATATAAATATAACATCAAATCATCCAATATCAATAATTAACAATACATCACAACCATCACCTAAATCAGCCAATAAACATCAGTAGATAACTAATTATCATTAAAAGGTATTAAATTGACAATTGAATTCAATACTAAATTAAATGATGATTAAATGCAATAAAAGTTAAATGTAATTAGAATGACAATTAAAATATACAGAACATCAACCAATCAATTCCAAATCAATCATAAATTCAATTTAACTGACATATGATAATTTAGTAGTTGTGAGTTGGTTAAAACACTCACCTTTGATTTTAGCCCAAAAATCCAAATAGAAGCACAAAAATTCAATAGTCTCCAAATTCAATTATATCAATTTCATGTTGTCCAGAATTTAAATATGAATCCAACAGAAGAAATCGCGCGTGAATCAAAGTTTATATGCAAAAGATATTCATGTTATCAGAAATATTATTAAAAAAAATTAGTACGTGTTACGAATAAAATAATTAAACCAATTTTATAATACTTAAGTTTTTCTCAAGATGAGGCTTAAGGAAATGATTGAAGAACAACTAAAATGACGATAGGACGTGTGTTGACTCCATCTCGGCCGTGACTCACCGATCTAACACATCAAATAGGTAGCGACCCAGCGTTCTGCCGACCTAAGGCACGAAGGGATGCCGACCTAGTATCTTAGCATGGAAGACCGACTTAACTGCACGAGGCTTAGGAGGGATTCCGACCTAACAGGCTCAAGAGGGATGCCGACCCAAAGTCTTAACAAGGTCGCCGACCTAGGACTTAGCAAGGATGTCGACTTAAGAGTTAACAAAGATGCCGACTTAAGGGTTAGCAAGGATGCCGAATTACGAGTTAAAGCCTGGACGACTCAAGAAATGTCACGACTCAAGAGGCTACGACCTAAAGAAGCTAAAAAAGAGACGACCTAGTGACTCAAGACAAAAAGAATGGAAGCAACCGCATTTAAGTCGTGACTGACCTACGACCTAGGATAAGTCGTTCACGACCTAAAACTACAGAGCTCAAATTTAATGCTGCCTCATTTTAAACCGTGACTTCTTAACTCGCAAGCGAGTTAAGACTTGCATCTAGATGAACGAAGACAAACTTAATACCGCTTCGCTTATGCCGCTGCCTGCTAACTCATGATCCTTAAGTCGGGCGCGACTTACGACTTTCCTTAAGTCGGTCGCGACTTATAACTTAGGCGAAAATTCCTGTCCAGATTTCTCTATAAATACAGCATTAGCTCCAACTTTCAGGGGACCTTTGGGGGGCCGACCATTCCAAGCACCGATACTCTACAGAATTCTCGACTCACTCAACACTTCAAGTACTCCAAACACCAAAGACACTACGACGATCTCCAAGAGGAAATCTACATCATTCAACATGAATTCGGAAGATTATTCTCTATCAAAGTTTGATCTACTGGTCTAAAGTGTGTTGTAATTGAAGATTGTTGTTAAGTTGTAATCAAATTCAGTAATAAAGAGAGTTAAAGTGGACGTAGGCTTACTCTAAGCCGAACCACTATAAAAATTGTTGTCTTTTCTGCTTTTTTCTGTATTTTCTCTACTTGCTTGTAGTTCCCGTATACACGGGTGGTGCTTTCATCCAACTTTAATTGACACCGGGGTGTTAGCGTTCGATTTTCACGTTAACATTTTTGGTGCTTTCACTGAGAACATCGAACTCAGGGTATTTACATCATTGCTTCACCAAACTGTGAGGAAAGAATCTCTGTTAAGACCATAAGTTTAACAGACATTATGGCTCCCGGAAGGAAACGTAGATCTGCCAGATTTGATGATGTTCAAGAGAACACCGCCACTTCTCCTCCTCTAAGTCAGACAACTCCAACTGTGGGAGTTACACGAGCGGAATCAGACGCTGTGGTTTTGGGATTGAATCAACAATTAGAGGCTCAGAATGCTCAGAATACCTTGATATTGAATAAGCTAAATGATTTGCTCGAGGCTAATCGTCAGCCAACAAATAAAGAAGGAAACTCTGCTGATAGAGCTCAGGGTGTTAGAGGGAATACTTCTCAAAGGGCGGTAAGCCCCGTTGAAAGGCCACTTCCTCAGGATGGAGGATCGGGACCTCAACCGACCCTTCGTGAACGATTATCAAGGCAGAACTCTGAAAGAATGGCTGACGTTTTCCCCGTAGGGCCTGTGGATGATGAAGAGTATTTTTCAGGGATGGTCCGTCAAATCATGAAAGAAAGTATGCGAAAGGACGAGGATGAGAAAGAGTGGGGCTTCGCTCCAAGAAAAACTCCATTCACCGAGAGGATTCTGAAAGCTGAATTCCCAAGAAAATTTGTTCCGCCCACTATTCCAGCTTATAAAGGAACAAGTGATCCTAACGAATTTCTGTATAAGTATGACTGGCATATGACTGGCGCCAGGGCATCCGATGAGATTAAGTGCCGATACTTTCCGGTGTATTTGGAAGGAGTAGCTTTATTATGGTTTACCAAGCTGGCAGTTAGATCCATTGATCAGTTCTTGGACATAACTAAGAAGTTCAAGGAGCAGTTTCGGTTGTACGCCTCTAAAGCAAAGGATATAATGTCATTGTCAAATCTGGAGCAAAACCCAGGGGAATCCATCAAATCGTTTCTGAATCGATTCAACATAGCTTTGGCCGAGGTTGATAATGCTGAGCCACGCATGGTCTTAACATACCTGATGAGGGCAATTGATAAATCGAGCAAGTTTGGAGAATGGTTGAAAATGAAAGAACCAAATTCACTCGATAAATTCTATAAAAAAGCCGATGAGTTCATGCGCCTGGAAAGCCTTCAAGCACCGGCTAAGGTGGCATCAGCAGAAACTAAGAATGTTAGTAACGCTCCAGACAAAAAGGAATCCAATGCTCAGAAAAGGGGGGATGGCGGCGGAAAGAAACAAGGGGATGCAAAGAAGGGTCGAGCTTTCAACTTCACACCCTTGACTGATACCCCTGAAAATATCTTCTTTGCAACCAAAGATAATATCAGTTATCCTGCGCCACCTAAGATGAGGGTTGGAGGTAAAATGGAGAAGAGTGGAAGATTCTGTCAGTTTCACAATCAGCCTGGTCATGACACTAACGAATGCCGACACTTGAAGGAAGTAATTGAGCAACTATTGAAAGAGAACAAGCTCCAACAATATG
This sequence comes from Allium cepa, assembly GCA_030765085.1. Taxonomy (NCBI): domain Eukaryota; kingdom Viridiplantae; phylum Streptophyta; class Magnoliopsida; order Asparagales; family Amaryllidaceae; genus Allium; species Allium cepa. The sequence goes on along the minus strand of CM060943.1, from coordinate 864,403,112 downwards.
TTAAAAGGGGTAGGGACACAACAACCTCATCGGTCCAAAGGCAACAAGTCCTTGCTCACCATCCAAGCTCGAGTGAGAAGGCCGTAGAACATGAGTCAGGCAGGCCTGTCATTAATGTGATAACAGGAGGTCCTCACCCGGCAGGCCGAAGCTGGGGTGAGATGGAAAGGTATGCTCGTGCACTGAAGCATGCACCCTCAGAGGAAAGTGTTTTTGTGTTAGAGGATGCTGCGCCATTGAAACAACAGAAAACTTTCCCTGATGACATCATATTTAGCGCCAGGGACTCTATGGGTATTGAAGCCCGTACGATAGATCCTCTGGTCATTTCTGCCGGTATTGGCCCGGCCACTGTGAGAAGAATTCTGGTCGATTGCGGGGCTTCGTGTAATATTCTCTTTAAGAAAACTTTTGACCAGATGAAGATACCAATGGCTGACGTTCAGGCTTCATCATTGAAAATTGCTGGCTTCACTGGGGAGCCAAAGCAGCCGATTGGGACTATAGACTTGATTGTAGAGCTCGGAGAAGGGCAGAGAAAGGTAGCTCGAAAGCAGACCTTTATAATTGTTGAAGAATTTTCTGCTTATAATGCTTTCTTGGGCCGACCGACCCTGGCTGCATTCAAAGCTGTTCTTGCTCCGTGGTCTCTAACTATAAAATTTCCCACTGATAATGGAATTGGGATAATTAAAGGAGATCATAACGTGGGACGGGAGTTCTATCTTGCAAAGCTACGTGAAACAAAGAGGAGAGAAATGGGAAAAGGTGCGGCGCCTTCAGTCCGCATCAGAGAATGAACCTTGTAGCAACTACAGGTTGGTCCCTGCACTGGCGAATATAGCGGTGCCCGGAGAGAGATGGATCCAAGAAAAGCTAGTGCAGGGGAGAATAGAGTAGTGCCGGTAGAGGTGACAGTGCCGGTACCTGTTGACTTAAAGGACCCAAACAAGATGCTGAATTTGGGTTCACAACTCAACACTACGGCTCAGAATATTCTGATCTCGTTCTTGAAGGCAAATTTAGATGTATTCGCATGGAGTAATGCCGACATGTGCGTAATATCACCAGAGATTGCGGTACACGCTCTGAACATCGATCCAAAGTTCACGCCAGTAAAACAGAAAAGAAGAACTCAAGGTCCAGAGAGGTCAGCAGCGTTGAAAGAAGAAGTCGATCGACTCATGGAGAATGGTTTCATCAGAGAATCTGTTTACCCAGATTGGGTCTCAAATCCTGTCCTGGTTAAAAAGGTTAATGGGAAGTGGAGAGTATGCATTGACTTCTTAGATCTGAATAAAGCTTGCCCCAAAGACTGTTTCCCACTGCCTAGAATTGACCAGTTGGTGGACGGAACGGCGGGACATGAATTGTTGTCTTTTATGGATGCTTACTCCGGGTACAATCAGATCATGATGCATGAGCCAGATCAGGAGGACACGAGCTTCATAACGGATGTTGGTCTTTACTGCTACAAAGTCATGCCCTTTGGACTCAAGAATGCGGGGGCAACTTACCAAAGGCTTGTTAACACCATGTTTAAACCGCAGATCGGAAAGACAATGGAAGTCTATGTCGATGATATGTTGGTAAAGTCAAAGAAAGCAGTGGACCACATGGATCACTTGGCGGAAATGTTCGCGGTCCTCCGAAGATACGGAATGAAACTTAACCCATTGAAATGTTCATTCGGAGTGGAGTCCGGAAGGTTTTTGGGATTTATTGTGAGCGCTAGGGGCATTGAGGCTAATCCTGCTCAAATCACTGCCTTGAAGGAGGTCAAAGCTCCTAGAACAAAGAAGGAACTGCATAGTCTTAACGGAAAAGTTGCTGCTTTGAGCCGATTCATTTCTAAAGCCACTGATAAATGCATTCCATTCTTTGACGCTCTAAAGAAAGGAAGAAAAAACTTTGACTGGACTCCCGAGTGCCAAAACGCATTTGATGAGCTGGTTCGTCATATGGAAGTGCCTCCAATACTCTCAAAGCCCGACAATGGTGAAGATCTCTACATATATCTGGCAATATCATCTCACGCTCCGAGTGTAGCATTGGTTCGAGAAGATACAAGGATCCAGCGACTAGTCTATTACATTAGTAAAAGATTCACTGGGGCAGAGATGAATTACTCGAAGCTGGAGAAACTCGCCTATTGCCTATTGATTGCATCACGGAAATTGAGGCCGTATTTTCAAGCTCATCCCATCAAAGTCCTCACTGATCAACCTCTGAAGCAAATCCTGTTTCGCCCTGAGACTTCGGGCCGTCTTTTAAAGTGGAATATTGAACTCAGTCAATATGACATCACTTACCACCCCCGAAGAGCTATCAACGGACAAGCTTTAGCAGAATTCATTGCTGAATGCACAGATAAAGGTGATAGTGAGGAAGAAGAAACTAATGACGTCCCGGTGAAATGGAAATTATACGTCGATGGCGCAAGGAATGACTACTGTTCTGGGGCAGGGGTTGTCCTTGAAACCCCTGAAGGACGATCATTGTGTTACGCACTGAGGCTGGAATTTCCTTCGACTAATAATGAAGCAGAATATGAAGCTCTCATTGCAGGTTTGAGAATCGCTAAAGAGCTAAATATCAGAATATTACAGATCTTCAGTGACTCTCAGCTTATCGTATGCCAAGTCAAGAAGGAATTCCAAGCTAAAGGAGGAAATTTACCCGCTTATTTGTCAAAGGCCTGGGAGCTTCTTGAAGATTTTGATCATTATTCAATAAACCATATTCCCCGGGAAGAGAATATGAAGGCAGATTCCCTCGCGAAGTATTCAAGTACTGGTGAAGCTCAACTATTGGGATTAGTCCCCGTAGAAGTCCTGTCAGCACCAAGTACAGACGAGATGGATGTTGACTGGATTATGAATATATCTCAGGAACAAGAATCATGGATGACTCCAATACTGGACTATCTACTCAGAGGTTCTTTGCCAGAAAATTCGAGAGAAAGACAGAAGCTTCTAAGGAGAGCCTCCAGATATATAGTCCAAGACGGCCGATTGTACAGGCGGGGTTTTTCAATGCCATTACTCCGATGTGTAGGATGAACCCAAGACAATTCTAGCTGAAGTACACGGAGGGGAATGTGGAGATCACACGGGTGGTCAGACATTAGCAAAGAAAATTCTCCGTTATGGGTATTTTTGGCCAGAAATTAATCAAGACGCCGCTATATATTCTCGGAAATGTGACAATTGCCAGAGATTCGCCAAAATTCCTAGAGCACCTTCCACTGAGCTAACACAGATGGTCAGTCCGTGGCCATTTGCCATTTGGGGAATGGATCTCATTGGGCCATTACCAACTGCCAAATCAGGGATTAAATATGCTATTGTTGTAGTTGATTATTTTACTAAATGGGCTGAAGCTGAACCTTTGGCTACTATTACCTCTAAGAAAATGATAAATTTTGTGACTAAAAATATCATTTGCAGGTATGTGTGCCGCAGAAAATAATCACAGACAATGGTACTCAATTTGAAAGCGAGGAATTCCAAGACTTCTGCAAACGATTAAAAATCCAGAAGAGTTTTTCAGCAGTGGCCCATCCGCAGGCAAACGGGCAAGTGGAAGCAGTAAACAAAATCATCAAATCAACCATCAAAAAGCAGCTGGAAAAAGCGAAAAGTGGCTGGGTTGACAAGTTACCGCTTGCACTATGGGCATACAGAACCACCCACAAAACTGCGACTGGGCATACTCCATTATCGTTGGCATATGGATCAGAAGCAATGATTCCAGTGGAAACTGAAGTCCCCTCACATAGAAGAATCCATTTTGATAAAGATGAGAATGAAAAACTGCAATTGGAAGCACTTGACCTCCTTGATGAAAGAAGAGAAGAGGCCAGACTTAGAATTGCGGCTCATCAACAAAGAATAGCCAGGCACTTCAATTCCAAAATTCGTCAGCGCAACTTTGAAGTTGGGGACCTAATTCTGAAAAGAATCATGACAGCCACAGGTGTGTTTGGGCCAAACTGGGAAGGGCCATATGTTATAGGCACGAAGCTTCTTGACGGCACATTCAAACTCACAACTGTCGAAGGAGAACCAATCCCAAGAGCTTGGAACAGCAATCATTTGCGTCCTTATTTTACTTGAAAGCTTTGCTGAAATATTGTAAAAGAATTGCAAAAATATGATTCTTGTATTAAAAGCAATTGTAAAGCAAGTGAATAATGAAAAGCTACAAAGTGGATGTAGGCCCAGTTTTTGGCCGAACCACTATAAATCTTGTGTTCTCTACTATTATAAACCGCTTTGTTTTATTTCGACATATAAAATACATTAATTGTGTCATTAAAATGTCGATTTAATAATGCAAGTCATGAAAGTAAAGCTTACCCATCCCAAGACCAAGCAAACACACACTAAACCATCAAAAATTTCCATACTCAAATCCTACAAAAGAAGTGCTTCAAACAAGAGTGAGCAATGTGGGTGGAAGTGGACCATCTCTAACTAACTATAAATGTTTGAACAAACAGCCAGTTAAGCAAACTGTGTCCACCACCACCAACTCACCTAACTGTGAAATATATTTCTTTGGATAAGGGAAATTATTGGCAACTAAAAAGTGTTGACACTTGCAAAAGACAAGGGGGATCGCCAACATGAGTGGATGGCGAAAGAGATATGGGCGAGCAAGCATCAACCAGCAAAAGACCTCTTCGGAGGCGCAAGCCCTCTATGGAGGCACAACTCTTCGGAGGAGAAAGACCTCGAGCGGGCCTAGCCAGAAAAAGAGAGATCTTTCTCGTTACAAAGTTGCGGAATGATCGGTCGATACACTCGGTCGATACACTCCCGTGAATCCGTCCAACCGAGAGAAAGAAACTCCAAACTTCCAGGCAAAAGTCCTACTCAGAGGCACACGTTTCACCAAGATTGAAATAAAACTTCCAGGTGTTGAAACGTGAAAAAAGCCCTCTTCGGAGGCCCATTTCACCACAGTTGAAATGCTAAAAGACCTCGGGCGGGCCAACCAGAAAAAGAGAGATCTTTCTTGATACAAAGTTGCGGAATGATCGGTCGATACACTCCCGTAAATCCGTCCAACTGAGAGAAAGAAACTCCAAACTTCCAGGCAGTAACCCAGCTCAGAGGCACACATTTCATCATCGGTCGATACACTCCCGTAAAATGAAATGTGAAAAGCCCTCTTTGGAGGCCCGCTTCCCAGCGAACAGGGAAAAATAAAAGCCTCCCCCATGGGGCAGAAACCAAAAAGACCTCTTCCCAGAGGCAGAAACAAAAAGACCTCTTTCCAGAGGCAGAAATGAAAAGACCTCCTCCCGGAGGCACAAGCAAGCAGAAAGACCTCTTCGGAGGCACACGTTTCACCAAGATTGAAACAAAACTTCCAAGTGTTGAAACGTGAGAAAGCCCTCCTCAGAGGTGTAATTTTTCAAAGGCACACTTTAACTCTCAAAGGAAGAATGATCCACCTATTCTGGAAAATTCTCTTCCTCAAAAAGAAATTAAAGTACCCTTCAGATACCCGCTTTACCACATAGAAGAATTCATTCAGTAAAATGTGTATATGCACAAAAGAAAAAGTGATATCTTCGAAGGATGAAGCGTAAAAACTTATTTGTACTCTGTTTTTTAACGAAATAATATTCCTCCAAGTATGGAATAATTATTCTCTAAGAAATAAAAGTACAAGTTCCTCATAAAATAAAATATTGCAATGAGCTTATGGTATAGGGGCAACATGGTATAACTACATCGGTAAAATTGCGCTCGAACAATATACCACAAGCTCACTGCAATATCGTGCAAAGAAACTTGTACAAAATTGAATAATAAATGCATTCTCAAATTCAAACAAGAAGTTTGTACAAATAAAGGATCATTTTATTCAATTCTGTTACAATTTCTTACAGATTCTAGTTTCGAAATAAAGAAAACGGGGGCCGGTACCCGCACAATTTCCGGTCAGTACATGCAAAAAGCAAAAAGCGATATGAAAGCCACAGAACCAGAGCCATCATTTCTTCTTCCGTCCACCTTTTGAGCCCACACCTGGCCGGATAACCAACTTCTTAGGCCGGCTTGTAAGAGTAGGGGATGAAGGAGAAAGGGGCTCAGTCGGACTTTCTTCTGTTTTTTCTTCGCCGGTTGAAGATCCCTTCTTCTTGTTGGAGACTCCCTGCTTTCCTCTCTTCTTGGAGGAAGACCCACTCCCTGGGGAAAGAAGTTTAGCTAATGGTTCATCATCGGAACCAGTTGCTTCTGGAGTCTTCTCACTCCCTTTAGTTTCTTCTCCCTTGTGTTCTTGCTAAGCAATGGGATCGTCCAAGTCTTGGAGAGCTTCTATTTGCTCCTCTTGTGATCCCGGTTGCGAGGCAGAAGGAGGAGTCACCTGAATAGATGGAGGAGGAATAATTGGAGGAGGGAAAGTTTGAACAATGCTCGACGTTTTCTCCACAGAAGGAAAAAAGTTCAAGTCAGTAAAAAGAGGAGATAAAGGTTCGCTGAGGTTCAGGAAGTAGTCAAAAAGCTCATCAAGCTCGTGAGAAACAGATGAGCAGTCTACTTGGGCAAGATTAACAGTAGGGTTACCTGCAGAAGTCGGTTTCCTGACATCAACTTCGTAAGCCTGTGCCTCGGCACTCTCGTCGCCTTCATCTCCACCTTGTATGCTTGTGATCTCGGTGGTAACTTTAGTAGGAGATAGAGAATGAGAACTGGAATCGATAATGTCAATTTCGGCCGAAGGAGAAGGCTGAATTGGAGCAGTTGAGATAGTTTTTCCCGAATATTCTCCTACCGCCGTTTCGGCCCTTAATTTTGCAAGCTGTTCTCTCCCCCTGGCGACAGCAGCGCGAGCATCATCATCAAGGTAATGCTCCTCAAGAGCTGACTCGGCATAGCCAGCGACTTTACCGCCAAGCATATCAAGTGCAGCCTCCCAAACTTCAGCCAGAGTAATTTCATACTTGGGGCCTAGAAAGGCGAGGCTACCGCGCCCCAAGACGCTATGCAGGTAGAAGTCAAATAGTGTTGAGCTGTTGTTGGTCTTCGTTTCCTCATGAGATTCTTCAGCTGCAATTCTGCCGACAACGGCCTCATCACGCTCTCTTTCAGCTTTGGAAAGTTGAAGCTTAAGCATTTGAATTTCCGCCTCCTGGGAGCTGACTTTCTCCTGTAGACCTGTAACCTCAGCACGATACATTTCTGTTGTTTGCTGCTCGGCTTCAAGTTATGCCTCGACATGTCGTTGAGCTGCGTGAGCATCGCGAACTTGCTTCTGAAATACTTCTTCTTTTTGAGTATATGTGGTAAAAGAAGTAGCAAGCTGTTGTTTAAGCTCCTCAACTTTCGCTTTAAGCTCTTCATTGTAAGTAGCGATGCTCCTCATTTCAGTATCATGTTGCTCAAGAACCTTCTGCCATTCGGCTTTATCATTCTCCATAGTGAGCATGGCCTCTATATTTGCACGTTTAACCCTTTGGAGCTCGTCAACAAGCTTTTGCCAGTTCGACATCCTTTCAATATCAAGCCTGACATCATCAAGATTTCGCAGCATGGCAGGCTTGTCAATAGGGATTAGATCAAGATCGAACCGCACTCCCTTCAGACACCACTGTGGAAACCGGCTTTGCATAGTGGCTGGGCCCGGTCCAACTTGAAATTTAGGCCTGCTGATTATTGTTTGAATGTCTGTTTTCCCAAGAGCGGGAGAGCCGGAAGGAATGTCTAGCGAGACGGGGGCAGTAACCTTTTCAGGAGTTGTAGAGGTATGCTTCTCACCATGTCGGGCTCGCTTGCTTGAGTCCTCAACCATATGACTTTTTCCTCGGTCATCATGGGATTTTCTCTTGTGGGAATCGTCTCCTCTCTGCGAAGAATCGTGGCGCTCCTCCCTCTCTCTTCTTTCATAACGCTCCTCTTGAGCCCTCTTCTCTTGAGCCTTTCGGGCGGCTCTTTCTTCATCGGATTCTCTGTAAGAGGGGAGGTAGCACCTTTAATCATATTGGCTACACCTCCCGTAGCGCTGGAAGTCATCATAGTAGGATCCGCTGCGTCCCATCGGAGGATCTGAAATAAAAAGAGATAAATTTTAAAATTCTTCAAAGTACAAAAAGTCAGAAGCATAAAAGTGCCGAAAGATTCTAAGTGTGTGTAATGTGCAAACTACGCGCATCGAATTACGAACCACTCTTTAATTGTGGAGTAGTTGTGGGTGTAAAAGTTAGCATCCACTCTTGAGTTGACGGAGTCTGTTGCAGAATAGAAGTCGCCTCGACTACTGAAGAAGAAACCCCGGTAGTGATAGGATCATCTTTAAAGATCTCTTGCGAGGTGGCAAAGAGGTCGCTCAGTCCTTCGAAAGTGTCGTCCCTGCTCTGCTTGACAGGGCTGGTTTTCTCGGCTTCTTCGTCACCAGACTTCTTTGAATGCGGAGGAGATTCCCGAGGCTCTTCTTCTTTAGTGACCGGGGCAAGTTTGCCAGATGACCCCGCGACATCAGAAGAAGTGGAGCACTTCACTAGAGAAGCCTCAGAAGCAGGTTCTTTTGGTATGGATGTGTCAGTAGAAACGGGGGCATCCGACGCTCTAACCGGAGAGTCGGGGACCTCATGGGGGTGTGTAGAGCGAGAGGTATGCAAAAGCCCGTATTGATGCAAAAATTCATCCCTCAACAAGAATTTTACACTTCTCTCTTCCGCGGCCACAGCACTCAGTCTCTCAAAAACTTGCTTATGGATTGGGTCTCTAGAAGGGAGAGGAAGTGCTGAAAAGAGCAAAGAATGAGATTAGCAATTGATAATTCGGATCTCGAAAAAGTTTGGAAATGGAGAAAATAGAAACAAGTAATCTTACTTCCTACTCTCTAGATGGCATAAGACTCTGGGGGGCAGCGAGCAAAGAAAAACTGGTTCAAAAATCCATGAACGCTTTCTGTGAGATCAGAAATAAGCTTGCGATTTCTAGCACTTCTCACGATGATGAGGGAAGGATGGTCTTTACTCTTTGCAAACGAGCATAAATAGCGAATTTCTTCGAAACTCGGCAAACGATCAAGAGTTCTCCTAAACAAAACACACAACCCCATCAAAATGGCATAGCCATTAGGATGAAGTTGAAATGGAGAGATTATCAACCGAAGGAGAAGAGTTCAGAGGAAGTCGTTGAAAGGAGGAATCGCCCCGCTTAAGTACATTTGGAGATTGACTGCAACAAAACCATGAGGAGGACTATCGGCAGTATCATTTGGTCCGGGGAGTATAACATCATTTTCAGCAAAGCCAAACTGAGTGCGTAGCTGAATGAACACTCTCGGAGTTAGAATAGTCGAAGTTCTCTCCGGGGGATTCTCTATGGGAACAGCTATCGGAAAAGTTTCTTCCTCTTGAGCTACCACTTCTTCTTCTTGATGGGAAGTCATTCTACATAAACAACTGGATATTCAAACGTGAAGGTGCACGTTTCCTAAAAATGTGTGAAGTGTTGTGTAAAATCAACAAAGCAATAAGCAAATATAACTGGAATAAAAAAAACTAGCAAGCGTTTGTCAATTATGAAATCCAGGGCTTATTGTTTTTAAATCCAAATGTGTAAGTGAGATGTTAATGCAAACAGGTCAGTTCAAGTTAGCGATGCTTTGCATTGATGTTTCACTTTAGTTGATTGGTTCACAGCATTTCATACAATGTATTCAAGTTGATTACTCTATGTCGACTAATCTGTCATTTGATGTGGGCAGTCAATGGCAGTATATTCGCCCTCATTTTCTGTGATGGTTATTTTAAGCAGGTTGTTAGCTTATTAATTAATATGATACTGCAACAAAGTTTCAAAAATCTTGGGTTTAGGCATTTTAATCCGGCAGTTCAAGTTGAGCATCCAAGTCATGGAGTAGCAAGGAGCAAGGCTTCGGTTCAAAAGGAGGTGCAATTTTCCCTAAGTGCTAACTCGGTAATGACTCAAGGCTTAGGTCGCATTACGTTAGGTCAGCAAGTTTCCCCAAGTGCTAGCTCGGCCATGACTTAAGGGTTAGGTCGGCAAGTTTCCCTAAGAGCTAGTTCGGCAGCGACTCAAGGTTTAGGTCGGCCAAAAGGTAAATCATCCAAATTTGCCGAGTCGCCTCCAAACCAACATTTCACTCCATTCAACCCATCAACCCGATAACCATTCCATCAACAGCAGCCTTCATTCATGCTATCGAACCACTCAATAAAACAATCCGAAAATGTCACAAATCCAATGACCAGCCATCAAAGATCATCGAGCATAAGGTGATAAGCCACCTTCGTTGTATCAACAATCATCTGAAGCCGAATCGAGCTACCTAGGCTTTGTGAACTATAAATGTGATGGGATTCGTGATGGAGCATCGTACAAGGAGGCAATTCGAGTTCGAGCGACAGGATTCACGAATCAATAGTAATCTACGGTCGAAAGAAGAGTAAAATCACTTACGCAATGAATGGTAGAAATTATCGGTGGTCAGTTGGAATGAAATCGCCTTCAGGAACTTGAGAATATATTAATGGCGGATCAAGCAGTAGAGAAAGTAATGAAGAAAGAAAAAGAAGGTTAACTTATACCCTGCAGTGGAAAGAGCGGCACATATGATCTAACTGATGAGTCGCACACAACCTACCGACCTAAAAATGGACGAGTTAAGGGGTACCTAAGCACACGACCTAACAATTAGGCGTATGCTTCGAGGGGAAAATGTTGACTCCATCTCGGCCGTGACTCACCGATCTAACACATCAAATAGGTAGCGACCCAGCGTTCTGCCGACCTAAGGCACGAAGGGATGCCGACCTAGTATCTTAGCATGGAAGACCGACTTAACTGCACGAGGCTTAGGAGGGATTCCGACGTAACAGGCTCAAGAGGGATGCCGACCCAAAGTCTTAACAAGGGCGCCGACCTAGGACTTAGCAAGGATGCCGACTTAAGAGTTAACAAAGATGCCGACTTAAGGGTTAGCAAGGATGCCGACTTACGAGTTAAAGCCTGGACGACTCAACAAATGTCACGACTCAAGAGGCTACGACCTAAAGAAGCTAAAAAAGAGACGACCTAGTGACTCAAGACAAAAAGAATGGAAGCAACCGCATTTAAATTGTGACTGACCTACGACCTAGGATAAGTCGTTCACGACCTAAAACTACAGAGCTCAAATTTAATGCTGCCTCATTTTAAACCGTGACTTCTTAACTCGCAAACGAGTTAAGACTTGCATCCATATGAACGAAGACAAACTTAATACCGCTTCGCTTATGCCGCTGCCTGCTAACTCATGATCCTTAAGTCGGGCGCGACCTACGACTTTCCTTAAGTCGGTCGCGACTTATAACTTAGGCGAAAATTCCTATCCAGATTTCTCTATAAATACAGCATTAGCTCCAACTTTCAGGGGACTTTTGGGGGCCGACCATTCCAAGCACCGATACTCTGTAGAATTCTCGACTCACTCAACACTTCAAGTACTCCAAACACCAAAGATACTACGACGATCTCCAAGAGGAAATCTACATCATTCAACATGAATTCGGAAGATTATTCTCTATCAAAGTTTGATCTACTGGTCTAAAGTGTGTTGTAGAAGATTGTTGTTAAGTTGTAATCAAATTCAGTAATAAAGAGAGTTAAAGTGGACGTAGGCTTACTCTAAGCCGAACCACTATAAAAATTGTTGTCTTTTCTGCTTTTTTCTGTATTTTCTCTACTTGCTTGTAGTTCCCGTATACACGGGTGGTGCTTTCATCCAACTTCAATTGACACCGGGGTGTTAGCGTTCGATTTTCACGTTAACAACGTATATGAAAAATGAAGAAAAAAAATCATGTTTCATAAATAAAAGCCTTCTGGATTTGAAAGTATGAGAGCCTTTGAATATGAGATGTCAGGAGAAATAAAATGCAAATGAAGAAATAAAGCTGCAGGTTATTTACAATTAGGAATGAAGGTAGAGGGGAAAAAAATAAATATCACAGTTATTTCAAAGCTGCAGGCATTAATAATGCATAAGGAAATTGTAACGATCCTGACTCGACCTTCGAAAATCGGCACCGAATATGACACTCGTATTCAAATGCCACAGATCCAAACGTCGAATCTGGTTCGCCGGAGCTTATAACACATTAAGGATAACAACACAGCGGAAGAAAAAGAATAACATATATCATATATACTTGATATACAATATTTTATATAATATCAGATACAACAGATTGATACAACATGATGGTACAATAGAAAGATACAATAGATATCAACACTATCAGAGATACAAAGAATAGCAGCGGAAAGATAACGTCTTCAAATGCCAAACTCCAAGGACTCTGTGACGCCCCACCTCTATACCCACGCTAGCCAAGAACATTACTGTGAATGCTGTCAACTAGCACGGAGAATAAGGCTGTTGAGGAGCGACCATCTGTATAATTGCTTTGTGCGAGTACCGATATGCCAGATAAAAATATAACTTTTCATCTCAAGAGGAAATCCGACATACCGACACAAACTCAAAGCTACTACACAGTGGCTATAATTTCTTCAGAAACAAATATAGAAATAAGCATAACATAAATCAGTCACAGACAATTCATATCACAAAGGCGGAAATAGATATGAATATTACACTAGGAAGTGTACATCAGAGTAGTGGTCTCAAAAGATCCACAATATCACAAAAGAATAGTTACATGAACTACACAAAAGAATAAGTATACATTATGGAGTCTACATCTCAAATGTATACAACAAAAACTACTAATCTAAGTAGTTAACCAAAAGCAAGAGGGATCAATCCCAAGAGAGAAGTCAAGCAGAAGCACCTGTAACATCTCGGTCTGACACGAGTATTATTTAATAAGAAAATAATAAACGGATCAGTCTAGCTATAAATATCAGATGAAGTGACATATAATAAGAGATATGACATAATGGTATAATAATCACAATGCCAAGCTGTGATTAATAAGTAACTGAAAATCAACAAAAGATTAATCAATATCACAATAATCTACACAAGAATCAAAAGGAATGTCATACTCCTAATTTCATTCACCAAACTACAATGAATGACATATATATATCCATGCCAATCGTAAAAGTTCGTGAAACACAAATTCCAGAAATCAACACACGAAATCTAGAAATCACAATAAAAAGGATGGCCAATCCCAGAAAAATGAGCCGGAGCTCCTCCAGACAGGGTATAGTCCCCCGTTGCGGACTTTAAGCCGAAGCTCCTCCTGGTGAGTCAAAAACTCCTCCTGACAGGGTATAGTCCCCCATTGCGGACTTTGAGCCGAAGCTCCTCCTGGTGAACTGAAGTTCCTCATGACAGGGTATAGTCCCCCATTGCGGACATTGAGCCGAAGCTCCTCCTGGTGAGTCAAAAACTCCTCCTGACAGGGTATAGCCCCCCATTGCGGACTTTGAGCCGAAGCTCCTCCTGGTGAACCGAAGTTCCTCATGACAGGGTATAGTCCCCCATTGCGGACATTGAGCCGATTGCTCCACGAAGTAAGTAAACATCGATGCACCTAGAAAGGTACACCCCATGCATAAAATGAGACGAAACTCAATAAAAATGAGGAACAGTCCTCCACATAGACAAAGAGACATCGCACATTGCTAGTCTAAACCACAAAGATGATCGTCATGATCAAAGAGAAGTGTCAATTACAATAAGCTAGTAAATATATGAGCTTAGCTTCATGTCCCATAACCACTAGCTTAACTTAAATATTTACGAACAAATTGTAGATCTCCACTAGAAAATTGTCACAAGAGGTTCAATCGAACAAGTCCAAGAATTAACCGATGAAGTAAACGGAAGCGTTTCATACCACTTGTTTTACTAAGTCGTTTAATTAGATTTCTCATACGAGTGAGGTAAAAGTTTGTATATACTAATAGATTGGAAAACGGTTTTATAAACGAATTTGGTATTAAAATAGTATTGAAATTGTTTGAGGAAAGAGTTTTGATATTTACTACTAGTATAGAAAACCTTTATATTTTTAAAGTGACAAAGCACAAGGGGGATTGTAGAAACAATCAATCACAAAGATCACATTTGAAGATGTGAATAAAATCCAATGAAATCGATAAAGGATCCATCGAAGTGGATATATCTAAAATTCCCAAAGAAAATAAGTCATCAAAGATGATAATAAATGATGACAATAAATAGGATCATCACGAATCGATTTAAATTGGAAATTCAATCCAAAAAGGCAAATTGGACTTAAACCGCAGGTTCAGTCGACTGAACAGAGATTTTCAGTCGACTGACCCTGTACCTGGAAATTTTCCAGGTTCAGGAAACTTTCTGTTTCCAGTTTCAGTCGACTGTGCAGAGTTTTTCAGTCGACTAAAACATGCCTGAAAACTCTCGGGTTTCAGGTTCAGTCGACTGAACAGAGTTTTCAGTCGACTGAATCATGCCTGGGCTGTTTTTCAACCTTATTCAAATGAAGAGCAAACTCTTCCAAAATGCGACCGGACGGACATTGGCTCTAAGGGTTTATGCCAATCGGCAACCCGGCCCTATATGCTCCTCGGTGCATCACCAAAAACATGATCAAACATCCATAAAAGGATTTCACACAAATTTGACTTAAAAACCCAAAAATTGGAGTATTCACAAAATCAATCCAAAACAAGAGCAAATGCACATGAAGAAGTGTTAGGAATTCATACCCAACAATCAAAGATAATTGTAGTCATAGATGTGAGATAAAAATCTCACCTTTGCACTAAAATTTATGAAGATGAAGCTTAAAAGCAATGGCAAGAACAAGCACTCTTCAATCTCAACATTAGAAGCTTGAATCTAAGCTTAAAAGAGAAACATTCCCTAAATTAGGTTTAGGAAATTTCTGAAATTCAAAGAGAGAATGAGTTGGAGAAGAAGAAGAGGAAGCTTACCAATGGGTTCTCATGAACTTTGGAGCAAGGAGATGGATTTGCAAAGGAAGCTAGGGCTTGGAGTTTTAATTTCCTCTTCCACCCTCCATTAACATAAAAGCTTGAGTGTTAGGAAAATAGAAGAGAAGTGAATGAAGAGGAGAGGGTTGGAACTGAGTTAGTAAGTGGTTAATTGGCTCAGCCCAAACCAAAACCCTAAGCAAAAAGTAGCAAAATTCAACTTTCTCCAAACATATCGAAGCTTATACTCAAAAAGGTCGCAAACGACATTTTAAACTCAATGGGGGTGGTCTCAAGTCCTAATTCGACCGTATGCAAAAAGTAGCTCTTCGGACTAAAATCCGACGAACGATAAAATATTTAAATAAAATATTTAAATATAAAATCGATAAATATGCGGGTTGTTACAGACTCTATCTCCAATCCAAAGCTAGCTCCGCAAAAACGATCCACAAATCCAAAAGTCTAACAAATCAATTCCTACTATAGATTATCTGAAAAACCCAACTCTAGACTGCCCGTCTGGAAAATAGTGGGCACCCAGAGTTTAGGAAAGGAACAATAAACTCCAGGTCAGTCGTGGGACTGGTATGAGCAAACAAAATATTTGGCCTTTTAAAACAAACGGAAGAATTTAAAATAAATCCGCAATGCTTTTTTGGAAAATGAAACTACCATAAGGCCTCCCGCCACACACACAATGCAAACGCAGAATTGGAGATTTCTCCTTATGATAGTCAAAAATGCTTGATCCTAGCCAACATACGACTCTTCGCCGTATGCCTACTATAGCTACCATGTTCAATAGCAGGTTACCGCCACATTCCATGGCAGGTTATACAACTAAAACCGTACAAGGCTCGTATTGGATTGAATGGATTTCCAACAAATGGTCAGGCTAAGGAACTTCCTATTGCCACATGAGAACGCCTCTGGCGGGACGCCCCGAGAACCAACCTGTTCTCTGCTAACACAAGGCCGGCTACCCCCTTCCCGGGGAATAAAACCTGAGATATGCCACCCCCGGTCCTTTGGGACCTTTATCCGAGAGCTCTCCAACAACAACATCACACAGTAATAATATAGTGTGTCCACATGAGTAAGTATCTGGGCTCCATACCATGATACCCCCCTTTTCCAGAAGGAATGGTCATACCCTAGGGGAGCTACCCTTGAATGCCGCATCTTTCCTGTTTCGACCATTACCGGTTTGTGAGGCTCGACGAGGTCTCGACCACAAAGCTACGCTTTTCCAAAAAGCCATGCTTTGATCAACAAATGATCAACAAATGATCATCAACACACAGCATCACTTAGCATGTCACACTACCAAATTGGGAGTATATCGCTGATAACCTTCAACTACATAACCCCTGAGCTCGTACGTCTCAGAGAAGGGTGTTAAGCTAAGAGAATAAATTCTCCGCCACCAACAGATATGTATTTGAAAGGAATCGGCTTTATATCTCAAAGTGTAGTGTCAGACACACGACCATACAAGTCTGTTCCGAGCTCGAACATAACCGAAGGCACTTCGGAAGAAGCCCTTACAAATCCGGGTATTCACAATCCCGACCGGACTTCCCATCGCTTAGGGAATCTCTATACCGGCGCGACTCAGTGCAGAGACAATCGATAGGTCATCCTATCATTCTCGCAAATACCCGGTCTTCACCACCGGTCTTCAATGCTATCCATAACGACGTATCACATATTCGGAATGGGCTATATGACACAAAGGTCCTCTCCCGGCTAAACCGAATAGTGAGCGCAATATTTAAAAACATATGGATATGGGATTTCGGTTAAGTCACAACTTAAAAATCCAAAACTTTTATTTTCAAATGGTTAAACAAATCACCATTTTAAATCTTTACACTAAAAGATTTTATTTCACAAAGGTCACAAAGTTCACCCAGTTTCACAAAGATCTATCCCTAGATTTCAAAACAATTCCCATTCAATTTGGATTTACCCAATTAAATCTTTAAATTAAAGATTTATAGCTTCCAAAACACGTTTCCAAAGATTTATCTAAAACTTGGAAAACTATTTTCATTTTCAGACTTGAAATCCTTTAACACAAATTGGAAATTCATTCTTATGTGAAAGCTTCAATCGTTTGAAAACAAATAGTTTTCGTTTTGGAAAAATCCGATTTCATTTATATAAGTTAAGATCTTTGGGTTAAATTTAAATTCCAAACATCACAAAAATGGTTTTAAAAACCCATATAAACCCAATAATAAGTTGAATAACTTTTTAAACCCTAGTTCCCAAATTATAGAATTCAATTTCAAATATTGAATTCAAATTTAAATCAAATGATTTAAATTTCAAATTTTTATTAAGCTATTCAAAATAACTTTCATTTTTAAAACACCTTTTCAAAAACTTTTCACTTAAAATCCAGTTCATTTCCAAAACCATTTGAATTTTAAAATTCAAATTCAAAACTATTTTAAAAAATCTATGACTTAACCGATTTCCACGTGCAATCCATATTTGTGTGTGTAAAAGTGTGGTCCAGGGGTTTTACACAATAAAAGTGCCACATCTTCAATCAACACAGATTCAATCATATCGATAAGCGGTATGACCCATAACGCTTATCTTAATTCACAGATTCATAGATAAAATAAATTACCAATCACAGAGGTTTACCATTATGATTCTATGTGGGTTTCGGACAACCAACCGGAATCCGACTCCCTGTCGCATCGAAATTTAGATGTCGTTATACGGGTCAAGGGTTTGCATAACAATATATAAACCACAGACATAACAACTTAGCACAAAGCATCACATAGCATCACATCACATATCAAATATATCAATCCATCACAGATCATTCAATAGCAATCAAACATCTTAAATTAAGATGAATAAATTATGTGGTTATAAATTTATTACCCACATAATTACTTCTATTTGGAATCTTTAATCAATGATTAATTATCATTAACTACAATAAATTAAGTCTTAACCATCTTCATTTATTAATCATTTCTTTAATTAATTATATTAATTAATTAACCTTTGATTGTAATTAATTAAACCTTAATTACTTTTATAAATTGATTATCCCTCATTTAATTACTTCAAATTGGTAACCCCTTAATTATTAATTTATTTATCTTAGTCATAATTGATTGCCCTTAATTGATTAATCAATGGAATTATTATTCCTTAATTAATTACAAAAAAAAAATTACTCCTTAATTAATAGTGATTTCTTAATCACTTTAGGTTAATTAACCTTAATCAATTAACCACATTGCTTAATTTTTCTTTGAGGTAATTAACTATTAATATTGATAAATCAATCTTTTTCTTTAATTATCTTCCTTTAATTATTTTAACTAAGTAATTATTATTTCTTATTATTGATCAAATTATCCTCAAAAGTATTTAAAAACAATTTACTTTAAACTTTCCTTTCAAATTCCATTTTAAATTTAAGATTTAAAAATGAATACAAACTGACTTTAAACAAAGCTTTAAGACAGTTCAAAAATCTTAATTCACATGTTAAAGGAACATTCATTTTATAAAGAAGTTTAAAAGAACTTCAAAACCAAATTCATCACTTTTTTTTTAAATTCAAATCAATTAAGAATACACTATAACATTCAAAGTTGTTTGAATTATTTTTTTATTTTTATTTTAAATTTAAAACTTCTTTTTATTCTAAAACTGGAATACATATTTAAATTTTTTTGATTACAGGTTACTTAGATTAAAACTTATTTACATTTAACTCCATTTTAAATTTAAAAACATTTAACCATTTTTAAAGTAGTTAAACAAATAAAATCCAAAACTTTATTTTATTTTAAAAACTAAAGTTTAAACCCAAGTCCAGATTTCAAAAATCAGATTTAGACTATTTTTTTCTTCTATTTTATAATTTAAACTTTCAGTTTAATTTTAAAACCAATATTCTTTATACAGTTGTTTAAAACCAAATCTAAATTTCAAAATTTAAATTATTTCAAATTTAGATTCAAACTTCTTGAATTCAAATTCAATTTCAGGTTTTAAAATTAGTTTAAATTTTTAGTTCATATTTTAAAACTTGCTTTAATACTTTGAAAACAGAACAGGTCTTCTGTTTAAAACCTGAACTTAATACTTGGGAATTTTTTTTATATATATTTACTTCGAGTTAGATCCTCTTTGCTTCGAGTAAAACATCCCACAACTTCGAGCAAATTCCCTGATTACACGAGCCAACCACATAGAATCTGAATACATAGTCCAGATCATCTTCTCCCAAACAAACAAGACTGATACCCAGAGTTGCACCGTGCACATGCACCGATCAACTAGCCTCTTCCGACCACCCACGAGTACTTCCTCAAGTCAACGACCATCTCCTCACCTGATCCCGATCGTCATCTCACTCTCACACCCTTCAAAATTGAATTCGAGCTTAATTCTAAAACCTGGAACAGAAATGACCAAACCCCCACCAAACCTGTCAACACTTCATCCACGGCGCTTCGACCACCAGAGAGCTTCCACCACCGGCCACAGCCACGTCTACTACCCATCTTGCAAATCCTAAAACCTAGTTGCACTCGATCCAACATTGAAGTCGTGCCGATCAATTTACTATTCCTTCCAAAAACTAGGGCTACAGATACAAATCGACCACGCGCTCCTCCAAAATGAATTGATCGATTCTCCTGGCATTTTTCCCTTAATCTACGATCATTCAACTAACTCCAGAAAGAATTATGACCTCAAATATCATCGAGTTCATCAGAATTTCATAAAAAACCAAATTCTGGTTAAACCAGAAATGCACTTTCCTTTCTAATTTAAAAATTGTGATTTTGCTTTGTAAAAACATGATTTAGTATAGGGATTCAATTTATATTACTGAATTGTTTAATTTACATATTTGAATTTTACACAAATTCAAACTTGACTGTCTTTTTTTTCTTCCAGAGCAATTCCCATCTTATCTTAACTCAAATAAAATTTAAATCTAAATCTTAAAGTCAAACAAGAAAATTTTGTTTAGATTCTAATTCTAGAAGGGAACAGAGAGAGGAAGAAGGAGATTTGAGTTCAAACAAAGGTTTAATCTGTAACCATGAATCCAAGAAGGAACAGGGATGAATGACCCTGTATATAACATGCCAAGTAAATATACACATGTACATAGACCCTTTTTTCTTTTTCTTTTTTTTCCTTTTTCACATGCAAAGGGTTTTCACATCATTTCAAACATGCTTACAACAACAGGTAATCTGGATTAATCAGAAGTTTACTCACATAGGAGGTTTAGCAGGAAGTAATAGATTTTGAAAACCTGTAGACATAACTGTGAACAAGGCAAAGGCAATCTGCCTAATTCACAGACACACACACATTAAATCTATGTATACATTCAACATGCAGGCACATTCAAGTCCATACCAAAACATTATCACATGAAATCAAAATGTGAACCAGATTTTAGAGATTTGGGGTGTAATTTGCTCACCTGGAATTTTGCAAACAGAGAAGAATTTGAAATGAATTTGCATTTTTTACTTTCCAGGCCTTTAAACTTGCTTTGCTTCCAGGTTTTGAAAACTTGCTTGCATTTAGAATCTCCAGAATCTGATTTCCACATTCTCTTTGGTTTGGTTATTATTTCCTCAAGTGGAAAACACTCAAGTTAATTATGGTTTTCAAATTACTTCAGGTTTAATTTTTTTTTTTTTTAAATTATGGGGTTTTCTTCTGAATTACCTGAGTTTGATCACTTCAGGTTTTTGGAACTCCAGATTCAAATTTGAAGAAAGTTTGTTTTCCTGCAACTTATTAAATAAAGTTGTTTAAATCTTTGCTTATTTGCTGATTTCAACATTAAACTCAAATTCTTTTAAAAAGGAAATTTACTTGCCTTTGAGTTTGTTTTAGAAATCCACTACATGCTTTCCAGGTTGAAAATGCTGATGCTTTTTAAAAACAGATTTGCTCCAAATTTGTTTCAAGCTTGAAAACTTTGCTAACTTGAATCCTTGCTTTTATTTCCAGGTTTGTTATTTCTTCTCTTTTTTTTTCTTGTATTGCAGTTTGAATTTGTTGGAGCTTGATCTTACATGAACTATAGATTATACTACAGCTTGTAAACTTGTGAATGTAATTTGTTTTCAGATTTGAGGAGAGAATGTTATTGTTTTTTTCTGATTTTTGTTTCTTTGGTTTTATAGTTTTGAAATGCCAAATCCTTTTTACTGTTTTCTCTTCAGATTTGGCTGAGATATCAATTGATTGCATTGTGGGGAAATGAAAAGTTTTTTGTAATTTTTTTATCTTATTATTTTATTTAAACAATGATGTTGAATGCCATTTGTAAGAAATCATTATAACCTTTAGATTTTGTTAATCACCTTACTCTACCTCCCATGTGTTGTTTACTTCCTTATGTATATGTTCACATTTAAAATTTTCGAAGTACAAGAATTTTTTTAAATAAATT
The DNA here is from genome assembly GCA_030765085.1 of Allium cepa. Classification (NCBI taxonomy): domain Eukaryota; kingdom Viridiplantae; phylum Streptophyta; class Magnoliopsida; order Asparagales; family Amaryllidaceae; genus Allium; species Allium cepa. Next base: position 864,381,704 of record CM060943.1, on the reverse strand, counting down.
TTATACCACATTCACTTAAGTCTTTCATGTATATAAATTTTCATTTTTACATTTTCATGTTAATAACACTCAAATATAACTTTATTTTGTGCTTCCTATTTAAATAAATACATCTTCCTTTTACTTACTCTTTTATATCTATATTTTACACAATTTACATTCATATTTTTTTTTTATTTATTTTGTACAACTTTATAAAAAGAAAAGAATGGATTTAAACACTTTGATTTCATATTAACAATTGTTATATTTATTTATATAAGAGAATTAAAATCTTAAAATAAATCTTTTTGAAATTTGTTACATCTACCAAATATATTTAATATTTTAGAAAACAACTATCATTCTCTTTTTATTAATCTCAGCCTTTTAATTTCCATTATATTTTTAATACATTTTATTTTGAGGTTCAATACTTGTTTTGTAAATCACTTATTCTTAAATTTCTAATATAAATTTCTATTTAAAATCAAAATTATTTATTTATTCTAGAAAATTTTCTAATTAAATCACAATTTATTTCCAAAAATTAATTTCATTGCCAAATTAAACTTAACAAATTTTCAGGATTGTTACAGATTTCCCCCCTTAAAAGAATTTCGTCCTCGAAATTGCAAGGAAGACGAGAAAGAATAGACGATAGGTAAGGAAATGATTGATCAGATCAGATCGAAATATTTATTCTGCATTCGGTTTACCAAATCAGAATATCGACAATATGAGAACAAACTCATATAATTATTACACAAGATATTTGGGTCCACCGGTCTACGAATATGTAAGGGCATTGATTAGTTCGAAGGATAACTAATCGTTCGTAAAATATATCGGATCCCGAAGAAAAGATAGATGGACTTAATTTTCAACAATTCCCAAATGCTAGATATGGATACCAAATTCAAGCCAGAATACTCCAAAGTATATAGACTTTGATATACACACGAAATTACAATTTTAAATTTGGTTTTAACCGATATCGTTTTATTTGTACAATTCAAATTTAGCTTTACATTCTATTAACCAATTTAACTCAATTTAAAATTTTCAATTTATTTAATTCAAATCTTCAAATTCATTAGAGTTTAGAATGAAAAGCTGATAAGAAACCGATGAAGATACGAAGTAAGAATTTTCCTGCAACGATTCGTAGGGCCATCATCACACCGAAACTTCTTTCTGGAGCAGCTACGAAGCAATCAAAAGAATACGAAATCGAATCAAAGGAGATTGATAGAGAAAAGTTGTTTTTGCCATTGCGGGGTATTGACCATTGGTAGTGGTATTCCCCTGTCCCCTATCTCGTCCTCTTCTCGCACTCATACTTACTATCGGTGGATAGTAAGAGAATTTGCTGAGGCATTCGAACGGATATCTTAGGGATATACTCATTCTAGGGTATATTTCACCCTATCTCTAATGAGCTACTTAATGTGTTATACTCCTGAGTTAAAGTTTTAACCTTCAGCTCTGATACCACTGTAACGATCCTGACTCGACCTTCGAAAATCGGCACCGAATATGACACTCGTATTCAAATGCCGCAGATCCAAACGTCGAATCTGGTTCGCCGGAGCTTATAATAACAACACAGTGGAAGAAAAAGAATAACATATATCATATATACTTGATGTACAATATTTTATACAATATCAGATACAACAGATTGATACAACATGATGGTACAATAGAAAGATATAATAGATATCAACACTATCAGAGATACAAAGAATAGCAGCGGAAAGATAACGTCTTCAAATGCCAAACTCCAAGGACTCTATCTCTGACCCAAAGCTAGCTCGGCAAAAACGATCCACAAATCCAAAAGGCTAACGAATCAATTCCTACTATAGATTATCTGAAAAACCCAACTCTAGACTGCCCGTGTGGAAAATAGTGGGCACCCAGAGTTTAGGAAAGGAACAATAAACTCCAGGTCAGTCGTGGGACTGGTATGAGCAAACAAAACATTTGGTCTTCTAAAACAAACGAAAGAATTTAAAATAAATCCGCAATGCTTTTTTGGAAAATGAAACTACCATAAGGCCTCCCGCCACACACACAATGCAAACGCAGAATTGAAGGAGATTTCTCCTTATGATAGTCAAAAATGCTTGATACGTGAAAACCATTTAATATTATTATTATAAGTGCACAGTGGAAAACAATTTCGAAAGTATAATATTAATACTAGCCAGCATACGACTCTTCGCCGTATGCCTACTATAGCTACCATGTTCAATAGCAGGTTACCGCCACATTCCATGGCAGGTTATACAACTAAAACCGTACAAGGCTCGTATTGGATTGAATGGATTTCCAACAAATGGTCAGGCTAAGGAACTTCCTATTACCACATGGGAACGCCTCTGGCGGGATGCCCCGAGAACCAACCTGTTCTCTGCTAACACAAGGCCGGCTACCTCCTTCCCAGGGAATAAAACCTGAGATATGCCACCCCGGTCCTTTGGGACCTTTATCCGAGAGCTCTCCAACAACAACATCACACAGTAGTAATATAGTGTGTCCACATGAGTAAGTATCTGGGCTCCATACCATGATACCCCCCCTTTTCCAGAAGGAATGGTCATACCCTAGGGGAGCTACCCCTGAAACCTTGCCGCATCTTTCCTGTTTCGACCATTACCGGTTTGTGAGGCTCGACGAGGTCTCGACCACAAAGCTACGCTTTTCCAAAAAGCCATGCTTTGATCAACAAATGATCAACAAATGATCATCAACACACAGCAGCACTTAGCATGCCACACTACCAAATTGGGAGTATATCGCTGATAACCTTCAACTACATAACCCCTGAGCTCGTACGTCTCAGAGAAGGGTGTTAAGCTAAGAGAATAAATTCTCCGCCACCAACAGATATGTATTTGAAAGGAATCGGCTTTATATCTCAAAGTGTAGTGTCAGAAACACGACCATACAAGTCTGTTCCGAGCTCGAACATAACCGAAGGCACTTCGGAAGAAGCCCTTACAAATCCGGGTATTCACAATCCCGACCGGACTTCCCATCACTTAGGGAATCTCTATACCGGCGCGACTCAGTGCAGAGACAATCGATAGGTCATCCTATCATTCTCGCAAATACCCGGTCTTCACCACCAGTCTTCAATGCTATCCATAACGACGTATCACATATTCAGAATGGGTTATATGACACAAAGGTCCTCTCCCGGCTAAACCGAATAGTGAGCGCAATATTTAAAAACATATGGATATGGGATTTCGGTTAAGTCACAACTTAAAAATCCAAAACTTTTATTTTCAAATGGTTAAACAAATCACCATTTTAAACCTTTACACAAAAAGATTTTATTTCACAAAGTTCACAAAGTTCACCCAGTTTCACAAAGATCTATCCCTAGATTTCAAAACAATTCCCATTCAATTTGGATTTACCCAATTAAATCTTTAAATTAAAGATTTATAGCTTCCAAAACACGTTTCCAAAGATTTATCTAAAACTTGGAAAACTATTTTCATTTTTAGACTTGAAATCCTTTAACACAAATTGGAAATTCATTCTTATGTGAAAGCTTCAATCGTTTGAAAACAAATAGTTTTCGTTTTGGAAAAATCCGATTTCATTTATATAAGTTAAGATCTTTGGGTTAGATTTAAATTCCAAACATCACAAAAATGGTTTTAAAAACCCATATAAACCCATTAATAAGTTGAATAACTTTTTAAACCCTAGTTCCCAAATTATAGAATTCAATTTCAAATATTGAATTCAAATTTAAATCAAATGATTTAAATTTCAAATTTTTATTAAGCTATTCAAAATAACTTTCATTTTTAAAACACCTTTTCAAAAACTTTTCACTTAAAATCCAGTTCATTTCCAAAACCATTTGAATTTTAAAATTCAAATTCAAAACTATTTTAAAAAATCTGTGACTTAACCGATTTCCACGTGCAATCCATATTTGTGTGTGTAAAAGTGTGGTCCAGGGGTTTTACACAATAAAAGTGCCACATCATCAATCAACACAGATTCAATCATATCGATAAGCGGTATGACCCATAACGCTTATCTTAATTCACAGATTCATAGATAAAATAAATTACCAATCACAGAGGTTTACCATTATGATTCTATGTGGGTTTCGGACAACTAACCGGAATCCGACTCCCTGTCGCATCGAAATTTAGATGTCGTTATACGGGTCAAGGGTTTGCATAACAATATATAAACCACAGACATAACAACTTAGCACAAAGCATCACATAGCATCACATCACATATCAAATATATCAATCCATCACAGATCATTCAATAGCAATCAAACATCTTAAATTAAGATGAATAAATTATGTGGTTATAAATTTATTACCCACATAATTACTTCTATTTGGAATCTTTAATCAATGATTAATTATCATTAACTACAATAAATTAAGTCTTAACCATCTTCATTTATTAATCATTTCTTTAATTAATTATATTAATTAATTAACCTTTGATTGTAATTAATTAAACCTTAATTACTTTTATAAATTGATTATCCCTCATTTAATTACTTTAAATTGGTAACCCCTTAATTATTAATTTATTTATCTTAGTCATAATTGATTGCCCTTAATTGATTAATCAATGGAATTATTATTCCTTAATTAATTACAAAAAAAAAAATTACTCCTTAATTAATAGTGATTTCTTAATCACTTTAGGTTAATTAACCTTAATCAATTAACCACATTGCTTAATTTTTCTTTGAGGTAATTAACTATTAATATTGATAAATCAATCATTTTCTTTAATTATCTTCCTTTAATTATTTTAACTAAGTAATTATTATTTCTTATTATTGATCAAATTATCCTCAAAAGTATTTAAAAACAATTTACTTTAAACTTTCCTTTCAAATTCCATTTTAAATTTAAGATTTAAAAATGAATACAAACTGACTTTAAACAAAGCTTTAAGACAGTTCAAAAATCTTAATTCACATGTTAAAGGAATATTCATTTTATAAAGAAGTTTAAAAGAACTTCAAAACCAAATTCATCACTTTTTTTTAAAAATTCAAATCAATTAAGAATACACATAACATTCAAAGTTGTTTGAATTATTTTTTTATTTTTTTTAAATTTAAAACTTCTTTTTATTCTAAAACTGGAATACATATTTAAATTTTTTTGATTACAGGTTACTTAGATTAAAACTTATTTATATTTAACTCCATTTTAAATTTAAAAACATTTAACCACTTTTAAAGTAGTTAAACAAATAAAATCCAAAACTTTATTTTATTTTAAAAACTAAAGTTTAAACCCAAGTCCAGATTTCAAAACTCAGATTTAGACTATTTTTTTCTTCTATTTTATAATTTAAACTTTCAGTTTAATTTTAAAACCAATATTCTTTATACAGTTGTTTAAAACCAAATCTAAATTTCAAAATTTAAATTATTTCAAATTTAGATTCAAACTTCTTGAATTCAAATTCAATTTCAGGTTTTAAAATTAGTTTAAATTTTTAGTTCATATTTTAAAACTTGCTTTAATACTTTGAAAACAGAACAGGTCTTCTGTTTAAAACCTGAACTTAATACTTGGGAATTTTTTTTTTTTATATATATTTACTTCGAGTTAGATCCTCTTTGCTTCGAGTAAAACAACCCCCAACTTCGAGCAAATTCCCTGATTACACGAGCCAACCACATAGAATCTGAATACATAGTCCAGATCATCTTCTCCCAAACAAACAAGACTGATACCCAGAGTTGCACCGTGCACATGCACCGATGAACTAGCCTCTTCCGACCACCCACGAGTACTTCCTCAAGTCAACGACCATCTCCTCACCTGATCCCGATCGTCATCTCACTCTCACACCCTTCAAAATTGAATTCGAGCTTAATTCTAAAACCTGGAACAGAAATGACCAAACCCCCACCAAACCTGTCAACACTTCATCCACGGCGCTTCGACCACCAGAGAGCTTCCACCACCGGCCACAGCCACGTCTACTACCCAGCTTTCAAATCCTAAAACCTAGTTGCACTCGATCCAACATTGAAGCTGTGCCGATCAATTTACTATTCCTTCCAAAAACTAGGGCTACAGATACAAATCGACCACGCGCTCCTCCAAAATGAATTGATCGATTCTCCTGGCATTTTTTCCTTAATCTACGATCATTCAACTAACTCCAGAAAGAATTATGACCTCAAATATCATCGAGTTCATCAGAATTTCATAAAAAACCAAATTCTGGTTAAACCAGAAATGCACTTTCCTTTCTAATTTAAAAATTGTGATTTTGCTTTGTAAAAACATGATTTAGTATAGGGATTCAATTTATATTACTGAATTGTTTAATTTACATATTTGAATTTTACACAAATTCAAACTTGACTGTCTTTTTTTTCTTCCAGAGCAATTCCCATCTTATCTTAACTTAAATAAAATTTAAATCTAAATCTTAAAGTCAAACAAGAAAATTTTGTTTAGATTCTAATTCTAGAAGGGAACAGAGAGAGGAAGAAGGAGATTTGAGTTCAAACAAAGGTTTAATCTGTAACCATGAAGCCAAGAAGGAACAGGGATGAATGACCCTGTATATAACATGCCAAGTAAATATACACATGTACATAGACCCTTTTTTCTTTTTCTTTTTTTTTTCCTTTTTCACATGCAAAGGGTTTTCACATCATTTCAAACATGCTTACAACAACAGCTAATCTGGATTAATCAGAAGTTTACTCACATAGGAGGTTTAGCAGGAAGTAATAGATTTTGAAAACCTGTAGACATAATTGTGAACAAGGCAAAGGCAATCTGCCTAATTCACAGACATACACACATTAAATCTATGTATACATTCAACATGCAGGCACATTCAAGTCCATACCAAAACATTATCACATGAAATCAAAATGTGAACCAGATTTTAGAGATTTGGGGTGTAATTTGCTCACCTGGAATTTTGCAAACAGAGAAGAATTTGAAATGAATTTGCATTTTTTACTTTCCAGGCCTTTAAACTTGCTTTGCTTCCAGGTTTTGAAAACTTGCTTGCATTTAGAATCTCCAGAATCTGATTTCCACATTCTCTTTGGTTTGGTTATTATTTCCTCAAGTTGAAAACACTCAAGTTAATTATGGTTTTCAAATTACTTCAGGTTTAAATTTTTTTTTTTTTTAAATTATGGGGTTTTCTTCTGAATTACCTGAGTTTGATCACTTCAGGTTTTTGGAACTCCAGATTCAAATTTGAAGAAAGTTTGTTTTCCTGCAACTTATTAAATAAAGTTGTTTAAATCTTTGCTTATTTGCTGATTTCAACATTAAACTCAAATTCTTTTAAAAAGGAAATTTACTTGCCTTTGAGTTTGTTTTAGAAATCCACTACATGATTTCCAGGTTGAAAATGCTGATGCTTTTTAAAAACAGATTTGCTCCAAATTTGTTTCAAGCTTGAAAACTTTGCTAACTTGAATCCATGCTTTTATTTCCAGGTTTGTTATTTCTTCTCTTTTTTTTTCTTGTATTGCAGTTTGAATTTGTTGGAGCTTGATCTTACATGAACTATAGATTATACTACAGCTTGTAAACTTGTGAATGTAATTTGTTTTCAGATTTGAGGAGAGAATGTTATTGTTTTTTTCTGATTTTTTTTTCTTTGGTTTTATAGTTTTGAAATGCCAAATCCTTTTTACTGTTTTCTCTTCAGATTTGGCTGAGATATCAATTGATTGCATTGTGGGGAAATGAAAAGTTTTTTGTAATTTTTTTATCTTATTATTTTATTTAAACAATGATGTTGAATGCCATTTGTAAGAAATCATTATAACCTTTAGATTTTGTTGATCACCTTACTCTACCTCCCATGTGTTGTTTACTTCCTTATGTATATGTTCACATTTAAAATTTTCGAAGTACAAGAATTTTTTTAAATAAATTTTATACCACATTCACTTAAGTCTTTCATGTATATAAATTTGCATTTTTACATTTTCATGTTAATAACACTCAAATATAACTTTATTTTGTGCTTCCTATTTAAATAAATACATCTTCCTTTTATTTACTCTTTTATATCTATATTTTACACAATTTACATTCATATTTTTTTTTTATTATTTATTTTGTACAACTTTATAAAAAGAAAAGAATGGATTTAAACACTTTGATTTCATATTAACAATTGTTATATTTATTTATATAAGAGAATTAAAATCTTAAAATAAATCTTTTTGAAATTTGTTACATCTACCAAATATATTTAATATTTTAGAAAACAACTATCATTCTCTTTTTATTAATCTCAGCCTTTTAATTTCCATTATATTTTTAATGCATTTTATTTTGAGGTTCAATACTTGTTTTATAAATCACTTATTCTTAAATTTCTAATATAAATTTCTATTTAAAATCAAAATTATTTATTTATTCTAGAAAATTTTCTAATTAAATCACAATTTATTTCCAAAAATTAATTTCATTGCCAAATTAAACTTAACAAATTTTCAGGATTGTTACAGATTTCCCCCCTTAAAAGAATTTCGTCCTCGAAATTGCAAGGAAGACAAGAAAGAATAAACGATGGGTAAGGAAATGATTGATCAGATCAGATCGAAATATTTATTCTGCATTCGGTTTACCAAATCAGAATATCGACAATATGAGAACAAACTCATATAATTATTACACAAGATATTTGGGTCCATCGGTCTACGAATATGTAAGGTCATTGATTAGTTCGAAGGATAACTAATCATTCGTAAAATATATCGGATCCCGGAGAAAAGATAGATGGACTTAATTTTCAACAATTCCCAAATGCCAGATATGGATACCAAATTCAAGCCAGAATACTCCAAAGTATATAGACTTTGATATACACACGAAATTACAATTTTAAATTTGGTTTTAACCGATATCGTTTTATTTGTACAATTCAAATTTAGCTTTACATTCTATTAACCAATTTAACTCAATTTATTTAATTCAAATCTTCAAATTCATTAGAGTTTAGAATGAAAACCTGATAAGAAACCGATGAAGATACGAAGTAAGAATTTTCCTGCAACGATTCGTAGGGCCATCATCACACCGAAACTTCTTTCTGGAGCAGCTACGAAGCAATCAAAAGAATACGAAATCGAATCAAAGGAGATTGATAGAGAAAAGTTGTTTTCGCCATTGCGGGGTATTGACCATTGGTAGTGGTATTCCCCTGTCCCCTATCTCGTCCTCTTCTTGCACTCATACTTACTATCGGTGGATAGTAAGAGAATTTGCTGAGGCATTCGAACGGATATCTTAGGGATATACTCATTCTAGGGTATATTTCACCCTATCTCTAATGAGCTACTTAATGTGTTATACTCCTGAGCTAAAGTTTTAACCTTCAGCTCTGATACCACTGTAACGATCCTGACTCGACCTTCGAAAATCGGCACCGAATATGACACTCGTATTCAAATGCCGCAGATCCAAATGTCGAATCTGGTTCGCCGGAGCTTATAATAACAACACAGTGGAAGAAAAAGAATAACATATATCATATATACTTGATATACAATATTTTATACAATATCAGATACAACAGACTGATACAACATGATGGTACAATAGAAAGATACAATAGATATCAACACTATCAGAGATACAAAGAATAGCAGCGGAAAGATAACGTCTTCAAATGCCAAACTCCAAGGACTCTATCTCTAACCCAAAGCTAGCTCGGCAAAAACGATCTACAAATCCAAAAGGCTAACGAATCAATTCCTACTATAGATTATCTGAAAAACCCAACTCTAGACTGCCCGTGTGGAAAATAGTGGGCACCCAGAGTTTAGGAAAGGAACAATAAACTCCAGGTCAGTCGTGGGACTGGTATGAGCAAACAAAACATTTGGTCTTCTAAAACAAACGAAAGAATTTAAAATAAATCCGCAATGCTTTTTTGGAAAATGAAACTACCATAAGGCCTCCCGCCACACACACAATGCAAACGCAGAATTGAAGGAGATTTCTCCTTATGATAGTCAAAAATGCTTGATACGTGAAAACCATTTAATATTATTATTATAAGTGCACAGTGGAAAACAATTTCGAAAGTATAATATTAATACTAGCCAGCATACAACTCTTCGCCGTATGCCTACTATAGCTACCATGTTCAATAGCAGGTTACCGCCACATTCCATGGTAGGTTATACAACTAAAACCGTACAAGGCTCGTATTGGATTGAATGGATTTCCAACAAATGGTCAGGCTAAGGAACTTCCTATTACCACATGGGAACGCCTCTGGCGGGACTCCCCGAGAACCAACCTGTTCTCTGCTAACACAAGGCCGGCTACCTCCTTCCCAGGGAATAAAACCTGAGATATGCCACCCCCGGTCCTTTGGGACCTTTATCCGAGAGCTCTCCAACAACAACATCACACAGTAGTAATATAGTGTGTCCACATGATTAAGTATCTGGGCTCCATACCATGATACCCCCCTTTTCCAGAAGGAATGGTCATACCCTAAGGGAGCTACCCCTGAAACCTTGCCGCATCTTTCCTGTTTCGACCATTACCGGTTTGTGAGGCTCGACGAGGTCTCGACCACAAAGCTACGCTTTTCCAAAAAGCCATGCTTTGATCAACAAATGATCAACAAATGATCATCAACACACAGCAGCACTTAGCATGCCACACTACCAAATTGGGAGTATATCGCTGATAACCTTCAACTACATAACCCCTGAGCTCGTACGTCTCAGAGAAGGGTGTTAAGCTAAGAGAATAAATTCTCCGCCACCAACAGATATGTATTTGAAAGGAATCGGCTTTATATCTCAAAGTGTAGTGTCAGAAACACGACCATACAAGTCTGTTCCGAGCTCGAACATAACCGAAGGCACTTCGGAAGAAGCCCTTACAAATCCGGGTATTCACAATCCCGACCGGACTTCCCATCACTTAGGGAATCTCTATACCGGCGCGACTCAGTGCAGAGACAATCGATAGGTCATCCTATCATTCTCGCAAATACCCGGTCTTCACCACCAGTCTTCAATGCTATCCATAACGACGTATCACATATTCGGAATGGGTTATATGACACAAAGGTCCTCTCCCAGCTAAACCGAATAGTGAGCGCAATATTTAAAAACATATGGATATGGGATTTCGGTTAAGTCACAACTTAAAAATCCAAAACTTTTATTTTCAAATGGTTAAACAAATCACCATTTTAAATCTTTACACAAAAAGATTTTATTTCACAAAGTTCACAAATTTCACCCAGTTTCACAAAGATCTATCCCTAGATTTCAAAACAATTCCCATTCAATTTGGATTTACCCAATTAAATCTTTAAATTAAAGATTTATAGCTTCCAAAACACGTTTCCAAAGATTTATCTAAAACTTGGAAAACTATTTTCATTTTCAGACTTGAAATTCTTTAACACAAATTGGAAATTCATTCTTATGTGAAAGCTTCAATCGTTTGAAAACAAATAGTTTTCGTTTTGGAAAAATCCGATTTCATTTATATAAGTTAAGATCTTTGGGTTAAATTTAAATTCCAAACATCACAAAAATGGTTTTAAAAACCCATATAAACCCATTAATAAGTTGAATAACTTTTTAAACCCTAGTTCCCAAATTATAGAATTCAATTTCAAATATTGAATTCAAATTTAAATCAAATGATTTAAATTTCAAATTTTTATTAAGCTATTCAAAATAACTTTCATTTTTAAAACACCTTTTCAAAAACTTTTCACTTAAAATCCAGTTCATTTCCAAAACCATTTGAATTTTAAAATTCAAATTCAAAACTATTTTAAAAAATCTGTGACTTAACCGATTTCCACGTGCAATCCATATTTGTGTGTGTAAAAGTGTGGTCCAGGGGTTTTACACAATAAAAGTGCCACATCATCAATCAACACAGATTCAATCATATCGATAAGCGGTATGACCCATAACGCTTATCTTAATTCACAGATTCATAGATAAAATAAATTACCAATCACAGAGGTTTACCATTATGATTCTATGTGGGTTTCGGACAACCAACCGGAATCCGACTCCCTGTCGCATCGAAATTTAGATGTCGTTATACGGGTCAAGGGTTTGCATAACAATATATAAACCACAGACATAACAACTTAGCACAAAGCATCACATAGCATCACATCACATATCAAATATATCAATCCATCACAGATCATTCAATAGCAATCAACCATCTTAAATTAAGATGAATAAATTATGTGGTTATAAATTTATTACCCACATAATTACTTCTATTTGGAATCTTTAATCAATGATTAATTATCATTAACTACAATAAATTAAGTCTTAACCATCTTCATTTATTAATCATTTCTTTAATTAATTATATTAATTAATTAACCTTTGATTGTAATTAATTAAACCTTAATTACTTTTATAAATTGATTATCCCTCATTTAATTACTTTAAATTGGTAACCCCTTAATTATTAATTTATTTATCTTAGTCATAATTGATTGCCCTTAATTGATTAATCAATGGAATTACTATTCCTTAATTAATTACAAAAAAAATTACTCCTTAATTAATAATGATTTCTTAATCACTTTAGGTTAATTAACCTTAATCAATTAACCACATTGCTTAATTTTTCTTTGAGGTAATTAACTATTAATATTGATAAATCAATCTTTTTCTTTAATTATCTTCCTTTAATTATTTTAAATAAGTAATTATTATTTCTTATTATTGATCAAATTATCCTCAAAAGTGTTTAAAAACAATTTACTTTAAACTTTCCTTTCAAATTCCATTTTAAATTTAAGATTTAAAAATGAATACAAATTGACTTTAAACAAAGATTTAAGACAGTTCAAAAATCTTAATTCACATGTTAAAGGAATATTCATTTTATAAAGAAGTTTAAAAGAAATTCAAAACCAAATTCATCACTTTTTTTTTAAAATTCAAATCAATTAAGAATACACTATAACATTCAAAGTTGTTTGAATTATTTTTTTATTTTTTTGATTACAGTTTACTTAGATTAAAACTTATTTACATTTAACTCCATTTTAAATTTCAAAATATTTAACCATTTTTAAAGTAGTTAAACAAATAAAATCCAAAACTTTATTTTATTTTAAAAACTAAAGTTTAAACCCAAGTCCAGATTTCAAAACTCAGATTTAAACTATTTTTTTCTTCTATTTTATAATTTAAACTTTCAGTTTAATTTTAAAACCAATATTCTTTATACTTTGAAAGTTGTTTAAAACCAAATCTAAATTTCAAAATTTAAATTATTTCAAATTTAGATTCAAACTTCTTGAATTCAAATTCAATTTCAGGTTTTAAAATTAGTTTAAATTTTTAGTTCATATTTTAAAACTTGCTTTAATACTATGAAAACAGAACAGGTCTTCTGTTTAAAACCTGAACTTAATACTTGGGAATTTTTTTTTTATATATATATTTACTTCGAGTCAGATCCTCTTTGCTTCGAGTAAAACATCCCACAACTTCGAGCAAATTCCCTGATTACACGAGCCAACCACATACAATCTGAATACACAGTCCAAATCATCTTCTCCCAAACAAAAAAGACTGATACCCAGAGTTGCACCGTGCACATGCACCGATCAACTAGCCTCTTCCAACCACCCACGAGTACTTCCTCAAGTCAACGACCATCTCCTCACCTGATCCCGATCATCATCTCACTCTCACACCCTTCAAAATTGAATTCGAGCTTAATTCTAAAACCTGGAACAGAAATGACCAAACCCCCACCAAACCTGTCAACACTTCATCCACGGCGCTTCGACCACCAGAGAGCTTCCACCACCGGCCACAGCCACGTCTACTACCCAGCTTTCAAATCCTAAAACCTAGTTGCACTCGATCCAACATTGAAGCCGTGCCGATCAATTTACTATTCCTTCCAAAAACTAGGGCTACAGATACAAATCGACCACGCGCTCCTCCAAAATGAATTGATCGATTCTCCTAGCATTTTTCCCTTAATCTACGATCATTCAACTAACTCCAGAAAGAATTATGACCTCAAATATCATCGAGTTCATCAGAATTTCATAAAAAACCAAATTCTGGTTAAACCAGAAATGCACTTTCCTTTCTAGTTTAAAAATTGTGATTTTGCTTTGTAAAAACATGATTTAGTATAGGGATTCAATTTATATTACTGAATTGTTTAGTTTACATATTTGAATTTTACACAAATTCAAACTTGACTGTCTTTTTTTTCTTCCAGAGCAATTCCCATCTTATCTTAACTTAAATAAAATTTAAATCTAAATCTTAGAGTCAAACAAGCAAATTTTGTTTAGATTCTAATTCTAGAAGGGAACAGAGAGAGGAAGAAGGAGATTTGAGTTCAAACAAAGGTTTAATCTGTAACCATGAAGCCAAGAAGGAACAGGGATGAATGACCCTGTATATAACATGCCAAGTAAATATACACATGTACATAGACCCTTTTTTCTTTTTCACATGCAAAGGGTTTTCACATCATTTCAAACATGCTTACAACAACAGGTAATCTGGATTAATCAGAAGTTTACTCACATAGGAGGTTTAGCAGGAAGTAATAGATTTTGAAAACCTGTAGACATAACTGTGAACAAGGCAAAGGCAATCTGCCTAATTCACAGACACACACACATTAAATCTATGTATACATTCAACATGCAGGCACATTCAAGTCCATACCAAAACATTATCACATGAAATCAAAATGTGAACCAGATTTCAGAGATTTGGGGTGTAATTTGCTCACCTGGAATTTTGCAAACAGAGAAGAATTTGAATTGAATTTGCATTTTTTACTTTCCAGGCCTTTAAACTTGCTTTGCTTCCAGGTTTTGAAAACTTGCTTGCATTTAGAATCTCCAGAATCTGATTTCCACATTCTCTTTGGTTTGGTTATTATTTCCTCAAGTTGAAAACACTCAAGTTAATTATGGTTTTCAAATTACTTCAGGTTTAATTTTTTTTTTTAAAAAAAAATTATGGGGTTTTCTTCTGAATTACCTGAGTTTGATCACTTCAGGTTTTTGGAACTCCAGATTCAAATTTGAAGAAAGTTTGTTTTCCTGCAACTTATTAAATAAAGTTGTTTAAATCTTTGCTTATTTGCTGATTTCAACATTAAACTCAAATTCTTTTAAAAAGGAAATTTACTTGCCTTTGATTTTGTTTTAGAAATCCACTACATGCTTCCAGGTTGAAAATGCTGATGCTTTTTAAAAACAGATTTGCTCCAAATTTGTTTCAAGCTTGAAAACTTTGCTAACTTGAATCCATGCTTTTATTTCCAGGTTTGTTATTTCTTCTCCTTTTTTTTCTTGTATTGCAGTTTGAATTTGTTGGAGCTTGATCTTGCATGAACTATAGATTATACTACAGCTTGTAAACTTGTGAATGTAATTTGTTTTCAGATTTGAGGAGAGAATGTTATTGTTTTTTTCTGATTTTTTTTTCTTTGGTGTTATAGTTTTGAAATGCCAAATCCTTTTTACTGTTTTCTCTTTAGATTTGGCTGAGATATCAATTGATTGCATTGTGGGGAAATGAAAAGTTTTTTGTAATTTTTTTATCTTATTATTTTATTTAAACAATGATGTTGAATGCCATTTGTAAGAAATCATTATAACCTTTAGATTTTGTTAATCACCTTACTCTACCTCCCATGTGTTGTTTACTTCCTTATGTATATGTTCACATTTAAAATTTTCAAAGTACAAGAATTTTTTTAAATAAATTTTATACCACATTCACTTAAGTCTTTCATGTATATAAATTTGCATTTTTACATTTTCATGTTAATAACACTCAAATATAACTTTATTTTGTGCTTCCTATTTAAATAAATACATTTTCCTTTTATTTACTCTTTTATATCTATATTTTACACAATTTACATTCGTATATTTTTTTATATTTATTTTGTACAACTTTATAAAAAGAAAAGAATGGATTTAAACACTTTGATTTCATATTAACAATTGTTATATTTATTTATATAAGAGAATTAAAATCTTAAAATAAATCTTTTGAAATTTGTTACATCTACCAAATATATTTAATATTTTAGAAAACAACTATCATTCTCTTTTTATTAATCTCAGGCTTTTAATTTCCATTATATTTTTAATACATTTTATTTTGAGGTTCAATACTTGTTTTATAAATCACTTATTCTTAAATTTCTAATATAAATTTCTATTTAAAATCAAAATTATTTATTTATTCTAGAAAATTTTATAATTAAATCACAATTTATTTCCAAAAATTAATTTCATTGCCAAATTAAACTTAACAAATTTTCAGGATTGTTACAGAAATGTATGTAGGAATGGAAAAGTTTGCAAACCAAAGAAAAGTAAAATTCTGTATACATGAAAATGTGGTGTCAAGAATTAAATACAGGGATAGTTTGGCTCACATCCCAACTAAGTTTCAAAATAGAAGAAACATCCTCCCCAAAAATATTTATATTTCCAGTCCCTGTTTTTAAATCCGTGTGTGCCCAAATACCCTTTACGTTTTTAATATTTCAAACATGTATAACTTTCTGTAGAAATATCGGATCAACATACCGTTTTCACCAAAAATCAAAAAATTTATGATCTAAAATGTTGATATCAAAAACTCATATTTGCAGTGAGGCTGTAATTATTCCATATATTTGTAGAGAATTCTGCAATTTTTGAACATCATCTATTTTTCTTCAAATGTCACCAATTATTTCATATAATTGCATACTTTTATGCAATTATATGGAATAATTGCAGATGTTTATACAATTATTCCAAGTGATCATAGAATTGTCTACAATCATACCATATAATTGCAGACATTTTTGCAATCATACCATATAATTGCAAACATTTCTGCAATTATCGCATAGAATTGTAGACATTTCTGCAAATTATTGCATACAATTGCTGGATGTCTGCAACTATACCATATAATTGCAGACATTTCTGCGATTATTGCATATAATTGCAGACATTTCTACAATTATTGTATATCATTGCTGAATGTCTATAATTATATCATATAATTGCAGACATTTTAGCAATTATTGTGTATAATTGCTGTCTTTTATGCCGTTATTGCAGAATTGTGTGCAATTATTGCATATAATTGCAGAATTGTCTACAATCATACCAAATGTTATTTTTACTTATGCACAATGCCACTCGTTAGAAAAATAATAAAATTTGTGATTTAATGGTGAAAACGATTTGTTAATCCGTCATTTCTATAAAAAGTTATTGCGTTTTACAGATTGATAATTAAATGAGGTGCAAAATTTAATTATGCATGTGAGAATAACATGCACGTATGAAGAATGCAATGGAATAAAGGAGTATTTTAGGAAAGAAATTTGGAGTATTTGAAAATAAGGATGTAATTGGTATCTTTTTTTGGAAACGTTGTTTTGTGCATGAAGTTTGATTCTAGGGATGTGTCCCCTATTTTCACTTAAATGCAACCTAAAAGTCTAGGCTCAGGTATTAAATAGAAGGAGAAATGAGCGGATCGAGTATTAATAATAAGGTCTATTTTAAAACGTTCATGCAACAATTAATAACAAAAGAAATGAAGAGACCGTGTATATCGCGCAACCTTTTAAAATTCAATTATTTTGAAACGTATCCAAATTAACTTCATTAACTCAAATAATATTCAAATTTGTATGCATTTAGGTTTTTATCTACGCATAAAATTTTATACTTACCTTAGAAATGAAAACGTTCAAATTGGTTTTCCAAAATGATCTTTTATTTCCAATAAAACACCCTTTTTTGTTTAACACAAAACGTGCATTTCTTTTATTAAATCTATTAATTGCAATAAACATTTTCTTTACTTTTGATTGAAATATTTGAATTGCATTAATTGAAATCATTTACAAAGTTAAATTTCAAAACAAACAACTAAAATGGATGAAAAATAGAAAATTGTTTATTTGGACACGTTTATAAATTTGTTGTTTATACACAAGAGTAATAAATAACTTACTAAAATAGATTATTTACCTATTCTCGTAATCAATTTGTAAGCTAAAACAAAGTTCAAATAAACATATATTTCTTCTTTTAAAATCAATCATTATATTCGTTATTTTAATGAAATTAAACCTACATTTACAAATGAAACATTCATATTATTTGATGTAAATGTTCTTTAAACCAAACTTTGCTTATGTTTTCACAAAACATAAGCTATTTTAATTACACCTATTAATTTACAATTTAATATTCTCTCTCCTGTTATTGAAAATTTTCAATTACAATAATTTTAGTTGATTAAGTTTCAAAATGGACTAAATGAATATAATGAGATGTAGAAAAATTATTCCCTATCTAATAGAAATTTAAACATATTTATACACTATTGGATACAAACAGTAATTATACGTTTCTTACTAAATAATAGTTTCTTATCTCTACAATCAATCTTTCAGCTACCAAATATTTCAAATAAATAAACATATGTTTACTCCTTTACTAAACTTATTCTTTTTGTTCTTTTATTTTGATTTACGCTCCTACTATTAAATCAACGAATACCTTATGAAATTATTAAGTTTCTACCTTATTATCCTCATTTTCTACAATTGATGCCTTTTCTTACATTAACCATAATATTCCATTACATTTAATTCCAATTAATTATATTCTAATTTCAATAAATTGATTTAATTAGATTTCAATCTTTTTATTCAATCAAACAGTACTCTATGGACATAGTTAACATTTGTTTACATCTTATTGCATTAATATTCTACAATTATCATCTTTTACTATATTAGTCGCAATATTTCAATTATATTGAATTTTTGTCGATTTTCACATTAATTATAATTTAAAATCCCAATGAATTCATTTATCTTAGTTTCACTCTTTTTATTAAATAAATTATTACCTTAACAATATAACTGACATTTCTGTACATTTTATTACCTTCACATTTTACAGCTCTTGTCTTAACTCATATTAACGTAATATTTAATTACATTTAATTGCAATTTATTTCCAACTTAATTCAACATATTAAATAAATTGGTAACACAGTTACCTTTTCTTAATTTAATCACATTTATAAGTTTGTTATCTACACACAAATGTTATAACTACTAACACAACATAAATTTTATTCAATTTCAATTTAATACGTATTATTCCTTAATTAATATAACATTTAAATTTATTTCCTTATTTTACGTTTATAACCAATTATAACTTACAATTATTACAGTTACTTGATATTACATTCAAATAGCCATCTATTACATTAATTTATATTATTAAACTTTATTCTAGTTAGTTTTCTCATTCCTACATCATAAATTTTATTTTCTTCCAACATTAAATTACAAAATCTTATTTAATTCAATATTTTAATTATCGGAAAAAATGCGGGTCGTTACAAGATGAAAATTTTTGCATTCATTTTATTGTTCATTTTTTACATCATCACCCATAGTGACAACATAGAAAGGAAGATAACTGGTCTCATTTTCCTTGCTGCAGGTAATATAATCAATCAGCATGAACATGTATACCAATAGCAACAACAAGGATGGTAAGTATATAGAAGAAAAGAAAGCTATGCACTAAAACAGAAATTCCCTTAAATTGCAAGAATTGCCAAAATGCCAAAATGCCAAAATCAAATGAATTTCGCTCTCTGTCACAAAAGGTAATTGTTATTTGGTATGACTATATGCTTTTGAGACTACTCCAAGTACGATGAGTCACGAGTGTGCATTTATTGTGAGAATGTAGATTCCTGAAATTGAGTGAACAATTATAGAAACACAAAATTCCAAAGACAACTACATTTGAATTTGAAAAATGCGAACCATCATCAATTCTGATGGATGTAGACGTGGGTAATATGGTATCTGTCCGAAAACTATCCATCCCACTTTATTATGATGCTAGTTTATATTATTAGTTTGTGTGCATATATATATATATATATATATATATATATATATATATATATATAACTATCGTTTTAGTATGTATACAACACATATATGTACATGTATATGTTATGTACCTTTGCATATGCCCACAAACACATATATGTACATATATATATGTTATGCATCTTTGTATACATTTGTATATTCTCAGTTTGAAATTTTATAGCAAAAATTTGAAACATATTTGGTATTAGAGAACTATCATTTTAGTGTGGGAGTCGTACATTGTCAAGCCTCAAATCTGAAGAATAGCCTTCATTTTACTATTTAATTCTCTCATACCCTTGGGAGTCGTACATTGTCTGATTCGTAAATAAAATATTTAATGGGAAAGAAGAATTATTATTTTAGTGGGGAAAATAGTGAATTCCCAACCAATGGAAACTCGGCCACTCCGACACATACGTAACACTCAAACATGTTCACTCATAGGATCACTCAACAATTGACAACAGCTCCATATATTCACCCAACAACTCATAATATCTCCATAGATTCACTATCACAAGTGACTACGTACACTCCCAAAGATTGTGAAATACGTTGTGAAGCCTTAATATTAAGATCAGATTATACCTTATCAAAAAAGTCACAAACAACACCATGTTATTTAAGCTTTCGGCAAAAGAAACAAAGTTGCAAACCAAAAGAATTACCAAAAGCATAGTAAGATAAAACAGAGTCTAACATAAATTATTACATGCTGGAATTTATTCATTATTATTTTAAATCATCATTAATTTGCTTCGAGTAAGTTCAGAAATATGTCATGTCGTCTTGTACAAAATATACGTCATGTTTTAAATATGGTAGTCCCTTAATATGTCATGTTTATACTGTAGAGTAGTTTCCATCTGCATCTACAGAACTATACATTATGACTACAGGATAATTAACTACTTGAGTGGTGCACTAATGGTGACATACATAGCATATAAGCAACCAAAGTGTAGGCATAGCCAATATTTGAACTTGTGAAGATAATTATATTAAGTCAAATTACACTTGAACTTGACGGCCTGTATTTTTGATAACTAAATTTTTTAAATTTAATAAGATTTTGGAATTTAATATTGTGAGAAATTAAAATTTATGATTTATAAATGGGAAGAAATTGTTAGGTTACAATTTAATAATGTTGATTGGATGTAACCGACATCTATTTCAATGTAATTCAAATCAATTATAATTGCAAAGGTTAATAAGGAATAAATTAAACGTTGTATAAAAAATTGAAATCATAGGTGATTTAATTTGAAATTGGTTAGTATAGAATAGAATCAATATTTGGTAAGTATTTTATCAACCTTTGGTGCAAATAATAAGTTAATAGAGATGAATTATTAATGTATAACAATTGATTTATTCCAATCTTATTATTTAATCTGTTGAAATTAATTTGGAAATTAATGTGAAATTAACATAATTAAACATTGCAGTTAATAGAAGAAAAGACCTTAACTGTAGAGTATTAGTAAAGTAAGATATAAAATTATGTTAGATAAATTCATAAGGTATTGTTTGATTTAATAATAACAGTGAAAATAAAAACAAAAGAATTTGTTTGGAATTTAAATTATAATGAATGGGTCTATTATAGTTGTAGATGAATGCTGAAATTAGTGCAATATTTAAATATTGGATTTAACATGGAAAATTTTACTTCCAAATGTTATTAAATTTCTGTATATTCAAGATTGATAAAATTGTTACCTTTTAAATTTGAATTTAAACGTGATTAAATTTATTTTTAAATAATAATTTATTTAGTTAACATGTAAAATTACTCGTTTTGGGAACGGTCTCGAATTTCGATGAAACCAGTTTCATGGGATCTGTAACAGTGAATTATTGTAGGATTTCAAGTTTCATAGCGATCAGACTTATCATTTGATCGTGCGGGCTTGAAACGAGTAGAAATCAAGTAAAAGAATTTAAATGAATATAATCTTATTTTAAAAGCTAACTTCTATGTACAATTGAATTAGGGTTTGAAATTAGTTACATTGAGTTTAAAAATATCGAAAACCTATATTTTGATATATTGGATGACCTACTTCCATTTCAAGAATGAAATGGGTTTTCATGCCATTGTTATCAATTCGACCCATTCTATCAGTTCCATCCATTCTTATCGATCTTTGTCCATATAAATAGATTTTTCATCTAACTTTAGCAGCTTCTTATCTTCCTTTCTGTACGTACAACTTCTATTTCGTTATCACTTCCTTCTCAATGATAGAAAACCTTAATTTCTCAATTCTAAATCAAACTTCAAAATTCAAACTCATCAAACCATATCAAATTATATACTATCAAAAAGCTCTCGATAAACGTAATCTAGACCTGACATTCGTTTTTAAATTTGGGGTGTGCTGTGACCAGAAATCCTTGAAGTAGTTTTGACCTTTCATATTAGTATTTCGCGGATGGTTCATCGTTAACTAATCAATGATCGAGAGGCACGATCACATAGAGGAGACAAAGCTAAGTTCATCCATATGGTTCGTTTGCCTCAACAGCACCTCGATTTGCCAAAAAATGGTGAAATACGTTATGGCAGTGCGACGATCTAGGAGGCGGCATAGATGACGTCACGGGGTCCAGTGGGGGTGACTCCAGGCGCGCAACCTGAGGGTGGCATTCGATCTTGGTGGTGGTGCCTGTAGGCAACGCGACAGGTGTTTGTTAGTGGCAGCTGGAGGTCGTGTACGAGGATCGTGTGTGAGTGCTAGGGTTTGGCGAGGTAACGAATAACAAGTTGCTCCTATATTGTTTATTTTATTTAAATTTAATTTTCAAACTTCTTGCACTAATAACTTTTTCATATGTGCTTTGGACTCGGTTACTTATGTTGGGTTCGTATTGAAATTCTAGACAACATGGAATTTGTTTGGCTGAAATAGGAGACTGTTCAAATTATAGGCTTTACTTGGATTTTAAATCGATTACAAATCAAAGGTAAGTGATTTAACCCACTCACGCAGTACTAAAACTGCTTATGTTAGTTGAATTAAGTTTATGATGTGATAAAAAAATTATCGATTGTTGTTTGGTAATATAAATTGTCATTTAAATTTAATTTGAATTTAAATTGTTAGTTAACTACCTGATAATGATAACCAGTTAATTATTGTGGTTTATTGGCTATTTTGGATGTTGACTGTGATGATTGTTTATTTGTTGACATTTTGGATGATTTGACATTTATTATATCCTTGTTATCCCTATGTGTTGAAATGATACATGTCCGAATGATCTTATAGATTAGGGAAAATCGTTATGGGTTGACATGATACACACCATGCAATTTTATTGATTTGGAAATTATTGATTCGGGATATGGGTTGAAATGATATATACCAAAAAAATTAACTATTTTGGGTTAAAATGATACATACCTAATCACTTGACCATAGGGTAGAAAATTATATACGGACACCGTTGGTCGATTTTAAATTATTTTCTAAATGGTTAAGTATGTTTGATTCATAAATTTAATTTAATGATTTTATTTAAAAAAAAATATTTTGAAAATAATTTATTTTATATGTTTTCAAGTTTCAAATTATAAGTTAATATATGGTTTTAAAAGTAAATTTAAGATTTTTGGTTATAATTTTATTTATTTTTAAACATATATTTTAATGGTTTAAATTTCAATTTAATAAAATATTTAATATAGTTTTAAGAGATTTATTTAAAATTTAATTTAATATAATAAATATAGATTTTTATATAATAACTTTAATAAGTAAAAATTTAAGAAGTTAAGTAGAGAATATTAAACCGGATTTAAAGAATTTTAAAAAAGATATTATAAAGGATTTTATAATGGTTTTATAAAGAAGTTATAAAGTCTTTAAAGGATTTTATAAAGGGTTTTATAAAAGAACTTGTATAAAGGGATTTGGAAGCGTTATAAAGGAATTTGCATAGAAGTTTGAAAAGAGGAAGAGTTGTAAACTGTTTTGGAACTTATAAAATCGTTCTAAAGCATATAAATAGTTTATAAATGGTATAAGAGAGATTTATAAATTATTTTCGAACTTGATTGAAAGAAACCTTCCTCGATATTTATGAATATATTTATACTTTTGGAATAAGTATATGGATATCTTGAAATGAAGGTATAAATTATTTTCTGGATTTATTATAAAAAAATGTTTTATAAAATCACCACAATGTGAAATAAATGTTTGGTTGCTAAAGAGAACGGGGTTGGATATTGTCATACTCTCTGTCAATTCGAAAACCACTTTAACAACTGTGTACGTGGTGGATAATCCAGAACTAAGTAGGATGGTTTGGCGACCGCTATTGGTATAAGGTAAGAGCGCTGCCCTGACCTTTGGGTCAGCTTGATATGACTAAAACTGGAGCTATCTCGGGCCAAAAGAGGTCGCTCCTCCTATCGGGTATGCTTCTTTGATACTATTGCTGTTACTTTACGATTGATTGGTGGCCACCTTCAATTTGATTATGGAAGTGTGTCTCAAGGTGGTAAGTAGTAGCTGATATGCGTTACAACCACTCCGGGGGCGCAAAACGGTAGAATTCTACCCTAGGCATTGCCTCGCATGCGTTGTTATATGCCTTATCGAGCCCAATATGATTTTGGTTTGTGTCGTACCTATGGAGTGCTCCCTGATAGCCTACTAGTTTACGGTGGAGTTTACAGTACTGTATAGAATACGATGCCTATAAAAAGGTGTTAAGAGAATATGGATAACACCTTAATGCTATTTTAATACTTTACTTTACTGATAGACACTACATATATAGTGTGTATTACTACATATAAATAGTTTAACGGATCCTTCGGAGATGGAAAATCCCGTGACATCTCTTAAGCTATTGCACGTGCATTATACACTGGATAGGAGATGTAAAATCCTTTAAACATCTCTAAAGCCATTACACTCATATTTACTTGTGATTTAACTTACATAAGAATATTTTAGTTCTGACTCGAGTGTTTAATCTTTTCATTATGCTTGGGTCAGCCTGAG
Organism: Allium cepa; assembly: GCA_030765085.1. NCBI lineage: Eukaryota > Viridiplantae > Streptophyta > Magnoliopsida > Asparagales > Amaryllidaceae > Allium > Allium cepa. Next base: position 864,356,677 of record CM060943.1, on the reverse strand, counting down.
ATTTTAGTGTGGAAGACTCTATTTTCGAAGGACGAAGATGAAGTTTGGCATATTATATTATTAGTAATTTTTCGCTGCATCATTTTTGGTATGTTGTCTGTACTCCGATTGTTTTAAAAATTTATGTAATCAAATGTATATTATAAACAACTTCATGAACTTTCTATTTGATTGTTATATTTTGTCATTCCACTACGAGATTCTGTGTTTTTTCTTTCTTTTCTCTTATTTTCTTATTTACATCATTGACAATCCTCCCTTTTGAATAATTTGAGTTAGAAATGTGTGGTTTATTGTCGATTTAAACCATCTAAAAAGGTGGTTCGTCATAGTTGTCATCAAAGCTTTGGTTTAGAGATGCCTTACCATGTTTGGGGTTAACTCATTAGAGATAGGGTTAATAATACCCTAGAATGAGTTTGATAGTATATATATGAGAGAACGTATCTGTTAGTGCTGTAAAAATATTTTTTTACCATGTTAATTTGTTCTGTTTAGTATATATAAATTCTGGTCGGTATATAGGACGCTATGGCATCGATGGGGATTTCTAAATACTTAATAGGGAAGACCAACACGGTATTGTTTTTAAAAAATATATGTAAATGAAATAATTTTCCTAGTATTATATTTTGCATATAAAAGAATAATTTTTATAAATGCATATATTTGTATGTGATATGTTTGTTTGCTAGGAATTTATAATGTTTGATTATTATCATTTTGGTTAATCAATGTTCTTAAAACCATTAATTATTATATGTTATAGAGATGTAATTTTATCGATATAGTATTAATTATGATTTACAAATAAATGAATTTAATTGAAAATTGAGAACGTAAATGCTGGTGTTTTGAAGTTGGTTTTCAAAGATTTTGAAAAAAATTAGTATTATTTGGAAGTATTTTCGGATATAAATATTTTCAGCGAGATTTGAAAGAAATGTTTTAAAAGGATTTTAAAAGGAAATAAGCTCTATACTCTCTCTTATGTAGCTGGAAAATAATTTCGGTGAAGATCGCGACATCATCGATGTTCATTTTTGAGTTTCAGAATGGGAAGACCACTGTAGTAGATTCGCTACACGATTTTCTTGATAAAATTTTTATTTTATTTTCTTAAGTATGATTTGATAGATAAAAGATATGAATTTACATCTTATTTCAAGATGATTTGAAATAAACCCAGTATTTAGTTCTTAAGTTTTCTATAAATTAGGGATTTGAATTACTGTAATGAAATGAAATCTTTATTACTTTAATAGTTGGAAAGTTCTAAAATGAGAAATAACAAAATTAGAAGCTAAGTGTTTAATGAAAATGTAAAGAAATAGAAGATTTGTCACTTGTAAATTAAAAGATAATGAAAATTAAGAAGATGTGAACTATTGAACAATTTTTGTTAACTAAAATGAATAAGATAATTTTTATTACACTCATTACATTCTAAAACATATGTATAACTTACCAAAAATGTTTAAACTTTTAAATGTTAAAATGAATATGTAGTAGAATAATATACAAGTAAAAGCTCAATGACATAAGTGCTTCACATACATTTATAAATATAAAAAATTAAGATGTATAAGAATATTATAAAGTTAAGTTAATGTTTTGAAGTTATTCATAATTAAGGTGAATAGTAGAATTGAATACTATGTGAAGTAAAAGATTATAACTTCAGAAAATGTTAAAATGATTCATAAATAGATTTAATATTCAATGATACTTTATAAGACAGGATGAATGTAAATTTAAAAGTTAAGAAACTTAAGTTGAAATGATTCATAAATGAATATTAATGTTAAATTGAAACCAAGCTATGTTAATAATAATTGTGAATTAAACTTCAATGAAATATATGTAATGCTTTAATAATGTATTCATTGATGATTTCAAATATTGAATGGAAAATTTTATGTAAGTAAATGAATGAAGAAAAAAATGACATTGTATGAATGAATGAAAATAAATGGAAAGTAAATAAGGTGAAATGAAACTAATCGAATAAACTTAAATAATATTTAAAATTCTTTGTGTTTAGCTTATGAGATATTTGGGGAATGATACGTTAAATTGTTTAACGTTGTATGAATAATCTATTAAGAAATTACCTAAGGGCTGTTAAGCGTAAAGTACCCTCGGTAGTTTATTTAGCACTCTTGGATGATGGAAAGTTTCTAAACTTAGACAAATCATTAGTTTTGATTGCTATGGATGTATGATGATTTCTTTTATTGCATATAATGGTTGTACTGCTTTTGTTCATATGATTAATATATATTGCATATTGCTTGTACAATTGATTTGAAACAATTAAAATATTACTCTTTTACGTAATTTTAATTCTTTTGGATTATTTAAGTAAAATATAGGATTATAAAAGTGTAACAACCCGCATATTTATCGAGTTTGTATTTAAATATTTTATTTAAATATTAACTCGTTAATCGGGTTTTGGTCCGAAAAGCTACTTTTTGCAAACGGTCAAATTAGGACTCGAGACCACTTCCATTGAGTTCGAAATGTCGTTTACAATTTTTTAAGTATAAACATCGATAGGTTTGGAGTTATAGCAATTTCACTAACTTTTCCCGCTTTGGACTTTAGGTTAGTTTAGCCTATTAAGCCCAAGTTCCAACCCTCTTCTCCTCACTCTTCATAAATTTCCTAACTAACTCAAGCTTTGGCATTAATGGTGAAGAGAATGGGAAATTAAAACTCCAAGCTCAAATTCAATTGCAAATCCAACATTCAACTCCAAATTCAAGTAGAAGATATTGGATTCAAGCTTTGGATTGCTTCTCCTTGCTTTCAAGCTTCATCTTCATAAACTTTAGTGCAAAGGTGAGATTTTTATCTCACAATTCTAGCCTATAAATATATTGGACTGTTGGGAATGATTCCTTATCATTTTTGCATGCATGTTAGCATTTGGTTTGGATTGGATTGGCGAAAAACTCCAATTTTTAGCGTTTTGTTGAATTTTCTGCACTTATGTCGTTTTGGCCATTTTTGGGTCGTTCGGAGTTAAGTCGTTCGTCCATAGGTCGTGAGTGGTTCATGAGTTAACCCTAGGTCGTTCTGGCCATTTTTAGCTCGTTCGGAGTTAAGTCGTTCATCCATAGGTCGTGAGTCGTTTACGAGCTAACCCTTAAGTCGTGCAACCCTTAAGTCGTGCAGCCCTTCAGTCACGCAACTCTTAAGTCGGTTACGAGTTATCCCGTTAGGTCGTATGACCCTTGAGTCGTTAGGTCGTATGACCCTTGAGTCGTTAGGTCGTATGACGCTTGAGTCGTTAGGTCGTATGACCCTTGAGTCGTTAGGTCGTATGACCCTTGAGTCGTTAGGTCGTATGACCCTTGAGTCGTTAGGTCGTATGACCCTTGAGTCGTTAGGTCGTTTGGCCATAGCTCGTTAGGTCGTATGACCCTTGAGCCGTTAGGTCGTATGACCCTTGAGTCGTTAGGTCGTTAGACCCTTGAGTCGTTAGGTCGTTAGACCTCATTTTGTCTTCACTAGGTCGTACCGTTTTGGTCGGGGCGCTGCCCCCTGGACCCCCGCGACCTGACCGGGCAGGTCGAATCCCGTAAGCGGTGGCGTTGCCCCCGCACCCCCACCTTGGGGGGTTGCCACCCCCCCCGGACCCCCCCTCCGTAGGGGATCTTATCTGAAAAGCATTGAGCTGATTTCCTTGGATTTTATTCACATCTCCGTATGCGATTTTTGTGACTGATTGTTTCTACAATTGCTTCTGTGTTTTGTCACTTTAAAATATAAAGGTTTCAATACTAGTAGTAAATATCAAAACTCTTTTAACAAACAATTTCAACTCTATTTTTAATAACAAAGCTCTTTTCTTAAACCATTTTCCAATCTATTAGTATATACAAGCCTTTACCTCACTCGGATGAGAAATCTAATTAAACGACTTAGTAAAACAAGTGGTATGAAACGCTTGCGTTCACTTCGTCGGTTAATTCTTGGACTTGTTCGATTGAACCTCTTGTGACAATTTTATTAGTGAAGATTTACAGTTTGTTCGTAAATATTTAAGTTAAGCAAGTGGTTATGGGACATGAAGCTAAACTTCTATATTTACTAGCTTAGTGTAATTGACACTTCTCGTTGATCTTGATGATCGCTTTATGAATTAGACTAGCAATTGCGCGATGTCTCTTTCATTGCAAGGTTAGACTAGACACCACTTGTGTGATTCCATTCACACATACCTTTCTGCTTTTTGGTTAGTCTTGACCTCAATCTGTGTGATTCCATTCACACATGCGGGGTAGCTCCCCATGGTCTTCGGACCGTCATGTGATAGGCCTCTTTCCCTTTTTATGATTTCTGGATTTCTCGTGTTGATTTCTGGAATTTATGTCATTGACTTGTTATGAGTACAAGTTTAGGGTATGATGCCCTCTTCGAATCTTTGAGAAGATTCTTGCGATATTGATTATCTCTTATTGATTGATCTTCTGTTGATCATTATTTACATACTTATAGTGGTATGTCATTATGGATGTTTATGTTTATGCCATATCTTTTATGTTATATCATGTCATCTGATATTTATAGCTAGACTGATCCGTTTATTATTTTCTTAAATAATACTCGGGTCAGACCGAGATGTTACAGGTGCTTCTGCTTGACTCCTTCCCAGGGATTCATCACTCTGACTTTTGGCTAACTGTTTAGATTAGCAGTTTTTGTTGTATACACTTGAGATATAGACTCATAGTTGTATTCTTTTGTATAGCACGTGTTGCTATTCTTTTGTATTATCGTGGATCTTAATGACCACTACTCTGATGTACACTTTCATGTGTTAGTTATATATTCATATCTTCTTCCGCCTTTGTGATATGGATATCTGTGACTGATTTGTGATATGATTATTTCTATGTTCGTTTCCGAAGATTATTTATAGCCACCGTGTGATAAGCAATTACATGGATGGTCGCTCCTCAACAGCCTTATTCTCCGTGCTAGTTGACAGCACTACTCCGGAGTGTTCTTGGCTAGCGTGGGTATAGAGGTGGGGCGTCACAGCTTGGTATCGGAGCCAAACTTCGGAACAATGTAGAATAACTTGACAAGGATCATCGTCCTAAGTCCACCTTAGGAGTCTTGCTTTAGGATTTTGTTCGGGTTTTCAAACCGATTCATCCTATTTCTTTTATGATTCCTTATTTCACCTGTCAAGAATGTTTGATATTCATTTGGTGAATAACTATTTTCTTTCTCTCCTTTCTTTCTTAAGGAAAAGAATGTCTAGACCAGGGGGTCCCAGAGCTGGATCATCTAGTGCTCCACCACCGGATGGAGTTTTTATGACTGCTCAACAGCTTCTTGATTTAGTAACTAATGCTCAAGCAGCTGGAGCTAACCCGGAACCTACTCACCCAAAGTCGGGATTTGCACGTTTGTGCAGCGATTACACTAACTTGGGTGGGAAGCCCTTCAAAGGTTCGGAAAATATCATCGAGGTCCAGGCTTGGTTAAAATCATGCGACCGAATCTTTTCTCGCATGAACCTTATCGATCTCCACCGCGTTCAGGTGGCTTCCAGCATGCTCCAGGAGAGAGCATTGGACTGGTACGAACTCCTTACTTCAGAAATTAATGAAGCGGATCTCACCTGGGAGCAATTTCAGGGACGCTTCGAGTTAAAGTTTGTACCAGAAGCTGGGAAAGTAACCTTGGCTCGACGTTTTATAGACCTTGTTCAAGGTCAATCCTCCGTGACTGATTACGTCGCAGCCTTCGAGTCGCTTTCCAAATATGGGGTTGAATACATCAACACCCCATTGAAGAAGAACCAGAGGTTCGTTTATGGCTTAAATAAGAATCTTAAGAAGCCATTGCTCCTGAAACTAGAAGTCGCATTTGATCAACTCGTCGATATCGCTCTTCGTCTTGAAGAGGCTGATAGAGAGAGTGATGTTGAAGTGGAAGGCGCTAAACCAAACTTCAACAACAAGAAGAGGCCAAACAGATTCAAGGGTCCTTATCCCAACAAAAAGGGTAAGCAGGCTACCCTTGCGGCAAAGTCTCCTTCTCCTAGTGGTGCGAGTTGCTTCAACTGTGGGTCTGGGGATCATTATGCAAATAAGTGCTCTAAGCCCAAATCTTGTCGCTATTGTAAGAGCCCAGATCACTTTATACATCAATGCCTCAAACGTAAAAGCAGGAATGAGGGAAAGTTAAATGTGGCTCAATCCCCTGGCAACACATCTCGTGGCCAAGGTATTTCTCATTCCATTCTTGATGGTATTATTTTATTTCATGATCAACCTATTAGAGTTCTCTTTGATACGGGTGCATCCCATTCTTTTATATCAAAGGAACTGGTAGACACTTTTTCCTTAAGTGTTACTGCATTGATGACATCTTTAAAAATTGCGAATCCTCTTGGTGGATCCGCAACTCTTAGTTTGCTTTGTAAAGATGTGGAGATTATTTTTTGTGATTTTTCTTTCCTAGCCGATTTGCATGTCATGCGTTACTTAGGCTTTGGAATAATTTTGGGAATGGATTGGCTTAACCGTTATCAAGCCCATATCCTATGTCCTGAGCGGACTATTCATCTCCGACATCCACAATCTGTTAAACAGATTTCTGTTAATCTTAAAGATTCAGAATCATGTTTGGTGGCATCTTTATATTCTTTAAATCCTCGTGATAACGATGATGATGATGAAGATGATATTATTTCTCGTATTCATGTTGTTCGTGAATTTTCCGACATATTCGAGCCCGTTTTAGGTTTACCACCTAAACGAGCAATTGAGTTCAGAATTAATCTTGTTTCTGGAGCTCAACCTATTACTCGTCCTCCTTATCGCATGTCCAATAAGGAAAATGAGGAGATGCGTAAACAATTATCTGAGTTGGAGGCGAGGCAATTTATTCGCTCTAGTTCCTCGCCTTGGGGAGCTTCGGCTTTTTTCGTAAAGAAATCCGATGGTACTCTGAGGCTCTGCGTTGATTATTGCAAGCTTAACGATCTTACTATTAAAAATAAATATACTTTACCTCGGATTGATGATCTATTCGATCAGCTTAGTGGTGCTAAGGTCTTTTCACAACTGGACTTGGCTACCGGTTTCCATCAGCTTCGTATCGCTGAGGATAGCATTCCTTTGACATCATTCCGTACTCGATATGGATCTTATGAATGGCTTGTTATGCCATTTGGGTTAACGAATGCTCCAGCTTATTTCGTTGACCTCATGAATCGAGTTTTCAAAGATTTCCTCGATCGGTTTGTTCTCATATTCATTGATGATATTCTTGTGTATTCAAAAACCGAGGAGGAACATGAGAAACATCTTCGGATTGTAATGGAAACACTTAGGAGTAATCAATTAAAGGCGAAATTTTCTAAATGCCACTTTTGGCAATCTCGTGTGAAGTTTCTCGGTCATATTATTTTCGAATCCGGGATATCCGTGGATCCTTCAAAGATTGAAGCGATTCAAGATTGGAAGAGACCGGAGAGTGTGATAGAGATTCGTAGTTTTCTCGGATTGGCGGGCTATTACCGTCGTTTTATTAAAGACTTTTCTAAGATTGCCGTGCCTCTTACTGGCTTGACTAAGAAGGGAGTTAAATACATTTGGTCGGACAAATGTGAAGCCTCTTTTCAGAAATTGAAAGAACTCCTTTCCGATGCTCCTATTCTTGTTATTCCTGAGGGGAATCAAGATTTTGTTGTGTATACCGATGCTAGTCACGTTGGTTTGGGTGCCGTTCTTATGCAAAAAGAACGTGTTGTTGCTTATGCTTCTAGGCAATTGAAGCCGGCTGAGACTAGATATGCCACACATGATCTAGAGCTCGCGGCTATTGTTTTCGCCCTTCGAATGTGGCGTCATTATCTATTGGGAGAGAAATTTATTCTTTACACGGATCATAAGTCTTTGAAATATTTATTTTCTCAAAAAGAACTTAATTTACGTCAACAGTGTTGGCTCGAGTTCCTTGCACCTTATGATCTTGATATTCTTTATACCCCCGGTAAGGGTAATCGTGCCGCCGATGCTCTTAGCCGTAAGCAACAAGCAGTTGTTTCTATGATGATATCCGAATGGAACGATCTCGAGATCTTATCCACTTGTGAGATTCGAGAGCGCGTATCCGATTTATGCTCATCGCTTGTTTTATGTAGCCTTGAGGCTCATCCTTCTCTTTTAGACCGCATTCTTGAAGCTCAAGGGCTAGATTCTGAATTGGCTCTTCTTGGCAAAAATGTTAAGGATAAAATTGATATTGAAGGTTTGAAAGACTTTGATATTGATTCTCGTGGCGGCATTCGAAAATTTGGTAGACTTATCGTACCAAATATTGGAGATCTTCGTAAAGATATTTTAGAAGATTCCCATCGTTCTAAATTCACCATTCATCCCGGTAGTAGTAAAATGTACGCTGATATGAAGCGACTTTATTATTGGGAGGGAATGAAATCTGATATTGCTAACTTTGTTAAGTGTTGCATGACTTGCCAACTTGTCAAGGCCGAACATCAAAGGCCTGGTGGGTTATTGCAACCCTTAGAAATTCCAATTTGGAAGTGGGATCAAATTTCCATGGACTTTATAGATGGCCTTCCCCGTTCTCGTTCGGATCATGATAGCTTATGGGTGATTGTTGATAGACTTACTAAATCCGCCCATTTTATTCCGGCTCGGTCTAGCCGAACCGTTCCTCTTTTGGCCAGACTATTTGTCAAGGAAATTGTAAAATTGCATGGAGTTCCTACTTCTATTGTTAGCGATCGTGATCCATTGTTTACTAGTGGATTTTGGAAGAGTCTTCAAAAAGCTTTAGGAACGAAGCTTAATTTTAGCACCGCTTATCATCCCCAGTCCGATGGACAAACCGAGCGTGTGAATCAAACTCTTGAAGATCTTCTTCGTGCTTGTGTGCTTGATTTTGGTGGAAGTTGGGAAGATCATATTTCACTTGTTGAATTTTCCTATAATAATAGCTTCCAATCTAGTATTGGTATGGCACCTTTCGAGGCACTCTACGGAAGGCCATGCCGATCTCCTTCTTGTTGGCTTGAGGCCGGTGAGAAGTTGGTTTTAGGTCCAGACTTTATTCGTGATTCCACGGAAAAGATTGAACTTATTCGACATAGGATGAAAGAAGCCCAGAGTAGACAAAAATCCTATGCCGATAATCGAAGAAGGAAATTAGAATTTTCTGTTGGGGATCCTGTTTTTATTCGTGTTTCACCTATGAAGGGTGTTGTACGTTTCAGTCGATCGGGGAAGTTAGCGCCTCGATATATTGGGCCATTTCCTATCACTAAACGTATTGGTTCCATGGCTTATCGCCTTGCATTGCCGGCTCAGTTTTCTGCTATGCATGATGTATTTCACGTTTCTCAATTACGAAAATGCCTTCGGGATTCCGATTCTATTCTTGAGCCTGCTGTTGTGGAAGAAATTGAAGTGTCGCCAAATTTAACTTATGAGCAGCATCCTATTCGAATTATAGCTTCTGAGGTTAAACGACTTCGAAATAAAGATGTTCCGCTTGTGAAGGTTCAATGGTCCTCAAATCCTAAGGATTGTTCTTAGGAATCCAGAGAATTCATCGAGCGTACACATCCGGACTTGCTTACTCCTGCTCCTTGAGGTGAACTTCTTATTTCAAAATTCCTCTTGTGTTAATATGCTTTTATGTTTGTTACTTTTTATTTCCTTCTTATATATATTGCGAGGACGCAATTTCTTTAAGGAGGGGAGTCTGTAACAACTCACATATTTATCGAGTTTGTATTTAAATATTTTATTTAAATATTAACTCGTTAATCGGGTTTTGGTCCGAAAAGCTACTTTTTGCAAACGGTCAAATTAGGACTCGAGACCACTTCCATTGAGTTCGAAATGTCGTTTACAATTTTTTAAGTATAAACATCGATAGGTTTGGAGTTATAGCAATTTCACTAACTTTTCCCGCTTTGGACTTTGGGTTAGTTTAGCCTATTAAGCCCAAGTTCCAACCCTCTTCTCCTCACTCTTCATAAATTTCCTAACTAACTCAAGCTTTGGCATTAATGGTGAAGAGAATGGGAAATTAAAACTCCAAGCTCAAATTCAATTGCAAATCCAACATTCAACTCCAAATTCAAGTAGAAGATATTGGATTCAAGCTTTGGATTGCTTCTCCTTGCTTTCAAGCTTCATCTTCATAAACTTTAGTGCAAAGGTGAGATTTTTATCTCACAATTCTAGCCTATAAATATATTGGACTGTTGGGAATGATTCCTTATCATTTTTGCATGCATGTTAGCATTTGGTTTGGACGGGATTGGCGAAAAACTCCAATTTTTAACGTTTTGTTGAATTTTCTGCACTTAAGTCGTTCTGGCCATTTTTGGGTCATTTGGAGTTAAGTCGTTCGTCCATAGGTCGTGAGTCGTTCACGAGTTAACCTAGGTCGTTCTGGCCATTTTTAGCTCGTTCGGAGTTAAGTCGTTCATCCATAGGTCTTGAGTTGTTTACGAGCTAACCCTTAAGTCGTGCAACCCTTAAGTCGTGCAGCCCTTCAGTCACGCAACTCTTAAGTCGGTTACGAGTTATCCCGTTAGGTCGTATGACCCTTGAGTCGTTAGGTCGTATGACCCTTGAGTCGTTAGGTCGTATGACCCTTGAGTCGTTAGGTCGTTTGGCCATAGCTCGTTAGGTCGTATGACCCTTGAGCCGTTAGGTCGTATGACCCTTGAGTCGTTAGGTCGTTAGACCCTTGAGTCGTTAGGTCGTTAGACCTCATTTTGTCTTCACTAGGTCGTACCGTTTTGGTCGGGGCGCTGCCCCCTGGACCCCCGCAACCTGACCGGGCAGGTCGAATCCCGTAAGCGGTGGCGTTGCCCCCGCACCCCCACCTTGGGGGGTTGCCACCCCCCCTGGACCCCCCCTCCGTAGGGGATCTTATCTGAAAAACATTGAGCTGATTTCCTTGGATTTTATTCACATCTCCGTATGCGATTTTTGTGACTGATTGTTTCTACAATTGCTTCTGTGTTTTGTCACTTTAAAATATAAAGGTTTCAATACTAGTAGTAAATATCAAAACTCTTTTAACAAACAATTTCAACTCTATTTTTAATAACAAAGCTCTTTTCTTAAACCATTTTCCAATCTATTAGTATATACAAGCCTTTACCTCACTCGGATGAGAAATCTAATTAAACGACTTAGTAAAACAAGTGGTATGAAACGCTTGCGTTCACTTCGTCGGTTAATTCTTGGACTTGTTCGATTGAACCTCTTGTGACAATTTTATTAGTGAAGATTTACAGTTTGTTCGTAAATATTTAAGTTAAGCAAGTGGTTATGGGACATGAAGCTAAACTTCTATATTTACTAGCTTAGTGTAATTGACACTTCTCGTTGATCTTGATGATCGCTTTATGAATTAGACTAGCAATTGCGCGATGTCTCTTTCATTGCAAGGTTAGACTAGACACCACTTGTGTGATTCCATTCACACATACCTTTCTGCTTTTTGGTTAGTCTTGACCTCAATCTGTGTGATTCCATTCACACATGCGGGGTAGCTCCCCATGGTCTTCGGACCGTCATGTGATAGGCCTCTTTCCCTTTTTATGATTTCTGGATTTCTCGTGTTGATTTCTGGAATTTATGTCATTGACTTGTTATGAGTACAAGTTTAGGGTATGATGCCCTCTTCGAATCTTTGAGAAGATTCTTGCGATATTGATTATCTCTTATTGATTGATCTTCTGTTGATCATTATTTACATACTTATAGTGGTATGTCGTTATGGATGTTTATGTTTATGCCATATCTTTTATGTTATATCATGTCATCTGATATTTATAGCTAGACTGATCCGTTTATTATTTTCTTAAATAATACTCGGGTCAGACCGAGATGTTACAGGTGCTTCTGCTTGACTCCTTCCCAGGGATTCATCACTCTGACTTTTGGCTAACTGTTTAGATTAGCAGTTTTTGTTGTATACACTTGAGATATAGACTCATAGTTGTATTCTTTTGTATAGCACGTGTTGCTATTCTTTTGTATTATCGTGGATCTTAATGACCACTACTCTGATGTACACTTTCATGTGTTAGTTATATGTTCATATCTTCTTCCGCCTTTGTGATATGGATATCTGTGACTGATTTGTGATATGATTATTTCTATGTTCGTTTCCGAAGATTATTTATAGCCACCGTGTGATAAGCAATTACATGGATGGTCGCTCCTCAACAGCCTTATTCTCCGTGCTAGTTGACAGCACTACTCCGGAGTGTTCTTGGCTAGCGTGGGTATAGAGGTGGGGCGTCACAAAAAGCAATAGCTACTGTTTATGGTTTTATTGATAAAGTTTGTTTGCCCGACAAATAGGTACGTTTTCGGATTGCGGTTTTGGAATGATATTTTATTGTTTTCCCTATGGTTTGAGATATTTTATTATTGAAATATGATATATATATATATATATTGAATTATTGATATTATTATTTTTTGGACCTATCTGCATAAAGGAGACTCTGCCAAAATCTTTCATGAATTTAGGACTTAGAGATCTTTTGTGCAAACCTGGTTATTTTCAAAGTTATATTGAAACTTGATGATGTAAATTTAAAGTGTTTATAAATAAAATAATTTGAATAAAATTATATCAGGTTCTTAATTCTTTCTTGCTGCTTTTCGAGGACGAAAAAGTTTTGAGTGGGGGAGAGTGTAACGACCGTATTTTTGATAATTAAAAATATTAAATTTAGTAATTGTGAGAAATTAAAATTTATGATCTATAAATGGGAAAAATTATTAAATTACAATTTAATCATGTTGGCTGGATGTAACTGACATCTATTTTAATGTAATTTCCAATCAATTATAATTGTAAAGGTTAATAAGAAATAAATTAAAGGGGTTTATAGACTCAAGGAATAAGTTAAAGAAAATTTTAGTATTAGGGACAAGAATTTTGCATTTTAGGCTGAAGGACATTATTTATTGTAAATCACAGAATGATAGTTGTAACTATCATTTTCTGTTTACACTAAAAAGTGTCCTCCAGACTAAAAAATAAACTTGTTGTTCCTGAAATTAAATTTTTTGGCAACTTATTCCCTTATTTTCTTGTGAATTAAATGTTGTATAATAAAATAGAAATCATAGGTGATTTAATTTGAAATTGGTTAATGTTGAATGGAATCAATATTCGGTAAGTAATTTATCAACCTTTGCTGTAAACAATAATTTAATAGAGATGAATTATTAATGTATAACAATTGATTTATTCCTATCTTACTATTTAATATGTTGAAATTAATTTGGAAATCAAAGTGAAACTAACGTAATTAAACATTGAGGTTAATGGAAGAAAAGACGTTAATTGTAGAGTATGAGCACAGTAAGATGGAAAATTATGTTAAATAAATTCATTAGGTCTTATTTGATTTAATAATATAAGTGAAAATAAAAACAAAAGTATTTTTTTGGAATTTAAATTATAATGAATGGGTTTATTACAGTTGTAATTGAATGTTGAAACTAGTGCAATATTTAAATATTGGATTTAACATGAAATTTTTTACCTCCAAAGGTTACTAAATTTCTGAGTAATCAAGAACGATAAAATTGTTAACTTTTAAATTTAATTTGAAGGTGATTAGATTAATTTTTTAATAATAATTTATTTAGTTAACATGTAAAATTAGTCTTTTGGGGCGCTGTTTGGAATTTCGACAAAACCAGTTTCATCGGATCCGTAACAGTGAAATATTATTGGATTTCAAGTTTCGAAGCGAATGGACTTATCGTTTGATCGTGTGAGCTTGAAACGAGTATAAATCAATTAATGGAATTTAAATGAATATAATCTGATTTTAAAAGATAACTTCTATATACAATGGAATTAGGATTTAAATCAGTTACATTGAGTTTAAAAATATCAAAAACCTATATTTCCATATATTGGACAACCTACTTTCGTTTCGGGAACGAAACAGGCTTTACGGGCCATTGTTATTGCTTCGACCCATTCTATCTATTCCATCCATTCTTATCCACCTCTGTCCATATAAATAGATTGTTCCTCAAACACTAGCAGCTTCTAATTTTCATTTCTGTACGTACAATTTCTATTCCGTTGTCACTTTCTTCTCAATGGCAGAAAACCCTAGTTCCCAATTTCAAATCAAACTTCAAAATTCAAATCATATTAAATTATATATTGATGGAAAGCTCTCGACGAACGTATTCTAGATTTGAGATTTGTTTTTAAATTTGGGGTGTGCTATGACTAGAAATCGTTGAAGAAGTTTCGACCGTCCATAATAGGGTTTCGCGATCGACGGTCGATCGTCGACCAAGCGACGATCAGGAGGCGCGAGCACATAGAGGGCACGAAGCTGACTTCGTCTATATGGTTTATTTTCCTCGATAGGGCTTTGATTCGCCAGAAAAAGAAAAAATACGCCATGGCAGTGCGGCGATCCAGGAGGAGCCAGAGATGACGTCGTGGGGTCCAGTGGTGGAGACTGCGGGCGCACAACACGACATTGACGTTCGATCTTGGTTGTGGTGCTTGTATGCGATGTGACAGGTGTTTTTTAGTGGTGGTTGGAGGTCATGTATGAGGATCGTGATTGAGTATTAGGGTTTGTTGAGGTAAGGAATTACAAGTTTGCCCTTATGTTGTTTATTTTATTTAAATTCAAATTTCAAAATTATAAAGCTAATAACTTTTTCTTATGATCTCAAATTTGGACATGGTTTCTTGCAATGGGTTGGTATTGAAATCTAGCCAACGTGGAATTAGTTTAGATGAATGTGGAGGCTGTTTAAATTTTGGGCTTTATTTGGATTTTAAATCGACTACAAATCAAAGGTGAGTGACTTAACCCACTCACGCAATACTAAACCTTCTTATGTTAGTTGAATTAAGTTTATGGTGTGATAAAAAAATTATTGATTGTTGTATGGTAATTTAAATTGGCATTCAAATTTAATTTGAATCTATACTGAATTAAATTGCCATTTAAATTAATATTGAATTAATTTATTAGTTAAATACCTGATAATGATAACCCTTTAATTGCTATGACTTATTGGGTGATTTGGATATTGTTGTGATGGATGTTTATTTGTTGACATTTTGGATAATTGGATGTTTATATCCTTGTTATCACAATGGGTTGAAATAATACATACCCGAATGATCTTATAGATTAGGGAAAATAATTATGGGTTGAAATAATACATACCTGAGCGATTTTATTGATTTGAAAATTATTGATTTGGGATACAGGTTGAAATGATATATACCTGGAAATTTAACTATTTTGGGTTGAAATGATACGTACCCAATCACTTGACCATTGGGTAGAAAATTATATACAGGCACTATTGGTTGGTTTTAAATTATTTTCTTAATGATAAAATACGTTTGATTATAAATTTGATTTTTAAATTTAATTTAATGTTTTATTTAAAAAATTAGTATTTGGAAAATAATTTGTTTTATATGTTTAAAAGTTTCAAATTATAAGTTAGTATATGGTTTTAAAAGTAAATTTAAGATTTTTACTTATAATGGTGTTTAGTTTTAAAAATATATTTTAAATCGTTATATTTTAATTTAATAAAATATTTAATATAGTTCTAAGAGATTTATTTAAAATTTAGTTTAATATAATAAATATAGATTTTTATATAATAACTTTATTAAATAAAATTTAAGAAGTTAAGTAGAGAATAATTTACAATTAAACCTAATTTAAAGGATTTTAAAAAATATTTTATAAAAGATTTTATAATGGTTTTTTATAAAGGAGTTATAGAGGTTTTAAAAGATTTTATAAAGGGTTTTATAAAAGAACTTGAATAAACGGATTTGGAAGCGTTTTAAAGGAATTTGCGTAGAAGTTTATGAAAAAGAGAAGAGTAGTATACTGTTTTGGAATTTATAAATAGCTTTATAAATGGTTCTAAAGCATATAAATAGTTTATAAATTGTTTAAGAGAGATTTATAAATTATTTTCGAAATTGATTGAAAGAAATCTTCCTTGGTATTTGTGAATGTATTTAAACTTTTAGAATAATTATATGGATATCTTGAAATGAAGATATACAATTTTTTTGGATGTATTATTAAAAACGTTTTATAAAATGACCATGGTGTGAAATAAGCATTTGGTTGTTAAAGAGACTAGGTTTTGATATTGTCATACTCTCTGGCATTTCCCAAACCACTTTAACAACTGTGCATGTGGTGGAGAATCCATAACAAAGTAGGATGGTTTGATGAATGCTTCTGTTATGAAGTAAGAACGCAGCCTTGACCTTTGGGTCAACTTGATATGACTAAAACATGAGCTATCCCAAGTGAAATGAGGTCACTCCTCTATCGGACACGCTTCTTTGATATCATATATGCTACTTTGTGATTGACTGGTGGCCACCTCTGATTCGATTATGGGAGTTTGTCTCGAGGGGCCAGTAATAGCATCTACGCGTTACCACCGGTCCGGGGATGCAAAACAGTAGAATCCTACCCTAGGCATTGCATCACATGCCATGCCACATGCCTTATCGAGCCCACTATAATTTTGGTTTGTGTTGTACCTATGGAGTGATCCATGATAGCCCATTAATTTACGATGGAGTTTACAGTACTGTATAGTGTGACGACCCAGAATTTTAGGCATTTGAAATTGGAATATTTAATTAATTTTAAATATTTAAAAGTTAGTTTCTAACTTGAATTTCAAATATCGCTGATTTTGGATAATTTAAATGTTGAATTTAATAATTGGAATAGGGTAAATTGTTGAATCTGAAATTCTAAGCCTATTTGAAATAATTTAAAGGCTTGAAAAAATTATATTGATAATACTAAAGATAGCGAAAGTGTTAAAATTTGATTGGGAAGTGTTTTGTTAATTTTTGGAATCTATCGTTTAAATCGATATTTAAAAATAGCCTTCCGAGGCACAGTCTCAGAATTTGACGAAACCAATTCCATTGGATTCGTAATATTGTATTAATATCGGATTTAATTTCCGTAGCATTTGGAGTTGTTGTGGGAGCGTACGATATGTAAACACGTTGAAATTTATATCGAAATTCAATATAATAACTGATCCAAAAAGCTATCTTCTCCATACGATCGAATTAGGGCTCGAAACCTTTTCCATTGCGTTCGAAATATGGGTATAACATTATGAACGCCAAGTCGCACGCCTCATTAGGAGTTTGATATTTCATGGTATGTAACACGAGATATTTTCAATATTCAATTATATAAAATCAATTAAAAATCTAAATTGAATCACCCTAGCCACGTGATTACGGTCTAGCTTATACCCGAAGCCACTTTCCTTTCTAATAGGAAATATCACTTTCGGTTTTTCAGATAAAATCAAAACCGAAATCGAAAAGGGGGTTTAATGGCCGATCGAAATTCATCTCTTCCTCTCCTTTATTTTCAATTCAAAAACCGAAAGCCTATTAACTTAAAAACGAAATCGAATCACAAGTCTTCATTTTCTTCGTTGAACTGGAGCTTGGCTAGGGCTTCATAATGGCGACGAGACACGCGTGCGCGTAGGGGAGCGGCTTTGGGTTTGACCGATTAGGGCTTTGGGATGAGGGGGTGTGACCTCGAGTGCACGTCAATGGTGGCTGATGCTATCACGTTTCAAGGAACGACTTCGAAGTCAAGGCTATCGTTCAAGAAAGCTAGTAGTGGCGGTGCGAAGGTTGGGGTGCGATCGAGCTGAAGTCGCGAGTAGGAAAGCGCGATGGTGGAGGCGTCGACAGTGTGGCTGTATCATAATGGCGCTGCAGCTAGGGTTTTGGTCGTGAGGGGAGTTCGAGCACGATAGTGGCTCGAGTATGGCGATGGCGTGAGGTATCTTCGGTCTTTTCCTCTTTTCTTGATTTCTGCTAATTTAAATTTTACGTATATATACAATAGAAGGAAGTTAATTAACAGTGAGGTATTTGATAGTTTGATTTTAAATTAAATTAAATGTATATAGATATATGTATATAATTTTACAGTAAGATAAAAGAATTGTGAATAAATTGTTTGATTTTTGGGATGTTATGTAATTTAATTACGAAAAGGGCATTTATTTAATTATATTTTTGAAAATCTATAAAGGATATTTTTATAAGTATATTTATATATAAATAATTTCAAAAGAAAATAAAAATACAAATTCACATCTTTTAACCGACTAGGTATTTTAAAAATGTGTATTTAGGGTTATTGATTTATTTAATAAGCTTATTTAGCTATTTAGTTGATAAAAAAATATTTTATCAAAAGGAAAATTAGTTTAAAACTAAATTTTTTGGTTTGGATTAAAATAAATAATAATTGATTGTTTAACCAATTAGAATATTAATAAAATCATCTAATGCTTTTACAAGGTCTAATTGTGGAGGAATTAATCGTGATGGAAATGGATTGCAAAACCAAAATCAAAGATGAGTTAATCTCACTCAACTGGATTTTTTATCTAAATATAAATGGTTAAATTTAAATAATTGATTGAATGATTGGCATATTTTGATGTGCTATATTATATATAGTAGTATATAGTATATATTGAAGTGATTGATATTATGTGATGGATATTATTGGTAATTGGAATATTGAATGTTGTGGTTTGCTTGAATATTTCGGTACCCTGAGTTATCGAAATATATAAAAATTGGATTTTTGAAAGAAATATAAGGGTGAATTTTGAAAGTTAAATAATTATAGAATAAAAATTAAGAATGAATTGGAAAGAAATGAAAATGATATTTAAAAACTGAAGTTAAGATGTAAAGTAGAGATTTAAAACAAGTTTTGAATCAGAGTTAAATCTGGAATTCAAGAGTGAATCTGGGTTTTCAAACAAATAAATTTTTAAAATTTGATTATTTTAACAAGTTGAATATTAAAGTGCATTTTTAAATCGATTTGAACTTAAAAAAAATGAATTTGGTTTTAAATTCCTTTAGACTACTATTTTAAAGCGAGTAATTTATTTATTTAATGAAGTAAATAAAAGGTTGATAATTACAGGATGAGATAAATCAAAAGTGATTAATATTTTGGGTTTAATTAATGATAAATTATTTAATGTAATTAAATGAGATTAGGATAATTTGAAATGTAAGTGAGAAATCACTAAATTTACATAATTAATGCGTAAATAAAGGTTGATTAGTTAAGATAAATTAAACGATAATAAGCGATTTATGAGGAATTAATTAATAAGTAATTAAGAATTAATGTAATTAATTATAATTACTTAATTTGTGAAGTAATTGAAGAATTAATTATTGTTTTTGATTAAGAATAATTAGTTTGTGTAATTAATTAAAAATAATTACTTGAATGTAATTGAAGGATAATTAATCCAGGATGATTAATTAAGATGGATAACTAATGTAACAACCCGCATATTTATCGATTTTATATTTAAATATTTTATCGTTAATCAGATTTTAGTCCGAAAAGCTACTTTTTGCAAACAGTCGAATTGGGACTCGAGACCACCTCCATTGAGTTCAAGATGCCGTTTGCGACCTTTTTGAGTATAAGCTTCGATATGTTTGGAGAAAGTTGAATTTTGCTACTTTTTGCTTTGGGCTTTGGTTTGGGCTGAGCCAATTAACCACTTACTAACTCAGTCCCAATCCCCCTCTCCTCTTCATTACTTCATTCTAACTCCTCAAACTCAAGCTCCAATTGAAAATGGTGGAGAGGAAAAAGAATTAAAACTCCAAGCCCTAGTTCCGTAGAAAAATCCAAGTTCTTGCTCCAAAATCTAAGAGAACCCATTGGTAAGCTTCCTCTTCTACTTCTCCAACTCATTCTCTCTTTGATTTCAGAAATTTCCTAAACCTAATTTAGGAAACGTTTCTCTTTTAAGCTTAGATTCAAGCTTGTTGAGTTGGAATTAAAGAGTGCTTGTTCTTGTCATTGCTTCATAGCATCTTCTTCATTAATTTGGGTTCAAGGGTGAGATTTTTAATCTCACATCTATGTCTATACCTATCTTTGTTGTTAGGTATGAATCCCTAACATTTATTCATGTGAAATTGCTTTTGATTTGGATTGGTTTTGTGAATATTTCCATTTTTGGTGTTTGAAGCCAATTCTCTAAAAATCATAACTTTGATGTTTGATCATGCTTTAAGAGGTGTTTCGGAGAGCCTATAAGACCGGGTTGTCGCTAGGCATAAATCCTTAGTCGTCGTTGCTCGTCCGATCGCTCCCGATACGTTTTGGCCACTTTGGCCTAGGCAAATTGTTGCCTAGACCAGGTGACCAGACGTCTGGTGACCAAGTCCAGACGTCTGGTTTGGACCTGGAGAGTAAAAATGTATGCACGCATATTATAAAAAAAAGCCAGAGACTATTTTCAGACGTCTGAACCATCAAACCAGACATCTGGATAGGTCTCAGACGTCTAACTTGAGGTTTCAGACGTCTGAGTGTTCTCTGGATATTTCCAGAGAACAAATCCAGACGTCTGGATTCCAAATCAGACGTCTGGAATGTGCAGTTTTGCCTATTTTGGCTATTTTTGAGTATATTTCCAACTTTAATCGATTCGTGTTGATTCCCTTTTCGTTGTTATCATTTGTTATTGACTTTGATGACATTTTCTTCGTGATTTTTGGGAATATCCATTTCTATGGATTTGGTATCGATTTCTTTGGATTTTATTCACGTCTTCGAATGTGAATTTTAGTGATTGATTGTTCTACAATCATTTTTGTGATTTGTCACTTTAAAAATATAAAGGTTTCAATACTAGTAGTAAATATCAAAAGTCTTTCAACAAAATGATTTCAACTCTATTTTCAATAACAAAGCTCGTTTCTTAAACCGTTTTCCAATCTATTAGTATATACAAACCTTTACCTCACTCGTATGAGAAATCTAATTAAACGGCTTAGTAAAACAAGTGGTATGAAACGCTTGCGTTTACTTGTTCGGTTAATTCTTGGACTTGTTCGATTGAATCTCTTGTGACAATTTTATAGTGGAGATCTACAGTTTGTTCGTAAATATTTAAGTTAAGCAAGTGGTTATGGGAAATGAAGCTAAACTCATATATTTACTAGCTTAGTGTAATTGACACTTCTCGATGATCATGATGATCATTTTTGTGATTTAGACTAGCAATGTGCGATGTCTCTTTGACTGCGTGGGAGATTAGACCCCGTTTTGTGGAGTTTCGACTCAAATTGGTGGGGTAGCAACCCACGGTCTTCGGACCATTCGTGTGTCAGGTCTTCGGACCATTCGTGTGTCAAATTAATGGCTAGCTACCATGAGATAGCTTCTCGTTCATGTGTTGCAGCTGTTGGTGAGTTTTCATGCTCCCGTTCGTGTGATAGGCCTCCCCCCTTTTTGTGTGATTTCTGGTTTTCGTGTGTCGAATTCGGGAATTTCCTTCTATTTTCGTGTGTCGAATTTTGGAATTTCCTTCTTCACCTATTTTTGTGATTTCTATTGATATGATTTATCAATTTTTGTCCATAGGTGAATTTGTGTGTCATTTACTGGATTTCTTGAGATGATTTCTAGAATTTGTGCTTCACCAATTTTCGTGATTTCCATTGATAAGTTTTATCAAAATTTGTGTATTGGTGAATTTGTGTGTCATTGACTTTTGTGATTGACTTTGATATAATCGTCAATATTTGTGGTTTGGTGAACGAAATAAGGAGTATGACATTTCTTTGATTCTTGTGTAGATTTGGTGACATTGATTAATCTCTTGTTGATTTTCAATTACTTATATATATCACAGCTTGGCATAGTGATTATTATGTGTTTAGTCATATCTCTTATTCAATATCGTTTCACCTGATATTTATAGCTAGACTGATCCGTTTATTATGTTCTTATTAAATAATACTCGGGTCAGACCGAGATGTTACAGGTGCTTCTGCTTGACTTCTCTCTTGGGATTGATTCCTCTGACTTTTGGCAAACTACTTAGATTAGTAGTTTATTTTGTTGTATACACTTGAGATATAGACTCATAGTTGTATTCCTTTGTATAGCACGTGTTGCTATTCTTTTGTATTATCGTGGATCTTTTGACCACTACTCTTATTTACACTTTCATGTGTAATATTCATATCTATTTCCGCCTTTGTGATATGAATAGTCTGTGACTGATTTGTGTTATGTTTATTTCTATATTTGTTTCCGAAGACCTATATAGCCACTGTGTAGTAGCTTTGAGTTTGTGTCGGTATGTCGGATTTCCTCTTGAGATGAAAAGTTATATTTTTATCCGGTATATCGGTACTCGCACAAAGCAATTATACAGATGGTCGCTCCTCAACAGCCTTATTCTCCGTGCTAGTTGACAACATTCACTGTAATGTTCTTGGCTAGCGTGGGTATAGAGGTGGGGCGTCACAGCTTGGTATCAGAGCCAAACTTCGGAACAATGTAGAATAATTTAGCAAGGATCATGTCCTAAGTCTTTCTTAGGAGTTGTGCTTTAGGATTTTATTCGGGTCTTCGTACCGTTCTATCCTACTTTCTTTTATGATTCCTTATTTTATCTATCAAGATTGCTTGATATTTATTTTGAGAGTAACTTTTTCATCTTCTTTCTTTCTTTTTTAAAGAAGAGAAATGGTTAGACCTGGCCGCCCCAGCGCCAGTCAATCTAGTGCTACTCCCCAGGATGGAGTATTTATGTCTGCTCAACAACTTTTGGATCTTGTAAAGAATCAAGAGTTTATTTATGCTTTGAGTAAGAACCCCGAAATGGTTCTACCTTTGAAACTTGAAGTTTCTTTCAATCAGATTGTGGATGTTACTCTTCTTCATGGAGAGGTTGGTAAAGGAAGTGTTTGTGATATTGGGACTTCCAAGAAGAGGCATATTAAGTTCAAGAGCCTTAATCCCAATAAGAGAGTGAAGCAAACTACTTTTGTAGCAAAACTCCAATCCTTAATCGTGGAGGATGCTACAATTGTAATTCTAAGGAACACTATGCGAAAATGTGTCCAAAACCCCATTCTTGTCGCTATTGCAAGAAACCGGGTCATCTTTTATCTGCATGTCCCAAACTTTTGAACAAGGACATGAGAAAGCTAAATATTGTGCAATCCCCTAGAAACTCTTCTCTTGGTCAAGGTATTTCTCATTTAATCCTTGATTACATTTATTTTGTGATTTCTTATTCGAGTTCTTTTTGATATGAGTTTCATCTCATTATTTTTATATCAAAAGAACTTCTCGATTCTTTTTCTTTGAATATTTTGGGCTTGATGACTTCTTTGAGGATTGTGAATCCGGATGGTAGATCTGCAACACTCAATTTGCTTTTGTTTTGATGTCGAGATTGTTTTATGTGACTTTTCTTTCCGAGCTGATATTTACTTTGGCTTCGGAATTGACTTTTTCTGTAAGGATTGGCCTAAATTATGAAGCCCATATCCTATTTTTCCGAGTGGATTATTCATCTTCGACATTTTCAATCTGTTAAGCAGATTTCTATTTTTCCTTTGTGATTTTGATTCCAATTTGATGGCATCATTTTATTCCTTAAGCCCACTTATAAGGAAAGTATTATTTCTCTCAATCATATCGTTTGAAAAATTTTCTAGTATTTTTGAGCTTATCTTAGGATCATCACCTAAGCAATATCTTTTGTGTGGTGCTAAGGTCTTTTCAGTTTGACTTTACCACCGGTTTTCGTTTGCTACGAGTTGCGGAAATTAGCATTCCACTTACCGCATTCCGCACTCGTTATGATTCTTATGAATGACTTATTATGTCATTCAATTTGTCCAGCTTATTTCATCCATTTTATAAATCGAATATTCTATGAATATTTCGATGAGACCATTCTTATATTTATTGATTTTGGATGAAAATAGTAATTTAAAATTTTGCAAATCTTTTCCATAAGATTTATTTATAAGTACAATTTGACCTTGTTCTTAAACAAGAAAAGAATATTCTTAAAACTTTTAAGAGATATTTTCATCGTATAGAAGATGATTTTGTGATTGTATTGCCCGTTGAGTGCTTTAAGAATTTTGGTCGATGCGCTTGATCAACGTTATCGATAGGAATTTCCTAAACTCTTTGATGTGACAATCAAACACGATATATTGACTTGTAAAATGTAAATTCTTCTAGAAATATTTTTACATCGAAATAATTTTGATTTTTGAAAGTTTTAACTTTTCGGGGAAGAGAATTATTTAAAAGAAGTTCTTTCTTTTCGATACTCTTATTCGTTCTTGTGATTCCTGAAGGGGAACCAAGACTTTGCTATTTGTACCGATACTAGTCGTATTGGTTTGGATGCCATTCTCTTACCATAGAGAACGTGCTATCACTTGTGCTTCTAAATCATTATAGCTTATCGAGACTAGATATGCCACTCATGATCTAGTGTTCGTGGCTATTGTTTTTGCTTTTGGAATTTAGCATCATCATATTTGGATGAGAAATTTATTCTCTACCTCGATCATAAATCTTTAGAATATTTATGTTCTCTTAAGGAACTGCATGTTGACTCGAGTTCCTAGCTTCTTATGATCTTGATGTTCTTTTTATTCCCGAAGGGGGAAATCGTGTTGCCAATGCGTTTAGTCGTAAGCAACAAGGGGTTGTTTCTTTGTTGATGACCGAATGAAATTATCTTCTTATCAAGTTCATCGAGCGTTTTGATGTACTTCGTTTTATTGAGTTTCATCTCATTTCTTTTATGAGCTTGCGTCCGATGTTCTTTTATTGTGTTCGGTTCATTGGACGTATCGTTTTTGTACTACATCGGTGTTCCGAAAATCATTCGGGCTTCGGTTCATTGGACGTACCGTTTTTGTACTGCGTCAGTGTTCCGAATTATTTGGGTTTTGATTCATCGGATGTACCGTTTGTACTACATCGATGTCTTTTCTTTTGATTCATTGAATGTACCGTTTGTACTACATCGATGTCTTTGCTTTTGATTCATTGGATGTACCGTTTGTACTACATCAATGTCTTTTCTTTTTGGATTCATCGAATGTACCGTTTGTACTACATCGATGTCTTTGCTTTTGATTCATCGGATGTACCGTTTGTACTACATCGATGTCTTTGCTTTTGATTCATTGGATGTACCGTTTGTACTACATCAATGTCTTTTCTTTTTGGATTCATTGGATGCACCGTTTGTACTACATCAGTGTCTTTGATTCATTGGATGTACCGTTTGTACTACATCGATGTCTTTGCTTTTGATTCATCGGATGTACCGTTTGTACTACATCGATGTCTTCGCTTTTTGATTCATCGGATGTACCGTTTGTACTACATCGATGTCTTTGCTTTTGATTCATTGGATGTACCGTTTGCACTACATCAATGACTTGGCTTTTTGGTTCATTGGACGTACCGCCTTTGTACTACGTTGGTGCTCCAAATTATTCGAGTTTCTAGTTTCTCGGGCGTACCGTATTTGTACTATGTTGTTGCACCGGCTCAAATTTCTGCTATTCTTAACGTTTTCCACGTCTTTTATCTACGGAAATGCCTTAGGGATTCCGGTTTTCATTCTTGAGCCCGGTGATATTGTGGAGATTGAAGTTTCACCAAATTTGACTTTTGAGCACCATTCCATTCACATCATTGCTTCGGAGGTTGAGCGCCTTCGATATAAAGATATTCTTTTTGATAGAAGTTCAATGGTTCTCAAATCCTAAGGATTGCTCATGTGAAATCTTGAGAATTCATCGAACGAAAACTTTCGGATTTACTTCTTCGTGCTCTTTATGGCGAACTTCTTGATTCAAATTTTCTTTTGTGTTAATATGCTTCTATGGTTGTTACTTCTTATATTTCCTTCTTAATTATTGCGAGGACGCAATTTCTTTAAGGAGGGGAGTCTGTAACAACCCACATATTTATCGATTTTATATTTAAATATTGTATTTAAATATTTTATCGTTAATCGGATTTTAGTCCGAAAAGCTACTTTTTGCAAACAGTCGAATTGGGACTCGAGACTACCTCCATTGAGTTCAAAATGCCGTTTGCGACCTTTTTGAGTATAAGCTTCGATATGTTTGGAGAAAGTTGAACTTTGCTACTTTTTGCTTTGGGCTTTGGTTTGGGCTGAGCCAATTAACCACTTACTAACTCAGTCCCAATCCCCCTCTCCTCTTCATTACTTCATTCTAACTCCTCAAACTCAAGCTCCAATTGAAAATGGTGGAGAGGAAAAAGAATTAAAACTCCAAGCCCTAGTTCCATAGCAAAATCCAAGTTCTTGCTCCAAAACCTAAGAGAACCCATTGGTAAGCTTCCTCTTCTTCTTCTCCAACTCATTCTCTTTTTGATTTCAGAAATTTCCTAAACCTAATTTAGGAAATGTTTCTCTTTTAAGCTTAGATTCAAGCTTGTTGAGTTGGAATTAAAGAGTGCTTGTTCTTGCCATTGCTTCATAGCATCTTCTTCATTAATTTGGGTTCAAAGGTGAGATTTTTAATCTCACATCTATGTCTATATCTATCTTTGTTGTTAGGTATGAATCCCTAACATTTATTCATGTGAAATTGCTTTTGATTTGGATTGGTTTTGTGAGTATTTCCATTTTTGGTGTTTGAAGCCAATTCTCTAAAAATCATAACCTTGATGTTTGATCATGCTTTAAGAGGTGTTTCGGAGAGCCTATAAGACCGGGTTGTCGCTAGGCATAAATCCTTAGTCGTCGTTGCTCGTCCGATCGCTCCCAATACGTTTTGGCCACTTTGGCCTAGGCAAATTATTGCCTAGACCAGGTGACCAGATGTCTGGTGACCAAGTCCAGACGTCTGGTTTGGACCTGGAGAGTAAAAATGTATGCACGCATATTATAAAAAAAAGCCAGAGACTATTTTCAGACGTCTGAACCATCAAACCAGACGTCTGGATAGGTCTCAGACGTCTGACTTGAGGTTTCAGACGTCTGAGTGTTCTCTGGGTTATTTCCAGAGAACAAATCCAGACGTCTGGATTCCAAATCAGACGTCTGGAATGTGCAGTTTTGCCTATTTTGGCTATTTTTGAGTATATTTCCAACTTTAATCGATTCGTGTTGATTCCCTTTTTGTTGTTATCATTTGTTATTGACTTTGATGACATTTTCTTCGTGATTTTTGGAAATATCCATTTCTATGGATTTGGTATCGATTTCTTTGGATTTTATTCACGTCTTCGAATGTGAATTTTAGTGATTGATTGTTCTACAATCATTTTTGTGATTTGTCACTTTAAAAATATAAAGGTTTCAATACTAGTAGTAAATATCAAAACTCTTTCAACAAAATGATTTCAACTCTATTTTCAATAACAAAGCTCGTTTCTTAAACCGTTTTCCAATCTATTAGTATATACAAACCTTTACCTCACTCGTATGAGAAATCTAATTAAACGGCTTAGTAAAACAAGTGGTATGAAACGCTTGCGTTTACATGTTCGGTTAATTCTTGGACTTGTTCGATCGAATCTCTTGTGACAATTTTATAGTGGAGATCTACAGTTTGTTCATAAATATTTAAGTTAAGCAAGTGGTTATGGGACATGAAGCTAAACTCATATATTTACTAGCTTAGTGTAATTGACACTTCTCGATGATCATGATGATCATTTTTGTGATTTAGACTAGCAATGTGCGATGTCTCTTTGACTGCGTGGGAGATTAGACCCCGTTTTGTGGAGTTTCGACTCAAATTGGTGGGGTAGCAACCCACGGTCTTCGGACCATTCGTGTGTCAGGTCTTCGGACCATTCGTGTGTCAAATTAATGGCTAGCTACCATTAGATAGCTTCTCGTTCATGTGTTGCAGCTGTTGGTGAGTTTTCATGCTCCCGTTCGTGTGATAGGCCTCCCCCCTTTTTGTGTGATTTCTGGTTTTCGTGTGTCGAATTCGGGAATTTCCTTCTATTTTCGTGTGTCGAATTCTGGAATTTCCTTCTTCACCTATTTTTGTGATTTCTATTGATATGATTTATCAATTTTTGTGCATAGGTGAATTTGTGTGTCATTTACTGGATTTCTTGAGATGATTTCTAGAATTTGTGCTTCACCAATTTTCGTGATTTCCATTGATAAGTTTTATCAAAATTTGTGTATTGGTGAATTTGTGTGTCATTGACTTTTGTGATTGACTTTGATATAATCGTCAATATTTGTGGTTTGGTGAACGAAATAAGGAGTATGACATTTCTTTGATTCTTGTGTAGATTTGGTGATATTGATTAATCTCTTGTTGATTTTCAATTACTTATATATATCACAGCTTGGCATAGTGATTATTATGTGTTTAGTCATATCTCTTATTCAATATCGTTTCACCTGATATTTATAGCTAGACTGATCCGTTTATTATGTTCTTATTAAATAATACTCGGGTCAGACCGAGATGTTACAGGTGCTTCTGCTTGACTTCTCTCTTGGGATTGATTCCTCTGACTTTTGGCAAACTACTTAGATTAGTAGTTTATTTTGTTGTATACACTTGAGATATAGACTCATAGTTGTATTCCTTTGTATAGCACGTGTTGCTATTCTTTTGTATTATCGTGGATCTTTTGACCACTACTCTTATTTACACTTTCATGTGTAATATTCATATCTATTTCCGCCTTTGTGATATGAATTGTCTGTGACTGATTTGTGTTATGTTTATTTCTATATTTGTTTCCGAAGACCTTTATAGCCACTGTGTAGTAGCTTTGAGTTTGTGTCGGTATGTCGGATTTCCTCTTGAGATGAAAAGTTATATTTTTATCCGGTATATCGGTACTCGCACAAAGCAATTATACAGATGGTCGCTCCTCAACAGCCTTATTCTCCGTGCTAGTTGACAGCGTTCACTGTAATGTTCTTGGCTAGCGTGGGTATAGAGGTGGGGCGTCACAACTAAGGAATGATTAATTAATTGATTTGAAATTAATCAATGTTAAATAAGGAATCTAAGTGAATCGAGGTTAGTAATTCAATTAGAATTAATTAAATAAATTTGGAAGTGATTAAGTTGCTTATGGATGATTGAATGGTATTGGATGCCTTGAATGAGACTCGAAAAGACCAGGGTCGGATATTAGAAAATACTCGAAACCACTTTGAATTTTTATAGATTGATATGTGAAATCTATAGGATGGAATGAAATGATTTAAGTGAATTGGACTATTTAATCTAAATTTTGGTAATTAGAAAATTGATGGTGAAATAAGTGATGTCTATAACAAATTGTGGATTTATGAATTGATATGAGTTACCCCGGGTTTATATAAGTTGTTTGCTTTGATATTCCATGTTAGTTGGGTTTACCATGCTGGTTTCCATCCTGACCCGGGTGTTACTTCGATGTAATGCTCGGGTCAGACCGAGTATTACAGATTTTCTGGTAAGGACGTTCTAGAGCTTAGGAGGTGAGCTGGATGGCAAGAACGTATCGAGTGTTTCCGCTATATTATATTGCTGTATATCTGTGACATGATAATTGTGTATATTCAGTGACTGTATATATGTGTAGCTCTGATGTATTATAAATGTAATTGACAGATACATAATGCTTTGTAAACTGTTATTATTTATTATTATATTTTATCCGCTGCGAATGTGAGATGTTGATGTTTCTGATCTTCTTCTTCTATCTCTTTCTTCTTTTCAGAACTATCTGGAATTTTCGGGATCGAAAATTCCGAGTCGTTACATATAGACTATGATACCTATAAAAATGTGTTAATGGGGATATGGGTAACGCCTTAACGTTATTTTAATCCTTTATTGATAGACACTACATATACAGTGTATATTACTACATATAAATAGTTTAATGGATCCTTAGGTGAAGGAAAATCCCATAACATCTCTTAAGTTATTACACGCATGTTATACAGTGGATAGGAGATGTAAAATCCCGTAGACATCTCTGAGGCCATTACACTCGTATTTACTTATTGTTGATTTAACTTACATAAGAATACTTTAGTTTTGACTTGAATGTTTGGTCTTTTCATTACGATCGGGCCAGCCTCAGCTTTTTAGTATTAAAAACTTTTAGTGTTAAAGGCCTATTTCTGTAGGACAAAGACGGAGCTTGGTATATTATATTATTGATAATTTTCTGCTGCATCATTTTTGGTAAGTTGTTGTTTGTACTCTGATTGTTGTAAAAATTTGTGTAGTCAAATATATATTATACAGCTTCATGAACTTTTTATTTTATTATTATATTTTGTCATTCCACGGTGAGATTTCGTGTTTTCTTTTTCCTTCTTTTCTCTTATTTTCTTATTTACCACATTGACAATCCTTCCGTTTTGATGGTTTGAGTTAGACTTGTGTTGGTTTATTATCGATTTAAACCGTCCAAAAAGGTGGGTCGTCACGCATCTATTATAACTTTAACATTTACTTCTTGTTGCAAAGATCTTGGAACTACATCGACATTGCCATTTCTCTCGCTGTCAACATCAACTTCAACATGTACTTCTTATTGCATTGAATTGTCATTGACTGCATGGGGGTTGTCATGAATTTGAGCATCATTATTTTCAAATTGTCTTTATTCTGAATATTGTTCTTTACCACGGTCCTCTTTCTTTTTCGATTTTTACCCATTTTCTATAAATTAAAACAAAACCATTGTAGAGTAACCAATAAAATGCCGACAATAGTAATACAAGTGAAAAAGGAGACTAAAGCAATGAGCAGACCTCTGTAAAGCCAAGTAAATGTCTCATAAATTTAACAAAATGTTAATTTTAGGGAAAATGATGAGTAGAGAATAAGCATGATCATACCAAATTTTATGAATAAATAAGATATAAAAAATTTTGGTAACCAAAAGAATTATATTAATGAATTGCACAATTGAACATTAATGAAGAAATGAATAATTAGGATCACATAACTAGTTTGGTTTTTGCCTTATAAATCAATAATTGAATAAATGTAATAAGACGATTAATAGAACTATCTAGAGATAAATAGAGAGAATTACAAATGATATTCATGGATTTCAGAAAAATGTGTGATAGAGTATAATTAACATAATTTGGTGGATGCCAAGTTAAAAATGAATTTTAGCTTAGTTCAACTTAATTAATATATGTATGGAAACACCAAGATGAAAGTATGGACTCCACATAGAAAGAATATTGAGCTTTTGGTAAAGGTTGGATTAATCGAGGACCGGTTCTAGATTCATATCTAAATGTGTTTATTTTTGATGAAATACAAAAAGTATCCAGAAATATGCTATGGTGCATGATGTTTAGAGATGGTGCTGTGTTAACTGACACCAAAATAAAGTGTAGAAAAAAACCAAAAAAACAAAGAAATGCTGTAAAATAAAAAAACAGACATTTAGGACTAAAATTGAGTATATGTAATGTAAAGTTAGTAGAGAAATTAGCATAATAATACAACAAATAAAAAAAATCAACTAGTTAGCTTAATTATCTATGATTATGTTTGTAATTTATTAAAAGTTTCATGTAATATGTATGTATGTCTAATTATTTTGTTTTGATTTTGCTAACATTCATGATTATGTGCTACGTGCGCCACAAATTTTGTGTTGCACTGGGCCTTTTGTTAACCAGGTTTTTGATCATTACTGTAGTATGGTGTCCTACACAAAGAAATAATCACATCCTGGTTGTTACATGACATATTGTTTAGTTGAATAATAGTTTGTTAAAAATATAAATGACTGCAATTTGTTATTTTTATAAGTATAGGCCGAGCATAAAACAAGAAGATTATAATGTGGTTAATCACACTTGATCATACAACAAATATCAAATTTTCAATGTTCTATAGAAAAGAATTTCAAAAAATCAATAAACCAGTCCAAAGTCTTCAGCATTCATTGCATTTCCTACCCATGCATCAACAAAAAGAAAAGGTAAATAATCTCAAAACAAGGTTTTATGCAAGTTCCATCATCATAATATAGCAGTAATTCATTGAAATAGCAAAATCAAAAATGCTATGGTAAGCTGTAAATTTATGTAGGTGCGATCATTTCACTTTTTAATTTCATAATATGGTATCCAATCAGTCATACCTTATGCTTTAACAGTTAATTATATTCACATGCTAGTATTTCTTATATATTAAACCTCTTTATATATTTATCCACATAAACTCGACTGAGATTACTGGTGTGCTAGAAATCAAAGGCAAGACTATAGAAGTGATACAAATTATAAGAAGAAGAAAAGTCTGCTGGCTTGGATTTTGTATAAAGGGACAAGATTGATCAAAAATACACATAATTTGTGGAACATTAGAGGCAAACTATTAAAGAATGTGGCGTATATAAAATATTACATCTAAAGCCGATTCCTTAGACCAACTGCTTGTTATTTAAGTACGATCATAACACTGTAAATTGATTCCTTTTATTTCTTAAGTATCATGACGACCGAGAAATTTTGAACATTTTAAATTCAAATATTTAATTGATTTTAAATATTTAAAAGTTAATTATTAACTTGAATTTCAAATGTCACTATTTATTGAGTGGTTTAATTATTAAATTAAATAAATAGAAATTGGGTAAATTGTTGAATCTAAAATTTAAGCTAAGCTTGTAATTATATTGATAATGCTGAAGATAATAGAACTTTTAAAATTGAATTCGAAAGTGATTTGTTCAGTTTTGAATCTATATCGTTTACACTGATATTAAAAATAACCTTCCGAGGCACAGTCTCGGAATTCAACGAAACTGGTTCCATTGGATCCGCAATAGTGTATTATTATCGGATTTCAAATTTCATAGTGTTTGGAGTTGTCATGTGATTGTACGGTAGATAAACGCGTTGGATTTATATCGAAAATTTAATAAATAACTGGATTCAAAAAGCTATCTTCTCCATATGATCGAATTGGGACTTGGAACCTTTTCCATCGCGTTCGAAATAGGAGTATAACATAATGTACGCCTAGCAGCACGCCTCGATCGGAGATCAAGTTTTTGAATTGCATTTATCGAGACGATTTGAATTTGAATTTAAACTTAAAATATAACTAATAATTGTTGTGAAACACTGTAGCCTTTGTAACACGTATAGATATTTGATGCATGTGTCCTTCATAGTGTACACGTGCCTCGTCAATTAAAAAATGAAGAACGAAAGAGGCTTATCTCCATCAGCTTGAAATTAAAATGTTAAATAAAATAAAACAGTTCGAATCTTTACAAAGATAAAGAGAAATGACAATGGTGGCCGAGCTATATTCTATTGCTCTAATTTGAAAGTACCAGCTTCTCCTCCAGATCGAACCCTAATCCATTCGAATCGCGACCTCGTTTGTTCCCTTTTGTTCGATCGAGCTCAACTACGAGTCGTCTTCCTCACTCGATTCGTGACGATAGTAGCTAGGGGGAGGGCAAAGGCACGGATGAGGCTATGGTGGGTGGGCTGTGGGATGGAGGTGGACGGCGTGCTTTCTACCGGCGTCGGTGAGGTTCTGAGTTCAAAGAGGTGGAGTCGTGTAGGAGAATGCGACCCTATTGAAGAGGGGAGAGCCGAGACGCTCCGGGAAAGGGTGAGGCGTTGCTGCCTCGAGAGGAGATCAAATTGGAGGCCGGGGTTCGTAGTGCGTCAATAAGGTACTTCTTTTTCTCTTAAATACTTATGTATACTTAAAAAATAAATAAATATATAGTGTAGTATTTAAATGCAGTTTATATATATATGTACGTATGTATGTATAAAAAATTTCAGTAAGGTGGATATGTCAATTCTGTTTCAGTTTAAAGATGTATATAAGTATAGATATATATGTATATAATTTTATATATATATATATATATATATATATATATCTTCATTCAAAAATATGTAGATGAACAGAATTATATTTTCATTTAAAAGGATATTGATTATAAATAGTTTGAAAATGAAAAATAAAGCAAATATACATATACATATTTTAAACCACTAGTTTAATTCTAAAAATAGTTTAGTATGGTGATAATTTTCTTTGGTTAACCTATTTAAATATTTTAATTACTAAAATGTAATTCATTTTCGGAAGATTGGTTTAAAATTAAATTTTTAGTTAATTAAATTTATCAAAAGGGAAAATTATTTGTTAAATTATAAATGGCAATTGATTAGTTGATTATCTTGAATATTAATAAACCATGTAAATGTTTATACAATGTCAAAAATCGTGAACCAAGGCAATACTGAAGTGACTTGTAAATAAAAGCGAAGATGAGTTATTCTCACTCATTTGGATTACCTTTTAAATTTAAATAGTTAAATTTAAATTATTGGATGGATTGCTTGAATTGATGGTTATTATCTATCTGGATGTGATATTATATATATATACACACACACACACACACACACACACACACACACATACATATTAGAGTGATTGATTTCCCACATTATATAGCGGATGAGACCCAATGCGCCTCATAATAGCAGATGAAATGATATGACCCCATATACCGCGATATTCCACCTCGATGTGGAATTGGTATTTTTATATTGTGCTAACATATGTGGATGTAGAGAAACAGATTGGAGGGATCCAACTGGATTCCTCAAATATATTTAGATTGTTTAAAAATTCTATTTTATGATTTATTAAATATTCTGTGATAGATTACATTTGCAATTTGAAATGATGGATGCTATGTTTGATTGAATATATTCGGGTATACTGAGTTATCAAAAATGCACAGATTGGATTTTTTTGGAAGGAAAAATAAAAGAGAGAAATTTTAAGTAAAATAATCATAAAGAATTTTGATAAATTAAAGAATGATTTAGAAAAGGATAAAAGTTGATTTTTTAATTATAATAAAAAAATTTCAAAGTATGAGAAAGGAGATTTTGAATAAATGGGAATAAATGATTGTTTTTAACTTAAATGATATTAATTTAGAGGAATAAAAGATTTATTTTAAAATTCAGGATTTAAATGGTACGGGAAGAAATAAAAGGAAATTTTAGAAATAAACTGTGAAATTTATAATTTCAGATTTAAATAAGATTTTTAAATCATAATTAAGAAGTAAATCTAGAATAAATGAATTACTCAAGTAATCTTTGAATAAATCGAGAAATAAATTTTATGGGAAATTAAATTTATAAAATCGATTTTTAAATCGATTAAGTGATTGAAACAGTGTTTCAAAAGAGAATGAGATTATGGAATTTATAAACAGGGTTTATAAATAAAGTGAAATATTTACCAGAAGATAATTTGGAAATATAAATTCACGGTGGGGATTTATAAAAGGAATAGGTAATTTGTTTTAAAAATAAATATTGGCTTATTTTTAAAAGGTTTGAAGGAAAAGTGTATTTCCTTGAAATGCCAAGTATGTTTTCAAAGCATATTTTTAAGTATAAGTTGAAAGTTTTAAAGTTGTTTAAAAGAATGTTTTAAAGAAATTTTTATTTAAGTTGATAAAGGTAAATATTTATTAAACTAGTTATAAAAGTAATTATTTAAAAAGCTAATAAGTATTATGTTTTAAAAAGATAATTATTAATATTTATATTTTATAAAATAGTTTTATTTTAAAAAAGTTTGGTTAAAGTTCTATTTAAAAACATATATAGAATTCGTACTCTTATTGTAACGACCCGGAATTTCCGAAGCCGAAAATTCCAGATAGTTGTGAAAAAGAAGAAAGAGATAGAAGAAGAAGAACAGAAACACCAAACATCTCCCATTCGCAGCGGATAAAATATAATAAATAATAACAGTTTACAAAAGAATATTATATCTGTCGATTACATTCTAATACATTAGAGTTTCACATTATATACAGTCGCTGAATATTTACTATTATCATGTTTCAGATTAGCAGTAATATAAATACGGCGGAAATACTCTATACGCTCTTGCCATCCAGCTTGTCTCCCGAGCTCCAGAACGTACCTACCTGGAAATTTGTAATACTTGGTCTGACCCGAGCATTACACCAAAGTAACACCCGGGTCAGGCTGGAAACCAGCGTGAGTAATCTCAAATAACATGGAATACCAAAGCAAACAACTTATATAAAACCCCGGGTAACTCAAACCAATTTACAAGCCACAATTTGTTTTAGACATCACTTATTTCACATATCAATTTCTAAGTACCAAACTTAGATAAAATAATCCAATTTACCTAAATCATTTCATCCCAGCCTATTGATTTCCCATATCAATCTATAAAATTAGAAGTGGTTTCGGGTATTTCCTAATACCCGATCCCGGCCTCTTCGAGTCTCATGTCATCCTAATCCAAGTTGTCTAAATGAAATACACAACATTTCATATCAGGGATATCAATTCATTCAAAGCATCCCAAACCATTCAACCAACCATAAACAAATTTGATCACATCCAAATTATTTCAATTGATTTTAATTGAATTCTGAACCTCACTCTCTTAGATTCATTCACTAATCAATTCCAAATCGATTATTTAATCAACCCTTCATTCCTCATCTTAATTAACCATCCTGGATTAATTCATCTCCCAATTACATTCAAGTAATTATCTTTATTTAATTTCACAATATTAATTATTCTTAAACAAATCAATAAGTAATCTTAATTACTTCATAAATTAATTAACTATATTAATTACATTAATCCTTAATTAGTTATATTAATTAATTTTTCATAAGTCGTTATTTATGGGTTAATCAATCTTTGATTACATAATTAATTATATAGATTAAGGATTTCCAATATATTTTAACTTATCCTAATCTAAATTAATTACATTAAATAATTAATCATTAATTAAATCATAAATATTTATCACTCTTGATTTATCTTAACCAGTAATTTACTATCTTTTTATTTACTTCATTAAATAAATTAATTAATCCTTTGTTTAGCTCTTTTAATTAATCTCTTGATTAATTTCACAAAGTACTTATATTTTATTAATCACAATTGGTAATTATTAAACTACCCAATGATCATTCCAATTTAATATGAACTCAATTAATTAACAAAATCATTAATTAATTTAATTAATTAATTTTCCCTTTAAATTATCCTACCTACTTAATGAATCACCGATCATTAAACCCTATTTGATTTTAAACAGAACCATTTACTTATTTGGGATTCAAGTTCAAAACCATTTAAAATTCAAACACCTCGAGTCAAACCACAATTAAATCGAGAAACAACCAAATCTAAAATCACTAGATCATCAGTACACATCCAAACATTTCAATCATTCATCCAACTATTTAAATTTAACCATTTAAATTTAAATAAAATCCAAAGCATGAGATTACTTACCTTTGATTTTTGCTTTTTGCAATCCATTCCAATTCGATTTTGTCTTCTCAGTTAAGACCTTGTATAAATATCATATAAATTAAATAACACTTGAATTTTAAATCAATAGTTTATTATCATTCACTTATGTAATTTAACTCATTATTTAATTTAAAAATTTTAAACTAATAGTTTCTTTTAACAAACTATTTTCAGCAACTCAAAAATTAAACAAGTTAACTACAACAGCTTAATTACCTTTTTTTTACTAATGTTTTAATTTTAAACCAATAATTTTCCTATATTATATTTATATATATATATATATATATAATTTAAATAAAACAGACAGAAAAAATACCTTCACGGTCACCTACCGGAGAAGAAAACCCTCATCCTTGCGAGCTTGAACCATCATACTACCGAATCCCTACATCGCTCCTTCACGTCACTGCTTTCGAAACCCTAGCTCCAATCAATTGCCTCCCTAAGACTCCACGTGCCTTTACTCTGCCTCGCACGTGCGTACGCGAACCATCATCGCTGCCCATAACCCTAGCCGAGCTCGAATCCAACCCTCCTTCCATGAATGCTGCCACGCACGCGAGCTTGTTCACTTCCACCTCATCGACCCTAAATCGATCGTCTTCCTCCACCCTCACGCGCTCCATGAACGCGAGCACTACCACCGCGACTACCCAGCCTCTACCGCGCACGCGAAATCCAATCGCGGCCCCAAAATCAAACGGCCTGAAGCCTCCTCCCGTCTCCATGCTCACGCGTCAGCGCCCCTTTCGCCATCGAGTTCGAACTCGAATATGATTTCGATTTGACAAGGCTGGCTTCGGTAAAAATTTTTAATAAATTTGAATTACTCTTGAAGGTTAGAGGGGACGGGATAATTATGGATGTAAGGAAGCGTCTTGAGTACGCA
The DNA here is from genome assembly GCA_030765085.1 of Allium cepa. NCBI lineage: Eukaryota > Viridiplantae > Streptophyta > Magnoliopsida > Asparagales > Amaryllidaceae > Allium > Allium cepa. Next base: position 864,318,439 of record CM060943.1, on the reverse strand, counting down.
TTGATTATTATAATTAAATATAGCAAATATCTCGAGTTGCATAGCAAAAAATCCCGAACCCCAAATCAGACCTGCCGATAGACGTTTATAGGGTTTTCCCCGCATTCCGAACACCATAGAACGTGTTTCGGAGGCTAATTTGATCGTATGCGCGAGTTACAAAAGAAAACGATCAATTCTAGTTTTAAATCGATTTAAAAGTTTCTAAGCGTTTTGAGTTGCCTGGGTCAAACGACAACTCCGATTGCTACAAAAATTGAAATCCGATAATAACTAACTATTACGGATCCAAAGGAACTGGTTTCGTCAAATTCCGAGACTGTGCCTCGGAAGGCTATTTTTAAGTGTCAATTTAAACGATATATTATTAAAATTGAACAAATTACCTTTAAATTTAAATTTCAACCATTTTATTATCTTCAGTATTATCATTATAAATTTTATAAGCCTTCAATTTTTTTTTAAACGGACTTAAAAATTTTAGATTCAACAATTTACCCAATTTTCAATTATTAAAATCAATATTTAAACTGTATAATTCAATGATTTAATTATCAAGTAAATATTGATATCTTGAATTCAAGTTAAAATTAACTTTTAAATATTTAAAATCAATTGATAATTCCAATTTAAATTGTTCAAAATTCTGGGTCGTTGCATTCCTCCCCCCTTAAAAGAATTTCGTCCCTGAAATTACTAATTAGGAAGAATTGACCAATACCCGTTTACCTTCCTCCCAAAATCCACAATTCAACCTCATACCCTCTATCTTTTATTAAAGACTCACTATCACTCAACCAACTTTCCAAAACCTTCTATAGTTTTCAAATACTACCCTTCCGCTCAATCATTTAAATTTCAATTTAAAACCAATTTAGAATTATCAAAATTTCCTCAAAATTATTCTAAGTCTCTTAATTTTCGAAATTTTTTGCCAGCGTCTCCTTTGCGCGGCTAGCTCGGTACAACTACAAAAGGCCTCTACAGGCTCCCAAATTCCAAAAAGAAAACAGAAAGCCAAGTGGCTAGATCAAAAACCCAATCCAATTCATATAGAAATTAAAATACATACCTTTTTGTCGGGCAATTTACATTATCTTTTGGAATCAAATCCAATTTCCTTTTCCCCTTTTAATACCTGCATATCTTACTTGACAATAATATCTAATCGTAACCCTTCCAAATCATTGTATACATTTTCCCACATAAGTTTCATATCTATTTCAAAATTAGTTTTCCCATTCCATATGAATTCAATTTGTCTTCACTTCTAAGTATTAAATTTTATCTTTCATTTATAACTGATTCATATTAGTTTCATCTACAGATTTACCTTAATTTCCAATTTGAAATCATTTTGTCGTTAATAAAAAATTTCCCAAAAATTTTCTATCTCCCAAACTTTTCGAATATTTTTGGCAGAGTCTCCTTTGTACGGAGGAGCTTTTGCAATTTGACAAGAGATATAAATATATATTGTAACAACCCGCATATTTATCGATTTTATATTTAAATACCTTATTTAAATATTTTATCGTTAGTCGGATTTTAGTCCAAAAAGCTACTTTTTGCAAACGGTCAAATTAGGACTCGAGACCACTTCCAATGAGTTCAAAATGACGTTTGCAATCTTTTTAAGTATAAACTTTGACATGTTTGGAGTTGGTGGAATTTCACTACTTTTTCGCTTTAGACCTTAGTTCGGACTTAGCCTATTAGACCCAACCTCCACTGTCTCTTCTCTTCATTCCTTCATAAATTTCCTAACACTAAAGCTTCATAAAAAATGGTGAGTGGAATGGGAAATTAAAATTCCAAGCTCAAGTTCTCTTGCAAATCCATCATCCAACTCCAAATCTAGAGAGAAGCCGTTGATTCAAGCTTCTTGTGTTGAGATTGAAGTGGGATTGCTTTTTCTTTTGCTTTCAAGCTTGATTTTCATTTAAATTGTGAAGAGGTGAGATTTTTATCTCACATCTTAGTCTATAACTGTCTTTGATTGTTGGATATGAATTCCTAACACTTCTACATATGTATTTGTCATTGGTTTGGATTGAATTGGTGAAAAACTCCAATTTTTATATGTTTTAGCATTTTCTGGCTTTAGGTCGTTTGCTGTTGAAAAGTCGCATAGAGTATAGGTCGTTTCCAGCCTTAAGTCATTCGGCAGTGTTAGGTCGTTCGGCATTGCACTAGGTCGTTAGCCCTAGGTCGCTCGGCCTTATCATTAGGTCACGTATGCCACTAGGTTGCGTGCCATGTTTGGTCGCGCCATGTAAATGTTAGGTCGCGTACCCCCTTAGGTCGCGTACCACCTGGGTCGCACCATCTTGGCCATATGCTTAACTTACTAGGTCGCTCGACCCTGTTTCCATATTAGGTCGGATGGGTATTCCTAGGTCGCTCACTCGGTTAGGTCGCACGAGCACATCCTCTAGGTCGCTCGGCCATCACTTTCTTTAGGTCGTTGCACTTCAGCTCGGCCCTGCAACCTTGCTAGGTCGCTCACCACTTTAGGTCGCAGCGCCTCGGCCTGCTTTCACTCCTTAGATCGTTCGACCTATTTTACTTTAAGTCACTACCACTTTGGGTCGTTGCACTTCAGCTCCGCTGTGACGACCCAGGATTTTTGAGCATTTAAAATTGGAATATTTAATTGCTTTTAAATATTTAAAAGTTAATTATTTAACTGGAATTTCACATATCATCATTATTTGGAATTTAATTTTTGGATTTAATTACTGGAAATTGGGTAGAATGTTAAATCTGGAGTTTTAAGCCTGTTAAAAATAATTTAAAGGATTGTAAAAATTTTATTGATAATACTGAAGATAGTAAAACTATTAAAATTAAATTCGAGAGTGTTTTGTTAAGTTTTGAAATTCTATTGTTTAAATTGATATTTGAAAATAGCCTTCCGAGGCATGGTCTCGGATTTCAACGAAACCAGTTCCATTGGATCCGTAATAGTGTATTATTATCGGATTTCAATTTTCGTAGTGATTAGAATTGTTGTGTGAGCGTACGATATATAAACGCACTAAAAATTTATATCGAAATTTAATATAATAACTGGATCCAAAAAGCTATCTTCTCCATACGATCGAGTTAGGACTCGAAACCTTTTCCATTTCATTCAAAATAGGGGTATAACATTATAAATGTCTAGCGGCACGTCATGATAGGAGGTTGTTTTTTTGGGGTTCCGTAATTCGAGTCGATTTAAATTTAAATAAAATCAATACTTTGTTTAACTAGTCAAATGATTTCACTTCAACCGCTTTTATTTCAAATCACTGTAAACCTAACCCAGCACATAATCTTATTCAAGCACGCCTCCATCACTTCGTGTCCCCTCATCTTTTAAGGCAGCCGAGCATCTCGTTCAGAGAATCGTGTCGCCTCCTTTCGAATCTGTTCGCGTAAGCAACAGAGGGAAATAGAAATGGCGACTCCTCAAAATGAATTCACAATTCGAACCAAAAGTAAATCGACATGGCCAAAACCTAGTTCAGCATAGCAATAGTTTCAATCTCGTTCGATTTGAGATAGAAAGAATCGCGTGAGTATGACGAAATCGAATTTGAGCAATCCTCTTTTTTCAATCGAGTCAGTTCGAAGCTCTCTCGCGTGCTCGTCAATTTTAGTTTCTCCATCGCGTTTAAGGGAGGGTTGGAACCACGCGATGCTCGCATGGCAGTGGATCGGAGTAGCGAAGCACGTTCTGTTTGTCGCGGCTCGGCATGATATTTTGAGGGGTGGTGGAGATCGATGTCGATGGGGCGACTCTCGTTCGTAGGGGATGAGGGAGGATCGTAATTAGCGGCTGATCTGGGTAAGGTACATTAATACCATTTTAAATTTTATTTTATTTATTTATTTATTTATTTATTTATGCAACTCAATAAAAAGATACTGTTTTAATTTATTTTTAAAACCAGATTACTATTGTAAAATATACCATTTTAATTTAAGTTTAAAAATCAAATTCAATTTAATAACCGGATCTTACAATAAGTTTAAAACTTCAGATTTTAATACATATAAAACCTGCTTGATTGTTTAAAAATAAGGTGTTTTGAAAATCTATTTATTTAATTATTTTGTAACTTAAATTTTATTTATTTAGGAAGTTTGGTTTAAAACAAAATAATTAGTTACTTTAAATAAGGTGTTATAGTGATTAATTTGATAAATAAACTTATGTAGTTTATCTTGGTTACAAAGGGTTTTTAAAGGAGATATTAGTTTGGAAATAGTTATTGTTTAAAATAAATCATTAGTTAAAGATTAAAACTATAAAATGGAAATATTAATGGTGGTTTAAAATCATGAAAAATGTTAATAAATGAAAATTTATTTCCGATAAGTTCGAATATTAATGAAAACGTCTAATGTTTATACAAGGTTAAATTCTAAAAGAAATCAAGCCGGTGTGGATCGAATTGCAAATCTTTGGTCAAAGGTGAGTTAATCTCACTCAGTTAAATTTAAATAATTGTTTGAATGGCTGAATTGATTGATGTGATATAGTATGATATTTTGGAATTGACATATTATATTGTGCTAACATTTGTGGATGCAGGGAAAACAGGTTGGAGGGATCCAACTGGATCCCTCAACATTTATTATTTAATATTCTCTGTTGTGATTACTTGATATTCTATGATGAATATATTGGAATATTGAATGTTATGATTTGATTGGATATATTTGGGTATAATAAGTTACCAAAAATATATAAAATTGGGGTTTTGGAAAGACAATAAAAGGGTGGAGTTTTAAGAAAAATAATTATAGCAAATTTTGAATAAATTAAGAATGAAGTAAAAAGGGATGGAAGTGATATTAAATATTAACTAATAAATAACTTCGAGTATGAAAAGAATTTTGACCAAAATAGAAATGAATGAATTGCAAACTCAAACGATATCAATTAAAGGAATTAAGAATTATTCTAGAATTTAAGTTTAAATTTATTTTAAAGAATAAACAAAAAGGTATCTGAGAAATCTAGGACTTGTATTTTCAGCTAAAGTATGATAAATAATAATTAAGGTATAAATTCTGAAATTAATGAAATTTGAGATAAAATGGAGTAAACTGGAAATCAATTTGGAAATTGATTCAAGTGTTTGAAATTGGAAATTCAAAGATGAATGTGAAGAGAAGTATATTTCCCTGGATAGCCAAGTAGGTTTTCAAAGTAATTTTTAATATAAGTTAAATGCTTTATGTTGTTTTACAAAGTATGTTTTAGAAAATTTATTATTTTAAGTATTTAAATTCTAAAGTAAATATTTTGCAAATCTATTATCGTAATAATTATTTAAAAGGTGACTTAGTATTTTGTTTTAAAAAGTGAAAACCTAGTTTTATATTTTATAAAGTAACTTTATTTTCAATAATCATATAGTATGTATTTTTAGTAAATTATTGAAGTAGTTTTTAAAATGAATGTTTTAAAATATATTTCAAAGTAAAGTGTTTTTAAATTATTTTAAAAATCTTAAGTTTTGTGCTTGGCGATTTCAGTGGAAATAGAAACTATTTGGGAAATTGATTCTGAGAAAGGAAGATAGTTTTAAAACTATTTTCAAAAGGGTTTGAAAAGTGGAAATATATCTTGTGAAGATATTTTTGAGGGTAATAAATAATTTGGGAAAATTATTTATTGGTTGATGGTTGATTGTGTATATTAATTGATAGTTAAATAACCGACTATCAATATTGGACAATGCGTTGATCGTTTCGAAGAGACCGGGATCGAGATTTATTTCTCGGAAACCACTTCGATCCGGTTTGTACGTTTCGTGTAACGTGTTCGGAGTCGAAGCTGGAGAAGTGAAGTGCAAGGGCTGGTCGCTACTAATCCTGAGGATATTTCCAAAATGGATGTAGTAGGAGTAGTGCCTTCGGTTCCGTTCGAACCCGGGACGGACTTGTATGGATGAATGCTTGCGAAACATCGTCAGGTGGACGATGGGCATTCTAAGGGATATCGTTCTAAAGGTAACGCTTAGCCTCAAGCCTCATCAACCGGGAATGACTAAAAATCAGGGGATATGCAGCAAGGCTTCGTGGGTAGCCCCCACTTGAGAGTAAGGTCATCCCTGTCTAGATGTCCATTTTTATTTTGGCTTAGTGGTGCGGTTGCTGATCCCGACCGTGGGGTGATCCTATTCGGAACTGTCTAGTAAGGGATGGGTCCGGCCTTGTGTTGCAGGGGATCGGGAGTGGTCCTCGGTACTGTGATCTAGACCACGTACTGTGACAGGTGGTACCCTAGTGCCTAGTCATTGTTGGAAATCCATTTTCCCTACGAGCCTTGTACGAGTTTTGTTTGTATTACCCACTCTGTAGCTAGTAGTTGGAATTTAATAATATAACAATTTCGGCTATTTTATAAGTATTTGTATATAGACCCTATTATAATATCAGAGGATTTCTATAAAAAAATGTTTTAGCTATCGTAAGGTAAAAACCCGACATGTTTATTTGTGGCGTGGTCTTACGAGATGCTTTTGTTTTCAAAGGATTTTTTTGAAACTTTAATAATCAATTGGGTGTGATTTTCTCACGCTGGTAGTCCAGACTGACTCGGGTGTTATTTAACTGTAATGCTCGGGTCAGACCGAGTATTATAGGATACAGGATGTGATGTTGAGGAGCTCAAGAGACGAGCTGGATGACGACACGTACTCTCGTACTTGTTTATATATATTCCGTTGTGTTAAGTTGTTGAGTATCCATTTGTATGTTATTGATATTGATGTGGAGTTGTGATTTATGTAATCTGACGATGTAATATATGTAAACTGATATATTTGATTTTGAGTAAAGATTATTTATTATCTATTATATTTTATTCCGCTGCGATGGTTAGATTCTGATGTTGATTTTATTTTCTCTTCTTCTACCTCTTCTTCTTAAACCCAAATGGTTCGTATTTCTTTACAACTTGAGTTGATTGTTGTAGAATAGTGTTGACTCAAGGGGTACAGATTTGCGGGTCGTTACATTTGGTAATAGAGCTTAGGTTGGTGATAACCTTGGCTCTGGTGGGAATTACTCATTTAAATTAGAGTCTCTAGTACTCTATAATGAGTTTGAGCGTATTAATAAATATGAGCGCGTATTTGTTAGTGAATATAAATTGTTTTAATATTGTGTTGATTGGTTTATTGAGTGGCATACGAACCTTCGTCGGCACAGTCTGGACAATTGTATTGAAAGGGTTTCTAAACATTTGAATAGAACAATCGACACGGTATTGTTTTAAATGTGAGTGAATGAAATAATTTTACCCAAAAATATATTTTGATATAAATAAAAAGTTTTGAAAACTATTTAGCTAATATATGGTTGCTTGGATGTTAGAAATGATGATATTAAGGTATTATCATTGTTATGTGAAAATTTAATTAGAAATTGTAAATATAATCAAAGATTGAGGAGATAAATCCAATTATGAAATGAAATTTATAAATATGAATTGTAAATGTGCATTATAAAATTAAAATATAACCGAATAAGAATTTGTATGAGCATAAGCTATGCAAATAAAATTATAGTAAAATTGATTTAAAGCAGGATTTGGAAATTTAAATCCCAGAGATTTTGGAAGTGTTTTGAAGATAAATGATAGCATTATTGTTTTGGAGATATTTCTGAAAGGAAATTGTTATAAATGGATTTTGGAAGTAATATAGCATTGAAATCATTTGGATTATTGGAAAATAATTCTGATGATGACGGCCGCATCATCAATATTCATTTTCAAATTTCTAAGTGATGGATTGCTGCAAAAAAGAATTATTCGTTCAGAAAAGCTAGTTGTTTTTGAAAGTCTCAAAAGAAACTTGTTGGGAATAAAACAGGATTGTTTTAACTTTTGAGAAATGTGATTTGAGATGTTGGAGATTTCAAAATGCTTTGAAACCTAAAGCCGGTATTTTAAAAATCCTGATAAGATGGGTTATAAGCTTATAAGTTAGGATGTTCTTTTAAATCAGGAAGGATAAATAAGCTTTGAATGTTGGAATTTAAATTTAAAGGAAAAGTTAAAATGAAATTAACTTGGATTTGGAAATAAAAATTTGACTGATTGAGATTGATTGAATAAGTTGAAAATAATATCCAGTCTACTCGAATTAAGTTGAAATCGAATTGGGTTAAATAAATCTGAGTTAAAATTAAATTGAATTGAAATAAGAATTCAATTAAGTTATAGAATGGAATTAGATTCTTACCTGAATAAAGGGAAAATAAATTGGATAAGGATTGGATTGAAATAAATAAATTAGAATAACTTGAAAAAGGATTAAAAATGCATGGAATAAAATATGCTTGAGTTATAAATAAGCGTAAGGCTTGAGTTAAAAATAAAAAAAAAGAATATATTCGAGCCTATAATGAATGGAATTGTGAAATAATAAATTAGTTAATGAAATGTGTAAATGGAGTTCAATGTAGTTAAATAGAAGCTGAATTGTAAGCTAGTAATGAAGATTGGAAATAAAACTCAAGTTGTAAATTCAATTCGACTTGAATTGTTAGTGAAGCAAATGTAATTGAATTGTGAGTTCATGAAATTGGGTGGTAAATCGAAAATGGAATTTGAATTACAAATTAAAATTTAACTTGATGTGTGAACAAATTAGATATAATTGAAAATGTATCGAATAAAAATGAAATTGGATTAAAATAGAAATAGTATGAATTGCAAATAAAATCCAACTAAGTGGAAATAAATTGGAAATGGCCATGAAATCAATTGAATGAGTTAAATTTGGAAATTTAAATTTTGTAATAACTAATCAAACGAAATTGTAGATTAAAAATGAGATTTAATTGAGAGATAATTAAGTTGAATTGAAGAGAAAAAAATTTACTTGTAAAATGAAAATGAGCATAAGTATAAAAATTTGAATAAATTGAAGTAAATTAACTTAAGCTAAATGGATAGAGGAGAGTTGAATTTAATTCAACTTAAACTAAGTTTAATAATATTGGATTGGTTTTAAATCAAGTGAAAATAAATATTACCGAATTTTATTTAATGGAATGAAATTCTTAATTAAATAATTTCAAACCATTTAAAATTGTTAAGAAATTGAAAGAACTTAGTGAAAATGAGTAAATAGAATGTTTTTAAGTTAATAGAATGGATTTAAGTGAATGCGGATAAGAAATGAAACGCAAATGAATAGATCATGAATAAAATTGAAATGGTTATTGAATGAAATAGCCTGGATTGTCTTCGAGCTAAATAAAATAGTTTGGAATAAACAAATATGAAATGGAATGTGTCGAGCAAAATAAATGGTTTTGAATGGAACCTGTGCATAATTGAAATAAAATGCAAGTGAATGGATTCGAATTTAAAATACATTGAAGATGAGAATATATGGATTGTGAATAAATTTAAAAATGGAATAGAATTAAGTACGAATTGAGTTGAAATCAATTTAAATTGGTTATAAACCTTAAGTAATTATTTATTCACATAGATATCATCAATCTGCATAGAATAAATTGTCGGTTGACGTAAATGAAAGTAATTAAAATTCTATGAGTTGATGGAAGCTAAATAAATTGATTTTGGGATCAATTGCTAAGAATATGAGTTTGTTTGGAATTATAAATGGATTGAAGCTAGTAAGTGAATTGTACATCACTTAAATTGAATGCATTGGTAAGGAAAGCGAGTGAAACAAATTGAATTGGTGATTGAAGCCTTATTAATCTTTTGTAAGCGTTGTTGGGTATGTATGGCTTATGAAATCCATGTGTTGGCTATATTAAAACAATTGAAATTCTAGTGAATTGCATATATTTCATACTTACATGTTTAAATTAAGTAAGTACAGGTTCAGGGAAGCCGTTTGGCTGGTTTTGGACGCGCAAAATGCAAACTAAGTAAGCCGCTTGCTTAAAAATGCTAAATAAAGGTACGCTTACACAAAAGAATTCAAAATAGGAGATATGAACTGCATATACTGATATATATTGTGATTTCCGGCCTGAGGCCGATGTATATATGTTTTTGTGCATCCTGCGATATCGCAGAAGTCCCTCCGTACAAAGGAGACTCTGCCAAAATTTTCCAGAAATTTTGGGAGTTAGAAAAAAAAAATTTGAAAATTTTTGGAAAATTTTGTTAATGAGAAAAAATTACAAACTGAAAATTGAAATAAATTAGTAAATGAGACTAATTTAAAATAATGATATGAATCAACTATAAATGGAAGATAAAAACTCAATATTTTGAATTAAAGATAAATTGAATTCATATGGAAATGAGAGGATCAATTTAAATAGAAACCGATATAAACCGAAGTGGTAAGGTGAAAATCAATATAAGATGCATATAAAATGCTTATACTAACTTAAGAACGAAATGGTGTATTCTCAATTGGAAATTGATACTGCAAATATATTCTAAGTTGATATTTGAATGAATAGATATTGGCATTTTGTGAGAAAGTTGATATAATGTTTTGGGAATATTGTGATTGGATATCAGCGCTAAGTAGGATATGCAGGTATTATAAAAGGGAAAAGGAAATTGGATTTGATTTCAAGAGATAAATTTGTATTGCCCGACAAAAGGTACGTATTTAAATTTGGTATGGAATTTGATTGGGATTTGGATTTGTATTTGGATTGAGCCACTTGGCTTTTTTTTTGTTTTCTTTTTGGATTTGGGAGGCCGTAGAGCCCTTTTGTAGTTGTACCGAGTCAGCCGCGCAAAGGAGACGCTGGCAAAATATTTCAGAAATTTAGGGAGTTAGAAAATTTTTGGGAAAGTTTAGATAAATTCAAATATGGTTTTAACTTTAAAATTTGAATTGTTAAGTAGGTGATATTGTTTGAGGCTTATGGATAAGTTTGGAAGGTTAGAAAAAGGGTTAGTGAGTCTTTGATAAAAAGATTTGTTTGGTAAGTTGTTAAAAACTATTTGGGTTGAGTGAATAGTTGAAGGGACATAGATCATTCTTCCGAATTAGTAATTTCGGGGACGAAATTCTTTTAAGGGGGAGGAATGTGACGACCCGAAATTTTTGATCATTTAAAATTGGAATATTTAATTGCTTTTAAATATTTAAAAGTTAATTATTTAACTCGAATTTCACATATCATCATTATTTGGAATTTAATTTTTGGATTTAATTACTGGAAATTGGGTAAAATGTTAAATCTGGAGTTTTAAGCCTGTTAAAAAATAATTTAAAGGATTGTAAAAATTTTATTGATTATACTGAAGATAGTAAAACTGTTAAAATTGAATTCGGGAGTGTTTTATTAAGTTTTGAAATTATATTGTTTAAATTGATATTTAAAAATAGCCTTCCAAGGCATGGTTTCAGATTTCAACGAAACCAGCTCCATTGGATCCGTAATAGTGTATTATTATCGGATTTCATTTTTCGTAGTGATTGGAATTGTTATGTGAGCGTACGATATATAAACGCACTAAAAATTTATATCAAAATTTAAACTGGATCGAAAAAGCTATCTTCTCCATACGATCGATTTAGGACTCGAAACCTTTTCCATTTCATTCAAAATAGGGGTATAACATTATAAACGTCTAGCAGCACGTCACGATAGGAAGTTGTTTTTTTTTGGTTGCGTAATTCGAGTCGATTTAAATTTAAATAAAATTAATACTTTGTTTAACTAATCAAATGATTTCACGTCAGCCGCTTTTATTTCAAATCACTGTAAACCTAACCCCGCACATAATCTTATTCAAGCACGCCTCCATCACTTCGTGTCCCCTCATCTTTTAAGGCAGCCGAGCATCTCGTTCAGAGAATCGTGCCGCCTCCTTTCGAATCTGTTCGCGTAAGCAACAGAGGGAAATTGTAACAACCCGCATATTTATCGAGTTTGTATTTAAATATTTTATTTAAATATTAACTCGTTAATCGGATTTTGGTCCGAAAAACTAATTTTTGCAAACGGTCAAATTAGGACTCGAGACCACTTCCATTGAGTTCGAAATGTCGTTTACAACTTTTTAAGTATAAACATCGATAGGTTTGGAGTTAGTGAAATTTCACTAACTTTTCCCGCTTTGGACTTTGGGTTAGTTTAGCCTATTAAGCCCAAGTTCCAACCCTCTTCTCCTCACTCTTCATAAATTTCCTAACTAATCAAGCTTTGGCATTAATGGTGGAGGGAATGGGAAATTAAAACTCCAAGCACAAATTCAATTGCAAATCCAACATTCAACTCCAAATTCAAGTAGAAGATATTGGATTCAAGCTTTGGATTGCTTCTCCTTGCTTTCAAGCTTCATCTTCATAAACTTTAGTGCAAAGGTGAGATTTTTATCTCACAAATCTAGTCTATATCAATATTGGACTGTTGGGAATGAATCCCTATCGTGTTTGCATGTATATTTGCATTTGGTTTGGATTGGGTTGGCGAAAAACTCCGATTTTTAGCGTTTTGGTGGATTTTCTGCTCCTAGGTCGTTCTGGCCTTATTAGCTCATATCGGAGTTAGGTCGTAGGTCGCATGGGCCTTAGGTCGTAGGTCGCATGTGAGTTAACCCCTAGGTCATTCTGGCCACTTTTCGTGTGTTCGGGTTTAGGTCGTTGGATCTTTAGGTCGTTGGACCTTTAGGTCGTTGACCCCCTTGAGTCGTTAACTAGTTAAGTCGCTCGCTACTTGACTCCATTAGGTCGCTCGTCACTGGATGCAGTTAGGTCGCTCGACTCCCTTACCCACTAGGTCGCGTACTTAGTTAGGTCGCGTGACCCCATAACTGTTAGGTCGTTAGACCGTTAACCCTATAGGTCGCTTGGCCTATTTGTTTAGGTCGTAGGTCGTTGGACCTTACCTCGATAGGTCGTTCCCACCTTTGGACGTGTGCACTCTAGGTCGCTAGGCCGCCTCTCTTTAGGTCGCGTGACCCAATACAGTTAGGTCGTTTGACCTTATGTTCTTTTAGGTCGCGTCTCCTTTAGGTCGCGCCTCTTTTAGGTCGCGTCTCCTTTAGCCCACGCCTCTTTTAGGTCATTCGAATGCTAGGTCGCTCGGCCCTTATTCCCTTAGGTCGCTCGGTCTCGTTTATGACCATAGGTCGCTACCCCCTCTTCGTTAAGTCGCGAGTCATCGTTAGGTCGCGAACACCTTTAGGTCGCTCGACCCTATCCCTTTAGGTCGTTAGACCTCATTTTGTCTTCACTAGGTCGTACCGTTTTGGTCGGGGCGCTGCCCCGCACCCCGCCGGGGGCGCTGCACCCTGGACCCCCGCGACCTGACCGGGCAGGTCGAACCCCGTAAGCGGTGGCATTGCCCCCGCACCCCCACCTTGGGGGGTTGCCACCCCCCTGGACCCCCCCTCCGTAGGGGATCTTATCTGAAAAACATTGAGCTGATTTCCTTGGATTTTATTTGCATCTCCATATGCGATCTTTGTGACTGATTGTTTCTACACTTGCTTATGTGTTTTGTCACTTTATAATACAAAGGTTTCAATACTAGTAGTAAATATCAAAACTCTTTTAACAAACAATTTCAACTCTATTTTTAATAACAAAGCTCTTTTCTTAAACCGTTTTCCAATCTATTAGTATATACAAGCCTTTACCTCACTCGGATGAGAAATCTAATTAAACGACTTAGTAAAACAAGTGGTATGAAACGCTTACGTTCACTTCGTCGGTTAATTCTTGGACTTGTTCGATTGAACCTCTTGTGACAATTTTATTAGTGAAGATTTACAGTTTGTTCGTAAATATTTAAGTTAAGCAAGTGGTTATGGGACATGAAGCTAAACTTCTATATTTACTAGCTTAGTGTAATTGACACTTCTCGTTGATCTTGATGATCGCTTTATGAATTAGACTAGCAATTGCGCGATGTCTCTTTCATTGCAAGGTTAGACTAGACACCACTTGTGTGATTCCATTCACACATACCTTTCTGCTTTTTGGTTAGTCTTGACCTCAATCTGTGTGATTCCATTCACACATGCGGGGTAGCTCCCCTTGGTCTTCGGACCGTCATGTGATAGGCCTCTTTCCCTTTTTATGATTTCTGGATTTCTCGTGTTGATTTCTGGAATTTATGTCATTGACTTGTTATGAGTACAAGTTTAGGGTATGATGCCCTCTTCGAATCTTTGAGAAGATTCTTGTGATATTGATTATCTCTTATTGATTGATCTTCTGTTGATCATTATTTACATACTTATAGTGGTATGTCGTTATGGATGTTTATGTTTATGCCATATATTTTATGTTATATCATGTCATCTGACATTTATAGCTAGACTGATCCATTTATTATTTTCTTAAATAATACTCGGGTCAGACCGAGATGTTACAGGTGCTTCTGCTTGACTTCATCCCAGGGATTCATCACTCTGACTTTTGGCTAACTGTTTAGATTAGCAGTTTTTGTTGTATACACTTGAGATATAGACTCAAAGTTGTATTCTTTTGTATAGCACGTGTTGCTATTCTTTTGTATTATCGTGGATCTTATTGACCACTACTCTGATGTACACTTTCATGTGTTAGTTATATATTCATATCTTCTTCCGCCTTTGTGATATGGATATCTGTGACTGATTTGTGATATGATTATTTCTATGTTTGTTTTCGAAGATTATTTATAGCCATCGTGTGATAAGCAATTACATGGATGGTCGCTCCTCAACAGCCTTATTCTCCGTGCTAGTTGACAGCACTACTCCGGAGTGTTCTTGGCTAGCGTGGGTATAGAGGTGGGGTGTCACAGAAATAGAAATGGCGACTCCTCAAAATCAATTTAAAATTCGAACCAAAAGTAAATCGACATGGCCGAAACCTAGTTCAGCATAGCAATAGTTTCAATCTCGTTCGATTTGAGATAGGAAGAATCGCGTGAGTATGACGAAATCGAATTTGAGCAATCCTCTTTTTTCAATCGAGTCAATTCGAAGCTCTCTCGCGTGCTCGTCAATTTTAGTTTCACCATCGCGTTTAAGGGAGGGTTGGAACCACGCGATGCTCGCATGGCAGTGGATCGGAGTAGCGAAGCACGTTTTGTTTGGGGGTCGCGGCTCGGCGTGATATTTGGAGGGGTGGTGGAGATCGATGTCGATGGGGCGACTCTCGTTCATAGGGGATGATGGAGGATCGTGATTAGCGGCTGATCTGGGTAAGGTACATTAATACTGTTTTAAATTTTATTTTATTTTAGTTATTTATTTATTTATGTAACTCAATAAAAAGATACTGTTTAATTTAGTTTTAAAACCAGATAATTGTTGTAAAATATACCATTTTAATTTAAGTTTAAAAATCAAATTCAAGTTAATAACCGGATCTTACAATAAGTTTAAAACTTCAGATTTTAATACATATAAAACCTGCTTGATTATTTAAAAGTAAGGTATTTTGAAAATCTATTTATTTAATTATTTTGTAACTTAAATTTTATTTATTTAGGAAGTTTGGTTTAAAACAAAATAATTAGTTACTTTAAATAAGGTGTTATAGTGATTAATTTGATCAATAAACTTATGTAGTTTATCTTGGTTACAAAGGGTTTTTAAAGGAGATATTAGTTTGGAAATAGTTATTGTTTAAAATAAATCATTAGTTAAAGATTAAAACTATAAAATGGAAATACTAATGGTGGTTTAAAATCATGGAAAATGTAAATAAATGAAAATTTATTTCCGATAAGTTTGAATATTAATGAAAACGTTTAATGTTTATACAAGGTTAAATTCTAAAAGAAATCAAGCCGGTGTGGATCGGATTGCAAATCTTTGGTCAAAGGTGAGTTAATCTCACTCAGTTAAATTTAAATTTAAATAATTAAATTTAAATAATTGTTTGATGGCTGAATTGATTGATGTGATATAGTATGATGTTTTGGAATTGACATATTATATTGTGCTAACATTTGTGGATGCAGGGAAAACAGGTTGGAGGGATCTAACTGGATCCCTCAACATTTATTATTTAATATTCTCTGTTGTGATTACTTGATATTCTATGATGAATATATTGGAATATTGAATGTTATGAATTGATTGGATATATTTGGGTATAATAAGTTACCAAAAATATATAAAATTGGGGTTTTGGAAAGACAATGAAAGGGTGGAGTTTTAAGAAAAATAATTATAGCAAATTTTGAATAAATTAAGAATAAAGTAAAAAGGGATGGAAGTGATATTAAATATTAACTGATAAATAACTTCGAGTATGAAAAGAATTTTGAACAAAATAGAAATGAATGAATTGCAAACTCAAACAATATCAATTAAAGGAATTAAGAATTATTCTAGAATTTAAGTTTAAATTTATTTTAAAGAATAAACAAAAAGGTTATCTGAGAAATCTAAGACTTGTATTTTCAGCTAAAGTATGATGAATAATAATTAAGGAATAAATTCTGAAATTAATGAATTTTGAGATAAAATGGTGTAAATTGGAAATCAATTTGGAAATTGATTCAAGTGTTTGAAATTGGAAATTCAAAGATGAATGTGAAGAGAAGTATATTTCCCTGGATAGCCAAGTAGGTTTTCAAAGTAATTTTTAATATAAGTTAAAATCTTTATGTTGTTTTACAAAGTATGTTTTACAAAATTTATTATTTTAAGTATTTAAATTCTAAAGTAAATATTTTGCAAATCTATTATCGTAATAATTATTTAAAAGGTGACTTAGTATTTTGTTTTAAAAAGTGAAAACCTAGTTTCATATTTTATAAAGTAACTTTATTTTCAATAATCATATAGTATGTATTTTTAGTAAATTATTGAAGTAGTTTTTAAAATGAATGTTTTAAAATATATTTCAAAGTAAAGTGTTTTTAAATTATTTTAAAAATCTTAAGTTTTGTGCTTGGCGATTTCAGTGGAAATAGAAACTATTTGGGAAATTGATTCTGAGAAAGGAAGATAGTTTTAAAACTGTTTTCAAAAGGGTTTGAAAAGTGGAAATATATCTTGTGAAGATATTTTTGAGGGTAATAAATAATTCGGGAAAATTATTTATTGGTTGATGGTTGATTGTGTATATTAATTGATAGTTAAATAACCGACTATCAATATTGGACAATGCGTTGATCGTTTCGAAGAGACCAGGATCGAGATTTATTTCTCGAAAACCACTTCGATCTGGTTTGTACGTTTCGTGTAACGTGTTCGAAGTCGAAGATGGAGCAGTGAAGTGCAAGGGCTGGTCGCTACTAGTCCTGAGGATATTTCCAAAATGGATGTAGTAGGAGTAGTGCCTTCGGTTCCGTTCGAACCCGGGACGGACTTGTATGGATGAATGCTTGCGAAACATCGTCGGGTGGACGATGGGCATTCTAAGGGATATCGTTCTAAAGGTAACGCTTAGCCTCAAGCCTCATCAACCGGGAATGACTGAAAATCAGGGGATATGCAGCAAGGCTTCGTGGGTAGCCCCCACTTGAGAGTAAGGTCATCCTTGTCTAGATGTCCATTTTTATTTCGGCTTAGTGGTGCAGTTGCTGATCCCGACCGTAGGGTGATCTTATTCGGAACTGTCCAGTAAGGGATGGGTCCGGCCTTGTGTTGCAGGGGATCGGGAGTGGTCCTCGGTACTGTGATCTAGACCACGTACTGTGACAGGTGGTACCCCAGTGCCTAGTCATTGTTGGAAATCCATTTTCCCTACGAGCCTTGTACGAGTTTTATTTGTATTACCCACTCTGTAGCTAGTAGCTGGAATTTAATAATATAACAATTTCGGCTATTTTATAAGTATGTATATAGACCCTATTATAATATCAGAGGATTTCTATAAAAAAAATGTTTTAGCTATCGTAAGGTAAAAACCAGACATGTTTATTTGTGGCGTGGTCTTACGAGATGCTTTTGTTTTCAAAGGATTTTTTTGAAACTTTAATAATCAGTTGGGTGTGATTTTCTCACGCTGGTATTCCAGACTGACTCGGGTGTTATTTAATTATAATGCTCGGGTCAGACCGAGTATTATAGGATACAGGATGTGATGTTGAGGAGCTCAGGAGATGAGCTGGATGACGACACGTACTCTCGTACTTGTTTATATATATTCTGCTGTGTTAAGTTGTAGAGTATCCATTTGTATGTTATTGATATTGATGTGGAGTTGTGATTGATGTACTCTGATGATGTAATATATGTAAACTGATATATTTGATTTTGAGTAAAGATTATTTATTATCTATTATATTTTATTCCGCTGCGATGGTTAGTTCTAATGTTGATTTTATTTTCTCTTCTTCTACCTCTTCTTCTTAAACCCAAATGGTTCGTATTTCTATACAACTTGAGTTGATTGTGGTAGAATAGTGTTGACTCAAGGGGTACGGATTTGTGGGTCGTCACATCGGATTTGCGGGGCGTCACATCGGCCATGATTAGGCAGCGTGGGTATTTCTACTTTGATGGTTTGGGAGCTGATTTCTTTGGATTTTATTCACGTCTTCGAATGTGAATTTTAGTGAATTGATGTGTTTCTACAATCAATTTTGTGACTTGTCACTTTAGAAATATAAAGGTTTCAAAACTAGTAGTACATATCAAAACGATTTCAACTCTATTTTATTACAAAGCTCTCTTTCCTAAACCGTTTTCCAACCTATTAGTATATACAAACCTTTACCTCACTCGGATGAGAAATCTAATTAAACGGCTTAGTAAAACAAGTGGTATGAAACGCTTGCATTTACTTCGTCGGTTAATTCTTGGACTTGTTCGATTGAACCTCTTGTGACAATTTTCTAGTGAAGATCTACAGTTTGTTCGTAAATATTTAAGTTAAGCAAGTGGTTATGGGACATGAAGCTAAACTCATATATTTACTAGCTTAGTGTAATTGACACTTCTTTATGATCAATGATGATCATTTTTGTGATTTAGACTAGCAACTGTGCGATGTCTCTTTGTCTACGAGGGAGACTAAACCCCGTTTGTGTGATGTTTCGACTCACATATGTGGGGTAGCGCCTCACGGTCTTCGGGCCATTCTTGTGGAGCTTCGGCTCAAAATTAATGGTTAGCTACCATGAGATAGCGTCTCGTTTTGTGATACCCGTGTTGGTGAGTTTTCATACTCCCGTTTTGTGATAGGCCTCCCCTTCTTGTGATTTCTGGATTTCTTGAGATGATTTCTATAATTTGTGCTTCATCAATTTTCATGATTTTCATTGATAATTTTTATCAATTTTTGTGTATTGCTGAATTTGTGTGTCATTAACCTTTTTGTGAATTGGAATTTGGGGTATGACATCCCTTTTGATCTTTGAGAAGATTCTTGTGACATGGATTAATCTCTTGTTGATTATCATTTACATACTTATAGTAGTATGCCATTATGGTTATTATATGTTTATGTCATATCTCTTATTCTATATTATGTCATCTGATATTTATAGCTAGACTGATCCGTTTATTATTTTCTTATGAAATAATACTCGGGCCAGACCGAGATGTTACAAGTGCTTCTGCTTGACTTCTCTCCAGGGATCTGTTACTCTGACTTTTGGACTACTTAGATTAGTAGTTTTTGTTGTTTACATTTGAGATATCGACTCATAGATGTATTCTTTTGTATAGCACATGTTGCTATTCTTTTGTGTTATTGTGGATCTTTCAGACCACTACTCTGATGTACACTTTCATGTGTTATATATTCATATCATTTTCCGCCTTTGTGATATGGATGTCTGTGATTGATTTGTGTTATGTTTATTTCTATATTTGTTTCCGAAGATTATATATAGCCACTGTGTAGTAGCTTTGAGTTTGTATCGGTATTTTGGATTTCTTCCTTAAATGAAATGCATGCTATACTATCTGACATATCGGTGCTCGCACAAAGAAATTACATGGATGGTCACTCCTCCACAGCCTTATTCTCCATGCTAGTTGACAGCATTACTCCGTAGTGTTCTTGGCTAGCATGGGTATAGAGGTGGGGAGTCACAGCATGGTATCAGAGCCAAACTTCGGAACAATGTAGAATAACTTAACAAGGATCACCGTCCTAAGTCCATCTTCGGAGTCATGCTTTAGGATTTAATTCGAGTCTTCGTACCGATTCATCCTATTTCCCTTATGATTCCTTGTTTTATCTAGCAAGATTGCTTGATATTTACTTGGGGAATAATTTTTCTTCTTCTCTCTTTCTTAAAGAAGAGAATGTCTAGACCAGGACGTCCCAGAGCCGGACCATCTAGTGCTGCTCCCCACGATGGAGTTTTTATGACTGCCCAGCAGCTTCTCAACTTAGTGAGGAATGCTCAAGCAGCCGGATCTAATCCGGAGTCTACTCACTCTAGGTCTGGATTTGCACATTTGTGCAGCGATTATAAAAAATTGGGTGGGAAACCATTCAAAGGTTCTGAAACTATTGTCGAAGTCCAGGCTTGGTTAAGAACATGCGATCGAATCTTTCTCGCATGAATCTTATTGATCTTCACCGTGTTCAGGTGGCTTCTAGTATGCTCCAAGAAAGAGCATTAGACTGGTACGAACTTCTTATTTTTGAAATTGTTGAAGCGGATCTTACTTGGGAGAAATTCCAGGAACGCTTCGAATTAAAATTTGTGCCAGAAGCTGAGAAGGTGACTTTGGCTCGCCGTTTCATTGACCTTATTCAAGGTGAATCTTCCGTGACGAACTATGTCGCATCATTTGAATCTCTTTCTAAGTATGGGGTTGAATACATTAATACCCCATTGAAGAAAAATTAGAGATTCGTCTATGGCTTGAACAAAAATCTTAAGAAGCCATTACTTCTAAAATTAGAAGTTTCTTTTGACCAACTCATTGATATTGCTCTTCGTCTTGAAGAGGCAGATAGGGAAAGTGATGTTGAAGTGGTGGGATCCAAACCAAACTTCAACAACAAGAAAAGACCTGATAAGTTTAAAGGTCCCTATCCCAACAAAAAGGGTAAGAAAGCAACTCCTGCTGCAAAGAATTCTTCCCCTAGTAGTGGGCAATGTTACAACTGTGGTTCTAAAGACCATTTTGCGAACAAGTGTTTAAAGCCCAAATCTTGTCGCTATTGTAAAAGTCCGGATCATTATATACATGTTTGCCCCAGACTTCAGGGCAAGAAAGAGGGAAAGTTAAACGTTGCTCAAGCCCCTGGAAACACCTCTCTTGGTAAATGTATTTCTCATTCTATCCTTGATGGCATTATTTTATTTCGTGATCATCCTATTCGAGTTCTTTTTGATACGTGTGCGTCCCATTCTTTTATATCAAAAGAACTTGTTGATACTTTTTCTTTGGATGTTATGTGTTTAATGACTTCTCTGAGAATTGCGAATCCGGTTGGTGGATCCGCAACAATCAGTTTATTGTGTAAAGGTGTCGAGATTATTTTGTGTGATCTTTCTTTCCGAGCCGATTCACATGTTATGCGCTACTTAGGCTTTGGAATGATTTTGGGAATGCATTGGCTTAACCGTTATGAAGCCCAAATCCTATGTCCTGAGCGGACTATTTATCTTCGACATCCTCAATCTGTTAAGCAGATTTCTATTGACCTTAAAGATTCAGATTCTAGTTTGGTTGCATCTTGATATTCCTTAAATCCTCGTGATGACGATAACGATGATGAGGAAGATATTATTTCTCTTATTCACGTTGTTCGTGAATTTCTTGACATATTTGAGCCCGTTTTAGGATTACCACCTAAGCGAGCAATTGAGTTCAGAATTAATCTCATTCCTGGAGCTCAACCTATCACTCGTCCTCCTTATGTATGTCCAATAAAGAAAATGAGGAGATGCGCAAACAATTAGCCGAATGGAGACGAAGCAATTTATTCGCTCTAGTTCCTCTCCATGGGGAGCTTCAGCTATTTTTGTGAAGAAATCCGATGGTACACTTAGGCTTTGCGTTGACTACCGCAAGCTTAATGATCTTGCTATCAAGAACAAATATCCTTTAACTCGGATTGATGATCTATTCGATCAACTTAGTGGTGATAGAGTCTTTTCGCAAATAGACTTAGCTACCGGTTTTCATCAGCTCCAAATTGTAAAGGATACCATTCCTTTGACATCGTTCCGTACTCGTTATGGATCTAATGAGTGGCTTGTTATGCCATTTGGTTTAACAAATGCTCCGGCTTATTTCGTTGACCTTATGAATAGAGTTTTCAAAGACTTCCTCGATCGGTTTGTTCTCATCTTTATCGATGATAATCTTGTGTATTCTAAAACCGAGGGGGAACGTGAAAAGCATCTTCGGATTTTGTTGGAAACTCTTAGGGGCAATCAATTAAAAGAAAAAATTTCTAAATGCTACTTTTGTCAATCTCGTGTGAAGTTTCTCGGTTATATTATTTCTGAATCTGGAATATCAATGGATCCTTCAAAGATTGAAGCGATTCAAAATTGGAAGAGACCAGAGAGTGTGACGGAAATCCGTAGCTTCCTTGGTTTGGCGGGCTATTACCGCCATTTCATAAAGGACTTTTCTAAAATTTCCGTGCCTCTTACTAGTTTGACCAAGAAAGGTGTTAAATACATTTGGTCGGACAAAAGTGAAGCTTCTTTCCAGAAATTAAAAGAACTCCTTTCTGATGCTCCTATTCTTGTTATTCCCGAGGGGAGTCAAGATTTTGTTGTTTATACCGATGCTAGTCACGTTGGTTTGGGTGCCGTTCTTATGCAAAGGGAATGTGTTATTGCTTAGTTTCTAGGAAATTGAAGCCAGCCGAGACTAGATATGCCACTCATGATTTAGAGCTCGCGGCTATTGTTTTCGCCCTTCGTATTTGGCGTCATTATCTTTTGGGAGAAAATTTTATTTTATACACCGATCATAAATCTTTGAAGTATCTATTTTCTCAAAAGGAACTTAATTTGCGTCAACAGCGTTGGCTCGAATTTCTTGTAGCATATGACCTTGATATTCTTTATACTCCCGGAAAGGGAAATCATGTTGCCGATGCACTAAGTCGCAAGCACCAGGCGGTTGTTTCCATGATGATATCCGAATGGAATGATCTCGAGGTTTTGTCCACTTGTGAAATTCAAGATTGTATTTCCGATTTATGTTCATCTCTTATTTTATGTTGCCTTGAAGCTCATCCTTCTCTTTTAGAACACATTCTTGAAGCTCAAAGGCTAGATCCCGAATTGGCTCTTCTTGGCCAAAATATTTGGGATAAAATTGATATTGAGGGTTTGGAAGATTTTGATATTGATTCTCGTGGCGATATTCGAAAATTTGGTAGAATTATCGTGCCAAATATTGGTGATCTTCGAAAAGATGTTTTAGAAGATTCACATCGCTCTAAATTTACCATTCATCCCGGTAGTAGTAAAATGTACGCGGATATGAAGCGACTTTATTACTGGAAGGGAATGAAATCTGATATTGCTATCTTTGTTAAGTGTTACATGACTTGCCAACTCATTAAGGCCGAACATCAAAGGCCCGGTGGGTTATTGCAACCTTTAGAAATTCCAATTTGGAAGTGGGATCAAATTTCCATGGATTTTATAGACGGCCTACCCTGTTCTCGTTTGGGTCATGATAGCTTATGGGTGATAGTTGATAGGCTTACCAAATCCGCCCATTTTATTCTCGTTCGGTCCAATCGAACCATTCCTCTCTTGGCCAAACTCTTTATCAAAGAAATTGTTGAATTGCATGGAGTTCCTACTTCTATTGTTAGTGATCGTGATCCATTGTTTACTAGTGGATTTTGGAAGAGTCTTCAAAAGGCTTTGGGAACGAAGCTTAATTTTAGCACCGCTTATCATCCTCAGTCCGATGGACAAACTGAGCATGTGAATCAAACTCTTGAAGATCTTCTTCGTGCATATGTTCTTGATTTTGGTGGAAGTTGGGAAGATCATATTTCTCTCGTTGAATTTTCCTATAATAATAGCTTCCAATCTAGTATTGGTATGGCTCCTTTCGAGGCACTCTATGGAAGGCCATGCCGATCTCCTTCTTGTTGGCTTGAGGCCGGTGAGAGGCTGGTTTTAGGTCCAGATTTTATTCGTGATTCCATAGAGAAGATTGACCTTATTCGTCATAGGATGAAAGAAGCCCAGAGTAGACAAAAATCCTATGCCGATAATCGGAGAAGGAAATTAGAATTTTCTGTGGGAGATCTTGTGTTTGTTCATGTTTCACCTATGAAGGGTGTTGTATGTTTCAGTCGATCGGGAAAATTAGCGCCTCGATATATTAGGCCATTTCCTGTCACCAAACGTATTGGTTCCATGGCTTATCGCCTTTTATTACCGGCTCAGTTTTCTGCTATTCATGACGTGTTTCACGTTTCTCAATTACGAAAGTGCCTTCGAGATTCCGATTCTATTCTTTAGCCCGGTGTTGTGGAAGAAATTGAAGTTTCACCTAATCTAACTTATGAGCAACATCCTATTCGTATTATTGCTTCGGAGGTCAAGCGCCTTCGAAATAAAGATGTTCCGCTTGTTAAAGTTCAATAGTCCTCAAATTCTAAAGATTGTTCTTGGGAATCTAGAGAATTCATCGAGCGGACACATCCGGAATTACTTTCTCATGCTCTTTAGGGTAAACTTCTTATTTCAAATTTCTTTTGGTGTTAACGTGCTTTTATGGTTGTTACTTTTTATTTCCATCTTATATATTGCGAGGACACAATTTCTTTAAGGAGGGGAGTCTGTAACAACCCGCATATTTATCGATTTTATATTTAAATATTTTATTTAAATATTTTATCGTTAGTCGGATTTTAGTCCAAAAAGCTACTTTTTGCAAACGGTCAAATTAGGACTCGAGACCACTTCCAATGAGTTCAAAATGACGTTTGAAATCTTTTTAAGTATAAACTTTGACATGTTTGGAGTTGGTAGAATTTCACTACTTTTTCGCTTTGGACCTTAGTTTGGACTTAGCCTATTAGACCCAACCTCCACTCCTTCTTCTCTTCATTCCTTCATAAATTTCCTAACACTAAAGCTTCATCAGAAATGGTGAGTGGAATGGGAAATTAAAATTCTAACTTGCAAATCCATCATCCAACTCCAAATCTAGAGAGAAGCTATTGATTCAAGCTTCTTGTGTTGAGATTGAAGTGGGATTGCTTCTTCTTTTGCTTTCAAGCTTGATTTTCATTTAAATTGTGAAAAGGTGAGATTTTTATCTCACATCATAGTCTATAACTATCTTTAATTGTTGGATATGAATTTCTAACACTTCTACATATGTATTTGTCATTAGTTTGGATTGAATTGGTGAAAACTCTAATTTTTATGTGTTTTAGCATTTTCTGGCTTTAGGTCGTTTGCTGTTGAAAAGTCGCATAGAGTATAGGTCGTTTCCAGCCTTAATTCGTTCGGCAGTGTTAGGTCGTTCGACATTGCACTAGGTCGTTAGCCC
This sequence comes from Allium cepa, assembly GCA_030765085.1. Lineage (NCBI taxonomy): Eukaryota > Viridiplantae > Streptophyta > Magnoliopsida > Asparagales > Amaryllidaceae > Allium > Allium cepa. The sequence continues at coordinate 864,293,058 of CM060943.1, read as the reverse complement.
TAGGTCGCTCGGCCTTATCATTAGGTCACGTATCCCACTAGGTCGCTCGGCCTTATCATTAGGTCACGTATCCCACTAGGTCGCGCGCCGTGTTTGGTCGCGCCATGTAAATGTTAGGTCGCGTACCCCCTTAGGTCGCATACCACCTGGGTCGCACCATCTTGGCCATATGCTTACCTTATTAGGTCGCTCGACCCTGTTTCCATATTAGGTCGCATGGGTATTCCTAGGTCGCTCACTCGGTTAGGTCGCACGAGCACATCCTCTAGGTCACTCGGCCATCACTTTCTTTAGGTCGTTGCACTTCAGCTCGGCCTGCAACCTTGCTAGGTCGCTCACCACTTTAGGTCGCAACGTCTCGGCCTGCTTTCACTCCTTAGGTCGTTCGACCTATTTTACTTTAAGTCACTACCTCTTTGGGTCATTGCACTTCAGCTCGGCCATGATTAGGCAGCGTGGGTATTTCTACTTTGATGGTTTTGGAACTGATTTCTTTGGATTTTATTCACGTCTTCGAATGTGAATTTTAGTGAATTAATGTGTTTCTACAATCAATTTTGTGACTTGTCACTTTAAAAATATAAAGGTTTCAATACGAGTAGTAAATATCAAAACTCTTTCATCAAAACAATTTCAACTCTATTTTATTACAAAGCTCTCCTTCCTAAACCGTTTTCCAACCTATTAGTATATACAAACCTTTACCTCACTCGGATGAGAAATCTAATTAAACGGCTTAGTAAAACAAGTGGTATGAAACGCTTGCGTTTACTTCGTCGGTTAATTCTTGGACTTGCTCGATTGAACCTCTTGTGACAATTTTCTATTGAAGATCTACAGTTTGTTCATAAATATTTAAGTTAAGAAAGTGGTTATGGGACATGAAGCTAAACTCATATATTTACTAGCTTAGTGTAATTGACACTTCTTTATGATCAATGATGATCATTTTTGTGATATAGACTAGCAGCTGTGCGATGTCTTTTTGTCTACGAGGGGGACTAAACCCTGTTTGTGTGATGTTTCGACTCACATATGTGGGGTAGCGCCCCACGGTCTTCGGGCCATTCTTGTGGAACTTCGGCTCAAAATTAATGGTTAGCTACCATGAGATAGCGTCTCGTTTTGTGATACACGTGTTGGTGAGTTTTCATACTCTCGTTTTGTGATAGGCCTCCCGCTTCTTGTGATTTCTGGATTTCTTGAGATGATTTCTAGAATTTGTGCTTCACCAATTTATGTGATTTTCATTGATAAGTTTTATCAATTTTTGTGTATTGGTGAATTTGTGTGTCATTAGCCTTTTTGTGAATTGGAATTTGGGGTATGACATCCCTTTTGATCTTTGAGAAGATTCTTGTGATATTGATTAATCTCTTGTTGATTATCATTTACATACTTATAGTAGTATGCCATTATGGTTATTATACGTTTATGCCATATCTCTTATTCTATATTATGTCATCTGATATTTATAGTTAGACTCATCCGTTTATTATTTTCTTATGAAATAATACTCGGGTCAGACCGAGATGTTGCAGGTGCTTCTGCTTGACTTCTCTCCAGGGATCTGTTACTCTGACTTTTGGCTAACTACATTGATTAGTAGTTTTTGTTGTTTACATTTGAGATATCGACTCATAGATGTATTCTTTTGTATAGCACATGTTGCTATTCTTTTGTGTTATTGTGGATCTTTCAAACCACTACTCTGATGTACACTTTCATGTGTTATATATTCATATCTTTTTCCGCCTTTGTGATATGGATGTCTGTGACTGATTTGTGTTATGTTTATTTCTATATTTGTTTCCGAGGAGTATATATAGCCACTGTGCAGTAGCTTTGAGTTTGTATCGGTATGTCGGATTTCTTCCTTAAATGAAATGCATGTTATACTATCTGACATATCGGTGCTCGCACAAAGAAATTACATGGATGGTCGCTCCTCCACATCCTTATTCTCCGTGCTAGTTGACAGCATTACTCCGTAGTGTTCGTGGCTAGCGTGGGTATAGAGGTAGGGTGTCACATATATACATCGACCCACACGATCGGAAAAAGCAAAATCAGTTCATATTTCCAATTTTTATTGCGTAGGCATACCTTATTTAGCATTTTAAGCATGCGACTTATTAATTTAAGCAATTAGCGCAATTCAAACCAGCCAAACGGCCTTCAGGTACCTGTACTTACTCAATTTACACATATAAGCACTATATATATGAAGTTTATAACATTTATCTTACTTAAACAACTATAACACTTCAATTCTAAAAGAAATGCATTCAAAATAACTTCCACAAGCAATTTATATGTTTTCAAAACTAATTTGATTGCTTTCGACCAATTCATAAGCCATTTTATTCAATTTTAATGGTTTGCGCCTCAATTTCTTACATGCAATTGATTTTTAATCCACACAAGCTCATATTCACTTCAATTAATTCTAAAACCAATTTATTTAATCTCTATCAACTCACAGAAATTTAATTACCTTTGTTTACGTCGAACGATAACTATTTTTATGCAATTTTGACGATATTTTCTTAACAAATTATTTATTTTTAGTTTATGTTTACTTTAAATTAATTTCAACTCATTCTGTATGTAATTCCATTTCAAATTTTTACACTAACCATACATATGCCTTTCATTTCATTTCTAATTTATTGCCAATCATTTATTTAGCTCGACACATTTCATTCTGGTATACTTCTAGCCATTCCCAAATTAATTCAATCAAAGCTTTTATTTAATGGGCTTTCACTCTTTTCTGAAGCCAAGCTTCCATAAATTTTAAACTTAAGTGAATTTACTTTAGTTTATTCCAACATCAAACTTAAGTTTGCTTCTATTTGATTCTCATTTAAGCAACTTCCATTAAATTCAGTTAGCCCATCCATTTTAAATTTTAATTTCAAATTCACCTTCTCAATTTATCAAAAAAATATCCAAGCACGTACTTAACTCATTTATACTTCAAATTAATATACCACCAAATTTTAAGTTCAGTATGATAATCCAATTCCAATCACAACTTTGATTTAGTTTTTATTCAATCAGACTTCATCCATTTATTATTTAACTCAATTAACTCGTTTTAAATTTTTAATTTACTTACTTAATTCGTTATCGAATTTATTTTATTAATACAAGGTCATTCTCAATTTATTTCTATTCACTTGGATTTTGTTTTGCAACTCAGACCATTTCTATTATAATCACTTCCCTTACATCCAATTTACTTGCAACTTTCGTTAAATATTTTTCATATCACACTTGAATTTTATTTACAATTCTAATTCATTTTCAAGCTCCATTATTAATTTACAATCCATTTATTTACCAAAGTTAAATTTTATTAATATACTCAATCAAACAATTATTTAACCAATTAGCTTATTTCAAACATCTTTATTTAAAAATTTTAGAAATGCTTTTAAATTCACATCAGACTAATAAAATAGCTCTTTATAAAAAAATACTTCTTATAACTCGATGCCTCCACCAGTTCATCCTTGTTCTCACAGAAATTCAGTCATACGTTGATCAGGCGTAGGACTGAAAATCTATATGTACTTGGTAAACCCGTTTTCAACATGCAGTGAAAATACTTTTGAAAATAATTTTATTGAAAATATAGAAAACAGTTTTTGAAAAATAGAGGGAATATCTTTGGTGAGAATGCTCTGGAAATCATCACCCCATCCATGGTCGCAGTTGCATTCCAGGGTTCCGTTGCCACCGCAGCAAAAGTCCATGCAACTGCAGGCTCTCCGCGGCCTCTCGATTACGCCATGGAACCCACAACAGATCACAGTTACATTTCAGGGTTACGTTGCCATCGCAGCAAAAGTCCATGTAACTGTAGGGTCTCTACGGCCTCTGATTTTCGCTGTTGAAATGAAACTTCTCCACTCCTACATAGGTCGCAGTCTACTAATATAAAATCAAACACAGACTGTTGGCTCTCAGCGGCACACACGACTTTCGCTATGTTGTACACTACTCATAATCCCCAGGAACTAGTTTTGTCCATACTCGTCACAGGATCAACTTTAGAACCCCCCTTGGGCTCAAGGCAGCACCACCCGGTGGCACACCTGAGAAGTTCATTTCAAGGGAGCGCCTTTTTCCCCAGAGCCATCATCAAAACATTTTATACTATACATATAGCATCTCCAAATCATACACCTAGTATGATTTCATACAAAACTCTTTTACACAAAATCGATTATTTCAAAATCGATAATTCTCAAGCTAGGCTTTCAAATTCAATATTGATTTTACCCAAAAATCAAAAGCCTTTCCAAATTCAAAGGTTCCCAAAACCTTTTCCAAATCCTCATAAGATCCTTATATATATATATATATATATATATATATATATATATATATATATATATATATATATATATATATATATATATATATATATATATATATATATATTCAGATATATATATAATTTTTTTAAAAACTTTTGAATCGCTATCAAACTTGTATAAAACCCCTTTTTATACTTCAAAACACCTTCAAAAATCCTTTTCTTCCGTCAATAGACTCAATAAGAGGAGTTTTATCTTAAATAAAACAAAGATATATAACTTTGTTCATTCAAAATCAAATATTCCAATTCGATTAATCTTTCCAATGTCAATTTCATTCAAATCTATACGATGTACACATATCATCCGTACGCTATACCAATCTGATCGCTCACTCGATCACATAATTTCATTTCCAAACTATATCGTCCACCCGACTTTCTAGTGTAGACACAGATCTGGTTTCCTGATTAGAAACTGTCATTCTCCTTGCATAGCCATAACTATGATAGAGAATGTCCACAACCAATCAACAATCCATATCCAGGTTTGCCGTTGAAAATCGAGTGAAAAATCCCAACTCGGATCGATAAACTATCTCGAAATTCTATGCTCGAATCTGGATCAAATTACTATGCGAATAGAATAATATACGTACATCCCACGTATTTAATTTCATTGATTATTAAGCACATCAATTTCTCTTTCTATTCACATTCACTTAAATTTTCATTCACTTATTTACAATTTTTTTAATTCTCATTTGCCTTAATCCCCATTTGGATTATCACCAAAATTCTTATCCCAGTTAGGTATTAAATCCATAACAGTTTGAACTCCGATCAGTTTATATTTAGAAAATAGCTTGAAATTTTAAAAATAGATAAGTAGTTGAAAAATAATTATTAGTTTGCAAAATAGCTATAAAATAGTTAACTAATTGTAAAATAGTTGAAAATAGTTAAATAGTTTCAGAAATTTTTAAATAATTGCCAAATAGTTGTAAAATAGAAATTAGTTTGTGAAATAGTTGAAAAATAGTAATTAGTTTAGAACACAGTTGAAAAATGGTTAAATAGCTCCAAAAATAATCGTAAAACGAGTATAAAATAATTTAGCTTAAAGAAAGAAAGGTTGCATATATTAAATATCTTAGTAAAATAAGTTTATGTTAAAACAATTTATATTGAACATAGTCAAGAGTCAAACTGTTCACTTCCCCAACAATTCAACTTAAATTATAATTTCAAATTATTCCAATCAATTTGAATTATTATCAATTAAACTCATTTCAAATTCAAATCGTTTCAATATAATCCAATTCAATTTCCCATTTAATTTCTTAAACTTATGCATCTTCAATCACCAATCCAATTAATTCAAACCAAATTCAATTTGTACTAATGGAATTTAAATTTCAACTTTAACCCATCTCGAATTATATAAATTCTAGTTAGATTCTCAAAGGTTAGTTTATCTCTTTAAACCAAATTAACTTTTATTTAAAGTTTTTAATCAATTTAATTTCTGACTCCAATTCTCAAAATTCCATTTTAAATTATCTTTACTTATGTATTTCTAGTTTCAAATAAGAGTTCAATACAATTTTTATTTTAAATTTAATTTATTATTAAATTTTATCTTCCAGTTTGAAGCCGGTTCTTAAACAAGTTTAATTTACAATTCAATTATTCAAATTTATTCTATTTATACAGTACCATTCTCAATTTTAAGGTTTTCATTAACAACAAGATGCTATCATCCAATTTATTTTAAAACGTCCATCCATTTCCAATTTTCAGATCCCAAACCCATCTCGAGATCATACAAACTACCAATTCAAATTAACCATTGAACTTTCCAAGTTAAATTCTAATTTCATCTTGAAATTTCCAATTCAGGTTGCTTTTCTACACTTTTTTTTAACTTCCTCAAAGTTAAACTCCAATTTACTTAATCCAATCAACCTTACTCAATGTGAATTCCCACTCCAAACTTCAAAATTCTTTCCCTCTTATAAGTTTAAAACTTATATCACTTTGGGTTTTTACATCACACTTCAGGGAAAATCAAAACTCAATCTCTTAATGTTTATTTCAAATTATCTTTGATATCATGTATATCCATACATACATATATACATATTTATTTCTTGGCCCTCCCAGCCTTGTTTTAAAATTTTAAACCACCCTTGGTTTTAAATCAAATCAAATTTCAAGCAACCCATTATTTGCAACAAGTCCCAGTTATCCAAATAATACTTATTTATTATTTTTTCATTACTTTGTAACAAAATTTTCAAATTCTGGGACCAGATTTAGGATTTCATTTTCAAGCAGTTAAATTTTAATTTGGTTGTATTTCTATTTCTACTTAATTTAATTCCAATTCAAGACTTCGGTTTGGTTGTATTATATTACTTCTTAATTTTAATTTCAATAATTTAACAGCCAATCACCTTAATGATTAGAAGAAAATATTGCTTTATATATCAAAATATATTTTTTATATAAAATCATTTAAAATCTTTATATAAGAAAATAACAAGTACGCTCTCATATATATATATTCTCAACTCATTCTAGAGTACTACATACTCTATTAAATGAGTAATCCCCACCAGAGCCAAGGTTCTTGCTTAACCTTTTAGCTCTGATACTAAATGTAACGACCTGGAATTTCCGAATCCGAAATTCCAGGTAGTTATGAAAAAGAAGAAAGAGATAGAAGAAGAAGAACAGAAACACCAAACATCTCCCATTCGCAGCGGATAAAATATAATAAATAATAACAGTTTACAAAAGAATACTATATCTGTCGATTACATTCTAATACATCAAAGTTTCACATTATATACAGTCACTGAATATTTACAATTATCATGTCTCAGATTAACAATAATATAAATACAGCGGAAATACTCTATACGCTCTTGCCATCCAGCTCGTCTCCTGAGCTCCAGAACATACCTACCTGGAAATCTGTAATACTCGGTCTAACCCGAGCATTACACCAAAGTAACACCCGGGTCAGGCTGGAAACCAGCGTGAGTAATCTCAATTAACGTGGAATACCAAAGCAAACAACTTATATAAAACCCCGGGTAACTCAAACCAATTTACCAGCCACAATTTGTTTTAGACATCATTTATTTCACATATCAATTTCTAAGTGCCAAACTTAGATAAAATAATCCAATTTACCCAAATCATTTCATCCCAGCCTATTGATTCCCCATATCAATCTATAAAATTCGAAGTGGTTTCGGGTATTTCCTAATACCCGATCCCGGCCTCTTCGAGCTCATGTCATCCTAATCCAAGTTATCTAAATGAAATACACAACATTTCATATCAGGGATATCAATTCATTCAAAGCATCCCAAACCATTCAACCAACCATAAACATATTTGATCACATCCAAATTATTTCAATTGATTCTAATTGAATTCCGAACCTCACTCTCTTAGGTTCATTCATTAATCAATTCCAAATCGATTATTTAATCAACCCTTCATTCCTCATCTTAATTAACCATCCTGGATTAATTCATCTCCCAATTACATTCAAGTAATTATCTTTATTTAATTTCACAATATTAATTATTCTTAACCAAATCAATAAGTAATCTTAATTACTTCATAAATTAATTAACTATATTAATTACATTAATCCTTAATTAGTTATATTAATTAATTTTTCATAAGTCGTTATTTATGGGTTAATCAATTTTAATTAATCAATCTTTGATTACATCATTAATTACATAGATTAAGGATTTCCAATATATTTTAACTTATCCTAATCTAAATTAATTACATTAAATAATTAATCATTAATTAAATCATAAATATTTATCACTCTTGATTTATCTTAACCAGTAATTTACTATCTTCTTATTTACTTCATTAAATAAATTAATTAATCTTTTATTTAGCTATTTTAATCAATCTCTTGATTAATTTCACAAAGTACTTATATTTTATTAATCACAATTGGTAATTATTAAACTAGCCAATGATCATTCCAATTTAATATAAACTCAATCAATTAACCAAATCATTAATTAATTTAATTAATTAATTTTCCCTTTAAATTATCCTACCTATTTAATGAATCACCGATCATTAAACCCTATTTGATTTTAAACAGAACCATTTACTTATTTAGGATTCAAGTTTAAAACCATTTAAAATTCAAACACCTCGAGTCAAACCACAATTAACTCGCGAAACAACCAAATCTAAAATCACTAGATCATCAGTACACATCCAAACATTTCAATCATTCATCCAACTATTTAAATTTAAACATTTAAATTTAAATAAAATCCAGAGCATGAGATTACCCACCTTTGATTTTTGTTGTTTGCAATCCATTCCAATTCAATTTTGTCTTCTCAGTTAAGACCTTGTATAAATATCATATAAATTAAATAATACTTGAATTTTAAATCAATAGTTTATTATCATTCACTTATTTAGTTTAACTCATTATTTAATTTAAAAACTTTAAACTAATAGTTTCTTTTAACAAACTATTTTCGGCAACTCAAAAATTAAACAAGTTAATTACAACAGCTTAATTACCATTTTTTTTACTGATGTTTTAATTTTAAACCGATAATTTTCCTATATTATGTTTATATATATATATATATATATATATATAATTTAAATAAAACAGACAGAAAAAATACCTTCACGGTCATCTACCAGAGAAGAAAACCCTCATCCTCGCAAGCTTGAACCATCATACAACCGAATCCCTACATCGCTCCTTCACGTCACTGCTTTCGAAACCCTAGCCCCAATCAATCGCCTCCCCAAGACTCCACGTGCCTTTGCTCTGCCTCGCATGCACCTATGCGAACCATCATCGCGGCCCAAAACCCTAGCCGAGCTCGAATCCAACCCTCCTTCCTTGAACGCTGCCACGCACGCGAGCTTGTCACTTCCACCTCATCAACTCTAAATTGATCGTCTTCCTCCACCCTCACGCGCTCCATGAACGCGAGCACTACCACCACGACCACCCAGCCTCTACCGCGCGTGCGCACGTGAAATCCAATCGCGGCCCTAAAATCAAACGGGATGAAGCCTCCCCCCTCTCTATTCTCACGCGTCAGCGCCCCCTTCGCTATCGAGTTTGAACTCGAATATGATTTCGATTTGATGAGGCCGGCTTCGGCCATTTTTTTTATAAGTTCGAATTACTCTTGAAGGTTAGAGGGGACGGGGTAATTATGGATGTAAGGAAGCGTCTTGAGTACGCGTTGATTATTATAATTAAATATAGCAAATATCTCGAGTTGCATAGCGCAAAATCCCGAACCCCAAATCAGACCTGCCGACGGACGTTTATAGGGTTTTCCCTGCATTCTGAACACCATAGAATGTGTTTCGGAGGCTAATTTGATCGTATGCGCGAGTTACAAAAGAAAACGATCAATTCTAGTTTTAAATCGATTTAAAAGTTTCTAAGCGTTTTGAGTTGCCAGGGTCAAACGACAACTCCGATTGCTACAAAAATTGAAATCCTATAATAACTAACTATTACGGATCCAATGGAACTGATTTCGTCAAATTCCGAGACTGTGCCTTGGAAGGCTATTTTTAACTGTCAATTTAAACGATATATTATTAAAAATGAACAAATTACCTTTAAATTTAAATTTCAACCATTCTATTATCTTCAGTATCATCATTATAAATTTTATAAGCCTTCAATTTTTTTTAAACAGGCTTAGAAATTTCAGATTCAACTATTTACCTAATTTTCAATTATTAAATTCAATATTTAAACTATATAATTCAATGATTTAATTATCACGTAAATATTGATATCTTGAATTCAATTTAAAATTAACTTTTAAATATTTAAAATCAATTGATAATTCCAATTTAAATTGTTCAAAATTCTGGGCGTCACACTTATTTTAAAATTTAGTTTGGCTTAACTTTTATTTTAAAAGTTAATTTTATATTTTATAAAATAGTTTTATTTTAAATATTTTAAAGTATATGTTATTGAATAAAGTGTTTACGTAGTTTTAATTTAAATGTTTTTAAGTATACTTTTAGAATAAAGTGATTTAAATTATTTTTAAGCCTAAGTATTTAGACTTGGTGATTTCGGTGGAAATAAACAATATTTGGGAAATTTATACCGAAGAGAAAGAGATTTGGAAACTATTTTCAAAGGGTTGAAGTGTAGAAAAATATCTTGCGAAGATATTTTGAAATAGATAATTTGGGAAAATTATTATGGTTCGATGATTATTTACGAATGTTATTTGATAGTTAAATAATCGACTATTAATATTGGACAATGCGTTGATCGTTTCGAAGAGACCGGGATCAGGATTTATTTTTCAAAAATCACTTCGATCCGGTTTGAACGTTTTTGTGATGAAAACAAGAGCTTAGAGTCAAAGATGAAGCGGTGAACTGCAAGGGCTAATCACTACTAATCCTGAGGATGATTCCAAAATGGATGTAGTAGGAATAGTGCCTTCGGTTCCGTTCAGACCCGGAATGGACTTGTATTGATGAATGCTTTCAGAACATCGTCGGGAGGACGATGAGCTTTCTAAGTTAGATGTGTACTAAATGGTAACGCGTAGCCTCGAGCCTTATCGAATAGGAATGGCTAAAACAGGGGAGGTGCGCACAAGGCTATGTGGCTAGCAACCAGTTAGGGTAAGTTCACCCCTGTCTAGATGTCCCTTTATATTCGGCTGTGTGGGCGGTTGTTGATCCCAACCGATGGGTGATCTTATTCGGACTAACCAGTAAGGGGTAGCTCCGGTCTTGTGATGTAGGAGATCAGGGTGGATCCTCGGTACGGTGATATAGACCACGTACTATGACGGGCGGTACCCTAGTAGCCTTACCATTGATGGAAATCCATTCTCCCTACGTGCCTTTACGGTTTTTGTTTGTAGAACCCACTTTGTGGCTAGTAGCTGGAATTTAATAATGTAACAATTTCGGCTATTTGAATAAGTATTTGTATATAGACACTGCTATAATAACAGAGGATTTTATAAGAAATGTTTTGGTTATCGTAAGGTAAAAACCCAGAATGTTTATTGGTGGCGTGGTCTTACGAGATACCTTTGATTTCAAATTATTTTGAAAACTTTAATAATCCAATTGAGTGTTTTTTCTCACGCTGGTTTTCCAGACTGACTCGGGTATTATTTAAATATAATTCACAGGTCAGACCGAGTATTATAGAATCCAGATTATGGATGGACTACTGTGGAGCTCAGGAGACGAGCTGATGACGAGGCATATCTCCGTAGATTCAAATTTCCGTTGTGTAGTGTAAGCTGAATATTCAGCTTTGGAAGGATATTATAACCGTCCTGAATTGTGTATTTTGTATTGTACTCTGATGGTGTAACGTATAAAACAGATATAATTTTCTTTGTGTAAAGATCAGTTATTATCTATTATATTTTATTCCGCTGTGATGGTAAGATTATGTTGTTGTTTGTACTCTCTTCTTCTACCTCCTTCTTCTTTAACCTTAATTATTCGATTTTTCGGCATTCGATTGTTCGTCATTCTACATAGTGGACGTATTGATGTCAATTTTCGGGCGTCGAAAAATCGGGTCGTTACAAGTATATATTAAATAGCAATGCTCATATATAAATAGCCCTGTTGTTGTTTCTATATCCAGTATCCATTAATATATAAATCAAAGACAAGTGATGCTCTTGAAAAAATGGAGTTGCGTCCATATTATGAAAATTTTGATAAAACTGCTTCTGAATTTCTCTAAAAGATGCACTGAACTCAAGCTTAAACTAATAAAACAATTTCTACAGAATAACAATATTAAATTTACTAGTGCTAAAAAGTTAGTCTAAATCATGTAATATGGGTTTCAATAAATTCTTGAAAGATTTTCAAACATCTCCCGAAAAGTAATTGTTGCTTATAATAATCTTATTGAAGTAACTGAAATTAGCAAAGCTTTGTGGAACTTCTCCTGAAATTTTATTCCCTCTAAGATTAAGTTGGTCAAGATTCATAAGGTCTCCTAACTAATAAGGTATTTCTCCAGTAATACTAAAGTTACGAACATCTAAAAATTCCAAAACAGGCATATTTGTAATCTCTTTAAGCAAAATAACAGTGAATTTATTACTTCAAAGATAAAGAAAACCCGAATTTTGTAATGTGCATACCAAAATAACAGTGAACGGTTGTATCCACAATCCTGATTTGGAACCAAATATCTGTAGATAAAAATAATCTTGTCTGCACGGAGTTGTTGAAACTTATGCGTGAATTATTTTCAAGAACTAATATTATTCATATAATTAACAATATCATAGCCCAGTCAAATAAAACTTGTGCAAGGTAATTATCTTTATATTTATGTGTTGCTAGAAAATGGACTTATAATAAGTAAACTTTATTTTTGTTTTATTTTAAAATAAAGATACAAACAAACCTAAGATATAAAACATATAAAATTAAATTTAAACAGAGCACAAAGTTACAGGTCTCATAAATAAAACAACGCATAAAATGAGCATAAAAGAAGCATACAATCATGACAAATTCTATTTTAGGATTGAACATTACTTAACATACATTAGTTTCTTACTTCTAGAAATTATAATATACCAATTATAATTGATATGACCGTATATTCTATTTTAGGACCGAATATTTCTTACTTATATAACTGTATACATCTTACATACATTAATTTCATACTCAACATACATTAAGAAAATTCTACATTAGGGAAAATTCTACTTAGGTGTCGTTTAAGTGTTAACTAAAATTAATTTCTTACTTAATATACATTAATTTCTCACTTCCAGCATGTCATTTAAGTGTTAGTTGACTGTGTGTGACTTACTTCTAGAAACTATAATATAACAACTATACGGATTTCAGATCAATCTATGTGATATGAATATGAATTATCTGTAACGACCCGGGACTTTGGACATCCCGAGTTGTGAATATTACTTTATAATATTCAATAATATTGTATTTTTTATATACAATATTCCCATAAATTAATGATTAATAATTTTATGCAATTTTCCAAATCAATATAACTTGAATTTTCAAATCTACATTAGAATATAGATTGGAATTTCTTATATGTATATTTTGTTTTAAAAGCAAAATAAGTATATATTATTTTAGATTAAACATATGTGTTTTGTTTTAAAGATAAATATATATATATATTGTTATTATTATAGCATTAAATAAATTGGAATAGCCAAATGCATATATTTTACATATAGGAATAATAAATTTATGTGCAATAAAATTTGGATAGATTCATAGTGAAGTAAAAGTGATATTTTTGATTTCGGTATATATGAACAATGTGTTTATATTAAATAAAAAGGAGTTTAACTTACTTAAATAATACGTATACATCGAATAAGGAAATTATATATATGTTATGTTAAGTAAAAATAAAGTTTATAATATTTTAAATAGATAAATGTTGTAAACTAAGAGACATGTATAATAATCACATAAATATAAGTAGGAGAGACTATATATATAACTACAGAATTCAGTTTATTTCGAAGTAATGTATTTCCATATTATAAGTTTAAAAGATGTATATATGGTTTTATATATATATATATATATATATATATATATATACATGAAGGAATTAGTACCACTTTGAAGTTCTTATAACACATAGAGTATTTAATATTGAATATTAATTATTTTATTTTAGTAACGTATGAATACAAGGTGTTGATATTGAATGTTATTTAAGTAACAACATATTTATATATATAAACCAAGAAGTATTATGTTAATCTAGTTTCTTATTTTGTTTCAACATGTATGGGTGACAAATGCCAATACAACTTAGTCAAAAGCAAAGATAATTTTTAGCTATTTTGTAGCCTTTGTTTAAATTAACACAAATATTTATAAGATAAATTAACTAAGAAGTGTTATTTCAATATAGTTTCTCATTTTCATTTTTAGTATTAAATGTATAGAAACAATACAAACATTACTTTGTCAAATAATGTGAATTACGGGCTGTTTAAAATCTGGGATATACTTGCATACGCTTTTAATAGTGTGTAGGTTTACATTATTATAAATATATTATAAGAGGAAGGCTGTAATTTTTTTACTATAAGTAAGAAACCAGAAAACATTAACAGGCTATAAACATTTATCTTATCAAAAGAAATAAGTAAAATATAAATATAAATCAAGTAGCTGGTAAGAAAAAAAAAGATGTGTTGCAGCAGCTTGCCTAGCAAGATATAGTAAAAACCAAAACACTAATTCAAATTCTTTTCAATTTCATTTCACCCCAAAAACCAAATATCTACTTCAGCCACCAAGGGATCATTTCAATCCATCACTTAAATATAATACATATACATTCGGCAGGAAATTGCCTGACCAAATAAAGAAAATACCATAACAACAATCCATATTCTTTTCAATTTGTTTTCAACAAAAAGAAAATGTCAACTTCAGCTAACAAATTGTCAAATCTGTTCATTTTCTTTGACTACAACTGCATGTATATATTTGAACAACCTCATATCTGAGTTGTTTGAAAATTTAAAGCCTGTAATTTGAAAACAAAGCTCTGTTCAAATTTATTAAGCAACTATAAATCAAAGTTTTTAAGCGTAAGAAGAAGCAGTACTCTGTACATCAAGAAGAAAGCACTCTATTTGGTGATTGCTGTTTAAATACAAACTCGGAAATTTTAAAGGCTAGTTCGAATTTTAGATTTCAACTTTTAAATCAAGACTTCAACTTCAAATTTTAAAGCATCTGGAATCAATGTGGAAGGTGAGAAACTAAATTTTCAAAACCTAGAAATCGAAATTACTCTGTTACTATAAATGCGTTGTTCATTTTAGCCTTCAAAAATCTGAATCTCTTCACCTAGTTCAAATTGCATGTTGATGCAAACTAGGAGTCTGTTTTTTTCTAATATAGTTTGTGTTAAAAATAGTTTTGTGAAGGAATATGCTGTGTAGTTCGATAGGGTCCTGTTTTACAGTAGGCAATCCAATTTTAGTGGAAATTCAATGATTTTATTTCAAAGGTTCAAGCATGCAGTCCTGATTCTTGTGAAAAAATATGGATTTTAGTGGTGAAGTTATAATTTTTAGTGTTGAACATTTCGAGGAATTGTTAGATGAACGGATTTCGCTCAAAAATATATTTTCGACGATTTCATCGAAGAGAGGTGTTGCGGCATGTTCTGGTAGGAGCAGGTGATCATGGAGGAGGCATCTACCATGGTTGTTTGTTGGATTTGGGTTTGGATTGGGAAAACAAGCGAGTTGTAGGGTTTAAGGGAAGGCTCGGCAATGGTGGCGACGTAGTGATTTCGAGGAATGGTGGAGCGACCGGAATTCGAAGGGGGTTGGCTCGATGATAGCAACATGGGAGGGCCTACATCTGAGATAGGCGGCGTGCGATATAGTTGTCGGAGGTGAGAGAAGTTCGTCAATTTGTGGAGGTATTATGGGCTTCTGGTTTTGGTATTAGGTGAGCTGACTATCGATTTTCGATCGGAGGTGAAGTTGGCATCGGCGACGCTGCGAATCGTGTCTAGGGATGATAGAGGACTCGACGGTGGTGTCACGGTGGCGAGTTAATCAAGGGCTTGGGTGTACACGTGGGTCACCGAGCACGAGCGACGTCCAGGCAAGCACAATTGTTTGTGTGATGGGTAGTGCGAACGTTTTGGTTCGATGTTTGTCCCGAGTGATCCTCATTTTGATCGATACTGGTATTGTAACTTGTTGATGTTCGAATTTGAGTTGCGTTCTTGACGAGGGAACTGGATCGGGGTTGTGAGAAAAGGGAAGAAGGAGGAGAAGGGATAGGGATTAGGTGGGTTCTTTGTCTTTGGGCTTGGCCCGTTTACTTTGTTTCTGTAAAATAATTAAAGAGGGTTTCGGGTTGTGATTAGTTTGGGCTGATGGGTTTGTTATAATATTTTTAAACAAAATTTGTTCAGTAAAGAATTTGGTTACAAAGTAAAACAAAATCCAATGAAAATTGACTTTCAACGGGAATGATGATTGGAATAAATATTTTTCAAACAAAATTTTCTCTAATGCTAAGTGTTTATTTCAAGTTTTATAAAGACAAAGAAAATTTGGAAATAAACTTGATTTGTTTGAGATTTTAGTTAAGTTGTTTAAATAAGTTATTTTACCATTTAGTAATCAAGCTTTTAAAAATAGTTTATTTATAGATCCTTGGGTTTTGAACAAGTGAAGTATAACTGAAATATTTAAAGGAAACTAAATGTTTATACTTTGAAATGAATTCGAGTTCTTAAGTGATAATATAATAATTATTTTAATTTCACATATAATAGTGTGTTATTAAGAAGGTGGTTCGTATCGACGGATGGTACGCCGTCGTACGACTAGGTGTGAAGTTAAATAAGAAAATTTATAAGCTTGTGCAGATATAATTTAATTACCCAATTATAAATGAATGCCATTGAATAATTTTACGGCCAAACTGTTGAAATGTTCCCAACTGAATTATATGTGTTTATTTTAGATTATTTCAACTAGTTGACATTTGGATAGTGGAAACAGACACCATTCCGTTGAATAGTTGATTAAAACGTCTGTAGATAGTATAATCCATCTATCTGATATTACCTGTGTAATTGATTACTAGTTATGATAATCTCTGATCTGTTATTTATGTATACTTGTTAATTATATATGAGAAAATAATGTGAATCAATCTATGGTAGCTGATTGATTTGAATATCTGTAACTGTGAACTGTGAATGGTGAATTGATAGGTACCGTTGAGATTGATAAGCCTTATTCTGTTTTGGATTGATTTTGAACCTCGTTTTGTTTTAAAAATAAATATTATTTTTAGAAATGTTTAAAGAATTAATAAATATTTTTGAAATATCAAAAGTAGTTTATTTATTATTTTTGGAAATCTTTTTAAAAGGTATAATTTGTTATAAGTATGTATTATTTGAACTATTTCAAGTATAGATACTATTTTTGTAATAATTATTTAAAAAGTAAATTTTTATTAATTTAGAATTTAAGTATATATCCTTTAATATAATATATTATAGAAACTTTTATAAAAAGAGTATTTTTATTTAATAAACTTGAGAAATGCATTTGGAAATTTTATAAGTGTGATTTGGAAAGAAGTTGTTTTAATTTTATATCCACACAGTAAATAAGCTTTCTTAAATCTGCTAGGATTTTAAATGTGAATAAGGCTTAATGGTTGCAATGGGAAATAACTTGGTTGTATTGATTGGTTATTTTGATAGTTAAATAATCGAGTACCAAGTTTGGACAAAAACCTGACTTTGGAAATATCTAAGGGAAACTTGGAAGTTATGTGGTACGGTTACCGTTCGAGGTGTTATACCGTACGTATAAACTCGTTTATTCTCTAGGACGAATTATAAGAAGACCCGTCCACTAACGGTTAGAAGGTGAACTCCGATCTTGTATTTCGTCTGTGTATTTCCCAAAGAACCGAGGTTGAGTTTACCGGAAAATAGCGAACGTTGTTTCGAAGAGACCGGGATCGGATTTCTAGTCCGAAAACCACTTCGATCCAACAAGTATGTTTTCATAATAAAGACAAGAGCTTGGAGTCAAAGATGGAGCAGCAAAGTGCAAGTGCTAATCGCTACTAATCCTGAGGGTAATTCCAAAATGGATGTAGTAGGAATAGTGCCTTCGGTTCCATTCGGACCCGGAACGGACTTGTATGGATGAATGCTTTCAGAATATCGTCGGGTGGACAGTGAGCATTCTAAGAGATATGTTGTAACGACCCAGAATTTTTATTAATTAAAATTTGAATATTTAATTTATTTTAAATATTAATAAGTGAATTTATAAGTCGAATAAATTTTTATTTGAATTATTGGATTTAATTGGATAATTAAATCGATAATTTAATATGTTAAATTATGGAAATAATTGAAAATTTGAGTTAAATATGATTGAAAATGATTTGTAAAATTTTATTTTATCATGTTGAAGTTAGAAGGATATTTTAGAACTTTTAAAATCGAATTAAAAGTTTATTTGTGAAAATTGAATATTTTAATATTAAAATCGACTAGTGAAAATAGCCAATTTTTGAACAGTCTCAGAATTGAACGAAACCAGTTCCATTGGATCCGTAATAGTTAGTTATTACCGGATTTCAAATTTCGTGTCAATCGGAGCTATCGTTTGAGCGTGGCAGCTCGAAATGCATCGATTTATTTTTAATTTTAATTTGGCGAGTTAAAATAGCCATTTTTCAAAAAGTATCGGATTTCGACGGAACCAGTTTCATCGGATCCGTAATGTGATATTATTGTAAGGTTTCAAATTTCGTATCAATTGGATTTACCGTTTGTCCGGTACAAATTAAAACGCCTAGAAATCGGTTTAAATCGGTTTAATTTAAATTGAGCGTTTATAGCCATAACTCGCACAGATGTCCGAATTAGCTTCCGAAACCTGTTCCATTGTGTCCGGAACACGGGATAAACCCTAGGAACGTCAGTTTCAACGCGTAAATCGGAGTTCGGAATTCCCGGATGAATAGTGTCGATCGATTTCCCTATAAATAGACCAAAGCCTTCATAATTTTAGAAAAAAAAAACCTAATCTAAACCCTAGCCGCCACCCTCCCCATGAACGGCCAGAAAACTCCCAACTTCCTCCCTCGATTACTCCAAATCCGTCGACAATTAGCCTTAGGTTTCAACTAGAGAATTGAAGAGGACATCAAGATCTACAAGTTCAACGGTGGAGATCGTGTTTGGAGCGACGATGGGGGAGATATGGAGCCGCGTGCATGGGCTGTTTATGGACGTGCGCGCGCATCATGAGGTGACCGAACTTCAGGTGGTTGGTGGTGGAGGTAGCTCTCGCGAAGGGCTTCGACATGGCAGTGGTTTGATGAAGTATAGTCGAGTGATGTGGATGCAAATTGAAACCCTAGTTCTAAGGGGATGGGTTCTTATGCGTGTTTTGTATCTGTAGCTTGCGTGAGGGAGGGAAGATGGGATACACGGCCTGATGTTGAGCAGTGCAAATCCAAGGGCCCAGGTTGCTTAGGTTTAAAATTAATTAGATTTAGTTGTAAATTTAGTTATAAAATCGTGTGCAAACTTATAAAATTCATAACTTTTTCATACGAGGTCGAAAACGCGCGAAACCAGTTGCGTTGGAATCGTATGGACGAGCACTACGCGATGAAATTGGATTGGAGTCGTTTGGAGTTAGTGAGAATTTTGGGTAAAATTAAACGTCCGTTTAATTTTATTCGAAATAAATCGCTAAAACGGAATTTAAAATCAAGGTGAGAATTTCTCACTCAATCGAATCAGTTTCGATTTTATTTTAAATAGTTAGATTTAAAATATTTGAATGCATGTTTGAATGATGATTGATATCTATTGATTGTTAAAATAGACATTATACGCCGTTAGTAAGCGGATGTTATTTAATAAAAACATATACCGCGAATATTTCATAAACAGTGAAATTGGTATTATATATAATAGCAATATATATATATTGGCATATGTATATATTGGAGTTATTGATTTTCTGCATTTTTTGTTTAGCGGATGAGACCCTATTGCGCCGTTATTAAGAGGATAATATTTATTAAAAACATATACCGCGATAATTTCGTACTGGAGCGAAATTGGTATTGTGCTAATGTTTTTGGATGCAGGAAAACAGGTTGGAGGGATCCAACTGGATTCCTCAACAGTTTTTATTTGATTTCAGATATTTTGATATTTGATGGATTTTCATATTGATATATGATATCGTTGTAGTCGTGATTGACTATTTGGTGTGTAGCATCATTGGACCAAATTTTGGGATTTTAAAATGATTTTAAAGTGATTTTAGAAAGTATACGTTTTATAAAATAATTTTGGAATTGATCCATTTTAAATAAATAAACGTTATAATTTTAATGTTATAAAAATTATGATTTTTGAGAAATATAGTTAAAAACTGATTTTTGAGAATACGATGCTATTGAGTTTATAAAATAGTTTAATCGAGATATTTTAGAATTATTGTGAAAAGTTTAAATATAGGATTTATAAAATTTAATTATTTTATGAATCAAAATGGTGAAATAATAAAGGAGATTAAAGAAGTTTTAAAAGAATAATATAAATTGAATTATATTAAGAGATTTATAAATGGATATTTATAAATTAAAATGTTGACATTATAAAGCGAGTTTTTATAAGTGTTTGAATGAAGTGGAAATGAATTTCATAAATGAATGAAATTTATGGAATTATAAACTGTGAAGTTATAAATGAAATTTAAAAATAGTAAGAATTATAAATTTGTGAAGTTATTTGAAGAATAGATTTGGTTAAATAAATGAATCTTATAAGTTATAAGATTTATGGTTTGGAAAGTCTTTAGAGGAACGATTTTGTAAAATAATCGTTTTATAAGTATTCAACTTATAATATGAACTTTTAGTTTATAATTGAGTTATAAACTGGAATAGGTTAATAAAAGAATTTATAAAAAGGAAGTTTTTATAAATAAATAGAAATGGAATTTATAAACGTTGTTTTATAAATTCGCAAATGACTTATTTTGATAAGTAAATTGTTGAAACCTATTAATGGAGTTATATTCACGTTTTTGAATAGTGAATAATTCTTTTAAATAAAATGTATAAAAGGATGAAATGTGTTAACGTAGTATATTCACGTTTTTGAATAGTGAATAAGATGTTAAAGAAATTGTTTTGAATGTGATATTTTAAATAGAATTAAAACGATCTAACGATGTTTTAAAATGTGTTGAGATTCGAAACCATAGATTTCAACATTTATTGTTGAAATAGACGTTTTCGAGAAATAGAAGGAGATGATGGACTATAACACTGTTGTTATAGTAAATGATTTCCGAAAGGAAATGTTTTGTATAGTATTGGGATTTATATATCTATTTAATTTCGAATCCCTATACTAGTGAATTTGGGTTGTCGTAACGATGTTTTACGTAACATTCGTTTTGGCCCAAATAAATATGTTTAAGATAATGATTTCCTTAAAAAATGAAATATATACTTAATTTCGATTGAAGTATATTGAATATTTTCTAAGTGCTGAAAATAAATAAAATTTGTGAATTACTTATGAATAAATAAGTACGGAAATGTTTTCCAATATAAGGTGAATATTTTGAGAATTTATCTTTTTGAAGATAAATTGAAATGGATAATTGAAACATATATGCATGAATATTTTGGAATGTAAATTCAATATGGAATTTATAAAAGAAAGTGGAATCTGTTTAAAAATAAATATTGATTTATTTTTGAAGTGTGAAATTATATATCTAGTGAAGATATTTTGGAAAATTATTTGGAAACTGGTGATGTGTGCATATCCATTTATAGTTCAATAACCGACTATCAATATTTACCTTTAAATAGGTATTTGTTGTGATTTGTTTGAATGTGAATGCTACACTTATTTTTGAATAAGCGCTCACTATTCGGGTTAACCGGGAAAGGACCATGGGGTCGTATAACCCATTCCGAATATGTGATACGTCTTATGATAGCATTGAAGATCGGTGTTGAAGACCCGGTATTTGCGAGAGCGATAGGATGACCTGTCGATTGTCTCTGCACTGAGTTGCAGCGGTATAGAGACTCCCTAAGTGATGGGAAATCCGATAAGGATTGTGAATATCCAGATTGCAAGGACTTCTTTGTAAGTGCCTTCGGTTTTGTTCGATCCCGGAACAAACTTGTATGGATTGTATGTCTGACATTACAAGTTGAGATATAAAGCCGATTTCTTTCAAATATATTTCTGTTGGTGGCGAAGAATTTATTCTTTAGCTTAACACCCTTCTCTGAGACGTACGAGCTCAGAGGTTATATAGTTGAAGTTATCAGCGATATATTCCCAATTTGGTAATGTGACATGCTGAGTGTTGCTGTAAATGATCATTGTGTTGATTATTGTGATAGGATCGTTTATTTGATCGTCTATCTTGGTGATCATTGTGTTGATCATTTGTTGACCCAAAGCATGGCTTTTGTATAAAGTATGTTTTTGTGGACGTGACTTCGTCGAGCCTCACACCCCGAAATGGTCAAAACAGGAAAGATGCGGCAAGGTTATGAGGGGTAGCTCCCTTTAGGGTATGTACATTTCCTTCTGGATAGAGGTGGTATCATGGTATGGAGCCCAGATATTTAACCTATGTGGTTACTGCGAATTTATTACTTTGTGGTTGTTGGTTATCGGGATCCCGTGAGAAAGCTCGTTTACGATCGGGGAATGGCGTGCTCGTGTCAGTAGTTACCCAGTTAGGGGTAACCCGGCCTTGTGTTGGCAGAGTTTCGGTTTGGTTC
This sequence comes from Allium cepa, assembly GCA_030765085.1. Lineage (NCBI taxonomy): Eukaryota > Viridiplantae > Streptophyta > Magnoliopsida > Asparagales > Amaryllidaceae > Allium > Allium cepa. The sequence continues at coordinate 864,270,293 of CM060943.1, read as the reverse complement.
TCGGGGATGTCTTTCCAGAGGCATTCTCATGTGGCAATGGGAAGTTCCTTGGCCTGACCATTTGTTGGAAATCCAAAGAAACAATACGAAACTTGTACGGTATTAGTTGTAGAACCTATCATTCACTTATGGTGTCGCAACACTGTTTGGATGGTAGCTATAGTAGGCATAGTTCGAAATGTCTATGTTGGCTAAGATTTATATTCTACTTTCGAAATGAATTTTCCCTACACTATGCACTAGTAATAATATCAAATGTTATTTTAAATGCGTATCAAGCATCTTTGACTATCATAAGGAGAAATCTCCTCCGATTCTGCGTTTGCATTGTGTGTGTGTGCGGGAGGCCTTATGGTAGTCTCATTTTTAAAAGCATTGCGAATTGAAATAAAAATATTCCTCTATTTTGATTTTCAAAGATAAATAAACTGTTTTGAGTTCTCACACCAGTCTTGTTAAGCTTTGGGCTATGTGATGGGGGGTTCTCGCTTCGCGGTTAGGTGGCGAACGGGAGACTCTTACTCCCACACATCCTCTTTTAGGGGGTTGGTTTGGTGTAACCTGAGACAGTCGAGAGGCTGGCCGTAAAAGCAAGTTTGGGATACCAGTTGTTGCCATGGTGGGGCTGGGATGGTTGAAAAGCCTACCGGTTGTGACTGCTGTCGAGGGTTGAAAAGCCTAGATCTGACAATGTGGTATCGGAGCTTATGGTTAAGCGAGAACCATGGTTCTGTTGGGTATTACTCATTAAAGATAGAGTCAGTAGTACTCTAGAATGAATTTGAGAGTAATAATAGCTATGAGAGCGTATTTGTTAGTGAATATAAAAATTGTTTTATATTGTGATGGTTGGTTTGTTGAGTGGTATATAGATTCTGGTTAATACGAGTAATTAACGTTGTTGATAGGGATCTCTAAACACTTGTACAGAGCAATTCGACACAGTATTGTTTTAAAATTTGGTAAATAAAATAATTTTACCTTGAGTATATTTTGTATATAAAGGAATAATTTTTCAGAATTATTAAAGTGTATATAAGTTGATTGTTTAGTTGTTTGAATAATCTAAATAAAGGAATTGTATAAGCAAAAAAAAAGAATTATAAGAATTGAATTATAATTAAAGTGATTTACAATTGTGAAATAAACTTATATATATAAGAAGTGAAACTATATGGATATATTTAGGAATTTAAGTTATGTAAAAACAAGTGATGTTTATAAATGGAATATAACTTAAGTGATATTGAATGAAGTTGATATTAGTATCAAAGTAAAATAATAAAGTTAAGAGATAAATTGAAAAGGAATATTGAATATGAATTAAGTTGATATGAAATAATGAATATAAGTGTTAATTCATTAAAATCTAATGTTATTGGAAGTTGAATAAAAATCAATTAATTAAACCAATTGTAAGCAAAGTAATTTGGTTGAAATAAATATACATCGGTTGTTATATGGTTGCTAGTTGATTGATTGTATATAATTCATTAAATTAATGAAATTGGAAGCTAAAGTAATTGAAATTCAATTGGAAGTTAAGTGAATCTTAAATAAAATTGAATTTGATTTGGAAGTGAACCAACTTGAATATGAATTCGTGAATGTAAGTTAATTGAAAATGAATGTTAGTAAGAACATCCACTGTTAATGAATCAAATGTGATTAAATTGAAAACCAATTCATTAATATTAATGAGAATATGAATGAATATTTATTGGTTATGGATTATAGTTGGTTGATGTTTGCATTTGTTGCTTTTGTTTCAGTTGCTATATGTTGTATATCGATACTATTATCTATATGCATGTTTCTCATGTTGTTTCTTGAGTGATTAGTAGGTGCGGATCGCGTTTGCTTCGCATTTGGAGCTCGCTTTCGCGCTATATTAGCCGTATATGCTTGCTAATAAAATATAAGGTACATATCTCGGATTACATACCGTACTTTTACACTTTTTTCCCTGCGGGATGCCTCATTACTTGATGAGATGTATATTTGTGATATATATACTGTCATTTTTTTTCGGATCGAGCCGCGCAAAGGAGACTATGGCGAATTTTTCCGGAAATTTAAGGCGTTAGAAAATTTTTGAGACAATTGGAAAATTTTGAAAACTTAAACTTTGATTTGGAGTTGAAAGTTAAACAATAGTAATTGTTTTTGAAAAGATAACTAAGTATGATTTGAAAACTTAGTAAGTTATTGTAAGAAGTTTGACTATGGATTTTGGAAAATTAATAGCTTCTGTAATTTTTCTTACTTGTAATTTCGAGGACGAAATTCTTTTAAGGGGGGAAGATTGTAACGACCCAGAATTTTTATTAATTAAAATTTGAATATTTAATTTATTTTAAATATTAATAAGTGAATTTATAAGTCGAATAAATTTTTATTTGAATTATTGGATTTAATTGGATAATTAAATCGATAATTTAATATGTTAAATTATGGAAATAATTGAAAAATTGAGTTAAATATGATTGAAAATGATTTGTAAAATTTTATTTTATCATGTTGAAGTTAGAAGGATATTTTAGAACTTTTAAAATCGAATTAAAAGTTTATTTGTGAAAATTGAATATTTTAATATTAAAATCGACTAGTGAAAATAGCCAATTTTTGAACAGTCTCAAAATTGAACGAAACCAGTTTCATTGGATCCGTAATAGTTAGTTATTACCAGATTTCAAATTTCGTGTCAATCGGAGCTATCGTTTGAGCGTGGCAGCTCGAAACGCATCGATTTATTTTTAATTTTAATTTGGCGAGTTAAAATAGCCATTTTTCAAAAAGTCTCGGATTTCGACGAAACCAGTTTCATCGGATCCGTAATGTGATATTTTTGTAAGGTTTCAAATTTCGTATCAATTGGATTTACCGTTTGTCCGGTACAAATTAAAACGCCTAGAAATCGGTTTAATTTAAATTGAGCGTTTATAGCCATAACTCGCACAGATGTCCGAATTAGCTTCCGAAACCTGTTCCATTGTGTCCGGAACGCGGGATAAAAACTAGGAACGTCAGTTTCGGCGCGTAAATCGGAGTTTGGAATTCCTGGATGAATAGTGTCGATCGATTTCCCTATAAATAGACCAAAGCCTTCATAATTTTAGAAAAAAAAAAAAAAACCTAATCTAAACCCTAGCCGCCACCCTCCCCATGAACGGCTAGAAAACTCCCAACTTCCTCCCTCGATTACTCCAAATCCGTCGACAATTAGCCTTAGGTTTCAACTAGAGAATTGAAGAGGACATCAAGATCTACAAGTTCAACGGTGGAGATCGTGTTTGGAGCGACGATGGGGGAGATATGGAGCCGCGTGCGTGGACTGTTCATGGACGTGCGCGCGCATCATGAGGTGACCGAACTTCAGGTGGTTGGTGGTGGAGGTAGCTCTCGCGAAGGGCTTCGACATGGCAGTGGTTTGATGAAGTATAGTCGAGTGATGTGGATGCAAATTGAAACCCTAGTTCTAAGGGGATGGGTTCTTATGCGTGTTTAGTATCTGTAGCTTGCGTGAGGGAGGGAAGATGGGATACACGGCCTGATGTTGAGCAGTGCAAATCCAAGGGCCCAGGTTGCTTAGGTTTAAAATTAATTAGATTTAGTTGTAAATTTAGTTATAAAATCGTGTGCAAACTTATAAAATTCATAACTTTTTCATACGAGGTCGAAAACGCGCGAAACCAGTTGCGTTGGAATCGTATGGACGAGCACTACGCGATGAAATTGGATTGGAGTCGTTTGGAGTTAGTGAGAATTTTGGGTAAAATTAAACGTCCGTTTAATTTTATTCGAAATAAATCGCTAAAACGGAATTTAAAATCAAGGTGAGAATTTCTCACTCAATCGAATCAGTTTCGATTTTATTTTAAATAGTTAGATTTAAAATATTTGATTGCATGTTTGAATGATGATTGATATCTATTGATTGTTAAAGTAGACATTATACGCCGTTAGTAAGCGGATGTTATTTAATAAAAACATATACCGCGAATATTTCATAAACAGTGAAATTGGTATTATATATAATAGCAATATATATATATTGGCATATGTATATATTGGAGTTATTGATTTTCCGCATTTTTTGTTTAGCGGATGAGACCCTATTGCGCCGTTATTAAGAGGATAATATTTATTAAAAACATATACCGCGATAATTTCGTACTGAAGCGAAATTGGTATTGTGCTAATGTTTTTGGATGCAGGAAAACAGGTTGGAGGGATCCAACTGGATTCCTCAACAGTTTTTATTTGATTTCAGATATTTTGATATTTGATGGATTTTCATATTGATATATGATATCGTTGTAGTCGTGATTGACTATTTGGTGTGTAGCATCATTGGACCAAATTTTGGGATTTTAAAATGATTTTAAAGTGATTTTAGAAAGTATACGTTTTATAAAATAATTTTGGAATTGATCCATTTTAAATAAATAAACGTTATAATTTTTAATGTTATAAAAATTATGATTTTTGAGAAATATAGTTAAAAACTGATTTTTGAGAATACGATGCTATTGAGTTTATAAAATAGTTTAATCGAGATATTTTAGAATTATTGTGAAAAGTTTAAATATAGGATTTATAAAATTTAATTATTTTATGAATCAAAATGGTGAAATAATAAAGGAGATTAAAGAAGTTTTAAAAGAATAATATAAATTGAATTATATTAAGAGATTTATAAATGGATATTTATAAATTAAAATGTTGACATTATAAAGCGAGTTTTTATAAGTGTTTGAATGAAGTGGAAATGAATTTCATAAATGAATGAAATTTATGGAATTATAAACTGTGAAGTTATAAATGAAATTTAAAAATAGTAAGAATTATAAATTTGTGAAGTTATTTGAAGAATAGATTTGGTTAAATAAATGAATCTTATAAGTTATAAGATTTATGGTTTGGAAAGTCTTTAGAGGAACGATTTTGTAAAATAATCGTTTTATAAGTATTCAACTTATAATATGAACTTTTAGTTTATAATTGAGTTATAAACTGGAATAGGTTAATAAAAGAATTTATAAAAAGGAAGTTTTTATAAATAAATAGAAATGGAATTTATAAACGTTGTTTTATAAATTCGCAAATGACTTATTTTGATAAGTAAATTGTTGAAACCTATTAATGGAGTTATATTCACGTTTTTGAATGGTGAATAATTCTTTTAAATAAAATGTATAAAAGGATGAAATGTGTTAACGTAGTATATTCACGTTTTTGAATAGTGAATAAGATGTTAAAGAAATTGTTTTGAATGTGATATTTTAAATAGAATTAAAATGATCTAACGATGTTTTAAAATGTGTTGAGATTCGAAACCATAGATTTCAACATTTATTGTTGAAATAGACGTTTTCGAGAAATAGAAGGAGATGATGGACTATAACACTGTTGTTATAGTAAATGATTTCCGAAAGGAAATGTTTTGTATAGTATTGGGATTTATATATCTATTTAATTTCGAATCCCTATACTAGTGAATTTGGGTTGTCGTAACGATGTTTTACGTAACATTCGTTTTGGCCCAAATAAATATGTTTAAGAGAATGATTTCCTTAAAAAATGAAATATATACTTAATTCCGATTGAAGTATATTGAATATTTTCTAAGTGCTGAAAATAAATAAAATTTGTGAATTACTTATGAATAAATAAGTACGGAAATGTTTTCCAATATAAGGTGAATATTTTGAGAATTTATCTTTCTGAAGATAAATTGAAATGGATAATTGAAACATATATGCATGAATATTTTGGAATGTAAATTCAATATGGAATTTATAAAAGAAAGTGGAATCTGTTTAAAAATAAATATTGATTTATTTTTGAAGTGTGAAATTATATATCTAGTGAAGATATTTTGGAAAATTATTTGGAAACTGGTGATGTGTGCATATCCATTTATAGTTCAATAACCGACTATCAATATTTACCTTTAAATAGGTATTTGTTGTGATTTGTTTGAATGTGAATGCTACACTTATTTTTGAATAAGCGCTCACTATTCGGGTTAACCGGGAAAGGACCATGGGGTCGTATAACCCATTCCGAATATGTGATACGTCTTATGATAGCATTGAAGATCGGTGTTGAAGACCCGGTATTTGCGAGAGCGATAGGATGACCTGTCGATTGTCTCTGCACTGAGTTGCAGCGGTATAGAGACTCCCTAAGTGATGGGAAATCCGATAAGGATTGTGAATATCCGGATTGCAAGGACTTCTTTGTAAGTGCCTTCGGTTTTGTTCGATCCCGGAACAAACTTGTATGGATTGTATGTCTGACATTACAAGTTGAGATATAAAGCCGATTTCTTTCAAATATATTTCTGTTGGTGGCGAAGAATTTATTCTTTAGCTTAACACCCTTCTCTGAGACGTACGAGCTCAGAGGTTATATAGTTGAAGTTATCAGCGATATATTCCCAATTTGGTAATGTGACATGCTGAGTGTTGCTGTAAATGATCATTGTGTTGATTATTGTGATAGGATCGTTTATTTGATCGTCTATCTTGGTGATCATTGTGTTGATCATTTGTTGACCCAAAGCATGGCTTTTGTATAAAGTATGTTTTTGTGGACGTGACTTCGTCGAGCCTCACACCCCGAAATGGTCAAAACAGGAAAGATGCGGCAAGGTTATGAGGGGTAGCTCCCTTTAGGGTATGTACATTTCCTTCTGGATAGAGGTGGTATCATGGTATGGAGCCCAGATATTTAACCTATGTGGTTACTGCGAATTTATTACTTTGTGGTTGTTGGTTATCGGGATCCCGTGAGAAAGGTCGTTTACGATCGGGGAATGGCGTGCTCGTGTCAGTAGTTACCCAGTTAGGGGTAACCCGGCCTTGTGTTGGCAGAGTTCCGGTTTGGTTCTCGGGGATGTCTTTCCAGAGGCATTCTCATGTGGCAATGGGAAGTTCCTTGGCCTGACCATTTGTTGGAAATCCAAAGAAACAATACGAAACTTGTACGGTATTAGTTGTAGAACCTATCATTCACTTATGGTGTCGCAACACTGTTTGGATGGTAGCTATAGTAGGCATAGTTCGAAATGTCTATGTTGGCTAAGATTTATATTCTACTTTCGAAATGAATTTTCCCTACACTATGCACTAGTAATAATATCAAATGTTATTTTAAATGCGTATCAAGCATCTTTGACTATCATAAGGAGAAATCTCCTCCGATTCTGCGTTTGCATTGTGTGTGTGTGCGGGAGGCCTTATGGTAGTCTCATTTTTAAAAGCATTGCGAATTGAAATAAAAATATTCCTCTATTTTGATTTTTAAAGATAAATAAACTGTTTTGAGTTCTCACACCAGTCACATGACTGACTCGGAGTTTATTGTTTTCCTTCCTAAACTCTGGGTGCCCACCAATTTTCACACAGGCAGTCAAAAGTTAGGTTTATCAGGATATTCTGGAGTTGCTGGAGGCAAGCTGGATGGCGTGGCGTATTACTTATATAGTATTCCTTTTCCGCTGCACTGTTGTTGTTGTATGATGTTGTACACTCTGATGATATGATGTAATGAAATGTGATGTAATGTAATAACTGATATAGTTCTTTGTTTAAAGATTATTCATTTATTATTATATGTTGTTCCGCTGCGAATTGTGAGATTCTGTTGTTTTCTGTTCCGTTCTATGTTCTATTCTCTTTTTCTTCTACTTTAAAAAATTCTATTTTCCATTTTCTTATCTCATGTTTTCTCTCCTATCTTTTGTTCTCTATTTTCCTCTCTTCTTGTCTCTCTTTCTTCTCTTTTTTCTTTTTTTCAATTCTTTTTAAAAACCCTCAGTGTTCGGTTTTCCGTCGTTCGATTCCTCGGCAGTCGATAAAGTGAGTGTCGATGTCGAATTTTCGGAAGACGAAGAATCGTGTCCTGACATATGTTCTAAAAAGGTAACTCCTAGCCTCGAGCCTCATCAACTGGGAATGACTAAAAATCAAGGGTTATGCAGCAAGGCTAAGTGGGTAGCACCCATTAGGGAGAGGTCATCCCTGTCTATATGTCCCTTTTTATTTCGGCTTAGTGGACGGTTGCTGATCCCAACCACGGGGTGATCTTATCGGGATTATCCAGTAAGGGTTAGTCCTGGTCTTGTGTTACAGGGGATCGGGAGGGATCCTCGGTATGGTGATCCAGGCCACGTATTGTGACAGGTGGTACCCCAGTGCCTAGTCATTAGTTGGAAATCCATTCTCCCTACGAGCCCTTTACGGTTTTGATTGTAGAACCCACTTTGTGGCTAGTATGCTGAAATTTAATAAATGTAACAATTTCGGCTATTTTAATAAGTAATTGTATATAGAGCCTATTATAATATCAGAGGATTTTGGTATAAAAATGTTTTAGCTATTGTAGCGACCCGACATTCCATTCCCGGAAAATCGCATCACTAATTAAGAAAGAAAGGGATAGAAGAAGAAAAGAAAGAGAAGAAAATAAAACAACACATTAGAATCTCATAGCGGAACGATTTAAATATAATATAAACATATACATAGTATCATATACATCATAGCACACAACTATACAACTCAAATTTAGACAGTTATAACATTTCTGTCTAATACAATACAAGACATCATACAGAAAAAAACACAGCGAAAACTTTAACTATATATCTATACGCTGAAGCCTCCTGCTCCATAGCTCCTCCAGATTTCGTCAAGAGATACCCTGAATCACTTGACTACTCATATATAATATGAGTACCCAAGAGTTTAATAAAACAGAAAATAAACACTCGGGTCAGACAGGGGTCTGGTGTGAGTAAACAGTTTAAAATTGCTTAACTTTAGAAAAACCTTTAAAAGAAAAGGGAATCACGTAAGACTTCCCACACATAAACATGGAAAAGTTTTTACCTTACGCTAACCAAAACATTTGATAGGAAATCCAGTGATATTATAATAGTGTCTAAGGTTTTCAAGTAAATATGAAAATAGCCGAAATTGTTACATTCATTAAATTACAGCTACTAGCCACAAAAGTGGGTAATACAAACAAAACCATAGGGTCTCGTAGGGAAAATGGGTTTCCATCAATGGCAGGGCTACTGGGGTACCGCCCGTCACAGTACGTGGCCTAGATCACCGTACCGAGGATTACTCCCTTCATCCCCTGCAACACAAGACCGTAACCATTCCTTACTGAACAGTCCCGAACAAGACCACCCCGCAGTTGGCTGCAGTTCCAACTGCCCACACAGCCGAAATAAAAAGGAACATCTAGACAGGGATGTATCTCGCTCTCCAGTGGGAGCGACCCACGAAGCCTTGCTGCACCTCCCCTGTTTTAGCCATTCCCGGTTGATGAGGCTGCGATTACCTTTAGGACCAATTATCTTAGAATGCTCATCGTCCGCCTGACGATGTGTTGAAAGCATTCAATCCATACAAGTTCGTTACGGGTTCGAACGAAACCGAAGGCACTATCTCGTTACACTCATTTTGGAATCACCCTCAGAGTCAACAACCATAGCCCCTGCACTCTAAATCTCCATCTCGAATCTATAAGCACTATTCCGTCAAACTCATTACGGAATCACCCACAGAATTATACTGACGTATAGCCCTTACACCTCGAGTCTTCACTTGCCCCACTTGGATTAACGACCTAACGTTTAATTGGAATCGATGTGGTTTTCGGATATCCAAATATGGAGACCCGATCCCGGTCTCACCGAAACCAAACGCCGTTTTAATGTTCAAGTTGTACTTAAGGGATTTAAACAATAGATATTTCAGAAAATATCACATAACATAAATCGGTGTATCACAACACAGATAGATAATCATCTATTATCACATGCATCTATACATATCTCAAAACAACATATATATCACATTCAGATATAACATATTCACATCATTACATATCAATCAATGCCATCCAACAACCAATATTATTAACTCATCCAATGATATATACCATCCAATCATTAATCATTTATAAACAAGTTTGATTCAATCTTGATTAATTTAATTAATCCTTAAATTAAATTAATCCTTATTTAAACACTTGGATTATCTTCAATCCAACTTCTATTCATTAATTAATTACAAATTAATTAACTAACATCACTGAATTACCCAACTCAATAAATCTTTCCTGATTAATTATCACTTAATTACTTTAAGTAATTCTTACTTAATTACCATATTAATTAATCATCCTGATTAATTACTTCCAAAATATACTAAGTAATTAGCCCTTAATTACTTTCTAAATTAATCAACCTTGATTAATTATTCTTTAATTATCCTAATAATTATTCCTTAATTATCCTTTAAATTAATTGCACCTGATTAATCACTTTTAATTAATCACACTTGATTAATTACCTTTAATTAATCATAATTAATTATTTTTAATTAATCACCTTTGATTAATTACCTTTAATTACATTTAGTAATTATAAACTAATTATTCTTAAATTATTAATTAACAATTAATTAATTATTTACATTAATTAATGATTACTTCATTAATTAAAATCCTTCCTTAATTAATTACTTTAACAAGTAATTAATCACTTAATTAATTACTCTTAATACTTTTATTAATTAATCATTAATCAGATAATTTAAACCTTTAACCAATTATTATTTAATTCTTTAATTAATTCTTTAATTAATAACTAAAGTGATTAACTCTTAATCACATTTACTTAATTACTTTTAATACAGTAATTATCTTTATTTAATTACCTTTAGTAATTAACCACTTAATTACTTCACCAAGGAATTATATTAAATTAACTCATAAGTGATTATCTTAATTAATCACTAATTAATTACTTAATTAATTATTTAACTTAATCATTTAAATTTAATTAAATGATTCTTTAATTTACTATATTAAAAGATTCTTAATTAAGAAAACCACTATCTTAATTAAATCATTTATTAATCTATAACTCTTGATAACTAAAAATGGTTTAATTATCTTCACAAATTTATTTGTCTTTAATTAAATCAAATTCTAAATTACTCAAGATAATCTTTATTATAATTGATACCCAAATTTAAATCACTAAACTTTATTTGAAATAAAATATAGCATTTATAATTTAATTGTAATTAAACACATTTTAAATTGAACTTTTAAATCTTTAAAACCTTTCTAAAGTTCTTTAATAAAAATTTAATACAAACTTAGTTTCAAAATCCACTTATTTTATTTTTAAACTTTCATATTTATTATATATAAAACTTATTTAAACATAATTTTGAAACAAATCTAGTTTTATATATAAACTTATTTAACTTTTGTTTAAAACTTTAAATCATTTACAAATCATATTATCTTTGTTTTAATTTAGAAACCTTACTGTTAAATATTTTAAAACTTTTAAACTCAAACTTTAAACTGCAGAACCCACACAAAAACACGCTCATCTACCCGAGCAACCCACAAAAACTCACGCGTACGACCCCAAGTTTAGCCCGAGTAAACTACACCAAAACCCAGTGATCCCCGAGTTTCCCCTACTTACCCACTGCTTCGAGCCAGAACGACGAAAACGCGATGGACGCTTCGAGTAAAACATCGAGTTCCCCCCTCTTCTCATTCCAGAACCCAACTACCTGATACCCCTTACACCGTGCAACGTGCACCGCTCCCCCTTTCACCAGCGATCACCTCCATGACGTCGCCCAGTCATCCTCGACCCCAACGTTGTAACGCGACACCCAGAAACTCAAATTCAAACGAAAATCAAAAAATCAACACTTGAACCCATCAACTTGAAACACAACAGCCAGAAATTTACCCACTGCCGACCATCCCCTTCACCGGAGGCCTCGCCACCATCACCGTAACTTCATCTCACTTCCCATCATCTCCCTAACCCCTCGCGATAGCCTCCAGATTACCCACGAAGTTGCGAAGTCAAGATGAACAGTGACACTAAGAACAGGAAGCAAAACCCTATTTACTCAATTCATGGTCAACTCGATCAACAATAAATTCAAATAGAATTTTTCTGATGATCCACAATCTATACTCCACCTTCATGATCAATGACGAAATCCAATTCGCCGTAGTTTGCCGAGATTCGAGCAATTTGCCCAAAACAGTAAAATCCTAAATTCTCACTAAAATCTAATCTAAAAATCATGATATGTTCAGTAAAAATCATGATTTACTATATGTAATCTAGTTATAAGATCAAAACTACAAATTTAATTCATAAAGTTTTTGACCCAAATTCCATTTAACTGTAAATTTAAAGATTTTAAGCTAATCTTTCATTTTCAAACCTATATCTATTTTTAGATAAAAAGTTACATCAATATAAACAACTTTTGTTTACATATTTTAAACAAAATCGAATTCAACAGGAAGTTATTGAATTTATTAAGAAATTGCACCCTGTTTTCATCACAAAGGACCTACATTCACACTCAACAGGAAATCAAACATCATATCCACACATGCATCAAATTTCAATTCAAATATTGCAGATATCATCAAGTTATTTATTCATAAAAACAGCTGAATCCCAGAATTAAAACTGTTTTTAAAAGTTACATTTACTCACCTGAAAATTTTCAGAAGACAGAACTGCACTTTCTTTTAAATTCATCTGCATTTTTTTTCCAGGCTTCCAAAATTCATATGTATGCTTCTGAATTCCATCTGCATGTTGATTAATCCTTCTGAATTGCTTGTTTGATGTTTTACTTGCAGTTGATTTCTGAGTTGGTTGATAATTTTGATGGTGATCTTGCATTTGCATTTTCCAGATTTACAGTTTTCTGCATTTGTTTCTTTTCAGATCTTTGTTTTTGATTTGCATTTTTTTTTCTTTTCAGATTTGTATTATTTTTGTTGTAGAAGAGAGCAAAGGAATCCTTTTTTAGCTGAAGAAAAACTTTTGTTTTATATTTACAAGTTTAAATTTTGAATTATATTTACAAGAGAATGCCATTTGTCACAATGAAACTCTAATTTACTTACACCTATGCAAATAAGATTACAAATGTTTTAACATACATTTATATACTTACATGTGGTTTTATAAGTGTTATTAAATTTTCCTTTAAATGTTATTTTATCTTAAATAATTTATTTTAAGCTTATATAAATATTTATGAAACGTTTACATGATTATAAGATGTATTTATTTTATAATAATAAGCTTTGGATTTCAATACATATATAAAAGTGAATTCATGTTAGCAATTATAACTTTATTTATGCATTTGGATTAAATTGTAATGGTATTATATAATAAAACTTGAGAAATTGATTTTAACTCTTTATAAAAAAAATTAAAACAATTTTATCTTATTAAAAACAAAAGCTAAAATATATGTTTATACAATAAGAAATTAACTTTATTATTTAAAATTTAAATTTCAAATATCATTTCAAAGACATTAAATCAAATTATCATTTCAAATTTCAAAACTATATATATATCTAAATAAAATTTGGAAATACTTATTAAACTAAAATTAATAAAATTCCTATTTAAAACATATATATTTAAATATATACACATTTCAAATAGTAACAACCAACGTTAAATTTTGAAATTTACTATATTAAATTTTAAAACAAATCTAAAATCACAATATATACATTTATATATATTACAATTTGAATATAAAATTTTATTACATTAAAACTTCTTATTTATCAAAATAAAAATTTCCAAATCAAATTACTATAAACTTCAAAAGAATTTAATCTTGCCTATTCATATTGTTAAGAAAAATATTAATAGATATTAACAAATTATTATCATCAATCTTTAAAATAAATTTAGCTTGTCAATTTATAATATAAAATGATCAAATCAATTTAATTATTATCAAAGATTATTAAATTGATATTGCTCAAAATTCCGGGTCGTCACATTCCTCCCCCCTTAAAAGAATTTCGCCCCCGAAATTTAAAAGCAAAGATAATTTAATAACCCGGCTAAAGAATTTAATTTTAAATTAGCTATCACACAATCAATCATAGCAACCAATTCAACCAAATAATTTTATCTATCCAGAAAAATTCTGAATAGAACTCCCTAATATTATCTAGAGTTTCCAGATACCTATACTGTAATACTCGCTCTACAGAATCTTAATTACCTACACTATCAAAACAAAGAACTCCCTCATCTGATCCTACAACTCTAAACAAGATATCAGACTAAACTCAAAACCAACTCAACTACCAGATCCTTCTGAACTGCTCATTCTATTACTCGAAGAATCATACATATATTCCTCAGAGATATGTGAAATATAATGAATTTCAGTTATCCGAACTGGCAATCCAATCCTGTAGATCAAAATCTAATCTCTAGAGAACACATGAAAACTCCAAATACCTCCAGAGCAAACTCTCCAGTTTTACCCATTCTTATATCTCCTTTGATTGGATAAAACTAAAACAATATCCAAACTCTAACTGCACATTCCAAATCTCCTCAATTCTTAACTGCATAACCCTTCAGATGCTCTGAGTCACCTTCAATATTCCTGATCAGCCTAACCCTTGCTGATTGCTTCAAGAAACAACAGCACCAACTCAAACTAAATCTCCAGATCCTACTCAACAAAATGGCTTTCCAAAATAATAATTTGCTGAAATCCAAAAACACAACTCTATACCACAAGCATCAATGGACTTCAAACCTAAATCTCATATCTGAATAACCAAACAGTTGCACTTGACCACCTTTCCTTCAAATCCAGAAAATTTCTTCATACTTGAATTTCCTGTAGAAATTTCTTTACTACAACTCCTGGTTGCTCCCATACCAGAATAACTGCCAACTCGCTTCCGCTGCACAACTCTGATCTAGAGTAGATAAGAATGCTATCGAAGAACATAAGCAAAATCTTTCACCATACACAGTTCATCCGACTCATAAAAATCTTAGTGGCCATTCCACTTGGTCAAAACATCTCAACAGAATCTTAACTTAGAATAAGATGATCAATCCCTCTCCAAAGAATCCTGAGCTGCCTCACCAAATTCTTCTCACTCTAAGAGTCATCCCACTATATGGTTGAATCATCAAAATTACTCCTGAATTTCAAGTTGATAAGAAAACTCAATCTTCGATTCGGGTCAACTTCTGATTTTCTCAAAAACAACTAGAAAATCTCCGACTACTTCCATAGCCTTTCCCTCCATGAGAGATGCCTCAATCTCAAACCAAAGAATACTCAAAGATTTCCCAACTAATTGCAAGTCACTTTTGCGATCCCACTCAGTTCCGATTCTAAAGAACTGTCTCCCCAACTAGAACAGCTTTTTCCTATCAAGATAAATCTTACCAGAATGGCTTATCTACCATAAAATGATAGATCACTTCCAACAGATATCTCGCTCTACTGAGCCTTCCAAAGAAAAGAATAAGCCTTCACCATCTGCCTGGTCTGCTGATAGAAGAATCCCAAAGATTACCGAATCATCGAAGAAATAGATCCATGCTGCTACTTCCAAACTTCACTCTAATGATACAGCTAAACCACAAGATCTTCCTTAACCACCAATTCCTGAAATTCAAAACTATCACCTAATTCCATTAAAAATCCATGAGACGAGTAGGCATCTTCTCAAGAAACTCGTCTCCAAATCAAACACCAACCACTTATCTTCTTATAAGGAAAACAAATGAGACCATGTCCGAAGTGAGGTAACTCATCGACCTTAGTCTCCTACTTCAATAAAGATAAGACACCCTTACTTGAGATCCAGAGAATCTCTAAACATTCGAATCTTCATTGCAGTAGACATCAATGCTCTTACAACACCATCTAAAACTGGCCCAAAAAAAACAACTTCAGAACCATCAATGAAAACTGCATCCCATCTTACAGCTATTCCTTCTTGAAGCTATCAAGATACCACCACCTGCTTCTCCTTAGCGGACAACTCAACTTTTAGAAATCCCTGCTCACTCGAGAGCAAATCAACCTCACACTTCAAGAATATACTCCAATTCTTGAAAAAGACTTCCTCTGGACTCAAAGAAATCCTTTCACCAATCTACATAACTTATTCGAGACGGTAATAGGTCTACAATCTCGACAGATCCACTTCCAACCACAACATATAAGCCTTAACCATTAGAGGTAGTTGTGTTCCATACACTCCTACCTTATCTACCTTTATAACCTATGTTGGAAAATCCGAACAGATAACCCAACCGATTAGGTAGTTATATAAATATATATATATATATATATATATATATATATAAATTACAAGTACGCTCTCTCAAGATAGACACTACTCCAGAGCCTAGGTATTCACTTAACCTAATGCTCTGATACCAACTGTAGCGACCCGACTTTCCATTCCCGGAAAATCGCATCACTAATTAAGAAAGAAAGGGATAGAAGAAGAAAAGAAAGCGAAGAAAAGAAAACAACACATTAGAATCTCACAGCGGAACGATTTAAATATAATATAGAACATATACATAGTATCATATACATCAGAGCACATAACTATACAACTCAAATTTAGACAGTTATAACATTTCTGTCTAATACAATACAAGACATCATACAGAAAAACACACAGCGGAAACTTTAACTATATATCTATACGCTGAACCTCCTGCTCCATAGCTCCTTCAGATTTCGTTAAGAGATACCCTGAATCACTTGACTACTCATATATAATATGAGTACCCAAGAGTTTAATAAAACAGAAAATAAACACTCGGGTCAGACAGGGGTCTGGTGTGAGTAAACGGTTTAAAATTGCTTAACTTTAGAAAAACCTTTGAAAGAAAAGGGTATCACGTAAGACTTCCCACACATAAACATGGAAAAGTTTTTACCTTATGCTAACCAAAACATTTGATAGGAAATCCAGTGATATTATAATAGTGTCTAGGGTTTTCAAGTAAATATGAAAATAGCCGAAATTGTTACATTCATTAAATTCCAGCTACTAGCCACAAAAGTGGGTAATACAAACAAAACCGTAGGGTCTCGTAGGGAAAATGGGTTTCCATCAATGGCAGGGCTACTGGGGTACCGCCCGTCACAGTACGTGGCCTAGATCACCGAACCGAGGATTACTCCCTTCATCCCCTGCAACACAAGACCGTAACCATTCCTTACTGAACAGTCCCGAACAAGACCACCCCGCAGTTGGCTGCAGTTCCAACTGCCCACACAGCCGAAATAAAAAGGAACATCTAGACAGGGATGTATCTCGCTCTCCAGTGGGAGCGACCCACGAAGCCTTGCTGCACCTCCCCTGTTTTAGCCATTCCCGGTTGATGAGGCTTGAGGCTGCGATTACCTTTAGGACCAATTATCTTAGAATGCTCATCGTCCTCCTGACGATGTGCTGAAAGCATTCAATCCATACAAGTTCGTTTCGGGTTCGAACGAAACCGAAGGCACTATCTCGTTACACTCATTTTGGAATCACCCTCAGAGTCAACGACCATAGCCCTTGCACTCTAAATCTCCATCTCGAATCTATAAGCACCATTTCGTCAAACTCATTACGGAATCACCCACAGAGTTATACTGACGTATAGCCCTTACACCTCGAGTCTTCACTTGCTCCACTTGGATTAACGACCTTACGTTTAATTGGAATCGATGTGGTTTTCGGATATCCAAATATGGAGACCCGATCCCGTTCTCACCGAAACCAAACGCCATTTTAATGTCCAAGTTATACTTAAGGGATTTAAACAATAGATATTTCAGAAAATATCACATAACATAAATAGGTGTATCACAACACAGATAGATAATCATCTATTATCATGCATCTATACATATCTCAAAACAACATATATATCCCATTCAGATATAACATATTCATATCATTACATATCAATCAATGTCATCCAACAACCAATATTATTAACTCATCCAATGATATATATCATCCAATCATTAATCATTTATAAACAAGTTTGATTCAATCTTGATTAATTTAATTAATCCTTAAATTAAATTAATCCTTACTTAAACACTTGGATTATCTTCAATCCAACTTCTATTCATTAATTAATTACAAATTAATTAACTAACATCACTTAATTACCCAACTCAATTAATCTTTCCTGATTAATTATCACTTAACTACTTTAAGTAATTCTTACTTAATTACCATATTAATTAATCATCCTGATTAATTACTTCCAAAATATACTAAGTAATTAGCCCTTAATTACTTTCTAAATTAATCAACCTTGATTAATTATTCTTTAATTATCCTAATAATTATTCCTTAATTATCCTTTAAATTAATTGCACCTGATTAATCACTTTTAATTAATCACACTTGATTAATTACTTTTAATTAATCATATTTAATTATTTTTAATTAATCACCTTTGATTAATTACCTTTAATTACATTTAGTAATTATAAACTAATTATTCTTAAATTATTAATTAACAATTAATTAATTATTTACATTAATTAACGATTACTTCATTAATTAAAATCCTTCCTTAATTAATTACTTTAACAAGTAATTAATCACTTAATTAATTACTCTTAATACTTTTATTAATTAATCATTAATCAGATAATTTAAACCTTTAACCAATTATTAATTAATTCTTTAATTAATTCTTTAATTAATAACTAAAGTGATTAACCCTTAATCACATTTACTTAATTACTTTTAATATAGTAATTATCTTTATTTAATTACCTTTAGTAATTAACCACTTAATTACTTCACCAAGGAATTATATTAAATTAACTCATAAGTGATTATCTTAATTAATCACTAATTAATTACTTAATTAATTGTTTAAATTAATCATTTAAATTTAATTAAATGATTCTTTAATTTACTATGTTAAAAGATTCTTAATTAAGAAAACCACTATCTTAATTAAATCATTTATTAACCCATAACTCTTGATAATTAAAAATGATTTAATTATCTTCACAAATTTATTTGTCTTTAATTAAATCAAATTCTAAATTACTCAAGATAATCTTTATTATAATTGATTACCCAAATTTAAATCATTAAACTTTATTTGAAATAAAATATAACATTTATAATTTAATTGTAATTAAACACATTTTAAATTGAACTTTTAAATCTTTAAAACCTTTCTAAAGTTCTTTAATAAAAATTTAATACAAACTTAGTTTCAAAATCCACTTATTTTATTTTAAAACTTTCATATTTATTATATATAAAACTTGTTTAAACATAATTTTGAAACAAATCTAGTTTTATATATAAACTTATTTAACTTTTGTTTAAAACTTTAAATCATTAACAAATCATATTATCTTTTTTTAAATTTAGAAACCTTACAGTTAAATATTTTAAAACTTATAAACTCAAACTTTAAACTGCAGAACCCACACAAAAACACGCTCATCAACCCGAGCAACCCACAAAAACTCACGCGTACGACCCCAAGTTTAGCCCGAGTAAACTACACCAAAACCCAGTGATCCCCGAGTTTCCCCTACCTACCCACTGCTTCGAGCTAGAACGACGAAAACGCGATGGAGGCTTCGAGTAAAACATCGAGTTTCCTTCCTCTTCTCATTCCAAAACCCAACTACCTGATACCCCTTGCACCGTGCAACGTGCACCGCTCCCCCTTTCACTAGCGATCACCTCCATGACGTCGCCCAGTCATCCTCGACCCCAACGTTGTAACGCGACACCCAGAAACTCAAATTCAAACGAAAATCAAAAAATCAACACTTGAACCCATCAGCTCGAAACACAACAGCCAGAAATTTACCCACTGCCGACCATCCCCTTCACCGGAGACCTCGCCACCATCACCGTAACTTCATCTCACTTCCCATCATCTCCCTAACCCCTCGCGATAGCCTCCAGATTACCCACGAAGTTGCGAAGTCAAGATGAACAGTGACAGTAAGAACAGGAAGCAAAACCCTATTTACTCAATTCATGGTCAACTCGATCGACAATAAATTCAAATAGAATTTTTCTGATGATCCACAATCTATACTCCACCTTCATGATCAATGACGAAATCCAATTCGCCGTAGTTTGCCGAGATTCGAGCAATTTGCCCAAAACAGAAAAATCCTAAATTCTCACTAAAAACTAATCTAAAAAACATGATATGTTCAGTAAAAATCATGATTTACTATATGTAATCTAGTTATAAGATCAAAACTACAAATTTAATTCATAAAATTTTTGACCCAAATTCCATTTAACTGTAAATTTAAAGATTTTAAGCTAATCTTTCATTTTCAAACCTATATCTATTTTTAGATAAAAAGTTACATGATTATAAACAACTTTTGTTTACATATTTTAAACAAAATCGAATTCAACAGGAAGTTATTGAATTTATTAAGAAATTGCACCCTGTTTTCATCACACAGGACCTACATTCACACTCAACAGGCAATCAAACATCATATCCACACATGCATCAAATTTCAATTCAAATATTGCAGATATCATCAAGTTATTTATTCATAAAAACAGTTGAATCCCAGAATTAAAACTGTTTTTAAAAGTTCCATTTACTCACCTGAAAATTTTCAGAAGACAGAACTGCACTTGCTTTTAAATTCATCTGCATTTTTTTCCAGGCTTCCAAAATTCATATGTATGCTTTTGAATTCCATCTGCATGTTGATTAATCTTTTTGAATTGCTTGTTTGATGTTTTACTTGCAGTTGATTTCTGAGTTGGTTGATAATTTTGATGGTGATCTTGCATTTGCATTTTCCAGATTTACAGTTTTCTGCATTTGTTTCTTTTCAGATCTTTGTTTTTGATTTGCATTTTTTTTCTTTTCAGATTTGTATTAATTTTGTTGTAGAAGAGAGCAAAGGAATCCTTTTTAGCTGAAGAAAAACTTTTGTTTTATATTTACAAGTTTAAATTTTGAATTATATTTACAAGAGAATGCCATTTGTCACAATGAAACTCTAATTTACTTACACCTATGCAAATATGATTACAAGTGTTTTAACATACATTTATATACTTACATGTGGTTTTATAAGTGTTATTAAATTTTCCTTTAAATGTTATTTTATCTTAAATGATTTATTTTAAGCTTATATAAATATTTATGAAACGTTTACATGATTATAAGATGTATTTATTTTATAAGAATAAGCTTTGGATTTCAATACATATATAAAAGTGAATTCATGTTAGCAATTATAACTTTATTTATGCCTTTGGATTAAATTGTAATGGTATTATATAATAAAACTTGAGAAATTGATTTTAACTCTTTATAAAAAAAATTAAAACAATTTTATCTTATTGAAAACAAAAGCTAAAATATATGTTTATACAATAAGAAATTAACTTTATTATTTAAAATTTAAATTTCAAATATCATTTCAAAGACATTAAATCAAATTATCATTTCAAATTTCAAAACTATATATATATATATATCTAAATAAAATTTGGAAATACTTATTAAACTAAAATTAATAAAATTCCTATTTAAAACATATATATTTAAATATATACACATTTCAAATAGAAACAACCTAACATTAAATTTTGAAATTTACTATATTAAATTTTAAAACAAATATCAAATCACAATATATACATTTATATATATTACAATTTGAATATAAAATTTTATTACAATAAAACTTCTTATTTATCAAAATAAAAATTTCCAAATCAAATTACTATAAACATCAAAAGAATTTAATCTTGCTTATTTATATTGTTAAGAAAAATATTAATAGATATTAACAAATTATTATTATCAATCTTTAAAATAGATTTAACTTGTCAATTTATAATATAAAATGATCAAATCAATTTAATTATTATCAAAGATTATTAAATTGATATTGCTCAAAATTCCGGGTCGTCACAGCTATCGTAAGGTAAAAACCCGACATGTTTATTTGTGGCATGGTATTACGAGATGCTTTTGTTTCAGAGGATTTTCTAACTTTAATAATCAAGTTGAGTGTGTTTCTCACGCTGGTTTACCAGGCTGACCTAGGCTTGGTGTTTTTCCTATATGCTCGGGTCAGACCAAGCATGTGTACTCTGGGTTTAGCTGGAAGACTGGGAACTTCAGGAGAGGAGTTGGAATCTAGAAACGTATTCTCGTAGATGCTTATATTCAGTCAGTATTTGTTGTGTGATCATTGTTATAAGGACGGGATTGAAAGAACTGTTCGAGTTGTGTGGTTGTAACTCTGATGTAAAGTTGTATATGTTATATAAAGTAACAGTTTTGGTTTCGTGTAAAGATTTGTTTATATTATAATTTAGTCGATTCGCTGTGAGACTCTGATTTGTTCTCTTTTCTTCCATCTTCTTTCTATTTCTACCTTCTTTCTTACTTTCAATATCCGTCTTCCCGTACGATTTAGCTGACAAGAGTGGTTTAAAATCGGTTTAAATCGGTACGGAAAAACGGGTCCTAACGTTGTGGTATCAGAGCCTAGGTTAAGTGAATACCTAGGTTTGGAAGGGTTGCTTACTAGGAATAGAGTTTGTAGCACCTATTTGAGTCTAAGTGTGTATATATACAGGAACGCGTATTTGTTAGTTTTATAAAAAAAACTGTTTTTATATTGTGTTAATTGATCGGTTAAGTGGCATATGGATTCTGGTCAATACGAGTAGCTAACGTTATTGATGGGGATCTCTAAACACTTGAACTAGGCCAATGGACACAATATTGTTTTAAAGGGGTAAATGAAATAATTTTACCCAAAATATATTTTCTATATAAAAAGGGTATGATTTTTAAATATATATGGTATTTAAAATGGTTGGTTGTGATGATGATAATTTATCATCTAGGATTTGGTGGTCTTAGTTGTCAACCTTGTGTTGGTCCCCCTTTTTGATTTGAACATACCCTTAGAAACTGAAACCTTTAGAATTCGAATGTTTGGAAAAAATATTTTACTGAGTTTATCTACTAGAGAAATTTGGAAGCTTTTAAACTAGTAAATTTTTGGCAAATTTTCCACCCTTTAAATATAATTTTAGAAAAATGGGTTTCTAAAAAAAGGATGTTTGAAATTTAAAAACCTTATAAAAATTTATTTGTGTTATATATATATATATATATATATATGGATTTATAAATTGAAGAAATAAGTTGTTTATAAAACTTACTATATATATGTGTGTGTGTATTTTCTGCATCCGATAATCACTTTTCAAATATGTATATTTAAATTATTTTGAAAGGATGATTTTATAAAAATCTAGGATAATAGGAATTTAAAAGGTGGAATAAATTTTGAAATGTAAACCTTGATGTACTCCTTAGCCTATAGAATTCTAAAACCTTAGGATCTCATCTTTGGGTTTTGGTTTTGATTGTAGAGAACCCGTAGCATCAACCGGGGTGGAGCACTCTCAAAGGCCAGAAGGGATGGCGATTATGGTTTAGCTAGGTGGATTCAGGAGGATCTGGGTGAGCCGTCAATATACGAGGATGTGCCAGTGGAGCCTATCGAGCAGCCACAACCTCAGGAAGAAGAGCCTAAGGAAGAAACAGTTGAGGAGCCAGGAAGGAAGTTAAAGAAGAACCTGAAGAGGAATTCGACGATGAAGAGGAGTTAGAGGACGAGGAAGGATGCAAAAAGGAAGAGGAGGAGTTTGATGACGAGGAAGAGTTTGAAGATGAGGAATATCTTGAATCAGAGAATGATGACGCATTCATTTAGGATTTAGGTAATGCTGTTGAGGAGCCAGCTAATGGTGTAGGTTTCATTCTTGGAGTGCCTAATCTAGAGGATGTTTGGGTACCAGACAACGGTGCAGAGGTCAGGGAATTGTCAGGACCTAAAAGGGAGGGCTATGGTAGAGAGAGTCCATAGTTAGTTGGGTTGCTTTCTCATGGTAGGGTGCGCTTTTTGTAGGTGTTTATGACACATGGACGTCATGATTATTAGATACTAGATGTTTGGTAGGGTGATATATTATATATATGTATGTATGTATGTATATGTAGGGTTGAATGGATGAAGATAACAGCTGTAGGAATATTCTAGATGGTACTTAATGTAATGTATATTTGAAAAACAGTTTGAATCTATGTGTTTACTGGTGTGGATTATTATTGATCTGTTCTAATCTGTGTAGATAATTTTACTAAATTAGCTATGGAATTTCGGGGACGAAATTCATTTAAGGGGGAATGAATGTAACGACCCGGGATTTTGGACATCCCGAGTTGTGAATATTAATTTATAATATTCAATAATATTGTATTTTTTATATACAATATTCCCATAAATTAATGATTAATAATTTTATGCAATGTTCCAAATTAATATTACTTGAATTTTCAAATCTATATTAGAATATAGATTGATTTAAATGGAATTTCTTATATGTATATTTTGTTTTAAAAGATTTTCTAACTTTAATAATCAAGTTGAGTTTGTTTCTCATGCTGATTTACCAGACTGATCCGGGCTTGGTGTCTTTTCTATATGCTCGGGTCAGACCGAGCATGTGTATTCCAGGTTTAGTTGGAAGACTGGGAGCTTCAGGAGAGGAGCTGGAATCTAGAAATATATTCTCGTAGATGCTTATATTAAGTCAGTATTTTTTGTGTGATCATTGTTATAAGGACAGGATTGAAAGAACTGTCCGAGTTGTGTGGTTGTAACTCTGATGTAAAGTTGTATATGTTATATAAAGTAATAGTTTTGGTTTCGTGTAAAGATTTGTTTATATTATAATTTACTCGATCCGTTGTGAGACTCTGATTTGTTCTCTTTTCTTCCATCTTATTTCTATTTTTACCTTCTTTATTACTTTCATTATCCGTCTTCCCGTACTATTAAGCTGACAAGAGTGGTTTATAATCGGTTTAAGTCGGTACAGAAAAATGGGTCCTGACATTATCCGTTTATTGATCATCGTATATAGAAGGCTACAAAAGATTCTGCATATGTAACCGGTTGACAAAATTATTATGAACGCAAAAGATTACAAGAAATCAACACAGATAACACAAGTAAATACAAGTCTGAAATTCCACTAGACTTTATGTAATAAATTAACCATATCATATCGGTATTATGATAACAATAGGAGTATCATGAAGTTTGTTGTTAGTTTTTTTGCTAAAAAAAGTGAAAAAAGAAAGAATCAACAAGAAATTGTAAAGGTTAATTTAAAATTTTCAGCCCTAACTATTTCCATTTAGCTTACCTACTTATAAATACCAAATACAACTAAGATCAGTGACAAAATAATGGAACCTACTATAAACTATGCTTAACAATGATTATAGCGAATTAAACATAATAATACAACTTACTCAAAAACTTTGGGGACAAAGGGTTGCTGGGGATGATGGCTACCAATTTGCATCCACTAACTTTAAGGGAAACTAGGGCGGTTGCTTGCACGAATGAGCCTACAACAAAGATAGGGATGATCCTTGCAATGAGGAGGACTGCAACGAGGACGGGGACACGAGAACAAGCCTACAAGGGACATGAAAAATTATTTATCAGATGAAGGAATAATTAGTTTGAATGGGGAAATTGAAATTTTTAGGAAGCTTTTATTGAACTGGATTTCATAGAAATGGAGGAAAGGAAATGAATTTACCGCCTTTAATTCCACACAGTGTGCACGACATTAGGTTAAAGCAAATTACCGTCAAATCATATGTTTTACAACAGCCCATTTAAAAACATCGCGCCCATATGCTAAGGAGATAAAAATTTATTTTAGTGGTATTATTGGATAAAGACATATATGCCAATCCACTATCATATAGATATACCAGAACCAGAAGGCAGACTGATAGCACACATCATGCTCTAAGAACTCATAATCTACTATCACATAATAAAATAGTTGGATCTATTCCTATAGTTTTTAGTTACTTCAATGGACATCCTGACCCCATGCATTAATGATTCGTCTACACGTAGCCTCGATCACGACCCTACACTTACATTTTATGGTAATAGACTGCTGTCCTAAGTGACATATGTTATTCGCACCCAGCTATATAAGAAAAAATGTCATGCATTTGCTGTGTGACCCTGCGATCAGGCTACCAGGGTGGATACTAGTCAATCTGGTTCACTTTTAAACTATTTATTACATATATCCTATATCTACACATATCTCTAAATGTAAGCCGACACATGGCTTCAAATAAGTCGACACATGACTGTAATAAACTAGAGCTCCATGCCGATACATGGTTCAAACCATAAGCCAACACATGGCAATAATATACTCCTACCGCAATGGGTATCATAATATACACTTGAACATATCCATGTTTGAGTGATATTTGCTTACAAGGTATAGTCAAACAAATAGCATAACGGTGTTCCATACCAACGCATGTTATTTGGATAATTATTCAATTCTCAGAAACTACACTCAAATCCAGACTAGATATCTCTACATGACAAGTCCGATGAATAACTAAAAAGCTGTTACCAAAAGTCCCACACCAAATGGTATCACTAAATAGTTTGTTCAAATTTCTCATCACACGGAAATTAAATAAAACAATTCAAAAATAGACATGTCATCGTCGTATCTATCAAATCACTAAACAAATTCATATCTATAACATCCTATGTATTTAAATTAGTAATTTATTTGAATTTTTGGAATTTAATTTGAAATTAATTTGAAAAAATTCAAAACAAATAAAATAATTGTTAATTTGGATGAATAAAATTTCAATTTCATTTGAGTTTAAAATTTGAAATGACAAATGTTTTTAAAATCATTTGAATTTAATATATATATATATATATATATATATGCATATATGAGTAGATTTGAATTTGTGTTTGTGTTTGAATTTGAATTTAAATAAATATCTTAAGGAAAATATTTGGGTTTAAAATATTAACATATGCGTATGATTTATATATGTATAAATTGGTAGTAAAAACATTCTCTTTTAAAAAGATGTATAAAAATATAATAAAGAAATGTAATTATGTAATAAATAAAAAAGTAATACAACTTTTTAGTTAAACATATAATTATGTAATTACAAGTGTTAAGTGATAAAATATCCAATTTAATAAGTGTAACTCATTAAAAGAGAGATTTAACAAGTGTCGTAGTAAGTTTTTATTTCTCTTAATTTTAAAATAAAATCTTAATTTACATTATATAAAACACACCCCTTCTTCTTCTTATCTCTTTTATTCATTTCAAAACCCTGTACAATCTTTAATCCAGAGAAGAAAATCATCAGTAACAAGTAATGTAACAACCCGATATTTTCAGCCATTCACATCCACACATGCCGGACTTGAATTGCTCAAAATGCCACATTGTAATTAAATTTGGAGCAAATGAAAACAACCACAGAATCACAGACACATATCAAAATAACTCGCAGCGGAAATAAAATATACCATAGTAGTTCGTGAAGTAATAACAAAATCTCAAAACAAAATACATAATATCAGTCTGAAAACAAATATAATAGAAATCCCAAATACATAGAAGATCACTAATACAAGAGCTAAAATAGATGAACTGAAACAGAAATAGATTAATAACTAGATAATAGAATCGCCAGCAATTTCTAGCTCCAGAAAGAGATATAAAAGATAAGCTGTGAATACTCAGGCTGACATGAGCGTAAAGTAAAACACAAAACACTCGAGTTAGGACATACATACTTATATAATGTAAACCAACTCAAGTGAACTGTAGTAGTAATGCACAATAACTTAAAGGATGCTTGGGATCGCCCATCCTCTAAGGATCCGTTAAACCATCAATTAAACAGCAAAAATCTCTATCATAGAAATGCCTATATTAAAGTGAACTATGCAAATAAAAGTGTTAATGTGGCTAGTGTAGCGCAGAGCTACAGCAATCGCTCACCTCTAGTCACACTCTCGAATTGAAGGTGTACATCCAAAAATCACAAGGCATACAGAGAAGTGTACCCGTGGCTAAACTCCAAAATGGTATTTTATACCTAGAACATCAAATATTATTTCAAAATTCAATATCATTTCAAATCCATTTTAAAATATCAAAATATCATTTCCTTTCAAAACCTCATTCATTTTTATTTAATTTAAATACCATTTTAATCATTTCAAAGTAGTTTATATTTCAAACCAAAATACTCCATTTAAAAATAAAGTTGTTACATTTTATAATCAAGTATTTAATTCCCAAAAATTTAGTCTTTTCAAATTTCATTTATTCACTTAATTTATTAGAACGATGAAATTTCAACTTTAGCAGCATTTAGAAAATGCTACGGTAAGTTACATTTGAAAACAATTCAATTAAGCAAAGACAGCATTTAAAACTGCTGTAATATTTCAATTTCGAATTTTAGTTTTGCAATTACAGCACTTACAAAGTGTTGTAATAGCCCTTAGTTCAATTTAGCCCTTTTAGTTCATTTGTATCAACTACAACACTTAGAAATGCTGTAATATCCTTTACTTCAGAAATGATAGCATTTCTGAAATGCTGTTAATTAAATTCCAAATTTTCAATATAATTTCATAACAATTAAAATTTAATTTAAAACATTTTTAACTTGTAAAAATTATATTTTATAACTTTAAAAATAATCAATTAAATACCATTTAGTTTATGATTTTATAAAGTGAAATTTTCATACAAAAACCAAATTTTAATGATAATTTACTTATTAAATTCAAGCATATCAATTTCTATTCTTTATATTATAAAATTTAACTTAACACTTAAGTTTAAATTTCCATTTCAAATATAAATTATTTTCATTTTTATTTAATTAAATTGAAATTCCACTTTTAACCAAAATTTTCAAATTTCAAATTTAAGTTATATTCCATATTTCAACTTAACAATTTATTTATTTCACATTTTTAATTTGTACAAAAATCCTTTACACTTTATAAAAAAATAATTTTTAATTAAATTTAAATCAAATATCATAATATTTACATTTCTAAAATACTTTAAAATTTCAAAAAATATATATATAAACCATGGGTCTGTATAATATTTTTCTAACCTAGGTCAAGTGATACGGATAATATATCATTTCAATCCGTAATTTACAAGGAAAAATTCGGGTTCTATCATTTCAAACCCGTAATACCAAGTTAAATGAATTAAATAAAAATCTTTCGGGTCTACCATTTCAGCCCATAATGATTTTTCCATATTCTAAAGTCTGTTCGAGCATGTATCATTTCAACCCATAGTGAGTCTATTCTACAGGGAACTTGTAGTGTGATAAACTGATATAAATAAACAGTGTAGCATCATATAGCAGTAACAGATGATATGACCGGTTTATAAACACGATGATCATCATATAAATAATATCACGTGCGGGTATAACATAATAATTTAATCTACAGATTCACATGGGATCAATTTACTAATTATATAAGTACAAATGTCGTGTTTGAAATACTCACCACTATAAGCTAGAGTTAACAAATTCAGACACACAAACAAAGATCCAGAAAGCACGAAAGCACGACAACGGATTCAAGTGAAGGTAGAGCCAAAGTGATTATCTTGTACATAGCAAACAAAATAATATATTGGAAACATGAATTTACAACACAAATATACATTAAACAACTTGAAAATAAGGAACAACAAAGACCAACACAACTTGCCCTTGATTTCACCGCATCATATGCTCGGCCATACAGTTATAATGCACGGCCATGGCTATGTGTATGGGTCGGGTATGGGTCCATAGGGTCGGCCTAGTGAGGAAGTGAAGGTGTTATTGGTTTATGGCATGAAGCAAATACAAGTCAAGGCACAAAGTGATTTTTTGGTGCAACCATAAGGCACGACTATGGCCATAGTGGCTCGGCCTTGCTTGGTGGTGGTCAGGTGATGGTGTAATAGTGGTCAATGATCAGGTAGAGGTGGTGCTAAGGGTGGCCGAGAGGGGTATGAAGGGGATGATGCATGTAGAGGGTGGATAGCTTGGTTTTCAAGTGATGCTTGTATTATTTTGTGGAGTTTTCAACTTGCGGGGCACGGCCTGTCAGTGGCGTTGGAGGGGGTTGCAGCCGAGCAAGGTGGTGGTGAAGGTGATGTGGTGATGGAGGAGCTATGGCTGAGCAACATAGGTAGAAGCAAGGCAAAATATAAATAATACAATAGCAAAAAGTAAGGAAAAGAAGGAGAAACCATTACCAAATAATTTTAGAAATTGATGGTCGTACTTGAGATGAAGGGAAGTTCTTCCTTTACGTGAAAAGAAATGAAAATGTACAGCTGAAGAACGAAAATAGGGTCGGCTTCATCAATGCAAGTGGCAATTAAAAATGGAAAGACAAATGGCATTTGAAAAGTCATGGTAAATGAAAAGGTTTTGACCTTTTATATTTCATATTTTCTTTTATCCATTATAAACAAATAAAAATATAAGTAAATAAAGTAAAATCTGAAAGAAAAATAAAGTGAAAAAAAAATTAAATAATTACTTTAAGGAAAAACAGAAAATAAATAAAGAAAATAGCTTAAATTGAAACTAGAATTTAAAAATTGAAAACAATATGCAATAAACATTTAAAATTTATAACCAAACAAAAAAATGTTTTAAAATAAAAATATATACCTAACATTTCATATAACACATATTAGAACATGATATGACAAATAAAAAATATTATTTGTATAAATTAAAACAAACAATTTTATTAAATAAATCAATTTACATTCAATATTGTAAAAAGCATAACTTTTCCAATATAAATCGGATTTCAACGAAACGAAAAGTATTATTCTTGAAATTTAATTTATTTTCATAATAAAAGATAAAATTCAAATATTCAAATATTTAAATTTAAAATTTAAAATTCAAGGTTTAACCAAATTAACAAAATCCACATTTTTGGAAAAAATTTCATTTATTCAGGTTTGGAATTACATTTCACATCAAAATCAAAATTATATTTAAAATAAAAAATTATTCATTTTAATAAATAAAATAAAGTTTTAAATCATAAATTCAAATAAAATAATCAAAATAAACAATTAAAATAAATCACAAAATTCAGGGTTGTTACACTCTCCCCCACTCAAATCTTTTCTTCCTCGAAAAGAACGAACAAGGAAAATAAGGAAAAAACAAGACAAAAAACAAATAGTACCTGAAACGAACAATCCCGGATTCGAAGCACGAATACTCTCCTCAGTCTTTCAGGTACAATCTCGATCATCAGTACTCCATGGTACTTTGACCAGACTAACAGATTTCCTTCCTAGCTGCTTCGTACCTCTATCGACAATACGAAGTGGCTTCCTCTCGACGATCAGATTAGGCTCAATTTCGAAACTATCAAGAGCAAAAGGCTGAACAAAAAGAGATGGGTCATGAAGATACTAGCGAAGATGTGAGACATGGAATACATCGTGCACTCCAGAATGCTTCTCGGGCAAATCCAAACGATAAGCCAAAGAACCAACTCTTTCAAAAATGCGGAAAGGACCCTCGAAGAGGAAGAAGGTAGGATAATAGCTATAAGGGAAAGTAGGTTGAAAGACGAGGATGAACCATTATTTTAAAACCATATAAATTTCAATTTAAAAATTTTCATTTATAACAATTTAAACATTTTATAATATGATGAATAGTCATTTGATTCAAATTTGTTAGTTCAAAGTAAACAATTTTTAAAACAATTTTTAAATTATTTAGGCAAGTAAAATAAATGATCAAAATATCCTTTATATAATACTTTATCAAAATACTTTTATAACTCAATGTCTTAACAAGTTTACTCTCGTTCCTGCAGACTCTGGCCATGCGTTGATCAGGCGCAAAGCTAGAATTCTCCAAGTACTTAGTAGACTTATTTCAACACCCAGTGAAAATACTGGAAAAATTTTAAAAACAGATATGGAAAGTACAATCCAAACAAATCAACCAAACCAAAACATTTTTCTAACCATGGATCGTAGATACACAATGGTTACGAATGGATCCCCCAGGAAACATCCGTATCCGTAAGCTATCTCAGCCCTGTGAATTACGCCATGATGACTAGCAGACTGCAGATACACAATGGTT
Source organism: Allium cepa (assembly GCA_030765085.1). Classification (NCBI taxonomy): domain Eukaryota; kingdom Viridiplantae; phylum Streptophyta; class Magnoliopsida; order Asparagales; family Amaryllidaceae; genus Allium; species Allium cepa. The sequence goes on along the minus strand of CM060943.1, from coordinate 864,238,264 downwards.
ACACTTGGATCCCCCAGGAAACATTAATACCCTTAAGCTATCTCAGCCAGCGTATTTTGCTACTAATACGACCTACATAAATCGCAGGATACACAATGGTTACGCCTGGATTCCCCAAGAAACATCCATACCCATAGGCCATCTCAACCAGGCGAATTACGCTCTGCAGTCGCGCTCATAAGACCATGGAGATCGCCATGGAATTCGATGGACACTCGAGTATCATATCCGAAAAACCTAAATCAGAGAGAATAATATCGATAGAATGAATCCACAATGTGGCCACAAAGCGGATATCAAGCAGAAGGCACTTTCCACATTTTTACTTCGAAAATATGTGTCATATAGTACCTTTCAAATCACTTTCAATTGTCATACTTATACAAAGTCCATCATATATATGATTTTTATTTTCAAGTCAAATACTTTCCAAAATCAATAGTATATCGACTCATACTTATATAAACTTTGATTATATAAGATTTCTCTTTCCAAATTGAGTACCTTTTCAAATCAACAGTTTTCAAATCAACTTCATACTTATACAAATAAATTTTGTATAAGTTCGGTAACTTCCAAATCAAGAATTTAATAAAACAAGGTTCTCAATTTCAATTCCTTTCAATAACGTTTCAGTTTCAAAATCATATATGACTTCGCCAAATCATTTCTTCCAAATTACATGTATTCAGTTTCAAAGTTTCTTAAAATAATAGATTTCGAAATAATCCAAATTTCCAAATCAACAAAATTTTGATCAAACAAATTCATTTCCAAAACATCATATACATACTGGTTTTACTATCAAATCTATTTTCAAAATCAAATATTTTCTCAAAAATCAATTATACTCAAAATGATTTCCAAGTTTATAACTATCACTTTAAAACCCTTACACTATTTATTTCTATTCAAAAGATCAATTTACCTTTTTCAAACTACTTAAACTAAATTTTATTCAAAACATTCCAAAACTAAATTCCATATCAGTATATTTCAAAATAGTCTTATTCATTTACTTAACAAAACAATTTCGAACTTACTTAAATTATATTACGACATACAAAACTAAACATATATACTTTATCAAACTTGCATACAAAACTAAATTAAATTAACCTTGATTTGGAAGTGGTCAAACTTTAAAAATAGTCGAAGGAACCAAATTTTTCAATCCAAGAGTTGGAAATCAGCAAAAAATCAGTAAATCAATTCCAATAGATAAGGTTATACCAAAACAAATCTGAAACTCGAGGACTGAACACTGGCTTACTTTAAATCATTTCAAATATATATATATATATATATATATATATATATATATATACACACACACATACATATATCTTTCGAATATCAAACCATACTTTGAAATTTGAAATCAAAATTTGATTTCACAAAATCACTCGCATAGAAAAGCTACTAAAGTGGCCTCTCCCCCACTTTGAAACTTGAAAATCAATATCGATGATGCGTGCACTCATCACCGAAATTATTTTTCAGCGACACAAGTGAGTTCTGGACTTCTATTTTCTTGAAACTTCTTTGAAATCTCTTCGAAATCATTGGAATTCATTCGAATAAATTTGAAACATATTTTATTCAGAAAATATCTTTAAATCATATTATTATTATATATTTTCCAAAATCTTAAAACCGATTTCAAAACACCGGAGTTCGATTCCTCGAAATTCAGATTCAAAACCCTTCAGTTATGAATCATTTTTATATAAATTTTCAAATTTTCAAACCCTTCCAAAGCTTCAAATTTTCATTTTTTAAAAGATATAAAATCCTTATCGGAAACATTTTACTTTTATAAAATGTGGTCATCCTTATCAAAATAATAATTTCGATGTATGCATAATTTAAAAATACAACCAAACACAAATTTCCAAGGAATGATCCAAGGGTAGATTTCAAAACAAACAGAAATTCAAATTTAGAGGAACTCTAATCAAATAGAATTCTGGTTCGAAGATAAGCTCGAACGAAGATGAGATAATTCAATTACCAAGTAAAAGATGGATAAGCCCTTATAAATCACGGGCGACCATAACCGGTCAATCGTAACTTTGGGAATATAATCAATGCGGAAATCTAAGGCAAATCGACATTCGATCGCCAGAGATAGAATCCAGGTAGAGCAGAAGATAGATAGCATCGAAATCCGAGGATATAGAAATCTCTGGTGAATCAATGCAAATTGTAAAGGTGTTTCACCCCTTTACAAATCATTCTAGGATTTGTGGAATCACCGATCTTTATAATGGTCATTAAAGTGGAGTTATGGAATGCCCCAAAATCAAAAAAATCAAAATAGGGAAGTCAAGACTAGATTTCAGAACAAGTGGAAGCGTTCCAAAGTTCAAGGAATCCTAATCGATAAGAATCCTAGCCAAGAGATTACTAACAAGATGCCAAAGGGATAAAGTTTAGAAAATCTTGATTTCAAAATAAGAAAATTTTATACTAATATAATCTTTGAAAATCCTTTAAAATCATTTGAAAATCATTTTATACTTCGAAAATACGTTCTCTCACAAGGAAATGATTCTGAGATCGATTTCATTCATTCTAGGGAATTTCTACTCTATCTGTAATGAGTTTTTGCTCCGCAGGCTATGGTTTGCCTAAAACCAAAGCTCTAATACCAATTGTAACAACCCAATATTTTCAGCCATTCGCATCCATACATGCCGGACTTGAATTTCTCAAAATACTGCATTGTAATAAAGTTTGGGGTAAATGAAAACAATCATAGAATCACAGACACAGAAATATCAGAATAACTCGCAGCGGAAATAAAATATACCATAGTAGTTCATGAAGCTACTATAACAAAATCTCAAAACAAAATACATAATATCAATTTGAAAACAAATATAATAGAAATTCCAAATACATAGAAGATCGCCATTACAAGAGCTGAAATAGATGAACTGAAACAGAAATAGATGAATAACTAGATAAACAGAATCTCCGGCGATTCCTAGCTTTAAATAGGGAAATCCAAAGCTAAGCTATGAATATTCAGGCTGACCCGAGCGTAAAGTAAAACAAAAACACTTGAGTCGGGACATACATACTTATATAATGTAAACCAACTCATGTGAACTGTAGTAGTATTGCACAATAATTTAAAGGATGTTTGGGATCGCCCATCCTCTAAGGATCCATTAAACCATTAATTAAACAGTAAAAATCTCTATCATAGAAATGCCTATACTAAAGTGAACTATGCAAATAAGAGTGTTAATATGGCTAGGGCAGCACAGAGCTGCAGCATTCGCTCACCTGTAGTCACACTCTCGAATTGAAGGTGTACATCCAAAAATCTCAAGGCATACAGAGAAGTGTACCCATGGTTAAAATTCCAAAATGGTATTTTATACACAGAAAATCATATATCATTTCAAAATTAAATATCATTTCAAATCCATTTTAAAGTATATAAATATCATATCCTTCCAAAACCTCGTTCATTTTTATTTAATTTAAATACCATTTTAATCACATTTAAAATAGCTTATATTTCAAACGAAAATGCTCCATTTAAAAATGAAGTTATTATATTTAATAATCAAATATTTAATTCCTAAAAATTTAGTCTTTTCAAAATTCATTTATTCACTTAATTTATTAAAACGGTGAAATTTCAACTTTAGCAGCATTTAGAAAATGCTACGGTAAGTTACATTTGAAAACAATTCAATTAAGCAAAGACAGCATTTAAAACTGCTGTAATATTTCAAGTTCAAATTTTAGTTTTGCAATTACAGCACTTACAAAGTGCTGCAATAGCCCTTAGTTCAATTTAGCCCTTCTAATTCATTTGTATCAACTACAGCACTTAGAAATGCTGTAATATCCTTTACTTTAGAAATGATAGCATTTCCGAAATGTTGTTGATTAAATTCCAAATTTTCAATATAATTTCATAAACAATTAAAATTTAAATTAAACCATTTTTAATTTAAAAAAATTATATTTTCTCACATTAAAAATAATCATTTAAATAACCTTTAATTTATGATTTTATAAAGTGAAATTTTCATTCGAAAATCAAATTTTAATAATAATTTACTTATTAAATTCAAGCATATCAATTTCTATTCTTTATATTATAAAATTTAACTTAACACCTAAGTTTAAATTTCCATTTCAAATATAATTTATTTTCATTTGTATTTAATTAAATTAAAATTTCACTTTTAACCAAAATTTTCAAATTTCTAATTTAAGTTATATTCCATATTTCAACTTAACCATTTATTTATTTCACATTTTTAATTTGTACAAAAATCATTAACACTTTATAAAAAAACATTTTTAATTAAATTTAAATCAAATTTCATAATATTTACATTTTTAGAATACTTTAAAATTTCAAAAAATATATATATAAACCGCGGGTCTGTATAATTTTTCTAATCTAGGTCAAGTGATACGGATAATATATCATTTCAATCTGTAATTTACAAGGAAAAATCCGAGTTCTATCATTTCAAACCCACAATCCCAAGTTAAATGAATTAAATAAAAAAAATTCAGGCCTATCGTTTAAGCCTATAACGATTTTTCCCTATTCTAAAGTCTGTTCGGGTATGTATCATTTCAACCCATAGTGATTCTATTCTACAGGGAAATTGTAGTGTGATAAACTAATATAAATAAACAGTATAGCATCATATAGCAGTAACAGATAATATGATAGGTTTATAAATAGGGTGATCATCATATAAATAATATCACAGGCAGGTATAACATAATAATATAATATACAAATTCACATGGGATCAATTTACTAATTATATAAGTACATATGTCGTGTGTGAAATACTCACCTCTACAAGCTGGAGTTAACGAATTCAGACACACAAACAAAGATCCAGAAAGCACGAAAGCATGAGAATGGATTCAAGTAAGGGTAGAGCCAAAGTGATTATCTTGTACATAGCAAACAAAATAATATATTGAAAACATGAATTTACAACACAAATATAATATTAAACAACTTGAAAATAAGGAACAACAAAGAACAACATAACTTGTCCTTGCTTTCACTACATCATATGCTTGGTCATATGGTTATAATGCACGGCCATGGCTATGTGTATGGGTCGGGTATGGGTCCTTAGGGTCGGCCTAGTGAGGAAGTGAAGGTGTTAGTGTTTTATGGCATGAAGCAAATACAAGTCAAGGGACAAAGTGATTTTTGGTGCAATCATAAGGCACGGCTATGGCCATAGGTGGCTCGGCCTTGCTTGATGGTAGTTAGGTGATGGTGCAGTAGTGGTCAATGATCAGGTAGAGGCTGGTGGAGGTGGTGCTAAGGGTGGCCGAGAGGGGTATGTAGGGGATGATGCATGTAGAGGTCGGCTAGCTTGGTTTTCAAGTGATGCTTGTATTATTTTGTGGAATTTTCAACATAGGGGCCACGACTGTCATTGTCAGTGGGATTGGAGGGGATTGCAGCCGAGCAAGGTGGTGGTGAAGGTGATGTGGTGATGGAGGAGCTATGGCCGAGCAACACAGGTAGAAGCAAGGCAAAAATATAAATAAAACAATAAATAAAAGTAAGGAAAAGAAGAAGAAGCTATTCCCAAATAATTTCAAAAATTGATGGACGAACTTGAGATGGAGGGAAGTTTTTCCTTTATGTGAAAAAAAATGAAAATATACAGCTGAAGAAAGAAAACAGGGTCGGCTCATCAATGCAAGTGGCAATTGAAAATGGAAAGGCAAATGGCATTTGAAAAGTCATGGTAAATGAAAAGGTTTTGACCTTTTATATTTCATATATTCTTTTATCCATTTTAAACAAATAAAAGTTTGAGTAAATAAAGTAAAATATGAAAACAAAATAAAGTGAAAAAGAAATCAAATAATTATTTTAAGGAAAAATAGAAAATAAATAAAGAAAATACCTTAAATTGAATCTAGAATTTAAAAATTGAAAACAATATGCAATAAACATTTAAAATTTATAACTATACAAAAAAATGTTTTAAAATAAAAATATGTTCCTAACATGTCATACAACACATATTAGAACATGATATGACAAGTAAAAATATTATTTGTATAAATTAAAACAAACAACTTTATTAAATACATCAATTTACATTCAATATTGTAAAAAGCATAACTTCCCCAATATAAATCGGATTTAGCGATACAAAATGTAGTATTCTTGAAATTTAATTTATTTTCATAATAAAAGATAAAATTCAAAAATTCAAATATTTAAATTTTAAATTTAAAAGTCAAAGTTTGACCAAATTGAACAACATCCACATTTTTGGAAAATATTCCATTTATTCAGGTTTAGAATTATAATTCACATCAAAATCAAATTATATTTAAAATAACAAAATTATTCATTTTAATAAATAAAATAAAGTTTTAAATCAGAAACTCGAACAAACAATCAAAATAAACAATTAAAATAAATCACAAAATTCAGGGTTGTTACAAGTAATCAAGGCATAACCTCCTCAACGTTTTAAATCAAGACCAAAATTCTAGAAAAAAAATCTGTAACCATTTTTCTTCAAAATCTCAAGCCAGAAAATAAATTTCAAAAACAACTTCAAGTCTTCAACAAATAGTTCAACATCAAAGCAGGAGTCAACATCAACAATTAAACAGAAGCTAAGATCATTACATAAACAACAAGAATCAGGTTCAACTCAAAGATTTGCAAACTCCGGTTTTCAAGCTGCAGACCAAAGTTTTTCTCTGTTTCCATTAAAAGAAACTGTAAGTAAGCTTGAATTTGAGTTTGTTGTTGAGGAATTAAGTAAGCAAATCCATCAGAGATTAAGCAAATTTATATTAACAAGTTGCAGATAAAAAAAATTCAAGATCAAGTTAAGAAAAACAATTTCCAGGCTTTCAATTTTTAAAACCAGACAGAAAGCTCTCTGCTCTACTCCACAGGTGAGTATTCTCTTTGGTTTGTACTGGAACTTGTTGCTGTGAGCAATATTGAAGCTTGAATGATAAATGTGTGTTTGCATGTATATATATATACATAGGAAATGAAGATGCATGTCTGTGCAACCAATGTAAACTCTGTTCCAGGCCTATAGTTTCAAAAACCTGTCTCAAAATCCAAAAGCTCTATCTCAGATTGTTTTTAGGCTTTGAAATCAAAAGATAACATGCTTGTGTGATCATGCTCTAAGTATTAAAAATAAATGTAGGTAAACTAAACAAAAATCTTATGGGGAAATATAAGAATACAGGCAAACCCAATATAAACAGAAATTTCATCAAACATGATTTCAGATTTTGAAAATATAAATTGAATCGTCTTTGAATTTGATGATTTTAAAAGTGAAATTAATTTTTTTTAATAAGTATTCACTGAGAAAAATGGAGATGAACGGAATTGCCATTTTCTATAAGTTCTGGCAATCTATAAGGTGATGGACTTCGGGATCGAAATCATAGCTAGCTGGAAGACCGTAGAATGTGGGAAAAATGCTTGATTTAATTTTAGATCAACGTGGATGTTGATTTTGATCGATTTAGGGTTTAAGACTTAAAATGGGTTGAGATTAGAAACATGGTCACTACGTCGTCTTTAGGCCATCGGAGATCATCGGACCGGGGCCATCAGAAGCGTGGGAGGTTGGCGGAGCTTAGGGTGGAGTTTCAAGATCCCTGATGATCACAGGTGGGAGAGCGAGGCGCTTAATGGTGGCCCAGCATTGTTCGAATCTGGGTCGTATAGTCAAGTTGCAAATTCGTCAATGATTCGCAAAGCTGGGTGTTTTGGTGTGTCGAGTTGATGATCGTCGACCGGTCGACGATCATAACATCGACTAGAGGCGATCAAAATCGTTGTGTATATGCACAACGAATTAAGGGCTATCTGTGATATTGAATGGGATAAGAAGGGAACGTGGATACGACTCGATGTAACTTTCGGAAAGATGCGTTGATAACTCGAGTTTAAGCTCATGTATTGACCTATGTGTATCGGGTTTGCACTTAGACAAATTCAAGTAAAATGAAATATAAGGCACACGGGTAGATTTGGCAAATGACTCAAAGCAAGGAGCATTTTTGCTCGGTGTGACTCGAAGTGGCCTCGGGTCGGTTGTATGAAACAGCTTTACTTTAAAAATAAATTCAAATTTTTAAACCTTTTTAAACGATGTTTTCAAAATGCTGTTTTTGATTTGAATTAATTGAGGATATAAGTAAGATATTTTCAAAAGTAATCAAATTTTAATTGAATTAATTTTGATACATTATTTTATAAAGTTATTTATATTAAACAAATAATGTAATTTAAATGGGTAATTAAGATAAAAATGTTATTTAAACTATCTTAACCTTTTAAAGTAATTAATGTGATAAGGATGATTTATTAAACAAGTTTTAAAGGATAATCAAAGTAAATAAATAAAGATAAAAAGATTATCTTTTAATTTATTAAATAATTAATGATTTGTTTATACAATTACTTAAATAGTAATTACTTAATTAATTACTTAATATTAAAGATTAATCAAGTAAATAATTAAGGTTAATTGGTTTGTAATTAATTTAGGTAATTAATTAAGGAATGATTAATTAATAAAGGTAATTAATATTTAACTAATTAACAATCAAGGATTAATTAATTATGGTAATTAATTAAGGATTGATTAATTAATGAAGGTGATTAAGATTTAATTAATAATTAAGGATAACTAATCATTGATTAAAGATAATTAATGAAAGTAATTATGTGATTAATTAATTTCAATCACAAAATTTGTTCATCTTAATTGTAGATGATTAGTTATTTTGGAACGATGTGTACTGATTAATATCTCTAATATGTGATTGTGATGCTATGTGATATGATTTACCCTGTGCTAAGCTGTGATGTCTGTGATTTCTTTCTGTGTGAATGTGAAAACCCATTGGCCCGTAAAACGGCTTTTGAATTTCGATGTGACAGGGAGTCGGATTCCAATTGGTTATCCACGTTGAACCTGTGAATCTTTATGAATGACATATCCATATGTTTTCAAATTGACGCTCACTATTCAATTTAGCAAGGAGAGGACCTTTGTGTCATACAACCCATTTCGAATTGTGATACGATGAAATGGATAGCATTTGAAGATGATGGTGAAGACCGGGTGTCTTCGAAAACGATAGGATAACATGTCAAATGATTCTGCACTGAGTTGCTCTGGTATAGAGATCTCCATATGTGATGGGGAGTCCGATCGGGATTTGGGATGCCTGGATTGCAAGGGCTTCTTCGGAAGTGCCTTCGGTTCTGTTCAAACCCGAAATAGACTTGTATGGTTGTATGTATGACATTACATTTTGAGATATAAGTAGATTCTTTCAAATACATTTCTGTTGGTGGCGGATAATTTATTCTCTTAGCTTAACACCCTTCTCTGAGATGTATGAGCTCAGAGGTTATGTAGTTGAAGGTTATCAGTGATATACTCCCAACTTGGTAATGTGGTATGCTGAGTGATACTGATCATTTGTTGATCAAAGCATGGCTTTTGTGAAAAGCATAGCTTTGTGGACGAGACTTTGTCGAACCTCACAACCCGGTAATGGTCGAAACAGGAAAGATGTGGCAAGGTTATTGTGGGTAGCGACCCTTAGGGTATGTGCATTTCCTTCTGAATAGAAGTGGTATCATGGTATGGAGCCCAAATACGTAACTTATGTTGATATTGAAAATATGTTGCATTGTCATTGTTGTTGTTAGGGTCCCGGATAAAGGTTGGTTTCGACCAGGGGATGGCATTCTCGTGCCAGTAGTTACCTAGTTGCAGAGGTAACCCGGCCTTGTGTTGGTATAGATCCGGTTGGGTTCTCGGGGCGTCCCTCCAGAGGCGTATCCATGTGGCCCAGGAAGTTCCTTAGCCTGACCATTGTTGGAAATCCAATCACCAATAAGAACCCAGTACGTTTTCAATTGTATAAATCCAATCACCAATACGAACCCAGTACGTTTTCAATTGTATAACCTGCCATTCTTAAATGGTAGCTATAGTAGACATAGTATAATGGTACCTATGCTGGCTAAGATTGATATTATATTTTCGAAATGTTTTTCACACTATGCACTAATAATAATATCGAAAGATTTTTCATGTATTAAGCATATCTGACTATCATAAGGAGAACTCTACCCAAGTGTGCGATTGCATTGTGTGTGTGTCGGGAGGCCTTATGGTAGTTTCATTTTCCAAAAGCATGAACGGTTTTCTTTTAAAATTTTGTTTTTATTCAAAACAACTGTTTTTGTTTACTCATACCAGTCCCATGACTGACTGAAATTTATTGTTCCCTTCCTAAACTCTGGATGCCCATAATTTTCACATGGGCAGCCTACAAGCAGGTTTTTCGTGTTTTGGTGCTAGCAAGATTTTGAAGTCTTTTGGTTTGGAAGCTATCGGATTTTTGAAGGATTTTGACTTGATGATCTTTTGGAAGCTTTTTTGGATCTCAAGGTGCTTAGTTTGGAAGCTTGCTATCGCTCTTTTCTTTGAAGCCATTCTTGAAGTGTGATAACTTGTTCTTCTACTTTGATGTTTCTATTTTGAAGTTGTGTTATATGTATAAAATGCTCTGATGTTGGTTATAATGTTGTAATGTATATTGTGATGATGTTGTATCTATGGTGTTGATTTATGGAAGTTCATTTTGTTTCCGCTGGTTTTATTCATCTAATGTTGTTATAAGCTCCATCCAAACTGGAGTTCGGCGTTTGAATCTCCGGCAATCGAATACAAGTGAGGTATTTGATGTCGGTTTTCGAACATTGGATTTCGGGTCGTGACAAGTGGTATCAGAGCTAAAGGTTTAGTAAGAACATTAGCTACGGAGTATAACACATTAGGTGGCTCATTAGAGATAGGGTGAAGTATACCCTAGAATGAGTATAACCTGAGACCAAAACCCTAAATTTTCTTGGTCTATTTCTTTTTAACTGCTGATATTCCTTAAGATATCTCGTCTGTATATCTAAATCAAGTTTTCTTACTAATTACAGATAGTAAGAATGAGCGGGCGAAGAGGAAGAGCTAGTGGTCAAGGAAATGCCACAACCGCGGGTCAAGTCCCCCTAACAGCAGAAGCAGCAATACTTACTCAACATCAGTCGAATCTGACTGATCTATATAAAAGATTCTCGAGACTTGGTGGTAAGCCATTCACTGGCAAGGAATCTATTATTGAGGCCCAAGCCTGGATCAGATCGGGTGAAAGAATTTTTAAAGGGCTAAAGTTAGAAGACGATCAAATGCGACTCATAGCTTCTTGGCAACTCCAAGAAGAAGCCTTAGCCTGGTGGGAGACAGTCACTGTAGATGAACCAGAAGAAGAGTTTACTTAGAATCGATTTAAGGAAGTATTTGAGAAGCGCTATATGTCGTCGGCTGGCCTTTTCCGAATGTACCAGGAATTTATGGACTTAAAGCAGGGGAGTTTGTCATTTGAGGAGTACGTAAACAAACTCAACGAACTATCCCGTTTCGGTCCGGAATTGGTGAACACGCCTCTAAAGAAAAATGAAAGGTTCATTCATTGGATGAATAAGAAGTACCATGAAAGAATGACAACACACGTCAAAGAATCTTTTTCTGATCTTATCGATATGGGTTATAGGTATGCTACCCTGGATATGCAGGAAGTCCCAAGGAAAGGAGAAAATTCGAGCAATCAAAATTGAAAAAAAAAGAAAGTTTGGGGGCAAGAAAACATATCAAGTAAAGAATAAGAAGAACAATCAAGGAAACCCGGCTAGAGATATAACTTGTTACAACAGCCAAGAAAAGGGCCATTATTCAAACAGTTGCAAAAATCTGAAGAAGCAAGTTAAGAAAGAACAACCTGTGAAAACTGTTCAGGGAGTTACGGAATGCTACAATTATCATAAGCCTGGACATGTAGTTAAGAATTGCTCGGCAATGAAGCAAACACAAGTGGTGAATGTCTATGCGATAAAGGATGACCCATCAACTTCAAGGGCAGATAAAGGAAAGGGTGTTCTAGAAGCTAACCTTACTATTTATGATAAAGTTGTTAGGGTTTTATTTGACACGGGAGCTCAAATAGCCTAATCTCCTAACAAACCGTAAATGAATTAGAACTTAAACCTGAATTTGTTAACGACCCCATTTGCATGAAGAATCCGGTTGGTAGTCCCGCAAATCTGTGTCTATATTGTAGGAAAGTTCCTATCTCATACTCTCGCCATCAATTTCCTATCACCTTTATGTTCTCGACTTTAGTGAATTTGAAATCTTACTCGGAATGAACTGGTTATCGAGATACGAAGAAAAATTGGATTGTAATAATCGAACAATTTTGGTCAAAACAAAGTTTGGGAATTTTACTGAAATCTCTTGTGAGGATCCGAGTCCTAAGAAAGATAAATTAATGTATACTTTGGGATATCCTGAACCTAGTCTAGAGACCATGCCTGTTGCTCGGGAATTTTCAGAAGTGTTTGAATAAGTAAAATCCTTACCTCCATATAGAGAAATAGAATTCAGAATTGACTTAGTACCAAATGCTCATCCTGTCATTCACGCAAGTCGCAGGATGGCACCCAGGGAGAGAATTGAATTAGTCAAGAAAACTGGCGATTTGCTAGAGAAAGGATTGATTCACCCTAGTGTTTTCGAATGGGGTTCAGCTGTCATGTTTGTGGCTAAATAGGATGGATCTTTGAGATTGTGTGTAGACTACCACGATCTCAATAAACAAACTCTCAAAAGAAAAATTCCCTTTACCTAGAATCAACGACTTGTTTGATCAACTACATGACACCCGATTCTTTTCTATGATGGATCTAGCTCAGGGATTCCATCTACTGCGAATTGTCGAAGATTGTGTCCACTTGACTGTCTTCAGGGGTCCTAACATATTCTAAGAATGGTTAGTCATGCCTTTCAGACTAATCAATGCTCCATCATACTTCGTAGACCTAATGACCCATGTATACTGGAAAGTATTGAATAAATTTGTGCTGGAGTTTATTGACGATATTCTAATCTATTCCAAAACCGAAGGGGAGCATGCTGAGCATCTTAGAATTTTTTTTGGAGATATTAAGGAAGAACATTATGTTTGCAAAGTTTTCTAAATGCCATTTTTGGGTTAAAGAAGTCAGATTTCTCGGCCATATTGTTAGTGAAGAAGGAATCTCTGTTGATTCGGGAAAGATTTCTGATATTCTAGACTAGAAGCGACCCACTACCCCAAAAGGAGTTCGAAGTTTTTTGGGTTTATAGGGATATTATAGACAGTTTGTCCAACATTTTTCCAAGTTGACCAGTCCACTGACTAAGCTAACAATGAAGAATGCTAAATTCGATTGGACTCCAAAATGTGATGAAGCTTTTCAGGAGTTGAAAAGGAGATTAACTACCGCTCCTGTTCTCGCTATCATTAACGGGAACCAAGGGTTATCTGTCTATACTAATGCTTGTGGAGATGGTTTGGGTGCGGTACTAATGCAAAATGGGAAGGTAATTGCCTATGCGAGTAGACAATTACATCTATATGAGAAAAATTACCCAACTCTTGATCTCGAGCTTCAAGATGTTATTTTCGCTTTGAAAATCTGGCGACACTATCTTTTAGGTAAAATCTCTTTCAGCTTTACTGAAATTTAAAAAATTAATTTAATTTAAGATATATACTTAATAACTCCTTCTTATTGAAAAATTTGAATTATTCACCGACCATAAATCTTTGAAATATCTCTTCACCCAAAAAGATTTAAATCTGAGGCAGCAAAGATGGTTAGAATTTCTAGGGTCACATGACCTAGATATTCTATATACGTATGGAAAAGCCAATGTAGTTGTTGATGCTTTAAGTAGGAAGCATGTTATTCTTGCTCATCTTGTCGTCGCTCCTACTCTTCTTGAGAAAATCGCCTGCAAGCAAAATGAAGACAAGTTTCTTCTAGAAATTTATAGAAGAATTCGTCGTGGCGAAAATTCCAGTTTTGAGGTCGATAAGAATAGTATAGTAGGACTAAAAGGCAGATTGTGTGTGCCAGATATTCCGGAATTAAAACGTGAAGTTTTAGATGAATGTCACAAGTCTAAACTTAGTATCCATCTAGGAGTTAATAAGATGTACAGAGATATCAAAAGAACTTTTTGGTGGAAGACAACGAAAAGGGATATATCTATATATATGAGTCGTTGTGCTACTTGTCAACAAATTAAAAGCGATCAGAAGAAAATGGCGGGTTTACTCCAGCCTTTGGAGGTACCCAAGTTTAAATGGGATCAAGTATCGATTGATTTCATCGACGAGTTGCCCCACACTCGAAAGGGTAATGAAGCAATTTGGGTTATTGTGCACCGTTGGACTAAGACAGCCCACTTTATACCTGTGAAATCTACCCGCACAACAACAAGTTTAGCCGAATTATATGTGAAAGAGGTCGTTCATCTCCATGGTATTTCCAGTAGTATAGTGAGTGATCGTGACTCGATCTTCACTAGTAGATTTGGGAGGCATTCCAAGCCGCATTGGAACAAAACTGAACTTCAGCATTGCTTATCACCCACAGTCTGATGGGCTGACTGAAAGGATAAATCGAATATTAGAAGATCTTTTGTGAGCTTGTGTTCTCGACTTTGATGGTTCACGGGAAGACTATTTACATCTGGTTGAGTACTCATACAATAATAGCTATCAAGCCTGTATCGAAATGGCTCCTTTCGAAGCTTTATATGGTCGTCCATGTTGATCACCGGCATGCTGGATTGACTCTGGTGATAGACTTGTTTTTGGACCAGATATGATTAAAGAAGCCACGGAAAAAGTTAATTTTATTCGAAAGAAGTTGATAACTGCACAAAGACGTCAGAAGAGTTATTACGACTGTAGGAGAAGAGCTTTAGAATTTCGAGTGGGAGATTCTGTTTTCATGAAAGTGTCTCCAATGCGTGGTGTGTTAAGATTCGGGAAGACTGGTAAGCTTGCACCACGATATATTGGCCCTTTTCCTATACTGGAAAGGATCGGTCCTTTAGCATATCGAGTGCAGCTACCTAGCTGGTTATCTGGAGTACACGATGCGTTTGACGTTTCATATCTTCAAAAGTATGTGCACGATCCAGACAGTGTTATCGAAGAAGCAGCTCAGCATGATCTTGAAATCACTCCCTACTTAGAAGTTAAAAGAGAGCCATTGAAAATAATCGATCGTGATGAAAAATAATTGAGGAACAAAATTATGAAATTTGTTAAAGTGCAATAGAGCGGTGATCCAAAGGACTGTACTTGGGAGACAGTGGATAGTATGCAAAAGTCTTATCCCAATTGTAGAATGGATATTTCGGCTTAAACTGGTATGCCCTTCTCTATCTTTTTCTATATTCTTATATCCTTTATTTGATTTTCTCTCTCTTTCAAATTTCGAGGATGAAATTTTCTTAAGGGAGGTAAATCTGTAACATCCCAAATTTTATCAATTTAAATTAGTAATTTATTTGAATTTTTGGAATTTAATTTGAAATTAATTTGAAAAAAATTTCAAAACAAATAAAATAAGTGTTAATTTGTATGAATGAAATTTCAATTTCATTTGAGTTTAAAATTTGAAATGACAAATGTTTTTAAAATCATTTGAATTTAAAATATATATATGTATATGTATATATGAGTAGATTTGAATTTGTATTTGGATTTGAATCTGAATTTAAATAAATATCTTAAGGAAAATATTTACGTTTAAAATATTAACATATGTATATGATTTTATATATGCATAATTTGGTAGTAAAAACATTCTCTTTTAAAAAGATTTATAAAAATATAATAAAGAAATGCAATTATGTAATAAATAAATAAAGTAATACAAATTTTTAGTTAAACATATAATTATGTAATTACAAGTGTTAAGTGATAAGATATCCAATTTAACAAGTGTAACTCATTAAAAGAGAGATTTAACAAGGGTCATAGTTAGTTTTTATTTCTCTTAATTTTAAAATAAAATCTTAATTTACATTATATAAAACACACCCTTCTTCTTCTTATCTCATTTATTCATTTAAAAACCCTATACAATCTTTAAACAAGAGAAGAAAATCATCAATAACAAGTAATCAAAGCATAACCTCCTCAACATTTTAAATCAAGACCAAAATTCCAGAAAAAAATCTGTAACCATTTCTTCAAAATCTCAAGCCAGAAAAAAATTTCAAAAACAACTTCAAGTCTTCAACGAATAGTTCAACATCAAAGCAGGAGTCAACATCAACAATTAAACAGAAGCTAAGATCATTACATAAACAACAAGAATCAGGTTCAACTCAAAGATTTGCAAACTCCGGTTTTCAAGCTGCAGACCAAAGTTTTTCTCTGTTTTCATTAAAACGAAACTGCAAGTAAGCTTGAATTTGAGTTTGTTGTTGAGGAATTAAGTAAGCAAATCCATCAGAGATTAAGCAAATTCGTATTAACAAGTTTCAGATAAAAAAAATTCAAGATCAAGTTAAGAAAAACAATTTCCAAGCTTTCGATTTTTAAAACCAGACAGAAAGCTCTCTATTCAACTCCACAAGTGAGTAAACTCTTTGATTTGTACTAGAACTTATTGCTGTGAACAATATTGAAGCTTGAATGATAAATATGTGTTTGCATGTATATATACATGGGAAATGAAGTTGCATGTCTGTATACACCAAATAAACTCTGTTCTAGGCCTACAGGTTCAATAACCTGTCTCAAAATCCAAAAGCTCTATCTCAGATTGTTTTTAGGATTTGAAATCAAAAGAAAAAATGCTTGTATGATCATGCTCTAAGTTTTAAAAATAAATGTTGGTAAATTAAACAAAAAAATATAAGAATACATGCAAACCCAATATAAACAAAAATTTCATCAAACATGATTTTAGATTTTGAATATAAAAATTGAATCATCTTCGAAGTTGATGATTTTTAAAAGTGAAACTAATTTTTTTATTAAGTATTCTCTAAGAAAAATGGGGATGAACGGAATTGCCAATTTCTATAAGTTCTGGCGATCGATAAGGTGATGGACTTCGGGATCAAAATCATAGCTAGCTGAAAGACAGTAGAGTTTGGGAAAAATGCTTGATTTAATTCTAGATCAACGTGGATGTTGATTTTGATCGATTTAGGTTTTAAGACTTAAAATGGGTTGAGGTTAGAAACGTGGTCACTGCATCGTCTTTAGGCCATCGGAGATCATCGGACTGGGGCCATCAGAAGCGTGGGAGGCTGGCGGAGCTTAGGGTGGAGTTTCGCGATTCTTGATGATTAGAGGCGAGAGAGCGACGCGTTTAATGGTGGCTCGGTATTGTTCGAATTTGGGTCGTACAGACAAATTGCAAATTCGTCAATGATTCACAACGCTGGGTGTTATGGTGTGTCGACTTGATGATCGTCGACTGGTCGATGATCATAACATCGACCAGAGGCGATCAAAACATTGGTGCATGTGCACAACGAATTAAGGGGTGTCAATGATATTGAATGGGAGAAGAAGGGATACGACTCGAAGTAACTTTCGGGAAGATGGATTGATAGCTCGAGTTTAAGCTCGTGTATTTACCTGTGTGTATCGGGTTTGTACTTAGACAAATTCAAGTAAAAACAAATATAAGGCTCACGGGTGGATTTGGCAAACGACTCGAAGCAAGGAGCATTTTTGCTCGGGTGTGACTCGAAGTGGCCTCGGGTCGGTTATATGAAACAACTTTACTTTAAAAATAAATTCAAATTTTTAAACCTTTTTAAACCATGTTTTCAAAATGATGTTTTTGATTTAAGTTTGAATTAATTAAGGATATAAGTAAGATATTTTTCAAAAGTAATCAAATTTTAATTGAATTAATTTTGATACATTATTTTATAAAGTTATTTATATTAAATAAATAATTTAATTTAAAAGGGTAATTAAGATAAAAATGTTATTTAAACTATCTTAACCTTTTAAAGTAATTAATGTGATAAGGATGATTTATTAAACAAGGTTTAAAGTATAATCAAAGTAAATAAATGAAGATAAAAAGATTATCTTTTAATTTATTAAAAAATTAATGATTTGTTAATACAATTACTTAAAAAGTAATTACTTAATTAATTACTTAATATTAAAGATTAATTAAGTAAATAATTAAGGTTAATTGGTTTGTAATTAATTAAGGTAATTAATTAAGGATTGATTAATTAATAAAATTAATTAATATTTAATTAATTAACAATTAAGTATTAATTAATTAAGGCAATTAATTAAGGATTGATTAATTAATGAAGGTGATTAAGATTTAATTAATAATTAAGGATAATTAATTATTGATTAAAGATAATTAATGAAAGTAATTATGTGATTAATTAATTTAAATCACAAAATTTATTCATCTTAATTGTAGATGATTAATTATTTTTGAATGCTATGTACTGATTAACATCTCTGATATGTGATTGTAATGCTATGTGATATGATTTACCCTGTGTTGAGCTGTGATATCTGTGATTTCTTTCTTTGTGAATGTGAAACCCATTGGCCCGTAAAACGGCTTTTGAATTTCGATGCGACAGGGAGTCGGATTCCAGTTGGTTATCCGAAACCCACATCGAACCTGTGAATCTTTGTGAATGACATATCCATATGTTTTTAAATTGACGCTCACTATTCGGTTTAGCCGGGAGAGGACCTTAGTGTCATACAATCCATTTCGGATAGTGATACGACGAAATGGATATCATTTGAAGATGTTGGTGAAGATCGTGTCTTCGAAAACGATAGGATAACCTGTCGAATGACTCTACACTGAGTTGCTCAGGTATATAGATATCCATATGTGATGGGGAGTCCGATCGAGATATGAGATGCCTGGATTGCAAGGGCTTCTTCGGAAGTACCTTCGGTTCTGTTCGAACCAGGAATAGACTTGTATGGTTGTATGTTTGACATTACATTTTGATATATGAAGTAGATTTCTTTCAAATACATTTCTGTTGGTGGCGGAGAATTTATTCTCTTAGCTTAACACCCTTCTTTGAGACGTATGAGCTCAGAGGTCATGTAGTTGAAGGTTATCAGTTATATACTCCCAACTTGGTAATGTGGCATGCTAAGTGTTGTTGATCATTCATTGATCAAAGCCTGGCTTTTGTGAAAAGCATAGCTTTATGCACGAGACTTTGTTGAACCTTACAACCCAGTAATGGTCGAAACAGGAAAGATGCAGTAAAGTTATTAAGGGTAACGCCCCTTAGAGTATGTGCATTTCCTACTGGATAGAAGTGGTATCATGGTATGGAGCCCAGATACTTAACTTATGTTGACATTGAAAATATGTTGCTTTGTGATTGTTTTTGTTGGGGCCTCGGGTAAAGGTTGGTTACGACCGGGGGATGATATACTCGTGTCAATAGTTACCTAGTTATAGAGGTAACCCGGACTTGTGTTGGCAGAGATCCAGTTAGGTTCTCGGGGCGTCTCTCCAGAGGCGTACCCATGTGGCCCAGGAAGTTCCTTAGCCTTACCATTATTGGAAATCCAATCACCAATACGAACACCGGTACGTTTTCAATTGTATAACCTGCCATTCTTAAATGGTAGTTGTAGTAGGCATAGTATAATGGTACCTATGCTGGCTAAGATTGATATTATATTTTCGAAATATTTTTCACACTATGCACTAATAATAATAATATTAAAAGACTTTTCTCGTATTAAACATATTTGACTATCAGAACGAGAAATCTCCCCAAGTGTGCGATTGCATTGTGTGTGTGCCGAAAGGCCTTATGGTAGTTTCATTTTCGAAAAGCATGAACGGTTTTCTTTTAAAATTTTTCTTTTATTCAAAACAACTTTTTTTTACTCATACCATTCCCATGACTGACACGGAGTTTATTGTTCCTTCCTTAACTCTGGGTGCCCATAATTTCCACATGGCCAGCCTAGAAGCAAGTTTTCCGTGTTTTGGTGCTACCTGAATTTTGAAGTTTTTGGTTTGGAAGCTATCGAATTTTGAATGCTTTTGACTTGGTGATCTTTTGGAAGCTTTTTTGGATCTCAAGGTGCTTATTTTGGAAGCTCCTATCCCTCTTTTCTTTGAAGCCTTTCTTGAAGTGTGATAACTTGTTGTTCCGCTGTGATGTTTCTATTTTGAAGTGGTGTTATATGTATAAAATGCTCTGATGTTGGTTATAGTGTTGTAACGGATATTGTGATGATGTTGTATCTGTGGTGTTGATTTATTGCAGTTCGTTTTGTTTCCGTGGTTTATATTCAACTAATGTTGTTATAAGCTCCATCCAAACTGGAGTTCGGCGGTTAAATCTCCGGCGGTCGAATACAAGTGAGGTATTTAATGTCGATTTCGAACGTTGGATTTCGGATCATGACATATCAATGGTGAATCATTGATACAATCTAATTCAATATGTAAGAAGAAGTAAAATCAAATAAACAAGATAAATAACTTTACCAAAATTACATATATGTAAATAACAAACAAATTAATATTCTATAACCCAGCATAACATATAATCTTATATATAACAAAATAAATATTTAAAAGTGGGTAACAATGATATACTCTAGGACTAAAAGATAATTAACTTAATCCAAATATCATATACAGTAATAAAAAGCTTCTTAATCTTTTACAAAATTAAATAATAATGTGGTATTCATAAATAGCATTAGAAAATCCCATTCTTTCATTCAATAACCCAAAATAATCCAAAATATAGATAATAGATGGGGTGAATTAAGAAAATAAGAAAGGAAGAAGAAAACAAACACAAAATCTCGTAGCGGAATCATAAAATATGATAATCAAATAAAAAATTCATGAGGCTGTTCACTAGATATTCGATTATACTTTGTACATCATTTATCAAAGTTATATATACAACATAAACAAAACAAAATAATGCAGTAGACAATATGATGCAGGAATAACAATAGTAATAATACATCAACCATCCTTCAGAATAATTGATCTTCAATGCATTGAAAAACTCAAGACTGACCCGAGCGCAATAAAAAGACAAAACAATCAAGTCAGGACTAAACTATCCTTATGGGAGTCAAATCGACATCGCACATAACATTAGTGTAATAGCGTCATAGATATTCATAGAATTTCACATCTCCTATCTAGTGCATAACGTGTGTGCAATAACTCAAGAGATGTTATGTAACGTCCCACCTTTTTGTATGGTTTGAATCGACGATAAACCAAACACGTCAGACTTAAACCATACAGAAGGACGGATTGCTATGGGGTAAATAAGAAAAAGTAGAGAAAGAAAAAAAACAAAATAGAATCTTGCAGCGGAACGATAAAATATAATAATCAAATAAACAGTTCATGAAGCTGTTTTATAAAAAAAACATTTGATTTTCTTTTCTTACAATACAATATCAGAGTTACACATACCAGAGAATAATTAATAATAATGCTGCGGAACAATGCGAAAGTAGTGGAATACTATAATATATAATAATAAATCTTCGTCTTCGTCCTACAGAGATAAAGGCTTCAAATCCTGAAATGCTCAGGCTAACCCAAGCGAATTGAAAAGACAAAACACTCGAGTAAGAACTAAAAGATCTTATGTAAGTTAAATCAACAGTAAATAATATGAGTGGAACGGTATCAGAGATGTTTACGGGATTTGACATCTCCTATCCAGTGTAAATGTGAGTGCAGTAACTCAAGAAATGCTCGGGATTCACATCTCCTAAGGATCCGTTAAACTATCTACAATGTAGTTGTAACGACCCAGAATTTTCGATCCCGAAAATTCCAGATAGTTAGGAAAAAAAGAAGAAAGAGATAGAAGAATAAGAAGAATAGAAACACCAACATCTCACATTCGCAGCGGATAAAATATAATAAAAAATAATAACAGTTATACATAGGAAAATTGTGCTTGTCAAATTTCACTTTATTACATCAGCGTTACAACATATATACATATACAATCAACATGACATAGATATATACAACAATATAATATGGAGGGAACTCGCCATACGTTCCTGTCGTCCAGCCCGTCTCCTGAGCTCCAGAACATCCTTACCTGAAAACCAGTAATACACGGTCTGACCCGAGCATTACATCAAAGTAACACCCTGGTCAGGCTGGAAACCAGCGTGAGTAAACCCATCCAACATGGAATAAAAAGCATACAACTTATATAAAACCCGGGTAACTCATATCAATTTATAAACTCACAATTTGTTATAGGCATTACTTATTCCACGCATCCATTTTCTAAGTACCAAGATTTAGATTTAAATAGTTCAATCCCTTTAAATCACTTCATTCCAATCTATAGATTTCAAATATCAATCTATAAAAATTCGAAGTGGTTTTGGGTATTTCCTAATACCTGAACCCGGTCTCTTCGAGTCTCATGTCATCCTAACCCAAGTGATCCAAATGAAATACACAACATTTCATATCAGAGATATCAATTCATTTAAAGCATTCGATACCGTTCAATCATCCATAAGCAAAGCTTGATCGCTACCAAAATTAATTTAATTAATTCTAATTGAATTTCTAACCTCAATCACTTATATTGCTTCACTTGTCACTAATTAATTTCAAATCAATTAATCAATCATCCCATCATTATTCATCTTAATTAATCAACCTGGATTAATTATCCTTCAATTACATTCAAGTAATTATCTTTAATTAACTTCACAATATTAATTGTCCTTAACCAAAAACAATAAGTAGTCTTAAGTACTTCAAGAATGAATTAACTATTTTAATTACATTAATCCTTAATTACTTATATTAATTAACTTCTCATAAGTCACTTATTATTGTAATTCATCTTAATTAATCAATCTTTAATTACATCGTTAATTATATACATTAATGATTTCCAATTATATTTCAATTTATCCTAATCTAAATTAATTACATTAAATAATTAATCATTAATTAAACCGTAAATATTAATCATTCTTGATTTATCTCAACCTGTAATTATCTACTTTTTTATTTACTTCATTAAATAAATTAATTACTCCTTAATTAACTATCCTAATTAATCTCTTGATTAATTTCACAAAGTAATTATATTTCATTAATTACATTAAGTAATTACCTATCAAACCATCCATCGATTATTCTAAATTAATTAAACTTAATAAATTAACTTAAACCTTAATTAATTAATTCAAACCCTTAATTACTAAGTTAATCAACCCAAATCATTGGTTAATTGAATTAATTAATTATTCATTTTAATTACCCTTCTTATTTGATGAATCACAAATCATTAAGCCCTTATTAACATTAAAATGAAAACATTTTCTTATTTATGACTTGAGTTTAAAACAACTTAAAACCCGAATACTTCGAGTCAAGCCATAATTAACACGAGAACCGACCAAAACCAAAGCTACCCAATCATCAGTTCACAGTGCACATCAAATCAATTCAACCATGCAACCAAATACTTAAATTTAACCATTTAAATTTAGATAAAAATCCAAAGGAGTGAGATTTACTCACCTTTTCTTTTATTTTCAATCCACCTCAAAATTGCCTTGGTTTCCTCGATTTTTGACCTTGTATAAATAATTAGGTAGTTTATTGATATTTGAACAAATCGAAAAATCAATTACCATTTGATACTTTAATTAACTAAAAAATTTATTTTAAAACAATAATTTCCTTCTTAAAAATCTTTTAGTGGCTAAATAAATTAAATAAGTTTATAAATCAAATTAATCACTAAAATACATTATTTAAAATAACTGGTAGGTTTAAATAATGTGTCTATGTATTTTAATTTATTTTTTCTTCGTTCCCAAACTACAGATAAAAATAATTTATATAGGCTTAAAATCCAACTTTTATATAAACTTTTAACATTTAAAATATACCATTAGCTTCAAAATAAAAACAGCTTAACATGTCAAGTTTACTTTACTGTAAAACTCCTTTAATATATATAAATATATGAACCATAAGAACCTGATTTTTAAATTCTTCTTCTGCTTACTGTAATCTGTGAATATATGCATTCACGTACAAACTTAAATAAATAACTCAAAAATACCTTAACGAACCGTCTACCCAAACTCTCGTTCGAGTACGAGCCTCCCTGATTGTCGTTGCCACCACGAACCCGAAGCTCTATCGGCCCATCCAAACCCTTCTTCCCAAACGATCACCTAGGCACGAACGAATCAGCCGCCACCTCGAATGCGAAGCCCTAACTGCTTCGATTAATACCCCGTTCGATCGTTTTCCCCCATCGGCATTCGCGACCGCCTGTCGCGATTTAATATTCGAACGAGACGTGCGACTTGAGGATCTGGCCGAGCAAAGAACTGTGATGATGCGATTTAATCGATGAATCTCAGCTATGATATACCCCTTTTATTCTTTTCGCAAACTGATATGAAGAGGGAAGAGGGAAATGCAGTTTTTAGTTTGGGAAGAAAGAACAGGATTTCGCGATTGAACTGTTGTTCGGCCATTTTTCTTTCGTTATGTTTTATATTCTTCGACTATTCGATTATTAAACTGAGGGAAGAAAAAGAAGTCGCGTGATAAGAAGAATTGAGGGGAGGCAAGATGTGATGTTGAACAGAAAGTGTCATGCACGGGAAGGTAAGCTACAGTGCTTTAGAAAGGACTGAAAAGTTTTAACGTGAAAGGATTTTAACTGGTCAGAACATATATTTAAATTCTTAATTTAAATTTAAATCAACTTGAATTCGTAACTTAAAATCTTGACATCCTACCGAGGCGTGCCGCCAGGCGTTTATAATGTTATGCCCCTATTCGGACGCAATGGAAAAGGATTCGAAGGCTAATTCGATCATATGCGCAAGTTACGGAAATAAACGATCAATTTTAAATTAAATCGATTAAAATAGCTTCTATGCATTTTGAGCTGCCAGGGTCAAACGACAACTCTGATTGCTACAAAAACTGAAATTCGATAATAAATAACCACTATGGATCCAATGGAACTGGTTTCGTCAAATTCCGAGACTGTGCCTCTGAAGGCTATTTTTAAATATCGATTTAAACGATAAATCTCAAAACTGAACAAAACACTTCAAAATTCAATTTTAACACTTTTACTATCTTCAGTATTACCAGTATAAATTTTGCAAGCCCTTAAATTATTTTAAACAGGCTTATAATTTTAGATTCAACAATTTACCCAATTTCAGTTTATTAAATCCAATAACTCAATTGCTAAATAATAATAATATTGAATTCAAGTCAAAAATTAACTTTTATATATTTAAAATTAATTAAATATTCCAATTTCAAATGCCTAAAATTCTGGGTCGTCACATTCCTCTCCCTTAAAAGAATTTCGTCCCCGAAATTACTAGTTAGGAAGAATGGTCCAATGCCCGTTTACTTTTCCCCCAAAACCAACAGTTCAACATCCTACCAACTATCTTTTATAAAAGTCCCCTTATTATTTTACTAACTTCCCAAACTCTCCCACAGTTTTCAAACAATACCCTTTTGCTCAATCATTCAAATTTCAATTTAAAACCAAATTTTGAATTATCAAAATTTTCTCAAAAATTTTCAAACTCCCTAAATTTCCGAAAAATTTTGCCAGCGTCTCCTTTGCGCGGCTAGCTCGGTACAACTACAGAATGCCTCTACGGGCTCCCAAATTCCAAAAGAAAACAAAAGGTCAAATGGCTAGATCGAAAACCCAATCAAATTCCATATAGATATTTAAAGACATACCATTTTGTTGAGCAATTCAAATTTATCTTCTGAAATCAAAACCAATTTTCCTTTCCTTTTATAATACCTGCATATCTCACTTAGCAATAATATCCAATCGTAACTTTTCAAATCATTTTATACATTTCCTTACATAAGTTTCATACCTACTTCTATTCAAATTAGTTTTTCCCATTTCCATATGAATTCAATTTATCTTCAATTCTGAATATTAAATTTTATCTTCCATTTGCAACTGATTCATATCAATATTTTAAATTAGTTTCATTCACAAATTTATTTCAATTTCCTATTTGACATTATTTTTTTGCTAACAAAAATTTTCTAACTCCCAAAATTTTCGGAAAATTTTGACAGAGTCTCCTTTGTACGGAGAAGTTTTTGCAATTTGAAAAGAGATATAAATATATATACATCGACCCACCCAGTCAGAAAATCAAAAACAGTTCATATTTCCTATTTTTATTGCGTAGGCGTACCTTTATTAAGCATTTTAAGCAAGCGACTTATTTATTTTAGCAATTAGCACAACCAAAGCCAGCCAAACGGCCTTCAGGTACCTGTACTTACTCAATTTAAATATGTAAGTGCCATATATAGAAAATTTATTAGCATTTCACTTACTTTCAATTGCCAAACACATGCATTTCATAAGCAACAAGCACCAAACGCTTCCCATAAGCGATTTACATGATTTAATTATAACCCAATTGCTTCCAACCCATTCATATGCCATTTCGTTCAATTTTAATGGTTTACAACTCAATTTCTTACATTTAATTTATTTTTAATCCAAAAAAGCTCATATTCACTTCAATAGATCTTAAAATCAATTTATTTGCTTCTATTAATTCATAGAATTTCTATACCTTCGTTTACGTCAAACGACAACTATTTTTATGCAAATTCAACGATACTCGCTTAATAGAGTATCCATTTTAGTTCATATGTAATTTATTCACCAACCATACATTTGCATTTCATTTCATCTCCACATTGGTTTCATTTTAAAACTATTTCATTTTATTTTTACATCATCTCCACTTATTTTAATTCATCGTCAAATCCAAGTTGAATTCTATTTATAATTCGAGTTCATTTCCAAACTCCATCATTAACTTACAATCCATTTATTTAACCGAGTTAAATTTCATTAATATATTCTACTAAATAATTCGTTTAGCTGATTAGCTTACTTCCAACTTTTATTTCAATATTCGATTTTATTACAAAAAAATCACTTTATTAAATTTTCCTGAGTTCAATTTTATTTTATAATTCCACTTTGGATTTTCTTTCATCTTCAAAATTCCAACACTTTTATTTTAAAAATTTAGAAATGCCATTAAATTCAGATAATATTATTAAAATAGCTTTTTTTAAAAAAATACTTCTTATAACTTGATGTCTCAGCCAGTCCATCCTTCTTCTCAAAGAAATTCGATCATACGTTGATCAGGCGTAGGACTGAAAATCTGTGCTTGGCAGACCCATTTTCAACATCAAGTGAAAATACTTTGGGAAAACAATTTTATTGAAAATATAGAAAACAAATTTTTGAAAATAGAGGAAATATCTTTGGTGAGAACGCTCTAGAAATCATCACCCCCATCCATGGTCGCAGTTACATCCTGGGTTACGTTGCCATCGCAGCAAAAGTCCATGTAACTGTAGGCACTCCGCGCCCCTCAATTACGCCAGGAACCCACAACAGAACGCAATTACAATCCAGGGTTACGTTGTCATCGTAGCAAAAGTCCATGTAACTGTAGGCACCGCGCCCTCGATTTTCGCTGTCAAAATGAAACTTCTCCACTCCTACATAGGTCGCAGTCTACCGATATAAAATCAAACACAGACTATTGGCTCTCAACGGCACACACGACTTTCGCTATGTTACCATAGGTCGCAGTCTACCGATATAAAATCAAACGCAAACTATTGGCTCTCAGCGGCACACACAACTTTTGCTATGGTCTGCAGTAGATCGCAGTGATATCGAGTTACACTATTGTCACAGCATAACCCAAATGCCTCTGTAGGCATCACCTCCCCTCGACTTACGCTACACACTAGTCATAATCCTCAGGAACTAGTTTTGTCCGGACTCCTCACAGGATCAACTTTAGAACCTCCCTTAGGGTTCAAGCCAGCACCACCCGGTGGCACTCCTAAGAAGTTCATTTCAAGGAAGCGCCTTTTTCCACAGAGCCATCATTAAAACACTTTATACTATACATATAGTATCTTTCAAATCATACCCCTAGAATGATCTCATACAAAGCTCCTTTATACAAAATCGATTATCTCAAAATCGATCATTCTCAAACTAGGCTTTCCAAATTCCGATATTGATTTTACCCAAAAATCAAAAGCCTTTCCAAATCCAAAGGTTCCCAAAACCTTTTTCTAAAATCCTCATAAGATCCTTTATATATATATATATATATATATATATATATATATATATAATCCTTGATAAAAATCTTTGGATCATTTCAAACTTGTATAAAACTCCTTTTATACTTCAACACTTTCAAAATCCTTTTTCCGGCAATAGATTCAACAAGGGAAGAAAGATATATAACTTTTTTTATTCAAAATCAAATATTCAAATTTTATTACTCTTTTCAATATCAATTCCATTCGAATCTGCACGATGTACACATATCATCCATACGATATACCAATCTGATCGCTCACTCGATCACACAATTCCACTTTCGAACCAGTATCATCCACCCGACTTCCTAGTGCGGAATCAGATCTGGTTTCTTGATCACAAACCGTCATTCTCCTTGCATAGCCATAACTATGATAGAGAATATCCAGAACCAACCAACAATCCATATCCAGGCTCGCCGTCGAAAATCGAGTGGAAAAATTCCAACTCGGATCGATAAACAATCTCGAAATTCTGTGCTCGAATCTGGATCAAACCACTAGGCGAATAGAATAATATACGTACATTCTACGTATTTCTTTTCATTGATTATTAGCCAAATCAATTTCCTTTCTATTCATCATCACTTTGAACTCTATTCACTTAATCACATTTGCCTTAATCCCCATTTGGATTATCACTTCAATTCTTAATCAGTTAGGCATTTAATCAATAACAGTTTGAACTCCGACCAGTTTATATTTAGAAAATAGCTTGAAAATTTTAAAAATAGATAAATAGTTGAAAAATAATTATTAGTTTGCAAAAAAGCTGTAAAATAGTTAACTAATTATAAATAGTTGGAAAATAGTTAAATAGTTATAGAAATTTTAGATAATTGCAAAATAGTTATAAAATAGTAATTAATTTGTAAAATAGTTGAAAAATAGTAATTCGTTTATAAAACAGTTGAAAATTTGTTAAATAGTTCCAAAAATAATTGTAAAACAAGTATAAAATAATTTGGCTTTAAGAAAGAAAGGTTGTATATATTAAGTAGTTTGGAAAAACAAGTTTGTATTAAAACAATTTATATTGAAAATAGTCCAGAGTTAAAACTGTTCCTTCCCCATCAATTCAATTTAAATTTCCACTTCCATTTAAATCGACTCAATTCCAATTTAAATAATCTTCAATTTCCATTGAAATTGATTTAACCCCAATTCAAGTTGAATCAATCTTGATTTCTTTCCACTTTCAAATCAAATTCCATTTGATTTTAAATCTACTCAACTTTACTTACAATTTTTAATTATTCCAATCAATTTGGACTAATATCAATTGAACCCACTTCAATTTCAAATCGTTTCAATTTAATCCAATCCACTTTTCCATTTAAAATTTTAAACTTATACATCTTCAATCTCAAATCCAATTAATTCAAATCAGATTTAATTTGAATGATTTCGATTCCAATTTCAAATTTAAACCATCCTGAATTATATAAATTCGAGTTAAATTTTTAAATGTTGACTTAATCCTTTAAATCAAGTCAACTTATCTCCTTATACCATTTAATTATGAATCCATTTCAGACTTGTCTTCATTTAATTTTAATTTGGTTGTATTTCTATTACCACTTAATTTAATTCCAATTCAAGATTTCATTTTGGTTGTATTTTATATTACTTCTCAATTTAATTCCAATAATTTAACAAACAATCACCTTAATATTTATTAAAAGGAAATATTGCTTTATATATCAAAAGATATTTTTATATAAAATCATTTAAAACCTTTATATAAGAAAATAACAAGTACGCTCTCACATATATATATATATATATATATATACCCCCAACTCATCCTAGAGTACTACGGATTCTATTTAAGGGGTAACCCCCACCAGAGCCAAGGTTCTCACTTAACCTTTCAGCTCTGATACCAACTGTAACGACCCGGAATTTTTGATCCCGAAAATTCCAGATAGTTAGGAAAAAAGAAGAAAGAGATAGAAGAATAAGAAGAACAGAAACACCAACATCTCACATTCGTAGCGGATAAAATTTAATAACAAATAATAATAGTTTTACAAAGGAAAACTGTACTTGTCAAATTTCTCTTTATTACATCATAGTTACAACATATATACATATACAATCAACATGACTCAGATATATACAACAATATAATATAGTTCCGCATACGTTCCTGTCATCCAGCCCGTCTCCTGAGCTCCAGAACATCCTTACCTAAAAACTAGTAATACTCGGTCTGACTCGAGCATTACATCAAAGTAACACCCTGGTCAGGCTGGAAACCAACGTGAGTAAGCCCATCCAACATGGAATACAAAGCATACAACGTATATAAAACCCGCGTAACTCATATCAATTTACAAACTCACAATTTTTTATAGGCATTACTTATTCCACACATCCTGTAACGATCCTGAATTTCCGACCGAATTTAAATTTTAAATTCCATCGTTTAATATAAATTTTTGAAACGATCTCAATTTACGTCCAAACTTTATTTATGACATACGTCTAGTTAGAGATGGACATAGAAAAAGTTTCGTCGCAAATTATCACAGTAATCTTCGTTCGCGTTTTACTGTATATCAGTCCATATAAAGCTGCATAAAATTTATCTTCCAAATCCAAATATTTTTACAAAGTTATGTTGTAAAAAATTATTCTGACCATGATTATGAAATTTGTTTCGTCAAAAACTGTCATTGCCTCCTCCGTTTAAATTGTTTTGCAAAACGTACAATTTTAGCGGTGTAAATGCGAATTTTATAAAACCATCGTATCGCAATAATCTATGTACCGTTGGAATCGCCTCGTCGTACTGATCATAACGGTATATTTATTTGCGTCAATTGAAGTTCGACGTAAACTAGTTGCGTAAATTAACCGTTCCAAACGGACCGGTAAAATAAATTGCAGCCCAAAATCTTTAAATTGTGTCCACTTAAATTTAAAAACAAATCACCTTAGCTGAGATATTTATGGCGGTAGTTGGAAGCTGGGTAACGTTGGGAATAGTTGTGACTCCTCGGCTTTGAAATAAAATTTATGGATACGAGAAATTCAAAGTTAAAAAGAAATGGCTCTACATTTCTTTCTTTCACTGTTCCACTTCCAATTTGCAACCTTCAGGTACACGCTCCTCCAGCCCTCTCTTCTTCCTTCTTGTTTTCATTTCTTCTGCTCATATTTTGTTTTCTTTCTTTCAAAAAAAATAATATAAACAAACAAATTTGGCTGAAACCAAAAGCTGCTCCCTCTCCACCCACCGATCCTCTCACTTCATTTTCTTGCCGCCGCTTTACCAGGCACTCAGACCGACCCACCTCAGCCTACGCGCGCTCGGGCGCCACCCAGTAACCGATGCCGACCACCGACCTGCCACCATCCGCATCCAACTCCCAACCCACTGTCAACCCGAGCTCCCTCCACCATGTGTTGTGTATGTACTAGCGGTGTGCTTGCATGAAGTTGTAGTGCACACGTGAGTGAGTGTTGATGGATACTTGCGTGTTGCGTGCATAAGATGGAGGGGGAAAAGCAACGTGCTGAGGGAAGGAAGCAAGAAGAAAGGGTCTCGTCCCTTATATATATATATAAAAAGAAAAGGATATTAACTGGGCGGACGATAGCATGGGAGAGTGGGACGTGTGCAATCATGCACCTACATGCGTGAAATTGGGTGGTGTTGAGTTCTATCATGGGTGTGTTTGGTTTGTGTAATAAAAAAAATATGCGTGCGAAAAGAAAAAAAAGATGCAGTGTGTATGAAGGTTTCGTGAGCTTGGGGGTTTGCTGCATGTTGTGGGATGGCGTACAAATCATGTACGCGCATGCAAGCAGTGGGTTGAATCACGGATTGTTTCGTTATAAAAAAAATAAAACAGTGAATTTGCAAATAGCTTTCGATATTTTACACAAATACCTATTTTGGTGGCCAAAGTTAGTAACCAGTTTTCTTTGCTTGTTGTCGCAGCAACTGTTTGAGTTCCTTCGCAGCGGCATCAATCTCTCATTCTTCTCTTCGTTATCGGTAAGCGCAGTTATATAATTTTATAATTATATATAACGTTCATTGTATTAATATCGTTTTTTTTGTCGATATTACAGTGTTCATTGTTCGTGTTTGACCGACTTCTTTTCGTGCTTCTTCTTGCTTCGCCGTCAATTTCTTTATCCACGAAAGGTGAAATAAATTTTCACGACGTATATTTTTATGCTAGTTTGAATTGATGTATGATTACTATGTGATGTTGAATTGGATGTAAATTGATTGTTAAGTGATAAATAATATGCAAGTTGAAATCGATATAGGTTAGCAACAATATAAAAATGGATTATATGTATTGAATGTTGAACTTGACCCCTTCATATGTGATTAGTTAAACTTGACCTTTTAATTGTTAATTAAATGGACACGTAGAATTTGATAAAAAAACTTTGTATCTTTGAACGTATATTAGATTAATTGTTGTAGTGTAAATTTGAAATTGAACGACAAGTGAAAAACCGAAATGTAATAATGTTTAATCTACATGAAATGATAGTGTAGATTCTAGAAATAATTATATTAATTTACATAAATAACAAATGTAAATTAATACGATTATTTCGGGATTATTTAATAAATTGTTAAATTGTTGTGAATGGATGCTATTGCTTGTTTATTTACTTTGATACCATCCCAGCTATCACACTGCAAGTTTCCTTTGTATGTTTTTATTGTGAATTGAAATGGAATCGGGTTGAAATGATAAATACCCAAATAACTTTGACTTATGCTAGAAAATTTAATAAAAAAGCGATTGGTCAATGTTTTGAATTAAAATAAAATAAAGTTTATTTGACTAATAATAAGGTTTTGAATAAAAATTGGGATTTAAATTTGAATAAATTGTAAATGTGAATATTTAAGTTTGAAACAAATATAAACGTCATAATTGACAAAAAGAATATTGATTAAAATTTAATTATGTAATAATTAAATTAGAATTAATTGATAATTAAATTTGAAATTGTTAATAATTAAGTTTGAAATAAGTAATAATTAAATTGAAATTACAAATAATCAAGTCTTGAAATTTATTAATTAAATTTGGAATTATAAATAACGAAGTTTGAAATTGTTAATAATTAAGTTTTGAAAATTTCGATAATTAAGTTTTGGAATTTGTTAATAATTAAGTTTGAAATGATTAATAATTAAGATTTGAAATTATCAATGATTTGAATAGATTGAATTATTAATGATTAAAATAAATTGAATTGGATTAGCTTATTAAGAAAAATCGAATTTTGAATAAGGGAAACTAATTTCTTTAATTAAGTTTTGAAATTGGTAACGAAGGTAATAAATAAATGAATTTAATTTCTTTAAAAAGAAATAGCATGCGTTTATCGAACAAATGAAAGATTTGAAAGTTAAGAAATTGGATTTGAACAAATTTTAATTTGAATTTAATTTGTAAGATTTGATAAATGAAGTTGAACTTAAGAAAGTAATGTAATGAATTGGAAATTTAATAGAAATTGTTTAATGATAAATTAATTTAATGAATATCGAATGAAATCGATAATTGGGTTTAAATCGATTTGAACGATAAATGATTTTGGAATGAACTTATACGTGAAATTAAATGAATGTTGAATTGTTTTAAAATTTAACTTTGAAATTGAATTATAGAAATTTGAAATGAAATTGCGAATTCGTGAAATGAAAATTTTGGAACTTGATTTAAAATGACTAACGAAATGTCGATTTACGAATTATAATTGAAATTGAAATTGAATTGGTTTTGAAATATATTAAGCAACTAATCAGTAAAATAATTACGAAGGTTATTAAAGGAACCGGAATCGGTTAGGGACATACTCACTGTCTAAACTGAAAACCACTTTAATAACTATACGCAGAGTGTGATCCAGAATGAAGTGGTTGGATTGACGTACGTTGATGATTGAAGAAAGTGAACGATAATGGATAGCCTTGACACTTGTGTCAAATTGGAAATGACTAAAATCAGGAGCCGTGTCGGGCCAAATGGGTTAGCTACCTCGAGCGAACACACTTCTTCGTAAACTACTCATTTACTTTTGTGATTGATTGGTGCGCATCCTTGAATTTGGAGTGTTGTTTCACGGTGTTGCGATCGTTGCGGCGATGCGTTCTCACCAGTCCGGATCAAGCAAACGGTAGTTTCACTACCTTGGCTATTGCCTCATGTGCCTTGTCATACTTGTATTCCGTATACGCGACCACTACGATTTTGTTTGGTATTATACCTATGGAGTACTCCCTGATATCCCACTAGTTTACGGTGGAGTTTACAGTGCTGTATAGTCTATAATGCTATATGAAATGTGTTAAGGGGGACAATAGTAACGTCTTAACACTATTTCGATATTTTACTTTACTGTTAGACATTATCTATGTATCGTACATTACTATGTATAAATAGTTTAACGGATCCTTAAAGATGCTTTTCCATTCATCTTTGAGTTATTGTTATTTTGAATTTGGATCATATTAACTGTATAAGAATATATGTCCTGATTCGAGTGTTGTTTGTGCATATGCTCGGCTCAGATTGAGGATTGATGCTGCTGTTTATTTGGAACTGAAGGCTGAAGACTTTCACTATCTTATCTTATCGGTATTTGTTCTTTCCATTTGGACTATTTAGACTTCTATGTTGTTTATTTCCTTTTATTTGAGACATTGTTGTACTTATGGGTAGCTTCATGAACTACTCTTATGACTATGTTATATTTCCGTTGCACTATTATGTGATGTTATATTTCTGTGATTCTGTGATGATTCTCATTTATATATATATATATATACTCCATTAATGATTCGTGTTTTGTATTATTTAAGTTGACAAGTTGGAATATCGTCAATTTAAATGGTACAAATATACGGGTTGTTACAGTTAGTATCAGCGCTTTGGTTCCCGATAACCTTGCCTGTGGAGTTTTAAAGCTCATTAGAGATAGGGTAAATATACCCTAGAATGAGGAGAATCATTTCAGAATCCACATCCTTTGATTCGTCTTTCTTATTGAATTCGTTTGAGTAGAATTTCCTTAAGTTCTATAAATTCCTATCTCTGATTCAAATCACTTTTGGTATTCTAGGATGGCTACCAGAAGAAATGTTAGAGGCAGGGGTAGGGGAAACGCTCCCGAACCATATGCCCCAGCTCCCGCGGTCAGATTCTCCACTCTTAGCAAGGAGTACACTCAGTTTGGCGGAGTCAAATTTACTGGCTCCGAGAGTATCATCGAAGCACAGCAATGGCTGAAGAGTTTGGAGAGGATCTTTACTGGCTTGGAGATCACAGATGCTCAGAAGTGTAAGTTGGCCGCTTGGCAGCTTCAGGATGCTGCACAAGATTGGTGGGAATCCGTCACTTCTCGTACCGATGAGGAAACCATCACATGGGCCCAGTTTAGGTAGAAATCTATCTAAATTACATCAAAATAATTTCCTTCTATCTCGTTCAAATTTTGGACTCATCTTATATCGTTTGTAAATAGGGACTCCTTTGTGGCTCAGTGGATGCCAGCTGCTGGGAAAGCCCAACTCTATCGTTCTTTTATGGATCTCAAGCAAGGCAATATGACCTTCACTGAGTATGAACGGAAGTTCAACGAACTATCTAAGTTCGGACCTGGCTTGATTGATACACCACTGCTTAAGAATGAGAAGTTCATACATGGCGCACGCCCTGAGTATTACAAGCTTCTCACCGCTCATGTCCATGGAACCTTCACTGAATTGATGGACTTTGCTCTTCGATATGAGTGGAAGCCAAAGGAAACATCAACCTCCAAAGCTCCAGTTGTTCAGACATCATCTAGTAAGTCGGGGAAGAGAAAGCCAAACTTTGCACAACAGAAGAAGAATTGGCAGCAGAAAATAGGGCTTGGATACTCCCATAAGAAGCCCATTGACATATCATCTATTATTTGCTTCAACTGCAACCAAAAGGGTCATTATGCTAGTAGCTGCCCATCTCCAAAGAGCGTAGCTGTTCCGCCACCAGCACAGATGACTAGGAGGGATTTGTGTCATATTTGCTTACAACCTGGACACTACAAGAAAGACTGCCCAACACAGAAGAGAGGTACACCATCTGGAGTCTTTGCTCTTTCCACACCTGCCCCGGAAGTTTTGGATAATCAAGGTACTTTGCAAAGTACTTTTACGTTACATACCTTGCCTGTTAGAGTTCTACTTGACACCGGAGCTACACACAGCTTCATATCTATTGATTTATGTGATAAACTTGGCTTAGAATCCACTCTTGCATCTATTTCCTTATGTGTATCTAACCCTATTGGAGGGCCCGCTAACCTAAAATGGGTTTGCAAATATGTCACTCTTATGCATGGCATTCACCGTTTCACTTGGGATTTCTATGTTCTTGGATTCGAGGCATTTGATATTCTGTTAGGCATTGATTGGCTGTGAAAGTTCGAAGCCGTTATCTCATATAAAACTTGAACTGTCTCTCTTATTGACGACAAGAGTATGCCTTTAGTTGTTAAAGGCAAATCACCTCAAGAATATGCTGGGAGTTTTATATTCTCTCTTGACTCCCATCCAAATGAACTAAGCTCTACTCCAGTTCTCCAACTCTTTTCTGATGTATTTGGAGAAGTTAATTCTCTACCACCTCCGTGGGAAATCGAATTCCGCATCGACCTTATTCCTGGTGCTCGACCAATAGTTCTTCCTCCAAGGAGAATGGCTCCTAAAGAAAAGGCAGAGTTGAATGTTCAAATTGAAGACTTATTTTCTAAAGGCTTGATTCGGCGCAGTCATTCGGAATGGGGTGCTTCAGTTGTATTTGTCACCAAATCTGATGGCTCACTCAGAATGTGTGCGGACTATAGAGAGCTAAATAAGCTCACACACAAGAACAAGTATCTGATGCCCCGCATCAACGACCTATTCGATCAGCTTCATGGAGCTAAAGTCTTCTCTCAACTTGATTTGGCTACTAGCTTTCACCAACTCAGAATCGCTGTGGATAGCATTCCTAAAACAGCATTCCGCACTGAAAACGGTTTCTATGAATGGCTAGTTATGCCGTTCGGTCTCACTAATGCTCTAGCCTATTTCGTCGACTTGATGAATAGAGTTTTCTATGATGTTCTTAACAAGTTCGTTCTTGTTTTCATCGATGATATTCTCGTCTTCTCTAAAGATGAGAAAGAGCATAGATCACATTTGGCTTTTGTTCTCGAAAATCTTCGTAGGCACCAGCTTAAAGCCAAGTTTTCGAAATGCCACTTTTGGCGAGATGAAGTTCGTTTTCTTGGCCATATTATTTCAGAGAATGGGATTTCGGTCGATCCAGCTAAGATCGCCGTAATCAATGTAAGTTCTATTCTTACTTGTCAATTCTATATAAACAGCTTATCAATATCTAAATTCAAATCCTTGGAATTCGCAGGATTGGGAGACTCCCAAAACTCCTACAGATATCCACAGTTTCTTGGGCTTGGCTGGCTATTATCGCAGATTTATAGAAAACTTTGCTCGTATTGCTGCCCCACTTACGACACTGACTAGAAAGAATGTAAAATTTATTTGGAGTGAAAAGTATGAATCAGCTTTTAATGAAATGAAGCGAAGATTGACATCTGCCCCAGTTCTTACAGTTATTGATGGTAACGAAGGATTGACCGTCTATACAGATGCCTGTCGTGATGGTCTTGGAGCAGTCTTAATGCAGAAAGGAAAGGTTATTGCCTATGCGGGTCGACAGCTAAAGACCCATGAAGCAAATTACGTAACTCATGACCTAGAGCTTCTTGCGGTTGTATTTTCTCTTAAGCTATGGAGGAACTATCTATTGGGAACCAAATTAGAGTTATTCACTGACCACAAGTCATTGAGATATATTTTCTCGCAAAAGGATTTGAATCAGAGACAAGTCAGATGGCTCGAATTTCTAGCTGCATATGATCTTGATATTAATTATACTCCAGGGAAAGCAAATGCCGTAGCCGATGCTTTGAGTAGAAATCAAGAGATGACATGTTGTAATCTTGTTGAAGGAATGTTATTCCAGCTTTCCGTCTCCCCAGCTCTTATGGATCGTATTATAGCCAAGCAATACGAGGACACTTTGCTTTATCGCATCAAGGAACAAGAGTTGGAAATGCTGACAATAAATTAGGTGCACATGTTGATAGTAATGAAGTCTTGAGAATTGATAATCACATTTGTGTTCCTAATGTTGATGGTCTTAGACAAGAAGTGCTGAAAGAAAACCACAACTCTTCGCTTTCATTTCATCCCGGTGTCACTAAAATGTACCAGAATATGAAAAGTTATATTGGAGGAGTGGGATGAAGCGCGATATCTCTACCTATGTCAGCA
This sequence comes from Allium cepa, assembly GCA_030765085.1. NCBI lineage: Eukaryota > Viridiplantae > Streptophyta > Magnoliopsida > Asparagales > Amaryllidaceae > Allium > Allium cepa. The sequence continues at coordinate 864,199,685 of CM060943.1, read as the reverse complement.
GATGCACAACTTGTCAGCAAGTTAAAGCTGATCATGGAAAGACAGATGGTTTGCTTCAACCATTAGAAATTCCAGGATGGAAGTGGGAGAAAATTTCTATGGACTTTATTGATGGGCTGCCAAGGACTAGAAAGGGGAACGAAGGCATATGGGTGATTGTCGATAGACTGACGAAGTCTGCTCACTTTATTCCAGTCAAGTCCACTCGTACTGCTTCGAGTTTGGCAGAGATATACATGAGAGAAGTTGTTAAACTTCATGGTGTACCATCTAGTATCGTATGCGATCGAGATTCTATTTTCACTAGTAAATTCTGGGAAGCATTACAGGATACTTTGGGCACCAAACTGAATCTGAGCACAGCATATCATCCTCAAACAGATGGCCAAACTGAGAGGGTGAATCAGATTTTAGAAGACCTTCTCCGAGCTTGTATTATTGACTTTGGTGGATCCTGGGAAGACCATCTTCATTTGGTCGAATTCATTTATAATAATAGTTACCAGGTAAAGAGATTGAATTTAAAATTTGAATAAGTATATTTGAATTTGAATTAATCATCTGTAATAAACCAGGCAAGCATTGGTATGGCACCGTTCGAAGCCTTATATGGACGGCCGTGCAAATCGCAAGCTTGTTGGATCGAGTCGGGTGATCGACTAGTGCTTGGTCCAGAAATAATTATGGAAGCTTCCGAAAAAGTCTAAGAAATCAGAAAGAAGATAAAGACGGCACAAGATAGACAGAAGAGCTATGCTGACAAAAGGAGAAGAGAGCTCGAATTCAGTATTGGAGACAAAGTATTTCTGAAAGTGTCGCCTTTGAAGAATATTGTTCGATTTGGAAGGAAAGGGAAGCTAGCTCCGAGATTTGTTGGTCCGTTTGAGATTAAGGAAAGAGTCGGAACATTGGCGTATAGAGTTGCATTACCAGAGAAGTTCGCTGGTGTACACAACGTGTTCCACGTCTCACATCTACGCAAAGTTGTGCATGATCCATCTACGACTATTCCTACTACTCAGTTGGAAGAGATAGTTATCGAGCCTGATTTGACTATTGACTGTAAGCCGCTTCGAATAGTTGATCATGAGACAAAGCAACTTAGAAGGAAGTCGGTTAATCTCGTCAAAGTCCAACGGAGTGCAGATGAGCGAGATTGCACATGTGAAACTGAGGATAGTATTCGGGATTCAAACCCCGAATTACTAATTTCAGGTATAATTCAAATTTCTTAAATCTATCTTGATTTTCTGCTTATTTCATTCCTAATTCACTCGTCTCGTGCCTTTTCGAGGAAGAATAGTTTTGAGTGGGGGAGATTGTAACGACCCTGAATTTCCGACCGAATTTAAATTTTAAATTCCATCGTTTAATATAAATTTTTGAAACGATCTCAATTTACGTCCAAACTTTATTTATGACATACGTCTAGTTAGAGATGGATATAGAAAAAGTTTCATCGTAAATTATCACAGTAAACTTCATTCACGTTTTACTGTATATCAGTCCATATAAAGCTGCGTAAAATTTATCTTCCAAATCCAAATACTTTTACACAGTTATGTTGTAAAAAATTATTCTGACCATGATTATGAAATTCGTTTCGTCAAAAACTATCATTGCCTCCTCCGTTTAAATTGTTTTGCAAAACGTACAATTTTAGTGGCATAAATGCGAATTTTATAAAACCATCGTATCGCAATAATCTGTGTACCATTGGAATCGCCTCGTCGTACTGATCACAATGGTATATTTATTTGCGTCAATCGAAGTCGACATAAACTAGTTGCATAAATTAACCGTTCCAAACAGACCGGTAAAATAAATTGCAGCCCAAAATCTTTAAATTGCGTCCACTTAAATTTAAAAACAAATCACCGTAGCTGAGATATTTATGGCGGTAGTTGGAAGCTGGGTAACGTTGGGAATAGTTGTGACTCCTCGGCTTTGAAATAAAATTTATGGATACGAGAAATTCAAAGTTAAAAAGAAATGGATCTACATTTCTTTCTTTCACTGTTCCACTTCCAATTTGCAACCTTCACGTACACGCTCCTCCAGCCCTCTCTTCTTCCTTCTTGTTTCCATTTCTTCTGCTCATATTTTGTTTTCTTTCTTTCTAAAAAAATAATATAAACAAACAAATTTGGCTTAAACCAAAAGCACACCCTCGCTCACTGCTCCCTCTCCACCCACCGATCCTCTCACTTCATTTTCTTGCCGCCGCCTTACCAGGCACTCAGACCGACCCACCTCAGCCTACGCGCGCTCGTGCGCCACCTAGTAACCGATGTCGACCACCGACCTTCCACCATCCGCATCCAACTCCCAACCCACTGTCAACCCGAGCTCCCTCCACCATGTGCTATGTATTTACTAGCGCTGTGCTTGCATGAAGTTGTAGTGCACACGTGAGTGAGTGTTGATGGATACTTGTGTGTTGCGTGCGTAAGATGGAGAGCGAAAAGCAACGTGCTGAGGGAAGGAAGCAAGAAGAAAAAGTCTCGGCCCTTATATATATATATATAAAAAAAAGGATATTAACTGGGCGGAGTATAGCATGGGAGAGTGGGACGTGTGCAATCATGCACCTGCATGCGTGAAACTGGGTGGTGTTGAGTTCTATCGTGGGTGTGTTTGGTTTGTGTAATATTAAAAAAAAATATGCATGCGAAAAAAGAAAAAAAAAAGAAAAGATGCAGCGTGTATGAAGGTTTCGTGAGCTTGGGGGTTTGCTGCATGTTGTGGGATGGTGTAAAAATCATGTACACGCATGCAAGCAGTGGGTTGAATCACGGATTGTTTCATTATAAAAAAAATGAAACAGTGAATTTGCAAATAGCTTTCGATATTTTACACAAATATCTATTCTGGTGGCCAAAGTTAGTAACCAGTTTTCTTTGCTTGTTGTCGCAGCAATTGTCTGAGTTCCTTCGCAGCGGCATCAATCTCTCATTATCCTCTTCGTTATCGGTAAGCGCGGTTATATAATTTTATAATTATATATAACGTTCATTGTATTAATATCGTTTTCTTTTGTCGATATTACAGTGTTCGTTGTTCGTGTTTGACCGACTTCTTTTCGTGCTTCTTCTTGCTTCGCCGTCAATTTCTTTATCCACGAAAGGTGAAATAAATTTTCACGACATATATTTTTATGCTAGTTTGAATTGATGTATGATTACTATGTGATGTTGAATTGGATGTAAATTGATTGTTAAGTGATAAATAATATGCAAGTTGAAATCGATATAGGTTAGCAACAATATAAAAATGGATTATATGTATTGAATGTTGAACTTGACCCCTTCATATGTGATTAGTTAAACTTGACCTTTTAATTGTTAATTAAATGGACACGTAGAATTTGATAAATAAACTTTGTATCTTTGAACGTATATCGGATTAATTGTTGTAGTGTAAATCTGAAATTGAACGACAAGTGAAAAACCGAAATGTAATAATCTTTAGTCTACATGAAATGATAGTGTAGATTCTAGAAATAATTATATTAATTTACATAAATAACAAATGTAAATTAATACGATCATTTCGGGATTATTTAATAAATTGTTAAATTGTTGTGAATGGATGCTATTGCTTGTTTATTTACTTTGATACCATCCCAGCTATCACACTGCAAGTTTCCTTTGTATGTTTTGATTGTGAATTGAAATGGAATCGGGTTTGTAAGCTTTGATAAATGAAGTTGAACTTAAGAAAGTAATGTAATGAATTGGAAATTTAATTGAAATTGTTTAATAATAATTAGTTTAATGAATATCGAATGAAATCGATAATTGGGTTTAAATCGATTTGAACGATAAATGATTTTGGAATGAACTTATACGTGAAATTAAATGAATGTTGAATTGTTTTAAAATTTAACTTTGAAATTGAATTATAGAAATTTGAAATGAAATTGCGAATTCGTGAAATGAAAATTTTGGAACTTGATTTAAAATGACTAACGAAATGTCGATTTACGAATTATAATTGAAATTTAAATTGAATTGGTTTTGAAATATATTAAGCGACTAATCGGTAAAATAGTTACGAAGGTTATTAAAGGAACCGGAATCGGTTAGGGACATACTCACTGTCTAAATCGAAAACCACTTTAATAACTATACGCGGAGTGTGATCCAGAATGAAGTGGTTGGATTGACGTACGTTGATGAATGAAGAAAGTGAACGATAATGGATAGCCTTGACACTTTTGTCAAATTGGAAATGACTAAAATCAGGAGCCGTGTCGGGCCAAATGGGTTAACTACCTCGAGCGAACACACTTCTTCATAAACTACTCATTTACTTTTGTGATTGATTGGTGCGCACCCTTGAATTTGGAGTGTTGTTTCACGGTGTTGTGATCGTTGCGGCCATGCGTTCTCACCAGTCCGGTTCATGCAAATGGTAGTTTCACTACCTTGGGTATTGCCTCATGTGCCTTGTCATACTTGTATTCCGTATACGCGACCACTACGATTTTGTTTTGTATTATACCTATGGAGTACTCCCTGATATCCCACTAGTTTACGGTGGAGTTTACAGTGTTGTATAGTCTATAATGCTATACGAAATGTGTTAAGGGGGACAATGGTAACGCCTTAACACTATTTTGATATTTTACTTTACTGTTAGACATTATCTATGTATCGTACATTACTATGTATAAATAGTTTAACGGATCCTTAAAGATGCTTTTCCATTCATCTTTGAGTTATTGTTATTTTGAATTTGGATCATATTAACTGTATAAGAATATATGTCCTGATTCGAGTGTTGTTTGTGCATATGCTCGGATCAGATTAAGGATTGCTGCTGCTGTTTATTTGGAGCTGGAGACTGAAGACTTTCACTATCTTATCTTATCAATATTTGTTCTTTCCATTTGGACTATTTAGACTTCTATGTTGTTTATTTCCTTTTATTTGAGACATTTTTGTACTTATAGGTAGCTTCATGAACTACTCTTATGACTATGTTATATTTCCGCTGCACTATTCTGTGATGTTATATTTCTGTTTCTGTGATGATTCTCATTTATATATATATATATATATATATATATACACACACACTCCATTAATGATTCGTGTTTTGTATAATTTAAGTTGACAAGTTGGAATATCATCAATTTAAATGGTACAAATATTCGGGTTGTTACACATCCATTTTCTAAGTACCAAGATTTAGTTTTAAATAGTCCAATCCCTTTAAATCACTTCATTGCAACCTATAGATTTCACATATCAATCTATAAAAATTCGAAGTGGTTTCGGGTATTTCCTAGTACCCGAACCCGGTCTTTTCGAGTCTCGTGTCATCCTAACTGTAACAACCCGCATATTTTACGATTGAATATTTAAATATTTTATTTTAATATTTTATTGTTGGTCGGATTTTAGTCCAAAAGGTTACTTTTTGCATACGGTCGAATTAGGACTCCGGACCACTTCCATTGGGTCCAAAACACCGTTTGCCATCTTTTTGAGTATAAACTTGGAATTTTGCCACTTTTTCACTTTGGGCTTTGGGTTTGGTTTAGCCCATTAGCCTAAACTATTAACTCTAGCTCAAATCCCCCCTCTTCCCTTCATTACTTCACTTTCATTTCCTAACACTCAAGCTTCATCAAAAATGGAGAGAGGAATGGGAAATTAAAACTCCAAGTCCTAGTTCATTTGTAAATCCAACATCTAACTTCAAATCCAAAGCTAAGCCATTGATTCAAGCTTCTTGTGTTGAGATTGAAGTGTGGTTGATTCTTCCTTTGCTTTTAAGCTTCTTCTTCGTTGATTTTGTGAAAATGTGATATTTTTATCTCACATCTTTGTCTATAACTATCTTTGATTGTTGGGTATGAATTCCTAACACTTATTCATGTGCATTTGCTTTTGGATTGAATCGGTGAAAATCCCAGTTTTTAGTGTTTTGGGTTCAAATCATTAAAAATCCTAGCTTTGATGTTTGAACACGTTTTTGGCGATGCATCGAGAAGCCAATACGACCGGGTAGCCGAAGGTCATAATACCCTCGCCTCCGTGCTCGACCGGTTGCAAATTGAGGGAGTTTTGCACTTCTATCCCCTAGGTCGCTCGGCTTGCACCATTCAAATTGCTCGGCCTGCATATAGGTCGCGCCATGCTTAGATCGCGCCATGGGATAGGTCGTTCCACCACTTTGGTCGCGCCATGTTAGGTTGCGTTCCTTAGGTCGCTCACCTTGCTAATGAGTCGGCCTGCACATTTAAGTCACTCGGCATGCAGTTAGGTCGCATGCCTGTTAGGTCGCACCTGTTATGGGTCGCGCCATACCTTAGGTCGCAACCAACTTAGGTCGCGCCATGTTAGGTCGCTCGCCTTGCTATAAGTCGGCCTGCCTTAGGTCGCTGACCATTTAGGTCGCTCGGATTGCTCGCACCAACTTAGGTCGCACCTACATATAAGTCGCACCCCTTAGGTCGCAACCACTTAGGTCGCTCAGCCTCAACTCCTTAAGTCGCTCTGCCTGTTATGTCGCAAGCATCAGTTAGGTCGCTCGTTCCTTAAGTCGCTCGGCCTGTTATGCCGCTAGCTCCTTAGGTCGCATCACTTAGGTCGCTCGGCATGTTATGCCGCTAGCATCAGTTAGGTCGCTCGTTCCTTAGGTCGCTCGGCCTGCCGCTATAGGTCGTACCAACTTAGATCTCTCACTTATGCCGCCAGCTCCTTAAGTCGTTGCCATTATCTTCTTAAGTCGCGCAGTTAGGCCGCGTGTTATTCCTTAAGTCGCTGATCCCTTGTGTCGTATGACGTGGAGAAGTATGAGTTGACCCGCTGAATTCTTGTGTTGTATTGTGTTAAGTCGTAAGTCATGGCTGTTAAGTCGTAAGGGTATTTCCATTTTGATGGATTTGGAATCGAATTCTTTGGATTCTATTAACGTCTTCGAATGTGAATTTTTGTGATTTATTGTTTCTACAATCATTTTTGTGATTCGTCACTTTAAAAATATAAAGGTTTCAATACTAGTAGTTAATTTATTACAAAGCTCGTTTCTTAAACCGTTTTCCAATCTACTAGTATATACAAACCTTTACCTCACTCATACGAGAAATCTAATTAAACGGCTTAGTAAAACAAGTGGTATGAGACACTTGCGTTTACTTCGCCTGTTAATTCTTGGACTTGTTCGATTGAATCTCTTGTGACAATTTTCGAGTGGAGATCTACAATTTTTTCGTAAATATTTAAGTTAAGCTAGTGGTTATGGGACATGAGGCTAAGCTTATATATTTACTAGCTTACTGTAATTGACACTTCTTGATGATCGTTGATGATCATTTTTGTGATTTAGACTAGCAAATGTGCGATGTCTCTTTGTCTACGAGGGAGACTAAACCCCGTTTCTGTAGAGCTTCGGCTCAATTTGGTGGGGTAGCGACCCATGGTCTACGGGCCGTTTTGTGGAGCTTCGGCTCAAAAATTAATGGTTAGCAACCATGGAATGGCGTTCCATTTTGTGATACACGTGTTGGTGAGTTTTCATGCTCCTATTTTGTGATAAGCCTCCTCCTTTTTGTGATTTCTGGATTTCCATGATGATTTCTAGAACTTGTGTTTCACCAATTTTCGTGATCTACATGGATCTGTTTTATCAATATTTGTGCATTGGTGAATTTGTGTATCATTAACTTTTGTGATTGACATTGATATAATTGTCAATATTTATGGTTTGGTGAATAAAATTAAAGAGTATGTCATTTTTTTTATCTTTGAGAAGATTCTTGTGATATTGATTAATCTCTTGTTGATTTTCAATTACATACTTATCACAGTATGGTTTTATGGTTATCATACATTTTTGTCATATCTCTTATTCTATACCATTTCATCTGATATTTATAGCTAGACTGATCTGTTTATTATTTTCTTATTAAATAATACTCGGGTCAGACCGAGATGTTACAAGTGCTTCTGCTTGACTTCACATCTGGGATTATCACCCTGACTTTTGGCTAACTACTTAGATTAGTAGTTTTTGTTGTATACATTTGAGATATAGACTCATTGATGTATCCATATTCTTTTGTCTAGCACTTGTAACTATTCATTTTTGATAGTGTGGATCTTGTCTGACCACTACTCTGATGTACACCTTCATGTGTCATATATTCATATCTATTTCCGCCTTTGTGATATGGATGTCTGTGACTAATTTGTGTTATGTTTATTTCTATACTTGTTTTTGAAGAATATATATAGCCACCGGGTAGTAGCTTTGAGTTTGTATTAGTATGTCGGATTTCCTCCTGAAACCAGATGCATGTTGTACTATCTGACATATCGGTGCTCGTACAAAGCAATTACGTGGATGGTCGCTCCTCAATAGCCTTATCCTCCGCGCTAGTTGATGGCATCACCCCGTAGTGTCCTTGGCTAGGTGGGTATAGAGGTGGGGCGTCACAGCTTGGTATCAGAGCCAAACTTCGAAAAAATATAGAATAATCTACCAAGGATCATCGTTCTAAGTCCATCTTAGGAGTCGTGCTTTAGGATGTAATTCGAGTCTTCGTACCGATTCATCCTATTTTCTTTATGATTCCTTGTTTGTCTATCAAGATTGCTTGATATTCATTTGGTGAATAACCTTATCCTTCTTCTTTCTTTCTTTCAAAAGGAAGGGAAATGGTTAGACCTGGCTGTCCCAACGCCGGTCAATCTAGTGCAACTCCCCAAGATGGAGTATTCATGTCTGCCCAGCAGCTTCTTGATCTCGTAAAGAATGCTCAGGCAGCCGGTTCAAATCCAGAGTCTACTCACCCTAAGTCTGGATTTGCACGCTTATGCAACGATTATACCAATTTGGGTGATAAGCCATTCAAAGGTTCTGAAACTATTATTGAAGTCCAGGCTTGGGTGAGAACGTGCGATCAAATCTTTTCTTGCATGAATCTTACTGATCTTCACCGTGTTCAGGTGGCCTCTAGTATGCTCCAAGAAAGAGCATTAGATTGGTATGAGCTTCTTATTTCTGAAATAAATGAAGTGGATCTTACTTGGAAGAAATTCCGGGCACGCTTCGAGTTAAAATTTGTGCCAGAAGCTGAGAATGTGACTTGGGCTCGCTGTTTCATTGACCTTGTTCAAGGTGAATCCTCTGTGGCAGACTATGTCGCATCATTCGAGTCACTTTCTAAATACGGGGTCGAGTACATAAACACCCCATTGAAGAAAAACCAAAGATTTGTCTATGTCTTGAATAAAAATCTCAAGAAGCCATTACTTCTAAAATTAGAAGTTTCTTTTGATCAGCTCATTGATATCGCTCTTGGACTTGAAGAGGTTGATAGAGTAAGTGATGTTGAGGTTGGGAGCGCTAAACCGAACTTCACCAACAAGAAAAGGCCTAATAAGTTCAGGGGTCCTTATCCCAACAATAAGAAAGGGAAGCAAGCCTCTCCGGCAACCAAGACTTCTACCTCAAGTGGTGGGCAATGCTACAACTGTGGTTCTAAGGACCATTATGCGAATAAGTGTTCAAAGCCTCGAGCTTGTCGCTATTGCAAAAGCCCGGATCATTATTTATCTTCATGTCCCAAACTTAGGGCTGTCAAAATTCAACCCGACCATTTAACCCGACCCTTTTATTTCAATTTTTATAGGGTTGGGTCAAAGGCTAATACGATCATTTTTCAGTTGGGTCAGTACCCACTTAGCAGACTAAAAACATGAAACAACCCGTTTGACTCTTTTACCGTCCAAACTCAAAACCCTAATTTCTCGTTTCCTTAAAAAATTGAAGACGGGCGACTCTCTCCCTAAATTCCTAATCGGTCTCGCTCACTCGATTCAGTTTTCCAAATGCTCTTGCTATCGCGATTTCTCCCTCTTGATTCTTGTGGTGCAGCTTCTGGTATCGCACGATCTAAGCTGCCGACTATTGCACAGATCTAAGGTATGATGTTTCTATTTAAGCAGCTTAAACTATTATATTAAATTTAGCTAGTGTTGATGGTTCTGTTGGGATTATTATTTTATTTTTCTCAAATCGCCTGTGCTTAAGTTGTTGACTTCAAATAATGGATTTTCTGTGAGGTTTGCTGCTCGCATTCGTTTTATTCACTGATATTTGTATGTTTTGCTAGTATTTGATTAAAATGGTCATTGCTACTGTCAGTGCATTGTTTCTCCTTGATGTTTACTTGTTGGATATTCTAGTTCTGTGTTAGCATTAAAATAAATGATTAAAACAGAAATGTTTTGAAGTCTTTTACTCAAATAGCCAATGCTTTGTCCAAAGTCCAAACCCACCTTATCAGGGGCTCTGAATATTGGGACGCAGTTGGCAATTAAGACTTCTAGAACATGCAATTAACATGAGTGTTAATTACATTTGATAAATGTAAGTAGGGTAGATAGTGGTTCTATTATATTAAGCAAATTACAAGTTACTTTATGTATGTACTAGTATCACTTTAATTATTCGGGAAAAAAGCTGTAGTTGGATGAAAATATGTTAGATTTAGATAGTTCTGATGTTTTGCAAAAGGAAGAGCAAGAAATGTATGGAGAGTTCACTAAAAATAGGAAACATATTTCCAGATCTTATAAATTGTTGACTTTTGAGATCGTTACTTCTAGTAGATTTGATGGATTATGTTGCTTAGATGATTCAGAATTGAACTTAAATATGTTAGTAGTATATGCAGATGCATGTTTTGACATTCTTTGATCTGAAGGCATAGGATACATACACACTGAAGGTGCACCAGTTCTTTCAGATTCTTCAAAGGACTTTGAGGGTGTTTGTCAGGGTAATGGTTGTGGTTTAAATGGAAATGTGATGATAGAGAAAGTTCGTAGTGATAAGGGTTGGCTGGATAAGGGTTCTGGTTTGAGATGCTATATTATTGATATGTAAAAGGATCTGGTCAGTGGCTTATATGTTGAAGTAGATGTTGATGATCCGAATGGTGATATAGGATTTAGATTCTGTGGGTGATAGTCATTATGATAATTACATAGACAGTGGTTTGAAGGAAAGCTTGGAGATAGATAATGTTGGTAGTGAAATGGTTATGCCTAATGAGGTTATTGGGTTTTGGTCTTGTGTTGATATGCACAGGGCCAGTCATTACAGTGAGTGCTCTTTTGTTAATTCAATCATAGGCAGTGATAATTCTCATGATATTATGGAGGTAAGGGATGCTTTAAGTTGTTGTTTGGGTGACAAATTAGTGTAGTGTGATACTTATTGTATCTAAATGTAAGTTGAGTAGTTAGTGATAAATGTAAGTAGAGTAGTTAGTGATTATATTATAGTAGAGATTCATGGCCACCTCTCAACCAAGCTTTGATCCATTATTCGGGAACCGTTTCTCTTTTATTGCATCCTTTTCCTCTGCCGTGAGTTTTCCTTTTTACCTTTCTATTTGCTCTTCCTTTCTATTTGGTTCGTTTTTTCCCCATGGTATAGTAGCTTCCATCCAGGGTAGTGGTTCAGATTGTCCAAAACTACATGTATCATCACCTAACAAAGTACAATTTAAATCATAGGCAAACAAATATGTATGTACTGCAAAAGAATGATTTTATTCATCTACTTCACAATTTTAGAGGATTAAACTAACCATTATCTCACTGCATCAGATTCTTATTAACAATTATAAAAATTAGTTCATACTTTACAGTAACTTGTTTTATTGCTGGAAAAAAAATAAGAAAAATTACAGGTACCACTGCAATTCCTATATTTCATGTCGAGCACTGCATATAGCAAACAAACTAAATTCAACTTCCATATATCCTCTGCTCGAGTTGTTATTCAAGAATCAGGTAATATACTCATTATGTAATAGTCTTCGATTGAGTTTAGTTATATTACAATGCTTATTATAAACTAACCATTGAAAGGTGTTTTATTGGATTTCCCACCAAACAATAATAGTCTTCAAAATTATTATTTTATCCTTTTCATTACCAGTTATTAATTGTTTAAGATGACTGAGTGTTACGCATCCTTGGTATTCACCATGAACTTTTTGTACTATATTACAACATGAAAAAAATAACAACTACAACATGAAAAAAATGGCCTCAACTGCTTACTTCTTCAAATTGCTATTCGGTTTCATGGTGAAAGCATTATCATCGTCACTGAAAGACATCAAAATTTTCTTAATAAGCATCTGTGTTGCACTATGTAATGTGGAATTTTCATCACCTTATTAAGATTTAGATGCATAAAAAGACTGGAAGACTTTCGACAAGCTATTTGAAAAGGGTGCATAAATATTATGTATTGCTCTTTACAACTATTCTTTTTTTCATTAATACAAAATTTTAATTTACTAGTCGGTCCATATGCATGTGCCCGTGTCTGGAGAAAATAGTGAGCTGCTCCTCATTCTTTCATATCAATGGGCTTTTTAGATTTAATGACTGATGATTTTATTCCATATTCGTAATGGATGATGTATGTTTTTGGCTGGTTAATCAAAGTTAAGTTTTGCGTATTTTTTGTAGAATATGAATATTGGTCAAGATGATACCCAAACAAGAGACATGGTAGGATTGGAGGTTGATCTTGATTCGGTGGGTAGTTTCGTAGGAAGTAAACGAAAACGAAATACATATTCCGATGTTTGGAAATATTTTGAAAAACATGAAACCATTGAGGTGAAAAACGTACATGTTTTTGTAAAAAGTGTAAAAGGAAATATATTTGTGGTGATAAGAATAGGACTAATAATTTGAGAAGACATGTAAAAAATGTTATGATCAAAATGTGGAAGACATCCATAGAGGAAATTTTAGTCAAACAAAGTATAGAGATTTAATGACCAAAGCAATTATTCGGCATAACTTACCATTTAATTTTGTTCAATATGAAAGTATCCGCAAATTGGTTTCTTATTTAAATGACGAAGTGATACATTTATCAAGAAATACTTCGCGTTCTGACGTTATAAAACTTTATGAGAACGAGAAAGTTAAACTTAAAGATTTTCTGAATTCATGTAGTGGGAGAATTAGTATTACTTCAGATTTATGGAATTTAATCAATACGGATGGATACATGAGTCTGACAGCACATTTTATTGATAATGAATGGAATTTGCAAAAAAGATTGCTTAGTGTTTGTTTATTGCCACCTCCTCATTCGGGTTCGGCCATATTTAGGAAGATATCAAGTTTTTTACTTAGTTGGGGAATAGTTGATAAAATATTTTCATGTGCATTGGATAACGCATCTTCCAATAGCAAGTTCATTGAATTATTAGGATCGCATCTCAATCATAGATGATCATTAGTTGCAGATGGCCAATATTTACATGTTAGATGTGCATCGCATATTTTGAATTTAATAGTTCAAGAAGGTTTAAAATCCATTACTACTTGTTTGAGCAACATACGAGAAAGCATAAAATATATCATAGGCTCTCAATCTAGGAAAAAAGTTTTGTTGAATGCATATGCAGTCTTTCTTTGGATAAAACTAGGAAGGGATTACGTCAGGATGTTCCCACGAGATGGAACTCCACGTTTATTATGCTTAGAAGTGCAATACACTATGAATAAGCTCTTTATCGCTTGAAACATGTGGATTCTAGTTATACTTATTATCCGTCATTTGAAGAATGGGAGAAAGCAAAGAAAATTACACGTTTTTTGGAAGTTTTCTACAATGCCACATGCTTGTTTTTGGGAACAAATTATCCAACTTCCAATTTGTTTTTTCCAAAAATTGTCATGGTACATTTAACTTTAAAAAAGACTTTGAATGGTGATGATTTTATGTCTTCTATGGCACGCAATATGTTTAAAAAATTTGATAAATATTGGAAAGAGTTTAGTGTGTTTCTTTCGATTGCTTGTATTTTTGATCCACGTTACAAAGTAAATTTTGTCTGATTTTCTTATGAAAGGCTATATGGAAATACCATAGAATTTGAAAAGGTAAAAAAAATTGGAAGAGTTGTTCTTTAAATATTCAAGGAAAGAGCAAGAAGAGTCGCCTATTGAGACAAATGCTACAAAAGACACGGAAACTTCACATTACGGGTCCTTACTCACAAGAACGTGAAGATATGTTGGAACAATTTGATTCTTATCAAGATTTGGAATTTGTTGGCAATTCTACTAGATCAGAACTTTATTCATATTTAAGTGATGGGTTGATTGATCGAAAAATAGAGTTTGACATACTCTCATATTGGAAATCACAACAATTTCAGTATCCTATTTTATTCCTTATGGAAAAAGATATATTGGTTGTACCGATAACTACCGTGGCCTCAGAAAGTGCTTTTAGCATTGGTGGTAGAGTACTCGACGACTATCGTAGTTCACTAAAAGAGGACGTTGTTGAAGCATTGTTATGTATGAAAGATTGGTTGTATGGTGGTACGATTATGTAAACATTCGAAGATCTTACCGAAGATATTACAAAGTTCCATTCTCAAGAAGAGGATGCATTAATCCATGGTGTGAGGTACTTTCTTATTTAAAATGTTTTAACTCCATGCCTATATTATGTAAAACAAAATCCTACATATAACTTTAATCAGTCGATGTCATAATAACACCGATATGAAGCATAATCCTTAGAGCAACTGCACCAATGAATCAATAACTTAAACAATTGGCAACTATCCTGACAATTGTTAATGCGTCCATAAATCATTGCTTGAGAAATTGATGAGTCTTGCTGCACGACTGGAAAAAAACAGTTTTCAGTTCAGACCCCAGAATTATTTGATTTAAATGACCGTTATTACTTGCTAGTAGAGGATCAGTCAGAGTTCTCAAAAGATAAAAACAAAAGCGAATTTTCAAGTAAATTGATAGACATTAGATTTCACTTATTTTTTGGATATGCTTCCTCAAATAAAATGATACTTTGCATCGGTACGTTACTAACATGACTAGATTCTTGGTCAATGCTATAGCGGAACTATTATCAAAGTAATTTTCCACTGAATCTATTTGTGGTAAATTAACTCCTTTAACAAGCTTTCTAACCAATAACATGACAAATACAAGTAATGGTTTCAAATTATTTCACTTCATACGTCGAAAGAGTTATAATAAAAAGTCTCTTAAAATTCTAAGTCAACGCTGAATTTTAAATAAAGAAAACAAATTTTGTACTTTCTCAAACTTCAACCCAGTTAATATAACATTAGCCAACAAGCTTGTAGTCACTAGAAGAAGCTAGCATACATTAGTTGATATTTCTTTTATGTACCAAATATTTATTTTATTCAGATGTAGTAGGTCCTTCCATCTGATGGCTAAATAGCTCAATGATGAATAAAATATTAGGTCTTTTAGACAAGTCATATACTCAAGCTTCCAACAAGACTCTTAAAGAATGTTGGATTTATTTTCTTGTTACGATGATACAAAGATAGTTTGACTCCACATTCCATGGAAATGCTAACCGGCTTATTATTCTTCATCTTAACTTTTTGAAGAGCTTCTCCTGCATACCCTTTTTGAGAAAACATATATCACGTAATCTCTTTGCTTCACTTCAATTATATGATAGTGGAACTATTATAGGAAAATTTTCACCGGACTAATTATGGCTACGTATCTGATAAATTGGAGATAGTTTATCCAATTTGAACACCAAAACAAGCTTGCCTATGCTTGTACTTCATAGTTAAACTAATATAGAAGTTGAACATATGGCATTGATTGCAAGGTATTAATTGATTAAAAATATCATGCTATGATCAACTACAAATATCGATCAAATATTTTTGACTGATTTTTTTTAAACCTTTGACCGAGTTAATTGGCTAACTGACACATTCCACATTTAGGGGATAACCACCTACTTTCTGAACTGGCTTTCTGATAGCTTGACATGTGTTTGTGTAGGACTGCATATTTGAGGAATGCATGATGAGTTGTATAGGACTGCCAGATTTTGGTTGCTTAAATTGTTCACTATCATGTTATTTAATATGCCAAATTTTGTTGCTACATAGAAAGGTTGTACCTTGCACTTGCTTAAGTTGTTCACTGTCTGGTTATAATCCTTCAAATTATTGTATTGTCAGCACGGAGACTAAAGGAAAATCTCTTCAGCAAATAGAAGACTGAGCTCATACTAATTGAGTAGAGGTGTCTTTTTTTTGATGTATGCTTGCTCGCCATTTTTAATAATCAATTCGCTATTGCTAGAGGCGGTTTAAATTTGAATTGTTGGCAAACATTTAATACTAAATTATGTTTTTGTATTTGATATCAAATGTTTATCATACCTTCTTACATGCAGGAATTACATAAGTCCATAATACTTGCTGCAACATTTATAATACAAGATATATATTTTTCCAAATGGAAAACTGTTGTTGATGTTCTTCTCATGTGTTCTGCAGGTGTTGAAAAAAGATACAAAGGTGCATTGGAAAATTTAGAAGGTTATCTTTAGTTGCTTTAGGATTTATATTTGAGAAGAATATGTAATTTAGTGTGTTATTAGCTTCAACTGATGTTAGTTTTAGAACTTATTTAGTGCAGTTTTTGCAATATTCTTGCTGTTTTAATGATATTTAGAATTGTTTCTGTGAATGCAGTTTTTATTATGTGTTGCAATTTAGAACATTTTTTCATGTATGCAGTCTTTATTATGTGTTGAAATATTAACCATTTTTATGTTCCAAATGTGTTTTACATGTGCAGTTTTATGTATGTGTGCAGTTTTGTCTATGCAGTTCTATGTATGCAGCTTTTATTATGTGTGCAGTTTTATGTATGCAGTTTTTATTATGTGTGCAGTTTTATATATGCAGTTTTTATTATATTTAGGATGTTTTATGCATGCAGTTTCATAATATTTTTTATGCAGTTTAAATTTTGGATGGATTAAATGGGTTGATCCATATATGGATAGCGTCGGGTCAATTGACCCATTTAATAAATATATTAAATGGGTTGGGTCAAAAAATGGGTCGGGTCAATTTTGACCCGACCCATTATGACCCGACCCGACCCACTTGACGTGTCTACCCAAACTTCAAGGCAAGAAGGAGGGAAAGCTTAATGTTGCTCAAGCCCTTGGCAACACATCTCGTGGTCAAGGTATTTCTCATTTTATCCTTGATGGCATTATTTTATTTCGTGATCACCCTATTCGAGTTCTTTTTGATACGGGTGCGTCCCATTCTTTTATATCAAAAGATGTTGATACTTTTTCTTTGAGTGTTGTCGCTTTAATGACTTCTTTGAGAATTGCGAATCCGGTTGGTGGATCCGCAACAATCAGTTTACTGTGTAAAGATGTCGACATTATTTTGCGTGATTTTTCTTTCCGAGCCGATTTGCATGTTATGCGCTACTTAGGCTTTAGAATGATTTTGGGAATGGATTGACTTAATCGCTAAGAAGCCCAAATCCTATGTCCTGAGCGGACTATCCATCTTCGACATCCTCAATCTGTTAAGCAGATTTCTATTGACCTTAAAGATTCGGATTCCTGCTTGGTTGCATCTTTATATTCTTTAAATCCTCATGATGACGATAATAATGATGAGGAAGATATTATTTCTCTTATTCACGTTGTTCGTGAATTTTCTGACATATTTGAGCCCGTTTTAGGATTACCACCTAAGCAAGCAATTGAGTTCAGAATTAATCTCATCCCTGGAGCTCAACCTATTACTCGTCCTCCTTATCATATGTCCAATAAAGAAAATGAGGAGATGCGCAAACAATTATCCGAACTGGAGACGAAGCAATTTATTCGCTCTAGTTCCTCGCCTTGGGGAGCTTCGGCTATTTTTGTGAAGAAATCTGATGGTACACTTAGGCTTTGCGTTGACTGCCGCAAGCTTAATGATCTTACTATCAAGAATAAATGGGATTGATGATCTATTCGATCAACTTAGTGGTGCTAGAATCTTTTCACAATTAAACTTAGCTACCGATTTTCATCAGCTTCGTATTGCAGAGGATAGCATTCCTTTGACATCGTTCCGTACTCGTTATGGATCTTATGAATGGCTTGTTATGCCATTTGGTTTAACGAATACTCCGGCTTATTTCGTTGACCTTATGAATAGAGTTTTCAAAGACTTCCTCGATCGGTTTGTCCTCATCTTTATTGATGATATTCTAGTGTATTCAAAAACCGAGGAGGAGCATGAAAAGCATCTTCGGATTGTGTTGGAAACTCTTAGGATCAATCAATTGAAAGCAAAATTTTCTAAATGCCACTTTTGGCAATCTCGTGTGAAGTTTCTTGGTCATATTATTTTCGAATCCGGAATTTCCGTGGATCCTTCAAAGATTGAAGCGATTCAAAATTGGAAGAGACCGGAGAGTGTGACGGAGATCCGTAGCTTCCTTGGATTGGCGGGCTATTACCGTCATTTTATAAAGGACTTTTCCAAAATTTCTGTGCCTCTTACTAGTTTTACAAAGAAGGGAGTTAAATACTTTTAGTCGGACAAATGTGAAGCTTCTTTTCAAAAATTCAAAGAACTCCTTTCCGATGCTCCTATTCTTGTGATTCCCGAGGGAACCAAGATTTCATTGTTTATACTGATGCTAGTCGTGTTAGTTTGGGTGTCGTTCTTATGCAAAGACAATGTGTTATTGCTTATACTTCTAGGCAATTGAAGCCAGCCGAGACTAGATATGCCACTCATGATTTAGAACTCGCGGCTATTGTTTTCGCCCTTCGAATTTGGCGTCATTATCTTTTGTGAGAAAAAATTATTCTTTACACCGATCATAAATTTTTGAAGTATCTATTTTCTCAAAAGGAACTTAATTTGCATCAACAACGTTGGCACGAATTTCTTGCAGCTTATGATCTTGATATTCTTTATACCCTCGAAAAGGGAAATCGTGTTGCGGACGCACTTAGTCGTAAGTAACAAGCAGTTGTTTCTATGATGATATCCGAATGGAGCGATCTCGAGATTTTATCTACTTGTGAGATTTAAGATCATGTATCCAATTTGTGTTCATCTCTTGTTTTATGTAGTCTTGAGGCTCATCCTTCTCTTTTAGACCGCATTCTTGAAGCTCAAAAGCTAGATCCCGAATTGGCTCTTCTTGGCCAAAATTTTAGGGATAAAATTGATATTGAAGGTTTGAAAGACTTTGATATTGATTCTCGTGGCAGTATTCGAAAATTTGGAAGACTTATCATGCCAAATATTAGTAATCTTCGTAAAGACATTTTAGAAGATTCTCATCATTTTAAATTTACCATTCATCCCGGTATTAGTAAAATGTACGCCGACATGAAGCAACTTTATTATTGGGAGGGAATGAAATCTGATATTGCTAACTTTGTTAAGTGTTGCATGACTTGCCGACTTGTCAAGGCCGAACATCAAAGTCCCGGTGGGTTATTGCAATCTTTAGAAATTCCAATTTGGAAGTGGGACCAAATTTCCATGGATTTTATAGACGGCCTTCCCCGTTCTCGTTCGGGTCATGATAGCTTATGGGTGATGGTCGATAGACTTACTAAATCCGCCCATTTTATTCCCTTCGGTCCAATTGAACCATGCCTCTTTTGTCCAAACCCTTTATCAAAGAAATTGTTAAATTGCATGGAGTTCCTACTTCTATTGTTAGTGATCGTAATCCATTGTTTACTAGTGGATTTTGGAAGAGTCTTCAAAAATATTTGGGAACGAAGCTTAGTTTTAGCACTGCTTATCATCCTCAGTCCGATGGACAGACTGAGCGTGTGAGTCAAACTCTTGAACATCTTCTTCATTCTTGTGTTCTTGATTTTGGTGGAAGTTGGGAAGATCATATTTCTCTTGTTGAGTTTTCCTATAATAATAGCTTCCAATGTAGTATTGGTATGGCACCTTTCGAAGCACTCTATGGATGACCATTCCGATCTCCTTCTTGTTGGCTTGAGGCCGGTGAGAAGCTGGTTTTAGGTCCAGATTTTATTCGTGATTACACAGAAAAGATCGACCTCATTCATCATAGGATGAAAGAAGCCCAGAGTAGACAAAAATCCTATGCCGATAACCGGAGAAGGAAATTAGAATTTTCTGTGGGAGATCTTGTGTTTATTCGTGTTTCACCTATGAAGGGTGTTGTACGTTTCAGTCGATCGGGAAAGTTAGCACCTCGATATATTGGTCCATTTCCCATCACCGAACGTATTGGTTCCGTGGCTTATCGCCTTTTATTACCGGCTCAGTTTTCTGCTATTCATGACGTGTTTCACGTTTCTTAATTACGGAAATGCCTTCGAGATTCCGATTCTATTCTTGATCCCGGTGTTGTGGAAGAAATTGAAGTTTCGCCTAATTGAACTTATGAGCAACATCCTATTCGTATTATTGCTTCAAAGGTCAAACGCCTTCGAAATAAAGATGTTCCGCTTGTTAAATTTCAATGGTCCTCAAATCCTAAGGATTGCTCTTGGGAATCTAGGGATTTCATCGAGTGAACACATCCGGACTTACTTTCCCATGCTCTTTGAGGTGAATTTCTTATTTCAAATTTCTTTTGTGTTGATATGCTTTCATGGTTGTTACCTTATATTTTTTTCTTAAATATGCGAGGACACAATTTCTTTAAGGAGGGGAGTCAGTAACAACCCGCATATTTTACGATTGAATATTTAAATATTTTATTTTAATATTTTACCGTTAGTCAGATTTTAGTCCGAAAAGTTACTTTTTGCATACGATCGAATTAGGACTCCGGACCACTTCCATTGGGTACAAAACACCGTTTGCGATCTTTTTGAGTATAAACTTTGATATGTTTGGAGTTAGTGGAATTTTGCCACTTTTTCACTTTGGGCTTTGGGTTTGGTTTAGCCCATTAGCCTAACTATTAACTCTAGCTCAAACCCTCCTCTTCCCTTCATTACTTCACTTTCATTTCCTAACACTCAAGCTTCATCAAAAATGGAGAGAGGAATGAGAAATTAAAACTCCAAGCCCTAGTTCATTTGCAAATCCAACATCTAACTCCAAATCCAAAGAGAAGCCATTGATTCAAGCTTCTTGTGTTGATATTGAAGTGTGGTTGATTCTTCCTTTGCTTTTAAGCTTCTTCTTCATTGATTTTGTGAAAAGGTGAGATTTTTATCTCACATCTTTGTCTATAACTATTTTTTATTGTTGGGTATGAATTCCTAACACTTATTCATATGCATTTGCTTTTGGTTTGGATTGAATTGGTGAAAATCCCAATTTTTAGTGTTTTGGGTTCAAATCTTTAAAAATCCTAGCTTTGATGTTTGAACACGTTTTTGATGATGTATCGAGAAGCCAATAGGACCGGGTAGCCGATGGGCATAATCCTCTAGCGTCCGTGCTCGACCAGTTGCAAATTGAGGGAGTTTTGCACTACCATCCCCTAGGTCGCTCGGCCTGCACCATTCGAATTGCTCGGCCTGCATATAGGTCGCGCCATGCTTAGGTCGCGCCATGCTTAGGTCGCGCCATGGGATAGGTCGTTCCATGACTTAGGTCGTGCCATGTTAGGTGCGTTCCTTAGGTCGCTCGCCTTGCTAATGAGTCGGCCTGCACATTTAAGTCACTCGGCTTGCAATTAGGTTGCATGCCTGTTAGGTCGCACCTGTTATGGGTCACGCCATACCTTAGGTCGCAACCAACTTAGGTCGTGCCATGTTAGGTCGCTCGCCTTGCTATGAGTCGGCCTGCCTTAGGTCGCTGACCATTTAAGTCGCTCGGCTTGTTCGCACCAACTTAGGTCGCACCTACATATAATTCGCACCCCTTAGGTCGCAACCACTTAGGTCGCTCAGCCTCAACTCCTTAAGTCGCTCTGCCTATTATGCCGCTAGCATCAGTTAGGTCGCTCGTTCCTTAAGTCGCTCGGCCTGTTATGCCGCTAGCTCCTTAGGTCGCATCACATAGGTCGCTCGGCCTGTTATGCCGCTAGCATCGGTTAGATCGCTCGTTCCTTAGGTCGCTCGGCCTGCCGCTATAGGTCGTACCAACTTAGGTCGCTCACTTATGCCGCTAGCTCCTTAAGTCATTGCCGCTATCTTCTTAAGTCACGCAGTTAGGCCGCATGCTATTCCTTAAGTCGCTGATCCCTTGTGTCGTATGACGTGGAGAAGTATGAGTTGACCCGCTGAATTCTTGTGTTGTATTGTGTTAAGTCGTAAGTCGTGGCTGTTAAGTCGTAAGGGTATTTCCATTTTGATGGATTTGGAATCGAATTCTTTGGATTCTATTAACGTCTTCGAATGTGAATTTTTGTGATTTATTGTTTCTACAATCATTTTTGTGATTCGTCACTTTAAAAATATAAAGGTTTCAATACTAGTAGTTAATTTATTACAAAGCTCGTTTCTTAAACCGTTTTCCAATCTACTAGTATATACAAACCTTTACCTCACTCGTACGACAAATCTAATTAAACGGCTTAGTAAAACAAGTGGTATGAGACGCTTGCGTTTACTTCGCCGGTTAATTCTTGGACTTGTTCGATTGAATCTCTTATGACAATTTTCGAGTGGAGATCTTCAATCTGTTCGTAAATATTTAAGTTAAGCTAGTGGTTATGGGACATGAGGCTAAGCTTATGTATTTACTAACTTACTGTAATTGACACTTATTGATGATCGTTGATGATCGTTTTTGTGATTTAGACTAGCAAATGTGCGATGTCTCTTTGTCTACGAGGGAAACTAAACCCCGTTTCTGTGGAGCTTTGGCTCAATTTGGTGGGGTAGCGACCCATTATCTTCAGGCCATTTTGTGTAGCTTCGGCTCAAAAACTAATGGTTAGCAACCATGGAATAACGTTCCATTTTGTGATACACGTGTTGGTGAGTTTTCATGCTCACGTTTTGTGATAGGCCTCCCCCGTTTTGGGATTTCTGGATTTCCATTGATGATTTCTAGAACTTGTGTTTCACCAATTTTCGTGATTTACATTGATATGTTTAATCAATATTTGTGCATTGGTGAATTTGTGTGTCATTAACTTTTTTGATTGACATTGATATAATTGTCAATATTTATAGTTTGGTGAATAAAAATAAAGAGTATGACATTCTTTTTGATCTTTCAGAAGATTCTTGTGATATTGATTAATCTCTTGTTGATTTTCAATTACATACATATCACAGTATGGTTTTATGGTTATCATACGTTTTTGTCGTATCTCTTCATCTGATATTTATAGCTAGACTGATCCGTTTATTATTTTCTTATTAAATAATACTTGGGTCAGACTAAGATGTTACAGGTGCTTCTGCTTGACTTCACATCTGGGATTATCACCCTGACTTTTGGCTAACTACTTAGATTAGTAGTTTTTGTTGTATACATTTGAGATATAGACTCATTTATGTATCCATATTCTTTTGTCTAGCACTTGTAACTATTCTTTTGTGATAGTGTGGATCTTGTCTGACCACTACTCTGACGTACACTTTCATGTGTTATGTATTCATATCTATTTCCGCCTTTGTGATATGGATGTCTGTGACTGATTTGTGTTATGTTTATTTCTATACTTGTTTCCGAAGAATATATATAGCCACCGGGTAGTAGCTTTGAGTTTGTATCGGTATGTTGGATTTTCTTCTGAAACCAGATGCATGTTGTACTATCTGACATATCGGTGCTCGCACAAAGCAATTACGCGGATGGTCGCTCCTCAACAGCCTTATCCTCCATGCTAGTTGACGGCATTACCCCGTAGCGTCCTTGGCTAGCGTGGGTATAGAGGTGGGGCGTCTAACCCAGGTTAGCCAAATGAAATACACAACATTTCATATCAAAGATATCAACTCATTCAAAGCATTCAATACCATTCAGTCATCCATAAGCAAAGCTTGATCGCTACCAAAATTAATTTAATTAATTCTAGTTGAATTTCTAACCTCAATCGCTTAGATTTCTTCACTTGTCATTAATTAATTTCAAATCAATTAATCAATCATCTCTTAATTATTCATCTTAATTAATCAACCTGGATTAATTATCCTTAATTACATTCAAGTAATTATCTTTAATTAACTTCACAATATTAATTATCCTTAACCAAAAACAATAAGTAGTCTTAATTACTTCATGAATTAATTAACTATTTTAATTATATTAATCTTTAATTACTTATATTAATTAACTTCTCATAAGTCACTTATTATTGATTAATTCATCCCAATCAATCAATCTTTAATTACATCGTTAATTATATAAAATAATGATTTCCAATTATATTTCAATTTATCCTAATCTAAATTAATTATAATAAATAATTAATCATGAATTAAACCGCAAATATTAATCATTCTTGATTTATCTCAACCTATAATTATCTACCTTTTTATTTACTTCATTAAATAAATTAATTATTCCTTAATTAACTATCTTAATTAATCTCTTGATTAATTTCACAAAATAATTATATTTTATTAATTACATTAAGTAATTATCTATCAAACCATCCATTGATCATTCTAAATTAATTAAAATTAATAAATTAATTTAAACCTTGATTAATTAATTCAAACCCTTAATTGCTAAATTAATTAACCCAAATCATTGATTAATTGAATTAATTAATTATCCATTTTAGCTACCCTTCTAATTTGATGAATCATAAATAATTAAGCCCTTACTAACATTAAAATGAAAACATTTTCTTATTTATGACTTGATTTTAAAACAACTTAAAACCAGAATACTTCGAGTCAAGCCATAATTAACACGAGAACCAACCAAAACCAAAGTTACCCGATCATCAGTTCACAGTGCACATCAAATCAATTCAATCATGCAACCAAATACTTAAATTTAACCATTTAAATTTAGATAAAAATCCAAAGGAGTGAGATTTACTCACATTTGCTTTTATTTGCAATCCACCTCAAATTTGCCTTGGTTTCCTCGATTTTTGACCTTGTATAAATAATTAGGTAGTTTATTAATATTTGAACAAATCGAAAAATCAATTACCATTTGATACTTTAATTAACTAATAAATTTATTTTAAAACAATAATTTCCTTCTTAAAAATCTTTTAGTGGCTAAATAAATTAAATAAGTTTATAAATCAAATTAATCACTAAAATACTAAAATAACTGGTAGGTTTAAATAATTTGTCTATGTATTTTAATTTATTTTTTATTCATTCCCAAACTGCATATAAAAATAATTTATATAGGCTTAAAATCTAACTTTTATATAAACTTTTAATATTTAAAAAAAAATTCATTAACTTTAAAATAAAAACAGCTTAACAGGTCAAGTTTACTTTACTGTAAAACTCCTTTAATATGTATAAATATATGAACCATAAGAACCTGATTTTTAAATTTCTTCTTCTGCTTACTGTAATTTGTGAATATATGCATTCACATACAAACTTAAATAAATAACTCGAAAATACCATAATGAGTCGTCTACCCAAACTCTCATTCGAGTACGAGCCTCCCTGATTGTGGTTGCCAC
Organism: Allium cepa; assembly: GCA_030765085.1. Taxonomy (NCBI): domain Eukaryota; kingdom Viridiplantae; phylum Streptophyta; class Magnoliopsida; order Asparagales; family Amaryllidaceae; genus Allium; species Allium cepa. The sequence continues at coordinate 864,174,252 of CM060943.1, read as the reverse complement.
CACGAACCCGAAGCTCTATCGGCCCATCAAACCATTCTTCCCAAATGATCACCTAGGCACGAACGAATCAGCCGCCACCTCGAATGCGACACCCTAACTGCTTCGATTAATACCCTGTTCGATCGTTTTCCCCCTAGGCATTCACGACCGCCTACCGCGATTTAATATTCGAATGAGACGTGCGACTTGAGGATCTAGCCGAGCAAAGAACAGTGACCATGCGATTTGATCGATGAATCTCGGCTATGATATACCCCTTTTTTTCTTTTCGCAAACTGATATGAAGAGGGAAGAGGGAAACGCGGTTTTTAGTTTGGGAAGAAAGAACAGGAGTTCGTGATTGAACTATTGTTCGGCCATTTTTCTTTCGTTATGTTTTATATTCTTCGACTATTCGATTATTAAACTGAGGGAAGAAAAAGAAGTCACGTGATAAGAAGAAATGAGGGGAGGCAAGATGTGATGTTGAACAGAAAGTGTCGTGCATGGGAAGGTAAGCTACAGTGCTTTGGAAAGGACTGGAAAAAGTTTTGACGTGAAAGGATTTTAACTGGTCAGAACATTGTATTTAAATTTTAAATTTAAATTTAAATCGACTTGAATTCGTAACTTAAAATCTTGACATCCTACCGAGGCATGCCGCCAGACGGTTTTTAATGTTATGCCCCTATTTCGGACGCAATGGAAAAGGTTTCGAAGGCTAATTCGATCATATGCGCAAGTTACGGAAATAAACGATCAATTTTAAATTAAATCGATTAAAATAGCTTCTATGCATTTTGAGCTGCCAGGTTCAAACAACAACTCCGATAGCTACAAAAATTAAAATCCGATAATAACTAACCATTATGAATCCAATGGAACTGGTTTCGTCAAATTCCGAGACTGTGCCTCGGAAGGCTATTTTTAAATATCGATTTAAACGATAAATCTCAAAACTGAACAAAACACTTCCAAATTCAATTTTAACACTTTTACTATCTTCAATATTATCAGTATAAATTTTGCAAGTCCTTAAATTATTTTAAACATGCTTAGAATTTTAGATTCAACAATTTACCTAATTTCAGTTTATTAAATCCAATAACTCAATTGCTAAATAATAATAATAATTGAATTCAAATTAAAAATTAACTTTTAAATATTTAAAATTAATTAAATATTCCAATTTCAAATGCCTAAAAATCCGGGTCGACATATTCCTCCCCCTTAAAAGAATTTCGTCCCCGAAATTACAAGTTAGGAAGAGTGGTCCAATACCCGTTTCCTTTTCCCCCAAAACCAACAGTTCGACATCCTACCAACTATCTTTTATAAGAGACCCCTTATCATTTTACTAACTTCCCAAACTCTTCCACAGTTTTCAAACAATGCCCTTTTGCTCAATCATTCAAATTTCAATTTAAAACTAAATTTTGAATTATCAAAATTTTCTCAAAATTTTTCTAGCTCCCTAAATTTTCGAAATTTTTTGCCAGCGTCTCCTTTGCGCGGCTAGCACGGTACGACTACAAAATGCCTCTATGGGCTCCCAAATTCCAAAAGAAAACAAAAGGCCAAGTGGCTAGATCAAAAACCCAATCAAATTCCATACAGATATTTAAACACATACCTTTTTGTTGAGCAATTCAAATTTATCTTCTGAAATCAAAACCAATTTCCTTTCCCTTTATAATACCTGCATATCTCACTTAGCAATAATATCCAATCGTAACTTTTCAAATCATTTTATACATTTCCTTACATAAGTTTCATACCTACTTCCATTCAAATTAGTTTTACCCATTTCCATATGAATTCAATTTATCTTCAATTGTGAATATTGAATTTTATCTTCCATTTACAACTAAATCATATCAATATTTTAAATTAGATTCATTCATAAATTTATTTCAATTTCCAATTTGACATTGTCTTGTTGCTAATAAAAATTTTCCCAAAAATTTTCAAAAAATTTCTAACTCCCAAAATTTTCGAAAATTTTTGGCTGAGTCTCTTTTGTACGGAGAAGCTTTTGCAATTTGACAAGAGAAATAAATATATATACATCGACCCACCCGGTCGGAAAATCAAAAATAGTTCGTATTTCCTATTTTTATTGCATATGCGTACCTTTATTTAGCATTTTTTTCGCAAGCGGCTTATTTATTTTAGCAATTAGCGCAACCAAAGCCAGCCAAACGGCCTTCAGGTACCTGTACTTACTCAATTTAAATATGTAAGTGCCATTTATAGAAAATTTATTAGCATTTCACTAACTTTCAATAGCCAACACATGCATTTCATAAGCAACAAGCACCACACGCTTCCCATAAGCGATTTACATGATTTAAAGCTAACCCAATTGCTTCCAACCCATTCATATGCCATTTCATTCAATTTTAATGGTTTACAACTCATTTTCTTACATTCAATTTATTTTTAATCCAAACAAGCTCATATTCACTTCAATTGATCCTAAAATCAATTTATTTGCTTCTATTAAATCATAGAATTTCTTTACCTTCGTTTACCGTTAAAACTCCAAGCGAGTACCACCGATGGCTTCCACTCGGTGATCTCCACACAACTGTACCAACGATTTGTCGATCCATCACAATCCATCGACGATCAACGAACGGTCGTGAATGTTTGCTCGATTTCTGACCACATCGAATCTCGAATTGAAAAACGAATTATATTCCTGACTTGCGCTCGTCGAGGGCTTTCCGACGATATAAAATATGATAATGTTTGGAGAGTTTGGATTTTTGGCTTTGGATTTGATTTGGAACTGTATTTAGGAATTAGGGATTGCAGCCATTGGAAAGAGGAGCTAATAGAATGTATAGAAATGAGGAATAGAGACTGCTAGGGTTTATAGCAGGATATATATAGGCAAGTTGAAATAGAATAGATGGACTCGGTTTACAAACGTGTTGAACGATAAATGGCCCAAAAAGCACATTCTGACTCCGGAACGAAATTGGGTCAACGCATATATCAAAAAAGATATTTTAAAATATTTTAAACGCAATGCAAAAGGTTACAAGTCCAAATTCCATCGTATGAAGAAGTTACGCTAAAATCAATATTTTTCAAATTGATTTTAATTGATTTCTAGGCGTTTCATGTTCGTACGATCAAACGGCAAGTCCGATCACTACGAAACTTGAAATCCTACAATAATTCATCGTTATGGATTCGATGAAACTTGTTTCGTTGAAATCCGAGTCAGTGGCCAAAATACTATTTTTACATTAATTAAATAAATTAAAATTAATTAATTAAATCAAATTTTCAATCTTAATTCTTAAAATTAATAATCTTATCATTTTTAAATTTCTTAAACAATTATAGAACCTAACAAACTTAGATGTAAATCAAAGTTGATTAATTCATCACTTTCCGTGTTTAATTTAGATTCCACTAAATTCAGAAATTATAAATTAAATTACTAATAATTCTATTTAATTGACTTTTCATTATGTTATTCACTTCATTTCTATCAAATGGAAAAAATTTAACATTGGATTCAGACTATTACATTAATTTTCTTAAATTTCATCTAAATCTCAATTAACGCAATAATCAAATTTCACTTAATTGCAATAAATCGAATTATTAATATAGTTCAAACCCAATAAATTGATAAATATTTATTCCCACTTTTATAATTCAGCAAATTTCCCAATTATGAATAACATTAACATTTTTTCTAAATATTACCATAATTAATATTAACGTAATATTACATTAGACTTATGGTAACTAATTCCCAATTTAAATTAACAAGCAACAAGAATAGGTAACATACAATAATCGTTACGCTAAATTTTAATCACATTAATAAGTTTTTATTACTTACAAATAAATGTTACCATTTATTTTCATAGTACTAATTTCATCTAATATTCCATTTATTCGCTTATGTCATTTATAGTCAAGTATAACATATCTTCATTAATTTCCACTTTATTCAATCCATTAAGTATTAATCTTTAATTAGCACTGGTTATATCTTGATGCATTCTTTTATTACATTGTTTATTACTTTACAAAATAAAATAACATTTAAACTCATAAATGTAATACCAAATTTCATTTTAAATCCAATTGATTTCCAAATCAAAGTTTATACATATTTCAAACAACTATTATAATTACTCCCAGAATATTGGTTTTATTAAATGACCATTTATTATAATTTAATTTCCTTAATTTAATCCAATGCTTACATTTTGTTTTCATATATTCAATTTGTAGCTAAATATACATCTACATTAATTCCATTGATTTGCATTTCGTTCAATTTATTAATAGTTACCTTAGTTAAGTTACCTTAGTTAACATTACGTAATATTAGATTATAATTTTACAATCTCAACAAATTCATAAATTGTCAATTGCTAAATATATACATTAATTACTATTAAATGTTCTCAATAAATTTATCTACTTGGTTTCAAACTTTTTTATTTATCAATTACTGCCTTATAAATCAACTTCCGTTTCTAATCAATTTACATTCACCTTTCCGTTATTATATTAATCATCATCAAATTAACCTTTAATTATCTTTTTTTGTATTTGGTGAATTAAAAGGTAACAACTGTAACAACCCGCATATTTATCGAGTTTGTATTTAAATATTTTATTTAAATATTAACTCGTTAATCGGATTTTGGTCTGAAAAACTACTTTTTGCAAACGGTCAAATTAGGACTCGAGACCACTTCCATTGAGTTCGAAATGTCGTTTACAACTTTTTAAGTATAAACATCGATAGGTTTGGAGTTAGTGAAATTTCACTAACTTTTCCCGCTTTGGACTTTGGGTTAGTTTAGCCTATTAAGCCCAAGTTCCAACCCTCTTCTCCTCACTCTTCATAAATTTCCTAACTAATCAAGCTTTGGCATTAATGGTGGAGGGAATGGGAAATTAAAACTCCAAGCACAAATTCAATTGCAAATCCAACATTCAACTCCAAATTCAAGTAGAAGATATTGGATTCAAGCTTTGGATTGCTTCTCCTTGCTTTCAAGCTTCATCTTCATAAACTTTAGTGCAAAGGTGAGATTTTTGTCTCACAAATCTAGTCTATAACTATATTGGACTGTTGGGAATGATTCCCTATCACTTTTGCATGCACATTTGCATTTGGTTTGGATTGGATTGGCGAAAAACTCCAATTTTTAGCATTTTAGTGAATTTTCTGCACTTAGGTCGTTCTGGCCATTTTTAGGTCGTTCGGAGTTAAGTCGTTCGTCCATGGGTCGTGAGTCGTTCACGAGTTAACTTTAGGTCGTTCTGGAAGAATTGGCACTTCGGAATTAGGTCGCTCACGAGTTAAGTCGTTAGGTCGCTCGCGAGTTAGTACCATAGGTCGCAGGGCTTTAGGTCATTCTGGAAGTATTGGCACTTCGGAGTTAGGTCGCTCGCGAGTTAAGCCTTAAGTCGTAGGTCGCTCACGAGTTTGGCCTTAAGCCGTAGGTCGCTCGCGAGTTAAGCTTTAAGTCTTAGGTCGTTTCCGACCTATAATCTCTAGGCAAACGTTAAGTCGCTCGCCCTGGTTTATCTCGTAGGTCGTCTCCGACCTAAGCTCCAGATAAGTCGTTCGAGTTAGGTCGTTGGACCATTTACCTTAGGTCGCTCGTCCACTAAGTCGGCCTGGTTTATCTCGTAGGTCGTCTCCGACCTAAGCTCCAGATAAGTCGTTCGAGTTAGGTCGTTGGACCATTTACCTTAGGTCGCTCGTCCACTAAGTCGGCCTGGTTTATCTCGTAGGTCGTCTCCGACCTAAGCTCCAGATAAGTCGTTCGAGTTAGATCGTTGGACCATTTACCTTAGGTCGCTCGACTCTGTTAAGTCGGCCATGTTGGGTCGTGAGTCATCGTTAGGTCGCGAACACCTCTAGGTCATAACCACTAAGTCGCTTGACCTCTTAGACCCCTAGGTTGCAGCCGTTAGGTCGTATGACCCTTGAGTCGTTAGGTCGTTAGACCTCATTTTGTCTTCACTAGGTCGTACCGTTTTGGTCGGGGCGCTGCCCCTTGGACCCCCGCGACCTGACCGGGCAGGTCGAACCCCGTAAGCGGTGTTGCCCCCGCACCCCCACCTTGGGGGGTTGCCACCCCCCCTGGACCCCCCCTCCGTAGGGGATCTTATCTGAAAAACATTGAGCTGATTTCCTTGGATTTTATTCGCATCTCCGCATGCGATCTTTGTGACTGATTGTTTCTACACTTGCTTATGTGTTTTGTCACTTTATAATACAAAGGTTTCAATACTAGTAGTAAATATCAAAACTCTTTTAACAAACAATTTCAACTCTATTTTTAATAACAAAGCTCTTTTCTTAAACCGTTTTCCAATCTATTAGTATATACAAGCCTTTACCTCACTCGGATGAGAAATCTAATTAAACGACTTAGTAAAACAAGTGGTATGAAACGCTTGCGTTCACTTCGTCGGTTAATTTTTGGACTTGTTCGATTGAACCTCTTGTGACAATTTTATTAGTGAAGATTTACAGTTTGTTCGTAAATATTTAAGTTAAGCAAGTGGTTATGGGACATGAAGCTAAACTTCTATATTTACTAGCTTAGTGTAATTGACACTTCTCGTTGATCTTGATGATCGCTTTATGAATTAGACTAGCAATTGCGCGATGTCTCTTTCATTGCAAGGTTAGACTAGACACCACTTGTGTGATTCCATTCACACATACCTTTCTGCTTTTTGGTTAGTCTTGACCTCAATCTGTGTGATTCCACTCACACATGTGGGGTAGCTCCCCATGGTCTTCGGACCGTCATGTGATAGGCCTCTTTCCCTTTTTATGATTTCTGGATTTCTCGTGTTGATTTCTGGAATTTATGTCATTGACTTGTTATGAGTACAAGTTTAGGGTATGATGCCCCCTTCGAATCTTTGAGAAGATTCTTGTGATATTGATTATCTCTTATTGATTGATCTTCTGTTGATCATTATTTACATACTTATAGCGGTATGTCGTTATGGATGTTTATGTTTATGCCATATCTTTTATGTTATATCATGTCATCTGATATTTATAGCTAGACTGATCCGTTTATTATTTTCTTAAATAATACTCGGATCAGACCGAGATGTTACAGGTGCTTCTGCTTGACTTCTTCCCAGGGATTCATCACTCTGACTTTTGGCTAACTGTTTAGATTAGCAGTTTTTGTTGTATACACTTGAGATATAGACTCATAGTTGTATTCTTTTGTATAGCACGTGTTGCTATTCTTTTGTATTATCGTGGATCTTATTGACCACTACTCTGATGTGCACTTTCATGTGTTAGTTATATATTCATATCTTCTTCCGCCTTTGTGATATGGATATCTGTGACTGATTTGTGATATGATTATTTCTATGTTTGTTTCCGAAGATTATTTATAGCCACCGTGTGATAAGCAATTACATGGATGGTCGCTCCTCAACAGCCTTATTCTCCGTGCTAGTTGACAGCACTTCTCCGGAGTGTTCTTGGCTAGCGTGGGTATAGAGGTGGGGCGTCACAGCTACCATTTGCCACCATTTTACCCTTTATAATACTCGTATTGTTTATTCTTCCAAACCAATTACCATCTATTATATTATAACTTTACAATTTTAATAAATTCATTAATTGTCATTTCATTCAACCTATTAATTTATTAATCTAAATTAGCACTGTTACGTTTTAATTTACTTATTAGCTTACAATAAGTGCTACCATTAGTTCATACACTAATTTATTCCATTTCCATTTCTTATACATTATTTTATTAGTAAGCCAATGTTTTAATTTATTAATTTACCTTTTATATCCTATTATAAACTAATGCACACATTAATTAAGATTTTACATCAAATTAAACAATTCATCTTGGTAACATTCTTTTATTACAATAAGAATATAGTTAACATTTACATTGTTTCACTTATTGGAATTACATCCAAATTATTAACAATTAACTTACATTTATACTATTACATTCAAGTTATTAAAAATTAACTTACCAATCTTATCCAAATTATTATTTCCATTAATAATTCACTAAATTTTAATTTCCTTCAACATTAAGTTACCAAAAACTTCTTAAATTAAAGAATTTAATTACCGAATTTTACGGGTCATTACACGCTCCCCCACTCAAAACTTTTCGTCCTCGAAAAGGAAAAAGAAGGGAGAAGGAGAATTAAGAGATCAATGTATCTTACTTAAAATATTAGATTTATACACAAATAAATTTAAAAAATTTAATAATTTATATAAAATATCAATTTATAACTATTAAATCCCTTTATACTCAAATTAGTAAAGTTTGAAAAATACTTTCAAAATTTTTTCTAAGTCCAAAATTTATGAAAAATTTCGGCAGAGTCTCCTTTGTACGGAGTGGCTTGGAAGAAAATATAATATTAATATAACAATAAACAACATATATTTTCCAAAATAATATATATCCCAACGCGGGAAAAACAATATAATATCGCTATAAAACCGTAATCCGAAAACGTACCTATTTGTCGGGCAATTAACGCTTATTTTATGGAACCAAAAGCAGTAGAAATTGCTTCCACAACCTGCATTTCACTTATATAATTTAAAAGAGTTAATAATTATATAAAATGAAATATTTAATGTTGCTTCAAACATAAACAACCAAATCAATCCAAACAACAATCACTTGCAATCACAACATGCAACCACCATATGAAGCCAAATAAAATCAACCATCCATAGCAAACAAACTAATAGTTGTTCGGGTATAAAACCTTATATTGTACAGAATGAAAAATAAACTATTAAGTGCACCATTTACTCAACAGTCTTAGATGAAACTAAATAGATTATTCCCATATCCAAACAATTTTAAAGCATCCTTGCCCAAACAACCATAAACCAAACAAACAACGATTTCAAATAATAGATTAAGTTTATTCTTATTAGTTCCATTAATTTTCAATTATTGCTTACAATTATTCATTTTCATTTAAGTTTCTTTTTATTGCATTATGTTTATGCATTTCTCAGTTTCTTTTATTTATTTAGTGCTTACATTTCTATTATACGTAATTATAGTAACATTTTAATTACAACTTAAGTTTATAACTCTATAACATCAATTCTTATAAATAAAAACAATTTATTGAACACTTTCATTACCTACTTTTACTTATACAATTTCCAATATAATTTCTTATTAAACATTTCAACTTTTAGTATTCGGTAAGTTATATATATGTTTTTAAGGATGTAATTGAAAGTTATACAAGTTTATTCTATTTCCTTTAATTAATTTAATGTTCAATAATAATTTACTTTGTTTTATATGTTACAAATTTAAATTTTCTTTTTATTAATTTATACTTAGTATTAAATCTCTTAATTCCTTTAGAGGTTTCAATTTTTTTAATTACCTACGCTCCAATTCAGTATAATAATTGAAACTATTAATTAATGGGAACTTAAGAACTAAATACCGGGTTAAATTTCGAATCATTTTAAAATAACAAATAAATATATACTTACAACATATATATCCAATTATATTTAAAACAATTAAAATTCATATTTCTTTATCAAACTAAATCTATAGCAATACTACTACAGTGGCCTCCCCTCTTCGAAACTCGAAAATGAATGTCGATGATGTGGCCGCCATCAACGAAATTATTTTCCAGCGACAGAGAGGGAAGTATAGAACTTATTTTTTTTCCAAATTCTTCTTTAAAACAATTCTACCAAATTATATTGGAATATTTATATCAGAAAATACATATAAACAATATTATTACATTCCAAAATTATTCGAAATAAATTTTCAAAAGCCTGAAACTTAAATTCTAAATTTCCAATTTCATTTATTTTATTTTCAATCTTAATTCGACTATTATTTATAAATTTCATTACCTAACAAGCAATATGTTACAACCAAATAAAATCTTTATAAAAATTTGTTTTATATATAGAAAATATAATAGGCAAAATTATTTCATTCCTCTATATTAAAACAAATATTGTGTCGTTCTGTCATATTAAATGTTTAGAAACCCCTATTGACGTCATAGAGTCACATGCACCAACCAGAATTTATAAATACAAAATGGAACAGATTAACACAATATTAAAACCTTTTTATAACACTAACAAATACGCTCTCTCATATATACACACTCAACGACTCATCACAGGGTATTACTACCCTATAAATAAAGAGTCAGACCCCATAAAGCTAAGGTTTATCGCTAAACCAAAGCTCTAATACCATATGTAACGTCCTGCCTTTTTGTATGGTTTGAATCGACGATAAACCACACACGTCAGACTTAAACCATACAGAAGGGCGGATTGTTATGGGGTAAATAAGAAAAGGTAGAGAAAGAAAAAAACAAAATAGAATCTTGCAGCGGAACGATAAAATATAATAATCAAATAAACAGTTCATGAAGTTGTTTTACAAAAAAAACATTTGATTTTCTTTTCTCATACAATACAATATCAGAGTTACACATACCAGAGAATAATCAATAATAATGCAGCGGAACAATGTGAAAGTAGTGGAATACTATAATATATAATAATAAATCTTCGTCTTCGTCCTCCAGAGATAAAGGCTTCAAATCCTGAAATGCTCAGGCTGACCCTAGCGAATTGAAAAGACAAAACACTCGGGTCAAAACTAAATGATCTTATGTAAATTATATCAACAGTAAATAATATGAGTGGAACGACGTCTGAGATGTTTACGGGATTTGACATCTCCTATCCAGTGTCAACGTGAGTGCAGTAACTCAAGAGATGCTCGGGATTCACATCTCCTAAGGATCCGTTAAACTATCTGCTATGTAGTAATATTTCACTATTATAATAATGTCTAATAGTAAAATAAACATACTTTTAAATAGCGTTAAGGAGTTACCTAATCTCCCCCTTAAACACAATAATAGTCCCAGTAGTCCATCGAATATCATAGTCCCTCCTGATCGGGAAGCCACCAGAGGATACCACACGGGCTACGGGAGAAAACCAAACTCGTACAAGGCGCGATAAGGTAAGTGACACGGCACAACTAGGCAATGCCAGGGTAGATATACCAATTGCTATCCGGGCTGGTAGTAACGCGTAGCATGCAGCTACCGCCCACCTCGAGCCACAACCCCAAATAAAAAAATCAAAAGTGCCCACCGAATCAATCCAAAAGTCAAAGTATAATATCGAAGGGACGTGTTCGATCAAAGGTGCTACCTCATTGGCCCAAGAATCACTCTTGTTTTAGCCACCTTATGCCAACTCACGGGAGTCGGGTCCACGTATTTACCTCAAAGAAAACGCCGCCGCCATCCTACTTCATTCTGGAATCTCCACCGCGTACACGGTTGTTAAAGTGGTTTTCGGGGTTGGCAGAGAGTATGACAACTTCCGATCCCGGTCTCTTTAACAACCAAACGTTATTATAACACCGTGGTTATTTCAAAATAATTTATACTTTAAAACCAAATATAACATCCCTTTCAAAACCATATAAATATATATCATTTCTAATTTTTTAAACCCCAAATCAATATGATATCATTTTTATTTTAAATATATCCCATTTTCCAAAATCATAATACTTTCAATTAATATATCCTAAACCCCATAGCTTTGAAATATAACTTCCAATACTTAAATTGGTTAATATTAAATTACTTTATATAATAAATTAGCTTCTTAATTTCACAAATCAATTCTAAATACAGATTTGAATACCAAATAAACCATTTCAATTTCCATATATTTCAACGCTTTAATTATTAAATATTTCAAAACTAAATTTTATAATTCATATATATATATACCAAATTTACTTTACTATTATTTAGTTTTGAAATATTTAATTAATAAATACAGTATCCTTTAAATAAACTTCAAATTTCAACAATTTAATATCCCTCAATTTATTTAGACTTGATATATTCACTTAAATCACCTTAATCCTGAATTTTGTTATAAAACCATATTCTTTTAAAATCTAAATTTCAATAAGTTCCAAATGGATTCTTATTAAATATAATTCTTAATTAAATAAAATCTCAATCAATTTCAGCTATCTTCTCAACCTTGATTTATAAAATCAATATAAACTCTATATTAAATATAATTTAAGTAAATACTTATCCATATTATATTCAAAAAAATCAAACTTTATTTTATATTTTAAACCAATTTTATACATAGCTTAAAACCAAAATTTAACTATATATAAAATAACCTTTATCAAATATCCAAATCAATATCTCATAAAATCATATATATATATATATATATATATATTCTTTACAAAACATAGAAATCATTTCAAAATATAATTATATATAGGTCGTGGTGTCTGTATATAATTTTCTATCCTACGGTCAAGTGTTACGGATATTTATCATTTAAATCCATAATTTAAAATAAAAATTTGCGGTCATATATCATTTCAAACCGCAATCCCGAATGAAAAATAAATGCATAACAACTAGCAGTTTATGATGATATAAATAAACATCCATTCACCCATCATAAAATCATACATCCATCACAATCATCATCCAAACAATCAATTAACTATCAAAATATAATTGATAGTATTTAACAGGAAATTAACGGGCAGCTATATTCAGTAACAAAATAAATAATGATTAATTTAAATAAATGCAATTAACTGAGATGATGATTAAAATATACTAAACAGTCATAAATAAATGCATAATCACAACAAAATTAAATTTAACAAACACAAGAAGTTTTAGAAGTTGTGAGTGGGTTAAAACACTCACCTTTTGAATTTAAATTGAATATAAATTCAATTTAAACCCAAAAATTTGACAGCCTCCAAATATGTCCAAACCAGCACTGAACTGTCCGGAATTTCATTACGATCCTATCGGAGAAAACTGCGTGCGAATCCGAATTCGTATGAGAAAGTTATTAACATAAGAACGTTAAAATTTGAATTTAAACAAAAAAAAATAAAAGTCACCACTCACGCACGTCAGCACACACCCAAAACCTAAACGCGTGAAGCCATTGCCGCCTAGTTGTCGCCATGTCCTAGGGCCTCCGCCTCTTCCTCGTGACTCTCATAGCCCATCACGACCTCCCTGAGCCACACGACCACCCCACCAGCCGACCGACGCCACCTAGGAACCCAGCCGCCGCCGTTTGAAATTAACCCAAATCTAATTGTTCGCGACCATCCAACCGTTAAAACTCCAAGCGAGTACCACCGATGGCTTCCACTCGATGATCTCCACACAACTGTACCAACGATTTGTCGATCCATCACAATCCATTGACGATCAACGAACGGTCGTGAATGTTCGCACAATTTTGGGCCACATCGAATCTCGAATTGAAAAACGAATATATTTCTGACTTGCGCACGTCGAGAGCTTTCCGACGATATAAAATATGATAATGTTTGGAGAGATTGGATTTTTGGCTTTGGATTTGATTTGGAACTATATTTGGGAATTAGGGTTTGCAGCCATTGGAAAGTGGAGCTAATAGAACGTGTAGAAATGAGGAATAGAGGCTGCTAGGGTTTATAGCAGGATATATATAAGCAAGTTGAAATAGAATAGATGGACTCGCTTTATAAATATGTTGAACGATAAATGGCCGGAAAAGCCCGTTCTGACTTCGGAACGAAATTGGATCAATGCATATATCAAAATAGATGTTTTAAAATATTTTAAACGCAATGGAAAAGGTTTCAAGTCCAAATTCCTTCGTATGAAGAAGTTATGTTAAAATCAATATTTTTCAAATTGATTTCAATTGATTTCTAGGCGTTTCGTGTTCGTACGATCAAATGACAAGTCTGATCGCTATGAAACTTGAAATCCTACGATAATTCATCGTTACGGATCTAATGAAACTGGTTTCGTCGAAATCCAAGTCAGTGGCCAAAATGTTTATTTTTACATTAATTAAATAAATTAAAATTAATTAATTAAATCAAATTTTCAATCTTAATTCTTAAAATTAATAATCTTATCATTTTTAAATTTCTTAAACAATTACATAACTTAAACAAACTTAGATGAAAATCAAAGTTGATTAATTCATCACTTTCCGTGTTTAATTTAGATTCCACTAAATTCAGAAATTATAAATTAAATTACCAATAATTCCATTTAATTGACTTTTCACTTCATTGCTATCAAATGGAAAAAATTTAACATTGGATTCAGACTATTAAATTAATATTCTTAAACTTTATCTAAATTTCAATTAACGCAATAATTAAATTTTAATTAATTGCAATAAATCTAATTATTAATATAGTTCAAATCCAATAAATTGATAAATATTTATTCCCACTTTTATAATTCAGTAAATTTCCCAATTATGAATAACATTAACATTTTTTCTAAATATTTCCTTAATTAATATTAACGTAATATTACATTAGACTTATGGTAACTGATTTCCAATTTAAATTAACAAGCAACAAAAATAGGTAACATACAATAATCGTTATGCTAAATTCTAGTCACATTAACAAGCTTTTATTACTTACAAATAAATGTTACCATTTATTATCATAGTACTAATTTCATCTAGTATTCCATTTATTCGCTTATGCCATTTATAGTCAAGTATAACATATCTTCATTAATTGTCATTTTATTCAATTCATTAAGTATTAATCTTAATTAGCATTGGTTATATCTTGATGCATTCTTTTATTGCACCGTTTATTACTTTACAAAATAAAATAACATTTAAACTCATAAATGTAATACTAAATTTCATTTTAAATCCAATTGATTTCCAAATCAAAGTTTATACATATTTCAAACAACTATTATAATTACTCCCAGAACATTGGTTTTATTAAAAGACCATTTATTATAATTTAATTTCCTTAATTTAATCCAATGCTTACATTTTGTTTTCATATATTCAATTCGTACCTAAGTATACGTCTACATTAATTTCATTGATTTGCATTTCGTTCAATTTATTAATAGTTACCTTAGTTAAGTTACCATGGTTAACATTACGTAATATTAGATTATAATTTTACAATCTCAACAAATTCATAAATTGTCAATTGCCAAATATATACATTAATTACTATTAAATGTTCTCAATAAATTTATCTACTTGGTTTCAAACTTTTTTATTCATCAATTACTGCCTTATAAATCAACTTCCGTTTCTAATCAATTTACATTCACAATTCCATTATTATATTAATCATCATTAAGTAACCTTTAATTATCTTTTTTTTTGTATTTGGTGAATTAACATGTAACAACCATTTGCCACCATTTTACCCTTTATAATACTCGTATTGTTCATTCTTCCGAACCAATTACCATCTATTATATTATAACTTTACAATTTTAATAAATTCATTAATTGTCATTTCATTCAACCTATTAATTTATTAATCTAAATTAGCACTGTTTTGTTCTAGTTTACTTATTAGCTTACAACAAGTGCTACCATTAGTTCATACACTAATTTATTCCATTTCCATTCCTTATACATTATTTTATTAGTAAGCCAACGTTTTAAATTATTAATTTACCTTTTATATCCTAATATAAACTAATGCACACATTAATAAAGATTTTAAATCAAATTAATCATTTCATCTTGGTAACATTCTTTTATTACAACAAGAATATAGTTAGCATTTACATTGTTTCACTTATTTGAATTACATCCAAGTTACTAGCAATTAACTTACATTTATACTGTTACATTCAAGTTATTAAAAATTAACTTACCAATCTTATCCAAGTTATTATTTCCATTAATAATTCACTAAATTTTATTTCCTTCAACATTAAGTTACCAAAATCTTCTTAAATTAAGGAATTTAATTACTGAATTTTACGGATCGTTACATGTTACAGTATTTTCCATCTTCTCAGGATCCGTCAAAATATTTATATATAGTAGAATATACTACATGTATAATGTCTAATTCGTAAAATAAATATTTTACTCAGAGTTAAGGCTTTACATTAATCCACCATAACGCATTGTTAAGCACTGTCGTACAGTTTGCATATAACGCCCTAGTAGCACGTCGGGGGATAAAGATGCAACGTGATACAACAATACTGAACTAAAATCATAGTGGTCTCCTATAGGGATAAAAGTATGACAATGCACGTGAGGCAATGCACAAGATAGGATACTACTAGTTAGGGTTGCAGGCCTGGTGATAATGCATCGTAGCCACGACCACCCACCGCATCCATCCCTCCCTTATTGAATCAAAGGGAGGCTATCCACAAATCAAGGAGCAGCAGTCGAAACCAACATCAAAGTAATAGAATGGACCGTGTCCAAAAAGAAAATCGAAGAACAGATGTCTACTAGGGGTAGCTTGTCTGCTTGGCTCTATCAAGCCATCATGTTTCAGTCATTTCAAATTGGAATAAGTGTAAGGGTCTATCCATCATCGTTCTCTTTCTTCAAATCCTGTAATCGACGCCAAATCCAACCATTTCATTCTGGAGTATCCTTCGTGTATACAGTTGTTAAGGTGGTTCCAGTATTGATAGAGAGTATGCCAATAAGAGGTCCCAGTCTCTTCAATAACCAAACATCGTTTTACACACCGATTGGTTCTTTTACATTTCGAAAACCATTCATAATTGATATCGAAATATCATATTTGCTTCAAAATATCACTCATTTCATAAAACCTCAAATTTACTTAAAAATATCATATTTGATTCGATATGCCACTTTTACTCCAAAATTTAATTCGAATTACGGTTTAGGTTATAACTTCACTTAACCAAATTCGCATCTAAATCTACAAAATAAATATAAACATTCCAAACTTGACCAGTTTGAATTTTTAGAAAATAGTTTGAAAAGAATTTTAAATAGTTTAAAAATATTTTAATAGTCAAAATGGTTTGATATAAAATTATTTAAGTATTTAATATGTTTTATAAAATGAAATAGTTTAGAAAATCAAAATAATTTTAATATTTAAAAGATGGATTTAAATAGTTCATATCAACATAATTTATTTGAAAATAGTTACAAAGTCAAACAAATTTAATTCCAAACCTTCCAATTTAAATCAATTCAATCTCCATTTCAATTTAAATTGACTCAATTTCGATTTCAATTCAGATTATCTTCGATTCCATTTTCAGTTCAAATCAATTTCGATTTCAACTCCATTCAATCCCCATTTCAATTCGAATTAACTTTGATTCCAATTTCAATTCAAATCAATTTCGATTTTAAATTAGTTCGATTTCGATTTCAATTCCAGATAATTTCAATTCAAATCCAATTTGAATTAATTTCAATTCAATTCTCAAATTTAAAGCAATTCGATTTATTCAAAATATCGATTTAAATCACTTAAATCAAATTAACCTTTAATATTCAATTTAAGATTCAAATCTTCAAATATAATTCAATTCCGAGCTCATTTTTTAAATATCGTTTTAAATTACTTTACTTAGCAATATTTCAAAGTTCGAATAAAAGTTCAAATCTTTTTAAAACAAATGAATTTTCATAATTCTAACCATATTTCGATTATAACTTCAAAATCTCAAATTTTACTTTCTAAACAATTTTGTTTAACAAAATTTTAATTCCACATTTTAAGCTCAAGTTCGAAAACAATTTGATTTCCATATATTCGATTTTTATTTCTTTAAATCAAATCATTCAAATAATTTCAAATCTAGAATTTTAAAATCATTTAACTTAACTAATCCGATGTCTGTACATAATTTTTTATCTTATGGCCTAGCAAATCAATTTATTCAATTTAATTCAGGGATGGATATATATCATTTCAATCCAAAATAAATGTCATAGGTATATATCATCTCAACTTATTTCTTATTTTATTCAAAATAATTCGATTTACTGTTTTATATACTGTAAATAATTTACAGCGTGAAAGCGGGATATATATAAAAGTAAATAAACATTCAATCATCTAAATATCAATCAATTGGCATTCATCACAATCAATTATCCAAATAGTCAATATATCACAGCAATTAAATGGATATTGATAATCATAAATTCTCTAGCAATTTAATTGAAATTCCAAATTTAACTACCAATTTAAATTTCTACTAATTTGAATCATATGTCAATCCAAATGTTGATTAAACTACCAAACAACAGTCAATAAAGTTAAATTACTTCATGATTTAAATTTAACTAACATAAGAATATTCAGTACTTGTGAGCGTATAAAACACTCACCTTTTATTTGAAACTAAAAATAATTCCAGTTTCAAATAAATATTAATTCGACTTCATGCTGTAGATGACTTCGATACGAACGCAATACAAAAGACGGCACTCGAATCCGACCTCGTACGAATAATATACGAATGAATTAACATTACGAATAATTAAATGAAAATTAACAAAAAAAAATCCAAATGGTTACCTCTCTCAACTTTTCATCTCGTTCCCAGGCGCACCATCTCAAACGCGACTTCTTCATTTTCTTGCTTTTTTTATATATACAAATGATCGAACATCAGTCGAAAGCCAGCTCAGTCGCCTGAGATCGCACTTCGCTTCCACCAACTACCATCGACCTCCTCCTGCCACTTCAACCGTCGACCTGACCACATGTGCGCACTTCGACCACCTGCCTCCCTTCCAGCACCACAAAACCCTACCACACGCAACGCCATTGACCGCGACTTCGATGACTCCTCCAGGTAATCGCCCCTCATCGTGTGCCTTCCCAAGCGAAGTCGCGACCATCCCTGCTCTTAAAATTTTTTTCGATCGAGGTTTTTCTTCCTTTTTCTTTTTTGGTTCGATCAGCTGCATTTCAAAAGAGAAGGAGAAAAAGAGGGAGTTAATGATGGAAGACATAAGGTGAGTTGGATGTGATGGAGAAAGGTAATATATAATATTATAATAGAAAATACTTAACCAATAGCCCATGAAAAATTGTGAACTCCTAATGTCTCGTGCCGCCTGGCGTTCATAATCTTTGACCCCCAATCCGAGCGCAATGGAGCTAGTTTTGAGGCGTAATTCGATCGTATTCAAAAGATAGTTTTTTAAAATCAATTAATTTTAGCTAAATTCTAAAAATAAATTTTACGCATTTCAAGCTCGCACGGCTAAAAGATAAGTCCGTGTAACAACCCGCAAATCCGTACCCCTTGAGTCAACACTATTCTACATCAATCAACTCAAGATGAACGGAAATACGAACCATTAGGGTTTAATAAGGAGAGGTAGAAAAAGAAAAATAGAAAACAACATCAGAATCTAACCATCGCAACGGAATAAAATATAATAGATAATAAATGATCTTTACACAAAAACAAATATATATGTTTATACATTACATTATCAGAGTACATCAATCAAATAACACACAATTGGACAGTAATCATAACCTGTCCTCACACAACTGAATACATAGCGGAATATAAATCAAGTACGGAAGTACGTATCGCCATCCAGCTCGTCTCTGAGCTCCACAGCATTCTTTCCTGTATTATATAATACTCGGTCTGACCCGAGCATTATAGTTAAATAACACCCGAGTCAATCTGGAATACCAACGTGAGAAAATCACATCCAAATTGATTACTAAAGTTTCAAAAATCCTTTGAAAATCAAAAGCATCTCGTAAGACCACGCCACAAATAAACATGTCAGGTTTTTACCTTACGATAACTAAAACACCTTTTATTTAAATCCCCTGATATTATAATAGGGTCTATTTACAAATACTTATTAAAATAGCCGAAATTGTTACATCTACTAAATTCCAGCTATTATCCACAAAGTGGGTAATACAAACAAAACTCGTAAAAGGCACGTAGGGAGAATGGATTTCCAACTAATGACTAGGCATTGGGGTACCACCTGTCACCGTACCTGGTCTAGATCAGCATACCGAGGATCAATCCCGACCCCTTGCAACACAAGACTGGGACTACCCCTTACTGGATAATCCCGAGTAAGATCACCCCACGGTTGTGATCAGCAACTGCACCACTCAGCCGAAATAAAAGGGACATCTAGACAGGGATGGCCTCACCCGAAATGGGTGTTACCCACCAGGCCTTGTTGCATAACACCTGATTTTCAGTCATTTCCGGTTGATGAGGCTTGAGGCTATGCGTTACCTTTTAGATCATTTCACTTAGAATGCTTATCGTCCACCTGAGGATGTTCCGAAAGCATTCATCCATACAAGTCCGTCCCAGGTTCGAACAGAACCGAAGGCACTATTCCTACTACATCCATTTGGAAACATCCCCAAGATTAAAAGCGACTAGCCCTTGCACTTCACTGCTCCATCTTCGACTCTGAACTCGTTTTTCCACGAAAACGTACAAACCAGATCGAAGTGGTTTTCGAGGAGTTAATCCCGATCCCGGTCTCTTCGAAACGATCAACGCATTTAGCCAATATTGATAGTCGGTTATTTAGCTATCAATTAACATTCACTAATATCCATCAACAATAAATAATCTCCCAAATTATTTATTAACTTCAAAATATCTTCGCAAGATATATTTCCATTTTCAACCCTTTTGAAACAGTTCTCAACACACCTTTCTCATGAATTAAATCTCCAAATATTTATTTCCACTAAAAATAACCAAGCACAAAACTTTAGATTTTTAAATTAATTTAAAACACTCTATTATAAGTTATCCTTTAGAACATTTAAATTAAAATTACTTTAATACTTTATTAAAAATATATACTACAGGAATATCTAAAATGAGGCTACTTTGTAAAATATAAACTAGATTTTCTCTTTAAAACAAATACCAAGTCACTTTTAAATAATTACTACTATAATAGATTAAAAGAAAATACTTACTTTGGAATTTAAATGTTTAGAAATAATAAATTTTCTAAAACATGCTTTTTAAAATGACCTTAAAACTTTTAAAATTTTACTTTGAAACGTACTTGGCTATTCAGGGAAATATACTTCTCTTCACATCCTTTAAAATAAATCATTTTATTTCTAAACAAAATTTCTCATTCCTTTAATAACTTTCCATCGTGAATTTATTTCCTCAAATATCCACTGATATGTTACTTTACTTTTATAAACCCAGTTTATAAATTTCAAAGTCACACTTCTTCTTTAAAATTCCAACTTCAATCACTTAAATCAATTTTCAAATTGATTTTTAATTTACTCCATGTTGAAATAAATTTCTTTACTTACTCAATTCATTTCAAAATCCATTAATTATATATATTATTATTTATTTTTTCCTGTCTTGATTTTAAATCTTTTAACTGAAACATACCAATTTCAGATTTTCCAAATTTCTTCTTCATTCTTTTCAATAATTTAAAATCTAAAATTTAAAATAAATTCTTTATTCTTTTAAATAACAACATTGAAGTTTAAAATTCATTATCTTTCTATTTATTCAAAAATCCCTTTTCATATACGGAATTTATTTATTAGAATTTTAAAACCACTAATATTCTTATCCTGTTCATTCTTAATTTATTCAACTCTCTATAATTATTTTCTTCAAAATTCATTCTTTTATTTTCTTTACAAAAATCCAATTTTATATATTTTAATAACCTAGTGTATCGAAATATATTCAAGTAAACCATAGCATTAAATATTCGAATTATCAATAATAATCATCACAGAATATCAGATATTCATAACAGAGAATATTAGAATAAATCTAGATAATTTTGAGGAATCCAGTTGGATCCCTCCAACCTGTTTTCCCTACATCCACAGATGTTAGCGCAATTTAAAATACCAGTTCCACTTCGAGGTGGAATATCGTGGTATTTGGGATTTATATAATATCATCCGCTATTATGTGGCGCATAGGGTCTCATCCGCTATATAATGCTGAAAATCAATCATTCCAAGATATATTATATACAATTATATATAATATTGCACATCCAATCAAGTAAATCAATCAAGCAATTATTTAAATTTAACCATTTAAATTTAAATCATGACCAGATGAGTGAGATTAACTTACATTTGCTTTATATTTGTAATCCACTTCAATATTGCTTTGGTTTTCCCGATTTGATCTTGAATAAACAATTTATATGATTCTTATTGATATTTGAAATGACCTAAAATAATTTACCACTAAATAAATTCAATCAACTAATTTGTTCGATTTAAAATTAATTTTAAAATTTTAAAGTGTTTTAACCAACTAAAATTTTCTTTTGAAACCTCCTACCTTTACAAGAATCATTCATACATATTTTCCAAACTGAGACATTTTTTTTAAACTGCATACTTTTACTCAATTAACTTGTTAAATTGAAATTTAACATACCGAAAAGTAAAGCTATCTCACCTAAATCGCCGTAGAAACCACCTCAGCTGCTCGTACTTCAAAGAACTCTCCCTTGCCACTGCCCAGACCCTCACACGCACAATCCAACGACCAACCTCACCACCCTAGCTACGAACAATGCCTCTGCTTCGAAATCCATCATCACCGACTACAACCATCGACAATCCACCCCCAAAATGATTGCGCCTCACTCCTCGGCTTCGCCACTATCGCAGCACCGCACGCCACCATGCCTTGCGAATCCCCTCCTTCCAGCGGCTTCGAGTTCACCCACAAAAAAACCTTAGATCGCGACTGGAAATCGAACGCCGCCTAATCCCACTGCCTCGCGACATCTATGACCAATATCGAGCTTCGCTTCCCCTCCACGGCCTCGTGCCTCGCGAGATAGAATTCCACCGCAACCCTCTACGAGCGTCGCGCCTTCCTGAAATCGCGATTAACTTCGGTTACGATATGGTCTTCGTGCTTCCCCCATTTTTTTTTAAAAATTGGATTCAATTTCGAACAGATGGGAAAAAGGGAGGTAGCTTGTGATATAAACTGGGAAGAAGAAGAAAAATCGAGGAGCGGCCTTTTTTTTTGTAAAACGAGAGGGTTAGTAACAGAAGGACGAGAAGCACGCTTATTTCTTTTCGTTCATTAGCTTACGAACGAAGCCATCTTTCTTTCTTTTTCTTTTTTTCTAAACAAAGAATAGTACTTACTTTTTATTTTTATTTCCTTTATCAAACGACGAAGCGTATTAAAGAAGGTAACACATGCTTTTAAATCTCTATACGTGATGCTAGCTACAGTATTCGATGCAATTTCATTATCCATCTTTAAATTTAAAATTCAAATTTAAATTGTTGAGAAAATGAAGCCAAAAATTCCGATCGCCAATCGAGGTGTGCCGCTAGGCATTTATAATGTTAAACCCCTATTTCGAACATAAATAAGAAGGTTTCGAGACCTAAGTCGATCGTACGGAGAAGATAGCTTTTTGGACCCGGTTATTATATGGAATTTCGATATTAATTCAGCGCGTTTATATATCGTACACTCACACGACAACTCCAAACACGACGAAAATTGAAATCCGATATAATATAATATTACGGATCCAATGGAACTGGTTTCGTCGAAATCCGAGACTGCGCATCGGAATGCTATTTTTAAACGTCGATTTAAACGATATATTTTTAAAACTTAACAAAACATTTTCAAATTCAATTTCAACACTTTTACTATCTTCAGTACTATCAATATAAATTTTACAAGTCTTTAGATTATTTTTAACAAGCTTAAAACTGAAGATTCAATATTTTATCCAACTTTCAATAATTAAATTCAATAATTAAATTTCCAAATAATGGTGATATTTGAAATTTAAGTTACAAATTAACTTTTAAATATTTAAAATCAATTAAATATCCCGATTTCAAATGCCTAAAAATTCTAGGTCGTCACATTCCTTCCCCCTTAAAAGAATTTCGTCCCCGAAATTACAAATTAGGAAGAATGGTCCAATACCCGTTTATTATTTTTCCCTAAAACCATTCAGTTTCAAACACTTCCCGAAACAATCTTTTTATTAAGGACACATTATCATTCTTACTAACTTCCCAAACTTTCTCATAGTTCCTAAACATCTTTACTTATTCAACCATTCAAATTATAATTCATAGCCAAGTTTAAATTTTCTAATTTTTTTCAAAATTTTCTAACTTCCTAAATTTTTGAAAAATTTCGCCAGCGTCTCCTTGCGCGGCTAGCTCGGTACAACTACAAAATGCCTCTATGGGATCCCAAATTCCAAAAGAAAACAAAAAGCCAAGTGGCTAGATCAAAAACCCAATCAAATTTCATATAGAAATTTAAACACATAACTTTTTGTCGAGCAATTCAAATTTATCTTCTGAAATCAAAACCTATTTTCCTTTCCCTTTATAATACCCGCATACCCTACTTAGCAATAATATCCAACCATAGTTTTCGAAAACATTTTATACATTTCGTTAAAGAGGTTTTCATATCTACTTCCATTCAAATTAGTTTTCCCATTTCTATATGAATTCAATTTATCTTCAACTCTGAATATTGAATTTTATCTTCCATTTATAACTGATTCATATCATTATTTTAAATTAGTTTCAATTTCCATTTCCAGAATTCCTTATTTTAAATCCAATTCGAAATCATTTTGCTGCTAACAAAATTTTTCAAAAAATTTCTATCTCCCAAAAATTTTGAAATTTTTTGGCAGAATCTCCTTTGTACAGAGGAGCTTTTGCAATTTGACAAGAGATATAAATATATATATATATATATATACATCGACCCATCCGGTCGGAAAAAGAAAAACAGTTCATATTTCCTATTTTTATTGCGTGGGCTTACCATTATTTAGCATTTTTAAGCAAGCGGCTTATTTATTTAGCAGTTAGCGTGCCCAAAATCCAGCCAAACGGCTTCTTAGTACCTAGACTTACTCAATTCAAACATGTAAGTGCCATATATATGAAATTTAACAACATTTCACTTATTTGCAATAGTTAAACACATGAATTCTAAAAGCAATGCACACTAAACACTTTTCCATAAGCAATTTATATAGTTTTAATACTAATTCAACTGTTTTCAATTAATTCATATACCATTTTCATTCAATTTGAATGGTTTACAATCCACTTGCATACATTCAATTCATTTTTAATTTTAAACAAACCCATATTATTCCAATTGATTTAAAAATCAATTCTATTCACCTCTGTTAATACATTTATTTTTGTTTACGATAGAATGACTAATTTTCTGTGAAAAATTGATGTTATTCATGCAAATAAAAATTACTTAAGCTTATAACCATTTTAAATTGATTCCAACTCAATTTATTATTCAATTCCTTTTATTTTAATTCATTCACAACCATTTTATTTAGCTCGACACATTCTATTTCAATTTTATCCCAGTTGATTCAAAAATCAATTTTACTTACTTGCAATGACACATAGAATTTTAATTACCTTCGTTTACGTCAAACGATAATTCATTCTATATAATTTGATGATATCCATGTGAATAAATAATTGCTTAAGTTTTATAACCAATTTAAATTTACCCAAGCTTTTATTTAATGGACTTTAACCCTTGCTCGAAGCCAAGCTTCCACAAATTTTAACTTAAATTAATTTACTTCAAATTATTCAAATTTTATACCTAAGCTCATTTTCATTTTACAAATAAATTTTTCTCTTCAATTTAACTTGATTCTATTTCAATCAAATCTCATTTCAAATCACAAATTTATTTGATTAGTTCATCTGTTTCATATAAATTTTAAATTTCCAGATTCAATTCATCCTTAATTCATTTAATTAACTACAAGGCCATTTTCAGTTTATTCACACTCAACTGGGCTTTGTTTGCAACTGAAACCATCCCTATTTTAATCCAATTGCATTTTATTTGGCAGTATTTTCAATTATATTTACTTCACTAATGATTCAAGTCAAATTCGATTTATAACTCGAGTTTTATTTCCAAACTTCATTATAAACCTACAATTCAGCTTCTATTTATCTACATTAGACTCCATTTACACATTTCATTAACTAATTTATTATCTTCTCCCCTATTCAAAATTTAGAACTTGATTTTTTTTTAATCTCAAAAATCACTTCATTTAATTTTCTTAAGTTCAATTTATTTTATAATTCAAGTTTGGATCTTTGTTTCATTTTCCAATTCATCAAACAATATTTATTTTGGGTTTTCTATTCTACTTCTCAATTTTATAAGTTACAACCTATTATTTTACACATTTCCATTCATCCTAGGCTTGAATATATTCATCTTTATTTTTAACTCAAGGTTTTTTGCTTATTTATGACCTAAGCATATTTTTGTTCCGTGGATTTTTAATTCTTTTATAAGTTATTCTAATTTATTTATTCCAATCCAATTCTTATCCAACTTATTTCTATTTATTTAAGTAAGGATCAATTCCATTCAATATCACTCATAACTCAACTGAATTTTATTCCAATTCAATTCAATTTTAACTCAAATTAATTTAATTCAATTTGATTTAATTTACTTCCTCAATCTAAGTTAATTTATTTCTAACTTTTCACTTTAAATTTAAATTCCAACATTCAAAGCTCATATTTTCCTTCCTTTTTTAAAAATCATCTCAATTTATAAACTTATAACCTATCTCATCAGGATTTTTAAACACCTGGCTTTTGGTTTTCAAATCATTTTGAAATCTCCATTATCTCAAAATCACACTTCTCAAAATTTTAAACCAATCCTGGTTTTTATTCCCAACAAATTTCCTTTGAAATTTGAAAAACAAACTGATTCTTCTGAACAATCAATTTGGTAGCAATCCGTCACTTAGAAACTCGAAAATGAACAATGACGATGATGCAGTCATCGCCGAAATCATTTTCCAGTGACTTAAGTGAGTTTAATGCTATATCCCTTTTCAAAATTTATTTGAAACAATTTCCTTTCAGAAATACTTCTAAAACAATAATGCTATTATTTGTCTTCAAAACACTTCCAAAATCTCCAGGGTTTCAAAATTTTAAACTTTGGCTTAAATCAAATTTTAGCTATAGTTCATTCGTATAATTTATGCTCATAAAAATTCCCATTTGATCATATTTCAATTTATAAATCACATTTATAATTCACATTTATAAATTTCATTTTATAAATGATTTCTTTTTTTTAGTTAAATTATTACACAACAATGATAATAATTTAATATTATCATTCCTAACATCCAAGCAACCATATATTAGCTAAAATAGTTTACAAAAACTTTTCTTTTATAACAAAATATATTTTTGGGTAAAATTATGTAACAACCCGCATATTTATCTATTTTATATTTAAATATTTTATCGTTAGTCGGATTTTAGTCTGAAATGCTACTTTTTGCATACGGTCGAATTAGGACTCAGGACCACTCCCATTGAGTTTAAAATGCCGTTTGCGACCTTTTTGAGTATAAGCTTCGATATGTTTGGAGAAAGTTGATTTTTGCTACTTTTCACTTTGGGATTGGTTTTGGGCTCAGCCCTATGTTAACTTAAGCTCAAATCTGAGCCACTCTTCCCCACTCACCCTCATTCTCTTCTCTTTTCAATTTTTATAACATTAATGGTGGGAGAGATTGGAAATTAAAAACTCCAAAACCCTAGTTTCTCTTGCAAATCAAATTCCTAGCTCCAAACTCGAGAAGAACCCATTGGTAAGCTTCTCTTCTTCTTCTCCAACTTATTCTCTTACCAATTTCAGAAATTCCTAAACCTAATTTTGGGAATGTTCTTGTTTTTGAGCTTAGATTCAAGCTCAATTGGGTTGTGTTGAAGAGAGGTTGATTCTCCCTTTGCTTTCAAGCTTCTTCTTGTTTGATTTTGTGAAAAGGTGAGATTTTTATCTCACATCTATGACTATATCCATCTTTGTGGTTAGGTATGAATTCGTAACATTTGTGCATATTCATTTGCTTTTGATTTGGATCGAATGGGTGAATATTCCAATTTTTGTGAAAATCCTTTTATGGATGTTTGATTACGATATTTGGGGTGTATCGAAGAGCCTATAAGGCCGGGCTGTCATTTGACGTAAATCCTTAGTCGTCATTGCTCGCTCGATCGCTCCCGACATCGTTTGGGCCATATGGCCTAGGCAAATTGTTGCCCTTACCAGGTTTTCAGACGTCTGGAGACCAATGCCAGACGTCTGGTTTTGCAACCTGGAGAAAAATAAAATACGGCAGAAGAATAAATAAGGCAGTGGCTAATTTCAGACGTCTGAATTATTGTTTCAGACGTCTGGAATAAGGTTAGACGTCTGATTTGTGTTTTCAGACGTCTGGTTGGTTTTCTGGAATATTTCCAGAAACCAAAACCAGACGTCTGGACTTTCCCCCAGACGTCTGAAATGTGCAGTTTTGCCTATTTTTGCTGTTTTTGAGTATATGTCCAACTTTAATCGATTCGTGTTGATTCCCTTTTTGTTGTTATCATTTATTGTGGACTTTGATGACATTTTCATCGTGATTTTTGAGAATATCCATTTTGATGGATTCGGTATCGATTTCTTTGGATTTTTATTCACATCTTCGTATGTGAATTTTAGTGATTGATTGTTCCTACAATCTTCTTTGTGTTTTGTCACTGTAAAGGTTTTCTATACTAGTAGTAAATATCAAAACTCTTTCCTCAAACGATTTCAATACTATTTTAATACCAAATTCGTTTATAAAACCGTTTTCCAATCTATTAGTATATATATAAACCTTTACCTCACTCGTATGAAAAATCTAATTAAACGACTTAGTAAAACAAGTGGTATGAAACGCTTGCGTTCACTTTGTCGGTTAATTCTTGGACTTGTTCGATTGAATCTCTTGTGACAATTTTATATTGGAGATCTACAGTTTGTTCGTAAATATTTAAGTTAAGCAAGTGGTTATGGGACATGAAGCTAACTCATATATTTACTAGCTTAGTGTAATTGACACTTCTCGATGACCATAACGATCATTTTTGTGATTTAGACTAGCAATGTGCGATGTCTCTTTGACTGCGCGAGAGACTAAACCCCGTTTTGTGGAGATTCGACTCAAATTGGTGGGGTAGCAACCCACGGTCTTTGGACCATTCGTGTGTCAGGTCTTCGGACCATTCGTGTGTCAAATCAATGGCTGGCTACCATGAGATAGCTTCTCGTTCATGTGGTACAGCTGTTGGTGAGTTTTCATGCTCCCATTCGTGTGATAGGCCTCCCCCCTATTTTGTGTGATTTCTGGTTTTCGTGTGTCGAATTCTGGAATTTCCTTCTTCACCTATTTTTGTGATTTCTATTGATATGATTTATCAATATTTGTGCATAGGTGAATTTGTGTGTCATTTACTGGATTTCTTGAGATGATTTCTAGAATTTGTGCTTCACCAATTTTCATGATTTCCATTGATAAGTTTTATCAATATTTGTGTATTGGTGAATTTGTGTGTCATTGACTTTTGTGATTGACTTTGATATAATCGTCAATATTTGTGGTTTGATGAACGAAATAAGGAGTATGGCATTTCTTTGATTCTTGTGTAGATTTGGTGATATTGATTAATCTCTCGTTGATTTTCAATTACTTATATATATCACAGCTTGGAATTGTGGTTATTATGTGTTTGGTCATATCTCTTATTCTATATCGTTTCATCTGATATCTATAGTTAGACTGATCCGTTTATTATTTTCTTATTAAATAATACTCGAGTCAGACCGAGATGTTACAGGTGCTTCTGCTTGACCTCTCACTTGGGATTGATTTCTCTGACTTTTGGCTTACTACTTAGATTAGTAGTTTGTTTTGGTGTATACATTCGAGATATAGACTCCATAATGTATACTTATTCTTTTGTGTAGTTCATGTAACTATTCTTTTGTGATATTGTGGATCTTTTTAGACCGCTACTCTGATGTACACTTATTAGTGTAATATTCATATCTATTTCCGCCTTTGTGATATGAATTGCCTGTGACTGATTTATGTTATGTTTATTTCTATGTTTGTTTCCGAAGACCTTTATAGCCACTGTGTAGTAGCTTTGAGTTTGTGTCGGTATGTCGGATTTCCTCTTGAGATGAAAAGTTATATTTTTATCCGGCATATCGGTACTCACACAAAGCAATTACATGGATGGTCGCTCCTCAACAGCCTTATTCTCCGTGCTAGTTGATAGCATTCATCGTAATGTTCTTGGCTAGCGTGGGTATAGAGGTGGGGCGTCACAGCTTGGTATCAGAGCCAAACTTCGGAACAATATGGAATATTATAACAAGGATCATTATCCTAAGTCCATCTTAGGAGTCGTGCTTTAGGATTTAATTCGAGTCTTCGTACCGATTCATCCTATTTTCCTTATGATTCCTTGTTTATCTATCAAGATTGCTTGATATTCAATTTGGTGAATAACCTTTTTCTTCTTCTTCTTTCTTTCTAAAGGAAGAGAAATGTCTAGACCAGGCCGCCCCAGAGCCGTGCCATCTAGCACTCCACCCCAAGATGGAGTTTTTATGACTGCTCAACAGCTTCTTGATTTAGTGACAAATGCTCAAGCAGCTGGAGCTAACCCGGAACCTACTCACCCAAAGTCGGGATTTGCACGCTTGTGTAGCAATTACACTAATTTGGGTGGGGAGCCGTTCAAAGGTTCCGAAACTGTTATTGAAGTACAGGCTTGGCTAAGGTCATGCGATCGAATCTTTTGTCGCATGAATCTTATTGACCTTCACCGAGTTCAGGTGGCCTCAAGTATGCTCCGAGAAAGAGCATTGGACTGGTACGAGCTTCTTATTTCTGAAACTAATGAAGCGGATCTCACTTGGGAGAAATTCTGAGAACGCTTCGAGTTGAAATTCATACCGGAAGCTGAGAAAGTGACATTGGCTCGACGATTTATAGACCTTGTTCAAGGTGAGTCCTCCGTGACTGATTACGTCGCCTCTTTCGAGTCGCTTTCCAAATATGGGGTTGAATATATCAACACCCCTTTAAAGAAGAACCAGAGATTCGTCTATGGCTTAAACAAAAATCTCAAGAAGCCATTACTTCTAAAATTAGAACTTTCTTTCGACCAACTCGTTGATATTGCTCTTCGTCTTGAAGAGGCGGATAGGGAGAATGATGTTGAAGTGGTGGGTTCCAAACCAAACTTCAACAACAAGAAGAGGCCAAACAAATTCAAAGGCCCTTATCCCAATAAGAAAGGGAGGCAAGCAACTCCTGCTGAAAAGACCTTTTCCTCTACTCAAGGGAAATGCTATAATTGTGGTTCGAAAGACCATTTTGCGAACAAGTGTTCAAAGCCTCGTACTTGTCGCTATTGCAAGAGCCCGGACCATTTTATGCATGCATGTCCCAAACTTCAAAATAGGAAGGAGGGAAAGCTTAATGTTGCTCAAGCCCCTGGCAACACATCTCGTGGTCAAGGTATTTCTCATTCTATTCTGGATGGAATTATTTTATTTCGTGATCATCCTATTCGAGTTCTTTTTGATACGGGTGCGTCCCATTCTTTTATATCAAAAGAACTTGTTGATACTTTTTCTTTGGATGTTTTGTGTTTAACGACTTCTTTGAGAATTGCGAATCCGGTTGGTGGGTCCGCAACAATCAGTTTATTGTGTAAATATGTCGAGATTATTTTGTGTGATTTTTCTTTCCAAGCCGATTTGCATGTCATGCGATATTTAGGCTTTGGAATGATTTTGGGAATGGATTGGCTTAACCGTTATGAAGCCCATATCCTATGTCCTGAGTGGACTATTCATCTTCGACATCCTCAATCTGTTAAGCAGATTTCTATTAATCTTAAAGATTCGGATTCCGCTTTGGTTGCATCTTTATATTCTTTAAACCCTCGTGATGACGATGATGATGATGAGGGTGATATTATTTCTCTTATTCACGTCCTTCGTGAATTTTCTGACATATTCGAGCGCGTTTTAGGATTACCACCTAAGCGAGCAATTGAGTTCAGAATTAATCTTAATCCTGGAGCTCAACCTATCACTCGCCCTCCGTATCATATGTCCAATAAAGAAAACGAGGAGATGTGTAAACAATTATCTGAATTGGAGACGAAGCAATTTATTCGCTCTAGTTCCTCGCCTTGGGGAGCTTCGGCTATTTTCGTGAAGAAATCCGATGGAACACTTAGGCTTTGCGTTGACTACCGCAAGCTTAATGATCTTACTATCAAAAATAAATATCCTTTACCTCGGATTGATGATCTATTCGATCAGCTTAGTGGTGCTAAGGTCTTTTCACAATTAGACTTAGCTACCGGATTTCATCATCTTCGTATTGCAGAGGATAGTATTCCTTTGACCTCGTTCCGTACTCGATATGGATCTTATGAATGGCTTGTCATGCCATTTGGTTTGACGAATGCCCCGGCCTATTTCGTTGACCTTATGAATAGAGTTTTCAAAGACTTTCTCGACCGGTTTGTTCTCATCTTTATCGATGATATTCTTGTGTATTCAAAAACCGAGGAGGAGCATGAAAAACATCTTCGGATTGTGTTGGAAACTCTTAGGAGTAATCAATTAAAGGCAAAATTTTCTAAATGCCACTTTTGGCAATCTCGTGTGAAATTTCTCGATCATATTATTTCCGAATCCGGAATTTCCGTGGATCCTTCAAAGATTGAAGCGATTCAAGATTGGAAGAGACCGGAGAGTGTGACAGAGATTCGTAGTTTTCTTGGATTGGCGGGCTATTACCGTCGCTTTATCAAAGACTTTTCCAAGATTCGTGCCTCTCACTGGCTTGACGAAGAAAGGTGTTAAATACATTTGGTTGGACAAATGTGAAGCTTCTTTTCAGAAATTAAAAGAACTTCTTTCTGATGCTCCAATTCTCGTTATTCCCGAGGGGAATCAAGATTTCGTTGTCTATACCGATGCTAGTCGCGTTGGTTTGGGTGTCGTTCTCATGCAAAGAGAACGTGTTATTGCTTATGCTTCTAGGCAATTGAAGCCTGCTGAGACTAGATATGCCACTCATGATTTAGAGCTCGCGGCTATTGTTTTCGCCCTTCGTATTTGGCGTCATTAGCTTTTAGGAGAGAAATTTGTTTTTTATACCGATCATAAGTCCTTGAAATATTTATTCTCCCAAAAGTAACTTAATTTGCGTCAACAGCGTTGGCTCGAGTTCCTTGCTCCTTATGATCTTGATATTCTTTATACCCCCGGTAAGGGTAATCGTGTCGCCGATGCTCTTAGCCGTAAACAACAAGCTGTTGTTTCTATGATGATATCCGAATGGAACGATCTCAAGATCTTAACCACTTGTGAGATTCGAGAGCGTGTTCCCGATTTATGTTCATCTCTTGTTTTATGTAGCCTTGAGGCTCATCCTTCTCTTTTAGACCGCATTCTTGAAGCTCAAAGTTAGATCCCGAATTGGCTCTTCTTAGCCAAAATATTAAGGATAAGATTGATATTGAAGGATTGAAAGACTTTGATATCGATTCTCGTGGCGGCATTCGGAGATTTGGTAGACTCATCGTGCCAAATATTAGTGATCTTCGTAAAGATATTTTAGAAGATTCACATCGTTCTAAATTCACCATTCATCCCGGTAGTAGTAAAATGTACGCGGATATGAAGCGACTTTATTATTGGGAGGGAATGAAACTTGGCATCGCTAACTTCGTTAAGCGTTGCATGACTTGCCAACTCGTTAAAGCCGAACATCAAAGGCCCGGTGGGTTATTGCAACCTTTAGAAATTCCTATTTGGAAGTGGGATCAAATTTCCATGGATTTTATTGATGACCTTCCCCGTTCTCGTTCGGGTCATGATAGCTTATGGGTGATCGTTGATAGACTTACTAAATCCGCCCATTTTATTCCCGTTCGGTCTAACCGAACCGTTCCTCTTTTGGCCAAGCTCTTTATCAAAGAGATTGTTAAATTGCATGGGGTTCCTACTTCTATTGTTAGCGATCGTGATCCATTGTTTACTAGTGGATTTTGGAAGAGTCTTCAAAAAGCTTTGGGAACGAAGCTTAATTTTAGCACTGCTTATCACCCCCAGTCTGATGGACAAACCGAGCATGTGAATCAAACTCTTGAAGATCTTCTTCGTGCGTGTGTTCTTGATTTTGGTGGAAGTTGGGAAGATCATGTTTCACTTGTTGAATTTTCCTATAATAATAGCTTCCAATCTAGTATTGGTGTGGCACCTTTTGAGGCACTCTATGGAAGGCCATGCCGATCTCCTTCTTGTTGGCTTGAGGCCGGTGAGAAGCCGGTTTTAGGTCCAGATTTTATTCGTGATTCCACAGAAAAGATTGATCTTATTCGTCATAAGATGAAAGAAGCCCAGAGTAGACAAAAATCCTATGCCGATAACCGGAGAAGGAAGTTAGAATTTTCTGAGGGAGATCTTGTGTTCATTCGTGTTTCACCTATGAAAGGTGTTGTACGTTTCAGTCGATCGGGAAAATTAGCGCCTCGATATATTGGGCCATTTCCTATCATTGAACGTATTGGTTCCATGGCTTATCGCCTTTTATTACCAGCTCAATTTTCTGCTATCCATGACGTGTTTCACGTTTCTCAACTGCGGAAATGTCTTCGAGATTCCGATTCTGTTCTTGAGCCCGGTGTTGTGGAAGAGATTGAAGTTTCGCCTAATTTAACTTATGAGCAACATCCTATTCGTATCATTGCTTCGAAAGTCAAACGACTTCGAAATAAAGATGTTCCGCTTGTTAAAGTTCAATGGTCTTCAAATCCTAAGTATTGTTCTTGGGAATCTAGAGAGTACATCGAGCGAACACATCCGGACTTACTTTCTCGTGCTCTTTGAGGTGAACTTCTTATTTCAAGTTTCTTTTGTGATTGAATATGCTTTTATGGTTGTTACTTTATGTTCCCTTCTTAAATATTGCGAGGATGCAATTTCTTTAAGGAGGGGAGTCTGTAACAACCCGCATATTTATCGATTTTATATTTAAATATTTTATTTAAATATTTTATCGTTAGTCGGATTTTAGTCCGAAAAGCTACTTTTTGCATACGGTCGAATTAGGACTCGGGACCACTCCCATTGAGTTTAAAATGCCGTTTGCGACCTTTTTGAGTATAAGCTTCGATATGTTTGGAGAAAGTTGATTTTTGCTACTTTTCACTTTGGGTTTGGTTTTGGGCTCAGCCCTATGTTAACTTATGCTCAAATCTGAGCCACTCTTCCCCACTCACCCTCATTCTCTTCTCTTTTCAGTTTTTATAACATTAATGGTGGGAGAGATTGGAAATTAAAAACTCCAAAACCCTAGTTTCTCTTGCAAATCAAATTCCTAGCTCCAAACTCAAGAAGAACCCATTAGTAAGCTTCTCTTCTTCTTCTCCAACTTATTCTCTTACCAATTTCAGATATTCCTAAACCTAATTTTGGGAATGTTCTTGTTTTTTAGCTTAGATTCAAGCTCAATTGGGTTGTGTTGAAGAGAGGTTGATTCTCCATTTGCTTTCAAGCTTCTTCTTGTTTGATTTTGTGAAAAGGTGAGATTTTTATCTCACATCTATGACTATATCCATCTTTGTGGTTAGGTATGAATTCGTAACATTTGTGCATATTCATTTGCTTTTGATTTGGATCGAATGGGTGAATATTCCAATTTTTGTGAAAATCCTTTTATGGATGTTTGATTACGATATTTGGGGTGTATCGAAGAGCCTATAAGGCCGGGCTGTCATTTGACGTAAATCCTTAGTCGTCATTGCTCGCTCGATCGCTCCCGACATCGTTTGGGCCATATGGCCTAGGCAAATTGTTGCCCTTACCAGGTTTTCAGACGTCTGGAGACCAATGCCAGACGTCTGGTTTTGCAACCTGGAGAAAAATAAAATACGGCAGAAGAATAAATAAGGCAGTGGCTAATTTCAGACGTTTGAATTATTGTTTCAGACGTCTGGAATAAGGTTAGACGTCTGATTTGTGTTTTCAGACGTCTGGTTGGTTTTCTGGAATATTTCCATAAACCAAAACCAGACGTCTGGACTTTCCCCCAGACGTCTGAAATGTGCAGTTTTGCCTATTTTCGCTGTTTTTGAGTATATGTCCAACTTTAATCGATTCGTGTTGATTCCCTTTTTGTTGTTATCATTTATTATGGACTTTGATGACATTTTCATCGTGATTTTTGGGAATATCCATTTTGATGGATTCGGTATCGATTTCTTTGGATTTTTATTCACATCTTCATATGTGAATTTTAGTGATTGATTGTTCCTACAATCTTCTTTGTGTTTTGTCACTTTAAAAATATCTCACTTTAAAAATATAAAGGTTTTCTATACTAGTAGTAAATATCAAAACTCTTTCCTCAAACGATTTCAATACTATTTTAATACCAAATTCGTTTATAAAACTGTTTTCCAATCTATTAGTATATATATAAACCTTTACCTCACTAGTATGAGAAATCTAATTAAACGACTTAGTAAAACAAGTGGTATGAAACGCTTGCGTTCACTTTGTCGGTTAATTCTTGGACTTGTTCGATTGAATCTCTTGTGACAATTTTATAGTGGAGATCTACAGTTTGTTCGTAAATATTTAAGTTAAGCAAGTGGTTATGGGACATGAAGCTAAACTCATATATTTACTAGCTTAGTGTAATTGACACTTCTCGATGATCATGACGATCATTTTTGTGATTTAGACTAGCAATGTGCGATGTCTCTTTGACTGCGCGGGAGACTAAACCCCGTTTTGTGGAGTTTCGACTCAAATTGGTGGGGTAGCAACCCACGGTCTTTGGACCATTTGTGTGTCAGGTCTTCGGACCATTCATGTGTCAAATTAATGGCTAGCTACCATGAGATAGCTTCTCCTTCATGTGTTACAGTTGTTGGTGAGTTTTCATGCTCCCGTTCGTGTGATAGGCCTCCCCCCCTATTTTGTGTGATTTCTGGTTTTTGTGTGTCGAATTCTGGAATTTCCTTCTTCACCTATTTTTGTGATTTCTATTGATATGATTTATCAATATTTGTGCATAGGTGAATTTGTGTGTCATTTACTGGATTTCTTGAGATGATTTCTAGAATTTGTGCTTCACCAATTTTCGTGATTTCCATTGATAAGTTTTATCAATATTTGTGTATTGGTGAATTTGTGTGTCATTGACTTTTGTGATTGACTTTGATATAATCGTCAATATTTGTGGTTTGATGAACGAAATAAGGAGTATGGCATTTCTTTGATTCTTGTGTAGATTTGGTGATATTGATTAATCTCTCGTTGATTTTCAATTACTTATATATATCACAGCTTGGAATTGTGATTATTATGTGTTTGGTCATATCTCTTATTCTATATCGTTTCATCTGATATCTATAGTTAGACTGATCCGTTTATTATTTTCTTATTAAATAATACTCGGGTCAGACTGAGATGTTACAGGTGCTTCTGCTTGACCTCTCACTTGGGATTGATTTCTCTGACTTTTGGCTTACTACTTAGATTAGTAGTTTGTTTTGGTGTATACATTCGAGATATAGACTCCATAATGTATACTTATTCTTTTGTGTAGCTCATGTAACTATTCTTTTGTGATATTGTGGATCTTTTTAGACCGCTACTCTGATGTACACTTATTAGTGTAATATTCATATCTATTTCCGCCTTTGTGATATGAATTGCCTGTGACTGATTTATGTTATGTTTATTTCTATGTTTGTTTCCGAAGACCTTTATAGCCACTGTGTAGTAGCTTTGAGTTTGTGTCGGTATGTCGGATTTCCTCTTGAGATGAAAAGTTATATTTTTATCCGGCATATCGGTACTCGCACAAAGCAATTACATGGATGGTCGCTCCTCAACAGCCTTATTCTCCGTGCTAGTTGATAGCATTCACCGTAATGTTCTTGGCTAGCATGGGCATAGAGGTGGGGCGTCACAAATTATTTCATTCACCTACCTTTAAAACAATACTGTGTCAATTTATCGTGTTAGGTGTTTATAAACCCTTCTCTAATAGCGGCCAACTTACTCGATCAGAATTCATATTCCAATCAACCAGTAAGCCAACACAATATTAACCCATTCATATTCACTAAAAAATACACGCTCATATCTATTAATACGCTCAAACTCATTCTAGAGTACTATGGACTCTATTTGAGTAATTCCCACCAGAGCCAAGGTTATCACCAACCTAAGATCTGATACCAACTGTAACGACCCACAAATCCATACCCCTTGAGTCAACACTATTCTACATCAATCAACTCAAGATGAACGGAAATACAAACCATTAGGGTTAAAGAAGAAGAGGTAGAAAAATAAAAATAGAAAACAACATCAGAATCTAACCATCACCGCGGAATAAAATATAATAGATAATAATTGATCTTTACACAAAAACAAATATATCCGTTTATACATTACATTATCAGAGTACATCAATCACATAACACACAATTGGACAGTAATCATAACCTGTCCTCACACAACTGAATACACAGCGGAATATAAATCAAGTACGAAAGTACGTATCGCCATCCAGCTCGTCTCCTGAGCTCCATAGCATTCTTTCTTGTATTCTATAATACTCGGTCTGACCTGAGCATTATAGTTAAATAACACCCAAGTCAGTATGGAATACCAGCGTGAGAAAATCACACCCAAATTTATTATTAATGTTTCAAAAATCCTTTGAAAATCAAAAGCATCTCCTAAGACCACGCCACAAATAAACATGTTGGGTTTTTACCTTACGATAGCTAAGACGCCTTTTATTAAAATCCTCTGATATTATAATAGGGTCTATTTACAAATACTTATTAAAATAGCCGAAATTGTTACATCTATTAAATTCCAGCTACTAGCCACAAAGTGGGTAATACAAACAAAACTCGGAAAAGACACGTAGGGAGAATGGATTTCCAACTAATGACTAGGCACTAGGGTACCACCTATCATGGCACCTGGTCTAGATCAGCATACCGACGATCACTGCCGACCCCCTGCAACACAAGACCGCGACTACCCCTTACTAGATAATCCCGAGTAAATCACCCTACGGTTGTGACAAGCAACCGCACCACTAAGCCGAAATAAAGGGGACATCTAGACAGGGATGACCGCACCCGAAATGGGTGTCACCCACCAAGCCTTGCTGCATAACCCCTGATTTTCAATCATTCCCAGTTGATGAGGCTTGAGGCTAAGTGTTACCTTTTAGATCGTTTCATTTAGAATGCTCATCGTCCACCTGACGATGTTCCGAAAGCATTCATCCATACAAGTCCTTCCCAGGTTCGAACGGAACCGAAGGCACTATTCCTACTACATCATTTGGAAACATCTTTGACTCCAAACTCGTTTTTCCACGAAAACGTACAAACCGGATCGAAGTGGTTTTTGAGGAATTAATCCCGATCCCGGTCTCTTCGAAACGATCAGCGCATTTGGCCAATATTGATAGTCGGTTATTTAACTATCAATTAACATTCACAAACATCCATCAAAAATAAATAATCTCCCAAATTATTTATTAACTTCAAAATATCTTCGCAAGATATATTTCCATTTTCAGCCCTTTTGAAACAGTTCTCGACACACCTTTCTCATGAATTAAATCTCCAAATATTAATTTCCATTGAAAACAACCAAGCACAAAACCTTAGATTTTTAAATTAATTTAAAACATTCTATTATAAATTATCCTTTAAAACATTTAAATTAAAATTACTTTAATACTTTATTAAAAATATATACTACAGGAATATTTAAAATGAGGCTACTTTATAAAATATAAACTAGATTTTCTCTTTAAAACAAATACCAAGTCACTTTTAAACAATTACTACTATAAAAGATTAAAAGAAAATACTTACGTTAGAATTTAAATGTTTAGAAATAATAAATTTTCTAAAACATGCTTTTTAAAACGACCTTAAAACCTTTAAAAATTTACTTTGAAACGTACTTGGCTATTCAGGGAAATATACTTCTGTTCACATCCTTTAAAAATAAATCACTATTTATTTCTAAACAAAATTTCTCATTCCTTTAATAACTTTCCATCATGAATTTATTCCTTCAAATATCCACTGATATGTCACTTTACTTTTATAAACCCAATTTATAAATTTCAAAGTCCCACTTCTTCTTTAAAATTCCTGAAAATGTATAACAATGCTAGTTATTACTTAGGATCGGCTAATATGGAAATAACTAAAATTAAAGGTGAAAATAGATGATAGTAGCAAAGTAAATAAAAAATAAAACAAGCACACCAGGAATTTTTATACTGGTTCAAACTTCCCGTTCTACGTCCAGTCCCTGACTCCTTCTGGAATTTCACTAACAATAATCCTCACTTAACCCAGAGGAACAGGTTTACAACAACCCTTGAACAGTCCGAACAAGGGACCTGAACAGCAGAATAGGATTTTGCCTCAACAGCAGAAGAGGACTTCAATTCAAAAGTATGTTTGACACAGTGTGTTCTTAATAACACGAATTTGTCTATTATTAGTACAAACTTCCTATAATCTTTCTCCGTTATGATATATGTATGAATGAGTGAAGATTAAGAAAGTAGAAATTGAATTTGGATGATATTGAAAGCACAAATGAGTTAGAATCAAGAATTTCAATAATAGAATAATAATCAATAGAAATTGGTGAATTTAAAACTTGATTCTAATGTGTTTATATAGGTAATAAATGGTTGTAACTCTTCATGAAGAATTATCATTAAGAGCTATTGAAATAAAGGTTGCAACTCTTCATGAATGGAAATGCCTTTTCAAAAAAATAGCCGTTGTAAATATTCAGACTTCTGAATTAAACGATATTTGAAACAGAAAGGAAATAGGCAATTTTTGGAAATATACAATATTCTATCTTACAGATTCAGACGTCTGAAATGAGTTATTCAGACGTCTGAATGTAACATGAAAATTGAATTTCTTATTTTTTGAAAAGATGATCATGCAATATATCATATAGGAGAGATTTTAACATACTATTATTACTAGACACAAACTCAATACATACTTTAAGTGTTGGAGCTCTTTTGAATCTGTCCTTTGATTGATTCCTGCAATAAATATGTTAGTATACACAGTAACTTATATAGTTGTCATAGTCAAAATATCGTAATTACGAAGTATTGTAAATACGAAGTTCCAACAATCTCCCCCTTTTTGACGATGGCAACTATATGAGTAAATGATCATATATATAAATGAAGTTAAAGGATTATATTAACTCCCTCTGCAATTCTCCCCCTTACTATAAGCTCCCCCTTACTATAATTCTCCCCCTTTGACATCGACAAAAATAGAAAACCAAACCAGAGAATCAACATAGTCATTACTGGGTACAAAACAAAATGTTTGAAGGATACATACCAGAATAAGGAAATCAAGTTGCAAATAGTCTAAAAAGTTACACATAATAATAGAAACAAACAACTAGTTAAAAAAAAGGTAGAATATGATAAGATGCAACAGAAATATTTATGCAATCAGAAGGAAGAACTGGGCTGATCCGTGCCTTCTCCATCATCATCATCATCATCATCATCATTGCCATTGCCCGAGCTAGAAGACCATTGAAATGGTGCGGGATTAAACATCTCGGTAGATGTGGAAGAAGAGCAACCAATACGTTCCCAAATTTTATTTAGGAAGCCTCGAATAGAATTAAATTTCTTATTTGTTTGCTTTTACAATCTTTCAATCTTGGCATTGAGTTTAGATTGATTCCGAGAGAGTGTAACTAAGGCATGTTTCGATGTTGACTCAAGAGAAACCACTTCGATATCATCATCATCATGCTCGGTAGCTTGTTGAGCCATTTGTTGTTGAGGTTGATGAGGTCGGTGAGGTTGATGAGGTTGGTGAGGTTGATGAGGTTGGGGTATATTCTGATCCCTATTTGAGATCCATTCTTGAAAAGAAATAAAATTAAGATTCTGAGGACGTTTGGGCAAATTCATCAACCCTAATGTTTTGGAGCCAAGTTCTTTTATGGGTGAAAATTCGGATTCGGGAAAAGTTACCCCATAGTTTCTAAGAATTTTCATAATATATGCTCCATAATGAAACGTTTTATATCGGCGACGGCGATTAACATCCATAAATTCTTCAAGAATAATTTGCCCCCAATTAATAGGTTGTTGGGAATAATTGGCATATAAAGCTTGGAAGTTCCGTTTGTTTATGACTTCATAACTTCCGGTTCTTGGTAAAACGGAACGAATTAAAGCACGATGAAGAATACGGGCTTGAGGCCTTAGGTTGACAGAAGTTAACCTAGTGATATCATCAGATAGAAATCTATGAGAGACTTCATCTCTATTTTCCAGGGAGAGTGAAGCATCAATGTCATCTAAATCAGTCTCGGATGAAGGGCATTGCAAGATATCTCCAAGACG
Organism: Allium cepa; assembly: GCA_030765085.1. NCBI lineage: Eukaryota > Viridiplantae > Streptophyta > Magnoliopsida > Asparagales > Amaryllidaceae > Allium > Allium cepa. Next base: position 864,131,924 of record CM060943.1, on the reverse strand, counting down.
ATCTAATGGGAGATATATTTTTACTCCACATACCCAAGTCCAAATACAATTTTCTCGATTATGTGGATGATGACGATCTAAATTCATATTTGCATAGAATAACTTAACTAGGAGATGATTTATTTTGACATTATTCGCAGAGTATGACAATAAAGATTCTAACCCGCTTGAATTGGCAATTTGTTGAATCCTATAGGGTTGGAATTCATCATACTTCACAAAAGCTCCTGGAAAGAAGCCAGATCTATCCATCTGAGCAAACCCTTTCTTGGCTTCATCATTCCACAACCATTGGTCTATATTGGGTGTAGAAGATGAAGTTGAAGCTCTTGGTCGCTTTGCTTTTGGAGCCATTGGAGTTTTTTGGTGAAAAATTTGAAGATAGGAGATGAAAAAATGGAGTTTTGAAGGGTGATAATGGTGCCGGTTCGGGTATTTGGGGGAAATGAAGAAGTGGATGGAAGTAATAAAGGTGGTTGGTAGATGGAAAATTTGTAAAAAGACCTTGAATTTCGAACCTCTATTTGAATTCAGACGTCTGGAATTAAAAAAATTTCAAACAGAAGAGAATTAGTTCAATTTTGTCTTATTTCAGATGTCTGAATGGACAGTTTCAGACATTTGAAACTGTAGAAAAAATTTATTTTTGTACAATATTCAGACGTCTGAAACAACAGTTTCAGACGTCTGAAACTTAAAGGTTCAGACTTTTGCATGAGAAATCAAAAATAAATGATATAACTATTATATTAATATTGAACAGAATGACAAGATTGTCAAATATTTTAAAAAATAAATGATAAACAACAAATAGTATTTGAACAAAATTACAAGAAAAATAGAATTAGAAGTTAATTTTCCGAAGCGTTTGGAGATTTGCATTCTTCTGGTTCGATTTTTGTAATTTCTGTGAATGGTCGTAAAGGAGACCAGTATGACGTACGTTCCCACGAGTTTGGAGAAACTGGAGGACGTTGTGGACTTGGTTCCCATGGATTCCATCCTGATGTAGTTATTTGATGAGAAGTTGACGGTTCGACTACATCTTTTTCTGGAGATGTACCACAAAAGTTATATGCCATTTTTTCAATGAAGCTAAGTCGTTTAGCATTTATTTTTTGTTCATAATACATCTCACGTTGCAAATCCAATTGCTCTTTTTGATAATGATGAATCTCGGATATTTTTTCTTTGGTTGATGGAGAACCAAAGAAAAGAAATCGTCGAGATTTCTTCTTATCTGGCGTAAAACCAGAGTGTTCACGTGCAGGGCGAGCTTGTTCACGTGGAGTTGGAGTTGCTAAAATCTCGAAAGAAGACGTAGAATAAGCTGATGGAGAATTGTCAGAATTAGAAGCCATAGAGAGAAGTAAAATAACTAGGTTAAATTCCATTGAAGGAGAATTTTATTTTGGTGTTTTAAAATGAGATGAAAGAAATAATTAGTTTGAACATATATAAAACAAAAAGGAAAAACTATTTAAAGAAATTAGTTTTATATTAATGGTTAAATATAGCTAGTTTTGTTTAGTTACTAACTAATGGATAAAAATTTAAAAAAAAAATGGAAAGTTAGAAATATACATAACAAATGGAAGGTTAGAAATATTTGTTACTAATTTGTTAGTTATGAGATTTTAGAGAATAAACACATATGTTGGGAGCAAATATAATATAGACAGAAGATGTATAACTAGATTGGAAAAATTTGTTACAGAATTATAAATTTCTAACAGAAACAATACCAAGTTCTCGTCTTAGCTTAATAAAAATGTTTTCTAAAAGAGGTTTTGTAAAAATATCAGCTAACTGATTTTCAGAAGATACAAAATCTAACTTTATTGTTCCTTTTTCAACATTGTCACGAAGAAAGTGATGACGTATGTCAATATGTTTTGTTCGTGAATGATTGATAGGATTTTTAGACAAGTTAATAGCACTCGAGTCGTCACAGTATATTGTAGAGTTTGATAAGTTAATATTGAAATCTTTGAGTGTTTGTTGCATATAAATTACTTGAGTACATGCTAGAGCAGCAGAAATGTATTCTGCTTCGCATGTAGAGAGAGAAACACAATTTTGTTTCTTACTAAACCAGGATACGAGAGATTTTCCAATGAAATGGCACGTACCACTCGTACTTTTTCGATCTGTTCGAGAACCACCAAAGTCAGCATAACTATATGAGACTAATTCGAATGGACATCCTTTTGGATAAAACAGACCAAAATCCTTTGTGTTTGTAAGATAACGTAATATCCGTTTTACTGCTTTCAAATGTGATTCTTTTGGATTAGCTTGAAATCTAGCACACAAACAAACACTCATCATTATATCAGGACGACTGGCAGCTAAATATAGTAATGATCCAATCATACTTCGGTATAGTTTCTGGTCAACACTTTTGCCATTGTCATCTTTTTCAAGATGTGTAGTTGTACTCATTGGAGTTGGTTTGGCAGAAGTATTTTCCATTCCGAAACGTTTGATTAGATTAATAGAATATTTTTCTTGATTAATAAAAATGCCATTTTGAAGTTGTTTTATTTGTAATCCAAGAAAATATGTTAATTCACCCATATGAGACATTTCAAATTCTTTGGTCATTATTTCTGAAAATTCCTGGCATAATTTGTCATTCGTAGAACCAAAAATGATATCATCAACATAAATTTGAACTATTAAAATATCCCTTTTAGAATGTTTTATAAAAAGTGTTTGATCAACCTTCCCAATTAGAAAGCCCGAAGAAATTAGATAAGTCTTTAGACGGTCGTACCAAGCACGTGGTGCTTGTTTCAAACCGTAAAGTGCTTTTTTAAGTTTATAGACGTGATCAGGGAACTTTTCATGAATAAATAGAGGAGGTTGTTCAACATACACTTTTTCTTTTATGTAACCATTTAAAAAGGCACTTTTAACATCCATTTGATAAAGTTTGAAATTATGAAAGCATGCATAGGCCATTAATATTCGAATTGCTTCTAGTCTTGCAATCGGAGCAAACGTTTCTTCATAATCAATTTCTTCTTCTTGATTATAACCTTGTGCAACTAATCTTGCTTTATTTCTAGTGATATTTCCTTGTTCATCTGCTTTATTTTTGTAAACCCATTTTGTTCCAATAACAGCCTGATCACTTGGTCTAGGAACTAATTCCCAAACTTCATTGTGTTCAAACTGGTTTAGCTCTTCTTGCATTGCTATTATCCAGTAGTCATCTGTGGAAGCTTCTTTGGGATTCTTTGGCTCGATATTGGAAAGGAATGCCACGTGGCCCATTTGATTTAGTTGACTTCTAGTTCGAATATTTGAATTAATTTCTCCAATAATATTTTGTATAGGATGATCCCATAATATTTTTGGTGAATTCCTTAATTCAATATTATTATCAACAATGTTTTCATTATTTTCAGAATTTATAGTATCTGTATTTGTAATGTTATCTGGAAAATCATCATCATTTTGAATACTTGGTTTTTGTAGAAAATTTTCATCGAAAGAAACATTTAATGTTTCTTCAACAATATTTGATTTTTTATTAAATACACGATAAGCTTTGCTGCGATCTGAATATCCTAGAAAGATTCCTTCGTCAGATTTCGCATCGAATTTTCCAAGCTGATCTTTTGTATTTAATATAAAACATTTTGAACCAAATACTTTAAAATAAGAAATCTTTGGTTTTCTTCCAGTAAAAAGTTCATAAGAAGTATTTTTTGTTAGAGGTCGAATAGAAACACGATTTAAAACATAACATGCAGTTGCAACAGCTTCTGCCCAGAAATGTTTTGGAAGAGTGCTTCCATTTAACAAAGTTCGTGCACATTCTTGTAAAGTTCTATTTTTACGTTCAACAACTCCGTTTTGTTGTGGAGTTCTAGGAAACGAAAAATTATGAAAAATTCCTTTCTTTTTACAAAAATGATCAAAAGCTTCGTTTTCAAATTCTTCTCCATGATCACTTCTTATATTTTTTATTTTTAGACCTTTTAAATTCTGAATACGTTTGACAAAAATTTTAAATTGCTCAAACGTATCATTTTTGTTTTTCATAAAAATAGTCCAAGTATATCTAGAGAAATCATCTACTATTACAAACACATATCTATTATGGTTAATGGATTGAACTTGGGTTGGTCCAAATAGATCCATATGTAGTAGTTCAAGTGGTTGTAAAGTAGAGATAACCTTTGTAGATTTAAAGGATGATTTTGTTAATTTTCCTAATTGACATGCATCACAAATATGATTAATTTTAAAGTTCATTTTCGGTAATCCTCTGACTAAATTATTTTTGGAAAGTTTATTTATAGTTTTGAAGTTTATATGACAGAGTCTTTTGTGCCATAGCCAATGATCATTTTCATTAGCTATTAAACACATATCTGAATTATGATTGATTTTCATATTCAAAACATATATATTTTTATCTCTATTTCCTTCAAAAATAAGATTTTGATTTTTATCACGAATGCTACACTTATCTTCAGAAAAAGAGATTTTGAAACCTTTGTCACATAATTGGCTGATACTTAAAAGATTGTGTTTCAAATTTTTCACTAATAAAACATTTGAAATAAGAGGTAAATCAGATGTACCGACATTGCTGACGTCGCCTTTTCCAATGATATATCCTTCAGAATTGTCTCCAAAAGTGACAGAGCCTCCATTTGAGTAAGTGATGTTTGATAACATATTTTTGTCTCCAGTCATATGTTTTGAGCAACCACTGTCGAGTATCCATTTTCCTCTCTTTAAAAGTGGGTCCTGCAAATAATAATAATAACATTGGTACCCACCTTTTATAGGGTCCTAAGAGTTAGGTCTTAGGAAACCAAACCCAAGTAGGTTCAGTATTCCCCTTAAATATATAATTCTGATTTTTATGAACAGTTTCAAAAAAGAGATTTATATATTTATTTCTAATTAGATTATTGTTTGTTTTGGGAACCCATATTTTTATGGTATTGGAATTTTTAGAATTAATATGAGAATTATTTCTCCTAATTTTCTTTTTAGATAGAGATTTCTTAAAATATCCTAGTCCATTTGTATTTGAAGTGGACTGAGAATTTTCAATAATACTAGATAGATTTTCTCTACCTTTATTAAAGCTGGAAATATTTTTAGAAATATTTTCTAATTTGGTTTTGAGACAAGTATTTTCTAATTCTATCATTTTAATCTTATTTTTAGCTCATGATTTTCAGAGACAAGAGAATCATTCTTTTCTTTTTGAGTTTCAATTTCTTGACTCAATAAAGTAAATTGAGAATTATCATTAGAAACTTTATCTTGAAGTTTTCCAATTTCTTCTTCTAATATTTTCTTTTCATCGTTAAGCATATCTCTTTCAAATTCTGCTTTTCTCTGATTTTCAAGAGCTTCTTTATATTTCCTTTTGATGCTTTTTAGATTATCAAGAAGTTCTGAATTTATTTCAATCATATCATCAAAAGTAAGATCACTTACCTCATTTTCTGAAGCCATAAAACAAACATTTGCCTATTCTTTCTCACTATCACTGCTGCTTTCTGAAGAAGATGAGGAATCTGAATCATCCCATGTTACTGAAAATGCTTTTCTTTTTTATTTTTCCTTTCGATTCTTATTGTGGTATGTTTTCTTCTGTTCTGGACAATCCTTTTGCATATGTCCTTTCTTGTGACAGTTAAAGCATTCTAATATTGATGAAGATGGCTTATTTGGATTGCTGTTGTAGTTCCTTTTGCCATTGTTTCGATTTCCTTTTCTGAATTTTAAAAACTTTTTAAAGTTTTTAGCAATGAATGCTAAGTCTTCTTCATCAGAATCTGATTCTTCTTTTTCAGCATGGAATGCTATATTCTTTTTGTCTTGTGCTTTTACTCTTTTAGCCTGTAAATTTACTTCATATGACATTAGATTTCCTATCAACTCTTCTGGTTTCATAGTAGAAAGGTCATTAGCTTCTTCAATAGCTAAAACTTTTCTTTCCCATTCATCCGTTAAAGAGCTAAGGATTTTTGAAACAATATCAAAATCGGAATACTTTTCTCCAAGACCTAGTAAAGAGTGGTATATATCTTGGAATCTAGAATACATATCATTTATAGTTTCATCTTGCTTCATTTTAAAATTTTGAAATTGATTTTTGAGCATGGAAATTTTGCTTTGTTTAACTTTGTTAGTTCCTTCGTGAGTAATCTTAAGTGTTCTCCATATTTCATAAGCAGTTGTACACATACTAACACGGTTAAACTCATTTCTACCTAAAGCACAAAATAGCATATTCATAGCTTTGGCATTAGCGGTAGCATCTAGTCTTTGTGTGTTTTACCATGTAGAATATTCTGTTGTAGGAATATTATATTCGGTTTGAGTAATATTCCATGAGTCAAAACCATTAGCTTGCATATAAATACGCATTCGAGTTGCCCAATAATTGTAATTCATACCATTGAATAGTGGAGGTCGTGCAGTGGATTGTCCTTCAATGAAACTAGTGTTAACAGTGCTGGTGTTGTTTTCCATTTTAGCAGAATATCAAATAACTGTGTAACGGTTATTAGAAACAAGGCTCCGATACCAAATGAAAATGTATAACAATGCTAGTTATTACTTAGGATCGGCTAATATGGAAATAACTAAAATTAAAGGTGAAAATAGATGATAGTAGCAAAGTAAATAAAAAATAAAAAATAAAAAATAAAACAAGCACACCAGGAATTTTTATACTGGTTCGAACTTCCCGTTCTACGTCCAGTCCCTGACTCCTTCTGGAATTTCACTAACAACAATCCTCACTTAACCCGGAGGAACAGGTTTACAACAACCCTTGAACAGTCCGAACAAGGGACCTGAACAGCAGAACAGGATTTTGCCTCAACAGCAGAAGAGGACTTCAATTCAAAAGTATGTTTGACACAGTGTGTTCTTAATAACACGAATTTGTCTATTATTAGTACAAACTTCCTATAATCTTTCTCCGTTATGATATATGTATGAATGAGTGAAGATTAAGAAAGTAGAAATTGAATTTGGATGATATTGAAAGCACAAATGAGTTAGAATCAAGAATTTCAATAATAGAATAATAATCAATAGAAATTGGTGAATTTAAAACTTGATTCTAATGTGTTTATATAGGTAATAAATGGTTGTAACTCTTCATGAAGAATTATCATTAAGAGCTATTGAAATAAAGGTTGCAACTCTTCATGAATGGAAATGCCTTTTCAAAAAAATAGGCGTTGTAAATATTCAGACGTCTGAAATTTAAATTTCAGACTTTTGAATTAAACGATATTTGACACAGAAAGGAAATAGGCAATTTTTGGTTATTTTCAGACGTCTGGATATCTTATTTCAGACGTCTGAATATTGTAATATACAATATTCTATATTACAGATTCAGACGTCTGAAATGAGTTATTCAGACGTCTGAATGTAACATGAAAATTGAATTTCTTATTTTTTGAAAAGATGATCATGCAATATATCATATAGGAGAGATTTTAACATACTATTATTACTAGACACAGACTCAATACATACTTTAAGTGTTGGAGCTCTTTTGAATCTGTCCTTTGATTGATTCCTGCAATAAATATGTTAGTATACACAGTAACTTATATAGTTGTCATAGTCAAAATATCGTAATTACGAAGTATTGTAGACAATTCCAACTTCAACCACTTAAATAAATTTTCAAATTGGTTTCCAATTTTCTCCATTTTGAAATAAATTTCTTTACTTACTCAGTTCATTTCAAAATCCATTAATTATAGACTTTATTATTATTTATTTTTTCCCATTTTGATTTTAAATCTTTTAACTGAAACATACCAATTTCAGATTTTCCAAATTTCTTCTTTATTCTTTTCAATGATTTAAAATCTAAAATTTAAAATAAATTCTTTATTCTTTTAAATAATAACACTAAAGTTTAATATTCATTATCTTTCTGTTTATTCAAAAATCCCTTTTCATATACGGAATTTATTTATTAGAATTTTAAAACCACTAATATTCTTATCCGGTTCATTCTTAATTTATTTAAATTCTCTATAATTATTTTCTTAAAAATTCATTCTTTTATTTTCTTTTCAAAAATCCAATTCTATATATTTTAATAATCCAGTGTACCGAAATATATTCAAGTAAACCATAACATTAAATATTCCAATTATCAATAATATTCATCACAGAATATCAGATATTCATAACAGAGAATATTAAAATAAATCTAGACAATTTTGAGGAATCCAGTTGGATCCCTCCAACCTGTTTTCCCTGCATCCACAGATATTAGCACAATTTAAAATACCAATTCTACTTCGAGATGGAATATCGTGGTATATGGGATTTATATAATATCATCCGCTATTATGCGGCGCATAGGGTCTCATACGCTATATAATGCGGGAAATCAATCATTCCAAGATATATTATATATACTACTATATATAATAATGCACATCAAATCAAATAAATCAATCAACCAATTATTTAAATTTAACCATTTAAATTTAAATTATAACCAGATGAGTGAGATTAACTCACCTTTGCTTTATATTTGTAATCCACTTCAATACTGCTTTGGTTTTCCCGATTTGACCTTGAATAAACAATTTATATGATTCTTATTAATATTTGAAATGACCTAAAATAATTTACCACAAAATAAATTCAATCAACTAATTTGTTCGATTTAAAATTAATTTTAAATTTTTAAAGTGTTTTAACCAACTAAAATTTTCTTTTGAAACCTCCTACTTTACAAGAATCATTCATACATATTTTCGAAACTGGGACATTTTATTTATTTATTTATTTTTAAGCTGCATACTTTTACTGAATTAACTTGTTAAATTGAAATTTAACATACCGAAAAGTATAAGCTATCTCACCTAAATTGCCGTAGAAGCCACCTCAGCTGCTCGAACTTCGAAGAAGTCCCCCTTGCCACTGCCCAGGCCCTCACACGCACGATCCAACAACCGACCTCACCACCCTAACTATGAACAATGCCTCTGCTTCGAAACCCATCATCACCGACTATAACCGTCGACAATCCACCCCCAAAATGATCGCGCCTCACTCCTCGGCTTCGCCACTGTCGCAACACCGCACGCCACCATGCCTCGCGAATCCCCTCCTTCCAGCGGCTACGAGTCCACCCACGAGCAAACCCTGGCTCGCGACTGAAAATCGAACGCCGCCTAATCTCACTGCCTTGCGACATCTACGATCAATATCGAGCTTCACTTCCCCTCTACGACCTTGTGCCTTGCGAGATAGAATTCCACCGCAGCCCTCTACGAGTGTCTCGCCTTCCTGAAATCACGATCGACTTCGGTCGCGATGTGGTCTTCGTGCTTCCCCCATTTTTATTTATTTATTTATTTTTAAAGTTGGATTCAATTTCGAACATATGGGAAGAAGGGAGGTAGCTTGTGATATAAACTGGGAAGAAGAAGAAAAATTGAGGAGCGACCATTTTTTTTCTAAATCGAGAGGGTTAGTAACAGAAGGACGAGAAGCACGCTTATTTCTTTTCGTTCATTAGTGTACGAACGAAGCCATCTTTCTTTTTTTTCTTTTTTTTGAACGAAGAATAGTACTTACATTTTATTTTTATTTCCTTTATCAAACGATGAAGCGTATTAAAGAAGGCAACACATGCTTTTAAATCTCTATACGTGAAGCTAGCCACAGTATTCGATGCAATTTCATTATCCATCTTTAAATTTAAAATTCAAATTTAAATTCAAATTGTTGAGAAAATGAAGCCAAAAATCCCGATCACCAATCGAGGCATGCCGCTAGGCGTTTATAATGTTAAACCCCTATTTCGAACACAAAGAAGAAGGGTTCGAGTCCTAATTCGATCGTATGGAGAAGATAGCTTTTTAGACCCGGTTATTATATGGAATTTCGATATTAATTCAGCGCGTTTATATATCTTACGCTCACACAACAACTCCAAACACCACGAAAATTGAAATCCAATAATAAATAATATTTCGGATTCAATGGAACTGGTTTCGTCGAAATCCGAGACTGTGCCTCAGAATGCTATTTTAAACGTCGATTTAAATGATATATTTTTAGAACTTAACAAAACATTCCCAAATTCAATTTCAACACTTTTACTATCTTCGGTACTATCAATATAAATTTTGCAAGTCTTCAAATTATTTTTAACAGTCTTAAAACTGGAGATTCAATATTTTATCCAACTTTTAATAATTAAATTCAATAATTAAATTTCCAAATAATGGTGATATTTGAAATTTAAGTTACAAATTAACTTTTAAATATTTAAAATCAATTAAATATCTCGATTTCAAATGCCTAAAAATTCCGGATCGTCACAGTCTGATCGCTACGAAGCTTAAAATCCCACAATAATTCACTATTACGGATCTGATGAAACTAGATTCGTCGAAATCCAAGACAGTGGCCAAAATGCCTATTTTTACTAGTTAACTATAGTATAAAATTTCAATTTCTAATTAAATCCAATTTTAAATGTTAACAATCTTCATTTATATTAAAATAAAATTTAAATCAATTTTCGATATCATTTTCATTCACATTAATTCAAGATTCAATTATTTAAATATAATTCCAATATTAAATTCAAATAATTTAATTACCCCGTAAATCACCATATTTCGATATAAGTTATTTAACTTATAAAATTTAATTTTAAAACAAATTCAAATAATAAAAAAAACTACTCCCATTTTACAATCAGTCAATATTCATTATTCAATTCCAAATATTGATTATAACTCATTCAACATATAGAATTTCATTTTTATACTGTTTATTGCCCAAATCATCGAAATTGGTTATTTCGAAATTTTATACAAATTCAAATTCAATAAATTACATAAATAAATATTAAAAGTTTTTATTTCTAACCATTATTATCAAATCATCATACTAAATTTAATAAGTTGAAATAGTAAAAAAAATACGGGTCGTTGCATTTTTCCCCACTCAAAACTTCTAGTCCTTGAAAAGAGGTTAAGTAGAGAATTTTACACTTGATACATTTTATTCAAAATGATTGACTTATAAAACTTCAAAATTTTATTTACAAATCGTTTACTGTGCTTATACTACACCATTTCGATCTTAGCTTACAGAAATTACCATTTAGGTGTAAAACAAGTAATATTTTTTTTTTAACTTCAAAAAAATTTCTAACACTCGGATTTACGGACAATTTCGGCAGCGTCTCCTTTACATGGCTCGATCGAAAAAAAATTACAATAGAATATACAACACAAATATATCAAATATACCTCTCATCTCAATGATAAGGCATTTCGAAGGAAAAAATACAAAAGTGAGGTAATCCGAGATGTGTACCTTATTATTATTAATACGAGTGAGTTCGCTCGTATTAAGCAAGTACAAGTAAAATAAAATCCCGTGTATACGTCCAAACGGCCTTCGTATGTACCTACCTCAACTCAAATTTTAATAATAGTCACTTATAATAAGATATAGAATGTATATGAGTTCAATAAACTATAAAACATGCATTTTGAATCCAAATCGTTAACACGAGCACAAATACACAATATACAATAATCATATGCAATAAAAATAGTTATAACGATGATTTACAGCAAAAGAAACATTTAATAATCATTAATATTCATCTAATTAATCTAAATTATCAAAATTTACATATCAGATCACAATATTTAATTTATACACTTTATTTTCATTAACATTTAATTGGTTTACTTCCAACTTTTTTTCAAATCTATTTCATTTACATTCAATTTATTCAATTCAATTTGTTAAATTTCAAATGTTTCACTTTTTGTTTAACAGATTTCATATAAGTTCACTTGTAAACCATTTTATAAAATTATTCCATTTAACCTTGTTAAATTAAATCTTACTTTTATAAACGAAATCATTTAATTGGCTCATTCCAATTTATTTGTATTCGACCAACTTACATTCAATTTGATTCACATTCAATTGATTTTCATTCAGTTTATGTATTCTCGGTTTATTTACTTTCGGTTTATTTACTTTCAATTGATTGACATGCATTTATCAACATTAATGAATTCACATTCTATTAATTTACATTCGTTTACTGTTACATTCATTTTTCACTTCCATTAGTTCATTTCAGTAATTCAAATTCATATTAATAATTTTACTTAAGTAAATTTTATTTTACAACTCAAATTCATGTTAATAAATTTTTTCTTTTTCTCACAATCAATTTTATTCAAGTTATTAAGTTAACTTCATCTTACAATCCATTTTGTTAACTTATTCCATATTAAATTAGCTAACATTCAATTTTATTGAAATTCAATCTATTTGCATTCAATTTATTTACATCCAACTTGAATCAAATTCAATTACTCACATTAATTTTACTTACTCATTGATTTTTATTCAATTTCTTTCACAACGTAAATTACATTTCATTTTATGATTCAAGTTATATTCATTCTATTAATTCATTTTATAGCTTAAGCGGAATTAATTCACTTTACTAATTTACATAGTTATATTCAAATCCAACTCAACTCATTTAATCTTTATTAAGTGAAATTTTATTTGATTTAATCTAGTGCTCTTTTATTTAACTATATTTTAATTTTTTTTCTTCTTATCATTCACATTCAACAAATTTAAAAATATTTTTAGCTTAATATTACTCAATTTACAAGTTATACAAATTAGTTCACTTAAAATTTTATTTTATTAATTTTATCTATTTTATTTCAAATACAATTCACTTTTATTTAAATTTCTAGAGTTAAGCTTCATTTATTTACTTCACTTCACTAACTCAATTAACTTAACATTTCTTAGGTTAATTCTTTTATTTCATATCTCAAATTTGAATCATCTTTTGTTTGCTAAAATAAAATATTTAACTATTTATAATTTTTAATTTATCTCCTTGTTAAGTTATAAATTTATTTTATCTATACTATTTTCAGTTCTAAGTTCAAAACTATTTTCATATATTTACCAAATCAAAATTGGAATAATTTTCATAATTAAAACTTGTTTTAACTAGAAATAAAAAATTTCAGTAGCAATTCTCACTCAAAATCTTGAAAATGAATACTGAAGATGCTACAATCATCCCTAAAATTATTTCCTAGTGACTAAAGCGAGTTCAATTCTCTTATTTATTTCAAAAATCCTTTCAAATATATTTCTAGTCAAATCACTTTCAAATAACATTTTTATTAAAAAAAAATCTTGAAGGCTTTGACAACAAATTTGACAGCAACAAGCTTTTTAAATTCAAAAATTCTCAGCTTTTAAATTCTTACTATTTATAAACTATATTATAAATCTACTTTTACAAATTTCCTTACCTTATTACCAAAAAATTCATCAATTTACGACTTTATTATTTTTAAACAATACTTATTATAATAGGATTTCAATTCTACTTAATTATTGGAAATGGAGATCACAAAGTATTCGTTTTATTTTAATTCAACCAATAATCGATGATAATTAAATATTATAATCTCCTAACAAAAGTATTCATTAGTAATCATTATATATATAATATAATCTAGGTAAAATTATTTCATGCTCTATTTAAAATAATATTATGTCGACTTGTCTCGTTTAAATGTTTAGAAACCCCTATCGATAACATGGCGTCCCACGCACCAACCAGAATTCATAAACAACTCAACGGATAAGTAAAAACAATATAAAATATTTTACAACATTAACAAGTACGCGCTCTGTGACGTCCTTGAAATTTCTGTATATTTGAAATTAAAATATTTAATTGATTTTAAATATTTGAAAGTTGGTTTAACTTGAATTTCAAATATCATTGTTTATTTGGCAATTAAATTTATTGAATTTAATAATTGAAAACTGGGTAAAATATTTCATCTTCGGTTTTGAGCTTGTTAAAAATAATTTGAAATCTTGTAAAATCTATATTAACACTACTGAAGATAATAGAAGTATTAATATTAAATTTGAAAGTGTTTTGTTCAGTTTTGAAATTTTATTATTTGAATCGATACTTAAAAATAGTCTTCCGAGGCACAGTCTCGGAATTTGACGAAACTAGGTCCATTTGATCTGTAATAGTATATTATTATCGGATTTAAATTTTCATAGTGTTTGAAGTTGTCATGTGATAGTACGGTAGGTAAACGCGTTGAAATCTATATCGAAAATTTAATAAATAACCGGTCCAAAAAGCTATCTTCTCCATACGATCGATTTATGACTCGTAACCTTTTCCATTGTGTACGGAATAGGGGTTTAACATTATGAACGCCCACCGACACGCCTCGATAGGAGGTCGAGATTTTGAGTTACTTAATTTGAAACGATTTAAATTTTAAATTTAATTTAAATATAATATATATGTTTTCTTCCTTCAAATTTTTGTAGACTCATCCCAACACTTGTCCTTCGTTTTACAACACGTGTCACCTTTTATACACGCGTCTTCTTTGTAAAATATGGCCAAGATATTACCGAGCTTTTTCATCTTCATTTTATAAATCTCGTTAACAAATTCAAATCAACAGAAATTACCCTACCCTCCATTAAATCACGCCCACCCTTTTCTTCACGAAATCAGATCGAACGAAAGCAAATTTTCGTTCAAAAAAAATGGGGGAAAGAACGATAGTTCGTTATCGCACGATTTAATCGAGAGGGGATCGTGCGTTAGGATGGGAATTCTCGTCGAGGCTAAGGTCAGGCCGCCCATTAGAGGCGATGGTTGGGTCGATGGATTTTAGGGTTGCAGTACGTCTCGAGCTATGGGAGATTTTCGAAGATTTTCAGCAAGTCGCGATCTTTCTGGTTAGTTCATGTGAACATGCTCAAGGGATCGAGGTTCTTTCAAGCAGCATGGGTTCTGGGTTGGTGCCGCTCGTGTGCAGTCTGGGTAGTTTCGGCAGTAAGATATATTGTGTCTTTGATTTAAGTCTGTATATATTTATAGATTGAAGAAAAAATAATAATAATATAAGTCTAAGTCAGAGATTGTCAGGTTTGAAAGGATAGTGTAAATGAAGATATGTGCTGTTTGAGTAATCATGTATAAAACAGGAGTGAAAAGAATTTTTTTACATATATATGCATGTTAACTTACTGTTAAGTTTGAAAAGAGATATATCTTAAGATAGACGGTAAAATTTTATGTAGACAGGATTTTGAAAAAAAATTATTATAGGAAAATTGGTAAAATTAAATTAGAAAATGTTAATTAATTATCCGATTAGTTCAGATATTAATAAATTGTGTAAATATTTATACAAGGTCTTAAATCATGGAGAAACAAGTTAACGTGGATCGAATTGCAAATTAAAAAGCAAAGGTGAGTTAATCTGACTCATTTGGATTACCATCTAAGTTTAAATATTTAAATTCAAAGTATTGGTTGTTTGCTTGAACTAATAATTTAATATCAGTTGGATGTGATATATATATATTATATATACGTATATATGTGTGTGTGTGTATATATTGGGGTGATTGATTTCCCGCATTATATAGCGGATAAGACACTATGCGTCCGCATAATAGCGGATGACCCAATATACCGCGATATTCCACCTCGAAGTTGAATTGGTATTATTATATTGTGCTAACATCTGTAGATGCAGGGAAAAATAGGTTGGAGGGATCCAACTGGATTCCTCAAAATATTGGAATTTGTTTTCATATTATGTGATGTGATAATCTGTGATAAATTATATTGATTATATTGGAAATTGAAAATATTGAATGATATGGTTTGACTGAATATATTTTGGATATATTGAGATATCAAAAATATAACGATTGAATTTTTAAAGGAAAATAAAATAACGAATTTTAAGTAAATAATTGTAGAGAATTTGGATAAATCAAAGAATGAATTGGAAGAGAATAAAAGTTGATTTTTAAATTCTAATAAATAAATAAATTCTGAGTAAGGGAAACGAGATTTTTGAATAAATGGGAGTAAATGAATTTTTAAAGAAAAAAAACTTAAGTGATATTATTTAAAGAATTAAAGGATTTATTTAAATTCAAGATTTAAATAGTTTAGAAAGAAATAAAAGAAGAATTTTGAAACAAAATATGAAATTGGTATTTTTAGTATAAATAAGATTTTAATCATAATAATGGAGTAAATCTGTAATTAATGGGTTTTGAAATAAATTTGGATAAGTAAAGGAATTTATTTTAAAATGGACTAAATTTTGAAAATCAATTTGGAAACTGATTTAATGTCTGAAACTGTATTTTGAAAGAAGGGTGGGACTATGGAATTTATAAACTGGGTTTATAAAGTGAAATAAGATATCAGTGGATATTTGGAAGTATAAATTCAGGATGAGAATTTATAAAGGAATGGGTAATTTGTTTTAAAAATAAATAGGGGTTTATCTTTAAAAGTGTGAAAGGAAAGTGTATTTCCTTGAAAAGCAAAGTACGTTTTCAATAGATTTTTAAGTTAAGTTAAAAGTTTTAAAGTTGTTTAAAAGAATGTTTTTTAGAATTATTATTTAAATTGTTAAAAAATTTAAAGGTAAATATTTTATTAAATTAGTTATAGTAGTAATTATTTTAAAAGGTTAATTGGTATTATGGATTAAAAAGATAATTATTAATATTTATATTTTATAAAGTAGTTTTACTTTAAAGATAGTTTGGTTGAAGTTTTTATTTGAAAACTTGTATAGAATTTCATAACTTATATTTTAAAATTTTTTTTGGCTTAAGTTTTACATGATAAGTTATTATAAAAATTCATAACTAGTAATTTAAATAAAGTCTTTTAAGTGGTTTTTATTTTGAATGTTTTAAAGTGTATATATTTTTGGGTAAAGCGATTTTAAATTATTTTAAATCTAAGTATTTAGACTTGGTAATTTTCAGTGGAAATAAACAATATTTGGGAATTCATTTCTACGAGAGGAAAGTGATTTGAAAACTATTTTCAAAGGGTTGAAGTAGGGAAATTATCTTGCGAAGATATTTTGAAATATATAAACAATTTGGGAAATTATTAAGACCTGATGATTGTTTGTGAATGTTGCTTGATAGTAAAATAACCGACTATCAATATTGGCCAATGCACTGATTGTTTCGAAGAGGCCGAGATCGGGATTAATTTCCCGAAAACCACTTCGATCAGGTTTGAACGTTTTTGTAAGGAAGATAAGATCTTGGAGTCCAAGATGGAGCAGTGAAGTGCAAGGGCTAATCGATACTAATCCTGAGGGTGATTCCAAAATGGATGTAGTAGGAATAGTGCCTTCGATTCCGTTTGGACCTGGAACGGACTTGTATGGATGAATGCTATCAGAACATCGCAAGGAGGACGAGATCATTCTAAGTGAATGTGTGCTAAAAATGTAATGATTAACCTCGAGCCTCATCAACCGAGAATGGCTAAAACATGGGAGGTGCAAGCAAGGCTAAGTGGCTAGCAACCAACTAGGGTAAGGTCATCCCTGTCTAGAGGTCCCTTTTATTCGGCTGTGTGGGCGATTGCTGATCCCAACCTCGGGGGATCTTATTCGGACTACCCAGCAAGGGGTAGCTCTGGTCTTGTGATGTAGGAGATCAGGGTGGACCCTCGGTACGGTGATCTAGACCACGTTCTGTGACGGGCGGCACCTCAGTAGCCCTGACATTGATGGCAATCCATTTTCCATATGTGTCTTTACGGTTTTATTTGTAGAACCTAGTATTCCTGGAATTTAATAATGTAAAAATATCGGCTATTTGAATAAGTATTTGTATATAGACACAACTATAATATCAGAGGATTTTATAAGAATTCTTTTGGTTATCGTAAGGTAAAAAACCCAACATGTTTATTTGTGGCGTGGTCTTATGAGATACCTTTGATTTTTAAAGGATTTTGAAACTTTAATAATCCAGTTGAGTGTGTTTTCTCACGCTGGCTTTCCAGACTGACTCGGATGTTATTTAACTATAATGCACGGGTTAGACCGAGTATTATAAAGTACAGATTCCTGATGGACTGCTATGGAGCTCAAGAGACGGGCTGGATGACGAGGCGTATTTTCGTAGATGTATATTCCAATGTACCATATAAGCTGTGTATTCAGCTATGGGGGGACGAATTATCATAACTGTCCTGAATTGTGTTGTTGATTTGTATTCTACTCTAATGAAGTAATGTATAAACAGATATAGTTTCTTTTTGTACAAAGATCGGTCATTTATCTATTATAAATTATTCCGCTGCGTTTGTAAGATTTTGATGTTATTTTCTATTTCTTCTTCTACCTCCTTCTTCTTTAACCCTAATGGCTCGGTTTTTCGGCATCCGATTGTTCGGCATTTGATACAGTGGATGTATTGATGTCGATATTCGGGCGTCGAAAAATCGATTCGTTACAGATTAGTATCAGAGTTGAAGGTTAAGCGAGAGTCTTGGCTCTAGTGGGGATTACTCATTAGAATAGTGTCAATAGTACTCTAGAATGAGTTTGAATGTATTAATAAATATGAGCACGTATTTGTTAGTGGATATAAAAATTGTTTTTATATTGTGTCGACTTATTGATTGAGTTTTTATAGATTCTAGTCGATGTGTGGGACGTCATGTCATCGATAAGGGTTTCTAAACTCTTAAACAAGATAAACTGATAAGGTATTGTTTTAAAATAGAGTAAATGGAATAATTTTACCCAAATTATTTTTGTATACAAAAGAAATAATTTTTCATAAATTATTATAGTTATATATGGTTGTTTGGTTATTGGAAAGTGATAATATTAAATTACTATCATTATTGTGTAAAAATTGAAAAAGAAATTGAAATCGTAACTAAAAGCTAAGAAATAAATTCATATACAAATGGGATTTGTAAATGCAAATTGTAAATGTGATTTATAATTTGAAATAGAATTCTAGAGAAATATTTGAAAATAAATTAAAAGAATTTGAAATTTGAAAATTTGTGAAATTTAAATTCCTTTGAATTTGAAAATTGTTTTCAAAGATTTTGGAGAAATAGTAGTGATACTATTTCGGAAATATTTTTGAATTGGATTTGAAATCTGGTGAGATTTGGAATTTAAAAATATTTGGAAGGGTTTTTAAAGAGATAAAGCATTGAACTCTTTTCGGTCGCTGGAAAATAACTTCGGTGATGATTGTAGCATCATTGATGTTCATTTTTGAGTTTCCAAGAGAGGGATTGCTACCAAACTATTTTAAATTTAATTTTTTACAAAAACGTGTTTCGTTTCAAAGGATGATTTGATTTGCAAATGAATTATGTATATATATAATTGACTTTCAAAATGCTTTTGAAACGTGAGTAATTGTTTATAATACTCTAGAGTTGGTTTGAAATTGTTTACAGAATATAAATGGGTTGATAGTTTGTAAAATTTTGAATATGTTAGAATAAAATTTAACTTAAGAAGGATTGAATAAAAGTAAGTGTAGACCCAAACAAGTTGGAAGGTAAGCTAGTTAATTGAAGTGAATTAAAAGAAGTTAGCAAATGAAATTTAAATAAGTGGAAAACCTATAGAAAGTTTAAAATATAAATTGAATCACAATGTAAGTGAATCTAGTTAAGTAAAAGTGGGCTTTGAGTAAAATGATTATTGAAAATAAGTTATTGAGATTGTAAACAAATGTAGAGAAACAAAGGAAATTACATTTGTAAGTAAGTAAAATGGAAACGGAATATTGAAATCAATTTGAATTATGTTAAGTAAAGCGGAATTGAAAAATATAGCTTGAATGGAATAAAAGAACAAAGTTCTAAAAAAATTAAAAATTTATTGCAAATTGAAATAAATTAGTAGATGGAAGGTAGTTGATAGAATTCAATAATAAAATTTGGAAATAAATCCATTGAGATTTAAAATGAATTAGTAAGAGGAATTAATTAAAGAAATGACAAACTGTGTATGGTTTGAAATAAATTGAATTCAATATTTAAAAACGAAAAGTGAGCTGGATTTAGAGATCAAATGGAAATAGATATATGAACCAAAGTCGAAAAATAAATTTTGAAGTGTAAAATATTTATATTGAACTTAGAGAATGGTGAAATTCTTAACTATAAATTGGTATTGGAAATATAGTGGATATTTGAATGAAGATTGAGTAAAGTGTGAAATGAGAAATTGTAAACAAGTAAATGGAAATCAAAATAGATGTGAATATAAAGAAGAATTGATTTAGCTAACAAATCAATTGGGGAAAAATACGTAGGACGTACGTATATTATTTTATTCGCATGGTGATTCGATCCAGAATTCGAGCATAGGATTTCAAGGTAGTTATACCCATCCGAGTTGGGATTTTTTGCTCGATTTTCGACGGCGAACTTTGGATATAGATTTTTGATTGATTCTGGAAATTTTCTACCATAGTTTGCAGTTATGCAAGGAGAATGACGGTTAGAAACCAGATCTAAGTCCGCACTAGGAAGTCGATTGAACGATAATAGTTCGAAAATGAAATTGTGTGATTGAGTAAGCGATCGGATTTGGTATTGCATAAGGATGATATATGTGCATGTACGACTTAAGTAAAGCAAACATTGAAACTTTTGTAAAGAAAAGTATAAAATGACTTTGAATGTTGTGATTGGATATTATGGCTAAGTAGGATATATAGGTATTAAAAACAAATGGAAATTGGGATTTCTAAATTTCCGAAGGTAAATTGAATTGCTCGGCAAAAAGGTATGTATTTAAATTCCTGTATGAAATTTAATGGTTTTCTGGTCTAGCCACTTGGCGTTTTGTTTTTTTTTTGAAATTTGGGGGCCCGTAGAAGCATTTTGTAGTTGTACTGAGCTAGCCGCGTAAAGGAGACGTTGACGAAATTTTTCGAAAATTTAGGGAGTTTGAAAAATTTTGAGAAAATTTTGATAGTCTGAAATTTGGTTTAACTATAATTTGAATTATTGAGTAAAAAAAATGTTGTTTAGAAACTATTGAAGAGTTTGGAAAGTTAGTAAGGGTTGGTGTGTTTTAAAAAGATTGTTTTGGGTATTGTTAAAACTATTTGGTTTTGGAAAGTTGTTAAAAACTATTTGGGTTTGGAAAATAGTAACAGGTTAAGGATCATTTCTCTTGACTAGTAATTTCAGGGATGAAATTCATTTAAGAGATGAAGAATGTAACGACCTGGAAATTTCTGGATATTTGAAATTGAAATATTTAACTGATTTTAAATATTTGAAAGTTAGTTTAACTTGAATTTCAAATAGCATTGTTTATTTGGCAATGAAATTTATTGAATTTAATAATTTGAAACTAGGTAAAATATTTCATCTTCAGTTTTGAGCTTGTTAAAAATAATTTGAAATCTTGCAAAATCTATATTAGTAATACTGAAGATAATAGAAGTGTTAAAATTAAATTTTAAAGTGTTTTGTTCAATTTTGAAATTTTATTGTTTAAATCGATATTTAAAAATAACCTTTCGAGGCACGGTCTTGAAATTTGACAAAACTAGTTCTATTGGATCCATAATAGTATATTATTATCGGATTTCAATTTTCGTAGTGTTTAGAGTTGTCATGTGATAATACGGTAGGTAAATGCGCTGAAATCTTTATCGAAAATTTAATAAATAACTGGTCCAAAAAGCTATCTTCTCCATACGATTGATTTAGGACTCGGAACTTTTTCCATTGTATTCGGAATAGGGGTTTAACATTATGAACGCCTACCGGCACGCCTCGATAGGAGGCCGAGATTTTGAGTTGCGTAATTTGAAACGATTTAAAATTTAAATTTAATTTAGATATAATATATATGTTTTCTTCCTTTAAATTTTTGTAGACCTCATCCCAACACTTGTCCTTTATTTTACAACACGTGTCACCTTTTATAAAAGCGTCTTATTTGTAAAAGATGGCCGAGATATTACCGAGCTTTTTCATCTTCATTTTATGAATCTCGTTAACAAATTCAGATCAACAGAAATTACCCTACCCTTCATTAAATCACGCCCACCCTTTTCTTCATGAAATTAGATCGAGAAAAAGAAAATTTTCGTTCAGAAAAAAAATGGGAGAAAGAACGATAGTTCGTTATCAGGTCGCGTGATGTAATCGAGAGGGGAGCGCGCGTTAGGATGGGCATTCGTCGTTGAGGCTGAGGTCAGCAACGCGCATCGAAGGCGATGGTTGGGTCGATGGATTTTGGGTTGTAGTACATCTCAAGCTATGGGAGATTTTCGAAGATTTTCGGCAAGTCGCGATCTTGCTGGGTAGCTCACGTGAATGTGCTTAAGGGATCGAAGTTCTTTCGAACAGTATGGGTTCTGAGTGGGTGCTGCTCGTGTGCAGTCAAGGTAGTTTCGGCAGTAAGGTATATTGTGTCTTTAATTTAAGTCGCTACTGAATCAGAGTCCACGGTGCAACAATTTCTAAGTCCGCGGTAGTTCAAAACTGGAATTGGCACAATCACAGGCAGGCTAATGCCTCAGATTCTGTTTTCACTGCCTATCCTGTTTTCTCATCTCCGTCTCCTAAGAGGGTGAGTGGTTGCAGCGAGACATATGTTACGTTACCAGGCTCCAAAGGAGCGGGTTTCTTCTTAACTTAACTGTTTCCCTGGTTCACACCACGTGATGCTTTACTTCGTCATCCCGAGAATCAGAAGAAGCTAGGTCTCATCTGAGTGGGTAGGTGGGTTAGGTGCACCTCTCGCCCAGTGGGAAGTCATGAGGCCCCCTGAATGAAGAAGTATTGGGGCCCCCTTCTCGCCTACATATGCGCCTTTATTTAGTTTTGATTCGAAATATTGGACTTTCGAGTCTTTCTAAAGAATCCATCTGGCAAAACGAAATTCGTCGATTTCAGGTGCACCTTGCCTCAGGTAGCAAGCTCCCATAGCAATGACATATTTTGGTTCAGGCATTTGTTCATAGGTTCCCATTTGTCAACGAGGTAATAGCCTAAGTCAAATTCTTTTGATATATATTTATAGATTAAAGAAATAATAATAATAATAATAATATAAGTCTAAATCAGAGATTGTCTGGTTTGAAAGGATAGTGTAAATGAAGATATATGTTGTTTGAGTAATCATGTATAAAACAGGAGTGAAAAGAAAATTTTTATATTTTTATGCATGTTAACTTATTGTTAAGTTTGGAAAGAGATATATCATAAGGCAGACAGTAAAATTTTATGTAGACAGGATTTTGGAAAAAAAGTTTATTAGGAAAACTGGTAAAATTAAATTAGAAAATGATAATTAATTGTCAGATTAGTTCAGATATTAATAAATTGTATAAATATTTATAAAAGGCCTAAAATCATGGAGAAATAAGTCAAGGTGGATCTGATTGTAAATTAAAAAGCAAAGGTGAGTTAATCTCACTCATTTGGATTACCATCTAAGTTTAAATAGTTAAATTTAAAGTATTGGTTGTTTGCTTGAATTGATAATTTAATATCAGTTGGATGTGGTATTATATATATATATATTGGAGTGATTGATTTCCCGCATTATATAGCGGATGAGACCTTATGCGCCCTGCATAATAGCGGATGATCCCATATACCACGATACTCCACCTCGAAGTGAAATCGGTATTATTATATTGTGCTAACATCTGTAGATGTAGGGAAAAACAAGTTGGAGGGATCCAACTGGATTCCTAAAAATTTTGGAATTTGTTTTCATGTTCTGTGGTGGGATAATCTGTGATAAATTATATTGATTATATTGGGAATTGAAAATATTGAATGATATGGTTTGACTAAATATATTTTGGATATATTGAGATATCAAAAATATAAAGATTGAACTTTTAAAGAAAAATAAAATAAGGAATTTTAAGTAAATAATTGTAGAGAATTTTGATAAATTAAAGAATGAATTGAAAAAGAATAAAAGTTGATTTTTAAATTCTAATAAATAAATAAATTCCGAGTAAGGGAAAGGATATCTTTGAATAAATGGGAGTAAATGATTTTTATAACATAAACTTAAGTGATATTATTTAAAGTATTAAAGGATTTATTTAAATTCGGGATTTAAATAGTTTGGAAAGAAATAAAAGAAGAATTTTGAATTAAAATATGAAATTGGTATTTTCAGTTTAAAAAAGATTTTAATCATAATAAAGGAGTACATATGTAATTAATGGGTTTTGAAATAAATTTGGATAAACAAAGGAATTTATTTTAAAATGGAGTTAATTTTGGAAATCGATTTAGTGTTTGAAACTGTGTTTTGAAAGAAGGGTGAGACTATGGAATTTATAAATTGGGTTTATAAAGTGACATAAGATATCAGTGGATATTTAGAAGTATAAATTCAGGATGGGAATTTATAAAGGAATGGGTAATTTGTTTCAAAAATAATATGGGTTTATTTTTAACGGTGTGAAAAGAAAGTGTATTTCCCTGAAAAGCCAAGTACGTTTTCAAATAGATTTTTAAGTTAAGTTAAAAGTTTTAAAGTTGTTTAAAAGAATGTTTTTGAGAATTATTATTTAAATTGTTAAAAATTTTAAAGGTAAATATTTTACTAAATTAGTTATAGTAGTAATTATTTTAAAAGGTTAATTGGTATTATGGATTAAAAAGATAATTATTAATATTTATATTTTACAAAGTAGTTTTATTTTAAAGATAGCTTGGTTAAAGTTTTATTTGAAAACTTATGTAGAATTTCGTAACTTTTATTTTAAAATTTGTTTTGGCTTAAGTTTTACATGATAAGTTATTATAAAATTTCATAACTAGTAATTTAAGTAAAGTCTTTCAAGTGGTTTATTTTAAATGTTTTAAAGTATATATATTTTTGGGTAAAGCGATTTTAAATTATTTTAAATCTAAGTATTTAGACTTGGTTATTTTCAATGGAAATAAACAATATTTGGGAATTCATTCTACGAGAGGAAAGTGATTTGAAAACTGTTTCCAAAGGGTTGAAGTAGGGAAAATAACTTGCTAAGATATTTTGAAATAAATAAATAATTTGGGAAATTTTTAAGGCCTGATGATTGTTTGTGAATGTTGTTTGATAGTTAAATAACTGACTATCAATATTAGCCAATGCGCTGATCATTTCGAAGAGGCCGGGATCGGGATTAATTTCCCGAAACCACTTCGATTCGGTTTGAATGTTTTCGTGAGGAAGACAATAGCTTGGAGTCGAAGATGGAGCAGTAAAGTGCAAGGGCTAATCGCTACTAATGCTGAGGGTGATTCCAAAATGGATGTAGTAGAAATAGTGCCTTCGGTTCCGTTCGGAACTGGAACGGACTTGTATGGATGAATGCTATCAGAACATCGTCAAGAGGACGATGAGAGTTTTAAGTGAATATGTGCTAAAAATGTAACGCTTAACCTCGAGCCTCATCAACCGGAAATGGTTGAAACAGGGGAGGTGCACACAAGGCTAAGTGGCTAGCAACCAATTAGGGTAAGGTCATCCCTGTCTAGAGGTCTCTTTTATTCGGTTGTGTGGGCGGTTGCTGATCCCAATCGTGGGGTGATTTTATTCGGACTAACCAGTAAAGGGTAGCTCCGGTCTTGTGATTCAGGGATAAGGGTGGATCCTCGACATGGAAATATAGACCACGTACTATGACCGGCGGTACCCTTATAGCCCTGCCATTGATGAAAATCCATTTTCCCCACGTGTCTTTATGGTTTTGTTTGTAGAACCTAGTATTGCTGAAATATAATAATGTAACAATTTCGGCTATTTGAATAAGTATTTGTATATAGAAACTACTATATTATCAGAGGATTTTATAGGAAATGTTTTGGTTATCGCAAGGTAAAAGCCCGACATGTTTATTTGTGGGATGGTCTTACGAGATACCCTTGATTTTTATGGGATTATGAAACTTTAATAATCCAATTGAGTGTGTTTTCTCACGCTGGATTTCCAGACTTACTCGGGTGTTATTTAACTATAATGCTCAGGTCAGAACGAGTACTATAGAGTATAGATTCTGGATGGACTGCTATGGAGCTCAAGTGACGGGCTGGATGACGAGGCGTATTTCTGTAGATGTATATTCCGTTGTACTGTATAAGCTGTGTATTCAGCTTTGGGAAGGACGAATTATCATAACTGTCCTGAATTGTGTTGTTGATTTGTATTCTACGTTGATGATGTAATGTATAAACGGATATAGTTTCTTTTTGTATAAAGGTCAGTCATTTATCTATTATATATTGTTCTGTTGCGTTGGTAAGATTCTAATGTTTTTTCTATTTCTTCTTCTACCTCCTTCTTCTTTAGCCCTAATAGTTCGGTTTTCCGGCATTCGATTGTTCGGCATTTGATACAGTGGACGTATTGATGTCGATTTTCGGGCGTCGGAAAATCGTTCATTACACCTACACTCAGGCAAACTCATTCTAGGGTATTATTACCCTATCTCTAATGAGTCAAACCCCACAAAGCTATGTGAAACCAAAGCTCTGATACCAACTTTGACGACCCACATTTCGGAAGTTTCAAATTGACAATAATCCACACACGTCCAACGCAAACAATCTAGAATATAGATAATCAATGGGGTTAATTAAGAAAATAAGAAAATAAGAAGAAAACAAACACATAATCTCGCCGTGGAATAATAAAATATAATAATCAAATAAATATTTCATGAAGTTGTTTGCTATACATTTGATTATAATTTGTACAACATTTATCATAGTTATATATATACGACAGAAACAAAATAAAATAATGCAGCAGACAACATGATGCAGGAACAATAATAGTAATGATATACTAAATCTTCGTCTTCATCCTTCACAATAATTGATCTTCAATGTGCTGAAAAACGTAGGACTGACTCGAACATAATGAAAAGACAAAACACTTGAGTCATGACTAAAATATCCTTACATGAGTCGAATTGATATCGCATATAACATGAGTGTAATGGCGTTAGAGATGTCTAAGGAATTTCACATCTCATATCCAGTGTATAACGTGCGTGTAATAACTCAGGAGATGTTACGAGATTTTTCATCTCTTAACGTGCATGTAATCCTCTAAACGCATTTTTAAGCATAGTCGTACAGTTTGCACATAATGCCCCGGTAGAACGTCCGGGGATAGGGATGCACCTATGATACGACAACACTAAATCAAAATCGTAGTGGTCTCGTATAGGGATAAAAGTATGATAAGGCACGTGAGGCAATGCCCAAGGTATGATACTACCAGTTCGGATCGCAGGGATGGCGGTAACGCATCGTAGCCACGATCGCCCACCGCGTCCATCCATCTCAGATCGAGTCAAAGGGAGGCTATCCCAAAATCAAAGTAATATAATGGACCAAGTCCAATAAGAAAATCAATGAACAAATGTCCGTTAGGGTAGATAGCCCGCTTAGCCTTGTCAAGCCGTCCTGCTTTAGTCATTTCAAATTGGTACAAGTACTATGGCCTATCCATCATCGTTCTCTTTCTTCAAATCCAACAAACGACGCCAAATCCGACCACTTCGTTCTAGAGTCTCCTCTATGTACACATTTATTAAAGTGGTTCCAATACTGACAGAGAGTATGCCAATAAGAGGCCTGGTCTCTTTAACAATCAAACATCTTTTTACACATCGGTTGGTTCTTTTACATTTCAAAAACCATTCGTACTTGATACTAAAATATCATATTCGCTTTGAAATATCATTCATTTCACAAATCCTCATATTTACTTCAAAATATTATATTCGGTTCGATATGTCATTTTTACTCCAAAATTCAATTCAAATTACAATTTTGGCTATAACTTCACTTAACCCAATTCTCATTCAATCCACGATTTAAATATACACATTCCAACCTTTACCAGTTCGAATTTTTAGAAAATATATTGAAAAGAATTTTAAATAGTTTAAAAATAGTTTAATAGTCAAAATGGCTTGATATAAAATGATTTAAGTATTTAAAATGTTATATAAAACGAAGTGTTTTGGAAAATGAAAATAATTTGAATATTTAAAAGATAGATTTAAATAATTTATATTAAAATAATTTATTTGAAAATAGTTTCAAGTCAAAATGATTCAATTCTAAACCTTCCAATTTAAACCAATTTAATTCCATTTCAATTTAAATCGATTCAATTTCGATTTCAATTCGAATTAACTTCGATTCCAATTACAATTTAAATCGATTTTGATTTCAATTCCAAATTAATTTAATTCCATTCTCAATTCGAATTAACTTTGATTCCAATTTCAATTCAAATCGATTTCGATTTTTAAATTAATTCAATTTCGATTTTAATTCGAATTAACTTCGATTCCAATTTCAATTCAAATTAATCTTGATTTCAATTTCAAATTAATTCGATTTCGATTTCAATTCCAGTTAATTTCTATTCAAATCCAATTTGAATTAATTTCAATTCAATTCTCAAATTTAAACCATTTTAATTTATATAAATTCGAGTTGGATTTTCAAAATATCGATTTAAATCAAATTATCCTTTAATATTCAGTTTAAGATTCAAATCTTCAAATATAATTCAATTCCAAGCTCAATTTTGAAATATCGTTTCAAATTACGTTTACTTAGCAATATTTTAAAGTTCAAATAAAAGTTCAAATCTTTTTAAAACAACTCTATTTCCAGAATTTAAATCATATTTCGATTATAACTTCAAAATCTCAAATTTCATTTTCTAAACAATTTTGTTTATCAAAATTTTAATTCCATGTTTTGAGCTCAAGTTCGAAAATAATTCGATTTTCATATATTTGATTTTTATTTCTTTAAATCAAATCAATTAAATAATTTCAAATCAAAATTTTTAAAATCATTTAATTTAACCAATCCATTGTCTGTATATAATTTTATATCCTATGGCCAAGCAAATCAATTTATTCAATTTAATTGAGGGATGGATATGTATCATTTCAATCCAAAATAAATGTCATAGGTATATATATCATTTCAACATATTTCTTATTTTACTTGAAATAATTCGATTTACAGTTTTATATACTGTAAATAATTTACAGGGTGATAATAGGATATATATATATATATATATAAGTAAATAAATGTCCAATCATCCAAATATCAATCATTTGGTATTCATCACAATCAATCATCCAAATAGTCAAAATATCACAACAATTAACTGGATATTGATAATCGAAAATTTCTCTACCAATTTATTTCAAATTCCAAATTTAACTACCAATTTAAATTTTTACCACTTCGAATCATATATCAATTTAAATGTCGATTAAACTACCAAACAACGGTCAATAAAATTAAATTACTTCACGATTTAAATTTAATTAAAATAAGAATATTCAGTACTTCATGAGCGAATAAAACACTCGCCTTTTATTGAAACTGAAAATAATTCCATTTTCAAATAAATATAAATTAGACTCCATGCTGCAGAAGACTTCTATATGAACGCAACGCAATAGACTACATTTGAATCCGACCTCGTACGAACAATATACGAATGAATTAGCATTACGAATAATTAAATGAAAATTTACAAAACAAAATAAAAATCCAAATGATTACCTCTCTCGGCCTTTTATCTCGTTCCAGGCGCATAGACCCATCTCAAACGTGACTTCATCATTTTCTTGCTTTTTTATATATAACGAACGATCGAACATCAATCGAAAGCCAGCCCAGTCGCATGACATCGCATTCCGCTTCCACCAACCATCACTGACCTCCTCCTGCCGCCTCAACCATCGACCTGACCGCCTGCGTGCGCTTCCACCGCCCGCCTCCTTGCCAGCGCCACAAAACCCTAACATGCACAACACCATCGACCACGACCTCGACAAGTCTGGTAGGGAATCGCTCCTCACCGCGTGCCTTCCCAGGCAAAGTCACGACCATCGCGGCTCTCAATTTTTTTTCGATCGAGGTTTGTTTGTTTTTGCTTTCTGGTCCGATCGGCTGTGTTTGAAAAGAAAAGGAGAAAAAAGGTGGAGTTTACGATGGAAGACATAAGGTGGGCTGGATGTGATGGAGAAAGGTAATATATAATATAATATTATAATAGAAAATATCTAATCAACTGCCCACGAAAAATTCCGAACTCCAAATGACTCGTGCTGCCTAGCATTCATAATGTTTGAGATGCATTCCAAATGCAATGGAACTAGTTTCGAGGCCTAATTCGACCGTATTCAGAAGATAGCATTTCAAAATCATTTAATTTTAATTAAATTCCGAAGATAAATTCTACGCGCTTCAAGCACGTACGGCCAAACGATAAGTCCAATTGCTACGAAACTTGAAATCCCACAATAATTCACTATTACAGATCAGATGAAACCGGTTTCATCGAAATCTGAGATAGTGGCCAAACTGCCTATTTTTAGTCGTTAATTATAATATAAAAATTTCAATTTCTAACTATTCACTTTTAAATCCAATCTTAAATGTTAACAATCTTCATTCATATTGAAATAAAATTTATACCAATTTCCGATATCATTTTCATTCACATTAATTCAAGATTCATTATTTAAATACAATTCCAATATTAAATTTAAATAATTTAGTTATCCCATAAATCGCCATATTTCAATATAAGTTATTTAACTTATAAATTTTAAAACAAATTTAAATAATAAAAAAACTACTCCTATTTTACAATCATTCAATTCCAACTATTGATCATAACTCATTCAATATATAAAATTCCATTTCAATATTGATTATTGCCCAAACCATCGAAATTGCTTATTTCAAAATTTTATCCAAATTCAAATTCAATAAATAACATGAATAAAAATTAGAAGTTTTTATTTCTAACCATTATTATCAAATCCTCATATTAAATTCAATAATTTAAAATATTTAAAAAAAATACGGATCGTTACATGGTCCACTGGTCGGGTATTGCCTGGAGCAAATACGCTCCAGGTCATGCCACTTTCAACCCATTTCAATGTCCTTCATTACCATTATCATCGGCAATTTGAAGCTTGCAATAATATACATACAAGCCTATTTATAATTCATGTGTGTGTGTGTATAATCATTGAAATAGACATAGAATTGTGAGCGAAAACACTCACCTAAAGATTGCATTTCACCCTTCTTCCTCCCTCTTATGACCGCATACACCCATAAAATCATCGCCCCAACGAAACTCCGATCACCTCCTAGCGTGATCAAATAACGACATCGAGAATCAACGCTTGACTTTGGAAATTTGTACATTCATATTTTAATTTGAATTTTATCTATTAGAGTCTTAGGGTTTATGGATGACGTCAATTTTTCTAAAGTTAGTATATGTATATGATAGAGTTGTATTTATAAAAGTTGGAGAAACATCGGGAGATAGAATCGTATGGAGAAGTCACAAAACAAGATTTTAAGGTTGGACTATTTCGAGTTTGAGCTTCCCTTCTTTTCTTCTTTGCTTTTCATTTCTTTCCATCTTATTTTAATCCATTTCTATTTAAAATAGATTATAATAAAATTGCAAATAAAATTTATATTTTTAACACTCGATAATTTACTCAACACTATAAACTTTCTAAAATTTATTTTCATATTTTAACTTATTTAAATATCCAGTATTCTCATTTCGGGATCAATAGTACGTGATTTCCAAATTAATTGATTCATTCATTTTTTAAATTTTAAACATCCGATTTAATTAATTAATTAATGATTGTAACTATTCTTAAAAATCTGGTTGTTACAACTCTATATCACATCTTGCACCCAAGTCGATCGACGCTAGAAATGACCGGAGGCGACTGCACGAGACGACGATAAAAGTAAGACGGCACAACATAATTTTGTAGAGTGATTTGAAGGAAATTCAAGGGTTTTGTTGAAACGAAAATTTGTAGATCTGGTTTTTTTTTTTTTTTTTTTTTTTTTCTCCCTTTCCCTTTTCCTTTTTCCAAACGGGGTAAAAAAGAAAAAGAAGCATCAAAGCGACACAAAATTAAGTGAATTTGGGTTGTTGGGCCAGGTTTAAATGTTTGTGAAAAGGAAAAGTTTAACCGAAATACGTACAAAATACACAACGATGTTAAAGACGTAAAATCTGCTAAAATAAAGAGCAAAACTTCTTCCAGCACTTTCTTCCATTCATTCTGAAATTCCCTTTTCCCCTTTGAACAATTCTCAAATCCTTAAATCTTCAAGGTAAATTTGAAATTTATAAATGGTAAATGTTCCTTTTTTTTTTTCCTATTATTACGTTGTCTTGTGGCGTTGTTGTTTTATATAAATACCGAATTTGTCAAATTAGGAATCAACGGTCAAAATTCGGTAGCTCAATTAGCCTAGCAGCGGTTCTGCGTTCGTAATCGATTGGTTGATTGGAATAGATTTAGCCATTTTTCAAATTGACGATATATTTCATTTGTTCCATTCGGATTAATATCTTATTTCAAGGTTA
Source organism: Allium cepa (assembly GCA_030765085.1). NCBI lineage: Eukaryota > Viridiplantae > Streptophyta > Magnoliopsida > Asparagales > Amaryllidaceae > Allium > Allium cepa. The sequence continues at coordinate 864,099,531 of CM060943.1, read as the reverse complement.
GTAATCGATTCTATTTCATCCAATCCTTAGTGTTTAAGCAGAGTTTTCCGTAAAGAATATTTTTCAATTTTTAGGGCGACCAAGGTTGAGGGTTGTAGTTTTCTCTCTCTCATTTATGCTGAATGAAACATGGAACTTTGTTCAATAATGAAAAGATAGTTTAATCGAATGGTTGAATTAAAATTTGAATCGAATTACTTAAATTAGCAACTTCGTTAACTTGGGTATCTTATATTATTGCTGATGTCTTGACACAAGTTTAATTTCGTTGTTCTAGTCTTCATTTGATTGATACTTTAGATTGATATATCTTGGGGTTGAAGAACGGTTTATTTAGCAGCAATATGTTTGACACACAGAAATATTGAACAATAGATTGATGGTTAATATATAATTTTAGGGAACTTCGTGCACATTGTATTTTAGAAAGCTTTAAGTGAAATGGCATCTTCATTCATGAAGACAACAGCACAGAAGGCTGGCCCAGCTATTAGAAAACAAGTGCTGACGTTGACTGATGAAGCTGCATCAAGAATCCGCCAACTCCTTAGTATGCGACAACGTCCATACCTTAAACTTGGTGTCAAAGCTCGAGGATGTAATGGCTTGTCGTACACTCTTAATTACGCAGGTTAGAACAGTTCAAATTAATTTGTGATATTTAGCTGCTATCATGACTAGACTTGATAAGCAATAAATGTCTGGAGGAATTCGTGTATCATACGCCATTTGTTAATGTTCAACCTAGTGTGACATCTTTAAGCCCACGATCTGTATCCAATATGCATGTAGCCTGTATCCAATATGCATGTAGCTAATTTTGTGTATTTTGATATTTTTTGCTTACATTTGTACACCAATTATTTCTTTCTCCGATATCATTGAAGCAATATGACTAGTGGACTTCTAGTGTTTCAATCCATTGAAGGCTTATAGGACATAAAGTTCATTCCAAGTCCCTATATGTATGTGGATACCGCAGTTTTTCTTTACAAGTGTCGTCATTTGCTACACAACTTACATGAAATTCCAAATCTGCAAAAAAATCTTCATTGTCGCAATTATTATCTTTGTACGTGTTATTCTGGCTACTTTAATGGACGTCTTAAAATTATGTAGATATTGACATGCTTAAACGCGCGCGCACAAACATGCACACACATAAATACTAGAGCATCTGTAAGAAACATTTCTCCGATTGTCTCACATGTTAAATTTTTCCGTCATAGATCAGGCAATTTTGATTGTTCTTATTTCTTGGTGTTTATGTGGTCACGTTCACTCTTTTTCTACACTAGGTTTAAGCTGTCTTTTTCGACATGAGGAATCATCAACCTTAATTGTAATGCAATCCCTTCCATAAAGCAATTAGTTCTAAAGTGACACCATGTTATGCATGCCACGTCCTTTATCGGGCTGATATGATAATTGTATCCACTAATATCTCAAGTGCTAGATTTCGATCATTTTCAAGATATCTACTATTCATACGAGCTGTATAGTTAATGCTCCGCTATCACCCCGCTACAACCCTGCCATATCTCATAGCGGATTTCTGCCGCTATAATTTTTCCATATAGTCCCAAGTATAGCCTTTTTGCTCTAAGCCTCGCATTTCCGCTATATCCCGTTATTCCTGCTATATTCCGCTATTACCGCTATATCCCGTTATTCGTGCTATATTCCGCTATTACCGCTATAGCTTCTTTGAAAGAAATGAATTGAAAAATGACATTTATACATTATTAAAATTTTGAAATTAATTTTGAATTGAATTTTTAATATATTTCAAAAATGAAAATTCTCTAATATTCTACTAAATTCAATTATGTTATATAACAATTTTATGTTTGTATATAGTATATTCGCACATGTTTTTATTTAAAATTATTTATGTATTAATTATAATTCAATTGAATGTTAATTTCTCATTTAATTGTCATTTATATATTTGTAAAAACATTAAATACGAGTTTTATATGCTGTTTTAAAATCATCCGCTATATCCTGCTATATCCTTGCTGTATCCCTGCTATGACTTTTTACACTTCTGTCGCATTGAATCCACCGAGCGCTTTAACTGCACAACATATGAGATTAGTGTATCCCGTATGTACATTTCAGATTGACATCTTGAATTTTTAAGTACATCTAGAGTTTATCTTGTTATCCTATCTTTTGGAAAGGCTGTGACATCAAAAAAACCGACTGAAAACCGAAGATAATCTGTCTCGAAGATCAGTTATACATTGTTTCGCTATGAGAGCCAACATTTCAAATTTCAAGTTAATCAGAGTTCGTATGCTTAAGATATTGATTGATCAAGGTCAAGAAGATCACCTTTATTCGTATTCATTCTCGTTCGTATCCATCCAAGGCGGCCTCCTTCGTATCCATCCAAGGTGGCCTCCTTCGTATCCATCAGAATCAAGCTAGTTCGCAACCATGGAAGGAGCAAACCCATTCGTGTCCATCAACTCGCAGGCCTTGTTCGTATCCATCATGCACCAACCCCATTTGTGTCCATGGCAAAGCATTATCGATTTCGTATACACCTAAATAAATAGCCAAACTTCGTATCCATTGAAGAAGGACCACTGTGTTCGTATCCATGGAAGACTGTCTCATTCGTATCCACCCACTCATACATTACGTATCCATCACCTGAGCCCCCTTCGTGTCCATCGATTGAAGCCATTACGTATCGATCATATTTATGCATATTCATATCGATCAACCCTCAATCGATACGAATATGTTATCCGGTAAGCGATACGTGATGATGCTTTTTAACCGATGCGAAAGGGTATTGAAGGCAGCGGTACGAATGAGACAAGCTTAGAGCGATATAAACGAATTCGCCTTGGATGGATACGAAGGAAAAAGAGACACCTCGGTACGAATGAAGTCTGCTTAGGAAGGAGACTAGGTTACTCGGCATGGAAAATGGATCGATCCTAAAAGATAACGTCACGTCATCGGTCATCACGTGCCTAAAAGCGATACGAACATGTATCGATACGAGCTCAGCTACACATTCAAAATTCAAACTTGCATCGATCATAACTTGAGATCTACAAGTCCAAATGCCATTAAATTTTCATAGGAGCTGGCGTACCCCCTTAAGAATGTCCATGATCGATCTTGACTCGATTGGGCAAGATTTGGATCGATACGAATTCATGGATTGAGTTCAGACGCTCAGGGATCGATCATGGCCCACCCACGTGAGGGAAGGAGTCTTCCGAGGTTTGAGATAGATATTTTCAGCCTACACCTATAAATAGCAGCCCATGATCTTCAGAAAATGGATCTTTTTTATTCTTCTATGTTGTTACTCTGCCGAGCTCCGTTGTAACTCGATTATTATCAATTATACTTTTGTAACCAGCGAGTGATAATCAATAAAATAGCAACTCTTCAAAGTGGACGTAGGCCGGAGATAGCCGAACCACTATAAATCGTGTGTTTCTATTGCTTTCCTTTTAATTTTCTGAGCGTTCTTCATATTTTATTTTCTATGGACTTGCTATCTATGATCTGTAACTGTGAACGGGTGCTTTCATCGGCAATTGGGTGTTTGTAACCAATTTTGATGCAAACGTTTTGGTGCTTTCACTGAGAAGGCTAGCATTCGGGGATTCTACATCTTGGATTTTGGATCTAAAAGCTCGAAGACTTGGATCTAGAAAGCTATGACGAAGCAATCAACAAGAAGACAGAAAGCGGAAAGGAGTCAGCACGAAGGAAGTCGGGAGGCTTTCTAAGCAAATCAGACCTCGGTTTACGTCACCAGGGACGAGATGGAGATGATGGAAGCTGTGCAGGAAGAGATGCTGAAAAGACAGGAGGAGATGATGCAGAACCTACTCCAGCAAATTGGACAAGCTAGAGCGCAGAATCAAGAGAACGCCACTGCGAGGGGTGCTGGAGATAGAGATCAGGGGCATGGAACAACTAGGATTCAGAATAGAGTGGAACCATCAGGAGTAGCCCCTGAGCTAGGGGCATTCCCACGGAGCGTGTTGACCCAATCTCAGGCAGGATACGGGGCAGAACTATTCAACATGGCGTTGATAGAGGAATGGATGCCCATTCAAAAGAGCAGATTCTGGGATTCCCTCGCGAACTCGGAGAGCAGATCAGAGGCAACGGACATGGACTACAGCTTGGCGACAGTGACAATTTGGCGGAGATGGTCAGACGAGCCATTGGAGGCGGACCGATGAATAGAGATATGGAAGATATGAACAAGATCCTTTTCGCTCCCTCACTTAGGCAGACTAGGAATCCATCAGAATTCAAGTTGCCAACACTGGAGACGTACGATGGGAGCATTTTGCTGTTCATCTGGCGAGGTATGAGGCACATGAAGGTATTGGGGGCATCAGAGGAGGTCATGGTCCGGTGTTTCCCATTGTATTTGACAGACATAGTAGCACCATGGTTCAGGCAATTGGAGAGCGGCTATGTTTGAACATGGACCGGGTTGACTGAGAAGTTTATGAAGCAGCTCAGAGTTCACATTTCGAGAGTTCACATTTCGAGATCCAAGAATATAATGAGTTTGACAACACCGAAGCAAAGAACCGGAGAATCTTTGAGGAGTTTTCTGACACGATTCAATGCAGCGACAGCATCAGTGGATCGACCAGATCGATCCAAGGTTTTGGTGACAGTTGTATCTGGTATAGCTGATGACACAGAATTCAAGAACTCATTGACAAGAGATCCACCCATAGATCTTGGAGAATTCTACCACGAGGCAGAAAGGTTTCAGCGCGACAAAAGGATGCAAATGCTGAGAGAGGGGAGGGAGATGATATTGAAGTTTATGTAATTAAAGACGAGAATCCACCCGGGAAAGAGTCAAACAAAGATAAGGGGAAAGGAAAGCAGAGGATAGCTGTGATGAGTAAAAGCGACCGCGAAAGAAGTCAAGATTCACCTCTTATTCAGAGTTGAACGAGACTTTGGAATGAATCTACCAAAACTTTATGGGGAATGTTCCCTATCGGAGGCCAATGAGGAGGGATCCGACTAACATGAGAGGAAATCAGTCAAGTACTGCTTATTCCATGAGCTAAGCGGTCATAGGACCAATGATTGTAGACACTTGAGGGATGAGATAGAGTGACATATCCAAAATGGCATGCTATTACAGTACGTGAGGAGGCGAGCAACAGCAGTGGAGCAAGAACAACCACTATATGCACCAACTAAAGACGGCTCATGATCGAGGCATCAACTTGTCATCAACTGATTGAAATAATGATAGGTGACAAACTCCACACTAACATGGTCAAATTGTTTACACATGTTCAGGATCACGAACGGTCCACATGCATGCTTTGAGACGGCTATCAACCGCATCAGCGTAAGTGTTTGCACTTTGACGTCTCTGTTCTGCTTTTGTTTTCTATTTTTTGCATCTGGACTTTATTTGGTTGGACATTTTGGTTGTAAGGCTCATTTTGAATGTAAATATGATATTTGTAATTCCTTAACGACTAAGTCACTTACACCTGTACGAAATCGCGAACGGTCCTCAGGCATGCTCTGAGATGACGATGAACCGCTATAACAAACAATTCAGAAACTCACTCGAACGTGGAATCTGACATTAATGATACTAAGTACCCGCTGGCACACAAAATTCGCAACGAACGACACCTGACCGACGGTCACAATTTGCCGCGAACTGTCACAAGTCGCCTCGAACGGCACCTCGACCGCGAACGGTCACAACTTACATTGAACGACATTCGACCTCAAACAGTCACATACCGCCCCGAATGGCATACAATCGCGAACGATCACTATTCACAGTCGGGTAGGATTATCAATCTCTTTACGTATCATTAACAGGATATGAACGTCCAACTTATCGAAGAACAAAACATACCTTTCTATCGCAAGACATGTTTTGGGGGCAAGTGTTATTCTGCTTTTTGGCAAGACCATGACACCAAAAAACTGACTGAAAATTAAAGACCATATCCATCCAAGACGGCCTCCTTCATATCCATTCTCGTTCATATCCATCCATGGCGGCATCCTTCGTATCCATCGGAATTAAGTTAGTTCGCAACCATGGAAGGAGCAAACCCATTCATGTCCACCCACTTCGTATCCATCAACTCGCAGGCCTCGTTCGTATCCATCATGCACCAACCCCGTCCGTGTCCATGACAAAGCATTATCGACTTCGTATACACCTAAACAAACAGCTACGCTTTGTATCCATCGTGGAAGGACCACCGCGTTCATATTCATGACAGACTGTCTCATTCGTATCCACCCTTCTCCTACATTACGTATCCATCACCTGAGCCTCCCTTCGTGTCCATCGATTCAAGCCATTATGTATCAATCTTATTTATGCATATTCGTACCGATCAACCCTCAATTGATACAAATATATTATCCGATAAGCGATACGAGAAGACGCTTCTTAACCGATGCGAATGAGAATTGGAGGGAGCGATACGAAGGAGACAAGCTTAGAGCGATACGAACGAATTTGCCTTGGATGGATACAAAGGAAAAAGAGACACTTCGGTGCGAATGAAGCTGCTAAGGAGGGAGACTCGGTCATTCGGCATGGAAAATGGATCGATCCTAAAAGATAGCGTCACGTCATCGGTCATCATGTGTCTCAAAGCAATACAAACAAAACGATACGGACACATATTGATACGAGCTCGGCTACACATTGCAAATCCAAACTTGCATCGATCATAACTCGAGATCTACAAGCTCAAATGTCACCAAATTTTCACAAGAGCTTGCGTACTCCCTCAAGAATGTCCATGATTGATCTTGACTCGGTTGGACAAGATTTGGATCAATACGAATTTCATTCGTATCGATCATGAATTGAGTCCAAACACTCAGGGATCGATCACGTGGGCCCACCCACTTGAGGGAAGGAGTCTTCCAAGGTTTAAGACAGATTTTTTCAGCCTACACCTATAAATAGCAGCCCATGGTTTTCAGAAAAGAGATCTATTTTATTCTTCTATGCTGTTAATCTGCCGAGCTCTACTGTAACTTGATTATTATCAATTATACTCTTGTAATCAGCGAGTGTTTATCAATAAAATAACAACTCGTCAAAGTGGACGTAGGCCAGAGATAGCGGAACCACCATAAATCATATATTTCTATTGCTTTCCTTTTAATTTTTTGAGCATTCTTAATATTTTACTTTCTATAGACTTGCTATCTATGATCTGTAACTGTAGACGGGTGTTTTCATATGTAATTGGGTGTTTGTGATCAATTTTGGCGCAAACATATCTCACAATAACTTATTTGTTTAAAATTAATGTCTTTATAAAAGAATTTTTGTATTGTTTGACAATTAAAATAAATAAATGGTAACATACTTGTTTGTATAGAATGAGAGTAGTTGCACTGGAATGAAGACTTTTTCCGAAGGAAAGCGATATCTAGATTGATTGATAGTCATTGGTTGAGTTCTTTTGATTTGAACATAAAAACCGAAGTCTTATTTGTGGGTCATCCGGATATTAAAAACTAAAAAGAAAAGAGAACATAAGGGTTATTAAATAATAAGTGGATTAAGAATTTTTTTTCTAGACTCATATAAAAAATAAACAAAAGATATGTAAATGACATAATTTCGATTGGCCGGTATCTCGATCTAAAATTTGGTTGAAGGTCCAGTATGTTGGGTGATATGAGTGTCTAATTAGTCGATTGATGTGTTACTTATTGATGGCTATGATTTTGCACTGGTAGAGACATAAGGAAAACCACAAATGCACAAAATCTTGCTGCCTGTCCTAGTACTGAAGGGATTGAAAATTTGGTTGATAATCCTTCTTATGAAATAATAATGATCCTCCTCTGGAAATTATTTTTCCAAGCCACTCTAGTAAAAATCACAATATTATTTTAATAATAAGACTGAAATGACCGTGGAATTGGTTTTGGGCTTGTTATCGGGCACTCTGACCATAGTTACACAACATGTTCTTTACGTTCCAACTAAAGGTGGATGTTTTAGTCTATTAAATGTAATATTTACATCTATGTTCATAATCTTGGCATCCAAACCCTATGAAATGGGGAAGTTGGATTTAGACTTGAGCTTTACATTCCACGTCCAACTTAATCCCGCTTAAGTTGGAAAGGTTGTAAGTTTTGTTTTTTAATCATTCAAAATTAATAAATTTATAAAAATTACAATTATATATTCAACTATTACATGTTATTTAAAAGCAGTATGCATTATTAATAAATATTTAAGTTATATTAAAGTATCTTATTTTTAACATTACGGCTCACCTCAACCTTGATGAATCTAAAATCGCAAGTTCACCGAACCATTGTTCATTAAACCATTGTGTCTAAGAACGCACTCCTAGATGATTGGATTTTCCTTGGCCGTGCTGGAGGAGATAAAGTTGATGGATGATTCGTTGGATGAACTTTATTCGAAGCAGATATTTTCATCCCAAGAAATTACAGAGCTACAATGCAATGTTGTATCAAGAGCAAAGTTTTAAGACACCAAAGCGCGTACATGATGTATTCTTTTGCTTGATATGCGAGGTGTAAGCCTCGTGACGTTTGAGGCGTGAGTTTCTAGGTAAACATGGTGGCGTATGATTAATAAATAAAATTTAACAGTTACTCATAAAATTAAAAATAAATAACAATATAACACTAAACAATAAAAAGTTCAGTCCTAATCATTCTTTATTATCCCATTCATAAAAATACTAATAATTAGAACTATAATAAATAATATTTAAGCAGTTGAATACACTGTTTCCGATCTCGCTGACAAATAATTAGAACTATAATAAATAACAATAAATAATATTTCAACTCCATGACAGTACGTATTTTATTTTATTTTATTTTTCTCCAAGTATTTGTCTTTAGATTTTTTTTTATAGATTTTCGGAAATGTTCTTTGATCGATTCTAGTGGAATCAATGTTTATTACAAGCAGTTGGAAATCATATAGGTCATTATTTTATTTATTTTTTCCTTCTACAAATTTAAATAGCAGTAGAATTTATTCGAAGGTTCAGACAGACCTGTCAAATGGGTCGGGTCGGGTCATAATGGGTTGGGTCAAAATTGACCCTACCCATTAGTGACCCGACCCATTTAATATGTTTGTCAAAAAAGAAATATTACCCCACCCATTTCATATCAGGGTCTATCCTTTTAACCCACTTAAGTAAACATCCAATATTATATCAAATAAAAAGAAAAAAACATAGCGCATGCAACTGTACATAATATATTGTAAAAACTGAATCAAATAGCTTCATTATAACATTGATATTACACAAATATATCATCAAATACCGTAGATGGAACTGAAAATGCAGGAGTATGTCATTGAGACTGTTTAAAATGCAGAGTACTTAATAAAATCATCAAATAACATCTGAAAGAGCAATAACATCTGAAAGAGCAAGTAGGAACAAGTATAAGTAAGTCGGCATTTCAACAAAACTAATAAATCATACATCATAGAAACAAATTTTTAGTTGCAGTTCTGATTTTCAGTCGCCTTGAAACTCAAATTTTCAGTCCCTGCAGAAAATTTAACATATAAAGAAACATAAGGGAGACACTCAGAAGAGCATTCAAAGAGGTAAGAGTAGATCATTCAAAGAGGCAAAAACAGAGCATTCAAATTTTAAGATGTGATACCGTCTAAACTGTTAAATTCTAAGATGTGATTAATCATAAAACAACTGAATAAATGTAAAGAAGCAACAGATGTGGATAAAAAATACAATGATGATAACATAAAGTGTTGCATCTATGTGTTCTTGAACTGATATAGCAGTAATTATGGTTATGAATAACTAAAGCAAAAGTTGGGAAAAACTTACAATTTCAATCCAGTGTTGAAAGAAGGTTTCAAAGCTTCAAAATCTTTTAGTCAATTCCTATCCAGCCTGCAAAAAACACTTGATATTAACAAACTTAGAGCTATAAAATTACGACCTTGGAGTCATTCATGACCAATTCAATTCCATTTAAACAAAATGTCAATTGGCAAAATGCATTAACGAAACAATTGCATGCTACAATCGTACAAGCTCCAAAATTTGCCTCCAAAATTTGCCGCCTTACAAAATATACACTTAAACATACAGTGTTATTGTTGTCGCGGGTGATAAACTCTTTTGGGCAGTATTATAATTTGACAGATACTAGCATAAGTCTCAAAATTAAAAAAGAATGGTAGTTAATTCTAATTGTCCAAGCTAAAAACAAATTCTATTTGTCCAAGCCAAAAACAAATTTTTCTTGAATGAAATTACAAGGTATTGCAGAAGTGGTGTCGCAGAAGTAAAGATAGTAGATAAAGTAAGTACGACATGAATCAACAGTTTTCTTGATTGATATATGAACTTAGAAATGAGATAAAAGACAGACCGTTGTATGAGACAAAGAAGGAAAAAAGCAAAGGTGAATTATGTCCTGAGAAGTATAAAATTATTGATGACTTAATTTTCTACAAAAGGAAATTATTACTAAACCTTGCAAATAGAAAGAATACATGGTCTGACATCACTACATTCATTTTTCTGATCTTAAACATCCCTACACAACAAAGCAAATAAACAAAGTATTTTTTGGCGGTGTTTTAAAATTACGTTCCATGTCAAAAGACAATTATATGCAACAGAAACTCACTTTTCATGTTTTAATTTTTTTAGATAGTTTGAAGTTACTGAAGGAAACATGCTGAAATTTGCAAATAATAAAGGAACAGCATGGAAAATGTTGCATGTGACCTTCAAAAACAGGGATGCATATGTTGGACAATTAGGAAATTGTAAAGATGAGCATATAAAAAAATTGTTTTACATCATTGCTTGAAAATTAGAACAACAGGCGCAGAGTCTTAAGTAATTAGTCCATAAATGTTTCTCTCCTTTCATAGCTATCAAATATAGACCCATTTTCAACACAATAACGTGGTTCATTATTTCCTAAACAATAAAGTAGTCAATTTCCTAAACAATAGGGATTCCAATGCAAAATATGACCCCCTATTCAATTACTGCCTTCTCTGTCATTGCGTTTTCAGTCACAATTAATGTTAACATCCATAAAATAATTTCTGCATAAGTGATATTTCTTGAGAAGAAATTACGAAAGATAAACGCAATCAGTAATAGGGCAAAAACTGTAAGAAACCGTAGAATCTAGTTGAAAAGTTTAAAGGTAGATAAATAATTACTATAAACAAATAGAAAGAATAAACTATAAGAAACTCAAATGGTGTTCTTATTTACTATAATTTATGATATAAGTGCAGTTCAAGACAAAATATCTAACAAAATACATATGACTAAACAGTATTATACAACACTACTAACATCTTAATTATCAATCAAGCTTCCATCCCCGACTACCGAGTTTAAACATTACAATGCATATAATGTTATGATATTAAATCACGACCGATTAAGGAGATATGAAAGAAAAAAAAATCAAAACGAAGAATCCAAATACCCGAAATATGTTAATTTGATGAAACAAACAGCAGTGCACTCAAAATGTCAAGCAATCTATAAATCGGCGAGCTTAAGCAGATCCTGAGAAATGAAACAAACCCAACTCAAATAAGAAAATCATCAATCTAGAAATTTACAAATAAAAATTCATACCATTTTGATTGTCAATAGATTTTTGTTTTAGGATTGGAGCTACTTTAAGATGGAACGAATTTCTGAGAAGAAAATTCACGGTCGAGAAAATTGACTTAGGGTTCTGAAGGGTTAGCGGGTAATATGGGTCAGTATGTGTTTAATGTCGGACTGAACTGTTCTTGACCCAATTAAGAAATAACAGAAAACGGGTTTGGCCCAACCTTGTTTAAACAGGGTTATACGGATTGGGTTAAAGGATCGATCCGAAATTTGACAGGCCTAGGTTCTGTTATGATAATTTAGAAATTTTTGTTGAATAGTATTTGTGAAATTCCATTACATAGCTCTCAATCATTGTTCCAAAAACGATCTTAATCATGTTGATTTTGAAATCGAAAAGTAAAAAAAAAAAAACACTAACGGTAGTTTTCTTAATTTTTGTCTGTTTTTTCCTTGCTATTAAATAATCGAAGTTTTATAACTTCTCCAAGTCTCATATTTACAATTGATGGTAAAAAAATTCTTGAACCGCATGTCTCAGTAGTTTTGAGGCGTGCGAGGCGTAAGTTTGCATGCCTCGTAGGTGAAAGGCCTTTTAAAAAAGCATCGAGGCATTTTATCTCTCCTTGCTTTGAGGTGAGTATCGATGCTAGTCTTTTCAAAACATCGGCCGCTAGTTTTTTCGAAACATCGGTCAGAAGTAACCATATTACTCACTACGCTTGCCATATGTTAACTATGGTTGCTCCCAATCATGGATGAAGAAGGAGGGAACAAAAAAAAAAAAAGACAACCTCATATATCTAAATATGATGGTCAATTCTGCCATCCTCCTCGGCGACGCTATGTTCAGATTCATTTATATATAGCAGTCAATTTTAATTTGGACCAAGCATTCAAATTTAGATGGAACCAGAAAATAGCAAGTGTTAAATATCAGCATTAATTTGAATTTTGGACAAGGAAAGAAAAAGAAAAACATTTTTTTGAACTTGAACTATTTGTTTACCTGTGAAGTACCAAATAATATCATTGCAAGTTTATATTGTAACATACATTAGCCAAGCCCCAATGGTAGCTTGTCAACCCTAAACATTGTGTCATCTGACAAGAGGTGCAAGGATTGACCCCTAGCTACCGTGTGATGCTTACCAGATAAAAACTAAATTTACGTATGTTTATGTCTAAAATAAACGTATATATTAACTCAGTACAAATATATGTTTACCCAACTGCAAATCTGATAGAAATTTCATTTTAAATTACAGAACAATGAAGTAGTTTATAAATCATGAGCAATCAAATCTTCGTTAATATTAGGGGGAATCAAAAGTATTGTTGGGTAGGACGAATATTTCTGTTTGCAGGAGCTAAATTTGTGTGATAGTATCTTTTAATGTTTGATAGGAGTAAATCACTTGAAAAATGTTTATCGGGTAAACAACTCCAAGAGCAGACATTCATAAATACATACATACACGTACATACACACACATATACATATATATATTTGTATGGTAGTATCTTTTAATGTTTGATAGGAGTAAATCACTTGAAAAATGTTTATTGGGATAAACAACTCCAAGAGCAGACATTCATACATACATACACATACATATACTGACGCAGCGGATTAATCAAACAAACTTCAATCGATGAAATGTAGCAATCGGTGAGTTGAAGATACCAAAATGCCCAAGTTCGTTGATCCAAAGATTCCGAACTCTAGCTATCTCAAACACGTTGATAACGCACTATACCGTGTTCAAAGATCTACGATTCTTCGCACGTTGATCTAGCGCACTAGATTCCGTGAATCGGCTTCTTCGATCGTTGAATCGAGCGCACTCGATTAACCGAAAGAGGAGATAGGAGATTACACTCAACTACCAATTGGAATGGAAGCACAAAGCTAACAAAAGAGAGTTTTATTCAAAAATCAACCACCAAAAAATTTACAACACATACGCTATTTATAGAGTTTTCTGACCCTTAGGTCGTGACCGACTCATACCTCACGACTCATATAAGTCGTTGCCGACTCATCTAAGTCGCTGCCGACTCAACAGACAAAGCTACCTACTTCAATTACATCACTTCATACGCAACCGTCTCAACACGGCCGACTCATCACAACACAGTATACAGCGACTCAACATATTACATAAACGACTCAACTTATTTACATACTTGACCGACTCAAGTTATTACCGACTCAACAAATTACAACACTGCACCACCGACTCATCTTCATGTCGACCTACGACTCAAAGATACACTGCTTATTTCCTTGCCAACTTATCTTAGGTCGTAGCTCGTTAGCTCAGCGTAACAGTCCTTTTGGTCTATAATTGACTCGGTTCCGATTCAGCTCTTCCACACTTGATTCCTTAAGTCGGTCCCGACTCATGACCGCCTCAAGCTCCTTCCCAGTGTCTCGTTCCTTTTCTTCCTGTATCTCATTGAGTCGTGGACGACCCATACTAAGTCGTAGACGACTCATACTAAGTCGCGGCCGACTCAACTCCGAAGTCCACTTTATTCGACCTATGTCATCTCCCCCTTGTAATCTCTTAAGCCGGAAACGACTCATCACTTTATTGAGTCGTGGACGACTCATCAAGTTACACCATAGGCTCGTATTTTCTGAAATTAAAGATTGCACACTCTCTTCTCTGGTTTTGGCTGCATCATCCTCCCCTGGTTGAGAAAAATTCGACCTCGAATTTGTAAATTCTTCCTCAACAATCTCACCCCCATAATATGGAACTAAATGCTTGACGTTAAAAACATTAGAAGTATAAACATCATCTGGTAACTTTAATCGATAAGCATTCTCATTGATTTTCTGCAAGACTTCAATTGGACCAATTTTTCGTGCCTTCAACTTGTTATAAGCACCCACCGGAAAACGATCCTTTGTTAATACGGCATAGACCAAATCACCTTCTTTAAATTCAACATTTCGACGTTTCAAATCTGCAGACTTCTTATACTTCTCATTCGATTTCTCCAATCGTCCCTGAACGATTTTATGACATTCAGTCAGCTCATCAACAAAATCAGCAGCTCGTTTAATTGTTCTCTTCGACTGTGGTACAATTGCTAAATCCAACGGTCCCCTGGGTAAATTTGAATAAACAATCTGAAACGGACTGAATCCTGTGCTACGATTCATTGCATGATTATGAGCAAATTCTGCCTGGCATAGCTTCATGTCCCAACTTCTTAAATTATCCTGTACAAGACAACGCAACAAATTTCCCAATGACCTGTTAACAACTTCTGTCTGCCCATCAGTTTGCGGATGATAAACACTACTAAATTTCAGTTTCGTTCCCACCATCTTCCGTAAACTTAACCAAAAGTGACTCAGAAAACGAGTATCTCGGTCAGAAACAATAGATTTTGGTAAACCATGAAGTCGATAAATTTCCTTGAAAAATAACTGTGCTACTCGAACTGCATCTGCTGTCTTCTTGCAAGCAACAAAATGTGCCATCTTCGAAAACCTGTCCACCACAACAAATATCGAATCATTTCCCCTTTGAGTTCTCGGCAAACCCAAAACGAAATCCATGCTAATATCAACCCATGGCTTAGATGGTACTTGTAATGGCATATACAACCCTGCATTCGTTGCTGTTCCTTTTGAAACTTGGCAAATATGACATCTCTCCACGAATCTTTCAACCTCTTTTCTCATTGACGGCCAAAAGTAAGATTGTGAAATCAACTGCAAAGTACGATCACGGCCCACATGCCCTTCCTCGTGCAACTCCTTTACAATCTTCATCCTCAAACTACAATCCGGAATACATAAACGATTTCCTTTAAACAGAAAACCATCAACCAACATAAATTCATCGGTACTCCCATCCTTCACTTTCTCAACATATTTCACAAAGTAAGGATCTTCTTCAATCATTTCTGGCAACATTTCAAACCCCGTTACTTCAACCTTCATTGTCGTTAATAAATGACTCCTCCTACTCAAAGCATCAGCTACTCGATTTGTCACCCCTGATTTGTGCTTAACGACAAAAGTAAACTGCTGTAAATAAGCAATCCATGATGCATGTCTCGCTGAGATTTTATCCTGCCCCTGTAAATGTTTCAAAGCTTCATGATCAGTGTAAAGAACAAATTCCTTCTGAAATAGATAGTGTCTCCAATGCTTAACAGCTTGTACAACAGCATAGAATTCAACGTCATATGTACTGTATCTCATCTTCGCCCCCGACAACTTCTCACTAAAATAAGCAACTGGCTTCCCATTCTGACTTAGAACTCCTCCAATTCCAACCTTCGAAGCATCAGTATGCAATTCAAACAATAACTGAAAATTAGGTAGAACAAGAATCGGTGCAGACGTCAACAATTCCTTGATTCTCTCAAAAGCAATTCCCGCTTCCTCTGACCATGTAAACTGTTTACCCTTCATGCAATCGGTAACTGGAGCCATCACGCTACTGAAGTGTGGAATGAATCTTCGGTAGAATGACGCTAGCCCATGAAAACTTCGCACTTCTGTAATTGTCTTGGGCTGTGGCCAATTCCTGACTGCTTCAACTTTGCTCTGGTCAACTTGAATACCTTTCCCTGAAACAACATAACCCAGGAATAAAACACTAGATGTCATAAACACACATTTCTTGGTAGCAGCATAAAATTGTTCTTCACGAAGAATAAGCAACACTTCCCTCAAATGTAGAACATGTTCTTCCGTACTCCTGCTATAAATCAGAATATCATCGAAGTAAACCACGACGAACTTCCCAATGAATGGTCTAAAGATTTGATTCATCACCCGCATGAATGTACTAGGTGCATTTGACAAACCAAACGGCATAACCAACCATTCGTATAACCCTTCTCTTGTCTTGAAAGCTGTCTTCCATTCATCTCCAGGTCTGATTCGAATTTGATGATAACCACTCTTCAAATCAATCTTCGAAAATATAGTTGCCCCACTCAACTGATCCAACAAATCATCCAACCTCGGCATAGGAAATCTGTAACGAACAGTGATCTTATTCAAAGCTCTACTATCTGTGCACATCCTCCAAGTTCCGTCCTTCTTGGGTACCAACAATGCTGGCACAGCACATGGACTCAAACTTTCTTGAATACGTCCCTGTTCAAGCAACTCTTCCACCTGCCTTCGTAATTCCTCATGTTCCTTTGGACTCATTCGGTAATGTGGTCGATGTGGTAACACTGCTCCTGGAACAAGATCAATCTGATGTTGAATGTCTCTCAGTGGTGGTAACTCCTTCGGTAACTCCTCTGGAAAGACATCTTCAAACTCTTTCAAAACTGGCTTTGCTTCTTCGGGAATCTCAACTTCTTCACTACTCTCTCTCCCAATCAACAAAAACACTTCCGGTTCTTCCTCCACTTCTTTAACAAACTCCTTCAAAGTCAATAGAGTTTTCAATTCTTCAATCTCTTCTAGCTTGCTCTCCTTCTGCTGCTGTTTCTTAGGAACCAAAGTGATTTTAGTACCCTCGAACATGAAGCTGTAACTATTGGCACGGCCGTCATGTTGAACTGCTCTATCAAACTGCCAAGGTCTGCCCAACAATAAGTGACAAACATCCATATCTACGACATCACACCAAATTTCATCTTTGTACTTTTTCCCAATAGAAAAATTCACACAAGCTCTTCGACACACTTTTACTTCACCTCCCTTCCTTAACCATGCTAGCTTGTATGGTTTAGGATGCTTCTCGGTCTTCAAGTTCAATTTCCTCACAGCCTCTGTAGAAATAATATTATCACAACTTCCCGCATCAATAACGAACTTGCAGACTTTTCCCAGAATTGTACATGTCGATTGAAAAATATTACTTCTCAGCCAACTACAATCCTCCTCTTGCTTTGGTGTCAAACAACTCCTCCTCATCATGAGATTACAACCTTCGTCACCCGACACTTCTTCTTCCTCCTCAACATAAGGTAAATTTGAACATTCTGCCTCCTCACCATCATCCTCCTCAACTTCTGCAACCATGGTTCTCTTCTTCGGCTTCGGACATTCGTTACTCTTATGACCCAACTCCTGACAATTATAGCATTTGAAGACACTGATAGCCTTCGCCTTCTCAGCCTCCTTCACCACTGGCTTTGTAACTGGTTTAGGAACATTAGAACTTCCACCAACACCCCTTGCTTGATTATTAGAGTTAGTAAACACACCACCTCCACGCCTTCCTTGTTTTTCCCAAGCTAACGCTTTCTGATGTGCCTCTGCAACTGATCTAGGATCGAACATATTAACCATATCCTGTATCTGCATTCTCAATCCCCCAATGAATCTAGCAGTCAGCTGTTCTTCTGTCTCCATAATATCGTTTCTGGCAATGAGTTGGTAAAATTCATCAGCATAATCACTAACAGACTTCGTCCCTTGCCTCAGATTCTGCAACCTTTGGTACATAAGTGACTGGTAATTATAAGGTAAGAAAGTAGATCTCATCAACTTCTTCATCTTCTCCCAAGATTCTATCTTTGACTTCCCCATCCGTTCTCGAGTAAGTTTAGTTTGCTGCCACCATGCCAATGCTCTCCCCCTCAGCCTTGTAGCAACTAACTTCACCCTTCTATTCTCCGGCACCTCCTTGAAATCAAAGATTTCCTCCACGTTAGACAACCAATCTAAGAATTCCTCAGCAACCATCCCGCCTTTAAACTCCGGAATCTCCATCTTCATACCCGATTCCCAACGTCGATCATCATCAATAACCCGATACTGACGTTGTCCCTGATCTCTGTCTCTGTAATGAACACTTCCTCTTTCACCGTCAAACTCATCCTCAAAGTCAGGTGTATAGCGTTGTCGATCTCGTCCTCCAACATCTCTAACACCACTTCTACTACCAACATCCCTTCTATCGTGATCATCAACATTCCTCCTACTTCGATTGTCAACACTTCTATGCTCTTGACTTTCTCTTCTCTCTCGTTCCGAATGTGATGAAACTCTACTATTTCCACGGTTTGATTCAGGTGAAATTCTCCTTCTATTCTGACTCATATCAATCATTAATTTCTCCAATTTACCAATGCCTTCATCAAATTTTTCATTAATACGTTGTTCCATAAGTTCAGCTTCTTCTCTACGATACAAAGCTTCAACGTTTTGATGACGATTAGCTCTCCTTGGTGGCATGGTTGTAAACTTCTCAAGACTTCAAAAAATTCAACACAAGACTTCAAACTTTCCACTCAACAAAGCAATCTAAGCTCAACAATACACGGCTATGCTTGTCTCGGCTCACACTAACTCGGCAACGAGTTAACATTTCAAGTAAGGTCGGCTCCCACTTGTCTCGGCCTTGACACCTCACGGCTTGGCTTCACTCTTACTCCAAAACTCTCCAAAAATTGGCGCGCAAACACCAATTCAAAATCCAAACAAAGTCCAACTCCTCGATCCAAAATGAAATGGATCAAACACTCCAAACTTGATACAACTTCAATATGAACACGATGAACTCCTTCCAACTTCAAAAACTTGGCTCCAAGAATCCACTTAGCTATGATTGGCTAAGTATGGCTCTGATACCAAAAAACTGACGCAGCGGATTAATCAAACAAACTTCAATCGATGAAATGTAGCAATCGGTGAGTTGAAGATACCAAAATGCCCAAGTTCGTTGATCCAAAGATTCCGAACTCTAGCTATCTCAAACACGTTGATAGCGCACTATACCGTGTTCAAAGATCTACGATTCTTCGTACGTTGATCTAGCGCACTAGATTCCGTGAATCGGCTTCTTCGATCGTTGAATCGAGCGCACTCGATTAACCGAAAGAGGAGATAGGAGATTACACTCAACTACCAATTGGAATGGAAGCACAAAGCTAACAAAAGAGAGTTTTATTCAAAAATCAACCACCAAAAAATTTACAACACATACGCTATTTATAGAGTTTTCGACCCTTAGGTCGTGACCGACTCATACCTCACGACTCATATAAGTCGTTGCCGACTCATCTAAGTCGCTGCCGACTCAACAGACAAAGCTACCTACTTCAATTACATCACTTCATACGCAACCGTCTCAACACGGCCGACTCATCACAACACAGTATACAGCGACTCAACATATTACATAAACGACTCAACTTATTTACATACTTGACCGACTCAAGTTATTACCGACTCAACAAATTACAACACTGCACCACCGACTCATCTTCATGTCGACCTACGACTCAAAGATACACTGCTTATTTCCTTGCCGACTTATCTTAGGTCGTAGCTCGTTAGCTCAGCGTAACAGTCCTTTTGGTCTATAATTGACTCGGTTCCGATTCAGCTCTTCCACACTTGATTCCTTAAGTCGGTCCCGACTCATGACCGCCTCAAGCTCCTTCCCAGTGTCTCGTTCCTTTTCTTCCTGTATCTCATTGAGTCGTGGACGACCCATACTAAGTCGTAGACGACTCATACTAAGTCGCGGCCGACTCAACTCCGAAGTCCACTTTATTCGACCTATGTCATCTCCCCCTTGTAATCTCTTAAGCCGGAAACGACTCATCACTTTATTGAGTCGTGGACGACTCATCAAGTTACACCATAGGCTCGTATTTTCTGAAATTAAAGATTGCACACTCTCTTCTCTGGTTTTGGCTGCATCATATACACACACGTGTGTGTATGTGTGCACATACATATGAATGATGTTTGGAGGATGTACTATGTGCATTCCTTATTCGAGGAAAATCTGTGAATTGTTATTTATATTTGTATGCAGATGAGAAAGGCAAATTTGATGAGTTGGTTGAGGACAAGGGTGTTAAAGTTTTGATCGATCCAAAAGCTCTTATGCATGTCATTGGGACAAAGATGGATTTTATCGACGATCCATTGAAGTAAGCATTATCTCTTTGATTTAAAAAGTTCAGCTTTCACTAATACTATCATTTATATAAACACCTCGTTTCAGTATCATTTTTTATATGCAAAGTGACTTGCAATTTTCCAGCAGTTGCAAGGCCCTAACATTTGGGTTCCAAGAATATAATTACACCTCAATTCTGTAACATTTCTTTGCCAACGGTATGATATTTAACCATTTTCTTGCTATGTATTGTTTTATACAGGTCTGAGTTTATATTTATTAATCCCAACTCCAAAGGGCAATGTGGTTGTGGTGAATCCTTCATGACTACAAATAGCAATCCAAATGCAAGTAAACCTAGCGGCAGTTCTTAAGTTATGTACATATATGTATGTCTATACATATGCGCACGCACATAATTAATTTTGACCATCATATCATTGTCAGGGATACATTGTTGTTTATAGAAAGAAAACAATAATTTGTTATTATGGTGAATCATACAATTGCACCAACAAGGTGTTTACCTGGCTGGTTTATTCTGCTGGAAATTTTGCATTGAGAATTTGTGCTTTTTTGTATTCCAAATGTGTATTAAGAAATATTGTGATATTTGGCTGAAATGTGTTGAAGACTCGTCCACAGGCATTAGATATGTGTTTGAAGCTAGGTCTGTCAACAGGTTTACCTGGATGGTGCCATATCCGAATTCGAAATCATTTTTGAATATACGTGGATGCTGACGGATATCGGATAATTATCATATCCGTCAACGATCGATAAATTAAGAATTGTACAAGAAAATTTTTAGTTTAACATAAACATTTTTTCATTCCATTAGTTATAAAAGTGTTAAAAATTAACAAATATGATGATAAATAGTTTTAAGCAGTTAATAAGCATTAAGCTAATATAAACTACTAACTTAACAAAATAATAAATTAATATCTTCTGCTGTATCAAAATGCACATAATTTAAACTATAGTTTTGACAAAAACCGGACGGATAATTTTCACTATAATTTTGACAAAAACCGAACGGATGTTTTTGGATGCGGATGTCTTTGTATCCACATTCGTATCCTTTTTTCGAATACGGGATATTTATCCACTTTTCGGATGCGGACGGATTTTAGATTTTTCGGGTATCCATTTACAGTTCTATTTGAAGCTGTGGCCTGTGGATGAAGCTACAGCTACTCATCGTTTTATGCATGCATTCAAAATTGGATTTTATAAAAGTTGAACCGTTCAACTTGAACCTGATTTTTATAAAATTTCGGGATTTAGTGCAATCTACTTGTTCAGATTTTTAATTGGCCCTTTACATACATTCCAGCTACAAGTGCTTTAGTTTTGTTCGCATCTTTAGTTCCCTTCTGGAGCTTTCCCTCGGTTTTTTCTCTTTAATCCTAATCTCTAGCAACAAGCTTTTATTCCACCATGTTCATTTGCTTTCTAGAATCTCCTCTTTCTAGATCCTTTATTTCAATCTTCAGTTTGCTAACCAGCATCTTAATTTCTAATAAGGAAGTCTTTTCAACTGTTTGAATTATTTCTACCCTTTAGGGAAATAGACAGAGAAGAAGGTGTAAAAAAATCTAGTTACATCTATCATTCCGTGATTTACACTAAAAAGTGTCTATCGGCCTAAAAAACACTTATTGTCTCCGAAACTAAATTTTTTTGCAACTTTTTCCTTAAGCCTAAAAACCCCTTCTATCTTTATGTATAAGTATTCTTTACCATTTTGCTGAAAATATCATTCCTTAATTCATGAGACAATTATTATTTATATCAGCTAATATACTATAAAATAAATCCAACGTGAAATTTTCACATAATAAGGTACCGTTAGCTGTCTTGTTTTGCCACGTTACCATTCCTAACGCGTCCGGCGCTGCAACGTTGTGCCGAAAGGGGAGAGATGTGCGTTGGCATCGGACGTGTCCGTCGGTTGCCCCTCCAACAATCACTTCTTCTTTTTCTCTCTTCACCTATTTATTTTCTCCTTCCGCATCTCCAATCCGAAAATTCAAGAATTTACCCGTCAATCTGATTATCCTTTTAGGTATGTTTTTACCTTTTTATGTATATTTTGTTCGTATCTACAACATATGTTTTTATGAAATTTTTTTACTATGTTTTGTCACTTTCAATTTTTAGAATGTCGCATGGTTCATCTGCTTCTGCTTTCTCTCAGTCTATCGCCTTATAGACGTCTATCGTCTTATGGACGCCTTATAAACGCCTATCGTCTTATGGACACCTTATAGACTTTCAACTCATACCCTTGTGCTTTGGATTTTTGTCTAAAAGAAGAGGTTTTGTCCGCTTGTTTTATGCATCGGTGACAAGCGCTTTAGACGAAAGAACGAGTCTCAACTGGTCGGAGACAAAACTCAAGAACAAATAGGACAATCTGAAGCGTAAATGGGTTGACCGGGACAGATTACTATGGTTGGAAGGGTTTGAGATCTGAAGAAAGATTACACTGATGGTCCAGAAGAGTGGTGGAACGTGACTGCTCAAAGATACAAAAGATTCAAAAAACAGTAAGTATTCAAATTTAGATAGTTGGATGAACTTTTTGAAGGCTACACAGGTAAGGGGACATCTGATGGCTTCTAACCCATCCGCTCAGCCTTTATTGTTGCCTATACAGAATATTACTAGCCGGTGACATCGACCCACCTCCAGTTACTCAACTGTTTAGACGTAGTAGACAGCTGAGCATGACAGTTCGAGTAGGCATAATGTATGAAGGTCGATTGTGAATACGAATCGTCTCAACAATGTCGTGCAGCGTTGTTATGCTTTACTAGCTGATATTGCACATATTCAGTGGTGGGAGCTTATACTAATTTTTCGCAACAAAATTACAAACTTGGATATCGTGAAAAATTGTGTGATGAAGAAGCAGGAATTCTAACGTATGTGTTGGATTTGTTGCGTAATCGTCGCCATTAGTTTTGGTCTGTTTCTGCATGTTTTATAAATATTTCTTTATATATTTGAGTTTGAAAATGTTTTAGCTTATTTTAATGAAATTGCACAATTTATTTCTTGTTATTTGCAATTATTTAACACATATTATACAATAAAAAATAATTAATTAACATAAATCAATTAAACAAATTATTTTTCAAATACTATGCTCAAATAATCCTTTCGTATGACCAAACACATTTCATTTTCAACCAATTTTCTTGTTCAAATACCTCGCTCAAATACCGCGCTTGCTTTATAAGGAATGGATCCCATATGCCATCTCTGTGTTGGAATTAACAACCGTCCAACAACATAGGAGGGGAAGTTTGATTCACATGCTTTCTGCACTTACAAATTTAATACCATATTTTCTAATTTCTTTTCGTTGATTGCATAGAATTTTTTTAATAAAAACATACAGATAGCATAAGATTGGAGCGGGAATGAAAAAGGAGGAAATCAACCGGTCCTAAATTCCCCTGTACTGTATGACCAACCAATCAAAACATAGAGTTTTTTTTTTTTACAAATTTTGCAAGAAACTCCTTCATTGGAACATGAAATTTGAGATCAGCTGCCGAATCAAAAGCTCTCTGATGATGGTGCACACTGATAGTAATTCGTTTTTCATAATTTTGACATATATAAGTTCTCAAGTGCAGTCGAACAAGAACATGCAATTACACTGGACGTCCCAATTTTGAATTCAATCATAATACAAACAACATCAAAATTTTGCACCTCGTGTATAGTGTTAACAGCTTTAAATGTGCCCACTTATGCATTTAGTGTTGCAAAATGGCGTCGATTTATATATAATTTCATGGTACAGTTGAATCACTCTCTTTCAATAATTTTCTTTATCTTGGATCACAGAGAGTTGTCGGAAAACGTTCTTTTATGATATAATGGAGTGAGTTTGTGCAAGTTGTGATCACTTGTACAAATCAGAAAAACATCCGAGTTTAATCAAATGAAGCTTGTATTAGTTTTTTTAATTCGAGAAAGTAGAAAAGAAGTTGTATTTAGTGACGAAGTATTGTCGTGTATATATTAGATGGAGGTTTATGTTGGCGGCGACTGTTGAAACGAACAAATACCTTTTGGTCCAACCGCCACAATCGTTTGTTGTTTAGATTCGAATTCAACAAAAACGAGACATAATGTTTTTTGAACAGAGCGCTTACCTTTATTGGAACCGGACCAGACCGCAAAGGAAGAAATATGTGAATTTTAATTTTTTTTACCATTTTAGATCTTTATTGGACCTACGTAGCCTAAGTCCATTTAAAACATTTCTAATTTTATTTTAAATAAAACTAGTAATTTATTTAAATTTATAAATAACGTTTTATATTATTTGTATATATTGTATCGTATACATATATGTGTGTACATACACGTGCAACATGCTAATGTGTACATGGTTTGACATGCCTGTATACAGAAGTTGAGATTTACACAGCAACGGATATGTTAAACCCTCTTGTATACAATTATATCGTCTAAACGTATGTATATGTGCATTCATATTGTATGAAATAACTTATATAAATATATACACTATGAAATATCGATTTTAAATAATATATTTAAAACTATATGTATATGAATATGTATATATGTGTATATATAATAGCGCTCAACAGCACCCCTCACAGCCTTTTAATTTTCACCACACATCCCCATTTAAATAATAGAGTTAGTGGAATGTAAGAGAAAGTACTATTATTTAAATTGAGAGATGTGGTGCAAATCAGGGAGCTAGGAGGGGTGCTGCAAAATAAGATGTTGTAGAGCGCCACTTATATATGTATGTATGTATCTCTATGTGTGTGTATGCATATAAATAATATATATGTGTATATTAGTGTAAATAACGATAATAATTGTATAAATTATACTTCAATACTGCTCTCGGCCTGTACAATATATATATATATATATATATATATATATATATATATATATATATATAAATTTCGGATACATTGAAATATATATATATATATATGCATATAAATAATTATATTTATATGTATATAATGACAATAAATTTTATATATAAATATGCTTCAGCAATATTGCTCTTGGCCTGTGTAATGTATATACATATAAATATACATATACATACATGCGCACACACACACTCTTATATATATATATATATATTATTAACTAATAAAAAAGCATGGAAATTAATAAAAAATAAAATAACATTATTTTTGAAAGTAAAATTTTACGTTAATAATTTGTATAAAATCTTATGTAATTTTTATCATTATAAATATATATAACTATTAATTGCTAAATTATTTTTAAATTGAATTACTAAACCCATTTATAAATATATTGATTTAAATATTATAAATAAAAATTTATTTTTACCGTCGAATATTATTTAAGTATAAATTAAATTTTCTACAAATTATTAATAAATCAATCAAATAATATTATTTTAATTTTTTTCTTTTGATCAATGGCCATGAGCATTATTGTTATTATGCATGAAATATATCTTTATAATATGCATATTAACATACAACCATCAATTATGCGACAATACATCGATATTAAGAATCGTAATAATTCCTTTTAATCAAACATATATGATAATTAACTTTCACCATAGTCAAGAGAGTACACCTTGAAACTATGATAGTTGCTCCTAGAATCTATTTGCAAACTA
Organism: Allium cepa; assembly: GCA_030765085.1. Taxonomy (NCBI): domain Eukaryota; kingdom Viridiplantae; phylum Streptophyta; class Magnoliopsida; order Asparagales; family Amaryllidaceae; genus Allium; species Allium cepa. Next base: position 864,073,333 of record CM060943.1, on the reverse strand, counting down.
GAAGGTGCTAACTCCTAAACCGTTGACCACCAATCAATCGAATGGAAGTGCTTTTGATATGATTTAAACTTGAAAATTTTGGTATTTGGAAATGAGGGAATTTGGCCTCTAAATGGTTGTAGCAAGAGTCAATCTCAAGTCAAAAAATAAACTAGGTACAAGTGGAGTAAACAAAGGAAGTATGGAAGAATAAAAAATGGATCGAATATTCTTTTTCCTATTTACCAATACCTTTTGCTTACTCAAACTACATAGCCATGTACTATATATGGCTGTCCTCACCCTTGTTTAACATATCAAATAAAATTTTATAATTAATATTTCATAAATATTAATTAACTTAATTTAATTTATAAACATTATTAATTGATTAAGGTGGTCAAAGGAGTATTCAATGTTTCAGTTGCGTGACTCTTAAGTGTAAAGTTGGTCAGCGATTAATATTAAACTATTCAAATATTAATTTTCACACATCATATAGCAAGTGGTGTGACATTATCGGCAAATTTATCGCTTGTTTTCTATAAAATCCAATTTTACTTTAAGCATTACCCAGTAGTGACGATTATTTATACCATTTATCTTCATCAAAACTATATCACTTTGAACTCAAGGAATTTGGTACTGGTCAATCTTCCAATATTGTGCATATTCAACTCCATAGTTCAAGCACAAAGTCCTTGGTTCAATAATAACAATTATTATCAACCGAACTACTTTGGCAAGAGACTTTAACTTTGAGTTGACTCCAGTTTACCGTGATACTAACTTTAGATAACTGAGGAGAAGAATCATTTCTTGAATAGTGTTTCACTTCCAATGCTTCAAATCGACCCAACTATATTTGTTAGATGGATGCGAGTTCCATGATTGAACTATAGTCAAGCGGAGCTTCCATATTGAAAATCAACAATATTCTCAAGTCAAGAGAAGTGTGTAATTTTGTTACATCGATATTTTATGTTTATCCTTAGTTATATTAACCAATAGAAAACTATCAAATGAGTCATTTCGTAGTTATCAATCACTATCAGTACGCAATCCCTTGGTGTCCCAACTGTTATGAGTAATACACTGCCTAACATTTAGAGAGCGTTATGTACTCTAGTCTCAACAAATGCATCAATATTTAGTCTTGATACATCTTGACTAGGAATATTTAAAATCGTATGTTTAATTTCATTATGATAAATTACTAATAGTTACAACACATTGTAAATGCTATTATAAAACATATCATTTATTGATTTTCTATTATATATACTTCTAATTAAATTAATTAATTAATTAATATAATACATTATATCAAGTATATAATAAAAAGAAAAGATCTTTTATTTCAAACAAGATTGGTGTTAACAAGAAAACTTGTCAACACCCCAAAGTTGAAAGGTTAATCCGTTAGGTCTCTTTTGATTTGTTGGAGAGAGCTAGGACGAGAATGCCTTCTTTAGATCACCTTTCAAATCGGTCCTTGTTGTGTTATTTCCTTTAAATTGACCTTTGGACTTGGTCGAACGGCTTAAGTTCTCCTCTTTATAGTCCTTTGAGCTTAATAGGGTAGTTGAATTATCCCTTCGAAACAGCCCTTTCGAAGCGGTTGTGGAAGCATAATGGATGGCTCTTAGGTTCATGGGTATGATTTGTTCTGAACGGTTTCGACTTTGTTGAAGGCTACGAATCTTAGGCGACTTGAGTTTGAACTTGGAATTAAACGTAAAATTGGCTTGAGTCAAGGTTTTGATCCACTAGAAGGTAGAGGTCCAGTGAAAGGAGGCCTGGAGTAAATGACTGGTAATTACTTGAAATTGCTGGGGTTTTGATCAGGTCGGAAGATGTCTTTCGATGGAAGCGATACCTGGAAAACAACATTAGAACTAATAAAAGCTTTCGAAACAACAAAGTATCAAGAATATTGAAGTCTCCCCTTTATTAACTCAACGAACCCTTTATTGATCAATTTTCCCTAATTTGATTTACAAATTAGGGTTTACAACTTTGTAGAATTAAGAAAAAACAAGTGCAGATTGATTGAGTTCGGATCCCCTAAACTAGATCCCTTGGGTCTCATTTATAGATGCGAGTTAGCATCTTTCGACCTAGTGCTTTCAATCCGGTCAAAAGGTGGCTTTAGATGCCTTCTGATTCCTTTGGCACTTGTGCTCCCCTCCGCAATGCTTTCGAATGGGCTCAAACGCCTCTGTCTTCATCGAAAGAGGCGGTTGCGCCTTCTCTTCTCTATGCTGCTTTGTATGAGCTTTCGGTTCTGTCGATGGGTTGTTTCTAGGGGCTTTGAAGGTATTGAAATGGTGATGGTTTCGACACCGTAATAGCTTCTAGTCTTTTGCTTATGACTTGAGCGGAACCTTACCTGGATATTAATAGCTTCGTCCGGTTCAAACGGCTTGGTTTGGCTTTCGAAAGAGATGTTCCGATCATGGTGTGTTTCTGAGTGATTTGAGTGAAGGCGAAACCTTTGGTCTCAAAAGGTTTGGAGGTTATATGAAAGGTTGTTATGCATTGGCTTTGGAAGCTACTTCTTTAACTCCTTTGAAAGGTCTTCATGCCTGTGGAAGCACCTGCTTCGAAAGGTGTTTATTGAAGTGGAAGCGAGCTTTAAACACTTTTTACCTCTTTGGAAAGTTTTGATACTTCTAGTATTTGGTTGTTGCATCCCTTCAACTCATTCGAAAGGTTTTGCTGGTGTTTTTCTCTCTTGTTCTTCTTTGCCTTCTATTCAATAGGATTTCAACATGGTCGAAAGGGTATTTGGGATAACATTTGCCCCACCCCCCATTATGAAGGGATGCCTTTGATATTTCAAGTTAACCATCTCGAAGCCTTTAATATTTTCCATCTTTTCGTATTCCCTCGTGAATCTGGGCCGCTTATTTAAATCCAATCGAATGGCCTACCGCCTTTGCTGACTTTTCTTATAAAACCACATTCTTTTCTTCTTTTCTCTTACTCATTTTCAATTGAAATAAACTTCGAGCAAGAGTAAAAATATTTCAAACCCTTAAATCATGTTAATCTCAAACAAATAATAATACATATCTAAATTAAGTTGTATCTCATTTATCGAATCTTTCTATCTTGCACTGAATTTCCATCTCTCAAACCTTTACAGTCGGGATCTTGATTCTCTTTGTTTTGATTTAGCTGAAATCATTTAAGTTTTTAATTTTCCGAGAGTGTTCTTTGATTCAATTTCATGATTCGATTTACTTTTCTTGTTAATTTTCATTTTAAACCCATATGATCTAGATTTTATTATTATTTGTGTTTTTTAGTGAATTCGAATGTTTATCTCAAAGATTTCAAAATTTCAATAATTGATTCACCTTTAAATTCATTTGTTTAATGGTTTTCAAAATTTTTGGGTTGAAATCTGATTTGGGAAAGAAGGAATCTTTGATTAACTTCGTCCAGAAGTTTTGAGATGTACTAATCAAAAATTGGCACTAGACTTTTACTTTTCTACCCCTTCGAAAGTGATTAAGGCGACATTTTCTTGTTTTGTTACTTATCCCCTTTAAATGGGGTCAAAAGGTAAGCTAGCTCTTATATAATTGGCCTTGCCGAAAGATAGTTTAGTTCATGCGAAACTGACCTCTTTGAAGGAAATTTTGTGCTTTCGACCCTAATACCTTTCGAAAATGTTGGTTATTGCTTCATAGCTCACATTTTCGAAAGCATAAGTTCTATCACATGGGTTTCACAACCATTCATGTAAACTTACTTTAAATTTGTTTTAAGTTGGAGGCATATATGTTTTATAAATCGAGTCAAAGAAAGCATACTATGTATATGTTGCAAATTTAATAAAACTTTTCGATTTACTCTAAACCTGTAGTTTCGATTGAAATTTAGTTGTTGGTATGCTTTTGGAACCATGCATTCCTTTCGATTCTATCAAAACCTTATTAACTAACGGGTCAAAACCTCCTATAATCATCTTTCTCCAATATTATCGAAATTATTCCAAGTTCTTTTATTCTTTTAACAATACGACCTCAACTTAAAACCTTTCGACTTCATTAGTAAATGAGGTTTCGACAGCATTCATATTCCCCTGGAAAAGCTAAGATTGTAGGTTTCAATAGTGTCGAAGGATCTTTTCTTTTATTTATTGAATATTGGAAGCGTATGTTTTTTTTTAAAATTTTATGAAGGTTTTAACTATTCCCTTCTAAGAACAAAGCTCCTATTGAGCTTTCGACACTATTGTAAAGTGTTGGTTGGACATACGCTTCAGCGTTTCCTTTCGACCCTGTCGAAAGCTCAATTGACCGTTATACTTAGGCTTTCGACATTGGTGAAGTATGTTTGTTAAGTATTAACCCCATTCCCCTTTTGACTCTGTCGAAAGCCCAGTAAATTTCATTTTTTAACTTTAACATTCTTTCAAGAATTTGAAGTTTTATATTTTGTTTGATGTTAAAATTGTTGTGATAGGTTTTTAGTAATCCTTGAAAGAATCTTAATTTCATAACAAACTATAGTTTCTAATCGAAACGTTTTGTCACCTAGCAGAATCATGAGGTTGAAGCTACTTCCAAGCGCTCCTTGATATCCATTCAAGATGAAGTGGATGCGATCCTTAATGACTTCGAGATTTCAGGAGTGGAATCCATTCCTCCTATCAAAAATGACACTATCAATAGCCTTCCTGAAGGGTTCTTCGCTTACACCGCAATCCACATCTGGCACGGTGGATTCCTTTCGTTTCCAGACTTCCTGTCCATGTTATTAACTAATCTTGGAATTGCTCCGATTCAGTTATCTCCTAACATATGAACTTATCTTTTATCTTTGGAGTTGATGGCATTGGAGACTGACATTCCCTCTTTGAAGCTAAAGTACTGAATCATCTCGTCTGGTTAGTTAAGCTCAAACCTTAACAGCCAAATCTTTAGGGAAAATCCTCCTAAGAAATTGATATCTGAAGGGGTGAACAAGTTTAGAGACTAGGAGAATCAGTTCTTCTTTGTTAGATGCTTCCCAAACATTAGTAGGACTTTCTTTACTCCACTTAAGCTCACATTTCATTGTTTTCCTTCTATCAAGTTACTTTTCTTTGCTGATCTATGCTTTTTGTCAGGTGCTTCTGCTAAAGGACTAAATGAGTAGGATAAGAGGCAGTAGAGTCCTTAATTGCAGCTTCAAGAAAAATTGGGAATAGATTAACGCCGCTGAACACCAAATTTTTGGATGCACCCTCTCTTTTTCCAACTGGTCAAAGGATTCTCGGCCAACCCCCTTTTGTCCAACAAACGTCCCGAGGCAAACGCTTCCTTTCTTTGGGAGATCCTATAAATTTCTCCCTGATTTCACCTATTTGCTCTAACTACTCCGGTAAGTTATAAACTTTGTATTTATTTTCTATTACTTTGTTGTTTTTCAAATTATTCTGCTGACTTATAATCTGTTTGAATTCTCTTCAGCTTCTCCTCAGGTGGAAAAATCCATCAGCGGTCATGCTCCTCTCTCTTCAAATTCTGGTGCGCCATCCTTTTCTCAGGCCATTTCCAGGTCAAAGATGGCTGCTAAAAAATAGTAATTAAAACTTCTATAGTGGAACCATGCCCAAAGAGATTTAAAGTGGTTGAAGTTCCTAATTCTCTCATAATGGACGAAGAGGAGTTTGCTAATATTGGAGAATCTCTAGAAAGTCCGGCCATTGACGCTCCTCGTGACCTTCCTAAGGAAACTTATACTAAGATTGATCCTCTCTCTCGCATCGTGGTTTCTAGCTCTCCGAGCGTGATTGAGAAGATGCGAAAGGCCTTAGGAACTTCGACCCTTATTCAAGTGCTAAATCTTCCAGGACCATCCTCTTCTATACGTTCGAATAAATTCGAAAAAATGATCTGTTCTATTTTAAACTCTTCGTCATTCACTTCACTTCAGCCACCGTCCTCCATTTCTGATTTGGAGGGTCTATATCGATCCCTTCTTGAACAACAACTCTTGGTATGTTTCACGTCACTTAACCTTATTATCTCTATTTTTCTTTAAGCCTTTTAACTTATGTTGTATTTTTCTTTCAAGATTTCCAAAAGATGGTTCTCCCCACACAAAAATATGTCCAAATCTTCTATCGAAACATCTAAACTTCAAGAGGAAATTGCTGCCTTGAACAATCAATTTTCCTCCTTATCTGCGGAGAAGAGCGAGAATGAAATTGAATTGGAGCGATTGAGGGCTTCTCTTGCCCAATCAGAATCTATTATCTTGGAGGGGAGGAAGGCTCGCCAACTTCTTGCCGACGTGAACTTAGAATTGTCAATGCCTCTGAAAGAGTCTGAAGAGGAAAAAGGATGGATGGTAGCTAAATAATCCTTATTATAGGAAAAGATGAAAAAGTACCAAGCCACTCTAAAACTGGCCATTTGCACCATTTCTGATGCAAAGTAGCGAGTATCGTAATTCCTTGACTCATCTCTTGAAGACATTATTATGAATTCCTTTGATGACGCTTTAATGCTCGCCTATGCTAATAATGTCAATAAATGATTAGATTTGAGCTTCCCCTCGCTTGACCCTACGCTTGTTGATAGGGTCATGGATAGAATAAAAAAGATGGAGCAGGGGATTGAAGTTATTGAGAGGGAGGAAATCAGTTCTTCCAAAATTATTTCCTTTGAAGTTCCTTCCTTCGAAGTCGAATCTAACTCCGAAGAAGAAGATGACAAAGATGAGGTCATCGAAGAGGAGGGGGAAGATAACGATGATGATTATGATGATGATAACGATGATTATGGGGATGATACATCAACGGCAGGCAAGGATCAGGTGGCAACGAGCGTAGCCATACTAAAGCTTCTGAAAAAGACGAGGATGATAATACAAAGTCCTATGTAAAAGATTTCTTCCCGCATGAAGAGATTCCGCCTAAGTCTCTTGCACCTTTCGGCCTACAAAAAGAGCCTACTTTTATTGATGTTGAAGTGCCAAAAGAAAAAGAGCATGTTTCCCGAGCATTAGTCCCGGTATCTCACATATGGGATTCTTTGTTTAAACAACTTTCATTTCGAAGATAATAATAGTGTAAATCTTTTATTTTGATAAGGAAGAAGTCTATCCATCCCTATGAACCAAGATTTAAAGAAAACAAGCGGAGATAAATAGTTTATATAGGGAGTTAGACAAACAATTAAAGGAGCACAACAATTTTTTTGATAAATATCATAGACTCAATAGAAGTGCACCAGTGTTAGCTTATTTTAAGCATCAAGAAGCTACCCCATGGTTGAGGAGAGTGCGCCTTCGATATGACGCTCTTTTGAAGGAAAACTGGGAATTGATTACCCTCTTCCGGATGTTGATCTAGGAGAGAGACATTTTAGTTAATTTCTTATACAAGGCCTATTGTAGACAACTGTGACGACCCGTAAATCCGTATCCTTTGAATCGACAATAATCCACTCATGTCCGACCCAAAAAAGCACCAACTGACGGAAAGTCAAGAGAAAGAAAAGAAGAGAGAAGAAGAGAAGAAGAGAAGAAAGAGAGAAGATAGAACCAAGCAGAACAATACAGAATCTCACATCGCAGCGGAAGACATATAATATCATATCAATGATCTTTACAAAAAAGAAACTGTATACACATACATTAATCAGAGTCAACAATCAATCAATAGTTACTATCCTGGACAATTATAATAAACTATTCTCACAATTGCCGATAATATAAACAACAATGCACAACGGATAATCAAAATAGATACATGTATACGAAATGAAGATCTCCAGCTCTCCTGCTGAAGCTCCAAAAGCACCAAATCTGAACCTGTAAATATACGCGGTCTGACCCGAGCATTGAAAGGGAAGAACTCCTGGATCAGTCTGGTAAACCAGCGTGAGAAACACACTCAACTGAATTTATTAAATTACCAAACTTTTCCTTTATTAAAACAAAAGTATCTCATAAGACAAGTCCACACATAAACACAGACATGTTTTTACCTTACGATAACTAAAATATTTCTTTCATATTAAATCCTCTTATATTATGCTAGTGTCTAGTATATACGAATAATATCAATCATAGTCGAAATGGTTACCCATATAGCATTTCAAGGCTATTCATTACGCCTTGAAAAACAAAATCGTAAGTCGTAGTGGAGTTTGGATTTCCATACAAATGACCAGGTGAAGGGACTACCTTCCGGAAGTACATCTCTAGAACTAATGTACCGAGGACCATCTCTACAATACAAGACCGACTCACCTCTATAACTAGATGGTACCGAATATATCATCCTCCGGTCGTTACCGACCTTTACCGAGGGCCCTCTAGCATACAAACCACAATAATCAGATACACGATGTCATAACATGTAAAGATACATCTAGAAGAGGATGATCATATCCTACTTGGGAATGACCCACTTAGCCTTGCCACTTCTAACCCTGTTTTGGTCATTTCCGGTTGATGAGGCCCGAGGTAACAATTACCTTTCACAATCACATATCACATCACTTTGAATGCCACACAGTCATTTCCATTGACTACTAATTGCCTTCAACAAAAATACAATCCTTAAGCTCATACGTTTCAAGGAGGGTGTTACGCTAAGAGAAGTTGCCTTCTCCGCCACCACTGATGTACGCTTGTAAAAACCAATATACGTAATCTATAGAAATGCAATGTCAGACGATATTCATACAAGTTGTCCAGAAACAGGGCAAACGGAAGGAACATTCCTACCACATCCTGTCGGAAAATCCCTAAGATTAGTAGCGAATAGTCCTTGCATTGGATTTTTCATAATGAAGAGACCACTACTACTGGATGTATATTGGGATTTTAACCCCAAACGACCAACAAGGACTCCCTAGCTATGAAAATACGAAATAACAATATCATCAATAAGCAACCTACATAATCGTCGCATATACGTTGGTCCGAAGTGGTTTTCAGATAAATCTGATCCCGGTCTCTTCGCACCAGCAATGCAAAAGCTTTCTCAACCTCACACAGAAACTAAGTCTCGTAGACTTATCACGTCACCAACTTTCAACTTGCTATCCTTTGGGCCAAGAAGGAAGCTCGATAGATTGGAGTAGTACTCCGCATTACATGAATCAACATCCTCAACACAAACGATAATCAAGCCTACAAAGAAGGCTACGTACTAAGTGTAGGACTAAATAGTTCCAACATCAAGTCGAGGAACTAAAATTTGGCTAAGTTTGATAGTCGATTATTTAACTACCAAAATAAACAAACAAATATTTAGCACCATATGCAATCACTAGGCTCTTTTAATTAATCTTTTGTTAATTAAACCATTTGTCGAATATCCACTTCAAATTATCTTTCAAAAGATATATTCTCAAAATCATTTCAATATCTCAACATTGGAAAACATTTCCATATACTTATTTAATAATAAGTAATTCACAAATCTATCTATTTTTAGTACTTAGAAAATATTGCATATACTTAAATCAGGATTAAGTATATATTTATTCTTTAAGTAAAACATTCTCTTTAAACACATTTATTTGGGTCAAAACGAATGTTGTGTAAAATATCGTTACGACAACCCAAAAGGGATTTGAAAATTAGATAGATATATAAATCCCAATACTATACAAAAATATTTCCTTTTGAAAATCATTTACTATAACAACATTGTTATAGCCCATCATTTCCTTACTTCTCGAAAACGTCTATTTCAACAATGAATGTTGAAATCTATGTATTCGATACTCAACACATTTTAAAATATCTTTAAACCATTTAACTTCATTTAAAAGATCACTTCCCAAAAAAATTTATTTTATTTAATATATTATTCACCGTCCAAAATCGTGAATATAAATCGTTTACCAAATTAAAGCTTCTGCACATATAATTCAAGAATTATCCATTGTCCAAAATCATGGATATAAATCTCTAACCAAATTCAACACTTTTACATATTTAATTAAAGGATTATCCACTGTCCAAAATCGTGGATATATCTCTTTCAATAAGCTTTCATATTTACATATCAAATTCAATTGATTTCGATTTTTATAAAACAATGTTTATAAATTCCATTTTCTATCATTTATTTGCCAAAATCCAAATTATAAGTTAAATACGTATAAATATTTTATTTACAAAATCATTCTTTTTATAACTTCACAAATTATAAATCTTATTCACTTATAAGGTTCATTTGTACTTCACTTATAAAACTTGTTTTATAATTCTAATATTTTAATTTGTAAAATATCAATATTATAAATATTCTATATAAACCATTTACAATAAATCAAAAATCTCAATTTAACTTAATTTGAAAATTAATCAACTTCATATTTCAAAAATAACATTCTGATTATATTTCCCAAAAATTATAATTTTTATAACATAAAAATTATAACATTTATTTATTTAAAATAAATTCATTCTTTAACAATTAAAAATTAATAAAATATCTATTTTCAAAATCACTTGAAAATCCTTTTTCAATTTAAAATAATCACTTTAACATTTTTATTTTTCCAAAAATAGGCCTAATGCTGCAACAACACTAAATACATCGATCACGGCAACCAAAATATCATAAATCACATGATGACAGAATATATAATAATATTTGTAAATAAATCGATACTGTTGAGGAATCCAGTTTGATCCATCCAACCTGTTGTAACAACCCTAAATTTTGCCTATATATTTTAAATTTGAATTTATTTTATTTTTATTATTTTAAATTTATTTTATTTCAAACATTTTATTTTTTAAATATAAATGTTGATTTTTATGTGAATTATAGTTTCAAACTTGTATAAATTGAATATTTTACTTAAAAGTGAATTTCTGGTCAAACTGGTCAAACTTTGACTTTTAAACTTCAAACTCAAAATTATTTAAAATATTAATTTTTTTATGAAAATAGATGAAATAACTTGAATGCTGCTTTTCGTTTCATTGAAAACGGATTTAAATTCTGAAAGTTATACTGTTTTCAATATTGTGTGTATATTAAGTTATTTAACAATATTCTTTGTTTTAATGTATATAAATGATATTTTACTTGATATATCTTATCCCAATTTGTATATTATTGTTATTGTATGTATATTTTTATATTATAATAATTTTAAAATGAAGTAAACAATTTTTCAAAGTCAATGGTGATTTAGTTGTAATTTTTGGACACCGTTTTGGATTTTTAAGCAATTTCTTTAAATTTAATTTTTTATATGTGTTAATATGTTATTTTAAGTATATTTTGTCTTTTAAATATTTTAAAGTGATGTTTGAATTTTTTCAAAGCTTATTGAATTTATTTCCAAATTTTAAAGCCTAGTTTCCATTTTTCTGCTATTTTCTTTATTTAAATTATATTTAATTAAAATTTATATATTTATTTGTGAATGCATTTTTACTTTTATGTTGTTATCTTTTTTATAAATATTTTTACTAGTCCATATAAATTTTCCAAAGTTCATTCTGTTTATTTTCCATTTTTCTAGACTAGTTTGCAATTTTGTGCTATTTTCTTATTTTAGCCTTATATAATTAATAAACATATATATATATATATATATATATATATATATCTTATATTTTTGTTATATTTTCGAAATTTTGACTGGAATCATTATTATTTTCAGTAATATAAACTTATATGAATAAATTAAGGAAATACCAAAGGTTTTAAAAGCTTTTGAAACGTAAGTCTTTTCTTTTACCGTTTCCTCATTTACTCTTTGGCAGTTTTTATTTATTTATTAGCCTTTACTTCTTTTGGCTGTATATTACTTTGTTTCGCCGTGTATTCCAGTATTCATTCACTATAAAAAAAAATTCACTTCTCATTCATTCACGGCTAGGAGAGAAAAATTGGGTAAAGGCCTAATCTTTTTGCACTTTTTCTTCTATTTTTTCCATACTTTTGTCTTGTTTCTTTCTTCTATTTGCATGGCCTCCTCACTATTGCCATGGCCACCACTCTCTACATATATTCCCTTCCATCATCACCACCTATACTACAGTTCATGACTATATCCGAGCCAACCATGGTGACAAAACCCCTCAAAATCCAACCTATGCCTTGAAAACATGCTAGTTTGAGCCTTGTTGCTTCACCACTTCATTTTCCACCACCACCACCACCTATAGCCGCCACCACCACCTCTGACCAGACCACCACACACCACCCCAACATCATTCCAGATCTGGACTTGAATGGCCAAGCCAAACCACTCCAAGGCCGAGCCCTTTTGTTGACCAAAACATGTTATTTTGCCTTAAACCCTTAACATTCTCAAGTTGTAACCCCTCCACCTTCAATGCCTTGTAGCCGTGCATTTTTGTGTTCATACCTGAGCCATGCTATGTCCAAACCTGATCCAAATACACCCCTAGGCCATGCAAAACAATAATAGAAAGCAAGGCAAAAGATCGTGTGTTCATATTGCTTTTTATTTCAAAGTTATTTCAATTCAATCGGGCATTGAATCTATGTTTATGTTTGGTTTTGTTTATGGGTTGTGACAAGATCATTGAGCTTGGTTCTCTTCCCACTTGGATCTATTGTTGTGTCATCTTGCCTTTTGGAATTCGTTTATGTCGTTTGTATTGCAATCTCCAGCTAAAAAGGTGAGTAAAGCTCACACGACATTTATACTTATGCAGTTGTGAAACAACAACAACTGAATGTGTAGAAAAAATACGTGATGTTATAACTGCCTGTGATTAATTATATATGATGTTAAACCTGTTAAATTTCATATCATCTGTTATTATATGTTGTTACCGTTCATTTTTATATGTGTTTATCACACTGCAAGTTCCCTGTAGATTAGAAATCACTATGGATTGAAATGATACATATCCGAACGGACTTTAGAATAGGGAAAAATCATTATGGGCTGAAATGATAAGCCTGAACGGTTTTTATTTATTTTATTTAACTTGGGATTGCGGGTTTGAAATGATAGAATCCGGATTTTTCTTTTTGAACTGCAGATTGAAATGATACATATCCGTATCACTTGACATAGGTTAGAAAAATATATACAGACCCGTGGTTATTTTATAAAGTATTTTGGATATTTTTAAGCATTTTAAAATATAAATTTATGAAATTTGATTTAAATAAATGTTTAAATGTTTTGAAATAAAGAAAATTATGATTTTTTTCTATGAGTTAAAAATGTAATTAATGAATGGTTAAATTGGATTATTAAATATAACTTAAGTTTGGAAATTTGGAATTTTGGTTAAAAACGATATTTAAGTTATATGAATAAAATGGAAATTTAATTTTATTGGAAATTGGTAAATATGATAATTTGATTAAATTTGAATTTAAGTGATTTATTAAAGTATTATTGATTTTCTATGAATTTAAGTGGTTAAATAAATGAATGCTTAAAAAGTGAAATTTGAAAATACAACCTGATTTGGAAATGTGGAATTTGGTTTTGTTTAAAGTTTTAAGTTAATTAAATAAATTGGGAATTTAGTTTAATTTGTGAAATGATAATTTGGAAATGTAAACATTAATAAAGTGTTAAATGTAAAAATAGGAAGTTTACACTTGAATTTATTAAGTGGATTTGTGAAATTTGATTTAATTATAAAATGTTGCTTTATAAAAATCATTAATTAAAAGAGTATTTAATGAACATCTTTGAATGTTAAAATATGATTTTTATAATGTTTAAATGGTTTAAATTGAAATGTTTTCAAGTATAACTTTCAGCATCATTTTCTGAATGTTGTAAAGGTTGAAATTTTCAATGTTTATGGTTTTAACTTAGTAAATGAACTCATAATGTTTTAAAACATTGGAAATTGAATACTTGATTTGAAAGTATATAAACTTAAATTTTAAATGGTTTAAATGAATTATTTTGATTAAAATATAAGCTATAAAGAAGGTGATTTGGGATGATAATAAATGAATGATATCTTCGAATTTAAAGGGTATTTAAAGTTGAATATTTGGATTTGAACTTATATGATGATTTGAAACTGAAGCTTTGGAAAGATATGATATTTTGATATATATTAAATGTTTTGAAGTGAAGCTTTGGAAAGATATGATATTTTGATATAAAAAAAACATTTTGGAATGAAGTTTTGAAAGATATGATATTTTATATTAAAATGATTTGAAAGGAGTTTTGAAAGGATGTGATAATTTAATATATTGAAATGGTTAGAAATGACTTGATATTTATTTTGATAATATTTTGAAAGATATGGTATGCTGATTTATTGAAATGGTTTTGGAAATGATTTAATCTTTATTTTGATAAAGATTCCGATTGAAAGGGATACTTTATTTTGAAGTATGAAATATTGTTTTAAAAGTTATAACCACGGGTTATAACAACGATTGGTTGTTAAAGAGACCGGGATCGGATATTGTCTTATAGCCGGCCAATACCGAAAACCACTTTAACAACTGTGTACGTGGTGGAGATTCCAGAATGAAGTAGGATGGTGGTGACGTTCTCGAGGTATATTACGTGGACCCGACTCCCGTGAGTTGGCATAAGGTGGCTAAAACAGGGGCGATTGACGGACTAATAATGTAGCACCTTTGATCGGACGCACTTCTTCGTATGCCATTCTATTACTTTGTGATTGTTTGATGCGCACCTTTGATACGTGAGTGTTGTTCGGGGTGGGCGGTAGCTGTGCGCTACGCGTTACCACCGGCCCGGAAGCGTAATTGGTATATCTAGCCTGGCATTTCCTAGTTGTGCCGTGTCACCTACCATAGCGAGCCTTATACGATTTTGGTTTTGTACCATACCTATGGAGTGCCCTCTGACGACGCCCGTTCCGGGGGAGATTACGGTACTGTATAGACTATGAGAATATAATATGTGTTAAGGTGGAAAACAACCTTAACTCTATTTAAAAGTAAGTTTATTTTACTAATAGACACTATTATAATAACGAAGTATTACTACGTAATAAATAGTTTAACGGATCCTTAGAGGATAGGCGGTCCCAAGCATCCTTTAAGTTATTTGTACTTTTACTACAGTTCACTTGAGTTGGTTTACATTGTATAAGTATGTATGTCCTGACTCGAGTGTTTGTATTTTTATTTACGCTGGGTCAGCCTGAGTTGTTCAAAGATTTGGATTTCCACTTTCTGGAGATTGGAATCGCTGGAGATTATCTACTTGTCAAGTTTTATCTTTTGCAGTTTGTTGTTCCTTTCAGCTCTTGTATTAGTAGACTTCTATATAGTGAGACTTCCCTTGTACTTTATTTCTTCTGTTGTATTTTATGTAACTCTGATATTTTATATAGTAGCTTCATGAACTACTATTTCTTTTACATCCGCTGCATTATTACTACTCTGTGTCTGCGAATCTGTGATTTTATTAACTGTATATTCTGAGATTTGCCAAATTTTTATCTACAACGCGGTATTTTGAGCAATTCAATTCCGACATGAGTGTCTACCTATACACTTATAATGGATGCGAATGGTTGAAAATATACGGTCGTTACACCTGTCACCTGCAACAAATATACATATTAGAATATGTGTACAATGTCTGCTTCTAGGCAGACACGTGTACAAAGGGTCATCCGCTCATATACGGGAACGTATAGAGTCATCTACTCCACTAGGCAGGTATATGTCCAAATATCAATCAATATGCAGATAATATATCATATATCATCCAAAAGATCATCAACCATCATAAATAACATTATTTCTCACTTATATATAAATATCAGTGAGTCAGAAAGAGTGAGTTACACTCACATTGCTTTCAATAGCAGTCGCAGTGTTTTATTCTGAATAAAATTAAACAGCCGTTTAATTTTATTCAGAATAATCACTAGCTCAAATAAATCCCAATCTAGCTCCATAATGTAGTCCTTGTCAATACGGTTCCAAAGCAATTTGTTTCGTCAAAAACGGGCCTCGTATGACAAAGTTATGATTTTACAAAGCTTATACGAATTTATAATATATAAATTTCAATTTTCAATTTTTATTTTTACCCGAGAATTCATCTCGGCCATAGATTTTTCTTAGCTCTAGATCTAGCCGACCGACTCTATTTCTTCTCCCCCTCGGTTGTTTCTATCGTGAAGAAACCCAAAGGTCGCCACAAACCCTAGTTCGACGCGCCATCTACAACGATCGAGTCGTCAATCAGGCACCACCGGTGCCTCCGCCTTCACGTGCGCCACCCATGGCCATAACCGTGTGAAGCTTGTCCCCTCCCTTATGTTGAAAAACATGTACGAGTGGTGTGCGTTCAAATGAAAATTGCCTCCAATCCATCTCTTCTTTGTCGATCATAACCGTTGAATTGGAAGTTCACGACGTTGTCTACAGCTTTGTAGTTGAAGCTGTTTGCTAATTGTCAATGGATCGTGAGATATTAGAGGAGAAACGAGGATGATTTCTGACCATAGAAATAAGAATGGCAGCCAGCGCTAACCCTAGTTGGGTTTTATGAAAGTAGAATAAAATGTTGGCCTTTTATAGAAAATATGCGCGCACTACTCATCCGAAAATATTTCGAACTCGAAACGAAGCATGTCGTCTGGCGTTTATAATGTTTTACCCCTATTCCGAATGCAATGGAATATATATCGGAAGCCAATTCGATCGTATTTGGAAGATAGGTTTTCGAATCGACTAATTTAAATTTAAAATTCACTTAAACGAATTTCTATGCGTTTTAGCTTGCCCTGGACAAACCGTAAATCCGATTGACACAAAATTTGAAATCTTACAATAATATAACATTACGGATCCAATAAAACTGGTTTCGTTGAAATCCGAGACAGTTTGAAAAATGACTCTTTTTACTCGTTAATTAAATATTAAAATATTCAATTTCTACTGTTTAACTTTTAATTCAATTTTGAAAGTTCTCTAACATCATCTAAATTCAACTAGAATTTATTACAACTTTATAAATCATTTTTAATCACATTAAATCCAAATTCCAATTATTTCTGAAATTTCAAATATTAAATTAACAATTTAATTACCAAATAAATCCTTATATTCAAAATATAAGTTATTCATCTTATAAACTTTACTTGTGAATATTTAAAATCAATTAAATATATGAATTTCAAATGACAGAAATTCTGGATCGTTACAACAACCGATCGTTGATTTCTCATATTTAGGTGATTTTAGTGGGAGCTTACTTAGGCGTTTAGGCAAAAAAAATACTTGGATGAATTCGGGTCTGACTTGCATACCGGGGCATGTTGGAACTTGCCTTGAGTTAGATCGATTCCCTAGGACCTTCCTTCTAAAAAACTCAAGTTTATAAGGACAAATTTGTTTCAGAATTATTTACTAAGTCAATTTTATATGAATCGGATGAATGCTTGTGAATACGTAATAACGTTGATTTGTAAATATTTGTTTTAGTCTTCTTTTTATACTTAGCCGTATTTTATCATTTTATCATAGAGAGAATGTTCCTCAGGCAATCTTATCTCTAGTGATTACCTATGTGACGACCCGGAATTTTTAGGCATTTGAAATTGGAATATTTAATTAATTTTTAAAATTTGCAAGATAGTTTAACTTGGATTTCAAATATCAGTTTGAATTTGGTGATTGAATTTATTGAATTTAATAATTTGAATTTGGGTAAATTATTGAATTTTCAGTTTTAAGCCTGTTAAAAATAATTTGAAGGCTTATAAAATTTATAATGATGATACTGAAGATAATAGGATGGTTAAAATCTAATTTAAAGGTGGTTTGTTCAGTTTTTGAATTTACATCGTTTAAATTGATATTTAAAAATAACCTTTCGAGGGACAGTCTCAGATTTCAACGAAACTAGTTCCATTAGATCCATAATATTGTATTATTATCGGATATCAATTTTTGTAGCATTTAGGTTGTGTAGCACACGGTAAGTAAACGCGCTGAAATTTATATCGAAAATTTAATATAATAACTGGGTCCAAAGAGCTACCTTCTCCGTACGACCGAATTAGGACTCGAAACCTTTTCCATTGTGTTCGGAATAGGGGTTTAACATTATAAATGCCCAACGGCATGCCTCGGTAGGATGTTGAGATTTTGAGTTGCATTTATCCAGTCGATTTAAATTTAAATTTAAATAAAATACACATGTACTGTTTGACCAGTCAAAATCCCTTCACATCAAAAACTTTTCCTTCTTTTCAGGATACTATAGCTGGTTAATTCAATTACGTTACCATCTAATCCTGTCTCCTCTTTGAGATCAGGCAAAAAGAGAAAATAAAAAAATATAATAACAAGCCGATGAAACAGAATAAAGAGCGAATGGAAAACTTCAATAGAATGGCGAAAATTATAATCGAAACCAGAAAGCAAACATCCCTCTCTACTTAAATCAGATCGAAAAAAAGAGAAATATTTCATCTCGTTTAATCGAAGGGCGGCCAAATAACGTTCTTCATTCGTGAGAAACAGTCTCGATTTGGGCCTGGTAATGGCATCGAGGGGTTGAAGGGGATCATGACCTTGTCGTGAGGTTTTCTCGAGCATACGACTTCGAATGGAGGGATGAATGGGCGAGGAGGCGACTGCGAGTGAGGGGCACATGCACACATTTGTCGAGACTGTGGAGGGAGGACGCTATGGAGGGTCGAGGAGTTTTCGAGGGTGGCAGCGTTGGTCGGGGTGGAGGCTACTTCGATTTCAAGAGGGCAACAGTGGATCGCGTTGATTGGGGTTTTGGTCATGGATTGGTTGCGGTGGCGTGTGAGCGTTGGTCAACTCGCTGGTGCTCGCTAAGTTGAAGGTATAGTACTTCACTCTTCTTCTTTTTTTCTGCTGGTAAGTTAGGTCTGTAAAAATAATATTAATAATAACAATAAAGTAATATTTCAGGAATAAAACTATTTCTGTTTTAATATATATACATGAAAGAGATTTTTATTTTGGAATTTAATGAATATATGTTTTTGCAGAAATACATATACAGATTGAATTTTGAATAAAAGGTAATAATAATAATATAGATATATACATTTTTAACTTGCTAGTTATTTTAAATAATGAATTAGGGTAGATCTGTAGTTTAATTCTAAAGGAAATGAACTTGTTTAAAAATATATATACGATTTTAAAATGTTATAGAATTTTATAAAAATAGATTTAAAATCTGTATAGGTTATTTTATCAGTATTTTTGTAGTTTCAAAGGGAAATTAAAGAAATTCATAAAATTTAATTATTAGTTGATTTATTTATTTAATGGTAATAAATTGTTCGATAAATTAAAATAGTAATAAATCATATAACTGTTTATGCAAGGTTAAAATCTGAAAGGAAACAAGTCGAGATTAGATTTGGGTTGCAAAATCAAAGGTGAGTTAATCTCACTCATCTGGGTTTAATTTAAATTTAAATAGTTAAATTTAAATAATTAGTTGAATGATTGAATTGATTGGATGTGATATATTATATAGTAGTGTATAGTATTTGGAGTGATTGATATCCCTCATTATATTGCAGATGAGACCCTGTGCACCACATAATGACAGATGATATTATATTAATCCCATGTACCACGATATTCCACCTCGAAGTGGAATTGGTATTGTGCTAACATCTGTGGATGTGGGGAAACAGGTTGGAATGATCCAACTGGATTCCTCAAAATTATTTAGATTGTTTAATATTCCGTGTTATGAATATTTGATATTCTGTGATGAATATTGTTGATAATTGGAATATTGAATGCTATGGTTTACTTGATTATATTTCAGTTCACCGAGTCATCAAAATAGATATAATTGGATTTTTTGAAAAGAAAATAAAAGAATGAATTTTTAAGTAAAATAATCATAGAGAATTTGAATAAATTTATTAATGAACTGGATAAGAATAAAAGTGATTTTAAAATTCTAATAAATAATTCCGAGTATGGAAAGGGGGATTTTAAATAAACATGAAATAATGAATTGTAAAACTTAAGTGATATTATTTAAAGGAAGAAAGAATGTACTTTAAAATTCAAGGTTTAAATTTATTTAAGGGGATAAAGAAGGAATTTGAAAATTTTGAAATTGGTAATTTTTCAGTTAAAAGATTTTAAATCATAAGTAAGAAATAAAAATATTTTGAAGTCAATGGGTTTTGAAATAAATGAGTAAATAAAGGAATTTATTTCAAATGAAGTAAATTGGAAACCAATTTGGAAATTGATTTAAGTGTTTGAAATTGGAAATTTAAAGGAGAATGTGACTGTGAAATTTATAAACTGGGTTTATAAAAGTAAAGCAATATATTAGTGGATATTTGGAAGAATAAATTCACGGTGGGAATTTATTAAAGGAATGGGTAAATTTGTTTAAAAATAAATAGTGATTTATTTTTAAAAGATGTGGAAGAGAAGCGTATTTCCCTTGATAGCGAAGTACGTTTTCAAAACAAATTTTTAAATATAAGTTAAAAGTTTAATGTTGTGTTGAAAAGCATGTTTTAGAAAACTTATTATTTCTAGATGTTTAAATTCTAAAGTAAGTATTTTTTTAATCTATTATAGCAATAATTATTTAAAGATGGCTTGGTATTATGTTTTAAAAGTTAGAAATTAGTTTAATATTGTACAAAGGAGTTTTATTTTAAATATTCTTAAAGTATATATTTGAATTTTAAAGGATATTTTATAATAAAGTGTTTTTAAATAATTTTAAAAATCTAAAGTTTTTGTACTTGGTGTTTCAGTGGAAATAAATATTTGGGAATTTATTTCATGAGGAGTGTGGTTTGAAAACTATTTTCAAAGGATTGAAAAGTGAAAATATATCTTGCGAAGATATTTTGAGGTTAATAAATAATTCAGGAGTATTTTTGTTGATGGATGTTTTTGAATGTTAATTAATAGTTAAATAACCGACTATCAATAATGGCCAATGCGCTGATCGTTTCGAAGAGACCGGGATCGAGATTTATTTCTTGGAAACCACTTCGATCCGGTTTGAACGCTTTTGTGAGGAAGACGAATTTGGATTCGATGATGGAGCAGTGAAGTGCAAGGGCTACTCGCTACTAATCCTGAGAAAATTCCAAAATGGATGTAGTAGGAGTAGTGCCTTCGGTTTCGTTCGAACCCGGGACAGACTTGTATGGATGAATGCTTTCGGGACATCGTCAAGTGGACGATGGGAATTCTAAGTGAATGTTCTAAAAGATAACGCTTAGACCCAAGCCTCATCAACCGAGAATGACTGAAAATCAGGGGTTATGCGGCAAGGCTAGGCAGGTAGCACCCATTAAGGCGAGGTCATCCCTGTCTAGATGTCTTTTATTCGGCTTAGTGATGCGGTTGCTGATCCCAACCGTGGGGTGATCTTACTCGGGATTATCCAGTAAGGGTAGTCTCGGTCTTGTGTTGTAGTGGATTGTGAGTAATCATCGGTCCGGTGATCTAGGCCACGTACTGTGATTGGTGGTACCCCAGTGCCTAATCATTAGTTGGAAATCCATTCTCACTACGCGCCTTTTACGGTTTTGTTTGTATTACCCACGACTGTGGCTAGTAGCTGGAATTTAATAAATGTAACAATTTCGGCTATTTTAATAAGTATTTGTAAATAGACCCTATTATGATATTAGAGGATTTTATAATAAATGTTTTAGCAATCGTAAGGTAAAAACCCGACATGTTTATTTGTGGCGTGGTCTTACGAGATACTTTTGAATTTCAAAGGATTTTTGAAAATTTTAATAATCAATTTGAGTGTGGTTTTCTCACGCTAGTATTCCAAACCGACTCGGGTGTTATTTAACTATAATGCTCGGGTCAGACCGAGTATTATAGAATACAGGATATGTTGCCGTGGAGTTCAGAAGACGAGCTGGATGGCGATACGTACTTCCGTACTTGATTATTATTCCGCTGTGTATTCAGTTTTGAGGATAAGTTTATATAACTGTCCTGATTGTATGTTATTGATGTTGTTGAACTCTGATGGTGTATTCTCGTGATGTATGTATAAAACAGATGTAGTTTTCTTTGTGTAAAGATCTGTTATTATCCATTATATTTTATGCCGTTGCGATGGTTAGATTCTGATGCTATTTTCTATTTTCTTCTTCTACCTCTTCTTCTTTAACCCAAATGGTTCGTATTTCTGTTCATCTTGAGTTGATTGATTTAGAATAGTGTTGACTCAAGGGGTACAGATTTGCAGGCCATTACATTTGATATAGAGCTGAAGGTTAAGCGAGAACCTTGGCTTTGGTGGGGATTACTCATTAAAAATAAGGTCTGTAGTACTCTAGAATGAGTTCGAGTGTAATAATAGATATGAGCGCGCATTTGTTAGTGAATATAAAAATTGTTTGTATATTGTGTTGACTTATCAGTTGAGTGTTTATGGATTCTGGTCGATATGTGGTACGCCATGTTATCGATAGGAATTCCTAAACTCTTAAACAAGATAAACCGACACCGTGTTGTTTTAAATAGGATAAATGAAATAATTCTACCTAAATTATTTTTGTATATAAAGTAAATATTTTTCGTAAATTATTATAGTTATATATGGTTGCTTAGTTGTTAGAGAATGATAATATTAAATTATTATCATCGTTAAGTAAAAATTGAATGAGGAATTAAAATTATAACTAAAGCTAGGGAATAAATTCATATACAAAGGAAATTTGAAATGTAAACTGTAAATGAGATTTATAAATTGAAATAAAATTCTAGATTAATTTTTTAATGTGAGTTGAAGGATTTGAAAATTTGAAAATTGAAAATTTGGAAAAATTTAAATTCCTTTGAATTTGAAAATGGTTTTCTAAGGTTTTGGAGAAATAATGGTGATATTATTCGGAAATATTTTTGAATTGGATTTGAACTTTATAGAGTTTGGAATATTTGAAGGGATTTTAAAGTGATAAAAGCATTGAACACCTTTCGGTCGCTGGGAAATAATTCCGATGATGATCGCGACATCATCGGTGTTCATTTTCGAGTTTCCAAGAGGCGGATTGTTGCCTGGAGATTTTGAATTGGAATTGTTTGCAAAACTGGGTTGGTTTTGAAATTCAAAGAGATAATTGAATTTACCAAATAATTTTGTATATAATTGATTTCAAATGATTTTTGAAATACATATGTGATTATTGAAACTCTGGAGTCGGTTTAAAATATTTTGGAATGTTTAAGCAATTGCTTAAAACTCTAGAAGTAAATTGGAATGGTAAATAAGATTGGAAACTTAAAAAAAATTCTATGAATTAATAGAGGTAAATAAAATTGACTTTTGGAATCAGCTGAAATAAATGTGAGTTGTTTGGGTTAAAAATGAATTGAATATATGCAATTGAGTTGTAAACCATTTAAATTGAATGAAGTGTATACGAACTGGGTGTAAACAATTAAAATTAATGTCGGAACCCTATAAGTTGCTTATAAATATTGTTTAACCCGCATTGCTTATAGAAACTCGTATGTTTGCTAGCTAAATATGTAAAATGTTGTTAAGTTACATGATTTTGGCACTTACATATTTAAATGGAGCAAGTACATGTATCTGAAGGCCGTTTGGCAGGGTTTTGGTCACGCTAATTGCTAAAATAATAAGCCTCTTGCTTAAGAATGCTAAATAATGGTATGCCTACCCAATAAAAATAGAAAATATGAACTGTTTTTGTTTTTTCGACCGTGTATATATATTTATATCTCTTGTCAAATTGCAAAAGCTCCTCCGTACAAATGAGACTCTGCCAAAAAATTTCGAAAATTTTGGGAGTTACAAAATTTTTTTGGAAAATTTTTGTTAGCGATAAAACAATTTCAAATTGGAAATTGAAATAAATTAGTGGATGAAACTAACTTAAAATAATGATATGAATCAGTTATAAATGGAAGATAAAATTCAATATTCAGAGTTGAAGGTGAATTGAATTCATATGGAAATGGAAGAACCAATTTGAATAGAAGTAGATATAAACTAAATTGTTGAAGTGAAAATAAATATAAGAAGCATATAAAATACTTATATTGAACTAAAAAAGGAACGGTGAAATTCTTATGTAACATGGGTGTTGGAAAAATATATTGAATAAGCATTTGAGTGAAGATTTAATAAGCAATGATAAGTGAATAGAAATCAAAATGAATGTGAATAGAAAGAAAATTGATATACCTGATAATCAATTGTGATACATACGTAGGATGTACGTATATTATTTTATTCGCATAGCAATTTGATCCAGATTCGAGCACAGAATTTTGAGATAGTTACATCGATCCAAGTTGGGATTTTTTCACTCGATTTACGACGGCGTACCCTGGATATGGATTTTGATTGATTCTGGAAATTCTCTGTCGTAGTTATGACTATGCAAGAAGAATGACAGTTTCTGATCAAGAAACCAGATCTGAGTCCGCACTAGAAAGTCGGATGGACGATGCTAATTTGGAAGTGGAATTGTGTGATAGAGTGAGCGATCGGATTTGATATTGCATACGAATGATATAGGTACATCGTATGGGCTTGAATGAATAGATATTGAAGTTTCGTAAGGAAGTCAATAAAATGAGTTTGAATGTTGTGATTGGATATTATTGCTAAGTAGGATATACATGTATTATAAAGGAAAGGGAAAATTGGTTTTGATTTCAGAAGATAAATTTGAATTGCTCGACAAAAAGGTATGTGTTTAAATTTCTGTATGAAATTTGATTGGGTTTTTGATCTAGCCACTTGGCCTTTTGTTTTCTTTTGGAATGTGGGAGCCCGTAAAGGCATTTTGTAGTTGTACCGAGCTAGCCGCGCAAAGGAGACGCTGGCAAAAATTTTCGAAAATTTAGGGAGTTAGAAAATTTTTAGAAAATTTTGATAATTTGAATTTCGGTTAAATTTAAATTTGAATGATTAAGAAAAAAAAAGTATTGTTTGAAAATGTGGGAGAGTTGGGAAGTTAGTAAGAATGATAATGGGTCTTTTATAAAAAGATAATTGGTAGGATGTTGAATTGTTGGATTTAGGGAAATGTAAAAGTGTATTGGACCATTCTTCCTAACCAGCAATTTCGGGGACGAAATTCTTTTAAGGGGAAGGAATGCGAGGACCCGGAGTTTTTAGGCATTTGAAATTGGAATATTTAATTAATTTTAAATATTTGCAAGAGAGTTTAACTTGCATTTCAAATATTAGTTTGAATTTGGTGATTGAATTTATTGAATTTAATAATTTGAATTTGGATAAATTGTTGAACTTTCAGTTTTAAACCCGTTAAAAATAATTTGAAGGCTTATAACATTTATAATGATGATATTGAAGATAATAGAATGGTTAAAATTTAATTTAAAGGTGGTTTGTTCAGTTTTTGAATTTACATCGTTTAAATTGATATTTAAAAATAGCCTTCCGAGCGACAGTCTTGGATTTCGATGAAACCAGGTCCATTGAATCTGTAATATTGTATTATTGTCGGATTTCAATTTTCGTAGCATTTAGAGTTTTTGTGTGAGCACACGGTAAGTAAACGCACTAAAATTTATATCGAAAATTTAATATAATAACTGGGTCCAAAGAGCTACCTTCTCCGTACGACCGAATTAGGACTCGAAACCTTTTCCATTGTGTTCGGAATAGGGGATTAACATTATAAACGCCTAGCGGCACGCCTCGGTAGGATGTTGAGATTTTGAGTTGCATTTATCCAGTCAATTTAAATTTAAATTTAAGTATAGTACACATGTACTGTTTGACCAGTCAAAATCCTTCACATCAAAAACTTTTCCTTCTTTTTAGGATACTGTAGCTGGTTAATTCTTACGTTACCATCTAATCCTGTCTCCTCTTTGAAACCAGGCAGAAAGAGAAAATAAAAAAATATAATAACATGACGATGAAACAGAATAAAGAGCGAATGGAAAACTTCAAAAGATTGGCAAAAATTATAATCAAAACCAGAAAGCAAACATCCCTCTCTACTTAAATCAGATCGAAAAAAAAGAGAAATATTTCATCTCGTTTGATGAAGGGTGGCCAGATAACGATCTTCGTTCGCGAGAAACAGTCTTGATTTGGGTCTGGTAATGGTATCGAGCCTTGCCGCGAGGTTTTCTGTAGCAAACGACTTCAAATGGAGGGACGAATGGGCGAGGAGGCGAACGCAAGTGAGGGGCATGTGTGCACGTTTGTCGAGACTGTGGGCGGGCGACGCTATTGAGGGTCGAGGAGTTTTCGAGGGTGGCAGCATCGATCGAGGTGGAGGCGCCTTCGATTTCAAGAGGGCAACAGTGGATCGCGTTGATTGGGGTTTGGGTGATGGATTGGTTGCGGTGGCACGTGAGCGTCGGTCAAGTCGGTGGTGCTCGCTGAGGTGAAGGTTTAATACTCCACTCCTCTTTTTTTCCTCCCGGTAAGTTAGGTCTGTAAAAAATATATATATTAATAATAACAATAAAGTAAAAATATTTCAGGAATAAAACTATTTCTGTTTTAATATATATACATGAAAGAGATTTTTATTTTGGAATTTAATGAATATATGTTTATGTAGAAATACATATACAGATTGAATTTTGAATAAAAGGTAATAATAATAATATAAATATATAAATTTTTAACTTTCTAGTTATTTTAAATAATGAATTAGGGTTGATTTGTAGTTTAATTCTAAAGGAAATGAACTTGTTTTAAAATATATATACGATTTTAAAATGTTATAGAATTTTATAAAAATAGATTTAAAATCTGTATAGGTTATTTCATCAGTATTTTTGTAATTTCAAAGGGAAATTAAAGAAATTTGTAAAATTTAATTATTAGTTGATTTGTTTATTTAATGGTAATAAATTGTTCGATAAATTAAAATACTAATAAATCGTATAACTGTTTATACAAGGTTAAAATCTGAAAGAAAACAAGTTGAGATTGGATTTGGATTGCAAAATCAAAGGTGAGTTAGTCTCACTCATCTGGGTTTAATTTAAATTTAAATAGTTAAATTTAAATAATTGGTTGAATGATTGAATTGATTGGATGTGATATATTATATAGTAGTATATAGTATATTGGAGTGATTGATTTCCCGCATTATATAGCGGATGAGACCCTATGCGCCGCATAATAGCGGATGATATTATATTAATCCTATATACCGTGATATTCCACCTCGAAGTGGAACTGGTATTGTGCTAATATCTGTGGATGCTGGGAAACAGGTTGGAGGGATCCGACTGGATTCCTCAAAATTATTTAGATTGTTTAATATTCCATGTTATGAATATTTGATATTCTGTGATGAATATCATTGATAATTGGAATATTGAATGCTATGGTTTACTTGAATATATTTCAGTTCACTGTGTTATCAAGATATATAGAATTGGATTTTATGAGAAGCAAATAAAAGAGTAAATTTTTAAGTAAAATAATCGTAGAGAA
Source organism: Allium cepa (assembly GCA_030765085.1). NCBI lineage: Eukaryota > Viridiplantae > Streptophyta > Magnoliopsida > Asparagales > Amaryllidaceae > Allium > Allium cepa. Next base: position 864,045,938 of record CM060943.1, on the reverse strand, counting down.
TTTGAATAAATTTAAGAATGAACTGGATAAGAATAAAAGTGATTTAAAATTCTAACAAATAATTCAGAGTATGGAAAAGGGGATTTTGAGTAAACAGGAAATAATGAATTGTAAAACTTAAGTGATATTATTTAAAGGAATAAAGAATGTACTTTAAAATTCAAGGTTTAAATTCATTTAATGGGATAAAGAAGGAATTTGAAAAATCTGAAATTGGTATTTTTTCCAGTTAAAAGATTTTAAATCATTAGTAAAAATGAAAAAAGTTCTGAAGTCAATGGGTTTTGAAGTAAATGAGTAAATAATGAAACTTATTTCAAATGAATTAAATTGGAAATCAATGTGGAAATTGATTTAAGTGTTTGAAATTGGAAATTTAAAGGAGAACGTGACTATGAAATTTATAAACTGGGTTTATATAAGTGAAGCAATATATCAATGGATATTTGGAAGAGTAAATTCACGGTGGGAATTTATTAAAGGAATGGGTAATTTTGTTTAAAAATAAATAGTGATTTATTTTTAAAAGATGTGGAAGAGAAGCGTATTTCCCTGGATAGCCAAGTACGTTAACAAATTTTTAAATGTAAGTTAAAGTTTAATGTTGTGTTGAAAAGCATGTTTTAGAAAACTTATTATTTCTAAATCTAAAGTAAATTTTTTCTTTTAGTCTATTATAGCAATAATTATTTAAAGATGGCTTGGTATTATGTTTTAAAAGTTAGAAATTCAGTTTTGGATTTTATCTCGAAAAGGCATCAATTTTAAAATCTTTAAAACTTGCCAGATATTGTTTTTCTTAGAGTTTTAGAAAGACTTTATATGGAACATCCTCGTCTCCGCTTTGGTTTTCTTGGCAATGAGAAAGAAAAGTTACTTCAAGAGATTCAAACCTACCATACTAAACTAATTGATGGTCGTGATAGTCCTCCAGTCAGGGAATGAGACTATAGAAAATATCTCTCGATGATTACTCCGGAAGGACTTAACATTCCTTTTAACTCTATAGTCACTCTTTCTGCCAATTCATTAAATAAAGTTAGAGATGTTGTTTCTCATCTTTAGATATTAAAAAAATATTTATTGTATCTTTTAGTTTCATTGTTACTCGAGTTGTAATCTTTTATTACAGTAATAAAAAGATTGTTCATTTTGGTTTTGACTTCATTCTTTTTCCATTTGCATTTAAATAGAAATTATAGTTATCCACAGTGCCTCACTCATTAGATTCAGCATCTCGCTTTATCGATCTTAAGGATAAGGTGCTAGCGGATCTTTAAAAGAGCAAACTTCTTGAAGATACTTTACTAGTTCATTTTCATGGCAATACCGGAGCATTAAGATGGCATAAGAGATTCCTACTTTAGAAAAAAAATTTCAAAAATCTCAAGGATCAAATTGCCAATTTAGAAGCAGACATTGATAATAAAATTGAGGCGATTTCCATGCCAAAGTGTCAAATCCTTCAATTGACTTCGATCGGAACTTTTCCAACAAATAAGCAATTTAAAGATGAAATTGAAGGATAGTCAAGCTCAAAGCGAGTCATTAGAATTTGTTATGGGGAATAATATCCCGAGCTATGATTTACCAATTCCTCTTGCTACTCTATATGCTGCTAAATCTATAAGATCTACTTCCCTTGCTGCTCGAAAATTTCCCACTATAACAAATCCTTCCTCTAGCTTAGACGAGAAGGTAGTGGGCGAGTGGTGCAGGAAAGTTAAATTTGAAATGATGAAATATTTTGACAAACGGCAAAAAGTTGAGTACTCACAACGCATAAATGAATATGCTGCTAGAATTCAAAAATTCGAGCACAAAAAATATCTCCTTTGAAGCGGATCGCTGAATTGGAAAGGGAAAATAAGACCCTTAGAGGTGCAAATAGAACTTTCAATCGTGCTTTGAATACTAATATCGATGCGATTGATGATGTAAACAGGATAAGGAAGAAAGAGAAGAAACTTAAAGAGGTTCTTTGTATCACTATTCGTCATATCGTAGATCCTTTAATTGCTAAGAACCTGAACAAGGCTGCTCAAGATTTATGAAAGATTCATATTTATGAAATGTGTTTGTTCTATACACTTGTAAATATAAATCATGTAAATTTTGTAAATATCACCTGGTTTTTGATCCTTTCCTATATAGTCATCTCTGAAACATTTGTTTGATGGCTCATACTATAATTTTCCGTGTTTGCTGGACCTTTCATTCTTCTTTACTGTTCTAATTTCCCTAAAAATTATGAAGCAAACAGTATTTCATATTGTTAGATTGAAATTGATATAAAAGTCTATTTATTTTATTTGCATTGATTAACAAATCATTATGTTAATCGTATTGTAATATATGAATAGTAATTGTGTTTGATTGAATGTTCAAAACTCATCTTTGATCATGATGAGAAATAATTAAGAATTTAACTTTAACTATACTACTGTAATATCTGAAGTCTGTTGGTGGAAAATTTTATCCTCAGCTAGGGGTATAAACGTATTAGAAAATCATCTTCTAAACATTACCAATAGAGGGTTAATAATGATTAAATAATAGATGTCCGAAAACCATTACCTAAAAATTTATAGTAGAAATCCAATGACCCATATTCAGGCATTAATGGATGAAATCTGAAAGTTTAGAAGCCCAAAACTCGGATTTGGGTATTAGGGGATGAATTTGGAATTCAGATTCAAGTATTTGTGGATGATGGCCGGAAATTTATGATAATGATCTTCTTGATAGAAGTTGAAAGAAGTCTTTGACCCAGATTCGGGTATTAATAGTGGATAATTAAAAATCCATTATAGAAATGTCAAGCCCAGATTAGGGCATTAATAAGTGAAATCAATTAGTAGTCCAAAAACCTAGATTTTGGTATGAGGAATTGAGAGATCTGTAACCTAGATATGGGTATCAATAGATGAAGTTCAGAAATGAGAGACCCGAAATCCAGATTCTGGTATTAATAAACAAACTTCTGTTCTACTCAGGTTCTGTCTTCTTCGACATATATAAACCTCTTAGGCCTTGTATGAAGTTGAGGTTTGATTGGCTGCTTCTTGAACATGGACATCCTAGTCCTCTATTTGATATGCCACTTCTTAGGCTTGGACATCTTAGTCCAATATTTGATGAGCCTCTACTTGGACTTAGATGTCTTAGTCTATTTTTTATTGAGCCTCTTCTTGGGCTTGTACATATTAGTCCTTTGTAGTTGTGCCGTTTCTTAGGCTTGGGTATCTTAGTCTGTTATTGTCAGGTGCTCTTGGTTAGCTCATTCTTAGAGGTTAGAACCAAGGACTTATCCAACCTCCCTCAAAGAGGCTCCTTGACCTAACCAGGGACATGACCAATGGCTTGTCGATGCTTTAACCTGGCCATAACGTGGCACAGATAAAGGCTTATACTCCTTCCTCAAGGAGGTGCCCTGCCCTGACCATAGCGTGGCATGGACAAGGGGCTTGTTGATGCTTTATCCTTGCTATAACATGCGTGGATAAAGGCTTACACTCCTCCCTCTAAGAGGTGCCTTGACCTAACTAAAGGCATGGCTAAGGGCTTATCGATGTTTTAACCTGTCCATAACGTGGCGCAGTTAAAGGCTTACACTCCTCCCTCCAAGAGGTGCTCTGCCCTGGCCAACTCGGTGCGGACATAAGCTTTGACCGTTTAAGATAATGTCCAAATGAAAGGAGCATTTCGCTCCCAACCATGTAGATCTTTCTTAAAAAGTAATTCTTAATTGACTTTCTTTCGTTATCTCTTTACAAATTCATTGATTTTACCTTGATGGAAAAAACTAATTATCATCCCTTCTACAGCTCTGCAGTGGTTATTCTTATGTCCATTCATCATATGGAAATGGTAGTAGGACCCTCCTAGATTCCTTTCATAATTTGGTTTCTTCTTTTGTGATTGCCAATAGTCGAATTCATCCTTTGTTAGCAAATAGACATTCTCTATAGATGTTGTTAGATTGCACTCTTTAGGAAGTGTTGACTTGAAACATTTTTCTTGAGGATGGCTTCTAAACCTTTTGTTACTTGCCTCTAGAGTTTCTCCTTTGATAACTGGTTTTCTTTTTAACACTCATTGGGGTTCCAGTGTAGATATTGTCCCATGTGTGATTTGACCCCGTGTGCAAAGCATTGTAATCTGCCATTATTCCTTCTTCAAAGATTGTGCCTTTGGTATAGTACTGAATTGTTTTTCTCACTTAGTCAAATAAACTGTCACTTTCCTTTTTTTTGTACAACAAAGAATTTCTGTCATTTGAAATTCAGATATTTAATTGATTTTAAATATCAACAAGTAAAATTTTCTAAGTCGAATAATTTATTTTTCGAATATCTGGGTTTAATTGGATAATTAAATCGGTAATTTAATATTGGAAATTACAGAAATAATTAGAAATTGAGTTTAATGTGATTAAAAATGGGTTATAAAGTTGTATTAAATCATATTGGAGTTAGAACAATGTTTATGAACTTTTAAAATCGAATTAAAAGTTAATTTGGGAAAATTGAATATTTTAATATTTAACTGACGAGTTAAAATTGACATTTTTCAAACAGTCTCGGATTTCGACGAAACCAGTTTCATCGGATCCATAATGTTATATTATTGTAAGACTTCAAATTTCATGTCAATCGTATTTACCGTTTGTCCGGGGCAAGCCAAAACGCATAGAAATTGGTTTAAATCTATTTAATTTAAAATCGATCGTTTATTGCCGTAACTCGCACATATGATCGAATTGGCTCGCGAAACCTATTCCATTGTCTCCGAAACGCGGGTTAAACCCTAGAAACGCCGGTCACCTCGTGAGATTTGGAGTTCGCAAATTCCGGATGAATATTAATTTGTGAATTTTTCTATATAAGGACCTAGTTATTTCCATTTGCAAAGAAATTCAACCCTAACCCTAATTTTAGCTTCAACCACCACTAACATTAGCAATGGCTGAAAATTCATCTCTTTCATCTCCAATTATTTTCCAATCCACAGTTCAATTTGAAAAACTTTCAACTACAAAGTTGAAGAACGTACTAAGATCTATAATTTCAACGGTTGAGATCGAAAATGGTCGACCACGTCAGCGGCAATTCGCTTCCATTCATTGCCATTCGCTTGGGGTTACGTCGCCACTCGGGATGGCCGAGCTTCAGGTGGTTCAAGCCGATGGTGGCTCAGGTGATGGCCGTTCAAATGAAGTTGGCCGATCGTCGTCAGGTGGCTCAAGGGGGTTGCAAAAATTCAAACCCTAACGACGGCTATGGGTTCAATTGCATGCGTCTCTACTTGGGAGAGAACGAACGTGAGGAAGATGGAGCAAGTGCGGCCCAGATCTGGTCAAAGCAAAATCATGTGGTCCAGATTGAATTGGGTTTGAAATTTAAAAAGGAAATGTAAATAATTATATATATTAATGTGTACGAATTTCTAAAAATCATAAATTTGTCATATGAGGTCGGAAATGCACGAAACAACTTGCATTAACTTAGTTTTGTCGAGCACTACGCAATGGAGCTGGTTTGGAGTCGTTTGGAGCTAGTGAAAATTTCGGGTAAAATTAAATGCACGTTTAATTTTATTCGAAATAAAACACTACAACTGTTATCGGAAACTCAAGGTGAGAATTTCTCACTCAATCGAATTGTTTCGATTTAAATTTTAAATAGTTAGATTTAAAATTTCTTGATCGTGTGATTGAATGATAAATTGTTATCTGTTGTATTGAAATAGGCCCTATACGTGTATATTAAGCGGATGTTATTTATTAAAAACATATACCGCGATTATTCCACCTTGAACGGAATTGGTATTATATATGTATTTAGAGTTTATTTTCCCGCATTATATAGCGGATGAGACCCTATTGCGCCGCATAATAGCGGATAGTATTTTATAAATCCCGTATACCGCGATATTCCGTCTTGAAGCGGAATTGGTATTGTGCTAACATCTTTGGATGCAGGGAAACAGGTTGGAGGGATCCAACTGGATTCCTCAAATGATTAAATTTGTTTCAATGTTGTGTGTTGATCTATTTATAATCTGCGTGATTATCTTTGTGATTGAAATCGTTAAAGGCTAAATTTTAGCCGAATATATTTTGGTATCGTTAGATGCCGAAAATAAATAAAATTTGATTTTTGAAAAATTAAGTTGAGAATTCATAATAAGATTTAAATTTTGTAATTGATTCATTTTAAATAAATAGACGTTGAAATTTTTATGTTATAACAATTATGAGTTTTGTGAAATATAACCGAAATGTGATTTTTTTTGAAATAAGTAGTTGATTAATTTATAAAATGGTTTAAATTGGGATTTTTGAATTATTATAAATGATTTATATAAAAGATTTATAAAATTGATATTTATAAATTAAAATGTTGGAACTATAAAGCAAGTTTTTATAAGTGTTAAAATGAAATATAAATGGATTTCATAAGTGGATGAAATCTATAGATTTATCAATTGTGAAGTTATAAAATGAATAGATGTTGTAAAATAAAATATTTATAAGTAATTAAGTTATAAATTGAATTCTGGCGTGTAAATGGAATATGGATAGAATTTGTTAATAAAGTGATTTTATAAGTGAGGTTGTTATAAAATATAAATGGAAATTATAAAAGTGGTTTTATAAATCCGGAATCATCTTATTTTAATAAGTTTAATTATTATAGCTTATTAAAGGAGATATATCCACGATTTTGGGACAGTGGATAATCCTTTAAATAAAATATGTAGAAATTGAATTTGATTAACGAAGTATATTCACGATTTTGGACGGTAAACAATATAGTAAAAAAATATTTTGGGAAAGTTATATTTTAAATAGAATTAAAACGATTCAAAAATGTTTTAAAATGTATTAAGTATCGAAACCATAGATTTCAACATTCATTGTTGAAATAGACGTTTTCGAGAAATAGAAGAAAATGGTGGACTATAACACTGTTGTTATAGTAAATAATTTTCGAAAGAAAAAGTTTTGTTTAGTATTGGGGTTTATATATCTATCTCAATTTCGAACCCCTATACTAGTAATTTGAGTTGCCGTAACGATGTTTTACGCAACACTCGTTTTGACTCAAATAAAGGTGTTTAAGAGAATGTTTTTCTTAAAGAATAAAATATATACTTAATTTGGATTTAAGTATATTGAATATTTTTCAAATGTTGGAAATAAATGGATTTGTGAATTACTTATTATTAAATAAGTATGGAAATGTTTTTCCAATTTCAAGGGAATGATTTGAGATTTTATCTTTAAAGATAAATTGAAATTGAATATTAGAAATCGATTTGGAAATCATATATTCATAGATATTTTGGAAAGGTAAATTCACTATGGAATTTATAAAAGAAAGGGAAATTTGTTTAAAAATAAACATTGATTTATTTTAAACTGTGGAAATAAATTTACGGATTTGGAACGTAAGTTTAAAATAAACCGGTAAGGATTTATTTGATGGATTTAAATGAACCATTTTAAATTGGAAATGGATTAATATTTGGAAGTGTTTCCGTTTAAGGAAATTGATTTGAAATTTGTTTTCATAGATTGAAAGGTGGCAAATGATTTGAATTTTTTTTTCAAATGGTTGAAGCGTGGAAATTATATCTTGTAAAGATATTTTTTAAAATAAATAATTTGGGAAATTATTTGAAATCGGGTGATGTTGTGATTATTTATTGATAGTTAAATAACCGACTATCAATATTGATCCTTGAATGGCTATTTGTTGTGAATTGGTTGAAATTGAATGCTACATTTATTTTGAAATTATTGCGCTCGTTATTCGAATTACCCATTCCGAATAGTGATACGACGTAATGGATAGTGTTGAAGACCGGTGGTGAAGACCGGGTATTTGTGAAAACGATAGGATGACCTGTCGATTGTCTCTACACCGTTAGCTACGGTATGGAGATTTCCTTTGTGATGGGAAATTCGATCGGGATTGTGAATACTCGGATTGCATGGGCTTCTTTTGAAGTGCCTTCGGTTCTGTTCGAGCCCGGAACAGACTTGTATGGTTACGTGTCTGACATTACATTTTGAGATATGAAGCAGATTTCTTTCAAATACATCTCTGTTGGTGGCGGAGAATTTATTCTTTTAGCTTTGCACCCTTCTCTGAGACGTACGAGCCTAGAGGTTATGTAGTTGAAGGTTATCAGCGATATATTCCCAATTTGCTAATGTGGCATGTTGAGTTTTGCTGTGTGATGATTATTTATCGATAATTTGTTGATCAAAGCGTGGCTTTGTGAAAAAGCGTGGCTTTGTGAAAAAGCGTGGCTTTGTGAAAAAGCGTAGCTTTGTGGACGAGACTTCGTCAGACCTCACTCCCCGGAAATGGTCGAAACAGGAATATGCGGTAAGGTTATGAGGGTCGCGCCCTTTAGGTTATGTCATTTACTTCTGGAAAAGGGTGGTGTCAGGTATGGAGCCCTGATGCTTAACCTATGTGGTTGCTCCAATCTCATTTTTCTATGTGGTTGTTGCTTGGTGATAGAGGGCCCTCGGATAAAGGTCCCCAAGGACCGGGGGTGGCATATTCGTGTAGTAGTTACCTTGTTACAAAGGTAACCCGGCCTTTTGTTGGCAGAGAGCTGGTTAAGTTCTCGGGACGTCCCGCCAGAGGCGATCCCATGTGGCAGTAGGAAGTTCCTTAGCTTGACCATTTGTTGGAAAATCCAAAGAAACAATACGAGCCTTGTATGGTTTTAGTTGTATAACCTGCCTCCTAAGGAGGTAGCTATAGCAGGCATAATATAATGGTACCTATGCTGGGTAAGATTTATATTCTATTTTTGAAATGTTTTCATCACTATGCACTAATAATAATATCAAAAATGATTTGTTTTGCGCAGTAAGCATCTTTAACTATCATAACGAGAAATCTCCTCCAATTCTGCGTTTGCATTGTGTGTGCGCGGGGAGGCCTTATGGTAGTTTCATCTTCCAAAAGCATTGCGGACATTTTTCCACTTCTCTTGTTGTTGTTATTTTAAAATATAAATAACTGTTTTGAGTTCTCACACCAGTCCCATGACTGACTTGGAGTTTATTGTTCTCTTCCTAAACTCTGGGTGTCCATAATTTTCCACATGGGCAGCCTAGAGTCAGGTTATCAGGTCATTCTGGATTCAGAAGTGCTTTGGAGCTCAGGAGGCGAGCTGGATGGCGAGACGTATTACTTGTATATGATATTATCTTTCCGCTGTATAATTTCACTTGTAAGGACACGTTTGCATAACTGCCCATTGTCCAGTTGTGTCGTATATTGTTGATGTATACTTTGATGATGATGTGATGTAATAACTGAGATAGTTCTTTGTTTTTAAAGATATTCATTTATCTATTATATATTGTTCAGCTGCGACTGTGAGATTCTGTTATTATTTCTTTCTGTTATCTTACTTCTTCTATCTTTTTCTTCTACCTCTTCTTTTAAACCCTCATGGTTCGATTTTTCGGCCTTCGATTGCTCGGCAGTTGATGCAGTGGACGTATTGATGTCGGCCTTCGGGAGTCGAAGAAACGGGGCATGACATTGTGGTATCAGAGCATTTGGTTAAGTGACAACCTTGGCTCTGTTGGGTGTTACTCATTAGAGATAGAGTCAGCAGTGCTCCAGAATGAGTTTGAGTGTAATAATAGTTATGAGCGCTTATTTGTTAGTGAATATAAAATTGTTTTATGTTGTGGTGATTGGTTTGTTGAGGTATATGGATTCTGGTCGGTATAGTCTGTACAACTCTATCGATAGGGATCTCTAAACACTTGTTCAGAACAATTCGACATGATATTGTTTTAAAATAGGGTAAATGAAATAATCTTACCCAAAACTATTTTCGCAAATAAAGGAAATAATCTTTGTAAATTATAATAGCATATGGTTGCTTGATTGTTAGGAGGTGATAATATTATTATCATTTGAGTAGGGAATTGAAATCATAACTCCAAAGTTAAGAAATAAATTCATACACAAATGGAATTTATGAATATGAATTGTAAATGTGATTTGTAATTTAAAGTAAAAATTCCAGAGAAGTGTTTGGAAATGTTTTGAAAAGAATTTGAAAATTTTGGAGATTTAGAAGGTTTATATCCTTTTTGATTTGAAAATGATTTTCAAAGATTTTGGAGAAATATTTTGGAAGGAATAAAAGCTCTAAACTCTTTTTGGTCACTGGAAAATAATTTCGGTGATGATCGCGACATCATCGGTGTTCATTTTTGGGTTTCCCAAAGAGGGATTGCTGCCAGATTGTTTTAAATTAAAGTTGTTTGGAAAATTTGGGTTTGGTTTTGGAAATTCAAAAGATAATTTGAATTGTTTTCAATAATGGTTTTGAAATGTTGAAAAGACTCTGGGATCCTATTTAAAATATTTATGGCAATAATAAATGAGTTGATAACTTATACAATTTAAATTTTGATAAAATAAATTTAACTTAAAGGATGGGTTAATTTTTAAATTAAAGTAAGTATAAGTGAATCAATTAAATAAAGTGAATAAAGAAAGGTCTAAGAGGCTAAGTGAAATGAACTTATATATATAAGAAATGATTACTTAAATAAAATTTATTAAGTTAAAAATAAATTTGGAGTAGTAACAAATGGATTGGAAGTGAGTTTGAATTATGAAAATAAAATTGTGAATGGATAAATAAATTTACATAAATGAAATTGAAATTGAATGTTGAAATGAAATATAACTTAAGTAATGTTGAATGAAGTTGATTTGGTACCCAAGTAAAATGAGTGAAGTGATAAATATAAACTTGAGTTATATAAATGAAATTCAACTTGAAATGTTAAATGAATTAACAATTGGATTAATGAATGATTGAATGTTAATCAATCAAATATAAATAAATTGATATGAAATAATGGATGTAAGTGTTAATTCATTAAAGCTAATTAAATGTGTTAAACCAAATTGAAGGTAAACAAAGTGAACATTAATGTTGAATGTAAAGTGAACAAATTCGGTTGTGTTGAATATACATTGGTTGTTATTTGATTATAAATTGGTTGTATATAAATTTATTAAGTGTTGATGAAATTGAATTAGTGAAATTGAAAGCTAAAGTAATTGAATTTGTAAATAAAACTAATTTAAAATAGTGATATGAATCAATTGTGAATGAAAGATAATTGATAAATTCAACATTCAAAAGGTAAATTGAACCCAAACAAAATCGAAAGTGTGAATTGAATTCGAATGAAATTGATAATGCAATCTAGAATGAAAATTTATATATAACTTCAATAGTAAAGTAAAAATGGTATAAGAAGTATATATTGAAAATTTTGTAAAGGAATGTGCAAAATATAAATAGTAACAACCCACATATTTATCGATTTTTATATTTAAATATTTTATTTAAATATTTTATCGATACTCGAAATTTAGTCCGAAAAGCTACTTTTTGCATACGGTCGAATTAGGACTCGGGACCACTCCCATTGAGTTCAAAATGACGTTTGCGACCTTTTTGAGTATAAACTTCGATATGTTTGGAGATAGTAGAATTTTGCTACTTTTCACTTGGGTTTGGGTTAGGGTTCAGCCCTATGTTTAACTTATACTCAAAAACTGAACCACTTCTCCCCATTCACTCTCACTTTCTTCTCTTTTCAGTTCTAAAGCATCAATGGTGGGAGAGATGGAAAATTAAAACTCCAAAACCCTAGTTTTCATTTGCAAATCAAGCTCTAGCTCCAAACTAACAGAAGAACCCATTGGTAAGCTTCTCTTCTTCTCCTCCAACTCATTCTCTTATCAATTTCAGAAATTCCTAAACCTAACTTTGGGAATGTTCTTCTTTTAAAGCTTAGAATCAAGCTTCTTGAGTTGGAATTGAAGAGTGGTTGATTCTCCTTTGCTTTCAAGCTTCTTCTTCAATCGTTTGGGTTCAAAGGTGAGATTTTTATCTCACATCTGTTTCTATATCTATCATTGTTGTTAGGTATGAATTCCTAACATATGTGCATATTCATTTGTTTTCAATTTGAATTGATTTGGTGAATTTTCCAAATTTTTGTGCTTTGGTCCAATTTTATGAAAACCCTTTTATGCACATTTGGACTTTGATATTCAGGGTGTATCGAAGAGCTTTTAAGGCCGGGTTGTTGCTTGGCGTAAATCCTTAGTCGTCACTGCTCGTCCGATCGCTTCCGATACGTTTTGGCCACTTTGGCCTAGGCAAATTGTTGCCCAGACCAGGTGACCAGACGTCTGGTGACCAAGTCCAGACGTCTGGTTTGGACCTGGAAAGAAAAATGTATGCACATATATTATAAAAAAATGCCAGAGGCTATTTTCAGACATCTGAAATTCAAATCAGACGTCTGGATAAGTCTCAGACGCCTGACTTAAGGTTTCAGACGTCTGGGTGTTCTCTGGGTTATTTCCAGAGAACAAAACCAAACGTCTGGATTCAAATCCAGACGTCTGGCCATGGCTCAGACGTCTGTTTTGGCTAATCCAGACGTCTGGGTAGCTTTCTGAACTATTTTTCAAAAAACAAATCCAGACGTCTGGATTTCAAATCAGACGTTTGGAGATGTTTATTTTTTCCTTTTCAGGCTGTTTTGTGTGAATTTCCATTATTTATCGATTCTAGCGACCCTATTAGTCGTTATCACTTATTATCGACTCTGATGACTTCTTTTTATGGATTTTTGGAAATATCCATTTCTATGGATTTGGTATCGATTTCTTTGGATTTTATTCACATCTTCGTATGTGAATTGTAGTGATTGATTGTTCCTACAATCTTCTTTGTGATTTATCACTTTAAAAATATAAAGGTTTTCTATACTAGTAGTAAATATCAAAATTCTTTCATCAAAACGATTTCAACATTTATTTTATTACAAAGCTCATTTTTTAAACCGTTTTCCAGTCTATTAGTATGTACTAGCCTTTACCTCACTCGTATGAGAAATCTAATTAAACGACCTAGTAAAACGAGTGGTATGAAATGCTTGCGTTTACTTCGTCGGCTAATTCTTGGATTTGTTCGATTGAAACTCTTGTGACAATTTTCTAGTGGAGATCTACAATTTGTTCGTAAATATTTAAGTTAAGCTAGTGGTTATGGGACATGAAGCTAAATTTATATATTTACTAGCTTAGTGTAATTGACACTTCTCGTTGATCATGACGATCATCTTTGTGATTTAGACAAGCAATGTGCGATGTCTCTTTGTCTGCGAGGGAGACTAAACCCCATTTTGTGGAGTTTCGACTCAAATTGGTGGGGTAGCAACCCATGGCCTTCGGGCCGTTTGTGGAGCTTCGGCTCAATTTGTGATGGTTAGCAACCATGGAATTAGCGTTCCGTTTGTGATACACGTGTTGGTGAGCTTTATGCTCCCGTTTGTGATAGGCCTCCCCCTTTTTGTGATTTCTGGATTTCTTGAGATGATTTCTAGAATTTGTGTTTCATCAATTTTCGTGATTTCCATTGATAAGTTTTATCAATATTTGTGCATTGGTGAATTTGTGTGTCATTGACTTTTGTGATTGACATTGATATAATCGTCAATATTTATGGTTTGGTGAACGAAATAAGGAGTATGACATTTTTTTGATTCTTGTGTAGATTTTGTGATATTGATTAATCTTTGTTGATTTTCAATTACTTATATATATCACAGCTTGGCATTGTGATTATTATGTGTTTAGTCATATCTCTTATCCTATATCGTTTCATCTGATATTTATAGCTAGACTGATTCGTTTATTATTTTCTTATTAAATAATACTCGGGTCAGACCGGGATGTTACAGGTGCTTCAGATTGACTTCTCACTGGGGATTGATTTCTCTGACTTTTGGTTAACTATTTAGATTAGTAGTTTATTTTGTTGTATACACTTGAGATATGGACTTATAGTTGTATTCTTTTGTATAGCACGTGTTGCTATTCTTTTGTATTATTGTGGATCTTTTTGACCACTACTCTGATAAACACTTTCGTGTGTTAGTTATATATTAATATCTTCTTCCGCCTTTGTGATATGAATTATCTGTGACTGGTTTGTGTTATACTTATTCCTATATTTGTTTCCGAAGATTATTATAGCCACTGTGTAGTAGCTTTGAGTTTGTATCGGTGTGTCGGATTTCCTCTCGAATTCAAATGCCTGCTATACTATCCGACATAGCGGTGCTCGCACAAAGCAATTGCATGGATGGTCGCTCCTCAACAGCCTTATTCTCCGTGCTAGTTGACGGCATTACCCCGTAGTGTCCTTGGCTAGCGTGGGTATAGAGGTGGGGCGTCACAGCTTGGTATCAGAGCGAAACTTCGGAACCATATGGAATATTATAACAAGGATCATCGTCCTAAGTCTTTCTTAGGAGTCGTGCTTTAGGATTTAATTCGAGTCTTCGTACCGATTCATCCTATTATCTTTATGATTCCTTGTTTTATCTATCAAGATTTGCTTGATATTTATCTTGAGAATAACCTTTTTCTTCTTCTTTATTTCTTTCTAAAGGAAGAGAAATGGTTAGACCTGGCCGTCGCAGCGCCGGTCAATCTAGTGTTCCACCCCAAGATGGAGTTTTTATGATTACCCAACAACTTCTTGACCTTGTCACGAATGCTCAAGCAGCTGGTTCTAATCCGGAACCTACTCACCCTAAATCTGGGTTTGCAAGTTTGTGCAGTGATTACACCAACCTGGGCGGGAAGCCATTTAAAGGTTCCGAAACTATTATTGAAGTCCTGGCTTGGTTAAGGACATGCGATCGAATCTTTTCTCGCATGAACCTCATTGATCTTCACCGAGTGCAGGTGGCTTCTAGTATGCTCCAAGAAAGAGCATTGGACTGGTACGAACTTCTTATTTCTGAGATTAATGAAGCGGATCTCACCTGGGAGAAATTCCGAGAGCGCTTCGAGTTAAAATTCATACCAGAAGCTGAGAAGGTGACTTTGGCTCGCCGTTTCATAGACCTTGTTCAAGGAGAATCTTCCGTGGCAGATTATATCGCGTCTTTTGAAACTCTCTCCTAATATGGGGTTGAATACATCAACACCCCATTGAAGAAGAACCAAAGATTCGTCTATGGCTTAAACAAAAATATCAAGAAGCCATTACTTCTAAAATTAGAAGTTCCTTTCGACCAACTCATTGATATTGCTCTTCGTCTTGAAGAGGCGGATAGGGAAAATGATGATGAAGTGATGGGTTCCAAACCAAACTTCAACAACAAGAAGAGGCCAAACAAATTCAAAGGTCCTTATCCCAATAAGAAAGGGAAGCAAGCAACCCCAGTGGCAAAGACTTCTTCCTTTGGTCATGGGGAATGCTATAATTGTGGTTCGAAGGACCATTATGCGAACAAGTGCCCAAAGTCTCTCTCTTGTCGCTACTGCAAAGTTCCTGGTCATGTTATATCTTCATTCCCCAAGCTTCAGGGCAGGAAGGAGGGAAAGTTAAATGTTGCTCAAGCCCCTGGCAACACATCTCGTGGCCAAGGTATTTCTCATTCTATCCTTGATGGCATTATTTTATTTCGAGATCATCCTATTCGAATTCTTTTTGATACGGGTGCGTCCCATTCTTTTATATCAAAAGATCTTGTTGATACTTTTTCTTTAAGTGTTGTTGCTTTAATGACGTCTCTGAAAATTGCGAATCCGGTTGGTGGATACGCAACAATCAGTTTATTGTGTAAAGATGTCGAGATTATTTTGTGTGATTTTTCTTTCCTAGCCGATTTGCATGTCATGCGTTATTTAGGCTTTGGAATGATTTTGGGAATGGGTTGGCTTAACCGTTATGAAGCTCATATCCTATGTCCTGAGCGGACTATTCATCTTCGACATCCTCAATCTGTTAAGCAGATTTCTATTAATCTTAAAGATTCGGATTCCAGCTTGGTTGCATCTTTATATTCTTTAAATCCCCGTGATGACGATAATGATGATGAGGAAGATATTATTTCTCTTATTCGCATTGTTCGTGAATTTTCCGACATATTTGAGCCCGTTTTAGGATTACCACCTAAGCGAGCAATTGATTTCAAAATTAATCTTATCCCTGGAGCTCAACCTATCACTTGTCCTCCTTATCGTATGTCCAATAAAGAAAACGAGGAGATGCGTAAACAATTATCCAAATTGGAGATGAAGCAATTTATTCGCTCTAGTTCCTCGCCTTGGGGAGCTTCGGCTATTTTTCTGAAGAAATCCGATGGTACACTTAGGCTTTGCGTTGACTACCGCAAGCTTAATGATCTTACTATCAAAAATAAATATCCTTTACCTCGGATTGATGATCTATTCGATCAGCTTAGTGGTGCTAGAGTCTTTTCACAATTAGACTTAGCTACTGGTTTTCACCAGCTTCGTATTGCAAAGGATAGTATTCCTTTGACATCGTTCCGTACCCTATTATGGATCTTATGAATGGCTTGTTATGCCATTTGGTTTAACGAATGCTCCGGCTTATTTCGTTGACCTTATGAATCGAGTTTTCAAAGACTTCTTCGACCGGTTTGTTCTCATCTTTATTGATGATATTCTTGTGTATTCAAAAACCGAGGAGGAGCATGAAAAGCACCTTCGGATTGTGTTGGAAACTCTTAGGAGTAATCAATTAAAGGCAAAGTTTTCTAAATGCCACTTTTGGCAATCTCGTGTGAAGTTTCTCAGTCACATTATTTTCGAATCCGGAATTTCCGTGGATCCTTCAAAGATTGAAGCGATTCAAGATTGGAAGAGACCGGAGAGTGTGACAGAGATTCGTAGTTTCTTGGATTGGCGGGTTATTACCGCCGTTTTATCAAAGACTTTTCTAAGATTGCCGTGCCTCTCACTAGTTTAACGAAGAAAGGTGTTAAATACATTTGGTCGGACAAATGTGAAACTTCTTTTCAGAAATTAAAAGAACTCCTCTCTGATGCTCCTATTCTTGTTATTCCCGAGGGGAATCAAGATTTTGTTGCTTATACCGATGCTAGTCACGCTGGTTTGGGTGCCGTTCTTATGCAAAAAGAACGTGTTATTGCTTATGCTTCTAGGCAATTAAAGCCAGCCGAGACTAGATATGCCACTCATGATTTAGAGCTCGCGGCTATTGTTTTCGCTCTTCGGATTTGGCGTCATTATCTTTTGGGAGAGAAATTTGTTCTTTATACCGATCATAAGTCTTTGAAGTATTTATTCTCTCAAAAGGAACTTAATTTGCGTCAACAGCGTTGGCTCGAATTTCTTGCACCTTATGATCTTGATATCCTTTATACTCCCGGTAAGGGTAATCGTGTCGCCGATGCTCTTAGCCGTAAACAACAAGTAGTTGTTTCTACAATGATATCCGAATGGAACGATCTCGAGATTTTATCCACTTGTGAGATTCGAGAGCGCGTATCCGATTTATGCTCGTCACTTGTTTTGTGTAGCCTTGAGGCTCATCCTTCTCTTTTAGACCGCATTCTGGAAGCTCAAAGGCTAGATCCTGAATTGGCTCTTCTTGGCCAAAATTTTAAGGATAAGATTGATATTGAAAGTTTGAAAGACTTTGATATCGATTCTCTTGGTGGCATTCGGAAATTTGGTAGACTTATCGTACCAAATATTAGTGATCTTCGAAAAGATATTTTAGAAGATTCCCATCGTTCTACATTTACCATTCATCCCGGTAGCAGTAAAATGTACGCGGATATGAAGCGACTTTATTATTAGGAGGGAATGAAACTTGACATCGCTAACTTCGTTAAGCGTTGCATGACTTTCCAACTCGTTAAAGCCGAGCATCAAAGGCCCGGTGGGTTATTGCAACCTTTAGAAATTCCAATTTGGAAGTGGGATCAGATTTCCATGGATTTTATCGATGGCCTCCCCCGTTCTCGTTCGAGCCATGATAGCTTATGGGTGATTGTTGATAGACTTACTAAATCCGCCCATTTTATTCCCGTTCGATCTAATCGAACTGTTCCTCTTTTGGCCAAACTCTTTGTTAAAGAGATTGTTAAATTGCATGGAGTTCCTACTTCTATTGTTAGCGACCGGGATCCATTGTTTACTAGTGGATTTTGGAAGAGTCTTCAAAAAGCTTTTGGAACGAAGCGTAATTTTATCACCGCTTATCATCCCCAGTCCGATGGACAAACCGAGCGTGTGAATCAAACTCTTGAAGATCTTCTTCGTTCCTGTGTGCTTGATTTCAGTGGAAGTTGGGAAGATCATATTTCCCTTGTTGAATTTTCCTATAATAATAGCTTCCAATCTAGTATTGGTATGGCACCTTTCGAGACACTCTATGGAAGGCCATGCCGATTTCCTTCTTGTTGGCTTGAGGCTGGTGAGAAGCTGGTTTTAGATCCAGATTTTATTCGGGATTCCACAGAGAAAATTGACCTTATTCGACATAGGATGAAAGAAGCCCAGAGTAGACAAAAATCCTATGACGATAATCGAAGAAGGAAGTTAGAATTTTCTGTGGGAGATCTTGTATTCGTTCGTGTTTCACCCATGAAAGGTGTTGTACGTTTCAGTCGATCGGGAAAATTAGCGCCTCGATATATTGGGCCATTTCCTATCACCGAACGTATTGGTTCCGTGGCTTATCGCCTTTTATTACCGGCTCAGTTTTCTGCTATTCATGACGTGTTTCACGTTTCTCAATTACGGAAGTGCCTTCGAGATTCCGATTCTATTCTTGAATTCGGTGTTGTGGAAGAAATTGAAGTTTCGCCTAATTTAACTTATGAGCAACATCCTATTCGTATCATTGCTTCGGAAGTCAAACGACTTCGAAATAAAGATGTTCCGCTTGCTAAAGTTCAATGGTCTTCAAATCCTAAGGATTGTTCTTGGGAATCTAGAGAGTTCATCGAGCGATCACATCCAGACTTACTTTCCTGTGCTCTTTAAGGTGAACCTTTTATTTCAAATTTCTTTTGTGTTGAATACGCTTTTATGGTTGTTACTTTATATTTTCTTCTTAAATATTGCGAGGACGCAATTTCTTTAAGGAGGGGAGTCTGTAACAACCCGCATATTTATCGATTTTTATATTTAAATATTTTATTTAAATATTTTATCGATACTCGAAATTTAGTCCGAAAAGCTACTTTTTGCATACGGTCAAATTAGGACTCAGGACCACTCCCATTGAGTTAAAAATGACGTTTGCGACCTTTTTGAGTATAAACTTCGATATGTTTGGAGATAGTAGAATTTTGCTACTTTTCACTTGGGTTTGGGTTAGGGTTCAGCCCTATGTTTAACTTACACTCAAAAAATGAACCACTTCTCCCCATTCACTCTCACTTTCTTCTCTTTTCATTTCTAAAGCATCAATGGTGGGAGAGATGAGAAATTAAAACTCCAAAACCCTAGTTTTCTTTTGCAAATCAAGCTCTAGCTCCAAACTAATAGAAGAACCCATTGGTAAGCTTCTCTTCTTCTTCTCCAACTCATTCTCTTATCAATTTCAGAAATTCCTAAACCTAACTTTGGGAATGTTCTTCTTTTAAGCTTAGAATCAAGCTTCTTGAG
This sequence comes from Allium cepa, assembly GCA_030765085.1. Taxonomy (NCBI): domain Eukaryota; kingdom Viridiplantae; phylum Streptophyta; class Magnoliopsida; order Asparagales; family Amaryllidaceae; genus Allium; species Allium cepa. The sequence continues at coordinate 864,026,379 of CM060943.1, read as the reverse complement.
TTGGAATTGAAGAGTGGTTGATTCTCCTTTGCTTTCAAGCTTCTTCTTTAATCGTTTGGGTTCAAATGTGAGATTTTTATCTCACATCTTTTTCTATATCTATCATTGTTGTTGGGTATGAATTCCTAACATATGTGCATATTCATTTGTTTTCAATTTGAATTGATTTGGTGAATTTTCCAAATTTTTGTGTTTTGGTCCAATTTTATGAAAATCCTTTTATGGACATTTGGACATTGATATTCGGGTGTATCGAAGAGCTTTTAAGGCCGGGTTGTCGCTTGGCGTAAATCCTTAGTCGTCACTGCTCGATCGATCGCTTCCGATACATTTTGCCTACTTTGGCCTAGGCAAATTGTTGCCCAGACCAGGTGACCAAACGTTTGGTGACCAAGTCCAGACGTCTGGTCTGGACCTGGAAAGAAAAATGTATGCACGCATATTATAAAAAAATGCCAGAGACTATTTTCAGACATCTGAAATTCAAATCAGACGTCTGGATAAGTCTCAGACGTCTGACTTGAGGTTTCAGACGTCTGGGTGTTCTTTGGGTTATTTCCAGAGAACAAAACCAGACGTCTGGATTCAAATCCAGACGTCTGGCCATGGCTTAGATGTCTGTTTTGGCTAATCCAGACATCTGGGTAGCTTTCTGAACTATTTTTCAGAAAACAAATCCAGACGTTTGGATTCCAAATCAGACGTCTGGAGATGTTTATTTTTGCCTATTTAGGCTGTTTTATGTGAATTTCCATTATTTATCGTTTCTAGCGATCCTATTAGTCGGTATCACATATTATCGACTCTGATGACTTCTTTTTATGGATTTTTTGGAAATATCCATTTCTATGGATTTGGTATCGATTTCTTTGGATTTTATTCACATCTTCGTATGTGAATTATAGTGATTGATTGTTCCTAGAATCTTCTTTGTGATTTGTCACTTTAAAAATATAAAGGTTTTCTATACTAGTAGTAAATATCAAAATTCTTTCATCAAAACGATTTCAACATTTATTTTATTACAAAGCTCGTTTCTTAAACCGTTTTCCAATCTAGTAGTATATACTAGCCTTTACCTCACTCGTATGAGAAATCTAATTAAACGACCTAGTAAAACGAGTGGTATGAAACGCTTGCGTTTACTTCGTCGGTTAATTCTTGGACTTTTTCGATTGAAACTCTTGTGACAATTTTCTAGTGGAGATCTACAATTTGTTCATAAATATTTAAGTTAAGCTAGTGGTTATGGGACACGAAGCTAAATTTATATATTTACTTGCTTAGTGTAATTGACACTTCTCGTTGATCATGACGATCATCTTTGTGATTTAGACTAGCAATGTGCGACGTCTCTTTGTCTGCGAGGGAGACTAAACCCCGTTTTATGGAGTTTCGACTCAAATTGGTGGGGTAGCAACCCATGGTCTTCGGGCCGTTTGTGGAGCTTCGGCTCAATTTGTGATGGTTAGCAACCATGGAATTAGCGTTCCATTTGTGATACACGTGTTGGTGAGCTTTATGCTCCCATTTGTGATAGGCCTCCCCCGTTTTGTGATTTCTGGATTTCTTGAGATGATTTCTAGAATTTGTGTTTCACCAATTTTCGTGATTTCCATTGATAAGTTTTATCAATATTTGTGCATTGGTGAATTTGTGTGTCATTGACTTTTGTGATTGACATTGATATAATCGTCAATATTTATGGTTTGGTGAACGAAATAAGGAGTATGACATTTTTTTGATTCTTGTGTAGATTTTGTGATATTGACTAATCTCGGTTGATTTTCAATTACTTATATATATCACAGCTTGACATTGTGATTATTATGTGTTTAGTCATATCTCTTATCCTATATCGTTTCATCTGATATTTATAGCTAGACTGATCCGTTTATTATTTTCTTATTAAATAATACTCGAGTCAGACCGAGGTGTTACAGGTGCTTCAGCTTGACTTCTCACTGGGGATTGATTTCTCTGACTTTTGGTTAACTACTTAGATTAGTAGTTTATTTTGTTGTATACACTTGAGATATGAACTCGTAGTTGTATTCTTTTGTATAGCACGTGTTGCTATTCTTTTGTATTATTGTGGATCTTTTTGACCACTACTCTGATATACACTTTCATGTGTTAGTTATATATTCATATCTTCTTCCGCCTTTGTGATATGAATTATCTGTGACTGATTTGTGTTATGCTTATTCCTATATTTTTTCCGAAGATTATTATAGCCACTGTATAGTAGCTTTGAGTTTGTATCGGTGTGTCGGATTTCCTCTCGAATTCAAATGCCTGTTATACTATCCGACATAGCGGTGCTCGCACAAAGCAATTGCACGGATGGTCGCTCCTCAACAGCCTTATTCTCCATGCTAGTTGACGGCATTAGCCCGTATTGTCCTTGGCTAGCGTGGGTATAGAGGTGGGGGGTCACAGAATTGCTCGACAAAAAGGTATGTATATGAATTTCATTATGAAATTTGATGATCTTCTTGTCTAGCCGCTTGGCTTTTCGTTTTCTTTTTGAAATTGGAGGCCCGTGGTGGCATTTTGTAGTCGTACCGAGCTAGCCGCGCAAAGGAGGTTATGGCGAAATTTTCCAAAAATTTAAGGCGTTAGGAAATTTTCGGGGAATTTTGGAATTTTTTTTTGTGAAAACTAAGTTTTGATTTAAAGTAAAAGGTTAAACGATATAGTTGATTTTGAAAAGACAACTACATATGGATTTGAAAATATTAGTGAAGTTTTGTAAGAAGTTTAACCATGTTTTGGGAAAGTTAAACACTTAAGTGATTTTGGTAATTTAATTTGGACAAATTGTAATGAAAATGTAGGAGTTGAACTAGAAAATGGAAACCAGTGTTTTGGTTGAAGTTAAAAGTTTTGGAAAAGGTGAATATAAAATTTTCACTAAGTGGATTTTTGAAAAGTTAATGGATTTCAAGACTTTTTCTTACTTGGCAATTTCGAGGACAAAATTCTTTTAAGGGGGAAGTTTGTAACGATCCAGAATATTTGTCATTTGAAATTCAGATATTTAATTGATTTTACATATCAACAAGTAAAATTTTGTAAGTCGAATAATTTATTTTTCGAATATCTGGGTTTAATTGGATAATTAAATCGGTAATTTAATATTGGAAATTACATAAATAATTAGAAATTGGGTTTAATGTGATTAAAAATGGGTTATAAAGTTGTATTAAATCATATTGGAGTTAGAACAATGTTTGTGAACTTTTAAAATCGAATTAAAAGTTAATTTGTGAAAATTGAATATTTTAATATTCAATTGATGAGTTAAAATTGACATTTTTCAAATAGTCTCGGATTTCGACAGAACCAGTTTCATCAGATCCGTAATGTTATATTATTGTAAGATTTGAAATTTCGTGTCAATTGGATTTACCGTTTGTCCGGGGCAAGCCAAAACGCATAGAAATTGGTTTAAATCGATTTAATTTAAAATCGACCATTTATTGCCGTAACTCGCACATATGAAGCTTCCGAAACCTATTCCGATGTGTCCGGAACGCAGGTTAAACCCTAGAAACGCCGGTCACCGCGTGAGATTTGTAGTTCGCAAATTCCTGATGAATAGTAATTTGTGAATTTTTCTATATAAGGACCTAGTTATTTCCATTTACAAAGAAATTCAACCCTAACCCTAATTTTAGCTTCAGCCGCCACTAACATTACCAATGGCTGAAAATTCATCTCTTTCATCTCCAATTATCTTCCAATCCACACTTCAATTCGAAACTTTCAACTTCAAAGTTGAAGAACGTATCAAGATCTATAATTTCAACGGTTGAGATCGAAAATTGTCGACCACGTCAGCGACAATTCGCTTCCGTTCATTGCCATTTGCTTGGGGTTGCTTGGCCATTAGGGACGACCGAGCTTCAGGTGGTTCAAGCCGATGGTGGCTCAGGTGATGACCGTTGAAATGAAGTTGGCCGATCGTCATCAGGTGGCTCGAGGGGGTTGCAAAAATTCAAACCCTAACGGCGGCTATGGGTTCAAATGCGTGCATCTCTACCTGGGAGAGAACGAACGTGAGGGAGATGGAGCAAGTGCGGCCCAGATCTGGTCAAAGCAAAATCGTGTGGTCCAGATTGAATTGGGTTTGAATTTTAAAAAGGAAATGTAAATAATTATATATATTAATGTGTACGAACTTCTAAAAATCATAACTTTGTCATACGAGGTCGGAAATGCACGAAACAACATGAGTTTGCTTCGTTTTATCGAGCACTACGCAATGGAGCTGGTTTGGAGTCGTTTGGAGCTAGTGAAAATTTCGGGTAAAATTAAACGCACGTTTAATTTTATTAGAAATAAAACACTACAACTGTTATCGGAAACCCAATGTGAGAACTTCTCACTCAATCGAATTGTTTCAATTTAAATTTTAAATAGTTAGATTTAAGATTGCTTGATTATGTGATGGATGATAAATTGTTATCTATTGTATTTAAATAGGCCCTATACGCCGTATATTAAGCGGATGTTATTTATTAAAAACATATACCGCGATTATTCCAACTTGAATGGAATTGGTATTATATATGTATTTGGAGTTGATTTTCCCGCATTATATAGCAGATGAGACCCTGTTGCGCCGCATAATAGTGGATAGTATTTTATAAATCCTAAATACCGTGATATTTCATCTTGAAGCGGAATTGGTATTGTGCTAACATCTTTGGATGTTGGGAAACAGGTTGGAGGGATCCTACTAGATTCCTTAAATGATTGAATTTGTTTCAATGTTGTGTGTTGATCTATTTATAATCTGCGTGATTATCTTTGTGATTGAAATTGTTAAAGGCTAAATTTTAGCCGAATATATTTTGGTACCATTAGATGCCGAAAATAAATAAAATTTGATTTTTGAAAAATTAAGTTGAGAATTCATAATAAAATTTAAATTTTGTAATTGATTCATTTTAAATAAATAGACGTTGAAATTTTTATGTTATAAAAATTATGATTTTGTGAAATATAACCGAAATGTGATTTTTTTTGAAATAAGTAGTAGATTAATTTATAAAATGGTTTAAATTGGGATTTTTGAATTATTATAATTGATTTATATAAAAGATTTATAAAATTGATGTTTATAAATTAAAATGTTGGAATTATAAAACGAGTTTTTATAAGTGATAGAATGAAATATAAATGGATTTCATAAGTGGATGAAATCTATAGATTGATAAATTGTGAAGTTATAAAATGAATAAATGTTGTAAAATAAAATATTTATAAGTAATTAAGTTACATATTGAATTCTGGCGTGTAAATGGAATATATATAGAATTTGTTAATAAAGTGATTTTATAAGTGAGGTTGTTATAAAATATAAATGGAAATTATAAAAGTGGTTTTATAAATCCGAAATCAACTTATTTTAATAAGTTTAATTATTATAGCTTATTAAAGGAGATATATCCATGACTTTGGGACAGTGGATAATCCTTTAAATAAAATATGTAGAAATTGAATTTGGTTAACGATGTATATTCACGATTTTGGACGGTAAACAATATAGTAAAGAAATATTGGAAAGTGATATTTTAAATAGAATTAAAACGATTCAAAAATGTTTTAAAATGTATTAAGTATCGAAACCATAGATTTCAACAATCATTGTTGAAATAGACGTTTTCGAGAAATAGAAGGAAATGGTGGACTATAACACTGTTGTTATGGTAAATAATTTCCGAAAGGAAAAGTTTTGTATAGTATTGGGGTTTATATATCTATCTTAATTTCGAACCCCTATACTAGTAATTTTGAGTTGTCGTAACGATGTTTTACGCAACACTCGTTTTGACTCAAATAAAGGTGTTTAAGAGAATGATTTCCTTAAAGAATAAAATATATACTTAATTTGGATTTAAGTATATTGAATATTTTTCAAATGTTGGAAATAAATGGATTTGTGAATTACTTATTATTAAATAAGTATGGAAATGTTTTTCCAATTTCAAGGGAATGATTTGAGATTTTATCTTTAAAGATAAATTGAAATTGAATATTAGAAATCGATTTGGAAATCATATATTCATAGATATTTTGGAAAGGTAAATTCACTATGGAATTTATAAAAGAAAGGGAAATTTGTTTAAAAATAAACATTGATTTATTTTAAACTGTGGAAATAAATTTACGGATTTGGAACGTAAGTTTAAAATAATTCGGTAAGGATTTATTTGATGGATTTAAATGAACCATTTTAAATTGGAAATGGATTAATATTTGGAAGTGTTTCCGTTTAAGGAAATTGATTTGATTGAAAGGTGGAAAATGATTTGAAATTTGTTTTCAAATGGTTGAAGTGCGGAAATTATATCTTGTAAAGATATTTTTGAAAATAAATAATTTGGGAAATTATTTGAAACCAGGTGATGTTGTGAATATTGATTGATAGTTAAATAACAGACTATCAATATTGACCATTGAATGGCTATTTGTTGTGAATTGGTTGAAATTGAATGCTACACTTATTTTGAAATTATTGCGCTTGTTATTCGAATTACCCATTCCGAATAGTGATACGACGTAATGGATAGCATTGAAGACCGGTGGTGAAGACCGGGTATTTGTGAAAATGATAGGATGACCTATCGATTGTCTCTGCACCGTTAGCTACGGTATGGAGATTTCCTTTGTGATGGGAAATTCGATCGGGATTGTGAATACACAGATTGCAAGGGCTTCTTTTGAAGTGCCGTCGGTTCTGTTCGAGCCCGGAATAGACTTGTGTGGTTACGTGTTTGACATTACAATTTGAGATATAAAGCAGATTTCTTTCAAATACATCTCTGTTGGTGGCGGAGAATTTATTCTCCTAGCTTAACACCCTTCTCTGAGACGTACGAGCCCAGAGGTTATGTAGTTGAAGGTTATCAGCGATATATTCCCAATTTGGTAATGTGGCATGCTGAGTGTTGCTGTGTGATGATTATTTATTGATAATTTGTTGATCAAAGCGTGGCTTTGTGGAAAAGAGTAGCTTTGTGGACGAGACTTCGTCAGACCTCACACCTCGGAAATGGTCGAAACAGGAATATGCGGCATTGTTATGAGGGTCGTGCCCTTTAGGGTATGTCATTTCCTTCTGAAAAAGGGTGGCGTCAGGTATGGAGCCCTGATGCTTAACCTATGTGGTTGATCCAATCACATTCTTCTGTGTGGTTGTTGCTTGGTGATAGAGGGCCCTCGGATAAAGGTCCCAAAGGACCGGGGGGTGGCATATTTGTGTAGTAGTTACCTAGTTACAAAGGTAACCCGGCCTTGTGTTGGCAAAGAGCTGGTTAAGTTCTCGGGACGTCCCGCCAGAGGCGATCCCATGTGGTAGTAGGAAGTCCTTAGCCTGACCATTTGTTGGAAAATCCAAAGAAACAATACGAGCCTTGTACAGTTTTAGTTGTATAATCTGCCTCCTCAGGAGGTAGCTTTAGCAGGCATAATATAATGGTGCCTATGATGGCTAAGATTTATACTCTATTTTTGAAATATTTTCATCACTATGCACTAATAATAATATCAAAAATGATTTGTTTTGCGTAGGAAGCATCTTTAACTATCATAAGGAGAAATCTCCCCCAATTCTGCGATTGCATTGTGTGTGTGCGGGGAGGCCTTATGGTAGTTTCATCTTCCAAAAGCATTACGGACATTTTTCCACTTCTCTTGTTGTTGTTATTTTAAAAGATAAATAACTGTTTTGAGTTCTCACACCAGTCCCATGACTGACCTGGAGTTTATTGTTCTCTTCCAAAACTCTGGGTGCCCATAATTTTCCACACCGGCAGCCTAGAGTCAGACTATCAAGTCATTCTGGATTCAGAAGTGCTTTGGAGTTCAGGAGGCAAGCTGGATGGCGAGATGTATTACTTGTATATGATATTATCTTTCTGCTGTATAAATTCACTTGTAAGGACACGTTCGCATAACTGTCCATTGTCCAGTTGTGTTGTATATTGTTGTTGTATACTTTGATGATGATGATGTGATGTAATGTAATAACTGAGATAGTTCTTTGTTTTTAAAGATATTCATTTATCTATTATATGTTGTTCCGCTGCGACTGTGAGATTTTATTATTGTTTCTGTTCTGTTATCTTACTTCTTCTATCTTTTTCTTCTACCTCTTCTTTTAAATCCTCATGGTTCGATTTTTCGGCCTTCGATTGCTCGGCAGTTGATACAGTGGACGTATTGATGTCGGCCTTCGGGAGTCGAAGAAACGGGTCATGACATTTTCCCCTAAAGCAAAGATTGGGGTGGGACCAACATGAAAAGGTTTTAATCTCCATTTAAGTGGATCATAAGCTTCAGCTTTCTTTTTCCTTATGTTCTTAAAGCCTTCATCCTTAATAAGTTGTTCCTCCTCGAGATTCTTATCATTAGCTTCCTCTAGGAAGAATCCAATTAAGTGTGGTTTAGAAGATCCCTGCTTAGATATTTTAAATTTGCCAGCCATGATGAAGTTCGATCAAAAGTAGATAAGCCTGAAATAGGATTTGGTTAAAATAAGTGGTGTTGGATGTCCAACAGAGTCGGAGGTTCAAGCACTCCTTCTAGCGCCAAAATGTTAACAAGAGAACTTATCAACATCCCAAATATGAAAGGTTAGTCCTTAAGGTTTCTGTTGATATGCTGGAGAGAGTTAGGATGAGAATGCCTTCTTTAGATCACCTTTCGAATAAGTCCTTGTTGTGTTATTTCCTTTTAATTGACCTTTCGACTTAGTCCAAGGCTTAAGTTCACGTCTTTATAGTATTTTGAGCTTAATAGGGTAGTTGAATTATCCCTTTGAAACAGCCCTTTCGAAGCGGTTGCGGAAGCCTAATGGATGACTCTTAGGTTTAAGGGTATGGTATGTTCTGAACGGTTTCGAACCTGCCGAAAGCTGGAGATCTTAGGTGACTTGAGTTTGAACATGGAATTAAAGGTATAATTGGCTTAAGTCAAGGTTTTGATCCACTAGAAAGTACAGTTCCAGTGAAAGGAGGCCTGGAGTAAATGACTGGTAATTACTTGAAATTGTTGGGATTTCGATCAGGTCAGAAGATGTCTTTTGATGGGAGCGATATCTGGAAAATAGTGTTAGAACTAATAAAAGCTTTCGAAACCACTAAATATCAAGAATATTGAGGTCTTCCCTTTATTAACTCAATGACGCCTTTATTGATCAATTTTTCCTAATTTGATTTACAAATAAGGGTTTACCACTGTTAGAATTAAGAAAATACAAGTGTAAATTGACTGAGCTCGGATACCTAAACCTGATCCCTTGGGTCTTATTTATAGATGTGGGTTGGCACCTTTCAATCCAGTGCTTTCGACCTAGTCGAAAGGTGGCTTTAGATGCCTTCCGACTCCTTTGGTACTAGTGCTCCCCACCGCAATGCTTTAGAATGGGATAAATGCCTCCGTCTTTATCAAAAGGAACGATTGCGCCTTCTCTTCTCTATGTTGCTTTGTAAGATCTTTCGACTTTGTTGATAGGTTGTTTCTAGGGGGTTCGAAGATGTTGAAATGGTGATGGTTTTGACACCATTAATAGCTTCCAGTCTTTTTCTTGCGACCTAATGCAACCGGGATATTAATGGCTTCGACTGGTTCGAAAGGGTTGGTTTGGTTTTTGAAAAGGATGTTCCAATCATGGTGTGCTTCTGAGTGATTTGAGTGAAGGCGAAATCTTTGATCTCGAAAGGTTTGGCGTGCATATGAAAGGTTATTATGTATTGTCTTCGAAAGCTATTTCTTTAACTCCTTCGAAAGGTCTTCATGCCTACGAAAGAACCTGTTCCGAAAGGTGTTTATTGAAGCGAAAGTGTGCTTTCGACCTTTCGACCTCTTTGGAAAGTTTTGATACTTCTAGTCTTTGGCTGTTACATCCTTTTATTCCTTCAAAAGGTCTTGGCGATGCTTTTCTCTCTTGTTCTTCTTTGCCTTCTATTCAAAAGGGTTTCAATTGTCGAAAGGGTATTTGGTGGCAACAATTGGTTACTGAGTTATATATATATAACAATTACATAATTGTCCCTAGGGCATACTCCTAACTCTATCGATCTCCCACTTGCACTTAGGGCCATTTATGGAATCTCAATCCTATCCTTTCAATTAGTTTGATGAGAAATGATCAAGTTAGATCCTTCGTGAATGGATCTTCAATATTTGTTAATTATCTACTATGTCAATTAACTCTCTCCGATGCTGATAAATTACCTTTATCATGTGAAACTAATTAGAGTATGTTTCTTGACTTCTAGTGAGCATGTTTATCGACATCTAGTGAGCTCTTACCATTACATTTTTTATCAAATAACAATAATGTAGTATTCTTAATACTTGGAATCACCCCAACTCATTTATAATTTGTGCATTTATATTTATACATTGCTTTTTTGTGCCGCTATTCTAGGGGATGTACTTAGCCCTTCGTTGAATCAGCCACAACCTTTCATTTGGAACATTTCCAACTAAAGCTTCTTATTTAAGGTCTGGACATGAATTTGACATCGACACATTGTACTTGATAGCACTTATGAATGTGATATCGACATACTCGATAGCACTCATGAACTTCAATTGAAGGTTTAAACATGAATTATTTTCATTTGGTCGTTATGTGCAAATGGTCCGTCCTAAATCATTATTTAAAATTTTCTATTTCAATATATATGTACCAAATAAAAATTCATACCGAGTGATGATTTTGTAAATACGAATTAATTTGAGCCGTTGAATAATGAAAACAATAAGCCAATTTAGGTAATTGAAATTTATAATGTTATTCGTATTAACGTTGCTCATTATATTCCAACTGCATTTGTCTGCTCTTGAAAACTCATTCGCGGTCGATGGATCATATCCCTTTGGGTACAACTACCAAAATCACATTTTGATAACATATCTGGAATTCTTTTTTATAGATTTGTGCATCATACCATATTGTAGAGTCAATACTCTTGATGGCTTAATTAACAACCAAGGATTATCTGTTCCAAACATTGATAAAAACTCATACTTTCTCATAAATATGCGAGAATATTTATTAGACTTCTAACGCGTCATGTTCATTTAGGTTTAGTTAATTTTATTTCATCTCCCACAGAATCTTTGGATCGTATCCAATCCATTTTACTATCAATAATTTCTAAAAAAATCCTTCACTGCGAAGTTTCTATTTCTTAAAACAACAATTGTTTCCTAATGCAATTTTCCGCAACGTCCTGGAATTTTTGCCATTTCGAATGGGAATATTTAATTTATTTAAATATTCAAATGTGATAAATAACAAGAAAATCAACTTTGGATAAAATGACCTAATTTTTAATGACATATTTTTAAATGGATTTATAGGACTTTTCACAAGTTTTAATTTGAAAAATATATAAATTACTGTTTGATGTATTTTTGGACGAACGTTGGTATTTTTAAAAACAAAATAAATTATGACAACTAGTGTATTTTTGCTGTTTTGAGATCGTGACGCATTATTATGTGCGATCGTATTTTTATTTTTATCGTTTTTGACCAATATACGAATGAGATATTGTATAGCGGAGTGCCGCAAAACATATTCAAATCAAATCAAAATTAAAATTTTCATCTAGCCTTAATGGTGATTTGAACTTTGAGTTGATGGTGTCTTGAATTTTGAAATATGGTTGCTTAAGTTTGAAGTAATTTTTTTTGTAATAAGATGCATACATCATACTTTGTTACTTTATTTCATTTTCTTTGCTCACTTCTCTTCCTTTCTTCTTCTTTTTCCTTTCCTTTTCCCTCCATATAAATAAGAAAATACTCCACCTTCTCCTTTCAAAAATCTAACACCTCCCAATTCATTCACTTTCAACCAAATCATCCAACATTAAAGTTGTCATTTAGGTCCTTGGTATTTTCTAAAAAATATTTGCTCGTCGTTTAATCGAGTGTGTTGGCGGAGATGTTTTGATTATAGCAGTTGTCAGATTTTGGTGGTTTTTTTATGAACACGAACTAGGGAATGGAGGGTACGGTTGTGTTCATCTCTGTAAGAGGTGATTCTTAGAGCTAGTCATTCGATTTTAGGAGCTTGGGATCAGTTATGGTGGCTCAAGGAATGATTTCTAGTCATAAATTAATCTTTGGAAAATCAGTGGTTGACAGGATTGGTGGAGGGTGCTGTAAGTAGCGTGGGATCGAGGCAGATTTGTGTGTGCTGTAGAGACTTGTGTGGTGGTCGGTGGTGGCAAGAAGAGCTTGAACTAGGGTTTGAGGTGGTGTTTTGTTTGAGGTTCGATTTCTCGACCCATGGTTGGCTCGGAGTCATGGCAGGGTGGTGGCGTTTGAACGGTGGTGGAGTTGAGGGCAATTGTTGGTCGAGGAGACGGTTTGTAACATCCCCCATTTGGAGGCCTAAAACTAACTACTATGAGTGCTGCAGTCATCCATAATTATTAATTCTCGATGACCAAATGCGATAATGTTAGAAGCAATGATATAACAGAAACACGTAAATATGGAAAAAATTAATCACAAAATAAATTTTTCATTCCACTTCAAATCACATTTAAATTCATTACATAATCCTAATGCGTGAACCACGTTCAGAGAAAATATAATTACAAAATATGCCAAGAGCGACATATGAAGATGCCACCTTGGTTGATCAGAGTCTAAATATAGGCAAATAAGCATCTTTTCCATTACAACCAAAACACAGCGGAATCAAAAAGAAAAGAACTCCTAGTAGGTGGTTTTTCTCCTACACATCTCCAGAAGCTTATTCGTCTAAAGGAGAACCTAGAAACCTTAAATCTCAAACTACTCAAAATTAATTGAGTACCCAAATGCGACAACCCGAACTCGATGCCCAACGACATCGAAATCCGTATCGCCGGAGCTTGCAACAACATTAGATGAAAAACAACACAGTAGGAACAAAAGATGATAACATTGATATACAATATAGATACAATGAAAGATACACCATGATACAACAATCCAACACCATCAGAGAATATATACAACACTACAATACTACACCATACCAGAAATATATCAACATGAGCAAAGTCTTCAAGAGAATCCGATACTTCAACTCCAAACCAAAACTCTAAAGCCAAAGCTCTAAACTTCAAGCTCGAACCACCATCATGCTAAACTTGTAGTAAATGCGATCCCAAATGCGATTGCCAAACTAAAACTTCACAGATCCAAAGACTGAAGAAGATTTCCAAATGCTACCAAACCAAAGACTTCGTAGGCTATCTAATCTTCACCTACTATTTGATTATCTAAAAATCCCAACTCTAGACTGCCCGTGTGGAAAATTGTGGGCACCCAAAGTTTAGGAAATGATCAATAAACTCCAAGTCAGTCATGGGATTGGTGTGAGCAAACAAAAACAGTTTATCTTTAAAAACAAACAACAAAAATAAATTAAGACTGAAATTCGCAATGCTTTATGAAAAATGAAACTACCATAAGGCCTCCCCATGCACATATAATGCAAGCGCACAGTTGGGTGAGATTTCTCCTTATGATAGTAAAAATTGCTTGATGCGCGAAAATCATTTGATATTATTATTAGTGCATAGTGCAGAAAACTTTCGAAAGTATAATATTAATCTTAGCCAGCATACGTACCATTATAATATGCCTACTATAACTACCATGTTAAATGGTAGGTTCACAACTAAAACGTACAAGGCGCATATTGGAGATTGGATTTCCAACAAATGATCAGGCCAAGGAACTTCCCATTGCCACATGGGTACGCCTCTAGAGGGACGCCTCGAGAACCTACCCGGATCTCTACTAACACAAGGTCGATTTACCCCTTCCCGAAAGTAACATCTAAGATATGCCATCCCGATCGTTTGCGACCTTTATCCGAGGATCCTTAACCACAAAGTAACATCACAGAGTAACAAATTTACTGTGTCCACATGGGTTAAGTATCTGGGCACCATACCATGATACCACCCTTTTCCAGAAGAAATGGACATACCCTAGGGGTGCGACCCATGCAACCTTGCTGTATCTTTCCTGTTTCGACCATTTCTAGGATGTGAGGTCCTGATGCAGTCTCGTCCACAAAGCTACGCTTTTTCAAAAAGCCATGCTTCGATCAAAAAATGATCAGCAGGATTTCGTATGCCACATTACCAAATTGGGAATGTATCACTAGTAACTATCAACTACATAACCTCTGAGCTCGTACGTCTCAGAGAAGGGTGTTAAGCTAAGAGAATAAATCCTCCACCACCAAACAGAAACGTATTTAATAGAAACCAGCTTTGCATCTCAAAGTGTAACGTCAGACATACATCCATACAAGTCTGTTCTGGGTTTGAACAGAACCGAAGGCACTTCAAAAGAATCCCTTGAAATTCGTGTATTCACAATCCCGATTGGACTCCCCATCACATATGGAGATCTCTATACCGTAGTTATTTCGTGCAGAGTCATTCGACGGGTTATCCTTTCGTTCTCGAAAATACTCGGTCTTCACCACCGATCTTTAAATGCTATCCATAACATCGTATCATTATTCGGAATGGATTATAAGACACAAGGTCCTCTCTCGGTTAAACTGAAAAATGGGTGCAATATTTAAAAACATATGGATATTGGGATTTTAGTTAAGTCACAACTTATTACCCAAAACCTTTCTTTTCAAATGGTTTAAACAAATTACCATTTCCAAATCTTCAAATAAAAAGATTCACTTAACAAAGTTCACCTATCTTTCAAAAAGATTCATTCACAGATTTCAAAACAATTTCCATTTCAAATTGGATTAACTCATCCAATCTTTAAATCAAAGATTTAATTTATAGCTTTCAAAACCGTTTCCAAAGATTCATTCATAACTTAGAAAACCATTTTCATTTCAAAATTGAAATCCCTTTAATACAAATTGGAAATTCTTTCCTTATATGAAAGCTTTTATTTTTTGAAAAAAAATAGTTTTCATTTCTGAAAAATACGATTTGATTTGCACAAGTTAAGGCCCTTAGGTTAAATTCAAATTCCTAAAACAATACTTTTAAAATGGTTTAAACCCATATAAACACA
Organism: Allium cepa; assembly: GCA_030765085.1. Taxonomy (NCBI): domain Eukaryota; kingdom Viridiplantae; phylum Streptophyta; class Magnoliopsida; order Asparagales; family Amaryllidaceae; genus Allium; species Allium cepa. Next base: position 864,011,283 of record CM060943.1, on the reverse strand, counting down.
TTTATAACTTGTATAACATTTTTAAACCATAATTTCCAAAAATAGGATTCGATTTCAAATCTTGAATTTAAACTCAAATCAAATTATTTAAATTTCAAAACTTTATCAGGTCATTCAAAATAACTTTTATCTTTAAAACACTTTTTCAAAAGCTTTTCACTTTTAATCCAATTCCATTTCCAAAACCATTTGGATTCAAAATTCAATTTTAAAACTATTTCAAAAATCTGTGACTTAACCAATTTCCTCGTGCAATCCATATTTGTATGTGCATGGTGTAGTCCAGGGGTTTCACACAGTAGTGCAACATCATCAATCATCATAGATTCCAGAACAGTAATTATAGATAAGCGGTATATCTCTATAACGCTTATCTTCCATTCACAGATCCATAGATACATAATAAACATTCATCACAGATAAATTTCATTCATCATAGCTTGAATTAAAACAATTCATATCATAAAATGTCACACAGTAGAGATATCAAACAATTCACAGCATTCAATAGAATATAGTCATCCATAAGTAAGATTAATTGGTCTTTTGATTAATTGAAGCCAGATTAATCACTTATCCAGGTTAATTAATCAATTATTAATTATTTTAATTAATCAACCTTTAATAATTAACTAACTTTAAATTATTAATTAATCAACTTTAATTAAATAATTAACCCTTAATTATTCAATTATTCTTTAATTAATTATCCTTAATTAATTACATTAATTAATTAGCCCTTAATTAATTATCGTTTAATTAATTAATTATTAATTTATTAAATCTTAATCTCCTTCATTTATGAATCATTAATTAATCCTTCATTATAAATTAAATAACCTTAAATTTCTATTAGTTAAATCTTTAATCATCCTCAGATTACTTATATACTTAATTAATTTAAAGATAAATCATTAAAATATTTAATTAATAAACCTCATTATTAATCATTATTAACCAAAAATCAATCAAGAGATTAAGGTTTAATTAAAACAACATTTTATCTTGATTTACTCTTTAATTAAAAATAATTTAAGAATTAATTATAAATATTGATCGCATAATCAAAGGACCTAATTACTTTAAACATAACTTTATTAAATCTTTAATTATTCAATTTTAAATCAAGACAATTATTTTTAAAACATAGGTTTATAAAATGTTTTAAAATTTAAATCTGGTTTTAAAGTAAAAACTGTTTTTTTAGTGAACCCGAGACCTACACGAGTCCACCGCCGAGCTAAAAATCAACTCCCGAAAGTGCCACTTCAAGTTTCTTCCCAAACTCACCCATATGCCTTTCAAACTTTAAAATTTTGGTTAAGTTTTTGAAAAGACCAGATACAATGCAAATACACTCGAGTCACCACTCGAGCTTATAACCTGTTTTCCCCAAAAGTTACTTCAAGCAACCTACTTCTTCCCCAGCAACCCAGACCAATATGCACAGGTGCACGCATTCACATGCACCGATGATCGCCGACCCTCTGACCGACGTCAAACTCTTCAACAAGTTGCCGACGATACCCACGAGCCTCCCGACCATCCAATTTGACACGATCATTTGAGAATTAAAATTGAACCTTTTCAACCCCAATTGGCACCAATACGACCAACTCAAATGACTCCCACCACCACGTGATGCCGCTAATAGCTTCGTAGCTCTGATTTGAAGCTTCCTCGATCATTAATGAGTTGTCTCCCCACGAACGTTGCAGTCCGATCCCCTGACGAAGTCACGATGACCAGTTTTCACACTTCTACTAAAAACGAAGGTTAAATCCTAAATCAACTTCGTCCAACTTCCGCGATGTATAAAAAATCGTCTCGCATTTTTCTCGAGTTCGACGATCGTTCTAGCACCTCTGGAAGCAAACCCGACCCCCAAACATGCGCCGGTCACCAGAATATCATAAAAAACTTATTCCGTTCATTTGGCCAATACGACCTAAATTCGAAATTAAAAATCCTGAATTTTGTTTTAAAAATCATTGTTTTCGAAATGAATTTGAATGATATAAACGAATCTTGAATCCATGCAAGTTGAAAATTCGATAGATTTGAATTTACACTATATATTCCTCTTCCAAACAGCAATCCTTTCATATTTTCATGGAAATATATTTTTAAAATTAAGTTATAGTGATTTTAAACATATTTTGTTTTAACATCACTAGCTAAAAAGGATCGAGGAAGGTGGAATTGAATTTTGAACTAAATCTAACCCGATAAATTTTTTGACAGAGGCCTTCTTGCTTACTTCCAGATATATGCACACAGTTTATATGTACATACATGCATAAATATATAACCATCTCAGCATATTTATCATAACTTCCAAGATCACATGCAAACCAAAAAATCAAACAGATCTAAGGTTTAAGAAGTAAGTTTACTCACCTGGAATGTCAAAACAGAGAACAGATTTGTTGATTTTGTTTTCCTGAGTTTGAAAATCCTGAGTTTTTACTTGATGATGAATTGCTTTGGCTTTACTTTGATTTGAATTTGTTGACTTGAAACTGTTTTGCTTGATCTTCTTCCTATCTTCCAGGTTTGATTGCTTTAGGTTGAATCAAATTTTGATTTTGAATTTCCATTTTTTTTCATTTCTTTCTTTTGTTTGCAAATCTATTTTCAGGTTTGCATCTTTGCTTTTGCTCTGGTTTGAAGATTGGAAAAAGGTTGTTGTTTTTCTCAGGTTTTGATTTTCTTCGGGTTTGGGTTTTCTTGTTTTGAGATTGAAGATAGTTTTGATTTTTTTGTTTCTCAGTCTTGAGAAGTTTTTTTTTGAAAATAATAGCTTGGTTATATTTTTTTTCTTATGTATGTTTTCCAAATTCAAATTAAAAGAAAAGATAAATTTTCCACTTGTTTTAATTTGGCTAACACTTGTCTATATTGTATGAACACTTGTATCTACATATTTTAATCTTCTTACAAATGTCCTATGTGAATTAAATTGTGTTTATATCCTTAATTTAAATTATTTTATAAATTTTGTTTTAACCCTTTATGCATTTATATTTTCACATCTTAGCATATATTTTTGTTTTAAATGTTTCTTGTCATTAGCTTATTATATATTTACATTTGCACAAATTAAATTTACCTCAATTGTTTTTCATATTACAATCTTAATTTAGTTTAATATTTTTTTTTATATTTTGCATTCATACATTTTCTATCATTTATATTTGCACAACTTTTTAAAAGAGAATGATTTAAAAATAAATAATCACACACACACACACATATATATAAGAGAATTCAACTTAAAACAATCTTTTGAAAATTATTACACTAATTGTCAAATTACATCTTTCGAATATTAATATAAACTAAAATTAGAAAATAACTTTTATTAACTTTAAAATAAAAACTTCAAAATTCTATTTTACTTCCATTACAATTATTTTCAAATCCAATTTTTATTTAGTAAAATACTTATCCTTAAATTTCAAACCAAAATTCTATTTATAATCTAAATTTTTTATTTATTCTGCAAATTTTCTATTCAATTCACAAATAATTTCACAATTTAATTCCAAAATTAAATTAATTGTCAAATTAAACTTGGCTAAAGTTTAGGGATGTTACACCAAAAGTTTAAGGTAAAACATAAACTTCCAGTCAGACAAAAAGCCTGGTGTGAATAATAACCTACCATCCCAAACCATATAGATATCTAGCGAGGCCATGCTTTATTATCTTAACCAAATTTATATTAACCGTATATTGTGCACCTGCATCCATAATGGTTAAGACATAACATAATAAAATATTATGATGATATGCAAACATATAATATGTACTGGATTTCCCATCCCCACTCATCTAACTATCTACCCTAAGTTATAGTTTCTAGGGTTACTATTAACATAATAGTTTTCACGGGCCGACTAATAACCTATCCAAACTTATGAACAATCTGTCTGATTTCATCGTTTTCACAGGATATCTAAGAACCTATTGGTATCTACCAATAACTTCATGCAATTATAGTTTTCATGTGTTCATTATGAACCTATTGGGTTCTTCCATAACTCCTCTCATAACATATTTTTCATGGGTTCACTATGAACCCATTTGGCTATCTAATAACTCCTCTCATAACATAGTTTTCATGGGTTAACTATGAATCTATTGATCTATGTCAATAACTTAGTCTTAATATAGTTTCCATGGGATCACTAAGAACTTACTGGCCCCTGCCAATGACAATTTCCAAACATAGTTTTCATGGGTTTACTATAAACCCATCTAAACTAGCAACTCTTCAATTGTTCTTTGGGAACCCTATGTTCTGGTCTACCTGACCTCCTGGATGCAACCCTACTCATATAGGAGTTAACTTGATTTATATTTACTACTGGATCAGCCTTGCTTGTTATTCTGCCCTTGATACCCCAAAATCTAGTTATTGGTCTATTATAAAGTGAATATATTTACAGAAGAGATACACGTGATAACTGATCATCGTAATACTATAAACATTTATAATTTAATTTCCTTGTAATCATTTTCTAAATGAAACATGGTTAATACCTTTAACCTATTATCTTTAAGAAAGAAAGCTTCTTCTAAAAAATCCAAAGTTAAATGCCATTTCAAAAAAAATTCTTATTGCCATGGGTTTATCCTAAAAATTGAGATCGGGTTCCTTGTTTTGAAAAATAAGGCTTTTAAAACCTTAGACTTTCTCTTTCAAAACCATATAAACATAAATTTCGAAAGTATTCAAACCTCTTTCCAAAACATTTAAATATATGCCTTTCGAAACACTCAAAATATCCCTTTCGAAAGCATCAAAGCTTTCCTTTCAAAACCATTAAAATATTCCTTTCGAAAGGATTAAAGCATATCTTTCAAAACCACTTAGTTCAAATAGGATTTATAGAAGCATAGCTTCGAACCATTTAAAAGTATATCTTTCAAAATCAGTGGGATTAACCTTAAACATCCTTCTGGGTCAAAGTGAACATATACAAAGGTAACCCTTCCGAAAATATTAACCTTCAAGTAAAATAATTGGGGAAAGGATAGCTTCGAAATGACCTTTCGAAGACATAGTTTTTGAAACCTTTAATATAAATGATTATAGGGGCCCAGCATTAGGAAGTGGCTTCAATATTAAAAAACAAAAGCTTCTCTTTCGAACCCATTATCATAAGGCTATAAAGAAAAGCAGCCTTTGACCCATTCGAAAGGCATGAATACAAAATCTAGGTTTCGACCAAGTTCAAAAGCAACCACCTTTCCAAAAGATCCTTTTTAAAACCTAATATATGACAAGTCAATCGAAAGCAACTTTTAAAACAAAGGCAAGCGTCAATCCTTTTGAAAGCTATTTAAAAGTAGCTTCAACCCTTCCGAAAGCTTCTTTAAAAAAAAGTAAGAGGCATCTCTTTTGAAAGCAAAACAAAGGCAATTGGTTTGGTTCAAAAGTTATTAATAGTGGCATCAACCCCTTCGAAAGCAAGCTTTCGACACCATCCCCTTTCGCCTTTCTCCAATACACTGCATACCAAATATTTGATATCATGTGCATTGGTTTCGAATGGGTTCAAAAGGCAATCTGGGATGATTTCAGAAGCAAGCGAATGGAAGTGGCAAGTTTGTAATTCGAAGCAAAACTGATATTATGCTTTTAAAAAATTTCCTTTGTACCTAACTTGCCTTATTTGTCAAAGTTTGATTGGTTTCAATCCTTTATCATAAATCTTTTTATTAAAAGGCTGTCGAATTCGTCTAATAGTAATTAAAATATTTTGGCAAAGAAGCCCTTCCCCTTAGCCAAACAATTAAGACATTTAAGTCCTCAAACTTAATTAATTTAACTCCATAGTAAATTACTTAATAAAATTCCCCAAAAATCATCTTAATTCACTTTTAATATGTTTTCTAATATATATAAATTTCAGACCCAAAATACTTTTGATGATTGCCATAATTAATTTTGAACCCAAATTATCCATTTCTTCCATTCAAAATTTATAATAAGTTATCCATAGCTTGGATAAATATGAAAATTTAAGCCCATCTCTCCAATAATGTTACACATAACATATTGAATCCCTATAGCGTTCAAAACCCATTAGACACGATTTTATCCTTAAAACATGGCATAAAATTAAAGCATACCATCATTCAAATCACCCAAACGGTTTTAAACCTTTAAATGCGAAATTAAGATGTTCATTAAAACATATATGTGACGGTTTAGATTATTATTCATCTTGTTTGGATAAGGAAATTGAGATTTGATCTTGCTTAATTCTTCTTTGCTAGAATCCTTAGCCTCTAGTTGATTTTGATCCTCTTTTACTTTTTTTGTATGAATGTATGAATGAAAAATGAAGTAAGACTTTAGGGGTTACGGGGTTATGGTATACAGCTATTTCCAGCAATACCCTTAGCGTATTCTCTTGAGTATTAACTTATAAAACCATTTTTGTAAACCCATTCTCATGATTTCATTTTGTTAAGGCATGGCCTATTTTCGATTTTCAAATCTCAACCCCCTTATCATTCTAGTCTCTACGTTATTTTATTTAATTTATCTAATTAAATATCCTGAACAATGTTATTTAAAATTAGGGGTGTTACAGAGTGGTCAATTTGTCATGGAGATTTCATGTAACGATCCAGAATTTCTATCATTTGAAATTCGTATATTTAATTTATTTTAAATATGCACAAATTAATTTAATAAGATGAATAAATTATATTTCGAATATAGTGATTTAACTGGATAATTAAATTGTTAATTTAATATTTGAAATTGTGTAAATAATTGGAAATTGGTTTTAATGCGAATAAAAATGATTTATAAAGTTGAATTAAATTCTATTTGAATTAGAATGATGATAGAGAACTTTTAAAATCGAACTAAAAGTTAATTTGTAAAAATTGAATATTTTAATATTTAATTAACGAGTGAAAATAGCCATATTTCATACAGTCTCGGATTTTGATGAAACCAGTTTCATTGGATCTGTAATGTTATATTATTATAAGATTTTAAATTTCGTGCAAATCGGATTTACGGTTTGTCCGGTGCAAGCTAAAACGAATAGAAATTCGTTTAAGTGAATTTTAAATTTAAATAAGTTGGTTCGAAAACCTATATTTCAAATACAATCGAATTGGCTCTCGATATATATTTCGTTACGTTCGGAATAGGGATAAAACATTATAAATGCCAGGCGGCATGCTTCATTTTGAGTTCGGAAAATTTGCCGATGAATAATGTCACGAAATTTTCTATAAAAGGACCTAGATTTTTTCATTTGCACTAAAATGCTAATTGCTTAGGTCTAGCCCCCATTAGATGTCGAACGGCTGAAAATGATTCTTCTACTTCCCTAAATATATCATGATCCACTCACTTTCACAATAAACTTCGAACATGAAAAATATAGAGCTCAATGAGAGCTTCGATATGAACGGTTATGATTGTGATCAGGGCAGCGGATCATCGATAATTTCAATTAAAAGGTTGCATGTTCGGCCCGTTTTTCATGACGAAAGGCTGCACCGAGCTTGATCAGTCATGGGGCGGTGGTGCTAGACGAAGGGGGCTTCAATGTGAAGGTTTCTGATCGTCGTATAGTTCGACGACGAGGGAGCATAATTCGTGTAAATATCGGTGGCTATGGGTTCACTTTATTGCATTCGAACTTGGGTTGGGAAGAATAATAGAGGGGATGGACTAGATCTAGGGTTATGGAATGGATGCCTAGATTGAAAAAGGTTAAAAATATAAAAAGAAAATTGAAATAATTATATTATTTAATTCGTATAAACTTTAAAACATCGTAACTTCTTCATATAAGGGCCGTTTTTGACGAAACGAATTGCATTAGGTTTGTATTGACAAGCACTACATTATGGAGCTAGATTAGGATTTATTTAAGCTAGTGAAAATTTTGGTTGAAATTACATGCTTTTTTTAATTTTAATCGGAATAAATCGCTATCGCGACGACTACAAGCAATGTGAGTCCAACTCACTCTTTTGACTCACTGATATTTTTATATAAGGGAGAAATAATTTATTATATGATGATTGATGATTGTATGGATGATATATGTTATACTGATTGCTATTTGGATATATACCTACCTAGTGGAGCAGATGACCCTATACATTCCCGTGTATGAGCGGATGACCCTTTGTACCTGCATCTGCCTTGAAGCGGACATTGTACACATGTTCTAATATGCATATTTGTTGCAGGTGACATGTTGGAGGTATCCAACTGGATTCCTCACCATTGTTGATTTATTTACTGATATTGTTATATATTCTGTTATCATATGACATATGATGTTTTGGATGCCGTGATTGATGTATTTGGTGTTGTTGCAGCATTGGATGTAACGACCTGATATTTTCAACCATTTGCATCCGCACATGTCGGACTTGAGTTGCTCAAAATATCAGATTGTTAATTGAAATTTGGCAAAATGAACCGTTTGAAAATAAATAAAAGAAATAATGGCAAATAAAACAGTCGTGCCTTGAATTTTTCAAAATAAATTATTTTATGAACATCAATTATTACTGACTTAAATTGAACAGAATCATACCCTAAAATATACTTTCTTAATTTTTGACGAAAATTTATCATTTGCCACATTTAACTATACATAATCCAAACGTAAGATTTTATTTCAAAATATTATTAACTAAAATTTCTCAAAAATCAAATTAAATACGCTAAATAAAACCATTAAAATTTAACAAAATTTTACGGGTCGTTACACCCTCTCCCACTCAAAACTTTTCGTCCCCGAAAAGGAAGAAGGTAGGAGAATAGAAACAACCAGAAAGATAAGTTGATTGAAAGACAAGGATAAACAATTAAACCATATAAATTTTACTTGAAATATTCATTTGAAATTAAATTTTCTTTAATACTTAAATTTTTTTTCAAACTCATTTGTAAAATTTCTTGCTTCCTTTATAAATACCATTTATAAGTTTTAAATAACGCCTTTTTGAATATATATGAAAACTATTTGGGAATAGTTATTCACATCCTTGGTTATTTTTCAAGGAAGTTATTTGACAACATTAAATCCATAGTTTATAAATTTACTAATTTATCTTAAGACACTTTCAACATTATATATGAATTAATACTCATTTCTTAAATATGTTATATTAAATTAATAACTTCTGCAATATTAATGACGCTAAGATTTACTATTAAACCATGTTATATATAAATAAACAATATTTTAAAGATTATATTCAAAAAGGAAAGGAGGGTAGATTCGGAAAAACGGAATATAGGTGAATAAATAAAGCTGAGCAGATAAGGTAGGTTCAAAGGGATAGTATCGGGCACGAATAATTAAATCAAACCATAAAATTTTAATCTCAAATATTAATACAAAATTTCTTTGTTGGAAATACCTTTATAATAAAATACTTTTATATCAAAATGAATTTTTCCTTTCAAAAATACTTTTATAACTCGATGTTTCAACAAGTTTATCCTCGTTCTTGCAGATTCTGGCCATGCATTGATCAGGCGGAAAGCTGGAATTCTTCAAGTACTTAGTAGACCTGTTTCAACACCCAGTGAAAATACTTGAAAAACCTTAAAAAACAGATATGGAAAGTGCAATCCAAACAAAACAATTAAACCAAAACCTTTGTCCAACCATGGTTCGCAGATACACATTGTTTACGCCTGGATCCCCTAGGAAACAATCTATATCCGTAAGCTTTCTCAGCCCTGCGAGTTACGCCATGATGACTAGTAGGGTGCATGATACACAATTGTTACGCCTGGGTCCTCCAGGAAACAATCCGTACCCCTAGGCCGTCTCAGCCAGGCAGTTTCGCTACTAATGCGACCTACACAGATTGCAGGATACACAATGGTTACGCCTGGATCCCCCAGGAAACAATCCGTACACCTAGGCCAGACTCAGCCAGGCAGTTGCGCTATGCAGTCGTGAGAGAAAAAAAACCATGGGTTACGCCATAGTGGGAACACTCGAGTATCACATCCGGGAAACCAAAAATCAAAGAGAATAATATCGATAGAATGAATCCACAATGTGGCCACAAAGTTGATATCAAGCAGAAGGCACTTTCCATATCTTTACTTCGAAAATATATATCATGTAGTACCTTTTCAAACCACTTTCAAATATCATACTTATATAAAGTCCATTATATATAGGATTTCATTCTCAAATCGAATACTTTCGAAATCAATAGTATATCAAATCACACTTATATAGACTTCGATTATATAAAAAAAAATTCAAAACATTTCAAAGCTAAATTACATATTAGTATAATTCAAAATAGTCATATTCATTTACTTAACAAAAGGTTTCAAACTTAAACATACAAAACTAAACTTATATGCTTAATCAAATATTTTATCCTCTTCGAAATTTCTTAGCTTTGAAAATTTAACTTCGAATTGGAAGTGTTCGAACATTCAAATAGTTAGGGAAATCAAATTTCAAATTCAAGAGTTGAAAATCAACAATAAATCAATAAATCAATTTCAATAGATAGGATTATACCAAATCAAATCCGAAACTTGAGGACTGAATACCGGTCTCACTTAAAATTGTTTCAAATATATACATATATCTTTCGAAAATATCAAATTACTTCAAAATTTGAAATCAAAAACGGTTTTACAAAATCACTCGCATAGCGAAGCTATTAAAGTGGCCTCTCCCCCACTTTGAAACTCGAAAATCAATGTCGATGATGCGTGCACTCATCACCGAAATTATTTTCCAACGACAAAAGTGAGTTCTGGACTTCTATTTTCTTGAAAACTTCTTTGAAATTTCTTCAAAATTATTGGAATTCATTTGAACTCATTTGAAACATTTCTTATTTCGGAAAATACTTTTAAATCGTATTATTTTTATATATTTTCCAAAATCTTAAAGCCAATTTCAAAATACCGGAATTCAATTCTCGAATTTCAAATTTTACCCTTCAGTTATAAATCATTTTTATACAAATCAATTTCTTATAAATTTCCAAAATTTAAAATCCTTTCAAAACTTTTATATATAGAATAACATTTCACTTTTATATATAGAATAAAATCATAGTTATCCAAATAATAATTTCGATATATAAAATGATTTCAAACGTAACCCGATTTTCAAAGGATGATTCAAGAATGGATTTCAAAGAAACAATAGAGATTTAAATTAGAGGAACTCCAATCAATAGAATCCTGATTCGAAGATAGACTCGATCGAAGATGAGATAATTAAATAACAAAATAGAAGATGGATATACTTCTATAAATTATGGCGACCTTTCATCGGGTCAACATTGACTTCAAGAATATAATCGATAAGGAATTCCAAAACAAATCGAGATTCGATTGCCAGAGATAGAATTCGCCATATCAAGATATAGTAGCATCGTAAACCGAGGATACAGAAATCTTCGGTGAATCAATGCCAATTGTAAAGGAGTTTTCACCCCCTTTACAAAACATTCAGTGGAATTATGGGATACTCCAGAATCAAACGAATATAAATAGAAAGAGACGAGGATGAATTTCAGAACCAAGGGACAATCCAAAATTCAAAGGAAATCGAGTCAAAAAGGAAGAGATTCAACTCGAACGAAAGAGATTCTGTAAATAAATTTACCATATATCCTAAGTTTTGCCTAGAGCCATAGCTCTGATACCAACTATAACGACCAGATATTTTCAACCATTCGCATCCGCACATGTCGGACTTGAATTGCTCAAAATATCAGATTGTTAATTGAAATTTGGCAAAATGAACCGTTTGAAAATAAATAAAAGAAATGATGGCAAATAAAACAGCCGTACCTTGAATTTTCCAAAATAAATTATTTTATGAACATCAATTATTACTGACTTAAATTGAACAGAATCACACCCTAAAATATACTTTATTAATTTTTGATGAAAATTTATCATTTGCCACTTTTAACTATACGTAATCCGAATGTAAGATTTATTTATTATTTAAAATTTCTCAAAAATCAAATTAAATACGCTAAATAAAACCATTAAAATTTAACAAAATTTTACGGGTCGTTACATTGGGCCTATTTTTTGGAATTTTAAAAATATTAAAGTGGTGATTTCAAATTTAAAAGTATTTGCAAGTGATTTCGAAAATAGATCTTTTATTTAATTTTAAATTATTAAGGAATTGATTTATTTTAAATAAATAAAAGTTATACTTTTATGTTATAAAAATTATGATTTTGTGATATATAACCAGAAATATAATTTTTGGAATATATAGTGGACTATTCTGAAAATAGTATAACTGGTGATTTTTGATTTATTATAAATGGTTTTTATATATATAAGATTTATAAAATTGAATTTTTTATAAATCGAAATAGTGGAATTATAAAGGATTTTTGTAGTTGTTAAAATGAAGTACAAATGAATCTTGTAAGTGAATAAGATTTATAATTTATGAAGTTATAAAAGAATGAATTTTGGAAAGAAAGTGATATAATTAATTAACTTATAATTGGATTTTTGGCATGTAATTAAGTTATTAAATGGAATTGATTTATAAAGGAATTTTGTACATGGAAGTTTCTATAATATATAAATGGAATTTATAAACATTGATTTATAAATTTGAAATTGATTGAATTTGATAAGTTAAATATAGAAGTATATTAAAGGAATTATATCCACGATTTCGGACAGTGGATAATCCTTTTATTAAATTTGCAATAGTGATTAATTTGGTAAAAGAAAATATCCACAATTTTGGACAGTGGATTATCTTTAATAAATATGTAGAATAAATGAATTCGTTAAAGAAGATATATCCATGATTTTGGACAGTGGATTATACTTTAAAATAAAATGTGCAGAAGTATTGAATTGGGTGAACGAACTAAATTCAGGATTTTGGACGGTGAATCATATATCAAATAAAATGGATATGTTTAGAAAGTGAATATTATTAAATGGAGTTAAATGTTTTAAAGATGTTTTAAATTGTATTGAATATCGAAACCATAGATTTCAACATTCATTGTTGAAATAGACGTTTTCAAGAAATAAGGAAATGATGGACTATAACACTGTTGTTATAGTAAATGATTTTCGAGAGAAAATATTTTGTATAGTATATGTGATGACCCAGAATTTTGGGCAATATCAATTTAATAATCTTTATTAATAATTAAATTAATTTGATAATTTTATTTTATAATTATTTTAATTGGCAAGTTTATTCTTTTCAAAATTAATAAGATGGTAAATTTTATCTTTTAAAGCTAATGAAAATATATTCTATTTATAATGTATATATATGTATATATATTGTAAATAGGAAATCTTTGGTTTTGACAAAAGATATGCTTCAAATTGTAATATGTATGTATGTATGTATATTGTGATATGAAGTTATGTTTCAAAATTCAATATAATAATTTCCAAAGCAAACATTGAAATGTTTTCTATTTATAATGTATATATTTGTATATGTTTTAAATAGAAAAGTTTGGGTTTGAATTTAACAAATAAAATCATATTTTCAAATTTAATATATATTGTAATTTAGGAATTAGGATTGAATTTAATATATTTCTTTTCAAAGGTTATTAAAAGTTAAACTTTATATTTCTTACACAACAAAGATAATATTCATAAAATTTCATTGATTTGAAATTTATATTTTAGCTTAATTTTAAAATAAGATTTAATAAAAGATTCATTCCTTTTTTTATATGCTTTCGCTTAAAAATTTATATGAATAAATTTGGTTGTAAATACATATAGTAATTTTCTAAAAAGTTAACTAAAGTTAAATTGAACATTTTTATTTATATAGGTTAAGAAAAATCACTTGAGTTTAAAATTTAATATTGATATCCTTACTTTTTAAATATCTCACTAATTAAAATAGTTTGTAAATATATAAAAAAATATAAACATATTACATAATTAACATAAAAATGTAAGTAATTCATCAATAAGGGGTTAAAAATAAAAATCTTATTTTTACATTTGTAAAATAACTAAAACATGCAATGAGACTTGGGTGATAATAATTACATGCATTAACATGTGGCAACATTGTTTTTGTTTTAATTTTAATTTATAAATAAATGTTTAAAGAAGAAACCAGGTTGTTATTTTCAAAAACACTTTCATCTCCTCAAACTATTTTCTGTCTCCTTTCTTTCTGACCAAAATCAAACTGAGAACCAAAATTTAAAAGGGAATCAAACCAAAATAAGAACTCAGCAACGACATTCAACTATTTTCAAATCTTTAACATATTTCAACCTGAATCTAATCATGCAAAGAATCAACATCAGTTCAGTTCAATGGCAAAGAAATCAGATCAAATGCAGGTTCCTAGAAACAAGAATAAAAGCCTGCTTCTCTGTTTTGTTGAATAACAGTGAGTAAACTTTTATTAAAAACAGTTTAAACTATGTTTATACTTGAGATATGTGATGAATCTGCAGAGTTAAGATGTAATAGAGTTTTCCTGGATGATTTCGACTAGGTTATAGATTGAATTATACTATTTATTGCTTTGCATGTCTGTGTGTTTACATATTCCTAATCGCTGTTGTTTCACAGTATCAAGAACAACATAAAAAATATTATATCTCTCAATCAAATCAAAACCATATTAAGCTTTGATTTTTGAATAAAAGATGATAGTTACAATATAACGTTAATAATAAAAATGGTTTAATGAATTTTAAATTGGTAAATAAATTTTAAAATAAGAAATAGCAGTAAAATTTATATATATGTTATAAATCAATGAATACGATTTCATATTTGTGTTTCATGTATTGATTCGTGGTCGCAAATCTTGAATTTGGTATAAATATCTGGATTTTTAGGCATGAGGTTATCGAGAAAAATCGAGATGATCGATTTAGGGACTTTTGCAAATTGCCGTCGATCGACGATAAGGTGTGCGGCGAGGTTAGACCTAGAGGTGGTCGATGTATTGATGATCTCTGGAAAAATGTCAGGATGATTTATCATGGGCCATGGTGGCCAGGCTGGGGCCGGTGACTTGATTTGGTTGAGAGGATATCCGTGCTTTGTGTGGCGAAGGTGGTGCATCGGAACTGTTCACAAGGAGGGGAAATCAAAGATTGGAGGTCGAGGCAACTTTGGTGAAGACGGCGTGGGTTCGCAAGGACGAGTTCTCGACGATTGATAGTTTTGCAATGGTGATGGTTCCAGTTTTTGGAACGAATGTCTCGATTTTTTTTAACTGACAAAATCATCAATCTGGGTGGAGGAATGGATAGGTGAGGTCGGCATTGAAATGTCGATGGTCAGGAAGATGACCAGTGGTGGTCGGAGGGTTGTGCATCGTGGAAAAATTAACTTTTAGGAGAAAGATTCGAGTTGGATATAGATCATAAGTCACTGAGATATTTATTCTCTCAGAAGGAGTTGTTTATGAGACAACAGTAGTTGTTAGAGTTTTTAGCCGCTTATGATTTTGGTATTGAGTACACACCAGGAAAAGGAAATAATGTTGTTGATGCACTCAACAGAAAATATCAGAATGTAGTATTGGCAATAATAGCCGAGCGGAAAGATTTAGGAGTATTGACTACATTTGGAGTATGATGGAGATCTAAAGGTAGTTCTAGTCAAGAAACTGCTATGCTATTGTGTTTAGAAGTTTGACCGATGATGATTGAAAGGACAACTTCTAAACAAGGAGAGGATCCATTACTAGCCGAACGGATTAGAAGGTTAAAAAATGGAACAGAGGGCGATGACATGAAAGATTTCAGTCTTGACCAGAATGAGTGGTTGAGGAAGTGAGGATGACTATGTGTTTCGGGTGTGGGAAACATTAGGGAGGAAGTTCTTGGAGAATGCCATTATTCAAAGTACACCGCTTATGTGAAACAAAAAAGATGTATTAGGATATGAAAAGGAGTTTCTTCTGGAAAGTTATGAAAAGAGATGTAGGCTTATAGGTAAGGCTGTGTTTAAACTACCAATAGGTAAAAGCTGAACATCAGAAACCGAGTGATTACTTCAGCCTTTAGAAGTTCCAGTCTGGAAATGGGATTCTATCTCAATGGATTTCATAGATGAGTTGCTAAGGTCGAATAGTGGAAATGATAACATATGGGTTATAGTGGACAAATTGACTAAGAGCACACACTTTATACCCATTAAGTTGACCAGGACAACACCAAATTTAGCTAAGTTATCCATGAGGAATATAGTTAGACTACATGGAATTCCTAGTAGTATAGTAAGTGATAGAGATTCCCTATTAACTAGCGAGTTTTAGAAGAATCTACATAAGACTTTAGGTTCCAAGCTCAAGATGAGTGCCATTTATCATCCACAGATAGATGGGCAAACGAAGAGAGTTAACGAAGTCTTAGAAATTTGTTAAGATCTTGTATGCTAAATTTTAGGGAATCATAGGAAGACCACCTACACTTAGTCGAGTTTTCATATAACAACAGTTATCAGACTAGTATAGGGATGGCACCATTTGAAGCTTTGTATGAAAGGCCATGAAAATCTATCATTTGTTGGTTAGAGACCTAGGACAGTTTAGTTCGTGGTCCAGATTTGGTTAGAGAAGCTGTAGAGAAGACTGAGTTAATACGAGCCATGGAGAAGGAAGCTTGGTCTAGGTAGAAGAGTTATGCTTATAAGAGATGGAAAGACTTTGAGTTCCCAGTTAGAGATCATGTCTTCGTCAAGGTGTCAATGATGAAAGGTGCAATCAGATTTGGAAAATTAGGAAAATTGGCATCAAGATTTGTTGGACCATTTCCTATTGTAGAAAGAATCGAGAAACTCGTGTACTGAGCAGAATTACTGAATAGTTTGGCAAGAGTCCATAATGTTTTTCATATTTCTCATTTAATGAAGTGTATATGAGATCTAGAAACTACTATTACACCGACTATGTTAGATGATCTAGAAGTGGAACCGGATATAACTATAGTTAGAAAACATTTCGTATAGTTGCGAGAGATGAGAAGAGGCTAAGGAATAAGACAATTAGATTAATCAAAGACCAGGGAGTGACGACGAGAGAGACTGTACTTGGGAAACTGAGAGCAGGATTATAGATACGTATCCTGACTTGTTTCATGGTATGTTTTACCTTCATGTTTGATTGTTGTGGGTACCTTATCGTAATTTCAAGGACGAAATTCTTTATGGAGGGAAGTCTGTAATGACCCTAATTTTGACTAACATTATGTAGGACATTTAATTAGATAAATAAAGTGAAATAATTTAGAAGGTTAAGGGATTGAGATTCATAAATTAATAATGGGGATGTGCCTTAATGAATATATAAGCAAAAGAGAATTATAGATAAGTAAGTAGGAGGAATATGATAAGGGTAAAATAGGAATAGTCTTTGTTCGTATACCCTAAACCCTTCTATCCTTCATTTCTCATTCATTTAAACATTCACAAAGAAAACTAAAAACTCAAGAGCTCGGTTGATCTCCATTACGAAGAATGAGAAAAAGATAAGCTAGGAATCAAGTAGAAAGCTTGAAGAAATTAATCAAAGGGCAAATCTCAACCTTCTTAACATCAAGTTAAGGTGAATAATTATCTTACACCTCATTTTTCATAATCATTTCGATTTCAAGGATTGACCCGAATTAATTTTGTAAATAATATGCCATGTTATGTTTGTTTGAATGGATATATATGCTTGTTGATGATTTACTTTGTTTCATAAGGATTTTATGATAAGTTTAGATTGGAAAACCTATTAAATAACATCTAAATGATTTGCATTTTTGATATATGGTCGAAAATGTTATTTTAGAAGTGGGTTCAAGTCTCATAATTTTTTAAGTTATTATGGTTTGTTATGAATTTTCTAAGAGAGGACATAGCTGATATTAGTTTTGAATTATTAAGACAATAAGTAATGTATTTGGGTCTGAAATTTAAATATGTTATAAAACATATTGAAAGTGAATTATGATGATTTTTGGGGAATTTTCCTAAGTATTTTATTATGGTTATAAAATTATTTAAGTAAAGGCACTTAAATGTTTTAAATGTTTTATCTGAAGAAGGGCTTATTTGTTAAAATGTCACAACCCACTTTCCCGTACCGATTTAAACCGACCTTGCACCTCTCTGGTCAGCTAAATCGTACGGAAAGACGGATAATGAAAGAAAGAAAGAAAATAGAAATAGAAAGAAGATAGAAGAAAAGAGAACAAATCAGAATCTCACAGCGGGACGAATAAATTATAATATAACAAACTTTACATGAAACCAAAACAATTACCTTTATATAACATATACTAGTTTTACATCAGAGTTACAACAATACAACATGGACAGTTATATCAATCCTGTCCTTACAACAATAATCACATGACCAAAAGATTACTTATAACCATTTACGAGAATACGTCTCTTGATCCAGCTCCTTCTCCTGAAGCTTCCACCCTTCCAGTTAAACCTGGAAATATGCTCGGTCTGACCCGAGCATATAGGAAAACACCAAAGCTTGGGTCAGTCTGGTATACCAGCGTGAGAAAACACAATCAACTTGATTATTAAATTTTGAAAATTCCTTTTGAAAACAAAAGCATCTCGTAAGACCACGCCACAAATAAACATGTCGGGTTTTTACCTTACGATAGCTAAAACATTTTTATGAAATCCTCTTATATTATAATAGGGTCTATATACAAATACTTATTAAAATAGCCGAAATTGTTACATGATTAAATTCCAGCTACTAGCCACAGAGTGGGTAATACAAACAAAACTCGTACAAGGCACGTAGGGAATTTCCAACCAATGACTAGGCACTGGGGTACCACCTGTCACAGTACCTGGGCTAGATCAGCGTACCGAGGACCACTCCCGATCCCCTGCAACACAAGGCCAGACCTATCCCTTACTGGACAGTTCCGAATAAGATCACCCCACGGTTGGGATCAGCAACCGCACCACTAAGCCGAAAATAAAAAGGGACATCTAGACAGGGATGACCTTACTCTCAAGTGGGGGCTACCCACGAAACGTTGCTGCATAACCCTTGATTTTCAGTCATTCCCGGTTGATGAGGCTCGAGGCTAAGCGTTACCTTTTTAGAACATATCCCTTAGAATGCTCATCGTCCATCTGACGATGTTTTGAAAGCATTCGACCATACAAGTCCGTTCCGGGTTCGAACGGAACCGAAGGCACTATTCCTACTACATCCAATTTGGAATCACCCTCAGGATTAGTAGCGAGTAGCCCTTGCACTTCACTGCTCCATCTTCGACTCCAAGCTCTTGTCTTCATCCCGAAAACGTATTGTTGGATCGAAGTGGTTTTCGGATTACAAATCCGATCCCGGTCTCTTCGAAACAACATTCGCTATTTCCCGGTAAACTCAACCACGGTTCTTTAGGAAATACTTCGACGAAATACAAGATCGGAGTTCACCTCCTAACCGTTACTATACGGGACTCCTTATAATTCATCCTAGAAAACAAACGAGTTTATACGTACGGTATAGCACCTCGATCGGTAACCGTACCATATAATTGTCGAGTCTCCTCTAGATATTTCCAAAGTCAGGTTTTGTCCAGTTTTTGATAGTCGGTTATTTAACTATCAAAGCAATCAACCAATACACACAGTTCTTTCCCATTTCAACCGTTAAACCTTGTACATCTTTAAAAATCTAAGTAAATTATCATTTATTTAGGAAACTTGTTTCATTCAAAATATATATATATATATATATATATATATATATATATAACTATTTCCTTCCCAAAACATACTTATAAATTTACAAACATTATTTTAAGTTAAATAGATAAAGTATTCCTTATAAAGATTATTATAATTGTTTAAACTACCTTTATTAAAGGAAATTCAATTAAGAAAATAACATAAATATTAATACTAATATAAATTGTTATTAAAGAATCTTTACAAAATGAGTTAATACTTGAAAACAAATTTAGAAATTATAACTTAAAAATAAATTTCAAAGGTATAAATAAATATCTACTTTCAATATTCCAAATATTGATCAAATTTGGAAACATTTCTAAAATATTATTATATTACTTTAAAACAAAACTGATTTCATAAATCAATTTAAATCGAACAAGGCTTATCAGTCCAAACGGTACTTATCAATTCGTAATACATAATTCACAATCTCAGATATTCAAATCAATCTATTTCCAAAGATCGATTCACATTACATTCCCAATATAATTAAAAGGCACATACAGATATATGCAAGAACAACAGATTAGAGATTATCATTACTAGAACAATTATTCAAACACAATCAGGTCAATGGCTGACACTCTACACAATAATTATATTAATTATACAGCGGAATGGTGTCAGTTTCCGCTGTCCGAATGTCATCCAGTTTAAACAATATAAATAAATGCATCTAATCAATTGCGAACATTTTCAACAGTTTGGCCATAAGATTATTAACTGGCATCCATTCCCGATTGATAATTAGATCCTATTTAAACAAACTTATACAATTTAACATACTAACTTCACAATGGATCATACGACGATATAACATTCGTCGATACAAACCATTCATTCATAAAATTTATTTGTGAAATAATTAAATTAAAATATAACTTAAAACTCGAATTCTCTTCAAATTATAAGTAATTATTTCCCTTTATTATTTCAATTATATTCCCTTCTAAATTAATCATCTTTGATTAATTATTTCTAATTACATTAAGCAATTAACTTTTGATTAATTATACAAATTAATTATTTTAACCATTTCAGCAACTAACCTTTAATTGCTAAATTATTTAAATAATCCCTTAATTAATTATTATCATTTATATTGATTACTTATTCCTTAACTAACAACCCTTAATCCCCCATTAATTATTATAAATTAAAATTTTTAAGCACTTGATTAATTCAAAACTTAATTTTAAATGATCTTCTAAATCATTTTTACTTTACTTAATTTATTCTTTAAATTAAATCAAATACCGGTATCAATTTTACTTAATAACTATAATTAAGTATTAATATAAACAAATTTGTTATTATTAAAAACTCATTGTTTTTAATTAAATCCTACATAATATTCAAGATTAAGAATGTGGTTCAAAAGATTCTCATATCATCATAATTGTTAAATGTGAGAATTAGTATGAATTGAAAACTTTCCATATACATATTTATTTAAAATAATTTTAATTTAAACAACCAAACCCCTAAACAAATCAGCCCATAACAACCAGGCTCGATCAACACAAGCCCAAATCTAAGACGATAACAAAAAAAACACGGCAATTGGGCCGAAACCCAATTCAAGACCAACAGCACAAATCCACTCCCATACTCATCTTCCCGAAAATTCTTCTGAACCCACAATCACTTCCAGGAACACGAATCAAATTCGAACGGTGACATCGCCTGAAACACAAAACTTCGAATCAACGTTGATGATCACCGAACCCATCGTCACTCTCACTCTCCAATAACTCATCGAACAATCCACACACCACTACAAGCCACCAGGAAAAACGCGTGCACAGATACATGTACACGTGTACGGCCATAACTCCGTCCATCTCACAGTCGCGACGACTCAAACCAACTCCACAACGTCGCTCGAATGCAACAAGCAACTTGATGAAGCAAATTTCACAGATGATCGAAATTTCAAGCTTCAGTGCCGAAGTTTCAAGGCACAAACCCACACACCACTACAAATCCATCTACCTCATCAACAACTAACCACCATCTCGAACCTCTTCCACCATTGTTGAATGCTAACACATGCACCCACCCATGAGCCCAATCCCAAAAACTCCGGTCGTCCCCGGTTTTCTCAAACCTGCCGCGACATGATCCGAGCTTCACTTTCTCTTAAACCCTAAAATCCCTATGCGTGTCCAATCAAAGGCAAAATTGCAAATTCCGCCACGGTCATCCCCTTACCCACGCCTTCCAACACCTTCTTATCCAAACCGCACCACCCCTCGACGCAGAGTTCACCAGAAATTAATTTTTGAACCAAAACAGTTCAACTATACATAACTCACAATTTAAGTGATTAAAAATCACGATTCAAGCACCAAAAATCCTATTTTCATCAGGTGATCTAACATGCATGTTTGAATCTTTGATTCGAACAACTTAAATTTCCATAAAAATTTGATCTTTACAGAAGAACTCATCGCATGGGAAATATACAGCATATAATTTTAAATAATAAATTTTAACTTGAAATAATCTGGTAAATAGACATTTTTGCAGTTCAAAATATTTGCAAATACAAGCTAGATTCGACAGATTTGGGATTTTAGATGTAAGTTAAACAAAATTTAACTGAACAGAGCATGCATGCAGTTCTAAATTTAAGTTCACTGAGTTCTCACCTTAAACATCTGATTCGAGCTTCCCTGACTTGGAATTTGGTTTTAAAAGAGCTTGAAATTCTTGACTTGCTTCTATAGAAATGGATTCCTTAAAAGCTGCTTCAAGATTCCCTTTGAATATCCAGATTTGCTTTTTATAGAAAATTTTTTAACATGCATATTTTATTCCAAATGCTGCCATTTTCTTTTCTTGTTATAAGTTTTGGTATTCCCTTTTAAAAATGAATTGTTCTTTTCAAAAGCTACTGGTTGTATGTTTATATAGTTGTAATTTCTAAATATAAATGTTGAACAAAGATATCCTTTAAAGATTTGAAATAGTATTCTTTTAAAACAAAGAAAATATTTGAAAAGAAACATTCCTGATTATGTTGGATTTCAAAATCTTAAATGCCAAGTGTAAATGTGGTTGTCACCTTTAAATTTTAAACAAAATAAAATTTTAATTAAATATGACTTAAAGCATGTATTCCTATTTAATTAAAATAAAGTTGAGGAATGATTCAATTAAAATAACCCCTCTTTTTGATTAATACTTTTTAATAAATATGTTGTTACTTTAAACAAAATGAAATGAAATAACATTTATATTTTCATACCATTTAAACCAATGAAACTTTGATAAAAATAAAATCTATACCATAGATTAAATTTTAAAATAAATCAAGTCACTCTCCTCTTTATAATATAAAAATATAAGACTTCTAGCTACTTAAGTTTTTATTAATATTTATGTATAAATAATTTCTTTTATTTATTTATGTGATTTTTATACATATCATTTATAACATTCTCTCAATTAACTATTACGAATTTTCTTTTTACTTCACTAAGAATTTCACTTAATTTCATTACGTAAAAATTTATCATTTTATATATGTAAATAATGAATTCACAAAAATTTTAAATTCTTATTATATTTCCATTTTTGGAATAAATATATATCTATTCCTGAAATAATAATATACATTAAATCTAAACAACATATACTTTTTTACTTTGAAACAATGTATATATATATTTAAGAAATTTATTTAAATCAACCTCAAAATTTTAATGTAGTCTTGGAAATCCATGTTATATTGTTTTTAGAAAAATAAATTTTACATAATAATAAATCACTCATTACTACAAATATTGTATATCAAAATACAATATTATTGAATATTATAAATAATATTCACAACTCGGGATGTCCAAAATCCCGGGTCGTTACATAAAATGTTTTTTATTGATAATCTTGAATTCGGCAGCCTTTTTAGAAAAGGATTTTGATAAAGAAATGGCAACCAATCACATTTGACAATCAAGGCAAGTTAGGTGAAAAGAAATTTCTTTGATAGGCATAAAAATCAGTTTTCTTATTAGCTACCACTTATGATTTATGGGGAAATTGATCCATAATGCCAATTGAGTTTGGTTGTTACATACTCGAAAGCCAATATGATTTCTTGGAACACAATATTCGAGATCCCTTAAGGTTATTGAAACAAGATATCCAAGAGCCCTTTAGGTCACTTGGATTAAGATATTCGAGAATCTATTTTATCTTTTGGAATAGAACAATCAAAGTCCCATGTCATTTATTGAATGGAGAGTGAATATAAGTAGTAAGTGTGTGCATTTGCCCATTAAGCATGTTAATGAACTACGTAAACAGTCCTTATGTCCATAGTCCGATGCTTATATGTATGAAGAAAAATAGACACTATGCACATAAATACTAGTTTGGACCAAAGTTCATGTAACCACATGTAAATAGTAATGCATTTGCTTTAGGTGCAAAGGGCTTCATTATAATTCATGTTTATTAATGTTCAAAATGCACGATCATAGTAATAGGGATGTCCAAGTTCTCATTTATTTCAACTGAGCATGATTAGAGTCAAATTAGAGCTTTCCCCAAATCCATTTAGGGTTCAAGAGTTTAATTTTTAGAGGAGAGTAAAGAAATGATTGCCCTTTCCTTCATGCCCTTAGGTCCCTATTTACAGTGGTAGATGGGTTCAGCATGATGATCTATGCCACCTTCGGCCTAAATTATCTTTAGCACGCATTACCTTCAACAATCTTAATGACGCCGAGTATCATAGACAATCATCGGTATTCTTCATTAATAGGCCGTGGCATCGACCGGAAGCAGCATTAATATGATGTAGTATTAATATGGAGCAAGATCGATATGGAACAACATTAAAATCGAGCGGCATTTAAATTGAGCAGTATTGATATGGAGCGGCATCGAAATGGAGCGACCACAAAATTGAGCGGCAATGATAACAGGCGACATTTTTGATAAGCAGCATTAATAATAGGTAGTATTGGTAATATGCGACATTGATGATAAGAGGCATTGATAAAAGGCATCATTAATGATAAGCGGCATTAATAAGAGACGATATGGGTGACAAGTGATATTGATAGGAGTCGACATTACTTTAAAAGGTGATAATATAATTAGACGACATCGGCGAGATGCGGTATTAATCCGGAGCAGCATTGATTCTTCTAACTATATGGAAGAAGTGTCTATTGATGGACTATGACATTATTCATTAAATCCCATAAGTATGTAGTGTTGATATGGCCTTTACTTTATTAATGGCATGCGACATTGTAGATGATTCTTTATTGACATTGTTCCATCTTCATATGATCAGCATTAGCTATTGATGTGTAGTTGTGACTATGTCGGCATGTCATATATTTTCGAAATCAATATTAGAAATGACATCTAACACCTTCATGTTGTCTTTATATGCTTTATAATGGTCGTCATTATAAAAGCCTTAGCATTTGTTCTTGTAACGAAGTTCGACGTTCCTTCTACCTTTCATATTATTTCCTTGGAAGACCAACTTTAGATTCATCAATTCAATATCATACTCCCTTTAGAAAATATGTGGATAGCAGCACATGTGTTGTTTATCAAATCAATTTGAATTTTTAATGCGCCATCAAGATTTTATTGGCTGCCTTTAGAAGCTAAATTTTGCTCTTTAGTTACTCAATTTCCTGCATAAAAGCTTGTTTTTCACGCTCAAGTCTCTCAACCTTAGCTTCATAAGTAATAAGATGAGTAAAAACCTTATCACTCCACTACTTCTTCGAAAATTGAATACATTCAAATCTAACTCTTTGGCACCATCTGGCGATTTTTCCATCATCTAAAATCTTAGGAGGGCTTAATATGGTAGAAAATTATTCTTGCCCAACTAAAGGAGTAGGAGCAGGAAGGTTGGAATCACCTCCACTCACAATAAGTTCCAAAGATTGGCAGTTTGCTTGGCTTTTCGATAGATCGACCTCGAGACATATCACTTTTTGATGCAATTGAGCAATCTCAGCACTAGCCTCAGTGTTTTGAGATGAAAGCCTAGAATGGCCAATAGAATCTATTTTTCCTTTCAGCTCTTGAATTCTCCCATTCCTCCTTTTCATGTGCTTTTGTAAATCAAAAGTTGTCTCCTTAAAAGTACTAAACATAGATCTTAATTTGTAATATTTTTCATGCCATTCTTGTTCATCTAAATTATCCGAAAATCGTAAAGCCAAAGTTCCTTGAGAAGAGAGTTTCTTCTCACATTTTTCCTTAAGCCTATCTTTAATAGAATCAAGTCGAGCAAGGATATCTGAACCGCTAGATGTGATTTTTAACCATTTTTCCTAGCAAGAAATGAAAAAAAATAAACTTATAGTATTTTCTTTATTAAACAACAAAGGTTTACAACTTAAGATGACACATAATTACGTCAATACTATATACTACTAATTCTTAGAGTTTTGAAACATCAATTTTGGTCTTCTTAAGTGATCTGACAGACATGGTAAGAGTAGAGTCAGAAAAGCTTTAGTTCCTTTCATGGTGTTAATTGAAGGGAATTGATGTAGTCCTAATTTTCGGCTGTAAGGGTAGATTGACCACATAGCAATTTAGCGTTATTGGTTCAAATTCCATTAAGCAGTTTATCCCTTTCATCATCCAAGAAATCAAAATGAAAATTAGGGAATCGTGTATAAACTTCCTATAGATCTCTAAGAAAGCAATATTTTTCCAACTGAGATGTTCTGAGAGTTAAGGACTTCTCTTTAAAATCCATCTTTGACTCGATAAATTTACTCAAGGGTTCTATACGAAAAGGAACCCTTGAGGATCCCTTAATCTATATGATATATGAAAATAAACTAAAAGCGAAGAAAAAAAAGTGATGATGTTTATGAACTATTTGAATCACACACTACAATTATAAAATCATTACAATTTGTACAATATTGTTGCCTTATAAAATTCAAAATTGAATCTCTCGTTTCCAAATACTTAATTTTCTTGGAAGGAAGTGTATTATGAGAGAGGGAAACACTAGCGACCCTAGAAAGGTTTCAAAAGGATGAGGGTCGCTTTCATGATCATCCAAAATATCTTTTATGAAGATGCCTAATCAAGCCCCTATTTTTTCCCCCAAGAAGGAAAAGTCGGTGAGAACATTCCTAGAACAAAATTTATGGAGGAAACTTACTATGGCTTCCCTATCATTAATGAGCATCCAAATGAGAGTCATTAATTCGACATTCTCTTTCGTAATTCTATGCCAGTGAAGGCAAGCTCTCTTCAAGCAATGGGAAGCCTGCCTTTCCTTGAAAAACCATAACCTCGCAGCGTTAGTAGAGAGGCACTTATATTTTTCAAATAGTTCATTATATTCATTAATTGATTTATCAGCCTCTCTTTTTAACCTAAGCACGTCCCTTTGACTCTTTTCGTATAAAGACTCAAAGACTCCTTGGTAACTCTAAGCATTAAAATACAAATTTTGTACTTGAGAGATTGGAACTTGGGAAGTTGAAACTTGAGCTTTTCCTTTGGTCTATGACTTAGGGGAGCACTGTCATATGAAAGGGTATCCTTTCTTATATCACCTTAAGAATCAGGGGGATCAGTACAACCCGCATTGCGTGCAGATGGATCTAAATTGGGATCACTTGATCCATTCCCTCATCTTCAGGCATTGGGTCATCAAAAGTTAGTAACTTTTTAGCATCGACATTTTCTTCGGTGGGTAACTCTTCTTGACGTGACCCTTGAGCTTTCCTCAATATGAGGCTAAACATTATTTTTAACCTTGAAATGGAGGAAATTTTAAATTTGGAAAATTTTGGATGTTAAAGCCATATGCCATGAATAAAGCGTTTTCAGCACTTCTTGGTAACCTTGTAAGAGTGTTATTGAGAAAAAAGAACTTTCTCCTTGGTATCCCTGATAATGTTGTTTGAATAAGTCAGGATATTGTTCTTTCTTTTCAACATATTCTTTAAAGATTTATTCTTGTTAGCTAGCTTGGTCTTCTCTTTGGTGGCCTTATCAAGATCTGCTTTCATTGTTAGCTAACTTCTCCCTCCAATAATTGTTTAGCTTTCTTTTCCTCGTCAAGTGAGGAAGCGAGGTTATCTTTTTCAGAAACAGTCTCTTTCCTTGCTGCAGTGATACTAATTACGCTATTGTTCGGCGAAGAGATTTGTTCTTTGAGCTCAGCCACTTTATTAGAGGGCCCTTGAGAAGCCTCTTAGAGGAAGAACATATGCTTGACCATTTGAAATATATAGCAAACACGAGTCAGAACATGATATACAGAGCTAAAATCTTACTTCAACTAAACAGAAAGAAATGCACACCGATAATAGCTATTTAATGATTATGAAAAGGTGATCCTTAGAGTAGATTGAAGGCTGCAATGGCATAAAAGAAACCAAAGAAGGAGATTGGGTAGCCAATCAAAGAATATCATCAAAACTTATCGCAAGAGTTTGAGCCTGAGCCTTCGAAGGAAGAGAGTCATTTGGAGAAGAAACAGTCCAAGTTCATTACATATATGGTGAAGGCCCGTTAGAGAATTAGGAAGATAAATTTTGAGAAAGGGATTCAAAGAGTGAGCCACCTCAGTTGATTTTTGAACTATATGCCCAAGCGAATCCAGATTTGCAACATCAGGGCTTGAATCAATATTCAAATATGCCCCCTCAGCTACAACAACTGGAGTATAATCACCTCCAAGCTTAGGCTTTTGCTCAGGGAAGGAGGTGGAATATGAGTAAGAGAGCCAGTGGCTGCTTTCCTTTTAAGCGCCTCTACCGTCTTAACAATAGAATCCTCAATAAGGGTAGGTTTACTCGGTTCAGCTAAGACAAGAACATCATCTTTAGCCTCCTTCTCTTAAAGAGCGGTAATGGAAAAAGATGATCCTAAATGAAAAATAGAAGTCTATATGATAATTACACCAAAGATTCCGTACAAGTTGTAAAGAAAATTACAAGAAGATTCAAGTTGAATTGGAGGGGAATCAAAGAACGCATTTCGATTATTGATAACCAAGCAACGTTTCCCTTGAGCATTCCCCTTGATCATCGGAGGTTCTCCCAATATTACGTGGTTGTCTAAAATCATTGGATATTTATGGAGATTCACTTCCATTAAAATTGTGAGTCTATCATCGATGCTCTTAGATGCCAGAATCAAGGAATTTATAGTGTCATCTTCAATAGAGCTTGGTTGCTTAAAAGCAGGATTTGAAAGAAAATGTTCACTATAAAGGAATGATAGATATAACATAAGTGATAGAAAATAGTAACTTACTAAAACCTGAGGAAGTTTCTTTGATCTTAGGAGAACAATATCTAATGTAGAATAATTGGTTCTCGCACTCCTTCACATTATTAATAATATTGATGATTAAGGTCTTTGGGAATGGTTGTATATGATACGGCGGGCTATCCAGCTAGTCACTTATTTCCATAGTGCTACCTAAGATGCAGAGAATTTCAACACTCAATGAGGGAAGTTTGGCTTCTGAGAAAGAACTTCCTAGCATCTCAAATAAGTGTATGGATTGGGAGTTAAGTGAACCAGAGTAACATATAGGTGCTCCGTAAAGTGCAAAATAAATTTGGGAAAAGGTAGGTACCAAAATGCTAGATATGGATTTTTGCGAAGGCAAAGAACCCTTCTAGAGAGTTTTCAATTATGCTAGAAGGATCGACATGAATGACTTTTATGGTTATAATCCTGAATTGCTTGAGGACAACGTCCACTTCTTCTTGAGCGGTGATATATGATTGGTTAAGATGATAATCCCCTTTCTTTATGGAGGGAGAAGGTTTATAGCTCTGACAGGCTTTCTTACTTGCTTTCTTGCCTTTCATTCGCCTACCAGGTGATATTATACCAAATCTAGGTAGTATTAAATATGTTATGAAATTTAGAATGCTTATGGTATAAAGTAGACAATTATATGCTAAAACAGAAACGTAGCAAGTTAATCAAAAATTACCCAAGCACTAATAAAGATGTGTTGAAGTAGTAGTTAACTATTATACTTACAATAAGATATTGACCATTAAACAATCTATGTTGGTTTTATAAAATGCTTAGGTTTTTAGACAGTTAAAATATATGCAAACGATTGTTAGATCCATGGTGGGAAAGTGATTTATTCAAAAGAAATCTAATTGAAGAATCTTTTTTAAGGCAATATAAAATAACATGTTGAATTGATAGTTTGATGTTGATTGTCACATTAGTGGCGCCATTAAGAATCGTAACATGATTTTGCAATAATGATCCTTGTTGAAATGATAAAAAGACAAAATCTGAAAGTAATGTCGAAATAATCCAAAAATATTTTTATAAAAAATACTAAGTGTGTAAGTAGTTCATGAATTTATTAAGATGATTGCATTGCGAAATAACAATGTTGTGCAAAATTTGAACAAGAGCATTGAGAACTGTTGCTGAAAGAAGAACGATAAAATACAACAAGGGTACCAAATTCATATGATAACACCTTGAGTTAATATTGAAGTCATACAACAAAAATTATAAAATTTTGAATTCATGAATTTCGCTCCCATGGTTAGCCGCCGACATGATAAATTTTCTCATTATAATAACCCTCAAGTTTAAACTGGTCACCACACCCATGTTTGGTTACTATTGTGTAAATATCTTGTACCATAAAATCTCCTAACTTTCAGGTTGGATATAGAAATATTAAATAAAAAGTAAGACTAGTTAATGTCGAACATCAATTTGAGGCCATATGGCAACAAATTTGGAATCAAACAAGATAATATCAGGTTTTGGGTTTGATAAAGCTATTCTCTTCATAAATAAATTAGAAGCTTCTAGGATTGATGCCGTCTGACTCTAATTAACCCAGTAAATTCTCCACCAACATTATAATTCAAAACTAATTCCATTAGTAAGCATTATAGACCATTATTTCAATTGGTAATATGAAAATTAATGATCAAAACCTAATATCTAAACCCTAATGTCGATTCGAATCCAGGGATCCTCAAATAAAACCCTAATAATGATCCTGATATAAAATCTCTTAATTCAGGTTATCAGTGTAATTAAAATTGAAGATCATACCTTGTATTGTCATGGATGCTTAAGGTTGAAAGTTTTGAATGATTTTGAGAATTTTAAAAATGGAGTTTTGAATCATTGGAAAAAAAGGAAATGAAGAAGAAGTTGTATTATTTAGTGGATGGAAGAAGATAAACAGTCACTGTTTGATTATATTTAAATGAGTAGTCAGATCTGAAGGAGAAGACCAATGGGCAGCAAGCGCATCCATGGGTCCGTAGGTGCATAGCGAAAGTGAGTTGCCTTGAAGAAAGATTGGATCTTGTACTGCTTGCATCGGGATATTGACTTGAAAAGTCAATATTTCCTTCGTACTATGAGGGGGCAGATGTTACTACCATTATCGATTCTGAAGGCAGGAAGGCATGACAACAACAAGAATGTCGAAGTCGAAGGATCTTGTAGATAAAGGAAGTCCTAAATTAAAGAAAAGAAGGTCAACAAAGCAAATGGAAAAGGCCTGCAATGATGCTGCATACCATTGATGCCACCTATCACCAATAAAGGTAAGTGGATAATGTAGTTAGTCATTAGAGTGACTAAGAATATTGAATATCATTAATGCTGCATCTCATATATTGCTAATGAATGACATCATATAAAGCCTATAGTCGATGTCGCACGCTTATCGCATATCATTAGGGTATTGGTATCAAATAATATTATATTGTAAGCTATCAGTGTTACTGCGGCATGATCTATCATTAATATCGCATCACATTGATGCTGCATCTCTGCAATGTCGAATGCCGAAGGTAAACGAGATAAGAGATGTAAAATATTAAGAAACAACAAATATGAAGTTGTCACCTTCCTTCAATGTTGTCGTTCAAACAATACCACCTATCACCAATGTCGTGTCATAATGATATCGCCTTTTACCTACCAAGGCAATATACAAGAGCATATCACATGCCGCCGGTATGGTAAAGGATGCCAGATTCCTTCATTTCTGGGATAACGTAAAAAGTTATCAAGTCGCATGCAATCGGAAAAATGATGTTGTAATCCTTCAATACACCAAAGAATGCCGTGAAACATCAAATCAAAGTAATATCCCAAGCGCCATCGAGATGGACGTTAATGCTAAGAACAAGCATGCTGCATTGTAATGTAGCGTCCATGATGTATAAATACAGACCTAGGGGCATAGCGGAATGGGATTCATTCTTTCCTCATTCTAACATTTTTAAAGCTTGTAACCCTAAATTAATTTGGAGATTTTAGTGCCAATTGTAATCTTGTGACCCTTATTGCAATTAAGGGCTTATACTTTTACAATCGCATAGCATATGAATAAAGAGACATGAATTATGAATTGTGAATCTTATAATTTTGACATGACCTTGACTTCACCGTTGAAAGTGCATATGTCTAACAAGTTGACATAAGATTCCCCGGATCATGATTTATTTTTTGAATTCTCAAGCTCTTATGATTTCAGTCATAATTGTTTTGAATTCTCAAAGCACTCATGATTCGAGACTAATGTGGATTCAACATGGAGCATGTTTGTAATGACCTGGATTTTCCATCACATGATTTTGAATATCTAAATTGTTTTATATATTAGACTTTGAATATAAATTGATTTTTGAATATGAAGATGTTGGTTGAAAATTTTAGAATGGATTTAAAACTTCAAATATGGCGATTTATCATAATATGAAAATGGTGAATAATTGGAATTTGAGTTGAATATGAATCGAAATGATTTCTAATGTTGATATAAATTCTATTTGAATTAGAATTGAGTTAATAAGTTTTTAAAACTGAAATTTCAAGTGATTTTCTAAATTTTTGAAATCGTCGATTTTATCGACGCTTTAAAACAGCAATCCGAGGCACAGTCTTGAAATTCAAGGAAACCAGTTCCATTGGATCCTTAATAGTGTATTATTATCGAGTTTATAATTTTGTAGCGTTTGGAGTTACCATTTGGTCATTCAGGATAGAAACGCGTTGAAATTAATATAAGAAATTTAATATTATATTGGTTCAAAAAGCTATCTTCTGCATACGATCAAATTAGATCTCGAAACTTGTTCCACGGCATTCGAAATAGGGGTATAACATTAGGAACGCCAGGCGACATGCCTCAATAGGAGATCGTGGTTTCACCGTATGTAATGCGAGATATTTTGAATAAAAATAAATTAAAAATTTCAAATTGAGCCACCCTAACCATTCTGATCGAGCATATCCTACCTATCTATAAGTCATACCAACCTTGCCCTTTTTAAATTCTTCTTCCCTCTCATTAATGAATCGAACCAGAGAAACAAAAGAAAAAAAATCTCGTTTTTAAGAGCCGCCGTCGCCTATGCTCGAACTAGAGGTGCGGCGATGATAAATGTTTCGACAGTAGGCCGTATCTTCACTTGGGGAGTGTTCAACAATAGGCTATAGGTTAGATGGAGATTAGGGTTGGTGATTTTGGACGATGCAGGTGGAGTTGTTTAAATCAAAGGTGAGTTCGGGGTTAGTCAGCGAGTTTGGCACCTCGTAGTCCACTTTGGCGGTCTTTGGTGATAATAAAGGTCGCGCGGCTTGCTGTGAGATGATGGCTATGGGTTTTGCAAGGGATGGCCAATTTGAAGTATAGTGATGGTCACGGAGGCCTCACATAGTGGAGTTCGTCAGTGATGGCCGTTCGTCGATCTGTTGAGCATGGAAGAAGAAAAGAGGAGAGAGAAGATGGAAGGAGTAGGTTTGGTAGTGTATCTATACAGGGAGAGAAATTATAGAATGGACGTTAGGTTTAATGAAGTTAATTATTTTCCTAATGAAGGAATCAATGAAATTTATATATAAATTGATTCGTGAGTCTTATAAATGCTATTATTAATTGAGGTCAAAAATGAACGAAACAAGTTGTGTTGCGCTCGTGGCATTGAATACTACACCTAGGAATTGGTATGGAATTTTTCAAAGTCAGCTGGAATTTCAGATTAAATCGAATATTGTTGGATTTAATTTAAATTCTGGATATTTGGCAATTTAAAAATCAAGGTGAGTAAATCTTACTCATTTGGATTACTGGATTTAATTTATAACAATTAAAATTAATTATTAGATGATTGGTTGAATTGATATATTATTATCAGTTGAATGTTATATATATATTAGTCTATATATATTAGTAGTTGGATGTATTTCCCACCAATTGGAGCGGATGAGACACCATGTGCCCCGCATAATAGCGGATAACCCTATATTACCGTGATATCCTGCCTCGAAGCGGGATTGGTTTTTTATGTTATATAACATCAGCGGATGTAGGAAAATAGGTTGGAGGAATCCAACTTGATTCCTCAAAAATATATTGATTGTTTCATATATATTTTTGTACGATGTGTGTGGATATACTGTTCAGGATTGTGATATGTTTGATTTATTGGATGCTATAGTAGCACTGGCCTAAATTTTAGTAATCACAAAAAATATTTTTAATTTAAATAGGAAATTCAGAGGAAATTTTGGAAATAAAATATTTATATTGAATTTTGGGATTTATAAAAGGGAACTAAACAGAATGAAATAAATGATTGGATTTTGGATATATATTAACTATTTCGTAAAATGGTTTCAACTAGAGAATTTTAAATTGAGGATTTTAAAACAATGGATTTTAATAAGATTTCTTTCTAAAATACAAAATGGAAGTAGAAATCGAGTTTTGATTGGTTCTGGAATATAGTTTAGGTTATTTAAGAAATTGATTTATAAATGGAATTTTAAATTGGAAATCGATTTACAAATAGATTCTTGTAATGTAAACCTGTATAAGCTGGGAAATGAGATTATGAAATTTATAAACAAGGCTTATAAATAAAGTGAGATGGTTATCATTTGATAAATTACAGATATAAATTCACGGTGAGAATTTATAATAAGATAGGGTAATCGGTTTAAAATGAAATAGTAGAGTCTATTTGTGGAATGTGAAAAAGGTTATGAAAGTGGGAAAGTGGTCGATGTGTTATGAATCGAGAGAGAGATTTATAAAATGAAATTGGTTATATTAGAATTTTAAAAATATATTTTTATCGGGAAGTTAAGTTAGTTTCAAAAAGAGGATTTTTAATTATTAAACTATGCAATTTAAAACTGTTTTAGCATTGTAATATTTCAAATGTTAGTTATCTAAATATTTAAATTGTTTGAAATGAATTCTAAGATTTTAAACAAATTTTACCAAATGATTAGAATTTTTATAAATGAATTGGAATTAGTCATTGACATTATTTTTAAGTGCTTGATGTTTTTAAATAATTATTTAACTATGATCTTGAAATTTATTATTATTATATATACATAGAACTTAAAAGTAAGTAATTTGAATTTATTTGTAAATGTTCTTAAGATTGTAAAATGGATTTTATTAAGCAGATGTGATTGTATAAGTGAAATGTTATAATGGGATTTTCGAAAAATTTAGGGGAATTCCCAAAATAGTTGGACTCGGGAACTTAAAATGAATCTGAATTGATTAAAGGAGTTATAAGGTGTTAATTGGATTATAAATAAGTATAATCTATAATTTTTGGAAGTTGTAAAAATGAATTAATAGAAATTCCAGAGATTTATGAGATAAGTACGGAATATTTCCTAAGTACGGATGTTAGAAACGATTTTGGAAAATAAACTTACAATATTTTCCTAAGTATTGAAATTAAAGGTTTGGAAATATTTAAGGATTATTGTGGGTTGAAATATCCTGTTATGGATATTTTTTTTTTGAAATTGTTTTCATTTATTGAATGTACTGGAAGAGATTTGAATATATATCTCGGTAAAGACATTTTGAAATGAATATTTTGAAATATTTATAATATAGACCTAGAGAATGGTTATGTGTGTTATTTGATAGTTAAATAACCGACCATCAAACCTGGCGAAATTCGTTAATCGTTTCAAAGTGACCAGGATTAGATTTAATTATCCGAAAACCACTTCAATCCGATTTGTGCGTTACGAATTGTGATAACTCAAAGATAGAGGAGACGGTGATCTTGAAGGAGATTCTTTTTGTTCAGACCTAGAACAATTTTTATGGAGGAATGCAATCATTGCATCATGGTCTGGAGGCAGTGTTAGCATTCCAACTATCAATGCTTTTCTAAAGGTAAATGTAGCCTCAAGCCTCATCAACCGAAAATGACTAAAATAGGGAAGATGCAGCACGGCTAAGTGTGTGATGTCCCACCTCTATACTCACACTAGCCAAGGATACTACGGAGTAATGCCGTCAACTAGTATGAAGAATAAGGCTATTGAGGAGCGACCATCTGTGTAATTGATTTGTGCGAATACCGATATGCCAGGTAGAAGGTCATGCATTTCATTTAAAGAGGAAATCCGACATACCGATACAAACTCAAAGCTACTACACAGTGGCTATGTGGTCTTTGAAAACAAATATAAAATAAGCATAACAGAAATCAGCCACAGATATTCATATCACAAAGGGGAAATAGATATGAATATAACACATAGAAGTGTACGTTAAAGTAGTGGCCATGTAAGATCCACTACATCACAAAAGAATAGATAGAAGAGCTAGACAAAAGAATAAGTATACATCAAGGAGTTTATATCTTGAATGTATAAAAACAAAAACTACAAAGCTGAAGTAGTTATCCAAAAGTCAGGCGACGGACCGTGACAAGAAGTCAAGTAGAAGCACCTGAAATATATCGGTCTGACCCGAGTTATTTAAGAAGGAAATAATAGGCGGATCAGTCTAGCTATAAATATCATATAAAAATGAGATATAAGAAGAGATATAACCAAAAACGTATGATAACAATAATGTCATGTAGTAACAAGTATACATTAAACAACAACAAAATCATACAATATCTCAAGAATGTCAAAACACCGAAAAGAATGTCATATTTTTTATTTTATTCACCAAACCACGAATATTGACAAACATGTCAATGCCAATCGAAAAATTGGTGAAACACAAATACTAGAAATCATCAGTTAGAAATCCAGAAATCTAAAAGGAGGAGGCCTATCATAAACGGGAGCATGAAAACTCACCAACACGTGCATCACAAATGGGTCGCTATCCCATGGTCGCTAACCATAGAGCCGATGCAACGACGTAGTATAGTAATGGTACACCCGAGGAACCTGAAAATCAAATAATTCAAAACATCAACATAGTGCAGTAACGATACGCCCGATGGATTTGAAACTCCAATAATCCGAACAGCGGCGTAGTACAATAACGGTGCGCCCGATGAACCTGATAAACCAGAACAACGATTTAGTACAATAATGGTACATCCGTTGATCCAGATAAGCCGGAACATCGATGTAATACAATAGCAGTACATCCGATGAACCGAACACCATAAAAGAACATGGGTCGCTAGCCCATAAAAATGAGATGAAACTCCAAAGAACCCATAGGTCGTTAGCCTATAAAAGAAATGAGACGAAGCTCAATAAAACGAGGTACAGTCCCCTACGTGGGCAAAGAGACATCGCACACCGCTAGTCTAAACCATAAAATGATCACCATTGATCAATAAAAAGTGTGAATTTCACTAAGCTAATAAATAAATGAGTTTAGCTTCATGTCCCATAACCACTGGCTTAACTTAAATATTTACGAACAAATTGTAGATTTCCACTCAAAAATTGTCACAAGAGTTTCAATCGAACAAGTCCAAGAATTAACCAACAAAGTAAATGCAAGCGTTTCATACCACTTGTTTTGCTAAGTCGTCTAACCGGATTTCTCGAATGGATGAGGTAAAGGTTTGTATATACTAATAGATTAGAAAATGGTTTTAAAAGCGAGTTTGATATTGAAAATAAATGTTGAAATCGTTTTGATGAAAGAGTTTGAATATTTATTACTAGTATAAAAACCTTTGAATTTTAAAGTGATAAACCGTAGTAATGATTGTAGAAACAATCAAACACCAAAAATTCACAAACGAAGACGTGAATTAAATCCAAAGAAATCGATACCAAATCCATAAAAATGGATTTTCCAAAAAATCCAGAAAAGGAAGTCATCAAAATCGATAAAAGTGACAACAACTAATCAGATCGACATAAATCGATAAACATTGGAAATTTACTTAAAAATTAGTCAAATAGGAAAAAATGCACAATTCCAGACGTCTGGGGGTTAATCCAGACGTCTGGATTTGGTCTCTGAAAATATTCTAGAAAACCATCCAGATGCCTGAAATTCCAAATCAGATGTTTGAACCCCTTTGAGACGTCTGAACCATAATTTCAGACGTCTGAAATTAGTCTCAGCCATTTTTTTTCTGTCGTGTATTTTTTTCTCCAGAAGGCCCATCCAAACGTCTGAAATTGATATCCAGACATCTGACCATCTGGTAAGGGCAATAATTTGCCTATGCCATGATGGCCAAAATGATTCAGTAGCAATTGAGCGAGCAACGAGGACTAGGGATTTACGCCAAGAGACAACCCAGCCTTATAGGCTCTTCGATATACCTCAAATAACATATCCAAACATTCATAGTAGGATTTCCATAATATTGGACTTCCAAACCAAAAATTGGAAAATTCACCAAATCAATTCAAATGAAAAGCGAACTTGAATAAATGTTAGAAATTTATACCTAGCAACAATGAAAGCTATAGACGTAGATGTGAGTTCAAAAACCTACCTTTAAGCCCAAAAACACAAGTGAGAAGCTATAAAACAAGTAAAGATTGGTTTCACTTCAATAATACCTCTAGAATCTTCAATCTATTACCAAATGAAATGAATTTCCTAAGTTAGGGTTTAGGAATTTCTGAGAATTGAAGAGAGATTGAGATGGAGAAGATGAAGAGGATGCTTACCTAAGCTTCTCCTTGATTTCTAGCTTGAAGTTGATAATTTCTAAGAGAATTAGGGCTTAGGGATTTTTAATTTCTTTTCTCTTCCCCCATTTATCTTTTAGCTTGAATTTTAGGAAATAATAGAATGAGTGAAAAGGAGTTGCATGAAGGGTTAGGTTATTAGATAAGTCAAAAGGCTGAAACCCAAACCAAAGCCCAATAGAAAAATAGCAAAATTCTAGCCAACTCAAAATATATCAATGTTTATATTCAAAAAGGTCGCGAATGCCATTTTGGACTCAATGAAAGTGGTCTCGAGCCCTAATTCGATTGTTTGCAAAAAGTAGCATTTCAGACTTTAATCCGACTAATGATTCTATATTTAAATAAAACATTTAAATATACAATCGTAAAATATGCGGGTTGTTACAAAGTGGATCGCACCAAAGTAGGGTATATTATCACTTTTCTAGATACCCTCAGATATATTATAATTTTGGATATGGGTGTGCATGGAAAAGAGAGCGCTCTATTAGGGTAGGAACTCTCGGGCGATAACATATTCGGTATTATCCAATAAGGAGTAGGCCTGTCTTGTGTTGCAGCGATCGTTAGGTACGATCTCAGTGCTTTTTTCTCAAGGTGCACTGTAATGGGCGGTACCCTAGTAGCCCAGTCATTGTGTGGAATCCAATATCCGCTATGAGCCTGTACGGTTTTAATTGAGACCAACTATGCTGAAACGTGAGATGCAAGTCGGCTATTTTATAGTTTACTTTCTATCGACACTATTATAATATCAGATGATTTTGATGTAAAATGTTTGGGTTATCATAAGGTAAAAACCCGTCATATTTATATATGGCGTGGTCTCACGAGATATCTTCATTTTCAAAAGATACGATAACAGTAATAATTCGAATTGAGTGTGTTTTCTCACGTTGGTTTTTTAGACTGACTCGGTTGTTATTTTATTATAATGCTTGGGTCAGATCGAGTATTACAGATTTATGTTGGATGCTATGGATGCTTAGGAGACGAGCCGGAGGATTCTCAGCCGTATTTTACGTACTTGGTTATTTCCGCTGTGTGTGTTATGAGTATATTCAACACTTGTGAGGATAAGTTATTATAACTGTCCGGATTGATATTGTTGACTGTTGTACT
Organism: Allium cepa; assembly: GCA_030765085.1. Classification (NCBI taxonomy): domain Eukaryota; kingdom Viridiplantae; phylum Streptophyta; class Magnoliopsida; order Asparagales; family Amaryllidaceae; genus Allium; species Allium cepa. The sequence goes on along the minus strand of CM060943.1, from coordinate 863,971,445 downwards.
ATGATGATTTTATAAATATTGATTGTTACAGTTTCCTTTTGTATAAAGGTCAGTTGTTATATGTTATATATTGTTCCGCTGCGATTTTGAGATTCTGTATTATTGCTTTGTTTGTTTCTATCTCATTTTCTTCTTCATCCTAATGATCTGGTATTTACGACACTCGATTTTTCGAAATTCTATACAGTGAACGTATTGGTATCGATTTTCGAGGGTCGAAAATCCTAGGCCATTACAGTTGGTATTAGAGTTGAAGGTTAAGCAAGAACCTTAACTTTTGAGGAAATCACTCATTAGAGATAAGGTCAGTAGTACCCTAGAATGAGTCTGAGTGTACTAATAGATATGACCACGTATTTGTTAGTGAATATAAATTATTTTATATTGTGTTGACTTATCGGTTGAGTGTTTATGAATTCTGGTCGGTGCGGTCTGGACAACTGTATCGATAGGGGTTACTAAAACTCTAAACAAGTTAAATCGGCATAGTACTGTTTTAAAGTGGGTAAATTAAATAATTTTACCCAAATTATACTTTGATATAAAAAGAATAATTTTCTGAAATTATTATAGTATATTGATGTGTATGGCTGTTATTATTATAATCTAAACAAGATCATTAAATTGGGATGGCTATATATAACCAGATTAAAATGGTGTAAATATGATTTATACAAATGAGTTAAATAAAAATGAATACAAGCCAGAATTGGAAATTTAAACCCTAGAAGGTTTGGAAAATATTTTTCGAAGTGTTATGAGAATAAAAATAGTATTATTTTTGAAATATTTTCGAAATAAAATGTTTTTAAATGGATTTTGAAGGTGATAAAGCACTAGACTCACTACGGTTACTGGAAAATAATCCTAGTGATGACTACGCAACATCATCAATATTCATTTTTGAGTTTCTAAGTGATGGATTACTACCGAAGCAATTTGACATGGAAATTTTTGTTTGAGAACGAATGTTGTTTTGAAATTCCAAAGGGAATATTTTTGGATAAAACCAAGTTAATTTTGAAATTTCTAAAGGAATGGTTTGTTGAAACAAAAGAGATATATACTGGTATGATTTCAAAATATCTTAAATACATCCAAGTGTTTAAATTCTGGAATGTTCATTGGAGTGTTTTATAAAACCTATGGGAAAATAAGTTTTGAACTTGTTACCTGGAATTGTGAATTTTAATATGAAATTAAAATTTAACTTATGCAAGTAAAGTAAATTAAATTTGTAAAAGAAAATTTTATGAATTTGAATTCAGCTTAAGTTAAATAAAATTGGATTGGATTAGAAATGATATCAAACTGAATTAGATATAAAGTTTGAATTGTAAAGTGACTATATAATTATAAGTTATAAATTTTAAATGGAATAAAAATTTAAGTGAAAATTATGGAAGTGTGACTAAATAAGTTGAATGTTAAGGATTGTGATATGTTTGATTAATTGGATGCTATAGTAGCACTGGCCTAAATTTCAGTAATTAATTTTTTTAATTTAAATAGGAAATTCAAAGGTGATTTTGGAATTAAAATATTTATATTGAATTTTGGGATTTATAAAAGGTAATTGAATTGAATAAAATAAATGATTGGATTTTGGATATTTAATTAGCTATTTCGTAAAATGGTTTCAACTAGAGAATTTTAAATTGAGGATTTAAAAACAATGGATTTTAAATATGATTTTTTTTAAAATACGAATGGAAGTAGAAATTGAGTTTTGATTGGTTTTGGAATATAGTTTGGGTTATTTAAGAAATTTATTTATATACGGAATTTTAAATTAGAGATCGATTTATAAATAGATTCTTGTAATGTAAACCTGTATAAGCTGGGAAATGAGATTATGAAATTTATAAACAAGGTTTATAATAAAGTGAGATGATTATCATTTGATAAATTGGAGATATAAATTCACGGTGAGAATAAATAACGAGACATGGCAATCTGTTTAAAAAGAAATTATAGAGTCTATTTGTCGAATGTGAAAAAGGTTGTGAAAGTGGGAATGTGGTCAATGCGTTATGAATCGAGAGGGAGATTTATAAAATGAAATTGGTTATATTGGAATTTAAAAAAAATATTTTTATCGAGTAGTTAAGTTTGTTTTAAAAAGAGGATTTTTTTATTATTGGACTATGCAATTTAAAACTGTTTTAGCATTGAAATATTTCAATAGTTAGTTATTTAAATATTTAAATTGTTTGAATTGAATTCTAAGGCTGTAAACAATTTTTATAAATCGACTAGAATTTTTATAAATGAATTGGAATTAGTTATTGGCGTTATTTTAAAGTGCTAGATATTTTTTAATAATTGTTTAACCATGATCTTGAAATTTATTATTGTTATTATATATAAATGGAATTTAAAGTAAATAATTGGAATTTATTTATAAATGTTCTAAAGATTGTAAACTGGATTTATTTAAGAGAATGTGATTGTATAAGTGAAATGTTATAATGGGATTTCTGGAAAATTTAAAGGAATTCTCAAAATAGTTGGATTCGAGAACTTAAAATGAATTCGAATTCATTAAAGGAGTTATAAACTATTAGTTGAACTATAAATAAGTATAATCTATAATTTTTTGAAATTGTAAAAAAGTTATTAATAGAAATTCTGGAGATTTATGAGATAAGTACGGAATATTCCTAAGTACAGATATTAGAAATGATTTTAGAAATTAAACTTGTAATAATTTTCTATGTATTGAAATTAAAGTTTTGGAAATATTTTAAGGATTAGTGTGGGTTGAAATATCATGTTATGGGTATAAGTTTTTTTGAAATTGCTTTCATTATTGAATATACTGGAAGAGATTTGAATATATATGATGGTAAAGATATTTTGAAATGAATATTTTGAAAAATATTTAATGTAGGCCTAACGACTGCTTATGTATGTTATTTAGTTAAGCAACCGACTATCAAATCTGGCCAAATTCGTTAACCTTTTGAAATTGTCTTCGAAACGATTAACGAATTTGACCAAATTTGATAGTCGGTTATTTAATTATCAAATTACACACATAAGGAGTCACTAGGCCCGTAGTATAAATTTTTCTAAAATATTTATTTCAAAATATCCTTACAAAGATATATACTCAAATTCCTTTCCATATTTCAGTATTTGAAAACAATTTCGAATACTTTTATCCATAACAGGATATTACAACCCATATCAATACATAGAAATATTTCCCAATCCAACTTATAATTCTTGACTTAGAATTTTTTTCTATATAAATCATTTCATCACTAAAATATCTCCAAACCTTTAATTCCAATACTTAGCAAAATATTATAAGTCTATTTCTCAAAATCATTTCTAATATTCATACTTAGGAAATATTCCGTACTTATTTGATAAATCTCTGGAATTTTTATTAATTCCCTTTGCAATCATCGATTATACTTACTTACAATCCAACCAAAAATTTATAACTCCTTTAAAGAATTCAGATTTATTTTTTGAAGTTCCCGAGTCTAACTATTTTGGAAATTCCCTAATTTCCAGAAATCCCATTATAACACTTACTTATACTATCACATCCGTTTAACAAATCTAGTTTACAATCACGATAGTATTCATACATAATTTTCAGTTAACTTACTTTTAAAACTATATATATATATCTAATAAATTTCAAAACATAGTTAAATAATTATTTAAAATATCAAAGCACTTTTTAAAATAAACGTCAATAATTAATTCCAATTCATTTATAAAATTGCTAATCAATTTACAAAACTTGTTTATAAATTTAGAATTAATTTCAGCAATATTTAAATATTTAAATAACTAACTTTCTAAATTATTTCAATGCTAAAACAATTTTAAGTTACATAGTTTAATAATTAAAAATACTCTTTTTAACACAAACTTAACTTCTTTATAAAATTATATTTTTTTTAGAATTCCAATATAATCAATTCCAATTCATATATCTCTCTCGATTATAACCCATGGACTACAGTCCCAATTTCATAACTTTTTCCACATTCCAAAAATAGGATCTACCATTTCTTTTTAACTCGATTACCCTATCTCATTGTAAATTCTCATCGTAAATTTTTATTTCCCATTTATCAAGTGAAAATCATTTCACTTTATTCATAAATATTGTTTATATACTTCATAATCTCATTTGGGGTTTATAACAGTTTCATATCACTTAAATCCATTTATAAATCGATTTCTAATTAAGATTCGTTTTATAAATCTATTTCTTAAATAATCCAAAATATATTCCAAAACAAATCAAATCTCGATTCCGACTCCCATTTCATTTTTTTAAGAATCTTATTTAAAATCCATTGTTTAAAAATCCTAATTTAAATTTCTCTACTTGGAATCATTTCACGAAATAGCTAGATAAATATCCAAAATCAATCTATTTATTTTATTCAAATCAATTCCTTTTAAATAATTCCCGAATTTCAATAAAAGAATTATAGATTTCAAAAACGCCTTTAGATTTCTTCTTTAAATTCAAAAATATTATCTATGGTAATTATAATATCAAAATTTTGGTCAGTGCCATTATAACATCCAATAAATTCAAATCACATCATAATCTATCCCAAACTATTCAAGCACATCATATATTACTATATATGAAATAAAAATCAACAATTTTAAGGAATCCAGTTGGATCCCTCCAACCTGTTCCCCTTCATCCACAGATTTTATATAACATAAAATACCAATTCCGCTTCGAGGAAGAATATCGCGGTAATATAGGATCATCCGATATTATGCGAGGCGCATAGTATCTCATCCGCTCCAATCGACGGAAAATATAACCAACTACTAATATATATAATATAACATCCAACTGATAATCGTTTACCAATCCATCCAATCAACCGATAATTAATTTCAACTATTTAAAATAAAACCAATTCATCTAAGATGAGTGAGATTTACTCACCTTTATTCCAGTTTCCATTTCAACGTTTTGGTTCTAAAATTTCTGGAAGCTCCAAGTCACAAACCAATTCCATAACGAAGCTTATGATGACACGAGTCTAACACGACTGACCACGTCGGATTCGGACCTTAAACGAGTGAGTTATGAATTTTCTAAGCTTTCGAATTTATTATAGCAATTTTTATTCAGTTATTACATTTTATTTTCATGCCCAAAACCCAACCTAGCCCACAAGGCACAAGCCTGCTATCTGATTCTTCCCTAAAATTGCTGCTCCTCTCCTTCCTCTTTTTTTCCTAAACGAAGGCGACACGCATGCACGATACACGACTAACCACCCCACCATCCATCGACCAGAAGCCACTAACAAATCTTCCATCGCCTCCTCATCAATCTGGCACCACCGCCCATCCCTCCGGATCTACCACGTAAATCGCGACATCACACAAATACCTTCGTTGACCTTCAGGTCACGACCTCCCACGCTTTGTCGCACACCACTAGATCACGTCCACGCATGCGCGCATGTCCACCACGAGCTCGAATACATTCTGCTCGAATTCAAACTTTATCAATGTCGAAAAATTGGAAGCCCTAGATCGCGACTCCATATTGCCTTGATCGTTTATGCTTTAAAATGGAGCCGCACCATCTAAAAAGAATGCCAAGCCGTATATAAACTCAAACCATGAACTATAAAATTTATCTCATGATTTTTCATTTTGTATTATGAGAGAATTTATTTTTCAAAATTTTCATTTTTTTTATTTCCTCTCTATTATGTATTTAAATAAAACTGGGAAGAAGGTGGTGTAGTGGCTTATAGGTTGGGCTAGAATTTGAATAGAGGGTGGATGAATGTAAGTTTATGTGCACCGATGTCAAATCAAATAGATATATATTAATTAAAATTCTAAAATATCTGGATATTTATTTCGAACCCCGATCGAGGCGTGCTGCCAGGCGTTCCAAATGTTATATCCCTATTCTGAGCGCAATGTAACAAGTTTGGAACCTAATTTGATCATATGCGGAAGATAGCTTTTTGAACCCAAGTGTTATATTAAATTTTCAATATTAATTTCAATGCATTTCTATCCCGTACGACCAAATGACAACTTCAAACGCTACGAAATTTGAACATCGATAATAATACACTATTACGGTTGAATGCAACAAGTTTCGTCGAATCATGAGACTGTGCCCCAGAAGGCTATTTTTATATATTAAATAAAACGAGTAATTTTTAAAATCGAGTAAATTATTTAAAAATACAATTTAAATTTTTTATTAACTTCCTTCTTATTAATAGAAATTAAACAAACCTTTAAATTATTTTTATCCAAACAATATGCAAGATTTAAATTATTTAAACAATGTTCACATATTAAATTCAACAATTTATTTTTCCAATAAATCATTATAATTGAAATTCAAGCTATTAAATCTATAATATTAACTTTTAAATACTAAAAATCAATTTAATATTCCAGTTTCAACTAACCAAAATTCTAGGTCGTTACATTCCTTTCCTCTTAAAAGAATTTCATCCCCAAAATTACCAAGGTAGGAAAAATGCCCAAACCGATTACTTTTAAAAAATCAATTAGTTGAAATTACTTCCCAAATCTATTTAAGCCTTTTACCTCCCAGACTCAATCTTTTGACACCTTGTTATTACCTGCACTAAATTTCCAAATACATCCATAGATCCCCAAATAATATTATTCAATTGTTTCAAATTATATTTCAAAACCATTTTTGATTATCATAAATTTCTTTGAAATTTCTATCTCTTTAAATTTTTGAAATTTTTTGTGAGCATCTCCTTTGTGCGGCTAGATCAGACAACTAAAAATAACCACTACGGATCCAAATAACATAAGAGAAAACAAAAGCCAAGTGGCTCAATCATAAAACCATCAGATTTAAACAACAATTTAAACATGTACCTCTTTGTTGGGCAACTAAATTTTACTTTTGAAATCGAAGGCGTCGATTAGCTCTTGCTTTTGTATACCTATATCTTATTGACCAATGATATCCAATCATAAAATTCATAATCATATCATCCTACATTTTCAATTTTAGAAATTTTCTTTACTAAACCGTACGATGTACATATATCATGCGTATGCAAATCAAATTTGATCGCTCATTCGATCACACAATTTCACCATTGAACTAGTATCGTTCACATGACCCTCTAGTATGGACACATATTTGGTTCCTTGATTAGAAACTATCGTTCTCCTTGCAAATCCATATACTATGATAGAGAATCCCGGAATCAATCAAAAATCTGTATCAAGTGTTCGCTGTCGAGAATCGAGTGAAAAATTCCAACTTGAATCGATATAACTTATCTCGAAATTCTGTGCTTTAGTCTGCATCAAACTGTTTTGCGAATAAAGTAATATATGTACAACTTACATAATTATGTCCAATTGATCTCTTAGCTATTTCCAAGTTTTCTTATTCACATTCATTTCATTTACAATCAAATATTCATAATAATTATTCACATTCTCTTATTTACTTACTATATTCCTTTCAATACTAATCACCTCTTAAGAATTATTCCTTCAAATTTCATGTTCGGCACATTTCTCTTATACATACTTGATTTATGAATTATTCCATAAAATTTCCCTAAGTTTATAAACATTTATACAAACTCCTTATGGTTATTACCGCTTCACACTTAAGTCTGTATCCATTTTGAATCAAATCTAGTTTCAATTCCATTTGACTCAGTCCATTTGTTTCAATCTCAATATTTCAACCGTATTCAAAAGTCATATTCAACTCACTAATTTATTCAACTAGTTCATTCCTTAATTCGTTTTCGAAATTTTTATTTAGCCTAAATCAAGCTATTTTCTTTTTCAAAATTCTTTTTATACTTAACTTAGGTTAAGTTTAATTCCATAGGTCAATTCCTACTTCACCTTCCTTAAGATTCACATGCAACAATTTCAAAGCTTTTTTTACTTACGAATTCCCAAAATTTATAAGTTATCCATTAATTTTTCTCATATTTACGTAAAATGTTTAAACGAAAATCCAGAGTTTAAACACTTTGTTTTAAGGTATATCAAATCATTTTGAAATCATACATTCTCCCTTGGTATATCAAATCATCCCTTAGATTTTAAAAATCAAAACTAGTTTTTCCTAATATAAACTCCAAATTGGTAGTAATTCCGCCATTGGAAACTCAAAAATGAACGTCGATGATGCTGCATCACCACCAAAATTATTTTCCAGCGACTGAAGTGAGTTCAGTGCTTTTATTTCCCTTAAACCCTTTTAAATTATAAACTGCTTATATAAACCATATTTACATGATATACTTCAGGAATTTCATTTCCTTTCAATTTATAAATTACATTTATAAACCATATATTTATATGATCTCACTCTAGTTAACTGTTTATCTTGTTTGCATTATAGTATCAACATTTTTTCGTCATTAACAACAATCAACAAATAATAGTAATCAAATATTATCATTGTCTAACAACCAATACACCATATAATAATAATTCCTGAAAAACTATTCCTTTTATATATAATATAATCAAGGTAAAATTATTTCATTTACCCAATTTTAGAACAATATCAAGTTGAATTGCTATGTTCAAGTATTTAGAGATTCCTATCAATAACGTTAAGTACTCATATTAACCAGAATCCATAAACCACTTAACAGATCAACCTACATAGTATAAAACATTTTTATATCATTAACAAATACGCGCTCATATACATTTACACGCTTAATATCATTCTAGGGTGCTACTGACCCTGTCTCGAATGAGTTACCCCGTCAAAGCCAAGGTTCTCACTTAACCTTCAGCTCTGATACCAAATGTAATGACCCAAAATTTTTGACCCTCAAAAATCGACATCAACACATCCACTGTATTGTATGTCAGAAAATCGAATGTCGAAAAACCCGATTGTTAGGGGGTGAAGAAGAAGAAATAGAACAACACATATAATCTCACAATCGCAGCGGAAAAATATATAATATAAAATAACATATCTTTATTCAAAAAGAACTATAACTGCTATTATACATATCGTTATCAGGGTACAACAATCAATAAATCAATTTGGACAGTTATAATAACTTGTCATCACATGTATTGAAGTACAGCATAACACACAACGGAAAATAACCCAGTACATGTAATATATGAAATCCTCTTGCTCATCTTCTGAACTCCATAGCATCCTGACTGAATCTGTAATACTCGGTCTGACCGAGCATTATAATAAAATAACTCCAGAGTCAGTCTGGAAAACCACTGTGAGAAAAACACACCCAACTGGATTTTTAAGTTATAAGAAAATCTTTAAAATAAAAGGGTATCTCGAATGACCACGTCATATATAAACATGACAGGTTTTTACCTTACAATAACCAAACCACTTGTAAATAAAAAATCCTGTGATATTATAATAGTATCTTAGCACAAATACTTATTAAAATAGTTGAAATGTTTGGATCTCACATTCCAACATAGTTGAGCACAATCAAAACCGTACCGCGCTTACTGGAGAATAGATTCCATACTATGAACAGGTAAGGAACTACCTTCGATGGGTGCATCTCTAGATCAATGCACCCTGGTATAACAAGAACATCTTGTACCCTGCCACACAAAACCTGCCTAGCACTTGAGTACAAGTACCGAATATGTCATCGTCCTGGTTTTCCGACCTTAATCGAGATCTCTCATGCACAACCAAATCCACAATAATATGGGGCAATCTAGAGAAATGATGACATACCCTAATGGGAGCGACCCACATAGCCCTACTGCATGCCTTATTTTAGTCATTTACCTGTTGATGAGGCTTGAGGCTACAATTACCTTTCAAGAAATTTACTGTAGAATGCCCATTGCCCTCCAATGTCAATGCGCTGATAGAATTCGTCCATACAAATTGTTCTTGGTCTGAACAAACCAAACCTCTAAAATCACCATCTTCATTATCTTTACGATGTCAAAATTCGTAACGCAAAAATTAGATCGAAGTGGTTTTTGGATAATTATATCCAATCCTAGTCTCTTCGAAACGATCAACGAATTTGGCCAGATTTGATAGTTGGTTATTAAACTGTCAAATTAAACACATAAACAGTCACTAGGCCCATATTATAATTTTTTCCAAAATATTCATTTCAAAATATCTTTACAAATATATATATTCAAATTCCTTTCCATATTTCATTATTTGAAAACAATTTTGAATACTTTTATCCATAATAGAATATTACAACCCATATCAACACTTAGAAATATTTCCCAATCCAACTTATAATTCCTTACTTAGAAATTTTTTCTATATAAATCATTTCGTTACTAAAATATCTCCAAATCTTTAGTTCCAATACTTAGGAAAATATTATAAGTCTATTTCTCAAAATTATTTCTAATATTCATACTTAGGAAATATTCCGTACTTATTTCATAAATCTCTGGAATTTTTATTAATTCCCTTTAAAATCATTGATTATACTTATTTACAATCCAACCAACAATTTATAACTCCTTTAATGAATTCAGATTCATTTTTGAAGTACCCGAGTGTAACTATTTTGGAAATTTCCTATATAACGATCCTGACCCGACCTTCGAAAATCGGCACCGAATACGTCACTAGTATTCAAATGCCGTTGATCCAACGTCGAATCTGGTTTGCCGGAGCTTATAACACATTAAGTACAACACAGCGGAAGAAAACAATGAAGTAATATAACATTGATATCCAACAGATACAATATCAGATACAATATGATACAACAGAATGATACAATAGATATCAAAACTATTAGAGATAAAAGTACACAGCGGAAATAATATCTTCAATTGAATGCATCTCCAAAGGAATAGAAAGAAGATAAAATCCAAAGCTGCACTCCAATCCAATGCTTCAAAGCCAAAACTCCAAACCACTAGCTCGAACCCCCATCACGTTGCACAAGGCTAAGCAAGGTTAGCCGTGAATGCTGAACTGTAGCAAATGCAATCCATAAATCCAAAGGGCTTCGAAGGCTAAAGAATCAATTCCTACTATTTGACTATCTGAAAAATCCAATTCTAGACTGCCCATGTGGAAAATTGTGGGCACCTAGATTTTAGGAAAGGAACAATAAACTCCGGGTCAGTCATGGGACTGGTATGAGCAAACAAAAACAGTTTATCTTTAAAACAAACAAAAGATTTTAAAATTGAAATCCACGATGCTTTTTGAAAAATGAAACTACCATAAGGCCTCCCACCATACACTCCATGCAAACGCAGAATTGGAGGAGATTTCTCCTTTTGATAGTCAAAAATGCCTGATACGCGAAAACCATTTTGATATTATTATTAGTGCATAGTGGAAAACATTTCGAAAGTATAATATTAATCTTAGTCAGCATGGAACATTTCGTCGTATGCCTACTATAGTTACCATGTTCAATAGCAGGTTACCACCACATTCCATGGCAGGTTATACAACTAAAACCGTACTGGATGCATATTGTTTCTTTGGATTTTCCAACAAATGGTCAGGCCAAGGAACTTCCCATTGCCACATGGGTACTACTCTGGAGGGACGCCCCAAGAACCTACCCGGCTCTCTGCCAACACAAGGCCGGTCTACCCCCTTCCCCGGGGTAAAACCTAAGATATGCCACCCCGGTCGTTTGCGACCTTTATCCGAAAGCTCTCAACACCAACAACATCACACAGTAATAAATATACAGTGTCCACATAAGTAAGTATCTGGGCTCCATACCATGATACCACCCTTTTCCAAAAGGAATGGACATACCCTAGGGGTGCTACCCCAGAAACCTTGCCGCATCTTTCCTATTTCGACCATTACCGGGTTGTGAGGCTCGATGAGGTCTCATCCACAAAGCTACATTTTCTTACAAAGTCATGCTTTGATCAACAAATGATCAACAGCACTTCGTATACCACATTACCAAATTGGGAATGTATCACTAGTAACCATCAACTACATAACCTCTGAGCTCGTATGTCTCAGAGATGGGTGTTAAGTTAAGAGAATAAATCTTCGCCACCAAACAGGAATGTATTTGATAGAAACCAGTTTTACGTCTCAAAGTGTAATGTTAGACACACATCCATACAAGTCTGTTCTGGGTTCGAACAGAACTGAAGGTACTTCGGAAGAAGCCTTTGCAATCCGGGTATTCACAATCCCGATCGGACTTCCCATCACTTAGGGAATCTCTATACCGGCGCGACTCAGTGCAGAGGCAATCGACGAGTTATCCTTTTGTTCTTGAAAATACCCAGTCTTCACCACCGGTCTTCAAATGCTATCCATATCGACGTATCATTATTCGGAATGGGTTATATGACACAAGGTCCTCTCCCGGCTAAACCGAATAATGAGCGAAATATTTAAAACATATGGATATAGGATTTCAGTTAAGTCACAACTTGTTATCCAAAACCTTTCTTTAAATGGTTTAAACAAATTATCATTTCAAATCTTTTGCTTAAATAAAAAGATTTATTTCACAAAGTTCACCCACATTTCACAAAGATGCAATTATAGCTTTCAAAACAATTCCAAATTGGATTAACTCTTCCACTCATTTAAATAAAAGACTCAATTCAAAATTCCCAAAACCATTTCCAAAAATTCATAGCTTTTCAGAAACAATTTTTTTATTTCAACCTTTTATTCAAAAGATACACCTTTTAAGTCTTCTTCAATTTCAAAACAAAATTCAATTATCTTTCACAAAGATTAATTCATAGCTTTCAAAACAATTCACATTTTCATTTAAAACTTGAAATCTTTGGATACACGTCGGAAATTCTTTCCTTATATGAAAGCTTTTATTATTTGAAAACAAATAGTATTTCGTTTTGGGAAAAATTAATTATATTTTCATAAGTTAAAGCTATTCAAGTATAAAACTTGGGTTTAAATTTAAATTCCCAAAACAATACTTTTTAAATGGTTAAAAACCCATATAAACACCTTTATAACTTGTATAATCTTTTTAAACCATAATTCCAAAATCATTGAATTCAATTTCAAATATTGAATTCAAATTCAAATCAAATTGTTTAAATTTCAAAACTTTATCAAGTTATTCAAAATAGCTTTTATCTTTTTTTGAAATCCCTTTTCGAAAGCTTTCAATTCCAATTCAAAAACTATTTTGGATTCGCGAATTCAGTCTTTAATTTTTTTTTTAAAAGTCTGTGACTTAACAAATTTCCTCGTGCAATCCATATTTGTGCGTGTAAGGTGTAGTCCAAGGGTTTCACACATTGGTGCAACAACATCAATCATCACAGATTCAAGCACATCAATAACGATAAGCGGTATAATCCTATAACGCTTATCTTCATTCACAAATACACAGATAGATGTATCACAGATAAAATAAATAAATAATAAATTACACATAGCTTAATTCATAGAGCAGAATATTACAGTCCAGAGATAACAAGCAATTTATGGCGTTTCATACAATAAAAACAATCCAAGCATTCAATAATCATTTATAAGAAGGATTAGTTAATTATTCAAATCCTAATTAACTCAATTTAATTTCCAATTGAATTAATTGCTTATGAATTAATTACCAAATCTTGATTAATTAATTACTAATCATTTGATATTAATTAATGTAATTAATCAACCTTAATTATTTATCTTGATTAATTACGTTCATTAAATTAATTTTTCCTTAATTAATCACATTAAATTATTTATCCTCTTATTAAGTACTTTAATTAATAACCTATAATTATTAAGTAATTAACTCTTAATTGCTTAATTATCTTTAATTAATTATCCTTAATTAATTAACCCTTAATTAATTAACCCTTAATTAATTGCCATTTAATTAGTTAAGTTACAATACATGATTATCCTTAATCACTTATGTTAAGAAACCACAATTTGATTATATTGAGTAATTATGCTTTAATTACTTGATTAATCCTCTTTAATCATTAGTTAAAACTTAATTACTTAATTATTTTAATGTAATTAATTATCTAAATTAACTTTTAATTAACCAATAAATTTTAAAAAAAAATTAACCTTTAAAGTTCAACCTTTAAAATGAAATTCGCTATTAGCCCATAGATTTACTTAAACCTTTAAGTTAATTAAGACTTACAAACATTTCTTAATTAACCCATTTAATCTATTTTAACTAAACTTGGAAATTAACTTAATTAATTCGGGTTAAAAAGAAATTATTAAACTCATATTTATCCAAACCTTTTAAATTATCATTAGTCATTTAAAAATAACTTATTTTAAGAAGATAGTTTAAAAACTTGGTTTTTTTTAAAATCTTAAAACTTGATTTATTGAAATTTAAAAACTGCTATCTATTTAATAAAACCCGAGTTAATTACTGAAATACCCGATCCCATAATATATTTCCCCGAGCCAATTGCAGATTTACCCAAGCAACAACCCTTTCGTTTTCTTCTCTTTTATTTTAACTTTGATTTGTTTTAAAATTCAAAACTGTCTAAATTCACTCACTTATGCACTCGAATCCCAACCCGAGCCAAAATAAAATTTCCCCAAGACCTTCTCCGATTTGTACTCCATCTTCTCAAACCAACAGCAACCAATCAATGACCAGACTTCAACGTGCATGTGCACGTGTACAACTACCCAGACCACCAATGACTAATGTTGCGACCATCTATAAGACGAAGACCCCTAACCCCAACCCCTTAGCAACCCAGATCGAAAGATCTCACCACCTAAATAAATTGATCAAATGAAGAGCACAGTCCCAAAACCATCTCGACCAAAAAGGGCTTCGCCACGACGAACAAGATGACTGGAATCCACATACCCCTGACCGTAGCATCATCAATTACACACGTAACTATCCCAATGCTCGAAGACATGACCGATGCATCATCGGCGACCTAGGCATCTTAGAAATGTCGACGTCCCAAACTGTATTCTATACCTTAGATCAATCTTATCTACCTTCCAAAGTGGATTATAAATTGATTGCTCATTTTTCGATGATCCCTGGCCTTCCAACCAGCTACGGCCTTAATCTCAAGATCAGAAAAGAACCCGGCCACCAGAAATTGATGAATTTGCGATTCTGTTCATCTAAAAATATTTCACCATATACCTACTTAAAAATTATGATTACTTTACCTAATTTTATCATTTTGCCATACGAATCACCTTATAAAATCCAGTTTCGAAATTTTTAACATTGATTTTTTCCAGATTAAAAAGTTTACCGCAATATTTTTCCTTTCCAGTAAAGTAATTCACTGATTTTTCTTATAAATATTTTTAGAAATAGCATTAGGTTAATATAAACAAAATTTCTCTAAGGATTTTCGCTTAACATTAATTGTAGGAAGAGATGTTGAATTTTTAATCTTGTTTCTGAATCCTGTGAACTAAGAACAGAACCTACTTTCCTATATACAGTCATATGCACTTAGATATTTGCATAAATACAAACATGCAGGCAAATATACACAATTAACTAGCACATGTTTCATATACAAATCCAACATCAAAAGATATGCTTAAGGTCAGGTTTGCTCACCTTGCTTAAGAAGGAACAGAGAGTTTTGAACAAAAATCTAGAACCAAACTTCTGATTTATGTTTTTGAAACTGATGCTTATGCCTATGATTTTCTTTGCTGAATTGATCTGTACTTGGATTTGTTTGAGTTGCTTTGCTCTAGATCGAGCCAGGTTGAAGATTATCTTGATTTTCTAGGTTTTGAATTTAGCTCCGCTGTTTGCTATGAAATGCTTTTTTGATTTTCACTCTGATTATACTGATTCCAGGATTTGAACTTGCATTTTTTTTTTCAGTTTTGAATTATTTTAGATGATCTTCAGATTTAAATTATTTGATCACTTTGCATGCTTCAGACCTGAGTTGAATTTGATATTACTTCTCTAGTTTGAATTTGAAAAGAGTTTATTGTTTTGAACCTGTTTTGTTTTTTCCCTACTTTCCACTGTTTTGGTTTTCTGGTTTTTAATGAAAAAAGAAGAAAAGTTTTGGATCTGTTCTCATTTTTTTCATTCATTTACATTTTCAAATTAAAAGAAAAGTTTATCTTTTAGCACTTGTCTATTTTACTAACACATGTAAATCTATGTCATTCTTTAACTTACACTTGCTAAATATGTAGTCCCTAACAAAACATTTGTCACAAATATGTATTTTACGTCTAAACCCTTTAGTTTAATTTATTTTAAAATTTAGTCCTAAACCCGCTTGTTAATATATTTATGATCAATGCTTTATTCTTTTATGTTTACAACTATATTTATTTCAAAAGACATATATGCATATATGTGAGTTTTAAAACTTTTATTTTGTTTATATACATTCATACATTTCAATTACTTGTCGTTATATATCTTTCAAATAAAATGCACATTTACAAAAATTAAGAACAATATTTTATTAGTTTCAAATATGTAGAAATTTTAAATTCAATTTTTTTTAAAAATCACATTTTATTTTGTACTTGTACAATTTTATAACAAATGATTTGAAATCAGTTGATTCATTATTAACAATTAACTATATGTAGTAGTTCCTTGAAATATATAGTTAATAAATCCAATATTTATTTATAATCAAATCCTAAATAAAAAAAATCCATTTATATAAATAAATATACATCTTATTAATTCAAATACAATTTTATGAAATCTAATTCAACATTCTATTTACAATAAAATTTCATTTCCAAATATTCTATTTTAAAATACATATATTTTTCTTTATTAATAAATTATAAAAATATTTTAAAGCAAAAGATAGTTTTATAGTTTTAATTTCACATAAATAAATAAATTTTATTCTTAATTAGCCTTTGAGAAAATTTATTACATTCAATTCAAAATATCGTTTTTCAAATCAAAATGCATATTAAATATAATTTGAACAGATTCTTATTAACTTAAAAATAATATTTTTAAATTCAATTTATCTCTAGATTCCAATTCATTTATCAACATATTTATTCTAAAATTTTCAAATTCCAAATTCAGTTTAAAAATACCTATCATTATTTATTCTGGAAATTTTCCAATTAATTCTTTTTCTTTAAATCCAAAATTTAAAATTAATCACGAATAATTTCATAATTTAATTCCGAGGATTAAATTAATTATCAAATTATTCTTAGCTAAAATTCGGGAATGCTATAGATTTCCCTCTTAAGATAATTTCGTCCTTGAAATTTGCCAGGGAGACAACAAAAGAATATAGAAAGATAGAAAAATAATTTTCCAGATCAAACTGAATATCTATTCTGCATTTGGCTTACCAAGTCAAAATATCAACAATAGATACAAGAACGAATCTATTTAACGCTTCAAAAGATACTCAGGTCATGCAGATCTACGAATATGCAGGGCATCGGCTAGTTCGAAGGGATACTAACCACTCGTAGAATAAATCGAAATCCCAAAGAATAGACAGATATATGGATAAAATCCCAAAACCTTTAGTTTAAAAACCAAAGTATTCCAATCAACCATAGCAACCAAACAAATAATTCATCCAAACAAACAATTTTGACCGATCTAGAGTTTATGTCCCATGCCAACCCATCGCTTGATTTAACCAAAGTAATAATCTCCTATCAAAGCTTCTCCTTCGAGCTGCCACAAAGACATCAAAGAATTGGAAAGAGATGATGAATAAAAGAGATTGATAGAGAATGATTGTTTCCGTTGTTGCAGGGTATTGACCATTTATAGTCATATTTCCCTGTCCCCTGCCTCGTCCTCTTCTTGCACTCATACTTACTATCAGTGGGTAGTAAGAGAATTTACTGAGGCATTCAGATGGATATCTTAGGGATATACTCATTCTAGGGTATACTTCACCTTATCTCTAATGAGTTACCTTATGTGTTATACTCCTGAGCTAAAGTTTCAACATTCAGCTCTGATATCACTTATAACGATCCTGACCCGACCTTCGAAAATCGGCACCGAATACGTCATTCGTATTCAAATGCCGCAGATCCAAACGTCGAATCTGGTTCACTGGAGCTTATAACACAGTAAGCATAACACAGCGGAAGAAAAACAATGAAGTAATATAACATTGATATCCAACAGATACAATATCTGATACAATATGATACAACAGAATGATACAATAGATATCAATACTATCAGAGATACAAGTACACAGCGGGAAGAATATCTTCAATAGAATGCATCTCGAAGGGAACAGAAAGAGGATAAAATTCAAAGTTGCACTCCAATCCAATGCTCCAAAGCCAAAACTCCAAACCACTAGCTCGAACCCCCATCATGTTGCACAAAGCTAAGCAAGGTTAGCCGTGAATGCCGAAGTGTAGAAAATGCGATCCACAAATTCAAAGGGCTTCGAAGACTAACGAATCAATTCCTACTATTCAACTATCTGAAAATCCCAACTCCAGACTGTCCGTATGGAAAAATGTGGGCACCCAGAGTTTAGGAAGGGAACCATAAACTCCGGGTCAGTCATGGGACTGGTATTGTGACGCCCCACCTCTATACCCACGCTAGCCAAGAACATTACGGTGAATGCTGTCGACTAGCACGGAGAATAAGGCTGTTGAGGAGCGACCATCCGTGTAATTTCTTTGCGCGAGCACCGATATGTCAGATAATATAATATGCATTCTATTTCAAGAGGAAATCCAACATACCGACACAAACTCAAAGCTACTACACGGTGGCTATATAAATCCTTCGGAAACAAATATAGAAATAAACATAACACAAATCAGTCACAGACAATTCATATCACAAAGGCGGAAATAGATATGAATATTACACTAGGAAGTGTACATCAGAGTAGTGGTCTCAAAAGTTCCACAATATCACAAAAGAATAGTTACATGAACTACACAAAAGAATAAGTATACATTATGGAGTCTATATCTCAATGTATACAACAAAAACTACTAATCTAAGTAGTTAACCAAAAGCAAGAGAAATCAATCCCAAGAGAGAAGTCAAGCAGAAGCACCTGTAACATCTCGGTCTGACCTGAGTATTATTTAATAAGAAAATAATAAACGGATCAGTCTAACTATAAATATCAGATGAAACGATATAGAATAAGAGATATGACTAAACACATAATAATCACAATGCCAAGCTGTGATATATATATAAATATATACTTAGTTGATAATCATCAAGAGATTAATCAATGTCACCAAATCTACACAAGAATCAAAGAAACGTCATACTCCTAATTTCGTTCACCATACCATAAATATTGACGATAATATCAACGTCAATCACAAAAGTCAATGACACACAAATTCCAGAAGACTACACAAGAAATCCAGAAACCACTAAAGTCAATGACACACAAATTCACCAATGCACAAATATTGATAAAACTTATCAATGGAAATCACGAAAATTGGTGAAACACAAATTCTAGGAATCTACACAAGAAATCCAGAAATCACAAAGGGGGGAGGCCTATCACAAACGGGAGCATAAAGCTCACCAACACGTGTATCACAAACGGAACGCTAATTCCATGGTCGCTAACCATCACAAATTGAGCCAAAGCTCCACAAACGGCCCGAAGACCATGGGTTGCTACCCCATCACAAATTGAGTCGAAACTCCACAAAACGGGGTTTAGTCTCCCTCGAAGACAAAGAGACATCGCACATTGCTAGTCTAAATCACAAAGATGATCGTCATGATCAGCAAGAAGTGTCGATTACAATAAGCTAGTAAATATATGAGTTTAGCTTCATGTCCCATAACCACTTGCTTAACTTAAATATTTACGAACAAACTGTAAATCTCCACTAGAAAATTGTCACAAGAGGTTCAATCGAACAAGTCCAAGAATTAACCAACAAAGTAAACGCAAGCGTTTCATACCACTTGTTTTACTAAGCCGTTTAATTAGATTTCTCATACGAGTGAGGTAAAGGTTTGTATATACTAATAGATTGGAAAACTGTTTTATAAACGAGTTTGGTATTAAAATAGTATTGAAATCGTTTGAGAAAAGAGTTTTGATATTTACTACTAGTATAGAAAACCTTTATATTTTTAAAGTGACAAATCACGAAGAAGATTATAAGAACAATCAATCACAAAAATTCACATACGAAGGCGTGAATAAAATCCAAAGAAATCGATAAAGGATCCATCGAAATGGATATTCAAAAATCCCTAAAAATAGTCATCAAAGTCATAATAGATGATAACAACAAATAGGATTATCACGAATTGATTTAAATTGGAATTTCAATCCAATAAGGCAAATTGGACTCAAACAGCAGGTTCAGTCGGCTGAACAGAGTTTTCAGTCAACTGACCCTGTGCCTGGAAATTTTCCAGGTTCAGGAAACTTTTTGTTTCCAGTTTCAGTCGACTGTGCAGAATTTTTCAGTCGACTGAATCATGCCTGGAAACTCTCGGGTTTCAGGTTCAGTCGACTGAACAGAGATATTCAGTCGACTGAATCATGCCTGGGCTGTTTTTCAGCCTTATATAAATGAAGAGCAAACTCTTCCAAAATGCAACCGGACGAACATTGGCTCTAAGGGTTTATGCCAATCGGCAACCCGGCCCTATATGCTCCTCGATGCATCACCAAAAGCATGATCAAACGTCCATAAAAGGATTTCACACAAATTTGACTTAAAAGCTGAAAAATTGGAATCTTCACAAAACCAATCCAAATCAAGAGCAAATGCACATGAAGAAGTGTTAGGAATTTATACCCAACAACCAAAGATAATTATAGTCATAGATGTGAGATAAAAATCTCACCTTTTCACAAAATCGAACAAGAAGAAGCTTGAAAGAAAATGGAGAATCAACCTCTCTTCAACACAACCTAAATGAGCTTGAATCTAAGCTCAAAAACAAGAACATTCCCAAGATTAGGTTTAGGAATTTCTGAAATTGGTAAGAGAATAAGTTGGAGAAGAAGAAGAGAAGCTTACCAATGAGTTCTTCTTGAGTTTGGAGCTAGGAATTTGATTTGCAAGAGAAACTAGGGTTTTGGAGTTTTAATTTCTAATCTCCTCCACCATTAATGTTATAAAAACTGAAAAGAGAAGAGAATGAGGGTGAGTGGGGGAGAGTGGCTCAGATTTGAGCATAAGTTAACATAGGGCTGAGCCCAAAAACCAAACTCAAAGTAAAAAGTAGCAGAAATCAACTTTCTCCAAACATATCGAAGCTTATACTCAAAAAGGTCGCAAACGGCATTTTAAACTCAATGGGAGTGGTCCCGAGCCCTAATTCGACCGTATACAAAAAGTAGCTTTTCGGACTAAAATCCGACTAACGATAAAATATTTAAGTAAAATATTTAAATATAAAATCGACAAATATGCGGGTTGTTACAGACTCCACTCCTTAAAGAAATTGCGTCCTCGTAATATTACAAGAAGAAGATATATAGTAACAACCATAAAAGCATATTCAACACAAAAAAAGTTTGAAATAAGAAGTTCACCTCAAGGAGCACGAGAAAGTAAGTCCGGATGTGTATGCTCGATGTACTCTCTAGATTCCCAAGAACAATCCTTAGGATTAGAAGACCATTGAACTTTAACGAGCGGAACATCTTTATTTCGAAGTCGTTTGACTTCCGAAGCAATGGCACGAAAAGGATGCTGCTCATAAGTTAAATTAGGCGAAACTTCAATCTCTTCCATAACACCGGGCTCAAGAGTAGAATCGGAATCTCGAAGACATTTCCGAAGTTGAGAAACGTGAAACACGTCATACATAGCAGAAAACTGAGCCGGTAATAAAAGGCGATAACCCATGGAACCAATACGTTCAGTGATAGGAAATGGCCCAATATATCGAGGCGATAACTTTCCCGGTCGACTGAAACGTACAACACCTTTCATTGGTGAAACACGAATAAACACAAGATCTCCCACCGAAAATTCTAACTTCCTTCTCTGGTTATCGGCATAGGATTTTTGTCTACTCTGGGCTTCTTTCATCCTATGACGAATAAGATCAATCTTTTCCGTGGAATCACGAATAAAATCTGGACCTAAAGCCAGCTTCTCACCGGCCTCAAGCCAACAAGAAGGAGATCGGCATGGCCTTCCATAGAGTGCCTCAAAAGGTGCCATACCAATACTAGATTGGAAGTTATTATTATAGGAAAATTCAACAAGTGAAATATGATCTTCCCAACTTCCACCAAAATCAAGAACACAAGCACGAAGAAGATCTTCAAGAGTTTGATTCACACGCTCAGTTTGTCCATCGGACTGGGGGTGATAAGCGGTGCTAAAATTAAGCTTCGTTCCTAAAGCTTTTTGAAGACTCTTCCAAAATCCACTAGTAAACAATGGATCACGATCACTAAAAATAGAAGTAGGAACTCCATGCAATTTAACAATTTCTTTGATAAATATTTTGGCCAAAAGAGGAACGGTTCGGTTAGACCGAACGGGAATAAAATGGGCGGATTTAGTAAGTCTATCAACAATTACCCATAAGCTATCATAACCCGAACGAGAACGGGGAAGGTCATCTATAAAATCCATGGAAATTTTGTCCCACTTCCAAACCGGAATTTCTAAAGGTTGCAATAACCCACCGGGCCTTTGATGTTCGGCCTTAACGAGTTGGCAAGTCATGCAACGTTTAACGAAGTTAGCGATGTCAAGTTTCATTCCCTCCCAATAATAAAGTCGTTTCATATCCGCGTACATTTTACTACTACCGGGATGAATGGTAAATTTGGAGTGATGAGAATCTTCTAAAATATCTTTACGAAGATCACCAATATTTGGCACGACAAGTCTACCAAATTTCCGAATGCCGCCACGAGAATCGATATCAAAGTCTTTCAAACCTTCAATATCAATTTTATCCTTAATATCTTGGCCAAGAAGAGCCAATTCGGGATCTAGCCTTTGAGCTTCAAGAATGCGGTCCAAAAGAGAAGGATGAGCCTCAAGGCTACATAAAACAAATGATGAGCATAAATCGAAAACACGGTCTCGAATTTCGCAAGTGGATAAGATCTCGAGATCGTTCCATTAGGATATCATCATAGAAACAACAGCTTGTTGTTTACGGCTAAGAGCATCGGCGACACGATTACCCTTACCGGGAGTATAAAGAATATCAAGATCATATGGTGCAAGAAATTCGAGCCAACGCTGTTGACGCAAATTAAGTTCCTTTTGAGAGAATAAATATTTCAAAAACTTATGATCTGTGTAAAGAACAAATTTTTCTCCTAAGAGATAATGACGCCAAATCCGAAGAGCAAAAACAATAGCCGCGAGCTCTAAATCATGAGTGGCATATCTAGTCTCAGCAGGCTTTAATTGCCTAGAAGCATAAGCAATAACACGTTCCTTTTGCATAAGAACGGCACCCAAACCAATGCAACTAGCATCGGTATAAACAACGAAATCTTGATTCCCATCGGGAATAACAAGAATAGGAGCATCAGAAAGAAGTTCTTTTAATTTCTGAAAAGAAGCTTCACATTTGTCCGACCAAATGTATTTAACACCTTTCTTCGTCAAGCTAGTGAGAGGAACGGCAATTTTAGAAAAGTCTTTAATAAAGCGACGGTAATAGCCCGCCAATCCAAGAAAACTACGAATCTCTGTCACACGCTCCGGTCTCTTCCAATCTTGAATCGCTTCAATCTTTGAAGGATCCACGGAAATTCCGGATTCGGAAATAATGTGACCGAGAAACTTCACCCGAGATTGCCAAAAATGGCATTTAGAAAATTTTGCCTTTAATTGATTACTCCTAAGAGTTTCCAACACAATCCGAAGATGTTTTTCATGCTCCTCCTCGGTTTTAGAATACACAAGAATATCATCGATAAAGATGAGAACAAATCGGTTGAGAAAGTCTTTAAAAACTCGATTCATTAAGTCAACGAAATAAGCCGGGGCATTAGTTAACCCAAATGGCATAACAAGCCATTCATAAGATCCATACCGAGTACGGAACGATGTCAAAGGAATGCTATCCTCTGTAATACGAAGCTGATGAAAACCGGTAGCCAAGTCCAATTGTGAAAAGACTCTAGCACCACTAAGTTGATCGAATAGATCATCAATCCGAGGTAAAGGATATTTATTTTTGATAGTAAGATCATTAAGCTTGCGGTAGTCAACGCAAAGCCTAAGCATACCATCAGATTTCTTCACAAAAATAGCTGAAGCTCCCCAAGGCGAGGAACTAGAGCGAATAAATTGCTTCGTTTCCAATTCAGATAATTGTTTACGCATCTCCTCGTTTTCTTTATTGGACATACGATAAGGAGGACGAGTGATAGGTTGAGCTCCCGGAATAAGATTAATTCTGAACTCAATTGCTCGCTTAGGTGGTAATCCTAAAACGGGCTCGAATATGTCGGAAAATTCACAAACGACGTGAATAAGAGAAATAATATCACCCTCATCATCATCGTCATCACGAGGATTTAAAGAATATAAAGATGCAATCAAAGCAGAATCTGAATCTTTAAGAATAACAAAAACCTGATGAACAGATTGAGGATGTCGAAGATGAATAGTCCGCTCAGGACATAGGATATGAGCTTCATAACGGTTAAGCCAATCCATTCCCAAAATCATTCCAAAGCCTAAATAACGCATGACATGCAAATCGGCTCGGAAAGAAAAATCACACAAAATAATCTCGACATCTTTACACAATAAACTGATTGTTGCGGATCCACCAACCGGATTCGCAATTCTCAAAGAAGTCATTAAACACAAAACATGCAAAGAAAAAGTATCAACAAGTTCTTTTGATATAAAAGAATGGGACGCACCCGTATCAAAAAGAACTCGAATAGGATGATCATGAAATAAAATAATTCCATCTAGAATAGAATGAGAAATACCTTGGCCACGAGATGTGTTGCCAGGGGCTTGAGCAACATTTAACCTTCCCTCCTTCCTGCCCTGAAGCTTGGGGCATGAAGATATAACATGACCGGGAACTTTGCAGTAGCGACAAGAAAGAGACTTTGGGCACTTGTTCGCATAATGGTCCTTCGAACCACAATTATAGCATTCCCCACGACCAAAGGAAGAAGTCTTTGCCTCGGAGGTTGCTTGCTTCCCTTTCTTATTGGGATAAGGGCCTTTAAATTTGTTTGGCCTTTTCTTGTTGTTGAAGGTTGGTTTGGAACCCACTACTTCAACATCATTCTCCCTATCCGCCTCTTCAAGACGAAGAGCGATATCAACTAGTTGGTCGAAAGAAACTTCTAACTTTAGAAGTAATGGCTTCTTGAGACTTTTGTTTAAGCCATAAACGAATCTCTGATTCTTCTTAAGAGGGGCGTTGATGTATTCAACCCCATATTTGGAAAGCGACTCGAAGGAGGCGACGTAATCAGTCACGGATGACTCACCTTGAACAAGGTCTATAAATCGTCGAGCCAATGTCACTTTTTCTGCTTCTGGTACGAATTTTAACTCAAAGCGCTCTCGAAATTTCTCCCAGGTGAGATCCGCTTCATTAATCTCAGAAATAAGAAGTTCGTACCAGTCCAATGCTCTTTCTCGGAGCATACTAGAGGCCACCTGAACTCGGTGAAGGTCAATAAGATTCATGCGAGAAAAGATTCGATCGCATGACCTTAGCCAGGCCTGTACTTCAATAACAGTTTCGGAACCTCTGAATGGCTCCCCACCCAAATTAGTGTAATCGCTACACAAGCATGCAAATCCCGACTTTGGGTGAGTAGGTTCCGGGTTAGCTCCAGCTGCTTGAGCATTTGTCACTAAATCAAGAAGCTGCTGAGCAGTCATAAAAACTCCATCCTGGGGCGGAGTGCTAGATGGCACGGCTCTGGGGCGGCCAGGTCTACACATTTCTCTTCCTTTAGAAAGAAAGAAGAGGAATAAAAAGGTCATTCACCAAATTGAATATCAAGCAATCTTGATAGACAAAACAAGGAATCATAAAAGAAAATAGGATAGAACGGTTCGTAGCCCCGAATAAAAATCCTAAAGCACGAATCCTAAGATGAACTTAGGACGATGATCCTTGTTATAATATTCCATATTGTTCCGAAATTTGGCTCTGATACCAAGCTGTGACGCCCCACCTCTATACCCACGCTAGCCAAGAACATTACGGTGAATGCTGTCGACTAGCACAGAGAATAAGGCTGTTGAGGAGCGACCATCCGTGTAATTTCTTTGCGCGAGCACCGATATGTCAGATAATATAACATGCATTCTATTTCAAGAGGAAATCCGACATACCGACACAAACTCAAAGCTACTACACGGTGGCTATATAAATCCTTTGGAAACAAATATAGAAATAAACATAACACAAATCAGTCATAGACAATTCATATCACAAAGGCGGAAATAGATATGAATATTACACTAGGAAGTGTACATCAGAGTAGTGGTCTCAAAAGTTCCACAATATCACAAAAGAATAGTTACATGAACTACACAAAAGAATAAGTATACATTATGGAGTCTATATCTCAATGTATACAACAAAAACTACTAATCTAAGTAGTTAACCAAAAGCAAGAGAAATCAATCCCAAGCGAGAAGTCAAGCAGAAGCACCTGTAACATCTCGGTCTGACCCGAGTATTATTTAATAAGAAAATAATAAACGGATCAGTCTAACTATAAATATCAGATGAAACGATATAGAATAAGAGATATGACTAAACACATAATAATCACAATGCCAAGCTGTGATATATATATATATATATATATATATATATATATATATATAAATATATACTTAGTTGATAATCATCAAGAGATTAATCAATGTCACCAAATCTACACAAGAATCAAAGAAACGTCATACTCCTAACTTCATTCACCATACCATAAATATTGACGATAATATCAACGTCAATCACAAAAGTCAATGACACACAAATTCCAGAAGACTACACAAGAAATCCAGAAACCACTAAAGTCAATGACACACAAATTCACCATGCACAAATATTGATAAAACTTATCAATGGAAATCACGAAAATTGGTGAAACACAAATTCTAGGAATCTACACAAGAAATCCAGAAATCACAAAGGGGGGAGGCCTATCACAAACGGGAGCATAAAGCTCACCAACACGTGTATTACAAACGGAACGCTAATTCCATGGTCGCTAACCATCACAAATTGAGCCGAAGCTCCACAAACGGCCCGAAGACCATGGGTTGCTACCCCATCACAAATTGAGTCGAAACTCCACAAAACGGGGTTTAGTCTCCCTCGCAGACAAAGAGACATCGCACATTGCTAGTCTAAATCACAAAGATGATCGTCATGATCAGCAAGAAGCGTCGATTACAATAAGCTAGTAAATATATGAGTTTAGCTTCATGTCCCATAACCACTTGCTTAACTTAAATATTTACGAACAAACTGTAAATCTCCACTAGAAAATTGTCACAAGAGGTTCAATCGAACAAGTCCAAGAATTAACCAACAAAGTAAACACAAGCGTTTCATACCACTTGTTTTACTAAGCCGTTTAATTAGATTTCTCATACGAGTGAGGTAAAGGTTTGTATATACTAATAGATTGGAAAACTGTTTTATAAACGAGTTTGGTATTAAAATAGTATTGAAATCGTTTGAGAAAAGAGTTTTGATATTTACTACTAGTATAGAAAACCTTTATATTTTTAAAGTGACAAATCACGAAGAAGATTGTAAGAACAATCAATCACAAAAATTCACATACGAAGGCGTGAATAAAATCCAAAGAAATCGATAAAGGATCCATCGAAATGGATATTCAAAAATCCCTAAAAATAGTCATCAAAGTCATAATAGATGATAACAACAAATAGGATTATCACGAATCGATTTAAATTGGAATTTCAATCCAATAAGGCAAATTGGACTCAAACAGCAGGTTCAGTCGACTGAACAGAGTTTTCAGTCGACTGACCCTGTGCTTGGAAATTTTCCAGGTTCAGGAAACTTTCTGTTTCCACTTTCAGTCGACTGTGCAGAATTTTTCAGTCGACTGAATCATGCCTGGAAACTCTCGGGTTTCAGGTTCAGTCGACTGAACAGAGATATTCAGTCGACCGAATCATGCCTGGGCTGTTTTTCAGCCTTATATAAATGAAGAGCAAACTCTTCCAAAATGCAACCGGACGAACATTGGCTCTAAGGGTTTATGCCAATCGGCAACCCGGCCCTATATGCTCCTCGATGCATCACCAAAAGCATGATCAAACATCCATAAAAGGATTTCACACAAATTTGACTTAAAAGCTCAAAAATTGGAATCTTCACAAAACCAATCCAAATCAAGAGCAAATGCACATGAAGAAGTGTTAGGAATTAATACCCAACAACCAAAGATAATTATAGTCATAGATGTGAGATAAAAATATCACCTTTTCACAAAATCGAACAAGAAGAAGCTTGAAAGCAAATGGAGAATCAACCTCTCTTCAACACAACCCAAATGAGCTTGAATCTAAGCTCAAAAACAAGAACAATCCCAAGATTAGGTTTAGGAATTTCTGAAATTGGTAAGAGAATAAGTTGGAGAAGAAGAAGAGAAGCTTACCAATGGGTTCTTCTTGAGTTTGGAGCTAGGAATTTGATTTGCAAGAGAAACTAGGGTTTTGGAGTTTTAATTTCCAATCTCCTCCACCATTAATGTTATAAAAACTGAAAAGAGAAGAGAATGAGGGTGAGTGGGGGAGAGTGGCTCAGATTTGAGCATAAGTTAACATAGGGCTGAGCCCAAAAACCAAACCCAAAGTAAAAAGTAGCAGAAATCAACTTTCTCCAAACATATCGAAGCTTATACTCAAAAAGGTCGCAAACGGCATTTTAAACTCAATGGGAGTGGTCCCGAGCCCTAATTCGACCGTATACAAAAAGTAGCTTTTCGGACTAAAATCCGACTAACGATAAAATATTTAAATAAAATATTTAAATATAAAATCGACAAATATGCGGGTTG
This sequence comes from Allium cepa, assembly GCA_030765085.1. Taxonomy (NCBI): domain Eukaryota; kingdom Viridiplantae; phylum Streptophyta; class Magnoliopsida; order Asparagales; family Amaryllidaceae; genus Allium; species Allium cepa. Next base: position 863,942,471 of record CM060943.1, on the reverse strand, counting down.
TTACAGGTATGAGCAAACAAAAACAATTTATCTTTAAAACAAACAAAAGATTTTAAAATTGAAATCCCCAATGCTTTTTGAAAAATGAAACTACCATAAGGCCTTCCGCCACACACACCATGCAAACGCAGAATTGGAGGAGAGTTCTCCTTATGATAGTCAAAAATGCTTGATACGCGAAAACCATTTTGATATTATTATTAGTGCATAGTGGAAAACATTTCGAAAGTATAATATTAATCTTAACCATCATACAACATTTCGTCGTATGCCTACTATAGTTATCATGTTCAATAACAGGTTACCACCACATTCCATGGCAGGTTACAAAGCTAAAACCGTGCTGGACGCGTATTGTTTCTTTGGATTTTCCAACAAATGGTCAGGCCAAGGAACTTCCCAATGCCACATGGGTATGCCTCTAGAGGGACACGCCGAGAACCTAACCGGCTCTCTGCCAACACAAGGCCGGTCTACCACCTTTCCGGGGGTAAAACCTAAGATATGCCACCCCCGATCGTTTGCGACCTTTATCCGAGAGCTCTCAACATCAACAACATCACACAGTAATAAATATACAGTGTCCACATGAGTAAGTATCTGGGCTCCATACCATGATACCATCCTTTTCCAGAAGGAATGGACATACCCTAGGGGTGCTACCCCTGAAACCTTGCCGCATCTTTCCTGCTTCGACCATTACCGGGTTATGAGACTCGATGAGGTCTCGTCCACAAAGCTAAACTTGTAGCGACCCGACTTTCTATCACCAGAAAATCGCATCACTATTTAAGAAAGAAAGAGATAGAAGCAGAAAAGAAAGAGAAGAAAAAACAACAACACATCACAATCTCACAGTGGAACGATTGAAATATAATATAGAATATATACATGGTATCATATACATTAGAGTTCACAACTATACATCTCAATTTAGACAGTTATAACATTTCTGTCTAATATACATCCAAGAACAACTATACAGAATAACACACAGCGGAAACTCTAACTATATATCTACACGCTAAAGCCTCCTGCTCCAAAGCTCCTCCAAATTCGTCAAGGATAACCTGAATCACTTGACTACTCATACAGGATATGAGCACCCAAGAGTTTAATAAAACAGAAAATAAACACTCGGGTCAGACAGGGGTCTGGTGTGAATAAACGGTTTAAGATTGCTTAACTTTAGAAAATCCTTTGAAAGAAAAGGTATCACGTAAGACTTCCCACATATAAACATGGAAAAGTTTTTAACTTTCGGTAACCAAAACATTTGATAGGAAATCCAGTGATATTATAATAGTGTCTAGGGTTTTCAAGTAAATATGAAATAGCCGAAATTGTTACATGATTAAATTCCAGCTACTAGCCACAAAAGTGGATAATACAAACAAAACCATAGGGTCTCGTAGGGAAAATGAGTTTCCAACAGTGGCAGGGCTATTGGGGTACCGCCCGTCACAGTACGTGGCCTAGATCACTGTACCGAGGAGCCACCCTAACTCCCCTACAACATAAGGCCGGGACCATTCCTTACTGAACAGTCTCGAACAAGACCACCCCGGCAGTTGTTGCAATCAATCGCCCCACACAACCGAATATAAAGGAACTTCTAGACAGGGGTAAATCTTGCTCTCCAGTGGGAGCTACCCATGAAGCCTTGCTGCACCTCCCTTGTTTTAGCCATTCCCAGTTGATGAGGCTTAAGGCTGCGATTATCTTTATAGAACACATCTATCTCAGAACGCTCATCGTCCACCTGACGATGTTCTGAAAGCATTCAATCCATACAAGTTCGTTCCGGGTTCGAACGAAACCGAAGGCACTATCTCGTTGCACTCATTTTGAAATCACCCTCAGAGTCAACGACCATAGCCCTTGCACTCTGAATCACCATCTCGAGCCTATAAGTACTATTCTGTTAAACTCATCACGGAATCACCCCCAGAGTTATACTGACGTATAGTTCTTACACCTCGAGTCTTCACTTGCTCCACTTGGATTCACGTCCTAACGTTTATTTTGGATCGGTGTGGTTTTCATATATCCAAATATGGAAACCCGATCCCGGTCTCACCGAAACCAAACGCCATTTTAATGTCCAAGTTGTACTTAAGGGTTTTAAACAGTATATATTCAGAAATATCACTTAACATAAATGGATGATTCACATTACACAGATAGATAAGTCATGTTATCCCATTTTTGGTCAAAACTGGAATATCAACAAATTGGCAAGGAATTATGGATATCAAGATTGGAAATCGGTTGGAATCAAGGCAACGATCGATATCGTCAAAATTTGGTTGAACTTTGATCGGGACAAAATTGATTGGAAATGATAATAAGGACTAGGAAAGGCCATGTTTCAAATTTCAGGTTAATCGGAGTTCATACGAAGGAGTTATGATCGATGCAAGGTAGGAAGGGCATGGCTGTTCGAACCCATCAAGGTATTCGTTTCGAACCCATCAGGTTCGAATCGATCGAAGGCACACAAGGTTCGAATCGATACACTTCGTATCGATTGGTATGGGTTCGGCTCTGAAAAGTTCGCGCTAGATGTTGGTTCGACTCGATGGGCTTCGAATCGATCGAGTTATTGACACGGCTACTTCGTATCGATCGAAAGGCGAGGACTTCGTATCGATGCCACTCGTATCGATCAATATGGAGTCGACTTCATGGTGTTCGTATCAAAGGCAAAGTAGGATGAAGGACAGACAGACTTCGACTTGATCACAACATGGATCTCCTTTGTATCCATACGGCGTACACAGGTTAGCTCGTAGCTATGGATTCGAAGGAGGATTCGAAGCAATGGATTCGAAGGAGGATTCGAAGAAATGGATTCGAAGAAGAGGGATTCGAACGAGATGGATTCGAAGGAGGCGGGTTCGAAGCATGGGTTCGAACCAGGTAGAGCACACGGAACTTTAAACTTGAATCGATCATATCTTCCAAACCGTTGATCCAAATGCTATGAAATTTTCGCAGAAGCTTACATACATGCTGAAGAATGTTCTCACCAAATTTCACCTTGATTGGACATTTCCTTGATCGATTCGAACCAAGGGTCGAATCGATCCTGATGTGGGCCCGGGCCTCCAGATTTCGGGCGAGTGGGCCCCCTCACGTGCCTGAAGCGGTCTTCCCGGATTTTAGGAGAAATATCAGCCTCCTACGCTTATAAATAGATCCCCTGGTCATTCAGAAAAGGGGTCGAAGATTTTAGAGAGAGAGAGCACGCTCGGATGCTGCCAGAATCATTCCATATCATCATTGCTGCTATTTATTTCAAGTTTTGGACTTTGTAACTGCTGTAATCATCTGTAATCATCAAGGATAATCAATAAAAGGATAAAAACTTTGGAGTGGACGTAGGCCGGAGATAGCCGAACCACTATAAAACTTGTGTCTCTGTTCTTTACTTTGGGATTACTGTTTATTATTTGCCGAGATCTGAGATTTGTGTTTGAATATTATTGATTTGTATTCCCACACTGGTGCTTTCACGGTATTCGGGGTTTGTGACCAATTTTGGCACAAACAAGTCACTATTGTTACATTCATCCATATATATCACAAAGCAGCATATATATCACATCTCAGATATATCACAACATATCAACCAATGATATTCAATATCATCCAATATCATTAACTCATCCAAGGATATTTATCAACCAATCATTAACCATCCATAAACAAGTTTTGATCCAAACTTAATTAATTTAATTCATCCTCAGTTAAATTAATTCTTATTTAATCACTTGGATTATGATCAATCCATCTTACCATTCATTAATTAATTCCAAATTAATTAATAAACATCACTTAATTATTTATCTTAATTAATCTCCCTTGATTAATTATCTCTTAATTACCTTAAGTAATTATTCCTTAATTACAATATTAATTAATCATCTTGATTAATACTTCTTAATTATCCAAGTAATTATCTCTTAATTATTCTTTTAAATTAATCACACCTGATTAATTATTATTTAATTACCTTGATAATTATTCCTTAATTATCCCTCAAATTAATCATACCTGATTAATTACTTTTTAATCAATCACACTTGATTAATTACTCTTGATTAATTACCTTTAATTAATCACACTTGATTAATCATTATAATTAATCATATTTAATTAATTACCTTTAATTAATCACTTTTGATTAATTACTTTTTAATTACATTTAGTAATTAAAAACTTGATTATAAATTAATTATCCTTAAATTATTAATTATTAATTAGTAATTATTTAATGATTACTTCATTACTTGAATTCCTTCCTTAATTAATTACTTTAACAAGTAATTAATGAAATAATTAATTACTCTTAATTCCTTTATTAATTAACCATTAATTAAATAATTTAAACCTTTAATTAATTTTATTAATTAATTCTTTAATTAATAACTCAAGTGATTAATCCTTAATCACATCCACTAAATTACATTCAAAAAGTAATTATCTCTTACTCAATTACCTCTAGTAATTAATCACTAAATTACTTCACCAAGTAATTATACTTAATTAACTCCAAAGCGATTATTTTTAAATTAATCACTAATTAATTACTTAATTATTACTTAACTTAATCATTTAAATTTAATTAAATGATTCTTAACTTCTTATATTATAAAAAAATCATAATTAAGAAAACATATTTTAATTAAATCATTTATATTAACCAATAACACTTGATTATTAATAATAACTAAATTATCTCAATTATTCTCACAATTATTATCTTTAAATAAATCAAAATTCTAATTTACATAAGTTAAATCTTTATTATAATCTTAATCATTCAAATAAACTTTTGAACTTTCCAAATTATTAAATAAAAATTTAATACAAACCTATTACTAAATTTTATATATTTATATTTTTAAAACTTTTACATTTCAAATTATAGAAACTTGTTAAAAAAAACTTAACTTTGAAATCAAATTATATAAAAAAGACTTGTTTTATTTTTGTTTAAAACTTTAATTATTTATAAAGTCAAATCTCTTTTGTTTCAAAATCTTTAAACATTTCTTTTACATTTTCAAACTTCTGCAGCAAACAAAACTTGCTCATCAAACTCGAGTAAAACCCTACAAAATCTCGCGTCAACCCCGAGCTTTCCCACTCTTATACCTGCTTCGAGAAAAATCAGCAAATTCTCGAAGTAAAACTCGAGCCCAACCTTCTTCTCCCCAAAACCCAAACTCCTCTGATACACAACCGTGCACGTTAACGTGCACGATGTCGCTGGTCGACAACGATCTCTTCTCCGGCCTCCACCAAGTCACAAACGACCTCGACAACAACTCGCAAGACCCAGCAAACCCAAATCGATCTAGCTCCAAAATATGACTGTCGAACCCATCTGCTCGAAACCTCACCCATCGAAATTCATCCATCGCCGATGATCCCTGGATTGAATAAGCCACGCGATCCTCATCGAAGCTCCGCGTCACTCCCCAGCACCTCCCGAACCCTACGCGATCGTCCCCGGTTGCATCATGACATCGCGAAACCCATTTGAAGAGCGATGACATAATCAGCGTGTTAAACCCTAATCCATACATTAACGGCCAACTCAAACATTAGTTAAATCCCCAAATTGTTTTTCCCATAATCCCCGTCCTCTCCTTCACCTTCGTGCATAACCTCGTCCACAACCTAGCCGTCGTTTGCCGTAAATCAACCAACTTACCCAAATCAAACAAAACCCAAATTCTCACAAATTTCTGATCTAAAATTCGTGATTCCTTCTTCTAAAATCACGATTCCTTATTTACAATCCAATTATGATATCAAAATTAGAAATTGAAATCATCCAATTTTAACCCAATTTAATTTCTACTGTAAATTTTCAAAATTTGAACTAAATATACATCATAAAAACTTGTAATTATTTTTAGAAGGAAGATGGCATGACTCTAAGAAATTATTGTTTACAATTCATAGGCCAATTCAAATCAAAAATTTAGTTATTGAATTTTATTATGAAATTTGAAAACTGTGTTATAAACACAATGACATTTTTTTTATTTATACAGGCAATCTATATACACAATTCCAACATGCATCTGCTTAATTACAGAAATCCAAAAAAAACATCATTGTTTCATGCAAAAGAACAAGATGGAATTTAAGATTTAAAACTGTTTTTTTTTATTTGCATTTACTCACCTTTAAAATGCAAAGAACAGAAACCGTTCTTGACTTCCAGGTTCTGAAATTTTCACTGCATGTTGATGAATTGCTTGATTCCAGTTTTGCATATTCTTGAATCTTGTTGCTTGATTGCATAAATGTTGAATTTTCCAGTTTTACTCCTTTGTTTTTTGACTTCATGATTTCAGATCATCTTCTTTTCTCTTATTTTCAGATTTTGTACAAATTTCTTTTTTTTCATCTTTGAACTTTGCTTTTGATTTGCATTTTTGCTGAAAGAAGAACGTAAGTTTGCTGAAGATTAATTTCTTCTTTAAATTTTACACTTAAATTTTATTTTATTAAAAGATGACATTTGTCATTTTAATGTTATAAGAATCTTACACATATGTATATGATTTACATTTGTCTTTACACACCATTTAATGTTTACAAGTGTTATTAACAAATATTAACAAGTTAACAAGTGTTGTGTAATGTTTAATTAACACTTTGAATGTTATTTCTTTTTAATAATCTATTTAAGTTATATACATGTATTTTTGTAATTTTTAGATAATTATAAAATGTTTTCATCTTATAAAAATAAACTTTAGACTTTAATAAATATTTCAAAAGCAAATTCATATAGGCATTTATAAATAACTTATATTTTTGATCAAATCATATAACATATGTTTAAAAATCTAATTTATTTGACTCCTTATATAAAATTTTAAAACAATTTATTTCATGATAAAATTAGGATGAAAGAAATATTTAAACAAATGAACCTTTAATTTACATCTTATTTAAAACAAAAGCTTAATATATATATATATATATATATATATATAAAAAAAAAATAAGAAATTAACTTTGTTATAGAAATTTTAAATCTCAAATATCATTTGCAAAGGTATGAAGTCAAGTTAACATTTCAAATTACAAATTATACGTTTGTTAAAGTTTGCAAATACTTATTAAATTAGAATTAATAAAAATTTCTATTTCAAATATACATACAAATATATATACACATTTCAAATAGAAAAACATTTTATGATAAATTTTTTTAATTACCATATTAAATCTTAAAACAAATTTCAAATCACAATATATATATATATATATTCATATATATTATAATTTAAGTAGATTGCTTTTATTACTAAAAAACTTCCTATTTACAAGATATATCAATACATATATATTATAAATAGAAAATATTCTGATTAGCCTCTGAAAAATAAGTCTTACCAATATTAAATTGCCAAAATAAATATTCCCAAATTAAAATATTATAAATTTTCAAAAGAATTAAACTTGCCAAATTTTATATTGTTAAGAAAATTGTTGTTAGATATTGACAAATTATTATTATTAGCCTTTAAAAGAATTTTAACTTATTAATTTATAATGTAAAATGATCTAATCCATTTAATTATTAACAAAGATTATTAAATTGATATTGCTCAAAATTCCGGGTCGTCACAACACTTTTTCGCAAAGTCATTCTTTGATCAACAAATGATCAGCAGCACTTCATATGCCACATTAACAAATTGGAAATGCATTACTTATAACCATCAACTACATAACCTCTGAGCTCGTATGTCTCAGAGAAGGGTGTTAAATTAAGAGAATAAATCACCGCCACCATACAGAAATGTATTTGATAGAAACCAGTTTTACATCTCAAAATGTAATGTCAGACACACATCCATACAAGTCTGTTCCGGGTTCGAATAAAACCGAAGGCACTTCCGAAGAAGCCCTTGCAATCCAGGTATTCACAATCCCGATCGGACTTCCCATCACTTAGGGAATCTCTATGCCGGCGCGACTCAATGCAGAGACAATCGACGGGTTATCCTTCCGTTCTTGAAAATACCCAGTCTTCACCACCGGTCTCCAAATTCTATCCATATCGATGTATCATTATTCGGAATGGGTTATATGACACAAGGTCCACTCCCGGCTAAACCGAATAATGAGCGCAGTATTTAAAAACGTATGGATATAGGATTTCAGTTAAGTCATAACTTATTATCCAAAACCTTTCTTTAAATGGTTTAAACAAATTACCATTTCAAATCTTTTTTTTTAAATAAAAAGATTTATTTCACAAAGTTCACCCACCTTTCACAAAGATGCAATTATAGCTTTCAAAACAATTCCAAATTGGATTAACTCTTCCACTCATTTAAATAAAAGGCTCAATTCATAATTTCTAAAACCATTTCCAAAAATTCATAGCTTTTCAGAAATAATTTTTTTTTATTTCAAATCTTTTATTCAAAAGATACACCTTTTAAATCTTCTACAAATTCAAAACAAAATTCAATTATCTTTCACAAAGGTTAATTCATAGCTTTCAAAACAATTCATATTTTCATTTAAAACTTGAAATCTTTTGATACACATCGAAATTCTTTCCTTATATGAAAGCTTTTATTATTTGAAAACAAATAGTTTTTGTTTTGGGAAAAACTGATTACATTTTCATAAGTTAAAGCTATTCAAGTATAAAACTTGTGTTTAAATTTAAATTTCCCAAAATAATACTTTTTAAATTGTAACGAACCCAAATTTTTATGAATTTAAATTGATAATTTAAATGAATTTTTGAATTAAAATTGTAAGTTTATCGATTTAAGAGATGCGAGTTTCCCCGATTCAAATAGAAAATATATTAAGTCAAATTTATTTGAAAATTTGCATATATGTATATATATGAGATATATATATATGTATGTATTTGAGCATATATGAGTAAATTTAAAATTTTATATATATATATATAGATATATATATTTGATTTGAATTTAAATACTATATATGTATGTGTATATAGATAAATATAAAACAATAATTTATAAAGTAAAATTTATGATAAATATTTAAACTAACAATAGAAACACAAAAGAAATAGAAGACAAAAGAAGTAATAACACATATACCAAATAAAGTCAAATAAGAAATAGAAACAAAGGTATGCATACAAACAAATACAAATATAAGCATAAACAAAACAAACTACAACTCAAACAAACAAATATACAAACTGTACATACATAATAGAATAACATAAGTATGTACACTTAAAACAAATACAAAAACAAAAGTATAAGCAAACAAAGGCATAAAAAAAAGAAACAAAACAAAACAAAGTTAACAGCATATGTGCTGTAAGTAAAACAAGAAAAAAAAAAGTAAATAAAAAAATATATATAAAGTAAGATTGCTGTAAGAATGCAAGGGAGCAAATAAACATTTCAAACATACTTACATTTAATGCATTTACTGTCTTGCATGTACAGGATCCTATCAGCACACATACTAACATTTATTAGCAAGCATACCAGCCATGCCTTTTATACTAAACAAAACAAGGAAAAGTGATAAAGTACCAAAGCATTTATTAAAAACATCTCAGCCACCATAACATAGCATATCACCCATACCTATGTGTAAACAAAGATATCATCCCTGTACTACTCATTTTCTTATATACCCAGCCTTCCTCAATCTCATTTTGTCCATCTTCAAAACTAAACAAAAAAAAACTGAAGCAAATATCCTTTCAAACTAAAACAAAACTTCAACAACAATATACAAGCAATGATTCAAAGTTTTCAGGTTAAAAACAAAAGCACTGTCTCTGTTCAACCATGACAGGTGAGTAACATTACAATCAAAATAGTTCGAGTACATTGTTCTGTTGCATGTTCCCTCTGGAATTCACTTTGTTTGTGTGATTTTAGTATTTCTCTGTGTTATGTATAAATATAGTGATGAGTATCTCTGTGTTTCCCTCTGACTTCAGCTCCAGACTCAATTTTTTTTATCAAAACTCAATTGCTCTTGGTCCAAACCTTATTGAGTCATAAGTCTTGCACCAAGTATGCTTGTCAGATCATAGATTTTAGTTTAAAAACTTGTTCAATTTAAAATAACTTAAAATTGTATCTGGAAATATGAAATACAGAATAAACTTAATTAAGTCAAAAATAAATTGTCTTAGTTTATAAATTTAGGTATATGAATCAAAAGCTAACACTAAAACTTGATTTTTGAAACAAAAATTATTATTTTTAGTTAAGCATTGAAGTAGCAGTTTAGGTTCGATCATTTTGGGCATTTTGGGTCGCCGTGGGTGATCCCATTGATTGGAGGGGAGGAGTTTCCTCCTGGAGGTGGAGGAGTGAGAGCTGAAGCTATGAAAAATATTGGAATAGTGGATAGTTCAACGTGGTGGCGTCGGCGACCTTCTGAAATTTCTAAACCTAGTTTTGTCAAAGGTTGGGTTTTCGCTTTGTTCATCGTCTAGGGATGATCGAGTGTTATGCGGCTCTGGGAGATGGTGGGGGAGATGTCGACGAGGTTGTAGCCGGTGTCGTATGAATTCTGGCGGTCGGGGCGTTGCGAACGACGCCGTTCCAGGTTTGGGGTGGTTTCCCTGTTCGTGTTTTCCAGGTTTCAACCTGACTCTCATTTTTGTCTTTCGAATGTCGGGGAAGGTTCAGATGATCGGAGGATAGTCTGAGGTGGGTCGGTGACTTGCTCGACCTAGTGGCGATGGCCGGAGGGAGGCGATGGAGCGGTGCACATGCACGCGAGAAATGTTGTGCATCTGGGAAATTTGTTTTGCTTTTGCCTGGGAAGAATAGAGCTTACTCTCGCGTGTTTACTCGAAGTTGTACTCGAGAAGGGAACGATGATGTCTCGGGTTTGTTTAGTTGTGTACCTAGTTTTTAATAGCTACAGGTTTTAGTAAAAAAAAACCAGACAGTGTTTAAGTTTTTCTTTTTAAAATTTAAACTGAATTCAAAACTGAAAGACAAGTTTTAATCAAAGGTTTTGAAGCAAGTTTAAAATCTAAATTCAAAACGAGTTTAAATTTAAATAAACAAGTTCATAAAAATGGAATGTCTTTTTTTACAACTAAAATTTGTTAAAGTGTTTTATAAAAAAAAATGTTTTTAAAGAATCTAAAAATTTAATATTTAAAAACAGATTAAATCTAAATTTAAATCTAGATTCAAAAGCTTAAATTGAATCCTAGTTTTGAAATATAATAAAGTTTTTGAATTTAAAATATTGTAAAACAACTTTGAATATTTAAAATGTATTTTAATTGATTTAAATTGAATATAGTTTTAGAACTCTTTTAACTTTCCCTTTAAAAGATAAGTATTTCTTTAACATGTAAACTTAAAAGTTTGGAAATTAATTTAAACTTTAGTGACAATAAATTGGGGTTCAACTTGAATCTTGGGATTTAAATTGAAATAAATTCGAAGATCAATTTTTCCAAACATATTTATAAATTGATATTTAAATTGGTTAATGTTTGAATATATGTTCATTTTGAATCCTAAATTCAAAATGGAATTTAAATTTAAATTTAAAAGTGTAATGTTTAAATTACACTTAAATGATTAATGAAATCATTAATAAAGAAATTTATTATCTTAGAAATAATTAAGGTAATTAAAATAATTTAATTAATATGGTAATGAAAGAATGATTTATTTGATTTTAAATTTATAATTTAGATTAATTTATAATTAGGGATGTTTAGTAATAATTAATCTAAGATAATTTCTTAAGAAAGTAATTAAGGAAATGTTATTAGTTAATATAGATAAATTAACTAGAGATTATTAAGTAACTAAATTAATGTGATTAATTTTGATAATTAATTAGATTAATTAATTTAGATAATCAATTATAAATTGTTTTAAATGTAATTACTTAATAAGAGTAATTAAGGATTAATCACTTATTGTAATTAATTTTGGATATTTTGATTTATTAAAGTTAATTAATTATGTAATTGGGTTAAAAGGTTGATTTAATTAATATGATTAATTAAGAATAATTTAATTAATTAAAGTGTTAGATAAATAAATTTATATCAAATGATTTGTAAAATAAATCAGGAGTGGATAATTAAATTCATAAGTAATCAATTTACTTGGAAATAAATTGTATTGATTAGGATTAAACGATAAATTAATCCTGTTTATAAATGATTATTCGATACTTGACCTTACTTATGAATGATTGTATTAAATGAGTTGCCTTGAATTGATTATCCTATCTGATCTGTGACACTTTGTTCTGTGATTGTGCCATGTATAATTTATTCATTTATTTACATCTGCATATTATCTGTGAATTGTGAATGGAAGATAAGCATTATATCGCTTATCAACTATATTTCTATGTTCTGATCTGTGATGATTGAAATGATGTTGCACTAGTGTGTTAAACCCCTGGACCACACTTATACACACACACCAATATGGATTTCACGAGGAAATCGATTAAGTCACAGATTTTTGAAATAGTTTTAAATTTGAATATTTGAATTCAAATGTTTTGGAAATGGATTGGGTTTAAAGTAAAAAGCTTTTGAAATGGAATTTCATAGATGAAATTTAATTTGAATTACTCGATAAAATATGAAGTTGAATAATTTGATTTGAACTTAAATTCAAAATGTGAAACTGAATTCTATGATTTGAAACTAGAGATTAAAAATGTTATACCAGTTATATATGGGTTAAACTATTTTAAAAGTATTGATTTGGGATGTGAATAGAATTCAAGGGCGTTAACTCGTGTAAATATAATGGGATTTTTCTGAAACGAAAACTGTTAGTTTTCAAATAATAAAACTTTCACATGAGAAATGAACGTTCAATTTGTGTTAAAAAGAATTTCGAGTTTGAAAATGAAGAAAATTTCCAAGTTATGAAAACGATTTAAAAGCTATAAGTTGAATCTTTGATTTAAAGATTCAACAAGTTAATCGAATTTTGAAAGCTATGAGTTAAATCTTTGATTTAAAGATTTAACGAGTTAATCCAATTGGAATGAAAATTGTTTTGAAATCTATGAATTGATCTTTGTGAAATAAATCTTTTTGTAATATAAAGATTTGAAATGGTAATTGGTTTAAACCATTTGAAAAGGAAAGTTTTTGGGTTTTAAGTTGTGACTTAATTGAAATCCCAATATCCATATGTTTTTGAAATATTGCGCTCACTATTCGGTTTAGCCGGGAGAGGACCTTTGTGTCATATATCCCATTCCGAATATGTGATATGTCGTTATGGATAGCATTTGAAGACCGGTAGTGAAGACTGGATATTTTCGAAAACGTAAGGACAACTCGTCGAATGTCTTTGCATCGAATGGCCCCGGTATAGAGACTCCATATGTGATGGGAAGTCCGAACGTGATTAGTGAATATCCGGATTGCAAGGACTTCTTTGTAAGTGCCTTCGATTCTGTTCGAGCCCGGAACAGACTTGTATGGATTGTATGTCTGACATTACAAATTGAGATATAAAGCCGATTTCTTTCAAATATATTTCTGTTGGTGGCGGAGAATTTATTCTCTTAGCTTAACACCATTCTATGAGACGTACGAGCTCAGAGGTTATGTAGTTGAATGTTATCAGCGATATATTCCCAATTTGGTAATGTGACATGCTGAGTGTTGCTGTGAAATGATCATTGTGTTGATTATTTGTGATAGGATCATTTATTTGATCGTCTATCCTGGTGATCATTTCTATGATCATTTGTTGACCCAAAGCATGGCTTTTGTATAAAGTATGTTTTTATGGACGTGACTTCGTCGAGCCTCACACCCCGGAATGGTCAAAACAGGAAAGATGCGGCAAGGTTATGAGGGGTAGCTCCCTTTAGGGTATGTGCATTTCCTTCTGGAAAAGGGTGGTATCATGGTATGGAGCCCAGATACTTACTCATGTTGAAAACACTTTGTTATGATTGTGTGATGATGGTGACGAGCGCTCGGTTAAAGGTCCCAAAGGACCGGGGGATGGCATACTCGTGTCAGTTGTTACTCAGTTAGGGGTAACCCGGCCTTGTGTTGGTAGAGATCCGGTTTGGTTCTCGGGGATGTCCATCCAGAGGCATTCTCATGTGGCAATGGGAAGTTCCTTGGCCTGATCATTCGTTGGAAATCCAAAGAAACAATACGAAACCTTGTACGGTATTAGTTGTAGAACCTGCCATCTAATATGGTAGCTATAGTAGGCATAATATAATGGTACCTATGCTGGCTAAGATTTATATTCTACTTTCGAAATATTTTTCTTACACTATGCACTAGTAATAATATCAAATGTTTCTTTTTAATGCGTATCAAGCATCTTTGACTAACATAAGAAGAAATCTCCTCCAAGTCTGCGTTTGCATTGTGTGTGTGGCGGGAGGTCTTATGGTAGTCTCATTTTAAAAAAAAAAGCATTGCGAATTGACTTTGAAAATCTTTTGTTGAATGTTTTAAAGGATAAACTGTTTTTGTTGCTCACACCAGTCCCACGACCGATCCGGAGTTTATTGTCTCTTTCCTAAACTCTGGGTGCTCATTATTTTCTACACGAGCAGTCTAGAGTTGGGTTTTTCAGATAGCTAGGTTCAGTAGATTATCTGGAGTTAGTTCAGTATTTGGATCGCACCAGTCTTGCCTAGCTTGGTGCATTGTTATTGGGAGTTCGAGCTATTGCTGGATTGATTCTTAGAGATGGAGTTGTAGTTTTGGAGTTCTTCCTTGAAGACTATCTTAGAGTTATGTTGTTCCGCTGCTAGATGTCATCTATTTTCTTTTCCGCTGCTATTTATTGTATCATATCTCTGATGTATATTGATATCTATTGGATCATCTGTTGTAACAGATATTGTATCAAAGCTGTATATCAATGTATTATTCTCATATTCCGCTGTGTTATTTACTTAATGCTTTTATAAGCTCCGGCGAATCGGATTTGAACGGTCGAATCTATGGCATTCGAATACGATGTGAAGTATGGATGTCGATTTTCGAGCGGGCAAAATCCGTATCGTTACATTTGCTATCAGAGCTAAGGTTGAACTTTAGCTCAGGAGTGTAACACATTAAGTAACTCATTAGAGATAGGGTGAAGTATACCCTAGAATGAGTAATCCCTAAGATATCCGTTTGAACGTCTCAGTAAATTCTTTTACTATCCACTGATAGTGAGTATGAGTGCAAGAAGAGAACGGGATAGGGGACAGGGAAATACGACTATAATTGGTCAATGCTCTACAACAACAGTGGAAACTATCTTTCTCTATCAATTTTCTTTGATTCGATTTCAATTCTTTTGACTGCTTCGTGACAGCTCCAGAAGCAGTTTCGATATGATGGTGGCTCTACGATTCGTTATAGAAAATCCTTATCTTTATCGATTTCTTATCAGATTCTGATTTAAACTTTAATGAATATGAATTTAAAATTAGAGACTGAAAATTTTAAATAAATTAGAAATTTTAAATTGAGTTAAAATTGATTAATAGAATATGAGGGATAAATTGAATTGTATCGATAAATCGATTTCGTTTAAAACCAAATTTGAAATTCTGTTGTAATTCCTTGGGTTGGTCGAAGTCCGAAGAGGGACAAATTGGTATGTATTTTGAGATATTTCGACTTAAATTTGGAATCCATATCTTGTGTTTGAGGAATTATAGGAGATCGAACCGGTCCATCTCTGTGTTGTTTTCGTGCCTGCGAATTTCGAGGACGAAATTCTTTTAAGGGGGAAGTTTGTAACGAACCCAAATTTTTATGAATTTAAATTGATAATTTAAATGAATTTTTGAATTAAAATTGTAAGTTTATCGATTTAAGAGATGCGAGTTTCCCCGATTCAAATAGAAAATATATTAAGTCAAATTTATTTGAAAATTTGCATATATGTATATATATGAGATATATATATATATGTATGTATTTGAGCATATATGAGTAAATTTAAAATTTTATATATATATATATAAAGATATATATATTTGATTTGAATTTAAATACTATATATGTATGTGTATATAGATAAATATAAAACAATAATTTATAAAGTAAAATTTATGATAAATATTTAAACTAACAATAGAAACACAAAAGAAATAGAAGACAAAAGAAGTAATAACACATATACCAAATAAAGTCAAATAAGAAATAGAAATAAATGTATGCATACAAACAAATACAAATATAAGCATAAACAAAACAAACTACAACTCAAACAAACAAATATACAATCTGTACATACATAATAGAATAACATAAGTATGTACACTTAAAACAAATACAAAAACAAAAGTCTAAGCAAACAAAGCATAAAAAAAAAGAAACAAAACAAAACAAAGTTAACAGCATATGTGCTGTAAGTAAAACAAGAAAAAAAAAAGTAAAAAAAAAAAAATATAAAGTAAGATTGCTGTAAGAATGCAAGGGAGCAAATAAACATTTCAAACGTACTTACATTTAATGCATTTACTGTCTTGCATGTACAGGATCCTATCAGCACACACACTAACATTTATTAGCAAGCATACCAGCCATGCCTTTTATACTAAACAAAACAAGGAAAAGTGATAAAGTACCAAAGCATTTATTAAAAACATCTCAGCCACCATAACATAGCATATCACCCATACCTATGTGTAAACAAAGATATCATCCCTGTACTACTCATTTTCTTATATACCCAGCCTTCCTCAATCTCATTTTGTCCATCTTCAAAACTAAAAAAAAAAAAAACTGAAGCAAATATCCTTTCAAACTAAAACAAAACTTCAACAACAATATACAAGCAATGATTCAAAGTTTACAGGTTAAAAACAAAAGCACTGTCTCTGTTCAACCATGACAGGTGAGTAACATTACAATCAAAATAGTTTGAGTACATTGTTCTGTTGCATGTTCCCTCTGGAATTCACTTTGTTTGTGTGATTTTAGTATTTCTCTGTGTTATGTATAAATATAGTGATGAGTATCTCTGTGTTTCCCTCTGACTTCAGCTCCAGACTCAATTTTTTTTATCAAAACTCAATTGCTCTTGGTCCAAACCTTATTGAGTCATAAGTCTTGCACCAAGTATGCTTGTCAGATCATAGATTTTAGTTTAAAAACTTGTTCAATTTAAAATAACTTAAAATTGTATCTGGAAATATGAAATACAGAATAAACTTAATTAAGTCAAAAATAAATTGTCTTAGTTTATAAATTTAGGTATATGAATCAAAAGCTAACACTAAAACTTGATTTTTGAAACAAAAATTATTATTTTTAGTTAAGCATTGAAGTAGCAGTTTGGGTTCGATCATTTTGGGTGTTAGCCCCGCTGAAACTTGGACCGACTCATTTACTCAACTAATACCGACTCATCCATGTAGAGGGAAGAACGACTCATCTATCTAGATCCGACTCATCTAGGACCGACACATCTGGTCCCGACTCATCCACTTAAGGTCCTCACCGACTCATTGGATATACGACTCAAGGGATTAGCGGTTCGTAAGAAAGGGCCGACTCAGCAAGACCCCGGCTCAACAACCTCAACGACTCATCTAGTCCCCGACTCAACAAGTTAACGACCTAAAGTCCAAGGCGACTTAAAGGCCAGCAAGGTAAGACATTAACGACTCATGAAAGTTTACGACTTAAAGGGTGATACGACCTAAGGCTTCAGGGACAAGTTCAAAACCATACTGAAATGAGATAACTCGTTGAGTAGCTACAGCCATGATGAGTCGTATACGACTTATGCTAGCATAAAAGGAGTTATGTTCGGATTGACTCGAGAACGACTTATCTCTTTGGACCAAGCCAGTAGTTCGGCCTTGAGTTAACATGAGACGACTCACCATGACTCGCCCACGACTTAAAGTCGTTAAGTCGTAACCCATTGCCACAATGCCTATGCCAAGGGAGATTGACTCGGACACGACTCAAGACTTGCCATAAAATCCAGCAGAGGAGTAAGCATTGGAGGAGTGAAGGGATGATTCTATGAGTCGGCCACGACCTAATTTGACTCGGCCACGAGTCAGGCATGAGCCGGGTACGACTCACGACTTAAGGCTGAAAACTCCTATAAATACAAGGCCACCTCCAACATTCAAAGGACTTTTTTGGGGCTCACTCTCTTCAAGCGCCGATACTCTGCTGCATTCCGAACCAATTTAACACTTGAAGCTCTCAAGACACTAAGAACGCTACAAACAACTTCAAGGAGAGATCACATACATCCAACATGGATTCGAAAACTCTCATCTTCATCGGAGTTTAGGCTACTTGTTCTAAGTCTCTTGTAATTCAAAGTGTATTGTACTTGGGAAGAATTGTATCAGCTTGTAACGAGATTATTAATAAAAGTACTTAAGGTGGACGTAGGATATACCCTTAAGCCGAACCACTATAAAATTGTTGTTGTTTACCGCTTTTCTGCTATTATCTGCTTGTAATCCGTTCCCGAGTAATCGGGTGGTGCTTTCACAACTACAACTCATACACCGGGGTGTTAGCGTTCAAATTTTAGCGTTAACATTTTTGGTGCTTTCACTGAGAATTGAACTCAGGAAAAATTATCATCATTGCTTCACAGAGATTTGTAGAGAGAATTTCCTTGAAAACCAGAAGTCTGTCTGAGATTATGGCTCCTGGAAGGAAGAGTAGATCTGTCAGATCTGGGAACATTCAAGAGGGAACATCCGCTTCCCCTGTACCTAATCAACCCACTACGTCTGCTGGGGTTACGAAAGCGGAGTTGGATGCTGTAATATTAGGGCTGAACCAGCAGATAAACGCCCAGAATGCACAATTAGAGGCTCAGAGTGCCCAAAATGCTCTAATTCTGAATAAGTTGAATGATTTGCTCGGGGCAAACAATCAACCGGCTGGTAATGGAAGGAATTATGCTGGCAACATTCATGATGCTAATGAAAGGAATGCTCCAGAAAGGGCTGCCAGTCCCTTTGAGCAAACGCTTCCTGAGGTTGGTGGATCTGGAACTCGACATGATGAGGAGTATCTTTCTGGAATGGTCCGGCAAATCATGAAAGAAAGTATGCAAAGGGTTGAAGATGAGAAAGAATGGGGTTTCGCCCCAAGTAAAACTCCATTTACTGAGAAAATCCTAAAGGCGGAATTTCCAAGGAAGTTTGTCCCTCCAACTATCCCAGCTTACAAAGGGACAAGTGATCCGAATGAATTCTTGTATAAATATGACTGGCACATGACAGGTGCCAGAGCCTCTGACGAGTTAAAGTGCCGATATTTCCCTGTATACCTTGAAGGTGTGGCTCTACTGTGGTTCACCAAGTTGCCAGTCCGATCTATTGATCAGTTTTCAGACTTGACCCAAAAGTTCAAGGAACAGTTCAGGCTATATGCTTCAAAGGCCAAGGACATCATGTCATTGTCAAGTATAGAACAGAACCCTGGTGAATCTATCAGATCTTTCTTGAACCGCTTTAATATAGCGCTGGCAGAGGTGGACAATGCTGAACCGCGAATGATATTGACTTATCTGATGAGGGCTATTGATAAGTCAAGCGAATTTGGGAAATGGCTAAACATGAAAGAGCCAACCTCCCTCGAAAAGTTCTACAAAAAGGCAGATGAATTCATACGCCTGGAAAGCCGTCCTGTACCGGTAAAGGCAGTGTCGGAAAAAGCTGAAGATAACACTGTTGCTCCACGCAAGAATGAATCTGTAGGACAAAAAAGGGAAAATAACAATGGGAAGAAACAGAGTAATCTGAAGAAGCCCCGATCCTTCAAGCCATCAGAGTATACTCCTTTATCAGATACGCCGGAGCGTATCTACCTTGCCATTAAAGATTCGGTTGACCTCCCTAAACCTATCCCTTTGAGGACCGGGAAAAAGGCTATACAAAGTGGGAAGTTCTGCCACTTCCATAATCAACCCGGTCATGAGACCGATGAATGCCGCCAGTTGAAAAATCTGATTGAAGAATTGCTAAGAGAAAACAAGCTGCAGCAATTTGTGAAAAAGAATAGCAGCAATCCTGCATCGTCAAGTCAGGGGCAACAGACTCCTGTTCATCAGCCTAGGATAGGTGAGAAAGCTACGGGGCATGAATCTGGAAGGCCCATTATCAATGTCATTACAGGAGGACCTCACCCAGCTGGCAAGAGCTGGGGTGAGATGGAGAGATATACCAGGGCTTTGAAATATGTTCCAGCCGAAGAAGACGTCTTTGCTTTAGAAGACACTACGCCCCTGAAACAACAGAAAACTTTCAGTGATGATATTATTTTCAGAGCCAGAGATTCCACAGGTATCGAAGCTCCTACCCTAGATCCCTTGGTCATCTCAGCTGGTATCGGACCGGCCATTGTCAGAAGAGTTCTCATTGACTGCGGAGCATCATGTAATATCCTCTTCAAGAAGACATTCGACCAAATGAAAATCCCGATGGTCGATGTACAAGCCTCATCGCAGAAGATCGCTGGCTTCACTGGGGAGCCAAAGCAACCAATAGGAACCATCGATCTGCTTGTAGAACTTGGGGAAGGAGAAAGGAAAGTAGTCCGCAAGCAAACATTTGTGATTGTCGATGAATTTTTTGCTTATAATGCTTTCCTTGGCCGTCCAACGCTCGCAGCGTTCAAAGCTATTCTAGCCCCATGGTGCCTCACTATTAAATTCCCTACAGACAATGGAGTAGGAGTTATAAAAGGGGATCAAAATGCTGCGCGAGAGTGCTATTTGACAGAGTTGCGAGAGTCAAGAAAAAGGGAAATGGGAAAGGATGCGGCCGCCCCGGTCCGCATCAAAGAGCCAGCCTTGTAGCAATTACGGGGCGGACCCTGCATTGGCGAGCATAGCGGGGCACGGAAAGAGATGGATCCCAGAAAAGCCAGTGCAGGGGAGAATAGAGTAGTGTCGGTTGAAACAACAGTACTGGTACCTGTTGACCCGAAGGACCCGAATAAGGTGTTGAATGTGGGTTCACAGCTTAATGCGTCAATTCAGAATATCTTGATATCTTTCCTGAAAGCAAATCTGGATGTCTTCGCTTGGACTCATGCTGATATGTGTGGAATATCTCCAGAAGTTGCAGTACACGCTCTGAATATTGACCCAAAGTTTACACCAGTAAAACAGAAAAGAAGAACCCAAAGTCCAGAAAGGACAGCAGCATTAAAAGAGGAAATTGATCGACTCATGGAAAATAACTTCATTAAAGAATCTACATATCCGAATTGGGTTTCAAATCCTGTGCTGGTTAAGAAAGCTAATGGAAAATGGAGAGTGTGCATCGATTTTTCAGATCTGAACAAGGCCTGCCCCAAAGATTGCTTTCCTTTACCCAGGATCGATCAACTGGTAGATGGAACAGCGGGGCATGAATTGCTATCTTTCATGGATGCCTACTCCGGATATAACCAGATCATGATGCATGAACCGGATCAGGAGGACACGAGCTTTATCACCGATGTTGGTCTTTACTGCTACAGAGTTATGCCCTTCGGATTGAAGAATGCAAGGGCAACCTACCAAAGACTTGTTAATGCTATGTTCAAACCGCAATTGGGCAAAACTATGGAAGTCTACGTCGACGACATGTTAGTAAAGTCTAAGAAAGCAGCGGATCACATTGAACACTTGGCAGAAATGTTCGCAGTCCTCCGGAAATACAGAATGAAGCTTAACCCTCTGAAATGCACGTTTGGGGTCGAGTCCGGAAAGTTCTTAGGGTTTATCGTCAGCGCTAGGGGCATTGAGGCTAGTCCAGCTCAAATTACTGCCTTGAAAGAAGTCAAAGCTCCTAGAACAAAGAAGGAATTGCAAAGTCTCAATGGAAAAGTTGCCGTCTTGAGTCGGTTCATTTCCAAAGCCACAGATAAATGCATCCTATTCTTTGACGCCCTAAAGAAAGGAAAGAAAAACTTCGATTGGACTCCCGAATGCCAAAAAGCCTTTGATGAATTGATTCGCCATATGGAGACGCCTCCAATACTTTCTAGGCCTGGCGATGGCGAGGATCTTCTTATATACTTGGCAGTATCATCTCACGCTTTAAGTGCAGCGCTGATACGGGAAGACAAAAGGATTCAACATCCAGTTTACTATATCAGCAAAAGACTCACTGGGGCAGAGATAAATTACTCTAAGTTGGAAAAACTCGCCTATTGCTTACTAATTGCGTCTAGGAAATTGAGGCAATATTTTCAAGCTCATCCTATCAGAGTCCTCACTGATCAACCTTTAAAGCAAGTCCTGTTTCGCCCTGAAACTTCGGGTCGTCTTCTAAAGTGGAATATTGAACTCAGTCAGTATGACATCACTTATCATCCCCGGAAAGCAATCAATGGACAAGCTTTAGCGGATTTCATTGCAGAATTTACAGATAAGGGTAACAGTGAGGAAGAAACGGTCGACAATTCCCCTATCCAGTGGAAGTTATATGTCGATGGTGCGAGAAACGACTACTGTTCTGGAGCCGGAGTTGTACTTGAGACTCCTGAAGGTCGATCATTATGCTATGCACTAAAATTGGAATTTCCTTCAACAAACAATGAAGCAGAATACGAAGCCCTTATCGCTGGCTTAAGGATTGCTAAAGAACTAAACATCCGAGCGCTACAGATATTCAGTGATTCTCAGCTTATTGTATGCCAAGTCAAAAAGGAATTCCAAGCAAAAGGGGGGAATCTGCCCGCCTACTTGTCAAAGGCTTGGGAACTCCTGGGTGATTTCGATCATTACATGATAAGCCACATTCCTCGAGAAGAAAACATGAAAGCAGATTCTCTCGCAAAGTATTCGAGCACAGGCGAAGCTCAATTTCTGGGGCTAACTCCAGTGGAGGTCCTGTCGACTCCTAGCATTGATGAGATGGACATTGATTGGATCATGAGCATGTCTCAAGAGCAAGAATCATGGATGACTCCGATAATAGAATATCTGCTCAATGGATCCTTACCAGGGAACTCAAAAGAACGACAAAAGCTACTGAGAAAAGCCTCTCGATACGTAATCCAGGATGGCCGGTTATACAGACGGGGACTTTCAATGCCATTACTTCGATGTGTATCCAGGGAAGAGTCTAAAGCAATCTTAGCAGAGGTACACGGAGGAGAATGTGGCGATCATTCAGGTGGCCAAACATTAGCAAAGAAAATTCTCCGGTACGGATATTTTTGGCCAGAAATTAATCGAGATGCAGCAGAGTATTCCCGAAAATGTGACAGATGTCAAAGATTCGCCAAAATTCCTAGAGCTCCTTCCACTGAACTCACACAGATGGTCAGTCCATGGCCGTTTGCGATATGGGGAATCGACCTTGTAGGACCGTTACCAACTGCCAAATCTGGAATTAAATATGCCATTGTTGCTGTAGATTATTTTACTAAGTGGGCAGAGGCTGAACCACTGGCCACTATCACCTCAAAGAAGATGATAAGTTTTGTGACTAAAAACATCATTTGCAGATACGGTGTGCCTCAAAAAATAATTACAGACAATGGAACTCAGTTTGAAAGTGAAGAATTCCAAGATTTTTGCAAGCGATTCAAAATCCGAAAAAGCTTCTCAGCAGTAGCTCATCCGCAGGCAAACGGGCAGGTGGAAGCCGTGAACAAAATTATTAAGTCAACCATCAAGAAGCAACTTGAAAGAGCAAAAGGTGGTTGGGTCGATAAGCTACCACTGGCACTATGGGCATACAGAACCACTCACAAAACTGCGACTGGACACACCCCGTTTTCATTGGCATACGGGTCAGAGGCAATGATTTCGGTAGAAATAGAAGTCCCTTCACACAGAAGAATCCATTTCAATCAAGCAGAAAACGAAAAGCTACAGCTTGAAGCACTAGATCTCCTTGATGAAAAAAGAGATGAGGCTAATCTCAGAATTGCAGCTCATCAGCAAAGAATAGCCAGGCATTTCAATTCCAAAGTTCGCCAACGCAGCTTTGAGATTGGAGACCTAGTCCTGAAAAGAATTATGACAGCGACAGGTGTGTTTGGGCCAAATTGGGAAGGACCATATGTAATAGGTCAGAAGCTTCTTGACGGCACATTCAAACTCACCACTGTTGAAGGAGATCAAATTCCAAGGGCATGGAACAGCAACCATTTGCGTCCATACTTTACTTGAAAATTTTGTTGAAATATTGTAAAAAGAATTATGAATGTATGATTCTTGTAATTAAAAGCAATTGTAAAACTGATGCAAGTAAATAATGAAAGAATATAAAGTGGATGTAGGCCCAATTTCCTGGCCGAACCACTATAAATCTTGTGTTCCTTATTATTATTACATGTTTGCTTTATTTTCGATATAAAAAGTACATAGAATGTATTGCTGAAATGTCGATTTAAATTTTTGCAGACAATGGAAGTGAAACTTGCACATAAAAAGACCAAGTGATTCTCGCCAAATTTCAAGTCACAAAAGCCCCGAATTCAAATCCTAGATAGGAAGTACTTCAATTGAACGGCCTATGATTTCGACAGAAACGGGTCCTTGCTAATAAATTGAGATCGTTTGAACAAACAAACGTCCAATTAAGAAGCTAGTGCTCGTTCTCACGAAATTACCTGACAATGAAGCGCATTTCCTTGGATTAAACAAGTTACTTGTGAAAAAAAAGGGGGGGGGGGGGCAGAGGATCATTGAAAAGGCATAAGCAAGTGAACAGAGGAACAACCAAAGCCATCATCGGCAGCACAAGTCCTCTTCGGAGACACAACTCTTCGGAGGATAAAGACCTCTAATGGGTCATACGCCACAAAAAAGAAAGTTCTCTACTCAACAAAAAAGATTGGAGGAGTCATGAACCTCCAACCATGAGAGAGTAACTTCCAGGCGATGAAAACCTTCTCTGAGGCACATTTCACCAGGAGTTGAAGTGTTATGACCGCTCTTCGGGATTTCACTTCACCAGAGTTGAAATGCAAACAAAATAAAAGCCCTCTTCGGAGGCCCATTTCACCAGGAGTTGAAGCGTTATGACCGCTCTTTGGAATTTCACTTCACCAGAGTTGAAATGTAAACAAAATAAAAGCCCTCTTCGGAGGCACATTTCGCCAGGAGTTGAAGTGTAACAACCGCTCTTCGGAATTTCACTTCACCAAAGTTGAAATGCAAAAACAAAATAAAAACCTTCCTGAAAGCCCACGTTTCACCGAGATTGAAATAAAACTTCCAAGTGTTGAAACGTGAAAAGGCTTTCTTCGAAGGCACAACTCTTTGGAGGTACACGTTTCACCAAGATTGAAATAAAACTTCCAAGTGTTGAAACGTGAAAAATCCCTCCTTAGAGGTACAACCCCCCTTCCGGGGACACAATTCAAAGGAAAGACCTCTTCGAAGGCACAATCAAGAAGAAAGACCTCTTCGGAAGCCCACGTTTCACCAAGATTGAAATAAAACTTCCAAGTGTTGAAACGTGAAAAGGCTTTCTTCAAAGGCACAACTCTTTGGAGGTACACGTTTCACCGAGATTGAAATAAAACTTCCAAGTGTTGAAACGTGAAAAATCCCTCCTCAGAGGTACAACTTTGTATATAAAAAAAAAAATCCTCATCAAAAGCGTACTTTAACTTTCAAAGGAAGAGTAATTTACCTACTCTGGAAAATGATCTTTAAAAAAAAAAAAAAAAAAAGAGGAAAGAAAAGAAGTTAAAGTACCCTTCAGAGGTCCGCTTTACCACATAGAAGAATTCACTTGGTAAAATATGCACATAAGCAAAAGAAAAAAGTGATTTCTTCGAACGACAAAGCGTAGAAACTTATACGAAGGGAGTTGTACTCTACAAAAATTTTCTTTAAAGAATAAAATAATTATTCTTTAGCAAATAAAAGTGCAAGTCCCCTCGAAGTATAAAATATTGCAGCAAGCTTAAGGTATGGGGGTAACATGGTATAATAGTATAGCTGCATCAGTAAAGTAATACTCGAACAACATACCATAAGCCCGCTGCAATATCATATAAATAAACTTGTGCAAAAATGAATAATAAATGCATTCTCAAATTCAAACAGAAGTATGTACAAACAAAGGATCATTTTATTCAATTGAAATGCAGGTACAGATTTCAAAATAAAGAAAAGCGGGGGTCGGTACCCGCACAATTCTCGACCAGTACATACAAAAGGCAAAAAGCTAAAATCTTCACTTCTTTTTACTACCTTTGGACCCTTTTCCCGGCCGAATGATTAGCTTTTCAGGTCGGTCAGTTGGCACAAGGGAAGAAGGAGGAGGGGTAGGTGCAGCTGGTCCAACTTCTGGCTCCACTTCAGTAACAGCGATTATCTTCCCCCTCCTCTTTGACGTTCCGTGTTTTTTCCTCCTCTTTGAGGAAGACTCACTTCCTGGAGTGACAAGTTTAGACAAAGTTATGTCATCGGAAGGAGTCCGCTCCGGAGATATCTCACCTCCCTCAAGTCCCTCGTCTCTATGCTCTTGCGAAGCGATGGGATCGTCTAAACCATGAAGGGCCTCTATTTGTTCCTCTTGCGACCCGGGCTGTGAAGCAGAAGGAGGAGCCACCTGGGAAGACGGAGGAGGGATAACCGGAGGAGGAGAAATCTGAGCGGTGCTTGATACTTTCTCTACAGAAGAAAAGAGGTTAAAGTCAGTAAAGAGAGGAGATGAAGGTTCATCAAGGTTGAGAAAATAGTCAAGGAGCTCATTAAACCCATGTGAAATAAATGAGCAATCCACTTGAGCGAAATTTACAGTGGAATTACCTGCAGAAGTTGTCTTTATTACGTCAATTTCATAGTCCGGAGCTTCAGCACTCTCTTGCGATTCATCTGTGGCTTGAGTAATTTTGGCCCCGGTATCAGTTTGAGCAGGGATCGGTACATAAGAGCTAGAGCCAATAATACCCGCATCGGCCGAAGTTGAAGGAGGGACAGGAGCAGTCAAATTTGTTTCTTCTTCTTGATGCTCTTCCCCCACTATTTCAACTCGTGATCTGGCAAGTTGCTCCTTCCCTCTGGCAAGGGATGCGCGAGCCTCAAAGTCTAAGTAGTGCACCTCCAACTCCTCTTCAGTGTATCCGGCCCCTTTAAACATATCTAGTGCGGCCTCCCACACTTCGGCCAGGGTAATCTCATACTTGGGGCCCAGGAATGCAAGACTGCCACGCCCTAATATACACTGCAAGTAGAAATCAAATAGTGTCGAGCCAATATCAGCTTTGGTAGTTTCATGGGCCTCTTCAGCTGCAATTCTACCCGCAACAGCCTCATCCCGCTCTCTCTCGACTTTGGATAACTAGGCTTTCAATTTTTCAATCTCTGCAGCCTGAAGGCCAGTTTGTCCTCGTAACTGAGTAATATCAGTACGGTTGCCCTCTATAATCTGCTCCAACCCATCAGCCTTGGCCTCAGCATCCCTTTGCGCGGCATGAGCATCCCGCACCTGTTGAAGAAGCACACTCTCCCTTTGAGAATAAGAAGTGGAAGAAGTAGCAAGCTCCTCTTTAAGTTTCCCAACTTCTGCCTCAAGTTTCTCATTATAATCGGCAATACTCCTCATTTCTGCATCATGCTGTTTAAGGATCTTTTGCCATTCAGTTTTGTCATTCTCCATGGTAAGCATAACTTCGAGATTGGCCCTATTCACCCTTTGGAGCTCATCAACGAGTTTCTGCCAAGATGACATCCTCTCAATATCGGTTCTGACTGCATCAAGGTTCCGTAACATAGCACTTTTATCTATGGGAACCAGATCAAGGTCAAAGCAAACTCCTTTTAAACACCAATTAGGAAATCGGCGTTGAAGAGTGGCTGGACCTGGTCCAACTTGGTAAGATGGCCTATTGATGATTGCTTGGATATCAGTAGGGGAAGGGACGGGAGATTGAGAAGAAGTAGGAGCAGTAATCTTCTCTGAAGGCGCAGGCATTGGCTCCTCAATAATTTTGGCCCGTTTGCTCGAGTCATCAGTTGTGTGACTCTTCCCTCTATCATCATGAGATTTGCGTTTAAGGGAGTCACTCTCTCTGTGGGAGGAATCATGTCGACTATCTGGTCTTCCAAAGCGTTCTTCATAATCACGTCTTTCCCGAGCCTTCCGGGCAGCCCTTTCTTCATCAGTCTCTCTATGAATAGGAGGATAGGATTGATAGCCATACCGGCTGCGTTTCCCGTATCGCTGAAAGTCATTATAGTACGAGCTGCCTCGCTTCATTGGAAAACCTAAAATTAAAAAGAAAACAAAACTTGAGAATCTTTCAAATGTTAAAAAAAAAAGAGAGCATAAAAGTGCCAGGAATTCTAAGTGTGTGTGATGTGCAAACTACGCGCATCAATCTACGAACCACTCTTTAATTGGGGAGTAGTTGTGGGTGTAATGGTTAGCGTCAACTCTTGAGTCGACGGCAACTGTTGCAAAGTAGAAGTAGCTTCAACTACTGAAGAAGAAATCCCGGCAGTGATAGGATCGTCTTTAAAGATCTCTTGCGAAGTAGCAAAGAGGTCGCTCAGTCCTTCAAAAGTATCGTCCCTGCTCTGCTTAACAGGACTGGATTTCTCAGCTTTTTCACCAGATTCTTGTGAATGATGGGAAGATCCCTGAGGCTCTTCTTCCTCGATAACCGGGGCAAGTTTGTCATATGGCCCCGCAGCATCAACAGAAGTGGAACACTTCACTAGCGAAGCCTCAGGAGCAGGTCCTTTTGATATGGATGTGCTAGTAGAAACTGAGGCATCCAACGCTCTGGCTGGGGAGTCTGGAATTTCATGAGGACGCGTAGAACGAGAAATATGCAAAAGTCCGTACTGATGCAAAAATTCATCTTTCAACAGAAATTGAATATCTCTCTCCTCAACCGGCACGGCTTTAAGCCTCTCAAAAGTCGACTTGTGACTAGGATTCCTAGAGGGAGGAGGCAGCGCTGAAAATAAAAAGAAGCAGAGTTAACACTTAGCAGGTCAGTCTCATAAAGGTCAGATAACAAGCGAAGTAAGGATGGATGATCTTACTTCCTTCCCTCCACACAGCATAAAACCCCGGGGGGCAACGAACGAAGAAGAATTGGGTTAGAAACCCATGAGCAGTGTCAGGAAGGCCAACAATTAATTTGCGGTTTCGAGCGCTTCTCACAACAGTAATAGAAGGATGATCTTTGGTCCGGGTAAAGGAGCATAAGTAACAAATTTCATCAAAGCTCGGAAGTCGATCAAGTGTTCTCCTAAATAGCACACACAACCCCATTAGAATGGCATAGCCGTTGGGGTGTAGCTGGGATGGAGCAATGGCCAATTGACGAAGAAGTTGTTGGAAAAAGTCATTGAAAGGAGGAACGCCCCCACTTAGGCACATTTGTCGGTTAACTGTCACAAAGCCAGAAGGTGCTATGTCAGCAGTGTTACTTCTCTCAGGAAGAATGGCATCTGATTCAGCAATGCCAAACTGAGCACACAACTGGCGAAAAACTTTGTATGATAGTGTGGTAGGGACTCTTTCGGGAGGATTAACTAGTGGAGCCGGAAGAACAGTTGCCTCTCCCGTCTGAACTGTTGCATCTTCTTCCTGAGATGTCATTCTACACAAGCAACTGGATATTCAAATATGAAGGTGCACGTTTCCTAAAAGTGTGAAGTGTCGTGCAAAACTGATAAAAATAACAAGCAAATATAACTGGAATTAAATTGGTCGATGATTGATCGACTACGGTAATTTCAGAACTTGTTAATTTAAAGTTCAAGCATAATATTAGTGCAGGCTGGTCAGTTTCAATTGACTATTTCAGTGTTGCTTTAATATTCTACTTGAAATCGATAGCACTTCGTTCACACAATTTATTTAAGTTAATTATCTGTTATTAATCAATCTGTCATTTGATGTGGGCGGTCGATGGCAGTATATTCGTCCCAATTTTCTGTAAATATCATATTAAACAGATTGTTAACCTACAAGTCAAAGTAATCTGTAAAAGAATGCAGCAGAGTTCAACAGTTTGAAATTCAAGCAGCAGTTCAAAGTTCAAGCAGAGTTTAGGAATGCAAGTGCTAAGTCGTAGATGACTTAAGTGCTAAGTCGTAGACGACTCAAGTGCTAGGTCGTAAACGACTCAAGAGCTAAATTATACACAACTCGAATGCTAACTCGGCAGCGCCTTAAGTGCTAACTCGCCAACAACTCAAGAGTTTTTCCTACGGGTCAAGACAAATCATCGGTTCTCTGGCTAGCTCGTCCACGACCTAAGGATTGGGGGGCAAGCTAGGATGAGTCGATTTAATTTTGGGTCGTTGGTGTTTTGAGTCGGCAACGCTCTGAATCGTGAGTCGTGGTGAAAAGAAAAAAAAACTCTAGTTCTAAGCAGCAAGAAGATCTCCAAGTCCCATTTCCAAATCCTAACCCGTTAACCCAATGGCATCTCCAAAAATAACAACTTTAATCCTATTACGATACAGAATCGCCTCGAATGACGAATCGCCACAAGACAAATCAGGCAAACCCAAATTCATCGGTTATCAGTCCAACCAAACTCGTAAAGCTCGAAGGAACGAACCGGAAGTGGAAAATTAAACGCAAGAGTCGATGATGATCGACAATCGAAAGGAAAGCAGGATTGCTTACGTAGTGTGATGCCCGAGAAAATTGAAGGTGGATTGAGTTGAAGTCGTCTTGGGAAGCTCGAAGAAGTGTTAATGGCAGAAGCGATCTAGGAGATTGGTATGAGAAGAGGAAAATGAAAGTAACGATTCATGCCTTTTGTACTAAGGTAGTAGGACATGAGTCGGCACATGCGGGTTAAGATAAGTCAAAGCACGCGACCTACGACTTAGGCGCGTGCTTCGAGGGGCAAATGTTAGCCCCGCTGAAACTTGGACCGACTCATTTACTCAACTAATACCGACTCATCCATGTAGAGGGAAGAACGACTCATCTATCTAGATCCGACTCATCTAGGACCGACACATCTGGTCCCGACTCATCCACTTAAGGTCCTCACCGACTCATTGGATATACGACTCAAGGGATTAGCGGTTCGTAAGAAAGGGCCGACTCAGCAAGACCCCGGCTCAACAACCTCAGCGACTCATCTAGTCCCCGACTCAACAAGTTAACGACCTAAAGTCCAAGGCGACTTAAAGGCCAGCAAGGTAAGACATTAACGACTCATGAAAGTTTACGACTTAAAGGGTGATACGACCTAAGGCTTCAGGGACAAGTTCAAAACCATACTGAAATGAGATAACTCGTTGAGTAGCTACGGCCATGATGAGTCGTATACGACTTATGCTAGCATAAAAGGAGTTATGTTCGGATTGACTCGAGAACGACTTATCTCTTTGGACCAAGCCAGTAGTTCGGCCTTGAGTTAACATGAGACGACTCACCATGACTCGCCCACGACTTAAAGTCGTTAAGTCGTAACCCATTGCCACAATGCCTATGCCAAGGGAGATTGACTCGGACACGACTCAAGACTTGCCATAAAATCCAGCAGAGGAGTAAGCATTGGAGGAGTGAAGGGATGATTCTATGAGTCGGCCACGACCTAATTTGACTCGGCCACGAGTCAGGCATGAGCCGGGTACGACTCACGACTTAAGGCTGAAAACTCCTATAAGTACAAGGCCACCTCCAACATTCAAAGGACTTTTTTGGGGCTCACTCTCTTCAAGCGCCGATACTCTGCTGCATTCCGAACCAATTTAACACTTGAAGCTCTCAAGACACTAAGAACGCTACAAACAACTTCAAGGAGAGATCACATACATCCAACATGGATTCGAAAACTCTCATCTTCATCGGAGTTTAGGCTACTTGTTCTAAGTCTCTTGTAATTCAAAGTGTATTGTACTTGGGAAGAATTGTATCAGCTTGTAACGAGATTATTAATAAAAGTACTTAAAGTGGACGTAGGCTATACCCTTAAGCCGAACCACTATAAAATTGTTGTTGTTTACCGCTTTTCTGCTATTATCTGCTTGTAATCCGTTCCCGAGTAATCGGGTGGTGCTTTCACAACTACAACTCATACATCGGGGTGTTAGCGTTCAAATTTTAGCGTTAACATTGGGCATTTTGGGTCGCCGTGGGTGATCCCATTGATTGGAGGGGAGGAGTTTCCTCCTGGAGGTGGAGGAGTGACAGGTGAAGCTATGAAAAATATTGGAATAGTGGATAGTTCAACGTGGTGGCGTCGGCGAGCTTCTGAAATTTCTAAACCTAGTTTTGTCAAAGGTTGGGTTTTTGCTTTGTTCATCGTCTAGGGATGATCGAGTGTTATGCGGCTCTGGGAGATGGTGGGGGAGATGTCGACGAGGTTGTAGCCGGTGTCGTATGAATTCTGGTGGTCAGGGCGTTGCAAACGACGCCGTTCCAGGTTTGGGGTGGTTTCCCTGTTCGTGTTTTCCAGGTTTCAACCTGACTCTCATTTTTGTCTTTCGAATGTCGGGGAAGGTTCAGATGATCGGAGGATAGTCTGAGGTGGGTCGGTGACCTGCTCGACCTAGTGGAGATGGCCGGAGGGAGGCGATAGAGCGGTGCACATGCACGCGAGAAATGTTGTGCATCTGGGAAATTTGTTTTGCTTTTGCCTGGGAAGAATAGAGCTTACTCTCGCGTGTTTACTCGAAGTTGTACTCGAGAAGGGAACGATGATGTCTCGGGTTTGTTTAGTTGTGTACCTAGTTTTTAATAGCTACAGGTTTTAGTAAAAAAAAACCAGACAGTGTTTAAGTTTTTCTTTTTAAAATTTAAACTGAATTCAAAACTGAAAGACAAGTTTTAATCAAAGGTTTTGAAGCAAGTTTAAAATCTAAATTCAAAACGAGTTTAAATTTAAATAAATAAGTTCATAAAAATGGAATGTCTTTTTTTACAACTAAAATTTGTTAAAGTGTTTTATAAAAAAAAAATGTTTTTAAAGAATCTAAAAATTTAATATTTAAACACAGATTAAATCTAAATTTAAATCTAGATTCAAAAGCTTAAATTGAATCCTAGTTTTGAAATATAATAAAGTTTTTGAATTTAAAATATTGTAAAACAACTTTGAATATTTAAAATGTATTTTAATTGATTTAAATTGAATATAGTTTTAGAACTCTTTTAACTTTCCCTTTAAAAGATAAGTATTTCTTTAACATGTAAACTTAAAAGTTTGGAAATTAATTTAAACTTTAGTGACAATAAATTGGGGTTCAATTTGAATCTTGGGATTTAAATTGAAATAAATTCGAAGATCAATTTTTCCAAACATATTTATAAATTGATATTTAAATTGGTTAATGTTTGAATATATGTTCATTTTGAATCCTAAATTCAAAATGGAATTTAAATTTAAATTTAAAAGTGTAATGTTTAAATTACACTTAAATGATTAATGAAATCATTAATAAAGAAATTTATTATCTTAGAAATAATTAAGGTAATTAAAATAATTTAATTAATATGGTAATGAAAGAATGATTTATTTGATTTTAAATTTATAATTTAGATTAATTTATAATTAGGGATGTTTAGTAATAATTAATCTAAGATAATTTCTTAAGAAAGTAATTAAGGAAATGTTATTAGTTAATATAGATAAATTAACTAGAGATTATTAAGTAACTAAATTAATGTGATTAATTTTGATAATTAATTAGATTAATTAATTTAGATAATCAATTATAAATTGTTTTAAATGTAATTACTTAATAAGAGTAATTAAGGATTAATCACTTATTGTAATTAATTTTGGATATTTTGATTTATTAAAGTTAATTAATTATGTAATTGGGTTAAAAGGTTGATTTAATTAATATGATTAATTAAGAATAATTTAATTAATTAAAGTGTTAGATAAATAAATTTATATCAAATGATTTGTAAAATAAATCAGGAGTGGATAATTAAATTCATAAGTAATCAATTTACTTGGAAATAAATTGTATTGATTAGGATTAAACGATAAATTAATCCTGTTTATAAATGATTATTCGATACTTGACCTTACTTATGAATGATTGTATTAAATGAGTTGCCTTGAATTGATTATCCTATCTGATCTGTGACACTTTGTTCTGTGATTGTGCCATGTATAATTTATTCATTTATTTACATCTGCATATTATCTGTGAATTGTGAATGGAAGATAAGCATTATATCGCTTATCAACTATATTTCTATGTTCTGATTTGTGATGATTGAAATGATGTTGCACTAGTGTGTTAAACCCCTGGACCACACTTATACACACACACCAATATGGATTTCACGAGGAAATCGATTAAGTCACAGATTTTTGAAATAGTTTTAAATTTGAATATTTGAATTCAAATGTTTTGGAAATGGATTGGGTTTAAAGTAAAAAGCTTTTGAAATGGAATTTCATATATGAAATTTAATTTGAATTACTCGATAAAATATGAAGTTGAATAATTTGATTTGAACTTAAATTCAAAATGTGAAACTGAATTCTATGATTTGAAACTAGAGATTAAAAATGTTATACCAGTTATATATGGGTTAAACTATTTTAAAAGTATTGATTTGGGATGTGAATAGAATTCAAGGGCGTTAACTCGTGTAAATATAATGGGATTTTTCTGAAACGAAAACTGTTAGTTTTCAAATAATAAAAGCTTTCACATGAGAAATGAACGTTCAATTTGTGTTAAAAAGAATTTCGAGTTTGAAAATGAAGAAAATTTCCAAGTTATGAAAACGATTTCAAAGCTATAAGTTGAATCTTTGATTTAAAGATTCAACAAGTTAATCGAATTTTGAAAGCTATGAGTTAAATCTTTGATTTAAAGATTTAACGAGTTAATCCAATTGGAATGAAAATTGTTTTGAAATCTATGAATTGATCTTTGTGAAATAAATCTTTTTGTAATATAAAGATTTGAAATGGTAATTGGTTTAAACCATTTGAAAAGGAAAGTTTTTGGGTTTTAAGTTGAGACTTAATTGAAATCCCAATATCCATATGTTTTTGAAATATTGCGCTCACTATTCGGTTTAGCCGGGAGAGGACCTTTGTGTCATATATCCCATTCCAAATATGTGATATGTCGTTATGGATAGCATTTGAAGACCGGTAGTGAAGATCGGATATTTTCGAAAACGTAAGGACAACTCGTCGAATGTCTTTGCATCGAATGGCCCCGGTATAGAGACTCCATATGTGATGGGAAGTCCGAACGTGATTAGTGAATATCCGGATTGCAAGGACTTCTTTGTAAGTGCCTTCGGTTCTGTTCGAGCCCGGAACAGACTTGTATGGATTGTATGTCTGACATTACAAATTGAGATATAAAGCCGATTTCTTTCAAATATATTTCTGTTGGTGGCGGAGAATTTATTCTCTTAGCTTAACACCCTTCTCTGAGACGTACGAGCTCAGAGGTTATGTAGTTGAATGTTATCAGCGATATATTCCCAATTTGGTAATGTGACATGCTGAGTGTTGCTGTGAAATGATCATTGTGTTGATTATTTGTGATAGGATCATTTATTTGATCGTCTATCCTGGTGATCATTTCTATGATCATTTGTTGACCCAAAGCATGGCTTTTGTATAAAGTATGTTTTTATGGACGTGACTTCGTCGAGCCTCACACCCCGGAATGGTCAAAACAGGAAAGATGCGGCAAGGTTATGAGGGGTAGCTCCCTTTAGGGTATGTGCATTTCCTTCTGGAAAAGGGTGGTATCATGGTATGGAGCCCAGATACTTACTCATGTTGAAAACACTTTGTTATGATTGTGTGATGATGGTGACGAGCGCTCGGTTAAAGGTCCCAAAGGACCAGGGGATGGCATACTCGTGTCAGTTGTTACTCAGTTAGGGGTAACCCGGCCTTGTGTTGGTAGAGATCCGGTTTGGTTCTCGGGGATGTCCATCCAGAGGCATTCTCATGTGGCAATGGGAAGTTCCTTGGCCTGATCATTCGTTGGAAATCCAAAGAAACAATACGAAACCTTGTACGGTATTAGTTGTAGAACCTGCCATCTAATATGGTAGCTATAGTAGGCATAATATAATGGTACCTATGCTGGCTAAGATTTATATTCTACTTTCGAAATATTTTTCTTACACTATGCACTAGTAATAATATCAAATGTTTCTTTTTAATGCGTATCAAGCATCTTTGACTAACATAAGAAGAAATCTCCTCCAAGTCTGCGTTTGCATTGTGTGTGTGGCGGGAGGTCTTATGGTAGTCTCATTTTTTTTAAAAAAAGCATTGCGAATTGACTTTGAAAATCTTTTGTTGAATGTTTTAAAGGATAAACTGTTTTTGTTGCTCACACCAGTCCCACGACTGATCCGGAGTTTATTGTCTCTTTCCTAAACTCTGGGTGCTCATTATTTTCTACACGAGCAGTCTAGAGTTGGGTTTTTCAGATAGCTAGGTTCAGTAGATTATCTGGAGTTAGTTCAGTATTTGGATCGCACCAGTCTTGCCTAGCTTGGTGCATTGTTATTGGGAGTTCGAGCTATTGCTGGATTGATTCTTGGAGATGGAGTTGTAATTTTGGAGTTCTTCCTTGAAGACTATCTTAGAGTTATATTGTTCCGCTGCTAGATGTCATCTATTTTCTTTTCCGCTGCTATTTATTGTATCATATCTCTGATGTATATTGATATCTATTGGATCATCTGTTGTAACAGATATTGTATCAAAGCTGTATATCAATGTATTATTCTTATATTCCACTGTGTTATTTACTTAATGCTGTTATAAGCTCCGGCGAATCGGATTTGAACGGTCGAATCTATGGCATTCGAATACGATGTGAAGTATGGATGTCGATTTTCTAGCGGGCAAAATCCGTATCGTTACATAAATGGTTAAAAACCCATATAAACGCCTTTATAACTTGTATATTCTTTTTAAACCATAATTCCCAAATCATTGAATTCAATTTCAAATATTGAATTCAAATCAAATTATTTAAATTTCAAAACTTTATTAAGTTATTCAAAATAGCTTTTTTTGAAATCCCTTTTCTAAAGCTTTCAATTCCAATTCAAAAACTATTTTGGATTCAAGAATTCAGTCTTTAAAATTTTTTAAAAAAATCTGTGACTTAACCAATTTCCTCGTGCAATCCATATTTGTGTGTATAAGGTGTAGTCCTGGAGTTTCACACAATAGTGTAACAACATCAATCATCACAGATTCAAGCACATCAATAACGATAAGCGGTATAATCCTATAATGCTTATCTTCATTCACAGATAGATGTATCACAGATAAAATAAATAAATAATAAATTACACACAGCTTAATTCACGGAACAGAATATTACAATCCAGCGAAAACAAGCAATTTAAGGCATTTTATACAATACAAACATTCCAAGCATTCAATAATCATTTATAAGTAGGATTAATTAATTATTCAAATCCTAATTAACTCAATTTAATTTCCAATTAAATTAATTGCTTATGAATTGATTACCAAATCTTGATTAATTAATTACTAATCATTTGATATTAATTAATGTAATTAATCAACCTTAATTATTTAGCATAATTAATTACCTTCATTTAATTAATTATTCCTTAATTAATCACATTAAATTAATTATCCTCTTATTAAGTACTTTAATTAATAACCTTTAATTATTAAGTAATTAACTCATAATTACTTAATTATCTTTTAATTAATTATCCTTAATTAATTAACCCTTAAATAATTACCATTTAATCAGTCAAATTACAATATGTGATTATCCTTGATCACTTATGTTAACAAACCACAATTTGATTACATTGAGTATTTATGCTTTAATCACTTGATTAATCCACTTTAATCACTAATTAAAAATTAATTACTTAATTATCTTTAAGCAATTAATTATCTAAATTAATTAACTTTTAATTAATCAATAAAATTTTAAAATCAATTAACCTTTAAAGTTCAACCTTTAAAATAAAATTCATTATTGGCCCATAGATTAACTTAAACCTTTAATTTAATTAAGACTTACAAACATTTCTTAATTTACCTATTTAATCTATTTTAAATAAACTTGGAAATTAACTTAATTAATTCGGGTTAAAAATAAATTATTAAATTCATATTTATCTAAACCTTTTAAATTATCGTTAATCATTTAAAAATAATTTATTTTAAGAAGATAGTTTAAAAACTTGTTGTTTATTATTTTAAGAAGATAGTTTAAAAACTTGTTGTTTTAAAATCTTAAAACTTGATTTATTGAAAATTTAAAAACCTGCTATCTATTTAATAAAACCCGAGTTAATTGCTGAAATACCCGATCCCACAACATATTTCCCCGAGCCAATTGCAGACTTACCCGAGCAACAACCCTTTCTTCTTCTTCTTCTTCTCTTTTCTTTTAACTTTGATTTGTTTTAAGATTCAAAACTGTAACGACCCTCCTTTTTGGACAGTTTAAACCGACGATCAAATACACATGCCGGTTCTAAACCATTCAAAAGGGCAGATGGTTTTTGGGGTAATTAAGAAAAGAAGAGAAAAGAGAAATAAAAGAAAGGAAACAACACAGAATCTTGCAGCGGAACGATAAAATATAATAGTCAAATATACAGTTCATGAAGCTGTTTACTATACTTTGACAATTATTTATACAACATTTATCAGAGTTATACATACACAAAAGAATAATTAAAATAATGCAGCAGATAGCATGATGCAAGGGTAATAATAGTAATAGTATACCAAATCTTCGTCTTCATCCTCCAAAATAGATCTTCAAAAATCCGAAAAACTCAGGACTGACCTGAGCGTATTGAAAAGACAAAACGCTCGAGTCAGGACTAAAATATCCTTATGAAAGTTAAATCATAAATTAATATGAATGTAACGGCGTCAGAGATGTTTACGGGGTTTGACGTCTCATATCCAGTGTCAACGTGCATGCAATAACTCAAAAGATGTTACGGGATTTTCCATCTCTTAAGGATCCGTTAAACTATCTACTATGTAGTAATGTACGCTAAGTAGATAATGCCTATCAGTAATATAAAGTATCAAAATAGCGTTAAGGCGTTACCATAATCCCCCTTAACACATTTTTATAATGCCATAGTCTATACAGCATCGTAAGCCCCACCGTAAACTGGTGGTTATCAGAGGGTACCCCATAGGTATAACACAAAACATAACGTAGTGGTCGCGAATAGGATAATCAGTATGACAAGGTACATGAGGCGATACCAACTAGGATACTAGTAGTTGCGTGATCCGGACTGATGTTGAGCATAGCCAGCAGCTACCCCAACACCGCGAAACAACATTCCAAAATCAAGGGGTGCACCCAAATCGAATCACAAATGTAATAGATATGGTATCGAAGAAGTGTGTCCGCTAGAGATGGCGAACCTCAATGGCCCGGCGCGGCTCCTGTTTTAGTCATGTCAGGGGTCATCCAATATCTTTCTCTTTCTTCAGTCAACGCGTTCACCAAACCATCCACTTCATTCTGGATCAACACACCGCGTACACAAGTTATCAAAGTGGTTTTCGGTATCGACAGAGAGTGTCCAAATCGATCCCGGTCTCTTTAATAACTACGTATTATTACACCGATGGCTCTTTTACATTTCAAATCGATTCATAATTGATATCAAAATATCATATTCACTTCAAAAATCAAATCCAGTTCAAATATCATCGTATTTATTCAAAATGTAAGATTCCGTTTCAAAAATCATTTTTCGCCTCAGTATCTCATTTCGATTTCAAAATCCTTTCGAATTTCAATTTAGGTTGCAACATCATTTAAACCAATTCGTATTTACATTCAAGATTTAAACATAAACATTTCGCCTTATTAACCAGCTTGAAATTTTTAGAAAATAGTTTTAAGTAGTTTAAAAGTAGTTTAAATAATTAAAAATACTTAAAATCTTTAAACGGATTTCAAATAGATAAATTAGTTTAAAATAATTTAAATTGGGTTAAGTAGATTAAAAATAGATTAAAATAGTTTAAGTATTAAAAAGTGGTTTATATAACTGAGTAATTTGGAAAACAAAATAAACAGCTTCAAAACCAAACCATTTCAATTATAACTTCCCAATTCAAAACAATTTCAATTTACCTTCCACCGATTCAATTTCGATTTCGATTCAATCAACGTCAACTTTGACTTCAAATTTATTCAATTTTGTATTCACTTTCAATTAATTCAATTTCAATTTATATCGATTTGGAGCTTGATTTTTCAAAAATATCCATTTATAATACTTAACAAAATTATCCATCAATATTCAAGTTTAAATCCAAATTTCAAATATGATTCAATTCCAAGCTCAATTTCAAAATATCATTTTTATATCACTTTTACTTAGTAATATTCAAAGCTCGAATTAAGGTTCAATCTTTAAACAAATCAATTTTCGAAATTCAATCATATCCCGATTTTTAATCTCAAAGTCTCAACTTAAATTATTTAACAGTTTCCTTTAACCAATTTTTTTTCAACATTCCAAATTCAATTTTCGATAAATTCGATTTCTATAAATTTATTTCTATTTATAACTTTTAAATCAAAACATTTAAATAAATTTCAAATCGACGATTTTTAAAATTATTAATTTAGCCAATCCGGTGTCCGTATATAATTTTCTATCCTATGGCCAAGTAATTATTTATTTCAATTAAATGTCAGGGATGAATATATATCACTTAAATCAAATCACAGTTCATATGTATGCATAACAGGATATATATAAGCAAATAAACATCCAAACATTTAAATATCAACAAATAGCATCCATCGAAATACATCATCCAATAGACAATACAATTCATGA
Source organism: Allium cepa (assembly GCA_030765085.1). Lineage (NCBI taxonomy): Eukaryota > Viridiplantae > Streptophyta > Magnoliopsida > Asparagales > Amaryllidaceae > Allium > Allium cepa. The sequence goes on along the minus strand of CM060943.1, from coordinate 863,901,698 downwards.
CAATTTCATAGTTATCAATGTCAGGTAATCTAATCGCAATTCAATTTTAATTTCAATTTAACTGTCAATTTAATTTTCAACGGTTAATTCAAATGACAATATATATGACAACTAAATTTTATCAAACAACGACAAATAAAATCATAACACTTCATAACGTCAAATTTAACTAGCATAAAGATATTTAGTACGTTGTGAGCGTTATAAAACACTCACCTTGATTTCAATGTAGTTCCAGCGTTTTATTTCGAATAAAATTAAACGCGCGTTTAATTTTACCCGAAATTCAAACTAGCTACAGGCGACTCCAATCCAGCTCCATAGCGTAGTGCTCGACAAAACGATTGCAACGCAATTCGTTTCGTCCCAATCCGACCTCGTATCAACAAGATATCGTATTTTAAACATTGCACAATTCATAATATAATTTAATTTACAATTAAATTTTATTTTATAACCTAAATCAAATCCTGGCCACACGTTCCTTCTGCAGATCACGGCCACGCACGCGGCCTTCTCCTTCCCAGGTGAATACACGACCGAACCCAATGCCGTCCAAAAACCCTAATACACGCAACTCCATCTTCAACTTTTAACCCGATCAAACACCATCACTCCGTAGCCCATAGCCGACTCTATACTCGGCTCAAATATCTCCAAGCTCGGTCGCACCCACTGCTCGAAACACGAGCTCGAACGTGACGGCTATGAGGAACAATTGCCGTTGATTTACTGCTTCATTCACGATCATTACCGTTGGATATCAAGAACTCAGTGTTCTCTACAACTTTCATTTAGAAAGTTTCGCGAATAGGTTAGCGGATTTGAAGAAATTTGAGGAGGAAGGCAGGAGATTTTCGGCCATTGATTATTATAAGAGGCCGCCGGCAATTTTGAGATGAAACCCTAGCTATTTTTTTCTTTGTGAATAAAAGGGGTCTATTTATAGAAATTTATCGAAACACTATTCATCCTGGGTTTTCTGAACTCCGATTTACGCGCAGTGACCGGCATTTCTAGGGTTTATCCCGAGTTTCGGACACATTGGAACACGTTTCGGAAGCTAATTCGATCATCTGTGCGAGTTACGGAAATAAACGATGGATTTTAAATTAAATTGATTAAACCGATTTCTATGCGTTTTGGCTCGCCCCGGACAAACGGTAAATCCGATTGACATGAAATTTGAAATCTTACAATAATATCACGTTATGGATCCGATAAAACTAGTTTCGTGAAAATTCGAGACTGTTTGAAAAATGGCTATTTTAACTCCTCAATTAAATATTAAAATATTCTAATTTTCACAAATTTACTTTTAATTCGATTTTAAAAGTTCTACAACATCATTCTAACTTTAATATGATAAAATAAAATTTTACAAATCATTTTTAATCATATTAAACCCGTTATTCAATTATCCAATAAATTCAAATTTTAAAATCTTATTAACTCTATTATAATCCCAATATAACTTACATTCACTTTGGAAACCAATTTGAATCATATTAAATCAAATTTCAATTATTCACTCTATTTCCATATATTAAATTTCAATATCAAATTAATCATATCAAATTCGGAATTCAATTATTCAACATTTTTAATATTAAATTTAGTTAAATCTGATTATTCTTAAATCACTATCTTTTGAAATATTCAAAACGAACTTATAAAATTTAACAAATTCAAATTATAGAACAACCATTTTCATTAAAACAGTTATTCAATTCCCGTTATGCAATTATTCAATAAATTCCAAATATTAAATTTAAACAATTTAATTGTTCAATATTTGACGGATTTCTATATTGGATTTTTAAATAAAAATTTCTTTATCAGTCGATTTACTATATTACATCAAATGAATTCACATTATTATTTAACTGCAGTTGGAGATAATGCACTCAACTAATATATAAACTTTCATTTCAATTGTAATTGGTTCACAAATTCAATTCGACTAACTAAATGAATAGGTAACTTAAATAATTATCACCGTTAACTTTCAATTACTTATAAGTTTATTATTTACAAACAAGTGTCACAATTACCTATACAATACAAATTCATTCAATTACCTTTGACTACATATTATTTCAATTTATTTGGGATTCCATTCAATTCATAAATAATTAACTTAGATAGAATTTGTTGCATTTCATTCTAGTTATTATTACCATACATAAATTACAATTTTTTTTCTAACATTAAATCACGAAATCTTATTAAATTAGCTATTTTAATTATCGAAAATTTACGGGTCGTTACACTCTCCCTCACTCAAAACTTTTCGTCCCCGAAAAGGAAAAAGAAGGGAAAAGAAACTAAGTAAAGAATTCAACATTAGATATATTTTATTAAAAGTTACCAACTTATAAAACAATGAAATTTCATTTATAAAATCGTTACTACACTTCCACTACTCTACTCCGAACGGCTTTCTAACTTTAAAAGTTAGTTATCAAAATAAGTTATAATTTTTTTTTAAAAACTTGAAAAAAATTCTAACACCCGGATTTACGAAAAATTTCGGCAGAGTCTCCTTTGCGCGGCTCGATCGGAAAAAAAAATGACAGTATATACATCACAAATATACATCTCATCAAGTGATGAGGCATCCCGCAGGGAAAAAAAGTGTAAAAGTACGGTATGTAATCCGAGATATGTACCTTATATATTATTAGCGAGCATATACGGCTAATATAGCGCGAAAGCGAGCTCCAAATGCGAAGCAAGCGCAATCCGCACCTACTAAACACTCAACAAACCATGAGAAACATGCATATATGAAAATAATATCAATATACATCATATGGAAACATAACAACTACATGTGCCAACATAGCAAATGCAAAAAACAACAAATGCATCCAACAAATCAATTTCATCCAACTATCATCCAACGAATCCATAACAAATCAATATAAATTCACTTCTCATTAATATTTATTGACTTGGGTTTCAATTTTAATCACAGTTGATTCATTAACGTTGGATTTTACTAACATTCATTCTCAATTCAATTAGTTAACATTAACTAATTTATATTTACATTAGTTCACTTCCAATTTGAATCATATTAAATTCCATTTAAATTCATTTAACTTCCAATTTGATTTCAATGACTTATAGCTTTCAATTTACACTTAATGAATTATATACAATCAACTAACAATCATATAACAACCAAATCATACCCAACATAACCAAATTATTAATTTTACATTCAATTTGGTTTATCTCTTTTACACACACACACACACACACACATCCTGTTATAAAATTTTGAAAGGATCATTTTATATTTGGCATCTTAAATTTCCAATATTAACTTTAATTAAGTCCGTAAGCCGTACATATATCATCCGTGAGCAATATCAATCTAATCGCTTATTCGATCACACAATTTCACTTCCAACTAGTATCGTTCACCCGACTCTCTAGTGCAGACTCAGATTTGGTTCCTTGATTGGAAACTGTTACCCTCCTTGCATAGCCATATACTATGATAGAGAATTCCAGAATCAAACCAAAAATCCATATCCATGGTTCGCTGTCGAAAATCGAGTGATAAATCCTAACTTGGATCGATATAAATCATCTCGAAATTTTTGTGCTCGAATTTGGATCAAATCGTTATGCGAATAAAATAATATACGTACAATCTCACGTATTACCTTCCAATGGATTCCTATCCAATTTATCTCTACTAAATTATTTTATTGACTTCTATATTTTTTTTTCACTTAATTACTCGCAATCCATTATTCAGTTAGTATATTCATTTCTTTACATAGCATATTCTTTAACATTATCTTTTCTTAAACATCATATCATAGAATTTGCTTACTCAAGTTCATTTAAACATTCTATATAATTTAATTAAATTCAATTTCATTATTTTAGTTAATAACAAATTTATTTATGGAACATTTTATTAACCAGCACTTTAGTTTATTAATCGTCCTATAAAAGTCTAACCTCTCATAAATGACTTTTCTTAGTTTACAGTTATCTTAAAGGTTACAATTTTTTTTTCAATCCTTTTGTAATTTATATTTATTTTCTATAACCAATTTACAAAGATATAATACGATCATTTATCTTCTTTCTTAAGTTCACTTACTTGTTCCATTTATCCATTCATCATTTCATGCTATATTTAAGAATATATAATTTTTTTCACAAGCAAATTTTCCATTTGTATACATTTAATTCCGTTTGAGTTTTCCTTACTTGTATATTTCAATTACTTTCAGGTTCTGTTTATTTGTACAACATCTCATTACATATCCAAACATCATTTCAACTTCTTTATATTTGGTAAGTCATATTATATGTTATTAGAATGCAAATTTGGTACTATACAAATTTATAGGATTTCATTTTACTAATTTAGAATGTTCACAATTTAATTCGTTTAAATCCTCTTTACCTTTCAACTTTAAAGTTTTCCCAAACAATAGCTTAGATATCTTAATCCTCTTATTTTATAAATTCTGGTTATTCACATTTCATTCAAATAATTTGAAAATTATTAATTAACAGAACTTAGAAATTTAAATGCCCGGTTCTTTTCAAATAATTTGAAATAAACATATACACTTATATCTTTAATAGATCAAATCATACCTTTGGAGTTTAAACCAAAACCCATTTACCCAAAATAATTTCGAAGAAAAGCAAAGCTTCTTAGAAGTCTTCCCCACTTTGAGACTCGAAAATGAACGTCGATGATGCTGCGCAGTCATCACCAAAATTATTTTCCAGCGACAGAAGAGAGGAGTACTTAACTCATTCCTTCTTAAAAATCCTTTCAAAATATTTCCATAAACATTTTCCAACTAATATTCCTATATATTTCTTCGAAACTTTGAGAACCATTTTCCTAAATCTCCGGGTCTTAAATTCAATATTTTCCAATTTAAATCTATTTTTAATTTTATAGGTCACCTTTATAAAATATTCTTATAGGATTTTACTTTCTTGAAATATTCCACAAGTTGTTTTATCATTGTTTATTTTGTAATAAACCTAATTTATTAAATTACAATACCCAATTAATGATAACAACCAATATTATCATTCCTAACTACCAGGTAAGCTAGATAAGTCACAATAATTTCTGAAAATTTTTCTTTATATACAAAATATAATTAAAGCAAAATTATTTCATTTACCCAATTTAAAACAATACTATGTCGAATTGTTCTGTTTAAGTGTTTAGAGATCCCTATCAATGACGTTAATTACTCGTATTGACCAGAATCCATAAGCCACTCAACGAATCAACCGACACAATATAAAACATTTTATATCACTAACAAATACGCTCTCTCATACATATACACTCAGTGACTCGTCATAGGGTATTACTACCCTATTTATAAAGAGTCAGACCCCACAAAGCTAAGGTTTCCGCTAAACCAAAGCTCTGATACCAACTATAACGACCCGCCTTTTTGGACAGTTTAAACCGACGATCAAATATACATGCCGGTTCTAAACCATTCAAAAGGGCAGATGGTTATTGGGGGTAATTAAGAAAAGAAGATAAAAGAGAAATAAAAGAAAGGAAACAACACTGAATCTTGCAGCGGAACGATAAAATATAATAGTCAAATAAACAGTTCATGAAGCTGTTTACTATACTTTGACAATTTTTTATACAACATTTATCAGAGTTATACATATACAATAGAATAATTAAAATAATGCAGCAGATAGCATGATGCAAGGGTAATAATAGTAATAGTTCACCAAATCTTCGTCTTCATCCTCCAAAATAGATCTTCAAAAATCCAAAAAACTCAGGACTGACCGGAGCGTATTGAAAAGACAAAACACTCAAGTCAGGACTAAAATATCCTTATGAAAGTTAAATCAATCGTAAATAAATATGAGTGTAACGGCGTCAGAGATGTTTACGCGGTTTGACTTCTCATATCCAGTGTCAACGTGCGTGCAATAACTCAAGAGATGTTACGGGATTTTCCATCTCTTAAGGATCCGTTAAACTATCTACTGTGAAGTAATGTACGCTAGGTAGATAATGCCTATCAGTAATATAAAGTATCAAAATAGCGTTAAGGCGTTACCATAATCCCCCTTAACACATTTTTATAATGCCATAGTCTATACAGCACCGTAAGCCCCACCGTAAACTGGTGGTTATCAGAGGGTACCCCATAGGTATAACACAAAACATAACGCAGTGGTCGCGAATAGGATAATCAGTATGACAAGGTACATGAGGCGATACCAACTAGAATACTAGTAGTTGCGTGATCCGGACTGATGTTGAGCATAGCCAGCAGCTACCCCAACACCGCGAAACAAAACTCCCAAATCAAGGGGTGCACCCAAATCGAATCACAAATGTAATAGATATGGCATCGAAGAAGTGTGTCCGCTAGAGATGGAGAACCTTAATGGCCCGGCGGGGCTCCTATTTTAGTCATGTCAGGGGCATCCAATATCGTTCTCTTTCTTCAGTCAACGCCTTCACCAAACCATCCACTTCATTCTGGATCAACACTCCACGTATACAAGTTATTAAAGTGGTTTTCAGTATGGACAGAGAGTATGTCCATATCTGATCCCGGTCTCTTTAATAACTACATATTATTACACCGATGGCTCTTTTACATTTCAAATCGATTCATAATTGATATCAAAATATCATATTCGCTTCAAAAATCAAATCTAGTTCAAATATCATCGTATCTATTCAAAATGTAAGATTCCGTTTCAAAATCATTCTTCGCCTCAGTATCTCATTTCGATTTCAAAATCCTTTCGAATTTCAATTTAGGTTGCAACTTCATTTAAACTAATTCGTATTTACATTCAAGATTTAAACATAAACATTTCACCTTATTAACCAGCTTGAAATTTTTAGAAAATAGTTTTAAGTAGTTCAAAAGTAGTTTAAATAATTAAAATAGTTAAAAATACTTAAAATCTTTAAACGGATTTCAAATAGATAAATTAGTTTAAAATAATTTAAATTGGGTCAAGTAGATTAAAAATAGATTAAAATAGTTTAAGAATTAAAAAGTGGTTTATATAACTGAGTAATTTGGAAAACAAAATAAACAGCTTCAAAACCAAACCATTTCAATTACTTTCCAATTCAAAACAATTTCAATTTACCTTCCACCGATTCAGTTTCGATTTCAATTCAATTAACGTCAACTTTGACTTCAAATTTATTCAATTTTATATTCACTTTCAATTAATTCAATTTCAATTTATATAGATTTGGAGCTTGATTTTTCAAAAATCCATTTATAGTACTTAACAAAATTATCCATCAATATTCAGGTTTAAATCCAAATTTCAAATATGATTCAATTCCAAGCTCGATTTCAAAATATCATTTTTATATCACTTTTACTTAGTAATATTCAAAGCTCGAATTAAGGTTCAATCTTTAAACAAATCAATTTTCGAAATTCAATCATATTTCGATTTTTAATCTCAAAGTCTCAACTTAAATTATTTAACAGTTTCCTTTAACCAAAATTTATTTCAACATTCCAAACTCAATTTTCGATAAATTCAATTTCTATAAATTAATTTCTATTTATAACTTTTAAATCAAAATATTTATATAAATTTCAAATTGACGACTTTTAAAATTATTAATTTAGCCAATCCGGTGTCCGTATATAATTTTCTATCCTATGGCCAAGTAATTATTTATTTCAATTAAATGTCAAGGATGAATATATATCACTTCAAAAAAAAATAGTTCATATGTATGCATAACAGGATATATATATAAGCAAATAAATATCCAAACATTTAAATATCAACAAATAGCATCCATCGAAATACATCATCCAATAGACAATACAATTCATGACAATTTCATAGTTATTAATGTCAGGTAATCTAATCGCAATTCAATTTTAATTTCAATTTAACTGTCAATTTAATTTTCAACGGTTAATTCAAATGACAATATATATGACAACTAAATTTTATCAAACAACGACAAATAAAATCATAACACTTCATAACGTCAAATTTAACTAGCATAAAGATATTTAGTACGTTGGAATAGGTTTCGGAAGCTAATTCGATCATCTGTGCGAGTTACGGAAATAAACGATCGATTTTAAATTAAATCGATTTCTATGCGTTTTGGCTCGCCCCGGACAAACGGTAAATCCGATTGACATGAAATTTGAAATCTCACAATAATATCACGTTACGGATCCGATGAAACTGGTTTCATCGAAATCCGAGACTGTTTGAAAAATGGCTATTTTAACTCGTCAATTAAATATTAAAATATTCAATTTTCACAAATTTACTTTTAATTCGATTTTAAAAGTTCTACAACATCATTCTAACTTTAATATGATAAAATAAAATTTTACAAATCATTTTTAATCATATTAAACCCGTTATTCAATTATCCAATAAATTCCAATTTTAAAATCTTATTAACTCTATTATAATTCCAATATAACTTACATTCAATTTGGAAACCAATTTGAATCATATTAAATCAAATTTCAATTATTTACTCTATTTCGATATATTAAATATCAATATCAAATTAATCATATCAAATTCGGAATTTAATTTTTCAACATTTGTAATATTAAATTTAGTTAAATTTGATTATTCTTAAATCACTATATTTTGAAATATTCAAAACGAACTTATAAAATTTAACAAATTCAAATTATAGAACAACCATTTTCATTAAAATAGTTATTCAATTCTCGTTATGCAATTATTCAATAAATTCCAAATATTAAATTTAAACAATTTAATTGTTTAATATTTGACGGATTTCTATATTGGATTTTTAAATAAAAATTTCATTATCAGTCGATTTACTATATTACGTCAAATGAATTCCACATTATTATTTAACTACAGTTGGAGATAATGCAATCAACTAATATATAAACTTTCATTTCAATTGCAATTGGTTCACAAATTCAATTCGACTAACTAAATGAATAGGTAACTTAAATAATTATCACCGTTAACTTTCAATTACTTATAAGTTTATTATTTACAAATAAGTGTCACAATTACCTATACAATACAAATTCATTCAGTTACCTTTGACTAAATTTTATTTCAATTCATTTGGGATTCCATTCAATTCATAAATAGTTAACTTAGATAAAATTTGTTGCATTTCATTCTAGTTATTATTACCATACGTAAATTACAAAAAAATTTCTAACATTAAATCACGAAATCTTATTAAATTAGCTATTTTAATTATCGAAAATTTATGGGTCGTTACAAAAACTGTCTAAAATCACTCATGTATGCACTCGAATCCCAACCCGAGCCAAAAAGAAATTTCCTCGAGACCTTCTTTGATTTCTACTCCATCTTCTCAAACCAACAGCAATCAATGACCAAACTTCAACGTGCACGTTTACGTGCACAACTACCCCGACCTCCGAAGACCAATGTCGCGACCATCCACAAGACGATGACCCCTAACCCCAACCCCTTGGCGACCCAGATCGAAAGATCTCGCCACCTAAATAAATTGAGCAAATGAACATCACAGTACCAAAACCGTATCGACCAAAAAGGGCTTCGCCATGATGAACAAGATGACTGGGATCCACGTACCCCTGACCGTAGCATCGTCAATGACCCACGCAACTATCCCAATGCTCAAAGACATGACCGATGCATCATCTAGGCATCTCAGAAATGTCGTCGTCCCAAACTGTATTCTAAACCCTAGATCAATCTAATCTACCTTCCACAATGGATTACAAATTGATTACTCATTTTTTCGATGATCCATGGTCTTCCAACCAGCTACAGCCTTAATCTCGAGATCAGAAAAGGACCTGATCGCTAGAAATTGATGAATTTGTGATTTCTGTTCATCTAAAAATATCTCACCATATACCTATTTAAAAATTATGATTACTTTACCTAATTTTATCATTTTTCCATATGAATCACCTTATAAAATCCAATTTTGAAATTTTTAACATTGATTTTTTCCAGATTAAAAGTTTACCGTAATATTTTTCCTTTCCAGTAAAGTAATTCATTGATTTTTCTTATAAATATTTTTAGAAATGGCATTAGGTTAATATAAACAAAATTTCTTTGAGGATTGTAGCTTAACATTAATTGTAGGAAGAGATATTGAATTTTTAATCTTGTTTATGAATCTTGTGAACTAAGAACAGAACCTACTTTCCTATATACAGTCATATGCACTCGGATATTTGCATAAATACAAACATGCAGGCAAATATACACAATTAATTAGCACATGTTTCACATTCAAATCCAACATCAAAAGATATGCTTGTGGTCAAGTTTTCCCACCTTAATTAAGAAGGAACAGAGAGTTTTGAACAAAAATCTGGAACCAATCTTCTGATTTATATTTTTGAAATTGATGCTTGTGCATATGATTTGCTTTGCTGAATTGATCTGTACTTGGATTTGTTTGAGTTTCTTTGCTCTGGATCGAGCTAGGTTGAAGATTATCTTCATTTTCCTGGTTTTGAATTTTGCTCTGTTTTTTGCTTTGAATTGCTTCTTTGATTTTCACTCTGATTATACTAATTCCTGGATTTGTACTTGCATTTTTTTCCAGTTTTGAATTGTTTTAGATGATCTTCAGGTTTAAATTATTTGATCACCTTGCATGCTTCAGAGCTGAGTTGAATTTGACATTACTTTTTTGGTTTGAATTTGAAAAGAGTTCATTGTTTTGGATCTATTTTGATCTTTTCCCTACTTTCCACTGTTTTGGTTTTCTGGTTTTTAATGAAAAAAGAAGAAAAGTTTTGGACAAGTTTTGGATCTGTTCTCATTTTTTTTCATTCATTTACATTTTCAAGTTAAAAGAAAAGTTTATCTTTTGCCACTTGTCTATTTTACTAAAACATGTGAATCTATGTCATTCTTTAACTTACACTTGCTAAAGTATGTAGTCCCTTATGAAACATTTGTCACAAATATGTATTTTATGCCTAAACCCTTTAGTTTAATTTATTTTAAAATTTAGTCTTAAACCCTCTTGTTAATATATTTATGATTAATGTTTTATTCTTTTATGTTTACAACTATATTTATTTCAAAAAGCATATATGTATATATGTGAGTTTTAAAACTTTCATTCTTGTTTATATACATACATACATTTCTATTACTTGCCCTTGTATATCTTTCCAATAAAATGCACATTTACAAAAATTAAGAACAAGATTTTATTTGTTTCAAATATATGGAAATTTTAAATTCAATATTTTTTAAAAAAAAGTCGCATTGTATTTTGTACTTGTACAATTTTATAACTAATGATTTGAAATCAATTTGTTCATTATTAACAATTAACTATATGTAGTAGTTCCTTGAAATATAAAGTTAATAAATCCAATATTTATTTATAATCAAATCCCAAATAAAAAAATCCATTTATATAAATAAATATATATATCTTATTAATTCAAATACAATTTTATGAAATCCAATTCAACATTCTATTTACAATAAAATTTTATTTCCAAATATTCTATTTTAAAATACATATATTTTTCTTTATTAATCATTTATAAAAATCTTTTAAAGCAAAAGATGGTTTCACAGTTTTAATTTCACATGAATAAATAAATTTTATTCTTAATTAGCCTTTGAGAAAATTTATTACATTCAATTCAAAATATCATTTTTCAAATCAAAATGCATATTAAATATAATTAGGACAAATTCTTATTAACTTAAAAATAAAATTTTTAAATTCAATTTATCCCTAGATTCCAATTCATTTCTCAAAATATTTATTCTTAAATTTTCAAATTCCAAATTCAATTTAAAAATACATGTCATTATTTATTCTGGAAATTTTCAAACTAATTCTTTTTTAAATCCAAAATTTAAAATTAATTAGCAATAATTTCATAATTTAATTCCAAGGATTAAATTAATTATCAAATTATTCTAGCCAAAATTCGGGAATGTTACACCCTAAATTTCCAGAAATCCCATTATAACACTTCACTTATACAATCACATCCGTTTAACAAATCTAGTTTACAATCTCAAGAGTATTTATAAATAATTTCCAATTACTTAGTTCTATAACTATACATATAATAATAAATTTCAAAAAATGGTTAAATAGTTATTTAAAATATCAAAGAACTATTTAAAATAAACGTCAATAACTAATTCCAATTCATTTATAAAATTGCTAATCGATTTACCAAACTTGTTTATAAATTTAGAATTTATTTCAACAAATTTAAATATTTAAATAACTGGCATTCTAAATTATTTCAATGCTAAGACAGTTTTAAGTTACATAGTTTATTAATTAAAAATCCTCTTTTTAAAACAAACCTAACGTCTCGGTAAAAGCATATATTTGTCTAGAATTCCAATATATTCCATTCCAGTTCATAAATCTCTCTAGATTTATAACCCATCGACCGCATTCCCAATTTCATAACTTTTTCCACATTCCAAAAAATAGGTTCTGCCATTTCTTTTCAACCCGATTACCCTATCTCATTATAAATTCTCGTCGTGAATTTACATTTCCCATTTATCAAACGAAAATCATTTCACTTCATTTATAAACACTATAAATAAACTTCATAATATCATTTTTGGTTTACAACAGTTTCACATCACTTAAATCCATTTATAAATCGATTTCTAATTAGGATTCCATTTATAAATCTATTTCTTAAATAATCCAAACTATATTCCAAAACCAATCAAATCTCGATTCGGACAAACATTTCATATTTTTAAGAATCTTATTTAAAAACTACTGTTTAAAAATCCCAATTTAAAATTCTCTACTTGGAATCATTTCACGAAATAGCTAAATTAATATCCAAAATCAATTTATTTATTTTATCCAAATCGGTTCCTTTTAAATAAATCCCAAAATTCAATATAATAATTACAAATTTCAAAGTAGACTTTATATTTCCTTTTTAAATTCAAAAATATTATCTATGGTATTTATTATATCAAAATTTAGGCCAGTGCTACTATAACATCTAATAAATTCAAATCACATGATAATCTGTCCCAGACTATTCAAGCACATCATATATACTATATATGAAATAAAAATCAACAATTTTGTGGATTCCAGTTGGATCCCTCCAACCTGTTTTCCTGCATCAACAGATGCTATATAACATAAAATACCAATCCCCCTTCAAGGCGGAATATCATTGTAATATATGATCATCTGCTATTATGCGGGCGCTGTGACGCCCCACCTCTATACCCATGCTAGCCAATGACACTACGGAGTAATGCTGTCGACTAGCATGGAGAATAAGTCTGTTGAGGAGCGACCATCTGTATAATTGCTTTGTGCGAGCATCGATATGTCAGATAGTATAACATGCATTTCTTTATCAAGAGGAAATCCGACATACCGACACAAACTCAAAGCTACTACACAGTGGCTAAAATATCTTCGGAAACAAATATAGAAATAAACATAACATAAATCAGTCACAGACAATTCATATCACAAAGGTGGAAATAGATATGAATATTACACATAAAAGTGTATATCAGAGTAATGGTCAAATAAGATCCACAACATCACAAAGGAATAGATACAAGTGCTAGACAAAAATATTATCAAGGAGTCTATATCTTAAATGTATACAACAAAAACTACCAAACTATAGTAGTTAGCCAAAAGATCAGATGATAGTCCGATAAGGAATCAAGCAGAAGCATCTGTAAAATCTCAGTCTGACCCGAGTATTATTTAATAAGAAAATAATAAACGGATCAGTCTAGCTATAAATATCAGATGAAATGATATAGAATAAGAGATATGACTAAACGTATAATAATCACAATGCCAAGCTGTGATATATATAAGTAATTGAAAATCAACAAGAGATTAATCAATATCACAAAAATCTACTCAAGGATTAAAAGGAATGTCATACTCCTAATTTCATTCACCAAGCCACAATAATTGACATATATATCATTGCCAATTGTGAAAGTTGGAGAAACATGAATTCCATAAATAAACACAAGAAATCCAGAAATCAAATAATTCGGAGCATCGACGTCGTACAGCGTGACGTCCGACGATCCAGAAACACGATAAAAGGGAACAACGACGTCGTACAACGTGACATCCGAAGAACCAAAACACAATCAAAGGGAATAACGACATCGTACAGTGTGACATCGGATGAACCAAATCACAATCAAAGGGAACAACGACGTCGTACAGCGTGACATCCGATGAACCAAAACACAATCAAAGGGAACAACGACGTCGTACAGCGTGACATCCGATGAACCAAATCACAATCGAAGGGAACAACGACGTCGTACAGCGTAACATCCGATGAACCAAATCACAATCAAAGGGAACAACGACGTCGTACAGCGTGACATCCGATGAACCAAAACACAATCAAAGGGAACAACGACGTCGTACTGCGTGACATCCGATGAACCAAATCACAATCAAAGGGAACAACGACGTCGTACAGCGTGACATCCGATGAACCAAAACACAATCAAAGGGAACAACGACGTCGTACAGCGTGACATCCGATGAACCAAATCAAAAAGACATCGCACAATGCTAGTCTAAAACATAAAATGATCGTCATGATCAAAGAGAAGTGTCGATTACAGTAAGCTAGTAAATATATGAGCTTAGCTTCATGTCCCATAACCACTAGCTTAACTTAAATATTTACGAACAAATTGTAGATCTCCACTAGAAAATTGTCACAAGAGATTCAATCGAACAAGTCCAAGAATTAACCGGCGAAGTAAATGCAAGCGTTTCATACCACTTGTTTTACTAGGTTGTTTAATTAGATTTCTCATACGAGTGAGGTAAGGTTTGTATATACTAATAGATTGGAAATCGGTTTGAGAAAACGAGCTTTGTAATAAAATAGTGTTGAAATCATTTGATGAAAGAGTTTGATATTTACTACTAGTATTGAAACCTTTATATTTTTAAAGTGACAAATCACAAAGAAGATTGTAGGAACAATCAATCACTAAAATTCACATTCGAAAACGTGAATAAAATCCAAAAAAATCGATAAAGGATCCATCGAAATGGATATTCAAAAATCCCTAAAAAGGAGTCATCAATGTCATAATAAATGATAACAACAAATAGGAAACAACACGAATCGATTAAAGTTGGAAATTCAAGCAAGTAGGCGAAATAGGCAAAATTGCATCAGGTCGGTCGGCCAGGTACAGAGCTCGGTCGACCGGACCAGAAAAATAAAAATGCTCGGGGTAGCAGGTCGGTCGACCGGACCCTGAGTTCGGTCGGCCGGACCCGTAACCTGCACTTCCAAACAGAGGCTGGGAAGTGCTTGGGTAGCAGGTCGGTCGACCGGACCCTGAGTTCGGTCGGCCGGACCTGTAGCCAGCACTCCCCAAGCCAATCTAATGAATGCCAAACTCTTCCATATTGCTATCGGTCGAGCACCGACACTAAGGGTTTGCTCCAATCGACTACCCGACCATATAAGCTCTTCGTTGCATCATCAAAAACACATTCAAACATCAAAGTTAGGATTTTTAAGGATTTGAACCCAAAACACTAAAAATTGGAATATTCACCAAATCAATCCAAACCAAAAGCAATTGCACAAGAATAAGCGTTAGGAATTCATACCTAACAATCGAAGATAATTATATACTAAAATGTGAGATAGAAATCTCACCTTTGAACCCAAATCAATGAATGAGAAGCTTGAAGACAAGGGAGAATCAACCACTCTTCAACACAACCCAAACGAGCTTGAATCTGTGCTCAAAAAGAAGAACATTCCCAAAGTTAGGTTTAGGAATTTTTTGAAATCAAAGTGAGAATGAGTTGGAGAAGAAGAAGGAGATACTTACTAATGGGTTCTCTTTGATTTTGGAGCAAGAACTTGAGCTAGCAAGAGGAACTAGGGCTTGGAGTTTCTAATTCCCATTCTCTTCCACCATTTTTGCTTAAGCTTGAGTGTTAGGAATATGAAATGAAGTAATGAAGAGTTGGAGTGGGTTAGGACTGAGTTAGTAAGTGATTAATGGGTTCAGCCCAAACCAAAGCCCTAAGTGAAAAAGTGGCAAAATTTCACTATCTCCAAACATATCGAAGTTTATACTCAAAAAGGTCGCAAACGTCATTTTGAACTCAATGGGGGTGGTCTCGAGTCCCAATTTGAATGTTTGCAAAAAATAGCTTTTCAAACCAAAATCCGACGAACGATAAAATATTTAAATATAAAATTGATAAATATGCGGGTTGTTACAGACTCCCCTCCTTAAAGAAATTGCGTCCTCGCAATACTTAAGAGGAAAATAAGAAGTAACAACCATAAAATCATATCAACACAAAAGAAAATTGAAATAAGAAGTTCACCATAAAGAGCACGAAAGAGTTAGCACGAACGGGATCGCTCGATGAATTCTCAAGATCTTCCAAGTGCAATCCTTGGGATTTGAGAACCATTGAACTTTCACAAGAAGAACATCTTTATTCCGAAGGCGCTCAACCTCCGAAGCAATGATGCGAATAGAATGTTGCTCAAAAGTCAAATTTGGTGAAACTTCAATCCCCTCAATAACACTGGGTTCAAGAATAAAAATCGGAAGCAAAAAGCATTTCCATAGTTAAGAGATGTGGAACACGTCAAGAATAGCTGAAAATTGAGCCGGTGCAACGGCGTAGTACAAAAACGGTACGCTCGAATAATTTCGAAACACCGACGTAGTACAAAAACGGTACGCCCAATGAACCGATAAACCGGAACAACGATGCAGTATAATAATGGTACATCCGTTGATCCAGATGAGACTGAACATCGATGTAGTATAATAACAGTACATCCGATGAACCGAACACCATAAAAGAACATCGGACGCTAGTCCATAAAAAATGAGATAAAGCTCAATAAAACGAAGTATGTCAAAACGTCCGATGAACTTGATAAAAAGATAATTCCATTCAAACAACAACAAAGAATCAACAACTTGTTGCCCTCGACAAAGCGCGTTGGCAACACGATTTCCAGAATATCAAGATCATAAGATGCCAGGAACTCGAGTCGACATGAAGTTCCTTATTAGAAAATAAATATTCCAAAGATTTATGATCGAGGTGGAGAACAAATTTCTCCCCTAAAAATGATGATGCCAAACTCTAAAAGCGAAAACAATAGCTGCGAGCACTAGATCATGAGTGGCATACCTAGTCTCAATCGGCTTTTAATGATTTAGAAGCACAAGTGATAGCACGCCATCTTTTGCAAGAGAACGGCATCCAAACCAATACGATTAGCATTGGTACAAAAGATAAAGCCTTGGTTCCCAACGGGAATCACAAGAATAAGAGTATCGAAAAGAAAGAATTTCTTTTAAATAATCTTCTTTCCCGAAAAGTTAAAACTTTCAAAATTACATTTATCTTTATGTAATAATCTTTCTAGAAAAATTTACATTTTTACAAGTCAATATATCGTGTCTAACTGTCTCATCAAAGCGTTTAGGAAATTTCTATCGAAAACGTTGATCAAGCGTATCGACCAGAATTCTTAAAGCACTCAATGGGCAATACAATCACAAAATCATCTTCTATATGATAAAAATATCTCTTAAAAGGTTTTAAGAATATTCTTTGCTCGTTTAAGAACAAAATCCAACTATACTTACAAATAAATCTTATGAAAAAGATTTGCAAAGATTTTAAATTGCTAATTTCATCCAAAATCAATAAACACAAGAAAGTCATCGAGATATTCATAGAATACTTGATTTATAAAATGGATGAAATAAGATGGGCAAACTGAATGACATAATAAGTCATTCATAAGAATCATAACGAGTGCGGAGTTCCTAAGTGGAATGCTAACTCACGCAACTTGTAGCCAAATGAAAATCGGTGGCAAGGTCGAGCTGAGAAGACCTTATCACCACACAAAAGATTTCTTAGGTGATAAACCCTAAGACAAACTCAAAAATACCGAAAAAGTTTCACAAATTATTTAGATAAGAGAAATAACACTTTTCTCATCTTGAGGGCTTAAAGAATAAAATGATGCCATCAATTTTTAAATCAAAATCATAAAGGAAAAATAGAAATCTGCTTAACAGATTGAAAATGTCGAAGATGAATAGTCCACTCGAGAAAATAGGATATAGGCTTCACAACGATTGAGCCAATGCTTACATAAATCAATTCCGAAGTCTAGGTAAAAATCGGCTCGGGAAGAAAAATCACACAAAATAATTTCGACATCAATAAGAAGAAAATTGAGTGTTGCGGATCCACCAACCGGATTCGCAATTCTCAAAGAAGTCATCAAGCCCAAAATGTTTAAAGAAAAAGAATAAACAAGTTCTTTTGATATAAAATAGTGAGATGGAACCCATATCAAAAAGAACTCAAATAAGAAGATCACGAAATAAAACAATGCCATCAAGGATTGAGTGAAAAATACCTTGACCAAGAGAAGTGTCACTAGGAGTTTGCACAATATTCATCTCTCCCTCTCTCCTACTTTGAAGAATGGGAAATGTAGATATAAGATGACCCAAACTTTTGCAATAACGGCAAAAGAGAGGTTTCGGTCACTCCCTTGCATAGTGGTCCATGGAACCACAATTGTAGTATCGTCCACGACCAGAGGTAGGAGTCTTTGCTACCGGAGTTTGTTGCTTCCCTTTCTTGATGGGATTGGGGACTTTGAATACAATAGGCCTCTTCATGTTGTTGTTGAAGTTCTGTTTAGCACGCACAACTTCAATATCGCTTTCTCTATCGGCCTCTTCAAGACGAAGAGCGATATCAATAAGATGATCAAATGAAACTTCTAGTTTCAGAAGTAATGGCTTCTTGAGGTTCTTATTCAACCCATAGATGAACCTCTGATTTTTCTTCACTGGGGTATTAATATACTCAACCCCATATTTAGAAAGATATTCGAAAGATGCGACATAGTCTGTCACAGAAGATTCACCTTGAATAAGGTCAATAAAACACCGAGCCAAAGTTACTTTTTTAGCCTCCGGCACAAATTTCAATTCGAATCTATCTCGGAATTGCTCCCAAGTGAGATCCGCTTCAACGATTTCAGAAATTAAAAGCTCATACCAATCTAATGCTCTTTCTTGGAGCATGCTAGAAGCCACTTGGACTCGATGTAGATCAATAAGGTTCATGCGAGAAAAGATACGATCGCATGATTTGAGCCAAGCTTGAATTTCTATAACACTCTCGGATCCTTTGAATGGCCTTCCACCCAAATCTGTGTAGTCTCTGCAAAAGCGTGCAAAACCGGATCTAGGATGAGTAGGCTCTGGAATGGGTCCTGCAGCTTGAGCATTCTTCACGAGATTTAAAAGCTGTTGAGCAGACATGAATACTCCATCCCGAGGAGTAGCACTAGATTGACCGGCGCTGCGACGGCCTGGTCTAACCATTTGTCTTCCTTTAGAAAAGAAAGAAGGAGAAAAAGGTTATTAACCAAATGAATATCAAGCAATCTTGATAGATAAAACAAGGAATCATAAGGAAAATAGGATGAATCGGTACGAAGACTCGAATCAAATCCTAAAGCACGACTCCTAAGATGGACTTAGGACGATGATCCTTGTTATAATATTCCATATTGTTCCGAAGTTTGGCTCTGATACCAAGCTATGACGCCCCACCTCTATACCCATGCTAGCCAAGGACACTACGGAGTAATGCTATCGACTAGCATGGAGAATAAGGCTGTTGAGGAGCGACCATCTGTATAATTGCTTTGTGCGAGCATCGATATGTCAGATAGTATAACATGCATTTCTTTATCAAGAGGAAATCCGACATACCGACACAAACTCAAAGCTACTACACAGTGGCTAAAATATCTTCGGAAACAAATATAGAAATAAACATAACATAAATCAGTCACATACAATTCATATCACAAAGGCGGAAATAGATATGAATATTACACATAAAAGTGTATATCAGAGTAGTGGTCAAATAAGATCCACAACATCACAAAGGAATAGATACAAGTGCTAGACAAAAATATGTATACATCAAGGAGTCTATATCTTAAATGTATACAACAAAAACTACCAAACTAGAGTAGTTAGCCAAAAGATCAGATGATAGTCCGATAAGGAATCAAGCAGAAGCACCTGTAAAATCTCAGTCTGACCCGAGTATTATTTAATAAGAAAATAATGAACGGATCAGTCTAGCTATAAATATCAGATGAAATGATATAGAATAAGAGATATGACTAAACGTATAATAATCACAATGCCAAGCTGTGATATATATAAGTAATTGAAAATCAACAAGAGATTAATCAATATCACAAAAATCTACTCAAGGATCAAAAGGAATGTCATACTCCTAATTTCATTCACCAAGCCACAATAAATGACATATATATCAATGCCAATCGTAAAAGTTGGTGAAACATGAATTCCAGAAATCAACACAAGAAATCCAGAAATCAAATAATTCAGAGCATCGACGTCGTACAGCGTGACGTCCGACGATCCAGAAACACAATAAAAGGGAACAACGACGTCGTACAGCGTGACATCCGAAGAACCAAAACACAATCAAAGGGGACAACGACGTCGTACAGCGTGACATCCGATGAACCAAATCATAATCAAAGGGAACAACGACGTCGTACAGCGTGACATCCGATGAACCATCCGATGAACCAAATCATAATCAAAGGGAACAACGACGTCGTACAGCGTGACATCCGATGAACCAAAACACAATCAAAGGGAACAACGATGTCGTACAGCGTGACATCCGATGAACCAAATCTCAATCAAAGGGAACAACGACGTCGTACAGCGTGACATCCGATGAACCAAAACACAATCTAAGGGAACAACGACGTCGTACAGCGTCACATCCGATGAACCAAATCACAATCAAAGGGAACAACGACGTCGTACAGCGTGACATCCGATGAACCAAAACACAATCAAAGGGAACAACGATGTCCTACAACGTGACATCCGATGAACCAAATCAAAAGACATCACACAATGCTAGTCTAAAACATAAAATGATCGTCATGATCAAAGAGAAGTGTCGATTACAGTAAGCTAGTAAATATATGAGCTTAGCTTCATGTCCCATAACCACTAGCTTAACTTAAATATTTACGAACAAATTGTAGATCTCCACTAGAAAATTGTCACAAGAGATTCAATCGAACAAGTCCAAGAATTAACCGGCGAAGTAAACGCAAACGTTTCATACCACTTGTTTTTTTAGGTCATTTAATTAGATTTCTCATACGAATGAGGTAAAGGTTTGTATATACTAATAGATTGGAAATCGGTTTGAGAAAACGAGCTTTGTAATAAAATAGTGTTGAAATCATTTGATGAAGGAGTTTTGATTTTACTACTAGTATTGAAACCTTTATATTTTCAAAGTGACAAATCACAAAGAAGATTGTAGGAACAATCAATCACTAAAATTCACATTCGAAAACGTGAATAAAATCCAAAGAAATCGATAAAGGATCCATCGAAATGGATATTCAAAAATCCCTAAAAAGGAGTCATCAAGGTCATAACAAATGATAACAACAAATAGGAAACAAAACGAATCGATTAAAGTTGGAAATTCAAGCAAGTAGGCGAAATAGGCAAAATTGCATCAGGTCGTTCGGCCAGCTACAAAGCTCGGTCGACCGGACCAGAAAAACAAAAATGCTCGAGTAGTAGGTCGGTCGACCGGACCCTGAGTTCGGTCGGCCGGACCTATAACCTGCACTTCCAAACAGAGGCTGGGAAGTGCTAGGGTAGCAGGTCGGTTGACCGGACCCTGAGTTCGGTCGGCCGGACCTATAGCCAGCACTTCCCAAGACAATCTAATGAATGCCAAACTCTTCCATATTGCAATCGGTCGAGCATCGGCACTAAGGGTTTACGCCAATCGACTACCCGGCCATATAAGCTCTTCGTTGCATCACCAAAAACACATTCAAACATCAAAGTTAGGTTTTTTAAAGATTTGAACCCAAAACAATAAAAATTGGAATATTCACCAAATCAATCCAAACCAAAAGAAATTGCACAAGAATAAGCGTTAGGAATTCATACCTAACAATCGAAGATAATTATATTGTAACGACCTGAAATTTTCAATCCCGAAATTTTCAGATAGTTATGAAAAAGAAGAAAGAGATAGGGAAGAAGAACAGAAACACCAAACATCTCACGTTCGCAGCGGATAAAATATAATAATAACTAATAACAGTTTACAAAAGAATACTATATATGTCGATTACATAATTATACATCAGAGTTTCATATAATATGCAGTCACTGAATATTTACAATTATCATGACTCGGATTAACAATAATATAAATACAGCGGATATACTCTATACGATATTGCCACCAGCTCGCCTCCTGAGCTCCAGAACATCCTAACCTGAAAAAAATCTGTAATACTCGGACTGACCCGAGCATTACACCAAAGTAACACCCGGGTCAGGCTGGAAACCAGCGTGAGTAAACCCAACTAGCATGGAATACCAGAGCAATCAACTTATATAATCACAGGGTAACTTACATCAATCTAACCAATGCACAGTTTACTATAGGCAACACTTATTTCACATATAAATTTCTAAGCACCAAACTTAGGCGAAATAATCCAATTCACTCAAAACATTTCATTTCATCCTATTAATTTCTCCAAATCAATTCATAAAAATTTCGAAGTGGTTCCGGGTATTTCCTAATACTCGATCCCGATCTCTTCGAGTCTAATACCTTCCTATTCCAAGTTATTCAAAGGAAAACTACAACATTCCATATCAGAGATATCAACTCATTTGAAACATTCCATACTATTCTATCATCCATAAGAAAAGCTTAATCACCTCCAAATTAGTTAAATTAATCCTGGTTGAATTTACTAACCCAATCCACTTAGATTCCTTCATTCAATATTGATTTCAAGTCAATTAATTAATCATCCCTTCACTATTCCTCTTAATTAATCACCCTAGATTAATTATTTTTCAATTACATTCAAGTAATTTTCTTAAATTAACATCACAATATTAATTAGTCTTAACTAAGATCATTTAGTAATCTTAATTTCTTCATGAATTAATTAATTATTTAATTACTTTAATCCTTAATTACTTTTACTAATTAACTTCCCATGTGTCACTTATTACTAATTAATTCATCTTAATTAGACAATCTTCAATTACATCGTTAATTATATTAATTATTTCCAATCATATTTTAATTTGTTCCAATCTAAATTAATTACTTTCATTCAACCACAATAACAATCACTTTCGATTAATCTCAACCTGTATTTAATTATCCATTTATTTACTTTATTAAGTAAATCAAATTTCTCCTTAATTCATAACCTTGATTAATCTCTTGATTTATTCCACGAAATAATTATATATTGTTTTATTTACCAAACCATCCAATAATTATTCTGAATTACTTACACTGAACAAATTAACTTAACATTAATTAATTAATTCAAATCCTTCACCACTAAATTAATTAAGCCAAATCATTAATTAATTGAATTATTCAATTATTCATTTCAATTTCCCTACTAATTAAAAAGAATCACAAAACATCAGGCCCTTATTAAATTTAAAATGAAGACATTTTCTTATTTATGATTTAAGTTCAATACAACTTAAAACCCAATATATCTCGAGTCAAACCACAATCAACTCGAGAACCCACCAAAAACCAAAGTCATATCATCATCAGTGTACACCCAATCAATTTAATCATTCAACCAAACCATTTTAAATTTAAATAAAAACCAATTGAGTGAGATTTACTCACCTTTGATTATTTTGCTGTTTGCAATCCATTCCAGTTCGATTTTGTCTTCACAGTTTTGACCTTGTATGAACAATCTATGATATGTTACTATCTGAATTAATCAAATAATTTAGCTTTAAACAAATTTTTCCTTCCCATTTTTTTATATATCTTTTAGTAACTAAATAATTTAAATAAGAAAATCTACTATTTTAAAATTCATAAATATATATTTTACTTTTATATCATAGTCAAAATATGCAGATGTATTTATAAATTCAAATTCTATAATCAACAAAACATCATCCCCCTTTTTTTTGTATGTAACTAAAATTAACTAACTTAGAAATTTAAATAACTTCAACTGATGTGAAAAATACCTTTCCGCGACAACACAACTCCTGTTAGCCATCATTCGAACAAACCGAAACCAACACCTCGAGTCGAAACCCTAGTCACGGTCGTAGCCGCCACTCCCAAAGCCGCGACCTACCTACTCGAACATCCATCTCGAACGCGAAACCCCAAAATCGAACGCGCCTACTGCCTCTCGAGCATCACCTCGCCTGACCTCCAGAATTGCGTGCGCGTGCTACCCCAGATCGAACGACCAAATCCCTCTGCCTCGAGACGCCACAGCTCGAATCGAGCATCTCGATTCATCTTCTCCCACTAGAACGTCGCCGCCAAGCTCGCTAGCAAAACGCTCGCCTCCTCCTTTTTTTTAGACGGAACTGGAAATCATGACTTAGGGCAATTGAATTGAGCGCGGCTTCAAAAGAGGAGGGAATGATTGATTTAAGGGTTTTCATCTGAAGATAGGTGTTCGGCCAATTTTGTTTTTATTTTTATTTTCTCTTTCGTTAGCGATTTGATTTTAAAAATGAAGGGAGGAGCTCTGTTCCTTCTAGATATGAACGAACAGAAACAAAATATCTACCCCTTAATTTATTTTATCAACGAAGAAGGCGTATGATGGAAGCCAAGGAAACGTATTAAAAATGTAGAGTGGCTTCTTAAGTACGATTGTATATTTTTAATTGTAATGTATTATCGTTTTGTTTTTTTTTCATTTCCAATGCATTTCTCACCCATACAAGCAAACGGTAAATCCAAACGCTACGAAAATTGAAATCCAATAATAACTAACTATTACGGATCCAATGGAACTGGTTTCGTCGAATTCCGAGACTGTGCCTTGGAAGGCTATTTTAAAAATTCTGTAACGACCCGCGTAAATTCGACGTTTGAAATGAATTAAATTAATAGGATTTTATTTTAAAATTTAGAAAGACATAAAAATCTTATTAATTTATATGAAAGAAAATATTGAAATTTTGATGTATCAAAGGTAATTAAAATTTGCAAATTAAATTATATATTGCAATTAATAGTAATAGTGGAAATTGTTGCAAGTATTGAATTTGTCAATGGAATAAAATATTGATTTACGGAAATTGAATATAAACGGAGGTAATAAAGTAATGCAAGAAAATAAATAATGTAATTAGTACAATCCCTTTTATTTGTAAACTATTGTAAGTTGTTAATTAATTGAAATATGAAAATTTGGAAATAGATTCAAAATTTATGTTAGATAAATGAATTGCAATAATTAAAGTTAGTAATTAATAGGTTAAAGGGAATACCAATTTATTCATAAATGAATATAAGTGAATGTAACAAAATAAATAGGAAACGCTAATTATTCATAAGTGATGGTTGATGATATAAACGTTACTAACTATTAATGTAGTAACGTAAGATGTAAATGTATTTTCAACGGAAATGTAACCTTATTTCTAGGTAGAAATTGCAGGTAGATTTATGAAATGGAGTTTATGAGATAAATAGAATTGAATGTTTCGTTAGTATGAGTTTAAGGGAATATGGGGTAAACTGATTAAATCAATAAAAGACAATAAATGCAATGATGATGGGTTAGTAATAAAAGTGAATAGGGAAATGATTGTATAGTAAAAATGGAATTCCAACTTGTTGGAATGGAGTAAATACACTTAGTAATAAATTTAGGATAGGAAAACGAAATGGAAATATTGAATTAGTTAATTTGTGTATATATATATAGAATGACGATTATTGGATTGTAAATAATAAACTTATTAATGGTGATCAAGAGTTGTGACCACAAGTTATTATGAGTGATACATATATATTTAATTCAATTCAATTGATTTGGAAATCATTGCATTAAATATAAATTAAATGTTACGTTGAATAAGTTAAGGTAATAAATGGATAATAACGTAAATGTTCTTCATAGATATGATAATTTGAATCTATTGAAATTTATGGAATTTGAATATAATATTTTACGTTAATTGGAGATAAAGATGGAAATAGGTAATAACTGCATTAATTTGTAAGTAGAAATAAATCGTTAATGGGAACAAGTATTTAAGATTTACCACCTATTTAGTATATTAAGTTATAACGGAAAATCAATTGCAATAATTAACAATATATTTATTTCATTAATGATAATGACGTAATATTTGAAATATTAAATAGGATGGAATTCAAATGTATATAACGATAGAAATGTGAAATTTGGGGAATAGATTCAAAGTTATAAATGAGTTGTTAAAATAATACATAATAAGTGCAAATTGAATGAATCAATGGGAGCATAGATTTAAGTTTAGAAAACGATATTTTGGTTTAATTAAGTATTGCAAAATAAATGAAATTAACGTTTAAATATTTCGTTTATAGAGATTAAACTAGAATTCAAGGATATTAAAATAATAGATTTTGAACCCAACATGGAATCCTTCTACTTAAAATTTTTAGATGGAATAAACATTTGATTATTTAATTGAATAGAGAAAAAGATTTATTTAGTATGTAATTTAATGCTTGTTGAAACCTGTAATTTTATAAACATGTTTGCTTGACTATAAATAAGGATTACAATGTTCATGTATTTATTTAATTGACTTCATCAATTAGGGTCTATTTTGAAGTGGAAGATTAAAATCAATTGGAAATAAATTTATTAAAATCTTTCAATTGAAAAAGGAAAAGAAACAAAGTGCAATTAATAAAATTTATGTAAGAATGTTTTCATTATGAATGTACATTATTTGGAAATATAAGAATTGATTTAATATTGTATAAGTTGATCATTTTAGAATATAAGAATGTTTACATTATGAATTGCAAATAACAAATAAGCATTTTAAGGAAAATAAAAGAATGTTGAGGAAATAAAGTGAACGTTTCCATTCTAAATATAAGGAAGTGGAGAAATTAACACTGCAATGGATAGACTTATCAGCTTTTAATTTACATCTAAATTTGTTTAGATCAATTTGGAAATTAATAAAATTGTGGATACATTTTGAAACGTAAACGAAACGTCTAGATTTACATTTGTAAATACGTTTAAAATAAAATGTAAATGATAAGGAATTTATTTATTTCCTAAATCCATAACGTGTGTAATTAATATTATTTATCTTTTGGGACCACCTCCGTTTGCACGTTAAAATTCGTGCACACCTATTCTTTTGCGATCTATCTATAAATAGGCGGTGAAACCCTAGCCTCCATCTTCATCCCTCTGTATAGTCTCTTCTTCAACTTCTTCTCTTCTTCAATGGCAACAGACAATTTCTAGATCCAGTTTCAATCCAAATAATAGTCAAAATTCAAACTCCTCTAAAAATTCCAGAAAAATTATATGTTGGAGTTCTCAGAATACGCAATCTACTGGTGGTGTTCGTTTTCCGTTTTGGGTTCGGTCTGGAAACATATTCGCGTGCTCCTGTAGCCAAAGCGCGTGGAAGACGATAGTGACGTGGCGAGTATTTAATTAAGGTTTGTTTTGTTTTATAATTTATTTTGATTTTCAAATCGTTTAAATCGCATAACTTTTTCATACGACCTCGGATTCACGCGAAACTTTTTTTGTTAGGATCGTAATTAAATTCCGGACAGTTTGGAACTAGTTTGGACCAATTCGGAGACCGTCGAATTTTTGGGTTTAAATCGGATTTAAATTCGATTTAAATTCAAAAGGTGAGTGTTTTAACCCACTCACAACTTCTAAAAGTTTTTATGTTTGTTAAATTTATTTTAGATATGAGTAGAAATTTATTTATAACTGTTTGGCATGTTTTGTTCATCATATTTGCTAAATTGCGTTATTTAATTTAACTGTTAATTTATTTTATTTATTGCATATTATTGATAGTTAGAATTTATTTATTTGCATAGGAACTGCTAGTAAACAGTTATAAAATTTATTACTAAATATAAACTGTTAGTTTAATAGTTGATTAAATTTATTTTTGAATATAACCGCCAGTTATTACCTGATATATATTATCAGATATATATTGATATTGAATTATTATTGGATGATGATTGTGATTTGGATGATGGATGATGTTGATGAATGGATGTTTTATTTTATATCATTAAACTGCAAGTTATCATGCATTTTTCGTTTCATTCGGGATTGTGGTTTGAAATGATATACAACCGCAAAATTTTATTTTTAAATTGCGGATTGAAATGATAAATATCCGTATCACTTGACCATAGGATAGAAAATTTTATACAGGTACCGTGGTCTATATATAAATTAATTTTAAAGTGATTTCTATGGTTTAGATGGGATACGATTTATAAAAATTTGATTTTGATATTTTATAAAATATTATTCTTCGATATATATACATATGAAGTTAAAATTTTGAAAATTAAGTTGTGTATAAACCTGTTGAATAAAAATGAAAAATTGAGAAAATGGAATTCGGAAATTTATCTTATATGTTTAAGTTTGGAAATTTTAAGGTATGATATTTATAACTGGATTTTCCAAGATGAATTAAAAATGAAAGTTCTAGTATAAAGTAAATTTGAGAAAATATTTAATTGCTAGAAATTGGAGTTTTATTTATGGAATTTATATGAATATTCAAGACTAAATAATAGAATATTAATTGTTGAAAGAAGAAAATCCAACTTTAGTTTTGAAATATTAATACTCCAAATGGATATATATATAGAAATTGAAGGGGTTTTTGGAACTTGAAGTGATATTTAAATTATGGTTTATACTTTAAATAAAGAAATATATTTGAAAAGCCATGGCAATTATTTTTCTTTACAAAGTAACTTTAAAGTTAAACCATTTATTTTACATTCGTTGAATATCCAAACCATTCAAGTTTTAGAAGTTATGGTTTTAAAATTTTGAATTTCGAAATATTATGCTTTGAAAGTATATTTCAAATATTTGGTTTCCAGATATTATAAATTTTAAACCAGCATGATTTTGGAAAAGAATTATATTTGATATAAAATGATATCATATTGTTTTGGGTTTAAATTGATATCGTATTCATAGTTTTGAAATGGAAAATTTTATTCTGGTTTTAAAGTATAAACTATTTTTAAATGAATGTGGTGTTATAATAACGATGGGTTGGCAAAGAGACCGGGATCGGATATGGACATACTCTCTGTCGATACCGAAAACCACTTTGACTAACCGTGTACGCGGTGGAGATTCCAGAATGAAGTAGGTGGTGGTGATGTTTTCCTGTAAGGTAAATACGTGGACCCGACTCCCGTGAGTTGGCATAAGGTGGCTAAAACAGGAGTGATTCTCGGGCCAATGAGGTCATACCTCTGATCGGACGCTCCTCTTCGATATTATATTTTGACTTCGGATTGATTCAGTGGCCACTTCTATTTTTGATTTTGGAGGAGTTTGTTCGAGGTGGGCGGTAACTGCGGCTATGCGTTTCCACCAGCCCGGATAGCAATTGGTATATCTACCCTGGCATTGCCTAGTTGTGCCGTGTCACCTACCATACCGAGCCTTTACTATGAGTTTTGTTTTGTACCATACCTATGGAGTGCCCTCTGACGACGCCCAGTACGGGAGAGATTACGGTACTGTATAGACTATGGGAATATATCCTGTGTTAAGGGCTATATGGGTAACCCCTTAACGCTATTAAAAAGTAAGTTTATTTTACAATTAGACACTATTATAATAGCGCAATATACTACATAGTAAATAGTTTAACGGATCCTTAGGAGATGTAAATCCCGAGCATCTCTTGAGTTACTGCACTTATATTTACTCCTGTTGATTTAACTCACATAAGATCTTTTCGTTCTGACTCGAGTGTTTTGTCTTTTCAATTCGCTCGGGTCAGTCCGAGCGTTTCAGGATTTGAGGATTTAGCTCTGGAGGACGAAGACGAAGATTTGTATTACTAGTATCTACTATATTATTCCACTACACCATTTAATTCCGCTGCATTGTTATTGGTATGTGTAACTCTGATATGTAGTATATAAATGCTTTGTAAACAGATTTATAAACTATACATTTTATTATTATATTTTATCCTTCCGCTGTGAGATTCTGTTTTCTTTTATTTCTTTCTCGTTTTTCTTATTTACCCCATAACAATCCGCTCTTCCATATGGTTGAACTGGCATGTGTGTTGGTTTAAATCGTGCGAAAAGGCGGGACGTTACAGTTGGTATCAGAGCTTTGGTTTAGCGATAAACCTTGGCTTTGTGGGGTTTGACTCTTTGTTAATAGGGTAGTAATACCCTATGGGAGTCGCTGAGTGTATATATATATGAGAGAGCGTACTTGTTAGTGTTATAAAAAGGTTTTAATATTGTGTTAATCTGTTCCGTTTTGTATTTATAAATTCTGGTTGATGCATGGGACGCTGTGACATCAATAGGGGTTTCTAAACACTAAATAGGATAGACCGACATAATATCTGTTTTAATATAAGTGAATAAAATAATTTTTCCTATTATATTTTCTATATATAAAATAAAATTTTCAATCTATATCTATATTTGGCTGCAATAGATTGGTTGTTAGGTGATAAAGTGTATAATTAAAAATATAAGTTAGATTGGAAAATAAGATTGATGAAATTTGGAAATTTAGAACTTAAGTTCTGGGGTTTTGAAATTTCTTTCGAATAAATTTTGGAATATAATAATATTATTTATAAGTATTTTCTGATATAAATATTTCAATATAATTCGGAAAAATTGTTTTAAAGAAGATTTCGGAAAAATAAGTTTTGTACTTTCCTCCCTGTTGCTGGAAAATAATTTCGGTGATGAGTGCACGCATCATCGACTTTCATTTTCGAGTTTCGAAGTGGGAAGGCCACTGTAGAAATTTACTGCAGAATTGTTTAAGAAATTTTTGTCGTTTTAATTATAATTGTATATATATATATGTTAAGAATAGATATCTATCTATTATTTTAAATGATTTAAAAATTAAACCCGGTATTTGATTCTTAAGTTCCAGTTAATTAATAGTTCAATTAAGTGTAGAAATTGGAACCGTTAATTAAAGTAAAAATTTAATACAATAGGAAGATAAGTAATGTAAATAAACGATTGTAAACATTATTAAATGAATTAATAAACTTCTTTATTTATAAGAATTGATGTATAAAGTTGCAAATTTAGTGTAGTTAAATTGTTACCATTATTAAATATAATAGAAATGTAAGCATTAAATAAATGAATGAAATTAAAAGTAAGTTGAAATTGTAATTTATAAAACAAATGTATATAATTATTAAACCATTAATTAATTAAGGGAATTGAGAAGAAACTTGTATAATTTTCACTTACATTCTTAAAGCATATATATAACTTATCATATAATTAAAGTTGCAATGTTAGTAAGAAAATGTAAGGGGAAATCTTATAAGTGAAGCTTGAGGTAATAAAGGTATTCAATGAATTTGCTGTTACAAAATGAGAATTAAATGTATAAACTTAAGTTAAAATGGAAATTTTAAGTATTATAAATAGATGATTATAAACTTAAGTAAATAAAACGGAATGCAAATATAATGAATATTGTAATAAATGAAAAATGAAAATTGTAAGTAATGAAGGAATCACTCAATAAATGAAAGAAAAGAAATTAAACAACTAAAGCATGAAATAAATGTATAATAAGTTAATTTGGTTGTTGGTTTGAATTGTTATTGTTTGACTTATGGTTGGTTGGGCAAGAGAATTTGAAGTTGTTGGATGAATAAATAATCTATCGTTGTTCCATCTAAGACTGTTGAGTAAAGGATGCACTTGATAGTTATTTTCATTCCATACAATTTCAAGTTTTGAACCCGAACAACTATTTGTTTGTTGGATTAAATGGTTGCTTTGTCTTGTGTATGTATGTTGTTTGTAAAGCTGATGGTTGTTGTATTGATTGGTTGATTAATGGTTGAAACCGCTTAAATATTTCACTTTATATAAATTGTAACCCTTTGGATTATATAAGAAAATGCAGTATCTTGGAAATGTTTTGGAAATGTTTTTCCAAACTTTAATAATTTAAATATAAAGGATTAAATAGTTATAAATAGGATATCTTATTTAAAGTGATTAATTTTGTAAATTTAATTGTTTATAAGTAAAATATTTTGGATAAGATGTATTGTATTTAATTTTTCCCTTCTTTTCCTTTTCGAGGACGAAAAGTTTTGAGTAGGGGAGAGTGTAACGACCCGCGTAAATTCGATGTTTGAAATGAATTAAATTAATAGGATTTTATTTTAAAATTTAGAAAGAAATAAAAATCTTATTAATTTATATGAAAGAAAATATTGAAATTTTGATGTATCAAAGGTAATTAAAATTTGCAAATTAAATTATATATTGCAATTAATAGTAATAGTGGAAATTGTTGCAAGTATTGAATTTGTCAATGGAATAAAATATTGATTTACGGAAATTGAATATAAACGGAGGTAATAAAGTAATGCAAGAAAATAAATAATGTAATTAGTACAATCCCTTTTATTTGTAAACTATTGTAAGGTGTTAATTAATTGAAATATGAAAATTTGAAAATAGATTCAAAATTTATGTTAGATAAATGAATTGCAATAATTAAAGTTAGTAATTAATAGGTTAAAGGGAATACCAATTTATTCATAAATGAATATAAGTGAATGTAACAAAATAAATAGGAAACGCTAATTATTCATAAGTGATGGTTGATGATATAAACGTTACTAACTATTAATGTAGTAACGTAAGATGTAAATGTATTTTCAACGGAAATGTAACCTTATTTCTAGGTAGAAATTGCAGGTAGATTTATGAAATGGAGTTTATGAGATAAATAGAATTGAATGTTTCGTTAGTATGAGTTTAAGGGAATATGGGGTAAATTGATTAAATCAATAAAAGACAATAAATGCAATGATGATGGGTTAGTAATAAAAGTGAATAGGGAAATGATTGTATAGTAAAAATGGAATTCCAACTTGTTGGAATGGAGTAAATACACTTAGTAATAAATTTAGGATAGGAAAACGAAATGGAACTATTGAATTAGTTAATTCGTGTATATATATATATATATAGAATGGCGATTATTGGATTGTAAATAATAAAATTATTAATGGTGATCAAGAGTTGTGACCACAAGTTGTTATGAGTGATACATATATATTTAATTCAATTCAATTGATTTGGAAATCATTGCATTAAATATAAATTAAATGTTACGTTGAATAAGTTAAGGTGATAAATGGATAATAACGTAAATGTTCTTCATAGATATGATAATTTGAATCAATTGAAATTTATGGAATTTGAATATAACATTTTACTTCAATTGGAGATAAAGATGGAAATAGGTAATTGCATTAATTTGTAAGTAGAAATAAATCGTTAATGAGAACAAGTATTTAAGATTTACCACCTATTTAGTATATTAAGTTATAACGGAAAATCAATTGCAATAATTAACAATATATTTATTTCATTAATGATAATGACGTAATATTTGAAATATTAAATAGGATGAAATTCAAATGTATATAACGATAGAAATGTGAAATTTGGGGAATAGATTCAAAGTTATAAATGAGTTGTTAAAATAATACATAATAAGTGCAAATTGAATGAATCAATGGGAGCATAGATTTAAGTTTAGAAAACGATATTTTGGTTTAATTAAGTATTGCAAAATAAATGAAATTAACGTTTAAATATTTCGTTTATAGAGATTAAACTAGAATTCAAGGATATTAAAATAATAGATTTTGAACCCAACATGGAATCCTTCTACTTAAAATTTTTAGATGGAAAACATTTGATTATTTAATTGAATAGAGAAAAAGATTTATTTAGTATGTAATTTAATGCTTGTTGAAACCTGTAATTTTATAAACATGTTTGCTTGACTATAAATAAGGATTACAATGTTCACGTATTTATTTAATTGATTTCATCAATTAGGGTCTGTTTTGAAGTGGAAGATTAAAATTAATTGGAAATAAATTTATTAAAATCTTTCAATTGAAAAAGGAAAAGAAACAAAGTGCAATTAATAAAATTTATGTAAGAATGTTTTCATTATGAATGTACATTATTTGGAAATATAAGAATTGATTTAATATTGTATAAGTTGATCATTTTAGAATATAAGAATGTTTACATTATGAATTGTAAGTAACAAATAAGCATTTTAAGGAAAATAAAAGAATGTTGAGGAAATAAAGTGAACGTTTCCATTCTAAATATAAGGAAGTGGAGAAATTAACACTGCAATGGATAGACTTATCAGCTTTTAATTTACATCTAAATTTGTTTAGATCAATTTGGAAATTAATAAAATTGTGGATATATTTTGAAACGTAAACGAAACGTCTAGATTTACATTTGTAAATACGTTTAAAATAAAATGTAAATGCTAAGGAATTTATTTATTTCCTAAATCCATAACGTGTGTAATTAATATTATTTATCTTTTGGGACCACCTCCGTTTGCACGTTAAAATTCGTGCACACCTATTCTTTTGCGATCTATCTATAAATAAGCGGTGAAACCCTAGCCTCCGTCTTCATTCCTCTGTATAGTCTCTTCTTCAATGGCAATAGACAATTTCTAGATCCAGTTTCAATCCAAATAAAAGTCAAAATTCAAACTCCTCTAAAAATTCCAGAAAGATTATATGTTGGAGTTCTCAGAATACACAATCTACTGGTGGTGTTCGTTTTCCGTTTTGGGTTCGGTCTGGAAACATATTCGCATGCTCCTGTAGCCAAAGCGCGTGGAAGACGATAGTAACGTGGCGAGTATTTAATTAAGGTTTGTTTTGTTTTATAATTTATTTTGATTTTCAAATCGTTTAAATCGCATAACTTTTTCATACGACCTCGGATTCACGCGAAACTTTTTTGTTAGGATCGTAATTAAATTCCGGACAGTTTGGAACTAGTTTGGACCAATTCAGAGACCGTCGAATTTTGGGTTTAAAATCGGATTTAAATTCGATTTAAATTCAAAAGGT
This sequence comes from Allium cepa, assembly GCA_030765085.1. Lineage (NCBI taxonomy): Eukaryota > Viridiplantae > Streptophyta > Magnoliopsida > Asparagales > Amaryllidaceae > Allium > Allium cepa. The sequence goes on along the minus strand of CM060943.1, from coordinate 863,866,493 downwards.
GAGTGTTTTAACCCACTCACAACTTCTAAAAGTTTTTATGTTTGTTAAATTTATTTTAGATATGAGTAGAAATTTATTTATAACTGTTTGGCATGTTTTGTTCATCATATTTGCTAAATCGCGTTAGTTAATTTAACTGTTAATTTATTTTATTTATTGCATATTAATTGATAGTTAGAATTTATTTATTTGCATAGGAACTGCTAGTAAACAGTTATAAAATTTATTACTAAATATAAACTATTAGTTTAATAGTTGATTAAATTTATTTTTGAATATAATCGGCAGTTATTACCTGATATATATTATCAGATATATATTGATATTGAATTATTATTGGATGATGATTGTGATTTAGATGATGGATGATGTTGATGAATGGATGTTTTATTTTATATCATTAAACTGCAAGTTATCATGCATTTTTCGTTTCATTCGGGATTGTGATTTGAAATGATATACAATCGCAAAATTTTATTTTTAGATTGCGGATTGAAATGATAAATATCCGTATCATTTGACCATAGGATAGAAAATTTTATACAGGCACCGTGGTCTATATATAAATTATTTTAAAGTGATTTCTATGGTTTGGATGGGATACAGTTTATAAAAATTTGATTTTGATATTTTATAAAATATTATTCTTCGATATATATACATATGAAGTTAAAAATTTGAAAATTAAGTTGTGTATAAACCTGTTGAATAAAAATGAAAAATTGAGAAAATGGAATTTGGAAATTTATCTTATATGTTTAAGTTTGGAAATTTTAAGGTATGATATTTATAACTGGATTTTCCAAGATGAATTAAAAATGAAAATTCTAGTATAAAGTAAATTTGAGAAAATATTTAATTGCTAGAAATTGGAGTTTTATTTATGGAATTTATATGAATATTCAAGACTAAATAATAGAATATTAATTGTTGAAAGAAGAAAATCCAACTTTAGTTTTGAAATATTAATACTCCAAATGGATATATATATATATATAGAAATTGAAGGGGTTTTTGGAACTTGAAGTGATATTTAAATTATGGTTTAAACTTTAAATAAAGAAATATATTTGAAATGCCATGGAAATTATTTTTCTTTACAAAGTAACATTAAAGTTAAACCATTTATTTTACATTCGTTGAATATCCAAACCATTTAAGTTTTAGAAGTTATGGTTTTAAAATTTTGAATTTCGAAATATTATGCTTTAAAAATATATTTCAAATATTTGGTTTCCAGATATTTTAAATTTTAAACCAGCATGATTTTGGAAAAGAATTATATTTGAGATAAAATGATATCATATTGTTTTGTGTTTAAATTGATATCGTATTCATAGTTTTGAAATGGAAAATTTTATTCTGGTTTTAAAGTATAAACTATTTTTAAATGACCGCGGTGTTATAATAATGATGGGTTGGCAAAGAGACTGGGATCGGATATGGACATACTCTCTGTCGATATCGAAAACCACTTTGACTAACCGTGTACGCGGTGAAGATTCCAGAATGAAGTAGGTGGTGGTGACGTTTTCCTGTAAGGTAAATACGTGGACCCGACTCCCGTGAGTTGGCATAAGGTGGCTAAAACAGGAGTGTTTCTCGGGCCAATGAGGTCATACCTCTGATCGGACGCTCCTCTTCGATATTATACTTTGACTTTGGATTGATTCAGTGGCCACTTCTATTTTTGATTTTGGGGGAGTTTGTACGAGGTGGGCGGTAACTGCGGCTCAGTTACGCGTTTCCACCAGCCCGGATAGCAATTGGTATATCTACCCTGGCATTGCCTAGTTGTGCCGTGTCACCTACCATACCGACCCTTTACTATGAGTTTTGTTTTGTACCATACCTATGGAGTGCCCTCTGACGACGTCCAGTACGGGGGAGATTACGGTACTGTATAGACTATGGGAATATATTCTGTGTTAAGGGCTATATGGGTAACCCCTTAACGCTATTAAAAAGTAAGTTTATTTTACAATTAGACACTATTAGAATAGCGCAATATACTACATAGTAAATAGTTTAACGGATCCTTAGGAGATGTAAATCCCGAGCATCTCTTGAGTTACTGCACTCATATTTACTCCTGTTGATTTAACTCACATAAGATCTTTTGGTTCTGACTCGAGTGTTTTGTCTTTTTAATTCACTCGGGTCAGTCCGAGCGTTTCAGGATTTGAGGATTTAGCTCTGGAGGACGAAGACGAAGATTTGTATTACTAGTATCTACTATATTATTCCACTACACCATTTAATTCCGCTGCATTGTTATTGGTATGTGTAACTCTGATATGTAGTATATAAATGTTTTGTAAACAGATTTATAAACTATACATTTTATTATTATATTTTATCCTTCCGCTGCGAGATTCTGTTTTCTTTTATTTCTTTCTCGTTTTTCTTATTTACCCCATAACAATCCGCCCTTTCATATGGTTGAACTGGCACGTGTGTCAGTTTAAATCGTGCGAAAAGGCGGGACGTTACAAATTCAATTTAAACTATATATTTTTAAAATTGAACAAATTTACTTTTAAATTAAATTTCACACATTCTATTAATTTCAGTCATCATTATAAATTTTATAAGCCTTCAAATTATTTTAAACAGGCTTAGAATCCCAGATTCAGAAATCTACCAAATTTTCAATTATTAAATTCAGCATTTAAACTATATAATTCAATGATTTAATTATCAAGAAAATATTATCATCATTAACTTTGAAATATTTAAAATCAATTAATAATTCCAATTTAAATTGTTGGAAATTCCGGGTCGTCACATTCCTCCCCCTTAAAAGAATTTCGTCCCCGAAATTACTAGTTAGGAAGAATGGCTCAATACCCGTTTACTTTTCTTTCAAAATCAACAGTTCAACATCCTATCAATTTATTTTTTATAAAAGACCTCTTTTCATTCTTATTACTTCCCAAACTTTTCCACAGTTTCAGGCAATCCCCTTTTACACAATCGTTCAAATTTCAATTAAAAACCAAATTTTGAATTTTCTCAAAAAATTTCTAACTCTCTAAATTCCCGAAAATTTTTGCCAGCATCTCCTTTGCGCGGCTAGCTCGGTACAACTACAAAAGGCCTCTACGGGCTCCCAAATACCAAAAAAACAACAAAAGCCAAGTGGCTACATCAAAAACCCAATCCAATTTCATCTAGAAATATAAATACGTACCTTTTTGTCGGGCAATACAAACTTATCTTTTGGAACCAAATCTAAATTTCTTTTCCTTTTAATACCTGCATATCTTGTTTAGCAACGATATTCAATCAAAACATTACAAATCATTTTATACATTCTTTTATAGGTTTTCATATTCACTTCCATTCAAATTCATTTTTTTCCCGTTTTCATATGAATTCAACTTATTTTAATTTGAATATTAAATTTTATTTTCGATTTATAACTGAGTCTTATTAGTTACATCTACTAATCTATTTCAGTTTCATATTTGAAATCATTTAATTTCTTAACAAAAGTTTTTCTCAAAAATTTCCAAAAATTTTCTAACTTCCAAAATTTTCGAAATTTTTTGACAGAGTCTCCTTTGTACGGAGGAGCTTTTGCAATTTGACAAGAGATATAAATATATATACATCGACCCACCCGGTCGAAAAAAGCCAAAAACAGTTCATATTTCCTATTTGTATGGCATAGGCGTACCTTATTTAGCATTTTAAGCAAGCAGATTATTAATTTTAGCAATTAGCAATCAAATCCAGCCAAACGGCCTCCCGATACCTGTACTTACTCAATTTAAACATGTAAGTGTCATATAAGAAAATTTATTAGCATTCCACTTACTTTCAATAGCTAGAGATAAGCATTACATAAACAACAAGCACCAAACGCTTTCCATAAGCGATTTATATGATTCTAAAATTTATTCAATTTTTTTTCAACAAATTAATAAACCGTTTCCTTCAATTTCTAATGGTTTACAACTCAGTTGCTTACATTCAATTTATTTAAATCCAAACAAGCTCATGTTCCATTTCAACTGATTCAAAATCAATTTTATTCGCTTCTATTAGTTTATAGAATCTCTTTACCTTCATTTACATCAAACGACAACTATATTTTTTATATGCAAATTTGGCGACATTCGCTTAATAGTGTAGTCGTTTTAATTTATAACTACTACAAGTCAATTCCAACTCATCCTGTATCTAATTCCATTTCATTACTAATTTATTCACCAACCATTCATTGCATTTTATTTAATTTCTGCCTTGGATTCATTCAAAACAATTTATTAAACTTGGCCCATTCAATACTTATAACTTAACACTCATTTTCATATTAATTTAACCCATACTTTCACCTTTGCTCGAAGCTAACTTCCTTTCTCGCTCAAAACCAAGCTTTTATTAAAGAAATTTTACTTCAAATTAATTCTCCCATAACTTAAGTCCATTCTGATAACCCATTTCCAATCACATCTTTGATGTAGTTATTTTTTTTATTAGCTCAGACTTGATTCACTTATTATTTAACTCACTTATCCCATTTTAACTTCTTAATTTACCCACTTAATTCATTATCGAAATGATTTTATTAATACAAGGCCATTCTCAATTATTTCTACTCACCTGGGTTTTGTTTGCAACCCAAACCATTCTATTATAATCCACTTTCATTTCATTCGACAACACTTCCATTATATCAAATTTACTTGCAAATTATGTTAAATATTATTCAAATCATTTGAATTTTATTTGCAATTCAAACCATCACTTTTTCAATCCAACTCTATTTGATTTTTTTTATTTTACAACATCTCCTCTTATTTAATTCATTATCAAATCTAAGTCGAATTCTATATAAAATTCAAATTCATTTCTAAACCCATTATCAAATTACAATCCATTTTATTTAACAGGGTTAAATTTCATTAACATACTCTACCAAATAATTATTTAGCTAATTAGCTTACTTCCAATTTTTAAATCGATATTTGATTTTATAACAAAACCACCTCATTAAATTTTTCTGAGTCAAATTTTATTTTATGATTCCAGTTTGGATTTCTTTTGATTTTCCAAAATCCCAACACCTTTATTTCAAAATTTTAGAAAAGCTTTTAAAGTCACATAATACTATGAAAATAATTCTTTATAGAATTTTTTTTAACTCGATGTCTCAACCAGTCCATCCTTGTTCTCACAGAAATTTAGTCATACGTTGATCAGGCGTAGGACTGAAAATCTATAAGTACTTGGTAGACCCGTATTCAACACCTAGTAAAAACATTTAAAAAATAATTTTATTAAAAATATCGCAAACAGTTTTTGAAAATAGAGGAAATATCTTGGTGAGAATGCTCTGGAAATCATCACCCCCATCCATGGTCACAGTTACATACCCGGGTTACGTTGTAGTCATAACAAAAGTCCATGTAACTACAGGCTCTCCGCGGCCTCTCAATTACGCCATGGATTCCACACAACAAATAACAGTTACATCCAGGGTTACGTTGCCGTCACAGCAAAAGTCCATGCAACTGCAGGCTCTCCACGGCCTCTGATTTTCGCTATCGAAATGAAACTTCTCCACTCCTACATAGGTCGCAGTCTGCCGATATAAATCAAACACAGACTGTTGGCTCTCAGCGGCACACACGACTTTCGCTATGTTATACCATAGGTCGCAATCTACCAATATAAAATCAAACGTAGACTGTTGGCTCTCAGCGGCAAACATGACTTCCACTATGTTATACACTACTCATAATCCTCAGGAACTAGTTTTGTCCGAACTCCTCACAGGATCAACTTAAGAATCCCCCCTTGGGGCTCAAGGAAGCACCACCAGTGGCACTCCTGAGAAGTCCATTTCAAGGGAGCCCCTTTTTCCCCAGATCCATCATCAAAACACTTTATACTATACATATAGTATCTTCAAATCATACACCTAGTATGAATTTCATATAAGGCTCCTTTACACAAAAGTCGATTATTCCAAAATCGATAATTCTCAAACTAGGCTTTCCAAATTCCAATATTTGATTTTACCCAAAAATCAAAAGCCTTTCCAAATCCAAAGGTTCTCAAAACCTTTTCCAAAATCCTCATAAGATCCTTTATATATATATATATATATATATTCAAATATATATAACTTTCAAAAATTTGGATCATTTCAATCTCGTATAAAACTCCCTGTTAACGCTTAAATTTGAACGCTAACACCCCGGTGTGTGAAGTATAGTTGTGAAAGCACCACCCGATAGATCGGGAAAGAATTATAAGCAAGTAATAGCGGAAAAGCAGTAAACAACAGCAATTTTATAGTGGTTCGGCTTATGGGTATAGCCTACGTCCACTTTAAGTACTTTTATTGATGATCACGTTACAAGTTGATACAAATCTTCTCAAGTACAACACATTTTGAATTACAAAAGACTTAGAACAAGTAACTCAAACTTCGATGTTGACAAAAATCTTCAAATCCATGGTGGATGTAGATGATTTCTTCATGAAGTTCTTTTAGACGTTCTTTGAATCTCAAAAAGCTTTAAGTGTTGAAGTAGTCTGGAATTCGGCAGAGAAATGGTGCTTGAAATTGATTGACCAAAAGTCCTTTGGACGTTGGAGGTGGCTACGTATTTATAGGCAGGCCTGGACATGAATTCTGCGTACAAGTCATGAGTCGCAACCGACTCAAGCTGAGTCGTCCCCGTGTCAAGTTAGGTCGTGGCTGAGTCAGGTTGAGTTGTGACCGACTCATCTGTAGGTTGAGTCTTGAGTCGCTGGCGAGTCAACCCTTACTAGGACATGCATTGTTGTAACGGAATACGACTCAGTGGCTTTGAGTCGCGGACGAGTCATCCCGGGTTATGAGTCGTCAATCATCTTGAGTCGTTTCTTATGATGAGTCGTGGATCTGTTGAGTCGCTGAGGCCATCCCTTTCAATGAGTCGTTAATGCTTTAACCCGTTAGGCTCCTTAAGTCGTGAGTCGATAGTCTTGATGAGTCGGCAACTTACTGAGTCGGCTTTCTTTATGAACCGTTAACCCTTTGAGCTGTCAGCTGACTGAGTCGCTATCAAATGAGTCGGTACCTTCCTTAAGTAGATGAGTCGGTAATCTACTGAGTCGCTGCCAGCTTTGAGTCGTTGGTCTATTGAGTTGCTTATCTCTATGAGTCGTGAGTCCTTCTTGAGTAGGTGAGTCGCTATCAGTTGAGTCGGTGCTTTCCTAGACCGTTCAACCGTAGCCATTGTTAGGTCGCAACATGTTTTAGGTCGTAGGTCGTTCATTTCCTTAAGTCGTGCCATCCTTAACTCGTAGATCTTATCTTGTGGGCTCTTTAACTCGTTGGTGAAACGGGATTAACACTTGCCCCTCGAAGCACACGTCTTAAGCCATAAGTCGTGCGCTTCGACTCATCATAACCCGTGCCGATTCAAGTTCCAGTGTCTCCAGGTATAAAAACGCTTGAGTCGTTTCTCCTCTCCCACTTCTTATCTCGCAGCCGCATCCGCCATTAGAGACTCTCCAACCTCTCAAAAGCAAATCTGAGCTTACTGATCGTTAATTCATCCTTTCCTCCACATCGCGTAAGTCATTTTGAACTTCAATCCAACCACGACCATCGCTAAGGCATAAATTTTTGCTTCCTGTTCCCAAATCACCGCCGTATGTCGTACTCGGGCTTTGAATTGAGTTGTGAACGATTCTGACCATTGTTGGCTACGTTGTTGTTGTGATCCTTTAGATTATAACATTGCGCTTGATTCGCCGTACACTTGAAGCGATTCGAATTGGCTTTTGGGTGCTTTCTGGTGATGTGAGGAGAAGATGATGAATTACAATATCTCGATTTGACCGGCCCGTGGGTTCGGAGTAGATGAGGAAGTTCTTAACGGGTTAACGGGTTAGAAAGGAGTTGACTGGTTGAGGAAATGACTTAGGATCTCACGACTTAGTTGGTTTTGCTTTTCGGCCACTGATTCTGAAATACCTTGCAATCACAACCGTACACGACTTAATGCTTTTAGCCATAAACCACAAACGACTCAAGCTATAAGTCGTGAACGACTTAAGCCATAGGCCGTGAATGATTCAAACCATGAGCTGTGAACGACTCAGTACTTGCTACTTTCCCGTGACTTATCCTTTAAACCGTGCACGACTTAAACCATAAGCCGTGTACGACTCAGTGGCTTCCATGCGACCTAGTAGCCTTTACTATCGACTTTAATCCGACTTAGCAAATTTTACGACAAAATCCATGAGTCGTAACCGGGTTAGAACTTAGAAGGTTTCTTATTGCTTTGATCTGGAGCCTTCCTCCTGTTCTTTGACTTACGACTCATAGTACTGCCGACTTATAACATCAGTGGTTTAGAGTTGGAGTAACCTAACTTAACTCGCCTCACTTTCCTTAGGTCGTAGTCGAGTCACCTAAATAGCCAACGACTTAGCTTAACCCGTACAAAGAATCCTTGAGTCGTTTACGACTTAGTACTTGTAAATTTTGTTTGAACTTCGAATTATTGCATGGACTCTGAACTGCTATACTGCTGCACTCTTTTACAGATTACTTCAACTTGTAAGCTAATAATCTGTTAATACAACATTCACAGAAAACTGGGACGAATATACTGTCATTGATTGTCCACATCGAACGACAGATTAGTTAATGATAGATGATTAACTTAAATAAATCGTGTGAACGAAGTGCTACCGATTTCAAGTGGAATATTAAAGCAGCACTGGATTAGTCAATTGAAACTGACCAGCCCGCATTAATATTATGCTTGAGCTTTAAATAACAAGTTCCGAAATTACCATAGTCAATCAATCGTCAACCAGTTTAATTCCAGTTATCTTTACTTGTTATTATTTTATTTTTATTAGCTTTGCACAACACTTCACACTTTTTAGGAAACGTGCACCTTCGCATTTGAACATCCAGTTGCTTGTGTAGAATGACCTCTCATCAAGAAGAGCCGATGGGTCAGGCTGAAGATGTCTTTCCAGTAGCCATCCCTATAGACAACCCTCCGGAGAGAACACCCACAACTTTGAATCAGCGGGTGTTTAACCAACTGCGCATCCAGTTTGGCATTGATGATGCTGACACCTTATTTCCGGGGCCAAATGACACTGCTGACAATCCTCCCTACGGCTTTGTTGCAGTCAATCGCCAAATGTGCTTAAGTGGGGCGATTCCTCCTTTTAACGACTTTCTCCAACAGTTTCTGCTTCGGTTGTCTATCTCTCCATTCCAATTACACCCCAATGGCTGCGCCATTTTGATGGGGTTATGTGTTCTATTCAGGAGAGTTTTGGATCGGTTACCAAGCTTCGAGGAGATCTGCTATTTTTGCTCATTCACGAAAACTAAAGACCATCCCTCCATCGTGGTTGTAAGAAGCGCTCGAAATCGCAAACTTATTACTGATCTCTCCGAAAGCGCTCACGGATTTTTGAATCAGTTTTTCTTCGTTCGCTGCCCTCCAGGGTTTTATGCCATCTGGAGAGTGGGAAGTAAGATTTCCTGTCTCTACTTTTTCCGTTTTGAAACTTTCTCGAGATCTGAACTCTCAGCTGCTAATTTCATTCTTTTCCTGTTTTTAGCACTTCCACCCCCTGCTAGGGACCCAAGTCTCAAGCAAATTTTTGAAAGATTAAATGCCGTGCCGGTAGAAGAGAGGAGCATAAAGTTTCTGCTAAACGATGAACTTTTACATCAATACGGACTCCTCCATCTTTCTCGCTTTACTCGGCCTCGTGAAGCTCCAACGGAGGTGCCTGACTCTCCGGTGAAAACTCCTGATCTTCCGATCTCCACTAAAGAGCACATACGAGGAGAAATTTCTGCAGAAACCTTATTAGTAAAGTGCTCTACTCCCAGAGACGATACGGGACCCTCCGAAAAGCCCGCACTTGCTCCCATTATTGAAGAAGAAGAGGAGCCCCTTTCCCAAACCAGGGAGAGTGCTGACAAAGGAGATGATGGAGGGAATCAGGTTGGGCATGCCGGTGATGACGTCTTTGGGGATTTAAGTGACATAATTATTACTTCCCAAGAGCTCTTTAAAGAAGACCCTGCTCATGGTAAAGCTATACCTCCGACGATTGAAGCAACATCTTTACTCTTTTGCTTGACTATGGAATTAAACTCCCTTCGTATAAGTTTTTACGCTTTGTCGTTCGAAGAAATCACTTTTCTCTTTTGCTTATGTGCATATTTCACCAAGTGGATTCCTCTATGTGGTAAAGCGGACCTCTGAAGGGTACTTTAACTTCTTTTCTTTTTACAATCATTTTCCATTTGAAAGTTAAAGTACGCTTTTTGATGAGGAATTTTTTTTTATACAAAATTGTACCTCTGAGGAGGGATTTTTCACGTTTCAACACTTGGAAGTTTTATTTCAATCTCGGTGAAACGTGTACCCCCAAAGAGTTGTGCCTTCGAAGAAAGCCTTTTCACGTTTCAACACTTGGAAGTTTTATTTCAATCTCGGTGAAACGTGTGCTTTCAAGAAGGTCTTTGTTTTTGCATTTCAACTTTGGTGAAGTGAAATTCCGAAGAGCGGTTGTTACACTTCAACTCCTGGCGAAATGTGCCTCCGAAGAGGGCTTTTATTTTGTTTACATTTCAACTCTGGTGAAGTGAAATTCCGAAAAGCGGTCACAACACTTCAACTCCTGGTGAAATGGGCCTCCGAAGAGGGCTTTTATTTTGTTTGCATTTCAACTCTGGTGAAGTGAAATTCCGAAGAGCGGTCACAACACTTCAACTCCTGGTGAAATGGGCCTCCGAAGAGGGCTTTTATTTTGTTTGCATTTCAACTCTGGTGAAGTGAAATTCCGAAGAGCGGTTGTTACACTTCAACTCCTGGTGAAATGTGCCTCAGAGAGGGTTTTCATCGCCTGGAAGTTACTCTCTCATGGTTGGAGGGTCATGACTTCTCCAATATTTTTTGTTGAGTAGAGAACTTTCTTTTTTGTGGCGTATGACCCATTAGAGGTCTTTTTTTCCTCCGAAGAGTTGCGCCTCCGAAGAGGACTTGTGCCGCTGATGATAGCTTTGGTTGCTCCTCTGTTCACTTGCTTATGCCTTTTCAGCGATCCTCTTTTCTCTCTCTTTTTTTTTTTCTTTCAAGTCTTTATTCCCCTTTTCTCACAAGTGGCTTGTTTAATCCAAGGAAGTGTACTTTATTGCCAGGCAAGTTCGTGAGAACGGGCACTAGCTTCCTAATTGGATGTTTGTTTGTTCAAACAATCTCAATTTATCAGCAAGGGCTCGTTTCTATCGAAATCATTAGCCGTTCAATTGAAGTATTTCCTATCTAGGATTTGAATTCGGGGTCTTTGTGACTTGAAATTTGTTTGTTGAATGATGGTGAGAATCGCTCGGTTTTATTATGCGCAAGTTTTATTTCCATTGTCTGCAAAAATTTAAATCGACATTTCAGCAATACATTTTATGTATTTTTATATCGAAAACAAAGCAAACATATAATAGTAATAAGGAACACAAGATTTATAGTGGTTCGGCCATGAAATTGGGCCTACATCCACTTTATACTCTTTCATTATTTACTTGCATCAGTTTCACAGTTGCTTTCAATTACAGGAATCATACATTCATAATTCTTTTTACAATGTTTCAACAAAATTTTCAAGTAAAGTATGGACGCAAGTGGTTGCTGTTCCATGCCCTTGGAATTTGATCTCCATCAACAGTGGTGAGCTTGAATGTGCCGTCGAGAAGCTTCTGACCTATTACATATGGTCCTTCCCAATTTGGCCCAAACACACCTGTCGCGGTCATAATTCTTTTCAGAACTAGATCTCCAATTTCAAAGCTGCGTTGACGAACTTTGGAATTGAAATGTCTGGCTATCCTTTGCTGATGAGCTGCAACTCTGAGGTTAGCTTCATCTCTTTTTTCATCAAGGAGATCCAGCGCTTCCAGTTGTAGCTTTTCATTCTCTGCTTGATTGAAATGGATTCTTCTGTGTGAAGGGACCTCTGTTTCAACCGGGATCATTGCTTCTGATCCGTATGCTAACGAAAAAGGAGTATGCCCAGTTGCAGTTTTGTGAGTAGTTCTGTATGCCCATAGTGCAAGTGGTAGTTTATCGACCCAACCACCTTTTGCTCTTTCGAGTTGCTTTTTGATGGTTGTTTTGATGATCTTGTTCACTGCTTCCACTTGCCCGTTTGCCTGCGGATGAGCTACTGCCGAAAAGCTTTTCTGGATTTTGAATCGCTTGCAAAAATCCTGGAATTCCTCGCTTTCAAACTGAGTACCATTGTCTGTGATTATTTTCTGAGGCACACCGTATCTGCAAATGATATTCTTGGTCACGAAGCTTATCACTTTCTTAGAAGTGATAGTAGCCAATGGTTCAGCTTCAGCCCACTTAGTAAAATAATCAACTGCAACAATAGCATATTTAATCCCTGATTTAGCAGTTGGTAGCGGCCCAATGAGATCCATTCCCCAAATTGCAAATGGCTATGGACTGACCATCTGTGTGAGTTCGGTAGAAGGTGCTCTAGGAATTTTGGCATATCTTTGGCACTTGTCACATTTTCGGGAGTAATCTGCGGCATCCCGGTTAATTTCGGGCCAAAAATATCCGTATCGGAGAATTTTCTTTGCTAATGTTTGACCACCTGAATGATCACCACATTCTCCTCCATGCACTTCCGCTAGGATTGTTTTGGACTCTTCCCGGGATACACATCGAAGCAATGGCATTGAGAATCCCCGTCTGTACAATCGGCCATCCTGAATTACATAGCGAGAGGCCTTCCTTAGTAGCTTTCGTCTTTCTATCGAGTTTTCCGGCTGAGAACCTCTGAGTAGGTAATCCAGTATTGGAGCCATCCATGACTCTTGTTCTTGAGACACATTCATAATCCAGTCTATATCCATCTCGTCTATACTTGGCGCTGAAAGGACTTCTACAGGGACCAATCCCAATAGTTGAGCTTCACCAGAACTTGAATATTTTGCGAGGGAATCGGCCTTCATATTCTTTTCCCGAGGAATGTGGCTTATTGAATAGTGATCGAGTTCACATAGGAGTTCCCAAGCCTTTGACAAGTAGGAAGGCAAATTTCCACCTTTTGTTTGAAATTCTTTCTTGACTTGGCATACAATAAGCTGAGAATCACTGAAAATTTGTAATGCTCGAATGTTCAGCTCTTTAGCGATTTTCAGACCTGCAATAAGAGCTTCATATTCTGCTTCATTGTTTGTTGAAGGAAATTCCAGTCTTAGTGCATAACATAATGATCGACCTTCAGGAGTTTCAAGTACCACTCCGGCTCCAGAACAGTAGTCATCTCTTGCGCCATCAACATACATCTTCCACTGGATTGGAGAATCATTGACCGCTTTTTCCTCACCATTATCTTTCTCTGTGAATTCTGCAATGAAATCAGCTAAAGCTTGTCCGTTGATTGCTTTTCCGGGGTGATAGGTGATGTCATATTGACTAAGTTCAATGTTCCATTTTAGAAGACGACCCGAAGTTTCAGGGCGAAATAGGACTTGCTTTAGAGGCTGATCAGTGAGTACTTTGATAGGATGAGCTTGGAAATATTGCCTCAGTTTCCTCGATGCAACTAGTAGGCAATAGGCGAGTTTTTCCAACTTGGAGTAATTCAGCTCTGCCCCAGTGAGTCTTTTGCTGATATAGTAAACTGGATGTTGAATCCTTTTGTCTTCCCGTATCAGCGCTGCACTTAGAGCATGAGATGATACTGCCAAGTATATAAGAAGATCCTCACCATTGCCTGGTCTAGAAAGTATCGGAGGCGTTTCCATATGACGGATCAACTCTTCAAAGGCTTTTTGGCATTCGGGAGTCCATTCAAAGTTCTTCTTTCCTTTTTTCAGGGCATCGAAGAATGGGATGCATTTATCAGTAGCTTTGGAAATGAACCGACTCAAAGCGGCGACCTTTCCGTTGAGACTTTGCAATTCCTTCTTCGTTCTAGGAGCTTTAACTTCTTTTAAGGCGGTAATTTGAGCTGGACTGGCCTCAATGCCCCTAGCACTGACGATAAAACCTAAGTACTTTCCGGATTCGACCCCAAATGTACATTTCAGAGGGTTAAGTTTCATTCTGTATTTCCGGAGGACTGCGAACATTTCTGCTAAGTGTTCAATGTGATCCACTGTTTTCCTGGACTTCACTAACATGTCGTCGACGTAGACTTCCATAGTTTTGCCCAATTGCGGTTTGAACATAGCATTAACAAGTCTTTGGTAGGTTGCCCCTGCGTTTTTCAATCCGAAGGGCATAACTCTGTAGCAATAAAGTCCAACATCTGTGATAAAGCTTGTATCCTCCTGATCCGGCTCATGCATCATGATTTGGTTATAACCGGAGTAGGCATCCATGAAGGATAACAATTCATGTCCCGCAGTTCCGTCTACCAGTTGATCGATCCTGGGTAATGGGAAGCAATCTTTGGGGCAAGCCTTGTTTAGATCAGAAAAATCGATGCATACTCTCCATTTTCCATTAGCTTTCTTGACCAACACAGGATTTGAAACCCAATTCGGATACGTAGATTCTTTGATGAAGTTATTTTCCATGAGTCGATCAACTTCTTCTTTTAATGCTGCTGACCTTTCTGGACCTTGGGTTCTTCTTTTCTGTTTAACTGGCGTAAACTTTGGGTCAATATTCAGAGCGTGTACTGCAACTTCTGGGGATATCCCACACATATCGGCATGAGTCCAAGCAAAGACATCCAGATTTGCTTTCAGGAAAGATATTAAGACATTCTGAATTGACACATTAAGCTGCGAACCCACATTCAACACCTTATTTGGGTCCTTCGGGTCAACAGGTACCGGAATTGTCGTTTCCACCGGTACTACTCTATTCTCCCCTGTACTGGCTTTTCTGGGATCCATTTCTTTCCGTGCCCCGCTGTGTTCGCCAGTGCAGGGTCCGCTCTGTAATTGCTACAAAGCTGGTTCCTTGATGCGGACTGGAGTTGCCGCATCCTTTCCCATTTCTCTTTTTCTTGACTCTCGCAGCTCTGTCCAATAACATTCTCGCGCAGCATTTTGATCCCCTTTTATAACTCCTACTCCATTGTTAGTAGGAAATTTAATAGTGAGGCACCACGGGGCTAGGACAGCTTTGAATGCTGCGAGTGTTGGACGGCCAAGAAAAGCATTATAAGCAGAATATTCATCGACGATCACAAAGGTTTGCTTTCGGACCACTTTCCTTTCTCCTTCCCCAAGTTCTACAAACAGATCGATGGTTCCTACTGGTTGCTTTGGCTCCCCAGTGAAGCCAACGATTTTCTGTGATGAGGCTTGCACATCAATCATAGGGATTTTCATCTGGTCAAATGTCTTCTTGAAGAGAATATTACATGACGCTCCGCAGTCAATGAGGACTCTTCTGACAATGGCTGGTCCAATACCAGCCGAGATGACCAAGGGATCTAAAGTAGGAGCTTCAATACCTGTAGAATCTCTGGCTCTGAAAATAATATCATCACTGAAAGTTTTCTGTTGTTTAAGGGGCGTAGTGTCTTCTAGAACAAAGACGTTTTCTTCGGCTGGAGCATATTTCAAAGCCCTGGAATATCTCTCCATCTCACCCCAACTTTTACCAGCTGGGTGAGGTCCTCCTGAAATGACATTGATAACGGGCCTTCCAGATTCATGCCCCGTAGCTTTCTCTCCTGCCCCAGGCTGATGAACAGGGGCCCGCTGCCCCTGACTCGACGATGCAGGATTGTTGCTATTCTTTTTTACGAATTGCTGCAACTTGTTTTCTCTTAGCAACTCTTCAATCAGATTTTTCAGCTGGCGGCATTCATCAGTTTCATGACCTGGTTGATTGTGGAAGCGGCAGAATTTCCCACTTTGTATGGCTTTTCTCCCAGTTCTCAAAGGGATAGGTTTAGGGAAATCGACGGAATCTTTAGTGGCGAGGTAGATGTGCTCCGGTGTATGTGATAATGGAGTATATTCTGATGGCTTGAAGGATCGGGGCTTCTTCAGATTACCCTGTTTCTTCCCATTACTATTCTCCCTTTTTTGCCCCACCGATTCATTCTTGCGTGGAGCGACAGTGTTGTCTTCTGCTTTTTCCAACACTGTCTTTACTGGTAAAGGACGGCTTTCCAAGCGAATGAATTCGTCTGCTTTTTTGTAGAACTTTTCGAGAGAGGTTGGCTCCTTCATATTTAACCATTTCCCAAATTCGCTTGACTTATCGATAGCCCTCATCAGATAAGTCAATATCATTCGTGGTTCAGCATTGTCCACCTCAGCCAGTGCTATATTGAAGCGGTTCAAGAAGGATCTGATAGACTCACCAGGATTCTGCTCTAAACTCGATAGTGACATAATATCCTTGGCCTTCGAAGCATATAGTCTAAACTGCTCCTTGAATTTTCTGGTCAAGTCTGAAAACTGATCGATAGATCGGACTGGTAACTTGGTGAACCACAGTAAAGCCACGCCTTCCAGGTATACGGGGAAATATCGGCACTTTATTTCGTCGGAGGCCCTGGCACCTGTCATGTGCCAGTCATATTTATACAGGAACTCATTCGGATCACTCGTCCCTTTGTAAGCTGGAATAGTCGGAGGGACAAACTTCCTTGGAAATTCCGCCTTCAAGATTTTTTCAGTAAACGGAGTTTTACTGGGAGCGAAACCCCATTCCTTCTCATCTTCAACCCTTTGCATACTTTCTTTCATGATCTGCCGGACCATTCCAGAAAGATATTCCTCATCATGCCGAGTTCTAGATCCACCGGCGTCAGGTACTGCCTGCTCAAAGGGACTAGTAGGCCTTTCAGGAGCATTCCTTTCATTAACATCATGAATGTTGCCAGCATAGTTCCTTTCATTACCAGCCGGTTGATTGTTTGCCCCAAGTAAGTCGTTCAACTTATTCAGAATCAGAGCATTCTGGGCACTTTGAGCCTCTAGTTGTGCATTTTGGGCGTTTATCTGCTGGTTTAGCCCTAGAATCACAGCATCCAATTTCGCTTTTGTAACTCCAACAGACGGAGTGGGTAGATTAGGCACAGGGGAAGCGGAGGTTCCCTCTTGAATGTTCCCAGATTTGATAGATCTACTTTTCCTTCCAGGAGCCATAATCTCAGATATACTTCTGGTTTTTAAGGAAATTCTTTCTTCAAATCTCTGCGAAGCAATGATGACAGCTGTCCTGAGTTCAATTCTCAGTGAAAGCACCAAAAATGTTAACGCTTAAATTTGAACGCTAACACCCCGGTGTGTGAAGTATAGTTGTGAAAGCACCACCCGATAGATCGGGAAAGAATTATAAGCAAGTAATAGCGGAAAAGCAGTAAACAACAGCAATTTTATAGTGGTTCGGCTTATGGGTATAGCCTACGTCCACTTTAAGTACTTTTATTGATGATCACGTTACAAGTTGATACGAATCTTCTCAAGTACAACACATTTTGAATTACAAAAGACTTAGAACAAGTAACTCAAACTTCGATGTTGACAAAAATCTTCAAATCCATGGTGGATGTAGATGATTTCTTCATGAAGTTCTTTTAGACGTTCTTTGAATCTCAAAAAGCTTTAAGTGTTGAAGTAGTCTGGAATTCGGCAGAGAAATGGTGCTTGAAATTGATTGACCAAAAGTCCTTTGGACGTTGGAGGTGGCTACGTATTTATAGGCAGGCCTGGACATGAATTCTGCGTACAAGTCATGAGTCGCAACCGACTCAAGCTGAGTCGTCCCCGTGTCAAGTTAGGTCGTGGCTGAGTCAGGTTGAGTTGTGACCGACTCATCTGTAGGTTGAGTCTTGAGTCGCTGGCGAGTCAACCCTTACTAGGACATGCATTGTTGTAACGGAATACGACTCAGTGGCTTTGAGTCGCGGACGAGTCATCCCGGGTTATGAGTCGTCAATCATCTTGAGTCGTTTCTTATGATGAGTCGTGGATCTGTTGAGTCGCTGAGGCCATCCCTTTCAATGAGTCGTTAATGCTTTAACCCGTTAGGCTCCTTAAGTCGTGAGTCGATAGTCTTGATGAGTCGGCAACTTACTGAGTCGGCTTTCTTTATGAACCGTTAACCCTTTGAGCTGTCAGCTGACTGAGTCGCTATCAAATGAGTCGGTACCTTCCTTAAGTAGATGAGTCGGTAATCTACTGAGTCGCTGCCAGCTTTGAGTCGTTGGTCTATTGAGTTGCTTATCTCTATGAGTCGTGAGTCCTTCTTGAGTAGGTGAGTCGCTATCAGTTGAGTCGGTGCTTTCCTAGACCGTTCAACCGTAGCCATTGTTAGGTCGCAACATGTTTTAGGTCGTAGGTCGTTCATTTCCTTAAGTCGTGCCATCCTTAACTCGTAGATCTTATCTTGTGGGCTCTTTAACTCGTTGGTGAAACGGGATTAACACTCCCTTTTATACTTCAAACATGTTCAAAAATCCTTTTCTTCCAGCAATAGATTCAACCATGGAAGATTTGTCTTATATAACAAAGATATATAACCTTGTTTGTCCAAAATCAAATATTCAAATTTGATTTCTATTCACATTTCCTTTAATTCCCATTGAATTGTCACTTCAATTCTTACCTCAGTTGGGTATTTAAACTAATTAACAGTTTGAACTCCGACCAGTTTTAGAAAATAGCTTGAAAGTTCTAAAAATAAATAAGTAGTGGAAAAATAATTAATAGTTTGTAAAATAGCTATAAACTAGGTAACTAACTGTAAAATAGTTAAGAAATAGTTGAATAGTTTCAGGAATTTTAAATAATTGCAAAATAGTTGTAAAATAGAAATTAGTTTGCGTAATAGTTGAAAAATAGTAATTAGTTTAGGAAACAGTTGAAAAATGGTTAAATATCTCCAAAACTAATTGTATGACAAGTATAAAATAATTTGGCTTTAAGAAGGAAAGGTTGTATATATTTAATAGCTTAGAAAAATAAGTTTATATTAAAACAATTTATATTGAAAATAGTCAAGAGCCAACTGTTCACTTCCCCAACAATTCAATTTAAATCTCCATTTAAATTGACCCAATTCCAGTTCAAATAACTCCAAATTCCATTGGACTTGATTAATTTCCAATTCGAGTTGAATCAATCTTGATTCCTTCCTAAATTTAAATCATATTCTAGTTGATTTTAATTCCGTTCAATTTTAATTATAATTTCATATTATTCCAATCAATTGAATTATTATCAATTTAATTTCAGAATCCAAATCACTTCAATTTAATCCAATTTTTCCCATTTAAAATTTTAAACTTATCCATCTTCAATCACGAATCCAGTTAATTCAAACCAAATTAAATTTTGAACTAATTCAATTTCAATCTTAAATTTAAACTATCTCGAATAATATAAGTTCGCGTTAAATTCTCAAAATTCCATGTTAAATTATCTTTACTTATGTAGTCCATGGTTCAATACAATTTTATTTTAAAATTTTAATTATTCAATTTTACCTTCCAGATTGAAATCAGTTCTTAAACAAGTTTATTTTACAATTCTATTATTCAAATTTATTTTATTTATACAATACCATTCTAAATTTAGATATTTTTATTACCAAATAGGATGGTATCATCCAATTTGTTTTTAAATGTCCATCCATTTAAATCTTAAATCTCAAACCCGTTTTGAGATCACACAAATTCCCAATTCAAATCAACCATTTAACTTTCCATGTTAAATTCCAATTTCATCTTAAAATCTTCCATCCAAGTTGTTCATTCAAACTTGTTTAACTTTTCCCAAGTTAAATTCAATTTACTTAATCCAATCAACTTCATTCTCAAATTGAATTCCCACTTCAAACTTCAAATTCTTTCCCTTTTTATAAGTTCAAAACTTATATCACTTTGGGTTTTTATATCACATTTCAGGGAAAAATCAAAACTCAACCTCATAGAGTTTATTTCAAAATATCTTTAATATCATGTATATCCATACATATATACATATTTATTTCTTGGCCCTCCCAGTCATGTTTTACAATTTTAAACCACCCTGGGTTTTAAATTCAAATCAAATTTCAACAACCCATTGTTTCCAACAAGTCTCAATTATCCAAATAATACTTATTTATTTATTTATTTATTTCATTATTTTCAAACCAAATTTCCAAATTCTGGGATTAGTTTTAGAATTTCATTTTCAATCACTTAAATTTTAATTTAGTTGTATTTTTGTTCCTACTTAATTTAACTCCAATTCTAAACTTCAATTTCAGTTTGAATCCATTTCGAACTTATCTTTATTAAATTTCAGTTTGGTTGTATTATATTATTCCTTAATTTTAATTCTAATAGTTAACAACCAATCACCCAATATTTATATGAAGGAAATATTGCTTTATGTTTTATATAAAATCATTTAAAATCGTTATATAAGAAAATAGCAAGTACACGCTCATACATATATACTCAACTCATTCTAGAGTACTTCAGACTCTATTTAATGAGTAATTCCCACCAGAGCCAAGGTTCTCGCTTAACCTTTCTGCTCTGATACCAACTGTAACGACCCGAAATTTTCGATCCCGAAAATTTCAGATAGTTATGAAAAAGAAGAAAGAGATAGGAGAAGAAGAACAGAAACACCAAACATCTCACGTTCGCAGCGGATAAAATATAATAATAACTAATAACAGTTTACAAAAGAATACTATATCTGTCGATTACATAATTGTACATCAGAGTTTCATATAATATACAGTCACTGAATATTTACAATTATCATGACTCAGATTAACAATAATATAAATACAGCGGATGTACTCTATACGATATTGCCACCAGCTCGCCTCCTAAGCTCCAGAACGTCCTAACCTGAAAAAAATCTACAATACTCGGACCGACCCGAGCATTACACCAAAGTAACACCCGGGTCAGGCTGGAAACTAGCGTGAGTAAACCCAACTAGCATGGAATACCAGAGCAATAAACTTATATAATCACAGGGTAACTTACATCAATCTAACCAATGCACAGTTTACTATAGGCAACACTTATTTCATATATAAATTTCTAAGCACCAAACTTAGGCGAAATAATCTAATTCACTCAAAACATTTCATTTCAGACTATTGATTTCTCCAAATCAATTCATAAAAATTTCGAAGTGGTTCCGGGTATTTCCTAATACTCGATCCTGATCTCTTCGAGTCTAATACCTTCCTATTCCAAATTATTCAAAGGAAAACTACAACATTCCATATCAGAGATATCAACTCATTTGAAACATTCCATACTATTCTATCATCCATAAGCGAAGCTTAATCACCTCCAAATTAATTAAATCAATCCTGGTTGAATTCACTAACCCCATCCACTTAGATTCCTTCATTCAATATTGATTTCAAATCAATTAATTAATCATCCCTTCACTATTCCTCTTAATTAATCACCCTAGATTAATTATTTTTCAATTACATTTAAGTAATTTTCTTAAATTAACTTCACAATATTAATTAGTCTCAACTAAGATCATTTAGTAATCTTAATTTCTTCATGAATTAATTAATTATTTAATTACTTTAATCCTTATTTACTTTTACTAATTAACTTCCCATATGTCACTTATTACTGATTAATTCATCTTAATTAGACAATCTTCAATTACATCGTTAATTATATTAATTATTTCCAATTATATTTTAATTTGTTCCAATCTAAATTAATTACTTTCATTCAACTACAATATCAATCACTTTTGATTAATCTCAACCTGTATCTAATTATCCATTTATTTACTTTATTAAGTAAATCAAATTTCTCCTTAATTAATAACCTTGATTAATCTCTTGATTTATTCCACGAAATAATTATATTTTGTTTTATTTACCAAACCATCCAATAATTATTCTTAATTACTTACACTGAACAAATTAACTTAACATTAATTAATTAATTCAAATCCTTCACCACTAAATTAGTTATGCCAAATCATTAATTAATTGAATTATTCAATTATTCATTTCAATTTCCTTACTAATTAAAAAGAATCACAAAACATCAGACCCTTATTAAATTTAAAATGAAGACATTTTCTTATTTATGATTTAAGTTCAATACAACTTAAAACCCAATATATCTCGAGTCAAACCACAATCAACTCGGGAACCACCAAAAACCAAAGTCATATCATCATCAGTGTACACCCAATCAATTTAATCATTCAACCAAACCATTTTATATTTAAATAAAAACCAACTGAGTGAGATTTACTCACCTTTGATTATTTTGCTATTTGCAATCCATTCCAGTTCGATTTTGTCTTCAAGGTTTTGACCTTGTATGAACAATCTATGATATGTTACTATCTGAATTAATCAAATAATTTAGCTTTAAACAAATTTTTCCTTCCTATTTTTTTACATATCTTTTAGTAACTAAATAATTTAAATAAGAAAATCTACTATTTTAAAATTCACAAATACATATTTTACTTTTATATCATAGTCAAAATATGCAGATGTATTTATAAATTCAAATTCTATAATCAACAAAACATCAGCCCCCTTTTTTTGTATGTAACTAAAATTAACTAACTTAGAAATTTAAATAACTTCAACTGATGTGAAAAATACCTTTTTGCGACAACACAACTCCTGTTAGCCATCATTCGAACAAACCAAAACCAACATCTCGAGTCGAAACCCTAGTCACGGTCGTAGCCGCCACTCCCAAAAGCCGCGACCCACCTACTCGAACATCCATCTCGAACGTGAAACCCCAAAATCGAACGCGCCTACTGCCTCTCAAGCATCACCTCGCCCGACCTCCAGAATTGCGTGCGCGTGCTACCCCAGATCGAACGACCAAATCCCTCTGCCTCGAGACGCCACAGCTCGAATCGAGCATCTCGATTCATCTTCTCCCACTAAACGTCGCCGCCATGCTCGCTAGCAAAATGCTTGCCTCCTCCTTTTTTTTTAGACGGAACTGGAAATCGCGACTTAGGGAACTTGAATTGAGCGCGGGTTCAAAAGAGGAGGGAATAATTGATTTAAGGGTTTTCATCTGAAGATAGGTGTTCGGCCAATTTTGTTTTTATTTTTATTTTCTCTTTCGTTAGCGATTCGATTTTAAAAATGAAGGGAGGTGCTCTGTTCCTTCTAGATATGAACGAACAGAAACAAAATATCTACCCCTTAATTTATTTTATCAACGGAGAAGCGTATGATGAAAGCCAAGGAAACGTATTAAAAATTTAGAGTGGCTTCTTAAGTACGATTGTATATTTTTAATTGTAATGTATTATCGTTTTTTTTTTCATTTCCAATGCGTTTCTCACCCGTATAAGCAAACGGTAAATCCAAACGCTACGAAAATTGAAACCAATGATAACTAACTATTATGGATCCAATGGAACTGGTTTCGTCGAATTCCGAGACTATGCCTCGGAAGGCTATTTTAAAAATTCAATTTAAACTGTATATTTTTAAAATTGAACAAATTTACCTTTAAATTAAATTTCACACATTCTATTAATTTCAGTATCATCATTATAAATTTTATAAGCCTTCAAATTATTTTAAACAGGCTTAGAATCCCAGATTCAGAAATCTACCAAATTTTCAATTATTAAATTCAGCATTTAAATTATATAATTCAATGATTTAATTATCAAGAAAATATTGTCATCTTGAATTGAAGTTAAAATTAACTTTGAAATATTTAAAATCAATTAATAATTCCAATTTAAATTGTTGGAAATTTTGGGTCGTCACATATATACTAAGATGTGAGATAAAAATCTCACCTTTGAACCCAAATCAATGAATAAGAAGCTTGAAGACAAGGGAGAATCAACCACTCTTCAACACAACCCAAACGAGCTTGAATCTATGCTAAAAAAGAAGAACATTCCCAAAGTTAGGTTTAGGAATTTTCTGAAATCAAAGTGAGAATGAGTTGGAGAAGAAGAAGGAGATACTTACTAATGGGTTCTCTTTGATTTTGGAGCAAGAACTTGAGCTAGCAAGAGGATCTAGGGCTTGGAGTTTCTAATTCCCATTCTCTTCCACCATTTTCGCTTAAGCTTGAGTGTTAGGAATATGAAATGAAGTAATGAAGAGTTTGAGTGGGTTGGGACTGAGTTAGTAAGTGATTAATGGGTTCAGCCCAAACCAAAGCCCTAAGGGAAAAAGTGGCAAAATTTCACTATCTCCAAACATATCGAAGTTTATACTCAAAAAGGTCGCCAACGTCATTTTTAACTCAATGGGGGTGGTCTCGAGTCTCAATCCGACTGTTTGCAAAAAGTAGCTTTTCGGACCAAAATCCGACGAACGATAAAATATTTAAATAAAATATTTAAATATAAATCGATAAATATGCGGGTTGTTACAGGCGCATTGTGTCTCATCCGCTCCAATCGGTGGAAAATATAACCAACTACTAATATATATATATATATATATATATATATATATATATATGTATGTATGTATGTATGTATATATATTGACACACACATTAATATATATAATATAACATCCAACTGAAAATAATTTATCAATTCATCCAATCAACCAATAATTAATTTTGACTATTTAAAATAAAACCAATTTATCCAAGTTGAGTGGGATTTATTTACCTTTATTCCTGTTTCTGTTTCTATGTTCTGATTCCAACTAAATTCGAACAGCATTCGAATTTAGCTAAAATTTCTAGAAGCTCTAAGTCACTATAATCCAATTCCATAACGAAGCTTGTGTTGACTCGAGTCTAACACGACTGACCGCGTTGGAGTTGGACCTAAAACGAGCAAGTTATGAATTTTCTAGGCTTTTTAATTTAGTAAAACAATTTTTATTCACTAATTACATTTTATTTTCATACCCAAAACCAACCCAGCCCACAAGGCCCAAGCTCGCTATCTACTTCTTCCACCAAATCATTGCTCCTCTCCTTCCTCTTTTTTTCTTCTGAACGAAGGTGACGTGCACGATTACCCACCCCACCATCCATCGACCCGAAGATACTAACAGATCTCCTATCGCATCCTCATCAATCTGACACCACTGCCCATACCTCCGGAGCTTCCATGTAAATCGCAACATCACACGAAAATCCTCGTCGATCTTCAAGTCGCGACCCCGATGCTTCACCGCACACCACCAGATCACATCCATACATGCGCCTATCCACCACAAGCTTGAATACATCCTCTACTCGAATCCAATCTTCATTAATGTTGAAAAAGTGAAAACCCTAGATCACGACTCCATATTGCCTTGATCATTCATGCTCCAAAATTGAGTCGCACCACCCAATAAGAATGCCAAGCCATTGACAAACTAAAACCATGAATTACTAAATTTATCTCATGATTTTTCATTTTGTATTATGAGAGATTTTATTTTTTAAAGTTTTAATTTTTTTATTTACTCTCTATCGTGCGCTTAAATAAAACTAACAAGAAGGTAGCTTAGGGGCTTGTAGGGTGGGCTGGAATTTGAATAGAGGGTGGCTGAATGCAAGTTTATATGGGCTAACGTCAAATCAAATAGATATATATTAATTAAAATTCCAAGATATCTAGATATTTATTCTGAACCTCGATTGAGGCGTGCCGTCGCCGTTCCTAACCTTATATCCCTATTCCGAACGCAATGGAACAAGTTTCGGAATCTAATTTGATCGTATGTAGAAGATAGCTTTTTGAACCTAATTATTATATTAAATTTTCA
Organism: Allium cepa; assembly: GCA_030765085.1. NCBI lineage: Eukaryota > Viridiplantae > Streptophyta > Magnoliopsida > Asparagales > Amaryllidaceae > Allium > Allium cepa. The sequence continues at coordinate 863,840,781 of CM060943.1, read as the reverse complement.
ATATTGATTTCAACGCATTTCTATCCCGTATGACCAAACAGTAACTCCAAACACTAAAAAATTTGAAATCCGACAATAATACACTATTATGGATCCAATGGAACCGATTTCATCGAATTCTGACACTGTGCCCCGGAAGGCTATTTTTATATGTTAACTAAACGAGTTATTTTTAAAATCGAATAAATTAGGCGAAACTTCAATTTCTTCCACAACATCGGGCTAAAGAATAGAGTCAGAATCTCGAAGGCATTTCTGTAATTGAGAAACGTGAAACATGTCATGAATAGCAGAAAACTGAGCCGGTAATAAAAGGTGATAAGCCACGGAACGAATACATTCGGTGATAGGAAATGGACCAATATATCGAGGTGCTAAGTTTCCCGATCGACTGAAATGTACAACACCCTTCATAGGTGAAACACGAATAAACACAAGATCTCCCACAGAAAATTCTAATTTCCTTCTCCGGTTATCGGCATGGGATTTTTGTCTACTTTGGGCTTCTTTCATCCTATGACGAATAAGGTCAATCTTCTCTATGGAATCACGAATAAAATCTGGACCTAAAACCAGCTTCTCACCGGCCTCATGCGAACAAGAAGGAGATCGGCATGGCCTTCCATAGAGTGCCTCGAAGGGTGCCATACCAATACTAGATTGGAAGCTATTATTATAGGAAAACTCAATAAGAGAAATATGATCTTCCCAACTTCCACCAAAATCAAGAACACATGCACGAAGAAGATCTACAGGAGTTTGATTTACACTCTCGGTTTGTCCATCGGACTGAGGGTGATAAGCGGTCCTAAAATTAAGCTTCGTCCCCAAAGCTTTTTGAAGACTCTTCCAAAATCCACTAGTAAACAATGGATCACGATCACTAACAATAGAAGTAGGAACTCCATGCAATTTAACAATTTCTTTGATAAAGAGTTTGGCCAAGAGAGGAACGGTTCGATTGGACTGAACGGGAATAAAATGGGCGGATTTAGTAAGTTTATCGACTATCACCCATAAGCTATCATGACCCGAACGAGAACGGGGAAGGCCGTCTATAAAATCCATGTAAATTTGATCCCACTTCCAAATTGGAATTTCTAAAGATTGCAATAACCCACCGGGCCTTTGGTGTTCGGCCTTAATGAGTTGGCAAGTCACGCAACACTTAACAAAGTTAGCAATATCAGATTTCATTCCCTCCCAATAATAAAGTCGCTTCATATCCGCGTACATTTTACTACTACCGGGATGAATGGTAAATTTGGAACGATGAGAATCTACTAAAATGTCTTTACAAAGATCACTAATATTTGGCACGATAAGTCTACCAAATTTTCGAGTACCGCCACGAGAATCAATATCAAAGTCTTTCAAACCTTCAATATTAATTTTATCCCTAAAATTTTGGCCAAGAAGAGCCAATTCGGGATCTAGATTTTGAGCTTCAAGGATGCGGTCTAAAAGAGAAGGATGAGCCTCAAGACTACATAAAACAAGAGATGAACACAAATTGGATACATGATCTTGAACCTCACAAGTGGACAATATCTCGAGATCTCTCCATTCAGATAACATCATAGAAACAACTGCTTGTTGCTTATGACTAAGTGCATCAGCAACCCGATTTCCCTTCCCCGAAGTATATAGAATATCAAGATCATAAGATGCAAGAACTTCGAGCCAACGTTGTTGACGTAAATTAAGTTCCTTTTGAGAAAATAGATACTTCAAAGATTTATGATCGGTGTAAAGAATAAATTTTTCTCCCAAAAGATAATGACGCCAAATACGAAGGGCGAAAACAACGGCCGCGAGCTCTAAATTATGAGTGGCATATCTAGTCTCGGCAGGCTTTAATTGCCTAGAAGCATAAGCAATAACACGTTCTCTTTGCATAATAACGGCACCCAAACCAACGTGACTAGCATCGGTATAAACAACAAAATCTTGATTCCCCTCGGGAATAACAAGAATAGGAGCATCAGAAAGGAGTTCTTTTAATTTCTGAAAAGAAGCTTCACATTTGTTCGACCAAATGTATTTAACTCCCTTCTTCGTCAAACTAGTAAGAGGCACGGAATTTTTGGAAAAGTCGTTTATGAAACGGCAGTAATAACCTGCCAATCCAAGAAAACTATGGATCTCCATCACACTCTCCGGTCTCTTCCAATTTTGAATCGCTTCAATCTTTGAAGGATCCACGGAAATTCCGGATTCGGAAATAATATGACCGAGAAACTTCACACGAGATTGCCAAAAGTGGCATTTAGCAAATTTTGCTTTTAATTGATTACTCCTAAGAGTTTCCAACACAATCCGAAGATGCTTTTCATGCTCCTCCTTGGTTTTTGAATACACAAGAATATCATCAATAAAGATGAGGACAAACCGATCGAGGAAGTCTTTGAAAACTCTATTCATAAGGTCAACGAAATAAGCCGGAGCATTCGTTAAACCAAATGGCATAACAAGCCATTCATAAGATCCATAACGAGTACGGAATGATGTCAAAGGAATGTTATCCTCTACAATACGAAGTTGATGAAAACCGGTAGCTAAGTCTAATTGTGAAAAGACTCTAGCACCACTAGGATGATCAAGTAAATCATCAATCCGAGGTAAAGGATATTTATTCTTGATAGTAAGATCATTAAGCTTGCGGTAGTCAACACAAAGCGTAAGTGTACCATCGGATTTCTTCACAAAAATAGCCGAAGCTCCCCAAGGCGAGGAACTAGAGCGAATAATATTTGCTTCGTCTCCAATTCGGATAATTGTTTATGCATCTCCTCATTTTCTTTATTGGACATACGATAAGGAGGATGAGTGATAGGTTGAGCTCCAGGGATGAGATTAATTTTGAACTCAATTGCTCGCTTAGGTGGTAATCCTAAAACGGGCTCAAATATGTCGGTAATTCACAAACAACGTGAATAAGAGAAATAATATCTTCCTCATCATCATTATTGTCATCATGAGGATTTAAAGAATATAAAGATGCAACCATGCTGGAATCTGAATCTTTAAGATCAATAGAAATCTTCTTAACAGATAGAGGATGTCAAAGATGAATAGTCCGCTCAGGACATAGGAATTGAGCTTCATAGCGGTTAAGCCAATCCATTCCCAAAATCATTTCAAAGCCTAAGTAGCGCATAACATGCAAATCAGCTCGAAAAGAAAAATCACGAAAAATAATCTCGACATCTTTACAAAGCAAACTAATTGTTGCGGATCCATCAACCGGATTCACATTAAGAATTAATTTGTAATTAAAGTGATTAATTAAGGGTAAATACTTAGAGAAGTAATTAAAGGATCGGTTAATGAATATAGCTAACGAAAGATCATTAGTTAAGGGTTATGAAATGATTTATTAATATGATAAATTTAAAATAATTAACTTTTATTTATTAATTAAGGATAATCAATTGTGAAATTTGGTAGGTATAATTACTTAATGTAAGTTATAAAAGTATAATTACTAGGTAAAGTAATTGGTGATAGTTGTTGGATGTAATAAATCAATGGATTGTAATTAATTATTGTTAAGTAGGCAAGATTAAAATGATTAAAACGATTAGTGTGATTAATTAGAGATGGTGTGACTAAATAATCTTGCTTATTGATGATTAAAGTTATTGAATGTCTTGGATTATTTGATATCGTTGATAGGTTATTTAATATGCTATGTTTGGATTGAACTGTTTTAGCATGGGTTGTCTATTTGTGATAAACTCCGGGTATGAATGGAATAGTTTAAAATTTAAATAGTTTATTTCTAAGATGAGATTGGTTTCGAAGAGACCGGGATTGGGTATTAGAAAATACCCGAAACCACTTCGAATTTTTATAGATTGACATGTGAAATCTATAGACTAGGTTGAAATGATTTAAAGGAATTGGACTATTAAATCTAAACCATGGTACTTAGGAAATGGATGTGTAGAATAAGTGATGTCAATAATAAATTGTGGTTTTGTGAATTGAAATGAGTTACCACGGGTTCTATATAAGTTGTATGCTTTGTATTCCATGTTAGTTCGGTTTACTCACGCTGGTTTCCAGCCTGACCCGAGTGTTACTTTGGTGTAACGCTCGGGTCAGACCGAGTATTACAGATTTTCAGGTAGGTACGTTTTGGAACTCAGGAGGCGAGCTGGATGGCAAGAATGCATAGGATATTTCCGCTGTAATTATATTATTGTAATTCTGTGATAAGTTGATTTGTATATGTCCAGTGTTTGAATATATGTGAAACTCTGATGTATTAAAATGTAATCGACAGATATAGTATTGCTTTGTAAACTGTTATTATTTATTATTATTTTATCCGCTACGAATGTGAGATGTTGATGTTTCTGTTCTTCTTATTCTTCTTTCTCTTTCTTCTTTTTCATAACTATCTGGGATTTTCGGGTTCGAAAATTTCGGGTCGTTACAATTGGTATCAGAGCTGAAGGTTAAGCGAGAACCTTGGCTCTGGTGGGGATTACTCATTAAATAGAGTCTATAGTACTCTGGAATGAGTTATGTGTGTGTATATATATATGAGAGCGTACTTGTTATTTTCTTATATAAAGGTTTTAAATGATTTTATATAAAAGTATGTTTTGATATATAAAGCAATAATTCATAAATATTAAGGTGATTAGTTGTTAAATTACTGAAATTAAATTAAGAAGTAATATAATACAACCAAATTGAAATCTTGAATTGGAATTAAATTAAGTAAAAACGAAAATACAACCAAATCAAAATTTAATTAATAGAAAATGAAATTCTAAAATTAGAATTCAGAAGTTAAATTGTTTAAAAGCCTTAAATAAAGGTAAGTTTGAAATGGGATTCAAACTGAAATTTAATCTTGAATTTATAGAAAGAAGAATAATATAAAAAGGAAATGGGTATCTAGATATGATTACCTTTGGTATTATCATAAATAGTTATTGTGTTTGATAATGATATATTAGTTATTAAGTAAGCCAAATGAAGTAAATTTATAAGATGAGTATAACTTTTAAATTAAAGTAATGAGAAATAATAAATAAGTACTCTTTGAATAACTGGGACTTGTTGCAAACAATGGGTTTTTTGAAAATTTGATTTGAATTAAAGACCTAAAGTGGTCTAAAATTTAAAGATGACCTTGTGTGTAAAGGAAATAGTATGTATGAATAGGGAATATACATAAACCAAAAATAGTTTGAATAAACTCTAAATGTTGAGTTTGAAATTTGGAGTGGGATGTGATACCAAAGTGATAAGTTTTTAAGTGGGAAGATTATTATTGTGAAGTTTAAGGATTGAATGAGGTTGATTGGATTAAGTAAATTGAATTTAACTTGGAAGAAGTTAAAGAAGTTGAATGAACAACTTGAATTGGAGATTTTAAGATGAAATTGGAATTTAACTTAGAAAGTTAAATGGTTAATTTGAATTGGTAGTTTGTGTGTTCTCAAAATAGGTTGAGATCTGGAAATTGGAAATGGATGGACATTTTAAAATAAATTGGATAATTTCATCCTATTGTTATTAAAAAATTCTTAAATTGCGAATTGGATTTGTTTAAATGAATGAGAAATGAAGTGTGGTAATATATCCATTACTGAGATAAAAGGGAAAATCTAACTTTAATTTGAAATTAAGGATATAGAATCACTTTAAACTGAAAATTTGAATAATTGAGATTGTAAATTAAAACTATTTAAGAACTAGCTTCAAACTGGAAGATAAAATTTAGTAATAAATTAAAATTTTAAAATAGAATTATATTGAACTCTTATTTGAACCTTGAAATACATAAGTAAAGATAATTTAAAATGGAATTTGGTTTAAATTGGGAAAGGAATCAAGATTGATTCAACTTGAATTGGGTTTAAATAAATTTCAATAGAAATTGAAGTTATTCAAGTTAGAATTGGGTCAATTTAAAATGGAAGTGGAAATTTAAATTGGATTGAAGAGAATGGAGGTTGGGAATTGAACAGTTTTGTCTCTGGACTATCTTCAATATAAATTGTTTTAATATAAACTCATTTTTCCAAGCTATTAAATATAAACAACCTTTCTTTCTTACAGCCAAATTATTTTATACTTGTTTTACAATTATTTTTGGAATTATATAACAATTTTTCAACTATAATTACTATTTTTCAACTATTTCACGAACTAATTACTATTTTACAACTATTTTGCAATTATCTAAAATTTCTGAAACTATTTAGCTATTTCTCAACTATTTTACAATTACGTAACTATTTTACAGCTATTTTGTAAACTAATAATTATTTTTCAACTACTTATCTATTTTTAAATTTTTAAGCTATTTTCTAAATATAAACTGGTCGGAGTTCAAACTGTTATTAATTAAATACCCAACTGAGATAAGAATTGAAGTAATAATTCAATGAGAATTAAGGCAATTGCAAATAAGTGAAAGGGAATTAAAGGAAATGTGAATAGAAAGGGAATTGATTTGGTTGATAATCAATGAAAATAATTACGTTGGATGTACGTATATTATTCTATTCACATAGTGATTTAATCCAGATTCGAGCATAGAATTTCGAGATAGTTTATCGATCCGAGTTGGAATTTTTCACTCGATTTTCGACGGCGAACCTGGATAGGATTGTTGATTGGTTTTAGATGTTCTCTATCATAGTTATGGCTATGCAAGGAGAATGACGATTTCAGATCTAGAAACCAGATCTGTGTCCGCACTAGAAAGTCGGGTGAACGATACTAGTTCAGAAGTGAAATTGTGTGATCGAGCAAGCGATCAGGTTGATATAGCGTACAGATGGTATGTGTACATCGTACGGATTTGAATGAAATTGGTATTGAAAAGAGAAATCAAATTTGAATATTTGATTTTGAATAAACAAAGATATATATCTTTGTTATATAAGATAATTCTCCCCTTGTTGAATTTATTGCCAGAAGAAAAGGATTTTTGAAGGTGTTTGAAGTATAAACGGAGTTTTATACAAGTTTGAAATGTTCCAAAGTTTTAAAAATTATATATATCTGAATATATATATAAAGGATCTTATGAGGATTTTGAAAAAGGTTTTGGAAACCTTTGGATTTGGAAAGGCTTTTGATTTTTGGGTAAAATCAATACTAAAAAAATTTGAAAAGCCTAGTTTGAGAATTATCGATTTTGGGATAATCGATTTTTTGTAAAGGAGCTTTATATGAGATCATACTAGGTGTATGATTTGAAAGATACTATATTTGTATAGTATAAAGGGTTTTGATAAATGGCTCTGGGGAAAAAGGCGCTCCCTTGAAATGAACTTCTCAGGAGTGCCACCGAGTGGTGCTGCCTTGAGCCCTAAGGGGAGTTTCTAAAGTTGATCCTGTGAGGAGTCCAGACAAACTAGTTCCCGAGGATTATTGGGTAGCGAAATTCGAGGGTGCTGATGCCTACAAGGGCATTTGGGTTATGCTGTGACGACATTGTAACTCGATGTCATCACGATCTACTATGGGGACCATAGCGAAAATCATGTGGAGGATGAGTGCCAACAGTCTACACTTGATTTTGCCGAAAAGGCAACGTGTAACGACCCAGAATTTCTGTCAATTAAAATTAGTATATTTAATTGATTTTAAATATTAACAAGTAAAATTCGTAAGTCGAATAAATTAAATTTCGAATATCTGGATTTAATTGAATAATTAAATCGATAATTTAATATTTGAAAATACAGAAATAATTGGAAATTGGGTTTAATATGACTAAAATTGATTTGTAAAATTTTAATAAATCATATTGGAGATAGAGTGTAACGTCCCGAAAATTTTCGACTTTCGAAAATTCAACATCGATACTCACTTTATCGACTGCCGAGAAATCGAAGGCCAAAAACCCGAAATGTTATGGTTTAAGAAGAACAAAAGAAAGAAAAAGAGAGAAGAAGGTAGAAAATAGAGATAATAGAGAGAAAAGGACATAAGAGAATAGAGGGAAAAGAAAATAGAAATTAGAGAAAATAGAAAATGGAGGGGAAAGAAAAATAGAACGGAACAGAAAATAACAACAGAACAACATCAGAATCTCACAATTCGCAGCGGAACAACATATAATAATAAATGAATAATCTTTAAACAAAGAACTATATCAGTTATTACATTTTATACTTTACATCATATCATCAGAGTGTACAACAACAACAACAAACAGTGCAGCGGAAAAAGAAATACTATATAAACTAGTGAATACGCCATGCCATCCATCTTGCCTCCAGCAACTCCAGAATATCCAGAATATCCTGATAAACCTAACTCTTGACTGCCCGTGTGGAAATTGGTGGGCACCCAGAGTTTAGGAAGGAAAACAATAAACTCCGAGTCAGTCATGTGACTGGTGTGAGAACTCAAAACAGTTTATTTATCTTTAAAATCAAAATAGAGGAATATTTTTAAATCAATTCACAATGCTTTTTAAAAGTGAGACTACCATAAGGCCTCCCGCACACACACACAATGCAAACGCAGAATCGGAGGAGATTTCTCCTTATGATAGTCAAAGATGCTTGATACGCATTTAAAAGAACATTTGATATTATTATTAGTGCATAGTGTAGGAAAAATTCATTTCGAAAGTAGAATATAAATCTTAGCCAACATACGACCATTATCGTATGCCTACTATAGCTACCATCCAAATAGTGGGGCGCCACCATAAGTGAATGATAGGTTCTACAACTAATACCGTACAAGATCGTATTGTTTCTTTGGATTTCCAACGAATGATCAGGCCAAGGAACTTCCCATTGCCACATGAGAATGCCTCTGGATGGACATCCCCGAGAACCAAACCGGATCTCTACCAACGCAAGGCCGGGTTACCCCTAACTGAGTAACAACTGACCGAATATGCCATCCCCCGGTCCTTTGGGACCTTTTCACCGAGCGCTCGCAATCAATTCACACAATCATAAAGTGTTTTCAACATGAGTAAGTATCTGGGCTCCATACCATGATACCACCCTTTTCCAGAAGGAAATGCAAACATCCTAAAGGGCGCTACCCCTCATAACCTTGCTGCTTCTTTCCTGTTTTGACCATTCACGGGGTGTGAGGCTCGACGAAGTCACGTCCACAAAAACATACTTTATACAAAAGCCATGCTTTGGGTCAACAAATGATCATAGAAATGATCACAAAGATAGACGATCAAATAAACGATCCTATCACAAATAATCAACACAATGATCATTTACAGCAACACTCAGCATGTCACATTACCAAATTGGGAATATATCGCTGATATCATTCAACTACATAACCTCTGAGCTCGTACGTCTCCGAGAAGGGTGTTAAGCTAAAAGAATAAATTCTCCGCCACCAACAGAAATATATTTGAATGAAATCGGCTTTATATCTCAATTTGTAATGTCAGACATACAATCCATACAAGTCTGTTCCGGGCTCGAACAAAACCGAAGGCACTTCTTACGAAGCCCTTGCAATCCGGGTGTTCACAATCCCGATCGAATTTCCCATCACTTAAGGAATCTCTATACCAGGAGCTACCCAGTGCAGAGACAATCGATAGGTCATCCTATCGCTTTCGCAAATACTCGGTCTTCAACACCGATCTTCAATGCAATTCATAACGACGTATCACATATTCGGAAATGGGTTATACGACCCCATGGTCCTTTCCCGGTTAACCCGAATAGTGAGCGCTTATTCAAAAATAAGTGTGGCATTCAAATTCAAACAAATCACATCTATTACCCATTCAAAGGGAAATATTGATAGTCGGTTATTGAACTATCAATGGATATGCACAACATCACCAGTTTCCAAATAATTTTTCAAATTATTTATTTTCCAAAATATCTTTACAAGATATATAATTTTCACACTTCAAAAATAAATCAATATTTATTTTTAAACAACTTCTCCTTTTCATTTATAAATTCCATAATGAATTTATATTTCACAATATCTATGAATATACGACTTCAGTTTATTCATTTCAATTTATCTTCAAAAAGATAAATTCTCTAAACGTTTCATTTCACATTGAAAAAAAACATTTCCATATTTATTTATTCATAAGTAAATCACAGATTTTATTTATTTTCAACACTTAGAAAATATTCAATATACTTAAATCGGAATTAAGTATATATTTCATTCTTTAAGGAAATCCTTCTTTTAAACATATTTATTTGGGCCCAAACGAATGTTACGTAAAACATTGTTACGACAACCCAAAATCACTAGTATAGGGATTCGAAATTAAAATAGATATATAAATCCCAATACTGTACAAAACATTTCCTTTCGGAAATCATTTACTATAACAATAGTGTTATAGTCCACCATTTCCTTCTATTTCTCGAAAACGTCTATTTCAACAATAGATGTTGAAATCTATGGTTTCGAATCTCAACACATTTTAAAACATCGTTAGATCGTTTTAATTCAATTTAAAACATCACATTCCAAACAATTTCTTTAACATATTATTCACTATTCAAAAACGTGAATATACTACGTTAACACATTTTCATCCTTTTATACATTTCATTTTAAAGGATTATTCGCAGTTAAAAATGTGAATATAACTCCATTAATAGGTTTCAACAATTTACTTATCAAAATAAGTCGTTTACGAATTTATGAAACAACGTTTATAAATTCCTTTATTAACCTATATTCAATTCATAACCCAATTATATACCAAAGGTTCATATTATAAGTTAAATACTTATAAAACGATTATTTTACAAAATCGTTCTTTTAAACTTCATAATTTTAAATCTTATAACTTATAAGATTCAATGATTTATTCAAAACTATTCTTTTAATAACTTTATAAAATTTATAACTTCACCGTTTATAATTCTATAAATTTCATTCATTTATAAAATTCATTTTCACTTCATTCAAACACTTATAAAAACTCGTTTTATAATGTCAATATTTCAATTTATAAATATCCATTTATAAATCTCTTAATATAAATCAATTTATATTATTCTTTAAAACGTCTTTAATCTCCTTTATTATTTCACCATTTTGATTCATAAAATAATTAAATTTTATAAATCCTATATTTAAACTTTTCACAATAAATTCTAAATTCCAATTTTAAACTATTTTATAAAATCATTAGCATCACATTCTCTAAAATCAGTTTTTAACTATATTTCTCAAAAATCATAATTTTTATAACATTAAAAATTATATCGTTATTTATTTATAATGGATCGATTCCAAACATATAGTATATTTTCAAAATCACTAAAAAAAATCATTTTAAAATTCCAAATTTGGTCCAATTATGTACATACCAAATAGTCAATCACGACAACAACGATATCATATATCGATATGATAGTCAATCAAATATCAAAATATCTGAAATCAAATAAATACTGTTGAGGAATCCAGTTGGATCCCTCCAACCTGTTTTCCTGCATTCACAAACATTAGCACAATACCAATTTCGCTCCAGTACGAAATTATCGTGGTATATGGGATTTTAAATATTATCCGCTTAATAGACGGCGCAATAGGGTCTCATCCGCTAAACAAAAAAATGCGGGAAATCAATAACTCCAATATATACATATGCCAATATATATATATTGCTATTATATATAATACCAATTTCACTGTTTATGAAATATTCGCGGTATATGTTTTTAATAAATAACATCCGCTTACTAACGGCGTATAATGTCTATTTTAACAATCAAGAGATAACAATCATCATTCAAACTTGCATTCAAATATTTTAAATCTATCTATTTAAAATAAAATCGAAACTGATTCGATTGAGTGAGAAGTTCTCACCTTGATTTTATTTTCGTTTTAGCGATTTATTTCGAATAAAATTAAACGGACATTTAATTTTACACGAAATTTTCACTAACTCCAAACGACTTCAATCCAAATCCATCGCGTAGTGCTCGTCCATACGATTCCAACGCAACTGGTTTTGCGCGTTTTCGACCTCGTATGAAAAAGATACAATTTTTTGAAGTTTACACATATTTAAATAAAATAAATTTACATATCTCTTTTCTTATTTTATACCCTATAACATCTGGACCGTCCACCATTTCATCCTCACATCTCAGCCGTGCACTGCTACTCATCTTCCACGCGCAACATCAGTAACCCAAAACCCATAGCTCTTCACCTTTGACCGGCCGCCGCTCCCTCAAACGTCATCGAGAAGCTGATCAGAAACCACCAAATTGAAGGCCAAGTCAACACGCATCCATGGCCGCGACAGCTCTAAGCTCGGTCAAGCCCTTTGCCTTGATTTTTGTGCGCAAACGTGGATGAACGCGGCTCATTATCTCCCACCTCGTCGCGAATTAGACGATCTCCTCCGTTGGATATGTTCGCCTCGCCATGCTCCACATCTTTCATTCAGGAAGTTTGTTGTAATAGGGCTTGGATTTGAAGAAAACGAGGGGGAAAGGAGAGTAGATATCGGCCATTAATTCTGTTGGTGGCGGCCACGAGAATAGATTAGGTTTTACATTTTTTTTTTATTTTTTGGAAATTAAGGTCTATTTATAGAGAATTTTTCAATCACTATTCATCCGGGAATTCTGAACTCCGATTTACGCGCCGTAACCAGCGTTTCTAGGGTTTACCCCGCGTTCCGGACACAATGGAACAGGTTTCGAAAGCTAATTCGGACATCTGTGCGAGATATGGCAATAAACGTTCAATTTAAATTAAACCGATTTAAATCGATTTCTAGGCGTTTTAATTTGTACCCGACAAACGGTAAATCCAATTGATACGAAATTTGAAACCTTACAATAATATCACATTACGGATCCGATGAAACTTGTTTCGTCGAAATCCGAGACTTTTTGAAAAATGGCTATTTTAACTCGCCAAATTAAAATTAAAAATAATTCGATGCGTTTCGAGCTGCCACGATCAAACGATAGCTCCGATTGACACGAAATTTGAAATCCGGTAATAACTAACTATTACAGATCCAATGGAACTGGTTTCGTTCAATTCTAAGACTGTTCAAAAATTGACTATTTTCACTAGTCGATTTTAATATTAAAATATTCAATTTTCACAAATTAACTCTTAATTCGATTTTAAAAGTTCTAAAATATCGTTCTAACTTCAATATGATAAAATAAAATTTTACAAATCATTTTCAATCATATTTAACTCGATTTTCAATTATTTCCATAATTTAACACATTAAATTATTGATTTAATAATCCAATTAAATTCAATAATTCAAGATAAAATTTATTCGACTTATAAATTCACTTTTTAATATTTAAAATTAATTAAATATTCAAATTTTAATTTCTAAAAATTCTGGGTCGTTACATAGAGTGATGTTATAGAACTTTTAAAATCGAATTAAAAGTAAAATTGTAGAAATTAAATATTTTAATATTTAGTTAACGAGTTAAAATAGCCATTTTTCAAACAGTCTCGGATTTCCGTAATGTTAAATTATTGTATGGTTTCAAATTTCATGTCAATCGAATTTACAGTTTGTGCGGGGTAAGCAAAAACGCGTAGAAATCGATTCGAGTGAATTTTTAAATTTAAATAGTCGATTCAAAAACTTATCTTCCAAATTTGATCGAAGTGGCTCCCGATATATACTCCATTGCGTTTGGAATGGGGGTAAAACATTATAAACGCCAGGCGGCACGCTTCGTTTGGAGTTCGGAAAATTTTTGGGCGAATAGTGTTTGCAAATTTTCTATAAAAGCCCCTCTAATATTTCATTTTTCACAAAACCCTAACCCTAGACCTTCAGCCACCATTAACATATTCAATGGCCGAAAAAGCTCCATTCTTCTTCCTCCTTTTTCTTCTAATCTACTCACTATCATCAAAAACTTCCAATTAACAAATTGAAGAGCATAGTGTGATATTTACATCCAACGGACGATTTTCGTTAACATTGTCCTTTGGATGCAAATTTTGGCCGCGTTTGTCATCGGGTCGCGCACGTTTCTCGAGTAGAATACACGACCGAGCTTCGTGATCTTCTGGCTGATGGTGGAGTTCGTTGAGGGCTTCGACGTGAGGTGGTCCGATCGTCGTCGATCATCACGGGTTGGTCGCGATAATTAGGCAAATAGGGGCGGCATGGGTTTTATTTTGTACGAGGGTTTCGAACGAAAGGGGAAGAAACAGGGGACGGCCCGGATTTGCTCGGTTTTAAATTAAATAAAGAAATTGTAATTTGTTTATATTATAATTCGTACAAACTTTAAAACTGTGTAACTTTTTCATACGAGGTCAAAAACCCCACGAAAAGAATTGCGTTGGGTTCGTATTGACAAATACTATGCGATGGAGCTGGATTGGAATCGATTGGAGCTAGTGAAAATTTTGGGTGAAATTAAACGCACGTTTAATTTTATTCGAAATAAACGCTGAAACTGTTATTGAAACCAAGGTGAGAACTTCTCACTCAATCGAATTGTTTCGATTTAAATTTTAAATAGTTAGATTTAAAATTGCTTGATTGTATGATTGAATGATAAATTATTATCTATTGTATAGTAATAGACCCTATACGCTGTATATTAAGCGAATGTTATTTATTAAAAACATATACCGCGATAATTCGAACTTATATGGAATTGGTATTATCTATGTACTTGGAGTTGATTTCCCGCATTATATAGCGGATGAGACCCTATTGCGCCGCATAATAGCGGATAATATTTTATAAATCCTATATATCGCGATATTCCGTATTGGAACGGAATTGGTATTGTGCAAATGTCTGTGGATGCAGGGAAATAGGTACGAGGGATCCAACTGGATTCCTCACCAATATTTATTTGATTACAAATATTGTGATATTTGTTGATTATCATATTGATATATGATGTTTAGGTTGTCGTGATTGATTATTTGGTGTGTTGCATCATTGGGCCTATTTTTAGAGTTAAAAATGTTAAAATAAAGATTTTTATTTTAAAAGGATTTTTAAAGTTATTTTTGAAAATATACATTTTATTGAATTTTTGGAATTGGTTCATTTTAAATAAATAAACGTTTTTATATTTTTATGTTATAAAAAATATGATTTTTGTGAAATATGACCGAAATGTGATTTTTGAAAGTAGTTGATTAAATTTATAAAATGGTTTAACTTGGGAATTTTGAATTATTATAAACGATTTATATAAAAGATTTATAAAATTGATATTTATAAATTAAAATATTGAAATTGTAAAACGAGTTTTTATAAACGTTAAAAAGAAGTATAAAGGATTTCATAAGTGAATGAAATTGATAGATTTATAAATTGTGAAGTTATAAAATGAATAGATTTTGTAAAATAGAAAATTATAAATAATTAACTTTAAAACTGAATTTTTGGCATTTAAATGAGATTTAAATGGAATTTGTTAATAAGGGATTTTTATAACTTGAAGCTTTTATAATATATAAATGTGAATTTATAAACATTGATTTATAAATTCAAGATTGATTAAATTTGATAAGTTAATTTTTATAGCTTATTAAAGGAGTATATTCACGATTTTGGGACAGTGGATAACTTTTAAATTGAATATGTAAAAGTGTTGAATTTGGTTAATGATTTATATTCACGATTTTGAACAGTGAATAATATATTAAAGGAATGTTTAAGGAGTGATCTTTTAAATGGAATTAAAAACGATTTAAAGATGTTTTAAAATGTATTGAGTATTGAAAACATAGATTTCAACAATTCATTGTTGAAATCTATGTTTTCAATACTCAATACATTTTAAAACATCTTTAAATCGTTTTTAATTCCATTTAAAAGATCACTCCTTAAACATTGTTGAAATAGACGTTTTCGAGGAATAGAAGGAAATGGTAGACTATAACACTGTTGTTATAGTAAATGATTTTCGAAAGGAAATGTTTTATATAGTATTGGGAATTATATATCTATCTTAATTTCGAATTCCTATACTATTGATTTTGGGTGTCGTAACGATGTTTTACGCAACATTCGTTTTGACCCAAATAAATGTGTTAAGAGAAGTTTTCCTTAAAGAATAAAATATATACTTAATTGTGATTTAAGTATATTGAATATTTTCTAAATGTTGAAAATAAATAGATTTTTGAATTACTTATTATTAAATAAGTATGGAAATGTTTTCCAATATGAAACGAAATGTTTGAGATTACATCTTTTAAAGATAAATTGAAAATGAATATTAGAAATCGATTTGAAAATCGTATATTCATAGATATTTTGGAAAGTAAACTCACTATGGAATTTATGAAAGAAAGGGGAAATTTGTTTAAAAAAATAAATGTTGATTTATTTTTGAAGTGTGGAAAATATATATCTTGTAAAGATATTTTGGAAAATAAATAATTTGGAAAATTATTTGGAACTTGGTAATGTTGTGCATATCTATTGATAGTTAAATAACCGACTATCAATATTTACCTTTAAATAGGTATTTGTTGTGATTTGCTTGAATTTGAATGCTACGTTTATTTTTAAAATAAGCGCTCATTATTCGGGTTAGCTGGGAAAGGTCCTCTGAGTCGTATAACCCATTCCGAATAGTGATACGTCGTAATGGACAGCATTGATGACCGGTGTTGAAGACCGGATATTTATGAAAACGGAAGGATTACCGTCGAATGTTTCTGCATCGACTGATCTCCGATATAGAAATTTATTACCCTTTCTGATGGGAAGTCCGGTCGTGATTAGTGAATATCCGGATTGCAAGGACTTCTTTGGAAGTGCTTTCGGTTCCGTTCGATCCCGGAACGGACTTGTATGGATGTGTGTCTGACGTTACAATTTGAGATGTAAAGCTGGTTTCTATCAAATATGTTCCCGTTGGTGGCGGAGAATTTATTCTCTTAGCTTAACAGCCTTAGAGGTTATGTAGTTGATAGGTTCTAGTGATACATTCCCAAAATTGGTAATGTGGCATACGAAGTGCCGTTGAGCATTTGATAATCAAAGCACAACTTTTGTATAAAGCGCAGCTTTGTGGACGAGACTTTGTTGGACCTCACGCCCCGAAATGGTCAAAACAGGAAAGATGCAGCAAGGTTATTAGGGGGTATCGCCCCTTTAGTGTATGTCATTCCTTTTGGATAGAGGTGGTATCATGGTATGGAGCGCAGATACTTAACCTATGTTGTTGCTGCAAATTTATTTCTTTGTGGTTGTTGGAATCGAGGATCCTCGGATGAAGGTCGGACCGGGGGATGGCATATTTGTGTCAGTAGTTACCTAGTTAGGGGTAACCCGGCCTTGTGTTGGCAGAGATCTAACCGTAATGTTAGGTTAGGTTCTCGGGTCATCTTTCCAGACGCGTACCCATGTGGAAATGGGAAGTTCCTTGGCCTGACCATTTGTTGGAAATCCAAAGAAACAATATGAACCTTGTACGGTTTTAGTTGTATAACCTGCCATGGAATGTGGCGGTAACCTGCTATTGAACATGGTAGCTATAGTAGGCATACGATAATGGTCGTATGTTTGCTAAGATTTATATTATATTTTCGAAATGTTTCTACACTATGCACTAGTAATAATATCAAAAATGTTTTGATTTTGCGTAGTAAGCATCCTTGACTATCATAAGGAGAAATCTCCTCCGATTCTGCGTTTGCATTGTGTGTGTGTGTGGGAGGCCTTATGGTAGTCTCATTTTCCAAAAAGCATTGCGGATCTATTTTAAAATATTCCTTTGTTTGTTTTTAAAAGATAAACTGTTTTAAGTTCTCACACCAGTCCCATGACTGACCTGGAGTTTATTGTTTTCCTTCCTAAACTCTGGGTGCCCACCAATTTCTACACGGGCAGTCTAGAGTCAGGTTATCAGGTCATTTTGGAATTCAGGAGTTGCCGTAGAAATCTGGAGGCAAGATGGATGGCATGGCGTATTCACTAGTATATAGTATTTCTTTTCCTCTGTTTGTTGTTGTAAACTCTGATATTGTAATGTAATGTGATGTGATGTAATAACTGATATAGTTCTTTTGTTTAAAGATTATTCATTTATCTATTTTATATTGTTCCGCCGTAATTGTGAGATTCTGATATTGTTCTGTTGTTTCTTTCTGTTCTGTTTTATCCTTTTCTCTCTTCTTCTATCTTTTTCTTATTCTTTAACCATAACATTTCGGTTTTCCGGCATTCGATTGCTCGGCAGTTGATACAGTGGACGTATTGATGTCGGTTTTCGAGCGACGAAAAATTGTGATCGTTACACAACGCAACATTGGTAGACTGCGATCTATGGTCGAAAGGAGTGGAGAAGCTTCATTCTTTTGGCAACGAAATTCGAGGGCGCTGATGCCTACAGGTATATGGGTTTTTGCTGTGATAGCTACGTAACCCCAGTTGTAGCTGTGATCTGTAGCGGGTTCCATGGTGTAATCAAGGGGCGCGGAGGCCTACAGTTATCTATGGATTTTGTTGGGATGGCAACGTATCCTTCGGGATAAATGCGACCATGGATGGGGGTGATGATTCCCAGAGCATTCTCACCAAAGATATTTCCTTTATTTTCAAAAACTGTTTTCTATATTTTCAATAAAATTATTTTCCAAGTATTTTCACTGGGTGTTAAAAAGGGGTTTACCAAGTACTTATAGATTTTCAGTCCTACGCCTGATCAACGTATGACTGAATTTCTATGAGAATAAGAATAGACTGGTTGAGACATCGAGTTATAAGAAGTATTTTTATAAAGAGCTATTTTAATAGTATTATGTGAATTTAAAGCATTTCTAAAAGTTAAAAAAATGTTGGAATTTTGGAAAATGAAATAAACTCCAAACTGGAATTATAAAAACAAATTTGAACTCAGGAAAATTTGATAAAGTAATTTTCTTTGTAATAAAGGTTGGAAGTAAGCTAATAAATAATTATTTGATAGAGTACGTTAATAAAATTTAACCCGGTTAAATAAATGGATTGTAAGTTAATAACGGAGTTTGAAAATGAAATTGTAAATAAAAGTCGACTTGGATTTGATAATGAATTAAATAAGTAGAGATGCTATAAAAATAGAAATAAAATAGAGTGGAATCGAAATAGTGATGGTTTGAATAACAAACAAATTTCAAGTGTGAATGAATAGAATTTAACGAAATTTGCAAGTAAATTAGATATAAGAGAAGTGTTGTCGAATGAAATGAAAGTGAACTATAATAGAAATTGTTTGAGTGCAAACAGAACCCAAGTGAATAGAAATAAATTGAGAATGACTTTGTATTAATAAAATAAATTCGAAATGAGTTAAGCAGGTGAATTTAAAATTTAAAATGGGGTGGATAAATTGGTTAATTGAATTAAATAATAATGGATGAAGTCTGATTGAATGGAAATTAAATCAAGGTTTTAATTGAAATTGGATTATCAGAATGGACTTAAGTTATGAGACAAATCAATATGAAGTAAAATTTATTAAGTCAATGGAAGCTTGGATTGAGTAAGAATAGTAAACCATTTAATAAGGATTTGGGTTAAATTTATTTGAGAAAATGGATATTAATAATAAGCGTTGAATGTTGTCAAGCTTAATGAAATAGTTTTAAAATGAAACAAATGCGGATAAGAATGAAAGGCAATGTATGGTTGGTGAATAAATTGGAAATAAAATGGAATTAAATACAGAATGAGTAGAAAATTAATTTAAAGTAGTTATAAACTGAAATAAATACTCTATTAAGCGAGTATCCTCGAATTTGCATAAAAATAGTTGTCGTTGTTGTAAACAAAGGTAATTAAAATTTTGGGTTGAGAGAAGTTAAATAATATTGATATTGAATGATTTGAAGTGAATGTGGATTTGTTTGGATTAAAAATCAATTGAATGTAAGAAATTGAGTTGCAAACCATTAAAATTGAATGAAATGGCTTATGAATTGGTTGAAAGCAATTGAATTATCTTTAAAGTTATATAAATCGCTTATGGTAAGCGTTCGGTGTTTGTTGCTTTTGAAATGCTTGTGTTTAGCTATTGAAAATAAGTGAAATGCTAATAGATTTTCTATATATGGCACTTACATATTTAAATTGAGTAAGTACAGGTACCTGAAGGCCGTTTGGCTGGATTTAGATGCACTAATTGCTAAAATAAATAAGCCGCAGGCTTAAAATGCTAAATAAAGGTACACCTACGCAATAAAAATAGGAAATATGAACTGTTTTTGCTTTTTCCAACCGGGTGGATCGATGTATATATATTTATATCTCTTATCAAATTGCAAAAGCTCCTCCGTACAAAGGAGACGCTGCCAAAAAAATTTAAAATTTTTGGAGTTAGGAAATTTTTGGGAAATTTTCGTTAGCGACAAAACGATTACAAATTGGAAATTAAAATAAATTAGTAGATGAAACTAATAAGAATCAGTTATAAATGGAAGATAAAACTTAATATTCAAAATTGAGAATAAATTGAATTCATATGAAAACGGGAAAAACTAATTTGAATAGAAGTAAATATGAAAACCTATGTAAGGAAATGTATAAAATGATTTAAAAGGATACGATTGAATATTATGGCCAAGTAAGATATGCTAGTATTATAAAGGGAAAGGAAAATTGGTTTTGATTTCAGAAGATAGATTTGAATTGCCTGACTAAAAGGTATGTATTTAAATTTCTGTATAAATTGGATTGGGTTTTTGATCTAGCCACTTGGCTTTCTATTTTCTTTTTGGAATTTGGGAGCCCGTAGAGGCCTTTTGTAGTTGTACCGAGCTAGCCGCGCAAAGGAGACGCTGGCAAAATGGTATTGTTTGAAAACCATAGAAGGTTTTGGGAAATTGGTTGAGGTGATAGTGGGTCTTTAATAAAAGATAGTTGATAGGATGTTGAATTGTGAGTTTTGAGAAAAAGGTAAATGGGTATTGGACCATTCTTCCTAACTAGTAATTTTGGGGACGAAATTCTTTTAAAGGGGGAATAGTGTGACGACCCGAAATTTTCAACAATTTAAATTGGAATATTTAATTGATTTTAAATATTAAAAGTTAATTTTAACTTGAATTCCAGATATCAATATTTACTTGATAATTAAATCATTGAATTATATAGTTTAAATATTGAATTTAATAATTGAAATTGGGTAAATTGTTGAATCAGAAATTTCTAAGCCTGTTTAAAATAATTTGAAGGCTTATAAAATTTATAACGATGATACTGAAGATAATTGAATAATTGAAATTTAATATAAAGGTAATTTGTTCAATTTTAATAATATATCGTTTAAATTGAAATTTAAAAATAGCCTTCTGAGGCACATCCTCGGAATTCGACGAAACCAGTTCCATTGGATTCTTAATAGTTAGTTATTACCGGATTTCAATTTTCGTAGCGTTTGGATTGACCGTTTGCTCGTATGGGTGAGAAACGTGTTGAAATTAAAACCGATAATTTAATATTTTAAATTGATTTATAAAGCTAACTTCCACATACGATTAAATTAGCTTTCGAAACACGTTCCATTGTGTTTGGAATACGGGCAAAACCTTATAAACGCCTGTCGGCATGTCTGGTTCGGAGTTAGAAATTTTACGTTATGTTAAACGAGATATTTTGGAAATTTAATAATATTAAAAATTTAAAAGTCATATCAGCCGCACCTATATCCATCAGCCACCCTATAGCTTATACTCGAAGCCACCCTTAAAAAATATCTTCTCGTTTTCTCAGATAAAAATAAATAAATGTGACCGAAATCAAATGATAACCAAATAAAAAAAAAAAGGTTAATGGCGACCGTAATCTCAGCGAAATAAATTGAGGAGCCGAGCAAGCTCGAGCTCGCAAGCTAGGTCGCGATCGAACGCGAGAAGGAGGGGGTCGAGGCGGCTAGATTTCACTCGTGATTTGGGCTCGCGACTTGGGCTGTGACGTATTCATGGGTAGAGAATCAAGTTTCCTTTGGGTTTCGCGATCTAAGGATCTCGATCGGCGACTTTGTGGCATCGATGGAGTTCGCAAGGGGGAAGGGTGGCTTCGCGTGTGTCGAGGAGGTGGCATGACTTTCGGCGATTTGGGTGTTGATTTTAGGTTCGTCATCGAATTTCGCGACTGGGTTAAGTTTTTGAGGAGGCTCGATCGCCATTAGGGGTGCGTCGTTACAGTGATTCTAGGGTGTGCTCGGTCGCGAATCGCTGGAGTGGGTGATAATCAGGAACTAAGGCGAGTAATTCTCGACCAGTATATGTATATGCATATCGGTGTTGATCCTAAATTTTAGAGGTGAACTCTAAATGTTTACTTTATTACTGAGGAGATTGTATTCAATATGAATTTTAATTTGAATTGAAATAAGAAAATGAATTTAGTAGATGAATTAAAAATTTGTTAAAGTAAATTAAGGGTTAAATAAATAAGTTGATGAATTAATGATATGGATTAATTAATCAATTAAGTTATTAAGGTTTCTAAATTAATGATTAGATTAAGATTATTAATTTAGGGTCAAATTAAATGGAAATTAAGAATTGTTAATCAAATAAGTCTGGATTGTTAATCGATGATTATGAATTAGTTAATCGAGTAATTTAAGATAAATTTAGTTAAAATTTAGAAATTAATTATGTAATTAGAAATTAAATCATTTGTAATTAAGAATTAATTAATTAATTAATTTGTAATTAAAGTGATTAATTAAGGTTAAATACTTAGAGAAGTAATTAAAGGATTGGTTAATGAATATAGCTAATGAAAGATCATTAGTTAAGGGTTATGAAATGATTTATTAACATGATAAATTTAAAATAATTAACTTTATTAATTAATTAAGGATAATCAATTGTGAAATTTGGTAGGCATAATTACATAATGTAATTTATAAAAGTATAACAACTAGGTGAACTAATTGGTGATAGTTGTTGGATATAATAAATCAATGGATTGTAATTAATTATTGTTAAGTAGGCAAGATTAAAATGATTAAAACGATTATTGTGATTAATTAGAGATGGTATGACTAATTAATCTTGCTTAGTGATGATTAAAGTTATTGAATGTCTTGGATTATTTGATATTGCTAATAGGTGATTTAATATGCTATATTTGGATTGAACTGTTTTAGCATGTGTTGTCTATTTGTGATGAATTCCGGGTATGAATGGAATAGTTTAAAATTTAAACAGTTTATTTCTAAGATGAGATTGGTTTTGAAGAGACCGGGATGGGGTATTAGAAAATACCCGAAACCACTTAGAATTTTTATAGATTGACATGTGAAATCTATAGACTGGATTAAAATGATTTAAAGGAATTGGACTATTAAATCTAAACCATGGTACTTAGGAAATGGATGTGTAGAATAAGTGATGTCAATAATAAATTGTGGTTTTGTGAATTGAAATGAGTTACCCCGGGTTCTATATAAGTTGTATGCTTTGTATTCCATGTTAGTTGGGTTTGCTCACACTGGCTTCCAGCCTGACCCGGGTGTTACTTTGGTGTAACGCTCGGGTCAGACCGAGTATCACAGATTTTCGGGTAGGTACGTTCTGGAACTCAGGAGGCGAGCTGGATGGCAAGAACGCATAGGATATTTCCACTGTAATTATATTATTGTAATTCTGTGATAAGTTGATTTGTATATGTCCGGTGTTTGAATATATGTGAAACTCTGATGTATTAAAATGTAATCGACAGATATAGTATTGTTTTGTAAACTATTATTATTTATTATTATATTTTATCCGCTGCGAATGTGAGATGTTGATGTTTCTGTTCTTCTTATTCTTCTATCTCTTTCTTCTTTTTCATAACTAACTGGAATTTTCGGGTTTGAAAATTCCGGGTCGTTACATTTTTTTATTCACTTTCGTTTTATGCACCATGAGTGTATCATAGATATGCTACATATGTATCAAATGCACATGTCTATATTGCTGATGACTAAACGGTGAATATAACAAAGCAAGTAGAACCATTCTAGTATTAATAGACTTGCGGTTGCACACATCTATATCTATTAATCCAAAGCGTCCATCAACACTTATGATCACTCCCATTAAATGGGTAAATTGCCTTTTATTGTTTGAGATATAATTCGCTAGTACAATATGATTCATAATCATATAATAAAAATTATTTCACAAAATTATGGCTTAGTCTATATCCAAAATAATTGGAAATTTTTTTGATACTTCTGTATTTTCTAGTGCATCACAAATACCAATACTATAGTTGTTAAGCCTAAAATTTGTATAACATCCATGATGCCATTCCGAGCCAAAAATTGGTCTAACATCTATGAGTTGTTCATTGAGGTATTGTTTTGGAAGGTTGTAACAATGTTGTTAAATGAAAGATTGACTCATCATTCAAGAATTAATACAAGATGATGTGGATCGAAATAGTCCCATGATGCCTTTGGGTTTTTGGCTTTGTTGCACAATTGGCTAAAAAGTCTATATCACATGTCCATGGGAAAATTTGGCAAGTTTCTTAATGTGAAACAGTCCATTGATTATTCGTTAATGGGTAAATAAGCAAGTTACATAAGTCACAATCTATGGTTCATATGTTTAATAGGAAAGATAGTCAATATGTGGAATAACATTGAATTAAACAAGGGCTCAGATGGCCTTGTTCTATTTATAAGCTCAAAGCTAAGTTGATGTTAGTCATATGCAAGTCCAAAGTTCGATTATAGTCAAATATGCACAAATCGAAGGAAATAGGCTATGTTAAATTGCTCATCCAAGTCTTTGTTCATAAATTTCAAAGGATACAAAACAGTTCTTCATTTTAACCTAATTTAATTTAGGGTTTACAATCTTTAATTTGAGAAGGAGAGAAAGAAAATGATTTTCCTAAAAAAATAGCTATGGGTCCATATTTATAGAGGTAGATGCAGGCCGGAATGTTGACACATCCTTCGACATGCCAATATTCAGTATGCCGTCATATTGCATATACCCGACATCCTTTATTTAATTGATGATATATGACATCCTGCTAACATTCAATACCTCCATTCATACTGATGACATGCGTCATCATACATGGTTTCATTCTTGCTGTAGGGATTCGACATCATCGGTATCGTGAAGTTTGACATCTTTGTTAATTATAGATACCCAATATCTTATGACATCTATCATATTTTATATCATTCAAGCTGCTGATCTTCGACAACACTTCCTTTGTATTCGACATCCTCTCAATTTTTCTTATTCTATCAGCATGTACAAATTTGACATTTATTCACTGCTGTTGATCTTCAATGCCTTTTTCCCATGGTATTTGATATCCATTAGTGGCGTGTCATTTCATGTTACTATGGTTTAAAACCTTTTGAGAAATGAGGACTTAGAATTCCTTTTTTATTTCATGCTCTATAACATTATGTTGTAGAGGTTTGATATCGTATGGTCCGCAAAGATTTGATATCTTCCCAATCTTAAGCATTTGACATCCCTATCTGTCTATAAGTTTGATATAATTTCTTTGATGATGCTTTCATAAGTTTATCATCTCCTCTTACCTTCAACTTCGACATTAACTTTACTATTGTAGGAGCTTGTAACTTTAACTTTTATAGGCTCGGAATGCTTTATTCTCACAAAATTGGCAACCCTATTTTCATTAATTCGATATCGTTGGTTTGCAATTGATTTTGTGTGTATATGCTTGATATCCCTCATTGCCTTTGAGTATGATATCTCTTTTACCGTTGGATTCGACTTCTCTTGTAAGTCGATCTCTCCATGCTTCTTTCAGCATTCGATTTATGGTGATGTTATCTTCCACTGCCTTTATATCTTATGTACTCCCTTAGAAAATATGTGGATAACATTTGCCCCCTACCTTGTACAAAAAAACTTTTTGCACTTTAGTGTTAAATCAAGTATCTTCTTACTTTTTCAATTCTCTGCAAGATACTTTCTTCAACCCTATTTTTTTGAAAAAACTATTGTAAATGATGATAACTTCTTACTAACTTTAAATTTAACTTTAGGCAAACATGAATTAGCTAATTTTCTTCTTTATATATAATGCCAAGTTTAATTAGGAAGACTAGATATCTTCCGAATAAGAAGTACCATATGTTCATTTGATTCATAATTTCATTTGAATAAAAGTCCAAGAATACTTTTGTTAATAATATCTGAACAAAAATCCATCTGGTAATAATATCATAATTTCCGAATGGAAGACCAAAAATTCCTTTCGCAATAATATCTGAATAGAAGACCAAAAGCACATAAAGACCAAAAATCCATCTGGTAATAATATCTGAATTGAAGGCTTGAAATTCGTCTAGCGATAATGTTTGAATAGAATACATGAAACTCCTTTGGTAAAAATATCTGAATAGAAGACCAGAAACTCTTCTGGTAGGTAAAAATATCTAAATAGAAGACTAGAAACCATATGGCAATTATATTTGAATATAAGACCAGAAACCCATATAATAATAATATCATAATTTCCGAATGGATAACCAAAAACTCCTCTAGCAATAATATCTGAATAGAAGAACGAAAACTCATCTGGCAATAATATTTGAATAGAAGACTAGAAATCCATCTGGTAATAGTTTGCTTTAACCTTCCTTTGAAGGTTACTTTCACTTTATCTTCCTCTAGAAGATTGCTTTAACCTATTTTTTGGGTAGATCTGAACTTGCTTGATTGATTCCCTTGCTCCTTACCACTCTTTAAGTGGTGATTTAAGTTTTAATTTTCTTTGCCTCTTATCACTCTTTGGGTGATGATTTAGGCTTTAATTCTCTTTTCCCCTTACTATTCTTCGGATAGTGATTTAGGCTTGAGCCCTCATTACCTTATAGGCAATGATTTAGGCTGGTCGGTGTGTTTGGTTAGCCCTTTTAGGCAGAACCAAAGACTTAACCATCCTCCCTTTAGGAGGTGCTCTGGTCATGCCTTGTAGGCGGGACTGAAGGTTGGTTCGGTGCTTTGGCTAGGCCATCTTAAGTGGTACCAAAGTCTTACTCCATCCTATTTCTAGGAGACAATTTGGCCAGGCCACATAGGCAGGACCATAAGACATGTAGTGCTTTAGCCATGTCATCTTAGATGAGACCAAAGGCTTACTTTGACCTCCCTCTATAAGGTGCTTTGACCAGGTCCTCATGTAAGGGGGATCAAAAGCGCTTTTGGCCTCTTACCACCATCTTAGGTAGTGATTTAGGCTTTTCCTTTTAGTTCCTTTCTTTCACTTGACTATCCAATCCATAGATATGCTTAATCTCAATCTTTTATATTCATCCTTATTAGGGAAGTAAGGCCTAAAATGTTCGGCGTTCCAAGTCTCAGCTATTACATTGCCATCAGATCGGCATAATCGATAAGTTCCTAGTGGAATTACTTCATGAATAACAAATTTGGTCCAAGTGGTCCATCTGTGCATTTTTGATATTTTCCATAACTTTTTGGAGGACTAAATCTTTGTTTTGAAATGATCATCCTTTAACTTTAGAAATATAATACTTTGATATCCTTTGTTGATATTCAATCGTTCGTATGGCCGCTTCATCTCTTAATTCGTTAATCAAGTCTAAGGATTCTTTCCTTAATTCTCTATTGGGATCAAATGCATATGTAATTCTTTGATGAGATGGAATCTCAAGTTCGATTAAAAGAATTTTTTAGCATCTATATGTTAAAGAAAAGAGATATATCCCGTTGTAGTGTTAGTAGAAGTTCTACATGCCTAGAGCACTAGCGGTAGTTCGCCTATCCAATTTCCTTTTGCTTTATCCAGCCGTTTCTTAAGAATAGTTTTAGTAGAATTATTGATGGCTTCAATGGCTCTATTTGCCTTCGAATGAGCTATAGATGAAAATCTTTTGACTATTCTATTCCTATCACAGAATCTAGTAAATTCTTTACTTTCAAACTGAGTTCCATTATCGAATATTGTCTTATGTGTTATTCCAAATCGTTTAATCATGTTCTTAATTAAAAATTTCAATAGTTTTCCTAAAGTTATGTTCGGTAGTGGTTTTGCTTCTACCCATTTGGTAAAATAATCAATGTCTACTACTACGAACTTAACTCACATTTAGATACATAAAATGGTCCAATTAAATCAATTATCCATACATCAAAGGGCTACGGACTTGAAAACGGGGTCAATTCGCTTAGGGGGATATGGAAATTGTAGAAATTCTGATGCTTCTCACACCTTTTTACATGATTTACTACATCATTACTCATTTGGGGCTAATAAAAACCTTGCTTCATGACCTTTTTTGCTAATTTTATTTCCTTAGAATGATCTACATAGAATCCCTCATGTGTTTCTCTTAATATTCTTAAGCCATTTTCTAGACTAACACACCTCTAGTAAGGAAGTAAACATCCTTTTGTTATAGAGTATTCCGTTCATCATGGTAAAAGTTAGGGCTAGGTTCCTTATCCTTCTAGCCTCTCTTCTACCCTTGGTAGTTTTCCTTCAACTAAGTATTCCATAATGTGTGTCATCTAGTTGTTTTCGTATTGACTATTAGTTTCTTCATAAATGATTCTTTCTTGGCTTTCTCCGTCGCCATTTTCTAATTCATTTTTTTATTTTCATGTCCAAGGGCTTAAGACCTAGTCAATATCAGGACTTCATTTCCTGGCTCAAGGGTTTTCCCCTTATGTTGGGGCTCTGTTGGAAACCTACATATACAATTCAAGTTTTTAGTGCTCCTCATAAACTAGCGGGTTCTGGTAAAGGACCTACTTAAGAAATTTTCCCTCTCCGAACTCGGTACATGAAAAATTCCTCAAATTGAGTTAACATCTTTAGTATCTTCTTGACATAAAGGATTAATTTTCCATCTTTCATTAGATATGTCTGATTTAACTGATTAACCATTACTGAGAAGTGCTAAAAACTTCTATTCTTGGAATTATTAATTGAAGATCTAGGGTAAATCCTACTACCATTGATTCGTATTTAGCTAGATTATTAGTTGTTGGAAAACCTAACTTCATAGCATAATGCAGTCGATGTCCATCGGGGGTACTATTACATATCCTGCCCTTGCTCCCTATTCATTTAATGCTCTATCAACAAATAATTACCACTTAGGTTTTAGATCTTTTTCCTTTTCTGACTGTTCTTTGATGAATCTTGTGAACTCATTTAAGAAGTCCGCTAGAGCTTATCCTTTGATTGTCACTCAAGATTAGAACTCAATATCATATTGGCTGAACTTTATTCCCCGCTTTACTAATCTTCCTGATGTCGCGGGTTACTGAAGAATTTTTTGAGTGGAAAGTTGGTTAAAACCTTAATTGGGTGCACTTGAAAATAGACTCTTAATTTTCGAGCGGTGAGTATTATGTAGAATGCCAACTTTTCTATAGCCAAATACCTAAAATCTGCCTCCTTGAACGTTTTTCTAACATAATATACTGGAAGCTGAATTATATTTTCTTTCCTTATTAAAATAGATCTTACTACATGCTTGGAAACTGCCATGTAGAGATAAAGATTTTCCTCTTCTACCAGGCTAGATTGAAATTGAGGCACTTCAAGATGAATTTTTAGTTCTTTAAAGGCTTTTTGGCAATCACGCCCTAGTTTTTCTGCTTTTTGATCACATAAAAGAACACTATGCATTTATTTGTGGCTTTAGAGATGAACCTATTCAAGGTTGTCAAACTTCCGTTTAAGCTCATCACATCTTTGCTTGTTTTTTGCTCTGTCATGTCCCTAATCTCCTTGATTTAGTCTGGGTTGGCGTCAATCCTCTGGCGCTAACAGTTGTTCGTCGATGGAATTTCTATCTGTTTAGAAACCGTCGAACGAATTTAAATTAAAAATAACCACAAGCGCACGGTGTACGAATGTAGCACGTGGCGAATACGGGTCGATCCACAGGGAATTGATCATTTTAAAATTCTATTCAATCAAATTATACCGAAGTCGAGAGTGAATAATTAGAAATGTAAGAAACTAACAAAAACTAGCAAAAGAAAATGATAAAAATATGAGAGTCAAAAGAACAATTTAGAGATAAATCCACTCTCTAGATCATATAAATCAACAAAATGAAGTTGTCATCTCTCTTTTCTTTTCATCAGTGTAATTAGTTGATGTGTTTATCATAAGTATGATATATTTGTGCTATTAATTAGCCCAATATAAACCATCATACTATAACAAAACCACTAATACACATTTAACTCTCATGAAATATGACAACAAAGTTGAAATAAAAATCTATTTTAAGCATAGCCTATTAACTATTGTTTATAAATATAGGCTATCAAATTTCAATTTCAACATTCACTTCTTTGCCATAATCATATTTAGATGAAGAGGCAATTTGTGTTATGTTTGTTTAAGCATAGCCTATTTGTTATGAACAACATAGACTATCAAATTCAAAGCTAAACAACATTATTAAACCACTTCAAGTGTTTCCATTAAAGCACAAAGAGAGAGTATAAACATCAAAATGATGCATCTACATACTAGAGAGCTTCATTACCCTTAGATTGTAGGGATTAAGCTCTCATATTTATTATCAAATCAACAAATGTACAAAGCAACATGAAAGCAAAAAGAAAGGAAAATGAAAGCTAATGGAAAAGACAACTAATCTAATTGCATAAAGGTAAATCTACACTATTACATAAGAATGGAAGAAGCATGTAAATAAAAGAGAACTAACATTGCATAAAAGAAAAGAAAATTACATGAAATAAAATGGCTTAGTAGCCATGGAAAGAAAGAGAGCTTTGATTTATTTTCTAAACTAAAACTAACTAGCTAAGAGGAAGATGGCTACATGAAACATAAGGGGTATTTATACAAGTTAGAAACCCTAATGCATATTTTTGGGGAGTACCCAAAATGCCCTTGGAGGAAGTGTGGTGGCCAAGTTATCATTAGCTTTAATAATCTCCCACTTGAATGTACATGAAGCTTTAAATGTCTTTTAGCATGTGCATTAGCCTTTAATTTGTAAATTAGGTAGTGGGTAGATGGGGTCCTCCATGTTCTTACTTTGAATTATTTCCATCTTCATTCCTTTGCATTCATTTTGTGCATGCATATTCCTTCATGAACCCACTTGTAATTGAGTGTAATTTCCTACAAAATAATATAAAAATTTCCAATTAAATGTTCTCAAATTAATATATGCACAAAAATGACCATTTTGCCTCTGGATGAAGATGAATATGTGACAATTTCAAATAATATGAATTTTGGTTTAAACAAGTTAAAATACCCAATATGATCATTTATTTAATTTAAAAAGAATAAATATGGTGGTTAAAATATGCACATTTACATACACATCAATAGTATAACCCAGGAACTTCCCAGATTGTATCCTGAAAGAGCATTTTTATGGATATAGTTTCATCTTATACTTTCTTAGTATTTCAAACATTTCTTCACGATCTTTCAAGTGATCAGCTTCCTCTTGAGTTTTTACTAGCATGTCATCAACATATACTTCCATGTTTCGACCAATTTGCTCTTTAAACATTCTATTCACCAGTCTTTGATATGTAGCCCCTACATTCTTAAGACTGAAGTGCATAACTTTGTAGCATTATATTCCCCAATATTTTATAAAACTTGTGTGATCTTCATCCGACTTGAACATGGGAATTCGATTATACCCTATGCATGCATCCATAAAAGACAATAGTTTATGTCCATTTGTTGTGTCAACTAATTGTTCTATTCGAGGTAGAGGATAACAATACTTGAGGCATAATTTATTCAATCAGTATAGTCGACACATATTCTCCATCATTGGAATAATTGACTAGTGCGGGGTTGGCAAACCATTTTAGATTGAAAACTTCTCTAATGAATACATTTTCAAGTAGACTTTTGGCTTCCTCTTTCAGCGCATTAGCTCAAACCTTATCGAACTGGGTTTTCTTTTTTTGAATAGGAGTGATATTTCGATTTATGTTATGGGTATAATTCATGGTTGTTAGATCTATTCCGATCATGTCTGATTATGTCTAGGCAAATACATCCTTGATAGACTGAAGAAATAGAATAAGTCCCTTTTTGAATTTGTCGTTTAACTACCTCCCGATTTTACTATTTTCGTTGGATCAAGTGAATCCAGGCTTACTTCTTCTAGGCCTTCGGTGGGCTGTATTCTTTCCTACTTGTCTCTACAGTTTAATTCAGTGACTATTTCCTCGCTGTCTATTTCTTCACTATCAAGCCAACCTCTTTCCTTTTGTAAAAGATTAATCTTTTAAGCACATTCTTAGCTTTTTCGATTGTACTCGTCTTCCCATTTGCCTAGGATTATTGGCTTAAAGGACCATCATCCAAGGGCTTTTCAATTTAAATTTTGATTGATTCATCTATCTTCGAGCCATAACAAGAAAGGTTGTCCCTTTTTCATTGATTGAAGGTAGCAAAATACAAATCTCGAGAACTGAATTGCTCTCCCCTTTTCATTCTCCATTCACTCTTACATAGAAACTTCACCATCAGATACTTTGGTGACACGAAAGTACCCACCTCAGCTGAAACTGGTCCCTTAAAGAAAGCATTGTAGTAGGAAAATTGGTCCACCGTGATGAACAAGGTTTTGAAGTTTTCGACTAGGATGGAATCCTCGTATGCACTAGAAGCTTAATCTGCCCCACTGGAGTGAATCATTTGTTATTGAATCCAAAGATGGGCTTATAGCGTGGCTCTAATATTTCTTTTCGAATTCTTGTCTGATCAAAGGAATGCTTAAAGATAATATTCACCATGCTTACAGTATCATCTAGAATTATTTTTACTACAGAAAATCTGATTTGTGCAGTTATCATTAAGTGGTCGTTGTGTGGATGGCGAACCGCTTTCAACTCCTGTGGGGTTATTGTTAAGTTGGCCGTCTAAAGCTGATATTTGTGACTATTGAACAATGGCTCCTTTTGAATAGAAAATACTCCATCTCTTGCCTCTCTTATATACTTACTTATGGCTCCCTTGCTGCTACCGGTAAAATATGGCCCTCCAAAGATAACATTTATTTGAATAATTGGTGGAATAAAATGTTGTCGAGAATTGTTTTCCATAAAATTCGTGGCATTGTTTGGTGACTTTTGGTTACTCTCTTTAAGATGTGCAATTTTCTGATTCTCTTCGACAAATTCTTTCAGGATCCCAGATCGGATCATGTTTTGAATGATTCTAGGTAAGACTTAACATTCTTTGATTTTTTATCCGTTTGCTTTAAATGGTAAGCGCAATATTCTCCACCTCTTCTCGACTAGGGTTATTTCTTACCTTGTAAGAAGTTGGGAAGTTGCCTCCATCTTTAAGTATAAGCAAATTATAGGAATTTGATTTGTTTAAAGCCACATAGTTAGATTTCAAGATCTCCTCCCATCTTCCTCTCTTGCCCTAATCCCATCTTGGCTTCTCGTTGGGGTGATCAAAGCCAGATCTTCATGCCTCCTTCTTTTTCGAATAATTTTTCTTTACATGGTACATCCTATCAATATGGATGAATTTTTCTGCTTGGAAATGAAAATCCTTAAGGTCTGTGCACCCGCGAGTATAAAGTTCATTCTAGAAGGGAGTTTTCTCAATTAACCCTAAATGTAGTGCTATCAACTTTTCTATATCAGTCATATTCTCTTCTTTACTGTCTCTGCTTTGAATCTTTTCAAGTATTTACTAAGAAGCTCTCCCAATCTCTGCTTGACATTCCCCAGTATATTAGAATCAATAGTAGGGTCCTTGCACACATAGAACTGTGCTGAGAATTCATAAGAGAACTGCTTCCAAGAATAAATGGTCTTCTCTCTATAATGTCTATACCACTTTGCGGCTGCTCCTTGAAAAGTGGTCGGAAAGATCCTAGAAACACATCTCCAGAAGCATAGTGAAGGTCCGTTTGGCTCTCAAAGACTAAAAGGTGATCATCGGGATCAGTGGTCCCGTTACACCTTATAGATGGAATCTTGATGAGTGATGGAATTTTGGCAGACATTATTCTTTCTATGAAAAAGAATTCAAGAAAATTGGTTTTGATTATAGGATCAAGGGTTCTCTTTCCTTTTACATTAAGCATGTCCTCTGTTAGTTTATCAGCTATATCTCTCAAGTAAGATTCATCATCATGGAAATCACCACTATAGAGCCTGTACTCCTTATGCAAGATTGAGCTTCCCAATTGTTCATTAGATCTTTTTGCTAATTCTTCCAAATGATCTACTTTGACATTGTTACATGCTAACGATTTTGGAGAGAATGGTCTATCTCCAACCTTTTGGATTCCTCTTTTTATGGGGTCATATCAATTTTGATGTTGCCCTTCTTCTGAGCATGGAAGTGTCTGGATTTCACCTTGGAGATTGTCTTTTTCTCCTTCAGTGAGCCTTGTTGTTTTGGAAGACTTCTATTAAAGGACCTTCTCTATTAACTCTTGCATTGCTGTCATTTGCTGCATTATGTCTTTAATTTTGGCTTCACTATTTATTAGCTTTACTGGTTCTAAAGGTTGATCGGGTTCTTCATTTTCTAGATTAAAGCATGGAGTGGCATTATCTACTGATGTCGTTTGTTGTACTATCGCCTCATTTGGAAGGTTAATCCTTTTAGCTCTTCCCATTTTCCCGAAACAAAATTTTAAGTAATTAGTTTCAAGATAAAGTTACAATAACATAGGGGTTTGAGCCCTCCTTCTACTGCCGAAATGTTAAACAAAAAATGGGTATAACATCCATGATGCGATGCTGAGCAAAAATTTGGTTTAACATCCATAATGTTGTCCAATGTGGTATGTTCTGGAAGGTTATGAGGTTGCTGTTAAACCAAAGATTCACTCACCAATCAGGACTTAGTGTAAGATGATCTTGATCGAAATGGTCCCATAATGCCCTTGGGTTTTTGGCTTTGTTGTAGAATTGGCAAAAAGTCTAGATCACATGTCCAAGGAAAAAGTAGGTAAGTTGATTAAATGTGCAATAGTCCATTAATCAACACAAGCAAGTTACATAAGTCACAGTTAATTATTCATATGTTTTAATAGGTAAGATAGTCAATATGTGGAATAAAATTAAATTAAACATAGGCTTAGATGGCCTTGTTTTACTTATAAGCTTAAAGCCAAGTCCGAGTTCAAAGTTAGTCATATATAAATCCAAAGTTTGACTATAATCAAATATGCACAAATCGTAGGAAATAGGCTATGTTAAATTGCTCGTCCAAGTCTTTATTCATAAATTTCAAAAGTTACAAACCAATTCTTGATTTTTCCCCAATTCAATTTAGAATTTATAATCTTTAATTTCAGAAGGAGAGAAAGCAAATGGTTCATCCAATAAAGTAGCTACGACATCTGTATTTATAGGGGTAGAAGCAGGCGGAAATGTCGTCACGTGTCCTTCAACATGCTAGTATTCGGTATCCCTTTATATGGCTTATACCCAGCATCCTTTATCAAATTGATGATGTATGACATCATGTAATATTCGATACCACTCATACTGATGACATGCTGCATCATATATGGTTTCATTCTTGTTATTGTGATTCGGCATCATCTATATTTCTTGAAGTTCGGCATCATTGTTAACTCTAAATACTCAACATGCTACGATATCTATCATATTCAATATCATTTAAGTTTTCGATATTTGACATCGCCTCCTTTGTACTCGATATCCTCCCAATATTTGTTATTCCCTCTACATCTACAAGTTTGACTCCTATTTTCTGTTTTTGATCTTTAATGCCTCTTTCCCTTGGTATTCGATACCCATTAGTAGCTTGGCATTTCATGTTATAGTGGTTTTACATCTTTTGGGATATGACGATTTAATATTCCTTCTTTATTTCATGCTTGACAACATTATGTTGTAGAGGTTTGATATCTTTTGATCTGCAAAGATTCGATATCTTCCCAATCTTAAGCATTTGACATCCCTATCTGTCTATAAGTTCGATATCACTTCTTTAAAGATGCTTTTATAAATTCGACATCTCCTCTTACCTTCAAATTTGACATTCTCTTTGCTATTGTAGGAGCTTGTTACTTTTAGCTTTATAGGTTCAATATGCTTTAT
The DNA here is from genome assembly GCA_030765085.1 of Allium cepa. Lineage (NCBI taxonomy): Eukaryota > Viridiplantae > Streptophyta > Magnoliopsida > Asparagales > Amaryllidaceae > Allium > Allium cepa. Next base: position 863,804,745 of record CM060943.1, on the reverse strand, counting down.
TTTTAAAGCTCGTCAACCTTATTTTAATGAATTCGATATCGTCGGTTTGAAATTGATTTTGTTTATGAACGCTCGATATCTCTCATTGCCTTTGAGTGCGATATCTCTTCTACCCTTAGATTCAAGATCTCTTATTGGCCGATCTCTCCATGCTTCTTTAGGAATTTGATTTGTGGTGATGTTATCTTCAGTTGCCTTCATATCTTATTCATTCATTTAGAAAATATATTGATAACAATTGTCTATTTACCACGAATATTGATATTAAAATGAAACTATGCCTATTATTCAATCAATACTGAAAAATTAATTACTAATTCATAAATAATGTTTGATACATTTTACGAAAATAATTTTTGCAATTTGATGCATCTAATAAGTGCTATATGACATGCTTACATTATTTTTTCCATTACTATAATAGAATATGAAATAGGAAGCTCCATTCTATCACTTAATATATGCTATTTATCTCATCTATTGTAACCAGTTTATAGTCGAGAATTTTCAAATCAATTATTATCTTAAATTCAAAGAAATAAATCTGATTGAAAACAATTTTCTATTTGAAAATACATTTTGGAATAGAAATCCTATTTCTAATTTTAATCTTAAGCATCAACTATTATTTTACAATTCTCGTTTTCAATGTTTCCTTATAAAGAAGAAGTGGTCATTCACTCTTTTCCTTCTAACCGTACCTTAGGTTGCATCCACTCTTATACATTCAATTTCTTTCCTAAACGGCCGAATCATTCAAAGGAAATCCAAACTCTTTACAAAAGTGCATTAGGTCATCCTTAACTTGTAAATATAAAATATGTTACACTTTACTTAAATTTGTCAAACCAACATTTTAGTGATCCAGTTCTTAGATCTATCTTGTAGCCTTTGGTCTAGTGTTACATTTAACACAATAAGATAATTATTGTACTCAATCATGTTGAATATATGACCTACCACTACAGTTTATTTGCTTATTTCAATGTACTAATTTCGTCGATACTCCGTACATTACAAATTATGACCGTTGACCATACAACATTGATATATCATCGTATATGAATCAAATATTCCTATTATGTATTGCTTTTAGAGTTCAAAACTCATTAAAGACAATACATGGTCTCAAGCAAGTAAACTCGTAAGTGACAAAGTTACAAACATATTTTGTGGTTGTATAATTAGGCGCTTGCATGAGCCAACATGCAAAAAATATATATAGGTAAATATATTTAATATTTCTTTGTCAATATTTAATTAAATTCACATTTATACATTTTAATCGATAAATAATTTATCAGTTATGTTAATTACATTAATTTATCAATGTGGATTATTATTAAAACTTTATATAGCTGATGTTCTTATAATATTTGAAAGGTTAAATCTAACCATTTCATTTTTCTAAAAAGGCTACCACTAGTCTTTTATGTTTCTTTAAGCCCAAAGTTGAAACATAGAAGTCTTTCGACTTCACCAGTGGTGTTAGGACTTGTATATCTTGGGATTCTGACCTTAAAAAATGATCAACAAATCATACTCCCATACACGATGGATAGTTTATCGGTTGTATCATATATAACTCCTAAACCATGGTTCCTTATCCTAATCTCGTTTTTTCCTTCAAGAAAGCTCAACATGAAAAAACATATTATTCACTCGTACCTACCATTTTGTGACTGCCTAAGTATACTATACGTACCTTGAGGAAAGCTCAATAAATATGTATAAGTATCTTACCTTATCTAGTCTATACATTAATAATGCTACACATAACATCTCTAGCTTAAAGAAAGCCCAACGAGTAGGGAGTCTGCAAGTAATTTATTAATGTATAAATGGTAGATGACAACTTTATATTAAAGATTCAAAGTCTTCAATATACATTATGTCGAGTGATGTCGACTTATGGAATAATGTAATTCAAATGAAATACCCTTGTGATTTAAGTGTCAGACATATCGAAAATCACGATATACGTAATGTACGTATGTATTTATTCCTTAAGTTTAATTGGGTTCCTTTTATGTTCCACCTTTAGTTTACACATTCATATTATATAAGTTTTATTATTTTATAACTTTTATACTATTTAACTTATATAATATTTTGTGTATAACATTATATTAATTAAATCACATTTAATTAATTTAATTGATTAACATTTTAATTAATTATTACATTATTCGATTATAACATATTATATTGAATATATATTATAACCTTTATAGTAATACACATATATCTTACGTATATGTATATTGATTTTTTAATTTAATTTTAGTTAATTAATTTAATTATATTTTATTAATTTTGAAAATTCTTTTATGCACATATTTATACTTTTATTGTTTTAAACAATTCAAGACAGCATACCATATATCATTATATTTATTATACATGTATATATATTTAATTTATTTATTTAATTAATTCATTTATTTTATTAATCTTATTTGTAAATAATATTTTGGAAATTAACTTTATGACATTTTCAAAATTGTGAAAAATTATATTATAACTTTTATAATATGTGTTTAATTCAAATTGAACTTTTAAATGGAAAAAAATTATTTGTGATTTTCAAAAACAATTTGACAATATATAATATTTTTCTTATTTCAAATTTAACTTTTAGATTTAAAACTTTTATTTTTAAATTTAGAACAATATTGGGATTAGCACAAAACTCAATTCAAATTGGGAATTTTCTATTAGGGGCAATCTTTGGACTCGCATAACTATTCGAGCCAGGTTGGTAGCCTTGTAGGACATGATACTTGATTACCCAACAATCCAACCTAGACACTAACTTTCTTAAACTCAGTACTAACTAGGTTGTAAGAAGATTAATTAGTTAGCCATTATATGACAAATTTATATCACATAGGCTACTGGGCTTCGCCACCATTATTGGAACTGGGCCAACTCGTAACAGAAGCGGTGAATTTCAAAAAAAATTCCCATTTTGGATCTTTATTGGGCATATGTAGTCTAAGTCCATTTAGAACATTTCTTGTTTTATTTTAAATTAAATCAATATTTTATTCAAATTGATAAATAATGTTTTCTTTTATATTATTTGTATTATAGTATGACATACGTGTGTGCATGCATGTGCAATAGGTTAATGTGTACATGGCCTGACATGCCCGTCTATATAATCTTCTATAGGTATTTAAAAAGTAAAATTTTATGTTAATAATTTTTATAAAATCCTATCTAATTTTTATCATTTATAAATATATGTATATATTATTTAGTTGCTAAAATAATTTTAAATTGAATCACTAACCTCGTTTACATATATACATTATTAACAAACAAATAAAAATTTACTTTTTCTACCGAATATTATTTAAGAACAAATTAAATTTTATAGAACTAAGAATATATATTTTATATGTAGTTAGTCTTTTTTATATGATGAGCGATACTCTATTCAAGCAGAGCACTTTTTTTGCTATCTCGGGGACTCAAACTCATGACCTTTAGAACCTCCGTGTATAGCATTACACCTTAACCACTTTTGCTAGAGGTCCTTGACATAATGTAATTGGAATTTAGAAATAAAAATTATTAAATAATATTATTTCGATTTGGAAATTTTTTTATCAGAAGTTGAGAGCATTATTTTTATTATGCATGAATTTACTTTGTAATATGCGTATTAACATACAACCATCAATTATGTGATAATACACTGATATACAGATTTGTAATAACTCAATTTAATCAACATATGATATAACAATAATTATACAATAAAATATGTTAAACCTGATAATTACCTTGAAACGATGATATAAGCTTCTTGAATCCATTTGTAAATTAGAAGGTGCTAGCCTCCGAACTGCTGACTACTAATCAATCGAGTTGAAGAGCTTTTGATATGATTTGAACTTAAAAAATTTGATTCATGGAAATGGGGTAATTCGACTTCTAAATGGTTGTAGAAAGAGTGAATCTCAAGCCCAAAAAAAATGAGGTACTAATGGAGTAAATAAAGCAAACATGGAAGTGTAAAAAATGGACCGAATCCTGTTTTTCCTCTTTACCAATTCTTACCTTTCGCTTACTCAAACATCATAACCTTGTACTATACATGGTTGGCCTCACCCTTGCACACCTATGGATGAATTTTGAAGCTTCCAAATGGGATTTGAAACCATTTCAAACCCAAATAATAATTACCCTATTTAAATCTAATTTAAACGCATACTGATATCGTATATCAATTGGTATGGTTGTAACTATTATAAATGCACTATTTAAAATTGTTCGACATATCAAATTAAATTAAATAATTAATATTTCATAAATATTAATTAATTTAATTCAATTACAATATGTATTAATTAATTAAATCAGGTGGTCAAAGGAATATTCAAAGTTTGGGTTGTGTGACCCTTAGATATAAATCGGTCAGCGATTAATATCGAACTATCCGAATATTAACGTTCACATCTCATTTAGCGGGAGGTGTGACATTATTTCCAAATTTATCGTTTACTTGGTTTTGGTAAAATCCAATTTTACTTTATAAAACATTATCTAGTAATGACGATTGTTTACATAATTTCTCTACATGAACACTATAGCATTTTAGACAAATGGAATTTGGTAATGGTCAAAGTTCCAATATTACCTGTATTCAACTCTATATTCCAAACCCAAAGTCCTTGGTTCAATAATAACAGTTATTGTTATACTGCTGTGTCTAGACACTTCGACTTTGAGTTGGCTACAATTGACCATGATGCTAACCTCGTATAACCTAGGAGAAGAATTCTCTCTTAAATAGTGTTTCATTTCCAATGCTTCCACTCAACCCAACTATAGTCATTCGATAGATTTCATGCCATGATTTAACTATAATCAAAGCGGAGCTTTCACATTGAAGATCAACAGTATTTTTAGGTCAAGAGAACTATGTAATTTTGTCATGTCGATATTTTCTATTTGACCTTAGTTGTATTAATCAACAGAAAACTATCAGGTGAGTCATTTCATGGTTATCCAAAAACTATCAAGACGTAACCGATAGGTGCCTCCAACAATCATAAGTAATAGACTGCCCAATATATTGAGAGCAATGCATACTCTAGTATGAACGGATGCATCGATATCTAGTCTCGATACATCTTGACTAGGAATATTGGTAATGGTATATTTAATTTCATTATAATAAATTATTCATGGTTATAACACTTTGTAACTACTATTACTAAACAAACCATTTACGTATTTCTATTAAATATACTTTAAATTAATTAATTAATTAATAATTGTGACAATTAGCCTTTTTGGATGGTTTAAATCGATAATAAACCACACATGTGGTGACGACCCGCACTCGGCATCCTTTGAATCCGACACCAAACCACGTGTGTCCAACCTAGAGCACACCGATTGCAGATAATCAAGAGAAAGAAAAGAGAGGGTGAGAAGAAAGAGAGAAGAAAGAAGAAGAGAGGAGAAGAGAAGAAGAAAAGAGAAGCAGAACCAAAACAATACAGAATCTCACATCACAGTGGAGTAACATATAATATAGATCAATAATCTTTACAAAAAGAAACCGTAATATACATGAACCAATATTAGAGTACACAAAAAGTAATCATCAGCTTGGACAGTTATAATAACCTGTCCTCACAAACATAGATAATTTACAACAACAACAACAACAATGCAATGCAGCGGAATAATAAATAGATATGTGTATACGGCATGAAGATCTCCAGCTTTCCTACTGAAGCTCCAAAAGCACCAAATCTGAAATATACTCGATCTGACTCGAGCATTGAAAGGGATGAATGCCTCAATCAGTCTGGTAAACCAGCATGAGAAAACACACCTCAACTGAATTTTAAAAGTTATCAAAACTTTTCCTTTATCAAAACAAAAGGTATCTCGTAAGACCATGTCACAAATAAATACCGACATGATTTTTGCCTTACGATAACTAAAACATTTCGTATCAATTCCTCTTATATTATAATAGTGTCTATTGTACAAATAATTTTAAAATAGCCGAATTTGTTACTTTATTAAATTCCAAGCATACACCTTGTAATACAAGACTTTCTACAATAGAAATGGCAGGCATATATTGGATTTTTGATTTCATACAAATGACTAGGTGAAGGAACTACCTTTCTGAACCAACACGGTATACCTCTAGAGGGATGTACCTAGGGAGCAGATACTGCTCGCCTAAACCAACACAAGATCGGCCTACCCAGAGTTGGATAGCACAGAATATGTCATCACTCCTGTCGTTACTGACCTTTATTCATGGCCATAGGCATACACCAACAATAATCAGATACACGACGTCATAGCATGTGAAGATATATCTAGAAGATTGATGAAATCTCTTGATGTAAGCGACCCACTTAGTCTTGCTGTTTTTATCCTTGTTTTAGTCATTTTTCGAGGAGTGAGGCCAAAAGAGGTATCGATTAACTTTCACATATCACATATTACATCATCTTTGAACGTCACATTACCATTTCCGTTGACTACTAATTGCCTTCCACAAAAGTACAACTTTGGAGCTCGTACGTCTCAAGGAGGGTGTTAAGCTAAGAGAAGTTGCCTTCTCTGCCACTAAACTAATGTACGTTTGTAAAAACCAATGTACATAATCTTAGAAATGCAATGTCAAACATTCGTCTATACAAGTTGTTCAGAAATAGGACAAACCGAAGGTCTCTCCTACCACATCCTATAGGATTAGTAGCGACAACCCTTGCAATGTATATTTCATAACAAAGAGACTACTGTTACTAGATGTATATTGGGATTTCAACCCCAAACGATCAACAAGCGGTCCTTCACTATGAAAATGCTAAATATCAACCTGTACAATTATCGCATATATGTTGGTCTGAGGTGGTTTTCAGATAAATCTGATCCCGTTCTCTGCGCATTAACAACGACAAAAGTGTTTCTCAACCTCATATAGAAACTAAGTCTCATAGACTTATCACGTCTCCAACTTTCAATTTTTTATCCTTCAACCAAGAAGGAAGCTCGATAAATTAGAGTAATCACTCTGCACTACACGAATCAACATTCTCAACACAAATAATAATCAAGCCTACACAGTCAGTTACGTACTAAGTGTATGACTAATTAGTTTCTACATCAAGTTCAGAAACTAAAATGGCCAAATTTGATAGTCTTTTATTTAACTATCAAAGCAATAAACAAAATCTAGCACATAAGTAGTCGTTGGGCCTAATTTTTATTAATCATTTATAAATCAAATCACTTTCCGATTATTCACTTTAAAATATCTTTAAAGGATAATATTCAAAACCATTTCACTTATTGGATTATTTGGAAAACATTTTCATATACTTATTTTAATAATTAGTAAATTCATAACTTATTTTATGTTCAAACCATTTAAACTCCATTTTATAATATCACTTTCCAAAATATCCATTTTATTTAAAGGATTATTTACTATTTAAAATCGTGAATATAATTCTCTTACCAAATTCATTACTTCTACATATTTAATTTAAAGAATTATTCACTGTCCAAAATTGTGAATATGATTCCTTTACCAATTCATTATTCTACGTATTTAATTTAAAGGATTATTCGCTACCAAAATCGTGAATATAATTCCTTTAATATACTTTCACGTTTAACTAATCAAATTAAGGTGATTCACAATTAGAAAACCATGTTTATACATTTTATTTATATTTTATAAAAACCTCCATATATAGAATTCGTTTATTAACAAATTCCATATATATCTCATTTATATGTCAAAATACAATTATAAGTTAATTTACTTATAAATCTCTTATTTACAAATTAATTACTTTTTTATAATTTCATAAATTTATAAATCTTGTTTACTTATAAGATTCAATTATAACTTCATTTTAACACTTACAAAACTTGCTTATGATTCCATTACTTTTTATTTATAAAATAATCAATTTTATAAATCTTATAAATAAACCATTTATAATAAAATCCAAAATTCACAATTTAACTTATTTTACAAAATAGTTAACTTCATATTCCAAAAATATTATTTTGATAAATAAACTTCTTCTTTTAATAATTTACAACTCATTATTAAAACAAATATAACTCCAAAAATCACTTAAACAACCTTTTTAAAACGAAATCATTATTTTAGTATTTTGATTTCCAGAAATTGGACTAATTCTACAAAACCGCTAAATAAGGGGATTCACATCAATCATACCAATCACTGCATCCAAACATCATTTATCACATGATAACAACATACTTAATAACATCTGTAAATAAAAATCAACACTAGTGAGGAATCCAGTTGGATCCCTCCAAGCTGTAACTTACAACAAATATACATATAAGAAAATATGTACAATATCTACTTCGAGGCAGGCGTGCATACAAATATTCATCCGCTCATACATGGAAACGTATAGGGTCTCATCCGCTAAAATATGTGGGAATGTATTTTCAAACCAACTAATATATATATATATATATATATATATATATATATATATATCATATCCCATCCAAACAATCATCAATAATCATAAATAAAATATTATTCTCACTTATATAAAAATATATGCGAGTTGAAAGAGTGAGTTGTACTCACTTTGATTGTAGTCATCGCGATAGCTATTTATTTCGTTTCAATTAAACAAGTGTTTACTTTTAACCAAAATTTTCACTAGCTCCAAATCCATCCAAACTAGCTCCATAATGTAGTTCTCAACAATACAAACCCATTGCAATTTGTTTCGTGCAAATCCGACCTCGTATGAATAAGTTATACAATTTATAAGTTACACGATTTTTATATAATATAATTTATAATCTTTTTTTTAAACGTTGACTAAATCATGTCGTGCATTTCTGGATCTAAGCTCCCATCCCTTTCCTCCTTCTTTCTCACGGTGTGACTTAGGAAAAACACGGAACAAAAGAAGCCATAGACATCATTGCTTCATCGAATAATGCTCCTCCCATACTTGTTTCTAGATCGATCGAACAACGCCATCTGAAAGCCCTCAGTGTCGTGCACCACCGCCTAAAGCCATTTAAGGCTTGGCAGCCTATCCGCCTCGAAAAAGGCCACCCAATGGAATACATATCAGAGGCCAATTCCATCATATTTGGAAGTTAGGTTTTCAGATCGAATTATTTTAATTAAAATTACTTAAATAAATTTCTACCCGTTTCAGCTTCGCACGACCACACCGTAATTCCAATTGGCAAAAAATTTGAAATCCTATAATAATTCACTATTACCGATCCAACGAAGTTGATTTTGTCGAAATCCGAGACTGTCAAAAATGACTATTTTTACACGTTAATTAAATATTAAAATTTTCGATTTCTGTAATTTAACTTTTAATTCAATTTTAAAAGTTTTCTAATTATATTCTAATTCAAATAGGATTTAAACAACGTTAGAAATCATTTTTATTTATATTAGATTCCAATTTCAATTATTAACACAATTTCAAATATTAAGTTGAACAATTTAATTATCCAAATAAATCACTATATTTGAAATATAAGTATTCAACTTATAAAATTAACATTTGAATATTTAAATCAATTAAATATTTGAAATTCGAATGACTGAAAAACTGGGTCGTTACACATGTCTAACTCAAACAACTCAAAAAGGTAGATTATACGTGGGATAAATAAGAAAGTATAAGAAAGGAAGGGAAAAAAATACAAAAAAATTGTAGTGGGCGCGTATAGGGATAAAAGTATGACAAGGCACGTGAGGCAATGCCTAAGGTAGGATTCTACCAGTTTACCCTTTCTGGCTGGTAGTAACACATCATAGCCACGACCGACCACTGAGTCTACCACCCCCAAAATCAAATCAACGTGCACTGATCAAGCCAAAAGTCAATATAATACGAAGGGGTGGGGTCCCTAAAGGTATCTAACCAATTGGCCATACATAGGCTCCTGTTTCAGTCATTTCAGATTGAGAAAAGTGTCGTGGTCATCCATCATCGTTCTCTTTCTTCAATTCTAGTAAACATTGTCAATTCAACCTCTACATTCTGGATAACAACCACTGCGAAAACAGTAATTAAAGTGGTTCCGGTAGAATAATAGAGGGTATGCCATTCATCCCGATCCGGTCTCTTTAATAACCAATCGTCATTTTTCACACTGGTCGATTCTTTCAAACTTCAAGAACATGTCATACTTCATATCAAAATCTTCGAATTCAAATAGGTTGCAACTTTAAACATTCACAATTAAATCAATGAATTAAATCTAGACAATTCCTAGTTTTAAAACAGTTTCAATATTAAAAATGGTTTTGAATAATCAAAATAGTTTGAATATTGAAAATAGTTTGGGTACTAGTTTTAATATTAGAAATAGTTTGGAATAATTAAAATAGTCTAGAGATTGAAAATAGTTTGAATGTAAAATAGTTTTTATATTGAAAATAGTTTAGATAATTAAAATAGCGTATATATTAAAGTAATTTGATTACTAAAATAGTTTTTATATTAAAACTGTTTCTTTCTTTCACAACAATTTGAATTCATCTTCCACTTCCAACAAAATCAATTTTTCTATCTTCCAGTTCAAGTCAACCACATATTCAAATTTCCATTTAAATCAGCCTCAATTCAAACAATTTCAACTTTACTTCAAATTCAATTTAAATAGTTCTACGCAAATGGTTGAAAGTTTCAGTTCAAATTCTCTATTCTAAAACAGTTTAGTTTAAATCGATTTTATGTCCAAATTTGGAAATACCAATTTAAACCAATTTAAATAAATTAAATTAAAATTTTAAATTAAAATTAATCCTTCCAAATAATTCATTTTCAATATATTCAAATCATATATCGATTTCAATTTAATGCTACAAATTGATCCTTAAACAATTTCATCTAAACAGTTCCAATTTCAATATTTCAAACTTGAATTAGAAAATAATTTAATTCATATAAATCAAATTTTATTTTCTTTAAACCAATATCATTTAAATCAATTTAAATTCAAGATTTTAAAACTATTTAATTTAACCAATTTGGTACCTGTATATAATTTTATACCCTATGGCCAAGTGATCAGTTAATTCAATTTTAATTACATGGATGGACATATTTCATTTCAACCCAAAATTAAATGATATGGGTATATATCATTTCAACCTATTTCTTAGTTTATTTGATAGATTCAAATGATAATTATGTACGAAGTTAATAGTAAATGGGTTCATAACAGGGATATATGAAAATAAATAACAACTATACAGTAAACATCTCGATCCATAGACATCCAATTGCAGTAAACATCCAAATCAACCAATATATCATAACAATTACAAATTATCAATTGCCGATGTTTAACTAGCAATTAAATTCAATATTAATTTAAATATCAATTTATTTCAATATAAAATTCAAATGAAATTTGAACGACAATTTAAATTACCAAACAGCAATCAGTAATATTCTTATCACTTCATAAATTTTATTCGACTAACATAAGCAAATTTAGTATTGCGCGAGTGTGTTTAATCACTCAACTTTGATTTATAGCCGATTAAAAATCCAATAAAAACCCAAAATTCCAAGAGTCTCCAAATTCAACGAAACCAGATTTTTGCTGTCCGGAATTTGGATACGAACCTAACGGAAGAATCCGCGCATCAACCAGAGTTCGTATGCAAAATTCAATCAAGTTAGAACATTTGAAAATTTAAATTTTAACTAAAATAAAGCAAGGGTAAATAGCAATTAATTAACCTTCCTCAACCCTTGTTCAAACGCATGCGAACTCAACCTATGTATAGCCACACCTTGCTGGACTGCCACCGCTGCCAAGACGCCGCTTCCCCTCGATCAGACCTCACTGTTGCAATGCCCTCCTTCGACCACACCTTCCTACGGCTTTACGACCACCATCTGCACTGTCTCGTGAACCCACTGCCACCACCTTCTCATGCAGATCCTGGCAATCTCGAGCGTTGATATGACGATCCAAGCTGATGGATAAACTCGTCTGGCCTCTTCTACGTTGCAATGCTCGTTAATTGTCGAATGGTCGACGCCTCGTCGTTATGGACAAATGGTGCCTCCAACCAAAAAATGAATTGCATATGCAGATTCCATTCATCGAGAGCTTCGCGATGATATATTATATGATATGGTTTGAGCAATTTGATTTTTTGAAGTTTGATTTGAAATCAGTAGTTAGGGTTTGGGATATCCGCCATTCAGAAGGAACAGATTAGAACTGAATTGTACATGCAGAAAATAAAGTAGAAGGTTGCAACGGTTAAAGATGCATATATATTGTAAAAATCCTTAAATTTCAACGATTTTTATAGCGTAATTAACTAAATTTTTCCTGAAATTAAATAGTAAAATTTATGAATGAAAACTTGATATTTGAAATACTCTATTTAAACGTAGCAAGAGCCAGATCTTCCTTGGATAATATATCAGTTCATTCTGTTGTGAAATTTATAATTTCAGTTTAAAATCAGTTCAAACTTTATGGAAATAGAATATATTTGAAATTTAAATATTTTTATATAATAATAATCTAAATTATTTTCTAAGTAAGATGCCATATTTCGTTTCACAAAATTTAGACCGATCTAGCTCCGTTTATCTTATTTTTGACAAAATAGCAGCAATTTGGCAATGAATATCAATTTCTGATAGGATGATAGCAACACTAATATCTGTGTACCATTCTGTTCGACTCGTCGTGCTGATCGCCGTAGTGTATTTATTTGTGCATTTCGGTGTCTGATACGTGGCAAAATATGCATAATGGTTCGTCGTATCGGTATCCGTTTTGAAATTTTTGGTTTCTCGATGTCCATTCATATATCCACCTGTAATTCCAATAGCCATCCACTTTTATTTTTCGTTGAAATCAACCAATGACATTCCCATTGGTTGATATATATTTTTGCTGGTTCATTTCTTTTTTTTGTTCGGTATTATTTATTCTTCTCTTCCCCATTTGCATTCTTTGATTTTATAAAAAAAATGTGAGAAGATTATATATTTTTCAGTGAAACCTGCTCCTTCTATATTTCTTCGTCCCCACTCAACTTCATCTTTCTCGGCCTCCACCCATTCGCCAGTGGTCATCCACACACCCTCCACTGTCACCTCACCTTCCTCCCTGGCTTTAAAATCAACAGTCTAACATATATCGTGGCTCGTCCAAGCTTGCTCCACCCTCGCCTAACATTCACCAGCCAAGCCCAACATCACATGACAACCCACGTTCACCCATCATCTCAATTCTAACCTTCAACCTAGCCTTCACTTCCATTTCCATCTGTCGAGTCCTCTTTTTGCCAAACCCACGTCTTCCCACCTCAACCGAACGCCATAGCACCCTAATCGGCCTTCCCTCTAGCACCCCAGCCATGCCATGCACCTGCAGCAACTCGACCCGCCTTTACCTATGAATCTGAACCCTTGATAGCCTCATTTCCTCTCTAAACTCGCAACAACCCACAGTCCCCGGCCTAGCAACACTCTCTGTAACCCTTCAGGCGACCAACACTCCAATGCCGAAGGCGCAACACTCACTGCCTAGCTTCACCCTCTAGCCAAACGTGTGCTACCACCAACCGTACAGCCGAAGCTTCCTCCACACAACCACTGCCAGACCCTCCATGCGATCATAGTCACACCCGAATAGCACCTTTATGTCACCTTCCTCCCCTTCCTTTCATATTTTTGGTCGTGCAAATATAATATATATATATGCTTGCATTCAGTTTTGCCTGTGACATGTTCAACCTGCTTCTCGTTTTCATGCCTGCATATTTAGATTCTTTTGATCACAGTACCTTCCTATTGCAAGTAGCTATTTTCTTGAAAAAATAAAATGTGAGTTATGATTTCCTTCTTTATATTCTTATTTATATATTATAAGATATATATTACACAGATATATAAATTGATATTCTATTTCACCTGTAATTACATATGTATAGTATAATAGATATTTGATATTTGTTCAGCTTAGAGCCTTCTTGATATAAAAGTAAGTTTAAATATAAAGCATAAGTTTATGTATAAAGTGGATTAGCATAGTAGTATTTGCTGTTATAAATGATATTAAAGTAAGATTTTATATATGTTTGAAGGTATTCATTTAGATTTATATTAGTATCTTAAAATAGATTTTCGAAATAACCTTAATAAATAGTATGTTTAAATTAATATTGTTATTGAATTTTGAAAATATGGGTTTAATAAATATTGATTTTTAAATATAATATGGAGATTTTATCTTAAACATATGTCTAGTTGGATATTAGTTTTAAGTAGAAAAAATATAATATATATATATATATATATATAATTGTTTCCATTTATATATATCTAGCTATTTTGATTTTTTCCATCGATTCCTAATTATTAGCTTCGATCATCGAATCCGTGTTCACCATGCTTTGCCTTAGAATTTGTCGTTTGGATTAGTCGATTGTCGAGTTCGTGATCTACAATCGTAGCTTGCTGTGTTGTCTATCTTCTCTAGCCTTGAAGGGTGAGCAATCACTCACGATCAACATTCTTGTATTTAGTAAATTAATTCACATGAAATGACTATTGAAATATGCAGTTAAATTTGAATTAATAGTTATGTAATTGTTAAATATGATATGGCATTAGTTGCAATTGTTTACCTATGACGTATGACATCATAACTCGTTGTATATATTATATTTAAATTTTTCACTGATGACATATGTCTGTTGTTGATATGTTATATTATTATCATATTTGTTCTCACACTGTAAGTTCACTGTTAGTTAAAAATTTCCCTATGGGTTGAAATGATACATATCCGAACGGTATATAGATTAAGGGAAAATCGTTATGGGTTGAAATGATAAACCAAGTGATTTTCATTGATTTCAGAATTTTGGGATTGCGGGTTGACATAATATATATCTGTAAAAATTAAATTTAAATTGTGGATTGAAATGATAAATATCCGTATCACTTGACCATAGAACAGAAAATTTTATACAGACACCGTTGGTTTATTTTTGAAAAATGATTTCCAAAGTGAAAGGAAACGTATGGGTTTTAAATATGTATTCATTGTTTAAATTATAATATAATTTTTTATTCAATATATGTATAAAATTTAGATTTTAAAAATTATATGTTTTGGGAATTTTAAAATTATGAGTTAAGTTTCGAAATGTAAAATATAATTTTCAATGCTTAAAATGTTTAAGTTGAAACTGTTATTATTTAGATTTAATGGATTTAAATGCAAATACTTTCATATGAAGGTTTAAACTATTTTGTGGTCATGATTTTTGAAGTGATATGATTTTTAAAGAAATACGATTTTAAAATGAATACGATATTTTGATATGAAGTATAAACTGTTTCACTTACAAAATGACCACAGTGTGAAATAAGCGTTTGATTGTTAAAGAGACTGGGATCAGATATTGTCATACTCTCTACCAATACCGAAAACCACTTTAACAACTGTGTATGTGGTGAAGATTCCAGAACGAAGTAGGTGATTGGCGAGGATTCTGTATGAGATATTTACGTAGCCCTGACTCCCATGAGTTAGATTAGATGTGACTAAAACAGGAGCCATGTCGGGCCAAGTGAGGTCATTCCTCCGATCAAGCACATTTCTTCGATACAATTCTATTATTTTGTGATTTGATTGAGTGCACCTTTGGTTTGGGTGTGTGTCTCGAGATGGGCGGTAGTAGCAGCCATGCGTTACCACCAGTCCGGATCCGCAAACGATATATCTACCCTGTCATTACCTCGCATGCTGTGTTCACATGCCCTATTGCGCCTTCTATGAGTTTGTTTTGTACCATAACTATGGGGTGTCCTCTGGGTAAACCACTGAGTTGGTGGAGCTTGCGACATTGTATAATCTACGGAAATATATAAAAATGTGTCAAGCGGGATATAGGCAACGCCTTAGTTCTATTTTAATAGTTTACTTTACTATAGACATTATTTATATAGCGTATATTACTGCATAGTATATAGTTCCATGGATCCTTAGAGGATGGAAATCCCAAACATCATTTAAGTTATATTGTATTTCACTTTAGTTGATTTAGTAGTATAAGAATGTTAATCCTGACTCGAGTGTTTTGTATTTTGCTTTATGCCGGGGTCAGACTGAGTGTCACAGCATTTGAGATTCACCTTTAGAGCTTGGAGCTTTGCTTGAAGATCTGTTTTATCTCTGTTCAACTTTCTGTCATTTCCGGTTGCTTATGTTTGTCTTGTCAGTTGCCTTTGTATTTGAGACTACTCTGCATTTGAGATTTTTGTTGTATTTTGTTTTAAACTTTGATGTCTTTTTTATATAGTAGCTTTATGAACTGCTATTTATCTATTGCGCTGCTTATTGTTATTACTCCGTGTCTGTGATTCTATGATTGATTTATTTACTGCATATGTTAAGTTTTACCAAATATAAATTAACAATCTATTGTTTTGAGCAATTCAAGTCTGACATGTGTGGATGATTGCCGATTTGAATGATTTGAAATACTAGGTTGTTACGTATATAGACAAAGATGAAACAATAATGGATGGAATAAATCGATTGGGCCAGAGCGATAACAAAGACCAGAAAAGCCCGTTTCGTCCCTGAAACGAAAATAGGTCATACTATATATCGAAATATAGGTTTCAATATTTTTAATCTCAATGGAACTAATTTCAAACTGTAATTCTATTGTATATGGAAGTTAGCCGTTAAAATCAGATTATTTTAATTAAATTCCTTTAATTGATTTCTCCGCGTTTCGAGCTTGCACGATCAAACAATAAGTCTGATTGCTATGAAACTTGGAATCCTATGATAATTTACTATTACAGATCTGATGAAACCATTTTCGTCGAAATCTGAGACAATGCCCCAAAAGACAAATTTTACACGTTAATTAAAATATCAATTTAGTCACATTTAAATTCTAAATTAACAGTTTTCTATCATCGTTCTTGATTAAAAAGGAAATAATAATCTTTTAAAATTAAATTTTCCATATGAAATCCAAGATTTAAATATTACATTAATTTCTACATTAAATTACAATAGAAATAGAACCTAATTTATTATAATTTAAATTCCTTTAATAAAAGAACCTTTCTTTTCAAAAATAAAAATTAAATTCCAACATATACTTTTATTTTTTATTTAAATGTTTGTATATTAGATCGACTATTACCTTATGAATTTATTTAACATAAGTTTCCATCTTATTATTCTCATACTCTACAATTCACGTTGTTTACCATATTAATACAAAATTTCAATTACATTAATTCATCATATATTACCAAATTATTTCAAACGGATGACTCAAATGAATGAGAATAGAAAAATTGTTATAGCTTAGTAATTTAACCCATTTCAAAATCTTATTTTTTA
Organism: Allium cepa; assembly: GCA_030765085.1. Taxonomy (NCBI): domain Eukaryota; kingdom Viridiplantae; phylum Streptophyta; class Magnoliopsida; order Asparagales; family Amaryllidaceae; genus Allium; species Allium cepa. Next base: position 863,787,294 of record CM060943.1, on the reverse strand, counting down.
CGAAAAAGGTTACTAAATCAACGTACTACATAATTGATATTTATTGCATGTTAAAACCAATTAAATTAAATAACCTAAGATTCTCTTTTTAATAGAACATTTATTTTATTCCCTACTAACTTTTATTATTACCATTAATTGAAATGACATTAAACAGTTGTCAATTACATTTAATCAACATTATTAAATTATATTCTACTAATTTATTTCCGTTAATAAATTATAAATTTTAATTTCTACAGTATTAAATTCCAAAGCCTTATTTGATTGAATATTTTTATTTGTCAAATATATGGGTTGTTGCTATAATACACAATGTATCAAATATATAACCGCCCTCAGGGCATACTTCTAACTCAATCACCCTATACCCCATCTTAGGTGCTGCCCCTAAAGCCCTGCAACCTGATTGGCCAGGTTGACCGCCGTCAACAGGAGCACTGCCCTCACACCCACTTAAGATGGTTTCTACCCTCATACCCACCTTCGCACTAGCAAGCAATTTAGATAATTCTATAGAAACAACTTTCAACATTTAGATCATTACCCATTATATAACGATCCAGAATTTGACAACTTTAAAATATATTATTTAAAATGATTTTAGATATAAATTAGATAAGGTTATATGATTCAAAAAAATTAGGTAGGATATGGAAAGAGAAGTATACACAAAAATAGTGACATTCGCTTACATCGAGAAAAGCGACAAAATGTTGATTTTAGAAAAGTAAGTTTCAATGGTTAAATAAATTATTTTAATTTATTTATCAGTGTTTATATTTTTAAATAACATTATATAAAATTATTTTTAAATTTGTTTTACATAAATAACCAGCTTAAATACAACGTCAAAATGTAACCGTAAAATATTTTGCGGAAAATCAATGTTTTGCCGGTTAAAAGTTGTCGCAACATTGTCGCGCCTTTATTTTCTTATATAGGAACATATATTCAAATAGTGTAAGTATTAATTTATTCACTAATCAAGTTTAATTTTACTAAACATAATTAGAGAATTCTAAAATATAATTAAGAAAAAGTAAGCACAAAATGACAAACATGTCATTTCAAAGCAAAAAAGTAAATATCAAATCAAACCAAACACTATTATTATATTCCTTACTTATCTCTTAAGTGAAAATGACATAAAGTAATGATTTAGAATGTGATGTTAAGTGTTGAAAAAAATAAGGTTGCTTAAAAAGTAAGAAAATGGTATTTTGGTCATTTTACAGAATAATATTTTATTTCAAACTTTTTTCTATAAATACCTACCACTTCTTTCACAAATTCCACACATTTTCCATTCTTCTTCTTCCTTTTCGAAGCACTCTTCTTCTTCTTCTTCCATAGAGCTTTAACGGCTTCTTCTCTTCTCTTTTCTTACTAACTTTTTCGTAAAATCATATCAAATCAACTACAAGCACCACCAAACTCTTCGAAAATTCTTATATCATCATTAAAACATGGTTTATCATCTAAGAGGTGTAGAAATGATGGAGGAAGGAGTGGAATAGAAAGAGGCTGAACCTATGGAGGAGGGAGGGGCAAATTAGAAAGGTTCGACGTAAGACAAAGAGAAAGAAGTGTTGCCCGTTTTATTCCAAGGAAGTAGGAAAAAGTTTAAAGTACTACGGATGCTCTGCTGAATTACCCAAGTTCGTTGAAGCTGAAAAAATAGTAAAGTATTGGATGATATGAATGTTAGTAGGAAGCGAACAATTTGGTTAAAGGTGGATGCTCATATTTTAAGCTACAAATTCCTAAAAATATTTCAAGTTTATATTCTGAAAGTTTGTTATATGTTGGATGATTTAATGGATATAAACTTAGTTGATATTATGGTTGATTATATATTTGTGATATGGATGATAATATAGATTGATAAATGATGAGAGAAATGGTTAGTAAGCATAATAACTAAATGAGAATTAAATCCATACAATGTGTGTATGGAAATTATTTAGTCTCTTAATAATTTCAAAATATCTAGAAAGATTGAAAAGAATATTTTAATGATATAAAATTATAATAGGAAATGAAAATGAGTTTGAAATGAAAAAAATATTGTTTTAAATGATTTAAAATAGTTTTTGGCTTAAAACATATTTGATGTGTTTCGAACGAGTTCCAAAGCAATTCACAAAATTGGTCAAAATAGAGCCGTCGCGTAGCGGCAGTTTGTAAATTTGACCGTAACTTCAAACTAATATAGAGAATGATTTCTAAGTCGGATTTGTTCGAAATAAAAATTATTTGGTCCACATGATAATAATTTTCCAAAGAAGAAAGAAAATCAAGTTTTCATTGAGTAGAGTTTGAAATATGTTAAAAACAATTTTCTAAAAACATTGTGGTTTTGCAGTTCGGATTCCAAAAAGAAATTTATTTACAAATGATATTTTTAAATGATGAAATAAATTTGATAAATCTATTAAAATGGTTTAAAAGAGATTGGAATGGAAAATATGAATTTTCAAATATTTAAAAAGTTGTTTAAATCAAATAAGCTTACATAGCACTTTCCAAAGCATTTTTATACTGCAAATTCTATAACCTTTTAAATATAAGTTTAAACTTAAAGATATTTCCTAGAATCAATTATGAATGTTTTTAAAAAGTAAAATCAATAGTTTAAAAGATAATTTGGAATCTTATAATCAATTCCAAAAAAAGCTAATAACTGAGTATGCGGAAACGACTAGTACATATATCCCGCCTATGAGATCTGGGAAGATAAAACAAGGTGTTTAACTAAGGTTTGGGATGGAGCAACCAGTGCCCCGAAATTACCTAGCCTGTATTTTCTCTGTTTAGGCGAGGGGTTGAATAGATCGAAAGGAATGCCCAGATGCTCTAAAAGATCATATTTAAGTTTTTCCAAAATAAAAGAAAAGAAACAAATTCTTAGATTGTTAATTAACCACTTAACATCTTTTATTCGATGATTGGCATGAAGTAACCGGGATCGGATTAGGGTGATTCCTACCTGAAGAACCTGGATAAGATTTGGGTGATTCCTATCCGAAAATCACTTCAATCTAATTTTCTAAGCCCCATATGAACTTAACATCTTTTTATCGATGATTAGCACGAAGGAACCGAGATCGGATTTGGGTGATTCTTATCCAAAAACCCCTTCAAAATAATTTTCGAAATAAAACATATTGAGAAAAAGATCTTCATGAAGTAGGATTACTTGCCATTAATCCTTGAAGGTGAAATTTACCATATCTAAGGTGGCAGTAACACTCTGTTATGAAAATCTTCGATTTGCAAGAATATGATTTGAAGTTAAGAAAGAAATCTTTTCTTAAGATTTAGTAAATGATTTAGGAATATTTTCCCTATGTTAAAAGTTACAGTTTGAATATAAGAAATCTTTGATTAAGATTTAATGAATGATTTGGAAATATTTTCCCTAAGTTAGAAGTTATAACTTGAATATAAGAAATCATTTATTAAGATTTAATGAATGATTTGGAAAAGCTTTCCAAAGTATTGGAATTATTCCAAGATTTAAGAAAGGTTTAAATAAATCAAATGATTTAATAAATAAGGCTGAATGATTCCATATACTCTTGAAAAGAAAATGGAATGAATTGAAAAGAATATATCTAAGAAAGATATTTAATTTAAATAAAAGATGAAGTAATTGATTGATGATTGATATCCACTTATGAACTTAGCATCTTTTTATTAATAATCGGCTTCGAAGGAACCAGGGTCGGATTTGGGTGATCCCCATCCGAAAACCACTTCGAATCAACATATAAGTTCGAAAGTGAAGATATGTTGAAGATGATGATTATTGAAGACCAATGATCTTTATAGCCTAAGGACTGCTCGTTGACATGCTCGGGGTCGCTCCCATTATAGAGGTATTCATAGTAGTGGACTTCTCGTTGTGGAGATTTTTTTGGATTGCAAGGGCTTCTCGCCTAGTAATGGCCGAGGAAAGTGCCTTGGATTTCGTTCAGTCCTAGAATGAACTTCTATGGATGTTTGTTTGACATTGTATTCTAAATCACATTTGAATGATTTCTATAAAAGTATATCAGTTGGTGGCGGAGAAGGCAACTTTTTTTAGCTTAACACCGTTTCCCAGAACATACGAGCTCAAGAAGTTATACTTTTCTACAAATCAGTCATGTGATGTGGAATGACAATATGACATTCAAAGTGGAACCTGCTATGATTAGAGCTTGGTTTTGTATGAAAAGCGAGGCTTTGAAGAAATTGAGTGCAGCCTTACTATCCTCACATCCTGGAAGATGATATGGGATACTATGTGGTCCGACATATAATAATTCAGAATAAGTAAGTATGTATGGTGGTGTCCAAGACGTTAGGCCCATTAGGGTAAAATGGCCCTTAAGGCATTTATTGCCCCATTTTGATAAAGTGGTTAGCTTGAGAAAAGAGGGGAACTATCGATTATCAGTGGTAGTATAGCAAGTACAGTTCCAAGTGATTAGCTTGAGAAAGGCGATTAAGGCACCGCAGGAACTATGTTTGTTATGTGTGGATTTGAGAAAAGGCCACTAGTCCCCTATGATGTTGGAAATCCAATCCCAATACGAGATTTACGGTTTTGATTGTAGTCCCAAAATAGCAGTAATGGCTTGCAAACATTTTAGCTACCTTTTTTTGTATCATATATTTTGTTCGGTATATTCCATTGACCAAGTCCGGATATATTACCTTAGACTTAGTCCTGGAATTTATACCATTATTGAACAAGTTTATTTGAAAAGTGTTTTCAAAGGAATGTCATTAAAAATAATATCAAGTATAATTTGGTATAAAATTGTTTTGGTTACCATAAGGTAAAAACCTGTTCGTATTTATGTATGGGCAAGGTTTTTTGAGATACCCTTCTATTCAATGGTTTTGATAATATAGTCTATTTAAATTTCGAGTATCTCACGCTGGTTTATCAAGTCCAATCTGGGTATTTTAATACTCAGGTCAGATCCTGGTGGTTTCAGGTTGAGTTGAAGACGATTGGAGTTTCTAGAAAAGAGCTGGAGATCTTCAACATTGTATGGACGTATTCTATTATCCGTTACATCTATTGCATTTGTTTTGTTGTTTTCAGCATTTGTAAGGATAGAAGTTTATAACTGTCCTGGCTAAATCTACGTTATACTCTGATATTGTATTTTAAAATTTTCCACGGTAAAATTTACAACTTTGTCCCGGTACCAAAGTTTATGTGCTAACCTCGCTCCGCCAAAACTACGTTCACATAATAACCTAGTTTGGATTGAGGGATGTTTTTATAATATCTTTGTTTGGGCCAAGCGTGGTTCGTGAACCAACTATGTCATATTTGAACGTGGTTTAAGAAGAGGGTATTTCCAACATAAATTAAGGGCGAATGGAAAAAAGTAAGGTGTGAAAGGAGGAAAGTAGGGCGAGAATAGAACCAGCGAGACATAAATAGTCTAAAAAATTGGATGAGCCTCTTAAAACAATCATATAAAACTTTCCACCTTCCAAATTATATTAATCAAGCATCCCATGTGCGAAGCAAAGGTACCCATCTAGCATACTGTGACGCCTTACCTCGAGACCCACACTAATAAAGACAATTAGAGAGTAATAACATCTACTGGTGTAGAGAGTATGGTAGGTTAGGAGCGACCATCCGTGAGCTTTATTTTAAGCGAGTATTGATACATTGATTAATACGACATATATTTCTGTTCTCAAGTGGAATTTACATATACAACTCAGGCTCAAAATAAAGCTATGGTGGCTATAATAAAATCCAGAACAACATATGACAAATGCAATCTTAGATCATAGAATATACACAATAGAATATAGAATGGAGACAACCAAAAATAAGAAATTAGATACATAATGTCGAATACACGACTTTGGTTAAAGGATCCATATAATACATTAACACTACAAATTAAGAAATAAATAAATACAAGGAATGGATCTACACTCGGTCTAGATACAAAACTACGATGAATCTGTACATATACATAAGATGATAATAAGATAAATAATAACAAGAGCGCTTGAGTAAAATCATCTCTAGAACAGTCAAAATGGAGCATCCAAAATATCTCGGTCTGACCCGAGTATTTTAAATTACAGTCTAGACTATAATGGAAGAGTTAATCAAAATGGATAATGGATATATAGATATAGATCTCCGTAATGACCCAGAATTTCGACCCTGAAAATTCGACACTAATATGTTCACTATAGAAGTGCCGAGCAGTCGAATGTCGGAAAAGAGATAGAAGAAGAAATAGAAAACAACAACACAGAATCTCACAATCGCAGCGGATCAAAATATAATATCAAATAACAGCATTTATACAAAGAAAAGCTATAGCTGTTACTTTACATACAATATATCAGAGTACAATCATTTATGAATAAACTAGACAGTTGTAACAACTTGTCCCTGAGTACTATCAATACAATCTCAAATACACAGCGGAATATACTCCATACGTTCCTACCTTCCAACTCGCCTCCTGAGCCCCAGAACGTCGTAACCTGAAAATCTGTAATACTCGGTCTGAGCCGAGCATTACAGTAAAGTAACACCCTAGTCAGGCTGGAAACCAGCGTGAGTAAAGCCATATAACTTGGAATACTAAGTTATAAAACTTCTTTGAAATCCAGGAGTAACTCGTACCTCACTACGAGTTCTTAACTTGTTATAGTCAATCACTTATTACAAAAAACATCTAAGAACTGTTACTTAGTTTAAAAGGCCATGCTAGTTAATTTATTCCATTCCAACCTATTTGATTGTAAAATCAAATCTATAAAGAATTATTGTGGATTACTAATCGAAGTGGTTTCAGGCATTTGCTGATACCCGACCCCGGTCTCTTCGAATTCAATACCATCCTTAATCCAAGTTGTTTGTGTAAATACAATTCAATTTTAAACACAGGATGTCATATACCTATTCATCATCGATATATAACCCACATTATCACAGTTCAACCCAAGTATATTATATCAAAGAACATCACAAATTATCAGACTAGATATTAGTCCAATCATTCAATACAACTCAATCATCCATAAGCAAGTTCAATTTATCATCATTTCTAATTAATTAAATTTAATTACCAACAAATTGAATTAATTACTTTTGGATCCTGCTCAATTAACATTAATTAATTATAAACCACTCATTAAATTTTAATTAATTAATTAAACATCTTTTAATTATCCACCTTAATTAATTATCCTTAATTACTTATATTAATTAGTTCCTTTAATTAATTTCATTAAGTAATTATTCTTTAATCACTTTCCTTAATTAAATATCCTATAATTGCTTAAGTTAATTAATGGACCCTTTAATTACTTACGTTAATTAATTATCCATTAATTAACCATATTGATTAATTATCCATTAACTAATCAAGATCTTAATTAATTTAAGATAAATCGTTATCTTAATTAATTACTTAATTATCATTAATAAATTCCATTTGATACACTTAATTATATAATTATATTGAATCAAAACAATTTAAAAACATTAGACCTATATTTTATATTTTGAAACCTGTTTAATATTTAACTTTGAAACTTTGAAAACATTTATTTTACTTTGAAAATTTTCATTTCTATGCTTTTAAAATTTGTTAAACATTTACTTTGCTTTTTTAAAACTGGTTTATAAATTTTACTTTCATTTGCTTTTTAAAACCAGTTTAATTACATGAGAAAAACCCCGAGCCAACAACAAAAATACCCGAACATCAACCCGAGCAAAACCCCGCCCCTTCCCGCTTCAGCTTCCCTTGATTAGACACGCGAACAACCTAGGCTTAAGCCGAAGAAAACTTCTTCTTCTCCAATCCTCGATCAACTCCACGACAACACACACGACTGGACACATGTGCACGTACACAATCGATTGGCTCCTCTCCGATCAACTATACATCCTCCCATACGTCGTAGACGACCTTCTCCCTCAATCCGACCACCTAGAATTCTAAAACAACCTCCACAACGAATTTGAACAAAATCGAACACAACTAGAACGAAACAATCGCCAAAAGCCTCCACGCTTCGCCGCCCTAGATCATCTGAGACCACGTGCTCACGCCTGGAGCTGCGCCAGTCCCTTGACAACATATTCCCTACCTTCGATCGAGTTCATCGCGATGACTATGCCGCATTGACCTTGAATCCAACATCGACCCAGACAGGGTTTAAAACCCTATAACGTCGTCGACGAGCCATCTCTTCGATCTAAAATTTTATCGAGAATTGTTCCCCCGATCCCAAGCATACAGGCTTCCTCTGGCTACCATCTCGATGCCCCCATCCCTCGCGATCGTTGGAATCTGACAAAAACCAAATATTCATTCAACTTGCAATATCTCAGTAAATACAAACTTAAAATTCTTCATATTAATATCAAAATTCATTATTTTATAATATGAATTAGTTTATATGATCAAAGCTTGAAAATTTTAAAATCAAATTTTTGACTTGAATTCATTTTTACAGACATTTCTTATTTCTAGCAAATCCACCTATTAATTTCACTTAAATATTTTTAAAAAACAAATTTGGGTATTACAATCAGATTTCCTTTAAAGATCATAACCTACAACTATTTGTATAAGGGGATAAAAAAAATTGAACTTAATTAAGTTAGTTAAAATGAAATAAAGGCCAGCTTTATTCACAAACAGACATGCACCTATACACACACACACAGAGTGATTGGGCTATACTTTTAAACAATTTACATCCATGCAACCATCATTCGCAACATTACCTCAGAATTTACACATGCATCAGAAAATAACAGATTAAGTTTCCTTGAAAATAAATGTTAACTCACCTATTAAAAAAACCGGAGAACAGACTTCCCCTTATGATCTAGAATTTTGATTTCAAACTGAAACTTGCATCTTTGTTTGATGTATATTGAGTTGAAATCTTTGCTTGTTTGCTCAGGTTGAAAACTAGCAGAAGTAGAATTTGAAGTTGCGGCTAGTTTGATTTTAATTTCTTTTTAGTTTTAGAAGAACGTAAAGAAAGAAAATGGATTGCGGAATTAAAAATGAATATACCCGTCCTGGTTTCTCACTTCTTATCATTTACATATATTTCAATTAAAAAGAAACTAAGCCTCTTGTCTTTTGCATGTTATATAAAAGCTAGAAATGTCAAAACAATTTATTTTATTTTTCCTTATGTTTTATTTATTATTTTAAAAATGAAGAAAACAAATTAAATGTGACACTTGTATTTTTCATGTATTTATATTTATATTCTTGTTTTTATATTTCCATTATTACATTTTCTTATTGCTTATATTTATATAACTTTAAAGAAAAATGATATAAAACCTAATTACTCACTAATTAATAACCATATATATATATATATATATATATATACTAGTTGTAAAATTTATTTTTAAGATATTACTTTGAATTTCAAACCCAAGTTCTATTTACAATCTACTTATATATATATATATATATATATATATATAATAAATATTTTATTTGTTTTGAAAAGATAAATTTTTCTAATTTAAATAATTATATTAGGAAGATTATCAAACCAATATTTATCTAGATATATATATATATATTATCAGGATTATCTGTTCAACTTATAAATCAGTGTTTCAATAGTTAAAATCAGTTAATTATCCAATTAACAGATGTCCAAAAATCTGTGTTATAACATTCCTCCCCCCTTTAAAATTTTTCGTCCTCGAAAAAGAACTAAGCAAGAATTTTTAAATACAGTGCTTATTATTAGTCAAATTATCCTTTAAGCATTCTTAACCCTCTATTCTTTTTATTTTAAATTTTTAAAACACTTTAGAAATCTATATAAATTATCAAAATAGTTTTATAAAAATTACTTTTTATGACTCGATGTTTCAACAAGTCTATCCTTGTTCTCATAGAAATTTGGTCATACGTTGATCAGGCGTAGGACTGAAAATCTACAAGTAATTAGAAGACCCGTTTTCAACACCTAGTGAAAATACTTAGAAAATATTCTTGTGAAAAATATAGAAAACATTTTTAAAGATATAGAAAACATTTTTGGTGAGAATGCTCTGGAAATCATCACTCCCTCAATGGTCGTAGTTAGCCCGATGGTCACATTGCCATCCCGGCAAAATCAATAGTAAACGATAGGCACTCTATGCCCCTCGATTTTGCTATGGAACCCGCCACAGATCGCAGCTACACCCAGGTTATATATCGCCATCATGGAAAAAACCCATGTAACTATAGGCATCAGCGCCCTCGAATTTCGTTGCCAAATGAAACTTCAGCACTCCTACATAGATCGCAGACTACATCAGTCGAGTCCCAATGTAGCGTATAGGCACTCACTGCCATGTGACTTTCGTATGTCTTCATAGATCGCAGTCTACCGATGTTACATCTCCCTCCCGATGAAATCAAACATAGACCATAGACACTCACTGCCCTCGACTTTCGCTATGGTCCGTAGTAGATCGCAGTGACATCGAGTTACACTGTCGTTAAGCATAACCCAAATGTCTCTGTAGGCATTGGCGCCCTCAACTTTCGCTACCCACACACAATCCTCAGGAACTTCAGTTTGTCTGGACTTCCACCAAGGATCTAATTTAGAACCCACCCTTAGGGCTCAAGGCAGAACCACCCCGTGGATCTCCTACTAGAAGTTCATTTCAATGGGAGCGCCTTTTTCCTCAGAGCCAATCTCAAAACATTTTTTACTACACACTTATAGTATCTTCCAAATCATAATCTTTATGATTAAAATAAAATCTCCTTTACACAAAATTGATATCTCAAATCAATAGTTCCAAACTTAACTTTCCAAATTTCCAAAATTGATTTTTTTTCCCAAAATTCAAAAGCCTTTCAAAATCCATAGGTTCCAAAACCTTTTTCAAAAATCATTCTCATAAAATCATTTATATATATATATATATATATGTTTAATCTTGAAAAAATTTTGGATCACCTCATACTTTTATAAATTCCTTTTTTATACTATAAATCTTTTCAAAAATCTTTTCTTCTGGTTTTAGGTTCAACAAGGGGAAGTTATCATATGTAACAAATACATATAACTTTATTTATGCCAAATAAATATTAAAATTTGATTTCCTTTATAAAGTTACTTGCCACATTTCTTAGTTTTCATAAAATGAGTTTCAGTAATAGAGATATCCAACTTCCACTTTTATTCATCAAATATTTTTCAAAATATATTTTTCCATTTCAAAAATCATATTTACATTTCTTTTCAAAATCTTGAATATCTATTTCATTCAAGCACGTACGATGTACATATATCATCCGTAAGCAGTATCAAATCTGATCGCTCACTCGATCACACAATTTCACTTCTGAACTAGTATCGTGCACCCGACTTCCTAGTGCGGATTCAGATCTGGTTTCTTGATCAGAAACCGTCATTCTCCTTGCATAGCCATAACTATGATAGAGAATTTCCAGAACTAATCAAAAATCCATATCCAGGGTTCGCCGTCGAAAATCGTGTGAAAAATCCCAACTCGAATCGATACACTATCTCGAAATTCTATGCTCGAATCTGGATCAAATCATTTTGCGAATAGAATAATATACATACATCCTACATATTTACCTTCATTGATTATCAGCTAAATAAATTTTCATTTTACTTCATACTCATTTTGATTTCTATTCGCTTATTCACAATTTCTTCAATTCCTGTTTGGTTTATCACTTCAATTCTAAACAGTTTGCACTCTGACTAACTTGAATTTAGAAAATAGCTCGAAAAAGTTTAAAATAGATAAGTAGTTTTAAAGTAGTTACTAGTTGTAAATAACAGTAGAATAGTTAAGTAATTATAAAATAGTTGTAAAATTGTTAAATAGTTGCAAAATAGTTATAAAATAGTAATTAATTTGTAAATCTAAAAATTTACAGAGTATTTTTCCCTCGATCCACGGCCTACAACCTTCCTCTGGCTACAATCCCGATGCCCCTGACCCTTGCGATCTCCGAAATTTGACCAAAACCTGATATTCGTTCAATTCACGGTATCTCAATAAATACGAACTTAAAAATCTTCATATTAATATCAAAATTCATCATTTTACAATACAAGTTAGTTTAAATGATCAAAGCTTGAAAATTTAAAAATCAAATTTTCGACTTGAATTCATTATTACTGACATCCCTTATTTCTAACAAATCCACCTGTTAATTTCACTTAATTATATTTTTAAAAATCAAATTTGGTTATTACAATCATATTTCCTTTAAAGATCATAACCTACAACTGTTTTTATAAGGAGATTAAAAAATTTGAACACGACTGAGTTGGTTAAAATCAAACAGAGGCCAACTTTATTCACAAACAGACATGCACACACACACACACACAGTGATTTAGCTATACTTTTAAACAATTTACATCCATGCAACCATCATTCACAACATTACCTCAAGAATTTACACATGCATCAGAAAATAACAAATTAAGTTTCCTTTAAAATAAATGTTTACTCACCTGTTAAAAAAACAGAGAGCAGACTTCCCCTTATGATCTGGAATTTTGAGTTGAAACTGAAACTTGCATCTTTGTTTGATGTATATTGAGTTGAAATCTTTGCTTGTTTGCTCAGGTTGAAATCTAGCCGAAGTAGAATTCGAAATTTTTGCTAGTTTGATTTAATTTCTTTTTAATTTTAGAAGAAGATGAAGAAAGAAAATGGATTGAGGAAGTAAAAATGGATATACCAGTCCTGGTTTCTCACTTCTTATTATATACATATATTTCAATCAAAAAAAACTAAGCCACTATCTTTTGTATGTTATATAAAAGCTACAAATGTCAAAACAAATTTATTTTATTTTTCCTTATGTTTTATTTATTATTTTAAAAACGAAGAAAACGAATTAAAATGACACTTGTATTTTGCATGCATTTATATTTTTATTCTTTTTTTATATTTCCATTAATACATTTTCTTTTTGCTTATATTTATATAACTTTAAAGAAAAATGATATAAAACCTAATTACTCATATATATATACACTAGTTGTAAAATTTATTTTCAAGATATTACTTTGAATTTCAAACCGAAGTTCTATTTACAATCTACTTATATATATAAACAAATACATATCTTATTATTTTTGAAAAGATAAATTTCACCAATTTAAATAATTATATTCGGAAGATTATCAAACCAGTATTTATCTAGATATATATATATTCATTATCTGAATTATCTGTTGAACTTATAAATCAGTGTTTCAATTGTTAAAATCAGTTAATTATCCTATTAACAGATGTCAAAAAATCCGGGTTATCACAATCTCAAATAGACACAAAGTCGAGCATTGGCAAATACAACAAGATTGCTAAACTCCAAATATGAAGTCACCAAATGTCAAAACCCCACAATAGCTTCTAAAAGAAAAACCCTTAAAATCATATGGTGATAACACAAATAACATTGAATTTAAAAATCATAACAAAAATCCAGAAAATTACGTAAAAGGGGAAAAGCACAAAAACTCCGAGATTGGTGAATAAATTCACTTACATGCATGCAACTCCAAGATAGACATATAGGTCTATAAACATCAAGATAGGTACGAGGCCTATAAACATTAAGGTAGGAACAAGCCCTATAAACATGAAGATAGGTACGAGACCTCTAAACATCAAGATAGGTATGAGACCTACAAACATTAAGATAGGAACATGCCCTATAAACATCAAAATAACTACAAGACCTTTAAACATCAAGGTAGGAACGATTCCTATAAACATCAACATAGCTACGAGACCTGTAGACTTCAAGATAGGAACAAGTCCTATAATCTTCAAAGGAGAGTTATAAACTCATCGATAAGTGTCATTTACCTCTAAATAGTAACCGAATAAATAACAACCATGTGTCCTATACCACACGGTTTTATTTAAATGTTTATATAGGTTAGTAAACTCCACTCGTGTACATCAACAGTTCGATAGAACAAGTACGAGAATCAACCGGTAAAATAAACACGAGCGTTCCATACCCCTCATTTCATTTGACAATTTAAATCAATTTCTCATTTGAACGATGTTGTGCAATTTATATAAAAATTCTATACTTTGAAATTGTAGTTGAAAACATTGTTTTATATGGTAGATTATATATATATATATATATATATATATATATATATATATATATATATATATATATATTGTTAACCGGCATCTTGGCCCGGTTACAAAACGACAGTTGAAGACACTATTATCAGCACTAGACAAGATTATGACCACGAAGAGCCTGGAGGCATACGGGTTTGATGAGGACAACATGTTCGGCATTTAGGCATGGTTCAGCGAGAACGGTTACGCGCACGTCGCTCGGCAAGCTTCGCTCGGCATCAGAAGAATGCTCGGCCTCAGAAGAACGTTCGGCATTCCAGCTTCGTTCGACCTAGGAACATCCTTCGGCTAAAGGGTATCGTTCGGCTAAAGGGTACGTTCGGCGAACCTCGATTGTTCGGCATCCAGCTTGGTTCGGCAACCTTGGATCGCTCGGCATTCCAGCTTCGTTCGACCTAGGAACATCCTTCGGCTAAAGGGTATCGTTCGGCTAAAGGGTACGTTCGGCGAACCTCGATTGTTCGGCATCCATCTTGGTTCGGCAACCTTGGATCGCTCGGCACTCCAGCTTCGTTCGGCATGAGAGCATCGTTCGGCGACATTGCCTTGGCTCGGCATCTTACCGTTCAGCCTCCCTGGTTCGGTACACAGAGCTTACTCCCTTTGGGCCGTTTACTCTATTTGGACCGAGCTATTCAGCTACCAGGCCCACCAGGAAAGTCCAACCCACCTTCGTCTATAAATAGAGGGACAGGGGCACAGTGAAATGGACCTTTTTTCCGAGAATACTGGGGAGACTCTGCCATTTCTTATACACTCCTCATTTTAATTCAAACTTGTATCCAAGTGATCGATTTACGGATTGTATCTGTATTCAAGTAATTGAGAAAGCAATAAAGATTAAACTCAAAGTGGATGTAGGCAGTTACGCCGAACCACTATAAATCTGGTGTTCTCGTTTTTGTTATTCTTTTTCATTGAATTACACTATTTTTCAGTCCTCATTTACTCTCTTCATTAATCTCTCTACATAACTCTACTCAAGGGTGTTAGTGACCAATTTTGGTGCTAACATTTTGGTGCTTTCACTGAGAATTGAATTCTCAGCTTGATTGGATCTCATCATCTACTATTGGATTTCCATATTCGCGAGATAGATCCAGTTGTCTAATAGAAAACTTCCTATTCTACTAAGATTTGAAAGCAATCTAAAGGAAGCTGATAGCCGTAGATTGGATTCACTGATGTACGCAAGATTTGGCGATTGGATGTCAAAGTTTGCACTCAAGTTGAATGAAGGCTGACCCTCCTCTAAAGGCAATTCAACCAATCGCCCTAGAAAAAGTCTATGCCGATCGTTGCAGAAAAGGTGTATGCCGAGTTACACTTGGCCGAACACTCCTGGCCGATCCATCTTGGCCGAACACTCGTGGCCGATCCATCTTGGCCGAACACTCGTGGCCGATCCATCTTGGCCGAACACTCGTGTTCGATCCATCTTGGCCGAACACTCGTGGCCGATCCATCGTGACCGAACACTCCTGGCCAATCCATCTTGGCCGAACACTCCTGGCCGAACCATCTTGGCAGAACACTCGTGGCCGAGCCGTCTTGGCCGAACACTCGTGGTCGATCCATCTTGGCCGAACACTCGTGGCCGATCCATCTTGACCGAACACTCCTGGCCGATCCATCTTGGCCGAACACTCCTGGCCGATCCTCTAGGCCGAAAGCTCCTCCAGGCCTAGCATACCTCTAGGCCGAACGCTCTTCCAGGCCGAACATACCTCTATGCCGACCACCTCTATAATGCCGAACGGTATTGTATATGCCGAGCGGCATCCAGACCGTTCCAAACTTAAGTTACACCGGTCTCTTATACGACCCCTATAGTGAATTCAAAACTCAACTTAATAAAGGAACATTCTATCTACTTCCCTTACATCCCCTGATCGACCGAGGCATAGAGGATCTAGCAACAGCTTCTGAACGACAAGAAGGGAGCGGACAAACAACTGCTACTCGAACGATACTCTCAAAGGGATATTATATTGATCACTTGAGGATAATCGACCTCCATATATATTTTAGCAGTCGGTTAGCTGGAGAGCCTCCAACGACCATGGATCGTCTCTATGACAATAATGAGTTTAAATCAAAGTGTGGAGGAGCAGAACAGACTAAGGAAAATAACAATGAAGGCTCGTTGACTAAGGATGTAGATCCTAGTAGCCGAAACAAGACCTCAAAATTTGGCTCATATGCTCTTTGAAAGATTCAATTGACAACCTCTACTTGAAGACTCACGACTCGGAGTGATATTGGAAACCAACCTCGAGAGAGTACACCAAAGTCTAAAGAAAATCAGGGGAATGTTGTATATTCCCAAATGCTCACTGATCCCAACACGGGGGATTACAAACACCTCCGAGGTGTGATCAAAAAGCTGATCTAGAAAGTAAAGCTTCAATAGTATGTACATGCCCTGTAGAATGGCGGGCAGCGAATATCCGATGCCTATTAATAAAGGGCTATGATTATCAATTGGACTGCTGACGGCCGACATCCGTTTGAAAGGAGCCAAGGGCAAAAGTCGAATAACAAGCACACGATGCTACTTCATCTATCAATGAGATTTATCATAATCTTCTTTGAATCATTTCCATTTCTATTTCAATTGTTCTATGAACTACGACTAACTTTAACTAAACTACTTTCAAAACGATGCAGGAGATTGGATACTCAGATTTGGTCACCAACCAATCCACCAAGACCATGATCGGACGTGTGGTGTACATCCAAATGAAAATAATTCAATCGCTCATCATCAATCATGTGCCTTTAATTTAGGGCCAAGAACTAGATATTGAAAAGCTCATTACGATTAGAGCCCAAATATAAAGTCGACATGACTGACCATCTATTCATTGACCTCCATGTTTGACTCGGAGACCTGAACAAGGCTTGGAATTAGTATGGCCTGATCGCCCACTCAAATCAAGTCATAGAACAAAGTTTGACAAAATACAGAGGCCTCTTCTGAAGCTCAGTGACGCCAAGATCTGTCTAAAGTGGACGTGATTTGATCATCTACACACCAAATCCTGCCTTCAACACAAAAGAAGGAGATACAGAGCAAATTGATAGAGATTCTGCTATCTAACCCAACACGGATGTGATCCAACCATCTGTCATGTACCTCCTTCCTTGACTCGATTGGAAGAGCTATAATCACCAAGCGGACGAGAATCGATCGTCCATTTTTCAAATTTCGTCCCTTGAGCTGGGGCCAAGATCCCATTCCATGAGCAAACGTGGTTCGACTGTTCATTCGACAACATTAGCCTCGATACAGTAGATGAATACAAATTAAAGAGTGGAAATACGACTACTATCAACTTAAACCTCCAAGTCCCCAGAGCGCGGACTGGAGTACTCTAAGTCCCCAGAGCGCGGACAAGAGTATACATGACTTAAACCTCCAAGTTCCCAGAGTGTGGACTGGAGTACTCTAAGTCCCCAAAGCGCGGACTAGAGTACAAACGACTTAAACCTCCAACTCCCCAGAGCGCGGACTGGAGTACTCTAAGTCCCCAGAGCGCAGACTAGAGTATAAATGACTTAAACCTCCAGGTCCCCAGAGTGCGAACTGCAGTACTCTAAGTCCCCAGAGCGCGGACTAGAGTATAAACGACTCAAATCTCCAAGTCCCCAGAGTGCGGACTAGAGTATAAATGACTTAAACCTCCAAGTCTCCAGAGCGCGGACTGGAGTACTCTAAGTCCCCAGAGCGCGGACTAGAATATAGATGACTTAAACCTCCAAGTCCCCAGAGTGCGGACTGGAGTACTCTAAGTCCCCAGAGCGCGGACTAGAGTATAAACGACTCAAATCTCCAAGTCCCCAGAGTGCAGACTAGAGTATAGATGACTTAAACCTCCAAGTCCCCAGAGTGTGGACTGGAGTACTCTAAGTCCCCAGAGCGCGGACTGGAGTATAAATGACTTAAACCTCCAACTCCCCAGAGCGTGGACTGGAGTACTCTAAGTCCCCAGAGCGCGGACTAGAGTATAAATGACTTAAACCTCCAAGTCCCCAGAGCGCGGACTGGAGTACTCTAAGTCCCCAGAGCGCGGACTAGAGTATGAATGAATTGAACCTCCAAGTCCCCAGAGTGCGGACTGGAGTACTCTAAGTCCCCAGAATGCGGACTCGAATATAAGCAATTCGGATCTCCTAGTTCCCTGAATATGAACTATGACACAGATGACTTGAATTTTTCAAATCCCTGACATACGGGCTAGAATGTATTCTAAGTGCTCGAAGCACAGAATGGAAGTTCAACAACTCTCGAAGTGTTTCCGAGTTATATGAAGATGGACCAAGAAGTCTATGTTACTCACAACTGCTTGGATCAACATCACGATCACAAAGAAAACTGAACAATAAGAGTCTTTTGTAAGACGGAAAAAGGAACTAAACTTTAATGAGAAATGAGTTCCTATTACAACCCCTCCAAAGTTCGGAGTCGGCATTCTATTTACAAGGAATAAGGAAATAGATGAAAATAATGACATGACTTAAACTAACTCTCGTTGAACGAGGATAGTAATCACTTCTTGTACTTCTTCAACTCCTTTCCGGATGGCTCCTCTCCATAGCATTTACCCTTGGTACTCTTCTTTGATAAAGGGGTAGCAACTGAAGAAGTACGGAGAACTTCCATAGGCTTGGACCCGCCAGGAAGGATGACCTTCAACGGCTTGTTCAAAGGATCGTTCAAGTCCACAACTCGGGGCTCGACCTTGACCCTGACCTTCTCTTTCTCGAGCCGCTCCTTCATGCTCAATTCGGATGTGTGATTAGAGGCGCCTGTAATTTCTACTTCATAACCCCCGTCGGTATAGGACGAGGTTCCGGACTTGTCTTCATCAAGCGCTCCAATCACCTAAGCGCGGACGGGAGTACTCTAAGTCCCCTGAGTGCGGACTAGAGTATAAACGACCCAAGAACCTCTACATCCCCGGAGCACGGACGGGAGTACTCTAAGTCCACAGAGTGCGGACTAGAGTATAAACGACTTAAACCTCCAAGTCCCCAGAGTGCGGACTGTAGTACGCTAAGTCCCCAGAGTGCGGACTAGAATATGAACGACTTAAACCTCCAAGTCCCCAGAGTGCGGACTGGAGTACTATAAGTCCCCAGAGTGTGGACTCGAGTATAAACGACTCAGAAACCTCTATGTCCCCAGAGTGCGGACTAAAGTGCTCCTAGTCCCCTGAGTGCGGACTAGAGTATAAACGACCTAAGAACCTCTACATCCCCGGAGTGCGGACTAGAGTGCTCTAAGTCCCCTGAGCGCAGACTAGAGTATAAACGGCTTAAAAAACCTCTACATCCCCAGAGTGCGGACTACGGTACTCTCAGTCCCCAGAGCACGGACTAGATTATAAAAGACTTAAGAAGAATCTCAAAATCCCGGAAGCGGACTAAATTACTCTAAAATCCCAGAATGCGGACTGGAGTATAAACGAGTTGATAAAAATCCCTGCGTCTCGAACTGTGGACTAAAGCATAAACCGTTCGACAAATCTCTAAGTCCCCGGAGCATGGACCGAAGCATGAGTACAAATCGGGCGCGAATCAACCGGGGGGAGAATAACACTAAGTCACCAGAATGCAGAGTGGTGTATAAACATCGATAAATAGACGAGTGGATTCCGACCATTCTCTATTACGCAAACTTCGGCATGGAATCGACCGAAGGATTATTAACCCGCTAAGGATGGAGTTCGACCATCCAACTAGTGGCCTGGCCAAATCAATGCTGGAGCATGGGTATAAATCACTAAAAAGCTGAATACGACAGCTTACTATAGCTCTAGCGTGGCGTTCTTTATAACTTGAAGCAACGACTGCAGGGAAGCCTCAATACAAAACCAATCGTAATGGCATCCAAAGCTACGAGCAATCGACTATATCATACCTCAGATCGAGGGTCAATACCGATCCGCACCAAGCACATACGAATGTGACTCGTATGTTTCTTGAAAAACTATGACCTCCAGAGTGTGGAAAGGAGGGTAAACCATGAATACTTGGTCAAAAATTCTCCAGCACCCTCATTCGATTCGTCAGGAGGAATATGAAACTGGATGAGCATAACCCGACTGCATTTGTAGCCAACTTTACCCCGAGAACTGATTACAGAGCATGAACCAAAGTGGACGTAGATGACCATCCACTGTCCAAATTACGCCCTGAAACTGACGTGGCATCGAAGTATTCCTCTTGGAATGAAAAACCACGATAAAATCCGAGATAGGTGAGACCTAGTCTCCCATCGATTGACATGATCCCACGATTCAACGGGAAAGAGAGTAAAGCTAAAGTGGGCGTGGCTGGCCTTCCTACTTATCGGTATATGCCCCAGACCCGGGGGCACGAGCGAGGAGCAAGATGAATGTGAACTGACTATTCATCGATCACCTCTATGTCTTTGGAACTTTGGTGAAAACATAAACATAGCTAGGACGAGACTTAACCGTCCATGCAGTACATTTATCAACCCGAGACTGGGAGAAGACGCATGGTCATCCCAAAACAGGCTACGATAGCTCAGTATTAAAACTTATATATAGTGCTTACAGTTGCTCAAGGAGACGACCGAAAGGATGCCTAGAGATTGAATCATTGAATTGACACCTTAGCTCATGAGCAATTGACTTTCACTCCAACCCGAAGGACGGGTAAAGGATCATGAATGCATTGAAAAGAAAGTGCGTTACTCGAATACACAAGCAAATTCAAACTCATAGCAAGATCCAGCTATACAGTTGCACGCCACTCGAGGCTGACCCCCACTCGACATTTCCTTCAATGCGCTTTTAAGCCTGATCTTTGGCCATTTGTTGATAATCTATTAGAGCATTCAGAGTCCTTCGCTATTAGACTTAAAAACTCATGACAAGACTCTAGGGTTCGACTAGAGCAACCATCATTATTGGTCGTCCCAACCATATTTCACATTGAATGTTATGCAAAATAATTACATCTATACTCAAAGAATCTGGGATGGCACCTGCTGAGGTGACGGTCGACATTACACTCAGCCATGGCGACCCTTTCCGGGTGCTGAATATCGGATCACAACTCAGTGTAGTGATGATAAAAGAATTAGTTGGATTTTCTGAATAAATGATGATATGTTCCCTTGGACCCATTCTGACAAGCATATGTGATTTCATTAACTATCGCGAGCCATGCATTGGATATCAACCCGAAGCTACAAAAGCTAGCATAATATCTATTGATTTCACCATGAAAGCTCCACTCTTACTTTTAGGCTCAATCCATCAACGTCTATGCCTACCAGCCATTGCGACAGGGCATACAATGACCTGAGACGTCTGAAAGACTACTTAAATAAAATATCAAACTAAGCTAATTCGATATCACTTATTTCCCTCGAAGGGCTATCTAAGGACGGAAATCAGCAGACCTCACACCCAAATTCACTACCTCAGAACACTACTCGAAGAGTAGCAGAGAACCAACCATAAGATGGAAAATGTACGCGGATGGAGCATCCAATGATCAATGTTATGGCATAGGAGTCATGATAATAACTCCTGAGGAACGATCAATCTGCTACGTCCTGAAACTCGATTTACCTATAACAAACAACGATGCTTAGTATGAAGCCTTGGCTGCCAGCCTCAAACTTGCTAGAGGATTTGAAGTGAAAACTTTACATATCTTTTGTGATTCTTGATTGGTAGTATACAAATTTAAGGAAGTTGATCTTGCTAGGGGGTATTGTCTTGCTCCTTATCTCGACCAAGTCCAAGGGCCACTAACCGACTTCACGTATTACATCATTACACACCTCAGCGAACAAAATGAAAAGGTGTCATGGTTGACTCCCATCAAAGACTATCTACAATGAGGAATTCTTACTGAACGGAGGAATGGAAAACGACAGATCCTCCTCAAATCTTCATACCAAATCATCTAAGAATAAGTCGTTTGTCAAAAGGAGTTTATCCATCCCCATGCTTCGGCGCATCGCCCATGATGATATCTTGAGCAAATTCTATGAAGAAGAATGCGGTAATAGCATCAGGGGGAAAACCATGATAAAGAAGATACTTTGCTACAGGTATTACTAGCCAACTATCAATCTAGATACGGTCGATCATGCTAGACAATGCGAAAGTGCAAGATGTTTGCAAAAATCCAGGAACCCCGCCGATGGAAATTATCAAATGGCTAGTCCACGGCCGTTTCCCACTTGAAGGCATTGACGTCCTCTTCTTACCAATCCTAAAGGTTGAAGCTGTGAACAAAATCATAGAGTTTTTACTGAAGAGGGGTTTGGAAAACTCCTCAAGTGGCTGATTGCAACCCTTATTTCCCAGAAAATACAAACAAGGAATCGCGATTGAATTGCAATTGAACCGGACTTAGTTGGCGACGACTTATGAGCATATAAAACGCATTCGAGAGCCAATGGAAAGAACATGTACCCGAACGTGCATGTGTACATCCGAAAAAGTTCGACTTCTTGAAATCAACAGAAATTTAATTATCACTAAGGGTTATTAAGAAAAGACCGGATCAGATAGCCGAAGCTTACTAGCTCTATAGAATCAGACACGGATGGCCACTGATGAACTACAACCTTGGATTCATAACACCGGGAATCGACCAAGCATCATGACGACCAAAGAAGGATACGACACCTTGGGAGGATAAAATTAAAGGATAATGATTGTTCAAGGAATACGATGGATTTCTTTCTGAAGACAAGGAATACTCGCTGATTCAAAGCATGTTGTGTTGCTTCACACGACACGCTTTGGGGGGCAAATGTTAACTGGCATCTTGGCCCTGTTACAAAACGATAGTTGAAGACACTATTATCAGCACTAGACAAGATTATGACCACGAAGAGCCTGGAGGCATACGGGTTTGATGAGGACAACATGTTTAGCATTTAGGCATGGTTCAGCGAGAATGGTTACGCGCACGTCGCTCGGCAAGCTTCGCTCGGCATCAGAAGAATGCTCGGCCTCAGAAGAACGTTCGGCATTCCAGCTTCGTTCGACCTAGGAACATCCTTCGGCTAAAGGGTATCGTTCGGCTAAAGGGTACGTTCGGTGAACCTCGATTGTTCGGCATCCAGCTTGGTTCGGCAACCTTGGATCGCTCGGCATTCCAGCTTCGTTCGACCTAGGAACATCCTTCGGCTAAAGGGTATCGTTCGGCTAAAGGGTACGTTCGGCGAACCTCGATTGTTCGGCATCCAGCTTGGTTCGGCAACCTTGGATCGCTCGGCACTCCAGCTTCGTTCGGCATGAGAGCATCGTTCGGCGCCATTGCCTTGGCTCGGCATCTTACCGTTCGGCCTCCCTGGTTCGGTACACAGAGCTTACTCCCTTTGGGCCGTTTACTCTATTTGGACTGAGCTATTCAGCTACCAGGCACACCAGGAAAGTCCAACCCACCTTCGTCTATAAATAGAGGGACAGGGGCACAGTGAAATGGACCTTTTTTCCGGGAATACTGGGGAGACTCTGCCATGTCTTATACTCTCCTCTTTTTAATTCAAACTTGTATCCAAGTGATCGATTTACGGATTGTATCTGTATTCAAGTAATTGAGAAAGCAATGAAGATTAAACTCAAAGTGGATGTAGGCAGTTACGCCGAACCACTATAAATCTGGTGTTCTCGTTTTTGTTATTCTTTTTCATTGAATTACACTATTTTTCAGTCCTCATTTACTCTCTTCATTAATCTCTCTACATAATTCTACTCAAGGGTGTTAGTGACCAATTTTGGTGCTAACATATATATATATATATATATATATATATATGAAAAGCTTTCAAAAAGTCCTTTTATATGTTTATATAAGTAAAGGGAACTAAAACTCATTTCTCCAAATCAATTTAAAATCCTTATTATTAAATATATATTATATACATAATGTATTTCCAAAATTTACATATAAATTATATACCTATAATGAATTACTACATATATATTATATACTATTCTATACACATAATGATATACACACTTCTACCATAAGGTTTGCATATACTCTTAGGATGTAAGGTTTTAAATTTGGGATTCGTGGGGTTTCTAACCTTATGTAATGAACCATTTTTTCATATATATGAAACAAAATGGTTCATTACACACTCCTAAAACCTTACTCATAGAAACCACATGTTAGAAGTATATACAAACCTTATGTTAGAAACTAAGTAAAACCTTAATAACTATATATACATAAGGTTTCTATACACATAAGGTTTTAAATATGCAATGAAATAATTTGAAATTTGGTATTTGTATATACTGTTAGGGTGTAAAGGTTTTAAATTATTACATATATATTATATACATATAATGGGTTATAAGTTTGTGGAAATATGATTCATGAAGAAAGAAAAGAAGAAAAATGAATTACTAAACAAACCCAAGCTCAAATTAGTTCAGTCCAAAACCTAGTATTTTGTTTCATGAAATGAATTCTAGAATTTCAAAATCTAGAGGCTTCGACTCATTTTATATATATGCTATATACATTAACTACAAAATATCACTTCTCTTCATATTATTTAAAAATTCTACTTACATTCCACCATTTCTTAATTCAAAATTCAGTAAATTACAATAAATTCCCAAATTCAAGTATATGCTTTTTGACATCAATCTACACCTATAGCTAAGAATAAATTAGGGTTTTGATCACAAATTGGTGAAGCTAGAAAGTTACAATGAAGTGCGTTTGCGAAGAAGAAGAAGGAGCTAAAGTGAAATTGAAGTTTAACATCATTAGGTGAGTGATCAATAGGGCTGTTAATTTTGTATGAGTGTCCGACGTTCGTTCGTGTCCGTGGCCGAAGTATGTCCATCCGAGTTCGTTCGAATTTCAGTTAGGACATGAGCTAGGACAACAGAATTTATACGAGAAAAAATCTTGTCCGGTCCGTGTTCATTCGAATTCTCCTGAATTTCTTATAATTCAGTATATCCTCTATGTTTTTGAAAACATATATGACAACTATTTGGTCGGTTAATTGAGTAAGGATTCATAAAATGCTTATACTTCAATACATATTGATAAAACTAATATAGCTAATGAAAATTCTATTAAACAACATAAAATTTGATGTAAATAGCAATGTCCGTCCGTGTTCGTTCGAGTCCGCGTCCGAAAAACGTATGTATGTATCTGTCTGATTTCATTTAGGACACGAGCTAGGACAATAAAATTTGTACGAATACAAATCTAGTCTGGTCTGTGTCTGGTCCGATTTTATTTAGGACAGAAACTGAACATACCTCCATACGATCCGGTCCGACCGATTTACACTGTAACGACCCTGGATTTTGGCCCTATTATTTTAATAAATAATTAATCTAACTAAATAAAATATGAACTGATCATATTAAAATGAATATGATTTTAGAAATATTGCCATTTATCTATATGGATTTTTATTTTAAAAAGGAAATTGGACTCTGGAAATTTAAAGTAAAGTCTCTTAATAATATTTATAATAAAATTTGTCTTATATAATTGAATTAAAATACTTAGTTTTGTTAAAATGTGATAAATAAATATATGTGGATAATAATGTTCAAAATAAAATCAAAGTCAATCAATATAAAATATAAATATAAAATATAAGTCAAACACATGAATATAACTTAATAATTGATAGTCAAAATACAAATGGAAATGAATATAAAAATAAGTATAAATGTAAGTAAATCATATTAAACATGATTTAAATGTTGATAGTTAACATACAAATAGGAAATAAAAATAAAAATGTAACAACAAACAAGAAATAAAGTGAAATATAAAATACAGAATAAAATTTAAGAACAAAGTGTAAATAATATAAAATAACACAAATAGAATTAAAATGAATAAACAAGCATACAACATAAACTGTAAATTTGAAAGCATAAAATAAAATAAGCAATGTATAAAATAATGACACAAATCAAATTCATATACTCACAAGACTAAAAATCTACCTGCAATCAGTCAAAGTAGAAAGTATAAAGTACAAACCTGACAAACATATATATGTAAACTATTCAAATTAGAAGTCAATAACAAAACAAACATGTTTATACACAAAATAACTATGCAGCAAACACAATTATAAGAGTGTTAACTATTCAAATTAAATATCTTCATATACAAGCCAAGTTGGCCTGCTAAGTGATAGTCAACAAACAAAATTTATATACACAGTAAATCATAATTATAAAATGAAACAAGACCAATGTAAAAGTAAACTTGACAAATATTTATATATAAAGTGTCTTTACACATAATCTATATCTATACACAGTAAGCATTTTAATAAGTATGTAAACATATTAAGCAACAAGCATTTAATTGCTTTCATTTCAGCTCAATATTTTGTCAATTAAAAGCATTGCAAATCTTTACTCTTCGGTAACAAGATTTGAGCAAACCAAAACAATGATAAGAAAACAACTGTACTAGATAACACCTTCCTTCATACACCTATTATCTTCAATATATGTGGCATCTTTCTTTTTTGTTCGTCCAGCAATCTGATAAGAAAACTTGAGAAAAATAAAAAGAATAAAATGTAGCAAGCAAACTCAATTTTATGCAAACTAAAAACAGTTCCAAGGACAAGCTCACAACTCCAGGTCTCAAAGGAAAAACATCAGTGCTTTCTGTTCAAAAGAGTTTAAAGTGAGTAAACATCAAGTTTAAAAAAAAAATTGAGTTTATTTAAAATCAATAAAGATGATTCATTGACTATATAGTGTTGTATGTGATTTATTTTTTGATATGGGTCTGTGTCACAAACAGATTTTTCTATGGATATTGCATATGTTCTTCTTCTCTGTTATTTGTTCCAGGTTACATGTTTTGTTCAAAACTCAAACTTTTCCCATCAAATCATTATTAAACTTAAAGTTGTTAGCTGAAACAGGATGTAGACTTAAATTTAGATTTTCAAAAGTAGTTTAAAAATCCTGTTTGAAAATATACACTGTAACTTTGTGTTACAGGTAAGTAAGTAGAAAATTGATAAAATCGATTGTTGTAAAACATTAATTCAAGATTATATATTGAATTCATTTGGCAAGTCATGATTTTTAAAAAAAATTAAGATTTTTAGATTGGTATGTTTCGAGCAGTTTGAATTTAAATAAAAACTACATTTATACAAATTTCTGACACTTTAATCAATTTAAAAAGTTGAAATTTGATATGAAGATAGTATGGACACTATTGATTCGAGAAAAATGTGCAATAATTTTTCTATTAGGAAAATTTGAGAACTGAATCAATTTAGGGTTTTATATCAAGTTTTTGAACGTGTCAGTAAAGTGACAAGTTCGTCATCTATGTGCGATCGCGCTTCAGGCGATTCAGGAGGGTGGAAGCTTGTCGTGTTGTGGATGCATGGATGAATTTTGGGCTTGGTGGTCCATGTGGCGATCGCGAGGCATTTTAAATTGTTGGTCGCGTTACAGTTTTTCGGCCTAATGCCTAATTTTCGATTCGAAAGTTTTAGGACCGAGTCTTGTTTGATTTTCGAGTTTGCTGGAGATTTGCAACTTGCCGACATTGCGGGTGTTCACCGAAGGCCACTGGTGCCGCCATGCACGTGTACGGCGGTGGGTTGTCGTGTCAGTGATGACATGGTTTGTTGTCTCGTGTCGTGCTCGCGTAGACGGGGTGTTTGCTTCGAGTTTTGATCGCATGAGTAATGAACCTGATGCTTTAATTCTTAACTTAATTTAAACTTAAAATAACTAATGAAAAAAAAGAGAAGGGAAGAAGAAGGGTGTACAGGGAAGTGACGCGGGGAATATTAAGGAAGGACCCGAAGCATTACTCGATTGGAACCAGGAGATTCTCGAGTTTTAGTAGGGTAGTACTCGGGTTTGTTTCCTACAGCAGTTTTGTGTTTTAAAGTAATGTTAAGTAGCCATTTTTTTTATCAAGCTTTGAACCCTGTAAAATTTTATAGTGTCTAACAGTTAGGTTAAAACTTAGATACAAGTTTAATTATTTTAATCAACACTTTAAAATGTGTTAAACTCTTTTTTTTTAAGGTAATTAATATAAGATGAGCATAGAACTAATTAACATATAAGTTTGTAAGTAGTAATAAATTGATTGCAAAAAGTTAAAGAAGATTTCTTTTAAAATGTTAATTAAGTTCAATGATTAATATTAATTAATTGTTTTTAGAAAATAATTAAGAACGATTAACTTTTTAATTTTAATTAGAACTTGGATTACTTAATGTTTAAGTAATGAATAAATGGTAATTAACTACTTAAGAAAATTAATAAACGATTAATAGCTAATTAATTAAATAATTTAATTAAGAATGAATAAATGGTTAATTAAGTAATTAGTAGTTAATAAATGAGTAATTAAGTTTATTAATTAATAATTAAGGTTATTAATTAATGATTAAGTAATAGTAATTAAAGTTAAATTACTTGATTAAGAAGTAATAAAGTTAATAGTGTGAAATAAAATAATTAAGTAAATAAGACTTAATAATTAATTAAATAATTTGAAATGGAGTAAGTAATTAATTGTTAATTAATGATTAATTAAACAGGTTAAGTGATTAACCCTCAGGTAATTAATTTAAATTGAATTAATTACAATAAGAATTAAAGATGATTTCTTAAGATTGTTGTGTAGAATATCTGATTGTGATATTTATTTGGTGATATTCTGTGATGCTCTCTAATATGCTGTGATATATCTGTGATGATTGTGAATGATTCATCTATGATAAATGCTATGTTAATTCAATGTGTTGAATTTAAACTGTTTAAGTTAATTAGACAACTTGGCCTCTAAAATGGCGTTTGGATTTCGATGAGACCGGGATCGGGTATCAATTTGATATTCCAAAAACCATATCGATCCAAATTAAGCGATAGGTCGAGAATGCTCAAGTGAAGATCGAGATGGTGTTTTCAGAATGCAAGGGTTATCGTCATTGACTCTGAGGGTGATTCCAAAATGAGTGTGACGAGATAATGCCTTTGGTTTCGTTCGAACCCGAAATGAACTTGTATCGATTGAATGCTTTCAGCACATCGTCAGGCAGACGATGAGCATTCTGAGAGACATGTTCTGTAAAGGTAAACGCAGCCTCAATCCTCATCAACCGGGAATGGCTAAAACAGGGGAGGTGCAGCAAGGTTAGGGGGGTCATGCCCAAGCAGGACGAGATATTCCCTTGTCTAGATGTCCCTTTATATTTCGGCCGTGTGGGGCGGTTGATTGCAACAACTGCCGGGGTTATCTTGTTCGGGACTGTTCAGTAAGGAATGGTTCCGACCTTGTGTTGTAGGGGGTCGGGAGTGATCCTCGGTACGGTGATCTAGGCCCCTTGCTGTGACGGGCGGTACCCTAGTAGCCCTGCCATTGATGGAAACCCATTTTTCCTATGAGACCCTACGGTTTTGATTTCTATTACCCACTTTTGTGGGTAGTAGATGGAATTTAATAATGTAACAATTTCGGCTATTTTATTTACTTGAAAACCCTAGACACTATTATAATATCACTGGATTTCCTATGAAATGTTTTGGTTAGCGTAAGGTAAAAACTTACCCATGTTTATTTGTGGGGAGTCTTACGTGATACGTTTATTTTCAAATGTTTTTCCAAGTTAAACAATTTAAACCGTTTACTCATACCAGACCCATGTCTGACCCGGAGTTTATATTTTGTTTTTCATAAACTCTTGGGTACTCAAATTTTTATGAGTAGCCAAGTGATAGGTTTTGGATTCTGATTCTGGAGGAGCTTGGAGCAGGAGTTCCAGACGTGTATATATATATATCTATCTAGTTCCGCTATGATAGTTGATGTATATTGTATCTCTGATGTATATAGTGACAGATGCATGTACATGATTTTTTACATGTGTATGATAACTTTGATATATGTAAATTATGTAATAGTTATGTGATATATTATATTTTATTCCATTCCGCTGTGAGATTCTGATGTTGTTGTTCTTTCTTTTCTATTCTTTTCTATTTCTATCCCTTTCTTTCTTAATGATGATACGTCTTTTTGGTAGTAGAAGGGCGGGTCGTCACATACTCCCTTAGTGATCAAGCTCATAATCTATGTCAATATTGATTATATATTGATAAGAATCATGACCATCAACTTGTGTGTAGTGGGAAAGTTCATTTTTCATAAATCATATTATCCTCTTTCCATATGATCATGGACTCAATGTGATTAATTGGTTTATATGTGCACGATTGATTTGAAATATAGATATGTACTAGTGTTTGCATCGAATTAGAAGAACAAACATCAAGTAGACTCAAGTGGGGAGGAGATTCAATTAAAATATGATCGAATTAGGGCTACATCAAACACGACACTGGTGTACCACCATACACCCCCCCCCCCCCCCCGGTTTGTCAATGTGCACATTTCCTGTGCCCTAAAGCTTTTGAAATAATAATAATATATAAATATAACAGGTAAAATAATATAAAATATGAATAAATTAGTTAATAATATTCTTATACCTTAACCTAAATTTAGAAATATAATTCAAATAGTTTTGAATGTTATATGAAGTAATTTAATAAGAATATTTAATTGAAGTTTTATGAAATATAGTAAGTTCTTAATTTGAAATGAATTAAACGTATGTAATTTAATATAAAATTGTACATATTATTTTAACTTGAATCTATGTTATCTTAGTATATTATCAATAAGAATAATTAAATTCAATACTAAGATTATTAATTAATAACAATTGATTTTGAAGTTAAATAAATTATTAAAAAGCTATATATGGTTGTTTGAAATCTTTAAAAGCTTTATAATACTTATTCCTTGTTTTAGATATATAATCATGAATTTAATAGAATACTCAAAGACATTTACTTAATTATTTAAATATTTCTAAGTGTCATTTAACATTATAAAGTTTCATTTTAGTATATAAATTTACTAGTACTATTTAATTAACGATTTTCGTAAACTATTTATATATACTTGTATTTTATTGTGTAATGAAAAATTTAAGTAAATAGAGTTATAACACTGTTTGGTGTGGGACATTCGGTAAAAATTACATGGTTATTCATTGGACTTGTTGCATAGAATATAGTATAGATTGAGTGTATTTTACAAGCATAGGATAAATGATCAGTAACACACGGTGGTATGGGACACTGTAGTGTTAATTGTTCGGTTATTCTTTGTAAGTGAATGTCACTCATATAAAGATTTGTCGTCTGTGATGAGATACTCGCTGAGGTGAGTATTTATATTTATATTTTTTTATTGTATGTCGGCATATATATATGTATATATGATGTGTGCCGGTCATTGTTTATAGATACCATATGTTTTTCTACCACGGTTCGACTATTATTATGATATAGGAGTGAACCAGATTATGCTAGTATCCATCCTAGCAACCTAGTTACGGGCTCGTGCCCCAAATATGTGGCACCCATATATTGATATAGACGTCTGATATTGTTATGTGCATTTTCCCTTGTGTCAACTAGGCTAGCGGTCTGTTACCATTAGTGTAACTACCGGGCATTTTCTATAAAATTTATTATATCCATAAATTTATAATTCAATATTTAATATGGTTTTTATCAGTTTATAGATATTTTAAATATCAAGATATTCATCTATTCGACTTATAAAAATCAATATTTTGATAATTAAAATCAGTTAATTACCCCCAATAACATGTGACTCAAAATTCAAGTCTTTACAATTAGGGGCATGTGTAGGGTCGTGACCAAGTCCTTGTGGTCGAGTACATCGATGGATATAAGTCTCGATGACCATTGAGGTAACTCAAGCTTGTAGGAGCTATATCAGATGGACACATGTGTAGTCTCCTAGAGCAAGTGTGATGTCAGTCACTCATTTGGTTCTAGTGTGTGTGATAAAAGGACGTATTTATTTGTTTATTTATTTATTTATTTATTTATATAGATCATTAGTATGACTGTATTAAAGATCTTATTTCTTAATTGTCGTTAGTCCCGTATTATCCATAGTTATCCAGAGATAGCATATTTTTAGTTACAATGGAAAAATAGCCTTTATTTTATGGATGTATTGATTGACGTTATGTTTATGAGTTTTGATTGTTTCATCCATACTTTACTTATATTGTTGATTAACTATTGGGTGATTCTATTTGGCCATCCCATGATATTTTCACTTATGTGATATTTTTTCCTACATTACATGGATAATATCATTATTATTATATCATCTTCGTTATATTCAGACATAAGCTGACATGTTTGTTAATTATAATACTCAGGTCAGTCCAAGACACTGCAAAATTAGATACAATATAGGCAGCTAGATTCACTTAGTTTCTGAGGGGTTTGTAGATGTATAGAATGATATATTCCCTACGTATTTTGTTGCCTTACTCATGTATATTATCTGTTATGATGATGATATGTATATAGTGGCTAGTAACTATCATTTTATAGCCCTACGAGATCTTATATACCATAAATATTATTATGTTTCTACCACGTTCTGACTATATGTACTCTATTTATATTCTGTGATTATGTATTGTCCTATCATTGAGACACACGTATTTATTACACTGTGTTGAGACCATGTACATTTATGGTGAGTATTATGTTATTTGACATATATACCAGCATTAGCCTAAAGGAATATTTACTTCTGTAGCCAACATCAGCTCATTCTCCGTATTACCAAACAGTATTACTTAGTGATACTCTTTGGTAGTATGGGTATAGAGATATGGTGTTTCATTTTTGTATTAGACAAGGTTAGAACAATACATGATACAAAGAAACATGAGTTATTGGCCTGGACGGACTTCATAGTTACTATACCTTGGTGTGTGTGTGCGTGTATACATATATATACATATATTAGTACGTATACATGGTGATTACAGGGAGTAGTCATCTTGGTGTGTATTTGTAAGATGTTTAAATTTTCACAGTTTAATTACCTTTAAGGTATACGTTTATAACAAATACAAACACGCTCTCATCAATATAATACACTTGACTCATGCTAGGGAATTCCATTACTTTATCTCGCAATGAGTCATATCCACCGAAGCCTAGGTTCTCGCTTAACCTTCAGCTCTGATACCAAGTGTAATAACATACATTTTCGACCCTTAAATGTTGACACTAATACATCTGCGATATTCGTGTGCCAAGCATCCAAGTGATGGAAGGACGAATTTTTAGGGTAAAATAAAAAAGAAAAAGAAATAAACAAGAAAGAAGAGAACACAGCATCAGAATCTCACTGTCGGAAA
Source organism: Allium cepa (assembly GCA_030765085.1). NCBI lineage: Eukaryota > Viridiplantae > Streptophyta > Magnoliopsida > Asparagales > Amaryllidaceae > Allium > Allium cepa. Next base: position 863,753,752 of record CM060943.1, on the reverse strand, counting down.
GGTAATATATAATATCAAAAGAGCTGTACAAAGGGTTACTCGGACACCTAAATTTTGAAGTTACAATATCTAAGTACTATCATCAACCTAGATAGCTATAACAACCTGTCCTCACAAATGCAGATAAGTACAATGTAGTAATGCATCGGAAATAAGAATACTATGGTAGGTGAAACATCCAGCTCGTCTACTCGAGCTCCAATGAACATCAACGAAAACTTGCCATTCTCAGACTACTCGAGGAATATAGGGAAAACAAAAGCCACATGTCAAACGTAAGCCTAGTATGACAAACTCAAGAAATATGTAATCAACATGTAATACTACTTTTGAGACTACATGGAACGCCAAAACGGTTGTCCCTCAAAAGAACTACCATCTAATAAGTACATAAGATGATATGATTGATAATGTCTAGGGTAAAGAATATAATGTTATAACATAGCCAGAATGGTTACATTCATTAAATTTACCTCTTAATCACGCTATGGAAACGAGGCCATGTGTCATCATCAAGACTGAGTTGCCTTCCTCCTTAAGTTATAAGGATAAAGTAGTACGAGCCTATAGAACAGATCCTGTTCAAGTAAGGTCGTACTACTTTATCCTTATAACTTAAGGAGGAAGGCAACTCAGTCTTAATGATGACACGTGGCCTCGTTTCCATAGCGTGATTAACGGGTTACAAACAGCATATTAAGAGCACAATCAAATCCGGTAAGGAATGTTTGCATATTAGATTTTCCGTGGAGATCTCTTCGATCGATTCTGAATCCAATCTCCTGCACAATGGTCAGAGACTACCTTTGAGTATTGTATATCTCTGGATAGATTATACCATTAAGGATCCCATGTCTTAATACATGATCCCATTTTCCATCATCTTCCGCACACAACATCGATAAGCATACTCTAGATATGGAGTGATAATATCCTATTGTGGGTTAGCCAAACCTCAAGCTACGCCCCTACTCTGCTTTTAGCCATTACTGATGTCAAGTAACGTTCGACATCTTTCACATAAGTATTCATCACTCGAATAGAACATGAATTCCAAATTGGATTCCCACATCTCGAACAGATCTCGAAACCACACATGGATTCCGGCATTTAGAATAGATCCACTTCTAAGAGATAGAACACCTATCTCATACTTGAAGTGGTTTTCAAGATTGAATCAACGAATTTGGTCATTCAATAATAATGAGAATGATTGCATATGGAAACTAACTCTCGTATACTTATCATGTTTTCGATATTTTCATCTTACACTATTCCACCATCAAGAATGAAGCCGGTAGGTTAGAGCTATATTGCTCATATCGCTACACGAACATCGGTCTTAATTCCCATGGATAGAAAAGCCTACTTTATCGCCTTTTAGTGCTAAATATATGACTAAATGCTTTCCATAAACGAGTAAACAACCAAAACATGATCAGGTCATACAAAGCACGATCAAGTCTCACAAGAAATTCCTAATCCTTTTTATTTAGTTAATTTTTCATTAATAAAACCTCTTTTATTATTAAAACTTATGTTACCTAATAAAACATTATTTATCAATTTTTGCTATTCATTTGCACTCTTTTCAATACTTCAAAGAGTATTCATATACTTATCTCACATGGTATAAGTATATTCACAAATCATTAACAGGATTTCTTTAAACTTTAATTTTTATATCATTTTCTGAAAGATTCCTTAATTATAATTCCCTTCAAAATATCCATTTTAAGGATCTAAGTACTTTCACAAATCTATTTATAAGGTTTAAAAATAATGTTACTTAAACAATGTCACTACAAACCCAAAACTGTTTCACTTATGCTTATCTTTAGAACATTCTTTTAAAGATCATTTACATTCATAAGTTTAATAAAAAAAGGTTAAAGATGAATGTAATTAACACATTATCACAACAAACCAAAAACCATTTCACTTATTCTTATCATTAAACATTCTTTTAATGTTCTATTTACATTCATAAGTATAACAAAAAGGGTTAAAGACAAATGTAATTAGAACTTTATCGTAACAAACCGAAAGTCATTTCATTTCCATAATTGTATCATCTTTAAAACATTCTTTATAAAGATCTAAGTTTAATAGTAGGTTAAGTTCGATAGTCGACTAATCAATTATCTTATTAAAACAATTGCTTATACAAATCAACGTTCATATATTTAACTCGTTTTCGACATTTCAACTTAACCATTCCTCATTCAAGAGTGAAGCTAGGTAAGTTGGAGCACTGGTTGCATCAAAGCCTTGCCTTGACACTTCATTCTTGAATCTCACAAATAGAATATTATACTCGTTGGCTTTTAATGTTAAGTAAAGTATTAGTGATTTCCAAAAATAAGTAACAAACAACATGGCTAACCCGTTTTCGACATTCCTAACTCAAATATTCTTCATTTAAGAGGAAAGCCTAGTAGGTTAGAGCTCTATTGCTCTATCCTTACTCGACATGTAACAACCTGCAAAACTTTAGCATATTTTAAATGAAAATTTTAATTGAAACTTTGAATTTAATTATTTTAAAATTGATAAATTTGGAATTTTAATATATATTTTTGGGATTTGATGTAAAATATTTTTCCAAATTTAGTAAAATAAAGATTTTTTTTAAACTTTAAATTTTGGTCAACTTTTGTCAAAGTTTGACTTCCTGTTGAAATTTTCAAATTGGAAATTTTGAATTTTTTTCTTTTTTTATGAGGCTGGGTTTAATTCTGACTTCTTCTCTGCTTTTGGTTTCGTAAAATTCCAACTTTTACTTCTCCAAACTTGTTGTTTTCGGTGTGTTGCACATAGTTGTTTCTCTTAACCTATATCTTATTTATATTTTGATTTGGGCTTGTACTAATGGGCTAGAAACCTATCTAGTAAATGAAAGGCCACCTGTTGAGATGCCGATATAACATCCCCTAGGGTTTAGTAGCCTCCACATCTTTTCATTTGTGCCTCCATAAAAAAATGTAAGTCTTATTCTCCTTCATCTTCCTTCTCCAAACCCTAGACTTCTTTCTCTCTTCCACTCCAATTTTCCTCCTCCTCTCCTCCATAAATTTCGGCCACACCTACCTCCACCTTCCCCAATCAACAAACTCCTACCAAAACCCTTTCTCCTCTTCCTCTTCCCTTCTTCTTCTTCACAATTTTCGGCCTCTATCTCTTCTCCTCCAACCAAAAACCGCCATAGCCAAACTTTCTCAGCCCTTCCCCCTTGCCTTGGCCATGACCATCTCCTCCATAACCAAAACCCCTAAGCCAAGCATCCATCACCAAACCCTAACCCTAGGTCGAACCCCCTTCACCAAAACCTAGCCTAACCTTAAAACTAGCTATGGCCAAGCCCACCTAACCCAAACCTAGCCTAGACCAAACCAAAACCACCTCTAGACCAAGCCTATGCAAACCCTTAGACAAACAACTTATGTATTTTGCAATTTCATAATTTTCTATTTATTTATTTTTTTTTCTATGAGAATTATTTGTTTGCGTATGGAATTTTTTTAGCGTCGGATTTAGATTCTCCTCTCACTCAAACTGATCCGTAGTCTGTTGATTTTTGTGTTGCGCTTTGAATCACTTTTTCCAACTTAAGAAAGGTAAGCTATCACTCTTGACATACGTACTTATTGATTTGGTGAATTGATGACAATTAGGTTGTGAAGATATGTATATGCAAGTTTGACATTTCACCCATGTTTATATCATGTTAATTCATATTTTTATTTCATGTTATTTCATATGTTTATTTCATGTTATTTCATATGTTTATTTCATATTATTTCATGTTATTTCATATGTTTGTTTCATGTTATTTCATATGTTTATTTCATTTTATTTCATATGTTTAGTTCATGTAATTTCATATCATATTATACATGTTATGATCATATGTCATGATATGTTGAACATTGTTGTGTAAATTATTATTTTGTTCTCACACTGCAAGTTCCTTCACCGTGGGCTTAAATGATACATATCCGAACGATCTTTGGAATAAGAAAAATTATTATGGGCTGAAATGATAAGCTTGAGCAATTTTATTTTACTTGGGATTGCAGGTTTGAAATGATATAAAACCCAAAAAATTAATAAATTGCGGATTGAAATGATATATGTCAGTATTTACTTGACTCTGTGGTAGAGAATTTTATACAAACTACATGGTTGGTTTAAAATGATTTTTCTAAAAATAATTTTGGATTTTGGATTTTATATATGAATATCAACTGAAATTTAATGTAATAATTTCTGTAGATTTGTTTATATGTGTTAAAATTTTATAAGAAATAAATAGTTGGAAATGTAAATTTTGGAATTTAATTACAATATGAATGTTAGTTGAAATTTAATAATCCGATTTGACTTAATAATGTTATTTTATCCTAACCGATAAATTATAAGTTTTAATTTATGTAATAGTAATTAAAATGGAAAATGGTTTAGTGAAAAGAAATGTAAGTTAAACATACATTTGACATGTAACTTTTAACTAATTTAAACGGTATAACTTATGCAATAAAAAGGATAATTATCGCTTACTGAAAAGAATTAAAATGTAAGTTAAAACGTACATTTGACATGTAAGTTTTAACTAATGAACATGGGAATTTGGGAAATAAAAATAATAAATGATGCTTACTGAAAGGAAATAAAAATGTAAGTTAATAATGTATTTTACTTAAAATAAGAAATTTCAGCTTTAAAATGGATATTGTTGTGACGAATTGTGTTTAACAAAAATTACGGTTTATTTAATATCTAAATGAATAATTGAGCGTAATAAAAAGATAAAAATATTTAAGAAAAGGTTGTAAGTATATAATAATTTGATTGTAAAATTGTTATAGGAAAAGTATCACATTGCTAAAATGCTATAATATCTTAAGGTTACACTTCTAAGATGCTACCATTTCTTAAGTATCACTTTTCCAAAATGTTATGATGACTTATGGTTATAATTTAGAAATGCTGCCATTTCTAAATTGTAATGTTTTCGAAGTGCTATAATTGTAATGATTACAATTTAAAATGCTACCGTTGCTAAAATATTATGAGTCTAAAGTGTTATATTTAAACGTACAAATTTGTAAATGTTACGACTTCGAAAGAATGAATACTATTTTAAAAGAATAAACCATTTGAAATTTATATAATCACGGGTTATAATAACGATTGGTTGTTAAAGAGACCGGGATCAGATATGGGCATACTCTCTATCGATACTGGAAACCACTTTAATAACTATGTACGCGGTGGAGATTCCAGAATGAAGTAGGATGGTGGCGACGATCCTAAAGGTATACTTTCATGGACCTAACTCCCATCAGTTAGCATAAGGTGGCTAAAACAGGAGCAATCGACGGGCCAAGGAGGTAGCTCCTCTATTCGGACACACTTCATCGTTAGCCATTCTATTACTTTGTGATTGATTTGGTGCGCACCTTTGATTCGGGAGCGTGGATCGAGTTGGGCGGTAGTTGCGGCTATGTGTTACCAATAGTCTGGAAGTGTAATTGGTATATCTACCCTGGCACTGCCTAGTTATGCCGTATCACTTTCCCTAGCGCTCCTTCTACGAGTTTGTTTTGTTCCATACCTATGGAGTGCTCTCTGACGGCGTCCAGTACGAGTGGAATTACGGTACTGTATAGACTATGGGAATTTATAAAATGTGTTAAAGTAGAAAATGTAAAGTTTAACGCTATTTTTAAATAGTATACTTTACTTTAAACATTATTATAATAGCGCATATTATTACTTAGTAGATAGTTTAATGGATATTTAGTGGATGGGCGATCCCAAGCATCCTTTAAGTTACTGATGGATTTCTTTAACAGTTCACTTGAGTTGATTTACATTTTATAAGTTTGTATGTCCTGATTCGAGTGTTTTTTGTTTTGCTTTATGCTCGGGTCAGCCCAAGTTTCACAGTTTAGGTTGCATCCTCTTTCCGAGCTGGAGATCCACTGGAGTTAGCCGACTACTTGATATTTCATTACAGTTATTTCCACACCACTTGTGATTTGTAGTAGCAACTTTTGTATCTAACTTTACAAGAATTTGTTTCTAGATTTGGCATTATGTATTGGTTTTGAAACTTTGTATCTAGGAGCTTTATGAACTCCTATGTTTATATATTCCGCTGCGAAATTATTCTGATATTCTATGTCGGTGATTCTGTGATTGATTTTATTTGCCCCAACTTTTATTTACAATCTGTTGTTTTGAATTATTCAAGTCTGACATGTGAAATTTATTGCCGATTTGAATGGTCTAAAATGGCGGGATGTTACAGTTGGTATCAGAGCTTTGGTTTTAGGCAAAACTTAGCCTATGGGGCAAAAAATCATTAGAGATAGGCAGAAATACCCTAGAATGAGTAAAATCAATCTTAGAATCATTCTTTGCAAGAAAACATAGTTTAAGCATAAAATGATTTTATATGATTTTAGAGGATTATTTTAGATATAAAACTTTTCCTCTTTTAAAATTCTTTTCGAATCTACCTTGTTTTGTAGAATTCATTGAGTGGTTAGTCATGTCTTTTGGTTTGACTAATGCCCCAGCTTTCTTTGTCGACCTTATGAACCGGATTTTTCTTGATGTTCTTAATAAGTTTGTTCTAATCTTCATCGATGATATCCTTGTTTTCTCTAAGTCTAAGGCGGAGAACGAGATCCATTTAGACTTTGTTTTGGGGACTCTCAAAAGTCATTAGTTGAAAGCTAAATTCTCGAAATGCCATTTTTTTAAAGATAAAGTCCAATATCTTGGACATATTGTTTCTGGTGATGGAGTTTCTGTTAATCCAGTTAAGATAGCTGTGATCAATGATTGGGAAACTCCTAGGACTCCATCTGATATCCGTGGTTTTCTAGGCCTTGCTGGTTATTATTGAAGATTCATCAAGAATTTTTCCCGGATTGTCGCACCTCTCACCGCTCTAACTCGCAATGCTAAGTTTAGGCAGAATGATAAGTGTGAAGCTGCATTCAATGAGTTGAAGCGCAAGCTTACTTCCGCACCACTTCTTGTCGTTCCAAACGGAAATGAGGGATTAACGGTATACACTGATGCTAGTCATCGAGGTTTGAGAGTTGTTCTGATGCAGGATGGGAAGGCTATCGCTTATGCCAGTCGTCAATTGAAGACCCATGAAGCCAATTATGCAGCCCATGATTTGGAATTACTCGCCGTAGTTTCTGCTTTGAAACTTTGGAGACATCACTTATTGGGAACTAAGTTTGAGCTCTTTATGGATCATAAGTCTTTGAAATATATTTTCACCCAGAAGGACTTGAATCTGAGACAAATTAGGTTGCTTGAGTTTATAGCTTCTTATGACCTCGACATCAAACTATACCCAGGGAAAGCTAATGTTGTAGCTGATGCTTTGAGTAGGAAGAAGGCGATGTTATGTCAGTTTGTTGTTTCTCCTCCTCTTACAGACCATATTATTGCTAAGCAGGATGAGGATAGGATAATTAGGCTTATTAAGGAGAATGTTCGTAATAGAGTTTGTGATAGTAGCTTAGATGGAAGTGGAGCTCCGATTGATGATAGAGGATTTTAATGATTAATAACCGGATTTGTGTCCCGAATGTCGATGGATTGAGGCAAGAGTTACTTCGTGAAAATCATCGGTCTAGACTTTCTATTCATCCAGGTGTGACGAAGATGTACCATGATATGAAGAATCTGTATTGGTGGAGTGGTATGAAGCGTGATATCTCCCTCTTTGTTAGTAGATGTGCGACTTGTCAGCAGGTTAAGGCTGATCATCAGAAAGCTACTGGACTATTACAACCCCTTGAGATTCCCAACTGGAAATGGGAAAAGGTTTCTATGGATTTTATTGATGGATTACCGAGGACAAGAAGGGGTAATGAAAGTATTTGGGTTATTATGGATAGATTGACCAAGTCATCATATTTCATCCGGTTAGATCTAACCGTTCCGCTTCTAGTTTGGTTGAGATTTATATGAGAGAGCTTGTGCACCTTCATGATGTTCCAGTCAGTATTATTTGTGATAGAGACCCCATCTTTAACAGTCAGTTTTGGAAAGCTTTTCAAGAATCTTTAGGTACCCGTCTGAATCTAAGCATGCTTACCATCCATAGACCGACGTTCAAACGGAAAGGGTGAATCAGATTCTAGAAGATCTTCTTCGTGCCTGTGTCCTTGATTATGGAGGATCTTGGAAAGATCATCTCCATCTCGTTGAATTCATCTACAACAATAGTTATCAGGCTAGTATCAAAATGGCTCCATTTGCTGCTCTTTATGGACGACCTTGCAAATCTCCATCTTGTTGGATTGAATCCGGTAATCATTTGGTTCTTAGTCCAGATATGATTTTAGAAGCATCTAAGAAGGTTGAAGAGATTAGGAAAAAGATGAGGATTGCTCAGGATAGACAAAAGAAGTATGCTGACAGGCGTAGGAGGAGTTTGAAGTTTTCTGTTGGTGATCGGGTTTTTCTTAAGGTTTCTCCATTAAGAAATGTGATTCGTTTTGGTCGGAGAGGGGAGCTTGCTCTTAGGTTTATTGGTCCTTTTCACATACTAGAGAGAGTTGGTCCCTTAGCTTATCACTTGGGTTTGCCAGAAAAAATTTCTGGAGTGCATAATGTGTTCCATGTTTTGCATCTTCGTCGGTACGTCCATGATCCATCTTTGGTTATCCAGCCTTATGCTCTCAAGAGTTTAGATGTTGAGCCAAATCTTACTATCGAGAGGAAGCCACTTCTTATTATCGATAGAGCTACGAAGCAACTTCGAAGAAAATCTATCAATCTAGTCAAAGTGCAATGGAGCACTGATGATCGGGACTGTACTTGGAAAACGGAAAAGAGCATTCATGCTTTGAATCCGGAATTGTTTGTTCTAGGTACTATTCGTTATCCTACCTCATCCTTCTTTGATTTCTGTGTCTCATTCCTTTTCGAGGACGAAAAATTTTGAGTGGGGGAGAGTGTAACAACCCGCAAAATTTTAGCATATTTTTGAATAAAAAATTTAATTGAAACTTTGAATTTAATTATTTTTAAATTGATAAATTTGGAATTTTAATATATAATTTTGGTATTTGATGTAAAATGTTTATCCAAATTTAGTAAAATAAAGATTTTTCTAAAAATTTAAATTTTGGTCAAATTTGGTCAAAGTTTGACTTCCTATTGAAATATTTTAATTTGAAATTTTGAATTTTTCTTTTTTTTAAAGCTGGGTTTAATTCTAACTTTTTCTTTGCTTTTCGTTTCGTAAAATTCTGACTTTTACTTCTCCAAATTTTTTGTTTTCAGCGTATTACACGTAGTTGTTTCTCTTAACCTATATCTTATTATATTTTGATTTGGGCTTGTACTAATAGGCTAGAAACCTCTCTAGTAAATGAAAGGCCACCTGTTGAGATGCCTATATAACATCCCCTAGTGTTTAGTAGCCTCCACATCTATTCATTTGTGCCTCCACAAAAAATGTAAGTCTTCTTCTCCTTCATCTTCCTTCTCCAAACCCTAGACTTCTTCCTCTCTTCCTCTCTTCCTCTCCAATTTTCCTCCTCCTCTCCTCCACAAATTCCGACCATACCTACCTCCACCTTCCCCAATCAACAAACTCCTACCAAAACCCTTTCTCCTCTTCCTCTTCCCTTCTTCTTCTTCACAATTTTTGGCCTCTACCTCTTCTCCTCCAACCAAAAACCACCTTGGCCAAACTTCCTCAACCCTTCCCCCTAACCTGGGTCGTGATCATCTCCTCCATCACCAAAACCACTAAGTCGAGCCTCCATCACCAAACCCTAAACCTAGGCCGAACCCCCTTCACCAAAACCCTAGCCTAACACTAAAACTAGCTATAGCCGAAACCACCTAACCCAAACCTAGCCAAGACCAAACCAAAACCACCTCTAGACCAAGCCTATGCAAACCGTTAGACAAGCCTCTAATGTATTTTGCAATTTCTTAATTTTCTATTTATTTATTTATTTATTTATTTTTCTATGAGAACTATTTGTTAACGTATGGAATTTTTTTTAGGGTCGAATTTGGATTCTCCTCTCACTCAAACTGATCCGTAGTTTGTTGATTTTTATGTTGCGCTTTGAATCACTTTTTCTAATCTAAGAAAGGTGAGTAATCACTCTTAACATATGCACTTATTGATTTGGTGAATTGATGATAATTGAGTTTGAGGATATGTATATGCAAGTTTGACATTTCATCCATGTTTATATCATGTTAATCATATGTTTATTTCATGTTATTTCATATGTTTATTTCATATTATTTCAAATGTTTATTTCATGTTATTTCATATGTTTATCTCATGTAATTTCATATCATATTATACCTATTATGATCATATGCCATGGTATGTTGAACATTGTTACGTAAATTATTATTCTGTTCTCACACTGCAAGTTTCTTCACTATGGGCTGAAATGACACATACACGAGCGATCTTTAGAATAAGGAAAATTGTTATGGGCTGAAATGATAGGCTTAAGCAACTTTATTTTACTTGTGATTGCGGGTTTGAAATGATATAAAACCCGAAAAATTAATAAATTGCGGACTGAAATAATATATGTCCATATTTACTTGACTCTAGGGTAGAGAATTTTATATAGACTCAGTGGTTGATTTAAAATGATTTTTCAAAAAATAATTAAGTATTTTGGATTTTATATATGAACATCAACTAAAATTTAATGTAATAATTTCTGCAAATTTGTTTATGCGTGTTAATTTTTTTATAAGAAATAAATAGTTGGAAATGTAAATTTTGGAATATAATTTACAGTATGAAGGTTAATTGAAATTTAATTATCCGATTTGACTTAATAATGTTGTTTTATCCTAACCGATAAATTGTAAGTTTTAATTTATGTAATAGTAATTAAAATGGAAATTTTTTTTGTGAAAAGAAATGTAAGTTAAACGTACAATTGACATGTAAGTTTTAACTAATGTAAATGGTATAACTTGACCAATAAAAAGGATAATTATCGCTTACTAAAAAGAATTAAAATGTAACTTAAAACGTACATTTGACATGTAAGTTTTAACTAATGAACATGGGAATTTAGGAAATAAAAATAATAAATGATGCTTAATAAAAGGAAATAAAAATGTAAGTTAATAATGTATTTTCCTTAAAATAAGAAATTTCAGCTTTAAAATGGATATTATTGTGACAAATTGTTCTTAACAAAAATTTTGGTTTATTTAATATCCAAATGAATAATTGACCGTAATAAAAAGATAAAAATATTTACGAAAAGCTTTTAAGCATATAATAATTTGATTGTAAAATTGTTATGGGAAAAGTATTACATTGCTAAAATGCTATAATGTCTTAGGGCTACGTTTCTGAAATGCTACCATTTCTTAAGTATTACTTTTCCAAAATGTTACGATGACTTATGGTTATGATTTAGAAATGCTGCCATTTCTAAATTGTAATGTTTTCAAAGTGCTATAATTGTAAAGGTTACAATTTAAAATGCTATTGTTGCTATAATATTATGATTCTAAAGTGTTATATTTAAACGTATGAATTTGTAAATGTTACGACTTTGGAAGAGTGAAAATGTAACAACCCGCATATTTATCGATTTTTTTTATTTAAATATTTTATTTAAATATTTTATCGTTGGTCGGATTTTAGTCCGAAAAGCTACTTTTTGCATACGGTCGAATTAGGACTCGAGAACACCTCCATTGAGTATAAACTTTGATATATTTGGAGTTAGTCAAAAATTTGACCTTTGTCACTTTGGGTTTGGGTTTGGGCTCAGCCCTATGTTTAACTTATACTCAAATCTGAGCCACTCTTCCCCATTCACCCTCATTTTCTTCTCTTTTCAGTTCTAAGGCAATAACGGTGGGAGAGGTTGGAAATTAAAAATCCAAAACCCTAGTTCCTCTTGCAACCTCAAATTCCTAGCTCCAAATTCAAGAGAACCCATTGGTAAGCATTCTCTTCTTCTTCTCCAACTTATTCTCTTACCAATTTCAGAAATTCCTAAACCTAATTTTGGGAATGTTCTTGTTTTGAGCATAAATTCAAGCTCATTTGGGTTGTGTTGAAGAGAGGTTGATTCTCCATTTGCTTTCAAGCTTCTTCTTGTTTGATTTTGTAAAAAGGTGAGATTTTTATCTCACATCTTAGTCTATAATTATCTTCGATTGTTAGGTATGAATTCCTAACACTTATTCTTGTGCAATTGATTTCGGTTTGGATTGATTTCGTGTATATTCCAATTTTTGGGTGTTTTGGTCTAATTTATGAAAATCCTATTACGGATATTTGGACATTGATATTTGAGGCGTATCGAAGAGCCGTTTAGGCTGGGTTGTCGTTCGACGTAATTCCTTAGTCATCGCCATTTGCTCGTTCGATCGTTTTCGATATTCATTTGGCCATTTTTGGCCTAGGTTCAGGGAATGCCCTGAACCCCAGATTCAGATCTCTGAAACGTAATATTCAGACGTCTGAATATAGTTCTGGGAAGATTTCTATTCCCAGATTCAGACGTCTGAATATATGGTTTCAGACGTCTGAATTGGTTCATTTGGAACCAGAAAGGAAATAGGCTAAAATACGCCTATTTCAGATGTCTGAAACACTTGATTTAGACGTCTGAATTGTGTTCTGGAAATCTTTATATTTCCAGATTCAGACATCTGAACCACTTGTTTCAGACGTCTGAAACTGCAATGTTTTGCCTATTGCCTATTCGCTTGAGAATTCCAATTTAAATCGATTTTTGATGATCCTATTTGTTGTTATCAATTATTATGACTTTGATGACTCCTTTTTAGGGATTTTTGAATATCCATTTCGATGGATTCTTTATCGGTTTCTTTGGATTTTATTCACGTCTTCAAATGTGAATTTTACTGATTGATTGTTCTTACAATCTTCTGTGTGATTTGTCACTTTAAAAATATAAAGGTTTTCTATACTAGTAGTAAATATCAAAACCCTTTTCATCAAAACGATTTCAACTGTATTTTCAATTACAAAGCTCGTTTCCTAAACCGTTTCTCGTATGGGAAATCTAAATAAACGACTTAGTAAAACAAGTGGTATGAAACGCTTGCGTTTACTTCGTCGGTAAATTCTTGGACTCGTTCGATTGAAACTCTTGTGACAATTTTCTAGTGGAGATCTACAATTTGTTCGTAAATATTTAAGTTAAGCTAGTGGTTATGGGACATGAAGCTAAGCTCATATATTTACTAGCTTACTGTAATTGACACTTCTTGATGATCATGACGATCATTTTTGTGATTTAGACTAGCAATGTGCGATGTCTCTTTGTCTACGAGGGAGACTAAACCCCGTTTGTGTGAGTTTCAACTCACGTATGTGGGGTAGCGCCCCATGGTCTTCGGGCCGTTCGTGTGTCAAAAATTAATGGCTAGCTACCATGAGATAGCGTCTCGTTCGTGTGATACATATGTTGGTGAGTTTTCATGCTCCCGTTCGTGTGATAGGCCTCCCCCTATTTTGTGTGATTTCTGGATTTCGTGTGTCGAATTCTGGAATCTTCTTCTTCACCTATTTTTGTGATTTCTATTGATATGATTTATCAATTTTTGTGCATAGGTGAATTCGTGTGTCATTGACTGGATTTCTTGAGATGATTTCTAGAATTTATGCTTCACCAATTTTCGTGATTTCCATTGATAAGTTTTATCAGTATTTGTGTATTGGTGAATTTGTGTGTCATGGATTTTTGTGATTGACATTGATATAATCGTCAATATTTAAGGGTTGGTGAACGAAATAAGGAGTATGACATTTCCTTGATTCTTGTGTAGATTTGGTGATATTGATTAATCTCTTGTTGATTCTCAATTACTTATATATATCACATCTTGGAATTGTGATTATTATGTGTTCAGTCATATCTCTTACTCTATATCGTTTCATCTAATATTTATAGTTAGACTGATCCGTTTATTATTTTCTTATTAAATAATACTCGGGTCAGACGGAGATGTTGCAGGTGCTTCTGCTTGACTTCTCTCTAGGGATCCATTACTCTGACCTTTTGGCAAACTACTTAGATTAGTAGTTTATTTTTTTGTATACACTAGAGATATTGACTCATTGATGTATTCTTTTGTATAGCACATGTTGCTATTATTTTGTGTTATTGTGGATCTTTCTGACCACTACTCTGATGTACACTTTTATGTGTAACATTCATATCTTATTCCGCCTTTGTGATATGAATTATCTGTGACTGATTTATGTTATGTTTATTTCTATATTTTTTTCTGAAGATATTACAGCCACTGTGTAGTAGCTTTGACTTTGTGTCGGTATGTCGGATTTCCTCTTGATAAAGTATTGCATGTTATACCATCTGACATATCGATGCTCGCGCAAAGCAATTACACGGATGGTCGCTCCTCAACAGCCTTTTACTCCGTGCTAGTTGACAGCATTCACCGTAATGTTCTTGGCTAGCGTAGGTATAGAGGTGGGGCATCACAGCTTGGTATAAGAGCCAAACTTCGGAACAATATGGAATATTATAACAAGGATCATCGTCCTAAGTCCATCTTAGGAGTCGTGCTTTAGGATTTTATTCGGGTCTTCGTACCGTCCTATCCTATTTTCTTTTATGATTCCTTGTTTTATCTATCAAGAATTGCTTGATATTGAATTTGGTGAATAACCTTTTTCTTATTCTTCTTTCTTTTTAAAAGGAAGAGAAATGTCTAGACCAGGCCGTCCCAGAGCCGTACCATCTAGCACTCCGCCCCAGGATGGAGTTTTTATGACTGCTCAACAGCTTCTTGATTTAGTGACGAATGCTCAAGCAGCTGGAGCTAACCCGGAACCTACTCACCCAAAGTCGGGATTTGCACGCTTGTGCAGCGATTACACTAATTTGGGTGGGGAGCCATTCAAAGGTTCCGAAACTATTATTGAAGTACAGGCTTGGCTAAGGTCATGCGATCGAATCTTTTCTCGCATGAATCTTATTGACCTTCACCGAGTTCAGGTGGCCTCTAGTATGCTCCGAGAAAGAGCATTGAACTGGTACAAGCTTCTTATTTCTGAGATTAATGAAGCGGATCTCACCTGGGGGCAATTCGGAGAACGCTTCGAGTTGAAATTTGTACCAGAAGCAGAGAAAGTGACATTGGCTCGACGATTTATAGACCTTGTTCAAGGTGAGTCCTCCGTGACTGATTACGTCGCCTCCTTCGAGTCGCTTTCCAAATATGGGGTTGAATACATCAACACCCCTTTAAAGAAGAACCAGAGGTTGTCTATGACTTAAACAAAAATCTCAAGAAGCCATTATTTCTAAAATTAGAAGTTTCTTTCGACCAACTCGTTGATATTGCTCTTCGTCTTGAAGAGGCGGATAGGGAGAATGATGTTGAAGTGGTGGGTTCCAAACCAAACTTCAACAACAAGAAGAGGCCAAACAAATTCAAAGGCCCTTATCCCAATAAGAAAGGGAGGCAAGCAACTCCTATTCAAAAGACCTTTTCCTCTACTCAAGGGAAATGCTATAATTGTGGTTCGAAAGACCATTTTGCGAACAAGTGTTCAAAGCCTCGTACTTGTCGCTATTGCAAATGCCCGGACCATTTTATGCATGTGTGTCCCAAACTTCAAAATAGGAAGGAGGGAAAGCTTAATGTTGCTCAAGCCCCTGGCAACACATCTCGTGGCCAAGGTATTTCTCATTCTATTCTGGATGGAATTATTTTATTTCGTGATCATCCTATTCGAGTTCTTTTTGATACGGGTGCGTCCCATTCTTTTATATCAAAAGAACTTGTTGATACTTTTTCTTTGGATGTTTTGTGTTTAATGACTTCTTTGAGAATTGCGAATCCGGTTGGTGGATCTGCGACAATCAGTTTATTGTATAATGATGTCGAGATTATTTTGTATGATTTTTCTTTCCGAGCCGATTTGCATGTCATGCGTTATTTAGGCTTTGGAATGATTTCGGGAATGGATTGGCTTAACCGTTATGAAGCTCATATCCTATTTCCTGAGCGGACTATTCATCTTCGACATCCTCAATCTGTTAAGCAGATTTCTATTAATCTTAAAGATTCAGATTCCAGGTTGGTTGCATCTTTATATTCTTTAAATCCTCGTGATGACGATGATGATGATGAGGGTGATATTATTTCTCTTATTCGCGTTGTTTGTGAATTTTCCGACATATTCGAGCCCGTTTTAGGATTACCACCTAAGCGAGCAATTGAGTTCAGAATTAATCTTATTCCTGGAGCTCAACCTATCACTCGTCCTCCTTATTGTATGTCCAATAAAGAAAACGAGGAGATGCGTAAACAATTATCCGAATTGGAGACGAAGCAATTTTTTCGCTCTAGTTCCTCGCCTTGGGGAGCTTCAGCTATTTTTGTGAAGAAATCCGATGGAACACTTAGGCTTTGCGTTGACTACCGCAAGCTTAATGACCTTACTATCAAAAATAAATATACTTTACCTCAGATTGATGATTTGTTTGACCAACTTAGTGGTGCTAGAGTCTTTTCACAATTGGACATGGCTACCGGTTTTCATCAGCTTCGTATTGCAGAGGATAGCATTCCTTTGACATCGTTCCGTACTCGGTATGGATCTTATGAATGGCTTGTTATGCCATTTGGTCTAACGAATGCTCCGGCTTATTTCGTTGACCTTATGAATAGAGTTTTCAAAGACTTCCTCGACCGGTTTGTTCTCATCTTTATCGATGATATTCTTGTGTATTCTATAACCGAGGAGGAGCACGAGAAGCATCTTCGGATTGTGTTGGAAACTCTTAGGAGTAATCAATTAAGGGCAAAATTTTCTAAATGCCACTTTTGGCAATCTCGTGTGAAGTTTCTCGGTCACATTATTTCCGAATCCGGAATTTCCGTAGATCCTTCAAAGATTGAAGCGATTCAAGATTGGAAGAGACCGGAGAGTGTGACAGAGATTCGTAGCTTTCTCGAATTGGTGGGCTATTACCGTCGTTTTATCAAAGACTTTTCTAAGATTGCCGTGCCTCTCACTAGCTTGACGAAGAAAGGTGTTAACTACATTTGCTCGGACAAATGTGAAGCTTCTTTTCAGAAATTAAAAGGACTTCTTTCTGATGCTCCTATTCTTGTTATTCCCGAGGGGAATCAGGATTTCGTTGTTTATACTGATGCTAGTCCCGTTGGTTTGGGTGCCGTTCTTATGCAAAGAGAATGTGTTATTGCTTATGCTTCTAGGCAATTGAAGCCTGCTGAGACTAGATATGCCACTCATGATTTAGAGCTTGCGGCTATTGTTTTCGCCCTTCGTATTTGGCGTCATTATCTTTTAGGAGAGAAATTTGTTCTTTATACCGATCATAAGTCCTTGAAGTATTTATTCTCTCAAAAGGAACTTAATTTGCGTCAACAGCGTTGGCTCGAATTTCTTGCACCATATGATCTTGATATCCTTTATACTCCCCGAAAGGGAAATCGTGTTGCGGATGAACTTAGTCGAAAGCAACAAGCGGTTGTTTCGATGATGATATCTGAATGGAACGATCTCAAGATTTTATCCTCTTGCGAAATTCGAGACCGTGTTCCCGATTTATGTTCATCTCTTGTTTTATGTAGCCTTGAGGCTCGTCCGTCTCTTTTAGACCGCATTCTTAAAGCTCAAAGGCTAGATCCCGAAATGGCTCTTCTTGGCCAAAATATTAGGGATAAAATTGATATTGAAGGATTGAAAGAATTTGATATCGATTCTCGTGGCGGCATTCGAAAATTTGGTAGACTTATCGTACCAAATATTGTTGATCTTCGTAAGGATATTTTAGAAGATTCTCATCGTTCTAAATTCACCGTTCATCCCGGTAGTAGTAAAATGTACACAGATATGAAGCGACTTTATTATTGGGAGGGAATGAAATTTGATATTGCTAACTTTGTTAAGTGTTGCATGACTTGCCAGCTTGTTAAAGCCGAACATCAAAGGCCCGGTGGGTTATTGCAACCTTTAGAAATTCCAATTTGGAAGTGGGATCAAATTTCCATGGATTTTATAGACGGCCTTCCCCGTTCTCGTTCGGGTCATGATAGCTTATGGGTGATTGTTGATAGGCTTACTAAATCTGCCCATTTTATTCCCGTTCGGTCTAATCGAACCGTTCCTCTTTTGGCCAAGCTCTTTGTTAAAGAGATTGTTAAATTACATGGAGTCCCTACTTCTATTGTTAGCGATCGAGATCCATTGTTTACTAGTGGATTTTCGAGGAGTCTTCAAAAAGCTTTGGGAACGAAGCTTAATTTTAGCACCGCTTATCACCCTCAGTCCGATGGACAAACCGAGCGTGTGAATCAAACTCTTGAAGATCTTCTTCGTGCATGTGTTCTTGATTTTTGTGGAAGTTGGGTGTAACGACCCAATATTTCCAACCATTCGCATCCGCACATGTCGGACTTGAATTGTTCAAAATACTGCGTTGTAGAATAAATTTAGCAAACTCAGAATATACAGTAAATAAATCACAGAATCACATACACAGATATCAGAATCTCGCAGCGGAAATTAAAATTTAGTGGTTCATGAAGCCACTGATACATCTTTAACAAAACAGGAATTTCATTGTTTATAATCCTCAATACAATTTTAAAACATAAATAGAGATAGAGTCTTCAAAGTCTGGGATTCCAGAAAAGATAAAGACTGAAACAAACTTCCAGCAGCACGAATGGTCTACGGAATGTCCTAGCTCCGGAGAGGAAACTGAAGCTGCAACTCAGGCTGACCCGAGCGAAAAATAAAACAAACACTCGAGTCAGGACATACATACTTATATGATGTAAGCTAAATCAAGTGTATTGTAATATAGAGCAAGTAACTTAAAGGATGCTTGGGACCGCCCATCCTCTAAGGATCCGTCAAACTATTTACTATGTAGTATATTGCGCTATTATAATAGTGTCTATTTATAAAGTAAACATACTTATTTCTTAGCATTAAGGGGTTACCCATATAGCCCTTAACACGTAATAGTCCCAGTAGTCCGTCCAATATCATAGCTCCTCCTACTCGGGAAGCAACTAGAGGATACCACACGGGCTACGGGAGAAAACCAAACTCGTACAAGGCTCGATATGGTAGGTGACACGGCACAACTAGGCAATGCCAGGGTAGATATACCAATTGCTATCCGGACCGGTGGTAACGCGAAGCCGCAGCAACCGCCCACCTCGAACAACACTCCCAAATCAAAGGTGCACCCAAACAATCACATAAGCAATAGAATGGTATACGAAGAAGTGCGTTCGATCAGAGGAGCTACCTCATTAATCCGAGAATCGCTCCTGTTTTAGCCACCTTAAGCCAACTCACGGGAGTCGGGTCCACGTATATACCTTTCAAGAAACCGTCACCACCATCCTACTTCATTCTGGAATCTCCACCGCGTACATGGTTAGTCAAAGTGGTTTTCGGTATCGACAGAGAGTATGTCCATATCCGATCCCGGTCTCTTTGCCAACCAAACGTTATTATAACCCGTGGCCATTTAAAAACAGTTTATACTTTAAACCAGAATAATCATTTCCATTTCAAAACTATAGATACGATATCATTTTAAAGCCCAAAACAATATGATATCGTTATATTCAAAATATAATTCTTTCCAAAACTATATTGCTTAAAATTTATAATATCTGGAAACCAACCATTTGAATTATATCTTCAAAACATATTATTCTTGGAAATTTACTTTAAAACCATAACTCCCAAAACACAAATGGTTCGGATATTTAACGGTATATAGAATAAATGGGTTAATTTTATGGTTACTTTGTAAAGAAGAGAATTTACATAGCTTTACAAATAATTCCTCTATTTAAAGTTTTAAACCATAAATTAAATATCATTTTATGTTCCCAAAACATTACAATTCCCATATATATATAAATTGGGGTATTTACTATTCAAAACTAAGTTTGGGTTTTATTCTTTCCCAAATCAATGTTTTTATTATTTAGTCTTCAATATTCCCATAATTTCCATAAATAAAACTCCAAATTTTTAGCCATTAAATTTTCAAAATTTACTTAATACCAGAATATTCATCTTTAATTTATTAAGGAAAATTCAGTTATAAATATTATGTCTGAAGTTTTTCCAAAACTTAAGGTAAAATAAAATTTATCCAATTCCATAAATTTTAGAGCAATCAAATTCTAGATTCCATAGCACTTAGGAAATGCTACCTAAAGTTATGGGTAAAACTAGTCCAATTTCAAAAGACGGCATTTAAATGCTGTAATAGATTGTTTACTTAATAAATATTTCCAAATATAACTTATTTATTTATTTATTAACTGAAATCTTATTCTTTCAAAATCCCGATTTACCAAATAAGTTATATTCCAAATTTTATTCAAACATTTATTTATTTTTATTTATAACTTATTAAAAATCAATATAAATTCCTTTAAAGATATAAATCGAATATTTAACTTCCAAGATAAATTTTTTTAATATTTCAGAAAATATTATAAGGACCACGGGCCTGTATATAGTTTTCTAGCCTAGGTCAAGTGAGACGGATTTATATCATTTCAACCCGTAATTTATAAAACCCCGGGTTCTATCATTTCAAACCCGCAATCCCAAGTTACCAGTTAAGCAGTTAACAGAATAAATGAACAATAATCATTTAGGCCTATCATTTCAGCCCATACGAACTAAATTTAACAGGGAACTGGCAGTGGTGATCTAAGCAGTAAATAAACAATAACATAACTGCAGAAATAATATAACAGATAATACTGATGAGGTGTCAATTTAAATGGGGTTCATCATTCTATATTACACTACAGACAGATAATAGTGGAATACAATTTTACACATACACTTGCAATAATTTACCAAAATATAAATACGTATGTCTGGTGAGAAATACTCACCTGAGAGTTGCAGAAAATTTGAATTCAAACGGCTATTCACCGGTAAAGAATGACAGAGAATACGATCAAAATTTCTCGGATGTCGCCTAGATTCAAATCTAGAACAAAATTTCAAAATATTGAAACGCGACTTTAGAATTTACGGTCAAAGAAAAATTAAAATGGGACGAAAATTTGTTTGACTTGCTCGACCACTCCACCGTGTAATGTGACCAAAATATACCCAAAAACGTGAACCGTGCTAACGCTAAAATTTTCGACCAAATTTCCTAAAGATCGACTAAACAATATGGTGAAGCTTCTCTACTATAAGTCGGGATATATATGTACACGTGCACACATTTTTTTTTTTTTCCTTTTCTTCCCACATTCGAACTGCATCAGTTAACACATCCCTACCCGAGTCATCCCTCAAAATACTTTGAGCCAATCAGGTGACTTCTTCGAGAAAAATGTGCAAACTCTTCGAGTCCATCTTGCCAAAACATCGAGTCACGTCTGTAAACTCTGTGACTAATTTACTCAACCCCCATCTCTAACACTAACACTATTACTACCTAATATATTGCTCTGTACTTCCCCCCATCAACTCAAATGCCATCACTATTACATTCTGATTTAACATCAACTATTCCAGACTTCCCACTCCAAGCTACTTCGAAGACCATGCACTCAGTGACACTAACATGCACATCCAGTGATACCAATGTGCACAGCCCTTCCAAGGTTTGGTTATAAATGCAGACTTACTTCTAAACATAAATGCAAGCTTCTAAATAAAATATGAACATATGCAAAGTATATGCACAGACTTCTCTCTTTGTTATGCATTTCGATTTGTTATTAGTCAGGAGTAATTGGTTTTGAAATATATAAGTCTGATTGATTTATAACCTATGGTTCTAACCCCATACTTATTGTCTGGGCTACAGCTACTCGATCTTCACACGTAACAACTTTTAAGTTTTATATCCACACCTTGGCTAACACCTACCAAAACTCATAGCCTAAGTCCTCTCCTTAAGCTATGCAAATATGAATGCACACCTTTGTCATACAGCAGTGGTGGAGGATCCCACTACACTATTTCCTATTAACTGGTCCAAAGGCACGTCCCAATCTTTGGGTCACATATACACACATATACACTACTTTCTAGCACTTCAGTCATGTCTTCTACTCTGGTCAGTTTTATCACAGAGATACATTGTATCCAACTGACACAAACATATACACAGAGACACAATTTGCTTCCCTACCTCCTCTGCTTAACCTTGTATATATGCAAAGGTCTTCCCTCTCTCTTTAGTTCAGCTAACATGCCTACTGGGACACAAAGATATGTACTGCCCACTGTGGATTTTGTATATGCAGACAACTTCTTATGAATTTGAAATCTGGAAAACTCACACCCTATATGTACCATGTCTTATTATCTTTGCATCACTGCTCTAGTCACCTATTTTTTCCAAATGTACTGCCAATCTTCTCATTTAAAACCTAGCTTCAACTAAAACAACTTCAGTTTTCAACAACTCCTAACATTACCACTCATCTTATGTTTTAAATTCTTTCAGACTGAACTGACCATGCCTAAATTACAAATCTATTTATATATGCAGACCACTTTAAACATAAATGCAACTGACAACTCAGACATGCCTTCTACATCACCACTATTTTATCTCATGTATACATGCAAAAGTCTAAGTCATATGTAACTGAAAATCCTAGATGCTTATGCAGACTTATCCTTTGATATGAAATCTGAAACTTACCTACTATTCAGACTTCTATTGAACCAGATTAGCCACTAGCCTACCAATATTTCATACAAATTATGGGTCCTATGCAGACAGTCCTATGGCAAGCATGGCAAAAAAAAATGGAATGGCCGAGCAAGGCATCTAGGAAAGGAAAACAAAGGGACTGAAGAAGAAAAAGTAATTACCTGATGAAGCTTGGATCAGAGAGGAAAAATGAAGTTGAGATCCAGAAAGGAAAAATGATGAAGTGGGAAAGTATATATATAGGCAGAGGAAGTAAAAGCAAAATCATATCAGTTATTTTGATATGAATACGAATACGTGATTATAGTTTGATACCTGATGATCAGGGCAGAGGAAAAGAATTTGTTGATTTTTGTATCAATCCAAGGAGGCCGAGAGTTTTAAAAAGTAGACTTGATGATAAATACATATAAAGGCTTTGAAATGGTAGATTTGTTTCCAGATGAATGCAAAAGGTCTTGCTCGAACGTTGCAACAGTCAGTTATGAATTTCCAGAGGCAAATGGAATGAATGCTTCAGATATAATTATAAATAGGCCAGTGCGTGATGAATTGGAGAGGTGAATGCATCAGTTAAAAATAGAATTTGTTCTGATATACTTTGATTAGCCTTCAGTTACGTTTGTTTTCAAGTATCAGAGCAAAATGTGCTTCCATAAATACGAAAGCGTGATTTAAGGAATGGGATAATAGATGTGCAGAGTTGATAAATTTTGATTTGCAACTCTTTAAATCATAAAATAAGTTGCGAGATATCTGCATACTTGATTTTTGCAGAGAAATGTATTAGTTACCACAGTTGTGAATATGTTGCGTGATACAAGAATTAGGCAGTTACACAACTGGATTTAATGCATGCGTGAGTTATGGTTTGATTCAATTATTTGCATCGTGTAAAACTGAAGAGAACAGAGCAAAGGAAAAGAGTGGAGTGCACGTATCAGTTTCAAAATGCATGCATTGATTTATAAAGTCCTGAACGTTGCCAAGTTGGTTTTCATTCAGTTTTATTTTTTGATTTTTTTTTTTGATATCAATAAATGAAATGGTAAATATTTATGTAGGCTTTAGAAAAAAAAAACGTATGCAATTTTATTTGAAAACAGACCGTCAATTAAAACAACGTAACGGTTGCCATAAAATCTCTGACTGATATTTTCCTTCAAATTTATTCGAAAACTTGATTTTTACACTACGTTAAACAGACGCAGTCTAAAACATTAAAAATTTCGATAAAAATAGCATTTTAAAAACACACGTTTTATTACGTTGTTTATACCCTATAATTAACGCGTCCTTTAAACGCGAAATTCAACTGTTCAAAAATAGCTTAAATTTTCACAGTTATTATTCACTCTTTTTAACATTCACAATTTTATAAAATATATCTCCCAATTAAATAATTAAACTATATTGTTAAACATGAATTATATAAAATATATTTAAAAATTGAATAATTAAAATAAAATAAATAGCTAAAACTAGGGTTGTTACACTCTCCCCCACTCAAGAACTTTTCGTCCTCGAAAAGGAGCGAAAGAAAAGAATCAAAGGAAGATAAGCTAGATAAACAAGAATCTTAAACGGATAGTTCCGGTATTGGGAGCACGAAGAAGATCCTCTAGAACCGGTTTTACCCCTTTCAGTTTGACTGTCAGCCTATGGTGGTAAGCGGTGCTCAGGTCCCGATGAGTAACAAAGATTTCCAAAGATTATAGAAAGATTTCTAAATAGACCGGTGGAAGCGATAGCCTCCCCAATCTGTAGCAGATAGGAAAACCAAGGACACTTAAAGATAGTTTGAAAACAAAATAAGATAATAACTTTGAAATCATAATGCTTTTGAAATCATAATACTTTGAAAGTCATTAAGATGTTATAGATATTATCATTTGGAAATCATACCACAAAAATCATAACATTTAAAAAAAAAATCTTCATTTATACCTTTTAATTTCAATTATAAATTTTCAAACGTTTTATTTTTAGAACAGCAGCACTTATACTATGCTACCGTAGATAAAATAGTAATTTCCAATTAGTTAAATTTCTGAAATATTCATTTGGATACCATTTACTTATATTTTATGAAACAACTTTTATGAATGGAATATCCAACTTCACTTATTAAGTCAAAGTTCCTTATTTTACTTAACTCTTAATTTAACAAATAACCTAACCCATATTTGAAATACCTATTTTATAAGATATTCCTTTAATAAGTTATACTTGAAATTTTCATTTGAAGACCAAATTCTCAATTATCAAATTTCAGTGATATTAACATACATCTTAACTATTTAAATCATAATTATCCATTTTAGAAAATAACCTTTATTAAATTTCTCAGTTAGATTTAAGGTTCCATATTAAATCAACTTTGCTTATTAGGTTATTTAAATAAATTCCTTAAATTCCTTTTTCCTTATTTACCTCCTATTAATCTTTTATAATTAAAATTTAAGTGTATACCATTTATTATAACCACTCAAATTTTATTTATAAAATCCTTTTTATATTGTATATTATCCAATTACATTGTTAACTTTTGAAAATCAAGGTAAGTTATATTGAATGAAATTGAGTATTATACAACTAAAACTTTCAAATTCAATTATCTCTAATTAAAATTCCTTATTCAAAATTTTGTTTTATTTTTCAAGGTAAACTTCAAGAATTTTATTTATTTTTTTCCTTTTTATTTTATTGAAATTTTTTCCTTAAGATAAATTTTAAGAATTGAATTTCTGATTCCCTTCAAACCATTTAGAGATAAATAAATAAATAAATACATAATATGTCAAACAAAATTTAAATTATATATCTATATATATTAAGCCATATTTTAGAAATTCAAATCAATTAAAATCTCAAGGAAATACTGTAGCCAGACTACAGAATGGTCTTTCCACTTCGAAACTCGAAAATGAATGTCGATGATGCTGCAGTCATCACCGAAATTATTTCCAGCGACAAAGAGAAAAGCACTAATTTTAAAATTTCTTTGGAAACAAATTTCTATTCGAATATACTTTAAATAATATATCCTTTAAAATTTTAAACACAAGATTTGAAATCATCGGAAATTGAATTCTCAAGTTCTTGTTTTGAATTCATTTCGGTTTCTAAATTAATTTATGACCATTGTTTATATCAAATTATTTATTAGACAAACACATGGTTTACAAACCATAAATAAATCAAACTATTTAAATTAATTATAAAAATTCTGAAAATTATACTTATATATATATAATATTAGATTTTATCTTTAAATATAGAAATAAATTTTTCAAAACAAAGATAAAGATTTAAATTTTGATGAACTCAAATCAAATAGAATTCAAGATAAGTTGAAATCAGAAGATCCGATGATAAAAATCAGAATAAGGAAACTGGGTAAGTCTTTATAAATCGCGGACAACCTTGACCGGGTCAACCGGGACTTAAAGAGTCAGATCGATATGGTTGAGTGAATCTACATTTGATCTGAAGAGATAGAGTTTGGAATAACCAAAGATACTATCATATAAACTGAGGATAAATATAATCCTCCGGTGAATCAATGATACTGGTAAAGGAGTTTCACCCCTTTATTAGAATAATGGCGAGACCGCCAATTCACTATAAAGATCATCCGAAGTGGAGTTACGGGACACTCCAGAATCTAAAGTAGATGATAAGTGAGGGACACGAATGAACTTTGGAACCACAGGGAATGTTCCAAAATTCGAAGAGGAAGAGATTCAAACTCTGATGAATGTGATTCTATAAATCAAATTTACCATACATTCTAAGTTTTGCCTAGAGCCATAGCTCTGATACCAACTGTAACGACCCAATATTTCCAACCATTCGCATCCGCACATGTCGGACTTGAATTGTTCAAAATACTGCGTTGTAGAATAAATTTAGCAAACTCAGAATATACAGTAAATAAATCACAGAATCACATACACAGATATCAGAATCTCGCAGCGGAAATTAAAATTTAGTGGTTCATGAAGCCACTGATACATCTTTAACAAAACAGGAATTTCATTGTTTATAATCCTCAATACAATTTTAAAACATAAATAGAGATAGAGTCTTCAAAGTCTGGGATTCCAGAAAAGATAAAGACTGAAACAAACTTCCAGCAGCACGAATGGTCTACGGAATGTCCTAGCTCCGGAGAGGAAACTGAAGCTGCAACTCAGGCTGACCCGAGCGAAAAATAAAACAAACACTCGAGTCAGGACATACATACTTATATGATGTAAGCTAAATCAAGTGTATTGTAATATAGAGCAAGTAACTTAAAGGATGCTTGGGACCGCCCATCCTCTAAGGATCCGTCAAACTATTTACTATGTAGTATATTGCGCTATTATAATAGTGTCTATTTATAAAGTAAACATACTTATTTCTTAGCATTAAGGGGTTACCCATATAGCCCTTAACACGTAATAGTCCCAGTAGTCCGTCCAATATCATAGCTCCTCCTACTCGGGAAGCAACTAGAGGATACCACACGGGCTACGGGAGAAAACCAAACTCGTACAAGGCTCGATATGGTAGGTGACACGGCACAACTAGGCAATGCCAGGGTAGATATACCAATTGCTATCCGGACCGGTGGTAACGCGAAGCCGCAGCAACCGCCCACCTCGAACAACACTCCCAAATCAAAGGTGCACCCAAACAATCACATAAGCAATAGAATGGTATACGAAGAAGTGCGTTCGATCAGAGGAGCTACCTCATTAATCCGAGAATCGCTCCTGTTTTAGCCACCTTAAGCCAACTCACGGGAGTCGGGTCCACGTATATACCTTTCAAGAAACCGTCACCACCATCCTACTTCATTCTGGAATCTCCACCGCGTACATGGTTAGTCAAAGTGGTTTTCGGTATCGACAGAGAGTATGTCCATATCCGATCCCGGTCTCTTTGCCAACCAAACGTTATTATAACCCGTGGCCATTTAAAAACAGTTTATACTTTAAACCAGAATAATCATTTCCATTTCAAAACTATAGATACGATATCATTTTAAAGCCCAAAACAATATGATATCGTTATATTCAAAATATAATTCTTTCCAAAACTATATTGCTTAAAATTTATAATATCTGGAAACCAACCATTTGAATTATATCTTCAAAACATATTATTCTTGGAAATTTACTTTAAAACCATAACTCCCAAAACACAAATGGTTCGGATATTTAACGGTATATAGAATAAATGGGTTAATTTTATGGTTACTTTGTAAAGAAGAGAATTTACATAGCTTTACAAATAATTCCTCTATTTAAAGTTTTAAACCATAAATTAAATATCATTTTATGTTCCCAAAACATTACAATTCCCATATATATATAAATTGGGGTATTTACTATTCAAAACTAAGTTTGGGTTTTATTCTTTCCCAAATCAATGTTTTTATTATTTAGTCTTCAATATTCCCATAATTTCCATAAATAAAACTCCAAATTTTTAGCCATTAAATTTTCAAAATTTACTTAATACCAGAATATTCATCTTTAATTTATTAAGGAAAATTCAGTTATAAATATTATGTCTGAAGTTTTTCCAAAACTTAAGGTAAAATAAAATTTATCCAATTCCATAAATTTTAGAGCAATCAAATTCTAGATTCCATAGCACTTAGGAAATGCTACCTAAAGTTATGGGTAAAACTAGTCCAATTTCAAAAGACGGCATTTAAATGCTGTAATAGATTGTTTACTTAATAAATATTTCCAAATATAACTTATTTATTTATTTATTAACTGAAATCTTATTCTTTCAAAATCCCGATTTACCAAATAAGTTATATTCCAAATTTTATTCAAACATTTATTTATTTTTATTTATAACTTATTAAAAATCAATATAAATTCCTTTAAAGATATAAATCGAATATTTAACTTCCAAGATAAATTTTTTTAATATTTCAGAAAATATTATAAGGACCACGGGCCTGTATATAGTTTTCTAGCCTAGGTCAAGTGAGACGGATTTATATCATTTCAACCCGTAATTTATAAAACCCCGGGTTCTATCATTTCAAACCCGCAATCCCAAGTTACCAGTTAAGCAGTTAACAGAATAAATGAACAATAATCATTTAGGCCTATCATTTCAGCCCATACGAACTAAATTTAACAGGGAACTGGCAGTGGTGATCTAAGCAGTAAATAAACAATAACATAACTGCAGAAATAATATAACAGATAATACTGATGAGGTGTCAATTTAAATGGGGTTCATCATTCTATATTACACTACAGACAGATAATAGTGGAATACAATTTTACACATACACTTGCAATAATTTACCAAAATATAAATACGTATGTCTGGTGAGAAATACTCACCTGAGAGTTGCAGAAAATTTGAATTCAAACGGCTATTCACCGGTAAAGAATGACAGAGAATACGATCAAAATTTCTCGGATGTCGCCTAGATTCAAATCTAGAACAAAATTTCAAAATATTGAAACGCGACTTTAGAATTTACGGTCAAAGAAAAATTAAAATGGGACGAAAATTTGTTTGACTTGCTCGACCACTCCACCGTGTAATGTGACCAAAATATACCCAAAAACGTGAACCGTGCTAACGCTAAAATTTTCGACCAAATTTCCTAAAGATCGACTAAACAATATGGTGAAGCTTCTCTACTATAAGTCGGGATATATATGTACACGTGCACACATTTTTTTTTTTTTTCCTTTTCTTCCCACATTCGAACTGCATCAGTTAACACATCCCTACCCGAGTCATCCCTCAAAATACTTTGAGCCAATCAGGTGACTTCTTCGAGAAAAATGTGCAAACTCTTCGAGTCCATCTTGCCAAAACATCGAGTCACGTCTGTAAACTCTGTGACTAATTTACTCAACCCCCATCTCTAACACTAACACTATTACTACCTAATATATTGCTCTGTACTTCCCCCCATCAACTCAAATGCCATCACTATTACATTCTGATTTAACATCAACTATTCCAGACTTCCCACTCCAAGCTACTTCGAAGACCATGCACTCAGTGACACTAACATGCACATCCAGTGATACCAATGTGCACAGCCCTTCCAAGGTTTGGTTATAAATGCAGACTTACTTCTAAACATAAATGCAAGCTTCTAAATAAAATATGAACATATGCAAAGTATATGCACAGACTTCTCTCTTTGTTATGCATTTCGATTTGTTATTAGTCAGGAGTAATTGGTTTTGAAATATATAAGTCTGATTGATTTATAACCTATGGTTCTAACCCCATACTTATTGTCTGGGCTACAGCTACTCGATCTTCACACGTAACAACTTTTAAGTTTTATATCCACACCTTGGCTAACACCTACCAAAACTCATAGCCTAAGTCCTCTCCTTAAGCTATGCAAATATGAATGCACACCTTTGTCATACAGCAGTGGTGGAGGATCCCACTACACTATTTCCTATTAACTGGTCCAAAGGCACGTCCCAATCTTTGGGTCACATATACACACATATACACTACTTTCTAGCACTTCAGTCATGTCTTCTACTCTGGTCAGTTTTATCACAGAGATACATTGTATCCAACTGACACAAACATATACACAGAGACACAATTTGCTTCCCTACCTCCTCTGCTTAACCTTGTATATATGCAAAGGTCTTCCCTCTCTCTTTAGTTCAGCTAACATGCCTACTGGGACACAAAGATATGTACTGCCCACTGTGGATTTTGTATATGCAGACAACTTCTTATGAATTTGAAATCTGGAAAACTCACACCCTATATGTACCATGTCTTATTATCTTTGCATCACTGCTCTAGTCACCTATTTTTTCCAAATGTACTGCCAATCTTCTCATTTAAAACCTAGCTTCAACTAAAACAACTTCAGTTTTCAACAACTCCTAACATTACCACTCATCTTATGTTTTAAATTCTTTCAGACTGAACTGACCATGCCTAAATTACAAATCTATTTATATATGCAGACCACTTTAAACATAAATGCAACTGACAACTCAGACATTCCTTCTACATCACCACTATTTTATCTCATGTATACATGCAAAAGTCTAAGTCATATGTAACTGAAAATCCTAGATGCTTATGCAGACTTATCCTTTGATATGAAATCTGAAACTTACCTACTATTCAGACTTCTATTGAACCAGATTAGCCACTAGCCTACCAATATTTCATACAAATTATGGGTCCTATGCAGACAGTCCTATGGCAAGCATGGCAAAAAAAAATGGAATGGCCGAGCAAGGCATCTAGGAAAGGAAAACAAAGGGACTGAAGAAGAAAAAGTAATTACCTGATGAAGCTTGGATCAGAGAGGAAAAATGAAGTTGAGATCCAGAAAGGAAAAATGATGAAGTGGGAAAGTATATATATAGGCAGAGGAAGTAAAAGCAAAATCATATCAGTTATTTTGATATGAATACGAATACGTGATTATAGTTTGATACCTGATGATCAGGGCAGAGGAAAAGAATTTGTTGATTTTTGTATCAATCCAAGGAGGCCGAGAGTTTTAAAAAGTAGACTTGATGATAAATACATATAAAGGCTTTGAAATGGTAGATTTGTTTCCAGATGAATGCAAAAGGTCTTGCTCGAACGTTGCAACAGTCAGTTATGAATTTCCAGAGGCAAATGGAATGAATGCTTCAGATATAATTATAAATAGGCCAGTGCGTGATGAATTGGAGAGGTGAATGCATCAGTTAAAAATAGAATTTGTTCTGATATACTTTGATTAGCCTTCAGTTACGTTTGTTTTCAAGTATCAGAGCAAAATGTGCTTCCATAAATACGAAAGCGTGATTTAAGGAATGGGATAATAGATGTGCAGAGTTGATAAATTTTGATTTGCAACTCTTTAAATCATAAAATAAGTTGCGAGATATCTGCATACTTGATTTTTGCAGAGAAATGTATTAGTTACCACAGTTGTGAATATGTTGCGTGATACAAGAATTAGGCAGTTACACAACTGGATTTAATGCATGCGTGAGTTATGGTTTGATTCAATTATTTGCATCGTGTAAAACTGAAGAGAACAGAGCAAAGGAAAAGAGTGGAGTGCACGTATCAGTTTCAAAATGCATGCATTGATTTATAAAGTCCTGAACGTTGCCAAGTTGGTTTTCATTCAGTTTTATTTTTTGATTTTTTTTTTTGATATCAATAAATGAAATGGTAAATATTTAT
This sequence comes from Allium cepa, assembly GCA_030765085.1. Taxonomy (NCBI): domain Eukaryota; kingdom Viridiplantae; phylum Streptophyta; class Magnoliopsida; order Asparagales; family Amaryllidaceae; genus Allium; species Allium cepa. The sequence continues at coordinate 863,721,767 of CM060943.1, read as the reverse complement.
GTAGGCTTTAGAAAAAAAAAACGTATGCAATTTTATTTGAAAACAGACCGTCAATTAAAACAACGTAACGGTTGCCATAAAATCTCTGACTGATATTTTCCTTCAAATTTATTCGAAAACTTGATTTTTACACTACGTTAAACAGACGCAGTCTAAAACATTAAAAATTTCGATAAAAATAGCATTTTAAAAACACACGTTTTATTACGTTGTTTATACCCTATAATTAACGCGTCCTTTAAACGCGAAATTCAACTGTTCAAAAATAGCTTAAATTTTCACAGTTATTATTCACTCTTTTTAACATTCACAATTTTATAAAATATATCTCCCAATTAAATAATTAAACTATATTGTTAAACATGAATTATATAAAATATATTTAAAAATTGAATAATTAAAATAAAATAAATAGCTAAAACTAGGGTTGTTACATTGGGAAGATCATATTTCCCTTGTTGAATTCTCCTATAATAATAGCTTCCAATCTAGTATTGGTATGGCACCTTTTGAGGCGCTCTACGGAAGGCCATGCCGATCTCCTTCTTGTTGGCTTGAGACCGGTGAGAAGCTGGTTTTAGGTCCAGATTTTATTCGGGATTCCACAGAAAAGATTGATCTTATTCGTCATAGGATGAAAGAAGCCCAGAGTAGACAAAAATCCTATGTCGATAACCGGAGAAGGAAGTTAGAATTTTTTGTGGGAGATCTTGTGTTCATTCGTGTTTCACCTATGAAAGGTGTTGTACGTTTCAGTCGAACGGGAAAATTGGCGCCTCGATATATTGGGCCATTTCCTATCACTGAACTTATTGGTTCCATGTCTTATCGCCTTTTGTTACCAGCTCAATTTTCTGCTATTCATGAAGTGTTTCACATTTCTCAATTACGGAAATGCCTTCGAGATTCCGATTCTAATCTTGAGCCCGGTGTTGTGGAAGAGATTGAAGTTTCGCCTAATTTAACTTATGAGCAACATCCTATTCGTATCATTGCTTCGGAGGTCAAACGACTTCGAAATAAAGATGTTCCGCTTGTTAAAGTTCAATGGTCTTCAAATCCTAAGGATTGTTCTTGGGAATGTAGAGAGTACATCGAGCGAACACATCCGGACTTGCTTTCTCGTGCTCTTTGAGGTGAACTTCTTATTTCAAATTTCTTTTGTGTTGAATATGCTTTTATGGTTGTTACTACGTATCTTCTTAAATATTGAGAGGACGCAATTTCTTTAAGGAGGGGAGTCTGTAACAACTCGCATATTTATCGATTTTTTTTATTTAAATATTTTATCGTTAGTCGGATTTTAGTCCGAAAAGCTACTTTTTGCATACGGTCGAATTAGGACTCGAGACCACCTCCATTGAGTTCAAAATGTCGTTCGCGACCTTTTTGAGTATAAACTTTGATATATTTGGAGTTAGTCAAAAATTTGACCTTTGTCACTTTGGGTTTGGGTTTGGGCTCAGCCCTATGTTTAACTTATACTCAAATATGAGCCACTCTTCCCCATTCACCCTCATTTTCTTCTCTTTTCAGTTCTAAGGCAATAATGGTGGGAGAGATTGGAAATTAAAACTCCAAAACCCTAGTTCCTCTTGCAACCTCAAATTCCTAGCTCCAAATTCAAGAGAACCCATTGGTAAGCATTCTCTTCTTCTTTTCCAACTTATTCTCTTACCAATTTCAGAAATTCCTAAACCTAATTTTGGGAATGTTCTTGTTTTGAGCATAGATTCAAGCTCATTTGGTTTGTGTTGAAGAGAGGTTGATTCTCCGTTTGCTTTCAAGCTTCTTCTTATTTGATTTTGTAAAAAGGTGATATTTTTATCTCACATCTTAGTCTATAATTATCTTCGATTGTTAGGTATGAATTCCTAACACTTATTCTTGTGCAATTGATTTCGGTTTGGATTGATTTCGTGTATATTCCAATTTTTGGGTGTTTTGGTCTAATTTATGAAAATCCTATTACGGATATTTGGACATTGATATTTGAGGCGTATCGAAGAGCCGTTTAGGCTGGGTTGTCGTTCGACGTAATTCCTTAGTCATCGCCATTTGCTCGTTCGATCGTTTTCGATATTCATTTGGCCATTTTTGGCCTAGGTTCAGGGAGTGCCCTGAACCCCAGATTCAGACGTCTGAAATGTAATATTCAGACGTCTGAATATGGTTCTGGGAAGATTTCTATTCCGAGATTCAGACGTCTGAATATATGGTTTCAGACGTCTGAATTGGTTCATTTGGAACCAGAAAGGAAATAGGCTAAAATACGCCTATTTCAGACGTCTGAAACACTTGATTTAGACGTCTGAATTGTGTTCTGGAAATCTTTATATTTCCATATTCAGACGTCTGAACCACTTGTTTCAGACGTCTGAAACTGTAGTGTTTTGCCTATTGCTTATTCGCTTGAGAATTCCAATTTAAATCGATTCGTGATGATCCTATTTGTTGTTATCAATTATTATGACTTTGATGACTCCTTTTTAGGGATTTTTGAATATCCATTTCGATGGATTCTTTATCGGTTTCTTTGGATTTTATTCACGTCTTCGAATGTGAATTTTACTGATTGATTGTTCTTACAATCTTCTGTGTGATTTGTCACTTTAAAAATATAAAGGTTTTCTATACTAGTAGTAAATATCAAAACCCTTTTCATCAAAACGATTTCAACTGTATTTTCAATTACAAAGCTCGTTTCCTAAACCGTTTTCCAATCTACTAGTATATACAAACCTTTACCTCACTCGTATGACAAATCTAATTAAACGACTTAGTAAAACAAGTGGTATGAAACGCTTGCGTTTACTTCGTCGGTAAATTCTTGGACTCGTTCGATTGAAACTCTTGTGACAATTTTCTAGTGGAGATCTACAATTTGTTCGTAAATATTTAAGTTAAGCTAGTGGTTATGGGACATGAAGCTAAGCTCATATATTTACTAGCTTACTGTAATTGACACTTCTTGATGATCATGACGATCATTTTTGTGATTTAGACTAGCAATGTGCGATGTCTCTTTGTCTACGAGGGAGACTAAACCCCGTTTGTGTGAGTTTCAACTCACGTATGTGGGGTAGCGCCCCATGGTCTTCGGGCCGTTCGTGTGTCAAAAATTAATGGCTAGCTACCATGAGATAGCGTCTCGTTCGTGTGATACATATGTTGGTGAGTTTTCATGCTCCCGTTCGTGTGATAGGCCTCCCCCCTATTTTGTGTGATTTCTGGATTTCGTGTGTCGAATTCTAGAATCTTCTTCTTCACCTATTTTTGTGATTTCTATTGATATGATTTATCAATTTTTGTGCATAGGTGAATTCGTGTGTCATTGACTGGATTTCTTGAGATGATTTCTAGAATTTATGCTTCACCAATTTTCGTGATTTCCATTGATAAGTTTTATCAGTATTTGTGTATTGGTGAATTTGTGTGTCATGGATTTTTGTGATTGACATTGATATAATCGTCAATATTTATGGGTTGGTGAACGAAATAAGGAGTATGAGATTTCCTTGATTCTTGTGTAGATTTGGTGATATTGATTAATCTCTTGTTGATTCTCAATTACTTATATATATCACATCTTGGAATTGTGATTATTATGTGTTCAGTCATATCTCTTACTCTATATCGTTTCATCTGATATTTATAGTTAGACTGATCCGTTTATTATTTTCTTATTAAATAATACTCGGGTCAGACCGAGATGTTGCCGGTGCTTCTGCTTGACTTCTCTCTAGGGATCCATTACTCTGACCTTTTGGCTAACTACTTAGATTAGTAGTTTATTTTGTTGTATACACTTGAGATATTGACTCGTCGATGTATTCTTTTGTATAGCACATGTTGCTATTATTTTGTGTTATTGTGGATCTTTCTGACCACTACTCTGATGTACACTTTTATGTGTAACATTCATATCTTATTCCGCCTTTGTGATATGAATTATCTATCACTGATTTATGTTATGTTTATTTCTATATTTTTTTTTCTGAAGATATTACATCCACTGTGTAGTATCTTTGAGTTTGTGTCGGTATGTCGGATTTCCTCTTGATAAAGTATTGCATGTTATACCATCTGACATATCGATGCTCGCGCAAAGCAATTACACGGATGGTCGCTCCTCAACAGCCTTATTCTCCGTGCTAGTTGACAGCATTCAGCGTAATGTTCTTGGCTAGCGTGGGTATAGAGGTGGGGCGTCACAGAAAATACTTTAAAAGAATAAACCATTTGAAATTTATATAACCATGGGTTATAATAACGATTGGTTGTTAAAGAGACCGGGATCGGATATGAACATACTCTCTGTTGATACCGAAAACCACTTTAATAATTGCACACGCGGTGGAGATTCCAAAATAAAGTAGGATGGTGGCGACGATCCTAAAGGTATATTTTCCTTGACCTAACTCCCATGAGTTAGCATAAGGTGGCTAAAATAGGAGCAATCGATAGGCCAAGGAGGTAGCTCCTCTAATCGGACACACTTTATCATTAGCCATTCTATTACTTTGTGATTGATTTTGTGCACACCTTTGATTCAGGAGTGTGGATCAAGTTGGACGGTAGTTGCGGCTATGCGTTACAAACAGTTCAGAAGTGTAAATGGTATATCTAGCCTGGCATTGCCTAGTTGTGCCATGTCACATACCCTAGCGTGCCTTCTACGAGTTTGTTTTGTACCATACCTATGGAGTTCCCTCTGACGGCGCCTAGTACGGGTGGGATTACAGTACTGTATGGACTATGGGAATTTATAAAATGTGTTAGGATGGAAAATGTAAAGCCTTAATGCTATTTTTAAATAGTATACTTTACTTTAAACATTATTATAGTAGCATATATTACTACATAGTAGATAGTTTGACGGATCCTTAGAGGATGGACGATCCCAAGCATCCTTTAAGTTACTGATGCATTTATTTAACAGTTCACTTGAGTTGATTTACAATTTATAAGTATGTATGTCCTGACTCGAGTATTTTATGTTTTGCTTTACGCTAGGGTCAGCCTGAGTTTCACAGTTTTGGTTGCATCCTCTTTCGGAGCTGGAGATCCACTGGAGTTAGCCGAGTACTTGATATTTCATTACAGTTATTTCCACGCCACTTGTGCTTTGTAGTAGAAACTTATGGATCTAACTTTACAAGTATTTGTTTACAGATTTGGCATTATGTATTGGTTTTGAAACTTTGTATCTAGGAGTTTCATGAACTCCTATGTCTATATATTCCGTTGCAAAATTATTCTGATATTCTGTGTCTGTGATTCTATGATTGATTTTATTTGCCCCAACTTTTATTAATAATCTGTTGTTTTGAATTAGTCAAGTCTGACATGTTAGGTTTATTGTCGATTTGAATGGTCCAAAATGGTGGGATGTTACACGACATCAATCTTAACTATCAAAAAATGGAGAAGCCTACTTCGTCGGCTTTTAATCTTAAAAATTACCATTTAAACAAGTAAGCAAATAAAAGATTAACACATTTCCAGCATTCCAACTTAACTGTTCCTCATTCATGAGGGAAGCCCGGTAGGTTAGTGCTCTACTGCCGCGTCCCTCCTCGACATCGATCTTAACTCTCAGATATAGAGAAGTCCACTTCATCGGCTTTTAGTGTTAAACCTCTTCTTTACCTTTTCAGAATTTATATATAGTTATTAAAAAATACAGTTAAACTTCAAACAAACTTTAATATATTTAAAACCATGTTAGAAAACATAACTAAAAAGATTATAGAAAAATACCAAATTTAAATATCATTTTTAAACCACTTAGAACCATAAGCGACTTAATATAGCATTTATAAATCCCGTTAAAAGTCTTATTAAAACAACATTGAAATTAACAATCTTTGTGACTAATTAACCATTTTAACGAATAATTTAACAGTTAAAATTTTTCTAGTGAGCACTACCATTAAAGTAATTAGAACCATGGAAAGAGATACCTAAGAATATCTTCCCATTTATTTATAAAAATTCCAGAAAACAAGAGATTCAGTAGTGCTCTTATAACGACTATTCTCGCTTCAAGGACTTTCAAACTTACTTCAACTTAAAACACAAGTTAAAAAACCATCTAAATATCAAGTCAAGGCCAAGCCACATATTTAAGAAAGTAACAGAAGTGATGTTATATAGTATAAAATTATTATTTGCTTTCAAAAGCAAGAGTCGTCCAAACTTTATAGCTTTACTTAGTTAATGTTACATTAACTTTATAATTTGCACATAACATATATATATATACACACACCCCAAATATATACTTATAAGATAGTGAGATAACTTACTTAGATCCATGCCAAACCTAAACACAAAGCCACAAGAATAAATAATCACCTCCCACCATCACCCAAAGCCCAATAATCCAACGTTTGGCACTTCCAAACTACCCCATCCTCCTATGCTCAAGGCCTGCTCCAAGATCCCTCTATTCCTCTCATCTTCTCCCACTTTTTACTTGATAATCATGCTTCCGATGATGTTTAGTCTTATAACCGAAGTTTAAAAGAGAATGAAGATGATTTGGTTAAGACTTGAAAATGTTGGAGAATAATTAGTAGATTAGTGTTTAAGCACTTCCACCATTTTTAACTCTCATACCTCATCTCAAATTTAGTGTATTAGTGATTAATTATTCATATCATGCTCCTCCTTATATAGGTTTTACAAGAGATCATAACCACCTCTTATCTTCCATGAATAGGTCACAAAGGAGCCTCCTTTTCACACGTTAACATTACACATCTCTTCTTTCACTTAAAAGTTAAGTATTACCATAAAAGGTAATTTCCTAAATATCCTTGATGACGTCACCCATGGGACCATCCAGAAAGTTTATTTCCATAAATGGCCAAAGTTTTGGTTTCTTTTTCTTTCTTTTATAAGAAAATAAGTGTATGTGAAAAAAATCTGAACAGCTACTGACGGTTAAAAAGCCGTCTATCGATAAAACAGTTTTGGGCCACATTATCGATATTTTTTCAAAGTATTTATTTTTGTAAACATTTTCCAAAACTACTTTACCATCATTCATTATGATTTAAAGGGAGGTTAAAATGCTTATTTAATCATTTTAATAACATGTAATCAAATATTCAAATATTTAAATAATTTAGATAATTAAATATGAAGTGTCTGAAATTTTGGGTCGTTACATTTATCAATTACACATTTATTTTAAAAAATGTACAAAAATTTTTAAAAACTTTTAACAAGTTTAAAGTCATATATCGATTAAATCGATTTGTGGTCATGTTATTGAGTATAGTTTTCTGTTCTCGTTAATGTTAATTTGTTTGAAAATGGTGTATTATTTCATTTTTTATATTTGAAAAGACCTGCATAAGAGTTATATAATTCGCCATTTGAATATTGAAATATTCAAATTTCTAAGTGATTAAATTAAGGATCGTTACATATGATCCATCTTCACATGGAAGCCAATCAAAAGAAAGATCTTCTTCAACCGCCTCGAAATGTGACCTAGCCTCCAAATTATGGAAGGAAGTAGCACAACCTATATATGACCTAGCCCCCTAAGATATCAGAGAGGTAGCTCTGAAAGCTAAGTAGAGTAGGCTGTGCAATGAGCTACGTACACCATCGACTTTGAGGGTATCAGAGCACCAAACTAGTGGCTTAGAAAATGTTTAGCCTCTAACGATACTTTATTATAGGCAGAATTAATATTAGCCTATACAATAACCATTAAGGAAATTAGAAGTGGATCTGTAAATAATTAGTGACAGAATTAAAATTGGGCCCTAATGATAACTATTAAGGAAAAAATGAACAACCATATTATTCATCAATTTTGGCAACATCTAACGGTAAAATTGGAGATATTAGCAAGATTGCACCTTATGTTTACATATTTTCTCACTTCCGTCTTTTAACAAATTAATTTACCATTTAAAATAAATCATAAATTACCCCAACTTCAATAACACTCTTGTTGGGATTCAATTGAAAGCTCTCTGATTTAGTTGGACACCAATGGTAAGTATTTATACGAAGTCGTGATTTAAATACCAAATTAAACATAATCATAAGTTTTTTTATGAAAAGTTTACAATCTAATTAAATTAGACATAAATATTTATGGATTTTTAACCTTTTATACTGGGTTTGTTTGTTTTTTTCATATCCTTCTCATTTTACTTCTATGTCGAAGTTGAAAAAGAAAACATTTTAGATTAAACAATGATGGTTAAATTTCTTAAAATTTGATATCTTATTTGTATTTTCCTTCATCTTAAATCAATTTTTTAATTATTAGTCTGTAATATTCCTTTTTGTTTAATTTTTTGCAAAAGAATTTCAAAACTAGTTGCATAGAATTATTGCATTTATATTTTCAAACAAGTACATAACTATCTTTTCAGTTTAGCAAATTTATTTTCAGCTTTACAAGAAATTGAAAAAAATCTCTTAGGGATTTTTTTTAAATATAATTGTTGATTGGGATGTCGAAGGACTTATTTGTTGAAATTTGTAGCGCAGTAGATGTGTATGTGATATAGTATTTCTTTTGATACTATTATTGATTTCATTTTTTTGAATGATGCATAAATGTAGAAAACATTTGATGTTAATAATATCTCATACTTTGATTCAAGTAGCTTGCATTATGTAAATAATAAGTTAGAGTAGTGTTAGTAATTGAAATGCTCTTAATGATTGATTGATTTTGTTATAATAGAGGAAACGAATGACGTGGATAAAATTGTGAGTGAAACATTATTTACTAGTAGAATCATGTATGTGTATCATTCATTTCTGTAAAATAAATTATCGAGGGGATGTTTCTTTGGCCTTTTTAAAGTTTTTTTTAAGTCTAATTATGATATGAGTGTATCAAATATTGGAAGGGTAAAGAAGTAACGAGAAAGATAAGGTAGTATATGCATTTTTTATAGGTTCTGATAAAAGTAACTTGTATGTTAATGTTGTTTAGTAATGCATAAATTTATTGTAGTCTGTTTCTTTTTCGTAAGTGGTTGCACATTTTTTAATGTATCTAAGGGTGGATATAAACCATTGGATAGTAATTTAATGTGTAAAATTTCCAAAAATAATTACTTATAAAAAGTTCAATGTAATATTGTTCGAATTGAGTCTTAAATGGTAACTTATATTGCATACCAGGACTAAATAACCCACTTACTTATTATACAACAACCAAGGTGTGACGATACGAATTTTTCGCATTCGAAAATCGACATCCATACTTTACATCGTACTCGAATGCCGCAAATTCGACCGTTTAAATCCGAGTCGCCGGAGCTTATAACACAATTAAGTAAACAACACGGCGGAAGAAAAAGAATAATACATTGATATACAGCATTGATACAATATCTGATACAACATATGATATAATAGATATCAATATACATCAGAGATATGATACAATAAAATAGCAGTGGAAAAGAAAAACAGATAATACCAGTAGCAGACACATAACTCTAAGATAGTCTTCAAGGAAGAACTCCGTCAGCAGCTCGAGCCAACATCACGATACACAAAGACAAGCAAGTCTCATCTACATCCAAAGATTGAACTAGCTCCAGATAATCCACTGAACCTGACTATCTGAAAAACCCAACTCTAGACTGCCCGTGTCAAAAAATTTTGAGCACCCAGAGTTTAGGAAAGAAACAATAAACTTCAGGTCAGTCATGAGACTGGTATGAGTAACAAAAATAGTTTATCTTTAAAAACAAACAAAGAAATATTTTAAAATAGATTCGCAATGCTTTTAGAAATTGGAACTACCATAAGGCCTCCCGCACACACACACAATGCAAATGCAGAATTGTAGGAGATTTCTCCTTATGATAGTCAAACATGCTTGATACACAAATTTCTTTGATATTATTACTATAAGTGCAAAGTAAAGAAAGCATTTCGAAAGTATAATATAAATCTTAGCCAGCATAGGCATTTCACACTATGCCTACTATAGCTACCATCTAAACAGTGGGGCGCCACCATAAGTAAATGACAGGTTCTACAACTAAAACCGTATAAGGTGCGTATTGGAGTTTGGATTTCCAACAAATGGTCAGGCCAAGGAACTTCCCATTGCCACATGGGTACGCCTCTGGAAGGACGCCCCGAGAACCTAACCGGATCTCTGCCAACACAAGGCCAGGTTACCCATAACTGGGTAATTACTGACACGAGTATGCCATCCCCCGGTCGCAACCGACCTTTCCCGAGATCCCGATAACCAACAACCACAAAGTAATAAATTCGCATTAACCACATAGGTTAAATATCTAGGCTCCATATCATGATACCACCTCTATCCAGAAGGAAATGAACATACCCTCAGGGGGCGCGATCCCTAAATAACCTTGCCGCATTCTTCCTATTTTGACCATTACCGGGTTGTGAGGTTCGACAAAGTCTCATCCACAAAGCTTCGCTTTTCACAAAAGCCAAGCTTTGATCAACAAATGATCATCAGCACTCAGCATGCCACATTACCAAGTTGGGAATATATTGCTGATAACCTTCAACTACATAACCTCTGAGCTCGTACGTCTCAGAGAAGGGTGTTAAGCTAAGAGAATAAATTCTCCGCCACCAACAGAAATGTATTTGAAAGGAATCTTCTTTATATCTCAATTTGTAATGTCAGACATGCAACCCATTCAAGTCTATTCTAGGTTCGAATAGAACCGAAGGCACTTCCAAAGAAGTCCTTGCAATCCGGGTATTCACAATCCCGATCGGACTTCCCATCACATAGGGAATCTCTATACCGGAGCAACTCAGTGCAGAGACAATCGATAGGTCATCCTATCATTCTCGTAAATACCCGGTCTTCACCACCGGTCTTCAAATGCTACCCATAACATCGAATCACATATTCGGAATGAGTTATATGACACAAAGGTCCTCTCCCGGCTAAACTGAATAGTGAGCGCAACATTTAAAACATGTGGATATGGGATTTCAATTAAGTCACAACTTAATGATTCAAAACTTTCTTCCAAATGGTTTAAACCAATTACCATTTCAAGTATTTTAAACAAAAAGATTTATTTCACAAAGTTCACCCAGTTTCACAAAGATCATTTACGGATTTCAAAACAATTCCCATTTCAGTTGGATTAACTCGTTTGAAATCTTTAAATTAGAGATTTAACTTATAACTTTGAAACCATTTCCATAACTTGGAAAATCATTTTCATTTTTAACTTGAAATCCTTTTAACACAAATCGGAAGTTCATTACTTATGTGAAAGCTTTTATTATTTGAAAACAAACAGTTTTTTTTGTTTCAGAAAAAATCCGATTATATTTGCACGAGTTAAAGTCTTTGAATATATATTCAAATTTCCAAATCAATACATTTAAAAAAATGGTTTAACTTATATAAACTCATTTATAGCCTTTCTAAAAACCTAGTTTCCAAATCATAGAATTCAATTTCAAATCTGGAATTTAACTTTGAATCAAATTATTTAAATTTCAAAACTTAATTAAGTTATGCAAAATATATTTCATCTTTGAAATTCCATTTCAAAAGCATTTCACTTTAAACCCAATTCATTTCAAAACCATTTGGATTTAAATATTCAATTTTTAAAATGTTTCAAAATCTGTGACTTATTCGATCTCCTCATGAAATCCATATTTGTGCGTGTATAAGTGTGGTCCAGGGGTTTAACACAATAATGCAACATCATTCAATCATCACAGATTAAAACACAGAAATATAATTGATAAGCGATATAAACTATAACGCTTATCGTCCATTCAGAAATTCACAGATAATATGCAAAATAAATAAATTATACACAGCTCAATCCACAGAACAAAATATCAAAGATAAGATAGGACAATCAAATCACGGTATCCCATACAATACAATCATTTATAAGTAAGGTCAAGCACTTAATAATCATTTATACCCAAGATTAATTAATTATTTAATCCCAATTAATTTAATTTATTTCCAAGTAAATTTATTACTTATAAATTAATTATCCAATTCTGATTAATTAATCATTTATAATTACAAATTAATCAGCTCTTAATTACAAATTTATTAATTCTAATTACATAATTACTTTCTAAATCTTAACTTAATCAATCTTTAGTTACTTGATAAATAAATTCCTAATCGTTAATTAATAGTCTAAATTATCTAATTAATGATTTTTAATTACCAATAAATCTTACTTTTAAATTCCATTTTAAATTTAAGATTTAAAATGAATACGAATTTAAACAATTTAAAAACCTTTTAAATTCCATTTAAAGAAATATTTTGGTTATAAAAAATTCAAAAGAGTTAAAATCACATTTTCTTTTAATTTTACATATTTAAAAGTATTTTTTTTATTTAGACTTATTTAAACATTTAAATTTATAAACTTTATTTTATTCAAATCTAGCATTCAAATTTAGGTCTAAATCCAAATTTAAAACTTGATTAAATCTTTGATAGAATTCATTTCTTTATAATTTTCAAATTCCATTTTAAATTCAAATTCTTTAAAACATACTTTATTGCTTAAGCACTTCTATTTAAAACAATTTTAAATTTAAATTTTCAAACTATGTTTCAAAACTGAACTTGAATTTACATTTTAACTTAAATTTAAACTCAGTTTAAACCAGGATTTGTAGATTCAAATTTTAGTTTTTTAAATTTCCAAAACAGAAACGGATTTCTGTCCAAACCTGGAAAACAGGTTATACCCGAGCCTTCCCTTTTTACTTCGAGTCTAATTCCTAACAACCTCGAGTCAATCACTCGAGTTACCCGAGACAACTTCGAGTCTTTTCCCTACTCCCACCTAAATCCCACCAGAAATCAAATTGCACGGTGTACGTGCACAACATCGCCGACCATCTCCGGTCACTCCTGATAACCTTCCCACATCGGCCACCAACCCTACATCAAACTCCGACCCTCGCCACTTCGATTCCCCCACGGAGCTTTCTCAATCAAAACCTAGAACAAGAAAGCAACCACCACTTCAAATCCTGTCAACGCGTCGTACTTCAAATTCCGACCACCGGTGTACCACCACCTCCGGCTACTGCTTCGACTACCTCTCCTCTATCATTCCCCAAAATTTCATAGCGCTCGATTGACTGTGGATGTCGAACGAATCAAATTCCTCAACCTCGTTTAAAACCATAAGTTAAACCCTTAATTCAATTCGACTTACAAAATTTTGCATTAGAAAATTTTATCAATAATTTTCCCGATGAAATCGACAGCCAAACTTGCTTCAAGCAAAGTTTCAGCATTCAATATTTGACTGATCGCCGGAAATAGGTTAAGAAGCATATTTTGATCATCTAAGAACTGCTCATAAACCACACTTCTAAAAATTATGAGTCTCGCCTTAAAAATCATATTTTTCAATAAGAATTCGAGTTGTATACCTGAATTCATGATTTGAGATATTCGAAAATTTACTAAAAAATTAACTTTGCTCAGTTCTTTGATTTTCAGAGACATTTATATGTTTTTTTTAAGTTAAATTGATTTTTAGAACTTGGTTCAGGATCAAACAAACATCTTTCATTTTAATCCTAAGTCCAAACATTGAGTAGATTTTGAAGAAATGATTTTCTTTTGAATTAAGATTTGTACTTAAAATCTAAGAACAGAAAACATATGATAATGACAGCCTATATAAAACACTTCCAGTTTAAAGATATTCAGAGGATCCATATGTATATATATAAACAAGCTTATTCACACATATATCTATATATATAAGCAACAGTTTTATACTTTAAACATTTAAGAAAATAAGTTACTCACCTGTTTTTCAGGAAAGAACAGAGTTTGCTTTTATTTTGAAATAGGCTTGAATTTCCAGTTGAAACCATCACTTGATTCTCTGGCTTGAGTTGATTTGTTGAATTATGTTTTAGTTTTAAGATAATATTTACTTTATATTTTTCTTAGCTTTGAATCAATGAATTAAGGTAGGAGGTGATGCATATAAAGAGAAGTATGCAGTATATTATTTGTACAATAAGCATGCTGAAGATGCTTGCATTAAATGCATGAGGTATGTTGAATTAAAAACTGAAATGAAGCTATTATCTCGGCTGAGATGATCTCTTGTGTGTAAAACAAATGTTCACTTTGTTCTTGTCTGGTTTCATACTTACATACTTATCTTCATTTGCTTATACATAGTTGAATATATATATATATATATGCTAGTATCTTCTTTTACAAGCTATTACATACATATTTGAATTGAGTATATTTATTATTTTAAATTAGTTAATGTGTCACTTTATATTTTACAAAGTTTATTAATATGTTGTTTGAATTTTTATATGTGTATTTATTTATTTTATTTTATAAATTTTCCCATATATCTTAAACTTTTATTTCTTATTTTACATTTGCAATAAAAATAAACATACACATTTTTTTTATTATTTGAATTCAGAGATGCTCAATTTAATTTTATCAATAAATTTCACAAAATTTATTCAAAAATTAAATTAATTATAAATTTAAAATAAATCAAAATCCGGGATCGTTACAAATTCCCCTCCTTAAGAAATTTCGTCCTCGAAATTTGCAGGCACGAAAACAACAAGATAGATGAAGAATATTTAATTAAATCAAACTGAATATCAACTCTGCATTTGGCTTACCAAATTAGAATATCACCAATATGAGAACAACTAATACAATACTACACAGGGTACTCGGGTCATCACATCTACGAAATATGCAAGGCACTGGTAAGTCCGATGGATAACTAACTGTGATAACCCGGATTTTCGGGTATAAAATAATTGAATAATTATCTAAATTTAAATTGAAATACTGATTTATAGATTGGAAGAATAATGTGATAATCTCCGTTATAAATTATTTATATTTGACAAATTGTTGTCTTCAAACAATAATGATGATGGGTTGTTTTAAATATAGATAAATAAATTTTTAAGTAAAAAAATTTTAATTACCAATTGAATTTGGGTTTATTTAAAATATATATGAATTGTTTGAATTGATTCTTAAATTTGATTGAACTTAAATTTGAAATCAAATTTAAGATTTAAAAGAAGTATATTTTATATATAGTTTGATTTAAATAGTGGAATAAATACTAAAGCTTTATAAAAACATTTTGAATAAAGGCAAGTGTTAAGATGTTAACACCCAAATTAACAAAGGTAAATCATTTAACATAAAAACATATAAGTGTAACCATTGAAATATAACTTTTAAACAAGAATTTATTAAGAGTTAATATTCTTCTTTCTTAATTACATATGTGCTAAGTAGAGTTTATATATAATTTAAAAACATAAAACAAATGCCTTTTACATTTGTAAGCTCTCTAATGCATAAAAGCAACACTTGTAGCCTAAGTGACATTTGAATAACAAGTGTCTTTCTTTTTTTTAAAATGAATTTTACGTAAGAATTGAAACCAGATTTTTATTCAGAGGAAAAAAAATCAAAGAAAAACAAAATTTCAAAAACTGGAAAAGCAAAAAGACTTCAACCTGGAAAATTAAGTCTGTAATCAAGAAAGATCAAGCAAAAAAATGCAAATCTGAAGCAAATTAAATGATCAAAGCAGATGCAATATGAATTAAACTCAAAACATTAGCAGGTTGTAAGCAATCCAAGATTTAACTCAATAGCAGATCAAAATTTCAAAGTACAATTTCAGTTTCAAGCCTGCGCTTCTCTGCTTCATCATAGAGGTGAGTAAAACTTGACAAAAATTGTTATACCTTGAACTAGCATGCTATGATCCTATAAGTATGATTTGAATTTAACTGTGCATGTTGCTTAAAATGATTTTAAGTACATGAATGGGTGTGAATATTTATATTCATCACTGTGGTATAAAAGATAAGTCCCTGTTTTAACCGAGACAGTGAGTAACTTTTAAATTTTAAAATGAATTTGGTTGCATGCTAGCATGATTGAATATAAATGTGTAAATTGCATGTATATATAAGAAAATGTCTGGTATGAATATATAATTGTGTGCAAGCTGTAAATATTTACTCTGTTTGTTTGGGTTTCCCAGGCTTAAAATTTCTGTTTAAAATCCTATCTTTTAATTAGTTTCAGATAAGTTGTAATTTTTAAATCAAAAGCTGTTTGATTTATCTAGGTTGAGGTTTAAAAATTTAAGGAAGTAAAATAGAAGTTTGTTTGTCTCTGTAAAACATAAAACATCTGTGCATGTTTGATAAAATCAAAACCCAAACCTTGTAATTTGTAAATTCAGTATGATGAATTGAATTCATAAACAAATTCATGATTTTTAACACTAAAATCAAAAAATTTAAATTAAGAATGGTGATGCAGTTCTGGTATGAACTGGAAATGAGAATTCTAAGTTTTCTGGTGATCCAAATACTAGTATGGGTCGAGACTTTGGGGTAATGATGGAGGATGGATCGTAGTTGATGGGAAAAATACTGGATGTCGATGCTTATCATCGAGGAGGCAGCGGTGGCGAGATCTTTTCTATAACCCTAGTTTAACTAGGATAGGTAGTTCGATCAATCTCTATTCCTACAGTGGATCGAGTGCTTCTAGGTTTTGGAAGGTGGAAGGTTGGTCGTAAGCGAAGTCATGGCCGAGGTAGCGGATCTTCTGATGGTCGGAGCTTCGATGATTGAGGCATTGACAGGTTGAGTATAGTTTGGTTGTGTCTGTTCCAGGTTAGAGGCCTTCGTCTCGATTTTGATTTCGATCATTGATCGATTGAGTTGTTGTTTGTTTGGCCTGAAGGGATGATCTGTGACTATGGGAAGGTCGCGTGGATTGCCAGTGGTGGCCGGAGGTGGTGTACAGGTGCACGGAGAAATGGGGGACATGTTGGTGATGTTGGGATACAGGTTTTGGTTGTAGCTGTAGTGCACTCAAGTTATCTCGGTTAATTCGAGTGAATGACTCGAAGCAAGGTAGAACATGTCTCGTAGAAACATATAGGGTTGCTCGAGTTAATGCTTGTTTCAGTTAAAACTAAACAGAAAGCTTGTTTCTGTTCTTAAAATTTAAGGTAAAATTTAAAATGTAATTAAAGCTTTAAGGATTTAAGTCTAATCTGGAATAAAGGTTTCAAGCTGTATTTCAGATTTATAATTAAAAGATTTTTAATTGTTTAAACCTTGTTTAAATAAAATTGTATTCATTTTAGAATTTTTAAATGAAATTTAAAATGAAATTTAAAGTAAATTTGAAACAAAGTGTTTTAAAATACTTTATATAAGTAAGAAATGTTTATCTTAAAGATAAATAAGATTTAATGATTGGATTCATTAAATTATTAAGATAATTAAGATGGGTAATTAATTATTTAATTAATTAATGACAGGATGACTAATTAAATAATTAAGAGTTTTAATTGATTAATTAAAGACTTAGGATTAATTAATTAAGGTTAATTAATCTGTAATTAAGGATTGTTAATTAATTTTAATTAATAATTAAGATTAATTAATCAAGTGATTAAGGATTAATTAAATTGTAGTTAATTGAATAATTAGAGATTAATTAAGTGGTAATTAAATATGAATTAATTTGTAATTAATAATGATTAATATAAGTTAATTTCTTAATTAAGTAATTAAGAATAGTTAATGAAGGTTATTAACTTAAGATTATTTAACAATTAATTAATGTGATTAATTTTTAATAATTAATTAAATTAATTAATTAATAATAATCACTTGTGAAATTGTTTATGTTAATTTACTTAATAAAAGTATTAATGAATTAATTACTTACTGTAATTAATTGGGTTAAGGAAATTTGTTTAGGTTAATTAATTAAGTTTAATTAATTTAAACACTTGATGATTGATGAATAATAATTTATGTAATTAATGGGAAGTAATTGATAATTACTGGATGTAATTAAAGTTGTTTAATGATGAAAGTAATTTGGATTTAATTACTTTGTAATTAATCAGGGGATTAATTGAGATAATTAATTATGAGTAATTAATTTATGGAATAGGTAATTAAGGGTAGTTAATTACTGAATGTAATTAATCAAGAGATTAATTAAGATAATAAATTAAGGAGTAATTTATTAATGAAGTCATTAAGGGTAGTTAATTATTGGATGTTATTAATCAAGGGTGATTAATAATTATGGTTAATATTTAATTAATGAAGTAATTAAAGGTTATTTATTGTATTTGGTTATTGATAAATAAAATTGTGAAATTAATTAAGGGATAAATAGAATGATATTGAATGTCTTTGATAAATTGTTATCCCTAATATGTGGTTCGTGATGCTATGTGATAAGATCTGTTTGATTTAAACTGTGATGATGTGGTTATCTATTGATGATAAGCTACTGTGACATCCTGTATTTACAGTTGAATTATATTTCACTTGAATAACTTAAGTTAAGATGATATTGGTTTCGAAGAGACCGGATTCGGGTATTAGAAATACCCGAAACCACTTCGATTCTATATAGATTGATATGTGAAATCAATAGGCTGTTATGGAATGATTTAAGTGAATTGGAATATTTAATAAGTTTTGGCACTTAGAAATTAATGTGTGAAATAGTTGACGTCTATAATAACTTATGAAGTTGAAATTGATATAAGTTACCCCGGGTTTTATATAAGTTGGATGCTTTTGTATTCCATGTTAGATGGGTTTACTCACGCTGGTTTCCAGCCTGACCCGGGTGTTACTTTGATGTAATGCTCGGGTCAGACCGAGTATTACAGATTTTCAGGTAAGGACGTTTTGGAGCTCAGAAGGTGAGCTGAGAGCAGGAACGTATGGGGAGCTTCTGATGTTAATATATTATAGGATCTGAAAAGATAGATTTATCTGTTTTGTTATTGTAAATCTGTTGTAACTCTGATATAATAAAGTGTAATTTGACAAGTACAGTTTCCTTTTTATAACTATTATTTATGTGATATTATATTTTATCCGCTGCGTATGTGAGACTTTGGGATTGGTTTTCTGTTCTTCTTCTTCTATCTCTTTCTTCTTTCCTCTAACTATCTGGAATTTTCAGGATCGAAAATTTCGGGTTGTTACATTTTGGTATCAGAGCTGAAGGTTAGGCGAGAACCTTGGCTCTGGTGGGATACTCATTAAGGATAGGATAAGTGGTACCATAGGATGAGTTGAGTATATATATATATATATATATATATATGAGAGAGCGTACTTGTTATTTTCTTATATAATGGTTTTTAAATGATTTCAAAGGTAAATGAATCTTATATAAGAAATACATTATCTATTATATTAAGAAAGTGGTTATAGTGTTAATTAAGTTAAAAGTAATAGTAAGAATTAAAATAAGAAGTAATTGAATGCAACCAAATTGAAGTTGGAATTAAATAAAGATAAATTTGAAATGAAATCAAACTAAAATTGAAATCTTGAATTGAAGAAGTATCTCAAAATAAGATGAAGTAGAATTGGTTTCACACCAAAGAAATAGATGGTTATTGTGTTTAATAATGGAATGATAGGAAGTGTTTGTCGAAGTGTTTTGTAGACAAATAATGACATTATTGTTCTAGAAGTATTGATGAAAGGAAATTGTTTCAAATAAAATTTTAGGAAGGGATATAGCATTTAACTCACTTTAGTCGCTGGAAAATAATTTCGGTGATGACTACAGCATCATCGATGTTCATTTTCGAGTATCTAAATGACAGATTGCTGCCAAATTTATTTGTTCAGAAGAACCAGTTGTTTTGGAATTTGCAAAGGAAATTTTTTGGGAATAAAAACCAGGATTGATCTAAAATTTTGAGAAGTGTGATTTTGGGATAATGGTGATTTCAAATGATTTGAAACCGAAAGCCGGGTGTTTAAAAATTCTGATGAGATAGGTTATAAGCTTATAAATTGAGATGATTTTTAAATCAGGAAGGAAATATGACCTTCGAATGTTGGAATTTAAATTTAAAGTGAAAAGCTAAAAATGAAATTAACTTTGATTGAGAAAGAAAATTGAATCGAATTGAATTAAATGAATTTGAGTTGAAATAGAATTGAATTGGAATAAAATTCTGTTGAGTTATAGGTGATATTGAAGAATTAGATCCGTACTTAAATAAATGGAAATAAGTTGGATAAGAAATAAGTTGGATAAGAATTGGATTAGAATAAATGAATTAGAATAACTTACAAAAGAATTAAAAATCCATGGAATAAAAATATGCTTGGATAAGAAATAAACGTAAATCTTGAGTTAAAAGTAAAGATGAATATATTCAAGCCTAGAATGAATGGAAATGTTAAAATAATAAGACATATAAAATTAAAAAGTGGAATAGAAAACCCAAAATAAATATTGTTTGATGATTTGGAAAATAAAAAGATATCCAAACTTGAATTATAAAATAAATTGAACTTAAGAAAAATTAAATGAAGTGATTTTTGAGATTAAAAATCAAGTATTAAATTATAAATAGGGGAGAACTAATTAGATAATAAATTAGTTAATGAAATATGTAAGTGGAACCTAATGTAATTAAATTGAAGCTGAATTTGTGAGTTAATATTGAAGTTTGGAAATAAAACTCGAGTTATAAATCAAATTCGACTTGAATCGTTAGTGGAGTAAATATAATTGAAAATGTTTCCAAATAAAAAGAATTGGATTAAAGAAGGAATGGTTTTAGTTGTAAATAAAACCCAGATGAATTTGGGAATAAATTGAAAAGGGCCTTGTAATTAATTAAATGAATTGAGAATAAATTGTTTCTGAAAATTTAAAATTTGTAATAACTAATCAAATAAATTTGTAGTTTGAAATGAGATTTGATTTGAAATAGAATCAAATAAACTGAAAAGGGAGATTTATTTGCAAGATGAAAATGAGCTTAAGTATGAAATTTGAATAATTTGAAATAAATTAATTTAAGTTTAAAATTAGTGGAAGCTTGGCTTCAAGTAAGGGTAAAAGTCCATTAAATAAAAGTTTAGGTAAATTTAAATTGGGGAATGGTTATCAATATATAAGCATTGAATGGTTCCAGCTTAATAAAATGGTCTCAAATGAAATGAAGGCAAATATGGAATGAAACGTAAATGAATGGATCGTGAATAAAATTGAAAAGGAATAAAATTAAAATAGAGTGTATCGAGCTAAATAAAATGGTTATGAATGAATTAAGATAGAAGGAATTAAATATAAATTGAGTTGGAATCAATTTAAAATGGTTATAAGCTTGAATAATTGTTATATGCATGAATAACATCAAATTTGCACAGAAAATTAGTCATCTTGTCGTAAACGAAAGTAAATGTATTAACAGAGGTGAATAGAATTGATTTTTAAATCAAATGGAATAATATGGGTTTGTTTAAAATTAAAAATGAATTGAATGTAAGCAAGTGAGTTGTAAACCATTCAAATTGAATGAAAATGGTATATGAATTAATTGAAAATGGTTGAATTAGTATTAAAGGATATAAATTTCTTACGGAAAGTGTTTACTTGCATTGCTTTTAGAATTCATGTGTTTAACTATTGCAAATAAGTGAAATATTGTTAAACTTCATATATATACACTTACATGTTTTAGTTGAGTAAGTACAGGTTCAGGGAAGTCATTGGGCTGGATTTGATTACGCAAAATACTAATTAAATAAGCCGCTTGCTTAAAAATTCTAAATAAGGTACGCCTGCGCAATAAAAATAGGAAATATGAACTATTTTTTTTCGACCGGGTGGGTCGATGTTTATATATTTATATCTTTTGTCAAATTGCAAAAGCTCCTCCATACAAAGGAGACTCTGCCAAAATTTTCCGAAAATTTTGGGAGTTAGAATTTTTGAAAATTTTTGGGAAAATTTTTATTAGCGACAAACGATTTCAAATTGGAAATTGAAGTAAATTAGTGAATGAAACTAATTTAAAATAATGATATGAATCAGTTATAAATGGAAGATAAAATTCGATATTCAGAGTTGAAGATAAATTGAATTCATATGGAAATGAGAGAATCAATTTGAATAGAAATAGATATAAACTAAAGTGGTAAAGTGAAAATAAATATAAGAAGCGTATAAAATACTTATACTGAACTTCAGAAGTAATGGTAAGATTCTTAAGTAATATGGGTGTCGAGAAATTATATTGAATAAGCATTGGAGTGAAGATTTAATGAAATGTTTTTGAATTCTATGATTGGATATTATTGCTAAATAGGATATGCAGGTATTATAAAGGGAAAGGAAAATTGGTTTTGATTTCAGAAGATAAATTTAAATTGCTCGACAAAAAGGTATGTGTTTAATTTCTATACGAAATTTGATTGGGTTTTTGATCTAGCCACTTGGCTTTTTGTTTTCTTTTGGAATTTGGGAGCCATAGAGGCATTTTGTAGTTGTACCGAGCTAGCCATGCAAAGGAGACGCTGGCGAAATATTTCAAAAATTTAGGAAGTTAGAACATTTTTAAGAAAATTTAAAATTTAAACTTCGTTTTGAATTATAATGTGAATGGTTGAATAAGTAAGGTTGTTAGGGAACTATGGAAGTTTTGGGAAGTTGGTTGAAGTAATAGTGGGTCCTTAATAAAAAAAATATGTTATGGCAAGTTAATAAAACTGTTTGGTTTTGGAAAATAGTAATGGATATTGAATCATTCATCTTAACTAGCAATTTCGGGGATGAAATTCTTTTAAGAAGGGAGGAATGTGACGACCTGGAATTTTTGAACATTTGAAATTGGAATATTTAATTAATTTTATATATTTGAAAGGTTAATATTAACTTGAATTCCAAATATCACTATTTAATTGTTAATTAAATTATTGAATTTAATAATTTGAAATTGGATAAATTATTGAATCTTCAGTTTTAAGCCTGTTAAAAATAATTTGAAGGCTTGTAAAATTTATACTGATAATACTGAATATAGTAAAAGTGTTAGAATTGAATTTGGAAGTGTTTTGTTAAGTTTTGAAATTTTATCATTTAAATTGAATTTAAAATAGCCTTCTGAAGCATAGTCTCAGATTTTGACGAAACCAGTTCCATAGGATCCGTAATATTATATTGTTATCGGAGTTCAATTTTCGTAGCATTTGGAGTAGTTGTGCGAGCGTACGATATATAAAAGCGCTGAAATTCATATCAAAAATTCAATATAATAACTGGTCCAAAAAGCTGTCTTCTCCATACGATCGAATTAGGACTCGAAACATTTTCCTTGTGTTCGGAATAAGGGTATAACATTATAAATGCCTAGTGGCACGCCACGATAGGAGGTCGAGATTTTGAGTTGCATAATTCGTGTCGATTTAAATTTAAATTTAAACAAAATTAATACCTTGTTTAACCAGTCAAATAAATTTCACGTCAGCGCTTTTTCACCCCTTTCAAAATCACTGTAGCTAACCTTTTAAAATATGCCACACTTCACCTTTATATCACATACCGTCTTCTTTCCCTTCTTCATCCAGATTAATTCAAGAATATTTATTCCTTTATCATCCTAAAATCAAATCGCCTATCCCTCAACTCAAAAAAAAATCAGATTTCATTCCCAATTCCTTTTTTCCCCTGATAAGGATTCAGACCAAAATTGAAAAAAATAGGGCAGCTCTCCCTTCGAGTTCGATACAGGTCTAAGCTGGATCTAGTCGCGTCATTGAGTGGCGATGTTTTCGCAAGTCACCCAGTTCAAGTCGAAGGCAGCGAGCACGAGCGACTGAGGGCCGAGCTTCGTCGAGCGCATGTTGAGGGGGTTCGTCGGCGTTGTCTTAGAGGGTGACTCATGTAGTTAGGATTTCTTTATCTAGCGAGATGAACGCAAATTCGCGTGTGAGGATGGAAGTGGCGCAGTAGAGACGAGTCAGGTGGCTCCAGTAGTGAACGGTGCTCGCAAGTAAGGCATGGTCGAGGTGAGGTATTCTCGATGTTGTTTTATCTGCTGTTGTTTACTAAGATATTTCATTGTAGATTATATAAAAAAAGGAAAAAAGAAAATATAACAGTAAGGTTTCCGTTTAAAATATATTCATATATGTGTATAGGTTGGGAAAAGATTTTTTACTTGGTTAATTATAGAAAAGGAAAAGTAGATAAATATTTTTGCAGTAAGCTTTATAAAATCCTGCTTCTAAGTTAATATATAACTTGAGAGGAGTTTTATTCTATTGGAAATAGTGTATTAAGGAGATTGATTAGTGAAATTAACTTATATTAATTATTATTATTATTTAAAAAAAGGGATTTTTAAAGGAAATTATGAGATAAAATAAAATTTATTTAATGGAAATTGATTTGTCGAATTTTTTCAAATATTAACAAACCATAAAATGTTTAGAGGAGGTCTGAAAACCGTGGAATCAAATCGAGAATGAAGTGGGTTGCAAAACAGGAATCAAATGTGAGTTAATCTCACTCATCTGGTTATAATTTAAATTTAAATAGTTAAACTTAAATATTTGGTTGAAGGATTGAATTGTTTTGGATGTGCTATACTATAATATATAATAAACTTGGAATGATTGATTTTCCGCATTATATAGTGGACGAGACCCTATGCGCCGCATAATAGCGGATGATATTATATTTAAATCCCATATACTGCGATATTCTGCCTCGAAGTGGAATTGGTATTGTGCTAACATCTGTGGATGCAGGGAAACAGGTTGGAGGGATCCAACTGGATTCCTCAAAATTTTTTATAGTGTTTAACATTCTCTGTTGTGAATATTGGATATTCTGTGATGAATTTTATTGATAATTGGAATATTGAATGCTATGGTTTACTTGAATATATTTCGGTACACTGAGTTATCAAAATATATAGAATTGGATTTTTGAAAATAAAAGGAAGAGAATTTGTAAGTGAAATAATTATAGAGAATTTAAATAAATTATGAATGAATTGGGAAAGAATAAATGTGATTTTAAGATTCTAATAAATAAATTCCGTATATAAAAAGGGAATTTTGAATAAACAGGAAGATAATGAATTTTAAACTTCGGTGTTATTATTTAAAAGAACAAAGCATTTATTTTAAATTTAAGATTTAAATTTTGAAAAGAGTAAAGAAGAAATTGGGAAAATTTGAAATTTGTACGTTTTAGTTAAAAGATTTAAAATCAAACAGAAAATAATAATAATAATAATAATAAAGTCTATAATTACCGGATTTTGGAATGAATTGAGTAGGTAAAGAAAATTTATTTCAAAATGGAGTAAATTGGAAATCAATTTGAAAATTGATTTAAGTGATTGAAGTTGGAACTTTTAAAAGCGAAGTGGGACTTTGGAATTTATAAACTGGGTTTATAAAAGCAAAGTAATATATCAGTGGATATTTGAAGAAATAAATTCACGATGGAAAGTCATTAAAGAAATGCGAATTTGTTTAATAATAAATAGTGATTTATGTTTAAAGATAGGAAGAGAAGAGTATTTCCCTGAATAGCCAAGTACGTTTCAAAGTAAATTTTTAAATATAAGTTAAAAGTTTTAATGTCGTTTTAAAAAGCGTGTTTTAGAAAATTTATTATTTTTAAAATGTTTAAATTCTAAATTAAGTATTTTTCTCAAATCTATTATCGTAGTAATTATTTAAAGGTGATTTGGTATTGTTTAACAGAGAAATCTAGTTTCATATTTTATTAAGTAGCCTCATTTAAATATTCCCAAAGTATATATATATATATATTTAAATAAAGTATTGAAGTATTTTTTAACTTAAATGTTTTAAATTATAATTTATAATAAAGAGTTTTAAATTATTTTTAAAAATCTGAAGTTTTGTGCTTGGTTGTTTTCAGTGGAAATAAATAGTTGGAAATTTATTTTATGAGAAAAGTATGGTTTGAAACTGTTTTCAAAGGATTGAAACTAGAAATATATCTTACGAAGATATTTTGAGATAAATAAATAATTTGAGAAATTATTTATATTTGATGGATGTTGTGAATGTTAATTGATAGTTAAATAACCGACTCAATATTGGACAATGCGCTGATCGTTTCGAAGAGACCGAGATCGGGATTAATTTCTCGAAAAACACTTCGATCCGGTTTGTACGTTTTCGTGGAAAAAAACGAGTTCGGAGTCGAAGATGGAGCAGTGAAGTGCAAGGGCTAGTCACTACTAATCCTGAGGATGTCTCCAAAATGGATGTAGTAGGAATAGTGCCTTCGGTTCGTTCGAACCCGGGACGAACTTGTATGGATGAATGCTTTTGGAACATCGTCGGATGGACGATGGGAAACTTTAGTGAAACGTTCTAAAAGTAACGCTTAGCCTCAAGCCTCATCAACCGAGAATGACTGAAAATCAGGGGTTACGCAGCAAGGCTTGGTGGGTAGCACCCATTTTCTGTGAGGTCATCCCTTTCTAGATGTCCCTTTTATTTCGTCTTAGTGGTGCGGTTGTTGATCCCAACCATAGGGTGTTCTTACTCGGGATTATCCAGTAAGGGGTAGTCTGGGTCTTGTGTTGCAGGGGGTCGGGAGTGATCCTCGATATGCTGATCTAGACCAGGTACCGTGAGAGGTGGTACCCCAGTACCTAGTCATTAGTTGGAAATCCATTTTCCCTACGCGCCCGTACGGTTTTGATTATGCCCAACTATTGCTGAAACGTGAGATGCAAGCATTTCAGCTAGATTCTATTTTACTTTCTATAGACACTATTATAATATCAGAGAATTTTAATAAAAAGTGTTTTAGCTATCGTAAGGTAAAAATCCGACATGTTTATTTATGGCGTGGTCTTACGACATGCTTTTGTTTTCAAAAGGATTTTGAGACTTTAATAATCAATTTGAGTGTGGTTTTCTCACACTGGTATTCCAGACTGACTTGGGTGTTATTTAACTGTAATGCTCAGGTCAGACCGAGTATTATAGAATACAGGATATGATGCTGTGGAGCTCAAGAGACGAGCTGGATGGCGATACGTACTTTCGTACTTGATTTATATTCCACTGTGTATTCAGTTGTGTGAGGACAGGTTATAATTACTGTCCAATTGTGTGTTATGTAGATTGATGTACTCTGATGATGTAATATATAAACAGATATAGTATTTGTTTTTGTGTAAAGATCATTTACTATCTATTATATTTTATTCCGCTGCGATGGTTAGATTCTGATGTTTCTTCTTCTACCTCTTCTTCTTTAACCCAAATGGTTCATATTTCCGTTCATCTTGAGTTGATTTATGTAGAATAGTGTTGACTCAAGGGGTACGGATTTGCAGGCTGTTACACAATCCCAGTAAATAGTTAGTCTATTCTTCTAATAAATTCTAAAAATATGCCTACACACATATATATAACCACATATGTATGGGCAACTATCGGCTACACCTAGAGTTAACATAGCCCGTGCTATAGCGCAAAATAGAACATGGTGTACACTATTTGACTTATAATAGCGCACATGTCATCTATAGCACAAAATAACGTGTTATTTTGTCAGAACGCAAAATGGTGTATAGCGTAAAATAGCACGCCTAAAATAGCGTGCTGTTTTTTGGTAAGTACATGAGTGATACCTTATCCAATCAGAGCATCCTAAATATGTATTGTGAATAAAGTCCAAAACTGGCTCAAAACAGTGACACTTCATTTTTCCTTTTAGGGATTATAGCGAATAAAGCTCAAAACCGGCTCAAAATATGTTTTTGAACTAGATCCATAGCAAGAGAAGGAATATGCTTGAACATGAAAGACTACAAAGCCTTGTCTTTATCAAATACAATCATACTCTGAAAAATGAAAAATCGTTTAAAGCGGAGGGATGTGGTGGATCTTATTTCTTTAGAAGATATATGATGATCGGTTCCTTGAAAGAAGGTAATTTTGACGTAGAAGATGAGTTGTTTTTAGAGAATGATACACTGACTTGGGTAACGTATCACAGATGTTGAAAGCTGGAAAAATGGTACACAAGACTAGATAGCACCAAATTAAGTTGAAATGAAAAGGAAATGTATTAGCTTGCAGTTCAAAGTTTATGTTTGTTAATGATGAAGAAGATGCTAACTTCGAATATGGTATTTGTATTTAGAGCATTGAACGGTTTGGATATGACATAAAATTTACAAAAAATAGTATTAATTTTTGAATAGGCCTAATATATTTGACTAGTTGTAAAAATATGCATAATTTAAAAAATCAAGCAAAATAGCGTGCGCTATAACGCATTGCGCAATCCTTGTGTTATTTTGCGCTATTCTCTATTAAATACGTTGGCTACACCTCATTTTTGCTGCACCTCGAACAAAATAGCTTGCGTTATAATGCATGGCACAATCCTTGTGCTATTTTGCGCTATTCTCTAATGACTACCTTGGCTACACCTTATTTTTCCTGCACCTCAAATCCTTTTGATTTCAACCATATGCGCCAATTTAAATAATAGAATGAAGTGGCAAGAAAAAGAAACAATAATTATTTAGATTGAAACATGTTGAAATCAGGAGGATTTGAGGTATAGCAAAAATGAGGTGTAGCCGATCTTTGTCTATATATATGTTGATGTGTGTGTGTATTAGGAGGGATTTTTTCAATTCAACTATGTACAAGTGTCAAGGCACGCGCTTCGCGTGTGAATTATTTTCCTTATTAATTGTGTGTGTGTGTGTATTTAAATCAGTTAAAAATATTTTTTATTTTCAAGTGATACTAATATTTATAAAGAAGAATGAATTTATAAAGAAATCTTAGTTTTAGATCCTATTTTTATAAGGTTTTTTAATCGGTAAAGCATGTTTAATTGTTAAATCCTATTTTAATGCATTTGAATTTGTAAAAGAAGTTTAATGTTAGATCCTATTTGTAAAAGAAGTTTAATATTAGATCCTATTTTTTAATGATAAGATTTGATAATATGTAGAGAGACGTTTTTGATAGTTCACGTTGATACAAAAAAGTGACATCAAAATTATTACAACTATAATTGAAGATATATATCGCATTCACATACATTAATTTATGTACATAAACAATAATGAAAAAATTATTTTGTATATATTATAATCATTTATCTCAAAAATTTATGATACATTACATCGCAAAATTTTGTTTTTAACTTAAAATAACCATGCATGAATATTTCTACATTTTTTTACAAAGTTTTACGGGATTCTTTCCTATTAGTATCTTTGGATCCATTTATTTAAGCTAATTACGTAATTTTAGAATTAACATATGTTGAAAAATTCAATTGAATAATATTTGTAATTCATCCAAAATCATTAAAATGTCAATTTCAATATTTATACCATATTCATAGTAACAAAAACAATAAAATTATTTTTTTATGCCGGTGTAAAGATATTTAAGCTACGTGACATAAATTATACATAAACAATAATATTTTTAATTTATAATTCATTTATTTCATTGAATTTATCGTATATTGCATAACAAAGTTTCAATTTTAACATTAATGGTATGAATATTATATTTTAAAAGTAGCCCTTATGCAGCACATGGGTTACACACTAGTATGTATGAATAATTGCAAGCCAATAGGGATGACTTCAGTTTGATTGAGATATGTTTGGCTGAATAGTTTGGAACTTTTCCATTTGTGTTGTAAAATTATGGTCATAGTTTAGTTTAGTGGTTGTTTGCTTGACAACTTGCATAAGGTCTGGCTTATTCCAGTTATTCGAGTTGTGGTTAGCTTACAGGTGCGTACTTCGGTTGAATTGAAATGAACGTTAAATTTTATAACCCAAATACATTAACTGTCGTTGTTAATTTGGCAGTGAATAGCCTAAGTAATCCACTTATATAGAGGTGGAACAAAATTGCAAAAAAACTTTAGTTTGCATCTTATTCTCCATCAATAATTTGTAGAAATAAAACTACATTCCTCATTAGAAAATTTTACTCGATTTCAGCCTCAAGAATTAGGAAGAGAAAGCACCTATATGGAGGTGTATCTATGAGTTTACAGGGTTGAGAAAGAGCATGACGATGGAAATGTGACATAGGTTTGGATGGACTAGAGATCTTCAGAATTTTTTATAACCGCATTTACTTATTTATTATAACTTTTTTTCTACATGTGTAAAAATATCAACGGGATTATTATTTGAGGATAAAAGAAAATTTTGGAAATCTAAAAATTATATCGAAGCAAGAGGACTCGTTAAGTACTTTATTAATCATAGCAAAAATGAGTGAAAAATGTGTTAACATCGTGCTTTTGTAATTACAAGATTTGTTAATAGCTTTGTTCTTCATATCTCCTATACTTAGTTTTTCTTTATATATTTATTGTTTGTTGTATGATTACCTTTCATTTCTTTTTTTATATATTTATGCTTGTAAATGACGTAGGAATACATATACAGGTTTGATTGTTATGAAATACATTGCTTAAACTATCTGAGTCATTTAGGCATACTACATTTCAAATCCTACTATTCCAGTATAATGCAACTTGTAATAAATATGTGCACGTAAAATTTAACAGTTAGGAGCATGTTTTGTTCTTTTTTTCTTTAACAAACTGATTTACTAAAACGTACTGTTCTCCACCTAATTGAATTGCAAGCAGTCAACCTTCCACTGCATTAGTGGAGTAAGTAAGATGAAGTTGTTGGGCTTGGGTTTAAGTTTTAAGGTTTTGATATATGGTGACACACATACACATAACATTATTCAGCCGCAAAAACTAATTTCTAAATTAATAGGAATATATAGGGCAAGTGATAGAGGTGAAATAAGGAAAATAAAAAGGAAATATAGCAGACGTGGTTATTATACACTGTTATCAAACCTACCATGGGAGGTTTGCCCTTACCATGGTATTGCAAAAAATGGATTTCTTTGTTGTTTTTCTCTTGTTCGGATATTTTTTTTTCTTCTCATAACGCAACAAACACTCCTTCAATTACTCTTGTATCAATTTTGTTTTCTAAACCCAAAATATCTGCATAATATTTCATAATTT
The DNA here is from genome assembly GCA_030765085.1 of Allium cepa. Classification (NCBI taxonomy): domain Eukaryota; kingdom Viridiplantae; phylum Streptophyta; class Magnoliopsida; order Asparagales; family Amaryllidaceae; genus Allium; species Allium cepa. Next base: position 863,690,803 of record CM060943.1, on the reverse strand, counting down.
ATTTTCGATCGGAATTTAATAGATCAGATATCTGAAACGAAATCAATTTCAAGCACGATTCCAATACCTTGCTGCTCCTCCAACGGTGCTTCTTTGACGATCGTTTCTCCAACTGACTATCGGTGACCAAGCATGGTTCCTTCAACCATCGTTCCTTTGATTGTCTGTCCCTCCACCAATCCTAATTTCTTCGACCGTCACTTCTTAAGGTATGTATTCGGATATATGTTGTATTTTTATTTTAGCATTAGTGATTTTGATTTATTAATGTAGCAAAATTAAAGTTTAATTTTAGTCATCCATAATTCATTTTTACAGCAATATTATCAATATATATCATCAATATGTAATAGAAATACATCGGTTTGAAGCTTTTGAAGAGTTCAATACAAAAGAACCCAAAAGGCAAAAACCATACCCAAGAATCACTCTACATTTGAAGCAACCGAAGGGGAAAATCATCACGTGGGAAAAGCAATCAATTGACAAAGGGACGTAGGCGAAATTACTTAACTCGGTTGAAAATCAGCGGTTTCAAAATTAGGAAACCCAAACTGAAGAACAACTTAGAAAACTGTTTTGGCTAAAAATTAAAGTGGATCGACATATTAGAAAAGGAAGATTTATATGGGTCGGTTTTATTTTGTATGATTAAATTATCTATTATACAAAATTATGTTTCTTGCTTAATTTAATTATTGTATTTTCCTTTTAACCTTTTTTAAAAACTCTAGTTTGTAACTAGGATTGAATAAGTAGCGTAGTTTGGGAAATTCTCAAATCTAGGATAGAGTTGAGATAGGGTTTTGAGCTTAAAGTTTGAACAATCAGATAAGTGATAGTGTACGTTTACAGAATCGGTAAACAATCGATTGATTAATCTTAGTAGAAATCTTGGGTGCAGAAATAGGAAAGTATTTCCGAAATTGGGTAAATTTGTGTGTTGCTTTATTTCTGCGTTTACCCTATTATTATCTGTGCTGCAATTTTTATTATTTCTATGAATTTATTACAGACTCTATTCATCCCCCTCTAGGGATAATTAGATTCTACTAGTGGTATAAGAGCCCGCTGCTAGCAAAAACGTCTAGCCCTAATTGTAGATCTAGTAAGAGTCGATCCAGTGTTAGTCCATCTATTTTTGATGGAACGTATTTTTTTAAATTGGAAATCGATAATGAAACTTTATTTAAAATCTGTTAATTTTAAGTATTGGGATATTATTAAAAATGGATGTGATATGATAGATAAGAAAAATATTTCGATTAATGGTTATACTATGAATATTCTCCTATCTCTAATTAATATAGCTGAATTTAATCATTTTTTAGTAGCACGGGAAATTTCGAATGCTCTCAATGCAATATATGCTAGAAAAGTCAGCAATAGTGAGAAACTCTCCAAAATCGACTCAATTCAAAATTGTGCTTGACAGAATTTACGAAAGATAAACAAGGCAGAGACGGAGACGTAATAGATGATGAGATAAGAGATTTTCCACTCAAATACTTAGTTTTCTTATATTAGAAATTAATTAGAACAATTGATGACCTTGAGATGAAAAATAACAAATTGAAAAGGGAAAATTCTAAACTGCATCAAAAAATGATGAATTGGAAAATGAGCTTAAAAACGCTAAGAAAATTAAAAATTCTAATTACAATATTTGTTTGAATTACGAAAAAGAATTTGCTCGTTTTCCTAAAAAATTTTAAAAGCTAGAAACATAAATTTTAATTTTGGAAAAAAGGAAACTGGGCTGATTTGCACAAATAATATTTTACAAAAAGAGCTCAAAAGTTTTACATGCCCGAAATTTTCAAATATGCGAATTTTAAAAGGGAATTAAACGAGGTCAAGGAAAATTTCGAAACCATTGAAAACGAAAGCGTGATTTTGAAAAGTAGCAAAACTGAAATTATTTGAATAATTCATGAATTTGAAAAAGTGATCGAAAATATCAAAGGTTTTGGAAAACTTGATTTTGAAAAACGCAAACCTTTTGAAACTGAGATGCTTAAAATTAAGACTAAAATAAAAAAGCTCGAAAATGAAAATATGGTTTTAAAAAGAAATCATGTCGAAAAGAGACGGAATGTTATTAATTGCTGTTCAAAGTTAATAAATGAAAATAAACTTTAAAATCCAAATTAATGGCCTAAAGTTAACCCTTTGAAAATTTTCCACCGGAGAAAAGTTTAATATGTTATTAGGAAATTAACTCTTTGCAAATAATAGAAAAGAACTTGGATTTGAAAATGTGTTTGTTTATAAACAAACGACTAATAACACCACTAGGGGAAGAGTTGTAATATCCAAATCCATAAAGTGTGGTAATTAGGACACTTTTATAATAATTGTCAAGGAGAGAAAACTGTTAAAAAAATTCAGACTCTAAGATGTACAAATGTAACTATTCCAAAATTCAAACAAATTTGGGTTTCTAAGGGTATAATTGTTAAAATTAACGATTTTTCATATAAACTAATTTGAGATAAAAGGTTCCAGACTTAAATTAAAGTGGTCCTACATCCTTTGTTACGTCAGTTGCTTCTTCTAATATTTAGGTACAGAGCCGGGATAGGGAACAACTACGGTAGAGGCAGATTTCAAGTTGTTTTGTATATGTGATGAGGGTTAATTGCAATGATTCTTAGCCTGGAAAAATGAAGCGGTGTGATCTACATGGTGAACAAGAATGCTACATCAAAGGCAAGTAAATGTATGATGTCTAAATCTTATTTTCTTTTCATTACATTTACTACGACTAAAAAAATCATTGGTTGAAGAATTTTTAGTTGTGTGTGCCCTTGTTCGATATAAATGATTTTTCCTCTGGTTGATGAAAATGGATTTGTTGAAAATATTGAATCAATTCAAGTGATATTATGGAGTACACGGTCCACGATGTTATATACCATTGTAAGTCACCTTGGACAACTAGAGTATACGTGGCATATGACATCACTTCATCATATTTGCATTTCAACCGATTTTAAAAATAACTAACATTTTTGTTTCAAAACCCTTGCAGAAATTATCTTTTCTCAACTTCTTTTGGATCTAGAAAATTTTCAGCAACTCATATTTGTACTTTGATAAAAATACTCTTGTTTACTTTAGCATGAAATTACTCTGTAAAACATGCTTGTTAACTGCTTGAACCATTTAAAATTTATCAAAAATTATTAACAGTGACCGATAATGTGAGAGGTAGTCATTAAATTATATTTCATAAGTAGGGAAAGTATATGATATAAATTTGTTGAAAATTGAACAAGTTTTACAATATTTTCAAAATTACTACATATTCAATGATCATACCATCATCCTTCTTGTTATTTATACACCAAATTTAATATAGTGTGGAGAAGTTGGTATTTTGAAAGAAAAAGAATTATATTTTAGTGTAATTTATATAATTCTATCCCCAAATATTCATTCTCATTTAAAAGTCCTTATGCTTACACATGGATGGAACACTTATATAAGAGAGAGATAAATATGAAAGTAGTTCCTAACCTCATTTATAATTCCTAACGGTTATGCATGGTTGGAAAATGCTTGACATTTATTAATCAGTTTATTCTTCAATTTTCTATGCTCATTTTTTCTTATATCTTTATTGTTTGTTGTAGGATTATCTTTCATTTCTTTTTTATATATTTATGCATGCAGATGGCATAGGAATATATATACAGGTAGTGATTGTTATGATATATTTGGCTTAAACTATTTCTTAGTTATTTTGGCATGCTACATTTCGAATCCCACTATTCCATTATCACGTAACTTGTACAATTTGACAATTAGGTGCATTTGTGGAGTAAGTTAGATGAAGTTGTTGGGCTATGGTTTAAGTTTAAGATCTTGATATATGGTGACACACATAAACATTATTCTCGTGCAACAACTAACTTCTAAATTAACAGGAATAAACAGAGCAAACGACAGCGGTGAAAGAAGGAAAATAAAAGAGGTTTTGCACATAAGGTCACAATTTTTGATGTTGTTACAAGAAAAGTCCTTATAGCAATGAGTATGCAAATTTGGTTCTTGTTTTTTCTAAATCAGAAAGTGCAAACTAGCTTGCGATTTTCTGATAGGATGCACAAGTTAACTAGCGGTTTTTGAAATCTTCGAAAATTTCATAATTTTCAAAAAGAATTTCAAAATTAGAAAGCACAAACTAGTTTGCACTTTCCTGATAGAAAGCACTTTTCAAAAATTTCATAAAAAATTTCATCAGAAAAGCGCAAGTTACCTTGCATTTACGGTCTGAAAAGTGCAAGGTACCATATGTTTTCTATTTTTTTAAAATAGGAACTAAACTTATATATTCATTTTTAAGCAGGAACTTTTCTTATAACATCAAAAATAGGGACCTGTCACGCTTTTCTTGAAAAATAAAACGGGAACATGGCAGAGATGGTTATCATAGACTGTTATAGAGTTACAGAGGCAAGTGGATACAATATTTTATCCTGACGTAGTACGCGCTTTGTAAATATCTTTTGGAGTGCAGGTCTTAGTGCAACAAATTATGTAGACCCGTTCTATTGTCACTTGGGAAAATTATTGCATTGGAATAAACACGTCATAGAAGCTTAATTGTTGATACATAATTAGTACCCCAGAAGGAATGAGCTTTTGGGTTAATTGAGCATTTTGTATGTGTCAGTTATAAGCAAGTTAATGGACACCTAATATAATGTTTACTTGGCACATTATAACTGAACTGTATTGCTACTCCAATTTATATCTCAAGTAATATGTTCCATTTTCTTGTATATATTTCTGTAAAATTTCATCTTCTTAACTCAAGCAAAAAATGGGGTACATTTGCTGCTCTTCTGACGCAGCGGATAATTCGAAAACAATCTTCAATCGGTGAATGTAGCAATTGGTGAATTGATGAATACTGAATGGCCCAAATCCGTTGATCCAAAGATACTGGATTCTAGCTATCTTCGTCTCGTTGATCGCGCACGATACCAAGAAACAAAGATCTACGATTCTTCGGACGTTGATCTAGCGCACTAGATTCCGTGAATCGGCTTCTACGAACGTTGAATCGAGCGCACTCGATTATCCGAACGAGGAGATAGGAGATCACACTCAACTACCAATTAAAGAAAGCACAAAGCAATCAAAGAGAATTTTATTCAAAAAAATCAACAACCTTTACAAATGACACTGCTTGCCTATTTATAGGCGTACAACTCAACACTCAATTGAAAAAGTTACAACACAAACAGTACACGACTTAAAGAAAAAGAAGCAAAACACAGTGACTCGGCACCTTTTCGCGTTTTTAAAAATAACTCGGTAACGGTTCAAGGCGGCAACTCAAATTTCACGCGACCTAATTTTAAACCGGTACCGACTTAGTTAATCTCGGCACATTTAACTCGGCTCCGACTTAAAATTATTGCAGGGATTTCATGTTAACTCGGCTCCGGTTCGCGACTTAACTAAAATCATTCGCGACTTATCCCTTTGCTGCAGTAATAGACTAAAATTGTTTGCGACTTTCTCTTCAAAATCCTAGCTCGCGAATAACGGATGGTTTAGGTTGGTTATGAGGCGAGGATGGATCGGGTTTCGCGCGCGTATGGCGGAGGTCAGGTCAGGTCGGAGGAATATTGGATTGGGGATGTTGGATCGGAGGTATTTGGGTCGGCTGCGATTGGGGAAAGTTAGCTGAGGGAATTGGGTCGGAGGCACATAGGTCGGAGGTAGTTGGATCGGCGAGAGTTAGGTCGGGGGGTTTGGATCGGAGATATTTGGATCGGCTGCAATTTAGGTCGGGGGAAGTTAGCTCGGAGGGGTTTGGGATGGCGTTAGATCGGCTCCGATCTAAGGTTGGTAATACATCATCCTCCCCTTGTTGGAAGGAATTCGTCCTCGAATTCACACTCTTGTCAACTTCATCAAGTTCCTCCCCATAATACGGAACCAAGTGTTTGATATTGAAAACATCAGAAGTATGAATATTTTCCGGTAATCTTAATCGATATGCATTATCATTGATCCTTTTCAAAATTTCTACTGGACCAATTTTTCGTGCTTTCAACTTGTTGTAAGTTCCCACTGGAAAACGATCTTTCGTCAACACTGCATAAACAAAATCACCTTCTTTGAAAACAACATTTCTCCGTTTCTTATCCGCCATATGTTTATACCTTTCATTTGACTTCTCCAATCGTTCCTGAACGATTCTATGGCATTCTGTCAACCCATCAACAAAATCAACAGCCCGTTTAACAACTCCTTTCTGACATGGTACTACTAACAAGTCCAACGGTCCCTTTGGTAAACTTGAATATACAATCTGGAATGGACTGAACCCTGTACTTCGGTTATTTGCATGGTTGTGAGAAAATTCAGCTTGGCTCAACTTCATATCCCAACTCTTCAAATTATCTTTCACAAGACATCGTAACAAATTTCCCAACGATCTATTAACCACTTCTGTCTGCCCATCTGTCTGTGGATGATACGCGCTACTAAAATTCAGCTTCGTTCCAACCATCTTCCACAAACTCAGCCAAAAGTGACTCAGAAATCGAGTATCTCTATCCGACACAATAGACTCTGGTAACCCATGAAGTCGATAGATTTCTTTGAAAAATAACTGAGCAACTCGAACTGCATCCGCTGTCTTCTTACAGGCTATAAAGTGTGCCATTTTTGAAAATCGATCAACCACCACATAAATGGAATCGTTTCCTCTTTGAGTTCTAGGCAATCCCAAAACAAAATCCATACTCAAATCAACCCAAGGCTTAGTCGGTACAGGTAATGGCATATACAACCCCGCATTGGTCGCTGTTCCCTTTGAAACCTGGCATGTATGACATCTCTCCACAAATCTCTCGACCTCTTTCCTCATTGACGGCCAAAAATAAGATTGTGAGATCAGCTGTAAGGTACGATCACGGCCCACATGTCCTTCCTCGTGCAATTCTTTGATAATCTTCATTCTCAAGCTACAATCTGGTATACATAAACGATTTCCTTTAAACAGAAAACCATCTACCATCACAAATTCATCAGTATTCCCATCCTTAACTTTTTCAACAAACTTTGCAAAGTAAGGATCTTCTTCAATCAACTCTGGCAATAACTCGAATCCCGTCACTTCAACTTTCAGTGTTGTCAATAAATGATTCCTTCTGCTCAAAGCGTCCGCCACACGGTTTGTTACCCCTGATTTGTGCTTAACGACAAAAGTAAATTGCTGTAAATAGGCAATCCATGATGCATGTCTCGCTGAAATCTTGTCCTGTCCCTGTAAATGCTTTAACGCCTCATGATCAGTGTATAAGACAAATTCTTTCTGAAACAAGTAATGTCTCCAGTGTTTCACAGCTTGTACAACAGCATAAAATTCCATATCGTAAGTACTATATCTCAACTTTGCTCCTGATAACTTTTCACTGAAATAAGCGACTGGTCTCCCATTCTGGCTCAATACTCCACCAATTCCCACCTTCGAAGCATCAGTATGCAATTCAAATAACAACTGAAAATTCGGCAGTACTAGAATCGGTGCTGTCGTCAAGAGTGTCTTAATCCTCTCAAAAGCAACTCCTGCTTCATCTGACCATATAAACTTCTTTCCTTTCATACAATCGGTTACTGGTGCCATAACACTGCTAAAATGTGGAATGAATCTTCGATAAAACGAAACCAATCCATGAAAACTTCGAACTTCAGTAATTGTCTTCGGTTGTGGCCAACTTCTGACAGCTTCTATTTTATTCTCATCCACTTGAATACCTTCCTTTGACAGAACATACCCCAAGAACAAAACACTGCTCGTCATAAACACACACTTCTTTGTTGCTGCATAAAACTGCTCTCGTCGTAGAATTATCAACACTTCTCGCAAATGCTGGATGTGCTCTTCCATATTCCCACTATAAATCAGAATATCATCAAAATAAACAACCACGAACTTCCCAACAAATGGTCTAAAAATCTGGTTCATCACTCTCATAAACGTACTAGGGGCGTTTGACAAGCCAAACGGCATAACCAACCATTCGTATAAACCTTCCCTGGTTTTAAAAGCAGTTTTCCACTCATCACCCGGTCTAATACGAATCTGATGGTATCCACTCTTCAGGTCAATCTTGGAAAACACAACAGCTCCGCTCAACTGGTCAATCAAATCATCAAACCTTGGCATAGGAAATCTATATCTTACAGTAATCTTATTCAAGGCTCGACTATCAGTGCACATCCTCCACGTCCCGTCCTTCTTTGGTACTAACAATGCTGGCACAGCACATGGACTTAAACTTTCCTGTACACGTCCTTGCTCTAACAACTCTTCCACTTGCCTTCTCAACTCCTCGTGTTCTTTCGGACTCATACGATAATGTGGCCTATGCGGTAAAACAGCACCTGGCACTAGATCAATTTGATGTTGTATGTCTCTCAACGGTGGCAATTCCTTCGGTAGCTCTTCAGGAAACACATCACTGAATTCTTCCAATAACGGCTTCACTTCTTCTGGAATTTCCACGGATTCAGTAGTTTCATGTCCAATTAACAAAAACACTTCAGGACTCTCTTCTACTTCTTCAACGAATTCTTTCAATGTCAATAACGTTTTCAACTCCTCAATTTCCTCAGATTTGTTTTCTCCGTGCTGTCTCTTCTTTGGTACTAAAATGATTTTAACACCTTCGAACATAAAACTGTAACTATTAGTCCGACCGTCATGCTGCACTGCTCGATCATACTGCCACGGTCTACCCAAAAGCAAATGACAAACATCCATCTCAACTACATCACACCAAATCTCGTCTTTATATTTCTTCCCAATAGAAAAGGGTACTCGAACTCGTTTATCAACCTTCACTTCTCCTCCTTTTCTCAGCCACGCTAATTTATAAGGATTAGGGTGTCTCTCCGTCTTCAATTTCAGTTTCCTCACTGCTTCAGTTGAAATAATATTGTCACAGCTTCCTGCATCTATCACAAACTTACATACTTTCCCCAATATAGTGCATGTCGACTGAAAAATGTTACTTCTCAACCAACTAGCTTCATCCTCTTGCTTTGGTGTTAAACAAGACCTCCTCATCATTAGATTACAGCCTTCGTCTCCCGATGCGATATCCTGTTCATTCTCCTCAACTGGACTAGAATCATCTTCACCCACATCCTCATCTTCAATCTCAGCAATCATAGTTCGCTTCTTTGGTTTTGGACATTCGTTGCTCTTGTGGCCCACTTCCTGGCAATTGTAACATTTGACCGCCTTTTCATTCTCCTTCACAACTGGTTTACTGACAGCTTTAGAAACACTGGAACTCCCATTAACACCTCTGCTTTGAATATTGGAATTTGTAAACACACCACCTCCTCGTCTTCCCTGCTTCTCCCAAGCCAACGCTTTCTGGTGCGCTTCAGCCACAGATCTCGGATCAAACATATTAACCATATCCTGGATCTGCATTCGCAATCCTCCAACAAACCTAGCAGTCAACTGTTCATCTGTCTCCATAATGTCATTTCGAGCAATCAGTTGATAGAATTCATCAGCATAGTCATTTACTGATTTCGTCCCCTGCCGTAGATTCTGCAACCTTTGGTACATAAGAGATTGATAGTTGTATGGTAAAAATGTAGCTCTCATCAATTTCTTCATCTTCTCCCAAGACTCAATCTTTGACTTCCCCATCCGTTCTCATGTAAGTTTGGTTTGCTGCCACCACGCCAAAGCTCTCCCTCTCAACCTAGTAGCAACCAACTTTACTCGACGATTCTCCGGCACTTCCTTGAAATCAAAGATTTCTTCAACATTAGATAACCAATCCAAGAATTCTTCTGCAACCATTCCGCCTTTAAATTCTGGAATCTCCATCTTCATTCCCGATTCCCATCGTCGATCATCATCAATAACCCGATATTGATGTTGTCCCTGATCTCTATCTCTGAAATGAACACTTCCTCTTTCACCATCAAACTCCTCATCAAAGTCTGATGTATAACGTTGTCGATCTCGTCCTCCAACATCTCTACTACCATTCCGTCGTTCAACATTTCTATTACGGTTGTCAACACTTCGATGATCTTGCTCTTCTCTTCTCTCTCGATCTGAATGGATCGAAGCTCTACTTCCCCCATGGTCTGATTCTGGCGAAACTCTTCTTCGATTTTGATTCATTTCAAGCATCATTCTCTCTAATCGACCAATTCCATCATTCAACTTTTCAGTGAAACTTTCGTTAATTCGTTGCTCCATTTCGTCAGCCTCTTCTCTTCCATACAAGGCATTAATATTGCGATGTCTTTGAGCTCGTCTCGGAGGCATGATTAAACTTCAAACAAACTTCAAAAAAATAAATTTTCAAACACCTTTCGAACTCTGATCCAAAGTAAAATAGATCGAAACTTCCAACTTGTCGTAATTTCACGATGAACACGATGAACACCAAATTCTTCAACAATGGCAAATCCGATCTTCAAACTTCAATTTCTCGAAACCCAAGTCTCCAAATGATGCAAACTCCTTGCAATCTAGCTCTGATACCAAACTGACGCAGCGGATAATTCGAAAACAATCTTCAATCGGTGAATGTAGCAATTGGTGAATTGATGAATACTGAATGGCCCAAATCCGTTGATCCAAAGATACTGGATTCTAGCTATCTTCGTCTCGTTGATCGCGCACGATACCGAGAAACAAAGATCTACGATTCTTCGGACGTTGATCTAGCGCACTAGATTCCGTGAATCGGCTTCTACGAACGTTGAATCGAGCGCACTCGATTATCCGAACGAGGAGATAGGAGATCACACTCAACTACCAATTAAAGAAAGCACAAAGCAATCAAAGAGAATTTTATTCAAAAAAATCAACAACCTTTACAAATGACACTGCTTGCCTATTTATAGGCGTACAACTCAACACTCAATTGAAAAAGTTACAACACAAACAGTACACGACTTAAAGAAAAAGAAGCAAAACACAGTGACTCAGCTCCTTTTCGCGTTTTTAAAAATAACTCGGTAACGGTTCAAGGCGGCAACTCAAATTTCACGCGACCTAATTTTAAACCGGTACCGACTTAGTTAATCTCGGCACATTTAACTCGGCTCCGACTTAAAATTATTGCAGGGATTTCATGTTAACTCGGCTCCGGTTCGCGACTTAACTAAAATCATTCGCGACTTATCCCTTTGCTGCAGTAATAGACTAAAATTGTTTGCGACTTTCTCTTCAAAATCCTAGCTCGCGAATAACGGATGGTTTAGGTTGGTTATGAGGCGAGGATGGATCGGGTTTCGCGCGCGTATGGCGGAGGTCAGGTCAGGTCGGAGGAATATTGGATTGGGGATGTTGGATCGGAGGTATTTGGGTCGGCTGCGATTGGGGAAAGTTAGCTGAGGGAATTGGGTCGGAGGCACATAGGTCGGAGGTAGTTGGATCGGCGAGAGTTAGGTCGGGGGGTTTGGATCGGAGATATTTGGATCGGCTGCAATTTAGGTCGGGGGAAGTTAGCTCGGAGGGGTTTGGGATGGCGTTAGATCGGCTCCGATCTAAGGTTGGTAATACATCATCTTCAAACCACTATTCAGATGGATAATTCTACTTGTGTAGTAGCATACCAACCATATACATTACATCTACTAACTATCATCTTTATGCTTTTGACTGGTATTTTCCCTGCAGATGGATTTATCTGTAGACAATAACTGAAACAGTAGCTTCTCATTTACAACAAATTTTATGCATCATCTACAGGATCATTGAAGCGGTTATCATTTGATTGTATCCCACTCTTTTTCTTTTGGCAAATCTTACTACATGATAAACATGGGAACAGATATCCTCTTTTCTGCTTTCATCATTTTGACTAGTGAAAAAGAAAGTGAAATATTTTGACTAACATACTAAAACCTTAACATGTGACGAATCAGCTACATGAGCATATGCAAGTGCAGATGTAAGCTCAATCTCAAATGCAATCTCATATGCTAAGATGGCTCGTATATATAATGGTGGCATTTGTTGTTAAACGTTCGAATTTCCATCCACTACATTGAGATAGTAGTTGATTTTACATTCATTATTTTCATTTTTGAAAGTTATTGCCTTAATTGAGACTATTTTGCAGTATTCATGTTAAATTCGATGAATTTAGACGATATTGTTGAACCTGATGATATATTTGAGCTTATTGCTATTATGTTAAGCGTGATCTGATGGTTTTATTACTTCAGATGTGTATATTTACAGTCTATGATATGGTAATATAAATGACATATGCATGCCCATTGTATGGTTTTATTATCCAAAATAAAAGTATGCACCATACAATGGCATAAAGAAGGATTGAATTTGAAAATAAAATACATCAGATTTGCCGACGAATTTGTTGTTGATGGCAGAGGTGGTGAAAAAAAAGTTGGTAGATTTGTTGGTAAATATGCGATGAATTCATAACCAATTCGTCGGTGGTTTGTCGCTAAATTCTGACCAATATACGGATGCTTTTTTGGCTATAGGAAAAAAATTTGTGCCACAATCTTCGGTAAAGCTTGATGGTTTATTAGCTAAAACATTGGGAAATAACGTCGATAAATTTAATGGTGCTCTATTTTCCCATGTTTTTTTTTGTCGGCAATTTCATCGGTTGTTCCTTTTTTCGACGAAACACTGATGTTTTCGAACGTCGGAAATATATCATTTTTCTTGAAGTGAATAAAAGAACTAAAAATTAATAAAAGAAAATCCTTTTTATTTTTTGGAATTCATCCTTTTAACACGTTATCATTGCACATGATCCAATAGTGGTATGCGAGCTTTAAATATGTGTGTATGAATAAATTAACCAGCGCTAAGGGAAAACCTCGAGGAAAAGTCATAGTAGACGAGTTTCTAGGAAATAGGGTTTAAATTGAGGAGAAAGTTACCATAATTAAGGATCGTTTCTGTGGAAAACCTTCGATCTTCTAATTCTTACCTAGCTCATCGAACTATTCAGATGGACAATTCTACTTGTACAGTAGCATACCAACCATATACATTACATCTACTAACTATCATCTTTATGCTTTTGACTGGTATTTTCCCTGGAGATGGATTTGTCTGTAGATAATAACTGAAATAGTAGCTTCTCATTTACAACAAATTTTATGCATCATCTATAGGATTATTGAAGCGGTAATGATTTGATTGTATGCCACTCTTTTTCTTTTGGCAATCTTACTATATGCATGATAAACATGGGAACAAATATCCTCTTTTCTGCTTTCGTCATTTTTAATAGTGAAAAAGAAAGTGAAATATTTTGATCAACATACTAAAACCTTAACGGGCGACGAATCAGCTACATGAGCAGATGCAAGTGCAGATTTAAGCTCAATCTCAAATGCAATCTCATATGCTAAGATGGCTCGTATATATAATGGTGGCATTTGTTGCTAAACGTTCGGATTTCCATCCACTACATTGAGATAGTTGTTGATTTTACGTTCATTGTTTTCATTTTTGAAAGTTATTGCCATAATTAAGACTATTTTGCAGTATTCATGTTAAATTTGATGAATTTAGAGTATGTTGTTGAACCTGATGTGGTATATGATATATTTGATCATGTTTTGGATTATTGATATTATGTTAAGCGTGATCTGATGGTTTATTACTTCAGTTGTGTATATTTAAAGTTATGATATGGTAATATAAAGCACACCTTTTATGAAATATGTGTGTTCATTGTATGGTTATTATTAGACAAAAAAATGTGTGCATTATACAGTGGCATAAAGAAGGATTGAATTTGGAAATAAAAAGTACATCAGGTTTGCCGATGAATTTGTTGATGGTAGAGAAAGAGTAGAGAAAAGACATTGGTAGATTTGTTGGTAAAATATGTGATGAATTCATAACCAATTCGACGATAGTTTGTCATTAAATTCTAGCAAATATGCTGATGCTTTTCTTACCATAAGAGAAAAAATTGTTAAAATCTTCAGCAAAGATTGATTTTTCTTATCTAAAACACCAGGAAATAACGCCGATAAATTTAATGATGCTCTATTTATCCATGTTTATTTTCGTCGGTAATTTCGTTGGTGGTTCTTTTTCTCGATGAAACATTGATGTTTTCGTATGTTGAAACAAATACCATTTTTCTTGTAGTGAATAAAAGAACTTAAAATTAATAAAAGATTTTCTTTTCTTTTCTTTTTTGAAATTCACCCTTTTAACACGTTATCGTTGCACATAATCCAATAGTAGTTTGCGAGCCTTAAATATGTTTGTATGAAAAATTAACCAACGCTAAGGGGAATGCTTAAGGAAAAGTGATAGTAGATGATTTTTTAGGAAAGGGTGTTTAAATTGAGGAGAAAGTTACCTTAGTTAATGATCATTTTTGTGGAGGACCTTCGTTCTAATCCTCATCCAGAAGATAGTGTCGTCATATTTTCAAAGCGAAGATAACACCTAGAAGCTTCAAATCATGGGTTGGGTAGTTTCTTTCATATGGACGTAATTGTCTACTCGCGTAGGCAATTACCTTCTCATTCTGCATTAATACCGTACCTAAACCATCACCACAAGCATCGGTATAAACAGATAAACCCTATTTCCCGTTAATCATAGCGAGAATAGGTGCACTGGTTAATCTCTTTTCAACTCCTGAAAAGCTTCGTTACATTTCGGAGTCTAATTGAGTTTTGCATTCTTCATTGTTAGCTTAGTCAACGGACTAGCTATCTTAGAAAAGTCCTAGACAAACTTTCGATAATAACCTGCTAAACCCTAAAAGCTTCAAACTTCTTTTGGGGTAGTGGATTTCCTTCAATCAAGAATAGCGGAAATTTTGCTAGGATCCATAGAAATCCCTTCTTCATTAACAATATGGCCAAGAAATTTAACTTCTTTGACCCAAAAATGGCATTTGGTAAATTTGGCGAATAGAATATTTCTCCTTAATATCTCCAAAACAATTCTATGATGCTCGGCATGCTCCTCTTCGGTCTTGGAATAGACCATAATATCGTCAATAAACACAAGCACAAATTTATTCAATACTTCCCGGAACACGCGGGTCATAAGATCT
This sequence comes from Allium cepa, assembly GCA_030765085.1. Taxonomy (NCBI): domain Eukaryota; kingdom Viridiplantae; phylum Streptophyta; class Magnoliopsida; order Asparagales; family Amaryllidaceae; genus Allium; species Allium cepa. The sequence continues at coordinate 863,675,711 of CM060943.1, read as the reverse complement.
ACGAAGTATGCTGGATCATTGGTTAGCCCGAAAGGCATGACTAACCATTCGTAGAACATATTAGGAACCCTGAAAGCGGTCAAATGAACACAATCTTCAGCGATTCGTAGTTGATGGAACCCTTGGGCTAGATCCAACTTCGAAAAGAAACGAGCGTCGCGCAATTGATTAAACAGATCATCAATTCTAGGTAGAGGAAATTTATTCTTGAGACTCAGCTTATTGAGATCGCGGTAATCCACACACAATCTCAAAGATCCGTCCGATTTAGCAACAAACACGATGGCTGAACGCCATTCAGAACGGCAGGACGAGCATTGGGTACTAGGTCAATTATGAATTCTATTTCTCAATGTGGAGGTAAAGATTTCACTTCTTCGAACACATCCGAAAAATATCTAACAATGGGTATGGACTCCAGACTGGGTTCGGGATAACCCATGTTATACATCAACCCTTCTCTTTTAGGTCCAGGGTCCTCACAAGAAATCTCAATGAAATCTCCAAATTCGGTTTTGATTGAAATCAATCGATTGTTACAATCCAATTTGGCTTCGTATTTTGTTAGCCAATCCATTCCGAGTAAGACTTCAAACTCGTTAAAATCAAGGATAAAGAGACTGATAGGGAATTGGTAACAAGAATATGAGCTAGGAACGTCTCTACATCGAAGACAAAGGTTCGCGGGGCCTCCAACTGGATTCTTTACGCATATAGGCTCGTCAACAAAATCAGGTTCAAGATTTAATTCATTTATAGCTTGCTGGGAGATAAAACTATGTGTAGCGTCCATGTCAAACAGAACTCTAACAATTCTATCATAAATAGTGAGGTTACCTGCCAGAACTCCTTTCCCCTTTTCTGCTTTGGAAGATGCAGGTTTGTCTTTGACTGTGTACACCTTGGCTGTCTGAGCTTGCTTCATGATTGGGCAGTCTTTAACTTCTTGTCCCAATTTCTGACAATAATAACATTTTTTGGGTTTTGCTTGAACGATTGATTGACTTGTCTCTTAGGCTTCGTGCATATGCTCGAGTAATGGCCCTTTTCTAAGCAATTAAAACAAGTAACATTCTCTGCCGAGCTTCCCTGATTGCTCTTCTTCTCCTTACCCTACCATGGTTTCTTGCCTCCAGATTTCCTCTTCTTCTAATTTTGATTGCTCGAATTTCCTTTCTCCATTGGGGCTTCTCGCAATATCAAGTGTAGCATATCTGTACCCTATATTAATCAGATCTTAAAAGGATTCTTTGACGTGGCCAGTCATCCTTTCGTGGAACTTCTTATTCATCCCACGAATGAACCTTTCATTTTTCTTTAAAGGTGTGTTCACCAATTCTGGACCGAAATGAGATAATTCATTGAATTTGTTTAGATACTCCTCGAATGACAAACTCCTTTGCTTTAAGTCCATGAATTCCTGGTACATTCGAGAAATTCCTGCTGATGGCATATAGCGGTTCTCTAATTATTCTTTAAATCTCTCCCAAGTAAACTCATCGTTTGGCTCATCTATAGTGATTGTCTCCCACCATGCTAAGGCTTCTTCTTGTACACTACACCAAAACAGGCAAATTCTAACATTTATAAGTGTTACAAATAATTTCAGTAACACTTTTTTTACTGATGGACTGTGAGGAATGGAGCGGCCAAATTTGTAACACTTATAAGTGTTACAAACATATGTATTACTAACACTTATAAGTGTTGGTACCTAAATATACGGTAACGCTTATATGTGTTGGTAACGAAATATACGGTAACACTTATAAGTGTTGGTACAGAAATATACGGTAACACTTATAAGTGTTGGTAACAAAATATACGATAACACTTATAAGTGTTGGTACAGAAATATACGGTAACACTTATAAGTGTTGGTAACGAAATATACGATAACACTTATAAGTGTTGGTACAGAAATATACGGTAACGCTTATAAGAGTTGGAAAATGATTATTTAGTAACATATATATATATATATATATAACTTAAACGCAATGTTTAAATATAAACACTCTGCAAATAATGATTTCCATATCACAAATAATTCATCATACATATTCAATACAAAGTTTAAACGCTCTGCAAATGTAGTATAATATATCATAAACAATTCTTTACATATCTAAAATACCACAATGTCATATATTTAGAAATTATTACAACATAAGCTTCAATTTTTTTTTTCAAAATACATGTTAATCACAGTGCTAAACAGCCAGAACTTCAACATCGTACACTCGCACCTCTACAAACCATTCCCATACTTCGACTGCAGTCACCCAACCACCTCCATAAACCTATGCACATCAACATCTGCTCCACTCCCCAGTTGTCTAGCTACAACTCTCTGCACATACAAGCACCTGATCAACAGAGATCAACTGTATCCCCTATCATTACATAATTGCAACAGAACTACTGCCTTGTCATCAACATTCCGACATCTCCTACATTCCTCAGCCATCCTCCAGACCAATAATACCATAAAACCATCCACTTCATTTTCACTGGTATCATCCCTGTTTCACAATTGTCTCACCTCTGCTTTCATTACTCTCACACAACCCACTTGCACCATTTCGACTGTGAGAAAAAGATATCACCTAAGAGACTACCTGTTATTAGATAATGCAAGAATGCAGACTAACTTTTTAGTCCCATGATATACATGAGCTTTCAATTTTGTGCCATTACATGCTGCTTACTACATTTTTGAGTGGCAATGGTATAATAGAATTCAAAATTAAATAAGAATAGATTCACAAAATTAGTGGGAAAAAAGATCTCCATAACAGTTAGGGACTTACTGGTTTAGCTATTCATATGTTCACAACTACTGACTTTACATGTGACGTATGTAACCCTACAAACACACATTTTTGAGCTATTCATATGCACAAGTGCAATGTGTTTAACATATATTCCATGTGTTCCAAATTTAGTTGTATTATTGAAGACATATTAGTTTAGCTTTTCAGTACACGTGCAGCAGTTCTTACTTAACATCCATGTACAATGAAATTATCGTGGAGGTACTAGTTTAGCTGTACATATATTATATTCATGTAGTTCTAAATACCTCATCTAAATGTAAGCTGGATAAGACAACTTAATTTGACCTTCCATGTGATATATATATAGACACAGCGAATACAAAAACTTCAAATACTCGATTGGTATAAAATTAATAACTCGGTAATTTTGTTCTCCGTTTGTAACTAAATATAGTAAACTTATTTAGAACATTTGTTTATCTTTTTATTTGAACGCTATAAAAAAAAGATCAAACTATCATAAACAGGCTTTCTACAAACACATAAATATGCTTTTATACACATTTTCCGGTCAATTTTCTTTTTAATATGAATGCCAATTGTGTATTTTGTAGATTAAATTTAAAAATACAGCCTTCGGTGCCTTTTAATTGAATAATTTATCACTTTGTAGCTCGAACACTTTCATTGAGTTTTCAAATGAAAAATTGAAAGCTTACGTAAATGCATTTAATACATACCTTTTGCCACTGAATCTATGCTAAACCTTTTAATTACTTTCTTTTCAAGCTAATTTTTATCCATATATGATACCAAAAGTCAATTTTTACAAGTGTATATCTAATTAATTTTCTTTGAGCATGAAAAGAATCAAAGTCCACACTAATTTTCTTTGAAGCAAACGAAATTCATGGCTTTACGCTAAACCTTTTTATTGACAAAACCAATATTTTTCCACCTATTATTTGGTTTAGTTGCATTAAAACTATTTGTACTTATGTTGCAATTATGTCATTCATACTTCATTTTCGTAACTTAATATCAGCCTTTGGGTTTGCCAATTTCAACTGGGACTGGAAATTTTTTATGAAATATAAATGCATTTCATTTTCTTTGTAGCATATTACAACATTTTTCTGTTATTATAGATATACTTTTCTCTTATAAAAGGTGTAAGAAACAAAATACCAAAATTTGAAACTTGATAGAACTATTCATAAGCATACAATGACGCATCTGATCATCTTGCAGCTTTAGCCCTTTAGAGATTCTTTCACATGATGTAATCCACGCTTGGGCCTCAACAATCGACTCCTTGCCGGTGAATGGCTTACCACCAAGCCTTGAGAAACTCTTATACAAATCAGCCAGATTCAGCTGATGCTGCGTAGATAAAGCTGCTTCTGCTGTTGGGGGAACTTGACTAGGTGTTGTGGCATTTCCTCGCCCCCCAGCTCTTCCTTTTCGTCCACTCATCCTTACTATCTGTAATTAGTAATAAAATTGATTTAGATATTCGGACGAGATATCTTAAGGAATATCAGCAGATAAAGGAAATGGACTAAGAAAATTTGGGGTTTCGGCCTCGGTTATACTCATTCTAGGGTATATTTCACCCTATCTCTAATGAGCCATCTAATGTGTCATACACCGTAGCTAAAGTTCTTACTCAACCTTTAGCTCTGATGCCACATGTCACGTCCCGGAATCCAATGTTCGAAAATTGACATCAAATACCTCACTTGTATTTGACTGCCGAAGATTCAAACATCGAACTCCAGTCGGATGGAGCTTATAACAACATCAGATGAATATAAAACAGCGAAAACAAAATGAATAACATTCATTTACATCACAGATACAACATCATCATAATATCAGAATATTTTTATACATATAACACAACTTCACAATAGTACAACATGTGATCATATTCCAAAAAATCTTCAAGGAAATAAAGTGATAGCGAACTTCCAAAACTAAGCACCTTGAGATCTAAAAGCTTTCAAAATATCTCCAAGTCAAAGGCCTTCAAAAACCGATAGCCTCCAAACCCAAAAGACTTCAAAATCCAGCTAGCACCAAAACACGAAAAACCTGCTACTAGGCTGCCCGTGTGGAAATTATGGGCACCTAGAGTTTAGAAAGGAAACAATAAACTCCGGGTCAGTCATGGGACTGGTATGAATAAACAAAAATAGTTTCTTTTAAATAAAACAAGATTTATAAAAGAAAATCCGGTATGCTTTTTGGAAAATGAAACTACCATAAGACTTCCCGCCATACACACAATGCAATCGCAGAATTGGAGAAGATTTCTTCTTATGATAGTCAAATATGCTTGATACGAGAAAAATTCTTTGATATTATTACAAGTGCATAGTGTAGAAAACCAATTCGAAAGTATAATATTAATCTTTTCCAGCATACAACCATTATTGTACGCCTACTATAGCTACCATCTAAACAGTGGGGCTCCACCATAAGTAAATGGCAGGTTATACAACTAAAACCGTTCTGGATTCGTATTGGAAATTGGGTTTCCAACAAATGGTCAGGCTAAGGAACTTCATGGGTACGCCTCTGGAGGGACGTCCCGAGAACTTAACCAGTTCTCTGCCAACACAAAGCCGGGTTACCTCTGTAACCAGGTAACTACTACACGACTATGCCATTCCACGGTCGTTTGCGACCTTTATCCGAAGGCCCTCTACCGCAAAGCAACAACCACACAGTAAATGAGATTGCAGCAACCACATAGGTTAAGTATCTGGGCTCCATACCATGATACCATCTTTTTCCAGAAGGGAATGACATACCCTAAATGGTGTGACCCTCATAACCTTATCGCATCTTTCCTGTTTCGACCATTTCCGGGGTGTGAGGTCCGATGAGGTCTCGTCCACAAAGCTACGATTTACATGAAAGCCATGCTTTGATCATAAATGATCAACAAATGATCATCAACACACAGTGACGCTTAGCATGCCACACTACCAAATTGGGAGTATATCACTGATAACCTTTAACTACATAACCTTTGAGCTCGTACGTCTCAGAAAAGGGTGTTAAGCTAAGAGAATAAATTCTCCGCCACCAATTGATATGTATTTGAAAGAAATCTGCTTTACATCTCAAAGTGTAGTGTCAGGCATACAATCATACAAATCTATTTTGGATTCGAACAGAACCGAAGGCACTTCATCCAATAAAGGAAGAAGCTCTTGCAAATCCAGGTATCCACAATCCTGATCGGACTCCCCATCACATGTGGTGTGACGACCCAAAAATCTGTACCCTTTAAATCGACAATAATCCACACATGTCCGACCCAAAAAGCACAAACTGACGGAAAGTCAAGAGAAAGAAAAGAAGAGAGAAGAAGAGAAGAGAAGAAAGAGAGAAGATAGAACCAACAGAACAATACAGAATCTCACCTCACAGCGGTTAATATATAATATCGTATCAATGATCTTTACAAAACAGAAACTGTATATACATACATCAATCAGAGTTCATCAATCAATCGGATTTATCAGCTTGAACAGTTATAATAACCTATCCTCACAAATGCTGATGATAATAACAATTAAGCACAGCGGATAATCAAGCAAATACGGACGTACGAAAATGAAGATCTTCAGCTTGCTTGCTGAAGCTCCAAAAGCACCAAAGCATAACCTGTAGATATACTCGGTCTGACCCAAGCATTGAAAGGGAAGAACGTCCGGATCAGTCTGGAAAACCAGCAAAAGAAACACACTCAACTGAATTTATTAAATTACCAAACTTTTCCTTTATCAAAATAAAAGTATCTTGTAAGACATGTCCACACATAAACACGGACGTTTTTTTACCTTACGATAACTAAAACATTTCTTTCATATCAAATCCTCTTATATTATACTAGTGTCTAGTATATACAAATAATATTAATCATAGTCGAAATGGTTACCCATATAGCATTTCGAGGCTATTCATTACGCCTTTACACACAAAATCGCAGCTCGTAGTGGAGTTTGGATTTCCATACAAATGACCAAGTGAAGGGACTACCTTCCGACGGTACATCTCTAGAAGAATGTACCGAGAAACCATCACAAAGTTTCTCTACCAACACAAGACCGGCCCACCTCTTAACTAGATGGTACCGAATATGTCATCCTCCGGTCGTTACCGACCTTAACGAGGGCCCTCTAGCATACAAACCTCAATAATCAGATACACGACGTCATAACATGCAAAGATATATCTAGAAGAGGATGATCATATCCTAACTGGGAACGACCCACTTAGCCTTGCTGCATCTAACCCTGTTTTGGTCATTTCCGGTTGATGAGGCCTGATGAGGTAACGGTTACCTTTCACAATCACATATCACATCACTTAGAATGTTACACGGCCATTTCCGTTGACTACTAATTGCCTTCCACAAAAATACAACCCTTAAACTCGTATGTCTCAAGGAGGGTGTTAAGCTAAGAGAAGTTGTCTTCTCCGCCACCACTGATGTACGTTTGTAAAAACCAATGTGCGTAATCTATAGAAATGCAGTGTCAGACAAACATCCATACAAGTTGTCCAGGAATAGGACAAACCGAAGGTACTTTTCGACCACATCCTATCGGGAAATCCCTAGGATTAGTAGCGAATAGTTCTCGCATTGGATATTTCATAATGAAGAGACCATTGCTACTAGATGTATATTGGGATTTCAACCCCAAACGATCAACAAGCAGTCCCCCACTATGAAAATCCGGAATATCAATATCATCACAAGCAACTTGCACAATCGTCACATATACGTTGGTCCGAAGTGGTTTTCGGATAAACCGATCCCGGTCTCTTCACACCAACAACGCAAAAGCGTTTATCAACCTCAGACAGCAACTAAGTCTCATAGACTTATCACGTCTCCAACTTTTAACTTGCTATCCTTCGGGCCAAGAAGGAAGCTCGATAGATTGGAGTAATACTCTGCACTATACGAATCAACATCCTCAACACAAACGATAATCAAGCCTACACAGAAGGCTACGTACTAAGTGTACGACTAAATAGTTCCCACATCAAGTCGAGGAACTAAAATTTTGGCAAAGTTTGATAGTCGGTTATTTAACTATCAAAACAAACAAACAAATATTCAGCACCATAACAATCACTATGCCCTTTTAATCAATCTTTTATTAATTAATTATTTGCCAAATAATTCACTTCAAATTATCTTTAAAAAGATATATTCTCAAAACCATTTCAATCATTGGAAAACATTTCCAAATACTTATTTAATAATAAGTAATTCACAAATCAATTTATTTTCAACGCTTGGAAAATATTCAATATACTTAAAACACGATTAAGTATATATTTTATTCTTTAAGGAAAACATTCTCTTAAACATCTTTATTTTGGGTCAAAACGAATGTTGCGTAAAACATCGTTACGACAACCCAAAATTACTAGTATAGGGATTCGAAAATAAGATAGATATATAAATCCCAATACTATACAAAAACATTTCCTTTCTCTCGAAAACGTCTATTTCAACAATGAATGTTGAAATCTATGGTTTCGATCCTTAACGCATTTTAAAACAACTTCAAATCGTTTAACTCCATTCAAATATCACTTCCCAAAACATTTACTTGATAAACTATTCACTGTCCAAAATCGTGCAATAAATCGTTTACCTAATTTAATACTTCTACACATTTTATTTAAAGGATAATCCACTACCCAAAATCATGGATATAATTCCTAACCAAATTCTTTATTATTACAACATTTAATTTAAAGGATAATTCTGTAACATCCCGCCTTTTCGCACGCTTTAAACCGACACACGTGCCAATTCAAAGCATACGCAAGGGCGGATTGTTATGGGGTAAATAAGAAAAAAACAGAGAAGAAATAAAACAAAATAGAATCTCACAGCGGAAGGATAAAATATAATAATCAATATACAGTTCATGATAACTGTTTACAAAATATTTATTTTACTTATACAATAAATATCAGAGTTACACATACCAATACAATCAATGCAGCGGAAATTTAGAGTGTGGTGCAATACTATAAATAATATAATACGGATTCTTCGTCTTCGTCCTCCAAAGCTAAAATCTTCGATCCTGAAACGCTCGGACTGACCCGAGCGAATTTGAAAAGACAAAAACACTCGAGTCAGACTAAAAGATCTTATGTGAGTTAAATTAATAGAAATAAATATGAGTACAGTAACTCAAGAGATGTTCGGGAATTACATCTCCTAAGGATCCGTTAAACTATTTACTATGTAGTATATTGCGCTATTATAATAGTGTCTATTTATAAAATAAACTTACTTTTTAATAGCGTTAAGGGGTTACCCATATAGCCCTTAACACAAATAATGCCAATAGTCTATACAGTACCGTAATACCTCCTGATCGGGAAGCTACCAGAGGATACTCCATAGGTACGACACAAATAGAAACTCGTAGTAAAGGCTCGGTATGGTAGGTGACACGGCACAACTTGGCAATGCCAGGGTAGATATACCAATTGCTATCCAGGCTGGTGGAAACGCGTAGCCGCAGTTACCGCCCACCTCGGACTAACTCCCCAAAATCAAAATATAGAAGTGGCCACTGAATCAATCCAAGTCAAAGTATAATATCGAAGAGGAGGGTCCGATCAGAGGAATGACCTCATTGGCCTGAGAATCGCTCCTGTTTTAGCCACCTTATGCCAACTCACGGGAGTCGGGTCCACGTATTTACCTTACAGGAAACGTCGCCACCACCTACTTCATTCTGGAATCTCCACCGCGTACACGGTTAGTCAAAGTGGTTTTCGGTATCGACAGAGAGTATGTCCATATCCGATCCCGGTCTCTTTGCCAACCAATCGTTATTATAACACCGCGGTTATTTAAAAACAGTTTATACTTTAAAACCAGAATAAACATTTCCATTTTAAAATTATGAATACGAAATCATTTTAAAACCCAAAAAAAATATGATATCCTTTATCCTAAATATAAACCTTTTCAAAAATCCATATGCTTTAAAATTTATAACGTCTGAAAGCCAAATATCCTTTCAAAGCATAATATTTCGAAATTCATAATTTAAAAACCATAACTTTTAAAACATATGGATTTTTGAAAAGGTTTATATTTGGGATAAAGGATATCATATTTTTTTTGGGTTTTAAAATGATTTCGTATTCATAATTTTAAAATGGAAATGTTTATTCTGGTTTTAAAGTATAAACTGTTTTTAAATAACCGCGGTGTTATAATAACGATTGGTTGGCAAAGAGACCGGGATCGGATATGGACATACTCTCTGTCGATACCGAAAACCACTTTGACTAACCGTGTACGCGGTGGAGATTCCAGAATGAAGTAGGTGGTGGCGACGTTTCCTGTAAGGTAAATACGTGGACCCGACTCCCGTGAGTTGGCATAAGGTGGCTAAAACAGGAGCGATTCTCAGGCCAATGAGGTCATTCCTCTGATCGGACCCTCCTCTTCGATATTATACTTTGACTTGGATTGATTCAGTGGCCACTTCTATATTTTGATTTTGGGGAGTTAGTCCGAGGTGGGCGGTAACTGCGGCTACGCGTTTCCACCAGCCTGGATAGCAATTGGTATATCTACCCTGGCATTGCCTAGTTGTGCCGTGTCACCTACCATACCGAGCCTTTACTACGAGTTTCTATTTGTGTCGTACCTATGGAGTATCATCTGGTAGCTTCCCGATCAGGAGGTATTACGGTACTGTATAGACTATTGGCATTATTTGTGTTAAGGGCTATATGGGTAACCCCTTAACGCTATTAAAAAGTAAGTTTATTTTATAAATAGACACTATTATAATAGCGCAATATACTACATAGTAAATAGTTTAACGGATCCTTAGGAGATGTAATTCCCGAACATCTCTTGAGTTACTGTACTCATATTTATTTCTATTAATTTAACTCACATAAGATCTTTTAGTCTGACTCGAGTGTTTTTGTCTTTTCAAATTCGCTCGGGTCAGTCCGAGCGTTTCAGGATCGAAGATTTTAGCTTTGGAGGACGAAGACGAAGAATCCGTATTATATTATTTATAGTATTGCACCACACTCTAAATTTCCGCTGCATTGATTGTATTGGTATGTGTAACTCTGATATTCATTGTATAAGTAAAATAAATATTTTGTAAACAGTTATCATGAACTGTATATTGATTATTATATTTTATCCTTCCGCTGTGAGATTCTATTTTGTTTTATTTCTTCTCTGTTTTTTTCTTATTTACCCCATAACAATCCGCCCTTGCGTATGCTTTGAATTGGCACGTGTGTCGGTTTAAAGTGTGCGAAAAGGCGGGATGTTACAGTTGGTATCAGAGCCAGGTTTATAACTGTATATTTATAGGTAGGGTTGGGTTAGAGTAGATAGACCAGATAGATGAACGTACGAAACAAACTAAGGCCCAAAAAGCCCGTTCTGACCCCGAAACGAAATTTTTCAAACCCATATATCCAGATAGGTATTTTAAAATATTCTGAACGCGATGGAAAAAGTTTCACGTCCAAATTTGATCGTATGAAGAAGTTATGCTGAAAACAAGATTTCCAAATTGATTTCAAATTGATTTTAATAAAGTTGATTTTCAAGGCGTTTCGCGTCCGTACGATCAAATGACAGGTCCGATCGATACGAAACTTGAAACCCTATAATAATCCACCGATATGGATCCGATGAAATTGGTTTCGTCGAAATCCGAGTCCGTGGCCAAAATGGCTATTTTTAATCTTCATTAAATAAATTAAATAAATTATAAAAATCCAAATTTATTAAATTCTAAAATTGGCCAAATTTTATTTCTTATATGATTCATAATCAATTGAAAAGATTTAACAGGCTTAGCTGTGAATTAAAAGTTGACAGTATATTAATTGCAATGTTAATTTCTACACTTTCTTATATTTAAGAATTTTATAAATTATATTCTCAAAACCCATACTTTAGATTTTTAATCTTTATATTCTCAACTTTCACCTAAAATAAAGATGCCATAAACATTAGTTCCTGATTCACATCATTATTCTTTAAGTCTAATTTAAATCTCAATAACGTAGTATTTAACGTTAGAATCCATTTTATTATGCATAAATTACAAATTTTACTGACCCAAATTTTCTTCTTTTCATTCCATATCAATTGTCAATCCTATAAGAAAAATTAACATTAGGTTCATACTTATTACAAATAACTCCAATTTCTTCCAAATAATAATTACATAACTATTAAATATTAAATCCATTTAATTGCAATAAATTCAATTGATTGCAATAAATTTCCAAATAAATTTGGATCTTTATTTGTTTATACAAAAAAAAATCCGTTATCACTTACCTAACAAAGTTATTATTACTTAAGATCTCATTGCATCCACATTTTCACATTTTCATTTCCTGGTTTCTTTACTTTATTCTACATAAATTATTATAAATGGGATTTTTCTTGGTTACATCTTATTTGTATTTAACATTACTCATTCACCAATTCATTTCACTTTAACTACGGTAAATTGGCGGATAAATTGAATTTGATTCCCAAAATTTAAATTAACAAGCAACATGAATAGGTAACACACAATAGTCGTTACGCTAAATTCTAGTCACCTAAATAAGCTTTTATTACTTTACAAAATGGAATAACTTTTAAACTCATAAATGTAATATCAAAACCGTTATAAATCCAATAAATTTCCAAATCGAAGTTTGTACACATTTTACACAACTATTATGATTTCTCACAGAACGTTGAATTTATTAAATGACCATTTATTAAAATTCAATTCCCTTAATTGAATCAATTGCTTATTATTATATATATTCATTTCATTCTACCATTCCTTCCCATTATAAATTCATTAACGTATCTACACATCTCTATCTTTCAAATATTAATAACCAAACTTGATTACAAACACTGTCCTTATCAATCTTCATAAATTTGTTCAGATCTATACTCCTTTATATAATTAGAGTTTATGTCTCTATTAGATTTCTTTTTCACTATAGGCATAAATTATTACTATCTACACTAATTACATCTTTGTATTAATGAACACCATTCAAGTTAATATTTGTACTACATTCACAGATTCAACATTTTGTTTGTTTCTTAAAATTAACTTTAAATCAAATTGTGACAATTTGCATTATCCACATTTACCGTCATAAATTTATATTTTAACACTAAATTTCAACTACTATACCCAATCTCTACATTTATTCCTCAACAAATTTGAAATTATTTTAATTCAATTTATTAAATATCATAAATTTAACGGGTCGTTACAAATTCGCTGTCCAAAATCACAAATATATCTCCTTTAATAAACTTCTATATTTAATTTATCAAATTCAATTGATTTTGATTTATAAAACAATGTTTATAAATTCACATTTATATATTTTATAAAAACTTCAACTAATAAAATCACTTTATTAACCAATTCCATTTATAACTCAATTACATAACAAAACTCCAAATTATAAGCAAATTACTTATAATTCTCTATTTACAAATTCATTCATTTTATAACTTCGCAAATCGTAGATTCTATTCTTTTATCAAATCCATTTATAACATCATTTTAAAACATTTTCAAAACTCCTTTTTAATTTCATCACTTTGATTTATAAAAATCCAATTTTTTAAATCTTATGTATAAAGGCTTTATAATAAATTCAAAAATCTCAATTTAAACTATTTTATAAATTCATTAACTCCATATTTCAAAAATCACATTTCAACCATATTTCTCAAAAATCATAATTTTTATAACATTAAAATTATAAGGTTTATTTATTTAAAATGAATCAATTCCAAAATTCAATAAAACGTATACTTTCAAAAATCACTTTAAAATCCTTTTAAATTTGAAAATCATCACTTTAACATTTTTAAATTTCCAAAATATGGTCAATGCTGCAACGGCACCAAATACATCAATCACGGCATCCAAAACATCATATATCATATGACACAGCATATATCACAATATCTGCAAATAAATCAATACTGTTGAGGAATCCAGTTGGATCCCTCCAACCTATCACCTGCAACAAATATACATATTAGAATATGTGTACAATGTCCGCTTCAAGGCAAACGCGCGTACAAAGGGTCATCCGCTCATACACGGGAACGTACAAGGTCTCATCTGCTCCAATAGGCATGTATATATCCAAATATCAACCAATATATCATATATCATCCAAGCAATCATCAATCATCATCAATAATATTTATTCCCACTTATATAAATTATCAGTGAGTTAGAAAGAGTGAGTTGTATCACATTGCTTCCAATAGCAGTTGCAGTGTTTTATTCCGAATAAAATTAAACGACCGTTTAATTTCACCCAAAATTCACACTATCTCCAATAAACTCCAATCCATCTCTATCGCGTAGTATTCGACAATACGGACCCAACGCAATTCGTTTCGTGCGAAACGGACCTCGTATGAAAAAGTTATGCAATTTTAAAGTTTAAACGAATGAATATATATAATTTCCATTTCTATTTTTATTTTTATAACCTTTAATCTCGACCGCTCATCTATCAATTCAAAATCCAGGCCATATGTTTTGCTTTCTTCTTTGTCCAGGATATCATCACGTAACCAAACCCATTTGGTCGTTCATCACTTACTAGCCGCGCCCTATACAAACATCAAGAACACGATCAACTACTGCCACGTCGAAGCTCACGTCGCCGTACGTCACCAAGCCAAGTGTGGCTGAGCTCGGCTACAGCATCGCGTGGAAAATAGAACCCAAAGTCGGCCTAAACGCGACCCCCTAGCCCCCACGTCGAGCCTCCATTTCAAATCATGACCTTTGGATTTGTCGAGCTCGAGGAGCTCTACAAGTTTGCTGTTGAACATTTTCCTTGATTGTGAATGGATCGAGAGTTATTGAAGGGGAAAGAATCTAAGATTTCGGCCATTGATGATAAACGGTGGCTAGAGCTAAGTTTATTAGGGTTTGTGAAAAATGAAGATAATGGGGTCCTTTTATATAAAATGTCGCGACACTATTCACCCGAAATTTTTTCAAACTCCAAACGAAGCATGCCGTCTGGCATTTATAATGCTTTAACCATATTCCAAACGTAATGGAATATATCGAGAGCCAATTCGATCGTATTTCAAATCGACTATTTAAATTCAAAATTTACTTAAACCGATTTCTACGCGTTTTAGCTTACCCCGGACAAACCGTAAATCCGATTGACACAAAATTTGAAATCTTACAATAATTTAACATTACGGATCCAATGAAACTGGTTTCGTCGAAATCCGAGACTGTTTGAATATTTTTACACGTCAATTAAATATTAAAATATTCAATTTCTACAATTTGACTTTTAATTCAGTTTACTATCGCTATTCTAATTCAAATAGAATTTAATACAACTTTATAAATCATTTTTATTCACATTAAATTCAAATTCTAGTTATTTACGCAATTTCAAATATTAAATTAACAATTTAATTATCCAATTAAATCCTTATATTCGAAATATAAGTTATTCATCTTATAAAATTTACTTGTGCATTTTTAAAATCAACTAAATGTATGAATTTGAAATGATTGAAATTCTGGGTCTTACATGTGGAGATCTCTATACCGAGCAACTCAGCGCAGAGACATTCGATAGGTTATCCTATCGTTTTCGAAGACATCCGGTCTTCATCACCGTCTTTAAATGCCATTCATTTCGTCGTATCACTATTCAGAATGGGTTATATGACACAAAGGTCCTCTCTTGGCTAATCTGAATAGTGAGCGCTCAATTTTAAAACATGTAGATGTATTAATCACAAAGATTCACATTCAGGGTTCGATGTGGGTTTCGGATAACCAACTGGAATCCAACTCCCTCTCGCATCGAAGTTTAAATGCCATTTTACGAGCAAAAGGGTTCTCACATACATACAGAAACAAACACAAATCACAGTTCAACACAAAGCAATTCACATCACACAGTACCACAATCACAACAGAAATATCAATCCAGTACACAACATTTGATAATAGTCAATCATTTTCAATTAAGATGAATTAATTGTGTGATTAATTAACCACATAACTATTTTTATTAATTATTTTAAATCAATGATTAATTATCATTAATTATAAATTAATTAGATCTTAATTAACTTAATTAATTATTCTTTAATTAATTATTTTAATTTATTAATTCTTAATTGTTAATTAATTAAATTTTAATTACTTTTATCAATTAACTATTCTTTAGTTAATTAATTATTAATTATAAAGTAATTACAAATCATCAATTATTTAATCATTATTTAATCATTATAAATAAATTTTTTTTTAAGTTAACACTTTGAATATTTGATTTACTTCTCAATTTTTATTAAGTAAAATTTAAAACAACTTTATTTAAAAATATAAGTTTGAAATATCTTTGAACTTCATTAATTTCAAATAATTATTTCAATACCATTTACTTCACATCCCACTTAACAAACTATCATCATTTTATAAAGAATGAATTCAGAAAATCGTTTAAACTTATGCTTTCAAAAAAATTTAAAACTGGAATTTGCTGTTTCAACGACCACCCGAAGGCTATCTCGAGTCATCCCCGAGCGAAAATGCTCCTTGCTTTCGGTTTCCTACAAATCGACCCGTATAAAAAAAATCCAACTAAAACTTGTTTAAGTTCTAAGCGACTCGGTGTGAAGCCAAAACTACTCGACCATAGCTTCGAGTCATCTCCCTAAACCCCCGAGTAGCACTTCGAGTCAAGCAGCGTCCTATCCAAAAATGAACTACTGATACAAACGAAAACGTGTGCACGCAACACACCGTCCCGGTCGTCACTGGTCGAAGCTACAACCATCGTCAAGTCGACGACTAACTCCTCTACCCATCGAGCCACCCCGAAGCGCGAACTAAAGTCTCGTTCGAAATCGAGCCTCACAACCCATAGTTCATCAAAAACAATCACCAGAAAATTGCCTCGTCCCTCCACCTCTGGCCATCAGAGGCCACAAAAACTCGATCGAAGCTTCGCCAACGTTCGACGCCATGATTGGCACCGGTGTCGAAGGTTCCGATCACCCAACGGCAATGCAGCACGACCATTTTCGACTACGAGTGTATCTGGGTTTTCAACCATAATTCGATCTTGAACCAACACAATAATGAATTACAATTTCAACTTACATTTTTCTGAGGATAACAAACCCTCAAGCTAGCCGCAACGACGATCTCGAGGTCCACAAACACATAGATCATCAGAGTTTTACAAAATCACAATTTCTGATCAAGTTACAATTTCTCACTAAAAACTGCATTAAAACTTTAGATTTAACTTTCAAAAATCATTATTTTCAATAACGATTCAGATCGTATTCCTAAAATTAAAACTAATGATATTTGAATTCTTGCCTAATTTGAATGGTGGATGTGTTTTCACATTTTCCAAGGAAAAACTAAATTTTTTTGCTTTGGTTTATTATTAAGACATAATGCATGTTAAAACAACACTTTATGTTGCTTAGATTTCAATTCTAGAAGAGAAAAGAGAGAGAGGGAGATTTGAATTTAAGCATAGGTTTACTTTGTAAACCTGAAACTTAGAAGAACAGGGATGAAGACCCTGAATATAAACATACCCAAGCAAATATACACATGCAAACTCATTTGTTCACATGCAAAAAGTTTTCAACATCATTTCAGGCACGCATACGACAACAAGTAACTGGAATTATCAAAAGTTTACTCAACTAACACAGTTTTGAACAGAAAGCTCCTGACTGTTTTAAAATAAAGATGGAAGCCTGGATATTTTTCTACTTTGATCTTGAAGTTAAATCTGCAACTTGTTAATACAAATCTTTGTTTAATCTCCGTTGTATTTTTTTACTTACTTCACCGGTAACAAACAAAGATCCAAGCTTACTTACAGTTTGAATTTAATGCAACAAAGTTGCAGCTTAAAATCTAGAAATTTATTTAATCTTTGAACTTGATTTTTTCTTTCTGCAACTGATTAATACAACTTGCTTAAATTCTTGCTTTATTACTGATTAACAAATTCAAATTCAAATTCAAATTTTAAAAGAATTTTACTTGCCTTAAATTTACTTTAGAAGAATCTAGCTCTATTTCCTGGCCAAAACTAGAGCATTGATTTCACTGAGCTATAGATTGAGATTTGATGTTAAAACTTGATTTTGAAATTACAAATTCACTTAACTATGAAGTTTAAAGTTTACCTAAGAGATTTAATTTAAAACTACTACTTGATGTTTGAGAAGATCCTCAAATTTTAAATTTTGAATCCAAGAAAATGTTGCAGCTTTTATTTCAGATTTCCTTATTTTCTTTGGTGTTGAAGTTTGAAATGCTCAAAACCTTTTTTTTACTTTTCTTTCAGAAATTTGAGAAGCTAAATAATTGAAAAGGAGAAGCTGAAAAGTTTTTATGAATTTAAGTTTTATTATTATTTTCAATCAACTATATTGAATGCCACTTGTAAAAACTAATCATGAGATTTCTACACTTGTTTATTTTCACACAATCACCCTCGCATGTTTAATTCTTATATTTTTACAAAGATAAAAGAAATTTAAGTAAATTTTGTATCAGATTCACTTTATTAATAATTAAATTCCCTTATTCATTTGTATATATACAACGTTAAAAGAAGAAATGGTTTTTTTTCCTAAAAAATTATTCATTTGTATACAATGTTAACCAATCTTTTACATTATATAAATTACACATTTATGATTTCAAATGCCAATTATTTTTCTAAAACATTTATTTTAAATTCAAATTCAAATTCCAATTCAACTTGAATTATAATCCATTATGTCTATTTATATACTCGTACATATACTTGTACAATTTAAATTCAAATTCAACATATACATTCAAGTCTACTCATATATGCCTTATATATATAATTTAAATTCAAATGATTTTTAAAACATTTATTATTTCAGTATTTTAAACTTAAAAGAAATTGGAATTTTATTCATATAAATTATCACTCATTTTATTCGTTTTGAAACTTTTCAAATTATTTCAAATTGAATTCCAAAAGTTTAAATAAATTACCAATTTAAATTGATAAATTTTGGGATGTTACAGATATCCCACTTCACAAAATTTCGCCCTCGAAATTTGAAAGAGAGAGAAAAACAAATAGAGAATATACAAATTCAGAAAGAGTAATGGAATGGCTTACCAGTTTAAGCCGAGATGTCCACTCTGCAGTTGGGATATGATTTCTGCATATTATCTTCAGTTTCCCAAGTGCAGTCCTTTGGATCGCCACTCCATTGTACTTTAACTAGTTTCACAATTTTGTTTCTCAATTGCTTTTCATCGTGATCCACAATCTTTATCGGTTCTCTTTTAACTGTTAAATTGGGAGTGATTTCGAGATCTTGTTGAGAAGCTTCTTCAATAATACTATCCGGATCGTGCACATACTTCTGAAGGTTAGAGATGTTGAACACATCATGCACGCCAGATAACCAGCTAGGCAGCTACACTCGATAGGCTAAAGAACCGATCCTCTCCAGAATAGGAAAAGGACCAATATACCATGGTGCCAACTTACCGGTCTTCCAAAACCTTAATACACCTTGCATTGGAGATACTTTGAGAAAGACAGAGTCTCCGATCTGGTATTCCAAATCCCTTCTTCTATGATCATAATAACTCTTTTGACGACTTTGAGTCGTCCTCAATTTCTTCCATATAAAATCAACTTTCTTTGTGGCTTCCTTAATCATATCCAGTCCAAGGACGAGTCTATCACCTGACTCTATCCAGCATGCAGATGATCGACATGGACGACCATATAAAGCTTCAAAAGGAGCCATCTCCATATTGGCCTGATAGCTATTGTTATATAGGAACTCGACCAGATGCAAATGGTCCTCCCAAGAACCAGCAAAATCAAGTATACAAGCATGCAATAGGTCTTCTAAGATTCGGTTAATCCTCTCAGTCTGCCCATCAGATTGTGGGTGATAAGCAGTGCTCAAATTCAGTTTTATTCCTAATGCGTCTTGAAACGCCTCCCAAAATCTACTAGTGAAGATCAAATCACGATCACTCACTATGCTGCTAGGAATACCGTGGATACGGACAATTTCTTTCACATATAACTCGGCTAAACTTGCTGCCGTGAGGGTAGATTTCACTGGCAAGAAGTGGGTTGTCTTAGTCAAACGGTCCACAATGACCCAAATTGCTTCATTTCCTTTCCGAGTACGAGGCAACCCGTCGATGAAATCCATCGATACTTAGTCCCATTTCCACTTGGGTACCTTTAAAAGCTGAAGTAAACCCGCCATTTTCTTTTGATCGCTTTTAATTTGTTGCCAAGTAGCACAACGACTCACATATATAGATATGTCCATTTTCATTGTCTTCCACCAGAAAGTTCTTTTGATATCACGATACATTTTATTGACTCCTGGATGGATACAAAGTTTGGACTTGTGGCATTCGTCCAAAACTTCACGTTTTAATTCTGGAATATCAAGGACACAGATCCTGTTCTCTAGCCTTATAATTCCTTTATCATCAATTCAAAAACTGGAATTCTCACCTCGACATATACTTCTACGAATTTCCTGAAGAAACTTGTCTTCTGTCTGCTGTCTTGCAATCTTCTTAAGAAGAGTAGGAGCGATAACAAGATATGCGAGAACAGCATGTCTTCTGCTCAAAGCATCGGCAACTACAATGGCTTTTCCAAGCATCTAAAGGATATCTAGATCATAGGATGCCAAAAATTCCAACCAACATTGTTGCCGTAGATTCAAATTTTTCTGGGTGAAGAGGTATTTCAAAGATTTATGGTCAGTGAATAATTCGAATTTTTCACCTAAAACAAAACGAGAATTCAATAAGTATATTTGTTAAGTTAAGTTAAATTCATAAATTTTTAAGAAAGCTCAAAAGGATTCTTACCCAGAAGATAATGTCGCCATATTTTCAAAGCGAAGATAACAGCTAGGAAGCTCTAAATCATGAGTTCGGTAGTTTCTTTCATGTGGACGTAATTGTCTACTCGCGTAGGCAATTACCTTGCCATTCTGCATTAATAGCGCACCCAAACCATCACCACAAGCATTGGTATAAACAGATAAACCCTGGTTCCCGTTAATAATAGCGAGAACAGGAGCAGTGGTTAATCTCTTCTTCAACTCCTGAAAAGCTTCGTCACATTTCGTAGTCCAATTGAATTTTGCATTCTTCATTGTTAGCTTAGTGAACAGACTAGCTATCTTAGAAAAGTCCTGAACAAACTTCGGATAATAACCTGCTAAATTCAATAAGCTTCGAACTTCTTTTGGGGTAGTGGGTTTCCTCCGATCAAGAATAGCGGAAATTTTGCTAGGATCCACATAAATCCCTTCTTCATTAACAATATGGATGAGAAATTTAACTTCTTTGACCCAAAAATGGATTTGAAAAATTTGGCGAATATAATATTTCTCCTTAGTATCTCCAAAATGATTCTAAGATGCTCGGCATGCTCCTCTTCGGTCTTGGAATAGACCAAAATATCGTCAATAAACACAAGCACAAATTTATCCATACTTCCCGGAACACATGGGTCATAAGATCTATGAAGTATGCTGGAGCATTGGTTAGCCCGAAAGGCATGACTAACCATTCGTAGAATATATTAGGACCCCTGAAAGCGGTCAAATGAACACAATCTTTGACGATTCATTGTTGATGGAACCCCAGGGCTAGATGCATTTCGAAAAGAAACGAGCGCCGCGCAATTGATCAAACAGATCATCAATTCTAGGTAAAGGAAATTTATTCTTGAGAGTCAGCTTATTGAGATCACGGTAATCCACACACAATCTCAAGGATCCGTCCGATTTAGCAACAAACACGACGGCTGAACCCCATTCAGAAACACTTGGACGAATTAACCCTTTATTTAGCAAATCATTGGTCTGCTTAACTAATTCAACCTTTTTCCCAGGTGCCATCCTGCGACTTGCATGAACGACGGGACGAGCATTGGGTACTAGGTCAATTATGAATTCTATTTCTCGATGTGGAGGTAAAGATTTCACTTCTTCGAACACATCTGGAAAATCACTAACAATGGGTATGGACTCCAGACTGGGTTCGGGATAGCCCAAGTTATGCATCAACCCTTCTCTTTTAGGACTAGGGTCCTCACAAGAAATCTCAATGAAACCTCCAAATTCGGTTTTGACTGAAATCAATCGATTGTTACAATCCAATTTGGCTTCGTATTTTGTTAGCCAATCCATTCCGAGTACGACTTCAAACTCATTAAAATCAAGGACAAAGAGACCGATAGGGAATTGGTAACAAGAATATGAGATAGGAACGTATCTACATCGAAGACAAAGGTTCGCGGGGCCTCCAACTGGATTCTTTACGCATATAGGCTCGTCAACAAAATCAGGTTCAAGATTTAATTCATTTATAGCTTGCTGAGAGATAAAACTATGTGTAGCGCCCGTGTCAAACAGAACTCTAGAAATTCTATCATAAATAGTGAGGTTACCTTCCAGAACTCCTTTCCCATTTTCTGCTTTGGAAGATGCAGGTTTGTCTTTGACTGTGTACACCTTGGCTGTCTGAGCTTGCTTCATGGTTGGGCAGTCTTTAACTTCGTGTCCCAATTTCTGACAATAATAACATTTCCTGCGTTTTGCTTGAACGGATTGATTGACTTGTCTCTTAGGCTTCGTGCATCTGCTCGAGTAATGGCCCTTTTCTAAGCAATTAAAGCAAGTAACATTCTCTGTCGAGCTTCCCTGATTGCTCTTCTTCTTCTCCTTACTCTGCCATGGTTTCTTGCCTCCAAATTTCATCTTCTTCCAATTTTGATTGCTCGAATTTCCTTTCTCCACCGGGGCTTCTTGCATATCAAGTGTAGCATATCTATACCCCATATCAATCAAATATGAAAAGTATTCTGGCCAGTCATCCTTTCGTGGAACTTCTTATTCATCCCACGAATGAACCTTTCATTTTTCTTTAAAGGTGTGTTCACTAACTCTGGACCGAAACGAGACAATTCATTGAATTTGTTTAGATACTCCTTGAATGATAAACTCCCTTGCTTTAAGTCCATGAATTCCTAGTACATTCGATAAAGTCCTGCTGATGGCATATAGCGCTTCTAAATACTTCTTTAAATCTCTCCCAAGTAAACTCGTCTTTTGGCTCATCTACAGTGACTGTCTCCTACCATGCTAAGGCTTCTTCTTGTAGTTGCCAAGAAGCTATAAGTCGCATCTGATCGTCTTGCAGCTTTAGCCCTTTAAAGATTCTTTCACATGATCTGATCCATGCTTGGCCCTCAACAATCGGCTCATTGCCGGTGAACGGCTTACAACCAAGCCTTGAGAAACTCTTATACAAATCAGCTAGATTAGGATGATGCTGAGTAGATAAAGCTGCATCTGCTGTTGGGGGAACTTGACTACGTGTTGTGGCATTTCCTCGCCCCCTTCTCTTCCTCCTCGTTCACTCATCCTTACTATCTGTAATTAGTAAGAAAATTATTTAGTTATTCGGACGAGATATCTTAAGGAATATCAACAGTTAAAGGAAATGGACTAAGAAAATTTGGGGTTTCGGTCTCGGTTATACTCATTCTAGGGTATATTTCACCCTATCTCTAATGAGCCATCTAATGTGTTATACTCCGTAGCAAAAGTTCTTACTCAACCTTTAGCTCTAATACCACATGTCACGTCCCGAAATCCAATGTTCGAAAATTGACATCAAATACCTCACTTGTATTCGACTGCCGAAGATTCAAACATCGAACACCAGTCGGATGGAGCTTATAACAACATCAGATGAATATAAAACAGCGCAAACAAAATGAATAACATTCATTTACATCACATATAGAACATCATCATAATATTAGAATATTTTTATACATATATCACAACTTCAAAATAGAACTTCACAATAGTACGACAAGTGATCATATTCCAAAAAGTCTTCAAGGAAATAAAGTGATAGCGAACTTCCAAAACTAAGCACCTTGAGATCCAAAAGCTTCCAAAATATCTCCAAGTCAAAAGCCTTCAAAAACCGATAGCCTCCAAACCCAAAAAACTTCAAAATCCAGCTAACACCAAAACACGGAAAACCTGCTACTAGGCTGCCCGTGTGGAAATTATGGGCACCCAGAGTTTAGAAAGGAAACAATAAACTCTAGGTCAGTCATGGGACTGGCATGAGTAAACAAATACAGTTTCTTTTAAATAAAACAAGATTTATAACAGATAATCCGGTATGCTTTTTGGAAAATGAAACTACCATAAACCCTCCCTCGACACACACAATGCAATCGCAGAATTGGAGGAGATTTCTTCTTATGATAGTCAAATATGCTTGATACGAGAAAAATTCTTTGATATTATTACTAGTGCATGGTGTAGAAAACCATTTCGAAAGTATAGTATTAATCATAGCCAGCATACAACCATTATTGTATGCCTACTATAGCTACCATCTAAATAGTGGGGCGCCACCATAAGTAACTGACAGGTTGTACAACTAAAACCATACTAGGTTCGTATTGGAAATTAGGCTTCCAACAAATGGTCAGTCTAAGGAACTTCCTACTGCCACATGGGTACGCCCCTGGAGGGACGTCCCGAGAACTTAACCAGTTCTCTGCCAACACAAGGCCGGTTTACCTCTGTAATTAGGTAACTGCTACACGACCACGCCATTCCCCGGTCGTTGTTTGCAACCTTTATCCAAGGGCCCTCTACTACAAAGCAACAACCACACAGTAAATGAGATTGCAGCAACCACATAGGTTAAGTATCTGGGCTCCATACCATGATTCCACCCTTTTCCAAAAGGGAATGACAAACCCTAAAGGGTGCGACCCTCATAACCTTGCCGCATCTTTCCTGTTTCGACCATTTTCGAGGTGTGAGGTCCAATGAGGTCTCACCCACAAAGCTACGCTTTACACGAAAGCCATGCTTTGATCATAAATGATCAACAAATGATCATCAACACACAGCGGCACTTAGCATGCAACACTACCAAATTGGGAGTATATCACTGATAACCTTCAACTACATAACCTCTGAGCTCGTACGTCTCAGAGAAGAGTGTTAAGCTAAGAGAATAAATTCTCCGCCACAAACAGATATGTATTTGAAAGAAATCTTCTTTACATCTCAAAGTGTAGTGTTAGACATACAACCATACAAGTCTGTTCCGGGTTCGAACAGAACCGAAGGCACTTCGTCCAATAAAGGAAGAAGCCTTTGCAAATTCGGGTATCCACAATCCCGATCGAACTCCCCATCACATGTGGAGATCTCTATATCGGAGCAAATCAGTGTAGAGATATTCGATAGGTTATCCTATCATTTTCGAAGACACCCGGTCTTCATCACCGTCTTCAAATGCTATTCATTTCGTCGCATCACTATTTGAAATGGGTTATATGACACAGAGGTCCTCTCCCAGCTAATCCGAATAGTGAGCACACAATTTTAAAACTTATGGATGTATCAATCACAAAGATTCACATTCAGGGTTCGATGTGGGTTTCGGATAATCAACTGGAATCCGACTCCCTCTCGCATCGAAGTTTAAATGTCGTTTTACGGGCAAAAGGGTTCTCACATACATACAGAAACAAATCACAAATCATAGTTCAGCACAAAGCAATTCACATCACACAGTATCACAATCACAACATAAATATCAATCTAGTACACAACATTTGATAATAGTCAATCATTTACAATTAAGATGAATTAATTGTGTGAATTAACCACATAATTATTTTTATTAATTATTTTAAATCAATGATTAATTATTCTTAATTATAAATTAATTAGATCTTAATTAACTTTATTAATTAATTATATTTTAATTAATTATTTTAATTTATTAATTCTTAATTGTTAATTAATTAAATTTTAATTACTTTTATTGATTAATTATTCTTTAAGTATTAAATATTAATTATAAAGTAATTACTAATCATCAATTATCTAATCATTATAAATAAATTTGTTTTTAAGTTAACACTTTGAATATTTGATTTACTTCTCAATTTTTATTAAGTTAAATTTAAAACAACTTTATTTAAAAATATAAATTTGAAATATCTTTGAACTTCATTAATTTCAAATAATTATTTCAATACCATTTACTTCACATACCACTTAACAAACTATCATCATTTTATAAAGAATGAATTCAGAAAATCATTTAAACTTATGTTTTCAAAAAGAATTAAAACTGGAATTTGCTGTTTCAACGACCACCCCGAGGCTGTTTCGAGTCATCCCCGAGCGAAAATGCTCCTTGATTCGGGTTTCCTACAAATCGACCCGTATAAAAAATTCCAACTAAAATTTGTTCAAGTTTTAAGCAACCCGGTGCGAAGCCAAAACTACTCGACCATAGGTTCGAGTCATCTCCCCTAAACCCCCGAGTAGCACTTCGAGTCAAGCAGCATCCCATCCAAAAACGAACTACTGATACAAATGAAAAACGTGTGCACGCTGCACACCATCCCGGTCGTCACTGGTCGAAGCTACGACCATCGTCAGTTCGATGACTAACTCCTCGACCCATTGAGCCATCTAGAAGTGCGAACTAACGTCTCGTTCGAAATTGATCCTCACGACCCATAGTTCATCAAAAACCATCACCATAAAATTGCCTCGTCCCTCCACCTCCGGCCATCAGAGGCCACAAAAACTCGACCGAAGCTTCATCAACGTTCGACGCCATGATTGGCACCGGTGCCGAAGGTTTCGATCATGCAACGGTAATGCAGCACGACCATTCTCGACTACGAGCGTATCTGGGATTACAAACCCTCAAGCTAGCCGTGACGACAATCTCGAGGCCCACAAACACATAAATCATCAAAATTTTACAAAATCTCAATTTCTGATCAAGTTACAATTTCTCGCTAAAAACTCTTTTAAAATTTTAGATTTAACTTTCAAAAATCATTATTTTCAATAACGATTTAGATTGTATTCCTGAAATTAAAATTAATGATATTTGAATTCTTGCCTAATTTGAATGGTGGCTGTGTTTTCACATTTTCCAGGGAAATACTAAATTGTTTTGCTTTGGTTTATTATTAAGACATAATGCATGTTAAAACAACACTTTATGTTGCTTAGATTTCAATTCTAGAAGAGAATAGAGAGAGGGAGATTTGAATTTATGCACAGGTTTACTTTGTAAACCTGAAACTCAGAAGAACACGGATGAAGACCCTGAATATAAACATACCCAAGCAAATATACACATGCACGCTCATTTGTTCACATGAAAAAGTTTTCAACATCATTTCAGGCACGCATACGACAACAAGTAACTGGATTTATCAAAAGTTTACTCACCTGACATAGTTTTGAACAGAAAGCTCCTGACTGATTTTAAATAAAGATGGAAGCCTGGGTATTTTTCTACTTTGATCTTGAAGTTAAATATGCAACTTGTTAATAAAAATCTTTGCTTAATCTCCGTTGTATTTGTTTACTTACTTCATCAATAACAAACAAAGATCCAAGCTTACTTACAGTTTGAATTTAATGCAACAGAGAATATGGTCTGTAGCTTGAAATCTAGAAATTTATTTAGTCTTTGAACTTGATTTTTTCTTTCTACAACTGATTAATACAACTTGCTTAAATTCTTACTTTATTACTGATTAACAAATTCAAATTCAAATTTTAAAAGAATTTTACTTGCCTTAAATTTACTTTAGAAGAATCTAGCTCTGTTTCCTAGCCAAAACTGGAGCATTGATTTCACTGAGCTGCAGATTGAGATTTGATGTTAAAACTTGATTTTGAAATTACAAATTCAATTAACTATGAAGTTTAAAGTTTAC
This sequence comes from Allium cepa, assembly GCA_030765085.1. Classification (NCBI taxonomy): domain Eukaryota; kingdom Viridiplantae; phylum Streptophyta; class Magnoliopsida; order Asparagales; family Amaryllidaceae; genus Allium; species Allium cepa. The sequence continues at coordinate 863,647,953 of CM060943.1, read as the reverse complement.
CTGAGAGATGGAATTTAAAACTACTACTTGATGTTTGAGAAGATCCTTGGATTTTAAATTTTGAATCTAAGAAAATGTTGCGGCTTTTTTTTCAGATATACTTATTTTCTTTGGTGTTGAAGTTTGTAATGCTCAAGATTTTTTTTTTTTACTTTTCTTCAGAAATTTGAGAAGTTAAATAATTGAAAAAGAGAAGCTGAAATTTTTTTATGAATTTAAGTTTTATTATTTTTTCAATCAACTATATTGAATGCCACTTGTAAAAACCAATCATGAGATCTCTACACTTGTTTATTTTCACACCATCACCCTCATGCATGTCGAACACTTGTATTTTTACAAAGATAAAAGAAATTTAAGTAAATTTTGTATCAAATTCACTTTACTAATAATTACATTCCCTTATTCATTTGTATATATACAATGTTGAAAGAAGAAATGCTTTTTTTCCTAAAACATTATTCATTTGTATACAATGTTAACCAATCGTTTACATTATATAAATTAACCATTTATGATTTTCTACTACGAGTGTATCTGGGATTACAAACCCTCAAGCTAGCCGCGACGACGATCTCGAGGCCCACAAACACATAGATCATCAGAATTTTACAAAATCTCAATTTCTGATCAAGTTACAATTTCTCACTAAAAACTGTATTAAAAATTTAGATTTAACTTTCAAAAATCATTATTTTCAATAACGATTCAAATCGTATTCCTGAAATTAAAATTAATGATATTTGAATTCTTGCTTGATTTGAATGGTGGCTGTGTTTTCACATTTTCCAGGAAATACTAAATGTTTTTGCTTTGGTTTATTATTAAGACATAATGCATGTTAATACAACACTTTATGTTGCTTATATTTCAATTCTAGAAGAGAATAGAGAGAGAGGGAGATTTGAATTTAAGCACAGGTTTACTTTGTAAACCTGAAACTCAGAAGAACAGGGATGAAGACCTTGAATATAAACATACCCAAGAAAATATACACATGCACACTCATTTGTTCACATGCAAATGTTTTCAACATCATTTCAAGCACGCATACGACAACAAGTAACTGGATTTATCAAAAGTTTACTCACCTGACACAGTTTTGAACAGAAAGCTCCTGGCTATTTTAAAATAAAGATGGAACCCTAGATATTTTTCTACTTTGATCTTGAAGATAAATCTGCAACTTGTTAATACAAATCTTTGCTTAATCTCCGTTGTATTTGTTTACTTACTTCATCAATAACAAACAAAGATCCAAGCTTACTTACAGTTTGAATTTAATGCAACGGAGTATATGGTCTGTAGCTTGAAATCTAGAAATTTATTTAGTCTTTGAACTTGATTTTTTCTTTCTACAACTGATTAATACAACTTGCTTAAATTCTTACTTTATTACTGATTAACAAATTCAAATTCAAATTTTAAAAGAATTTTACTTGCCTTAAATTTACTTTAGAAGAATCTAGCTCTGTTTCCTGGCCAAAACTGGAGCATTGATTTCACTGAGCTGCAGATTGAGATTTGATGTTAAAACTTGATTTTGAAATTACAAATTCACTTAACTATGAAGTTTAAAGTTTACCTGAGAGATGGAATTAAAAACTACTACTTGATGTTTGAGAAGATCCTCGGATTTTAAATTTTGAATCCGAGAAAATGTTGCAGCCTTTTTTTTCAGATTTCCTTATTTTCTTTGGTGCTGAAGTTTGTAATGTTCAAGATTTTTTTTTGTACTTTTCTTTAAGAAATTTGAGAAGCTAAATAATTGAAAAAGAGAAGTTGAAAAGTTTTGATGAATTTAAGTTTTATTATTTTTTTCAATCAACTATATTGAATGCCACTTGTAAAAACCAATCATGAGATCTCTACACTTGTTTATTCTCACACCATCACCCTCATGAATGTTTAACACTTATATTTTTACAAAAGATAAAAGAAATTTAAGTAAATTTTGTATCAAATTCACTTTATTAATAATTACATTCCCTTATTCATTTGTATATATAGAATGTTAAAAGAAGAAATGGTTTTTTTTCCTAAAACATTATTCATTTGTATACAATGTTAACCGATCGTTTACATTATATAAATTAACCATTTGTGATTTCAAATGCAAATTATTTTTCTAAAACATTTATTTTAAATTTGAATTCAAATTACAATTCAACTTGAATTATAATCCATTTATGTCTATTTATATACTCACACATATACTTGTACAATTTAAATTCAAATTCAACATATACATTCAAGTATATTCATATATGACTTATATATATATAATTTAAATTCAAATGATTTTTAAAACATTTATTATTTCAAAATTTTAAACTAAAAAGAAATTGGAATTTTATTCATATAAATTATCACTCATTTTATTCATTTTGAAAATTTTCAAATTATTTTCAAATTGAATTCCAAAAGTTTAAATAAATTACCAGTTTAAATTGATAAATTTTAGGATGTTACATAAGTCTTAGGTTAATTCACAAAGTTTGAATATTATAAATTAATTTAAAACTTTTAAATTAAATAACCACATAATTTAATAAAAAAAAACTAAAATGCAATTTTCGTTTCTGGCCTCAAGTGCCAACTTTGGTTGTCCGTAACTTTCATCTCCAGCAACGAAATGCTGCAGGATCTTTTTTTGAGTTAAGGTTATGTGTTGAACTTTTTTTATGGAAAATTTGATCGAAAAATAAGGTCATTTGAGCGTTCAAATCATTGCTGCAAAATGAAGAAAACACAGTTTTTCTGCCTGTAGAAATTGTGTTTTCTGAGTTGCTGCAAACATGGCCGGAGTCCATGTTTGAGATACCATAACTTTTTCATTTCTTACTTGAATTCATCGATTCTTTTTTTGTTTGAAAGATGAAGTTACCTACTATATGCGTACCAAATTTCAGTTCATTTTGACAAATATAGCTTATAGAAATATGCTGCTGAACTTTGGGTCGGAGCATGTTTTTGCCCAGATTTTCACTATGAAAACACTGTCTGGGTTCAATTTTGAGACATCATAACTTTGTCATATTTTATCCAAATTGCATGATTCTTTTTTGTTTGGAAGCTAATGTTTTCTACTACAAACACAAAAAATTATGAGCTCAACCCGATGCCATTTAGTACTCTAATTTATGTCTGGAAATTGAACACAGAGCGGATTTTTAAGCCTGGGCACATCCTTGTTCAACTGTTACAAACATGGTCTGAGTCCATGTTTGTGACAGCATAACTTTTCCATTTTCTTTTAAAATTCATTGATTATCTTTTTGTTTGAAAGATGAATTTTTGTACTTTATGCACACTAGTTTTCATTTGAATGAAAGATCGTTCGGCCACCTGTTTTATGTCCGAAAGTTGAACCCAGAGAAGATTTCAGAACTGGGTATTATTTTGGCCAAATGTTTTTATGTCATTTTTCCGTCCGATTTTTGACATTTACTCATATTTTTGTGATATTTCTAAAGTATTTTAAGGGATATGATGCCTTTCAATAGGTCAGCCCAGTTTTGATGAATTTTGAATTCAAATTTTAAATTATTTGAATTTAATTTGAATTCAAATTTGAATTTCGGGTTGAGTGGAATTTTGCTTGTTTTTGGTCGTTTTCGAGCACGGTTTTCTCCAATTCTTTTTGAAATGATTTTTAAAATTTAGAGGATTTAAAAATAATTATTATATAATATTTTGAAGTATTTTCCAGTATAAAACCTATTTATTCCTTATAATAAGGGAAATTTTCAAATATGGTTTCCAAATGGTTTTCGAAATCAGTTTTAAAAGCTTATTTTCAAGGTAAATTATTTTCTATAAAAATTGCACATTTTTGCACTATCGAGCGAATGAGAAGGAGAGTTAAACATTTGGGTAAAACGCATAGTATGGGATACGTGCGTTTATCCTTTCGGTTAATTCCTAACTTGTCCATTTGATCGTTTTGGCCTACGGGTCTGGTTTACCGATGAGATGAGGTAAACTTTGTACTGCTTTAAGTGTGGAATTGACTAATGGTTAGTAAACCTTTAGTGTGAACGTGTGGCATGGGACACACGTTAACACTTTTTGGGTTCCTTTCTGAGATTTTGTGACACATGTTGCCAGCTAGTGGTGTCCAGTACTGGGCCTTCAGACATTCGCCACTACGGTTCGTTGCCTTCGGGTTTGTGCCTTCGGGTTTATGCCTTCGGGTTTGTGCCTTCGGGTTTGTTGCCATAAGGTTTGTTGCCCTATAGTATTGCTTTTGGAGTTGGTCCTTCGTCACCGCTCGAGAGATACTTAGGTTTGTCACCTTCGGGCTTGTGGATCCTTGTTTATACAGTACTAAGCACGTGCATCTTGCGTTTCATTGATATTTATATTTCCCTAGAGTATCACCTTTCGGAGTAGGTCTTTTGAACCACTCGATACATAGCGATTACCTTGTGGAAACTTGTGTTACCTTTATTAGTATTTCTTATTTGCCTTTTTGGCTTGATTTGGGATATTCGTATCTTTTTTTATTTGAGTTGCCGATGATATGAGGCTTGTTACGTTTCATCGTTTGTTAGATGATTGAATTATCTCTTTTAGACATATTTGTGATACTTTATGACCTTGCATTTTCATCATCATTTAGCTTACCTAATTGATTTGTTTAGTTAGACTGACCCGTGTATTTTATACTCGGGTCAGACCGAGGTGTTTCAAGTTAGGTACATTTGGGCTTAGCCTATTCTGCTTCCGCATGGAGTAGTCTACTTGCTCCTTTTGTTATAGCTTTTTATGTAGTCCTTTTTGGTTGTAACTCTGATATGTTATTCTTTTGACTCGCCTATATATTATGGTTGCTACACCACTTGACATGTATCATTTTGTATACCCTATGATGTATCTGTATATGTGTATATGAATGTGATGATCTACTGTTCTGTGATGTGTTTTACATTTAAGTTGTTATATTTTGTTCTGTTAGATCTTATAGCCATTATAGTTCTGTACTAAATATCTATTGGATAAGTCGATCCACCTGAAAAAAATATGCGACATTTATCGACGTATTCAGTAGATAGTTAAGACAAGGCTATAGATGGTCGCTCCTATACAGCTCTATTCTCCGTATTAGCAGACGATATTACCTTATAAAACTCTTTGCTAATATGGGTCTCGGAGTGGGGCGTTACAGTTATTTAGAATTATTTTAAATTAAAAATGTAATTAATTAATTTTATATAGGTTCTACAATATAAATTTAAACTTACTTAAATATAATAAATAATATAAATGGTATATTTATAAATTAAACAAAATTTTAATTAATAAAAGGAAATACACATGAGTATATATATAAGTAATTTATAAAAGTCATAATTGTAAGTATATGTATAAATAAAACGGAAGGTAAATAACTAGATATAAAAGATATATGATATCATGAGTTGTTATTTATATACTCATCTTCCTTGAATAGTCAATTATACTCTATAAAATTATTTTTATATTATGAATTTAATAATAATAATGTTCTCCAGCATTTATAAAATAAATTGAGTATCTTACATATTTTTGTTGAGCAACCTTAAGTCATATAACATATAAGGTGATGATTACATTTTTTGTAGATATGCAGGAATGTTTTTATAACTTTATTGAGCAACCTTAAGGGTTACCTAAACTCCTCTTAGGATTTCACGAAATGTTTGGGTCTAGACACTTCATATTTTATTGAGCAAATCAAGGTCACGAAGATGATTAAAAACATAGTTCAAAGTAGGGGTAGGAGTTATATACAAGATATAACTAGTAAAGAATAACTTGTCGTTTATGGGGACTACGATTTGTTAAGCAACCTCAAGTTTGTAGTAACACTATAACAAATTCTAATACCCACTGGAGTAATTTATGAATTTCCATATCCTTTTTGGGTTTTTAAGTGATCTAAAATTCAATGGAAGCCTTATTAGATAAATATAATAAACCATTCTAATTTTATAACAACATATACAATTGTATCTAATTTACTTTAATGAATTTGCATAGACAAATAGCTAGCATGAAGCAATTCTTCAAAAAGATCACAGTAACGGGAACTAACTAAAAGATTGGCTAAAAGTTGCATTGACTTATGAAAAGCTATGGTACGTTATTGTAGATGAACCTATACCTAAACCTACTAAGGACTCCATACTCGACGAGGTTAAGTCTTACAAAAATTGGTAAATTAGAAGAAGTGTTTTTTGAGATAAAAATCATATATTGAGTTATAAATTTGAAGTGAACTAATTAGATAATTAATTAGTTTAATGAATGTAAAGATGGAATTTAACTTGGTTAAGTTAAAATTGGATTGTGGATTAAAAATGGACATTGAAAATAGAACTTGGGTTGTAAATAAAAAATTCGGCTTAGATGGTAAGCAAATTAATAATAATTGGAAATATTGTCGAATAAAATAAAATTGAACTGAAATAGAAATGGCTTGGGTTATAAATAAAATTCAATTTAAGTGAAAATAAATTGAATATGGCTGTGGGAGTTGTTTAAATAAATTCGAGCTTGGAATTAAAATTGAAGTGAATAAAATGAATGAACAAATTAATAAATTAGTAAATGAAATGGAAGTTGGCTGAAAAGAAAATAAACATAAGTTATAAGGCAGTAATATAATAAAATAACGGATTAACTTAAATTAATATTTAAATGGAAATTTGGCTCGAATAAATTGTGAAATGATTATTTAATGAAGTGGTATGGAATGATTCCGAGTTTAATAAAATGGATTTGAATATAATAAATGTGGGTATTAGTGAGATGTAAGTAAATTGACTGAGAATTAAATTTGAAATGGAATAAAATTAAATATCAATTGGTTAGAATCAATGTAAAATAGTTATAAATCGAAATGATTATTCTATTAAATGAATATCGTCGAATTTGCATAGAAAAATTTGACGTTTGGCGTAAACGAAAGTAAATAAAATTCTATAAATAAATAGAATGTGAATAAATTTATTTTTAATCAATTTGGAATGGATATGAGTTAGTTTGATATAAATATGAATTGAATGCAAGAAAATTTGGTTGTAAATCATTTGAATTGGATAAATGATATATGGATCGACTGGAAGTAATTAAACTATTGTAACCTCATAATTGCTTATAAATATATGTTAGCAGGCATTGTTACGAAATCTATGTGTTTTAACCATTTAAATGAATGAAATGTTACTGAATTTCATGTTTTGGTGCTTACGTGTTAAGTTGAGTAAGTACATATATAGGGGGGCTATTCGGCTAGATTTGGGTTGCGAAATTGCTTTTGAAGTAAATGCTTGCTAAATAATGCTTAAAAATGTATGTTTTCGGATTAAATATCACAATATATATACACACATACACACATATATACATATATATATATTGTTTCTGACTGTGTGGATTGATGTATATATATTTATCTCTCTTGTCATATTGCAAAAGGTCCTTTGCACAAAGAAGACCGTGCCAAAAAAATTTGAAAATTTAGGGTGTTAGAATTTTTTTTGTTAACGACAATTTGATTTCAAATTGCAATTGAAATAAAGGGTTTTGGAATTAGAATTGAAAACTAATTGTTTTGGTAAAGACTAAGAGATTTGAAAAGTGAATATCGACTTTTCACTAAATGGGTTTTGAAAAACTTAATGGGTTCGGAGCATTTTCCTACCTTAGCAATTTCAGAGACGAAATATTTTAAGAGGGACGAATGTAACGATCCGGATTTTCGTTGTTCGATTTTTAATATTTCAATGGTTTAAATATTAGATTTGGGATTAGGATTTAGTTAATAGGATTTTAAAGCTGAGCAACCTTAAGGCATATAACATATAAGGTGATGATTACATTTTTTGTAGATATGCAGGAATGTTTTTATAATTTTATTGAGCAACCTCAAGGGTTACCTAAACTCCTCTTAGGATTTCACGAAATGTTTGGGTCTAGGCACTTCATGTTTTATTGAGCAAATCAAGGTCACGAAGATGATTAAAAACATAGTTAAAAGTAGGGGTAGGAGTTATATACAAGATATAATTAGTAAAGAGTAACTTGTCGTTTATGGGGACTACAATTTATTAAGCAACCTCAAGTTTGTAGTAACACTATAACAGATTCTAATACCCATTGGAGTAATTTATGAATTTCCATATCCTTTTTGGGTTTTTAAGTGATCTAAAATTCAGTGGAAGCCTTACTAGATAAATATAATAAACCATTCCAATTTGTACAACAATATATACAATTGTATCTAATTTACTTTAATGAATTTGCATAGACAAATAGCTAGCATGAAGCAATTCTTCGAAAAGATCACAGTAACGGGAACTAACTAAAAGATTGGCTAAAAATTACATTGACTTATGAAAAGCTATGGTACGTTATTGTAGATGAACCTATACCTAAACCTACTAAGGACTCCATACTCGATGAAGTTAAGTCTTACAAAAATTGGTAAATGGACCGCAAACTAGCTCATTACATGTTCTCTACAATGAGAATCGATCTCCAACGATAGCACGAGAAAATGAATGTTCGTGAAATATTCGCTCACCTGCATAACTTGTACGGTGAACGGTATCTACCGCGGGGTATAAGTTTTTGTGGAAATTATTTCACACGAGAATGAGCAAGGGTTCACTAGTCCAAGGTTACGTACTCAATATGACTAGGTGGATTGAGCTCTTAGCTTGGCTAGACATTACTCTAGACTCTGGGCTACATACTAATTTGATTATAGTTTCACTTACTCCATAATTCAACCCATGCATATTGAATTTCAATATGAATCCACTGAAGAGTACTGTCCTTGTGCTCTTTAATATGTTAAGGATCAGTAAGAGTGCTTTCATGAAAAAGCCTAGTACAGTGCTTGTAGTCAAGAATGGCTCTTCATTAAAAGTGGGATGAAGAGAAAGTGCAAGTCGGAGGGAGACAATGGTAAGGGAAAGGTCAGGAGAAAGGTAATTTTCACTTTTGCTCAAAGAAAGAACACTAAAAAAGGAACCGTCCAGAGTACTCTCATTATGACCGGCTATAGATCGGACCGTTTATGGGTCAATAATTCTCAAAGCCGTTAGCTAATTAATTGTATTTAAATCGTATTTGAATATATATATATATATATATATGCATATGTCGATATCATATGTCGATACATACATATATAACTTTTATACGCACACATGTAAAATAATAAATAAATAACACTATCTAATACCCTAAGTCACACAACATATAAAATGATCAATAAAAAACAATATTAAGGTTTTAAAAAAATACCATGTACTGTTTTGGACAATCTTTGTCTTGTATTGAAACCAATATCTTCTGTCTCACGGGTTTAGATGGTCATTCACCATCTAATACAATGATAGTTTTTTTTTTCCGAAGGTGGATGTCGCTCCTATTTTGTAGATTCTTTCAACGTTTCAATCATATCCATGCTATTATTCTTTGCAATAGTATGGATATGATCAAAAATTAGTAGAACCTTCAAGTGTTGGTTTGAAAGAAAATTCCCTTGTTTGGAGAAAAGCTGTAAAGATCCGGATTTTTCGTTGTTCGATTTTGAATATTTAAATGGCTTAAATATAGGATTTTGGATTAGAATTTAGTTAGTAGGATTTCAAAACTGAAAATTTAAGCGATTTCGGAATTTTCGAAATCATCGATTTAATCGACGCGTAAAAAAACGACCTGGGGCACAATCTCGGAATTTGACAAAACTAGTTCAATTAGATTCGTAATATTGTACTATTACCATATTTCAAATTCCGTAGCATTTGGAGTTATCGTTTGACCGTACGGGATAGAAACTCGCTAAAATTAATATCGAAATTTAATATAATAATTGGGTCCAAAAAGTTATTTTCTCCATACAATTGAATTAGGACGTGAAACCTTTTCCATTGCGTTCGCAATAGGGATATAATGACTAACGGCATGCCTCGATAGGGATTCGGGATTTTAAAATGCCATTAACAAGATATTTTGGAAATTTTATAATATAATAAATTAGATGGTCAAAACCGGTCAAAACATTTCAACCGTGCTCGAGAAGCTTTGCTCGGTTAAATCATATAGGCCTCTCTTCTTCTTCCTTCAAAAGCAACCCGTTCGATCCTCTAAAAAACCGATAGAACAAAATGAATTGATTTTTATAAGAAAAGAAAAGAAGAAGGGATCGTACGAATCACGATTGCGATAGAGGGAGCAAATCGCGCCGATCAGGAGGGAGAGGCGATCATATACGATCGAAGTGATTCCAGGAAGCACTAGTTCACGATTGTTTCCAGGCCTCGCGGCTTGATTCCAGGGGGAAAAGCGATGCTTGTAGCATGAGGGGACGAGCGTGTGAGGTTGCGGCTGCATTTGGAGGGGTATGGCACATGTACGGCCGAGGTGGGGCTTCCTATCGCGTTCGAGAAGAAGCACGCACGCCTGTGTGAATGGGGTCGGGAAGATGAAGCTCAGAAGGAGGAAGACTGCAGCGGTATCGATTTGAGTTTTCGTGCATCGGAGGCGGGTTGTTCGAGCAGGTGAAGCTTGGTATTGGAACACGTGAGCACGGTGGAAGAAGAAGCAACGACCTTGATTGCTCAGCTTGTTTTTCTTTTGAGAGTAATTAACTATGATGATTTAATTAATTCAAATAATTATATTATTGAAGTCGAATTCTTATTAATTTAATTACTTGTTACACAAGGTTCAAAATGAATATAAAAAGTCAAGTTTGGTTCATAGAGAGAATAAATTTGAAATTGGAACGGATTGCAAAAAAAATAAGGTGAGAAAAATTATCACTAATTTGGATTATCAGATTAATTTTAAAAATAGTTAGAATTAATTATTGAATGCCTATTTGATTTAATAATTATCCGATGAAGGATATATATATATATATATATATATATATATATTATATATATTATATATGTTAATATTTGGAGTGATATTCCCGCACATTATAACCGATGAGACCCTATGTGCCCCGCATAATAGCAAATGACCCTATATACCGCGATATCTCCTCGAAGTGGGATTGGTATTTTTGTTATTGACTAACATTTGTGGATGCAGGAAAACGAGTTAGAGGGATCCAACCGAATTCCTCAAAAATGTTGATTTATTTTCACACACACATATATATATAATATGTTGTGCTAGAACAATCCATTTTAGATTATTGTTGTGATTGAATAATTGGATGCCATGGTAGCACCGGCCTTAATTTTGGTATTTTAAAATACTATAAATATTATTTTGAAAATTGAGGGATTATAAGGAAATTTTGAATATAAAATATTTATATCGAAAATTAGACTTTTTCAAAAGAAGTAGATTTGGAGAAAAAATATAATTTGATTTTGAGTTGTACTCAACTATTCAAGAAAAATATATTATAATAGGGATTTAAAAAATAATTTAAATAGGGGATTTTGAATAAGGAACTTTAAATTGATATTCTAAAAAAATATAGAAAGGAGTTGAAATTGATATTTAAAATGGATTTGAAAAATAAGGGGAATATATTAGGAAATGGGTTGATAAATGAACTTTTACAAACGAGATGGTTTTATAAATAAGTAAAACTCAAAGGAGTTAATAAATTTATAAACGACGTTTATAAATAAGGAAAATGATGGCCACTTGATAAATTGGAAATATAAATTTATGATGATAATTTATTTCGAGTTATGGAAAACGTTTGGGAAAGAAATAATGGAATCTATTTTTGAACATGAGATTGGTGATAAAATCGACATGGATTTATAAATTGAAATTGGTAATATTGGATTTTTAAATTAGATTTTTGTCGAGAAATTAAAAATTGTTTTGAATGGGATTTAATTGCTACACTTTATAACTTAAACCACTATTTGGATTTAGAATATTCTGAAAGGTTGGTTATTCTAATATTTAATATTCATTGAAATAAAATTTTAACTTTATTAACGGCTTTGTAAATTAATGAATTATTTAAAAATGATTGAAAAAGAATTATCGATGTTATTTGAAAGGTTTGATATTTTAAACTTACTTAAACATATTTTAAAAATAAACCATTATCCTTTAAAAATACTTATTTTGTACATGTAGTTTTAAAAAGATTGAAATGTATTTATAAAGCCTCTCGAGATTGCGAACGAAGTTATTTAATGGATATAATTTTATAAAGGGGAAGTCTTATAACAAAATTCTTGGAACTTAAGGGAGGTTTTGAAATATTAGGGATAAGAAATTCGGGTGGAATCTGAAGCTATAAAGAAGTTATAAACAGATGGAAGAGATTATAAGTAGATATGATCAATTTTGAAAAGGAAAAAGGAATTAATGAAATGTCCGAAGACTTATAAGATAAGTCACGAAACATTCTCTTAAGTATTGATATTTGAAAGGATTTTTGGGAAAATAAGACTTATAATATTTTCCTAAGTATAGAAAATGGAAATTTGGGAATATTTCTAAGTGTTGAGATGTTTGGAAGTATCCTGTTACGGACTTGAGCATTTGAAAATTTGTTTTCAAATGTTGGAAGGGATTGATATATCTTTTAAAGATATTTTGAAAAGAAATATTTTGGGAAAATTTATAATAAGGCCTAGTGACTGCTTATGGATGTTTTATTGATAGTTAAATAACCGATTATTAATATTGATCAATCTTGTTAACCGTTTCGAAGAGATCGGGATCAGATTTAATTATCCAAAAACCACTTCGATCCGTTTTGAACGTAACGAATGAATACCATGAGGATGATGAAGATGGTGATTCGGTTTGTCCAGACCCAGAGCAACTTGTATGGACGAATGCTATCAGAACATCATCATTGGATGACGATGAGCATTCTAAGTAAGATTTGTTTCTTGAAAGGTAATGTTTAGCCTCAAGCCTCAACAACCGGGTGAAAATACAGTGTGGATCGTGCTATATGGAATTATATTACACTAGTGCGGAAATAAACTAAGTTACTATAGCAATATGAATAAGTAAAATAAAATAAGCACACCAGGAACTTTTATATTCGTTCAAACTTCCCGTTCTACGTCCAGTCCCAGACTCCTTCTGCAATTTCAACTACAACAACCCTCACTTAACCCAAAGGAACAGGTTTACACTGCCTGAGCAACCGAATAGGACTTCACCCGCCCAAGCAACCAAATAGGACATCAACTGCCTGAGCAACCGAACATGACTTCTTTACAAAAATCAAATGTATCTGACTGTAGCGTGTTTTTAAATAACACTGATAAGTCAATTAAGTAAAATCTTCCTATAATCTTCTCCTCTATGATATATATACACACACATATACATATATATATATATGAATACGTGAAGAATAAGAAAGTAATAGAATGAATTTGTATGAAATTAAATGCACAAGAGTATTAAAATCAAAGAATATGAGAGTAGAGTAAGAATAGATTGAATTCATGTTATGAAAACATGATTCTAATGTGTTTATATAAATTATAAGTAGGTGCGTTTGTTCGTGAAGAGTTATCATGAAGAGATATGGTCATATCTATTGAAATGAAGGACGCATCTCTTCATGAAAGGAAGTGCCTATTTGAAAATATAGCCGTTGTAGATATTCAGACTTCTGAATTGAATAATTCAGACTTCTGAATTTGCACTAAACAATATTCAAACTTCTGAATTGAATAATTCAGACTTCTGAATTAAGTTGAACCACAAACAGCAAGGAAATAGGCTATTTCTGGCCTTATTAAGACATATGACTATTTTCATTCAGACGTCTAAATATTATGGAACCACAATTTTGTTTCAGCATTCAGACATCTGAATGAAGTATTTCAGACGTCTGAATTTAGCCTGTAACTAAGTTACTGTAGCAATATGAATAAGTAAAATAAAATAAGCACACCAGGAATTTTTATACTGGTTCGAACTTTCCGTTCTACGTCCAGTCTCAGACTCCTTCTGGAATTTCAACTACAACAACCCTCACTTAACCCGGAGGAATAGGTTTACACTGCCTGAGAAACCGAACAGGACTTCACCCGCCTAAGCAATCGAATGGGACTTCAACTGCCTAAGCAACCGAATAGGACTTCTTTACAAAAATCAAATGTATCTGAATGTAGCGTGTTCTTAAATAACACTGATAAGTCAATTAAGTACAATCTTCCTATAATCTTCTCCTCTATGATATATATATGAATACGTAAAGAATAATGAAATAATAGAATGAATTTGTATGAAATTGAATGCACGAGAGTATTAAAATCAAAGAATACGAGAGTAGAGTAAGAATAGATTGAATTCATGTTATGAAAACATGATTCTAATGTGTTTCTATAGATTATAAATAGGTGCATTTATTCGTGAAGATTTATCATGAAGAGATATGGTCATATCTATTGAAATGAAGGACGTATCTCTTCATGAAAGGAAGTGCCAATTTGAAAATATAGCCGTTGTTCATATTCAGACTTCTGAATTGAATAATTCAGACTTCTGAATTAAGTTGAAACGCAAACACCAAGGAAGTAGGCTATTTCTGGCCTTATTCAGATGAGTGAATATTTACATTCAAATGTCTAAATATTATGGAACCATAATTTTGTTTCAGCATTCAGACGTCTGAACGAAGTATTTCAGACGTCTGAATTTAGCCTGTAATAAAAAGTATCATAGCTCATTTGGTTGGAGCACTTGCCCTCTAAACAAGAGACCCGTGTTTGAGTCCTGCTCCATGCAATTTTTGAAAACTTGATTTTTCATTTAAAATATGAATGTATATATGTGTATACCCTTTGGAGAAGATTTTAACATTTGTAAACTCTAGACACGACACTATATGACTACTAAAACTTTGTTTATCACCTTCGTCTTGTCTTTGTCGTGTATATCTCTTCTTGTATCTTCATATATATGCTTTCATCCTTTTTTGTACTGTATATCTTCATTTTTCACGTATTTGATTATCTCTTTTTGATGCTCATGTACCTGCAAATTAGCTTAAAGATTCTTTGACATAATTGTACAGTTGTTGTCATTAAAATCCAACAATTGAGGTTCTAACATTCTCCCCCTTTTTGATGATGACAACTATACAATTAAAAATATAAATTCATTCTATATATAAAAATATACTAATATGTTTAAAGCTGCCCCTAAGTGTAACATCTCCCCCTAAGTATAATATCTCCCTCTATCAATTTGCATATGAATTTCTCCCCCTTTGTCATTACGAAAAAGAATGAGGGAATATAGTAAACGATATAAAATATCTTGAGAATAGTACGATAAACTCAATATTAATTATGGAGAAAAAATAAAATAGATTTACCATAATTGCAGAAGTCCATATTTCATTGTAAGAACGTAATTCTATTAAACGTATGGATCATTCTTTAAAATTCCAAAATCTATCATTTTCCTTTTGTTTCTCCGAGTACCTGCAACAAATAATAATCATTTTCGGTACCCACTTACTATGTTAGGGTCCGAAGGGTTAGGTCTTTGGAAACCATACCCATTTGGGTGTGATTTAACCTTTATAAATATAATTTTCATTACAAATCACATTCTTATAATAGTTGCTAATATAAAGTTGTTTATCATGATCAATCATATTAGCTAGAATCCATATCTTAATACTATTAGTCATTAGCTTAGTACTTGAAGAATAATTTATAAACAAAGTACTATTATGACTATAACTAGTTTTAAAACTATTTTGGTCACTAGTACTAGCACTAAAATTAGTATACAAGAATGCATATCTAGTACTATTTTTACTTTTAGCTTATTTATAGCCTAAACCGCTTTTATCATTGTGAGCTTTTGGATTCTTAACATAACCTAATCCCTTCTTATTTGAAGTAGGTTGAGAATTTTCAATAATCCTGAATAAATTTTCTCTCCCTTTATTAAAATTGGAAATATTTTTAGTAATGTCATCAAGCTTAGTTTTGAGACTAGTGTTATCTAACTCAACAATTGTAATTTTCGTTTTTAACTCATGATTCTCAGAAGCTAGAGCATTATTATTTTCTTTTTGAGCTTCTATTTCTTGACTTAATAGAGCGAGTTGAGAATTGTTAAAGAGAGAATCTTGTTCTCAAGTTCTTCTTCTAATATTTTCTTCTCGTCTTTAAGCATATCTCTTTCGAATTCTGCTTTCTTCTGATTTTCTAGAGCTTCCTTATATTTTCTTTTGAGACTTTTTAAAGTGTCTAAAAGTTTTGAATTTATTTCTATCATATTATCAAAATTTAGATCACTAACCTCATTATCTTTTACCATGAAGTATTTGTTTGTTTGCTCCGTAGATTTTTCTTTATTGCTCTTCCTCTTCTTATTGCCTTGACTAGATCTCTTTATGTCCATTTATTCTAGAATGTTGTTACGATCTCTAGAATACCAAGCTCTGACACGAAATGAAGATACAGTGTGGATCATGCTATATGGAATTATATTATACTAGTGCGGAAATAAACTAAGTTACTATAGCAATATGAATAAGTAAAATAAAATAAGCACACCAGGAACTTTTATACTGGTTCGAACTTTCCGTTCTACGTCCATTCCCAGACTCCTTCTGGAATTTCAACTACAACAACCCTCACTTAACCTGGAGGAACAGGTTTATACTACCTGAGCAACCGAACAGGACTTCACCCGCCTAAGCAACCGAATATGACTTCAACTGCCTGAGAAGCCAAACATGACTTCTTTACAAAAATCAAATGTATCTGACTGTAGCGTGTTCTTAAATAACATTGATAAGTCAATTAAGTAAAATCTTCCTATAATCTTCTCCTCTATGATATACATATACATATACATATACATATACATATATATATATATATGAATATGTGAAGAATAAGAAAGTAATAGAATGAATTTGTATGAAATTGAATGCACAAGAGTATTAAAATCAAAGAATATGAGAGTAGAGTAAGAATAGATTGAATTCATGTTATGAAAACATGATTCTAATGTGTTTATATAGATTATAAATAGGTGCATTTGTTCATGAAGAGTTATCATGAAGAGATATCGTCATATCTATTGAAATGAAGGACGCATCTCTTTATGAAAGGAAGTGCCTATTTGAAAATATAGTCGTTGTAGATATTCAGACTTCTCAATTGAATAATTCAAACTTCTGAATTTGCACTAAACAATATTCAGACTTCTGAATTGAATAATTCAGACTTCTGAATTAAGTTGAAACACAAAAAGCAAGGAAATAGGCTATTTCTGGCCTTATTCGGACGTTTGAATATTTTCATTCAGACGTCTAAATATTATGGAACCACAATTTTGTTTCCGCATTCAAACGTCTGAATGAAGTATTTCAGACGTCTGAATTTAGCCTGTAACAAAAAGTATCATAGCTCATTTGGTTAGAGTACTTGCCTTCTAAGCTAGAGACCTGGGTTCGTGTCCTGCTCCATGCAATTTTTGAAAACTTGATTTTTCATTTAAAATATGAATGTATATGTGTGTATACCATTTGGAGAAGATTTTAACATTTGTAACTCTAGACATGACACTATATGACTAATAAAACTTTGTTTATCACCTTTGTCTTGTCTTTGTCGTGTATATCTCTTCTTGTATCTCTATATACATACTTTCATCCTTTTTTGTACTGTATATCTTCATTTTGAATGTATTTGATTACCTCTTTCTGATGCTCATGTACCTGCAAATTAGCTTAAATATTCTTTGACATAATTGTATAGTTGTTGTCATTAAAATCCAACAATTGAGGTTCTAACACCGAGAATGACTGAAGGGGAGGTGCAGCAAGGCTAAGTGGGTCGCACCTAATTAGGATATGTTATCACTTTTCTAGATGTCCTCGGAAACCTATATATTATGGATATGGTTGTGCATGAAAGAAGGCGCTCGGTGGTAAGGGTGGGAACACCCAGGGTGATAACATATTCGGTCTATCAAGGTTAGGGGTAGGCCGGTCTTGTGTAGCAGGGGATCCCAACAATGGTCCTCGGTACGTTGATCTAAAGGTGTACTGTGATAGGTGGTACTCTGGTGGCCTAGTCATTCGTATGGAATTCATTCTCCAATAAGCGTTGTACAGTTTTGATTGTGCCCAACTATGCTGAAACGTGGGATGCAAGCATTTCAGATATTTCCTATTTACTTTCTATAGGCACTATTATAATATCATATTATTTTGATAAAAAATTGTTTTGGTTATCGTAAGGTAAAAACCCATTGTGTTTATGTGTGACGTGGTCTTACGAGATACCTTTGTTTTCAAAGGGTTTTGGAGAAAGGTTAATAATTCAAATTGATTGTATTTTCTCACGCTGTTTTTCCAGACTGACTTGGGGGTTATTTTATTATAATGCTCAGGTCAGACCGAGTATTATATATTCAAAATTGGATGCTGTGGAGCTCAAAAGACGAGCGGGATCATAAGACATATTTTCATAGTTGATCTGTATTTCCGTTGTGTGAGGACAAGTTATTAAACTGTCCAAATTGATGTGTTGATTACTGTACTCTGATGATTGTAACTATATAAACAGTTATAGATTCTTTTGTAACATCTTCGAGATTTTCGACTTTCGAAAATCGACATTAATACGTCCACTGTATCAACTGCCGAGCAATCGAAGGCCGGAAAACTGAATTGTTAGGGTTAAAGAAGAAGAGGTAGAAGAAGAAAGAAAGAAGAAGCAATAGAAATAATATCAGAATCTCACAATCGCAGTGGAACAACATATAATAGATAAATGAATAATCTTTAAATCAAAAGAACTGTACATTTTATACATTACATCATCAGAGTCAATATACAACACAACACAATAATGGACAGTTATATAAACCTGTCCTCACAACTGAATACACAGCGGAAAAGATGATATCATATACAAGTGATACGTTTTGCCATCCAGCTCGCCTCTTGAGCTCCACAGCACCTCCTGAATTCCAGAATATCCTGATAACCTGACTCTAGGCTACCCGTGCGGAAAATGATGGGCACCCAGAGTTTAGAAAGGGAACAATAAACTCCAGGTCAGTCATGGACTGATGTGAGAACTTAAAACAGTTTATCTTTAAAAAAAACAAACAAATATTTTAAAATAGATCCGCAATGCTTTTAGAAAATGTAACTACCATAAGGCCCCCCGCCACACACACAATACAAACGCAGAATTGGAGGAGATTTCTCCTTATGATAGTCAAACATGCTTGATACGCAGAAAAAATTTCTTTGATATTATTACTATAAGTGCAAAGTGCAGGAAAACATTTCGAAAGTATAATATAAATCTTAGCCAACATACGACCATTATCGTATGCCTGCTATAGCTACCGTCTAAATAGTGGGGCGCCACCATAAGTAAATGGCAGGTTATACAACTAAAACTGTACAGGGCTCGTATTGTTTCTTTGGATTTTCTAACAAATGGTCAGGCTAAGGAACTTCCTATTGCCACATGGAAACGCCTCTGGCGGGACACCCCGAGAACCTAACCGGATCTCTGCCAACACAAGGTCAGGTTACCTTGTCATCCCCCGGTTGTAAACAACCTTTATCCGAGGATCCTCAATACCAACAACCACAAAGTAATTAATTTGCAACAACAACATAGGTTAAGTATCTGGGCTCCATACCATGATACCACCTCTATTCAGAAGGAAATGAACATACCTTAAGGGGCGCTACCCCTATAACCGTGATGCATTCTTCCTGTTTCGACCATTCCGGGGTGTGAGGTCCGACGAAGTCTCGTTCACAAAGCTACGCTTTTCAAAAAATCCATGCTTCGATCAACAAATGATCAACAACACTTCGTATGCCGCATTACCAAATTGGGAATGTATCACTAGTAACCATCAACTACATAACCTCTGAGCTCGTACGTCTCAGAGAAGGGTGTTAAGCTAAGAGAATAAATTCTCCGCCACCAAAGAAATGTATTTGATAGAAACCAGCTTTACATCTCAAATTGTAACGTTAGACACACATCTGTACAAGTCCGTTCCGGGATCGAACAGAACCGAAGGCACTTCCAAAAAAGCCCTTGCAATCCGGATATTCACTAATCACGTCCGGACTTCCCATCACAAAGGGTGATAATTATATCCGAGATCAGCCGATGCAGAGACATTCGACGGTAATCCTTCTGTTTTCGAATATATCCGGTCTTCAACATCGGTCTTCAAATGCTATCCATTATGACGTATCACTATTCGGAATGGGATTTATGACCCAAAGGTCCTCTCTCGGCTAAATCAAATAACGAGCACTTATTTTAAAATAATTGTAGCATTCAAATTCAAGAAAATCACAACAAATACCCATCTAAAGGTAAATATTGATAGTCGGTTATTTAACTATCAATAGATATGCACAACATCACCAGATTCCAAATAATTTCTCAAATTATTTATTTTCCAAAAATATCTTTACAAGATATATTTTTCCACACTTCAAACATTTGAAACAAATTTCAAATCACTTTTCACCTTTACAACTTTTGAAACCAAATTTCAAATCATTTTCCTTACGCGAAAACACTTCCAAATATTTATTAATTTCCACTAGAAATCTGCCGAGTTTGAATACTTGAAAATAATTTATAACACTTGTACAAATATATCAGGAAAACACTTTGAAATAAAACTATTTTTCTTTAAACACTTTACTTAAAATATTAGTTATAAAAATATTATACCAATATTACGTATACCTTAAGTCTAAACTAATTTTCAAAAGAAAATTAGTAGATAGAGTATAACTATTTAAATAACTATTTTCTAAAACAATTATTGATTAAATCTTAGAAATAATCATCTCTATATCAACTTAATAAATCTTTACTTAAAGGATTTAAAACAATTTAAGAAGTTAATTTCTTCAAAGTATCCTTTTCAAAACCAATTCTAGAATTATATACATATATATGTATATATTTTTCAAAGTTATTTAGAAATTTTATTCGGCTTTCCAGGGAGAATACACTTTCATTTCAAAATGGTTCATTTAAACCAATTAAATAAATCCTTACCGATTTACTTTAAATTTACGTTCCAAATCCGTAAATTTATTTCCACACTTCAAAAATAAATCAATATTTATTTTTAAACAAATTTCCCTTTCCTTTATAAATTCCATGGCGAATTTAAATTTCCAAATATCCACTGATATACGATTTTCAAATCGATTTCAAATATTCACTTTCAACAACAATTCAATTTTTCAATTGATTTCAAAAACAACCAAATCAAGTTCCATATTGATTTTACAAGAAATTAAACACCAGGTGAATTTCATTCTAATCTCAAATTAAAATCAATTTCTACTAAACCCCAAATAAATTTTCAAATTGATTCCAAACTCTTTTCAAAACACCAAATAAATTTCCAAATGGATTTTCGAAAGATTTAAATTCAATCACCAAAAATCAATTCCCAAATGGATTTTAAATTTTATTTCCTTTTTAAAAATAAATTCCTTTTAAAGAAAGCAAATTCTTTTATTTTTCAAACTCTTTAAAATCCGTATTTTGAATAAATTCTTCAACCTTTGAATAATATTACCTGAAATCCATTTAATAAAGCTTTTCCCATATTTTGAAATTTTATTCAATAAGATTAAAAATAAAACTTTATTATTTTAGAATTATTTCTTTTAAATTTATCCAATTGTCAAAAATAAATTTTAATATGAACTTTCAAGCTGAATTTTCAAAAATCAAATTTTTATTTATTTCCGGTATCCAACGATACCAAAATTATATTCGGTTAAATTTTAGCCTTCAACGATTTCAATCACAAAGATAATCACACAGAGATTATAAATAATCAACACACAACATTGAAAAAAATTCAATTATTTGAGGAATCCAGTTGGATCCCTCCAACCTGTTTCCCTGCATCCACAGATGTTAGCACAATACCAATCCCGTTTCAAAACGGGATATCGCGGTACATAGGTTTATATAAAATATCATCCGTTATTATGCGATGCAATAGGGTCTCATCCGCTATATAATGCGAGAAATCAACTCCAAGTACATATATAATACCAATTCCACTTCACGGTGGAATATGGCGGTATATGTGTTTAATATAATAACCTCCGCTTAATATGCGGCGTATAGGGTCTATTTCAATACAACAAATAGCAATCATCATTCAATCACACAATCAAGCAATTTTAAATTTAACTACTTAAAATTTAAATCGAAACAAATTCGATTTAGTGAGAAGTTCTCACCTTACTTTCAATAGTGGTTTCAGCGTTTTATTTCGAATAAAATTAAACGCGCTTTTAATTTTACCCAAAATTCACGCTAGCTCCAATCAATCCCAATCTAGCTCCATCGCGTAGTATTCGTGAATACGAACCCAACGCAATTCGTTTCGTGCAAAACGGACCTCGTATGACAAAGATACAACATTTTAAAGTTTATACAATTTAATATATAAATTAATTCCATTTTCTTTTTAATTTTAAACCCTCACTTATCGTGGCCGTTCATTTCTGCAACCAAGATCCATGCCGCATATTCTATCTTCTTCATTGCATGCTCCTCCAGGTCATTCACGCAAGAAAGAAACCCATAGCCACCGTTATTGATCGAATTTTTGCACCAACAACGACGAGCTTGACGACGATCTGGAACCATCATCGAGTAGCCCATCTCGCTAGCCACCATCAGCCAAAGTATAAGGTAGCTCAGCCTCCCCTATGCGCAGAAAAACATGCACAACCCACGAACGAACGTGGGCAAGAAACTCCACCTATGGTCAACGATTCGTCGACTTACCCATATGGATTTAAAGATCATGACTAGCTCTAACACTTTATAGTTGAAAGCTTCTTGAAATATTGCACGGATTGGAAGAAATTAAGGGAGAAAGAATCGAAAATTCTAGCCATTAAAGTTTTGATGGCGGCTAGACCTAGAAACCCTAGGGTTTGTGCAAAACAGAGAAAATGAGGTCCTTATATAGAAAATTGCCAAAACACTGTTCATCCGAAATTTTTCCAAACTCTAAACAAGCGTGCCGCCTGGCGTTTATAATATTTTACCCCTATTTCGAACGCAATGGAATATATATTGGGAGCCAATTCGATCTTATTTGGAAGATAAATTTCCGAATCGAATATTTAAATTTAAAATTCACTTAAACCGATTTCTACGCGTTTTAGCTTGCCCCGGACAAACCGTAAATCCGATTGACACGAAATTTGAAATCTTACAATAATTTAACATTATGGATCCAACGAAACTAGTTTCGTTGAAATCGAGACTGTTTGAAAATTGACTATTTTTACTTGTCAATTAAATATTAAAATATTCAATTTCCACAAATTAACTTTTAATTCAATTTTAAAAGTTCTATAACATCATTCTAACTCCAATATGATTTAATACAACTTTACAAATCAATTTAATTACATTAAACCCAATTTCCAATTATTTCTGTAATTTCAAATATTAAATTATCGATTTAATTATCCAATTAAATCTAGATATTCGAAATAAAATTTATTCGATTTACAAATTTTACTTGTTAATATTTAAAATCAATTAAATATACGAATTTCAAATGACAAAAATTCTGGGTCGTCACATCTTTTGTGTAAAAAATCTGATTATTATATATTATATTTTGTTCCGCTGTGATTGTAATATTCTGTGTTGTTTATTTTCTTCTATCTTTTCTTCTTCACCCCTAGATATTCGTATCTCCATTCAATTTGAGTTGAAATGGTATGAATTATGGCCGACTCAAAGGGTTACGAAGATACGGGCCTTTACAAAAGTTTTTATGCCGCTTTCATGAATACATCCATGCCATTTCTAAAATGTTATGGAATCGATTCTCTATGTTTACCTCCCAAAAAAAATCTAACTTTAATCTTTCAAATAATCTATCTTCCATACTCTACCCATGCAAATAAAATCAATATCAGAACAGTTATCCCCTTAAACTGTCCTATAATCTATTAAGTACATACTTCGGTATAATAGATAATGTTTAGGGTGTACAACATAAATCAGAAAATAGCTGTTGCATGCCATAACAATAATAGGTATACAATCAATATCGCTACGGCACATCCTTATATATGTAAAGATTTCCATGGAGATCTCGCTGATTAAGCCGAATCCAACCTCCTGCACAAGAATATGAGATATCATTCCGAGCGTCGTATATCTCTAGATAAAGTATACCATAAGGCAAGCCATAGTTGGTCAATGCCAAAACGTTAACTGAATACATCATCTCCCGCTAGGAATACCGGTAGCATCTCTAGATTTGGAGTTGATATACCCTATTTAGGCTAGCTGACTCTTCACGGCTATGTACCCTATCTTTGGTTCTAGTCATTTATCGACATCGACGCTACGTTCAACATCTCTCGCACGAGTCTTTGTCACTTGAACAATTCACGAATCCCCAAATGGATTTCATCACCTCGAACAGATCATTAATCGCAACATGGATTCAAGCATCTCGAACAAATCTCGAATCCCTACATATATTCCGGCATAAGTCCTTCTACGAATGTTAACGGTCTCTCTTGAAATACTTCTCAAGATAGACAATACCACATGATAGCATCTCTCGAAATGTAAACACTAACTTGTCCCTTAGTTTTATATACTCTTTTATACCCCCTCTATCTTCAGATCACAGTCAAAACCCTCGGTGTTGCCTTCTACTTAACTTATAAATCAACAAGAAATGAGGAGACTACGATGCATCGTGTGGAAGAACTGCTTGCCAATGCACTGACTGTAGGCTTGATCTTCTTCCGTGAAAGGTTACTCTCGGGACTAACTTGTATTTGATATAATTATATGTATTATATGTTCATAAATATGTTTATCATCATTATTACACACACACACACACACACACACATATATATATATATACTATTTTTTAATAAGTTTGAAATTTATTTAACTATATGTATATTTTAAAACATACATATACATATTTTTAAGTGGAAATTAGCCACAAGGGCTTCTTTAGCAAGTGCAATTAGTTTCTAGGACACACAATTGAAATAATTACTTTTAAGGACAAAATGAAAAACAATTAGTTTCTAAGGCCTAAAAATCTATGAAATTATGTCCTTGAAAGTAATTAGACTGCCGACTTTGTCCTTAAAAGCAATTATTCTGCTGACATTGGCCTTGAAATTAATTTTTGTGGATGTGTGTCCTAGAAGCTAATTGGACTGCAAAGTTTGTCCTTCTAGTGAAATGCCCCTATTTTTAATTTTAATATTTATACATTTGTGCGTGTGTATATATACACACATATAAGTAAAATAAATTTATTCTATGTTACGTATATATAAAATTATTATTAAAATTTATTTGCTAACGCAAATAAAAACACACTTTATATATACACACCCATATCTTTGTATTTATATACATCATTAAATAACTTTTCCGTAGTTAATTAAAAAATGTCATATCTAATGCATTTAAAATTATAAACATATTATTTAATTATTTTACCAAGTAAATTATTTGAACATGAAAATTTTTAACTTATTCAAAATTTTATTTTTTCTTTTAGATTGAAAATTACTTTATTAATATTTTTTTCAATTGAGTTGTGTTATTTAAAAAAAAATACTGGTTTGAATAAGTTAACATTTTAAAATATGAATTTTGTATTTATTTATAATTATGACCGAAAACAAATTTTGAATGTGTGTGTATATATATTTATTTATAATATTTACTTAATAATTTTACAGCAAATAAGATTATATTTTTTATATATATAATTTATACATGTATTTTTCACTATGGATTTATATATATATATATATATATATATATATATATATATATATATATATATATTTCTGATGTATATTAAAAAAAATCATTTGTATGAGAAACTTAATGAGTGCAAAAATAGATTAAGGAAAGAGGAATAAAATGTTGGAAAGTGGAATTAATAAGGATTTATTTGCATTAATTCGATAATGCTATTATTATATCAGTCTATTGCACCATCAAGCAAGTGACTGATATAATGTTATACAATTATGAGAATAGACGCGTAGCAAAATTAAGAGCAGCAATCATATAACGTTATACAATTATGTTTACAAATTGAAAAAATATGAACATGTTATATGTATAACACTGATATCGCTATATTAACTTACCAATAAAAAAACTATTAGAGTATTTATAACTATTATAAACAGACATAATTCTTAATCTGTCCAACATAGAAATATTCAAACTTCATAACACAACAGCGATTTGGACCAAAGATCCATATTCTCAAAGCCTATGCACAAAAAGTTCCTACTCATGCCCCTTTTAGAAAATCGGCCCAACATTGAAATTAGGAGCAAAAGTAGCATAAACTAACCAAAAACTAAAATTAGAGACCTAATTTTCATAACTTTTTCGAGAGAGACTTTTCTTGCATCATCTTTCAATCATGGGGAGTATGCAGTCATTCCTTGTAATACAAATGTAACATTTTAGAAATATCTACCAAATCTTATAAATGTCACTCACCCTATCCATCCATATTCACATTTCTTTTCACCCCTATTCCTTTTCTACTTCTCTCTCCTATCAAATCCATTCAGATTTCTCACCACCACTGTTTCCTTTTGGACACGCTTCATTGAGTTGCTCGTCATCGTTAATCTCCGATTTCATAGCTTTAGGTCAGTATAATTATACCATTGAAACTATGCTTCACACTATAGCCTTATCTTGCACTTTTATATTCAATCCTATTCTACAAGAGAAAAAATCATTTGTGTGATTACAACGTCCAACCTTCTGTCTTTTATTAAAAGGGTAATTTGTACTTTTTAAATTTTGTTTATATTGCTTACTTAAGTGCGTTGCACTCTGTATTCTCAAAATAATATCATGATTACATGTTATTTACGAATATAAAATAATATCACGATTTGTTTAAAATTTGCACTTTTTATAATTTGTTTGTTTTGTTTATTGAAATGCGTTGCTTTGTTATTCTTAAAATAATATCACGATTATATGTCTTTTACGGGTATAAAATCAACAGATCGATGAAAATATATTCTTTTTCCATGTTATTTTTTTCATTTTTAAATATGCATAAAGATTATGCTTCTTTTAAAAAAATGTTCGAAAATACATGTCAATCGTCATGTTATTATTACTTTACTCAATATATTTAAAGATTAATTTCAGCATACGACATAATTTATCAGCCAACTAATAGATACTAAACACTATGATAAGGAAAGGTTAACTCAAAAAGATGATATAGATTCAAAAGCATTTTCAACGAAAGATAGTATACATGCCCAGAATTCAATAAATGACGATAAAAAATCCCCCTCAAAGATGATTGTGGCTGGGATGATTAAATTACTTCTGATGTTGTAAGTGATATATCATTTAAATTTTTTTTTAAATAATATAATTAAGTTTTATTATCTTATCAGTCTTCTCTTTCTGTTTTTGAAGGTAAAATTTATAGAGAAAAATGGATGATGATGCTTATGGATGGTGATGTATCATATACGTTTTCACTCTTTAGTAATCGATAAAAAAAACAAAAATTCAATTTATAAAAAACTAAATGTTCCAGCTTAGAAGTGAAATTCAAACGATTGCACATAATTCCAGCGCAAAAGTATAGCTACATATTTAAGAAAATCATTTCTCTTAAATATGTTGAATACATATAATTTGTTAAAAAATCAACTTACTCACGAAGCATGTGCTATTATCATCCGCGAAGAGCGTGTCGTAACATGTTTTAATTAATAAAATAAAATTAAAATAATAAAATTATCTTTTATCAATAAAAGTACTAAATTTGATTTAATAGAAACAAAATTTGTTTACATAAATATAAACCACTACTAGAAATATTGTAAATAGCAACGTAGACTACCAACGAAAAAAGAATAAGTCAGGAAAACTATCATGAAGTTTTTCGGAAGTAGTAAAGTTAAAGTACCAATTGTTTTTTCCCATAGTGATAATATCTTTGCCGCTGGTCTAGCTATAGGCACGCCAACGCATATGCTGACGAATTTCGAAATGTGTTAGAAAATTACAAATAAGATAAATACGTTAGGAATTGTTGTGGATTTTTCATTGAATTTCCATGAACCAATTAATTATTTTATGATTGGTAAAAATGGATGGTCTAGACAAGTAGAAAAAATATTGGAAAAACAATTAATTAACAATATTATAGTTGATGTTTTCGAAAATAGTTAAATTAATGTTAATTATTTGTCTACTAAATAAAACGATTATTTTGATTGTATTTATTCACCTTCGTCAAAATAAGTTAATTTTTTTTTAAGGGAAAACTATCATGAATTCTCCTAAAATCATAAAATAACAAATACTAAACTCTTAACTTTCTTACGTGAAAATTATAGTATGCGGTTTTCTGTAGGTCTGCAAACGGTCGGATACAGATTCAAATATTTTCATATTCATATCTTTATCCGAAATCATTTTTGGATATCTAATATCCGTATCCGCGGATGTAGGTGGGTATCAGATATTTATTGAGTATTCTTCAATCATTTCAAGACTAATAATTTTTTTTTTATAAATCCATCTGGGAATTGAAAATATAAAACACAATAAGTATGCTAAGAAAGATAATTTAAGCAGCAAATATTTGTTATCCCGCCCTTTGGCAAGGCCGTGATACCAAGAGATTGATCGAAAAACCAAAGATAGTTCGTCTCAAAGATTGGTTATACGCTGTTTCACTATGGATATCGATGAATTTTTTCCGAGTCCGGATCAGGCCACAATTGATAAGACATGACAAGCAAAGCCATAAAAGTCAGCGTTTCAAATTTTAGGTTAATCGAAATCCATATGAACGAGATA
This sequence comes from Allium cepa, assembly GCA_030765085.1. NCBI lineage: Eukaryota > Viridiplantae > Streptophyta > Magnoliopsida > Asparagales > Amaryllidaceae > Allium > Allium cepa. The sequence goes on along the minus strand of CM060943.1, from coordinate 863,619,034 downwards.
TGATCGATGCAAGTTAGCCAAAGTATGCTGTTCGTATCCATCGAATTGTTGAAGAGATGCCCATTTCGAATCCATCGGATTCGAATCCATCAGTATTTGTGTTGTTCGAATCCATCAGGTTCCTCACACTTCGAATCGATCATCAACAAGATATCAGTCTGTTCGAATCGATCGGTTTCGAATCGATCAAATATCCATTACCACACCTCGGTTCGTATCCATCGGCTTCGTATCGATCGGAATGGCCAGGTCTTCGCATCGATGGACTTCGTATCGATCGAACTTCGGCTAGAGTGTCTCATTCGAATCCATCGACATGGCTCCTTGATCGAATCCATCAGTATATAGTTTACTTCGTAACGATCACCTAACGTCAGCTTCGCATCCATCTGAGATTCGTTGTTTCGTCTCCATCACGAGACCACGTTCGAATCCATGAGCTGAGACTTGTTCGTATCCATCAGGTCAACGAGCCTGGGTGACGTGTCATCCCTCGATACGAACAAGGCGAAATTTATGGAGTCGATACGGTCAACTCGGAGTAAAAACCGGATCGAGGTGAAGCATGCGTGCCACATCATCACGAGACCACGTGAGGTGATCGAGTCGAAGAGATCGTTTCGAATTGATGGATTCGAAATAAACAGCCAAGCGAAACATACCAACTCGTATTGATCATATCTCCCAAACCGCTGATCAAAATGCAACGAAATTTTCACAGCATCTTCCATATAAGGTAAAGAATGTACCTGCCAAGTTTCAGCTCGATTGGATGAATTTTTGATGGATACGAAATCATTTCGTATCGATCACAGATCGAGTCGAAATTTGGTGGGGTTGGTCGCGTGGGCCCACTCACGTGCCAGAAAAAGTCTTCCGAAGTTTGAGCGAGATCTGAGCCTCCTACGCCTATAAATAGCACCCTAAAGCCTTCAGAAAAGGGGATCTTTTGGCCATTAAACATCCAGACTCTGCCGGATTCAATTCTACTCTTCATTACCGCTGTTGTAATCAAACTTCAGAGCTATTATCAATTGTTATCCACTGTAATTGATTGAAATCATCAAGTGAATCAATAAAGGCATAAGCTTCAGAGTGGACGTATGCAAGATCGCCGAACCACTATAAAAATTGTGTTGTTTACCGCATTTCTGTGAATTTTCTGAGTAATTTTCATACATATTTGTTATGTGTGATATGTGATTGCGAACTGGTGCTTTCAACGACTATCGAGTGTTTGTGAACAATTTTGACGCAAACAATATTGATTTAAACATATTAAATTATTTAGCTAGATAAAATAGTAAATACAATTATTTTATGCACTAAAATATAAAAAAATAACAGAGAATTCGAACTCTGCCTAGCCTATCAATTTTTCTTTTCTTTTTTATTTATTTTTTATTTTTTTAACAAAGGAGAAGAAGGAAATTGGGGAAAATAAAATTGACGGACGGGCGCTTATTAACCGCTGATCATGGTCATATTCGCCCAAACCCAGGTAGATTTTCACATTTTTTATTTTACTTCGCCCAAAACCCTTGTCATATCTATCGCCGCCTACTTCTTTATCGGGATCTTCGCCGCCCTCTTCTTGATCTGCTGCCGTCTTCTTCATCAATCACCTTCTTCTTCGTCGAGATCATATCATTCTTTTTCAAGCGATGCGCCATAAGGATTTCTACGCGCACAGAAAGGAATCCACCCGCATAGAAGAACTTCTCTCTACACCACTATTTGGTATTTTACTTATATTTACTTTTCTTGTTTAATGATTGCTATTATTTGTTTTAGTTTCCATTTGTGTGCTTCAGATCCTTCTTCCTAAAATCATTCTTTTTTAACTCTCAGAATCACACAGTAGTAGTCTGTTTCGTACATTGTAATTGCGTATTATTACTTATTTTGAAAATTTAGTAGTATTCAATATTAATAAACTCATTTTGATGGATGATAGATGTTAATCATGGTATATGGAAACATCCAAAAGAAGGATAAGGGGTTAATTATTCATAAAACTGAAGATAAACTTAAAATTTGAAATCTCAAACTTGGACTGATTAAATATTGAATGGTGATGAAAAATAGTTTAATTCTCAAGCGTGATTCGGATTCTTTAGTGTATCATAAAATTTCAATGTTGTTAAAATTAGAATGAACTGGTTTTGATACAAGCATGACAAAAACAAGTTGCAGCTTGTAATACTAGAACGAAACAGAAGTATGTAATACTAGAAAAAAGAGAAAGAAAGTCAACATGTGATAACTTAAGAAAAGATACCTAATGGGAAAAAAAGTGAACAAATCAATTGGCGATACATCTCAATTAAATAATCAACAAATTTAAACTATTCAAATACCACAAAGTGTCTTAGTGTATTGATCGAGATCTTAAATTAGACCATCCATTCCTACGTGGGGGGAAAATAACGCATCTTCACATATAATATTTGATATTTTGAAAAAAAAATCAAGGCTTTATATCACATGAAGTAAATTCAAAAAATAAGAACATGATAAGAAGTTCATTTCATGAAAAGAAAATATACTTCTTCTGCTATTTCCATTTGAGTCTTGTTTGAGATTATGCATATATTTTATATAATCGGTATTTTCTATGTTAGCACTTAAAAGATTCTTGTTCTGGTTCATTTAGTTCTGGAATAACAAACTATTACATGCACTATTTGTTCTAGACTCAACCTATGATTTATCTATGATACATATCCTACCCATAACCATCATCATAAAGAAGCATAGATTTTGTATATATTTTTTGGTGCAAGTAAATCATAGGTTGAACCTAGAATAAATGGTACATGTACTAGCTTTGTTATTTCTGAACTAAATGAACCGGACCAAGAATCTATTTAGTGCCAACTTAGAAAATACCGATTATATAAACATATACGTGTAATCCCAGCAAGACTCGAATGGACACGATGGAACAAGTATGTTTTCTTTTTATTAAGTCATTATTTTGTCGTGTTATGATTTCTTGAAATTACTTTTATGTTCTTTAAAGCCTTGACTGATTTCTTCAAAATGTCAAATATTGTATGTGAAGCAAGTACGAGTGTTCTAATTCAAAGAGTTATTTTTCTCTTATTATTTTTGTCATTGTACAAAATAGTATGAGAAATAGAAGCCGCGTTACTCCTTTCTCTTGCATAAGAATGGATGGTTTAATATAAAGATCTCAACCAGTACACTAAGACTCTTTGTGGCATTTGAAAAATATAAGTTGATTGAGTTTCTAATTGAGGTTTACATTAATTGATTTGTTCACTTTTTTCTATAATTTTTTATGAATGAGCAGTTGGAACTGATAGCCTTAACAATTGAATCTAAGGCTATCAAAGCAAAATAATTATTCGACAATACGCTTTTTGTTTTTTGTGAAAAGATAACTTCAAAGGTTGCCATCTCTTGTTTCTAACTACCACAGTTACTAAAGTAAAATATTTTGTTGTCTTTTTGTAAATGCATCTTCCACAACTTCTATACTTATAGTTTAGAAAACTTCTAAGATAGAACCCAATATGATTTGTGGCCTAGTTACTCGAGGAGGATTAGAACGTAATATGGTTTCTTAACAATGTACTTGAAATATTGATTCCCTTGTTGTTCATAAAAATAAGTAAATATCTAATAGACATGTTATGGTTTATGCAGTAAATAGGAGCTTAGTTAATCATATTTGGCCTCAAGCACTGTTAGATGTTGCTTTGAATAACACATGACATATTTCTAGCCTAAGATGATGAGTCTTATTCCTTGTGACGCGTTGGACATATTTTTTTTCAGACTTCAAGCTGAAATATATCCTATGATAATCAATTATAATGAAGCGTTTTCTTTGTGTATGCCTACAAATTTAGTATACAAACATGGACAATTTAAGTTGAGTTGTCTTGTAAAGAAATATGGACAGTTTTTGAGAGTTAGTAGCATATATTAGTGGCTTTTGTCTTAAAAAGCATGTATAATGGATGAGTTAATTTATGGTAGTTAAATGTTGCCATTACTGACTTGGGAGATTAAAGACTGCTACCTAACTGGTGCTGAGATTTATATTGTTTAATTTTATACGCAGAAATCCAGGTTGTCAATCTACTCCATTAAATAATAATAAAGCAAAAGCATTTCTACCTTTCTTATTGATAGTAGGAGTTTTCTTTTTTCTCCTTAATTCTCTCTTGATATTTTTTCTTTAAAATCTCTTAATTTATCAATCTACATTTATTTTACTAAATTTCTCCCATCATTTAAAAGCTTATACAATTATTTACAAATATTTATCCATTACCTCCTAACATTTTATATTCAAATCAATATATTTAAGTTAACTGCATAATCTAAAATTTAAAATATTTAAATAATTCTGCTAACTAATATTTTTTTAATATTTCTAGTAAATACCAACGAGTGTCAATTTAAACATGTATATCACTATTGTACCAACCAAATTTTATTTATAATTCAATTATCTTAGTAAATTAATCATATGGTACATTACAAAACTATGTTTTTTTTCACTTTGAATATCTTCATTTAAAAAAAATTATAACCTTTTACGGAACCCCTCTATTTCGTCCTAACATTTTACATTTAACTTCATACGTTAGAATTAATCACATAATCTTAAAGCTATTGAAATAAATTCAATAAAAAATAACGAATCATACACACATATATATACACACACATATTTTTTAAATATACTCGAGAGAATCTGGCGAACCGGTAAACTCCTAAGGAGAATTAAGTTGCGGTTGTCCACTTCAACTCATGACACTTATAATCCTCGCTATTTTCTGCGACAATGTGTAAGGCAGGATTTTATATATGTTAACAAAAACAATAAAAAATTTGTTTAGATATATAAATACATCTCATATGGCATAATCATGCAACTAAGTGATAATTGCGTATTTAATTTATAATTCATTTATACCAATACATGTTCATGCATTGCATTTTTTAACGTCAAGTACCTACGTTATGAAAATTTGAAATCTCTATGATTTTTTGCAAAACCCTCAATATCACGTGATATCGTACATTTAGTTCAATTTTTTTTATTAATGTCATCTTGAATTTAAAACCATTCAAACAAATTCAATTAACAAATATTCGTTAATTCAACTAATAAATCCTAAAATATGATGGTTTCAATATGTATATTATATTTATGTGAATATAAGTGGTAAAATTGTTTTTTCATTCAAATTTAAAGATATATAAATCATATAATTTAAACATTGTTCATCAATATTAAAATACTTTATTTATTGTTCATTTATCTCAATAAATTTATCTACATTAAATTGTAAAATGTTGTTTTTATATTAAAATACCTACATTTTAATGTCTTTTACAATTATCTACGGCTCTCTTAATTGTTTCGTAATATTTTATATTCAAATCCATGTACTTTATTTACTTACAAACTCTAAAATTTAAATTATTTAAACAATCACAGTAAATAGTTAGTCTATTCTTTTAATAAATTCTAAAAATATGCCCACATATGTATGGGCAACGATCGGCTACACCTAGAGTTAACATAGCTCGTGCTATAGCGCAAAATAGCACATGGTGTACGCTATTTAACTTATAATAGCGCACATGTCATCTATAGCGCAAAATAACATGCTATTTTGTCAAAACGCAAAATGATGTATAGCCTAAAATAGCGTGCTATTTTTTTGATAAGTACATGAGTGATACTTTATCAAATCAGAGCACTCTTAAATATGTATAGTGAATAAAGTCCAAAACTGGCTCAAAACAGTGACACTTTATTTTTCCTTTTATGTATTATAGCGAATAAAGTTCAAAACCGGCTCAAAATATATTTTTGAACTAGATCCATTGCAAGAGAAGGAATAGACTTGAACATGAAAGACTACAAAGCCTTGTCTTTATCAAATACAATCATACTTGAAAAATCGTTTCAAGCGGAGGGATGTGGTGGATTCTATTTCTTTAGAAGATATATGATGATCGGTTTCTTGAAAGAAGATATTTTGACGTAGAAGATGAGTTGGTTTTAGAGAATGATACACAGACTTGGGTAACGTATCACGGATGTCGAAAGCTGGAAAAATGATACACAAGACTAGGTAACACCAAATTAAGTTGAAATGAAAAGGAAAGGTTTTAGCTTGCAGTTCAAAGTTTATGTATGCTAATGATGAAGAAGATGCTAACTTCGAAGGTGATTTGGAGGAAGACAACATAGATTATGACTAGAAAGAAAAAGAAGAAATGGAGGATGATTTGGATAATGATGATAGTTACGATTTGGATGACATTAGTGATTAGGTTTTGAAACTTAGGAGTATAATATAATTTTTAATTTTTGTTATCGTAGACTTGAATCATGTTTGACTTAGTTTATTTAAATGTTATCATTGTAGAATTTATGATATATTATTTGCGCTTGATCTTCATATTTTCAATTTGTGACTTTTCCTATTTATATTTTTTCATTAGTTCCCGTCAATAGGAAATCATATGTATTTTATGCAAAATCGTATTTCCCATGCATTTTTTATAGAATTTTATGTCATCGTAAATTCGCAACTCACAAATATAAGAATAAATTTCAGATTCTTTAGGGCACAAATATATTATATTTATCAAATATTTTGAATGCACGGTATGATATCATCTTTTTATAACAATTGCATTTTAACTCAATTTTTTAATACATGCATGAAGTATGATGGTATTTGTATTTGGAGCGTTGAACGGTTTGGATACATAAATGTACAAAAAATAATATTAATTTTCGAATAGGCATAAAATATTTGATTAATTGTAAAAATAAAATCAAACAAAATGGCGTGTGCTATACGCATAGGGCAATCCTTGTGCTATTTTGCGCCATTCTATATTGACTACCTTGGTGACACCTCATTTTTGCTGCACCTCAAACAAAATAGCTTGCGCTATAACGCGTAGCGCAATCCTTGTGCTATTTTGCGTTACTCTAATGACTACCTTGGCTACTCCTCATTTTTGTCGCACCTCATATCCCCTTGATTTCAACCACATGTGCCAATTTAAATAATAGAACGAAGTGGAAAGAAAAAGAAACTATGATTATTTAGATTAGAACATGTTGGAATCAGGAGGATTTGAGGTGTAGTAAAAATGAGATGTAGCCGATACTTGTCTATATATATGTTGATGTGTGTGTGTATTAGGAGGGATTTTTGCAATTCAACTATATGTAAGTGTCAAGGCAAGCCCTTTGTGCGTGAATTATTTTTCTTACTAATTGTATACATATATATATTTGAATCAGTTAAAAAAATAATTTTTTATTTTCAAGTGACATTAATATTTGTGAAGTATTCTGAATTTATAAAGAAAGCTTAATTTTAGATCCTATTTTTAAAAGTTTTTTGAATTTGTAAAGTATGTTTAATTGTTAAATCCTATTTTAGGGCATTTGAATTTGTAAAAGAAGTTTAATATTAGATCCTACTGGTAAAAGAAGTTTAATATTAAATCATATTTTTAAGCGATAAGATTTGATATGTAGAGAAACGTTTTTGATAGTTTACGTTGATACAAAAAAGTGACCAAAATTATTGCAACTATTGTTGAAGATATATATCACATTCACATATATTAATTTATGTACATAAACAATAATGACAAAATTATTTTGTAAATCAATTTTAATCATTTATCTCAAAAATTTATGATACATTGCATCACAAAATTTTGTATTTAACTTGAAATAACCATGCATGAATATTTCTACAATTTTTTACAAAGTTTTACGCGATTCTTTCCTACTAGTATCTTTGAATCCATATATTTAAGTTGATTGCGTAATCTTAAATTTAACATATGTAGAAAAATTCAATTGAATAATATTTGTAATTCATCCAAAATCATTAAAATGTCAATTTCAACATTTATACCATATTCGTCCTAACAAACACAATAAAATTATTTTTTTATACCGGTGTAAAGATATGTAAGCTACATGACATAAATTGTACATAAACAATAATATCGTTAATTTATAATTCATTTATTTCATTGAATTTATCGTATGTTGCATAACAAAGTTTCAATTTCAACATTAATAGTATGAATATTATATTTTAAAAGTAGCCCGTATGCAGCACACCGGTTACACACTGGTATGTATGAATAATTTGCAAACCAATGGGGACGACTTTAGTTTGATTGAGATATGTTTGGTTGAATAGTTTGGAACTTGTCCTTTTGTGTTGTAAAATTATGGTCATAGTTTAGTTTAGCGATTGTTTGCTTGACAACTTGCATAAGGTCTGGCTTATTCCAGTTATTCGAGTTGTGGTTATCTTACAAGTGGGTACTTCGGTTGGATTGAAATGAACGATTTTATAACCCAAATACATTAACTGTCGTTATTAATTTGGCAGTGAATAGCCTAAGTAATCCACTTATATGGAGGTGGTATAAAATTGCAAAAAAAACTTTATTTTGCATCTTATTCTCCATCATTCATTTGTAGAAATAAAACTACATTCCTCACTACAAAAATTTCCTCGGTTTCAGCGTAAAGAATTAGGTAGAGAAAGCACCTATACGGAGGTGTATCTACGAGTTTACAGGATTGACGACGAGCATGACGATGGAAACGTGACATAGAGATCTTCAGAATTTTTTATAACCGCATTTACTTATTTATTATAACTTTTTTTCTACATGTGTAAAAATATCAACGGGATTATCATTTGAGGACAAAATAAAATTTTGGAAATCTAGAAATGATATCGAAGCTAGAGGACTCGTTAATCTCTTTATTAATCATAGCAAAAATGAGTGCAAAATGTGTTAACATCGTGCTTTTGCAATTAGAAGATTTGTTAATCACTTTGTTCTTCATATCTTCTATACTTAGTTTTTCTTTATGTATTTATTGTTTGTTGTACGATTACCTTTCGTTTCTTTTTTTATATATTTATGCTTGTAAATGACGTAGGAATACATATACAGGTTTGATTGTTATGAAATATATGGCTTAAACTATCTGAGTTATTTAGGCATACTACATTTCAAATCCTACTATTTCAGTATCATGTAACTTGTAATAAGTATGAGCATGTAAAATTTAACAGTTAGGAGCATGTTTTGTTCTTTTTTTCTTTAACAAACTGATTTACTAAAACGTACTGTTCTCCACCTAATTGAACTGCAAGCAGTCAACCTTCCACTACATTAGTGGAGTAAGTGAGATGAAGTTGTTGGGCTTGGGTTTAAGTTTTAAGATTTTGATATACGGTGACACACATAACATTATTCAACTGCAAAAACTAATTTCTAAATTAATAGGAATATATAGAGCAAGCGATAGAGGTGAAAGAAGGAACATAAAAAGGAAATATAGAAGACGTGGTTATTATACATTGTTATCAAACCGACCATAGGGAGGTTTGCCCTTACCATGGTATTGCAAAAAAGGAATTTCTCTGTTGTTGTTTTTCTCTTGTTCGGATATTTCTTTTTCTTCTCATAACGCAACAAACACTCCTTCAGTTACTCTTGTATCAATTTTGTTTTCTAAACCCAAAATATCTGCATAATGTTTCATAATTTATTTTCGATCGGAATTTAATAGATCAGATATCTGAAACGAAATCAATTTCAAGCACCATTCCAATACCTTGCTGGTCCTCCAACGGTGCTTCTTTGACGATCGTTTCTCCAACTGACTATCGGTAACCTAGCATGGTTCCTTCATCCATCGTTCCTTTGATTGTCTGTCCCTCCACCAATCCTAATTTCTTCGACCATCACTTCTTAAGGTATGTATTCGGATATATGTTGTATTTTTATTTTAGCATTTGTGATTTTGATTTATTAAAGTAGCAAACTTAAAGTTTAATTTTAGTCATCCATAATTCATTTTTACAGCAATAGTTATCAATATTACCGATCAAAACCAAATGCATTGGTTGGCTAATGTGAAACACTAGGTCAAAGAAGATAACACTTGCGTGAGCACGATTTGAAATTGGCCTAGATTGCGAATTCCAATGGCTGAGAATTAAAGTGTTGCCCGGTTTGGTTGATTATAAAACCTTGCTGCTGTTAATGTGATTGTGATGTTAATGTAGATTACTATGAGAATACTTGCTGAATTATATCCTATTTGCAATCAATTTTAGGAAAACCAAGAAGGTGAATTCAAATATACATAAATATGCCGAAAACAGTATGATAGTTTCAAAGCAACGAGAGGTACATGAAAATACAAATATTTAGCAAACAGCCAGTTAAGTTTTTATAAGGGATACACATATTTGAATTTTATATTTCTGTTAAACTGAATGGGTTTATAGTAGTAAGATGCAGATGACCAATGAAATTATAGTAACAAGTAAATTAAGGATTTTTCTTCTATTTTGTTTGGATTTTATTTGTTGTTAGTTGCAATTATTTTTGTTGAAGACTTGGAATTTAATATATGTCCAATATATATCATCAATATGTAATAGAAATACATCCGTTTGAAGATTTTGAAGAGTTCGGTAAAAAAAACCAAAAAGGCAAAAACCGTACCGAACCATCAACCGAAGAATCACTCTACATTTGAAGCAACTGAAGGGGAAAATCATCACGTGGGAAAAGTAATCAATGACAAAGGGACGTAGGCGAAATTACTTAAATCGATGAAAATCAACGGCTTCAAAATTAGGAAACCCAAACTGAAGAACAACTTAGAAAACAATTTTGGCTAAAAATCAAAGTGGATCGACATATTAGAAAAGGAAGATTTATTTGGGTCCGTTTTATTTTGTTTGATTAAATTATCTATTATACAAAATTAGGTTTCTTGTTTAATTTAATTATTGTATTTTCCTTTTAATCTATTTTAAAAACTCTAGTTTGTAACTGGGATTGAACAAGTAGCATAGTTTGGGAAATTCTCAACTCTAGGATAGAGTTGAGACAGGGTTTCGAGCTTAAGGTTTGAACAATCAGGTAAGCGATAGCGTAAGTTTACAGAGTCGGTAAATGATCGATTGATTAATCTTAGTAGAAATCTTGGATGCAGAAATTGAAAAGTATTTCCGAAGTTGGGTAAATTTGTGTGTTGTTTTATTTCTGCATTTACCCTATTATTATCTGTGCTGCAATTTTTATTATTTCTGTGAATTTATTACAGACTCTATTCATCCCCCTCTAGTGATAATTAGATCCTACTAGTGGTATAAGAGCCGGCTGCTAGCAAAAACGTGTAGCCCTAATTGTAGATCTAGTAAGAGTCGATCCAGTGTTAGTCCATCTATTTTTGATGGAACATATTTTTTTAAATTGGAAATCGATAATGAAACTTTATTTAAAATATGTTAATTTTAAGTATTGGGATGTTACTGAAAACGGATGTGATATGATAGATAAGAAAATTATTTCAATTAATGGTTATACTATGAATATTCTCCACTCTCTAATTAAAGAGCTGAATTTAATCATTTTTTAGCAGCACAGGAAATCTCGAATACTCTCAATGCAATATATGCTAGAAAAGTCAGCAATAGTGAGAAACTCTCCAAAATCGACTCAATTCAAAATTATGCTTGACAGGATTTACAAAAGATAAACAAGGCAGAGACAAAGACGTAGTGGATGATGAGATAAGAGATTTTCCACTCAAAGATTTAGTTTTCTTATATTAAAAATTAATTAGAACAATTGATGACTTTGAGATGAAAAATAACAAATTGAAAAGGGAAAAATCTAAACTGCATTAAAAAATGATGAATTAAAAAATGAGCTTAAAAACACTAAGAAAATTTAAAATTCTAATTACAATATTTGTTTGAATTACGAAAAAGAATTTGCCCGTTTTCCTGAAAATTTTCAAAAGCTAGAAACATAAATTTTAATTTTGGCAAAAAGGGAAACTGGGTTGATTTGCATAAGTAATATTTTACAAAAGGAGCTGGAAAGTTTTACATGCCCGAAATTTTCAAATATGCGAATTTTAAAAGGGGATTAAACGAGGTCAAAGAAAATTTTGAAACCCTTGAAAACGAAAGCGCGATTTTGAAAAGTAGCAAAACTGAAATTATTTGAATAATTCATGAATTTGAAAAAGTGATCGAAAATATCAAAGGTTTTGGAAAACTTGATTTTGAAAAACGCAAACCTTTTGAAACTGAGATGCTTGAAATTAAGACTAAAATAAAAAAGCTCGAAAATGAAAATATGGTTTTAAAAAGAAATCATGTCGAAAAGAGACGGAATGTTATTAATCGCTGTTCAAAGTTAATAAATGAAAATAAACTTTAAAATCCAAAGTTAATGGTCTAGAGTTAACCCCTTGAAAATTTTCCACCGGAGAAAAGTTTAACATGTTATTAGGAAATTAACTCTTTGCGAATAACAGAAAATAACATGGATTTGAAAATGTGTTTGTTTATAAAAAATGACTAATAACACCACTAGGGGAAGAGTTGTAATATCCAAATCCATAAAGTGTGGTAATTAGGACACTGTTATAATAATTGTCAAGAAGAGAAAACCGTTAAACAAATTCAGACTCTAAGATGTACAAATGTAAATATTCCAAAATTCAAACAAATTTAGGTTTCTAAGGGTATAATTGTTAAAATTAACGATTTGTCATATAAACTAATTTGGTATAAAAGGTTCCAGACTTAAATTAAAGTTGTCCTACATCCTTTGTTACGTCAGTTGCTTCTTCTAATATTTAGGTACAGAGCCGAGATGGAGAACAACTATAATAGAGGCAGATTTCAAGTTGTTTTGTATATCTGATGAGGGTTAATTGCAAAGTTTCTTAGCCTGGAAAAATGAAGCGGTGTGATCTACATGGTGAACAAGAATACAACATCAAAGGCAAGTAAATGTATGATGTCTAAATCTTATTTTCTTTTCATTACATTTACTACGACTAAAAAATCATTGGTTGAAGAATTTTTAGTTGTGTGTGCCTTTGTTCAATATAAATGATTTTTTCCTCTGGTTGATCAAAATGGCTTTGTTGAAAATATTGAATCCATTCTTACGTGGGGGAAAATAACGCATCTTCACATATAATATTTGATATTTTGAAAAAAAAATCAAGGCTTTATATCACATGAAGTAAATTCAAAAAATTAGAACATGATAAGAAGTTCATTTCATGAAAAGAAAATATACTTCTTCTGCTATTTCCATTTGAGTCTTGTTTGAGATTATACATATATTTTATATAATCAGTATTTTCTATGTTAGCACTTAAAAGATTCTTTTTCTGGTTCATTTAGTTCTGGAATAACAAAGCTATTACATGCACTATTTGTTCTAAACTCAACCTATGATTTGTCTATGATACATATCCTACCCATAACCATCATTATAAAGAAGCATAGATTTTGTATATTTTTTTTGGTGCAAGTAAATCATAGGTTGAACCTAGAATAAACGGTACATGTACTAGCTTTGTTATTTCTGAACTAAATGAACCGGACCAAGAATCTATTTGGTGCCAACTTAGAAAATACCGATTATATAAACATATACGTGTAATCCCAGCAAGACTCGAATGGACACGATGGAACAAGTATGTTTTCTTTTTATTAAATCATTATTTTGTCGTGTTATGATTTCTTGAAATTACTTTTATGTTCTTTAAAGCCTTGACTGATTTCTTCAAAATGTCAAATATTGTATGTGAAGCAAGTACTAGTGTTCTAATTCAAAGAGTTATTTTTCTCTTATTATTTTTGTCATTGTACAAAATAGTATGAGAAATAGAAGTCGCGTTATTCCCTTCTCTTGCATAAGAATGGATGGTTTAATATAAAGATCTCAACCAGTACGATTTCGTAGGGCTGTGATCAGGACTTTTATGCGCGCAGGGGACGTGTGTGGGTTTAATGGTGTGCGTGATTGGGTGTACGGACTGGGAGGTGCAGGCGGGTAGGGCTAGAGAGTTGACTGGAGGCGGCGCTGCTGACGTGGATGATTTTGTGAAGCCAGAGAGTGCTATTAAAGGCGAAGAAATAGTGTGAAACTGTGAATAGTAGAGTGATGATTCTGACATGGGTAACAGTAAATGCGTAAATGCATGAAAGTGGTTTTGGCAAGTTCATATTGATTTGATTTTGATTAGTTTAATGGGGAGGTTAGCTGTAGGTGCAAATGCAAATAGGAGAACATTTTTTTTGTCTGATATGGAGGAATTTTTAATGAGGCGTATATTAAATTGCATTGAATGTAGATGAAACAGAGGAAGGGGACGGTTTTGTGATTGTTATTTAATGTGAAATCAAATTCTTAATTGTTGGGAAGTTATGTGATTCTTTTGGTTTTTTTGTGCATAAATTTTTTTGATAGCCGGCACGAACGTATACACCAAGAATTTATAAGCTTTTTGCTGCAAAATTAGGCACAATGGGTTTTGTAATTTTGCACTTAGGAATCATATTTCGGATGAATACCCATCCGAACTTTCACGCACATTCTATACGAGGAAGCAAAACTTTCCTAGTTAGCAAACAATTTTCTGCTTTTAAAAAAAAAAATTGACGATTCAGTCACAGTTTTCCCCGTACAATGCTAAGTTAGCAACATAGTATAACCGAGCTTGTGTACACCTAACTGCTAACCTACTTTCTTTAAACTCATACTCCTAGGTAAGGTTCTTTTGAAAAATGGACAGTTAAAGTTAGTTCGCGTCAGCGTCCGATGCGTCAACACAGACCTCACTTTTCAATCCAGTTCGCATGAACGGTTCAAAATAAAGCTTTTGTTGTCCGGTTTGTTTCCTCGTCTATCTTACATGCCGCGTCTCTTTCGTGCGCAAAAAAGAACACATTTCCATTTCGCGAACCAACCCATTTTCCCATTCCTTTTTCATGTCTATTTCGTTTGCCCCTTTCGGTTCAAAAAAGAACAGTATCTAATGTCAGGATCATGTCGTAGAAAAATGTCAAATATTGATACAATAATTTAATTCAAACAGAAATTATCTTTTGAAGATTAATTATTATTTAATTTGATAAATGAAATTTATAATGATGATAATAATAATAACTTTTGGGAATTTTATTCTTTTCAAATGTTAAAAATATATATATTTTTTTTGAATTACCTAGAGAACCCAGCTTCGCTTGTAAACTCTAGGGAAGTATGTGCCTGCCAAACACATACTTCGGGTATTTGTTACAGGGTTGTCAGTTTCGGGGCTCGAACTCGTGACCTTCGATCACGCAGTTCGAACCATCAACCAACTGCTTCCAACCCTGTTGGCTAATGTTAAAAATATTTAAGTAATGAAATTATCTTTCTAAACTGATTTAAAAATATTTATTTACAATGTATATTTATGTATACATTGTAAATAGGAATTTTGATTTTTAATTTAAATTTTTATAATAGTATTTTCCAATATATTTTATATATAAGATGTATGATTTATGAATTGATTAAATTGATTTAAAATCAGTATTGAAAACTTTTCAAAAGTTGTTTTAAAAGTATATCTTATATTTTCATAGAAATATAAGTAAATATTTATTTTGTTTATAAATATATAATAATTTTTTTAAAAATAAAATAGTTTAAAATTGTATTTTATAATAAGAGTTTATTTTGTTTTATTTTAAGACTTACTTTTCTTTTGAAATAAGATTTAGTTTAATTATATTAAAGTATAATATTTTGATTTGAAACTTTTGAATAAAATTGAATTTAACATTTCTTTTCTTTTTAAAATTTGCTCTTTTGGAAGTATAGCTTTAAAAAGCATTATTTTGAAAACATTTAAATAAACATTTAAATTGTGTAATTGTATAAAGAAGGTTTATATGTAAGCATGTAAAAACTAAATGTAATTAAACATTTGAAACATGTTAAACTAAGTAAGAAATGAACTTAAAAACCTTTATAAAATTTGGAAATTTCTTTTTATTATTAAAATGAATATGTGTCACACTTAACACATAGAAAGACACTTGTAAATCTTTTGTTTTACTTAAGTAACAAGTGGCAATGTATTTTATTTTCTTGAAAATAATTAATATAGATAAGAAAAGATAGCAATGCATTTTTGTTAAAACCATCTTTTTCAAATAAGAAACTAAGAAACAGATTTTTGATGAAACCTGCAAAACCATTTCTTGTTCAAAATCAAAACCCAAATACAATCTAAATCTACAACCCAAATTCAATTTAAAATCTGCAAAAAAAAAACCTGCTCCTATATTCGACATTAATTTGCAACTTCAACTTCAATTCAAGCATATGAAGATGGATCTGCATGCAGTTTCAAAATTCTACAGCAACAAGTAAATTCAATTATCAAATGGAAGCTAAAACACAGATTCATCAAGCAATTTCAAATCAACTGCAACATGCAAAACAGGTTCCTGGAAATGTGAAAATACTTCTCTGAGTTGCTTCTCTGTTTCTGCATTAAAAGGTGAGTGAACTTCTATGTTTAAAAACAGCTTTTCTTGTAAAAATCAGAGCTAAACATACTTATAGAACTCAAGTTTCAAACAAACTGTTATATAAAAATAAATCAATCAAACGCTATTGATAAAAAAAGAAAAAAATGCTCTGTCTTCTTTTAAGTAAGTAACCTCACATATGCAAAAGCTTGAGTTATCTGTTGCGTGTTTATTGATAGGAATAATCATGTTTGTATGATTGTATTGTGATTCTGTGTGTGTATATATAAATATATATGTGTGTGTGTGTGTTTCAGGATTTTATATGTCTGTTCTTGGCTTTGAACTAAGTTTTTAATAAGAAATCCGTTATCTACTAGTTTGATCTCAGTTTGGATTTTGTTATGTAAATAGAAAATGTTTGTTTAGTATGAATATAAGTTTATAAATTAAAATTAAGTTAAATTAAAAACTGTTTGTCTTTGAAAACTGTAAGAACAGTTAATATTGAAAGTAAGCAAAAATTTAAACTTCCTAAAATATTAAATCAGAGTTGTAATATGAATGCACATATGAAATCATGATTTCTAAAACAAAAATCCTATTTTTAAAGTAACTGTAGAGGGGGCAATTCTGGGTTGAACAAAACTGGGTTATTGTCGATTTTTGGGTGATCATGTGGACTGGGATGCTCGGGGTTTCCTATGGTGATGGAGGAGTGATCGGAGGGGCGAGGAAAAATAGTGGAAGGCGGTGCAGTTGGACGTGGTGGCAACGGCGGCACATTCTTTTGTGTAAACCTAGTTTTATGGGTGGTCGGTTGTTTGTTGCTGTTTGATTTCTGTGGAGCATCGAGTAATGTAAAACTTTGGGAATTGGAAGAGGAGACATAGGAGAAGGGATGGCCGGTGTCGTAGGTGATAAGATGGTCGGAGTTGGGATTGCTGGCCGTTGACAGGTTGGGAATGTCTTCTGGGTTGTGTTTCCAGTTTTGAATTTTTTTTCTTGGATTTTAATTCCGAGTTGAAGAGGGGTTTTTGATGGCCGTAAGCTTGTTGGTGGATTGTTAGTAACTTGGTGGAGTAGGTCAGGGTGGTTGAAGGTCGCCGAAGTGCCAGTGCATATGCACCGTGCATAATTTTTCTGGTGAACTTTTGCTTGGTTGGTGCAGGCAAATGACTCGGGTACTACTCGAATGAAATGGGCTGTTGACTCGGGGCTAGGGCCTTGAGAACTCGAAGCAAAATTTTGAAGTCTCGGGTAGTTGTTTGGTTCAGGTTGTAAAAACCTGAAATATGCAGTTCAGTCTGAAATATGCAGTTCTAAAATATGCAGTTTTTAAATTGTAGGATGGAATTCAAATTTTTTTTTGAGTAGAATTTCAATTGGGATTTTTAAAATGCAAAGCTTAAAATCTTAATTCAGATGATTGAATTTCAAAGTTTTAAATTGAAATTTTAATCTTTAAGCAAGATTTACATTAGGTTTAAGATCAGGTTTAATTTCAGTTTCAGGTTACTTGAATCCAGTTTAAATTTAAACAGTTTTGTAAATTTTTAAAATATTGATCAAATTCAAATGTTTTAAAGTAAATTTTAAAGATGAATTTGATTTCGGATAAATGTTTAAACTTGAAGATTTCTTTCTTTAATATTTGAGAAAAGTTATGGAATGTTTAACTTGAAATTTGAGAAGTTTTAAATAATCAGTTTATTCTACAAATTTGATTTCCTTAATAAACTTAAGTAAATTTGGATTTAAAATTTTCTTACATAGTAATGAATGTTTTCACTTTCATTTCAAAGTTATAATTTATTTAAATTTGAATAATGCTTAAATAGTTAAACATTTTGAAATCTTAAAGTTTGAAATGGAATTTGAATTTAATTTTGAGATGTATTATTTAAAATACATTTTTGAATGTTAATGAAATCATTAATAATTGAATAAATTATCTTAGGATAATTAAGATAAATAAAAGAACTTAATTTAGAGTTTACTTAATTGATTTTAAGTAATGATTTAGAATTAACTTAATTAGAAATGATTAATGATGATTAATTAAAGATAATTTTCTTAAGGAAGTAATTTAAGGAAGTGTTATTAATTAATAATGATAATTATCTAAGGATAATTAAGTAATTAATTAATATGATTAAAATTTTGATAATTAATTAGATTAATTAATTTAAGGTAATTAGTTTTAAAATTGTTAAGTATAATTACTTAAAAGTAATTAAAGAATTAATTACTTATTGTAATTAATTTTGATATTGTGATTTGTTAAGTTAATTAATTTAGTTCAATTAATTTAAGTAAATCGTTTGATGGTTTAATAAGTGTAATTACTTAAGGTAATTAATGGAGCAGGATTACTAAAAGAAGTAATAAGTGATAATTACGGGAATGTAATTAATAAAGATGATTTTAATTAAATAATTGTGGTAGTTACTTTAGTAATTAATCAAGAAATTAATTAATGGAGATAATTAATTGTGAAGAAAATTAATTTGTTAATGAGAAATTAAGGGCAGTTAATTACTCGTTTAATATTAATCAAAGGTGATTAATAATTGTATTTTAATTTTAGATTAATTACTAAATGTAATTAATTTTGAATAAAGTTATTAATTTAAGTTAGAAATCATTAATTAATATAATTAATGATGTAATTAAGGATTGTTTAATTAAGATTAATTATTAAGTGATTAATTAATGTAATTAATTAATGTAATTAATTAAGGATAAATGTAATTAATTATAGTTAATTAATGAAGTAATTAAATGTTAATTACTTATGATTAAGGTTAGTTAATTTTGTAAAAATTAATTAAAGACTAATTACTTATTATAATTAGTAAATGATTAATCAAGTTGAATACTCAGAGAATGATTAATTAACTAGGTTGATTAATAATTGGATATTAAGCAGGTTTTATAGATGTGGTAATTAATTTAATTTATTTTAAATTAATTAGAGATAGAAGTAATTAATTTAATTCATTTTAAATTAATTATAGATGATGGTTGATAAATCTTTGGTTATGGATGATATTGATTGAATGGTTGTGATCTCAGAAATGAGATGAGTTGTATCTGTATGATATGGATGTTTGGTTAAAGTATGATGGTTTGTGATGGATTATCTGAGTGTGATGATTATCTGTTTGTGATGTTGATACAGATTATATGTTTATGATGAGGATGTGATTATCTATTGTGATATGTAGTTTATCTATCTTTGTGAAATGGATAATAATAAAATGAGTTAATTATTTAAAATCCTTAAGTACAACTTGGACATTAAAATGGCGTTTGGTTTCGGGGATATCGGGATCGGATTTCCACACTTGGATATCCGAAAACCACATCGATTCCAATTAAACGTTAGGTCGTTAATCCAAGTGGAGCAAGTGAAGACTCGAGGTGTAAGGGCTATCAGTATAACTCTGTGGGTGATTCCGTAATGAGTTTGACGGAATAGTACTTATAGGTTCGAGATGGTGATTTAGAATGCAAGGGTTATGGTCGTTGACTCTGAGGGTGATTCCAAAATAAGTGCAACGAGATAGTGCTTTCGGTTTAGTTCGAACCCGGAACGAACTTGTATGGATTGAATACTTTCAGAACATCGTCAGGTGGACGATGAGCATTCTAAGATTGATATGTCCTAAAGGTAATCGTAGCCTCAAGGCTCATCAACCGGGAATGGCTAAAACAGGGGAGGTGCAGCAAGGCTTCGTGGGTAGCCTCCACTGGAGAGCGAGATTTACCCCTGTCTAGATGTCCCTTTTTATTTTTTGGCTGTGTGGGGCGATTGCTAGCTAGAATCGCCGGGGTAGTCTTGTTCGGAACTGTTCAGTAAGGAATGGTTCCGTCCTTGTGTTGCAGGGGAGTGGGCGCACTCCTCGGTACGGTGATCTAGGCCACGTACTGTGACGGGCGGTACCCCAGTAGCCCTGCCATTAATGGAATCCAAAATCCAATAAGTGCCTGTACGGTTTTGATTGTGCCCAACTATGTTGGAACGTGAGATGTAAGCATTCCATCTATTTCTGTATTTTATTTTAAAAACCCTAGACACTATCATAATATCACTGGATTTCTTATCAAATGTTTTGGTTAGCGTAAGGTGAAAACTTTTCCATGTTTATGTGTGGGAAGTCTTACGTGATACCTTTTGTTTCAAAGGATTTTCTAAAAGTTAAGCAATTTTAACCCCGTTTACTCACACCAGACCCCTGTCTGACCCGAGTGTTTATTTTCTGTTTTATTAAACTCTTGGGTACTCATATTTCGTATGAGTAGTCAAGTGTTCAGGATTGTCTTGACGAGTTCTGGAGGAGATATGGAGCAGGAGGCTTCGACGAGTAGATATATATATATAGTGGTTCCGCTGTGTTTGAGTTGTATCTGTTTTCTCTGATGTACTTGAATTGTAATTGCTAGACAGATATTTATAACTGCCTAGTTTGTGTTATATTAGCTATAAAACTCTGATGTATATGATACAATGTAAAGTTTTATGTGATATAATATAATTTATTCGTTCCGCTGTGAGATTCTGATGTTGTCTGTTTCTTTCTTTCCCTTCTTTTCTCTTTTCTATCCCTTCTTTCTTCTTAATGATGCATCTTTCTATGGAATGAAAGGCGGGTCGTTACAATATATATACGTACATATATATTTTAAATATACTCGGGATAATCTGGCGAACCGGTAATCTTCTAAGGAGAATTAAGTTGCGGTTGTCCACTTCAACTCATGACACTTATAATCCTCGCTTTTTTCTACGACAATGTGTGTATGGCAGGATTTTATATATGTTAACAAAAACAATAAAAAATTCATTTAGATGTATAAATACATCTCATATAGCACAATTATGTACATAAGTAACAATTACGTATTTAATTTATAATTCATTTATTTCAATATATGTTCATGCATTGCAAAATTTTTAACGTCAAGTACCTACATTATGAAAATTTGAAATCTCTACAGTTTTTTGCAAAACCCTCCTCAATATCACATGATATCGTACATTTAGTTCGATATTTTTTTATTCATGTCATCTTGAATTTAAAACCATTCAAACAAATTCAATTAATAAATATTCGTTAATTCAACAAATAAATCCTAAAATATGATGGTTTCAGTATGTATATTATATTTATGTCAATATAAGTGGTAAAATTGTTTTTTCGTTCAAATTTAAAGATATATAAATCACATAATTTAAACATTATTCATCAATATTAAAATACTTAATTTATTATTCATTTATCTCATTAAATTTATCTACATTAAATTGTAAAATGCTGTTTTTATATTCAAATACCAACATTTTAACATCTTTTATAATTATTCTGCTCCCTTAATTGTTTCATAATATTTTATATTCAAATCCATGTATTTTATTTACTTACAAAAATTAAAATTAAAATTATTTAAATAATCTGTGACGACCTGGAATTTTTGAGCATTTGAAATTGGAATGTTTAGTTGATTTTAAATATTTGAAAGGTTAATATTAACTTGAATTCCAAATATCACTATTTAATTGTTAATTAAATTATTGAATTTAATAATTTGAAATTGGATAAATTATTGAATCTTTAGTTTTAAGCCTGTTAAAAATAATATGAAGGCTTGTAAAATTTATACTGATAATATTGAAGATAGTAGATGTGTTAGAATTGAATTTGGAAGTGTTTTGTTAAGTTTTGAAATTTTATCGTTTAAATTGAATTTAAAATAGCCTTCCGAAGCGCAGTCTCGAATTTCGACGAAACTAGTTCCATTGGAACCGTAATATAATATTATTATCGGATTTCAATTTTCGTAGCATTTGGAGTTGTTGTGTGAGCGTACGATTTATAAATACGCTGAAATTTATATCGGAAATTCAATATAATAACTGGTCCAAAAAGCTATCTTCTCCATACAATCGAATTAGGACTCGAAACCTTTTCCTTTGTGCTCGGAATAAGGGTATAACATTATAAACGCCTAGCGGCACGCCACGATAGGAGATCGAGATTTTGAGTTTCATAATTCGTGTCAATTTAAATTTAAATTTTAAAAAATTGATACCTTGTTTAACCAGTCAAATAAATTTCACGTCAACACTTTTTCACCCCTTTCGAAATCACTGTAGCTAACCTTCTGAAATACGCCACACTTCACCCTTATATCACATACCGTCTTCTTTCCCTTCTTCATCCAGTTTAATTTGAGAATATTTATTCCTTTATCATCCTAAAATCGAATCGCCTATCCCTCTACTCAAAACAAATCAGATCAATTACCAATTCCTTTTTCCCCTGAGAAGGATTCAGATCGAAATCGAAAAAAATGGGGCAGCTCTCCCTTCGAGTTCGATACAGGTCTAAGCTGGATCTAGTCGCGTCATTGGGTGGCGATGTTTTCGCAAGTCACCTAATTCAAGTCAAAGGCGGCGAGCACGAGCGACTGAGGGCCGAGCTTCGTCGGGCACGTGTTAAGGGGGTTCATCGGCGTTGTCCCGGAGGATGACTCGTGCAGTTAGGATTTCTTTATCAGGCGAGATGAACGCAAACTCGCGTGTGAGGATGGAAGTGGCGCAGCAGAGACGAGTGAGGTGGTTCGATTAGTGAACAGTGCTCGCAAGTAAGGCATGGTCGAGGTGAGGTATTCTCAATGTTGTTTACTGAGATATTTTATTGTAGATTATATATAAAAAAAGGGAAAAAGAAATTATAAAATAAGGTTTCCGTTTAAAATATATTCATATATGTGTATAGGTTGGGAAAAGATTTTTATTTGGTTAATTACAGAAAAGGAAAAGTATATAAATATTTCTGCAGTAAGCTTCATAAAATCCTGTTTCTAAATTAATATATATAACTTGAGAGGAGTTTTATTTTATTGGAAATAGTGCATTAGGGAGACTGATTAGTGAAATTAACTTATATTAATTATTATTATTATTTTTAAAAAAAGGGATGTTTATAAGAAATTATGAGATAAAATAAAATTTATTTAATGGAAATTAATTTGTCGAATTTTTTCAAATATTAATAAACCATAAAATGTTTATACAAGGTCTGAAAATCGTGGAATCAAATCGAGAATGAAGTGGGTTGCAAAACAGGAATCAAAGGTGAGTTAATCTCACTCATCTAGTTATAATTTAAATTTAAATAGTTAAATTTAAATATTTGGTTGAAGGATTGAATTGTTTTGGATGTGCTATACTATAATATATAATACATCTTGGAATGATTGATTTCCTGCATTATGTAGCGGACGAGACCCTATGCGCCGCATAATAGCGGATGGTATTATATTTAAATCCCATATACCGCGATATTCTACCTCAAAGTGGAATTCGTATTGTGCTAACATTTGTGGATGCAGGGAAACAGGTTGGAGGGATCCAACTAGATTCCTTAAAATTATTTATATTGTTTAATATTCTCTGTTATGAATATTGGATATTCTGTGATGAATTTTATTGATAATTGGAATATTGAATGTTATGGTTTACTTGAATATATTACGGTACACTGAGTTATCAAAATATATAGAATTGGATTTTTGAAAATAAAAGGAAGAGAATTTGTAAGTGAAATAATTATAGAGAATTTAAATAAATTAAGAATGAATTAGGAAAGAATGAATGTGATTTTAAAATTCTAATAAACAAATTCCATATATAAAAAGGGAATTTTGAATAAACAGCAAGATAATGAATTTTAAACTTCGGTGTTATTATTTAAAAGAACAAAGCATTTATTTTAAATTTAAGATCTAAATTTTGAAAAGAATAAAGAAGAAATTGGGAAAATCTGAAATTTGTATGTTTCATTTAAAAGATTTAAAATCAAACGGAAAATAATAATAATAATAATAATAATAATAAAGTCTATAATTAACGGATTTTGAAATGAATTGAGTAAGTAAAGAAAATTCATTTCAAAATGGAGTAAATTGGAAATCAATTTGAAAATTGATTTAAGTGATTAAAGTTGGAACTTTCAAAAGAGAAGTGGGACTTTGGAATTTATAAACTGGGTTTATAAAAGTAAAGTAATATATCCGTGGATATTTGAAGAAATAAATTCACGACGGAAAGTCATTAAAGAAATGGGAATTTGTTTAATAATAAATAGTGATTTATTTTTAAAGATAGGAAGAGAAGGGTATTTCCCTGAATAGCTAAGTACGTTTCAAAGTAAATTTTTAAATATAAGTTAAAAGTTTTAATGTCGTTTTAAAAAGTGTGTTTTAGAAATTTATTATTTTTAAAATGTTTAAATTCTAAAGTAAGTATTTTTCTCAAATCTATTATTGTAGTAATTATTTAAAGGTGATTTGGTATTGTTTAACAGAGAAATCTAGTTTCATATTTTATTAAGGAGCCTCATTTAAATATTCCCAAAGTATATATATATATTTTTAAATAAAGTATTGAAGTAGTTTTTAACTAAAAATGTTTTAAAGGATAATTTATATTAAAGAGTTTTAAATTATTTTTAAAAATCTAAAGTTTTGTGCTTGGTTGTTTTCAGTGGAAATAAATAGTTGGAAATTTATTTTATGAGAAAAGTATAGTTTGAAACTGTTTTCAGAGGATTGAAAATAGAAATATATCTTGCGAAGATATTTTGAGATAAATAAATAATTTGAGAAATTATTTATATTTGATGGATGTTGTGAATGTTGATTGATAGTTAAATAACCGACTATCAATATTGGACAATGCGTTGATCGTTTCGAAGAGTCCGGGATAGGGATTAATTTCTCGAAAACCACTCGATTCGGTTTGTACGTTTTCGTGGAAAAAAACGAGTTCGGAGTCGAAGATGGAGCAGTGAAGTGCAAGGGCTAGTCGCTACTAATCCTGAGAATGTTTCCAAAATGCATGTAGTAGGAATAGTGCCTTCCACTGCATTAGTGGAGTAAGTTAGATGAAGTTGTTGGGCTTGGGTTTAAGTTTTGAGGTTTTGATATACGGTGACACACATACACAAAACATTATTCAGCTGCAAAAACTAATTTCTAAATTAATAGGAATATATAGGGCAAGCGATAGAGGTCAAAGAAGGAAAATAAAAAGGAAATATAGCAGACGTGGTTATTATATACTGTTATCAAACCTACCATAGGAGGTTTGCCCTTACCATGGTATTGCAAAAAATGGAATTCTTTGTTGTTTTTCTCTTGTTCGGATATTTCTTTTTCTTCTCATAATGCAACAAACACTCCTTCAATTACTCTTATATCAATTTTGTTTGCTAAACCCAAAATATCTGCATAATATTTCATAATTTATTTTCGATCGAAATTTAATAGATCAGATATCTGAAACGAAATCAATTTCAAGCACGATTCCAATACCTTGCTGCACCTCCAACGGTGCTTCTTTGACGATCGTTTCTCCAACTGACTATCGGGGACCAAGCATGGTTCCTTCAACCATCGTTCCTTTGATTGTCTGTCCCTCCACCAATCCTAGTTTTTTCGACCATCACTTCTTAAGGTATGTATTCGGATATATGTTGTATTTTTATTTTAGCATTAGTGATTTTGATTTATTATAGTAGCAAAATTAAAGTTTAATTTTAGTCATCCATATTCATTTTTACAGCAATATTATCAATATTACTGATCAAAACCAAATGCATTGGTTGGCTAATGTGAAACCCTAGGTCAAAGAAGATAACACTTGCGTGAGCACGTCTTGAAATTGGCCTAGATTGCGAATTCCAATGGCTGAGAATTAACGTGTTGCCCGGTTTGGCTGATTATAAAACCTTGCGGCTATTAATGTGACTGTGATGTTAATGTAGATTACTATGAGAATACTTACTGAATTATATCCTATTTGCAATCAGTTTTAGGAAAACCAAGAAGGTGAATTCAAATACACATAAATATGCCGAAAACAGTATGATGGTTTCAAAGCAACGAGAGGTACATGAAAATACAAATATTTAGCAAACGGCCAGTTAAGTTTTTACAAGGGATACACATATTTGAATTTTATATTTCTGTTAAACTGAATGGGTTTATAGTAGTAAGATGCAGACGACCAATGAAATTATAGTAACAAGTAAATTTGGGATTTTTCTTCTATTTTGTTTGGATTTTATTTGTTGTTATTTGCAACTATTTTTGTTGAAGACTTGGAATTTAATATATATCATCAATATGTGATAGAAATACATCCGTTTGAAGCTTTTGAAGAGTTCAATACAAAAGAACCCAAAAGGCAAAAACCGTACCCAAGAATCACTCTACATTTGAAGCAACCGAAGGGGAAAATCATCACGTGGGAAAAGCAATCAATTGACAAAGGGACGTAGGCGAAATTACTTAACTCGACTGAAAATCAACGGTTTCAAAATTAGGAAACCTAAACTGAAGAACAACTTAGAAAACTGTTTTGGCTAAAAATCAAAGTGGATCGAGATATTAGAAAAGGACGATTTATATGGGTCAGTTTTATTTTGTATGATTAAATTATCTATTATACAAAATTAGGTTTCTTGTTTAATTTAATTATTGTATTTTCCTTTTAACCTTTTTTAAAAACTCTAGTTTGTAACTAGGATTGAATAAGTAGCGTAGTTTGGGAAATTCTCAACTCTAGGATAGAGTTGAGATAGGGTTTTGAGCTTAAAGTTTGAACAATCAGGTAAGTGATAGCGTACGTTTACAGAGTCGGTAAACAATCGATTGATTAATCTTAATAGAAATCTTGGGTGTAGAAATAGGAAAGTATTTCCGAAGTTGGGTAAATTTGTGTGTTTCTTTATTTCTGCGTTTACCCTATTATTATCTGTGCTGCAATTTTTATTATTTCTATCAATTTATTACAGACTCTATTCATCCCTCTCTAGGGTTAATTAGATCTTACTAGTGGTATAAGAGCCCGCTGCTAGCAAAAACGTCTAGCCCTAATTGTAGATCTAGTATGAGTCGATCCAGTGTTAGTCCATCTATTTTTGATGGAACGTATTTTTTAAATTGGAAATCGATAATGAAACTTTATTTAAAATCTGTTAATTTTAAGTATTGGGATATTATTAAAAACGGATGTAATATGATAAATAAGAAAAATATTTTGATTAATGGTTATACTATGAATATTCTCCTATCTCTAATTAATAGAGCTAAATTTAATCATTTTTTAGTAGCACAGGAAATCTCGAATGCTCTCAATGCAATATATGCTAGAAAAGTCAGCAATAGTGAGAAACTCTCCAAAATCGACTCAATTCAAAATTATGCTTGACAGGATTTACAAAAGATAAACAAGGCAGAGACAGAGACGTAATGGATGATGAGATAAGAGATTTTCCACTCAAAGATTTAGTTTTCTTATATTAAAAATTAATTAGAACAATTGATGACCTTGAGATGAAAAATAACAAATTGAAAAGGGAAAAATCTAAACTGCATTAAAAAATGATGAATTGGAAAATGAGCTTAAAAACACTAAGAAAATTAAAAATTCTAATTACAATATTTGTTTGAATTACGAAAAAGAATTTTCTCGTTTTCCTGAAAAATTTTAATAGCTAGAAACATAAATTTTAATTTTGGAAAAAGGGAAACTGGGTTGATTTGCACAAATAATATTTTACAAAAGGGAGCTCGAAAGTTTTACATGCCCGAAATTTTCAAATATGCGAATTTTAAAAGGGAATTAAACGAGGTCAAGGAAAATTTCGAAACCATTGAAAACGAAAGCGTGATTTTGAAAAGTAACAAAACTAAGATTATTTGAATAATTCATGAATTTGAAAAAGTGATCGAAAATATCAAAGGTTTTGGAAAACTTGATTTTGAAAAACGCAAACCTTTTGAAACTGAGATGCTTGAAATTAAGACTAAAATAAAAAAGCTCGAAAATGGAAATAATGGTTTTAAAAAGAAATCATGTCGAAAAGAGACGGAATGTTATTAATCGCTGTTCAAAGTTAATAAATGAAAATAAACTTTAAAATCCAAATTAATGGTCTAGAGTTAACTCCTTGAAAATTTTCCACCGGAGAAAAGTTTAATATGTTATTAGGAAATTAACTCTTTGCGAATAACAGAAAAGAACTTGGATTTGAAAATGTGTTTGTTTATAAACAAACGACTAATATCACCACTAGGGGAAGAGTTGTAATATCCAAATCCATAAAGTGTGGTAATTAGGACACTTTTATAATAATTGTCAAGAAGAGAAAACTGTTAAACAAATTCAGACTCTAATATGTACAAAAGTAAATATTCCAAAATTCAAACAAATTTGGGTTTCTAAGGGTATAATTGTTAAAATTAACGATTTGTCATATAAACTAATTTGAGATAAAAGGTTCCAGAATTAAATTAAAGTGGTCCTACATCCTTTGTTACGTCAGTTGCTTCTTCTAATATTTAGGTATAGAGCCGGGATGGGGAACAACTACGGTAGAGGCAGATTTCAAGTTGTTTTGTATATGTGATGAGGGTTAATTGCAATGATTCTTAGCCTGGAAAAATGAAGCGGTGTGATCTACATGGTGAACAAGAATGCAACATCAAAGGCAAGTAAATGTATGATGTCTAAATCTTATTTTCTTTTCATTACATTTACTACGACTAAAAAAATCATTGGTTGAAGAATTTTTAGTTGTGTGTGCCCTTGTTCGATATAAATGATTTTTTCCTCTGGTTGATGAAAATGGCTTTGTTGAAAATATTGAATCAATTCAAGTGATATTATGGAGTACACAGTCCACGATGTTATATACCATTGTAAGTCACCTTGGACAACTAGAGTATACGTGGCATATGACATCACTTCATCATATTTGCATTTCAACTGATTTTAAAAATAACTAACATTTTTGTTTCAAAACCGTTGCAGAAATTAGCTTTTCACAACTTCTTTTGGATCTAGAAAATTTTCAGTAACTCATATTTTTACTTTGATAAAAATACTCTTGTTTACTTTAGCATGAAATTACTCTATAAAACATGCTTGTTAACTGCTTGAACCGTTTAAAATTTATCAAAAATTATTAACAGTGACCGATAATGTGAGAGGTAGTCATCAAATTATATTTCATAAGTAGGGAAAGTATATGATATAAATTTGTTGAAAATTGAACAAGTTTTATAATATTTTCAAAATTACTATATATTCAATGATCATTTCTATTACCATCATCCTTCTTGCTATTTATACGCCAGATTTAATATATTGTGGAGAAGTTGGCATTTTGAAAGAAAAAGAATTATATTTTAGTGTAATTTATATAATTCTATCCCCAAATATTCATTCTCATTTAAAATTCCTTATGCTTACACATGGATGGAACACTTATACAAGAGAGAGATAGATATACAAGTAGTTCCTAACCTCATTTATAATTCCTAACGGTTATGCATGGTTGGAAAATGCTTGACATTTATTAATCAGTTTATTCTTCAATTTTCTATGCTCATTTTTTCTTATATCTTTATTGTTTGTTGTAGGATTATCTTTCATTTCTTTTTTATAAATTTATGCATGCAGATGGCATAGGAATATATATACATGTAGTGATTGTTATGAAATATTTGGCTTAAACTATTTCTTAGTTATTTTGGCATGCTACATTTCGAATCCCACTATTCCATTATCACGTAACTTGTACAATTTGACAATTAGGTGCATTTGTGGAGTAATTTAGATGAAGTTGTTGGGCTATGGTTTAAGTTTAAGATCTTGATATATGGTGACACACATAAACATTATTCTCGTGCAACAACTAACTTCTAAATTAACAGGAATAAACAGAGCAAACGACAGCGGTGAAAGAAGGAAAATAAAAGGGGTTTTGCACATAAGGTCACAATTTTTGATGTTGTTACAAGAAAAGTCCTTATAGCAATGAGTATGTAAATTAGGTTCTTGTTTTTTCTTAATCAGAAAGTGCAAACTAGCTTGCGATTTTCTGATAGGAAGCACAAGTTAACTAGCGTTTTTTGAAATCTTCGAAAATTTCAGAATTTTCAAAAAGAATTTCAAAATTAGAAAGCACAAACTAGTTTGCACTTTCCTGATAGAAAGCACTTTTCAAAAATTTCATAAAAAAATTCATCAGAAAAGCGCAAGTTACCTTGCATTTACGGTCTGAAAAGTGCAAGGTACCATATGTTCTCTATTTTTTTAAAATAGGAACTAAATTTATATATTCATTTTTAAGCAGGAACTTTTCTTATAACATCAAAAATAGGGACCTGTCTCACTTTTCTTGAAAAATAAAACGGGAACATGGCAGAGATGGTTATCATAGACTGTTATAGAGTTACAGAGGCAAGTGGATACAATATTTTATCCTGATATAGTACGCGTTTTATAAATATCTTTTGGAGTGCAGGTCTTAGTGCAACAAATTATGTAGACCCGTTCTATTGTCACTTGCGAAAATTATTGCATTGGAATAAACACGTCATAGAAGCTTAATTGTTGATACATAATTAGTACCCCAGAAGGAATGAGCTTTTGGTTTAATTGAGCATTTTGTATGTGTCAGTTATAAGCAAGTTAATGGACACCTAATATAATGTTTTATTGGCACATTATAATTGAACTGTATTGCTGCTCCAATTTATATCTGAAGTAATATGCTCCATTTTCTTGTATATATTTCTGTAAAATTTCATCTTCTTAACTCAAGTGAAAACTGGGGTATGTTTGCTGCTCTTCAAACCACTATTCAGACAGACAATTCTACTTGTACAGCAGCATACCAACCATATACATCACATCTACTAACTATCATCTTTTTGCTTTTGACTGGTATTTTCCCTGGAGATGGATTTGTCTGTAGATAATAACTGAAATAGTAGCTTCTCATTTACAACAAATTTTATGCATCATCTATAGGATTATTGAAGCGGTAATGATTTGATTGTATCCCACTCTTTTTCTTTTGGAAAATCTTACTATATGCATGATAAACATGGGAATAAATATCCTCTTTTCTGCTTTCATCATTTTTAATAGTGAAAAAGAAAGTGAAATATATTGATCAACATACTAAAACCTTAACGGGCGACGAATCAGCTACATGAGCAGATGCAAGTGCAGATTTAAGCTCAATCTCAAATGCAATCTCATATGCTAAGATGGCTCGTATATATAATGGTAGCATTTGTTGCTAAACGTTCGGATTTCCATCCACTACATTGAGATAGTTGTTGATTTTACGTTCATTGTTTTCATTTTTGAAAGTTGCTGCCATAATTACGACTATTTTGCAGTATTCATGTTAAATTTGATGAATTTAGACTATGTTGTTGAACCTGATGTGGTATATGATATATTTGATCATGTTTTGGATTATTGCTATTATGTTAAGCGTGATCTGATGGTTTATTACTTCAGTTGTGCATTTAAAGTTATGATATGGTAATATAAAGCACACCTTTTATGAAATATGTGTTTTCATTGTATGGTTATTATTAGACAAAAAAATGTGTGCATTATACGGTGGCATAAAGAAGGATTGAATTTGGAAATAAAAAGTACATCAGGTTTGCCGATGAATTTGTTGATGGTAGAGAAAGAGTAGAGAAAAGACATTGGTAGATTTGTTGGTAAAATATGTGATGAATTCATAACCAATTCGACGATAGTTTGTCATTAAATTCTAGCAAATATGCTGATGCTTTTCTTATCATAAGAGAAAAAATTGTTAAAATCTTCAGCAAAGATTGATTTTTCTTATCTAAAACACCAGGAAATAACGCCGATAAATTTAATGATGCTCTATTTATCCATGTTTTATTTTCGGCGGTAATTTCGTTGGTGGTTCTTTTTCTCGATGAAACATTGATGTTTTCGAATGTTGAAAAAAATACCATTTTTCTTGTAGTGAATAAAAGAACTTAAAATTAATAAAAGATTTTCTTTTCTTTTCTTTTTTGAAGTTCACCCTTTTGACACGTTATCATTGCACATAATCCAATAGTAGTTTGCGAGCTTTAAATATGTTTGTATGAAAAATTAACAAACGCTAAGGGGAATGCTGCAAGGAAAAGTGATAGTAGATGATTTTTTAGGAAAGGGTGTTTAAATTGAGGAGAAAGTTACCTTAATTAATGATCATTTTTGTGGAGGACCTTCGTTCTAATCCTCACCCAGAAGAAAGTGTCGTCATATTTTCAAAGCGAGGATAACAACTAGAAGCTTCAAATCATGGGTTGGGTAGTTTCTTTCATATGGACGTAATTGTCTACTCGCGTAGGCAATTACCTTCCCATTCTGCATTAATACCGACCTAAACCATCACCACAAGCATCGATATAAACAGATAAACCCTGTTTCCCGTTAATCATAGCGAGAATAGGTGCAGTGGTTAATCTCTTTTCAACTCCTGAAAATCTTCTTCGCATTTCGGAGTCTAATTGAGTTTTGCATTCTTCATTGTTAGCTTAGTCAACGGACTAGCTATCTTAGAAAAGTCCTAGACAAACTTTCGATAATAACCTACTAAACCCAAAAAGCTTCAAACTTCTTTTGGGGTAGTGGATTTCCTTCAATCAAGAATAGCGGAAATTTTGCTAGGATCCATAGAAATCCCTTCTTCATTAACAATATGGCCAAGAAATTTAAATTCTTTGATCCAAAAATGGCATTTGGAAAATTTGGCGAATAGAATATTTCTCCTTAATATCTCCAAAACGATTCTAAGATGCTCGGCATGCTCCTCTTCGGTCTTGGAATAGACCAAAATATCGTCAATAAACACAAGCACAAATTTATTCAATACTTCCCGGAACACGCGGGTCATAAGATCTACGAAGTATGCTGGAGCATTGGTTAGCCCGAAAGGCATGACTAACCATTCGTAGAACATATTAGGAACCCTGAAAGCGGTCAAATGAACACAATCCTCGGCGATTCGTAGTTGATGGAGCCCTTTGGCTAGATCCATCTTCGAAAAGAAACGAGCGTCGCGCAATTGATTAAACAGATCATCAATTCTAGGTAGAGGAAATTTATTCTTGAGACTCAGCTTATTAAGATCGTGGTAATCCACACACAATCTCACAAATTCGTCCGATTTAGCAACAAACACGATGGTTGAACGCCATTCAGAACGACAGGATGAGCATTGGGTACTAGGTCAATTCTGAATTTTATTTCTCGATGTAAAGGTAAAGATTTCACTTCTTCGAACACATCTGGAAAATCTCTAACAATGGGTATGGACTCTAGACTGGGTTCGGGATAACCCATGTTATACATCAACCCTTCTCTTTAGGACCAGGGTCCTCACAAGAAATCTCAATGAAATCTCCAAATTCGGTTTTGATTGAAATCAATCGATTGTTACAATCCAATTTGGCTTCCTATTTTGTTAGCCAATCCATTCCGAGTAAGATTTCAAACTCGTTAAAATCAAGGATAAAGAGACTGATAGGGAATTGGTAACAAGAATATGAGCTAGGAACGTCTCTACATCGAAGACAAAGGTTCGCAGGGCCTCCAACTGGATTCTTTACGCATATAGGCTCGTCAACAAAATCAGGTTCAAGATTTAATTCATTTATAGCTTGCTGGGAGATAAAACTATGTGTAGCGCCCATGTCAAACAGAACTCTAACAATGCTATCATAAATAGTGAGGTTACTTTCCAGGACTCCTTTCCTCTTTTCTGCTTTGGAAGATGCAGGTTTGTCTTTGACTGTGTGCACCTTGGCTGTCTGAGCTTGCTTCATGGTTGGGCAGTCTTTAACTTCGTGTCCCAATTTCTGACAATAATAACATTTCCTGGGTTTTGCTTGAATGGATTGATTGACTTGTCTCTTAGGCTTCGTGCATCTGCTCGAGTAACGGCCCTTTTCTAAGCAATTAAAACAAGTAACATTCTCTGCCGAGCTTCCCTGATTGCTCTTCTTCTCCTTACCCTACCTTGGTTTCTTGCCTCCAAATTTCCACTTCTTCCAATTTTGATTGCTCGAATTTCCTTTCTCCACTGGGGCTTCTCGCATATCAAGTGTAGCATATCTGTACCCTATATCAATCAGATCTTAAAAGGATTCTTTGACGTGGCCAGTCATCCTTTCGTGGAACTTCTTATTCATCCCACGAATGAACCTTTCATTTTTCTTTAAAGGTGTGTTCACCAATTTTGGACCGAAATGAGACAATTCATTGAATTTTTTAGATACTCCTCGAATGATAAACTCCTTTGCTTTAAGTCCATGAATTTCTGGTACATTCGAGAAATTCCTGCTGATGGCATATAGCGGTTCTCAAATACTTCTTTAAATCTCTCCCAAGTAAACTCATCGTTTGGCTCATCTACAGTGACTGTCTCCCACCATGCTAAGGCTTCTTCTTGTACACTACACCAAAACAGGCAAATTCTAACATTTATAAGTGTTACAAATAATTTCAGTAACACTTTTTAAGTGTTACTAATGGATTGTGAGGAATGGAGCGGCCAAATTTGCAACACTTATAAGTGTTACAAACATATGTATTACTAACACTTATAAGTGTTGGTACCTAAATATACGGTAACGCTTATAAGTGTTGGTAACGAAATATACGGTAACACTTATAAGTGTTGGTACAGAAATATACGGTAACACTTATAAGTGTTGGTAACGAGATATACGATAACATTTATAAGTGTTAGTATAGAAATATACGGTAACACTTATAAGTGTTGGTAACGAAATATACGATAACACTTATAAGTGTTGGTACAGAAATATACGGTAACGCTTATAAGTGTTGGAAAATGATTATTTAGTAACATATATATATATATAACTTAAACGCAATGTTTAAATATAAACACTCTGTAAATAATGATTTCCATATAACAAATAATTCATCATACATATTTAATGCAAAGTTTAAACGCTCAGCAAATGTAGTATAATATATCATAAACAATTCTTTACATATCTAAAATACCACAATGTCATATATTTAGATATTATTACAACATAAGCTTCAATTTTTTTTTCAAAATACATGTTAATCACAGTGCTAAACAGCCAGAACTTCAACATTGTACACTCGCACCTCTACAAACCATTCCCATACTTCGACTGCAGTCACCCAACCACCTCCATAAACCTATGCACATCAACATCTGCTCCACTCCCCAGTTGTCTAGCTACAACTCTCTGCACATACAAGCACCTGATCAACAGAGATCAACTGTATCCCCTATCATTACATAATTGCAACAGAACTACTGCCTTGTCATCAACATTCCGACATCCCTACATTCCTCAGCCATCCTCCAGACCAACAATACCATAAAACCATCCACTTCATTTTCACTGGTACCATCCCTATTTCGCAATTGTCTTACCTCTACTTTCATTACTCTCACACAACCCACTTGCACCATTTCTACAAACTCACAGTTGCACACAGTCATTGCCATCCTCTTACTTCTGCCCACTACCACTCCTTAAACCACCATCAACACTACAACTTCAATTCCCTGCCACTTCAACCATAAACCACAAAATCTCAACTGTCCTGTTCAACATCACAAGAATATCATTCCTCCTCCAATCTCTGACAACACCATATCCTTCCTCCTCAAAACTTCAAGCCAACCATCACTGCAAAACTTTCAGGCACCCTATTGCCTCGATACATACAAAAAAAAATCACCATACTTCACAGTTCAATACCACCACTCCAAACAGTACCATTCCTCCTTACATTTTCCACCTCAAACAGTACTTCAGCTACCAACAAACCATCCAGACAACCGCCTTCCATCCACTTCCGTTCCCAATTTTTAATGAAACTAAAGTATGCCATCGGTACGTACAATACAATTATCGAAACATGTATTTATTTCATTACGTGCAGTATACTCTGAAAGTGTGAAGATGTGTCCGTGTGGGAGGATAATTGTAGTGATAGAAATGGTGAGAACCCTTCAGCTTTTCGACTGTGAGAAAAAGATATTACCTAAGAGACTACCTGTTATTAGATAATGCAAGAATGCAGGCTAACTTTTTAGTCCCATGATATACATGAGCTTTCAATTTTGTGCCATTACATGTTGCTTACTACATTTTTGAGCGGCAATGGTATAATAGAATTCAAAATTAAATAAGAACAGATTCACAAAATTAGTGGAAAAAAAGATCTCCACAACAGTTAGGACTTACTGGTTTAGCTATTCATATGTTCACAACTACTGACTTTACATGTGATGTATGTAAACCTACAAACACACATTTTTGAGCCATTCATATGCACAAGTGCAATGTGTTTAACATATATTCCATGCGTTCCAAATTTAGTTGTATTATTTAAGACATATTAGTTTAGCTTTTCAGTACACGTGCAGCAGTTCTTACTTAACATCCATGTACAATGAAATTATCGTGGAGGTACTAGTTTAGTTGTACATATATTATATTCATGTAGTTCTAAATACCTCATCTAAATATAAGCTGGATAAGACAACTTAATTTGACCTTCCATGTTATATATATATATATATATATATATATATATATATATATATATATATATATATATATATAGACACAGCGAATACAAAAACTTCAAATACTCGATTGGTATAAAATTAATAACTCAGTAATTTTGTTCTCTGTTTGTAACTAAATATAGTAAACTTATTTAGAACATTTGTTTAGCTTTTTATTTGAACGCTATAAAAAAAAGATCAAACTATCATAAACATGCTTTCTACAAACATGTAAATATGCTTTTATACCCATTTTCCAGTCAAGTTTCTTTTTATTTATGAATGCCAATTGTGTATTTTGCAGATCAAATTTAAAAATACAGCCTTCAATACCTTTTATTTGAATAATTTATCACTTTGTAGCTCGAACACTTTCATTGAGTTTTCAAATGAAAAATTGAAAGCTTACGTAAATGCATTTAATACATACCTTTTGCCACTGAATCTATGCTAAACCTTTTAATTACTTTCTTTTCAAGCTAATTTTTATCCATATATGATACCAAAAGTCAATTTTTACAAGTGTATATCTAATTAATTTTCTTTGAGCATGAAAAGAATCAAAGTCCACACTAATTTTCTTTGAAGCAAACGAAATTCATGGCTTTATGCTAAACCTTTTTATTGACAAAACCAATATTTTTCCACCTATTATTTGGTTTAGTTGCATTAAAACTATTTGTACTTATGTTGCAATTATGTCATTCATACTTCATTTTCGTAACTTAATATCAGCCTTTGGGTTTGCCAATTTCAACTTGGACTGGAAAAATTTTATGAAATATAAATGCATTTCATTTTCTTTGTAGCATATTACAACATTTTTCTATTATTATAGATATACTTTTCTCTTATAAAAGGTGTAAGAAACAAAATACCAAAATTTGAAACTTGACAGAACTATTCATAAGCATACAATGAGTCGCATCTGATCGTCTTGCAGCTTTAGCCCTTTAAAGATTCTTTCACATGATGTAATCCACGCTTAGGCCTCAACAATCGACTCCTTGCCGGTGAACGGCTTACCACCAAGCCTTGAGAAACTCTTATACAAATCAGCCAGATTCAGCTGATGATGCGTAGATAAAGCTGCTTCTGCTGTTGGGGGAACTTGACTAGGTATTGTGGCATTTCCTCGCCCCCCAGCTATTTCTTTTCGTCCACTCGTCCTTACTATCTTTAATTAGTAAGAAAATTGATTTAGATATTCGGACGAGATATCTTAAGGAATATCAGCAGATAAAAGAAATGGACTAAGAAAATTTGGGGTTTCGGTCTCGGTTATACTCATTCTAGGGTATATTTCACCCTATCTCTAATGAGCCATCTAATGTGTTATACTCCGTAGCTAAAGTTCTTACTCAACCTTTAGCTCGGATGCCACATGTCACGTCCCGGAATCCAATGTTCGAAAATTGACATCAAATACCTCACTTGTATTTGACTGCCGAAGATTCAAACATCGAACTCCAGTCGGATGGAGCTTATAACAACACCAGATGAATATAAAACAGCGGAAACAAAATGAATAACATTCATTTACATCACAGATACAACATCATCATAATATCAAAGTATTTTTATCCATATATCACAACTTCAAAATAGAAATTCACAATAATACAACAAGTGATCATATTCCAAAAAATCTTCAAGGAAATAAAGTGATAGCGAACTTCCAAAACTAAGCACCTTGGGATCCAAAAGCTTTCAAAATATCTCCAAGTCAAAAGCCTTCAAAAACCGATAGCCTCCAAACCCAAAAGACTTCAAAATCCAGCTAGCACCAAAACACGGAAAACCTGCTACTAGGCTGCCCGTGTGGAAATTATGGGTACCTAGAGTTTAGAAAGGAAACAATAAACTCCGAGTCAGTCATGGGGCTGGTATGAGTAAACAAAAATAGTTTCTTTTAAATAAAACAAGATTTATAAAAGAAAATCCGGTATGGTTTTTGGAAAATGAAACTACCATAAGACCTCCCGCCATACACACAATGCAATCGCAGAATTGGAGGAGATTTCTTCTTATGATAGTCAAATATGCTTGATACGAGAAAATTTCTTTGATATTATTACTAGTGCATAGTGTAGAAAACCAATTCGAAAGTATAATATTAATCTTAGCCAGCATACAACCATTATTGTACGCTTACTATAGCTACCATCTAAACAGTGGGGCGCCACCATAAGTAAATAACAGGTTATACAACTAAAACCGTTCTGGGTTCGTATTGGAAATTGGGTTTCCAACAAATGGTCAAGCTAAGGAACTTCATAGGTACGCCTCTGGAGGGACGTCCCGAGAACTTAACCAGTTCTCTGCCAACACAAGGCTGGGTTACCTCTGTAACTAGGTAACTACTACACGACTATGCCATTCCACGGTCGTTTGCGACCTTTATCCGAGGGCCGCCTACCGCAAAGCAACAACCACACAGTAAATGAGATTGCAGCAACCACATAAGTTAAGTATCTGGGCTCCATACCATGATACCACATTTTTCCAGAAGGGAATGACATACCCTAAAGGGTGCGACCCACATAACCTTACCGCATCTTTCCTGTTTCGACCATTTCCGGGGTGTGAGGTCTGATGAGGTCTCGTCCACAAAGCTACGATTTACATGAAAGCCATGCTTTGATCATAAATGATCAACAATGATCATCAACACACAGTGGCACTTAGCATGCCACACTACCAAATTGGGAGTATATCACTGATAACCTTCAACTACATAACCTCTGAGCTCGTACGTCTCAGAAAAGGGTGTTAAGCTAAGAGAATAAATTCTCCGCCACCAACTGATATGTATATGAAAGAAATCTGCTTTACATCTCAAAGTGTAGTGTCAGACATACAACCATACAAGTCTGTTTTGGATTCGAACAGAACCGAAGGCACTTCATCCAATAAAGGAAGAAGCTCTTGCAAATCCAGGTATCCACAATCCCGATCGGACTCCTCATCACATGTGGTGTGACGACCCAAAAATATGTACCCTTTAAATCGACAATAATCCACACATGTCCGACCCAAAAACCACAAACTGACGGAAAGTCAAGAGAAAGAAAAGAAGAGAGAAGAAGAGAAGAGAAGAAAGAGAGAAGATAGAACCAACAGAACAATACAGAATCTCACATCGCAGCGGGTAATATGTAATATCATATCAATGATCTTTACAAAACAGAAACTGTATATACATACATCAATCAAAGTTCAACAATCAATCAGATTTATCAGCTTGAACAGTTATAATAACCTATCCTCACAAATGCTGATAATAACAACAACTAAGCACAGCGGATAATCAAGCAAATACGGACGTACGAAAATGAAGATCTTCAGCTTGCCTGCTGAAGCTCCAAAAGCACCAAAGCATAATCCGTAGATATACTCGGTCTGACCCGAGCATTGAAAGGGAAGAACGTCCGTATCAGTCTGGTAAACCAGCGTGAGAAACACACTCAACTGAATTTATTAAATTACCAAACTTTTCCTTTATCAAAATAAAAGTATCTTATAAGACACGTCTACACATAAACACAGACATGTTTTTACCTTACGGTAACTAAAACATTTCTTTCATATCAAATCCTCTTATATTATACTAGTGTCTAGTATATACAAATAATATTGATCATAGTCGAAATGGTTACCCATATAGCATTTCGAGGCTATTCATTACACCTTTACAAACAAAATCGCAGCTCGTAGTGGAGTTTGGATTTCCATACAAATGACCAGGTGAAGGGACTACCTTCCGGCAGTACATCTCTAGAAGAATGTACCGAGAAACCATCACAAAGTTTCTCTACCAACACAAGACCGGCCCACCTCTTAACTAGATGGTACCGAATATGTCATCCTCCGGTCGTTACCGACCTTAACGAGGGCCCTCTAGCATACAAACCTCAATAATCAGATACACGACGTCATAGCATGCAAAGATATATCTAGAAGAGGATGATCATATCCTAATTGGGAATGACCCACTTAGCCTTGTTGCATCCAACCCTGTTTGGGTCATTTCCGATTGATGAGGCCTGATGAGGTAACGGTTACCTTTCACAATCACATATCACATCACTTAGAATGTTACACGGCCATTTCCGTTGACTACTAATTGCCTTCCATAATAATACAACCATTAACTCGTATGTCTCAAGGAGGGTGTTAAGCTAAGAGAAGTTGCCTTCTCCGCCACTACTGATGTACGTTTGTAAAAACCAATGTGCGTAATCTATAGAAATGCAGTGTCAGACAAACATCCATACAAGTTGTCCAGGAACAGGACAAACCGAAGGTACTTTCCGACCACATCCTGTCGG
Organism: Allium cepa; assembly: GCA_030765085.1. Classification (NCBI taxonomy): domain Eukaryota; kingdom Viridiplantae; phylum Streptophyta; class Magnoliopsida; order Asparagales; family Amaryllidaceae; genus Allium; species Allium cepa. Next base: position 863,577,784 of record CM060943.1, on the reverse strand, counting down.
GAAATCCCTAGGATTAGTAGCGAATAGTTCTCGCATTGGATATTTCATAATGAAGAGACCATTGCTACTAGATGTATATTGGGATTTCAACCCCAAACGATCAACAAGAAGTCCCCCACTATGAAAATCCAGAATATCAATATCATCACAAGCAACCTGCACAATCGTCGCATATACGTTGGTCCGAAGTGGTTTTCGGATAAACCGATCCCGGTCTCTTCACACCAACAACGCAAAAGCGTTTATCAACCTCACACAGCAACTAAGTCTCATAGATGTGATGTCCCGGAAATTTGAGGCAATAATTATTTAATAATTTCATTGATAATTATTTTAAAAATGTGAAATATTGTTTTAATAATTTAATTTAAACTGGAAATCTCTTTTGAAAATTAATAATTATTTAGTTTGTTAAATAATTATCTTTTCAAAGATTAAAAATATTTATAATGTATAAATGTTTATACATTGTAAATAGAAGATTTGGTTTTAATTTTTTTATATGTAATAAAGAATATTTTCTAATTATTTTATATAAATGAATAATTTGTATATTAATTAATTTGATTTAAATTAGTATTGTATAATTTTCTCAAGTTTGTTTTAATTTTCTTTCTTATATCTTTATTAAAAAGTAAGTATGTATTTATTTTGTTTTTAAAATAAATATAGTTTAAATTTCATTTTATAATAAAGGTTTATTTTGTTTTGTTTTATTTTAAAATCTTCTTTTCTTTTGAAATTTAGTTTCATATAGAATATTATTTTAAAAATAATTAAACAAACATTAATATGTAAGTGTATAGTTTTATAAAGAGCTTATATGTATTTAATTAAAAGCTAATGTTAATAAATCACTTTGAACTAGCTAAAACAAAGTAGAAATGTTTCAAGATAAATTCAAATACATTTAGTAATTTAAAATTCTCTTTTATATATTAACATGCATATGTGTTAACTTTTTAAACATAAGTTGACACTTGTAAATTCATTTCATCTTAATACAACATGTGGCATTGATTTTTAAATCTCATTGTTTAAATTATATTGATAAGAAAATGTAACAAAAGCATTTGGATTAAAACACATTTTCTCATTTGAAAGATCTGAGAATCAAATTTCAGAAATTCTAAAACCAATCTTCAAACTTGCAAATAAATTTCTACAAACCATCTTCAATCAAATTCTCAAATCTGCAAATAACAAATCAAATTTAGAAAAAAACCAATCTTCAAAACAAATCAATTGCTGCAAACAAACAACTTCAATCAAATCTGCAAACCTATCAACTTCAAATTTCTGCAAATCAATTCCTTCAAATCTAAATTCAACTGCATATCTGAAGCTCAATTTCAATATAAATCTGTGCACTTGAATATGGCTCTGCATGCCATATTTCTTCATCAAACTGGAAGATCTACTGCAATATTAAACCTGAGCATATGAAGTCTTGGGGTCTGCATGCATTTAAGACCAGGAGAGCAATTTCTGTAATCTAGATGAAGCCAAGATCAACATGCATTTCATTATTCATCTCTGGAAAGTGGATTTGCATCTGTTTGCTCTGCACCTGAATCTGTTCTCTGCATCTTCCTTATGGTGAGTAAACTTCTTTTTCAAAAACAGAACTTTCTTTTGAATTCAATGCTTAAGTAATATACTAGAATCAAGTTCAAACAAAACTGCAATAAATAAATAAAAATCAAACTGCTATGACCTGGAACAGCAATGTCTTCATTTTGATGAATAACTCCCCAAATTTTAAGGGTTGTTTTTAAATGGTTGTTCATGTGACCTGATTTAAGAAAGCATGTTGATTGATTATGTTGTGGTTATTACTTACTTATGAATGATCTGTGGGTGAATTTATGAATATGTATATATGTTGATTTCTTGTAGATGCAGATCTAGTTAGTTTGTAAACTAAGATAAAAAATTTTTAAAATAGAAATCTTTATCATTTTATTGTTACTGTTAATAATTTTATATGAAAACAAAATATGTTTGTTAGTATAAGTGTAGGCTCTGGAAAATCATGGATTAGTTAAAATAAGTTAAAAATCCAAGTTCTGTTATCTCTGAAACCAATTTAACTGTAAGCATTACAAATAAAATCCATCATCATTAAAATGAAACAAATACAAAATAGCTTAGATCAATTAAACAGTTTGTAATCTGAATTCATGTTTAAAAACATGAATCTTTAAACAAATTTATATTTTAAAATTGCTGAGGCAGGAGCAATTCTGTTTTGAACAGAATTGAGACTTTTGGGAATTGGTTTGTATTCCTATTGGATTTGGTAGCTATGAGTATTCCTGGAAGTAGAATTCAGATGGTAGAACAGGGAATGTGGGTCAGCAGTTGTGTCAGTAGGTGGTGATGATGGAAAATTTGATTTTTCCAGGTTTAAGCCCTAAATTGAGTGGTTGAGCTTTGTTTGCTTCTGGGTTATACTGTGATGATTCGAGTGAGGAGTGGTTATGTGAGATGGCAGAGGAGGTGTAATGGAAGATATATTCAAGGTTGTGTCGATGATGGTGGCTGGAGGTGGTGTTTCTAGGTGATTGACAGGGGGTCTTGGTTGCAGTGTGTACTCAGGGAACTATTAGTTGTGTGCAGGTTGTTGACTCGGGGAATACTCGGGTAGATTTGCTTCTGACTCGAAGCAAGAGATAGGGAAACTCGAAGTAAATATTAGGGTACTCGGGTAAGTGGGGTACAGTGGTATACCAGAGAGCATTTGCTGTTTTTCTTAAAATTTTGAATGGGAATCAAATTCTAGTGCAAAAGTTTAATCCATGTATAAGTTGAAACTGAAATTCAAATAGGGTTTGAAATTCAAAGTTTTTAAAAATGAAATAATTTAAATTTTAAACAAGTTTTAAATTTTGTTTTAAATCAGTTGCAGGTTTTAGAGTCTGCATTTTTGAAGTTTTGAATTTAATGAAATTCATTTTTTTTTTTAGGTTGAAACTTGATTTGAGTATAACCTGAATCTGAATTTAAATATAGCTTTGAGTTCAAAGGTTTTTAAAAATGAAGTCTTATATTAAACAAGTTTTAAATTCAGTTTTGAATCAATTTTAAAAACTGTTGCAGGACTACTTTCAAAACCTGACTTCTAATCCAAAACATTTTTGTAAGTTTTTAAATTATGAACAAATTTTAAAGTTTTAAGCAAGATTTAAATTTGTTTGGAAATCAAGTTAAAACATTTTTTTCAGATTTACTTTGAAACCAGTTTGATTTCAAAACAGTAAAATAAAAAAATGAATGAAATGAACATATTTAAATGTTTGAAAGAATTTGATTTCAAATAAGTTTTTAAACCTGAAGGAATTTTGTTCTCTTTAGTATTTGAATGTAGATATGAAGTGTTAATTTTAAATTGAAGCTGAAATAACCAATTTATTTTCAAAAGTTTGATTTATTATAATCAAGTAATTTAGTTTTAAATCTTTCTTTATATTTAAGTAATGAATGTTGTTTAAACATTCATTTTTATTTTATTTTAAGGTTTTATAATTATTTTAATGTGGATTAATGTTTAATAATTAAACATTTGAATTTTTAAATAAAATTGGAATTTGAATTTAATTTCTAGAAATGTATTGTTTTAATACATTTTGAATGTAAATGAGTCATTTGTTAAGTAAATGAAATATTTTAAAAATATTTAAGATAATTAAGGATGTACTTAATTATTTGACTTTAAATAATGGTTTAGATTTATTTTAATTAGGAATGATTTATTAATCTAAATTAAATTTTTGTTAAGTATAATTAATGAAATGTGTAAATGATGATAATTATCTAAGGATAATTTAGTAATTAATTTAAGAAATAAATTTTGGATAATTAACTAGATTTAATTAATTAAATCTAATTAATTGTAATTGGTTAAGTAATTAATTACTTATTGTAATTAATTTGGATTATGATTTATTTAAATAAATTAATTTAGTTTAATTAATTTAAGTAAATCATTTGATGATTTTAAGAGTGTAATTACTTAATGTAATTAGTGGAGCAGGATTATTTAGAGAAGTAATAATGATAATTACTGAAATGTAATTAGTAACTTGGATTAATTACTTTTGTAATTAATTAAGGAATTAATTAATGATTAATTATTGGTTAATTAATTTATAAATGAGTAATTAAGATAGTTAATTATTAATCAAGGTGTTTAATAATTAGGTTAATTACTAAATGTAATTAATTTTAATTAAGTAATCTATTTAAATATTAAAGATCATTAATTAATGTTAATGATGTAATTAAGGATTGTTCAATTAAGTAATAATTGATTAATTAAGTAATTAATTAATTGTAATTAATTAAGGGCAATTATAATTAATTATAATCAATTAATAAATGAGTAATTAATGTTAATTACTTATAATTTAGGTTAATTAATTTATAAAATTAATTAAAGACTAATTACTTATTGTAATTAGTGAATGATTAATCAAAGTTGTTTAATCAAGTTGAATACTTAGGAAGTGAATTAATTAACTGGGTTAATTAATGGATGTTAAGCAGGATTTAAATGAGTAATTAATTTAATTATTTTAAATTAATTAGAGATGGTTGTAATTAATTTAATTCATTTTAAATTAATTATAATTGTTGGTTAATGAATCATTGCTTATGGATGTTATTGATTAAATGGTTGTGATCTCAGAAATGAGATGATTGTATCTGTATGATATGAATGTTTGGATAAGTATGATGGTTTGTGATGGATTATTTGGATGGATGATTATCTGTTTATGGATGATACAGATTGTCTGTTTATGATATGAATGTGATTATCTATTTTGAGATATAGTTTATCTATCTGTATGAATTAGATAACAATGAAATAAGTTAATTGTTTAAAACCCTTAAGTACAACTTGGACATTAAGATGGCGTTTGGTTTCGATGAGACCGGGATCGGGTTTCCATATTTGGAATTCCGAAAACCACATCGATTCCAATTAAACGTTAGGTCGTTAATCCAAGTGGAGCAAGTGAAGACTCGAGGTGTAAGGGCTATACGTCAGTATAACTCTGTGGGTGATTCCGTAATGAGTTTGACGGAATAGTACTTATAGGTTCGAGACGGTGATATAGAGTGCAAGGGTTATTGTCGTTAACTCTGAGGGTGATTCCAATACGAGTGTAACGAGATAATGCCTTCGGTTTCGTTCGAACCCGGAACGAACTTGTATGGATTGAATGCTTTCAGAACATCGTCAGGTGGACGATGAGCATTCTAAGAGATGTGTCCTCTAAAGGTAATCGTAGCCTCAAGCCTCATCAACCGGGAATGGCTAAAACAGGGGAGGTGCAGCAAAGCTTCGTGGGTAGCCCCCACTGGAGAGCAAGATTGATCCCTGTCTAGAGGTCCCTTTTTATTCGGCTTAGTGGGCAGTTGTCAGTGTACACCAACTGCGGGGTTGTCTTGTTCGGAACTGTTCAGTAAGGAACGGGTCCGGCTTTGTGTTGCAGGGGAGTTAGGGTGGCTCCTCGGTACGGTGATCTAGGCCACGTACTGTGACGGGCGGTACCCCAGTAGCCCTGCCATTGATGGAATCCATAATCCAATAAGTGCCTGTACGGTTTTGATTGTGCCCAACTATGTTGGAACGTGAGATGTAAGCATTCCAGCTATTTCTGTATTTTATTTTGAAAACCCTAGACACTATTATAATATCACTGGATTTCCTATCAAATGTTTTGGTTAGCGTAAGGTAAAAACTTTTCCATGTTTATGTGTGGGAAGTCTTACGTGATACCTTTTGTTTTCAAAGGATTTTCTAAAGTTAAGCAACTTTTATCCCCGTTTACTCACACCAGACCCCTGTCTGACCTGAGTGTTTATTTTCTGTTTTATTAAACTCTTGGGTACTCATATTATGTATGAGTAGTCAAGTGTTTCAGGATTGCTTTGATCGAGTTCTGGAGGAGATAATGGAGCAGGAGGCTTCAGCGTGTAGATATATGTAGTGGTTCCGCTGTGTTTGAGTTGTATCTGTTTCTCTGATGTACTTGGATTGTAATTGCTAGACAGATGTTTATAACTGTCTAGTTTGTGTTGTATTATCTGTTTAACTCTGATGTATATGATACTGTGTAAAGTTTTATGTGATATATTATAATTTATTCGATTCCGCTGTGAGATTCTGATATTGTCTGTTCTTTCTTTCCTTTCTTTTCTCTTTTCTATCCCTTTCTTTCTTCTTAATGATGCAACTTTCTGGAGTATGGAAGTTGGGTCGTTACAACGTGGTATCAGAGCGTTAGGTTGAGTGAATACCTAGGCTCTGTAGTGGTGTCTTTCTTGAGAGAGCGTATTTGTAATTTTTAATATATATATATTTCTGCCTATTTGTTGGGTTACCTGTTCGGGTTTCCAATATAAGTAATAAAGGTAGATAGGGTAGTGGTGTGTGTAACACGACTACCAATGGTTGGAGTTTGAGTGTTGGAAGTGATCTGCTAGGGCAGTTTGGGTATCTTGTTTAATTTGGCAGTTTGGTGAGAAAGATTTCTCTGATCTCTGAAGGAAATCTTTTCAAGATTCGGAGTTTATTTTTGGAATATAAGCTTGGTGCAGTCGTGTGAGGGGTTTTTCTTGAGTTTGAATCAGTTGGGAGTTCTGAAGCCAGCAATGGTATTTTGAAAACCTTAAGAAGGAGTTCTGTCTATATTTGAGTTTGAAACTCAGTTTGGCAGAGTATTTTGAGTTTGGTTTGGGAGCGAGTTTCCCGAGAGATATCTGTCTTTTGAAGGCTCTATTGTGAAAAGGCTGGTGTAGCTTTGAGGTTCGATGAGTTTTTGGTTAAGGAAGCTTTGGCAGCAGTAGCAGCAGTGAGTGGCCTGTTCTTCGGTGGTTCAGAAATCTCTGTGATTCTTCTGTCAGTAGTCCGGGCAGATGGTGGAGCTTGTCCATTTCTTCTGAAAGCTCAGTTGGGTGTGATGTTAGTGGTTAAGAGGTGGGCCACTAGTTTCTTCTTTTGAAGGCTTTAGCTGTTCTGATTTTGTAGTGAGAACAATTTCTTGAGATCTGAACCAGGTGGAATCGCAAAAGTGACTTGCGATAGTTCAGAAGTTCTCTGTGTGATCTTTGCTTGGATTGAAGCATCTTTAGTGGATGTTTGAGTTATCAAGGTGATTTGGTATTTTCTGGATATCTTTGAAGGAATCAAGATTTGCATTCGCATCAGAAGATTGAGTTCTGTATCGACTTGGTTCTTGGAGCTTTGCCGGTGGTTTAGCATTGTAGGAAATTCTTTGAGTATGATCTGTTTAAGTTGATAGAATTTATTGGATACAGTTTCCTGGTTTCTGGTTGAATTTTTGCTGTGGTGGTTGTGACTGAATCGGATATGTCACTGGGATTTTATGGAATTTGATGAACAATACTCCGGGATAAGTTGATCAAGTTTATACTTATGTTCATCAACAGCATTCACGAATCAGAGTTGCGCAGTGGAAGCATGGTGGCGGCTATTCCAGAATAGGAGCATCCGATTCTTTGGGAATTTGAGTTTTGTCTTGGATCAAAGGATTTCTACAGGATATTCATTTTGGATCCGGAGACCTGATTGTTTTATATCTGTAGTAGAGTTTGTGTGGTGGAGTTTGATTGATCTAGAAGTTGAAGGCAGCCCAGGATCAATATGAGTATTGGATCTTTCTGTTTTCTCTTAAGAGTTAAGTATATGGTTTATCTCTGGTTTTAGAATCAGTAGTTCTGTGAGATTTAGGAGTTGATCAGGACTTGTCTATAGTTCTGTATTCTGTTTAGATTTGTAGATCTAGATATATAGGAGCTCTAGATCTGTGTTGTGTTGCTAGTTTAGATTCTGTAGGGCGAGTGTCCTGGTGTTTGTACCTGGGAAACTCTAGGGAATTCTATCCAGAATTTTGTCTGGGTAGTTAGAATTGTTTGTTTGAATTGGTTGCTATGATTGCTAGTATTTGGTTGATAGTATATGATTGCTCTTTTAAAATTTAAAATTTGTATGGGATTATTAAATTACCTTTGCTTTTAAATTTCGGGGACGAAATTCTTTTAAGGGGGGAGGAATGTGATGTCCCGGAAATTTGAGGCAATAATTATTTAATAATTTCATTGATAATTATTTTAAAAATGTGAAATATTGTTTTAATAATTTAATTTAAACTGGAAATCTCTTTTGAAAATTAATAATTATTTAGTTTGTTAAATAATTATCTTTTCAAAGATTAAAAATATTTATAATGTATAAATGTTTATACATTGTAAATAGAAGATTTGGTTTTAATTTTTTTATATGTAATAAAGAATATTTTCTAATTATTTTATATAAATGAATAATTTGTATATTAATTAATTTGATTTAAATTAGTATTGTATAATTTTCTCAAGTTTGTTTTAATTTTCTTTCTTATATCTTTATTAAAAAGTAAGTATGTATTTATTTTGTTTTTAAAATAAATATAGTTTAAATTTCATTTTATAATAAAGGTTTATTTTGTTTTGTTTTATTTTAAAATCTTCTTTTCTTTTGAAATTTAGTTTCATATAGAATATTATTTTAAAAATAATTAAACAAACATTAATATGTAAGTGTATAGTTTTATAAAGAGCTTATATGTATTTAATTAAAAGCTAATGTTAATAAATCACTTTGAACTAGCTAAAACAAAGTAGAAATGTTTCAAGATAAATTCAAATACATTTAGTAATTTAAAATTCTCTTTTATATATTAACATGCATATGTGTTAACTTTTTAAACATAAGTTGACACTTGTAAATTCATTTCATCTTAATACAACATGTGGCATTGATTTTTAAATCTCATTGTTTAAATTATATTGATAAGAAAATGTAACAAAAGCATTTGGATTAAAACACATTTTCTCATTTGAAAGATCTGAGAATCAAATTTCAGAAATTCTAAAACCAATCTTCAAACTTGCAAATAAATTTCTACAAACCATCTTCAATCAAATTCTCAAATCTGCAAATAACAAATCAAATTTAGAAAAAAACCAATCTTCAAAACAAATCAATTGCTGCAAACAAACAACTTCAATCAAATCTGCAAACCTATCAACTTCAAATTTCTGCAAATCAATTCCTTCAAATCTAAATTCAACTGCATATCTGAAGCTCAATTTCAATATAAATCTGTGCACTTGAATATGGCTCTGCATGCCATATTTCTTCATCAAACTGGAAGATCTACTGCAATATTAAACCTGAGCATATGAAGTCTTGGGGTCTGCATGCATTTAAGACCAGGAGAGCAATTTCTGTAATCTAGATGAAGCCAAGATCAACATGCATTTCATTATTCATCTCTGGAAAGTGGATTTGCATCTGTTTGCTCTGCACCTGAATCTGTTCTCTGCATCTTCCTTATGGTGAGTAAACTTCTTTTTCAAAAACAGAACTTTCTTTTGAATTCAATGCTTAAGTAATATACTAGAATCAAGTTCAAACAAAACTGCAATAAATAAATAAAAATCAAACTGCTATGACCTGGAACAGCAATGTCTTCATTTTGATGAATAACTCCCCAAATTTTAAGGGTTGTTTTTAAATGGTTGTTCATGTGACCTGATTTAAGAAAGCATGTTGATTGATTATGTTGTGGTTATTACTTACTTATGAATGATCTGTGGGTGAATTTATGAATATGTATATATGTTGATTTCTTGTAGATGCAGATCTAGTTAGTTTGTAAACTAAGATAAAAAATTTTTAAAATAGAAATCTTTATCATTTTATTGTTACTGTTAATAATTTTATATGAAAACAAAATATGTTTGTTAGTATAAGTGTAGGCTCTGGAAAATCATGGATTAGTTAAAATAAGTTAAAAATCCAAGTTCTGTTATCTCTGAAACCAATTTAACTGTAAGCATTACAAATAAAATCCATCATCATTAAAATGAAACAAATACAAAATAGCTTAGATCAATTAAACAGTTTGTAATCTGAATTCATGTTTAAAAACATGAATCTTTAAACAAATTTATATTTTAAAATTGCTGAGGCAGGAGCAATTCTGTTTTGAACAGAATTGAGACTTTTGGGAATTGGTTTGTATTCCTATTGGATTTGGTAGCTATGAGTATTCCTGGAAGTAGAATTCAGATGGTAGAACAGGGAATGTGGGTCAGCAGTTGTGTCAGTAGGTGGTGATGATGGAAAATTTGATTTTTCCAGGTTTAAGCCCTAAATTGAGTGGTTGAGCTTTGTTTGCTTCTGGGTTATACTGTGATGATTCGAGTGAGGAGTGGTTATGTGAGATGGCAGAGGAGGTGTAATGGAAGATATATTCAAGGTTGTGTCGATGATGGTGGCTGGAGGTGGTGTTTCTAGGTGATTGACAGGGGGTCTTGGTTGCAGTGTGTACTCAGGGAACTATTAGTTGTGTGCAGGTTGTTGACTCGGGGAATACTCGGGTAGATTTGCTTCTGACTCGAAGCAAGAGATAGGGAAACTCGAAGTAAATATTAGGGTACTCGGGTAAGTGGGGTACAGTGGTATACCAGAGAGCATTTGCTGTTTTTCTTAAAATTTTGAATGGGAATCAAATTCTAGTGCAAAAGTTTAATCCATGTATAAGTTGAAACTGAAATTCAAATAGGGTTTGAAATTCAAAGTTTTTAAAAATGAAATAATTTAAATTTTAAACAAGTTTTAAATTTTGTTTTAAATCAGTTGCAGGTTTTAGAGTCTGCATTTTTGAAGTTTTGAATTTAATGAAATTCATTTTTTTTTTTAGGTTGAAACTTGATTTGAGTATAACCTGAATCTGAATTTAAATATAGCTTTGAGTTCAAAGGTTTTTAAAAATGAAGTCTTATATTAAACAAGTTTTAAATTCAGTTTTGAATCAATTTTAAAAACTGTTGCAGGACTACTTTCAAAACCTGACTTCTAATCCAAAACATTTTTGTAAGTTTTTAAATTATGAACAAATTTTAAAGTTTTAAGCAAGATTTAAATTTGTTTGGAAATCAAGTTAAAACATTTTTTTCAGATTTACTTTGAAACCAGTTTGATTTCAAAACAGTAAAATAAAAAAATGAATGAAATGAACATATTTAAATGTTTGAAAGAATTTGATTTCAAATAAGTTTTTAAACCTGAAGGAATTTTGTTCTCTTTAGTATTTGAATGTAGATATGAAGTGTTAATTTTAAATTGAAGCTGAAATAACCAATTTATTTTCAAAAGTTTGATTTATTATAATCAAGTAATTTAGTTTTAAATCTTTCTTTATATTTAAGTAATGAATGTTGTTTAAACATTCATTTTTATTTTATTTTAAGGTTTTATAATTATTTTAATGTGGATTAATGTTTAATAATTAAACATTTGAATTTTTAAATAAAATTGGAATTTGAATTTAATTTCTAGAAATGTATTGTTTTAATACATTTTGAATGTAAATGAGTCATTTGTTAAGTAAATGAAATATTTTAAAAATATTTAAGATAATTAAGGATGTACTTAATTATTTGACTTTAAATAATGGTTTAGATTTATTTTAATTAGGAATGATTTATTAATCTAAATTAAATTTTTGTTAAGTATAATTAATGAAATGTGTAAATGATGATAATTATCTAAGGATAATTTAGTAATTAATTTAAGAAATAAATTTTGGATAATTAACTAGATTTAATTAATTAAATCTAATTAATTGTAATTGGTTAAGTAATTAATTACTTATTGTAATTAATTTGGATTATGATTTATTTAAATAAATTAATTTAGTTTAATTAATTTAAGTAAATCATTTGATGATTTTAAGAGTGTAATTACTTAATGTAATTAGTGGAGCAGGATTATTTAGAGAAGTAATAATGATAATTACTGAAATGTAATTAGTAACTTGGATTAATTACTTTTGTAATTAATTAAGGAATTAATTAATGATTAATTATTGGTTAATTAATTTATAAATGAGTAATTAAGATAGTTAATTATTAATCAAGGTGTTTAATAATTAGGTTAATTACTAAATGTAATTAATTTTAATTAAGTAATCTATTTAAATATTAAAGATCATTAATTAATGTTAATGATGTAATTAAGGATTGTTCAATTAAGTAATAATTGATTTATTAAGTAATTAATTAATTGTAATTAATTAAGGGCAATTATAATTAATTATAATCAATTAATAAATGAGTAATTAATGTTAATTACTTATAATTTAGGTTAATTAATTTATAAAATTAATTAAAGACTAATTACTTATTGTAATTAGTGAATGATTAATCAAAGTTGTTTAATCAAGTTGAATACTTAGGAAGTGAATTAATTAACTGGGTTAATTAATGGATGTTAAGCAGGATTTAAATGAGTAATTAATTTAATTATTTTAAATTAATTAGAGATGGTTGTAATTAATTTAATTCATTTTAAATTAATTATAATTGTTGGTTAATGAATCATTGCTTATGGATGTTATTGATTAAATGGTTGTGATCTCAGAAATGAGATGATTGTATCTGTATGATATGAATGTTTGGATAAGTATGATGGTTTGTGATGGATTATTTGGATGGATGATTATCTGTTTATGGATGATACAGATTGTCTGTTTATGATATGAATGTGATTATCTATTTTGAGATATAGTTTATCTATCTGTATGAATTAGATAACAATGAAATAAGTTAATTGTTTAAAACCCTTAAGTACAACTTGGACATTAAGATGGCGTTTGGTTTCGATGAGACCGGGATCGGGTTTCCATATTTGGAATTCCGAAAACCACATCGATTCCAATTAAACGTTAGGTCGTTAATCCAAGTGGAGCAAGTGAAGACTCGAGGTGTAAGGGCTATACGTCAGTATAACTCTGTGGGTGATTCCGTAATGAGTTTGACGGAATAGTACTTATAGGTTCGAGACGGTGATATAGAGTGCAAGGGTTATTGTCGTTAACTCTGAGGGTGATTCCAATACGAGTGTAACGAGATAATGCCTTCGGTTTCGTTCGAACCCGGAACGAACTTGTATGGATTGAATGCTTTCAGAACATCGTCAGGTGGACGATGAGCATTCTAAGAGATGTGTCCTCTAAAGGTAATCGTAGCCTCAAGCCTCATCAACCGGGAATGGCTAAAACAGGGGAGGTGCAGCAAAGCTTCGTGGGTAGCCCCCACTGGAGAGCAAGATTGATCCCTGTCTAGAGGTCCCTTTTTATTCGGCTTAGTGGGCAGTTGTCAGTGTACACCAACTGCGGGGTTGTCTTGTTCGGAACTGTTCAGTAAGGAACGGGTCCGGCTTTGTGTTGCAGGGGAGTTAGGGTGGCTCCTCGGTACGGTGATCTAGGCCACGTACTGTGACGGGCGGTACCCCAGTAGCCCTGCCATTGATGGAATCCATAATCCAATAAGTGCCTGTACGGTTTTGATTGTGCCCAACTATGTTGGAACGTGAGATGTAAGCATTCCAGCTATTTCTGTATTTTATTTTGAAAACCCTAGACACTATTATAATATCACTGGATTTCCTATCAAATGTTTTGGTTAGCGTAAGGTAAAAACTTTTCCATGTTTATGTGTGGGAAGTCTTACGTGATACCTTTTGTTTTCAAAGGATTTTCTAAAGTTAAGCAACTTTTATCCCCGTTTACTCACACCAGACCCCTGTCTGACCTGAGTGTTTATTTTCTGTTTTATTAAACTCTTGGGTACTCATATTATGTATGAGTAGTCAAGTGTTTCAGGATTGCTTTGATCGAGTTCTGGAGGAGATAATGGAGCAGGAGGCTTCAGCGTGTAGATATATGTAGTGGTTCCGCTGTGTTTGAGTTGTATCTGTTTCTCTGATGTACTTGGATTGTAATTGCTAGACAGATGTTTATAACTGTCTAGTTTGTGTTGTATTATCTGTTTAACTCTGATGTATATGATACTGTGTAAAGTTTTATGTGATATATTATAATTTATTCGATTCCGCTGTGAGATTCTGATATTGTCTGTTCTTTCTTTCCTTTCTTTTCTCTTTTCTATCCCTTTCTTTCTTCTTAATGATGCAACTTTCTGGAGTATGGAAGTTGGGTCGTTACAATAGACTTATCACGTCTCCAACTTTTAACTTGCTATCCTTCGGGCCAAGAAGGAAGCTCGATAGATTGGAGTAATACTCCGCACTATACGAATCAACATCCTCAACACAAACGATAATCAAGCCTACACAGAAGGCTACGTACTAAGTGTACGACTAAATAGTTCCCACATCAAGTCGAGGAACTAAAATTTTGGCAAAGTTTGATAGTCGGTTATTTAACTATCAAAACAAACAAACAAATATTCAGCACCATAACAATCACTAGGCCCTTTTAATCAATCTTTTATTAATTAATTATTTTCCAAATATTAACTTCAAATTATCGTTAAAAAGATATATTCTCAAAACCATTTCAATCATTGGAAAACATTTCCAAATACTTATTTAATAATAAGTAATTCACAAATCAATTTATTTTCAACACTTGGAAAATATTCAATATACTTAAAACACGATTAAGTATATATTTTATTCTTTAAGGAAAACATTCTCTTAAACATCTTTATTTTGGGTCAAAACGAATGTTGCGTAAAACATCGTTACGACAACCTAAAATTACTAGTATAGGGATTCGAAAATAAGATAGATATATAAATCCCAATACTATACAAAAACATTTCCTTTCTCTCGAAAACGTCTATTTCAACAATGAATGTTGAAATCTATGGTTTCGATCCTTAACGCATTTTAAAACAACTTCAAATCGTTTAACTCCACTTAAATATCACTTCCCAAAAAATTTACTTGATAAATTATTCACTGTCCAAAATCGTGCATATAAATCGTTTACCAAATTTTATACTTCTACACATTTTATTTAAAGGATAATCCACTACCCAAAATCGTGGATATAATTCCCAACCAAATTCTTTATTATTACAACATTTAATTTAAAGGATAATTCGCTGTCCAAAATCACAAATACATCTCCTTTAATAAACTTCTATATTTAATTTATCAAATTCAATTGATTTCGATTTATAAAACAATGTTTATAAATTCACATTTATATATTTTATAAAAACTTCAACTAATAAAATCACTTTATTAACCAATTCCATTTATAACTCAATTACATGCCAAAAACCAAATTATAAACAAATTACTTATAATTCTCTATTTACAAATTCATTCATTTTATAACTTCACAAATCGTAGATTCTATTCTTTTATAAAATCCATTTATAACATCATTTTAAAACATTTTCGAAACTCCTTTTTAATTTCATCACTTTGATTTATAAAAATCCAATTTTATAAATCTTATGTATAAAGCTTTTATAATAAATTCAAAAATCTCAATTTAAACTATTTTATAAATTCATTAACTCCATATTTCAAAAATCACATTTCAACTATATTTCTCAAAAATCATAATTTTTTAACATTAAAATTATAACGTTTATTTATTTAAAATGAATCAATTTCAAAATTCAATAAAAGATATACTTTCAAAAATCACTTTAAAATCCTTTTAAATTTGGAAATCATCACTTTAACATTTTTAAATTTCCAAAATATGGCCCAATGCTGCAACAGCACCAAATACATCAATCACGGCATCCAAAACATCATATATCATATGACACAGCATATATCACAATATCTGCAAATAAATCAATACTGTAGACGAATCCAGTTGGATCCCTCCAACCTGTCACCTGCAACAAATATACATATTAGAATATGTGTACAATGTCCGCTTCAAGGCAGACGCGCGTACAAAGGGTCATCCGCTCATACACGGGAACGTACAGGGCCTCATCTGCTCCAATAGGATGTATATATCCAAATATCAACCAATATATCATATATCATCCAAACAATCATCAATCATCATGAATAATATTTATTCCCACTTATATAAAATATCAGTGAGTTAGAAAGAGTGAGTTGTACTCACATTGCTTCCAATAGCAGTTGCAGTGTTTTATTCCGAATAAAATTAAACGAACGTTTAATTTCACCCAAAATTCACACTA
Source organism: Allium cepa (assembly GCA_030765085.1). Classification (NCBI taxonomy): domain Eukaryota; kingdom Viridiplantae; phylum Streptophyta; class Magnoliopsida; order Asparagales; family Amaryllidaceae; genus Allium; species Allium cepa. The sequence goes on along the minus strand of CM060943.1, from coordinate 863,561,716 downwards.
GCTCCAACAACTCCAATCCATCTCCATCGCGTAGTATTCGACAATACGGACCCAATACAATTCGTTTCGTGCGAAACGGACCTCGTATGAAAAAGTTATGCAATTTTAAAGTTTAAACGAATTAATATATATAATTTCCATTTCTATTTTTATTTTTATAACCTTTAATCTCGACCACTCATCTATCAATTCAAAATCCAGGCCGTATGTTTTGCTTTCTTCTTTGTCCAGGATATCATCACGTAACCAAACCCATTTGGTTGTTCATCACTTACTAGCCGTGCCCTATACAAACATCGAGAACACGATCAACTACTGCCACGTCGAAGCTCACGCCGCCGTACATCACCGAGCCAAGTGTGGCTGAGCTCGGCTACAGCATCGCGTGGAAAATGGAACCCAAAGTCGGCCTAAACACGACCCCCTAGCCCCACGTCGAGCCTCCATTTCAAATCATGACCGTTGGATTTGTCGAGCTCGAGGAGCTCTACAAGTTTGCTGTTGAACATTTTCCTTGATTGTGAATGGATCGGGAGTTATTGAAGGGGAAAGAATCTAAGATTTCGCAATTGATGATAAACGACGGCTAGACCTAAGTTTATTAGGGTTTGTGAAAAATGAAGATAATGGGGTCCTTTTATATAAAATTTCGCGACACTATTCACCCGAAATTTTTCCGAACTCCAAACAAAGCATGTCGTCTGGCATTTATACTGCTTTACCCATATTCCGAACGTAATGGACTATATATCGGGAGCCAATTCGATCGTATTTGAAAGATAGGATTTCAAATCGACTATTTAAATTCAAAATTTACTTAAACTGATTTCTACGCGTTTTAGCTTACCCCGGACAAACCGTAAATCCGATTGACACAAAATTTGAAATCTTACAATAATTTAACATTACGGATCCAATGAAACTGGTTTCGTCGAAATCCGAGACTGTTTGAAAAATGGCTATTTTTACACGTCAATTAAATATTAAAATATTCAATTTCTACAATTTGACTTTTAGTTCAGTTTACTATCGCTATTCTAATTCAAATAGAATTTAATACAACTTTATAAATCATTTTTATTCACATTAAATTCAAATTATAGTTATTTACGCAATTTCAAATATTAAATAAACAATTTAATTATCCAATTAAATCCTTATATTCGAAATATAAGTTATTCATCTTATAAAATTTGCTTGTGCATTTTTAAAATTAACTAAATATATGAATTTCAAATGATTGAAATTCTGGGTCTTACATGTGGATATCTCTATACCGAGCAACTCAGTGCAGAGACATTCGATAGGTTATCCTATCGTTTTCGAAGACATCCGGTCTTCATCACCGTCTTTAAATGCCATTCATGTATCACTATTCGGAATGCGTTATATGACACAAAGGTCCTCTCTCGGCTAATCTGAATAGTGAGCGCTCAATTTTAAAACATGTGGATGTATTAATCACAAAGATTCACATTCACGGTTCGATGTGGGTTTCGGATAACCAACTGGAATCCAACTCCCTCTCGCATCGAAGTTTAGATGCCATTTTACGAGCAAAAGGGTTCTCACATACATACAGAAACAAATCACAAATCACAGTTCAACACAAAGCAATTCACATCACACAGTACCACAATCACAACAGAAATATCAATCCAGTACACAACATTTGATAATAGTCAATCATTTTCAATTAAGATGAATTAATTGTGTGATTAATTAACCACATAACTATTTTTATTAATTATTTTAAATCAATGATTAATTATTATTAATTATAAATTAATTAGATCTTAATTAACTTAATTAATTATTCTTTAATTAATTATTTTAATTTATTAATTCTTAATTGTTAATTAATTAAATTTTAATTACTTTTATTAATTAACTATTCTTTAGTTAATTAATTATTAATTATAAAGTAATTACAAATCATCAATTATTTAATCATTATTTAATCATTATAAATAAATTTGTTTTTAAGTTAACACTTTGAATATATGATTTACTTCTCAATTTTTATTAAGTTAAATTTAAAACAACTTTATTTAAAAATATAAGTTTGAAATATCTTTGAACTTCCTAAATTTCAAATAATTATTTCAATACCATTTACTTCACATCCCACTTAACAAACTATCATCATTTTATAAAGAATGAATTAAGAAAATCGTTTAAACTTATGCTTTCAAAAAAAATTAAAACTGGAGTTTGCTGTTTCAACGACCACCCGAAGGTTGTCTCGAGTCATCCCCGAGCGAAAATGCTCCTTGCTTCGGGTTTCCTACAACGGTGTGAAGCCAAAACTACTCGACCATAGCTTCGAGTCATCTCCCCTAAACCCCCGAGTAGCACTTCGAGTCAAGCAGCATCCCATCAAAAAACGAACTACTGATACAAACGAAAATGTGTGCGCGCTACACACCGTCCCGGTCGCCACTGGTCGAAGCTACGACCATCATCAGGTCGACGACTAACTCCTCATCCCATCGAGCCACCCCGAAGCACGAACTAAAGTCTCATTCGAAATCGAGCCTCACAACCCATAGTTCATCAAAAACCATCACCAGAAAATTGCCTCGTCCCTCCACCTCTGGCCATCAGAGGCCACAAAAACTCGATCGAAGCTTCGCCAATGTTCGACGCCATGATTGGCACCGGTGCCAAAGGTTCCGATCACCCAACGGCAATGCAGCACGACCATTTTCGACTACGAGTGTATCTGGGTTTTCAACCATAATTCGATCTTGAACCAACACAATAATGATTTACAATTTCAACTCACATTTTTCTGAGGATAACAAACCCTCAAGCTAGCCGCGACGACGATCTCGAGGCCCACAAACACATAGATCATCAGAATTTTACAAAATCACAATTTCTGATCAAGTTACAATTTCTCACTAAAAACTGCATTAAAAATTTAGATTTAACTTTCAAAAATCATTATTTTCAATAACGATTCAGATCGTATTCCTAAAATTAAAACTAATGATATTTGAATTCTTGCCTAATTTGAATGGTGGATGTGTTTTCACATTTTCCAAGGAAAAACTAAATTGTTTTGCTTTGGTTTATTATTAAGACATAATGCATGTTAAAACAACACTTTATGTTGCTTAGATTTCAATTCTAGAAGAGAAAAGAGAGAGAGGGAGATTTGAATTTAAGCATAGGTTTACTTTGTAAACCTGAAACTTAGAAGAACAGGGATGAAGACCCTGAATATAAACATACCCAAGCAAATATACACATGCAAACTCATTTGTTCACATGCAAAAGTTTTCAACATCATTTCAGGCACGCATACGACAACAAGTAACTGGAATTATCAAAAGTTTACTCAACTGACACAGTTTTGAACAGAAAGCTCCTGACTGTTTTAAAATAAAGATGGAAGCCTGGATATTTTTCTACTTTGATCTTGAAGTTAAATCCGCAACTTGTTAATACAAATCTTTGTTTAATCTCCGTTGTATTTGTTTACTTACTTCACCAGTAACAAACAAAGATCCAAGCTTACTTACAGTTTGAATTTAATGCAACAAAGTTGCAGCTTGAAATCTAGAAATTTATTTAGTCTTTGAACTTGATTTTTTCTTTCTGCAACTGATTAATACAACTTGCTTAAATTTTTGCTTTATTACTGATTAACAAATTCAAATTCAAATTTTAAAAGAATTTTACTTGCCTTAAATTTACTTCAGAAGAATCTAGCTCTATTTCCTGGCCAAAACTAGAACATTGATTTCACTGAGCTATAGATTGAGATTTGATGTTAAAACTTGATTTTGAAATTACAAATTCACTAAACTATGAAGTTTAAAGTTTACCTGAGAGATTTAATTTAAAACTACTACTTGATGTTTGAGAAGATCCTCATATTTTAAATTTTGAACCCAAGAAAATGTTGCAACTTTTATTTCAGATTTCCTTATTTTCTTTGGTGTTGAAGTTTGAAATGCTCAAAACCTTTTTTTTACTTTTCTTTCAGAAATTTGAGAAGCTAAATAATTGAAAAAGAGAAGCTCAAAAGTTTTTATGAATTTAAGTTTTTTTTTTTTTTTCAATCAACTATATTGAATGCCACTTGTAAAAACTAATCATGAGATCTCTACACTTGTTTATTTTCACACAATCACCCTCGCATGTTTAGTTCTTATATTTTTATAAAGATAAAAGAAATTTAAGTAAATTTTGTATCCAATTCACTTTATTAATAATTACATTCCCTTATTCATTTGTGTATATACAATGTTAAAAGAATAAATGGTTTTTTTCCTAAAAAATTATTCATTTGTATAAAATGTTAACCAATCTTTTACATTATATAAATTACACATTTATGATTTCAAATGCCAATTATTTTTCTAAAACATTTATTTTAAATTCAAATTCAAATTCCAATTCAACTTGAATTATAATCCATTTATGTCTATTTATATACTCATACATATACTTGTACAATTTAAATTCAAATTCAACATATACATTCAAGTCTACTCATATATGCCTTATATATAAAAAAATTTAATTCAAATGATTTTTAAAACACTTATTATTTCAGTATTTTAAACTTAAAAGAAATTGGAATTTTATTCATATAAATTATCACTCATTTTATTCGTTTTGAAACTTTTCAAATTATTTTCAAATAGAATTCCAAAAGTTTAAATAAATTACCAATTTAAGTTGATAAATTTTGGGATGTTACAGATATCCCACTTAAGAAAATTTCGCCCTCGAAATTTGAAAGAGAGAGAAAAAAAAACAGAGAATATACGAATTCAGAAAGAGTAATGGAATGGCTTACCAGTTTAAGCCGAGATGTCCAATCTGCAGTTGGGATATGATTTCTACATATTATCTTCAGTTTCCCAAGTGCAGTCCTTTGGATCGCCACTCCATTGTACTTTAACTAGTTTCACAATTTTGTTTCTCAATTGCTTTTCATCGTGATCCACAATCTTTATCGGTTCTCTTTTAACTGTTAAATTGGGAGTGATTTCGAGATCCTGTTGAGCAGCTTCTTCAACAATACTATTCGGATCGTGCACATACTTCTGAAGGTTAGAGATGTGGAACACATCATGCACGCCAGATAACCAGCTAGGCAGCTACACTCGATAGGCTAAAGAACCGATCCTCTCCAGAATAGGAAAAGGACCAATATACCATGGTGCCAACTTACCGGTCTTCCAAAACCTTAATACACCTTGCATTGGAGATACTTTGAGAAAGACAGAGTCTCCAATCTGGAATTCCAAATCCCTTCTTCTATGATCATAATAACTCTTTTGACGACTTTGAGTCGTCCTCAATTTCTTCCGTATAAAATCAACTTTCTCTGTGGCTTCCTTAATCATATCCAGTCCAAGGATGAGTCTATCACCAGACTCTATCCAGCATGCAGATGATCGACATGGACGACCATATAAAGCTTCAAAAGGAGCCATCTCCATACTAGCCTGATAGCTATTGTTATATGAGAACTCGACCTGATGCAAATGGTCCTCCCAAGAACCAGCAAAATCAAGTATACAAGTATGCAATAGGTCTTCTAAGATTCGGTTAATCCTCTCAGTCTGCCCATCAGATTGTGGGTGATAAGCAGTGCTGAAATTCAGTTTTGTTCCCAATGCGTCTTGAAACGCCTCCCAAAATCTACTAGTGAAGATCAAATCACGATCACTCACTATGCTGCTAGGAATACCGTGGATACGGACAATTTCTTTCACATATAACTCGGCTAAACTTGCTGCCGTGCGGGTAGATTTCACTGGGAAGAAGTGGGCTGTCTTAGTCAAACGGTCCACAATGACCCAAATTGCTTCATTTTCTTTCCGAGTACGAGGCAACCCGTCGATGAAATCCATCGATACTTGGTCCTATTTCCACTTGGGTACCTCTAAAAGCTGAAGTAAACCCGCCATTTTCTTTTGATCGCTTTTAATTTGTTGCCAAGTAGCATAACTACTCACATATATAGATATGTCCATTTTCATTGTCTTTCACCAGAAAGTTCTTTTGATATCACGATACATTTTATTGACTCCTGGATGGATACAAAGTTTGGACTTGTGGCATTCGTCCAAAACTTAACGTTTTAATTCTGGAATATCAAGGACACAAATCATGTTCTCTAGCTTTATAATTCCTTTATCATCAATTCAAAAACTGGAATTCTCACCTCGACATATACTTCTACGAATTTCCTGAAGAAACTTGTCTTCTGTCTGCTGTCTTGCAATCTTCTTAAGAAGAGTAGGAGCGATAACAAGATATACGAGAACAGCATGTCTTCTGCTCAAAGCATCGGCAACGACAATGGCTTTTCCAGGCATCTAAAGGATATCTAGATCATAGGATGCCAAAAATTCCAACCAACATTGTTGCCGTAGATTCAAATCTTTCTGGGTGAAGAGGTATTTCAAAGATTTATGGTTAGTGAATAATTCGAATTTTTCACCTAAAACAAAAAGAGAGTTCAATAAGTATATTTGTTAAGTTAAGTTAAATTCATAAATTGTTAAGAAAGTTGAAAAAGATTCTTACCCAGAAGATAATGTTGCCATATTTTCAAAGCGAAGATAACAGCTAGAAGCTCCAAATCATGGGTTAGGTAGTTTCTTTCATGTGGACGTAATTGTCTACTCGCGTAGGCAATTAACTTGCCATTCTGCATTAATACCGCACCCAAACCATCACCACAAGCATTGGTATAAACAAATAAACCCTGGTTCCCGTTAATAACAGCGAGAACAGGAGTAGTGGTTAATCTCTTCTTCAACTCCTGAAAAGCTTCGTCACATTTCGTAGTCCAATTGAATTTTGCATTCTTCATTGTTAGCTTAGTGAACAGACTAACTATCTTACAAAAGTCCTGAACAAACTTCTGATAATAACCTGTAAACCCAAAAAGCTTCGAACTTCTTTTGGGGTAGTGGGTTTCCTCCGATCGAGAATAGCGAAAATTTTGCTAGGATCCACATAAATCCCTTCTTCATTAACAATATGGACGAGAAATTTAACTTCTTTGACCCAAAAATGGCATTTGAAAATTTTGGCGAATATAATATTTCTCCTTAATATCTCCAAAACGATTCTAAGATGCTCGGCATGCTCCTCTTCGGTCTTGGAATAGACCAAAATATCGTCAATAAACACAAGCACAAATTTATTCAATACTTCCCGGAACACATGGGTTATAAGATCTATGAAGTATGCTGGAGCATTGGTTAGCCCGAAAGGCGTGACTAACCATTCGTAGAACATATTAGGACCCCTGAAAGCGGTCAAATGAACATAATCTTCGACGATTCGTTGTTGATGGAACCCCAGGGCTAGATCCATTTCGAAAAGAAACGAGCGCCGCGCAATTGATCAAATAGATCATCAATTCTAGGTAAAGGAAATTCATTCTTGAGAGTCAGCTTATTGAGATCGCGGTAATCCACACACAATCTCAAGGATCCGTCCGATTTAGCAACAAACACGACGGCTGAACCCCATTCAGAAACACATGGACGAATTAACCCTTTATTTAGCAAATCATTGGTCTGCTTAACTAATTCAACCCTTTTCCCGGGTGCCATCCTGCGACTTGCATGAACAACAGGACGAGCAATGGGTACTGGGTCAATTTTGAATTCTGTTTCTCGATGTGGAGGTAAAGATTTCACTTCTTCGAACACATCTGGAAAATCTCTAACAATGGGTATGGACTCCAGACTGGGTTCGGGATAACCCAAGTTATACATCAACCCTTCTCTTTTAGGACTAGGATCCTCACAAGAAATCTCAATGAAACCTCCAAATTCGGTTTTGACTGAAATCAATCGATTGTTACAATCCAATTTGGCTTCGTATTTTGTTAGCCAATCCATTTCGAGTACGACTTCAAACTCATTACAATCAAGGACAAAGAGACCGATAGGGAATTGGTAACAAGAATATGAGATAGGAACGTCTCTACATCAAAGACAAAGGTTCGCGAGGCCTCCAACTGGATTCTTTACGCATATAGGCTCGTCAACAAAATCAGGTTCAAGATTTAATTCATTTATAGCTTGCTGAGAGATAAAACTATGTGTAGCGCCCGTGTCAAACAGAACTCTAGCAATGCTATCATAAATAGTGAGGTTACCTTCCAGAACTCCTTTACCCTTTTCTGCTTTGGAAGATGCAGGTTTGTCTTTGACTGTGTACACCTTGGCTGTCCGAGCTTGCTTCATGGTTGGGCGGTCTTTAACTTCGTGTCCCAATTTCTGACAATAAAAACATTTCCTGGGTTTTGCTTGAACGGATTGATTGACTTGTCTCTTAGGCTTCGTGCATCTGCTCGAGTAATGGCCCTTTTCTAAGCAATTAAAGCAAGTAACATTCTCTGTCGAGCTTCCCTGATTGCTCTTCTTCTTCTCCTTACTCTGCCATGGTTTCTTGCCTCCAATTTCATCTTCTTCCAATTTTGATTGCTCAAATTTCCTTTCTCCACCGGGGCTTCTTGCATATCAAGTGTAGCATATCTATACCCCATATCAATCAAATCTGAAAAGGATTCTGGCCAGTCATCCTTTCGTGGAACTTCTTATTCATCTCACGAATGAACCTTTCATTTTTCTTTAAAGGTGTGTTCACTAACTCTGGACCGAAATGAGACAATTCATTGAATTTGTTTAGATACTCCTCGAATGACAAACTCCCTTGCTTTAAGTCCATGGATTCCTAGTACATTCGAGAAAGTCCTGCTGATGGCATATAGCGCTTCTAAATACTTCTTTAAATCTCTCCCAAGTAAACTCGTCTTTTGGCTCATCTACAGTGACTGTCTCCTACCATGCTAAGGCTTCTTCTTGTAGTTGCCAAGAAGCTATGAGTCGCATCTGATCGTCATTCAGCTTTAGCCCTTTAAAGATTCTTTCACATGATCTAATCCATGCTTGGGCCTCAACAATCGGCTCATTACCGGTGAACGGCTTACCACCAAGCCTTGAGAAACTCTTATACAAATCACCTAGATTAGGCTGATGCTGAGTAGATAAAGCTGCTTCTGCTGTTGGGGGAACTTGACTAGGTGTTGTGGCATTTCCTCGCCCCCAGCTCTTCCTCTTCATTCGCTCATCCTTACTATCTATAATTAGTAAGAAAATTGATTTAGTTATTCGGACGAGATATCTTAAGGAAAATCAACAGTTAAAGGAAATGGACTAAGAAAATTTCGGGTTTCGGTCTCGGTTATACTCATTCTAGGGTATACTTCACCCTATCTCTAATGAGCCATCTAATGTGTTATACTCCGCAGCTAAAGTTCATACTCAACCTTTAGCTCTGATACCACATGTCACGTCCGAAATCCAATGTTCGAAAATTGACATCAAATACCTCACATGTATTCGACTGCCGAAGATTCAAAATTGAACACTAGTCGGATGGAGCTTATAACAACATCAGATGAATATAAAACAGCGGAAACAAAATGAATAACATTCATTTACATCACATATAGAACATCATCATAATATCAGAGTAATTTTATACATATATCACAACTTCAAAATAGAACTTCACAATAGTACAACAAGTGATCATATTCCAAAAAGTCTTCAAGGAAATAAAGTGATAGTGAACTTCCAAAACTAAGCACCTTGAGATCCAAAAGCTTCCAAAGTATCTCCAAGTCAAAAGCCTTCAAAAACCGATAGCCTCCAAACCCAAAAAACTTCAAAATCCAGCTAACACCAAAACACGGAAAACCTGCTACAAGGCTGCCCGTGTGGAAATTATGGGCACCCAGAGTTTAGAAAGGAAACAATAAACTCCGGGTCAGTCATGGGACTGGCATGAGTAAACAAATACATTTGCTTTTAAATAAAACAAGATTTATAACATATAATCCGGTATGCTTTTTGGAAAATGAAACTACCATAAACCCTCCCTCGACACACACAATGCAATCGCAGAATTGGAGGAGATTTCTTCTTATGATAGTCAAATATGTTTGATACGAGAAAAATTCTTTGATATTATTACTAGTGCATGGTGTAGAAAACCATTTCGAAAGTATAATATTAATCGTAGCCAGCATACAACCATTATTGTATGCCTATTATAGCTACCATCTAAATAGTGGGGCGCCACCATAAGTAACTGACAGGTTGTACAACTAAAACCATACTGGGTTCGTATTGGAAATTAGGTTTCCAACAAATGGTCAGGCTAAGGAACTTCCTACTGCCACATGGGTACGCCCCTGGAGGGACGTCCCGAGAACTTAACCAGTTCTCTTCCAACACAAGGTCGGTTTAACTCTGTAACTAGGTAACTACTACATGACCACGCCATTCCCCGGTCGTTGTTTGCAACCTTTATCTGAGGGCCCTCTACTACAAAACAACAACCACACAGTAAATGAGATTGCAGCAACCACATAGGTTAAGTATCTGGGCTCCATACCTTGATTCCACCCTTTTCCAGAAGGGAATGACAAACCCTAAAGGATGCGACCCTCATAACCTTGCCGCATCTTTCCTGTTTCGACCATTTTCGAGGTGTGAGGTCCAATGAGGTCTCACCCACAAAGCTACGCTTTAAACGAAAGCCATGCTTTGATAATAAATGATCAACAAATGATCATCAACACACAACGGCACTTAGCATGCCACACTACCAAATTAGGAGTATATCACTGATAACCTTCAACTACATAACCTCTAAGCTCGTACGTCTCAGAGAAGGGTGTTAAGCTAAGAGAATAAATTCTCCGCTACAAACAGATATGTATTCGTAAGAAATATGCTTTACATCTCAAAGTGTAGTGTCAGACATACAACCATACAGGTCTGTTCCGGGTTCGAAAAGAACCGACGGCACTTCATCCAATAAAGGAAGAAGCCTTTGCAAATTCGAGTGTCCACAATCCCGATCGGACTCCCCATCACATGTGGAGATCTCTATATCGGAGCAAATCAGTGTAGAGATATTCGATAGGTTATCCTATCATTTTCGAAGACACCCGGTCTTCATCACCGTCTTCAAATGCTATTCATTTCGTCGTATCACTATTCGGAATGGGTTATATGACACAAAGGTCCTCTCCCGGTTAATCCGAATAGTGAGCGCTCAATTTTAAAACACGTGGATGTATCAATCATAAAGATTCACATTCAGGGTTCGATGTGGGTTTCGGATAGCCAACTGGAATCCGACTCCCTGTCGCATCGAAGTTTAAATGCCGTTTTACGGGCAAAAGGGTTCTCACATACATACAGAAACAAATCACAAATCACAGTTCAGCACAAAGCAATTCACATCACACAGTATCACAATCACAACAGAAATATCAATCTAGTACACAACATTTGATAATAGTCAATCATTTACAATTAAGATGAATTAATTGTGTGATTAATTAACCACATAATTATTTTTATTAATTATTTTAAATCAATGATTAATTATTCTTAATTATAAATTAATTGGATCTTAATTAACTTTATTAATTAATTATTCTTCAATTAATTATTTTAATTTATTAATTCTTAATTGTTAATTAATTAAATTTTAATTACTTTTATTAATTAATTATTCTTTAAGTATTAAATATTAATTATAAAATAATTACTAATCATCAATTATTTAATCATTATTTAATTATTATAAATAAATTTGTTTTTAAGTTAACACTTTGAATATTTGATTTACTTCTCAATTTTTATTAAGTTAAATTTAAAACAACTTTATTTAAAAATATAAGTTTGAAACATCTTCGAACTTCGTTAATTTCAAATAATTATTTCAATACCATTTACTTCACATTCTACTTAACAAACTATCATCATTTTATAAAGAATGAATTCAGAAAATCATTTAAACTTATGCTTTCAAAAAAAAAATTAAAACTGGAATTTGCTGTTTCAACGACCACCCCGAGTCTGTTTCGAGTCATCCCCGAGCGAAAATGCTCCTTGATTCGGGTTTTCCTACAAATCGACCCGTATAAAAAATTCCAACTAAAATTTGTTCAAGTTTTAAGCGACCCGGTGCGAAGCCAAAACTACTCGACCATAGGTTCGAGTCATCTCCCCTAAACCCCCGAGTAGCACTTCGAGTCAAGCAGCATCACATCCAAAAACGAACTACTGATACAACACGCTGCACACCATCCCGGTCGTCACTGGTCGAAGCTACGACCGTCGTCAGTTCGACGACTAACTCCTCGACCCATCGAGCCATCCAGAAGCGCGAACTAACGTCTCGTTCGAAATCGAGCCTCACGTCCCAGAGTTCATCAAAAACCATCACCATAAAATTGCCTCGTCCCTCCACCTCTGGCCATCAGAGGCCACAAAAACTCGACCGAAGCTTCGTCAACATTCGACGCCATGATTGACACCGGTGCCGAAGGTTTCGATCACGCAACGGTAGTGCAGCACGACCATTTTCACCTACGAGTGTATCTGGGATTACAAACCCTCAAGCTAGCCGCGACGACAATCTCGAGGCCCACAAACACATAAATCATCAAAATTTTACAAAATCTCAATTTTTGATCAAGTTACAATTTCTCACTAAAAAGTGTATTAAAATTTTAGATTTAACTTTCAGAAATCATTATTTTCAATAACGATTTAGATCGTATTCCAGAAATTAAAATTAATGATATTTGAATTCTTGCCTAATTTGAATGGTGGTTGTGTTTTCACATTCCAGGGAAATACTAAATTGTTTTGCTTTGGTTTATTATTAAGACATAATGCATGTTAAAACAACACTTTATGTTGCTTAGATTTAAATTCTATAAGAGAATAGAGAGAGGGGGAGATTTGAATTTATGCACAGGTTTACTTTGTAAACCTGAAACTCAGAAGAACACGGATGAAGACCCTGAATATAAACATACCCAAGCAAATATACACATGCACGCTCATTTGTTCACATGCAAAAGTTTTCAACATCATTTCAGGCACGCATACAACAACAAGTAACTGGATTTATCAAAAGTTTACTCACCTGACATAGTTTTGAACAGAAAGCTCCTGACTGTTTTTAAATAAAGATGGAAGCCTGGATAATTTTCTAATTTGATCTTGAAGTTAAATCTGCAACTTGTTAATACAAATCTTTGCTTAATCTCCGTTGTATTTGTTTACTTACTTCATCAATAACAAACAAAGATCTAAGCTTACTTACAGTTTGAATTTAATGCAACAGAGAATATGGTCTATAGCTTGAAATCTAGAAATTTAATTAGTCTTTGAACTTGATTTTTTTCTTTCTGCAACTGATTAATACAACTTGCTTAAATTCTTACTTTATTACTGATTAAAAAATTCAAATTCAAATTTTAAAGGAATTTTACATGCCTTAAATTTACTTTAGAAGAATCTAGCTTTGTTTCCTGGCCAAAACTAGAGCATTGATTTCACTGAGCTGCAGATTGAGATTTGATGTTAAAACTTGATTTTGAAATTACAAATTTAATTAACAATGAAGTTTAAAGTTTACCTGAGAGATGGAATTTAAAACCACTACTTGATGTTTGAGAAGATCCTCAGATTTTAAATTTTGAATCCAAGAAAATGTTACAGCTTTTTTTTCAGATTTCCTTATTTTCTTTGGTGTTGAAGTTTGTAATGCTCAAGATTTTTTTTTTACTTTTCTCTCAGAAATTTGACAAGCTAAATAATTGAAAAAGAGAAGCTGAAATGTTTTTATGAATTTAAGTTTTATTATTTTGTCAATCATCTATATTGAATGCCACTTGTAAAAACCAATCATGAGATCTCTACACTTGTTTATTTTCACACCATTACCCTCATGCATGTTGAACACTTGTATTTTTACAAAGATAAAAGAAATTTAAGTAAATTTTGTATCAAATTCACTTTACTAATAATTACATTCCCTTATTCATTTGTATATATACAATGTTGAAAGAAGAAATGCTTTTTTTCCTAAAACATTATTCATTTGTATACAATGTTAACCAATCGTTTACATTATATAAATTAACCATTTACGATTTTCGACTACGAGGGTATCTGGGATTACAAACCCTCAAGCTACCCGCGACGACGATCTCGAGGCCCACAAACACATAGATCATCAGAATTTTACAAAATCTCAATTTCTGATCAAGTTACAATTTCTCACTAAAAACTGTATTAAAAATTTAGATTTAACTTTCAAAAATCATTATTTTCAATAACGATTCAAATCGTATTCCTGAAATTAAAATTAATGATATTTGAATTCTTGCCTGATTTGAATGGTGGCTGTGTTATCACATTTTCCAGGAAATACTAAATTGTTTGCTTTGGTTTATTATTAAGACATAATGCATGTTAATACAACACTTTATGTTGCTTATATTTCAATTCTAGAAAAGAATAGAGAGAGAGGGAGATTTGAATTTAAGCACAGGTTTACTTTGTAAACCTGAAACTCAGAAGAACAGGGATGAAGACCTTGAATATAAACATACCCAAGCAAATATACACATGCACACTCATTTGTTCACATGCAAATGTTTTCAACATCATTTCAGGCACGTATACGACAAGTAACTGGATTTATCAAAAGTTTACTCACCTGACATAGTTTTGAACAAAAAGCTCCTGGCTATTTTAAAATAAAGATGGAACCCTGGATATTTTTCTACTTTGATCTTGAAGTTAAATCTGCAACTTGCTAATACAAATCTTTGCTTAATCTCCGTTGTATTTGTTTACTTACTTCATCAATAACAAACAAAGATCCAAGCTTACTTACAGTTTGAATTTAATGCAACAAAGAATATGATCTGCAGCTTGAAATCTTGAAATTTATTTAGTCTTCGAACTTGATTTTTTCTTTCTGCAACTGATTAATACAACTTTCTTAAATTCTTGTTTTATTATTGATTAACAAATTCAAATTAAAATTTTAAAAGAATTTTACTTGCCTTAAATTTACTTTAGAAGAATCTAGCTCTGTTTCCTGGCCAAAACTGGAGCATTGATTTCACTTAGCTGTAGATTGAGATTTAATGTTAAAACTTGATTTTGAAATTACAAATTCACTTAACTATGAAGTTTAAAGTTTACCTGAGAAATGGAATTTAAAACTATTACTTGATGTTTGAGAAGATCCTCAGATTTTAAATTTTGAATCCAAGAAAATGTTGCAGCTTTTTTTTCAGATTTCCTTATTTTCTTTGGTGCTGAAGTTTGTAATGTTCAAGATTTTTTTTTACTTTTCTTTCAGAAATTTGAGAAGCTAAATAATTGAAAAAGAGAAGTTGAAAAGTGTTGATGAATTTAAGTTTTATTATTTTTTTTCAATCAACTATATTGAATGCCACTTGTAAAAACCAATCATGAGATCTCTACACTTGTTTATTTTCACACCATCACCCTCATGAATGTTTAACACTTGTATTTTTACAAAAGATAAAAGAAATTTAAGTAAATTTTGTATCAAATTCACTTTATTAATAATTACATTCCCTTATTCATTTGTATATATAGAATGTTAAAAGAAGAAATGGTTTCTTTTCCTAAAACATTATTCATTTGTATACAATGTTAACCAATCGTTTACATTATATAAATTAACCATTTATGATTTCAAATGCAAATTATTTTTCTAAAACATTTATTTTAAATTTGAATTCAAATTCCAATTCAACTTGAATTATAATCCATTTATGTCTATTTATATACTCATACATATACTTGTACAATTTAAATTCAAATTCAACATATACATTCAAGTATATTCATATATGCCCTATATATATAAAATTTAAATTCAAATGATTTTTAGAACATTTATTATTCCAAAATTTTAAATTCAAAAGAAATTGGAATTTTATTCATATAAATTATCACTCATTTTATTCATTTTGAAACTTTTCAAATTATTTTCAAATTGAATTCCAAAAGTTTAAATAAATTACCAATTTAAATTGATAAATTTTAGGATGTTACATAAGTCTTAGGTTAATTCACAAAGTTTGAATATTATAAATTAATTTAAAACTTTTAAATTAAATAACCATATAATTTTATAAAAACTAAAATGCAATTTTCGTTTCTGACCTCAAGTGCCAACTTTGGCTGTCCGTAACTTTCATCTCCAGCAACGAAATGTTGCCGGATCTTTTTCTGAGTTAAGGTTATGTGTTGAACTTTGTTTATGGAAAATTTGATCGAAAAATAAGGTCATTTGAGAGTTCAAATCGTTGCTGCAAAATGAAGAAAACACAGTTTTTCTGCTTGTAGAAATTTTGTTTTCTGAGTTGCTGCAAACATGCTCGGAGTCCATGTTTGAGATACCATAACTTTTTCATTTCTTACTGGAATTCATCGATTCTTTTTTTGTTTGAAAGATGAAGTTACCTACTATATGCATACCAAATTTCAGTTCATTTTGACAAATATAGTTTATAGAACTATGCTGTCGAACTTTGATTCGGAGCATGTTTTTGCCCAGATTTTTACTATGAAAACAATGTCTGGGTTCAATTTTGAGACATCATAACTTTGTCATATTTTATCCAAATTGCATGATTCTTTTCTTGTTTGGAAGCTAATGTTTTCTACTACAAACATAACAATTTTTTAGCTCAACTTGATGCCATTTAGTACTCTAATTTATGTCTGGAAATTGAACACAAAGTGGATTTTTAAGCCTAGGCACATCCTTGTTCAACTGTTACAAACATGGTCTGAGTCCATGTTTGTGACAGCATAACTTTTCCATTTTCTTTTGAAATTCATTGATTATCTTTTTGTTTGAAAGATGAATTTTTCTACTTTATGCACACTAATTTTCATTTGAATGAAAGATCGTTCGGCCACCTGTTTTATGTCTGAAAGTTGAACCCAGAGAAGATTTCAGAACTGGGTATTATTTTGGCCAAGTGTTTTTATGTCATTTTTTCGTCCGATTTTTGACATTTACTCATATTTTTATGATATTTCTGAAGTATTTTAAGGGATATGATGCCTTTCAATAGGTTAGCCCAGTTTTGATGAATTTTGAATTCAAATTTTAAATTATTTGAATTTAATTTGAATTTAAATTTGAATTTCGGGTTGAGTGGAATTTTGCTTGTTTTGGTCGTCTTCGAGCACGATTTTCTCCAATTCTTTTTGAAATAATTTTTAAAATTTAGGGGATTTAAAAATAATTATTATATAATATTTTGAAGTATTTTCCAGTATAAAACCTATTTGTTACTTATAATAAGGGAAATTTTCAAATATGGTTTCCAAATGGTTTTCGAAATCAGTTTTAAAAGCTTATTTTCAAGGTAAATTATTTTCTATAAAAATTACACATTTTTGCACTGTCGAGTGAATGAGAAGGAGAGTTAAACGTTTGGGTAAAACGAGTAGTATGGGATACGTGCGTTTATCCTTTCGGTTAATTCCTAACTTGTCCATTTGATCGTTTTGGCCTACGGGTCTGGTTTACCGATGAGATGAGGCAAACTTTGTACTGCTTTAAGTGTGGAATTGACTAATGGTTAGTAAACCGTTTAGTGTGAACGTGTGGTATGTGACACACGTTAACACTTTTCGGGTTCCTTTCTGAGAGTTTGTGACACATATTGCCAACTAGTGGTGTCCAGTACTGGGCCTTCGGACCTTCGCCACTACGGTTCGTTGCCTTCGGGTTTGTGCCTTCGGGTTTGTGCCTTCGGGTTCGTTGCCATCAGGTTTGTTGCCCTATAGTATCGCTTTTGGAGTTGGTCCTTTGTCACCGCTCGAGAGATACTTAGGTTTGTCACCTTCGGGCTTGTGGATCCTTGTTTATACAATACTAAGCACGTGCATCTTGCATTTCATTGATATTTATATTTCCCTAGAGTATCGCCTTTCGGAGTAGATCTTTTGAACCACTCGATACACAGCGATTACCTTGTGGAAACTTGTGTTACCTTTATTGGTATTTGTTATTTGCCTTTTTGGATTGATTTGGGATATTCGTATCTTTTTTATTTGAATTGCCGATGATATGAGGCTTGTTACGATTCATCTTTTGTTAGATGATCGAATTATCTATTTTAGATATATTTGTGATACTTTATGACCTTGCATGTTCATCATCATTTAGCTTTCCTAACTGATTTGTTTAGCTAGACCGACCCGTGTATTTTATACTCGGGTCAGACCGAGGTGTTTCAAGTTAGGTACATTTGGACTTAGCATATTCTGCTTCCGCATGGACTAGTCTACTTGCTCCTTTTGTTATAGCTTTTTGTATAGTCCTTTTTGGTTGTAACTCTGATATGTATATTCTTTTGACTCGCTTGTATATTATGGTTGCTGCACCACTTGACATGTATCATTTTGTATACCTTGTGATGTATCTGTATATGTGTATATGTATGTGATGATCTACTGTTCTGTGATGTGTTTTACATTTAAGTTGTTATATTCTGTTCTGTTAGATCTTATAGCCATTATAGTTCTGTATTAAATATCTATTGGATAGGTCGATCCACCTGAAAAAAAATATTCGACATTTATCGACGTATTCAGTAGATAGTTAAGACAAGGCTATAGATGGTCGCTCCTATACAGCTCTATTCTCCGTATTAGCAGACGGTATTACCTTATAAAACTCTTTGCTAATATGGGTCTCGGAGTGGGGCGTTACAGCTATTTAGAATTATTTTAAATTAAAAATGTAATTAATTAATTTTATATAGGTTCTAAAATATAAATTTAAACTTACTTAAATATAATAAATAATATAAATGGTATATTTATAAATTAAACAAAATTTTAATTAATAAAAGGAAATACACATGTATATATATATAAGTAATTAAATTATAAAAGTCATAATTGTAAGTATATGTATAAATAAAACGGAAGGTAAATAACTAGATATAAAAGATATATGATATCATGAGTTATTATTTATATACTCATCTTCCTTGAATAGTCAATTATACTCTATAAAATTATTTTTTAAATTATGAATTTAATAATAATAATGCTCTCGAGCATTTATAAAATAAATTGAATATCTTACATATTTTTTTTGAGCAACCTTAAGGCATATAACATATAAGGTGATGATTACATTTTTTGTAGATATGCAGGAATGTTTTTATAATTTTATTGAGCAACCTTAAGGGTTACCTAAACTCCTCTTAGGATTTCACGAAATGTTTGGGTCTAGAAACTTCATGTTTTATTGAGCAAATCAAGGTCACGAAGATGATTAAAAACATAGTTAAAAGTAGGGGTAGGAGTTATATACAAGATATAACTAGTAAAGAATAACTTGTCGTTTATGGGGACTACGATTTGTTAAGCAACCTCAAGTTTGTAGTAACACTATAACAAATTCTAATACCCACTGGAGTAATTTATGATTTTCCATATCCTTTTTGGGTTTTTAAGTGATCTAAAATTCAGTGGAAGCCTTATTATGTAAATATAATAAACCATTCTAATTTTATAACAACATATACAATTGTATCTAATTTACTGTAATGAATCTGCATAGACAAATAGCTAGAATGAAGCAATTCTTCAAAAAGATCACAGTAACGGGAACTAACTAAAAGATTGCTAATAATTGCGTTGACTTATGAAAAGCTATGGTACGTTATTGTAGATGAACCTATACCTAAACCTACTAAGGACTCCATACTCGATGAGGTTAAGTCTTACAAAAATTGGTAAATGGACTGTGAACTAGCTCATTACATGTTCTCTACAATGAGAATCGATCTCCAACGTAGCACGAGAAAATGAATGTTTGTGAAATATTCGCTCACCTGCATAATTTGTACGGTGAACAGTATCTACCGCGAGGTATAAGTTTTTGTGAAAATTATTTCACAGGAGAATGAGCAAGGGTTCACTAGTCCAAGATTACGTACTCAATATGATTAGGTAGATTGAGCTCTTAGCTTGGCTAGACATTACTCTAGACTCTGGGATACATACTAATTTGATTCTAGTTTCACTTACTCCATAATTCAACCCACGGATATTGAATTTCAATATGAATCCGCTGAAGAGTATTGTCCTTGAGCTCTTTAATATGTTAAGGATCGGTAAGAGTACTTTCATGAAAAAGCCTAGTACAGTGCTTGTAGTCAAGAATGGCTCTTCATCAAAAGTGGGAAGAAGAGAAAGTGCAAGTCGGAGGGATACAATGGTAAGGGAAAGGTCCAGGAGAAAGGTAATTGTCACTTTTGCTCGAAGAAAGAACCCTAAAAAAGGAAACGTCCAAAGTACTCTCATTATGACCGGCTATAAGTCAAACCGTTTATGGGTCAATAATTCTCAAAGCCATTAGCTAATTAATTGTATTTAAATTGTGTTTGAATATATATATGTATGCATGTATGTATGTATGTATGTATGTATGTATGTGTGCATATGTCGGTATCATATGTCGATACATACATATATAACTTTTATACGCACACATATAAAATAATAAATAAATAACACTATCTAATATCCTAAGTCACACAACATATTAAATGATCAATAAATAACAATATTAAGGTTTTAAAAAATACCATGTACTGCTTTAGACAATCTTTGTCTTGTATTGAAACCAATATCTTCTGTCTCATAGGTTTAGATGGTCATTCACCATCTAATACAATGATAGTTTTTTTTCTGAAGGTGGATGTCGCTTCTATTTTGTAGATTCTTTCAATGTTTCAATCATATCCATGCTATTATTCTTTGCAATAGTATGGATATGATCAAAAATTAGTAGAACCTTCAAGTGTTGGTTTGAAAGACAATGCCCTTGTTTGGAGAAAAGCTGTAAAGGCTTGGATTTTTCGTTGTTCGATTTTGAATATTTAAATGGCTTAAATATAGGATTTTGGATTAGAATTTAGTTAATAGGATTTTAAAACTGAAAATTTAAGCGATTTCGGAATTTTCGAAATCATCGATTTAATCGACGCGTAAAAAAAGCGATCTGGGGAACATTCTTGGAATTTGACAAAACTAGTTCCATCAGATCTGTAATATTATATTATTATAGAATTTCAAATTTCGTAGCATTTGGAGTTATCGTTTGACCGTACAGGATAGAAACTCGCTAAAATTAATATCGAAATTTAATATAATAATTGGGTCCAAAAAGTTATTTTCTCCATACAATTGAATTAGGACGCGAAACCTTTTCCATTGCGTTCGGAATAGGGATATAACATATCGAATGACTAACGACATGCCTCGATAGAGATTCGGGATTTTGAAATGCCATTAACAAGATATTTTGGAAATTTTATAACATAATAAATTAGATGGTCAAAACTGGTCGAAACATTTCAACCGTGCTCGAGAAGCTTTGCTCAGCTAAATCATATAGGCCTCTCTTCTTCTTCCTTCAGAAGCAACCTGTTCGATCCTCTAAAAAAACCGACAGAACAAAATGAATTGATTTCGTTTATAAGAAAAGAATATAAGAAGGGATCATACGAATCGCGATTGCGATAGAGGGAGCAAATCGCGCGCGATCAGGAGGGAGTGGCGATCATATGCGATCGAAGTGATTCCAGGAAGCATTATTTCATGATTGTTTCTAGGCCTCGCGGCTTGATTCCAGGGGGAAAAGCGATGCTTGTAGCATGAGGGAAGGAGCGTGCGAGGTTGCGGCTGCGTCTAGGGGGGCCTGACACTTGTATGGCCGAGGTGGAGTTTCCTATCGCGTTCGAGAAGAAGCACGCATGCCTATGTCAACGGGGTCAGGAAGATGAAGCATAGAAGGAGGAAGACTACAGCGGTATCGATTCGAGTTTTCGTGCATCGAAGGCGGGTTGTTCGAGCAGGTGAAGCTTGGTGTCTAAAGCGCATGAGCATGATGGAAGAAGAAGTAATAACCTTGATTGCTCATCTTGTTTTACTTTTGAGGGTAATTAACTATGATGGTTTACTTAATTCAAATAATTATATTATTGAAGTTGAATTCTTATTAATTTAATTACTTGTTACATGAGGTCCAAAGCGAATATCAAAAGTCAAGTTTGGTTCGTAGCGGGAATAAATTTGAAATTGGAACGGAGTGCAAAAAAATCAAGGTGAGATAAATTCTCACTCATTTGGATTATCAGATAAATTTTAAAAATAGTTTGAATTAATTATTGAATGCCTGGTTGATTTAATAATTATTCGATGACTGATATATATTATATATATGTTAGTATTTGGAGTGATATTCCTGCATATTATAGCGGATCACCCTATATACCGCGATATCCTTCTCGAAGTGGGATTGTTATTTTTATTTTTGACCAATATCTGTGGATGTAGGAAAATGGGTTAGAGGGATCCAACTGATTCCTAAAGAATGCTGATTTATTTTCATATATATATATATATATATATAAGATGTGTTAGAGTTATCCGTTATAGATTATTGTTGTGATTGAATAATTGGATGCTATGGTAGCACCGGCCTTAATTTTGGTATTCTAAAATACTATAAATATTATTTTGAAAATTGAGGGATTTAAAGGAAATTTTGAATATAAAATATTTAGAATTAGACTTTTTCAAAAGAAGTTGATTTGGAGAAAAATATAATTTGATTTTGAGATGTACTCAACTATTTAAGAAAAATATATTATAATAGAGATTTTAAAAATAATTTATATAAGGGATTTTGAATAGCGAACTTTAAATTGACATTCTTAAAAAAATATAGAAAGGAGTTGAAATTAATATTTAAAATGGATTTGAAAAATAAGGGGAATATTTTAAGAAATGGGTTGATAAATGAAGTTCTACAAATGAGATGGTTTTATAACTAAGTGAAACTCAAAGGAGTTATAAATTTATAAACGATGTTTATAAATAAGGAAAATGATTGCCAGTTGATAAATTGGAAATATAGATTTACGATGAGAATTTATTTTGAGTTATGGAAAACGTATGGGAAAGAAATAATGGAATCTACTTTTGAATATGAGATTTGTGGTAAAATTGAGATGCAACCGTTTTGATACGAATCGAGAGGGATTTATAAATTGAAATTGACAATATTGGATTTTTAAATTAGATTTTTGTCGAGAAATTAACTTTGTTTTAAATGAGATTTTATTTGCTATACTTTATAACTTAAACTACTATTTGGATTTAGAATATTCCGGAAGGTTAGTTGTTCTAATATTTAGTATTTATTGGAATAAAATTCTAAATTTATTAATCGGCTTCGTAAATTAATGAGTTATTTAAAAATGGTTGAAAAAGAGTTATCGATGTTATTTGAAAAGTTTGATATTTTAAATTTACCTACACATAATTTAAAAATGAACTATTATCCTTTTAAAATACTTTTTTTGCATATGTGGTTTTAAAAAGATTGTAATTTATTTATAAAGCCTCTCAAGATTGCGAACGAGGTTATTTAATGGATAGAATTTTATAAAGGGAAAATCTTATGATAAAAATTCTTGGAACTTAAGGGAGGTTCTGAAATATTAGGGATATGAAATTCAGGTGGAATCTGAAGCCATAAAGAAGTTATAAACAGATAGAAGAGACTATAAGTAGATATAATCAATTTTGAAAAGGAAAAAGGAATTAATGAGAATTCGGAAGACTTATGAGATAAGTCGCGAAACATTCTCTTAAGTATTGATATTTGAAAGGATTTTTGGGAAAATAAGACTTATAATATTTTCCTAAGTATAGAAAATGGAAATTTGGGAATATTTCTAAGTGTTGAGATGTTTGGAAGTATCCTGTTACGGAATTGAGTATTTGAAAATTTGTTTTCAAATGTTGGAAGGAATTGATATATCTTGTAAAGATATTTTGAAAATAAATATTTTGATAAGGCCTATTGACTACTTATGGATGTTTTATCGATAATTAAATAACCGACTATCAATGTTAACCAATCTTATTAATCGTTTCGAAAAGACCGAGATCGGATTTAATTATCCGAATACCACTTCGATCTGATTTGAACGTAACGAGTGAATACCATAAGGATGATAATGGCGGTGATTCGGTTTGTGCAGACTCAGGGCAACTTGTATGGAGAATGCTATCAGAACATCGTCATTGGAGGACGATGAGCATTCTAAGTAAGAATTGTTTCTTGAAAGGTAATGCTTAGCCTCGAGCCTCATCAACCGGGAATGACTAAAATAGAGTAGGTGCAGCAAGGCTAAGTGGGTCGAACCCAATTAGGGTATGTTTTCACTTTTCTAGATGTCCTTGGAAACCTATATATTATGGGTATGGTTGTGCATGAAAGAAGTTTCGGTTATTGTAAGGTAAAAACCCGTGTTGTTTTTATGTGATGTGGTCTTACGAGATACCTTTGTTTTCAAAGGATTTTGGAGGGAAGTTAATAATTCAAATTGAGTGTGTTTTCTCACGTTGCTTTTCCAAACTGACTCGGGTGTTATTTTATTATAATGGTCGAGTGAGACCGATTATTACAGATTCAGGATTGGATGCTATGGAGCTCAGGAGACGAGCTGAATGACAAGACATATTTCCGTACTTGATTTGTATTTCATTGTGTGAGGAAAAGTTGTTAAAATATCCAGATTGATTTATTGATTACTGTACTATGATGATTGTAAGTATATAAACAGTTACACAATCTTTTGTGTAAAAATCTGATAATCATATATTATATTTTGTTCCGTTGCGATTGTAAGATTCTATGTTGTTTATTTTCTTCTACCTTTTCTTCTAGCTTTTCTTCTTTACCCCTGAATATTCGTATCTCCGTTCAATTTGAGTTGAATTGGTGCGAATTATGGTCGACTCAAAGGGTTACGTAGATACAGGCCTTTACACTTCGTATCAGAGCTGAAGGTTAAGCGAGAACCCTGGCTCTGGTGGGGATTACTCATTAGAGATAGAGTCAGTAGTACTCTAGAATAATTTGAGTGTAATAATATATATGAGCGTGTATTTGTTAGTGAATATAAGGCGGTTTTATGTTGTGTTAACTTATTGGTTGAGTGGTATATAAATTCTGGTCGAATAGTGGGATGCCATTAAATCGATAGGAGTTTCTAAATACTCAAACATGATAAACTAACACAATATTGTTTTGAAAGGGGTAAATGAAGTAATTTTACCCAAAATTATATTTTGATATAAAAGAGAATAATTTTCTGAAAATTATCATAGTGATGTGTTTGGTTATTATTATATAATCAAAATAAGATTATAAAATTGGAAATGGCTTATATAACCAAACAAATTTTGTATAAGTGTGAATTATACAAATGGACTATAAAATGGATTTAAACCATAATCTGGAAAAATTAAATCCTAGAGATTTTTGGAAGTATTTTCCAAAGTATTTTTAAATAAATAATAGTAATATTATTTTGGAGATATTTTTGAATAGAAGATTGTTTTAAATGGAATTTGGAAGTGATGAAGCACTGAACTCACTTTAGTCACTAGAAAATAACTCTGGTGGTGATGGCCTGATCATCAGTGTTCATTTTTAAGTTTCTAAGTGACAAATTGCTACCATAGTAAATGAATATGGGAATTTTTGGTGAAAACAAGTGTTGTTTTGAAAATTCCGAGAAAATTGTTTTGGATAAAATTAAGGTTATTTTGAAATTCGAAGGAAGTGGTTTGTTAAACCAAAACGAGTATATATATGTATGTATGTATGTATGTATGTATGTATGTATGTACATATGTATGTATATTTGATTTCAAAGTGATTTGAAATATATGCCGGGTGTTTAAAGAGTGGATGGTTTCAATAAGAAGGGAAAATATGGAAATTGAGTTTTGATAAATAAATTTTAACTTAGGTTAAAATAGAATTGTTTGAATTGAATTTAACTTAAGGAAAGTTAAATAAATTTATTGATAATTGAGATAATAATTTCTATATGAATATGAGTAAACAAAAGTGGAAAAAATTGAAACTGGAATTGAATTCTTACTTGATTAAATTGAACGAATTAAAAATTAAATTTTCTTGAGGTAGAATTTAAATTAAGTATGGTTTGGAATGATGGAAAAGAAGAATTGAAACTTAAATAAAAAGTGAATCATATTTGAGTTAGATGGAATTGAATTGAAAATTTGTAAATGTGAATAATAAAGTGACTTTATACCTATCAGTTATAAAATTTGAATTGGATTAGAAATAATATGCGATTGAAGTAAATGTAAATTTTGAGTGGTAAAGTAATTATATAACCATAAATGATAAAAAATTTAATGAAAAAAATTCAAGTGAAGAATTGGAATTGTTAATAAATAAATTGGAATAGCCTATAAAGATTGAAATTTATTGAATTGAAATATACTTAGGCTATAAAAAAATGTATAATTTCGAGGTAAAAATAAAATATGAATGTATTTGAGTGTACAATTGATATGGAAATATGAAAAATAAGTTGTGTAACTTATAAAATCAAAAATGGAATGATGGAACCAAAATAGAAATGATTTGATATTTTTGGTGGAGAAATTAAGATCCAAATTTGAATTATAAAATGGAATTTGAACTCAAGAAAAATTAGAAGAAGTGTTTTTTGAGATAAAAAACAGATATTGAGTTATAAATTTGAAGTGAACTAATTAGATAATTAATTAGTTTAATGAATGTAAAGATGGAATTTAACTTGGTTAAGTTAAAATTGGATTGTGGACTAAAAATGGACATTGAAAATAGAACTTGGGTTATAAATAAAAAAAATTGGCTTAGATGGTAAGCAAATTAATAATAATTGGAAATATTGTCGAATAAAATAAAATTGAACTGAAATAGAAATGGCTTGGGTTATAAATA
The DNA here is from genome assembly GCA_030765085.1 of Allium cepa. Classification (NCBI taxonomy): domain Eukaryota; kingdom Viridiplantae; phylum Streptophyta; class Magnoliopsida; order Asparagales; family Amaryllidaceae; genus Allium; species Allium cepa. The sequence goes on along the minus strand of CM060943.1, from coordinate 863,534,938 downwards.
AAATTCAATTTAAGTGAAAATAAATTGAATATGGCTGTGGGAGTTGTTTAAATAAATTCGAGCTTGGAATTAAAATTGAAGTGAATAAAATGAATGAACAAATTAATAAATAAGTAAATGAAATGGAAGTTGGCTGAAAAGAAAATAAACATAAGTTATAAGGCGGTAATGTAATAAAATAACAGATTAACTTAAATTAATATTTAAATGGAAATTTGGCTCGAATAAATTGTGAAATGATTATTTAATGAAGTGGTATGGAATGATTCTGAGTTTAATAAAATGGATTTGAATGTAATAAATGTGGGTATTAGTGAGATGTAAGTAAATTGACTGAGAATTAAATTTGAAACGGAATAAAATTAAATATCAATTGGTTAGAATCAATGTAAAATAATTATAAATCAAAATGATTATTCTATTAAATGAATATCGTCGAATTTGCATAGAAAAATATGACGTTTGGCGTAAACGAAAGTAAATAAAATTCTATAAATAAATAGAATGTGAATAAATTTATTTTTAATCAATTTGGAATGGATATGAGTTAGTTTGATATAAATATGAACAGAATGCAAGAAAATTTGGTTGTAAATCATTTGAATTGGATAAATGATATATGGATCGACTGGAAGTAATTAAACTATTGGAACCTCATAATTGCTTATAAATATATGTTAGCAGGCATTGTTACGAAATCTATGTGTTTTAACCATTTAAATGAATGAAATATTACTGAATTTCATGTTTTGGTGCTTACGTGTTAAGTTGAGTAAGTACATATATAGGGGGGCTATTTGGCTAGATTTGGGTTGCGAAATTGCTTTTGAAGTAAATGCTTGCTAAATAATGCTTAAAAATGTACGTTTTCGGATTAAATATCACAATATATACACACACACACACACATATATATATATACATATATATACATATATATATTGTTTCCGACTGTGTGGATTGATGTATATATATTTATCTCTCTTGTCATATTGCAAAAGGTCCTTCGCACAAAGAAGACCGTGCCAAAAAAAATTGAGAATTTAGTGTGCTAGAATTTTCTTTGTTAACGACAATTTGATTTCGAATTGTAATTGAAACAAAGGGTTTTGGAATTAGAATTGAAAACTAATTGTTTTGGTAAAGACTAAGAGATTTGAAAAGTAAATATCGACTTTTCACTAAATGGGTTTTGAAAAAGTTAATGGGTTCGGAGCATTTTCCTACCTTAGCAATTTCAGGGACGAAATATTTTAAGAGGGAGGAATGTAATGATCCGGATTTTTCGTTGTTCGATTTTGAATGTTTAAATGGTTTAAATATTAGATTTGGGATTAGGATTTAGTTAATAGGATTTTAAAGCTGAGCAACCTTAAGGCATATAACATATAAGGTGATGATTACATTTTTTGTGGATATGCAGGAATGTTTTTATAATTTTATTGAGCAACCTCAAGGGTTACCTAAACTCCTCTTAGGATTTCACAAAATGTTTGGGTCTAGACACTTCATGTTTTATTGAGCAAATCAAGGTCACGAAGATGATTAAAAACATAGTTAAAAGTAGGGGTAGGAGTTATATACAAGATATAACTAGTAAAGAGTAACTTGTCGTTTATGGGGACTACGATTTGTTAAGCAACCTCAAGTTTGTAGTAACACTATAACATATTCTAATACCCACTGGAGTAATTTATTAATTTCCATATCCTTTTTGGGTTTTTAAGTGATATAAAATTCAGTGGAAGCCTTACTAGATAAATATAATAAACCATTCCAGTTTGTATAACAACATATACAATTGTATCTAATTTACTTTAATGAATTTGCATAGACAAATAGCTAGCATGAAGCAATTCTTCGAAAAGATCACAGTAACGGGAACTAACTAAAAGATTGGCTAAAAACTGCATTGACTTATGAAAAGCTATGGTACGTTATTGTAGATGAACCTATACCTAAACCTACTAAGGACTCCATACTCGATGAGGTTAAGTCTTACAAAAATTGGTAAATGGACCACAAACTAGCTCATTACATGTTCTCTACAATGAGAATCGATCTCCAACGATAGCACGAGAAAATGAATGTTCGTGAAATATTCGCCCACCTGCATAACTTGTATGGTGAACAGTATCTACCGCGAGGTATAAGTTTTTGTGGAAATTATTTCACATGAGAATGAGCAAGGGTTCACTAGTCCAAGATTACGTACTCAATATGACTAGGTAGATTGAGCTCTTAGCTTGGCTAGACATTACTCTACACTCTGGGCTACATACTAATTTGATTCTAGTTTCATTTACTCCATAATTCAACCCATGCATATTGAATTTCAATATGAATCCGCTGAAGAGTACTGTCCTTGAGCTCTTTAATATGTTAAGGATCAGTAAGTGTGCTTTCATGAAAAAGCCTAGTACAGTGCTTGTAGTCAAGAATGGCTCTTCATCAAAAGTGGGATGAAGAGAAAGTGCAAGCCAGAGGGAGACAATGGTAAGGGAAAGGTTCAGGAGAAAGGTAATTTTCACTTTTGCTCGAAGAAAGAACACTAAAAAAGCAACCGTCCAGAGTACTCTCATTATGACCGGCTATAGATTGGACCGTTTATGGGTCAATAATTCTCAAAGCCGTTAGCTAATTAATTGTATTTAAATCGTATTTGAATATATATATATATATATATATATATATGCATATGTCGGTATCATATGTCGATACATACATATATAACTTTTATACGCACACATGTAAAATAATAAATAAATAACACTATCTAGTACCCTAAGTCACACAATATATAAAATGATCAATAAAAAACAATATTAAGGTTTTAAAAAATACCATGTACTGTTTTGGACAATCTTTGTCTTGTATTGAAACCAATATCTTCTGTCTCACATGTTTAGATGGTCATTCACCATCTAATACAATGATAGTTTTTTTTTCCGAAGGTGGATGTCACTCCTATTTTGTAGATTCTTTCAATGTTTCAATCATATCCATGCTATTATTCTTTGCAATAGTATGGATATGATCAAAAATTAGTAGAACCTTCAAGTGTTGGTTTGAAAGAAAATGCCCTTGTTTGGAGAAAAGTTGTAAAGATCCGGATTTTTCGTTGTTCGATTTTGAATATTTAAATGGCTTAAATATAGGATTTTGGATTAGAATTTAGTTAGTAGGATTTCAAAACTGAAAATTTAAGCGATTTCGGAATTTTCGAAATCATCGATTTAATCGACGCGTAAAAAAACGACCTGGGGCACAATCTCGGAATTTGACAAAACTAGTTCAATTAGATCCGTAATATTGTACTATTATCATATTTCAAATTTCGTAGCATTTGGAGTTATCGTTTGACCGTTCGGGATAGAAAATCGCTAAAATTAATATCGAAATTTAATATAATAATTGGGTCCAAAAAGTTATTTTCTTCATACAATTGAATTAGGACGCGAAACCTTTTCCATTGCGTTCGCAATAGGGATATAACATAATGAATGACTAACGGCATGCTTCGATAGGGATTCGGGATTTTAAAATGCCATTAAAAAGATATTTTGGAAATTTTATAATATAATAAATTAGATGGTCAAAACCGGTCAAAACATTTCAACCGTGCTCGAGAAGCTTTGCTCGGTTAAATCATATAGGCCTCTCTTCTTCTTCCTTCAAAAGCAACTCGTTCGATCCTCTAAAAAAACCGACAGAACAAAATGAATTGATTTTTATAAGAAAAGAAAAGAAGAAGGGATCGTACGAATCACGATTGCGATAGAGGGAGAAAATCACGCCGATCAGGAGGGAGAGGCGATCATATACGATCGAAGTGATTCCAGGAAGCACTAGTTCACGATTGTTTCCAGGCCTCGCGGCTTGATTCCAGGGGGAAAAGCGATGCTTGTAGTATGAGGGAACGAGCGTGTGAGGTTGCGGCTGCATTTGGAGGGGTCTGGCACATGTACCGCCGAGGTGGGGCTTCCTATCGCGTTCGAGAAGAAGCACGCACGCCTGTGTCAATGGGGTCGGGAAGATGAAGTTCAGAAGGAGGAAGACTGCAGCGGTATCGATTTGAGTTTTCGTGCATCGGAGGCGGGTTGTTCGAGCAGGTGAAGCTTGGTGTTTGGAACACGTGAGCGTGGTGGAAGAAGAAGCAACGACCTTGATTGCTCATCTTGTTTTTCTTTTGAGAGTAATTAACTATGATGATTTAATTAATTCAAATAATTATATTATTGAAGTCGAATTCTTATTAATTTAATTACTTGTTACACAAGGTCCAAAATGAATATAAAAAAGTTTGGTTCATAGAGAGAATAAATTTGAAATTGGAACGGATTGCAAAAAAAATCAAGGTGAGAAAAATTATCACTAATTTGGATTATCATATTAATTTTAAAGATAGTTAGAATTAATTATTGAATGCCTGTTTGATTTAATAATTATCTGATGAATGATATATATATATATTATATATATAATATATGTTAATATTTGGAGTGATATTCCCGCACATTATAGCCGATGAGACCCTATGTGCCCCGTATAATAGAAAATGACCCTATATACCGCGATATCTCCTCGAAGTGTGATTGGTATTTTTGTTATTGACTAACATCTGTGGATGCAGGAAAACGAGTTAGAGGATCCAACCGAATTCCTCAAAAAAGTTGATTTATTTTCATATATGTGTGTGTGTGTGTGTGTGTGTGTGTGTGTGTGTGTGTAATATGATGTGCTAGAATAATCCATTTTAGATTATTGTTGTGATTGAATAATTGGATGCCACGGTAGCACCGGCCTTAATTTTGGTATTTCAAAATACTATAAATATTATTTTGAAAATTGAGGAATTTAAAGGAAATTTTGAATATAAAATATTTATATCGAAAATTAGACTTTTTCAAAAGAAGTAGATTTGGAGAAAAAAATATAATTTGATTTTGAGTTGTACTCAACTATTCAAGAAAAATATATTATATAGGGATTTAAAAAATAATTTAAATAGGGGATTTGGAATAAGGAACTTTAAATTGATATTCTAAAAAAATATAGAAAGGAGTTGAAATTGATATTTAAAATGGATTTGAAAAATAAGGGGAATATATTAGGAAATGGGTTGATAAATGAACTTTTACAAACGAGATGGTTTTATAAATAAGTAAAACTCAAAGGAGTTAATAAATTTATAAACGACATTTATAAATAAGGAAAATGATGGCCACTTGATAAATTGGAAATATAAATTTATGATGAGAATTTATTTCGAGTTATGGAAAACGTTGGGAAAGAAATAATGGAATCTATTTTTGAACATGAGATTGGTGATAAAATCGAGATGGATTTATAAATTGAAATTGGTAATATTGGATTTTTAAATTAGATTTTTGTCGAGAAATTAAAAATTGTTTTGAATGGGATTTAACTGCTATACTTTATAACTTAAACCACTATTTGGATTTAGAATATTCTGAAAGGTTGGTTATTCTAATATTTAATATTTATTGAAATAAAATTCTAAATTTATTAATGGCTTTGTAAATTAATGAATTATTTAAAAATGATTGAAAAAGAGTTATCGATGTTATTTGAAAGGTTTGATATTTTAAACTTACTTAAACATATTTTAAAAATAAACCATTATCCTTTAAAAATACTTATTTTGTACATGTAGTTTTAAAAAGATTGAAATGTATTTATAAAGCCTCTCGAGATTGCGAACAAAGTTATTTAATGGATATGATTTTATAAAGAGAAAATCTTATAACAAAATTTTTGGAACTTAAGGGAGGTTTTCAAATATTAGGGATAAGAAATTCGGGTGGAATCTGAAACTATAAAGAAGTTATAAACAGATGGAAGAGATTATAAGTAGATATGATCAATTTTGAAAAGGAAAAAGGAATTAATGAAATGTCCAAAGACTTATAAGATAAGTCACGAAACATTCTCTTAAGTATTGATATTTGAAAGGATTTTTGGGAAAATAAGACTTATAATATTTTCCTAAGTATAGAAAACAGAAATTTGGGAATATTTCTAAGTGTTGAGATGTTTGGAAGTATCCTGTTACGGATTTGAGCATTTGAAAATTTGTTTTCAAATGTTGGAAGGGATTGATATATCTTTTAAAGATATTTTGAAAAGAAATATTTTGGGAAAATTTATAATAAGGCCTAGTGACTGCTTATGGATGTTTTATTGATAGTTAAATAACCAATTATTAATATTGGTCAATCTTGTTAACCATTTCGAAGAGATCGGGATCGGATTTAATTATCCAAAAACCACTTCGATCCGGTTTGAACGTAACGAAGGAATACCATGAGGATGATGAAGATGGTGATTCGGTTTGTCCAGACCCAGAGCAACTTGTATGGACGAATGCTATCAGAACATCATCATTGGATGACGTTGGGCATTCTAAGTAAGAATTGTTTCTTGAAAGGTAATGTTTAGCCTCAAGCCTCATCAACCGGGTGAAAATACAGTGTGGATCATGCTATAAGGAATTATATTACACTAGTGCGAAAATAAACTAAGTTACTATAGCAATATGAATAAGTAAAATAAAATAAGCACACCAGGAACTTTTATATTCGTTCAAACTTCCCGTTCTACGTCCAGTCCCAGACTCCTTCTGCTATTTCAACTACAACAACCCTCACTTAACCCAAAGGAACAGGTTTACACTTCCTGAGCAACCGAATAGGACTTCACCCACCTAATCAACCAAATAGGACTTCAAATGCCTGAGCAACCGAACATGACTTCTTTATAAAAATCAAATGTATCTGACTGTAGCGTGTTCTTAAATAACACTGATAAGTCAATTAAGTACAATCTTCCTATAATCTTCTCCTCTATGATATATATATACATATATATACATATATATATATATATATATATATATATATACATATATATGAATACGTGAAGAATAAGGAAGTAATAGAATGAATTTGTATGAAATTGAATGCACAAGGGTATTAAAATCAAAGAATATGAGAGTAGAGTAAGAATAGATTGAATTCATGTTATGAAAACATGATTCTAATGTGTTTATATAGATTATAAGTAGGTGCGTTTGTTCGTGAAGAGTTATCATGAAGAGATATGGTCATATCTATTGAAATGAAGGACGCATCTCTTCATGAAAGGAAGTGCCTATTTGAAAATATAGCCGTTGTAGATATTCAGACTTCTGAATTCAATAATTCAGACTTCTGAATTTGCACTAAACAATATTCAAACTTCTGAATTGAATAATTCAGACTTTTGAATTAAGTTGAAACACAAACAGCAAGGAAATAGGCTATTTCTGGCCTTATTCAGACGTATGACTATTTTCATTCAGACGTCTAAATATTATGGAACCACAATTTTGTTTCAGCATTCAGACATCTGAATGAAGTATTTCAAACGTCTGAATTTAGCCTGTAACTAAGTTACTATAGCAATATGAATAAGTAAAATAAAATAAGCACACCAGGAATTTTTATACTGGTTCGAACTTCCCGTTCTACGTCCAGTCACAGACTCCTTCTGGAATTTCAACTACAACAACCCTCACTTAACCCGGAGGAATAGGTTTACATGCCTGAGCAACCGAACAGGACTTCACCCGCCTAAGCAATCGAATAGGACTTCAACTGCCTGAGCAACCGAACAGGACTTCTTTACAAGAATCAAATGTATCCGACTGTAGCATGTTCTTAAATAACACTGATAAGTCAATTAAGTACAATCTTCCTATAATTTTCTCCTCTATGATATATATATATATATATATATATATATATATGAATACGTAAAGAATAATGAAGTAATAGAATGAATTTGTATGAAACTGAATGCACAAGAGTATTAAAATAAAAGAATATGAGAGTAGAGTAAGAATAGATTGAATTCATGTTATGAAAACACGATTCTAATGTGTTTATATAGATTATAAGTAGGTGCGTTTGTTTGTGAAGATTTATCATGAAGAGATACAGTCATATCTACTGAAATAAAGGACACATCTCTTCATGAAAGGAAGTGCCTATTTGAAAATATAGCCATTATTGATATTCAAACTTCTGAATTGAATAATTCAGATTTTTGAATTTGCATTAAACAATATTTAGACTTCTGAATTGAATAATTCAGACTTCTGAATTAAGTTGAAACGCAAACACCAAGGAAATAGGCTATTTCTGGCCTTATTCAGACGACTGAATATTTTCATTCAAATGTCTAAATATTATGGAACCATAATTTTGTTTCAGCGTTCAGATGTCTGAACGAAGTATTTCAGACGTCTGAATTTAACCTATAACAAAAAGTATCATAGCTCATTTGGTTGGAGCACTTGCCCTCTAAACAAGAGACTTGAGTTCGAGTCCTGCTTTGTGCAATTTTTTGAAAACTTGATTTTTCATTTAAAATATGAATGTTTATATGTGTATACCCTTTGGAGAAGATTTTAACATTTGTAAGCTCTAGACACGACACTATACGACTAATAAAACTTTGTTTATCACCTTCGTCTTGTCTCTGTCGTGTACATCTCTTCTTGTATCTTCATATACATACTTTCATCCTTTTTTGTACTGTATATCTTCATTTTGAACGTATTTGATTATCTCTTTTTGATGCTCATGTACCTGCAAATTAGCTTAAAGATTCTTCCACATAATTGTACAGTTGTTGTCATTAAAATCCAACAATTGAGGTTCTAACATTCTTCCCGTTTTTGATGATGACAACTGTACAATTAAAAATATATATTCATTCTATATATAAAAATATACTAATATGTTTAAAGCTCCCCCTAAGTATAACATCTCCCCCTAAGTATAATATCTCCCTCTATCAATTTGCATATGAATTTCTCCCCCTTTGTCATTATCAAAAGAATGAGGGAATATAGTAAATGATATAAAATATCTTGAGAATAGTGGGGTAAACTCAATATTAATTATGGAGAAAAAATAAAATAGATTTACCATAATGTCTGAAGTCCATATTTCATTGTAAGAACGTAATTTTATTAAACGTATGGATCATTCTTTAAAATTCCAAAATCTATCATTTTCCTTTTTGTTTCTCCGAGCACCTGCAATAAATAATAATCATTTTCGATACCCACTTACTATGTTAGGGTCTGGGAGGGTTAGGTCTTTGGAAACCATACCCATTTGGGTGTGATTGAACCTTTATAAATATAATTTTCATTACAAATCACATTCTTATAATAGTTGCTAATATAAAGTTGTTTATCATGATCAATCATATTAGCTGGAATCCATATCTTAATACTGTTAGTCATTAGCTTAGTACTTGAAGAATAATTTCTAAACAAAGTACTATTATGACTATAACTAGTTTTAAAACTATCTTGGTCACTAGTACTAGCACTAAAATTAGTATACAAGAATGCATATCTAGTACTATTTTTACTTTTAGCTTGTTTATAGCCTAAACCACTTTTATCATTGTGAGCTTTTGGATTCTTAACATAACCTAATCCCTTCTTATTTGAAGTAGGTTGAGAATTTTCAATAATCCTGAATAAATTTTCTCTCCGTTTATTAAAATTGGAAATATTTTTAGTAATGTCATCAAGCTTAGTTTTGAGACTAGTGTTATCTAACTCAACAATTGTAATTTTCGTTTTTAACTCATGATTCTCAGAAGCTAGAGCATTATTCTTTTCTTTTTGAGCTTCTATTTCTTGACTTAATAGAGCGAGTTGAGAATTGTTAAAGAGTGAATCTTGAATTTTCTCAAGTTCTTCTTCTAATATTTTCTTCTCATCTTTAAGCATATCTCTTTCGAATTCTGCTTTCTTCTAATTTTTCAGAGCTTCCTTATATTTTCTTTTGAGACTTTTTAAAGTGTCTAAAAGTTTTGAATTTATTTCTATCATATCATCAGAAGTTAGATCACTAACCTCATTATCTTTTACCATGAAGCATTTGTTTGTTTGCTCCGTTGATTTTTCTTTATTGCTCTTCCTCTTCTTATTGCCTTGACTAGATCTCTTTGTGGCCATTTATTCTAGAATGTTGTTACGATCTCTAGAAAACCAAGCTCTGACACGAAATGAAAATACAGTGTGGATCGTGCTATATGGAATTATATTATACTAGTGCGGAAATAAACTAAGTTACTATAGCAATATGAATAAGTAAAATAAAATAAGCACGCCAGGAATTTTTATACTGGTTCGAACTTCCCGTTCTACGTCCAGTCCCAGACTCCTTCTGGAATTTCAACTACAACAACCCTCACTTAACCCGGAGGAACAGGTTTACAGTACCTGAGCAGCAACCGAACAGGACTTCACCCGCCTAAGCAACCGAATAGGACTTCAACTGCCTGATAAACCAAACATGACTTCTTTACAAAAATCAAATGTATCTGACTGTAGCGTGTTCTTAAATAACACTGATAAGTCAATTAAGTAAAATCTTCCTATAATCTTCTCCTCTATGATATATACATACATATATATATATATATATATATATATATATGAATACGTGAAGAATAAGAAAGTAATAGACTGAATTTGTATGAAATTGAATGCACAAGAGTATTAAAATCAAAGAATATGAGAGTAGAGTAAGAACAGATTGAATTCATGTTATGAAAACATGATTCTAATGTGTTTATATAGATTATAAATAGGTGCATTTGTTCATGAAGAGTTATCATGAAGAGATATGGTCATATCTATTGAAATGAAGGATGCATCTCTTCATGAAAGGAAGTGCCTATTTGAAAATATAGCCGTTGTAGATATTCAGACTTCTGAATTGAATAATTCAAACTTCTAAATTTGCACTAAACAATATTCAGATTTCTGAATTGAATAATTCAGACTTCTGAATTAAGTTGAAACACAAAAAGCAAGGAAATAGGCTATTTCTAGCCTTATTCAGACGTTTGAATATTTTCATTCAGACATCTAAATATTATGAAACCACAATTTTGTTTCCGCATTCAGACGTCTGAATGAAGTATTTCAGATGTCTGAATTTAGCCTATAACAAAAAGTATCATAGCTCGTATGGTTGGAGCACTTGCCCTCTAAACAAGAGATCCGAGTACGAGTCCTGCTCCATGCAATTTTTGAAAACTTGATTTTTCATTTAAAATATGAATGTATATATGTGTATACCATTTGGAGAAGATTTTAACATTTGTAAACTCTAGACACGACACTATATGACTAATAAAACTTTGTTTATCACCTTCGTCTTGTCCCTGTCGTGTATATCTCTTCTTGTATCTCCATATACATACTTTCATCCTTTTTTGTACTATATATCTTCGTTTTGACGTATTTGATTGTCTCTTTTTGGTGCTCATGTACCTACAAATTAACTTAAAGATTCTTTGACATAATTGTATAATTATTGTCATTAAAATCCAACAATTGAGGTTCTAACACCGGAAATGACTAAAGGGGAGATGCAGCAAGGCTAAGTGGGTCGCACCCAATTAGGATATGTTATCATTTTTCTAGATGTCCTCGGAAAACTATATATTATGGATATGGTTGTGCATGAAAGAAGGAGCGCCCGGTGGTAAGGGTGGGAACACCCAGGGTGATAACATATTCGGTCTATCAAGATTAGGGGTAGGCCGGTCTTGTGTAGCAGGGGATCCCAACAGTGTTCCTCGGTACGTTGATATAAAGGTGTACTGTGATAGGTGGTACTCTGGTGGCCTAGTCATTCGTATGGAATTCATTCTCCAATAAGCGTTGTACAGTTTTGATTGTGCCTAACTATGCTGATACGTGGGATGCAAGCATTTCAGATATTTCCTATTTACTTTCTATGGGCACTATTATAATATCAGATTATTTTGATAAAAATTTGTTTTGGTAATCGTAAGGTAAAAACCCATCGTGTTTATGTGTGACGTGGTCTTACGAGATATCTTTGTTTTCAAAGGGTTTTGGAGAAAGGTTAATAATTCAAATTGATTGTATTTTCTCACGCTGTTTTTCCAGACTGACTTGGGGGTTATTTTATTATAATGCTCGGGTCAAACCGAGTATTATAGATTCAAAATTGGATGCTGTGGAGCTCAAAAGACGAGCGGGATCACAAGACATATTTTTATAGTTGATCTGTATTTCCGCTGTGTGAGGACAAGTTATTAAACTGTCCAAATTGATGTGTTGATTACTGTACTCTGATGATTGTAACTATACAAACAGTTATAGATTCTTTTGTAACATCTTCGAGATTTTCGACTTTCGAAAATCGACATTAATACGTCCACTGTATCAACTGTCGCGCAATCGAAGGCCGGAAAACCGAATTGTTAGGGTTAAAAAAGAAGAGGTAGAAGAAGAAAGAAAGAAGAAGCAACAGAAACAATATCAGAATCTCACAATCGCAACGGAAAAACATATAATAGATAAATGAATAATCTTTAAATCAAAAGAACTGTACATTTTATACATTACATCATCAGAGTCAATATACAACACAACACAATAATGGACAGTTATATAAACCTATCCTCACAACTGAATACATAGCGAAAAAGATAATATCATATACAAGTGATACGTTTCGCCATCCAGCTCACCTCTTGAGCTCCACAGCACCTCCTGAATTCCAGAATATCCTGATAACCTGACTCTAGGCTACCCGTGTGGAAAATGATGGGCACCCAGAGTTTAGAAAGGGAACAATAAACTCCATGTCAGTCATGGACTAATGTGAGAACTTAAAATAGTTTATCTTTAAAAAAACAAACAAATATTTTAAAATAGACCCGCAATGCTTTTAGAAAATGTAACTACCATAAGGCCTCCCGCCACACACACAATGCAAACGCGGAATTGGAGGATATTTCTCCTTATGATAGTCAAACATGCTTGATACGCATAAAAAATTTCTTTGATATTATTACTATGAGTGCAAAGTGCAGGAAAACATTTCAAAAGTATAATATAAATCTTAGCCAACATACGATCATTATCGTATGCCTGCTATAGCTACCATCTAAACAGTGGGCGCCACCATAAGTAAATGGCAGGTTATACAACTAAAACTGTACAGGGATCGTATTGTTTCTTTGGATTTTCTAACAAATGGTCAGGCTAAAGAACTTCCTATTGCCACATGGGAACGCCTCTGGCGGGATGCCTCGAGAACCTAACCGGATCTCTGCCAACACAAGGTCGGGTTACCTTGTCATCCCCCGGTTGTAAACAACCTTTATCCGAGGATCCTCGATACCAACAACCACAAAGTAATTAATTTGCAGCAACAACATAGGTTAAGTATCTGGGCTCCATACCATGATACCACTTCTATCCAGAAGGAAATGAACATACCTCAAAAACAACCAAATCAAGTTCCATATTGATTTTACAAGAAATTAAACACCAAGTGAATTTCATTCTAATCTCAAATTAAAATCAATTTCTACTAAACCCCAAATCAATTTTCAAATTGATTCCAAATTCTTTTCAAAACACCAAATAAATTTCCAAATGGATTTTCAAAAGATTTAAATTCAATCACCAAAAATCAATTCCCAAATGGATTTCAAATTTTATTTCCTTTTTAAAAATAAATTCCTTTTAAAGAAAGCAAATTCTTTTATTTTTCAAACTCTTTAAAATCCGTATTTTGAATAAATTCTTCAACCTTTGAATAATATTACCTGAAATCCATTTAGTAAAGCTGTTCCCATATTTTGAAATTTTATTCAATAAGATTAAAAATAAAACTTTATTATTTTAGAGTTCTTTCTTTTAAATTTATCCAATTCTCAAAAATAAATTTTAATATAAACTTTCAACCTGAATTTTCAAAAATCAAATTTTTATTTATTTCCGGTATCCAACGATACCAAAATTATATTCGGCTAAATTTTAGCCTTCAACGATTTCAATCACAAAGATAATCACATAGAGATTATAAATAATCAACACACAACATTGAAAAAAATTCAATTATTTGAGGAATCAAGTTGGATCCCTCCAACTTGTTTCCCTGCATCCACAGATGTTAGCATAATACCAATCCCGTTTCAAGACGGGATATCGCGGTACATGGGTTTATATAAAATATCATCCGCTATTATGCGATGCAATAGGGTCTCATCCACTATATAATGCGGGAAATCAACTCCAAGTACATATATAATACCAATTCCACTTCACGGTGGAATATCGCGGTATATGTGTTTAATATAATAACCTCCGCCTAATATGCGGCGTATAGGGTCTATTTCGATACAACAAATAGCAATCATCATTCAATCACACAATCAAGCAATTTTAAATTTAACTATTTAAAATTTAAATCGAAACAAATTCGATTTAGTGAGAAGTTCTCACATTGCTTTCAATAGTGGTTTCAGCGTTTTATTTCGAATAAAATTAAACGCGCGTTTAATTTTACCCAAAATTCACACTAGCTCCAATCAATCCCAATCTAGCTCCATCGTGTAGTATTCGCTAATACGAAACCAACGCAATTCGTTTCGTGCGAAACGGACCTCGTATGACAAAGATACAACATTTTAAAGTTTATACAATTTAATATATAAATTAATTCCATTTTCTTTTTAATTTTAAACCCTCATTTATCGTGGTCGTTCATTTCTGCAACCCAAGATCCAGGCCGCATATTCTATCTTCTTCATTGCACGCTCCTCCAGGTCATTCACGCAAGAAAGAAACCCATAGCCGCCGTTATTGATCGAATTTTTGCACCAACAACGACGAGCTTGACGACGATCTGGAACCATCATCGAGTAGCCCATGTCGCTAGCCACCATCAGCCTAAGTATAAGGTAGCTCAGCCTCCCCTTTGCGCAGAAAAACATGCACAACCCACGAACGAACGTGGGCAAGAAACTCCACCTATGGTCGACGATTCGTCGACTTACCCATATGGATTTAAAGATCATGACTAGCTCTAACGCTTTATAGTTGAAAGCTTCTTGAAATATTGCACGGACTGGAAGAAATTAAGAGAGAAAGAATCAAAAATTCTAGCCATTAAAGTTTTGATGGCGGCTAGACCTAGAAACTCTAGGGTTTGTGCAAAATAGAGAAAATGAGGTCCTTATATAGAAAATTGCCAAAACACTATTCATCCGAAATTTTTCCAAACTCCAAACAAGCGTGCCGCCTGGCGTTTATAATATTTTACCCCTATTTCGAACGCAATGGAATATATATTGGGAGCCAATTCGATCTTATTTGGAAGATAGATTTCCGAATCGAATATTTAAATTTAAAATTCACTTAAACCGATTTCTACGCGTTTTAGCTTGCCCCGGACAAACCGTAAATCCGATTGACACGAAATTTGAAATCTTATAATAATTTAACATTACGGATCCAATGAAACTAGTTTCGTCGAAATCCGAGACTGTTTGAAAAATGACTATTTTTACTTGTCAATTAAATATTAAAATATTCAATTTCCACAAATTAACTTTTAATTCAATTTTAAAAGTTCTATAACATCATTCTAACTCCAATATGATTTAATACAACTTTAAAAATCAATTTAATTACATTAAATCCAATTTCCAATTATTTCTGTAATTTCAAATATTAAATTATCGATTTAATTATCCAATTAAATCTAGATATTTGAAATAAAATTTATTCGACTTACAAATTTTACTTGTTAATATTTAAAATCAATTAAATATACGAATTTCAAATGACAAAAATTCTAGGTCGTTATATCTTTTGTGTAAAAATCTGATTATTATATATTATAATTTGTTCCGCTGCGATTGTAATATTCTGTGTTGTTTATTTTCTTCTATCTTTTCTTCTTCGCCCCTAGGGATTCGTATCTCCTTTCAATTTGAGTTGAAATGGTATGAATTATGGCCGACTCAAAGGGTTACGAAGATACGGGCCTTTACAAAAGTTTTTATGTCGCTTTCATGAATACATCCATGCCATTTCTAAAGTGTTATGGAATCGATTCTCTATGTTTACCTCCCAAAAAAATATATAACTTTAATCTTTCAAATAATCTATCTTCCATACTCTACCCATGCAAATAAAATCAATACCAGAATAGTTATCCCCTTAAACTATCCTATAATCTATTAAGTACATACTTCGGTATAATAGATAATGTTTAGGGTGTACAACATAAATCAGAAAATAGTTGTTGCACGCCATAACAATAATAGGTATACAATCAATATCGCTACCGCACATCCTTATATATGTAAAGATTTCCATGGAGATCTCGCCGATCAAGCCGAATCCAACCTCCTGCACAAGAATATGAGATATCATTCCGAGCGCCGTATATCTCTAGATAAAATATACCATAAGGCAAGCCATAGCTGGTCAAAGCCAAAACGTTAACTGAATACATCATCTCCCGCTAGGAATACCGGTAGCATCTCTAGATTTGGAGTTGATATACCCTATTTAGGCTAGCTGACCCTTCACGGCTATGTACCCTATCTTTGGTTCTAGTCATTTATCGACATCGACGCTACGTTCAACATCTCTCGCACGAGTCTTTGTCACTTGAACAATTCACGAATCCCCAAATGGATTTCATCACCTCGAACAGATCATTAATCACAACATGGATTCGAGCATCTCGAACAAATCTCGAATCCCTACATATATTCCGGCATAAGTCCTTCAACGAATGTTAACGGTCTCTCCTGAAATACTTCTCAAGATAGACAATACCACATGATAGCATCTCTCGAAATGTAAACACTAACTTGTCCCTTAGTTTTATATACTCTTTTATACCCCCTCTATCTTCAGACCACAGTCAAAACCCTCGGTGTTTCCTTCTACTTAACTTATAAATCAACAAGAAATGAGGAGACTACGATGCATCGTGTGGAAGAACTGCTTGCCAATGCACTGACTGTAGGCTTGATCTTCTTCCGTGAAAGGTTACTCTCAGGACTAACTTGTATTTGATATAATTATATGTATTATATGTTCATAAATATGTTTATCATCATCATTACACACACACACACACACACACACACACACATATATACTATTTTTTAATAAGTTTGAAATTTATTTAACTATATGTATATTTTAAAACATACATATACATATTTTTAATTTTAATATTTATACATTTGTGCGTGTGTGTATATACACACATATAAGTAAAATAAATTTATTTTATGTTACGTATATATAAAATTATTATTAAAATTTATTTGCTAACGGAAATAAAAACACACTTTATATATACACACCCATATCTTTATATTTATATATATCATTAAATAACTTTTTCGTAGTTAATTAAAAAATGTCACTAATGCATTTAAAATTATAGACATATTATTTAATTATTTTACCAAGTAAATTATTTGAACTTGAAAATTTTTAACTTATTCAAAATCTTATTTTTTCTTTTGGATTGAAAATTATTTTATTAATACTTTTTTCAATTGAGTTGTGTTTTATTTAAAAAAAAATTAATTACTGGTTTGAATAAGTTAACATTTTAAAATATGAATTTTGTATTTATTTATAATTATGACCAAAAACAAATTTTAAATGTGTGTATATATATATTTATTTATAATATTTACTTAATAATTTTACAGCAAATAAGATTATATTTTATATATATATATATAATTTATACATGTATTTTTCACTATGGATATATATATATATATTTCTTATGTATATTAAAAAAAATCATTTGTATGAGAAACTTAATGAGTGCAAAAATAGATTAAGGAAAGAGGAATAAAATGTTGGAAAGTGGAATTAATAAGGATTTATTTGCATTAATTCAATAATGCCATTATTATATTAATCTATTGCACCATCAAGCAAGTGACTGATATAATGTTATACAATTATGAAAATAGACGCGTAGCAAAATTAAGAGCAGCAATCATATAACGTTATACAATTATGTTTACAAATTGAAAAAATATGAACATGTTATATGTATAACACTGATATCGCTATATTAACTTACCAATAAAAAAACCTATTAGAGTATTTATAACTAATATAAACAGACATAATTCTTAATCTGTCCAACATAGAAATATTCAAACTTCATAACACAACAGTGATTTGGACCAAAGATCCATATTCTCAAAGCCCATGCACAAAACGTTCCTACTCATGCCCCTCTTAGAAAATCGGCCCAACGTTGAAATTAGGAGCAAAAGTAGCATAAATTAGCCAAAAACTAAAATTAGAGACCTAATTTTCATAACTTTTTCGAGAGAGACTTTTCTTCCATCATCTTTCAATCATGGGGAGTACGCAATCATTCCTTGTAATACAAATGTAACATTTTAGAAATATATCTACCAAATCTTATAAATGTCACTCACCCTATCCATCCATATTCACATTTCTTTTCACCCCTATTCCTTTTCTACTTCTCTCTCCTATCAAATCCATTCAGATTTCTCACCACCACTGTTTCCTTTTGGACACGCTTCATTGAGTTGCTCGCCATCGTTAATCTCTGATTTCATAGCTTTAGGTCGGTATAATTATACCATTGAAACTGTGCTTCACACTATAGCCTTATCTTGCACTTTTATATTCAATCCTATTCTACAAGAGAAAAAATCATTTGTGTGATTACAACGTCCAACCTTCTGTCTTTTATTAAAAGGGTAATTTGTACTTTTTAAATTTTGTTTATATTGCTTACTTAAGTGTGTTGCACCGTGTATTCTCAAAATAATATCATGATTACATGTTATTTACGAATATAAAATAATATCACAGTTTTTTAAAATTTGCACTTTTTATAATTTGTTTATTTTGTTTATTTAAATGCGTTGCTTTGTTATTCTTAAAATAATATCACGATTATATGTCTTTTACGGGTATAAAATCAACAGATCGATGAAAATATATTCTTTTTCCATGTTATTTTTTTCATTTTTAAATATGCATAAAGATTATGCTTCTTTTAAAAAATGTTCGAAAACACATGTCAATTGTCATGTTATTATTACTTTACTCAATATATTTAAAGATTAATTTCAGCATACGACATAATTTATCAGCCAACTAATAGATACTAAACACTATGATAAGGAAAGGTTAACTCAAAAAGATGATATATATTCAAAAGCATGTTCAACGAAAGATAGTATACATGCCCAGAATTCAATAAATGACGATAAAAAATCCCCCTCAAAGATGATTATGGCTGGGATGATTAAATTACTTCTGATGTTGTAAGTGATATATCATTTAATTTTTTTTTAAATAATATAATTAAGTTTTATTATCTTATCAGTCTTCTCTTTCTGTTTTTGTAGGTAAAATTTATAGAGAAAAATGGATGATGATGCTTATGGATGGTGATGTATCATATACATTTTCACTCTTTAGTAATCGATAACAAAAACAAAAGTTCAATTTATAAAAAACTAAATGTTCCAACTTAGAAGTGAAATTCAAACGATTGCACATAATTCCAGCGCAAAAGTATATCTACATATTTAAGAAAATCATTTCTCTTAAATATGTTGAATACATATAATTTGTAAAAAAAATCAACTTACTCACGAAGCATGTGCTATTGTCATGCGCGAAGAGCGTGTCGTAACATGTTTTAATTAATAAAATAAAATTAAAATAATAAAATTATGTTTTATCAATAAAAGTACTAAATTTGATTTAATACAAACAAAATTTATTTACATAAATATAAACCACTACTAGGAATATTGTAAATAGCAACGTAGACTACCAACGAAAAAAGAATAAGTCAGGAATCTCGATAAAGCGCTTATGGAATGATGATCATTTTTTTTCATTCTAGTGTTTCCCAAGTAAATTGATAAAAATGTCGAGAAGATTATCGGTTTACTGGGCTGTTTCGTGACGTTTTTCGGAAGTAGTAAAGTTAAAGTACCAATTGTTTTTTCCCATAGTGATAATATCTTTGCCGCCGGTCTAGCTATAGGCACGCCAACGCATATGCTGACGAATTTTGAAATGTGTTAGAAAATTACAAATAAGATAAATACGTTAGGAATTTTTGTGGATTTTTCATTGAATTGCCATGAACCAATTAATTATTTTAAGATTGGTAAAAATGGATGGTCTAGACAAGTGGAAAAATATTGGAAAAACAATTAATTAACAATATTATAGTTGATGTTTTCGAAAATAGTTAAATTAATGTTAGTTATTTGTCTACTAAATAAAATGACTATTTTGATTGTATTTATTCACCTTCGTCAAAATAAGTTAATTTTTTCTAAGGGAAAACTATCATGAATTCTCCTAAAATCATAAAATAACAAATACTAAACTCTTAACTTTCTTATATGAAAATTACAGTACGCTGTTTTCTCTAGGTCTGTAAACGGTTGGATACAAATTCAAATATTTTCATATTCATATCTTTATCCGAAATCATTTTTGGATATCTAATATCCGTATCCGCGGATGCAGGTGGGTATCGGATATTTATTGAGTATTCTTCTATCATTTCAAGACTAATATTTATTTTTATAAATCCATTTGGGAATTGAAAATATAAAAAACAATAAATATGCTAAGAAAGATAATTTAAGCAGCAAATATTTGTTATCCCGCCCTTTGGCAAGGCCGTGATACCAAGAGATTGATCGAAAAACCAAAGATAGTTCGTCTCAAAGATTGGTTATACGCTGTTTTACTATGGATATCAATGAATTTTTTCCGAGTCCGGATCAGGCTACAATTGATAAGACATGACAAGCAAAGCCATAAAAGTCAACGTTTCAAATTTCAGGTTAATCGAAATCCGTATGAACGAGATATGATCGATGCAAGTTAGCCAAAGTACGTTGTTCGTATCCATCGAATTGTTGAAGAGATGCCCATTTCGAGTCCATCGGATTCAAATCCATCAGTATTTGTGTTGTTCGAATCCATCAGGTTCCTCACACTTCGAATCGATCGAGTTCGAATCGATCATCAACATGATATCAGTCTGTTCGAATCGATCAAATATCCATCACCACACCTCGGTTCGTATCCATCGGCTTCGTATCAATCGGAATGGCCAGGTCTTCGCATCGATGGACTTCGTATCGATCGAACTTCGGCTAGAGTGTCTCATTCGAATCCATCGACATGGCTCCTTGATCGAATCCATCGACATGGATCGACATGGCTCCTTGATCGAATCCATCAGTATATAGTTTACTTCGTAACGATCACCTAACGTCAGCTTCGCATCCATCAGAGATTCACTGCTTCGTCTCCATCACGAGACCACGTTCGAATCCATGAGCTGAGACTTGTTCGTATCCATCAGGTCAACGAGCCTGGGTGACGTGTCATCCCTCGATACGAACAAGACGAAATTTATGGAGTCGATACGGTCAATTCGGAGTAAAAACCGGATCGAGGTGAAGCATGCGTGCCACATCATCACGAGACCACGTGAGGTGATCGAGTCGAAGAGATCGTTTCGAATTGATGGATTCGAAATAAACAGCCAAGCGAAACATACCAACTCGTATCGATCATATCTCCCAAACCGCTGATCCAAATGCAACGAAACTTTCACAGCATCTTCCATATAAGGTAAAGAATGTACCTGCCAAGTTTCAGCTCGATCGGATGAATTTTTGATGGATACGAAATCATTTCGTATCGATCACAGATCGAGTCGAAATTTGGTGGGGTTGGTCGCGTGGGTCCACTCACGTGCCAGAAAAAGTCTTCCGAAGTTTGAGCGAGATCTGAGCCTCCTACGCCTATAAATAGCACCCTAAAGCCTTCAGAAAAGGGGATCTTTTGGCCATTGAACGTACAGACTCTGCCGGATTCAATTCTACTCTTCATTACCGCTGTTGTAATCAAACTTCAGAGCTATTATCAACTGTTATTCGCTGTAATTGAAATCATCAAGTGAATCAATAAAGGCATAAGCTTCAGAGTGGACGTGTGCAAGATCGCCGAACCACTATAAAAATTGTGTTGTTTACCGCATTTCTATGAATTTTTTGAGTAATTTTCATACATATTTGTTATCTATGATCTATGATTGGGAACTTGTGCTTTCAACGACTATCGAATGTTTGTGACCAATTTTGACGCAAACAATATTGATTTAAACATATTAAATTATTTAGCTAGATAAAATAGTAAATACAATTATTTTATGCACTGAAATATAAAAAAACAACAGAGAATTCGAACTCTGCCTAGCCTATCAATTTTTCTTTTCTTTTTTATTTATTTTTTATTTTTTTAACAAAGGGGAAGAAGGAAATAGGGGAAAATAAATTCGACGGACGGGCGCTTATTAACCGCTGATATGGTCATATTCGCCCAAACCCAGGTAGATTTTCACATTTTTTATTTTACTTCGCCCAAAACCCTTGTCATATCTATCGCCGCCTACTTCTTTATCGAGATCTTCGCCGCCCTCTTCTTGATCGGCTGCCGTCTTCTTCATCAATCACCTTCTTCTTCGTCGAGATCAAATCTTTCTTTTTCAAGCGATGCGCCATAAGGATTTCTACGCGCACAGAAAGGAATCCACCCGCATAGAAGAACTTCTCTCTACACCACTATTTGGTATGTTACTTATATTTACTTTTCTTGTTTAATGATTGCTATTATTTGTTTTAGTTTCCATTTGTGTGCTTCAGATCCTTCTTCCTAAAATCATTCTTTTTTAACTCTCAGAATCACACAGTACTCAGTAGCAATCTGTTTCGTACATTGTAATTGCGTATTATTACTTATTTTGAAAATTTAGTGGTATTCAATATTAATCAACTCATTTTGATGGATGATAGATGTTAATCATGGTATATGGAAACATCCAAAAGAAGGATAAGGGGTTAATTATTCATAAAACTGAAGATAAACTTAAAATTTGAAATCTCAAACTTGGACTGATTAAATGTTGAATGGTGATGAAAAATAGTTTAATTCTCAAGCGTGATTCGGATTTTTTAGTGTATCATAAAATTTCAATGTTGTTAAAATTAGAATGAACTGGTTTTGATACAAGCATGACAAAAACAAGTTGCAGCTTGTAATACTAGAACGAAACAGAAGTATGTAATACTAGAAAAAAACAGAAAGAAAGTCAACATGTGATAACTTAAGAAAAGATACCTAATGGGAAAAAAAGTGAACAAATCAATTGGCGATACATCTCAATTAAAAAATCAACAAATTTAAACTATTCAAATACCACAAAGTGTCTTAGTGTATTGATCGAGATCTTAAATTAGACCATCCATTCTTACGTGGGGGGAAAAATAACGCATCTTCACATATAATATTTGATATTTTGAAAAAAAAAATCAAGGCTTTATATCACATGAAGTAAATTCAAAAAATTAGAACATGATAAGAAGTTCATTTCATGAAAAGAAAATATACTTCTTCTGCTATTTCCATTTGAGTCTTGTTTGAGATTATGCATATATTTTATATAATCGGTATTTTCTATGTTAGCACTTAAAAGATTCTTGTTCTGGTTCATTTAGTTCTGTAATAACAAAGCTATTACATGCACTATTTGTTCTAGACTCAACCTATGATTTATCTATGATACATATCCTACCCATAACCATCATTATAAAGAAGCATAGATTTTGTATATTTTTTTGGTGCAAGTAAATCATAGGTTGAACCTAGAATAAACGGTACATGTACTAGCTTTGTTATTTCTGAACTAAATGAACCGGACCAAGAATCTATTTAGTGCCAACTTAGAAAATACCGATTATATAAACATATACGTGTAATCCCAGCAAGACTCGAATGGACACGATGGAACAAGTATGTTTTCTTTTTATTAAATCATTATTTTGTCGTGTTATGATTTCTTGAAATTACTTTTATGTTCTTTAAAACCTTGACTGTTTTCTTCAAAATGTCAAATATTGTATGTGAAGCAAGTACGAGTGTTCTAATTCAAAGAGTTATTTTTCTCTTATTATTTTTGTCATTGTACAAAATAGTATGAGAAATAGAAGTCGCGTTATTCCCTTCTCTTGCATAAGAATGGATGGTTTAATATAAAGATCTCAACCAGTACACTACGACTCTTTGTGGCATTTGAAAAATATAAGTTGATTGAGTTTCTAATTGAGGTTTACATTAATTGATTTGTTCACTTTTTTCTGTAAATTTTTATGAATGAACAGTTGGAACTGATAGCCTTAACAATTGAATCTAAGGCTATCAAAGCAAAATAATTATTCGACAATACGCTTTTTGTTCTTTGTGAAAAGATAACTTCAAAGGTTGTCATCTCTTGTTTCTAACTACCACAGTTACTAAAGTAAAATATTTTGCTGTCTTTTTGTAAATGCATCTTCCACAACTTCTATACTTATAGTTTAGAAAACTTCTAAGATAGAACCCAATATGATTTGTGGCCTAGTAACTCGAGGAGGATTAGAACGTAGTATGGTTTCTTAACAATGTACTTGAAATATTGATTCCCTTGTTGTTCATAAAAATAAATAAATATCTAATATACATGTTATGGTTTAGCAGTAAATAGGAGCTTAGTTAATCATATTTGGCCTCAAGCACAGTTAGATGTTGCTTTGAATAACACATGACATATTTCTGGCCTAAGATGATGAGTCTTATTCCTTGTGACGCGTTGGACATATTTTTTTCAGACTTCAAGCTGAAATATATCCTATGATAATCAATTGTAATGAAGCGTTTTCTTTGTGTATGCCTACAAATTTAGTATACAAACATGGACAATTTAAGTTGAGTTGTCTTGTAAAGAAATATGGACAGTTTTTGAGAGTTAGTAGCATATATTAGTGGCTTTGGTCTTAAAAAGCATATATAATGGATGAGTTAATTTATGGTAGTTAAATGTTGCCATTACTGACTTGGAAGATTAAAGACTGCTACCTAACTGGTGCTGAGATTTATAATGTTTAATTTTATACACAGAAATACAGGTTGTCAATCTACTCTATTAAATAATAATAAAGCAAAAGCATTTCTACCTTTCTTATTGATAGTAGGAGTTTTCTTTTTTCTCCTTAATTCTCTCTTGATATTTTTTCTTTAAAATCTCTTAATTTATCAATCTACATTTATTTTACTAAATTTCTCCCATCATTTAAAAGCTTATAAATTATTTACAAATATTTATCCATTACCTCCTAACATTTTATATTCAAATCAATATATTTAAGTTAACTACATAATCTAAAATTTAAAATATTTAAATAATTCCGCTAACTAATATTTTTTAATATTTCTAATAAATACCAACGAGTGTCAAATTAAACATGTATATCACTATTGTACCAACCAAAATTATAAAGTTAGTTTTTTATTCAATTATGATATATAATCACATTAAAAAAATTAGTTTGTAATTCATTTATTTCAATAAATTGATTACACATTGTATGGTAAATTTCAATTTTTAACTTCAAATACTTACATTTGAAACTACGACAATTATTTACAAAACCCACCTCACATGTCCCTTAATATTTTATGTTTTAGCCTATATATTTAAATTAATTATGCAACATTAAATTAAAAATAAATATTTAAATACAATTAAACGATATTCGTTAGTTCGTTTACTGAATTATGAAAATATGAAATTTCAATATGTACTCCATTCTCGTATTAAAAAAATGATAAAATTACCTTTTTCATTGAAGTAAATTTATAAGTCGCATGACATACATTATACACATAAGCAACAAGGAACTTTTGTAAACCATACTCTTTAAGTTTCAAAATACACGGTCGTTCATTCTCAAATGCTTGTTTTAAAAATGCACCTATTTTTATTTTTGTCCAGAATGCAAATATTCATAGTAAAAACCACAAATGCACACTTCCACAAGAACTAAGTCAAAATTTGCACTTTTGCAAAATAAATTGATTTTTTTAATATTTCATTATAGAAACATGCGATAAGTTCCAATTTGATTTTCAAAAAAAAAGAACAAAAATCATCGAAAATAATTTCATCGTAAACATGTTTTTCATAAGGGGCTTTCGCATATTAAGTTTGAAAATAAAAGACGGATCCTAGTTTCACTAAACAATAATAGCAAATTTTATTTATAATTCAATTATCTTAGTAAATTAATCGTATGGTACATTACAAAACTATATTTTTTTTCACTTTGAATATCTTCATTTTAAAAAATTTATAACCTTTTACGGAACCCCTCTATTCCGTCCTAACATTTTACATTTAACTTCATATGTTAGAATTAATCACATAATCTTAAAGCTATTGAAATAAATTCAATAAAAAATAACGAATCATACACACATATATTTTTTAAATATACTCGAGAGAATCTGGTGAACCGGTAAACTCCTAAGGAGAATTAAGTTGCGGTTGTCCACTTCAATTCATGACACTTATAATCCTCGCTATTTTCTGCGACAATGTGTGTAAGGCAGGATTTTATATATGTTAACAAAAACAATAAAAAATTCGTTTAGATGTATAAATACATCTCATATAGCATAATCATACAACTAAGTGATAATTGCGTATTTAATTTATAATTCATTTATACCAATACATGTTCATGCATTGCAAATTTTTTAACGTCAAGTACCTACGTTATGAAAATTTCAAATCTCTATGTTTTTTTGCAAAACCCTCAATATCACGTGATATCGTACATTTAGTTCAATTTTTTTTATTAATGTCATCTTGAATTTAAAACCATTCAAAGTTAATCAATTAACAAATATTCGTTAATTCAACTAATAAATCCTAAAATATGATGGTTTCAATATGTATATTATATTTATGTGAATATAAGTGGTAAAATTGTTTTTCCATTCAAATTTAAAGATATATAAATCATATAATTTAAACATTATTCATCAATATTAAAATACTTTATTTATTGTTCATTTATCTCAATAAATTTATCTGCATTAAATTATAAAATGCTGTTTTTATATTCAAATACCTACATTTTAATATCTTTTACAATTATCTACGGCTCTCTTAATTGTTTCGTAATATTTTATATTCAAATCCATGTACTTTATTTACTTACAAAATCTAAAATTTAAATTATTTAAATAATCACAATAAATAGTCTATTCTTTTAATAAATTCTAAAAATATGCCCACATATAATAACCACATATGTATGGGCAACAATCGGCTACACCTAGAGTTAACATAGCTCGTGCTATAGCGCAAAATAGCACATGGTGTACGCTATTTAACTTATAATAGCGCACATGTCATCTATAGCGCAAAATAACGTGCTATTTTGTCAAAACGCAAAATGATGTATAGCCTAAAATAGCGTGCTATTTTTTTGATAAATACATGAGTGATACTTTATCAAATCAGAGCACTCTTAAATATGTATAGTGAATAAAGTCCAAAACTGGCTCAAAACAGTGACACTTTATTTTTCCTTTTATGTATTATAGCGAATAAAGCTCAAAACCGGCTCAAAATATATTTTTGAACTAGATCCATAGCAAGAGAAAGAATAGGCTTGAACATGAAAGACTACAAAGCCTTGTCTTTATCAAATACAATCATACTTGAAAAATCGTTTCAAGCGGAGGGATGTGGTGGATTCTATTTCTTTAGAAGATATGTGATGATCGGTTTCTTGAAAGAAGATAATTTTGACGTAGAAGATGAGTTGGTTTTAGAGAATGATACACTGACTTGGGTAACGTATCACGGATGTCGAAAGCTGGAAAAATGATACACAAGACTAGATAACATCAAATTAAGTTGAAATGAAAAGGAAAGGTTTTAGCTTGCAGTTCAAAGTTTATGTATGCTAATGATGAAGAAGATGCTAACTTCGACGGTGATTTGGAGTAAGACAACGTAGATTATGACTAGAAAGAAAAAGAAGAAATGGAGGATGATTTGGATAATGATGATAGTTACGATTTGGATGACATTAGTGATTAGGTTTTGAAACTTAGGAGTATAATATAATTTTTAATTTTTGTTATCGTAGACTTGAATCATGTTTGACTTAGTTTATTTAAATGTTATCATTGTAGAATTTATGATATATTATTTGTGCTTAATCTTCATATTTTCAATTCGTGACTTTTCCTATTTATATTTTTTCATTAGTTCCTGTCAATAGGAAATCATATGCATTTTATGCAAAATCGTATTTCCCATGCATTTTTTATAGAATTTTATGTCATCGTAAATTCGCAACTCACAAATATAAGAATAAATTTCAGATTCTTTAGGACACAAATATATTATATTTATCAAATATTTTGAATGCACGGTATGATATCAACTTTTTATAACAATTGCATTTTACCTCAATTTTTTAATACATGCATGAAGTATGATGGTATTTGTATTTGGAGCGTTGAACGGTTTGGATACATAAATGTACAAAAAATAATATTAATTTTCGAATAGGCATAAAATATTTGATTAATTGTAAAAATAAAATCAAACAAAATGGCGTGCACTATGCGCATAGGGCAATCCTTGTGCTATTTTGCGCCATTCTATATTGACTACCTTGGTTACACCTCATTTTTGCTGCACCTCAAACAAAATAGCTTGCGCTATAACGCGTAGCGCAATCCTTGTGCTATTTTGCGTTACTCTAATGACTACCTTGGCTACTCCTCATTTTTGTTGCACCTCATATCCTCTTGATTTCAACCACATGTGCCAATTTAAATAATAGAATGAAGTGGCAAGAAAGAGAAACTATGATTATTTAGATTAGAACATGTTGGAATCAGGAGGATTTGAGGTGTAGTAAAAATGAGATGTAGCCGATACTTGTCTATATATATGTTGATGTATGTGTATTAGGAGGGATTTTTGCAATTCAACTATATGTAAGTGTCAAGGCACGTCCTTTGCGCGCGAATTATTTTCCTTGCTAATTGTGTGTATATATATATATATATATATATTTGAATCGGTTAAAAAAATAATTTTTTATTTTCAAGTGGCATTAATATTTGTGAAGTATTCTGAATTTATAAAGAAAGCTTAATTTTAGATCCTATTTTTAAAAGTTTTTTAAATTTGTAAAGTATGTTTAATTGTTAAATCCTATTTTAGGGCATTTGAATTTGTAAAAGAAGTTTAATATTAGATCCTACTGGTAAAAGAAGTTTAATATTAAATCATATTTTTAAGCGATAAGATTTGATAATATGTAGAGAAACGTTTTTGATAGTTTACGTTGATACAAAAAAGTGACCAAAATTATTGCAACTATTATTGAAGATATATATCATATTCACATATATTAATTTATGTACATAAACAATAATGACAAAATTATTTTGTAAATCAATTATAATCATTTATCTCAAAAATTTATGATACATTGCATCACAAAATTTTGTATTTAACTTGAAATAACCATGCATGAATATTTCTACAATTTTTTACAAAGTTTTACGTGATTCTTTCCTACTAGTATCTTTGAATCCATATATTTAAGTTGATTGCGTAATCTTAAATTTAACATATGTAGAAAAATTCAATTGAATAATATTTGTAATTCATCCAAAATCATTAAAATGTCAATTTCAACATTTATACCATATTCATACTAACAAACACAATAAAATTATTTTTTTATACCGGTGTAAAGATATGTAAGCTACATGACATAAATTGTACATAAACAATAATATCTTTAATTTATAATTCATTTATTTCATTGAATTTATCGTATGTTGCATAACAAAGTTTCAATTTCAACATTAATAGTATGAATATTATATTTTAAAAGTAGCCCGTATGCAGCACACCGGTTACACACTGGTATGTATGAATAATTGCAAACCAGTGGGGACGACTTTAGTTTGATTGAGATATGTTTGGTTGAATAGTTTGGAACTTGTCCTTTTGTGTTGTAAAATTATGGTCATAGTTTAGTTTAGCGGTTATTTGCTTGACAACTTGCATAAGGTCTGGCTTATTCCAGTTATTCGAGTTGTGGTTAGCTTATAAGTGCGTACTTCGGTTGGATTGAAATGAGCGATTTTATAACCCAAATACATTAACTGTCGTTATTAATTTGGCAGTGAATAGCTTAAGTAATCCACTTATATGGAGGTGGTATAAAATTGCAAAAAAAAAACTTTATTTTGCATCTTATTCTCCATCATTCATTTGCAGAAATAAAACTACATTCCTCACTACAAAAATTTCCTCGGTTTCAGCGTAAAGAATTAGGTAGAGAAAGCACCTATACGGAGGTGTATCTACGAGTTTACAGGATTGAGGACGAGCATGACGATGGAAACGTGACATAGAGATCTTCAGAATTTTTTATAACCGCATTTACTTATTTATTATAACTTTTTTTCTACATGTGTAAAAATATCAACGGGATTATTATTTGAGGATAAAAGAAAAATTTGGAAATCTAGAAATGATGTCGAAGCTAGAGGACTCGTTAATCTCTTTATTAATCATAGCAAAAATGAGTGCAAAATGTGTTAACATCGTGCTTTTGCAATTAGAAGATTTGTTAATCACTTTGTTCTTCATATCTTCTATACTTAGTTTTTCTTTATGTATTTATTGTTTGTTGTACGATTACCTTTCATTTCTTTTTTTTATATATTTATGCTTGTAAATGACGTAGGAATACATATACAGGTTTGATTGTTATGAAATATATGGCTTAAACTATCTGAGTTATTTAGGCATACTACATTTCAAATCCTACTATTTCAGTATCATGTAACTTGTAATAAGTATGTGCATGTAAAATTTAACAGTTAGGAGCATGTTTTGTTCTTTTTCTTCTTTAACAAACTGATTTACTAAAACGTACTGTTCTCCACCTAATTGAACTGCAAGCAGTCAACCTTCCACTGCATTAGTGGAGCAAGTGAGATGAAGTTGTTGGGCTTGGGTTTACGTTTTAAGGTTCTGATATACGGTGACACATACACATAACATTATTCAACTGCAAAAACTAATTTCTAAATTAATAGGAATATATAGAGCAAGCGATAGAGGTGAAAGAAGGAACATAAAAAGGAAATATAGCAGACGTGGTTATTATACACTGTTATCAAACCGACCATAGGGAGGTTTGCCCTTACCGTGGTATTGCAAAAAAGGGATTTCTCTGTTGTTGTTTTTCTCTTGTTCGGATATTTCTTTTTCTTCTCATAACGCAACAAACACTCCTTCAGTTACTCTTGTATCAATTTTGTTTTCTAAACCCAAAATATCTGCATAATGTTTCATAATTTATTTTCGATCGGAATTTAATAGATCAGATATCTGAAACGAAATCAATTTCAAGCACCATTCCAATACCTTGCTGGTCCTCCAACGGTGCTTCTTTGACGATCGTTTCTCCAACTGACTATCGGTGACCAAGCATGGTTCCTTCAACCATCGTTCCTTTGATTGTCTGTCCCTCCACCAATCCTAATTTCTTCGACCATCACTTCTTAAGGTATGTATTCGGATATATGTTGTATTTTTATTTTAGCATTTGTGATTTTGATTTATTAAAGTAGCAAACTTAAAGTTTAATTTTAGTCATCGATAATTCATTTTTACAGCAATAGATATCAATATTACCGATCAAAACCAAATGCATTGGTTGGCTAATGTGAAACCCTAGGTCAAAGAAGATAACACTTGCGTGAGCACGATTTGAAATTGGCCTAGATTGCGAATTCCAATGGCTGAGAATTAAAGTGTTGCCCGGTTTGGCTGATTATAAAACCTTGCTGCTGTTAATGTGATTGTGATGTTAATGTAGATTACTATGAGAATACTCGCTGAATTATATCCTATTTGCAATCAATTTTAGGAAAACCAAGAAGGTGAATTCAAATATACATAAATATGCCGAAAACTGTATGATAGTTTCAAAGCAACGAGAGGTACATGAAAATACAAATATTTAGCAAACAGCCAGTTAAGTTTTTATAAGGGATACACATATTTGAATTTTATATTTCTGTTAAACTGAATGGGTTTATAGTAGTAAGATGCAGATGACCAATGAAATTATAGTAACAAGTAAATTAAGGATTTTTCTTCTATTTTGTTTGGATTTTATTTGTTGTTAGTTGCAATTATTTTTGTTGAAGACTTGGAATTTAATATATGTCCAATATATATCATCAATATGTAATAGAAATACATCCGTTTGAAGCTTTTGAAGAGTTCAGTACAAAAAAACCAAAAAGGCAAAAACCGTACCGAACCATCAACCGAAGAATCACTCTACATTTGAAGCAACCGAAGGGGAAAATCATCACGTGGGAAAAGTAATCAATGACAAAGGGACGTAGGCGAAATTACTTAAATCGATGAAAATCAACGGCTTCAAAATTAGGAAACCCAAACTGAAGAACAACTTAGAAAACAATTTTGGCTAAAAATCAAAGTGGATCGACATATTAGAAAAGGAAGATTTATTTGGGTCGGTTTTATTTTGTTTGATTAAATTATCTATTATACAAAATTAGGTTTCTTGTTTAATTTAATTATTGTATTTTCCTTTTAACCTTTTTTAAAAACTCTAGTTTGTAACTGGGATTGAACAAGTAGCATAGTTTGGGAAATTCTCAACTCTAGGATAGAGTTGAGACAGGGTTTCGAGTTTAAGGTTTGAACAATCAGGTAAGCGATAGCGTAAGTTTACAGAGTCGGTAAATGATCGATTGATTAATCTTAGTAGAAATCTTGGATGCAGAAATTGAAAAGTATTTCCGAAGTTGGGTAAATTTGTGTGTTGTTTTATTTCTGCATTTACCCTATTGTTAACATCCGTGCTGCAATTTTTATTATTTCTGTGAATTTATTACAGACTCTATTCATCCCCCTCTAGGGATAATTAGATCCTACTAGTGGTATAAGAGCCGGCTGCTAGCAAAAACGTCTAGCCCTAATTGTAGATCTAGTAAGAGTCGATCCAGTGTTAGTCCATCTATTTTTGATGGAACATATTTTTTTAAATTGGAAATCGATAATGAAACTTTATTTAAAATATGTTAATTTTAAGTATTGGGATGTTACTGAAAACGGATGTGATATGATAGATAAGAAAATTATTTCAATTAATGGTTATACTATGAATATTCTCCACTCTCTAATTAATGGAGCTGAATTTAATCATTTTTTAGCAGCATAGGAAATCTCGAATACTCTCAATGCAATATATGCTAGAAAAGTCAGCAATAGTGAGAAACTCTCCAAAATCGACTCAATTCAAAATTATGCTTGACAGGATTTACAAAAGATAAACAAGGCAGAGACAGAGACGTAATGGATGATGAGATAAGAGATTTTCCACTCAAAGATTTAGTTTTCTTATATTAAAAATTAATTAGAACAATTGATGACTTTGAGATGAAAAATAACAAATTGAAAAGGAAAAAATCTAAACTGCATCAAAAAATGAATTAAAAAATGAGCTTAAAAACACTAAGAAAATTTAAAATTCTAATTACAATATTTGTTTGAATTACGAAAAAGAATTTGCATGTTTTCCTGAAAATTTTCAAAAGCAAGAAACATAAATTTTAATTTTGGCAAAAAGGGAAACTGGGTTGATTTGCATAAATAATATTTTACAAAAGGAGCTGGAAAGTTTTACATGCCCGAAATTTTCAAATATGCGAATTTTAAAAGGGAATTAAACGAGGTCAAAGAAAATTTCGAAACCCTTGAAAACGAAAGCGCGATTTAACGAAAGCGCGATTTTGAAAAGTAGCAAAACTGTAATTATTTGAATAATTCATGAATTTGAAAAAGTGATCGAAAATATCAAAGGTTTTGGAAAACTTGATTTTGAAAAACGCAAACCTTTTGAAACTGAGATGCTTGAAATTAAGACTAAAATAAAAAAGCTCGAAAATGAAAATATGGTTTTAAGAAGAAATCATGTCGAAAAGAGACGGAATGTTATTAATCGCTGTTCAAAGTTAATAAATGAAAATAAACTTTAAAATCCAAAGTTAATGGTCTAGAGTTAACCCTTTGAAAAATTTCCACCGGAGAAAAGTTTAACATGTTATTAGGAAATTAACTCTTTGCGAATAACAGAAAATAACATGGATTTGAAAATGTGTTTGTTTATAAAAAAAACGACTAATAACACCACTAGGGGAAGAGTTATAATATCCAAATCCATAAAGTGTGGTAATTAGGACACTGTTATAATAATTGTCAAGAAGAGAAAACCGTTAAACAAATTCTCAGACTCTAAGATGTACAAATGTAAATATTCCAAAATTCAAACAAATTTAGGTTTCTAAGGGTATAATTGTTAAAATTAACGATTTGTCATATAAACTAATTTGGTATAAAAGGTTACAGACTTAAATTAAAATGGTCCTACATCCTTTGTTACGTCAGTTGCTTCTTCTAATATTTAGGTACAGAGCCGAGATGGGGAACAACTATAATAGAGGCAGATTTCAAGTTGTTTTGTATATGATGAAAGTGCAAACTAGCTTACGATTTTCTGATAGGAAGCACAAGTTAACTAGCGATTTTTGAAAACTTCGAAAATTTCATAATTTTCAAAAAGAATTTCAAAATTAAAAAGCACAAACTAGTTTGCATTTTCCTGGTAGAAAGCGCTTTTCAAAAACTTCATAAAAAATTTCATCAGAAAAGCGCAAGTTACCTTACTTTTACCGTCTGAAAAGTGCAAGGCACCATGCGTTTTCTATTTTTTTTTAAAATATGAACTATATTTATGTATTCATTTTTAAGCAGAAACTTTTCTTATAACATCAAAAATAGGGACCTGTCTCGCTTTTCTTGAAAATAAAACGGGAACATGGCAGAGATGGTTATCATAGACTATTATAGAGTTACAGAGGCAAGTGGATACAATATTTTATCCTGACATAGTATGCGTTTTATAAATATCTTTTGGAGTGCAGGTCTTAGTGCAACAAATTATGTAGACCAGTTCTATTGTCACTTGCAAAAATTATTGCATTGGAATAAACGTGTCATAGAAGCTTTATTGTTGATACATAATTAGTACCCCAGAAGGAATGAGCTTTTGGGTTAATTGAGCATTTTGTATCTGTCAGTTATAAGCAAGTTAATGGACACCTAATATAATGTTTTCTTGGCACATTATAACTGAACTGTATTGCTACTCCAATTTATATCTCAAGTAATATGTTCCATTTTCCGTATATATTTCTGTAAAATTTCATCTTCTTAACAAGTGAAAACTGGGGTACGTTTGCTGCTCTTCAAACCACTATTCAGATGGACAATTCTACTGGTACAGCAGCATACCAATCATATACATTACATCTACTAACTATCATACTTATGCTTTTGACCGGTATTTTCCCTGCAGATGGATTTGTCTGTAGACAATAACTGAAATAGTAGCTTCTCATTTACAACAAATTTTATGCATCATCTACAGGATTATTGAAGCGGTAATGATTTGATTGTATCCCACTCTTTTTCTTTTGGCAAATCTTACTATATGCATGATAAACATGGGAACAAATATCCTCTTTTCTGCTTTCATCATTTTGACTAGTGAAAAAGAAAGTGAAATATTTTGATCAACGTACTAAAACCTTAACCGGCGACGAATCAGCTACATGAGCAGATGCAAGTGCAGATTTAAGCTCAATCTCAAATGCAATCTCATATGCTAAGATGGCTCGTATATATAATGGTGGCATTTGTTGCAAAACGTTCGGATTTCCATCCACTACATTGAGATAGTTGTTGATTTTAGGTTCATTGTTTTCATTTTTGAAAGTTATTGCCATAATTAAGACTATTTTGCAGTATTCATGTTAAATTTGATGAATTTAGACTATGTTGTTGAACCTGATGTCGTATATGATATATTTGATCATGTTTTGGATTATTGCTTTTATGTTAAGCGTGATCTGATGGTTTATTACTTCAGTTGTGTATATTTAAAGTCATGATATGGTAATATAAAGCACACCTTTTATGAAATATGCGTGTTCATTGTATGGTTATTATTGGACAAAAAAATGTGTGCATTATACAGTGGCATAAAGAAGGATTGAATTTGAAAATAAAAAGTACATCAGATTTGCTGATGAATTTGTTGATGATAGAGAAAGAGTAGAGAAAAGACATTGGTAAATTTGTTGGTAAAATATGTGATGAATTCATAACCAATTCGACGGTAGTTTGTCATTAAATTCTAGCAAATATATTTATGCTTTTCTTACCATAAGAGAAAAAATTGTTAAAATCTTCAGCAAAACTTGATTTTTCTTAGCTAAAACACCATGAAATAACGCTGATAAATTTAATGATGCTCTATTTATCCATATTTTATTTTCGTCGGTAATTTCGTTGGTGGTTCTTTTTCTCGATGAAACACTGATGTTTTCGAACGTTGAAAAAAATACCATTTTTCTTGTAGTGAATAAAAGAACCTAAAATTAATAAAAGAATTTTTATTCTTTCCTTTTTTGAAATTCACCCTTTTAACACGTTATCATTGCACATAATCCAATAGTAGTTTGGGAGCTTTAAATATGTTTGTATGAAAAATTAACCAACGCTAAGGGGAATGCTTTAAGGAAAAGTGATAGTAGATGATTTTTTAGGAAAGGGTGTTTAAATTGAGGAGAAAGTTATCTTACTTAATGATCGTTTTTGTGGAGGACCTTCGTTCTAATCCTTACCCAGAAGATAATGTCGTCATATTTTCAAAGCGAAGATAACAGCTAGAAGCTTCAAATCATGAGTTGGGTAGTTTCTTTCATATGGACGTAATTGTCTACACGCGTAGGCAATTACCTTGTCATTCTCCATTAATACCGCACCCAAGCCATCACCACAAGCATTGGTATAAACAGATGAACCCTGGTTCCCGTTAATAATAGCGAGAATAGGAGCATTGATTAATCTCTTCTTCAACTCCTGAAAAGCATCGTCACATTTCACAGTCCAATTGAATTTTGCATTCTTCATTGTTAGCTTAGTCAACGGACTAGCTATCTTAGAAAAGTCCTGAACAAACTTCCGATAATAACCTGCTAAACCCAAAAAGCTTCGAACTTCTTTTGGGGTAGTGAGTTTCCTCCAATCAAGAATAGCGGAAATTTTGCTAGGATCCACAGAAATCCCTTCTTCATTAACAATATGGCCGAGAAATTTAACTTCTTTGACCAAAAATGACATTTGAAAATTTTGGCGAATAGAATATTTCTCATTAATATCTCCAAAACGATTCTAAGATGCTCGGCATGCTCCTCTTCGGTCTTGGAATAGACCAAAATATCGTCAATAAACACAAGCACAAATTTACTTAATACTTCTCGGAACACACATGTCATAAGATCTACGAAGTATGCTGGAGCATTGGTTAGCCCGAAAGACATGACTAACCATTCGTAGAACATATTTGTGGTGACCCTACTCTTAAGCACATAGATTTTTTTTTACAAAAGGAATTTATCACTAAATCCCATTTCTGTTACATTTGAATATTTAGATAAATCCCAAATATTTTTTTTCCCAAAGACCCTGGGTTACCAATATAATTATATCAGTTCACAAATCATTTTAAGACAATTATATATTTTATGATATATAATTGTTTCCCCTTGCCTTTCACTGCTAATAATATTTTATTTTATTTTTTGCAAAGAGAATTTGAATCAAACAGACAAGATACAATACAAGTTATCAACATAACCATTTATTCCTTCCCTAAATTTTTTGTTCTAATGTAAGAGGTAAATTTTTCAACAAGCATGATGCTTATGTGAATGATATTGTGTTACATAGTGCACCTTTTTATTTCTTTTCATAATTTGCTAGGCTTCCTGCCTAAATGAGTCTATTATCCCTAAAATAGCATTTTATTGTTCTTATGATAGTTATCAAGTTCTTGTATGAAATCACTTCAAAGATTATACTTACAGGCATGAACATTTAGAACTGATTTCCTAATCACCATTTCAGTTTGAACAATTAAAGTTATATTGCAATTTTAAGTTTGGCTAGGTACATACCAGAGCACTTGGGGTTGTATTGAAAATACTTGGAGTCTTTTAAAAGTTGCTTGGAGTTTTCTTTTTAAAATCTGGAAACACTTACACTTCACGAATTGAAGTGAAATGCTTTCGGGCTATAAGGGCTTGACCCATGGCCATCTAGGCCGGCCATAATCCCTCTCTTACCACTTTCAAACTCATATTTCTCATGTAAACAAACTTCTACATAAACTTTTCCTAACACAAGCATGTTTCTGCCTTATGGAAATTCCTGGGAATTTACCCATTTAGGCTATCAACCAAAAACACAAATACTTCCAGGTTTGTTTCTTTTATAATCTTTTTATTTTGAAATCAAATACATAAATGCAATGTTATAATCTCTCCAGGATTCATGCACAAACCAGTATCAATTATTTGCCATGCATAAATCCATTTCTCCTGAAAATTTCTTATTCAAATCCGGTGAGCTCATAAAAAAAAGGCAATTCACCTTAACTCTTTGATTTTTCATAAAACTACAAAATAAACTCAGGCAATAAAATCAGAGATTATCACATACACATATCATATTTATATGGTATGTTCATCCCTTGGTTTCTCCAAATAAGACCATTCATAAAAACAGTAGTTATTCATTCACCATCAATAGTCATTCAAAATAGGTTTACTTAAGTACATGCTTTTAAACCAAATACACAGAAAACTAACTTCAACTACTACTTGTAATCTGACTAATAAAAATCATTACAAAGCATCTGCAAATATAAAACAAGTTTCTTTTATTTATACTAGTAGCTAATGCCTTCTCTTCCATCAAGCCAACTTCACTTTCCTGCAGGCAAATCACTGAGCTGCCCCAATTTTAATGAGACACCCAGATGATTGCAAGGGCAACCAAAAGGGTCAGTTTACACTGGCATGAACACTAATCAAATTTTATACACATATTCATAATTTTGGTGAACTTGCAAAATTTACCTAATCTAGCAGGTTTCAAACTTTGCATATTAGTAGTTAATACCAAATAATTTCAAAGACACATCCATGCATTCAACCAATACTCAGCAAACAATACATCATTCATAATTCCATTTTTAAATAAGTGAACTCAGATATTGTTCTCCCAATTTCACCCAGCTATTAATCAGAGCATCATATTAAAACCTGATTAATTTAACTCCCTGTCTAGATATTCATAACCCAGATTATAAATTCCATTCCCTATTTATTTTGTGGTCTATAACTCCCTGTCAAATGAACACCATGTATGCATTGTGAAGGAAACTCCCAGGTTATTTAATTTATTCCAACACACAAAGGCCTCAGGGTGCAATTGCACCATGCATATACTTACTCCCACCTGAAGCAAGCAGATCATTGACTAACTCCCAAATGACCAATTTAATTCTTCTTTCATTCATTCATAGGGTTTATTAATTTAATAAATCCCCCTCCAGTTTCTGCTTATTTTATTAAGCTTCTATTTATGAATTTAATCACAAAAACTTCCAGTTCATTCATGTTTCAGAAAGGTATATTTACTTTTATACTTTTTGGTCCAGTCCCATATTTTCCATTTTATTTTCCTTACTACAGGAAATGCAACATGCGTATAGTCTTCCCTAAAAATAATTTAAGCATCATGATCCTATTATATTACTGTGAATATATGGATAAGGGTTTTATTAAGGAAATCCCCCCAAAAACCCAGAAACTCTCCTCTGACTTATGATATGAATATTTGGTTTCATGCTTCAATATCTAAGAAATAAACATGAGCTAGATCACTGTCTTGCTGCCTATTTCTTAAATAATTTAGATCCATTCTTCATCATAATAATTTAGAACAAAAATGCTCAAACCATTTTAACTTGGGAAACTCACTTACAGATTAAAAACCCCAAACAAAAATGCACAAACAAACATTCATCTCACCCATAACAAATCATTTCAGAGATTTTAAATAATTTATGACCTTTTAGGTTGCCTACCAGAGGACTTAATGCCATTGCATAAGAAAAAAATTAGTGCTCACCTAGTGTTTCCTTTTACTGTCTTGCTCCTCTGAACAGCAGATCCTCTCAGAGTTTCAAGCTAATGTTTCTCCTATTTTATTTTATTTTTATTTTGATCCCCAGACAATGATGGATATGGTTATGTGCAGGTTTTATAAAACCATTCTAGGGTTTAAGAAAATTGGTAATTCCTTTGATGCCCTTTGTTATTCATGCACAAATCATATTTCTGTGTGGTCCTTAATTGGAATTGCACACATTTGGTTAGTTTAATTGGTTATTTCGGGAATCAAACATTTTAAACACTGCATGCCATTTTCATGATTCTATTTTGTTCATGCCATATGCATGTGACCCTTGTTTATTTTATTTCCTTCTAAGTTTAAGGAAGCTGTAAATTCCTTGTATTTTCTACCTAGCCACCATCTCCATTCAATCATGCACACTATCATAAAAAATCATTCACACTATGTTATTTGCTGGAAATGATTATAAGATATAGAAATTCATATTTGATCCTACATTTGTTTTTATTCTGACTTTAGTTAAAAACAGCAACTCCTCATATACATTTATGTGATAAAAATCACATGTAGCATGCTAATTATTTCTAGCATAAATATGTATATAAGACATTTTGAGCCTCATAAACTTCATTTTATTCTGCCTTTAAATAAAACAGAAAACACCTCATATATTAAATGTATGTATTTATATAATTCCTAAGACATGGAACTATATTTGTTTTAAGTCCCAATTTTTAATCACCTTAACTCCTTGCATTTTTATCAAACAGAATCTCATATGCACATTTTTATTTATTAACAAGCTTTTCTGTTTTAATATGTCATTTATTATTATTATTATTTTTTTAATTTTGGAATTTTCTCAAAGTAAATATAATTTTATTTTTATTTTTATTTTTATTTTAGGGTCATTACATACCCTCCCCCTTAAAGGAATTATGTCCCCATAATTTCTTCTAATTTCTCCAAACAAAAGCACTAGTCTATAGTCTGCTTTAACTCCATAACCCCATATTCACATTTTATGAAAGCAAACAATATATAAAAATATTCAGAAAGCCATCATAAAGTTACTTAAACATACCTCTCCATCAGAAAACAGATTGGGGTATTTAGCCCTCATTTTGCCTTCAACCTCCCATGTATAATCATTGGTGTCCAAGTTCCATTGAATTTTCACCAATTTGATCACCTTGTTTCTCAACTTCTTTTCCTCCTTGGCAACTATCCCTACTGGCTCATTTGTGTAGACCAAATTCCTTTGAACTTGAATTTGAGTAGGTGACTCTAAAATTGCTCCTTCATCATGTACCCACTTTCTCAATTGAGAAACATGAAATACTGGATTCACACCACTCAACTCTTCTGGTAACTTAAGCTTATAGGCCATAGCACCAATTCTCTGTATGATTTCATATGGTCCTACAAATCTTGGTGAAAGCTTACCAGATTTCCCAAACCTAAACACCTTCCTAATTGGTGATACTTTCAGAAAAACATACTCTCCTACTTCAAACTCCATTGGCTTCCTCCTTCTATCTGCATAAGACTTCTGTCTTGATTGTGCTGCTTTCATCCTATGTTTAACTAACTCAATCATGTTGGAAGTATCTTTAATGTGATCTGGCCCCAATATTACACCCTCTCCTACATCCAACCAACAGGCAGGAGACATGCAGGGTCTCCCATACAAGGCTTCAAAGGGAGCCATTCCTATTGTTGACTGATAGCTATTGTTGTAAGTGAATTCTGCCAAATGGATATGATCCTCCCAATTGCCCCCAAAATCAAGCACAAATGCTCTCAATAAATCCTCCAATATTTTATTCACTATCTCTGTCTGCCCATCACTTTGAGGATGGTAGGCAGTACTTAAACAAAGTTGAGTTCCCATTGCTTCTTGGAAGCTCTCCCAAAATCTTGAGGTGAACAAAGTGTCTCTATCACTTACAATGGTCTTTGGTATGCCATGTAACCTCACCACTTCCTTAATAAATAATTGTGCAAGCCTATGTGCATTTCTGTCTGACCTGACAGGGACAAAGTGAGCAGACTTGGTTAGTCTATCAACAATTACCCATATACTATCATTGCCTTTCTTAGTTCTAGGCAAACCATCCACAAAATCCATGGAAATAC
Organism: Allium cepa; assembly: GCA_030765085.1. Lineage (NCBI taxonomy): Eukaryota > Viridiplantae > Streptophyta > Magnoliopsida > Asparagales > Amaryllidaceae > Allium > Allium cepa. Next base: position 863,492,771 of record CM060943.1, on the reverse strand, counting down.
TTTCCCATTTCCACTGAGGTACCTCCAAAGGTTGCAACATGCCAGAGGGCTTTTGATAGTCTGCCTTAATTTGCTGACAGGTTAAACACTTTGCCACATATCTTGCCACTTCTTGTTTCATTCCTGGCCACCAATAGCTCCTTTTTAAATCATGATACATTTTAGTGCCACCAGGGTGTATGGTGTACTTGGTTTTGTGATGCTCATTCATGATTTCTTCTTTTAATTCTGCAATATCTGGTACACAAAGCTTTTCATTTTTCCTCAAATATCCCTTGGGATCTATTTTAAAATTCTCTATCTCAATGTTATTTGATAACATTTCTTTCTTCTCCTTTAAATTTTGATCTTGATCTTGCATGCCACCAATTTTCTCCACCAGGTTAGATTTCACTGTGATCAATCCCAGTGTACCATACTCCACCATATCACCGTGCTCTTTAAAATTCACTTCGTCCCTGCTATATATATCTGCCTCCCCAAACTGCAAGGTCTTTAAACTCGTTAATCATCAAACTTGCTAATCTAGTATGATTTCTACTCAATGTATCAGCCACTCTATTAGCTTTTCCAGGGGTGTACAAAATATCTAGATCATATGCAGCAAGAAATTCCATCCACCTTGCTTGCCTCATATTCAAATCTTTTTAAGAAAATAAATACTTCAATTCTTGATGATCTATGAATAATTCGAATTTTGCCCCAAGCAAATAATGCCTCCAAAGTTTTAATGCAAACACTATTGCAACTAATTCTAAATCATGAGTTGCATATTTGGTCTTATTGGGTTTAAGCTGTCTTGATGCATATGCCACCACCTTGCCATGTTGCATGAGCACTGCACCTAACCCATACCCACTAGCATCAGCGTATACAACCATTCCTTCATTTACCTCTGGGATTTGCAAGACAGGAGCCTCCACCAATGCTTGTTTCAATTTTTCAAAGGCTTGATCACACTGCTCAGTCCACACATATGGTTGGTTCTTCTTTGTTAGTTTGGTCATTGGTGCGGCTATTCTTGAAAAATCCTTGATGAACCTTCTATAGTACCCTGCCAATCCTAAGAATGACCTCACCTCAGTCACTGTTTTGGGTCTACTCCATGATTGAACTGCAATGACCTTGCTTGGATCCACACTCATCCCTTGCTGTGACACTATGTGTCCTAAGAATTTCACTTCATGTTGCCAAAATGTGCACTTTGAATACTTGGCTTTTAATTCATGTTCTCTAAGCCTGGATAGTACTAAGTGTAGGTGCATAGCATGATCATTTTCTGACTTTGAATAAATTGATATGTCATCTATAAATACCAAAACAAATTTATCCAAAAAGTCTCTAAAAATTCTATTCATCAAATCTACAAAATAGGAGGGAGCATTGGTTAAACCAAATGGCATTACTAGAAATTCATAAAGGCCATATCTTGTGTTAAAGGCTGTGTACTCAATGCTTTCCTCTGCAACCTTCATTTGGTGAAATCCAGAGGTTAAGTCTAACCTTGAAAATATTTTAGCTCCATGCAATTGATCAAATAGATCATCTATTCTAGGCAGTGGATACTTATTCTTGATGGTTACCTTGTTTAAATCCCTATAATCTACACACATCCTCATTGTTTCATCATGCTTCTTGACAAAGAGCACTGGGGAACCCCAACTAGAACTGCTTGATCTTATGAACCCCTTCTCTTCTAATTCTTCTAGTTGGTGTTTTAATTCCACTAACTCTTTTGGACCCATCCTATAAGGCTTTTTAATGATTGGGCTAGTTCCTGGCATTAATTTTATTTTGAATTCAACTGGCCTGTTTTGAGGAATTCCCCTCACTTCTCCAAACACATCTATATATTCATTGACTACTGGAATTTCCTCTATTTTTAATTCCTTTTGAATTTCATTAATACTCCAGATTTTATTAAAACATGTATTCTTTGCTATCTCACTTAGAATTGTAATTCTTTTGCCTTCGTTTGTCTCCAAATAAATAGTAAGATTTTCTAAATTTAAAATTGCTTTGTTTTTCATTAACCAATCCACCCCCAAAATAATCCCAATACCAGGGTAATTTAAAGTATATAGATCTAAATTAAATTCATAACCCTCTATAATTAATTTCAGACCCACACACTTCATTCCTAACATACAATAACTTCCTATGGGGCTGTGTACAATTAAGGGTTGATCAATAGAAACACAAGCAAGTGCTAATTTCTTTACAATTTCCAAAGATATTAGTGAATGTGAGGCACCAATGTCATATATTACTGATATTGGTTGGGTATTGATTAAAATTATACCTTCAAGTTGCCCAACATTCCCAGTGTTGTTTGCTGCCAAAGCTCCTACCCTTGCTGTCCTCCTATTAGTCTCTGGGCAATCCTTCTTTAGATGACCCATCTTTCCACAATTATAGCAGCCTCCTCTAGGTATTTTAGGGTCAGGGCATTGGTTTCTATAATGTCCATCTTTTCCACAATTATAACAATGAGTGAGTTTCTTGCTTTCAGGTGCTACTGCTCCTTCCCCCTTCTTAACTCCTTTGCTTGAATTTTTCTTGTCATAAGGTTGCACTTTGTTCTGACCTCCCTTCTTCTTATTGAGCTTCATGTTCCTGAATTTCTCTCTTGTGGTGTCATGTTGCTCAAATGAGAGAGTTAGATCAATTACTTGATCAAAGGTTTTATCCTTGTACGGCAACATTGCTCTTGATAGACTAGGGTTCAAGCCTTGAATGTACCTTACATTCTTTGCGTCTGCATTCCCTATTAACACCATTCCATACTTAGACAGTGCTTCAAATTTCTGAGTGTACTCATTCACACTCATACCTCCTTGCCTTAATCTAATAAAGTCTTCTAGCAGTGTGGCCTTGGCAGATGCTGGGACAAACCTAGCCTCAAGCATGACTTTGAATTCATCCCAAGTAATATTATTCTCTGGCCTTCCTGCTATCACAACCTCCCACCAATCCAGTGCAACCCCCTTCAACCTCCTCGAAGCTATCTGTCTCTTCCTTTGGTCATTGATTTGCATATCTGTAAAGACCCTCTCCATAGTTCTTATCCAAGTTTGAACACCCATAGCTCCTTCAGTGCCTTCAAAATCCTTTCCTCCCAAATTGGTACATGTCTTACGCAGTTTGGAGAGCTCCTCATGAGGATTGTCATGCCATGGTGCTATTCCATCCCTCAAAGCTCTCACAAAATCCTCCATGCTTATCACAGGTGGCTCACGTGATGGTCCTGCACCTGTGTGATGTCTTGGTCCTACCATAATGCTATAAATATGATTTTTATGTTAGTTTGTTTACCCCCATCATTTTTGGTGTCTTTACTTTATTATTTTATTTAGGTGCACACAGTGCATGTATCACAAGCACTCATTTTATTTAGACATAAAACAAAAGCATCCAATCCCAATAATTCAAACAATGCATTCAAACATCCGTATGCATACAATAATATTTACTATAAACATAGGTCTTATACCAAACTGTCGTGACCCTACTCTTAAGCACATAGATTATTATTTTTTACAAAAGGAATTTATCACTAAATCCCATTTCTGTTACATTTGAATATTTAGATAAATCCCAAATATTTTTTTCCCAAGGCCCTTGGTTACCAATATAATTATATCAGTTCACAAATCATTTTAACACAATTATATATTTGATGATATATAATTGTTTCCCCTTGCCTTTCAGTGCTAACAATATTTTATTTTTATTTTGCAAAGAGAATTTGAATCAAACAGACAAGATACAATACAAGTTATCAACATAACCATTTATTCCTTCCCTAAATTTTTTGTTCTAATGTAAGAGGTAAATTTTTCAGCAAGCATGATGCTTATGTGAATGATATTGCGTTACACAGTGCACCTTTTTATTTCTTTTCATAATTTGCTAGGCTTCCTGCCTAAATGAGTCTATTATCCCTAAAATAGCATTTTATAGTTCTTATGGTAGTTATCAAGTTCTTGTATGAAATCACTTCAAAGATAATACTTACAGGCATGAACATTTAGAACTGATTTCCTAATCACCATTTCAGGTTGAACAATTAAAGTTATATTGCATTTTTAAGTTTGGCCTGGTACATACCAGAGCACTTGGGGTTGTATTGAAAATACTTGGAGTCTTTTAAAAGTTGGTTGGAGTTTTCTTTTTAAAATCTGGAAACACTTACACTTCATGAATTGAAGTGAAATGCTTTCAGGCTATAAGGGCTTGACCCATGGCCATCTAGGCCGGCCATAATCCCTCTCTTACCACTTTCAAACTCATATTTCTCATGTAAACAAACTTCTACATAAACTTTTCCTAACACAAGCATGTTTCTGCCTTATGGAAATTCCTGGGAATTTACCCATTTAGGCTATCAACCAAAAGCACAAATACTTCCAGGTTTGTTTCTTTTATAATCTTTTTATTTTGAAATCAAATACATAAATGCAATGTTATAATCTCTCTAGGATTCATGCATAAACCAGTATCAATTATTTGCCATGCATAAATCCATTTCTCCTGAAAATTTCTTATTCAAATCCGGTGAGCTCATAAAAAAAAGGCAATTCACCTTAACTCTTTGATTTTTCATAAAACTACAAAATAAACTCAGGCAATAAAATCAGAGATTATCACATACACATATCATATTTATATGGCATGTTCATGCCCTGGCTTCTCCAAATAAGACCATTCATAAAAACAGTAGTTAATCATTCACCATCAATAGTCATTCAAAATAGGTTTACTTAAGTACATGCTTTTAAACCAAATACACAGAAAACTAACTTCAACTACTACTTGTAATCTGACTAATAAAAATCATTACAAAGCATCTGCAAATATAAAACAAGTTTCTTTTATTTATACTAGTAGCTAATGCCTTCTTCTTCCATCAAGCCAACTTCACTTTCCTGCAGGCAAATCACTGAGCTGCCCCAATTTTAATGAGACACCCAGATGATTGCAAGGGCAACCAAAAGGGTCAGTTTACACTGGTATGAACACTAATCAAATTTTATACACATATTCATAATTTTGGCGAACTTGCAAAATTTACCTAATCTAGCAGGTTTCAAACTTTGCATATTAGTAGTTAATACCAAATAATTTCAAAGACACATCCATGCATTCAAGCAATACTCAGCAAACAATACATCATTCATAATTCCATTTTTAAATAAGTGAACTCAGATATTGTTCTCCCCATTTCACCCAGCTATTAATCAGAGCATCATATTAAAACCTGATTAATTTAACTCTCTGTCTAGATATTCATAACCCGGATTATAAATTCCATTCCCTATTTATTTTGTGGTCTATAACTCCCTGTCAAATGAACACCATGTATGCATTGTGAAGGAAACTCCTGGGTTATTTAATTTATTCCAACACACAAAGGCCTCAGGGTGCAATTGCACCATGCATATACTTACTCCCACCTGAAGCAAGCAGATCATTGACTAACTCCCAAATGACCAATTTAATTCTTCTTTCATTCATTCATAGGGTTTATTAATTTAATAAATTCCCCTCTAGTTTCTGATTATTTTAGTAAGCTTCTATTTATGAATTTAATCACAAAAACTTCCAGTTCATTCATGTTTCAGAAAGGTGTATTTACTTTTATACTTTCTGGTCCAGCCCCATATTTTCCATTTTATTTTCCTTACTACAGGAAATGCAACATGCCTATAGTCTTCCCTAAAAATAATTTAAGCATCATGATCCTATTATATTACTGTGAATATATGGATAAGGGTTTTATTAAGGAAATCCCCCCAAAAACCCAGAAACTCTCCTCTGACTTATGATATGAACATTTGGTTTCATGCTTCAATATCTAAGAAATAAACATGAGCTAGATCACTGTCTTGCTGCCTATTTCTTAAATAATTTAGGTCCATACTTCATCATAATAATTTAGAACAAAAATGCTCAAACCATTTTAACTTGGGAAACTCACTTACAGATTAAAAACCCCAAACAAAAATGCACAAACAAACATTCATCTCACCCATAACAAATCATTTCAGAGATTTTAAATAATTTATGACCTTTTAGGCTGCCTACCAGAGGACTTAATGCCATTGCATAAGAAAAAAAATTAATGCTCACCTAGTGTTTCCTTTTACCGTCTTGCTCCTCTGAACAGCAGATCCTCTCAGAGTTTCAAGCTAATGTTTCTCCTATTTTATTTTATTTTTATTTTGATCCCGAGAGAATGATGGATATGGTTATGTGCAGGTTTTATAAAACCATTCTAGGGTTTAAGAAAATTGGTAATTCCTTTGATGCCCTTTGTTATTCATGCACAAATCATATTTCTGTGTGGTCCTTAATTGGAATTGCACACATTTGGTTACTTTAATTGGTTATTTTGGGAATCAAACATTTAAACACTGCATGCCATTTTCATGACTCTATTTTGTTCATGCCATATGCATGTGACCCTTGTTTATTTTATTTCCTTCTAAGTTTAAGGAAGCTGTAAATTCCTTGTATTTTCTACCTAGCCACCATCTCCATTCAATCATGCACACTATCATAAAAAATCATTCACACTATGTTATTTGCTGAAATGATTATAAGATATAGAAATTCATATTTGATCCTACATTTGTTTTTATTCTGACTTTAGTTAAAAACAGCAACTCCTCATATACATTTATGTGACAAAAATCACATGTATCATGCTAATTATTTCTAGCATAAATATATATATATAAGACATTTTGAGCCTCATAAACTTCATTTTATTCTGCCTTTAAATAAAACAGAAAACACCTCATATATTAAATGTATGTATTTATATAATTCCTAAGACATGGAACTATATTTGTTTTAAGTCCCAATTTTTAATCACCTTAACTCCTTGCATTTTTATCAAACAGAAGCTCCTATGCACATTTTTATTTATTAACAAGCTTTTCTGTTTTAATATGTCATTTATTATTATTATTATTATTATTATTATTATTATTATTATATATATATATATATTTTAATTTTAGAATTTTCTTAAAGTAAATATAATTTTCATTTTATTTTTATTTTTATTTTAGGGTCATCACAATACTAGGAACCCTGAAAGCGGTCAAATGAACACAATCTTCGGCGATTCGTAGTTGATGGAACCCTTGGGCTAGATCCATCTTCGGAAAGAAATGAGCGCCGCTCAATTGATCAAACAGATCATCAATTCTAGGTAGAGGAAATTTGTTCTTGAGAGTCAGCTTATTGAGATCGCGATAATCCACACATAATCTCAAAGATCTATCCGATTTAGCAACAAACACGACGGCTGAACCCCATTCAGAACGACAGGACGAGCATTGGGTACTAGGTCAATTCTGAATTCTATTTCTCGATATGGAGGTAAATATTTCACTTCTTCGAACACATCTAGAAAATCTCTAACAATGGGTATGCACTCCAGACTGGGTTCGGGATAACCCAAGTTATACATCAACCCTTCTCTTTTAGGACTAGGGTCCTCACAAGAAATCTCAATGAAATCTCCAAGTTCGGTTTTGATTGAAATCAATCGATTGTTAGAATCAAATTTGGCTTCGTATTTTGTTAGCCAATCCATTCCGAGTAAGACTTCAAACTCATTAAAATCAAGGACAAAGAGACCGATAGGGAATTGGTAACAAGAATATGAGATAGGAACGTCTCTACATCGAAGACAAAGGTTCGCGGGGACTCCAATTGGATTCTTTACGCATATAGGCTCGTCAACAAAATCAGGTTCAAGATTTAATTCATTTATAGCTTGCTGAGAGATAAACTATGTGTAGTGCCCGTGTCAAACAGAACTTTAACAATGATATCATAATAGTGAGGTTACCTTCCAGAACTCCTTTCCCCTTTTTTGCTTTGGAAGATGCAGGTTTGTCTTTGACTGTGTACACCTTGGCTGTCTGAGCTTGCTTCATGGTTAGGCAATCTTTAACTTCGTGTCCCAATTTATGACAATGATAACATTTCCTGGGTTTTGCTTGAATGGATTGATTGATTTGTCTCTTAGGCTTCGTACATATGCCCGAGTAATGGCCCTTTTCTAAGCAATTAAAACAAGTAACATTCTATGTCGAGCTTCCCTGATTTTTCTTCTTCTTCTCCTTACCCTGCCATGGTTTCTTGCCTTCAAATTTCCTCTTCTTCCAATTTTGATTGCTCGAATTTCCTTTCTCCACCGGGGCTTCTTGCATATCAAGTTTAGCATATCTGTACCCCATATCTAAAAAGGATTCTTTGACGTGGCTAGTCATCCTTTCGTGAAACTTCTTATTCATCCCACGAATGAACCTTTCATTTTTCTTTAAAGGTGTGTTCACCAATTCTGGACCGAAATGAGACAATTCATTGAATTTGTTTAGATACTCCTCGAATGATAAACTCCCTTGCTTTAAGTCCATGGATTCCTGTTACATTCGAGAAATTCCTGCTGATGGCATATAGCGCTTCTCAAAAACTTCTTCAAATCTCTCCCAAGTAAACTCGTCTTTTGGCTCATCTACATTGATTGTCTCCCACCATGCTAAGGCTTCTTCTTGTAGTTTCCATGAAGCTATGATTCGCATCTGATCGTCTTGCAGCTTTAGCCCTTTAAAGATTCTTTCACATGATCTGATCCATGCTTGGGCCTCAACAATCGACTCATTGCCGGTGAACGGCTTACCACCAAGCCTTGAGAAACTCTTATACAAATCAGCCAGATTCAGCTAATGCTGAGTAGATAAAGCTTCTTCTCCTGTTGGGGGAACTTGACTAAGTGTTGTGGCATTTCCTCGCCCCCCAGCTCTTCCTCTTCGTCCGCTCATCCTTACTATCTGTAATTAGTAAGAAATTTGATTTAGATATTCAGACGAGATATCTTAAGGAATATCAACAGTTAAAGGAAATGGACTAAGAAAATTTGGGGTTTCGGTCTCGGTTATAGTCATTCTAGGGTATACTTCACTCTATCTCTAGTGAGCCATCTAATGTGTTATACTCCATAGCTAAAGTTCTTACTCAACCTTTAGCTCTGATACCACATGTCACGTCTTGAAATCCAATGTTCAAAAATTGACATCAAATACCTCACTTGTATTCGACTGCCGAAGATTCAAACATCAAATTCCAGTCGGATGGAGCTTATAACAACATCAGATGAATATAAAATAGCGGAAACAAAATGAATAACATTCATTTACATCACAGATACAACATTATCATAATATCAGAGTATTTTTATGCACATATCACAACTTCAAAGTAGAACTTCACAATAGTACAACAAGTGATCATATTCCAAAAAGTCTTCAAGGAAATAAAGTGATAGTGAACTTCCAAAACTAAGCACCTTGAGATCCAAAAGATTTCAAAATATCTCCAAGTCAAAAGCCTTCAAAAACCGATAGCCTCCAAACCCAAAAGACTTCAAAATCCAGCTAAAACCAAAACACGGAAAACCTGCTACTAGGCTGACCGTGTGGAAATTATGGGCACCCAGAGTTTAGAAAGGAAACAATAAATTCCGGGTCAGTCATGGGACTGGTATGAGTAAACAAAAACAGTTGCTTTTAAATAAAACAAGATTTATAAAAGAAAATCCAGTATGCTTTTTGGAAAATGAAACTACCATAAACCCTCCCTCCACACACACAATGCAACCGCAGAATTGGAGGAGATCTCTTCTTATGATAGTCAAATATGCTTGATACGAGAAAAATTCTTTGATATTATTACTAGTGCATAATGTAGAAAACCATTTCCAAAGTATAATATTAATCTTAGCCAGCATACAACCATTATTATATGTCTACTATAGCTACCATCTAAACAGTGGGGCGCCACCATAAGTAAATGGTAGGTCATACAACTAAAACCGTACTGGGTTCGTATTGGAAATTGGGTTTCCAACAAATGGTCAGGCTAAGGAACTTTCTACTGCCACATGGTACGCCCCTGGAGGGACGTCCCGAGAACTTAAACAGTTCTCTGCCAACACAAGGCCGGGTTACCTCTGTAACTAGGTAACTACTACACGACTATGCCATTCCCCGGTCGTTGTTTGCGGCCTTTATCCGAGGGCCCTCTACCACAAAGAAACAACCACACAGTAAATGAGATTGCAGCAACCACATAGGTTAAGTATCTGGGCTCCATACCATGATACCACCTTTTTCCAGAAGGGAATAAAAAACCCTAAATAGTGCGACCCTCATAACCTTGTCGCCTCTATCCTATTTTGACCATTTTCGGGGTGTGAGGTCCGATGAGCTCTCGTCCACAAAGCTACGCTTTACACGAAAGCCATGCTTTGATCATAAATGATCAACAAATGACTATCAACACACAGCAACACTTAGCATGCCACATTACCAAATTGGTAGTATATCACTGATAACCTTCAACTACATAACCTCTGAGCTCGTACGTCTCAGAGAAGGGTGTTAAGCAAAGAGAATAAATTCTTCGCCACCAACAGATATGTATTTGAAAGAAATATGCTTCACATCTCAAAGTGTATTGTCAGACATACAAAAACATACAAGTCTGTTTCGGGTTCGAACAGAGCCGAAGGCACTTCGTCCAATAAAGGAAGAAGCCCTTGCCAATCCGTGTATCCACAATCCCGATCGGACTCCCCATCACATGTGGAGATCTTTATACCAGAGCAACTCAGTGCAGAGACATTCGATAGGTTATCCTATCGTTTTCGAAGACACCCTGTCTTCATCAAACATCATCAAATGCTATTCATTTCGTCGTATCACTATTCGGAATGGGTTATATGACACAAAGGTCCTCTCCCGGCTAATCCAAATAGTGAGCGCTCAATTTTAAAACACGTGGATGTATGAATCACAAAGATTCACATTCAGGGTTCGATGTGGGTTTCGGATAACCAACTGGAATCCGACTCCCTCTCGCATCGAAGTTTAAATGCCGTTTTACAGGCAAAAGGGTTCTCACATACATACAGAAACAAATCACAAATCACAGTTCGGCACAAAGCAATTCACATCACACAGTATCACAATCACAACAGAAATATCAATCTAATACACAACATTTGATAATAGTCAATTATTTTCAATTAAGATGAATTAATTGTGTGATCAATTAACCACATAATTATTTTTATTAATTATTTTAAATCAATGATTAATTATTCTTAATTATAAATTAATTAGATCTTAATTAACTTTATTAATTAATTATTCTTTAATTAATTATTTTAATTTATCAATTCTTAATTGTTAATTAGTTAAATTTTAATTACTTTTATTAATTAATAATTCTTTAAGTAATTAATTATTAATTATAAAGTAATTACAAATCATCAATTATTTAATCATTATAAATAAATTTGTTTTTAAGGTAACACTTTGAATATTTGATTTACTTCTCACTTTTTATTAAGTTAAATTTAAAACAACTTTATTTAAAAATATAAGTTTGAAATATCTTTGAATTTCATTAATTTCAAATAATTATTTCAATACCATTTACTTCACATCCTACTTCACAAACTATCATCATTTTATAAAGAATGAATTCAGAAAATCGTTTAAACTTATGTTTTCAAAAAAAATTAAAATTGGAATTTGCGGTTTTAACGACTACCCCGAAGCTGTTGCAAATCATCCTCAAGCGAAAATGCTCCTTGCTTCGGGTTTCCTACAAATCGACTCGTATAAAAAAATTTCCAACTAACATTTGTTTAAGTTTTAAGCGACCTGGTGCGAAGCCAAAACTACTCGACCATAGCTTCGAGTCATCTCCCTTAAACCCCCGAGTAGCACTTCGAGTCAAGCAGCATCCCATCCAAAAACGAACTACTGATACAAATGAAAAACGTGTGCATGCTGCACACCATCCCAGTCGCCACAGGTCGAAGCTACGACCGTCGTCAGGTCGAAGACTAACTCCTCGACCCATCAAGCCACCCCGAAGCGTGAACTAAAGTCTCGTTCGAAATCGAGCCTCACGACCCATAGTTCATCAAAAACCATCACCATAAAATTGCCTCGTCCCTCCACCTCTGGCCATCAAAGGCCACAAAAACTCGACCGAAGCTTCGCCAACGTTCGACGCCATGATTGGCACTGGTGCCGAAGGTTCCGATCACCCAACGGTAATGCAGCATGACCATTTTCGACTACGAGTGTATCTGGGATTACAAACCCTCAAGCTAGCCGCGACGACGATCTCGAGGCCCACAAACACATAGATCATCATAATTTTACAAAATCTCAATTTCTGATCAAGTTACAATTTCTCACTAAAAATTGTATTAAAAATTTAGATTTAACTTTCAAAAATCATTATTTTCAATAATGATTCAAATCGTATTCCTGAAATTAAAATTAATGATATTTGACTTCTTGCCTGATTTGAATGGTGGCTGTGTTTTCACATTTTCCAGGAAATACTAAATTGTTTTGCTTTGGTTTATTATTAAGACATAATGCATGTTAATACAACACTTTATGTTGCTTATATTTCAATTCTAGAAGAGAATAGAGAGAGAGAGGGAGATTTGAATTTAAGCACAGGTTTACTTTGTAAACCTGAAACTCAGAAGAACAGGGATGAAGACCTTGAATATAAACATACCCAAGCAAATATACACATGCACACTCATTTATTCACATGCAAATGTTTTCAACATCATTTCAGGCACGCATACGACAACAAGTAACTGGATTTATCAAAAGTTTACTCACCTGACATAGTTTTGAACAGAAAGCTCCTGGCTATTTTAAAATAAAGATGGAACCCTGGATATTTTTCTACTTTGATCTTGAAGTTAAATCTGCAGCTTGTTAATACAAATCTTTTCTTAATCTCCGTTGTATTTGTTTACTTAATTCATCAATAACAAACAAAGATCCAAGCTTACTTACAGTATGAATTTAATGCAACAGAGAATATGGTCTGCAGCTTGAAATCTTGAAATTTATTTAGTCTTCGAACTTGATTTTTTTCTTTCTGCAACTGATTAATACAACTTGCCTAAATTCTTGTTTTATTACTGATTAACCAATTCAAATTAAAATTTTAAAAGAATTTTACTTGCCTTAAATTTAATTTAGAAGAATCTAGCTCTGTTTCCTGGCCAAAACTGGAGCATTGATTTCACTGAGCTGTAGATTGAGATTTGATGTTAAAACTTGATTTTGAAATTACATATTCACTTAACTATGAAGTTTAAAGTTTACCTGAGAGATGGAATTTAAAACTACTACTTGATGTTTGAGAAGATCCTCAGATTTTAAATTTTTAATCCAAGAAAATGTTGCAGCCTTTTTTTTCAAATATCCTTATTTTCTTTGGTGCTGAAGTTTGTAATGTTCAAGATTTTTTTTTTTACTTTTCTTTCAGAAATTTGAGAAGCTAAATAATTGAAAAAGAGAAGTTGAAAAGTTTTGATGAATTTAAGTTTTTTTTTTTTTCAATCAACTATATTGAATGCCACTTGTAAAAACCAATCATGAGATCTCTACACTTGTATATTTTCACACCATCACCCTCATGAATGTTTAACACTTGTATTTTTACAAAAGATAAAAGAAATTTAAGTAAATTTTGTATCAAATTCACTTTATTAATAATTACATTCCCTTATTCATTTGTATATATACAATGTTAAAAGAAGAAATGGTTTTTTTGTCCTAAAACATTATTCATTTGTATACAATGTTAACTAATCGTTTACATTATATAAATTAACCATTTATGATTTCAAATGCAAATTATTTTTCTAAAACATTTATTTTAAATTTGAATTCAAATTCCAATTCAACTTGAATTATAATCCATTTATGTCTATTTATATACTCATACATATACTTGTACAATTTAAATTCAAATTCAACATATACATTCAAGTATATTCATATATGCCTTATATATATATAATTTAAATTCAAATGATTTTTAAAACATTTATTATTTCAAAATTTTAAACTCAAAAGAAATTGGAATTTTATTCATATAAATTATCACTCATTTTACTCATTTTGAAACTTTTCAAATTATTTTCAAGTTGAATTCCAAAAGTTTAAATAAATTACCAATTTAAATTGATAAATTTTGGGATGTTACATAAGTGTTAGGTTAATTCACAAAGTTTGAATATTATAAATTAATTTAAAACTTTTAAATTAAATAACCACATAATTTTATAAAAAAACTAAAATGCAATTTTCGTTTCTAGCCTCAAATGCCAACTTTGGCTGTCCGTAACTTTCATCTCCAGCAACGAAATGCTGTCGGATCTTTTTCTGAGTTAAGGTTATGTGTTGAACTTTGTTTATGGAAAATTTGATCGAAAAATAAGGTCATTTGAGTGTTCAAATCGTTGCTACAAAATGAAGAAAACATGGTTTTTCTGCCTGTAGAAATTGTGTTTTCTGAGTTGCTGCAAACATGGTCGGAGTCCATGTTTGAGATACCATAACCTTTTCATTTCTTACTGGAATTCATCGATTCTTTTTTTGTTTGAAAGATGAAGTTACCTACTATATGCGTACCAAATTTCAGTTTATTTTGACAAATATAGCTTATAGAAATATGCTGTCGAACTTTGATTTGGAGCATGTTTTTGCCCAGATTTTTACTATGAAAACACTGCCCGGGTTCAATTTTGAGACATCATAACTTTGTCATATTTTATCCAAATTGCATGATTCCTTTTTTTTTGGAAGCTAATGTTTTCTACTACAAACATAACAATTTTTGAGCTCAACCCGATGCCATTTAGTACTCTAATTTATGTCTGGAAATTGAACATAGAGTGGATTTTTAAGCCTGGGCACATCCTTGTTCAACTGTTACAAACATGGTCTGAGTCCATGTTTGTGACAGCATAACTTTTCCATTTTATTTTTAAATTCACTGATTCTTTTTTTGTTTGAAAGATGAATTTTTCTACTTTATGCACACTAATTTTCATTTGAATGAAAGATGTTCGGCCACCTGTTTTATGTCCGAAAGTTGAACCCAGAGAAGATTTCAGAACTGGGTATTATTTTGGCCAAGTGTTTTTATGTCATTTTTTCGTCCGATTTTTGACATTTACTCATATTTTTGTGATTTTTCTGAAGTATTTTAAGGGATATGATGCCTTTCAATAGGTTAGCCCAGTTTTGATGAATTTTGAATTCAAATTTTAAATTATTTGAATTTAATTTGAATTTAAATTTGAATTTCGGGTTGAGTGGAATTTTGCTTGTTTTTTGTCGTCTTCGAGCACGGTTTTCTCCAATTCTTTTTGAAATGATTTTTAAAATTTAGGGGACTTAAAAATAATTATTATATAATATTTTGAAGTATTTTCCAGTATAAAACTTATTTGTTCCTTATAATAAGGGAAATTTTCAAATATGGTTTCCAAATGGTTTTCGAAATCAGTTTTAAAAGCTTATTTTCAAGGTAAATTATTTTCTATAAAAATTACACATATTTGCACTGTCGAGCGAATGAGAAGGAGAGTTAAATGTTTGGGCAAAACGCGTAGTATGGGATACGAGCGTTTATCCTTTCGGTTAATTCCTAACTTGTCCATTTGATCGTTTTGGCCTACGGGTCTGGTTTACCGATGAGATGAGGTAAACTTTGTACTGCTTTAAGTGTGGAATTGACTAATGGTTAGTAAACCGTTTAGTGTGAACGTGTGGTATGTGACACACGTTAACACTTTTCGGGTTCCTTTCTGAGAGTTTGTGACACATATTGCCAACTAGTGGTGTCCAGTACTGGGCCTTCGGACCTTCGCCACTATGGTTCGTTGCCTTCGGGTTTGTGCCTTCGGGTTTATGCCTTCGGGTTTGTGCCTTCGGGTTCGTTGCCATCAGGTTTGTTGCCCTATAGTATCGCTTTTGGAGTTGGTCCTTCGTCACCGCTCGAGAGATACTTAGGTTTGTCACCTTCGGGCTTGTGGATCCTTGTTTATACAGTACTAAGCACGTTCATCTTGCATTTCATTGATATTTATATTTCCCTAGAGTATCGCCTTTCGGAGTAGGTCTTTTGAACCACTCGATACACAGCGATTACCTTGTGGAAACTTGTGTTACCTTTATTGGTATTTGTTATTTGCCTTTTTGGCTTGATTTGGGATATTCGTATCTTTTTTTATTTGAATTTCCGATGATATGAGGCTTGTTACGATTCATCTTTTGTTAGATGATCGAATTATCTATTTTAGATATATTTGTGATACTTTATGACCTTGCATGTTCATCATCATTTAGCTTACCTAACTGATTTGTTTAGCTAGACCGACCCGTGTATTTCATACTCGGGTCAGACCGAGGTGTTTCAAGTTAGGTACATTTGGACTTAGCCTATTCTGCTTCCGCATGGACTAGTCTACTTGCTCCTCTTGTTATAGCTTTTTGTGTAGTCCTTTTTGGTTGTAACTCTAATATGTATATTCTTTTGACTCGCCTGTATATTATGGTTGCTACACCACTTGACATGTATCATTTTGTATACCCTGTGATGTATCTGTATATGTGTATATGTATGTGATGATCTACTGTTCTGTGATGTGTTTTACATTTAAGTTATTATATTTTGTTCTGTTAGATCTTATAGCCATTATAGTTCTGTATTAAATATCTATTGGATAAGTGGATCCACCTGAAAAAAAATATGTGACATTTATCGACGTATTCAGTAGATAGTTAAGACAAGGCTATAGATGGTCGCTCCTATACAGCTCTATTCTCCGTATTAGCAGACGGTATTACCTTATAAAACTCTTTGCTAATATGGGTCTCGGAGTGGGGCGTTACAGCTATTTAGAATTATTTTAAATTAAAAATGTAATTAATTAATATTATATAGGTTCTAAAATATAAATTTAAACTTACTTAAATATAATAAATAATATAAATGGTATATTTATAAATTAAACAAAATTTTAATTAATAAAAGGAAATACACATGAATATATATATAAGTAATTAAATTATAAAAGTCATAATTGTAAGTATATGTATAAATAAAACGGAAGGTAAATAACTAGATATAAAAGATATATGATATCATGAGTTATTATTTATATACCCATCTTCCTTGAATAGTCAATTATACTCTATAAAATTATTTTTTAAATTATGAATTTAATAATAATAATGCTCTCCAGCATTTATAAAATAAATTGAGTATCTTACATATTTTTGTTGAGCAACCTTAAGGCATATAACATATAAGGTGATGATTACATTTTTTGTAGATATGCAGGAATGTTTTTATAATTTTATTGAGCAACCTTAAGGGTTACCTAAACTCCTCTTAGGATTTCACGAAATGTTTGGGTCTAGACACTTCATGTTTTATTGAGCAAATCAAGTTCACGAAGATGATTAAAAACATAGTTAAAAGTAAGGGTAGGAGTTATATACAAGATATAACTAGTAAAGAATAACTTGTCGTTTATGGGGACTACGATTTGTTAAGTAACCTCAAGTTTGTAGTAACACTATAACAAATTCTAATACCCACTGGAGTAATTTATGATTTTCCATATCCTTTTTGGGTTTTTAAGTGATCTAAAATTCAGTGGAAGCCTTATTAGATAAATATAATAAACCATTCTAATTTTATAACAACATATACAATCGTATCTAATTTACTTTAATGAATCTGCATAGACAAATAGCTAGCATGAAGCAATTCTTCAAAAAGATCACAGCAACGGGAACTAACTAAAAGATTGGCTAAAAATTGCGTTGACTTATGAAAAGCTATGGTACGTTATTGTAGATGAACCTATACCTAAACCTACTAAGGACTCCATACTCGATGAGGTTAAGTCTTACAAAAATTGGTAAATGGACTGTGAACTAGCTCATTACATGTTCTCTACAATGAGAATCCATCTCCAACGATAGCACGAGAAAATGAATGTTTGTGAAATATTCGCTCACCTGCATAATTTTTACGGTGAACAGTATCTACCGCGAGGTATAAGTTTTTGTGGAAATTATTTCACAGGAGAATGAGCAAGGGTTCACTAGTCCAAGATTACGTACTCAATATGATTAGGTAGATTGAGCTCTTATCTTGGCTAGACATTACTCTAGACTCTGGGATACATACTAATTTGATTCTAGTTTCACTTACTCCATAATTCAACCCATGGATATTGAATTTCAATATGAATCCGCTGAGGAGTACTGTCCTTGAGCTCTTTAATATGTTAAGGATCGGTAAGAGTACTTTCATGAAAAAGCCTAGTACAGTGCTTGTAGTCAAGAATGGCTCTTCATCAAAAGTGGGAAGAAGAGAAAGTGCAAATCGGAGGGAGACAATGGTAAGGGAAAGGTCCAGGAGAAAGGTAATTGTCACTTTTGCTCGAAGAAAGAACACTAAAAAAGGAAACGTCCATAGTACTCTCATTATGACCGGTTATAGGTCAGACCGTTTATGGGTCAATAATTCTCAAAGCCGTTAGCTAATTAATTGTATTTAAATTGTGTTTGAATATATATATATATATATGTATGTATGTATGTATATATGTATGCATATGTCGGTATCATATGTCGATACATACATATATAAGTTTTATACGCACACATGTAAAATAATAAATAAATAACACTATCTAATACCCTAAGTCACACAACATATTAAATGATCAATAAATAACAATATTAAGGTTTTAAAAAATACCATGTACTGCTTTAGACAATCTTTGTCTTGTATTGAAACCAATATCTTCTGTCTCATAGGTTTAGATGGTCATTCACCATCTAATACATTGATAGTTTTTTTTTCGAAGGTGGATGTCGCTCCTATTTTGTAGATTCTTTCAATGTTTCAATCATATCCATGCTATTATTCTTTGCAATAGTATGGATATGATCAAAAATTAGTAGAACCTTCAAGTGTTGGTTTGAAAGACAATGCCCTTGTTTGGAGATAAGCTGTAAAGACTCGGATTTTTCGTTGTTCGATTTTGAATATTTAAATGGCTTAAATATAGGATTTTGGATTAGAATTTAGTTAGTAGGATTTTAAAACTGAAAATTTAAGCGATTTCGGAATTTTCGAAATCATCGATTTAATCGACGCGTACAAAAAGCGATCTGGGGAACATTCTTGGAATTTGACAAAACTAGTTCCATTAGATCTTAATATTGTATTATTATCGAATTTCAAATTTCATAGCATTTGGAGTTATCGTTTGACCGTACAGGATAGAAACTCGCTAAAATTAATATCGAAATTTAATATAATAATTGAGTCCAAAAAGTTATTTTCTCCATACAATTGAATTAGGACGCGTAACCTTTTCCATTGCGTTCGGAATAGGGATATAACATATTGAATGACTAACGGCATGCCGCGATAGAGATTCGGGATTTTGAAATGCCACTAACAAGATATTTTGGAAATTTTATAATATAATAAATTAGATGGTCAAAATCGGTCGAAACATTTCAACCGTGCTCGAGAAGCTTTGCTCAGTTAAATCGTATAGGCCTCTCTTCTTCTTCCTTCTGAAGCAACCCGTTCGATCCTCTAAAAAAATCGACAGAACAAAATGAATTGGTTTCGTTTATAAGAAAAGAATAGAAGAAGGGATCATATGAATCGCGATTGCGATAGAGGGAGCAAATCGCGCGCGATTAGGAGGAAGTGGCGATCATATGCGATCGAAGTGATTCCTGGAAGCACTAGTTCATGATTGTTTCCAGGCCTCGCGGCTTGATTCCAGGGGGAAAAGTGATGCTTGTAGCATGAGGGAAGGAGCGTGCGAGGTTGCGGCTGCGTCTAGGGGGGCCTGACACTTGTATGGCCGAGGTGGAGTTTCCTATCGCATTCGAGAAATCCTATCGCATTCGAGAAGAAGCACGCATGCCTATGTCAACGGGGTCAGGAAGATGAAGCATAGAAGGAGGAAGACTACAGCGGTATCGATTCGAGTTTTCGTGCATCGAAGGTGGGTTGTTCGAGTAGGTGAAGCTTGGTGTCTAAAGCGCATGAGCGTGATGGAAGAAGAAGCAACAACCTTGATTGCTCAGCTTGTTTTACTTTTGAGGGTAATTAACTATGTTGGTTTACTTAATTCAAATAATTATATTATTGAAGTTGAATTCTTATTATTTTAATTACTTGTTACATGAGGTCCAAAGTGAATATAAAAAGTCAAGTTTGGTTCGTAGTGGGAATAAATTTGAAATTGGAACGGAGTGCAAAAAAATCAAGGTGAGATAAATTCTCACTCATTTGGATTATCAGATTAATTTTAAAAATAGTTTGAATTAATTATTGAATGCCTGATTGATTTAATAATTATTCGATGACTGATATATTATATATATATATAAAGTATATATATATGTTAGTATTTGGAGTGATATTCTTGCATATTATAGCGGATGAGACCTTATGCACCCCGCATAATAGCGGATGACCCTATATACCGCGATATCCCTCTCGAAGTGGGATTGCTATTTTTTATTTTTGACCAATATCTGTGGATGTAGGAAAATGGGTTAGAGGGATCCAACTGGATTCCTAAAGAATGTTGATTTATTTTCATATATATATATATGATGTGTTAGAATTATCCGTTATAGATTATTGTTGTGATTGAATAATTGGATGCTATGGTAGCACCGGCCTTAATTTTGGTATTCTAAAATACTACAAATATTATTTTGAAAATTGAGGGATTTAAAGGAAATTTTGAATATAAAATATTTAAAATTAGACTTTTTCAAAAGAAGTTGATTTGGAGAAAAAAAATAATTTGATTTTGAGATGTACTCAACTATTTAAGAAAAATATATTATAATAGAGATTTTAAAAATAATTTATATAAGGGATTTTGAATAATGAACTTTAAATTGACATTCTTAAAAAAATATAGAAAGGAGTTGAAATTAATATTTAAAATGGATTTGAAAAATAAGGGGAATATTTTAAGAAATAGGTTGATAAATGAAGTTCTACAAATGAGATGGTTTTATAAGTGAAACTCAAAGGAGTTATAAATTTATAAACGATGTTTATAAATAAGGAAAATGATTGCCAGTTGATAAATTGGAAATATAGATTTACGATGAGAATTTATTTTGAGTTATGGAAAACGTATGGGAAAGAAATAATGGAATCTACTTTTGAATATGAGATTTGTGGTAAAATTGAGATGCAACCGTTGTGATACGAATCGAGAGGGTTTTGTAAATTGAAATTGACAATATTGGATTTTTAAATTAGATTTTTGTCGAGAAATTAAATTTGTTTTAAATGAGATTTTAATTGCTATACTTTATAACTTAAATTACTATTTGGATTTAGAATATTCCGGAAGGTTAGTTATTCTAATATTTAGTATTTATTGGAATAAAATTCTAAATTTATTAATCGGCTTCGTAAATTAATCAGTTATTTAAAAATAGTTGAAAAAGAGTTATCGATGTTATTTGAAAAGTTTGATATTTTAAATTTACCTAAACATAATTTAAAAATGAACTATTATCCTTTTAAAATACTTTTTTTGTATATGTGGTTTTAAAAAGATTGTAATTTATTTATAAAGCCTCTCGAGATTTCGAACGAGGTTATTTAACGGATAGAATTTTATAAAGGGATAAATCTTATAATAAAAATTCTTGGAACTTAAGGGAGGTTCTGAAATATTAGGGATAAGAAATTCGGGTGGAATCTGAAGCCATAAAGAAGTTATAAACAGATAGAAGAGACTATAAGTAGATATAATCAATTTTGAAAAGGAAAAAGGAATTAATGAAAATTCCGAAGACTTATGAGATAAGTCATGAAACATTCTCCTAAGTATTGATATTTGAAAGGATTTTTGGGAAAATAAGACTTATAATATTTTCCTAAGTATAGAAAATGGAAATTTGGGAATATTTCTAAGTGTTGAGATGTTTGGAAGTATCCTGTTACGGATTTGAGTATTTGAAAATTTGTTTTCAAATGTTGGAAGGAATTGATATTTCTTGTAAAGATATTTTGAAAATAAATATTTTGATATGGCCTATTGACTACTTATGGATGTTTTATTGATAATTGAATAACCGACTATCAATGTTGACCAATCTTATTAATCGTTTCGAAAAGACCGAGATCGGATTTAATTATCCGAATACCACTTCGATCTGGTTTGAACGTAACGAATGAATACCATAAGGATTATAATGGCGGTGATTCGGTTTGTGCAGACTCAGGGCAACTTGTATGGAGAATGCTATCAGAACATCGTCGTTGGAGGACGATGAGCATTCTAAGTAAGAATTGTTTCTTGAAAGGTAATGCTTAGCCTCGAGCCTCATCAACCGGGAATGACTAAAATAGAGTAGGTGCAGCAAGGCTAAGTGGGTCGAACCCAATTAGGGTATGTTTTCACTTTTCTAGATGTCCTTGGAAACCTATATATTATGGGTATGGTTGTGCATGAAAGAAGTAGCACGCTCGGTGGTAAAGGTGGGAACGCCCGAGATTATAACATATTCGGTCTATCCAGGTTAGGGGTAGGCCAGCCTTGTGTAGCTGGAGATCCCGGCGATGGTCCTAGGTACATTGTTCTAGAGGTGTATTGTGATGAGCGGTACCCTAGTGGCCTAGTCATTCGTATGGAATCTATTCTCTAATAAACACTGTACAGTTTTGATTGTTCCCAACTATGCTGAAACGTGAGATGCAAGCATTTCAGCTATTTCCTATTTACTTTCTACGGACACTATTATAATATCAGATGATTTTGATAGAATTTGTTTCGGTTATCGTAAGGTAAAAACCCGTGTTGTTTTTATGTGATGTGGTCTTACGAGATACCTTTGTTTTCAAAGGATTTTGGAGGAAAGTTAATAATTCAAATTGAGTGTGTTTTCTCACGTTGCTTTTCCAGTCTGACTCGGGTGTTATTTTATTATAATGGTCGGGTGAGACCGATTATTACAGATTCAGGATTGGATGCTATGGAGCTCAGGAGACGAGCTGAATGACAAGACATATTTCCGTACTTGATTTGTATTTCCATTGTGTGAGGAAAAGTTGTTAAAATATCCAGATTGATTTATTGATTACTGTACTATGATGATTGTAAGTATATAAACAGTTACACATTCTTTCGTGTAAAAATCTGATTATCACATATTATATTTTGTTCCATTGCGGTTGTAAGATTCTATGTTGTTTATTTTCTTCTACCTTTTCTTCTAGCTTTTCTTCTTTACCCCTGAATATTCGTATCTCCGTTCAATTTGAGTTGAACTGGTGCGAATTATGGTCGACTCAAAGGGTTACGTAGATACAGGCCTTTACACTTCGTATCAGAGCTGAAGGTTAAGCGAGAACCTTGGCTATGGTGGGGATTACTCATTAGAGATAGAGTCAGTAGTACTCTAGAATAAGTTGAGTGTAATAATATATACGAGCGTGTATTTGTTAGTGAATATAAGGCGGTTTTATGTTGTGTTAATTTATTGGTTGAGTGGTATATAAATTCTGGTCGAATAGTGGGATGCCATTAAATCGATAGGAGTTTCTAAATACTCAAACATGATAAACTAACACAATATTGTTTTGAAAGGGGTAAATAAAGTAATTTTACCCAAAATTATATTTTGATATAAAAGAGAATAATTTTCTGAAAATTATCATAGTGATGTGTTTGGTTATTATTATATAATCAAAATAAGATTATAAAATTGGAAATGGCTTATATAACCAAACAAAATTTTGTATAAGTGTGAATTATACAAATGGACTATAAAATGGATTTAAACCATAATCTGGAAAATTTAAATCCCAGAGATTTTCGGAAGTATTTTCCAAAGTATTTTTAAATAAATAATAGTAATATTATTTTGGAGATATTTTTGAATAGAAGATTGTTTTAAATGGAATTTGGAAGTGATGAAGCACTGAACTCACTTTAGTCACTAGAAAATAACTCTGGTGGTGATGGCCAGATCATCAGTGTTCATTTTTAAGTTTCTAAGTGACAAATTGCTACCATAGTAAATGAATATGGGGATTTTTGGTGAAAACAAGTGTTGTTTTGAAAATTCCGAGAAAATTGTTTGGATAAAATTAAGGTTATTTTGAAATTCGAAGGAAGTGGTTTGTTAAACCAAAACGAGTATATATATATATATATATATATGTATGTATGTATGTATGCATATTTGATTTCAAAGCGATTTGAAATATATGCCGGGTGTTTAAAGAGTGGATGGTTTCAATAAGAAGGGAAAATATGGAAATTGAGTTTTGATAAATAAATTTTAACTTAGGTTAAAATAGAATTATTTGAATTGAATTTAACTTAAGGAAAGTTAAATAAATTTATTGATAATTGAGATAATAATTTCTATATGAATATGAGGAAAAAAGTGGAAAAAATTGAAACTAGAATTGAATTCTTACTTGATTAAATTGAACGAATTAAAAATCAAATTTGCTTGAGGTAGAATTTAAATTAAGTATGGTTTGGAATGATGGAAAAAAAGAATTGAAACTTAAATAAAAAGTGAATCATATTTGAGTTAGATGGAATTGAATTGAAAATTTGCAAATGTGAATAATAAAGTGACTATATACCTATCAGTTATAAAATTTGAATTGGATTAGAAATAATATGGGATTTAAGTAAATGTAAATTTTGAGTGGTAAAGTAATTATATAACCATAAATGATAAAATTTTGAATGAAAAAAAATTCAAGTGAAGAATTGGAATTGTTAATAAATAAATTGGAGTAACCTATAAAGATTGAAATTTATTGAATTGAAATATACTTAGGCTATAAATAAATGTATAATTTCGAGGTAAAAATAAAATATGAATGTATTCAAGTGTACAATTGATATGGAAATATGAAAAATAAGTTGTGCAACTTATAAAATTAAAAATGGAATGATAGAACCAAAATAGAAATGATTTGATATTTTTGGTGGAGAAATTAAGATCCAAATTTGAATTATAAAATGGAATTTGAACTCAAGAAAAATTAGAAGAAATGTTTTTTGAGATAAAAATCAGATATTGAGTTATAAATTTGAAGTGAACTAATTAGATAATTAATTAGTTTAATGAATGTAAAGATGGAATTTAACTTGGTTAAGTTAAAATTGGATTGTGGATTAAAAATGGACATTGAAAATAGAACTTGGGTTGTAAATAAAAAATTCGGCTTAGATGGTAAGCAAATTAATAATAATTGGAAATATTGTCGAATAAAATAAAATTGAACTAAAATAGAAATGGCTTGGGTTATAAATAAAATTCAATTTAAGTGAAAATAAATTGAATATGGCTGTGGGAGTTGTTTAAATAAATTCGAGCTTGGAATTAAAATTGAAGTGAATAAAATGAATGAACAAATTAATAAATTAGTAAATGAAATGGAAGCTGGCTGAAAAGAAAATAAACATAAGTTATAAGGCGGTAATATAATAAAATAACGGATTAACTTAAATTAATACTTAAATGGAAATTTGGCTCGAATAAATTGTGAAATGATTATTTAATGAAGTGGTATGGAATGATTCCGAGTTTAATAAAATGGATTTGAATATAATAAATGTGGGTATTAGTGAGATGTAAGTAAATTGACTGAGAACTAAATTTGAAACGGAATAAAATTAAATATCAATTGGTTAGAATCAATGTAAAATAGTTATAAATCGAAATGATTATTCTATTAAATGAATATCGTCGAATTTGCATAGAAAAATTTGACGTTTGGCGTAAACGAAAGTAAATAAAATCTATAAATAAATAGAATGTGAATAAATTTATTTTTAATCAATTTGGAATGGATATGAGTTAGTTTGATGTAAATATGAATTGAATGCAAGAAAATTTGGTTGTAAATCATTTGAATTGGATAAATGATATATGGATCGACTGGAAGTAATTAAACTATTGGAACCTCATAATTGCTTCTAAATATATGTTAGCAGGCATTGTTACGAAATCTATGTGTTTTAACCATTTAAATGAATGAAATGTTATTGAATTTCATGTTTTGGTGCTTACGTGTTAAGTTGAGTAAGTACATATATAGGGGGGCTATTTGGCTATATTTGGGTTGCGAAATTGCTTTTGAAGTAAATGCTTTGCTAAATAATGCTTAAAAATGTACGTTTTCGGATTAAATATCACAATACACACACACACATATATACATATATATATACATATATATATATTATTTCCGACTGTGTGGATTGATGTATATATATTTATCTCTCTTGTCATATTGCAAAAGGTCCTTCGCACAAAGAAGACCGTACCAAAAAAATTGAAAATTTAGGGTGTTAGAATTTTTTTTGTTAACGACAATTTGATTTCGAATTGTAATTGAAATAAAGGGTTTTGGAATTAGAATTGTATACTAATTGTTTTGGTAAAGACTAAGAGATTTGAAAAGTGAATATCGACTTTTCACTAAATGGGTTTTGAAAAAGTTAATGGGTTTGGAGCATTTTCCTACCTTAGCAATTTCAGAGACGAAATATTTTAAGAGGGAGGAATGTAACGATCCGGATTTTTCGTTGTTCGATCTTGAATATTTAAATGGTTTAAATATTAGATTTGGGATTAGGATTTAGTTAATAGGATTTTAAAGCTGAGATTTCAGAATTTTCGAAATCATCGAATTAATCGACGCGTTAAAAAAGCGATCCAGGGCACAGTTTTGAAATTCGACGAAACCAGTTCCATTAGATCCGTAATATTGTATCATTATAAGATTTTAAATTTCGTAGCATTTGGAGTTATCATTTGAATGTACGGGATAGAAACACGCTGAAATTAATATCGAAATCTAATATAATAATTGGGTCCAAAAAGCTATCTCTCCATATGATCGAATTAGGACTCGAAGCCTTTTCCATTGTGTTCGGAATAGAGGTGTAGCATTATAAACGACTAGCGGCATGCCTCAATAGAGATTCGGGATTTTAAAATGCCATTAATGAGATATTTTGGATATTTTATAATATAATAAATAGGAAGGTCAAAACAGATAAAAAACATTTCAACCATGCTCGAGAAGCTTTGCTTAGTTAAATCGTGTAGGCCTCTCTTCTTCCTTCAAAAGCAATCCATTTGAGCCTTTTAAAAAAATCGATAAAATGAAATGAATCAATTTCGTTTATAAGAAAAAATGAAGAAGGGATCGTACGAATTGCGATGGCGATAGACGGAGCAAACCACGCGTGATAAGGAGGAAGAGGTGATCGTATAGGGTTGAAGTGAATCTAGAAAGCAACTAGTTCACGATTGTTTCAAGGTCAGGCAGCTTGATTCTAGGGGAAGAGCGATGCTTGCAGCACGGCGAAGGAGCGTGCGAGGTTACGGCTGCGTTTGGAGGGGTCTGGCACATGTACGGCCGAGGTGGGGCTTCCTATCGCGTTTGAGAAGAAGCACGCACGCCTGTGTCAATGAGGTCGGGAAGATGAAGCTCAGAAGAGGAAGACTGCAGCGGTATGGATTTGAGTTTTCGTGTATCGGAGGCGGGTTGTTCGAGCAGGTGAAGCTTCGTGTTTGGAACACGTGAGCGCGGTGGAAGAAGAAGCAACGACCTTGATTGCTCAGCTTGTTTTTCTTTTGAGAGTAATTAACTATGATGATTTAATTAATTCAAATAATTATATTATTAAAGTCGAATTCTTATTAATTTAATTACTTGTTACACAAGGTCCAAAATGAATATAAAAAGTCAAGTTTGGTTCATAGAGAGAATAAATTTGAGACTGGAATGGATTGCAAAAAAAATCAAGGTGAGAAAAATTATCGCTAATTTGGATTATCAGATTAATTTTAAAAATAGTTAGAATTAATTATTGAATGCCTGTTTGATTTAATAATTATCTGATAAATGATATATTATATATATATATATATATTATGTATGTTAATATTTGGAGTGATATTCCCGCACATTATAGCCGATGAGACCCTATGCGCCCTGCATAATAGCGAATGACCCTATATACCGCGATATCCTCCTCGAAGTGGGATTAATATTTTTGTTGTTGACTAACATCTGTGGGTGCAGGAAAACAAGTTAGAGGAATCCAACCGAATTGCTCAAAAATGTTGATTTATTTTCATATATATATATATATATATATAATATGATGTGTTAGAATAATCCATTTTAGATTATTGTTGTGATTGAATAATTGGATGCTATGGTAGCACCGGCCTTAATTTTGGTGTTTTAAAATACTATAAATATTATTTTGAAAATTGAGGGATTTAAAGGAAATTTTGAATATAAAATATTTATATCAAAAATTAGACTTTTTCAAAAGAAGTTGATTTGGAGAAAAAATATAATTTGATTTTGAGTTGTACTCAACTATTTAAGAAAAATATATTATAATAGGGATTTAAAAAATAATTTATATAGGGGACTTGAATAAGGAACTTTAAATTGACATTCTAGAAAGGAGTTGAAATTGATATTTAAAACGGATTTGAAAAATAAGGGGAATATATTAAGAAATGGGTTGATAAATGAAGTTTTACAAATGAGATGGTTTTATAAATAAGTGAAACTCAAAGGAGTTAATAAATTTATAAACAACGTTTATAAATAAGGAAAATGATGGCCAATTGATAAATTGGAAATATAGATTTATGATGAGAATTTATTTCGAGTTATGGAAAACGTTTGGAAAAGAAATAATGGAATCTACTTTTGAATATGAGATTGGTGATAAAATTGAGATGTAATCGATGTGATACAAATCGAGATGGATTTATAAATTGAAATTGGTAATATTGGATTTCTAAATTAGATTTTTGTCGAGAAATTAAAAATTGTTTTGAATGGGATTTAATTGCTATACTTTATAACTTAAACCACTATTTGGATTTAGAATATTCCGAATTGTTGTTTATTCTAATATTTAGTATTTATTGAAATAAAATTCTAAATTTATTAACGGCTTTGTAAATTAATGAATTATTTAAAAATGATTGAAAAAGAGTTATCGATGTTATTTGAAAGGTTTGATATTTTAAACTTACTTAACCATATTTTAAAAATAAACCATTATCCTTTAAAAATACTTATTTTGTACATGTAGTTTTAAAAAGATTGAAATTTATTTATAAAGCCTCTCGAGATAGTGAACGAAGTTATTTAATGGATATGATTTTATAAAGGGAAAATCTTATAATAAAATTCTTGGAACTTAAGGGAGGTTCTGAAATATTAGGGATAAGAAATTCGGGTGGAATCTGAAGCTATAAAGAAGTTATAAACAGATGGAAGAGATTATAAGTAGATATAATCAATTTTGAAAAGGAAAAAGGAATTAATGAAATGTCCGAAGACTTATAAGATAAGTCGCGAAACATTCTCTTAAGTATTGATATTTAAAAGGATTTTTTGGGAAAATAAGACTTATAATATTTTCCTAAGTATAGAAAATAGAAATTTGGGAATATTTCTAAGTGTTGAGATGTTTGGAAGTATCCTATTATGGATTTGAGCATTTGAAAATTTGTTTTCAAATGTTGGAAGGCATTGATATATCTTTTAAAGATATTTTGAAAAGGAATATTTTGGGAAAATTTATAATAAGGCCTAGTGACTGTTTATGGACGTTTTATTGATAGTTAAATAACCGACTATCAATATTGGCCAATCTTGTTAACCATTTCGAAGAGATCGGGATCGGATTAATTTATCCAAAAACCACTTCGATCCGGTTTGAATGTAACGAATAAATACAATGAGGATGATGAAGACGGTGGTTTGGTTTGTCCAGACCCAAAGCAACTTGTATGGACGGATGCTATCAGAACATCATCATTGGAGGACGATGAGCATTCTAAGTAAGAACTGTTTCTTGAAAGGTAATGTTTAGCCTCAAGTCTCAACAACCGGGTGAAAATACAGTGTGGATCGTGCTATATGGAATTATATTATACTAGTATGGAAATAAACTAAGTTACTATAGCAATATGAATAAGTAAAATAAAATAAGCACGCCAGGAATTTTTATACTGGTTTGAACTTCCCGTTCTACGTCCAGTCCCGGACTCCTTCTGGAATTTCAACTACAACAACCTTCACTTAACCCGGAGGAACAGGTTTACACTGCCTAGCAACCGAACAAGACTTCACCCGCCTAAGCAACCGAATAGGACTTCAATTGCCTGAGCAACCGAACATGACTTCTTTACAAAAATCAAATGTATCTGACTGTAGCATGTTCTTAAATAACACCGATAAGTCAATTAAGTACAATCTTCCTTAATCTTCTCCTCTATGATATATATATATATATATATATATATATATATATATATATATGAATACGTGAAGAATAAGGAAGTAATAGAATGAACTTGTATGAAATTGAACGCACAAGAGTATTAAAATCAAAGAATATGATAGTAGAGTAAGAATAGATTGAATTCATGTTATGAAAACATGATTCTAATGTGTTTACATAGATTATAAATAGGTGCATTTGTTCGTGAAGAGTTGTCATGAAGAGATATGGTCATATCTATTGAAAGGAAGGACGCATCTCTTCATGAAAGGAAGTGCCTATTTAAAAATATAGCCGTTGTAGATATTCAGACTTATGAATTGAATAATTCGGACTTCTGAATTTGCACTAAACAATATTCAGACTTCTGAATTAAGTTGAAACGCAAACAGCAAGGAAATATGCTATTTCTGGCTTTATTCAGACGTATGAATATTTTCATTCAGACGTCTAAATAATATGGAACCACAATTTTGTTTCAGCATTCAGACGTATGAATGAAGTATTTCAGACGTCTGAATTTAGCCTGTAACTAGGTTACTATAGAAATATGAATAAGTAAAATAAAATAAGCACACCAAGAACTTTTATACTGGTTCGAACTTCCCATTCTACGTCCAATCCTAGACTACTTTTGGAATTTCAACTATAAAAACCCTCAATTAACCCGAAGGAACAGGTTTACACTGCCTGAGCAACCGAACAGGACTTCACCCGCCTAAGCAATCGAATAGGACTTCAACTGCCTGAGTAAATGAACAGGACTTCTTTACAAAAATCAAATGTATCTGACTGTGGTGTGTTCTTAAATAACACTGATAAGTCAATTAAGTATAACCTTCCTATAATCTTCTCCTCTATGATATATATATATATATATATATATATATATATATACGTGAAGAATAAGGAAGTAATAGAATGAATTTGTATGAAATTGAATGCACAAGAGTATAAAAAATCAAAGAATATGAGAGTAGAGTAAGAATAGATTGAATTCATGTTATGAAAACATGATTCTAATTTGTTTCTATAGATTATAAATAGGTGCGTTTTTTCATGAAGAGTTATCATGAAGAGATATGGTCATATCTATTTAAATGAAGGACGCATCTCTTCATGAAAGGAAGTACCTATTCAAAAATATAGCCGTTATAGATATTCAGACTTCTGCATTGAATAATCCAGACTTTTTAATTTGCACTAAACAATATTCAGACTTCTGAATTGAATAATTCAGACTTCTGAATTAAGTTGAAACGCAAATAGCAAAGAAATAGGCTATTTCTGGCCTTATTCAGACGTTTGAATATTTTCATTCAGACGTCTGAATATTATGGAACCACAATTTTGTTTCAGCATTCAGACGTCTGAATGGAGTATTTCAGACGTCTGAATTTAACTTGTAACAAAGATATCATAGCTCATTTGGTTAGAGCGCTTACCTTTTAAACTAGAGACCCGGGTTCGAGTCCTGCTTCATGCAATTTTTGAAAACTTGATTTTTCATTCAAAATATGAATGTATATATGTGTATACCATTTGGAGAAGATTTTAACATTTGTAAACTCTAGACACGACACTATATGACTAATAAAACTTTGTTTATCACCTTCGTCTTGTCTCTGTCGCGTATATCTCTTCTTGTATCTCCATATACATACTTTCATCCTTTTTTGTACTGTATATCTTCATTTTGAACGTATTTGATTATCTCTTTTTGATGCTCATGTACCTGCAAATTAGCTTAAAGATTCTTTGACATAATTGTATAGTTGTTGTCATTAAAATCCAACAATCGAGGTTCTAACATTCTCCCCCTTTTTGATGATGACAACTATATAATTAAAAATATATATTCATTCTATATATAATAAATATACTAATATGTTTAAAGCTCCCCCTAAGTATAACATCTCCCCCTAAGTATAATATCTCCCTCTATCAATTTGCATATGAATTTCTCCCTCTTTGTCATTATCAAAAAGAATGAGGGAATATAGTAAACTATACAAAAATATCTTGTGAATAGTGGGATAAACTCAATATTAATTTGGAGAAAAAATAAAATAGATTTACCATAATTGTTGAAGTCCATATTTCATTGTAAGCACGTAATTCTATTAAACGTATGGATCATTCTTTAAAATTCCCAAATCTATCATTTTCCTTTTGTTTCTCTAAGTACTTGCAATAAATAATAATCATTTTCGGTACTCACTTACTATGTTAGGGTCGGGAGGGTTAGGTCTTTGGAAACCATACCCATTTGGGTGTGATTGAACCTTTATAAATATAATTTTCATTACAAATCACATTCGTATAATAGTTGCTAATATAAAATTGTTTATCATGATCAATCATATTAACTGGAATCCATATCTTAATACTATTAGTCATTAGCTTAATACTTGAAGAATAATTTCTAAACAAAGTACTATTATGACTATAACTGGTTTTAAAACTATCTTGGTTACTAGTATTAGCACTAAAACTAGTATACAAGAATGCATATCTAGTACTATTTTTACTTTTAGCTTGTTTATAGCCTAAACCACTTTTATCATTGTGAGCTTTTGGATTCTTAACATAACATAATCCCTTCTTATTTGAAGTAGGTTGAGAATTTTCAATAATCCTGGATAAATTTTCTCTCCCTTTATTAAAATTGGAAATATTTTTAGTAATGTCATCAAGCTTAGTTTTGAGACTAGTGTTATCTAACTCAACAATTTTAATTTTCGTTTTTAACTCATGATTCTCAGAAGCTAGAGCATTATTCTTTTCTTTTTGAGCTTCTATTTCTTGACTTAATAGAGCGAGTTGAGAATTGTTAGAGAGTGAATCTTGAATTTTCTCAAGTTCTTCTTCTAATATTTTCTTCTCGTCTTTAAGCATATCTCTTTTGAATTCTGCTTTCTTCTGATTTTCCAGGGCTTCCTTATATTTTCTTCTGAGACTTTTTAAAGTGTCTAGAAGTTCTGAATTTATTTCTATCATATCATCAAAAGTTAGATCACTAACCTCATTATCTTTTACCATGAAGCATTTGTTTGTTTGCTACATTGATTTTTCTTTATTTATCTTCCTCTTCTTATTGCCTTGATTAGATCTCTTTGTGGCCATTTATTCTTGGATGTTGTTACGATCTCTAGAATACCAAGCTCTGATATCAAATGAAAATATAGTGTGGATCATGCTATATGGAATAATATTATACTAGTGCGGAAATAAGCTAAGTTACTATAGAAATATGAATAAGTAAAATAAAATAAGCACACCAGGAATTTTTATACTGGTTCGAATTTCTCATTCTACGTCCAGTCCCAGACTCCTTCTGAAATTTCAACTACAACAACCCTCACTTAACCCGGAGGAACAGTTTTACACTGCCCGAGCAACGGAACAGGACTTCATCCGTCTAGGCAACCGAATAGGACTTCAACTGATTAAGCAACCGAACATGACTTCTTTACAAAAATCAAATATATCTGACTATAGCGTGTTCTTAAATAACACTGATAGGTCAATTAAGTACAATCTTTCTATAATCTTCTCCTCTATGATATATATGTATGTATGTATGTATATATGAATACGTGAAGAATAAGGAAGTAATAGAATGAATTTGTATGAAATTGAATGCATAAGAATATTAAAATCAAAGAATATGAGAGTAGAGTAAGAATAGATTGAATTCATGTTATGAAAACATGATTCTAATGTGTTTATATAGATTATAAATAGGTGCATTTGTTCATGAATAATTACCATGAAGAGATATGGTCATATCTATTGAAATGAAGGACGCATCTCTTCATGGAAGGAAGTGCCTATTTGAAAATATAGCCGTTGTAGATATTCAGACTTCTAAATTGAATGATTCAGACTTTTGAATTTGCACTAAACAATATTCAGACTTCTAAATTGAATAATTCAAACTTTCAAATTAAGTTGAAACACAAACAGCAAGGAAATATGCTATTTCTGGCCTTATTCAAACGTCTGAATATTTTCATTCAGACATCTAAATATTATGGAATCACAATTTTGTTTCAGCATTCAGACGTCTGAACGAAGTACTTCAGACCCCTGAATTTAGCTTGTAACAAAAAGTATCATAGCTCATTTGGTTAGAGCACTTGCCTTCTAAACTAGAGACCCGGGTTTGAGTCCTGCTCCATGCAATTTTTGAAAACTTGATTTTTCATTTAAAATATGAATGTACATATGTGTATACCATTTGGAGAAGATTTTAACATTTGTAAACTCTAGACACGACACTATATGACTAATAAAACTTTGTTTATCACCTTCGTCTTGTCCCTGTCGTGTATATCTCTTCTTGTATCTCCATATACATACTTTCATCCTTTTTTTTACTGTATATCTTCGTTTTGACGTATTTGATTATCTCTTTTTGGTGCTCATGTACCTACAAATTAACTTAAAGATTCTTTGATATAATTGTATAGTTATTGTCATTAAAATCCAACAATTGAGGTTCTAACACCGGAAATGACTAAAGGGGAGATGCAGCAAGGTTATGTGGGTCGCACCCAATTAGGATATGTTATCACTTTTCTAGACGTCCTCGGAAACTTGTTTATTATGGATATGGTTGTGCATGAAAGAAGGAGCGCTCGGTGGTAAGGGTGGGAACACCCAGGGTGATAACAAATTCGGTCTATCAAGGTTAGGAGTAGGCCGGTCTTGTGTAGCAGGGGATCCCGACAATGGTCATCAGTACATTGATCTAGAGGTGTACCGTGATAGGTGGTACTCTGGTGGCCTAGTCATTCGTATGGGATTCATTCTCTAATAAGCGTTATATAGTTTTGATTGTGTCCAACCATACTGAAATGTGGGATGCAATCAATTCAGATATTTCCTATTTACTTTCTATAGGCACTATTATAATATAAAATTATTTTGATAAAAACTTGTTTTGGTTATCGTAAGGTAAAAACCCATCGTGTTTATGTGTGACGTGGTCTTACGAGATACCTTTGTTTTCAAAGGGTTTTGGAGAAAGGTTAATAATTCAAATTGAGTGTATTTTCTCGCGCTGTTTTTCCAGACTGACTTGGAAGTTATTTTAGTATAATGCCCGGGTCAGACCGAGTATTATAGATTCAGGATTGGATGCTGTGGAGCTCAGAAGACGAGCTCGATGACAAGACGTATTTTCATACTTGATTTTTATTTCCGCTGTGTGAGGACGAGTTATTAAACTGTCCAGATGGATGTATTGATTACTGTACTCTGATGATTGTAAGTATATAAACAGTTATAGATTCGTTTGTGTAAAAATCTGATTATTATATATTATATTTTGTTCCGCTGCGATTGTAAGATTCTGTGTTGTTTATTTTCTTCTATCTTTTCTTCTTCATCCCTAGAGATTCGTATCTCCGTTCAATTTGAGTTGAACTGGTGTGATGTATGGCCGACTCAAAAGGTTACGAAGATATGGGCCTTTACAAAAGCTTATGCCGCTTTCATGAATACATCCATGCCATTTCTAAAGTGTTATGGAATCGATTCTCTATTTTTACCTACCAAAAAAAATCTAACTTTAATCTTTCAAATAATCTATCTTCCATACTCTACATGTAAATAAAATCAGTACCAGAATAGTTATCCCCTTAAACTATCCTATAATCTATTAAGTACATACTTCGATATAATAGATAATGTTTAGGGTGTACAACATAAATCAAAAAATAGCTGTTTCACACCATAACAATAATAGGTATACAATCAATACCGCTAAGGCACATCCTTATATATGTAAAGATTTCCATGGAGATCTCGCCGATCAAGCCGAATCTAACCTCCTGCACAAGAATATGATATATCATTTCGAGCGTCGTATATCTCTAGATAAAATATACCATAAGGCAAGCCATAGTTGGTCAATGCCAAAACGTTAACTGAATACATCATCTCCCGCTAGGAATACCGATAGCATCTCTAAATTTGGAGTTGATATACCCTATTTAGGCTAGCTGACCCTTCACGACTATGTACCCTATCTTTGGTTCTAGTTATTTATCGACATCGATGCTACGTTCAACATCTCTCGCATGAGTCTTTGTCACTTGAACAAATCACGAATCCCCAAATGGATTTCATTACCTCGAACGGATCATGAATCGCAACATGGATTCGAGCATCTCGAACAAACCTCAAATCCCTACATATATTCCGGCATAAGTCCTTCAATGAATGTTAACGGTCTCTCCTGAAATACTTCTCAAGATAAACAATACCACATGATAGCATCTCTCGAAATGTAAACATTAATTTGTCCCTTAGTTTTATATACTCTTTTCTACCCCCTCTATCTTCAGATCACAGTCGAACCCCTCGGTGTTGCCTTCTACTTAACTTATAAATCAACAAGAAATGAGGAGACTACGATGCACTGTGTGGAAGAACTGCTTGCCAATGCACTGACTGTAGGCTTGATCTTCTCCCGTGAAAGGTTACTCTCAGGACTAACTTGTATTTGATATAATTATATGTATTATATGTTCATAAATATGTTTATCATCATCATTACACACACACACACACACGTATATATATCGACTACTTTTTAAAAAGTTTGAAATTTATTTAACTATATGTATATTTTAAAACATACATATACATATTTAAAAGCATATAAATATTTAAATATATTAATGTACGAATTATGTACGTATGCGTGTGTGTGTATTATAGTCATGTTAATTTTCGGTAATCATAAGAAAAAACTTATTTTTAATATTTATACATTTGTGCGTCTGTATACACACACATATATAAATAAAATAAATTTATTCTATGTTACATATATATAAAATTATTATTAAAATTTATTTGCTAACGCAAATAAAAACACACTTTATATATACACACCTATATCTTTAAATTTATATATATCATTAAATAACTTTTTCGTAGTTAATTAAAAAATGTCATATCTAATGCATTAAAAATTATAGACATGTTATTTAATTATTTTACCAAGTAAATTATTTGAACTTGAAAATTTTTAACTTATTCGAAATCTTATTTTTTTTCTTTTGGATTGAAAATTATTTTATTAATATTTTTTCAATTGAGTTGTGTTATTTAAAAAAAATTAATTATTGGTTTGAATAGGTTAACATTTTAAAATATGAATTTTGTATTTATTTATAATTATGACCGAAAACAAATTTTGAATGTGTGTGTATATATATATATATTTATTTATAATATTTACTTAATAATTTTACAGCAAATAAGATTATATTATATATATATAATTTATACATGTATTTTTCACTATGGATTTATATATATATATATATCTTATGTATATTAAAAAAAACATTTGTATGAGAAACTTAATGAGTGCAAAAATAGATTAAGGAAAGAGGAATAAAATGTTGGAAAGTGGAATTAATAAGGATTTATTTGCATTAATTCGATAATGCCGTTATTATATCAATCTATTGCACTATCAAGCAAGTGACTGATATAATGTTATACAATAATGAGAATAGACGAGTAGCAAAATTAAGAGCAGCAACCATATAACGTTATAAATTATGTTTACAAATTGAAAAAATATGAACATGTTATATGTATAACACTGATATCGCTATATTAACTTACCAATAAAAAACCTATTAGAATATTTATAACTAATGTAAACATACATAATTCGTAATCTGTCCAACATAGAAATATTCAAACTTCATAACACAACAGCGATTTGGACCAAAGATCCATATTCTCAAAGCCCATGCACAAAAAGTTCATACTGATGCCCCTCTTAGAAAATCGGCCCAACGTTGAAATTAGGGGCAAAAGTAGCATAAATTAGCCAAAAACTAAAATTAGAGACCTAATTTTCATAACTTTTTCGAGAGAGACTTTCCTTCCATCATCTTTCAATCATGGGGAGTACGCAGTCATTCCTTGTAATACAAATGTAACATTTTAGAAATATCTACCAAATCTTATAAATGTCACTCACCCTATCCATCCACATTCACATTTCTTTTCACCCCTACTCCTTTTCTACTTCTCTCCCCTATCAAATCCATTCAGATTTCTCACCGCCGCTGTTTCCTTTTGGACACGCTTCATTGAGTTGCTCGCCATTGTTAATCTTCGATTTCATAGCTTTAGGTCAGTATAATTATACCATTGAAACTGCTTCACACTATAGCCTTATCTTGCACTTTTATATTCAATCCTATTCTACAAGAGAAAAAATCATTTGTGTGATTACAACGTCCAACCTTCTGTTTTTTAATAAAAAGGTAATTTGTACTTTTTAAATTTTGTTTATATTGTTTACTTAAGTGCGTTGCACCGTGTATTCTCAAAATAATATCATGATTACATGTTATTTACGAATATAAAATAATATCACGATTTGTTTAAAATTTGCACTTTTTATAATTTGTTTATTTTGTTTATTTAAATGCGTTGCTTTGTTATTCTTAAAATAATATCACGATTATATGTCTTTTACGGGTATAAAATCAACAGATCGATGAAAATATATTCTTTTTCCATGTTATTTTTTTATTTTTAAATATGCATAAAGATTATGCTTCTTTAAAAAATGTTCGAAAATACATGTCAGTCATCGTGTTATTATTACTTTGCTTAATATATTTAAAGATTAATTTCAGCATATGACACAGTTTATCAGCCAACTAATAGCTACTAAACACTATGATAAGGAAAGGTTAACTCAAAAAGATGATATATATTCAAAAGCATTTTCAAGAAAGATAGTATATATGCCCATAATTCAATAAATGACGATAAAAATTCCCCTCAAAGATGATTATGGCTGGGATGATTAAATTACTTCTGATGTGGTAAGTGATATATCATTTAATTTTTTTTAAATAATATAATTAAGTTTTATTATCTTATCAGTCTTCTCTTTCTGTTTTTGTAGGTAAAATTTATGGAGAAAAATGGATGATGATGCTTATGGATGGTGATGTATCATATACGTTTTCGCTCTTTAGTAATCGATAACAAAAACAAAAATTCAATTTATAAAAAACTAAATGTTCCAACTTAGAAGTGAAATTCAAACGATTGCACATAATTCCAGCTCAAAAGTATAGCTACATATTTAAGAAAATCATTTCTCTTAAATTTGTTGAATACATATAATTTGTAAAAAAAAAAAAAAAAATCAACTTACTCACGAAGCATGTGCTATTGTCATGCGCGAAGAGCGTGCCGTAACATGTTTTAATTGATAAAATAAAATTAAAATAATAAAATTATCTTTTATCAATAAAAGTACTAAACTTGATTTAACATAAACAAAATTTATTTACATAAATATAAACCACTGCTAGAAATATTGTAAATAGCAACGCAGACTACCAACAAAAAAAGAATAAGTCAGGAATCTCGATAAAGCGCTTATGGAATGATGATCATTTTTTTTCGTTCTAGTGTTTCCCAAGTAAATTGACAAAAACGTTGAGAAGGTTATCGGTTTACTGGGCTATTTCGTGACGTTTTTCGGAAGTAGTAAAGTTAAAGCACCAATTGTTTTTCCCCATAGTGATAATATCATAGCTGTTGGTCTAGCTATAGACACACCAACGTATATGCTGACGAATTTTGAAATGTGTTAGAAAATTACATATAAGATAAATACGTTAGGAATTTTTGTGGATTTTTCATTGAATTGCCATAAACCAATTAATTATTTTAAGATTGGTAAAAATGGATGGTCTAGACAAGTGGAAAAAATATTGGAAAAACTATTAATTAACAATTTTATAGTTGATGTTTTCGAAAATAGTTAAATTAATGTTAATTATTTGTCTGCTAAATAAAACGACAATTTTGATTGCATTTATTCACCTTCATCAAAATAAGTTAATTTTTTTTAAGGGAAAACTATCATGAATTCTCCTAAAATCATAAAATAACAAATACTAAACTCTTAACTTTCTTATATGAAAATTATATTATGTGGTTTTCTCTAGGCCTGCAAACGGTCGGATACAGATTCAAATATTGTCATATTCGTATCTTTATCCGAAATCATTTTTGTATATCTAATATCCGTATCCGCGGATGCAGGTGGGTATCAGATATTTATTGAGTATTCTTCAATCATTTCAAGACTAATAAAAATAATTTTTTTTGATTATAAATCAATTTGGGAACTGAAAATATTAAAAACAATAAATATGCTAAGAAAGATAATTTAAGTAGCAAATATTGATTTAAACATATTAAATTATTTAGCTAGATAAAATAGTAAAAACAATTATTTTATGCACTAAAATATAAAAAAATAACAGAGTATTCAAGCTCTGCCTAGCCTATCAAATTTTCTTTTCTTTTCTTTTTTATTTCTTTTTTATTTTTTTTAACAAAGGAGAAGAAGGAAATAGGGGGAAAAAAATTGACGGACGGGCGCTTATGAACCGCTGATATGGTCATATTCGCCCAAACCCTGGTAGATTTTCACATTTTTTATTTTACTTCGCCCAAAACCCTTGTCATATCTATCGCCGCCTCTTCGTCATCTAGATCTTTGCCGCCTACTTCTTTATCGAGATCTTCGCCGCCCACTTCTTGATCGGCTGCCGTCTTCTTCATCAACCACCTTCTTCTTCGTCGAGATCATATCTTTCTTTTTCAAGCGATGCGCCATAAGGATTTCTACGCGCACAGAAAGGAATCCACCTGCATAGAAGAACTTCTCTCTACACCACTATTTGGTATGTTACTTATATTTACATTTCTTGTTTAATGATTGCTATTATTTGTTTTAGTTTCCATTTGTGTGCTTCAGATCCTTTTCCTAAAATCATTCTTTTTTAACTCTCAGAATCATACAGTAGCAATCTGTTTCGTACATTGTAATTACGTATTATTACTTATTTTGAAAATTTAGTGGTATTCAATATTAATCAACTCATTTTGATGGATGATAGATGTTAATCATGGTATATGGAAACATCCAAAAGAAGGATAAGGGGTTAATTATTTATAAAACTGAAGATAAACTTAAAATTTGAAATCTCAAACTTGGACTGATTAAATATTGAATGGTGATGAAAAATAGTTTAATTC
Source organism: Allium cepa (assembly GCA_030765085.1). Lineage (NCBI taxonomy): Eukaryota > Viridiplantae > Streptophyta > Magnoliopsida > Asparagales > Amaryllidaceae > Allium > Allium cepa. The sequence continues at coordinate 863,451,346 of CM060943.1, read as the reverse complement.
TCAAGCGTGATTCGGATTCTTTAGTGTATCATAAAATTTCTACAATGCTGCTAAAATTAGAATGAACTGGTTTTGATACAAGCATGACAAAAACAAGTTGCAGCTTGTAATACTAGAACGAAACAGAAGTATGTAATACTAGAAAAAACAGAAAGAAAGTCAACATGTGATAACTTAAGAAAAGATACCTAATGGGAAAAAAAGTGAACAAATCAATTGGCGATACATCTCAATTAAAAAATCAACAAATTTAAACTATTCAAATACCACAAAGTGTCTTAGTGTATTGATCGAGATCTTAAATTAGACCATCCATTCTTACGTGGGGGGAAAAATAACGCATCTTCACATATAATATTTGATATTTTAGAAAAAAAAAATCAAGGCTTTATATCACATGAAGTAAATTCAAAAAATTTGAACATGATAAAAAGTTAATTTCATGAAAAGAAAATATACTTCTTTCGCTATTTCCATTTGAGTCTTGTTTGAGATTATACATATATTTTATATAATCAGTATTTTCTATGTTAGCACTTAAAAGATTCTTGTTCTGGTTCATTTAGTTCTGGAATAACAAAGCTATTACATGCACTATTTGTCCTAGACTCAACCTATGATTTATCTATGATATATATCCTACACATAACCATCATTATAAAGAAGCATAGATTTTGTATATTTTTTTGGTGCAAGTAAACCATACGTTGAATCTAGAATAAATGGTACATGTACTAGCTTTGTTATTTCTGAACTAAATGAACCGGACCTAGAATCTATTTAGTGCCAACTTAGAAAATACCGATTATATAAATATATACGTGTAATCCCAACAAGACTCGAACGGGCACGATGGAACAAGTATGTTTTCTTTTTATTAAATCATTATTTTGTCGTGTTATGATTTCTTGAAATTCCTTTTATGTTCTTTAATGCCTTGACTGTTTTCTTCAAAATGTCAAATATTGTATGTGAAGCAAACACGAGTGTTCTAATTCAAAGAGTTATTTTTCTCTTATTATTTTTGTCATTGTACAAAATAGTATGAGAAATAGAAGCCGCATTATTCCCTTCTCTTGCATAAGAATGAATGGTTTAATATAAAGATCTCAACTAGTACACTAAGACTCTTTGTGGCATTTGAAAAATATAAGTTGATTGAGTTTCGAATTGAGGTTTACATTAATTGATTTGTTCACTTTTTTCTGTAATTATTTTATGAATGAACAGTTGGAACTGATAGCCTTAACAATTGAATCTAAGGCTATCAAAGCAAAATAATTATTCGACAATACGCTTTTTGTTCTTTGTAAAAAGATAACTTCAAAGGTTGCCATCTCTTGTTTCTAACTACCACAGTTACTAAAGTAAAATATTTCGTTGTATTTTTGTAAATGCATCTCCCACAACTTCTATACTTATAATTTAGATAACTTCTAAGATAGAACCCAATATGATTTGTGGCCTAGTTACTCGAGGAGGATTAGAACGTAGTATGGTTTCTTAATAATGTACTTGAAATATTGATTCCCTTATTGTTCATAAAAAATTATAAATATCTAATATACATGTTATGGTTTATGAAGTAAATAGGAGCTTAGTTAATCATATTTGGCCTCAAGCACTATTAGATGTTGCTTTGAATAACACATGACATATTTCTGGCCTAAGACGAGGAGTCTTATTCCTTGTGATGCGATGGGCATTTTTTCCAGACTTCAAGCTGAAATATATCCTATGATAATCAATTGTAATGAAGCGTTTTCTTTGTGTATGCCTACAAATTTATTATACAAACATGGACAATTTAAGTTGAGTTGCCTTGTAAGGAAATATGAACAGTTTTTGAGAGTTAGTAGCATATATTAGTGGCTTTGGTCTAAAAAAGCATATATAATGGATGAGTTAATTTATGGTAGTTAAATGTTGCCATTACTGACTTGGGAGATTAAAGAATACTACCTAACTGGTGCTGAGATTTATAATGTTTAATTTTATACACAGAAATGCAGGTTGTCAATCTACTCTATTGAATAATAATAAAGCAAAAGCATTTCTACTTTTCTTATTGATAGTAGGAGTTTTCTTTTTTTCCCTTAATTCTCTCTTGATATTTTTTCTTTAAAATCTCTTAGTTTATCAATCTACATTTCCTTTACTAAATTTCTCCCATCATTTAAAAGCTTATACAATTATTTACAAATATTTATCCATTACCTCCTAACATTTTATATTCAAATCAATATATTTAAGTTTACATAATCTAAAATTTAAAATATTTAAATAATTCCGCTAACTAATATTTTTCAATATTTCTAATAAATACCAACGAGTGTCAACTTAAACATGTATATCATTATTGTACCAACCAAAATTATAAAGTTAGTTTTTTATTCAATTATGATATATAATCACATTAAAAAATTAGTTTGTAATTCATTTATTTCAATAAATTGATTACGCTTTGTATGGTAAATTTCAATTTTTAACTTCAAATACCTACATTTGAAACTACGACAATTATTTACAAAACCCACCTCACATTTCCCTTAATATTTTATGTTTTAGCCTGTATATTTAAATTAATTATGCAACATTAAATTAAAAATAAATATTTAAATACAATTAAATGATATTCGTTAGTTCGTTTACTGAATTATGAAAATATGATATTTCAATATGTACTCCATTCTCATATTAAAAAAATGATAAAATGACCTTTTTCATTAAAGTAAATTGATAAGTCGCATAACATAGATTATACACAAGCAACAAGGAACTTTTGTAAACCATACTCTTTAAGTTTCAAAATACACGGTCGTTCATTCTCAAATGCTTGTTTTAAAAATGCACCTATTTTTATTTTTGTCCAGAATGCAAATATTCATAGTAAAAACCACAAATGCACACTTCCACAACTAAGTCAAATATTTGCACTTTTGCAAAATAAATTGATTTTTTTAATATTTCATTATAGAAACATGCAATAAGTTCCAATTTGATTTTCAAAAAAAAAGAACAAAAATCATCGAAAATAATTTCATCGTAAACATGTTTTTCATAAGGGGCTTTCGCATATTAAGTTTGAAAATAAAAGACGGATCCTAGTTTCACTAAACAATAATAGCAAATTTTATTTATAATTCAATTATCTTAGTAAATTAATCGTATGGTACATTACAAAACTATATTTTTTTTCACTTTGAATATCTTCATTTTAAAAAATTTATAACCTTTTACGGAACCCCTCTATTCCATCCTAACACTTTACATCTAACTTCATATGTTAGAATCAATCACATAATCTTAGAGCTATTAAAATAAATTCAATAAAAAATAACGAATCATACATATATATATATATACACATTTATTTTTTAAATACACTCGGGAGAATCTGGCGAACCGGTAAACTCCTAAGGAGAATTAAGTTGCGGTTGTCCACTTCAACTCATGACACTTATAATCCTCACTATTTTCTGCGACAATGTGTGTAAGGCAGGATTTTATATATGTTAACAAAAACAATAAAAAATTCATTTAGATGTATAAATACATCTCATATAGCATAATCATGCAACTAAGTAATAATTGCGTATCTAATTTATAATTCATTTATACCAATATATGTTCATGCATTGCGAATTTTTTAACGTCAAGTACCTACGTTATGAAAATTTGAAATCTCAACGATTTTTTGCAAAACCCTCAATATCACGTGATATCGTACATTTAGTTCAATTTTTTTATTAATGTCATCTTGAATTTAAAACCATTCAAACAAATTCAATTAACAAATATTCGTCAATTCAACGAATAAATCCTAAAATATGATGGTTTCAATATGTATATTATATTTATATGAATATAAGTGGTAAAATTGTTTTTTCATTCAAATTTAAAGATATATAAATCATATAATTTAAACATTATTCATCAATCTTAAATAACGTGCTATTTGACTTATAATAGCACACGTGTCATCTATAGCACATAATAACTGTCATTTCACTATTTGACTTATAATAGCGCACATGTCATCTACAGCACAAAATAACGTGTTATTTTGTCAAAACGCAAAATGGTGTGTAGCGTAAAATAGCACGCCTAAAATAGCGTGCTATTTTTTGATAAGTGCATGAGTGATACTTTATCAAATCAGAGCACTCTTAAATATGTATAGTGAATAAAGTCCAAAACTGGCTCAAAACAGTGACACTTTATTTTTCTTTTAGGTATCATAGCGAATAAAGCTCAAAACTGGCTTAAAATATATTTTTGAACTAGATCCATAGCAAGAGAAGGAATAGGCTTGAACATGAAAGACTACAAAGCCTTGTCTTTATCAAATACAATCATACTTGAAAAATCAATTCAAGCGGACGGATGTGGTGGATGCTATTTCTTTAGAAGATATATGATGATCGGTTTCTTGAAAGAAGATAATTTTGACGTAGAAGATGAGTGGGTTTTAAAGAATGATACACTGACTTGGGTAACGTATCACAGATGTCGAAAGCTGGAAAAATGGTACACAAGACTAGATAACACCAAATTAAGTTGAAATGAAAAGGAAAGGCTTTAGCTTGCACTTCAAAGTTTATGTATGCTAATGATGAAGAAGATGCTAACTTCAAAGGTGATTTGGAGGAAGACAACGTAGATTATGACTAGAAAGAAAAAGAAGAAATGGAGGATGATTTGGATAATGATGATAGTTACGATTTGGATGACATTAGTGATTAGGCTTTGAAACTTAGGAGTATAATATAATTTCTAATTTTTGTTATCGTTGTGACGCCCCACCTCTATACCCACGCTAGCCAAGAACACTACGGTGTAATGCTGTCAACTAGCACGGAGAATAAAGCTATTGAGGAGCGACCATCCGTGTAATTGCTTTGTGCGAGCATCGATATGTCAGATAGTATAACATGCAATACTTTATCAAGAGGAAACCCGACATACCGACACAAACTCAAGACTACTACACAGTGGCTATAATATCTTTGGAAACAAATACAGAAATAAACATAACATAAATCAGTCACAGATAATTCATATCACAAAGGCGGAAGAAGATATGAATATATAATTAACACATGGAAGTGTATATCAGAGTAGTGGTCAAAAAGATCCACAATAATACAAAAGAATAGCAACACGTGCTATACAAAAGAATACAACAATGAGTCTATATCTCAAGTGTATATAACAAAATAAACTACTAATCTAAGTAGTTTGCCAAAAGTCAGAGTAATGAATCCCTAGAGAGAAGTCAAGCAGAAGCACCTGTAACATCTCGGTCTGACCCAAGTATTATTTAATAAGAAAATAATAAACGGATCAGTCTAACTATAAATATCAGATGAAACGATATAGAATAAGAGATATGACTAAACGCATAATAATCACAATGCCAAGCTGTGATATATATAAGTAATTGAAAATCAACAAGAGATTAATCAATATCACCAATCTACACAAGAATCAAGGGAAATGTCATACTCCTTATTTCGTTCACCAAACCATAAATATTGACGATTATATCAATGTCAATCATAAAAGACAATGACACACAAATTCACCAATGCACAAATATTGATAAAACTTATCAATGGAAATCACGAAAATTGGTGAAGCACAAATTCTAGAAATCATCTCAAGAAATACAGTAAATGACACACAAATTCACCTATGCACAAAAATTGATAAATCATATCAATAGAAATCACAAAAATAGGTGAAGAAGGAAATTCCAGAATTCGACACACGAAATCCAGAAATCACACAAAATAGGGGAGAAGGCCTATCACACGAACGGGAGCATGAAAACTCACCAACATATGTATCACACGAACGAGACGCTATCTCATGGTAGCTAGCCATTATTTTTTGACACACGAACGGCCCGAAGACCATGGGGCGCTACCCCATCAATTTGAGTTCAAACTCCACAAAACGGGGTTTAGTCTCCCTCGCAGACAAAGAGACATCACACATTGCTAGTCTAAATCACAAAAAAAAATGATCGTCATGATCATTAAGAAGTGTCAATTACAGTAAGCTAGTAAATATATGAGCTTAGCTTCATGTCCCATAACCACTAGCTTAACTTAAATATTTACGAACAAATTGTAGATCTCCACTAGAAAATTGTCACAAGAGTTTCAATCGAACGAGTCCAAGAATTTACCGACGAAGTAAATACAAGCGTTTCATACCACTTGTTTTACTAAGTCATTTAATTAGATTTCTCATACGAGTGAGGTAAAGGTTTGTATATATTAATAGATTGGTAAATGGTTTAAGAAACGAGCTTTGTACTAAATTAGAGTTGAAATCATTTGAAGAAAGAGTTTTGATATTTACTACTAGTATAGAAAACTTTTATATTTTTAAAGTGACAAATCACAAAGAAGATTGTAGGAACAATCAATCACTAAAATTCACATACGAAGATGTGAATAAAAATCCAATGAAACCGATAAAGAATCCATCAAAATGGATATTCAAAAATCCCTAAAAAGGAGTCATCAAAGTCATAACAAATGATAACAACACATAGGAAACAACACGAATCGATTAAAGTTGGAAATTCAAACAACTAGGCGAAATAGGCAAAAATGCACCAGGTCGGTCGGCCGACTACAGAGCTCGGTCGACCGGACCCTGTTCTCAAAATTCCTCGGGAAGCAGGTCGGCCGGCCGAACACTGTACTCGGTCGACCGAACCTTAAACAGAGAAGTGCTTATGCACTTGGCAGCAGGTCGGTGGGCCGGCAGCAGGGCTTGGTCGACCGGACCTGTTGCCAGTCCCTTCCCAGTCCATCCAATTGAGGTCCAACCTCGACCAAATTGCATTCTCTCGAGCAAAGGCACTAAGGGATTATGCCAATCAACTACCCGGCCCTATATGCTCCTCGATGCATCACCAAAAACATGTTCAAACATCAAAGTTAGGATTTTTAACGAATTGAACTCAAAACCCCAAAAATTGGAATATTCTCTAAATCAATCCAAACCAAAAGAAAATGCACACGAATAAGTGTTAGGAATTCATACCTAACAATCGAAGATAAATATAAGCATAGATGTGAGATAAAAATCTCACCTTTGAACCCAAGAAATTGAAGAAGAAGCTTGAAAGCAAAGGAGAATCAACCACTCTTCAAATTCAACTCAAGAAGCTTCAATCTAAGCTTAAAAGAGAAACATGTCCTAAATTAAGTTTAGAAAATTTCTGAAATCAAAGAGAGAATGAGTTGGAGAAGAAGAAGAAAGAGCTTACCAATGGGTTCACTTGAGTTTGGAGCAAGAAGAGGGATTTTCTAATGGAAACTAGGGCTTAGGATTTCCTAATTCATTTTCTCTTCCCCCATTTTTGACGAGGCTAGAATGTCTTAGGAAATTACGAAGTAATGAAGAGGAGAGGAGATTGGAACTGAGCTAGTAAGTGGGGTTATTGGGCTCAGCCCAAACCAAAGCCCTAAGCAAAAAGTAGCAAAATTCAATTTTCTCCAAACATATCAAAGCTTATACTCGAAAAGGTCGCAAACGGCATTTTAAACTCAATGCGAGTGGTCCCGAGTCCTAATTCGACCGTATGCAAAAAGTAGCTTTTCGGACTAAATTTCGAGTATCGATAAAATATTTAAAGATAAAATCGACAAATATGCGGGTTGTTACAGACTCCCCTCCTTAAAGAAATTGCGTCCTAGCAATATTTAAGAAGAAGACATATAGTAACAACCATAAAAGCATATTTAACACAAAAGAAGTTTGAAATAAGAAGTTCACCTCAAAGAGCACGAGAAAGTAAGTCCGGATGTGTTCGCTCGATGAACTCTCTAGACTCCCAAGAACAATCCTTAGGATTTGAAGACCATTGAACTTTCACCAGCGGAACATCTTTATTTCGAAGACGTTTGACTTCCGAAGCAATAGTACGAACATGATGCTGCTCATAAGTTAAATTCGGTGAAACTTCAATTTCTTCCACAACACCGGGCTCAAGAATAGAATCGGAATCTCGAAGACACTTCAGAAGTTGAGAAACGTGAAACACGTCATGGATAGCTGAAAATTGAGCCGGTAATAAAAGGCGATAAGACATGAAACCAATACGTTCAGTGGTAGGAAATGACCCAATATATCGAGGCACTAATTTTCTCGATCGACTGAAACGTACAACACCCTTCATAGGTGAAACATGAATGAACACTGGATCTCCCACAGAAAATTCTAACTTCCTTCTTCGGTTATCGGCATAGGATTTTTGTCTACTCTGGGCCTCTTTCATCCTATGTCGAATAAGTTCAATCTTTTCTGTGGAATCACGAATAAAATCTGGACCTAAAACCAGCTTCTCACCAGCCTCTAGCCAACAAGGAGATCGGCATGGCCTTCCATAGAGTGCCTCGAAAGGTGCCATACCAATACTAGATTGGAAGCTATTATTATAGGAAAATTCAACAAGTGAAATATGATCTTCCCAACTTCCACCAAAATCAAGCACACAAGAACGAAGAAGATCTTCAAGAGTTTGATTCACACGCTCAGTTTGTCCATCGGACTGGGGATGATAAGCGGTGCTAAAATTAACCTTCGTTCCCAAAGCTTTTTGATGACTCTTCCAAAATCCACTAGTAAACAATGGATCACGGTCGCTAATAATAGAAGTATGAACTCTATGTAATTTAACAATCTCTTTGATAAAGAGTTTGGCCAAAAGAGGAACGGTTCGATTGGACCGAACAGGAATAAAATAGGCGGATTTAGTAAGCCTATCAACGATCACCCATAAACTATCATGACCCGAACGAGAACGGGGAAGGCCGTCTATAAAATCCATGGAAATTTGGTCCCACTTCCAAATTGGAATTTTTAAAGGTTGCAATAACCCACCAGGCCTTTGATGTTCGGCCTTGACAAGCTGGCAAGTCATGCAACATTTAACAAAGTTAGCAATATCAGATTTCATTCCCTCCCAATAATAAAGTCGTCTCATATCAGCGTACATTTTACTACTACTGGGATGAATGGTGAATTTAGAACGATGAGAATCTTCTAAAATATCTTTACGAAGATCACCAATATTTGATACGATAAGTCTACCAAATTTTCGAATGCCGCCACGAGAATCAATGTCAAAGTCTTTCAAACTTTCAATATCAATTTTATCCTTAATATTTTGGCCAAGAAGAGCCAATTCAGGATCTAGCCTTTGAGCTTCAAGAATGCGGTCTAAAAGAGAAGGATGAGCCTCAAGGCTACATAAAATAAGAGATGAACATAAATCGGAAATACGGTCTCGAATTTCACAAGTGGATAAAATCTCAAGATCGTTCCATTCGGATATCATCATAGAAACAACAGCTTGTTGTTTACGGCTAAGGGCATCGGCGACACGATTACCCTTACCGGGAGTATAAAGAATATCAAGATCATATGGTGCAAGAAATTCGAGCCAACACTGTTGACGCAAATTAATTCCTTTTGAGAGAATAAATACTTCAAGGATTTATGATCGGTATAAAGAACAAATTTCTCACCTAAAAGATAATGACGCCAAATACGAAGGGCGAAAACAATAGCCGCGAGCTCTAAATCATGAGTGGCATACCTAGTCTCAGCAGGCTTCAATTGCCTAGAAGCATAAGCAATAACACGTTCTCTTTGCATAAGAACGGCACCCAAACCAACGCGACTAGCATCGGTATAAACAATGAAATCTTGATTCCCCTCGGGAATAACAAGAATAGGAGCATCTGAAAGGAGTTCTTTTAGTTTCTGAAAAGAAGTTTCACATTTGTCCGACCAAATGTATTTAATACCTTTCTTCGTTAAGCTAGTGAGAGGCACGACAATCTTAGAAAAGTCTTTAATAAAACGACGGTAATAGCCTGCCAATCCGAGAAAACTACGAATCTCTGTCACATTCTCCGGTCTCTTCCAATCTTGAATCGCTTCAATCTTTGAAGGATCCACGGAAATTCCGGATTCGGATATAGTATGACCTAGAAACTTCACACTAGATTGCCAAAAATGGCATTTAGAAAATTTGGCTTTCAATTGATTACTCCTAAGAGTTTCCAACACAATCCGAAGATGTTTCTCATGCTCCTCCTTGGTTTTAGAATACACAAGAATATCATCAATAAAGATGAGAACAAACCGGTCGAGAAAACCTTTGAAAACTCGATTCATAAGGTCAACGAAATAAGCCGGAGCATTCGTTAGACCAAATGGCATAACAAGCCATTCAAAAGATCCATAACGAGTACGGAACGATGTCAAAGGAATGCTATCCTCTGTAATACGAAGCTGATGAAATCCAGTAGCTAAGTCTAATTGTGAAAAGACTCTAGCACCAGTAAGTTGATCGAATAGATCATCAATCCGAGGTAAAGGGTATTTATTTTTGATAGTAAGATCATTAAGCTTGCGGTAGTCAACGCAAAGCCTAAGTGTTCCATCGGATTTTTTCATAAAAATAGCCGAAGCTTCCCAAGGCGAGGAACTAGAGCGAATAAATTGCTTCATCTCCAATTCGGATAATTGTTTACGCATCTCTTCGTTTTCTTTATTGGACATACGATAAGGAGGGCGAGTGATAGGTTGAGCTCCATGAATGAGATTAATTCTGAACTCAATTGCTCGCTTAGGTGGTAATCCTAAAACGGGCTCAAATATGTTGGAAAATTCACGAACGATGTGAATAAGAGAAATAATATCACCCTCATCATCATCATCGTCATCACGAAGATTTAAAGAATATAAAGATGCAACCAAGCTGGAATCCGAATCTTTAAGATTAATAGAAATCTGCTTAACAGACTGAAGATGTCAAAGATGAATAGTCCGCTTAGGACATAGGATATGAGCTTCATAACGGTTAAGCCAATCCATTCCCAAAGAATAACGCATAACATGCAAATCGGTTAGGAAAGAAAAACCACACAAAATAATCTCGACATCTTTACACAATAAACTGATTGTTGCGGATCCACCAACCGGATTCGCAATTTTCAAAGAAGTCATTAAACACAAAACATCCAAAGAAAAAGTATCAACAAGTTCTTTTGATATAAAAGAATGTGACGCACCCGTATCAAAAAGAACTCGAATAGGATGATCACGAAATAAAATAATTCCATTCAGAATAGAATGAGAAATACCTTGGCCACGAGATGTGTTGCCAGGGGCTTGAGCAACATTAAGCTTTCCCTCCTTCCTATTTTGAAGTTTGGGACATACATGCATAAAATGGTCCGGGCTCTTGCAATAGCGACAAGTACGAGGCTTTGAACCCTTGTTCGCAAAATGGTCTCTGGAACCACAGTTAAAGCATTTCCCTTCAGTAGAGGAAAATGTCTTTGCAGCAGGAGTTGCTTGCCTCCCTTTCTTATTGGGATAGGGGCCTTTGAATTTGTTTGGCCTCTTCTTGTTGTTGAAGTTTGGTTTGGAACCCACCACTTCAACATCATTCTCCCTATCCGCCTCTTCAAGACGAAGAGCGATATCAATGAGTTGGTCGAAAGAAACTTCTAATTTTAGGAGTAATGGCTTCTTGAGATTTTTGTTTAAGCCATAGACGAACCTCTGGTTCTTCTTTAAAGGGGTGTTGATGTATTCAACCCCGTATTTAGAAAGCGACTCGAAGGAGGCGACATAATCAGTCACGGAGGACTCACCTTGAACAAGGTCTATAAATCGTCGAGCCAATGTCACTTTCTCTGCTTCTGGTACAAATTTCAACTCGAAGCGTTCCCGGAATTGCTCCCAGGTGAGATCCGCTTCATTAATATCAGAAATAAGAAGCTCGTACCAGTCCAATGCTCTTTCTCGGAGCATACTAGAGGCCACCTGAACGCGGTGAAGGTCAACAAGATTCATGCGAGAAAAGATTCGATCGCATGACCTTAGCGAAGCATGTACTTCAATAATAGTTTCGGAACCTTTGAATGACTCCCCACCCAAATTAGTGTAATCGCTGCACAAGCGTGCAAATCCCGACTTTGGGTGAGTAGGTTTCGGGTTAGCTCCAGCTGCTTGAGCATTTGTCATTAAATCAAGAAGCTGTTGAGCAGTCATAAATACTCCATCTTGGGGAGTAGCAGTAGATTGACCGGCACTGGGACGGCCTGGTCTAACCATTTCTCTTCTTTAAGAAAGAAAGAAAGAAGAGGAAAAAGTTATTCTCAAAATAAATATCAAGCAATCTTGATAGATAAAACAAGAAATCATAAGGAAAATAGGATGAATCGGTACGAAGACTCGAATAAAATCCTAAAGCACGACTCCTAAGATGGACCTAGTACGATGATCCTTGTTATAATATTCCATATTGTCCGAAGTTTGGCTCTGATACCAAGCTGTGACGTCCCACCTCTATACCCACGCTAACCAAGAACACTACGGTGTAATGATGTCAACTAGCACGGAGAATAAGGCTGTTGAGGAGCGACCATCCGTGTAATTGCTTTGTGCGAGCATCGATATGTCAGATAGTATAACATGCAATACTTTATCAAGAGGAAATCCGACATACCGACACAAACTCAAGACTACTACACAGTGGCTATAATATCTTCGGAAACAAATACAGAAATAAGCATAACATAAATCAGTCACAGATAATTCATATCACAAAGGCGGAAGAAGATATGAATATATAATTAACACATGGAAGTGTATATCAGAGTAGTGGTCAAAAAGATCCACAATAATACAAAAGAATAGCAACACGTGCTATACAAAAGAATACAACAATGAGTCTATATCTCAAGTGTATATAACAAAATAAACTACTAATCTAAGTAGTTTGCCAAAAGCCAGAGTAATGAATCCCTGAGGAGAAGTCAAGCAGAAGCACCTGTAACATCTCGGTCTGACCCAAGTATTATTTAATAAGAAAATAATAAACGGATCAGTCTAACTATAAATATCAGATGAAACGATATAGAATAAGAGATATGACTAAACGCATAACAATCACAATGCCAAGCTGTGATATATATAAGTAATTGAAAATCAACAAGAGATTAATCAATATCACCAATCTACACAAGAATCAAAGGAAATGTCATACTCCTTATTTCGTTCACCAAACCATAAATATTGACGATTATATCAATGTCAATCACAAAAGTCAATGACACACAAATTCACCAATGCACAAATATTGATAAAACTTATCAATGGAAGTCACGAAAATTGGTGAAGCACAAATTCTAGAAATCATCTCAAGAAATCCAGTAAATGACACACAAATTCACCTACGCACAAAAATTGATAAATCATATCAATAGAAATCACAAAAATAGGCGAAGAAGGAAATTCCAGAATTCGACATACGAAATCCAGAAATCACACAAAATAGGGGGGAAGGCCTATCACATGAACGGGAGCATGAAAACTCACCAACATATGTATCACACGAACGAGACGCTATCTCATGGTAGCTAGCCATTAATTTTTGACACACGAACGGCCCGAAGACCATGGGGCGCTACCCCATCAATTTGAGTTGAAACTCCACAAAACAGGGTTTAGTCTCCCTCGCAGACAAAGAGACATCACACATTGCTAGTCTAAATCACAAAAAAAAATGATCGTCATGATCATTAAGAAGTGTCAATTACAGTAAGCTAGTAAATGTATGAGCTTAGCTTCATGTCCCATAACCACTAGCTTAACTTAAATATTTACGAACAAATTGTAGATCTCCACTAGAAAATTGTCACAAGAGTTTCAATCGAACGAGTCCAAGAATTTACCGACGAAGTAAACGTAAGCGTTTTATACCACTTGTTTTACTAAGTCGTTTAATTAGATTTCTCATACGAGTGAGGTAACGGTTTGTATATACTAATAAATTGGTAAACGGTTTAAGAAACGAGCTTTGTACTAAATTAGAGTTGAAATCATTTGAAGAAAGAGTTTTGATATTTACTACTAGTATAGAAAACCTTTATATTTTTAAAGTGACAAATCACAAAGAAGATTGTAGGAACAATCAATCACTAAAATTCACATACGAAGATGTGAATAAAAATCCAACGAAACAGATAAAGAATCCATCAAAATGGATATTCAAAAATCCCTAAAAAGGAGTCATCAAAGTCATAACAAATGATAACAACACATAGGAAACAATACGAATCGATTAAAGTTGGAAATTCAAACAACTAGGCGAAATAGGCAAAAATGCACCAGGTCGGTCGGCCGACTACAGAGCTCGGTCGACTGGACCCTGTTCTCAAAATTCCTTGGGAAGCAGGTCGGTCGGCCGAACCCTGTACTCAGTCGACCGAACCTTAAACAGAGAAGTGCTTATGCACTTGGCAGCAGGTCGGTCGGCCGGCAGCAGGGCTCGGTCGACCGGACCTGTTGCCAGTCCCTTCCCAGTCTATCCAATTGAGGTCCAACCTCGACCAAATTGCATTCTCTCGAGCAACGGCACTAAGGGATTATGCCAATCAACTACCCGGCCCTATATGCTCCTCGATGCATCACCAAAAACATGTTCAAACATCAAAGTTAGGATTTTTAACGAATTGAACTCAAAACCCCAAAAATTGGAATATTCTCCAAATCAATCCAAACCAAAAGCAAATGCACACGAATAAGTGTTAGGAATTCATACCTAACATTCCAAGATAAATATAAGCATAGATGTGAGATAAAAATCTCACCTTTGAACCCAAGAAATTGAAGAAGAAGCTTGAAAGCAAAGGAGAATCAACCACTCTTCAAATTCAACTCAAGAAGCTTCAATCTAAGCTTAAAAGAGAAACATTTCATAAATTAAGTTTAGAAAATTTCTGAAATCAAAGAGAGAATGAGTTGGAGAAGAAGAAGAAAGAGCTTACCAATGGGTTCACTTGAGTTTGGAGCAAGAAGAGGGATTTGCTAATGGAAATTAGGGCTTAGGATTTCCTAATTCATTTTCTCTTCCCCCATTTTTGACGAGGCTAGAATGTCTTAGGAAATTACGAAGTAATGAAGAGGAGAGGAGATTGGAACTGAGCTAGTAAGTGGGGTTATTGGGCTCAGCCCAAACCAAAGCCCTACGCAAAAAGTAGCAAAATTCAACTTTCTCCAAACATATCAAAGCTTACACTCAAAAAGGTCGCAAACGACATTTTAAACTCAATGGGAGTGGTCCCGAGTCCTAATTCGACCGTATGCAAAAAGTAGCTTTTCGGACTAAATTTCGAGTATCGATAAAATATTTAAAGATAAAATCGACAAATATGCGGGTTGTTACAATCGTAGACTTGAATCATGTTTGACTTAGTTTATTTAAATGTTATCATTGTAGAATTTATGATATATTATTTTCGCTTAATCTTCATATTTTCAATTCGTGTCTTTTTCTATTTATGTTTTTTTGTTAGTTCCTGTCAATAGGAAATCATATGTATTTTATGCAAAATCGTATTTCCCATACATTTTTTGTAGAATTTTATCTCATCGTAAATTCGCAACTCACAAATATAAGAATAAATTTCAGATTCTTTAGGACACAAATATGTTATATTTATCAAATATTTTGAATGCACGGTATGATATCAACTTTTTATAACAATTGCATTTTACCTCAATTTTTTTAATACATGCATGAAGTATGATGGTATTTGTATTTGGAGCGTTGAACGGTTTGGATACATAAAATGTACAAAAAATAATATAAATTTACGAATAGGCATAATATATTTGATTAATTGTAAAAATAAAATCAAACAAAATGGCGTGCGCTATATGCATAGCGCAATCCTTGTGCTATTTTGCGCTATTCTATATTGACTACCTTGGTTACACCTCATTTTTGCTGCACCTCAAATAAAATAACTTGTGCTATAACGCATAGCGCAATCCTTGTGCTATTTTGCGCTATTCTCTAATGACCACCTTGGCTACTCTTCATTTTTGCTGCACCTCATATCCTCTTGATTTCAACCACATGTGCCAATTTAAATAATAGAATGAAGTGGCAAGAAAAAGAAACTATGATTATTTAGATTAGAACATGTTGAAATCAGGAGGATTTGAGGTGTACTAAAAATGAGATGTAGCCGATACTTGTCTATATATATGTTGATGTGTGTGTGTTTGTATTAGGAGGGATTTTTTCAATTCAACTATATGTAAGTGTCAAGGCACGCGCTTTGCGCGCGAATTATTTTTCTTATTAATTGTATATATACATATATTTGAATCAGTTAAAAAATAATTTTTTATTTTCAAGTGACATTAATATTTGTAAAGTATTCTGAATTTATAAAGAAAGCTTAATTTTAGTTCCTATTTTTAAAAGTTTTTTGAATTTGTAAAGCATGTTTAATTGTTAAATTCTATTTTAAGGCATTTGAATTTGTAAAAGAAGTTTAATATTAAATCATATTTTTAAGTGATAAGATTTGATAATATGTAGAGAGACGTTTTTGATAGTTTACGTTGATACAAAAAAGTGACCAAAATTATTGCAACTATTATTGAAGATATATATCACATTCACATATATTAATTTATGTACATAAACAATAAGGACAAAATTATTTTGTAAATCAATTATAATCATTTATCTCAAAAATTTATGATACATTACATCACAAAATTTTGTATTTAACTTAAAATAACCATGCATGAATATTTCTACAATTTTTTACAAAGTTTTACGCGATTCTTTCCTATTTGTATCTTTGAATCCATATATTTAAGCTGATTGCGTAATCTTAAATTTAACATATGTAGAAAAATTCAATTGAATAATATTTGTAATTCGTCCAAAATCATTAAAATGTCAATTTCAACATTTATACCATATTCATACTAACAAACACAATAATTTTTTTTATACCGGTGTAAAGATATGTAAGCTACATGACATAAATTATACATAAACAATAATATCTTTAATTTATAATTCATTTATTTCATTGAATTTATCGTATGTTGCATAACAAAGTTTCAATTTTAACATTAATAGTATGAATATTATGTTTTAAAAGTAGCCCGTATGCAGCACACCGGTTTCACACTGGTATGTATGAATAATTGCAAACCAGTGGGGACAACTTTAGTTTGATTGAGATATGTTTGGTTGAATAGTTTGGAACTTGTCCTTTTATGTTGTAAAATTATGGTCATAGTTTAGTTTAGCGGTTGTTTGCTTGACAACTTGTATAAGGTCCGGCTTACCTTCGAGTGTTTTGTGTTTTACTTTACGCTCGGGTCAGACTGAGAGATACAACATTTGAGACTCACCTTCGAAGTTGGAGCTCTGCTTGAAGATCCAGCTATCTATCCCTTTAGTCATCCAGTTGATTGGTTCAGAGAAGCCATCTGTTGCATTGGAGACTTCATGGCATTTGAACAATTCGGTTGTATTTTATTTCTAACTCTGAGGTATATAGTAGCTTCATGAACTACTATTCTTTATCTATTCCGCTGCATTGTATTACTCTGTGTAAGTGATCTATGATTGATTTATTTACTGTATATTTTAAGTTTTGCCAAATTTTATTAACAATTTGGTATTTTGAATTATTCAAGTCGGACATGTACGGTTTTATTGTCGATTTGAATGGTCCAAAATAGCGGGTTGTTATACCCCAAGTAACGGTGATCGAACCCCAAAATCGAACCACCACGCCGCCTAGCCTTGGTTGTCGTCGCCGAGTACCCCACGTCCTCCGCCTCAAACTTCTCTGAAACCCTAAATCACCGCTACCTAGAACGAGCACGAAACCCTAACCCCAAAATCACGAGCCTCCTAGAATTCACGCGACATCCCACCCTCAACACGAAACCAACCATGGCCTTGCTCGCGAATACTCCTCGCGCGAGCGGCCGTGAAGCTTGGTTTAAATCGAATGGATTTTGAATTGAACAAGGAAAGATTCGGTGCTGATGATTCTTTATTTTTTATTTTTTTCTCCGAAGTGAAATCATATGAAAGGAAAAGGGTTCAGTTAATTGTTTTCGATTTGAGGAATACAGCTTCGGCCATTAATTATTGTTTCGATACAATTTCAACATGTTTATATATCGTTTGCTCACATAATAACTTCAATTAATACGAAATTCGAAATCCGATAATAATTCAATATTACGGATCCAATGGAACTGGTTTCGTCAAATTCCGAGACTGCGCCTCAAAAGGCTAATTTTAAATTCGATTTAAACTATTCAATTTTAAAACTGAACAAATCAGTGTTAAATTTTGATGTTAAAACTTTTATTATTCTCAACACTATCAATATAAATTTTATAAGCCTTCAAATTATTTTTAATAGGCTTAGAATTCCAGATTCAGTAATTTACCCAACTTCAAATTATTTAATTCAATAATTTAATTGTCAAATAAATTATGATATTCATAATTTAAGTTAATCATTAACCTTTAAATATTTAAAATCAATTAAATATTCCGATTACAAATGCTTAAAAATTCTGGGTCGTCACAGTAAATTAATCATTTATTTAAAAATGATTGAAAAAGAGTTATCGATGTTATTTGAAAGGTTTGATATTTTAAATCTACTTAAACATATTTTAAAAATAAACTATTATCCTTTAAAAATACTTATTTTTTATACATAGTTTTAAAAAGATTGAAATTTATTTATAAATCCTCTCAGATTGCGAACGAAGTTATTTAATGGATAGGATATTATAACGGGAAAATCTTATAACAAAATTCTCGAAACTTAAGGGAGGCTCTGAAATATTAGGGATAAGAAATTCGGGTGGAATCTGAAGCCGTAAAGAAGTTATAAACAGATAGAAGAGATTGTAAGTAGATATAATCAATTATGAAATGGAAAAAGGAATTAATGAAAATTTCGAAGATTTATGAGATAAGTCACAAAACATTCTCTTAAGTATAGACATTTGAAAGGATTTTTTGGGAAAATAAGTCTTATAATATTTTCCTAAGTATAGAAAATGGAAATTTGGGAATATTTCTAAGTGTTGAGATGTTTGGAAGTGTCCTGTTACAGATTTGAGTATTTGAAAATTTGTTTTCAAATGTTGGAAGGGATTGATATATCTTTTAAAGATATTTTAAAAATAAATATTTTAGG
This sequence comes from Allium cepa, assembly GCA_030765085.1. Classification (NCBI taxonomy): domain Eukaryota; kingdom Viridiplantae; phylum Streptophyta; class Magnoliopsida; order Asparagales; family Amaryllidaceae; genus Allium; species Allium cepa. Next base: position 863,432,249 of record CM060943.1, on the reverse strand, counting down.
AAAATTTACAATAAGAGCTAGTGACTGCTTATGGATGTTTTATTGATAGTTAAATAACGACTATCAATATTGGCCAATCTTGTTAATCGTTTCAAAGAGACCTAGGTCGGATTTAATTATCCGAAAACCACTTCGATCCAGTTTGAATGTAATGAATGAATACTATGAGGATGATACGGGTCTTTGCAAAAGCTTATGTTACTTTCATTAATGTATCCATGCCATTTCTAGAGTGCAATGGAATAGATTCTCTATTTTTGCCTCTCAAAAGAAAATTTAACTTTAATCTTTCAAATAACCCATCTTCCATATTCTACATGTAAATAAAATCAATACTATAACAGTTATCCCCAAAACTATCCTACGGTCTATAAAGCACATACTTCTGTATAATAGATAATGTTTAGGGTATAGAACATAAATCAGAAAACAGCTATTGCACGCCATAACAATAATAGGTATACAATCAATACCGATAAGGCACATCCTTATATAAGTAAAAATTTCCATAAAGATCTCCTCGATCAAGCCGAATCCAACTTCCTGCATAAAAATAAGAGATATCATTCCGTGAGTCGTATATCTCTTGATAAAATATACTATAAGCAAGCTATAGCTGGTCAATGCCGAAACGCTAACTGAATACATCATCTCCCGCTAGGAACATCGATAACATCTCTAGATTTGGAGTTGATGTCCCTATTTTGGCTAGCTAACCCTTCACGGCTATATACCCTATCTTTGGTTCTAGTCATTTATTGATGTCGATGCTACGTTCAGCATCTCTCGCACGAGTCTTTATCACTTGAGCAAATCATGAATCCCCACATGGATTTCATTATCTCGAACAGATCATGAATACCAACATGGATTCGAGCGTCTCGAACAAATCCCGAATCCCCACATATATTCTCGCATAAGTCCTTCGACGAATGTTAACGATATCTGCTGAAATACTTATCAAGATAGACAGTCCCACATGATAGCATCGCTTGAAATGTAAACACTGACTTGTCCCTTGATTTTATATACACTTTTCTACCCCCTCTATCTTCAGATCATAGTCGAAAGCCACGGTGTTGCCTTCTACTTAAGTTATAAATCAATAAGAAATAAGGAGACTATGATGCTCCATGTGGAAGAACTGCTTGCCAATGCACTGAATGTAGGCTTGATCTTCTTTCGTGAAAGGCTAACCTCAGAATAATTTTATATTTGATATAATTATATGTATTATATTCTCATAAGCATGTTTATCATCATCATTACACATAAATATATTTCAACTATTTTTTAAATAAATAAAAAAAATTGAAATTTATTTAACTATATGTATGTTTTAAAACATACATATTTAAAACATATAAATATTTAAATATATTAATCTAAGAATTATGTATGTATGTGTGTGCGTGTACTATAGTCATGTTTATTTTCGGTAATCATAAGAAAAAACTAATTTTTAATATTTATACATTTGTGCGTGTGTGTGTATACACACATATAATTAAAATAAATTTATTCTATGTTACATATATATAAAAAAATATTATTAAAATTTATTTGCTAACGCAAATAAAAATACATTTTATATATACACCCATATCTTTAATATTAAATATATCATTAAATAACTTTTTGGTAGCAAATTAAAAAAATTCATATCTAATGCATTTAAAATTATATACATATTATTTAATTATTTTACTAAGTCAATTATTTGAATTTGAAAATTTTTAACTTGTTCAAAATCTTATTTTTTCTTTTGGATTGAAAATTATTTTATTAATATTTTTTCAATTGAGTTGTGTTATTTAAAAAAAATTAATTATTGGTTTGAATAAGTTAACATTTTAAAATATGAATTTTGTATTTATTTATAATCGTGATCGAAAACAAATTTTGAATGTGTATATTTATATAATTAATTATAATACTTACTTAATAATTTTACAACAAATAAGGTTATATTTTATGTATACGAGTATTTAGGCATGCCCGTTGGACCTGTGCAAATTTATTTTTAAGAAAACTACTTGTTTTCCTGTGATGTTATATATGCAACCTCATATCGTATATGTTTAAAATTGCACACAAAATATTTTATCAATTTACATATACTTTATTTTCAAAGATCTCTTGGAGGCTAAAGCTGAAAACATACATAAATCATGTTATATCTTAAACTCCTTAAATGTTTCTATTTAAAAATAACTAAATATAAAATTATTTACTAATATTATATTTATGATTTTGAGGATATTTGGTCAAAGATGTAATACTATTTTTAATGGTCTTTCCATTTTATAGATAGGATGAAGGATGTTAGTTTTAATGTTCTTTTAACAAAAATCTTTGGGTCAAGTATTCTATAATTTTCCTTTTATTTATTTCATGTGCAATATGTCTCTTAATTTTTTAAGAAGAGGTAAAATCAAATCGGATTGGTAGTAATTAAGCAGTTAAAAAAATAACTCCACATTTTTGCAAGCTACTTTATGCTTTACAAATTTTTTTGCACTTTCCAAATAATTCTTAAAAAATTGTGTAAAATGGGATATAAATTTGCACTTCCCAAATACTTCTTCGAAAGTTGTATAAAATAGGATACTATTAAAAAAATAACGAAGTCATTTAATAAAAGACATATTTAAATAACTATACATCCTAGCGAACAGCTTAAATCTATTTGTAATTCTAACTCAGTCTTTCTAAAAAGTGAGACTTAATCTTTCTAAAAAGTGCAAGTTAGATTGCACTTTGTATTTCAAAAATTGTGATCTCATATAAATATTCATTTACACATCGCCTTCTTACGGCTACATAAAAACACGTACTTGCAAGGCTTTCACAAATGAATTGAAACCATAAAAGACTTAGTTATAGATTTTAAAATGAAGCATATACCAAAGATTTATTTAGAAATGAAACGTGATATTTGATTTGATTATATGCCTTGGATTAAAAGATAACTTAGGTCAGTACTTTGAACTGAAACACATACTAATCCGAACTCATCATTAGACATATTTTAACTTGCAGATCTGCTATGGTTGATTTCTTCAGCAAGAAAATATTATCCAAATTTGGTTAACGTACATGTAGAAAATATTGTACAGATAAGTACTATTAAAAAAATAACTAATATGAGTACAATCTTAAAGGAATTATTTCTTGAGCTCCTGCAAAGGTATTCTTATCCGTGTAAGTAGCAGCCTTATTAAAAGCTAATAAAGCACTTTTTTTTTAAATTCCAACTCCAGTACAATATAGTTGTAAGAGCCTAGAATCATTAGTTTGCTAGTAATCAAATTGATTCCTTTTCACCAATTGTATAAAAAAGACTTAGCAACAAAAACAATAATAGATGTCATCATGGATTACATTAAAAACAGCGTTAATTTAATATTAAGTGTGTCATTGTTATACCTTTCTCCAGAGACAACTTATATGTACAACTTGGATAAATATCAATAGGTATCAATTTATAAAACATAGCAGGTACAAATGTATAAGGAATCACATGCCAAGCTAATAGAGCAAAGAACATGTAAAGTGAAAGTCAACATTGTCATTAGAAAATTAAAAAGATTTAGAATTTTTGTGTTTAGAATGAACATGCCACAAATGTCAAAGAATCATTGAAGAATAATTCAATCAGGCGAAACATTTACTCTATTTTACAAAAAAAAGGAAAAACCATCTACTTCAGAGTTCAATGACTTGCGTGTGACGGATATTTTTATACAATAAAGCATATTAGCCTGGTGTATGAGGAATTTGTACAAATGATTTTTGTTTGTATGGTATAGGTAAATAATCCGTAAAAGCATCACATGTTTAAGATGTATAATCAGTACATTAAACATCTAAAGAACAAAACTGATGCAAAGTAATTAGTATTGAGAAAAGGGGAAATATTGTTTAATTATATGAAATGATGTTATATGCTTTTACAACCAAGCATGCAATAAATAAAGACATGCTGAGATTTACATATTTAGCTTGATTTTAGTATAATCAAAATAAGTATGGTCTATTTATATGTGTATTTGAGGAGCATTAAACATTAGAAACATTCCATTTTTTGATGAATGGAAGATGTGAGACATATAGTAATATGATATATGTTTAATGTTAATTATTACATTAATATTAATTCTTACGATTGTTTTTTATAAAAACAATTTTTTTCAATATAATTGGTTTTCTTTGAAAGACAACAACCTTATTCCAAATGTTAGCAATTGCTATTTATGTATTTTCTTTTCAATTTTGTTAATTATTATCATGTCGGTTAAGTGTCAGACTTTGCCTATCAAAACTTATTAATCAAGTGGAAGGTGGATTTCATAATATGGATACTTTGAAATAATGATTTATTTCTATTTGTTTCAAGCTGACACCATGAATATTAGTATTTTCTATCAAGCAAGGTCTTATTGATATGGATAATACATGACTTATTGTAGCTTTCAATTTCCGATTTTGCATACCAAAACTAAAAAAATAAACATGGAGCCGTGTAGGAAAAGAATTCAAAGGCATTTTAACTACAGGTACAAATATCATATGGCTATAAACTGATATGCATTCATATGTCCTTGTTATATTATTCTAATAACAATATTTGATAAACACAATACCATAAATAAAATGTTTTTTAACATAAGAGATAGCTATGTAAGGTGCAACAACATTTAATAAATTAAAGTAATAATTGTTTTAATTAGTCCCATATCGTCGAAAATGCATTAATTGTTATTGTATATAATATAAGAAATGAGGAACTTCGTTGTTCATTTAAGAACATCTCAAAATGTTGGGTTGATGCAAAAAAAAAAAGCTTATCGCTACTCAAGTGCACTTTTAAAAAAATACTTTAACATTGCTTGACATGAGATAACATGAATCCATATAGATATGGAAAGGGTGGTTTAGGAATTTCAAAAAGATATGGTTGATTTCTATTCATGGAATTCTTATTATTAATAGTAATGATGAAGGTCAATATGAGACAAAATAAATGACCTTCTCCAAAGACAACTTATAGGGGATTCTTACTTCAAGGGCTTACTTGTGTAGGGTAATAAGTTTTAAGGATACTAATTCTGAAAATTAGCTTTAAGGACATTTTACAGAAAAAATATAAAAGAATTATCATTTTCAGTTATACAGAAATAATGATAAAAGGGTTTATCATTTTCCTATATAACTTAAAAAGATAATTGAATTTATCACTACGCTGTTAATTGTGCTTAAAACTAATTATTCAGAAGTGCTGTCCTTAAAACTTATTACCCTGCAAATAGAAGCCCTTCAACCTAATTTCCACCAACTTATACGTATAACTTGCTAAATATCAATAGTTATCAATTTATAAAACATAGTAGGTACAAATTTATAAGGAATCGCATGCAAATCTAATAGAACAAAGAACATGTAAAGTGAAAGTCAACATTGTCATTAGAAAATTAAAAAGATTTAGAATTTTTGTGTTTAGAATGAAACATGCCACAAACGTCAAAGAATCATTGAAGAATAATTCAATCAGGCAAAACATTTGCTCTATTTTACAAAAAAAGAGAAAACTGTCTACTTCGTAGTTTAGTGACTTGCATGTGATGGATAATTTTATACAATAAAACATATTAGTTTGGCATATGAGGAATTTGTACAAATGATTTTTGTTTGTATGGTATAGATAATTATTCTGTAAAAGCGTCACATGTTTAGGATGTATAATCAGTACAATAGACATCTAATGAACAAAACTGATGCATAGTAATTAGTATTGAGAAAAGGGGAAATATTGTTTAAATATATGGAATGATGTTATACGCTTTTACAACCAAGCATGCCAAAAAAAATAAAGACATGCTGAGATTTACATATTTAGCTTGATTTTGGTATAATCAAAATAAATATGGTCTATTTACAGGTGTATTTGAGGAGCATTAAACATTAGAAACATTCATTTTTTGATGAGCGGAAGATGTTAGACATATAGTAATATGATACTATGTTTAATGTTAATTATTATATTAATATTTATTCTTATGATTATTTTCTATAAAAACAGATTTTTTTTCAATATAATTGGTTTTCTTTGAAAGACAAAAACCTTATTCCAAATGTTAGCAATGGCTATTTATGTATTTTCTCTTCAATTTTGTTGATTATTATCATGTCGGTTAAGTGTCAGACGTTGCATATCAAAACTTATTAATCAATTGGAAGGTGGAATTCATAATTTGGATACTTTTAAATAAAGATTTATTTCTATTTGTTTCAAACTGACACCATGAATATTAGTATTTTCTATCATGTAAGGTTTTATTCATATGGATAATACATGACTTATTGTAGCTTTCACTTTTCGATTTTACATACCATAACTAAAAAATAAACATGGAGCCGTGTAGGAAAAGTATTCAAAGGTATTTTAACTGCAGGTACAAATATCATATGGCTATAAACTGATATGCATTTATATGTCCTTATTATATTATTCCAATAACAATATTTGATATACACAATACCATAAATAAAATGTTTTGTGAATGATTTTTTTATCATAAGAGATAGTTATGTAAGGTGCAACAACATTTAATAAATTAAAGTAGTAATTGTTTTAATTAGTCACACATCATCGGAAATGCATTAATTGTTAGTGTATATAATATAAGAGATAAGAAACTTGGTTGTTCATTTGAGAACATCTCAAAATGTTGGGTTGATAAAAAAAAGTTTATCGCTACTCAAATGTATTTTTTTTAAATACTTTAATATGGATTGGCATGACATAACATGAATCCATATAGATATGAAAATGGTAGTTTAGGAATTTTAAAAAGACACGGTTGATTTCTATTCATGGAATTCTCATTATTCATAGTAAAGATATATATAATTTATGCATGTATTTTTCACTATGGATTTATATATATATATATATATGTGTGTGTGTGTGTGTGTGTGTGTATGTATATGTACATACATACATACATACATATATATATTTCTTATTTATATTAAAAAATTATTTGTATGAGAAACTTAATGAGTGCAAAAATAGATTAAGGATAGAGGAATAAAATGTTAGAAAGTGGAATTAATAAGCATCAATTTGCATTAATTCGATAATGCCGTTATTATATCAATTTACTGCACCATCAAGCAAGTAACTGATATAATGTTATACAAGTATGAGAATAACCGCGTAGCAACATTAAGAGCAGCAACCATATAACGTTATACAATTATGTTTACAAACTGAAAAATATAAACATGTTATATGTATAATAGTCGCTATATTAACTTTCCAATAAAAACCTATTAGAGTATTTATAACCAATGTAAATATGCATAATCCTTAATTTGTCTAACATAGAAATATTCAAACATCATAACACAACCGGGGTTTGGACTAAAGGTCCCTATTCTCAAAGCCCATGCACAAAAAGTTCATACTCATGAACCTATGTAATTAGATCTCCTTTTTGTTATTTTTTTACCAAAATTCCTCTCTTAAAAAATTAGTTCATACCATAATTTGTTTGTATTGTTTATTTAAGTGCATTGCTCTGTTATTCTTAAAATAATATCACGATTGCATGTCATTTACGAGTATAAAATCAATAGATCGATAAATATATATTCTTTTTCCATGTTATTTTTTATTTTTAAATATGCATAAAGATTATGCTTCTTATAAAAAATGTTCAAAAATACATGTCAATCGTCATGTTATTATTACTTTACTCAATATGTTTAAAGATTAATTTCTGCATACAACACAGTTTATCAGCCAACAAATAGATACTAAACACTCTGATAAGGAAAGATCAACTCAAAAAGATGACATATATTCAAAAGCATTTTCAGCGAAAGATAGTATACATGTCCATAAAGCAACAAATGATGATAAAAAATTCCCCTTAAAAGATGATTATGAATGGGATGATTAAATTACTTCTGAAGTGGTAAGTGATATGTGACTCAATTTTTTCTAAATAATATAACTAAATTTTATTATCTTATCAATCTTCTCTTTCTGTTTCTGCAGGTAAAATTTATGGAGAAAAATGGATGGTGGTGCTTATGGATGGTCATGTATCATATACATTTTCGCTCTTTAGTAATCGATAACAAAAACAAATATTCAATCTTACAAAAAATTAGGTGTTCCAACTTAGAAGTGAAATTCAAACGATTGCATATAATTCCAGTGTAAAAATATAGCTACATATTTAAGAAAATCATTTCTTTTAAATATGTTGAACACATATAATTTGTAAAAAAAAATCAATTTATTCACGAAGCATGTGCTATTGTAACGCGTGCCGTAATATGTTTTAATTAATAAAATAAAATAAAAATAATAAAATTATCTTTTGTCAACAAAAGTACCAAATTTGATTTAATATAAACAAGTATTTATTTGTAGAAACATAAACCGCTACTAGAAATATTGTTAATAGTAACATAGACTACCGGACAAAAAAGAATAAGTCAGGAATCCCGATAAAGCGTGATGAAATGACGATCATTTTTTTTTCGTTCTAGTGTTTTCCAAGTAAATTGACAAAAATGTTGAGAAGACTATCGGTTTACTGGGCTCTTTCGTGACGTTTTTCGGAAGTAGTAAAGTTAAAGTGCAAATTGTTTTTTTCCATAGCGATGATGTCTTTGTAGCTAGTCTAACTATAGGCACGCCAACGTATATGCTGACGAATTTCGAACTGTGTGTAGAAAATTACAAATAAGATAAATTTGTTAGGAATTTTTATGGATTTTTCATTGAATTTCCATGAACCAATTAATTATTTTAAGATTGATAAAAATGGATGGTCTAGACAAGTGGAAAAAATATTGGAAAAACAATTAATTAACAATATTACAGTTGATGTTTTCAAAAATAGTTAAATTAATGTCTGCTAAATAAAATGACTATTTTGATTGTATTTATTCACCTTCACCAAAATAACTTAATTTTTTTAAGGGAAAACTATCATGAATTCTCCTAAAATCTTAAAATAACAAATATTAACTCTTATCTTTCTTATATGAAAATTATAGTATGAGATTTTCTCCAAGTCTGCAAACGATCGGATACAGATTCATATATTGTCATATTCATATCTGTTTCTGAAATCATTTTTGAATATCTAATATCCGTATCTGCGGATAAAGGTGGATATCAGATATTTATCGAGTATTCTTCAATCAGTTTAAGACTAATAAAAATATTTTTTTTTATCATAAATCCATTTGAGAACTGAAAATATAAAAAACAATAAATATGCCAAGAAAGATAATTTAAGCAGCAAATATTGATTTAAACATATTAAATTATTAGAAAATTATTGTCAAGGACAAAAATTTTCAGCATTTTAGCCTCAAGAACAGACCTTCTGTATTTTAGTCTGAAGGACAACGTTCTTTAGGTATCAGCTTTTAGTTATTGATAGCAGTTTTTAGGTATCGGTTTGAAGTTATCGGTAGCAGTTTTTAGGTATCATTTTTTTGTTCGGTAACACTTTTGAAAGAAAGTTTGTCCTTATGAATAATTTTGAAAAAATGTTTGTCCTTATGAATTATTTTTAGAAGAATATTTGTCCTTTTGGTTAAAATATTGAGGTCATGTCCTTGAGGCTAAAAATGTACAAATTTTTGTCCTTTAAATTAATTCCCTTTAAATTATTTAGCTAGATAAAATTGTAAATACAATTATTTTATGTACTAAAATACAAAAAAATAACAGATAATTTGAGCTCTGCCTAGCCTATCAATTTTTCCTTTTTTTTTTTTTATAAACAAAGAACAAGAAGGAAAGAGGGGGGAAAATTGACGGACGAACGCTTATTAACCGCTGATATGGTCATATTCGCCCAAACCCAGGTAGATTTTCACATTTTTTATTTTACTTCGCCCAAAACCCTTGTCATATCTATCGCCGCCTCTTCGTCATCCAGATCTTCGCCGCCTACTTCTTTATCGAGATCTTCGCCGCCCTCTTCTTGATCGGCTGCCGTCTTCTTCATCAACCACCTTCTTCTTCGTCGAGATCATATCTTTCTTTTTCAAGCGATGCGCCATAAGGATTTCTACGCGCACAGAAAGGAATCCACCCGCATAGAAGAACTTCTCTCTACACCACTTTTTGGTATGTTACTTATATTTACATTTCTTGTTTAATGATTGCTATTATTTGTTTTAGTTTCCATTTGTGTGCTTCAGATCCTTCTTCCTAAAATCGTTCTTTTTTAACTCTCAGAATCATACAGTAGCAATCTGTTTCGTACATTGTAATTGCGTATTATTAGTTATTTTGAAAATTTAGTGGTATTCAATATTAATCAACTCATTTTGATGGATGATAGATGTTAATCATGGTATATGGAAACATCCAAAAGAAGGATAAGGGGTTAATTATTCATAAAACTGAAGATAAACTTAAAATTTGAAATCTCAAACTTGGACTGATTAAATATTGAATGGTGATGAAAAATAGTTTAATTCTCAAGCGTAATTCGGATTCTTTAGCGTATCATAAAATTTCTACAATGTTGTTAAAATTAGAATGAACTGGTTTTGATAAAAGCATGACAAAAACTAGTTGCAGCTTGCAATACTAGAACAAAACAGAAGTATGTAATACTAGAACAAAACAGAAAGAAAGTCAACATGTGATAACTTAAGAAAAGATACCTAAAGGAAAAAAGTGAACAAATCAATTGGCGATACATCTCAATTAAAAAATGAACAAATTTAAACTATTCAAATACCACAAAGTGTCTCAGTGTATTGATTGAGATCTTAAATTAGACCATCCATTCTTACGTGGGGGAAAAATAACGCATCTTCACACATAATATTTGATATTTTGAAAAAAAAAACAATCAAAGCTTTATATCACATGCAGTACATTCAAAAAATTAGAACATGATAAAAAGTTCATTTCATGAAAAGAAAATATATTTGTTCCGCTATTTCAATTTGAGTCTTGTTTGGGATTATAAATATATTTTATATAATTAGTATTTTCCAAGTTAGCACTTAAAAGATTCTTGTTCTGGCTCATTTGGGTCTGGATAACAAAGCTATTACATGTACTATTTATCCTAGACTCAACCTATGATTTATCTATGATATATATCCTGCACATAACCGTCGTTACAAAGAAGCATAGATTTTGTATCTATTCGTTTTTGGTGCAAGTAAATCATAGGTTGAATCTAGGATAAATGGTACATGTACCAACTTTGTTATTTTTGAACTAAATGAATCGGACCAAGAATCTATTTAGTGCCAACTTAGAAAATACCGATTATATAAATATATACGTGTAATCCCAATAAGACTCGAATGGACACAATGGAACAAGTATGTTTTCTTTTTATTAAATCATTATTTTGTCGTGTTATGATTTCTTGAAATTACTTTTATGTTTAAAGCCTTGACTGTTTTTTTCATAATGTCAAATATTGTATGTGAAGCAAATATCAGATTTCTAATTCAAAGAGTTATTTTTTTCTTATTATTTTTGCCATTGTACAAAATAGTATGAGAAATAGAAGCTGCGTTATTCCCTTCCCTTACATAAGAATGGATGCTGCGTTATTCGCTTCCCTTACATAAGAATGGATGGTCTAATATAAAGATCTCAACTAGTACACTAAGACGCTTTGTGGCATTTGAAAAATATAAGTTGATTGAGTTTCTAATTGAGGTTTACATTAATTGATTTGTTTACTTTTTTATGTAATTATTTTATGAATGAACAGTTGGAGTCTGTAACGACCCGCATATTTTACGATTGAATATTTAAATATTTTATTTTAATATTTTATCGTTAGTCGGATTTTAGTCCGAAAAGTTACATTTTTCATACGGTCGAATTAGGACTCGGAACCACTTCCTTTGGCTTCAAAACACTGTTTGCGATCTTTTTGAGTATAAACTTTAATATATTTGGAGTTAGTGGAATTTTGCTACTTTTTCGCTTTGGGCTTTGGGTTTGGTTTAGCCCATTAGCCTAAACTATTAACTCTAGCTTAACCCCCTTCCCTTCATAACTTTACTTTAATTTCCTAACACTCAAGCTTCATCAAAAATGTAGGAGGGAATGGGAAATTAAAACTCCAAGCCCTAGTTCACTTGCAAATCCAACATCCAACTCCAAATTCAAAGAGAAGCCATTGATTCTTCCTTTGCTCTCAAGCTTCTTCTTCATTGATTTTGTATAAAGGTGAGATTTTTATCTCACATCTTTGTCTATAACTATCTTTGGTTGTTGGGTATGAATTCCTAACACTTATTCATGTGCATTTGCTTTTGGTTTGGATTGAATTGATGAAAATCCCATTTTTTTAGTGTTTTGGGTTCAAATCTTTAAAAATTCAATCTTTGATGTTGGAATACATTTTTGGTGATGCATCGAGGAGCCAATAGGACCGGGTAGCCGATAGGTGTAATCCCCTAGCGTTTGTGCTCGATCAGTTGCAAATTGAGTGAGATTTTGGCATTTTTATTGCTTAGGTCGTTCGGCCTGCACATAGGATTCTCGGCCTGCAAATTAGGTCGGCCTGCATTTAGGTCGCTCCCCTATAGGTCGCGCCATGCTTAGGTCGTTGCTCGGTTATGTTATATCACACAACCCATAGGTCGCTTGCATCTTAGGTCATTAGGTCGCTCAGCCTTGTTTACCCTTTAGGTCGTTAGGTCGCTCGGCCTTGTTCCCTTTAGGTCGTTAGGTCGCTCGACCTTGTTTACCCTTTAGGTCGTTAGGTCGCTTGGCCTTGTTTACCCTTTAGGTCATTAGGTCGCTTGGCCTAGTACCCCTTATGTCGTTAGGTCGCTGTGGCCTTCTTTACCCTCTTAGGTCGTTAGGTCGATCGGCCTTCTTCTCAACTTAGAACGCGACATGTTAGGTCTTCCCCACTTAAGTCGCTCGCCTTGCGTTAGGTCGTTCCATGCACATAGGTCGCACCTGCTATATCTTGCAACCTCTTAGGTCGCAACTCCATAGGCCGCTTGCCTTACTATTAGGTCGGCCAGCCTTAGGTCGCTCGGCCTGCTTGCACTGTTAGGTCGCACATGTTTTGGGTCGCGCCATTCCTTAGGCCGGTTGTAGTTAGCTCGCGCCACCCTTTATGTCGCACCTGCTTTAAGCCGCATGCTATTTCTTGAGCCGCTGATTTCTTATGTTGACTTATGTTAAGTCGTAAGTCGTGGCTGTTAAGTCACAAGGGTATTTCCACTTTGATGAATTTGGGGTCGAATTCTTTGGATTTTATTCACGTCTTTGTATGTGAATTTTTGTGATTTATCGTTTCTACAATCATTTTTGTGATTTGTCACTTCATCTCACTCGTACGAGAAATCTAATTAAACGGCTTAGTAAAACAAATGGTATGAAACGCTTGCATTTACTTCGCTGGTTAATTCTTGGACTTGTTCGATTGAATCTCCTGTGATTTCTAGTGGAAACTTACAATTTGTTCGTAAATATTTAAGTTAAGCTAGTGGTTATGGGACATGAAGCTAAGCTTATATATTTACTAGCTTACTGTAATTGACACTTCTTGATGATCATTGATGATCATTTTTGTGATTTAGACTAGAAAATATGAGATGTCTCTTTGTCTACGAGGGAGACTAAACCCCATTTCTATGGAGCTTCGGCTCAATTTGGTGGGGTAGCGACCCATGGTCTTCGGGCTGTTTGGTGGAGCTTCGGCTCAAAATTAATGGTTAGCAACCATGGAATAGCGTTCCATTTTGTGATACACGTGTTGGTGAGTTTTAATGCTCCTGTTTTGTGATAGGCCTTCCCCCTTTTTTTGTGATTTCTGGATTTCCATTGATGATTTCTGGAATTTTTGTTTTCACCAATTTTCGTGGTTTACATTGATAAGTTTTATCAATATATGTGCATTGGTGAATTTTTGTGTCATTAACGTTTGTGATTGACATTGATATAATTGTCAATACTTATGGTTTTAGTGAAAAAAATAAAGAGTACGACATTCCTTTTAATCTTTGAGAAGATTCTTGTGATATTGATTAATCCCTAGTTGATTTTCAATTGCATACTTATCACAGTATGGCTTCATGGTTATCATATGTATATGTCATATCTCTCATTATATATCATTTATCAGATATTTATAGCTAGACTGATCCGTTTATTATTTTCTTATTAAATAATACTCGGGTCAGACCGAGATGTTACAGGTGCTTCTGCTTGACTTCACATCTGGGATTATCACCCTGAGTTTAGGCTAACTACTTAGATTAGTAGTTTTTGATGTATACATTTGAGATATAGACTCATTGATGTATCCATATTCTTTTATCTAGCACTTGTAGCTATTCTTTTGTGACATTGTGGATCTTGTTTGACCACTACTCTGATGTACACTTTCATGTGTTATATATTCATATCTATTTCCGCCTTTGTCATATGGATGTCTGTGACTGATTTGTGTTATGTTTATTTCTATATTTGTTTCTATATAATATATATAGCCACTGTGTAGTAGCTTTGAGTTTGTATCGGTATGTCGGATTTCCTCCTGAAACCAAACGCATGTTGTACTATCTGACATATCGTTGCTCGCACAAAGCAATTACACGGATGGTCGCTCCTCAACAGCCTTATTCTCCGTGCTAGTTGACTGCATTACACCGTAGTGTTCGTGGCTAGAGTGGGTACAGAGGTGGGGCATCACAGTTGATAGCCTTAACAATTGAATCTAAGGCTATCAAAGCAAAATAATTATTCGACAACACGCTTTTTATTCTTTGTGAAAAGATAACTTCAAAGGTTGCCATCTCTTGTTTCCAACTACCATATTTTCTAAAGTAAAATATTTTGTTGTCGTTATGTAAATGCATCTTCTACAACTTCTATTTATACTTATAATTTAGATAACTTCTAAGATAGAACCCTATATGATTTTTGGCGTAGTTACTCGAGGAGGAAAAATGTTTAGAACGTAGTATGGTTTCTTAACAATGTACTTGAAATATTAATCCCCTTATTGTTCATAAAAAAATATAAATATCTAATATACATGTTATGGTTTTTGAGAGTTAGTAGCATATATTAGTGGCCTTGGTCTAAAAAAGCATATACAACGGGTGAGTTAATTTATGGTAGTTAAATGTTGCCATTACTGACTTGGGAGATTAAAGACTACTACCTAACTGGTGTTGAGATTTATAATGTTTAATTTTATACATAGAAATGCAGGTTATCAATGTACTTTATTAAATAATAGTAAAGCAAAATCATGTCTACTTTTCTTATTGATAGTAGGAGTTTACTTTTTTCTCCTTAATTCTCTCTTCGTATTTTTTCTTTAAAATCTCTTAATTTATCAATCTACATTTCTTTTACTAAATTTCTCCCACCATTTAACAGTTATACACTTATTTACAAATATTTATCCATTCCCTCCTGACATTTTATATATTCAAATCAGTATATTTAGGTTAACTACATAATCTAAAATTTAAAATACTTAAATAATTCAGCTAACTAATATTTTTTAATATTTCTAACAAATACCAACAAGTGCCAATTTAAACATGTATATCACTATTGTACCAACCAAATTATAAAGTTAGTTTTTTATCCAATTATGATATATAATCACGTTAAAAAATTAGTTTGTAATTCATTTATTTCAATAAATTGATTATGCATTATATGGTAAATTATAATTTTTAACTTCAAATACCTACATTTAAACTACGACAATTATTAACAAAACCCACCTCACATTTCCCTTAGTATTTTACGTTTTAGCTTTTATATTTAAATTAATCATGCAACATTAAATTATAAATAAATATTCAAATACAATTAAATGAAATTCGTTATTTCGTTTACTGAATTATGAAAATATGAAATTTCAATATGTACTCCATTCTCATAAAAATATATGATGAAATTACCTTTTTCATTATAGTAAATTGATAAGTCAGATAACATACATTATACACATAAATAACAGGGAACTTTTGTAAAACATACTCTTTAAGTTTCAAAATACGCTGTTTTTCATTCTCAAAAACTTGTTTTAAAAATGCACATATTTTTAGTTTTGTCCAGAATGCAAATATTCATAGTAAAAACCACAAATACACACTTCCACAAGAATTAAGTCAAATATTTGCACTTTTGCAAAATAAATTGATTCTTTTTTTAATATTTCATTATAGAAACATGCGATTAAGTTCCGATTCGATTTTCGAAAAAAAGAAAAAAAATTATCGAAAATAATTTCAAGGGCAACATGTTTTTCATAAGGGGCTTTTGCATATTAAGTTTAAAAATTAAAAACAGAACCTAGTTTCCACTAAACAATAATAGCAAATTTTATTTATAATTCAATTATCTCAATAAATTAATCATATAGTACATTACAAAACTATGTTTTCTTCACTTTGAATACCTTCATTCAAAAAAAATTATAACCTTTTACGGAACCCCTCTATTCCATCCTAATATTTTACATTTAACTTCATATAATAGAATTAATCACATAATCTTAAAGCTATTAAAATAAATTCAATAAAAGATAATGAATCATATGTATATAAATACATACATACATACATACATACATACATACATATATATATATATATATATTAAATATACTAGCAAGAATCTGGCGAACCAGTAAACTCCTAAGGAGAATTAAGTTGCGGCTGTCCACTTCAACTCATGACACTTATAATCCCTGGCTTTATTTTCTACGACAATGTGTGTAAGGTAGGATTTTATATATGTTAACAAAAACAATAAAAAATTCGTTTAGATGTATAAATACATCTAATATACAAGGTTTTAAATCTCGAATGTCAGACACGTTTCGTCTTGGCGATTTTAGTGACTCGGTATCGTATTGGGGAGATCTCGGACGAGACGAGTGCATCACGAACGCCAATATCGGATTTACATCTCGGACCTAAAGTTCACCTTGGGGCCATATCAGAGTATAACACATCACATAATTTATAAAAAAGGCATGGTATTGGTTTAGTTAACCTTTACTGAATTACTGCAACTAATCTCCACTATTCTAACTGAAAAATAATGCAATTATACTTCAACTATATGAAGTTGTTCAACAAAAGTTACAAAACATCATCAGGTTTAGCAATTACATATAAGTAGATGAAATGCAACAAATTAACTGAAGAAAAGCGCGTTCTATACAATTACATACATGCAGTAAGAATAACATAATAACAGTATCAGGAACTGATGCAAATAAAAACAAATGCATATAAAAGATATCAGGAATCAAAGGGTTGCAGGTAATACAAATCTACTTGCAGAAGGTTATGCAGTAAGAATAACAAACTAAATCTACTTGCATATATATATTCTAAATTATATTGTATATTCAATTTTGGAAAGATTGAATTTCATCAAAATAGAAACAACCCTAATTTACATACATGTAGAGAGTAGAGAGATTGGTCGAAAACGAAACTGCGGACTGTCAAAAGCGAGATTGAGTAGTTGAAAATTGGAAGAAACCGCGAGTTGTTGGATGTTGGAAGAGGGAGTTCGATTTTTTTTCTCTAGAGAAGAGGGAGTTCAATATTTTGACGAGCAACATGATCTTTTGAGAAGTTGAATCGGAAAGAAAAGGGCTTTGTTCATTTTTTTCATGATCGACTGAGATAAGCCTATTTTTTTTGAAAAAACAATATATCAGAGATATCTCGAAATATCGTTTCGCTTCAAATATCGGTTGATATAATCGAAACGAGATATCAACCGATATCTCATGTTTTGTTTCCGCCAAGCCTTCAACTGAGATCTCAGCCAAGGTGACCGAGATTTAAAACAGTGCTCATATAACATAATTATGTACATAAGTAATAATTACCTATTTAATTTATAATTCATTTATATCAATATATGTTCATGCGCTGCAAATTTTTTAACATCAACTACCTGCATTATGAAAATTTGAAACCTCTACAGTTTTTTGCAAAATCCTCCTTAATATAACATGATATCAGATACTTAGTTCAATATTTTTTATTATTAATGTCATCTTGAATTTAAAACCATTCGAACAAATTCAAT
This sequence comes from Allium cepa, assembly GCA_030765085.1. Classification (NCBI taxonomy): domain Eukaryota; kingdom Viridiplantae; phylum Streptophyta; class Magnoliopsida; order Asparagales; family Amaryllidaceae; genus Allium; species Allium cepa. The sequence continues at coordinate 863,414,125 of CM060943.1, read as the reverse complement.
TAAGAAATATTCGTTAATTGAACTAATAAATCCTAAAATATGATGGTTTCAATATGTATATTATATTTATGTCAATATAAGTGGTAAAATTATTTTTTCATTCAAATTTAAAGATATATAAATCACATAATTTAAACATTATTCATCAATATTAAAATACTTAATTTATTATTCATTTATCTCAATAAATCTATCTGCATTAAATTGTAAAATGCTGTTTTTATATTCAAATACCTACATTTTAACATCTTTTACAATTATTTACAGCTCCCTTAATTGTTTCGTAATATTTTATATTCAAATACATGTATTTTATTTACTTTCAATCTAAAATTTAAATTATTTAAATAATCTCAGTAAATAGTTAGTCCATTCTTCTAATAAATCCTAAAAATATGCCCACACATATATCTAACCGCATATATATGGACAACGATCGGCTACACCCAGAGTTAACATAGCTTAAGCTATAGTGCAAATAGCACATGGTGTACGCTATTTGACCTATAATAGCGCATATGTCATCTATAGCGCACAATAACATGCTATTTTGTCAAAACGAAAAGTGGTGTATAGCCTATAATAGCACGCTATTTTTTTATAAGTACATGAGTGATATTTTATCAAATCAGAGCACTCTTAAATATGTATAGTGAATAAAGTTCAAAACCGGCTCAAAACAGTGACACTTTATTTTTCCTTTTATGTATTATAGCGAATAAAGCTCAAAACCGGCTCAAAATATGTTTTTGAACTAGATCCATAGCAAGAGAAGGAATAGGCTTGAACATGAAAGACTATAAAGCCTTGTCTTTATCAAATAGAGTGATACTTTGAAAAATCATTTCAAGCGGAGGGATATGATGGATCCTATTTCTGTAGAAGATATATGATGATCGGTCTCTTGAAAGAAGATAATTTTGACGTAGAAGATGAGTTGGCTTTAGAGAATGATACACTGACTCGGGTAATTTATCACGGATGTCGAAAGCTGGAAAAAGGGTACACAAGACTAGATAAAACCAAACTAAGTTGAAATGAAAAGGAAAGTTTTAGCTTGCAGTTCAAATTTTATGTATGTTAATGACTAGAAAGAAAAAGAAGAAATGGAGGATGATTTGGATAATGATGATAGTTACGATTTGGATGACATTAGTAGTTAGGCTTTAAAACTTAGGAGTATAATATAATTCTAATTTTTGTTATCGTAGACTTGAATCACGTTTGACTTAGTTTATTTAAATATTACCACTGTAGAATTTATGATATGTTATTTTCGCTTAATCTTCATATTTTCAATTCGTGACTTTTCTTATTTATATTTTTCGCTAGTTCTTGTCAATAGGAAATCATATGTATTTTATGCAAAATCGTATTTCCCATGCATTTTTATAGAATTTTATCTCACCGTAAATTCGCAACTCAGAAATATAAGAATAAATTTCAAATTCTTTAGGGCACAAATTTGTTATATTTATCAAATATTTTGACTGCACAGTATGATATCAACTTTTTATAATAATTGCATTTTACCTAAAATTTTTTTAATACATGCATGAAGTATGATGATGTTTGTATTTGGAGCGTTGAACGGTTTGGATATGACATAATATGTACAAAATTAATATTAATTTTCGAATAGGTATAGTATATTTGATTAATTGTAAAAATATGCAAAATTTAAAAAATCATACAGAATAGCGTGTGCTAGAACGCATAGCGCAATCCTTGTGTTATTTGGCGCTATTCTCTAATGACTACCTTGGCTACACCTTATTTTGTTGCACGTTAAATTCTCTTGTTTCAACCACATGTGTCAATTTAAATAATAGAATGAAGTGGCAAGAAAAAGAAACTATAATTATTTAGATTGGAATATGTTGAAATCAGGAGGATTTGAGGTGTGGCAAAAATGAGGTGTAGCCCGTCCTTGTCTATATATATGTTGATGTATGTGTGTAGAGGGATTTTTTCAATTCAACTATATATAAGTGTCAAGGCACGCGCTTCGCGCGTGAATTATTTTTCTTATTAATTGTATATATTTGAATCAGTTAAAAAAATAATTTTAGTTTTCAAGTAATATTAATATTTGTAAAGAAGTATTCTGAATTTATAAAGAAAGTTTAATTTTAGATCCTATTTTTAAAAGAGTTTTGAATTTGTAAAACATGTTTAATTGTTAAATCCTATTTTAGGGCATTTGAATTTGTAGAAAAAGTTTAATATTAGATCCTATTTGTAAAAGAAGTTTAATATTAGATCTTATTTTTAAGTGATAAGATTTGATGAATGTAGAGAGACATTTTTGATAGTTCACGTTGATACAAAAAAGTGACGCCAAAATCATTAAAATGCCAATTTCAACGTTTATACCATATTCATACTAAAAAAACAATAAAATTATATTTTTATACCGGTGTAAGATATGTAAGCTACATGACATAAATTATACATAAACAATAATATCTTTAATTTATAATTTATTTATTTCATTGAATTTATCGTACATTGCATAATAAAGTTTCAATTTTAACATTAATAGTATGAATATTATATTTTAAAAGTAGCATGTATGCAACACATGGTTTACACACTGGTATGTATGAATAATTGCAAACCAATAGGGATGACTTTAGTTTGACAGAGATATTTTCGGTTGAATAGTTTGGAACTTGTCCTTTTATGTTGTAAAATTATGGTCATAGTTTAGTTTAGCGATTGTTTGCTTGACAATTTGCATAAGGTCTGGCTTATTCCAGTTATTCGAGTTGTGGTTAGCTTACAGGTGCGTACTTCGGTTGGATTGAAATGAACGTTAAATTTTATAACCCAAATACATTAATCGTCGTTATTAATTTGGCAGTGAATAGCCTAAGTAATCCACTTATATGGTGTGGAACAAAATTGTAAAAAAAAAGCTTTATTATGCATCTTATTCTCCATCATTCATTTGCAGAAATAAAACTACATTCCTCACTACAAAAATTTACTCGGTTTCAGCGTAAAGAATTAGGAAGAGAAATCACCTATACGGAGGTGTATCTACGAGTTTATAGGGTTGAGGAAGAGCATGACGATGGAAACGTGACATAGGTTTGGATGGACTAGAGATCTTTAGAATTTTTTATAACCACATTTACTTATTTATTATAGCTTATTTTTTCTACATGTGTAAAAATATCGATGGGATTATTATTTGTGGATAAAAGAATAATTTGAAAATGTAAAAATGATTTCGAACCAAGAGGACTCATTAAGCACTTTATTAGTCATAGAAAAAATGAGTGCAAAATGTGTTAACATCGTGCTTTTTCAGTTAGAAGATTTGTTAATCACCTTGTTCTTCATATCTTCTATACTTAGTTTTTCTTTATATATTTATTGTTTGTTGTATGATTACCTTTCATTTCTTTATTTTATATACTCATGCTTGTAAATGACATAGGAATACATATATAAGTTTGGTTGTTATGAAATATATGGCTTAAACTATCTGTGTTATTTAGGCATACTACATTTCAAATCCTACTATTCTGGTATCATGTAACTTGTAATAAGTATGTGCATGTAAAATTCAGCAGTTAGGGGCATGTTTTGTTCTTTTTTCTTCAACAAACTGATTTGCTAAAACGTACTGTTCTCCACCTAATTGAATTGCAAGCAGTCGACCTTCCACTGCATTAGTCGAGTAAGTTAGATAAAGTTGTTGGGTTTGGGTTTAAGTTTTAAGGTTTTGATATACGGTGACACACATACACATAACATTATTCAACTGCAAAAACTAATTTCTAAATTAATAGAAATATATAGAGCATGCGATAGAGGTGAAAGAGGGAAAATAAAAAGAAATATAGCAGACGTGGTTATTATACACTGTTATCAAACCGACCATAGAGAGGTTTGTCCTTACCATGGTATTGCAAAAAATGGATTTCTCTGTTGTTTTTCTCTTGTTCGGATATTTCTTTTTCTTCTCATAATGCAACAAACACTCCTTCAATTAATCTTGTATCGATTTTGTTTTCTAAACCCAAAATATCTGCACAATATTTCATAATTTATTTTCAATCGGAATTTAATGGATCAGATATCTGAAAAGAAATCAATTTCAAGCACGATTCCAATACCTTGCTGCTCCTCTAACGGTGCTTCTTTGACGATTATTTCTCCAACTGACTATCGGTGACCAAGCATGGTTCCTTCAACCTCCGTTCCATTAATTGTGTGTCCCTCCAACTATCCTACTTTCTTTGACCATCACTTCTTAAGGTATGTATTCGAATATATGTTGTATTTTTATTTTAGCATTTGTGATTTTGATTTATTAAAGTAGCAAACTTAAAGTTTAATTTTAGTCATCAATAATTCATTTTTACAGCAATAGCTATCAATATTACTGATCAAAACCAAATGCATTGGTTGGCTAATGCGAAACCCTAGGTCAGAGAAGATAACATTTGCATGAGCACGACTTGAAATTGGCCTAGATTGTGAATTCCAATGGCTGAGAAATAAAGTGTGGCCCGGTTTGACCGATTCTAAAACCTTGCTGCTGTTAATATGATTGTGACGTTAATATAGGTTGCTAAGAGAATACTTGCTGAATTATATCCTATTTGCAATCGATTTTAGGAAAACCAAGAAGACGAATTCAAATATACATAAATATGCTGAAAATAGTATGATGGTTTCAAAGCAACGAGAGGTACATGAAAATATAAATATTTAGCCAACAGCTAGTTAAGTTTTTATAAGAGGTACACATATTTGAATCTTATATTTCTGTTAAACTGAATGGGTTTATAGTAGTAAGATGCAGATGACCAATGAAATTGTAGCAACAAGTAAACTTGGGATTTTTTTTTCTATTTTGTTTGTATTTTATTTGTTGTTATTTGCAACTCTTTTTGTTGAAGGATTGGAATTTAAAATATATAAATATATAATAGAAATACATCCATTTGAAGTTTTTGAAGAGTTCAATACAGAAAAATCAGAAAGGCAAAAATTGTACCGAATCATCAATCAAAGAATCACTCCACATTTGAAGCAACTAAAGGGGCAAATCATCACGTTAGAAAAGCAATCAATTGACAAAGGGACGTAGGCGAAATTACTTAAATCGATTGAAAATCAGTGGTTTCAAAATTAGGTAACCCTAGTTACAGAATAACTAAGAAAACAGGACTGGCTAAAAATCAAAGTGGATTGGCATATTAGAAAAGGAAGATTTATTTGGGTCAGTTTTATTTTGTGTGATTAAATTATCAATTATATAGAATTTGGGTTTCTTGTTTAATTTAATTATTGCATTTTCCTTTTAACCTTTTTAAAAACTCTAGTTTGAAACTAGGATTGAACTAAGTGGCGTAGTTTGGGAAATTCTCAACTCTAGGATAGAGTTGATGCAGGGTTTCGAGCTTAAGATTTGAACAATCAGGTAAGTGATAGCGTAAGTTTACAGAGTCGGTAAATGATCGATTGATTGATCTAAGTAGAAATCTTGAGTGCAGAAATAGGAAAGTATTTCCGAAGCTGGGTAAATTTGTGTGTTTCTTTTATTTCTGTATTTACTCAATTATTATCTATGCTGCAACTTTTTTTTTTGTGAATTTATTATAGGCTCTATTCATCCCCTCTAGGGTAATATGATCCTATAAGTGGTATAAGAGCCAGCTGCTAGCAGAAATGTCTAACCCTAATTGTAGATCTAGCAAGAGTTAGTCCAGTGTTAGTCCATCTATTTTTGATGGAACAAAATTTTTAAATTGAAAATCGATAATGGAACTTTATTTAAAATTTGTTAATTTTTAGTATTGGGATATTATTGCAAACGGATATGATATGGTAGATAAGAAAAATATTTCACTTAATGGTTATACTATGAATATTCTCCACTCCCTAATTAATAGAGCTGAATTTAACCATATCTCTAGTTGTTTAGTAGCACAGGAAATCCCGATACTCTCGATGCAGTATGCGCTAGAAAAGTTAGCAGCAGTGAGAAACTCCCCAAAATCTACTCAATTCAAAATTATGCTTGACAGGATTTACAAAAGATAAATAAAGTAGAGACGAAGACGCAATAGATGATGAGATAAGATCACTCAAAGATTTAGTTTTCTTATATTAAAAATTAATTAAAACAATTGATCACCTTGAGATAAAAAATAACAAGTTGAAAAGTGAAAAATCTAAACTGCATAAAAAATGATGAATTGAAAAATGAGCTTAAAAACACTAAGAAAATTAAAAATTCTAATTGCAAAATTTGTTTGAATTACGAAAAAGAATTTTCTCGTTTTCATGAAAGTTTTCAAAAGCTAGAAATAAAAATTTTAATTTTGGAAAAACGGAAAACTTAGTTGATTTGCAAAAATAAGGTACTAATTGGTTTGTTGTTTTTAGCTTTGGGTATTCGTCCATACAAAAAGGCACACAACGCATGCGTGTGGCAGAAAATGACCAATTTAGAAAACGAAGTTAACATACAAAATAAAAAACAATTTTTTTTATTTTTCGTGTTTTGGAAAATAACACAAGAACGTAAAACAATTCATTCTTCCATCATCCCTGTATCCCCTTCCTCCTTCCATCCGTCTTCTTTTCATCTCCTCTGTCGTCCCTCCATTCTTTTCATATTTGATATACATATTGAAAACCGAAAACACAAAATTCGTTTTTAAACCAAACACTACCTAATATTTTACAAAAGGCGCTGGAAAGTTTTAAGATGTCTGAAATTTTTAAATATGCGAATTTTAAAAGTGAATTAAATGAGGTCAAAGAACAAAATCCTTGAAAATGAAAACGTGATATTGAAAAGTAGAAAAATTGAAATTATTCGAATAAATCATGAATTTGAAAAAGTGATCAAAAATATCAAAGGTTTTGGAAAACTTGATTTTGAAAAAGCAAACCTTTTGAAACTGAGATGCTTGAAATTGAGACAAAAATAAAAAGGCTTGAAAATGAAAATATGGTTTTAAAAAGAAATCATGTTGAAAAGAGACAATGTTATTAATCGTAAATGAAAATAAACTTTAAAATCCAAAGTTAATGGTCTAGAGTTAACACTTCGAAAATTTTCCACTGAAAAAAAGTTTTTAATATGTTATTAGGAAATTAACTCTTTACGAATAACAGAAAAGAACTTTGATTTGAAAATGTGTTTCTTTATAAACTAACGACTAATAACACCACTAGCCGAAGTGTTGTAATATCCAAATCCATAAAGTGTGGTAATTTAGGACACTTGTTATAATAATTGTCAAGGAACAAAGAGAAAATCATTAAACAAAACTGAACTTTAAAATGTACAAATGTAAATATTTCAAAATTCAAACAAATTTGGATTCCTAACGGTACAATTGTCAAAATCAATGATTTGTCATATAAACTAATTTGGGTACAAATGGTTCCAGACTTAAATTAAAGTGGTTCTACATCCTTTGTTCGGTCACTTGCTTCGTCTAGTATTTAGGTATACAGCCGAGATGCGGAACAACTACGATAGAGGTAGATTTCAATTTGTTTTGTATATTTGATGAGGGTTAATTGCAATGTTTCTTTGCCTTAAAAAATGAAGAGGTGATCTACATGGTGAACAAGAATACAACATCAAAGGTAAGTAAATGTTTGATATCTAAATCTTAGTTTCTTTTCATTACATTTACTGACGACTAAAAAGTCGTTGGTTGAAGAATTTTTAGTTGTGTGCACCTTTGTTCGATATAAATGATTTTTCCCTCTAATAAAAATGGCTTTGTTGAAAATATTAAATCAATTCGAGTGATATTATGGAGTACACAGTCGACGATTTTATATACCATTGTAAGTCACCTTGGACCACTAGAGTATACGTGGCATCTGACATCACTTTATCATATTTGAATTTCAACTGATTTTAAAAATAACTAACATTTCTTTTTTTCAAAACCCTTGTAGAAAATAGCTTTTATAACTTTTTTAAAACTCTTGTTTACTTTAGTAAGAAATTTACTCTACAAAAGATGGTTGTTGGCTGCTTGAACCATTTAAAACTTATCAAAAATCATTGATAGTGACCAATAATGTGATAGGTATTGATTAAATTATATTTATTAAGCAAGGTAAGTATATGATAAAATTTTCTTGAAAATTGAATGTTTTATAATATTTTCAAAATTACCACATATTCCATGACCATTTCTATTACTATCGTCCTTTTTGCTATCTATACGCCAAAATTTAATATAGTGTGTATATAGTGTGTAGGAGTTGATAGTTTGAAAAATAAGGAATTATATTTTAGTGTAATTTATATAATTCTATCCCTAAATATTCACTCTCATTTAAAAGTCCTTATGCTTACACATCGATGGAACACTTATACAAGAGAGATAAATATTCAAGTAGTTTCTAACCTCATTTAAAATCCCTTACGGTTATGTATGGTTAGAAAATGCCTGACATTTATTAATCAGTTTATTCTTCAATTTTCTATGCTCATTTTTTCTTATATCTTTATTGTTTGTTGTAGGACTATCTTTCATTTCTTTTTTTATATATTTATGCATGCTGATGACATAGGAATACATACACAGGTATTGATTGTTATGAAATATTTGGCTTAAACTGTTTTAGTTATTTTGACATGCTACATTTCAAATCCCACTATTCCATTATCATGTTACTTGTACAATTTGACATTTAGGTGCATTTTTTACTCTTTGTTTTTCTTTAACAAACTGATTTACCAAAACGTAATATTCTCCACCTAATTGAATTTCAAGTAGTCATTCTCTGCATTCGTGGAGTATGTGTACATAAAATGTACCTTCCGCTGCATTCATGGAGTAAGTCAGATGAAGTTGTTGGGCTAGGGCTTAAGTTTAAGATTTTGATATATGGTGACACACATAAACATTATTCTCCTGCAACAACCAACTTTTAAATTAATAGGAATATATAGAGCAAACGACAGCGGTACAAGAAGGAAAATAAAAGGGGTTTTGCACAGAAGGTCCTTGTAGCAATGAGTATGTAAATTAGGTTCTTGTTTTTCCTAAATCAGAAAGCGCAAACTATGTTGCGCTTTTCTGATAGGAAGGGTAAGCTAACAAGTTGTTTATGAAAATTTTGAAAATTTTAGAATTTTCAAAAAAAAATTCAAAATTAGCTGATAAAAATTGCTTTGCAAAAATTTCATCAGAAAAGTGCAAGTTACCTTGCATTTATTGTCAGAAAAGTGCAAGACACCTTGCATTTTCTATTTTTTTATAATAGGAACTAAATTTATATATTCATTTTTAAGCTGAAACTTTTCTTATAACATCAAAAATGGGGACCCGTCTCGCTATTCTTGAAAATAAAATGGGAACATGGCAGAGATGGTTATCATAGACTGTTATAGAGTTACAGTGACAAGTAGATACAATATTTTATCCTGACATAATACGCGTTTTATAAATATCTTTTGGAGTGCAAGTCTTAGTGCATAATTGTACTCGAGAATGAATGAGCTTTTGGGTTAATTGAGCATTTTGTATGTGTCAGTTATAAGCAAGTTAATGGATACCTAATATAATGTTTTCTTGGCACATTATAATTGAAATGTATTGCTACTTCAATTTATATCTCAAGTAATATGTTCCATTTTCTTGTATGCTAGTATAGAGCCCGTACCGATGGCACGGGTGCATATGTTCATAGTTAACCAATGGTGTTGTACATAGATCGTAAGAGTATTTTGGTAGCCATATATTTTTTTACATGAAAAACGTTTAAGAAAGCATTTTGATATAAAATTAATTGCTATGAAATAATAATGCCATTATGTACATGGAGTAAGAGTGTCATAATCATGGTACCCAGTCAAAAAATGGACATAATTTGTCAATTTTATCTTTAGTGAAAAAAATCAAGAGAAGTAGTCAAGCGGTATAAATTTTACACCACACCAAGCAAACATTACAAAGAGCAATAAATCCGATTGTAATATCCGGTGTCTAAACAATAGGAAGAGGAACTGACATCATAAGGTTTGGCACATTCAAATGAAAATAAATGAATTATACAATGCTTGGTTTAAATGAGAAGTGCATATCACATTTAAAGAATACTTTAAAGTTTTTGTAGAGCATAGGACTGTAAAATATGGTTTAAACTTAAAAATAAACCTTTGTTATAGATTTGAGTTTTGTATATTCGATGCTTAATTTGAACTGTTTGAAATTAAAAGAAGAGTTTGTGCAAAATATTGGAAGTTTATGAGAACCACACACTTGCATGGTTACATTTGTAGCCTAAAAAATATAGGCACAAATCAATAAATAAATTAATATTGAATTGACTGACAAATTAACTTCATTTAAATCATGCAATAACAAATTTGGAGGTGAATGTCACATGTTTGAACAAATCATATCACTTCGTACTACTGTCATTATGTAATTCGAAATTGAGCCCATGCTAATAGTCAAATATCAATAATTAACAATGATATCCAATGTGCATTTAATATTACACTTAATTATACGTTGTACTTGTAATATGTATGATTGTTTCAAAATAGTTATAAATGAAATATGTATCGAATGTAGTTTTTTTCCCTCTTATTCACACCAATTAAATGAAAATAATATGAATGCCTGTAGTTTGCTAAAATGGAATGTTCTTTACATTCAAATCATCTTTCAAAGAAATTTATTTTTTCAGAGTTGAAACATAATTTTGAGGAATATGAATGAAGTTTTTTTTATTCATGGTACATGTTTACATAACAAAAAATACATGAAAATGCGTTAGCCATAAGTGAGTAATAAGTTGGGGTGTAAAAAATTATGGCCGGCTACATAAGGTGACCCTTAGCTCTCAACCGTTATTCAATGTAAAACTAAGTGAGTAATACTAGTGAATGATTTTTCCACTTGCGTTTTCAATGATGGTCGTTATTGCTCACAAAATGGAGTCATTTGAAGCATAAAATTTGCAGCATTTACAAAATAAATTGAGGACAAAATCATGCTTAATAAATATGTTAATAAAAGTTTATGCATGAACCCTAACCATGATTTTTGAATTCATAATGCACCCAAAACCCAAATGCAAGAAAAACGTACTACCTAACAGACTTTGATTATCAACAGAAACAAAAACACACTTTTCTTCCATACTTCTCTGTCTATGTTCAATTGAGAAGAACATGTAAGCCATTGTCAATTCTAATGGGACTCCAACTATTATTTTATAGCTCTCTAGTTTATAGTAAACTAATACGAAATATACAAACTTTATAAAGTCACGTAATAATCAAAGGATAAATGTTAAACATGCAATTGATATAATCATCTCAACAACTAATTATGGATCAAAGTAGAGTAGAGAAACACAAATTCACATTATTGCTGATTGGAGATGTTTAGTTTTATTCCTTTTTTGTCTATATAAAGATCAGAAAACTATTAAATATTTGTTATGTATAAAAGCTTTATACAAAGCAAAACAGGAAAAAGCAAAATAAATGAGAAAATGAAAGAATCAACTATCCATTTAATTGAGGAAAAGAATCCTTTTTGAGTGGACCATGCGTTTAATATGAAAAAAGATCAATTGACAACTCAATTAATTAGTATAATATTATTAAAAAGTGGAAATGATAGAAATCCATTTAGTGTGAATGTAATATTATCATCTAAGAATTGTTTCATGAGTAATTTATATGTTTAAGCGTACAATTTAGTAGTATGAATTATATTGTTACCATGAACATTTGAGCATACAATTTAAAGGATTCATCAAGCAATAGAAAAGGTTTATCCCTACTTATGTAGACTTGGTTATATTATTTTCCTCTATTTCTCAGATAAGTACAGTAATGCTATGCAGTCATGTTAAGTGACTCATATATTTAATTTGGAACCTTTCATAAGATAATTTAAATTATGGAAATATTGTCACATGCATAATGAAAATATCGTCGCGTGCATTATAGTGCGTAAAGATTATAAATTACCTTTTATTTCTTAGATATCTAGCTATTTTAAACACACTCAACACATCATCTTCTATGACCTTGAATAAGAAAGCTTCCTCGTGAGTCAATCTCTATTTGATGGAATAGCACCCGTTGATAAGATGGAACTCCAAGTTTTTATTGTCTTTTAGCTATCTAATGCACTTTTAAACCATGTAGAATCTCTCTCTAGTAGAACAACCTATAAACAATAAAATTAAATATAATACAGTACTGAATAGAAGTAAATATAAACAAAATATATTTTACATAAGCCACAAATCTATCATGCAATGAGGCTCTGAAAATAGTTCAATCTAAGAATAAAGGTACAAATGTTTTTTTTTTGAGATGGTACTTTATATACAACAAATCACTGTGACAACATGTCACATGTCAATAAACGTTCGAATCACGCCAAGTTTCGAACTTGTGACTTCTTGCACCGAAGCCAAATCACTTAACCACTAGAACAATGGTGCTTGTCATAAAGGTACAAATGTTTCCCGATTGGACAGTATGAATGTTTCCAGATTGGACACATTAAAAAAGGAATATCAAGTGCAAAAGGTATTGAGAGTGACAAATAATTAAAAGGAAAAGGCGAAGCAATATCATCAGTATTCTTTCTATTCTTCCTACTATTCTTCCCACGCAATCAAAATACTCATAGATTGCAGATGAGGTAGCACTTGTATAGTTATAATAATCATGTTGAAAAATAGTTATACACATTGCCAATATCAAAGAGAATTCTTCATCTGAACCCTCTCAGTCTTTTGATATCGCATACACCTCCACATGTCTGACAATCTTTGATCAGTTTGAAAGCGGTACAGGGTTTCATCTTTGTTTATTTTATTTTTTTTGTTTTATACTCCCTGTTAGTTCAGACCTTTCCACAAACACTTGGTCTGCCTGTAATGTAAACAAATTTATATTACAAATGAATCATAAGAAACAAATTTTTTTTAACAAAAATCATGATATCTAAGGAATAACGTAAAATCTAAGTCATATATGCATAGGAAATAGAGGAAAAAACTGGAATACGACCGAAGCATGGTAAATTTGATGAGACAATGACATCCGCATTAGGAAAAAAAATCATAAACATCATGAATATGAATATTTGTATACATAGTAGGACCACCAAATCTTAGAAGGCACATATTTTGTAAAGAAGCAAGGAGGAAGAGGGTGAATATTACCATAAATTTCAGCATTAGTTCAACTGTGAAATACTAAACAAGTCATAAATAAAAGTGGGTTACAACCTATTGTACGTGAACAGTTCAGAAGTTGAAGGGTGATGGATTAAACGTGGGGAAAGATATTTAGAGAGGAAAAGAATTTGAAAGGGGTATATGTAAAGATTGGATGAAAAAGAAATTACATGGATTTGATTGTGGAAGAAGCAAAACTGGAAGATGCAATTTAAAAAAGATCGTGGTTAAACTAAACGTGGGAACTATAACAGTGTTGCTACATTTGTAAACGACGTTAGTTTTTTGCTTCCTGGATCAATAATAGCCATCTGATGTCTGTCTCAACATTAAATCTCAACCGTGATTTTGAAAACCCTTGAAAACTAAAACGTGATTTTGAAAAGTAGCAAAACTGAAATTATTCGAATAAATCATGAATTTGAAAAAGTGATCAAAAATATCAAAGGTTTGGGAAAATTTGATTTTGAAAAACGCAAATTTTTTGAAACTGAGATGCTTGAAATTGAGACTAAAATAAAAAGGCTCAAAAATAAAAATATGGTTTTAAAAAGAAATCATGTTGAAAAGAGACAGAATGTTACTAATCGTTGTTCAAAGTTAATAAATGAAAATAAATTTTAAAATCCAATGTTAATGGTCTGGAGTTAACTCTTCAAAAAATTTCCACTGAAGAAAAGTCGTCTAATCTGTTATTAGGAAATTAACTCTTTACGAATAACGGAAAAGAACATTGATTTGAAAATGTGTTTGTTTATAAACAAACAACTAATAACACCACTAGAGGAATAGTTGTAATATCTAAATCCATAAAGTGTGGTAATTTAGGACACTTGTTATAATGATTGTCAAGGAACAAAGAGAAAACCGTTAAACAAATCTAGACTCTAAAATGTACAAATGTAAACATTCCAAAAATTCAAACAAATTTGGGTTCCTAAGGGTACAATTGTTAAAATTAACTATTTGTCATATAAACTAATTTGGGTACAAATGGTTCCAGACTTAAACTAAAGTGGTTCTGCATCCTTTGTTCGGTCACTTGCTTCTTCTAATATTTAGGTACAGAGCCGGGATGGGGAACAACTACGATAGAGGAAGATTTCAAGTTGTTTTGTATATTTGATGAGGGTTAATTGCAATGTTTCTTAGCCTGGAAAAATGAAGAGGTGATCTACATGGTGAACAAGAATACAACATCAAAGGGAAGTAAATGTTTGATATCTAAATCTTATTTTCTTTTCATTACATTTACCGACGACTAAAAAGTCATTGGTTGAAGAATTTTTAGTTGTGTGCGCCTTTTGTTCGATATAAATGATTTTTTCCTCTGACAAAAATGGCTTTGTTGAAAATATTGAATCAATTCGAGTGATATTATGGAGTACATAGTCGACGATTTTATATACCATTGCAAGTCACCTTGGACAATTAGAGTATACGTGGCATCTGACATTTATTTTTTCAAAACCCTTGCATAAAATAGCTTTTCATGACTTTTTGGATCTAGAAAATTTTCAATAACTCAAATTTTTACCTTGATATAAATACTCTTGTTTACTTTAGTAAGAAATTTTATCAAAAATTATTGATAGTGGCCGATAATGTGATAGGTAGTTGTCACGACCCGAACTCGATGTCCGACAACAACATCAATTTCGTATCGCGGGAGCTTGCAACACCATTAGATGATAAATAACACAACAGAAAATAAAAGATGATATCACTGATATAACATGAATACAATATCCGATACATCAATTTGATACAATGATAATTATCAACATCAGAGAATATACAACACAGAATACAGCGGAACATGATACAATCTGAGGTAAGTCTTCAGAGATATCCAATACTGCAACCCTGATCCAAAATTTCCAAAGACAAAGCTCCAAAACTCCAAGCTCGATCCACCATCAAGATTTCACCAAGATAAGCAAGTCTCGTCCGCATCTAAAAACTGAACTAGCTCCAAATGATCTACTGAACCTAACTATCTGAAAAACCAAACTCTAGAATGCCCATGTGGAAAATTTGTGGGCACCCAGAGGTTAGGAAATGGATAATAAACTCCGGGTCTGTCATGGGACTGGTATGAGCAAACGACAAAAATAGTTTGTCTTTAGAAGTAATCAAAAGATTTAAATTTGATGACCACAATGCTTTTCGAAAATGGAACTACCATAATGCCTCCTGCCACACACACAATGCAAACGCAGAATCGAAGGAGATTTCTCCTTATGATAGTCAAATATGCTTACTACGCAAAATTCTTTGATATTATTACTATAAGTGCATAGTGCAGAAAACATTTCGAAAGTAGAATATTAATCTTAGCCAACATAGGTACCATTATATTATGCCAGCTACAGCTACCATTTTAAATGGCAGGTTCTACAACTAAAACCGTACAGGGCGCGTATTGTTTCTTTGGATTTCCAACAGATAGTCAGGCTAAGGAACTTCCTACTGCCACATGGGAACGCCTCTGGCGGGACGCCCCGAGAACCTACCCGGCTCTCTGCCAACACAAGGCCGGGTTCCTCCCTGCCCGGGAGTAATACCTACAAATATGCCATTCCTGGTCCTTTGGGACCTTTATCTAAGAGCTCTCAACACCAACAACATCACACAGTAATAAATATACTACAGTGTCTACACGAGTAAGTATCTGGGCTCCATACCATGATACTACCCTTTTCCAAAAGGAATGGTCACACCCCTAGGGGAGCTACCCCTGAAACCTTGCCGCATCATTCCTGTTTCGACCATTACCGGTTTGTGAGGCTCGACGAGGTTTCGTCCACAAAGCTATGCTTTACACGAAAGCCATGCTTTGATCACAAATGATCAACCAATGATCATCAACACACTGCAGCACTTAGCATGCGCCACTACCAAATTGGGAGTATATTGCTGATAACCTTGAACTACATAACTTCTGAGTTCGTACGTCTCAGAGAAGGGTGTTAAGCTAAGAGAATAAATTCTCAGCCACCAACAGATATGTATTTGAAAGAAATCTGCTTTATATCTCAAAGTGTAGTGTCAGACATACAACCATACAAGCCTGTCCCGGGTTCGAACAGAGCCGAAGGCACTTCTGAAGAAGCCCTTGAAATCCGGGTATTCACAATCCCGATCGAACTTCCCATCACTTAGGGAATCTCTATACCGTAGCTACTCAATGCAGAGACAATGATAGGTCATCCTATCGTTCTCGCAAATACCCAGTCTTCACCATCGGTCTTCAAATGCTATCCATAACGACGTATCATTATTCGGTCCTCTCCTGGCAAAACCGAATAATGAGCGTAATATTTAAAAATATATGGATATGGAATTTCGATTAAGTCACAACTTAATAATTCCAAATTTTCTTTCAAATGGTTTAAACCAATTACCATTTCAAATCCTTTAAACAAAAGAAAGATTTGTTTCACAAAGTTCACTCGGTTTCACAAAGATCCATTCACGGATTTCAAAATAATTTCCATTTCAATTGGATTAACTCATTTAAATCTTAAAATCAAGATTTATCTCATAGTTTCCAAAACTGTTTCCAAAGGTTCATTCATAACTTGGAAAAAACATTTTCAATTCAAACTTGAAATCCCTTTAATATAAATTGGAAGTTCCTTACTCATATGAAAGCTTTTATTGTTTAAAAAAAACTATTTTTATTTTGGAAAATCCGACTTTATTTACACAAGTCAATATCTTTGGGTTAATTCAAATTCTCACAACAATACTTTAAAAATGGTTTTAAGACCCCATATAAACTTGAATACTGTTTTAAAATCATAAATACTGAATGTAGAATTCAATTTCAGATATTGAATTCAAATTATTCAGATTTCAAATCTTTACTAAGTTATTCAAATTAACTTTCATTCAAACTATTTGAATTTAAAAAATTCAATTTCAAAACTTATTTAAAATTTGTGACTTAACCGATTTCCACGTGAAATCCATATTTGTGTGTGTAAGAGTGTGGTCCAGGTTTTTTTTTTAACACAATAGTGCATAGCATCAATCATTACAGATTCAATCGTATCAATCTCGATAAGCGATATAATTCATAACACTTATCTTTGTTCACAGATTCACATATAAAGTAAATTTATCAATCACAAAGAATCATCATTACAATTCGATGTGGGTTTCGGATAACCAACTGGAACCCGACTCCCTGTCGCATCGAAATTCAAATGTCGTTTTACGGGCAAAAATGGTTTTCTCATCAATACAGAATAAAATCACCAATCATAATCTAGTACAGAGTAAATCACATCTTACAGCATCACAATTCACAAACAGAAATATCAATTCATTATACAACAAATGAGATATCCTACATACACAATCCATAAGCAATTATCTTAAATTCTTATTGTAATTAATTCAATTTAAAACAATTTCTTGGGAATTAATTACTTAGCCCTGTATAATCAATCGTTAATTTATTATCAATTAATTACATATTCCATTTCAAATTAGTTAATTAACCAATAAATTCTTAATCAATTATTAAGTCTTAATTACTTAATTATTTTATTTCACACTATTTAATTAATTACTTCTTAATCAAGTTATTTATCTGTAATTAACTCAATTAACTATTCCTTAATCATTAACTAATAACCTTAATTATTAGTAAAACTTAATTTCCCATTCATTAATGACTTAATTACTTAATTATTCATTTATTAATTCTTAATTAAATTAATTAATTAACTATTAATCATTTATTAATTAACGTTAAGTAGTTAATTACCAATAAATTAATCACTTAATCATTAATTAATCTCTAATTACAATGGTAAATTAATTATTCTTAATTACTTTCTAAAATATATTACTGGTATTAA
Source organism: Allium cepa (assembly GCA_030765085.1). Lineage (NCBI taxonomy): Eukaryota > Viridiplantae > Streptophyta > Magnoliopsida > Asparagales > Amaryllidaceae > Allium > Allium cepa. The sequence continues at coordinate 863,396,027 of CM060943.1, read as the reverse complement.
TTGTTCAACTTAATTAAACATTTAAAAGTTTTCTTTTAAATTTTGAAAATCAATTATAGTATTAACTACAAACTTAATTGTTTGTTAACTTTATACTTAATTTAAATTGATTACTTGATTAAAATAGTAATTTAGAGTTAGAAACGTTGTAAAGCATCAACTACATAATTAAACTTGTATTAAAGTTTGACTTAATCTGGTTAAACATTTTCACTTGTTTTCATAAATAAAACAACAGTGTAAAAAAAACAAAATATCCGAGATTTACCCGGTTCCACTCGAGAACCGCTTCGAGTCGCGCATCAGCTCCCCAGAGAAAACACACTGTACGCAACTCATCTTCCCTTTTTTTTCTTTTCTTTAAAGTTTTAGTTTACTTAAGTTTTCATACTAAGGCAATAGGAAATCTATTCGTGTGCTCCAGTGAAACCCGAAGCAAGCTTCCCCGAATTCTCGAGTGTCACTCGAGTTAAAATCCCATCAAACCCGATAAAGCTTCAACTTCCCTAACCTTAAACCTAAGCAGACACGCAATGTCATGCGTGCACATGCATGACTACTCGCGGCGGCTCCGATCGTTGCCACCACCCTCGACGAGTCACTGGTGACCTCCTCGTCACCCTCGACCAACCGACACCCTCAATTTCACCGTGATTCGAAAAATGAGTCGAACGACAAAAAAAACTGTAACCACATACGATCAGAAATCCTTCCCTCGTCGGTGATTCTGGCCACCATCGAACACGCGCCTTCACCCAAGCCTTCGCCTCTGGCCCACACGCCTATCCCCCACACCCTGGCCAATTCCGATGCTTCCATGTCGAAGAATTCGACCTGAAACCATAGACAAACCCAACAGGGTTTTAAACCCTATAACGCCGTCGCGTCACCTCCACGACATACAAAAAATTCAGCGAGCATTTTTCCTGCAACATCAACATCTAAACTTCCTCCAGTAATGACCTCGACGTTCAATTCATTGGCGATCACCAGCAATTGGCAGAGAACCCAAACCCATACAACTCACGATTTCCTACAATTTAGCAAAGTAAAAATCTCAGCTTCATCACTAAAATTCATCATTTAATAATACAATTCACTTTATAAATTCCAAACTAGAGATTAAAATGTTTTATTTTTATCATTTTCAAGAAGCTCACTGAAATAATTTATTCCAGAAATAAATCTTTAACAAATATTGTCGGAATTATTTTTAAAATTTAGATTATGTTATTAGAATCACTTTTTATTGAAAGATTATCACCTAAAACAAATCGAGGAAGAAGTATTTGATATGTTTTATGGGTTTAGTCTGTTAAAATGTTAAACAGAGGAAGAAGAAAAGGGAAATATCCCTATAACAAACATATATGTATTTGCTGTGACGATGCGACTTTTCGACGCTCGAAAACCGACATCAATACGTCCACTGTATCAACTGCCGAGCAATCGAAGGCCGGAAAACCGTACCGTTAGGGTTAAAGAAGAGGTAGAAGATAGAAGAAGAGAGAAAAAGATAGAACATAACATTAATAACAGAACAATATCAGAATCTCACAATCGCAGCGGAACAACATATAATAGATAAATGAATAATCTTTAAACAAAGAACTATATCAGTTATTACATTACATTACATCATCAGAGTGTACAACAAAAAACAACAACAAACAGCGGAAAAGAAATACTATATACTAGTAAATACGCCATGCCATCCAGCTTGCCTCCAGATTTCTCCAGCAACTCCCGAAGTCCAGAATATCCTGATAACCTAACTCTAGACTGCCCATATGGAAATTGGTGGGCACCCAGAGTTTAGGAAGGAAACAATAAAATCCAGGTCAGTCGTGGGACTGGTGTGAGAACTAAAACAGTTATTTTCACAAAGAAAATCAAAAGAATTTCGCTATGCTTTTGAAAAATGAAACTACCATAAGGACTCCCGCCACACACACAATGCAAACGTAGAATTGGAGGAGATTTCTCCTTATGATAGTCAAATATGCTTACTACGTAGAATCCTTTGATTTTTATTATTTTTAGTGCATAGTGTAGAAAATATTTCGAAAGTATGATATAAATCTTAGCCAACATACGACCATTATCGTATGCCTACTATAGCTACCGTGTTCAATAACAGGTTACCGCCACATTCCATGGCAGGTTATACAACTAAAACCGTACAGGGTTCGTATTGTTTCTTTGGATTTCCAACAAATGATCAGGCAAAGGAACTTCCTACACCGAAATGGGTACGCCTCTGGAAAGACGCCCCGAGAACCTAACCGGATCTCTGCTGACACAAGTCCGTGTTACCACACGCTTCTGGGTGCAATGAAGCTGTAACTTGATAACTCCACACAAAAAGTATGCCATCCCCCGGTCGTTACCGACCATTATCCGAGGATCCTCAATACCAACAACCACAAAGTAATAAATTTGCAGTAACCACATAGGTTAAATATCCGGGCTCCATACCATGATACAACCTTTATCCAGAAGAAAATGGACATACCTTAGGGGCGCGACCCCTAAAAAAACCTTGCCGCAACATTCCTGTTTCGACCATGTTCGGGTTGTGAAGCTCGATGAAGTCTCGTTCACAAAGCTACGCTTTATACAAAAGTTGTGCTTTAATTCAACAAATGCTCAACAGCACTTTGTATGCCACGTTACCAATTTGGGAATGTATCACTAGTAACCATCAACTACATAACCTCTAAGGGTGTTAAGCTAAGAGAATAAATTCTCCGCCACCAACGGAAATATATTTGATAAAATCCAGCTTTACATCTCAAACTGTAACGTCAGACACACATCCATACAAATCCGTTCCGGGATCGAACGGAAACGAAGGCACTTACAAAGAAGTCCTTGCAATCCGTATATTCACTAATCACGACCGGACTTCCCATCACAAAGGGTAATAAATTTCTATATCGAAGATCAACAGATGCAGAAACATTCGACGGTAATCCTTCCGTTTTCACAAATATCTGGTCTTCAACACCGGTCATCAAATGCAATTCATAACGACGTATCACATATTCGGAATGGGTTATACAACCCCAAGGTCCTTTCCCGGCTAACCCGAATAGTGAGCGCTTATTTTGAAAATAAGTGTGGCATTCAAATTCAAGCAATCACAACAAATACCTATTTAAAGGTAAATATTGATAGTCGGTTATTTAACTATCAATAGGCATGCTCAACATCACCAGATTCCAAATTATTTCCCAAATTATTTATTTTCCAAAATATCTTTACTAGATATATAATTCCCACACCTCAAACATTTGAAAACAAATTTTCAAATCACTTTTCACCTTTACCACTTTTGAAAACAAATTTCAAACATTTTCCTTACGTGGAAATACTTTCATTTCAATACGGTTCATTTAAACCAATTGAATAAATCCTTAACGATTTACTTTATATTTACGTTCCAAATCCGTAAATTTATTCCCACACTTCAAAAATAAATCAACGTTTATTTTTAAACAAATTTCCCTTTCTTTTATAAATTCCATCGTGAATTTACAATTCCAAAATATCTATGAATATACGATTTTCAAATCGATTTCTAATATTCATTTTCAATTTATCTTTAAAAGATAAAATCTCAAAATATTCACTTCATATTGGAAAACATTTCCATACTTATTTAATAATAAGTAATTTACAAATCCATTTATTTTCAACACTTGGAAAATATTCAATATACTTAAATCGAAATTAAGTATGTATTCCATTCTTTAAGAAATCATTCTCTTAAACATATTTATTTGAGTCAAAACGAATGTTACGTAAAACATCGTTACGACGACCCGAAATCACTAGTATATGGATTCGAAATTAAGATAGATATATAAATCCCAATACTATATAAAACATTTCCGTTCGGAAATCATTTACTATAACAACTGTGTTATAGTCCATCATTTCCTTCTCTTTCTCGAAAAATCTATTTCAACAATAAATGTTGAAATCTATGGTTTCGATTTATAATACATTTTAAAACATCTTTAAATCGTTTTAATTCTATTTAAAACATCACTTCCCAAAACATATCCATTTTATTTAATAATATATTCACTGTTCAAAATCGTGAATATATTACGTTAATCAAATTTAACGTTTCTACACATTTTATATAAGTAAAAATTCGCTATCCAAAATCAAGAATATACTTCCTTTAATAAATTTCTATATTCAATTTATCAAATTCCATTGATTTCAAATTTATAAACAATGTTTATAAATTCTATTTCTATTTATAAACTTCGATTTATAAATCTCCTTTATTTATCCAATTCAATTTATATAACTTAATTATATAACAAAAGTCCATATTATAAGAAATACTTATAATTCATTTATTCACAAAATCGTTCTTTTTAAGACTTCTATTGCTTATAAGATTCCTTTATATTTTATAACCATTTCAACTTATAAAATCTCCTTTATTTACAATTTCTATTAATATCCCATTTAAATGCCCAAAATCCAGTTTATATGTTAATTACTTATAAATCTTTTATTTTATAACATCTATTCATTTTATAATCTTCACAATTTATAAATCTATAAATTTTTTTTATGAAATCCATTTTATACTTCATTTTAACACTTAATAAACTCGGTTTATAATTCCAATATTATATATATATATATATATATATTATAAATATCAATGTTAAAAATCTTTTAGATACATCCTTTATAATAATTCAAAAATCCAAATTTAAACTATTTTATAAATCTATTTATTTTAAAAATCACCTTTTGGTTATATTTCACAAAAATCTTAATTTTTATAACATAAAAATTTATAACGTTTTAATTATTTAAAATGAATCAATTCAAAAATTAAATAAAACGTATACTTTGAAAAATCATTTTAAAAATCCTTTTAAAATCAAAATCGTTATTTTTAAACTTTAAAAAAATGGATCCGATGATGCAATAGCACCCAATAGTCAATCACGATAACAAACATCATATATCATCATATGACAATCAACAAACATCAAAATATCTGTAATCAAATAAATACTGGTGAGGAATCCAGTTGGATCCCTCCAATCTATTTCCCTGCATCCAAAGATGTTAGTACAATACCAATTCCGTTCCAATACGGAATATCGCGGTATATAGGATTTATAAAATATTATCCGCTTAATAGGCGGCGCAATAGGGTCTCATCCGCTATATAATGCGGGAAAGCAACTCCAAGTACATAAATAATACCAATTTCACTTTTCAGTGAAATTATCGCGGTATATGTTTTTAATAAATAGCATCTGTTTACTAACGGCGCATAATGTCTATTTTAACAATCAATAGATAACAATCATCATTCAAACATACAATCAAACAATTTTAAATATAACCATTTAAAATATAAATCGAAGCAATTCGATTAAGTGAGAAGTTCTCACCTTGAATTTTCGATAGCAATTTGTAGCGTTTTATTTCGAATAAAATGAAACGGACGTTTAATTTTACCTGTAAAAGTCCGCTTTTCCATACCCCTTGAATGGACACTAATCTCCATCGATTAACTCAAGATGAACGGAAATACGAACCATTAGGGTTTAAGAAGAAGAAAAAGTAGAAGAAAAGAGAAAGAAAAAGAAAACAACAGAACAATATCAGAATCTCACAATTCACAGCGAAACAACATATAATAGATAAATGAATAATCATTAAAGCAAAAGAACTGTATATTTTATACATTACGTCACATTTCATTCATTAACAGAGTTTACAACAACAAACAGCGGAAAAGAAATACTATACTTAGTAATATGCTACGCCATCTAACTTGCCTCCAGATTTCTACAGCAACTCCCGAATCCAGAATGTCCTGATATCCTAACTCTAGACTGCCCGTGTGGAAATTGGTGGGCACCCAGAGTTTAGGAAGGGAAACAATAAACTCCAGGTCAGTCATGTGACTGGTGTGAGAACTTAAAATAGTTATTCATTTTGGAAACAAGGAACAGGATAATTTTAAAATAGATTCGCAATGCTTTTTAGAAAATGAGACTACCATAAGACCTCCCGCACACACACACAAAGCAAATGCAGAATCAGAGGAGATTTCTCCTTATGATAGTCAAAGATGCTTGATACGCATTAAAAAGAAACATTTGATATTATTACTAGTGCATAGTGAAGGAAAAATCATTTCGAAAGTAAAGATATAAATCTTAGCCAACATACGACCATTATCGTATGCCTACTATAGCTACCATGTTCAATAGCAGGTTACCGCCACATTCCATGGAGGTTATACAACTAAAACCGTACAAGGTTCGTATTGTTTCTTTGGATTTCCAACAAATAGTCAGGCGAAGGAACTTCCCATTGCCACATGGGTACGCCTCTGGAAAGACGACCCGAGAACCTAATCGGATCTCTGCCAACACAAGGCCGGATTACCCCTAACTGGGTAACTACTGACACGAATATATCATTCCCCGATCGTAACCGATCTATATCCGAGGATCCTCGATTTCCAACAACCACAAAGCAATAAATTTGCAGCAACAACATAGGTTAAGTATCTGGGCTCCATACCATGACACCACCTCTATCCAGAAGGAATGACATACACTAAAGGGGCGCTACCCCCTAATAACTTTTGCTGCATCCTTCCTGTTTTGACCATTTCCGGGGTGTGAGGTCCGACGAAGTCTCGTCCACAAAGCTACGCTTTATACAAAGCCATGCTTCGATCAACAAATGCTTAACAGCACTTCGTATGCCACATTACAAATTTGGGAATGTATCACTAGTAACCATCAACTACATAACCTCTAAGGGTGTTAAGCTAAGAGAATAAATTCTCCGCCACCAACGGAAATATATTTGATAGAAACCAACTTTACATCTCAAATTGTAACGTCAGACACATATCCATACAAGTCCGTTCCGGGATCGAACGGAACCGAAGGCACTTACAAAGAAGTCCTTGCAATCCGGATATTCACTAATCACAACCGGACTTCCCATCACAAAGGGTAATAAATTTCTATATCGGAGATCAGCCGATGCAGAAACATTCGACGGTAATCCTTCCGTTTTCACAAATATCCGGTCTTCAACACCGGTCATCAAATGCAATCCATAACGACGTATCACATATTCGGAATGGGTTATACGACCCCAAGGTCCTTTCCCGGCTAACCCGAATAGTGAGCGCTTATTCAAAAATAAGTGTCAAGCAAATCACAACAAATACATATTTAAAGGTAAATATTAATAGTCGGTTATTTAACTATCAATAGGCGTGTTCAACATCACCAAATTCCAAATAATTTCCCAAATTATTTATTTTCCAAAAATATCTTTACTAGATATATAATTTCCACACTTCAACCATTTGAAAACTAATTTCATATCATTTTTCACCTTTCAATCTTTGAAAACAAATTTCAAATCAATTTCCTTAAACGGAAACACTTCCTAATATGTATCCATTTTAAATTTAAAATGGTTCATTTAAATCAATTCAAATAAATCCTTACCAATTTACTTTATACTTACGTTCCAAATCCGTAAATTTATTCCCACACTTCAAAAATAAATCAACGTTTATTTTTAAATAAATTTCCCTTTCTTTTATAAATTCCATAGTGAATTTACAATTCCAAAATATCTATGAATATACGATTTTCAAATCGATTTTTAATATTCATTTTCAATTTATCTTTAAAAGATAAAATCGCAAAATATTCACTTCATATTGGAAAACACTTCCATACTTATTTAATAATAAGTAATTCACAAATCCATTTATTTTCAACACTTGGAAAATATTCAATATGCTTAAATCGAAATTAAGTATATATTTCATTCTTTAAGGAAAACATTCTCTTGAACACATTCGTTTGGGCCAAAACGAATGTTGCGTAAAACATCGTTACGACAACCCAAAATCACTAGTATAGGGATTCGAAATTTAGGTAGATATATAAATCCCAATACTATACAAAACTTTTTCTTTCGGAAATCATCTACTATAACAATAGTGTTATAGTCTACCATTTCCTTATATTTCTTGAAAAACGTCTATTTCAACAATGAATGTTGAAATCTATGGTTTCGATAGTTAATACATTTTAAAACATCTTTTAAAACAATTAACTTCATTTTAAAATTTCACTTCTCCAAATCATACCCGTTTTAATCAATAATATATTCACTGTCCAAAATCGTGAATATATTTTATTTTCCCAATTCAATGTTTCTACACATTTATCAAAGATTTTCCACAGTCCAAAATCGTGGATATAATTCCTTTAATAATTTCTATGTTTACTTATCAAATTTATTTGATTACGGATTTATAAAACAATGTTTATAAATTCCATTTCTATTTCATAACTACTTCGATTTATAAATCTCCTTTAATAACCAATTCTATTTATACTTTGTTTACATGTCGAATCCAACTTATAAGTAAATTACTTATAATCCATTTATTCACAAATCCATTCTTTTATATCATCATTAATTTATAAATCTAAAATTCTTATTTACTTATAAACTAGGTACAACTTTATTTTAACACTTATAAAAGCTCATTTTATAATTCCAATATCTTTAACTTATAAAATATCAATTCTATAAATCTTTTATATAAACCGTTTATAATAATTCAAAAATCCCAATTTAAACCATTTTATAAATTTATCATCTATTTATTTTGAAAATCATGCTTTGGTTATATTTCCCAAAAATATAATTTTTATAGCATAAAAATTTATAACGTTTTAATTATTTAAAATGAATCAATTCGAAAATTTAATAAAACGTATACTTTCAAAAATCACTTTAAAAATCCTTTAAAAATCAAAATCGTTATTTTTAAACTTCAAAAATGGATTCGATGATGCAACACACCAAATAGTCAATCACGACTTCCGAATATCATATATCGATATGATAATCAATCAAATATCACAATATCTAAAATCAAATAAATACTGGTGAGGAATCCAGTTGGATCCCTCCAACCTGTTTCCCTGCATCCACAGATGTTAGCACAATACCAATCCCGTTTCAAGACGAGATATCGCGGTATATGGGATTTATAAATTATTATCCGCTTAATAGGCGGCGCAATAGGGTCTCATCCGCTTTATAATGCAGGAAATCAACTCCAAGTGCATATATAATACCAATTCCACTTCAAGGTGGAATATCGCGGTATATGTGTGTAATAAATAACCTTCGCTTAATAGGCGGCGTATAGGGTCTATTTCGAATACAATAAATAATACTATATTATCATCCAAGCAACAATCACACAATCAACAATTTTAAATCTAACTATTTAAAATTTAAACAAAACCCTTTTGAGTGAGAAGCTCTCACCTTAGCTTTTTATTTTGCAGTCCATTTCCATCTTGACTTGATTTCCTTGTTTTATACCTATTTAATTATTTACATAATTCATTAATATTCGAATCAATCAAATAACCAAACTTTTATTTAATAAATTTAATTAGCCAATGATTTTATTTTAAAATAATAATTTTAGTTTAAACAATTTCGCTTCAACAAATTATTTGACTAATGGTTTAAATTTTTACTAATTTTCCTTTTACTATAAACTAAAATCTCATATATATATATATATATATATATTTCAAACATTTTCCTTTTAAAATTAACTAGAAATTTTAAATTGAACTAAATTTCCTTTTAAATAGGTTAATTAACCAGTAATTTATATTTAAACTAATGGTTTTAAATCTTAAGCTAACTTTCTTTTAACAAATTCTAAAATCGTTAAATAAGTTGATTAAATAATTCAAACACCTTAATATAAAATTTAAATTCTAATAGCAAGTTTAAAATTGTGAAACATTAATACTTTACTATAAAATTCCTTTTTTTTTAAATCTATATATATATATATTAAATTAAACACAACTGTTTCATATATCTTTCTAACTGTAAAATATTATTATCCTTATAAAAAAAACAGTAATTTACTTGAAGAGAAAAACTGTCTTTACCTTCTGCCTCAAAATCGATCTCGACTAACCCTACTTCGCCCTCCGCGATCCAATCAATGCACGCGTGCTTCCATCAGCGAACGCCATCGCGATCGCCGCCTCGACATCGAGAAACCCCCTTGTCGTCGTCCTTGATCGAATACCTACTTCGAACCAGCTAGGCATCTAAACCCTTGTGATCGGAAGTCGCCTGCCTCAATCGCGACCCTCTCACATGCGACCCCATGCTTCAAGTCGCGAAGCCTTCATGAACGCGAGCTCCGAAGTCGCAATGCCATACCCCCATCATTAGCTCGAGCTTCAAGTGATTCGAGCATAGCTTCAATCGAACGAAAATCGTTTGAATTTTATAAAGGAGGGCTGCGGCCATTTATTTTCTTTGATTTCGTTTGTGAATTTTTTTTTGTTCGGTCATTCCCTTTTTTTGTTTTGAATTGATTTTGTCTGAGAGAGGGGCTTCAGCCATTAATGATTTTTGTTTGATTCTGCTTTTGAAAACTGAAGAGGGAGAGGGTTATTTAAAAATTGGTAGAGGCATGGTTTACACGATCTCTTCGTGATTTTCTGCGTGATTTAAGGGAGATAACATGCTGATGTGATAAGCCCCTTTATTTTTTTAATCTTAAATTTTAAATTCAATTTGTTACAATACAAATTTCAACGCATTTACTTATCGTGTGCTAACATAACAACTCCAAATAATACGAAATCTTAAATCCGATAATATTCAATATTACGGACCCAATGGAACTGGTTTCGTTGAACTCCGAGACTGTGCCTCGAAAGGCTATTTTTAAATTCAATTTAAACGGTATAAATTTTTAAACTGAACAAACCACTGTTAATTTAAATTTTACGACTTCTATTATCTTCAGTGTTATCAATATAAATTTTATAAGCCTTTAAAATATTTTTAAATCGGCTTAAAACTGAAGATTCAAAAATTTATTCAATTTTCAATAGATTAAATTTTATAATTTAATCGCCAAATTCATTCTGATAGTTTGATATTCAAGTTAAACCATCATTCAAATATTTAAAATTAATTAAATATTTCATTTTCAAATGTTAAAAAATTCTGGGTCGTTACAATCTTCCCCCCTTAAAAGAATTTCGTCCCGAAATTACAAGTTAGGAAAAATGATCCTTAACCTGTTTATTATTTTTCACAATCCAAATAGTTTTATCAATTTACTAACCTAAATCTTTTTATTAGAGATTCATTATCATTTCAACTAGCTTTCCAACTTCAATTATAAGTTCAAAACAATATTGTTTTCCTAACAATTCAAATTTAAATTCAATTTTTTCTCAAAATTTTCTAACACTCTAAATTTTCGAAAAATTTCGCCAGCGTCTCCTTTGCGCGGCTAGCTCGGTACGACTACAAAATAGGACTACAGGCCCTTAAATCCCAAAAGAAAACAAAAGGCCAAGCGGCAGGACAAGAAAATCACCAAATTTCATACTGAAATTGAAATACGTACCTTTTTGTCGAGCAATTCAATTTATCTTCAAAAATCAAAATTCCAATTCCATTTCTTTTAATACACCTGTATATCCTGCTAGCCATAATATCCAATTACAAAATTCAAACCATTTTGCACCTTTCATTACAAAATTTTCAATATATGCTTTTTATACCATCTTTAGTTTACTATTGGAGTTATATATTCATTTTCGTTCAATCTTACATTTCCAATTTCAATTGAACTCAATTTACAATTTCAATTTAATTTGGATTGAGTTTACTTTCTAAATATTGAATTTTATCAACTATCTTTTATTCACAACTGATTCATAGCATTATCTTAAATTAGTTCCAATTACTAATTCATTACTAGTTCTAATCCATTTCATCTCGCACAATTCAAATTGGTTGTCAATATTCAGTTTTCAATTTCAGTTTATAACCGCGTACATTTAAACTGGATTTCAAATTCCATATGAATTCTATTTACTTCAGTTATAATTTCGAATTCAATTCTTTTCATTTTAATCAATTTCATTTACTAAATTTTATTTCAATATTTCACTTTATTTATCACAAGTCAAATCTAATTTCCATTCAATTCTATTTGCTTACAATTTCGAAATGAATTTCAACATTCAATTCAATTTCATTTACTTGCAATTGTAAATTTATTCATTCATTCACAATTTATTTCCATAATTCAATACTCAATTCCAATTCATTTTAATTACTCCAAATTTATTTTCAACTCAATAAATTTTCTTTAAGTTAGATTTTTATTTTAACAACTTTAAACTTTATTAGTTATCAACTTAATAATATTCCATAAATATTTTTATATGGTATTCCGGAGTCTTTTCAGTCTTTTAAAATCAATTTTTTGAAATCAATTCAAACTATCCTTTGAATTTCCAAAACCAAACCCAAATTTTCCAAACAACTTTCACTTAAAACAATTTGGCAGCAATCCCTCTTTTGGAAACCCGAAAATGAACACCGATGATGTTGCAATCATCATCAGAATTATTTTCCAGCGACCGAAAAGAGTTTAGAGCTTTTCATTCCTTCAAAACATTTTCCCAAAAACCTTTGAAAATTATTTTCAAATCAAAAAGGAAATTAATTTCTAAAATTTCCAAATTCTTCCAAAACCATTTCCAAATACTTCCCTGGAATTCTATTTCTAATTATAAATCACATTTATAATTTACATTCACCAATTTCATTTGTATATGGATTTTATTTCTAAACTTTTGATTATGATTCCAATTTCTTATTCAATAATCAATGGTAATAATTTTTAATATTATCAATTACTAACATCCAAGTATCCATATACAATAATAATTTATAAAGATAATTTCCTTTATCTAAGAAAATTGTTTTGGGCAAAATTATTTCATTCACCCGATTTTTAAAACACTACTGTGTCAGTTTATCTTGTTTAAGAGTTTAGAAACCCCTATCGACACAGTTAGCTAGACTGCACCGACCAGAATCTATAAACAATCAACTGATGAGTCAACACAATACAAAACAATTTCATATTCACTAACAAATACGCGCTCATATCTATTATTACACTCAAACTCATTCTAGAGTACCGCTGACTGTATCTCTAATGAGTAACACCCAACAGAGCCATGGTTGTCGCTTAACCATATGCTCTGATACCAAATGTAAAAGTCCGCTTTTCCGTACCCCTTGAATAGACACTAATCTCCATCGATTAACTCAAGATGAACGGAAATACGAACCATTGGGATTTAAGAAGAAGAAAAAGTAGAAGAAGAGAGAAAGAAAAAGAAAACAACAGAACAATATCAGAATCTCACAATTCGCAGCGAAACAACATATAATAGATAAATGAATAATCATTAAAACAAAAGAACTGTATATTTTATACATTACATCACATTTCATTCATTAACAGAGTTTACAACAACAAATAGTGGAAAAGAAATACTATACTTAGTAATATGCTACGCCATCTAGCTTGCCTCCAGATTTCTACAGCAACTCCTGAATCCAGAATGTCCTGATAACCTAACTCTAGACTGCCCGTGTGGAAATTGGTGAGTACCCAGAGTTTAGGAAGGGAAACAATAAACTCCAGGTCAGTCATGTGACTGGTGTGAGAACTTAAAACAGTTATTCATTTTTGAAACAAGGAACAGGATAATTTTAAAATAGATTCGCAATGCTTTTTAGAAAATGAGACTACCATAAGGCCTCCCGCACACACACACAATGCAAATGAAGAATCGGAGGAGATTTCTTCTTATGATAGTCAAAGATGCTTGATACGCATTAAAAAGAAACATTTGATATTATTACTAGTGCATAGTGTAGGAAAAATCATTTCGAAAGTAAAGATATAAATCTTAGCCAACATACGACCATTATCGTATGCCTACTATAGCTACCATGTTCAATAGCGGGTTACCGCCACATTCCATGGTAGGTTATACAACTAAAACCGTACAAGGTTCATATTGTTTCTTTGGATTTCCAACAAATGATCAGGCCAAGGAACTTCCCATTGCCACATGGGTACGCCTCTGGAAAGACGACCCGAGAACCTAACCGGATCTCTGCCAACATAAGGTCGGGTTACCCCTAACTAGGTAACTACTGACATGAATATGTCATTCCCCGATCGTAATCGATCTATATCCGAGGATCCTCGATTTCCAACAACCACAAAGCAATAAATTTGCAGCAACAACATAGGTTAAGTATCTGGGCTCCATACCATGATACCACCTCTATCCAGAAGGAATGACATACACTAAAGGGGCGCTACCCCCTAATAACCTTGCTGCATCCTTCCTGTTTTGACCATTTCCGGGGTGTGAGACCCGACGAAGTTTCGTCCACAAAGCTACGCTTTATACAAAGCCATGCTTCGATCAATAAATGCTCAACAGCACTTCGTATGCCACATTACAAATTTGGGAACGTATCACTAGTAACAATCAACTACATAACCTCTAAGGGTGTTAAGCTAAGAGAATAAATTCTCCGCAACCAACGGAAATATATTTGATAGAAACCAGCTTTACATCTCAAATTGTAACGTCAGACACACATCCATACAAGTCCGTTCCGGGATCGAACGGAACCGAAGGCACTTACAAAGAAGTCCTTGCAATCTGGATATTCACTAATCACGACCGGACTTCCCATCACAAAGGGTAATAAATTTCTATATCGGAGATCAGCCGATGCAGAAACATTCGACGGTAATCCTTCCGTTTTCACAAATATCTGGTCTTCAACACCGGTCATCAAATGCAATCCATAACGACGTATCACATATTCGGAAAGGGTTATACGACCCCAAGGTCCTTTCCCGGCTAACCCGAATAGTGAGCGCTTATTCAAAAATAAGTGTAACATTCAAATTCAAGCAAATCACAACAAATATCTATTTAAGGTAAATATTGATAGTCGGTTATTTAACTATCAATAGGCGTGTTCAACATCACCAAATTCCAAATAATTTCCTAAATTATTTATTTTCCAAAAATATCTTTACTAGATATATAATTTCCACACTTCAACCATTTGAAAACAAATTTCATATCATTTTTCACCTTTCAATCTTTGAAAACAAATTTCAAATCAATTTCCTTAAACGGAAACACTTCCTAATATGTATCCATTTTAAATTTCAAATGGTTCATTTAAATCAATTCCAATAAATCCTTACCGATTTACTTTATACTTACGTTCCAAATCCGTAAATTTATTCCCACACTTCAAAATAAATCAACGTTTATTTTTAAACAAATTTCCCTTTCTTTTATAAATTCCATAGTGAATTTACAATTCCAAAATATCTATGAATATACGATTTTCAAATCGATTTTTAATATTCATTTTCAATTTATCTTTAAAAGATAAAATCTCAAAATATTCACTTCATATTGGAAAACACTTCCATACTTATTTAATAATAAGTAATTCACAAATCCATTTATTTTCAACACTTGGAAAATATTCAATATACTTAAATCGAAATTAAGTATATATTTCATTCTTTAAGGAAAACATTCTCTTGAACACATTTGTATGGGCCAAAACGAATGTTGCGTAAAACATCGTTACGACAACCCAAAATCACTAGTATAGGGATTCGAAATTTAGATAGATATATAAATCCCGATACTATACAAAACTTTTCATTTCGAAAATCATCTACTATAACAACAGTGTTATAGTCTACCATTTCCTTCTATTTCACCAAAAACGTCTATTTCAACAATGAATGTTGAAATTTATGGTTTCGATAGTTAATACATTTTAAAACATCTTTTAAAACAATTAACTTCATTTTAAAATTTCACTTCTCCAAATCATGCCCGTTTTATTCAATAATATATTCACTGTCCAAATCGTGAATATATTTTATTTTCCCAATTCAGTGTTTCTACACATTTATCAAAGATTTTCCACAGTTCAAAATCGTGGATATAATTCCTTTAATAATTTCTATGTTTACTTATCAAATTTATTTGATTACGGATTTATAAAACAATGTTTATAAATTCCATTTCTATTTCATAACTACTTCGATTTATAAATCTCCTTTAACAACCAATTCTATTTATATTTTGTTTACATGTCGAATCCAACTTATAAGTAAATTACTTATAATCCATTTATTCACAAATCCATTCTTTTATATCATCATTAATTTATAAATCTAAAATTCTTATTTACTTATAAAACTAGGTACAACTTTATTTCAACACTTATAAAAGCTCGTTTTATAATTCCAATATCTTTAACTTATAAAATATCAATTCTATAAATCTTTTATATAAACCGTTTATAATAATTCAAAAATCCCAATTTAAACCATTTTATAAATTTATCAGCTATTTATTTCGAAAATCATGCTTTGGTTATATTTCCCAAAAATATAATTTTTATAGCATAAAAATTTATAACGTTTTAATTATTTAAAATGAATCAATTCGAAAATTTAATAAAACGTATACTTTCAAAAATCACTTTAAAAATCCTTTAAAAATCAAAATCGTTATTTTTAAACTTCAAAAATGGATCCGATGATGCAACACACCAAATAGTCAATCACGACTTCCAAACATCATATATCGATATGATAATCAATCAAATATCACAATATCTAAAATCAAATAAATACTGGTGAGGAATCCAGTTGGATCCCTCCAACTTGTTCCCTGCATCCACAGATGTTAGCACAATACCAATCCCGTTTCAAGACGGGATATCGCGGTATATGTGATTTATAAATTATTATCCGCTTAATAGGCGGTGAAATAGGGTCTCATCCGCTGTATAATGCGGGAAATCAACTCCAAGTACATATATAATACCAATTCCACTTCAAGGTGGAATATCGCGGTATATGTGTGTAATAAATAACCTTCGCTTAATAGGCGGCGTATAGGGTCTATTTCAAATACAATAAATAATACTATATTATCATCCAAGCAACAATCACACAATCAACAATTTTAAATCTAACTATTTAAAATTTAAACAAAACCCTTTTAAGTGAGAAGCTCTCACCTTAGCTTTTTATTTTGCAGTCCATTTCCATCTTGACTTGATTTCCTTGTTTTATACCTATTTAATTATTTACACAATTCATTAATATTGGAATCAATCGAATAACCAAACTTTTATTTGAGAAATTTAATTAGCCAATGACTTTATTTTAAAATAATAATTTTAGTTTAAACAATTTTCCTTCAACAAATTATTTAACTAATGGTTTAAATTTTTACTAATTTTCCTTTTACTGTAAACTAAAATCTCATATATATATATATATATATATATATATATATATATATTTCAAACATTTTCCTTTTAAAATTAACTAGAAATTTTAAATTGAACTAAATTTCCTTTTAAATAGGTTAATTAACCAGTAATTTATATTTAACTAACGGTTTAAATCTTAAGTTAACTTTCTTTTAACAAATTCTAAAATCATTAAATAAGTTGATTAAATAATTTAAACACCTTAATATAAAATTTAAATTCTAATAGCAAGTTTAAAATTGTGAAACATTAATACTTTACTATAAAATTCCTTTTTTTTAAATTTAAATATATATATATATATATATATATTAAATTAAACACAACTGTTTCATATATCTTTCAAAGTGTAAAATATTATTATCCTGATAAAAACAGTAATTTACTTGAAGAGAAAAACTGTCTTTACCTTCTGCCTCAAAATCGATCTCGACTAGCCCTACTTCGCCTCCGCGATCCAATCCATGCACGCGTGCTTCCATCAGCGAACGCCATCGCGATCGCCGCCTCGACATCGAGAAACCCCCTTGTCGTCGCCCTCGATCGAATACCTACTTAGAACCAGCTAGGCATCCAAACCCTTGCGATCGGAAGTCGCCTGCCTCAATCGCGACCCTCTCACATGCGACCCCATGCTTCAAGTCGCGAAGCCTCCATGAACGCGAGCTCCGAAGTCGCGATGCCGTACCCCCATTATCAGCTCGAGCTTAAAGTGATTCGAGCATAGCTTCAATCGAACGAAAATCGTTTGATTTTTATAATGGAGGGCTGCGGCCATTTATTTTCTTTGATTTCGTTTGTGAATTTTTTTTTGTTCGGCCATCCCCTTTTTTGTTTTGAATTGATTTTGTCTGAGAGAGGGGCTTCGGCCATTAATGATTTTCGTTTGATTCTGCTTTTGAAAACTGAAGAGGGAGAGGGTTATTTAAAAATTGGTAGAGGCATGGTTTACACGATCTCTTCGTGATTTTCTGCGTGATTTAAGGTAGATAACGTGCTCCACATCCATAATAAATGACCTTTACATAAAACGAATCAAATATCTCTGTTTATGTATATATATTACATCATCAGAGTACATCAATCACAGCTCCACATCCATATCATACAAGTGGATACACAACAACTCAACCCAGCAGAAAATATATAAACAAATACGGAAAATACGTCTCGCCATCCAGCTCGTCTCCTGAGCTCCATAGACTCACATCCTGTATCCTATAATACTCGGTCTGACCCGAGCATTATAGTTAAATAACACCCGAGTCAGTCTGGAATACCAGCGTGAGAAAATCACACCCAATTAATTATTAAAGTTTCAAAAATCCTTTGAAAACAAAAGCATCTCATAAGACCACGCCATAAATAAACATGTTGGGTTTTTACCTTACGATAGCTAAAACAATTTTTATAGAAATCCTCTGATATTATAATAAGGTCTATATACAAATACTTATAAAATAGTCGAAATTGTTACATTCATTAAATTCCAGCTACTAGCCACAGAGTGGGTAATACAAACAAAACTCGTACAAGGCTCGTAGGGAGAATGGATTTCCAACTAATGACTAGGCACTGGGGTACCACCTGTCACAGTACGGGGCCTAGATCGCCGTACCGAGGAGTCCGCCCGCTCCCCTGCAACACAAGGCCGGGACTACCCCTTACTGGATAATCCCGAGTGAGATCACCCCGCGGTTGGGATCGGCAACCGCACCACTAAGCCGAAATAAAAAGGGACATCTAGACTGGAATGACCTCACCCTGCTTGGGTGCTACCCACCTAGCCTTGCTGCATAACCCCTGATTTTCAGTCATTCCCATTTTATGAGGCTTGAGGCTAAGCGTTACCTTTAGAACATATCCCTCTGAATGCCCATCGTCCACCTGACGATGTTTTCGCAAGCATTAGTCCATACAAGTCCGTCCCGGGTTCGAACGGAACCGAAGCCACTATTCCTACTACATCCATTTTGGAAATATCCTCAGGATTAGTAGCGACTAGCCCTTGCACTTCATAGCTCCATCTTCGACTATGAATAGGTTTAACGAAACGTACAAACCGAATCAAAGTGGTTTTCGAGAAATAAATCTCGATCTCGGTCTCTTCGAAACGATCAGCGCATTTGTCCAATATTGGTAGTCGGTGATTTAACTATCAATTAATATTCACAAACAACCATCAAACAATAAATAATTTCCCTAAATTATTTATTTATTGCAAAAATATCTTCACAAGATATATTTTCACTTTTCAAATTCCTTTGAAAACAGTTTTCAAAACTATCTGCCTTTCTCAGAATAAATTCCAAGTATTCTATTTCCACTGGAATCACCAAGCACAAATCTAGATTTTTAAAATAATTTAAAAACACTTTACTTTTAAAAATATATTTTAAAACATTCAAGTTAAAATTACTTTGATAATTTGTGACAACTATATACTATATGAGTATTTGAAAATAAAGTTACTTAATAAACTATAAAACTAGATTTCTAATTTTTAAGAAAAACAAAATACTAAGTTACTCCTTTAATCATTACTGCTAGAATAGATTAAAAGAAAATACTTACTTTAGATATTAGAAATAATAAATTTTACAAAACTTGCGTTCTTTTAAAAAAAACAACTTTTAAAAAAAAAAATTAATTTATATTCACAAATTTACTTTTAAATACATGTACTTGGCCATCCAGAGAAAATTCCAACTTCAATCACTTAAATCAATTTCCCCAAATTGATTTCCAATTCATTTTATTTGAAATAGGTTTTTTTAATTTTTCAATTCATTTCGAAATTCATTAGTTATGGACTTATTATTATTGTTGTTATTTTCCGTTTGATTTTAAATCCTTTAACTGAAATATACAGATTCCAGACTTTTCCCAGTTTCTTCTTTATTCCTTCAATAATTTAAATATTAAATATTAAATAAATGTTTTGTTCTATTAAATAATATCATTGAAGTTTCAAACTTCATTAACTTTCTGTTTATTCAAAAATTCCTTTCCATATACAGAATTTTATTAATTAGCATTAACACTGCTATTATTCTTATCCAATTTATTATTAATTTATTTAAAATTTCTATAATTATTTCACTTACAAATTCTCTTCATTTTATTTCCAAATTCCAATTCTATATATCTTGATAACTTAGTGCACCGAAAAATATTCAGGTAAACCATGTCATCCAATATTCCAATTATCAACAACATTCATCACATAATATAAAATAATCACAACAGGGGGTATAAAATAATTTAAATAAATTGTTGAGGGATCCAGTTGGATCCCTCCAACATGTTTTTCCTGCATCCACAGATGTTAGCACAAAAATATATATCGATTCCAGAATATTCCATGCCATATCACACCAATCAATTTCAACCATTCAAATAATTATTTAAATTTAATCATTTAAATTTAAATTTAAATTAACTGAGTGAGATTAACTCACCTTTGATTTTACTGCAATCCAATCCAACTCGACTTGTTTTCATGACCTTGAATAAACATTTGCAGTCTATAAATATGTGAATAATCAAATGACAAATTTATCGTTTAATATTTTAGTTAACCTACAATTTATTTAAGCTATTTTTATTTTCCGACTATTAACCTTATATAACCAATTATATGAAATTTTTATTAATATTCGAACAAATCGAATGATCAATTATGATTTAACTTGAATAAATCAACTTGTCACTTATTACTTCAATTTACTAAATTCCAAATGATCGTTAACTAACTTAGTTAACATTTTTTTTTCTGCCCAATCTAAAAATTCAAAGACAGGTTAAATATATATATTACCTCCTCAAATAAATTTACCGATTACTTAAAGTTGACAGATTTCTATATATAAAATCATATATATATATATATATATATTTTCTGATCTGTATAAATGTACATATAATTATGAAATTAAATTAAAATATATAACTCTATACCTTACTGCACCTAAATTATTTTACTACAAAAATGCCTTTTCTGTTTCTATACATTTTTATCTCAATTCAGATTATCTAAATAACCTTTCTGTGTATAAATTTAAATCTCAACCGTAATCTAAAAAAAATACCTTTCTGCCCTTATGCTCGCGACTAGCCCTGGCCCCCATGTAACGACCCGGAAAATTTTAACAATTTTAATTGATTCTATAACGTATTTAATTGAATATTTGTGAAATCTTATAATAATTGAATTTTTAAATAAAATGTTTATATATTTAGAATACGTATATTTAAATATAGTAGATTGTAAATTTTCAAATAATTTTATGGAAGTTTATTTAATTGAGAAAACGTGCTGTCCAATTCAAGCGATTAATTGCTTTAATTGATTTCTGAATCAGTGCGTAACGGTTTCTTTTTACTACCGTTAAAGATTTCTATTGCTTAATACTTTTCCAATCCAGGTAGACTTTTCCATTCGTAACCATTAATAAATTTGAGATCATCGACCCTGCTTTTATTATTCCTTGTAGTTTCGTGCACTGACTTTACCTTTCCCACTACCCATAATTTTCTCTATACGTTTCTTTTGCAATTGAAGCGTATATTTATATTTATGGTGGTGCATTTATTCTGGTCTCTCTTTATTTTTGTTTTTAACGCTTGAAAGAATCTCAAATCATCAAGCTAGTAGCATCCGTTCCTTCCCTCGCTTATATAAGGCCTATAATATATAAACCACTTGCTCATAGATCTGAACACAACTTTGTCATCAAATTTAATGTGCCTTCCTCTCCCTATTATTTCGGTTCCAACCTTCCTAGTGAATGGCTTTAATAATTTTTGGCTAAATCATAGCTACGGACTTTTCAAATTTCTTTCATTTTTTATTTTTTTCCAATTCCTTCATTTGCTTCAAAATTTTTAAACGTGCCTAATCATCTCAGCATGTATATATAATGTAAGCCTACCTTTCCTTGGAAAGCTATTGCTCGCAAAATTTCCTGATTTCTTTCCTTTTATCCATTTTTATATCCTTGACTTTCAAAACTCATTATGTGTTGTACAAACAAATAAAAATTTATTGCCTTAAGTGTATAGCTAAATTAACTATTGACCGTTACAATTACTTTTATTTGTATATTCATTTCAATTTATTACTTAAATAACGTTTTGATGAATTAATGGACAGCTTTACGTTTCTTTTGCTTTTGAAAACTTTATATTTATAGTGTACGTTTCTTTTGCATTTCAAAAATTTGAAACATGCTGCCCCATTTAAGCCATTAATTGTTTTAATTATTTTTCTTAATCAACATATAAACGTTGCTTTTTATTATTCCAGGATTTACATCCATACTTTAATCTCCGCTGTTCCATTTATTTCATTTGAAATCAAAATTTATTTACCATTCATTTATATGCCTCTTTCTCTTTCCTCTTTCCTCTTTTACCTCTTCGTTTCCGTGTTTCTAGGAATATATATATATATATATATAGGATAGCATAGATTGCATCTTCTTTTCTCTCTGTAGGCTATTCGTTGCCCTCAAATTAATATTAAAAGAGGAGAGAGCTTTGTAAATATTATATAAAGTCATATAGCACGTTCACATATCAGATGCAGACCTACCTTTATATTTTAGAAACTAGCATTTTCTCTATTGCCTGAAGAATGCCCTTCGCCATGTCATGTTGCTTGAATCACGCATGCATTCTTCCTTTAAAAATCGCCTGTTCTCATCTCCCCTCCATCTTTTCTTATTTCTTCCAAACCTGAGCATGAGCTCTCTCTTTTCCTTGGCCTGCCTCCTCCCCATGGCCGCATGCATTAGTTGACAAAACATTTCCTCTCTGGTTTTTAAAAGTAAGTACGCATTTTATTTGATATAAGTCTATTTTATATATTAAGAACATTATAGATTGTGCATAAGTTTTGTTTTATATGTTTACTGCAACTATGTGGATTTTGAATTCCCTAACAGTTGAACTTTAAAATTAATAATATATTTCATAATAGTATATATATGATAATTGTTATATTTATAAACGTGTATATAAATATTTAACTTCTGTTCATATATAAAGGTTAGTATATATTTATACTGTATTATGTATATTATTTTAAGATTTTACGGTACATAGTTTTTGACTTTTGTTAGCATATAGTTATCGTACGGCTTTTAGATACGTATGTTTTACTAACTAGTTGATAAGTTATATATATATATATATATATATATATATATACGCGTTTTATTTTACTATTGATAGCTTACGGTATATATGGTATAAGTTTGGCAGCCTTCTATTAATACACGTACTTTTATATGTTTTATATATTTGGTTATAACAGTTTCAACTATAATAAAATATGTTATTTTATTAGCTTTCATATGTTAGATATATAAAATATAGTATTTCAATTTTCGTTACTGTTTTGGTATATATATTATATAAAATTGGTGGGTACAAGTTTGATAGGTCAATTTATAATATATATATTTTTATGATTGTTTTAGTATTTTAGAGTCTACCGTACTATATTTTATTTTATTTTCAACAATTTACATAAGTTATATTTAAAATGTTGGTATATGTATATAAAATTTTCTATGGTAGTTTTACAGTATAAGTTATATCAATATTTTATAATTTCAACGGTATATGCTTTCAAATGTTTATTTCATGTCAGCCTTAAGGTTGTTTGCATTGACTGATATATGTTGGATTTTTTTTTAAGGGATGTGTATTTTGATTTCAAGTATAGTCATATGTATAGTCATATACAAATTGGTAGAGGAAATGTTATATAGTATATATATGGTTATATTAATATAGTCGGTCTGCACACCTATGTATATATATTAACCGAGGCATGCATATTTTGTTGCATATTTTATAAACTGTGTCTGCATATGTTGGCTAGTTGTATATAAGCTCACTTATCCTATTTATCTTCTTTGATCCAATTCTGATTTGAATTCGTCTATTCCTATTATCAGCTTTGATCATTGAACCGTGTCCATCTATCTTTGTTTTGGAATTCGGATCTGGATTTCATAACTCACTTCTTTTTCTCTGGCCTCGAAAGGTGAGAAATCACTCACGATTAACATTCTTTTATTTACTAAATTTGATTTCAATTGAGACGACAATTGAAATATGAGGCTGTAGTTATTTAAATTGTTATATATGCTATTATCTGTAACTATTCACTTATGGGATATGACACCATATCCTATTGTTTATATATTTATTTTGATGATATATGCCTGTTGTTATTATTATTTACATATCTGTTATCACTCTGCAAGTTCCCTGTTAGTATAGAAATCACTATGGGTTGAAATGATAGAACAGAGTTTAGAATAAGAGAAAATCGTTATGGGTTGAAATGATAAACCCAAGCGATTTTCATTTAATTGAATTGGGATTACGGGTTGAAATGCTATCCACCCGTATACATTTAGTGTACGGATTGAAATGATAAATATCTGTAACACTTGACCATATGATAAGAAATATATACAGACATCGTTGGTCCATATATATAAATATTTTGAAATTTAATTCATTGTTTTGGAAAGAACTATATGGTCTTATTAAATGTTAGTCCTTAAATTTTTTTATATATAAAGGGTAATGATATATAGATTTAATAATATTTAATTTAGTCAAAATTTGATTTAATACATAAAGTATGATAAATATTTATGTAAATTTTATTCCAAAAAGTATTCTGCAATTTACTAAGATTGGGAGATAAATGTGGGTTTATCTAAATGGTATTTAAATAAGGATTTATTCAATTAAATCAATTTGAAATTATTGAATGGGAAATTTAAGGGTATGATTTTGTAACTGGATTTTTATTTAAGTGATTTAATGAATATTTCACGTTTAAATAAATTAAAGAAAATATTGAGTAAAATGTAATTTAAGGTTACTTGAATGATATTATATCTAATGAGGGATTAATTTAAGACTAGATAATAATGAGGTTAAATCAAGATCTATATGGAACTATTAAATTGAACATTTAATTAAATATTAAAGCTTTGAACTATATTGGGATTTAAATGGTTTATTTTGAGATTCGGATATGTATTTGAAATCAGTATAGTTGAATTTATTATTTAGAAACTAAATTGATTAAAAAAGTTAGTTTGAAACGTTGAATACTTAAAGTTTTGAAATATACTGAATATAAAGGGTATTTTGTGATTTCAAATCCGAATTTGAAATCGATAAAATTAAAGTGGTTATTTTAGAAATTGAGTTGAATTTAAATTAATAAATTGAGATTGAAATAGATTTAAATGGGATGGTCGGGTTGATGTTAAACGATTTGTTAAGTTGAGGGAATTGAAATTACTTTACTGTACAAATTATTTAATATATAAAAATACTATTTGGGAAGTATAGAGATATTTGAAGTGAAAATGATATTTTGTTTTTAAGTATAAATTAAGTTGAAAAGACTACAGTGTTATAGTGTATATTTCTATCTTTTAGATAGTTCCATAGACCCTTAGAGGATGGTTATCCCAAACATCCTCTAAGTTAATTATATTTCAGTTGATATTTCACTTGAGTTAGATTTATAGATATAAGAATGTTAATCCTGACTCGAGTGTTTTGTGTTTTGCTTTACGCTCGGGTCAGACTGAGAGATACAACATTTGAGACTCACCTTCGAAGTTGGAGCTTTGCTTGAAGATCCAGCTATCTATCCCTTTAGTCATCCAGTTGATTGGTTCAGAGAAGCCATCTGTTGCATTGGAGACTTCATGGCATTTGAACAATTCGGTTGTATTTTATTTCTAACTCTGAGGTATATAGTAGCTTCATGAACTACTATTCTTTATCTATTCCGCTGCATTGTATTACTCTGTGTAAGTGATCTATGATTGATTTATTTACTGTATATTTTAAGTTTTGCCAAATTTTATTAACAATTCGGTATTTTGAATTATTCAAGCCGGACATGTACGGTTTTATTGTCGATTTGAATGGTCCAAAATAGCGGGTTGTTATACCCCAAGTAACGGTGATCGAACCCCAAAACCGAACCACCACGCCGCCTAGCCTTGTTGTCGTCGCCGAGTACCCCACGTCCTCCGCCTCAAACTTCTCTGAAACCCTAAATCACCGCTACCTAGAACGAGCACGAAACCCTAACCCCAAAATCACGAGCCTCCTAGAATTCACGCGACATCCCACCCTCAACACGAAACCAACCATGGCCTTGCTCGCGAATACTCCTCGCGCGAGCGGCCGTGAAGCTTGGTTTAAATCGAATGGGTTTTGAATTGAACAAGGAAAGATTCGGTGCTGATGATTCTTTATTTTTTATTTTTTTCTCCGAAGTGAAATCATATGAAAGGAAAAGGGTTCAGTTAATTGTTTTCGATTTGAGGAATACAGCTTCGGCCATTAATTATTGTTTCGATACAATTTCAACATGTTTATATATCGTTTGCTCACATAATAACTTCAATTAATACGAAATTCGAAATCCGATAATAATTCAATATTACGGATCCAATGGAACTGGTTTCGTCAAATTCCGAGACTGCGCCTCAAAAGGCTATTTTTAAATTCGATTTAAACTATTCAATTTTAAAACTGAACAAATCAGCGTTAAATTTTGATGTTAAAACTTTTATTATTCTCAACACTATCAATATAAATTTTATAAGCCTTCAAATTATTTTTAATAGGCTTAGAATTCCAGATTCAGTAATTTACCCAACTTCAAATTATTTAATTCAACAATTTAATTGTCAAATAAATTATGATATTCATAATTTAAGTTAATCATTAACCTTTAAATATTTAAAATCAATTAAATATTCCGATTACAAATGCTTAAAAATTCTGGGTCGTCACAGTAAATTAATCATTTATTTAAAAATGATTGAAAAAGAGTTATCGATGTTATTTGAAAGGTTTGATATTTTAAATTTACTTAAACATATTTTAAAAATAAACTATTATCCTTTAAAAATACTTATTTTTTATACATAGTTTTAAAAAGATTGAAATTTATTTATAAATCCTCTCAGATTGCGAACGAAGTTATTTAATGGATAGGATATTATAACGGGAAAATCTTATAACAAAATTCTCGAAACTTAAGGGAGGCTCTGAAATATTAGGGATAAGAAATTCGGGTGGAATCTGAAGCCGTAAAGAAGTTATAAACAGATAGAAGAGATTGTAAGTAGATATAATCAATTATGAAATGGAAAAAGGAATTAATGAAAATTTCGAAGATTTATGAGATAAGTCACAAAACATTCTCTTAAGTATAGACATTTGAAAGGATTTTTTGGGAAAATAAGTCTTATAATATTTTCCTAAGTATAGAAAATGGAAATTTGGGAATATTTCTAAGTGTTGAGATGTTTGGAAGTATCCTGTTACAGATTTGAGTATTTGAAAATTTGTTTTCAAATGTTGGAAGGGATTGATATATCTTTTAAAGATATTTTGAAAATAAATATTTTAGGAAAATTTACAATAAGAGCTAGTGACTGCTTATGGATGTTTTATTGATAGTTAAATAACGACTATCAATATTGGCCAATCTTGTTAATCGTTTCAAAGAGACCGAGGTCGGATTTAATTATCCGAAAACCACTTCGATCCAGTTTGAATGTAATGAATGAATACTATGAGGATGATACGGGTCTTTGCAAAAGCTTATGTTACTTTCATTAATGTATCCATGCCATTTCTAGAGTGCAATGGAATAGATTCTCTATTTTTGCCTCTCAAAAGAAAATCTAACTTTAATCTTTCAAATAACCCATCTTCCATATTCTACATGTAAATAAAATCAATACCATAACGGTTATCCCCAAAACTATCCTACGGTCTATAAAGCACATACTTCTGTATAATAGATAATGTTTAGGGTATAGAACATAAATCAGAAAACAGCTATTGCACGCCATAACAATAATAGGTATACAATCAATACCGATAAGGCACATCCTTATATAAGTAAAAATTTCCATAAAGATCTCCTCGATCAAGCCGAATCCAACTTCCTGCATAAAAATAAGAGATATCATTCCGTGAGTCGTATATCTCTTGATAAAATATACTATAAGCAAGCTATAGCTGGTCAATGCCGAAACGCTAACTGAATACATCATCTCCCGCTAGGAACATCGATAACATCTCTAGATTTGGAGTTGATGTCCCTATTTTGGCTAGCTAACCCTTCACGGCTATATACCCTATCTTTGGTTCTAGTCATTTATCGATGTCGATGCTACGTTCAGCATCTCTCGCACGAGTCTTTATCACTTGAGCAAATCATGAATCCCCACATGGATTTCATTATCTCGAACAGATCATGAATACCAACATGGATTCGAGCGTCTCGAACAAATCCCGAATCCCCACATATATTCTCGCATAAGTCCTTCGACGAATGTTAACGATATCTGCTGAAATACTTATCAAGATAGACAGTCCCACATGATAGCATCGCTTGAAATGTAAACACTAACTTGTCCCTTGATTTTATATACACTTTTCTACCCCCTCTATCTTCAGATCATAGTCGAAACCCACGGTGTTGCCTTCTACTTAAGTTATAAATCAATAAGAAATAAGGAGACTATGATGCTCCATGTGGAAGAACTGCTTGCCAATGCACTGAATGTAGGCTTGATCTTCTTTCGTGAAAGGCTAACCTCAGAATAATTTGTATTTGATATAATTATATGTATTATATGCTCATAAGCATGTTTATCATCATCATTACACATAAATATATTTCAACTATTTTTTAAATAAATAAAAAAAATTGAAATTTATTTAACTATATGTATGTTTTAAAACATACATATTTAAAACATATAAATGTTTAAATATATTAATCTAAGAATTATGTATGTATGTGTGTGCGTGTACTATAGTCATGTTTATTTTCGGTAATCATAAGAAAAAACTAATTTTTAATATTTATACATTTGTGCGTGTGTGTGTATACACACATATAATTAAAATAAATTTATTCTATGTTACATATATATAAAAAATATTATTAAAATTTATTTGCTAACGCAAATAAAAATACATTTTATATATACACCCATATCTTTAATATTAAATATATCATTAAATAACTTTTTGGTAGCAAATTAAAAAAATTCATATCTAATGCATTTAAAATTATATACATATTATTTAATTATTTTACTAAGTCAATTATTTGAATTTGAAAATTTTTAACTTGTTCAAAATCTTATTTTTTCTTTTGGATTGAAAATTATTTTATTAATATTTTTTCAATTGAGTTGTGTTATTTAAAAAAATTAATTATTGGTTTGAATAAGTTAACATTTTAAAATATGAATTTTGTATTTATTTATAATCGTGATCGAAAACAAATTTTGAATGTGTATATTTATATAATTAATTATAATACTTACTTAATAATTTTACAACAAATAAGGTTATATTTTATGTATACGAGTATTTAGGCATGCCCGTTGGACCTGTGCAAATTTATTTTTAAGAAAACTACTTGTTTTCCTGTGATGTTATATATGCAACCTCATATCGTATATGTTTAAAATTGCACACAAAATATTTTATCAATTTACATATACTTTATTTTCAAAGATCTCTTGGAGGCTAAAGCTGAAAACATACATAAATCATGTTATATCTTAAACTCCTTAAATGTTTCTATTTAAAAATAACTAAATATAAAATTATTTACTAATATTATATTTATGATTTTGAGGATATTTGGTCAAAGATGTAATACTATTTTTAATGGTCTTTCCATTTTATAGATAGGATGAAGGATGTTAGTTTTAATGTTCTTTTAACAAAAATCTTTGGGTCAAGTATTCTATAATTTTCCTTTTATTTATTTCATGTGCAATATGTCTCTTAATTTTTTAAGAAGAGGTAAAATCAAATCGGATTGGTAATAATTAAGCAGTTAAAAAAATAACTCCACATTTTTGCAAGCTACTTTATGCTTTACAAATTTTTTTGCACTTTCCAAATAATTCTTAAAAAATTGTGTAAAATGATATAAATTTACACTTCCCAAATACTTCTTCGAAAGTTGTATAAAATAGGATACTATTAAAAAAATAACGAAGTCATTTAATAAAAGACATTTAAATAACTATACATCCTAGCGAACAGCTTAAATCTATTTGTAATTCTAACTCAGTCTTTCTAAAAAGTGCGACTTAATCTTTCTAAAAAGTGAAAGTTAGATTGCACTTTGTATTTCAAAAATTGTGATCTCATATAAATATTCATTTACATATCGCCTTCTTACGGCTACATAAAAACACGTACTTGCAAGGCTTTCACAAATGAATTGAAACCATAAAAGACTTAGTTATAGATTTTAAAATGAAGCATATACCAATGATTTATTTAGAAATGAAACGTGATATTTGATTTGATTATATGCCTTGGATTAAAAGATAACTTAGGTCAGTACTTTGAACTGAAACACATACTAATCCGAACTCATCATTAGACATATTTTAACTTGCAGATCTGCTATGGTTGATTTCTTCAGCAAGAAAATATTATCCAAATTTGGTTAACGTACATGTAGAAAATATTGTACAGATAAATACTATTAAAAAAATAACTAATATGAGTACAATCTTAAAGGAATTATTTCTTGAGCTCCTGCAAAGGTATTCTTATCCGTGTAAGTAGCAGCCTTATTAAAAGCTAATAAAGCACTTTTTTTTAAATTCCAACTCCAGTACAATATAGTTGTAAGAGCCTAGAATCATTAGTTTGCTAGTAATCAAATTGATTCCTTTTCACCAATTGTATAAAAAAGACTTAGCAACAAAAACAATAATAGATGTCATCATGGATTACATTAAAAACAGCGTTAATTTAATATTAAGTGTGTCATTGTTATACCTTTCTCCAGAGACAACTTATATGTACAACTTGGATAAATATCAATAGGTATCAATTTATAAAACATAGAAGGTACAAATCTATAAGGAATCACATGCCAAGCTAATAGAGCAAAGAACATGTAAAGTGAAAGTCAACATTGTCATTAGAAAATTAAAAAGATTTAGAATTTTTGTGTTTAGAATGAACATGCCACAAATGTCAAAGAATCATTGAAGAATAATTCAATCAGGCGAAACATTTACTCTATTTTACAAAAAAAAGGAAAAACCATCTACTTCAGAGTTCAATGACTTGCGTGTGACGGATATTTTTATACAATAAAGCATATTAGCCTGGTGTATGAGGAATTTGTACAAATGATTTTTGTTTGTATGGTATAGGTAAATAATCCGTAAAAGCATCACATGTTTAAGATGTATAATCAGTACAGTAAACATCTAAAGAACAAAACTGATGCAAAGTAATTAGTATTGAGAAAAGGGGAAATATTGTTTAATTATATGAAATGATGTTATATGCTTTTACAACCAAGCATGCAATAAATAAAGACATGCTGAGATTTACATATTTAGCTTGATTTTAGTATAATCAAAATAAATATGGTCTATTTATATGTGTATTTGAGGAGCATTAAACATTAGAAACATTCCATTTTTTGGTGAATGGAAGATGTGAGACATATAGTAATATGATATATGTTTAATGTTAATTATTACATTAATATTAATTCTTACGATTGTTTTTTATAAAAACAATTTTTTTCAATATAATTGGTTTTCTTTGAAAGACAACAACCTTATTCCAAATGTTAGCAATTGCTATTTATGTATTTTCTTTTCAATTTTGTTAATTATTATCATGTCGGTTAAGTGTCAGACTTTGCCTATCAAAACTTATTAATCAAGTGGAAGGTGGATTTCATAATATGGATACTTTGAAATAATGATTTATTTCTATTTGTTTCAAGCTGACACCATGAATATTAGTATTTTCTATCAAGCAAGGTCTTATTGATATGGATAATACATGACTTATTGTAGCTTTCAATTTCCGATTTTGCATACCAAAACTAAAAAAATAAACATGGAGCCGTGTAGGAAAAGAATTCAAAGGCATTTTAACTACAGGTACAAATATCATATGGCTATAAACTGATATGCATTCATATGTCCTTGTTATATTATTCTAATAACAATATTTGATAAACACAATACCATAAATAAAATGTTTTTTAACATAAGAGATAGCTATGTAAGGTGCAACAACATTTAATAAATTAAAGTAATAATTGTTTTAATTAGTCCCATATCGTCGAAAATGCATTAATTGTTATTGTATATAATATAAGAAATGAGGAACTTCGTTGTTCATTTAAGAACATCTCAAAATGTTGGGTTGATGCAAAAAAAAAAAGCTTATCGCTACTCAAGTGCACTTTTAAAAAAATACTTTAACATTGCTTGACATAAGATAACATGAATCCATATAGATATGGAAAGGGTGGTTTAGGAATTTCAAAAAGATATGGTTGATTTCTATTCATGGAATTCTTATTATTAATAGTAATGATGAAGGTCAATATGAGACAAAATAAATGACCTTCTCCAAAGACAACTTATAGGGGATTCTTACTTCAAGGGCTTACTTGTGTAGGGTAATAAGTTTTAAGGATACTAATTCTGAAAATTAGCTTTAAGGACATTTTACAGAAAAAATATAAAAGAATTATCATTTTCAGTTATACAGAAATAATGATAAAAGGGTTTATCATTTTCCTATGTAACTTAAAAAGATAATTGAATTTATCACTACGCTGTAAATTGTGCTTAAAACTAATTATTCAGAAGTGCTGTCCTTAAAACTTATTACCCTGCAAATAGAAGCCCTTCAACCTAATTTCCACCAACTTATAGGTATAACTTGCTAAATATCAATAGTAATCAATTTATAAAACATAGTAGGTACAAATTTATAAGGAATCGCATGCAAATCTAATAGAGCAAAGAACATGTAAAGTGAAAGTCAACATTGTCATTAGAAAATTAAAAAGATTTAGAATTTTTGTGTTTAGAATGAAACATGCCACAAACGTCAAAGAATCATTGAAGAATAATTCAATCAGGCAAAACATTTGCTCTATTTTACAAAAAAAGAGAAAACTGTCTACTTCGCAGTTTAGTGACTTGCATGTGATGGATAATTTTATACAATAAAACATATTAGTTTGGCATATGAGGAATTTGTACAAATGATTTTTGTTTGTATGGTATAGATAATTATTCTGTAAAAGCGTCACATGTTTAGGATGTATAATCAGTACAATAGACATCTAATGAACAAAACTGATGCATAGTAATTAGTATTAAGAAAAGGGGAAATATTGTTTAAATATATGGAATGATGTTATACGCTTTTACAACCAAGCATGCCAAAAAAAATAAAGACATGCTGAGATTTACATATTTATCTTGATTTTGGTATAATCAAAATAAATATGGTCTATTTACAGGTGTATTTGAGGAGCATTAAACATTAGAAACATTCATTTTTTGATGAGCGGAAGATGTTAGACATATAGTAATATGATACTATGTTTAATGTTAATTATTATATTAATATTTATTCTTATGATTATTTTCTATAAAAACAGATTTTTTTTCAATATAATTGGTTTTCTTTGAAAGACAAAAACCTTATTCCAAATGTTAGCAATGGCTATTTATGTATTTTCTCTTCAATTTTGTTGATTATTATCATGTCGGTTAAGTGTCAGACGTTGCATATCAAAACTTATTAATCAATTGGAAGGTGGAATTCATAATTTGGATACTTTTAAATAAAGATTTATTTCTATTTGTTTCATACTGACACCATGAATATTAGTATTTTCTATCATGTAAGGTTTTATTCATATGGATAATACATGACTTATTGTAGCTTTCACTTTTCGATTTTACATACCATAACTAAAAAATAAACATGGAGCCGTGTAGGAAAAGTATTCAAAGGTATTTTAACTGCAGGTACAAATATCATATGGCTATAAACTGATATGCATTTATATGTCCTTATTATATTATTCCAATAACAATATTTGATATACACAATACCATAAATAAAATGTTTTGTGAATGATTTTTTTATCATAAGAGATAGTTATGTAAGGTGCAACAACATTTAATAAATTAAAGTAGTAATTGTTTTAATTAGTCACACATCATCGGAAATGCATTAATTGTTAGTGTATATAATATAAGAGATAAGAAACTTGGTTGTTCATTTGAGAACATCTCAAAATGTTGGGTTGATAAAAAAAAGTTTATCGCTACTCAAATGTATTTTTTTTAAATACTTTAATATGGATTGGCATGACATAACATGAATCCATATAGATATGAAAATGGTAGTTTAGGAATTTTAAAAAGACACGGTTGATTTCTATTCATGGAATTCTCATTATTCATAGTAAAGATATATATAATTTATGCATGTATTTTTCACTATGGATTTATATATATATATATATATATATGTGTGTGTGTGTGTGTGTGTGTGTATGTATATGTACATATATACATACATACATATATATATATTTCTTATTTATATTAAAAAATTATTTGTATGAGAAACTTAATGAGTGCAAAAATAGATTAAGGATAGAGGAATAAAATGTTAGAAAGTGGAATTAATAAGCATCAATTTGCATTAATTCGATAATGCCGTTATTATATCAATTTACTGCACCATCAAGCAAGTAACTGATATAATGTTATACAAGTATGAGAATAACCGCGTAGCAACATTAAGAGCAGCAACCATATAACGTTATACAATTATGTTTACAAACTGAAAAATATAAACATGTTATATGTATAATAGTCGCTATATTAACTTTCCAATAAAAACCTATTAGAGTATTTATAACCAATGTAAATATGCATAATCCTTAATTTGTCTAACATAGAAATATTCAAACATCATAACACAACCGGGGTTTGGACTAAAGGTCCCTATTCTCAAAGCCCATGCACAAAAAGTTCATACTCATGAACCTATGTAATTAGATCTCCTTTTTGTTATTTTTTTACCAAAATTCCTCTCTTAAAAAATTGGTCCAGCGTTGAAATCAAGGACAAAAGTAGCATAAATTAGCCAAAAACTTAAATTAGAGACCTACTTTCATAACATTTTTGAGAGAGACTTCTCTTCCATCATCTTTCAATTATGGGGAGTTTGCAGCCATTACTTGTAATACAAATATAACCTTTTAGATATATCTACCAAATCCTGTAAATGCCACTCACCCTATCCATCCATATACAAATTTTTTTCACCCCTATTCCTTTTCTACTTCTCTTTGCTATCATCTCCATTCAGATTTTCCACCATCACTAATTCCTTTTGGACACGCTTCATTGAGTTGCTCACCATCATTAATCTCTGATTTCATAGCTTTAGGTCAGTATAATTATACCATTAAAACTTTGCTTCATACTCTAGCCTTATCTTGCACTTTTATATTCAATCCCATTCTACAGGAAAAAAAATCATTTGTGTGATTACAACGTCCAACCTTCTGTTTTTTTATTAAAAGGGTAATTTGCACTTTTTAAAATTTGTTTATATTGTTCACTAAAGTGCATTGCACTGTGTATTCTCAAAATAATACCATGATTACATGTTATTTACGGATACAAAATCAACCGATCGAGAAAATTTATTCCTTTTCATGTTATATTTTATTTTTAAATATATTTCAATCTTATTTTACCGAAAAAACATTTATGTGATTACAACTTGTACACTTTTGTTTATATTAAAAAGGTAATTTGCACTTTTTATAATTTGTTTGTATTGTTTATTTAAGTGCATTGCTCTGTTATTCTTAAAATAATATCACGATTGCATGTCATTTACGAGTATAAAATCAATAGATCGATAAATATATATTCTTTTTCCATGTTATTTTTTATTTTTAAATATGCATAAAGATTATGCTTCTTATAAAAAATGTTCAAAAATACATGTCAATCGTCATGTTATTATTACTTTACTCAATATGTTTAAAGATTAATTTCTGCATACAACACAGTTTATCAGCCAACAAATAGATACTAAACACTCTGATAAGGAAAGATCAACTCAAAAAGATGACATATATTCAAAAGCATTTTCAGCGAAAGATAGTATACATGTCCATAAAGCAACAAATGATGATAAAAAATTCCCCTTAAAAGATGATTATGAATGGGATGATTAAATTACTTCTGAAGTGGTAAGTGATATGTGACTCAATTTTTTCTAAATAATATAACTAAATTTTATTATCTTATCAATCTTCTCTTTCTGTTTCTGCAGGTAAAATTTATGGAGAAAAATGGATGGTGGTGCTTATGGATGGTCATGTATCATATACATTTTCGCTCTTTAGTAATCGATAACAAAAACAAATATTCAATCTTACAAAAAATTAGGTGTTCCAACTTAGAAGTGAAATTCAAACGATTGCATATAATTCCAGTGTAAAAATATAGCTACATATTTAAGAAAATCATTTCTCTTAAATATGTTGAACACATATAATTTGTAAAAAAAAAATCAATTTATTCACGAAGCATGTGCTATTGTCACGCGTGCCGTAATATGTTTTAATTAATAAAATAAAATAAAAATAATAAAATTATCTTTTGTCAACAAAAGTACCAAATTTGATTTAATATAAACAAGTATTTATTTGTAGAAACATAAACCGCTACTAGAAATATTGTTAATAGTAACATAGACTACCGGACAAAAAAGAATAAGTCAGGAATCCTGATAAAGCGTGATGAAATGACGATCATTTTTTTTTCGTTCTAGTGTTTTCCAAGTAAATTGACAAAAATGTTGAGAAGACTATCGGTTTACTGGGCTCTTTCGTGACGTTTTTCGGAAGTAGTAAAGTTAAAGTGCAAATTGTTTTTTTCCATAGCGATAATGTCTTTGTAGCTGGTCTAACTATAGGCACGCCAACGTATATGCTAACGAATTTCGAACTGTGTGTAGAAAATTACAAATAAGATAAATTTGTTAGGAATTTTTATGGATTTTTCATTGAATTTCCATGAACCAATTAATTATTTTAAGATTGATAAAAATGGATGGTCTAGACAAGTGGAAAAAATATTGGAAAAACAATTAATTAACAATATTACAGTTGATGTTTTCAAAAATAGTTAAATTAATGTCTGCTAAATAAAATGACTATTTTGATTGTATTTATTCACCTTCACCAAAATAACTTAATTTTTTTAAGGGAAAACTATCATGAATTCTCCTAAAATCTTAAAATAACAAATATTAACTCTTATCTTTCTTATATGAAAATTATAGTATGAGATTTTCTCCAAGTCTGCAAACGATCGGATACAGATTCATATATTGTCATATTCGTATCTGTTTCTGAAATCATTTTTGAATATCTAATATCCGTATCTGCGGATAAAGGTGGATATCAGATATTTATCGAGTGTTCTTCAATCAGTTTAAGACTAATAAAAATAATTTTTTTATTATAAATCCATTTGAGAACTGAAAATATAAAAAACAATAAATATGCCAAGAAAGATAATTTAAGCAGCAAATATTGATTTAAACATATTAAATTATTAGAAAATTATTGTCAAGGACAAAATTTCTCAGCATTTTAGCCTCAAGAACAGACCTTCTGTATTTTAGTCTGAAGGACAACGTTCTTTAGGTATCAGCTTTTAGTTATTGATAGCAGTTTTTAGGTATCGGTTTGAAGTTATCGGTAGCAGTTTTTAGGTATCATTTTTTTGTTCGGTAACACTTTTGAAAGAAAGTTTGTCCTTATGAATAATTTTGAAAAAATGTTTGTCCTTATGAATTATTTTTAGAAGAATATTTGTCCTTTTGGTTAAAATATTGAGGTCATGTCCTTGAGGCTAAAAATGTACAAATTTTTGTCCTTTAAATTAATTCCCTTTAAATTATTTAGCTAGATAAAATTGTAAATACAATTATTTTATGTACTAAAATACAAAAAAATAACAGATAAATTGAGCTCTGCCTAGCCTATCAATTTTTCCTTTTTTTTTTATTTTTTAAACAAAGAACAAGAAGGAAAGAGGGGGGAAAATTGACGGACGAACGCTTATTAACCGCTGATATGGTCATATTCGCCCAAACCCAGGTAGATTTTCACATTTTTTATTTTACTTCGCCCAAAACCCTTGTCATATCTATCGCCGCCTCTTCGTCATCCAGATCTTCGCCGCCTACTTCTTTATCGAGATCTTCGCCGCCCTCTTCTTGATCGGCTGCCGTCTTCTTCATCAACCACCTTCTTCTTCGTCGAGATCATATCTTTCTTTTTCAAGCGATGCGCCATAAGGATTTCTACGCGCACAGAAAGGAATCCACCCGCATAGAAGAACTTCTCTCTACACCACTTTTTGGTATGTTACTTATATTTACATTTCTTGTTTAATGATTGCTATTATTTGGTTTAGTTTCCATTTGTGTGCTTCAGATCCTTCTTCCTAAAATCGTTCTTTTTTAACTCTCAGAATCATACAGTAGCAATCTGTTTCGTACATTGTAATTGCGTATTATTAGTTATTTTGAAAATTTAGTGGTATTCAATATTAATCAACTCATTTTGATGGATGAAAGATGTTAATCATGGTATATGGAAACATCCAAAAGAAGGATAAGGGGTTAATTATTCATAAAACTGAAGATAAACTTAAAATTTGAAATCTCAAACTTGGACTGATTAAATATTGAATGGTGATGA
Source organism: Allium cepa (assembly GCA_030765085.1). Taxonomy (NCBI): domain Eukaryota; kingdom Viridiplantae; phylum Streptophyta; class Magnoliopsida; order Asparagales; family Amaryllidaceae; genus Allium; species Allium cepa. Next base: position 863,356,987 of record CM060943.1, on the reverse strand, counting down.
AAAATAGTTTAATTCTCAAGCTTGATTCGGATTCTTTAGCGTATCATAAAATTTCTACAATGTTGTTAAAATTAGAATGAACTGGTTTTGATAAAAGCATGACAAAAACTAGTTGCAGCTTGTAATACTAGAACAAAACAGAAGTATGTAATACTAGAACAAAACAGAAAGAAAGTCAACATGTGATAACTTAAGAAAAGATACCTAAAGGAAAAAAGTGAACAAATCAATTGGCGATACATCTCAATTAAAAAATCAACAAATTTAAACTATTCAAATACCACAAAGTGTCTCAGTGTATTGATTGAGATCTTAAATTAGACCATCCATTCTTACGTGGGGGAAAAATAACGCATCTTCACACATAATATTTGATATTTTGAAAAAAAAACAATCAAAGCTTTATATCACATGCAGTACATTCAAAAAATTAGAACATGATAAAAAGTTCATTTCATGAAAAGAAAATATATTTGTTCCGCTATTTCAATTTGAGTCTTGTTTGGGATTATAAATATATTTTATATAATTAGTATTTTCCAAGTTAGCACTTAAAAGATTCTTGTTCTGGCTCATTTGGGTCTGGAATAACAAAGCTATTACATCTACTATTTATCCTAGACTCAACCTATGATTTATCTATGATATATATCCTGCACATAACCGTCGTTACAAAGAAGCATAGATTTTGTATCTATTCGTTTTTGGTGCAAGTAAATCATAGGTTGAATCTAGGATAAATGGTACATGTACCAACTTTGTTATTTTTGAACTAAATGAATCGGACCAAGAATCTATTTAGTGCCAACTTAGAAAATACCGATTATATAAATATATACGTGTAATCCCAATAAGACTCGAATGGACACAATGGAACAAGTATGTTTTCTTTTTATTAAATCATTATTTTGTCGTGTTATGATTTCTTGAAATTACTTTTATGTTTAAAGCCTTGACTGTTTTCTTCATAATGTCAAATATTGTATGTGAAGCAAATATCAGATTTCTAATTCAAAGAGTTATTTTTTTCTTATTATTTTTGCCGTTGTACAAAATAGTATGAGAAATAGAAGCTGCGTTATTCCCTTCCCTTACATAAGAATGGATGCTGCGTTATTCGCTTCCCTTACATAAGAATGAATGGTCTAATATAAAGATCTCAACTAGTACACTAAGACACTTTGTGGCATTTGAAAAATATAAGTTGATTGAGTTTCTAATTGAGGTTTACATTAATTGATTTGTTTACTTTTTTATGTAATTATTTTATGAATGAACAGTTGGAGTCTGTAACGACCCGCATATTTTACGATTGAATATTTAAATATTTTATTTTAATATTTTATCGTTAGTCGGATTTTAGTCCGAAAAGTTACATTTTTCATACGGTCGAATTAGGACTCGGAACCACTTCCATTGGCTTCAAAACACCGTTTGCGATCTTTTTGAGTATAAACTTTAATATATTTGGAGTTAGTGGAATTTTGCTACTTTTTCGCTTTGGGCTTTGGGTTTGGTTTAGCCCATTAGCCTAAACTATTAACTCTAGCTTAACCCCCTTCCCTTCATAACTTTACTTTAATTTCCTAACACTCAAGCTTCATCAAAAATGTAGGAGGGAATGGGAAATTAAAACTCCAAGCCCTAGTTCACTTGCAAATCCAACATCCAACTCCAAATTCAAAGAGAAGCCATTGATTCTTCCTTTGCTCTCAAGCTTCTTCTTCATTGATTTTGTGTAAAGGTGAGATTTTTATCTCACATCTTTGTCTATAACTATCTTTGGTTGTTGGGTATGAATTCCTAACACTTATTCATGTGCATTTGCTTTTGGTTTGGATTGAATTGATGAAAATCCCATTTTTTTAGTGTTTTGGGTTCAAATCTTTAAAAATCCAATCTTTGATGTTGGAATACATTTTTGGTGATGCATCGAGGAGCCAATAGGACCGGGTAGCCGATAGGTGTAATCCCCTAGCGTTCGTGCTCGATCAGTTGCAAATTGAGTGAGATTTTGGCATTTTTATTGCTTAGGTCGTTCGGCCTGCACAAAGGATTCCCGGCCTGCAAATTAGGTCGGCCTGCATTTAGGTCGCTCCCCTATAGGTCGCGCCATGCTTAGGTCGTTGCTCGGCTATGTTATATCACGCAACCCATAGGTCGCTTGCATCTTAGGTCGTTAGGTCGCTCGGCCTTGTTTACCCTTCAGGTCGTTAGGTCGCTCGGCCTTGTTCCCTTTAGGTCGTTAGGTCGCTCGACCTTGTTTACCCTTTAGGTCGTTAGGTCGCTCGGCCTTGTTTACCCTTTAGGTCATTAGGGTCGCTTGGCCTAGTACCCCTTAGGTCGTTAGGTTGCTGTGGCCTTCTTTACCCTCTTAGGTCGTTAGGTCGATCGCCTTCTTCTCAACTTAGAACGCGACATGTTAGGTCTTCCCCACTTAAGTCGCTCGCCTTGCGTTAGGTCGTTCCATGCACATAGGTCGCACCTGCTATATCTTGCAACCTCTTAGGTCGCAACTCCATAGGCCGCTTGCCTTACTATTAGGTCGGTCAGCCTTAGGTCGCTCGGCCTGCTTGCACTGTTAGGTCGCACATGTTTTGGGTCGCGCCATTCCTTAGGCCGGTTGTACTTAGCTCGCGCCACCCTTTATGTCGCACCTGCTTTAAGCCGCATGCTATTTCTTGAGCCGCTGATTTCTTATGTTGACTTATGTTAAGTCGTAAGTCGTGGCTGTTAAGTCACAAGGGTATTTCCACTTTGATGAATTTGGGGTCGAATTCTTTGGATTTTATTCACGTCTTTGTATGTGAATTTTTGTGATTTATCGTTTCTACAATCATTTTTGTGATTTGTCACTTCATCTCACTCGTACGAGAAATCTAATTAAACGGCTTAGTAAAACAAATGGTATGAAACGCTTGCATTTACTTCGCTGGTTAATTCTTGGACATGTTCGATTGAATCTCCTGTGACAATTTTCTAGTGGAAACTTACAATTTGTTCGTAAATATTTAAGTTAAGCTAGTGGTTATGGGACATGAAGCTAAGCTTATATATTTACTAGCTTACTGTAATTGACACTTCTTGATGATCGTTGATGATCATTTTTGTGATTTAGACTAGAAAATATGCGATGTCTCTTTGTCTACGAGGGAGACTAAACCCCATTTCTATGGAGCTTCGGCTCAATTTGGTGGGGTAGCGACCCATGGTCTTCGGGCTGTTTTGTGGAGCTTCGGCTCAAAATTAATGGTTAGCAACCATGGAATAGCGTTCCATTTTGTGATACACGTGTTGGTGAGTTTTAATGCTCCTGTTTTGTGATAGGCCTTCCCCCTTTTTTTGTGATTTCTGGATTTCCATTGATGATTTCTGGAATTTGTGTTTTCACCAATTTTCGTGGTTTACATTGATAAGTTTTATCAATATATGTGCATTGGTAAATTTTTGTGTCATTAACGTTTGTGATTGACATTGATATAATTGTCAATACTTATGGTTTTAGTGAAAAAAATAAAGAGTACGACATTCCTTTTAATCTTTGAGAAGATTCTTGTGATATTGATTAATCCCTAGTTGATTTTCAATTGCATACTTATCACAGTATGGCTTCATGGTTATCATATGTATATGTCATATCTCTCATTATATATCATTTATCAGATATTTATAGCTAGACTGATCCGTTTATTATTTTCTTATTAAATAATACTCGGGTCAGACCGAGATGTTACAGGTGCTTCTGCTTGACTTCACATCTGGGATTATCACCCTGACTTTTGGCTAACTACTTAGATTAGTAGTTTTTGATGTATACATTTGAGATATAGACTCATTGATGTATCCATATTCTTTTATCTAGCATTTGTAGCTATTCTTTTGTGACATTGTGGATCTTGTTTGACCACTACTCTGATGTACACTTTCATGTGTTATATATTCATATCTATTTCCGCCTTTGTCATATGGATGTCTATGACTGATTTGTGTTATGTTTATTTCTATATTTGTTTCCGTATAATATATATAGCCACTGTGTAGTAGCTTTGAGTTTGTATCGGTATGTCGGATTTCCTCCTGAAACCAAACGCATGTTGTACTATCTGACATATCGTTGCTCGCACAAAGCAATTACACGGATGGTCGCTCCTCAACAGTCTTATTCTCCGTGCTAGTTGACTGCATTACATCGTAGTGTTCGTGGCTAGAGTGGGTACAGGGGTGCGGCATCACAGTTGATAGCCTTAACAATTGAATCTAAGTCTATCAAAGCAAAATAATTATTCGACAACACGCTTTTTATTCTTTGTGAAAAGATAACTTCAAAGGTTGCCATCTCTTGTTTCCAACTACCATATTTTCTAAAGTAAAATATTTTGTTGTCGTTATGTAAATGCATCTTCTACAACTTCTATTTATACTTATAATTTAGATAACTTCTAAGATAGAACCCTATATGATTTTTGGCATAGTTACTCGAGGAGGAAAAATGTTTAGAACGTAGTATGGTTTCTTAACAATGTACTTGAAATATTAATCCCCTTATTGTTCATAAAAAAATATAAATATCTAATATACATGTTATGGTTTTTGAGAGTTAGTAGCATATATTAGTGGCTTTGGTCTAAAAAAGCATATACAACGGGTGAGTTAATTTATGGTAGTTAAATGTTGCCATTACTGACTTGGGAGATTAAAGACTACTACCTAACTGGTGTTGAGATTTATAATGTTTAATTTTATACATAGAAATGCAGGTTATCAATGTACTTTATTAAATAATAGTAAAGCAAAATCATGTCTACTTTTCTTATTGATAGTAGGAGTTTACTTTTTTCTCCTTAATTCTCTCTTGGTATTTTTTCTTTAAAGTCTCTTAATTTATCAATCTACATTTCTTTTACTAAATTTCTCCCACCATTTAACAGTTATACACTTATTTACAAATATTTATCCATTCCCTCCTGACATTTTATATATTCAAATCAGTATATTTAGGTTAACTACATAATCTAAAATTTAAAATACTTAAATAATTCAGCTAACTAATATTTTTTAATATTTCTAACAAATACCAACGAGTGCCAATTTAAACATGTATATCACTATTGTACCAACCAAATTATAAAGTTAGTTTTTTATCCAATTATGATATATAATCACGTTAAAAAATTAGTTTGTAATTCATTTATTTCAATAAATTGATTATGCATTATATGGTAAATTATAATTTTTAACTTCAAATACCTACATTTAAACTACGACAATTATTAACAAAACCCACCTCACATTTCCTTTAGTATTTTACGTTTTAGCTTTTATATTTAAATTAATCATGCAACATTAAATTATAAATAAATATTTAAATACAATTAAATGAAATTCGTTATTTCGTTTACTGAATTATGAAAATATGAAATTTCAATATATACTCCATTCTCATAAAAAAATATGATGAAATTACCTTTTTCATTATAGTAAATTGATAAGTCACATAACATACATTATACACATAAATAACAGGGAACTTTTGTAAAACATACTCTTTAAGTTTCAAAATACGCTGTTTTTCATTCTCAAAAACTTGTTTTAAAAATGCACATATTTTTAGTTTTGTCCAGAATGCAAATATTCATAGTAAAAACCACAAATACACACTTCCACAAGAATTAAGTCAAATATTTGCACTTTTGCAAAATAAATTGATTCTTTTTTTAATATTTCATTATAGAAACATGCGATTAAGTTCCGATTCGATTTTCGAAAAAAAGAAAAAAAATTATCGAAAATAATTTCAAGGGCAACATGTTTTTCATAAGGGGCTTTTGCATATTAAGTTTAAAAATTAAAAACAGAACCTAGTTTCCACTAAACAATAATAGAAAATTTTATTTATAATTCAATTATCTCAATAAATTAATCATATAGTACATTACAAAACTATGTTTTCTTCACTTTGAATACCTTCATTCAAAAAAAATTACAACCTTTTACGGAACCCCTCTATTCCATCCTAATATTTTACATTTAACTTCATATAATAGAATTAATCACATAATCTTAAAGCTATTAAAATAAATTCAATAAAAGATAATGAATCATATGTATATAAATACATACATACATACATATATATATATATTAAATATACTAGCAAGAATCTGGCGAACCAGTAAACTCCTAAGGAGAATTAAGTTGCGGCTGTCCACTTCAACTCATGACACTTATAATCCCTGGCTTTATTTTCTACGACAATGTGTGTAAGGTAGGATTTTATATATGTTAACAAAAACAATAAAAAATTCGTTTAGATGTATAAATACATCTAATATACAAGGTTTTAAATCTCGAATGTCAGACACGTTTCGTCTTGGCGATTTTAGTGACTCGGTATCGTATTGGGGAGATCTCGGACGAGACGAGTGCATCACGAACGCCAATATCGGATTTACATCTCGGACCTAAAGTTCACCTTGGGGCCATATCAGAGTATAACACATCACATAATTTATAAAAAAGGCATGGTATTGGTTTAGTTAACCTTTACTGAATTACTGCAACTAATCTCCACTATTCTAACTGAAAAATAATGCAATTATACTTCAACTATATGAAGTTGTTCAACAAAAGTTACAAAACATCATCAGGTTTAGCAATTACATATAAGTAGATGAAATGCAACAAATTAACTGAAGAAAAGCGCGTTCTATACAATTACATACATGCAGTAAGAATAACATAATAACAGTATCAGGAACTGATGCAAATAAAAACAAATGCATATAAAAGATATCAGGAATCAAAGGGTTGCAGGTAATACAAATCTACTTGCAGAAGGTTATGCAGTAAGAATAACAAACTAAATCTACTTGCATATATATATTCTAAATTATATTGTATATTCAATTTTGGAAAGATTGAATTTCATCAAAATAGAAACAACCCTAATTTACATACATGTAGAGAGTAGAGAGATTGGTCGAAAACGAAACTGCGGACTGTCAAAAGCGAGATTGAGTAGTTGAAAATTGGAAGAAACCGCGAGTTGTTGGATGTTGGAAGAGGGAGTTCGATTTTTTTTCTCTAGAGAAGAGGGAGTTCAATATTTTGACGAGCAACATGATCTTTTGAGAAGTTGAATCGGAAAGAAAAGGGCTTTGTTCATTTTTTTCATGATCGACTGAGATAAGCCTATTTTTTTTGAAAAAACAATATATCAGAGATATCTCGAAATATCGTTTCGCTTCAAATATCGGTTGATATAATCGAAACGAGATATCAACCGATATCTCATGTTTTGTTTCCGCCAAGCCTTCAACTGAGATCTCAGCCAAGGTGACCAGATTTAAAACAGTGCTCATATAACATAATTATGTACATAAGTAATAATTACCTATTTAATTTATAATTCATTTATATCAATATATGTTCATGCGCTGCAAATTTTTTAACGTCAACTACCTGCATTATGAAAATTTGAAACCTCTACAGTTTTTTGCAAAATCCTCCTTAATATAACATGATATCAGATACTTAGTTCAATATTTTTTATTATTAATGTCATCTTGAATTTAAAACCATTCGAACAAATTCAATTAAGAAATATTCGTTAATTGAACTAATAAATCCTAAAATATGATGGTTTCAATATGTATATTATATTTATGTCAATATAAGTGGTAAAAATATTTTTTCATTCAAATTTAAAGATATATAAATCACATAATTTAAACATTATTCATCAATATTAAAATACTTAATTTATTATTCATTTATCTCAATAAATCTATCTGCATTAAATTGTAAAATGCTGTTTTTATATTCAAATACCTACATTTTAACATCTTTTACAATTATTTACAGCTCCCTTAATTGTTTCGTAATATTTTATATTCAAATACATGTATTTTATTTACTTTCAATCTAAAATTTAAATTATTTAAATAATCTCAGTAAATAGTTAGTCCATTCTTCTAATAAATCCTAAAAATATGCCCACACATATATCTAACCGCATATATATGGACAACGATCGGCTACACCCAGAGTTAACATAGCTTGAGCTATAGTGCAAATAGCACATGGTGTACGCTATTTGACCTATAATAGCGCATATGTCATCTATAGCGCACAATAACATGCTATTTTGTCAAAACGAAAAATGGTGTATAGCCTATAATAGCACGCTATTTTTTTATAAGTACATGAGTGATATTTTATCAAATCAGAGCACTCTTAAATATGTATAGTGAATAAAGTTCAAAACCGGCTCAAAACAGTGACACTTTATTTTTCCTTTTATGTATTATAGCGAATAAAGCTCAAAACCGGCTCAAAATATGTTTTTGAACTAGATCCATAGCAAGAGAAGGAATAGGCTTGAACATGAAAGACTATAAAGCCTTGTCTTTATCAAATAGAGTGATACTTTGAAAAATCATTTCAAGCGGAGGGATATGATGGATCCTATTTCTGTAGAAGATATATGATGATCGGTCTCTTGAAAGAAGATAATTTTGACGTAGAAGATGAGTTGGCTTTAGAGAATGATACACTGACTCGGGTAATTTATCACGGATGTCGAAAGCTGGAAAAAGGGTACACAAGACTAGATAAAACCAAACTAAGTTGAAATGAAAAGGAAAGTTTTAGCTTGCAGTTCAAATTTTATGTATGTTAATGACTAGAAAGAAAAAGAAGAAATGGAGGATGATTTGGATAATGATGATAGTTACGATTTGGATGACATTAGTAGTTAGGCTTTAAAACTTAGGAGTATAATATAATTCTAATTTTTGTTATCGTAGACTTGAATCACGTTTGACTTAGTTTATTTAAATATTACCACTGTAGAATTTATGATATGTTATTTTCGCTTAATCTTCATATTTTCAATTCGTGACTTTTCTTATTTATATTTTTTGCTAGTTCTTGTCAATAGGAAATCATATGTATTTTATGCAAAATCGTATTTCCCATGCATTTTTATAGAATTTTATCTCACCGTAAATTCGCAACTCAGAAATATAAGAATAAATTTCAAATTCTTTAGGGCACAAATTTGTTATATTTATCAAATATTTTGACTGCACAGTATGATATCAACTTTTTATAATAATTGCATTTTACCTAAATTTTTTTTAATACATGCATGAAGTATGATGATGTTTGTATTTGGAGCGTTGAACGGTTTGGATATGACATAATATGTACAAAATTAATATTAATTTTCGAATAGGTATAGTATATTTGATTAATTGTTAAAATATGCAAAATTTAAAAAATCATACAGAATAGCGTGTGCTAGAACGCATAGCGCAATCCTTGTGTTATTTGGCGCTATTCTCTAATGACTACCTTGGCTACACCTTATTTTGTTGCACGTTAAATTCTCTTGTTTCAACCACATGTGTCAATTTAAATAATAGAATGAAGTGGCAAGAAAAAGAAACTATAATTATTTAGATTGGAATATGTTGAAATCAGGAGGATTTGAGGTGTGGCAAAAATGAGGTGTAGCCCGTCCTTGTCTATATATATGTTGATGTATGTGTGTAGAGGGATTTTTTCAATTCAACTATATATAAGTGTCAAGGCACGCGCTTCGCGCGTGAATTATTTTTCTTATTAATTGTATATATTTGAATCAGTTAAAAAAATAATTTTAGTTTTCAAGTAATATTAATATTTGTAAAGAAGTATTCTGAATTTATAAAGAAAGTTTAATTTTAGATCCTATTTTTAAAAGAGTTTTGAATTTGTAAAACATGTTTAATTGTTAAATCCTATTTTAGGGCATTTGAATTTGTAGAAAAAGTTTAATATTAGATCCTATTTGTAAAAGAAGTTTAATATTAGATCTTATTTTTAAGTGATAAGATTTGATGAATGTAGAGAGACATTTTTGATAGTTCACGTTGATACAAAAAAGTGACGCCAAAATCATTAAAATGCCAATTTCAACGTTTATACCATATTCATACTAAAAAAACAATAAAATTATATTTTTATACCGGTGTAAGATATGTAAGCTACATGACATAAATTATACATAAACAATAATATCTTTAATTTATAATTTATTTATTTCATTGAATTTATCGTACATTGCATAATAAAGTTTCAATTTTAACATTAATAGTATGAATATTATATTTTAAAAGTAGCATGTATGCAACACATGGTTTACACACTGGTATGTATGAATAATTGCAAACCAATAGGGATGACTTTAGTTTGACAGAGATATTTTCGGTTGAATAGTTTGGAACTTGTCCTTTTATGTTGTAAAATTATGGTCATAGTTTAGTTTAGCGGTTGTTTGCTTGACAATTTGCATAAGGTCTGGCTTATTCCAGTTATTCGAGTTGTGGTTAGCTTACAGGTGCGTACTTCGGTTGGATTGAAATGAACGTTAAATTTTATAACCCAAATACATTAATCGTCGTTATTAATTTGGCAGTGAATAGCCTAAGTAATCCACTTATATGGTGTGGAACAAAATTGTAAAAAAAAAGCTTTATTATGCATCTTATTCTCCATCATTCATTTGCAGAAATAAAACTACATTCCTCACTACAAAAATTTACTCGGTTTCAGCGTAAAGAATTAGGAAGAGAAATCACCTATACGGAGGTGTATCTACGAGTTTATAGGGTTGAGGAAGAGCATGACGATGGAAACGTGACATAGGTTTGGATGGACTAGAGATCTTTAGAATTTTTTATAACCACATTTACTTATTTATTATAGCTTATTTTTTCTACATGTGTAAAAATATCGATGGGATTATTATTTGTGGATAAAAGAATAATTTGAAAATGTAAAAATGATTTCGAAGCAAGAGGACTCATTAAGAACTTTATTAGTCATAGAAAAAATGAGTGCAAAATGTGTTAACATCGTGCTTTTTCAGTTAGAAGATTTGTTAATCACCTTGTTCTTCATATCTTCTATACTTAGTTTTTCTTTATATATTTATTGTTTGTTGTATGATTACCTTTCATTTCTTTATTTTATATACTCATGCTTGTAAATGACATAGGAATACATATATAAGTTTGGTTGTTATGAAATATATGGCTTAAACTATCTGTGTTATTTAGGCATACTACATTTCAAATCCTACTATTCTGGTATCATGTAACTTGTAATAAGTATGTGCATGTAAAATTCAGCAGTTAGGGGCATGTTTTGTTCTTTTTTCTTCAACAAACTGATTTGCTAAAACGTACTGTTCTCCACCTAATTGAATTGCAAGCAGTCGACCTTCCACTGCATTAGTCGAGTAAGTTAGATAAAGTTGTTGGGTTTGGGTTTAAGTTTTAAGGTTTTGATATACGGTGACACACATACACATAACATTATTCAACTGCAAAAACTAATTTCTAAATTAATAGAAATATATAGAGCATGCGATAGAGGTGAAAGAGGGAAAATAAAAAGAAATATAGCAGACGTGGTTATTATACACTGTTATCAAACCGACCATAGAGAGGTTTGTCCTTACCATGGTATTGCAAAAAATGGATTTCTCTGTTGTTTTTCTCTTGTTCGGATATTTCTTTTTCTTCTCATAATGCAACAAACACTCCTTCAATTAATCTTGTATCGATTTTGTTTTCTAAACCCAAAATATCTGCACAATATTTCATAATTTATTTTCAATCGGAATTTAATGGATCAGATATCTGAAAAGAAATCAATTTCAAGCACGATTCCAATACCTTGCTGCTCCTCTAACGGTGCTTCTTTGACGATTATTTCTCCAACTGACTATCGATGACCAAGCATGGTTCCTTCAACCTCCGTTCCATTAATTGTGTGTCCCTCCAACTATCCTAGTTTCTTTGACCATCACTTCTTAAGTTATGTATTCGAATATATGTTGTATTTTTATTTTAGCATTTGTGATTTTGATTTATTAAAGTAGCAAACTTAAAGTTTAATTTTAGTCATCAATAATTCATTTTTACAGCAATAGCTATCAATATTACTGATCAAAACCAAATGCATTGGTTGGCTAATGCGAAACCCTTGGTCAAAGAAGATAACATTTGCATGAGCACGACTTGAAATTGGCCTAGATTGTGAATTCCAATGGCTGAGAAATAAAGTGTGGCCCGGTTTGGCCGATTCTAAAACCTTGCTGCTGTTAATATGATTGTGACGTTAATATAGGTTGCTAAGAGAATACTTGCTGAATTATATCCTATTTGCAATCGATTTTAGGAAAACCAAGAAGACGAATTCAAATATACATAAATATGCTGAAAATAGTATGATGGTTTCAAAGCAACGAGAGGTACATGAAAATATAAATATTTAGCCAACAGCTAGTTAAGTTTTTATAAGAGGTACACATATTTGAATCTTATATTTTTGTTAAACTGAATGGGTTTATAGTAGTAAGATGCAGATGACCAATGAAATTGTAGCAACAAGTAAACTTGGCATTTTTTTTTCTATTTTGTTTGTATTTTATTTGTTGTTATTTGCAACTCTTTTTGTTGAAGGATTGGAATTTAAAATATATAAATATATAATAGAAATACATCCATTTGAAGTTTTTGAAGAGTTCAATACAGAAAAATCAGAAAGGCAAAAATTGTACCGAATCATCAATCAAAGAATCACTCCACATTTGAAGCAACTAAAGGGGCAAATCATCACGTTAGAAAAGCAATCAATTGACAAAGGGACGTAGGCAAAATTACTTAAATCGATTGAAAATCAGTGGTTTCAAAATTAGGTAACCCTAGTTACAGAATAACTAAGAAAACAGGACTGGCTAAAAATCAAAGTGGATTGGCATATTAGAAAAGGAAGATTTATTTGGGTCAGTTTTATTTTGTGTGATTAAATTATCAATTATATAGAATTTGGGTTTCTTGTTTAATTTAATTATTGCATTTTCCTTTTAACCTTTTTAAAAACTCTAGTTTGAAACTAGGATTGAACTAAGTGGCGTAGTTTGGGAAATTCTCAACTCTAGGATAGAGTTGATGCAGGGTTTCGAGCTTAAGATTTGAACAATCAGGTAAGTGATAGCGTAAGTTTACAGAGTCGGTAAATGATCGATTGATTGATCTAAGTAGAAATCTTGAGTGCAGAAATAGGAAAGTATTTCTGAAGCTGGGTAAATTTGTGTGTTTCTTTTATTTCTGTATTTACTCAATTATTATCTATGCTGCAACTTTTTTTTTTTGTGAATTTATTATAGGCTCTATTCATCCCCTCTAGGGTAATATGATCCTATCAGTGGTATAAGAGCCAGCTGCTAGCAGAAATGTCTAACCCTAATTGTAGATCTAGCAAGAGTTAGTCCGGTGTTAGTCCATCTATTTTTGATGGAACAAAATTTTTAAATTGAAAATCGATAATGGAACTTTATTTAAAATTTGTTAATTTTTAGTATTGGGATATTATTGCAAACGGATATGATATGGTAGATAAGAAAAATATTTCACTTAATGGTTATACTATGAATATTCTCCACTCCCTAATTAATAGAGCTGAATTTAACCATATCTCTAGTTGTTTAGTAGCACAGGAAATCCCGATACTCTCGATGCAGTATGCGCTAGAAAAGTTAGCAGCAGTGAGAAACTCCCCAAAATCTACTCAATTCAAAATTATGCTTGACAGGATTTACAAAAGATAAATAAAGTAGAGACGAAGACGCAATAGATGATGAGATAAGATCACTCAAAGATTTAGTTTTCTTATATTAAAAATTAATTAAAACAATTGATCACCTTGAGATAAAAAATAACAAGTTGAAAAGTGAAAAATCTAAACTGCATAAAAAATGATGAATTGAAAAATGAGCTTAAAAACACTAAGAAAATTAAAAATTCTAATTGCAAAATTTGTTTGAATTACGAAAAAGAATTTTCTCGTTTTCATGAAAGTTTTCAAAAGCTAGAAATAAAAATTTTAATTTTGGAAAAACGGAAAACTTAGTTGATTTGCAAAAATAAGGTACTAATTGGTTTGTTGTTTTTAGCTTTGGGTATTCGTCCATACAAAAAGGCACACAACGCATGCGTGTGGCAGAAAATGACCAATTTAGAAAACGAAGTTAACATACAAAATAAAAAACAATTTTTTTTATTTTTCGTGTTTTGGAAAATAACACAAGAACGTAAAACAATTCATTCTTCCATCGTCCCTGTATCCCCTTCCTCCTTCCATCCGTCTTCTTTTCATCTCCTCTGTCGTCCCTCCATTCTTTTCATATTTGATATACATATTGAAAACCGAAAACACAAAATTCGTTTTTAAACCAAACACTACCTAATATTTTACAAAAGGCGCTGGAAAGTTTTAAGATGTCTGAAATTTTTAAATATGCGAATTTTAAAAGTGAATTAAATGAGGTCAAAGAACAAAATCCTTGAAAATGAAAACGTGATATTGAAAAGTAGAAAAATTGAAATTATTCGAATAAATCATGAATTTGAAAAAGTGATCAAAAATATCAAAGGTTTTGGAAAACTTGATTTTGAAAAAGCAAACCTTTTGAAACTGAGATGCTTGAAATTGAGACAAAAATAAAAAGGCTTGAAAATGAAAATATGGTTTTAAAAAGAAATCATGTTGAAAAGAGACAATGTTATTAATCGTAAATGAAAATAAACTTTAAAATCCAAAGTTAATGGTCTAGAGTTAACACTTCGAAAATTTTCCACTGAAAAAAAGTTTTTAATATGTTATTAGGAAATTAACTCTTTACGAATAACAGAAAAGAACTTTGATTTGAAAATGTGTTTCTTTATAAACTAACGACTAATAACACCACTAGCCGAAGTGTTGTAATATCCAAATCCATAAAGTGTGGTAATTTAGGACACTTGTTATAATAATTGTCAAGGAACAAAGAGAAAATCATTAAACAAAACTGAACTTTAAAATGTACAAATGTAAATATTTCAAAATTCAAACAAATTTGGATTCCTAACGGTACAATTGTCAAAATCAATGATTTGTCATATAAACTAATTTGGGTACAAATGGTTCCAGACTTAAATTAAAGTGGTTCTACATCCTTTGTTCGGTCACTTGCTTCGTCTAGTATTTAGGTACACAGCCGAGATGCACAACAACTACGATAGAGGTAGATTTCAATTTGTTTTGTATATTTGATGAGGGTTAATTGCAATGTTTCTTTGCCTTAAAAAATGAAGAGGTGATCTACATGGTGAACAAGAATACAACATCAAAGGTAAGTAAATGTTTGATATCTAAATCTTAGTTTCTTTTCATTACATTTACTGACGACTAAAAAGTCGTTGGTTGAAGAATTTTTAGTTGTGTGCACCTTTGTTCGATATAAATGATTTTTCCCTCTAATAAAAATGGCTTTGTTGAAAATATTAAATCAATTCGAGTGGTATTATGGAGTACACAGTCGACGATTTTATATACCATTGTAAGTCACCTTGGACCACTAGAGTATACGTGGCATCTGACATCACTTTATCATATTTGAATTTCAACTGATTTTAAAAATAACTAACATTTCTTTTTTTCAAAACCCTTGTAGAAAATAGCTTTTATAACTTTTTTAAAACTCTTGTTTACTTTAGTAAGAAATTTACTCTACAAAAGATGGTTGTTGGCTGCTTGAACCATTTAAAACTTATCAAAAATCATTGATAGTGACCAATAATGTGATAGGTATTGATTAAATTATATTTATTAAGCAAGGTAAGTATATGATAAAATTTTCTTGAAAATTGAATGTTTTATAATATTTTCAAAATTACCACATATTCCATGACCATTTCTATTACTATCGTCCTTTTTGCTATCTATACGCCAAAATTTAATATAGTGTGTATATAGTGTGTAGGAGTTGATAGTTTGAAAAATAAGGAATTATATTTTAGTGTAATTTATATAATTCTATCCCTAAATATTCACTCTCATTTAAAAGTCCTTATGCTTACACATCGATGGAACACTTATACAAGAGAGATAAATATTCAAGTAGTTTCTAACCTCATTTAAAATCCCTTACGGTTATGTATGGTTAGAAAATGCCTGACATTTATTAATCAGTTTATTCTTCAATTTTCTATGCTCATTTTTTCTTATATCTTTATTGTTTGTTGTAGGACTATCTTTCATTTCTTTTTTTATATATTTATGCATGCTGATGACATAGGAATACATACACAGGTATTGATTGTTATGAAATATTTGGCTTAAACTGTTTTAGTTATTTTGACATGCTACATTTCAAATCCCACTATTCCATTATCATGTTACTTGTACAATTTGACATTTAGGTGCATTTTTTACTCTTTGTTTTTCTTTAACAAACTGATTTACCAAAACGTAATATTCTCCACCTAATTGAATTTCAAGTAGTCATTCTCTGCATTCGTGGAGTATGTGTACATAAAATGTACCTTCCGCTGCATTCATGGAGTAAGTCAGATGAAGTTGTTGGGCTAGGGCTTAAGTTTAAGATTTTGATATATGGTGACACACATAAACATTATTCTCCTGCAACAACCAACTTTTAAATTAATAGGAATATATAGAGCAAACGACAGCGGTACAAGAAGGAAAATAAAAGGGGTTTTGCACAGAAGGTCCTTGTAGCAATGAGTATGTAAATTAGGTTCTTGTTTTTCCTAAATCAGAAAGCGCAAACTATGTTGCGCTTTTCTGATAGGAAGGGTAAGCTAACAAGTTGTTTATGAAAATTTTGAAAATTTTAGAATTTTCAAAAAAAAATTCAAAATTAGCTGATAAAAATTGCTTTGCAAAAATTTCATCAGAAAAGTGCAAGTTACCTTGCATTTATTGTCAGAAAAGTGCAAGACACCGTGCATTTTCTATTTTTTTATAATAGGAACTAAATTTATATATTCATTTTTAAGCTGAAACTTTTCTTATAACATCAAAAATGGGGACCCGTCTCGCTATTCTTGAAAATAAAATGGGAACATGGCAGAGATGGTTATCATAGACTGTTATAGAGTTACAGTGACAAGTAGATACAATATTTTATCCTGACATAATACGCGTTTTATAAATATCTTTTGGAGTGCAAGTCTTAGTGCATAATTGTACTCGAGAATGAATGAGCTTTTGGGTTAATTGAGCATTTTGTATGTGTCAGTTATAAGCAAGTTAATGGATACCTAATATAATGTTTTCTTGGCACATTATAATTGAAATGTATTGCTACTTCAATTTATATCTCAAGTAATATGTTCCATTTTCTTGTATGCTAGTATAGAGCCCGTACCGATGGCACGGGTGCATATGTTCATAGTTAACCAATGGTGTTGTACATAGATCGTAAGAGTATTTTGGTAGCCATATATTTTTTTTACATGAAAAACGTTTAAGAAAGCATTTTGATATAAAATTAATTGCTATGAAATAATAATGCCATTATGTACATGGAGTAAGAGTGTCATAATCATGGTACCCAGTCAAAAAATGGACATAATTTGTCAATTTTATCTTTAGTGAAAAAAATCAAGAGAAGTAGTCAAGCGATATAAATTTTACACCACACCAAGCAAACATTACAAAAAGCAATAAATCCGATTGTAATATCCGGTGTCTAAACAATAGGAAGAGGAACTGACATCATAAGGTTTGGCACATTCAAATGAAAATAAATGTATTATACAATGCTTGGTTTAAATGAGAAGTGCATATCACATTTAAAGAATACTTTAAAGTTTTTGTAGAGCATAGGACTGTAAAATATGGTTTAAACTTAAAAATAAACCTTTGTTATAGATTTGAGTTTTGTATATTCGATGCTTAATTTGAACTGTTTGAAATTAAAAGAAGAGTTTGTGCAAAATATTGGAAGTTTATGAGAACCACACACTTGCATGGTTACATTTGTAGCCTAAAAAATATAGGCACAAATCAATAAATAAATTAATATTGAATTGAATGACAAATTAACTTCATTTAAATCATGCAATAACAAATTTGGAGGTGAATGTCACATGTTTGAACAAATCATATCACTTCGTACTACTGTCATTATGTAATTCGAAATTGAGCCCATGCTAATAGTCAAATATCAATAATTAACAATGATATCCAATGTGCATTTAATATTACACTTAATTATACGTTGTACTTGTAATATGTATGATTGTTTCAAAATAGTTATAAATGAAATATGTATCGAATGTAGTTTTTTTCCCTCTTATTCAAACCAATTAAATGAAAATAATATGAATGCCTGTAGTTTGCTAAAATGGAATGTTCTTTACATTCAAATCATCTTTCAAAGAAATTTATTTTTTCAGAGTTGAAACATAATTTTGAGGAAT
The DNA here is from genome assembly GCA_030765085.1 of Allium cepa. Classification (NCBI taxonomy): domain Eukaryota; kingdom Viridiplantae; phylum Streptophyta; class Magnoliopsida; order Asparagales; family Amaryllidaceae; genus Allium; species Allium cepa. Next base: position 863,338,664 of record CM060943.1, on the reverse strand, counting down.
ATGAATGAAGTTTTTTTTATTCATGGTACATGTTTACATAACAAAAAATACATGAAAATGCGTTAGCCATAAGTGAGTAATAAGTTGGGGTGTAAAAAATTATGGCCGGCTACATAAGGTGACCCTTAGCTCTCAACCGTTATTCAATGTAAAACTAAGTGAGTAATACTAGTGAATGATTTTTCCACTTGCGTTTTCAATGATGGTCGTTATTGCTCACAAAATGGAGTCATTTGAAGCATAAAATTTGCAGCATTTACAAAATAAATTGAGGACAAAATCATGCTTAATAAATATGTTAATAAAAGTTTATGCATGAACCCTAACCATGATTTTTGAATTCATAATGCACCCAAAACCCAAATGCAAGAAAAACGTACTACCTAACAGACTTTGATTATCAACAGAAACAAAAACACACTTTTCTTCCATACTTCTCTGTCTATGTTCAATTGAGAAGAACATGTAAGCCATTGTCAATTCTAATGGGACTCCAACTATTATTTTATAGCTCTCTAGTTTATAGTAAACTAATACGAAATATACAAACTTTATAAAGTCACGTAATAATCAAAGGATAAATGTTAAACATGCAATTGATATAATCATCTCAACAACTAATTATGGATCAAAGTAGAGTAGAGAAACACAAATTCACATTATTGCTGATTGGAGATGTTTAGTTTTATTCCTTTTTTGTCTATATAAAGATCAGAAAACTATTAAATATTTGTTATGTATAAAAGCTTTATACAAAGCAAAACAAGGAAAAGCAAAATAAATGAGAAAATGAAAGAATCAACTATCCATTTAATTGAGGAAAAGAATCCTTTTTGAGTGGACCATGCGTTTAATATGAAAAAAGATCAATTGACAACTCAATTAATTAGTATAATATTATTAAAAAGTGGAAATGATAGAAATCCATTTAGTGTGAATGTAATATTATCATCTAAGAATTGTTTCATGAGTAATTTATATGTTTAAGCGTACAATTTAGTAGTATGAATTATATTGTTACCATGAACATTTGAGCATACAATTTAAAGGATTCATCAAGCAATAGAAAAGGTTTATCCCTACTTACGTAGACTTGGTTATATTATTTTCCTCTATTTCTCAGATAAGTACAGTAATGCTATGCAGTCATGTTAAGTGACTCATATATTTAATTTGGAACCTTTCATAAGATAATTTAAATTATGGAAATATTGTCACATGCATAATGAAAATATCGTCGCGTGCATTATAGTGCGTAAAGATTATAAATTACCTTTTATTTCTTAGATATCTAGCTATTTTAAACACACTCAACACATCATCTTCTATGACCTTGAATAAGAAAGCTTCCTCGTGAGTCAATCTCTATTTGATGGAATAGCACCCGTTGATAAGATGGAACTCCAAGTTTTTATTGTCTTTTAGCTATCTAATGCATTTTTAAACCATGTAGAATCTCTCTCTAGTAGAACAACCTATAAACAATAAAATTAAATATAATACAGTACTGAATAGAAGTAAATATAAACAAAATATATTTTACATAAGCCACAAATCTATCATGCAATGAGGCTCTGAAAATAGTTCAATCTAAGAATAAAGGTACAAATGTTTTTTTTTTGAGATGGTACTTTATATACAACAAATCACTGTGACAACATGTCACATGTCAATAAACGTTCGAATCACGCCAAGTTTCGAACTTGTGACTTCTTGCACCGAAGCCAAATCACTTAACCACTAGAACAATGGTGCTTGTCATAAAGGTACAAATGTTTCCCGATTGGACAGTATGAATGTTTCCAGATTGGACACATTAAAAAAGGAATATCAAGTGCAAAAGGTATTGAGAGTGACAAATAATTAAAAGGAAAAGGCGAAGCAATATCATCAGTATTCTTTCTATTCTTCCTACTATTCTTCCCACGCAATCAAAATACTCATAGATTGCAGATGAGGTAGCACTTGTATAGTTATAATAATCATGTTGAAAAATAGTTATACGCATTGCCAATATCAAAGAGAATTCTTCATATGAACCCTCTCAGTCTTTTGATATCGCATACACCTCCACATGTCTGACAATCTTTGATCAGTTTGAAAGCGATACAGGGTTTCATCTTTGTTTATTTTATTTTTTTTGTTTTGTACTCCCTGTTAGTTCAGACCTTTCCACAAACACTTGGTCTGCCTGTAATGTAAACAAATTTATATTGCAAATGAATCATATGAAACAAAATTTTTTTAACAAAAATCATGATATCTAAGGAATAACGTAAAATCTAAGTCATATATGCATAGGAAATAGAGGAAAAAACTGGAATACGACCGAAGCATGGTAAATTTGATGAGACAATGACATCCGCATTAGGAAAAAAAATCATAAACATCATGAATATGAATATTTGTATACATAGTAGGACCACCAAATCTTAGAAGGCACGTAATTTGTAAAGAAGCAAGGAGGAAGAGGGTGAATATTACCATAAATTTCAGCATTAGTTCAACTGTGAAATACTAAACAAGTCATAAATAAAAGTGGGTTACAACCTATTGTACGTGAACAGTTCAGAAGTTGAAGGGTGATGGATTAAACGTGGGGAAAGATATTTAGAGAGGAAAAGAATTTGAAAGGGGTTTATGTAAAGATTGGATGAAAAAGAAATTACATGGATTTGATTGTGGAAGAAGCAAAACTGGAAGATGCAATTTAAAAAAGATCGTGGTTAAACTAAACGTGGGAACTATAACAGTGTTGCTACATTTGTAAACGACGTTAGTTTTTTGCTTCCTGGATCAATAATAGCCATCTGATGTCTGTCTCAACATTAAATCTCAACCGTGATTTTGAAAACCCTTGAAAACTAAAACGTGATTTTGAAAAGTAGCAAAACTGAAATTATTCGAATAAATCATGAATTTGAAAAAGTGATCAAAAATATCAAAGGTTTGGGAAAATTTGATTTTGAAAAACGCAAATTTTTTGAAACTGAGATGCTTGAAATTGAGACTAAAATAAAAAGGCTCAAAAATAAAAATATGGTTTTAAAAAGAAATCATGTTGAAAAGAGACAGAATGTTACTAATCGTTGTTCAAAGTTAATAAATGAAAATAAATTTTAAAATCCAATGTTAATGGTCTGGAGTTAACTCTTCAAAAAATCTCCACTGAAGAAAAGTCGTCTAATTTGTTATTAGGAAATTAACTCTTTACGAATAACGGAAAAGAACATTGATTTGAAAATGTGTTTGTTTATAAACAAACGACTAATAACACCACTAGAGGAATAGTTGTAATATCTAAATCCATAAAGTGTGGTAATTTAGGACACTTGTTATAATGATTGTCAAGGAACAAAGAGAAAACCGTTAAACAAATCTAGACTCTAAAATGTACAAATGTAAACATTCCAAAAATTCAAACAAATTTGGGTTCCTAAGGGTACAATTGTTAAAATTAACTATTTGTCATATAAACTAATTTGCGTACAAATGGTTCCAGACTTAAACTAAAGTGGTTCTGCATCCTTTGTTCGGTCACTTGCTTCTTCTAATATTTAGGTACAGAGCCGGGATGGGGAACAACTACGATAGAGGAAGATTTCAAGTTGTTTTGTATATTTGATGAGGGTTAATTGCAATGTTTCTTAGCCTGGAAAAATGAAGAGGTGATCTACATGGTGAACAAGAATACAACATCAAAGGGAAGTAAATGTTTGATATCTAAATCTTATTTTCTTTTCATTACATTTACCGACGACTAAAAAGTCATTGGTTGAAGAATTTTTAGTTGTGTGCGCCTTTTGTTCGATATAAATGATTTTTTCCTCTGACGAAAATGGCTTTGTTGAAAATATTGAATCAATTCGAGTGATATTATGGAGTACATAGTCGACGATTTTATATACCATTGCAAGTCACCTTGGACAATTAGAGTATACGTGGCATCTGACATTTATTTTTTCAAAACCCTTGCATAAAATAGCTTTTCATGACTTTTTGGATCTAGAAAATTTTCAATAACTCAAATTTTTACCTTGATATAAATACTCTTGTTTACTTTAGTAAGAAATTTTATCAAAAATTATTGATAGTGGCCGATAATGTGATAGGTAGTTGTCACGACCCGAACTCGATGTCCGACAACAACATCAATTTCGTATCGCGGGAGCTTGCAACACCATTAGATGATAAATAACACAACAGAAAATAAAAGATGATATCACTGATATAACATGAATACAATATCCGATACATCAATTTGATACAATGATAATTATCAACATCAGAGAATATACAACACAGAATACAGCGGAACATGATACAATCTGAGGTAAGTATTCAGAGATATCCAATACTGCAACCCTGATCCAAAATTTCCAAAGACAAAGCTCCAAAACTCCAAGCTCGATCCACCATCAAGATTTCACCAAGATAAGCAAGTCTCGTCCGCATCTAAAAACTGAACTAGCTCCAAATGATCTACTGAACCTAACTATCTGAAAAACCAAACTCTAGAATGCCCATGTGGAAAATTTGTGGGCACCCAGAGGTTAGGAAATGGATAATAAACTCCGGGTCTGTCATGGGACTGGTATGAGCAAACGACAAAAATAGTTTGTCTTTAGAAGCAATCAAAAGATTTAAATTTGATGACCACAATGCTTTTCGAAAATGGAACTACCATAATGCCTCCTGCCACACACACAATGCAAACGCAGAATCGAAGGAGATTTCTCCTTATGATAGTCAAATATGCTTACTACGCAAAATTCTTTGATATTATTACTATAAGTGCATAGTGCAGAAAACATTTCGAAAGTAGAATATTAATCTTAGCCAACATAGGTACCATTATATTATGCCAGCTACAACTACCATTTTAAATGGCAGGTTCTACAACTAAAACCGTACAGGGCGCGTATTGTTTCTTTGGATTTCCAACAGATGGTCAGGCTAAGGAACTTCCTACTGCCACATGGGAACGCCTCTGGCGGGACGCCCCGAGAACCTACCCGGCTCTCTGCCAACACAAGGCCGGGTTCCTCCCTGCCCGGGAGTAATACCTACAAATATGCCATTCCTGGTCCTTTGGGACCTTTATCTGAGAGCTCTCAACACCAACAACATCACACAGTAATAAATATACTACAGTGTCTACACGAGTAAGTATCTGGGCTCCATACCATGATACTACCATTTTCCAAAAGGAATGGTCACACCCCTAGGGGAGCTACCCCTGAAACCTTGCCGCATCATTCCTGTTTCGACCATTACCGGTTTGTGAGGCTCGACGAGGTTTCGTCCACAAAGCTATGCTTTACACGAAAGCCATGCTTTGATCACAAATGATCAACCAATGATCATCAACACACTGCAGCACTTAGCATGCGCCACTACCAAATTGGGAGTATATTGCTGATAACCTTCAACTACATAACTTCTGAGTTCGTACGTCTCAAAGAAGGGTGTTAAGCTAAGAGAATAAATTCTCCACCACCAACAGATATGTATTTGAAAGAAATCTGCTTTATATCTCAAAGTGTAGTGTCAGACATACAACCATACAAGCCTGTCCCGGGTTCGAACAGAGCCGAAGGCACTTCTGAAGAAGCCCTTGAAATCCGGGTATTCACAATCCCGATCGAACTTCCCATCACTTAGGGAATCTCTATACCGTAGCTACTCAATGCAGAGACAATGATAGGTCATCCTATCGTTCTCGCAAATACCCGGTCTTCACCACCGGTCTTCAAATGCTATCCATAACGACGTATCATTATTCGGTCCTCTCCCGACAAAACCGAATAATGAGCGTAATATTTAAAAATATATGGATATGGAATTTCGATTAAGTCACAACTTAATAATTCCAAATTTTCTTTCAAATGGTTTAAACCAATTACCATTTCAAATCCTTTAAACAAAAGAAAGATTTGTTTCACAAAGTTCACTCGGTTTCACAAAGACCCATTCACGTATTTCAAAATAATTTCCATTTCAATTGGATTAACTCATTTAAATCTTAAAATCAAGATTTATCTCATAGTTTCCAAAACTGTTTCCAAAGGTTCATTCAATACTTGGAAAAAACATTTTCAATTCAAACTTGAAATCCCTTTAATATAAATTGGAAGTTCCTTACTCATATGAAAGCTTTTATTGTCTAAAAAAAACTATTTTTATTTTGGAAAATCCGACTTTATTTACACAAGTCAATATCTTTGGGTTAATTCAAATTCTCACAACAATACTTTAAAAATGGTTTTAAGACCCCATATAAACTTGAATACTGTTTTAAAATCATAAATACTGAATGTAGAATTCAATTTCAGATATTGAATTCAAATTATTCAGATTTCAAATCTTTACTAAGTTATTCAAATTAACTTTCATTCAAACTATTTGAATTTAAAAAATTCAATTTCAAAACTTATTTAAAATTTGTGACTTAACCGATTTCCACGTGAAATCCATATTTGTGTGTGTAAGAGTGCGGTCCAGGGTTTTTTTTAACACAATAGTGCATAGCATCAACCATTACAGATTCAATCGTATCAATCTCGATAAGCGATATAATTCATAACGCTTATCTTTGTTCACAGATTCACATATAAAGTAAATTTATCAATCACAAAGAATCATCATTACAATTCGATGTGGGTTTCGGATAACCAACTGGAACCCGACTCCCTGTCGCATCGAAATTCAAATGCCGTTTTACGGGCAAAAATGGTTTTCTCATCAATACAGAATAAAATCACCAATCATAATCCAGTACAGAGTAAATCACATCTTACAGCATCACAATTCACAAACAGAAATATCAATTCATTATACAACAAATGAGATATCCTACATACACAATCCATAAGCAATTATCTTAAATTCTTATTGTAATTAATTCAATTTAAAACAATTTCTTGGGAATTAATTACTTAGCCCTGTATAATCAATCGTTAATTTATTATCAATTAATTACATATTCCATTTCAAATTAGTTAATTAACCAATAAATTCTTAATCAATTATTAACTCTTAATTACTTAATTATTTTATTTCACACTATTTAATTAATTACTTCTTAATCAAGTTATTTATCTTTAATTAACTCAATTAACTATTCCTTAATCATTAACTAATAACCTTAATTATTAGTAAAACTTAATTTCCCATTCATTAATGACTTAATTACTTAATTATTCATTTATTAATTCTTAATTAAATTAATTAATTAACTATTAATCATTTATTAATTAACGTTAAGTAGTTAATTACCAATAAATTAATCACTTAATCATTAATTAATCTCTAATTACAATGGTAAATTAATTATTCTTAATTACTTTCTAAAATATATTACTGGTATTAATTGTTCAACTTAATTAAACATTTAAAAGTTTTCTTTTAAATTTTGAAAATCAATTATAGTATTAACTACAAACTTAATTGTTTGTTAACTTTATACTTAATTTAAATTGATTACTTAATTAAAATAGTAATTTAGAGTTAGAAACGTTGTAAAGCATCAATTACATAATTAAACTTGTATTAAAGTTTGACTTAATCTGGTTAAACATTTTCACTTGTTTTCATAAATAAAACAACAGTGTAAAAAAAACAAAATATCCGAGATTTACCCGGTTCCACTCGAGAACCGCTTCGAGTCGCGCATCAGCTCCCCAGAGAATACACACTGTACGCAACTCATCTTCCCTTTTTTTTCTTTTCTTTAAAGTTTTAGTTTACTTAAGTTTTCATACTAAGGCAATAGGAAATCTATTCGTGTGCTCCAGTGAAACCCGAAGCAAGCTTCCCCGAATTCTCGAGTGTCACTCGAGTTAAAATCCCATCAAACCCGATAAAGCTTCAACTTCCCCAACCTTAAACCTAAGCAGACACGCAATGTCATGCGTGCACATGCATGACTACTCGCGGCGGCTCCGATCGTTGCCACCACCCTCGACGAGTCACTGGTGACCTCCTCGTCACCCTCGACCAACCGACACCCTCAATTTCACCGTGATTCGAAAAATGAGTCGAACGACAAAAAAAACTGTAACCACATACGATCAGAAATCCTTCCCTCGTCGGTGATTCTGGCCACCATCGAACACGCGCCTTCACCCAAGCCTTCGCCTCTGGCCCACACGCCTATCCCCCACACCCTGGCCAATTCCGATGCTTCCATGTCGAAGAATTCGACCTGAAACCATAGACAAACCCAACAGGGTTTTAAACCCTATAACGCCGTCGCGTCACCTCCACGACATACAAAAAATTCAGCGAGCATTTTTCCTGCAACATCAACATCTAAACTTCCTCCAGTAATGACCTCGACGTTCAATTCATTGGCGATCACCAGCAATTGGCAGAGAACCCAAACCCATACAACTCACGATTTCCCACAATTTAGCAAAGTAAAAATCTCAGCTTCATCACTAAAATTCATCATTTAATAATACAATTCACTTTATAAATTCCAAACTAGAGATTAAAATGTTTTATTTTTATCATTTTCAAGAAGCTCACTGAAATAATTTATTCCAGAAACAAATCTTTAACAAATATTGTCGGAATTATTTTTAAAATTTAGATTATGTTATTAGAATCACTTTTTATTGAAAGATTGTCACCTAAAACAAATCGAGGAAGAAGTATTTGATTTGTTTTATGGGTTTAGTCTGTTAAAATGTTAAACAGAGGAAGAAGAAAAGGGAAATATCCCTATAACAAACATATATGTATTTGCTGTGACGATGCGACTTTTCGACGCTCGAAAACCGACATCAATACGTCCACTGTATCAACTGCCGAGCAATCGAAGGCCGGAAAACCGTACCGTTAGGGTTAAAGAAGAGGTAGAAGATAGAAGAAGAGAGAAAAAGATAGAACATAACAGTAATAACAGAACAATATCAGAATCTCACAATCGCAGCGGAACAACATATAATAGATAAATGAATAATCTTTAAACAAAGAACTATATCAGTTATTACATTACATTACATCATCAGAGTGTACAACAAAAAACAACAACAAACAGCGGAAAAGAAATACTATATACTAGTAAATACGCCATGCCATCCAGCTTGCTTCCAGATTTCTCCAGCAACTCCCGAAGTCCAGAATATCCTGATAACCTAACTCTAGACTGCCCATATGGAAATTGGTGGGCACCCAGAGTTTAGGAAGGAAACAATAAAATCCAGGTCAGTCGTGGGACTGGTGTGAGAACTAAAACAGTTATTTTCACAAAGAAAATCAAAAGAATTTTGCTATGCTTTTGAAAAATGAAACTACCATAAGGACTCCCGCCACACACACAATGCAAACGTAGAATTGGAGGAGATTTCTCCTTATGATAGTCAAATATGCTTACTACGTAGAATCCTTTGATTTTTATTATTTTTAGTGCATAGTGTAGAAAATATTTCGAAAGTATGATATAAATCTTAGCCAACATACGACCATTATCGTATGCCTACTATAGCTACCGTGTTCAATAACAGGTTACCGCCACATTCCATGGCAGGTTATACAACTAAAACCGTACAGGGTTCGTATTGTTTCTTTGGATTTCCAACAAATGATCGGGCAAAGGAACTTCCTACACCGAAATGGGTACGCCTCTGGAAAGACGCCCCGAGAACCTAACCGGATCTCTGCTGACACAAGTCCGTGTTACCACACGCTTCTGGGTGCAATGAAGCTGTAACTTGATAACTCCACACAAAAAGTATGCCATCCCCCGGTCGTTACCGACCATTATCCGAGGATCCTCAATACCAACAACCACAAAGTAATAAATTTGCAGTAACCACATAGGTTAAATATCCGGGCTCCATACCATGATGCAACCTTTATCCAGAAGAAAATGGACATACCTTAGGGGCACGACCCCTAAAAAAACTTTGCCGCAACATTCCTGTTTCGACCATGTTCGGGTTGTGAAGCTCGATGAAGTCTCGTTCACAAAGCTACGCTTTATACAAAAGTTGTGCATTAATTCAACAAATGCTCAACAGCACTTTGTATGCCACGTTACCAATTTGGGAATGTATCACTAGTAACCATCAACTACATAACCTCTAAGGGTGTTAAGCTAAGAGAATAAATTCTCCGCCACCAACGGAAATATATTTGATAAAATCCAGCTTTACATCTCAAACTGTAACGTCAGACACACATCCATACAAGTCCGTTCCGGGATCGAACGGAAACGAAGGCACTTACAAAGAAGTCCTTGCAATCCGTATATTCACTAATCACGACCGGACTTCCCATCACAAAGGGTAATAAATTTCTATATCGAAGATCAACAGATGCAGAAACATTCGACGGTAATCCTTCCGTTTTCACAAATATCTGGTCTTCAACACCGGTCATCAAATGCAATTCATAACGACGTATCACATATTCGGAATGGGTTATACAACCCCAAGGTCCTTTCCCGGCTAACCCGAATAGTGAGCGCTTATTTTGAAAATAAGTGTGGCATTCAAATTCAAGCAATCACAACAAATACCTATTTAAAGGTAAATATTGATAGTCGGTTATTTAACTATCAATAGGCATGCTAAACATCACCAGATTCCAAATTATTTCCCAAATTATTTATTTTCCAAAATATCTTTACTAGATATATAATTCCCACACCTCAACCATTTGAAAACAAATTTTCAAATCACTTTTCACCTTTACCACTTTTGAAAACAAATTTCACACATTTTCCTTACGTGGAAATACTTTCATTTCAATACGGTTCATTTAAACCAATTGAATAAATCCTTAACGATTTACTTTATATTTACATTCCAAATCCGTAAATTTATTCCCACACTTCAAAAATAAATCAACCTTTATTTTTAAACAAATTTCCCTTTCTTTTATAAATTCCATCGTGAATTTACAATTCCAAAATATCTATGAATATACGATTTTCAAATCGATTTCTAATATTCATTTTCAATTTATCTTTAAAAGATAAAATCTCAAAATATTCACTTCATATTGGAAAACATTTCCATACTTATTTAATAATAAGTAATTTACAAATCCATTTATTTTCAACACTTGGAAAATATTCAATATACTTAAATCGAAATTAAGTATGTATTCCATTCTTTAAGAAATCATTCTCTTAAACATATTTATTTGAGTCAAAATGAATGTTACGTAAAACATCGTTACGACGACCCGAAATCACTAGTATATGGATTCGAAATTAAGATAGATATATAAATCCCAATACTATATAAAACATTTCCGTTCGGAAATCATTTACTATAACAACTGTGTTATAGTCCATCATTTCCTTCTCTTTCTCGAAAATATCTATTTCAACAATAAATGTTGAAATCTATGGTTTCGATTTATAATACATTTTAAAACATCTTTAAATCGTTTTAATTCTATTTAAAACATCACTTCCCAAAACATATCCATTTTATTTAATAATACATTCACTGTCCAAAATCGTGAATATAGTACGTTAATCAAATTTAACGTTTCTACACATTTTATATAAGTAAAAATTCGCTATCCAAAATCACGAATATACTTCCTTTAATAAATTTCTATATTCAATTTATCAAATTCCATTGATTTCAAATTTATAAACAATGTTTATAAATTCTATTTCTATTTATAAACTTCGATTTATAAATCTCCTTTATTTATCCAATTCAATTTATATAACTTAATTATATAACAAAAGTCCATATTATAAGAAATACTTATAATTCATTTATTCACAAAATCGTTCTTTTTAAGACTTCTATTGCTTATAAGATTCCTTTATATTTTATAACCATTTCAACTTATAAAATCTCCTTTATTTACAATTTCTATTAATATCCCATTTAAATGCCCAAAATCCAGTTTATATGTTAATTACTTATAAATCTTTTATTTTATAACATCTATTCATTTTATAATCTTCACAATTTATAAACCTATAAAAAAATTTATGAAATCCATTTTATACTTCATTTTAACACTTAATAAGCTCGGTTTATAATTCCAATATTATATATATATATATATATATATATATATATATTATAAATATCAATGTTAAAAATCTTTTAGATACATCCTTTATAATAATTCAAAAATCCAAATTTAAACTATTTTATAAATCTATTTATTTTAAAAATCACCTTTTGGTTATATTTCACAAAAATCTTAATTTTTATAACATAAAAATTTATAACGTTTTAATTATTTAAAATGAATCAATTCAAAAATTAAATAAAACGTATACTTTGAAAAATCATTTTAAAAATCCTTTTAAAATCAAAATCGTTATTTTTAAACTTTAAAAAAATGGATCCGATGATGCAATAGCACCCAATAGTCAATCACGATAACAAACATCATATATCATCACATGACAATCAACAAACATCAAAATATCTGTAATCAAATAAATACTGGTGAGGAATCCAGTTGGATCCCTCCAATCTATTTCCCTGCATCCAAAGATGTTAGTACAATACCAATTCCGTTCCAATACGGAATATCGCGGTATATAGGATTTATAAAATATTATCCGCTTAATAGGCTGCGCAATAGAGTCTCATCCGCTATATAATGCGGGAAATCAACTCCAAGTACATAAATAATACCAATTTCACTTTTCAGTGAAATTATCGCGGTATATGTTTTTAATAAATAACATCTGTTTACTAACGGCGCATAATGTCTATTTTAACAATCAATAGATAACAATCATCATTCAAACATACAATCAAACAATTTTAAATATAACCATTTAAAATATAAATCGAAGCAATTCGATTAAGTGAGAAGTTCTCACCTTGAATTTTCGATAGCAATTTGTAGCGTTTTATTTCGAATAAAATGAAACGGACGTTTAATTTTACCTGTAAAAGTCCGCTTTTCCATACCCCTTGAATGGACACTAATCTCCATCGATTAACTCAAGATGAACGGAAATACGAACCATTAGGGTTTAAGAAGAAGAAAAAGTAGAAGAAGAGAGAAAGAAAAAGAAAACAACAGAAGAATATCAGAATCTCACAATTCACAGCGAAACAACATATAATAGATAAATGAATAATCATTAAAGCAAAAGAACTGTATATTTTATACATTACGTCACATTTCATTCATTAACAGAGTTTACAACAACAAACAGCGGAAAAGAAATACTATACTTAGTAATATGCTACGCCATCTAACTTGCCTCCAGATTTCTACAGCAACTCCCGAATCCAGAATGTCCTGATAACCTAACTCTAGACTGCCCGTGTGGAAATTGGTGGGCACCCAGAGTTTAGGAAGGGAAACAATAAACTCCAGGTCAGTCATGTGACTGGTGTGAGAACTTAAAATAGTTATTCATTTTGGAAACAAGGAACAGGATAATTTTAAAATAGATTCGCAATGCTTTTTAGAAAATGAGACTACCATAAGACCTCCCGCACACACACACAAAGCAAATGCAGAATCAGAGGAGATTTCTCCTTATGATAGTCAAAGATGCTTGATACGCATTAAAAAGAAACATTTGATATTATTACTAGTGCATAGTGAAGGAAAAATCATTTCGAAAGTAAAGATATAAATCTTAGCCAACATACGACCATTATCGTATGCCTACTATAGCTACCATGTTCAATAGCAGGTTACTGCCACATTCCATGGAGGTTATACAACTAAAACCGTACAAGGTTCGTATTGTTTCTTTGGATTTCCAGCAAATAGTCAGGCAAAGGAACTTCCCATTGCCACATGGGTACGCCTCTGGAAAGACGACCCGAGAACCTAATCGGATCTCTGCCAACACAAGGCCGGGTTACCCCTAACTGGGTAACTACTGACACGAATATATCATTCCCCGATCGTAACCGATCTATATCCGAGGATCCTCGATTTCCAACAACCACAAAGCAATAAATTTGCAGCAACAACATAGGTTAAGTATCTGGGCTCCATACCATGACACCACCTTTATCCAGAAGGAATGACATACACTAAAGGGGCGCTACCCCCTAATAACTTTTGCTGCATCCTTCCTGTTTTGACCATTTCCGGGGTGTGAGGTCCGACGAAGTCTCGTCCACAAAGCTACGCTTTATACAAAGCCATGCTTCGATCAACAAATGCTTAACAGCACTTCGTATGCCACATTACAAATTTGGGAATGTATCACTAGTAACCATCAACTACATAACCTCTAAGGGTGTTAAGCTAAGAGAATAAATTCTCCGCCACCAACGGAAATATATTTGATAGAAACCAACTTTACATCTCAAATTGTAACGTCAGACACATATCCATACAAGTCCGTTCCGAGATCGAACGGAACCGAAGGCACTTACAAAGAAGTCCTTGCAATCCGGATATTCACTAATCACAACCGGACTTCCCATCACAAAGGGTAATAAATTTCTATATCGGAGATCAGCCGATGCAGAAACATTCGACGGTAATCCTTCCGTTTTCACAAATATCCGGTCTTCAACACCGGTCATCAAATGCAATCCATAACGACGTATCACATATTCGGAATGGGTTATACGACCCCAAGGTCCTTTCCCGGCTAACCCGAATAGTGAGCGCTTATTCAAAAATAAGTGTCAAGCAAATCACAACAAATACATATTTAAAGGTAAATATTGATAGTCGGTTATTTAACTATCAATAGGCGTGTTCAACATCACCTAATTCCAAATAATTTCCCAAATTATTTATTTTCCAAAAATATCTTTACTAGATATATAATTTCCACACTTCAACCATTTGAAAACTAATTTCATATCATTTTTCACCTTTCAATCTTTGAAAACAAATTTCAAATCAATTTCCTTAAACGGAAACACTTCCTAATATGTATCCATTTTAAATTTAAAATGGTTCATTTAAATCAATTCAAATAAATCCTTACCAATTTACTTTATACTTACGTTCCAAATCCGTAAATTTATTCCCACACTTCAAAAATAAATCAACGTTTATTTTTAAATAAATTTCCCTTTCTTTTATAAATTCCATAGTGAATTTACAGTTCCAAAATATCTATGAATATACGATTTTCAAATCGATTTTTAATATTCATTTTCAATTTATCTTTAAAAGATAAAATCGCAAAATATTCACTTCATATTGGAAAACACTTCCATACTTATTTAATAATAAGTAATTCACAAATCCATTTATTTTCAACACTTGGAAAATATTCAATATGCTTAAATCGAAATTAAGTATATATTTCATTCTTTAAGGAAAACATTCTCTTGAACACATTCGTTTGGGCCAAAACGAATGTTGCGTAAAACATCGTTACGACAACCCAAAATCACTAGTATAGGGATTCGAAATTTAGGTAGATATATAAATCCCAATACTATACAAAACTTTTCCTTTCGGAAATCATCTACTATAACAACAGTGTTATAGTCTACCATTTCCTTATATTTCTTGAAAAACGTCTATTTCAACAATGAATGTTGAAATCTATGGTTTCGATAATTAATACATTTTAAAACATCTTTTAAAACAATTAACTTCATTTTAAAATTTCACTTCTCCAAATCATACCCGTTTTAATCAATAATATATTCACTGTCCAAAATCGTGAATATATTTTATTTTCCCAATTCAATGTTTCTACACATTTATCAAAGATTTTCCACAGTCCAAAATCGTGGATATAATTCCTTTAATAATTTCTATGTTTACTTATCAAATTTATTTGATTACGGATTTATAAAACAATGTTTATAAATTCCATTTCTATTTCATAACTACTTCGATTTATAAATCTCCTTTAATAACCAATTCTATTTATACTTTGTTTACATGTCGAATCCAACTTATAAGTAAATTACTTATAATCCATTTATTCACAAATCCATTCTTTTATATCATCATTAATTTATAAATCTAAAATTCTTATTTACTTATAAACTAGGTACAACTTTATTTTAACACTTATAAAAGCTCATTTATAATTCCAATATCTTTAACTTATAAAATATCAATTCTATAAATCTTTTATATAAACCGTTTATAATAATTCAAAAATCCCAATTTAAACCATTTTATAAATTTATCATCTATTTATTTTGAAACTCATGCTTTGGTTATATTTCCCAAAAATATAATTTTTATAGCATAAAAATTTATAACGTTTTAATTATTTAAAATGAATCAATTCGAAAATTTAATAAAACGCATACTTTCAAAAATCACTTTAAAAATCCTTTAAAAATCAAAATCGTTATTTTTAAACTTCAAAAATGGATCCGATGATGCAACACACCAAATAGTCAATCACGACTTCCGAACATCATATATCGATATGATAATCAATCAAATATCACAATATCTAAAATCAAATAAATACTGGTGAGGAATCCAGTTGGATCCCTCCAACCTGTTTCCCTGCATCCACAGATGTTAGCACAATACCAATCCCGTTTCAAGACGAGATATCACGGTATATGGGATTTATAAATTATTATCCGCTTAATAGGCGGCGCAATAGGGTCTCATCCGCTTTATAATGCGGGAAATCAACTCCAAGTGCATATATAATACCAATTCCACTTCAAGGTGGAATATCGCGGTATATGTGTGTAATAAATAACCTTCGCTTAATAGGCGGCGTATAGGGTCTATTTCGAATACAATAAATAATACTATATTATCATCCAAGCAACAATCACACAATCAACAATTTTAAATCTAACTATTTAAAATTTAAACAAAACCCTTTTGAGTGAGAAGCTCTCACCTTAGCTTTTTATTTTGCAGTCCATTTCCATCTTGACTTGATTTCCTTGTTTTATACCTATTTAATTATTTACATAATTCATTAATATTCGAATCAATCAAATAACCAAACTTTTATTTAATAAATTTAATTAGCCAATGATTTTATTTTAAAATAATAATTTTAGTTTAAACAATTTCGCTTCAACAAATTATTTGACTAATGGTTTAAATTTTTACTAATTTTCCTTTTACTATAAACTAAAATCTCATATATATATATATATATATATATATATATATATATATATATATATATTTCAAACATTTTCCTTTTAAAATTAACTAGAAATTTTAAATTGAACTAAATTTCCTTTTAAATAGGTTAATTAACCAGTAATTTATATTTAAACTAATGGTTTTAAATCTTAAGCTAACTTTCTTTTAACAAATTCTAAAATCGTTAAATAAGTTGATTAAATAATTTAAACACCTTAATATAAAATTTAAATTCTAATAGCAAGTTTAAAATTGTGAAACATTAAAACTTTACTATAAAATTCCTTTTTTTTAAATCTATATATATATATATATATATATATATTAAATTAAACACAACTGTTTCATATATCTTTCTAACTGTAAAATATTATTATCCTTATAAAAAAAACAGTAATTTACTTGAAGAGAAAAACTGTCTTTACCTTCTGCCTCAAAATCGATCTCGACTAACCCTACTTCGCCCTCCGCAATCCAATCAATGCACGCGTGCTTCCATCAGCGAATGCCATCGCGATCGCCGCCTCGACATCGAGAAACCCCCTTGTCGTCGTCCTTGATCGAATACCTACTTCGAACCAGCTAGGCATCCAAACCCTTGTGATCGGAAGTCGCCTGCCTCAATCGCGACCCTCTCACATGCGACCCCATGCTTCAAGTCGCGAAGCCTTCATGAACGCGAGCTCCGAAGTCGCAATGCCATACCCCCATCATTAGCTCGAGCTTCAAGTGATTCGAGCATAGCTTCAATCGAACGAAAATCGTTTGAATTTTATAAAGGAGGGCTGCGGCCATTTATTTTCTTTGCTTTCGTTTGTGAATTTTTTTTTGTTCGGCCATTCCCTTTTTTTGTTTTGAATTGATTTTGTCTGAGAGAGGGGCTTCAGCCATTAATGATTTTCGTTTGATTCTGCTTTTGAAAACTGAAGAGGGAGAGGGTTATTTAAAAATTGGTAGAGGCATGGTTTACACGATCTCTTCGTGATTTTCTGCGTGATTTAAGGGAGATAACATGCTGATGTGATAAGCCCCTTTATTTTTTTAATCTTAAATTTTAAATTCAATTTGTTACGATACAAATTTCAACGCATTTACTTATCGTGTGCTAACATAACAACTCCAAATAATACGAAATCTTAAATCCGATAATATTCAATATTACAGACCCAATGGAACTGGTTTCGTTGAACTCCGAGACTGTGCCTCGAAAGGCTATTTTTAAATTCAATTTAAACGGTATAAATTTTTAAACTGAACAAACCACTGTTAATTTAAATTTTACGACTTCTATTATCTTCAGTGTTATCAATATAAATTTTATAAGCCTTTAAAATATTTTTAAATCAGCTTAAAACTGAAGATTCAAAAATTTATTCAATTTTCAATAGATTAAATTTTATAATTTAATCACCAAATTCATTCTGATAGTTTGATATTCAAGTTAAACCATCATTCAAATATTTAAAACTAATTAAATATTTCATTTTCAAATGTTAAAAAATTCTGGGTCGTTACAATCTTCCACCCTTAAAAGAATTTCGTCCCGAAATTACAAGTTAGGAAAAATGATCCTTAACCTGTTTATTATTTTTCACAATCCAAATAGTTTTATCAATTTACTAACCTAAATCTTTTTATTAGAGATTCATTATCATTTCAACTAGCTTTCCAACTTCAATTATAAGTTCAAAACAATATTGTTTTCCTAACAATTCAAATTTAAATTCAATTTTTTCTCAAAATTTTCTAACACTCTAAATTTTCGAAAAATTTCGCCAGCGTCTCCTTTGCGCGGCTAGCTCGGTACGACTACAAAATAGGACTACAGGCCCTTAAATCCCAAAAGAAAACAAAAGGCCAAGCGGCTGGACAAGAAAATCACCAAATTTCATACTGAAATTGAAATACGTACCTTTTTGTCGAGCAATTCAATTTATCTTCAAAAAACAAAATTCCAATTCCATTTCTTTTAATACACCTGTATATCCTGCTAGCCATAATATCCAATTACAAAATTCAAACCATTTTGCACCTTTCATTACAAAATTTTCAATATATGCTTTTTATACCATCTTTAGTTTACTATTGGAGTTATATATTCATTTTCGTTCAATCTTACATTTCCAATTTCAATTGAACTCAATTTACAATTTCAATTTAATTTGGATTGAGTTTACTTTCTGAATATTGAATTTTATCAACTATCTTTTATTCACAACTGATTCATAGCATTATCTTAAATTAGTTCCAATTACTAATTCATTACTAGTTCTAATCCATTTCATCTCGCACAATTCAAATTGGTTGTCAATATTCAGTTTTCAATTTCAGTTTATAACCGCGTATATTTAAACTGGATTTCAAATTCCATATGAATTCTATTTACTTCAGTTATAATTTCGAATTCAATTCTTTTCATTTTAATCAATTTCATTTACTAAATTTTATTTCAATATTTCACTTTATTTATCACAAGTCAAATCTAATTTCCATTCAATTCTATTTGCTTACAATTTCGAAATGAATTTCAACATTCAATTCAATTTCATTTACTTGCAATTGTAAATTTATTCATTCATTCACAATTTATTTCCATAATTCAATACTCAATTCCAATTCATTTTAATTACTCCAAATTTATTTTCAACTCAATAAATTTTCTTTAAGTTAGATTTTTATTTTAACAACTTTAAACTTTATAAGTTATCAACTTAATAATATTCCATAAATATTTTTATATAGTATTCCGGAGTCTTTTCAGTCTTTTAAAATCAATTTTTTGAAATCAATTCAAACTATCCTTTGAATTTCCAAAACCAAACCCAAATTTTCCAAACAACTTTCACTTAAAACAATTTGGCAGCAATCCCTCTTTTGGAAACCCGAAAATGAACACCGATGATGTTGCAATCATCATCAGAATTATTTTCCAGCGACCGAAAAGAGTTTAGAGCTTTTCATTCCTTCAAAACATTTTCCCAAAAACCTTTGAAAATTATTTTCAAATCAAAAAGGAAATTAATTTCTAAAATTTCCAAATTCTTCCAAAAACATTTCCAAATACTTCCCTGGAATTCTATTTCTAATTATAAATCACATTTATAATTTACATTCACCAATTTCATTTGTATATGGATTTTATTTCTAAACTTTTGATTATGATTCCAATTTCTTATTCAATAATCAATGGTAATAATTTTTAATATTATCAATTACTAACATCCGAGTATCCATATACAATAATAATTTATAAAGATAATTTCCTTTATCTAAGAAAATTGTTTTGGGCAAAATTATTTCATTCACCCGATTTTTAAAACACTACTGTGTCAGTTTATCTTGTTTAAGAGTTTAGAAACCCCTATCGACACAGTTAGCTAGACTGCACCGACCAGAATCTATAAACAATCAACTGATAAGTCAACACAATACAAAACAATTTCATATTCACTAACAAATACGCGCTCATATCTATTATTACACTCAAACTCATTCTAGAGTACCGCTGACTATATCTCTAATGAGTAACACCCAACAGAGCCATGGTTGTCGCTTAACCATATGCTCTGATACCAAATGTAAAAGTCCGCTTTTCCGTACCCCTTGAATAGACACTAATCTCCATCGATTAACTCAAGATGAACGGAAATACGAACCATTAGGGTTTAAGAAGAAGAAAAAGTAGAAGAAGAGAGAAAGAAAAAGAAAACAACAGAACAATATCAGAATCTCACAATTCGCAGCGAAACAACATATAATAGATAAATGAATAATCATTAAAACAAAAGAACTGTATATTTTATACATTACATCACATTTCATTCATTAACAGAGTTTACAACAACAAATAGTGGAAAAGAAATACTATACTTAGTAATATGCTACGCCATCTAGCTTGCCTCCAGATTTCTACAGCAACTCCTGAATCCAGAATGTCCTGATAACCTAACTCTAGACTGCCCGTGTGGAAATTGGTGAGTACCCAGAGTTTAGGAAGGGAAACAATAAACTCCAGGTCAGTCATGTGACTGGTGTGAGAACTTAAAACAGTTATTCATTTTTGAAACATGGAACAGGATAATTTTAAAATAGATTCGCAATGCTTTTTAGAAAATGAGACTACCATAAGGCCTCCCGCACACACACACAATGCAAATGAAGAATCGGAGGAGATTTCTCCTTATGATAGTCAAAGATGCTTGATACGCATTAAAAAGAAACATTTGATATTATTACTAGTGCATAGTGTAGGAAAAATCATTTCGAAAGTAAAGATATAAATCTTAGCCAACATACGACCATTATCGTATGCCTACTATAGCTACCATGTTCAATAGCGGGTTACCGCCACATTCCATGGTAGGTTATACAACTAAAACCGTACAAGGTTCATATTGTTTCTTTGGATTTCCAACAAATGGTCAGGCCAAGGAACTTCCCATTGCCACATGGGTACGCCTCTGGAAAGACGACCCGAGAACCTAACCGGATCTCTGCCAACATAAGGTCGGGTTACCCCTAACTAGGTAACTACTGACATGAATATGTCATTCCCCGATCGTAATCGATCTATATCCGAGGATCCTCGATTTCCAACAACCACAAAGCAATAAATTTGCAGCAACAACATAGGTTAAGTATCTGGGCTCCATACCATGATACCACCTCTATCCAAAAGGAATGACATACACTAAAGGGGCGCTACCCCCTAATAACCTTGCTACATCCTTCCTGTTTTGACCATTTCCGGGGTGTGAGACCCGACGAAGTTTCGTCCACAAAGCTACGCTTTATACAAAGCCATGCTTCGATCAATAAATGCTCAACAGCACTTCGTATGCCACATTACAAATTTGGGAACGTATCACTAGTAACAATCAACTACATAACCTCTAAGGGTGTTAAGCTAAGAGAATAAATTCTCCGCAACCAACGGAAATATATTTGATAGAAACCAGCTTTACATCTCAAATTGTAACGTCAGACACACATCCATACAAATCCGTTCCGGGATCGAACGGAACCGAAGGCACTTGCAAAGAAGTCCTTGCAATCTGGATATTCACTAATCACGACCGGACTTCCCATCACAAAGGGTAATAAATTTCTATATCGGAGATCAGCCGATGCAGAAACATTCGACGGTAATCCTTCCGTTTTCACAAATATCTGGTCTTCAACACCGGTCATCAAATGCAATCCATAACGACGTATCACATATTCGGAATGGGTTATACGACCCCAAGGTCCTTTCCCGGCTAACCCGAATAGTGAGCGCTTATTCAAAAATAAGTGTAACATTCAAATTCAAGCAAATTACAACAAATATCTATTTAAGGTAAATATTGATAGTCGGTTATTTAACTATCAATAGGCGTCTTCAACATCACCAAATTCCAAATAATTTCCTAAATTATTTATTTTCCAAAAATATCTTTACTAGATATATAATTTCCACACTTCAACCATTTGAAAACAAATTTCATATCATTTTTCACCTTTCAATCTTTGAAAACAAATTTCAAATCAATTTCCTTAAACGGAAACACTTCCTAATATGTATCCATTTTAAATTTCAAATGGTTCATTTAAATCAATTCCAATAAATCCTTACCGATTTACTTTATACTTACGTTCCAAATCCGTAAATTTATTCCCACACTTCAAAATAAATCAACGTTTATTTTTAAACAAATTTCCCTTTCTTTTATAAATTCCATAGTGAATTTACAATTCCAAAATATCTATGAATATACGATTTTCAAATCGATTTTTAATATTCATTTTCAATTTATCTTTAGATAAAATCTCAAAATATTCACTTCATATTGGAAAACACTTCCATACTTATTTAATAATAAGTAATTCACAGATCCATTTATTTTCAACACTTGGAAAATATTCAATATACTTAAATCGAAATTAAGTATATATTTCATTCTTTAAGGAAAACATTCTCTTGAACACATTTGCATGGGCCAAAACGAATGTTGCGTAAAACATCGTTACGACAACCCAAAATCACTAGTATAGGGATTCGAAATTTAGATAGATATATAAATCCCGATACTATACAAAACTTTTCATTTCGAAAATCATCTACTATAACAACAGTGTTATAGTCTACCATTTCCTTCTATTTCACGAA
The DNA here is from genome assembly GCA_030765085.1 of Allium cepa. Classification (NCBI taxonomy): domain Eukaryota; kingdom Viridiplantae; phylum Streptophyta; class Magnoliopsida; order Asparagales; family Amaryllidaceae; genus Allium; species Allium cepa. The sequence continues at coordinate 863,315,491 of CM060943.1, read as the reverse complement.
AAACGTCTATTTCAACAATGAATGTTGAAATTTATGGTTTCGATAGTTAATACATTTTAAAACATCTTTTAAAACAATTAACTTCATTTTAAAATTTCACTTCTCCAAATCATGCCCGTTTTATTCAATAATATATTCACTGTCCAAATCGTGAATATATTTTATTTTCCCAATTCAGTGTTTCTACACATTTATCAAAGATTTTCCACAGTTCAAAATCGTGGATATAATTCCTTTAATAATTTCTATGTTTACTTATCAAATTTATTTGATTACGGATTTATAAAACAATGTTTATAAATTCCATTTCTATTTCATAACTACTTCGATTTATAAATCTCCTTTAATAACCAATTCTATTTATATTTTGTTTACATGTCGAATCCAACTTATAAGTAAATTACTTATAATCCATTTATTCACAAATCCATTCTTTTATATCATCATTAATTTATAAATCTAAAATTCTTATTTACTTATAAAACTAGGTACAACTTTATTTTAACACTTATAAAAGCTCGTTTTATAATTCCAATATCTTTAACTTATAAAATATCAATTCTATAAATCTTTTATATAAACCGTTTATAATAATTCAAAAATCCCAATTTAAACCATTTTATAAATTTATCAGCTATTTATTTCGAAAATCATGCTTTGGTTATATTTCCCAAAAATATAATTTTTATAGCATAAAAATTTATAACGTTTTAATTATTTAAAATGAATCAATTCGAAAATTTAATAAAACGTATACTTTCAAAAATCACTTTAAAAATCCTTTAAAAATCAAAATCGTTATTTTTAAACTTCAAAAATGGATCCGATGATGCAACACACCAAATAGTCAATCACGACTTCCAAACATCATATATCGATATGATAATCAATAAAATATCACAATAACTAAAATCAAATAAATACTGGTGAGGAATCCAGTTGGATCCCTCCAACTTGTTCCCTGCATCCACAGATGTTAGCACAATACCAATCCCGTTTCAAGACGGGATATCGCGGTATATGGGATTTATAAATTATTATCCGCTTAATAGGCGGTGAAATAGGGTCTCATCCGCTGTATAATGCGGGAAATCAACTCCAAGTACATATATAATACCAATTCCACTTCAAGGTGGAATATCGCGGTATATGTGTGTAATAAATAACCTTCGCTTAATAGGCGGCGTATAGGGTCTATTTCAAATACAATAAATAATACTATATTATCATCCAAGCAACAATCACACAATCAACAATTTTAAATCTAACTATTTAAAATTTAAACAAAACCCTTTTAAGTGAGAAGCTCTCACCTTAGCTTTTTATTTTGCAGTCCATTTCCATCTTGACTTGATTTCCTTGTTTTATACCTATTTAATTATTTACACAATTCATTAATATTGGAATCAATCGAATAACCAAACTTTTATTTGAGAAATTTAATTAGCCAATGACTTTATTTTAAAATAATAATTTTAGTTTAAACAATTTTCCTTCAACAAATTATTTAACTAATGGTTTAAATTTTTACTAATTTTCCTTTTACTGTAAACTAAAATCTCATATATATATATATATATATATATATATATTTCAAACATTTTCCTTTTAAAATTAACTAGAAATTTTAAATTGAACTAAATTTCCTTTTAAATAGGTTAATTAACCAGTAATTTATATTTAACTAACGGTTTTAAATCTTAAGTTAACTTTCTTTTAACAAATTCTAAAATCGTTAAATAAGTTGATTAAATAATTTAAACACCTTAATATAAATTTAAATTCTAATAGCAAGTTTAAAATTGTGAAACATTAATACTTTACTATAAAATTCCTTTTTTCAAATTTAAATATATATATATATATATATATATATTAAATTAAACACAACTGTTTCACATATCTTTCAAACTGTAAAATATTATTATCCTGATAAAAATAGTAATTTACTTGAAGAGAAAAACTGTCTTTACCTTCTGCCTCAAAATCGATCTCGACTAGCCCTACTTCGCCTCCGCGATCCAATCCATGCACGCGTGCTTCCATCAGCGAACGCCATCGCGATCGCCGCCTCGACATCGAGAAACCCCCTTGTCGTCGCCCTCGATCGAATACCTACTTAGAACCAGCTAGGCATCCAAACCCTTGCGATCGGAAGTCGCCTGCCTCAATCGCGACCCTCTCACATGCGACCCCATGCTTCAAGTCGCGAAGCCTCCATGAACGCGAGCTCCGAAGTCGCGATGCCGTACCCCCATTATCAGCTCGAGCTTAAAGTGATTCGAGCATAGCTTCAATCGAACGAAAATCGTTTGATTTTTATAAAGGAGGGCTGCGGCCATTTATTTTCTTTGATTTCGTTTGTGAATTTTTTTTTGTTCGGCCATCCCCTTTTTTGTTTTGAATTGATTTTGTCTGAGAGAGGGGCTTCGGCCATTAATGATTTTCGTTTGATTCTGCTTTTGAAAACTGAAGAGGGAGAGGGTTATTTAAAAATTGGTAGAGGCATGGTTTACACGATCTCTTCGTGATTTTCTGCGTGATTTAAGGTAGATAACGTGCTCCACATCCATAATAAATGACCTTTACATAAAACGAATCAAATATCTCTGTTTATGTATATATATTACATCATCAGAGTACATCAATCACAGCTCCACATCCATATCATACAAGTGGATACACAACAACTCAACCCAGCAGAAAATATATAAACAAATACGGAAAATACGTCTCGCCATCCAGCTCGTCTCCTGAGCTCCATAGCATCGCATCCTGTATCCTATAATACTCGGTCTGACCCGAGCATTATAGTTAAATAACACCCGAGTCAGTCTGGAATACCAGCGTGAGAAAATCACAACCAATTAATTATTAAAGTTTCAAAAATCCTTTGAAAACAAAAGCATCTCGTAAGACCACGCCATAAATAAACATGTCGGGTTTTTACCTTACGATAGCTAAAACAATTTTTATAGAAATCCTCTGATATTATAGTAGGGTCTATATACAAATACTTATAAAATAGTCGAAATTGTTACATTCATTAAATTCCAGCTACTAGCCACAGAGTGGGTAATACAAACAAAACTCGTACAAGGCGCGTAGGGAGAATGGATTTCCAACTAATGACTAGGCACTGGGGTACCACCTGTCACAGTACGGGGCCTAGATCACCGTACCGAGGAGTCCGCCCGCTCCCCTGCAACACAAGGCCGGGACTACCCCTTACTGGATAATCCCGAGTGAGATCACCCTGCGGTTGGGATCAGCAACCGCACCACTAAGCCGAAATAAAAAGGGACATCTAGATTGGAATGACCTCACCCTGCTTGGGTGCTACCCACCTAGCCTTGCTGCATAACCCCTGATTTTCAGTCATTCCCATTTTATGAGGCTTGAGGCTAAGCGTTACCTTTAGAACATATCCCTCTGAATGCCCATCGTCCACCTGACGATGTTTTCGCAAGCATTAGTCCATACAAGTCCGTCCCGGGTTCGAACGGAACCGAAGCCACTATTCCTACTACATCCATTTTGGAAATATCCTCAGGATTAGTAGCGACTAGCCCTTGCACTTCATAGCTCCATCTTCGACTATGAATAGGTTTAACGAAACGTACAAACCGAATCAAAGTGGTTTTCGAGAAATAAATCTCGATCTCGGTCTCTTCGAAACGATCAGCGCATTTGTCCAATATTGGTAGTCGGTGATTTAACTATCAATTAATATTCACAAACAACCATCAAACAATAAATAATTTCCCTAAATTATTTATTTATTGCAAAAATATCTTCACAAGATATATTTTCACTTTTCAAATTCCTTTGAAAACAGTTTTCAAAACTATCTGCCTTTCTCAGAATAAATTCCAAGTATTCTATTTCCACTGGAATCACCAAGCACAAATCTAGATTTTTAAAATAATTTAAAAACACTTTACTTTTAAAAATATATTTTAAAACATTCAAGTTAAAATTACTTTGATAATTTGTGACAACTATATACTATATGAGTATTTGAAAATAAAGTTACTTAATAAACTATAAAACTAGATTTCTAATTTTTAAGAAAAACAAAATACTAAGTTACTCCTTTAATCATTACTGCTAGAATAGATTAAAAGAAAATACTTACTTTAGATATTAGAAATAATAAATTTTACAAAACTTGCGTTCTTTTAAAAAAACAACTTTTAAAAAAAAAATTAATTTATATTCACAAATTTACTTTTAAATACATGTACTTGGCCATCCAGAGAAAATTCCAACTTCAATCACTTAAATCAATTTCCCCAAATTGATTTCCAATTCATTTTATTTGAAATAGGTTTTTTTAATTTTTCAATTCATTTCGAAATTCATTAGTTATGGACTTATTATTATTTTTTTATTTTTGTAGTAAAATAATTTAGGTGCAGTAAGGTATAGAGTTATATATTTTAATTTAATTTCATAATTATATGTACATTTATACAGATCAGTATATTATTTTAAGATTTTACGGTACATAGTTTTTGACTTTTGTTAGCATATAGTTATCGTACGGCTTTTAGATACGTATGTTTTACTAACTAGTTGATAAGTTATATATATATATATATATATATACGCGTTTTATTTTACTATTGATAGCTTACGGTATATATGGTATAAGTTTGGCAGCCTTCTATTAATACACGTACTTTTATATGTTTTATATATTTGGTTATAACAGTTTCAACTATAATAAAATATGTTATTTTATTAGCTTTCATATGTTAGATATATAAAATATAGTATTTCAATTTTCGTTACTGTTTTGGTATATATATTATATAAAATTGGTGGGTACAAGTTTGATAGGTCAATTTATAATATATATATTTTTATGATTGTTTTAGTATTTTAGAGTCTACCGTACTATATTTTATTTTATTTTCAACAATTTACATAAGTTATATTTAAAATGTTGGTATATGTATATAAAATTTTCTATGGTAGTTTTACAGTATAAGTTATATCAATATTTTATAATTTCAACGGTATATGCTTTCAAATGTTTATTTCATGTCAGCCTTAAGGTTGTTTGCACTGACTGATATATGTTGGATTTTTTTTAAGGGATGTGTATTTTGATTTCAAGTATAGTCATATGTATAGTCATATACAAATTGGTAGAGGAAATGTTATATAGTATATATATGGTTATATTAATATAGTCGGTCTGCACACCTATGTATATATATTAACCGAGGCATGCATATTTTGTTGCATATTTTATAAACTGTGTCTGCATATGTTGGCTAGTTGTATATAAGCTCACTTATCCTATTTATCTTCTTTGATCCAATTCTGATTTGAATTCGTCTATTCCTATTATCAGCTTTGATCATTGAACCGTGTCCATCTATCTTTGTTTTGGAATTCGGATCTGGATTTCATAACTCACTTCTTTTTCTCTGGCCTCGAAAGGTGAGAAATCACTCACGATTAACATTCTTTTATTTACTAAATTTGATTTCAATTGAGACGACAATTGAAATATGAGGCTGTAGTTATTTAAATTGTTATATATGCTATTATCTATAACTATTCACTTATGGGATATGACACCATATCCTATTGTTTATATATTTATTTTGATGATATATGCCTGTTGTTATTATTATTTACATATCTGTTATCACTCTGCAAGTTCCATGTTAGTATAGAAATCACTATGGGTTGAAATGATAGAACAGAGTTTAGAATAAGAGAAAATCGTTATGGGTTGAAATGATAAACCCAAGCGATTTTCATTTAATTGAATTGGGATTACGGGTTGAAATGCTATCCACCCGTATACATTTAGTGTACGGATTGAAATGATAAATATCCGTAACACTTGACCATATGATAAGAAATATATACAGACATCGTTGGTCCATATATATAAATATTTTGAAATTTAATTCATTGTTTTGGAAAGAACTATATGGTCTTATTAAATGTTAGTCCTTAAATTTTTTTATATATAAAGGGTAATGATATATAGATTTAATAATATTTAATTTAGTCAAAATTTGATTTAATACATAAAGTATGATAAATATTTATGTAAATTTTATTCCAAAAAGTATTCTGCAATTTACTAAGATTGGGAGATAAATGTGGGTTTATCTAAATGGTATTTAAATAAGGATTTATTCAATTAAATCAATTTGAAATTATTGAATGGGAAATTTAAGGGTATGATTTTGTAACTGGATTTTTATTTAAGTGATTTAATGAATATTTCACGTTTAAATAAATTAAAGAAAATATTGAGTAAAATGTAATTTAAGGTTACTTGAATGATATTATATCTAATGAGGGATTAATTTAAGACTAGATAATAATGAGGTTAAATCGAGATCTATATGGAACTATTAAATTGAACATTTAATTAAATATTAAAGCTTTGAACTATATTGGGATTTAAATGGTTTATTTTGAGATTCGGATATGTATTTGAAATCAGTATAGTTGAATTTATTATTTAGAAACTAAATTGATTAAAAAAGTTAGTTTGAAACGTTGAATACTTAAAGTTTTGAAATATACTGAATATAAAGGGTATTTTGTGATTTCAAATCCGAATTTGAAATCGATAAAATTAAAGTGGTTATTTTAGAAATTGAGTTGAATTTAAATTAATAAATTGAGATTGAAATAGATTTAAATGGGATGGTCGGGTTGATGTTAAACGATTTGTTAAGTTGAGGGAATTGAAATTACTTTACTGTACAAATTATTTAATATATAAAAATACTATTTGGGAAGTATAGAGATATTTGAAGTGAAAATGATATTTTGTTTTTAAGTATAAATTAAGTTGAAAAGACTACAGTGTTATAGTGTATATTTCTATCTTTTAGATAGTTCCATAGACCCTTAGAGGATGGTTATCCCAAACATCCTCTAAGTTAATTATATTTCAGTTGATATTTCACTTGAGTTAGATTTATAGATATAAGAATGTTAATCCTGACTCGAGTGTTTTGTGTTTTGCTTTACGCTCGGGTCAGACTGAGAGATACAACATTTGAGACTCACCTTCGAAGTTGGAGCTTTGCTTGAAGATCCAGCTATCTATCCCTTTAGTCATCCAGTTGATTGGTTCAGAGAAGCCATCTGTTGCATTGGAGACTTCATGGCATTTGAACAATTCGGTTGTATTTTATTTCTAACTCTGAGGTATATAGTAGCTTCATGAACTACTATTCTTTATCTATTCCGCTGCATTGTATTACTCTGTGTAAGTGATCTATGATTGATTTATTTACTGTATATTTTAAGTTTTGCCAAATTTTATTAACAATTCGGTATTTTGAATTATTCAAGCCGGACATGTATGGTTTTATTGTCGATTTGAATGGTCCAAAATAGCGGGTTGTTATACCCCAAGTAACGGTGATCGAACCCCAAAATCGAACCACCACGCCGCCTAGCCTTGTTGTCGTCGCCGAGTACCCCACGTCCTCCGCCTCAAACTTCTCTGAAACCCTAAATCACCGCTACCTAGAACGAGCACGAAACCCTAACCCCAAAATCACGAGCCTCCTAGAATTCACGCGACATCCCACCCTCAACACGAAACCAACCATGGCCTTGCTTGCGAATACTCCTCGCGCGAGCGGCCGTGAAGCTTGGTTTAAATCGAATGGGTTTTGAATTGAACAAGGAAAGATTCGGTGCTGATGATTCTTTATTTTTTATTTTTTTCTCCGAAGTGAAATCATATGAAAGGAAGAGGGTTCAGTTAATTGTTTTCGATTTGAGGAATACAGCTTCGGCCATTAATTATTGTTTCGATACAATTTCAACATGTTTATATATCGTTTGCTCACATAATAACTTCAATTAATACGAAATTCGAAATCCGATAATAATTCAATATTACGGATCCAGTGGAACTGGTTTCGTCAAATTCCGAGACTGCGCCTCAAAAGGCTATTTTTAAATTCGATTTAAACTATTCAATTTTAAAACTGAACAAATCAGCGTTAAATTTTGATGTTATAACTTTTATTATTCTCAACACTATCAATATAAATTTTATAAGCCTTCAAATTATTTTTAATAGGCTTAGAATTCCAGATTCAGTAATTTACCCAACTTCAAATTATTTAATTCAACAATTTAATTGTCAAATAAATTATGATATTCATAATTTAAGTTAATCATTAACCTTTAAATATTTAAAATCAATTAAATATTCCGATTACAAATGCTTAAAAATTCTGGGTCGTCACAGTAAATTAATCATTTATTTAAAAATGATTGAAAAAGAGTTATCGATGTTATTTGAAAGGTTTGATATTTTAAATTTACTTAAACATATTTTAAAAATAAACTATTATCCTTTAAAAATACTTATTTTTTATACATAGTTTTAAAAAGATTGAAATTTATTTATAAATCCTCTCAGATTGCGAACGAAGTTATTTAATGGATAGGATATTATAACGGGAAAATCTTATAACAAAATTCTCAAAACTTAAGGGAGGCTCTGAAATATTAGGGATAAGAAATTCGGGTGGAATCTGAAGCCGTAAAGAAGTTATAAACAGATAGAAGAGATTGTAAGTAGATATAATCAATTATGAAATGGAAAAAGGAATTAATGAAAATTTCGAAGATTTATGAGATAAGTCACAAAACATTCTCTTAAGTATAGACATTTGAAAGGATTTTTTGGGAAAATAAGTCTTATAATATTTTCCTAAGTATAGAAAATGGAAATTTGGGAATATTTCTAAGTGTTGAGATGTTTGGAAGTATCCTGTTACAGATTTGAGTATTTGAAAATTTGTTTTCAAATGTTGGAAGGGATTGATATATCTTTTAAAGATATTTTGAAAATAAATATTTTAGGAAAATTTACAATAAGAGCTAGTGACTGCTTATGGATGTTTTATTGATAACGACTATCAATATTGGCCAATCTTGTTAATCGTTTCAAAGAGACCGGGGTCAGATTTAATTATCCGAAAACCACTTCGATCCAGTTTGAATGTAATGAATGAATACTATGAGGATGATACGGGTCTTTGCAAAAGCTTATGTTACTTTCATTAATGTATCCATGCCATTTCTAGAGTGCAATGGAATAGATTCTCTATTTTTGCCTCTCAAAAGAAAATCTAACTTTAATCTTTCAAATAACCCATCTTCCATATTCTACATGTAAATAAAATCAATACCATAACAGTTATCCCCAAAACTGTCCTACGGTCTATAAAGCACATACTTCTGTATAATAGATAATGTTTAGGGTATAGAACATAAATCAGAAAACAGCTATTGCACGCCATAACAATAATAGGTATACAATCAATACCGATAAGGCACATCCTTATATAAGTAAAAATTTCCATAAAGATCTCCTCGATCAAGCCGAATCCAACTTCCTGCATAAAAATAAGAGATATCATTCCGTGAGTCGTATATCTCTTGATAAAATATACTATAAGCAAGCTATAGCTGGTCAATGCCGAAACGCTAACTGAATACATCATCTCCCGCTAGGAACATCGATAACATCTCTAGATTTGGAGTTGATGTCCCTATTTTGGCTAGCTAACCCTTCACGGCTATATACCCTATCTTTGGTTCTAGTCATTTATCGATGTCGATGCTACGTTCAGCATCTCTCGCACGAGTCTTTATCACTTGAGCAAATCATGAATCCCCACATGGATTTCATTATCTCGAACAGATCATGAATACCAACATGGATTCGAGCGTCTCGAACAAATCCCGAATCCCCACATATATTCTCGCATAAGTCCTTCGACGAATGTTAACGATATCTGCTGAAATACTTATCAAGATAGACAGTCCCACATGATAGCATCGCTTGAAATGTAAACACTAACTTGTCCCTTGATTTTATATACACTTTTCTACCCCCTCTATCTTCAGATCATAGTCGAAACCCACGGTGTTGCCTTCTACTTAAGTTATAAATCAATAAGAAATAAGGAGACTATGATGCTCCATGTGGAAGAACTGCTTGCCAATGCACTGAATGTAGGCTTGATCTTCTTTCGTGAAAGGCTAACCTCAGAATAATTTGTATTTGATATAATTATATGTATTATATGCTCATAAGCATGTTTATCATCATCATTACACATAAATATATTTCAACTATTTTTTAAATAAATAAAAAAAATTGAAATTTATTTAACTATATGTATGTTTTAAAACATACATATTTAAAACATATAAATATTTAAATATATTAATCTAAGAATTATGTATGTATGTGTGTGCGTGTACTATAGTCATGTTTATTTTCGGTAATCATAAGAAAAAACTAATTTTTAATATTTATACATTTGTGCGTGTGTGTGTATACACACATATAATTAAAATAAATTTATTCTATGTTACATATATATATAAAATATTATTAAAATTTATTTGCTAACGCAAATAAAAATACATTTTATATATACACCCATATCTTTAATATTAAATATATCATTAAATAACTTTTTGGTAGCAAATTAAAAAAATTCATATCTAATGCATTTAAAATTATATACATATTATTTAATTATTTTACTAAGTCAATTATTTGAATTTGAAAATTTTTAACTTGTTCAAAATCTTATTTTTTCTTTTGGATTGAAAATTATTTTATTAATATTTTTTCAATTGAGTTGTGTTATTTAAAAAAAATTAATTATTGGTTTGAATAAGTTAACATTTTAAAATATGAATTTTGTATTTATTTATAATCGTGATCGAAAACAAATTTTGAATGTGTATATTTATATAATTAATTATAATACTTACTTAATAATTTTACAACAAATAAGGTTATATTTTATGTATACGAGTATTTAGGCATGCCCGTTGGACCTGTGCAAATTTATTTTTAAGAAAACTACTTGTTTTCCTGTGATGTTATATATGCAACCTCATATCGTATATGTTTAAAATTGCACACAAAATATTTTATCAATTTACATATACTTTATTTTCAAAGATCTCTTGGAGGCTAAAGCTGAAAACATACATAAATCATGTTATATCTTAAACTCCTTAAATGTTTCTATTTAAAAATAACTAAATATAAAATTATTTACTAATATTATATTTATGATTTTGAGGATATTTGGTCAAAGATGTAATACTATTTTTAATGGTCTTTCCATTTTATAGATAGGATGAAGGATGTTAGTTTTAATGTTCTTTTAACGAAAATCTTTGGGTCAAGTATTCTATAATTTTCCTTTTATTTATTTCATGTGCAATATGTCTCTTAATTTTTTAAGAAGAGGTAAAATCAAATCGGATTGGTAATAATTAAGCAGTTAAAAAAATAACTCCACATTTTTGCAAGCTACTTTATGCTTTACAAATTTTTTTGCACTTTCCATATAATTCTTAAAAAAATGTGTAAAATGGGATATAAATTTACACTTCCCAAATACTTCTTCGAAAGTTGTATAAAATAGGATACTATTAAAAAAATAACGAAGTCATTTAATAAAAGACATATTTAAATAACTATACATCCTAGCGAACAGCTTAAATCTATTTGTAATTCTAACTCAGTCTTTCTAAAAAGTGCGACTTAATCTTTCTAAAAAGTGCAAGTTAGATTGCACTTTGTATTTCAAAAATTGTGATCTCATATAAATATTCATTTACACATCGCCTTCTTACGGCTACATAAAAACACGTACTTGCAAGGCTTTCACAAATGAATTGAAACCATAAAAGACTTAGTTATAGATTTTAAAATGAAGCATATACCAATGATTTATTTAGAAATGAAACGTGATATTTGATTTGATTATATGCCTTGGATTAAAAGATAACTTAGGTCAGTACTTTGAACTGAAACACATACTAATCCGAACTCATCATTAGACATATTTTAACTTGCAGATCTGCTATGGTTGATTTCTTCAGCAAGAAAATATTATCCAAATTTGGTTAACGTACATGTAGAAAATATTGTACAGATAAATACTATTAAAAAAATAACTAATATGAGTACAATCTTAAAGGAATTATTTCTTGAGCTCCTGCAAAGGTATTCTTATCCGTGTAAGTAGCAGCCTTATTAAAAGCTAATAAAGCACTTTTTTTTAAATTCCAACTCCAGTACAATATAGTTGTAAGAGCCTAGAATCATTAGTTTGCTAGTAATCAAATTGATTCCTTTTCACCAATTGTATAAAAAAGACTTAGCAACAAAAACAATAATAGATGTCATCATGGATTACATTAAAAACAGCGTTAATTTAATATTAAGTGTGTCATTGTTATACCTTTCTCCAGAGACAACTTATATGTACAACTTGGATAAATATCAATAGGTATCAATTTATAAAACATAGCAGGTACAAATGTATAAGGAATCACATGCCAAGCTAATAGAGCAAAGAACATGTAAAGTGAAAGTCAACATTGTCATTAGAAAATTAAAAAGATTTAGAATTTTTGTGTTTAGAATGAACATGCCACAAATGTCAAAGAATCATTGAAGAATAATTCAATCAGGCGAAACATTTACTCTATTTTACAAAAAAAAGGAAAAACCATCTACTTCAGAGTTCAATGACTTGCGTGTGACGGATATTTTTATACAATAAAGCATATTAGCCTGGTGTATGAGGAATTTGTACAAATGATTTTTGTTTGTATGGTATAGGTAAATAATCCGTAAAAGCATCACATGTTTAAGATGTATAATCAGTACAGTAAACATCTAAAGAACAAAATTGATGCAAAGTAATTAGTATTGAGAAAAGGGGAAATATTGTTTAATTATATGAAATGATGTTATATGCTTTTACAACCAAACATGCAATAAATAAAGACATGCTGAGATTTACATATTTAGCTTGATTTTAGTATAATCAAAATAAGTATGGTCTATTTATATGTGTATTTGAGGAGCATTAAACATTAGAAACATTCCATTTTTTGATGAATGGAAGATGTGAGACATATAGTAATATGATATATGTTTAATGCTAATTATTACATTAATATTAATTCTTACGATTGTTTTTTATAAAAACAATTTTTTTCAATATAATTGGTTTTCTTTGAAAGACAACAACCTTATTCCAAATGTTAGCAATTGCTATTTATGTATTTTCTTTTCAATTTTGTTAATTATTATCATGTCGGTTAAGTGTCAGACTTTGCCTATCAAAACTTATTAATCAAGTGGAAGGTGGATTTCATAATATGGATACTTTGAAATAATGATTTATTTCTATTTGTTTCAAGCTGACACCATGAATATTAGTATTTTCTATCAAGCAAGGTCTTATTGATATGGATAATACATGACTTATTGTAGCTTTCAATTTCCGATTTTGCATACCAAAACTAAAAAAATAAACATGGAGCCGTGTAGGAAAAGAATTCAAAGGCATTTTAACTACAGGTACAAATATCATATGGCTATAAACTGATATGCATTCATATGTCCTTGTTATATTATTCTAATAACAATATTTGATAAACACAATACCATAAATAAAATGTTTTTTAACATAAGAGATAGCTATGTAAGGTGCAACAACATTTAATAAATTAAAGTAATAATTGTTTTAATTAGTCCCATATCGTCGAAAATGCATTAATTGTTATTGTATATAATATAAGAAATGAGGAACTTCGTTGTTCATTTAAGAACATCTCAAAATGTTGGGTTGATGCAAAAAAAAAAGCTTATCGCTACTCAAGTGCACTTTTAAAAAAATACTTTAACATTGCTTGACATGAGATAACATGAATCCATATAGATATGGAAAGGGTGGTTTAGGAATTTCAAAAAGATATGGTTGATTTCTATTCATGGAATTCTTATTATTAATAGTAATGATGAAGGTCAATATGAGACAAAATAAATGACCTTCTCCAAAGACAACTTATAGGGGATTCTTACTTCAAGGGCTTACTTGTGTAGGGTAATAAGTTTTAAGGATACTAATTCTGAAAATTAGCTTTAAGGACATTTTACAGAAAAAATATAAAAGAATTATCATTTTCAGTTATACAGAAATAATGATAAAAGGGTTTATCATTTTCCTATGTAACTTAAAAAGATAATTGAATTTATCACTACGCTGTAAATTGTGCTTAAAACTAATTATTCAGAAGTGCTGTCCTTAAAACTTATTACCCTGCAAATAGAAGCCCTTCAACCTAATTTCCACCAACTTATACGTATAACTTGCTAAATATCAATAGTAATCAATTTATAAAACATAGTAGGTACAAATTTATAAGGAATCGCATGCAAATCTAATAGAGCAAAGAACATGTAAAGTGAAAGTCAACATTGTCATTAGAAAATTAAAAAGATTTAGAATTTTTGTGTTTAGAATGAAACATGCCACAAACGTCAAAGAATCATTGAAGAATAATTCAATCAGGCAAAACATTTGCTCTATTTTAAAAAAAAAGAGAAAACTGTCTACTTTGCAGTTTAGTGACTTGCATGTGATGGATAATTTTATACAATAAAACATATTAGTTTGGCATATTAGGAATTTGTACAAATGATTTTTGTTTGTATGGTATAGATAATTATTCTGTAAAAGCGTCACATGTTTAGGATGTATAATCAGTACAATAGACATCTAATGAACAAAACTGATGCATAGTAATTAGTATTAAGAAAAGGGAAATATTGTTTAAATATATGGAATGATGTTATACGCTTTTACAACCAAGCATGCCAAAAAAAATAAAGACATGCTGAGATTTACATATTTAGCTTGATTTTGGTATAATCAAAATAAATATGGTCTATTTACAGGTGTATTTGAGGAGCATTAAACATTAGAAACATTCATTTTTTGATGAGCGGAAGATGTTAGACATATAGTAATATGATACTATGTTTAAAGTTAATTATTATATTAATATTTATTCTTATGATTATTTTCTATAAAAACAGATTTTTTTTTCAATATAATTGGTTTTCTTTGAAAGACAAAAACCTTATTCCAAATGTTAGCAATGGCTATTTATGTATTTTCTCTTCAGTTTTGTTGATTATTATCATGTCGGTTAAGTGTCAGACGTTGCATATCAAAACTTATTAATCAATTG
Source organism: Allium cepa (assembly GCA_030765085.1). Classification (NCBI taxonomy): domain Eukaryota; kingdom Viridiplantae; phylum Streptophyta; class Magnoliopsida; order Asparagales; family Amaryllidaceae; genus Allium; species Allium cepa. The sequence goes on along the minus strand of CM060943.1, from coordinate 863,300,389 downwards.
GAAGGTGGAATTCATAATTTGGATACTTTTAAATAAAGATTTATTTCTATTTGTTTCAAACTGACACCATGAATATTAGTATTTTCTATCATGTAAGGTTTTATTCATATGGATAATACATGACTTATTGTAGCTTTCACTTTTCGATTTTACATACCATAACTAAAAAATAAACATGGAGCCGTGTAGGAAAAGTATTCAAAGGTATTTTAACTGCAGGTACAAATATCATATGGCTATAAACTGATATGCATTTATATGTCCTTATTATATTATTCCAATAACAATATTTGATATACACAATACCATAAATAAAATGTTTTGTGAATGATTTTTTTATCATAAGAGATAGTTATGTAAGGTCCAACAACATTTAATAAATTAAAGTAGTAATTGTTTTAATTAGTCACACATCATCGGAAATGCATTAATTGTTAGTGTATATAATATAAGAGATAAGAAACTTGGTTGTTCATTTGAGAACATCTCAAAATGTTGGGTTGATAAAAAAAAGTTTATCGCTACTCAAATGTATTTTTTTTAAATACTTTAATATGGATTGGCATGACATAACATGAATCCATATAGATATGAAAATGGTAGTTTAGGAATTTTAAAAAGACACGGTTGATTTCTATTCATGGAATTCTCATTATTCATAGTAAAGATATATATAATTTATGCATGTATTTTTCACTATGGATTTATATATATATATGTGTGTGTGTGTGTGTGTGTGTGTGTGTATGTATGTATATGTACATACATACATACATACATATATATATATTTCTTATTTATATTAAAAAAATTATTTGTATGAGAAACTTAATGAGTGCAAAAATAGATTAAGGATAGAGGAATAAAATGTTAGAAAGTGGAATTAATAAGCATCAATTTGCATTAATTCGATAATGCCGTTATTATATCAATTTACTGCACCATCAAGCAAGTAACTGATATAATGTTATACAAGTATGAGAATAACCGCGTAGCAACATTAAGAGCAGCAACCATATAACGTTATACAATTATGTTTACAAACTGAAAAATATAAACATGTTATATGTATAATAGTCACTATATTAACTTTCCAATAAAAACCTATTAGAGTATTTATAACCAATGTAAATATGCATAATCCTTAATTTGTCTAACATAGAAATATTCAAACATCATAACACAACCGGGGTTTGGACTAAAGGTCCCTATTCTCAAAGCCCATGCACAAAAAGTTCATACTCATGAACCTATGTAATTAGATCTCCTTTTTGTTATTTTTTTACCAAAATTCCTCTCTTAAAAAATTGGTCCAGCGTTGAAATCAAGGACAAAAGTAGCATAAATTAGCCAAAAACTTAAATTAAGACCTACTTTCATAACATTTTTGAGAGAGACTTCTCTTCCATCATCTTTCAATTATGGGGAGTTTGCAGCCATTACTTGTAATACAAATATAACCTTTTAGATATATCTACCAAATCCTGTAAATGCCACTCACCCTATCCATCCATATACAAATTTTTTTCACCCCTATTCCTTTTCTACTTCTCTTTGCTATCATCTCCATTCAGATTTTCCACCATCACTAATTCCTTTTGGACACGCTTCATTGAGTTGCTCACCATCATTAATCTCCGATTTCATAGCTTTAGGTCAGTATAATTATACCATTAAAACTTTGCTTCATACTCTAGCCTTATCTTGCACTTTTATATTCAATCCCATTCTACAGGAAAAAAAATCATTTGTGTGATTACAACGTCCAACCTTCTGTTTTTTTATTAAAAGGGTAATTTGCACTTTTTAAAATTTGTTTATATTGTTCACTAAAGTGCATTGCACTGTGTATTCTCAAAATAATACCATGATTACATGTTATTTACGGATACAAAATCAACCGATCGAGAAAATTTATTCCTTTTCATGTTATATTTTATTTTTAAATATATTTCAATCTTATTTTACCGAAAAAACATTTATGTGATTACAACTTGTACACTTTTGTTTATATTAAAAAGGTAATTTGCACTTTTTATAATTTGTTCGTATTGTTTATTTAAGTGCATTGCTCTGTTATTCTTAAAATAATATCACGATTGCATGTCATTTACGAGTATAAAATCAATAGATCGATAAATATATATTCTTTTTCCATGTTATTTTTTATTTTTAAATATGCATAAAGATTATGCTTCTTATAAAAAATGTTCAAAAATACATGTCAATCGTCATGTTATTATTACTTTACTCAATATGTTTAAAGATTAATTTCAGCATACAACACAGTTTATCAGCCAACAAATACATACTAAACACTCTGATAAGGAAAGATCAACTCAAAAAGATGACATATATTCAAAAGCATTTTCAGCGAAAGATAGTATACATGTCCATAAAGCAACAAATGATGATAAAAAATTCCCCTTAAAAGATGATTATGAATGGGATGATTAAATTACTTCTGAAGTGGTAAGTGATATGTGACTCAATTTTTTCTAAATAATATAACTAAATTTTATTATCTTATCAATCTTCTCTTTCTGTTTCTGCAGGTAAAATTTATGGAGAAAAATGGATGGTGGTGCTTATGGATGGTCATGTATCATATACATTTTCGCTCTTTAGTAATCGATAACAAAAACAAATATTCAATCTTACAAAAAATTAGGTGTTCCAACTTAGAAGTGAAATTCAAACGATTGCATATAATTCCAGTGTAAAAATATAGCTACATATTTAAGAAAATCATTTCTCTTAAATATGTTGAACACATATAATTTGTAAAAAAAAAATCAATTTATTCACGAAGCATGTGCTATTGTCACGCGTGCCGTAATATGTTTTAATTAATAAAATAAAATAAAAATAATAAAATTATCTTTTGTCAACAAAAGTACCAAATTTGATTTAATATAAACAAGTATTTATTTGTAGAAACATAAACCGCTACTAGAAATATTGTTAATAGTAACATAGACTACCGGACAAAAAAGAATAAGTCAGGAATCCCGATAAAGCGTGATGAAATGACGATCATTTTTTTTTCGTTCTAGTGTTTTCCAAGTAAATTGACAAAAATGTTGAGAAGACTATCGGTTTATTGGGCTCTTTCGTGACGTTTTTCGGAAGTAGTAAAGTTAAAGTGCAAATTGTTTTTTTCCATAGCGATAATGTCTTTGTAGCTGGTCTAACTATAGGCACGCCAACGTATATGCTAACGAATTTCGAACTGTGTGTAGAAAATTACAAATAAGATAAATTTGTTAGGAATTTTTATGGATTTTTCATTGAATTTCCATGAACCAATTAATTATTTTAAGATTGATAAAAATGGATGGTCTAGACAAGTGGAAAAAATATTGGAAAAACAATTAATTAACAATATTACAGTTGATGTTTTCAAAAATAGTTAAATTAATGTCTGCTAAATAAAATGACTATTTTGATTGTATTTATTCACCTTCACCAAAATAACTTAATTTTTTTAAGGGAAAACTATCATGAATTCTCCTAAAATATTAAAATAACAAATATTAACTCTTATCTTTCTTATATGAAAATTATAGTATGAGATTTTCTCCAAGTCTGCAAACGATCGGATACAGATTCATATATTGTCATATTCGTATCTGTTTCTGAAATCATTTTTGAATATCTAATATCCGTATCTGCGGATAAAGGTGGATATCAGATATTTATCGAGTATTCTTCAATCAGTTTAAGACTAATAAAAATAATTTTTTTATTATAAATCCATTTGAGAACTGAAAATATAAAAAACAATAAATATGCCAAGAAAGATAATTTAAGCAGCAAATATTGATTTAACCATATTAAATTATTAGAAAATTATTGTCAAGGACAAAATTTCTCAGCATTTTAGCCTCAAGAACAGACCTTCTGTATTTTAGTCTGAAGGACAACGTTCTTTAGGTATCAGCTTTTAGTTATTGATAGCAGTTTTTAGGTATCGGTTTGAAGTTATCGGTAGCAGTTTTTAGGTATCATTTTTTTGTTCGGTAACACTTTTGAAAGAAAGTTTGTCCTTATGAATAATTTTGAAAAAATGTTTGTCTTTATGAATTATTTTTAGAAGAATATTTGTCCTTTTGGTTAAAATATTGAGGTCATGTCCTTGAGGCTAAAAATGTACAAATTTTTGTCCTTTAAATTAATTCCCTTTAAATTATTTAGCTAGATAAAATTGTAAATACAATTATTTTATGTACTAAAATACAAAAAAATAACAGATAAATTGAGCTCTTCCTAGCCTATCAATTTTTCCTTTTTTTTTTATTTTTTAAACAAAGAACAAGAAGGAAAGAGGGGGGAAAATTGACGGACGAACGCTTATTAACCGCTGATATGGTCATATTCGCCCAAACCCAGGTAGATTTTCACATTTTTTATTTTACTTCGCCCAAAACCCTTGTCATATCTATCGCCGCCTCTTCGTCATCCAGATCTTCGCCGCCTACTTCTTTATCGAGATCTTCGCCGCCCTCTTCTTGATCGGCTGCCGTCTTCTTCATCAACCACCTTCTTCTTCGTCGAGATCATATCTTTCTTTTTCAAGCGATGCGCCATAAGGATTTCTACGCGCACAGAAAGGAATCCACCCGCATAGAAGAACTTCTCTCTACACCACTTTTTGGTATGTTACTTATATTTACATTTCTTGTTTAATGATTGCTATTATTTGTTTTAGTTTCCATTTGTGTGCTTCAGATCCTTCTTCCTAAAATCGTTCTTTTTTAACTCTCAGAATCATACAGTAGCAATCTGTTTCGTACATTGTAATTGCGTATTATTAATTATTTTGAAAATTTAGTGGTATTCAATATTAATCAACTCATTTTGATGGATGAAAGATGTTAATCATGGTATATTGAAACATCCAAAAGAAGGATAAGGGGTTAATTATTCATAAAACTGAAGATAAACTTAAAATTTGAAATCTCAAACTTGGACTGATTAAATATTGAATGGTGATGAAAAATAGTTTAATTCTCAAGCTTGATTCGGATTCTTTAGCGTATCATAAAATTTCTACAATGTTGTTAAAATTAGAATGAACTGGTTTTGATAAAAGCATGACAAAAACTAGTTGCAGCTTGTAATACTAGAACAAAACAGAAGTATGTAATACTAGAACAAAACAGAAAGAAAGTCAACATGTGATAACTTAAGAAAAGATACCTAAAGGAAAAAAGTGAACAAATCAATTGGCGATACATCTCAATTAAAAAATGAACAAATTTAAACTATTCAAATACCACAAAGTGTCTCAGTGTATTGATTGAGATCTTAAATTAGACCATCCATTCTTACGTGGGGGAAAAATAACGCATCTTCACACATAATATTTGATATTTTGAAAAAAAAACAATCAAAGCTTTATATCACATGCAGTACATTCAAAAAATTAGAACATGATAAAAAGTTCATTTCATGAAAAGAAAATATATTTGTTCCGCTATTTCAATTTGAGTCTTGTTTGGGATTATAAATATATTTTATATAATTAGTATTTTCCAAGTTAGCACTTAAAAGATTCTTGTTCTGGCTCATTTGGGTCTGGAATAACAAAGCTATTACATGTACTATTTATCCTAGACTCAACCTATGATTTATCTATGATATATATCCTGCACATAACCGTCGTTACAAAGAAGCATAGATTTTGTATCTATTCGTTTTTGGTGCAAGTAAATCATAGGTTGAATCTAGGATAAATGGTACATGTACCAACTTTGTTATTTTTGAACTAAATGAATCGGACCAAGAATCTATTTAGTGCCAACTTAGAAAATACCGATTATATAAATATATACGTGTAATCCCAATAAGACTCGAATGGACACAATGGAACAAGTATGTTTTCTTTTTATTAAATCATTATTTTGTCGTGTTATGATTTCTTGAAATTACTTTTATGTTTAAAGCCTTGACTGTTTTCTTCATAATGTCAAATATTGTATGTGAAGCAAATATCAGATTTCTAATTCAAAGAGTTATTTTTTTCTTATTATTTTTGCCATTGTACAAAATAGTATGAGAAATAGAAGCTGCGTTATTCCCTTCCCTTACATAAGAATGGATGCTGTGTTATTCGCTTCCCTTACATAAGAATGGATGGTCTAATATAAAGATCTCAACTAGTACACTAAGACGCTTTGTGGCATTTGAAAAATATAAGTTGATTGAGTTTCTAATTGAGGTTTACATTAATTGATTTGTTTACTTTTTTATGTAATTATTTTATGAATGAACAGTTGGAGTCTGTAACGACCCGCATATTTTACGATTGAATATTTAAATATTTTATTTTAATATTTTATCGTTAGTTGGATTTTAGTCCGAAAAGTTACATTTTTCATACGGTCGAATTAGGACTCGAAACCACTTCTATTGGCTTCAAAACACCGTTTGCGATCTTTTTGAGTATAAACTTTAATATATTTGGAGTTAGTGGAATTTTGCTACTTTTTCGCTTTGGGCTTTGGGTTTGGTTTAGCCCATTAGCCTAAACTATTAACTCTAGCTTAACCCCCTTCCCTTCATAACTTTACTTTAATTTCCTAACACTCAAGCTTCATCAAAAATGTAGGAGGGAATGGGAAATTAAAACTCCAAGCCCTAGTTCACTTGCAAATCCAACATCCAACTCCAAATTCAAAGAGAAGCCATTGATTCTTCCTTTGCTCTCAAGCTTCTTCTTCATTGATTTTGTGTAAAGGTGAGATTTTTATCTCACATCTTTGTCTATAACTATCTTTGGTTGTTGGGTATGAATTCCTAACACTTATTCATGTGCATTTGCTTTTGGTTTGGATTGAATTGATGAAAATCCCATTTTTTTAGTGTTTTGGGTTCAAATCTTTAAAAATCCAATCTTTGATGTTGGAATACATTTTTGGTGATGCATCGAGGAGCCAATAGGACCGGGTAGCCGATAGGTGTAATCCCCTAGCGTTCGTGCTCGATCAGTTGCAAATTGAGTGAGATTTTGGCATTTTTATTACTTAGGTCGTTCGGCCTGCACAAAGGATTCTCGGCCTGCAAATTAGGTCGGCCTGCATTTAGGTCGCTCCCCTATAGGTCGCGCCATGCTTAGGTCGTTGCTCGGTTATGTTATATCACGCAACCCATAGGTCGCTTGCATCTTAGGTCGTTAGGTCGCTCGGCCTTGTTTACCCTTTAGGTCGTTAGATCGCTCGGCCTTGTTCCCTTTAGGTCGTTAGGTCGCTCGACCTTGTTTACCCTTTAGGTCGTTAGGTCGCTCGGCCTTGTTTACCCTTTAGGTCATTAGGTCGCTTGGCCTAGTACCCCTTAGGTCGTTAGGTTGCTGTGGCCTTCTTTACCCTCTTAGGTCGTTAGGTCGATCGGCCTTCTTCTCAACTTAGAACGCGACATGTTAGGTCTTCCCCACTTAAGTCGCTCGCCTTGCGTTAGGTCGTTCCATGCACATAGGTCGCACCTGCTATATCTTGCAACCTCTTAGGTCGCAACTCCATAGGCCGCTTGCCTTACTATTAGGTCGGCCAGCCTTAGGTCGCTCGGCCTGCTTGCACTGTTAGGTCGCACATGTTTTGGGTCGCGCCATTCCTTAGGCCGGTTGTACTTAGCTCGCGCCACCCTTTATGTCGCACCTGCTTTAAGCCGCATGCTATTTCTTGAGCCGCTGATTTCTTATGTTGACTTATGTTAAGTCGTAAGTCGTGGCTGTTAAGTCACAAGGGTATTTCCACTTTGATGAATTTGGGGTCGAATTCTTTGGATTTTATTCACGTCTTTGTATGTGAATTTTTGTGATTTATCGTTTCTACAATCATTTTTGTGATTTGTCACTTCATCTCACTCGTACGAGAAATCTAATTAAACGGCTTAGTAAAACAAATGGTATGAAACGCTTGCATTTACTTCACTGGTTAATTCTTGGACTTGTTCGATTGAATCTCCTGTGACAATTTTCTAGTGGAAACTTACAATTTGTTCGTAAATATTTAAGTTAAGCTAGTGGTTATGGGACATGAAGCTAAGCTTATATATTTACTAGCTTACTGTAATTGACACTTCTTGATGATCGTTGATGATCATTTTTGTGATTTAGACTAGAAAATATGCGATGTCTCTTTGTCTACGAGGGAGACTAAACCCCATTTCTATGGAGCTTCGGCTCAATTTGGTGGGGTAGCGACCCATGGTCTTCGGGCTGTTTTGTGGAGCTTCGGCTCAAAATTAATGGTTAGCAACCATGGAATAGCGTTCCATTTTGTGATACACGTGTTGGTGAGTTTTAATGCTCCTGTTTTGTGATAGGCCTTCCCCCTTTTTTTGTGATTTCTGGATTTCCATTGATGATTTCTGGAATTTGTGTTTTCACCAATTTTCGTGGTTTACATTGATAAGTTTTATCAATATATGTGCATTGGTGAATTTTTGTGTCATTAACGTTTGTGATTGACATTGATATAATTGTCAATACTTATGGTTTTAGTGAAAAAAATAAAGAGTACGACATTCCTTTTAATCTTTGAGAAGATTCTTGTGATATTGATTAATCCCTAGTTGATTTTCAATTGCATACTTATCACAGTATGGCTTCATGGTTATCATATGTATATGTCATATCTCTCATTATATATCATTTATCAGATATTTATAGCTAGACTGATCCGTTTATTATTTTCTTATTAAATAATACTCGGGTCAGACCGAGATGTTACAGGTGCTTCTGCTTGACTTCACATCTGGGGTTATCACCCTGACTTTTGGCTAACTACTTAGATTAGTAGTTTTTGATGTATACATTTGAGATATAGACTCATTGATGTATCCATATTCTTTTATCTAGCACTTGTAGCTATTCTTTTGTGACATTGTGGATCTTGTTTGACCACTACTCTGATGTACACTTTCATGTGTTATATATTCATATCTATTTCCGCCTTTGTCATATGGATATCTGTGACTGATTTGTGTTATGTTTATTTCTATATTTGTTTCCGTATAATATATATAGCCACTGTGTAGTAGCTTTGAGTTTGTATCGGTATGTCGGATTTCCTCCTGAAACCAAACGCATGTTGTACTATCTGACATATCGTTGCTCGCACAAAGCAATTACACGGATGGTCGCTCCTCAACAGCCTTATTCTCCGTGCTAGTTGACTGCATTACACCGTAGTGTTCGTGGCTAGAGTGGGTACAGAGGTGCGGCATCACAGTTGATAGCCTTAACAATTGAATCTAAGGCTATCAAAGCAAAATAATTATTCGACAACACGCTTTTTATTCTTTGTGAAAAGATAACTTCAAAGGTTGCCATCTCTTGTTTCCAACTACCATATTTTCTAAAGTAAAATATTTTGTTGTCGTTATGTAAATGCATCTTCTACAACTTCTATTTATACTTATAATTTAGATAACTTCTAAGATAGAACCCTATATGATTTTTGGCGTAGTTACTCGAGGAGGAAAAATGTTTAGAACGTAGTATGGTTTCTTAACAATGTACTTGAAATATTAATCCCCTTATTGTTCATAAAAAAATATAAATATCTAATATACATGTTATGGTTTTTGAGAGTTAGTAGCATATATTAGTGGCTTTGGTCTAAAAAAGCATATACAACGGGTGAGTTAATTTATGGTAGTTAAATGTTGCCATTACTGACTTGGGAGATTAAAGACTACTACCTAACTGGTGTTGAGATTTATAATGTTTAATTTTATACATAGAAATGCAGGTTATCAATGTACTTTATTAAATAATAGTAAAGCAAAATCATGTCTACTTTTCTTATTGATAGTAGGAGTTTACTTTTTTCTCCTTAATTCTCTCTTGGTATTTTTTCTTTAAAGTCTCTTAATTTATCAATCTACATTTCTTTTACTAAATTTCTCCCACCATTTAACAGTTATACACTTATTTACAAATATTTATCCATTCCCTCCTGACATTTTATATATTCAAATCAGTATATTTAGGTTAACTACATAATCTAAAATTTAAAATACTTAAATAATTCGGCTAACTAATATTTTTTAATATTTCTAACAAATACCAACGAGTGCCAATTTAAACATGTATATCACTATTGTACCAACCAAATTATAAAGTTAGTTTTTTATCCAATTATGATATATAATCACGTTAAAAAATTAGTTTGTAATTCATTTATTTCAATAAATTGATTATGCATTATATGGTAAATTATAATTTTTAACTTCAAATACCTACATTTAAACTACGACAATTATTAACAAAACCCACCTCACATTTCCCTTAGTATTTTACGTTTTAGCTTTTATATTTAAATTAATCATGCAACATTAAATTATAAATAAATATTTAAATACAATTAAATGAAATTCGTTATTTCGTTTACTGAATTATGAAAATATGAAATTTCAATATGTACTCCATTCTCATAAAAAAATATGATGAAATTACCTTTTTCATTATAGTAAATTGATAAGTCACATAACATACATTATACACATAAATAACAGGGAACTTTTGTAAAACATACTCTTTAAGTTTCAAAATACGTTGTTTTTCATTCTCAAAAACTTGTTTTAAAAATGCACATATTTTTAGTTTTGTCCAGAATGCAAATATTCATAGTAAAAACCACAAATACACACTTCCACAAGAATTAAGTCAAATATTTGCACTTTTGCAAAATAAATTGATTCTTTTTTTAATATTTCATTATAGAAACATGCGATTAAGTTCCGATTCGATTTTCGAAAAAAAGAAAAAAAATTATCGAAAATAATTTCAAGGGCAACATGTTTTTCATAAGGGGCTTTTGCATATTAAGTTTAAAAATTAAAAACAGAACCTAGTTTCCACTAAACAATAATAGCAAATTTTATTTATAATTCAATTATCTCAATAAATTAATCATATAGTACATTACAAAACTATGTTTTCTTCACTTTGAATACCTTCATTCAAAAAAATTATAACCTTTTACGGAACCCCTCTATTCCATCCTAATATTTTACATTTAACTTCATATAATAGAATTAATCACATAATCTTAAAGCTATTAAAATAAATTCAATAAAAGATAATGAATCATATGTATATAAATACATACATACATACATATATATATATATATATGTATATTAAATATACTAGCAAGAATCTGGCGAACCAGTAAACTCCTAAGGAGAATTAAGTTGCGGCTGTCCACTTCAACTCATGACACTTATAATCCCTGGCTTTATTTTCTACGACAATGTGTGTAAGGTAGGATTTTATATATGTTAACAAAAACAATAAAAAATTCGTTTAGATGTATAAATACATCTAATATACAAGGTTTTAAATCTCGAATGTCAGACACGTTTCGTCTTGGCGATTTTAGTGACTCGGTATCGTATCGGGGAGATCTCGGACGAGACGAGTGCATCACGAACGCCAATATCGGATTTACATCTCGGACCTAAAGTTCACCTTGGGGCCATATCAGAGTATAACACATCACATAATTTATAAAAAAGGCATGGTATTGGTTTAGTTAACCTTTACTGAATTACTGCAACTAATCTCCACTATTCTAACTGAAAAATAATGCAATTATACTTCAACTATATGAAGTTGTTCAACAAAAGTTACAAAACATCATCAGGTTTAGCAATTACATATAAGTAGATGAAATGCAACAAATTAACTGAAGAAAAGTGCGTTCTATACAATTACATACATGCAGTAAGAATAACATAATAACAGTATCAGGAACTGATGCAAATAAAAACAAATGCATATAAAAGATATCAGGAATCAAAGGGTTGCAGGTAATACAAATCTACTTGCAGAAGGTTATGCAGTAAGAATAACAAACTAAATCTACTTGCATATATATATTCTAAATTATATTGTATATTCAATTTTGGAAAGATTGAATTTCATCAAAATAGAAACAACCCTAATTTACATACATGTAGAGAGTAGAGAGATTGGTCAAAAACGAAACTGCGGACTGTCAAAAGCGAGATCGAGTAGTTGAAAATTGGAAGAAACCGCGAGTTGTTGGATGTTGGAAGAGGGAGTTCGATTTTTTTTTCTCTAGAGAAGAGGGAGTTCAATATTTTGACGAGCAACATGATCTTTTGAGAAGTTGAATCGGAAAGAAAAGGGCTTTGTTCATTTTTTCATGATCGACTGAGATAAGCCTATTTTTTTTGAAAAAACAATATATCAGAGATATCTCGAAATATCGTTTCGCTTCAAATATCGGTTGATATAATCGAAACGAGATATCAACCGATATCTCATGTTTTGTTTCCGCCAAGCCTTCAACTGAGATCTCAGCCAAGGTGACCGAGATTTAAAACAGTGCTCATATAACATAATTATGTACATAAGTAATAATTACCTATTTAATTTATAATTCATTTATATCAATATATGTTCATGCGCTGCAAATTTTTTAACGTCAACTACCTGCATTATGAAAATTTGAAACCTCTACAGTTTTTTGCAAAATCCTCCTTAATATAACATGATATCATATACTTAGTTCAATATTTTTTATTATTAATGTCATCTTGAATTTAAAACCATTCGAACAAATTCAATTAAGAAATATTCGTTAATTGAACTAATAAATCCTAAAATATGATGGTTTCAATATGTATATTATATTTATGTCAATATAAGTGGTAAAATTATTTTTTCATTCAAATTTAAAGATATATAAATCACATAATTTAAACATTATTCATCAATATTAAAATACTTAATTTATTATTCATTTATCTCAATAAATCTATCTGCATTAAATTGTAAAATGCTGTTTTTATATTCAAATACCTACATTTTAACATCTTTTACAATTATTTACAGCTCCCTTAATTGTTTCGTAATATTTTATATTCAAATACATGTATTTTATTTACTTTCAATCTAAAATTTAAATTATTTAAATAATCTCAGTAAATAGTTAGTCCATTCTTCTAATAAATCCTAAAAATATGCCCACACATATATCTAACCGCATATATATGGACAACGATCGGCTACACCCAGAGTTAACATAGCTTGAGCTATAGTGCAAATAGCACATGGTGTACGCTATTTGACCTATAATAGCGCATATGTCATCTATAGCGCACAATAACATGCTATTTTGTCAAAACGAAAAATGGTGTATAGCCTATAATAGCACGCTATTTTTTTATAAGTACATGAGTGATATTTTATCAAATCAGAGCACTCTTAAATATGTATAGTGAATAAAGTTCAAAACCGGCTCAAAACAGTGACACTTTATTTTTCCTTTTATGTATTATAGCGAATAAAGCTCAAAACCGGCTCAAAATATGTTTTTGAACTAGATCCATAGCAAGAGAAGGAATAGGCTTGAACATGAAAGACTATAAAGCCTTGTCTTTATCAAATAGAGTGATACTTTGAAAAATCATTTCAAGCGGAGGGATTGATGGATCCTATTTCTGTAGAAGATATATGATGATCGGTCTCTTGAAAGAAGATAATTTTGACGTAGAAGATGAGTTGGCTTTAGAGAATGATACACTGACTCGGGTAATTTATCACGGATGTCGAAAGCTGGAAAAAGGGTACACAAGACTAGATAAAACCAAACTAAGTTGAAATGAAAAGGAAAGTTTTAGCTTGCAGTTCAAATTTTATGTATGTTAATGACTAGAAAGAAAAAGAAGAAATGGAGGATGATTTGGATAATGATGATAGTTACGATTTGGATGACATTAGTAGTTAGGCTTTAAAACTTAGGAGTATAATATAATTCTAATTTTTGTTATCGTAGACTTGAATCACGTTTGACTTAGTTTATTTAAATATTACCACTGTAGAATTTATGATATGTTATTTTCGCTTAATCTTCATATTTTCAATTCGTGACTTTTCTTATTTATTGATGCAGCACGACCTATGGAAGCACAAGGCTTAGGTCGTTCACGAGTTAACGAAGCTATGGAATCACATTTGGAGAAGGCTACGTTTTTAAGTCAGTCACAACTTAACATGTATAACGAGTTAACGAAGGGGACGCTTGAAACTGAGTTCCGACCTAACAAGCTCCGAGATAACGAGCTCCGACCTAGACCTAACAAGCTCCGAGATAACGAGCTCCGACCTAAGGAGTTACGACCTAGTGATGTTGAAAGGGCTAACTGTGCTAGGCTACGACCTAAATTAGGTCGCGTAAATGACCTACGACCTAAATTAGGTTGGGAATATCTCAAGGCGCTCTGTATGCCTAAGTCGCTGTCGCGTCATGAAGTTAGGTCGCTATCGACCTAATACTGAGGCATGAAGAAAGATAGGTCGCTCAAATAGCATACCGACCTAAGTTAGGTCGTTAACAACCTTATATCGCCTGCTAACTGGAAGAGCCGCAACTTTTAGGTCGCGTACAACTTTGTGTAGGTCGCTGTGTTGTATACGTGTGTATATGTTGTGTGTTAGGTCGGCAACGACCTACTATAAGTCGTAAGTCGTAAGTTGTGTTGTATTTTGTTGTTTCCTTTGTTGAGTCGTGTGTGTGGAGTCGGCGCCGACCTAAGGGGTGTTGAGTCGGTAACGACTTATGGGGACAGTTGTAAAAACACTATAAATAGGCGTGTGTTGTAATTTTTTAGGTTGTTGATTTTGAATAAAATTTCTCTTTTGTTAGCTTTGTGCTTTCATACCAATTGGTAGTTGAGTGTAATCTCCTATCTCCACTTACGTCGTTCGAGTGCGCTCGAATCCACGTTTGTTGAAGCCGATTCACGGAATCTAGTGCGCTAGATCAACGTGCGAAGAATCGTAGATCTTTGAACACGGTATAGTGCGCTATCAACGTGTTTGAGATAGCTAGAGTTCGGTATCTTTGGATCAACGAACTTGGGCATTTTTGGTATCTTCAACTCACCGATTGCTACATTTCATCGATTGAAGTTTTGTTTGATTAATCCGCTGCGTCAGTTTTGGTATCAGAGCCATACTTAGCCAATCATAGCTAAGTTTGATTCTTGGAGCCAAGTTTTTGAAGTTTGGAGTTGTTCATTGTGTTCATATTGAAGTTGCAACAAGTTTGGGGTGTTTGATCCATTTCATTTTGGATCGAGGTGTTGGAGAGTGATTGAATTTGTGAGGAGATTTTTGCGCGCCAAGATTTGAAGTGTGGAGCCGTGCCGACTTAACCATAAGTCGTTGCACATTGAGCCGAATCAAGTCATAGCCGAGACATTGTTGGGCCGTGATTTGTTGAAGTCTTGTGATTGAATTGTTGAAGTTTGTGAAGTTTTTCAATCATGCCACCAAGGAGAGCCAATCGTCATCAAAACATTGAAGCACTATATCGAAGAGAAGAGGCCGATCAAATGGAGCAACGTATGCACGAGAAGATTGATGAAGGCATTGGTAGGTTGGAGAAGCTTATGATTGATATGAATCAAAGTAGAAGAAGAAATTCACCTGAATCCATTCATGGAGGAAGTAGAGTTTCACATCATTCAGATCGGGAGAGGAGAGAAAGTCAGGATCAACGGAGTGTTGATAATCGAAGTAGGAGGAATGTTGATGACCATGATAGACGGGATGTTGGTTGTAGGAGTGGTGGTAGAGATGTTGGAGGGCGTGAAAGACAACGATATGCATCAGACTTTGATGAGGAGTTTGACGGTGATAGGGGAAGTGTTCATTTCAGAGACCGAGATCAGGGACAACGTCAGTATCGGGTTATTGATGATGATCGACGTTGGGAATCGGGTATGAAGATGGAGATTCCGGAGTTTAAAGGAGGGATGGCAGCTGAAGAATTTCTTGATTGGGTATCAAATGTTGAAGAGATTTTTGATTTCAAGGAGGTTCCTGAGCATAGGAGAGTAAAGTTGGTTGCTACTAGGTTGAGGGGGAGAGCTTTGGCGTGGTGGCAGCAAACTAAACTTACAAGGGAGAGAATGGGGAAGTCAAAGGTAGAATCGTGGGATAAGATGAAAAGGTTGATGAGATCTACTTTCTTACCTTACAACTACCAATCACTTATGTACCAAAGGTTGCAGAATCTGAGGCAAGGGACAAAGTCTGTTAGTGATTATGCTGATGAATTTTACCAACTCATTGCCAGGAACGATATTATGGAAACAGAAGAACAGCTGACAGCTAGATTCATTGGGGGTTTGAGAATGCAGATCCAGGATATGGTTAATATGTTCGATCCTAGATCCGTTGCAGAGGCACATCAGAAAGCGTTAGCTTGGGAGAAACAAGGAAGGCGTGGAGGAGGTGTGTTTACTCATTCTAATAATCCAGTGAAAGGTGCCGGTGGAAGTTCTAGTGTTCCTAAACCTGTTACAAAACCAGTGGTGAAGGAGGTTGAGAAGGCGAAGGCTAACAGTGTTTTCAAATGCTATAATTGTCAGGAGTTGGGTCATAAAAGTAACGAATGTCCGAAGCCGAAGAAAAGAACCATGGTTGCAGAGGTTAAGGCAGATGATGGTGAGGAGGCAGAGTATTCAAATGAACCTTATGTTGAGGAGGAAGAAGAAGTGTCGGGTGATGAAGGTTGTAATCTTATGATGAGGAGAAGTTGTTTGACACCTAAGCAAGAGGAGGATTGTAGTTGGCTGAGAAGCAATATTTTTCAATCGACATGTACTATTCTGGGAAAAGTTTGCAAGTTCGTTATTGATGCGGGAAGTTGTGATAATATTATTTCTACAGAGGCAGTGAGAAAGTTGAATTTGAAGACCGAGAAGCATCCTAAACCATACAAGCTAGCATGGTTAAGGAAAGGAGGTGAAGTGAAAGTGTGTCGAAGAGCTTGTGTGAATTTTTCAATCGGAAAGAAGTACAAAGATGAAATCTGGTGTGATGTCGTAGATATGGATGTTTGTCACTTATTGTTGGGCAGACCATGGCAGTTTGATAGAGCAGTTCAGCATGACGGTCGTGCCAACAGTTACAGTTTCATGTTCGAGGGTACTAAAATCACTTTGGTTCCTAAGAAGCAACAGCAGAAGGAGAACAAACTGGAGGAGATTGAAGAATTGAAAACTCTGTTGACTTTGAAGGAGTTTGTTAAAGAAGTAGAGGAAGAGCCTGAGATGTTTCTTTTGATTGGGAGAGAGAGTAGTGACGAAGTTGAGATTCCCGAAGAAGCAAAGCCAGTTTTGAAAGAGTTTGAAGATGTCTTTCCAGATGAGTTACCGAAGGAGTTACCGCCACT
Organism: Allium cepa; assembly: GCA_030765085.1. NCBI lineage: Eukaryota > Viridiplantae > Streptophyta > Magnoliopsida > Asparagales > Amaryllidaceae > Allium > Allium cepa. Next base: position 863,283,167 of record CM060943.1, on the reverse strand, counting down.
TAGAGACATTCAACATCAGATTGATCTTGTTCCGGGAGCAGTGTTACCACACCGACCACATTACAGAATGAGTCCGAAGGAACATGAGGAGTTACGAAGGCAGGTGGAAGAATTACTTGAACAGGGTCGTATTCAGGAAAGTTTGAGTCCGTGTGCTGTACCTGCATTGTTAGTACCAAAGAAGGACGGAACTTGGAGAATGTGCACTGATAGTAGAGCTTTGAATAAGATCACTGTTCGTTACAGATTTCCTATGCCGAGGTTGGATGATTTGTTGGATCAGTTGAGTGGGGCAACTATATTCTCGAAAATTGATTTGAAGAGTGGTTATCATCAAATTCGTATCAGACCTGGAGACGAATGGAAGACAGCTTTCAAAACTAGAGAGGGGTTGTACGAATGGTTGGTTATGCCATTTGGTTTGTCTAATGCACCTAGTACATTCATGCGGGTGATGAATCAAATCTTTAGACCATTCATTGGAAAGTTCGTCGTGGTTTATTTCGATGATATTTTGATTTATAGCAGGAGTACGGAGGAACATGTTCTACATCTGAGAGAAGTGTTGCTTATTCTTCGTGAAGAACAATTTTATGCTGCTACAAAGAAGTGTGTGTTTATGACGCATACTGTTTTATTTCTGGGGTATGTTGTTTCAGGGGAAGGTATTCAAGTTGACCGGAGTAAAGTTGAAGCAGTCAGGAATTGGCCACAGCCAAAGACAATTACAGAAGTGAGAAGTTTTCATGGGCTAGCGTCATTCTACCGAAGATTCATTCCACACTTCAGTAGCGTGATGGCTCCAGTGACTGATTGCATGAAGGGTAAACAGTTTGTGTGGTCAGAAGAAGCGGGGGTTGCCTTTGAGAGAATCAAGGAATTGTTGACGTCTGCACCAATTCTTGTTCTACCTAATTTTCAGTTGTTGTTTGAATTACACACTGATGCGTCGAAGGTTGGTATTGGAGGAGTTCTGAGTCAGAATGGGAAGCCAGTTGCATATTTCAGTGAGAAATTGTCAGGGGCGAAGATGAGATACAGTACATATGACGTTGAATTTTATGCTGTTATACAGGCTGTCAAGCATTGGAGGCATTATTTGTTTCAGAAGGAATTTGTTCTTTACACAGATCATGAAGCTTTGAAACATTTACAGGGACAGGATAAAATTTCAGCGAGACATGCATCATGGATTTCTTATTTACAGCAGTTTACCTTTGTCGTTAAACACAAATCAGGGGTGACGAATCGAGTAGCTGATGCTTTGAGTAGGAGGAGTCATTTACTAACGACAATGAAGATTGAAGTGACGGGGTTTGAAATGTTGCCTGAGATGATTGAAGGAGATCCTTACTTTGTGAAATATGTTGAGAAAGTGAAGGATGGGAGCACCGATGAATTCATGTTGGTTGATGGTTTTCTATTTAAAGGAAATCGTTTATGTATCCCAGATTGTAGTTTGAGGATGAAAATTGTGAAGGAATTACATGAAGAAGGGCATGTGGGCCGTGATCGTACTTTACAGTTGATTTCACAGTCTTACTTTTGGCCGTCGATGAGAAAAGAGGTTGAAAGATTCGTGGAGCGATGTCATATTTGCCAGGTTTCAAAGGGAACAGCAACGAATGCAGGGTTGTATATGCCATTACCAGTACCATCTAAGCCATGGGTTGATATTAGCATGGATTTCGTTTTGGGTTTGCCAAGAACTCAAAGGGGAAATGATTCGATATTTGTTGTGGTGGACAGGTTTTCAAAGATGGCACATTTTGTTGCTTGCAAGAAGACAGCAGATGCAGTTCGAGTAGCACAGTTATTTTTCAAGGAGATTTATCGACTTCATGGATTGCCAGAATCTATTGTTTCTGATCGAGATACTCGTTTTCTGAGTCACTTTTGGCTGAGTTTGTGGAAAATGGTGGGAACGAAGTTGAATTTCAGCAGTGCTTATCATCCGCAAACTGATGGGCAGACGGAAGTTGTTAACAGGTCATTGGGAAATTTGTTGCGTTGTCTTGTACAGGATAATTTGAGAAGTTGGGATATGAAGCTATGCCAGGCAGAATTTGCTCATAATCATGCAGTAAATCGTAGCACAGGATTCAGTCCGTTTCAGATTGTTTATTCAAATTTACCCAGGGGACCGTTGGATTTAGCAGTAGTACCACAGTCAAAGGGAACAGTTAAACGAGCTGTTGATTTTGTTGGAGAATTAACTGAATGTCATAAAATCGTTCAGGAACGATTGGAGAAGTCTAATGAGAAGTATAAGCGGGCTGCTGATTTGAAACGACGGAGTGTTGAATTTAACGAAGGTGATTTAGTTTACGCTGTGTTAACGAAGGATCGTTTTCCAGTGGGCGCGTATAACAAGTTGAAAGCCAGGAAAATTGGTCCTGTAAAAGTGGTGAAACGAATTAATGAAAATGTTTATAAGTTGAAACTACCGGAGGATGTTTACACTTCTGACGTGTTCAATGTTAAGCATCTCGTACCGTATTATGGAGTTGAACAATCTGATGTGGGAGAAATTACAAATTCGAGGACGAATTTTTCTCAACCAGGGGAGGATGATGCAGCACGACCTATGGAAGCACAAGGCTTAGGTCGTTCACGAGTTAACGAAGCTATGGAATCACATTTGGAGAAGGCTACGTTTTTAAGTCAGTCACAACTTAACATGTATAACGAGTTAACGAAGGGGACGCTTGAAACTGAGTTCCGACCTAACAAGCTCCGAGATAACGAGCTCCGACCTAGACCTAACAAGCTCCGAGATAACGAGCTCCGACCTAAGGAGTTACGACCTAGTGATGTTGAAAGGGCTAACTGTGCTAGGCTACGACCTAAATTAGGTCGCGTAAATGACCTACGACCTAAATTAGGTTGGGAATATCTCAAGGCGCTCTGTATGCCTAAGTCGCTGTCGCGTCATGAAGTTAGGTCGCTATCGACCTAATACTGAGGCATGAAGAAAGATAGGTCGCTCAAATAGCATACCGACCTAAGTTAGGTCGTTAACAACCTTATATCGCCTGCTAACTGGAAGAGCCGCAACTTTTAGGTCGCGTACAACTTTGTGTAGGTCGCTGTGTTGTATACGTGTGTATATGTTGTGTGTTAGGTCGGCAACGACCTACTATAAGTCGTAAGTCGTAAGTTGTGTTGTATTTTGTTGTTTCCTTTGTTGAGTCGTGTGTGTGGAGTCGGCGCCGACCTAAGGGGTGTTGAGTCGGTAACGACTTATGGGGACAGTTGTAAAAACACTATAAATAGGCGTGTGTTGTAATTTTTTAGGTTGTTGATTTTGAATAAAATTTCTCTTTTGTTAGCTTTGTGCTTTCATACCAATTGGTAGTTGAGTGTAATCTCCTATCTCCACTTACGTCGTTCGAGTGCGCTCGAATCCACGTTTGTTGAAGCCGATTCACGGAATCTAGTGCGCTAGATCAACGTGCGAAGAATCGTAGATCTTTGAACACGGTATAGTGCGCTATCAACGTGTTTGAGATAGCTAGAGTTCGGTATCTTTGGATCAACGAACTTGGGCATTTTTGGTATCTTCAACTCACCGATTGCTACATTTCATCGATTGAAGTTTTGTTTGATTAATCCGCTGCGTCATTTATATTTTTCGCTAGTTCTTGTCAATAGGAAATCATATGTATTTTATGCAAAATCGTATTTCCCATGCATTTTTATAGAATTTTATCTCACCGTAAATTCGCAACTCAGAAATATAAGAATAAATTTCAAATTCTTTAGGGCACAAATTTGTTATATTTATCAAATATTTTGACTGCACAGTATGATATCAACTTTTTATAATAATTTCATTTTACCTAAATTTTTTTTAATACATGCATGAAGTATGATGATGTTTGTATTTGGAGCGTTGAACGGTTTGGATATGACATAATATGAACAAAATTAATATTAATTTTCGAATAGGTATAGTATATTTGATTAATTGTAAAAATATGCAAAATTTAAAAAATCATACAGAATAGCGTGTGTTAGAACGCATAGCGCAATCCTTGTGTTATTTGGCACTATTCTCTAATGACTACCTTGGCTACACCTTATTTTGTTGCACGTTAAATTCTCTTGTTTCAACCACATGTGTCAATTTAAATAATAGAATGAAGTGGCAAGAAAAAGAAACTATAATTATTTAGATTGGAATATGTTGAAATCAGGAGGATTTGAGGTGTGGCAAAAATGAGGTGTAGCCCGTCCTTGTCTATATATATGTTGATGTATGTGTGTAGAGGGATTTTTTCAATTCAACTATATATAAGTGTCAAGGCACGCGCTTCGCGCGTGAATTATTTTTCTTATTAATTGTATATATTTGAATCAGTTAAAAAAATAATTTTAGTTTTCAAGTAATATTAATATTTGTAAAGAAGTATTCTGAATTTATAAAGAAAGTTTAATTTTAGATCGTATTTTTAAAAGAGTTTTGAATTTGTAAAACATGTTTAATTGTTAAATCCTATTTTAGGGCATTTGAATTTGTAGAAAAAGTTTAATATTAGATCCTATTTGTAAAAGAAGTTTAATATTAGATCTTATTTTTAAGTGATAAGATTTGATGAATGTAGAGAGACATTTTTGATAGTTCACGTTGATACAAAAAAGTGATGCCAAAATCATTAAAATGCCAATTTCAACGTTTATACCATATTCATACTAAAAAAACAATAAAATTATATTTTTATACCGGTGTAAGATATGTAAGCTACATGACATAAATTATACATAAACAATAATATCTTTAATTTATAATTTATTTATTTCATTGAATTTATCGTACATTGCATAATAAAGTTTCAATTTTAACATTAATAGTATGAATATTATATTTTAAAAGTAGCATGTATGCAACACACGGTTTACACACTGGTATGTATGAATAATTGCAAACCAATAGGGATGAATTTAGTTTGACAGAGATATTTTCGGTTGAATAGTTTGGAACTTGTCCTTTTATGTTGTAAAATTATGGTCATAGTTTAGTTTAGCGGTTGTTTGCTTAACAATTTGCATAAGGTCTGGCTTATTCCAGTTATTCGAGTTGTGGTTAGCTTACAGGTGCGTACTTCGGTTGGATTGAAATGAACGTTAAATTTTATAACCCAAATACATTAATCGTCGTTATTAATTTGGCAGTGAATAGCCTAAGTAATCCACTTATATGGTGTGGAACAAAATTGTAAAAAAAAAGCTTTATTATGCATCTTATTCTCCATCATTCATTTGCAGAAATAAAACTACATTCCTCACTACAAAAATTTACTCGGTTTCAGCATAAAGAATTAGGAAGAGAAATCACCTATACGGAGGTGTATCTACGAGTTTATAGGGTTGAGGAAGAGCATGACGATGGAAACGTGACATAGGTTTGGATGGACTAGAGATCTTTAGAATTTTTTATAACCACATTTACTTATTTATTATAGCTTATTTTTTCTACATGTGTAAAAATATCGATGGGATTATTATTTGTGGATAAAAGAATAATTTGAAAATGTAAAAATGATTTCGAAGCAAGAGGACTCATTAAGCACTTTATTAGTCATAGAAAAAATGAGTGCAAAATGTGTTAACATCGTGCTTTTTCAGTTAGAAGATTTGTTAATCACCTTGTTCTTCATATCTTCTATACTTAGTTTTTCTTTATATATTTATTGTTTGTTGTATGATTACCTTTCATTTCTTTATTTTATATACTCGTGCTTGTAAATGACATAGGAATACATATATAAGTTTGGTTGTTATGAAATATATGGCTTAAACTATCTGTGTTATTTAGGCATACTACATTTCAAATCCTACTATTCTGGTATCATGTAACTTGTAATAAGTATGTGCATGTAAAATTCAGCAGTTAGGGGCATGTTTTGTTCTTTTTTCTTCAACAAACTGATTTGCTAAAACGTACTGTTCTCCACCTAATTGAATTGCAAGCAGTCGACCTTCCACTGCATTAGTCGAGTAAGTTAGATAAAGTTGTTGGGTTTGGGTTTAAGTTTTAAGGTTTTGATATACGGTGACACACATACACATAACATTATTCAACTGCAAAAACTAATTTCTAAATTAATAGAAATATATAGAGCATGCGATAGAGGTGAAAGAGGGAAAATAAAAAGAAATATAGCAGACGTGGTTATTATACACTGTTATCAAACCGACCATAGAGAGGTTTGTCCTTACCATGGTATTGCAAAAAATGGATTTCTCTGTTGTTTTTCTCTTGTTCGGATATTTCTTTTTCTTCTCATAATGCAACAAACACTCCTTCAATTAATCTTGTATCGATTTTGTTTTCTAAACCCAAAATATCTGCATAATATTTCATAATTTATTTTCAATCGGAATTTAATGGATCAGATATCTGAAAAGAAATCAATTTCAAGCACGATTCCAATACCTTGCTGCTCCTCTAACGGTGCTTCTTTGACGATTATTTCTCCAACTGACTATCGGTGACCAAGCATGGTTCCTTCAACCTCCGTTCCATTGATTATGTGTCCCTCCAACTATCCTAGTTTCTTTGACCATCACTTCTTAAGGTATGTATTCGAATATATGTTGCATTTTTATTTTAGCATTTGTGATTTGGATTTATTAAAGTAGCAAACTTAAAGTTTAATTTTAGTCATCAATAATTCATTTTTACAGCAATAGCTATCAATATTACTGATCAAAACCAAATGCATTGGTTGGCTAATGCGAAACCCTAGGTCAGAGAAGATAACATTTGCATGAGCACGACTTGAAATTGGCCTAGATTGTGAATTCCAATGGCTGAGAAATAAAGTGTGACCCGGTTTGACCGATTCTAAAACCTTGCTGCTGTTAATATGATTGTGACGTTAATATAGGTTGCTAAGAGAATACTTGCTGAATTATATCCTATTTGCAATCGATTTTAGGAAAACCAAGAAGACGAATTCAAATATACATAAATATGCTGAAAATAGTATGATGGTTTCAAAGCAACGAGAGGTACATGAAACTATAAATATTTAGCCAACAGCTAGTTAAGTTTTTATAAGAGGTACACATATTTGAATCTTATATTTCTGTTAAACTGAATGGGTTTATAGTAGTAAGATGCAGATGACCAATGAAATTGTAGCAACAAGTAAACTTGGGATTTTTTTTCTATTTTGTTTGTATTTTATTTGTTGTTATTTGCAACTCTTTTTGTTGAAGGATTGGAATTTAAAATATATAATAGAAATACATCCATTTGAAGTTTTTGAAGAGTTCAATACAGAAAAATCAGAAAGGTAAAAATTGTACCGAATCATCAATCAAAGAATCACTCCACATTTGAAGCAACTAAAGGGGCAAATCATCACGTTAGAAAAGCAATCAATTGACAAAGGGACGTAGGCGAAATTACTTAAATCGATTGAAAATCAGTGGTTTCAAAATTAGGTAACCCTAGTTACAGAATAACTAAGAAAACAGGACTGGCTAAAAATCAAAGTGGATTGGCATATTAGAAAAGGAAGATTTATTTGGGTCAATTTTATTTTGTGTGATTAAATTATCAATTATATAGAATTTGGGTTTCTTGTTTAATTTAATTATTGCATTTTCCTTTTAACCTTTTTAAAAACTCTAGTTTGAAACTAGGATTGAACTAAGTGGCATAGTTTGGGAAATTCTCAACTCTAGGATAGAGTTGATGTAGGGTTTCGAGCTTAAGATTTAAACAATCAGGTAAGTGATAGCGTAAGTTTACAGAGTCGGTAAATGATCGATTGATTGATCTAAGTAGAAATCTTGAGTGCAGAAATAGGAAAGTATTTCCGAAGCTGGGTAAATTTGTGTGTTTCTTTTATTTCTGTATTTACTCAATTATTATCTATGCTGCAACTTTTTTTTTGTGAATTTATTATAGGCTCTATTCATCCCCTCTAGGGTAATATGATCCTATAAGTGGTATAAGAGCCAGCTGCTAGCAGAAATGTCTAACCCTAATTGTAGATCTAGCAAGAGTTAGTCCAGTGTTAGTCCATCTATTTTTGATGGAACAAAATTTTTAAATTGAAAATCGATAATGGAACTTTATTTAAAATTTGTTAATTTTTAGTATTGGGATATTATTGCAAACGGATATGATATGGTAGATAAGAAAAATATTTCACTTAATGGTTATACTATGAATATTCTCCACTCCCTAATTAATAGAGCTGAATTTAACCATATCTCTAGTTGTTTAGTAGCACAGGAAATCCCGATACTCTCGATGCAATATGCGCTAGAAAAGTTAGCAGCAGTGAGAAACTCCCCAAAATCTACTCAATTCAAAATTATGCTTGACAGGATTTACAAAAGATAAATAAAGTAGAGACGAAGACGCAATAGATGATGAGATAAGATCACTCAAAGATTTAGTTTTCTTATATTAAAAATTAATTAAAACAATTGATCACCTTGAGATAAAAAATAACAAGTTGAAAAGTGAAAAATCTAAACTGCATAAAAAATGATGAATTGAAAAATGAGCTTAAAAACACTAAGAAAATTAAAAATTCTAATTGCAAAATTTGTTTGAATTACGAAAAAGAATTTTCTCGTTTTCATGAAAGTTTTCAAAAGCTAGAAATAAAAATTTTAATTTTGGAAAAACGGAAAACTTAGTTGATTTGCAAAAATAAGGTACTAATTGGTTTGTTGTTTTTAGCTTTGGGTATTCATCCATCCAAAAAGGCACACAACGCATGTGTGTGGCAGAAAATGACCAATTTAGAAAACGAAGTTAACATACAAAATAAAAAACAATTTTTTTTATTTTTCGTGTTTTGGAAAATAACACAAGAACGTAAAACAATTCATTCTTCCATCGTCCCTGTATCCCCTTCCTCCTTCCATCCGTCTTCTTTTCATCTCCTCTGTCGTCCCTCCATTCTTTTCATATTTGATATACATATTGAAAACCGAAAACACAAAATTCGTTTTTAAACCAAACACTACCTAATATTTTACAAAAGGCGCTGGAAAGTTTTAAGATGTCTGAAATTTTTAAATATGCGAATTTTAAAAGTGAATTAAACGAGGTCAAAGAACAAAATCCTTGAAAATGAAAACGTGATATTGAAAAGTAGAAAAATTGAAATTATTCGAATAAATCATGAATTTGAAAAAGTGATCAAAAATATCAAAGGTTTTGGAAAACTTGATTTTGAAAAAGCAAACCTTTTGAAACTGAGATGCTTGAAATTGAGACAAAAATAAAAAGGCTTGAAAATGAAAATATGGTTTTAAAAAGAAATCATGTTGAAAAGAGACAATGTTATTAATCGTAAATGAAAATAAACTTTAAAATCCAAAGTTAATGGTCTAGAGTTAACTCTTCGAAAATTTTCCACTGAAAAAAAGTTTTTAATATGTTATTAGGAAATTAACTCTTTACGAATAACAGAAAAGAACTTTGATTTGAAAATGTGTTTCTTTATAAACTAACGACTAATAACACCACTAGCCGAAGTGTTGTAATATCCAAATCCATAAAGTGTGGTAATTTAGGACACTTGTTATAATAATTGTCAAGGAACAAAGAGAAAATCATTAAACAAAACTGAACTTTAAAATGTACAAATGTAAATATTTCAAAATTCAAACAAATTTGGATTCCTAACGGTACAATTGTCAAAATCAATGATTTGTCATATAAACTAATTTGGGTACAAATGGTTCCAGACTTAAATTAAAGTGGTTCTACATCCTTTGTTCGGTCACTTGCTTCGTCTAGTATTTAGGTACACAGCCGAGATGCGGAACAACTACGATAGAGGTAGATTTCAATTTGTTTTGTATATTTGATGAGGGTTAATTGCAATGTTTCTTTGCCTTAAAAAATGAAGAGGTGATCTACATGGTGAACAAGAATACAACATCAAAGGTAAGTAAATGTTTGATATCTAAATCTTAGTTTCTTTTCATTACATTTACTGACGACTAAAAAGTTGTTGGTTGAAGAATTTTTAGTTGTGTGCACCTTTGTTCGATATAAATAATTTTTCCCTCTAATAAAAATGGCTTTGTTGAAAATATTAAATCAATTCGAGTGATATTATGGAGTACACAGTCGACGATTTTATATACCATTGTAAGTCACCTTGGACCACTAGAGTATACGTGGCATCTGACATCACTTTATCATATTTGAATTTCAACTGATTTTAAAAATAACTAACATTTCTTTTTTTCAAAACCCTTGTAGAAAATAGCTTTTATAACTTTTTTAAAACTCTTGTTTACTTTGGTAAGAAATTTACTCTACAAAAGATGGTTGTTGGCTGCTTGAACCATTTAAAACTTATCAAAAATCATTGATAGTGACCAATAATGTGATAGGTATTGATTAAATTATATTTATTAAGCAAGGTAAGTATATGATAAAATTTTCTTGAAAATTGAATGTTTTATAATATTTTCAAAATTACCACATATTCCATGACCATTTCTATTACTATCGTCCTTTTTGCTATCTATACGCCAAAATTTAATATAGTGTGTATATAGTGTGTAGGAGTTGATAGTTTGAAAAATAAGGAATTATATTTTAGTGTAATTTATATAGTTCTATCCCTAAATATTCACTCTCATTTAAAAGTCCTTATGCTTACACATCGATGGAACACTTATACAAGAGAGATAAATATTCAAGTAGTTTCTAACCTCATTTAAAATCCCTTACGGTTATGTATGGTTAGAAAATGCCTGACATTTATTAATCAGTTTATTCTTCAATTTTCTATGCTCATTTTTTCTTATATCTTTATTGTTTGTTGTAGGACTATCTTTCATTTCTTTTTTTATATATTTATGCATGCTGATGACATAGGAATACATACACAGGTATTGATTGTTATGAAATATTTGGCTTAAACTGTTTTAGTTATTTTGACATGCTACATTTCAAATCCCACTATTCCATTATCATGTTACTTGTACAATTTGACATTTAGGTGCATTTTTTACTCTTTGTTTTTCTTTAACAAACTGATTTACCAAAACGTAATATTCTCCACCTAATTGAATTTCAAGTAGTCATTCTCTGCATTCGTGGAGTATGTGTACATAAAATGTACCTTCCGCTGCATTCATGGAGTAAGTCAGATGAAGTTGTTGGGCTAGGGCTTAAGTTTAAGATTTTGATATATGATGACACACATAAACATTATTCTCCTGCAACAACCAACTTCTAAATTAATAGGAATATATAGAGCAAACGACAGCGGTACAAGAAGGAAAATAAAAGGGGTTTTGCATAGAAGGTCCTTGTAGCAATGAGTATGTAAATTAGGTTCTTGTTTTTCCTAAATCAGAAAGCGCAAACTATGTTGCGCTTTTCTGATAGGAAGGGTAAGCTAACAAGTTGTTTTTGAAAATTTTGAAAATTTTAGAATTTTCAAAAAAAAATTCAAAATTAGCTGATAAAAATTGCTTTGCAAAAATTTCATCAGAAAAGTGCAAGTTACCTTGCATTTATTGTCAGAAAAGTGCAAGACACCTTGCATTTTCTATTTTTTTATAATAGGAACTAAATTTATATATTCATTTTTAAGCTGAAACTTTTCTTATAACATCAAAAATGGGGACCCGTCTCGCTATTCTTGAAAATAAAATGGGAACATGGCAGAGATGGTTATCATAGACTGTTATAGAGTTACAGTGACAAGTAGATACAATATTTTATCCTGACATAATACGCGTTTTATAAATATCTTTTGGAGTGCAAGTCTTAGTGCATAATTGTACTCGAGAATGAATGAGCTTTTGGGTTAATTGAGCATTTTGTATGTGTCAGTTATAAGCAAGTTAATGGATACCTAATATAATGTTTTCTTGGCACATTATAATTGAAATGTATTGCTACTTCAATTTATATCTCAAGTAATATGTTCCATTTTCTTGTATGCTAGTATGGAGCCCGTACCGATGGCACGGGTGCATATGTTCATAGTTAACCAATGGTGTTGTACATAGATCGTAAGAGTATTTTGGTAGCCATATATTTTTTTACATGAAAAACGTTTAAGAAAGCATTTTGATATAAAATTAATTGCTATGAAATAATAATGCCATTATGTACATGGAGTAAGAGTGTCATAATCATGGTACCCAGTCAAAAAATGGACATAATTTGTCAATTTTATCTTTAGTGAAAAAAATCAAGAGAAGTAGTCAAGCGGTATAAATTTTACACCACACCAAGCAAACATTACAAAAAGCAACAAATCCGATTGTAATATCCGGTGTCTAAACAATAGGAAGAGGAACTGACATCATAAGGTTTGGCACATTCAAATGAAAATAAATGTATTATACAATGCTTGGTTTAAATGAGAAGTGCATATCACATTTAAAAAATACTTTAAAGTTTTTGTAGAGCATAGGACTGTAAAATATGGTTTAAACTTAAAAATAAACCTTTGTTATAGATTTGAGTTTTGTATATTCGATGCTTAATTTGAACTGTTTGAAATTAAAAGAAGAGTTTGTGCAAAATATTGGAAGTTTATGAGAACCACACACTTGCATGGTTACATTTGTAGCCTAAAAAATATAGGCACAAATCAATAAATAAATTAATATTGAATTGACTGACAAATTAACTTCATTTAAATCATGCAATAACAAATTTGAAGGTGATGTCACATGTTTGAACAAATCATATCACTTCGTACTACTGTCATTATGTAATTCGAAATTGAGCCCATGCTAATAGTCAAATATCAATAATTAACAATGATATCCAATGTGCATTTAATATTACACTTAATTATACGTTGTACTTTTAATATGTATGATTGTTTCAAAATAGTTATAAATGAAATATGTATCGAATGTAGTTTTTTTCCCTCTTATTCAAACCAATTAAATGAAAATAATATGAATGCCTGTAGTTTGCTAAAATGGAATGTTCTTTACATTCAAATCATCTTTCAAAGAAATTTATTTTTTCAGAGTTGAAACATAATTTTGAGGAATATGAATGAAGTTTTTTTTATTCATGGTACATGTTTACATAACAAAAAATACATGAAAATGCGTTAGCCATAAGTGAGTAATAAGTTGGGGTGTAAAAAATTATGGCCGGCTACATAAGGTGACCCTTAGCTCTCAACCGTTATTCAATGTAAAACTAAGTGAGTAATACTAGTGAATGATTTTTCCACTTGCGTTTTCAATGATGGTCGTTATTGCTCACAAAATGGAGTCATTTGAAGCATAAAATTTGCAGCATTTACAAAATAAATTGAGGACAAAATCATGCTTAATAAATATGTTAATAAAAGTTTATGCATGAACCCTAACCATGATTTTTGAATTCATAATGCACCCAAAACCCAAATGCAAGAAAAACGTACTACCTAACAGACTTTGATTATCAACAGAAACAAAAACACACTTTTCTTCCATACTTCTCTGTCTATGTTCAATTGAGAAGAACATGTAAGCCATTGTCAATTCTAATGGGACTCCAACTATTATTTTATAGCTCTCTAGTTTATAGTAAACTAATACGAAATATACAAACTTTATAAAGTCACGTAATAATCAAAGGATAAATGTTAAACATGCAATTGATATAATCATCTCAACAACTAATTATGGATCAAAGTAGAGTAGAGAAACACAAATTCACATTATTGCTGATTGGAGATGTTTAGTTTTATTCCTTTTTTGTCTATATAAAGATCAGAAAACTATTAAATATTTGTTATGTATAAAAGCTTTATACAAAGCAAAACAGGAAAAAGCAAAATAAATGAGAAAATGAAAGAATCAACTATCCATTTAATTGAGGAAAAGAATCCTTTTTGAGTGGACCATGCGTTTAATATGAAAAAAGATCAATTGACAACTCAATTAATTAGTATAATATTATTAAAAAGTGGAAATGATAGAAATCCATTTAGTGTGAATGTAATATTATCATCTAAGAATTGTTTCATGAGTAATTTATATGTTTAAGCGTACAATTTAGTAGTATGAATTATATTGTTACCATGAACATTTGAGCATACAATTTAAAGGATTCATCAAGCAATAGAAAAGGTTTATCCCTACTTATGTAGACTTGGTTATATTATTTTCCTCTATTTCTCAGATAAGTACAGTAATGCTATGCAGTCATGTTAAGTGACTCATATATTTAATTTGGAACCTTTCGTAAGATAATTTAAATTATGGAAATACTGTCACATGCATAATGAAAATATCGTCGCGTGCATTATAGTGCGTAAAGATTATAAATTACCTTTTATTTCTTAGATATCTAGCTATTTTAAACACACTCAACACATCATCTTCTATGACCTTGAATAAGAAAGCTTCCTCGTGAGTCAATCTCTATTTGATGGAATAGCACCCGTTGATAAGATGGAACTCCAAGTTTTTATTGTCTTTTAGCTATCTAATGCATTTTTAAACCATGTAGAATCTCTCTCTAGTAGAACAACCTATAAAAAATAAAATTAAATATAATACAGTACTGAATAGAAGTAAATATAAACAAAATATATTTTACATAAGCCACAAATCTATCATGCAATGAGGCTCTGAAAATAGTTCAATCTAAGAATAAAGGTACAAATGTTTTTTTTTGAGATGGTACTTTATATACAACAAATCACTGTGACAACATGTCACATGTCAATAAACGTTCGAATCACGCCAAGTTTCGAACTTGTGACTTCTTGCACCGAAGCCAAATCACTTAACCACTAGAACAATGGTGCTTGTCATAAAGGTACAAATGTTTCCCGATTGGACAGTATGAATGTTTCCAGATTGGACACATTAAAAAAGGAATATCAAGTGCAAAAGGTATTGAGAGTGACAAATAATTAAAAGGAAAAGGCGAAGCAATATCATCAGTATTCTTTCTATTCTTCCTACTATTCTTCCCACGCAATCAAAATACTCATAGATTGCAGATGAGGTAGCACTTGTATAGTTATAATAATCATGTTGAAAAATAGTTATACGCATTGCCAATATCAAAGAGAATTCTTCATCTGAACCCTCTTAGTCTTTTGATATCGCATACACCTCCACATGTCTGACAATCTTTGATCAGTTTGAAAGCGGTACAGGGTTTCATCTTTGTTTATTTTATTTTTTTTGTTTTGTACTCCCTGTTAGTTCAGACCTTTCCACAAACACTTGGTCTGCCTGTAATGTAAACAAATTTATATTGCAAATGAATCATAAGAAACAAATTTTTTTTTAACAAAGATCATGATATCTAAGGAATAACGTAAAATCTAAGTCATATATGCATAGGAAATAGAGGAAAAAACTGGAATACGACCGAAGCATGGTAAATTTGATGAGACAATGACATCCGCATTAGGAAAAAAAATCATAAACATCATGAATATGAATATTTGTATACATAGTAGGACCACCAAATCTTAGAAGGCACGTATTTTGTAAAGAAGCAAGGAGGAAGAGGGTGAATATTACCATAAATTTCAGCATTAGTTCAACTGTGAAATACTAAACAAGTCATAAATAAAAGTGGGTTACAACCTATTGTACGTGAACAGTTCAGAAGTTGAAGGGTGATGGATTAAACGTGGGGAAAGATATTTAGAGAGGAAAAGAATTTGAAAGGGGTTTATGTAAAGATTGGATGAAAAAGAAATTACATGGATTTGATTGTGGAAGAAGCAAAACTGGAAGATGCAATTTAAAAAAGATCGTGGTTAAACTAAACGTGGGAACTATAACAGTGTTGCTACATTTGTAAACGACGTTAGTTTTTTGCTTCCTGGATCAATAATAGCCATCTGATGTCTGTCTCAACATTAAATCTCAACCGTGATTTTGAAAACCCTTGAAAACGAAAACGTGATTTTGAAAAGTAGCAAAACTGAAATTATTCGAATAAATCATGAATTTGAAAAAGTGATCAAAAATATCAAAGGTTTGGGAAAATTTGATTTTGAAAAACGCAAATTTTTTGAAACTGAGATGCTTGAAATTGAGACTAAAATAAAAAGGCTCAAAAATAAAAATATGGTTTTAAAAAGAAATCATGTTGAAAAGAGACAGAATGTTACTAATCGTTGTTCAAAGTTAATAAATGAAAATAAATTTTAAAATCCAATGTTAATGGTCTGGAGTTAACTCTTCAAAAAAATTCCACTGAAGAAAAGTCGTCTAATCTGTTATTAGGAAATTAACTCTTTACGAATAACGGAAAAGAACATTGATTTGAAAATGTGTTTGTTTATAAACAAACGACTAATAACACCACTAGAGGAATAGTTGTAATATCTAAATCCATAAAGTGTGGTAATTTAGGACACTTGTTATAATGATTGTCAAGGAACAAAGAGAAAACCGTTAAACAAATCTAGACTCTAAAATGTACAAATGTAAACATTCCAAAAATTCAAACAAATTTGGGTTCCTAAGGGTACAATTGTTAAAATTAACTATTTGTCATATAAACTAATTTGGGTACAAATGGTTCCAGACTTAAACTAAAGTGGTTCTGCATCCTTTGTTCGGTCACTTGCTTCTTCTAATATTTAGGTACAGAGCCGGGATGGGGAACAACTACGATAGAGGAAGATTTCAAGTTGTTTTGTATATTTGATGAGGGTTAATTGCAATGTTTCTTAGCCTGGAAAAATGAAGAGGTGATCTACATGGTGAACAAGAATACAACATCAAAGGGAAGTAAATGTTTGATATCTAAATCTTATTTTCTTTTCATTACCGACGACTAAAAAGTCATTGGTTGAAGAATTTTTAGTTGTGTGCGCCTTTTGTTCGATATAAATGATTTTTTCCTCTGACGAAAATGGCTTTGTTGAAAAAATTGAATCAATTCGAGTGATATTATGGAGTACATAGTCGACGATTTTATATACCATTGCAAGTCACCTTGGACAATTAGAGTATACGTGGCATCTGACATTTATTTTTTCAAAACCCTTGCATAAAATAGCTTTTCATGACTTTTTGGATCTAGAAAATTTTCAATAACTCAAATTTTTACCTTGATATAAATACTCTTGTTTACTTTAGTAAGAAATTTTATCAAAAATTATTGATAGTGGCCGATAATGTGATAGGTAGTTGTCACGACCCGAACTCGATGTCCGACAACAACATCAATTTCGTATCGCGGGAGCTTGCAACACCATTAGATGATAAATAACACAACAGAAAATAAAAGATGATATCACTGATATAACATGAATACAATATCCGATACATCAATTTGATACAATGATAATTATCAACATCAGAGAATATACAACACAGAATACAGCGGAACATGATACAATCTGAGGTAAGTATTCAGAGATATCCAATACTGCAACCCTGATCCAAAATTTCCAAAGACAAAGCTCCAAAACTCCAAGCTCGATCCACCATCAAGATTTCACCAAGATAAGCAAGTCTCGTCCGCATCTAAAAACTGAACTAGCTCCAAATGATCTACTGAACCTAACTATCTGAAAAACCAAACTCTAGAATGCCCATGTGGAAAATTTGTGGGCACCCAGAGGTTAGGAAATGGATAATAAACTCCGGGTCTGTCATGGGACTGGTATGAGAAAACGACAAAAATAGTTTGTCTTTAGAAGCAATCAAAAGATTTAAATTTGATGACCACAATGCTTTTCGAAAATGGAACTACCATAATGCCTCCTGCCACACACACAATGCAAACGCAGAATCGAAGGAGATTTCTCCTTATGATAGTCAAATATGCTTACTACGCAAAATTCTTTGATATTATTACTATAAGTGCATAGTGCAGAAAACATTTCGAAAGTAGAATATTAATCTTAGCCAACATAGGTACCATTATATTATGCCAGCTACAACTACCATTTTAAATGGCAGGTTCTACAACTAAAACCGTACAGGGCGCGTATTGTTTCTTTGGATTTCCAACAGATGGTCAGGCTAAGGAACTTCCTACTGCCACATGGGAACGCCTCTGGCGGGACGCCCCGAGAACCTACCCGGCTCTCTGCCAACACAAGGCCGGGTTCCTCCCTGCCCGGGAGTAATACCTACAAATATGCCATTCCTGGTCCTTTGGGACCTTTATCTGAGAGCTCTCAACACCAACAACATCACACAGTAATAAATATACTACAGTGTCTACACGAGTAAGTATCTGGGCTCCATACCATGATACTACCATTTTCCAAAAGGAATGGTCACACCCCTAGGGGAGCTACCCCTGAAACCTTGCCGCATCATTCCTGTTTCGACCATTACCGGTTTGTGAGGCTCGACGAGGTTTCGTCCACAAAGCTATGCTTTACACGAAAGCCATGCTTTGATCACAAATGATCAACCAATGATCATCAACACACTGCAGCACTTAGCATGCGCCACTACCAAATTGGGAGTATATTGCTGATAACCTTCAACTACATAACTTCTGAGTTCGTACGTCTCAAAGAAGGGTGTTAAGCTAAGAGAATAAATTCTCCACCACCAACAGATATGTATTTGAAAGAAATCTGCTTTATATCTCAAAGTGTAGTGTCAGACATACAACCATACAAGCCTGTCCCGGGTTCGAACAGAGCCGAAGGCACTTCTGAAGAAGCCCTTGAAATCCGGGTATTCACAATCCCGATCGAACTTCCCATCACTTAGGGAATCTCTATACCGTAGCTACTCAATGCAGAGACAATGATAGGTCATCCTATCGTTCTCGCAAATACCCGGTCTTCACCACCGGTCTTCAAATGCTATCCATAACGACGTATCATTATTCGGTCCTCTCCCGGCAAAACCGAATAATGAGCGTAATATTTAAAAATATATGGATATGGAATTTCGATTAAGTCACAACTTAATAATTCCAAATTTTCTTTCAAATGGTTTAAACCAATTACCATTTCAAATCCTTTAAACAAAAGAAAGATTTGTTTCACAAAGTTCACTCGGTTTCACAAAGACCCATTCACGTATTTCAAAATAATTTCCATTTCAATTGGATTAACTCATTTAAATCTTAAAATCAAGATTTATCTCATAGTTTCCAAAACTGTTTCCAAAGGTTCATTCAATACTTGGAAAAAACATTTTCAATTCAAACTTGAAATCCCTTTAATATAAATTGGAAGTTCCTTACTCATATGAAAGCTTTTATTGTCTAAAAAAAACTATTTTTATTTTGGAAAATCCGACTTTATTTACACAAGTCAATATCTTTGGGTTAATTCAAATTCTCACAACAATACTTTAAAAATGGTTTAAAGACCCCATATAAACTTGAATACTGTTTTAAAATCATAAATACTGAATGTAGAATTCAATTTCAGATATTGAATTCAAATTATTCAGATTTCAAATCTTTACTAAGTTATTCAAATTAACTTTCATTCAAACTATTTGAATTTAAAAATTTCAATTTCAAAACTTATTTAAAATTTGTGACTTAACCGATTTCCACGTGAAATCCATATTTGTGTGTGTAAGAGTGCGGTCCAGGGTTTTTTTTAACACAATAGTGCATAGCATCAACCATTACAGATTCAATCGTATCAATCTCGATAAGCGATATAATTCATAACGCTTATCTTTGTTCACAGATTCACATATAAAGTAAATTTATCAATCACAAAGAATCATCATTACAATTCGATGTGGGTTTCGGATAACCAACTGGAACCCGACTCCCTGTCGCATCGAAATTCAAATGCCGTTTTACGGGCAAAAATGGTTTTCTCATCAATACAGAATAAAATCACCAATCATAATCCAGTACAGAGTAAATCACATCTTACAGCATCACAATTCACAAACAGAAATATCAATTCATTATACAACAAATGAGATATCCTACATACACAATCCATAAGCAATTATCTTAAATTCTTATTGTAATTAATTCAATTTAAAACAATTTCTTGGGAATTAATTACTTAGCCCTGTATAATCAATCGTTAATTTATTATCAATTAATTACATATTCCATTTCAAATTAGTTAATTAACCAATAAATTCTTAATCAATTATTAAGTCTTAATTACTTAATTATTTTATTTCACACTATTTAATTAATTACTTCTTAATCAAGTTATTTATCTTTAATTAACTCAATTAACTATTCCTTAATCATTAACTAATAACCTTAATTATTAGTAAAACTTAATTTCCCATTCATTAATGACTTAATTACTTAATTATTCATTTATTAATTCTTAATTAAATTAATTAATTAACTATTAATCATTTATTAATTAACGTTAAGTAGTTAATTACCAATAAATTAATCACTTAATCATTAATTAATCTCTAATTACAATGGTAAATTAATTATTCTTAATTACTTTCTAAAATATATTATTGGTATTAATTGTTCAACTTAATTAAACATTTAAAAGTTTTCTTTTAAATTTTGAAAATCAATTATAGTATTAACTACAAACTTAATTGTTTGTTAACTTTATACTTAATTTAAATTGATTACTTAATTAAAATAGTAATTTAGAGTTAGAAACGTTGTAAAGCATCAATTACATAATTAAACTTGTATTAAAGTTTGACTTAATCTGGTTAAACATTTTCACTTGTTTTCATAAATAAAACAACAGTGTAAAAAAAACAAAATATCCGAGATTTACACGGTTCCACTCGAGAACCGCTTCGAGTCGCGCATCAGCTCCCAGAGAATACACACTGTACGCAACTCATCTTCCCTTTTTTTTCTTTTCTTTAAAGTTTTAGTTTACTTAAGTTTTCATACTAAGGCAATAGGAAATCTATTCGTGTGCTCCAGTGAAACCCGAAGCAAGCTTCCCCGAATTCTCGAGTGTCACTCGAGTTAAAATCCCATCAAACCCGATAAAGCTTCAACTTCCCCAACCTTAAACCTAAGCAGACACGCAATATCATGCGTGCACATGCATGACTACTCGCGGCGGCTCCGATCGTTGCCACCACCCTCGACGAGTCACTGGTGACCTCCTCGTCACCCTCGACCAACCGACACCCTCAATTTCACCGTGATTCGAAAAATGAGTCGAACGACAAAAAAAACTGTAACCACATACGATCAGAAATCCTTCCCTCGTCGGTGATTCTGGCCACCATCGAACACGCGCCTTCACCCAAGCCTTCGCCTCTGGCCCACACGCCTATCCCCCACACCCTGGCCAATTCCGATGCTTCCATGTCGAAGAATTCGACCTGAAACCATAGACAAACCCAACAGGGTTTTAAACCCTATAACGCCGTCGCGTCACCTCCACGACATACAAAAAATTCAGCGAGCATTTTTCCTGCAACATCAACATCTAAACTTCCTCCAGTAATGACCTCGACGTTCAATTCATTGGCGATCACCAGCAATTGGCAGAGAACCCAAACCCATACAACTCACGATTTCCCACAATTTAGCAAAGTAAAAATCTCAGCTTCATCACTAAAATTCATCATTTAATAATACAATTCACTTTATAAATTCCAAACTAGAGATTAAAATGTTTTATTTTTATCATTTTCAAGAAGCTCACTGAAATAATTTATTCCAGAAACAAATCTTTAACAAATATTGTCGGAATTATTTTTAAAATTTAGATTATGTTATTAGAATCACTTTTTATTGAAAGATTGTCACCTAAAACAAATCGAGGAAGAAGTATTTGATTTGTTTTATGGGTTTAGTCTGTTAAAATGTTAAACAGAGGAAGAAGAAAAGGGAAATATCCCTATAACAAACATATATGTATTTGCTGTGACGATGCGACTTTTCGACGCTCGAAAACCGACATCAATACGTCCACTGTATCAACTGCCGAGCAATCGAAGGCCGGAAAACCGTACCGTTAGGGTTAAAGAAGAGGTAGAAGATAGAAGAAGAGAGAAAAAGATAGAACATAACAGTAATAACAGAACAATATCAGAATCTCACAATCGCAGCGGAACAACATATAATAGATAAATGAATAATCTTTAAACAAAGAACTATATCAGTTATTACATTACATTACATCATCAGAGTGTACAACAAAAAACAACAACAAACAGCGGAAAAGAAATACTATATACTAGTAAATACGCCATGCCATCCAGCTTGCCTCCAGATTTCTCCAGCAACTCCCGAAGTCCAGAATATCCTGATAACCTAACTCTAGACTGCCCATGTGGAAATTGGTGGGCACCCAGAGTTTAGGAAGGAAACAATAAACTCCAGGTCAGTCGTGGGACTGGTGTGAGAACTAAAACAGTTATTTTCACAAAGAAAATCAAAAGAATTTCGCTATGCTTTTGAAAAATGAAACTACCATAAGGACTCCCGCCACACACACAATGCAAACGTAGAATTGGAGGAGATTTCTCCTTATGATAGTCAAATATGCTTACTACGTAGAATCCTTTGATTTTTATTATTTTTAGTGCATAGTGTAGAAAATATTTCGAAAGTATAATATAAATCTTAGCCAACATACAACCATTATCGTATGCCTACTATAGCTACCGTGTTCAATAACAGGTTACCGCCACATTCCATGGCAGGTTATACAACTAAAACCGTACAGGGTTCGTATTGTTTCTTTGGATTTCCAACAAATGATCAGGCAAAGGAACTTCCTACACCAAAATGGGTACGCCTCTGGAAAGACGCCCCGAGAACCTAACCGGATCTCTGCTGACACAAGTCCGTGTTACCACACGCTTCTGGGTGCAATGAAGCTGTAACTTGATAACTCCACACAAAAAGTATGCCATCCCCCGGTCGTTACCGACCATTATCCGAGGATCCTCAATACCAACAACCACAAAGTAATAAATTTGCAGTAACCACATAGGTTAAATATCCGGGCTCCATACCATGATACAACCTCTATCCAGAAGAAAATGGACATACCTTAGGGGCGCGACCCCTAAAAAAACCTTGCCGCAACATTCCTGTTTCGACCATGTTCGGGTTGTGAAGCTCGACGAAGTCTCGTTCACAAAGCTACGCTTTATACAAAAGTTGTGCTTTAATTCAACAAATGCTCAACAGCACTTTGTATGCCACGTTACCAATTTGGGAATGTATCACTAGTAACCATCAACTACATAACCTCTAAGGGTGTTAAGCTAAGAGAATAAATTCTCCGCCACCAACGGAAATATATTTGATAAAATCCAGCTTTACATCTCAAACTGTAACGTCGGACACACATCCATACAAGTCCGTTCCGGGATCGAACGGAAACGAAGGCACTTACAAAGAAGTCCTTGCAATCCGTATATTCACTAATCACGACCGGACTTCCCATCACAAAGGGTAATAAATTTCTATATCGAAGATCAACAGATGCAGAAACATTCGACGGTAATCCTTCCGTTTTCACAAATATCTGGTCTTCAACACCGGTCATCAAATGCAATTCATAACGACGTATCACATATTCGGAATGGGTTATACAACCCCAAGGTCCTTTCCCGGCTAACCCGAATAGTGAGCGCTTATTTTGAAAATAAGTGTGGCATTCAAATTCAAGCAATCACAACAAATACCTATTTAAAGGTAAATATTGATAGTCGGTTATTTAACTATCAATAGGCATGCTCAACATCACCAGATTCCAAATTATTTCCCAAATTATTTATTTTCCAAAATATCTTTACTAGATATATAATTCCCACACCTCAACCATTTGAAAACAAATTTTCAAATCACTTTTCACCTTTACCACTTTTGAAAACAAATTTCAAACATTTTCCTTACGTGGAAATACTTTCATTTCAATACGGTTCATTTAAACCAATTGAATAAATCCTTAACGATTTACTTTATATTTACGTTCCAAATCCGTAAATTTATTCCCACACTTCAAAAATAAATCAACGTTTATTTTTAAACAAATTTCCCTTTCTTTTATAAATTCCATCGTGAATTTACAATTCCAAAATATCTATGAATATACGATTTTCAAATCGATTTCTAATATTCATTTTCAATTTATCTTTAAAAGATAAAATCTCAAAATATTCACTTCATATTGGAAAACATTTCCATACTTATTTAATAATAAGTAATTTACAAATCCATTTATTTTCAACACTTGGAAAATATTCAATATACTTAAATCGAAATTAAGTATGTATTCCATTCTTTAAGAAATCATTCTCTTAAACATATTTATTTGAGTCAAAACGAATGTTACGTAAAACATCGTTACGACGACCCGAAATCACTAGTATATGGATTCGAAATTAAGATAGATATATAAATCCCAATACTATATAAAACATTTCCGTTCGGAAATCATTTACTATAACAACTGTGTTATAGTCCATCATTTCCTTCTCTTTCTCGAAAATATCTATTTCAACAATAAATGTTGAAATCTATGGTTTCGATTTATAATACATTTTAAAACATCTTTAAATCGTTTTAATTCTATTTAAAACATCACTTCCCAAAACATATCCATTTTATTTAATAATATATTCACTGTCCAAAATCGTGAATATACTACGTTAATCAAATTTAACGTTTCTACACATTTTATATAAGTAAAAATTCGCTATCCAAAATCACGAATATACTTCCTTTAATAAATTTCTATATTCAATTTATCAAATTCCATTGATTTCAAATTTATAAACAATGTTTATAAATTCTATTTCTATTTATAAACTTCGATTTATAATTGTCCTTTATTTATCCAATTCAATTTATATAACTCAATTATATAACAAAAGTCCATATTATAAGAAATACTTATAATTCATTTATTCACAAAATCGTTCTTTTTAAGACTTCTATTGCTTATAAGATTCCTTTATATTTTATAACCATTTCAACTTATAAAATCTCCTTTATTTACAATTTCTATTAATATCCCATTTAAATGCCCAAAATCCAGTTTATATGTTAATTACTTATAAATCTTTTATTTTATAACATCTATTCATTTTATAATCTTCACAATTTATAAATCTATAAAAAAAATTATGAAATCCATTTTATACTTCATTTTAACACTTAATAAACTCGGTTTATAATTCCAATATTATATATATATATATATATATTATAAATATCAATGTTAAAAATCTTTTAGATACATCCTTTATAATAATTCAAAAATCCAAATTTAAACTATTTTATAAATCTATTTATTTTAAAAATCACCTTTTGGTTATATTTCACAAAAATCTTAATTTTTATAACATAAAAATTTATAACGTTTTAATTATTTAAAATGAATCAATTCAAAAATTAAATAAAACGTATACTTTGAAAATTCATTTTAAAAATCCTTTTAAAATCAAAATCGTTATTTTTAAACTTTAAAAAAATGGATCCGATGATGCAATAGCACCCAATAGTCAATCACGATAACAAACATCATATATCATCATATGACAATCAACAAACATCAAAATATCTGTAATCAAATAAATACTGGTGAGGAATCCAGTTGGATCCCTCCAATCTATTTCCCTACATCCAAAGATGTTAGCACAATACCAATTCCGTTCCAATACGGAATATCGCGGTATATAGGATTTATAAAATATTATCCGCTTAATAGGCGGCGCAATAGGGTCTCATCCGCTATATAATGCGGGAAATCAACTCCAAGTACATAAATAATACCAATTTCACTTTTCAGTGAAATTATCACGGTATATGTTTTTAATAAATAACATTTGTTTACTAACGGCGCATAATGTCTATTTTAACAATCAATAGATAACAATCATCATTCAAACATACAATCAAACAATTTTAAATATAACCATTTAAAATATAAATCGAAGCAATTCGATTAAGTGAGAAGTTCTCACCTTGAATTTTCGATAGCAATTTGTAGCGTTTTATTTCGAATAAATGAAACGGACGTTTAATTTTACCTGTAAAAGTCCGCTTTTCCATACCCCTTGAATGGACACTAATCTCCATCGATTAACTCAAGATGAACGGAAATACGAACCATTAGGGTTTAAGAAGAAGAAAAAGTAGAAGAAGAGAGAAAGAAAAAGAAAACAACAGAACAATATCAGAATCTCACAATTCACAGCGAAACAACATATAACAGATAAATGAATAATCATTAAAACAAAAGAACTGTATATTGTATACATTACGTCACATTTCATTCATTAACAGAGTTTACAACAACAAATAGCGGAAAAGAAATACTATACTTAGTAATATGCTACGCCATCTAACTTGCCTCCAGATTTCTACAGCAACTTCCGAATCCAGAATGTCCTGATAACCTAACTCTAGACTGCCCGTGTGGAAATTGGTGGGCACCCAGAGTTTAGGAAGGGAAACAATAAACTCCAGGTCAGTCATGTGACTGGTGTGAGAACTTAAAATAGTTATTCATTTTGGAAACAAGGAACAGGATAATTTTAAAATAGATTCGCAATGCTTTTTAGAAAATGAGACTACCATAAGACCTCCCGCACACACACACAAAGCAAATGCAGAATCAGAGGAGATTTCTCCTTATGATAGTCAAATATGCTTGATACGCATTAAAAAGAAACATTTGATATTATTACTAGTGCATAGTGAAGGAAAAATCATTTCGAAAGTAAAGCTATAAATCTTAGCCAACATACGACCATTATCGTATGCCTACTATAGCTACCATGTTCAATAGCAGGTTACCGCCACATTCCATGGCAGGTTATACAACTAAAACCGTACAAGGTTCGTATTGTTTCTTTGGATTTCCAACAAATAGTCAGGCGAAGGAACTTCCCATTGCCACATGGGTACGCCTCTGGAAAGACGACCCGAGAACCTAATCGGATCTCTGCCAACACAAGGCCGGGTTACCCCTAACTGGGTAACTACTGACACGAATATATCATTCCCCGATCGTAACCGATCTATATCCGAGGATCCTCGATTTCCAACAACCACAAAGCAATAAATTTGCAGCAACAACATAGGTTAAGTATCTGGGCTCCATACCATGACACCACCTCTATCCAGAAGGAATGACATACACTAAAGGGGCGCTACCCCCTAATAACTTTTGCTGCATCCTTCCTGTTTTGACCATTTCCGGGGTGTGAGGTCCGACGAAGTCTCGTCCACAAAGCTACGCTTTATACAAAGCCATGCTTCGATCAACAAATGCTTAACATCACTTCGTATGCCACATTACAAATTTGGGAATGTATCACTAGTAACCATCAACTACATAACCTCTAAGGGTGTTAAGCTAAGAGAATAAATTCTCCGCCACCAACGGAAATATATTTGATAGAAACCAACTTTACATCTCAAATTGTAACGTCAGACACATATCCATACAAGTCCGTTCCGGGATCGAACGGAACCGAAGGCACTTACAAAGAAGTCCTTGCAATCCGGATATTCACTAATCACAACCGGACTTCCCATCACAAAGGGTAACAAATTTCTATATCGGAGATCAGCCGATGCAGAAACATTCGACGGTAATCCTTCCGTTTTCACAAATATCCGGTCTTCAACACCGGTCATCAAATGCAATCCATAACGACGTATCACATATTCGGAATGGGTTATACGACCCCAAGGTCCTTTCCCGGCTAACCCGAATAGTGAGCGCTTATTCAAAAATAAGTGTCAAGCAAATCACAACAAATACATATTTAAAGGTAAATATTGATAGTCGGATATTTAACTATCAATAGGCGTGTTCAACATCACCAAATTCCAAATAATTTCCCAAATTATTTATTTTCCAAATATATCTTTACTAGATATATAATTTCCAAACTTCAACCATTTGAAAACTAATTTCATATCATTTTTCACCTTTCAATCTTTGAAAACAAATTTCAAATCAATTTCCTTAAACGGAAACACTTCCTAATATGTATCCATTTTAAATTTAAAATGGTTCATTTAAATCAATTCAAATAAATCCTTACCAATTTACTTTATACTTACGTTCCAAATCCGTAAATTTATTCCCACACTTCAAAAATAAATCAACGTTTATTTTTAAATAAATTTCCCTTTCTTTTATAAATTCCATAGTGAATTTACAATTCCAAAATATCTATGAATATACGATTTTCAAATCGATTTTTAATATTCATTTTCAATTTATCTTTAAAAGATAAAATCTCAAAATATTCACTTCATATTGGAAAACACTTCCATACTTATTTAATAATAAGTAATTCACAAATCCATTTATTTTCAACACTTGGAAAATATTCAATATACTTAAATCGAAATTAAGTATATATTTCATTCTTTAAGGAAAACATTCTCTTGAACACATTCGTTTGGGCCAAAACGAATGTTGCGTAAAACATCGTTACGACAACCCAAAATCACTAGTATAGGGATTCGAAATTTAGGTAGATATATAAATCCCAATACTATACAAAACTTTTCCTTTCGGAAATCATCTACTACAACAACAGTGTTATAGTCTACCATTTCCTTATATTTCTTGAAAAACGTCTATTTCAACAATGAATGTTGAAATCTATGGTTTCGATAGTTAATACATTTTAAAACATCTTTTAAAACAATTAACTTCATTTTAAAATTTCACTTCTCCAAATCATACCCGTTTTAATCAATAATATATTCACTGTCCAAAATCGTGAATATATTTTATTTTCCCAATTCAATGTTTCTACACATTTATCAAAGATTTTCCACAGTCCAAAATCGTGGATATAATTCCTTTAATAATTTCTATGTTTACTTATCAAATTTATTTGATTACGGATTTATAAAACAATGTTTATAAATTCCATTTCTATTTCATAACTACTTCGATTTATAAATCTCCTTTAATAACCAATTCTATTTATACTTTGTTTACATGTCGAATCCAACTTATAAGTAAATTACTTATAATCCATTTATTCACAAATCCATTCTTTTATATCATCATTAATTTATAAATCTAAAATTCTTATTTACTTATAAACTAGGTACAACTTTATTTTAACACTTATAAAAGCTCATTTTATAATTCCAATATCTTTAACTTATAAAATATCAATTCTATAAATCTTTTATATAAACCGTTTATAATAATTCAAAAATCCCAATTTAAACCATTTTATAAATTTATCATCTATTTATTTTGAAAATCATGCTTTGGTTATATTTCCCAAAAATATATTTTTTATAGCATAAAAATTTATAACGTTTTAATTATTTAAAATGAATCAATTCGAAAATTTAATAAAACGTATACTTTCAAAAATCACTTTAAAAATCCTTTAAAAATCAAAATCGTTATTTTTAAACTTCAAAAATGGATCCGATGATGCAACACACCAAATAGTCAATCACGACTTCCGAACATCATATATCGATATGATAATCAATCAAATATCACAATATCTAAAATCAAATAAATACTGGTGAGGAATCCAGTTGGATCCCTCCAACCTGTTTCCCTGCATCCACAGATGTTAGCACAATACCAATCCCGTTTCAAGACGAGATATCGCGGTATATGGGATTTATAAATTATTATCCGCTTAATAGGCGGCGCAATAGGGTCTCATCCGCTATATAATGCGGGAAATCAACTCCAAGTGCATATATAATACCAATTCCACTTCAAGGTGGAATATCGCGGTATATGTGTGTAATAAATAACCTTCGCTTAATAGGCGGCGTATAGGGTCTATTTCGAATACAATAAATAATACTATATTATCATCCAAGCAACAATCACACAATCAACAATTTTAAATCTAACTATTTAAAATTTAAACAAAACCCTTTTGAGTGAGAAGCTCTCACCTTAGCTTTTTATTTTGCAGTCATTTCCATCTTGACTTGATTTCCTTGTTTTATACCTATTTAATTATTTACAGAATTCATTAATATTCGAATCAATCAAATAACCAAACTTTTATTTAATAAATTTAATTAGCCAATGGCTTTATTTTAAAATAATAATTTTAGTTTAAACAATTTCGCTTCAACAAATTATTTGACTAATGGTTTAAATTTTTACTAATTTTCCTTTTACTGTAAACTAAAATCTCATATATATATATATATATATATATATATATATATATTTCAAACATTTTCCTTTTAAAATTAACTAGAAATTTTAAATTGAACTAAATTTCCTTTTAAATAGGTTAATTAACCAGTAATTTATATTTAACTAACGGTTTTAAATCTTAAGTTAACTTTCTTTTAACAAATTCTAAAATCGTTAAATAAGTTGATTAAATAATTTAAACACCTTAATATAAAATTTAAATTCTAATAGCAAGTTTAAAATTGTGAAACATTAATACTTTACTATAAAATTCCTTTTTTTTAAATCTATATATATATAT
Organism: Allium cepa; assembly: GCA_030765085.1. Lineage (NCBI taxonomy): Eukaryota > Viridiplantae > Streptophyta > Magnoliopsida > Asparagales > Amaryllidaceae > Allium > Allium cepa. The sequence goes on along the minus strand of CM060943.1, from coordinate 863,252,840 downwards.
TAAATTAAACACAACTGTTTCATATATCTTTCTAACTGTAAAATATTATTATCCTTATAAAAAAAACAGTAATTTACTTGAAGAGAAAAACTGTCTTTACCTTCTGCCTCAAAATCGATCTCGACTAACCCTACTTCGCCTCCGCGATCCAATCAATGCACGCGTGCTTCCATCAGCGAACGCCAGCGCGATCGCCGCCTCGACATCGAGAAACCCCCTTGTCGTCGTCCTTGATCGAATACCTACTTCGAACCAGCTAGGCATCCAAACCCTTGTGATCGGAAGTCGCCTGCCTCAATCGCGACCCTCTCACATGCGACCCTATGCTTCAAGTCGCGAAGCCTTCATGAACGCGAGCTCCGAAGTCGCAATGCCATACCCCCATCATTAGCTCGAGCTTCAAGTGATTCGAGCATAGCTTCAATCGAACGAAAATCGTTTGAATTTTATAAAGGAGGGCTGCGGCCATTTATTTTCTTTGATTTCGTTTGTGAATTTTTTTTTGTTCGGTCATTCCCTTTTTTTGTTTTGAATTGATTTTGTCTGAGAGAGGGGCTTCAGCCATTAATGATTTTCGTTTGATTCTGCTTTTGAAAACTGAAGAGGGAGAGGGTTATTTAAAAATTGGTAGAGGCATGGTTTACACGATCTCTTCGTGATTTTCTGCGTGATTTAAGGGAGATAACATGCTGATGTGATAAGCCCCTTTATTTTTTTAATCTTAAATTTTAAATTCAATTTGTTACGATACAAATTTCAACGCATTTACTTATCGTGTGCTAACATAACAACTCCAAATAATACGAAATCTTAAATCCGATAATATTCAATATTACGGACCCAATGGAACTGGTTTCGTTGAACTCCGAGACTATGCCTCGAAAGGCTATTTTGAAATTCAATTTAAACGGTATAAATTTTTAAACTGAACAAACCACTGTTAATTTAAATTTTACGACTTCTATTATCTTCAGTGTTATCAATATAAATTTTATAAGCCTTTAAAATATTTTTAAATCAGCTTAAAACTGAAGATTCAAAAATTTATTCAATTTTCAATAGATTAAATTTTATAATTTAATCGCCAAATTCATTCTGATAGTTTGATATTCAAGTTAAACCATCATTCAAATATTTAAAATTAATTAAATATTTCATTTTCAAATGTTAAAAAATTCTGGGTCGTTACAATCTTCCCCCCTTAAAAGAATTTCGTCCCGAAATTACAAGTTAGGAAAAATGATCCTTAACCTGTTTATTATTTTTCACAATCCAAATAGTTTTATCAATTTACTAACCTAAATCTTTTTATTAGAGATTCATTATCATTTCAACTAGCTTTCCAACTTCAATTATAAGTTCAAAACAATATTGTTTTCCTAATAATTCAAATTTAAATTCAATTTTTTCTCAAAATTTTCTAACACTCTAAATTTTCGAAAAATTTCGCCAGCGTCTCCTTTACGCGGCTAGCTCGGTACGACTACAAAATAGGACTACAGGCCCTTAAATCCCAAAAGAAAACAAAAGGCCAAGCGGCTGGACAAGAAAATCACCAAATTTCATACTGAAATTGAAATACGTACCTTTTTGTTGAGCAATTCAATTTATCTTCAAAAATCAAAATTCCAATTCCATTTCTTTTAATACACCTGTATATCCAGCTAGCCATAATATCCAATTACAAAATTCAAACCATTTTGCACCTTTCATTACAAAATTTTCAATATATGCTTTTTATACCATCTTTAGTTTACTATTGGAGTTATATATTCATTTTCGTTCAATCTTACATTTCCAATTTCAATTGAACTCAATTTACAATTTCAATTTAATTTGGATTGAGTTTACTTTCTAAATATTGAATTTTATCAACTATCTTTTATTCACAACTGATTCATAGCATTATCTTAAATTAGTTCCAATTACTAATTCATTACTAGTTCTAATCCATTTCATCTCGCACAATTCAAATTGGTTGTCAATATTCAGTTTTCAATTTCAGTTTATAACCGCGTATATTTAAACTGGATTTCAAATTCCGTATGAATTCTATTTACTTCAGTTATAATTTCGAATTCAATTCTTTTCATTTTAATCAATTTCATTTACTAAATTTTATTTCAATATTTCACTTTATTTATCACAAGTCAAATCTAATTTCCATTCAATTCTATTTGCTTACAATTTCGAAATGAATTTCAACATTCAATTCAATTTCATTTACTTGCAATTGTAAATTTATTCATTCATTCACAATTTACTTCCATAATTCAATACTCCAATTCATTTTAATTACTCCAAATTTATTTTCAACTCAATAAATTTTCTTTAAGTTAGATTTTTTTTTAACAACTTTAAACTTTATAAGTTATCAACTTAATAATATTCCATAAATATTTTTATATAGTATTCCGGAGTCTTTTCAGTCTTTTAAAATCAATTTTTTGAAATCAATTCAAACTATCCTTTGAATTTCCAAAACCAAACCCAAATTTTTCAAACAACTTTCACTTAAAACAATTTGGCAGCAATCCCTCTTTTGGAAACCCGAAAATGAACACCGATGATGTTGCAATCATCATCAGAATTATTTTCCAACGACCGAAAGAGTTTAGAGCTTTTCATTCCTTCAAAACATTTTCCCAAAAACCTTTGAAAATTATTTTCAAATCAAAAAGGAAATTAATTTCTAAAATTTCCAAATTCTTCCAAAAACATTTCCAAATACTTCCCTGGAATTCTATTTCTAATTATAAATCACATTTATAATTTACATTCACCAATTTCATTTGTATATGGATTTTATTTCTAAACTTTTGATTATGATTCCAATTTCTTATTCAATAATCAATGGTAATAATTTTTAATATTATCAATTACTAACATCCAAGTATCCATATACAATAATAATTTATAAAGATAATTTCCTTTATCTAAGAAAATTGTTTTGGGCAAAATTATTTCATTCACCCGATTTTTAAAACACGACTGTGTCAGTTTATCTTGTTTAAGAGTTTAGAAACCCCTATCGACACAGTTAGCTAGACTGCACCGACCAGAATCTATAAACAATCAACTGATAAGTCAACACAATACAAAACAATTTCATATTCACTAACAAATACGCGCTCATATCTATTATTACACTCAAACTCATTCTAGAGTACCGCTGACTCTATCTCTAATGAGTAACACCCAACAGAGCCATGGTTGTCGCTTAACCATATGCTCTGATACCAAATGTAAAAGTCCGCTTTTCCGTACCCCTTGAATAGACACTAATCTCCATCGATTAACTCAAGATGAACGGAAATACGAACCATTAGGGTTTAAGAAGAAGAAAGAGTAGAAGAAGAGAGAAAGAAAAAGAAAACAACAGAACAATATCAGAATCTCACAATTCGCAGCGAAACAACATATAATAGATAAATGAATAATCATTAAAACAAAAGAACTGTATATTTTATACATTACATCACATTTCATTCATTAACAGAGTTTACAACAACAAATAGTGGAAAAGAAATACTATACTTAGTAATATGCTACGCCATCTAGCTTGCCTCCAGATTTCTACAGCAACTCCTGAATCCAGAATGTCCTGATAACCTAACTCTAGACTGCCCGTGTGGAAATTGGTGAGTACCCAGAGTTTAGAAAGGGAAACAATAAACTCCAGGCCAGTCATGTGACTGGTGTGAGAACTTAAAACAGTTATTCATTTTTGAAACAAGGAACATGATAATTTTAAAATAGATTCGCAATGCTTTTTAGAAAATGAGACTATCATAAGGCCTTCCGCACACACACACAATGCAAATGAAGAATCGGAGGAGATTTCTCCTTATGATAGTCAAAGATGCTTGATACGCATTAAAAAGAAACATTTGATATTATTACTAGTGCATAGTGTAGGAAAAATCATTTCGAAAGTAAAGATATAAATCTTAGCCAACATACGACCATTATCGTATGCCTACTATAGCTACCATGTTCAATAGCGGGTTACCGCCACATTCCATGGTAGGTTATACAACTAAAACCGTACAAGGTTCATATTGTTTCTTTGGATTTCCAACAAATGGTCAGGCCAAGGAACTTCCCATTGCCACATGGGTACGCCTCTGGAAAGACGACCCGAGAACCTAACCGGATCTCTGCCAACATAAGGTCGGGTTACCCCTAACTAGGTAACTACTGACATGAATATGTCATTCCCCGATCGTAATCGATCTATATCCGAGGATCCTCGATTTCCAACAACCACAAAGCAATAAATTTGCAGCAACAACATAGGTTAAGTATCTGGGCTCCATACCATGATACCACCTCTATCCAGAAGGAATGACATACACTAAAGGGGTGCTACCCCCTAATAACCTTGCTGCATCCTTCCTGTTTTGACCATTTCCGGGGTGTGAGACCCGACGAAGTTTCGTCCACAAAGCTACGCTTTATACAAAGCCATGCTTCGATCAATAAATGCTCAACAGCACTTCGTATGCCACATTACAAATTTGGGAACGTATCACTAGTAACAATCAACTACATAACCTCTAAGGGTGTTAAGCTAAGAGAATAAATTCTCCGCAACCAACGGAAATATATTTGATAGAAACCAGCTTTACATCTCAAATTGTAACGTCAGACACACATCCATACAAGTCCGTTCCGGGATCGAACGGAACCGAAGGCACTTACAAAGAAGTCCTTGCAATCCGGATATTCACTAATCACGACCGGACTTCCCATCACAAAGGGTAATAAATTTCTATATCGGAGATCAGCCGATGCAGAAACATTCGACGGTAATCCTTCCGTTTTCACAAATATCTGGTCTTCAACACCGGTCATCAAATGCAATCCATAACGACGTATCACATATTCGGAATGGGTTATACGACCCCAAGGTCCTTTCCCGGCTAACCCGAATAGTGAGCGCTTATTCAAAAATAAGTGTAGCATTCAAATTCAAGCAAATCACAACAAATATCTATTTAAGGTAAATATTGATAGTCGGTTATTTAACTATCAATAGGCGTGTTCAACATCACCAAATTCCAAATAATTTCCTAAATTATTTATTTTCCAAAAATATCTTTACTAGATATATAATTTCCACACTTCAACCATTTGAAAAAAAATTCAAATCATTTTTCACCTTTCAATCTTTGAAAACAAATTACAAATCAATTTCCTTAAACGGAAACACTTCCTAATATGTATCCATTTTAAATTTCAAATGGTTCATTCAAATCAATTCCAATAAATCCTTACCGATTTACTTTATACTTACGTTCCAAATCCGTAAATTTATTCCCACACTTCAAAATAAATCAACGTTTATTTTTAAACAAATTTCCCTTTCTTTTATAAATTCCATAGTGAATTTACAATTCCAAAATATCTATGAATATACGATTTTCAAATCGATTTTTAATATTCATTTTCAATTTATCTTTAAAAGATAAAATCTCAAAATATTCACTTCATATTAGAAAACACTTCCATACTTATTTAATAATAAGTAATTCACAAATCCATTTATTTTCAACACTTGGAAAATATTCAATATACTTAAATCGAAATTAAGTATATATTTCATTCTTTAAGGAAAACATTCTCTTGAACACATTTGTATGGGCCAAAACGAATGTTGCGTAAAACATCGTTACGACAACCCAAAATCACTAGTATAGGGATTCGAAATTTAGATAGATATATAAATCCCGATACTATACAAAACTTTTCATTTCGAAAATCATCTACTATAACAACAGTGTTATAGTCTACCATTTCCTTCTATTTCACGAAAAACGTCTATTTCAACAATGAATGTTGAAATTTATGGTTTCGATAGTTAATACATTTTAAAACATCTTTTAAAACAATTAACTTCATTTTAAAATTTCACTTCTCCAAATCATGCCCGTTTTATTCAATAATATATTCACTGTCCAAATCGTGAATATATTTTATTTTCCCAATTCAATGTTTCTACACATTTATCAAAGATTTTCCACAGTTCAAAATCGTGGATATAATTCCTTTAATAATTTCTATGTTTACTTATCAAATTTATTTGATTACGGATTTATAAAACAATGTTTATAAATTCCATTTCTATTTCATAACTACTTCGATTTATAAATCTCCTTTAATAACCAATTCTATTTATATTTTGTTTACATGTCGAATCCAACTTATAAGTAAATTACTTATAATCCATTTATTCACAAATCCATTCTTTTATATCATCATTAATTTATAAATCTAAAATTCTTATTTACTTATAAAACTAGGTACAACTTTATTTTAACACTTATAAAAGCTCGTTTTATAATTCCAATATCTTTAACTTATAAAATATCAATTCTATAAATCTTTTATATAAACCGTTTATAATAATTCAAAAATCCCAATTTAAACCATTTTATAAATTTATCAGCTATTTATTTCGAAAATCATGCTTTGGTTATATTTCCCAAAAATATAATTTTTATAGCATAAAAATTTATAACGTTTTAATTATTTAAAATGAATCAATTCGAAAATTTAATAAAACGTATACTTTCAAAAATCACTTTAAAAATCCTTTAAAAATCAAAATCGTTATTTTTAAACTTCAAAAATGGATCCGATGATGCAACACACCAAATAGTCAATCACGACTTCCAAACATCATATATCGATATGATAATCAATCAAATATCACAATATCTAAAATCAAATAAATACTGGTGAGGAATCCAGTTGGATCCCTCCAACTTGTTCCCTGCATCCACAGATGTTAGCACAATACCAATCCCGTTTCAAGACGGGATATCGCGGTATATGGGATTTATAAATTATTATCCGCTTAATAGGCGGTGAAATAGGGTCTCACCCGCTGTATAATGCGGGAAATCAACTCCAAGTACATATATAATACCAATTCCACTTCAAGGTGGAATATCGCGGTATATGTGTGTAATAAATAACCTTCGCTTAATAGGCGGCGTATAGGGTCTATTTCAAATACAATAAATAATACTATATTATCATCCAAGCAACAATCACACAATCAACAATTTTAAATCTAACTATTTAAAATTTAAACAAAACCCTTTTAAGTGAGAAGCTCTCACCTTAGCTTTTTATTTTGCAGTCCATTTCCATCTTGACTTGATTTCCTTGTTTTATACCTATTTAATTATTTACACAATTCATTAATATTGGAATCAATCGAATAACCAAACTTTTATTTGAGAAATTTAATTAGCCAATGACTTTATTTTAAAATAATAATTTTAGTTTAAACAATTTTCCTTCAACAAATTATTTAACTAATGGTTTAAATTTTTACTAATTTTCCTTTTACTGTAAACTAAAATCTCATATATATATATATATATATATATATATATATATATTTCAAACATTTTCCTTTTAAAATTAACTAGAAATTTTAAATTGAACTAAATTTCCTTTTAAATAGGTTAATTAACCAGTAATTTATATTTAACTAACGGTTTTAAATCTTAAGTTAACTTTCTTTTAACAAATTCTAAAATCGTTAAATAAGTTGATTAAATAATTTAAACACCTTAATATAAAATTTAAATTCTAATAGCAAGTTTAAAATTGTGAAACATTAATACTTTACTATAAAATTCCTTTTTTTTAAATTTAAATATATATATATATATTAAATTAAACACAACTGTTTCATATATCTTTCAAACTGTAAAATATTATTATCCTGATAAAAATAGTAATTTACTTGAAGAGAAAAACTGTCTTTACCTTCTGCCTCAAAATCGATCTCGACTAGCCCTACTTCGCCTCCGCGATCCAATCTATGCACGCGTGCTTCCATCAGCGAACGCCATCGCGATCGCCGCCTCGACATCGAGAAACCCCCTTGTCGTCGCCCTCGATCGAATACCTACTTAGAACCAGCTAGGCATCCAAACCCTTGCGATCGGAAGTCGCCTGCCTCAATCGCGACCCTCTCACATGCGACCCCATGCTTCAAGTCGCGAAGCCTCCATGAACGCGAGCTCCGAAGTCGCGATGTCGTACCCCCATTATCAGCTCGAGCTTAAAGTGATTCGAGCATAGCTTCAATCGAACGAAAATCGTTTGATTTTTATAAAGGAGGGCTACGGCCATTTATTTTCTTTGATTTCGTTTGTGAATTTTTTTTGTTCGGCCATCCCCTTTTTTGTTTTGAATTGATTTTGTCTGAGAGAGGGGCTTCGGCCATTAATGATTTTCGTTTGATTCTGCTTTTGAAAACTGAAGAGGGAGAGGGTTATTTAAAAATTGGTAGAGGCATGGTTTACACGATCTCTTCGTGATTTTCTGCGTGATTTAAGGTAGATAACGTGCTGATGTGATAAGCCCCTTTATTTTTTAATTTTTTAATTTTAAATTCAATTTGTTTCGATACAAATTTCAACGCGTTTACTTGCCGTGTGCTAACATAACAACTCCGAATAATACGAAATCTGAAATCCGATAATAATTCAATGTTGCGGACCCAATGGAACTGGTTTCGTCGAATTTCGAGACTGTGCCTCGAAAGGCTATTTTTAAATTCAATTTAAACGGTATAAATTTTTAAACTGAACAAACCACTGTTAATTTAAATTTTACGACTTCTATTATCTTCAGTGTTATCAATATAAATTTTATAAGCCTTTGAAATATTTTTAAACTAGCTTAAAACTGAAGATTCAAAAATTTATTCAATTTTCAATAGATCAAATTTTATAATTTAATCGCCAAATTCATTCTGATAATTTGAAATTCAAGTTAAACCATCATTCAAATATTTAAAATTAATAAAATATTTCATTTTCAAATGTTCAAAAATTCTGGGCCGTTACATTAACCGAAATTTTCACTAGCTCCAAATGACTCCACTCCTGTTCCATAGCGTAGTGTTCGTCCATACGAACCCAACGCAACTTGTTTCGTGCGTTTTCGACCTCGTATGAAAGAGTTACGTTATTTTAAAGCTACATGAATTATAATATATATCAATTTACGTATTTTCTTTTATTTATTTAAACCCAGATCCATCATCACCGTTCATTCCTGTTTTGAAAAATCTGGGCTGCCCGATTGCTTTCTCTTCCTTCCCTCCTCCAGTTCGCTCGAATGAGACAACTAACCCATGCCATTCAACATTTCTTGCAAGCCGCACCCCCCCCCCCCCACATCGACCTTTGGCACGATCGGCGACCTCCGTCTCCTAGCCCATCGCGTGCTCGACCATCTCCCTCGACCAGGGCAGGTCTGGTCGCCTCCTCTGCCTTGAAAACGTATGCGAATGGCGCGCGTATCAACACGAATTGCCGCCAATGTATAACGTTAAATCAAATCATAGCCGTTGGATATCTTCGTCTCGACGAGCCCGACATTTTTCTAGTTGAAAGTTCATGGAATTGTTGCTTGGATTCAAAGAAATTGAGGGAGAAAGAAGAGTGTGTTTTGGCAATTGATAACAAGGGTGGCGGCCTGTAACAAGGGTAGGGTTTTGCAATAAATTTGTGAATAAATGATCCTTTTATAGAAAATTGGCGAATTACTATTCATCCAAAATTTTCCGAACTCCAAACGAAGCATGCCGGCTAGCGTTTCTAGGGTTTACCACGCGTTCCGAACACAATGGAATAGGTTTCAGAGGCTAATTCGATCATCTGTGCGAGTTACGAAAATAAACCATCAATTTTAAATTAAACTGATTAAACGAATTTTCTATGCGTTTTGGCTTGCCCCGGACAAACGATAAATCCGATTGACTTGAAATTTGAAACCATACAATAATATCACATTACGGATCCGATGAAACTAGTTTCATTGAAATCCGAGTCCGTTTGAAAAATGGCTATTTTAACTCGCCAATTAAATATTAAAATATTCAATTTTCACAAATTAACTTTAAATTCAATTTTAAAAGTTCTATAACATCGTTATAACTTCAATATGATTAAATAAAATTTTACAAATCATTTCTAATCATATTTAACCCAATTTTCAATTATTTACGTATTTTCAAATATTAAATTATCGATTTAATTATCAAATTAAATTCAGATATTCGAAAAATAAATTATTCAACTTATAAATTTCACTTATTTACATTTAAAATCAATTAAATATATGAATTTTAATTTATAGAAATTCTGGGTCGTTACATTTACAGTCATATATATACAACCGTAACCATACTCATACCATTTTCATCTCACATAGTCAATACTGATTACATTCGATCCAAGGTATATTCATAAATTTTAGAGTTTTCTCACTTGTTTTCCAGGAAAGAACAGAATTTGCTTTTATTTGCATTAGGCTTTGAATTTGCTAGCTAAATCCTTTCTCTTGATCCCTGGTTTGCATTGATTGTTTATGTTGTATTTTGTTTAAGTATGAGATGATGTTATCTTAGATTTTCTTCTTAGCTTACGGACGAACAAATAAAGAGTTTGATGTATATATAAAGAAAAACAGTGTGCGGGTTGATATATATAAAAGAATGTACAGGTTGATAATATATTTTGTACAATACAAAGATATTTCTTAATATGGTGGCTGAAGTGAATTTCATTAAATGCATGAGGTATGTTTTCATTTATTAGCTTGTACAATAGATATTCACTTTACTTTGTTTTGATGCCGAGATAAAATGAATATGGATGGGTATTATATAAAGGAGATGGTTTGTACAGATAGGTTATACCGGTATAGGCTTACTTCTTTTGTTGTGAGAGGATGGGGGCAGCAATGTCCTATTTGGTTTACAAACTTGTACTATTTGTTATCATGTATGTACTATTGGGTTTCAGCCCCCTTGCATTGCTTAATGTAATATTATTTTATATGCCGAAATGAAGTTTACATTTCAGCTGAGATGTCAATTCGTGCTGAGGAGATGGGCATTAAATGCAAATCCTATTTTGTTTACTTTATTTACTTTGTACATATGTAACAACCCACATATTTATCGATTTTATATTTAAATATTTTATTTAAATATTTTGTCGTTAATCTGATATTGGTCGGAAAAGCTACTTTTTGCAAATGGTCAAATTAGGACTCGAGACCACTTCCATTGAGTTCGAAATGCCGTTTACAACTTTTTAAGTATAAACATTGATAGGTTTGGAGTTAATGGAATTTCACTTACTTTACCCGCTTTGGACTTTGGGTTAGATTAGCCATTATAACTCAAACTCACTTCTCTCCTTCTCCTCACTCTTCATAAATTCCTACCAAACACAAACTTTAACATTAATGGTGAGTGGAAAGGGAAATTAGAAACTCCAAGCCTAGGTTTCAACTCCAACTCCATCATTCAACTCCAAATTCAAGGAAAAGCATTGGATTCAAGCTTGTAGTTTCTTCTCCATTCACCTTCAAGCTTTACCTTCATAATTTGGTGAAAAGGTGAGATTTTTGTCTCGCAATTCTAGTCTATAACTATATTGGACTGTTGGGAATGATTCCCCATCACTTTAGCATGTACATTTGCATTTGGTTTGGATTGGATTGGTGAAAAACTCCAATTTCTAGCGTTCTTGGCGAATCCCTGCGTTTAGGTCGCTCTGCCTTCGTTAGGTCGCAAGGTCGTAGGCCGTTCGCGTGGAAAAGTCATGCCTGCTTATAGCTCGTTCTGGCTTAGGTCGCACGGAAATAGGTCGCTAAGTCGTAGGTCGTCTCCGACCTTATATCGCCCGGCTTGTTTGATTTAGGTCGCGCCTCTTTTAGGTCTTGTCTCCTTTAGGTCGCTCTCCACTGGACCTCGTTAGGTCGCTCAACACACTATGTCGCTAAGTCGCTCGACTCTGGACTTCGTTAGCTCGCTCGGCCTTGTCATTTTTAGGTCGCGAGCCTCGCTAGGTCGCTCAATCGTCTACCTTTATAAGTCGTAGGTCGTCTCCGACCTTAAACCACTCGGCCGCATTAGGTCGCGTACATTTTAGGTCGCGTGTTTCATTAGGCCGTTAGGCCTTTACCTAGTTAGGTCATAGGTCGCTCGACCTTATTACCTTGTTAGGTCGCGAGTCCCTTAAGTCGCTCGCCTCTGTTAGGTCGCTCGCTTCTGCTAACTCGCGAACACCTCTAGGTCGCAACCACTAGGTCGCTTGACCCCTTAGACCCCTAGGTCGCAACCATAAGGTCGCTCGATCCTATCCTCCCTTAGGTCTTCACTAGGTCGTACCGTTTTGGACGGGGCGCTGCCCCCTGGACCCCCACGACCTGACCGGGCAGGTCGAACCCCGTAGCGGCGGTGTTGCCCCCGCACCCCCACCTTAAGGGTTGCCACCCCCTCTGGACCCCCCTTCGTATGGGATCTTATCTGAAAAACATTCAATAGAACTTGCTTTGTTGAGATGCTGAGTTGACTGTGACGCCCCACCTCTATATCCACGCTAGCCAAGAACACTACGGTGTAATGCTGTCGACTGGCACGGAGAATAAGGCTGTTGAGGAGCGACCATCCGTGTAATTGCTTTGCGCGAGCACCGATATGTCAGATAGTATAACATGCATTTTTATTTCAAGAGGAAATCCGACATACCGATACAAACACAAAGCTACTACACGGTGGCTATAATAATCTTCGGAAACTAATATAGAAATAAGCATAACACAAATCAGTCACAGATAATTCATATCACAAAGGCGGAAGAAGATATGAATATATAACTAACACATGAAAGTGTATATCAGAGTAGTGTTCAAAAAGATCCACCATAATACAAAAGAATAGCAACACGTGCTATACAAAAGAATACAACTATGAGTCTATATCTCAAGTGTATACAACAAAATAACTACTAATCTAAGTAGTTAGCCAAAAGTCAGAAGATGGTTCCAGATAGGAAGCCATGAGGAAGCATCTGTAATATCTCAGTCCGACCCGAGTGTTATTTAAGAAGAAAATAATAAACGGATCTGTCTAGCTATAAATATCAGATGAAATGATATAGAATAAGAAATATGACAAAACGTATAATAATCACAATGCCAAGCTGTGATAAATAAGTAATTGAAAAATCAATAAGAGATTAATCAATATCGCAAAGATCTTCTCAAAGATAAAAAGGAATGCCATACTCCTAATTTCATTCACCAAGCCACAATAATATATATCAATGCCAATCGTAAAAGTTGGTGAAACATAAATTCCAGAATTCAACACACGAAATCCAGAAATCACAAGAAAAGAATGGCCAAGACATTGATGTAGTGCAAACGGTACATCCAATGAATCTAAAAGCAAAGACATTGATGTAGTACAAACGGTACATCCAATGAATCTAAAAGCGAAGACATTGGTGTAGTACAAACGGTACATCCAATGAATCAAAAAGCCGAGACATCGATGTAGTACAAACGGTACATCTAATGAATCAAAAAGCAAAGACATCGATGTAGTACAAACGGTAATCTAATGAATCAAAAAGCCGAGACATCGATGTAGTACAAACGGTACATCCAATGAATCAAAAACAAAGACATTGATGCAGTACAAATGGTACATCCAATGAATCAAAAAACCAAGACATCGATGTAGTACAAACAGTACATCCAATGAATCAAAAAGCAAAGACATTGATGCAGTACAAACGATACATCCAATGTATTAAAAGCATATCATTGATGTAGTGCAAACGGTACATCCAATGAATCAAAAGCAAAGACATTGATGTAGTGCAAACGGTACATCCAATGTATCAAATATTTCGGAGCATCGACGTCGTACAGCGTGACATCCGATGAACCAAGTCAATAGACATCGCACAATGCTAGTCTAAAACATAAAAATGATCGACATGATCACAGAGAAGTGTCAATTACAGTAAGCTAGTAAATATATGAGCTTAGCTTCATGTCCCATAACCACTAGCTTAACTCATATATTTACGAACAAATTGTATATCTCCACTAGAAAATTGTCACAAGAATTTCAACCAAACAAGTCCAAGAATTAACCGGCGAAGTAAGCGCAAGCGTTTCATACCACTTGTTTTACTAAGTCGTTTAATTAGATTTCTCATACGAGTGAGGTAAAGGTTTGTATATACTAGTAGATTGGAAAACGGTTTTATAAACGAGTTTTGGTATTGAAAGTAGAATTGAAATCGTTTTGAGGAAAGAGTTTTGATATTTAATACTAGTATAGAAAACCTTTATATTTTAAAGTGACAAATCATAGAATTGATTGTAGAAACAATAAATCACAAAAATTCACATTCGAAGACGTGAATAAAATCCAAAGAAATCGATATGGAATCCATAAAAATGGATATTCCCAAAAATCACGATGAAAATGTCATCAAAGTCCATAATAAATGATAGCAACAAAAAGGGAATCAACATGAATCGATTAAAGTTGGAAATATACTCAAAAATAGGCAAATTAAACAGTTCCAGACGTCTGGAGGTCCAATCCAGGCGTCTGAAAACCAATCAGACGTCTGGTTTAGAACCCAGACGTCTGGATTTGTTCTCTAGGAATAATCCAGAGAACACCCAAACGTTTGAAACTTGAAGTCAGACGTCTGAGACCTATCCAGACGTCTGATCCTAAATTTCAGACATCTGGAATTAGTCTCTGCCTTTTTTATATATTCTGCGTGGCTATATTTTTCCTCTCCAGGTCCAAACCAGACGTCTGGACTTGGTCACCAGACGTCTGGTCACCTGGTCTGGGCAACAATTTGCCTAGGCCAAAGTGGCCAAAACGTATCGGGAGCGATCGGACGAGCAACGACGACTAAGGATTTATGCCTAGCGACAACCCAGCCCTATAGGCTCTTCGATGCATCACCAAAAACATGTTCAAACATCAAAGATTGGATTTTTAAAGATTTGACTACAAAACACCACAAATTGAAATATTCACCAAATCAATCCAAACCAAAAGCAAATGAACATAAATAAGTGTTAGGAATTCATACCTAACAACAAAGATAGATATAGACATAGATGTGAGATAAAAAAACTCACCTTTATGCACAAGAACAAGGAGGAAGAAGCTATAGAACAATGACAATGACAATGACTCTTCAATTCCAACCCAACAAGCTTGAATCTAAGCTAAAAAGAGAAACATTTCCTAAATTAGGTTTAGGAATTTTCTGAAATCAAAGAGAGAATGAGTTGGAGAAGAAGAAGAAAAGGCTTACCAATGGGTTCACTTGAGTTTGGAGCTAGAAGATGGATTTGCAAATGGAAACTAGGGCTTAGGATTTCCTAATTCTTTTTCTCTTCCCCCATTTTTGATGAAGCTTGAATATATTAGGAAATTATGAAGGAATGAAGAGAAGAGGGTTGGAGCTAGGTTGATAAATGGGGTTAATGGGCTGAAACCCAACTAAAGGCCCTAAGTGAAAAGTAGCAAAATTCTACTAACTCTAAACATATCGAAGTTTATACTCAAAAAGGTCGCAAACGGCATTTTGAACTCAATGGGGGTGGTCTCGAGTCCCAATTCGACTGTTTGCAAAAAGTAGCTTTTCGGACCAAAATCCGACGAACGATAAAATATTTAAATAAAATATTTAAATATAAAATTGAGAAATATGCGGGTTGTTACAGACTTTCCTCCTTAAAGAAATTGCGTCCTCGCAATACTTAAGAAGAAAATAAAGAGTAACAACCACAAAAGCATATCAACACAAAAGAAATTTTGAATCAAGAAGTCCACCATAAAGAGCACGAAGGAGTAAATACGAAAGTATTCGTTCAATGAATTCTCAAGGTTTCTCAAGAGTAATCCTTAAGATTTGAGAACCATTGAACTTTTACCAAAAAGAATATCTTTATATCGAAGGCGCTCAACCTCCGAAGCAATGATGCGAATAGAATATTGCTCAAAAGTCAAATTTGGTGAGACTTCAATCCAATCAATAACACCGGGCTCAAGAATAAAAATCGGAATCCCTAAGGCATTTCCGTAGTAGAAAGACATGAGAAAACGTCATGAATATTAGAAAATTGAGCTGGTGCTACGACGTAGTATAATAACAATACGCCCGAAAAACGAGAAACTCAAATAATTAGGGACAACAACGTAGTACAAAAATGGTACGCCCAATGAACCAAAGCCCGAATAATTTCGGAACACCGACGTAGTACAAAAACGGTACGTCCAATGAACCGAACACCATAAAAGAACATCAGACGCAAGTCCATACAAGAAACGAGATGAACTCAATAAAACGAAGTACATCAAAACGTCTGATGAACTTAATAAAAAGATAATTCCATTAAGACATCACCAAAGAATCAACCACTTGTTGCTTACGACTAAACGCATTGGCAACACGATTTTTCTTTCGGGAATAAAAGAATATCAAGATCATAAGATGCTAGGAACTCGTGTCAACATGAAGTTCCTTATGAGAAAATAAATATTCCAAGGATTTATGATCGAGATGGAGAACAAATTCCTCGCCTAAAAATGATGATGCAAAACTCTAAAAGTAGAAACAATAACCGCGAGCACTAGATCATGAGTGGTATATCTAGCCTCGATGGGCTATAATGATTTAGAAGCATAAGAGAAAGCACGTCATCTTTTGCAAGAGAACGACATCCAAACCAATACGATTAGCATTGGTACAAAAGATAAAGTCTTGGTTTCCAACGGGAATCACAAGAATAAGAATATCGAAAAGAAAGAATTTCTTTTTAAATAATCTCCTTTCCTGAAAAGTTAAAACTTTCAAAATTACATTTTTATTTTTATGTAATAATCTTTCTACAAAAATTTACATTTTTATAAGTCAATATATCGTGTTTGACTGTCTCATCAAAGCGTTTAGGAAATTCCTATCGATAACGTTGATCAAGCGCATCGACCAGAATTCTTAAAACACTAAATGGGCAATACAATCACAAAATCATATTCTATAGGATAAGCAAGTTTCTCAAAAACTTCTAAGAATATTCTTTGTTCGTTTTAAGAACAAAAATCCAGTTATACTTATAAATAAATCTTATGAAAAAGATTTTCAAAATTTTAAATTTCTATTTTCATCCAAGATCAATAAATACCAGAATGGACTTATCGAGATGTTCATAGAATACTCGATACCTAAAATGGATGAAATAAGCTGGACAAACTGAATGACATAATAATTCATTCATAGGAATCATAACAAGTGCGGAATGCGGTAAGTGGAATGCTAACTTCCGCAACTCGTAGCAAATGAAAACCGGTGGTAAGGTCAAACTGAAAAGACCTTAGCACCACACGAAAGATTACTTAGGTGATAATCCTAAGACAAGCTCAAAAATACCGGAAAATTTCTCAAACTACATGAATGAGAGAAATAACACTTTCCTTATAAGTGGGCTTAAGGAATAAAATGATGCCATCAAGTTGGAATCAAAATCATAAAGGAAAAATAGAAATCTGCTTAAAAGATTGAAAATGTCAAAGATGAATAGTCCACACGGGACAAAGGATATGGCCTCATAATAATTAAGCCAATCCTTACAAAAGTAAATTCCGAAGCCTAAGTAAAAATTGGCTCGGACAGAAAAATCACATAAAATAATTTCGACATCAATAAAGACAAATTGAGTGTTGCGGATCTACCATCCGGATTCACAATCCTTAAAGAAGTCATCAAGCCCAGAAATGTTTGAAGAAGAAGAATCAGAAGTTCTTTTGATATAAAAATAATGAGATGAAACCCGTATCAACAAGAACTCAAATAAGAAGATCACGAAATAAAACAATGCCATCAAGGATTGAGTGAAAAATACCTTGACTAAGAGAAGAGTTGCTAGGGGCTTGCAGCTTTCCCTCTCTCTTGTTAGGAAGCCTAGGACACGAAGATAAAAGATGACCCGAACCTTTGCAATAATGACAAAAGAGGGGTTTCGGACACTCCCTTGCATAATGGTCCGTGCAACCACAATTGTAGCATTGACCACGACTAGAAGTAGGAGTCTTTGCTACCGGAATTTGTTGCTTCCCTTTCTTATTAGAATTGGGGTCTTTGAATTTGATAGGCCTCTTCAAGTTATTGTCGAAGTTCTGTTGGGCACGCACAACTTCAACATCACCTTCATTATCGTCCTCTTCAAGACGAAGAGCGATATCAATAAGCTGATCAAATGAAACCTTAAGTTTCAGAAGTAATGGCTTCTTAAGATTCTTATTCAAGCCATAGACAAATCTCTGATTTTTCTTCATCGGCGTATTAATATACTCAATCCCGTATTTAGAAAGAGATTCGAAAATGCGACATAATCTGTCACAGAAGATTCACCTTGAACAAGGTCGATAAAACGCATGGCCAAAGTTACTTTTTTAGCCTCCGACACAAATTTCAATTCGAACCTTTCCCGAAATTGCTCCCAAGTGAGATCCGCCTCAACGATTTCAGAAATTAAAAGCTCATACCAATCTAATGCTCTTTCTTGGAGCATGCTAGAAGCCACCTGGACTCGATGTAGATCAATAAGGTTCATGCGAGAAAAGATGCGATCGCATGATTTGAGCCAAGCTTGAATTTCTATAACACTCTCGGATCCCCTGAATGGCCTTCCACCCAAATCGGTATAGTCTCTGCATAAGCGTGCAAAACCGGATCTAGGATGAGTAGGCTCTGGAATGGGACCGACAGCTTGAGCATTCTTTACTAGATCAAGAAGCTGTTGGGCAGACATAAATACTCCATCCTGGGGAGTAGCACTAGATTGACCGGCGCTGGGACGGCCTGGTCTAACCATTTCTCTTCTTTAAGAAAGAAAGAAAGAAGAGGAAAAAGTTATTCTCAAAATAAATATTAAGCAATCTTGATAGATAAAACAAGGAATCATAAAAGGAAGTAGGATAGAACGGTACGAAGACTCGAATAAATCTAAGGCACAACTCCTAAGAAAGACCTAGGACATGATCCTTGCTAAATTATTCTACATTGTTCCGAAGTTTGGCTCTGATACCAAGCTGTGACACCCCACCTCTATACCCACGCTAGCCAAGAACACTACGGTGTAATGCTGTCGACTAGCACGGAGAATAAGGCTGTTGAGAAGCGACCATCCATGTAATTGCTTTGCGCGAGCACCGATATGTCAGATAGTATAACATGCATTTTTATTTCAAGAGGAAATCCGACATACCGACACAAACACAAAGCTACTACACAGTGGCTATAATAATCTTCGGAAACTAATATAGAAATAAGCATACCACAAATCAGTCACAGATAATTCATATCACAAAGGCGGAAGAAGATATGAATATATAACTAACACGTGAAAGTGTATATCAGAGTAGTGGTCAAAAAGATCCACCGTAATACAAAAGAATAGCAACACATGCTATACAAAAGAATACAACCATGAGTCTATATCTCAAGTGTATACAACAAAATAACTACTAATCTAAGCAGTTAGCCAAATGTCACAAGACGGTTCCAGATAGGAAGCCATGAGGAAGCACCTGTAATATCTCAGTCTGACCCGAGTATTATTTAAGAAGAAAATAATAAACGGATCAGTCTAGCTATAAATATCAGATGAAATGATATAGAATAAGAAATATGACAAAACGTATAATAATTACAATGCCAAGCTATGATAAATAAGTAATTGAAAAATCAATAAGAGATTAATCAATATCGCAAAGATCTTCTCAAAGATAAAAAGGAATGTCATACTCCTAATTTCATTCACCAAGCCACAATAAATGACATATATATCAATGCCAATCGTAAAAGTTGGTGAAACATAAATTCCAGAATTCAACACACGAAATCCAGAAATCACAAGAAAAGAATGGCCAAGACATTGATGTAGTGCAAACGGTACATCCAATGAATCTAAAAGCAAATATATTGATGTAGTACAAACGGTACATCCAATGAATCTAAAAGCGAAGACATTGATGTAGTACAAACGGTACATCTAATGAATCAAAAAGCCGAGACATCGATGTAGTACAAACGGTACATCCAATGAATCAAAAAGCAAAGACATTGATGTAGTACAAACGGTACATCCAACGAATCAAAAAGCCGAGACATCGATGTAGTACAAACGGTACATCTAATGAATCAAAAAGCAAAGACATTGATGCAGTACAAACGGTACGTCCAATGAATCAAAAAGCCGAGACATCGATGTAGTACAAACGGTACATCCAATGAATCAAAAAGCAAAGACATTGGTGCAGTACAAACGGTACATCCAATGTATTAAAAGCATATCATTGATGTAGTGCAAACGGTACATCCAATGAATCAAAAGCAAAGACATTGATGTAGTGCAAACGGTACATCCAATGTATCAAATATTTCGGAGCATCGACGGCGTACAGCGTGACATCCGATGAACCAAGTCAAAAGACATCGCACAATGCTAGTCTAAAACATAAAAATGATCGTTATGATCACAAAGTAGTGTCAATTACAGTAAGCTAGTAAATATATGAGCTTAGCTTCATGTCCCATAACCATTAGCTTAACTTAAATATTTACGAACAAATTGTATATCTCCACTAGAAAATTGTCACAAGAGTTTCAACCGAACAAGTCCAAGAATTAACCGGCGAAGTAAACGCAAGCGTTTCATACCACTTGTTTTACTAAGTCGTTTAATTAGATTTCTCATACAAGTGAGGTAAAGGTTTGTATATACTAGTAGATTGGGAAACGGTTTTATAAACGAGTTTTGGTATTGAAAGTAGAATTGAAATCGTTTTGAGGAAAGAGTTTTGATATTTAATACTAGCATAGAAAACCTTTATATTTTAAAGTGACAAATCATAGAATTGATTGTAGAAACAATAGATCACAAAAATTCACATTCGAAGACGTGAATAAAATCCAAAGAAATCGATACCGAATACATCAAAATGGATATTCTCAAAAATCACGATGAAAATGTCATCAAAGTCCATAATAAATGATAGCAACAAAAAGGGAATCAACATGAATCATTAAAGTTGGAAATATACTCAAAAATAGCCAAAATAGGCAAATTAAACAGTTCCAGACGTCTGGAGGTCCAATCCAGGCGTCTAAAAACCAATAGCTGATTACTCCTTTTTTTACATTTTAAAGATTGGCATTGACGTCTGGTTTAGAACCCAGACGTCAGGATTTGTTCTCTGGGAATAATCCAGAGAACACCCAGACATCTGAAACTTGAAGTCAGACGTCTGAGACCTATCCAGACGTCTGATCCTAAATTTCAGACGTCTGGAATTAGTCTCTGCCTTTTTTATGTACTCTGCGTGGCTATATTTTTCCTCTCCAGGTCCAAACCAGAAGACACCAGACGTCTGGTCACCTGGTTTGGGCAACAATTTTCCTAGGCCAAAGTGGCCAAAACGTATCGGGAGCGATCAGACGAGCAATGACGACTAAGGATTTATGCCTAGCGACAACTCAGCCCTATAGGCTCTTCGATGCATCACCAAAAACATGTTCAAACATCAAAGATTGGATTTTTAAATATTTGACTACAAAACACCAAAAATTGAAATATTCACCAAATCAATCCAAACCAAAAGCAAATGAACATAAATAAGTGTTAGGAATTCATACCTAACAACAAAGATAGATATAGACATAGATGTGAGATAAAAATCTCACCTTTATGCACAAGAACAAGGAGGAAGAAGCTATATAACAATGACAATGACAATCGCTCTTCAATTCCAACTCAACAAGCTTGAATCTAAGCTAAAAAGAGAAACATTTCCTAAATTAGGTTTAGGAATTCTCTGAAATCAAAGAGAGAATGAGTTGGAGAAGAAGAAGAGAAGGCTTACCAATGGGTTCACTTGAGTTTGGAGCTAGAAGATGGATTTACAAATGGAAACTAGGGCTTAGGATTTCCTAATTCTTTTTCTCTTCCCCCATTTTTGATGAAGCTTGAATGTATTAGGAAATTATGAAGGAATGAAGAGAAGAGGGTTGGAGCTAGGTTGATAAATGGGGTTAATGGGCTGAAACCCAACTAAAGGCCCTAAGTGAAAAGTAGCAAAATTCTACTAACTCTAAACATATCGAAGTTTATACTCAAAAAGGTCGCAAACGGCATTGTGAACTCAATGGGGGTGGTCTCGAGTCCCAATTCGACTGTTTGCAAAAAGTAGCTTTTTGGACCAAAATCTGACGAACGATAAAATATTTGAATAAAATATTTAAATATGAAATCGATAAATATGCGGGTTGTTACATTGACCATTCTTCGAGACAAACTATCTTGGGCTCCTCGGTCGATTTTATGGTATCACGGCCTTGCTAAAAAGGCGGGATAACAACTTTAGAAATATGAAGGTTTCAATACTAGTAGTAAATATCAAAACTCTTTCATCAAAACAATTTTAACTCTATTTTGCTACAAAACTCTTTCCTTAAACCGTTTTCCAATCTACTAGTATACACAACCCTTTTCCTTAAAACCTTTTGTGACAATCTTCTAGTGAAGATCTACAGCTTGTTCGTAAAAATTTAAGTTAAGAAAGTGGTTATGGGACATGAAGCTAAACTCATATATTTACTGGCTTGGTGAGATTGACACTACTTGATGATCGTGACGATCATTTTTGTGTTTTAGACTAGCAACTGTGCGATGTCACTTTGTCTGTGAGGGAGACTAGACCCCGCTCTTGTGATGTTTCGCCATCGCATTTGTGTGATGTTTCGCCATCACATATGTGGGGTAGCGCCCCACGGTCTTCGGGCCATTCATATGTCAAAATTAATGGCTTGCAACCATGAGATAGCGTCTCGCTTTGTGTTACACGTGTAAGTGAGTTTTCATGCTCCCATTTTGTGAATTTTGATGCTCCTATATTGTGATTTCTGGATTTCTTGTGTAGTCTTTTGGAATTTGTGCTTCACCTATTTTCATGACTTTCATTGTTATGATTTTCCAGCTTTTATGCTTTGGTGAATTTGTGTGTCATCACTTTTTTTTAGGTGAATTTGGATCTTTTAGAAGATTGTTTTGATATTGTTTGATCTCTTGATGATCTTCATTTACATGCTTATTATAGTATGTCTTTATGGTTACTATATGTTCTTGTCATATCTATTGTTTTATATCATGTTACCTGATATTTGTAGCTACACTGATCCGTTTATTATTTCTTATAAATAATACTCGGGTCAGATCGAGATGTTACAGGGGCTTCTGCTTGACTTCTCCCCCAGGGATTTACTACTCTGACTTTGGGCTGACCATTTAGATTACCAGTTTTTGTCGTTTACACTTGAGATATAGACTCATAGATGTATTCTTTTGTATAGCACGTGTTGCTATTCTTTTGTGTATGTGGTCCTTTCATGACCACTACTCTAATATACACTTTCATGTGTTAGTTATATATTCATATCTTTTTCCGCCTTTGTGATATGGATGTCTGTGACTGATTGTGTTATGTTTATTTCTATATTTGTTTCCGAAGATTTATTTATAGCCATCGTGTGATAGCTTTGAGTTTGTATCGGTATGTCGGACTTCCTTCTTAAATGAAATGCATGCTATACTATCTGACATATCGGTGCTCGCACAAAGAAGTTACATAGATGGTCGCTCCTCAACAGCCTTATTCTCCGTGCTAGTTGACAGCATTACTCCGTAGTGTTCTTGGCTAGCGTGGGTATTGAGGTGGGGCGTCACAACATAAATGTTCATAAGATGGCTGACATGTTAATATCATATGCATGTATTATTTTGTTTACAGCAAATCCACTTTTGTACTTCTTTGTTTTGTTTAGTAGATATTTCTTTTTTTTTTCTTTGCTTCTTGTTTACATCTTGCTTTGTCAGGTTAATGAATTCTATTGTCTTCTTGTATACATTTTCTTTCTTCTTGCCTGCATACATTTCTTCATTTTGTTTCTAACTTCAATATCTTATTAATTTGTTTTTACATACTTATCCTTTTATTGTTCATACTTGAATATATTGTATTGTCTTCTTTTCTTTTGCTTTGTAATATAAATGACATTCTAAAATTAATATGTTGTTATAATTTATTTTACTTCGTATGTTTACTTCATATTCTGAAATTTTATCTTATATCTATATTTCTAACTTAAGTATTGAATTTATTGTTTGTTTCTATTCAAGTTTAACAAGCCAATATTTAATTTATAACATATATTATATTTTTATATTTTACACTTAATATTGATAAGTAGTTTTCTTTATCATAAACATTTTATTTATAATTCAATTCAACTGAAAATCTTCATTTTGAGTTTCAAATCCAAATTCAAAAATAAATAAGTATACATTTCTTATTAAATTCGAAAATTTTAAACAAATCCATAATATAATCCAAAATTTAAATTAAATTACAAAATTAAATTCGTCGTTAAAACTGGGATCATTACAGTAGTGATTAAATTATATTTCATAAGTAGGGGATGTATATGATAAATATTTCTTGAAAATTGAATAAGTTTTATAATATTTTCAAATTTACCACATATTCCATGATCATTTCTATTACTATCATCCTTCTTGCTATCTATACGTCAAAATTTAATATATTGTGTAGAAGTTGATATTTTGATAAATAAGGAATTACATTTAGTGCAATTTATATAATTCTATCCCCAAATATTCACTCCGATTTCTAACCTCATTTAAAATTCCTAGCGGTTATGCACGGTTAGAAAGTGCTTGACATTTATTAATCAGTTTATTCTTCAATTTTCTATGCTCGTTTTTTCTTGTATATTTATTGTTTGTTGTAGGATTATCTTACATTTCTTTTTTATATATTTATGCATGCAGATGGCATAGGAATACATATACATGTATTGATTGTTATGAAATATTTGGCTTAAACTGTTTTAGTTATTTTGGCATACTAAATTTCAAATCCCACTATTCCATTATCATGTAACTTGTACAATTTGACAGTCAGGTGCATTTTTTACTCTTTGTTTTTCTTTAACAAACTGATTTACCAAGATGTAATATTCTCTACCTAATTGAATTTCAAGTAGTCATTCTCTACATTCGGGGAGTATGTGTACGTAAAATGTACTTTCCACAGCATTCGTGGAGTAAGTCAGATGAAGTTGTTGGGCTAGGGTTTAAGTTTAAGATTTTGACATATGGTGACACACATAAACATTATTCTCCTGCAACAACTAACTTCTAAATTAATAGGAATAGATAGAGCAAGTGACAGCGGTGAAAGAAGGAAAGTAAAAGGGGTTTTGCACAAAAGGTCCCAATTTTGATGTTGTTACAAGAAAAATCCTTGTAGCAAAGAGTATGTAAATTAAGCTCTTATTTTTTCTAAATCAGAAAGTGCAAACTATCTTGCGTTTTTCTGATAGGAAGTGTAAGTTAACCAGCGATTTTGAAAATTTCAAAAATATCAGAATTTTCAAAAAAAAATTCAAAATTAGAAAGCGCCAACTATTCCCGGTAGAAAGCGCTTTTAAAAAATTCATCATAAAAGCACAAGTTACCTCGCATTTATTGTCAGAAAAATGCAAGACACCTTGCGTTTTCTAATTTTTTTAAATAGAAACTAAATTTGTATATTCATAAATGTGGACCTGTCTCACTATTCTTGGAAATAAAATGGCAAAATGGCAGAGATGGTTATCATAGACTGTTATAGAGTTACAGGGACAAGTGGATACAATATTTTATCCTGACATAATACGCGTTTTATAAATATCTTTTGGAGTGCAGGTCTTAGTGCATAATTGTACCCCAGAGTGAATGAGCTTTTGGGTTAATTGAACATTTTGTATGTGTCATTTATAAGCAAGTTAATGGACACCTACTATAATGTTTTCTTGGCACACTCTAACTGAACTGTATTCCTACTTCAATTTATATCTCAAGTAATATATTCCATTTTCTTGTATATATTTCTGTAAAATTTTATCTTCTGAAATCAAGTGAAAACTAGGGTACATTTACTGCTCTTCAAACCACTATTCGGATGGAAAATTCTACTTATACATCAGCATACCAACCATATACATTACATCTGCTAACCATCATCTTTGTACTTTTGACTAGTATTTTCCCTGCAGATGGATTTATCTGTAGAGCATAACTGAAACAGTAGCTTCTCATTTATAACAAATTTTTTGCATCATCTACAGGATTATTGAAGCGGATATGATTTGATTGTATCCTACTCTTTTTCTTTTGGCAAATCTTACTGTATGCATGATAAACATGGGAACAGATATCCTCTTTTCAGCTTTCATCATTTTGACTAGTGAAAAAGAAAGTGAAATATTTTGACTAACATACTAAAACCTTAACAGGCGACGAATCAGCTACATGAGCAGCTGCAAGTGCAGATTTAAGCTCAATCTCAAATGCAATCTCATATGCTAAGATGGCTCGCATATATAATAGTGGCATTTGTTGTTAAACATTCGGATTTCCATCCACTACATTAAGATAGTAGTTGATTTTACATTCATTGTTTTCATTTTTGAAAGTTATTGCCATAATTGAGACTATTTTTCGGTATTCATGTTAAATTTGATGAATTTAGACTATGTTGTTGAACCTGATTTCGTATGTGATATATTTGATCATGTTTTGGCTTATTGCTATTATGTTAAGCATGATCTGGTATTTTATTACTTCAGATGTGTATATTTAAAGTTATGATATGGTAACATAAAGCATACCTTTTATGAAATATGCGTGTTCGTGGTAGATTTGTCGATACAGTGGCATAAAGAAGGATTGAATTTGGCAATAAAAAATACATCTGATTTGCCGATGAATTTGTTGATGGTAGAGAGAGTAGAGAAAAGACATTGGTAGATTTGTTGGTAAAACATGTGATGAAAAACCAATTCGATGGTAGTTTGTCATTAAATTCTAGGAAATATACCGATGCTTTTCTTACCATAAGAGAAAAAATTATTCTTAAATCTTCAGTAAAGCTTGATAATTTCTTAGCTAAAACACCGAGAAATAACGTCGATAAATTAAAAATGCTCTATTTATCCATGTTTTATTTTTGTTGGTAATGTCGTTGGTAGTTCTTTTTCTCGATGAAACGCTGATGTTTTTGAACGTTGAAAAAATACCATTTTTCTTGTAGTGAATAAAAGAACTTAAAATTAATAAAAGAATTTTTTTTCCTTTTTTGAAATTAACCTTTTTAACATGCTATCATTGCACATGATCCAATAGTAGTATGCGAGCTTTAAATATGTTTGTATGAAAAATTAGCCAACGCTAAGGGGAATGTTTAAGGAAAAGTGATAATGGATGAGTTTTTAGGGAAGGGTGTTTAAATTGAGGAGAAAGTTACCTTAATTAATGATCGTTTTTGTGGACTTTGTTCTAATCCTTACCTAGCTCATCGAAATGGTCTTATGTTAGGTATGCACTCATGGAAGACTCAAACTTATTTGAGCCTTAGGTTAATTCACAAAGTTTGAATATTATAAATTAATTTAAAACTTTTAAATTAAATAATCGCATAATTTTATAAATAAATAAAATGCAAATTTAAAATTATTTTAAATTAAAAATGTAATTAATTAATTTTATATAGGTTCTAAAATATAAATTTAAACTTACTTAAATATAACAAATAATATAAATGGAATATTTATAAATTAATTAAAATTTTAATTAATAAAAGGAAATACGCATATATAAGTAATTAAATTATAAAAGTTATAATTATAAGTATATGTATATGTATAAATAAACGGAAGGTAAATAACTAGATATAAAAGATATATGATATCATGAGTTATTATTTATATACTTATCTTCCTTGAATAGTCAATTATACTCTATAAAATTATTCTTAAATCATGAATTTAATAATAATAATGCTCTCCAGAATTTATAAAATAAATAGAGTATCTTACCTATTTATTTTTGTTGAGCAACCTTAAGGCATATAACATATAAGGTGATGATTACATTTTTTGTAGATTTGCAGGAATGTTTTTATAATTTTATTAAGCAACCTCAAGAGTCACCTAAACTCCTCTTAGGATTTCATGAAATGTTTGGGTCTAGACACTTCATGTTTTATTGAGAAAATCAAGGTCATAAAGATGATTAAAAACATAGTTAAAAGTAGGGTATACTTAAAAGTAGGGTATGAGTCATATACAAGATATAACTAGTAAAGAGTAACTTATCGTTTATGGGGACTATGATTTGTTAAGCAACCACAAGTTTGTAGCAACACTATAACAGATCCTAATACCCATCGGAGTAATTTATGAAATTTCCATATCCTTTTTGGGTTTTTAAGTGATCTAAAATTCAGTGGAAGCCTTATTAGATAAATATAATAAACCAATCTAAGTTGTATAAACATATACAATTGTATCTAATTTACTTTAATGAATTTGCACAGACAAATAGCTAGCATGAAGCAATTCTTCGAAAAGATCACATTAACGGGAAGTAACTAAAAGATTGGCTAAAAATTGCATTGACTTATGAAAAGCTATGGTACGTTATTGCAGATGAATCTATACCTAAACCTACTAAGGACTCCATACTTGATGAGGTTAAGTCTTACGAAAATTGGTAAATGGACTGCGAACTATCTCATTACATGTTCTTCACCATGAGAATCGATCTCCAACGATAGCACGAGAAAATGAATGTTCATGAAATATTCGCTCACCTGCATAATTTATACAGTGAGCAGTATCTACCGCGAGGTATAAGTTTTTGTGGAAATTATTTCACACGAGAATGAGCAAGGGTTCACCAGTCCAAGATTTTGTACTAAATATGATTAGGTAGATTGAGTGCTTAGCTTAGCTAGACACTACTCTGAGCTACATACTAATTTGATTCTGGTTTCACTTACTCCATAATTCAACCCATGCATATTGAATTCAATATGAATCCGCTGAAGTTTACTGTCCTTGTGCTATTTAATATGTTAAGGATCAGTAAGAGTACTTTCATGAAAGAGCCTAGTACAATGCTTGTAGTCAAGAGTGGCTATTCATCAAAAGTGGAAAGAAGAGAAAGCGCAAGTCAGAGGGAGACAAGAGTAAGGGAAAGGTTCAGGAGAAAGGTGATTGTCACTTTTGCTCGAAGAAAGAACACTAAAAAGGACCCGTCCAAAGTACTCTCATTATGACCGACTATAGATCAGACCATTTATGGGTCAGTAATTCTCAAAGTTGTTAGCTAATTAATCGTATTAAATTATACTTGAATATATATATATATATATATATATATATCGGTATCGTACGTCGATGCATACATACATATATAACTTTTATATACACACATGTAAAATAATAAATAAATAACACTATCTAATACCCTAAGTCACACAATATATAAGATAATCAATAAATAACAATATTAAGGTTTTAAACAATACCACGTACTCCTTAAGACAATCTTTGTCTTGTATTGAAACCCAATATCTTCTGTCTCACAGGTTTAGATGACCCACCATCTAATACAATGATAGTTCTTTTTTGAAGGTGGATTTCGCTCATATTTTGTGGAATCTTTCAATGTTTTGATCATATCCATGCTATTATTCTTTGCAATAGTACGGATATGATCAAAAATTAGTAGAACCTTCAAGTGTTGGCTTGAAGGAAAATGCCCTTGTTTGGAGAAAAGCTGTAACGACTCGGATTTTTCGTTGTTCGATTTTGAATATTTAAATTGTTTAAATATAGGATTTTGGATTAGAATTTAGTTAGTAGGATTTTAAAACTGAAAATTTAAGCAATTTCGGAATTTTCGAAATCATCGATTTAATCGACGTGTTAAAAAAGCGATCCGAGGCACAGTCTCGGAATTTGACGGAACTAGTTCCATTGGATCCATAATATTGTATTATTATCGGATTTCAAATTTCGTAGTATTTGGAGTTATCGTCTGATCGTACGGGATAGAAACACGCTGAAATTACTATCCAAATTTAGTATAATAATTGGATCCAAAAAGTTATCTTCTCCATACGATTAAATATAACTCAAAACATTTTCCATTGCGTTGGGAATATGGGTATAACATAATGGACGACTAACGACATGTTTTGATAGGGATTCAGGATTTTAAAATGCCATTAACGAGATATTTTGGAAATTTTATAATATAATAAATTGGAAGGTCAAAACCGGTCAAAAACATTTTAACCGTGCTCGAGGAGCTTTGCTCAGTTAAATCATATAGGCCTCTCTTCTTCTTCCTTCATAAATAACTCATTCAAGCCTTCAAAAAAAGAATCGACAGAACAAAATGAATTTGATTTCGTTTATAAGAAAAGAAAAAAAAGAAGGGATCGTACGAATTGCGATGGCGATAGAGGGAGCAAACCGTGCACGATCAGGAGGGAGAGGCGATCGTATACGATCGAAGTGATTCCATGAAGCGACTAGGTCGCGATTGTTTCTAGGCCTCGCGGCTTGATTCCAGGGGGAAGAGCGATGCTTGTAGCATGAGGAAAGGAGCGTGTGAGGTTGCGGTTGCGTTTGGAGGGGTCTGACACATGTACGGTGGAGGTGGAGCTTCATGTCGCGTTCGAGAAGAAGCACGCACTCCCGTATCAATGGGTCGGGAAGATGATGCTCAGAAGGAGGAAGACTACAACGGTATCGATTCGAGTTTTCGTGCATCGGAGGTGGGTTGTTCGAGCAGGTGAAGCTTGGTGTCTGGAGCACGTGAGCGTGATGGAAGAAGAAGCAACGACCTTGATTTCTCAGCTTGTTTTGCTTTTGAGGGTAATTAACTATGATGATTTAATTAATTCAAATAGTTATATTATTGAAGTCAAATTCTTATTAGTTTAATTTCTTGTTACACGAGGTCTAAAATGAATGTAAAAAGTCAAGTTTGGTTCGTATCGGGAGTAAATTTGAAACTAGAACGAATTGCAAAAAAAATCAATGTGAGATAAATTTTCACTCATTTGGATTATCAGATTAATTTGAAAAATAGTTAGAATTAATTATTGAACGCCTGGTTGATTTAATAATTATCTGATGAATGATATTATATATATATATATATATAATATATATATTAGTACTTGGAGTGATATTCCTGCACATTATAGCGGATGAGACCCTATGCGCCCCACATAATAGCGGATGACCCTGTATACCGCGATATCCCCCTCGAAGTGGGATTGTTATTTTTATTGTTGACCAATATCTATGGATGTTGGAAAACAGGTTGGAGGGATCCAATTGGATTCCTAAAGAATGTTGATTTATTTTCATATATATATATATATATATATATAATATATATATATGATGTGTTAGAATAATCTGTTATAGATTATTGTTGTGATTGAATAATTGGATGCTACGGTAGCACCGGCCTTAATTTTAGTATTCTAAAATACTATAAATATTATTTTGAAAATTGAGGGATTTAAAGGAAATTTTGAATATAAAATATTTATATCGAGAATTAGACTTTTCCAAAAGAAGTTGATTTGGAGAGAAAATATAATTTGATTTTGAGTTGTACTCAACTATTCAAGAAAAAATATACTATAATAGAGATTTTGAAAATAATTTAGATAGGGGATTTTGAATAACGAACTTTAAATTGATACTCTGGAAAAATATAGACAGGGGTTGAAATTGATGTTTAAAATGGATTTGAAAAATAAGGGGAATATTTTAAGAAATGGGTTGATAAATGAAGTTTTACAAATGAATTGGTTTTATAACTAAGTGAAACTCAAAGGAGTTATAAATTTATAAACGATGTTTATAAATAAGGAAAATGAGGGCCAATTGATAAATTAGAAATATAGATTTACGATGAGAATTTATTTCGAGTTATGGAAAACGTTTGGGAAAGAAATAATGGAATCTACTTTTGAATATGAGATTGGTGGTAAAATTGAGATGTAATCGATGTGATACAAATCGAGAGGAATTTACAAATTGAAATTGAAAATATTGGATTTCTAAATTAGATTTTTGTCGAGGAATTAAAAATTGTTTTAAATGGGATTTTAATTGCTATACTTTATAACTTAAACTACTATTTGGATTTAGAATATTCCAGAAGGTTAGTTATTCTAATATTTAATATATATTGAAATAAAATTCTAAATTTATTAATCGGCTTTGTAAATTAATCAGTTATTTAAAAATGGTTGAAAAAGAGTTATCGATGTTATTTGAAAGGTTTGATATTTTAAATTTACTTAAACAAATTTTAAAAATAAACTGTTATCCTTTAAATACTTATTTTGTATATGCGGTTTTAAAAAGATTGAAATTTATTTATAAAGCCTCTCGAGATTGCGAACGAAGTTATTTAGTGGATAGGATTTTATAAAGGGAAAATGTTATAATAAAATTCTTGGAGCTTAAGGGAGGTTCTGAAATATTAGGGATAAGAAATTCGGGTGGAATCTGAAGCCATAAAAAAGATATAAACGGATAGAAGAGATTATAAGTAGATATAATCAATTTTGAAAAGGAAAAAGGAATTAATGAAAATTCCGAAGACTTATGAGATAAGTCGCGAAACATTCTATTAAGTATTGATTTTTGGGAAAAATAAGACTTATAATATTTTCGTAAGTATAGAAAATGGAAATTTGGGAATATTTCTAAGTGTTGAGATGTTTGGAAGTATCCTGTTACGGATTTGAGTATTTGAAAAATTGTTTTCAAATGTTGGAAGGGATTGATATATATTTTAAAGATATTTTGAAAATAAATATTTTAGGAAAATTTGTAATAAGGCATAGTGACTGCTTATGGATGTTTTATTGATAGTGAAATAATTGCCCATCAATATTGGCCAATCTTGTTAATCATTTCGAAATGACTGAGATCATATTTAATTATCTGAAAACTACTTCGATCTGGTTTGAACGTAACGAATGAATACCGTAAGGATGATGAAGACAGTGATTCGGTTTGCCCAGACTCAAGGAAACTTGTATGGAGAATGCTATAGAACATCGTCATTGGAGGACGATGAGCATTCTAAGTAAGAATTGTTTCTTGAAAGGTAATGCTTAGCCTCATCAACTGGGAATGACTAAAACAGGGAAGATGCAGCAAGGCTAAGTGGGTCTCGTCCAATTAGGGTATGTTATCACTATTCTAGATGTCCTCGGAAACCTATATATTATGGATATGATTGTGAATAAAAGAAGTAGCGCTCGGTGATAAGGGTGGGAACGCCCGAGGTGATAACATATTCGGTCTGTCCAGGTTAGGTGTAGGCCGGTCTTGTGTAGCAGGGTACCCCGGCGATGGTCTTCAGTACATTGTTCTAGAGGTGTATTGTGATGAGCAGTACCCCAGTGGCCCAGTCATTCGTATGGAATCCGTTCTCCAATAAATGCTGTATGGTTTTGATTGTGCCCAGCTATGCTGAAACGTGAGATGCAAGCATTTCAGCTATTTTCTATTTACTTTCTATAGACACTATTATAATATCATATGATTTTGATAAAAATTATTTTGGTTATCGTAAGGTAAAAACCCGTCGTGTTTATATATGACATGGTCTTACGAGATACCTTTGTTTTTAAAGGATTTTGGGGAAAATTTAATAATTCAAATTGAGTGTGTTTTCTCCCGTTGGTTTTCCAGACCTACTCGGATGTTATTTTATTATAATGCTCGGGTTAGACCGAGTATTACAGATTCAAGATTGGATGCTATGGAGCTCAGCAGACGAGCTGGATGACAAGACGTATTTTCGTACTTGATTTGTATTTCTGCTATGTGAGGACAAGCTATTAAGCTCTCCAGATTGATTTATTGATTATTGTACTCTGATGATTGTAAGTATATAAACAGTTACAGATTCTTTCGTGTAAAAGTCTGATTATCATCTATTATATTTTGTTCCGTTGCGATTGTAAGATTCTGTGTTGTTTATTTTCTTCTACCTTTTCTTCTTCACCCCTAAAGATTCGTATCTCCATTCAATTTGAGTTGAACTAGTGTGAATTATGACCGACTCAAAAGATTACGAAGATACATGCCTTTACACTTGGTATCAGAGCTGAAGGTTAAGCGAGAACCTTGGCTCTAGCGGAGATTGCTCATTAGAGATAGAGCCAGTAGTACTCTAGAATGAGTTGAGTGTAACAATAGATATGAGCGTGTATTTATTAGTGAATATAAGGCGGTTTTATATTGTGTTAACTTATTGGTTGAGTGGTATATAAATTCTGGTCGAATAGTGGGACGCCACTAAATCGATAGGAGTTTCTAAATACTCAAACACGATAAACTAACACAATATTGTTTTGAAAGGGGTAAATGAAGTAATTTTACCCAAAATAATATTTTGATATAAAAGAGAATAATTTTTTGAAAATTGTCATAGTGATGTGTTTATTCTTCTTATATAATCAAAATAAGATTATAAAATTGGAAATGGTTTATATAACAAACGAAATTTTGTATAAGTGTGAATTATACAAATGGATTATAAATGGGTTTAAACCAGAATATGGAAAATTTAAATCTCGGAGATTTTTGGAAGTATTTTCCAAAGTATTTTGAAATAAATAATAGTAATATAATTTTGGAGATACTTTTGAATAGAATATTGTTTTAAATGGATTTTGGAAGTGATGAAGCACTGAACTCACTTCAGTCGTTGAAAAATAACTCTGGTGGTGACGGCTAGATCATTAGTGTTCATTTCCAAGTTTCTAAATGACGAATTGCTACCGGAGTAAATGAATATGGTGATTTTTGGTGAAAACAAGTGTTGTTTTGAAAATTTCGAGGAAATTGTTTTCGATAAAATCAGGGTAATTTTGAAATTTGAAGAGAGTGTGTGTGTGTATTTGATTTCAAAGTGATTTGAAATATATGTTGGGTGTTTAAAGGGGGGATGAATTAAATAAGAAGGGAAAGTATGGAAATTGAGTTTTGAGAAATAAATTTTAACTTAAGTAAGTTAAAATAGAATTATGTGAATTGAATTTAACTTAAGGAAAGTTAAATAAATTTATTTAGAATTGAGATAATAATTGCTATATGAATATGAGTAAGAAAGTGGAAAAAATTGAAATTTGAACTGAATTCTTACTTGATTAAATTGAACGAATTAAAAATCAAATTTGCTTAGGGTAGAATTTAAATTAAGTATGGTTTGGAATGATGGTAAAGAGAATTGAAATTTAAATAAAAAGTGAATCGAATTTGAGTTATATGAAATTGAATTGAAAATTTGTAAATTTGTATTATAAAGTGACTATATAACTATCAGTTATAAAATTCGAATTTGATTAGAAATAATATCGGATTGAAGTAAATATCAATTTTGAGCGGTAAAATAATTATATAACCATAAGTGATAAAATTTTGAATGAAATAAAATTCAAGTGAAGAATTGGACTTGTTAATAAATAAATTGGAATAACCTATAAAGATTGAAATTTATTGAATTAAAATATACGTAGGTTATAAATAAATGTATAATTTCGAGGTAAAAATAAAATGTGAATGTATTCTAGTGTAGAACAGATATGGAAATATGAGAAATAAGTTGTGTAGCTTATAAAATTAAAAATGGAACGATAGAACCAAAATAAAAATGATTTGATATTTTTGGTGGAGGAATTAAGATCCAAACTTGAATTATAAAATGGAATTTGAACTCAAGAAAAATTAGAAGAAGTGATTTTTGAGATAAAAATTAGATATTGAGTTATAAATTTGAGGTGAACTACTTAGATAATTAATTAGTTTAATGAATGTAAAGAAAGAATTTAACTTGGTTAAGTTAAAATAGGATTGTGGAATAAAAATGGATATTGAAAATAGAACTTGGGTTTTAAATAAAAAATTCGGCTTAGATGGTAAGCAAATTAATTATAATTGGAAATATTGTCGAATAAAATAGAATTGAATTGAAATAGAAATGGCTTGGGTTATAAATAAATTTCAAT
Source organism: Allium cepa (assembly GCA_030765085.1). Lineage (NCBI taxonomy): Eukaryota > Viridiplantae > Streptophyta > Magnoliopsida > Asparagales > Amaryllidaceae > Allium > Allium cepa. The sequence continues at coordinate 863,216,935 of CM060943.1, read as the reverse complement.
CTAAGTGAAAATAAATTGAATATGGCTGTGGGAGTTGTTTAAATAAATTCGAGCTTGGAATTAAAATTGAAGTGAATAAAATGAATGAGCAAATTAATAAATTAGCAAATGAAATGGAAGTTGGTTGAAAAGAAATAAACTTAAGTTATAAGGCGGTAACAAAATAAAATAACAGATTAACTTAAGTTAATATTTGAATAGAAGCTTGGCTCGAACAAATTGTCAAAAGATTATTTAATGAAGTGGCATGGAATGATTCCGAGTTTAATAACATGGATTTGAATGTAACAAATGTGGTTAGCGAGATGTAAGATAATTGACTGAGAACTAAATTTGAAATGGAATAAAATTAAATATAAATTGATTGGAATCAATTTAAAATAGTTATAAATTGAAATGATTATTCTGTTAAATGAATATCGTCGAATTTGCATAGAAAAATTTGAAGTTTGGCGTAAAGGAAAGTAAATAAAATTTTATAAATAAATAGAATGTGAATAAATTTATTTTTAATCAATTTGGAATGGATATGGGTTAGTTTGATATAAATATGAATTGAATGCAAGAAAATTTGACAGTAAATCATTTGAATCGGGTAAAATGATATGTGGATCGATTGGAAGTAATTAAACTAGTATTGGAGCCTCATAATTGCTTATAAATATATGTTAGTAGACATTGTTATGAAATCTATGTGTTTTAACCATTTAAATGAATGAAATGTTACTGAATTTCATGTTTCTGGTGCTTACGTGTTAAATTGATACAGATACAAGGGGACTATTTGGCTAGATTTAGGTTGCGAAATTGCTTTTGAAGTAAATGCTTGCTAAATAATGCTTAAAAAAGGTACGTTTTCGGATTATATATATATATATATATATATATATATATATATTGTGTTCCGACCGTGTGGGTTGATGTACATATATTTATCTTCTTGTCATATTGCGAAAGGTCCTACATACAAAGAAGACTCTGCCAAAAAATTTCGAAAATTTAGGGTGTTAGAAATTTTTATGTTAACGACAATTTGATTTCGATTTGTAATTGAAATAAAGGGTTTTGGAATGAGAATTGAAAACTAATTGTTTTGGTGAAGACCAAGAGATTTGAAAACTGAATATCGACTTTTCACTAAATGGGTTTTGAAAAAGTTAATGGGTTTGGAGCATTTTCATGCCTTAGCAATTTCGAGGACGAAATTATTTTAAGGGGGAAGAATGTAACGATCCGGATTTTTCGTTGTTCGAATATTTAAATGGTTTAAATATTGTATTTGGGATTAGAATTTAGTTAGTAGGATTTTAAAACTGAAAATTTAAGCGATTTCTGAATTTTCGAAATCATCGATTTAATCAACGCGTTAAAAAAGCGATCCGGGGCACAGTCTCAAAATTTGACGAAACCAGTTCCATTAGATCCATAATATTGTATTATTACCGGATTTCAAATGTCGTAGCATTTGGAGTTGTCGTTTGATCGTACGGGATTGAAACACGCTTAAATTAATACCGAAATCTAATATAATAATTGGGTCTAAAAAGCTATCTCTCCATATGATCGAACTAGGACCGAAACCTTTTCCATTGTGTTCGTAATAGGGGTATAACATTATAAACGACTAGAGGCACACCTCGATAGGGATTCGGGATTTTTAAATGCCATTAATGAGATATTTTGGAAATTTTACAATATAATATATCGGAAGGTCAAAACCGATCAAAAATATTTCAACCGTGCTCGAGAAGCTTTGCTCGGTTAAATCGTGCAGGCCTCTCTTCTTCTTCCTTCAGAAGCAACCCGTTCGAGCCTTTTAAAAAAATCGACAGAATGAAATGAATCGACTTCGTTTATAGAAAAAAAGAAGAAGGTGAAAGTCTGTATGACTGGATCGTGTAGTGTTTATATATGCAAGTATAAGTGACTAACTATATAATGTATCTAGTATAAACTTGATAAATGATAATAGCAAAGTAAATGGAAATAATCACACCAAGATCTTACACTGATTCGGACCTCCCGTCCTACGTCCAGTGCTGAAGCTCCTCTTCGGAATTCAACTATCAAACACCCTCACTTCGCCCGGAGGAATAGGCTTGGTTACAAAAAGCTTGTTCTTGTCAAGTGTGTGTTCTATAACACAGATATTGACTATTAAGTATAAATGCTTCCAGTCTATATATCTAGAGAATATTGATTAAAGAGTTCTGAATATATGGAAGATTAAAATATAGGTATTCAATTGCTAGAGATCAAGTATAAATCAGAGAATAAGAGTAAAGAGCATAAGTAAGTAAGGTGAGGTCTTCTCTTTGATTCTTGATGCTATTTATAGCGGTAGAGAGATTCCTTGAGTGGTTGTATCCATTAACAAGTGTTGTATGGTTGCTCCGGATGGTGATGAAGAGTTGCAGTGAAGAAGAGCGAAAGTGTCTTTCCATTTGTGACAATTATTCTTTGAATATTTACATCCGAGTTCAAAATCTTACGTCTGGAAAATGTTTCAGACGTCTAGCTCTTATATATTTTTTGTATATGGTTGTTTTTCAGACGTCTGAGTACATTAATCAGACGTCTGATTCTGTCTAATTTGTGAACCAGAGGATTCAATCAGACGTTTGGCTAGTGCACTCAGACATCTGAACTTGTGCATGTTGCTTTCCTTGTGTCTGCGTCATTGCTCTTCTGATTCTATCGACTTGTAGCCTCTTGATACTTCTTTTGAGTCTTGTTCTTGTCTCTTTGGTGATGTTACTTTAACAATTACCTGTAAATAGAGATATTATGCATATTCTATTTCCATTGTATAGTTGTTATCATCGAAATCATAGAATTGATTACCTAACAATCTCCCCCTTTTTGACGATGACAACTATTCAATGTGCTTATATATAGATTATAAATCTCCCCCTAAATATGTGCTTATTTTCAATGTTTTATGATTATACTTATATTTCTCCCCCTTTGGCATTATCAAAAAGAATTATAAAATTGAAGCCAATCGTCAAACAAAAAGTAAATTTGAATAATAAGTCGAAATTTGATTACATACATTGATTTTGTCATTTGTACAAAAAGTTGATAAAAAAATCTATGATTCCCAAAATCTATGATTCCTTTGGAGAAGCTTTATTTTGATCATCTTCCTTTGGTTCCTCTTTTTCAGAAGTGCTTGCCTTTGTAGGAGATGTCAAAGCTTTCTTGAGAGGTTCATCCTTAGAGAGATTGGAATGTTTTACGGGAGGAGAAGGTACTGGGGTTGGCCAATCTTCAGAAGGTGGTGTTGGACCGCGAACCCGTTGTAGTACTTCTTTAAGAACCGACAAGATAGTTGAAAGGGATTCTTCAACTGTGGCTAGGCATGTAGTAAATGATGTTTCGAAGTTGTTAATTCGCTTAGCCAAAAGTTTTTGATTTTGAGATAGTATATGTTGGTTTCGAAGGGTGAGATCTCGAACACTTTCATTTGGATTTGTATCCGTTCGAGTCTGCATAATTTCATCTTGTCTCGGATAATCAAATGGTGCAGGAGGAGGTGGAGTTGCTTCTTGATGTTGTTCCTCCTCTTGGGATGGTTCAACGTGTGGTTGAGGAGGAGGCTCGACTTGTCTGGATTGACGATTGTGCGTCTAATTTTCAAAGGATATGAATTCTGGGGGAATTTCGGGTAGGTGCATCAGAGAGAAGAATTTGGTGGAGGTAGGATGGAATGTTATATGCACGAAGAAGTCTCAAAATATAAGTTGGGTAAATAATTGATGGCCTTGATCGAGTCCAAAATCGGTTTAGCTCGTCGAAGATGAATTTGGTCCAATTCACCCTTGTTCCACTAAATAGAGCATATAATGCTTTGTGCTCTGATTCGGTTATTTGTTCGTGACTTCCCATACGCGGAACAGTTGTATTGATGATCATTCGAGTTAGGAGTCGAGCTTTTGGACGTAGATATTTGAAGGCAAATTTTGGCATTTCGTCCTCCTAAATTTGATGAGTAATACTGTTCCGTGGCTTGAAGCGCATATCGGGAATGTTGTATAAATCTTCCTTGTGTCAGAGCATCCTAAGGTTCTATCTATTATGCCCGGAGTTAATCTAATTGTGTTGCCATACACGCTAGACTAGAGGCAGTTATCCTCATCTTCAGTATTCCACACTGAAGTACTATCTAAATTCGCATAGAATAGAAATATCGCTAATTGTTCTATTTGGATGTCATTAGAAGTGAATGAAATTAAGGTATCCAGCCCGACATTTTCACATAGTTCATCCAAATCATACGTAGGAAATTTAAGGAGATTATAGAATGGACCTATGTGGAGTTTTTTCTTTTGGATATCTTCGTACCTTTTGATGGAATGTGGCGCTCTATTCATCCACCTTTCGATCTGATCATCGAAGCATACTTGAGGATTTGAAAATGAGGTCGGTTGGTCTTGTTTTCGTTTTGATATTTTGGGATTTTTTGTTCTAGGAGGCATTGCGATTTTATCTTTGCGTAAAAAGACGAATTGTTGAAGAGAAAAATCACCAATGGTGAAATCACAGATGAAAATTTTGAGATGAAAGTGAAAAAAGACGTTATCTGGGTTATTTTAAAGGGTCGATTGGATTTTAGATGTATGGATTGGAAATCAGACGTCTGGTTTGCCCTAAATTGAGTACAGCATATAAATTCAGACGTCTGATTTTTGGGTTAGACGTCTGTTTGGATCGAATTTGTAAAATTGGATAGGCAAAGAGATTTATCAGATGTCTGGGGATAAAAAACAGACGTCTAGATTAGGTTATTTTTGAAAAACTTCGTGGCAGAGAACTAAGTCAGACGTTTGGATTGAGTATCAGACGTCTAAAATTCTCTGATTTATATTTAGAGGAGATAGAGCAAATTTTCAGACGTCTGGGGGGTATATCAGACGTCTGACATATGCACAATGCTTAAATTTTAGACGTATATCATTGTGTCAGACGTCTGAAGTCCATAACCAGACGTCTGAAAAAAGCAGTTTGTCTAAAAATAGCCTAAACTTGATGGTTTTGCTTATTTCTCGAATTTTTATAACAAATCAAAAAATAATATTATTTTTGTGAAATAACAAATAAACATAGATACATACAATAACAAATATAATTTATTTAGAAGGCGGTGGAGTTTTACGATCTCCTGACTCGTTATCCCTCTATGGTTTAAGTGGAGACTATATATTTCCACGTTCGTGGGTTCTCGGAGAGCCAGAATATCGTCTTGGTGAAGGGCCCGAAGGAGTACGATACGAAGACGAGGGATCCAAAGAACTACAAGGTTTTGGTAGTGGTTCATGGACATCTTTCTTCCATGACGAACAAAACTTCATCGCCACTTGCTCCAAAAAGCTTAGTCGTCGCGTTGTTTTTGTTCAACTGGGAATGACTAAAACAGGGAAGATGCAGCAAGGCTATGTGGGTCGCACCCAATTAGGGTATGTTATCACTTTTCTAGATGTGCTCCGAAATCTGTATATTATGGATATGGTTGTGCATGAAAGAAGGAACGCTCGGTGGTATGGGTGGAAACACCCTGGGTGATAACATATTCGGTCTACCTAGGTTAGGTGTAGGCCGATCTTGTGTAGCAGGGTACCCCGGCGATGGTCTTCAGTACATTGTTCTAGAGGTGTATTGTGATGAGCAGTACCCCAGTGGCCCAGTCATTCGTATGGAATCCGTTCTCCAATAAACGCTGTATGGTTTTGATTGTGCCCAGCTATGCTGAAACGTGAGATGCAAGCATTTCAGCTATTTTCTATTTACTTTCTATAGACACTATTATAATATCATATGATTTTGATAAAAATTGTTTTGGTTATCGTAAGGTAAAAACTCATCGTGTTTACGTTTGACGTGGCCTTACAAGATACTTTATTTTCAAAGGGATTTGGAGAAAGGTTAATAATTCAAATTGAGTGTATTTTCTCACGCTGGTTTTCCAGACTGACTTGGGTGTTATTTTATTATAATGCTCGGGTCAGACCGAGTATTACAGATTCAGGATTAGATGCTATGGAGCTCAGGAGACGAGCTGGATGACAAGATATATTTCCATACTTGATTTGTATTTCCACTATGTGAGGACAAGTTATTAAACTTCCCAGATTGATGTATTGATTACCGTACTCTGATGATTGTAAGTATATAAATAGCTAGAAATCTTTTGTGTAAAAATTTGATTATTATATATTTATTTTGTTCCGCTGCGATTGTAAGATTCTGTGTTGTTTATTTTCTTCTACCTTTTCTTCTTCACCCCTAAAGATTCGTATCTCCGTTTAATTTGAGTTGAACTGGTGTGAATTATGGCCGACTCAAAGGGTTACGGAGATACGGGCCTTTACAAAAGCTTATGCCGCTTTCATGAATACATACATGCCATTTCTAAAGTGTAATGGAATCGATTCTCTATTTTTACCTCCCAAAAAAATCTAACTTTAATCTTTCAAATAATCCATCTTCCACATTCTACATGTAAATAAAATCAATACCAGAACAGTTATCCCCTTAAACTATCCTACAATCTATTAAGTACATACCTCAGTATAATAGATAATGTTTAGGGTGTAGAACATAAATCAAAAAATAGTTGTTGCACGCCATAACAATAATAGGTATACAATCAATACTGCTAAGGCACATCCTTATATATGTAAAGATTTCCATGGAGATCTCCTCGATCAAGACGACAACCTCCTACACAACAATATGAGATATTATTCCGAGCATCGTAAATCTCTAAATAAAATATACTATAAGGCAAGCCATAGTTGGTCAATGCCGAAACGTTAACTGAATATATCATCTCTTGCTAGGAATATCGATAGCATCTCTAGATTTGGAGTTAATATACCCTATTTAGGCTAGCTGACCCTTCACGGTTATGTACCCTATCTATGATTCTAGTCATTTATCGATGTCGACGCTACGTTCAGCTTCTCTCGCACGAGTCTTTATCACTTGAACAAATCACGAATCCCCAAATGGATTTCATTATCTCGAACAGATCATGAATCGCAACATGGATTCGAGCATCTCGAACAAATCTCGAATCCCCAGATATATTCTCGCATAAGTCCTTCGACAAATGTTAACGATCTCTCCTGAAATACTTCTCAAGATAGACAGTCCAACATGATAGCATCGCTCTAAATCAACAAGAAATGAGGAGACAATGATGCTTCATGTGGAAGAACTGCTTGCCAATGCACTGACTGTAGGTTTGATCTTCTTCCGTGAAAGGTTACTCTCAGGACTAATTTGTATTTGATATAATCATATGTATTATATGCTCATAAACATGTTTATCATCATCATTACACATAAATATATTTCGGCTATTTTTTAAATAAATAAAAAGTTTGAAATTTATTTAACTACATGTATATTTTAAAACATACATATACATATTTAAAAACATATAAATATTTAAATATATCAATCTACGAATTGTGTATGTATGTGTGTGTGTGTATTATACTCATGTTTATTTTCGATAATCGTAAGAAAAAACTTATTTTTTATATTTACACGTTTGTGTGTATGAATATACACACACATATAATTAAAAGAAATTTATTATGTTACATATATATAAAATTATTATTAAAATTTATTTGCTAACGCAAATAAAAATACACTTTATATATACACACCCATATCTTTATATTTAAATATATCATTAAATAATTTTTGGTAGTTAATTAAAAAAATTCATATCTAATGCATTTAAAATTATATACATATCATTTAAATATTTTACCAAGTCAATTATTTGAACTTGAAATTTTTTAACTTATTCAAAATCTTATTTTTTTTCTTTTGGATTGAAAATTAGTTTATTTAGTATTTTTTCAATTGAGTTGTGTTATTTAAAAAATAATAATTATTGGTTTGAATAAGTTAACCTTTTAAAGTATGAATTTTGTATTTATTTATAATCATGACCGAAAACAAATTTTGAATGTGTGTATATACATAATTATATATAATATTTACTTAATAATTTTACAGCAATAAGATTATATATATATATATATAATTTATACATGTATTTTTCACCATGGATTTAAATATATATATATATATATATTTCTTATGTATATTAAAAAATCATTTGTATGAGAAACTTAATGAGTGCAAAGATAGATTAAGGAAAGAGGAATAAAATGTTGGAAGTGGAATTAATAAGCATTAATTTGCATTAATTCGATAATGCCATTATTATATCAATTTACTGCACCATCAAACAAGTAACTGATATAATGTTATACAATTATGAGAATAAACGCGTAGCAAAATTAAGAGCACCAACCATATAACGTTATACCATTATGTTTACAAACTGAAAAAATATGAACATGTTATATGTATAACAGTGATATCACTATATTAACTTTCTAATAAAAAACCTATTAGAGTACTTATAACTAATTTAAATATACATAATTCTTAATCTGTCCAACATAGAAATATTCAAACTTTATAACACTACAGGGATTTGGACCAAAGGTCCCTATTATCAAAGCCCATGCACAAAAAGTTCCTACTCATGAACCCATGTAAATTAGGTCTCTTTTTTGTTATTTTTTTACCTAAATGCCCCTCTTAGAAAATAGGTCCAGCGTTGAAATCAAGGGCAAAAGTAGCATAAATAAGCCAAAAACTAAAATTAGAGACCTAATTTTTATAACTTTTTCGAGAGGGACTTTTCTTCCGTCGTCTTTCAATTATGGAGAGTTCGCAGCCATTCCTTGTAATACAAATATAACATTTTAGAAATATCTACCAAATCCTATAAATTCCACTCACCTTATCCATCCATATTCACATTTCTTTTCACCCCTATTCGTTTTCTACTTATCTCTCCTATCATCTCCATTTAGATTTCTTACCACCATTATTTCCTTTTGGACACGCTTCATTGAGTTGCTCGCCATCGTTAATCTCTGATTTCATAGGTTTAGGTCAGTATAATTATAACATTAAAACCATGCTTCACACCATTGCCTTATCTTGCACTTTTATATTCAATCCTATTATGCAGGAAAAAAAATCATTTGTGTGATTACAACGTCCAACCTTCTGTTTTTTTAAAAGGGTAATTTGCACTTTTAAAATTTGTTTATATTGTTTACTTAAGTGCATTTCACTATGTATTCTCAAAATAATATCATGATTACATGTTATATACGGATATAAAATCAGCTGATCGAGAAAATTTATTCCTTTTCATGTTATATTTTATTTTTAAATATATTTCAATCTTATTTTACCGAAAAAACATTTATGTGATTACAACTTGTACACTTTTGTTTATATTAAAAAGGTAATTTGCACTTTTTTTAATTTGTTTGTATTGTTTATTTAAGTGCATTGCTCTGTTATTCTTAAAATAATATCACGATTACATGTCATTTACGAGTATAAAATCAATAGATCGATGAAAATATATTCTTTTTCCATGTTATTTTTATTTTTAAATATGCACAAAGATTATGCTTCTTATAAAAAATGTTCAAAAATACATGTCAATCGTCATGTTATTATTACTTTACTCAATATATTTAAAGACTAATTAGCATACAACATGGTTTATTAGCCAATTAATAAATACTACACACCCTGATAAGGAAAAGGTCAACTCAAAAAGATGATATATATTCAAAAGCATTTTCAACTAAAGATAGTATATATGTGCAGAAATCAACAAATGACGATAAAAAATTCCCCTCAAAAGATGATTATGGCTGGGATGATTAAATTACTTCTGAAATGGTAAGTGATATATCATTCATTTTTTTTAAATATAATGTAATTAAATTTTATTATCTTATCAGTCTTCTCTTTCTATTTTTGCAGGTAAAATTTATGGAGAAAAATGAATGATGGTGCTTATGGATGGTTATGTATCATATACGTTTTCGCTCTTTAGTAATCAATAACAAAAAAACAAAAATTCAATCTTACAAAAAATTAAATGTTCCAACATAGAAGTGAAATCAAACGATTGCACATAATTCCAGCGCAGAAATATAGCTACATATTTAAGAAAATCATTTCTCTTAAATATGTTGAATACATATAATTTGCAAAAAAAATCAATTTACTCACGAAGCATGTGCTATTGTCATGTGCGAAGCGCATGCCGTAATAGTTTAGTCCTTGAGAAGTTGGTTTTGATGACAGCAACCTTAGAATAAGATTATAAAATATAAATACTAACATTATAGTTTATATATATATATATGCAGGATTTTCTATGCAGATACCAAGAATGAAGACTGTACAGTATAAAGATTCAAGATATCAAGATTCAAGACTCATGATGTAACAACCCGCATATTTTACGATTGTATATTTAAATTATTTAAATATAACATTGTTAGTCGAATTTAAGTCCGAAAAGCTACTTTTTGCAAACACTTGAACTGGAGCTCGAGACTACTTCCATTGAGTTCAAAATGGCGTTTGCGATCTTTTTGAGTATAAACATCGATATGTTTGGAGTTAGCTAGAATTTCGACATTTTCATTTAGGGCTTTGGGTTTAGGTTTCAGCCCATAAACCCCAACTTATCAACCCAACACCATTCCACTCCTCTTCATTCCTTCATAATATTTTCTAACACTTCAAGCTTTTGAAAAATGGGGGAAGAGAAAAGAAATTAGAATTCCTAAGCCCTAATTTCTTTTGCAAATTCAAGTTCTAGCTTCAAATTCAAAGAGAAGAATAGGTAAGCATCCTCTTCTTCTTCTCCATCTCAATCTCTCTTCAATTTCAGAAATTTCCTATAACCTAATTTGGGAAATTATTGCTTCTAGACTTAGATTGGAGTTTCTAGAGTTGAAGTTGAAGGTGGTTGACCTTTCTTTTGTTTTCAAGCTTCTCCTTCATTTTTTTGGGGTTTAAAAATGAGTTTTTGAACTCACATATATGTCTATATCTATCTTTGTTGTTAGGTATGAATTCCTAACACTTATTTATGTTCATTTGCTTTTGATTTGGATTGAATTGGTGAATATTCCAATTTTTGATGTTTTGAGGTCAAATCTTTAAAAAATCCTAGCTTTGATGTTTAAACATGCTTTTGGTGGTGTATCGAAGAACATATAGGGCTGGGTTGCCGATTGACGTAAACCCCAAGCGCCCATCGCTCGTCCGATCGCTATTTGTTAGGATTTTGCTCCACTTGGGGGCTAGGCTGATAATGCTTGAGAAGCAGGTTCAATCGACTGACTTCAGAGTTCAATCGACTGAACCAGGAACCAAAAAATTCCTGATTTCTGTATCAGTCAACTAAACTCTGAGTTCAGTCGACTAAGCCTGGAGACCTTGTGTTTCTAGGCATGTGTCAGTCGACTGAACTTTGAGTTCAATCGACTGAACTTGGAAACAGAGAGTTTTCAGGTATTGAACCAGTCGACTGACTTCAGAGTCCAATCAAATGAATCTGGGAAATTGCATTTTTGCCTAACTTAGGCAGTTTTTGTGTGGATTTCCAATTTTAGTCGTTTCACGTCGATCCGATTTATTGTTATCATTTATTATTGACTTCGATGACTTCTTTTTCGGAATTTTTGAGAATATCCAATTTGATGGATTTGGAATCGAATTCTATGGATTTGATTCACATCTTCGTATGTGATTTTTTGACGATTGATTGTTTTTACAATCATTTTTGTGGTTTGTCACTTTAAAATACAAAGGTTTCTATACTAGCAGTAAATATCAAAACTCTTTCATCAAAACGATTTCAATACTATTTTCAATATCAAACTCGTTTATAAAACCGTTTTCCAACCTATTAGTATATACAAACCTTTACCTCATTTGTACGAGAAATCAAATTAAACGGCTTAGCAAAACAAGTGGTATGAAACGCTTGTGTTTACTTTGTCGGTTAATTCTTGGACTTGTTCGATTGAACTCTTGTGACAACTTTCGAGTGGAAATCTACAATCTGTTCGTAAATATTTAAATTAAGCCAGTGGTTATGGGACATGATGCTAAACTCATATATTTACCAGCTTAGTGTAATTTACACTTATTTTCGAGTGAAAGTCTACAATTTGTTCGTAAATAATTAAGTTAAGCTGTGGTTATGGGACATGAAACCTAACTTATTTATTTACTAGCTTAGTGTAATTTACACTTATTGATCTATGAAGATCCTTTGGTGGAGTTTCGGCTTAATTTCGTTTGGGTAGCGACCCATGGTCTTCGGACCATTTTGTGGAGCTTCGGCTCAAAGGTCTTCGGACCATTTTGGGGAGCTTCGGCTCAAAGATCTTCGGACTGTTTTGTGCAGCTTCGGCTCAAAGGTCTTCAAGTCGTTTTGTGGAGCTTCGGCTCAAAGGTCTTCGGGTCGTTTTGTGGAGTTTCGGCTCAAAGGTCTTCGGACCGTTTTGTGGAGCTTCGTTTCAAAGGTCTTCGGGCCTTTTTGTGGAGCTTCGGCTCAAATTTGATGGTTAGCGACCATGGTATAGCGTTTCGTTTGTGATACACGTGTTGGTGAGTTTTTATGCTCCCGTTTTGTGATAGGCCTCCCCCTTTTGATTTCTGGATTTTCTAATTGATGATTTCTAGAATTTGTGTTTCACTAATTTTGTAATTGACATTGATATATTTGTCAATATTTGTGGTTTGGTGAATAAAATAAAGAATATGACATTCTTTTTAGTGCCTTGAGGTTTCTTGAGATATTGTATGATTTTTTGTTGTTAAATGTATACTTACCATAGTATGGCATTAGTGTTATCATACGTTTTTGTCGTATCTCTTATTCTATCTCATTTTATCTGATATTTATAGCTAGACTGATCCGTTTATTATTTTCTTATTAAATAATACTCGGGTCAGACCGAGATGTTGCAGGTGCTTCTGCTTAACTCTTATCAGGGAACATCATCTGACTTTTGTATAACTACTTTAGATTGGTAGTTTTTGTTGTTATACATTCGAGATAGAGACTCCTTGATGTATACATATTCTTTTGTCTAGCACTTGTATCTATTCTTTTGTGATATTGTGGATTTGTTTGACCACTACTTTGCTGTACACTTCTATGTGTTATATTCATATTTGTTTCCTCCTTTGTGATATGGATATCTATAACTGATTTGTGTTATGCTTATTTTATATTTGTTTTCGAAGATCACATAGCCACTGTGTAGTAGTTTTGAGTTTGTATAGGTATGTCGGATTTTGTTATACTATCTGACATATCGGTGCTCGCACAAAGCAATTACATGGATGGTCGCTCCTCAACAGTCTTATTCTTCGTGCTAGTTGACGACATTACTCCGTAGTGTCCTTGGCTAGCGTGAGTATAGAGGTGAGGCATCACACATAAGTATCAAGACTATCAAGAGTTCAAGATTTCAATATAAGTAATTTAATTAGGAACTTTGTTAATACTCCTAGAAAAGTAATGACATCTTAAAATACATTTTATTCGTGTAATGGAATCCACTTCGAGCCCGTTAAAAGGATGGAACCCTAAGTAGGATGGAACCTATGAAAAATCTAGTGGAACACTGTTTTGTATCCACTAACTTTTTATTCAAATGTTTTACAAAATTATATCTTGTTTTCAAAATGATCTCAAAATCTTCCTTTTAAAAGAAACAAAAACATCTATCTTGGTTTTAAATACTTTTAGCCTCAAAATAATCTTTATTTTCAATATCAAATTATCCTTGGTTTTAAACTATCTTCTAATTATAATATAGTTAAGTTTTAATATTTATACTTAGATTTAAATATAAAATTATAGTAAAATTTTATGTATATCAAAATATTATTCTCTATGCTTATTTATGTATTTTAACTATAATTAAGTATATTTATAAAGTTTAAAATAGTTTTAATAAAAGATGGAAGTTATTTTCAAAAGAAAACAAATTATCAAAAATCACTTAGGCTTGTCGACAATCCCAAGATACCCTTGTCGACAAGGTAGCAGTTTATTTCAAAAATTTGAATTTCAAAGAAAGTGTCTATTCGTCATATCCTTTTGCGAATGGACATGGCTGTTGTTATACTATAAATAGGGATAGTTTTAAACGAATTTATATTCATATTTTCTTCGATTTCACTCCTCTTCTTCTTCCACATTTCTTTATATACATTTTTACCATTACTCTGCCGAAATCACCATTGAATCTAACTGATCATCTCTGGTTTGATTCTCTATCACTACCTCAACAAGATCCCGGTGCTATTCAGAGTTATAGACTTCTTTGTAATTAGTTAAGCGAGAAAAGATGTGATTGTAGCCTGTGAGATCAATCAAGCGAGAAAAGGTGTGATTGTAGCCTAGGAAATCAATTGGGTGAATTTGTTGTCCGTAAAATCAAGTATCTCTACCCAGAGGATTGTGAATCTGGAGTGGTGTACCTCTGGCCTTGAAATCGAGGGTGTAATTGTAAGAATTGATTTTGAAAGGAAATCCGTACTTGCGTTGCGGGACTGGATGTAGAGTAACTCCGAACCAGTATAAAATCCGGTATGTTCTTTCCTTTATTGCTTTTACTTTATATCTGCCTCTGTATTTGACTCTGCGATCATATATGTGTCTGAATATTGCATACATTTGTGTTCAAATTAATATAAGCTCAAAAATAATTAGTAATTCCTTAAAACGCTATTCACCCCTCTCTAGTGTTTATTCTAGCCTTAAGATCTGTAATTCGCATTTCTCACAAACATGTTTTAATTAATAAAATAAAACTAAAATAATAAAATTGTCTTTTATCAGTAGAAGTGCTAAATTTGATCTAATATAAACAAACATTTATTAACAGAAATATAAACCACTACTAGAAATATTGTATATAGCAACGTTGACTACCAACAAAAAAAGAATAAGTCAGGAATCCCGATAAAGCGCTGATGAAATGACGATCATTTTTTTTCGTTCTAGTGTTTTCCAAGTAAATTGACAAAAACGTTGAGAAGACTATCGGTTTACTGGGCTGTTTCGTGACGTTTTTCGGAAGTAGTAAAGTTAAAGTACCAATTGTTTTTTCCCATAGTGATAATATCTTTGCCGCTGGTGTAGCTATAGGCATGCCAACGCATATGCTGACGAATTTTGAAATTTGTTAGAAAATTACAAATAAGATAAATACGTTAGGAATTTTTGTGGATTTTTCATTGAATTGCCATAAGCCAATTAATTATTTTAAGATTGATAAAAATGGATGGTCTAGACAAGTGGAAAAAAATATTAGGAAAACAATTAATTAATAATATTATAGTTGATGTTTTCGAAAATAGTTAAATTAATGTTAATTATTTGTCTGCTAAATAAAACGACTATTTTGATTGTATTTATTCACCTTCACCAAAATAAGTTAATTTTTTAAGGGAAAACTATCATGAATTCTCCTAAAATCATAAAATAACAAATATTAAACTCTTAACTTTCTTATATGAAAATTATAGTATGGGGTTTTCTCTAGGTCTACAGACGGTCGGATACAGATTCAAATATTGTCATATCCGTATCTGTATCCAAAATCATTTTTGGATATCTAATATCCATATCCGTGGATGCTGGTGGATATCGAATTTTTTGTCGAGTATTATTCAATCAGTTCAAGACTAATAAAACTAATTTTTTTTTTATTATAAACCCATTTGAGAATGAAAATACAAAAAACAATAAATATGTTAAGAAAAATAATTTAAGCAGCAAATATTGATTTAAACATATTAAATTATTTAGCTAGATAAAATAGTAAATACAATTGTTTTATGTAATAAAATACAAAAAAAATAACATAGAATTTGAGCTCTGCCTAGCGTAATAAAGGAGAAGGAAAGGGGAAAAAAAATTGACGGACGGACGCTTATTAGCCGCTGATATGGTCATATTCGTCCAAACCCTGGTAGATTTTCACATTTTTTATTTTGCTTCGCCAAAACCCTTGTCATGTCCATCGCCGCCTACTTCTTTATCGAGATCTTCGCCGCCCTCTTCTTGATCGGCTGCCGTCTTCTTCATCAATTACCTTCTTCTTCATCGAGATCATATCTTTCTTCTTCAAGTGATGCGCCATAAGGATTTCTACGCGCACAGAAAGGAATCCTCCCCCATAGAAGATCTTCTCTCTACACCACTATTCGGTATGTTACTTAGATTTACTTTTCTTGTAACTTGTTTAATGATTGCTATTTTTTTGTTTTGGTTTCCATTTGTGCGCTTCAGATCCTTCTTTCTAATATCATTCTTTTTTAACTCTCAGGATCATACAGTAGCAATCTGTTTCATACATTGTAATTTGCGTATGATTACTTATTTTGAAAATTTAGTGGTATTCAATATTAATCAACTCATTTTGATGGACGATAGATGTTAATCATGGTATATGGAAACATCCAAAAGAAGGATTGGGGTTAATTATTCATAAAACTGAAGATAAACATAAAAATTTGGAATTTCAAACTTGGACTGATTAAATATAGAACGGCGATGAAAAATATTCTAATTCTCAAGCCTGATTCGGATTCTTTATTGTATCATAAAATTTCTACAATGTTGTTAAAATTAGAATGAACTGGTTTTGATAAAAGCATGACAAAAACAAGTTGCAGCTTGTAATACTTGAACAAAACAGATGTATGTAATACTAGAACAAAACAGAAAGAAAGTCAACATGTGATAACTTAAGAAAAGACACCTAATGGAAAAAAAGCGAACAAATCAATTGGCGATACATCTCAATTAAAAAATCAACAAATTTAAACTATTCAAATACCACAAAGTGTCTCGGTGTATTGGTTGAAATCTTAAATTAGACCATCCATTCTTACGTGGGAAAAAATAACACATCTTCACATGTAATATTTGATATTTTGAAAAAAAAACAATCAAGGCTTTATAACACATGAAGTAAATTCAAAAAATTTGAACATGATAAAAAGTTCATTTCATGAAAAGAAAATATACTTGTTCCACTATTTCCATTTGAGTCTTGTTTGGAATTATACATATATTTTATATAATCAGTATTTACTATTTTCTAAGTTAGCACTTAAAAGATTGTTGTCCTGGTTCATTTAGTTCTGGAATAACAAAGCTATTACATGCACTATTTGTCCTAGAATCAACCTATGATTTATCTATGATATATATCCTACACATAACCATCATTATAAAGAAGCATAGATTTTGTATCTATTTGTTTTTGGTGCAGGTAAATCATAGGTTGAATCTAAGATAAATGGTATATGTATTGGCTTTGTTATTTCTGAACTAAATAAACCGGACCAAGAATCTATTTAGTGCCAACTCAGAAAATACCAATTATATAAATATATACGTATAATCCCAACAGGACTCGAATGGACACGATGGAACAAGTATGTTTTCTTTTTATTAAATCATTATTTTGTCGTGTTTTGATTTCTTGAAATTACTTTTATGTTCTTTAAAGCCTTGACTGTTTTCTTCAAAATGTCAAATATTGTATGTGAAGCAAATACCATTTTTCTAATTCAAAGAGTTATTTTTTCTTATTATTTTTATCTTTGTACAAAATAGTATGAGAAATAGAAGCTGCGTTATTCCCTTCCCTTACATAAGAATGGATGGTCTAATATAATGATCTCAACCAGTATACTAAGACTCTTTGTGGCATTTGAAAAATATAAGTTGAATGAGTTTCTAATTGAGGTTTATATTAATTGATTTGTTCACTTTTTTCTGTAATTATTTTATGAATGAACAGTTGGAACTGATAGCCTTAACAATTGAATCTAAGGCTATCAAAGCAAAATAATTATTCGACAATATGCTTTTTGTTCTTTGTGAAAAGATAACTTCAAAGGTTGCCATCTCTTGTTTCTAACTACCATAGTTTCTAAAGTAAAATATTTTGTTGTCTTTTTGTAAATGCATCTTCTACAACTTCTATACTTATAATGTAGATAACTTCTAAGATAGAACCCAATATGATTTTTGGCCTAGTTATTCGAGGAGGAAAAATGTTTAAAACGTAGTATGGTTTCTTAACAATGTACTTGAAATATTGATTCCCTTATTGTTCATAAAAAATATAAATATCTATTATACGTGTTATGGTTTATAGTTAATCATATTTGGCCTCAAGCACTGTTAGATGTTGCTTCGAATAACACATGACATATTTCTGGCCTAAGACGATGAGTCTTATTCCTTGTGACGCGATGGACATATTTTTTTCAGACTTCAAGGTGAAATATATCCTATGATAATCAATAGCAATGAAGCGTTATCTTTTTGTACGCCTACAAATTTAGTATACAAACATGGACAATTTAAGTTGAGTTGTCTTGTAAAGAAATATGCATAGTTTTTGAGAGTTAGTAGCATATATTAGTGGCTTTGGTCTAAAAAAGCATATACAATGGATGAGTTAATTTATGGTAGTTAAATGTTGCCATTACTGACTTGGGAGATTAAAGACTACTACCTAACTGGCGTTGAGATTTATAATGTTTAATTTTATACATAGAAATGCAGGTTATCAATGTACTTTATTAAATAATAGTAAAGCACAAGAATTTCTACTTTTCTTATTGATAGTAGGAGTTTTCTTTTTTCTCCTTAATTCTCTCTTGGTATTTTTTTCTTTAAAATCTCTTAATTTATCAATCTACATTTCTTTTACTAAATTTCTCCCACCATTTAAAAGTTATACACTTATTTACAAATATTTATCCATTCCCTCCTGACATTTTATATATTCAAATCAGTATATTTAGGTTAACTACATAATCTAAAATTTAAAATACTTAAATAATTGAACTAATATTTTTTAATATTTCTAATAAATACCAACGAGTGCCAATTTAAACATGTATATCACTATTGTACAAACCAAAATTATAAAGCTAGCTTTTTATTCAATTATGATATATAATCACATAAAAAAAATTAGTTTGTAATTCATTTATTTCAATAAATTGATTACGCATTGTATGGTAAATTTCAATTTTTAACTTCAAATGCCTACATTTAAAACTACGACAATTATTTACAAAACCACCTCACATTTCCCTTAATATTTTACGTTTTAGCCTATATATTTAAATTAATTATGCAACATTAAATTAAAAATAAATATTTAAATACAATTAAATGATATTCGTTAGTTCGTTCACTGAATCATGAAAATATGAAATTTCAAGATGTACTTCATTCTCATATTAAAAAAAAGAAAAAATTACCTTTTTCATTAAAGTAAATTGATAAGTTACGTAACATACATTATACACATAAACAACAGGGAACTTTTGTAAAACATACTATTTAAATTTCAAAATACACGGTTGTTTATTCTAAAAAACTTGTTTTACAAATGCACATATTTTTAGTTTTGTCCAGAATGCAAATATTCATACTAAAAACCACAAATACACACTTCCATAAGAATTAAGTCAAGTATTTGCACTTTTGCAAAATAAATTGATTTTTTTAATATTTCATTATAGAAACATGCGATTAAATTTCGATTTGATTTTCAAAAAATAGAAAAAAAAAATTATCGAATTTTTTTTCAAGATAAACATGTTTTTCATAAGGGGCTTTCGCATATTAAGTTTGAAAATAAAAGACGGATCCTAGTTTCCAGTAAACAATAATAGCAAAATTTATTTATAATTCAATTGTCTCAATAAATTAATTATATAGTACATTACAAAACTATGTTTTTTTCACTTCGAATATCTTCATTTTAAAAAATTTATAACCTTTTACGGAACCCCTACATTATATAATAGAATAAATTTTTTATAACCTTTTACGGAACTCCTACATTTTATAACCTTTTGCGGAACCTTATTTTTGCTGCACCTCAAATCCTCTTGATTTCAACCACATGTGTCAATTTAAATAATAGAATGAAGTGGCAAGAAAAAGAAACTATAATTATTTAGACTGGAACATGTTGAAATCAGGAGGATTTGAGGTGTAGCAAAAATGAGGTGTAGCCGATCCTTGTCTATATATATGTTGGTGTGTGTGTGTGAGGAGGGATTTTTTCAATTCAACTGTATATAAGTGTCAAGGCACGCGCTTGGCGCGTGAATTATTTTCTTTATTAATTGTATATATTTGAATCAATTATAAAAATAATTTTTTATTTTCAAGTGATATTAATATTTGTAAAGAAGTATTATGAATTTATAAATGAAGTTTAATTTTAGATCCTATTTTTAAAAGGTTTCTGAATTTGTAAAGCATGTTTAATTGTTAAATTCTATTTTAGGGTATTTGAATTTGTAAAAGAAGTTTAATATTAGATTCTATTTTTAAGTGAAGATTTGATAATATGTATAAAGTAGTTTTTGATAGCTTCACGTTGATACAAAAAAACTGACATCAAAATTATTACAACTATTATTGAAGATATATATCACATTCACATACATTAATTTATGTACATAAACAATAATGATAAAATTATTTTGTAAATCAATTATAATCATTTATCTCAAAAATTTATGATACATTACATCACAAAATTTGTTTTTTACTTAAAATAACCACGCATGAATATTTTTACAATTTTTTACAAAGTTTTACGCAATTCTTTCCTATTAGTATCTTTGAATCCGTATATTTAAGCTAATTGCGTAGTTTTAAATTTAACATACGTAGAAAAATTCAATTGAATATAGTTGTAATCCATCCAAAATCAATGTCAATTTCAACATTTATACCATATTCATACTAACAAAAACAATAAAATTAAATTTTTATACCGGTGTAAAGATATGTAAGCTACATGACATTAATTATACATAAACAATTATATCTTTAGTTTATAATTCATTTATTTCATTGAATTTATTGTATATTGCATAACAAAGTTTCAATTTTAACATTAATAGTATGAACATTATATTTTTAAAGTAGCCTGTATGCAACACACAAGTTATACACTGATATGTTTGAATAATTGCAAACCAATAGGGATGACTTTAGTTTGATTGAGAACTAAATGTTTCAATTTTAACACTAATAGTTTAACATTATTCAAACATATCAGTGTATAACTTGTGTGTTGCATACGGGCTACTATGTTTGGTTGAATAGTTTGGAACTTGTCCTTTTGTGTTGTAAAATAATGGTCATAGTTTAGTTTAGCGGTTGTTTGCTTGACAACTTACATAAGGTCTGGCTTATTCCAGTTATTCGAGTTGTGGTTAGCTTACAGGTGCGTACTTCGGTTGGATTTATAACCTAAATACATTAACTGTCGTTATTAATTTGGCAGTGAATAGCCTAAGTAATCCACTTATATGGAGGTGGAACAAAATTGCAAAAAAAAAAAAACTTTATTTTGCATCTTATTCTCCATCATTCATTTGCAGAAATAAAACTACATTCCTCGCTACAAAAATTTACTCGGTTTCAATGTAAAGAAGAAGAGAAAGCACCTATACGGAGGTGTATCTATGAGTTTACAAGGTTGAGGAAGAGCATGACGATGGAAATGTAACATAGGTTTGGATGGACTAGAGATCTTCAGAATTTTTTATAACCGCATTTACTTATTTATTATAAATTTTTTCTCTACATGTGTAAAAATGTCAACGGGATTATTATTTGAGGATAAAAGAAAACTTTGGAAATGTAAAAATGATATCGAAGCAAGAGGACTCGTTAAGCACTTTATTAATCATAGCAAAAATGAGTGCAAAATGTGTTAACATCGTGCTTTTGCAATTAGAAGATTTGTTAATCACTTTATATCTTCTATACTTAGTTTTTCTTTATATATTTATTGTTTGCTGTATGATTACCTTTCATTCCTTTTTTTTATATATTTATGTTTGTAAATGACATAGGAATACGTATACAGGTTTGATTGTTATGAAATATATGGCTTAAACTATCTGGGTTATTTAGGCATACTACATTTCTATACTTAGTTTTTCTTTATATATTTATTGTTTGTTGTATGATTACCTTTCATTTCTTTTTTTATATACTTATGCTTGTAAATGACGTAGGAATACATATACAGGTTTGATTGTTATGAAATATATGGCTTAAACTATCTGAGTTATTTAGGCATACTACATTTCTATACTTAGTTTTTCTTTGTATATTTATTGTTTGTTGTATGATTACCTTTCATTTCTTTTTTTAATATATTTATGCTTGTAAATGACGTAGGAATACATATACAGGCTTGATTGTTATGAATATATGGCTTAAACTGTCTGAGTTATTTAGGCATACTACATTTCAAATCCTACTATTCCAGTATCATGTAACTTGTAATAAGTATGTGCATGTAAAATTTAACAGTTAGGAGCATGTTTTGTTCTTTTTTTCTTTAACAAACTGATTTACTAAAACGTACTGTTCTCCACCTAATTGAATTGCAAGCACTCAACCTTCCACTGCATTAGTGGAGTAAGTCAGATGAAGTTGTTGGGCTAGGGCTTAAGTTTTAAGGTTTTGATATACGGTGACACACATACACATAACATTATTCAATTGCGAAAACTAAATTTCTAAGTTAATAGGAATATATAGAGCAAGCGATAGAGGTGAAAGAAGGAAAATAAAAAGGAAATATAGCAGACGTGGTTATCATACACCTTTATCAAATCAACCATAGGGAGGTTTGCCGTTACCATGGTATTGCAAAAAATGGATTTCTCCGAAGCCAATTTATCCAGCAATGTGTTTTTCTCTTGGTCGGATATTTCCTTTTCTTCTCATAACGCAACAAACACTCCTTCAATTACTCTTGTATCAATTTCGTTTTCTAAACCCAAAATATCTGCATAATATTTCATAATATATTTTCGATCGGAATTTAATAAATCAGATATCCGAGATCTTCGACGATCGTTTCTCCAACTGACTATCGGTGACCAAGCATGGTTCCTTCAACCATCGTTCCTTTGATCGTCTGACCCTCCACCAATCCTAGTTTCTTCGACCATCACTTCTTAAGGTATGTATTCTGGATATATGTTATATTTTTATTTTAGCATTTGTGATTTTGATTTATTAAAGTAGAAAACTTAAAGTTTAATTTTAATCGTCAATAATTCATTTTTTTTTTTTGAAATGATACTTTATATACAACAAATCATTGGGACAACGTATCCCATGTCAATAAACGTTTGAAAGCAAGTTTCGAACTTGTGACCTCTTGCACCGAAGCCGAATCAATTAACCACTTGGACAATGATGCTTGTCAATAATTCATTTTTACAGCAATGGTTATCAATATTATTGATCAAAACCAAATGCTTTGGTTGGCTAATGTGAAACCCTAGGTCAGAGAAGATGACACTTGCGTGAGCACGACTTGAAATTGGCCTAGATTGCGAATTCCAATGGCTGAGAAATAAAGTGTGGCCCGGTTTGACTGATTCTAAAACCTTGCTGCTGTTAATGTGATTGTGACGTTAATATAGGTTGCTAAGAGAATACTTGCTGAATTATATCCTATTTGCAATCGATTTAAGGAAAACCAAGAAGGTGAATTCAAATATACATAAATATGCTGAAAACAGTATGATGGTTTCGAAGCAACGATAGGTACATGAAAATAAAAATATTTAGCAAACAGCCAGCTAAGTTTTTATAAGGGATACACATATTTGAATTTTATATTTCTGTTAAACTGAATGGGTTTATAGTAGTAAGACGCAGATGACCAATGAAATTATAGTAACAAGTAAATTTGGGTTTTTTCTTCTATGTTGTTTGGATTTTATTTGTTGTTATTTGCAACTATTTTTGTTGAAGGCTTGGAATTTAATATATATCAATATATAATAGAAATACATCCATTTGAAGCTTTTGAAGAGTTCAATACGAAAAAACCAGAAAGGCAAAAACCGTACCGAATCATCAACCGAAGAATCACTCTACATTTGAAGCAACCAAAGGGGCAAATCATCACGTGAGAAAAGCAATCAATTGACAAAGGGACGTAGGCGAAATGACTTAAATCGATTGAAAATCAACGGTTTCAAAATTAGGAAACCCTAATTGAAGATTAACTTAGATAACAGGTTTGGCTAAAAATTAAAGTGGATCGACATATTAGAAAAGGAAGATTTATTTGGGCCGGTTTTATTTTGTGTGATTAAATTATCTATTATACAAAATTGGGGTTTCTTGTTTAATTTAATTGTTGTATTTTCCTTTTAACCTTTTTAAAAACTTTAGTTTGTAACTAGGATTGAACAAGTGGCGTAGTTTGGGAAATTCTCAACTCTAGGATAGAGTTGATACATGGGTTCGAGCTTAAGATTTGAACAATCAGGTAAGCGATAGCGTAAGTTTACAGAGTCAGTAAACGGTTGATTGATTTATCTTAGTAGAAATCTTGTGTGTAGAAATATGAAAATATTTCCGAAGTTGGGTAAATTTGTGTGTTTCTTTTATTTCTGCGTTTACTCTATTATTATCCGTGCTGCAATTTTTATTATTTCTATGAATTTATTACAGACTCTCTTCATCCCCCTCTAGGGTTAATTAGATCCTACAAGTGGTATAAGAGCCAGCTGCTAGCAAAAACGTCTAGCCCTATTTGTAGATCTAGCAAGAGTCGGTCCAGTGTTAGTCCAATATTTTTTATGGAACATATTTTTATTTTAAATTGGAAATCGATAATGAAAATTTATTTAAAATCTATTAATTTTAAATATTGGGATATTATTGAAAACGGATGTGATATGATAGATAAGAAGAATATTTCGATTAATGGTTATACTATGAACTCCACTCTCTAATCAATAGAGCTGAATTTAATCATTCACTACAAGATAATACGGCTATTCCAACGGCTTTTAGCCATTGGCGGCCGTTGGAAGCCGTTGGAATAGCCGTTGGAATATATCACACGACTTCCAACGCTTTCCAACGGAAACAACGGACCATTTCCAACGGCCGCTAACGGCTTATAGCCGTTGGAAACCGTTAGAAACCGTTACAATAAAATGGCCAATATGCCGTTGGAAGCCGTTGCAAATACTGAGTTTATTTTGCTATACAAAAGCAAGCCTATTTACCTTCCACCACACCATTTGCAATCCATTCAATTTCCATTCCATTTCCAATCAATTCCATATATATATCAATATCAATACAAACAACGCATATAAATCAATAAAACATCAATATAAACAAACCAAACCGATCAAACATCACAAAATATACCATCAACGTACATACCATCAACAAGTGTCACTAAACCATGATCATACCATCAAAATACTTCTCACCCACTCCGTACCAATATATACAACATCACCATCAACATCAAAACATCTCCAAGTCAATATATACATTGTTCAAACACAAATACTCAAAAACATACCTCCTCAAGGATCCTCGTCGCCTCCAGAAGCACCAGACGACGAAGGAAGGGTACCATGATTCTGCAAATATTGCGCAATCTTTCGATCCAACTGCTCCACCTGAATGGCTCGTAGACGATTCTCCTCCCGTAGATGCTCAACCATAGCTCTAAGCTCCTTGATTTCTTCTTTGTCTCGGTCTTTTTGAGCTTGTCGAGCCTGCAAATAAAATTAATAGCAAAATGGTTGTCTCAGCATATACAATATTATAACATTATATATCTAAACGCTGATTTTTTGTACATATGTAAAAGGATTAATTACCGTTAGGTTCACGAAGCCAAAACGCTGATTTTTCAACTCCTTCATACCATAATATTTTCAACTCTTCGATTAACGGTTGTAAGTAAACATCAATGCCCTGTGTCGGATCATTAGGACCGGGGACGACAATCGTGAGAAACATATATGGAGTTTTCATACACATCCACGGAGGTAGATTGTAAGGTGTGGTTATTATAGGCCAAGATGAATATTTAGAACCAAACTGAGAAAACGGTGAGAAACCGTCTGTACATAAATCTAGTCTAACATTTCGGCTCTCCGCTGCGAAATCGGGATATTTCTTGTCAAAATGTTTCCATGCTTCTCCATCGGCTGGGTGTGTCAACGTACCTTCTTGAGGTGTTCTCACACCGTGCCATCTCATATGATGCGCTGTCACAGATGATGCATATAATCGTTGAAGTCTAGGGGTGAGGGGCAAATAATGCATACGCTTGTACGGAACTTCTTTTCCCTTCTTTTTCCTAGATTTGTATCTTTCCTGATTACATAATTTACAATTTCTAAGATTGATGTCTTCTTTCCAATACAACATGCAACCCTTTAGACATGTATCTATTTTTTGATATGGCAAACCGAAAGATGACATAAGTTTTTTCACTTCATAATAATTTTCGCACATTAAATTATCGGATGGCATATGACGTTTAGCAGCTTGCACAACAGCCGTAAATCCAGCTTCTGTAAGGTTGTATTTTGATTTCATTGCAATGTATTCTGCAGTTACCGATAATTGAGAGCCGCTTAAACATCCATTCCAAAGGGGTTTTTTAGCATGATCCAATAAATCATATATTTTTTTCGCTCCAACATTTGGTTCCTCTTCGACGTTAACATCGTCGTTATCAATTACAGCGGTAGGGAACATTGATCGTGCTGCATCTTCGACCATATGTTCTATGAGATTCGTACTACCTTCTTCGCTGATGACCTCCACCGACTGTTCTTGATTATTAGGGGCTACAATTTCTCCATGACGATCCCACAACAAATAATTGGGTACGAAACCGAATTGGCGCAAATGAACCTTAGCCATATTCGGTTCTAAATAGTTCAACAATTTGCATATACTACACGGACAACGAATTTCTTCATCGTTTGCAATATTACTTATAGCAAATTCGATGAACACTTGTACCCCTTTTAGAAAATGTTCGCTTATTGCGCCACTAGTTTCCCTTCTTTGATACATCCAGCTCCGATCATTAAAGTAATTGATCATGTTTCCCTACTAGAAAATCTATGATAGAGTAAAAATGTTATAAATCATTCATTTTATATTTTGCACGAAATTTTCCAACGGCCGCAAACTGCTTATTTCACAAACTGAATATTTTAAATAAGCAACTATTGTTTCATTGCCACTTATGTGTCTTTCTTTGATGGTCGGTCATCCTACTTTCCATTACAAACACAATAGTAATTATATTCCGTAAATCATATCATTTTAAACGATTCACAAAATTTCGGCAGCATTTCCCCCGTGTTCCTTGTATCGTACACAAATGTGTGTACACAAGAAACGTAAAGGAAATGCCGTCGAAATTTTGTAAATCGTTTAAAGTGATATGATTGACGGAATATAATTACTTTATAGTGTTTGTAACTTGTCCAATACTGGGACAAATCCGACAAATGATGTATCAGATGAATAAAGTTGTCCGTT
The DNA here is from genome assembly GCA_030765085.1 of Allium cepa. Lineage (NCBI taxonomy): Eukaryota > Viridiplantae > Streptophyta > Magnoliopsida > Asparagales > Amaryllidaceae > Allium > Allium cepa. Next base: position 863,189,568 of record CM060943.1, on the reverse strand, counting down.
TTGTGGAAAAAACGATTATCCCTAAAACGATCATATACAACACTTGTCAGACGGGGCCGAATAATATCTAAGGATTTAAATATTTGTTTATATTAAATTCGAATATATAATTCGTTTAATTAATATTGGTTTATATTTTACCGTTTTATTACATAAGTACTAAATTCATTTTATACGCTAAATTTGTACACAAAATTCATTTATAAACTAAATTAATTCGCGTGTTCACACAAATACAAAGCTCGTATTCGCACATATGAAATATCCGTTCTAACAGCTTCCAAATGCAATAAACTCTATCACACACATACGTTTAATATACTAACCAAAGAACATAAACTAATGCAATATCTTAAATTGCAAAATTTTCAATCAATTATAATAATTTGTTCATTATGTTATAATGGTTGCAATTAGAGGATAATATAATGTAATATGCATACACTACCAAGTAGGAATCAATCAACATTCAAATTAAACCCTAAATAAAAAAACCTAAATATTAGCTTTAGGAAAATTACCGATTTGGAGAGCTAGAACGGTGGAGATGTGCCGGAGTAGCTTCTAGATGGCGTCGGAGGTTGTTGGGATGGTGTTTGGGCCGGCAAATGAAGATTGGAGATGATGGAATGGTGGATTTGGGGGTAATTTTCGGTTGAGAAGATGAATAATGAGCTGAAGGTCGGGCTCTGGAAATATGCAGGAAATTTTCCAACGGCTTCCAACGGCCGCAAACGGCTCTTTTCCAACGGTTTCTAACGGTTTCAGACGGCTACGTAAAAAATTAACGGGCCGTTGGAAGTCGTTGGAAATGCCGTTGGCGGCCGTTGGAACTGGGGCGTTGAAATTTACTGTTTTTCTAGTAGTGATTGTTTAGTAGCACAGAAAATCTCGAATACTCTCGATGCAATATACGCTAGATAAGTCAGCAACAGTGAGAAACTCACCAAAATCGACTCAATTCAAAATTATGCTTGACAAGATTTACAAAAGATAAATAAGGTAGAGACGAAGACGTAATAGATGATGAGATAAGAGATTTTCCACTCAAAGATTAAGTTTTCTTATATTAAAAATTCATTAAAACAATTGATGACCTTGAGATGGAAAACAACAAATTGAAAAGTGAAAAATCTAAACTGCATCAAAAAATGATGAATTGGAAAATGAGCTTAAAAACCCTAAGAAAATTAAAAATTCTAATTACAATATTTGTTTGAATTACGAAAAAGAATTTGCTAGTTTTCCTCAAAATTTTCAAAAGCTAGAATTTTTTTTTAAATTTTGGCAGAAAGGGAAACTGAGTTGATCTGCAAAAATAATATTTTACAAAAGGAGTTGGAAAGTTTTAGATATCCGAAATTTTCAAATATGCGAATTTTAAAAGGGAATTAAACGAGGTCAAAGAAAATTCCAAAACCTTTGAAAACGCCAACGTGACTTTGAAAAGTAGCGAAACTGAAATTATTCGAATAATTCATGAATTTGAAAAAGTGATCGAAAATATCAAAGGTTTTGGAAAACTTGATTTTGAAAAACGCAAACCTTTTGAAATTGAGATGCTTGAAATTAAGACTAAAATAAAAAAGCTCGAAAATGAAAATTTGGTTTTAAACAGAAATCTTGTCGAAAAGAGACATAATATTATTAATCGTTGTTCAAAGTTGATAAATGAAATAAACTTTAAAATCCAAAGTTAAAGGTCTAGAGTTAACTCTTTGAAAATCTTCCACTGGAGAAAAGTTTAATCTGTTATTAGGAAATTAACTCTTTGCGAATAACAGTAAAAAATTTGGATTTGAAAACGTGTTTGTTTATAAACAAACGACTGGTAACACCACTAGGGAAAGAGTTGTAATATCCAAATCCATAAAATGTGGTAATTAGGACACTGTTATAATAATTGTCAAGAAGAGAACACCGTTAAACAAATCTAGACTCTAAGATGTTCAAATGTAAATATTCCAAAATTCAAACAAATTTGGGTTCCTAAGAGTATAATTGTTAAAATTAACGATTTGTCATATAAACTAATTTGGGACAAAAGGTTCCAGACTTAAATTAAAGTAGTCCTACATCCTTTGTTAGGTCAGTAATATTTTTAGGTACAGAGCCGGGATGGGAAACAACTACGATAGAGGCATATTTCAAGTTGTTTTGTATATGTGATGAGGGTTAATTGCAATGTTTCTTAGCCTGGAAAAATGAAGAGGTGTGATCTACATAGTGAACAAGAATACAACATCAAAGACAAGTAAATGCACGATATCTAGATCTTATTTTCTTTTCATTACATTTGCCAACGCCTAAAAAATCATTGGTTGAATAATTTTTAGTTGTGTGCGCCTTTGTTCGATATAAATGATTTTTTCCTTTGGTTGATGAAAACGGCTTTGTTGAAAATATTGAATCAATTCGAGTGATATTATGGAGTACACAGTTGACGATGTTATATACCATTGCAAGTCACCTTGGACAACTAGAGTATACGTGGCATCCGACATCACTTCATCATATTTGCATTTCAACTGATTTTAAAAATAACTAACATTTTTTTTTTCAAAACCTTTGCAGAAATTAGCTTTTCACAACTTCTTTTTGGATCTAGAAAATTTTCAATAACTCATATTTTTACTTTAATAAAAATACTCTTGTTTACTTTAGCAAGAAATATACTCTGTAAAAGATGGTTGTCTACTGCTTTAACCATTTAAAACTTATAAAAAATTATTAACAGTGACCGATAATGTGAGACAAAAATTATTAACAGTGACCGATAATGTGAGAGGTAGTGATTAAATTATATTTCAGAATTTGGGGAAGTATATGATAAAAATTTGTTGAAAATTGTATAAGTTTTATAATATTTTCAAAATTACTACATATTCAATGATCATTTCTATTACTCTCATCCTTCTTGCTATCTATACACCAAAATTTAATATAGTGTGGAGAAGTTGGTATTTTGAAAAAAAAAGGAATTATATTTTAGTGTAATTTATACAATTCTATCCTCAAATATTCATTCTCATTTGAAAGTCCTTATGCTTACACATGGATGGAACACTTATACAAGATAGAGATAAATATTCAAGTAGTTTCTAACCTCATTTAAAATTCCTAATGGTTATGCATGGTTGGAAAATGCTTGACATTTATTAATCAGTTTATTCTTCAATTTTCTATGCTCATTTTTTCTTATATCTTTGTTGTTTGTTGTAGGATTATCTTTCATTTCTTTTTTTTATATCTATGCATGCAGTTGGCATAGGAATACATATACAGGTATTGATTGTTATGAAATATTTGGCTTAAACTGTTTTTTAGTTATTTTGGCATGCTACATTTCAAATCCTACTATTCCATTATCATGTAACTTGTACAATTTGACAATAAGGTGCATTCGTGGAGTAAGTTAGATGAAGTTGTTGGGCTAGGGTTTAAGTTTAAGATTTTGATATATGGTGACACACATAAACATTATTCTTGAGGAATAAATAGAGCAAACGACAATGAAGGAAGAAAAATAAAAGGGGTTTTGCACATAAGGTCATAATTTTTGATGTTGTTATAAGAAAAGTCGTTGTAGCAATGAGTATGTAAATTAGGTTCTTGTTCTTTCTAAATCAGAAAGTGCAAACTAGCTTGCGCTTTTCTGATAGGAAGCGCAAGTTAACTAGCGGTTTTTGAAAACTTCGAAAATTTCAGAATTTTCAAAAAGAATTTCAAAAGTAGAAAGCGTAAACTAGTTTGCACTTTCTTGATAGAAAACGCTTCTCAAAAACTTCATAAAAAATTTCATCAAAAAAGCTCAAGTTGCCTTGCATTTACTATCAGAAAAGTGCACCTTGCGTTTTCTATTTTTTTAAAATAGGAACTAAATTTATATATTCATTTTTAAGCATGAACTTTCCTTATAACATCAAAAATAGGGACCTGTCTCACTTTTCTTGAAAATAAAACGGGAACATGGCAGAGATGGTTATCATAGACTGTTATAGAATTACCGAGGCAAGTGGATACAATATTTTGTCCTGACATAGTGCGCGTTTTATAAATATCTTTTGGAGTGCAGGTCTTAATGCAACAAATAATGTAGACCAGTTCTATTGTCACTTGCGAAAATTATTGCATTGGAATAAACATGTCATAGAAGCTTAATTGTTGATACATAATTAGTACCCCAGAAGGAATGAGCTTTTGGGTTAATTGAGCATTTTGTATGTGTCAGTTATAAGTAAGTTAACGGACACCTAATATAATGTTTTAATATAATGTTTTCTTGGCACATTATAACTGAACTGTATTGCTACTCCAATTTATATCTCAAGTAATATGTTCCATTTTCTTGTATATATTTCTGTAAAATTTCATCTTCTTAACTCAAGTGAAAACTGGGGTACGTTTGCTGCTCTTCAAACCACTATCCAGACGGACAATTCTACTTGTACAGCAGCATACCAACCATATACATTACATCTACTAACTATCATCTTTATGCTTTTGACTGGTATTTTCCCTGCAGATGGATTTATCTGTAGACAATAACTGAAACAGTAGCTTCTCATTTACAACAAATTTTATGCATCATCTACAGGATTATTGAGGCGGTTATGATTTGATTGTATCCCACTCTTTTTCTTTTGTCAAATCTTACTATATGCATGATAAACATGGGAACGGATATCCTCTTTTCTGCTTTCATCATTTTGACTAGTGAAATAGAAAGTGAAATATCTTGACTAACATACTAAATCCTTAACAGGCGACGAATCAGCTACATGAGCAGATGCAAGTGCAGATTTAAGCTCAATCTCAAATGCAAATCTCATATGCTAAGATGGCTCGTATATATAATGGTGGCATTTGTTGTTAAACGTTCGGATTTCCATCCACTACATTGAGATAGTAGTTGATTTTACATTCATTATTTTCATTTTTGAAAGTTATTGCCTTAATTGAGACTATTTTGCAGTATTCATGTTAAATTCGATGAATTTAGACAATATTGTTGAACCTGATGATATATTTGAGCTTATCGCTATTATGTTAAGCGTGATCTGATGGTTTTATTACTTCAGATGTGTATATTTACAGTCTATGATATGGTAATATAAATGACATATGCGTGCCCATTGTATGGTTTTATTATCCAAAATAAAAGTATGCACCATACAGTGGCATAAAGAAGGATTGAATTTGAAAATAAAATACATCAGATTTGCCGACGAATTTGTTGTTGATGGCAGAGGTGGTGAAAAAAAAAGTTGGTAGATTTGTTGGTAAAATATGCGATGAATTCATAACCAATTCATCGGTGGTTTATCGCTAAATTCTGACAAATATACGGATGCTTTTTTGGCTATAGGAAAAAAATTTGTGCCACAATCTTCGGTAAAGCTTGATGGTTTCTTAGCTAAAACATTGGGAAATAACGTCGATAAATTTAATGATGCTCTAATTCCCATGTTTTGTTTTTGTCGGCAATTTCATCGGTTGTTCCTTTTTTCGACGAAACAATGATGTTTTCGAACGTCGGAAAAATATCATTTTTCTTGAAGTGAATAAAAGAACTTAAAATTAATAAAAGAAAATCCTTTTTCTTTTTTGGAATTCATCCTTTTAACACGCTATCATTGCACGTGATCCAATAGTGGTATGCGAGCTTTAAATATGTGTGTATGAATAAATTAACCAGCGCTAAGGGAAAACCTCGAGGAAAAGTCATAGTAGACGAGTTTCTAGGAAATAGGGTTTAAATTGAGGAGAAAGTTATCATAATTAAGGATCGTTTCTGTGGAAAACCTTCGATCTTCTAATTCTTACCTAGCTCATCAAAGTGGTCTTATTCTAGGTATGCACCTGTGGAAGACATAAAACTTAGTTGAGTCTTAGTTTAATTCACAAAGTGTATTTGAATATTATAAATTAATTTAAAACTTTTAAGTTCAATATTCACATAATTTTGTAAAAAATATAAAATGCAAATTTAAAATTGTTTTAAACTAAAAATGTAATTAATTAATTTTATACATGTTATAAAATATAAATTTAAAATTACTTAAGTTTAATAAATAACTATAAATTGTATATTTATAAATTAACTAAAATTTTAGTTAATAAAAGGAAATACACATGAATATATATATATATATATATATAAGTAATTAAGTTATAAAAGTGATAATTAAAAGTATATGTGTAAATAAAACGGAACGTAAATAACTAAATATAAAAGATATTTAATATCATGAGTTACTATTTATATACTCATTTTCGGTAAATAGTCAATTATACTCTATAAAATTATTTTTAAATTATGAATTTAATAATAATAATGCTTTCCAACATTTACAAAATAAATAGAGCATCTCACATATCTATTTTTGTTGAGCAACGTTAAGGCATAGAATATATAAGGTGATGTTTACATTTTTTTTTTTATAGATATAGATGAATGTTTTTATAACCTTTTTAGCAACCTTAAAGGGTTACCTAAACTCCTCTTAGGATTTCACGAAATGTTTAAGTCTAGAGTGTTTTGTGTACTTCATGATTTATTGAGCAACTCAAGGTCATGAAGATGATTAAAAACATAGTTAAAAGTAGGTTATGAGTTATATACAAGATACAATTAGTAAAGAGTAATTTATTGTTTATGGGGACTACGATTTGTTAAGCAACCTCAAGGTTGTATTAACACGATAACAGATTCTAATACGCACTGGAACAATTATGAAATTTCCATATCGCTTTTGGGTTTCTATGTGATCCAAAATTCAGTGGGAGCCTTATTAGATAAATACAATAAACCATTCTAATGTGTATAACATATACAATTGTGTCTAATTTACTTTAATAAATTTGCATAGACAAATGACTAATTAACATGAAGATGCTCTTCGAAAAGATCACATTAACAGGAACTAACTATAAAGATTGGCTAAAAATTGCACTGACTTATGAAAAGTTGTGGTACGTCATCGCAAATGAACCTATACCTACTAAGGACTCCATACTCGATGAGGTTAAGTCTTTCGAAAATCGGTAAATGGTCCACGAACTGACTCATTACATGTTCTCTATCGTGATAATCGATCTTCAATGATAGCACGAGAAAATGTAAGTTCGTGAAATATTCATCACCTGCAAAATTTGTGCGGTGAACAATATCTACTGCGAGGTATGAAGTTTGTGGAAATTATTTCACACGAGAATGAGCAAAGGTTTACTAGTCCAAGACTATGTACTCAATATGATTGGGTAGATTGAGCGCTTATCTGAGCTAGGCACTTCTCTGGACTCTGAGCTAATACTCACTTGATTCTAGTTTCACTTACTCCATAATTCATCCCATGCATATTGAATTTCAATATGAATCCACTGAAGTGTATTGTCTGTGAGCTCTTTAATATGTTAAGGATCAGTAAGAGTACTTTCATGAAAGAGCCTAGTACAATGCTTGTAGTCAAGAGTTACTCTTCATCAAAAGTGGAAAGAAGAGAAGACGCAAAGTCGTAGGGAGAGAAGGGTAGGGAAATGTTGAGGAGAAAGGTGATTGCCACTTTTGCTCGAAGAAAGGACACTAAAAAAGGAACTGTCCAAAGTACTTGAAGAAATAAATGGGGAAAGATTATGCTCCTAACAGTATTTTCCATATAAAAACTATTTGTCTATACATACTTCCAAATAAGCTTTAGATATTGGATTTGAAACTTACATCTGTAATTCTTTAACGGGGCTTAGGCATAAATGGCTTGTCCCCAGAGGAAGCATGGAATTCCAAGTCGCAAATGGAGCTACAGAAGCAATGAGAGAATATCATTTTAATTTAGCAAGCGGTTTTGATTTGATTATAAGGAACTTTTATTATGTACCTAATTTTATTTCTGGAATAATATTCATCTCATATTTGATTGAAGACCGATATAGTTTTACAAATGTTATGAATATCCGTGTTGATAATAAAATAGTTGGTTTTGGTGCATTAATTGAAAAACGGTACTTATGTTCTTAGTCTGGATAATATATTTACTAATAAAAATAAATCTATCTAAAGTTCATGATAGTTATAATTTGGTGGAACTGGCCTAGTTTGTAGTAGGTGAAATGTGGGAATTTCAAAAAAAAAAAACTAACTTGATCCTGTGGGCTTATGAGGTATAATGTAATATTAGATCCATCCTAGTTATTTTTTAATAAACCTTATTTTATCAATTTTTTGTTTTATTTAATTACTCTTATTAACTAAATATGTATATTTGATGTGTAAACGTGTCAATGTATCACACACACATGTGTAAAGGTATATATCGAAATGGTGAACATATACATATATAAACATTGGATTTATATCTTCTATGAATATATTCATTATATATATATATATATATATATATATTAATTATATCAAAAAATATTTAATGTTAATATATATATATATATATATATATATATATATCTGCGTGTGAGTGTGTGTGATATCTATATCTGTATGTGTGTGTTTGGCATATTATTTTAAAATTATTTATACATTAACAAAATAAAATTTTATTAAAATATCTAATATAGTTTGACTAATTAATAAACATAAAATTTGAAGTTAAAATATCTAAGTTTCACTACTTTGAAATTACAAATTTAAATCTGGAATAAAATATCTGAGTTTGATTTAGTAAAACATATTCGAACTCAAAACTTGATTGAAATGGATAAACTAATATTTTTAGTTAATTGAGTATGAAAAATATTCATATTATAATATATAAGAATAATATATGCAGCCGAAACATTATACATATATAACCATTTTAAATATATATATATATATATATATATATATATATATATACACACATATATATATATACATACACGTACATACATTTTATGTGTATGTATTGTAAAATAATATATGTATAAATATGTGTATATAAAATTTATTGTGGCCAACAATACATTTAAAAAATGAAACTTATTTTGACTAAATATATATAAATATAATATTATTAAAAGTAAATAGTAAATCGAAGATTGTTAATATATATTTTAACTATAAATAATATACATACATATATAGAAAAATATTTTTATTTTTTATTTTGAAAAGGCAAAAAGTAATTTATAAAAATAATAAGTATATATATTTATAATTTTAAACATAGAAACAATGTATTTTATGTTTTAAAATTAGTGAATAATTAAATTAAAATACAAAAATACTCTAAGCACTTAGAAAATCATTTCATATACATAAGAATACGTATATGGTCGAAACTAGAAATATATATATATCGAAAATGGGTTCATATATTAATAACAAATATAGTACATGCATAATACAACACAGCAAACACTAATACACAAAGCTTACAATTACAAACTCCTTTATCCACCAATCTACCCAATCTAAACCACTAACGAAGACCTAGTCTAGCCTTAAAAAATACACGTTTCGTAGCAGCAATTACAAGGAACATCTTAGTACAAAGTACTAAAAAGTAATATGATCTTCAGCCCGGACCATTGTACTTGTACGGTGAACTTCAATGTTTCTCATGCACCAAATATCTGCAAATTTGTCTTCCAACCCAATCCACATAGGCCTTTTCAAAAAAGGAAACTCTATCACGTGACCCCCCAACATAACCGCAAAGAGACTCATGCGAGACGCTTTCTTTCCATTTGCAGCCTTGAGCACAACTCCCTTAATCTTTCACAAATCTGGTTTGCTATTTCCGTGAACTAGGATTCCAAGAGGCTGAACAGTTATCGTATCCCATATCAAGCCGTTGCATAAATCTTATAACATTCACAGGGGCATGACTTGTTGTAATAACTCACAGAATGTTTTATGCAAACAAAAACACAGTTTCAGGCATACACAATTCACAGAGGAAACTGTCAACAAATGTACCTCATCAACTCATTCCAAACAAAAACAAAATATGAAAGAACGATTAATCTCCTTTAAGATGAGTAGAACATCAGATCAACTCGATGATAAAAGACTTACACAGCCCTGAATACGGGGTGGTTGGTCTTAAAACTCGCCAGGTCCAAGAGCCATGAATCTTTGGCCAAAGATTTGTCATATTCTAACTGATACTCAACTAACAAAAATTGACTAAAGTTTTAGATTTCGTGGCTTGAATAAACTGAAGGACATGAAGAAAATTTGAACTGATTACAGGCAGATCCCAATGAAATCATTCAATCGACATTTGATTTGTAATTAAAGATTCGGTCTCGCCATTACTCAATTTCTGGAATATGATAATATTAATGTTTTCCAGATCCCTCAACCCAATTTCGATTGATAAAATGACTTGATCGGAAGTTTAATCGCATCAAACTTGAGTTTCAATCGCCGTCTCAAAAGGGAACATCATCAAATATATCTCAAACAAACCATAATTTAAAATCCCAATCAACACGTCAAATAATTTACATGATTAGGCATGTAAATTGAAGTGTTTTATGCCTATTAGTATTAAAAAATCCCAAAAAAAGAAATACATCATTAAAACTCAAGTTGGCTGCCAAAATAAATAATCCTCTAATCCAAAATTAGATCGATTGTAGGATACTTACCCAAAAACGTGTAATGGAATCACTTACGTACATGGCGGTAGATTCTGCTAACCAGATACCTAAATTGAAAGTCGTTGTAGGTCGTTGATGTACTTGGCATAGGTTTTGAGTCTCGATCTGGATTTAAAATACACACACACATATATACACACACACACACACACATATATACATACATATACATATATATATATATATATATATATATATATATATATATATAAGTGTGATAACAATGGTTAACTAACATAAAATTAATACTTAGAATGTTTGTCTTTGAAGATTATGCTTTTGCAGACACGTTGATAAGTAAAATCTCCTACACTCTTTAGAATTGTCAAACAACAAAGCGACAATCGAATGCACCACTATCTTTTTGTTCATGTTTGACGCTTTTAGGCAAAATGAAAATGGCTAAAGGGAGTGGGCGTAGGGTGGCCAAGAGGTTTAGTCAAGAAGAAGAACAAATGAGGAGGCTTGGTTTGGTATTCTTTAGATGAAAGGAAGAAAATATCTTACATATTTACTCCTCCCTTTGCCAATTCAAATTCAAATTCAAATTCAAATCTATATTTAAATTCGAACCTCCCACACTCCTATTACGACCAGCCATAGACTAGACCGTTTATGGGTCAATAATTCTCAAAGCCGTTCGCTGATTTTTGTATTTAACTTGTATTTGAATATTTATATATCGACATCGTATGTCGATATGCACATATATAACTTTTATATACACACATCCAATTAATTATTAATGGCACCTAGAACATCTAATATATCAATAATAAATATTTCATGGATATTAAATAAGTTATAACGACTTATAAACTAATTAAATTATGCGATATTTCATAGAATTTACAAATATGGTTGTGCGATTGGAAGGTGTAAATTTAATCAATGACTAATATTGAGCAATTCGAATATTAACATTTGTGCATTATCTTAGCTAGGGGTGTGAAGCTTGGCCAAATTTATCGTTTACAGTCTCTATCAGTAAAATCCAATTTGACATTTTAAGCTGTAACATTTTAGTAATACACACATTCTCTTCGTCAAAACTATATCACTTTCGGATATATTTAATTTGTTATTGGTCATATTATAATATTATCCATATTGTCCATTAAAAATTCCTTTGTTTAATAATAAAATTTATAATTAACCATACTACTCTGGCTTGGAATTTTTACTTTGAGTTGATTGTAGTTGACCGTGATACTAACTTAGTACAACCGAATAGACAAATTCATTATTGAATAGTATTTCACTTCGTAAGCTTCTACTTAGACCCAACTATAGTAACTTGATCGTCATCATGCCATGATTTTACTATAGTCAAAGTGGAGTATCCACATAGAAGTTCCATAGTATTCTCAAGTCGAGTGAACCATGTAACATCGTCACATAGAGATTTCTTTTTTGATCTAGTTGTTATTAACCAACATGAAACTCGTAGATAAGTCATTAATAGTTATCCAATAACTACGAGTGTACTACACTTTGGTGCCCCCATTATCCACGAGTAGTGCATCTCCTAGCATTTAGAGAGTGTTTCACACTATGGTTTCAACGAATGAATTGATATCTTATCTTGAAACATCTTGACGATGAATATTTAAAATAATATGCTATTCTATATTGTGATAATTTTCTCACGATTACAACTATTTGTAATCCAATAACATATTCTTTAAGGATTTTCTAATTAATATACTTTAAGTTAATTATATAATTAATTGCATCACAATATAAGAAAATTATAACAAAAATTAAATATCTTTACTTCGAATAAGATTGGTTACAAATTAGATATATAACAAACTACATACTTTCTCATAGGGCATACCTCTAACTCTCTCAATCTCCCACTTGCACTCGGGATCAATTATGGAATCCTTTTCCTTTGATCGGTTTTTTTTTTTAAAACTGATCGAGCTTGTGCCTTAGTGGACAGATACTTTCATGCAAAACTTTTCCGAGTTTGTGACCTAACTATTTATGAGTTTTAGGTTCTTTCACGATCATATCGCGACATTGTCATCATAAATATTTCTATGCGACTTAGCAATTGGAACCATCCACACTCTTTTATAAATTTTTGCACTATACACACACATACGCATACCCCTTTTGTTGCAACGCTATTCAAAGAAATGAACTTTGCATTTACCATTTGCTACATCTCTATCCAACGCGATGCACTTAGGCTTTTGGCTGAATCATCAACAACCCCTCGTTTGGAACAATTCCAACTTAAAGATCCTTAACTAAGATTGAACGTGAAATTAGGAATGACATACTATATTTGATTTCACTTATGAAGTTTGAGTCCAAGTACACCTTACTAAGGAGTTCGTTGTTTCTAGGAAAAATTCTTTAGTATCTCGTAAATACTTGAAAATACGAGTAACTATCATTTAGTGATATGATTTCAGATCTGGCACTCGCTCAATGTACCAATTCCATAAATGATTAGAAATATAGTCGACATCATAGCATATATTATAATTCATATTGTTAATGCCTAAGAAATCTATCTTATATGCTCCATATTAAATAATCTTATATGGTGTGTAACGACCTGCATTTTTGGATGGTTTAAATCGACGATAAACCACACACGTTAGACTCAAACCATTCAAAAGGGTAGATTTTTATGGGGTAAATAAGAAAAATAGAGGAAGAAAAAAACAAATACAGAATCTCGCAGCGGAATAACAAAATATAATAATCAAATAAACAGTCCATTATGAAATGGTTTTGAAAATACAAATATTATATATGGAAAAATGAATATGAAAAGAAATAATCTATAAATGGTGAATTGAATCGTAAAGAAACTTACCTAATGATGTATAATCCAATAATTGAAATATAAAAATAACTTACTAAAGTAATCAATGTAAAGTAACAAAATGAAAGAATATGGCACTGTATGAATAAAGGAGAAATGAACTTTTTTAAGTAATAATGAAAGTAAATTAATGAAAATAAACATTATATGGATGAGAAAATAAAAGTAAATGATGAAATGAAAAAAAAACAAATAGTAATGTGAAGTTAACTGAAATAAAATGTATACTATACTTCAATAATGAATTCATTTGTGACCAAATAATTGGAATGGATATAACTTATGTATGTAAAGAATATAAATTAAAGAAACAAGCCTTACATGAATGAATGAAATTTAAAATTTTGTAAGTGATGAAGGGGAATTAAAGAAAAATCGTTGTATGAGAAAAAAATGAAAAATAAGAAATTATGAACAATAAATGGTGTGAAAAGATAAATAGAGTAAACTTAAAAATATGTTAAATTATTGTTTGTTTAACTTATGGATTGGTTGGTAAAGGATACTTCTATTTTGTATAAAGACGTACAAATAATCTATAAAGTTTTATCTACCACTATTGAGTGCATGGTTTACTTCATGGTTTATTTATCATTTTTATTTTATTAGAAGTTCTGAACCCGAACAAACTATTGGTTGGTTGCCATGGATGCATGTTTGATTTCTTTGACTGCATGTGATGATATGATGGTTGTATTGTTTGTTTGTAAGTGACTATTGTATGTTGTGTTGTTATGTTGTTGTTAGTTGAAACAACTTAAATATTTATCTTTTATATATTTATTAACTCTTTTGGGTTATATAAGTGAAATACAGGTTATGCAGCCCTGTTTAAAACATGAATAATCTTTAAATCAAAAGAACTGTACATTTTATACATTACATCATCAGAGTCAATATGCAACACAATACAAGAATGGACAGCTATACAAACTTGTCCTTATAATCTGAATTCTACAGCGGAAAAGATAATATCATATGCAAGTGGTACGTCTCGCCATCCAGCTCGCCTCCTGAGCTCCATAGTACTCTTAAATGCAGAATAACCTGATAACCTGATAACCTATTTCTAGGCTGCCCGTGTGGAAATTGGTGGGCACCTAGAGTTTAGGAAGGGAACGATAAACTCTAGGTCAGTCATGGGACTGGTGTGAGAACTAAAGAAGCTATTTATCTCTAAAACAACAACAACAAGAGAAGTGAAAAATATCTGCAATGCTTTTGGAAAATGAAACTACCATAAGGCCTCCCCGCGCACACACAATGCAAACGCGGAATTGGAGGAGATTTCTCCTTATGATAGTCAAAGATGCTTACTACGCAAAACAAATCATTTTTGATATTATTATTAGTGCATAGTGATGAAAGCATTTCGAAAATAGAATATTAATCTTAGCCAACATAGACATTCTGAACTATGCCTACTATAGCTACCATTTAAACAGTGGGGCGCCACCATAAGTAAATGGCAGGTTATGCAACTAAAACCGTACAAGGCTCGTATTGTTTCTTTGGATTTTCAACAAATGGTCAGGCTAAGGAACTTCCTACTACCACATGGGTTCGCCTTTGGCGAGACGTCCCGAGAACCTAACCGGATCTCTGCCAACACAAGGCCGGGTTACCTCTGTAACTAGGTAACTACTACTCGAATATGCCACCCCGGTCCTTTGGGACCTTTATCCGAGGGCCCTCGATCACAAAGAAACAACCACACAGAAAATGAGATTGGAGCAACCACATAGGTTAAGCATCAGGGCTCCATACCTGACACCACCCTTCTCCAGAAGGAAATGACATACCCTAAAGGGAGCGACCCTCGTAACCTTGCCGCATATTCCTGTTTCGACCATTTCCGGGGTGTGAGGTCTGACGAAATCTCGTCCACAAAGCTACGCTTTTTCACAAAGCCATGCTTTGATCAACAAATGATCAATAAATAATCATCACACAGCAACACTCAACATGCCACATTACCAGATTGGGAGTATATCGCTGATAACCTTCAACTACAAAACCTCTGAGCTCGTACGTCTCAGAGAAGGGTGTTAAGCTAAGAGAATAAATTCTCCGCCACCAACATAGATGTATTCGAAAGAAATATGCTTTATATCTCAAAATGTAATGTCAGACATGTAACCATACAAGTCTGTTCCAGGTTCGAACAGAAACGAAGTCACTTCAAAAGAAGCCCTTGCAATCCGGGTATTCACAATCCCGATCGAATTTCCCACCACAAAAGAAATCTCCATACCGTAGCTAACGGTGCAGAGACAATCGACAGGTCATCCTATCGTTTCACAAATACCGCTCTTCAACACCGGTCTTCAATGCTATCCATTACGTCGTATCACTATTCGGAATGGGTAATCCGAATAACGAGTGCAATAATTTAAAAATAAGTGTAGCATTCAATTTCAACCAATTCACAACAAATAGCCATTTAAGGTCAATATTGATAGTCGGTTATTTAACTATCAATCAATATTCACAACATCACCCGATTTCAACTAATTTCCCAAAATTATTTATTTTCAAAAATATCTTTACAAGATATAATTTCCACACTTCAACCATTTGAAAACAAATTTCAAATCAATTTTCACCTTTACAACTTTTGAAATTAAATTTCAAATCATTTTCCCTAAGCGGAAAACGCTTACAAATAGTTATTCATTTTCACTGGAAATCTGCGAGTTCAAATATTTTAAAATAATTGAAAATTTCTTATCCAAAAATATATCTGGAAAACATTTTTAAATAAAACTATTTTTCTTTAAACACTTTACTTAAAATATTAGTTATAATATATTATACCTATACTATATAAACTTAACTTCAAACAAATTTTTCAAAATAAAATAAGTAAATAGAGTATTACTATTTAAATAACTATTTTCTAAAAACAATTACTGATTAAATCTTAGAAATAATCATTTCTATAAATAATTTAATAAATATTTACTTAAAGGATTTAAAATAATTTAAGAGGTAAATTTATTCAAAGTATCCTTTTCAAAACCAATACTAGAATTTTATATATATGAATATATATATATATATATATATATATATATATATATATATATATATATATATATATAAAGCTATTCAGAAATTTTATTCGGCTTTCCAGGGAGGATACACTTTCATTTCAAAATGGTTCATTCAAACCAATTAAATAAATCCTTACCGATTTATTAAATTTACGTTCCAAATCCGTAAATTTATTTCCATACTTTTAAAAATAAATCAATGTTTATTTTTAAAATAAATTTTCCTTATAAATTTCCATTGTGAATTTACATTTCCAAATATTCACTTTTTATACGATTTTTCAAATCGATTTCAATTATTCACTTTCAACACCAAATCAGCTTTCAGTTGATTTCCAAAAACACCAAATAAAATTCCAAATGGATTTCCAAAAGATCTATTTTCAATTACCAAAATCAATTCCCAAATGGATTCCTAAATTTATTTCTTTTCAAAATAATTTCCTTTTAAAGACTACAAATTCTTTTATTTTCCAACTCTTTAAAATCCGTTTTTCGAATAAATTTCAACCTTTCAATAATATTATCCAAAATCCATTTATTAAGCCTTTTTACCATATTTTGGAATTTTATTCAATAAGATAAAAATAAAACTTTATCATTTTAAAATTTTCTTCATCTGAATTAATCCAATTCCCAAAAATAGATTTTATTATAAATTCTCAACTTAAATTTTCAAAAATCCAATTTTATTTATTTTCAGCATCTAACGTTACCAAAAATATATTTGGCTAAATTTTTAGCCTTTAACGATTTCAATCACAAAGATAATCACGCAGATTATAAAGAGATCAACATACAATATTGAAACAAATCCAATCATTTGAGGAATCCAGTTGGATCCCTCCAACCTGTTTCCCTGCATCCACAGCTGTTAACACAATACCAATTCCACTTCGAGGTGAAATATCGCGGTATATGGGGTTTATAAAATACTATCCGCTATTATGCAGCGCAATAGGGTCTCATCCGCTATATAATGCGGGAAATCAACTCCAAGTACATATATAATACCAATTCCACTTCGAGGTGGAATATCGCGGTATATGTGTTTAATAAATAACCTCCGCTTATTATACGGCGTATAGGGTCTATTTCAATACAACATATAGCAATTTATCATCCAAGCATATAATCAACACAATCAAGCAATTTTAAATTTAACTATTTAAAATTTAAATCGAAACGCAATTCGATTGAGTGAGAAGTTCTCACCTTGCTTCCAATAATAGTTCCAGCGTTTTATTTCGAATAAAATTAAACGCGCGTTTAATTTTATCCAAAATTTTCACTAGCTCTAATTAACTCCAATCCATCTCCATTGCGTAGTGCTCGACAATACGTTTCCAACGCAACTTGTTTCGTGCGTTTTCGACCTCGTATGAACAAGTTATGTTTTTTAGAAGTTTATACAAATTTTTATATAATTTAATATACAATTCCTATTTATTTTTACACCCAGATTCAATCAGAGCCACACGTTCCAATACCCCTAGATCTCGGCCGCTCTTTTCTATCATCTTCCCCAGGTCAATACGCGACCATCACAACCCAAAGAGTCGCCCCTCTTCGTTCAAATCGCACCCACCACCGACGATTCATAAGACGATCGAGCACCTTCGTTCACCTCGCCCATGCGTGCTACACCAATGACCAAAGTATAGGCGAGCTCGGTCGCCTATCTTGCTCGAGAAACATGCTCGAACCTGCCGCCTTCCAGCTCCAATCGCCACAATCCACCGCTTCTTTACCGATCATAACCGTTGATATCAAAGTACTCATCATGCTCTACGACTTTGTAGTTGATAATTTTTCAAAACGACGTGTGGATTGGAAGAAAATTGAAGAGAAATGAAAAGAATTTTCGGCCATTGTTTTTGGAGGTGGCGGCTAAGGGCTGAAACCCCAGGGTTTGAGTTGTTTTGCAAAATGAAGATAGAGAGAGTCTTTTATAGAAATTTCAACGAAAACACCATTCATCCGACTTTTCAAACTCCAAATCTCACGCGGTGACTGGCGTTTCTAGGGTTTACCCCGCGTTCCGGACACAATGGAATAGGTATCGAGAACCAATTTGATCATCTATGCGAGTTACGGAAATAAATGATCAATTTAAATTAAATCGATTAAACTAATTTCTATGCGTTTTAGCTTGCCTCGGACAAATCGTAAATCCGATCGACACGAAAATTGAAACCGTACAACATTAAGGATACGATGAAACTGTTTATAAATAACATTTGATTATAATACAATACAGAATCTGAGTTACAAACAAGTGATATGGTTTGAATTGAAGTTTTGAGTGAGGGAGAGTGTAAATTAACTATTGATAAATTTAATATTTTGAATAAGATATATTGACTACTTAATTCCTTCTTTTTCCTTTTCGAGGGCGAGAAGTTTTGAGTGAGGGAGAGTGTAACGACCCATAATTTTCGATAATTAAAAATAGTTAATTTAATAAGATTTTGTAATTTAATGTTGGAAGAAATAAAAACTTATGATTGAATAATAAGAATATAACTGAAATAAAGTGAAATATTATTAACTTAAGGTAATTCATAATTACTTTAAATGTAATTTCAATTAATTAAAAGGACTAAAGAGCTATAATGGATATAGATTGTAAATAAATTTTAGTAATATATGTATTAATGGATAATTGGATTAAAAGAGAAATTGATAATTTAAATGTTGTATTAATTAAATGGTATGTAACTAATTGAAATTGATAAGAATTAGTACAGTGTAAGTGGTTATAACTTTTTTGTAAATAATAAACTTACAAATATGATTAAATATAGAAATGGTGACAATTGTTATTTGTTACCAATTCATTAAATCAATAGCAATTAAATGTAATTTAACGTTACTTTAATATGAATCAAGTCAATTATTATAAAAGGTGAAAGTAATAAAATGTATGAAAATGTTAATTATATTTACAAGACAACAATTGATGTAATAAAAAGAGTGAAACAAAGATAAATTAATTTATTGAGATTCTAAATTACAATATAATTGACAAAAATTCAACATAATTGAAATATGTAGTTAATACAAATAAAAGATGGAAATTGTAGCATATTAGTGAATAAGATATAAACAAATATTAACTTGTTATTAGAGTAAATAATTGATTGAATATAAAGACTGAAATCAAATTAAATCAATTTATTGGAATTAAATCATGATTAATTGGATTAATTGCAGCTCAAACTGAACACTGTATTTTGGAAAGTAATTAACACTAAAATTTTAGGTAAACTTGTTCTAAGTGATTATAAATGTCTAAGAAATCAAAAACGACGAAATTCTTTAGTTTATAAATATTGAATTAAAAAGTGATCAAGTAATTTAATACTAATTTATATAATTAACACGAGAATAGCCATTAGACC
This sequence comes from Allium cepa, assembly GCA_030765085.1. NCBI lineage: Eukaryota > Viridiplantae > Streptophyta > Magnoliopsida > Asparagales > Amaryllidaceae > Allium > Allium cepa. The sequence continues at coordinate 863,169,655 of CM060943.1, read as the reverse complement.
ACTGTCTCGGATTTTGACGAAACTAGTTTCGTCGGATCCGTAACAGTGAATTATTGTAAGGTTTTAAGTTTCGTAGCGATCGGACTTGTCGTTTGATCGTACGGACTCAAAATGCGTAGAATTCAATTTAATTGAAATTAATTTAAAATAAGCTGATTATAAGCTAACTTCTTCATATGATGGAATTAGGACCTGAAACCTATTCCATTGAGTTTAAAAATATTGAAAACATCTATTTTGATATATGGGATGACCTACTTCCGTTTCGAGAACGAAATGGGCTTTTCGGGTCGTTTATCGTTCAACTTTTAAATCAATCTAGTTCATTCATTTCTATTTCTGATCTGCCTATATATAGCCTGTTATAAACTCTAGCAATATTCTTATTTCATTTTTTGGTACATACATTTCATCTGTCTACTTATCCTTCTCAATGGTAGAACCAAACCCAATTACAAAACCCTAATTCCCAAATTGCAAATTCAAACTCAAATTCAATTCTGAAATTTAAACTCCTCAAAATATATCAAATTATGTATCAATTTGAAGCTCTAGACGAGCGTAAGTCAAATCTATAGTTTTTTTATCTGGGTTGTTGTGTAGCCGGAATTGGGTGATTAATTCTCGGTCGTTCATCGTGCGTCGATCAACTTCGACCGATTGTCGAGTCGCGGGTACCATGTTGTGAAGAGTAGTGAGGGGAGTTCATCTAGGTGTATCGCACGTCGTTTCAACGGTTAGATTGGAGTGAAAAATTCGATTAGGTCATCATGTTATAGGCGGTAGCTGGGGGAACTTCACCGCCGATCGTGGTCGTGGTGCCTTGGGGGGAGGTCGCGGGCCATGGGGAGCGTCGTTGGTGGTGAACGGTGGTCGCGACGACCGTGTGGGCAGTGCGGTGATCATTCTCATGGCGGCGGTATATGATGGTCATGATGAACAGTTAGCAGGCTAGGGTTGTCTGACTGGAACGATGACGTGGGCATGGTATTTGGGTTTGTTTGGTTTTGGTTTATTTAATTTAAAATTTAATTTTCTAATCTTCTAACTATCATAACTTTTGCATACGAGGTCTGATTCACGCGTGGTTTGTTTCGTAGAGATCGTATAGAAATTCTAGACATTTTTACACTAGTTTGGACAAATTCTGAGACTGTTTGAATTTGGGCCCTAAATTGGATTTTAAATCGATTATAAATCAAAGGTGGGTTTTTGACCCACTCACAACTAATAGATTATCTTATGTTAGTTAATGTAACATCCCGCCTTTTCGCACACTTTAAACCGACACACGTGCCAATTCAAAGCATACGCAAGGGCGGATTGTTATGGGGTAAATAAGAAAAACAGAGAAGAAATAAAAACAAAACAGAATCTCACAGCGGAAGGATAAAATATAATAATAAATATATAGTTCATAAATGGTTTACAAACACTTGTTATTCTTTACACAATAAATATCAGAGTTACACATACCAATACAATCAATGCAGCGGAACAGTATGAGTGTGGTGCAATACTATAAATAATAATAATACGGATTCTTCGTCTTCGTCCTCCAAAGCTAAAGTCTTCGATCCTGAAATGCTCGGACTGACCCGAGCGAATTTGAAAGTACAAAAACACTCGAGTCAGACTAAAAGATCTTATGTGAGTTAAATTAACAGAAATAAATATGAATACAGTAACTCAAGAGATGTTCGGGATTTACATCTCCTAAGGATCCGTTAAACTATTTACTATGTAGTATATTGCGCTATTATAATAGTGTCTATTCATAAATAAACTTACTTTTAAATAGCGTTAAGGCTTTACATTTTCCACCTTAACACGTAAAATGCCAATAGTCTATACAGTACCGTAATACCTCCTGATCGGGAAGCTACCAGAGGATACTCCATAGGTACGACACAAATAGAAACTCATAGTAAAGGCTCAGTATGGTAGGTGACACGGCACAACTAGGCAATGCCAGGGTAGATATACCAATTGCTATCCAGGCTGGTGGAAACGCGTAGCCGCAGTTATCGCCCACCTCGGACTAACTCCCCAAAATCAAAATATAGAAGTAGCCACTGAATCAATCCAAAATCAAAGTATAATATCGAAGAGGAGGGTCCGATCAGAGGAATGACCTCATTGGCCTGAGAATCGCTCCTGTTTTAGCCACCTTATGCCAACTCATGGGAGTCGGGTCCACGTATTTACCTTACAGGAAACGTCGCCACCACCTACTTCATTCTGGAATCTCCACCGCGTACACGGTTAGTCAAAGTGGTTTTCGGTATCGACAGAGAGTATGTCCATATCCGATCCCGGTCTCTTTGCCAACCCATCGTTATTATAACACCGCGGTCATTTAAAAATAGCTCATACTTTAAAACCAGAATAAACATTTCCATTTTAAAATTATGAATACGATATCATTTTAAAACCCAAAACAATATGATATCCTTTATCCCAAATATAAACCCTTTCAAAAATCCAAATGCTTTAAAATTTATAACGTCTGAAAGCCAAATATCCTTTCAAAGCATAATATTTCGAAATTCATAATTTAAAACCATAACTTTTAAAACTTGAATGGTTTGGATATTCAACGGTATATGAATTAAATGGTTTAACTTAAATGTTACTTTGTAAAGAAAATAGTTCTCATGGCTTTACAAATACATTTCTTTATTTAAGTCTAAACCAAAATTTATATTATCTCTCTCAAGTTCCAAAACCACTTCAACTTATTTATATATACGTATATCCATTTTGAGTATCAATATGTCAAACTAAAGTTGGATTTTATGCTTTCAACAAATCAATTGTTCTATTAATTAGTCTTGAATATTCATATAAATCCAAAAAAATAAGACTTCAATTTCTAGTAATAAAATATATATATTTTTCCCAATTCAAATTATACTAGATTATTCATTTCAATTTATTTTGGGAAAAATCCAATTATAAATATCATATCTTAAAATTTCCAAACTTAACATTTAAACATATGATATAAATTATTAAACTCCATTTTCTTAATTTTCTTCCATTTTTAATAAAGATTTTTATACACCTTTTAATTTCAAAATTTTCAACTTCATATGTATATATATATGGAAGAAAAATATTTATACAATATAAAATTTAAGGTTTTTATAAACCGTATTCCATCCAAACAATAGAAATCACATTTAAGTAGTTATATATATACCGCGGTGCCTGTATATAATTTTCTATCCTATGGTCAAGTGATACGGATATTTATCATTTCAATCCGCAATTTAAAAGATATAAAATTTTGCGGTTATATATCATTTCAAACCACAATCCCGAATGAAATGAAATATGCATGATAATTTGCAATTTAATGATATACAGTAAACATCCATTCATCAACATCATCCATCATCCAAATCGCAATCATCAATCAATATCAATCAAATACAATATTATTTTTGGTACTACATAACAGGTAATACTGGCAATTTTATTCAAATTAAATTTAACAGCTATTAATCTACAGTCTATATTCAGTAATAAATTATATAACTGCTAACTAGCAGTTCATATACAAACAAATAAATTTTAACTGTAAATTTATACGCAATAAATTAATTAAATTAACAGTTAAATTAAATAAATGCAATTCAACAGATATGAATAAAATAAACATGCCAAATACTCATAAATAAATTTCTATTCATTTCTAAAATTAATTTAAACAAACATAAAAGCTTCTAGTAGTTGTGAGTGGGTTAAAACACTCACCTTTTGAATTTAAATCGAATTTAAATTCAATTTAAACTCAAAATTTTGACGGTCTCAGAATTTGTCCAAACCAGCGTCATTGGGTCTGGAATTTAAATACGAACCTAACAAAAAACAATTTCGTTTGAATCCGAGGTCGTATGAGAAAGTTACGTCAAAAAATGATGATTGAATTCAAAATTGAAAATAAATAAAACGACACACATTCATCACTTACAAATATATGTGCCACGTCACTCCTTCTATTCCCAGAAACGCACGCGGCCCCCTTCCAGAAACCCTAATCGAAGATCTACGACGATCTAACCGTTGAATCGACACAAAAACCATATAGATGCGATCCCCATCGTCCACTCTACAAAACCCAGAAAAGGTTTGACGATCCGACGAAGTTTGCGACGACGATGATGAATGGTCACGGACTGTTTGAATTAATTCTGGTCAAACGAATGTTCAAAACAGAAAACGAATTGCACCAGTAGATTACGTGCCTCGAGAACATTAACATATATTTTTGTGGAATTTTTCTGAAGTGTTTGCATTTTCACTGAAATTTGGATTGGGGTAGATCTAGGTTGCATTCATTTGAGGAGGAGAAGGAGATGAAGAAATGAACGTACATCGAAAGGGAAAATAAAATGGGGCTAGGGTTTATAACATGTTATATGTAGACAAGGCTGAAAAATAATAGATGGATCGGATTGGATCTAAACATAAGTTTAAATTTAGGCATAAACATATATGTAATAAAGTAGCATTAAATTTTGAAACGTGAATTGATTTATCATTGGATTCATATTTCAATATGTAAATATCCCCAATTTCATCTGCACTTATATTTACATAGTTTCTAAATATTAAATTTCAAATATTACTTCATTTAACGTTACGTATTTATTATTTATTACTTGCTGCAGTTGATTATCAATTATACTTAATATACTAAATAGATGGTAAATTTTGAATACTTGTTATCATTAACGTTTTATTTCCACTTACAAAATAAATGAAATTATTACATAAACTCCCTTAATTAAGTCAACCATTATCTTATATAACTTAACTGGTAATATATATACCCGATTGCCCTAATTGGTTTATAGTTATCAGCTAAATACATACTAACTTGTAAATAAATTCGTTTAATTGCAAATGGAACTGATCAAATTTAATAGATTGAATAGATGGGTAAGCAAATAATAAATTTTCCTTTTTGTCAAATTCAAACCCATTCCTACTTAATTATCAATTACAATTTATTACGAAACATTGATTTTATGCAGTTACCTTTTATTTGCGTAGTATTACATCAATTCCTATAACCTTGGATTCATTCCCAATTCACCAAATTCAATTAATTACACTTTACAAATGTGTTTCCAATATATAGGTATTGCCCAAGTTAAATTTATTAGCTAACTCATATTAATAAACAAATGACTTATATGAATGATTAAAATTTTCAATTATCTCACTTTACTCCTAAACTTCTGTTATTTAATAATTATTGCTTAGAACCTGATTTTAATCTTCCCATTATCTATTTAATTCCTTCTAGAATCATAGCTAATATTTGTCATCCCTTCATTACCCAAATGTTCTTATCCCATCAAATTTTAAGTTATCGAAATATTAAATGTCAATTTCTTTAATTGCACTAAATTTATCTATTAAAGGTTGCACTTAACCCAAATACATAAAACTTGCCCAATTTCTCCTTAAATCAATAACCTTCATATACAAATATGTTTATCATAAATTTTATCTACTCTTCCTTTTTAGGTAATGTCCTACATATTAGATTTCCATGTAATTTGCAGTAAATCATACTCGTAGTTATATCACATTAAATGAATAAATAAGTGTTGACTCTATTCTTTTGATTCAACATTGGTTTACGTTATATTTCATTAATATTTCTACATACATAAGGATTTTTAAAAATGGTTGTAACGTGAAATCTCGTCTACTTCCCATTTTATATTTAAGGCTTCTAAAACCGATTCATATCATTTCTCTAGTCCAAATTTTATTAATATAACCTTAAATTTAATTTATTCCTATCGATGTAATGGTTAAACACAAATTTCACTTATTTGCAATAAATCCACAAATTGGATTTCAAATTTTCAAATAAATAAACAAATTTTAGTTTATCACTTCCTAAATACCCAAACGTCAATGCCTTAATTTAAACTGCATTTATTACATTTTATAAAAATCCTCCATCTTAAGTGACAAATCAAAACTACCCTAACTACACAATTTATGGTAATTAATTCCAATTGCTTTTCCATTAAACTACATAAATTGTCCAATTGCAACCTACGTAGAATGTTTATTTATTTACAATCCTACTGTTTAAATGAATTGATCCTTTACGGTATAATTCACATTTGACTTGATTTCTCATTTATTTTGCAAAACAGTAAATTTCAATTGCTACCAACATTATATTTAATATTAGATTTCCAATTAATTCTATTGGAATCAATATATCTTTATATATATATATATACACTTTACGTATAAATATCTAAATTACCAAATCAAGTACATTTATTAGAGACAACATTCAATAAAATTACTTATCACACTTATTGCATTGATTTATTCCAACGGACACTTTTATTTAGTCACTATTTATTATTACAACCAAATGTAAAATCTCCACTATTTATTTTATATTAAATAATTCCATTCTAGTAAATATTTTTATTAATATTCACTGATTCACATTTATATTGGTTTCTTATATTTAACTTATAACAAGGTGTGCAAATTTACATAGTTCAAATCTATTTCCATGTAACTATTAAATTGTTACATTAAATTCCAATTACTATAACAAATTACTACATTTTCTCAAATAAAATCTTAAGACCTTTATTTTATTCTAAATTAGATTAGAAACATATTAATTTAATTCATTTAACATTATCAAATTCAACAGGTCGTTACAATCTCCCCCACTCAAAACTTTTCGTCCCTGAAAAGGAAAAAGAAGGGAGAAGGAAGAATAAAAACAGTACATCTATTTCAAATATTAACTTACAATCAATAATTTACAAAAAAAATTCCTTAAACGGAATATACTCGTTTTATAATCATTATATCCTTTTATACTTAAATAATTAAAGTTTGGAAATCATTTTCAACAAAATTCTAAGTCCAAAATTTACGAAATTTTTTGGCAGAGTCTCCTTTGTACGGTGAGGCTCGGGAGAAAATATAATATCAAAATATACAAATATATTACATATATTATCAAAATATTATATCCCAACACGGGAAAAATAGAGCTTTAAACGTAATCCGAAAACGTACCTATTTGTCGGGCAATATACGCTTATTATTTTGGAACCAAAAGCAGTAGCAGTTGCTTCCATCACCTGTATTCACTTATATAATCTAAAAGGTTAAATATTTATTTTAAAGTGAACTATTCAAGTGGATTCAATCATTAATCAACCAAACAATTCAACAATCATCAACCTTACAAACAACATACATACACAAACAAAGCAACCATTTAATCCATCAAACAAATAGTTGTTTGGGTTCAAACTTGAAATTTGTATGAAATGAAATTAACTATCAAGTGCATCCTTTACTCAACAGTCTTAGATGGAACAAAGATAGATACTTATTCATTTAACCACTTCAAATTTCTTACCCAACAGCATAAATCAAACAACACAATTCAAACCAACACCCAAATTTATTTATTATACATTTATCTCATGCTTCAATGGTTTGATTTTCTTTCTTTCATTTATGGAGTGATTTCTTTATTTCTTACAAATTTTCATTTTCCATTTATCACAAAATTCATTATATTTGTATTCCAATTTATTTACTAAAGTTTCTATCATCTATTTATACTACTTACCTTTACTTATAGTAAAATTTCCAATTTAACTTAAGTCTATACAATTAATTCTTATTAATAATAGCAAATTAATAGAATACCTTTATTACCTTACTCTTCACTTGTAAGATTTCTCCTTACATTTTCCTACTAACATTGCAACTTTTTATTATATGGTAAGTTATGTAAGAATGTAAGTGAAAATTTACAAGTTTCTTCTCCATTCCTTTAATTAATATATATTTGTTTTATAAATTACAATTTCGACTTACCTTTAATCTCATTCATTTATTTAATGTTGAAGTTTCCATTATATTTAATTACAGTAACCCTCTACTTACACTTAATTTATTAACCTTATAACTTGCATTCCTATAAGTGAAAGATTTTTCTCATTCATTAACTATGGATTGCAGTCATTTATATTAGAATAGGGGGAAATTAAGGCGTACTTAAGTTAATAACCCTACAATCAAACTTTATAAATTAAGGAATTTCATTTTTTTTACTTTCTTAAGGTTAAAATCACCTTTTAATAATACAACCTTTAATTTTAGTAAAATTCCAATCATCACTTAAGTTAATACCATTAAATTCTTATTTATAACAGTAATTTATTGAATACTTCATTATTTCCAAAAATTCTACTTGCATAATATTCTATTCCACTCTTAATTTACATTTCAACTTTTTATACTTGGTAAGTTATTTATGTTAAAGAAAAAGCAAAAGAACTTATGCAAGTTTAATCTCAACTCTTTTAATTCATTGATTACTTCTTTTATTTCACTAACCTAAATTTTTACAACTAATTAATGGAAATTCAAGAATTAATACCGGGTCAAATTCCAAAATTTCTTTAAAATAATAGATAATTAATTTCTTACAACTCTTATATCTCTAATTACCTTTAAACAATTTAAATTTTAGATAATTTCAAAACAAATCTGCAGTAGAATTTACTACAGTGGCCTTTCCCTTCGAAACTCGAAAATAAAAGTCGATGATGCGGCCGCCATCACCGAAATTATTTTCCAGCGACAGAGAGGAAAGTACAAACTTATTTTCTTCAAAATCCTCTTAAACCAATTCTTTCGAATTATACTAAATATTTATATAAGAAAATATTTATAAACCAAATCATTATATTTCATAAATCCTTTGAAAGCAGATTTTCAAAATCCCGGACTTAAGTTCTAAAATCTCCAATTTGATTTATTATAATTTCAACTTAGCTTCAATTGTTATAAATATTTTTATTTCCTAACACCCAATCTATAGCAACCAAATATATATATATATCTTTATAAAAATATTTTTATATATAGAAAATATAATAGGCAAAATTATTTCATTCACCTATATTAAAAACAAATATTATGTCGGTCTGTCCTATTAAGTGTTTAGAAATCCCTATTGATGACATAGCGTCCCATGCATCAATCAGAATTTATAAATACAAAGCGGAACAGATTAACACAATATCAAAACCTTTATTAACACTAACAAATACGCTCTCTCATATATATACACTCAGCGACTCCCATAGGGTATTACTACCCCATTTACAAAGAGTCAAACCCCACAAAACCAAGGTTTATCGCTAAACCAAAGCTCTGATACCAACTGTAACATCCCGCCTTTTCGCACACTTTAAACCGACACACGTGCCAATTCAAAGCATACGCAAGGGCGGATTGTTATGGGGTAAATAAGAAAAACAGAGAAGAAATAAAAACAAAACAGAATCTCACAGCGGAAGGATAAAATATAATAATAAATATACAGTTCATAAATGGTTTACAAACACTTGTTATTTTTTACACAATAAATATCAGAGTTACACATACCAATACAATCAATGCAGCGGAACAGTATGAGTGTGGTGCAATACTATAAATAATAATAATACGGATTCTTCGTCTTCGTCCTCCAAAGCTAAAGTCTTTGATCCTGAAACGCTCGGACTGACCCGAGCGAATTTGAAAGGACAAAAACACTCGAGTCAGACTAAAAGATCTTATGTGAGTTAAATTAACAGAAATAAATATGAATACAGTAACTCAAGAGATGTTCGGGATTTACATCTCCTAAGGATCCGTTAAACTATTTACTATGTAGTATATTGCGCTATTATAATAGTGTCTATTCATAAAATAAACTTACTTTTAAATAGCGTTAAGGCTTTACATTTTCCACCTTAACACGTAAAATGCCAATAGTCTATACAGTACCGTAATACCTCCTGATCGGGAAGCTACCAGAGGATACTCCATAGGTACGACACAAATAGAAACTCGTAGTAAAGGCTCGGTATGGTAGGTGACACGGCACAACTAGGCAATGCCAGGGTAGATATACCAATTGCTATCCAGGCTGGTGGAAACGCGTAGCCGCAGTTACCGCCCACCTCGGACTAACTCCCCAAAATCAAAATATAGAAGTAGCCACTGAATCAATCCAAAATCAAAGTATAATATCGAAGAGGAGGGTCCGATCAGAGGAATGACCTCATTGGCCTGAGAATCGCTCCTGTTTTAGCCACCTTATGCCAACTCATGGGAGTCGGGTCCACGTATTTACCTTACAGGAAACGTCGCCACCACCTACTTCATTCTGGAATCTCCACCGCGTACACGGTTAGTCAAAGTGGTTTTCGGTATCGACAGAGAGTATGTCCATATCCGATCCCGGTCTCTTTGCCAACCCATCGTTATTATAACACCGCAGTCATTTAAAAATAGCTCATACTTTAAAACCAGAATAAACATTTCCATTTTAAAATTATGAATACGATATCATTTTAAAACCCAAAACAATATGATATCCTTTATCCCAAATATAAACCCTTTCAAAAATCCAAATGCTTTAAAATTTATAACGTCTGAAAGCCAAATATCCTTTCAAAGCATAATATTTCGAAATTCATAATTTAAAACCATAACTTTTAAAACTTGAATGGTTTGGATATTCAACGGTATATGAATTAAATGGTTTAACTTAAATGTTACTTTGTAAAGAAAATAGTTCTCATGGCTTTACAAATACATTTCTTTATTTAAGTCTAAACCAAAATTTATATTATCTCTCTCAAGTTCCAAAACCACTTCAACTTATTTATATATACGTATATTGATGCAGCTAAGGCCAGAGAAGAAGTTGTGCAAACTATAATTCCTGAAAACATGAGTTTGTGGTGTAGTGTGATGAGTCATTCACGACTCAGTGAAGGCATGAGTCGTTGCCGAGCTAAGGAAGGAGGGCCACGAGTCAACAAGCCAAGGGGGAAGGTAGGCCGAGTTAACAAAGCATGGTCACGACCTAACAACGGAGTTTTGGGTCGTCTCCGACCTAAGAAAACACAGGAAGAAGCATTCCGACCTAACAAGCTCCGACCTAATGATATTGAACGACCTAGTGATATTGAACGAGATAACTGTGCCGAGTTACGAGCTAGTGATGTTGAACGTGATAACTTCGCCGAGTTCCGATCTAAGCAAGCTGAACTGCCTTCTATTTTAGGTCGTAGGGAATTGGGTCGTGTTGTATTTTAGGTCGTTACCGACCTATGGGTTGTGTTGGGTGTTAAGTCGTGAATCTTTGAGTCGTATTCTGTTAAGTCGTATGTCGTGGGTTTCTTAAGTCGGTATGTTGTTGAGTCGTTTACTTTTGAGTCGGTCATGTGTGTTACTATGTTGAGTCGTGTGATTTAAGTCGCTACCGACTTAAGGGGAGTTGTATGAAGGTCGCTTGTGTTAAGTCGGATATGTGTGAGTCGTGTCAACTATGTTGTGTAGTTAAGTCGGTAACGACTTATGATGAGTCGGTCGTGTTTGAGTCGCTTGCGTTGAGTCGGTGCCGACCTATGAGTTGTACAGCGTTGTGTTGTATTGTTGAGTCGAGAGCCTTAAGTCGTGAGTCGTGGGGGATGAGTCGTGTACGACTTAAGGCTGGGTTGTAACTCCTATAAATACGCGTGTGTTGTACATTTTTGAGGTTGATTTTTTTGAATAAAATTCTCTTTTGTTAGCTTTGTGCTTTCATACCAATTGGTAGTTGAGTGTAATCTCCTATCTCCTCTTTCGGTTAATCGAGTGCGCTCGATTCAACGATCGTAGAAGCCGATTCACGGAATCTAGTGCGCTAGATCAACGTGCGAAGAATCGTAGATCTTAGAACACGGTATAGTGCGCTATCAACGTGTTTGAGATAGCTAGAGTTCGGTATCTTTGGATCAACGAACTTGGGCATTTTGGTATCTTCAACTCACCGATTGCTACATTTCATTGATTGAAGTTTTGTTTGATTAATCCGCTGCGTCAGTTTTTTGGTATCGGAGCCATACTTAGCCAATCATAGCTAAGTTGATTCTTGGAGCCAAGTTTTTGAAGTTTGAAGTTGTTCATCGTGTTCATATTGAAGTTGCATCAAGTTTGGAGTGTTTGATCCATTTCATTTTGGATCGAGGAGTTGGATATTGTTTGGATTTTGTCTTGGAGTTTTGCGCGCCAAGATTTGAAGTGTGGAGCCGTGTAAAACCATTGCCGAGCTAAAGCCTTGAAGAGTTAAGTGTTGAGCCGTGACTTGTTCTTTTGTTGAAGCTTGAATTTTTGTGTTTAAATTGTTGAAGTTTGAGAAGTTTTTCAATCATGCCACCAAGGAGAGCTAATCATCATCAAAACGTTGAAGCTTTGTATCGTAGAGAAGAAGCCGAGCTTATGGAACAACGTATTAATGAAAAATTTGATGAAGGCATTGGAAAATTGGAGAAATTGATGAATGATTTGAATCAAAGGAGGAGATCACCAAACTCGAACCATGGAGGAAACCGAGTTTCGCCATCGGTTACGGAAGCGAGGAGGGTATCACCACATTCATGTAGAGATAGAAGAGAAACATCAATATCATCACGAAGAGATCATCATGACTATGCACATGAAGAGAGGAGAAGTCAACGTGAATTTGACAATGAAGCATATAGAGATGAAGAGAGACATAGTCAAAGAAGCATGCATGAGCGAAGGGATGATAATGGTCGAGATCGATGTAGACGTACTTTTGATTTTGTTGAAGAAGGTGATAGAGCTAGTATTCATTATCGAGATCGAGACCAAGTTCGAAATTCTAATCGGGATGTTGAAGATGATAGACGTTGGGAATCGGGAATGAAGATGGAAATTCCGGAGTTTAAAGGCGGAATGGTAGCAGAAGAATTTCTCGATTGGTTATCTAATGTGGAGGAAATCTTTGATTTCAAGGAGGTCCCGGAGAATCGAAGGGTGAAGTTGGTTGCTACTAGGTTGAGGGGGAGAGCTTTGGCATGGTGGCAGCAAACTAAACTTACTAGGGAGAGAATGGGGAAGTCAAAAATAGAATCTTGGGAGAAGATGAAGAAATTGATGAGATCTACCTTTTTACCTTACAACTATCAGTCACTTATGTACCAAAGGTTGCAGAATCTGAGGCAAGGGACAAAATCTGTTAGTGATTATGCTGATGAATTTTACCAACTCATTGCCAGGAATGATATTATGGAGACAGAAGAACAGCTAACTGCTAGATTCATTGGGGGATTGAGAATGCAGATCCAGGATATGGTTAATATGTTTGATCCTAGATCAGTTGCAGAGGCACATCAGAAAGCGTTGGCTTGGGAGAAACAAGGAAGGCGTGGAGGTGGTGTGTTTACTAATTCCAATAATCAAGCAAGGGGTGTTGGTGGAAGTTCTAATGTTCCTAAACCTGTTTCAAAGCCAGTGGTGAAGGAGGCTGAGAAGGCGAAGGTTAGCGGTGGGTTCAAGTGTTATAATTGTCAGGAGTTGGGTCACAAAAGCAACGAATGTCCGAAGCCGAAGAAGAGAACCATGGTTGCAGAAGTTGAGGAGGATGATGGTGAGGAGGTAGAATGTAACAACCTGCTATTTTGGACCATTCAAATCGACAATAAAACCGTACATGTCCGACTTGAATAATTCAAAATACCGAATTGTTAATTTAATTTGGCAAACTTAAAATATACAGTAAATAAATCAATCACAGATCACAGACACAGAGTAATATAATGCAGCGGAATAGAAAAAAATAGTAGTTCATGAAGCTACTATATACATTAGAGTTTAAAATGAATACATCAGAATCTCTTGAATACAGAAAAGTCTTCAGTACGAGCCGATGACTTCTCTGAACCAGTCAACTAGAAAACTGAAAGCTGAAACGATAGTTGGATCTCCAAATGAAGCTCCAATCTCCAAAGGTGAGTCTCTAATGCTGTATTACTCAGTCTGACCCGAGCGTAAAGCAAAACACAAAACACTCGAGTCAGGATTAACATTCTTATATCAATAAATTCAACTCAAATGAAATATCAACTGAAATACAATATAACTTAAAGGATGTTTGGGATGTCCATCCTCTAAGGGTCCATAGAACTATCTACAGGGTGGAAATATACACTATTACACCGTGGTCATTTACTTAATTTATACCTCAAACCCAAATATCAAATTCGCTTTAAATAATCATATTTCCCAAGATAGTATTTATATATTTTAATAATGTATACAGTAAAGTACTTTCAATTTCCTTAACTTAACAAATCGTTTCACATCAACCCGACCTTCCCATTTAATTACACTATGGTTCATAGCTTATATATAACAATTCAAATTTAACAGTTTCATATAGATTCTCGATTTTTACATCATTATTATCTAGCCTTGAACCCTCCCTTATTTGATTCAATATCATTTTAGTGACCTTAAATTACATTTTACTCAATATTTCTTAATTTATTTAAACGTGAAATATCTCCTTCGATAAATTTCAAATTGATTTAAATAAATAAATCCTTATCTGAATACCATTAAAAATAACCCAAATTTATCTCCCAATCTTAATTGTTTAATATTATTGCAAAATTTTTCCGAATAAAATTTACATAGATATTTATCATGATTTATGTATTAAATCAAATCTTGACTAAACTAGATATAATTAACTCTATATTTATCATTACCCTTTAAATATGTATTTAAGAATTTACATTTAATAAGACCATATATTTCTTATTATATGGTCAAGTGTTACGGATATTATCATTTCAATCCGTACACTAAATGTATACGGGTGGATAGCATTTCAACCCGTAACCCCAAATTTGATTAAATGGAAACCGCTTGGGTCTATCATTTCAACCCATTTCAATTCAAAAACAAACATAACAAAGGGAACTTGCAGTGTGATGACAGGGATGGTGTCAAAGTAAATAAACAAACAATAACAACAATCAATAACAATTAAATAAATAAATCAAATAACCCCGAAATAATCGTATTAATTCGCATTGTTACTTGTATAATTATTTCTAGAATCTACACTATCATTTCATGTAGATTAAAGATTATTACATTACAGTTTTTCACTTGTCGTTCCTTTTTAAATTTCAGTTTAAAGCTACAACAATTAATCCAAACTACGTTCAAATATTTAGAGTATAATTTATCAATTTCTACGACAATTAATGGGTCAAATCTACTAATCAAGTTCACATATGGCGGGGTCAGGTTTTAATAAATCCAGGTCCGTCATATATAATCCGTTAAATTTGTAAACTATACTACCCCAACTTAAACTAGCAAACTAGTTATCATTTAACAATAATAATTAACATCCAATTTAAACAACAATCAATCAGAAAATCAATTATCAACCAATCTGTATTATTATCACATAAATAATTAACCGATAAGGGTGTCAGGTGTCATAGGTGAACAGAGACAGGTAATAGCAGTCATAACAGTAAAAACAACTAACAGCAGCATATTTCAATTGTCGTTTCAATTGAAATCAAATTTAATAAATAAAAGAACGTTAATCGTGAGTGATTGCTCACCTTTCGAGGCTAGAGAGGAGATAGACAACATAACAAGCTATGATTTGAATTGCGAAATGACTGATCCAATTGACGATTTTCAAAGCAAGTCAAAATTGGCACGAATTCGAATGGACAACCAAGCTGATCAAAAGGAATTGATAAAATGAATCAGAACTATCTTGATATAGTTTGAAACAAAATATATGTTATAAATTGCTCAAAAACCAAATTTTTAACCATATATTTAAAATAAGATATATATATATATATATATATATATATTTTATTTCAATTTACTAATTTAACTTTAACACCATTAGAACAAAACATATGTTGTGTGTCTATATATATATATATATATATATATAATAACTTTCTCTAACCCCAATTTTTACAAACATATATTAAAGAATATTTGAAAAAAAAAATTATTAATTAATAAACTTCGAAACCCAAATTGCACATTTTTGAGATTTATGTACATTTAATACTTAATGCATATCCAAAGTTATTTCCTTGAAAGTTTACATAAACTAAACCATGTATATTTGAAACCATGTATATAAAAACTGTTCAAAATCATGCAACATACAAAAATGTATCTATGCGAGTTTTTTTTTTTTTTTAACAACATAAATGCAGACTGGAATTATAAACATATTATATATATTAGAACACACGACAGCAATATGTATATATATGAAATAAATAAATAAATAAGACTGGTTACTAGCTTTATAATATAATATATATAATACTTATTTATAATATAAACTTACATCTATACACATTATATATTTTAAAACAAATACTTAAATCAATACATATAACCAAAATCGCATACTCTTAAAAATATATAAAAACAAAAACAAAAAAAACAAAACAACTTAAAAATTCTTTATTCTGTAACAATAACTGCAAACAAAAAACTATAAACAAAACAAACTTTGAAATATTAAAACTGTAAACACAAAACTATGAAAGAAAGAAAACAAAACTCATACTTATTAAAAATCTAAACTGTATATAACGTATAACTATACATATATATATATATACACGTACCCACGAGATCACCAACTATAGATATATGTGTGCCTCAATAAAAAGATTGCCAGAGACGCACAGGTGAGGACACGTGGTTGTGGAGGGGTTCGCTTGCACGGGGCTGCTGACGTGGGGGAAGGTTGCAGGCAGAGGCGGTAGTGTTTGAGAGGAAAGGCAGGAAAAAGAATAGTTTGTCTCAATTTAAGTCCAGATCCAAAAGAAAAGATGGGAGAAAAATAAAAGAGGAAAGGAGATGAAGTAGGAAATAAATAGGCTAGAAAAAATAACGGCTACAGGGGAAAAATAAGAAAAAGGAAACGTAAAGGAAAATAAAAGAAATGAATGTATGCGTAAAGAACGTATAGAATTTTATACGTTTCAAAATCAACGGTGCAATTAAAGCAATTTTTATTATTTGTCAGGTTATATGTTTTATATTTATTTCTTTCCTAGATCTTAATTCATAGCATATTAAACTACGCAGATTAATTATTTTTATCAACGTTCAAAACGTTATCACCCAAAATACAGCAATGACATAGCAAATGTCTAGAAGCATTAATTTGAAAACTTAATAAAGCAATTTATTGTTTACCTTGGGTAGCACTTTCAAATTTGAAACTGAAGGAAGAATGAATAAGAAACGGCTACAGATCAATTAAAGAAGGAGAGGAGTGTGGATTTGTTTGAAAAGAAGAAGGATATTGTCATTTTTTTTTTATTTTTTTTTTGAAAACAATTTTTTTTTTTTTTTGGAAAAGCAACAGTGTATATATATAATTTAGTGGATAGGAGAAATAGAAGGGGAAACATCTGTCAATAAAATAACGTATATACTTTGCCTTATATATAATATTAAACAAGTGGATAAAAGGAAAATTCAATGGTGAATATTGTAACTTATGGAATAAATGTTAAAACGAAAGCAAGTGAAACTAGGAAATCAATTAAAGCATAAAGGAAAGTTATAAAGTCAAAAGAGCCGTTAAAAATCCAATAAATGCAACGTATAAAATTTTCAAATTTCGAAACTGATGGATATAAAGACAGTCATAAATGCATTGTAACAGCTGGAAATAAACATTAGTGGCTGTTTTATTGGATCAAATTTGGAATAGAAGGCAGTTGGACGTGAATCAAGGAGTAACCAAGGTAAGCTACTGTTTTAATTAAAATCTTTCTTTTAACCGGTGGAAATAATATGATGGGTGGCTGTGACAGAGGGAAGAAGAAGCTTGATTTATATATACTTTTTTTCAGGATGGAGTGGGAGTAAAAACAGATCCGAGAGGAAAATGCGAGAGGATAATATAATGGAAGAATGAGAAGTTTAAGCAAATGAAACGTATAGAAATGAATGCGCAACAAATAAACCAAACAAGGTAATGGTCCATTCCCTTGATTTGGGGAAAATAAATGTTTTCTGCAGTTTCATTCGAAAGAAGGAAAAACGTAAACATGTTTCAAAAGGGAAAGATTGAAGAAAATGAAAATTTGGAGCAGGTCACAGCAAATATATATTATTTTTGTTGCTGAGAAGAAGAAAGGATTGAAACGTCTCAATAAATAAACACGCGAATTAATGGGAACAGTAACAATCAACCCCTAAATTATGGAATAATAGAGGCAACGGCTATAAAAGCAGTAATTAAAATATGGCAAGTTATATACAAAATAAAGGAGAAAATAAAACTTTCAGAGGAAAGTTTGAACAGTAATAAAGAATATGGACCACGTTATACATGTAAAATTAAATGAGATGATAATAGGCAGAAGTGAAGTTGGTTTTCGGAGAAAAATGTACAAATATATTTATTGCCTCAAACGTAAAACGCGAAATGACAATGGATAGAGAAAGAAAATGAATCACTGAATAATGAATTGAAATGATGGGTTTTGTAACAGCTTTGCATTGATTGAGAAGTTATTAACTGATTTGAATGAGGTAGAATTTCTAAATAAATAAACCTCCATAAAATAAATTGAAAATCTATCATCTGCTACGTACAATTGAATGTAATCCAAATATTAAATTTTTTTTATATCAAAATATTATTTTTAAAGTTCTCAAAATTTTAATTAAATACGTAAAAACATTAAAAATTATTAAAATTTTACGGGTCGTTACACTCTCCCCCACTCAAAACTTTTCGTCCCCGAAAAGGAAGGAGGTAGGAGGATTGTACAACCAGAAATAATAGTAGATTGGAAGTCAAAATTAAACCAATACTTTGAAACTAAATAAATTTTGCTTGAAATTTGAAAGCTTCATTTGGAATACGATTATCTTTGATACTTTAAAAATTTTCAAAACTCCTTTGATATCAATTATTTACACTATTTCTTCTATTTACAAAGACTATTGAAAATATTAAATCCAAAATTTATGAAATTTTTAATTTATCTCAAGATACCTTTTAAATATTATCAATAAATTAATAATCATTTTCTTTAAAGATGTTTTATTTAATTTATAACTTCAAAAATATTTATAACACTAAAATTTTATATAAACAAATGTAGTATACAAATAAGCAATATTTAAAAGATTTATTCAAAAAGGAAAGGAAGGTAGATTCCGAAAACGGAATATAGGTGAAAAATAAAGCTGAGCAGATGAGGTAGATTCAAAAGAATAGAATCGGGCACGAATAATTTATTTCAAACCATAAGAATTTAAATTTCAAATATTAATACAAAATTTCTTTGTTGAAAATACTTTTATAATAAAATACCTTTATAAATAAATACTTTTATATTGAAACCAATTTTTCTTTCGAAAATACTTTTATAACTCAATGTTTTAACAAGTTTATCCTCGTTCTTGCAGACTCTGGCCATGCGTTGATCAGGCGCAAAGCTAGAATTCTTCAAGTACTTAGTAGACTTGTTTCAACACCCAGTGAAAATACATGAAAACCTTTTAAAACAGATATGAAAAGTACAATCCAAACAAAACAACCAAATCAAAACCTTTGTCCGATCATGGTTCGCAGATACACAATGGTTACGCCTGGGTCCCCCAGGAAACAATCCATATCCGTAAGCTTTCTCAGCCCTGCGAGTTACGCCATGATGACTAGTAGAGTGCAGGATACACAATGGTTACGCCTGGATCCCCCAGGAAACAATCCGTACCCCTAGGCAAGACTCAGCCAGGCACTTGCGCTACTATTCGCGACCTACACAGATTGCAGGATACACAATGGTTACGCCTGGATCCCCCAGGAAACAATCCGTACCCCTAGGCAAGACTCAGCCAGGCAATTGCGCTATGCATTCGCGAGAGAAAAAAAAAACCATGGGTTACGCCACGGTGGGAAACACTCGAGTATTACATCCAGAAAACCGAAAATCAGAGAGAATAATATCGATAGAATGAATCCACGATGTGGCCACAAAGCGGATATCAAGCAGAAGGCACTTTCCATATCATTACTTCGAAAATATATATCATATAGTACCTTTTCAAATCACTTTCAAATATCATACTTATATAAAGTCCATTATATATAGGATTCCCTTTTTCCCAAATCGAATACTTTCCAAATCAATAGTAGATCAAATCATACTTATATAGACTTCGATTATATAAAATCTCTTTCCAAATTGAGTACCTTTCAAATCAATAGATTTCAAATCAACTTCATACTTATACAATCCATTTTATATAAGTTCGACCACTCCCAAATCAAGTGCTTAGTAATCTAAGGTTCTCAATTTCAAATCATTTCAATATCAATTCAGTTTCAAAATCATATATGATTTCACCAAATTTTCTTCCGAATTAAATATCTAATATTTCAAAGTTCCCAAAAAAATAGGTTTAGAAAATTATCCCATTTTCCAAATTAAAGTAAGTCAAACAGATTCTTTTCCAAAAATCACCATATAAGTACTGGTTTTTGATTCCAATTTAATTTCAAAACCAAATATTTTCCCAAAATTAATTATACTCAAAATGGTTTCCAAATTTATAATTATCCTTTTTTTTTACTTTTAAACTATCTATTTCTATGTGAAATATCCAATTTACCTTTTTGAAAACCATTATACAACTTTTTTTTCAAAACATTTCAAAACTAAATTTATATTCTTTATCAAACATTTTATACTCTTCGAAATTGCTTAGCTTTGAAAATTTTAATCTCGATTTGGAAGTGTTCGAACATTCGAAATAGTTAGGGAAATCAAATTTTAAATTCAAGAGTTGAAAATCAACAATAAATCAATTATTAAATCTGAAACTCGAGGACTGAACACCGGTCTCACTTTAAATTGTTTCGAATATATATATATATATATATATATATATCTTTTGAAAATATCAAATTATACTTCGGAATTTGAAATCATAACGGTTTTACAAAATCACTCGCATAGCGAGCTATTAAAGTGGCCCCTCCCCCACTCTGAAACTCGAAAATCAATGTTGATGATGCGTGCACTCATCACCGAAATTATTCCCCAGCGACATAAGTGAGTTCTGGACTTCTATTTTCTTGAAAACTCCTTTGAAATTTCTTCAAAATTATTGGAATTCATTTGAACTCATTTAAAACATTTCTTATTCGGAAAAATACTTTTAAATCGTATTATTTTTATATAATTTCCAAAATCTTAAAACCAATTTCAAAATACCGGAATTCAATTCTCGAATTTCAAATTTAACACTTCAGTTATAAATCGTTTTTATATAATCAATTTCTTATAATTTTTCAAAATTTCAAAATCCTTTCAAAACCTTTTTATATAGAATAACATTTCTTATTTGATTTATCCTTATCGAAAACATTTTCACTTTTATATAAAGAATAAAATCATAGTTATCAAAATAATAATTTCGTATAAAACAATTTTAAAATACAACAAATCTGATTTTCAAAGGATGATTCAAGAATGGATTTCAAAACAAAGATAGAGATTTAATTTAGAGGAACTCTAATCAATAGAATCCTGATTCGCAGATAGGCTCAAACAAAGTTGAGAAAATCAAATTACAAAATAGAAGATGGATATACTTCTATAAATCTCAGGCGACCTTAACTGGGTCAACCGTGACTTCAGGAATATAATTGATGCGGAATTCTAAAGCAAATTGACATTCAATTGCCAGAGATAGAATTCGGCATACCAAGATATAGCAGCATCGTAAACCGAGGATCCAGAAATCTTCGGTGAATCAACGCCAATTGTAAAGGAGTTTTCATCCCCCTTTACAATCATTTAGGGGAGTTATTGGATACTCCAGAATCAAAAGAATATAAATAGAGAGAGACAAGAATGAATTTTGGAACCGAGGGACATTCCAAAATTCAAAGGAAATCGAGTTAAAAGGAAGAGATTCAACTCGAACGAAAGTGATTCTGTAAATAAATTTACCATATATGCTAAGTTTTGCCTAGAGCCAAAGCTCTGATACCAACTGTAACAACCCGCTATTTTGGACCATTCAAATCGACAATAAAACCGTACATGTCCGACTTGAATAATTCAAAATACCGAATTGTGAATTTAATTTGGCAAACTTAAAATATACAGTAAATAAATCAATCACAGATCACAGACACAGAGTAATATAATGCAGCGGAATAGAAAAAAATAGTAGTTCATGAAGCTACTATATACATTAGAGTTTAAAATGAATACATCAGAATCTCTTGAATACAGAAAAGTCTTCAGTACGAGCCGATGACTTCTCTGAACCAGTCAACTAGAAAACTGAAAGCTGAAACGATAGTTGGATCTCCAAATGAAGCTCCAATCTCCAAAGGTGAGTCTCTAATGCTGTATTACTCAGTCTGACCCGAGCGTAAAGCAAAACACAAAACACTCGAGTCAGGATTAACATTCTTATATCAATAAATTCAACTCAAATGAAATATCAACTGAAATACAATATAACTTAAAGGATGTTTGGGATGTCCATCCTCTAAGGGTCCATAGAACTATCTACAGGGTGGAAATATACACTATTACACTGTGGTCATTTACTTAATTTATACCTCAAACCCAAATATCAAATTCGCTTTAAATAATCATATTTCCCAAGATAGTATTTATATATTTTAATAATGTATACAGTAAAGTACTTTCAATTTCCTTAACTTAACAAATCGTTTCACATCAACCCGACCTTCCCATTTAATTACACTATGGTTCATAGCTTATATATAACAATTCAAATTTAACAGTTTCATATAGATTCTCGATTTTTACATCGTTATTATCTAGCCTTGAACCCTCCCTTATTTGATTCAATATCATTTTAGTGACCTTAAATAACATTTTACTCAATATTTCTTAATTTATTTAAACGTGAAATATCTCCTTCGATAAATTTCAAATTGATTTAAATAAATAAATCCTTATCTGAATACCATTAAAAATAACCCAAATTTATCTCCCAATCTTAATTGTTCAATATTATTGCAAAATTTTTCCGAATAAAATTTACATAGATATTTATCATGATTTATGTATTAAATCAAATCTTGACTAAACTAGATATAATTAACTCTATATTTATCATTACCCTTTAAATATGTATTTAAGAATTTACATTTAATAAGACCATATATTTCTTATCATATGGTCAAGTGTTACGGATATTATCATTTCAATCCGTACACTAAATGTATACGGGTGGATAGCATTTCAACCCGTAACCCCAAATTTGATTAAATGGAAACCGCTTGGGTCTATCATTTCAACCCATTTCAATTCAAAAACAAACATAACAAAGGGAACTTGCAGTGTGATGACAGGGATGGTGTCAAAGTAAATAAACAAACAATAACAACAATCAATAACAATTAAATAAATAAATCAAATAACCCCGAAATAATCGTATTAATTCGCATTGTTACTTGTATAATTATTTCTAGAATCTACACTATCATTTCATGTAGATTAAAGATTATTACATTACAGTTTTTCACTTGTCGTTCCTTTTTAAATTTCAGTTTAAAGCTACAACAATTAATCCAAACTACGTTCAAATATTTAGAGTATAATTTATCAATTTCTACGACAATTAATGGGTCAAATCTACTAATCAAGTTCACATATGGCGGGGTCAGGTTTTAATAAATCCAGGTCCGTCATATATAATCCGTTAAATTTGTAAACTATACTACCCCAACTTAAACTAGCAAACTAGTTATCATTTAACAATAATAATTAACATCCAATTTAAACAACAATCAATCAGAAAATCAATTATCAACCAATCTGTATTATTATCACATAAATAATTAACCGATAAGGGTGTCAGGTGTCATAGGTGAACAGAGACAGGTAATAGCAGTCATAACAGTAAAAACAACTAACAGCAGCATATTTCAATTGTCGTTTCAATTGAAATCAAATTTAATAAATAAAAGAACGTTAATCGTGAGTGATTGCTCACCTTTCGAGGCTAGAGAGGAGATAGACAACATAACAAGCTATGATTTGAATTGCGAAATGACTGATCCAATTGACGATTTTCAAAGCAAGTCAAAATTGGCACGAATTCGAATGGACAACCAAGCTGATCAAAAGGAATTGATAAAATGAATCAGAACTATCTTGATATAGTTTGAAACAAAATATATGTTATAAATTGCTCAAAAACCAAATTTTTAACCATATATTTAAAATAAGATATATATATATATATATATTTTATTTCAATTTACTAATTTAACTTTAACACCATTAGAACAAAACATATGTTGTGTGTATATATATATATATAATAACTTTCTCTAACCCCAATTTTTACAAACATATATTAAAGAATATTTGAAAAAAAATTTTATTAATTAATAAACTTCGAAACCCAAATTGCACATTTTTGAGATTTATGTACATTTAAAACTTAATGCATATCCAAAGTTATTTCCTTGAAAGTTTACATAAACTAAACCATGTATATTTGAAACCATGTATATAAAAACTGTTCAAAATCATGCAACATACAAAAATGTATCTATGCGAGTTTTTTTTTTTTTTTTTTAACAACATAAATGCAGACTGGAATTATAAACATATTATATATATTAGAACACACGACAGCAATATGTATATATATGAAATAAATAAATAAATAAGACTAGTTACTAGCTTTATAATATAATATATATAATACTTATTTATAATATAAACTTACATCTATACACATTATATATTTTAAAACAAATACTTAAATCAATACATATAACCAAAATCGCATACTCTTAAAAATATATAAAAACAAAAACAAAAAAAACAAAACAACTTAAAAATTCTTTATTCTGTAACAATAACTGCAAACAAAAAACTATAAACAAAACAAACTTTGAAATATTAAAACTGTAAACACAAAACTATGAAAGAAAGAAAACAAAACTCATACTTATTAAAAATCTAAACTGTATATAACGTATAACTATACATATATATATATATATATATACACGTACCCACGAGATCACCAACTATAGATATATGTGTGCCTCAATAAAAAGATTGCCAGAGACGCACAGGTGAGGACACGTGGTTGTGGAGGGGTTCGCTTGCACGGGGCTGCTGACGTGGGGGAAGGTTGCAGGCAGAGGCGGTAGTGTTTGAGAGGAAAGGCAGGAAAAAGAATAGTTTGTCTCAATTTAAGTCCAGATCCAAAAGAAAAGATGGGAGAAAAATAAAAGAGGAAAGGAGATGAAGTAGGAAATAAATAGGCTAGAAAAAATAACGGCTACAGGGGAAAAATAAGAAAAAGGAAACGTAAAGGAAAATAAAAGAAATGAATGTATGCGTAAAGAACGTATAGAATTTTATACGTTTCAAAATCAACGGTGCAATTAAAGCAATTTTTATTATTTGTCAGGTTATATGTTTTATATTTATTTCTTTCCTAGATCTTAATTCATAGCATATTAAACTACGCAGATTAATTATTTTTATCAACGTTCAAAACGTTATCACCCAAAATACAGCAATGACATAGCAAATGTCTAGAAGCATTAATTTGAAAACTTAATAAAGCAATTTATTGTTTACCTTGGGTAGCACTTTCAAATTTGAAACTGAAGGAAGAATGAATAAGAAACGGCTACAGATCAATTAAAGAAGGAGAGGAGTGTGGATTTGTTTGAAAAGAAGAAGGATATTGTCATTTTTTTATTATTATTTTTTTTGAAAACAATTTTTTTTTTTTGGAAAAGCAACAGTGTATATATATAATTTAGTGGATAGGAGAAATAGAAGGGGAAACATCTGTCAATAAAATAACGTATATACTTTGCCTTATATATAATATTAAACAAGTGGATAAAAGGAAAATTCAATGGTAATATTGTAACTTATGGAATAAATGTTAAAACGAAAGCAAGTGAAACTAGGAAATCAATTAAAGCATAAAGGAAAGTTATAAAGTCAAAAGAGCCGTTAAAAATCCAATAAATGCAACGTATAAAATTTTCAAATTTCGAAACTGATGGATATAAAGACAGTCATAAATGCATTGTAACAGCTGGAAATAAACATTAGTGGCTGTTTTATTGGATCAAATTTGGAATAGAAGGCAGTTGGACGTGAATCAAGGAGTAACCAAGGTAAGCTACTGTTTTAATTAAAATCTTTCTTTTAACCGGTGGAAATAATATGATGGGTGGCTGTGACAGAGGGAAGAAGAAGCTTGATTTATATATACTTTTTTTCAGGATGGAGTGGGAGTAAAAACAGATCCGAGAGGAAAATGCGAGAGGATAATATAATGAAGAATGAGAAGTTTAAGCAAATGAAACGTATAGAAATGAATGCGCAACAAATAAACCAAACAAGGTAATGGTCCATTCCCTTGATTTGGGGAAAATAAATGTTTTCTGCAGTTTCATTCGAAAGAAGGAAAAACGTAAACATGTTTCAAAAGGGAAAGATTGAAGAAAATGAAAATTTGGAGCAGGTCACAGCAAATATATATTATTTTTGTTGCTGAGAAGAAGAAAGGATTGAAACGTCTCAATAAATAAACACGCGAATTAATGGGAACAGTAACAATCAACCCCTAAATTATGGAATAATAGAGGCAACGGCTATAAAAGCAGTAATTAAAATATGGCAAGTTATATACAAAATAAAGGAGAAAATAAAACTTTCAGAGGAAAGTTTGAACAGTAATAAAGAATATGGACCACGTTATACATGTAAAATTAAATGAGATGATAATAGGCAGAAGTGAAGTTGGTTTTCGGAGAAAAATGTACAAATATATTTATTGCCTCAAACGTAAAACGCGAAATGACAATGGATAGAGAAAGAAAATGAATCACTGAATAATGAATTGAAATGATGGGTTTTGTAACAGCTTTGCATTGATTGAGAAGTTATTAACTGATTTGAATGAGGTAGAATTTCTAAATAAATAAACCTCCATAAAATAAATTGAAAATCTATCATCTGCTACGTACAATTGAATGTAATCCAAATATTAAATTTTTTTTATATCAAAATATTATTTTTAAAGTTCTCAAAATTTTAATTAAATACGTAAAAACATTAAAAATTATTAAAATTTTACGGGTCGTTACATAGAATGTTCAAATACACCTTATGTTGAGGAGGAAGAAGAATTGTTCGGAGATGAAGGTTGTAATCTTATGTTGAGGAGGTCATGTCTTACACCAAAGCAGGAGGAGGATTGTAGTTGGTTGAGAAGCAATATTTTTCAGTCGACATGCACTATTCTGGGGAAAGTTTGCAAGTTCGTTATTGATGCTGGAAGTTGTGATAATATTATTTTTACAGAAGCAGTGAGGAAATTGAACTTGAAGACTAAGAAACATCCTAAACCGTACAAGCTAGCATGGTTAAGGAAGGGTGGTGAAGTGAAGGTGTGTCGAAGGGCTTGTGTTAATTTTTCTATTGGGAAGAAATACAAAGATGAAATTTGGTGTGATGTTGTGGATATGGATGTTTGTCATCTGTTGTTGGACAGACCGTGGCAATTCGATAGAGCAGTTCAACATGATGGTCGTGCCAATAGTTACAGTTTCATGTTCGAGGGTACGAAAATCACTTTGGTTCCTAAGAAGCAACAGCAGAAGGAGAGCAAGCTAGAAGAGATTGAGGAATTGAAAACTCTGTTGACTTTGAAGGAGTTTGTCAAGGAAGTCGAAGAAGAACCAGAAGTGTTTTTGTTGATTGGGAGAGAGAGTAGTGAAGAAGTTGAAATTCCAGAAGCAGCAAAGCCAATTTTGAAAGAATTCGAAGATGTCTTTCCAGAGGAGTTGCCTAAGGAGTTACCGCCACTTAGAGACATTCAACATCAAATTGATCTTGTTCCGGGAGCAGTGTTACCACATCGACCACATTACCGAATGAGTCCGAAGGAACATGAGGAGTTACGAAGGCAAGTGGAAGAGTTGTTGGAACAGGGACGAGTTCAGGAAAGTTTGAGTCCATGTGCTGTGCCAGCATTGTTAGTACCAAAGAAGGATGGAACTTGGAGGATGTGTACTGACAGTCGAGCTTTGAACAAGATTACTGTTCGTTATAGATTTCCTATGCCAAGGATGGATGACTTACTGGATCAGTTGAGTGGGGCAACTATATTTTCGAAGATTGATTTGAAGAGTGGTTATCATCAAATTCGAATCAGACCTGGAGACGAATGGAAGACAGCTTTCAAGACGAGAGAGGGGTTGTCCGAATGGTTGGTTATGCCATTTGGTTTGTCAAATGCACCTAGTACATTCATGCGGGTGATGAATCAAATCTTTAGACCATTCATTGGGAAGTTCGTCGTGGTTTATTTCGATGATATTCTTATTTACAGCAGGAGTATGGAGGAGCATGTTCTACATTTGAGGGAAGTGTTGATTATTCTTCGTGAAGAACAATTTTATGCAGCCACGAAGAAATGTGTGTTCATGACGAGAAGTGTGTTATTTTTGGGATATGTTGTGTCTGAGAAGGGAATCCAAGTGGACCAGAGTAAAGTTGAAGCTATTAGAAATTGGCCACAGCCGAGAACTATCACTGAAGTTAGAAGTTTTCATGGATTGGCATCATTCTACCGAAGGTTCATTCCACACTTCAGTAGTGTGATGGCACCAGTGACTGATTGCATGAAGGGTAAACAATTTGTATGGTCAGAAGAAGCGGGGGTTGCCTTTGAGAAGATCAAGGAATTGTTGACGTCTGCACCAATTCTTGTTCTACCTAATTTTCAGTTATTGTTTGAACTACATACTGATGCATCAAAGGTTGGGATTGGAGGAGTGTTGAGTCAGCAGGGAAGACCTATTGCATATTTCAGTGAAAAGTTATCAGGGGCAAAGATGAGATACAGTACATATGACGTTGAATTCTATGCTGTTGTACAAGCTGTTAAGCATTGGAGGCACTATCTATTTCAGAAGGAGTTTGTTCTGTACACTGATCACGAAGCTTTGAAGCATTTACAGGGACAGGACAAAATTTCAGCGAGACATGCATCATGGATTGCTTATTTACAGCAGTTTACTTTTGTCGTTAAGCACAAATCAGGGGTGACAAATCGAGTAGCTGATGCTTTGAGTAGGAGGAGTCATTTATTAACGACAATGAAGGTTGAAGTGACGGGGTTTGAATTACTGCCAGAAATGATTAATGAAGATCCTTACTTTGTGAAATATGTTGAGAAAGTGAAGGATGGGAGTACCGATGAATTTATGTTGGTTGATGGTTTCCTGTTTAAGGGAAATCAGTTATGTATTCCAGACTGTAGCTTGAGGTTGAAAATTGTCAAAGAGTTACACGAGGAAGGGCATGTGGGCCGCGATCGTACTTTGCAATTGATTTCACAGTCTTACTTTTGGCCGTCGATGAGAAAAGAGGTTGAAAGATTCGTGGAGAGATGTCATATTTGCCAGGTTTCTAAAGGAACAGCAACGAATGCAGGGTTGTATATGCCATTACCAGTACCATCTAAGCCATGGGTTGATATTAGCATGGATTTCGTTTTGGGTTTGCCTAGAACTCAAAGGGGAAATGATTCTATATTTGTAGTGGTGGACAGGTTTTCGAAGATGGCACATTTTATTGCCTGCAAGAAGACAGCGGATGCAGTTCGAGTAGCACAGTTATTTTTCAAGGAGATCTATCGACTTCATGGATTGCCAGAGTCTATTGTGTCGGATAGAGATACTCGTTTTCTGAGTCACTTTTGGTTGAGTTTGTGGAAGATGGTGGGAACGAAACTGAAATTTAGCAGCGCTTATCATCCACAAACAGACGGACAGACGGAAGTTGTTAACAGGTCATTGGGAAATTTATTGCGATGTCTTGTACAGGATAATTTGAGAAGTTAGGACATGAAGTTATGCCAAGCTGAATTTGCACATAATCATGCAGTGAATCGTAGCACGGGATTCAGTCCGTTTCAGATTGTGTATTCAAATTTACCCAGGGGACCGTTGGATTTAGCAGTCGTACCACAGACGAAGGGAGCAGTTAAACGAGCTGTCGATTTTGTTGATGAGCTGACTGAATGTCATAAGATCGTTCAGGAACGATTGGAGAAATCGAATGAGAAATATAAGAAGTTTGCAGATTCGAAACGACGAAATGTTGAATTTAAAGAAGGTGAGTTAGTTTATGCTGTATTAACGAAGGATCGTTTTCCGGTAGGTGCTTATAATAAGTTGAAAGCCAGGAAAATTGGTCCTGTCGAAATTGTGAAACGAATTAATGACAATGCTTATAAGTTGAAGCTGCCGGAGGATATTTACACTTCTGATGTATTCAATATTAAGCATCTTGTGCCATATTATGGAGATGAACATTTTGATGAGAAAGAATTTGCAAATTCGAGGATGAATTTTTCTCAACCAGGGGAGGATGATGCAGCTAAGGCCAGAGAAGAAGTTGTGCAAACTATAATTCCTGAAAACATGAGTTTGTGGTGTAGTGTGATGAGTCATTCACGACTCAATGAAGGCATGAGTCGTTGCCGAGCTAAGGAAGGAGGGCCACGAGTCAACAAGCCAAGGGGGAAGGTAGGCCGAGTTAACAAAGCATGGTCACGACCTAACAACGGAGTTTTGGGTCATCTCCGACCTAAGAAAACACAGGAAGAAGCATTCCGACCTAACAAGCTCCGACCTAATGATATTGAACGACCTAGTGATATTGAACGAGATAACTGTGCCGAGTTACGAGCTAGTGATGTTGAACGAGATAACTTCGCCGAGTTCCGATCTAAGCAAGCTGAACTGCCTTCTATTTTAGGTCGTAGGGAATTGGGTCGTGTTGTATTTTAGGTCGTTACCGACCTATGGGTTGTGTTGGGTGTTAAGTCGTGAATCTTTGAGTCATATTCTGTTAAGTCGTATGTCGTGGGTTTCTTAAGTCGGTATGTTGTTGAGTCGTTTACTTTTGAGTCGGTCATGTGTGTTACTATGTTGAGTCGTGTGATTTAAGTCGCTACCGACTTAAGGGGAGTTGTATGAAGGTCGCTTGTGTTAAGTCGGATATGTGTGAGTCGTGTCAACTATGTTGTGTAGTTAAGTCGGTAACGACTTATGATGAGTCGGTCGTGTTTGAGTCGCTTGCGTTGAGTCGGTGCCGACCTATGAGTTGTACAGCGTTGTGTTGTATTGTTGAGTCGAGAGCCTTAAGTCGTGAGTCGTGGGGGATGAGTCGTGTACGACTTAAGGCTGGGTTGTAACTCCTATAAATACGCGTGTGTTGTACATTTTTGAGGTTGATTTTTTGAATAAAATTCTCTTTTGTTAGCTTTGTGCTTTCATACCAATTGGTAGTTGAGTGTAATCTCCTATCTCCTCTTTTGGTTAATCGAGTGCGCTCGATTCAACGATCGTAGAAGCCGATTCACGGAATCTAGTGCGCTAGATCAACGTGCGAAGAATCGTAGATCTTAGAACACGGTATAGTGCGCTATCAACGTGTTTGAGATAGCTAGAGTTTGGTATCTTTGGATCAACGAACTTGGGCATTTTGGTATCTTCAACTCACCGATTGCTACATTTCATTGATTGAAGTTTTGTTTGATTAATCCGCTGCGTCATATATCCATTTTGAGTATCAATATTTCAAACTAAAGTTGGATTTTATGCTTTCAACAAATCAATTGTTCTATTAATTAGTCTTCAATATACATATAAAATCCAAAAAAATAAGACTTCAATTTCTAGTAATAAAATATATATATTTTTCCCAATTCAAATTATACTAGATTATTCATTTCAATTTATTTTGGGAAAAATCCAATTAGAAATATCATATCTTAAAATTTCCAAACTTAACATTTAAACATATGATATAAATTATTAAACTCCATTTTCTTAATTTTTCTTCCATTTTTAATAAATATTTTTATACACCTTTTAATTTCAAAATTTTCAACTTCATATTTATATATATATGGAAGAAAAATATTTATACAATATAAAATTTAAGATTTTTATAAACCGTATTCCATCCAAACCATAGAAATCACATTTAAATAGTTATATATATACCGCGGTGCCTGTATATAATTTTCTATCCTATGGTCAAGTGATACGGATATTTATCATTTCAATCCGCAATTTAAAAGATATAAAATTTTGCGGTTATATATATCATTTCAAACCACAATCCCGAATGAAATGAAATATGCATGATAATTTGCAATTTAATGATATACAATAAACATCCATTCATCAACATCATCCATCATCCAAATCGCAATCATCAATCAATATCAATCAAATACAATATTATTTTTGGTACTACATAACAGGTAATACTGGCAATTTTATTCAAATTAAATTTAACAGCTATTAATCTACAGTCTATATTCAGTAATAAATTATATAACTGTTAACTAGCAGTTCATATACAAACAAATAAATTTTAACTGTAAATTTATACGCAATAAATTAATTAAATTAACAGTTAAATTAAATAAATGCAATTCAACAGATATGAATAAAATAAACATGCCAAATACTCATAAATAAATTTCTATTCATTTCTAAAATTAATTTAAACAAACATAAAAGCTTCTAGTAGTTGTGAGTGGGTTAAAACACTCACCTTTTGAATTTAAATCGAATTTAAATTCAATTTAAACTCAAAATTTTGACGGTCTCAGAATTTGTCCAAACCAGCGTCATTGGGTCTGGAATTTAAATACGAACCTAACAAAAAAAAAATTCGTTTGAATCCGAGGTCGTATGAGAAAGTTACGTCGAAAAATGATGATTGAATTCAAAATTGAAAATAAATAAAACGACACACATTCATCACTTACAAATATATGTGCCACGTCACTCCTTCTATTCCCAGAAACGCACGCGGCCCCCTTCCAGAAACCCTAATCGAAGATCTACGACGATCTAACCGTTGAATCGACACAAAAACCATATAGATGCGATCCCCATCGTCCACTCTACAAAACCCAGAAAAGGTTTGACGATCCGACGAAGTTTGCGACGACGATGATGAATGGTCACGGACTGTTTGAATTAATTCTGGTCAAACGAATGTTCAAAACAGAAAACGAATTGCACCAGTAGATTACGTGCCTCGAGAACATTAACATATATTTTTGTGGAATTTTTCTGAAGTGTTTGCATTTTCACTGAAATTTGGATTGGGGTAGATCTAGGTTGCATTCATTTGAGGAGGAGAAGAAGATGAAGAAATGAACGTACAGCGAAAGGGAAAATAAAATGGGGCAGGGTTTATAACAGGTTATATATAGACAAGGCTGAAAAATAATAGATGGATCGGATTGGATCTAAACATAAGTTTAAATTTAGGCATAAACATATATGTAATAAAGTAGCATTAAATTTTGAAACGTGAATTGATTTATCATTGGATTCATATTTCAATATGTAAATATCCCCAATTTCATCTGCACTTATATTTACATAGTTTCTAAATATTAAATTTCAAATATTACTTCATTTAACGTTACGTATTTATTATTTATTACTTGCTGCAGTTGATTATCAATTATACTTAATATACTAAATAGATGGTAAATTTTGAATACTTGTTATCATTAACGTTTTATTTCCACTTACAAAATAAATGAAATTATTACATAAACTCCCTTAATTAAGTCAACCATTATCTTATATAACTTAACTGGTAATATATATACCCGATTGCCCTAATTGGTTTATAGTTATCAGCTAAATACATACTAACTTGTAAATAAATTCGTTTAATTGCAAATGGATCTGATCAAATTTAATAGATTGAATAGATGGGTAAGCAAATAATAAATTTTCCTTTTTGTCAAATTCAAACCCATTCCTACTTAATTATCAATTACAATTTATTACGAAACATTGATTTTATGCAGTTACCTTTTATTTGCGTAGTATTACATCAATTCCTATAACCTTGGATTCATTCCCAATTCACCAAATTCAATTAATTACACTTTACAAATGTGTTTCCAATATATAGGTATTGCCCAAGTTAAATTTATTAGCTAACTCATATTAATAAACAAATGACTTATATGAATGATTAAAATTTTCAATTATCTCACTTTACTCCTAAACTTCTGTTATTTAATAATTATTGCTTAGAACCTGATTTTAATCTTCCCATTATCTATTTAATTCCTTCTAGAATCATAGCTAATATTTGTCATCCCTTCATTACCCAAATGTTCTTATCCCATCAAATTTTAAGTTATCGAAATATTAAATGTCAATTTCTTTAATTGCACTAAATTTATCTATTAAAGGTTGCACTTAACCCAAATACATAAAACTTGCCCAATTTCTCCTTAAATCAATAGCCTTCATATACAAATATGTTTATCATAAATTTTATCTACTCTTCCTTTTTAGGTAATGTCCTATATATTAGATTTCCATGTAATTTGCAATAAATCATACTCGTAGTTATATCACATTAAATGAATAAATAAGTGTTGACTCTATTCTTTTGATTCAACATTGGTTTACGTTATATTTCATTAATATTTCTACATACATAAGGATTTTTAAAAATGGTTGTAACGTGAAATCTCGTCTACTTCCCATTTTATATTTAAGGCTTCTAAAACCGATTCATATCATTTCTCTAGTCCAAATTTTATTAATATAACCTTAAATTTAATTTATTCCTATCGATGTAATGGTTAAACACAAATTTCACTTATTTGCAATAAATCCACAAACTGGATTTCAAATTTTCAAATAAATAAACAAATTTTAGTTTATCACTTCCTAAATACCCAAACGTCAATGCCTTAATTTAAACTGCATTTATTACATTTTATAAAAATCCTCCATCTTAAGTGACAAATCAAAACTACCCTAACTACACAATTTATGGTAATTAATTCCAATTGCTTTTCCATTAAACTACATAAATTATCCAATTGCAACCTACGTAGAATGTTTATTTATTTACAATCCTACTGTTTAAATGAATTGATCCTTTACGGTATAATTCACATTTGACTTGATTTCTCATTTATTTTGCAAAACAGTAAATTTCAATTGCTACCAACATTATATTTAATATTAGATTTCCAATTAATTTTATTGGAATCAATATATCTTTATATATATATACTTTACGTATAAATATCTAAATTACCGAATCAAGTACATTTATTAGAGACAACATTCAATAAAATTACTTATCACACTTATTGCATTGATTTATTCCAACGGACACTTTTATTTAGTCACTATTTATTATTACAACCAAATGTACAATCTCCACTATTTATTTTATATTAAATAATTCCATTCTAGTAAATATTTTTATTAATATTCACTGATTCACATTTATATTGGTTTCTTATATTTAACTTATAACAAGGTGTGCAAATTTACATAGTTCAAATCTATTTCCATGTAACTATTAAATTGTTACATTAAATTCCAATTACTATAACAAATTACTACATTTTCTCAAATAAAATCTTAAGACCTTTATTTTATTCTAAATTGGATTAGAAACATATTAATTTAATTCATTTAACATTATCAAATTCAACGGGTCGTTACAGTTAAATTAAATAGAAGACGTGGTTAGAAATTTATTGATTGGTGTTTGGTATATTTAAGTTCTCATTGTAGTTAAATTTGACTTTCATTGCATTTAATCATCGTTTAATTTAATATTAAATTTAATTTTGTCAATTTAATATCTATTATTGATGATCAGTTATCTGTTGATGTTTATTGATTGATTTGAATAATGATTGTGATGGATGTTTGATTGTTGATATTAGATGACCGGATGTTGTATTTTATATTGTCAGGACCCGATTCTTCGACTTCCACAAATCGACATCAATACGTCCACTGTATCAATTGCCGAGCAACCGAATGCCGGAAAATTGAACCATGAGGGTTTAAGAAGAAAAAAAAGGTAGAAGAAGAAGATAGAAGAAGAAGATAGAAGAAGTAAGAAAACAGAACAGAAACAATAACAGAATCTCACAGTCGCAGCGGAACAACATATAATAGATAAATGAATAATCTTTAAATCAAAAGAACTGTACATTTTATACATTACATCATCAGAGTCAATATGCAACACAATACAAGAATGGACAGCTATACAAACTTGTCCTTAATGTAATGGAATCTCCACCACATACAAAGTTGTTAAAGTAGTTTTCGATATTGGCAGCGAGTATGACAATATCTGATCCCGATCTCTTTAACAACCAAATGCTTATTTCACACTAGATGGTTCTTTTACAATTTCAAAACCATTTCATAATGGATGTCAAAATATTATTTTCAATTCAAACCATATCATTTGATCAACCTGCTTTGAAAATTACAAACAGAATTTTGATTTAAACAATTTAAGCCACGGCGGGCCAAGTGAGGTCGCACCTCCGATCGGACACATTTCTTCGATACCATATTATGACTTTGTGATGATTTTGTGGCCAACCCTTGATTTTGATTTGGGAGTGTGTTTCGAGGTAGGCGGTATTAGCTGATATGCGTTATTACTAGTCCGGATACGCAATTGGTATATCTACTCTGGCATTCTCTCGAGTGCCTTGTTGCATGCCCTATCCCGCCTTCTATGATTTTTTTTATACCGTACCTATGGAGTGTCATCTGATAGCCTCTGGTTTACGGAGGAGTTACGGTACTATATAGATTGTGTGGATATATAAAAATGTGTTAAAGGGGATATGGGTAATGCCATAACGCTATTTTAATACATCTACTTTACTGTATATATATTATAATAACGTATTTTACTACATAATAGATAGTTTAACGGATCCTTAGGAGATGGAAATCCCAAACATCTCTTAAGTTATTCCACTCACGTTAGACACTGAATAGGAGATGTCAAACCCCGTAAACATCTCTGACGCCGTCACACTCATATTTATCGTTGATTTACTTACATAAGATCTTTTAGTTCTGACTCAAGTGTTTTATCTTTTTACTATTATAATATTTGTATTGTTTGAAATATGATATATTCATAGAAAATATGATATATTTACATAATAAATAATTTAACAAAATATATCAATTTATAGAAATTAAATCCTTTTATATATAAGTTAACAAAAGTTTGGAAAAACATTTCACAAAATTTTTCTAAGTCCAAAATTCATAGAAAATTCGGCAGAGTCTCCTTTGACGGAGTGGTCTGGAAGAAATAGTAGTATCAATAATAACAATATATCACATATGTTCAAAATAATATATCCCAAACCACGGGAAAAACAATATTATATCGCTATAAAACCGTAATCCGAGAACGTACCTATTTGTCAGGCAAATAATGCTTATTTTATGAACCAAAAGCAGTAGCAATTTCTTCCATAACCTGTATTTCACTTATATAAACCAAAAGAGTTAATAAATATATAAAAGATAAATATTTAAGTTGTTTCAACTAACAACAACATAACAACACAACATACAATAGTCACTTACAAACAAACAATACAACCATCATATCATCACATGCAGTCAAAGAAATCAAACATGCATCCATGGCAACCAACCAATGGTTTGTTCGGGTTCAGAACTTCTAATAAAATAAAAATGATAAATAAACCATGAAGTAAACCATGCAC
The DNA here is from genome assembly GCA_030765085.1 of Allium cepa. NCBI lineage: Eukaryota > Viridiplantae > Streptophyta > Magnoliopsida > Asparagales > Amaryllidaceae > Allium > Allium cepa. Next base: position 863,132,041 of record CM060943.1, on the reverse strand, counting down.
TCAATAGTGGTAGATAAAACTTTATAGATTATTTGTACGTCTTTATACAAAATAGAAGTATCCTTTACCAACCAATCCATAAGTTAAACAAACAATAATTTAACATATTTTTAAGTTTACTCTATTTATCTTTTCACACCATTTATTGTTCATAATTTCTTATTTTTCATTTTTTTCTCATACAACGATTTTTCTTTAATTCCCCTTCATCACTTACAAAATTTTAAATTTCATTCATTCATGTAAGGCTTGTTTCTTTAATTTATATTCTTTACATACATAAGTTATATCCATTCCAATTATTTAGTCACAAATGAATTCATTATTGAAGTATAGTATACATTTTATTTCAGTTAACTTCACATTACTATTTGTTTTTTTTTCATTTCATCATTACTTTTATTTTCTCATCCATATAATGTTTATTTTCATTAATTTACTTTCATTATTACTTAAAAAAGTTCATTTCTCCTTTATTCATACAGTGCCATATTCTTTCATTTTGTTACTTTACTTTAGTAAGTTATTTTTATATTTCAATTATTGGATTATACATCATTAGGTAAGTTTCTTTACGATTCAATTCACCATTTATAGATTATTTATTTTCATATTCATTTTTCCATATATAGTATTATTGAATATTAACTCCATTTAATTCATTTTCAATATGCTTTGAAGTTGGAATCATTCAATTTATATAATACTCATTTTAATTCTAAATGACTTCAATATTAATTCAAGTTTATTATTATTTATTTACAGTATTCACCTTTACCATTAAATCTGATTATAAATAGCTTAAATTGTTAATTTAAGTTTATAATCATTTTTCTTACACTATTTACTTTTATTACATTTAATTAGTAGCATTACAAACTATTAACTTCAGTTTATTATAATTTATAACATTAGAATTCTTATTTATAGATGTAATTCCATTGAACACTTCCATTTTTCCAAGTTTTACTTATATAATATTCTATTACATATCCTTATTAACATTCAAATTTAAATAACTCAGTAAGTTATATATATGTTTTTAAGAATGCAATTGAATATTATCCAAGTTTCTCTTATATACTTAGTTGACTAAATGTTCAATAGCTACCATTTCTTGTTTCCATTTCCTTTTTATTTACAGTTTCAAAATTTCAGCTTCTTGTCTATTTCATTAATCATTTTAACAACAAATTTCTTATTTTCATTTTAGAAGTTTCCAACTATTATATATTCAAAATTCCATTCATTACAACAATTTCAATTTCTAATTACAAAAACTAAAACCTAACTAACCGGGTTTCATTTCAATTATTTTAACATAATAGTATATATAATCATATCTTTTATATATATCAAATCGTATTTGGAATCAAGATTTGTTTATCAAAATAGTTATGCAGTAAAACTTCTACAGCAGTCTTCCCGTTTTGAAACTCAAAAATGAACGTCGATGATGCGTGCACTCATCACCGAAATTATTTTCCAGCGACAGAGGGGGTACAACACTATTTCCTTTCCAAAATTCTTTTAGAACATTTTTTTCCCAATCACATTGAAATATTTATATTAGAAAATACTTCCAACAATACAAATATTATATTTCAAAAATCCTTTTGAAAGAAATTTCAAAAATCCCGGAATTAAAGTCATTACATTTATTACATTTAATAATTGTAAGAAAACAGAACAGAAACAATAACAGAATCTCACAGTCGCAGCGGAACAACATATAATAGATAAATGAATAATCTTTAAATCAAAAGAACTGTACATTTTATACATTACATCATCAGAGTCAATATGCAACACAATACAAGAATGGACAGCTATACAAACTTGTCCTTAATGTAATGGAATCTCCACCACATACAAAGTTGTTATAGTAGTTTTCGATATTGGCAGCGAGTATGACAATATCTGATCCCGATCTCTTTAACAACCAAATGCTTATTTCACACTAGATGGTTCTTTTACAATTTCAAAACCATTTCATAATGGATGTCAAAATATTATTTTCAATTCAAACCATTTGAAATATTATTTTCAATCCAAAATTATTTTAGAACATTTTTTTCCCAATCACATTGAAATATTTATATTAGAAAATACTTCCAACAATACAAATATTATATTTCAAAAATCCTTTTGAAAGAAATTTCAAAAATCCCGGAATTAAAGCTATAAATTTCCAATTTGTATTTACTTTACTTGTAAATCCTATTTTAAAGTCAATATTTATAAGATTTCTCTACCAAACAACAACATAATACATCCAATTATATTGCTTTTAAAGTTATTATTTTATTTACATAATATAATATTAGGAAAAATTATTTCATTACCTATATTCGAAAACAATATTGTGTCAGTCCACCCTATTAAGTGCTTAGAAATTTCTATCGATGCCATAGCGTCCTGTGTACCGACCAGGATTTATAAATACAAAACAAAACAAAAAAATCACAATACAAAACCCTTTTATAACACTAACAAATACACTCTCTCATATATATACACTCAGCGACTCATTCTAGGGTATTACTACCTTATTTATATGAGTTAGACCCCATAAAGCTAAGGTTATCGCTAAACCTAAACCGAAGCTCTGATACAAACTGTAACGACCCGCCTTTTTGGACGGTTTAAATCAACGATAAACCACACATGTTAGACTCAAACCATTCAAAAGGGTAGATTGTTATTGGGTAAATAAGAAAAAAAGAGGAAGAAAAAAAATATACAGAATCTCGCAGCGGAATAACAAAATATAATAATTAAATAAACAGTTTTATGAATAACATTTGATTATAGTAATACAATATAGAATCAGAGTTACAAACAACCAGAATAAATAAATAAATACAGCGGAACAACATGATGCAGTGGAATATATATAATAAATAGCAATAGTACATAATATTTGTCTTCGTCCTCCAGAGATAAGGTCTTCAAGCCTGAAATGCTCAGGCTGACCCGAGCAAATTAAAAAGACAAAACACTTGAGTCAGAACTAAAAGATCTTATGTAAGTTAAATCAACGGTAAATATGAGTGTGACGGCGTCAGAGATGTTTACGGGGTTTGACATCTCATATCCAGTGTCTAACGTGAGTGCAATAACTTAAGAGATGTTTGGGATTTCCATCTCCTAAGGATTCATTAAACTATCTACTATGTAGTAAAATACATGTGACGCTCCACCTCTATACCCACGCTAGCCAAGAACACTCCGGAGTAGTGCTGTCAACTAGCACGGAGAATAAGGCTGTTGAGGAGCGACCATCCATGTAATTGCTTATCACACGGTGGCTATAAATAATCTTCGGAAACAAACATAGAAATAATCATATCACAAATCAGTCACAGATATCCATATCACAAAGGCGGAAGAAGATATGAATATATAACTAACACATGAAAGTGTACATCAGAGTAGTGGTCAATAAGATCCACGATAATACAAAAGAATAGCAACACGTGCTATACAAAAGAATACAACTTTGAGTCTATATCTCAAGTGTATACAACAAAAAACTGCTAATCTAAACAGTTAGCCAAAAGTCAGAGTGATGAATCCCTGGGAAAAAGTCAAGCAGAAGCACCTGTAACATCTCGGTCTGACCCGAGTATTATTTAAGAAAATAATAAACGGATCAGTCTAGCTATAAATATCAGATGACATGATATAACATAAAAGATATGGCATAAACATAAACATCCATAACGACATACCACTATAAGTATGTAAATAATGATCAACAGAAGATCAATCAATAAGAGATAATCAATATCACAAGAATCTTCTCAAAGATTCGAAGAGGGCATCATACCCTAAACTTGTACTCATAACAAGTCAATGACATAAATTCCAGAAATCAACACGAGAAATCCAGAAATCATAAAAAGGGAAAGAGGCCTATCACATGACGGTCCGAAGACCAAGGGGAGCTACCCCGCATGTGTGAATGGAATCACACAGATTGAGGTCAAGACTAACCAAAAAGCAGAAAGGTATGTGTGAATGGAATCACACAAGTGGTGTCTAGTCTAACCTTGCAATGAAAGAGACATCGCGCAATTGCTAGTCTAATTCATAAAGCGATCATCAAGATCAACGAGAAGTGTCAATTACACTAAGCTAGTAAATATAGAAGTTTAGCTTCATGTCCCATAACCACTTGCTTAACTTAAATATTTACGAACAAACTGTAAATCTTCACTAATAAAATTGTCACAAGAGGTTCAATCGAACAAGTCCAAGAATTAACCGACGAAGTGAACGCAAGCGTTTCATACCACTTGTTTTACTAAGTCGTTTAATTAGATTTCTCATCCGAGTGAGGTAAAGGCTTGTATATACTAATAGATTGGAAAACGGTTTAAGAAAAGAGCTTTGTTATTAAAAATAGAGTTGAAATTGTTTGTTAAAAGAGTTTTGATATTTACTACTAGTATTGAAACCTTTATATTATAAAGTGACAAAACACAGAAGCAATTGTAGAAACAATCAGTCACAAAAATCGCATACGGAGATGTGAATAAAATCCAAGGAAATCAGCTCAATGTTTTTCAGATAAGATCCCCTACGGAGGGGGGGTCCAGGGGGGGTGGCAACCCCCCAAGGTGGGGGTGCGGGGGCAACGCCACCGCTTACGGGGTTCGACCTGCCCGGTCAGGTCGCGGGGGTCCAGGGGGCAGCGCCCCCGGCGGGGTGCGGGGCAGCGCCCCGTCCAAAACGGTACGACCTAGTGAAGACAAGCAACCTAGTGAAGCCAAGCGACCTAAGGGGCCATGCGACCTAATGGGTCATGCGACCTAAGTTTAAAAAGGTGGGCGACTTAACAAAGTGGCCGAGCGACCTAACTGGAGCAAGTGGCCATAGGTCATGCGACCTAAAGGTAAGCGACCTATCACGGTCACGCGACTTAAGGGATAGGACCGACCGACCTAACGACCTAGGCAAGGTCGACCGACTTAATGGTTGCGAACTAAAAATACAACAGGGTCGAGCGACCTAGTGGGATGCGCGACCTAAGAAGGTACGCGAGCTAAGGGTGAGCGACCTAACAAGGTCGTGCGACCTAAGTGGTCACAATGCCAAGCGACCTAAGGACTTAAATACTCGCGACCTAGCGCGTGCATCGGCCGAGCGACCTAAGGGTTTAACACGCGAGCGACTTAAGGTTTTAACACACGAGCGACTTAAGGTTTTAACACGCGAGCGACCTAAAGTGATGCGCGACCTACGACCTAGCAGGATCGAGCGACCTAGAGCCGCCTTGTGATATAAGGTCGAAAACGACCTAATTCCGAGGCTAACGACCTAACGCTGCAGGGGGGGATTTAAGGCCAGAAACGACCTACGACCTAAAGTGAAACGACCTAACTCCGAAGTGAAGATTCAAGGCAGTGCGACCTAGCGCGATAACACGCGAGCGACCTAAGGGTTAGGTCGCGAGCGACCTATACGCGAACGACCTAAAGTCCAACGACCTATGACCTAAATCCGAGGCGAACAAAATATGCAGGCCGTGACTTTTCCACGCACGCGAGCTAATGATTCCGAGCGACCTAACCTAGGCAGAGCAACCTAACCTAGGCAGAGCGACCTAAGCTCAGGGAATTCACCAAACAACTAAAAAATGGAGTTTTTCGCCAATCCAATCCAAATCAAATGCAAATGTACATGCTAAAGTGATGGGGAATCATTCCTAACAGTCCAATATAGTTATAGACTAGAATTGTGAGATAAAAATCTCACCTTTGCACTAAAGTTTATGAAGATGAAGCTTGAAAGCAAGGAGAAGCAATCCAAAGCTTGAATCCAATATCTTCTACTTGAATTTGGAGTTGAATGTTGGATTTGCAATTGAATTTGAGCTTGGAGTTTTAATTTCCCATTCTCTTCACTATTAATGCCAAAGCTTGAGTTAGTTAGGAAATTTATGAAGAGTGAGGAGAAGGGGGTTGGAACTTGGGCTTAATAGGCTAAACTAACCCAAAGTCCAAAGCGGGAAAAGTTAGTGAAATTGCTATAACTCCAAACCTATCGATGTTTATACTTAAAAAATTGTAAACGACATTTCGAACTCAATGGAAGTGGTCTCGAGTCCTAATTTGACCGTTTGCAAAAAGTAGCTTTTCGGACCAAAACCCGATTAACGAGTTAATATTTAAATAATATTTAAATACAAACTCGATAAATATGCGGGTTGTTACAGACTCCCCTCCTTAAAGAAATTGCGTCCTCGCAATATATATAAGATGGAAATAAAAAGTAACAACCATAAAAGCATATTAACACAAGAGGAATTTTGAAATAAGAAGTTCACCTCAAGGAGCAGGAGTAAGCAAGTCCGGATGTGTACGCTCGATGAATTCTCTGGATTCCCAAGAACAATCCTTAGGATTTGAGGGCCATTGAACCTTCACAAGCGGAACATCTTTATTTCGAAGTCGTTTAACCTCAGAAGCTATAATTTGAATAGGATGCTGCTCATAAGTTAAATTTGGCGAAACTTCAACTTCTTCCACAACAGCAGGCTCAAGAATAGAATCGGAATCCCGAAGGCATTTTCGTAATTGAGAAACGTGAAATACATCATGCATAGCAGAAAACTGAGCCGACAATGCAAGGCGATAAGCCATGGAACCAATACGTTCAGTGATAGGAAATGGCCCAATATATCGAGGCGCTAACTTCCCCGATCGACTGAAACGTACAACACCCTTCATAGGTGAAACACGAATAAAAACAGGATCCCCAACAGAAAATTCTAATTTCCTTCTTCGATTATCGGCATAGGATTTTTGTCTACTCTGGGCTTCTTTCATCCTATGTCAAATAAGTTCAATCTTTTCCGTGGAATCACGAATAAAGTCTGGACCTAAAACCAGCCTCTCACCGGCCTCAAGCCAACAAGAAGGAGATCGGCATGGCCTTCCGTAGAGTGCCTCGAAAGGTGCCATACCAATACTAGATTGTAAGCTATTATTATAGGAAAATTCAACAAGTGAAATATGATCTTCCCAACTTCCACCAAAATCAAGCACACAAGCACGAAGAAGATCTTCAAGAGTTTGATTCACACGCTCGGTTTGTCCATCAGAATGGGGATGATAAGCGGTGCTAAAATTAAGCTTCGTTCCTAAAGCTTTTTGAAGACTCTTCCAAAATCCACTAGTAAACAATGGATCACGATCGCTAACAATAGAAGTAGGAACTCCATGCAATTTTACAATTTCCTTGACAAATAGTTTGGCCAAAAGAGGAACGGTTCGGTTAGACCGAACCGGAATAAAATGGGCGGATTTAGTAAGTCTATCAACAATCACCCATAAGCTATCATGACCCGAACGAGAACGGTGAAGGCCATCTATAAAGTCCATGGAAATTTGATCCCACTTCCAAATTGGAATTTCTAAGGGTTGCAATAACCCACCAGGCCTTCGATGTTCGGCCTTGACAAGTTGGCAAGTCATGCAACACTTAACAAAGTTAGCAATATCAGATTTCATTCCCTCCCAATAATAAAGTCGCTTCATATCAGCGTACATTTTACTACTACCGGGATGAATGGTGAATTTAGAACGATGGGAATCTTTTAAAATATCTTTACGAAGATCTCCAATATTTGGTACGATAAGTCTACCAAATTTTCGAATGCCGCCACGAGAATCAATATCAAAGTCTTTCAAACCTTCAATATCAATTTTATCCTTAACATTTTTGCCAAGAAGAGCCAATTCAGAATCTAGCCCTTGAGCTTCAAGAATGCGGTCTAAAAGAGAAGGATGAGCCTCAAGGCTACATAAAACAAGCGATGAGCATAAATCGGATACGCGCTCTCGAATCTCACAAGTGGATAAGATCTCGAGATCGTTCCATTCGGATATCATCATAGAAACAACTGCTTGTTGCTTACGGCTAAGAGCATCGGCGACACGATTACCCTTACCGGGGGTATAAAGAATATCAAGATCATAAGGTGCAAGGAACTCGAGCCAACGCTGTTGACGTAAATTAAGTTCTTTTTGAGAAAATAAATATTTCAAAGACTTATGATCCGTGTAAAGAATAAATTTCTCTCCCAATAGATAATGACGCCACATTCGAAGGGCGAAAACAATAGCCGCGAGCTCTAGATCATGTGTGGCATATCTAGTCTCGGCCGGCTTCAATTGCCTAGAAGCATAAGCAACAACACGTTCTTTTTGCATAAGAATGACACCCAAACCAACGTGACTAGCATCGGTATAAACAACAAAATCTTGATTCCCCTCAGGAATAACAAGAATAGGAGCATCGGAAAGGAGTTCTTTCAATTTCTGAAAAGAGGCTTCACATTTGTCCGACCAAATGTATTTAACTCCCTTCTTAGTCAAGCCAGTAAGAGGCACGACAATCTTAGAAAAGTCTTTAATAAAACGACGGTAATAGCCCGCCAATCCGAGAAAACTACGAATCTCTGTCACACTCTCCGGTCTCTTCCAATCTTGAATCGCTTCAATCTTTGAAGGATCCACGGATATCCCGGATTCGGAAATAATATGACCGAGAAACTTCACACGAGATTGCCAATAGTGACATTTAGAAAATTTCGCCTTTAATTGATTACTCCTAAGTGTTTCCAATACAATCCGAAGATGTTTCTCATGTTCCTCCTCGGTTTTTGAATACACAAGAATATCATCAATGAATATGAGAACAAACCGATCGAGGAAATCTTTGAAAACTCGATTCATGAGGTCAACGAAATAAGCTGGAGCATTCGTTAACCCAAATGGCATAACAAGCCATTCATAAGATCCATATCGAGTACGGAATGATGTCAAAGGAATGCTATCCTCAGCGATACGAAGCTGATGGAAACCGGTAGCCAAGTCCAATTGTGAAAAGACCTTAGCACCACTAAGCTGATCGAATAGATCATCAATCTGAGGTAAAGGATATTTATTTTTAATAGTAAGATCGTTAAGCTTGCGATAATCAACGCAGAGCCTCAGAGTACCGTCGGATTTCTTTACGAAAATAGCCGAAGCTCCCCAAGGCGAGGAACTAAAGCGAATAAATTGCCTCGTCTCCAACTCAGATAATTGTTTACGCATCTCCTCATTTTCCTTATTGGACATGCGATAAGGAGGACGAGTAATAGGTTGAGCTCCAGAAACAAGATTAATTCTGAACTCAATTGCTCGTTTAGGTGGTAAACCTAAAACGGGCTCGAATATGTCGGAAAATTCAGGAACAACATGAATACGAGAAATAATATCATCTTCATCATCATCATCGTTATCACGAGGATTTAATGAATATAAAGATGCCACCAAACATGATTCTGAATCTTTAAGATTAACAGAAATCTGTTTAACAGATTGTGGATGTCGGAGATGAATAGTCTGCTCAGGACATAGGATATGGGCTTGATAACGGTTAAGCCAATCCATTCCCAAAATTATTCCAAAGCCTAAGTAACGCATGACATGCAAATCGGCTAGGAAAGAAAAATCACATAAAATAATCTCCACATCTTTACAAAGCAAACTAAGAGTTGAGGATCCACCAACAGGATTCACAATTTTTAAAGAAGTCATCAATGCAGTAACACTTAAGGAAAAAGTGTCTACCAGTTCCTTTGATATAAAAGAATGGGATGCACCTGTATCAAAGAGAACTCTAATAGGTTGATCATGAAATAAAATAATACCATCAAGAATGGAATGAGAAATACCTTGGCCACGAGATGTGTTGCCAGGGGCTTGAGCCACATTTAACTTTCCCTCATTCCTGCTTTTACGTTTGAGGCATTGATGTATAAAGTGATCTGGGCTCTTACAATAGCGACAAGATTTGGGCTTAGAGCACTTATTCGTATAATGATCCCCAGACCCACAGTTGAAGCAACTCGCACCACTAGGAGAAGGAGACTTTGCCGCAGGGGTTGCCTGCTTACCCTTTTTGTTGGGATAAGGACCCTTGAATTTTTTTGGCCTCTTCTTGTTGTTGAAGTTTGGTTTAGCGCCTTCCACTTCAACATCACTCTCTCTATCAGCCTCTTCAAGACGAAGAGCGATATCGACGAGTTGATCAAATGCGACTTCTAGTTCCAGGAGCAGTGGCTTCTTAAGACTCTTATTTAAGCCATAAACGAACCTCTGGTTCTTCTTCAATGGGGTGTTGATGTATTCAACCCCATATTTGGAAAGCGACTCGAAGGCTGCGACGTAATCAGTCACAGAGGATTGACCTTGAACAAGGTCTATAAAACGTCGAGCCAAGGTTACTTTCCCAGCTTCTGGTACAAACTTTAACTCGAAGCGTCCCTGAAATTGCTCCCAGGAGAGATCCGCTTCATTAATTTCGGAAATAAGGAGTTCGTACCAGTCCAATGCTCTCTCTTGGAGCATGCTGGAAGCCACCTGAACGCGGTGGAGATCGATAAGGTTCATGCGAGAAAAGATTCGATCGCATGATTTTAACCAAGCCTGGACCTCGATGATATTTTCCGAACCTTTGAAGGGCTTCCCACCCAAGTTGGTGTAATCGCTGCACAAGCGTGCAAATCCCGACTTTGGGTGAGTAGGTTCCGGGTTAGCTCCAGCTGCTTGAGCATTAGTTACTAAATCAAGAAGCTGTTGAGCAGTCATAAAAACTCCATCCGGTGGTGGAGCACTAGATGATCCAGCTCTGGGACGACCTGGTCTAGACATTCTTTTCCTTAAGAAAGAAAGAAGAGAAAGAAAATAGTTATTCACCAAATGAATATCAAACATTCTTGACAGGTGAAATAAGGAATCATAAAAGAAATAGGATGAATCGGTTTGAAAACCCGAACAAAATCCTAAAGCAAGACTCCTAAGGTGGACTTAGGATGATGATCCTTGTCAAGTTATTCTACATTGTTCCAAAGTTTGGCTCTGATACCAAGCTGTGACGCTCCACCTCTATACCCACGCTAGCCAAGAACACTCCGGAGTAGTGCTGTCAACTAGCACGGAGAATAAGGCTGTTGAGGAGCGACCATCCATGTAATTGCTTATCACACGGTGGCTATAAATAATCTTCGGAAACAAACATAGAAATAATCATATCACAAATCAGTCATAGATATCCATATCACAAAGGCGGAAGAAGATATGAATATATAACTAACACATGAAAGTGTACATCAGAGTAGTGGTCAATAAGATCCACGATAATACAAAAGAATAGCAACACGTGCTATACAAAAGAATACAACTTTGAGTCTATATCTCAAGTGTATACAACAAAAACTGCTAATCTAAACAGTTAGCCAAAAGTCAGAGTGATGAATCCCTGGGAAAAAGTCAAGCAGAAGCACCTGTAACATCTCGGTCTGACCCGAGTATTATTTAAGAAAATAATAAACGGATCAGTCTAGCTATAAATATCAGATGACATGATATAACATAAAAGATATGGCATAAACATAAACATCCATAACGACATACCACTATAAGTATGTAAATAATGATCAACAGAAGATCAATCAATAAGAGATAATCAATATCACAAGAATCTTCTCAAAGATTCGAAGAGGGCATCATACCCTAAACTTGTACTCATAACAAGTCAATGACATAAATTCCAGAAATCAACACGAGAAATCCAGAAATCATAAAAAGGGAAAGAGGCCTATCACATGACGGTCCGAAGACCAAGGGGAGCTACCCCGCATGTGTGAATGGAATCACACAGATTGAGGTCAAGACTAACCAAAAAGCAGAAAGGTATGTGTGAATGGAATCACACAAGTGGTGTCTAGTCTAACCTTGCAATGAAAGAGACATCGCGCAATTGCTAGTCTAATTCATAAAGCGATCATCAAGATCAACGAGAAGTGTCAATTACACTAAGCTAGTAAATATAGAAGTTTAGCTTCATGTCCCATAACCACTTGCTTAACTTAAATATTTACGAACAAACTGTAAATCTTCACTAATAAAATTGTCACAAGAGGTTCAATCGAACAAGTCCAAGAATTAACCGACGAAGTGAACGCAAGCGTTTCATACCACTTGTTTTACTAAGTCGTTTTATTAGATTTCTCATCCGAGTGAGGTAAAGGCTTGTATATACTAATAGATTGGAAAATGGTTTAAGAAAAGAGCTTTGTTATTAAAAATAGAGTTGAAATTGTTTGTTAAAAGAGTTTTGATATTTACTACTAGTATTGAAACCTTTATATTATAAAGTGACAAAACACAGAAGCAATTGTAGAAACAATCAGTCACAAAAATCGCATACGGAGATGTGAATAAAATCCAAGGAAATCAGCTCAATGTTTTTCAGATAAGATCCCCTACGGAGGGGGGGTCCAGGGGGGGTGGCAACCCCCAAGGTGGGGGTGCGGGGGCAACGCCACCGCTTACGGGGTTCGACCTGCCTGGTCAGGTTGCGGGGGTCCAGGGGGCAGCGCCCCCGGCGGGGTGCGGGGCAGCGCCCCGTCCAAAACGGTACGACCTAGTGAAGACAAGCAACCTAGTGAAGCTAAGCGACCTAAGGGGCCATGCAACCTAATGGGTCATGCGACCTAAGTTTAAAAAGGTGGGCGACTTAACAAAGTGGCCGAGCGACCTAACTGGAGCAAGTGGCCATAGGTCATGCGACCTAAAGGTAAGCGACCTATCACGGTCACGCGACTTAAGGGATAGGACCGACCGACCTAACGACCTAGGCAAGGTCGACCGACTTAATGGTTGCGAACTAAAAATACAACAGGGTCAAGCGACCTAGTGGGATGCGCGACCTAAGAAGGTACGCGAGCTAAGGGTGAGCGACCTAACAAGGTCGTGCGACCTAAGTGGTCACAATGCCAAGCGACCTAAGGACTTAAATACTCGCGACCTAGCGCGTGCATCGGCCGAGCGACCTAAGGGTTTAACACGCGAGCGACTTAAGGTTTTAACACACGAGCGACTTAAGGTTTTAACACGCGAGCGACCTAAAGTGATGCGCGACCTACGACCTAGCAGGATCGAGCGACCTAGAGCCGCCTTGTGATATAAGGTCGAAAACGACCTAATTCCGAGGCTAACGACCTAGCGCTGCAGGGGGGGATTTAAGGCCAGAAACGACCTACGACCTAAAGTGAAACGACCTAACTCCGAAGTGAAGATTCAAGGCAGTGCGACCTAGCGCGATAACACGCGAGCGACCTAAGGGTTAGGTCGCGAGCGACCTATACGCGAACGACCTAAAGTCCAACGACCTACGACCTAAATCCGAGGCGAACAAAATATGCAGGCCGTGACTTTTCCACGCACGCGAGCTAATGATTCCGAGTGACCTAACCTAGGCAGAGCGACCTAACCTAGGCAGAGCGACCTAAGCTCAGGGAATTCACCAAACAACTAAAAAATGGAGTTTTTCGCCAATCCAATCCAAATCAAATGCAAATGTACATGCTAAAGTGATGGGGAATCATTCCTAACAGTCCAATATAGTTATAGACTAGAATTGTGAGATAAAAATCTCACCTTTGCACTAAAGTTTATGAAGATGAAGCTTGAAAGCAAGGAGAAGCAATCCAAAGCTTGAATCCAATATCTTCTACTTGAATTTGGAGTTGAATGTTGGATTTGCAATTGAATTTGAGCTTGGAGTTTTAATTTCCCATTCTCTTCACCATTAATGCCAAAGCTTGAGTTAGTTAGGAAATTTATGAAGAGTGAGGAGAAGGGGGTTGGAACTTGGGCTTAATAGGCTAAACTAACCCAAAGTCCAAAGCGGGAAAAGTTAGTGAAATTGCTATAACTCCAAACCTATCGATGTTTATACTTAAAAAATTGTAAACGACATTTCGAACTCAATGGAAGTGGTCTCGAGTCCTAATTTGACCGTTTGCAAAAAGTAGCTTTTCGGACCAAAACCCGATTAACGAGTTAATATTTAAATAATATTTAAATACAAACTCGATAAATATGCGGGTTGTTACAATACACTTTATAATATGTCTACAGTAAAGTAAAAGTATTAAAAAAGCGTTAAAGCGTTACCCATGTCCCCTTAACACATTTTTATATATTCCCACAGTCTATACAGTACCGTAACTCCTCCGTAAAATGGAGACTATCTGAGGGCACTACATAGGTATGGTATAAAACAAAATCGTAGAAGGCGCGAAAGGGCATGCAGCAAGGCACTCGAGGCATTGCCAGAGTAGATATACCAATGCGTATCCGCAGTGGTGGTAATGCATAGCAGCTACTACCGCCCACCTCGGAACACACTCCCAAATCAAAATCAAGGGGTAGCCACCAAATCATCACAAAGTCATAATATGGTATCAAAAAAATGTGTCCGATCGGAGATGCGACCTCACTTGGTCCGGCGTGGCTCCTGTTTTAGCCACATCAAGCCAACTCATGGGAGTTAGGGCTGCGTAAATACTTCATACAGAATCGTACATTAAACCATCCTACTTCATTTCTAGAATCTCCACCACATACAAAATTGTTAAAGTAGTTTTCGATATTGGCAGCGAGTATGACAATATCTGATCCCGATCTCTTTAACAACCAAATGCTTATTTCACACTAGATGGTTCTTTTACAATTTCAAAACCATTTCATAATGGATGAAAAATATTATTTTCAATTCAAACCATATCACTTTGAAAATTATATTCACTTTTGAAATCATATTCACCTTCAAAATCATATCACATTCGAAATCATATCATTTTTGAAATTATATTTTCTTTCAAAAATCATATTTCCAAAATAAGTTAAACTCTCATTTCAAACCCATAATATTAAATCCAAAACTTAGAAAATAGCTTTAAATAGTTATAAATAGTTTAAATAGTTATAAATAGTTAAAATAAATTTTAAATAGTTAAAATACTAAAAATATTGTAAAATTGATTAAAATATTTTAAATTGATTTATGATAGTTAAATAGATTTTAAAATAGATTATATAAAATTAAAATAGGTTAAATTGCTTTAAAATAGATTCAATAGATTTAAAATAAATTAAAATGGGTTACTTAGTTTGAAATAAATTAAATTGGGTCCAATAGATTTAAAATAGATTAAAATAAATTAACATGGTTTAAAATAGGTTAAAATAATTAAATATAGTTATTACGGGTTAAGATAGTTTAATAGTTTGAAAATCTTAGTAATTAGAATCTTTAGAATAATATATTGCTAGAACAGTTTATATTAAAAATAAGAATTTGAAATTAATATCTATTTAACTATTCATTTGATTTTAACACATTTGGGCCATCTAAATTTCCAAATTTACAAAACCCAATTTCAAACTTCCGATTCAAATTATCAATAAACTATTTAATTCCATATCGTTTTCAATCCGTGTTTGAAATATCAATTTAAGTTATTCCAATTTTAACACATTTTAAAGTTATATTCCAAACAATTCTAATAACTCATTTCGATAAATTTCCTTTATATTTCAAATTCGCTTTAAACTTCAATTTAATTCCCTAAAGCAATTCCTTTACCATTCCAATTTCAACATAAAACTTGAATTTCGGTGGTAATACAATTTATGTAAATCAAATTTTTATTTCAAAATATCACTTAACTGAATTCTGAAAAAGAATTAAGGATCTTAAAAATCATTTAATTCAACCAATCTGGCGTCCGGATATAATTCTCAACCCTATGGTCAAGTGATACAGATATTTAGCGTTTCAATCCGTAATTATTTTATATTTATAGATATATATTATCTCAATCTGCAATCCCGAGTTAATATTAAAATCCATAAAATCGCTCGAGTCTACCATTTCAATCCATAACGATTTTTCCCTAATCTATAGATCGTCATCCGAATATCAACAATCAAACATCCATCGCAATCATCATCCAAAGCACTGAATAAACATCAATAGAAAATTGATTATCAATAACAAATATTAAATTGAAAAATTAAATTCAATATTAAATTAAACGATGATTAAATGCAATAAAAGTCAAATTTAACTAGAATAACAATTTATGTAACGACCCGCTATTTTGGACCATTCAAATCGACAATAAAACCATACATGTCCGACTTGAATAATTCAAAATATCGAATTGTTAATTAAAATTTGGCAAAACTCAGCGTATACAGTAAATAAATAAACCACAGAATCACAGACACAGAGTAATATAAAATAATGCAGCGGAGTGATGGTTTTGAGAAGCTAACAGAGGGGGAGGAAAAAAAGAAGAAACAAAGAAGAGAAGTAAATTCCACAGAGAAATATAAGGGAGGAGCTCAATATTTAAAAGCTGGAATAAGAAACGTAAAATTGAATGAGCGAAATGAATGCAAAAAGTATATATGTTTGATATTCGAATGACGGTCATAAAAATGGAAATTTAGGTATAGGTAACGTCTGGCTATAATAAAAAATTCACGTTTTGATGGATTGCTTTCCTTTAAGCAACAAAGACAGGGAGAGAAAGAATAGATAAAGGCAACAAATC
This sequence comes from Allium cepa, assembly GCA_030765085.1. Taxonomy (NCBI): domain Eukaryota; kingdom Viridiplantae; phylum Streptophyta; class Magnoliopsida; order Asparagales; family Amaryllidaceae; genus Allium; species Allium cepa. The sequence continues at coordinate 863,115,570 of CM060943.1, read as the reverse complement.
TATCAATCAAAGAAAATGGAAAGTTTGAACTTGTACGCGAATAAATAGATATGGAACAATGTAGGTGAGTTGGCTGCTCTCGGTAAAAACGCTTAATAATTTTTATGAACCAAATAGGCATGAACGGACTACAACATGCAATTAACTAATTGATTGTCTGTAACCGTGCAAGCAAGAAATGAGATAATAATTAAAGGTTTTTTTTGATTGCCGAAGGGAAGAAGGGAAGGCAGACCAATAGGCTGAGAATCATACCATAATTACCCTAGTGAACAGAGGAAAGAAATTTAAAACAAAAATATAGATAAAGGTTGAGTGAATGGACATGGTCACCTGCTTGAATCACATGAAATAATTAAAGCAAATGATGTGGCTACAGGAAACGAATGATTTCTTTCTATTTTTGAATAAATGTTTACGTAGCCAATTTTTAAGCAAAAAGGAAACGTACAACAAATAATAAATTAAAATGACCGTTGATTCAACAACGTTATTAAAGCAATTTATTATATTGCTTGGGCTGCACGGTGAAGATTTGGAAGAGACGGGTTTCACAATGCAACCGTTTTTAAGAAATAAATATATTACTTTAAAACGGAAGAACTGACCAAAAATGAACACAAACGTATATAATTTATATGTTTTGATATTCAAAATAATTATAGGATGGCAACAGTCACCCTAGATTTAGTTGAGAAATTAAAGCAATTAATTGCTGATTGGACAACACGTTCCATATTTGAAATGTAAAGGAAAAAGATAAGTATGGAATGGAAGGATACGTTACAAAGGCAAAATGATCTGTTTGGAAAAAAAGAAAAGAAATGATGGCAAATAAAATAGCTGTACCTTGAATTTCCCAAAATAAATTATTAGAGCAATTGATGGGTTGATTGGACAGTGTGTTTCAAAACTTCAAGGAAATGAGTAATATATTTGAAAATACTAACATAACCTATATATACATACCTACTAGAATTCACACAATAATTAATGGACCCTATACCCAAACTAAACTTTCCGTGTATATATGTATATTAAGACCTAATTTTTCTTTGAATCAAAAATCCATACTTGCTTTCAAAACTAAATTTCAAAACCACCATTTGATGTATAAACAGAACATAATATTTTTCCTTTTTTCTTCTTTTTAGTAACAATAAATCAAACATTATTTAATAATTTCACATAACTCAACATATCCATTAGTTACCAATTTTAGTTCATTTGTTAAAGGTTAACTTATTTGAATTACAACAATACAATTAAACTATTGTTTCCTCTTAAATTTTATTCAATAGATCAATATTTACAATTAACAATTATCATTAAATTCTTAACATTTGTTGTTTTAATTCAAATTTTAAATCTCATATAAACTATTATTATTCCCATCATTTTTGTTTCTACCAAATTTTATTCAATATTTTAATAAAATTAGAATTTTAAATTGGTCTAAAATTCCGGATCGTTACCCATTACCCATTTTTTTCCAGATCTGAACTGCTTTGCAAAAATGAAGACGGGAAGTGATTTTTGAAACGATCAGGAAACCAAAGATTTTTATTCCTATTAAATACGGAGACGCAAATGAAAGTGGAAAGTTTTATACGTGAATTGGAGGCAGGGTTTTAATTCCCTTTTTTTTAAACGTGCGTGCTGATTTGTTTTTTAACGGCTAAGATATGAAATAGGAGAGTGCGTACAATAGATGCAATAATTAAAACTACATACGCCCAAATTAATTAACAAGTAACGTAATCTAAATTTATATGTTTTCTTATTTATATACTACTTATATTTAATTATACATAATCCAACATTAAATTTTTATTTCAAAATATTATTATTTAAAATTTCTCAAAAATTCAATTAAATACGTTATTAAAACCGTTTAAAATTTATGGGTTGTTACACTCTCCTCCACTCAAAAACTTTTCGTCCTCGAAAAGGAAGGACGTAGGGGAATAGCAACAAACAGAAGGAAAAAATAGATTGAAGTACAAGATAAAAAATTAATTTAAAACTATACAGATTTTACTTGAAATATTCATTTAAAAACTTCATTTGAAATTTAATTTTCTTTAACACTTTAATACTTTTCAAAAATCCTTTGGAAACAATTATTTACATTATTACTTATGTTTACAAAGAAGCTATTGAAAATATTAAATCCAAAATTTATAGAATTTTTTTTATTTATCTCAAGATACTTCCAACATTATAGATAAATTAATAATCATTCTCTTTAAATATGTTATAATTAATTAATAACTTCTGAAACACTAAAATTTTCCTATTATACCATGTAGGATATAAATAAACAATATTTAAAAAGGATATATCCAACAAGGAAAGAAAGTAGATTCGGAAAACAGAATCAAGGTGAATAACTAAAGCTGAGCAGATAAGGTAGATTCAAAAGAATAGTATCGGGCACGAATAGTTAATTTCAAACCAAAAGAATTTCAATTTTAAAGATTAATACAAAATTTCTTGTTGGAAATACTTTTATAATAAAATACCTTTTCGAAAAAATACTTTTAGTCGAAACCAATTTTCCATTCAAAAATACTTCTATAACTTAATGTTTCAACAAGTTTATACTCGTTCTTGCAGACTCTGGCCATGCGTTGATCAGGCGCAAAGCTAGAATTCTTCAAGTACTTAGTAGACCTGTTTCAACAACCAGTGAAAATACTTGAAAAACCTTTAAAAACAGATATGGAAAGTACAATCCAAACAAAATAACCAAACCAAAACCTTTGTCTAACCATGGTTCGCAGATACACAATGGTTACACTTGGATCCCCCAGGAAACAATCCGTATCCGTAAGCTTTCTCAGCCCCACGAGTTACGCCATAATGACTAGTAGGGTGCAGGATACACAATGGTTACGCCTGGATCGCCCAGGAGACAATCCGTACCCCTAGGCTGTCTCAGCCAGGCAGTTTCGCTACTAATGCGACATACATAGATTGCAGGATACACAATGGTTACCCCTGGATCCCCCAGGAAACAATCCATACCCCTAGGCCATCTCAGCCTGGCAGTTGCGCTATGCAGTCGCAAGAAAAAAACCATGGGTTACGCCACGGTGGGACACTCGAGTATCACATCCGGAAAACCAAAAATTAGAGAGAATGATATCGATAGAATGAATCCACAATGTGGCCACAAAACGGATATCAAGCAGAAGGAACTTTCCATATCTTTACTTCGAAAATATTTATCATATAGTACCTTTTCAAATCACTTTCAAATATCATACTTATATAAAGTCCATTATATATAGGATTCCATTTTCAATCGAATACTTTCCAAATCAATAGTATATCAAAACACACTTATATAGATTTCGATTATATAAAATTTCTCTTTCCAAATTGAGTACCTTTCAAATCAATAGGTTTCAAATCAATTTCGTACTATACAAATCAGTTTTATATAAGTTCTATAACTCCCAAATCAAGTATTTAGTAAATCGAAGTTCTCAAATTTTTTCTCGTTTCAATAACATTTCAGTTTCAAGATCATATATGATTTCACCAAATTTTCTTCCAAATTAAATATAATCAGTTTCAAAGTTTCTTAAACAATAGGTTTAGAAAATAATCCAAATTTTCAAATCACAAATTTTAGATCAAACAAATTCATATCCAAAATCACCATATAAGTACTGGTTTTAATTCCAATCTAATTTCAAAACCAAATATTCTTCTCAAAATCAGTTATACTCAAAATGGTTTCTAAATTTATAATTATCCCTTTAAAACCTTTAAACTATTTATTTCTATATGAAAAATCCAATTTTCCTTTTTCAAATTATTTAACAAAAGTTTCAAATTTACTTAAGTCATACTCTTCATACTTTAAACATACAAAACTAAACTTATATTCTTTATCAAATATTTTATACTCTTCGAAATTTCTTAGTTTTAAAATTTTAAACCTTGATATGGAAGTGCTCGAACCTTTAAAATAGTCGGTGAAATCAAATTTCAAATCCAAGAGTTGGAAATCAGCAACAAATCAATAAATCAAATCGAAAACTTGAGGATTGAACACCGACTTACTTTAAATTATTTCAAATATATATACCTATATCTTTCGAATATCAAATCTTACTTTGGAATTTGAAACCAAAATTGGTTTCACAAAGTCATTCGCATAGCAAAGCTATTAAAGTGGCCTCTCCCCACTCTGAAACTCGAAAATCAATGTCGATGATGCGTGCACTCATCACCGAAATTATTTTCCAACGACATAAGTGAGTTCTGGACTTCTATTTTCTTGAAAACTGCTTTGAATTTTTTCTTCGAAATCATTGGAACTCATTTGAAGTCATTTGAAACATTTCTTATTCAGAAAATACTTTCAAATCTTATTATTATATATGTCAAAATCTTAAACCAATTTTCAAAAATACCGGAGTCCAATCTCTCGAACTTCAAATTCAAAACCTTTCAGTTATAAATCATTTCTATATAAATAAATTTTCTTATAATATTTTCAAAATTTCAAATCTTTTTGAAACTTCAAATTCTTATTTTTTTAAAGGTATATAATCCTTATCGAAGACATTTTCTCTTTTATATATAGAATAAAATCATAGTTACCCAAATAAAAATTTCGGTATATAAAATAATTTTAAAATACAAACAAAACCCGATTTTCAAAGGATGATTCAAGAATGGATTTCAAAACAAAGATAGAGATTTAATTAGAGAAACTCCAATCAATAGAATCCTTATTCGAAGATAGACTCGATCGAAGATGAGATAATTGAATTACAAAATAGATTATGGATATAAATCGTGGGCGACCTTAACCGGGTCAACCGTGACTTCATGAATATGATTGATGCAGAATTCCAAGGAAAATCAACATTCGATCTCCAGATATAGAATTCGGCATAACCAGAGATAGCTGTATCTAAACCGAGGATATATAAATCTTCGGTGAATCAATGCCGATTGTAAAGGAGTTTTCACCCCCTTTACAAAACATTCAGTGGAGTTATGGAATACTCCAGAATCAATCGAATATAAATAGAATAGACAAGAACGAATTTCGAAACCGAGGGACATTCCAAAATTCAAAGGAAAGCGAGTTAAAAAGGAAGAGATTCAACTCGAACGAAAGTGATTCTGTAAATAAATTTACCATATATGCTAAGTTTTGCCTAGAGCCAAAGCTCTGATACCAACTGTAACGACCCGCTATTTTGGACCATTCAAATCGACAGTAAAACCATACATGTCCGACTTGAATAATTAAAAATATCGAATTGTTAATTAATATTTGGCAAAACTCAGCATATACAGTAAATAAATCAACCACAGAATCACAAACACAGAGTAATATAAAATAATGCAGCGGAATAGATAAATAGTAGTTCATGAAGCTACTATATAAATACCAGAGTTAGAAATAAAAATACAACAGAATATCTCAAATACAGTGAAGTCTCCAGTACGAACAGATGACCTCTCCGAACGAATCAACTGAAGGAGCTGAAAGCCGAATCAATAGTTGGATCCTCAAACGAAGCTCCAAACTCCAAAGGCGAGTCTCAAATGCTGTATCTCTTAGTCTGACCCGAGCGTAAAGCAAAAACACAAAACACTCGAGTCAGGATTAACATTCTTATATCAATAAATCCAACTCAAGTGAAATATCAACTGAAATACAAATAACTTAAGGATGTTTGGGATAACCATCCTCTAAGGGTCCATGGAACTATCTACGAGGTAGAAATATACACTATAACACCGTGGTTATTCAATTTTATTTAGACTTCAAAACCAAAACATCATTTCCCTTTCATATATATCTATTTTCCAAGATAGTATATATATATATATATATATTAAATAATTTATAAAGTATTTGAAATTTCGTTAACTACACAAACTGATTCTAATCAACTCAAGTTCCAAATTCCCATTTATTCATAGCTCAATTCATTAATTCAATTCAGCTCCCAATAACCATTTAAACTTTCATTATATTCAAAGCTTAAATATTCAATATTTTAAAGTTAAATCTAACATTTTCATATAGATCTTGATTTAGCTTCATCATTATTATTTAGTCAGGAAATATCCACTTAACAAGTTCAATATCATTTAAATAGCCTTAGATTTCATTTTACAGAATATTTCCTTAAATTTATTTAAACTTAAAATATCCATTTAATCCCTTTTACCAAAACCAAGTTATAAAATCATATCTTAAATCCCGAATTCAATAGTTTCAAATCGATTTAATTGAATATAATTCTTAATTAAATACCATTTTCAATTAATTCAACTTTATCTTCTCAACTCTAGCTTATTCAAAATTTTACCAAATCTAATTTGAAATATAAATTTAAACAAATCCTTAAACATATTATTTGTATTAAATCAATCTCAATTAGATTAAATATTATTATTAGGTCTATACATAAAATTATCATTTTTATACATATAATATTCTAAGAATCAGTCTTTATTAAATCTATATTTTTCTTTCCCAAACCATAAAAATTATTTTCAAAATATTTATATATGGACCAACGGTGTCTGTATATATTTCTTATCATATGGTCAAATGATATGGATATTTATCATTTAAATCCGTACACTAAATATATACGGGTGAATAGCATTTCAACCCGTAATCCCAAATTCAATTTAATGAAAATCGCTTTGGTCTATCATTTCAACCCATAACGAAATTCTCCTATTCTAAAGTCCGTTCGGGTATGTACCATTTCAACCCATAGTGAATTCTAAACTACAGGAAACTTGCAGAGTGATAATAGGTAATAATAATATAACAGGATATGATAATAATATAACAACAGGCATATATCAACAGTAATTAAATAAAGTATAAACAATAGGATATGGTGTCATATCCCATAGGTGAACAGTTTACAGATAATAACATATATAACAGATTTACTAACTCAAGCAGTGCATTTCAATTGTCATTTCAATTGAAACAAAATTTAATAAATAAAAGAATGTTAATCGTAAGTGATTGCTCACCTTTCGAGGCTAGAGGCTAGAGAAGATAGACAACACAACAAGCTACGAATTTCAAAGCAACGCTAGATTGGCACGAATTCAACAAAGCTGAGATAAGAATTTGGTGAAAACGAATTAGAACCATCTTGATATGACAGAAAATGATGTATATAATTTTATTATTTATTGTTAAAATCAATTTAATCATATATCTCAAATTAAAATTTAATTCAACACTTCGAACAAAGTCTCCATGTATTTATATCTTTTAAAACCAATTAATGTATACTCATATTGACATTTGCGAACAAAATTTTATATTATATGTACACACATATATATAAAGTTATATGAACTTAAATAGAAAATATACAAACGCGATTGTATTACAAGTTTCCAACAATATATTTTCCATTTTAAAATATTAGGAATACTACAAACCATAATATATTATAACTAACATATAACTTAAAATATAATTAACAAATATACATATACAAACGTACATAAGGTATAAATATATACATATGTATACTCAGTGACCCTATCTAACCCAGCAGGTAAAATTCAAACTAATATAACTTATTTTTTAAAAAACTTATAAACACTGTCTATATCATACTTAAACAAAATCAATATATATTACTGTAAATATATAAACAGTATAACATATATTCATTATCGAACTAGATTTTCCAATTTCTATAATATATAAAAATAGATCATATAACTGTTTATATAAAATCAGTATTTACGTAATTATAATATCAATAAACCCATGCTTTATCTGTGCAAATCCACTTATATTCTTATACAACATATAACTTTATATATGTGTACCTTATACCCTATAACACTTATATATTTTTAAACAAAACAGAGAATATAGTGTGTAATATGTACATATTTTCTTTCATAAACATACAACAACGTATATATATAAGCATATAAACTAACGTACACAGTATATATTATAATATACCATAGGTTTATAAAAAAATATATACTTACGCAAAAGAAGGAGTATACGGTCTAAGTGGCTACGAAGGAGCACGAGGGGTGTAAGATCAGGAAGGAGCTGCGGAGTGATGGTTTTGAGAAGCTAACAGAGGGGGAGGAAAAAAAGAAGAAATAGAGAAGAGAAGTAAATGCCACAGAGAAATATAAGGGAGGAGCTCAATATTTAAAAGCTGGAATAAGAAACATAAAATTGAATGATCAAAATGAATGCAAAAAGTATATAAGTTTGATATTCGAATGACGGTCATAAAAATGGAAATTTAGGTATAGGTAACGGCTGGCTATAATCAAATATTCACGTTTTGATGGATTGCTTTCCTTTAAGCAACAAAGACAGGGAGAGAAAGAATAGATAAAGGCAACAAATCTATCAATCAAAGAAAATGGAAAAGTTTGAACTTGTATGCAAATAAATAGATATGAAACAACGTAGGTGAGTTGGCTGCTCTGGGTAAAAGTGCTTAATAATTTTTATGGACCAAATAGGCATGAACAGACCACAACATGCAATTAACTAATTGATTGTCTGTAACCGTGCAAGCAAGAAATGAGATAATAATTAAAGGTTTTTTTATTGCTGAAGGAAAGAAGGAAAGGCAGACCAATAGGCTGAGAATCATACCATAATTACCTTAGTGAACAGAGGAAAGAAATTTAAAACAAAAATATAGATAAAGGTTGAGTGAATGGACACAGTCACTTGCATGAATCACGCGAAATAATTAAAGCAAATGAAGTGGCTACAAGAAACGAATGATTTATTCCTATTTTTAAATAAATGTTTACGTAGCCAATTTTTAAGCAAAAAGGAAACGTACAACAAATAATAAATTGAAATGACAGTTGATTCAGCAACGTTATTAAAGAAATTTATTATATTGTTTGGGATGCATGGTGAAGATTTGGAAGAGACGTGTTTCACAATGCAACCATTTTTAAGAAATAAATATATTACTTTAAAACGGAAGAACTGACCAAAAATGAACGTAAACGTATACAATTTATATGTTTTGATATTCAAAATAATTATAGGATGGCAACAGTCACCCTAGATTTAGTTGAGAAATTAAAGCAATTAATTGCTGATTGGAAAGCACGTTCCATATTTGAAACGTAAAGGAAAAATATAAGTATGGAATGGAAGGATATGTTACAAAGGCAAAATGAACCATTTGGAAAAAAAAAAAGAAATGATGGCAAATAAAACAGCTGTGCCTTGAATTTCTCAAAAAAATTATTAGAGCAATTGATGGGTTGATTGGACAGTATGTTTCAAAACTTTAAGGAAATGAGTAATATATTTGAAAATACTAACATAACCTATATATACATACCTACTAGAATTCACATAATAATTAATGGACCCTATACCCAAACTAAACTTTCTGTGTATATATGTATATTAAGACCAAATTTTTCTTCGAATCAAAAATCCATACTTGCTTTCAAAACTAAATTTCAAAACCACCATTTGATGTATAAACAGAACATAATATTTTTCCTTTTTCTTCTTCTTTTTATTAACAATAAATCAAACATTATTTAATAATTTCACAAAACTCAACATATCCATTAGTTACCAATTTTAGTTCATTTGTTAGAGGTTAACTTATTTGAATTACAACAATACAATTAAACTATTGTTTCCTCTTGAATTTTATTCAATAAATCAATATTTACAATTAACAATTATTATTAAATTCTTAACATTTGTTGTTTTAATTCAAATTGTAAATCTCATATAAACCATTATTATTCCCATCATTTTTGTTTCTACCAAATTTTATTCAATATTTTAATAAAATTAGATTTTTAAATTGGTCTAAAATTTTGGATCGTTACCCATTACCCTTTTTTTTCCAGATCTGAACTGCATTGCAAAAATGAAGATGGGAAGTGATTTTTGGAACGGTCAGGAAATCAAAGATTTTTATTCCTATTAAATACGGAGACGCAAATGAAAGTGGAAAGTTTTACATGTGAATTGGAGGCAGGGTTTTAGTTCCCTTTTTTTTGAAATGCACGTGCTGATTTGATTTTTAACAGCTAAGATATGAAAAAAAAGAGTGCATACAATAGATGCAATAATTAAAATGAACATACGCCCAAATTAATTAACAAGTAACGTAATCTAAATTTATATGCTTTCTTATTTATTCACTACTTATATTTAATTATACGTAATCCAACATTAAATTTTTATTTCAAAATATTTTTATTTAAAATTTCTCAAAAATTCAATTAAATACGTTATTAAAACCGTTTAAAATTTATGGGTTGTTACAATTTAAGTATACCAAACATCAATCAATAAATTTCTAATCAAGTCATAAATTTAATTTAACTAACATACGATAATCTAGTAGTTGTGAGTGGGTCAAAACACTCACTTTTGATTTTAAATCGATTTAAAATCCAATTTAGGGCCCAAATTAAAACAGTCTAAGAATTCATCTAAACTAACATCAAAAGGTCTGGAATTTCGATACGATCCCTACGAAACATTCCACGCATGAATCAGACCTCGTATGCAAAAATTATGATAGTTAGAAGATTACAAAATTTAATTTTAAATTAAATAAACTAAAAGCAAACAAACCCAAATACCATGGCCACGTCATCGTTCCACTCAGATAACCCTAGCCTGCTAACTGTTCATCGCGACCATCATATACTGCCACCATGGGAATGATCACCGCACGCCCACACGGTCGCTGCGACCACCGATCACCACCCGTGACGCTCCTCCATGGCTTGCGACTTCCTCCAAAGGCACCACGATCACGATCGGCGGTGAAGTTCCCCCAGCCTCCGCCTACAACATGACGACCTAATCGAATTTTTCACGCCAATCTAGCTGTTGAAACGACATATGACACACCTAGATGAACTCCCCTCAGCATTCTCCACAACACGGTACCCGCGATTCGACGATCGGTTGAAGTTGATCGACGCACGATGAACGACCGAGAATTAATCACCCAATTCCGACCACACAGCAACCTAGATCGAAAAAACTATAGATTTGACTTACACTCGTCGAGTGCTTCAAATTGATATATAATTTAATTTATTTTAAGGAGTTTAAATTTCGGAATTGAATTTTAAATTAAATTAGAAATTGAATTTGAAATTGAATTTGAAATTGAATTTGAAATTTGGGAATTAGGGTTTTGTAATTGGATTTGGTTCTGCCATCGAGAAGGAGAAGTAGACAGATGAAATGTACGTATTGAAAAATGGAATAAGAATATAGCTAGGATTTATAACAGGCTATATATAGGCAGATCAGAAATAGAAATGAATGGACTAGATTGATTTAATAGTTGAATGATAAATGACCCTAAAAGTCCGTTTCGTTCCCGAAACGAAAATGGATCATCCCATATATCAAAAGAAATGTTTTCAATATTTTTAAACTCAATGGAACAGGTTTCAGTTCCTAATTCCATCGCATGAAGAAGTTAGCTTATAATCAACTTATTTCAAATTGATTTTAATTAAATTGAATTCTATGCATTTCGAGTCCGTACGATCAAACGACAAGTCCGATCGCTACGAAACTTAAAACCTTACAGTAATTCGCTGTTACGGATGAAACTAGTTTTGCCGAAATCACAGATAGTGGCCAAAATGGCTGTTCTCACGTTAATTAAATAAATTAGTATTAAATTAATTGACTACTTTTTAATTCAATATTTATAAACTAACGAATTTCATCAATTTTCATTTCTTAGACATTTATAATCATTTAGAACAAGTTTACCTAAAATTTTAGTGTTAATTATTTTCCAAAATACAGTGTTTTGTTTCAACTGCAATTAATCCAATTAATTGTAATTTAATTCCAATAAATTGATTTAGTTTGATTTCAATCTTTATATTCAATCAATTATAACTCTAACATTTGTTTTTATCTTATTTCACTAACATGCTATAATTTCCATTTTTTATTTGTATTAACTACCATATTTCAATTATATTGAATTTTTTCAATTATATCGTAATTTAGAATCTCAATAAATTAATTTATCTTTGTTTCACTCTTTTTATTACATCCATTATTGTCTTGTAAATATAATTAACTTTTCCATATATTTTATTTCATTCACCTTTTATAGTTATTGACTTGACTCATATTAAAGTAACATTAAATTGCATTTAATTGCAATTGATTAAATGAATTGGTAACAAATAATAGTTGTCACCATTTCTATATTTAATCACATTTGTAAGTTTATTATTTACAACAAAAGTTATGACCACTTACACTGTACTAATTCTTATCAATTTCAATTAGTTACATACTATTTAATTAACACAACATTTAAATTATCAATTTCTCTTTTTATCCAATTATCCATTAATGTATACATTACTAAAATCTATTTACAACCTATATCCATTATAGCTCTTTAATCCTTTTATTTAATTAGAATTACATTTAAACCAATTATAAATTACCTTAAATTAATATTATTTCACTTTATTTCAGTTATATTCTTATTATTAAATCACTATTTTTTATTTCTTTCTACATTAAATTACAAAACCTTATTAAATTAACTATTTTTAATTATCAAAAATTACGTGTCGTTACATGGTGTATGTGTATATCATTTAGGATAATTCTAACAGCCTTTTATGTTGATTATAAAAGATGTTATTTTCAAATCAAATATCAAGAATTAAACAACCATAGTAAAAATGATTTTAACACGTGTGCATTGTTAATAATTAGTACTTGTTTACTTATAGTATAGAAATATATAAGTAGTTTGTTTTTTACTTATAGTTATAGTTATTCATCCGGTAAGGGCCCACTCAACCTTGCCAGCTTTGCTAAAATATATATATTCTTTTTGATGGAACCAGGTTGGTCTGTACCAGATGAAATAGGAGATTAAAAAAAAAGTTCTATTTTATATCATATTGGGCCTATAAAATCTAACGTGTTAACTATAAAAAGAAAATCGTTTATTGATGTCAAAAGGGCATCGACACGACGTTAGTGAATGACTTATCGATGCCATGCCGATGCCCTATAGGGCGTCGGTAGAAACTATGTCAAAATTTTAATTTAAAATCTTAGAAGATGTTACTCGTGGGGTTGTTACCAACACCCTACAGACGACATTCGTCGATGCCTTACCGATACTGTTCCGATGCCATCTCGACTACTTTATAAATTATAAAAATTGGATTTTCTAACGCCATGCAGGTGCCTTGCCGATGCCTTTACCGATACATATTTGAAGCATTTCTGCTGCATTTATCACCTCAATCACACATTCAAATATATATTATGTATAATAACCCATACAATAAATTCATACATCATATATCTCATACCACAAAATTCATATATCAAACCATATTACCCAACATCATTATATCACAAATATACCAAACCATACACACACGAATGATCTTATAGCTATACAAACACAAATTTATACAAACACAAATGATGCAGGGAAACCACTTATATTGGCATGAAGAAGAGAGATAACATTGTCCATCATTTTGTTTTGTCCTTTAATAATGCAAGTCAACTCCTGCGTTGGATCACCATTCGAAATTATATCTCACTCTCTCTTCTAACTCCCATTCCTAAGATACTAAAACACCTGAACTGGTTGCATGGCATGGCGGTGTGGTTGTATTGTGAGTGGAGGCGCCTGAAGACATGCATGTTATTATTGTTATAACTGGTAGTGGTAGTTGGATTAATGCCGGTGGCAGTACCGTTATCACTGGTGGCAGCAACACCATTACTAATAGTCAACGCTCCAATTTTAACAGTATCCCCTCCAGCATTACTCAGCCAACCACAACCAGTTATAACAACACTACTATGCGCACCTAGTCATCTCTAGCGTTATACTACCATGGTGCCATACGGTGTGACGGAGATGAGTGTTTGAGTTTCTTAGGAATGCTACCTAGCATCATACCAAAGAAATATACATGGTAGTATTGATAGTGGAGGAGAATGGGGACACGCGTGGTAATGCTTTTGTAAACGGTGATGACAGATGGGGCAGTGTTGGTGGCGGTACCACTACCACTTATGTGATAAACACCATCACTAGAAGGCAATGACTCCAGTACTGTATCCCTCCAGCACTATCACAACCAACATCACAAGTTATGATAGTACTATGCATGTCCAATCTCCTCAACTGTTAATACTACCATGCTACCTGAATTCATACCAAACTCATGTGGCTCAATCGAATTGCAAAATACCAGAGCAAACTATTAATTAACCAAACAAACAGATCAATTCTAGCAAGAAAAATGAAAAATAAGAACTTTGAGAGAATAAAACAAATTATGCATTGATAATTTATTCTAGCAAGATAAATTTATTTTTATACTCAGATCTATATCTACCTTTTATTTAAAACAACATATAGCACATACATAATAAAAACAACATGTAATAATGTTTCCTTGCACTATTAGACGTAGACGAGTCCATGCATTTATATTAGTATATAAAATGCTATAATATATTTAGTAATTAGTTATGCCTACTACATGAATAAAACCATATGCGAAATTATAAAAATTAATGTAGTACACCATTTATTTAATCAGTGGTTTCCTCTACTACTATTAGTGCAATATACTATAAAAATTCATGCAATATAAAATTGGTAATCGCGTCATGTTTCCAATTGTGATTGCTTTCACTCCAATTGCTTTTAAACGAACTATTTTTTTCTTTCAAAACTAAAGATGGTTAACTAATGTTTGATAATAATTCGATGATAAGAAACATTTTTTTCGAGGCAACATTTTTCGAGGCCCTATTACTTCTTAATTCCCATAAAAATTAAATATAGAAACATGCATACATCGCAAAGTTTAAAGAAATGTAATAAGTAATATAGGTCATCTTGGCACAAAAAACTTAAAGTTCAAAAATTCATTATAAATTCAATTACCAGACTTCATGTCGCTAGATATATACTTCATTACTTCTTATTATCCAACATTCATACACTACTTCAGCATAATAATGTAGGAAAATCAATATATACTTTTATATATCATTTATCCTACATACACAACTCTCTAAACTCTATATTGATAGTAAAACTCCATATGATTGTAAAAGGAACAAAAAAGTTTTAATAAATAATTAGTCTATGCAATAATTAACTTCTCCACTTTTGTCGTTCAAGTCAACCACTACATTTAATTAAATAACTACATAACTATATTGGCACCATCTAAATGGAAAAAGCTTATCTTACCTATCAATTGAAATAGATAATATATCTATGATAGTTGAAAATGAAGAAAACAGAGACATTTATTAGTTATACAATATCATCAAAAATTAAACTCCAAAGCTTAGCAATCTCCGCCATATTTGCCCATACTTTGCAAACATCAAATCTAATATTGGGATACACTAAGCTAACTAACACATGTATGATTAAATCTATAAATTAGTTTTTATTTTATTTTTTAATCACCTATTGGTTGGTTTTGGAATAAAATATATATTTGTAGTTGGCACCATAATTTTCTACTTGCATTATTACTGTAGGCCCAACTTAATTACCCTAAGTCACATAACATTTAAAATAATCTATAAATAACATTATTATGGTTTAAAAGAAATGCCATGTACTGCTTTATACCATCTTTGTCTTGCATTGAAATCGATATCTTTTATCTTACAGGTTTAGATGGTTATTCACTATCTAATACGATGATAGTTTTTTTCCGAAGGTGGGTGTTGCTCCTATTTTGTAGACCCTATCAATGTTTCGACCATATCCATGCTATTATTCTTTACAATAGCATGTATATGATCGAAATTTGGTAGTACCTTCAAGTGTTGGTTTGAAGAAAAGTGTCCTTGTTTGGAGAAAAGCTTATGCCACTTTCATGAATATATTCATGTCATTCCTAAAGTGCAATGGAATCGATCCTCTATTTTGACCTCCTAAAAAAATAAAATCTAACTTCAATCTTTCAAATAATCAATCTTCCATATTCTATATGTAAATAAAATCAATACAACAATAGTTATCCCCTTAAATTATCCTACCATATATTATGTACATACTTCGGTATAATGGATAATGTTCAGGGTGTAGAATGTAAATAAAAATAGCTGTTGTATGCCATAATAATAGTAAATATACAATCAATACCGCTAAGGCACATCCTTATATATGTAAGGATTTCCATGGAGATCTCCCTGGTCTAGCCGTATCCAACCTCCTGCACAAGAATAAGAGTTATCATTCTGAGCGTCGTATATCTTTAGCTATAATATACTATAAGGTAAGCCATAGTTGGTCAATGCCAAAACGTTAAACGAATATCATTAACTCCTACTAGGAATATCGATAGTATCTCAAGATTTGGAGCTGATATACCCTATTTGGGCTAGCTAACCCTTCATGGCTATGTACGCTATTTTTGGTTCTAGTCATTTATCGATGTCGAGGCTATGTTCATCATCTCTTACATGAGTCTTATCACTTGAAAAAATCACGAATCCCAAATGAATTCTATTATCTCAAATATATCACAATCGCTATATCGATTCGAGCATCTCGAACAAATCTCGAATCCCCACATAGATTCTCGCATAAGTCCTTCGACAAATGTTAATGATATGCTTTCTCCTAGAATACTCCTCAAGATAGACAGTGCCACATGATAGCATCGCCCGAAATGTTAGCATCGACTTTTCCCTTGGACTTAACCTTTGGATAGACAATTTAAATCTATAACATTCCACTTCACAACAGCTTCTAGAACGTAAATCATGTATATGGTTTAATGTGGTTACGATTTCAAGTTATCTCATATAAGTACACTCCCCCACTTACCAAGCGCTCAAAACAAATTGATGAATTTTCGATTAACTTAACCCCGGTTCTTTCAGAAATAAATAGATACTACGTAATGATGGAGATAATCACTTATCCGGACGGATTTTCATATCATTTTCCCTAGAAGAGCAAGATGAGTTTATATGTACAGTATAATAGCTCCGAAGATAACAATACCATATATACCTCGTGTTTCTTTTAGATATATCATAAGTTATTTTGGTCAATTTTGATAGTCGACTAATCAACCACCAAGTACAAAATAGATGACCATAAATGGAAACCAAGTCTCATATACTTATCATAAAAAATAAACACACAAAGCACGATCAAGTCACACAAGCGGCCTCTAATCCCTTTTTTATTTAGTTAATACTTTTTATTAATTAAAACCACTTTATTTAGTAAAACTTCCTTCTACCTAATGAAACTTTATCTATCAATCACTACTATTCATTTGTACTCTTTCAATACTTCAAAAAGTATTCATATACTTATTTAATTTGGTATAATTATATTCACAAATCATTAATAAGATTTCTTACTTTAAACCATTAATTTTTCTATCTTTTTTCAAAAGATTTCATACTTATAATTTCCTTCAAATTAATATCCATTTTAAGGATCTAAGCACTTTCACAAATCCATTCAAAAGGTTTAAGGCTAATGTTACTCAGACGTTATCACTACAATCCCAAAACAATTTCACTTATGCTTATCTTTAAAACATTCTTTTGAATATCTATTTACATTAAAAAGTATAATATAAAAAGGGTTAAAGACCAACGTTATTAATATATTGTCACTACAAACCAAAATCCAATTTTACACTTGTTACTATCTTTAAAAACATTTGTTAAAAGATCCAACTTATTATTTGACCAAGTTCAATAGTCCCCTAACCGACTCTCCAGTTAAAACGATCGTTAATAGAAATTATGATTCGTATACTTAACTTGCTTTCGACATTCCAACTTATATTATCCCTCGTTCTAGAGTGAAGCGGTAAGAGCACTGGCTGCATATCAAAGCCTTGCCTAGTAACTTTATTCTTGACTCATACAGATAAATAAGTCTACATCGTCATCTTTTAATGTTAAATATAGTATTAATGACTTTCATAACTTTATTCTTGACTCATAAAGATAGATAAGTCTACATCGTCGTCTTTTAATGTTAAATATAGTATTAATGATTTTCATAAACTAGTAAGAAATCAACACGACTAACACATTTTCGACATTCTCGATAACTATTTCCCGATGAAGAAGGAAGCCGATAGGTTAGAGCTCTATTGCTTCTATCCCTACTTGAATATCAATCGTAACTCTCAAAATAGATAAGCCAACTTTGTCGGCTTTTAGTGCTAAGCATAGTTAATTACTTTTTAAATAAGTTATTAAATAGAATAGCCACTAAGAAATTCATAACCCCTTTCTAGACCATTTGTTTATACTTTTAAAATATTTTAAAATACTTATAACAGGTTTCAAAATATTTTCTCAAAATATTACTTTATGATAACAAGTTTGTAAAACACTTTGAAACTTGAAAAAAACCTTGTTTTCGATATATTTAAAAATAAACCCTTTTCTTTAAAAATTCATAACTAATTCTTAAAAATATTTGAAAGTCTCAAACCATGTTTAAAATACTCTAATAAGAGTTAGTAAATATTGTAAAAGAATGAAACAAAATACTTAAATTTAAATATCTTTTCAAACATTTAAAGTCCAAAACAAAGGCTAAAATGGGGCAATTTTGCACAGGTATAAGTTTAGCCACTTTTTGATGTGTTACTCAACTCTTTAACATCCAATATTTATGGCGATAAGCATACATATAAAACACCACAAATATGCTAAGAATCCCCGAAGGATCTCCTTTTCATAGAAATTGCCTAACACAGAACAATTCATAAGTGCATCTATAGCTACTATTGCTATAAGAGCACTTCCAAATCCAAGTCCAATTCAAACCTATCTTCAACTACAACCTATGTACTTTGTTCCAAGGCAATGTCATAAGTCCATTAAATCCTTATATATGGATTACATATGCCATTTTCTTTCGAAGAAAGAATTGAAAGTATATTACGAACGTTTATCAATATCACAACATATATTAATATCTATTCAAACATCATACGCACACACAAACACATATATTTATTTCCATTCAAGGTTGTGAGTTAGCTCACCCTTAACCAAGAAAACAAGCGAGATTCAAGTCTACACTTCTTACCTCTTCGTTACAACGACCTTTGCTTCCTACCTCGACCTTGTTTTAACTTGTCTTTAACCTAAAATGGACCCAATAGCTCACGACCTATGAGGATGGGAAAGCATGGGTTTGGTTGTTTGAAATCTAACCAGAAGGAGTTGTGATGTTGTCCTAAGGCTTGTAGAAAATTTTGAGTTGATTTGGATGAGTTTTGCAGTTATTTTCATTTATAAAATTATGTAGAGAAAGGAGATATGCGTGTTATCTTTTTTTAGTAAGAATATGAAATTGATTAAAGGGGTATGCCCCTTCCTTTTATAGGCTTAGAATGGTGTTACCTGAGCTTTCTTTCACTCCCTCCATATGTCCACATTTATTCTTTACACCTCTTAATTTTAGCAAATGAGCATTATACCCCTTATATGATAATATCTACTATCCATTAGAAGTTTCTAGAAACTTTTAGTTGCTTTATGAATCAAAGTGTGTTAATTAATTTCTAATGTATTCATATTTCATTAGCTCAGCACAAAAGAGTTCGAACAACTTATATTGATTAAAAAAAACTATTTCTCAATAAACCGATTTTCTGTCACATTATCTATATTTTTTCGAAGTATTTATTTTTGTAAATATTTTTTCAAAACAAGTTTACCATCATCGGTTATTATATAAAAGAGGTTTAATAAGGTTATTAAATCAACTTAATAACATTTAATCCATGATTCAAATATTTAGATAATTTAGATATTTAAATACGAAGTGTTCGAAATTCTAGGTCGTTGCATCAAGCATCCAACGTCTCTCATGGACATAGCTATCGGGATGGGGAAAACCTAATATCCAAAACTTTTAACCAAATAAGATATTTATTGGGAGAGGTAAAGTAAGCTGGATAAGACTTTTCTTTAGGATGGGTGTGTGTGTATATTGAAATTTATATAATTTAATTAATAAATTGTCACACGTTTCGAGCTCGTGCGTTCAAACGATACAGTGGACTGTCGTGAGACTTAACAGTGCACTCCCTCTATTTTTCAATCCAAAAGATATAAATTTTGTTATCGTCCAAGATGACGCTCCAAGATGATAATTTCATGCATTTCTGGGTTGTTTTGGCCATCGAATTGCTCGATTTCGAAAATTCTTCAACCGCACGTCTCATAAAGAAGTATTCATCCCAGAAACACAAGCCGTCTATCGAGATCTTACAAGATCCGACTATGCACTTATTTTTATTTAATAAATATAGCAATACGTAAATTGTAAAATACCATAACTCTAAATATAGCGATATTTACACCCATATTGATTCACAACGTCGATCCCGAATCAATGGAAGTGGTCTCGAGTCCCAGTACGACCACATAAAAAGACTTTCCACTACCAATTAGCACACCCCCTTTCTAGGATGTTCCATCAAAGCTAAACATCATAGTTCCATAAAATAAAGTCTTCCCGCTACCTAATAGTGCATCCCCCTCTATAGAGTGCACTGTCAAAGCTCAACACTAGAATTCCACAACATAAAAAGCCTTCTCACTGCCAACTAGTGCATCCCGCTTTCTAGGGTGCATCATTCAGGCTCAAAACCAGAATTCCAAAACATCCTCGAAGTACGATGTGCCTTTCGAACATTAGTTAAAGTTATTCTAATAGCACAAGAAGCGTAACGAAGTACAATATCATTGGACAAAGAAAATCAAAATGTTCCAACTGGTAGTATAAACCCATGATAGATGACAACCATTTAGCGACACCACATCCATTTTATAACTTCAGATTTAGATTATCTTGCCTAAATCCAAAGTTATCCGCCTAACTCAAATAATCCCACTTAACTCAAATTATAGTATGTAACTCCAAAATTTCCCTGCCTAGGTATAAGTCAGTAATCAATGGCATGCAATCCCAATAACATGGACAAAGACATATGTCAAGATCTTATAGTGGTGAGTAGGTACGAGGTATGACATCAGTAACTAATATGACATTTTTTTGCTATAGAAGGAAAGAACCTTAGTAGAAAAAGTTGGATGGAAATATTCAAAGAATTAAATATTGTAAAAGACGTACAAAATCTTCATGATTTCTATTCTTGTAATAGAAAAGAAATATAAAGATATAGTGATTTTCCCCATAGATGTATTACTCTATAACATACGAACCACGTAAAAATCGTTATGTCTTTTACTTTATTGCATTTTGTACTCTTACCCGTGTTTGGGTTTATTTTAATTTGAAACAGTCTACTTAGGCATTTTAACAAGCCGTTAAACTACAACCCTCATAACTGTATAAGCATATTACAACATAATTACTAATAAGCACGACAAACTTTCTAAATCATAATTATATAAGCATATATCAACACAATTACATCGTGTTGTGGAATTGAAAAATTGCACTAACCTTTTGGCGCTGGAAGGAAGGTCGAGCCCCAAAATAAGTTTTTTTTGTACTTTATTTTACAACCGTATCCTCACCAAACATACACCCAGTACCCCCTCCCCCCCAAAACACCAATTCTCTCACATCCTCCAGTTGAAGTGGAAGACCATGCCACTAATTCAAACTCCATAATAATCTTAGCTCCTCTTAACAAATAATAGGCTTACCCTAAAATTCCTCCTCAAATCCTATCGTAGAGACCCAAAACCAATTCATGGCCTAAATAAATGAAAGAATGGATGGATTGGAAATAATAGTGGCCCCTTTCCACCTTCGAGCCAAACCCAACTCCTATAGCTCAACAACCCACTGCCCTCATTGATCAATCATGTAGACAACGCGGTTGATGGATAAAAATGATGATCTTGATAAAGTGAATGACACTGCCGACCTCAGTAGCACGATGGCAAAGCTAAAAAAAATCAAATCCAAGTGACCCTTAGATCAAAATCAAAATCCCAATATAAACCGACTCTTGCTTGAGAAGTGCAACATACAAACTACATTGGAAGATGATGAGGTCTACTCCATTTCAAGGGCAGCCCATTAAGAATTAAGAAAAGGATGAAGTGATAAGGGCAACGAAGGCTTGAGTTTAACAAATAGAGGAACCGTGTTAGAGAATTAATGAAATGGATAGGGAAGAGGTGAATTTTTCATCATTCTATGAAGATATAATGGAGTTTAACTACCTTAATAACTTCAAGGCTCTATTTATTGACAACTACGATGGAACATCAAATGTAAATAACCATAATGCACCTACGAATATCACATGATATTTTGAAGGTAAGGAGGTTAAGTAACCTAAACCAATATAAAAATTTCTATGTATCTCCATCTATTAATCTTATAAACATCATATTATTGCCATAAAAACATAACTTGGCATTTCATCAAACTGAATTGGATGTTAAGAATATTAAACGGCCTGAATCAGTATAAAACTTTTGTCTGAAAATACTAGGTTGTAAACACACAATCTGGCTTCTCAGCTAAAAAGCAATCGAACTAGCCCGCTCAACACGGAGGAGACCCGTGACAATTTGCACACGTGATGAAAAAAATAGTGTGCTAGAAATTAGTAATCACATATAGTTACCTAGAGCGAAATTCAGAAAACACATTATAATACAATAAACTTAGTTGAGCATAACAAATGTTGTGCTCCGAGCGCAGCAATTTCAAATAAGGGGAAAATAGACCTCCTCACATGTTAAAAGCCAATGGTTTTACCACCTCATCCTTGTGTAAGAACTGCATAAAATAACATCTAGTAGTGTAGTTACCATAATCTAAATAGACGTACATAACAAGGCACCACCTATTGAGTCCCACAGGCATTGGACCTTCCCTTCATAGGTATCAAAATTGCATTGACTTACAAAACAAAAAAGAAATAAGCTATATGGAATTATATGTGAAGTATAATGAATGACGCATTCAAAGAAAAGACTTCAAATACCATGGAAAGGTAAAGGAAATTTTTTTATTCAACTTTTAACATTCTATAACAAGCTAAGGTACACACACGTTATGCAACTAGTCCTATATATTAAAATTAGATTAGAACCGAGCTTCTCCATTAGAATTCTTTTCTCTTTTCCATGCGAAGGCGAAACTACTAAGGAGTTTTGGAGATTAGGCACATTCCTAATCCTCAAGCAAGAAAGAATGGAGCAAGATAGTCAAGAGGGATGCACAAGAAGAGTACCCTCATAATTACCTGAAACTTTAGTAACAATCACAGAAGGACGTTGTAGCACTCGCATATGCATAACTTTAGGATCATAAATAGCTCCCGCCTAATGATCTCCAATTATTACTTGAGGGGTAGGGATTCGCTTGGTCTTTTCAAAAATAACATGTCAAGATTAGGCAAAAGAAGTGACGACATTAAGGGAACACCTAAAAAAATATCTTCCATGATGCGCTTATCCTTTTCATTACGACGTTCATCAAGTAAGAAGGATGAATAAGCCTGGTAAGGTGCTGAAGTAATAAGATGATATGATGCAATATGAGAAGTTTGGCCCGAAGCTTGCACAGGCGACTGTGATTTTAGTATTGCTACTTTATCTCTTAGAGTTGGATACGACTAAAAGTAGTTTCCCACATTCACGCTACTTTGAAGATGTTGGAACTGCGGCAGCACAAAGTAGAGTAAATGGGTAAATTTAAAAAGTTTTATTCCATTTTGATCTTATTGAGGCTATGAAGTCTAGATTTACTCAGGTCTTATCAAAATTTATTTTAAATATAATGAATATTTAGTTTAATTTATAAATAAGGTTTTATTCAATGTTAAGTTTATATTATATATTATACAATACATGCATCATATACACATATGTGTTGTACATGCATGTGCAACATAAATAGTGTATATGGTTTAACATACCCATGTATAAGTGCTAGAATTTATACTTCTACAGACAAATTAGCCCCTTTATCTACATGTATGATGTCTACTGTGTGTACATACGAATAAATTTATAAAATATATGTATATGATTTTATATATTATAAATAATATATACATATATATAATGTAAGTATTTATACAAATGTATTTATATGTATAAACTTTATTATAAAATGAAATAATTGTAAGTATCAATAATATAGTTATAATTTTAAATTCAGATTTGAAATCCAGTTTTAAATTTCAGATCTAAGTTGACATATTAAAATATCTAGTAATTTCAAAACTTAAAATTAGTACATTAAATTTTAAATAAATAATTACATAATATAAATATATATAAATTTACTTAACCTATCGAATTAATATCTATAAACACTATATATATAAAATATATGTACATATAAATGTTTTTGAATGTAAATTAAGCATTAAATATATATATATACGAGTGTATATGCACGCCCGGGTAGGCCTGCAAATCACAATATGCATGCATTTATAGTTATACCTCTAGAAGTAAATTTGGAAGTATAATTGTATTTATAAACTGAACCTAAAGCAGCATTTGAGAAGGTCAAAACAACTGAAAACAACCATAAACCAATTTTTTTTATAACACCAAAGTTTTATTATTCGTTTCTTTTGTTTTAGTTTATTTTATAATAATGGAAATAGAAATGATACTTGTACTTATACATTCATACGCTCTTTTAGTTAATATGGAAACATATTATATGCATCATCATTTAACAACATGGCTTCATCTCTCTGTTTAGTCTAGTGATAGGGAGAATTCAATGCATAAAACTTTCACCGTGGCTTTTGTTATACATATGTACTTCTATCCGCGGTTCTGACATTTGACTCTTGTTTATAAAAATATTTTTTTTAAATGAAAAAATGAAGCAATACTAAACTACTATCCGGCTTTATATCAAAAAAGTAGTTGAGTCTTCATAATTCAATCCACAAAGCAATTAAGGCAATCAACTTATAAGTTGATGAAATTACACTAAGTTTTATACAAATTTCAAAGTAAACCATGTTTATATGTCTATTAATAAATGATGTATAAAACAGAATTTTTTTTGATTACATGTTCTATATGTAATTATTGTATTTTGTTAGAACCTCTTTGAGTGTTTAATGTTTCTTATTTAAATGTTCAAAGCATATTATTGTATATTTAATTTTGTAGTATGTATGTGTATAACATTTACATGAAATTATTTTGCCTCAACCTCGAAACTTAAGCGTTGCCTTAGAACCAAAAAGAAATCTCGTTTAAGCCTTTATCTCTTAGAACATTGATACACACACACACACAAAATTGCTTACTAAAGTACTGCTGAATTATGCTAGCAGATATTCAAATATAATTGACAATGGATAAACCGAGATGTGGCAAATTTTTAATTATTTAATTTCAAAAGTAATATTTCTTGTATATTTTCATTAATTTGGTTAAATATTGAATGATAATAAATTAAAAAAACTTAGAATATGAATATTTTGCATATGAGAAAATAATTTTTAGTATTATTGATCTTTTCTGAATTTGCAGCTCCATTCCTTTTTAATGCATATGCTTCTTTGGAATTTTTTTTGTCTAATTGATCGAACAACATATACCGTAGAAAAAGGAAATGAGATTAATACAATAACGAAGGATACATCTGTTAATGATTAAGATGAGAGGCCTAAAGGATAGTATAGCAATACTATAAAATAGCAACACAATAGGTATGATTAATAACTATTAGATGTAAACCAAAACACAAATAAAACTGGTCACATGTTACCGCCCAAGTTAATAAATAAAATGTCTTTCCCTAGCTTGTATTACAGCGTCAAGAAGTTGGTTGTTTCTTATTTTCCTTACTCTGGGGTTAGATGTTCAAAGTTTCTACTGCCACACTCCAAATTATTTGTGTTTTGTGAATCAAGCCGATGAGATTCATGCACCTTGAAATAGAAAGGAGATAAAACCAATAAATGACCATAAATATAAACTGTGTACTACAACTAATACACATATTTCTAATTACCGCGTGAAGTAACATTTGCCTATATTTTTGTTTTAGTCGATAGACTTTTGTATATGTTTCGTGTATACTTTTCTCTTTAGTTATAGCAATAAAGCAATTCGAATCCTCTTCAAAAAACTATTTGAAACTAATACGCCCTTTCCACCCTGCAACATCCATCCATCATACTCATCAACATCAAAAAAATTATGGTAAAGCATCATCACTTTCTCTTTCTCCTTCTTCAGCATCTCTTTATTCGGTGGGTTTTACTGAATCCTAGCTCGCAGTGTCCTTAGCTGACATCTCTTATAAGTTTCAAGGTTCTCTATCTGTATCAAAACAAAAGGCATGGGATGTATATGAGTTTCAAATATTGGTAATGGCCACTTGTTACTTACTGGTTATGTGTGTAACCTTCATTAAAATTAAATAGCGTACAAACTATTTATTGACGAACTAAATATCAATATTCATTATAAAGCAATAAAATGTAATGTGTTTCAAAAAATATAAAATTGGAGCTAATATATATTTTTACTTTTAAGCAATGTATCATGTAAACGATATATTTCTATTTGATGATAATATGGCGTAGTATTATTAGTATTTTATATATAAACTCGGTCTTCGAATAACTCATATTACCATAGCTAAAATTACTCAACATGCAATATTTAAAACAATGATAAAAAGAGAAATCCCATTAAAAGCACATTACAAAGCCTTTATGTACAGACAAAATACCCGCTATTTATTTATTATAATAACAAAAGATATCTTATGATCGAATATCATTCATGACCGTTTACATAAATGCTTAAAAATACAAACTCTGGAGCAAATACTCAAAATGTCATAAAAATGTACTTAAAAACACATGTTATGTAACGACCCAGGATTTTTAGTAATTAAAATTTGAATATTTAATTAATTTTAAATATTAATAAGTGAAATTTATAAGTCGAATAAATTTTATTTTGAATAATTAGATTTAATTGGATAATTAAATCGATAATTTAATATGTGAAAATACGGAAATAATTGAAAATTGAGTTAAATATGATTGAAAATGATTTGTAAAATTTTATTTTATCATATTGAAGTTAGAATGATGTTTTAGAACTTTTAAAATCGAATTAAAAGTTTATTTGTGAAAATTGAATATTTTAATATTAAATCGACTAGTGAAATTAGCCAATTTTTGAACAGTCTCAGAATTGGACGAGACTAGTTCCATTGGATCCGTAATAGTTAGTTATTACCGGATTTTAATTTTCGTAGCAATCAGAGTTATCGTTTGATCGTGGCAGCTCGAAACGCATCGAATTGTTTTTAATATTAATTTGGCGAGTTAAAATAGCCATTTTTCAAACTGTCTCGGATTTCGACGAAACCAGTTTCATCGGATCCGTAATGTGATATTATTGTAAGGTTTCAAATTTCGTGTCAATTGGATTTACCATTTGTCCGGTACAAATTAAAAAGCATAGAAAATTGTTTAATTCGGTTTAATTCAAATTGAACGTTTATTGCCATAACTCGCACAGATGTCCGAATTAGCTTTCGAAACCAGTTCCATTGTGTCCGGAACGCGGGGTAAACCCTCGAAATGACAACCGGCACGCTTCGTTTGGAGTTCGGAAAATCCGGTATGAATAGTGTTGCGCGAATTTTCTATAAAAGCCCCCCTCTCTTCATTTTTGCAAAAATTACAAAACCCTAGGGCTAAAATCTGCAGCCGCCACCCTTGTAATCAATGGCCAAAAATTAGAATTCTTCTCTCCTCAATCACTCTCAATCCATCAAGAATTACGCGAAGTGTTCAACATGAAAGTCGTAGAGATTCGTGAGAGCTTTGATTCTATACGGTGATGATCGGAATTGGAGCGACGGAGTGGAGGCTACATGCCCGCGTTCACCATCAGGTCAGCACGTTTTTTGAGGTGCCTGGGCTGGCCGAGCTTCATGTGTTCATGGCTGTGGGTAGCTCTCACGTAGGCGGAGGGAATGGCACTCTCTGATCGAGCTAGAAGGGAGTGTGGTGGCCGTAAAATGGAACCCTAGTTGCTAAGTGATGGGTTCGGTTTTTAGGATGTTGCCTGTAGAATGGAACGTGAAGATGGGGGAGAAAGGAAGTGCGGCTGTGATTTGGAGTTGGTTGGATCCTACGGCTGAGATTTGATGAAGGTTAAAAATTAAAAGTATGTTGTAAATATTATGAATATAAATCGTGTAAAACTTGTATAATGCATATCTTTTTCATACGAGGTCGAAAACGCGCGAAACCAGTTGCGTTGGAATCGTATGGACGAGCACTATGCTATGGAATTGGATTGGAGTCGTTTGGAGTTAGTGAGAATTTCGGGTAAAATTAAACGTCCGTTTAATTTTATTCGAAATAAATCGCTAAAACAAAATTGAAATCAAGGTGAGAACTTCTCACTCAATCGAATCAGTTTCGATTTTTATTTTAAATAGTTAGATTTAAAATATTTGAATGCATGTTTGAATGATGATTGATATCTATTGATTGTTAAAATAGACATTATGCGCCGTTAGTAAGCGGATGTTATTTATTAAAAACATATACCGCGAATATTTCATAAACAGTGAAATTGGTATTATATATGATAGCAATATATATATATATATATTGGCATATGTATATATTGCAGTTATTAATTTCCCGCATTGTATAGCGGATGAGACCCTATTGCGCCGTCTATTAAGCGGATAATATTTTAAATCCCATATACCGCGATAATTCCGTACTGGAGCGGAATTGGTATTGTGCTAATGTTTTTGGATGCAGGAAACTGGTTGGAGGGATCCAACTGGATTCCTCAATAGTATTTATTTGATTTCAGATATTTTGATATTTGATGGATTATCATATCGATATATGATGTCGTTGTTGTCGTGATTGACTATTTGGTATGTAGCATCATTGGACCAAGTTTTGGAATTTTAAAATGATTTTTAAAGTGATTTTTGAAAGAAAACGTTTATAAAATATTTTTGGAATTGATCCATTATAAATAAATAACATTATAATTTTTATGTTATAAAATTATGGTTTTTGAGAAATATAGTTAAAAACTGATTTTTGAGAAATATGGGTTAACGATCTTATAAAATAGTTTAAAAACGGGATTTCTGAATTTATTGTGAAAAGTTTAAATATAGGATTTATAAAATTTGATTATTTTATAAATCAAAATGATGAAATTATAAAGGACTTTGAAGCCGTTTTGAAATAATAATATAAATTGATTTATAAATGGATATTTATAAATTAAAATATTGGGATTATAAAACGAGTTTTTATAAGTGTTAGAATGAATTGTGAATGAACTTCATGAATGAATGAAATTTATAGAATTATAAACGGTGAAGTTATAAATGGAATTTTATAAGCAGTAGGTTTATAAAATTTATAAAGTTATTGAAAGAATAGATTTGGATAAATAATTGAATCTTATAAGTTATAAGATTTATAATTATGAAGTTTAAAGGAACGATTGTGCAAACAAATAAATTCTAAATATTTAACTTATAACATGAACTTTTGTTTTGTAATTGAGTTATAAATTGAATAGGTTAATAAAGGAATTTATAAAAGGAAGTTGTTATAAAATAAATAGAAATGGAATTTATAAACGTTGTTTTATAAATTCGCAAACGACTTATTTTGATAAGTAAATTGTTGAAACCTATTAATGGAGTTATATTCACATTTTTAACTGTGAATAATCCTTTAAAATAAAATGAATAGAAGTGATGAAAGTTGTTAACGTAGTATATTCACGTTTTTGAATAGTGAATAATATGTTAAAGAAAATGTTTAGAATGTGATATTTTAAACAGAATTAAAACGATCTAACGATGTTTTAAATGTGTTAAGATTCGAAACCATAGATTTCAACATTCATTGTTGAAATCGACGTTTTCGAGAAATAGAAGGAAATGGTGGACTATAACACTGTTGTTATAGTCAATGATTTCCGAAAGGAAATGTTTTGTATAGTATTGGGATTTATATAAATATTTTAATTTCGAATCCCTATACTAGTGATTTTGGGTTGTCGTAACGATGTTTTACGCAACATTCGTTTTGGCCCAAATAAATATGATTAAGAGAATGATTTCCTTAAAGAATGAAATATGTACTT
Source organism: Allium cepa (assembly GCA_030765085.1). NCBI lineage: Eukaryota > Viridiplantae > Streptophyta > Magnoliopsida > Asparagales > Amaryllidaceae > Allium > Allium cepa. Next base: position 863,085,356 of record CM060943.1, on the reverse strand, counting down.
AATCTCGATTTAAGTATATTGAATATTTTCCAAGTGTTGAAAATAAATAAAATTTGTGAATTACTTATGAATAAATAAGTATGGAAATGTTTTCTAATATAAAGTGAATATATTGAGAATTTATCTTTTTGAAGATAAATTGAAAATGAATAATTGATATTGTATATTTATAGACATTTTGGAATATAAATTCATTATGGAATTTATAAATGAAAAGGAAAATTTGTTTAGAAAATAAATATTGATTTATTTTTGAAGTGTGAAAATTATATATCTTGTAAAGATATGATCTTTGGGAAATAAGAAATTTGGAAAATTATTTGGAATCTGGTGATGTGTGCATATCCATTGATAGTTCAATAACCGACTATCAATATTTACCTTTGAAAGGTATTTGTTGTGATTTGCTGAATTTGAACGCTACACTTATTTTTAAATTATTGCGCTCGTTATTCGGATTACCCATTCCGAATAGTGATACGACGTAATGGATAGCATTGAAGATCGGTGTTGAAGTCCCGGTATTTGCGAGAGCGATAGGATGACCTGTCGATTGACTCTGCACCGAGTTGCTCCGGTATAGAGTTCTCCATATGTGATGGGAAATCCGATCAGGATTGTGGATATCCGGATTGCAAGGACTTCTTTGTAAGTGCCTTCGGTTCTGTTCGAGCCCGGAACAGACTTGTATGGATTGTATGTCTGACATTACAAATTGAGATATAAAGCAGATTTCTTTCAAATATATTTCTGTTGGTGGCGGAGTATTTATTCTTTTAGCTTAACACCCTTCTCTGAGACGTACGAGCTCAGAGGTTATGTAGTTGAATGTTATCAGCAATATATTCCGAATTTGGTAATGTGACATGCCGAGTGTTGCTGTTAAATGATCATTGTGTTGATTATTTGTGATAGGATCATTTGTTTGATCGTCTATCTTGGTGATCATTTCTATGATCATTTGTTGACCCAAAGCATAGCTTTTGTATAAAGTATGTTTTTGTGGACGTGACTTCGTCAAGCCTCACACCCCGGAATGGTCAAAACAGGAAAGATGCAGCAAGGTTATGAAGGGTAGCGCCCTTTAGGGTATGTGCATTTCCTTCTGGAAAAGGGTGTTATCATGGTATGGAGCCCAGATACTTACTCATGTTGAAAACACTTTATGATTGTGTGAATTGATTACGAGCGTCGGTGAAAGGTTCCAAAGGACCGGGGGATGGCATATTCGGTCAGTTGTTACCCAGTTAGGGGTAACCCGGCCTTGTGTTGGCAGAGATCCGGTTTGGTTCTCGGGGATGTCCTTCCAGAGGCATTCTCATGTGGCAATGGGAAGTTCCTTGGCCTGATCATTCGTTGGAAATCCAAAGAAACAATACGAGACTTGTACGGTTTTAGTTGTAGAACCTGCTTCCTCAGGAGGTAGCTATAGTAGGCATAATATAATGGTACCTATGCTGGCTAAGATTTATATTCTACTTTCGAAATGAATTTTTCTCTACACTATGCACTAAAAATAATATCAAATGTTTCTTTTAAATGCGTATCAAGCATCTTTGACTATCATAAGGAGAAATCTCCTCCAAGTCTGCGTTTGCATTGTGTGTGTGGCGGGAGGCCTTATGGTAGTCTCATTTTTAAAAGCATTGCGAATTGACTTTAAAAATATTCCTCTATTTTGATTTTAAAGATAAATAAACTGTTTTGAGTTCTCACACCAGTCACATGACTGACTCGGAGTTTATTGTTTTCCTTCCTAAACTCTGGGTGCCCACCAATTTCCACACGGGCAGTCAAGAGTTAGGTTTATCAGGATATTCTGGAGTTGCTGGAGGCAAGCTGGATGGCATGGCGTATTACTAGTATATAGTATTTCTTTTTCCGCTGCACTATTTGATGTTGTCTGTTGTTGTACACTCTGATGTAATGAATGTAATGTATAAAATGTAATAACTGATATAGTTCTTTGTTTAAAGATTATTCATTTATTATTATATGTTGTTCCGCTGCGATTGTGAGATTCTGTATTGTTCTGTTGTTTTCTATTTCGTTCTAATTTCTATTTTCTTCTCCCTATTTTCTATCTCCTTCTCTCTTCTTCTTCCTCTTCTTTTGTCTTTTTTCTTCTTCTTAAACCCTAACATTTCGGTTTTTCGGCAACGAAAGATCGCTATCGTGACATCTGCTATCAGAGCATATGGTTAAGCGACAACCATGGTTCTGTTGGGTATTACTCATTAGAGAAATAGTCAGTAGTACTCTAGAATGAGTTTGAGTGTAATAATAGATATGAGAGCGTATTTGTTAGTGAATATAAAATTGTTTTATATTGTGATGATTGGTTTATTGAGTGGCAAATGAACCTTCGTCAGCACGGTCTGGACAACTATGCCGAAGGGGTTTTATAAACACTTGAATAGAACAATTCGACACGATATTGTTTTAAATTGGGTAAATGAAATAATTTTACCTTGATTTTATTTATATATAAAGGAATAATTTTTCAGAATTATTAAAATGTATATAAGTGGATTGTTTAGTTGTTTGAATAATCTAAATTGAAGAATAATTGTATAAGTAAAAAGAATTATAAAAATGGAATTATAGTTAAAGTGATTTACAATTGTGAAATAAACTTATATATATAAGAAGTGAAACTATATGAATATATTTATTAATATGAGTTATAAATAAAAATGAATTTAAAGTTAAATGGAAATTTACTTAGAATTGGAATCTGAATTGATTTATAAGTGGAAATTTAAGTTATGTAAAACCAAGTGATGTTTATAAAATGAAATATAACTTAAGTGAAGTTGAATGAAGTGTATTGGTATCAAAGTAAATTAATAAAGTTAAGTGGTGGATATGAACTTAAGTTATGCAAATGAAATTCAACTTTTGTAATTGAATTGAATGAATGGATTAAAAATTAATCAATTAAATGTTAATAATTGGTATGGAAATAATGAATATAAGTGTTAATTCATTAAAATCTAATGTTATTGAAAGTTGAATAAAAATCAATTAATTAAACCAATTGAAAGCAAAGGAATTTGGTTGCAATAAATATACATTGGTTGATATATGATTGTTGGTTGATTGTATATAATTCATTAAGTATTAATGAAATTGAGTTAATGAAATTGGAAGCTAAAGTAATTGAAATTCAATTGGAAGTTAAGTGAATCTTAAATAGAATTGAATTTGATTTGGAAGTGAACCAACTTGAATATGAATTAGTGAATATAAACTAATTGAAAATGAATGTTAGTAAGAACATCCACTATTAATGAATCAAATGTGATTTAAATTGAAAACCATTTCATTGGATATTAATGAGAATATGAATGAATACTTACTGGTTATGAATGCTAGTTGGATGTTAGTTGGTTGATGGTTGAATATATTGCTTTTACTGCATTTGCTATGTTGGCATATATAGTTATTATGTTGCTATATGTTGTATATTGATGTTATTTTCATATATGCATGTTCTCATGTTGTTTGTTGAGTGATTAGTAGGTGCGGATCGCGTTTGCTTCGCATTTGGAGCTCGCTTTCGCGCTATATTAGCCGTATAAGCTCGCTAATAAAATATAAGGTACATATCTCGGATTAAATATCGTACTTTTACATTTTTTCCGTGCGGGATGCCTCATTACTTGATGAGATGTATATTTGTGATATATATACTGTCATTTTTTTTTCCGGATCGAGCCGCGCAAAGGAGACTATGGCGAATTTTTCCGAAAATTTAAGGCGTTAGAAAAATTTGAGAAAATTGGAAAATTTTGAAAACTTTAACTTTGATTTGGAATTGAAAGTTAAACAATAGTAGTTGTTTTTGAAAAGATAACTAAGTATGATTTGAAAACTTAGTAAAGTTATTGTAGAAGTTTAACTATGGATTTTGGGAAAGTTAATAGATTATGTAACTTTTCTTACTTAATAATTTCGAGGACGAAATTCTTTTAAGGGGGGAAGATTGTAACGACCTAGGATTTTTAGTAATTAAAATTTTAATATTTAATTAATTTTAAATATTAATAAGTGAAATTTATAAGTCGAATAAATTTTATTTTGAATAATTAGATTTAATTGGATAATTAAATCGATAATTTAATATGTGAAAATACGGAAATAATTGAAAATTGAGTTAAATATGATTGAAAATGATTTGTAAAATTTTATTTTATCATATTGAAGTTAGATTGATGCTTTAGAACTTTTAAAATCGAATTAAAAGTTTATTTGTGAAAATTGAATATTTTAATATTAAATCGACTAGTGAAATTAGCCAATTTTTGAACAGTCTCAGAATTGGACGAGACCAGTTCCATTGGATCCGTAATATTTACTTATTACCGGATTTCAATTTTCGTAGCAATCAGAGTTATCGTTTGATCGTGGCAGCTCGAAACGCATCGAATTGTTTTTAATATTAATTTGGCGAGTTAAAATAGCCATTTTTCCAACTGTCTCGAATTTCAACGAAACCAGTTTCATCGGATCCATAATGTGATATTATTGTAAGGTTCCAAATTTCGTGTCAATTGGATTTACCGTTTGTCCGGTACAAATTAAAACGCCTAGAAAATCGTTTAAATCGGTTTAATTCAAATTGAACGTTTATTGCCATAACTCGCACAGATGTCCGAATTAGCTTTCGAAACCTATTCCATTGTGTCCGGAACGCGGGGTAAACCCTAGAAACGCCAACCGGCACGCTTCGTTTGGAGTTCGGAAAATCCGGGATGAATAGTGTCGCACGAAATTTCTATAAAAGCCCCCCTCTCTTCATTTTTGCAAAAATTACAAAACCCTAGGGCTAAAATCTGCAGCCGCCACCCTTGTAATCAATGGCCAGAAATTAGAATTCTCCTCTCCTCAATCACTCTCAATCCATCAAGAATTACGCGAAGTGTTCAACATGAAAGTCGTAGAGATTCGTGAGAGCTTTGATTCTATACAGTGATGATCGGAATTGGAGCGACGGAGTGGAGGCTACATGCCCGTGTTCACCATCAGGTCGGCATGTTTTTTGAGGTGCCTGGGCTGGCCAAGCTTCATGTGTTCATGGCTGTGGGTAGCTCTCACGTAGGCGGAGGGAATGGCACTCTCTGATCGAGCTAGAAGGGAGTGTGGTGGCCGTAAAATGGAACCCTAGTTGCTAAGTGATGGGTTCGGTTTTTAGGATGTTGCCTGTAGAATGGAACGTGAAGATGGGGGAGAAAGGAAGTGCGGCTGTGATTTGGAGTTGGTTGGATCCTACGGCTGAGATTTGATGAAGGTTAAAAATTAAAAGTATGTTGTAAATATTATGAATATAAATCGTGTAAAACTTGTATAATGCATATCTTTTTCATACGAGGTCGAAAACGCGCGAAACCAGTTGCGTTGGAATCGTATGGACGAGCACTACGCTATGGAATTGGATTGGAGTCGTTTGGAGTTAGTGAGAATTTCGGGTAAAATTAAACGTCCGTTTAATTTTATTCGAAATAAATCGCTAAAACAAAATTGAAATCAAGGTGAGAACTTCTCACTCAATCGAATCAGTTTCGATTTTTATTTTAAATAGTTAGATTTAAAATATTTGAATGCATGTTTGAATGATGATTGATATCTATTGATTGTTAAAATAGACATTATGCGCCGTTAGTAAGCGGATGTTATTTATTAAAAACATATACCACGAATATTTCATAAACAGTGAAATTGGTATTATATATGATAGCAATATATATATATATATATTGGCATATGTATATATTGCAGTTATTGATTTCCCGCATTGTATAGCGGATGAGACCCTATTGCGCCGTCTATTAAGCGGATAATATTTTAAATCCCATATACCGCGATAATTCCGTACTGGAGCGGAATTGGTATTGTGCTAATGTTTTTGGATGCAGGAAACAGGTTGGAGGGATCCAACTGGATTCCTCAACAGTATTTATTTGATTTCAGATATTTTGATATTTGATGGATTATCATATCGATATATGATGTCGTTGTTGTCGTGATTGACTATTTGGTATGTAGCATCATTGGACCAAGTTTTGGAATTTTAAAATGATTTTTAAAGTGATTTTTGAAAGAAAACGTTTATAAAATATTTTTGGAATTGATCCATTATAAATAAATAACATTATAATTTTTATGTTATAAAATTATGGTTTTTGAGAAATATAGTTAAAAACTGATTTTTGAGAAATATGGGTTAACGATCTTATAAAATAGTTTAAAACGGGATTTCTGAATTTATTGTGAAAAGTTTAAATATAGGATTTATAAAATTTGATTATTTTATAAATCAAAATGATGAAATTATAAAGGACTTTGAAGTCGTTTTGAAATAATAATATAAATTGATTTATAAATGGATATTTATAAATTAAAATATTGGGATTATAAAACGAGTTTTTATAAGTGTTAGAATGAATTGTGAATGAACTTCATGAATGAATGAAATTTATAGAATTATAAACGGTGAAGTTATAAATGGAATTTTATAAGCAGTAGGTTTATAAAATTTATAAAGTTATTGAAAGAATAGATTTGGATAAATAATTGAATCTTATAAGTTATAAGATTTATAATTATGAAGTTTAAAGGAACGATTGTGCAAACAAATAAATTCTAAATATTTAACTTATAACATGAACTTTTGTTTTGTAATTGAGTTATAAATTGAATAGGTTAATAAAGGAATTTATAAAAGGAAGTTGTTATAAAATAAATAGAAATGGAATTTATAAACGTTGTTTTATAAATTCGCAAACGACTTATTTTGATAAGTAAATTGTTGAAACCTATTAATGGAGTTATATTCACATTTTTAACTGTGAATAATCCTTTAAAATAAAATGAATAGAAGTGATGAAAGTTGTTAACGTAGTATATTCACGTTTTTGAATATTGAATAATATGTTAAAGAAAATGTTTAGAATGTGATATTTTAAACAGAATTAAAACGATCTAACGATGTTTTAAATGTGTTAAGATTCGAAACCATAGATTTCAACATTCATTGTTGAAATCGACGTTTTCGAGAAATAGAAGGAAATGGTGGACTATAACACTGTTGTTATAGTCAATGATTTCCGAAAGGAAATGTTTTGTATAGTATTGGGATTTATATAAATATTTTAATTTCGAATCCCTATACTAGTGATTTTGGGTTGTCGTAACGATGTTTTACGCAACATTCGTTTTGGCCCAAATAAATATGGTTAAGAGAATGATTTCTTTAAAGAATGAAATATGTACTTAATCTCGATTTAAGTATATTGAATATTTTCCAAGTGTTGAAAATAAATAAAATTTGTGAATTACTTATGAATAAATAAGTATGGAAATGTTTTCTAATATAAAGTGAATATATTGAGAATTTATCTTTTTGAAGATAAATTGAAAATGAATAATTGATATTGTATATTTATAGACATTTTGGAATATAAATTCATTATGGAATTTATAAATGAAAAGGAAAATTTGTTTAGAAAATAAATATTGATTTATTTTTGAAGTGTGAAAATTAGATATCTTGTAAAGATATGATCTTTGGGAAATAAGAAATTTGGAAAATTATTTGGAATCTGGTGATGTGTGCATATCCATTGATAGTTCAATAACCGACTATCAATGTTTACCTTTGAAAGGTATTTGTTGTGATTTGCTGAATTTGAACGCTACACTTATTTTTAAATTATTGCGCTCGTTATTCGGATTACCCATTCCGAATAGTGATACGACGTAATGGATAGCATTGAAGATCGGTGTTGAAGTCCCGGTATTTGCGAGAGCGATAGGATGACCTGTCGATTGACTCTGCACCGAGTTGCTCCGGTATAGAGTTCTCCATATGTGATGGGAAATCCGATCAGGATTGTGGATATCCGGATTGCAAGGACTTCTTTGTAAGTGCCTTCGGTTCTGTTCGAGCCCGGAACAGACTTGTATGGATTGTATGTCTGACATTACAAATTGAGATATAAAGCAGATTTCTTTCAAATATATTTCTGTTGGTGGCGGAGAATTTATTCTTTTAGCTTAACACCCTTCTCTGAGACGTACGAGCTCAGAGGTTACGTAGTTGAATGTTATCAGCAATATATTCCCAATTTGGTAATGTGACATGCTGAGTGTTGCTGTTAAATGATCATTGTGTTGATTATTTGTGATAGGATCATTTGTTTGATCGTCTATCTTGGTGATCATTTCTATGATCATTTGTTGACCCAAAGCATAGCTTTTGTATAAAGTATGTTTTTGTGGACGTGACTTCGTCGAGCCTCACACCCCGGAATGGTCAAAACAGGAAAGATGCAGCAAGGTTATGAGGGGTAGCGCCCTTTAGGGTATGTGCATTTCCTTCTGGAAAAGGGTGGTATCATGGTATGGAGCCCAGATACTTACTCATGTTGAAAACACTTTATGGTTGTGTGAATTGATTACGAGCGCTCGGTGAAAGGTCCCAAAGGACCGGGGGATGGCATATTCGGTCATTTGTTACCCAGTTAGGGGTAACCCGGCCTTGTGTTGGCAGAGATCCGGTTTGGTTCTCGGGGATGTCCTTCCAGAGGCATTCTCATGTGGCAATGGGAAGTTCCTTGGCCTGATCATTCGTTGGAAATCCAAAGAAACAATACGAGACTTGTACGGTTTTAGTTGTAGAACCTGCTTCCTCAGGAGGTAGCTATAGTAGGCATAATATAATGGTACCTATGCTGGCTAAGATTTATATTCTACTTTCGAAATGAATTTTTCTCTACACTATGCACTAATAATAATATCAAATGTTTCTTTTAAATGCGTATCAAGCATCCTTGACTATCATAAGGAGAAATCTCCTCCAAGTCTGCGTTTGCATTGTGTGTGTGGCGGGAGGCCTTATGGTAGTCTCATTTTTAAAAGCATTGCGAATTGACTTTAAAAATATTCCTCTATTTTGATTTTAAAGATAAATAAACTGTTTTGAGTTCTCACACCAGTCACATGACTGACTCGGAGTTTATTGTTTTCCTTCCTAAACTCTGGGTGCCCACCAATTTCCACACGGGCAGTCAAGAGTTAGGTTTATCAGGATATTCTGGAGTTGCTGGAGGCAAGCTGTATGGCATGGCGTATTACTAGTATATAGTATTTCCTTTTCCGCTGCACTATTTGATGTTGTCTGTTGTTGTACACTCTGATGTAATGAAATGTAATGTATAAAATGTAATAACCGATATAGTTCTTTGTTTAAAGATTATTCATTTATTATTATATGTTGTTCCGCTGCGATTGTGAGATTCTGTATTGTTCTGTTGTTTTCTATTTCGTTCTAATTTCTATTTTCTTCTCCCTATTTTCTATCTCCTTCTCTATTCTTCTTCCTCTTCTTTTGTCTTTTTTCTTCTTCTTAAACCCTAACATTTCAGTTTTTCGGCAACGAAAGATCGCTATCGTGACATGTTATCAAAGACAATTGCTTCAATCTGCTTGTAACTTTGCACCCCCTAACTTGGTCACCATTTTTTCCTTTTGTTTCCCTACATGCACAACACATGAAACAAAATAAACTAGGGTATTTTACTTTTGCTGATGTGGTTTAGGGGAGGCCATAGCAAAGCAGTTGAACACATTGAGAAAGGTTGTAGCCATCTGAAAGATCGAAAAAGCTATAGAGGGGATGAGTGGCAAATAGATAAGAGGTTGTAATTCTAGAAGCTGGATGTAGTAATTGAACTGAAGATCGAATTCGGGGCTAGAAGCGGAAGGCACCATTGATGATGATGAGATTCACATTCCACATTTGGCTTTTTGGATCCTAAGGGCGCAACGAATTGTTGTGACTGCAACAGCCACGGTGAAAACAACTAACAGGGTCACATCAGTTCTTAGCTTGGTGGTCGGTTGCGCTTCATTGGAAATAGTAGCTGTTGCGGTTTCTAGGTCGAGTCGAGGGTTTGAGAATTTGGTTCTGCAACAATCACGGTACTCCATTAGAACCAACAGTAGTTGTTGCGGTGGCAAAACAGAGCAGTATATTGACGCATCAAAACCAATGGAATGAAGCGCTTGCATTGTATACTCGATTACAACCCTGAGCATAAAGTGTAGGTGTAGAGGAAATAAAGTGTAGCAGCCAAATACTGATCTCGACCATTTTCCTGAAGTAGCCTTGAAGATGAATCTTTGTACCTACAACATGAGTTCATCTGATCCATGTTAACTAATGCAGATAATGCTGAATATGATTAATCAAGTGAAAAGAATAACAAATATGAAAAGGAAACTTAAGAAAAAGATGGACCTGTTTCCTCTCCATAATGAAAGAAACCTACTTCATTTTTTTTGACCAAAACAATCTCCCACTCCTTTGTAAGGTTCAGAAAGCAGGCCATATTTAACCAACCCTCTTAATTTTGCATTAGGTGCTTCGCTCTTATTAAAGATGACACTTCTTCCATCTATTAATTTTACAGATTCAACTGGTAATTTTTTCGGTAACACCTACATGAGATAGTACAATAACTTGGCTATTAACACTTTCAGGCATATTTTTTAAAACACAAACAGATGTCTTGCAGGCAACTACAACTACAAAAAAGGATACCTGAAACATAGTTAATGGACTAACATTGTAAGGGTAACCAATATTTTTTATTTACCATGGTGAGCTGAAGTCATAAAAGATGGGATATAAAATATATTTTCCTTCCTCATATCCCAATTCATTAAAATTCTTACCGATCTTTATTCAAATCTCCCAATTTATTTATTTTTTTCATAATTTTTTTCGGTATAAAGCAAACAGCCGCTGAACCATACAAAAGTCATGGTTTCGCCCTTTTTTTTAGGCATAAAGCAAACAGCAGTTGCGCCAATGAAAAGTGAATTTAGGAAATTTTATACCCCATTACATTTTCAAAGCAGGTTGATCAAATATCATCGTGGTATATTATTAGTTTGGTGCTTCAACTAATAAACCAGAAAGAATAACATTTTACTAACTCTAAAACGGTCAAGGTAATAGTTTTCCTTTATCAAAAGTTCAGTAGGGTTATAGTTTGTGTTGTCTACCTTATAATTTGTGTCATGTACATTATTATTCGCTCCAAAAAAATTAAATTAAACTATGTAGTTAGTACAAAGAAATGATCATGTGTAAAAATAAAAATTGTATATATAATCAAGTGGAGTATATAACATGATGAATTATCACTGTCACGTCACAAATAAGTAACAGCGGCATGAAAGGGAACCACATTAAAATGCTGATAGCAACTATCCGATGCCATAGTCCTAGCAGACAGAGGTAACTTGAAAACATAATAAAATTTGAATATCATAAACTGAAATACATATTTTTGTTAATATCAATGTTACACCAGTACATCTATGATAGTATATGCCTTTTGGTTGGTGCATTGAAATAATCTCACTGTAATACCAAAAATACATATTTTATTTGAACGTTGAAATTGGCTGCAGTCTGCATAAATTAATATTGAAAAAAATAAACACAATTGTAGAATCTCGAATTCTATAATGCTTTAGAAATTTAGTGGAAAATTGCTCGAAATAAATACATTTTCAATTAATCTATGGAACATGGAAAATAATTTTACTTTTAATTCCATTTAAAGGTGCATGGAAAATCAAATAAGGAAGTACGTAGCATTGTAATGCATATTTAACTAAATCGAAAAAAGAAATATAAGAACTTCCTTGAATAAGTTTTATCTTGATTAAGTTTTCTCATTAAACTATCTTGGATTATAAATCATGGAAAAATTTATGAAGATATCTTATTTCCTTGTATTATACAGGAATTGAAAAGTTTAAATATTTGTTGTCCATGCAATTTCATGCGGACTGGCATTCTAACTTTGAATTCCAAGCATTAAATTCATTCAGGTATTGAATTTAAACAAAATTGTTTAATGTCTTGGTTCTTTTAAGCCTTAAATTCAAACACAAACATTAAAGCCTTAAATCGATTCAAGTCTTCGACTTATGTAGCAAGATAATACATGGAAGAATACGAATTGTGTTATAACACAGTGAATTAATAGTGTTATAACATAGAGAATCAGTCGAGCTGTACTCCAAATATTTACAATATATGGAAGAGGGTTTATTTTAAAAAAAAGATGTTATAACAGAGTTCATTTACCATGTTGTAACACATATTCATTTTTCTCAAATGCATATTCATCTAAAAGCTTATTTGCATATGCAACCAATTTATTTAGTATATCATTTGATGAGTTAATTGTTAAACCTTATGAAGATTCTAATATTAACTTCTATAATGTAGCCGACATGAATTTTGTCTCAAAAGCACTTGGTGGATTAGTACTGAAACCATTCAAACTTCTTAGATATCTAATAGAGTCAATTTTAAAATCTATCAATTTCTCCTCATGTATTAGGCTTAGTTTTAATTATGATTTAAAAGTATTCCAATTTGTATTTATTGATCCATCAAATAATACGGAGTACTGAAATTGCCACAAATACAGGAACTAACTTATATCCATGCAAATGCAAGTATGTAACCTAAAAGAAAAATTAGATCTTGATGCTCGGGTAGCTTACACACGTGCACATGTAAGTAAAGGGGATGAAATATTTCAAAGCAGGCAACTATTTTATTTGTTGAGTGAATCTATTTTCAGCTAACAAATATAGGAACACTTGGATAAATGAAAATAGAATGTAATTACAGAAGTTATCCATTGAGATAACTCCAGGAAAATCAATAAAAAAACCCAAAATTATCATTCAGTATCAAAAGAGATTGATATCAACAAAATATGACAAAAAAAAACTTAACCTTGAGTTTAGTTATAAAAGATAAATTGTTAAGGAACCCAAATACTACTCCAAATTTGAAGGAAGTAATGAAAATAAACAATACTTACCTTAGATTGAAAGTTAATAATTGAAAGTTAATAATGTCGCATGAAGGATGACCAAGCTTAATTCTCTATCGACGCTGAATCAAAAAATCCAACTTAATTATGTGCTTAGTCCATAATCGAAGTTTTCAAAGATGTTATATCAAAAACCACAGTTTAACGGACAAGCCTTAGTCGATAATCGATCAATCGATGATCAACGATTGAATGGAAGGTGGAGAGGATGGCAGATTTGGAAATTCGTGCGTTAACCCTAGTTTCTGGTTGTGGAACTGCAAAGGGATGAAATCAATAGCAATGGGTTTTTTTTTGTTTTGGTAAGGCTGTAAAAGCCGATAGGAAAGAGATATGGTGAACTAAAAGTGTAAAGCGTATAATGGGTATTTCAAAAAGACACGGCTGATATCAATCCATTGAATTCTTATTATTAGTAGTAAAGATAAAGATAAATTAAATCACAGTTGTGTAACATTGCTACTTACGTTACTTACATAGGCTAAAAAAATACATACATACATACATACATACATACATACATACGCATATATATGTATATATGTGTGTATATATATGTATATGTATACACACGGTTGTACAGTTTCAGTGCCATACAATGAAGGTAATATTATGAAAATAAAATCAAATAGCTTAACTGCTTATTTAGATGACGGTATTTCTAATAAACGGATTCATAGGACTACACTCAAACTTAATCATTATTGGGTTAGTCGATGACCCCTGCATGTCCATAGAAGAAACCCTGTTTATCCTAACCCTGATTCTATTATTCTTATCATCGGTATAAATTTCTTTAATAAACATGTACCTGGTGTGGACCATTTTTGTCACCAGTGCAGTAGAGATCATAGTTGGATTTTGTACATTCCTCATCATAGCATGTTATAATGTAACTCCATTAATGAACCCATGGTTCAGCTTCCCTGCGTCTTTATTCTCAGTCCATTCTGCATCCTTTTGAAAATTACAGATTTCGCTATAATATTCCACACTCCATCTTCATGTGGTGAGCCTTCAAGACTTCCAATGCTGCATTATTACATATGTCAGTTAACATGTATTTTTAGTACTTAGTGTTATATATGCATATTTATTTAAACATAAACCTTTAGCATCTCTTTTAACAATTCGATAAATATGTATATGATTTCTGAAAAAGATCACCTGATCCCATATCTTGGGCCACATTTAACTTTCTCGATCCACGTGTTGGTCAAGCCTTCACCCATTGATACACGGTCATATTAAGTTTTCACACTCCAAGAATATCCACATAACTCAACTTTTGAATGAGAATCTCACTATGTTAGGACTGTTTCTAGCTGACTGAATGTTCACTGCTAGCACTGTTAACATAGTTGTTTCTGAATAATATGAAATGTCTCGTTGCTTAATAAATTAATTCCACTAATGTGCACGTTTCTTGATTCCGTTGTACTCAAAGACTGCATTTTACAATTTCATAATTCATAAACAATACCTAATTCATATGAGTATTGGAAATATTATGAATTTACAGTTGCAGCAATGGGGCAATTAAAGTCGAGAGCCTTGCAGCGCCAAAGGGATTGTCCCTGGGCATTAGTGGTTACCTCAGCAATGGTAATTCAATACATGAATGTGATCCAGCTTTCAACATGTGATACATAGCTGATTCATTTATGCTCCCTAAATAAAACTTTATGGAATTCGTTTATTGTGAATATAAAGGTAAAAGAATGTGGGAATGACAAAAGATATGCTAAATATAGTATATTGATTCTATCAACAGGCAATATATAACTTGAAAGGACTTGCAAAATAATTGAATGACGAACCCACTTCGTTGGAAAATGCAAAAATACGGTAAAGGAAACCAAAAACTTATTATATAATTACTTCTAGTCTAGTCATATTGAAACTTCAGCTTGCTCTTACAGTAATTGCATGCTTCAGAATTATACGAAGTCATATAAATGAGTATAGAAAATATTAGAAATGTTATCAATGCTATCTAAATGAAACCGGAATATTTCAAAAAATGAGAACAATTTAATTTGAATAGGAGAAACATTATGTTATATTCACTTATTTGTATAAACTAAGAAAGAGCGTCATGTCATCCAACTGATAAAGCTCATATGTACAAAAATAATGAGAGACATCTATGTTTATGTTTATCATACAACATCCTAGGCATATGATAAATTACTTCAGTAGATAGTGTTTTACGATGCCAAAAAGTGACAGTAATCCACATGTGTGAATATTTTAGTCAAAATCGATACATTGTATAGAAGTATACCTTGGACAAAAAATAGTTGGTAAGAGAAATCGATTACCGCCTGAGCTGTCTTATCGGGGAGCAGTAAGCTATCTCCTCCATCTAATTCAGTCGCCTACCATGGGATGAATGGAATCGATGATGAATAGGAAGGTCGCTGAAGATTCGGCGATGGGTAGGAAGTTGCCGTGGATGCTACATATCTTGAGGGAAGTTGCCGTGGATGATGAGGGAATTTGCTGTAGATGGTGAGGGAGGTCGAATCTGGAGAAGAACTGAATCAGGAATGAAGGGATTGGGGATTTTTTGGGCGAATTTGGGGGCTAACAAAATTAGGTTTTGGGAGAGGAGAATAGGAACAGAAGGCGTGAGTGCGGGTGTGACCGTAAGAGCGTGAACGTGAAAAATGAATGGACGTGAAAATGGAAAGGGTATTTTTGGAACTTCAAAAAGACACCATGCAAATTAGTGTAATGAATTTTCTTTATTAGTAGTAAATATATATATATATATATATATATATATATATATATAGACACACACACACATATATACTTACGCATATTTGACAATAAAAAATAATTTTTTTATTTTGGCTTAAAATGATTTTATTATTGATTCCATACGAAAATTAACAAATTTTCTTTCTAGTTTTCAAAACCATTTTAAACATGTTCATAATTTATTAAACATTTACATATTTGATTTACAATATTTACACGTCTTTAATACATATGTATATATATATATATATATATATATGTGTGTGTGTGTGTGTGTGTGTGTGTGTGTGTGTGTGTGTGTGTGTAATTAAAACCAAAGTTTAAATCAATATATACACACACACACACACGTCTATCATATTCGGATTTTATAAAACATATGTATAAAAAAAATTTCTTTATTATTATTTTCGTGAAGTATAAAATGTATTTATAAATTAATGAACTTATAAACATATATTTTATATGAATATGTTTGTATTAAAATTGATTTTATTTAGTAATCATTATATATACTATTTTATTTAAAATTTTTCATTCATGGCAATGAGCATCTTGTATATAATTATATTTTAATGCATACATAAGTACATTATCGCCCAATCATGACAACACCAACATATATAGATTCATGGTAATCGATACAATAACTATAGCACATAACTGACATGGTGAACTATATATATGTTTATATATGACTGTAAATAGAGGATTTACTTTTGCCTAATGCCAAGATGAAATACCTTAAAATGCTGAATCGAGAACTCCTTGAAAAAAGCGCATAATCTAGAAAGTGCTACTGATCTAAATGCAGCAACAAACGATCTTTGATTGATATTTAATTTGAGAATCAATGGCTTAAATTTTTTAAAGAAGGGAGACATAACTATGACCAACCTTGCTGGTCAAAGAAGTGAAAAATTATAACATAAAGTGAGGGTTAGAGATGTATAAATTTGCAAGAACTCAAGGAGTGAAAATGGGATCATGATCCACCTTTTTCTCTTACCAAATCACCTCCTTTTGATTCATAATCCACGTCACTTGTCCCTAAAATGGTTTGACATCTTAGGCTTCAATCTGAGCCTTAAAAATAGTACAAGCCCGGCTAATAAATAATGCATTTAATCTAATTTAAATACACATCGATATCATGTATGGATATGAGGTTCATAACTATTATTTGCACACTACTTAATACCAATCACACAAATTAAATAAAAATTTCATAATTAAATTTCATAAATATTAATTAATTTGGTTAATTTTTAACAATTATAACAAATGAAATCACGTGGTAACATGAGTATTCAATGTTTCAATTGTGTGATTCTTGATTGTAATTTTGGTCAATGATTAAATATTAAACAATTCGAACATTAACGTTCACAGATCACTTAACAGGTAGTGTGACATTATTGGCCAAATTTATCTCTTACATAGCTTCATTAAATCCAATTTTACTTATTTAAGCATTCCTAGCAGTGACAATTTTACTTATTTAGGACTTATGGAAATTGTTAATGGTTAAAATTCCAGTATCCTCCGTATTCAACTTTATTGTCCAAATACAAAGTCCTTAGTTCATTAATAATAATTATTATTAATCTAACTACTGTGGCCAGAGACTGTGACTTTGAGTTAACTTCAATTGACCATGATACTAACTACATATAACTAAGTAACGAATTCTCTCTTGAATAGTCTCCCATTTCCAACGCTTCTACTCGATCCAACTAAGTTGTTTGGTAGGCGTCATGCTGCAATTTAATAATAATCAAAGTGGAGTTTCCACAGTGAAACTCGATAATTCTCAAGTTGAGGGAATTGTATAATATTGTCACTTCAATATTTTCTATTTGACCTTAGTTACATTAATCAACAAAAACTATCAAGTGGGTTATTCCATTGTTATCTAATAACTATCGGTAAGTAACACTTTGGTGCTCCCAACAACTATGAGTAATACATAGTCCAATATTCAGAGAGCGTTACATACTCTAGTCTCAATAGATGTATCGATATCCAGTCTCGATACATCTTGATTTCAAATATTTAAAATGGTTTGTTTATTTTATTATGATAAATCACTCACGATTACAACGTGTTGTAACCACTATCTCAAAACCTACCATTTATGGATTTTCTATTAAATATACTTTTAATTAAATTAGTTGCTTAATATAACGCATTATATCAAGTATAAATGTAAAAATTACATAATTGCCCCTAAGGATACCCTTAACTCTATTAATCTCCCACTTGCACTTGGGTCCAATTATGGAATCTCTATCCCATCCCTTTGATTAGCTTGATGAAAACTGATTGGGTTAGACCCTTCATGAATGGATCTACTATGTTGTTTTAATTATTTACTCTATCAATCAACACTCTCCGATGTTGATAAATTATCTTTATCATGATCAAACTAGTCAGGGTATGTTTTTCGACTTCTAGTGTACTCTTATTGTTACATTGATTTCATATAACAATAATGTAGTATTCTTAATACTTGGAATCATCCCTAGTTCAGTTATGAATGGGCAATTTTATTTATACATTGCTTTTATCACGATACTATTCAAGGCAATATACTCTTTTGCTTGGAACATTTCCAAATTAAAGCTTCTTAACTAAGGTTTAAACATGAATCTAATATTGATACATTATACTCAATATCATTTATGAAGTTTGGGTCAGAATACACTTTCATGTGGAGTTCACTGTTTATGTAAACAATTCTCTAACATTTCATGAATATTCGAGAACACTCTAAACTACCATTTAGTAATCTTAATTTGGATTTGATATTTCCTTAATGCATCAAATAAATAAGTAAAATGCGATATTGCTGACTATACAACATTCATGATAATTCCAATTATCAATACATAAGGAATCCGTCTTACATGTTCCATATTAAACATTTTAATAAAGTGCCTTTGCATATTATCTGGGACATTCCTAACATCCTTCGTACTTATTATAAAGGATATAATTACACATCCAATATCAAGTATTAAACAACTAAACTATTACTAATTTTAACATAAGTACATCATTAACAATCAGCATTATGTAATTTACTTATAGTCTAGAAATGTATGTATGTATCTTTTAGTGGTTATTTCTTATGGACACATGCATCGTTTGCATTTTGACTGAAAATCAACTATTCGATACTTCTATCAAAATACTTATTTAGTTCTAATGCTTATAGAATGATACTTCTGTATCATTTATTGGATCATATCCGAAAATCCACAACGGGGGTACCGCTCATTATAGTACACCTCTAGGTAAAATGTACCGAGGTTGCAAACCTTACAACCCCTGCATGGCAAGACCGGCCTACCCCTTCCTTGGTAGTGTTGAATATGATCTTCACCTCGGCTGCCAACTTGGAAACATTTCTGTGGACTCGACATACATAATCCATCAATAAATATCAATCTAGATACAAGTGATGATCATATCCTAATGGTAGCTAACCATATAGCCTTGCGGCATATCCCTGTTTTAGTCATTACCGGATGAAAGGCTTAAGTTTATGTTTTTACATTTTAGCAAGTCCCACTTGGAATGCTAAGACTATCCTCCAGACAACAATGCAATGCCAACATTCATCCATGAAAGTTGTTCAAGATATGAACAAATCGAAGGCACTACTTCTACTTCATTCATTTTTGAATCACACTCCGGATTAGTAGCAAGTAGTCCTTGCACTTCAAAGAACTCCGTCTATAAATTTATTCTTTTATTTATATAATACCATTATATCATTATAAATTCACAAATCTATTCTATTTATAAAATACCATTATATCACCCTCAAAATCGAAGGCACTACTTCAAATCTTCGGTTTCAAGATAGGATTAAACACTTTACATAAAAACGATTATTTCACATATCACTATACATTCACAAATATGATTTATTTCCAATTTATGAAAATGATATTGATTTTCCTTTTATAAAATTTCATCTATAAATCTATTATTTTATTTATAAAATACCATTTATAAATCTGTCTTTCTATATATAACATTTTTATGTTAAACTTTTCATAAATATTTTTTCAAAATATTCCTATCTTCTTTTGAAACAGATAATTTTGCTATAAAAGATAAATCCCCGTTTTTCTTTATTAATAAACATCCATTATTATATTAATTTTTTTTGTAAAATGAATACTTCCTAAAATACTTTAAATACCTTTCCATATAAATGAGAAGAGACGAGTAAAAAGGTTGGAGTAAAACAGAGAAGTTCAAAAACCATTTCTAAATAAATACCATCGAAAATTTCAAAAGTTGCATTTAAAAATCACTCTCCAAATCAAAACCAATTTCAAATCCAAATAGCAAAAATAGTATTTCCAAAATACTATAATGAGGCTAATAGCTACCATAGCACTTAACCAATGCTACTACTAGCTTTATCATTAAAAAGGTTCAAATTTTAACATATATCAATGTCACATACAATACTTTTGGCATTTAATAAATTATATAAGTATATATACGAAACTAAAATAAACAATGGCAAGAAATCCAGATCTTTCTACAAAATTCTCGATATTTCATTCTAAATATCATCCGCTTTTTAAAGCGAAAATTCAACCAATCCAAACAATAAACATCCAAGCATACCCAAACAATAATATAACAACACACATATCATGTAGTGTTCATCCAAAGGTGAGTTGGCTCGTCCAAATTCCAATCGATGCTTAGGCGTTCTCTAATAGTCTAAAATCAAAAATCGTTCGATTTTAGCTAAATTTCATTTGCTATAAAGTTGATGAATCAACTCTAGTGCACATATAAAGCTCCTACGAGCACAATGCAAAAGACCGCATTTCGATTGTACCTCGTATGTATATGATGTTGATTTAATAAGATTTTAAGATTAGTTAAATTAATTTATTAACAAACCAGTGAACTAATTACCCTCTAACCATCTTCCTTCCCCAAAATAAATTCCTTGTACATGTGCATCATGCTTGAACCAATGGCCTCAACACCTTCTCTCCTCCTTTTCACTCCCAATACTCCATGAAATCGCGCAACACTACCTCCAACGGACTCTACTATGCGAGAGCTTCGCATCCAACCCTATCATTTCACATTCGATCGCCCAAGGAAGAATGCGACTTGATGGTCCCTCGCGTGAAATCCAATCAATGTGATTTGATATGGTTGATCAGATCCTCCCGACTGATGCCAAACGACTCCCTTTCGAACCAATTTTACATTAGCATTCTTTATTTCCCCAACTGGCGCCTCTAGATCCACCTCTTCGCCCTATCATCTACAGCCAAAAATGTCGATCTCCTCTAGTCACCACCGCATGCCACCATCTTATATAGATTTAAAGCTCAATCCGCTACGAATTCAATGGATCCAACGATTTTAATTTTCGTTAATCGAAGCTCCGGATTTTGAATTCTAAAGGTGGAGGATTGGTTAAATGTTTACTAGTAAAAATGAAAATGAAAAGAGAAAGTGGAAAAGAGAAAAAGTGAGAAAGAGAGGTTAACGTGTAGGTTGTTTATTTGATAAACTACGGTACATCGCTACAAATATCACGTTCGCATACGAACCACGAACGATAGACATAAAAGTTTGATCACACACAACAATGCGAGACGATCATAAAATAACAATAAAATACATCAATTATCATATTCTGTGAAATTTCATAAGTAGCAATGTTTGCCCTAATGTACGTCAAATGATAATTTAAATATTTTTCAAATTAAAAATTATGATCAATTCCTATAAATTCATTTAAAAATACATCATTAAAAATCAAATCATATTATTAACACTTGATTTTCTCATTATTAATTAAATCTAAATCAAAATCGAATATTTAAATAAATCAAATATTTCCATTCGAAACGTCAAAAATTCTAGATTGTTACACCACTACTGATGAGGCTGCAAGGGTTCCTTGCCATGTAGAGTGGACTAGCGAGAGGAGAAAATGAGTAGCGATGCCATCTACCTATGTTGTAGCTACTGAAGTTTCTAATGAGAAGGTGCAAGATGCAAACAACTCCGCCCAAGGCTCCAACCCTGCATTGAACGCCTCTATGAAGCCTAATGTAAACCTTTAAACATTGTTTAGCTCGGTATTTGTTTCTAGATGAAGGAGTTAGGATAGAGTATTTTTTTTGTATTTATTTTTTGTAATTTGACTTTCGAATGTAATTAGTTAAAATTTTATAACGAATATGTATTTGGGTTTCTAGTTAGTTTTATTTCATCTTTGATTAATTCTATCTGCTGTAGTTTGACTTCTTCCTAACATTACTTAAATTAAATTTGGTGCAAAGTTCATCTGTGTTCCTCTTTGCTTATCAATAAAGTAGAAAAATCATTCTTTCTTTTATGTAAATGTATAAATACTAGTACACTTTCCTTATTGAAGTTGTGTGAGGAGGGCATCTTTATACAACACCTTAAAAAGTGTATTAACCGTTTGGCACCTTTCACCAATAGAGGATTTATTTCCCCATATTATCCTCATTTAGCTGTTAATACCTCAATTACTGATTTTGATGACAATAACCATATATAAACATATAAAATGTAGATATTAATGTTTTTCCAAGCTTTGTAGTATATAGTGCAGAATATTGCACCAAAGTTAAACTGAAGACTGTACAATATAAAGATTCAAGGCAAAGGTATAAAGACTCATGAGTACAAAGATAAAAATATGAAGAGCTTAATATTATAATTTAGTGTATGAGTCATTAGTGTATATTGTTGTAACGATTGGGCGATTTTCGACCCTCGAAAATGGACACTAATATGTTCACTGTATAGAGTGCCGAGCAATCGAGTGCCGGAATACCATATTGTTATGGTTTAAGAAGAAAAGAGATAGAAGAAGAAACAGAATTAACAACACAGAATTTCATAATCGCAGCGGAACAAAATATAATATACAATAACAACTTTTTATATAAAAGAAAAACTGTAACTGTTAATATACATACGAATTATCATAGTACAGCCATTAACATATAAATCTAGATAGTTATAATAATTTGTCCTCAAATGCTGAATATACAGCCTACAATACATAGTGGAATATAGTCAAGTATGTTTAATACGTCTCTGTCATACAGCTCGTCTCCTGAGCTCAAAAGCATCCTAACCAAAATATGTAACACTTGGTCTGACTCGAGTATTACAACAAAGTAACACCTGAGTAAGGCTGGAAACCAGCGTGAGTAAACGCACTTAATTTGAATTATTTAAGTTATCAAAATCCTTCGAAAAACATAGGTATCTCGTAAGACCGCGGCACACGTAAATATGGTGGGTTTTTCCTCCCGATAAGCAAAACACTTTTATAGAAAATCCAGTGATATTATAATAGTGTCTAAGTACAAAGACTTATTAAATAGCCAAATTGTCACATTAATTAAAATCCAATATAGTAGACTCTATAATCAAAACCGTAAATGTTCGTAAGGGTATTGGATCAAACTAGTTTCGGATAATGTTGATATCCGATCCCAGTCTCATTAAATCCAAGCAGTAATTTTTTAAAGGCCTAAGTCATTTAAATAACAATTTCATAATTAAGGTGTTAATATTTACATATGGAAATTCGTTCCTTCTATTTACCTTATCAAGACCAGTCCATCGAAAGTAATTCGCTTGTAATCATTCATTTTTCAAAATTGAAATAGTGGTCAAAACAAGTCGATTTACTGAAATAAAACATGTCAACGTTTTATTCTATCTACTTCAATTTGTTTGGCTACTTAATGGCACAGACAATAAATAATTGAAATATTTATCCAAGAGCAATAAAGCCAAAGCATAGATCGATAACAAATTTTACGATTAGTAATTAGTATTAATGATTCACAAATCAGACTTTAATTAACTTCAATTAACTGAATCCATTTATATTATTAGTCCAAAATTACTTATAAACTAAAGAAATTATAAAAACGATTTACTATTAGTTAATTAAGATTAAACAATCTATTTAATAACTAATTTATTTATTTAACATAAGATTAAATTAAATAAGACTATGATTATCAACTCACTTTAATAATTAAATTTTATATTATAGAAAATTAACAAAATTAATTCAGATTAAAATATTAGGAGATAGGATTACAACGCAAAAATTCTCACTTTATTGGATTTTAAATGAAAGGGAAACAATATTTTTAAGTTTAAAAGGTTATTAACATATAAACATTTATGAATTCACTTTACTTTTATTTTTTAAAAAAAACCCAACCCACACGTTCGGTCCATGTAGAAAAGAGCAGGCCCAAGCTCCCTTATCTTCTTCCCTTTCTTTTCTTTTTCCTTCCCCTGCTACTCTTTTTCTCTCCTCTTCTCTTTTACACGCATGCACAACAGTGTCGTGCACATGCACACAACTTCTGGCCGACCCACCACACCGTCGACTATCCCCCACATCACCCACGTCCAACTCACCCCACCCAGACCCTTGGAACATGAAGTCGAGCCCTCTTTCTCCAATTTGAGTCCTAACCCAACTAGAACGAAAGAAACATCACCATTCAAACTCCTCGCCTCGCCACCGTACATCTTTGTTCACCACCAAACCTTGCCAAAAGCTATGCCACGTCCTCCTCCTTCTTCCTCCATACCTCACCCCTCCATGTGCCTAACGCCACCGCCATTGATCATAAACCAAACCTATACAAAAACAAGGCCTAAACCCTAAATCATCATTGAACCAACACTACGCGCTACTAGAAAATACCACTCCATTTTTCCTAGCTTCACCATTACCCAAGAAACCTTCTCCACCAACCACGAGCCATTCCATCACCTCGGCCGTCGGGAATCGACCAAAACCCCATTTTCGATCATCTCCCTCTATCACACTCAATACGCATTTAAAAATCATCAAACCACCACCAAAAATCATGATTTTCAATCACAAGCACATTCATATAATCAATCGATTAAATTATGATATTCAAATTTTGGTCATTCCGAAGTTATTTACTGTAAAATTTATTTTTTTCTCCTATACTTCATGATAACTAACGAAATTATTTTTAGAATAAACTACGCTAAAAAATAATCGAATTTGCTTTTGGAATTCATGATCTAAAACTAACTGGATCAAGAGATATTGATTTTTAAAGTTGCAAAATATCAACTTTTCCAAAGAACAAAGGTGTTATACTTATTACTGTGAGTTTACAGGGTATATGACATATTAAACATACGTATATACAACATATAAACATATTTACCTATGTATATTTGACAAAATAAAAGAGTTCTTCCAATCTTACAAGCATATAGATGTATTTATAATTCGAGTAAGCAAAACTTAAAGTTTTACTCATATTTCTTTTTGAAAAATGAAACATTGCTTCCTTTTTTTTGTTTTCCTTCTTGCTTTTGAGCACTTAGCTTCTCTATGGCTTTAATGGAAGTTTTTTTTTAGAATGGTATACGTGAACCAAAACAAGGCAGTGTATATATATAGAGCGGAGAGGGAACAAGGTTGAAGCCTTTTACCCATGTACAGGTCTTTACGTTTTATTTTATTTTATTTTTTTCTTTGATCTGAAAATTTGTGGCTTGATTGAAAATTTTGGATTGACTTGATTTTTCCTAGTTGATTTGAAAATTGAGTGAATGATTTGATTTATTTTATGCTTGAGTTGATATTTATCATCATGGTGTTCCCTTGTGAATATATACACACTTCATTCATACATACATACAAATACATACATACACACACACACACACACAGAGATATATATATATAGATTTTCCTTTACACTTTGACCATATGTACATGTTTTTGCTTAACACTATATTTAACATGCAAAAGTTTGTGCTTAAACATTATATTTAACATACAAACAGAAATAGCTACTTAAAAGTATTTATCTTTTTATTGTTAATATTTTATTTTTAATTTATATCATAAGTTTTTTTATTCATACACACACGCACATATATATTTTATCCTATATTTAAAATGTGAATGTTATTTAATTATTTTTAGAAATTAGAATTTAAACCTTTTAAATCAAAGCCTCTAGAATATATATATATATATATATATATATATATTCATAAATCAAAAAATTATTATTAGACTGATAAAAATTAATATTTCAATATTTTAAATTTGTTGATTATTCAATAACAGGTGTCAAAAATCCTGGTCGTTACATTCCTTCCCCCTTTAAAAATTTTCGTCCTCGAAAGGAACGAAGCAAGAACTAGAATTTTGATGTATATTACTAATTAATCATCCTTTAAAACATTTTAAACTATGTACTCTTTTATTCTAGATTTTAAGATACATACACTTTAGTTTACATAGTATCACCAAGCTAGTTTGATATTAAAACATTTTTTATAACTTAATACTGTAACGGGCCAGTATCTTCAACCCTTCGCATCCGCTCATGTCGGACTTGAAGTGTTCAAGGTACTGCGTTGTAGAATAAATTTGGCAAAACTCAGAATATGCAGTAAATAAAATCACAGAATCACATACACAGATATCAGAACTTACAGCGGAAATAAAATTTCAGTGGTTCATGAAGCCACTACAAAACTTTGATCAACAGAATTTACATAGTTTAGAATCTGCAATACAGCTTTAGACATACATAGGAACAGAGTCTTCCAAAGCCTTGCTTGCAAAAAGATAAAGACTGAAAAGGCTTCCAGCAGCACGAATGATCTACGGGATGTCCTAGCTCCAGATAGAACTGAAAACCGCAACTCAGGCTGACCCGAGCGTAAAATAAAACATAACACTCGAGTCAGGACATACATACTTATATAATGTAAGCTAATTCAAGTGTACTGTAATATAGAGCAAGTAACTTAAAGGATGCTTGGGACCGCCCATCCTCTAAGGATCCGTTAAACTATTTACTATGTAGTATATTGCGCTATTATAATAGTGTCTATTTATAAAATAAACATACTTTTTTCTTAGCATTAAGGGGTTACCCATATAGCCCTTAACACGTAATAGTCCCAGTAGTCCATCCAATATCATAGCTCCTCCTGATCGGGAAGCAACTAGAGGATACCACACGGGCTACGGGAGAAATCTAAACTCGTACAAGGCTCGGTATGGTAGATGACACGGCACAACTAGGCAATGCCAGGGTAGATATACCAATTGCTATCCAGGCTGGTGGAAACGCGTAGCCGCAGTTACCGCCCACCTCGGACTAACTCCCCAAAATCAAAATATAGAGGTGGCCACCGAATCAATCCAAAATCATAGTATAATATCGAAGAGGAGCGTCCGATCAGAGGAATGACCTCATTGGCCTGGAATTGCTCCTGTTTTAGCCACCTTATGCCAACTCACGGGAGTCGGGTCCACGTATTTACCTTACAGGAAACGCCACCACCGACCTACTTCATTCTGGAATCTCCGCCGCGTACACGGTTGGTCAAAGTGGTTTTCGGTATCGACAGAGAGTATGTCCATATCCGATCCCGGTCTCTTTGCCAACCCATCGTTATTATAACCCGTGGTCATTTAAAACATTTTATACTTTAAAACCAAAATAAACATTTCCATTTCAAAACTATAAATACGATATCATTTTAAAACCCAAAACAATATGATATCGTTATATTCAAATATAATTCTTTCCAAAACCATACTGCTTAAAATTTATAATATCTGGAAGCCGAATATTTGAAATATATCTTCAAAACATAATATTTGGAATTTTTACTTTAAATCATAACTCCCAACACACAAATGGTTTGGATATTCAACGGTATATAGAATAAATGGTTTAACTTTATGGTTACTTTGTGAAGAAGATAATTTATATAGCTTTACAAATATATTTCTTTATTTAAAGTTTAAACCATAATTTAAATATCACTTTATGTCCCCAAATCCGTTACAATTCCTATATATATATATATCCAATTGGAGTATTTCCTATTCAAAACTAAGTTTGGATTTTATTCTTTCAACAAATCAATGTTTTATTATTTAGTCTTGAATATTCCCATAAATTCCATAAATAAACTCCCAATGTTAGTCATTTAATATCTTCAAAATTCACTTAATACTAGAATATTCATCTTAAATTTATTAAGGAAAATCCAGTTATAAATATCATATCTTAAGATTTTCCAAAACTTAACATAAAATAAAATTTCTCAAATTCCATGAGTTTTAAAACAATCAATTCTAGATTCTGTAGCACTTAGGAAATGCTACCTAAAGTTACGGGTAAAACTAGTCCAATTTCAAAAAGACCGCATTTTAAAATGCTGTAGCAGATTGATTAACTAAATAAATATTTCCAAATATAACTTATTTATCTATTTACTTATTAACATTTATAACTCATTCAAAAATTAAAATAAAATCCTTTAAAGATATTAAATCAAATATTTAACTTCCAAAATAATTTTTAAATATTTCAGAAAATATTATAAGAACCACGGGCCTGTATATAGTTCTCTAGCCTAGGTCAAGTGATACGGATTTATATCATTTCAACCCGTAATTTACAAAACCCCGGGTTCTATCATTTCAAACCCGCAATCCCAAGTTATCAGTTAAGCAGTTAACAGACTAGTTTAACAATAATCATTATTTCAGCCCATAACAATCCAACTTTAACAGGGAACTTGCAGTGGTGATTTAAGCAGTAAATAACAATTAATAATATAACTGCAGAAATAATATAACAGATAAATAACTGATGAGATGTCAATTTAAATGGGTTCATCATTCTACATCATACTACAGACAGATAATATCTAAATAGAATGTTTACACATACACTTGCGATAATTTACACAATATATGTACATATGTCTGGTGAGAAAAACTCACCTGAAAGTTGCAGAAAATTTGAATACAAAACGACGATTCACCGATAAAGCACGACAGAGAATAACGATCAAATTCTTCTGACGTAGATTCAAATCTAGAACAAAATTTCAATTATGGAATACGTGACTTAAAAATTTACGATCAAAGAAAATGAGAATAGAACGGGGTTTGTTTGCTTTGCTCGACCACTCCACCGTGTACCGTGACCAAAACATACCCTAAACGAGAACCGGGTAACACTAAACTACGACAAAATTTCTAAAGGCTGACTGACAGAAGGTGAAGTTTTCCTACTCTATACTTTGTACATGTGCACACTCGTATCCCATGCAAACTCACGCCATGAATAGAACATAACACTTCCCTGTGTCCAAAATTTTTACCCTGAGAAAAACTCAACTGCTTCGGGCCAAGCAAGTCGTTGCTTCGAGTCAGCACCTATATTGCTTCGAGTTAAATATGTCAAATCTACGGGTCATATGCAAAACTGGTGAACACTTATCCCTATTTCTCTGTTATCCGAATACTTACAGATGCCCATGTTTGTGTTGCCCAACTATCTTCTAACTCATATTTACTTCTAGAATTCAGCTTCACCATCAGATTTTTTTTTTTCTTTTTTTTTTCTCTTTTTTTTTTTCTTTTTTTTTTTTTTTTAAAACCTAGTTGTTCCCCATTTCTACCCAGGCTGATACTAACTAAATATGCAGGCATGTATTACTAAATATGCAGACATGCACAACAGGGATGAAGTACTAACAGTACATAAAATGGAGATGAAGACTTCAACACCCAGGAAAACAATGACCAGACCAAAGTGCAACATTATGGATGCAATATAGATATGAAAATGAAACATATTAGATAATGTAAACTGGAATGGATATGAAGACTGAACATATCAAAAATTTTGAAAATACAAAGTTTCAAAATGAACCCAATAGGCTACAGTTACAAAACTCAAGTGAAGCAAATAATGCAACAGTAGCAGGTATATATGAATACAACCTCAATGCAGACAAGCAGACACACTATCTACATACATATATAACATCAAGCTATGATTCAAACAACAAGATAACATATGGTTTCAAGGGTCTGTTCATATTGTAAGAGCAGAGATATGGGATGCAGACAACTAAAGCATGGTACGAAGCAACATGTAACATTTCACATTTTATCAAAGTAATATAAGACAGTAGTGTGCAACTTGACATGCAAACTGCCACAAGACCAATTCAAGTGAAAATACCCAACTCAAATAAACCAACTAATGCATACTGTCAAAAAAAAATGGATCAATAATGCAACCAGGTTATAAGGGACAAGCTATTAATACCTGTACAAGACTGCAACAATTCGAATGAGGGTGAACTCAAATGCATACAACAATTCAAAGTGCAAAGTGAGGATCATCATGCATGGACAGTGCAATGTGACTGAATACAAGTCAATGCCAAGAAAATGCAATACAAATAGGCAAACAAAATGGAAATGAAGACTGGAGCAACATGAGGCATGCAATACTCAGTACATATCTTTATTACAAGAACAATTATGCACTTCAACTACTTAGTTAAACAAAATATTTTAGTAGCATCTGCACTTACCAACTTATCAATTTAAAAACAAAAACTTGGTGCAGCTGTTCTTATCAGTTTAAATCAAAAATTGATATCATTTGTTCTTAACAGTTTAAACAAAAAAAAAAAAAAAATCAAATAGTATCTGTTCTTATTAGAATTAAAACAAAACCAAGTAGTATCTGTTCTTGACAATTTTAAAACAACCCAAATAGTATCTGTTATTATCAATTTAAAAAGAACAAAGTTATGAAAGTATTAGTGGTTATCAATTTAAAACAAATCGCAATTACTGTCTGTTCCTACCAGTTTAAAACTTAAAACTAATAACATCTATATCATAATCATATGCAGACTTGCCAAACTTCCTAGCCTAGACAACAAGTCACAGATCTACACACAATAATTATGGACATAACTCGTACAACATGGGGAGGCCGAGCAAGGTGATGAAGAAAATCAGAAAATGAAGAAGAAGCAAATCTGGACGAAAGGAAAAAATGCTATTACCTGATAGATCTCGGGCTCAAGAAGGAGGCAAGGCAGAGCGAATAGTGGAAGGGAAAAAGAGCTGGTGTAAATATAGATGATGTTTGTGAAGTTCCATGGGGATCATAAGTGTAGATAACGCATCAGTTTTTAAAGAGCTTTTTCATGTGTGATTGTACTTTTGATATGTATATAGGCTATGAATAGGTGCATAGTTCGAACGTTATATAGTAAAACTTAATTTTTGAGGCATCAGTTTCTTTTACTTACGTGATTTAAGGAATGGGATAGATATATAGTGGTTTGAATGTAACTGATGAGCTACATCAGTGGAGGAGATAAATCAATAGTTATAATTTGTGCGAGATGCCAGAATTGCAAGCCTTGATTTGTTGATAAATAGTGGTTTAAATCTTTGTATGAAAATATGTGTGAATGCAAAAGTCAGTGAGTTACATGGCTGAAAGGAAGGAGTGCATCAGTTATTCTTTAAAAATAGGTAAGAGGTTCGAACGTTTCTAGTAGAAAACTTGATTTTTATACTGACAAATATTTGGACCATGCATTTGATTCGTCTCAGTTTTATTTGTTTTCTTAAGTATCAGTTTTATTTTTAACTGTGTAAATATGAATACGTGTGTGATGATTCATTTATTTTTAAATAAATTTTGATTTGTATTAAATATGTTTACAAATGTATTTGGACGTTGCAAAATTGGAAAAATATGATCTGTGGCAAGATCAGAGGAAGAGCAATCAGTGGTTTATGACATCAGTTACAAAAGGAATGAAATAAAGGGAGGGACCGAGAGTTACACCACATATAAAGTTTGAAAATATGTAAATATGAATGCGTGATTTCAGCATGCTTTAAATCCCTTATTTAGTTTGATTAAAATAAATGAAATGGCTAGACTTAAGAATTAATTTATGAAAGAAAACTGACATGCGGAGGCAAGTGTAAATGAGTATATTACGTGATTAAGGAAACCCCTGATTTAGCATGTCACATAAGAATGGTAAATGTTAACCGTTTCAAATAATTAACAATTTCTAACCTTGCACTTGAATGTTTTAAACTGTTGCACGGTCAAAGGGAGAGAGAGCTATTAGTTTATAGGAAGGTAAATGTGTTATATGCGTGATTTAAGGTAGAGCCATTTGCAAGCAGAAAATGGGAAAGGTTGGAATTTGCTTCCAATAATATGTCTTGGCTGTAACGCAAAAGCTTGGTTTAAGGCATACGTTGATTTATCTTTAGACATGCAAACTTTTAATATCCCATTTGTTGCAAACTAAACAGTGTGATATAAGATTTAGGCAGTTACACAACTGGATTTAATGTATGCGTGATTTAAGTTTGATGGCTGATATAAGTGCAAAGGAAAAATATCAGAGAGGGATTTGAACGTTACTTAAAAATCAAAACTGAAACGGAAATTTAAAAGAGGGAGAGTTGATTTTCTTAGATGTGAACGGTAACAAAAAGATTTGTACACAGGGGTTGATTTTGCACTGATGTAGGGATGAACGTATGTAATACAATTTATTTTATCAATCGGTCAGTTAACGAATAATAAAATAATGTTTGGTATAAAATCACTGACTGATGTTTCTCTCCAAAATATTTGGAAACACGATTTTTACACTACGTTAAACAGACGCAGTCAAAATATCAAAAATTTCTGTAAAATAACATTTTAAAAACACACGTTTTATTACGTTGCTTTATACCCTAAAATTTGACGCGTCTTTTAAACGCGAAATTTTACAGTTTAAACATAGCTTAAATTTTTTACAGTTAATATTAAATTATATTGACATATACAATTTTATAAAATATATCTTCAAATTAAATAATTAACTATATTGTTAAACACAATTTATATAAATACATTTTTAAAATTAAATAATTAATAATAAAATAAATATCTAAAAACTAGGGCTGTTACACTCTCCCCCACTTAAGAACTTTTCGTCCTCGAAAAGGAACGAAAGAAGAGAAACAAAGAAGATAAGCTAGATAGACAAGAATCTTAAACGGATAGTTCCGGATTTGAAGCACGAAGAAGGTTCTCTAGAATTGGTTTTACCCCTTCAGTTTGACTGTCAGTCTATGGGTGCTCAGCGGTGCTCAGGTCCCGATGAGTAACAAAGATCTCAAAGATTATAGAAAGATTTCTAAATAGACTGGTATAAGCGATAGCATCCCAATCCGTAGCAGATAAGGAAACCAAGGACATTTAAAGATAGTTCAAAACAAAATAAGATAATAAATTTGAGATCATAATATTTTGAAAATCATTACGATTTATAGATATTATCATTTGGAAATCATACTACTAAAATCATAACCCTTTTAAAATAATCTTCATTTATTCAATTATAAATTTTCAAACATTATATTTTTAGAATAGCAGCACTGATAATATGTTATAGTAGATATGATAGTATTCCTAATCAGTTTATTATTTTCTTAACTCTAAATTCTTAACAAATATCCTAACCACTTTATTTGAAATACCTATTTTAAAAAATAAGATATTCCTTCAATAAAAATTTTTATCCGAAACCCAAAATCTCAATTATCAAATTTAGCAATATTAGAATATGTCCTAACTATTCAAATCATAATTATTCACTTAGGGAATAACTTTAATTAGAATTTCTTAGTTAGATTTAAGGTTCCATGTTAAATCAACTTTGATTATTAGGTTCCTTTGAATAAATTTCTTAAATTCCTTTTTCTATATCTACCTCTATTTATCTTTTACAACTAAAATTTTAGTGTATAACATTTATTATAACCACCTAAATTTTAATTATAAAATCCCCTTTTTATAATGTATATTATCCAATTACATTGTTAACTTTTGAAACTCAAGGTAAGTTATATTGAATGGAATTGAGTATTATACAACTAAACTTTCAAATTCAATTATTTCCTGTTGGAATTTCTTATTCAAATTTATTTTTATTAAATTATTCCTCAAGATAAAACTTAAGAATTAAATTTCTGATTCTTCTTCAAACCATTTAGAGATAAATAAATATATATACATAATATGTCAAATCAAATATAAATTATATATATTAAGTCATACTTTAGAAATTCAAATCAAAAATCTCAAGGTACACTGTAGCCAGACTACAGGGTGGTCCCTTCACTTCGAAACTCGAAAATGAAAGTCGATGATGCTGCAGTCATCACCGAAATTATTTTCCAGCGACAAAGAGAAAAGCACTAGATTTTAAAAATTTTCGGAAACAAATTTCTATTCGAAAATACTTATTATATCCTTTTAAACTTTAAATACAAGGTTTGAAATCATCGGAAGTTTAATTCTCAAGTTCTAGTTTTAACTTCATTTCTATTTGTAACCATTGTTTTATAGTTCAATTATTTATATATGACAAAACACATGGCTTACAAACTCATATAAAAACTATTATCTCTTGACAACTAGTCAAATTAATTATAGAGTTCTGAAAATTATACTTATATATATATTAGATTTTATTTTCAAATACAGAAATAAAACTTTCAAGTCAAGGATAGTGATTCAAATTTTTGATGAACTCAAATCAAATAGAATTCAAGATGAGTTGAAATCAGAAAATCCGGTGATTAAAAATCAGAATAAGGAAACTGGGTAAGTCTATATAATCGCGGACAACCTTGACCGGGTCAACCGTGACTTAAAGAATCGGATCGATGTGGTTGGGGTAAATCTACATTTGATCCGAAGAGGTAGAGTTCGGAATAACCAAAGATACTAGCATATAAACCAATGATAAATATAAATCTCCGGTGAATAAATGCTAATTGTAAAGGAGTTTCACCCCTTTATTAGAATGATGGCGAGACCGCAAATTTACTATGAAGATCATTCGAAGTGGAGTTATGGAATACTCCAGAATTTAAGGAAGATGAAAAGTGAGGGACACGAATGAACTTTGGAACCGTAGGGGACGTTCCAGAACTCGAAAAGAGAATGGTTCAATCTCTAATGAAGGTGATTCTGTAAATCCAATTTACCATATATTCTAAGTTTTGCCTAGAACCAAAGCTCTGATACCAAATGTAACGGGCCAGTATCTTCAACCCTTCGCATCCGCTCATGTCGGACTTGAAGTGTTCAAGGTACTGCGTTGTAGAATAAATTTGGCAAAACTCAGAATATGCAGTAAATAAAATCACAGAATCACATACACAGATATCAGAACTTACAGCGGAAATAAAATTTCAGTGGTTCATGAAGCCACTACAAAACTTTGATCAACAGAATTTACATAGTTTAGAATCTGCAATACAGCTTTAGACATACATAGGAACAGAGTCTTCCAAAGCCTTGCTTGCAAAAAGATAAAGACTGAAAAGGCTTCCAGCAGCACGAATGATCTACGGGATGTCCTAGCTCCAGATAGAACTGAAAACCGCAACTCAGGCTGACCCGAGCGTAAAATAAAACATAACACTCGAGTCAGGACATACATACTTATATAATGTAAGCTAATTCAAGTGTACTGTAATATAGAGCAAGTAACTTAAAGGATGCTTGGGACCGCCCATCCTCTAAGGATCCGTTAAACTATTTACTATGTAGTATATTGCGCTATTATAATAGTGTCTATTTATAAAATAAACATACTTTTTTCTTAGCATTAAGGGGTTACCCATATAGCCCTTAACACGTAATAGTCCCAGTAGTCCATCCAATATCATAGCTCCTCCTGATCGGGAAGCAACTAGAGGATACCACACGGGCTACGGGAGAAATCTAAACTCGTACAAGGCTCGGTATGGTAGATGACACGGCACAACTAGGCAATGCCAGGGTAGATATACCAATTGCTATCCAGGCTGGTGGAAACGCGTAGCCGCAGTTACCGCCCACCTCGGACTAACTCCCCAAAATCAAAATATAGAGGTGGCCACCGAATCAATCCAAAATCATAGTATAATATCGAAGAGGAGCGTCCGATCAGAGGAATGACCTCATTGGCCTGGAATTGCTCCTGTTTTAGCCACCTTATGCCAACTCACGGGAGTCGGGTCCACGTATTTACCTTACAGGAAACGCCACCACCGACCTACTTCATTCTGGAATCTCCGCCGCGTACACGGTTGGTCAAAGTGGTTTTCGGTATCGACAGAGAGTATGTCCATATCCGATCCCGGTCTCTTTGCCAACCCATCGTTATTATAACCCGTGGTCATTTAAAACATTTTATACTTTAAAACCAAAATAAACATTTCCATTTCAAAACTATAAATACGATATCATTTTAAAACCCAAAACAATATGATATCGTTATATTCAAATATAATTCTTTCCAAAACCATACTGCTTAAAATTTATAATATCTGGAAGCCGAATATTTGAAATATATCTTCAAAACATAATATTTGGAATTTTTACTTTAAATCATAACTCCCAACACACAAATGGTTTGGATATTCAACGGTATATAGAATAAATGGTTTAACTTTATGGTTACTTTGTGAAGAAGATAATTTATATAGCTTTACAAATATATTTCTTTATTTAAAGTTTAAACCATAATTTAAATATCACTTTATGTCCCCAAATCCGTTACAATTCCTATATATATATATATCCAATTGGAGTATTTCCTATTCAAAACTAAGTTTGGATTTTATTCTTTCAACAAATCAATGTTTTATTATTTAGTCTTGAATATTCCCATAAATTCCATAAATAAACTCCCAATGTTAGTCATTTAATATCTTCAAAATTCACTTAATACTAGAATATTCATCTTAAATTTATTAAGGAAAATCCAGTTATAAATATCATATCTTAAGATTTTCCAAAACTTAACATAAAATAAAATTTCTCAAATTCCATGAGTTTTAAAACAATCAATTCTAGATTCTGTAGCACTTAGGAAATGCTACCTAAAGTTACGGGTAAAACTAGTCCAATTTCAAAAAGACCGCATTTTAAAATGCTGTAGCAGATTGATTAACTAAATAAATATTTCCAAATATAACTTATTTATCTATTTACTTATTAACATTTATAACTCATTCAAAAATTAAAATAAAATCCTTTAAAGATATTAAATCAAATATTTAACTTCCAAAATAATTTTTAAATATTTCAGAAAATATTATAAGAACCACGGGCCTGTATATAGTTCTCTAGCCTAGGTCAAGTGATACGGATTTATATCATTTCAACCCGTAATTTACAAAACCCCGGGTTCTATCATTTCAAACCCGCAATCCCAAGTTATCAGTTAAGCAGTTAACAGACTAGTTTAACAATAATCATTATTTCAGCCCATAACAATCCAACTTTAACAGGGAACTTGCAGTGGTGATTTAAGCAGTAAATAACAATTAATAATATAACTGCAGAAATAATATAACAGATAAATAACTGATGAGATGTCAATTTAAATGGGTTCATCATTCTACATCATACTACAGACAGATAATATCTAAATAGAATGTTTACACATACACTTGCGATAATTTACACAATATATGTACATATGTCTGGTGAGAAAAACTCACCTGAAAGTTGCAGAAAATTTGAATACAAAACGACGATTCACCGATAAAGCACGACAGAGAATAACGATCAAATTCTTCTGACGTAGATTCAAATCTAGAACAAAATTTCAATTATGGAATACGTGACTTAAAAATTTACGATCAAAGAAAATGAGAATAGAACGGGGTTTGTTTGCTTTGCTCGACCACTCCACCGTGTACCGTGACCAAAACATACCCTAAACGAGAACCGGGTAACACTAAACTACGACAAAATTTCTAAAGGCTGACTGACAGAAGGTGAAGTTTTCCTACTCTATACTTTGTACATGTGCACACTCGTATCCCATGCAAACTCACGCCATGAATAGAACATAACACTTCCCTGTGTCCAAAATTTTTACCCTGAGAAAAACTCAACTGCTTCGGGCCAAGCAAGTCGTTGCTTCGAGTCAGCACCTATATTGCTTCGAGTTAAATATGTCAAATCTACGGGTCATATGCAAAACTGGTGAACACTTATCCCTATTTCTCTGTTATCCGAATACTTACAGATGCCCATGTTTGTGTTGCCCAACTATCTTCTAACTCATATTTACTTCTAGAATTCAGCTTCACCATCAGATTTTTTTTTTTTCTTTTTTTTTTCTCTTTTTTTTTTCTTTTTTTTTTTTTTTTAAAACCTAGTTGTTCCCCATTTCTACCCAGGCTGATACTAACTAAATATGCAGGCATGTATTACTAAATATGCAGACATGCACAACAGGGATGAAGTACTAACAGTACATAAAATGGAGATGAAGACTTCAACACCCAGGAAAACAATGACCAGACCAAAGTGCAACATTATGGATGCAATATAGATATGAAAATGAAACATATTAGATAATGTAAACTGGAATGGATATGAAGACTGAACATATCAAAAATTTTGAAAATACAAAGTTTCAAAATGAACCCAATAGGCTACAGTTACAAAACTCAAGTGAAGCAAATAATGCAACAGTAGCAGGTATATATGAATACAACCTCAATGCAGACAAGCAGACACACTATCTACATACATATATAACATCAAGCTATGATTCAAACAACAAGATAACATATGGTTTCAAGGGTCTGTTCATATTGTAAGAGCAGAGATATGGGATGCAGACAACTAAAGCATGGTACGAAGCAACATGTAACATTTCACATTTTATCAAAGTAATATAAGACAGTAGTGTGCAACTTGACATGCAAACTGCCACAAGACCAATTCAAGTGAAAATACCCAACTCAAATAAACCAACTAATGCAGACTGTCAAAAAAAAATGGATCAATAATGCAACCAGGTTATAAGGGACAAGCTATTAATACCTGTACAAGACTGCAACAATTCGAATGAGGGTGAACTCAAATGCATACAACAATTCAAAGTGCAAAGTGAGGATCATCATGCATGGACAGTGCAATGTGACTGAATACAAGTCAATGCCAAGAAAATGCAATACAAATAGGCAAACAAAATGGAAATGAAGACTGGAGCAACATGAGGCATGCAATACTCAGTACATATCTTTATTACAAGAACAATTATGCACTTCAACTACTTAGTTAAACAAAATATTTTAGTAGCATCTGCACTTACCAACTTATCAATTTAAAAACAAAAACTTGGTGCAGCTGTTCTTATCAGTTTAAATCAAAAATTGATATCATTTGTTCTTAACAGTTTAAACAAAAAAAAAAAAAAATCAAATAGTATCTGTTCTTATTAGAATTAAAACAAAACCAAGTAGTATCTGTTCTTGACAATTTTAAAACAACCCAAATAGTATCTGTTATTATCAATTTAAAAAGAACAAAGTTATGAAAGTATTAGTGGTTATCAATTTAAAACAAATCGCAATTACTGTCTGTTCCTACCAGTTTAAAACTTAAAACTAATAACATCTATATCATAATCATATGCAGACTTGCCAAACTTCCTAGCCTAGACAACAAGTCACAGATCTACACACAATAATTATGGACATAACTCGTACAACATGGGGAGGCCGAGCAAGGTGATGAAGAAAATCAGAAAATGAAGAAGAAGCAAATCTGGACGAAAGGAAAAAATGCTATTACCTGATAGATCTCGGGCTCAAGAAGGAGGCAAGGCAGAGCGAATAGTGGAAGGGAAAAAGAGCTGGTGTAAATATAGATGATGTTTGTGAAGTTCCATGGGGATCATAAGTGTAGATAACGCATCAGTTTTTAAAGAGCTTTTTCATGTGTGATTGTACTTTTGATATGTATATAGGCTATGAATAGGTGCATAGTTCGAACGTTATATAGTAAAACTTAATTTTTGAGGCATCAGTTTCTTTTACTTACGTGATTTAAGGAATGGGATAGATATATAGTGGTTTGAATGTAACTGATGAGCTACATCAGTGGAGGAGATAAATCAATAGTTATAATTTGTGCGAGATGCCAGAATTGCAAGCCTTGATTTGTTGATAAATAGTGGTTTAAATCTTTGTATGAAAATATGTGTGAATGCAAAAGTCAGTGAGTTACATGGCTGAAAGGAAGGAGTGCATCAGTTATTCTTTAAAAATAGGTAAGAGGTTCGAACGTTTCTAGTAGAAAACTTGATTTTTATACTGACAAATATTTGGACCATGCATTTGATTCGTCTCAGTTTTATTTGTTTTCTTAAGTATCAGTTTTATTTTTAACTGTGTAAATATGAATACGTGTGTGATGATTCATTTATTTTTAAATAAATTTTGATTTGTATTAAATATGTTTACAAATGTATTTGGACGTTGCAAAATTGGAAAAATATGATCTGTGGCAAGATCAGAGGAAGAGCAATCAGTGGTTTATGACATCAGTTACAAAAGGAATGAAATAAAGGGAGGGACCGAGAGTTACACCACATATAAAGTTTGAAAATATGTAAATATGAATGCGTGATTTCAGCATGCTTTAAATCCCTTATTTAGTTTGATTAAAATAAATGAAATGGCTAGACTTAAGAATTAATTTATGAAAGAAAACTGACATGCGGAGGCAAGTGTAAATGAGTATATTACGTGATTAAGGAAACCCCTGATTTAGCATGTCACATAAGAATGGTAAATGTTAACCGTTTCAAATAATTAACAATTTCTAACCTTGCACTTGAATGTTTTAAACTGTTGCACGGTCAAAGGGAGAGAGAGCTATTAGTTTATAGGAAGGTAAATGTGTTATATGCGTGATTTAAGGTAGAGCCATTTGCAAGCAGAAAATGGGAAAGGTTGGAATTTGCTTCCAATAATATGTCTTGGCTGTAACGCAAAAGCTTGGTTTAAGGCATACGTTGATTTATCTTTAGACATGCAAACTTTTAATATCCCATTTGTTGCAAACTAAACAGTGTGATATAAGATTTAGGCAGTTACACAACTGGATTTAATGTATGCGTGATTTAAGTTTGATGGCTGATATAAGTGCAAAGGAAAAATATCAGAGAGGGATTTGAACGTTACTTAAAAATCAAAACTGAAACGGAAATTTAAAAGAGGGAGAGTTGATTTTCTTAGATGTGAACGGTAACAAAAAGATTTGTACACAGGGGTTGATTTTGCACTGATGTAGGGATGAACGTATGTAATACAATTTATTTTATCAATCGGTCAGTTAACGAATAATAAAATAATGTTTGGTATAAAATCACTGACTGATGTTTCTCTCCAAAATATTTGGAAACACGATTTTTACACTACGTTAAACAGACGCAGTCAAAATATCAAAAATTTCTGTAAAATAACATTTTAAAAACACACGTTTTATTACGTTGCTTTATACCCTAAAATTTGACGCGTCTTTTAAACGCGAAATTTTACAGTTTAAACATAGCTTAAATTTTTTACAGTTAATATTAAATTATATTGACATATACAATTTTATAAAATATATCTTCAAATTAAATAATTAACTATATTGTTAAACACAATTTATATAAATACATTTTTAAAATTAAATAATTAATAATAAAATAAATATCTAAAAACTAGGGCTGTTACAAATACCTTAA
Source organism: Allium cepa (assembly GCA_030765085.1). Taxonomy (NCBI): domain Eukaryota; kingdom Viridiplantae; phylum Streptophyta; class Magnoliopsida; order Asparagales; family Amaryllidaceae; genus Allium; species Allium cepa. Next base: position 863,044,116 of record CM060943.1, on the reverse strand, counting down.
CAAGTTCATCCTTATTCTTATAGAAATTTAATCATGCATTGATTAAGCGTAGGACTAAAAATCTCAAAGTCTTGGTAGATCTATTTCAACACCCAGTGAAAATACTTGAAAAAACCTTCTCAAAAATGATATGGAAAGTATCACCCCCTTTTCCTTCTTTACCACCATGGATCGCAATTAACACGATGATTGTGTCACCATCCGACGAAATCAAAAGTAAACTGTAGGCATCAACACCCCTCGATTTATGCCATGGGAACATAATAGTTCTTAATTACACAATGGTTACGTCGTTGTACCAGCGAAACCGTAATTTTTTTGTAAGCAATCTCCGCCCCCTCCCCTCGAATTATGCTATCAAAACAAAAGCACATAGATTGCAGGTACACAAAGGTTGCATCACTATCCTAGTGAAACCAAACGTAGACAGTAGGCAATCTTTACCTCACGAATTACGCTATGGAACCAAACCACAAGATCGCAATCTACCGATGTTACATCGCTATCCCAACGAAATCATACGTAGACTGTAGGCAATCTCTGCCTCCCCGAATTACTCTATGGAACCACGATAGACCGCAGTTACACAAAGGTTGCGTTGCTATCACATCAAAACCATAAGTATCTGTAGGAAATCTCTGCCTCCTGAATTACGCTACCAACTCTCATTGATCGCAGTTACACAAAGGCTGTGTTGCTATCACCGTAAATACATACGTAACTGTAGGTATAATGCCCCTCGATTTTCGCTATGCAAATAAATGATCACAGGAACTCTTGAGTTTTTGTCTGGACGTCCTCTAGGATCCCAATTCTCATTGAACCCACCCTATGGATTCCAAGGTAGACCCACCCAGTGGATCTCCTACTCTAAATTTCAACTTTCATGGGGGTGCCTTTCCATACTTTTAGTTTCAAAACATATCATACTATATACATAATATCATCCGAATCATACACTTCATATGTATGATGTATCACATATAAATTTTGTCTATATAAAATAAATATCTTCAAAAATCAGTAGTTTTTAAGTTCGGTTTACCCAATTTCCAAAATATACTATTTGCCAAAACCAAATGCTTTTAAAAAAATCAATTGTGGCGCCCCACCTCTATACGCACGGTAGCCAAGGACACTAAGGTGTAATGCCGTCAACTAGCACGGAGGATAAGGCTGTTGAGGAGCGACCATCCGTGTAATTGCTTTGTGCGAGCACCGATATGTCAGATAGTACAACAAGCATCTGGTTTCAGGAGGAAATCCGATATACCGATACAAACTCAAAGCTACTACCCGGTGGCTATATATATTCTTCGAAAACAAATATAGAAATAAACATAACACAAATCAGTCACAGACATCAATATCACAAAGGCGGAAATAGATATGAATATATAACACATGAAAGTGTACATCAGAGTAGTGGTCAAACAAGATCCACAATGTCACAAAAGAATAGCTACAAGTGCTAGACAAAAGAATATGGATACATCAATGAGTCTATATCTCAAATGTATACAACAAAAAATACTAATCTAAGTAGTTAGCCAAAAGTCAGGGTTATAATCCCAGATGTGAAGTCAAGCAGAAGCACCTGCAACATCCTGGTCTGACCCGAGTATTATTTAATAAGAAAATAATAAACGGATCAGTCTAGCTATAAATATCAGATAAAATGATATAGAATAAGAGACATGACATAAATATATGGTAACCATAAAGCCATGCTATGATAAGTATACAATTGAAAATCAACTAGGGATTAATCAATATCACAAGAATCTTCTCAAAGATCAAAAGGAATGTCATACCCTTTATTTATATTCACCAAACCATAAATATTGACAATATTATCATTGCCAATCACAAAAGTTAATGACACACAAATTCACCAATACACAAATATTGATAAGACATATCAATGTAAATCACAAAAATTGGTGAAAACAAAAATTCCAGAAATTATCAATGGAAATCCAGAAATCACAAAAAGGGGGGAGGCATATCACAAAATGGGAGCATGAAAACTCACCAACACGTATATCACAAAATGGAACGCTATTCCATGGTTGCTAACCATTAATTTTGAGCCAAAGCACCACAAAACGGCCCGAAGACCATGGGTCGCTACCCCACCAATTTGAGCCGAAGCTCCACAGAAACGGGGATTAGTCTCCCCCGTAGACAAAGTGACATCGCACATTTGCTAGTCTAAATCAAAAAAATGATCATCAACGATCATCAAGAAGTGTCAATTACAGTAAGCTAGTAAATATATAAGCTGAGCCTCATGTCCCATAATCACTAGCTTAACTTAAATATTTATGAACAAATTGTAGATCTCCACTCGAAAATTGTCACAAGAGATCCAATCGAACAAGTCCAAGAATTAACCAGCAAAGTAAACGCAAGCGTTTCATACCATTTGTTTTACTAAGCCGTTTAATTAGATTGCTCGTACGAGTGAGATGAAGTGACAAATCACAAAAATGATTGTAGAAATAATAAATCACAAAAGTTCACATTCGAAGACGTGAATAAAATCCAAAGAATTCGATTCCAAATTCATCAAAGTGGAAATACCCTTGCGACTTAACAGCCACAACTTACGACTTAACATAAGTCAACACAAGAAATCAACAGCTCAACGCATGCGACTCCACGACATACGAACTAAGAGATCAGCGACTTAAGAAATAGCATGCGGCTAAAAGCAGGTGCGACTTAAAGGTTGGCGCGACCTAACTGCAAACGACCTAAGGAATGGCGCGACCCAAAGTATATGCGACCTAGCCGAGCGACCTAAGTTTGCAAGCGACATAATAGGCCAAGTGACCTAAACGAGATAATAGGCGTGACCTAAGTGACGTGACCTAGCCGAGCGACCTAAGTGGTGAAGTAGGCCGAGCGACTTAAGTATGGAATGACCTATCCCATGGCGCGACCTATCTTGTCACGACCTAAGTTGGCAGGTGCGACATAACATGACCGAGCGACCTAACGACCTAAGAGTAAAGAAGGTCGAGTGACTTAACGACCTAAGAGGAAAGAAGGCCGAGCGACTTAACGACCTAAATAGTCGCGATCTAAGGGGTTGCATGATATAGCAGAAGCGACCTAGCACGGCGTGACCTAGCATGGCGCGACCAAATTGATGCCGAGCGACTTAAGGAACTCGCGGCCTAAGGAGGTGAGCGGCCTAAGGAGGTGAGCGGCCTAAGGAGGTGAGCGGCCTATATGCACGCGCGACTTAATGGGCCGAGCGACCTAGGGACGAAACGACCTAACTCGTCGCGACCTAAGGAGTTGCGTGATATAACATGGCCGAGCAACGACCTAAGCATGGCGCGACCTATAGGGGAGCGACCAAAGTGCAAGCCGACCTAACTGCAGGTCGAGAATGATATGTGCAGGCCGAACGACCTAAGCAACAAAAATGCCAAAAACTCTCACAATTTGCAACCTATCGAGCACGAACGCTAGGGGATTATGCCTATCGGCAACCCGGTCCTATTGGCTCCTCGATAAATGTAACGACCCGTAAATTTCGTTAATTAAATTTGTCATATTTGTAAGATTTGGAATTAAATTATAAAGTAATATAATTGTTATAATTGGTAACAAAGAAAATGTTAATAATTAACCTATGAAATATTTCATTGGTTGTAATAGACTTAATTATAAAAATTGAATTTAATAAATCCTGTTTATTTGGAACCTTGTTTATTGATATGCAAAAGTATAATAAATGAGTTATTACCAAAGATTGAAATTTTAAATAGAATTCTAATAAATGAATAGTGGAAAGGATTATACAGGTGTATAATTTAATACGAGAAAGGAAAGTATTTAATTGATTTTGTAACAAAAAAAACATTGTAACGGTAATTGGAATAAATTAAGGAATATGTTAGTATAAGTTAATTATTAATAACTTGAAAGGAAATCCAACCAATTCAAGTTAAAAGCTACACTTGGTTATAAATATAATATAAGAGAACTAATAAATATTGAATAAATTTTGGAATAGTTTGTAATAAATGTTAATTGAGTAAAACCAGTGTTATGTAAGTAATTACAATATTTGGGGTGTAAATAATGAACCTCTAAAAGTGTAACTAAGAGTTAATGACAATATATATTGTACGTTACTTATTTTATTTGGTTGTCAAGTTAATTTGTAATCAATTTCAATTAATTCACTAAATTATGGCATTTAATGTGAAATAGATGATAATTCCATTCATACCTGAAGCAGTTATTACAAGTTGCATGTTGAAATGGTTGATTGAATTGGAATTTTAAATTTAATTTAAAATAATATATATATATATATATATATATATAGGTTTACAATAACGGAAATTTAGGAAATATGGTTAGAACAAGTCGATAAGTAATAACTAAAATAAGGGAATAGTATCAATGTAAATAAAGTTGAAACAAATTGGATATAGAGAAATAAATGTAAACATTTAATATACTAATTAATGTTGGTTTGATAATAACGTTACTTGGTGATTCATTATAGAGTAACAGAAGTGTGAACGTAAAGCAATAAAAGCGTAGATTTATGTTAAGTAATAATTTATGGATTTGGGGAATAAGTTGAAATTTTGATAATTAAGAAATTAATACGAAAAAGTATGTAAAGTAAGTTATAGAATGTAGAATAAGTTATAGAATGTAAAGTATTTAATGACCGTAATTTATGTGTTCAATATATAGAAATACACATTTAAAAAACATAATATTCCTTCAAATTTAAAATGTAAATAGGTGTAGGTAATGAAATAAAATTTGCACGGAAGATGAAATTGAGTACATCAATGGAATGAAGTGTGAGACAAGTGTTAATTGTGGTATAGAGTTATAATAGACTCAATTTAAGGGTTGGAGTTAAATGTAATCCGTTTAATTGGAAACTTATTAAAATAAATTGGATTCAATTTATAATAAAGGTGTTATTTTAAGAAACTAAAATAAATTCTATAATGGATGAATTAAGCCACTTTAAATTGAAATGGAATTGGGTTTAAAGAATTATAAATTTATAAGTAAATCAAGATGAGAAACTATTATTATAGTAAGAAATATATAATTATTGTTTGTATCCAATAATGTATTAATATGTTTAAATTACCATTAGATAGGAAATAATTGGTATACTTCTCATTACATTCATTTAGTCCATTTTAAAACTTAATCAAATGAAATTAATGTAATTGAAAATTTCCAATTAATAGGAGAGAGAATACTAATTGTAAATTAATAAGTGTAAATAAAAGCAGCATATGTTTTATGAAAATGTAGGGAAAGTTTGATTTAATAAAAAGAAAATTTACACCAAATAAGATGAATGTTTCATTTGTAAATGTAGGTTTAATTTCATTAAAATAAAGAATAGAGAGATTGATTTTAAAGAAAGAAATATATGTTTATTTGAACTGTGTTTTAGCTTACAGACTGATTTCAAGGATAGGAAAATAATCTATTTATTACTCTTGTGTATAAACAATAAATTTATAAGCGTGTTTAAATAAACAATTGTTCTATTTTTTTATCCATTCTAGTTTTCTGTTTTAAAATTTAACTTTGTAAGTAACTGCAATTAATGTAATTCAAATATTTCAATTAAAAGGAAAGGAAACGTTGATTGCAATTAATGGATTTAATAAAAGAAATGCACGTTTTGTGTTAAACAAAAAGGGGTTTAATGGAAATAAAAGATCATTTTGAGAAAACAAAATTGAACGTTTTCATTTTTAAGGCAAGCATAAATATTTTATTATGCGTAGATAAAACCCTAAATGTATACAAATTTGAATATTATTTGAGTTAATGAAGTTAATTTGGATATGTTACAAAAAAATTAAATTTCAAAAGGTTTTGCGAGGTACGTGGTCCCTTCATTTTTTTATTATTAATTGTTGCATGAACGTTTTAAAATAATTACCTTATTATTAATAGTTGATCCTTTTTTTCTTTTCTCCTTCTGTTTAATACCTGAGCCTAGACTCTTAGATTGTATTTATTTCTTGCCACCTAATTTTCACGTATATAAATTTTACTTTCGTTTGCAAACTTTTCCATTCCTACGTACATTTCCTTATGCATTATTAATGCCTGAAGCTTTAAAAATAAAAAGTGACATTTATTTTGTCCCTCCACATTCATTTCCTAATTATAAATAATCTACATCTTATTTCTTCTTTTACATTTTGTTTCTCCTAACAACTCATATTCGAAAGCTCTTATTCTTGCAAATCCAAAAGCATTCTTTTACAAAAATGATTCTTTTTCATTTTTCGTACACTTCTTGTCCTCATCTTAGTTGTTCTTCAATCTTTTCCTGATGCCTCATCTTGAGAAAACGTAAGTATTAAAATTTGTTTATTTATATTTTTGTAATGCATGCTAATTTTTATTTTAATAACACTTCTTGTAACATGAATACCTTTTGCATGTAAACTTTGATTCACGCGCGATTTCTTCTGTTGGATTCAAATTTATATTCCGGACAACATGAAATTGATTTAGTTCAATTTGGAGATTGTTGATTTTTGTGCTTTTGTTTGGATTTTTATGGGCTAAAATCAAAGGTGAGTGTTTTATCCCACTCATAACTTCTAAGATTTCTTATGTTTGTTAAATTGATTTAAGATATGAGTAGAAATTTATTTACGACTGTTTGGCATGTTTTATTCATCATCTCAGTTGCATCGCATTTTTTTAATCTAACTACTAACTAATTTTATTATTGCATATAAATTTGATAGTTAAAATTTGTTTATTTGCATATAAATTGCTAGTTAAACAGTTATTAAATTTATTATTGAATATAAACTGTTAGTTAATACCTGTTATTTAGTACCTGTGATATTTTATATGCTCTATATTGATGTTTGTTTAAATTGGATGATGGTTTGTAATAAATGGTTGATGATTGATATTTGGATGAATGAATGTTTATTTATATTAACTGCAAGTTGTTATGCATTTCATTTCATTTGGGATTGCGGTTTGAAATGATATACAACCGCATTTTATTATTAAATTGCGGATTGAAATGATAAATATCCGTATCACTTGACCGTAGGATAGAAAATTATATACAGGCACCGCGGTGTGTGTGTGTATATATATATATAATTATTTTAGCAAGGATTTATGGTTTTGGATAGGATACGGCTTAATAAAAATTAATTTTTGATCTTATATAAAATCTCATTTTATATACATCTATAGTTAAATTATTGAATTTAAGCCGTGTATAAATTTGTTAAATGAAATAAATAAGATGAATATTGGAGTTTGATTATTTTATATTATATGGTTAAGTACATGTTAAGATATTGAGAATATATAGAGTTTTAAATGATTTAAACCAATTAATATTGGGAGTTAAATTGAAAATTTTATTTGGAATCGAGCTTAACTAAGAATTTAACTTCATAAGTTGATGTAGAATTTATTAACTTGGGATTTTTTTTAAAAAAGGGTATGATATTTATTACTGAATTTTATTTCAAGATGAATTAAATGGATATTTCTAGTATAAATAAGTTGAAGGAATTTTTTTAAATAAAAGTAATTTGAGTTTTACTTAAATGATTATGGGTTTATTATGCAAATATTTCAAACTAAATAATAGGACTTTAAATTGTTGAGTAGAAATTTCCAACCTTATTTCCAATTGTTTAATATTCAAAGTTTGAAATATATTGAAACTGAAGTGGTTATTGAAACTTAAAGCGATTTTGAAGTTTATGGATTTTGACTTAATTTTAAATGAAATAAATTGTAAGTCGTGGAAATTATTTTATTTTATAAAGAAATTTTAATTGCAAACTATTTTATTCTATATACCGTTTGAATATCCAAACCATCCAGATTTTGAAAGTTATGGTTTTAAAGCTACAAATTTCGTAGTTTTATGTTTGAAAGTTATAATTCAAATGTTTGGTTTTCAATTATTATAAATTTTAAAGTAATATGATTTTGGAAAGAAATATATTTGAAATAAAATGATATTATATTAATTTGGGGTTTATAAAAATAATATCAAATGAGTTTGTTTTGTAATGGAAAGGATATCGTATTTATACGGTTTTGAAATAGATATTTTATTCTGGTTTTGAAAGTAAAATTATTTTTAAATGACCGCGGTGTTATTATAACGTTTGGTTGTTAAAGAGACCGGGAACGGAAGTTGTCATACTCTCTGCCAACTCCGAAAACCACTTTAACAACCGTGTACGCGGTGGAGATTCCAGAATGAAGTAGGTTGGTGGCGGCGTTTCCTGTAAGGTAAATACGTGCACCCAACTCCCGTGAGTTGGCATAAGGTGGTTAAAACAGGAGCGATTGACGGGTTAATAAGGTTGCACCTTTGATCGGACACTTCCGTTCGATACTATACTCTGACTTTGGATTGATTCGGTGGCCACCTTCACTTTTGATTTCTTTGATTTGGGGGAGTTTGTTTGAGGTGGGCGGTAGCTGCGCGCTACGCGTTACCACCGACCCGGAAGCGTAATTGGTATATCTACCCTGGCATTGCCTAGTTGTGCCGTGTCACCTACCCTATCGCGCCTTGTACGAGTTTGGATTTCTCCCGTAGCCCGTGTGGTATCCTCTGGTGGCTTCCCGATCAGGAGGGACTATGATATTGGATGGACTACTAGGACTATTATTGTGTTAAGTGGGAGATGGGGCAACTCCTTAACTCTATTTAAAAGTAAGTTTATTTTACAATTAGACACTATTATAATAGCGAAATATACTACATAGTAAATAGTTTAACGGATCCTTAAGAGATGTGAATCCCGATCATCTTTTAAGTTACTGCACTCATATTTATTTCTTTTAATTTAACTTACATAAGATCTTTTAGTTCTGACTCGAGTGTTTTGTCTTTTCAATTCGCTCAGGTCAATCCGAGCGTTTCAGGATTTGAAGACTTTATTTTTGGAGGACGGGGACGAAGATTTCATTATTATTATTAAATTATATTGTTCCACTACACTCATATTGTTCCACTGCATTGTTATTGGTATATGTAACTCTGATATGTATTATATAAATATAATCAATGTTTTTTTTGTAAACAGATTTATGAACCGTATATTTATTATTATATTTTATCCTTCCGCTGTGAGATTCTGTTTAGTTTTTTTTTCTCTTCTATGTTTTTCTTATTTACCCCATATCAATCCGCCCTCCCGTATGGTTTGAATTGGCATGGTGTCGATTTAAAGCGTGCGAAAAGGCGGGTTGTTACAACGTGGTATCAGAGCTTTGGTTTAGCGATATACCTTAGCTTGTGGGGTTTGACTCTTTATTAATAGGGTAGTAATACCCTATGGGAGTCGCTGAGAGTATGTATATATGAGAGAGTGTATTTGTTAGTGTTATAAAAATGTTTTAATATTATGTTAATCTGTTCCGTTTTGTATTTATAAATTCTGGTTGGTGCATGGGACGCTGTGACATCAATAGGGATTTTTAAACACTTAATAGGACAGACTGACATAATATTTGTTTTATATAGGTGAATGAAATAATTTTGCCTATTATATTTTCTATATATAAAATAATTTTTTTCAAATGATATCTATATTTGGCTGAAATAGATTGGTTGTTAGGTAATAAAGTGTATAAATAATAATAGAAATAAGATTGATAAATAAAATAAATGAAATTTGGAAATTTAGAAGTTAAGTTCTGGGGTTTTGAAATTTCTTTCGAATAAATTTTGGAATATAATAATATTGTTTATAAGTATTTTCTAACATAAATATTTCAATATAATTCGGAAGAATTGTTTTAAAGAAGATTTTGAAAAATAAGTTTTGTACTTTCTTCTCTGTCTTTGGAAAATAATTTCGGTGATGACAGCTGCATCATCGACTTTCATTTTCGAGTTTCGAAGGAGAAGACCACTGTAGTAGTTTTATTGCAGATTCATTTTTGATAAAAAAATATATAAATTTTTTGAGTTGTTTTAAATATAAAGGGATATATATAGGTTATAAGTATATATTTATCTATTATTTAAAATGTTTTAAAATTAAACCCGGTATTTGGTTCTTAAGTTTCAGTTAATTAATAGTTCAATTAATGTAATAAATTGAATTATGACTAATTAACAATTGGAACTTTTAATTAAAGTAAAAATTTAATATAATAGAAATGTAAGCATTAAATAAATGAATGGAATTAGAGGTAATTTGAAATTTGTAAAACAAAGATGTAATTGTTGAACCGTTAATAAATTAAAAGAATTGAGAAGAAAAAAAACTTGTATAACTTTCGATTACATTCTTGAAGGCATACATATAACTTACCAAAAGATATAAAAGTTGAAAATGTTAATAAGAAAATGTAATAGATATTATACAAGTAATTAACTTGAGGTGATATAAATAATTAATGGAATTCTTTAATAAATAAGAATTGATGTGTACTTGTATAAACTTAAGTATAATTGAATGCTACTAATTAACTATCATGGAAAGTAGGTATTGTAAGTAAGTAATTATAAACTTAAGCGAATAGGTGAAGAATTCTGAATAAAAATAAGAATAAAAGATGAATGCTGGAAAAGAGAAATTTTGACTATGAACTTAGGTTAATAAATTTACCTACTAAGAAGTTCGGTTAAATATGAATAAAATAAATAAATGAATAAAAAGAAAGAAAGAAAAAATAATCAAAAAACAAATGTATGAAATGAAATAAATAATAAATAAATTTGATTTGTTGTTGGTATTGTTGTTGTTTAGTTGATGGTTGTTGGGCAAGGATACTTTAAAAATTGGATTTGGGTGAATGAATAATCTATTTAGTTTTATTTAAGACTGTTGAGTAAATGATGCGCTAGTAGTTTATTCTTCATTTCGTGCAATTTAAAAGTTTTGAACCCAAACAACTATTTGTTTGCTTGATTGAATGGTTGTTTTGTATTTGTTGTGTATGCTGTTTGTTGAAATTGATGATTGTTGTATTGATTTGTTGTTAGTGATTGAAACCACTTAAATATTTCACTTTGTATAAATTGTTAACCCTTTGAATTTTATAAGTGAAATGCAGGTTATGGAAGCAATTGCTACTGCTTTTGGTTCCATAAAATAAACGTAAAATGCCCGACAATTAGGTACGTTTTCGGATTTCGGTTTATAGCGCTATTTTATATATTTTCCCGTGTTGGGTTATAATATTTTGGGTATTATATGTGATATTTTGTTATATTTAATATTTTATTTTCTCCCGAGCCTCTCCGTACAAAAGAGACTCTGCCAAAATTTTCCGTAAATTTTGGACTTAGAAAAATTTGAAAATGTTTTACAAACTTTAATAATTTATGTATAAAAGATTTAAATGGGTATAAATTGGTATATTTTATTTTAAATTATTTTATTTTGTAAACTTATTTGTTTATAAATTTAATATTTAAAAAAGATATATTGATCTCTCGTTTCTTCTTTTCCCTTCTTTTCATTTTCGGGGACGAAAAGTTTTGAGTGGGGGAGATTGTAACAACCCGTAAATTTAGTTAATTAAATTTGTCATATTTGTAAGATTTTGGAATTAAATTATAAAGAAATATAATTGTTATAATTGGTAATGAAGGAAATGTTAATAATTAACCTATGAAATATTTCATTAGTTGTAATAGACTTAATTATAAAAATTGAATTTAATAAATCCTATTTATTTGGAACCTTGTTTATTGATATGCAAAAGTATAATAAATGAGTTACTACCAGAGATTGAAATTTTAAATAGAATTCTAATAAATGAATAGTGGAACGGATTATACAGGTGTATAATTTAATACGAGAAAGGAAAGTATTTAATTGATTTTGTAATAATAAAAAATTGTAACGGTAATTGGAATAAATTAAGGAATATGTTAGTATAAGTTAATTATTGATAACTTGAAAGGAAATCCAACCAATTCAAGTTAAAAGCTACACTTGGTTATAAATATAATATAAGAGAACTAATAAACATTGAATAAATTTTGGAATAGTTTGTAATAAATGTTAATCGAGTAAAACCAGTGTTATGTAAGTAATTACAATATTTGGGGTGTAAATAATGAACCTCTAAAAGTGTAATTAAGAGTTAATGATAATATTTATTGTACATTACTTATTTTATTTGGTTGTCAAGTTAATTTGTAATCAATTTCAATTAATTCACTAAATTATGGCAATTAATGTGAAATAAATGACAATTCCATTCATACCTGTAAGCAGTTATTACAAGTTGCATGTTGAAATGGTTGATTGAATTGGAATTTTAAATTTAATTTTAAATAATATATATAGGTTTACAATAATGAAAATTAAGGAAATAAGGTTAGAACAAGTTGATAAGTAATAACCAAAATAAGGGAATAGTATCAATGTAAATAAAGTTGAAACAAATTGGATATAGAGAAATAAATGTAAGCATTTAATATACTAATTAATGTTGGTTTGATAATAACGTTACTTGGTGATTAATTATAGAGTAACGGAAGTGTGAACGTAAAGTAATAAAAGCGTAGATTTATGTTAAGTAATAGTTTGTGGATTTGGGGAACAAGTTGAAATTTTGATAATTAAGAAATTAATACGAAAAAGTATGTAAAGTAAGTTATAGAATGTAGAGTAAGTTATAGAATGTAAAGTATTTAATGACCGTAATTTATGTGTTCAATATATAGAAATACACATTTAAAAAGCATAATATTCCTTCAAATTTAAAATGTAAATAGGTGTATACTTAGGTAATGAAATAAAATTTGCATGGAAGATGAAATTGAGTATATCAATGGAATGAAATGTGAGACAAGTGTTAATTGTGGTATAGAGTTATAATAGACTCAATTTAAGAGTTGGAATTAAATCTAATCCGTTTGATTGGAAACTTATTAAAATAAATTGGATTCAATTTATAATAAAGGTGTTATTTTAAGAAACTGAAATAAATTCTATAATGGATGAATTAAGCTACTTTAATTTGAAATGGAATTGGGTTTAAAGAATTATAAATTTATAAGTAAATTAAGATGAGAAACTATTATTATAGTAAGAAATATATAATTACTGTTTGTATCCAATAATGTATTAGTATGTTTAAAATACTATTAGATAGGAAATAATTGGTATACTTCTCATTACATTCATTTAGTCCATTTTGAAACATAATCAACTGAAATTAATGTAATTGAAAATTTCCAATTAATAGGAGAGAGAACACTAATTGTAAATTAATAAGTGTAAATAAAAGCAGCATATGTTTTATGAAAATATAGGGAAAGTTTGATTTAATAAAAAGAAAGTTTGATTTAATAAAAAGAAAGTTTACACCAAATAAAATGAATGTTTCATTTGTAAATGTAGGTTTAATTTCATTAAAATAAAGAATAGAAAGATTGATTTTAAAGAAAGAAATATATGTTTATTTGAACTGTGTTTTAGCTTACAGACTGATTTCAAGAATAGGAAAATAATCTATTTATTACTCTTGTGTATAAACAATAAATTTATAAACGTGTTTAAATAAACAATTGTTCTATTTTTTTTATCCATTCTAGTTGTCTGTTTTAAAATTTAACTTTGTAAGTAACTGCAATTAATGTAATTCAAATATTTCAATTAAAAGGAAAGGAAACGTTGATTGCAATTAACAGATTTAATAAAAGAAACGCACGTTTTGTGTTAAACAAAAAGTGTGTTTTAATGGAAATAAAAGATCGTTTTAAGAAAACAAAATTGAACGTTTTCATTTTTGAGATAAGTATAAATATTTTATTACACGTAGATAAAAACCTAAATGCATACAAATTTGAATATTATTTGAGTTAATGAAGTTAATTTGGTTACGTTACAAAAAAATTAAATTTCAAAAGGTTGTGCGAGGTACATGGTCCCTTCATTTTTTTAATTATTAATTGTTGCATGTATGTTTTAAAATAGTTACCTTATTATTAATAGTTGATCCGTTTTTTCTTTTCTCCTTCTGTTTAATACCTGAGCCTAAACTCTTAGATTGTATTTATTTCTTGCCACCTCATTTTCACGTATACAAAATTTTACTTTCGTTTGCGAACTTTTCCATTCCTATGTACATTTCCTTATGCATTATTAATGCCTGAAGCTTTAAAAATAAAACGTGACATATATTTTGTCCCTCCACATTCATTTCCAAATCATAAATAATCTACATCTTATTTCTTCTTTTACATTTTGTTTCTTCTAACACCTCATATTCAAAAGCTCTTATTCTTGCAAATCCAAAAGCATTCTTTTACAAAAATGATTCTTTTTCATTTTTCGTACACTTCTTGTCCTCATCTTAGTTGTTCTTCAATCTTTTCCTGAAGCCTCATCTTGAGAAAACGTAAGTATTAAAATTTGTTTGTTTATATTTTTCTAATGCGTAATAATTTTTATTTTAATAACACTTCTTGTAACATGAATACCTTTTGCATATAAACTTTGATTCACGCGCGATTTCTTCTATTGGATTCAAATTTATATTCTGGACAACATGAAATTGTTTTAGTTGAATTTAGAGATTGTTGAGTTTTATGCTTCTGCTTGGATTTTTATGGGCTAAAATCAAAGGTGAGTGTTTTATCCCACTCATAACTTCTAAGATTTCTTATGTTTGTTAAATTGATTTAAGATATGAGTAGAAATTTATTTACGACCGTTTGTCATGTTTTATTCATCACCTCAGTTACATCGCATTTTTTTAATCTAACTGTTAATTAATTTTATTATTGCATATAAATTTGACAGTTAAAATGTAACGACCCGGAATTTTGACAGCATATTTTAATAAATATTTAATCTAACTTAAATTAAATATAAGCTTGTCAATGTTTAAATTGATGAGATCTTGGATGTTTAACAGTTATATATGTTTGTAAAAGAAAATTTTGATTTGAAAATTTTAAATAAAATACTTCAAAACCATTTAAAACAAAATCTGCCTTATTCAATAAAATCAAATCAAAGATTAAATATTTTTGTTATTTGATAAAATACATATGAATATAGTTTTAGTTTTTAAAATGATAAAGTTAAAACATAAACATAAGTAT
Organism: Allium cepa; assembly: GCA_030765085.1. Lineage (NCBI taxonomy): Eukaryota > Viridiplantae > Streptophyta > Magnoliopsida > Asparagales > Amaryllidaceae > Allium > Allium cepa. Next base: position 863,029,007 of record CM060943.1, on the reverse strand, counting down.
ACACCATAATTATAAATAGAAAATAGAACTAACAATATAAATATAAGTTATAACTAGGAATGTAAAAATTTACATTTGAAATATTATGAATCAAATGCTTGGAAGTCTAAAGTGAAAATAAATCACAATCAATTAAGTCTAAAGAATAACATGCAAACTCCAATTGTACAACATAGAACTTTCTAAATATCATGTAATCAGGTTATATGCATAAGTTAAAGGGGTAACTTATAACATATTTCTGTACTAAACTTATATGTGTTGTTATACAGTTTGTAGAAATAAGGAAACAAGTTTTACTTAATATAATAAAACTTAACTAAACCTAAAAGACAAACCTGGAAAACAATATCTTGTACAAATATAATAAAAACAAAGTCTGTATCTTGCAAAGCATGCCTAGCCGAAAAAAAACATAAATATCTTTGTACAAAATTTGCAACAGACAGTAAACATTTATTTCTTGCTATCATAATTAAAAACATAAACATTAAATAGCATAACTTCTAGTTTAAGTATAGTACACAGCCGAAATTCTCCTATATCATTTCTTTCTGCATTGTGTTATCTTAACCAATTAAAAGAGTAAATGACAATGCAGATGGAACTGGCCAGATACAACTTATTGTTAAGTAGCTTTAACTTATATATATACACCTATATATCATTAGTTCATTCATACAAACTTTAACTTAAAAACAAACCTGAGAAAACATTGTATGCTTTGCAAATATATGTTAATTTAAAACAGAAAATCAAACAAAGAAAAAGGAAACAGAAGACAGGAAACAAGGAGAGTTTCAGGGAAATTTCAACTGCAAGTTTTTCAACACCTCATTTCTGTTCAATTGCTTTTAGGTGAGTAAACTTATTTTTTCCCAATCTAAAAATTTGTGTATTTATCTTGCAAAGATCTGTGCCTTGATACCTGCTAAGCTATTTAAACTTGAGAACTTCCTGTTAACTGTAACATATGAAGTGTTCTACAGGAATTTTGAAATTTGAACAAGTTAAGCCAAGAAATTTATAATACTTATGCATATCACTGTTAGAACTTGGTATTGAGCTAATTCAAGTTTGTTTAACTTAAACAAAAGCCTGTAAAAATGTTGTAAAGTTTAAACAGTATGTTGTAAATACTGTATTCAACTTACAGGTAAAAAGAAATCAAGAACCAAAATTCAAATGTTTAAATTTGTGAATTCAGCAGTATATTTAGATTGCATACACCTAATTATGATTTTTAACCTAAGAGTTATGATTTTTAAACAAAGGTTTTAAGAGCAGTTCAAAATAGAACTAAAATGTGATTTTTGCAAATTCTGGAAGATCGAGTTAATTTTAATTCCTGTAAATTGATAGGGAGTAAGCTTGTTATCTATGTGAATCCAGAAAAATATCAAACAAATTTTCGAATTCATAAATTTTGAGTTTGAATCAAAAGTAGGGTTTATTGCCTATTTTTTTCAATGCTCTGTAAAATAATGATTTCGACATCATCATGAAACCGAGTGGGTTGCGATTTGTGGTGGAGTTAGAGGAGGTTATGAGCGACGTACTGGTGGAGTTTCATCGCCTACGGTGATGGGTGGTGGCCGCACGAATGGTTTTGACAGTGGGGGTTTGTTGTCAGGTTTGAGCATTCAGGGCAAATTTTTGTTCCGGCCTGTAAATTGAAAACTGGGATTCGATTGTGATACTAGGATGTTTTGTGGTTTGTGGGGACGGTAGCGAGTCGCCGCAGGGGAGGCGAGCCACCGTGCACGTGCACGGTGGCGAAGAGGTACCTGGCATGGTTATCTGGGCGGTCGCGTGCGAGTACTCGAGAAATTCGAGTGTTGCTTTGATCGAGTCTTCGGGTCATTCTCGTGTGAATGCTTCAGCTGTTTTATAACTTAAATAAAAAAATAAATAAATAAGAAGAAGGTAGAAACTGGGAAGAAGAAAGAAGGAGATGGGAGAGAGAAGGAAGAAACAGGGGAGATGCACGGGTGGTCTCGAGACTGTCTCGAGTAAGGTAGGGGTATGTCTCGGGTTCCATTCCATTTGAACGTGCCTGTTCTGTTTAGTATTTTTATAACCTAATAACTATATCAAGTTAGAAATTAGTTAGTTAGGTTAATATCTAATTAAAGGTTAGTCTGTAAAGGTAGGCGATTAAATAAGTAGTTAGAATGTTGATTAAATTTATACTTGAATTTTTAATTGGTAACTTTAAGTTGATTTTGAAATAAAAATTTAATCATATGTTAAATCAATGTAAATCTTAAGAATGTAAGCTTATCACTAAAAAGTTAATTAGTAAATGAAAGTTAACTTACGTGATTAATTAAAGATATTACACTTTAATGAAATTGATAATAAATTATTAAAGTAATTAGTGGTAATTAAATAAGTAAGTTATTAATTGATAATTAAGAATAAACTAATTAACTAAGTAATTAAGTAACAGTTAATGAATAGAAGTTAATTAATTTAAATAATTAATTCAAGATTCGATAATTAATAAATTCAAAAATTAATGATTAAATGAGTAATTAATTGATCGTTAATAAGCTAATCAATTATTCATTAATTAAATAAAATAAAATAGTTTATTCTTAAGCAATCAATTAAGTAAAGTAAAACCAAACTGTTTGGTATGCATTGATGATTCTGTTTGATTGACTTTAATATCTGTTTCATGATATTTCTGTGATATGTTGTGATATATTATGGATATCTGTAATAACTGTATATGATTTATCTGATATATCTGTTATGTTACTTCTGATATTTAATTGAACTATTAAGTTAAATAGACAACTTGGCCCTTAAAATGGCGTTTGGATCTGATGAGACCGGGATTGGAAGAATCAACTTTTGATTCTCCGAAAACCACATCGATTCAAATTAAACGATATGTCGTAACTTATCAAATGGAGATCGAGATGGTGTTTCAGAATGCAGGGGTTATCGTCGTTAACTCTAAGGGTGATTCCAAAATGAGTGTAACGAGATAATGCCTTCGGTTTCGTTCGAACCCGGAACAAACTTGTATGGATTGAATGCTTGTAGCACATCGTCAGGCGGACGATGAGCATTCTAAGAATAATGTTCACTAAAGGTAATCGTAACCTCAAGCCTCATCAACCGGGAATGGCTAAAACAGGGGAGATGCAGCAAGGTTAGGTGGGTCATGCCCAAGCAGGACAAGATTTTCCCCTGTCTAGATGTCCCTTTTCATTTCAGCTTTGTGAGCAGTTGTTGGCCATAACTGCGGGGTTATCTTGTTCGGGACTGTTCAGTAAGGAATGGTTCTGGCCTTGTGTTGTAGGGGGTCGGGAGTGATCCTCGGTACGGTGATCTAGGCCCCGTACTGTGACGGGCGGTACCCCAGTAGCCCTGCCATTGTTGGAACCCATTTACCCTACGAGACCCTACGGTTTTGATTTGTATTACCCACTTTCGTGGCTAGTAGCTGGAATTTAATGAATGTAACAATTTCGGCTATTTTCTATTTACTTGAAAACCCTAGACAATATTATAATATCACAGAATTTCCTATAAAATGTTTTGGTTAGCGTAAGGTAAAAACTTACCCGTATTTATTTGTGGAGAGTCCTACGTGATACCTTTATTTTCAAATGATTTTCAAAGTTAAGCAATTTTAACCTGTTTACTCATACTAGACCCATGTCTGACCCGGAGTTTGTATTTTGTTTTCATAAACTCTTGGGTACTCAAATTTTTACGAGTAGCCAAGTGATAGGTATTGGAAGTGTTGATTTCTAGAGAAGCTATTTTGGGGAGAAGACCAGACGTATGTATATATATGTAGTTCCGCTGTGTAGTTAGTGATGCTGTATTTTGGATGTATGTATGGACATATATGTATATGACAGTCCTGTTATGTGATATTGTATGACTCTGATGTATGTATAACTATGTAATAGTTATGTGATGTATTATATTTTGTTCCATTCCGCTGTGAGATTCCGATGTTGTTGTTCTTTCTTTCTATTCTTTTCTATTTCTATCCCTTTCTTTCTTAATGATGAAACGTCTTTCTGGGTCGAGAAAGGCGGGTCGTCACATAAAATTTATTTATTTGCATATAAACTGCTAGTTAAACAGTTATTAAATTTATTATTGAATATAAACTGTTAGTTAATACCTGTTATATTTTATATGCTCTATATTGATGTTTGTTTAAATTGGTGATGATTTGTAATAAATGGTTGATGATTGATATTTGGATGAATGGATGTTTATTTATATTAATTGCAAGTTGTTATGCATTTCATTTCATTTCATTCGGGATTGCGGTTTGAAATCATATACAACCGCATTTTATTATTAAATTGCGGATTGAAATGATAAATATCCGTATCACTTGACCATAGGATAGAAAATTATATACAGGCACCGCGGTATATATATATAAAATTATTTTTGAAAGGATTTATGGTTTTGGATAGGATACGGTTTAATAAATATTAATTTTTGATCTTGTATAAAATCTTATTTTATATACATCTATAGTTAAATTACTGAATTTAAGCCGTGTATAAATTTGTTAAATAAAATAAATAAGATGAATATTGGAGTTTGATTATTTTATATTATATGGTTAGGTACATGTTAAGATATTGAGAATATATAGAGTTTTAAATGATTTAAACCAATTAATATTGGGAGTTAAATTGAAAATTTTATTTGGAATCGAGCTTAATTAAGAATTTAACTTCATAAGTTGATGTAGAATTTATTAACTTGGGATTTTAAAAAAAAAGAGTATGATATTTATAACTGAATTTTATTTCAAGATGAATTAAATGGATATTTCTAGTATAAATAAATTGAAGGAATTTTTTATAGATAAAAGTAATTTGAGTTTTACTTAAATGATTATGGGTTTAATATGCAAATATTTCAAACTAAATAATAGGACTTTAAATTGTTGAATAGAAATTTCCAACCTTATTTCCAATTGTTTAATATTCAAAGTTTGAAATATATTGAAACTGAAGTGGTTATTGAAACTTAAAGCGATTTTGAAATTTATGGATTTTGACTTAATTTTAAATGAAATAAATTTTAAGTCGCAGAAATTATTTTATTTTATAAAGAAATTTTAATTGCAAACTATTTTATTCTATATACCGTTTGAATATCCAAACCATCCAAGTTTTGAAAGTTATGGTTTTAAAGCTACAAATTTCGTAGTTTTATGTTTGAAAGTTATAATTCAAATGTTTGGTTTTCAATTATTATAAATTTTAAAGTAATATGATTTTGGAAAGAAATATATTTGAAATAAAATGATATTATATTAATTTGGGGTTTATAAAAATAATATCAAATGAGTTTGTTTTTGCAATGAAAGGATATCGTATTTATACGGTTTTGAAATAGATATTTTATTCTGGTTTTGAAAGTAAAATTATTTTTAAATGACCGCGGTGTGATAATAACGTTTGGTTGTTAAAGAGACCGGGAACGGAAGTTGTCATACTCTCTGCCAACTCCGAAAACCACTTTAACAACCATGTACGCGATGGAGATTCCAGAATGAAGTAAGTTGGTGGCGGCGTTTCCTGTTAGGTAAATACGTGGACCCAACTCCCGTAAGTTGGCATAAGGTGGCTAAAACATGAGCGATTGACGGGTTAATAAGGTAGCACCTTTGATCAGACACTTCCCTTCGATACTATACTCTGACTTTGGATTGATTCGGTGGCCACCTTCACTTTTGATTTCTTTGATTTGGGGTAGTTTGTTCGAGGTGGGCGGTAGCTGCGCGCTACGCGTTACCACCGACCCGGAAGCGTAATTGGTATATCTACCCTGGCATTGCCTAGTTGTGCCGTGTCACCTACCCTATCGCGCCTTGTACGAGTTTGAATTTCTCTCGTAGCCCGTGTGGTATCCTCTGGTGGCTTCCCGATCAGTAGGGACTATGATATTGGATGGACTACTGGGAATATTATTGTGTTAAGGGGGAGATTGGGTAACTCCTTAACGCTATTTAAAAGTAAGTTTATTTTACAATTAGACACTATTATAATAGCGAAATATACTACATAGTAAATAGTTTAACAGATCCTTAAAAGTTGTGAATCCCGATCATCTTTTAAGTTACTGCACTCATATTTATTTCTTTTAATTTAACTTACATAAGATCTTTTAGTTATGACTCGAGTGTTTTGTCTTTTCAATCCGCTCGGGTCATCCCGAGCATTTCAGGATTTGAAGACTTTATTTTTGGAGGACGAGGACGAAGATTTCATTATTATTATTATTAAATTATATTGTTCCACTACACTCATATTGTTCCGCTGCTTTGTTATTGGTTTGTGTGACTCTGATATGTATTATATAAATATAATCAATGTTCTTTATGTAAACAGATTTATGAACTGTATATTTATTATTATATTTTATCCTTCCGCTGTGAGATTCTGTTTAGTTTTTTTTCTCTTCTCTGTTTTTCTTATTTACCCCATATCAATCCGCCCTTCCGTATGGTTTGAATTGGCACGTGTATCGATTTAAAGTGTGCGAAAAGGCGGGATGTTACAATACATCACCAAAAACGTGTTCAAATATCAAAGATTGGATTTTTAAAGATTTGAACCCAAGACACTAAAAATTGGGATTTTCACCAATTCAATCCAAACCTAGAGCAAATGCATATGAAAACGTGTTAGGAATTCATACCCAACAATTAAAGATAGTTATAGACAAAGATGTGAGATAAAAATCTCACCTTTACACGAAATCAATGAAGAAGAAGCTTGGGAACAAAGGAGGAATCAATGGCTTCTCTTTGAATTTGAAGTTAGATGTTGGATTTGCTAATGAACTAGAGCTTGGAGTTTTAATTTCCCATTCCTCCCTCCAATTTTGATGAAGCTTGAGTGTTAGGAAATGAAAGTAAAGTTATGAAGGGAAGGGGGGTTGAGCAAGAGTAAATAGTTTAGGCTAATGGGCTAAACTAAACCCAAAGCACAAAGTGAAAAAGTGGCAAAATTCCACTAACTCCAAACATATCAAAATTTGTACTCAAAAAGATCGCAAATGGCGTTTTGGACCTAATGGAAGTAGTTCCGAGTCCTAATTCGACCGTATGCAAAAAGTAAATTTTTGGACTAAAATCCGACTAACGATAAAATATTAAAATAAAATACTTAAATATTCAATCATAAAATATGCGGGTTGTTACATCAATAGGTTCCAAACTATTTCAATTTCATTCTCATATACATATACGGTCATTCTTTCCGACTTGAATAATTTTAGGATCAATAATTTTTGAATCCACTTCATATTTATATAACTCCATTTAGTATTTTCAAACACCTTCCAAGGATCATTTTTTTTGGGTTATAAATTCAACAAGGGGAGTTTGAATATATAACTAACATATATAATCTCATTAATGCCAAATCAAAAATTTCCAAGTTCAATTTCTCTATAAAGTTATTTGTAACATTTCTTACTTCTTATAAAGTAAATTTCAATTATAATAACTATTCAATCTTTATTCAAATAAATTCCCACATTTATGTTTAAGTAATTATAAATTCAAGTTCAAATCAATATAAAAAGTGATTTACATAAGATTATATTTCTTCAAAAATATTTTTCAACATCGACACTGGTAAGTTAAAATTTACATTCATCCATTCATTTATTTAATTTTGTTCGTTCCACTAATCCGTTTTCGAATATTGTCTATTGGATTTCCACAACCTAATTCTATAATTATTGCATGAGTTATTTCAATTACAATTTAATTTCATCTGGCTCCAACTTCATTTCAATATTCAATTTACTAATCAATTTATCCAATTGGTTAATTTCCATCTTCCAAAACCTGATTTTTTTCCTCGAACATCACTTCATTTGGGTTTTACTTGGGTTCAACTTTATTTTCTAATCCAAATCGTATTTCGATTGCTCATCCAACTTTACTTGGGTTTTACTTGGGTTCGTTCAATCTATTTACCTCGATTTACCATCAATATTTTCATTAATACATTTAGAACGTATTTAGTTGCTAGCCTTTTAAGTCAAATTCAAACTATGACCCAAATCCACATCTATTCCTTTTAATTTATTACAAAGTAAATTTAATTACCTTCGACTTCCTTATTTACTTAGCACAAGTTAAATTTTCCATATCCAAGGTTAGATTTTACAATTAATCCACTAATTTGATAATCTGGTTCATCACTATATTCCAGAATTCAAAAGCCATTTTATTTCAAAAATTGTTTTGAAATAGTTCATACATACTTAAATTCTTTCTCACCCTTTTTATCAAGTATATGGAATTCCTTTTATAATTTAATTTATTAAACTTCCATAAGTTAAATTTTTATTTCATATTGAAATTTCCAATTTTCGGTTATAAGTTCAAAATTTATTTAACTAAGCTTAAGTTAATTTCTAGTTCGTTCAACCCATCTAAACTTACTCCATTTAAAACTTTTACCTTCCAAAAATTCAAGTTCCACACTTCTTTTCTTATTAACAACATTTTCCACTTATAAGTTCAAAAACTTATTTTTCCTTTGGTTCTACTCCTCATTTTAATGCGAATCCCTGAATTCAGACACCCGATATTTAGTTTGAATCACCTTGAAATCATACACAGACACATCCCATTTATATACCAAATCACACTTTTAAATTTAAACCAACCTTGGTTTTTGTCCAAACAAATTCCTTCGGAATTTCCAAAACGCACTAGTTTTCAAAATAAAAATTTCCATATCAAATTTTTTCTAAATAACATTACTTATTATGTCCTTAAAAACTTTGAAGCACATTTCAAATTTTCCGAGACTTAGATTTAAAACTTCCTTGTTTAAATTCATTTTAATTTATAAGTCACATTTATAAATTATACTTATATAATTCCTTTTCCTTAAAACATTTACCTTGTTTTAACATTGTTTATTTTGTAATAAACATTCTTCATTAAGACCCAACAACCAATTTATGATAATAATCAATATTATCAAATACAGAAACCAAACACACCACAATAATTTTCTGAAAAATTATTTCTCTATATATAAAATATATTTAGGGTAAAATTATTTCATTTCAAAACACTTCGAAAAACACTTTCGAAATTTCCGAAATTTAAAATCTGGTTTGGATCTATTTTTAGCTTAACTCATTTGTATAATTCATTCTTATCTAATTTCTATTTGGTTATATATATATATAATATATATATATATATATATATATATATATATATATATGACCACTTAAATTTTATGATCGTATTTGATTATGATAATAACAACCAATTACCTCAACATACTATAAAAATTTCAGAAAAATTATTTCTTTTTATATCAAAATATAATCTTATATAAAAATTATTTTAAAATCATTTATCCTTCTAAAAATTATTATATAAGAAAATAAAAAATACGCTCTCATATATAATACACTCAACTCATTCTAGGGTACTACTGACCATATCCCTAAAGAGTAATCTTCACCAGAGCAAAGGTTCTCGCTGAACCTTCAGTTGCGATACCACATGTAACGACCGGATGACTTTTGTCCCTTGAAAATCGACACTAATACATTCACTATATAGAGTGCCGAGAAATCTTGTGCCGGAAATACCAGATTGCTAGGGTTTAAGAAGAAAAGAGATAGAAGAAGAAACAGAAATAACAACAACACAAAATCTCACAATCGTAGCGGAACAATATATAATATACAATAACAGCTTTTTATACAAAAGAAAAACTGTAACTGTTAATATACATACAAATTATCAGAGTACAATCATCAACATATAAATCTAGACAATTATAATAACTTATCCTCAAATGCTGTATACACAACCTACAACACACAGAGGAATACAATCAAGTACGCGTAATACGTCTCAGCTATCCAGCTCGTCTCCTGAGCCCCAAAGCATCCTAACTTGAATCTGTAACACTCGGTCTGACCCGAGCATTACAAAGCATTACAACAAAGTAACACCTGAGTCAAGTTGGAAACCAGCGTGAGTAAACTGTAACATCCTAAAATTATCAATTAAAATAAATAATATATTTAAACTCTTGGGATTTAATTTGAAAATAAATTGGAAGAAAAAATCTTAAAAACAAATAAAATAAGTGAAACTAATATATAAGTAAATTACAATTTTATTTTGAGTTGAAAATATTGAAATAATGAATGTTTTAAAATGCCATTTAAATTTAAAATCTTATACATATGTATTTTACATATATGAGTTAACTGAATACATATTGAAAATTAATTTAAATTACTTAGTATATGTGTGAATATAACAAATGGGCATAAATGCTTGTATTTCAAGTTTAAAATTGAAATTTAAGTTTATAATAAGTGTTTCAAAAAATAAGTAGCATTTAAAAATTATTAAAATATAATATATGTGATGTAGATATTAGTTAAATTCTTTCAACATTGCACAAGTATATATATACAAATGATTTAGGAATACATTTATTTATAAAAGTGTATATAATATAGAAAATAAAATATATAAAATTTTCTTTTGCCTTGTAAGAATTAAAAAGGCTGAACATATATAACACATGGGAGAATGGAGTAGAATAATGAACAAAATCTAGAGCTTATGATTATTTTTAACAAATGGCACAAGACATCATTTCCTTAATAAAATAATCAAATAAAAATTTTCAGAAAACTCTTCACCTTCCCAATTCAAAATTTTAAACCTCCTAATCTCTGAAGTTCAGTAACCAAAAAGGATTTAGCAATCTTAACTTCAACACTCAAGCAAGAAAAAAAAATCAGAAAAAAGAAGAAGAGAAAACTGCCTATCTTCTTCTTCAATTCAAAAGTAAAATCTGAAGTGTTTTCTTAAGCATCAAACTATAGTGATATATTCATCTCTCTGGTAAGTTTTGTTTTCAACTTTATAGTTTATGAAATTATGATTTTAAAATCAAGTTTTTAACAATCAATTCAAAACAAAATTGCAGATTTGTAAAGGCAGGGAGTTTCTAGGTTTCATAGCAGTGCATAGTTTTTTTTCTGGAAATAATAAAAGGCAAGTGAAACTTTTCTTTTAAAATTTTAATTTGAGGTTATAATCTGTAATGGAGCAAGATTTAATACAATAACGTTCAATCAATTGCAGGAAAAATCAGGTTGAAGGCTAAACTTGGTTTCCGGTTTCAAAACTGCAGAAAAAAGGAGAAGGAAAGCTTCTCTGATTTTTCAAACTGTAAGTAAAATAAGTAAAAAAACTGTTGTTATTAATGATTAAGTAAACAAATACAACAAGGGATTTAATACAATAATGTAACGACCCAAAATTTTCGATCCCGAAAATTCCAGATAGTTAGGAAAAAGAAGAAAGAGATAGAAGAAGAAGAAGATCGAAAACATCAACATCTCACATTCGCAGCGGATAAAATACAATAATAAATAATAACAGTTTACAAAAGAATTCTGTATCTATCAAAATACCTTTATAATACATCGAAGTTACACATATATACAGACACTGGATATACATAATCATCATGTCACAAATATACAACAATATAATACAGCGGAAACACTCCATACGTTCTTGCCATCCAGCTCGCCTATTGAGGTCCAGAACGTCCTTACCTGAAAATCGGTAATACTCGGTCTGACCCGAGCATTACATCAAAGTAACACCCGGGTCAGGTTGGAAACTAGCGTGAGTAAACCCATCTAACATGGAATACAAAACATACAAGTTAAATAAAACCCGGGGTAACTCGTATCGATTTACAAGTTCACAATTTGTTATAGACATCACTTATTTCACACATCAATTTTCAAAGTGCCAAAATTTGGACTAAATAGTCCAATTCCCTTAAATCATTTCTTTCCTAGCCTATTGATTTCACATATCAAATCTATATAGAACCGAAGTGGTTTCGGGTATTAACTAATATCCAATTCTGGTCCCTTCGAATCCAATGTCATCTCTACCCAAGATATTCAAGTGAATACAAATTTACTTTTAAATTCTAGATGTCACTTTACACAGCATTTTATCATAGACAACCGACAATATCACTGTTCAACTCAACATCATATTACAAAAACATTTCATATCACATAGCATCTCGATCACATACCAGGGGTAACAAATAATCCAAGGCATTCAAATATCATTCATAAGCAAGACAAATTAGTGATACCATACGACTAATTTAATTAACTTACAATGAATTAAATTAATTACTTATTACTTAAATCTTGCTTTATTAACATTAATTAATTATATTCAATTTATTAATCATCCCTTAATTATTCATCTTGATTAATCGTCCTGGATTAATCATTCTTCGATTACATTATGTAATTTGCTTTTAGTTAATTACATAAATTAATTATCCTCAAACTCATCACATTAATTACATTTATCTTTAATATATCCTCAAATTAATTATTCTATAATCACTTACATTGATTAATTATCCTATATTCATTAATTAGCTAATCCTTAATTAATTTCCTTAATAAATTAGTCTTTTAATTAATTACACCCAGTAATTAATTCTTAATTACTTCCCTTAAGTAATTAATCTCCAATTACTTTCATCAAGTAATTATCCCATCGGTTAATTATCCTTAATTAATTACCTTAATATTGACTAATTAACCTAAATCAATAATTAACCACAATTATTAATTATTCTGAAACGACCCGACTTTCTCACCACAGAAAGGCGCATCATTTTTAAGAAAGAAAGGGATAGAAAAGAGAAAAGACAGAGAAGAAAGAAACAACATCAGAATCTAAACAGCGGAACAAATAAATTATATTAATCATATAATACATTACATAGTATCATATACATCATAGATACACAGCTAAAACAACAAATACTAGACAGTTATAAACACTTGTCTAGTTATACAACTCAATATACAACATAGACAAATGACTCAGAGAACACACAACGGAATATTATATCTATACGCAGAAGCCTCCTGCTCCATTGCTTCTCCAGAATTCGTCAAGCCAACTTGAATCCTCTGGCTACTCGTAAAAATTTGAGTACCCAAGAGTTAAAGAAAACAGAATAAACTCCGGATCAGACATGGGTCTGGCATGAGTAAACGGTTAAAGTTGCTTAATTTTAAAAACCTTTTGAAAAGAAAGGTATCACGTAAGACTTCCCACACATAAACATGGAAAAGTTTTTACCTTACGCTAACCAAAACATTTGATAGGAAATCCAGTGATATTATAATAGGTCTAGGGTTTTCAAGTAAACTAGAAATAGCCGAAATTGTTACATTTATTAAATTCCAGCTACAAGCCACAAAAGTGGGTAATACAATCAAATCCGATGGCACTTATTTGATTTTGAATTCCATACAATGGCAGGGCTACCAGGGTACCGCCCGTCACAGTACGTGGCCTAGATCACCGTACCGAGGATCACTCCCAATCCCCTGCAACACAAGGCCGGAACCATTCCTTACTGAACAGTTCCGAACTAGACAACCCCGCGGTTGTAGCTAGCAACCGTCCACAAAGCCGAATAAAAAGGGAACTCTAGACAGGGGAAAATCTCGTCCTACTTGGGAACGGACCACTTAACCATGCTGCACCTCCCCTGTTTTAGCCATTCTCGTTTGATGAGGCTTGAGGCTACGATTATCTTTAGTGAACACATCACTTCGAATGCTCATCGTCCACCTGACGATGTTCTGAAAGCATTCAATCCATACAAGTTCATTCTGGGTTCGAACGAAACCAAAGGCATTATCTCGTTACACTCATTTTGGAATCACCGTTAGAGTTAATGACAATAACCCTTGCACTCTAAATCTTCATCTTCACTTGAGATTCACGACCTATCGTAAATTTGGATCGATGTGGTTTTCAGATATACAAATATGGAAACCCGATCCCGGTTTCATCGAAATCCAAAACGTATCTTTTAGGTCCAATTTGTTTAAGGTTAACAATTCAATTCAACTATCTATATACACACAGATAGATAATTCACAATACCACAATAGATTATCATCACAACAGATAATTCATGTTATCATCACAAATAGATAAATTATTCCATCTTCTCATTAATTATATCTTAATTAAGTAATTAATCCTTAATTATTCTCATTAATCATATTAATTAATGAACCTTAATTAATTACTTCCATTAATTAATTAACTATAATTAATTACATTATTGCTTAATTAATTACATTAATTAATCATGCTTAAATTAATAAAATTAACTTTAATAATTATAAACAGTAATTACTTATTCATAATTACTTTTAAGAAACCTTTGATTTATTACGCCAAGTAATAAATCCTTAATTACTTTACCGAGTAATTATCCATTTAAAATTACTTCCCAATAAGTAATTTCACTTATTTCAATTACCTCATGTAATTATTCATCAATTACTTATCTTAAGTAATTACTCTTATCAAAACTCATTAAGTAAGCATACTTAATCATTTATCATGTAGCTATCTTTAATTAATTAACAAATTAATTAACTTAACTTGATCACATTCATCACATTAATCATAATCGAGTAATTCATCCCTTAACTAATCTTTAACCAAACTAGTCATTAATTACAGATTAATTATCCTTCAATTATTATAATAAACCTTAATTACTAATCAATCCTTTAATACAAAGTAACCAATCCCTAATTACTTTTATAATTAATTAATTAACCTTAACTAACTAATTAATTATCTCTTAATCATTAATTAATAAAATTTAATTATTAATTAACAATTTTGATTACAAATTAATTAATCCATAATTATAATTAATCAATCCTTAATTACAATTAATTAACCTTTAATAATAGTTAATTAATTCTTAATTAATTTGCATTATAGATTAATAACCTCTTAATTATTAATCAAGAAAATCCAATTATCACTTAATAAATTTTTATTAAGTATTCCTTAATTACTATTTTAATTAACCCTTAATGACTTAATTAATAAATAATTACAATTTAATTAATCATTAGTCATTAATTAAATCATCATAATTATTAGTTAATTAAATTAATAATTATACTTAATTAATTACTTAATTAACCCTTTTATATTTAATTAATTAAGTTTATTAATACACTTAAACTTCTTAACTATCTTAATAAATCTCAAATTATTTAACCTTAATTATCTTGAGATAAAACTTTATATTAATTATGCTAATTAAGACAATTTACTTTAATTTTTTTAACTTTACTTAATCAAATTATTAATTAAGTTTAAAATACTTGTTCAACATAATAATTTAAAGTTTACAAATCACAACTTCCTTTAAATACTTCAAAAATATTATCAAGTAATGGTTTTAAACCAAGTTTTAAATATAAATCAATATACTTGCTTTTTATAAAATCTTTATAATTCCATTTCTATTAAAGTTTTAAAATACTTTGACTTGATTTAACAAGATTTAAATTAAATAAAGTTCAACTTCATAAAACAATGTTAAAGAAACATTTATTTCATCAAAAAAATAAATTTAAAAACAAGATTCATACACAAAATTCAAAACATATTATCTAAAATTTAAACCTGTTTTAAAAATAAATCCTTTAAATATTTTTGAAAATTTTCTTTGATAAACCTAATTCAGTTGAATTCCAAGTATTACTTGAAACATTCAAAGTTTCATTCTTTCCTGCCATTTCAAAAATTTAGTTTAATTTTAAATTAAAAACATGTAACAAATAAACTGTTAACATTTAAAAACAAACTATGCAGGCTACTTCGAGTTTCAACGCGAGCCAAGCGCTCAAACGCACCATCATCCCTTCGAGCCACAACCTAAACCCAACCATCCAATACTTACTGACACCAAAACATCTCGTGCACCTGCACCAGTGCCGAAACCACCTCTGGCCTTCGATGAGCTCACCGGCACGTCACTTATCATGATGCAACCCAAATCCAAATACTGGAAGTCGCACGAGCCATTTATCAAAATCGAACCACCCAGTTGAAAAACTGGAACAACAGTCAAAGCCACATCCTCCTCGAACTCACAACGTCGATCGTCGGAATTCGTGCCATCATGGTCACACCTCCTCCAGACTTCCACGATCATATTCCCAAAATCCCTTCAAGCTCGATGCATAAATGAAGTTGCAGTAGACCAAATTCCAAATTCGAACAGAACTAGGTTAAGAATCAAATCTACCTCACCGTCGTCACTATGGCCATCATTCCGAGCTGTCACCATTTTTTCCATACTTCTCGATCCTATTCCCAACTCCACCCAAGATTCTGATCACTAAAAACCTCGAGACCACCGGATATTGACCAGAAACTCATTTCCAGTTAATACCCAAATTCTTACTCAATACATTATTAAAAATTGATATTTTCCTTTTAAAATTCATATTTTCCAATGATAATTTAGTTTACGCAATTATTTTATCCAATTTCAACATTTGATTTCAATCATTGATGTTACAATGTTACTGCATTGTTTGTTTCCAGATAAATTTCAAATACCAGAAACTTAGTTCTATTTTTAGTTCTTAGTTTATACTTAAACTAACCTATTTTGTTTGCATCTGAGTCCTAACAGTTGATTAAATAGAAATAGCTTGAAGTTCTGATTATTTCTTAAATTTTGTAGTAAGGAAAAACAGATAAGATTAATGAAATCAATCATGCACAGATTCAAAGCATACAACACATATTGCATATTTATTTACACAGAGAACAGAGGCAAACTTATATAAAATAAAGATCATCACATACTCATATGCAACAGAAAATTTACTACTTAAGTTTTAGTAGCCTTTCTTATATAAAGTGCAGAGGTTTGATGATAAAACTGGAAACTTGCAAAATATTTTGAACTTGAAGCTTTTGAAACAGAAACGCTTCATCCCTTTGATTTGCTTTAAACTGAAATACTTCAGGTTTTCCCCTGACCTGGATTCGCTTGCATGCATATGAAAGATGATGCAGACATGGGAAACGTAGAACTTAGAACTGGATTGAAATTTGAATCAAATTTTTGAAAACATATTGCAGGCTTTTGATCATGAGAATTACTGGTTTGAGCTTTGATTTGAGAAGAATGTTTCAGGTTTTTGTAAGCAGAGATTATGTTTGAGGACTGTTTATAGGCTTCAAATTGATTTCTGGATTGTGCTTGAATTTAAGGAATAGATGATAGGTTTGGGAAAATTTTTACAGGAAAACAAATTTTTGCAGATTTGAACTTGAGGAGATTTCATATTTTTAAACTTGAACAATGGTTTCAGATTTTAGTTTGAGGATTTTCTGATTTTTGAAGAGTAAAGATTGCATTGATAATTCTTGTTTTCTTTTGGGAATGAACATAAAATTTAAAGGAAAAGAAAATGAAGAAAAGATAGTGTTTATATAGGCTAATTTTCAGTTGTATTAAAATTAAAAGAAAATGCAAATAAAATGACACATGTCTCTAGCTTATTTTAATGTTTAACACTTGTTATCAAAGTGATTTATAACTTAACACTTGTCAACATTTATTTATTTTTATCCTAAAAGAATTTTAAAAGCTTTTTAAATTAATTTCCTAATTAACTAATATGTTTTTTCTTAATTTATAAATGCTTTTCTAATTAAATTCCTAATAAAAAATGCATTTATAAATTTATATAAATACAATCTTTTAAAAGAAAAATAAAATAAAACCAATTATAATTTAAGTAAAATTATATGTAATATTGCAAACTCATTTTTTAAAATGCTATTTCAGAAGTCCTTGTATTTATTCTTATTAAATAAATACAAATCCAAATTTCTGTTAATAAATTTCTATAAAAAGAAAAATATAAAGCAAATCTTATTTTTAACTAAAAACATTATCTATATATTTTAAATCCAAACTATATTATTATTTTATTTTAAGATGTATGTATATTCCCTTAAATTCAAATTTATATTCAATTTCAAAGTCAATTTAAAAATCCAAATCGAAAATCAATTTAAATAAATATAAATATCAATTTTTAAATAAGTTCATTATTATTTATAAATAATTTATCCTATTTTAAAAATCAATTTAAATACACAGATATAAATATATTTAAACACATTTATTAACTTTGAAAACAATAAGTCAATTTAGAATTTATTTACACAAACAAAATAATTATTCTTATTTTAAAACCAATCTATAACCGTAATTAAGACATTATATTATTATTACTTGGTTATTTATTTTTGAAAATAACAATTTATCAATTTCAAATAATTTAAATTAAGAGATTATCAATATTTTAAACTCCTTGAAATTCCGGGATATTACATTCCTCCCCCTTAAAAGAATTTCGTCCTCGAAATTTAAAACAAAGATAATCCAAGGTTTTATTTTATTTCAACCAATCCAAATATACATAATAGCCGTACACTATCAATCAAACAAACAATTTCATCCAACTAACCAATTTAAGCAAATAAATAACATTAGCTATCCTGGCATAGATCTGGATAAGCTTCCTAAAATTATCTCGAGTTACCCAGGTAGAATCACATGGATACTCGCTCTACTAAATCCAAACTAGCTATACTGCTAAGCTACCGAGTTCCTACTCAGCTAGATCTATAATCTACACAAGATACCAGACCACAGACAAGTCTGATCAACAACTAAATCCTTCATAGAACTACTGGTCTCAAATCCCATGATGGACCAAACACATACTCCCTCAGAGACACGTGAAATATTTTGAATTCCAGTCTTCCAAACTAGCAATTCAACTCTTCAAACCAAAGCAATGATCTTTACAAAAACTCAGAAGAATCCAATATACCTCGGAGCTCTCCTCATAATCTCACCAAATCTTATTGCTCCCTTTACTAGAGAAAACTTCAACAACATCGAAGCCTCCAACTTCGAATTCCAAATTCTTCTATTTCTTAACCTCAAAACTTTTCGGATGATCTGGGGTGCCTACAGATCCTTCCTGATCAGCTCAACCTTCGCTGATGCTTCTACAAACAAACTGGATCAAAATAACTCAACAAACCGTTCCTCACAAGATCTATTCAAAATCAAAATTAAACTTTACTATCAACAGTAGAAAACAACCTCTCCCATCCGGAAAAGACAGAACGGAATCAGTCGCCAACTTGCCTCAGATCCTGAAAAAATTTCAGTAGAAACTCTATAATCCAAAACATTGCAACCTCCAGTTGCTTCTACTCAAAAACAGCAGCCACCTTGCTTCCGCTACACAACTCTGATCTGGAGCAGATGAGAATGCCGTCGATGAACACGAGCACATACTAGATAGCACATCTCAGAAATAAGGTTCAACAGAAGTTCCAAGAAATACAGAGCTGCTTCACCAAAAAATCAACCTAGGAGACATCCTTCTACCCAGCTGAATCACCGGTATCACTCCTATCATCAAGTCGATTCAGAACTCAATCTCCAATGCAGGCAAATCTTTAACTTTCCTGAAAATATATCCAGAAAATCTTCGACAACTCCATAACTCCTACATCCTCTAGAAATGCCACAAATCCAAGCAAAAGACTGTCTAAGATAATCGCCAAACTATCGCAAGTCACTTTTGCGATCCACCCAACCTAAATTCCAAAAATGCCGCTTTCTCTTCACAAATCAGAACAGTTTATCCTCGACCAACTAATCCATCGAAGAAACAGGTCCTCTCTGCTACTTCTGAATTCCACCTCTAGGAACTGCTAAGCCAAAAAGATCTTCCTGTTGGAATACAGAACATTCCCGAGTTGCACCGCTAACACCGATGCCAAAGAATTCTTATCCAAAGCTCTATGAGAAACTCGGACCTCCAACTAAACACATACATCCTGCTGAACTCAGCTACAACCCCGAAGCAGACATACTTCCTTAAACTTGCTCCGAAAGAAACAATCTTCGGAGACATCCATAGTTACTGCGTCTCATCATGCTGCTACTACTTCGTGAGGTTGCCAAGATACCATCGCTTGCTTCTGCCTAACCGACAGATCCAAATTCTCAAAAATCCGCTCACCCGAGCGCGATCAAACTTACACTTCAAAGATGAACTCCAAACCTTAACAGGTTTCCTTCAGATATCAATGAAATCCTTACACTACAATGCTTACTCGAGACGGTATTAGGTCTACAGTCTGGACAAATACACTTCCAATCTCAAACATTCAAACTCCAACCATTGGTAGTCGTGTTACACACATCACTACACTATCTACCTTTATAACTTATGTTGGAAAACCCGAACAGGTAACCCAACAGATAGGTAGAAATATATATATATATATATATATATATATATATATATATATAAATTACAAGTACGCTCTCTTAAGAAAGACACCACTACAGAGCCTAGGTATTCGCTCAACCTATGCTCTGATACCAAGTGAAACGACCCGACTTTCTCACCACTGAAGGACGCATCATTTTTAAGAAAGAAAGGGATATAAAAGAGAAAAGACAGAGAAGAAAGAAAGAAACAACATCAGAATCTAAACAGCGGAACGAATAAATTATATTATTCACATAATACATTACATAGTATCATATACATCAGAGATACACAGCTAAAACAACACATACTAGACAGTTATAAACACCTGTCTAGTTATACAACTCAATATACGACATAGACAAACGACTCAGAGAACACACAACAGAATACTATATCTATACGCAGAAGCCTCTTGCTCCTCCAGAATTCGTCAAGCCAACCTGAATCCTCTGGCTACTCGTAAAAATCTGAGTACCCAAGAGTTAAAGAAAACAGAATAAACTTCGGGTCAGACATGGGTCTGGTATGAGTAAACGGTTAAAGTTGCTTAATTTTAAAAACCTTTTGAAAAGAAAGGTATCACGTAAGACTTCCCACACATAAACATGGAAAAGTTTTTACCTTATGCTAACCAAAAAATTTGATAGGAAATCCAGTGATATTATAATAGGTCTAGGGTTTTCAAGTAAATAAGAAATAGCCAAAGTAATTACATTTATTAAATTCCAGCTACTAGCCACAAAAGTGGGTAATACAATCAAATCTGATGGCACTAATTGCATTTTGGATTCCATACAATGGCAGGGCTACCGGTGTACCGCCCATCACAGTACGTGGCGTAGATCACCGTACCGAGGATCACTCCTAATCCTCTGCAACACAAGGCCGGAACCATTCCTTACTGAACAGTTCCGAACAAGACAACCCCGTGGTTGTAGCTAGCAACCGCCCACAGAGCCGAATAAAAGGGGACCACTAGACGGGGAAAATCTCGTCCTACTTGGGCATGACCCACATAACCTTGCCGCACCTCCCCTGTTTTAGCCATTCCCGATTGATGAGGCTTGAGGCTACGATTACCTTTAGTGAACACATCACTTAGAATTCTCATCGTCCACCTGATGATGTTCTGAAAGCATTCAATCCATACACGTTCGTTCCGGGTTCGAACGAAACCAAAGGCATTATCTCGTCACACTCATTTTGGAATCACCCTCAGAGTTAACGACAATAACCTTTGCACTCCGAATCTTCATATTCACTTGAGATTCATGACGTATCGTGAATTTGGATCGATGTGGTTTTCGGATATCCAAATATGGAAACCCGATCCCGGTCTCATCGTAATCCAAAACGTATCTTTTAGGTCCAAGTTGTTTAAGGTTAAACAATTCGATTCAACTATCTATATACACACAGATAGATAATTCACAAGATCATAGTAGATTATCATCACAACAGATAATTCATGTTATCATCACAAATAGATAACTTATACCATCATCTCAGTGCAACCAAAGCATCCATATCATATATCACACATATCATCAGAGATAAACAACCAAGCCATTCAATATAAATCAGCCATCCATAAGCATAAATTACACCATTTACAATTAATTTAAAATGAATTAAATTAATTACTTCATCTCTTAATTAATTTAAAATTAATTAAATTAATTACCCTTATCACAATAAATTTTGCTTACATAAACATTAATTAAACTAATTAATTAATCATCATCTTAATTAATCAACCTCGATTAATTATATCTTAATTACGTAATTAATCCTTAATTATTCTCATTAATCATATTAATTAATGAACCTTAATTAACTACTTCCATTAATTAATTAACTATAATTAATTACATTATTGCTTAATTAATTACATTAATTAATCGTGCTTAAATTAATTAAATTAACTTTAATAATTATAAACAGTAACTAATTATTCTTAATTACTTCTTAATTAGTTTTAAGAAACCTTTGATTTATTACGCCAAGTAATAAATCCTTAATCACTTTACCAAGTAATTATCCATTTAAAATTACTTCCCAATAAGTAATTTCACTTATTTCAATTACCTCCTGTAATTATACATCAATTACTTATCTTAAGTAATTACTCTTATCAAAACTCATTAAGTAAGCATACTTAATCATTTATCATATGGCTATCTTTAATTAATTAACAAATCAATTAACTTAACTTGATCACATTCACCTCATTAATCATAATCGAGTAATTCATCCCTTAATAACTCTTTAACCAAACTATTCGTTAATTACAGATTAATTATCCTTCAATTATTAATTAATAAACCTTAATTATTAATCAATCCTTTAATACAAAGTAATCAATCCCTAATTACTTTTATTACTAATTAATGAACCTTAATTAACTAATTAATTATCTCTTAATCATTAATTAATAAAACTTAATTATTAATTAACAACCTTAATTACAAATTGATTAATCCATAATTATAATTAATCAATCCTTAATTACAATTAATTAACCTTTAACAATAGTTAACTAATTCTTAATTAATTTGCATTATAGATTAATAACCTCTTAATTATTAATCAAGAAAATCCAATTATCACTTAATAAAACTTTATTAAGTATTCCTTAATTACTATTTTAATTAACCCTCAATTACTTAATTAATAAATAATTACAATTTAATTAATCATTAGTCATTAATTAAATCATCATAATTATTAGTTAATTAAATTAATAATTAGACTTAATTAATTACTTAATTAACCCTTTTATATTTAATTAATTAAGTTAATTAATACACTTAAACTTCTTAACTATCTTAATAAATCTCAAATTATTTAACCATAATTATCTTGAGATAAAACCATATATTAATTATGCTTATTTAGATAATTTAATTTAAAAAAAATTTAACATTACTAAATCAAATTATTAATTAAGTTTAAAATACTTGTTCAACATAATAATTTAAAGTTTACAAATCACAACTTCCTTTAAATACTTCAAAACATTATCAAGTAATGGTTTTAAATCAAGTTTTAAATTTAAATCAATATACTTGCTTTTTATGAAATCTTTACAATTCCATTTCTATTAAAGTTTTAAAATACTTTAACTTGATTTAACAAGATTTAAATTAAATAAAGTTCAACTTCATAAAACAATGTTAAAGAAACATTTGTTTCATCAAAAAAATAAATTTAAAAACAAGATTCATACACAAAATTCAAAACATATTTTAAACCTGTTTTAAAAATAAATCCTTTAAATATTTTTGAAAATTTTCTTTAACAAACCTAATTCATTTGAATTCCAAGTATTACTTGAAACATTCAAAGTTTCATTCATTCCTGCCATTTCAAATATTTAGTTTAAATTTAAATTAAAAACCTCTAACAAAAATAAACTATTAACAGTTAAAAACAAACTATGCAGGCTACTTCGAGTTTCAACTCGAGCCAAGCACTAAAACGCACCATCATCCCTTCGAGCCACAACCTAACCCCAACCCACCAATACTTACTGACACCAAAACATTTCGTGCACCTGCACCTGTGCCGGAACCACCTCCGGCCTTCGACGAACTCACCAGCACGTCACTTATCATGATGCAACCCAAATCCAAATACTGGAACTCTCGCATGAGCCATTTATCAAAATCGAACCACCCAGTTGAAAAACTGGAACAATAGTCAAAGCCGCATCCTCCTCGAACTCACAACGTCGATCATCGGAATTCATGCCATCACGGTCACACCTCCTCCAGAGTTCCACGATCATATTCCCAAAATCCCTTCAAGCTCGATGCATAAATGAAGTTGCAGTAGACCAAATTCCAAATTCGAACAGAACTAGGTTAAGAATCAAATCTACCTCACCGTCGTCGCTACGGCCATCACTCCGAGCTGTCACCATTTTTGCCACACTTCCCGATCCTATTCCCAACTCCACCCAAGATTCTGATCACCAAAAACCTCGAGATCACCAGATATTGACCATAAACTCATTTCCATTTAATACCCAAATTCTTACTCAATACATTATTAGAAATTGATATTTTCCTTTTAAAATTCATATTTTCCACTGATAATTTGGTTTACGCAATTATTTTATCCAATTTCAACATTTGATTTCAATCATTGATGTTACAATGTTACTGCATTGTTTGTTTCCAGATAAATTTCAAATACCAGAAACTTAGTTCTATTTTTAGTTCTTAGTTTATACTTAAACTAACATATTTTGTTTGCATCTGAGTCCTAACAGTTGATTAAATAGAAATAGCTTGAAGTTCTGATTATTTCTTAAATTTTGCAGTAAGGAAAAAAAGAGAAGATTAATGAAATTGAGCATGCACAGAATCAAAGCATACAACACATATTGCATATTTATTTACACAGAGAACAGAGGCAAACTTATATAAAATAAAGATCATCACAAACTCATATGCAACAGAAAATTTACTACTTAAGTTTTAGTTAAATGTTTACTCACATTTTTTAAATGAAGTGCAGAGGTTTGATGATAAAACTGGAAACTTGCAAAATATTTTGAACTTGAAGCTTTTGAAACAGAAATGCTTTATCCCTTTGATTTGCTTTAAACTGAATTACTTCTGGTTTTTCCCTGACCCGGATTCACTTGCGTGCATATGAAAGATGATGCAGACATGGGAAATGCAAAACTTAGAACTGGATTGAAATTTGCATCAAACTTTTGAAAACACATTGCAAGCTTTTGATCATGAGAATTACAGGTTTGAGCTTTGATCTGAGAAGAATGTTTCAGGTTTTTGTAAACAGAGATTGATGTTTGAGGAGTGTTTATAGGCTTCAAATTGATTTCTGGATTGTGCTTAAATTTAAGGAATAGGTGACAGGTTTGGGAATTTTTTTACAGGAAAACAAATTTTTGCAGATTTGAACTTGAGGAGATTTCATATTTTTAAACTTGAACAATGGTTTCAGATTTTAGTTTGAGGATTTTCTGATTTTTGAAGAGTAAAGATTGCATTTATAATTCTTGTTTTCTTTTAGGAATGAACATAAAATTTAAAGGAAAAGAAAATGAAGAAAAGATAGTGCTTATGTAGGCTAATTTTCAGTTTTATTAAAATTAAAAGAAAACGCAAATAAAATGACACATGTCTCTAGCTTATTGTAATGTTTAACACTTGTTATCAAAGTTATTTATAACTTAACACTTGTCAACATTTATTTATTTTTATCCTAAAAGAATTTTAAAAGCTGTTTAAATTAATTTCCTAATTAACTAATATGTTTTTTCTTAATTTATAAATGCTTTTCTAATTAAATTCCTAATAAAAAATGCATTTATAAATTTATATAAATACAATCTTTTAAGAGAAAAATAAAATAAAACCAATTATAATTTAAGTAAAATTATATATAATATTGCAAACTCTTTTTTTTAAATGCAATTTCAAAAGTCCTTGTATTTATTCTTATAAATAAATACAAATCCAAATTTCTATCAATAAATTTCTATAATTAGAAAAATATAAAGCAAATCTTATTTTTAACTAAAAACATTATCTATATTTTTTAAATCCAAACTATATTATTATTTTATTTTAAGATGTATGTATATTCCCTTAAATTCAAATTTATATTCAATTTCAAAGTCAATTTAAAAATCCAAATCGAAAATCAATTTAAATAAATATAAATATCAATTTTCATATAAGCTCATTATTATTTATAAATAATTTATCCTATTTTAAAAATCAATTTAAATACACAGATATAAATATATTTAAACACACATATTAACTTTGAAAACAATAAGTCAATTTAGAATTTATTTACACAAACAAAATAATTATTCTTATTTTAAAACCAATCTATAACCATAATTAATACATTATATTATTCTTACTTGGTTATTTATTTTTGAAAATAATAATTTATCAATTTTAAATAACTTAAATTAAGAGATTATCAATATTTTAAACTCCTTGAAATACCGGGATATTACATATTCTTCTCCTAATAATTAATTACTCTTAATTACTAATTTATTTATCAATAATTAATTTTTAATTACTTCCTAAATCATCGAAATTTGATAAACTTGATATCACTATTAAAAATTCTAAAACTTGTATGTTTTCCCTTTTAAACCTTGTTCTTTCATCTTTAAGCTAGAACTTGAATTTATTTACCTTTAGTAAAACTTGTTCATATACTATTTTCAAAACCTGGATTTCTAAATAAAATAGACCCGAGTTATTCACCTCAAATTACCAACCTCGACTCAAGACAATGCTCCTTCCGCTGCTTCAAGAAAACACGCAAAAATCCACAAAATAAACCCGAGCTGTACAAATGTTTTCTCGAGTTCAAACACGTGTAACCTCCTACCCTATACTTTGAGCCCACCCTTGCTAATAATTAAATTAAAAACTGGTTTACATTTTTTTCTCTCTCTACGTTCCTCTTTATTTAAAATAAATTAAATTAAAAAAAACTTTGGCCCAGCGAAAATCCTGGCCCACTTTCCCTTCTCGGACCAACCTCTGTACTCTTCTCCCCTTCCTTACTTCTTCCCACAATCCAAATTACTACCTGCTACAACAAGGTGCACGAGCCTACTGTGCATGTGCACAACGGAAAAGCATAATGCCGACCATCTCTCAGGCCTTTACCCAGCTTCCCATGACCATGACAAGCAACTCACCCTTCATAACCACAGAAACGATGACCAAACCAAAATCAAGCAACTCGATCGAAATAAGAACCCATACCCGATTGCAAAATCAACTCTGGCCGTCATCTCTGACCCCCAATACACACACACCCCGTTCAATCCACTGTTGCGCCACGACATCCTGTTCCTAATCCCCCTTATGTGATCATCTCTTGTGATCCACCGGCTCCATACGAAGCTTAGAAAACCCACGACCAAAACGATACGCTAAACCGTAGATCATCACAAACCGACCACCATGGCCAAAAATAAATCACAAACTCATTTTTCTCATGATTGCCTAACATCAAACTAGCTTCAGTCATGAACACGAATTCCAAAAATTTCTCGATCAACAGAAATCGCTCTAAAGCCCAATTCCGATCAAAATGCAATATCACATAATTTACAAACTTAAAATTCATGATTTAAATCTTAAAAATCCTAGTTTTCGAAAACGAAATCAACGATATACCTGAATCTAATATTTACCATGATTGAATTTTGACATGAACTAGAATTCAACTGTATTTCTTCTTATTCTTTAATACTAGCTTCGATTCTTAACTATAAATATTTTAGATTAGATATATTGTTATTACAAACAAGATTTGTTTATATATCTAAGTATAATAATAATTGAGAGAAGAGATAAAATTGGTTTTTTACAAAGTTCTATAATTCTGAAGCATGAGGACAGAGCAACATCAGGCATGCAACAAAACTTAAAACAGAATAAACAACATGTTTACTCACAGAATATTGATAAGATTTGAATTCAAAGTTGTAGTTTACTCACAGTTTATTTTTGAACAGAGAAACCTGCTTCCTTATCCCTCCCAGCCTCTTGACCTATCACTTGTTTTAGATTGTGTTTTGTTTTGATCTTCTCGTATTCGAGTTGCTTTGTGTTTATGAACGAAAGTGTTTATGTGGAGGTATAAGCAGTGAATACATATATTCATATAAAGGAAGTGTGTTATGCAAGCCATACTGTGATTTGTATCCAGGTTTTCATAAACACATTTTTTTTAAACTTTGATTTGGAATCATATGAAATGTGTTGATTTGATTTTTCCTTTTTCTGACCTGATTTCATGTTTTTATGCTAGGCCTAAAAGCTTGCCTCCTCTTTTGTTTACATGCATTTATGTGAATTGATGTATGTATACATATCCATTTGTGTTGTATGTATATAACATCTTTCCATATCCATCACTTATGTATGTTTTTTTTATTGTAACATACATACAAATATTTTTACTTACTTATATTTGTCCTCATGTTCATACATTTACATTCATGCACATTGCTTTACTTTACATATTTATTCACATTCACACAACTTTCCTATATTTGTATATTTATACACTTATATATATATATGTCATCTAACATAAAACTCGTATCTAAATTTTATGGACATCTTTTCTCAATTTAAATGGTGAAGTTTATCTATACAAAAAGTTTATTTTTCTTTTCTATAGGATTTAACATAACCAGAGATTTTTAAAAATTAAATATTTAATATAGTTTTTAATTCAATGTTTATTTTAGTTCCAAATGAACACATATATTCAAATATCTTTAATTATCAGAAATTCATTTGTTTGGTTAGTTAATATTAATATTTCAAAAATAAAACCAGTTAATTTCCCAATTAACAGACGTCTAAAATCCGGGTCGTCACATTACTCCCCCCTTTAGCAATTTTCGTCCTCGAAAAGGAACGAAGCCAGAATTTATTAAAATACTTAATATCAGTTAAATTATTCTTTGCTCTATTTTAACTAAAACTCCTTTTTATTTAGAAATCTTTAAAACACTTTAAAATCTATATAATATTACAATTTTATTTGGAAATCTTTTAAACACTTTAAAATCTATATAATATTACAATAATTGTTTTATAAAAATACTTTTTATAACTCGATGTCTTAACCAGTCCATCTTTGTCCTTACAGAAATTCGGTCATACGTTGATCGGTCATACGTTGATCAAGTGAACGACTGAAAATCTATAATTGCTTGGCAGACCTGTTTTAACATCCAGTGAAAATATTTTGAAAAAAATAATTTTATTGAAAATATAGAAAATAGTTTCTGAAAATAGAGGATACATCTTTGGTGAGAATGCTTTGGAAACCATCATCCCCATCCATGGTCGCAGTTACATCCTGGGTTATTTTGCCATCGCAGCAAAAGTCCATGTAACTATAGGCACTCCACGCCCCTTGATTACACCATGGAACCCACAACAGATCGCAGTTACATTCCAGGGTTACGTTGCCATCATAGCAAAAGTCCATGTAACCGTAGGCACTCCGCGCCCCTCCATTACGCTGTCGAAATGAAACTTCTCCACTCCTACATAGGTCGCATTCTACCGATGTAAAATCAAACGTAGAACGTTGGCTCTCAGCGGCACACAGGACTTTTGATATGTTACCATAGGTCGCAGTCTACCGATATAAAATCAAACGTAGACTATTGGCTCTCAACGGCCCACACGACTTTCGCGATGGTCTGCAGTAGATCACAGCGACATCGAGTTACACTGTTGCCATAGCATAACCCAAATGCCTCTGTAGGCATCAGCGCCCCTCGATTTTCACAACACACTACTCATAATCCTCAGGAACTAGTTTTGTCTGGACTCCTCACAGGATCAACTTTAGAACCCTACCTTAGGGTTCAAGGCAGCACCACCCGATGGCAGTCCTGAGAAGTTCATTTCAAGGGAACGCCTTTTCCCTTGAGCCATTATCAAAACACTCTATACTATACACATATAGTATCTTCCAAATTATACACCTAGTATGGATCTCATATAAAGCTCCTTTACACCAAATCGATTATCCCAAAATCGATAATTCTCAAATTAGGTTTTCCAAATCCAATATTGATTTTAAATCAAAAGCCTTTCCAAATCCAAAGGTTCCCAAAACCTTTTTCCAAAATCATCATAAAATCCTTTATATATATACAAATATTTTTTTTTTAAATACTTTGGATTATTTCAAACTTGTATAAAATTCCTTTTATACTTCAAACACTTTCAAAAATTCTTTTCTTCCGCCAATAGATTCAACAAGGGGAGACTTATATTATATAACAAAGATATATAACTTTGTTCATTCAAAATCAAATATTTAAATTTGATTACTCTTTTTTTAAAGCTGTTTCCATCTTGCTTATCATCATAAAAATATATCCAACCTTCACTTTCATCCCTTGTATATTTCACAAATTATACTTTCATTTCAAAAGAAATCATTTCACATTTCTTATTCGCAAATTCTCAATATCAATTTTATTTAAATCCGTATGAGGTACACATATCATCCGTACGCTATACCCATCTGATCGCTCACTCGATCACATAATTACATTTCCGAACTAGTATCGTCGACCGGACTTCCTAGTGCGGACTCAGATCTGGTTTCTTTATCAGAAATCGTCATTCTCCTTGCATAGCCTAACTATGATAGAGAATATCCAGAACCAATCAACAATCCATATCCAGGTTCGCCGTCGAAAATCGAGTGAAAAATCCCAACTCGGATCGATATAACTATCTCAAAATTCTATGCTCGAATCTGGATCAAATCACTATGCGAATAGAATAATATATGTACATCCTATGTATTTATCTTCATTGATTATCAGTTAAATCAATCCCCTTTCTATTCATTCCCACTTCGATTTTATTCATTTATTCACATTGCCTTAATCCCAATAAGGATTATCACTTCAATTCTTATCTCAGTTGGGTATTTAATCAATAACAGTTTGAACTCCGACCAGTTTATATTTAGAAAATATCTTGAAAAATTTAAAAATAGATAAATAGTTGAAAAATAATTATTAGTTTGTAAAATAGCTGTAAAATAGTTAAGTAATTGAAAAATAGTTGAAAAATAGTAAAATAATTGCAAAATAGTTGTAAAATAGCTAAATAGTTCCAAAAGTAGTTGTTAATAAATATAAGATAGTCTTGGGATTTAAAAAGAAAAGTTGTATAGTAAATATTCAGGAAAATAGATTTAAAACAATTTATCTCAAAATAATTTATTTAAAAATGTCCAGAGCCAAACTGTTCAATTTCCCATTCAAGTTGAATTAACCTCAATTTCTTTCCGAATTCAAATCAAATCCCATTTGATTTTAAACATACTCACTTTAATTTCAATTCCAAATTATTCAAATTTATTTTGACTAATTTCAAATTGAATCCCCTTATATTTCAAATCATTTCAGTTTTTATGAATTAGTCCCAATTCCTATTTGAATTTGAGCTCATTCAATCTTCAATTTTATTTCCAATTCAAATTTTCCATTTGAATTTTATACTTATCCATCTTCAATTCTAATTAATCCAAACTAAATTCAATTTGAACCAATGAAATCTAAATCTCAACTTGAAACCATCTCGAATTATATAAATTCGAGTTAAATTTTCAAATGTTGATTTAACCCCTTAAATCAAATTAACCTTTATTTTTAAATCAATAATCCAAATCTTTTAAACAATTTAATTCTCAGTCTAATTCTCAAATTTCATTTCAAATTATCTTTACTTAACTTATTTCAAAGTCCAAATACGAGTTACAAAATAATTTTATCTTAAAAATTCAATTTATTACCCAATTTATCTTCCAATTCAGACTAGTTCTTAAACAAATATTAATTTACAAATTAAGTTATTCAAATTTTCAGTTCAAAGTAATTCCATATCCTTAATTTCAAATTAAAGTTTAATTTCCCTTTTATCTCAATAATGGACATATTACCACACTTCATTTCTCATTCATCAAAACAAATCCAATTCACAATTTAAAGATTTTAATAATAGGATGATATCCAAATTATTTTGAAACATCCATCCATTTTCAATTTCCAAATCTCAACCCATTTTGAGATCACACAAACTCCCAATTCAAATTAACCATTTAACTTTCCAAGTTAAATCCCAATTTCATCTTGAAATTCCCAATTCAGGTTACATGTTAAGTTATTAACTTTCCTAAAGTTAAATTCAATTTACTTAATCCAGTCAACTTTACCCAATTTGAATCTCCAATTCAAAATTTAAACTTCTCATAAATGATCTCCCCACTTATAAGTTCAAAAATTATACTTTGGGTTTCACATCTCATTCCAAATTTAAACTCAACATTTAGAGTTTATTTCAAACGATCTTTAATATTATGTATATTCCTCATATATACATATTATTTCCTTTGTACACCAAGTTACGCCTTAAAAATTTAAACGACCTTTGGTTTTAAATCAAAACAGTTTCCTTTGATGCTTACAAACAACTCTTATCTTAAAATAAGATCGCATTCAAAATATTCTGAATAATACTCTTTACCATTTCTATTAACATTTGAAACAATTTCAAAACTTTCCAATTTACAAGTTATTCACATCTAATGGTTACATTCTCGAAACATTTTTTTGTTTATTGGAAAACACTCATCCTATTTAAACTCAATAACCATTCTATTATCTGGTTTGGAACCAATTTTAATTCATCTTATTTGTGTAGTTCATTTTATCCACTCCTTATTTGGATATGTGAATATATATTCCTTAATTTCTTATTTAATAACCAATTATTACTTTATAAATATTGTATAAGCTTTTATAAAAGAAATCATCCAGTTTAAAACCATTTTTAAAACCTTTACATAAGAAAATAACAAGTACGCTCTCATATATAAACAGTCAACTCATCCTAGGGTAATACTAACTCTATCCTAGATGAGTAAACCCACCAGAGCCAAGGTTCTTGCTTAACCTTCTGCTCTGATACCGACTGTAACGACCCGAAAGTTTCGATCCCGAAAATTCCAGATAGTTAGGAAAAAGAAGAAAGAGATAGAAGAAGAAGAAGATTGAAAACATCAATGTAACGTCCTCCTTTTCGCACGATTTAAACAGACACACGTGCCAATTCAAACCATAAGGAAGGGCGGATTGTATGGGGTAAATAAGAAAAACAAGAAAGAAATAAAACAAAATAGAATCTCACAGCGGAAGGATAAAATATAATAATCAAAATACAGTTCATAAAACTATTTACAAAACATTTGATTCTTCTTTATACAATAAATATCAGAGTTCACATACCAATAATTATCAATGCAGCGGAATTAAATAGTGTAGTGGAATAATAGTAGATAATAGTAATACAAATCTTCATCTTCGTCCTCCAGAGCTAAAACTCCAAATCCTGAAACGCTCGGACTGACCCGGGCGAATTTGAAAGGACAAAACACTCGAGTCAGAACTAAAAGATCTTATGTGAGTTAAATTAACAGAAATAAATATGAGTACAGTAACTCAAGAGATGTTCTGGATTTACATCTCCTAAGGATCTGTTAAACTATTTACTATGTAGTATATTGCGCTATTATAATAGTGTCTAATTTGTAAAATAAACTTACTTTTTAATAGCGTCAAGGGGTTACACATATAGCCCTTAACACAAATAAAGCCAATAGTCTATACAGTACCGTAATACCCACTGATCGGGAAGCTACCAGAGGATACTCCATAGGTACGACACAAACAAAAACTCGTAGAAGGCGCGCTAGGGTAGGTGACATGGCACAACTAGGCAATGCCAGGGTAGATATACCAATTACGCTTCTGGGCTGACGGAAATGCGCAGCGCCAAGCTGCCGCCCACCTCGAACAACACCCACAAAATCAAAAGTAAAGTGGCCACCGAATAAATCCAAAAGTCATAGTATAATATCGAAGGAGTGCGTTCGATCAGAGGAATGACCTCATTGGCCCGTCGATCGCTCCTGTTTTAGCCACCTAATGCCAACTCACGGGAGTCGGGTCCATGTATTTAACTTATAGGAAACGCCGCCACCAATCTACTTCATTCTGGAATCTCCACCGCGTACACGGTTGTTAAAGTGGTTTTCGGAGTTGGCAGAGAGTATGACAACTTCCGATCCCGGTCTCTTTAACAACCAAACGTTATTATAACGCCGCGGTCATTTAAAATAATTTAAACTTTAAAACCAGAATAAAATATCCATTTTAAACCCATATAAATACGATATCATTTATATTTTAAAACCCCAAATCAATACGATATCATTTAGACCCAAAATCATAAAATGTCATTTTATTTTCCAATATATATTCTTTTCCAAAATCATAGGGTTTTCAAAGTAAAATATTTAGAAATCAAAACTCTTGAATATAATATTTTCAAATCATACTATCTTGAAAATCATAACTTCGAAACAAATTTCCATCTCTCAAATGGTTAAATATTAAATTACTTTATAAAACACAATAGCTTCTTTAGATTTCACAAATCAATTTTCAAATATCGATTTAAACTTCCAAATACCATTTCAATTCTTATGTTTCAAAGCTTTAAATATTTCACCATTTCAAAACAAACTCATTTGACAATCCCATATATATTAAATTCAATTGCTTATTATTTAGACTTGAAATATTTACTTAATGAATTCAATATAATTTAAGAAAACCTTTAACTTCACATAACTGGAAAATCTTTCAATTTATTTTATATTCATTTAAATCAACCTGATATTCATTTAGATCACTCTACACAAACATCAACTTATAAAATCATATCCTTTAAAAATTCCAACTTTTTATTTAATTCCAATTTAACTTAATATTCATCTTCCAACCTTATTCTCATTTAAGTCAATGAAACTCCAGAAATTAAATTTTAAATAAATGCCTAATCTTATTTGAACTTAAAATCAAACTTTATTTTAAACTTCAAATCAAATTTATACAAAGCTTAAAAATCGAAAATTACTCTATATAAATAACCTTTATCAATAACCAAATCAATATCCCATAAACCATATATATAACTTTACAAAACCATAGAAAATCATTTCAATATATATATATATATATATATATATATATATATATACCGCGGTGCCTGTATAAAATTTTCTACCCTATGGTCAAGTGATACAGATGTTTATCATTTCAATCCGCAATTTAAAATAAAAATGCGGTTGTATATCATTTCAAACCGCAATCCCGAATGAAATGAAAATGCATGATGACTTGCAGTTTATACAATATAAATATAGCATCCATATATCAATCATCAACCAATTTAATTCAATCATCATCAATTTAAACAACATCAATATACATAGCATATAAAATATAACAGGTAATAAATGACAGTTATTAACTAACAGTTTATATTCAAAAATAAATTTATTACTGTTTAACTATCAGTTTATATGCAAATAAATAAATTTTAACTGTCAAATTATATGCAATAATAAAATTTATGAACGGTTATATTAAATAAATGCGATTTAACAGAGATAAGGAATAAAACATGTCAAACAGTCATAAATAAATTTCTACTCATATCTAAAATCAATTTAACAAACATAAGAAGGTTTAGAAGTTGTGAGTGGGTTAAAACACTCATCTTTTGAATTTAAATCGAATTTAAATCCGATTTAAACCCAAAAATTCGACGGTCTCCAAATCTGTCCAAACCAACGTCAAAGGATCTGGAATTTAATTACGATCCTAACAAAAGAAACCGTGCGTAAAATGGATATCGTGTGCAAAAGTTGTGAAGAAAAATGAGATTGAAATCCAAAAAAAAAAAAAATGGAACACAATTCCCACCTAAAACAAACAGTGCCACATCATTTGTAACGACCCAGAATTTTTATTAATTAAAATTTGAATATTTAATTAATTTTAAATATTAATAAGTGAATTTATAAGTCAAATAAATTTTTATTTGAATTATTGGATTTAATTGGATAATTAAATCGATAATTTAATATGTTAAATTATGGAAATAATTGAAAATTGAGTTAAATATGATTGAAAATGATTTGTAAAATTTTATTTTATCATGTTAGAGTTAGAATGATATTTTAGAACTTTTAAATTCGAATTAAAAGTTAATTTGTGAAAATTGAATATTTTAATATTTAAATCGACTAGTGAAAATAGTCAATTTTTGAACAGTCTCAGAATTGAACGAAACCAGTTCCATTGGATCCGTAATAGTTAGTTATTACCGGATTTCAAATTTCGTGTCAATCGGAGCTATCGTTTGATCGTGGCAGCTCGAAACGCATCGATTTATTTTTAATTTAAATTTGGCGAGTTAAAATAGCCATTTTTCAAAAAGTCACGGATTTCGACGAAACTAGTTTCATCGGATCCGTAATGTGATATTATTGTAAGGTTTCAAATTTCAAGTCAATTGGATTTACGGTTTGTCCGGTACAAATTAAAACGCCTAGAAATCGATTTAAATCGGTTTAATTCAAATTGAGCGTTTACAGCCATAACTCGCACAGATGTCCGAATTAGCTTCCGAAACCTGTTCCATTGTGTCCGGAACGCGGGGTAAACCCTAGAAACGCTGGTTACGGCGCCTAAATCGGAGTTCGGAATTTCCGGATGAATAGTGTTCGATTTTCTTCTATAAATACACCCACTCTCTTCATAAATAAAAAAAAATAAATAAAAACCTAATCAAACCCTAGCCGCCGTTCACCCCAATGAATGGCCAGAAAACACCCAACTTCCACCTCGATTATCTCCTCATCCGTCGACAATTAGCCTTAGGTTTCAACTAGAAGATTGAAGAGCATGCCAAGATCCATCTATCCAACGGTCATGATCGAAAATAGTTGAGTGGATCAACGGGAAAATGGAGATGAAGGCGTCGAGTTTATGCACGACGTTCGTGTACTATGGGTGGCCGAGCTTCACTAGCTTGGAGCCGAGTATGGCTCTTGTCGAGGGCTTTTGCGTGGCGGTGGTTTGATCGAGTTTCATCGAGTAATTAGTTTGCAAATTGAAAACCTAATTTGTGCTATGGGTTTTGTTATGTGCGTGCGTTGTTCCTGGAGATGGATGCGTGAAAGATGAAGAAGAAAGGGGGGTGGGGACGTGCGGCCTGATGGAGTTTGGGATTTGTTTGGATGGTAGAGATTTGATATAGGTTAAAAATTAGTTAGTTATGTTGAAATTAATTATTAAAATCATGTACAAACTTTAAACTGTCATAACTTTTTCATACGAGGTCAAAAAAATGCAAACTCAGTTGCGTTGGAATCGTATGGACGAGCACTACGCGATGGAGTTGGTTTGGAGTCGTTTGGAGTTAGTGAGAATTTTGAGTAAAATTAAACGTCCGTTTAATTTTATTCGAAATAAATCGCTAAAACGGAAATAAAATCAAGGCGAGAACTTCTCACTCAATCAAATCAGTTTCGATTTTATTTTAAATAGTTAGATTTAAAATATTTGAATGCATGTTTGAATGTTGATTAATGTCTATTGATTGTTAAAATAGACATTATGCGCCGTTAGTAAGCGGATGTTATTTAATAAAAACATATACCGCGAATATTTCATAAACAGTGAAATTGGTATTATATATAATATCAATATATATATATATTGGCATATGTATATATTGGAGTTATTGATTTCCCGCATTTTTTGTTTAGCGGATGAGACCCTATTACGCCGTTATTAAGCGGATAATATTTAATAAGAACATATACCGCGATAATTTCGTACTGGAGCGAAATTGGTATTGTGCTAATGTTTGTGAATGCAGGAAAACAGGTTGGAGGGATCCAACTGGATTCCTCAACAGTTTTTATTTGATTTCAGATATTTTGATATTTGATGGATTATCATATCGATATATGATATCGTTGTTTGTCGTGATTGACTATTTGGTGTGTGGCATCATTGGATCAAATTTTGGAGTTTTAAAATGATTTTTAAAGTGATTTTTGAAAATATACTATATTTTTAGAATTTGATCCATTATAAATAAATGAACGATATAATTTTTAAAGTTATAAAATTATGGTTTTTGTGAAATATAGTTAAAAGCTGATTTTTTTGAGAAATATGAATTAATGATTTTATAAAATAGTTTAAATAGAGATTTTGGAATTTATTATAAAGAGTTTAAATATAGGATTTATAAAATTTGATTTTTTTTATATAAATCAAGAGAATGATGAAATTATAAAGGGAATTAAAGTCGTTTTAAAAGAGTAATATAAATTTGATTTATATTAAGAGATTTATAAATGGATATTTATAAATTAAAAATGTTGACATTATAAAACGAGTTTTTATAAGTGTTTGAATGAAGTGAAAATGAATTTCATTAAAGAATGAAATTTATAGAATTTAAATGGTGAAGTTATAAGAATGAAATTTATAGAATTATAAATGGAGAAGTCATAAATGAGATTTATAAATAGTAAGATTTATAAATTTGTGAAGTATTAAAAGAATAGTTTTGAATAAATCAATAAATCTTATAAGTTATAAGATTTATAATTATGAAGTTTAAAAGAACGATTTTGTAAAATAATCGTTTTATAAGCATTTAACTTATAATATGAACCTTTAGTTTATAATTGAGTTATAAATCGAATAGATTAATAAAGGAATTTATAAAAGGAAGTTGTTATAAAATAAATAGAAATGGAGTTTATAAACGTTGTTTTATAAATTCACAAACGACTTATTTTGATAAGTAAATTGTTAAAACCTATTAATGGAGTTATATTCACATTTTTGACTGTGAATAATCCTTTGAATTAAAATGAATAAAAGGATGAAATTGTTAATGAAGTATATTCACGTTTTTGAATAGTGAATAATCATTTGAATTAAAATGAATAAAAGGATGAAATGTGTTAACGTAGTATCTTCACGTTTTTGAATAGTGAATAACACGTTAAAGAAATTGTTTTGAATGTGATATTTGAAATAGAATTAAAACGATCGAACAATATTTTAAAAATATGTTGAGATTCGAAACCATAGATTTCAACATTTATTGTTGAAATAGACGTTTTCGAGAAATAGAAGGAGATGATGGACTATAACACTGTTGTTATAGTAAATGATTTCCGAAAGGAAATGTTTTGTACAGTATTGGGATTTATATATCTATTTTAATTTCGAATCCCTATACTAGTGATTTTGGGTTGTTGTAACGATGTTTTACGCAACATTCGTTTTGGCCCAAATAAATATGTTTAAGAGAATGATTTCCTTAAAGAATGAAATATATACTTAATCTCGATTTAAGTATATTGAATATTTTCCAAAGGTTGAAAATAAAAAGATGTGTGAATTACTTATTTTTAATAAGTACGGAAATGTTTTCCAATATGAAGTGAATAATTAGAATTTATCTTTTTGAAGATAAATTGAAATGGATAGTTGAAATTGTATATGCATGATATTTTGAAATATAAATTCATTATGGAATTTATATGTAAAAGTGGAACTTGTTAAAAATAAATATTGATTTATTTTTGAAGTGTTGAAATTTTATATCTTGTAAAGATATTTTGGAAAATAAATAATTTGGAAAATTATTTGGAATCTGGTGATGTATGCATATCAATTGATAGTTCAATAGCCGACTATCAATATTTCCCTTTGAATGGGTATTTGATATGATTTGTTTGAATTTGAATGCACACTTATTTTTGAATAAGCGCTCACTATTCGGGTTAACCGGGAAAGGACCATGGGGTCGTATAACCCATTCCGAATATGTGATACGTCGTTATAATTGCATTGAAGATCGGTGTTGAAGACCCGGTATTTGCGAGAGCGATAGGATGACCTATCGATTGTCTCTGCACTGAGTTGCAATGGTATAGAGACTCCCTAAGTGATGGGAAATCCGATCAGGATTGTGAATATCCGGATTGCAAGGACTTCTTTGTAAGTGCCTTCGGTTTTGTTCGAGCCCGGAACAGACTTGTATGGATTGTGTGTCTGACATTACAAGTTGAGATATAAAGCCAATTTCTTTCAAATATATTTCTGTTGGTGGCGAAGAATTTATTCTTTTAGCTTAACACCCTTCTCTGAGACGTACGAGCTCAGAGGTTATATAGTTGAAGTTATCAGCGATATATTCCCAATTTGGTAATGCGACATGCTGAGTGTTGCTGAAATGATCATTGTGTTGATTATTGTGATAGGATCGTTTATTTGATCGTCTATCTTAGTGATCATTGTGTTGATCATTTGTTGACCCAAAGCATGGCTTTTGTATAAAGTATGTTTTTGTGGACGTGAATTCGTCGAACCACACACCCCGAAAATGGTCAAAACAGGAAAGATGCGGCAAGGTTATGAGGGGTAGCACCCTTTAGGGTATGTACATTTCCTTCTGGATAGAGGTGGTATCATGGTATGGAGCCCAAATATTTAACCTATGTGGTTACTACGAAATTATTACTTTGTGGTTGTTGGTTTTCGGGATCCCGTGAGAAAGGTCGTTTACGATCGGGGAATGGCGTGCTCGTGTCAGTAGTTACCCAGTTAGGGGTAACCCGGCCTTGTGTTGGCAGAGTTCCGGTTTGGTTCTTGGGGATGTCTTTCCAGAGGCATTCTCATGTGGCAATGGGAAGTTCCTTGGCCTGACCATTTGTTGGAAATCCAAAGAAACAATACGTGACTTGTACGGTTTTAGTTGTATAACCTGCTATGGAATGTGGCGGTAACCTGCTATTGAACATAGTTAGCTATAGTAGGCATACGATAATGGTCGTATGTTGGCTAAGATTTATATTCTACTTTCGAAATGAATTTTCCACTACACTATGCACTAGTAATAATATCAAATGTTATTTTAAATGCGTATCAAGCATCTTTGACTATCATAAGGAGAAATCTCCTCCGATTCTGCGTTTGCATGTGTGTGTGTGCGGGAGGCCTTATGGTAGTCTCATTTTTAAAAGCATTGCGAATTGAATTTAAAAATATTCCCCTATTTGATTTTAAAGATAAATAAACTGTTTTGAGTTTTCACACCAGTCACATGACTGACTCGGAGTTTATTGTTTTCCTTCCTAAACTCTGGGTGCCCACCAATTTCCACACGGGCAGTTAAGAGTTAGGTTTATCAGGATATTCTGGAATTGCTGGAGGCAAGCTGGATGGCATGGCGTATTACTAGTTTATATAGTATTTCTTTTTCCACTGCACTATTTGTTGTTGTTGTTGTATACTCTGATGATATGATGTAATGAAATGTAATGTAATAACTGATATAGTTCTTTGTTTAAAGATTATTCATTTATTTATCATATGTTGTTCCGCTGCGAATTGTGAGATTCTGATGTTGTTCTGTTTTCTTTTTGTTCCGTTCTATTTTAAAATTATGTTCTATTTTCTATCTCTTCTCTATTCTCTTTTTCTTCTATTTTAAAATGTTCTATCTTCTTTTCTGTTTTTCTTTTCCCTCTATCTTCTACCTTTTTCTCTCTTTTTCTTTTCTTAAATTTTTCTTAAACCCCTAAGGGTTCGTATTTTCGTTCATCTTGAATTAATCAAAGGAGATTAGTGTCTATTCAAGGAGTACGGATTTACGGGTCTTTACATCTGGTATCAGAGCTTATGGTTAAGCGACAACCATGGTTCTGTTGGGTATTTCTCATTAGAGATAGAGTCAGCAGTACTCTAGATTGAGTTTGAGTGTAATAATAGCTATGA
Organism: Allium cepa; assembly: GCA_030765085.1. Taxonomy (NCBI): domain Eukaryota; kingdom Viridiplantae; phylum Streptophyta; class Magnoliopsida; order Asparagales; family Amaryllidaceae; genus Allium; species Allium cepa. The sequence goes on along the minus strand of CM060943.1, from coordinate 862,987,417 downwards.
GAGCGTATTTGTTAGTGAATATATGAAATTGTTTTATATTGTGATGATTGGTTTATTGAGTGGTATATGAACCTTCATCAGCACGGTATGTACAACTATGCCGAAGGGGTTTCTAAACACTTGAATAGAACAATTCGACATAATATTGTTTTAAATTGGGTAAATGAAATAATTTTACCTTGATTATATTTTATATATAAAGGAATAATTTTTCAAAATTATTAAAGTATATAAGTTGATTGTTAGGTTGTTTGAATAATCTAAATAAAAGAATAATTGTATAAGCAAAAAGAATTATAAGAGTTAAATTATAATTAAAGTGATTTACAATTATGAAATAAACTTATATATATAAGAAGTGAAACTATATGAATATAACTTAAGTGATATGGAATGAAGTTGATATTAGTATCAAAGTAAATTAATAAAGTTAAGTGGTGGATGTGAACTTGAGTTATATAAATGAAATTCAACTTTGTAATTGAATTGAATGAATGGATTGAATATTAATCAATTAAATGTGAATAATTGATATGAAATAATGAATATAAGTGTTGATTCATTAAAATCTAATGTTATTGGAAGTTGAATAATTGAATGAAAATCAATTAATTTAAACCAATTGATAAGCAAAGGAATTTGGTTGTAATTATATATACATTGGTTGTTATATGATTGTTAGTTGATTGTATATAATTCATTAAGTATTAATGAAAGTGAATTAATGAAATTGGAAGCTAAAGTAAATTGAATTCAAATTAGAAGCAAATAAAATTTGAATGGAATTGAATTTGAATTGGAAGTGAACCAACTTGAATATGAATTAGTGAATATAAGCTAATTGAAAATGAATGTTAGTAAAGAACATCCACTGTATATGAATCAAATGTGATTAAATGGAAAACCTATTTCATTGAATATTAATGAGAATATAAATGAATATATATTGATTTTGAATTTATTGAATGCTAGTTGGTTGATGTTTGAATATGTTGCATTTGCTATGTTGACATATATAGTAATTATGTTGCTATATGTGGTATATCGATACTATTGTCTACATGCATGTTCTCATGTTGTTTGTTGAGTAATTAGTAGGTGCGGATCGCGTTTGCTTCGCATTTGGAGCTCGCTTTTGCGCTATATTAACCGTATATGCTTGCTAATAAAATATAAGGTACATATCTCGGATTACATACCGTACTTTTACATTTTTTTCCCTTCGGGATGCCTCATTACTTGATGAGATGTATATTTGTGATATATATACTGTCATTTTTTTTTCGGATCGAGCCGCGCAAAGGAGACTATGGCGATTTTTTCCGAAAATTTAAGGCGTTAGAATTTTTTTTGAGAAAGTTGGAATTTTTTTTGAAAACTTTAACTTTGATTTTGGAATTGAAAGTTAAACAATAGTAATTGTTTTTGAAAAGATAACTAAGTATGATTTGGAAAACTTAGTAAAGTATTGTAAGGAATTTAATTATGAATTTTGGGAAAATTAATAAATTATGTAACTTTTCTTACTTGTAATTTCGAGGACGAAATTCTTTTAAGGGGGAAAGATTGTAACGACCCAGAATTTTTATTAATTAAAATTTGAATATTTAATTAATTTTAAATATTAATAAGTGAATTTATAAGTCAAATAAATTTTTATTTGAATTATTGGATTTAATTGGATAATTAAATCGATAATTTAATATGTTAAATTATGGAAATAATTGAAAATTGAGTTAAATATGATTGAAAATGATTTTTAAAATTTTATTTTATCATGTTAGAGTTAGAATGATATTTTAGAACTTTTAAATTCGAATTAAAAGTTAATTTGTGAAAATTGAATATTTTAATATTTAAATCGACTAGTGAAAATAGTCAATTTTTGAACAGTCTCAGAATTGAACGAAACCAGTTCCATTGGATCCGTAATAGTTAGTTATTACCGGATTTCAAATTTCGTGTCAATCGGAGCTATCGTTTGATCGTGGCAGCTCGAAACGCATCCATTTATTTTTAATTTAAATTTGGCGAGTTAAAATAGCCATTTTTCAAAAAGTCACGGATTTCGACGAAACCAGTTTCATCGGATCCGTAATGTGATATTATTGTAAGGTTTCAAATTTCAAGTCAATTGGATTTACGGTTTGTCCGGTACAAATTAAAACGCCTAGAAATCGATTTAAATCGGTTTAATTCAAATTGAGCGTTTACAGCCATAACTCGCACAGATGTCCGAATTAGCTTCCGAAACCTGTTCCATTGTGTCCGGAACGCGGGGTAAACCCTAGAAACGCTGGTTACGGCGCCTAAATCGGAGTTCGGAATTTTCGGATGAATAGTGTTCGATTTTCTTCTATAAATACACCCACTCTCTTCATAAATAAAAAAAATAAAATAAAAACCTAATCAAACCCTAGCCGCCGTTCACCCCAATGAATGGCCAGAAAACACCCAACTTCCACCTCGATTATCTCCTCATCCGTCGACAATTAGCCTTAGGTTTCAACTAGAAGATTGAAGAGCATGCCAAGATCCATCTATCCAACGGTCATGATCGAAAATAGTTGAGTGGATCAACGGGAAAATGGAGATGAAGGCGTCGAGTTTATGCACGTCGTTCGTGTACTATGGGTGGCCGAGCTTCACTAGCTTGGAGCCGAGTATGGCTCTTGTCGAGGGCTTTCGCGTGGCGGTGGTTTGATCGAGTTTCATCGAGTAATTAGTTTGCAAATTGAAAACCTAATTTGTGCTATGGGTTTTGTTATGTGCGTGCGTTGTTCCTGGAGATGGATGCGTGAAAGATGAAGAAGAAAGGGGGGTGGGGACGTGCGGCCTGATGGAGTTTGGGATTTGTTTGGACGGTAGAGATTTGATATAGGTTAAAAATTAGTTAGTTATGTTGAAATTAATTATTAAAATCGTGTACAAACTTTAAACTGTCATAACTTTTTCATACGAGGTCAAAAAAATGCAAACTCAGTTGCGTTGAAATCGTATGGACGAGCACTACGCGATGGAGTTGGTTTGGAGTCGTTTGGAGTTAGTGAGAATTTTGGGTAAAATTAAACGTCCGTTTAATTTTATTCGAAATAAATCGCTAAAACGGAAATAAAATCAAGGTGAGAACTTCTCACTCAATCGAATCAGTTTCGATTTTATTTTAAATAGTTAGATTTAAAATATTTGAATGCATGTTTGAATGTTGATTAATATCTATTGATTGTTAAAATAGACATTATGCGCCGTTAGTAAGCGGATGTTATTTAATAAAAACATATACCGCGAATATTTCATAAACAGTGAAATTGGTATTATATATAATATCAATATATATATATATTGGCATATGTATATATTGGAGTTATTGATTTCCCGCATTTTTTGTTTAGCGGATGAGACCCTATTACGCCGTTATTAAGCGGATAATATTTAATAAGAACATATACCACGATAATTTCGTACTGGAGCGAAATTGGTATTGTGCTAATGTTTGTGAATGCAGTAAAACAGGTTGGAGAGATCCAACTGGATTCCTCAACAGTTTTTATTTGATTTCAGATATTTTGATATTTGATGGATTATCATATCGATATATGATATCGTTGTTTGTCGTGATTGACTATTTGGTGTGTGGCATCATTGGATCAAATTTTGGAGTTTTAAAATGATTTTTAAAGTGATTTTTGAAAATATACTATATTTTTAGAATTTGATCCATTATTAATAAATGAACGATATAATTTTTAAAGTTATAAAATTATGGTTTTTGTGAAATATAGTTAAAAGCTGATTTTTTTGAGAAATATGAATTAATGATTTTATAAAATAGTTTAAATAGAGATTTTGGAATTTATTATAAAGAGTTTAAATATAGGATTTATAAAATTTGATTTTTTTTATATAAATCAAGAGAATGATGAAATTATAAAGGGAATTCAAGTCGTTTTAAAAGAGTAATATAAATTTGATTTATATTAAGAGATTTATAAATGGATATTTATAAATTAAAAATGTTGACATTATAAAACGAGTTTTTATAAGTGTTTGAATGAAGTGAAAATGAATTTCATTAAAGAATGAAATTTATAGAATTTAAATGGTGAAGTTATAAGAATGAAATTTATAGAATTATAAATGGAGAAGTCATAAATGAGATTTATAAATAGTAAGATTTATAAATTTGTGAAGTATTAAAAGAATAGTTTTGAATAAATCAATAAATCTTATAAGTTATAAGATTTATAATTATGAAGTTTAAAAGAACGATTTTGTAAAATAATCGTTTTATAAGCATTTAACTTATAATATGAACCTTTAGTTTATAATTGAGTTATAAATCGAATAGATTAATAAAGGAATTTATAAAAGGAAGTTGTTATAAAATAAATAGAAATGGAGTTTATAAACGTTGTTTTATAAATTCACAAACGACTTATTTTGATAAGTAAATTGTTAAAACCTATTAATGGAGTTATATTCACATTTTTGACTGTGAATAATCCTTTGAATTAAAATGAATAAAAGGATGAAATTGTTAATGAAGTATATTCACGTTTTTGAATAGTGAATAATCCTTTGAATTAAAATGAATAAAAGGATGAAATGTGTTAACGTAGTATCTTCACGTTTTTGAATAGTGAATAACACGTTAAAGAAATTGTTTTGAATGTGATATTTGAAATAGAATTAAAACGATCGAACAATATTTTAAAAATATGTTGAGATTCGAAACCATAGATTTCAACATTTATTGTTGAAATAGACGTTTTCGAGAAATAGAAGGAGATGATGGACTATAACACTGTTGTTATAGTAAATGATTTCCGAAAGGAAATGTTTTGTATAGTATTGGGATTTATATATCTATTTTAATTTCGAATCCCTATACTAGTGATTTTGGGTTGTTGTAACGATGTTTTACGCAACATTCGTTTTGGCCCAAATAAATATGTTTAAGAGAATGATTTCCTTAAAGAATGAAATATATACTTAATCTCGATTTAAGTATATTGAATATTTTCCAAAGGTTGAAAATAAAAAGATGTGAATTACTTATTTTTAATAAGTACGGAAATGTTTTCCAATATGAAGTGAATAATTAGAATTTATCTTTTTGAAGATAAATTGAAATGGATAGTTGAAATTGTATATGCATGATATTTTGAAATATAAATTCATTATGGAATTTATATGTAAAGTGGAACTTGTTAAAAATAAATATTGATTTATTTTTGAAGTGTTGAAATTTTATATCTTGTAAAGATATTTTGGAAAATAAATAATTTGGAAAATTATTTGGAATCTGGTGATGTATGCATATCAATTGATAGTTCAATAGCCGACTATCAATATTTCCCTTTGAATGGGTATTTGATATGATTTGTTTGAATTTGAATGCACACTTATTTTTGAATAAGCGCTCACTATTCGGGTTAACCGGGAAAGGACCATGGGGTCATATAACCCATTCCGAATATGTGATACGTCGTTATAATTGCATTGAAGATCGGTGTTGAAGACCCGGTATTTGCGAGAGCGATAGGATGACCTATCGATTGTCTCTGCACTGAGTTGCAATGGTATAGAGACTCCCTAAGTGATGGGAAATCCGATCAGGATTGTGAATATCCGGATTGCAAGGACTTCTTTGTAAGTGCCTTCGGTTTTGTTCGAGCCCGGAACAGACTTGTATGGATTGTGTGTCTGACATTACAAGTTGAGATATAAAGCCAATTTCTTTCAAATATATTTCTGTTGGTGGCGAAGAATTTATTCTTTTAGCTTAACACCCTTCTCTGAGACGTACGAGCTCAGAGGTTATATAGTTGAAGTTATCAGCGATATATTCCCAATTTGGTAATGTGACATGCTGAGTGTTGCTGAAATGATCATTGTGTTGATTATTGTGATAGGATCGTTTATTTGATCGTCTATCTTAGTGATCATTGTGTTGATCATTTGTTGACCCAAAGCATGGCTTTTGTATAAAGTATGTTTTTGTGGACGTGAATTCCTCGAACCGCACACCCCGGAAATGGTCAAAACAGGAAAGATGCGGCAAGGTTATGAGGGGTAGCACCCTTTAGGGTATGTACATTTCCTTCTGGATAGAGGTGGTATCATGGTATGGAGCCCAGATATTTAACCTATGTGGTTACTACGAAATTATTACTTTGTGGTTGTTGGTTTTCGGGATCCCGTGAGAAAGGTCGTTTACGATCGGGGAATGGCGTGCTCGTGTCAGTAGTTACCCAGTTAGGGGTAACCCGGCCTTGTGTTGGCAGAGTTCCGGTTTGGTTCTTGGGGATGTCTTTCCAGAGGCATTCTCATGTGGCAATGGGAAGTTCCTTGGCCTGACCATTTGTTGGAAATCCAAAGAAACAATACGTGACTTGTACGGTTTTAGTTGTATAACCTGCTATGGAATGTGGCGGTAACCTGCTATTGAACATAGTTAGCTATAGTAGGCATACGATAATGGTCGTATGTTGGCTAAGATTTATATTCTACTTTCGAAATGAATTTTCCACTACACTATGCACTAGTAATAATATCAAATGTTATTTTAAATGCGTATCAAGCATCTTTGACTATCATAAGGAGAAATCTCCTCCGATTCTGCGTTTGCATGTGTGTGTGTGCGGGAGGCCTTATGGTAGTCTCATTTTTAAAAGCATTGCGAATTGAATTTAAAAATATTCCCCTATTTGATTTTAAAGATAAATAAACTGTTTTGAGTTTTCACACCAGTCACATGACTGACTCGGAGTTTATTGTTTTCCTTCCTAAACTCTGGGTGCCCACCAATTTCCACACGGGCAGTTAAGAGTTAGGTTTATCAGGATATTCTGGATATTCTGGAATTGCTGGAGGCAAGCTGGATGGCATGGCGTATTACTAGTTTATATAGTATTTCTTTTTCCGCTGCACTATTTGTTGTTGTTGTTGTATACTCTGATGATATGATGTAATGAAATGTAATGTAATAACTGATATAGTTCTTTGTTTAAAGATTATTCATTTATTTATCATATGTTGTTCCGCTGCGAATTGTGAGATTCTGATGTTGTTCTGTTTTCTTTCTGTTCCGTTCTATTTTAAAATTATGTTCTATTTTCTATCTCTTCTCTATTCTCTTTTTCTTCTATTTTAAAATGTTCTATCTTCTTTTCTGTTTTTCTTTTCCCTCTATCTTCTACCTTTTTCTCTCTTTTTCTTTTCTTAAATTTTTCTTAAACCCCTAAGGGTTCGTATTTTCGTTCATCTTGAATTAATCAACGGAGATTAGTGTCTATTCAAGGAGTACGGATTTACGGGTCTTTACATCATTTGCTTCTCCCTGTACACACACGGAAATCTCCAGGAACCCTTAATATCGCGTTCGAACTACAGAGCCGCCACGCATCGTTCCTCTCCGCAATTTTCACAGCCGCCATGTTCGCCAACGTTCACATCATAGGTCGCCATCTCCACGAGCTTTCCAGGCTGCCACACCCATGGTCATGCGCGATCCTAAAACGCCCTTCAAGGCCGGCCGCCGCCGTGCCCTACTTCGTCAATTCCATCAAATCCAAGAACTTTTGACATGGAGTAGCCGTATGGATGAACTCCTTAAAGCCTCCTCTACGCTGCACATCATCGGATCGAGCTATCAACTCAGATCTACCGTTGAATCGAGTAAATGCCTATGAACGACCGAGGTGTTTCAATTTTTTCTGGGCAAACGGTGCATCGAATGGGAAAACGAACATCACCAGAAGATTTTTGTTCACCGAGGGCTTCAACATATAATTTTTCTGGAATTTTCTGTGGAATTTGAATTTTGACTTTTGGTTTTGGACTGAAACTCGATCTAGTGTTTGCAGCCATTGGAAATGAGGAGTTGAGGGAAATGAACGCACAAAGAAATGAAGATGGATGGAGGCTAGGGTTTATAATTGGGTTTATATAGGTAGGTTAGAGATTTGAATAGATGGATTGGATAAACAACGTGTTACCGCTAACGTGGCCCAAAAAGCCCGTTCTGACCCCGCAACGAAATTGGGTAAACCCATATATCCAAATAGGTGTTTTAAAATATTCTGAATGCGATGGAAAAAGTTTCACGTCCAAATTCGATCGTATGAAGAAGTTATGCTGAAATTAATAATTTCAAATTGATTTCAAATTGATTTCAACTAAATCGATTTCAAGGCGTTTTGCGTTCATACGATCAAACGACATGTACGATTGCTACGAAACTTGAAACCCTACAATAATTCACTGTTTGGATCCGATGAAACTGGTTTCGTCGAAATCCGAGTACGTGACCAAAATGGCTATTTTTATATTAATTAAATAAATTCAAAATAAATAAATAAAATCCAATTTTATATTTAGATTCTAAAATTGACCCATTTTATCACTTTTAAAATTTCTTAATCATTTACAAAATTTCAAACAAGTTTAGATGTCAAATTAGAGAAGGTAAATTTATAAATTTCAATATAAATCCTTAATCTCATTAAATTCACAAATTAAAATTTAACGTTCTAAAAATTTATATTAAATCAAAGAAATCAATGGTTATTCCATTTACATATTTCAAATCGATGTTTTAAATATTAGATTCAAAATTTATTATCCTACTATTCTTCGATTACACTTAAATCCCTACTAATGTAATATTTAGATGTTAAATTTTCATTTATTTCGATCATATATTACTTTAATATACTGACAGGCTTACTTTTGCACCCTTTCATTTACCCAACTGCCATTTTATAAATAACCTTAACAATAGATTCATACTCTATTACATAAATGCATACCCTTTTATCTAAATTAAAATTTTCGTAACTTCAAACATTTAATCCATTTAATTCCAATTACTCCTTTCATTAAATTTTAGATTCAAATCAATTTATAAAGCTTTACCTCCATTCTTCATATACACTAACCATCATTTAATGAAGAATTTATTTACGTTATTCCCCATTATTACCTAAATTTATTTAAACGTACCATTTATTTCAATGATTTACAAATTAAATTGAATGACTAAATATACATATAACTCATAATAATTGTTGTAAAACTCTCAATCCCACATTTATAAGTATATCCTTATCCGTCATATCTATTAATTAAATAAATTCCGTTTTTAAGTCTGTATAAATTTATCTAAGTACCCATTTACTCTTCCCATCAAATTTGAATTCCATTCAATTTATATAACAATCACTTTCCCATTCACACCTTATTATCAACCCACAATTATTGCAATTCATTATCATATTTTGATTTTATACAATTACCATTAACTTTACATTCAATTACTATTCACCGCATACTTATTCATCAATCAAATTCGATATTTACTTTTCTTTCCTTCTATTTGATAAATAACCTAGTATACATTTACATACGTTCATTTCATCACATTCATTTATGGGTATCGCATTGAAATTAAATTTATTAGCTAATACCATCATTATTACTATTAATTACAATTGGATTCCCAATTTTATTCAATACCCTGAATAAATAACATATATATTAATCAAATCCTTACATTTGTTTTTCTCATATTCCATTTAAAATCAAATCATAACATTTAAATGATTTTATTGAATTGCAATTTCATTCAAGTCATAAATTATTAACTTGCATTAACATGATTCCTTAATTTATTCCAATTACCGTTTACAATCCTTTATTGCATTAAAACAAATTAATAATTTCATTAATTTCTCATATTAAATTTTTATATCCAGGTACGAATCCTTTTTCTACTTAATTCCTTTGAATTTCATTCCAATTTCAATAAATAGGTCTTAAGTCATCATTTACATAATTTAATTTAGCGTTTATTTCAATATTTGTTTATAATTTAAAGTTTCTACTAAATTAAATTACAAAACTTATAAATTTTAACCAATTTTAATCCACTAAATTTACGGGTCGTTACAATCAACATCTAACATTCGCAGCGGATAAAATACAATAATAAATAATAACAGTTTACAAAAGAATACTGTATCTGTCAAAATACCTTTATAATACATCAGAGTTACACATATATACAGACATATCATATATATACAACAATATAATACAGCGGAAACACTCCATACGTTCTTGCCATCCAGCTCGCCTTTTGAGCTCCAGAACGTCCTTACCTGAAAAATCTGTAATACTCGGTCTGACCCGAGCATTACAACAAAGTAACACCCGGGTCGGGCTGGAAACCAGTGTGAGTAAACCCATCTAACATGGAATACAAAGCACACAACTTAAATAAAACCTGGGGTAACTCGTATGTATTTACAAGTTCACAATTTGTTATAGGCAACACTTATTTCACACATCAATTTTCTAAGTACCAAAATTTAGACTAAATAGTCCAATTCCCTTAAATCATTTCTTTCCCAGCCTATTGATTTCACATATCAAATCTATATAGAATCGAAGTGGTTTCGGGTATTAACTAATATCCGATTTCGGTCTCTTCGAATCCAGTGTCATCTTTACCCACGATATTCAAGTGAATACAAATTTACTTTTAAATTCTGGATGTCACTTCACGCAGCATTTTATCATAGACAACCACAATATCACTGTTCAACTCAACATCATATTACAAAAACATTTCATATCACATATCATCTCGATCACATACCAGGGATAACAAATAATCCAAGGCGTCCAAATATCATTCATAAGCAAGACAAATTAGTGATACCATTTTTGATTAATTTAATTAACTTCCAATGAATTAAATTAATTACTTATTACTTAAATCTTGCTTTATTAACATTAATTAATTATATTTAATTTATTAATCATCCCTCCATTATTCATTTTGATTAATCATCCTGGATTAATCAATCTTCGATTACATTATGTAATTTGCTTTCAATTAATTATCCTCAAACTCATCACATTAATTACATTTATCTTTAATAAATCCTCAAATTAATTATTCTATAATCACTTACATTGATTAATATTCCAATATTCATTAATTAGCTGCCCTTAATTAATTTCCTCAATAAATCAGTCTTTTAATTAATTATACCCAGTAATTAATTCTTAGTTACTTCCCTTAAGTAATTAATCTCCAATTACTTTCATCAAGTAATTATCCCATTGGTTAATTATCCCTAATTAATTACCTTAATATTGATCAATTAACCTAAATCAATAATTAACCACAATTATTAATTATTTTTCTTCTAATAATTAATTACTCTTAATTACTAATTTATTTATTAATAATTAATTTCTAATTACTTCCTGTTTTGCCTTTTAAACCTTGTTCTTTCATCTTTAAGCTAGAACTTGAATTTATTTACCTTTAATAAAGCTTGTTCATATACTATTTTCAAAACCCGGATTTCTAAATAAAATAGACCCAAGTTATTCACCTCAAATTACCAAGCTCAACTCAAGACAATGCTCCTTCTGCTGCTTCAAGAAAAGACGCAAAAATCCATGAAATAAACCCGAGCTGTACAAAAGTTTTCTCGAGTTCAAACACGTGTGACCTCCTACCCTATACTTTGAGCCCACCCTTGCTAATACTTAAATTAAAAACTAGTTTACATTTTTTTCTCTCCCTACGTTCTGCTTTATTTAAAATAAATTAAATTTTAAAAAAAACTTGGGCCTAACGAAAATCCTAGCCTACTTTACCTTCTCGGCCCAACCTCTCTACTCTTCTCCCCTTCCTTACTTCTTCCCCCAATCCTAATTACTACCTGCTACAATAAGGTGCACGAGCGCACCATGCATGTGCACAATGGAAAAACACAACGCCGACCATCTCTCAGGCGTTTACCCAGCTACCCATGACCACGACAAGCAACTCACCCTTCATAACCACGAAAACAATGACCAAACCAAAATCGAGCAACTTGATCGAAATAAGAATCCATACCCGATCGCAAAATCAACTCTGGCCGCCATCTCTGACCCCCAATACACACACCGTTCAACCCACAATTGCGCCACGACATCTTGTTCCTAATCCCCCTTATGCGATCATCTTCGGCGATCCACCGGCTCCACACGAAGCTTAGAAAACCCACGTCCAAAACGATATGCTAAACCCTAGATCATCACAAACCGACCACCACAGCCAAAAATAAATCAAAAACCCATTTTTCTCATGATTTCCTACCATCGAACTAGCTTCAGTCATAAACACGAATTCCCAAAATTTCTCGATCAACAGAAATCGCTAGAAAGCCCAATTCCGATCAAAATGCAATATCAGATAATTTACAAACTTAAAATTCATGATTTAATCTTAAAAATCCTAGTTCTCGAAAACGAAATCGACGATATACCTGAATCTAATATTTACCATGATTGAATTTTGACATGAACCAGAATTCGACTGTATTTATTCTTATTCTTTAATACTAGCTTCGATTCTTAACTGTAAATATTTTATATTAGATATCTTGTTATTACAAACAAGATTTGTTTACATATCTAAGTATAATAAGAATTGAGGGAAGAGATAAACTTGGTTTTCTTACAAAGTTCTATAATTCTGAAGCATAAGGACAGAGTAACATCAGGCATGCAACAAAACTTAAAACAGAATAAATAGCTTGTTTGCTCACAGAATATTAATAAGGTTTGAATTCAAAGTTGCAGTTTACTCACAGTTTATTTTTGAACAGAGAAACTTGCTTCCTTATCCCCTCCCAGCCTCTTGACATATCCCTTGTTTTAGATTGCGCTTTGTTTTAATCTTCTCGTATTCGAGTTGCTTTGTGTTTGTGAACGAAAGTGTTTATGTGGACGTATAAGCATTGAATACATATATTCATAGAAAGGAAGTGTGTTGTGCAAGCCAGACTGTGATTTGTATCCAGGTTTTCATAAACACATTTTTTTTAAACTTTGATTTGGAATCATATGAAAAGTGTTGATTTGATTTTTCCTTCTTCTGACTTGATTTCATGTTTTGTATGCTAGGCCTAAAAGCTTGTCTCCTCTTTTGTTTACATGCATTTATGTGAATTGATGTATGTATACATATCCATTTGTGTTGTATGTACATAACATCTTTCCATATCCATCACTTGTGTACGTTTTTATATTGTAACATACATACAAATATTTTTACTTACTTATATTTGTCCTCATGTTAATACATTTACATTCATATACATTGCTTTACTTTGTATATTTATTCACATTCATACAACTTTCCTATATTTGTATATTTATACACTTGTATTTACATACATACATACATACATACATACATACATACATACATACATACATACATACATACATACATACATACATACATACATACATACATATATATATATATGTCGTCTAACGTAAAACTCGTATCTAAATTTTATGGATATCTTATCTTAATTTAAATGGTGAAGTTTATCTATACAAAAAGTTTATTTTTCTTTTCTATAGGATTTATCATGCCCAGAGATTTTTAAAAATTAAATATTTAATATAGTTTTTAATTCAATGTTTATTTTAGTTTCCAAATCAACACATATATTCAAATATCTTTAATTATCAGAAATTCATTTGTTTGATTAGTTAATATTAATATTTCAAAAATAAAATCAGTTAATTTCACAATTAACAGACATCCAAAAATCCGGGTCGTCACATTATATCTAATTATTTGCAGGAAGAATCAAGAATTAAAGCTATTTTGGTTTTCAAGTTTCAAAAAAAAGAAGCTTCTCTGTCTATAAAAAATCCTAACTGTAAGTAAATAAAAATTGTTGTCATTGGTTAATTAAGTGCATAAATACAACCAAGAATAATCACAGATCTGTAACTATAATTTGCAGATCTAAAATCCCAAACTTTAAAGTAGGAAAATTAAGAAAGTTGCCAGGCATCATCTCTGTTTTGAAAACTGTCAGGAATTTCTGGAAAATAAGGTGAGTAAACTTTTGTTTTTCTTCAATCTTTGTTGCTCTGTGAATGCTTGGATGATGTAGGAAAACTTAATCATTGTTTGGCATGCAAGAACCTTGGTATATGATTGAATTTCTGGCCTATGCCTATTGATTTGTGCAGGGATACAAATCCCTGTTTAACTTCAGGATAAAAAAACCCCTGTCAACCCCAAATTCTTTGTTTCAAGTTGTGGATAGATTAAAGTGTTAAAATGGAAATGGTTCAGATGCACCTAAATTGAATTTTAAAAATATGTGTATGGACAAAAAAAAAAATGCATGCCAGGGAACGTTATTTTTTCCCTGTTTCCTTAACTCTCTGATTTACAGTAAACCATATCAAGATCAAATTCAAATCTTTCTCTTCCCCATTTCTTGTGTAAATGAATTGAAAAACAAGTTGAAGTTTTGCTTTAAAAACTATACTATGTTCCAGTAATAATAATTTAAGCAAAGATCGTATAATTTTCTCTGGAAATTTATTAAATGCAGTCACCACTTGATTTTTGCAAAAAATTCGAACTCTACAGATTTCAACTTCAGTAATATCATTTGAAGCTACTTCAAAAATGATGATTTTAAAAACAAAAGCTTAATTTTTTCATTGAACATTTCTCTGGGAAATAGAAGTTGAACTGAAAGTGAATTTTTGACCAATTCTGGTGATCCAAACGATGGCGGGTCTCGAGTTCATCGTCAGGGTAAGATTAGATGTGCGAGATTATAAGAAAAATACCAGATTAATTTATAAATCCTTTAATCTTTGATTCGAGATTAAACTAGGGTTTAGGAATCCATTCTTGTTCACGATAGAAAGGATGGTGCAGCGCCATCCAGGGGTGATCGAACTGCATAGCAATGGTGCCAAACGAAGCGTAATGCGATGACGAAGCTTTGGACCAAAATTGGTGACCGATAATGGTCAAGGGAGGCGGCGCGAGACAATTTTCTGGTGACGTTCCTGACGGGTTTTAGGGTCGAAGGGTCTCGATTCACATTTTCGAACCTTTTTCAAATTATGGGTGTTTGTGGTGTCTTGGGGGATGGTGGTCGACTCGTTGGTGGCCGCAGCTTCGACCAACGACGACAAAATTGACCGTGCACATGAGGAGGTGGTGTCAGTTTCTGATGGGTTGGGGAGAAGAAAAGAGCAGATCGAAGCAGTACGCGGGGATTTGGGATGGAAACTCGAAGGCTAGCTCGAGTTGTTTTGATGTTGTATCATGTTGTTTTAAAACCTCAAACAAATTTTCGAAAAAAAGTGCAACACGGGTCAATCTGGGGTAAAACTCGAAGCAGGGGATGTTTGGCTTGGGGTAAAACTCGAAGCAAGGCTCGGGTTGGTCAATAAAAACAGAAAATCCAGCTTTTACTAAATTTTGAAACACAAGTTAAATTATTTTTTCTAAATCCACTCTTTTTAAATTAATGATAATTGTAAATGGAATTTCAGGTAAATGGTATTGAATCAATTACTTAAAATTTATGAAGTTCAAAGATATTTTAAATCTCATATTTTCTTTTAAATAAAAGCTGTTTTAAAATTTTAACTTAATAAAATTTTAAACGTAAACCAAATGTCCAAATGTTAATTTAAAACCAAATTTATCTAAAGTGGTGAAATAGTATTAATAATTAATATTTTGTAATGATTTTTTAATTTAAAATTAATTAATCAAAGGATAGGCAATTTGTAAAAGTAATTAAACTTAATTAATTAACAATTAACAATTAATAAACTAAGATAATCAAAATAAAGAATAAGTAATTAATTTAGCCAATAAAATTAATTCGTAATTAAGTAAAATTAAACATTGATTTAAAACAATTAATAAAGATAATTATATGGTTAATTCACTTTAATCACAATCACCTTAATCAAATATGATTGACCATCATCAAATATTATGTACTGGATTGATATTTCTGTTGTGATATTGTGATTGCTTTTTGATGAACTGTGATTTGTGATTTGTTCCAATATGTATGTGAAACCCCTTTTTGCCCGTGAAATGGCATTTAAACTTCAATGCGACAGGGAGTCGGATTTCAGTTTGTTATCCAAAACCCACATCGAACCTTGAATATGAATCCTTATGATTGATACACCCACATGTTTTAAAGTTGACCGCTCACTATTCGGATTAGCCGGAAGAGGTCCTTTGTGTCATATAACCCATTCCAAATAGTGATTCGACGAAATGGGTAGCATTTGAAGACGGTGGTGAAGACCGGGTGTCTTCGAAGACGTTAGGATAACCTATCGATTGTCTTTGCACTGTGTTGCTCCGGTATAGAGATTCCCTAAGTGATGGAAGTCCGATCGAGATCGTGGACACCTGGATTTGCAAGGGCTTCTTCTTTTACTGGATGAAGTGCCTTCGGTTCTGTTCGAACCTGGAACAGACTTGTATGGTCGTGTGTCTAACACTACATTTTGAGATATAAAGCCGATTTCTTTCAAATACATATCTGTTGGTGGCGGAGAATTTATTCTCTTAGCTTAACACCCTTCTCTGAGACGTATGAGTTCAAAAGTTATGTAGTTGAAGGTTATCAACGATATACTCCCAATTTGGAAGCGTGGCATACTAAGTGCTGCTGTATATTGATGATCATTTGTGATCAAAGCATGACTTTCGTGTAAAGCGTAGCTTTGTGGACGAGACCTCATCGGACCTCACAACCCAGAAATGGTCGAAACAGGAAAGATGTGGCAAGGTTATGAGGGTTGCGCCCTTTAGGGTATATCATTTCCTTCTGGAAAAAGGTAGTGTCACGGTATGGAGCCCAGATACTCACCTATGCGGTTGCTCCAATCTCATTTACTGTGTGGTTGTTGCTTTATGATGGAGGGCCCTCAGATAAAGGTCCCAAAGGACCGGGGAATGGCATAGTCGTGTAGTAGTTACCTAGTTACAGAGGTAACCCGACCTTGTTTTGGCAGAGAACTGGTTAAGTTCTCGGGACGTCCCACCAGAGGCTTACCCATGTGGCAGTAGGAAGTTCCTTAGCCTAACCATTTGTTGGAAATCCAATCAAAACAATACGCGCCCTGTACGGTTTTAGTTGTATAACCTGCCATGGAATGTGGCGGTAACATGCTAATGAACATGGTAGCTATAATAGGCATATGATACTGGTCGTATGCTGGCTAGGATTTACATTATACTTTCGAAATGGCTTTCTACACTATGCACTAGTAATAATATCAAAGAATTTTCCCGTATCAAGCATGTTTGACTATCATAAGAAGAAATCTCCTCCAATTCTGCGATTGCATTGTGTGTGCGGCGGGAGGTCTTATGGTAGTTTCATTTTCCAAAAGCATACTGAATTTTCTTGTATAATTTGTTTTATTTGAAAGCAGCTGTTTTTGTTTACTCATACCAGTCCCATGACTGACTCGGAGTTTATTGTTTTCTTTCTAAACTCTAGATGCCCACCATTTCTACACGGGCAGCCTAGTAGCAGGTTCTCCGTATTTTGGCTCTAGCTATATTTTGGAGTATTTTGGTTTCGAGATTATCGGTTTTTGGAGGCTTATACCTTAGAGACATTTTGGAAGCTTTTGGATCACGAGGTGCTTAGATTTGGATGTTCGCTATCATTCTCTTTCTTTGAAGACTTTTGGCATATGATCTCTTGTTGTTCTGTTATGATATTCTATTTGGAGTTGTGATTCATGTATTATGATACTCTGATGTTGCAACAGATATTATTATGATGTTGTATCTGTGATGTAATGCATGATATTCATTTTATTTCCGCTGTTTTATATTCATCTAATGTTGTTATAAGCTCCATCCGATTGGAGTTCGATGTTTGAATCATTGACACTCGAGTACAAGTGAGGTATTTGATGTCAATTTTCGAACGTTGGAAATACACTTAATTTGAATTACTTAAGCTAACACAAGTATCTCGTAAGACCAAGACATACATAAATACGATAGATTTTTCCCTTACGATAACCAAAATACTTGTATAGAAAATCCAGTGATATTAATAATACTGTCGAAGTACAAATACTTATTAAATAGTGGAATTGTCACATTAATTAAAATCCAGTACGCTAGGCTCTATAATCAAAATCGTAAAGATTGGTAGAGGGCATTGGGTCGAAGTGGTTTCAGATAATGCTGATATCCAATCCCGGTCTCATCGAAACAAAATAGTAATTTTTTAAAGGCCCAAGTCATTTAATTAACAATTTCACAATCATGGTGTTTATATTTAGATATGGAAATTCATTCCATATGTTTACCTTATCAAGACCAGTACATCGAAAATAATTCGCTTATAATCATTCCATTTTTCAAAATCCAAATAGTGGTCAGAACGAGTCGATTTACTTTAAATAAAATGCATCAACGTTTTATTCTAACTACTTCAATTTGTTTGGCTACTTAATGGCATAGACAATAGATAATTGAAATAATTTTCCAAGGGCAATAAAGACGAATCATAGATCGTTAACCAATTTAACGATTAATAATTAATATTAAAACTATTCACAAATCAAACTTTAATTAACTTCAATTAACTGAATCCATTTATATTTTTAATCCAAAATTACTTATAAACTAAAGAAATTATAAAAACGATTTACTATTAGTTAATTAAGATTAAATAATCTATTTAATAACTAATTTATTTATTTAACATAAGATTAAATTAAATAAGACTATAATTATCAACTCACTTTAATAATTAAATTTTATACTATAGAAAATTAACAAAATTAATTCAGATTAAAATATAGGGAGATAGGATTACAACGCAAAAATTCTCATTTTGATTGGATTTTAAATGAAAGGGGAACAATATTTTTAAGTTTAAATGGTAACTAACATATAAACATTTATTAATTCACTTTAATTTTATTTTTAAAACAAAACTCCTCTATCTTCTTCCTTTTTTTTCCTTTTCCTTCCCCTGCTAATCCTTTTCTCTCCTCTTCCCTTTTACACGCGTGCACAACTGTGCCGTGCACATGCACACAACTTTTGGCTAACCCACCACGCCGCCGACCATCCCTCCACGTCACCCATATCCAACTCACCCCAACCAGACCCTTGGAATATGAAGTCGAGCCCTTCTCTAATTCGAGTCCAGACCCAACTGGATTGAAAGAAACATCACTATTCAAACTCCTCGCCTCGCCACCGCACACCTCCATTCACCGCCGAACCTTGCCAAAAGCTATGCCACATCCTCCTCCTCCTTCTCCCCTCATACTGCACCCCTCCACGTGTCTAATGCTGCCGCTATTGATCACAATCTGAACGCATACAAAAACAAGGCTTAAACCCTAAATCATCTTCGACCCAACACTACGCGTTACTAGAAAGTACCACTCCATTTTTCCTAGCTTCACACCCAAGCAATCTTCTCTACCAACCACGAGCCATTCCATCACCTTGGCCGCCGGAAATTGATCAAAACCCCATTTTCGATCATCTTCCTCTATCACACTCAATACGTAATTAAAAATCATCAAACCACCACCAAAAATCATGATTTTCAATCACAAACACATCCATATAATCAATTGATTAAATTATGGTATTCAAATTTTGGTCATTGCTAAGTCTTTTACTGTAAAATGTATTTTTCTTCTCCTATACTTCATTATAACTAATGAAACGACTTTTAGAATAAAATACACTAAAAAACAATCGACTTTGCTTTTGGAATTCATGATCTAAAACTAACTAGATCAAGAGATATTGATTTTTAAAGTTGCAAAATATAAACTTTTCCAAAGAACAGAGGTGTTATAATGTTATCGTGAGTTTATAGGGTATATAACATGATTAAACATACGTATATACAACATAGAAACTTATTTATACATGCATACTTGACAAAATAAAAGAGTTATTCCAATCTTACAAGCATATATATATATATATATATATATATATTCATAACTCCAATAAGAAAAACTTGAAGTTTTACTCATAGTTCTTTATGAAAAATGAAACACTTCTTCATTTTGTTATGTTTTCCTTCCTACTTTTGAGCACTTAACTTCTCTATGGCTTTAATGGCAGTTTTTTTGGTTAGAATGGTATACGTGACCCAAAACAAGGCAGTGTAAACATATATATAGAGAGGAAAGGGAATGAGGCTGAAGCCTTTTACCCATGTGTAGGTCTTTACTTTTTATTTTATTTTATTTTATTCTTTGATTTGAAAATTTGTGACTTGATTTGAAAATTTTGATTGACTTGATTTTTCCTAGTTGATATGAAAACTGTGTGAATGATTTAATTTATTTTGCCCTTGAGTTGATATTTATCATCATGGTGTTCCCTTATGAATATATACACTTCATATAAACACACACACACACACACACACACACACACACATATATAATTTCCTATACACTTTGACCATATATACATGTTTTTGCCTAACACTATATTTAACATGCCAAAGTTTGTATTAAACACTATATTTAACATACAAACATAAATAACTACTTACAAGTATTTATCTCTTTATTGTTAGTATTTTATTTTTATTTTATATCATAAGTTTTGTATATTCATACATACATACATACATACATATATATTATCCTATATTTGAAATGAAAAGTTTATTTAGTTATTTTTAGAAATTATAATTAAAACCTTTTAAATCAAAGCCTCTATAATATACACAAAATTCATAAATTAGAAAATTATTATTAGACTGATAAAAATTAATATTTCAATATTTAAAATTAGTTGATTATTTAATAATAGGTGTCAAAATGCGGGTCGTTACATTGTTAAAGTCCTTGATAGCAATTTCTGATCTTTATCTTTTAAATTTACGATCATTAATATTTCAAAACAAAAATAAATTTTTTTAATTTCAAAATATTTATAAAAGTTATTTAAGTTCAAAAATATTTAAAAACTATGTTTAAATTATTTTACAACGTATAGGATTTTCAATACAATTTAAAAGAAAAATATTTTCAAAAAACACTAGGGCATGTCGACATATTTGGCCCCTTTAGGTCAACATATGAACCGTTGGGTCAGATTTTAAATTTTGAATAAAAATGTCTATTCGACACAACTATTCACAAATGAATACATCTGTTAATTTACTATATAAAGTGGAGTGCAAATGAAATTTTCTATAACCAATTACAAACTTCATTCCCACTCCTTACTCTCTTAAAAATTCTCTTGAAAAATATACCTTATTCTCTTTAAAATTATATAGAATCCATTCATACTTCATTGTATTGATTAAATACCACTTTCTCACTATTTTAGCAACATCTCTCTCTCTCTCTCTCAATTTAAAATTTAACGTGCTATCCAAGAAGCTATAAGATCCATTGTAGCCAAGTACAAGAATTTGTCTTTGCTCTATTTTTGTTTGCTTGGGCGTGCTTATAGCCCATTCAAATCAAGTGGGCGTGCTTTAGCAAATTCAAATCTAGTGGATGTGCTTGTAGCCTAGTCAAATATAGTGAGTTTACCTTGGACTTGGGATACAAGAGTGTGTGTCCTATAGCCTCGAAATCAGGATTGTATTTGGGTTTGCCTTTACTTAGTTGAATACTGGCATTTGAAAAAATTCCATATAAGAAATTGTACAAGGCTGGATGTCGAAGAAGCCCAAACTAGTATAAAATTCCTGATGTCATTTTTCTAACTCTTACTTTACTGTACTACTTTTATTATTATATATGATATGACTGATTGTTAGTATAATTTTGTAGTGTTAATCTATGATTAAACATTAATCTTGGAAGAAATTTAAAAGATTTACATAAGTTAGAAAACACTATTCAGTCCTTTTAGCATTCAATTAGCCTTAAGATCTATGATTCCATAATTCATATTTGGTATTGGAGTGTTAGGTATTCCAAAACTCGTAATTCGATTTTTGAAAAAGTATAAATGGCTAGTAACACTTTTGGTGCTCCTTTTAACACTTTTATGGAAAATAAATTTTGTGAAACTAATATATTACTTTAAGTAGATTAGAAGCTAATTATTTTGAAAATCTACTTGATTTTCTAGAAAGATATAATGTTAAATTGCAGAAACAAGTTTGTTATATGGCTAGTGGTGAACATACATTTGATATTCATTCGTCATAAATAAAAAGGGACAAATGGATATAGGACAGTGGATGCTCAAGACACATGACTAGAAAGATCCCGAATGATATTGTTTACAAAGATAATGGATTAGTTAATTTCGGAGATAACTCTAAAAGATATGTGATTGGCATCAACAATGTTAGTAACCCTAAACTCATATATTTCCAATGTTTTGCTAGTTAGGAATATCTACTTAGTATTAACTATGTGATAAGGGTTTGAAAATTAAGTTTGAAAAAGATATTTGTTACATTGAAGATAATGAGTCAAACATTATCATTGAAGGTATTAGAAAACGTAACATATATATCTTAAGTATGAAAGCGTCAATGACAATCTGTATCTTTTGGCTGAACCTAATGACCATTTGATTTGGCACAAACGATTTGGCTATTTAAATTTTAAACATCTATCTAAGTTATTAAACACCAACTTGTTAGGGTCTCCCTAAAATGAGTTTTAAAGTCAACAACTTATGTGATACCTGTCAACTAACAAGACTTCATAAAAGTTCTTTTATATCAAAAGATATGATTTCTACTTCTTAACCTCTTGAAATTCTTCACCTAGACCTTTTCGGACCCTCACAAATACAATCAATAAATCATAGTAGATATGTTTTTGTAATCGTAGATGATATTTCTAGATTTATATGGATATTTTTCTTATAACTTAAAAGTAAAACTTTTGAAATGTTTAAATTTTTTACTAAAAAAATTCAGAATCAAATGTCAAGTAAAATTAAAACGATTAGGAGCGATTTTAAAGGGGAGTTTGAAAATGAAAAATTTCAAATCTTTTGCAATACGAAAGAAACTACACAACTTTTCATTTCTAAGAACGACCCAACAAAACAGAGTAGTAGAATGTAAAATTTGAAATATACAAGAATGTTTTAGGACCAAACGTATAAACATAAGACACTATTTTCTAAGAGATAATATAAATAAAGGAGTCATTTCACTCAAACTTATAAATACAGAAACTCAAATAGCATATATATATTAAAAAAACCATTAACTCAAGCATGTTCTATTAAACTTAGAAGAGAACCAGGAGTATGTTCTTTCGTTGAAATATAAATATAATAGCCTTTAAATTATAAATTAAAAATAAAATAAAATTATCAAAATTTATCTACCCACGTCAACATACTTGTTATCCCGCCTTTTGGTCAAGGCCGGGATATCAACAAATATACTAAAAAGGATGGAAATCGGCATTAGAGATCGATTGGAAACAAGGCTATGACCGATACCATCAAAACTTGACCGAGCTTCAATCGAGACGGGATCGATTGGGAATGATGAAAAGGTTAGGAAAGGCTATGTTTCAAATTTCAAGACAAACGGAGTTCGTATGCTCGAGATATGGGTGGATCAATATTAGAGAGGAATGGTTTGATATCTACACTTTCGTATCGATGCAATAAGTATCGATCAGGACAGAGTTGGTCATCTACTTTGGATCAATAGTCTTCGTATCGATGAAATGCAAATCAGCTGGATGGATGCATAGGTTCACTTCGTATCGATTCGAGGGATAGAACAACCAATGGACGCGAGGTAAGGACTGCATGGATTTAAAAGGCACTTCATATCTGTCGATACCGATCAATATGAACAAGACAACACAAAGAACAGGGAATCAATACAAAAAGAACGGCATGCATGTGTGGATCGATACGAAAGGGGCTTGATGGATGGATATGAACAGGGTATTTCTATGGATACGAAGACTGTAGACTGGTGAATGGTATATGACGGATACGAAACATTGATGGATAGGAAGATGGGGATCGATACAAAGAATGGAGCACATCAGGTCGATACGAACGAGAATATGTTTAAGAGGTAGACTCGGTCATTCGGCATCAAAAGTGGATCGATCCAAAAAGTTAGCGCCATGTCATCAGGCATCACGTGTCCAGAAGCGATGCAAACAGATCGATACGAACATAAGCGATGTGAACTCAGCTGTCTTCAACAAACACAAACTTGCATCGATCATAACTCAAAATCTACAAGCCCAAATGCTACAAAATTTTCATAGGAGCTTGCGAACAACCTCAGGAATGTTCATGATCAATGTTGGCTCGATTAGGTAAGATTTGGATCGATATGAATCTCATTCGTGTTGATCATGGATTGAGGCGAAACGACCAAGGATCGATCACATGGGCCCACCCACATGAGAGAAGGAGTCTATCGAGATCCGAGCAAGGTATTTGTAGCCTACGTCTAGCCGTCCAAGAGCTTCATAAAAGCGATCTTTTTGGTCCTTCTACGCCGTTACTCTACAGAACTCCATTGTAACTTGATTATTACCGTCTATACTTTTGTAACCAACAAGTGATAATCAATAAAACAACAAACCCTTCAAGGTGGATGTAGGCTACAACGCCGAACCACTATAAATCGTGTGTTTCTACTGCTTTCCTTTTTAATTTTGAGTGTTCTTCACATTTGTATTCTCTCCATACTTGCAATATGTGATCTGTGATTGTGAACGGGTGCTTTCATCGCGATTGGGTGTTTGTAACCAATTTTGGCGTAAACAATACTTACTTCCTATATGTCGGAATGCACTGTAGTTTTTTGACCACTTATTTTTCCTCTTAAATTCAAAATATTGTTATATAACCACCAAATCTTGAATTCTTTCTCATTTCCATGTCTTCTTCTTTTTGAAAAATCCAAAATAAAATAAAAATTAATGGATTCTTCAAGTTCCAAAAGACTAAGAGAAGAAACTACCCCTTTAAACTACAATACCTCCACTCTAGGCCTCTTCTAAAATACCACCATAGCCAACATTATCAAATTAGAAGATGATATGAAGTATGTCCTCAGCATGCTTTTAGAAACAGATGTCGTCGAAATATGCCTCTTAAAGGAATAAGAAAAGCAATAGGAATCCTTTGCAACCTTCAGAAGAATCTATTGCATAATGAAGCCAATCCAACAGTGATCGAAGAGGTAACTCTTAATCTTGTCTTCTATAATCCCATGGATGATGAGGAAGAGGAGGAAGAAGAGGAAGAAGAGGATGATGCTGAAGACGATGACAAAGCCAAGTGTGTAGGCGAAGTTTGCTTTGATCATGATGGAAATCTTATGGAGCAAAAAGGAAATTTCTATCTCCACTATCCCTATTTCCCTATCCATAAGTCTCCCATAGTAAAAAGATTAATTCACATGTTTAAGTTTGGCTTGTCTAGGTTTGGATTGTTATTATTATTAGGTTTTGATTTGATTTGGTTTGTTTAGATATGCATGTTTTAATTGCTATTTTGATTTGTATAATATGATTTGTATAAATAAAGATTATCTTATCTTATTTATTTAAAGTCTCCATATATTAATCATCATATCATATTACATCATAATCTGATATTATACTTTAGTACAAAATTATTGATTTGACCCTACAATTTATAAGTATATCATTTGTGGGGAGTTTATTTTTTAACAATTTTTGTTGATAACAAAGGAGGATAAAATATAAAATATACACATGCATATATTTAGGAGGAGTTATATCATATTTTATATATAAGAATATTTGATGGTTGTCATCATCAGAAAGAGGAAGATTGTTAATAACTCAATTATTGATGTTGATGACAATAGCCATATACAATCATATAAAATATAGATACTAATATTTTGCCGAGTTATATGATATATAGTGCAGAATATTACACAGTCGTTGAACTAAAGAGTATACATTATAAAGACTCAAGATAAAGATATGAAGACTCGTTGTAACGACTCGGAATTTTAGCTTTGAATTGAAAATATTTAATTAATTTTAAATATTCAATTAATGGTTTTTAATGATCAAATAACCCTTTTGTAGTTTATAAATAATGACGGTGAACTTATTTTGAAAATTGGTTCAAAAAACATATACTTTGAAGTAAAAGTGAAAACATGACTAAAAAACGTTTTATCCAAAATCAACATTTTATTCGCTAAAAGTTGTTTTAACTTTTTGAGCACACTAATTTGTAAATGAACAGTTACAATAACAATTCAAAGTATATCTAATGGGTTAATTAAAGTAAGAAGTCAGTAGGAAATTCTAGAATATAATTAGTAAGTAATAAAGTGAATAAAGACTTTTCTTCTATATTTAAAAATGTTAAAAGTGCATAGATTCTTATATATACATCAAATCAAAGTAAGAAGGTACATTGGTACACATGGATTATTAGTCCTTTTCTATCTTATTTTCATTCATTATTTTCATTCTTTAAAAATATTCAAAAGCTTTCATAGTGGAGATAAAAAGGCTTTCTTCCTCTTTCCTTCTTTCTTCACTTTTCTTCTTCAAAACAACTCCAACTTTAGTGACTCTTTTTCTAAAACTGAAGAGGATTCAATAAGAAATAACTTTCATGTTGACACTTCTTCAAATTTTGAGAGTAATTATGTCAAAATTCAATTTTTTAACCTAATTCATTTCCTATTCCAAAGCTATAACTCTAAAAATACCTCCTCTTCTCCATGACATAAATTCCTCAAAACAATTCCAAATTGATTGATTCTTTTTTTGAAACCAAAGAGAATTGAATAAGGAAGAACTTTTATTCGAATCACTTTTCAACTTCTTAAAGAAATTCTATCAAAAACCAGCATGAAGTCGACCTATTTACTGACCCGGTTTTGTGAGAAAAGGTGGTAGCTTTAGTATTTGGTGATGGTAGGAAGTGTGTCTTCGATTCTAGTGGCTTTGGATGGTTGATACACTATG
This sequence comes from Allium cepa, assembly GCA_030765085.1. Taxonomy (NCBI): domain Eukaryota; kingdom Viridiplantae; phylum Streptophyta; class Magnoliopsida; order Asparagales; family Amaryllidaceae; genus Allium; species Allium cepa. The sequence goes on along the minus strand of CM060943.1, from coordinate 862,960,588 downwards.
TTTGAATGTGATATTTCTAACCTTAAAAATTCCCCTTTTATGATATAAAACTTAAACTTAAAAATGATATCTTTTTTGATGATTAAATTATATAGTTGTTGGTTGAATTGGTATTGAAATATTTTTGTAAATGTTGTAGTGCTTTGGAAAGCAATTAATTTATGAAAATTTTGGCATATGTAATGGCATAAATAACCATTGTGTTAAAGGGGACTAAGTAAAGATGTCGATGTGTCTTTGTAGCGAATAGGTCGCTAAAGAAGCATTTGAATAATAGAAATTTATAGAGGGATTCAAAAGGATTCCTTGCTCATTATTTTACATTTCATTTATATATGCGTATATGAAGTGCTTGTATGATATGGTTTGAAAATGTTGAATATAACTTGAAAAGTTGAAATCATTTGAGAATAGAAATAAATGGTAGCTTGTTTAAGTATCATAGTGGTCCCAAAGCCTCTTTTTGAATTTGAAAAGTTATACTTATGGATTTTAATCAAATTCAACTTTTTTTTAAAGTATTATGTTTTCTTTACTTATAATAGTCTAAATCATCGAAAGAAATGGAGTTTAAAAGCTATATGATTTATAAAACAAAGCTTTAAAAGTTATGGTCCATATAGCGATAGTCGCTATGGATGCAGTTTCAAAATATTTTTTTAATAAAACAAAAAAGATTATCTATTTTGAAATAATTTGTAAACTCTTTTCAAATATGGTTTATTATGGTTATATAAGTATTTTAAAAGAGATTTGTAATATAAAATATTTATTTTGAGATATTTAAACAAGATGTTTATTTAAAGGGAATCGGTTTACTTTTCAAAGTTGATTTCTTTCTAAAATATGATAGTTTTGAGTTATTTGAATGTAATTTTAAAACTTTATTTAATGTGTTTAAAAGAGATTTGGAATTATATGAGGTGTGAAGAATAATTAATATAATAAAATAAGCGTTTACTTGCATGTAAAGGAAAATGTTCTACGCTTTTCAAATCAAAAGTGGTTTTCAAACAAGGATTTCCAATGAGATTTGATATGGAAATTTAGTAGTCCAATACTGGTCTAAGAGCCGATGAGTGGACTAATCCTCTATCTGTGAGATCTAGAATTAGAGAGCCGAGGCAAGATTCTAACTTACCTGGCTTCCTTTCTTGGTGAGGGATATGGTAAATCAAAATATCAAAAATGTGACAAGTGCATAAGATTTATAAAAGGAGTTTTATAAATAGATTTTTAAAGGAGATTTATAAAAGGAGTTTTATAGATAGATTTTTGAAGGAGATTTATAAAAGGAGTTTTAATAATAAATTTATAACGGAGATTTATAAAAGGAGTTTTATAAATGGATTTTTAAAGGAGATTTATAAAAAGGAATTTTATAAATGGAAAGAGATTTGATTTCCATAATTGATCTCTATAAATTATGGTGGTATGGAAAGTATTCTTTTCATACTTAACAACAAATCTCAAGGTATGGAAACACATCTCTATCTTGAGAAGTAAGAATGTCTGTCGACATAAGGATAATACACTAACTCGTCCAACCACACTATTAGTCCATGGATAATACTATTTGAAATCGGAAAATGGTGATAAGTATATGTAGTCTACTTTCCATGCAACCTGTTTACTTTAAAAGGAAAGTGATTTGGGTTTATAGTAATAATTTTTAAATGACATTTCTTTTGGTGCAGTTAAATATGATTTTAGGAAAATACAAATTGTTTTCTAAGCATTGGAAGGGTATAAATGTATAGTGAATGAGTAGTATACTTATGTATATCTTTGTAAGTATTTTGAGATAAGTATCTTTAAAGTGGTTTTAATTAATTAAAGAGGCTTAGTGGTTGCTTATGTGCTTAAATCGTGCTTGGTTTCTTATGAAATTAAATCTCTGATTTGATTGAGTGTTAATTTGATAGTTAAATAACGTCTGTCAAATTTTGACCAAACATAACTTTGGAAATATCTAGATGAAACACATGAATTATATAGTATAGTTATTTTTGATGATGCTATATTGTATGCATAAACTTGTTATGTTCTTCTAGGACAAATGATAAGAAAATATGTTCGCTTAAACGGTTAGGAGGTTATCTTCGCTCTTATGTATTGTCTGTTTTAAAAAAAACCGAAGTTGAGTTTACCAAAATCTATCGATTGGTTATAGAGCGACTGGTAAGTGGGGAATGTACTTATATAAGATGACTCGAAACCGTAACCACTCTAAAACATATGTGCATTCTACTTTTTGGAAGAGATTCCTAATTTGTTTAAGATAATGGAATAAAAAATGGAGTTGGTTGAAGTGCAAGGGCTACTTGCTACTAATCCTGAGGGTGATTCCAAAATGAATGTGATAGAAGTAGTGCCTTCGGTTTGTTTATATCCTAAACAATTTGTATGGATGAATGCTGACATTGCATTGCGCCTAGAGGGAGGTGTTAGCATTCCAAGTGGGATTTATTAAGAGAGGAAAAGGTAATCGTGACCTCACAAGCCTTATAACTCGGTAATGACTAAAACATAGGATATGCTTCATGGCTATGTGGTTCGCTACCATTAGGAGCATCATTGTAACAACTTGCATTATTTTATGCAGTATAATATTTAAATAATTGATTTATTTAAATATTAGATTGCTAATTTAATCGATGGGCTGAAAACTCAACTTTCACTAATGGACGAATTAGGACTTGATACCACATTTATTGAGTTTAGATCATCCAAGCTATTGACATTGAGTAAGCATCGTATATTTCGACTAACGGATTTTAAGCTGGTAGCCTACTTTCGATTCGTAGGTCGATCCAAAAGGCTAACTTTTGTATACGATGGACATAGGTCCCGAATCCTTTTCCATTAAGTCTGGAATAGGGGTATTTGGTTACAAACGACAATTAGCATGCTTCGGTTTGAGTTGCAGATTTTTCTATAGATATTTGTAAACGATACGTGCAAAATTAACCATCCGATGAGCAGTCTTGAATGTTCTTGTATTTTATACCATCGGGACTGAGAAAATATATGGAGTCCCACGGTTTGAGAATTGTCTTGATCCAAGCTATATAGAGCTTGTGCGAGTCGAAAACATTTACTTTCTCTCCCCTTTTCTCCTTCTTTCTCAGCAATAAAATAGATAGATGACCACCACTGCTTCGCTTTGGATCTCCTCCGACAAGGCATTTCAAGCAGCGGTACCAAAAGATAAAATGACTGCCTTGGCCTACCTGACCTCGCCTAAGAGTGGTTGGGTTCTGATGCAGTGATGTAGCAGTGACATTAATTTAAACATGTGACCTAAGGTTCGATGTTTGGGGAAATAGTGGTGGAGATAGTGAAGAGGGGTGGGCCATCGAGTTTCTCTAAGTGAGGTACATCTGTCTGAACTATTCGATCGAACATCAGAGCACTTGAATGAATAGCGACCTGGTGACGGTGTTAAGGTGCGATGATGTTGCGTTTCATATGGATCGTGCGGATGTGAAGGCAATGGGGCCATTTAAAAGAGCTAGTGTAGCATGACGAGTTACAACCGATCGTTCGTGAACTTGTCGAGAGAAAAGCAAGAATGGAATGAGAGAAGTACGCATCATGATGGATTTAGGTGTACAGGATTATGCACATCTCCTATGCATTACAATTTTAGGAAGAAAGGGAATGGGAATAGTAAAGGTAATTAAGTCAGTTATCTATTTACTTATCATAACTAATTCCATTTCATATTTAGTGCGTATCTTGCTTATACGAGTTCACATTGGAATGCGATTTCTTGCATTAGACACGTGGAGACAACACCTTCACAATGGAATAGCTTTAGTCACAATCTGGATGACTGAAAATTTAGGCAAAGGTGAATGTAACTAAAACTCTACAATTAATTATCATATAAACCCCAGTATTTTTTGTATACCAGTTTATATGATTAAAATGATGTAAAAGAATGTGGTTTATTAATATATGATGTTTAGATGGATTATTAACGACATAGGATAGTTGTTGAGATCCAAGGTAAATGTCGATGACCCAGTTGTGATTTTTATTTAATAATTTCCCTGTTTGATTGGATTAGTTTGAGTGGGTTTTCCTGATGATTGATTTAGATCCTAAATACATATTGGAGATCTATTCGTATTGAATAGAGTTGGAGGGGGTTGATATTAATTTATAACGTGGCTATAAATTTACTTAACCCCAATTTGTATTTTAAATTAGTGATAGAAATATTGGTACATTTTTTGTTACTAATCGAGATTCACAAGCATGACTTTTAAGGTAAGTATAAAGATTTAAAAATGATTAAATGATCTTGCGGATTTGATAAATGGATTTGCACTTAATTTAATTTTACAAATTAAGTGCTATAATTATTTAAAAATTTGTTTTGAGTAAATGAGATATATTACAAAATGCTTATATGATGTTATAGAATAGTACCAATGAGAACTATTGGACTTAATTAGATAAATTAAATATATTAGGCTAAAATGGGTTTTTAAGCCTATATACTATTTTATGAAAGGATTATGGATTTATAAAATGTTATGAGGTGAAATACATTACTTAAATCTGTTTTATATGTAGCGGTATTTTTTTAAAAATGGTTACGATTTTATAAAAATAGTATGGACGTGTATACTTAATTATAACCGTATAATTAAATAATATTAAGCTTTTAACTAATTTATAAGCTTATGGTTGTTTTATAAATAATATATTCTGCTTAGAAATAATATATTAATAGATGGATCATCTCCTAAATTACCGTATGGTATAACAACTTGATTAACGATTGAATCATATAATTTCATGTCATTGTTTTTAACTGGTAGAATTGGCTGAATTTGTTGAATTGATTGTGGATTAGAATTGAATGAACGATAAATAGATTGTTCGATTAGTTGATTAGTTTGACTTTGAGATGGTAGAATAGTTTTTTGGTTGTGTGATGCATTCGTGTATGTAAATGGGCACGAGATGTATTAATTAGAATATATACCTGTATATAGTTTATGTAGGTTATATATGTCTATATTTATATATAGTTCGGGTTTGTCTGACTTGGGACTACCGAAAGAGGCATAGAATATTTTATAGATATTCATCGATATGCGGTTTCAGGCATACATACATACATACATAGTTCTCGTATGTCTGACTTAGGCCTACCAGGAGAGGCATAGAATATTTTTAGATATTCACTAGTATGCGGATTAAGGCCTATATACATTCGGTATGTCCAACTTGGGACTACCGATTGGCATAAGGGAATCCACTGTACCTTGCGATACACGACCTGCATACGTGGTTCCTGAGAAGGGGTTGGAGAGACTAGGATGCCGGTCTAGAGTAGGTCATATGCTGCTGCGTTGTACTCTTGGAGGCTATGATGGGACCTACATACCAACTGCTTTTGAGTTTTTGGTTCTCAAGGAAGTCCACAATATAGTTTGGCTCTCGGTAGGCCTCATAGGTGGGTAATGACAATTCATGATGATTTATCAATCCACATAAGAGCGACAATACTTTGGCATTATGTACCCATGTGGGAAGGATGTAAGAAAGGTTTACCGTTTACATATGTTGCTGGTATGTTGGTATTGACAACTGAGAGTAAGAACACTAGCACGAGAGTCCATTGGACTATTGAGATGACATGATATGCAGACTTGATCCCCAAGTAGGGGCAGAGAGAGACTAGAACGCTAGTCTAGAGTTGGTCATATATTGTTGCGTAGTACTCTTGGAGGCCATAAGTGAACCTACAGGCCAACTTCTTTTAAGGTGTTGGTTTACAGGGGAGTTTACAACTTAATTGTGGTTCTCGATAGGTCTCATTGGTAGCTAATGGCAGTTCGGGACAGGTATCAGTTGCGGATATCCATATTTCGGGTTTTGGTACGAAGATGTTATGTTTGTAACTTATTATAGTTGTATTCGTTTTGCATCGCAGATGCTTTGTTGGGGATCATTGGATGATTAGTGTCTATAGTGGACCCCATCCACCAGCAATGTTGGATATTATATTATTTTTTGGAGTTCTCCTTTGGTTATCATTGTGCATGTTATATTGGTTGGTTGATTTCCATTATTGAGCCTTTTGTGTTAGAATCGTAAAGGGATGTTTATACTACTCATACATTGGTACATTAGGTTATCTCTATCATGGAATGTTGTTACGTTTTAGTCACATTGTATTATTTGTGCTGTCTCATTAGCTGCAGGAGAAGAGCAAGTAACGGTATGATCCCTTATTTTTGAGATGAGTATACTTTACTTGTTTAAAGGCTTTCCTGGTTATCCTAAAGCCATGTTTTTGGAAAGGGCCGGCTATACTTCACTAATCCTTATTTATATGTGGATTTGATATAAATACTTTAAGATTGCTCCCCTCACACTAGGCTTTATGTCTGACTCGCATTTTATCTTTGTCTACTTATGTCATGACAACTCTCAAGTGTTCAATTGAGTAGTTTGAGAGTTAGATGACTTTGGGATACGCTTTCAGGACAACTGGAGCGCTTTGGAGGTGAAGATAGTACATTGGATATGTACTTGTTCTAGTAGTATTACATGTTAGGTAGGCTAATTATACGAGACTTGTTGTATTAGAGATTGTATTCTGACTTTCTATATTTGATATCTATTTATTAGTTACTTCTGTCAGAACATTTTCTTATATATTGTTGGTCTTATTACTCATGTATATTCAGTGTATTATATATCATCATCCCGCTATGAGATTATACTTTTGTGGCATGCTAATGTTCAATTTTTTTTTTACCCCGATGGATTGTCATTTATGGTGTTCTAGAGTCCGACGTTGTCACTCAACGTTGATTTAGGGTATTACAAAGGGTAGGTCATTACAGTTGGTATTAGAGCTCATTATAGTTGGATCAAAGCTTAGGCTCAACACTTAGGGCCTTGTATGCCAGTTTGACTTAAGCAAACTAGTAGATGAAGATACACTTAGAGGGCATACTTGCATTTTCTACTCTATTATATTGCATAGACCACTTGTTCTTTGGACACAGATTTATTTTAATCATTAGTTGCTAAGATATAGCCATTCAGGAAATTAGTATTAGCAGATGGAATACAAGAGCGACTACGGATAAGCAGCCTGAGATGCCCAATTAGTTCAAAGATTATTTTTCCATAGTACGGGATGCTCAGCGGCAAGAGAACATTCCAACAGCTGCGGTAAGTTTCTAAATGTGGTGTAGCCCTTTAGGCATGGTAGTGGAAGAGATTGTCTAGCAGACCATAACTTGGATTGATTCTAAACGTCGATTCGAGCCTCATTTTATTTCTGAGATCGAAGGGGGCGTACAACTCGAGCGAATGACTTATACATTCTGCGTTGAGTCATTTATGTTTAAAGTGTTTTTCTTTTTATTATTAAACCTTAGGCGATGGGAGTAATCCCATGTGCTGAAGAGGTATTTTCTAAAAATCGGCCCACTTACGTACAGGTTCTTAATCCCTAGTGTGATGTAAGGTTTCTAGGTGATTTTCACTAGTTAGGCAAGATTGTTTCACTAGATTCTTAAAGGCGAGCACCTTAGTTAGATTCTTAAGATGGTTAAGATGTTTTCGAAGTGCAACCGTAGTCGTGCAAGGAAATTTTGGTTGTCGGACCAAGTAGCTGGATCGAAGTTCATATGAGAGGGGTCAGGTGAGTTATCCTAATTTAACAAATGAACCTTGCAAGCAAACAAAGGATTTGATCGGGCATTAGAACCATTTGGAATGATCTGTATTCATTCTATAATCATGTATATGGTATGTTATGGTTAGGATAGCTTGTGATTGTTCGGGAAAGACCGCATGATTAGTTTTGTGATGATTTGGATAATCTTCTAAGTGGCGATATAATACTTTCCTAGTTGAATGTCGTAGTACACTTAGTATATTATCCTTATCACCATTGTACGGTTGAAGTGGGTTTGAACTCGAGCGAGCCTAAGCATTTGTAGATCATTATTTAATGATGATTTAATTGTAAGGTATCTCCTTTAGAGAATGATCTCCGTTCGAAAGGGAAGGAAAGTTGAGGTTTAGTTTGCTTAATTTATGTGGGAGTTTTGAGGATCAGGGTTCAACATATCAACTAAGTTTTCCTTTTTAGAGTGGGTGATGTGATAGTCTTTCATGTATTATATTCATGAAAGGAGTTGCACCACTTAAACATTTAGGTCATGTAGGACGTCGAATGCACTCATCGGGGTATATAGTTGGACATGCTAATTTTGACTACCGTTGGCCATCGCATACGTCGATATAAATTCTTTGTTATGTTACATTGTTTGGTATGCTTTTTTTGTTTGTTGTTGATTGCTATTATTTGATAGTTGATTTATTGTTGTTTTCTATTATTGTTTGCTATTGTTAACTACTGATTAATTATTTATTTTTGATTGACTACTTGTTATTACTTAATTATTGATTGATTAGTTAATTTTTTTGATTGATTTTTTTGTTTTTTGTTGTTGTTGTTGTGTTTGGTTTGCTTTTCTTCGTGATTAGTCGACTAGAGTAAGTCAAAGAGAATCAGACATGGCTTAGACCTCGAAGGCCAATTCATTTTTGGAAATTGTGCGATGTGGCTTTAGACTAGAGGGGTTAATCTTGTCCGTGTTAGATGGAGCTTTGTATTGATACGCCTCTAGCTATAGAAGGAAATTTTTGTTTCATTTTTTTGGTTAAAATGTAAGAAAGCGCAGTGTATAGTTCGCTTAATTGCTACTTGTATTTTACAAGTGTGATTGTTGTTTTCGATAACAGCATATTTATTTAAGATGTTGATGCGTTGAATGTGTTTGTTGTACAGTTAGTTGTAGCATATTTATTCGAGATACTTGTAGAATATGGATTATGCCATGCTAGAGTTTACATGTAGATTTGCATTAGACCATAGTTTCCTTTATTGTAGAGTTATGAGTTGCATTCATGGTAGAGTTGCAAGTTGCAGCATGTTTTGAACGACATTCATGGTATTTTTTTGCATGTTTGGTTGTCATTCATGCTTTGGTTGCCATGTTGTTGGGTATGTATGCATGTGTTGTTTGGATAAGCATGTTGTTCCAATCTTGCTACTCATGCTTGTGTACATTGCATATAGGAGTGTATGTTGATTCTCTTTGATATACACGACTTTCTTTTTGGTTAAGTAAGTGACAGGTACATGGAAGCAAAAGCTTGCTTGTTGCTTTTCGTTTTATGGGTCGAGATTGCTCGCTCAAAACATAGTACATGTTTATGCTTAAGGGGTGTATTTGCTATGTGACATACACTCTATAAGGTATATCATATGTATATATTATTATTGTATTATCCCCAGTATGGAAGATCCTAGATAAGGGCTTATATTGCTATTTTGGGAGTGGTTGTGGTTTTTCGGATCAAGCCACGCATAGGAGGCGCTGCCAAAATTTTCCATGACCTTAGTCGAATTTAAAAGAAAAATTAACAAGAAGGTTGTTAGAAGTAGTTGATAGTCGAGAGAGTCGGTAGCATAGCATAGCTAGTTAACTTCTCTTTTGAATGAAAAGTTTGCACTTCGTTTTTCATTTCCATTTCCTTGGAAACATGTGTAAGTTAGGCGTTTAGTTTAGATTTCGAGTATTTGCAGATGCTTGATTAATGGGATGCGTCATGTTAGTAGACATAATTTCCATGTATGTTTTATATAGACTAACTTTAAAATGTGATGGTATATGACCCTCTTGTTATAATTATTAGATGTGGCAAGGTTATTTACCAGATAATGATTGTTATGGATATGCTGGTATTCGGATATTATAACTTTTGGGTAGAGTTACATTTTACCTTGAAATTCGAGGATGAAATCCATTCTAAGGGGGGTAAAATGTAACAACCTGCATATTTTTTATGCACTAGAATATTCAAATAATTGATTTATTTTAAATATTAGATTGCTAATTTAATCGATGGGTTGAAAATTCAACTTTCACAAACAGATGAATTAGGACTTGAGATCACTTCTGGTAACGAACCAAAATTTCACTGCATTGATTTTCAAATATTTAATTAATTTTAAATATTCAAATAATATTTTTTATAATTAAAATAAAAATCTTTTAAATAATAAATAATGATGGTGAAGTAGTTTTCAAATTTATTTTAAACAAATATTTAGTTCGATGAAAAACAGAAAATGTGACCGGGAACCATTTTTCGATTTTTTGACGTTTCATCATAGGAAAGTTGTTTGAAATGTTGCAAGCCTTTTTTATATTTGAAAGAACATTTAAATGGTTAAGAATGTAAATTAATTAGTATATATTGATATATAAGTTGGTATATATACTTAAGTATATACATATATACTAAAAGATGCCTTAAGAGACATGATTTGACACTTCGGCGGCTCGGGTACAAACATGTTTAAACATGTTTTCTTTAACATAATGAGGGGAGGCCAACATGGAGGCTGAAATGGCATGTATGGTGGAGGGTGTTGAGGTGGCAAAACAACGTGGAGGGTAGAATTACAAGAGTAGTTCAGTAGTTTACCTTTTCTATTGCTTATAAATTGCCTTCCACTTCTTCAAATTTTCCTCCTCTTTCTCCTATCATATTTTCTTTATATCCTAACCAAATGTAGATTTTCTTCATTTTAAAAAGTGTAAAATTTCAGTGGCTACAACTTTTCTTTGTATGGCTTCTTCAAATTTTGAGTGTGGCTGTATCCATATCTCATTTCTTTCAGATCCATTTTCGGACTCATATTTTCAGGTCCGAAAATGCCTCCTCTTCTTTTGACCATATCTTCCTCAAAAAAATCCAAATCGTGTATTCTTTTTGCGAAATGATAGAGAAAGGAATTTCCAACAACTTGTATATTGATCACTTTCCAAAATTATGACAGGAACATGGCAAAAAGTCAAGGGGAAGATGACCCATTTTCGAGTTGTTTTTTGTTGTTTTCCAAGCTTTGTAAATTCTATATATTTCAAGTTATCAAAAGAGTTCTGCAGAATTTTGGTGAGTAAACTTCTAACATTTTGTGGAATGGTTCAACCTTTATAACGTTGCTTATTTAGTGGTAGAATCTATTATTTAGATGGTTGAATTATTATATGGTTTGGATGTACATATGTTTCTAGTTTATGGTTTAGCGTTGATTTGTGAATCGAATGTTAAAGTGATTTTTTTGGTTATAAAGTTGTGATATTTGTCTTATGATTGGAACTGATATGGAAATTTAGTAAGTAAATGGAAAACTTAATGAGCAAGGTTAGCAGTTGAAAGGTGTTTGTATTCGACATAGCGATCCTTTGAGTTTTTAAATTTGATTACTTACTTCGCTTTAAACAAAAAGTTTTATAAAGTTTCTAACCTTTTGTTTTTCTTCCAAAACTTTATATTTAGTTCATTAAGTAAGATAAAGGTAAAAAGTAAATTTTATAAAAGACTATTTGAGATGTTAGCCATGTTGGAAGTTATGGTATCCATAGCGATAATCGTTATGGATTCAGTTCAATAAAAAAATCCAATTTATGAAAAGTTAATTTTTATATTTTAAAGTGTTTTGAAATGTTTTAAAAGCTTAATAATAATGATTAAGGAAATTTAATTAAAGATTTAAAAATTAATCATTAATTAATTAGCTTTGATAATTAATAATCAACTACGTACTAAACAAGGTTTAATTTTAAATATTTAAATATTAGTAAAAACTAATTATCTTTTAAAAGTAAGATTAATTTTTAATTAATTATGAGTTAAGTAAATGATTTATTTTTAATTAATTATTAATAAAATATAAGATAAATTATTTATTTATTTAACTAATCAAGTGTTTAACTATTTTTAATGATAAATTAATAAAGGTTTAATTTTAAGATAATTATTTACTGAAGGTTTAATTTATTATTTAAGTTTTAATTAAAGGATTATTTAATTAATTAATTGAGATTAATCAATAGTTAAGTTTTAATAAAAAATTTAAAATTTTATTTAATAATTAGTAAAGGATTAATTAAGGGTTTAATTATAAATAAATTGTTAATTAAAGGTTTAATTATTTATTAATTTATAATTGAATTAAATTCAAATTTAGTAAAGATTAATTATGATTTAATAAGAGTATAACTTGTAATTTAAAAGAAAGTTTTGAGTTTTAAATCCTTTATTTTTTAGAATCAATTTGTTTAAAGGAACTTTTTTTAAAGATGGCTTGAACACATGGGATTCTAGTATCGATACCGTTTAGGAACCATATAATTGTGAATGAGTAGAATTTAGATTATTTGATTTGCGTGGACATTTATTAGTAGAATGAATCACCGTTTTGCTATAAATAATTGTTGTTTGTATGGACATGCATTTAGTAGAATAAACCCCGTTCTGCTATAAATTGATTGAATTGTTTTGGACATCTATTTAGCATGACAAATCACCATCCTGCTATCATGTTATTTGGACATATATATGCTAGTTGAGTTGTGTTAGCAAGCTATTCCTTGATTTAGATATGAATTACTTTTAAATATATGTTGACTTATGTAAATAAATGATTAAGTGACTTGCAAGTGAAAATGATGTTAAATGGTAATTTAAATTACTACCATTGGGATTGCTATGCTCTTTTTGAAATTATAAAGCATGGTTTTGAATTAACTTCAATTCTTTAAACAATTTTGGGGTTTAAGGTTTATAAATGATTTTTCAAAATATACTATTATTTTATAAAGGTATTTACAAATAGTAACTTATTTACAAAATTGGGTTTTACTAAGTAAAAATGTTTATTTAAAGTAATTTAAAAGGATGAGTTGCAAAGGATATTTTATAAAGGATTTTTCTTAAAGAGATTTATCAAAGGAGTTTTAAATAGGAAATGTTTTATAAATGATTTAGAAGTTTGTAAAGAGATTTTGTAAATTAACTTGTAGACTTATAAAAGTGTTTTATAAATTGGTTTTGGAAATTTATAAAGGTATTTAAATGTGAAGTGGGCATTTAAAAGGGAACTTTTTATAAATGATAAGTGGATCGGTTTATTGTACGTAATGTTTTTAGAAAGGAATTTAAAAGAAGGAATTTTCCAAATGTTTTGATAATATACTTATACCCTTGGGATAAGTATAAATGTTTTCCAAGTATAAAAGAGATGTAAGGTGTTCGGGAATAGTGTTTTGAAAAGATATTTTGATTGAATGTTTATAAAGTGATTTTAATTAATTAAAGCTTAATTAATAAAGGCTTAGTGGAACCTATATGGAATCAAATCAATGTTGAATGATTGTTTATTTGATAGTTAAATAACCGACTATCAAATCTGGACCTAAACATAACTTTGGAAATATCTATAAGAAACACATGAGTCATATAGCACAGTCATCCCCAATGATGTTGTACTGTGCGTATAAGTCTCATTTCGTTCTTCTAAGATAAATATTATGGATATCCATTCAGAAATGGCTAGGATGTGAACTGCCCTCTTATATTTGTCTATTTATTTCCTAAAGAACGGGGGTAGATTTTACCGGGAACTATCGAAATTTGTCTCGAAGAGACCTAGATCAGATATTTTATCCAAAAACCATTTCGATCTAACTCATGCATTTCAAACTGAAGATATCTTAAAGAATATGGAATCAAAGACAAAGCATTGAAGTGCAAGAGCTGCTTGCTACTAGTCTTAAGGCTGATTCCAAAATGGATGTAGTAGAAGTAGTGCCTTCAGTTTTTCCTTATCATAGACAACTTGTATTGATGAATGCTGGCACTGCATTACTGCCTGGAAGGCAGTGTTAGAATTCCAAATATGATCGCTATTCAAAAGGTAAGCGTAGCCTCAAGCCTTATCAACTGGGAATGACGAAAATCAGGGGAGATGCAGTAAGGTTAAGTGAGTCGCTCCCATTAGGGTGTTTCATCACCTTTCTAGATACATCTACATATTTATGGATGGTTGCACATGCGATCTTAATAAAAAAGGTTGCAGATCAACCGAGGTGATGACATATTCGGTGCTATCCATTAAGGCGTAGAATAGTTTTGTGTTGGCAAAGGATCCTGGCGAGGTCCTCGGTACATTTTCTAAACATGTACCATGATAGGTAGTTCCCTGGTGCCTTGTCATAGTATGGAATCCAATTTCTAATACATGACTTTACGGTTTCGATTGTAGAGCCTAGTATGCTGGAATTTAATAGCGGTAACAATTTCGGCTATTTTTTAATACTTATTTTGAACTCTTAGACATTACTATAATGCTACTGGATTTTCTACAAAAAGTGTTTTGGTTATCGTAGGGTAAAAACCGGTCCGTGTTTAAGTGCGGCGTGGTCATATGAGGTACCTTTGATTTTAAAAGGGTTTTTTAAACATAATAATTTATCGTTTGATTTTACTCACATCAGACTCATGTCTGACCCGAAGTTTTATTTTCTTTTCCTGAAACTCTTGGGTGTTCAGATTTTTATGGGCAGCCAAGTAGTTCAGGTTTTCCCATCGATGCATTTTGAAGGATCTTGGAGTAAGAGGCTTCACCAATAACTAGTTATTATCTTGTTTCCGCTATATTATATATATATTATATCAGTTAGGTAGCGACATCCTATTATAACGACCTTAGGGTAGAATTTGTATTAGTATGACTCTGATGTATCATTTTTGAAATGATTTTGTAAAGTATTATGTTGATTAATATATGTTATTCAATTGCATTGTGAGATTCTGTGATTTTTTAGTTTCTTCTATCTCCTTTCTCCTTTCTTTACCCTAACAGTCTGTCTTTCCAACACTTAATTGTTTAGAAAGTGAATACCGTAGATGTATTAGTGTCGACTTCTGGAGTTCGAAAAGGCGGGTCGTTACACCTGGTATCAGAGCGCAAGGTTAAGCGAGAACCTTGGCCCTAGTGTGGTAACTCATTAAGAGATAAGGCAATGGAATGCCTTATAATGGTTAGAGTGCATATATATGAGAGCGCATATTTATTAGTGACATAGAAGGTTATATATTGTTTTAATTTATCTGTTGAGTGGCTTAATAATTTTGGTCCAAACGTAGGATGCCATAGTGTCGATAGGGGTTCCTAAACACTTGAAAAAGGCAAACTAACACAGTATTATTTTGAAATTGGGTATATGAAATAATTTTACCTAGAGATATATTTTGTATATAAACAATGATTTCAAGAATAGTATAGTATTTTGAGGTATTGTTGCTAGGAGATAATAATATTCTATTATTATCAGTTAGGATTTTGTTAGTCATGCTTGTTTAGTTGAGCATTGACTATTGTTAGAGTGTATTGGTTGTTTTCCTTTTTAAGATTTCGGTTGGATATGTAGAAATAGGGATAACGTTAAAGTGAACGCCTTGCAAAACAAGTTTCACAATTTTTGTAATAAACCGTTTTTTTGTACCCTTTGAATCGACAATAAACCACACATGTCCAACTCAAATTGCACGAATAAGCGGATGATTAAGGGTAGAAAGAAAATAAATACAGAGCAGAATCTCACACGAATGGAATAACTTATATTATTTCAATAACAATCTTTACATCGGAAAAATTTAAATACAATATCAAAGTCGAACCTAGATTCAGCTTGGACAGCTATAACAACTGCCCTTACAAATGATGACAAACAACAAAACAAATATAATAGATGTAGCGAATAATAGAATACATCCATACGATGATGAAGATCTCCAGTTCTCCTTTGGAAACTCCAACCGTCTTCAACTAAACCTGAAACTACTCGGATCTAATCCGAGTATTAAAAATACCCGGATCAGTCTTGACAAACCAGCATGAGATACTTGAAATTTAAAATGACTATATTATCAAAACCTTTGAAAAGAAGGGTATCTCATAAGATCACGCCCACACATAAACATGGTCGGGTTTTACCTTATCATAACCAAAACACCAAAATACACTTGATATTATTTTTGATGACATTCTTTTGAAAACACTTTTCAAATAAATTTATTCAAATAAGGTATCAATGTCTGGACTAAGTCTAAGGTAATATCCGAACTAGGTCAAAGGAATATACCGAACGGAACATATGATACAAGGAAGAGGTAGCTGAAATGTTTGCAAGTCATTACAGCTATTTTGGGACTACAATCAAAACCATAAATCTCGTATTGGGATTGGATTTCCAATATGATAGTAAACTTGTGACCTTTTCTCTGATCCACGCATAACAAACATAGTTCTGACGGTGCCTTAATCGCTTTTCTTAAACTAGTCACTTGGAACTATACTTACTATACTACAACTGATAACCGGTAGTTCCCTGCTTTTCTCAAGCTAACAACTTTATCCAAATGCGGCAATAAATGCCTTGAGGGACGTAACCCCCAAAGGGCCAAACGTATTTGACACCACCCTGCGTACTCACTTATTTCGAATTTGCGTCTGTTAGACCACACAGTATCCCATCATAACCAGGCTGTAAGGCTCGCCAAGCTACGCTCATATTATTTAAAGCCAAGCTTTTCATACAAAACCATGCTTTGATCATAACAAGTTCCACTTTGAATGCCACACTGCCATTCCTTTGACCACTATTTGCCTTCCACAAAAATACAACCCTCGAGCTCGTACGTCTCAAGGAGGGTATTGAGCTAAGAGAAGTTGCCTTCTCCGCTACTACTTATGTGCATTTGTTAAAGTCAAACGTTATGTCTCAGAAATGCAATGTCAGACATTCGTCCATACAAGTTCTTTTTGGGACTGAACGAAACCGAAGGCACTCTCCTACTACCACTAGTAGTGAGTAGTCCATGCAATCCGAAAAATCTCCACAACGGAAAGAACACTGCTGTAAATAACTCTATAATGGGAGAGTCGCAAAGCATGTTCAACAAGCAGTCCTCACGCTATGAAGATCCATGGTCTTCAATAATCATCATCTTCAACATCTCTTCACATTCGAACGTATACATTGGTTCGAAGTGGTTTTCAGATAGGAATTATCCAAATCCGATCCCCATTCCTTCGAAGCCAATCATTGCTTCAAAAGATGTTAAGTTTATATATGGATATCATTCATCGATCAATTACTTCATCTTCTATTTAAATTAAATATCTTTCTTAGATATATTCTTTTCAAGTTATTCCATATTCTTTTCAAATATATATGGAATCATTAAGCCTCATTTATCAAATCATTTGATTTATTTAAACCTTTCTTAAATCCTGGAATAATTCCAAATCATCTTCTCTTTTACTTAGGAAAATATTTTCAAAACATCCATTAAATCTTAATCAAAGATTTTCTTTCTTAACTTTTAACTTAGGGAAAATATTCTCAAATCATTCATTAAATCTTAATCGAAGATTTCTTTCTTAACTTCAAATCATATTTTTGCAAATCGAAGATTTACATAACAGAGCACTACCGCCACTTTAAATATGGTAAATTTCACCTCCAGGGACTAATGGCAAGTAATCCTTCATCATGAAGTTCTTTTTCATCGATGATTTTTGTCTTCAAAACATTTTACTTCGAAAATTAGTTTGAAGGGGTTTTCGGATAGGAATCGCCCAAATTCGATCCCGGTTTTTCAGATAGGAATCATCCAAATTCGATCCTGGTTCCTTCGTGCCAATGATCGATAAAAAGTGTTAAGGCGTTGATTAACATTTAAAGAATTGTTTCTTTTCTTTTATTTTGGAAAAACTAAAATATGATCTTTTAGAGCATCTGGGTTTTTCTTTTGATCTATTCCACCCCTTGCCTAAAAAGAGAAAATTTAGGACAGATAAGTTCAGGGTACTGGTTGCTCCATTCCTAACCTTAGTTAAACATATTCTTTTTATCTTCCCAGATCTCACCGGCAGGAAAAATGTATTAGTCGTTTCCGCGTACTCAGTTTGTTATTAAATTCAGTATTCTTCAATTACTGTTTAAGTGTTACAAATAATTTCTCTTAACCATTTATTCAAACTCTTATTAAAACTTACAAATCATCTTTAAATTACTTAATTATTCCTTTAAAATCATTCACAAAAAATTTAGGAAAGAATTGTTAAGTTTAAACTCGTATTCAAAAGGTTATAGAATCCGCAGCATAAAAGTGCTGCAGAAAGTGCAATATAAGCTTATTTGATTTAAACAACTTTTTAATATTAGAAAATTCATATTTTCCATTTTGAATCTTTTTTAAACCATTCTAATAGATTTATCAAATTTATGTCATATTCTTAATCATTTAAAAATATCATTTATAAAGAGATCTCCTTTTGGATTCTGAACTGCAAAACTGCGATGCTTTAGAAAATTGTTTTGGACATATTTCAAACTCTACTTGATGAAATCTTGTTTTTATTT
The DNA here is from genome assembly GCA_030765085.1 of Allium cepa. NCBI lineage: Eukaryota > Viridiplantae > Streptophyta > Magnoliopsida > Asparagales > Amaryllidaceae > Allium > Allium cepa. The sequence goes on along the minus strand of CM060943.1, from coordinate 862,942,250 downwards.
CTTCGTTGGAAAACTATGGATATAAAAGGCTGAAAAATTCTTATCTGGAATAATTCCAAGCTATTTTCCACTTTGTACACTTATTTAACTTTTATGGCGTGAAATCACGAACTACCGTTACGCGACGCTCATAGTTTTGACTTGTTTTTCAATTTCGTTTCAAACTTCTTGGAAATACTTTTAAATGTTTATAAAACATTTCTAAATCATTTTAAACAATATTTTTGTATTTCAAACTCATATTTCATTTCATTTCACTTTATAATATCATATTATTATAATATATTTTTCAATCTTTTTAGATACTTTGAAATCATTAAGCGGCTAAATAATTTCCATACACACATTTATGTGGATTTAATTTCCATTGAATTAACTATGGTTAAATTCTAATCATTTTTCTTATCATTTATCAAACAAGTTATCAACCAAATATTCAATCACATAATCAACCAATTTGCAACCAAATTATCAAACATTTAATCATTCAACGTATTTAGACTTTCAAATCATTATACTTGAAATAATATATGGATTTATTAGTAAATAAGAGTACTCATCTTTAACCAAATTGTTCACTTTCTACCAACATTCATATAATCCAACACTTTACTAAATCCTTTTATCTTCACCAAATCTTTTCCATAGACTTTCGTTTTGATCCCACAACACTTCCTTCTCTTTTTCCTGCTCCGAAGCTTCACGACTTTCTCCTCCTTCTTGATAGGTTTGGAATTTCTTTGATCATCCTATTCCTCCATCATTTCTTCACTTCTTAGACGCTAAATCATGCTTTAATGGCATTCTAAAGTATTTGGCAAAGTTTGGTGGTGTTTCGAGTTGATTAGATATGATTTTGAAAAAGTTAGTAAGAATTTGGAAGAGTAGAAGTAGCCATTAAAGAGAGCTTCAAGGATGAAAAAGAAGAATGTAGAAATAGTGTGAAAAAAGTGAGAAAGTGGTTGATATTTATAGAAAAAGAAATGAAGTGGTAAGTTACCAAAATATCCCTTTACCAAATTACCAAAACAACCTTACTTATTTCTTAAGTGACCTTATTTTTTTTCAATACTTAACATCACATTTCAAATCATTACTTTATGTCATTTTCACATACATATTAAGTAGAGTAAGTAATAATTATGTTTCTTTGATTTGATGTTTTACTTTTTGCTTTGAAATGACATTTTTATCGTTTTGTGCTTACTTTTTCTTAATTATATTTTAGAATTTTCTACGTATATTTAGTAAAAGTAAACTTGATTAGTGAATTAATTTATACTTATACTATTTGAATATATATTACTATATAAGAAAATAAAGTTGCGATGACATTGCGACAACTTTTAATCGACAAAATGTCGTTTTTCGACAAAATGTTTTACGGTCACATTTTGACATTTTAGTTAAACTATTTATTTATGTAAACCAAATTTAAAAAAATGAAATTTTTATATGTCTCTTCATATTTTAAAATCATAGTTAAATAATATCAAATCTCTAATTTTACAGTGTATGTAAAATTGACAAAATACGACAAAATTTGGTTATTTTTGTAAAACGATTACTAACATACTTTTAAATCTTTTAATATACTTTTATTATTTTTATTAGATTTTTTCAATAAGATTTGTCTTTTTAAAAAAATATTTAAACCTATTTATTTAAGCATTTATTTATTTTTAGCAAAACTTAATTTTTGTTGATTTGTTCTAAAATCCAAATTTATACTTTTTAAATTATCAACTATAAGAATAAATAATTTCTCTACTATTATCTATTATATTTAACTTATCTATATAAGTCTTAAACCTTTTTAAATTTAAAACAAATGAAATCTTTCATTTTCGAAGTAGCGAAATTACGGGTCGTTACATTAAAGAAGTTCGTCCTCGAAATTACCCAAAACAAAAGTTTACCTAAAATATTTATCTTCAAACTTAATTCCATATAATATACATACATCATCCGTATGAAATATTTTACTCAATCTCTTTTTCGAATACACAACTTTATTTCCGAACTAATATCGATCCCCCGATTCTCTAGTGCGGACTTTAATCAGGCTCTTTGCTCATAAATCTTTGCTTTCCTTGCATTGTGCTCAACTATGATAGAAAACTCAAGTATCTAACCTTACCCCTCATCAATGTTCGTCGCCAAGAATCGAGTGATAAATCCTTTTTCGGACAAGTGTAAACACATCAAAGTTCCGAACTCGAATCTTACATCAAAATTGTGTGATGAGATGATCTACATATAACATATGCATTTAAACCCTCAAAACTTTCATAACTTTTTATCTTAAGTTTAAACATTTTAGAAAGTGCTTCTTTATATAATCCATTTAATTATTTATTTTCAAATATTTTTATTAAAGGTAAATATTCTAAGGAAACCATTTTTCACTCGAAAGATGATTTATCTATATTATAATTTTTTCCTACCATCTTTTAACTCAGTATGTTTCCCTTAACACTAATGTTATTTACGAATTATTTCATAAAACTATTAATTAAGTTGATTACATCCTATAACTTATGTAAATCAATCATATTTTAAAGACTTAAGTCCATATCCTTAATTAATGCTCTAATACCAAATGTAATGTACCGTTTTTCCTTACCCTTTGAATGGACGATAAACCACACATATCCAACTCAAATTGCATGAATAAGCAGATCATTAAGGATAGAAAGAAAATAAAGACAAAACAGAATCTCACACAAATGGATTAACATATATTATTTCAATAATAATCTTTACAGTGGAAAAATTTAAATACAATATCAGAGTCTAACCTAGATTCAGCTTGGACTGTTATAACACCTGCCCTTACAAATGCTGACAAACAACAAACAAATATAATAGATGTAGCAAATAATAATAGAATACGTCCATGCGATGATAAAGATCCCTAGCTCTCTTTTGGAAACTCCAACCGTCTTCAACTAAACCTGAAACTACTCGGATATGACCCAAGTATTAAAAATACCCAGATCTAGCTTGATAAACCAGTGTGAGATACTCGAAATTTAAAATGACTATGTTATCAAAACATTTGAAAAGAAGGGTATCTCATAAGACCGCGTCCACACATAAACACGGACAGGTTTTTACCTTATGATAGCCAAATCACCAAAATACACATAATATAATTTTTAATGACATTTTTTTTGGAAACACTTTTCAAATAAATTTATTCAAATAAGGTATCAATATCTGGACTAAGTCTAAGGTAATATCTGGACTAGGTCAACGGAATATACCGAAAGGAATATATGATACCAGGAAGGGGTAGCTGAAATGTTTGCAAGTCATTACAGTTTTTTTAGGAATACAATTAAAACTGTAAATCTCATATTGGGATTGGATTTCCAACATGATAGTAAACTTGTGACCTTTTCTTCGATCCACGCATAACAAACATAGTTCCCACGGTGCCTTAATCGTTTTTCTCAAACTAGTCATTTGTAACTATACTTGCTATACTACAACTGATAACCAGTAGTTCCTTGCTTTTCTAAAACTAACCACTTTATCTAAATGGGGGCAATAAATGCCTTGAGGGACGTATCCCCCAAAGTGCCAAACGTATTTGACACCACCATATAGACTCACTTATTTCGAATTTGCTTCTATTAGGCCACATAGTATCCCATCACAACCGGGGTGTGAGGCTTGCGAAGCTATGCACAATTTCTTCAAAGCCACGCTTTTCATACAAAATCACGCTTTGATCATAACAAGTTCCACTTTGAATGCCACACTGCCATTCTTTTGACCACTATTTGCCTTTCACAAAAATACAACCCTTGAGCTCATACGTCTCAAGGAGGGCGTTAAGCTAAGAGAAGTTGCCTTCTCCGCTACCACTGATGTACATTTGTAAAAGTCATACGTTGTGTCTTAGAAATGCAATGTCAGACATTCGTCAATACAAGTACGTTCGGGGACTGAACGAACCGAAGGCACTCTTCTACTACCACTAGTAGTGAGTAGTCCTTGCAATCCAAAAAATCTCCACAACGGGGAGACCACTGCTGTAAATAACTATATAATGGGAGAGACCCAGAGCATGTTCAATAAGCAGTCCTCACTCTATGAAGATCAATGGTCTTCAATAATCATAATCTTCAACATGTCTTCACATTCAAACATATACATTGGTTCGAAGTGGTTTTCGGATAGGAATTATCCAAATCCGATCTCGGTTCCTTCAAAGCCAATCATTGCTTAAAAAGTTGTTAAGTTTATATATGGATATCATTCATCAATCAATTACTTCATCTTTTATTTGAATCAAATATCTTTCATAGATATATTCTTTTCAAGTTATTCCATTTTCTTTTCAAATGTATATGGAGTCATTAAGCCTTATTTATCAAATAATTTGATTTATTTGAACCTTTCTTAAATCCTGAAATAATTCCAAATCATCTTCTTTTTTACTTAGGAAAACCTTTCCAAATCATTCATTAAATCTTAGTCAAAGATTTTCTTTATTAACTTTTAACTTAGGGAAAATATTCCTAATTCATTCATTAAATCTTAATCAAAGATTTATTTCTTAACTTCAAATCATATTTTTGCAAATCGAAGATTTTCATAACAGAGCACTACTGCCAATTTAAATATGGTAAATTTCACCTCCAGGGACTAATGGCAAGTAATCCTTCATCGTGAAGATTCTTTTCATCAATGATTTTTGTCTTCAAAACATTTTATTTCGAAAATTAGTTTGAAGGGGTTTTCGGATAGGTATCGCCCAAAACCGATCCCCGTTTTTCAAATAGGAATCATCCAAATTCGATCCCAGTTCCTTCATGCTAATCGTCGATAAAAAGTGTTAAGGGGTTGACTAACATTCAAAGAATTGTTTCTTTTCGTTTATTTTGGAAAAACTTAAATATGATCTTTTATAGCATCTAGGCTTTCCTTTCGATCTATTCCACCCCTCGCCTACAAAGAGAAAACATTGACCAGGTAAGTTCAGGACACTGGTTGCTCCATCCATAACCTCAATTAAACACCTTGTTTTTATCTTCTCAGATCTCATAGGCGGGACAAATGTATAGGTCATTTTCGCAACTCAGTTTGTTATTACATTCAATATTCTTTAATTATTGTTTAAGTGTTATAAAAAATTTCTATTAACCATTTATTCAAACTCTTATTAGAACTTCCAAATCGTCCTTAAATTACTTAATTGTTCTTTCAAAATCATTCACAAAATATTCAGGAAAGAATTGTCAAGGTTAAACTCGTATTCAAAAGGTTATAGAATTCATAGCATAAAAGTGCCGCGGAAAGTGCTAAATAAGCTTATTTGATTTAAACAACTTTTTAATATTTGGAAATTCATATTTCCCATTCCAAATCTCTTTTAAACTATTTTAATAGATTTATCAAATTTATTTCATATTTTAATCATTTAAAAATATCATTTATAAAGAAATCTCCTTTTGGATTCTGAACTGTAAAACCGCGATGTTTTTAGAAAATTATTTTGGACATATTTCAAACTCTACTTGATGAAATTTTGATTTTATTTCTTCGTTGGAAAATTATGGATATAGCAGACCTAAAAATTCTTATCTCGGAGAATTCCAAGCTATATTCCACTTTGTACACTTATTTATCTTTTATGGCACGAAATCATGAACTACTATTACGCGACGCGCATAGTGTAACGACCCTAACTCGACCTTTGAAAATCGGCACTCGTACTTCACTTGTACTAAAATGCCGCAGATTCAAATGTCAAATCTGGCTCGCCGAAGCTTGTTACACATTAAGTACAACAACACAGCGGAAGAAAAGAATATACAACAGTATTTGATACAACACATATGATACAACCGACTATCAATATATCAAAGATAGATACAAGACAATAAAAGAGACAACGGCAGTGGAAAGACAATGTCTTCAATGCCAACTTCAAAAAACTCCATCTCCAATCCAAAGCTAGCTTGAACTCCATCAAGTTGACTTAAGCAAGGTCGTCATCCAAAGACTAAAGAAGATTTCCAAAGACTGAAAGCTACCAAACCAAAGACTTCGAAGGTTATCGAATCTACACCTATTACTTGATTATCTGAAAACCTAACTCTAGACTGCCCGTGTGGAAAATTTTGGGCACCCAGATTTTAGGAAGGGAACAATAAACCCAGGTCAGTCATGGGACTAGTATAAGGAAACAAAAATAGTTTATCTTTAAAACAAATAACAAAAGATTTTAAAGATATTCGCTATGCTTTTTGAAAAATGAAACTGCCATAAGGCCTCCCGCCACACACACAATGCAAGCGCACACTTGGAGGAGATTTATCCGTATGACAGTCAAAAATGCTTGATACGTGAAAATCATTTGATATTATTATTAGTGCATAGTGTAGAAAATATTTCGAAAGTATAATATTAATCTTAGCCAGCATAGGTACCATTATACTATGCCTACTATAGCTACCACCTGAGGTGGCAGGTTATACAACTGCAATCGTAAAGGGCGCGTATTGGATGATTGGATTTCCAACAAATGGTCAGGCAATGGAACCTCCCACACAAAATTGAACGCCTCTAGAGGGACGTCCCCGATAACCTAACCCAATCTCTACGGCACAAGGCCGGGTTACTCCTGCCCGGAAGTAACCACTGACATGAGTATGCCATCCCCCGGTCGTTACCGACCTTTATCCGAGGCCTTGACACCAACAATCACACATTAAAGTACCTGGGCTCCATAACATGATACCACTTTCAAAGTCAACATAAGCAAATATCTGGGCTCCATACCATGATACTACTTTTTGTCCAGAAGGAAATGGTCATAGCCTCAGGAGGAGCTACCCCCAAATAACCTTACTGCCACGATTCCTGTTTCGACCATTACCAGTTTGTGAGGCTCGACGAAGCCGCATCCACAAAGTTACACTTTTTCACAAAGTCATGCTTTGATCAAAAAATTATCAGCAGCACTTCGTATGCCACATTAGCAAATTGGGATGTATCACTAGTAACCATCAACTACATAACCACTGAGCTCGTACGTCTCGGAGAAGGGTGTTAAGCTAAGAGAGTAAATTCTCCTCCACCAACCAGAAATGTATTTGATAGAAACCATCTTTACATCTCAAGGTGAGATTTCAGACACATCCATACAAGTCTGTTCCGGGTTCGAACAGAACCGAAGGCACTTCGAAAGAAGCCGTTGCAAATCCGGTATTCACAATCCCGATCGGACTCCCATTACATATGGAGATCTCAATACCGGTGCAACTCAGTGCAGAGACATTCGGCGAGTTATCCTTTCGTTCTCGAAAGTACTCGGTCTTCACCATCGGTCTTTAAACGATGTCCATAACGTCGTATTATTATTCAGAATGGGTTATATGACACAAGGTCCTCTCCCGGCTAAACCGAATAATTTGCGCAATATTTAAAAACATATGGATATGAGATCTCAGTTAAGTCACAACTTGTTATCCAAAACAAATGGTTTAAACAAATTACCATTTTAAATCTTTTTAAACAAAAAAGATTCACTCCATAAAGTTCACCCATCTTACACAAAGATTATTTCATAGCTTTCCAAAGCAATTTTCCTTTCAAATTGGATTAACTCATCCAATATTTAAATTAAAAATTTAATTCATAGCTTTCAAAACAATTCTATTTCAATTCCATTTCACACTTGAAATCTTTCAACACAAACTGGAAATCCTTTCTTTATATGAAAGCTTTTACTATTTGAAAATAAATAGTTTTCGTTTCGGAAAATCCGATTACATTTGCACGAGTTAAATCCCTTTAAATTTGGATTAAATTTAAATTTTGAAAATAATACTTTTAAAATGGTCTAAACCCATATAAACACATTTATATCTTGTATATCCTTTTTAAACCATAATTCCCAAATATAGAATTCAGTTTCAAATCTTGAATTCTAATTTAAATCAAATTATTTAAATTTCAAAACTTTATCAAGTTATTAAAAATAACTTTTATCTTTGAAACTCCCTTTCAAAAGCTTTTCACCTTTAACCCAAATGCATTTCCAAAACCTTTTGGATTCATAATTCAAATTTAAACCTTTCCAAAAATCTATGACTTAACCAATTTCCTCGTGCAATCCATATTTGTGTGTGTATGGGGTAGTCCAGGGGTTTTACACAATAGTGCACAACATCAATCATCATAGATTCTAGCAATTATAATGATATCGATAAGCGGTATAATCTATAACGCTTAACACCATTCATAGATTCATAGATAGATATGTAAATGCATCACATCTAAATATGTAAATACATTACAGATAATTGATATACACACATAGCTCAATCAAAACAATCCACATCATTGCAACGCTAAAATGTACGCTAAAACCCCGGTATAGGTTGTAATATAGTGAAAGCACCACCCGTTGGTATGGGAACTGAAAATAAGCAGAAAATAGCAGAGAAATAGTAAAGAGATAACAGTTTTTTTTATAGTGGTTCGGCTTAAAGTCAAGCCTACGTCCAGTTAATCTCTTTTATTGCTGATTTGATTACAACTTTTTTAATGATTCTTCAAGTACAACACGATCAAGATGAATAGCTAGAACTTCGATGTAGAAAGGCTCTTCCAATTGATGTTGAATGTGTTAGATCTTTCCCAAAGTTCGTTGAAGCGTGTTCGGTGTTTGAAGTGTTAAAGGAGTCAAGAAAACATCGAAGTATTGGCGTTCCAGAAATGATCCAAAAGTCCCCCTTCAGTTGGAGCAAGCGGGGTATTTATAGGGAAAATCTAGATGCAGGTCCTAGGTCATGAGCGACCTAGGGGACACGAGCTACGACTCATCATGGTTGCACTTGATCACTTGAACAGGATGGTAGGTCGTAGGTCGTAGGTGACCTAGGGAAGAATGGTTGGCGACTTAATCATGTCGAGGTACCTAGTGGAGCGACCTAGGCTGGTCATAGGAGTAGCAGCGATCTAGTGCTGGTTCGACCTATATCCAAGCGACATAACGATATGAAGCTTGTGGCTCGCTAGGTCGTTAACTCGCTAGGTCGTTAACTCGCTAGGTTGTGTAGGTCATTTAGTTACTTGGTTGCTAGGTCGCTGAGCTCCTCTGTTCCGATATACTGCTGTCTTGTATTGATTGCTAGGTCGCTTATGTCGTCACATGTTAGCTCGCTGTAGAACTTCATCCTCATTAGCTCGCTCGCACTTTATCTCATTAGGTCGCTTGTGTGTTAAACCGTTAGGTCGCTTGGCTCCTTAATTCGTTAGGTCATTAGGTCGCTAACTGTTGCCACGTTAACTCGTTGGAGCCTTTAGATCGTTAGGTCATTTTTCTTTCGAGTACTTGAGTTGCCATTCAGAGTAGTGTTAACACTTGCCCCTCGAAGTATACGCCTATGTTATAGGTCGTGTGGTTCGATCTAACTACTCTAGGTTGTGGGTGATTTAACAATCTCGCTAACTCGTGTGCCGATACGCCTTCTTTTCTTCCCCTATATAATCCATTAGCTCGTTTCTTCCTCCTCATTCCACTGCTTGTACTCTGCCGCCATCGCCATTCTTGAGCTCAAGAATCCTCAAACCGAAACCCCTTGTTGCTTCGATCATTATTCCTAACAACAATCCTAGGTAAATCGATCACCTCTCCATTGTATCTGCCATCAATTTCCTCGTAATCACTTTCACACGGTTTCTATTACCTCGCCATAAGATTTCCTCCTGATTCGCCCTCTGATCGCCATTGAACTATTTGTAATTTCTTTAAAAACGGATCAGCCTACGATTTCTCAGAGTTTCGTGGTGTGTGTTCGAGCTTGTGGAGTTTGATGATGTTTTCTGGAGATTCAGAGAAGAAGATGAGGCCTTAAGCAATCGGAGGAGACGAAGGGATTTGTGGTTAACGGGTTAGTGGGTTTTTAGGTTAAGCCATGATGTTTCGGGCGCGTGGCAAAATATGATTGGGAATAGGACTTATGGCTTTTGATGGGAGATAGCTCAATATTACTGAGCTACCTCAGGAGCGACCTAACGAATTCGACTGTCCTAACAACCCTTACGATTTATAGGAAGCCGACCGACCTAACAGCCCTTGCGACATAACTCTTTGTGACTTAAGCTCTTTGCGACTTAAGCTCTCTTCGACTTAAGCTTTAGGTCGCGGCCACACCTGAATGAGCTAATATTTAGAAAAAAATGCACTGCCTTGACCTGAAGTCGCATGCCTTGAACTCTTTGACTTGAACACTTTTTAATTCGTAGGAACATGACATTGCTGAACTATCTTACTTGAACAATGCGACTTAAGAAAGCTTTGACCTATGCTAAGCCGCTTGAGCTTGACTACTTGCAAAAATGTGACAGCACTTAACTTGAATTCTCAACTTGAGCTGTCGAGATAACTTGCCTGAACTTGTTGCACTTCTTTACAGATTATATTAACTTTAATGCTAATAACCTGTTAAACACAACATTTGCAGAAAAATGGGACGAATATACTCATCATCGACTGCCCACATCGAGTGATGGATTAGATCAAAGAAATGATATTTTACTTATGTAAAATAGTATGATTTTGATTACAGATGAAGTGATGTGAATCAACTGATTTAAATGAAGCATCAACGCAAAATGCACACATTTATAACTGCTTATTGCTAAATATCATCTGCATTGATACTACACTTAACTTTGGTTTAATAACAAGCCTCGAAACTTCCTGAATTGACATGCATCATTCAGTACTATTTCATGTTTTATTTTATTTACTTGCTATTTCAGTAGTTTTGCACAACACTTCACACACTTTTAGGAAACGTACACCTTCATATTTGAATATCCAGTTCCTTGTGTAGAATGACTTCTCAACAAGCTCAAGAAGAGATCGTAGAGCGAGCCGAAGGGGTTTTCCAAATAGCTAACCCCTTGGAGAATCCTCCGGAAAGAGCTTCAACCACTCTGAATCAATGGGTTTTCAGTCAGTTATGCATTCAGTTCGGCATTGCTGAAGCGGACGCCTTACTTCCTTGGGTTAATGACACTACTGACAGGCCACCTCTTGGCTTTATTGCAGTTAATCGTCAGATGTGCTTGAGTGGAGCTATTCCTCCCTTCAATGATTTTCTTCAAATGCTCCTTCTTCGATTAACCATCTCTCCTTTCCAGTTACACCCTAATGGCTATGCCGTCTTGATGTGATTGTGTGTACTGTTCAGGAGGACGGTCGACCGTCTTCCAAACTTTGAAGAGATTTGCTACTTGTCTACATTTGCGAAGAACAAAGATCATCCTTCTATTACACTTATGATGAGCGCTAGAAACTGTAAATTGATTACCGATCTTCGTGAAAGCGCCCATGGGTTTTTGAACCAATTTTTCTTTGTTCGCTGGCCCCCGGGATTTTACGGCATCTGGCGAGTAGGAAGTAAGATAGCCTATTTTCGTTCTTTTCATTTCTGAGCTTTTCAAAATCCGAGTTGTCAAGTGCTAACTTTATTCTTTACTTTTACAGCACTTCCTCCTCTTTCTAAAGATTCCAACCACAAGTCAACTTTTGAAAGACTAAGTGCCGTGTCTGTCAAGGAGAGAAGCATTAAGTTCTTACCGAAGGACGAATTTTTGCATCAATTTGGACTTCTGCACTCTTCTCGATTCACTCAGCTTCGTGATGCCCCCGGTTCTCAAGCAGAGACGTCAGATGCCCCGGTTTTCGGAAAGGAACTTACACCGAAGGAACCTGTTGTAGAGGCCTCATTGGTGAAATGTTCTACTCCTGTTGACGGTGCGGGGTCATCTGGCAAGCTTACACTTCCCTCGGTTATCGAAGAAGAGGAACTTCCTCAACATTCCGGGAAGGCTGCTGATGAGGGAGCTGAGAGAGAGAGTTCCGCTAGGCATGATGGTGATGACATTTTCGGAGGGCTGGGCGACCTAATGGTGACCTCACATGAGCTCTTCAAAGATGATACCACTGCTTCTACACTTGTTTCTCCAACAGTCGAAGTGACATCCACCTTGCGACCAACTTTGTCAACCCAAGAGTTGGCGCCTGTTGCAAAAATTGACATTACTCCAAAGATGAAGAGTGGTTTGTAGCTCGACGCGTGTAGTCCGCACATCACACACACACACTTAGGATTTTGGCAATTATGTGTACTTAGCTTCTTTACTTCGAAGATTTCTAAACTTGTCTCTTTTTCACTTTCAGGTTCTCCAATGGGACGCAGTGGTTCGTACTACGATGACTTTCAACGCTATGGGAGGCGCGATTCCTATGACCCGAGGCGTTATTTTCCTGCCCCTAGAGAAACCGATGAGGAGAGAGCTGCCAGAAAAGCTCGCAAGAGGCAGGCTTACGAGGAGCGATATGGAAGAAGTGATGAACTCCATGACTCTCACCATAGGGACGATGACTCCCATAAAAGAAAGTCACACGATGACAAGGGGAAGAGTTTTGAAGCTGAAGGGTCCAGCAAGCGGGCCAAGCCTAGCGAAAAATCTTCATCTGAAATTTCCAAAGTGCTTGCTACTTCTATTTCTCTAGACATCCCTCCTAGTTCCCCTGCCCTCAAAAGAACTGAGATTCAGACAATCATTGATAGGCCTGCATATCAACTTGAGAATGCCCCGCCTGCACTCCAAAGCCAGTTTCTAAACTGGTGTTTAAAAGGAGTACGCTTTGACTTGGACTTGGACCCCATCGATAAACAGGCTATGTTAAGAAATCTTTATGCTGTTATGCTTGACATCGAAAGAATGTCCGGGTGGCAAAAGCTAGTCGATGAGCTTCAACGAGTGAACCGCTTAAATCTCGAAGCTATGCTAACCATGGAGAGTGAAAAGTATGAATGGAAAAAAGTTCTCGACCAGCACGCCACGGAGATGAAGAACATTACTGCATATAATGAGAAACTCGAAGCTGAAGCCGAGCAACTTAAAGTTGAACTTGCTACCTCTTCCACTTCTTTTACTCAAAAGGAAGAGGTGCTTCGAAAGAAAGTAAGGGATGCCCATGCTAGTCAACGAGATGGTGAGGCCAGACTTGAGGAACAACAGAGAATTATGGAAAGCTACCACAGTGATGTTGTTCAACTGCGACAAAAGACTAGCTCCCAAGACTTGGAGATTGAAATGTTAAAAGCTCATCTTTCTAAAGTTGAAAAAGAGTGTGACGAGGCCATTGCTGGAAAAGCAGTAGCTGAACAATCTCATGAAGAGACGAAGGCCAACGTCAGTTCTACTTTATTCGAGTTTTACATTCACAGTTTCTTGGGCCATGGCAGTCTCTCATTTTTGGGGCCGAAGTATGAAATTACCCTGGAGGAAGTGTGGGAAGAAACGGTTGAAATGCTTAAAGGTGCCGGCTATTCTGAGGAGGGTCTCGAGGCTCATTTTTTGGACGATAAAGGTCAAGCTGCCCTCGCCAAAGGGAAAGAACAACTCGCCAAAGAACGAGCCGAAGCGGCGGAAGGAGAGCATTTAGGGAAAGCACTTTTGATCGACCCGACTCATCCTTCGGCTTCGGTTGACGTCGAAATTATTGGCTCCAGTTCTCATTCCCCGCCTCCTGCAAAAGTCGAGACCCAAATTATAATTGCCCACACCGAGGCCCAGGAAGACATCGAAGCCCACGATTTTGAAATCGACGTGATAAAGTCAACTCCTCCAGGTAAATTCAACACCGATCTAGCTCAAGTGGACTACTTTCTTGCTTCACATGAGTTTGATGAACTTCTTGATTATTACTTAAACCTTGACGTGCTACTATCTCCTCTTTCTGCAGGAAATACTAACGTTTAATTCTTCTTCTTCTGTAGTGAGAACAACAAGTACTGCATAAGCTTCGCCTCCTCCTTCTATTGCTCCTTCATCTCTTCACGTTACTCCCTCTCTCGCTTCTCAACTGGGGTCCCAAGAAGAACAGATAGAGGCTCTTCAAGGCTTGGATGACACAGTTGCTTCGCAAGAGCAGAAAATTGAAGGGATTGAAGAGGGTGAGAGGACCCCGGAGGAATTCACTACCGACGATACAAAATTGATTGATCTTATTGCTCCGGGCAGTGAATCTTCTTTGAAGAAAAGGGGCAAGCGTGGAGTTTCAAAGAAAAGGAAGGAGACTTCTGCTGGTGATGAGAAAGCAGAAGAGGACCCGATTGCGCCTCTTTCTCCTCCTTCCCCGACCCGTTCAAACCAACTTAAGAAGTTAACCATTAGGCCGGGTGAAGGCTCCAAAGGCGGAGGGAAGAAGAAGTGATGGGTCCGTCTTTACCCTTGTTGTTTCGCTTTTTGCTTTTTTCTTGTATTGACCGGAGATTGTGCGGGTACAGGCCCCCGCTTTTTGAAACCTGCACATGTATACAGATTTTTTATAGTATGGAATAAAATAATTCATTTTACTTGTACAAACTTTTATCTGTATATATAAATGCATTTATTCCTTTTTATCACATAAGTTTCTTTATTTTCCTTGTATGATATTGCAGTGAGCTCCTGGTATATTGCTTGAGCATCGCTTTTATTAATGCAAATATAATTTATTGGCCCCATAATACGGCTTATTGCAATCTTCTCCATTTTGAGAAAACTTATACTCTTACTTTGGAGAACAATTCTTCCACTTTAAGAAGATTTGTACTCTTACTTTGGAGAATAATTCTTCCACTTTAAGAAGATTTGTACTCTTACTTTGGGGAATACTTCTTCTATTTTATGGAAGTATTATTCTATTCTAGTAGAGTTGCTTTGTGTTGGAGAAGTTTTCTTTCTTCTTCTTTTTTTTTTGAAGGAAAGTTTTTACACTTCGCTTTCAGAGAGGGTCACTTTTATTTTTGACAAGTAAATCCCCCTATGCGGTGAAGTGGGCCTCCGAAAAGGGCTTTGGTTCGTTTGTGCCTCCGAAGAGGGCTTTTTGTTTGTGCCTCTGGAGAGGGCTTTTGTTTGTCTGGGCCTCCGAAGAGGGCTTTTTGTTTGTGCCTCTGGAGAGGGATTTTGTTTGTGCCTCTGGAGAGAGGGCTTTCTGTTTTTTCCCTGTACACGGGGAAGCGTGCCTCCGAAGAGGGCTTTATTTTTCCTTTTACGCGGGGAAGCATGCCTCCGAAGAGTTCTTTAGCACTCCAACTTGGTGAGGTGTGCCTCCGAAGAGGGCTTTGGCACTCCAGCTTGGTGAAGTGTGCCTCCGAAGAGGGCTTTTGCCTCCGAAGAGGGCTTTGGCACTCCAGCTTGGTGAAGTGTGCCTCCGAAGAGGGCTTTTGCCTCCCGCTTGGAAGGTTGCATTTCACAGTTGAGTGGATCCACGGGGAAGATGCAAGCTACCTAACTGGATGTTTGTTTGCACAAACGATCACAATTAACTAGCAAGGGTCTGGAACCTTCACGTTGGGAAGGTGCCCCTCCGGTGGTTCCACCAACCTCTTTGTTTGAAGCACAGATTCCATTCTGGCTTTTCTTTGTCTGCTTGCCCACGTCTTTCCACCATCTGCCACTCAGCGATTCCTTGTTATCGTTTCCAAGCACATGTTCCCTTCCTTTGCAAGTTGTTCGTTTTTTTTCGGAGAAATGCATTTCATTGTTAAGTGAATCCACAGGGAAGACGCAAGCTACTTGACTAGATGTCCATTTGCACAAACGATCGCAATCAGTTAGAAGGGCCTGGAACCTTCACGTTGGGAAGGTGATCCTTCGGTGCAATCACCAACTATTTGTGAGAAGCACTCTCGATGTAGGAGTTGTATGTGGAATTTTTGTGGCTTGACATTTAATTGTTGGTGATTTGTAGGAATCGCTTGGCCTTGTGATGTGTTGAATAGGTAAGCTTTGCTTTGATAGCCTGCATTATTAAGTCGACATTTTAGCAATATATTTAAGATACATGTACATCGAAATGAGACAGGCATTTTATAGTAATTAAGAACACAAGATTTATAGTGGTTCAGCCAAGAACCAGGCCTACATCCACTTTATAGTTCTTATTATTGATTCACATTGCTTTTACAATGGTTTACAATACAAGAATGATACATCCATAATCATTTTAAAAATTTAAGCATAGCTTCTAAGTAAAATATGGATGCAAGTGATTGCTGTTTTAGGCTCTCGGAATTGGATCTCCTTCGACAGTTGTGAGCTTGAAAGTGCCATCGAGAAGTTTTTTGCCTATGACATAGGACCTTCCCGGTTTGGCCTAAACACTACTATTGCTGTCATGACCTTTTTCAAGACTAGATCCCCAATTTCAAAGCTGCGTTGGAGAACTTTAGAATTGAAGTGCCTGGCTATTCTTTGCTGATGGGCTGCAATTCTGAGCTTAGCTTCTTTCCTTTTTCCATCAAGCAAATCAAGTGCTTCAAGTTGCAGCTTTCATTTTCAGCTTGGTTGAAATGAATTCTCCTGTGTGAGGGGACTTCTGTTTCCACCGAAATCATTGCTTCTGATCCATATGCCAATGAGAATGGAGTGTGCCCTGTTGCAGTTTTATGAGTAGTTCTGTATGCCCATAATGCTAGTGGCAGCTTATCGACCCAACCACCTTTCACCTTTTCCAGCTGTTTTTTGATGGTTGATTTGATATTTTGTTTACTGCTTCCACTTGCCCGTTGCCTGCGGATGAGCCACCGTTGAGAAGCTTTTTTGGATCTTGAATCGCTTGCAAAAGCCTTAGAACTCTTCGCTTTCGAATTGGGTACCGTTGTCTGTAATTATCTTTTGAGGCACACCATACCTACAAATGATATTCTTAGTCACAAAGTTTATCATCTTTTTAGAGGTAATAGTAGCTAATGGTTCGGATTCAGCCCATTTAGTGAAATAATCAACAGCAACAATAGCATATCTGATTTCGGACATGGCAGTTGGCATAGGTCCGATGAGATCTATTCCCCAAATGGCAAATAGCCATGGACTGACCATCTGTGTTAGTTCGGTGGAAGATGCTCTTGGGATTTTTGCAAATCCCTGGCATCTGTCACACTTTCGGGAGTAGCTAGAAGCATCTCGATTAATGTCTGGCCAAAAATACCCATAGTGGAGAATTTTCTTTGCTAGAGTTTGACCACCTGAATGATCCCCACACTCTCCTCCGTGCACTTCATCTAAAATTGTCTTAGCCTCTTCCTTGGTTACACATCGCAGTAATGGCATCGAGAATCCCCGTCTGTACAACCGACCGTCTTGAATCATATATCTCGAGGCCTTTCTCAACAATTTCTGGCGCCCTTTTGAATTTTCTGGAAGGGAGCCGTTGAGTAGATATTCCTTGATCAGAGTTATCCATGAATTGGCTTGATAAGTATAAGGCTGTCCTGAATTATGATGAGAGAATGGTTTTATTAGAAACTGATCTGGGTAGAATTGCTAAAGTGATGTGTGATAATTCTGGAATTCACTTGAGTAGTCTTTTACATGGGGTTGGGACTTCTCAAGACGAGGTTAAAGATATCGATGTGGTCCAAGATTTCCCTGATGTACTCGAGGAAGTCAAGTGTTTTCCTCCGCACGGAGAGATAGAGTTTCGCATTGATTTGGTTCCAGGAGCAGTACCAGTGATTCAGCCTAGTAGGAGGATGGCTCCTAGAGAGAGGTAGGAGTTAGTGAAGCAAACTCATGATCTATTAGAGAAGGGATTGATTAGGCCCAGTTTTTCTTATTGGGGTTCAGCTACGGTGTTTGTCACCAAGTCGGATGGGTCGCTAAGGTTCTGTGTTGACTATCGAAAGTTGAACAAAGTGACCATTCGAGATAAGTATCCTCTTCCTCGTATTGATGATCTCTTTGACCAGCTGCATGGAGCTTCTATCTTTTCTCAACTGGATTTAGCTTCAGGCTTCCATCAGTTAAGGGTAGACGAGGACAATCAACTGCATTTAGGGGACCAAATTGTTTCTACGAGTGGTTGGTTATGCCTTTAGGGTTAACCAACACTCCTGCTTACTTTGTCGATATGATGAACCGAGTTTTTAGACATGTGTTGAATAAGTTTGTTCTGGTACTCATCGATGATATCCTGGTCTACTCTATGTCGGAAGAAGAGCACAAGCAGCATTTGAAGATAGTGTTAGAGACTCTTAGAAGGCATGTTATGAAGGCGAAGTTCTCTAAGTGCCATATTTGAAAATCAAAAGTCAAAATTTTGGGGCACATTTTTCCTGGAGAAGGTATCTCTGTAAATCCAGCGAAGCTTGAGACTATTCTGGAATGGAAGCAGCCGTAGACACCATCTGAAGTTCGTAGTTTTTTGGGATTGACTGGCTAGTACAGGAAGTTTATCAAGGATTATTCCAAGATCTCTTTACACCTAACCAAGCTGACAAGGAAAGGAGCTAAATTCAAGTGGACACCTGAATGTGAGGAGGCTTTCGAGAATCTGAAAAGTCGACAAGTGCTCCTGTGCTGGCTATTCCGGATGCGAAGAGAAAGTTTGAGGTTTATACGGATGCTTGTATAGTTGGACTGGGAGCATTTCTGATGTAAAATGGTAGAGTTATTGTGTATGCGAGTCGGCAATTAAAGCCATATGAAAGGAACTACGCTACGCACGATCTAGAGTTGTTGGCCATTGTTTTTGCTTTAAAGATCTGGAGTCACTGTCATTTGGGAGAGAAGTTCGAGTTATTCATGGATCACAAACCATTAAAATATATTTTCTATCAAATGGATCTTAATCTGAGGCAGCAGCGATGGGTTAAGTTTTTGGCATCGTATGATTTGGATATCCTGTATACCCGGGGGAAGGCAAATATTATGGAAGATGCTCTTCATAGGAATGCAGTTCTGTCTCTTTTGGAAGTTGTTTCGTCTCTCAAGGAAAGAATCATAAGCAAGAAAATGGAGGATAAAACTTTAAGGAAAATTATTCAAGGAGCCAAAGAGGGACAATATTCTGATTTCGAGATCGACGATCAAGGAACTTTGACGGTTAATGGTCGTCCCTGTGTGCTGAATGTGGTGGGTTGAAGCAAGAAGTCTTATCAGAGTGTCATCGCTCCAGACTGAATATCTACCCAGGAATTTCTAAGATGTATAAGGATATGAGAAGGGTTTTTTTGGTGGCCGAGCATGATGAAAGATATTGCTAAATTAGTCAATAGTTGTGCTATCTGCCAGCAAGTTAAAGGAGATCAGCGAAAGCCAATCAGATTGTTGCAACCTTTGAAAGTCCCGATGTGGAAATGGAAAATGATTTCGATGGATTTCATTGACGGTTTGCCAAGAACCAAGAAGGGAAATGAAGTAATATGGGTTATTGTGGATCGTCTAACCAATATCGTCCATTTTATACCGGTTAAGGCAACCCGTATTACAGCTTCTCTGGTAGAGATTTTCTTGAGAGAGATAGTCAAATTGCATGGTGTTCCGGTTAGTATAGTAAGCGATCGAGATCCTATCTTCACCAACAAGTTCTAGAAAGCTTTGCAATCAGCTATGGGAACGAGTTTGAGATTGAGTACAACATATCATTCCCAGAGAGATGGGCAGACGGAGAGGCTTAATCGAATTCTAGAAGATATGCTGAGGGCCTGTGTATTGGATTTTGGTGGATCGTGGGAAGACCATCTTCATCTAGTGGAATTCTCTTACAATAACAGTTACCAGGCGACTATTAAGATGGCTCCCTACGAAGCTCTGTATGGAAGACCGTGTAGATCCTCATCCTGTTGGATAGAGTCGAGAGAAGGTCTTGTGCTTGGACCAGATCTGATCCATGAAACATCTGTGAAAGTTGAGCTTATCAAGAAGAGGATGAGAGCTGCTCGTGACCGTCAGAAGAATTATGCTGATAAAAGACGAAGACAATTGGAATTCGAGATTGGAGATTTAGTATTTGTCAAAGTTTCCCCAATTAAAGGGGCAGTAAGATTTGGGAAGACGGGAAAACTCGCTTCGAGATATATTGGTCCATTCCGAGTGCTCGAGAGGATTGGTGTCGTAGCATACAGGATTAATTGCAAGTTCGAATGACTGGAATTCACAATGTTTTTCATGTATCTCATCTAAGGAAATACGTGCACGATCCATCTCTTATTGTGGAGCCAGCTGTGCAAGAAGACTTAGAGGTTGAGGCGGACTTATCAGTTGTCAGACATCCTGTTCAGATTGTTGATCAAGACGATAGGCAACTCAGGAGCAAGGTAGTGAAGCTTGTCAAAGTCCAGTGGAGTGAGGATCCCAATGAATGTACCTGGGAGACTCTGGATAGTTTTAGGAAGGCTTATCCAGATTTGTGTCCGGAGAGCTAGTGATGTTTGTATTGGACGTATTATTATTTGGATGTTTTGTTGGTTGGTTGCTAGTGTATGGATGATATGTATGCTTGAATTGTTGAAATGAAATGGAAAATTTTGGATAATCTTTTGTTTAAATTTCAAGGGGAAATTCTTTTAAGGGGGGAGGAATGTGATATCCTGGAATTTCAAACCAAATATAAATGTGATAATCTCTTTAATAAATTAATTAAAATTGATAAAATTGTTATTTTAAAACAATAATAATAATTGTGTTGTAAATACATTGATTTTAAATATAATTATTATATACAATTGGAAATTGGATTTGTTAAAAATTATATGTATATATCAAATTAATTTTTAAATTGAGTTTGAAATTAAATATTTAATTTGAAATTCAAACGATAGTTTTTTATATATTAAATCATACTTTGGTCTTAAAGTGTACTTTTATGATTTTATTTAGAATATAAAGTTGTTTTATATTAATTTCTTTTTAAAAGAGATTTATTTACATAAATTAAAAATGTATTTATAAATTAGAAAATTAATTATAAAAACATTTAGAAATCTATTTTTGCATGAGAACTACATGTGTTAACTTGTAAATCCCTATAATAACATGTGTTAACTAATTAATCATGTTTAGTGACAAGTGTCACATTTTTATTTTATTTTCTTTAATTTTAATAAATCAAAAATTTAATCTGTATAACTTAACTTCTGCATCTTCATTCATTTTTCCTATCTCATTTTCTGAAAAGCAAGAAATAAACCACTAATTCATTCTCAAATCTGAAAATTATATCAGCTTTCACCCTTTCAACAAAAAATTAAAACATAAAATCAAGATCATTTCAAAAATTCCAAATCTGCAAGTAATTTCAAAGCCTGGTATCAAACAAGCCTTATTCTCTGATTTCAAAAGCTTCAGCAAATCTGCAACATGTCTTCACAAATTAGGCAAAAATCATCAGCGAACTTTCTCAGAATTTAAAAGCAACTAAATCTAGTCAGGCATTTCCAGTTTTAAGGATCTGCAGTTCAAGCTTTCCAGATTTTCCTAAATTTTAGTCTTTTCTTAAAAACAAGTATCAGGTGAGTAAACTCTAATTTGATTTAACTTAAATCTGGATGCATGACTAGAAGCTTGATGAAAAATATGTTTGCATGCTGTTGTACTGAATGTATTTGAATATGAAAAATATGTTTGCATGCTTTTGACTAAAATTTGAGATGTTTAAATGTTCTTTTAAATTTAATTTTTAAAAAGTAATTAAGTTTAAATAAAGATGAAATGTTTTAAACAGGTATTAATTTTAAGTAATGATGCAATTGTTTTATTTTGAAAGTTAATTAAATTTTTATGATCAATGATTACTTTAATTAATAAAATAATTAAAGTTAAATTAATTAATAATTTTGGATTAATTAATTTATAAAGGTTTAATTAATTAATTAATTATGGATTAATTAATTGATAATTAATAATTAATTTAATTAAGTTATTAAGGATTAATTAAATTATAATTAATAGATAATTAATTAAAGAATTAAAGATTAATTAATCAATGATTAGTAATTAACTAATTAAGTGATTAGTGATTAATTAATTAATGATTAAGAATTAATCAATCAAGTAATTAGGATTAATTAATTAAGTATTGATTAATTTATAATTAATAGTTAATTAATTAATAATTAATAATTAATTAATCAAATGATTAATGTTAGTTAATTATAATTAATTAAGTTATTAAGATAAATTAATCTATAATTTGAAATTAATTAAGTAATTAAGATTAATTAATTGTTAATTAAGGATTAATTTAATAATTAATTAAGGAATGATTAATTTTTAATCAAATTTTATTAATTAATAATTAGGGTTATTAATTAACAGTTAAAGGAAAATTAATTAATTAATTAAAGTTTAATCAATTAATTATGGGGTTACTTAAGAAGTGATTAACGAAATGATTGTTATTAATTAATTATTGATTGGTTAAGCAAGGTAAAGTGATTACTTCTTAAGTAATTAATTTAACTTGAATTAATTAAATTAATTATAATATGAATTAGTGATATGCTTGCTTATGGATGATTGTTTTGAGTTGAATGTCTAGATTTGGTTGTATTTAATGATAATCTGAGATATTCTGTGATGAGATATCGTATATATCTGTGATAGATGTTTGTTATTATCTGTGGATAATGCTGTGTGGATTCAATGTCTTAAATTGAATTGAATTTTTTAAATCTTTAAACAACTTGATCTTTAAGACACGTTTGGATTTCGATGAGACCGAGATCGAGAATCAAGTTTGATTATCTGAAAACTACATCAATCCAAGTTAAACGTTAGGTCATGACATCTCAAAGTGAAGATCGAGATGGAGTTTTAGAGTCCAAGAGTTATTGTGGTTAACTCTGAGGGTGATTCCAAAATGAGTGTAACGAGATAATGCCTTCGGTTTCGTTCGAACCCGGAGCGAACTTGTATGGATTCATTGCTTTCAGGACATCGTCGGGTGGATGATGAGCATTCTAAGATAGATGTGTTCTATAAAGGTAATCGTAGCCTTAAGCCTCATCAACCGGGAATGGATAAGACAGGGAAGGTGCAGCAAGGTTAAGTGGGTAGCACCCAAGTGGGACCTAGAAGTTCCTTATTATTTCGGCAGTGTGGGCAGTTGTTGGCCACAACTGCGGGGTTGTCTTGTTCGGGACTATCCAGTAAGGAATTGTTCTGGCCTTGTGTTGCAGGGGATTTAGGGTGGATCCTCGGTACGGTGATCTAGGCCCCGTACTGTGACGGGCGGTACCCTAGTAGCCCTACCATTGATGGAAACTCATTACCCAATAAGTGCCCTCGGATTTGATTGTATATCTATGTATGCAGGAATTTAATAAATGTAACAATTTCGGCTATTTTCTAGTTTATTTGAAAACCCTAGACCCTACTATAATATAACCAGATTTCCTATCAAATGATTTGGTTAGCATAAGGTAAAAATTTACCAATGTTTATGTATGGGAAGTCTTACGTGATACCTTTTGTTTTCAAATGATTTTAAAGTTAAAAAACTTTAACCTGTTTACTCACACCAGACCCATGTCTGACCCGGAGTTTATTTTGTTTTCTTAAACTCTTGGGTACTCAAATTTTTATGAGTAGCCAAGTGATCGGGTTAGGATTATCAAAATATTTTGGAAGCTAGAGCTGGAGACCAGACGTATCTATCTATGTTTTTCCGCTGTGTTATGACTTTCTGATGTTGTATTTTGGATGTAATGGTTAGGCAGACTCTTATAACTGTCTAATCTAACGAAGTCTTATTATTTTATGTACTCTGATATGTAAAGACTATGTAATGGACATGTGTAATTTTATATTTTGTTCCGTTTCCACTGTGAGATTTTGGTATTTTTGTTCTTTCTTTCTTTCTATCTTTTCTATTTCTACCTCTTTCTTTTCTTATTGATGTTACGTCTTTCTGTGGAATGAAAGGTGGGTCATCACATGGAGCTTCATTTTGGAGATCCAATATCGACTCAGCTTTCAGATATTCAGTTGATTCCAGTGATGTGTTCAGATTTATTATTTGACTATTGTATCGAGACTTCTGTGTATTCGAGACTTCTTTAATATTTTGTTTTAAATCTATTATACATAAATGGTAGCTTCATGAACTACTATTCATTTGTTTCCGCTACTTATTATTGTGATACTATGTGTCTATGGTTCTGTGAATGGTATATTTACTGTATATCTTGAGTTTTGCCAAATAAAAATTAACAATCTGATATTTTGGGAAATTCAAGTCCGACATGTGCGAAATCGAATGGTTGAAAATACCAAGATGTCACAAAACAAAATAAATTTAATTTTCATGTTAACTTTGTTTTTCAAATTGATTGTTTATAAAAAAATACATGAGTTTTGACCATTTTTGGGTGAAAATCCAAAACTTAAAATGACAAGCCAAATGGGATCTAAGGCAATTAATTTTAAGAAAACATTTGAAATGCTACAACACCGTTTATAACACATTCTTAATATCACAATTCCTTACTTTCAAAACCTAAAATATATTCTACCACCAGCAACCTTTAAAACAATTAAGCACTTGAAATCTATGAAGCTACTTGAAATGCAATAATAAGACTCGGAATGCTTTCTCGGTGTTATATTAAAATACTACTTTTTCTTCCCCTCTTTACAATGTTAAAGTATCAAATCAAGATACTGAAATAAAGATTCTTCAAAATATTCTGAAAGTGCTTTATCAATATTTAAATTCATAGGAACCATTTGGTGCTATTTAAAATAAAGTACTTATGAAGAAGAGAAAAAGGCCCATCTTAAACTGGTTGTTGTAAGATATATTACTGTTTTAATTTCCTAATTAAGATAGACAAGAGGCAAAAAAGTAATCCATTTACATAAGAAATAATGAATACTTCAATGCAACAAGATGCATATACACTCAAATATAAAGCAAATGAGATGGGAAATGTTGTCTACATGATGTAATAAATATGCGCCAGCTTTATCAGGCTAAACTAATGAGCAATGCGAATACGCTAGAAACATACATCTCTACTAATAATGATAATTCAACGAACTAGGATCAATTGTGTCTTTTTGAAATCCCCAAACTACCCTTCACATGTCGCCCCCTTTACCATCCGCTTGTTAGCCCACGAAAACATTGTCATCCCCATTTCCTAATCCTCCACTACTTCAACTACATCGATGCAATCCTCCACTATTGCAACTACATCGGTCGATTTTCCACTAACCAAAATCAACTTTACACCACGGCGATTTCTACGTCTGAGCCGCATCCATTACGATTTGTAACTAATTAATTATACTGCTGTCCTATTATTATATGCTTTTTTTCAATCAGATGATTAGCAATGCAACTAAATTTTGTTTCTATGAATTAGTATGGGTTTTCGAACCATCCGCTTCTCCATTTTCCGATTTTTCAATAGATGGCCTTCTCTTCTTAAAATTTGCACATACGATAATATCCTATCTTTACTGAAATAGCAGTTGGAATGTAATTTTAGGTACTATAATATACACGGGTTTGTTTTAATGCTGGATCAAAAATTAGGTGATCAAAATTTATAACACAGATGGATTGCTGAGTCAACGCATTGCTTCATCTCAAATTTTGAATGTTGCACATAATCTACAATATCGAATAACACATATCTCTACAATTAATAAAGGGAATTCAATAGATAGAATTTCCATGGTGTTCTTTTGAAATTTCAAAAATTCCCTCTTCTATCAACGGAACCTCATTGTCGGTGGACTATCTCTACCACCGTCCCCTTCGTGACCACCCATCAACGGATTTCACTATCAATTTGCAACCAAGAACACCAACAACTATTTGAAATAAAAGCATTATGACCATCAAAGATTTTGCACTTATATCACATATCCATCCATTAATTTTTTTAAATAAAAACCAAATATCTTTAGCTATTAGGCGCACGTTTCGTGCAATTTATACTAGTATATATAATGTATATATAATATAATGTCCTGATTTTTGTGTCATAACAAAAGTGGGTCACACATAGATCATGAATTCAATTTCCATTAAAAGTATTCTTTTGCCAACAGTTATATATTTCTTTTGGTTATTTGAGAAGATACTTAATAGTTCATTTTTCTCAAATATATGAACCGGTACGTCTCTTTATCTGCATAAATGTCTTACATGTAATGATTTTGAGTTTAACATTGTAATAACAATAAGCGTAATAATATTTTGGTGTAGCATATGTAACGACTAAAATGACTCCATTGATACTGAAAATAAAATCACTGATGTGGAAAAAGAAATTCACTTCATTCGAATGGTCTGTGCTCTCCATTTAATAATTAAATGACCACATAATACTATCGCTATAGCAAAAAAAGTTAATAAATTTGTTACAAATCAACAAACTAAAAATGTTGTTACACCTCAAATATTTTTGACAACTATTTACAGATTATTGTAAATTATGATTTTCGTATGTGTCAAAGTATTTTTATTTTCACTTCTTTATTTGTTAAATTTATTTACATTTTCAAGATCTTTAATGTAATATTTTGTGTCCTGAAAACTTGAGCATTTCTAATTTATTTTTTAAGTTTCTGTTTCCCTAAATCACATTCAAAATAGAACATTTTGCTCAACCTATTTTTCTTTTAGCTTTTCATTGGTTGGTAAAAAAAATTAGAATAAGCATATAATTCTAAAATAGATAGTTTGAATCAAACATAAATCAATGATATTTATCACAAGATACATTTTAAAAATTTTATATGCATGATGATTTTGTCAATAAAAGCAATGGTTGATTCTTTGACAAATGCTGTAAGCGCTATTTATCTAAAATAATTAATGTCAAATAAAGTTTTTGTCTTTTTGATTTTTAAGCTACTTTATTAACTATTTTTTCTCAACAACAACTAAAAACAATGTAGCAGTCAAAATGAGAATAAAGATGTTCAAATTTAATCAAAAAAGTTGGTTAGTTCACGAAATTTTTGGAACCATAACTTTAATATAAATAGAGTTTGTATAAATTTAAAACTAAAACACTATTTTACATAAAAATATATATGTCAAACAACCATTAAATGTTAGTTGTACAAATAAGCTTGTAACGAGTAGGTGTGTGAATTAGAATTTAAAATTCAAATACATACACATACTTATTCTACAAAATAAAAGATAACTATCTTTGAGGTCTACTGTAGATACTTTCACTATTTGGTAAGAGTAAAAAATTTAAAGGGTTCTTGTTATATTGAAATTTTTTTTACAAAACACACTAAATGCATAACATAACACAAAACAAATGACAACAATAACAATGACACCTTCTAATATCAACAAAAAATTGTGCGGTATTTATTAACATAACAGTTTAGACTGCTGAAATATTCAAGGTTTCTCCCCGATTTCAGTCAAGGTTTCGTTTAGAATTTTCACATATAATATCCTGTACCGAAGGAGAACTCAAACAGTATGAGTGTACATATAGTGTACATCTCAAAGTGACACTCGTATAGTAAAGCGTATATCTAGACTATCTCATAGTAACTTATGATTTGAAATTAATGTTTTTTAAAGAACTTTCAATTATTGTTGTCAAAGTAAAATAAAAATAATAATTGCAACAATTTGCATGGAAAGACGGTTGTCATATTAGAGAAAGAATATCATATTTTCTTGTTTGGAGGTGACTGTTTGATTAATTTGGTAGCAAGTGATGAATTTTTTCCATCTAACCATTGATTAGAAAACATAGTCATTTCATGTGACTTATCCGTAAAAAAATAGAATTTTTAACAGTCATTTGATGTGACTTATCCGTACTGTTTCTCGTTTATAAATTACTATTTATAATGCTATACTTTTTATTATAAAAACACCATTTATAAAACAATTCTTTTTATACAACATTTCGTATAGAATAGCTTCACGAATTTTATTCGAAAATATTTCTATCTTCTTTTAAAAAAATCACTTTATTTTTAAAGATAAATTCCCCTTTTATTTTTCTTTAAAATAAACATTCATTATTATAATAACTTTTCCATAAAAATAAACATGTCTCAAAATGCCTTTCAAAAAAACATTTCAAAAAAGGTTGGGGAAAAATTGAAAAGTAAAAAAACTAGTTTTAAGTAAAGTAGTAAAAAAACCGAAAAGTCAGATTTAAAACCATTTTTCAAATCAAAACCATTTTGCAATCAAAACAGCAATTAATAGTATTTCAAAATACTATATCGAGGCGAATAACTATCATAGCACTTAACAAATGCTATTACTACCTTAGTCACTAAAAAGGTTCAACTTTTAACATATATCAACACATATCTAGTATTGTCAAACTATCAAGTTTTGACATTTTACAATTTATAGAATATGTATATAGCTAAAATTAAAATCAATAATAACGAGGAATCTGGATTTCCCTACAAAATTCCATGTATTTCATTTTATATATTATGTGCTTTTCAAAGTGGAAATTCAAAAATACCAAACCAATAAATCATTCAAACATAAACAAAATAATTTATTATCTATTATATGTCATTACAGTATTCAGCCAAAGATGAGATAACTTACCGAAATTTCGGTTGATGCTCAAGTATTCCAGTTTGATCTAAATCGAATGACGTTTGATTCTAAATCAAAATTTCACTTGTCCCAAACCCGATGAAACCAATTACATCTTGTAGATATCTCTCCTATGAGCGAAAGAAAAAGACCGCGTCTTGATTTGACCTTGTATGAGAAAGATATTTATTTTACAAGATTTTGAGAATTAAATAATTCAATTAATTACATAATTAACTAATTAATTTTAATTAACCCACATCATCATCATCATCCCCAAATCATTCCCTCCAGGATTTAAATCTCGATGTACACACGTTTTCACTACCTCGCGCACACCCTCCCTGACACCTCAGACCATGGAATCGAAATCGGACCACCGAACTTCTCTTTATATGAGCACCGATCCCACACCAACATTAAACGCTCAACGCCTCCCTCCTCCACACGAACTGATAGTCATGATCACAGTGAGAAAATATTGCACCCAAACAATAACCGAGCTTTACCAAACTTCGAGAAAGATGCAGCTTGACAAGAGAAAGCCAACGAAACTAACCTTATCGCCTATCTCTGTCTATATCTCCACCATCGTCAAACCCTTGGCACACTGTCCAGAGCCGAGCAACCCAAATTGATGTCACATATCACCGAGCTCATATAGTTTGGAAGATCTCACCAATACGAACTCAAGGAATTCTACTTTATAATTTTTCATTAAGTAGATTGCTTGATTTGAATTTCGAATGAGTGGGTTGATTTTTTTTCTTTACTGTAAATGAAAAGTAGAGATAGACGAGGGGACAGTAAAAGTGTTGATTATTCTAAGTATTGAAGTTAGTTTAATTTGCAATTTTCAACATCTCGCTTTATAGAAATCCGTTCGCGTACGATCTTGCGAACGAAAAAACAAAAATATAATCTCGCACAAAAATGCGATGTGATCTCAAAATAACAATAAAATACACTAATCTTATTCTATAAAATTTTAAAAATAGCAACATTTGCTAAACGATAATTTTAATTTTTAGCAAATTAAAAAGAAAATTCCATAAATTAATTAAAAAACATTTATAAAATTCGATTTGTTTTATTAATAATCGATTTTCTTACTATGTTTCACATTCGAATATTTAAATTAGCTAAATATTTCCATTCAAAACGTTAAAAAATCCATATCATTACATTTTTTCCCCTTTAAAAGAATTTCATCCCCGTTCCCAAAGGAGGAAAAATGTCTTCAAACCCTTAAACTTGTTAAAACTCATATGTGTTAACGTAAAAATCTGACGCTAACACCCCGGTGTAAGTAGTGTAAGTATGAAAGCACCACCCGTTGGTACGGGAACAAAGTATAAGTAAAGAAAACACGGAAAAGTAGTAAAAGACAACAGTTTTATAGTGGTTTGGCTTAAGATCGAGCCTATGTCCACTTTAAATTCCTTTATTGATGATTTGATTACAATTCTTTACAATGCACTTCGATCACAACACACTTTTGACTAGTAGCTCAAACTTTGATGTAGAAGAATCTTTTGAGTTCATGTTGAATGATCCAAATCTTCTCTTGAAGTTTGTTGTAGCATCTTTGGCGTTTGGAGTGCTTGTAGTGCTGTTTGAGTCGAGAGAATGACAGAGTATCGACGCTTCGAAGAATGAGCCAAAAGTCCTCTGAAAGTTGGAGATGGTCATGTATTTATAGAGAATTCTGGGCAGAAATTATTGCCAAGTCTTAAGTCATGGCTGACTTAAGATAAGTCATGGCCGACTTAGGATAAGTCGTGACCGACTTATCGAGCCAAGTCCATAGTTTAATAGAGATCAGCTTGTCTTCCTGAATTCATTCCATAAGTCCTAGGTCATGTACGAGTCATCCGGATGCGGCTTCTTATTTGTCTGCTTAAGTCGTGTACGACTCATCATAAGTCGTAGGTCGTGACCGTCCTAACCTAAGTCTTTGCTTGCGGCTCAACTGGAGTAAGTTCGTTCACTTGGTCGTATCACAAGTCCTGAGTCGTCAACGAGTTATCGAATCACGGCGTGGTACTAAACTTGCCTCTGTAGTCTTAGGTCATAAACGACCTAGCAGAAGCCATAAGTCGGTTGCGACTTAAGTGTATATGTCTTAAACTTTTCGTGCCTTGAGTCGTTACTCCCTTAGGTCGTTAGGTCGTAACATCTTTAAGTCGCATACCTACCTTAAGTCGTAGACTTTCTTAAGTCGTAGACTTCCTTAGGTCGTAGACTTTCTTAAGTCGTAGACTCCCTTATGTCGTAGACTTCCTTAAGTTGTAGAACGTCTTAAGTCGTAGACTGTCTTAAGTCGTAGACTGTTTGGACCGTTATAATTCTTGAGTCATGTAGTTCTTAACTCATTAAGTCGTGGAGTGCTTTGAGCTGCTAGATCATGGCAATCCTTAAGTCGTTAAGCCGCTTCTTCTGTTAACTCGTT
The DNA here is from genome assembly GCA_030765085.1 of Allium cepa. Classification (NCBI taxonomy): domain Eukaryota; kingdom Viridiplantae; phylum Streptophyta; class Magnoliopsida; order Asparagales; family Amaryllidaceae; genus Allium; species Allium cepa. Next base: position 862,911,423 of record CM060943.1, on the reverse strand, counting down.
AACTTGGTTGAGCCACTTTATGCCTTAATTCGCTGATAGGTTAACTCGTTAGGTCGTTGATCTTTGGTCCAGCTTAGTTCGCGAGGTCTTCTTAGGTCGCAAGGTCTTCTAACCTGTTAACTTGTTGACGCTTAAGGTCATGTACCATTTTGGACGGGGCGCTGCCCCCTGGACCCCTGCGACCTGACCGGGCAGGTCGATCACCGTAGCGGTGACGTTGCCCCCGCACACCCACCTTAGGGGTTGGCACCCCCCTGGACCCCCCCTCCATAGGGAATCTTATCTGAAAAACCATTCAACAGAATCGAGACGAATTATCATTAGCTTTTCGGTCGATTTTTGATATCATGCCCTTGCTGAAAAAGTGGAGTTAACACTTGCCCCTCGAAGTATACGCCTAGGGACTAGGTCGTGTGCTTCGATTCTGCTTAACTCGTGCTTTACTGAGTTGCTAGGTCGACAGCGATTGACGACCTAACCTCTCGCGGCTTAATTTTCAGGTCGCTGCTAAGCTCGTACCTAGGCAAACTTGCTTTGTTTTGACCCGAAGCTTTTTGAACTTGACCAGTGCTTGTTGCATCTCTTTACAGATTATTTTAACAACCTGTTAAATGCAACATTTGCGGGAAAATAGGGCGAATATACTCATCAACGATTGCCCATATCGAGCGATGGATTAGATTAAAGAACTGATATTTTACTGTAAGTAAATTAGTACGGATTTGATGAAGTGTTGCGGATCAACTATCTTGAATGAAGTATCAACACAAAATTTACGCAGTTATAACTGCTATCTGCATTGATACTGCGCTTATTTTCAAATAACAAGCCTCGAATTTTTCTGAATTAATGTATTTGCCAACAAGTATTATTTCGATATTACTTTATTTACTTGTTATTTAAGTAGCTTTGCACAACACTTCACACACTTTTAGGAAATGTGCACCTTTACTTTCGAATATTCAGTTCTTTATGTAGAATGTCTTCTTGATAAGTAGAAATAGTGGAGCAAGCTGGATTTTTTCATTTATGAGATTTTCAGAATCCGAGTTGTTGAGTGCTAATTTCGTTCTTTACTTTGCAGCATCCCCTCTCTTTCTGAATATTCCAGTCATAAGTCAATTTTTAAAAGACTAAGTGCTGTAACGGTTAAGGAGAGGAGCGTTAAATTTCTGCTGAAAGACGAACTTTTGCACTTAATTTGGACTTTTGCCCTCTTTTAATTGACTCATCTTTATGATGCCCCAGATTTTCAAGCAGAGACTTCAGGTGCCCCAGCTCCCGCAAATGAACTTGCATCTAGGGGACCTCATCCTTCGAAGATGGTCACTTTTGTTTTTGAGAAGTGGAATCTCCTATGCGGTGAAGCGGGCTTCCGAAGAAGGCTTTGGTATTTCAACTTGGTGAAGTGGGCCTCATTAGCACTACAACCTTTGAGGGAGAACATTTTCAAGATGGAAAAATTAATTTTCCCTTGAGAGCTGTAGTGTGCCTTTGAAGAGGTTTTTTTTTAGTTGTGCCTCGTTGGAGGTTTTTAATTTGCACTTCAAACTTGGGAAGTGTGCCTCATTGGAGGGCTTTAGTTTGCACTTCAAACTTAGGAAGTGTGCCTCATCGGAGGACTTTAATTTTCACTTCAAACTCGGGAAGTGTGCCTCATTGGAGGGCTTCGATTTGCACTTCAAACTTGGGAAGTGTGCCTCATTGGAGGGCTTTAGTTTGCACTTCAAACTTGGGAAGTATGCCTCATAGGAGGGATTTAATTTTCACTTCAAACTTGGGAAGTGTGCCTAATTGGAGGACTTTTATTATGCCTCGGGAGAGGGCTTTTTGTTTGCACTTCAAACTTGGGAAGTGTGCCTCATTGGAGGGCTTTAATTTTGACTTCAAACTTGGGAAGTGTGCCTCATTGGAGGACTTTTATTATGCCTCGGGAGAGGGCTTTTTGTTTGTGCCTCGGGAGAGGGCCTTTTCCTCCGAAGAGTTGTGCCTCCGAAGAGGGGTTGTGCCTCCGAAGAGGGCTTGTGCCTCCGAAGAGGTCTTTATTTGGCATTTCAGCTCTGGTGAAATGTTCCTCTGAAGAGGTTTTGTGTGTTTTCTGTCTGCTTGCCCATACCTCTTCACCATTTGCTCCTCAGCGATTCCTCGTTATCATTTCCAAACCCATGTTCTTTTCTTTGCCAGTTATTTGTTTCTTTTCTAGAGAAGTGCTCTACATTATTAAGTGAATCCACAGGGCAGATCCAAACTATCCGACTGGATGTCTGTTTGCACAAACGATCTCTGTCAGTTAGCAAGGGCCTGGAACCTTCGCGTTGGGAAGGTGCCCTTTTGGTAGAATCAACTGTTTTATGCAGGAATTGAGTTTGGAACTTTTCTGGCTTGACATTTATTTGCTGAATGATTTATAGGAATCGCTTAGCTTTGTGATGTGCTGACTAGGTAAGCTTTGCTTTGATTGCCTGTAATATTAAATCGACATTTTAGCAACGTATTCAAGATATTTGCATATCGTGATGAAACAGGCATTTTATAGTAATAGAAAACACAAGATTTATAGTTCCTATATCTCATTCGAAATGTTTTTACAATGGCTTTTAACACAAGAATGATACATCCATCATTCTTTTACAAATTTGTATCAAAGCCTTAAAGTAAAACATGGATGCGAGTCATTGCTGTCCCAAGCTTTTCGAAATCGAATCTCCGGTGTGAGGGGACTAGATGGCAATATCTTTAAGAACAGGAACATTCTCTCCCTCCAGGGCTTTTCTTAGGCATGAGCATATCTTTCCATCTCATCCCAGCTTCCGCTCGGTGGGTGAGGGCCTCCTGTGATAGCATTAATGATAAGCCTCTCAAATCCCTGCGCTGCAGTTCTTTTATTTGAGCCCTGTTGATGAGCAAGAAGTATTTGCCCCTGAGCGGATGAGGATGGGTCATTCCTGTCTCTTTTGACATATTGTTGGAGTTTATTCTATTTCAATAGTTCTTCAATCAAATTCCTTAAATGACGACATTCGTTGGTGTCATGACCAGGTTGATTGTGGAACTGACAGAATCTCCCATTATGCATAGCATTTTTCCCAATCTTCGACTCAGGTGGTTTAGGATAGTCAACAGCATCCTTGGTTGCGAGAAAGATGTTCTCTAGAGTATCAGTTAAAAGAGTAAAGTATGAAGGTTTAAAGCGGCGAGCTTTCTTCAAGTCTCTCTGTGTTTTCCACCATCATTCTTCCTCTTCTGACCTCCAGACTCTCTTTTATCAGAAGCAACACCGACATTCTGAATTTCGGCCACGATCGCTTTTGATGGCGCAGGAAAGCTTTCCAAACGCATAAATTCGTCGGCCTTCTTATAGAATTTTTCAAGTGAGTTTGGCTCCTTCATTTTTAGCCATTTTCCAAATTCACTCGATTTATCGATAGCCCGCATGAGATAAGTCAAAACCATCCGTGGCTCCGCGTTCTGGACTTCAACTAGGGCTATATTGTAATGATTTAATAATGATCTGATAGATTCCCCAGGGTTTTGTTCTAGACTAGAGAGTGACATTATATCCTTGGCCTTTGTAGCATATAGCCTGAACCGATCTTTGAACTTTCGTGTTAAGTCAGAAAATTGATCCACGGATCTAACTGGCAGCTTTGTGAACCAAAGTAAGGCCACTCCCTCTAAGTATACCGGAAATTAACGGCACTTGATTTCATCTGTTGCCCTTGCCCCGGTCATATGCCAGTCGTACTTGTATAGGAACTGATTTGGATCACTTGTCCTTCGATAGGCCGGGATAGTAGGAGGTAAAAATTTCTTGGGGAACTCTGCTTTTAAGATCTTTTCGGTGAAAGGAGTCTTGCTCGGAGCAAACCCCCAATCCTTTTCATCCTCTTGCCTCTGCATGCTTTCTTTCATAATTGAGCGAATCATCCCTGATAGGTACTCCTCATCATTCAGAGGCCTCGCCAGGCAGACGTCAGCTGCCCTTTTGGAAGTTTGCCTTGGCAAATGTTCGCGAAAAGTTGACTGTGGCCTTGAACCTTCAGCTTCGGAAGGTGCCCCTGCGGCGGTGCCAACGGCTCGCAGAGGAATACCTTTCTCTTGGGTGTCACGGGCATCTTCAGCAAAAGTTGTTTCATTGTCTTGTCTTTGGCGACTTGCCCCAAGCAGGGCGTTTAACCTTTCCATCATCAAAGCATTCTGAGTTTTCATTTGTTGGAACAATCCAGATACTACATCATCTAATTCAGCTCTTGTGACTCCAATAGTAGGAGTTGTCTGATTTGGTGCTGGGGAAGTGGAGGTTCCCTCATGAGCATCTCCGGATCTGGTAGATTTACTCTTTCTTCCAGGAGCCATTATCTCTGATAGACTTCCAGTTTTGAGAGAGATTCTTTCCACAAACTTTTGTGAAGCAATGATGAAAATAGCCTGAGTTGGGTTCTCAGTGAAAGCACCAAAAATGTTAACGTAAAAATCTGACGCTAACACCCCGGTGTAAGTAATGTAAGTATGAAAGCACCACCCGTTGGTACGGGAACAAAGTATAAGCAGAGAAATCACGGATAAGTAGTAAAAGACAATAGTTTTATAGTGGTTCGGCTTAAGATCGAGCCTACGTCCACTTTAAATTCCTTTATTGATGATTTGATTACAATTCTTTACAATGCACTTCGATGACAACACACTTTTGACTAGTAGCTCAAACTTTGATGTAGAAGAATCTTTTGAGTTCATGTTGAATGATCCAAATCTTCTCTTGAAGTTTGTTGTAGCATCTTTGGCGTTTGGAGTGCTTGTAGTGCTGTTTGAGTCGAGAGAATGACAGAGTATCGACGCTTCGAAGAATGAGCCAATAGTCCTCTGAAAGTTGGAGATGGTCATGTATTTATAGAGAATTCTGGGCAGAAATTATTGCCAAGTCTTAAGTCGTGGCCGACTTAGGATAAGTCGTGGCCGACTTAGGATAAGTCGTGGCCGACTTATCGAGCCAAGTCCATAGTTTAATAGAGATCAGCTTGTCTTCCTGAATTCATTCCATAAGACCTAGGTCGTGTACGAGTTATCCGGATGTGGCTTCTTATTTGTCTGCTTAAGTCGTGTACGACTCATCATAAGTCGTAGGTCGTGACCGTCCTAACCTAAGTCTTGGCTTGTGGCTCAACTGGAGTAAGTTCGTTTACTTGGTCGTATCACAAGTCCTGAGTCGTCAACGAGTTATCGAATCACGGCGTTGTACTGAACTTGCCTCTGTAGTCTTAGGTCGTAAACGACCTAGCAGAAGTCATAAGTCGGTTGCGACTTAAGTGTAGTTGTCTTAACCTTTTCGTGCCTTGAGTCGTTACTCCCTTAGGTCGTTAGGTCGTAACATCTTTAAGTCGCATACCTTCCTTAAGTCGTAGACTTTCTTAAGTCGTAGACTTCCTTAGGTCGTATACTTTCTTAAGTCGTAGATTCCCTAATGTCGTAGACTTCCTTAAGTTGTAGAATGTCTTAAGTCGTAGACTGTCTTAAGTCGTAGACTGTTTGGGCCGTTATAATTCTTGAGTCGTGTAGTTCTTAACTCATTAAGTCGTGGAGTGCTTTGAGCTGCTAGATCGTGGCAATCATTAAGTCGTTAAGCCGCTTCTTCTGTTAACTCTTAACTCGGTTGAGCCGCTTTATTCCTTAAGTCGCTGATAGGTTAACTCGTTAGGTCGTTGATCTTTGGTCCAACTTAGGTCGCGAGGTCTTCTTAGGTCGCAAGGTCTTCTAACCCGTTAACTTGCTGACGCTTTAGGTCGTATACCATTTTGGACGGGGCGCTGCCCCCGGACCCCTGCGACCTGACCAGGCAGGTCGATCATCGTAGCGGTGGCGTTGCCCCGGCACACCCACCTTGGGGGGTTGGCACCCCCTGGACCCCCTCCATAGGGGATCTTATCTGAAAAACCATTCAACAGAATCGAGACGAATTATCATTGGCTTTTCGGTCGATTTTTGATATCATGCCCTTGCTAAAAAAAGTGGAGTTAACACTTACCCCTCGAAGTATACGCCTAGGGACTAGGTCGTGTGCTTCGATTCTTCTTTACTCGTGCTTTACTGAGTTGCTAGGTTGAGAGCGATTGACGACCTAACCTCTCGTGGCTTAATTTTTAGGTCGCTGGTAAGCTCGTACCTAGTCAAACTTGCTTTGTTTTGACCCGAAGTCTTTTGAACTTGACCAGTGCTTGTTGCATCTCTTTACAGATTATTTTAACAACCTGTTAAATACAACATTTATGGGAAAATAGGGCGAATATACTCATCACCGATTGCCCATATCGAGTGATGGATTAGATCAAAGAACTGATATTTTACTGTAAGTAAATTAGTATGGATTTGATGAAGTGTTGCGAATCAACTATCTTGAATGAAGTATCAACACAAAATTTACGCAGTTATAACTGCTACCTGCATTGATACTGCGCTTATTTTCAAACAACAAGCCTCGAATTTTTCTAAATTAATGTATTTGCCAACAACTATTATTTCGAGTATTACTTTATTTACTTGTTATTTAAGTAGCTTTGCACAACACTTCACACGCTTTTAGGAAACGTGCACCTTTACTTTCGAATATTCAGTTCTTTATGTAGAATGTCTTCTTGATAAGTAGAAATAGTGGAGCAAGCTGGATTTTTTCATTTCTGAGATTTTCAGAATCCGAGTTGTTGAGTGCTAATTTCGTTCTTTACTTTGCAGCATCCCTTCTCTTTCTGAATATTCCAGTCATAAGTCAATTTTTAAAAGACTAAGTGCTATAGCGGTTAAGGAGAGGAGCGTTAAATTTCTGCTGAAAGACGAACTTCTGCACTTAATTCGGACTTTTGCCCTCTTTTAATTGACTCATCTTTATGATGCCCCAGATTTTCAAGCAGAGACTTTAGGTGCCCCAGCTTCCGCAGAGGAACTTGCATCTAGGGGACATCATCCTTCGGAGATGGTCACTTTTGTTTTTGAGAAGTGGAATCTCCTATGCGGTGAAGCGGGCTTCCGAAGAAGGCTTTGGCACTTCGACTTGGTGAAGTGGGCCTCATTAGAGGTCTTTATTTAGCACTACAACCTTTGAGGGAGAACATTTTCAAGATGGAAAAATTAATTTTCCCCTGAGAGCTGTAGTGTGCCTTTGAAGAGGGTTTTTCTTTTAGTTGAGCCTCATTGGAGGTTTTTAATTTGCATTTCAAACTTGGGAAGTGTGCCTCATTGGAGGGCTTTAGTTTGCACTTCAAACTTAGGAAGTGTGCCTCATCCGAGGACTTTAATTTTCACTTCAAACTTGGGAAGTGTGCCTCATTGGAGGACTTTAATTTGCACTTCAAACTTGGAAAGTGTGCCTCATTGGAGGGCTTCGATTTGCACTTCAAACTTGGGAAGTGTGCCTCATTGGAGGGCTTTAGTTTGCACTTCAAACTTGGGAAGTGTGCCTCATTGGAGGGCTTTAATTTTCACATCAAACTTGAGAAGTGTGCCTCATTGGAGGGCTTTAATTTTCACTTCAAACTTGGGAAGTGTGCCTCATTGGAGGGCTTTAATTTTGACTTCAAACTTGGGAAGTGTGCCTTATTGGAGGACTTTTATTATGCCTCGGGAGAGGGCTTTTTGTTTGCACTTCAAACTTGGAAAGCGTGCCTCATTGGAGGGCTTTAATTTTCACTTCAAACTTGGGAAGTGTGCCTCATTAGAGGACTTTTATTATGCCTCGGGAGAGGGCTTTTTGTTTGTGCCTCGGGAGAGGGCTTTTTCCTCCGAAGAGTTGTGCCTCCGAAGAGGGATTGTGCCTCCGAAGAGGGCTTGTGCCTCCGAAGAGGTCTTTATTTGGCATTTCAGCTCTGGTGAAATGTGCCTCCGAAGAGGTTTTGTGTGTTTTCTGTCTGCTTGCCCATGCCTCTTCACCATTTGCTCCTCAGCGATTCCTCGTTATCATTTCCAAACCCATGTTCTTTTCTTTGCCAGTTATTTGTTTCTTTTCCAGAGAAGTGCTCTACATTATTAAGTGAATCCACAGGGCAGACCCAAACTATCCGACTGGATGTCTGTTTGCACAAACGATCTCCGTCGATTAGCAAGGGCCTGGAACCTTCGCGTTGGGAAGGTGCCCTTTTGGTAGAATCAACTGTTTATGAGTAACACTTCTTATGCAGGAATTGAATTTGGAACTTTTCTGGCTTGACATTTATTTGCTGAATGATTTATAGGAATCGCTTAGCTTTGTGATGTGCTGACTAGGTAAGCTTTGCTTTGATTGCCTGCAATATTAAATCGACATTTTAGCAATATATTCAAGATATTTGCATATCGTGATGAAACATGCATTTTATAGTAATAGAAAACACAAGATTTATAGTTCCTATATCTCATTTGCAATGTTTTTACAACGGCTTTTAACACAAGAATGATACATCCATCATTCTTTTACAAATTTGTAACAAATCCTTAAAGTAAAACATGGATGCGAGTCATTGCTGTCCCAAGCTTTTCGGAATCGAATCTCCGGTGTGAGGGGACTAGATGGAAATATCTTTAAGAACAAGATCATTCTCTCCCTCCAGGGCTTTTCTTAGGGCATGAGCATATCTTTCCATCTCATCCCAGCTTTCGCCCGCTGGGTGAGGGCCTCCTGTGATAGCATTAATGATAAGCCTCTCAGATCCCTGCGCTGTAGTTCTTTTATTTGAGCCATATTGATGAGCAAGAAGTATTTGCCCCTGAGTGGATGAGGATGGGTCATTCCTGTCTCTTTTGACATATTGTTGGAGTTTATTCTGTTTCAATAGTTCTTCAATCAAATTTGTTAAATGACGACATTCGTTGGTGTCATGACCAGGTTGATTGTGGAACTGACAGAATCTCCCATTATGCATAACATTTTTCCCAATCTTCGACTCAGCTGGTTTAGGATAATCAACAGCATCCTTGGTTGCGAGAAAGATGTTCTATAGAGTATCAGTTAAGGGAGTAAAGTATGAAGGTTTAAAGCGGCGAGCTTTCTTCAAGTCTCTCTGCTATTTTCCACCATCGTTCTTCCTCTTCTGACCTCCAGACTCTCTTTTATCAGAAGCAACACCGACATTCTGAATTTCGGCCACGATCGCTTTTGATGGCGCAGGAAAGCTTTCCAAACGCATAAATTCATCGGCCTTCTTATAGAATTTGTCAAGTGAGTTTGGCTCCTTCATTTTTATCCATTTGCCAAATTCACTCGATTTATCGATAGCCCGCATCAGATAAGTCAAAACCATCCATGGCTCCGCGTTCTCGACTTCAGCTAGGGCTATATTGAAACGATTTAAGAATGATCTGATAGATTCCCCGGGGTTTTGTTCTAGACTAGAGAGTGACATTATATCCTTGGCCTTTGTAGCATATAGCCTGAACTGATCTTTGAACTTTCGTGTTAAGTCAGAAAATTTATCCACGGATCTAACTGGCAGCTTTGTGAACCAAAGCAAGGCCACTCCTCTAAGTATATCGGAATGTAACGGCACTTGATTTCATCTGTTGCCCTTGCGCCGGTCATATGCCAGTCGTACTTGTATAGGAACTGATTTGGATCACTTGTCCCTCGATAGCCCGGGATAGTAGGAGGTACAAATTTCTTGGGGAACTCTGCTTTTAAGATCTTTTCGGTGAACGGAGTCTTGCTCGGAGCAAACCCCCAATCCTTTTCATCCTCTTGCCTCTGCATGCTTTCTTTCATAATTGAGCGACTCATCCCTGATAGGTACTCCTCATCATTCAGAGGCCTCGCCGGGCAGACGTCAGCTGCCCTTTCGGAAGTTTGCCTTGGCAAATGTTCGCGAAAAGTTAACTATGGCCTTGAACCTTCAGCTTGGGAAGGTGCCCCTGCGGCGGTGGCAACGGCTCGCGGAGGAATACCTTTCTCTTGGGTGTCACAGGCATCTTCGGCAAAAGTTGTTTCATTGTCTTGTCGTTGGCGACTTGCCCCAAGTAGGGCGATTAACCTGTCCATCATCAAAGCATTCTGAGTTTCCATTTGTTGGAACAATCCAGATACTACATCATCTAATTCAGCTCTTGTGACTCCAATAGTAGGAGCTGTCTGATTTGGTGCTGGGGAAGTGGAGGTTCCCTCATGAGCATCTCCGGATCTGGTAGATTTACTCTTTCTTCCAGGAGCCATTATCTCTGATAGACTTCTAGTTTTGAGAGATATTCTTTCCATAAACTTTTGTGAAGCAATGATGAAAATAACCTGAGTTGGGTTCTCACTGAAAGCACCAAAAATGTTAACGTAAAAATCTGATGCTAACACCCCGGTGTAAGTAGTGTAAGTATGAAAGCACCACCCGTTGGTACGGGAACAAAGTATAAGCAGAGAAATCACGGATAAGTAGTAAAAGACAATAGTTTTATAGTGGTTCGGCTTAAGATCGAGCCTACGTCCACTTTAAATTCCTTTATTGATGATTTGATTACAATTCTTTACAATGCACTTCGATTACAACACTCTTTTGACTAGTAGCTCAAACTTTGATGTAGAAGAATCTTTTGAGTTCATGTTGAATGATCCAAATCTTCTCTTGAAGTTTGTTGTAGCATCTTTGTAGTTTGGAGTGCTTGTAGTGCTGTTTGAGTCGAGAGAATGACAGAGTATCGACGCTTCGAAGAATGAGCCAAAAGTCCTCTGAAAGTTGGAGATGGTCATGTATTTATAGTGAATTCTGGGCAGAAATTATTGCCAAGTCTTAATTCGTAGCCGACTTATCGAGCCAAGTCCGTAGTTTAATAGAGATCGGCTTGTCTTCCTGAATTCATTCCACAAGTCCTAGGTCGTGTACGAGTTATCCGGATGCGGCTTCTTATTTGTCTGCTTAAGTCGTGTACGTCTCATCATAAGTCGTAGGTCGTGACCGTCCTAACCTAAGTCTTGGCTTGCGGCTCAACTGGAGTAAGTTCGTTCACTTGGTCATATCACAAGTCCTGAGTCATCAACGAGTTATCGAATCACGGCGTGGTACTGAACTTGCCTCTGTAGTCTTAGGTCGTAAACGACCTAGCAGAAGTCATAAGTCGGTTGCGACTTAAGTGTAGTTGTCTTAACCTTTTCGTGCCTTGAGTCATTACTCCCTTAGGTCGTTAGGTCGTAACATCTTTAAGTCGCATACCTTCCTTAAGTCGTAGACTTCCTTAGGTCGTAGACTTTCTTAAGTCGTAGACTCCCTTATGTCGTAGACTTCCGTAAGTTGTAGAACGTCTTAAGTCGTAGACTGTCTTAAGTCGTAGACTGTTTGGAATGTTATAATTCTTGAGTCATGTAGTTCTTAACTCATTAAGTCGTGGAGTACTTTGAGCTGCTAGATCGTGACAATCCTTAAGTCGTTAAGCCGCTTCTTCTGTTAACTCGTTAACTCGGTTGAGAAGCTTTATGCCTTAAGTCGCTGATAGGTTAACTCGTTAGGTCGTTGATCTTTGGTCCAGCTTAGGTCGCGAGGTCTTCTTAGGTCGCAAGGTCTTCTAACCCGTTAACTTGTTGACGCTTTAGGTCGTATACCATTTTGGACGGGGCGCTGCCCCCTGGACCCCTACGACCTGACCGGGCAAGTCGATCACCGTAGCGGTGGAGTTGCCTCCGCACACCCACCTTGGGGGGTTGGCACCCCCCTAGACCCCCCCTCCGTAGGGGATCTTATCTGAAAAACCATTCAACGGAATCGAGACGAATTATCATTGGCTTTTCGGTCGATTTTTGATATCATGCCCTTGCTGAAAAAGTGGAGTTAACAATATGTTATGGAAAATTTCGCATGCACCTACTTTGCGTGGTTCAATTGAAAAAACTACAACTCGCCACAATTGGCCTAAATCAACAAAAGAAAACAAAAACCCAAATGTGGCCTCCCATATCTAGAGCACAAAATCATCAACAACGGTATATACTTATAATATATCTTATAGTGTGTATGGCACATATGAAAAACACCCCTTACGCAATAAACACATACCAACTAATCGAGCAATCAAACTCTACTCATGAAGCTAAAAGCAGCTAGTAGCCTTTTCTTTTATATACCAACTTGTTTGAAGTCTTTTATAAAGGCTTTTCTTTTGATTAGATTAGGTTTTTCTGAATTGAGTCCTCATGGGGCAGAATTCAATCCTATCGAAAGTTTAGGAAGATGATCTTCCTTGAATTAGGGCAGGAAATTAACTACTTTGGTGAGTAAGTAGTAGCTTTCGATCTTGATGGAAGGTTTAATCACATAGATTGAGTAGATTCCAACCTTATCGAGAAGTTACAATAGTTCAGTCAACAGTTTTGGAAGGTTCCAGTGAATGTTAATCCAAATAGGTTGTTGACCTTGTCGAAAGGTTTAGGTTAAAGGGTTTGAAACTTCGAAAGGTTGCGGTTATTAATTGTTCAGGAATGTGTCAACCTTGTCGACAAGAACTATTTCGATGAGGTTGAACATGCAAATATTAGTTTACCCAAAAAAGATTTATGCAATCAGTAAAATAATTAACAAAGCTAAGTACTTCCCTTTATATTCAAGAAAAAGCTCCAAATTTATTAAATCTCCCCAAATCACCCTCAATTAGGGTTACAATCCCTTTTTTAACAAGTTACAGAGTTAGAATGAGAGAAATTCGGATCCCCTAAACAGGACCCCTTGTGTCTTATTTATAGATGTAGATGGTCAACTTTTCGGCCCCATGCTTTCAACTAGGTCGGAAGGTTCTCCTTTTATATGTGATCGCGAACCTTTCGACTTTGACGAGAAGTTTGTCTTTCATCTTCTACCATGGACCTTTCGACTTTTTCGAAAGGATTTCTTTTCTTTACGCCTTCACTTACCTTTCAACTTGGTCGGAAGGTTTTCCTTCTTCATGCTGCCATGAACCTTTCAACCTGGTCGGAAGGTTGCTTTTTCCTTACTTGTTGTAAACCCTTCGACCTTATCGGTAGGTTGCTCTTCACTTGATTGTTATAGAGAGATGTGCTTTCCTTCAATGTCTTCGAAGGGTTGTCTTTTATTCATTACTAACTTATGAGTGTTGTCTTCTTCATAAATCTTTTAACATCGTCAAAGGGTATCTTGGATGTGTTACAACTGATTTGAAAGGCTTATTATGCTTTCGAAAAGGACATTAAATTCTTACTCACACTTGTTTTGAATTCTTCATCCGTTTTGAAAGGTAAGAACACTTTGGATACTAGAGGCGAAACCTGTGACGCCCCACCTATCACACTAGACAAGAACACTACGGGGCAATACCGTCGACTAGTGCGAAGAATAAGGCTGTTGAGGAGCGACCATCTGTGTAATTGATTTGTACGAGTACCGATATGTCAGATAGTATATCATGCATTTCATTTCAAGTGGAATCTGACATATCAAATACAGAATCAAAGCTACTACGCAGTGGCTATCTTGCCTTCGAAAACAAATATAAAATAAGCACAACACAAAATCAGTCACAGATATTCGCATCACTAAGGCAGAAACAAATACATAAAAGTGTACATCAAAGTAGTGGTCATACAAGATCCAAAACATAACAAAAGAATAAGTATACATCAAGAAGTCTCTATCTCGAATGTATAAAAACAAAAACTACTGAGCTAAAGTAGTTAGCTAAAAGTCAAAAGCTACTCCCTGCTAAGAAGTCGGAAGCACATAAAACACCTCGGTCTGGCCCGAGTATTACTTAAGAAGAAAAATATTAATTGGATCAGATTAGCTATAATTATCATGTAAGATGAGATAGGATAAGAGATATGACAAAAATATATGATAACAATAATGTCTTGCTGTGACAAGCATATATATTTGACAACAATGAAAATCAAACGATATCTTAAATCTTCTCAAATATCCAAAAAGAATATCGTATTCTTTAGCTTATTCACCAAACCTCAAATATTGATAAAACATATCAATGCAAATCACAAAAATTGGTGAAACATAAATTCTAAAAATCAATAACTAGAAATTCAGAAAAACACAAAGGGGGAGGCCTATCACAAACGGGAGCATGAAAACTCACCAACATGTGTATCACAAATGGAACGCTATCCCATAAAATGAGCCGAAGCTCCTCCTAATAGGGTATAGTCCCCATTTGTGGATTATGAGCAGAAGCTCCTCCTAACAGGGTATAGTCCCCGTTTACAAACAAAGAGACATCGCACATCGCTAATCTAAATTGCAAAATGATCGTCATTGATTAATAAGAAGTGTAAATTACACAAAGCTAGTAAATAAATGAGTTTAGCTTCATGTCCTATAACCATGGGGTTAACTTAAATATTTACGAACAAATTGTAGATTTCCACTCGAAGACTATCATGAGATTTCAATCGAACAAGTCCAAGAATTAACCGACGAAGTAAACGCAAGCGTTTCATACCACTTATTTTGCTAAGTTGTTTAATTGGATTTCTCACACGAATGAGGTAAAATTTATATGTACTAATAAATTGGAAAACAGTTTTAAAAAAATGAGCTTTGTATTAATAGTAATGTTGAAATCATTTTTGTGAAAAAGTTTGAGTATTTACTACTAGTATATCAACCTTGTATTTTAAAGTGACAAATCATAGAAACTATTGTAAAAACAATCTATCATCAAAATCCACATTTGACGACGTGAATTAAAACCATATAAATCGATATCAAATCCAACCAAATGGATATTACTAAAAGTCCAGAAAAGAAGTCCTCAAAGTCGATAATAAATGACAATAACTGACCGGATAAATAAAAATCGATAAAAATAGGAAATCCACTCAAAAACAGCCAAAATAGGAAAATTTCAACGGGACCAGATGTCTGTTAGGTTTAGCCAGACATCTGACCTAGGATTTTGAAAATTTATAATTTCTTTCTCCTTTTTCTTTTTTTCTTCCCTAAAGGCTACCAGACTTCTGACCGGTTGAACTAGACGTTTGGTTCTTGGCTCTGGATTTTTTAATTTTTTTCTATCATTACCTTTTTTTGTTCTAGTGCCTAACCGGACGTCTAGGTTATTCAACCAAACGTCTCGTTGCCTATACTGGGCAACAGTTTTCCTAGGCCATTGGTGGCCAAATCAAATTGAAAGCGATCGGACGAGCGACAGAGGCTAAGATTATGCCAAGCGACAACCCAACCCTATAGGCTCTTCGATACACCCTACACAACTTGTCCAAACTTCCAAGATGGGATCTTTAAAGATTTTGACTTCAAAACACCAAAATTGGAAAATTCACCAAATCAATTCAAATCAAAAGCAATTGAACATGAAATAGATATTAGGAATTCACACTTAACAACAACAAAAGCCATAGACATAGATGTGAGTTCAAGAACTCACCTTTAAACTCAAAAACAAGGAATGAGAAGCTCTAAAACAATTCTTGACTACACCCCTAGAATCGTCAGTCTATTATCAGATGCATAGATTTTCTAAGTTAAGTTATAGGAATTTTTGAAAATTGGAGAGGGATTGAGATGGAGAAGATAAAAAGAATTCTTACCTAAGCTTCTCTTTGATTATAACTTGAATTTGAATTCCTAAGAAAAGATAGGGCTTAGGAATTTTAATTTCCTTTCTTTCCTCCATTTTTCCTTATGCTCGAGAGTGTTAGGAAATTATGAAAGGAACGAATGAAGAGAAGTGGAGTTAGGGTAATTGGTAGAGGAGTTCGGATTATCTTGTTAGGTTGCTGGGCTAGAACCAAACCCAAAGCCTAAATGAAAATACCAAATCCTAATCGACTCCAAACATATCAATGTTTATACTTAAACAAGTTGTAAATGCGTTTTAAAATCAGTGGAAGTGGTCCCGAGTACATATTCGACTGTTTACAAAAAGTCACATTTCGAACTTTAAATTCAACTAACGATGCTATATTTAAATAAAACATTTAAATATATAATCGTAAAATATGCGAGTTCTTACAAAATCTTTCAACTACTTCAAAAGGTTTGATGCTAGTGAAGTATGATGACTGCATCCCTTCGACTCCTTCGGAAGGTTTGGACTGTATTCCTTTCCCTTTGCTCTTATTGGTGGACCTTTCGTCTTAGTTGACAAGTTATTTTTTAGTGTAACACCTCACTTCTCCTTGCATACTCACGTACTATGATAGAAAGCTTCAGAATCACATCAAAAATCCATATCGATTGGTCGCCATTAAGAACCAAGTGAAAAATCCTTTTTTGGATCGGCGTAAATCACCTCGAAATTATGTACTCGAATCTGGATCAAGAATAACTGTACGAATAAAATGCTCTACATAAAACTTACATATTTATTCTATTGGTTACTTAGCTATTGCAATTACTCTTTATTTTAAAACACCTTCATTTTTTACTTATAGTATAATTTCTTTAATACTAAAATCATTTAATCTATAACCATTCCATACTTAGTTCATATTCGTATAATAATCTTCTACATCCTATAAGATGTGTGTGTGTGTGCACACACACATAATCAGATTTTTTTTTTTACTTAACCAAGATGTTCAAAAAAAATTAAAACTTATTTAACATTCTTTTTCTCAAATTTCTAAGTTATAAAAAATTATTTTCTTATATTTCTACAATATCTCAGTTAACTAGGAAGCTTTCAACTGTCCAGAATCTTCAAAAATTCCATTTCATTATAACAAACGAAAACTCTCAAATAGGATATCATAATGAAATATACAAACTAAATCACCCTAATGCACAGGATATATGAGTCCATAAAATAATATAGTTGAAAATCTCAGAATTAAACACTGGATTTTATTCCAAATCATTTTGAAATAATAATAGGCATATCTTTTTGTATATAACAAATCATACTTTTGTGATTTTTAAATCAAGATATGTTTAAAAACAACTCTATATAAAATTACTATGGTACCAATCCCTCACTTGTAAACTCAAAAATGAAAGCTGATGATGCCATCGTCATCCCTACAATTATTTTCCAATGACATAAATGTGTTCATTGCTTTCTATCTCCTTTAAAATACATTTTAAATAATTCTATTCATAAATACTTTCAAATCATAATATTATTATTTTCTCCAAAACTTTGAAAAATAATTTCCAAAAACACTGGGATTTAAGTTCTAAAATTCTTAGTTTAAAATCTTTTTTATATTTATAAACCATACTAATATAATTTCACTTCTTATTTAAAAACCATTTCACAAGTGTATAACCATATTATGTTTATAATAAACAACTGTTATTAAAATCAAATTTTAACCCAACATTATCACCAAACGACTTATATCGAATCGTGAAACTCAATTCACAGGGTGTTTGTATTTAATCAAACAATAAATGCTCATAAACTGGCCAAGCACAACTAATAAAACAATAAATAATGATAATCAAACATTATCATTTCTTAAAAAATAAGCACATCATGAATAATTATATTAATTTCTAGAAATTATTCTTTTATATACAAAATATAAAATCTTGGTAAAATTATTTCATTCAACAATTTTCAACACAATACCGTGTCGATTTTCCTAGTTCAAATGTTTAGAGATCCCTACACTATAACAAAAAACATCTTCTACAACCATCAAAAATAGTTGTAATAGGTATTTTACAATATTTTTTGAAACATCGTCTTAGCCGCAGTTGTGATAGGTTCAATGTCTTTTACAACTATTTAAAAAGGTTGCGACAAAACATAGTAAAAAAGTTTTTACAATTGTTCTTACTCCTGGTAATAGAGTTTATTACAAATATTATTGTTTTATTATAATAAAATATTTTACAATGCCCTGGAAACGTTGTAATAGTATATTTTACAACGAATATTCATTGTTATGAAAGAGTTTATTATAACTCTACGTAAAAGTCGTAACATTTATTTTTACTACTATTTTAAATTGTTGTGGTACACATTTTACAACTTTTTTAAACCATTGTGAAAAATATAGTACAACTTTTTAAAACTATTACAATAGATATTTCAACATGTTTTCAACCTGCTACCATACTTGCATTACAGACACAACAATGATACAATTTTAGGAATTCAAATAAAAATTCAAAGAACAAGTAATTTAACGACACTTTTCCAAATTGGTTTCATTCAAAATCAGTTTAAAATTGTCAAACACAAAATAAAGTACATGTTCCAGTACATAAAATACATTACATGTTCAAAACAAACAATTTCCTACAAAAGATAACACAAGTTCGACCATATATATACACACAAAAAAGATAAAACATGCCAAACCAGAATAGTCTAATCAAGAATGATGAAATCTTTATACTAAGCAACCGTTGTTCCTACGGCTTATTGAATAGTACGAGTTTCAAAAGTCTCCCTCCACCAAGGAGCTCGAGGTTCTAGCGAAACATCGACCAAACTTTCAAGTGTCCGCCCCAAGTGGATCATGATAAACCAAAGCTCATAATGCACCAAAAATTTCAAGCATCGATCCAAACTCTTTATTGCACACTTTTACATATACAAATTCTATACTGTAAAATAAGTTTCACTGTCGTACTTCCTACATTCAAAATTCATTTTATACATGAACACTCATGATAATGTCCGATAATATATTTGTTGGATAATTTTTGAGAAGGAAATATCATAATATCTAGTGCCAACTTATTTTAAGCTAGTACTTTTAAGGGATAATCACCTAAAGATCCGTATGTAGGATATGTCCCATACTATTTAATATTTCTGATATTGATTACATAGGTTGCCAAAATATATTACACTTTACATTATCGTAAAGTGTTAAGTGACTAACATTATGCAAAATATGATAGCAACACCTGGATAGCTATTTCTATCTTGGCCAATTTCTTATGTACTTTTGAGATATTTGTTTATGAGACCATTTTCATTTATTATAGATTCTAGTTTTACCAGCCTTCACTACTACACTACTTTCAGTCTTGATCTGTTTGAAAAATGGACAGCAAATTTCATGCTAAAGTAATGATAAACTTAAGAATGAAAACGCTAGTTACAAACAACACATCATTTAAAAAAAGAATAAAACTAGCACACAACATGAATAGCAATCGATACAAGCAAGAATAAAACTATTACACATCATGAGTGAACTGCAAACTAAATAGATTTGTTCTCCACAATAAACATAGAGAGATATTATCACATCAAATTAAAAAGTCGAAATCCTCGTTACCCGATACAAATACTTTTAAAAAATACAATACAAGCTTCATATGTAAGGTAGAAAAATTACTTAAAAATTTCCTTTTTAAATGCCCCTTTCGTATGTCGCTTTCGTATCATACAAGAACATACTCATAAACCATTACGTATTAATTATAAATTACCAATTATTAGTTATTATAACATTTTGATCAATTGTAAACATATTCAAAACTTGTACATTATAAAGAATATAGTGACATTTGAAAACCTCTAAATGGGCATGGAGGTAATAATTTGCAAGGTAATATTTGTAATTTTCTAAAATTTGAATATTTTACAAAATTTTAGATTTATTTAAAAATTATTTTTGAATTTTATGAAAACTTCAAAATTTTATATTTACTTTATAAACAATTTTAAATTTGTTTTTGAAAATTCCAAAATTTGAAATATTTTGAAATAATACAATTTAAATATAAGTATCAATCATAATTATTAAGTATGAAATAATAAATGATAAATATTATTTCTGAATTAATAATAATTAATAAGTAATCATTAATTATTAAAATTAAATTATATTAAACATAAATATTAATCTTAACTATTAATCATTACCTCTTCATTATTTAGTAGTAATATTAATTATTTAATATTATTTATTAATTAATTATTATTAATCATAATTATTTAATTATTAATTAATCAATATTAATTATTAAAAATTGATTATTAATAGTAATTATTGAGTTATTAAATATTATTTATTAATTATTTAGATTATTTATATTTTTTTCAATATAAAATATAATAATCAATTATAATTACTGATTGTTAAACACAAATTAATGTACTATTAAATGTTTATTATTAAAATGTTAATTATTGAATTATAAATTAATTAAATGTTAAATATTAAAATTAATTATTTTTTAATAATTAGTTAATAGTACTTATTCGATATTAAATATTAATTATTCGGTATTAATTAGCAATCGTTAATAATTTATATTAATTATTAAATGTAATTATTAGAATAACAAATTATTAAAGGGGCATTTCACGAGAAGGACGAACTATGTAGTCCAATTAGTTTCTAGGATACACATCCATAGAAATTAATTTCAAAGCCAAAGTCAACAAAATAATTACTTTTAAGGACAAAAAAGCAATCCAATTACTTTCAAGGAAAGAAAAATCACACAAAATAATCTCGACATCACTACACAATAAACTGATTGTTGCGGATCCACCAACCGGATTCGCAATTCTCAAAGAAGTCATTAAACTCAAACATCTAAAGAAAAAGTATCAACAAGTTCTTTTGAAATAAAAGAATGGGACGCACCCGTATCAAAAAGAACTCGAACAGGATGATCACGAAATAAAATAATGCCATCAAGGATAGAATGAGAAATACCTTGACCACGAGATGTGTTGCCAGGGGCTTGAGCAACATTAAGCTTTCCCTCCATCCTATTTTGAAGTTTGGGACAAGAAGATAAATAATGATCTGGGCTTTTGCAATAGCGACAAGTACGAGGCTTTGAACACTTGTTCGCAAAATGGTCCCTAGACCCACAGTTGAAGCATTTCCCACTACTAGGAGAAGGAGCCTTTTCAGCAGGAGTTGCTTGCTTACCCTTTTTGTTGGGATAAGGACCTTTGAATTTGTTTGGCCTCTTCTTGTTGTTGAAGTTTGGATTGGAACCCACCACTTCAACATCATTTTCCCTATCCGCTTCTTCAAGACGAAGAGCGATGTCAATGAGTTGGTCGACGGGAACTTCTAATTTTAGAAGTAATGGCTTCTTGAGATTTTTGTTTAAGGCATAGACAAATTTTTGGTTCTTCTTCAATGGGGTGTTGATGTATTCAACCCCATATTTGGAAGCCAAAGTCACCTTCTCAGCTTCTGGCACAAATTTTAATTCGAAGCGTTCTCGGAATTGCTCCCAGGTGAGATCCGCTTCATTGATTTCAGAAATAAGAAGTTCATACCAGTACAATTCTCTTTCTTGGAGCATACTAGAGGCCACCTGAACACGGTGAAGATGAATAAGATTCATGTGAGAAAAGATTCGATCGCATGCTCTGGACGACCCGAAAATTTCGATCTCGAAATTTCCGGATAGTTAAGAAAAGAAGAGAAGAGAAAGAAGAAGACGACAGAAACAAGTCACAGAAACCTCACATTCGCAGCGGATCAAATATAATATTGAATAAAATAGCAGTTATACAAAGAAAACTATATCTGTTAATTTACATTTAAATACATCAGAGTTAGACATACACATAAACATTGGAAAAACAATCATGTCCAGATACTACAATATCACAGTGGAAACTCTCTATACGTCCCTGTCATCCAACTCGCCTCCTGAGCTCCAGAATGCCCTTACATGAAAATCTGTAATACTCGGTCTGACCCGAGCATTACATCAAAGTAACACCCGGGTCAGGCTGGAAACCAGCGTGAGTAAACTCATCTATCAAGAAATTCCAAAACATACAACTTATATAAACCCGGGGTAATTTATATCAATTTACAACTTCACAAGCTGTTATACACATTACTTGTTTCACATATCAATTCATAAAGAATCAAAGTGGCTTCGGGTATTCACTAATACCCGACTTCGGTCTCTTCGAAACCCTTGTCAACTTAACTTAGATTATTCAAGTGAAATACAATTCTACTTTTAATACATGATGTCACAGTAATTGATCATCCATAGGAAACCACATCATCACAGTTTAAATTTAACATAACTTATCATATAGCATTACGAGCCACATATTAGGGATAACAATTAATCAAAGGCTTCCCATATCATTCTATTTATCCCTTAAATTAATTTCACAAATTAATTTATTCTTAACCAAATACAGTAATTAGCCTTTAATTATCTCATTAATTAATTATTAACCATAATTATTAATCTCCCTTGATTAGTTCTGTAATTAACTACCCTTAATTACTTCATCAAATAAATAAATTACTCCTTAATTAATTATCTCTAATTAATCCCTTTTACATCACTTAATTATTTCCAAAAGACTTAATCATTCAATGCTTAAATTAATTACACTAGGTAATTAATTATTAATTACTTCATAAAGAAATTACCCTTTAACACAAAGTAATTAATCTCAAAACTCTTCCATACTTTAATTAATTACCTCCAGTAATTTACTTATCTTAATTACTTCTCTAAGTAATTATTCTTCATTGATTATTTATCATCTCATCCAATGATTATTGTAAATTAATTAAACTTAATTAATTTATTTAAACTAATCAAATTAATAAATTAATTACAATGAGTAATTAATATCTTTAATTATTTCCAAAAAGTAATCATACTTAATTAAGTTCCATTATCTAAATTAATTAATCCAATCGATTATCAAAATTGATCCCAAGTTAATGACCTTTGCATAAAACTTAAATTTATTTAAACCAGAGATTCAAATTCAGATTTGAATCAAATTTAAACTTTGTTTAAAACATTCTTTACATTTCAATTTCTAATTTAAATAAAAATTTCCTTTTAAAAACATTTTTAAACAATAAACCCTTAAAAGTATTTTTAACAAATTTGAATTTAAGAAAACATATTCATTTCCATCTTAATATTCAAATTAAACTTGAATCTATAGTTTAAAAAATTTAGATTTAAAACATATTTTAAATCTTTGCTTAATATTTAATTTCAGTTTAAAATTTGAAAACATAACATGTTTTCTAACCTGAAAAATTCTAATTCAAGCAACAATTAATTATTCGAGCCAATCCTATTCTAGCTCGAACAAATTATTAACATAACTCGAGTAACTCACCAAATAACTCGAGTAGCATTTTCATCTGCCTTATCAAATTTTAAAGTACTGACAGTTTCCTCAAAAACCTGAAACATCAATACCCCCAACCCATAACAACAACTTCCCGAGTCCCAAACCCCAAAGCTTCGAGTTCAACAACCTACAACTTCGAGCAATTCACGATGCAACCCGAAACAAACTCGAGTATCTCTTCTTCCCCAAACATATCAACTGATGCACCAAGATCGATGTGCACCTGCACCGTCACGCCGTCCACTCCGACCCCTTCGCGGCAATCCACGCAAGTTGCCGTCCATCCCCTAAATCGATTCCGTCCATCAAACGAACTGCAGAACCCAAAAATCAAAAACTAGTATTCGAGTTCCAAAAACTGTAACAATGTCGAAACAGAAATTCGCTTCAAACACCTAAATCTGATCACCAGAGAAGCTACAACACCGGCCACTGCTCCTTCCATATTCCATCTGTCATCATTTCAAATCTGGAAGAACTCGATCGCTTATAGGGGTCGCGGTGATCATATTTTCCTAGATGAACAAAACGAGGGTTATACTCTTTGATTCAAAATTCCCAGCGCTACACTGCTTTGATTCACTTCTCACTATTTTTCTCATGCTAATCGATCTTCAATACAGCTTCGCCCTAAAATTCAAAGTGTAAAACTATCGCAGTCACCTGAATTCGCTCAAAGATCAATTTCAGGTTATCATCATAATACTGCTTCAATCCCATTTTTAAAATTCTGAATTTTGCCTTAAAAATCATGTTATACATAGTAGGATTAGGATGTGAATTCAATTCAACGAAATCCAAAACATGATTTTATTATGATATAAATTTTGTTACTGTATTATCCTAATTTAAGCATATTTTTAAACATTTTCCTTTTGAATATCACTTTAATACTTAATTCATGCTTAAGTGAGACTACTGCATAGAAGATTCTATCTTAACAAAGATTTGTTAAGTAGAATTTGAAATTCAAGTTTAAATTTTACTCTGTATTTGAAGATACAGAGAACATCAGTAATATTTTAAACATGCACAGTTAAATTATAACCTGTGAACAAAGATTTTACAAAAAATAATAGGTACAGGCAAACATCAAAAGATCTAACATTCACATGCAAACATATTTACTTAAATTTTTAGATTTTAAAATTTACTCACCGATTTAAAAGCAGAGAAGATGCTCCCTGATTTCCAGTTTTGATTTTGAAAAAATATATCCTGATTTGAATCTTCCTTTGCTTCCAGATCTATACTTAGTTGAGTTGAATTCGAAGTTGCTTAATGTGATTTGCTTTCAACTGATCTATCTTTGCATTGCTTACTGAGTTGAATCTGAAGTTTTGAGATGAACTAAAATTTTTTTCTGCCCGACTTTAGTGAATATGCTATTTGGATTCCATTTTCTGTTTTTGCTTATTTTCTTGCAGGCTTGTTTTTTTTTTATTATTAATTTTCATTTTCAAGTTAACAAGAAGATGAGACAAGCCACTTGTTGAGTTGCATGTTGATATTATTACATTTGTTTTAATGTTTATTATGATTTGTTACACTTGTCTTATATTTATGTACTAATTTAGTTTTTAAATGTTAATAAAAGATTTTATATATACCTTATGTTTAAAAATATTACACATGTTTTAAATTTATGCTAAGACTTTTTATATATGAAAATATGTATGTATAAATGATTTTAATATGTTTTTGATAAAATTTTATACTACATTCATTATTTTGCTTTGTATATATCATATTGTTTCTTTATGTTTTATTTCTAAGCTTATTAATATATATGCATTTAAGCTTTTTATTAAACCTTGTTTTTATATTTATATTTCTAATCTCAAAATAAAATTTCCAAATCGCAATATATGTATATGTATATTATAAATTTGAAAACACATTTTCTACTTAAGTTTACACATGTTATAAGAAGACTTAAGATAATAACACTTATCTCTTCAAGTATTTTATTTAAATTTTAAAAATTACAAAAAAAATGCTTTTAATTTATCAATCTATAGCTTAAAGAAATAAAATCAATTGTATTTTCATTAATTAAATTCATTTAATCTATAAATTACAGGATTCTAAAAATCCGGGTTATTACATTCCTCTCCCTTTTAATCTTTTCGTCCTCGAAAAGGAACGAAGCCAGAATTTATTAAAATGCTTAAAATCATATAGATTTTCTTTGATCATTTTTAAAACACTTTAGAAATCTATATAATATTACTAAAATAGTTTTTGTAAAAATACTTTTATAACTCGATGTTTCAACTAGTCCATCCTTGTTCTCACAGAAATTCGGTCATACGTTGATCAGGCATATGACTGAAAATCTATAAGTACTTAGCAGACCCGTTTTTAACATCCAGTGAAAATACTTTTAGAAAATAATTTCATTGAAAATATCGAAAACATTTTTGAAAATAGAGGATATATATTTGGTGAGAATGCTCTGGAAATCATCACCCTCATCCATGGTCGCAGTTATCCCGATGGTTACGTTGCCGTCCCGACAAAATCCATAGATAACTGTAGGCCTCCGCGCCCCTCGATTACACCATGGAAGCCGCTACAGATCGCAGTTACAACTGGGGTTATGTAGCTATCACAGCAAAAACCCATATAACTGTAGGCATCAGCGCCCTCGAATTTCGCTGCGAAAAGAATGAAACTTCTCCACTCCACTTGATCATAGATCGCAGTCTACCGATGTTGCGTTGCCTTCCCGGCAAAATCACGTGTAGACCGTTGACACTCATCCTCTACACGATTTTCGCTATGGTCCCCACAGTAGATCGCAGCGACATCGATTTACACTGTCGTCACAGTATAACCCAAATGCCCCTGTAGGCATCAGCGCCATCGACTTTCGCTACCCAATAATCCTCAGGAACTAGTTTTGTCCGGACTCCTCACAGGATCAACTTTAGAACCCCCCTTTGGGGCTCAAGGCAGCACCACC
Organism: Allium cepa; assembly: GCA_030765085.1. NCBI lineage: Eukaryota > Viridiplantae > Streptophyta > Magnoliopsida > Asparagales > Amaryllidaceae > Allium > Allium cepa. Next base: position 862,885,469 of record CM060943.1, on the reverse strand, counting down.
CGGTGGTACTCCTAAGAAGTCCATTCCAAGGGAGCGCCTTTTTCCCCAGAGCATCATCAAAACATTTTATACTATACATATATAGTATCTTTAAATCATACACCTAGTATGATCTCATTCAAAGCTCCTTTATACAAAATCGATTACCCTAAAATCGATAATTCTCGAACTAGGCTTTCCAAGTAAAATATTGATTTTACCCAAAAATCAAAAGCCTTTCCACCTCCATAGGTTCCCAAAACCTTTTCCCAAAATCCTCATATGATCTTTCATATATATATATATATATATTCAGATATATAAAATCTTTCAAAACTTTGGATCATTTCAAACTTGTATAAAACTCCTTTTATACTCCAAACATTTCCAAATACCCTTTTTCTTCTGGCAAAAGATTCAATAAGGGGAATTTCACTTTATAAAACAAAAATATTTAACTTTGTTTACTTAAAAATCAAATATTCATATTTGATTACTCTTTTCAATACCATTACCATTCAAATCTGTACGATGCACAAATACCATTCGTACGCCATACCAATCTGATCACTCATTCGATCACACAATTTCACTTCCGAACTAGTATCGTCCACCCGACTTCCTAGTGCGAACACAGATTTGGTTTCTTGATCAGAAACCATCATTCTCCTTGCATAGTCATATCTATGATAGAGAATATCCAGAACCAATCAACAATCCATATCCAGGTTCGCCGTCGAAAATCGAGTGAAAAATCCCACTCGTATCGATACAACTATCTCGAAATTCTGTGCTCGAATCTGGATCAAATCACTATGCGAATAGAATAACATACGTACACCCTACGTATTTATCTTTATTGGTTATTAGCCAAATCAATTCCATTTCTATTCACATTTACTTTAATTTTTATTCACTTACTCACAATTGCTTAAATCCATTCGAATTATTACCTCGTTTCTTATCCCGATTGGGTATTTATCTAATAAGAGTTTAAACTCCGACCAGTTTATTTAGAAAATAGCTTTGAAAAATTTAAAAATAGATAAGTAGTCGGAAAATAATTACTTGTTTGTAAAATAGGTGTAAAATAGTTCGGTAAGTAATTGTAAAATAATTGAAAAATATTTAAATAGTCATAGAAAATTTAAATAATTGCAAAATATCTATAAAATAGTAATTAGTAGTTGAAAATGGCAATTAGTTTATAGAATAGTTAGAAAATTGTTACACAGTTTCAAAGATATAAGATAGTTTGGTTTTTAAAAGAAAAAATGTATATAACATAAATAGCTTGGAAAAATAGGTTTATATTAAATCAATTTATATTAAAAATAGTCCAGAGTCAAAACTGTTCACTTCCCAATCTTCATTAGCAATCAATTCAATTTAAATTTCCTCTTCCATTTCCCAATTCAAGTTGAATTATCCTCAGGTTCTTTCCAAATTTAATTTAATTTAATTCAATCCTGATCTACAATTATATTAATTCAAATAAATTTCAACTGAACTAGTTCCAATTTCAATTCATTTCAATTCCAGTTTGAATTAATCCCAATTTTCAAACTCCATTTCCAAATCAAGTTGAATTATTCTTGATTTCCTCCCAAATTTAATTCAAATTCCATTTGAATTTAAAACTATTCAATTTTAATTTCAATTCCCAATTATTCAAATCAATCCAATTCAAATTTTCCATTTGAATCTTATACTCATACATCTTCAATCACAATTTCAATCAATTCAAATCAAATTCCATTTGAACTACTTTCATATTTCAAATTTAAACCATCTCGAATTACATTAATTCGAGTTAATACTTCAAATGTTGATTTAATTCCTTTAAATCAATTTAACCTTTAAAGTTTTTAAACAATTCAATTCACAGTTCAGACCTAACATATTATACCACAAATCAATTAACCTTTAAACAATTTAATTTTGAGTCAAATTCTCAAAATTTCGTTTTAAATTATCTTTACTTAACTTTTTTCAAAGTTCAAATAAGAGTTCAAAACAATTTTATCCTTAAAAATTTAACTTATCACCCAATTTTATCTTCTAGTTCGAAAACAATTCTTAAACAAGTTTAATTTATAAATTCAATCATTCAGATTTTCAATTCAAAGTATTTTCATATCCTTAATTTCAAATTAAAGGGTGATTTTCCTTTTATTCCAATAATGGATATATTACCACACTTCATTTCTTACTTATTTAAACCGATCCAATTTCAGTTTATTGATTATTAATAACAATGAAATGATATCATTCAAATTACTTTTAAAACATCCATCCATTTCTAATTTTCGGATCTCAATCCCAATTTGAGATCAATCATACTCTCAATTTCAATTAATCATTTAACTTTCCAAGTTAAATCTTATTTTCAAATTTTGAACTTTTTTTAAATAATCTTCCCACTTATTTGGTTCAAAATCTTACCACTATGGGTATCATATCTCATTCCAAATTTAAAACTCAATATTTAGAGTTTATTTCAAATTATCCTTGATATCATGTATATTCACATATATACATATTTATTTCTTTTACATACCAAGTTACACTTTAAAATTTTAAACCACCTTTGGTTTTTAATTCAAAACAATTTTCTTTAAAATTTTCAAACATTTCTTATTTTAAAATAAGATCATACTCAAAGTAGTTTGAATAATATTATTTCCTTTAACATTTTGAACTAATTCAAATTTTTGAACTTAGAATTCAGGACTTCATAATTTGAAACCCACTTTTATTTATATCCTTTCACATTTACAAATATGTATATGTATATATATATACACACATTTTAAATGGTTACTTCCTTAAAACATTTTATTGTTTATTGAAAAACAAACATCCCATTATTAAACACAATATCCACTCTATTTTATGGTTTGAAACCAATTATAATTCACCTTATTTTTGAATACTTCCCCAATTCAAGATTTAAATTTTACTTTGAATCCATTTCATACTTGTCTTTAATTTAATTTCAATTTGGTTGTAATTCTATTACCACTTAATTCTTACTAGTACTTTTAGTTTAATAAATACTACAACCAATTTCCTTAATATAATAGATAATCTATTTCTTAGATTCATTTAGTTTGGAAATCATTTTAAAACCTTTATATAAGAAAATAACAAGTACGCTCTCTCATATTTATACACTCAACTCATTATAGGGTAGCACTTACCTTATCCTTAATGAGTAATCCCACCAGAGCCAAGGTTCTCTCTTAACCTTCAGCTCTGATATCAAATGTGACGACCCAAAAATTTCGATCTTGAAATTTTCGGATAGTTAAGAAAAGAAGAAAAGAGAAAGAAGAAGAAGACAGAAACAAGTCACAGAAACCTCACATTCGCAGCGGATCAAATATAATATCGAATAAAATAGCAGTTATACAAAGAAAACTATATATGTTAATTTACATTTAAATACATCAGAGTTAGACATATACATAAACATTGGACAAACAATCATGTCCAGATACTACAATATCGCAGTGGAAACTATCTATATGTCCCTGTCATCCAGGTCGCCTCCTGAGCTCCAGAACGCCCTTACCTGAAAATCTGTAATACTCGGTCTGACCCGAGCATTACATCAAAGTAACACCCGGGTCGGGCAGGAAACCAGCGTGAGTAAACTCATCTATCAAGAAATTCCAAAACATACAACTTATATAAACCCGGGGTAATTTATATCAATTTACAATTTCACAAGCCGTTATACACATTACTTGTTTCACATATCAATTCATAAAGAATCGAAGTGGCTTCGGGTATTCACTAATACCCGACTCCGGTCTCTTCGAAACCCTTGTCAACTTAACTTAGATTATTCAAGTGAAATACAAATCTACTTTTAATACATGATGTCACAGTAATTCATCATCCATAGGAAACCACATCATCACAGTTTAAATTTAACATAACTTATCATATAGCATTACGAACCACATATTAGGGATAACAATTAATCAAAGGCTTCCCATATCATTCTACTTATCCCTTAAATTAATTTCACAAATTAATTTATTCTTAACCAAATACAGTAATTAGCCTTTAGTTATCTCATTAATTAATTATTAACCATAATTATTAATCACCCTTGATTAGTAATATCTATAATTAACTACCCTTAATTACTTCATCAAATAAATTAATTACTCCCTAATTAATTATCTCTAATTAATCCCTTTTACATCACTTAATTATTTCCAAAAGACTTAATCATTCAATGCTTAAATTAATTACATTAGGTAATTAATTATTAATTACTTCATAAAGAAATTACCCTTTAACACAAAGTAATTAATCTTGAAACTCTTCCATATTTTAATTAATTACCTCCAGTAATTTACTTATCTTAATTACTTCTCTAAGTAATTATTCTCCACTGATTATTTATCATCTCATCCAATGATTATTGTAAATTAATTAAACTTAATTAATTTATTTAAACTAATCAAATTAATAAATTAATTACAATGAGTAATTAATATCTTTAATTATTTCCATCAAGTAATCATACTTAATTAAGTTCTATAATTGATTATCTAAATTAATTAATCCAATTTATTATCAAAATTGATCCCAAGTTAATGACCTTTGTATAAAACTTAAATTTATTTAAACCAGAGATTCAAATTCAGATTTGAATCAAATTTAAACTTTGTTTAAAACATTCTTTACATTTCAATTTCTAATTTAAATACAAATTTCCTTTTAAAAATATTTTTAAACAATAAACCCTTAAAAGTATTTTTAACAAATTTGAATTTAAGAAAACATATTCATTTCCATCTTAATATTCAAATTAAACTTGAATCTATAGTTTAAAAAATTTAGATTTAAAACATATTTGAAATCTTTGCATAATATTTAAATTCAGTTTAAAATTTGAAAACATAACATGTTTTCTAACCTGAACAAATTCTAATTCAAGCAACAATTAATTATTCGAGCCAATCCTATTCTAGCTCGAACAAATTATTAACATAACTCGAGTAACTCACCAAATAACTCGAGTAGCATTTTCATCTGCCTTATTAAATTTTAAAGTACTGACAGTTTCCTCAAAAACCCGAAACATCAATACCCCCAACACATAACAACAATTCCCCGAGTCCCAAACCCCAAAGCTTCGAGTTCAACAACCTACAACTTCGAGCAATTCACGATGCAACCCGAAACCAATTCGAGTATCTCTTCTTCCCCAAACATATCAACTGATACACCAAGATCGATGTGCACCTGCACCGTCACGCCGTCCACTCCGACCCCTTCGCAACCATCCACGCAAGTCGCCGTCCATCCCCTAACTCGATTCCGGCCGTCAAACTAACTGCAGAACCCAAAAATCAAAAACTAGTATTCGAGTTCCAAAAACTGTAACAATGTCGAAACAGAAATTCGCTTCAAACACCTAAATCTGATCACCAGAGAAGCTACAACTCCGGCCACTACTCCTTCCATATTCCATCTATCATCATTTCAAATCTGAAAGAACTCGATCGCTTATAGGGGTCGCGGTGATCATATTTTCCTAGATGAACAAAACTAGGGTTATACACTTTGATTCAAAATTCCCAACGCCACACTGCTTTGATTCACTTCTCACTATTTTTCTCATGCTAATCGATCTTCAATACAGCTTCGCCCCAAAATTCAAAGCGTAAAACTATCGCAGTCACCTGAATTCGCTCAAAGATCAATTTCAGGTTATCATCATAATACTGCTTCAATCCCATTTTTCAAATTCTGAATTTTGCCTTAAAAATCATGTTATACATAGTAGGATTAGGATGTGAATTCAATTCAACAAAATCCAAAACATGATTTTATTATGATATAAATTTTGTTACTGTATTATCCTAATTTAAGCAGATTTTTAAACATTTTCCTTTTGAATATCACTTTAATACTTAATTCATGCTTAAGTGAGACTACTACATAGAAGATTCTATCTTAACAAAGATTTGTTAAGTAGAATTTGAAATTAAAGGGTGATTTTCCTTTTATTCCAATAATGGATATATTACCACACTTCATTTCTTACTTATTTAAACCGATCCAATTTCAATTTATAGATTATTAATAACAATGAAATGATATCATTCAAATTATTTTTAAAACATCCATCCATTTCTAATTTTCGGATCTCAATCCCAATTTGAGATCAATCATACTCTCAATTTCAATTAATCATTTAACTTTCCAAGTTAAATCTTATTTTCAAATTTTGAACTTTTTTTAAATAATCTTCCCACTTATTTGGTTCAAAATCTTACCACTATGGGTATCATATCTCATTCCAAATTTAAAACTCAATATTTAGAGTTTATTTCAAATTATCCTTGATATCATGTATATTCACATATATACATATTTATTTCTTTTACATACCAAGTTACACTTTAAAATTTTAAACCACCTTTGGTTTTTAATTCAAAACAATTTTCTTTAAACTTTTCAAACATTTCTTATTTTAAAATAAGATCATACTCAAAGTAGTTTGAATAATATTATTTCCTTTAACATTTTGAACTAATTCAAATTTTTGAACTTAGAATTCAGGACTTCATAATTTGAAACCCACTTTTATTTATATCCTTCCACATTTACAAATATGTATATGTATATATATATATATATATACACATTTTAAATGGTTACTTCCTTAAAACATTTTATTGTTTATTGAAAAACAAACATCCCATTATTAAACACAATATCCACTCTATTTTATGGTTTGAAACCAATTCTAATTCACCTTATTTTTGAATACTTCCCCAATTCAAGATTTAAATTTTACTTTGAATCCATTTCATACTTGTCTTTAATTTAATTTCAATTTGGTTGTAATTCTATTACCACTTAATTCTTACTAGTACTTTTAGTTTAATAAATACTACAACCAATTTCCTTAATATAATAGATAATCTATTTCTTAGATTCATTTAGTTTGGAAATCATTTTAAAACCTTTATATAAGAAAATAACAAGTACGCTCTCTCATATTTATACACTCAACTCATTATAGGGATCCACTTACCTTATCCTTAATGAGTAAACCCAGCAGAGCCAAGGTTCTCGCTTAACCTTCAGCTCTGATACCAAGTGTGACGACCCAAAAATTTCGATCTTGAAATTTTCGGATAGTAAAGAAAAGAAGAAAAGAGAAAGAAGAAGACATAAACAAGTCACAGAAACCTCACATTCGTAGCGGATCAAATATAATATCGAATAAAATAGAAGTTACACAAAGAAAACTATATCTGTTAATTTACATTTAAATACATCAGAGTTAGACATATACATAAACATTGGACAAACAATCATGTCCAGATACTACAATATCACAGTGGAAACTCTCTATACGTCCCTGTCATCCAGGTCGCCTCCTGAGCTCTAGAACGCCCTTACCTGAAAATCTGTAATACTCGGTCTGACTCGAGCATTACATCAAAGTAACACCCGGGTCGGGCTGGAAACCAGCGTGAGTAAACTCATCTATCAAGAAATTCTAAAACATACAACTTATATAAACCCGGGGTAATTTATATCAATTTACAATTTCACAAGCTGTTATACACATTACTTGTTTCACATATCAATTCATAAAGAATCGAAGTGGCTTCGGCTATTCACTAATACCCGACTCCGGTCTCTTCGAAACCCTTGTCAACTTAACTTAGATTATTCAAGTGAAATACAAATCTACTTTTAATACATGATGTCACAGTAATTCATCATCCATAGGAAACCACATCATCACAGTTTAAATTTAACATAACTTATCATATAGCATTACGAACCACATATTAGGGATAACAATTAATCAAAGGCTTCCCATATCATTCTATTTATCCCTTAAATTAATTTCACTAATTAATTTATTCTTAACCAAATACAGTAATTAACCTTTAGTTATCTCATTAATTAATTATTAACCATAATTATTAATCACCCTTGATTAGTAATATCTATAATTAACTACCCTTAATTACTTCATCAAATAAATTAATTACTCCTTAATTAATTATCTCTAATTAATCCCTTTTACAGCACTTAATTATTTCCAAAAGACTTAATCATTCAATGCTTAAATTAATTACATTAGGTAATTAATTATTAATTACTTCATAAAGAAATTACCCTTTAACACATAGTAATTAATCTTAAAACTCTTCCATATTTTAATTAATTACCTCCAGTAATTTACTTATCTTAATTACTTCTCTAAGTAATTATTCTTCACTGTTTATTTATCATCTCATCCAATGATTATTGTAAATTAATTAAACTTAATTAATTTATTTAAACTAATCAAATTAATAAATTAATTACAATGAGTAATTAATATCTTTAATTATTTCCATAAAATAATCATAATTAATTAAGTTCTATAATTGATTATCTAAATTAATTAATCCAATTTATTATCAAAATTGATCCCAAGTTAATGTCCTTTGTATAAAACTTAAATTTATTTAAACCAGAGATTCAAATTCAGATTTGAATCAAATTTAAACTTTGTTTAAAATATTCTTTACATTTCAATTTCTAATTTAAATACAAATTTCCTTTTAAAAGTATTTTTAAACAATAAACCCTTAAAAGTATTTTTAACAAATTTGAATCTAAGAAAACATATTCATTTCCATCTTAATATTCAAATTAAACTTGAATCTATAGTTTAAAAAATTTAGATTTAAAACATATTTTAAATCTTTTCTTAATATTTAAATTCAGTTTAAAATTTGAAAATATAACATGTTTTCTAACCTGAACAAATTCTAATTCAAGCAACAATTAATTATTCGAGCCAATCCTATTCTAGCTCGAACAAATTATTAACATAACTAGAGTAACTTACCAAATAACTCGAGTAGCATTTTCATCTGCCTTATGAAATTTTAAAGTACTGACAGTTTCCTGAAAAACCTGAAACATCAATACCCCTAACCCATAACAACAATTCCCCGAGTCCCAAACCCCAAAGCTTCGAGTTCAACAACCTACAACTTCGAGCAATTCACGATGCAACCCGAAACCAACTCGAGTATCTCTTCTTCCCCAAACATATCAACTGATACACCAAGATCGATGTGCACCTGCACCGTCACGCCGTCCACTCCGACCCCTTCGCGGCCATCCACGCAAGTCGCCGTCCATCCGCTAACTCGATTCCGGCCGTCAAACTAACTACAGAACCCAAAAATCAAAAACTAGTATTCGAGTTCCAAAAACTGTAACAATGTCGAAACAGAAATTCGCTTCAAACACCTAAATCTGATCACTAGAGAAGCTACAACTCCGGCCACTACTCCTTCCATATTCCATCTATCATCATTTCAAATCTGGAAGAACTCGATCGCTTATAGGGGTCGTGGTGATCATATTTTCCTAGATGAACAAAACTAGGGTTATACTCTTTGATTCAAAATTCCCAACGCCACACTGCTTTGATTCACTTCTCACTATTTTTCCCATGCTAATCGATCTTCAATACAGCTTCGCCCCAAAATTCAAAGCGTAAAACTATCGCAGTCACCTGAATTCGCTCAAAGATCAATTTCAGGTTATTATCATAATACTGCTTCAATCCCATTTTTAAAATTCTGAATTTTGCCTTAAAAATCATGTTATACATAGTAGGATTAGGATGTGAATTCAATTCAAAAAAATCCAAAACATGATTTTATTATGATATAAATTTTGTTACTGTATTATCCTAATTTAAGCAGATTTTTAAACATTTTCCTTTTGAATATCACTTTAATACTTAATTCGTGCTTAAGTGAGACTACTGCATAGAAGATTCTATCTTAACAAAGATTTGTTAAGTAGAATTTGAAATTCTAGTTTAAATTTTACTCTGTATTTGAAGATACAGAGAACATCAGTAATATTTTAAACATGCACAGTTAAATTATAACCTGTGAACAAAGATTTTACAAAAAATAATAGGTACATGCAAACATCAAAAGATCTAACGTTCACATGCAAACTTATTTACTTAAATTTTTAGATTTTAAAATTTACTCACCGATTTAAAAGCAGAGAAGATGCTCCCTGATTTCCAGTTTTGATTTTGAAAAAATATATCCTGATTTGAATCTTCCTTTGCTTCCAGATCTATACTTAGTTGAGTTGAATTCGAAGTTGCTTAATGTGATTTGCTTTCAACTGATCTATCTTTGCATTACTTACTGAGTTGAATCTGAAGTTTTGAGATGAACTAAATTTTTTTCTGCCTGGCTTTAGTGAATATGCTATTTGGACTCCATTTTCTGTTTTTGCTTATTTTCTTGCAGGCTTGTTTTTTTATTATTATTAATTTTCATTTTCAAGTTAACAAGAAGATGAGACATGCCACTTGTTGAGTTGCATGTTGATATTATTACATTTGTTTTAATGTTTATTATGATTTGTTACACTTGTCTTATATTTATGCACTAATTTAGTTTTTAAATGTTAATAAAAGATTTTACATTTACCTTATGTTTTAAAATATTACACATGTTTTAAATTTATGCTAAGACTTTTTATATATGAAAATATGTATGTATAAATGATTTTAATATGTTTTTGATAAAATTTTATACTACATTCATTATTTTGCTTTGTATATATCATATGGTTTCTTTATGTTTTATTTCTAAGTTTATTAATATATATGCATTTAAGCTTTTTATTAAACCTTGTTTTTATATTTATATTTCTAATCTCAAAATAAAATTTCAAAATCGCAATATATGCATATGTATATTATAAATTTGAAAACACATTTTCTACTTAAGTTTACACATGTTATATGAAGACTTAAGATAATAACACTTATCTCTTCAAGTATTTTATTTAAATTTTAAAAATTAGAAAAAAATGCTTTTAATTTATAAATCTATATCTTAAAGAAATAAAATTAATTGTATTTTCATTAATTAAATTCGGTTAATCTACAAATTACAGGATTCTAAAAATCCGGATTATTACATGCTCTTAGCCAAGCCTGGACTTCAATAATGGTTTCAGAACCTTTGAATGGCTTCCCACCCAAGTTGGTATAATCGTTATACAAGCGTGCAAATCCAGACTTTGGGTGAGTAGGTTCTGGATTAGAACCGGCTGCTAGAGCATTCTTTACTAGATCAAGAAGCTGTTGGGCAGACATAGAAATTCCATCCTGGGGAGTAGCACTAGACTGACCGGCGCTGGGACGGCCAGGTCTAACCATTTCTCTTCCTTAAGATAGAAGAAGGAAGAAGAAAAAGGTTATTCACAAATTGAATATCAAACATTAATGATTGTTAAAACAAGGAATCATAAAAGAAAATAGGATAGAACGGTACGAAGACACGAATTAAATCCTAAGGCACGACTCCTAAGATGGACTTAGGACGATGATCCTTGTTAAATTATTCTACATTGTTCCGAAGTTTGGCTCTGATACCAAGCTATGACGCCCCACCTCTATACCCACGCTAGCCAAGAACACTACGGAGCAATGCTGTCAACTAGCACGGAGAATAAGACTGTTGAGGAGCGACCATCCGTGCAATTGCTTTGAGCGAGCACCACTATGTCGGATAGTATAACATGCATTTGATTTCGAGAGGAAATCCAACACACCGATACAAACTCAAAGCTACTACACAGTGGCTATAACAATCTTCGAAAACAAATATAGAAATAAATACAACACAAATCAGTCATAGACATCCATATCACAAAGGCGGAAAAAGATAACATGAAAGTGTACATCAGAGTAGTGGTCAGAAAGATCCACAATAACCCAAAAGAATAGCAACATGTGCTATACAAAAGAATAAGTATACATCATAGAGTCTACATCTCAAATGTATATGCCCAAAAACTACTAATCTAAGTAGTTTGCGAAAAGTCAAGGAAATAGTTCTAGAAGTGAAGTCAAGTAGAAGCACCTGCAACATCTCGGTCTGACCCGAGTATTATTTAATAAGAAAATAATAAACGGATCAGTCTAGCTATAAATATCAGATGACATGATATAGAATAAGAGACATGGCATAAACCTATGATAACCATAATGGCATACTACTATAAGTATGTAATTGAAAATCAACATGAGATTAATCAATATCACAAGAATCTTCTCAAAGATCCAAAAAAGGGTTTCATACCCAAAAACTTGTATTCACAACAAGTCAATGACACACGAATTCACCAATGCACAAAAATTGATAAATCATAGCAATGAAAATCACTAAAATTGGTGAAGCAGAAATTCCAAAAATCGACACACGAAATCCAGAAATCATAAAAAAGGGGGGAAGGCCTATCACACGAATGGGAGCATGAAAACTCACCAACATATGTATCACACGAACGAGATGCTATCTCATGGTAGCTAGCCATTAATTTTTGACACACGAACGGCCTGAAGACCATGGGGTGCTACCCTACATGTGTGAGTCAAAATCACACTGAAACGGGGTTTAGTCTCCCTCGCAGACAAAGAGACATCGCATAATTGCTAGTCTAAATCACAAAAATGATCGTCATGATCATCAAGGAGTGTCAATTACAGTGTTAACTCCGCCTTGGTTTTGACTCAGCGACTTGAAACGATACCGACCTAAGACTCAAAGAGATGCTGACCTAAGGCTTAACAGGGGTGCCGACCTAAGGCCTAAGGAGTATGCCGACCTAACACTTCAACAAGTATGTCGACCTAACACTTCAACAAGTATGCCGACCTAATACTTTAAAAAGGATACCGACCTAACAGGCTAAGAGGGATGCCGACTTAAGGCTTAAGGGGTATGCCGACCTAATGCTTCAACATGGTTGCCGACCTAATGCTTAACAAGAACGCCGACCCAACTGCCTAAAACAGAATGCCGATCCAAGATAGCTACCGACCTAAGTCGCAGCCGACCTATGACTAGTGTTAAGTCGTTCACGACCCAAGCAAAGGAAGGCAAGTTCAACGCAGCTACTTGGAACAGTGGCCTCTTAACTCGTACACGATCCAGGACTTATAAGTTAAGCTGTGACTTGCGACTTGCCAGTTAACTCGTTCATGACACACGACCTAGCTTGAGTCGTCTACGACCTAAAGCTACTAGATGTAAGCCCGATGCCGTATTATTGATACGAGATTGTGTTGACTCGGGGGCGACCTAGGACTTGTGCAAATGAACCTATGTGAAACCATGGAGGGGCCAGATGAGTCGGCCACGACTTACCTTAGACCGGTCTCGACTTACGACCTAAGGGGGGAATTTCCCTATAAACACCAACCTACCTCAAGCATGAAGGGGACTTTTTGGGCCGATCTCTTTAAGCACCGATACTCTGCTGAATTCTCGACTCACTCGACACTTCAAGTACGAAAGGCATTTCAACTAACTTCGGGAGAAAATCTAACGCAATCTACATGGATTCAAAGAATTCTCCTGCATCAAAGTTCTAGTTGTTTGTCTCATCAGAATTGTAATTGAGGATTGTTGTAAAGTTTTAATCGATTCAGTAATAAAGAGAATTAAAGTGGACGTAGGCTTACCATAAGCTGAACCACTATAAAAACCGCTGTTTTTTCTGCTTTCCCTGTGATTTCTCTACTTGTTTTTTAGTTCCCGTGTTCACGGGTGGTGCTTTCGCTCAACTTCAATCTACACCGGGGTGTTAGCGTCTGATTTTTAAGTTAACATTTTTTGTGCTTTCACCGAGAATCCCAACTCAGGAAACTTCCACTATTGCTCCGCGAAGGATTGTTGAAAGGATTTCTTTAAAACCAGAAGTTTATTGGAAATAATGGCTCCTGGGAGAAAATGAAGTTCTGTAAGATCCGACAATGTTCAAGAGAATACTGCTACCTCTCCTCCTTGAAGCCAAGAAGCTCCAACTGTTGAAGTTACACGAGCAGAATTGGACGCTGTAGTTTTGGGATTGAATCAGCAATTGAATGCTCAGAATGCGCAGTTGGAAGCCCAGAATGCCCTGATCTTGAGTAAGTTGAATGATCTTCTAGGGGCAAATCGTCAACCGGTTAATAATGATGGGAACCCTACTGCGGGAGTTAAGGATGTTGAAGGGAACATTTCTCAAAGAGCCGAAGACCCTGTAGAAAGGACTCCTCTTCAAGTTGGAGGATCAGGGCCGCAGCCGACCCTCCGTGAACGATTGTCAAGGCAGAATTCAGAGAGAGTGGCTGATGTGTGCCCACCAGAGCCTCTCAATGATGAAGAGTATTTTTTGGGTATGGTTCGTCAAATCATGAAAGAAAGTATGCGAAGAGATGAAGACGAGAAAGAGTGGGGATTTGCTCCGAGCAAAACTCCATTTACTGAAAAGATCTTGAAGGCAGAGTTCCCAAGGAAATTCGTTCCCCCTACTATTCCAGCTTACAAGGGGACGAGTGATCCAAACGAGTTTCTGTATAAGTACGACTGGCATATGACTGGTGCCAGGGCGTCAGATGAAATTAAATGTCGATATTTCTCGGTATATCTCGAAGGTGTGGCTCTATTGTGGTTTACAAAGCTGCCAGTCAGGTCCATTGATCAATTCTCCGATTTGACCAGGAAGTTCAAGGAGCAATTTCGATTGTATGCTTGTAAAGCAAAGGATATAATGTCGCTATCAAGTCTAGAGCAAAATCCAGGAGAATCCATCAGGTCATTTTTGAATCGTTTTAACATAGCATTGGCCGAGGTAGATAATGCTGAGTCACGCATGGTCCTAACATAATTGATGAGGGCGATTGACAAATCAAGCGAATTTGGAAAGTGGTTGAAAATGAAAGAGCCAAACTCACTTGACAAATTCTACAAGAAAGCGGATGAATTCATGCGCTTGGAGAGCCTCCAAACACCGGCTAAGGTGGTATCAGCGAAAGCCGGGAACAATGGTGCTGCTTCGAACAAGAAAGAACCTAACACTCAAAAAAGGGGAAATGATGGTGGAAAGAAACAGGGAGACGCTAAGAAAGGCCGTTCTTTCAATTTCACACCCTTGACCGATACCCCCGAAAACATCTTCTTTGCAACCAAAGATGATGTCAATTATCCGACACCGCCTAAAATGAGAGTTGCGATTAAGATGGAAAAAAGTGGAAGGTTCTGCCGATTCCACAACCAGCCCGGCCATGACACCAACGAATGCCGTCAGTTGAAAGAGGTAATTGAACAACTCTTGAAGGAAAACAAACTCCAGAAGTATGTGAAACGGAACAGAAATGCCCCAGCTTCGTCAACTCAAGGACAACAAGTTCTCGCTCACTGTCCTGCCTCAAGTGAGAAGCCCGTAGAGCATGAATCGGAAAGACCTGTTATCAACATAATAACTGGAGGACCTCACCCAGCAGGCAAAAGCTGGGGAGAAATGGAAAGGTATGCCCGGGCCTTGAGGCATGTACCAGCTGAAGAGAATGTTTTTGTCTTAGAGAATGATGCGCCTTTAAAGCAACAAAAGACTTCCACAGATGATATTGTGTTCAGTGCCAGGGATTCTTTGGGTATTGAGGCTCCGACCATAGATCCTTTGGTCATATCCGCTGGTATTGGGCCGGCAACTGTGAGAAGAGTTCTAGTTGATTGTGGAGCTTCATGCAACATCCTCTTCAAGAAGACCTTCAATCAAATGAAAATTCCAATGGATGACGTTCAAGCTTCGTCACTTAAGATTGCTGGGTTTGTTGGAGAACCCATGTAGCCGATTGGGACCATTGATTTGTTTGTAGAACTCGGAAAGGGACTAAGGAAGGTAGCTCGAAAGCAAACCTTTATAATTGTTGAAGAATTCTCTGCCTACAATGCCTTTTTAGGCCGACCAACTCTTGATGCGTTTAAAGCTGTTCTTGCCCCATGGTGTCTGACTCTAAAATTCCCCACAGATAACGGAGTTGGTGTGATTAAGGGAGACCAAGATGCGGGGCG
Source organism: Allium cepa (assembly GCA_030765085.1). Taxonomy (NCBI): domain Eukaryota; kingdom Viridiplantae; phylum Streptophyta; class Magnoliopsida; order Asparagales; family Amaryllidaceae; genus Allium; species Allium cepa. The sequence continues at coordinate 862,869,552 of CM060943.1, read as the reverse complement.
AGAATGTTACTTTGCAGAGTTGCGAGAATCAAGGAAAAGAGAAATGGGAAAAGGTGCGGCGGCTCCAGTCCGCACCAAGAAACCAACCTTGTAGCAATTACAGGGTGGACCCTGCACTGGCGAATGTAGTGGCGCACGAAGTGAGATGGATCCAAGGAAAGCCAGTGCAGGGGAGAATATGGTAGTACCGGTAGAGGTAACAGTGTCGGTGCCCGTTGACCCAAAGGACCCATACAAAGTACTTAATGTGGGTTCGCAGCTCAACACAACAGTTCAGAATGTTCTGATTTCATTTTTGAAGGCTAATTTGGATGTATTCGCTTGGACTCATGCTGACATGTGCGGAATATCCCCAGAGATTGCAGTACATACTCTGAACATTGATCCAAAGTTTACACCTGTGAAACATAAGAGAAGGACTCAGGGTCCTGAGAGAACGGCAGCGTTAAAAGAAGAAGTGGATCGGCTCATGGAGAACGGTTTCATCAGAGAATCTACTTATCCAAATTGGGTATCAAATCCAGTGCAGGTGAAAAAGGCTAATGGAAAGTGGAGAGTATGCATTGATTTTTCAGATCTGAACAAAGCCTGCCCCAAAGACTGTTTCCCGCTGCCCAGGATCGATCAGTTGGCGGATGGGATGGCGGACATGAATTGTTATCTTTTATGGATGCATACTCCGGATATAACCAGATTATGATGCATGAGCCAGATCAAGAGGATACTAGTTTCATCATAGATGTTGGACTCTACTGCTACAAGTCATGCCTTTCGGACTCAAGAATGCAGGGGCAACTTACCAAAGGCTTGTTAATGCCATGTTTAAACCATAGATTGGCAAGACAATGGAAGTTTATGTTGATGATATGCTAGTAAAGTCTAAGAAAGCAGTGGACCATATGGATCACCTGGCAGAGATGTCTGCAGTACTCCGCAAGTACAGAATGAAGCTAAATCCCCTGAAATGTTCATTTGGAGTGGAGTCCAGAAAGTTTTTGGGTTTCATTGTGAGCGCTAGGGGCATTGAAGCCAATCCAGCTCAGTTCACCGCTCTGAGAGAAGTCAAGGCTCCTAGAAAGAAGAAGGAATTGCAAAGTCTCAATGGAAAGGTTGCTGCCTTGAGTCGGTTCATTTCCAAAGCTACTGACGAATGCATTCCATTCTTTGATGCTCTGAAGAAAGGAAGAAAAAAACTTTGAGTGGACTCCTGATTGTCAGAAAGCATTTGATGAGTTGGTTCGTCATATGGAAGTGCCTCCGATACTTTCAAAGCCTGACAGTGGTGAAGATCTCTTCGTATATTTGGCAATTTCGTCTCATGCTCTCAGTGCAGTGTTGGTACGAGAAGATGCAAGGATTCAACGCCCAGTCTATTATATCAGCAAAAGATTCACTGGGCAGAGATGAACTATTCAAGATTAGAAAAGCTCGCCTATTGTTTGTTGATCGCATCAAGAAAATTGAGGCCGTATTTCCAAGCTCATCCCATCAAAGTCCTCACTGATCAACCTCTAAAGCAAGTCCTATTCCGTCCTGAGACTTCGGGCCGTCTTTTCAAATGGAATATTGAACTCAGCCACTATGACATCACTTACCATCCCCGAAAAGCAATCAATGGACAAGCTTTGACAGATTTCATCGCAGAGTGTACGGATAAAGGTGATAGTGAGGAAGAAGTCACTGATAGCATCCCAATCCAATGGAAATTGTATGTCGATGGCGCGAGAAATGATTACTGTTCCGAAGCAGGGGTTGTCCTTGAAACCCCAGAAGGGCGATCGCTGTGTTATGCGCTGAGACTAGAATTCCCTTCGACGAACAATGAAGCTGAATATGAAGCTCTCATCGCTGGTTTAAGGATCGCTAAAGAACTAAACATCAAGGCATTACAGATCTTCAGTAATTCTCAACTTATTGTTTGCCAAGTCAGGAAGGAATTTCAAGCTAAAGGAGGGAATCTACCCGTCTATTTATCAAAAGCCTGGGAGCTCCTTTAAGATTTTGACCGTTATTCAATAAACCATATACCCCGTGAAGAGAACGTGAAGGCGGATTCTCTCGCAAAGTATTCGAGTACTGGTGAAGCTCAACTATTGGGATTAGTTCCCGTCGAAGTCTTGTCAGCTCCAAGCACAGATGAAATGGATGTTGATTGGATTATGAGTGTATCCTAAGAACAAGAATCGTGGATGACTCCGATACTTGAATATCTACTCAATGGTTCTTTGCCAGAAAGTCCAAAAGAACGACAAAAGCTGATAAGGAAAGCCTCCAGATATATAGTTCAAGATGGTCATTTGTACAGACGAGGATTTTCAATGCCATTACTCCGATGTGTGACAAAGGAAGAAGCTAAGACAATTCTAACTGAAGTGCATGGAGGGGAATGTGGAGATCATACAGGTGGTCAAACTTTAGCCAAGAAAATCCTCCGTTATGGATACTTTTGGCCGGAAATTAATCAGGATGCTGCTGACTATCCCCGAAAGTGTGATAAATGTCAGAGATTCGATAAAATTCCTAGAGCACCTTCCACTGAGCTAACACAAATGGTCCGTCCATGGCCGTTTGCTATCTGGGGAATAGATCTCATTGGGCCTTTGCCGACTGCCAAATCGGGGATTAAATATGCTATCGTTGCTGTTGATTACTTCACTAAATGGGCTGAAGCCGAACCATTGGCTACTATTACCTCTAAGAAAATGATAATTTTTGTGACTAAAAATATCATTTGCAGGTATGGTGTGCCTCAGAAGATAATCACAGACAATGGTACTCAGTTTGAAAGTGAGGAGTTCCAAGATTTCTGCAAACGGTTCAAGATCCGAAAAAGCTTCTCAACAGTGGCTCATCCGCAGACAAACGGGCAAGTGGATGCAGTAAACAAAATCATCAAATCGACCATCAAAAAGCAGCTGGAAAAAGCAAAAGGTGGTTGGGTCGATAAGTTACCACTTGCACTATGGGCATACAGAACCACCCACAAAACTGCGACTGGGCATACCCATTTTCATTGGCATACGGATAAGAAGCGATGATTCCAGTGGAAACTGAAGTCCCCTCACACAGAAGAATCCATTTTGATCAAAATGAGAATGAGAAATTGCAATTGGAAGCACTTGACCTCCTCGATGAAAGAAGAGAAGAGGCTAGACTTAGGATTGCAGCTCACCAGCAAAAAATAGCCAGGCACTTCAATTCCAAAGTTTGTCAGTGCAGCTTTGAAATTAGGGACTTAGTCCTGAAGAGAGTTATGACAGCCATAGGTGTGTTTGGGCCAAACTGGGAAGGGCCATATGTTATAGGCGCAAAACTCCTTGACGGCACATTCAAACTCACAACTGTCGAAGGAGAACCAATCCCAAGAGCTTGGAACAGCAATCATTTGCATCCCTATTTTACTTGAAAGCTTTGCTGAAATGTTGTAAAAGAATTATGAATATATTATTCTTGTATTGAAAGCAATTTAAAGCAAGTGAATAATGAAAAGCTATAAAGTGGATGTAGGCCCAACTTTTGGCCGAACCACTATAAATCTTGTGTTCTCTGCTATTATAAACTGCTTTGTTTTATTTTGACATATAAAATATGTTAAGTGTGTCACTAAAATGTCGATTTAATAACGCAGGCCATAAAAGCAAAGCTTACCCATCGCAAGACCAAGCGATCTCCGACATCATTCAGCAAGCAAACACTAAGCCATTCAAAATTTCCACACTCAAATCCTACAAAAGAAGTGCTTCGAACAAAAGTTAGCAATGTGGATGGAAGTGGACCATTTCTAACTAACTGCAAATGTTTGAACAAACAAACAACCAGTTAAATAGCCTGTGTCTACCACCACCAACTCGCTTAACTATGAAGTATATTTCTTTGGATAAGGGAAATTATTGGCAACTAAAAAGGGATGACACTTGCAAAAGACAACGGGGATCGCCAACATGAATAGATGACAAAGAGACAAGGGCGAGCAAGCATCAAACAACAAAAGACCTCTTCGGAGGCACAAGCCCTCTTCGGAGGCACAACTCTTCGGAGGATAAAGACCTCGAGCGGGCCTAGCCAGAAAAAGAGAGATCTTTCTCGATACAAAGTTGCGGAATGATCGGTCGATACACTCCCGTGAATCCGTCCAACCGAGAGAAAGAAACTCCAAACTTCCAGGCAAAAGCTCTACTCAAAGGCACACGTTTCACCAAGATTGAAATAAAACTTCCAAGTGTTGAAACGTGAAAAGCCCTCTTCGGAGGCCCATTTCACCACAGTTGAAATGCTAAAAGACCTCGAGCGCGCCAAACCAGAAAAAGAGAGATCTTTCTCGATACAAAGTTGCGGACTGATCGGTCGATACATTCCCGTGAATCCGTCCAACCAAGAGAAAGAAACTCCAAACTTCCAGGCAGTAACCCTACTCAGAGGCACACATTTCACCGTGATCGGTCGATACACTCCCGTGAAATGAAATGTGAAAAGCCCTCTTCGGAGGCCCGCTTCCCAGCGAACAGGGAAAAATAAAAGCCTCTCCCAAGGGGCAGAAACAAAAAAGACCTCTTCCCAGAGGCACAACCAAACAAAAAGACCTCTTCCCAAAGGCAGAAACAAAAAAGACCTCTTTCCAGAGGCAGAAATAAAAAGACCTCCTCCCAGAAGCACAATCGAACAGAAAGACCTCTTCGGAGGCACACGTTTCACCGAGATTGAAATAAAACTTCCAAGTGTTGAAACGTGGAAAGCCCTCCTCGGAGGCACAACTCTTCGGAGGCACATGTTTCATCGAGATTGAAATAAAACTTCCAAGTGTTGAAACGTGAAACATCCCTCCTCAGAGGTACAACTTTCCAAAGAAGCATTTTGTCAGAAATGCAAAGCAAAGATCAAAGCCCTCCACCGAGGCGCAATATAAAAGAAAAAAGAAGGAAGCCCTCTTCAAAGGCACACTTTAGCTTTCAAAGGAAGATTTGTTCTTTTATTCTTGGAAATATTCTTCCCCAAAAAGAAGTTAAAGTGTCCTTCAGAGGCCCGCTTTACCACATAGAAGAATTCACTTGGTAAAAATGTGTGAAGGCACAAAAGAAAAGGTGATATCTTCGAAGGATGAAGCGTAAAAACTCATATGGAGGGAGCTGTACTCTATTTTTAACGAAATAATATTCCTCCAAGTATGGAATAATTATTCTCCAGAAAATAAGAGTAGAAGTCCCCTCAAAGTATAAAATATTGCAACGAGCTTATGGTACAGGGGCAACGTGGTATATTTACATTGGTAAAAATTACGCTCAAACAACATACCACAAGCTCACTGCAATATCATATAAAGAAGCTTGTACAAAAATGAATAGTAAATGCGTTCTCAAATACAGACAGAAGTTTGTACAAACAAAAAGAATCATTTTATTCAATACTGTCAAAATTTTGTACAGGTACAGGTTTCAAAATAAAAAAGAAAAGGAAAAGCGGAGGCCGGTACCCGCACAATCTCCGGCTAGTACATGCAAAAAGAAAAAAGTAATGATAAATGGAAGCAGGACCCCTTACTTCTTCTTGCCACCACCCTTAGAGCCTTCACCCGTCCTAATAGGCAGCTTTTCAGGACGGCTTGGGAGAGTTGGGGATGAAGGAGAAAGGGTTACTGCCGGATCAACTTTCGTTTCCTCTTAAGAAACAAGAATGCCTTTCCTTCTCTTCTTGGAAGTGGCACGCTTCCTCCTTCTCCTTGAAGAAGACTCACTTCCCGGAGTAACAAGAGCAGATAATTTTATGTTATCAGAAGTGGTTCGCTCCGGAGACTCATTGCCTTCTCCAAGGCCTCCTCCCCCATGTTCTTGAGAAGCGATAGGATCATCTAAGCCATGAAGAGCTTCTATTTGCTCCTCTTGCGACCCGGGTTGAGAGGCGGATGGAGGAGTGACCTGGAGAACCGAAGGAGGAATAATTGGAGGAGGGGAAGTTTGAACAATGCTCGATGCTTTCTCTACAGAAGAAAAGAAGTTAAAGTCGGTAAAGAGAGGAGATAAAGGCTCATTGAGGTTCAGGAAATAGTCGAGAAGCTCATCGAACTCATAAGAGGCAAATGAGCAGTCTACTTGGGCAAGATTAACAGTAGAGTTACCTGGAAAAGTCGGCTTCCTGATATCAACCTCACAAGCCTGTGCATCGGCGCTCTCTTCGCCTTCATCTCCACCCTGTGTACTTGTAATCTCAGTTGTAACTTTGACCAGGGATAGAGAATGAGAGCTGGAGCCAACGATGTCGATTTCGGCAGAAGGAGAAGGCTGGACTGGAATAGTCGAAGTAGTTTTTCCTAAACGTTCCCCTTCGGCCATCTCGGCTCTTAATTTTGCAAGTTGTTCTTTTCCCTTGGCGAGAGCAGCGCGAGTGTCGTCATCCAAATAATGCTCCTCAAGAGCTGATTCGGCACAGCCAGCACCTTTACCGCCAAGCATGTCAAGTGCGGCCTCCCACACTTCAGCCAGAGTAATTTCATACTTAGGGCCTAGAAAGGCGAGACTACCGCGCCCCAAGACGCTGTGCAGGTAGAAGTCAAATAGTGTCGAGCTGATGTTGGTCTTCGTTGCCTCATGAGATTCTTCAGCTGCAATTTTACCGGCAACGGCCTCATCACGCTCTTTTTCAACTTTGGAGAGTTGAAGCTTTAGCATTTGAATTTCCGCCTCTTGAGAGTTGACTTTCTCCCGTAACTCTATTGCCTCAGCATGATACATTCCCGCTGTTTTCTGCTCAGCTTCAAGTTGTGCCTCGGCATGTCGCAGAGCGGCGTGAGCATCGCGAACTTGCTTTTGAAGTACTTCTTCTTTTTGAGTATATGTGGTAGAAGAAGTAGCAAGCTCTTGTTTAAGTTCCTCAAATTTCGCTTCAATCTCTTCATTGTAAGTAGTAATGCTCCTCATTTCAGTATCATGCTGCTCAAGAACCTTCTGCCATTCGGCCTTATCATTCTCCATAGTAAGCATGGCCTTTATATTCGCACGGTTGACCCTTTGAAGCTCGTCAACAAGCTTTTGCCAGTTCGACATCCTTTCAATATCAAGCCTGACGGCATTGAGATTTCGCAGCATGGCAGGCTTGTCAGCAGGGACCAAGTCAAGGTCGAACCGCACTCCCTTAAGGCACCAGTGCGGGAACCGGCTTTGTAGAGTAGCCAGGCCTGATCCAACCTGGAATTTAGGCCTGCTGATTATTGTCTGAATGTCTGTCTTCCCGAGAGAAGGGGAGCCAGAAGGAATGTCAAGTGAGACGGGGGCAGTGACCTTTTCAGGAGTTGTAGAAGCATGCTTTTCACCGTGCCGGGCATGCTTGCTTGGGTCCTCAACTATGTGGCTTTTTCCTCGATCATCATGCGACTTTCTCTTGTGAGAATCGTCACCTCTCTGGGAAGAATCGTGGCGCTCCTCCTTTTCTTTCCTCTCATAACGCTCTTCTTGAGCCTTCCTCTCCTGAGCCTTTCGGACGGCTCTCTCCTCATCGGTTTCTCTGTAAACGGGAAGGTAGCGCCTATAATCATATTGACTATGCCTCCCATAGCGCTGAAAGTCATCATAGTAAGAGCCGCTGCGTCCCATCGGAGAATCTGAAATAAAAAAAAGAAAGAGACAAGTCTTAAAGGTCTTCAGAGAAAAGAAGTGTAACTGTAGAATCTTCAAAGTACAAAGAATTAGGTGCATGAAAGTGCCAAGAGATTCTAAGTGTGTGTAATGTGCAAACTACGCGCATCAAACTACGAACCACTCTTCGATTGCGGAATAGTTGTGGGGGTAGTAGTTAACATCAACTCTTTGGTTGACGGAGCTTGTTGCAAAGAAGAAGTCGCTTCCACTACTGAAGAAGAAACCCTAGTAGTCGCAGGGTTGTCTTTAAAAAGCTCTTGTGAGGTGACAAAGAGATCGCTCAACCCTTCGAAAGTGTCGTCCCCGCTCTGCTTGACAGGGCTTGTTTTCCCGGCTTCTTCGCCGGACTTCTGTGAACGTTGGGGAGATCCCTGAGGCTCTTCTTCCTCAATGACTGGGGCAAGTGCGGATTTACCAGACGACCCCACAACATCGACAGTAGTAGAGCACTTCACTAGAGAAGCTTCGGAGGCAGTTTCTTTTGGTAAAGGTTCGTCAGCGGAAACTGGGGCATCTAATGCTTTAGGCGGAGAGTCTGGAACCTCATGAGGATGTGTAGAATGAGAAACTTGTAGAAGCCCGTACTGATGCAAAAGTTCATCCCTCAACAAAAATTTTATACTTCTCTCTTCCGCGGCCACGACACTCAGTCTTTCAAAAACTTGCTTATGGATTGGGTCTCAAGAAGGGGGAGGAAGTGCTGAAAAGAGCAAAGAATGAGATTAGCAATTGATAATTCGGATCTCGGAAAAATTTGGAAATGGAGAAAATAGAACAGGTAATCTTACTTCCTACTCTCCAGATGGCATAAAACTCTGGGGGGCAGCGAGCAAAGAAAAACTGGTTCAAAAATCCATGAACGCTTTCTGTAAGATCAGAAATAAGCTTGCGATTTCCAGCACTTCTCACGATAATGAGGGAAGGATGGTCTTTACTCTTTGCAAACGAGCATAAGTAGCGAATTTCTTCAAAACTCGGCAAGCGATCAAGAGTTCTCCTGAACAAAACACACAACCCCATCAAGATGGCATAGCCATTAGGATGAAGTTGAAATGGAGAGATTGTCAACCGAAGGAGAAGGGTTCGGAGAAAGTCGTTGAAAGGAGGAATCGCCCCACTTAAGCACATTTGACGATTGACTGCAACAAAACCATGAGGAGGACTATCGGCAGTATCATTTGGTCCGGGTAGTAGAGCATCATTTTCAGCAAAGCCAAACTGAGTGCGTAGCTGAATAAACGCTCTCGGACTTAAGATAGTCGAAGTTCTCTCTGGAGGGTTCTCTACGGGAATAGCTATCGGAAAGGTCTCTTCAGCTTGAGCTACCTCTTCTTCTTCTTGATGGGAAGTCATTCTACACAAACAACTGGATATTCAAACATGAAGGTGCACGTTTCCTAAAGTGTGTGGAGTGTTGTGTAAAATCAATCAAGCAATGAGCAAATGTAACCGGAGTAAAAACTAGCAAGTATTTGTCAGTTATAAAGTCCAGGGTACGTTGTTTTAATATGCAAGTGTAATGTTGATGCAAACAAATCAGTTTAAGTTAGCGATGCTTTGCATTAATACTTCACTTTATTGATTGGTTCATAACATTTCATACAGTGTATTTAAGTTGATTACTTTATTTCGACTAATCTGTCATTTGATGTGGGCAGTCAATGGCAGTATATTCGCCTTGGTTTTTGTGATTGTTGTTTTCAGCAGGTTGTTAGCCTATGAGTCAATGTGGTCTGTGAAATAAAGCAACAAAGTTAAAACAATCCAGAATTTAAGCAGTTTAGTACAATAGATCAAGTTAAGAATTCAAATTGGAACTATGCTTTTAAGTGAGAATTCAAGTTGGGCATCCAAGTATTAACTCGGCCACGGGTTAAAGGTTAACTCGGCCACGGTTTAAAGGTTAACACGACCATGGTTTAAAGGTTAACTCGACCACGGTTTAAGGGTTGGATCGGCAGAAGATTAGGTCGGCCGTTTTCTCCCCCAATGGTTAACTCCGCCACGATTTAAGGATTAGGTCGGCCAAAGGTTAGGTCACCCAAAATCACTGGGTCGCATCCAAGTCAGTGTCTCATTCCCCTCAACCCGTTAACCACTCCATCCACAAAAAACCCTCATTCCATTCATGTTGTTTCGTTCATGATATCAGATCATCCAATAAACCAGTTCGAAACCACTACAAGTTCAACACCTCGCAATCCTAACATAAATCAAAATCAACTAGCTAGAAGCAGTACACCATCTCCATCATCTCGTCGATCATTTAGAGCCAAATCCAAGCAAACTCGAGCTCACAAACTGCTGGCGCAATGAGGTTCGCAGTAAAGCAACGCGCAAGGGGTGGGTTCGGTTTGAATAGAATTCGTGAATCGATGACAATAAGGGATCAAGTGAAGAGCAGGTTTTACTTACGTGATGAACAACAAAGATTATCGGTGATTGTTTGGAATGGAATCGCCTTTTGGAGTTTGAGAAAGTCTTTAATGGCAGAAACAAGAGAGTAAGTAATGAGAAGAAAGGAGAGAATATACAACTTATAGTAGAGAGACCTGAAGCGGCGTGTGTGACCAAACTGTTAGGTCGTACACGACCTACCGACCTAAAGAGTGGACGAGTTAGAGGATATCGAAGCACACGACCTAACCAGTAGGCGTATACTTCGAGGGGCAATTGTTAACTCCGCCACGGTTTTGACTCAGCGACTTGAAACGATACCGACCTAAGACTCAAAGAGATGCTGACCTAAGGCTTAACAGGGGTGCCGACCTAAGGCCTAAGGAGTATGCCGACCTAACACTTCAACAAGTATGTCGACCTAACGCTTCAACAAGTATGCCGACCTAATACTTTAAAAAGGATACCGACCTAACAGGCTAAGAGGGATGCCGACTTAAGGCCTAAGGGGCATGACGACCTAATGCTTCAACATGGTTGCCGACCAAATGCTTAACAAGAACGCCGACCCAACTGCCTAAAACAGAATGCCGATCCAAGATAGCTACCGACCTAAGTCGCAGCCGACCTATGACTAGTGTTAAGTCGTTCACGACCCAAGCAAAGGAAGACAAGTTCAACGCAGCTACTTGGCACAGTGGCCTCTTAACTCGTACACGATCCAGGACTTATAAGTTAAGCCGCGACTTGCGACTTTCCAGTTAACTCGTTCACGACTCACGACCTAGCTTGAGTCGTCCACGACCTAAAGCTACTAGATGTAAGCCCGATGCCGTATTATTGATACGAGATTTTGTTTACTTGGGGGCGACCTAGGACTTGTGCAAATGAACCTATGTGAAACCATGGAGGGGCCAGATGAGTCGGCCACGACTTACCTTAGACCGGTCACGACTTACGACCTAAGGGGGGAATTTCCCTATAAATACCAACCTACCTCAAGCATAAAGAGGATTTTTGGGCCGATCTCTTTAAGCACCGATACTCTGCTGAATTCTCGACTCACTCGACACTTCAAGTACGAAAGGCATTTCAACTAACTTTGGGAGAAAATCTAACGCGATCTACATGGATTCAAAGAATCCTCCTGCATCAAAGTTCTAGTTGTTTGCCTCATCAGAATTGTAATTGAGGATTGTTGTAAAGTTGTAATCGATTCAGTAATAAAGAGAATTAAAGTGGACGTAGGCTTATCCTAAGCCGAACCACTATAAAAACCACTGTTTTTTCTGCTTTCCCTGTGATTTCTTTACTTGTTTTTTAGTTCCCGTGTTCACGGGTGGTGCTTTCGCTCAACTTCAATCTACACCGGGGTGTTAGCGTCTGATTTTTACGTTAACATACAGTAAGCTAGTAAATATATGAGCTTAGCTTCATGTCCCATAACCACTAGCTTAACTTAAATATTTACGAACAAATTGTAGATCTCCACTAGAAAATTGTCGCAAGAGATTCAATCGAACAAGTCCAAGAATTAACCGACGAAGTAAACGAAAGCATTTCATACCACTCGTTTTACTAAGCCGTTTAATTAGATTTCTCATACGAGTGAGGTAAAGGTTTGTATATACTAATAGATTGGAAAACGGCTTAAGAAACGAGCTTTGTAATAAAATAGTTTTGAAATCATTTTGATGAAAGAGTTTTGATATTTACTACTAGCATTGAAAACCTTTATATTTTTAAATTGACAAACCATAAAAATGATTGTAGAAACAATCAATCATTAAAATCCACATACAAAGACGTAAATCAAATCCAAAGAAACCGATAAAGAATCCATCGAAATTGATATTCAAAAATCCCTAAAAAGGAGTCATCAAAGTCATAATAAATGATAACAACAAATAGGATCATCACGAATCGATTCAAATTGGAAATTCAATCCCAAAAGGCAAAGTGGGCTGAAATAGCAAATTCAGTTGACTAAATAGAGATTTTCAGTTGACTAAACAACAAATTCAGTTGACTAAACGGAGATTTTCAGTTGACTGAATTCTGCCTGGAAACTTTCTGTTTCCAGTTCAGTCGACTAAACAGAGAATTCAGTCGACTGAATCATGCCTGGAAACATTCTGTTTCCAGGTTCAGTCGACTAAATAGAGAATTCAGTCGACTAAACCATGCATGGGCTGTTTTTCAGCCTATCCAAATGAAGAGCAAACTCTTCCAAAATGCAACCGGATGAACATTGGCTCTAAGGGTTTATGCCAATAGGCTACCCGGCCCTATATGCTTCTCGATGCATCACCAAAACATGATCAAAACATCAAAGTTAGGATTTTAAAGATTTGAACCCAAAATACTAAAAATTGGAATATTCACCAATTCAACCCAAACCAAAAGCAAATGCACACGAATAAGTGTTAGGAATTCATACCTAACAACCAAAGATAATTATAGTCATAGATGTGAGATAAAAATCTCACCTTTTCACAAAAACAATGAAGAAGAAGCTTGAAAGCAAAGGGAGAATCAACCACTCTTCAACACAACCCAAACGAGCTTGAATCTATGCTCAAAAAGAAGAACATTCCCAAAGTTAGGTTTAGGAATTTCTGAAATTGATAAAAGAATGAGTTGGAGAAAAAGAAGAGAGGCTTACCAAAGTTTCTTCTATTAGTTTGGAGCTAGAGCTTGATTTGCAAAAGAAAACTAGGGCTTGAGTTTTAATTTCCCATTCCACTCTCCATTGATGTAAAAGCTTGAGTATTAGGAAAATAGAAAGGAAGTAAATGAAGAGGAGAGGGTTGTGACTGAGTTAATAAGTGGGGTTAATGGGCTCAGCCCAAACCAAAGCCCAAAGTGAAAAAGTAGCAAAATTCCACTAACTCCAAACATATCAAAGTTTATACTTAAAAAGATCGCAAACATCATTTTGAACTCAATGGGGGTGGTCTTGAGTCCTAATTTGACTGTTTGCAAAATGTAGCTTTTCGAACTTTAATCCGACTAACGATGAAATATTTAAATAAAATATTTAAATACTCAATCGTAAAATATGTGGGTTGTTACAGACTTCCCTCCTTAAAGAAATTGCGTCCTCGCAATTTTTAAGAAGAAAATACCAAGTAACAACCATGAAAGCATATCAACACAAAAGAAATTTGAAATAAGAAATTCAACTCAAAGAGCACAAGAAAGTAAGTCTGGACGTGTTCGCTCGATGAACTCTCTAGATTCCCAAGAGCAATCCTTAGGATTGCAGGACCATAGGACTTTAACAAGCGGAACATCTTTATTTCGAAGGCGCTTGACCTCCGAAGCAATAATACGAATAGGATGTTGCTCATAAGTTAAATTAGGTGAAACTTCAATTTCTTCCGCAACACCGGGCTCAAGAATAGAATCGGAATCTCGAAGGCACTTCCGTAATTGAGAAACGTGAAACACGTCATGAATAGTAGAAAACTGAGCCGGTAATAAAAGGCGATAAGCCACGGAACCAATATGTTCGGTGATAGGAAATAGCCCAATATATCGAGGCGCTAATTTTCCCAATCGACTGAAACGTACAACACCTTTCATAGGTGAAACACGAATAAACACGAGATCTCCCACAGAAAATTCTAATTTCCTTCTCCGGTTATCTGCATAGGATTTTTTTCTACTCTGGGCTTCTTTCATCCTACAACGAATAAGATCAATCTTATCTGTGGAATCACGAATAAAATCTGGACCAAAAACCAGCTTCTCACCGGCCTCAAGCCAACAAGAAGGAGATCGGCATGGCCTTCCATAGAGTGCCTCGAAAGGTACCGTACCAATACTAGATTGGAAGCTATTATTATAGGAAAACTCAACAAGAGAAATATGATCTTCCCAACTTCCACCAAAATCAAGAACACATACACGAAGAAGATCTTCAAGAGTTTGATTCACACGCTCGGTTTGTCCATCGGACTGAGGATGATAAGCGGTGCTAAAATTAAGCTTAGTTCCCAAAGCTTTTTGAAGACTCTTCCAAAATTCACAAGTAAACAATGGATCACGATCACTAACAATAGAAGTACGAACTCCATGCAATTTAACAATTTCTTTGATAAAAAGTTTGGCCAAGAGAGGAATGGTTCGATTGGACCGAACGGGAATGAAATGGGTGGATTTAGTGAGTCTATCAACTATCACCCACAAACTATCATGACGCGAACGAGAACGGGGAAGGCCGTCAACAAAATCCATGGAAATTTGATCCCACTTTCAAATTGGAATGTCTAAAGGTTGCAATAAACCACCGAGCCTTTTATGTTCGGCCTTAATAAGTTGGCAAGTCATGCAATGCTTAACGAAGTTAGCGATATCAAATTTCATTCCCTCCCAATAATAAAGCCGCTTCATATCCGCGTACATTTTACTACTGTCGGGATGAATGGTAAATTTAGAACGATAGGAATCTTCCAAAATGTCTTTGCGAAGATCACTAATATTTGGCACGATAAGTCTACCAAATTTCTGAATGCCGCCATGAGAATCGATATCAAAGTCTTTCAAACCTTCAATATCAATTTTATCCTTAATATTTTGTCCAAGAAGAGCCAATTCGGGATCTAGCCTTTGAGCTTCAAGAATGCCGTCTAAAAGAGAAGGATGAGCCTCAAGGCTACATAGAACAAGAGATGAACATAAATCGAAAACACGGTCTCGAATTTCACAAGTGGATAAAACCTCGAGATCATTCCATTCGGATATCATCATGGAAACAACCGCTTGTTGCTTTCGACTAAGTGCATCCGCAACGCAATTTCCCTTTTCGAGAGTATAAAGGATATCAAGATCATATGGTGCAAGAAATTCGAGCCAACGTTGTTGACGCAAATTAAGCTCCTTTGAGAGAATAAATACTTCAAGGACTTATGATCGGTATAAAGAACAAATTTCTCTCTTAAAAGAAAATCATGCCAAATATGAAGGGCGAAAACAATAGCCGCGAGCTCTAAATCATGAGTGGCATATCTAGTCTCAACAGGCTTCAATTGCCTAGAAGCATAAGCAATAACACATTCTCTTTGCATAGGAACGATAACCAAACCAACGCGACTAGCATCGGTATAAACAACGAAATCTTGATTCCCCTCGGGAATAACAAGAACAGGAGCATCAGAAAGAAGTTCCTCTAGTTTCTGAAAAGAAGTTTCACATTTGTCCGACCAAATGTATGTAAGACCTTTCTTTGTTAAGCTAGTGAGAGGCACGACAATCTTAGAAAAGTCTTTGATAAAACGGCGGTAATAACATGCCAATCCAAGAAAACTACGAATCTCCGTCACACTCTCCGGTCTTTTCCAATCTTGAATCGCTTCAATCTTTGAAAGATCCACGGAAATTCCGGATTCGGAAATAATATGACCGAGAAACTTCACACGAGATTGCCAAAAGTGGCATTTAGAAAACTTTGCTTTTAATTGATTACTCTAAGAGTTTCCAATACAATCCGAAGATGCTTTTCATGCTCCTCCTCGGTTTTTGAATACACAAGAATATCATCAATAAAAAATGAGAACAAACCGTCTTTGAAAACTCTATTCATAAGGTCAACGAAATAAGCCGGAGCATTCGTTAAACCAAATGGCATAACAAGACATTCATAAGATCCATATCGAGTATGGAACGATGTCAAAGGAATGCTATCCTCTGCAATACGAAGCTGATGAAAACCGGTTGCCAAGTCCAATTATGAAATGACTCTAGCACCACTAAGTTGATCGAATTGGTCATCAATCCTAGATAAAGGATATTTATTTTTGATAGCAAGATCATTAAGCTTGCGGTAGTCAACGCAAAGCCTAAGCGTACCATCGGATTTCTTCACAAAAATAGCCGAAGCTCCCCAAGGCGAGGAACTAGAGCGAATAAATTGCTTCCTCTCCAATTCGGATAATTATTTGCGCATCTCCTCATTTTCCTTATTGGACATGCGATAAGGAGGACGAGTAAAAGGTTGAGCTCCAGGGATGAGATTAATTTGGAACTCAATTGCTCGCTTAGGTGGTAATCCTAAAACGGGCTCAAATATGTCGAAAAATTCACGAAAAACGTGAATAAGAGAAATTATATCATCATTATCGTCATCTTGAGGATTTAAAGAATGCAAAGATGCGACCAAGCTGGAATCTGAATCTTTAAGATCAATAGAAATTTGCTTAACAGATTGAGGATGCCGAAGATGAATAGTCCGCTCAGGACATAGGATTTGGGCTTCATAACGGTTAAGCCAATCCATTCCCAAAATCATTCCAAAGCCTAAGTAGTGCATAACATGCAAATCAGCTCGGAAAGAAAAATCACACAAAGTAATCTCGACATCACTACACAATAAACTGATTGTTGCGGATCCACCAACCGGATTCGCAATTCTCAAAGAAGTCATTAAACACAAAACAATCAAAGAAAATGTATCAACAAGTTCTTTTGAAATAAAAGAATGGGATGCACCCATATAAAAAAGAACTCGAATAGGATGATCACGAAATAAAATAATGCCATCAAGGATAGAATAAGAAATACCTTGACCACGAGATGTGTTGCCAGGGGCTTGAGCAAAATTAAGCTTTCCCTCCTTCCTATTTTGAAGTTTGAGACAAGAAGATAAATAATGATCCGGGCCTTTGCAATAGCGACAAGTACGAGGCTTTGAACACTTGTTCGCAAAATCGTCCCTAGACCCACAGTTGAAGCATTTCCCACTAATAGGAGAAGGAGCCTTTGCAGCAGGAGTTGCTTGCTTACCCTTTTTGTTGGGATAAGGAACTTTGAATTTGTTTGGCCTCTTCTTGTTATTGAAGTTTGGACTGGAACCCACCACTTCAACATCATTTTCCCTATCCGCTTCTTCAAGACGAAGAGCGATGCCAATGAGTTGTTCGAAGGGAACTTCTAATTTTAGAAGTAATGGCTTCTTGAGATTTTTGTTTAAGCCATAGAAAATTTTTTGGTTCTTCTTCAATGGGGTGTTGATGTATTCAACCCCATATTTGGAAAGTGACTCGAAGGATGCAACATAATCAGTCACGGAGGATTTACCTTGAACAAGGTCTATAAAACGGCGAGCCAAAGTCACCTTCTCAGCTTCTGGCACAAATTTTAATTCAAAGCGTTCCTGGAATTGCTCCCAGGTGAAATCCGCTTCATTAATTTCAGAAATAAGAAATTCAAACCAGTCCAATGCTCTTTCTTGGAGCATACTAGAGGCCACCTGAACACGGTGAAGATGAATAAGATTCATGCGAGAAAATATTCGATCGCATGCTCTTAGCCAAGCCTGGACTTCAATAATGGTTTCAGAACCTTTGAATGTCTTCCCACCCAAGTTGGTATAATCGTTGCACAAGCGTGCAAATCCAGACTTAGGGTGAGTAGGTTCCGGATTAGAACCGGCTGCTTGAGCATTATTTACTAGATCAAGAAGCTGCTGGGCATACATAAAAATTCCATCTTGGGAGTAGCACTAGATTGACCGGAGCTGGGACGGCCAGGTCTAACCATTTCTCTTCCTTAAGAAAGAAGAAGGAAGAAGAAAAAGTATATTCACAAATTGAATATCAAACATTAATGATTGTTAAAATAAGGAATCATAAAAGAAAATAGGATAGAATGGTACGAAGACACAAATTAAATCCTAAGGCACGACTCCTAAGATGGACTTAGGACGTTGATCCTTGTTAAATTATTCTACATTGTTCCGAAGTTTGGCTCTGATACCAAGCTGTGACGCCCCACCTCTATACCCACGCTAGCCAAGAACACTACGGAGCAATGCTGTCAACTAGCACGGAGAATAAGGCTGTTGAGGAGCGACCATCCGTGCAATTTCTTTGAGCGAGCACCGCTATGTCGGATAGTATAACATGCATTTTATTTCGAGAGGAAATCCGACAAACCGATACAAACTCAAAGCTACTACATAGTGGCTATAATAATCTTCGGAAACAAATATTGAAATAAACATAACACAAATCAGTCATAGACATCCACATCACAAAGGCGAAAAAAGATAACATGAAAGTGTACATCAGAGTAGTGGTCAGAAAGATCCACAATAACCCAAAAGAATAGCAACATGTGCTATACAAAAGAATAAGTATACATCATAGAGTCTACATCTCAAATGTATATGCCCAAAAACTACTAATCTAAGTAGTTTGCCAAAAGTCAAGGAGATAATCCTAGAAGTGAAGTCAAGCAGAAGCACCTGCAACATCTCGGTCTGACCTGATTATTATTTAATAAGAAAATAATAAACGGATCAGTCTAGCTATAAATATCAGATGACATGATATAGAATAAGAGATATGGCATAAACATATGATAACCATAATGGCATACTACTATAAGTATGTAATTGAAAATCAATACGAGATTAATCAATATCACAAGAATCTTCTCAAAGATCCAAAAAGGTTTCATACCCAAAAACTTGTATTCACAACAAGTCAATGACACACGAATTCACCAATGCACAAAAATTGATAAATCACAGCAATGAAAATCACTAAAATTGGTGAAGCAAAAATTCCATAAATCAACACACGAAATCCAGAAATCATAAAAAAGGGGGGGAAGGCCTATCACACAAACGGGAGCATGAAAACTCACCAACATATGTATCACACGAACGAGATGCTATCTCATGGTAGCTAGCCATTACATTTGGACACACAAACGGCCCGCAGACCATGGGGCGCTACCCCACATGTGTGAGTCGAAATCACACTGAAACGGGGTTTAGTCTCCCTCGCAGACAAAGAGACATCGCACAATTGCTAGTCTAAATCACAAAAATGATCGTCATGATCATCAAGAAGTGTCAATTACAGTAAGCTAGTAAATATATGAGCTCAGCTTCATGTCCCATAACCACTAGCTTAACTTAAATATTTACGAACAAATTGTAGATCTCCACTAGAAAATTGTCACAAGAGATTCAATCGAACAAGTCCAAGAGTTAACCAACGAAGTAAACGCAAGCGTTTCATACCACTCGTTTTACTAAGCCGTTTAATTAGATTTCTCATACGAGTGAGGTAAAGGTTTGTATATACTAATAGATTGGAAAACGAGTTAAGAAACGAGCTTTGTAATAAAATAATTTTGAAATCATTTTGATGAAAGAGATTTGATACTTACTACTAGCATTGAAAACCTTTATATTTTTAAAGTGACAAACCATAAAAATGATTGTAGAAACAATCAATCATTAAAATCCACATACGAAGACGTGAATCAAATCCAAAGAAACCGATAAAGAATCCATCGAAATTGATATTCAAAAATCCCTACAAAGGAGTCATCAAAGTCGTAATAAATGATAACAACAAATAGGATCATCACGAATCAATTCAAATTGGAAATTCAATCCCAAAAGGCAAAGTGGGCTGAAATAGCAAATTCAGTTGACTAAACAGAGATTTTCAGTTGACTAAACAGCAAATTCGGTTGACTAAACAGAGATTTTTAATTGACTGAATTCTGCCTGGAAACTTTCTGTTTCCAGTTCAGTCGACTAAACAGAGAATTCAGTCGACTGAATCATGCCTGGAAACATTCTGTTTCCAGGTTCAGTCGACTAAACAGAGAATTCGGTCGACTAAACCATGCCTGTGCTGTTTTTCAGCCTATCCAAATGAAGAGCAAACTCTTCCAAAATGCAACCGGACGAATATTGGCTCTAAGGGTTTATGCCAATAGGCTACCCGGCCCTATATGCTTCTCGATGCATCACCAAAACATGATCAAAACATCAAAGTTAGGATTTTAAAGATTTGAACCCAAAACACTAAAATTTGGAATATTCACCAATTCAACCCAAACCAAAAGCAAATGCACATGAATAAGTGTTCGGAATTCATACCTAACAACCAAAGATAATTATAGTCATAGATGTGAGATAAAAATCTCACCTTTTCACAAAAACAATGAAGAAGAAGCTTGAAAGCAAAGGGAGAATCAACCACTCTTCAACACAACCCAAACGAGCTTGAATCTATGCTAAAAAAGAAGAACATTCCCAAAGTTAGGTTTAGGAATTTCTGAAATTGATAAAAGAATGAGTTGGAGAAGAAGAACAGAGGCTTACCAAAGTTTCTTCTATTAGTTTGGAGCTAGAGCTTGATTTGCAAAAGAAAACTAGGGCTTGAGTTTTAATTTTGCATTCCACTCTACATTGATGTAAAAGCTTGAGTATTAGGAAAATAGAAAGGAAGTAAATGAAGAGGAGAGGGTTGGGACTGAGTTAATAAATGGGGTTAATGGGCTCAGCCCTAACCAAAGCCCTAAGTGAAAAAGTAGCAAAATTCCACTAACTCCAAACATATCAAAGTTCATACTTAAAAAGATCGCAAACATCATTTTGAACTCAATGGGGGTGGTCTCGATTCCTAATTTGACTGTTTGCAAAATGTAGCTTTTCGGACTTTAATCCGACTAACGATGAATCAATCGTAAAATATGCGGGTTGTTACACACTCTCTCAACTCATTCAACGGTGTTACTAACCTTTTTTATAATGAGTCTACCCCACCGAAGCCTAAGTGTTTGCTCAACCTAAGTTCTGATACCATGATATAATGACAAGCCTTTTCAACCTTCAAAAGTTGACAGTAATACATCCATGGTATTCACGTTCAAGCATTCAACTGCTGGAAAGACAAATTGGGTGGAAGAAAGAAAAGATGGAACATAATTTCACATCATGATGAGCAATATATAATATATAACAGATCTTTACAAAACAAAACTATAACATACATACATAAATCAGAGTAAACTAACATATCATCAGCCTGGACAGTTGTAACAACATGTCCTCACAATTGCTGATAAATGCACAACACATGCAACGAAAATAAAATATACATGAATATGTCTTGGGGGTGTCCAACTCGTCTACTAAAGCTCCAAAGCATCCAAAGCTAAATCTGGTAATATACTCGTTTGACCTGAGCATTATAAGAAAGTAAGGCCAGATCGTTCTGGTAATCTAGTGTGAGAAACAAACATCAAATGGATTTTTAATGTTATAAAACCTTTCAAAATAATGCTATCTCTTAAGATCACGCTGCATATAAAAACGAACGGGTTTTTAGCTTATGATAACCAAACCATTTCATGTGAAATCTTATGGTATTCTAACAATGTCTACGATTTGAAATTAATATTTAATCATTGCTGAA
Organism: Allium cepa; assembly: GCA_030765085.1. Taxonomy (NCBI): domain Eukaryota; kingdom Viridiplantae; phylum Streptophyta; class Magnoliopsida; order Asparagales; family Amaryllidaceae; genus Allium; species Allium cepa. Next base: position 862,848,302 of record CM060943.1, on the reverse strand, counting down.
ATGGATAAATTAATTATATTTTTCAACATATTAGTTACACTACTAAGTCCTTAAAGCCAGGTATTATAGAACGGATTCTACCAACGACAAGGTACCTGGGTACAACCAGCATAGTACACCTCTAGAAAAATATACAGAGGTCAATAAAAACATTTTGCACCCCTGCCAACATCGAACCGCCCACCCCTTCCTGGATAGTAGCGAATAAGACATCATCTCGGCTGTCGACCAACAGCCATACTGTGATAACTCAGAATTTCGGCATCTGATAATTGGATATGTTTTGACCTTATTTAGTGAACAGATAAAATCCTGGTAATAAAAAGATATCTGAATATATTTGAAACTATGATGATATTGGAATAGATATCTGGAAATGATACATTGTTTTTAACACATAGATTTTTAATAAAAATAATTGTTTTTTTAAGTGAATTGTGTAGTTATATGTGTGTGTGTGTGTATATATAACTTGATCTCAAATTTTAATTTTAGAATCTAATTTGTATTTGAGTTTAAAGCCTTGAAAAAAAAAGAAAAAAGCTAAAGTATAAATATTTTTAATTTGTTTTGAATTTTAAAGTATTTGTATGAACCTTATCTTATAAATATAATTAGATTTATCCATTTCAATATTTCCTACATATAAATAAATACATATTAACTAACTATTTTAAACATAAGTTTATATTTATCTTATATTAATCTATTAACTAAATACAAATTAACATTTAATAATAACTAACTAATTAAATTTAAAGACAAGTGAAATCTTCTTAGGCTTTGTAATAACATATGTTAGATAATTAAGTAAGGTATATGACAAATGTTACATTCTTTGGCAAGTGTCAAATTTATTTCATTAAATTTTAATAAAATCTAAATTAGCTTATATTACCTTCATTTTTTTCTCCTTCCATTTTCTTTGTTCATTTCACCTTTGCAAATTCAAACCAAAACTAGAATTTTCATGCAATCTTCACTTGTCCAAAACTTGAAAATGCAAGAACCTTCTCAGTTCAAATCTGAATTCATTTCCCATCAACAAGTGCAAACTAAACTAAAAACCTGATATCATCTCCTCTTAAACAACTTTCAGATCTGTAACCAAATTGATAACCTGAAACTTCTTCCCCTCAAAGACAAATGCAATCCAGAAATGATTTAAAAGCCCTGTAACTCATTTTTTCAAACCAAAATACAAAAGCCTGCATGCAATTAGAGATCTCTGTATCTCTGTTTGGAAACAACTTACATGCCTGCATTTCCTTTTCTTGGATGCATGCAATTGTTAAAGCAAGGAGCAAATACAAACAAGATGGAAGTTTTTAAAGTAAACTGAAGTTTAATTTCAAAAGCAAAACAAGATTCCTAGTTTCAGAGCTTGTGTCCTCTGTTCGACATTACTAAGGTGAGTAAATCACATGTTTTAGCTTTACTAAAGATATAAATTGATGAAAAGGCCGTAGTTGTTCTTATTAGTGAAATCTGTGAAAATAAAAAGCTTTAACCTTTATTTGAAAATCTTATATACCATTGCATGTTTATGGAACTCAGATAGGTTCTCTATTCTCATAAATGAATAATGAATCAGTCCTTATGTTTATATATGTGTTAGAGAAAGAACCTGTCACTTAAGTCAAGCGAGAAGAAAACAAAATATATCTGGAAACAGAAAAAAAGAAATCAATGCTAACAGCAACAGATAATTTTCAAGCCTGAATCAAGCAATTCAAGTTTTAAGCCAAAAAATTTTCCAGTTTAAGAGTTCAAAGTTTTTTTTTTAGGCTCTGTCCATCTTGCTTACACGTGAGAAATCCACTTCTCTTGTTATATGCTTATATCTGTTTGAAATTTCTGTTTGTGAGTAGTCTAAACTTTTCCCTGATTTGATTTAAGTGCTTGTGAATGACATTATTTAAAATAAAATTCCGAGCCTCTGATTCATGAAGAATATAGTGTTGGTATGTATATTTGATGTAACTCTGTATGTCTTTGGTGTTGTTCTAAAAAAAATACCTGACCAATTCTTCTCTGTGTTTAGTCACAGATTTAATAGTAAGATCAAAATTTTAAAACCATCTTCAATTCAACCATTTATAGGTGTTCCGTTTTAAACAAAATAAATTGGTTTAAACTCAAATCTTAGGCTAAAATTTGAATTAAGCGTGTTAGTGGAATGTCACTGCTGTAAATTTAGTTTTACAAAACAAAACATAGATTTTTGTTAAATTTGAAATGTCACAAATTGTTGATTCAATTCAATATCTTGAATCACCTTTAAAAATTAGGATTTTTAAAACACAAATCTCAAATTTTTATGAATGAGAACTTTGAAATTTACTGGGAATGGGATCTTGAGCATTATTTGTTGACCACGTGGATTTTGGTGGTCGGGATTTTCAGTGAAGGTGGAGGTGGCATCTGTAATTATGGGAAAGATGGTTGGTGGGTGACTGGACCATCGAGGCAGCGGCGGTGGGCTGTAGAAGTTTAAAACCCTAGTTTTGGTCGACTTTATATTAATGGACGCTGAATCATTTCTAAAGCATCGAGTTGCCTGGAAATTGAAAGATAGCTTCGAGGATGAATCACGGAGATGTGGCAGAAGTTTGGAAGGCACTGGTGGAAGGAGGTGCGAGATCGAGGTGGTTCCGGTCATGGATTCAAGTTCCAGTTTGCAAATGGATGATCAATTTTTGATTTATAGTGTGATCTACATTTCTGGGTAGTCTGGCGTATCATGGGAGTCATTGGTGAATTACTGGAGCCGGAGGGGATGGTCGAAGGTCGCTGGAATTATCGTGCAAGGTAAGTTGTGAATCTTGAGATGATTATGAGTTGACTCGGAGCAAGGTAAGTTGTGAAGCGCGCGGGGTGATGCTCGAGAATTTTGTTGTGTGGTACGGTGGGAACTCGTGAATTTATAACAGCTCTAAATCTAAATAAGGTAAGTTGTAAAATTTAAATGCATCTAGTTTGAGTTTTCTTAAATACATTTTCAATGTTCTATTTTGATTTAAGATATGGTAAGTTTGTTTAACTTAAACGTATCAAGTTAAAATTTTAAATTATTCTTAACTTAATTTTAATATAAGTTAAGTAAATGAGAAGGAATGAAAAAAATATAAAGTGTTTAAGGTTATGGAGTAATTAAATAATTAGTAAGGTAAATGGTTACCTTAAAGGTAATTAAGGACCTTGATAATTTATTATATTAATGAAGTGTTAAAAAGGGGATTAATTTATTAATGATTTTGGATTAATTTAATTGTTACAGTTGAGAGTTATAAATTAATTTAAAGTTATTAATTGTAAATTTGAGGTACTTCTGGGTTATTTACCTGGTGTAATAAATATAAAGAATAATTACTTAGTATAAGTAATTAATAATTAATTATTTAGTATAATTAATTTAAGAATTGAGTAATAAAAAGGATGGGAAGTAAATTAAGAAATTGTAATTAACTATGAATAATTAATTACAGAATGAGATTAATCAAGGGAATTAATAAATATAATTAATTAAAGATTAAGTATGATTACTTAGGATAATTAATGAGGTATAATTATTTAGTAAAGTAATGAGGAATAATTACTAAATGTAAATAAATAAAAAGGAATTACTCGATAGGAGGTAGTTAAAGAATAATTACTTGGTGGAAGGAACAAAGTGATAATTACTCAGTGTAATTAATTAAAGGATTCATTAATTAATTTAAAGGTTAAATAATTAATGGAAGTAATTAAGAATAGTTAATTACTAAATGTGATTTCTCAAGATTGATTAATGAATGTGATAAATTTAAAGCAAATTATTAAATAAAGAACGGGTTGTTTTCATTGTGAAAAGGCTAATTACTGAATGTAATTAGATAGAATAATTAAGGGATGACAAATTAATGACTGAAATTAAATTATAAGCAGGATTAAGGATGAGTGTGTAATTAATTAAGTTTGTTAGAGTTAATTGGAATGGTATAACTTATTTATCTTGTTCATAAATGATTGAATAATATTGTATGCCGGAGATTAGGGGATATCTCTAATATGTGATTTGTGATGCTATGAGATGATTGGTTTAAAAGAGATAGTATGGTTGTCTATCGATGATAAATTGCAGTGTAAGGAGTGACATCCTATCTGAAGTTAAATTGTATTTCACTTGAATAATTTGGGTTAAGATGGTATTCAATTCGAATAGACCGGAGTCGGGAATTAGTACATACCCGAAACCACTTCTATTCTTTATAAATTGATATGTGAAATAGTGACGTCTATAATAACTTGCGAAGTTATAAATTGATATACGTACCCCGGGTTTATGTGAGTTGTTTACTTTTGTATTATATGTTATATGGGTTTACTCACGCTGGTTTCCATCCTGACCTGGGTGTTACTTTGATGTAATGCTCGGGTCAGACCGAGTATTACAGTTTTTCAGGTAAGGACATTCTGGAGCTCAGGAGGCAAGCTGGATGGCAGGGACGTATGGAGAGTTTCCACTATGATATTGTATATATCTGAGACATGTTTAATGGTATCTGACCAATGTTGTATAAAAATTGTGTAACTCTGATATGTCAATGTAAATTGATAGATACATTTTTCTTTGGTATAACTATTATTATTGATATTATATTTTATCCGCCGCAAACGTGAGATTTTGTGTTGTGTGTTCTATTTCTTTTCTTCTTTCTCTTTTCTTCTTTTCCTAACTATCTGGAATTTTCGAAATTGAAATTTCCGGGTCGTTACATTTGGTATCAGAGCTGAAGGTTAAGAAAGAACCTTGGCTCTGTTGGGGATTACTCATTAAGGATAGGGTAAGTGGTACCCTATAATGAGTTGAGTGTATAAATATAAGTGAGCGTACTTGTTATTTTCTTATATAAAGGTTTTTAAATGATTTCAAAAGTAAATGAATCTTATATAAGAAATAGATTATCTATTATATTAAGGAAATTGGTTGTAGTATTAATTAAACTAAAAGTAATAATAAGAATTAAGTGGTAATAGAATTGCAACCAAATTGACATTAAATTAAAGACAAGTTTGAAATGGATTCAAACTGGAATTAAATCTTGAAATTGGGAAGGGGTTCAGGATAATAAATTAATAGATGTAATTAATTAAACTTTATTTAATGAGATTAATTAATGGATAAAAATTGGAAATGATAAATATAGAGGGAGTTACTTAATGAAGTAACTAGAGGTAAGTAATTTAAGGGACAATTACTTAATGAAGATAATTAAGAAATAAGTTAATTATCGAATGTGATTAATTAATGACGTTATTAATTTAAAAAAATAGTAAAATAATATTATTTAATGCAATTGAATGAAATGGTCCTATTTCAAACAAGAGTTGTTTGAAAATTTAAAGGAAATTTGTTTTGAATTAAAACCAAAGGTGGTTAAAAAAATTAAAGTATAACTTGGTATGTAAAAGAAATTAATATGTATACATGTGGAAAGGTGATTGGAAATAAACTCTAAATGGTGAGTTTTCAATTTGGAATAAGATGTGATACCCAAGGTGATAAGTTTTTTTAATGTGAAGTTTAGAATTTGAAATGGAAGTTCAAACTGGGTAAGGTTGACTGGATTAAGTGAATTTAGTTTAACTTGGGAAAGGTTAAATAAGTTAAAATGATCAACCTGATTTGGAAATTTCCAGATGAAATTAAGTTTTAACTTGGGAAGTTAAATGATTGATTATAATTGAGAGTGTGAATGATATCTAATTGGGTTTGGGTTCTAGAAATTAAAATGAATGGATGTTTAAAATATATTGGATGATATCATCCTATTGTTATTAATAATCTTTAAATTGTGAATTGGATTTGTTTGAATGAAGTGAAGTGTGGTAATATATCCATTATAGAGATAATTTAAAATGGAATTTTGAGAATTTCACTCAAAATTAAATTGTTTTAAAGCTTTTAATAAAGGTTAACTTGGTTTAAAGAGTTAAACCAGCCTTAGTAAATTTAACTTGAATTTATATAATTCGAGATGGTTTCAATCTGGAATTTGAATTGAAATTAGTTCAAATTGAATTTGATTTGAAGTAATTGAAATTGTGATTGAGGATGTATGAGTATAAGATTCAAATGGAAAATTTGAATTGGATTAATTGGAAATAATTTGAAACTTGAGGTGGGTTCAATTTGGAATTAGTCCAAATTTATTTGAATAATTTGGAATTGTAATTAAAATTTAATAGTTTTAAATTCAAATGGAATTTGAATTAAATTTGGGATAAAATCAAGAATAATTCAACTTGATTTGGAAATGGAGTTTGAAATTGGAATTAATTCAACCTGGGGTTGAAATGAATTGAAATTGGAACTGGTTCAATTAAAATTTATTTGAATTAGTAGAATTTGAGATCAAGGTTGAATAAAGTTAAATTTGGAAAGAAACTAAGGTTAATTCAACTTGAATTGGGATTGAATCAATTTCAATGGGAATTGAAGTTATTTAAATTGGAATTGGGTCAATTTAAATGGTAAAGGAAATTTAAATTGAATTGACGAGAATGGAGATTGGGGAGAGAACAGTTTTGACTCTGGACTATTTTCAATATAAATTATTTTAATATAAACCTATTTTTCCAAGCTGTTTATTATATATACAACCTTTCTTTTATAAGCCAAACTATCTTATATTTGTTTTACAATTAATTTTGAAACTGTTTAATAATTTTCCAACAATTTTATAAACTAATTACTATATTTCAACTATTTTACAAGACTAATTACTATCTTACTGTTATTTTGCAATTATCTAAAATTTCTTTAATTATTTTAACTATTTTCGAACTATTTTACACCTATTTTACAAACTAATAATTATTTTTCGACTACTTATTTATTTGTAAATTTTTCAAACTAATTTCTAAATAAACTGGTCAGAGTTTAGACTGTTAATGGTTAAATACCCAATCGAGATAAGAATAGTGGTGATAATCCAAATGGATTGAAGCAATTGAGAGTAAGTGAATGAAAATTAAAGTGAATGTGAATAAAAAAAGAATTGATTTGGCTAATAACCAATAAAGATAAATACGTAGGGTGTACGCATGCTATTCTATTTGCATAGTGATTTGATCCAGATTCGAGCACAGAATTTCGAGATAGTTATATCGATCCGAGTGGGATTTTTCACTCGATTTTCGACGGCCAACCTGGATAAGGATTGTTGATTGGTTCTGGATATTCTCTGTCATAGTTAGACTATGCAAGGAGAATGACAGTTTTTGATCAAGAAACTAGATCTGTGTCCGCACTAGGAAGTCGGGTGGACGATACCAGTTCGGAAGTGATATTGTGTGATCGAATGAGCGATCTGATTGGTATGGCGTACGAATGATATGTGGACATCGTATGAATTTGAATGAAATTGATATTGAAAGGAGTAATCAAATTTGAATATTTGATTTTGGATAAATAAAGTTATATATCTTGGTTATATAGGATAAAACTCCCATTGATGAATCTTTTGCCAGAAGAAAATGGTTTTTGGGAATGTTTGAAGTATAAAAGGATTTTTATACAAGTTTGTAATGATCCAAATTTTAAAAGATTTTATATATCTGAATATATATATAAAAAGGATCATATGAGGATTTTGGGAAAAAGGTTTTGGGAACCTTTGGGTTTGGAAAGGATTTTGATTTTTGGGTAAAATCAATGTTGGATTTGGAAAGCCTAGTTTGAGAATTATCGATTTTGGGATAATCGATTTGTGTAAAGGAGTTTTGAATTGAGATCATACTAGGTGTGTGATTTGAAGATACTATATGTGCATAGTATAAAATGTTTTGATGATAGCTCTGGGGAAAAAGGCGCTCCCTTGAAATGAACTTCACAGGAGTACCATTGGGTGGTGCTGCCTTGAGCCCCAAGGGGGGGTTCTAAAGTTTATCTTGTGAGGAGTCTGGACAAAACTAGTTTCTGGGGATCTTGAGTACAGGTTACCATAGCAAAAGTCGTGTGTGTCGCTGAGAGCCAAGGTCTACGTTTGATTTTATATCGATAGACTGTGACCTATGGTATAACATAGCGGAAGTCGTGTGTGCCACTGAGAGCCAACAGACTGCGTTTGATTTTTATCGGCAGACTGCAACCTATGTAAGAGTGGAGAGATTTCATTTCGACAGCGCAAATCAGAGGCCGCTGAGAGCCTACAGTTACATGGACTTTTGCTGTGATGGCAACGTAACCCTGGACGTAACTATGATCTGTCGTGTGGGTCCATGGCGTAATCGAGAGGCCGCGGAGAGCCTGCAGTTACATGGACTTTTGCTGCGACGGCAACGTAACCCTGGAATGTAGCTGTGACCATGGATGGAGGTGATGATTTCCAGAGCATTCTCACCAAAGATATATCCTCTATTTTCAAAAACTGTTTTCTATATTTACAATAGAATTATTTTCAAGTATTTTCACTGGATGTTGAAAACGAGTCTGCCAAGCACTTGTAGATTTTCAGTCTTACGCCTAATCAACGTATGACCGAATTTCTATGAGAACGAGGATGGACTTGTTGAGACATCGAGTTATAAAAAGTATTTGTATCAAAACTATTTTATAATATAAAATATATTTTTAAAGTATCTTAAAAATGATCAAAGAATAAGTTTCTGATAATAAGCATTTTGTAAATTCTGGCTTCGTTCCTTTCCGAGGACGAAAAGATTTAAAGGGGGAAGGAATGTGATAACTCGGAATTTCAGCATCTGATAATTGGACAAGTTTTGACCTTATTTAGTGAACAGATAAAATCCTGGTAATAAAAAGATATCTGAATATATTTGAAACTATGATGATATTGGAATAGATATCTGGAAATGATACATTGTTTTTAACACGTAGATTTTTAATAAAATAATTGTTTTTTTTAAGTGAATTGTGTAGTTATATATGTATATATATATAACTTGATCTCAAATTTTGATTTTAGAATCTAATTTGTATTTGGGTTTAAAGCCTTGAAAAAGAAAAGAAAAAACCTAAAGTATAAATATTTTTAATTTGTTTTGAATTTTAAAATATTTGTATGAACTTTTATCTTATAAATATAATTAGATTTATCCATTTCAATATTTCCTACATATAAATAAATACATATTAACTAACTATTTAAAACATAAGTTTTATTTATCTATTAACTAAATACAAATTAACATTTAATGATAACTAACTAATTAAATTTAAAGACAAGTGAAATCTTCTTAGGCTTTGTAATAACATATGTTAGATAATTAAGTAAGGTGTATGACAAATGTTACATTCTTTGACAAGTGTCAAATTTATTTCATTAAATTTTAATAAAATCTATATTAGCTTATATTGCCTTTACTTTTTTTCTCCTCCCATTTTCTTTGTTCATTTCACCTTTGCAAATTCAAACCAAAACTAGAATTTTCATGCAATCTTCACTTGTCCAAAACTTGAAAATGCAAGAACCTTCTCAGTTCAAATCTGAATTCATTTCCCATCAACAAGTGCAAACTAAACTAAAAACCTGATATCATCTCCTCTTAAACAACTTTCAGATCTGTAACCAAATTGACAACCTGAAACTTCTTCCCCTCAAAGACAAATGCAATCCAGAAATGATTTAAAAGCCCTGTAACTCATTTTTTCAAACCAAAATACAAAAGCCTGCATGCAATTAGAGATCTCTGTATCTCTGTTTGGAAACAACTTACAGGCCTGCATTTCCTTTTCTTGGATGCATGCAATTGTTAAAGCAAGGAGCAAATACAAACAAGATGGAAGTTTTTAAAGTAAACTGAAGTTTAATTTCAAAAGCAAAACAAGATTTCTAGTTTCAGAGCTTGTGTCCTCTGTTCGACATTACTAAGGTGAGTAAATCACATGTTTTAGCTTTACTAAAGATATAAATTGATGAAAAGGCCGTAGTTGTTCTTATTAGTGAAATCTGTGAAAAAAAAAAGCTTTAACCTTTATTTGAAAATCTTATATACCATTGCATGTTTATGGAACTCAGATAGGTTCTCTATTCTCAAAAATGAATAATGAATCAATCCTTATGTTTATATATGTGTTAGATAAAGAACCTGTCACTTAAGTCAAGTGAGAAGAAAACAAAATATATCTGGAAACAGAAAAAAAAATTAATGCTAACAGCAATAGATAATTTTCAAGCCTGAATCAAGCAATTCAAGTTTTAAGCAAAGAAATTTTCCAGTTTAAGAGTTCAAAGTTTTTTTAGGCTCTGTCCATCTGGCATACATGTGAGAAATCCACTTCTCTTGTTATATGCTTATATCTGTTTGAAATTTCTGTTTGTGAGTAGTCCAAACTTTTCCCTGATTTGATTTGAAGTGCTTGTGAATAACATTATTTAAAATAAAATTCTGAGCCTCTGATTCATGAAGAATATAGTGTTGGTATGTATATTTGATGTAACTCTGTATATCTTTGGTGTTGTTCTAAAAAAATACCTGACCTGTTCTTCTCTATGTTTAGTCACAGATTTAATAGTAAGATCAAAATTTTAAAACCATCTTCAATTCAACCATTTATAGGTGTTCGGTTAAAATAAATTGGTTTAAACTCAAATCTTAGGCTAAAATTTGATATAAGCATGTTAGTGGAATGTCACTGCTGTAAATTTAGTTTACAGAACAAAACTTAGATTTTTGTTAAATTTGAATTGTCACAAATTGTTGATTCAATTAAATATCTTGAATCACCTTTAAAAATTAGGATTTTTAAAACACAAATCTCAAATTTTTATGAATGAGAACTTTGAAATTTACTGGGAATGGGATCTTGGGCATTATCTGTTGACCTCGTGGATTTTGGTGGTCGGGATTTTCAATGAAGGTGGAGGTGGCATATATAATTATGTGAAAAATGGTTGGTGGGTGACTGGACCATCGAGGCGGCGGTGGTGGGCTGTAGAAGTTTAAAACCCTAGTTTTGGTCGACTTTATATTAATGGACGCTGAATCATTTCTAAAGCATCGAGTTGCCTGGAAATTGAAAGATAGCTTCGAGGATGAATCATGGAGATGTGGCCAAAGTTTGGAAGGCACTGGTGGAAGGAGGTGCGAGATCGAGGTGCTTCCGGTCATGGATTCAAGTACCAGTTTTCAATTGGATGGTCAATTTTTGTTTTATAGTGTGATCTACATTTCTGGGTGGTTTGGCGTATCATGGGAGTCATTGGTGACTTACTGGAGCCGGAGGGGATGGTCGGAGGTCGCTGGAATTATCGTTCACGTGCATGCGTGAATTTGGGTTACCTGGGTTGTTGTTTAGTGCGAGGGAGAAGGAGATGTATCAGGTAAATCTTGAGATGATTATGAGTTGACTCGGAGCAAGGTAAGTTGTGAAGCGCGCGGGGTGATGCTCGAGAATTTTGTTGTGTGGTACGGTGGGAACTCGTGAATTTATAACAGCTCTAATTCTAAATAAGGTAAGTTGTAAAATTTAAATGCATCTAGTTTGAGTTTTCTTAAATACATTTTCAATGTTCTATTTTGATTTAAGTTATGGTAAATTTGTTTAACTTAAACGTATCAAGTTAAAATTTTAAATTATTCTTAACTTAATTTTAATATAAGTTAAGTAAATGAGAAGGAATAAAAAAAATATAAAGTGTTTAAGTTTATGGAGTAATTAAATAATTAGTAAGGTAAATTGTTACCTTAAAGGTAATTAAGGACCTAAATAATTTATTAAATTAATGAAGTGTTAAAAAGGGGATTGATTAATTAATGATTTTGGATTAATTTATTTGTTACATTTGAGAGTTATAAATTAATTTAAAGTTGATTAATTGTAAATTTGAGGTACTTCTAGGTTAATTACCTGGTGTAATAAATATGAATAATAATTACTTAGTATAAGTAATTAATAATTAATTATTTAGTATAATTAATTTAAGAATTGAGTAATAAAAAGGGTGGGAAGTAAATTAAGAAATTGTAATTAACTAAGAATAATTAATTGCAGAATGAGATTAATCAAGGGAATTAATAAATATAATTAATTAAAGATTAAGTATGATTACTTAGGATTATTAATGAGGTGTAATTATTTAGTAAAGTAATGAGGAATAATTACTAAATGTAAATAAATAAAAAGGAAATTACTCGATAGGAGGTAGTTAAAGAATAATTACTTGGTGGAAGGAACAAAGAGATAATTACTCAGTGTAATTAATTAAAGGATTTATTAATTAATTTAAAGGTTAAATGATTAATGGAAGTAATTAAGAATAGTTAATTACTAAATGTGATTTCTCAAGATTGATTAATGAATGTGATAAATTTAAGGCTAATTATTAAATAAAGGACGGGTTGTTTTCATTGTGAAAAGGCTAATTACTGAATGCAATTAGATAGAATAATTAAGGGATGATAAATTAATGATTGAAATTAAACTATAAGCAGGATTAAGGATGATTGGGTAATTAATTAATTTTGTTAGAGTTAATTGGAATGGTATAACTGATTTATCCTGTTCATAAATGATTAAATAATATTGTATGCCGGAGATTAGGGGATATCTCTGATATGTGATTTGTGATGCTATGAGATGATTGGTTTAAAAGAGATAGTATGGTTGTCTATCGATGATAAATTGCAATGTAAGGAATGACATCCTATCTGAAGTTAAATTGTATTTCACGTGAATAATTTGGGTTAAGATGGTATTCAATTCGAAGAGACCGGAGTCGGGAATTAGTACATACCCGAAACCACTTCGATTCTTTATAAATTGATATGTGAAATAGTGACCTCTATAACAACTTGCGAAGTTGTAAATTGATATACGTACCCCGGGTTTATGTGAGTTGTTTACTTTTGTATTATATGTTATATGGGTTTACTCACGCAGGTTTCCAGCCTGACCCGGGTGTTACTTTGATGTAATGCTCGGGTCAGACCGAGTATTACAGTTTTTCAAGTAAGGACGTTCCGGAGCTCAGGAGGCGAACTGGATGGTAGGGACGTATGGAGAGTTTCCACTATGATATTGTATATATCTGAGACATGTTTAATGGTATCTGACCAATGTTGTATAAAAATTTTTGTAACTCTGATATGTCAATGTAAATTGATAGATACAGTTTTCTTTGGTATAACTATTATTATTGATATTATATTTTATCCGCTGCGAATGTGAGATTCTGTGTTGTGTGTTCTATTTCTTTTCTTCTTTCTCGTTTCTTCTTTTCCTAACTATTTGGAATTTTCGGAATCGAAATTTCCGGTTCGTTACACATACAGAATCACTAGCATACATAAATGGGTTAATATCGATCTAAATTAGGTGACGGCCATACCCTAATAGTTGCAAACCACATAACCCTGCTTCATATCTCATGATTAGTCATTATAGAGTGTGAGGCTTAAGGCTAGTTTTACTTTTTCAGCGAATCCCACTTGGAATGCTAGCATTGCCTAGTAATACAATGCCAGCATTCATCCATATAAGTTGTTCAGGATATGAACAAACCAAAGGCAATACTTCTACTACATCCTCGGGATTATTAGCAAGTATCCCTTACACTTCAAAGACCTTTATCTTCAATCAACTTCAAGATATTTCTAATTCGAACAGATATGTTAATTTGAAGTGGTTTTTCGAATAATATATGTAATTGTAGTCACTCCATAACGTAAACGATAGTTTTCAAAACTAACCATGATTTAATGATGGGTTATTTAACTATCAAATAAATAAAAAAATTAAATCTGAAATTTAACCAGGAGGGTTAGGAACATAACAAACCACTAAGCCTCTTTATCTAAATCATTCACTAGTTAAAACCACATTTCAAATACTCATATTAAAATACCTTTTAGAAAAGATATATCTCCAAACCCTCTCTACACTTTCCAATACCTGAAAAATATTGATATAATTTTCTCAAGCGAATAAGTATGCACACAAAACATTTCACTTTCAATACTTAGAAATTTTTTCCATATACTTATATCAACATTATAAGTATATTCACAAAGCATTACATTTCCAACACTTAGAAAATATACCCATATACTTATCTCAATGTTATAAGTACATTAACCGATCTTAAGAAAGATATCATTTCCAAAACCATACTTAATTGGGCTAAAAACAAATATCATTTAAAACATAAGTAACAATAAAATCCAAATCACTTTTTTTCTTTTTGGTGTTAAGTATGAAAAAGAATACTTCCTATACATTCATTATTATAATAACTTTCTATAAAAATAAACACTTCTCAAAATACCTTTTGTAAAAACATTTCCAAAACGGCTAGAGAAAAATAAAAAAGCAAAAAAACTAATTTTTAAGTAAAATAGTCATAGAAGAACCAAAAGTCAGATTTAAGATCATTTCCTGAATCAAAACCATTTCCAAATCAAAATAGCAACTAATAGGGTTTCAAAATACTGTAACGATGCCAATAGCTACCATAAAACTTAACCTATGTTATTACTACCTTTATCACTAAAGTGTACAACTTTAACATATATCAATGCAAGATCCAATATTGTCAAACTTACAAATTTTGACATTTAACATTATACAACAGGTAAAAGCTAAAATTAAAATCAATGATAATGAGGAATCTGAATTCCTTTACAAAATTCTCTGTATTTCATTTTGTATATCATTCGCTTTTTAAAATGGAAATTAAGCCAAACCAAACCAATAAATCATTTAGATACAAAAACAATGATTTATTATCTAATATATGTCACTACCAAAGGTAGGATAAGTCATCGAAATTCCAGTTGACGCTTAAGCATTCAGGCTTGATATAATGTCAAATAACGTTCTATTTTAGCTTAAAATTTCACTTGCTCCAAACTTAACAAAACAAGTTATAACATGTGGATATCACTTCAGCAAGCACAATTAAAATACCATATCTCAATTAGATCTCGTATGAGAGATGTATCCATTTTATTAGATTTTGAGAATTAAGTAATTCAATTATTTACATTAATCATTCCCTACCAAATACATATCCTACGTATACACATGTCCACTGCCTCCATCCACTTCCTCATGCACGCATACCCTTCCCGATACCTGGGACCAACAAATAAAAATCGAACTCCGCTATCGAACTTATCTTCATGTGGGAATCCAATCCTGCACTACCATTACACGCTCGACGCCTCCCTCCTCCATAAAATCAAATAGTCATAACCACGACAAGAAAATGTCACACCATCTAAACAATAACCAAGTTCCACCAAACTCCAAGAAAAGATGCATTTCGACAAGAGAAAGCCAATGGAACAAATCTTGTTGTAATGTCCCGCAAATCTGCATGATTCAAGATGATAGTAAACCACATGTGTCCAACCTAAATTGAAAGGAAAGGAGGATAATTATAAGGAAGAAAGAAGAGAAGAGTAGAAAGAAAACAGAAAAAACACAAAATCTCACAATCATAACTGAATAATATATAATATAAGGTCAATGATCCTTGCAAAAGAGAAAATTTTAATATACATAAATTATTAGAGTACATAAAATCTCAATCATCAACCTGGACAGTTATAATAACCAGTCCTCATAAGTGCTAATGATTTCGACAATAAAGCAGAGGATAATAAACCTACACGTGAATATGACTTGAGGAGTTCCAACTCATCTACTAAGCTCCAATGCCTCCAAAACGATTTGTAAATATGCTCATTCTAACCCTAGCATTATAATTAAATACCACCTGATTCGGTCTAGAAAACTAGTGTGAGAAAACTCACATAATAAGGAAATTATTATAACTTGTAAAATCCTTTGAAGATCAAAGGTATCTCGTAAAACCATGCCGCACATCAACACGGATGGGATTTTACATTACGATAACCAAACATTTTTTATAAAAAATCCAGTGATATTATAATAATGTCTAGGGATTCAGAGTAAATATATAAAATAGTCGAAAAGCCTGCATCTCACATTTCAACATAGTTGGGCACAACTAAGTCCATAAAGCTCGTATTGAAGAATGGATTTCATACTATGATAAGGTAAGAAACTACCTTCCGATGGTACATCTCAAGATAAAATGCATCGAGGTATGACAAGAACATCTTATACCCCTGCCACACAGGACTGGCCTACCACTTGACTAGTAGTACCAAATGTGATCTCTCCTTTCGTTAATGGGCCTAAAGCATGCATGAGTATATAGTAATTGATCTAGATTTTGGAATGACCATATTCTGATGGAAGCAACCACTTGGCCCTGCTGGATGCTCGATTTTTTCCTTTCCCGGTTGATGTGGCTCGAGGCTACATTTTACCTTTTATATAGCACCTCCCTCTTGGTACTGCTCTCCAAGCATCAGTGCAATGCTAGCATTCATCCATTCAATTTCATTCTGGGATTGAACGAAATATTTGAGAGCTCTATCTTCAATTCCATCATCTCTTAGATGTCTTCACTTCAAAACACTGGAGCTGAATCGAAGTTGTGATGACCTGGATTTTCGGGTATCAGATAATGGATAGTTATCTGATTTAACTCTTGAAAATACAGATTTATAAAATTGAACAGATAAATGTGATAATCTCCTTTATAAATTATTAAAAATCTGTAAAATTATTGTTTTCAAACAACAATAATAATGTGTTGTTTATATATATATAAATATATATATATGGATTTTAATAGAATTATTATTTACAAATTGAATTTATAATTGTTTAAAATTGTATACTCATATATTTGAGTTATTTTTAAATTGGATTTTAGTTAAATTTTGATTTAAACTTAAAGTTAGAAAGATTGAAATCTTAAAAATAAATTGGATTTGAAAATAAAATATGTATGATTTTATTTATATATAATTAAGTTTCAAAACATATTCTTTGGAATTTTATAAATATATAAATTGGTAAAACATATACATAGATATAAACTAAACATAATTTGGCATAAAAATTATATAAAAGACATTTTTATCATACAAAGTACAAATCTAAGTAGATTAATAAGTATACATGACAAATGTAAACTATTTAACTTAAGAAATAAACAAGTGTCACCCATTTGCTTTTATTTTCTTTTATTTTAAGTAAATTCTAATTAAACCTATATAAACTATCTCCTCTCTTAATTCTTTCCATTTTCCCACTTTCAAAGCAAAAGAATAAAGCCATAAACAAAAATCAGATCTGAGAATTTTTTTTGAAACAAATATAAAATTCTCAAAATCAAAACCCTATAAAAGTTTTACAAATCAAAGAAGCCAAAGCCTACGTCCAAGCCTAGGTCATCTCAGTAAGGATCAACCCAGTTTAAACAACAAAGCAAGAATAGATCAGGAATCAAGAATCAAGTCCAGTTTCAATTTTTCAAAACACAAATCTGCTCTGTTCAAACAGAAATGGTGAGTAGACTACATCCATTAAAAGCAAAATGTGATGCATAAACACTTGTAGTGATGTGTGAATAAGGATTTTCTGTTTTAACCCAATATGAGAAATCTTTTTCTTTAAAAAGCTTTAATTTGGTTGAATCTTTGATGCACGTGAAAATCTATGAAGTGATATGATAAAAGTTGATCTACATGGATGTCTTGTAATATATATATATATATATATATATATATATATATATATATATATATATAGACTACTCTGTATATAAATATGGAAGCCTGTGCATGTCTGGAAATGGGTATGGATATAGGTTCTCCAATTTAACTACAAGCTTTAATCAACTTAGTAAATTCAAATTTGATTTTCATAAAACTAATGTTAGGAGAAGATCGGGTTTTGCAGAAAATCAAGTTTCAGCAATTTCAAAACTAAGCCTTGTCTCTCTGTAAAAAAAAAGTGAGTAAACATTTTTTAAAAAAAAACGGTGCTATGGTTATTTGATTTGTTGCATGTGATGAATGATTAGAGTAGTATGATTGGCATTAGTGTTTGATATGAATGCATTAATATACATGTGATCTGTATATGTTTGAATATGCGTGAATAATTTAAAAATTGCTCTGTTAAATCCAGGAACAATTTCTTTATAAAATTCATATCTTACCAACCTTTCAGAATTTGGTTATGATTTATAAATGAAATATTATTAGCTCGGTAAAATATGACTTTTAAAAATAGTTTCAAAGTTTTATATTTTGAAATTATTTCAAAAATGAAATAATACAGGAATAATCTGAATATGGCTTAAAAATAAATATTTTAAATTTATGATTCGAAGTCATAAACAAATTTGTAATGGCATATGTTGAATTTAGAAACCAGATTCACAATTTTTAGTTTGGTATTCACTGAGTTAATCAAGGTTGAAAATTTTTGGGGTTTTCACCAATATTTGGTGATCGACATGGTGAACTTCATCGGGATCTTTGTCGAAGTTGTCTGGAGGTCTGACGACTAGGGGAAAAATGTGATTGTATTTTATTTTGGGCCGTGGTGGCCAGAATGAGGTAAACTAGGGTTTTGGAAGGGCATTCTATTGAGTGTAATGGCGAGGTGATTTCGTCTTTATCGAAGCATCGAGTTCGATTGCAAGTGTTGGAATAGCTGCGTGGGTCGTTGACGAGGCCGAAGTCAAACAGACGTCAATTCCAGTCGTCGCGACGATCCAGTTTTTGCCATTGTGGTTTGGGTTTTGTCATCCTTCGAAGGCTCGTTTTCGTGTCACAAAGTAATCTTGATATCTGGGTGGTCGGAACGTTGGTAGGGGTCGTTAGCGACTAGTAGGCTTTGTCAGAGGTGATTGGATCGGTGGCAGTCGTGTGTGCATGTGCATAGTGGTGACACGAGAATTGGGTTTAGGGAAGAAGAATTTATCTCGTGTGGAGTTTGAGTGTTTCTATAATTGGCTTGAAGTAGTTGAGGTTGGAGAAACTCGTGAGTTATCTCGTGAATTCTGGTTTTAGAACTCGAGTCGATCTTGTTGTCCAGGTTGTTAGTTTAGATAAGCAAGACCCATATTTTCTTTTGGCAAAGGAAATCATAGTAATACAAGTTTTGAACTACCTAAAATGAGTAAAAGAAAAGGGGTGAATCAAAATAAAATTTGTTTACATAGAAATAAAATGAAAAATTTTCGAAAGGAAGTTTTCAACAAGTTTTGAATGCAATGTGATAAAGGAGTTTAAGGTTCTAAGTTTAAATTAGTTTCAAGCATAATTGTTTAACAAAAATTTTATATTTTAAAGGGTTCTAAAAGATATGGTAAATAAGTTTTCAAGAATATCTATCTATCAAAATTTATTTAGACAAGTTTGAAAGGTTTTAAATATTAAAATTAAATGTTTAAATTGTTTTATTTTAAAGAAGTTATACACTTTCAATTATAAAATTTATTTCAAAACTATTTTCTAATAAAAGATAATGATGTAAATTAAGTATTTAAATTAGGATAAATGAATTTATCTTAAATTAATTAAGGTTGTAAGTTAAGTAATTAAGGTTAATTAACTTGTAATTGAGAATCATTAATTAGATAAGTGAAGATTATTAATGAATAGTAAATTAATTAATCAAGCAATTAAAGATTAATTAAGTTTCAGTAAAGCACTTAATTTATTAAGTAATTAGAAATTAATTAATTTGTGATTAGCAATTAATTAATTCATAATTAATAATGATTAATTAAAGAATAATTACTTAAGGAAGTAATTAAAGAATTTTTAATAGATAATGAAGATCATTAACTAGGGATTATTAAATAATTAATTAATGTGATTAATTTTAATAACTAATTAGTTTAATTAATTAATTAAGGATAATCATTTATGGATTGTTTAAGTATACTTACTTAATGAAAGTAATTAAAGGGATTGATTACTCAATGTAATTAATTAAATTAATGTGATTAATTAAAGGTTAATTACTGTAAATGGTTAAGGATAATTAATTTGTGAAATAAATTAAAGGCTAATTACTTAATGTAATTAAAGTATAATTATCAAGGATGATTAATTAAGATGGATTATTATTGGAAGATTAATTAATTGGTTTGTAATAAATTAATAAGCAGGATTTAGAAGTAACTGAAGTAATTAATTTAATACATTTGTGGTTAATTAAAATTAATTAGAGATGGTATGGTTGATTAATCTTGCTTATGAATGATTGAATGATATTGTATGCCTTAGATTAGTTGATATCTCTAGTATGTGATGTGTGATGCTATATGATATAATATGTTTGGGTTAAAACAGTAACATCCTGTATTTAAATTTTGAATTGTTTTCACTTGAATACTTGAGTTAAGATGACAATAGATTCGAAGAGACTGGGATCAGGTACTAGTACATACCCGAAGCCACTTTGATTCTTTGTAGATTGATATGTGAAATTAATAGGCTAGAATGGAATGATTTAAGTGAATTGGACCATTTAATCAGACCATTTAATCCAAGATTGGTACATAGAAATTGATGTGTGAAATAAGTAATGTCTATATCAAATTGTGAATTCGTAATAAGATACGAGTTACCCGGGCTTTAAAATAGTTATATGCATTGGTATTTCCTGTTAGATGGGTTTACTCACGCTGGTTTCTAGTCTGACCCAGGTGTTACTTTGATGTAATGTTCGGGTCAAACCGAGTATTACAGATTTTCAGGTAAGGACATTCTGGAGCTCAAGAGGTGAGCTGGATGGCAGGAACGTATGGAGTGTATTCCTGTGATATATTGTAGTTTATCTAGGACATGTTGTTTTTAACTGTCCAATGATTGTGAAATTTGTAAATCTGATGTATTAAAATGTAATTGACTGATGCAGCTTTCTTTGTGTAAAGAATATTATTTGATATTATATTTTATCCGCTGTGAATGTGAGATTCTGAGTTTGGTTTTCTGTTTCTTCTTCTATCTCTTTTCTTCTTTTCCTAACTATCTGGAATTTTCGGGATCGAAAATTCCGGGTCATTACAGAATTGGTTTTCGAGTAACATATCCGATCCTAGTCACTTCGAAACAACATTCAATAGTTTTTGGTAAAATCAACCCCGGTTCTTTAGGTAATAAATAGTTAAGGATAAGAGAAGAAATCACCTCCTAACCACCAATGGATGGATTTCCTTATCATTGTCCTAGGGAATACACAATCCATAAACATAATTTTTTCCACCACATAAGCACATATCCAATTCAGAAATTCAATATAATATCAAATCATAGAAATATTATAAAATCACATAAAGAGTTAAACCAAGATAACTCGCATAAAATCAAACTAACACTTCATTAACACATTGTACAAACATCTAATTGTACAATATATACACCAATCATTCATCAACTCTCCACCATCAACTCCCAAATGTAAAAATTACTATCACCAAATGTATAATAAAATAATATACACAACATATCATGGTATCCAACTCCAATAATTCAATGTACCATCAAACATTAATAAACATTGACAAAAGACAAAAAACATACTTATCGCTCCCGTCAATCACCTCTAGAACCTCCAGAACCAGTTGAAGATGGAAAGCGGCCGCAACTATTACATGTAATCGGCAATACGCTGGTCCGGCAGCTGTGTCATCTCAATGGCCAACCAACAGTTGTGCTCCACCAGCTATGCCACCTAAGTTCTCAACTCATCGATCTCTATTAGATCAATCTAAGCCTTGGTTTGGCTGGCTCTTCTCTGTCTACTATGCAATACTTATTTAATTTAGTAAAAGTTCAATTATCATAATCTTACTATCAAAGCTACAACATAATATATTAATTGTTATATCTATAAACTTACTAAATCGATGTGAAGTTCTTTAGAATTGAAAATTTACTACATTGTTATATCTTAGTATATTATTCATTACCACTTGATTTCCAAAACCATAACGCCTATTACGTGAAGGTGGATCCATGACTAACTCAAAAATGATGTCCTCTTCGTCTGTAGTCGGCTGCTCTCTACCAGTTTATTCCAGTATTTTTTGCCATTGTTCCGATAAACCTTGTCTGCATGAACAAATAAGAATACAGTTGAAATTAATAGCATAATATCTTAATTCATTATACTTTAATAATTAAAAAGTTACTAATAATATATAAACTAAAATATGCTTACATGGCACTTTCTCGATTTAACCTCATGCCATATATATGAAACTATCCCTTCTTGATTTACATGCTCGATGGCATGAGTATGCGTAAATACATCCATGTACAATACAGGACCCTATGCCTTAGCTTCTTGAAATTAATTATTATGTACTATTATTGTATATTCAAAATTATAAGGCATAATAATTATTTACAGTTTACATTTAATAAATTTACCAACCCCTGGCGATATTGTTGGAATGACTTGGACCCTCCTTGATGAGTAGCAGGATTTTTATTCCTATCTGCAGAGTTTCTTTCTGATTCTGCATGTACATTTAAATAAACAACACATTATTTACTTAACAAATATTTTTTTATATTTACGTATCAGTCAAATAATTAACAAAAGTTTAGTACACGTACCTTCGCTTCGTCCCTATCCCAATGGGTCATCCACCCTTCCCACACACTCGCTCCCATCCAGTTCGTCTTATTCCCTTTATGTTTCACAGTCGACATAGAGTCCCGATAATTCTTCCTCATCTTCTACATCCAATAGTGTCGTACCAGCAGCAAATATCTGATTGTACATCGACTGCAGTCTGCATTTCATGATAAACAAGCGACAAATAATTAAACAATCAAATAAGAACAATAAATAAGCGACAAAAAAATTAGTAATGGAAAAAAGAAGATTATACTTGCAATGAAATCCTACCATATACACTCCAGGATATGGGAAGGGATATTATCCCACTTGGGCCAACAAGCCATCATCCTACTCTTGTACGAGTCTCTCGAAACTGATAGAACTACAGCTGACGGCTGTAGGTCAATCCCCCTATGTTAAATATGATACAGATAATTATATCGTACATAAAATATTTAAGATGCTAAAAAAAGTTTAACACTTACCCCTCCGCTCTAGGTGCCAGGTACACAGCAGGACACTATGGCGGCTGCGATGGGCTGCTGTCATCACCTCCTAATGAATGGGAAAAACTCCTCCTTCTGGACGACATGATACCAGCCACAGACACATCGTTTTGAAGAGAATAATAGTATAATAATGAAATATATTTTATATTTAAATGACAAAAAGTACATATAATGCAAAATATACCTGATTCAGATTGGGCCTCATATTCTGATGTTAAGCAGAATACACTGCATTTTTAACATAAATTGCCAAATAAATGATAGAAATGGTAATGACATAAATGATGTAAATGACGATAAACATATTCGATTTCATAAATGACATAAATTATATAACTTGCAAAATACATTTGTCTTCTGATTACATAAATTACATAAATCTCATCAATTACATAAATTGCATAATATAAATAATTCAACATATTATTTATATCAATCCTCATCATCATCTAATTTAACATAATATTTATATTATTGTCATTTTTAAATGTAGTCAATTTATTTTTTAGACTCAAGCGTTCATTTTTATAAAATGTCAAGATGTTTAAAAGCAATGGACATGGATGGTTCTAATCTGACTGAAGTAGAATGTATCTCTATTTTTTGATAACAAAGTTCTATGGCTTATTCTAATTAACACAAGAATGATAGAAACAACACTTATATAATGGTTTATACATATACACAAAATTACAAATTATACCTACTCTATACATTTTCACGCTAACAAATGAAATAGGTAAATCATGTGATACTATAAACCATTACTAGCTTATAGTAAACAATTAGAATCACTAATTAGCCCTAATTTATTAACTAATGCGAATCTGGATTTAGGGTAAAAATTAGTTTTTTTTACGAAAATAAAAGATTATATCTTATATTGAAAGCAATAAAGTGTCATTAGGTAGCCATAGAGGATCCAAAAACATGAATTTGGGTGTTGGAAGAAAGAAATTAGGATTTTGGGGGTTTTGAGATTTTACTTTTGTGTCGAAAGAATTTCAAAGAAAGGGTTCGGCTCTGCCTGTAATTCACGTATTTGCGACGGCTTTCGACGGCCGTCGATGGCCCATTGAAAGCTGTAGGAAACTGGCCGTCGGAAGCTTTTGCCAAAAACTATCGGTACTCAAGCCTTTTCTAGTAGTGCGTGTTGCTCCTAGATATTTTCGAAGTTACATTTTGGGTCCAAATTTGATAATCGTTTATTTAACTATCCATAAACACACATCAAAATTAAGGATTTATTCCATAGGAAAAACCAACATTAGTTAAGCACATAATCAACCACTAGCCTCTTTTAAATAAATCTTTTCATTAACTAAAATCACTTTGCAAATATTTGTACCAAAATAATTTTGCAAAGATTCATTCATGAACCTTATATTTTCGATACTTGGAAAATATCCATATGCTTATCTCAATAATATAAGTATATTCATCAAATAAGGAGAAATTTCCTTTTCACACAATTCTAGAATCAATTTGTAAATTCCTTTAGAAATCCCTAAACCCGTCTATAAATCCATTTATAAACTACTTTTATAAATTTATATACCCATTTCTAAAATTCTTTTATGAATATCTAAAACCATTTATAAACCTCTTTTACCCTTTAGTTAACCTTCCTTTATGTTTTCTAAACCATTTATAAGATCCCTCTTATAAAACCCACATCTGTTTGTAAAATCCTATTTACAAATCTCGAAAACGATTATAAATAAATTTGAATCGTTTACTTTAAAACACTATTATATAATAAAAAACATTATAAATAAATAAATATTAAATTTATGACATCTTAAAATAATAATTAATAAATTTCAAAACATTCTAAATAAACAATAATGATTTATCTTCAAAATTATTAGAAAAATAATTAATTTTCAAAACTTTATTGATAAACAATTATAACTAATTACAAACCATATTAATAATTTAAAATAATTAATTTTTCAAAATATTAAAACATTGATAAACAACTTTAAAACAACGTTAATATAAATAACAACCTTTTAAAACATAAGTATATTTCCTATATAAAAATCCATACTTAAATTTCAATGTACACATTTCCATATTTATAAAACTATGTTTATAAATCACTTCTATTATAACGTATCGTTTAACATCTCCAAATCAATCCTCACTTAAAATAGAATTAACTATTTTTCCAAAACATCATCCCACATATTATCATAAATCCACAATTTGATTTATTTTACCCTAATTTACAAACGATTATAGCTTTTCTTTTATTTATTAAACACCGTTTATAAATCTATCCCTCTTTTAACAAAATACGATTTTGCAAATTTTTACTTTGTTTGTTAAATGTCACAAATAAAATTTATCACATTTATAAATTTCCACCTTTATAATCTAACTTAATATATGTGTCTATATATATCTAGTACTTTATTTAAAATGGTTGCTAAATTTTTATACCACGATCCCTACTTCTCTTTCATGCTCCTAAAAAGAAAACACGACTTCCAATCTTCACCGCACCTCCATCCCTTCGCCACCAACCATGTGACCATAACCATTCATCGCCCCAACCAAAAACAACATCACACCGCCATCGCCGAATACCATAATGGCTCCAATCATCTAAAAAGAACCCATAAGCATGCCATCTTCTTTTCCAAATCTAGACCGACTCGGGCCAACATAGCCCTATCGTAGCATCCATCGTCATCTCCTTCCCTAGTCGAGCAATAATGTTGTTGATGTCGAGGACTATTACGGCTTCCGGTTGCTCGAATGGACGATGGTCCTTGGATTGTGGGAGGGATTTTTAAATTCAATTTAAAAAATGACCCAACTACTACTAGAATGTGATTTTATAAAGGAAGAAGCATGGTGTGAACGTGGAAGTTATGGGAAAGTAGCTTTCGTATGGCCCAAATTATGGTGAATATATATATTTATTTATTTTTACACTACGCCATAGATGGCCTTCTGCAACATTTTTGCAAGGTGTTGCTACGTAAAATGTTGCAATAGCTATACAATTTTAGTCCTACTGCAAAGTTGAATTTTTGGTGTTGCCTTAGCCATAAAAATGTGTTGCTCTAGCTAAACAAGTGTAATTGATGCAACATTTTTTTATAGTGTTGCTATAGCAGACCTTTGTATACCTTTCGCGCCGATCCGCGCCGATCTACCAAGGCAAATCCTACGTTGGAGAACGTGACACCTCGTCAATCCGAACACCACTCCTTGATCTTTTAGAGCCGCGAAGAAAAAAAGTCCCCGTAAATAACTTTTTATTTTCATTCTTCTCTGTCTTCTTACAAAGGTTCAAGCGGACATTCTTGAATTGGGGTTCAGCGATTTCGGTTCGATTAGGGCTTCGATTTGGGGGTTCAAGCATTGTTCAGCGATTTCGCTTCGATATGGGGGTTCAAGCATTGTTCACATCACTTTAGGGCTTCAATTTCGATTTTGAGGTATAACACTCTCTCCCATCACTTTAGCGTTTCGATTTAAACTACTTTAAATTCTTAATTCGGCCTGAATTAACAATTCGACTTGTCTAGGTTTCCTCTTGTTGGACACGCACAAATTTTATCTTTTTATGTTAAAATGCTCATATTCATAATTGTAGTGATGGACAACGAAAACATTTGGATAGAACTTCCAAAGTTTAGTGAAGGATATATTAGCGGGATAAGAGCCTTTATACAAAACGGTTTTTCTAAATTGGCCGTAGGCGATGAAATGACGTGCCCATGCAATAATTGTAAAAATAGCAAGGGTGTCGTCCAGATATAATTTATGATCATCTCATCTGCAATGGTCCATCTCCATTGTATATGAAATGGATTTGTGAGGTTTCTCACCCAAATTTTGGAAGGAGTGATGAAGATATAGACTGTGATGCTGGTGATTTTGGAGATAATCTAGGTGAAATGTTGCACCGTACTCGTGGAAATATGCAGAACTGTCAAGATGAGAATTCCGATGCACCAAATGCCGATGCTAAAAGATTTTATAGCCTTTTCGAAGATGGAAAGCAGCCATTGTATCCTGGCTGTTCAAAACTATAACAACCCGTATATTTGGATCATTTAAATTGACAATAATCCTCACATGTCAACTTAAATAATACAAAATACGAATCATTATTGGATTATAAATACATAAATGTAAATGAGAATCAATACAACATCACAGTCACAGAATAGTCACAGAATAATGCAGCGGAAATACATCGTCATAATAGCAGTTCATGAAGCCACAACATATAGTACAACAATGTCTAAACAAAAGGTGACTGAAAAGAAATACATAAATGTCCAACAGACACGGACATCAAAATAGACTGATAAAGATAAATGCTAAGTCTTCAGCATCTTCAACCAACCTTGATCAGCAAACCGGATAGCTTCAGACTGACCCGAGCATATACAAAAAGAAACACTCGAGTCGGGACTCAAATTCTTATGCAGGATAATCAATGCACGAAATAAAGTTCATAACTCAAAGATGAATAAACATCTCTAAGGATCCGATAAACTATCTATGTATACAATAGAGTACGGTATGTAGATAATGCCTAATCAGTAAAGTACGATATTAAAATAGCGTTAAGGCGTTACCATAATTCCCCTTAACACATTTTATATTCCCAAAAGCATATACAAGACCGTAGTTTCCCCAAAACCGGAAGTCACCAGAGGGCAATCCATATACTTAAGGTACAAATCAAAACGTAGTGGTCGCGAATAGGATAATCAGTATGACAAGGTACATGAGGCAATACCAACTAGGATACTAGTAGTTGCGTGATCCGAACTGATGTTGAGCATAGTAGCTACTATCTCAACACCGCGAAACAACACTCCCAAATCAAGGGTGCACCCAAATCGAATCACAAAAGTAATAGATATGGCATCGAAGAAGTGTGTCCGCTAGAGGTGGCGATCCTCAATGGCCCGGCGCGGCTCCTGTTTTAGTCATGTCAGGGGTAATCCAATATCGTTCTCTTTCTTTAGTCAACGCGTTCACCAAACCATCCACTTCATTCTGGATCAACACTTCGCGCATAATAGTTATTAAAGTGGTTTTCGGTATCGACAGAGTGTATGTCCTTTTTCGATCCCGGTCTCTTTAATAACTACATATTTATTACCCGATGGTCGGTTAAATTTACGTTTTAACAAATCAAAGTCCAAAAGTCAAGGTGCAAATTTGACTTCCAAAAATTGACAATTCACGATTCAGTTTATTTTAGATATTTTAAAACATATTTCCAAATGCGATCTTTAGTTCAAACATTTGAGTTAACGATAAAATTTAGTATTCAAGTTCAATTTAATAAGGTCTAAAAGTCGCTTATTGAATTTAGTTCCAAATCAACGAATTCAACATAATGCTAAACTTAGTTTAATTTATTAAATCAAATTCTATTCATGTCACTTTATGTTTATATCCATTGTTATCATAAATTCGATTAAATCAACTTTATTAACTAAATTCCCCTTTTCAAAACTTCATTTGTTTTATTTACCGATTCAATTAAATTTCTAATCAAAGAAGTCTATTTTCATTTGCAATGTCATGATTTGGTTAATTCGTTAAAGTCAAAATCGTTTTAAATTTAAATTATCCCTAATTTAAATTCATTAAATTAGTAAGTCAAATTTCCTAAATCTCAATTTAACTTATAACAAATTCAAATCTATTTAATTAAAGCCTGAGTTTGAATCTAAAGCTAACAAATCTTTAAATCTTTAACTTATTAAATTCTAAACTTACTTGCTCCTAAATCTTATTTCAATTTAATTTTCAATTCGTTTTATCCAATTTGGTAAGTTATTAATCCGTTTCAATTTAAATCCGTTAATTTATTTCAACTTAAGTCCCTAAGTTCGTTATTAAATTTCCAAACAAATTGTTTAGTTCATTCCTTAATTTAAAATATATTTCAATTTCGAAAATGGTTTTGTTGACCAATCGGGTTTCTTACTTTTATTTCCTATCCTAGGCCAAGTTGTTTAAATGGGTATTTATCATTTCAACCCAACATCATTCAATATAAAACAAGCATAGCAAAGGGAACTTGCAGTGTGATAACTGGGATGGTGTCAAAGTAAATAAACAAGCAATAGCAACCATACATAACAATTTAAAATTTTTATTAAATAATCCCGAAATAATCGTATTAACTTACATTTGTTATTTATGCAAATTAATATAATTATTCCTAGAATCTACACTATCGTTTCATGTAGATTAAAGATTATTATCTTATGGTTTCACTTGGTGTCTATTATCACATTTCTACATCAATCATACATACAATGGTTCAAAGTGTAGTTAATGCTATTTCTACGCGACGGTTGATTTAACAGTTAAAGGGGTCAAGTTCAACATATATAGTCCAATTTAAATTTTGTCGACTATCCTATATCAATTTCAATTTCATATTCAAATTCACTTATATTAACAACCAAATTCGATCATCACATAACAAATTTTGGTGTCACACTTGTTTGTCGTGAACTACAATATTCAATTTTTAACTTGCATAGTGATTTACAATCCTTGTTTCAACAATTCTAACAATCAACAATTTAACATCCAAACTAACAACTTTAGTGTCACACTTGCTAGTCGTGAACTAACAATGTTGAATTTTTAACTTGCATAGTGATTTACAATCCTAACTTCAACAATTCTAACAATCAACAATTTAACATCCAAATTAATCATAAACAACAATTTATCACTTGATTATCATAGCATAATAGATTGAGTCGTGAATGAAATATTCACCTTGCGTGGTTGAAGAAATTGATGGCGAAGCACGAGGACTAATGGATAAAATAGACCCTAACAAGCACGACGTAAAATGAACACAACTGCAATCAACAAATAATTAATCAAAAATTTGTTTATTGCAATATATCGATTGAATATGCATATAAACCATACCGATCAACGGAGCAAAATAGATTCGATCAGCGGGGTGGAAATAGCCTATGTTCCCGGATCAATAGCGGGAGCTGGAATAAAACGCAGCAAAGTTTATCAAAACACTGGCTGCTCATAAAACAACACTCAATGCTTCTAAAATATTTTTATACTGCTAAAACTACTGTATATATATATGTACAGTATGCTACACTTATGAACTGTACCTGAAAATGCAACTTTGCAACCCAACCTTATATCTAATGTATATTATATATATAAGCAAACTGACCCCTTTTTCCAAACGAACATCTATAGTAAAATAAAATGTAAATCAACTTTGCACTGGAACTTCTTTATAAATTAACATTTTTCTTTTTTTTCTTTTTTCGCTACTGAAACTGCTTTGGGTTTTAAACTACACTGGAACATATTATAAACCAAAACCATACAACTGCATATATATCATATATATAAAGAAGCATCCTGTACAACTTTCTCCCCTTTTCCTAAAACCCAACTATATATATATAAATAATATAACGGCAGTGTAGTGGGAAGTTGGCTGCGGCCAAGGCGAGGCGTTCGGGTTTGGTGGCGTGGCGGAGCGGGTCTCGGCAATGGTTAAGGCGGGCGAACTGGGAGAGTGTGGTGGCAGCGGGGACGAGGACGCGGTTGTAGGCAATGGAGCGGGGCGGAGTGGGTTTCGTGAGTGGAGGCGAACGGGTGTGGATGCGCGGGTGATGTGCGGAGGCAATAGAGGCAGTGGGACGTGACGAAGTGCAGGCGAAGGACATGCCGCAGGTGATGCGAGCTGTGGGTTGCGGTGGTGGAGACTGGGTTGGAGGCGACGGCCGGTGGCAGTGGAGTGCGACGCGGGACAGCAGGGAAGTGGGGAGGTGGGGTCG
Source organism: Allium cepa (assembly GCA_030765085.1). Lineage (NCBI taxonomy): Eukaryota > Viridiplantae > Streptophyta > Magnoliopsida > Asparagales > Amaryllidaceae > Allium > Allium cepa. Next base: position 862,817,478 of record CM060943.1, on the reverse strand, counting down.
GCAGTGCGTAGTGGGGGGCGTGTGGTGGAGTGGCTGGGCGTTTGGGTGTAGCGGAGGGAGCATGCGGCATGGGCTGAGAGGACGGGGAGGTGGTTGCATGGCTGCTGGGGAGTGAGGCCGGATGGAGAGGGAGTTTTAAAGTTAAAAAAAAAACAAAAAACAAAAACAAAATATGAAGACGTGAACTAAAGAGAACAGAGGGAGGGAGTACAGGAAAGGAAAACAAAAGAAACATGAAGAGAAGAAGATGTGGAGGAGGACGTACGTATCGGTGAAGGGTTTGAAGAAACAAAGGAAAAATGTGAAAGAAAAGGGAAGAGAGGAGTGCGTTTTTGTTTACTGGAGGCACATAAATAGCGTATGAATATGGGCAAAGAGAAGAGCACAGAATTCTTTTGCAGGGGAGAAGAGACAGTCGGCAGATCGAAGTGGATCAATGTAATAAATGAGAGGATCAGTGCGTACAGTAAATGCAATGATGATTTTTAAAAATGGTGGCTATTTGTGTTCCCAAGGTCAGCTGAATGGCTCCAACTTTTTGAATGCTGGGAAGTTTGGTACCGGTTTATGCTGCGTAACGGACCGGTTTTCGCTCCGTTAAAATTTATAATTTGCAACGCCGAACTCCGATTGACACAAATAAATATACCGTTGTGATCAGCACGTCGAGACAGACACAACGGTATAAAGATATTGATGGTTCGACGCCGTTTACAAAGTGGGAAATCTTATTGAACCATTTGCACGAGCGAACATTTTAGCTAGTAATTAAAAGCGAAATTTGACGAAACGAAATGCGCCGTCAAGTTTAGAATATTTTTCTTATGCAACATCGAGAAAAATATTTGAGTTCGGACGATAGAAAATTTTCACATAAGATTTAAACTAAAATGCAAATGCGACGAGCGTAATTTACTTCAATATTTTTCAACGAAATTTGGCACACGCCTATGTCTATCTAGACGCATTCCGAATGTGAAGTTTGGTTGGCAACGGAAGTTGTTTGTGAAAATTTGAATTTCTACATAAAATAAGCGGTTTTAAAATTTTAAACTGGGTCCGAATTTTAGGGTCGTTACATTCTCCCCTACTCAAAACTTTTCGTCCTCGAAAAGGAACAAAGGAAAGAGTGGAAGAACTATAAAAGAGGTACGATAGATGTGGAATAGATTATTGAATAAAGTAAAGAATATAGGATGGAATTTACCTTCAACAGACAATTCTGGATTAGAATCACGGATACTCTCATCGGTTTTCCAAGTACGATCACGATCATCAGGACTCCATTGGACTTTGACTAGGCTAACAGACTTCCTTCTAAGCTGCTTCGTATCCCTATCAACAATACGAAGTGGTCTCCTCTCTATAGTCAAATCCAGCTCAATATCAACCTCATCTAACTGAGCAATAGGAATGGTCATGGATGGATCGTGTACAACCTTCCGAAGATGTGAAACATGAAATACGTTGTGCACGCCCTCAAATTTCTCCAGCAGCGCAACTCTGTAGGCTAGAGTACCAATCCACTCGGTGATAGTGAATGGTCCAACAAATCTAGGAGCGAGCTTCCCTCTACGACCAAATCGAATAGCATTCTTCAAAGGTGATACTTTAAGAAATACCTCATCCCCAACCTGGAATTTTAACTCTCTTCTACGCCTATCTGTATAGCTCTTTTGCCTATCCTGTGCGGTCTTCATCTTTCTTCTGATCTCATTGACCTTCTCGGATGCTTCCATAATCATATCCGGGCCAAGAACTAATCGATCACCAGGCTCAATCCAACAAGCTGGCGATTTGCATGGCCGTCCATATAAAGCTTCGAACGGTGCCATATCGATACTCTCCTGATTATAAAGATAGTTATATCTCAATTCAAATTTTACTTATTCAAATTGAAAATTTTGGATTACCTGATAGCTTTTATTATAAGTGAATTCAACCAAATGGAGGTGGTCTTCCTAAGATCCACCGAAATCAATAATGCAAGTTCGGAGCAGATCTTCCAAAATCTGATTTACCCTCTCAGTTTGGCCATCTGTTTGAGGATGATAAGCCGTGCTCAGATTCAGTTTAGTGCCCAAGACGTCCTGAAATGCCTTCCAGAATTTACTAGTGAATAAAGGATCTCTATCGAATACAATACTAGATGGAACTCCATGAAGTCTGACAATCTCTCTCATATAAGTCTCGGCCAAACTGGAAGCAGTACGAGTGGTCTTAACGGGAATAAAGTGAGCAGATTTTGTCAACCTATCAACAATCACCCATATACTCTCGTTCCCTTTTCTGGTCCTCGATAATCCGTCAACGAAGTCCATAGAAATTTGATCCCATTTCCAACACGGAATCTCTAGGGGTTGAAGTAATCCTGCCGTCTTTAGGTGATCGGCCTTGGCTTGCTGGCAAGTGGTGCATCTACTGACATATATGGAAATATCTCTCTTCATCCCACTCCACCAATATAAACGCTTCATATTTCGATACATCTTGGTGACACCAGGATGAAATGAAAGTGATGACTGATGATTCTCTCTAAGCACTTCTTGTCTCAATCCATCAACATTTGGAACACAAATACGGTTGTCAATCTTCAGAACTCCATTACTATCTATCTGTGCTCCCACTTTACTGTCAGCATTTCCAACTCTACCAAGAACTAACTCCTTCATGCGATAGAGCAAGGTGTCCTCATATTGCTTAGCTTTGATGCGATCCAAGAGAGACGGGGAGATAACAAGTTGAAATAGCATGCCTTCTACAAGATTACAACATGACAATGCTTTGCTACGGCTCAAAGCATCAGCTACTACATTTGCTTTTCCAGGAGAATAATTGATGTCGAGATCATATGCAGCTAAGAATTCGAGCCATCGGACTTGTCTATGATTCAAGTCCTTCTGAGAGAAAATATACCGCAAGGACTTATGATCTGTGAATAATTCAAATTTTGTCCCCAAAAGATGGTGCCTCCACAGTTTCAAAGCGAATACAACTGCAAGAAGCTCTAAATCATGGGTTGCATAGTTTACCTCATGAGTCTTCAACTGACGACCAGCATAAGCAATAACCCTTCCATTTTGCATAAGGACAGCGCCTAAACCTTCTCGACAAGCATCGGTATAGATAGTTAATCCTTCACTCCCGTCAATTACCGCAAGAACTGGGGCTGAAGTTAACTTACGCTTCAACTCATTAAAAGATGATTCACACTTCTCACTCCAAATAAACTTGACATCCTTTCGAGTTAAAGCAGTGAGTGGGGCAGAAATCCGGGCAAAGCGCTCAATGAATCTGCGATAATAACCGGCTAGGCCCAAGAAGCTTCGGATATCAGTAGTAGTTTTGGGAGTCTCCCAATCCTGTAGATAAGTTTTCAAATTAGAAAGGAATAAGATGGATCAAATAGAAATAACAAATAGGATAGAACTTACATTGATTATGGCGATCTTAGCTGGATCGACCGAAATCCCATTTTCAGAAACAATATGGCCAAGGAATCGTACTTCGTCTCGCCAGAAGTGGCATTTAGAGAACTTGGCTTTAAGCTGATGATTTCGAACAGTTCCCAGAACATAAGCAAGATGTGTTTCATGCTCTTTCTCATCTTTGGAGAAGACGAGAATATCATCAATGAAGACGAGAACAAACTTGTTAAGGACATCACGAAAGACTCTATTCATTAAGTCGACGAAATAAGCAGGTGCGTTGGTCAAACCAAATGGCATAACCAACCATTCATAGAATCCATTCTCGGTACAGAAAGCTGTCTTATGAATACTATCTTCTGCTACTCTGAGTTGGTGGAACCCAGTGGCTAGATCAAGTTGTGAGAAAATTTTAGCTCCATGGAGCTGATCGAATAAATCATTGATGCGAGGCATCAGATAGCGGTTCTTGAGAGTGCGTTTGTTTAATTCTCGGTAATCAACACACATGCGAAGAGATCCATCAGACTTGGTGACAAATACGACTGCGGCGCCCCATTCAGAACAACTTCTCCTGATCAAACCCTTAGCAAATAGATCATCAATTTAGGTTTTAAGTTCAGCTTTTTCTTTAGGAGCCATCCTTCTGTGAGGGAGAACTACGGGAGTAGCTCCGGGAATAAGGTCAATGCGGAAATCGATCTCTCGTTTTGGCGGTAGAGAGTCGACCTCTCCAAATACATCGGGAAATTTCTGAACAATAGGAGTAGTACTAAGGTCATCCGGGTGAGCATCAAGAGAGAATATGAAGCTTCTGGCATACTTCTGAGGCGATTTGCATTCGATGACAAGCGATAGACCCTTGTCATTGACTAGAGAAATAGATCGAGCTTTGCAAGAAATAATAGCATCGAATTTTCTTAACCAATCAGCGCCAAATAAGATGTCAAATGCTTCGAAGCCAAGCACATAAAAATCCCAAGTGAATCGATATCTTCCATACAAAAGCACAACCTCTTTACAAATTCTACTGAGGTTGGCAAGTCCTGCAATGGGGTTGGAGACGCATAAGGAAGTAGTAGCAAGAGTTGGTTCTAATTTGAGCTTATTACAAAGATCAATAGATATGAAGCTATGAGATGCACCAGTATCGAATAATACCCGAACAGGTAAATTATGAAATGTAAAAGTACTTCGTAAGGTACCTCGGTCATCCTGAGCAGGTGGTGGAGGTGGTGCAGGAGTGGTGACAGCATATACTCCTGATGGTGTGCCTTTCTTCCTCAATGGGCAATCTCTCTTGAAGTGACCTGGCTGGAGGCAGACATGGCATAAATCATTCCTCATCTGAGAAGGTGGTGGAATAGCAGCTCCGGTGGATGGACAACTATTAGCATAATGGCCCTTCTTATCGCATTTGAAGCAAGTGATCTTAGCAAGGTCGATTGGGCTTTTCTGGGCATATCCTAATCCTGTAGTCTTTTTCCAAGCTTTTTTTTGCTGATCGAAGTTCATCTTCCTCTTTCCGAGCTGGCTGGAAGAGGGCTGAGTAGGAGGGGCTTTGGCACTGGGTCCCCTTGGCTTTGCCTCATATCGAAGAGCATAGTCGACAAGCTCTGTGAAGGTGCAGTGGGTGTGGCCAGTAAGCAAGTCATAATACTCTGGTCTAGCTCCCATAATGAACTTCTCGTTCTTTAGAAGTGGTGTATCGATCAATCCCAGGCCAAACTTGGAGAGTTCGTTGAATTTCCTCTCGTACTCAGAAATAGTCATACTGCCTTGCTTAAGATCCATAAAAGCTCTATAAAGTTGGGTTTTCCCAACAGAGGGCATCCACTGTGCCGAGAAAGTATCACTAATCAGAAGATGGACTAGATGAATAACATTTTAAAGATTGAAAGAAGAAATTAGACTACGAAATCCAAATAAATGTATACCTAAACTGGGCCTAAGTGATGGTGTTCTCCTCGATACAAGAAGTAACCGATTCCCACCAATCTTGCACGGCATCCTGAAGTTGCCACGCAGCAAGCTGACGTTTCTGAGCATCAGTGATCTCCAATCCAGAAAATATCTTCTCTAAGCCTTTGATCCATTGCCGAGCCTCGATAATACCCTCGGATCCAGAAAACTTAGTACCACCAAGCTGTGTATACTCCTTGCTAAGAGTGGTGAATTTGACTGGAGCTGGGACGGCAAGTGCAGCCTGGGCAGGACCATGACCTCTTCCTCCCCTATTGTTTCTTCCGGTGCTCATCCTGAAACATCGAAAGAGATTTAGAACCAAGGATAGAAAATCATACAGCTTGAAGAAAGTCTAATGAACGAATCAAAGAAGTTTGAATTTTTAAAGGATCGGGATATTGAATCGATTCTCCTCATTCTAGGGTATTGCTACCCTATCTCTAATGAGTTTATATAACCCCAAACTAAGGTTTTTAGGGAAACCAAAGCTCTGATACCAACTGTAACAACCCATATATTTGGATCATTTAAATTGACAATAATCCTCACATGTCAACTTAAAAAATACAAAATACGAATCATTATGGGATTATAAATACATAAATGTAAATGAGAATCAATACAACATCACAGTCATAGAATAGTCACAGAATAATGCAGCGGAAATACATCGTCATAATAGCAGTTCATGAAGCCACAACATATAGTACAACAATGTCTAAACAAAAGGTGACTGAAAAGAAATACATAAATGTCCAACAGACACGGACATCAAAATAGACTGATAAAGATAAATGCTAAGTCTTCAGCATCTTCAACCAACCTTGATCAGCAAACCGGATAGCTTCAGACTGACCCGAGCATATACAAAAAGAAACACTCGAGTCGGGACTCAAATTCTTATGCAGGATAATCAATGCACGAAATAAAGTTCATAACTCAAAGATGAATAAACATCTCTAAGGATCCGATAAACTATCTATGTATACAATAGAGTACGGTATGTAGATAATGCCTAATCAGTAAAGTACGATATTAAAATAGCGTTAAGGCGTTACCACAATTCCCCTTAACACATTTTATATTCCCAAAAGCATATACAAGACCGTAGTTTCCCCAAAATCGGAAGTCACCAGAGGGCAATCCATATACTCAAGGTACAAATCGAAACGTAGTGGTCGCGAATTAGGATAATCAGTATGACAAGGTACATGAGGCAATACCAACTAGGATACTAGTCGTTGCGTGATCCGGACTGATGTTGAGCATAGTAGCTACTATCTCAACACCGCGAAACAACACTCCCAAATCAAGGGTGCACCCAAATCGAATCACAAAAGTAATAGATATGGCATGGAAGAAGTGTGTCCGCTAGAGGTGGCGATCCTCAATGGCCCGGCGCGGCTCCTGTTTTAGTCATGTCAGGGGTAATCCAATATCGTTCTCTTTCTTTAGTCAACGCGTTCACCAAACCATCCACTTCATTCTGGATCAACACTTCGCGCATAATAGTTATTAAAGTGGTTTTCGGTATCGACAGAGAGTATGTCCATTCCGATCCCGGTCTCTTTAATAACTACGTATTTATTACCCGATGGTCGGTTAAATTTACGTTTTAACAAATCAAAGTCCAAAAGTCAAGGTGCAAATTTGACTTCCAAAATTTGACAATTCACGATTCAGTTTATTTTAGATATTTTAAAACATATTTCCAAATGCGATCTTTAGTTCAAACATTTGAGTTAACAATAAAATTTAGTATTCAAATTCAATTTAATAAGGTCTAAAAGTCGCTTATTGAATTTAGTTCCAAATCAACGAATTCAACATAATGCTAAACTTAGTTTAATTTATTAAATCAAATTCTATTCATGTCACTTTATGTTTATATCCATTGTTATCATAAATTCGATTAAATCAACTTTATTAACTAAATTCCCCTTTTCAAAACTTCATTTGTTTTATTTACCGATTCAATTAAATTTCTAATCAAAGAAGTCTATTTTCATTTGCAATGTCATGATTTGGTTAATTCGTTAAAGTCAAAATTGTTTTAAATTTAAATTATCCCTAATTTAAATTCATTAAATTAGTAAGTCAAATTTCCTAAATCTCAATTTAACTTATAACAAATTCAAATCTATTTAATTAAAGCCCGAGTTTGAATCTAAAGCTAACAAATCTTTAAATCTTTAACTTATTAAATTCTAAACTTACTTGCTCCTAAATCTTATTTCAATTAAATTTTCAATTCATTTGATCCAATTTGGTAAGTTATTAATCCGTTTCAATTTAAATCCGTTAATTTATTTCAACTTAAATCCCTAAGTTCGTTATAAATTTCCAAACAAATTGTTCAGTTCATTCCAATATATTTCAATTTCGGAAATGGTTTTGTTGACCAATCGGGTTTCTTACTTTTATTTCCTATCCTAGGCCAAGTTGTTTAAATGGGTATTTATCATTTCAACCCAATATCATTCAATATAAAACAAGCATAGCAAAGGGAACTTGCAGTGTGATAACTGGGATGGTGTCAAAGTAAATAAACAAGCAATAGCAACCATACATAACAATTTAAAATTTTTATTAAATAATCCCGAAATAATCATATTAACTTACATTTGTTATTTATGCAAATTAATATAATTATTCCTAGAATCTACACTATCGTTTCATGTAGATTAAAGATTATTATCTTATGGTTTCACTTGGTGTCTATTATCACATTTCTACATCAATCATACATACAATGGTTCAAAGTGTAGTTAATGCTATTTCTACGCGACGGTTGATTTAACAGTTAAAGGGGTCAAGTTCAACATATATAGTCCAATTTAAATTTTGTCGACTATCCTATATCAATTTCAATTTCATATTCAAATTCACTTATATTAACAACCAAATTCGATCATCACATAACAAATTTTGGTGTCACACTTGTTTGTCGTGAACTACAATATTCAATTTTTAACTTGCATAGTGATTTACAATCCTTGTTTCAACAATTCTAACAATCAACAATTTAACATCCAAACTAACAACTTTAGTGCCACACTTGTTAGTCGTGAACTAAAAATGTTAAATTTTTAACTTGCATAGTGATTTACAATCCTAACTTCAACAATTATAACAATCAACAATTTAACTTCCAAATTAATCATAAACAACAATTTATCACTTGATTATCATAGCATAATAGATTGAGTCGTGAATGAAATATTCACCTTGCGTGGTTGAAGAAGATGATGGCGAAGCACGAGGACGAATGAATAAAATAGACCCTAACAAGCACGACGTAAAATGAACACAACTGCAATCAACAAATAATTAATCAAAAATTTGTTTATTGCAATATATTGATTGAATATGCATATAAACCATACCGATCAACGGAGCAAAATAGATTCGATCAGCGGGGTGGAAATAGCCTATGTTCCCGGATCAATAGCGGGAGCTGGAATAAAACGCAGCAAAGTTTACCAAAACACTGGCTGCTCATAAAACAACACTCAATGCTTCTAAAATATTTTTATACTGCTAAAACTACTGTATATATATGTACAGTATGCTACACTTATGAACTGTACCTGAAAATGCAACTTTGCAACCCAACCTTATATCTAATGTATATTATATATATAAGCAAACTGACCCCTTTTTCCAAACGAACATCTGTAGTAAAATAAAATGTAAATCAACTTTGCACTGGAACTGCTTTATAAATTAACATTTTTTTTTGCTACTGAAACTCTTTGGGTTTTAAACTACACTGGAACATATTATAAACCAAAACCATACAACTGCATATATATCATATATATATATATAAAGAAGCATCCTGTACAACTTTCTCCCCTTTTCCTAAAACCCAACTATATATATATAAATAATATAACGGCAGTGTAGTGGGAAGTTGGCTGCGGCCAAGGCGAGGCGTTCGGGTTTGGTGGCGTGGCGGAGCGGGTCTCGGCAATGGTTGATGCGGGCGAACTGGGAGAGTGTGGTGGCAGCGGGGACGAGGAGGCGGTTGTAGGCAGTGGAGCGGGGCGGAGTGGGTTTCGTGAGTGGAGGCGAACGGGTGTGGATGCGCGGTTGATGTGCAGAGGCAATGGAGGCAGTGGGACGTGACGAAGTGCAGGCAAAGGACATGGCGCAGGTGATGCGAGCTGTGGGTTGCGGTGGTGGAGACTGGGTTGGAGGCGACGGCCGGTGGCAGTGGCGTGCGACGCGGGACAACGGGGAAGTGGGGAGGTGGGGTCGGCAGTGCGTAGTGGGGGGCGTGTGGTGGAGTGGCTGGGCGTTTGGGTGTAGCGGAGGGAGCATGCGGCATGGGCTGAGAGGAGGGGGAGGTGGTTGCATGGCTGCTGGGGAGTGAGGCCGGATGGAGAGGGAGTTTTGAAGTTAAAAAATAAATAAAAATAAAATATGAAGATGTGAACTAAAGAGAACAGAGGGAGGGAGTACTGGAAAGGAAAACAAAAGAAACATGAAGAGAAGAAGAAGTGGAGGAGGACGTACGTATAGGTGAAGGGTTTGAAGAAACAAAGGAAAAATATGAAAGAAAAGGGAAGAGAGGAGTGGGTTTTTGTTTACTGGAGGCACGTAAATAGCGTATGAATATGGGCAAAGAGAAGAGCACAGAATTCTTTTGCAGGGGAGAAGAGACAGGCGGCAGATCGAAGTGGATCAACGTAATAAATGAGAGGATCAGTACGCACAGTAAATGCAATGATGATTTTTAAATATGGTGGCTATTTGGGTTCCCAAGGTCAGCTGAATGGCTCCAACTTTTTGAATGCTGGGAAGTTTGGTACCGGTTTATGCTGCGTAACGGACCGGTTTTCGCTCCGTTAAAATTTATAATTTGCAACGCCGAACTCCGATTGACACAAATAAATATACCGTTGTGATCAGCACGTCGAGACGGACACAACGGTATAAAGATATTGATGGTTTGACACCGTTTGCAAAGTGGTAAATCTTATTGAACCATTTGCACGAGCGAACATTTTAGCTAGAAATTAAAAGCGAAATTTGACGAAACGAAATGCGCCGTCAAGTTCAGAATATTTTTCTTATGCAACATCGAGAAAAATATTTGAGTTCGGACGATAGAAAATTTTCACATAAGATTTAAACTAAAATGCAAATGCGACGAGCGTAATTTACTTCAATATTTTTCAACGAAATTTGGCGCACGCCTATGTCTATCTAGACACATTCCGAATGTGAAGTTTGGTTGGCAACGGAAGTTGTTTGTGAAAATTCGAATTTCTACATAAAATAAGCGGTTTTAAAATTTTAAACTGGGTCCGAATTTTAGGGTCGTTACAAAAATTTTCAAGATTAAGTTTTATCATCAGGCTTTATTCTTTAAAATGTGTACATGGAATTACAGTGTCTGCAGTTGGGGATATACTAGAGTTGATGAGATAGGCTTTTCCGCAGGCCCACATACCTTTATCTTTTAGAGCCACGAAGAAAATCATTAAAGATTTAGGTCTTGATTACAAAAACATAAAGCATGTCCAAACGATTGCATGCTCTATTGGGAAGAAAATGAAGATAAAGATGTCTGTAACTCTTGTGGTATTTCGAGGTGGGAAAAGGAAAAGAAAGGCACCCGTGACAATGATCCAGAGAAGTTGATTCACAAAGTCCCGGCAAAAGTAATGCGTTACTTTCCGCTAAAACCAAGGCTGCAAAGGCTGTTTATATGCAAGGAGTATTCACAACTTATGAGATGGCGTTCTGTGGGCCCAAAAAAAGACGGAAAACTTAGACATCCAGCTGATAGCGAGACTTGGAAGGCGATGAATGCTATGTATCCTGGTTTTTCATCAGAAAATAGAAATATCAGATTGGGTGTAGCCTCTGATGGATTCAATCCTTTCGTACAATGAGTACAGCTTACAGTACATGGCCAATTGTATTAGTTAACTACAACCTTCCACCTTGGTTGTGCATGAAGCCTAAAAATCTAATTCTTTCAACACTCATCTCCGGTCCAGAGTCTCCTAAGAATAAAATTGATGTATATATGCAGCCTCTAATTGAAGTGCTGAAAGAATTATGGGATCTAGGCATAGAAACTTATGATGCCTTTACTGATCAAAAATTCATGTTACGTGCAAGTGTGTTGTGGACCATTAGCGATTTTCAGGGGTATGCAATGTTATCCGGTTGGAGCACAAAGGGAAAATTGGGTTGTCCTGTATGCCATTATGAGACTTCTTCAATGTACTTGAAACATAGTAAAAAAAATGTGCTACATGAATCATAGAAAATTTCTGGATCCGAAACACAATTAGTGGTTTGATAAGAGGAGGTTCAATGTGAAGTTGAAATAGGACAGATTCCGGGAAATTTATCAGGAACAGACATTGAAGAACTGTTGCGTGACTTTGAAAATAATTTTGGGAAGAAAACGGATTCCCCTTTCAGAAAGAAGTCAATATTTTTTAATTTACCGTATTGGAGCCACAATTTATTGCGACATAATCTTGATGTTATGCATATAGAGAAAAACATATGCGATAACATACTCGGTACTTTGCTAAATATTAGTGGCAAGTCAAAAGACCATTTGAATGCTCGTTTTGATTTACAGGAAATGGGCATCAGGAAGGTCCTACATCCCGTTTTATCAAATGACGGCGAACACTTTGAGATTAGGGCTGCCATATTTGACGTGACGAATAAAGAAAAAGAAATATTTTGCTCACTACTGAAGAATGTTAAATTGCCATACGGTTGTGCAGCCAATATCAGTCGGTATGTTCACACGAAGCAATGGAAAATCTCAGGGTACGAGACCCATGATGCTCATTTTCTACTTCACTACTTGTTGCAATTTGCTGTGAAAAAAACACTGAAGCCTGAGGTTGCATTGCCTCTGATAAGATTTGGTGCATTCTTAAAAGGTCTTTGGGGCAAAGTAATTGATTTGGAAGATGTAAAGAGGCAACAACAAGAAATTGTCGAAACTCTTTGCCAATTTGAGATGACATTTCCACCGGCTTTCTTTGACATAATGGTTCACTTGACGGTTCACTTGTGCAAGGAAGTTGAATACGGTGGACCTGTGCACGTTCGATGTATGTTTCTGATTGAGCGTTATCTAGCTAAACTCAAATCTTATGTGCGCAACAGATCTAAACCGGAGGGTTCCATAGCCGAAGGTTACTTGGCAGAAGAATGCTTGACATTCTGCTCAAGATTCTTAAGTGGTGGTGATGCAGTACCTAAATTTGAAAGTTGTCCACAAAATATGGAATATGCTATTGGTACAAGAAGGAATAAATACGGAAAAGCTATTCATCTAAAAGAATCTGAGTGGATGGCATGTCATCGGTACATTCTATTCAATTGTGGTAACGAGGAAATAGATAATTTAAAAGAGCAAGTTTTTATGTTCTAATTTTATTCTAGCAAGTACTAAAGAATTAGAATATTTCTTTATTGATATTAATACCATCATAATTATTATAGGGAACATCGAGCTTTAATTGATGGTCATGTAATATTGAGAACATATAAAAGAGAGAGAGCACATACTGAAGAATTATGGAAATGGCTGAAGGATGAGGTTGGGAAAAAAAGAGGACATTTCGAAAGAGATAGAAGTGCTTACAATGGGCCCTAATCGGACAGCTAGGAAATTTAGTGGATATGTTATTAATGGATATAGATTCCATACAAAATATAGAGATGCTAAGTGTAAAACACATAATGGTGGTGTATTCTTGACTGCCTTGACTACTAGCTTTGCAAGTTCAAAAGATCAAAATCCATTGGTTAGTAATGTTAGTTACTACAGAGCAATTGAAGAAATACTAGAAATTGATTATTGGGGAGAAATTTCAGTGGTTTTATTTAAGTGTTGCTGGTACCAAGAAGACAAAGATTTGTATGGGATGGCTCGAGTTAATTTTAATAGATTGTGCCAGAAATCTGATCCGTATGTTATGGCTTCACAAGTACAACAAATATTTTATGTACAAGATCCAACTGATACGACACTTTATAATGTTGTCAAGAAATTGCCGAGGGACTGGTGTGAAGTCGAAAATGAAAATGGAAATGAAGATGATCCAAATTTACATGATATTCAATGTGGTAATGGAATAGGAAATCAAGTTAGTGATGTTAGGTGGTATAGAGATGACGTCCCGGCAACACAAATCCTCATTTCGCTAGCATAGAGTAAACTTCCTCTTGATTTCTATGTAGCAATATCAAGTGGCTTCTATTTATGTATTAGTTCTTAATTAAGGGACGACTTCTGTATCTGTTGATTTTCATAATTAATTTACTACTTTTTAATTACTTGACTGCTTGTAACTTATTCTGATTTTATGTGTTCCCTTGTTGTTTCTAGTGCTTTATATACCTGCATACACATATGTACTTAATATACCTGCCCACTTTATTATTTCATATCTTGCTTCCAATGTAAACTCACCATTCTGTATCCATTTTGTATAGGATGGGGGAACTCATGCAGCTCACATTTCATCACAAGGGTGCATTTCAGAAGGCACAATATGTTGGTGGAACCGATACTGTGATAAAGAGGGTTGATCCTGACTACTTCTCGTACACAGTGCTCATGGAGTTTGTGAAGGATGACCTTCAATAAACCGAAATAGGAGGAATTTATATGAGAAATGGTTAGAAGGGTGGGTGGAAGTTAGTGACGAATGATGCGGACCTCTCCGAATTAGTCAAAGGAGTTAACAGTGGTGGAAACTTGGATTTTTATATCGACAACGTTGTCGATACTGCAATTGAGCCACTGAAGCAAATGCAGCCGCATGTAATCATGCGGCCAAGGCAGAATCTGGTTACAGGTATATATAAATGGATACTTAATATCATTTACAGATTGTGATATTTTGATATAGCAAAAAAAAATTATTGTGATATTTTGATTATAACATTTAAAGATTATGATTATAATATCATTGTATTGTTGCAACTACAAAACCAGTGAAACGACAGTACGTGACGGCTCATCAACTACAAAAGAACCAAAAAGACAAGAAGTTAGCTGAAGTCAATAGTCCTCGGAAGTCAGCACGGCTGAATAGCAATGCAACTGTGAATCTAAAGTTAGGTGAGGTGAACAGTCCTCGGCAGTCGACACGGCTGAATAATCCAGAACCCAATGATGCAACCGTGAATCTAAAGTTAGCTAAGGTGAAAAGTACTCGGAAGTCGGCACGGCTAAATATTCCAAAACCCAGCAATGCAACCGAAAATCTAAAGCTAGCTGAGGTGAGGAGTCCTCGGATGTCGACACGGGTGAATAATCCAGAACCCAACAATGCAACCGTGAATCTAAAGTTAGCTGATCAGGTAAATCCTCAGAAGATGACACAGAAAAAACCAAAAATCAGCGATTCAACAGTGAATCTGAACTCATCAAGTGTTAAGAGGAAGCTAGAATCACGTTTACAAACATCGGAAGAAGAAGATATGGATGAAAATGGCATGCAGGTTTGAAGAATTCTTCTTATGATGATCTTATTGTAATTTGAATATTTTGCACCACTCTTGCAGCATACTTACTATGATGTTCCTGTTTATTATATACTTGTAGGATGTTCATCTACCACATCCACCACCTCCAAATGAGTATTCTACACCTCCACTATCTCTAAAAGATTATGAAGTACAGAGAGCTGCTAAGATGATGATGAACCTAAAAGATTATGAAGTACATAGAGCTGTTAATGTGATGAGGAACAATGAAGTTCTTGCTTCTCTAGGTGTGCCTAGAATTTCAGCTGAACTGAGAAATGCAAACAAAAAAAAGATAAAGGAAAATAAAAGATGCAAGAGGATATGGATAGTGATCAGGAATATAATCCGGACCATGAGGAGCATAGTGAAGATGATACTTCACAAAGTCCAAGAAAGGTGTGTGATTGCTACATATCTTATTTTTTCTGCTTATGAAGATAATAACTATAAAATCCAACCTTATTTCCTACTTATATATACAATTTAGAGAACTAAAAAAGTTGAGAAGCCCAAGCCTGTTAGTGGAACACAAACACGTTCAGCTAGTGGTATCGCAAAGGAAAAGGAAACGTTGAGAAGCACAAGACCAAGCCCAAGCCCAAGCCTGGTAGTAAGTTCAACTGAGAAGGATGTTGAAGGAAAAGGAACAATGGCTGATTATTTGGCTCTGCGGGAACGACAAAAGAGCAATGCTGCAAAAGATAGTGCAAGTGGTATGGAGAATAAGTATGTTGCGGAGAATGTCTTGCCAGACATTGAAAATGCAGGTACTGAATTGATGTGATAATAACATTTAATATTACAGTAAGATTAATATATAAGTACCGAATTTACATTATGATTTATGTTATTATTTGACAGGACTTTTCATTTTAATTAAAGGTGAAGTTCCTAAAAGACTCAGAGGTCACACAAAGATGTTTAATGTTCATACAAGGGCGAATGACAAAAGAGTTGTAATTATGATGAACCAGTGGTTCCAACCTATTTCAGATGACGACAAAGTAATATCTGAACTTAATAACTTTTTAGGAACATTGAAAAGATCTGTGACACTTACTTATAAATCTTGGTCGGATGTTCCTGAAAAGTTGAAGAAATCTCTATGGGATTATGTTAAGGTAATCTAATATTAACTATAATGTTGCTGAATTTTACTTAATAAGTAATATTGATCTATTAACTATAATGTAGCTGAATTTTGATTTATTTATTCTTTTTATTTTTGATTTATATTTAAGCAATGGTATATTATTCCGGATGAATGTGAAAACTGGGTGTTGAAGTCTATTCGTGACTGTTGGAGGGGGTACAAGAGTGCATAAAAACAGCTCATTGTAAAGCTTATAAGACTGATGAGGAGAGGCTAGATAACAAGTCAGACAACATCCCAGTGGAGGATTTTAAAGTTCTCTTGAGGTATTGGGCAGATGATGAGATTCAGGTATACGTACATATTATTTATTTCGCAAGATAAACGAGTACTTTTTTTTGTGAGATAAACGAGTACTTTGTTTTTTGTGTATTTTTTAGCAAAAAACCCTGAAAAATTCTGATAGTCGTAAGTCGTATCAAGACACATACACCGCGGGTCCAAAGTCGTTTTCTCAGCTTCGTCATTAGATGGTATGTGATACTTTACATTTTTGACTGAAGAGAGTGTATGCTAAACTATCTATTGAACTTGTATCAGGAGACACCATCCGATGCAGCACTTTTTCTTAAAAGTTGTAAGAGAACAGATGGACGTGAGTACGTGTCTAATCCTCAAGTAATGAATTACAAACTTGTAAGTAATAATTCTGTTTCGTAATAATTTTGTTCTGTTTTGCACATGCTGCACATTGTTCATTTCTTGCTCATGTGCATGTATGCTCATGTCCTTGAAACTGTCCTTGAAACACTTATTGAACCTGAGTTTCGCAAACGTACTAATGGCATAGATGTTTGCTTTGGAAATTGTAATTGAGTATATTGTGAGATTAAGATTTTTGATCTTTCAGTCATTTTTTTCCTTTTCTAGTCGAATGAAGAGGACTTGGTTTTGCGTTTGGCTAGAAATGACACAAAAACTGGAAACAAAGAAATGAATTTGGTTAAAGGGATTACTGACTTGGTTTATATAAAAATATATGTCTATAGTAATACACATATGTGCATAAATAAAATGAATGGCCGTTTGAAGCCTCAGAATCCAGATGACGAAGCCGTAGCTGGCTGTCGACGGAATTGTTTTCCTGTTTTTTACTAGTATATATGTTACAAATTGTTTTCTAATTACATGAACATAAACAAATTGTTTTCCAAAATGTGGCTTTCTCTGCATTTGCTGTGCACAATACATATGTAAGAATTTGCTGCATTCTCTGCATTTACTGTAGGGTAATTTTGATGTGGCTTTATTTTGTAGGACTTAGTTCAAAAGGTAATGGCCGGTGGAGAAGGAGGAAATACTGTTGAAATAGTAATTTCGAATGGAAAATCACAGGGTCGTCCTTTGCTTATAGGGAGACGTGCAAAGTGTGCAAAACAATCAACCGAGGCTCTAACAAATGCTTACGTACATGACTTAAGGCAAAGGCTTGTCGAAGACATGGAAGCACAGCTAGAATCCAAGGTAAATCAGTAGGTACAAGAGAATTTGGCTAGGGTGCTTAAGAAATTAGGTGATGCCAACCAGGAGATGAACATCAATGTAGAGGATCTAACTTCCACAATCATGTCCAATGAGACTGATAATCTGGCTGGAGGCACCAGCTCTTAAGTCTCATTTATGAATTGTTATGTGTACCGGATATTTTGGGGTAGCTTTGTAGTATTTTGGGGTAACTGGATATTTTGGGGTAACTGACATGAATTGTGATGTGTACTGCTGTATGAATTGTTATCTGTACTGTGCATTATGCTGTGTATCATGCAAGTGTTTTATGTGATATTGTACTGTGTATTATGCAAGTGTTCTATGTGATATTGTACTGTTCTATGTGCTCTTAGTGTCTCTTTAGTATAGTGTTGCAGTAGCTTCAGTATAGTGTTGCAGTAGCTTCAGAATAGTGTTGTAGTAGCTTCAGAATAGTGTTGCAGTAGCTTCATAATAGTGTTGCCACCGAGTTATAAATGTTGCTTAAAATAATATTGCAATAGTCATTCAAGGTGTTGCCATAGGGATGGACCCAGTTGGGTCATGGGCCCCACATTGTGGGCCCACAAGATGTGGGCCCCACAACTTCAGAAAGTTATTATCTGTAGCAACATTTTTGGAATGTTGCTACAGATACCTATGGGTGTTGCCATTGACCCAAATAGGGTTCTATTGCAACAATATTACTTATGTTGCCTTAAATAGTCAAAATGTTGCCTTTGCGGTCTAAGGCAACGACAAAAATTGCATCACCCTAAAAGTGTTGCCATAGACCTATGGCAACATTTTTCGGGCCTGAGCCAACATTTTTTTTGTGTTACAGAAGGCCATTTATGGCGTAATGTTATATTCATTCCGCCTGGCGTTCTATATGTAATACCCCTATTCTGAACACAATGGAACAAGTCTCGACGCCTACTTTGATCATGCATAGAAGATAATTTTCAAATCCAATCATATTATATAATTTCTATAATTAAGTTATACACGTTTCAAACTCATACGACTACACGTTACTCCAAATCGCCACGAAATTCGATGGCATACTAAAATTCACTATTATAGATCCAACGATACAAGTTTCATCAAAATCCGAGATAGCTCCTTCGAATGCTATTTTCACACGTGAACTAAAACGAATTATTTTTAAAACTAGTTTAATCACTTTTAATTCAAATTCAAAGGTTTAATATCTTCATGCTTATTTAATAGCATTTAAATCAACCTTCGAAATCATTTTTCAATCAAATCAAATTCAGGATTTAATTATTTGAAACAATTCTAAATATTCACTTAAACAATTCTATTATCAAATAGATCACTTAATTTGAAATATAAGTTTTTTAATTAATAAAATTAACTTTTTAACGTTTAAAATCAATTAAATATTCCAAATTCAAATGGTTGAAATCCTTGGTCGTTGCACTCGTCGCCTCTCTCCACCTATATCTTCACCTCCATCAAACCCTAGGTACACATTCCACTGTCGAATAACCTAAATTGATGTCGCACGTCACCAAACCATATAGATTGGAAGATCTCACTAATTCAAACGAATAAAAATTAATAATTTTTCATTGAGTAGATTACTTGACTTGAATTTTCGAATAAGTGGGTTTATTTTTTCTTTACTATAAATGAAAAGTAGAAATAAGGGAAAGTAAGTTATTTTATTTTGGAATTTCCGACATCTTATTACATAGAACATCGTTTGCATACAAACTACAAATGAAAAAATTAAAATACAATCATGCACATAGATACGACATGATCACAAAACAATAATAAAATATACTAGTTATCTTATTGTATGAAATTTCATAATGCCAAAGTTTGCATAAAATACGTCAAACGATAGCTTTAATTTTACCAAATCCAAAATCATGAAAATATCCAATAAATTAAATTAAAAACGCGTTAATAAAAAATTGAGTCATTTATTAACAATTGATTTCCTTAGTATTTATCAAATTTGAATATTGAAATAAATTAAATATTCCCATTCAAAATGGTAAAAATTCTGGGTTGTTGCACAACTTGTAAAAAGAATCAATATACATTTCAAATAATAATTGTGATTAATAAATTTATTTTTAATAATAAGACACTTTGTTTAAATAGAACACTATTCTAATGTCTTAAAGACTCAAACCCATGACCTTTAAAACATTTTTATAAATCGTCATACCTCTAGCGACTTGAGCTAAAGGTCCTTGACTAATTAGTGAACTATGATCAATAACACTTAATATGAATTTAACTAATAAAGAATCAACAATAATTAATTCTTTTTATTGATATTACATTTACTGGATAAAATCAATTACTTATTAATTCCTTTTAATGCCACTCAATTAGAGAATTAGTTGGTAATCAATTAATTAATCTTAATTAATTACTTTTAACAACAATATTTCGAAAGCGCTTTAAGTTCAAACTCTATAAGAGAACATGCAATGTGATTGTTTTATAACTTTAACAAATGCTTTTTATTTATTGACGAAAATAAATTAGAAATACACCATCCGTTTTACAGATATATTTTTTTCCTTTCACACTTTTGGCAAAAGCATAAATAAATGAGAAAAAATATTTATAGGTAGCCTTCTCCAATAAACGAACAAAATTTCATTCCTTTAAGACTTTTTGCAACGCTATATTTTACGTGCTTTTGAACGGCTGAAAGTATCATATATTTGATGTATAAGAAACATGTGGGTAATCATTATCTTACATGCATATATAATATATGAATTGGGTTAAAATTAAATTGGATTGACGCGAGCATTAGTACCAATGTTGAGTTAGTGCTACTAACAAAAATCCTGCCAAGTGAGAGTCAAATTGAAATGAGAATTATGTTTAAATGTAGAGTTTGGTATTAAGTGATGGTAGTTTGTTGCAGGAGAGGTTTACAAATATTTCCATTTAGCTAATTATTTGAAACATTTTACACAAAAAAATGGAGATTAGCAATAGACATAAGTGATATTCAAGTTTTAACTAAGGAAATCAATATAATTTAGCTTTGAGTAATCCATAATTCTACAGATTTTGGTTCATGGTAAAATGAAATTAACTTTGGGTACTTCTTGAATTTTATAAATCATTATTTACCATATAAAATTCCTACATCAAGGATTTTTTCACCTCTGGTGCATATGTAGGTGCTTATTTAAATACAAATGATTATTTATTTTAATTGCTTTTCTTCATTGATTATGTTGCTTTACACCATATGATTCGAATTTTGCTTTCAATGAAATGTTATGTAAAATATATATTTTGTATCCACGAGTATTTTGCTTAATAGTGATATTAATTAACATCGAATTATTCTTATTATCATATATATTATTTTACTTATTATATTTGCATGAATATTTGAAGTAGAAACATGTAGGTGTCATGTCATATATTTGTATTATATATAAAACGGTCCAAATCTAACAAAGTATTTTCTCTATTTTAATTATTATGCATAGTGTTAAAAAGTGTAATGATGCAAATGTTGGAATGTGATTTCTTTGAACCCAATTTTAGCATTATTTCACCTTAAATACAATTTCTCTATTTCAGGCTTAGAGTATTATTATCAAACCAAATTGTATATATGTTTAAATTTATATATTAAATATAGGATAAAATTATGTTGACTTATATCACTTACATTTGAAAATCATTAACATGCATGCTTAGTAATGTAATATTTATCACCAAGTTAAGGACAACCGTTTGTTGATATTATCATTCGTTGTAAAAATCATTATCCTCTAAAATTTTGATTTTTCTTTTATATGTTTTGAGATTAGTTAAGAAAATTTATAAAAACATGTTTATAAGAAGTGTTCAAGAAAAATATACTCAAAAGAAATATAATCCATAAACATGTATTTTCAACTTTATATAACTTTAAATTCCAAGAAATGCACAGTCAAAAATATATTGTAAAACCCATATGCACAGCAGGGTTTGCACTTATAACTGTTATACATCTTTCTCTCTGATTTTAAGCCTCAAATAAATAAATAAAATTAGATATAAACATTATTACAATATTGTATTAATTTATAAGATTTATAAATTAATTTTATCCTTACAATAACTAACAACATGATTGTATTGACTCTCTGGTGTGAGCTCGATCCACAATCAATATTTATACTATTTAAGTATCAAAGTTCATACAAATTAGCTGAAGTACAACATAGGCCAAGTTAGGAGAAATTAAATTTCTGATCTAATATAAGCTTACCTAGTAAGGACAGTTTGCACGCGTCATGATCACTGTACCACTTATATATATATATATATATATACATATAAAGTTTGGACTGAGCATAAAATCTATTACTATCTTTATTAATTGTGTAAGTCAATTCCGAAGTCTTTTGTTCAATCCAATAATGTATATTGATTAACCATTTTCCTTTAGCCAAAGACTTTGACTTTAATTTGACTTACCAGTTAAGGTGATACCGACCTTCTATAACGAAGGAAACGAATCCTCTGCTGAATAGTGCCACTTCAAATGTTACAACATGTACCAAACTACCATAACATAGTTGATATGCCAATTGGTTTCACATAATCAAAGTACAATTTACGCACTCAAGTTCGACGATGCTCTTATGTTAGAAGACTATTGTACTTCATTACTCCAAGATCCATTAGTTTGACTAAGTTATATATACCCTATAGAAGACTCTCATTGAGTTGTTCTATGATTTTTCCAAACAATAACAAGTATGTAACGACTCAATGTCCTTGATAGTCATGAATTAATCACTATCCATTATGGAGAGTGTTACACACATTAGTCTCGACAGAAGTATCAATATCCTTTTCTCAATATTTCTTAACCATGAACATTTTAGGAGTTTGGTGTTTTTTAATATTGGTTAAATATTCATAGTTATAAACATTTCATAACTGCAATCAATAAACACTAGGATTTTTTATATTATATGTTTAATATATATTTGTTAATATTACACAATATAACAAACTCATAAAATAGAAAATAAAATTTAAAACATGTTTATTTCAAATAAGATCATTTATGGAATTAGTATAATATACAAAGATGACATAATATCCCCTAGTGCATATCCTTAATTTTATCATTACGTAGGCTAAGGTGCAACCCACAGGGGTGTAAAGGAGGCTAAAGGTTTAAAGAAAGCTACAGAGGATGTTGAAGGGTCAATGCAAGTGTTGGCTAAGGCAGTTGATGAATGTGAATGGGTGGTGGTGGACGTTACTTGTGCTTTCCTCTACCAAATATATGCCTAGGTCAAGAATTATTTTTGAAGAGCCCAAAGGACTAGGAGGAGGAAAAAGTTGACATCTCCGTTTTAGAGGACTCCGTTGCTGCTGAGGCTGTAAGGGTTCATTGTCATGTAGAGTGGACTAGCGAGAGGAGAAAATAAGAAGCAACACCACCTACCTATGTTGTAGTAACTAAAGTTTATGATAAGGAGGTGCAAGATGTAAACAACTTTGCCCAAGTCTTCAACTCTATCTTGAATGCCTCTATGAATCCTAATGTAATCCTCTATACTTTGCTTAGCTCAATATTTTATTTCTTAAGTAAAAGAGTTAGGATAGAGTAGTTTTTTATTTATTTTTTGCATTTTGACTTTA
Source organism: Allium cepa (assembly GCA_030765085.1). Lineage (NCBI taxonomy): Eukaryota > Viridiplantae > Streptophyta > Magnoliopsida > Asparagales > Amaryllidaceae > Allium > Allium cepa. The sequence goes on along the minus strand of CM060943.1, from coordinate 862,794,267 downwards.
AAGATGTAATTAGTGAAACTTGTGTAACAAATATGTGTTTGGGTTTCTAATTAGTTTTATTTCATCTTTGATTTAATTTTATCCATTTTAGTTTGACTTCTTATTAGCATTACTTTAATTAATTTTAGGAAGTTTATAGTTGTTCATCTATTTCTCTTTGCTTATTAATAAAGTAGAAAACTGATACTTCCTTTTAGGTAAAATGTATAAATACTCGCGAATTTCCTTATTGAAGTTGTGCAAGGAGGGCATGTTTACACAATACCTTCAAGAGTGTATTAACAGTTCGAAACAATAAGTAACCACGGGGATTGTATAGAATACCACCCTCATATGTAAGGTTGAAAAATTACTTTAAAATGTAGTCACACGACTAAGATGGTAATTTCAAGGACTTCTGATTAAATTTTTCAAGCTGCACAGGAGAAAAAAGTCTAGAGTGCTTTTTTATGCATGTCTAGCATCTTTCACGAGGGAAGGATTTGTCCCCTAGGATCATCCTCATTTAGAATGGTTTGAAAATAGATTTAACCGTAGGTGGGAGCATTGCTAGTGGCCAGTTCTTATTTTTACTCTAATTTCAGGTACTATAACTTTTGTAACTTATTTAATGAATAAATAAAAATTGCATTTTTAATCTACCTAGTTCATGTTCTAATTAATTATTTTCCTTTCGTGTATTTTTATTATAAGCTGGGTCGACCTCCCCTGTTGAATATAATTAGGGCTACTATGAGGTTATTCATGCAGTCGGTGGCTCTTTAGTTGCTCCTTCATCTTCCGCCTCTGCTTCTACAAAGGGACGAACTCTCTCCCGGACGATTATCTCATATGAGAATATAATTAAAGAATTAAAAGAGTAAGTTAATGAGATGGAGAAAGAAAATAAGTTGATAGTTAGTGCAACTCGAATTAAGGTATTTATAGTGTTTAAAGACATGGCTAAGAATTGGAAGCACATTGACAGAATTCAACGCAGCCCACATGAATTCATTAAAAAAATTTGATCCAAACTAAAGGAATCAAAGAAGCATGTAGATGAATTTGTGACTAGAGCAGCTAATTTTGAAGATTTATATGCAACTTCTTATGAGGATGATTTGAAGGAGCAGCGAGTTGCTATTGATGCTTATCTTTAGAGTTGGCAAAGAGATTCTAATATTTATAAAAACTTCTCCTGGTTAAGAGTATGAAAGAAGAAGCTATAATATTTAAAAAGGGCTACCGAAGGCATTGGAGTAGCCAGTGAAAGAATCGAAATGGCGTCTACATGCATCGATGAGGTTTCAAAGGCATTAGAATGGCTTCCGCGAGCATTGATGAGGTTTCAAAGGCATAATAATGGCTTCTACAAGCATTGATGAGGTTTTTAAGGCATTACAATGGCTTCCACAAGAATTGATGAGGTTCTGCATGTGTTAATATGGTTCTGTATGCATAACCGAAGCTTTCATAAGAGTAAAAGGGGCTTCCAAAAGTGTCTAAGTGGCACCTTTAAAAACATCAAGAAGAAGTGAGGCCTTCGACCGGATTGAAAAGGCCTCCTAAGCATTAAGAAGATACTTTCGACATGATCAAAGGAGCTTTTGCAAATATCAAAGTGGATGTTTTGCATAGATCAAATGGAATACTTCCACCAACATTGTTACCTTCTGCAAAGGTTGATGCCCCATCTTCTAAAGGGGCTGAAAGGTCACCTTCCGCAATCACTAAGATACTAAGAAAAACAATCATATCGTAAGGTAAGTATCACCCATTCCATATCAATTGAATCCTTCCGTAACCTACTAAGTGGGTGCTTTGGAAGTAGTTAACCCTTCCGTGGGGGTTCATTTACCACTCCATCCTCAACGAATGCTTCTGCAGTCATTAGAATAAAAGCATTCGAAAGCACCATCACCTTTTATAAGTACCGCTTCTTTACCTTTCGATGGAGTCAAAATTTTCCAGATGTTATGCGAAAGCAATAACAGGGAGGCATTATGGAGTCAACTACTGTGGAAGGTTATAAAGGCATCTTTTCGACTAAGTCGAAATGACCGATGCGAAAGGATGTAGTCTGCACCTATAAATAAAACCATTGGGGTGCTGTTTGGAGGATCAGATTTCATTCTTTCCACTCTTATGCTATTTGCAACTTGTAAACCCTAATTTCTGAATCACATTGGGGATTTCACTTTATTGTAACACTTAATCCTTTGTATTCATAAACGTCATCAATAAACTGAATACATAGCATCAATAGCAGCTTCTATCCCAATTAAGTGTCGTGTATTGCAACACTGAATAAATTTATTCAGCTACCCCTTTTGAACCTTTCGAGGTTATTGGTCACCTTTCGATACCATTATAACTAACCTTAATCTAGCCAACTTCAACCGTTTCGAAACCCCTTTCGAGGGTCCTTATCAAGTAATTTTTGTTGATAGGTTTTATTGCTAACAGCCTCTAAGATGAAGAGTCTTTTCTCCCTTTAGTGTCTAATAATTCTTTAAACCAAAAGTAGTTCTTGCATTGCTAAACGATATGAATTCAGACGGCTAAAAATGAAAGAATGATTTGGTGCATTACCGTAAGTCCAAATTAATGAAATAAAGGCTTCATATGAAGCAAGACTGACAAATCTTCATACGGATAAAGTGTAGACACTTAAGATCGTAGTTGAAATGTTTGGTTCCTTCCAAGGGAAATTTAACAAGATGAAGGTGCAACTTCTCTTCTGATAGATTTAAGGGCATGCCCTTGGAACAATTATATTATTGATACATATATCTAGCTCGATAACCAATCTTGAGAAATATATTACTCATAACTGCTGGAGGCACTAAGGTGTTACATACTGGTAGTTATTGGATAACTATAGAATGAATCATTAGATAGCTTTCTATGGGCTAAAATAATTAAAGTCAAATGGAAAATATCGATGTAATAATATTACACAATTCCCTCGACTTGAAAGTAATATCAAGCATCAATGTTGACACTTCGCTTTGATTTTAGTTAAACCGTAGCATGGCGTCCATCGTGTGACTATAGTTAGGTCAAGTGGAAGCATTGGAAGTAAGACACTATTCAAGAGAGAAATCGTCTCCTTGGTTTTATAAGGTTAGTATTACGTTTAGCTAAATTCGGCTCAAATTTAATGTCTCTAGCCAGAGCATTTGGATTAATGATAATTGTTATTATTAAACTAATAACTTTGTGTTTGGATTATAAAGTTGAATATGGACGTTATTGGAATTTTGACCGTTACCAAATTCCATAAGTCCTAATGTGATATAGTCTTGACGAGAAGAACTGATGTGAATAATTTCACTACCGGATAACGCTTAAATAAGTAAGCTTAGATTTTACGAAAGCCATATAAGTGATAAATTTGGCTACAATGTCACATCATTTTCTAAGTGTTGTGTAAGCATTAATATTCTAACTATTCTATATTAATTGTAGATCAAATTTATACCGAAGAGTCACACGATTGAAATGTTGAATACTCCCATTACCACCTAATTTAATTAACTATAATTGTTACAAATTAGTTAAATTAATTAAAATTTATGAAATACTAATCGTAAAATTTTATTTAATTCTTATCGACTAATATTAAGTAGTGTATATATAATAATTATAAAAACACATATCGATATATGATATCAATGTGTATTTAAATTAGATTTAGATGCATTTTTTTATTGGTTGGGCAGGTAGTGGTTTTGATGCCTGAAATGAGTTCTATGATGGTTGGCAAAATCAGTGATAAGTGAGGTGGATTTTGATCGAAAAGGAGTTGATTTGATAAGAGCGAAAAGTGCATCTAAATCATCTTTCTACTCCTTGAGGTCTTGCACATTTATTAATCTTTAACCCTCACTTTAGTGCTCTACTCTTTTGCTCTTCTTAGACCAATAAGACCAGCCATAGTTATGCCTCCCTCTGATGTTTTCAAGCCTTTAAATCTCAAGTTAAATTCAATTCAATGATAGATGGTAGCTCGCATCAAGCTATGAAAAAAATTGTAAAACACACTAAACATTATTTATGAAATAATAATTATTTCCAAAACTGATTGAAACATAGACATTCAATATGAATAAATAAAACTATAATAGTAGTATTTTTGATGCATTGGAAAATACAGAAGTGTCTAAATTTATTTATAATTATTTTGGAATTATGGACAAAACCACATTTAGAGAAATAATTTTTTCACTATACGATTATGAATGATATAGCACTAGTGTGTTATATCCCAAACAATTAACGGCAAATCTCATATTCAGTGGGAGTGACATAATAGTTGATAAACTCTTTGGATTGTTATATATATAGTGTGTGTGTGTGTCTATGTATGTATGAATGTATGAATGTATGTATGCAATCCTAAGTCTAATAATGCAAAAATGTTTCCACATGCTTTGTTGAATTCACCTATTAATTTTCACAAACATGAACATGTGCGTTTTATGCACATATAACATGCTATGATAAGCTCATTGAATATAAAACGAAAGTATATAAAATAATATGCAAAAGAAAAATTGATTCAATTTGATTGAATATGTGAGTAAATTGAAAAGAGTTTCGAATATACTAAAAAGATTAATATAAACTCAATCTCAAAAGTCACTCCTCCCTATGATACATAACAATGTATTGATAAGGAGTAATCAACCTTTATTGAACTGTATGTTTAATGGTGAGTTAATTTTAGTTAACTTCTGTCTACATGTTCATGTACAAAATTGTAGTGCACTAAGCTAAAATTAACATCATTAAAGGTTAGTTTACAAAACCATAAAAGATAAGGGTTTATAAAAAAAACCCAAAATATTCTTGGCTAAAAATTTAACAGGGTGTGCAAAAGACTACATGTAATGGTTGTACGTGAGGGATCTTGTATGGATCACCTAGGAATGATCATCATGAATGAATAACTTATGTTTTGTACATGAGTATCATAAACTAAAACAAATCTAGTTTTATATATCCAAGGTAATTCATAAAGTGTTTATGAATACCTATTCAATTGCACCGAGAAACAACCGTTGTTTCAAGAAATACCAACTTCGAAGTAAAGGAATTTCTTTTAGAAATTATTTGTAGTAAAATGGATTTCAATACGATCTAGAGATGAACCTGACTAAGTGAAATGAAATGAAATTAACCAAATTGAAATGAATACAACGCAACAGTGTCTAATAAATTACATATTGATGAGAAACTATGAGTTTCTTATTAATATCGAGAATAGGTAATCCTCAGCTGTTTATTAAACTATTAAGAGTATTGACTCTACATATGATATGATACATAAATATGAAAGGATTCAAGTGCATTATAAAAATATAATTGCGGTAGTTGTATCTAAAGGGATATGATCCATCGACCGCAAATGAGCCTTCAAGAGAACGGCTAATGCAGTTGAAACATAATGAGCGACATAGGTAAGAATAACATCGTAAATTTCAATTGTCAACATTAGCGTAATCGTTCCATTATTCAATGTGCTCAAGTTAATTCGGACTTACACACAAAATTATCGCTTTGTATGACTTTATTTTTTGGTACATGTGTGTTGAAATGGAAAATTATAAATAATTATTCAAAATATACTGTTTGCATGTAACATCCAATGTGTTTCGAAGTTAATGGAATTGATATCGCCCTATCATTGGTGGAATCCATTTTCCACTACGTGCCTGTACGGACTTAGTTGCATACTAAATATGTTGGAATGTAATTAATGTAACCATTTTGGCTATGTTAAATATTTATTTTAAACTCTAGACATTATTACAATGTCACTGCATCTTCTAATAAAACGGTTTGGTTATCGTAAGGTAAAAATACGTCCGTCGTTATATGCGGCATGGTCTTATGAGATACCTTTATTTTTGAAAGGTTTTATAACATTAAAAAAATCCATATGATTTGTATTTTCTCACGTTGGTTTACCAAATAGATCCAGACTTTATTTTCATATAATGCTCAGGTCAGCCCGAGTATGTTTCAGATTTAGTGAGGATGCTTTGGAGCTTTAGGAGACGAGCTAGATGCCTCCAAGACTTATTCTTGTATCTTTATGTTCCACTGCATTTCTTGTTTTGTATTATCAGCATTTGTGAAGATAGGTTGTTACAACTGTTTAGGCTGATGATAGATTAGTTACTTTGGTTAATGTATGTATTGTATAGTTTTCTTTTGTAAAGCTTATATGTTATTATATATTACTCATCACAGTGTGAAATTATGTTCTATCTTTTCTTTTCTTTCACCCTAACAATCTAACTTTTTGGTACTCAGTACTTGGCACGTGAATACCATGAATGTATTGGTGTCGACTTTTAAGGGTTGAAAAGCTGGATGTTATACTCTCGGGTCTTCCAAAAGGGCAAAGTCAACTTTTACCTCCTCGTCCTCTTGTCCCTTGAAAAATTGTCTCTTAACCTTGGCATACATTTGGTAGAGGACAACGCAAGTAACGTCCTCCATAAGCCTTTGGCCTTCGTTATTCGCCTTAGCCAACGCTTGCCTTAGCACTTCGGCGTCACTCGCGGCTTTCTTTAAATCTTCAGCCTCCATCACAGCTTTATGGGCTGCATCCTCAGCATGCGTGGTGAAAGAAGTAAGGGTATGCACTGGGGTATATTATGTATTCTTGGTATGTAATACTAATTTTATAAATGATATTATTTGTAATAAAACATGTTTTGGGTTTTATTTTCTATTTTATGTATTTGTTATATTGTGATATAAGTAACAAATAAATGTTAAACTTATAAATATAAAAAATCCTTATGTGTTTGGGAGGCACATACTTCCTTAGAGTTTACAAGCGAAGCTTGGTTCTCTAGGTAATTCAAAAAAAAAAAACATTCTCCATACGATGTAGGGTGATTCACTCATGACCATTGAGGGCATCAAGATTTTACGTACTTTTAGTTGTTTGGATTGATCATCGAATGACTCAATAGGAGTCTTCTATATGTTATATATAACTTAATCGAAATAGTGGATCTTCGAGTAATGACATACAAAAGTTTTTTGACTTGAGAGTATCATCAAACTTGAGTGTGTTAATTGTACTTTGATGATGGAAAACCACATAGCATAACGACTGTGTTATAGCCATAGTTGGGTACATGTTGCAACACTTAAAGTGACACACTATCTAAGAGAGGATTCGTCCCCTTCTTTATAGAAGGTCGATATCACCGTAATTGGTAAGTCAAATTAAAGTTAATTTTTTGACTAGGGCAAAACGGTTAATTGATAAATGTTATCGAATTAAACAAAAGACTTCAGAATTGACATACATAATTAATAAGGATATCAATAGAGTTTTGACCTTAGAACAAATTTTAGGTATCTAAATGACATAGCGATCACGAAAAGAATGTGTGTTGTTTTTACTAGGTAAGCTTATATTGGATTACAAATACGACTTCTCCTAGCTGACCCTATGTTGCACTTCAGCAAATTTGGTACAAACATCAATATTTAAATAGTTTAAATATTAATTGTGGATAGAGTTCACACCACAAAGTAAATATAACCGTATTGTCAATTATTTCTAAATTCGACCAAGCATAAAATTAATATATAAATATTGTAAAGTAATAATAAATTGATACAAATGTCGTAGTAATATTTATGTCTAATTTTAGTTATTTATTTTAGGCTTAAAATTGGATAGAACAATGTATAAAAGCTATACGATAGTTTAATCAATTTTGTAGTCGAAAAATAATTAATTAAGTGATGATTCAAAGCGAAGAGCAAGAGGCAGGAAACTTCATTGTCATGGCCTAGGAAAACCATAAATTGGGAGTTAGGGTGTAAAGAAGACAAAACTGGGTCTTTAAATTTAGAGATAAAAGGAGATAAAAGAGTGCAGATTGATGACTATAAATAGATGCAATCCACTTGGTTCTATATACATTTTTCTACCCCCTTTATCTTCGGATAATAATTGAAACCCCCTATGTTGCCTTCTCCTTAACTTATACATCAACAAGAAATGAGGATACTACAACGCCCCATGAGGAAGAACTGCTTGCTGTGGCATTAACTCTCGGCTTGATCTACTTCCATAAAAGGTTACTCTCTGGACTAATTTGTATTTGATATAATAATATGTGTTATATGCTCACAAAAATGTTTATCATCGCCACTGCACTTAAATATATTTCGGCCATATTTAAAAAAAATAAAAAGATAAAAATTTATTTAACTATATGTACATATTAAAATATACATATATATAATTAAAAACATATAAATATTTAAATATTGATCTATGAATTATGTATCTATTTATGTATGTGTTTGTAGTCATATTTATTTTCGATAATCATAAGAAAAAACTAATTTTTATAATTTATACGTTTGTGCATGTGTGTGTATACACACATATAGTTAAAATAAAATTATTCTATGTTACATATATATAATTATTATTAAACTTATTTGCTAATGCAAATAAAAATATACGTTATACATACACCCATATCTTTATATTCAAATATATTATTAACTAATTTTTGGTAGTTAATTAAAAATTTTCAAATCAAATGAATTTAAAATTATGTATATATACATTATTTAATTATTTTACCAAGTCAATTATTTGAACTTGAAATTTTTGACTTATTCAAAATCTCATTTTTCCTTTTCGATTGAAAATTATTTTATTAATATTTTGTCAATTGAGCTGTATTATTTAAAAAAATTCATTATTAGTTTGAATAAGTTTATATTTTAAACTTTGAATTTTTTTATTTATTTCTAATCATGACAGAAAAATAATTTTGAATATGTGTGTATATATATATATAATCATTTATAATATTTACTCAATAATTTTGCAGCAAACAAAATTATATTTAATGTGTATATATATATGTATAATTTATACATGTATTTTTCATTGTGGATTTAAATATATATATATATATATATTTCTTATGTATATTGAAAAAATCATTTGTCGAAATAATGTTTTTCATATCTTACTCGTACATACATACATATGTATATGTATATGTTTAATTATTTTATATTATATATGTCTTATTATTTTATATTGTACGGTACGTTCGATTACATATACATATATATACATACATATACATATACATATATATATATATATATATATATATATGGTGACTATCTGAGATTATGGATATCATGACATATTAACTAATTAATTAATTAATCAACTAATTGTAAATTAATAATAAACAAATTATTTAAATATTAATAATAAATAAATATCTTTATTGATAGTTGACTTGGAAGCACAAACTTTTGGTTCGATCGAGCACTTCCAAAATTACCCTTTTGTACGAGACATGAAAAAATTATAGTTTAATGTATATTTAATTTAAACAAATGAATATATCTTGATTTATTGTATATCATATCTGGAGATTTATGAATTTCAAGGTTATGCATTAAACTATGAATAATGATACAAATATCAAAATAGAAATGGTCTCACAATATTGTAGACGATTTTAATTAGTAGATTCTAAATAATTAATTTGAACAACTAAATATATCTTGATTTATTGTATACCATATCTAGAGATTTATGAATTTTGGCTTGAAAACGCAAACTTTTGGTCCGAACACGAACTTTCAAAATAGCCCTTTATATGGGACGTGGAAAAAATATGTGTTAATGTAAAATTAATTTAAATAAGTGAATATATCCTGATTTATTGTATACTTTATCTGAAGATTTATGAATTTCAAGGTTATGCATTAAACTGTGAATAAACGATAAAAATATCTAAACGAGACAATGTGGGAAACTATTAAATTAATTGATTCTAATTAATTTAAATAAATGAATATACCTTGATTTATCGTATACCGCATCTAGAAATTTATAAATTTTGGCTTGGAAGTGCTAACTTTTAGTTTGATCATGAACTTCCAAAATTGCCCTTTATATGTGACATGGAAAAAATATATGTTAATGTATAATTAATTTAAACAAATGAATACGTCTTAATTTATTTATATCATATCTGGAGATTTATGGATTTCAAGTAATGCAATAAATTGTGAATAAATGATATAAATATCAAAACGGAATGGTTTTTCAATGTTGGAAACGATTTAATCAGTTGACTCTAATTAATTAATTTAAACAAATGAATATACCTTTATTTATTGTATACCATATCAGGAGGTTTATGAATTTCAAGGTTACACGTTAAACATGAGTAAATGACACAAATATCAAAACGTATATGTATGAGAAACTTATTGAGTGTAAAAATAAATTTAAGGGAAGAGGAATAAAATGCTGGAAAGTTGAATTAATAAGCATTAATTTACATTAATTCAATAATGTCGTTATTATATCAATTACTACACCATCAAGCAAGTGGCTGATATAACTTTAGAAAATTATGAGAATAAACGCACAGCAAAATTAAGACCAACAACCATGTAAAGTTATACAATTATGTTTACAAACTGAAAAAAAATATAAACATGTTATATGTGTAACAGTGATATTGCTCTATTAACATTTTAATAACAAAACTATTGGAGTATTTATGACCATTAGAAATATCCATAACCCCTAACCAGTCCAACATAGAAATGTTCACACTTCATAATACAAATATAGCATTCTAGAAATATCTATCAATTCCTATAAATGCCACTGATCATATCGATCCATATTCACATCTCTTTTCATCCCTATTCCTTTTCCACTTCTCTCTTTTCATCTCCATTCAGATCTCTCACAACCACTTTTTCCTTTTGGACATGCTTTATTGAGTTTCTCACCATCGTTAATCTTTGATATCACAATTTCAGGTTAGTATAATTATACCACTGAAACTGTGCTTTACACTATAGCTTATCTTGCAGTTTTATATTTCAAACTTATTCTACAGAAAAAAAATCATTTGTGTGACTTCAACATCCATACTTCAGCTTTATATTAAAAGGGTAATTTGCGCTTTTTAGGATTTGTTTGTATTGTTCACTTAAGTGGATTTCTCTGTGTCTCAAAATAATAACATGATTACATGTTAATTATGGACAAAAAGTCAACCGATAGAGAAATTGTATTCTTTTTTCATGTTATTTTTTATTTTTAAATATATTTCAATCTTGTTCTACAAAAAAACATTTATGCGACTGTAACTTCTACACTTTTGTTTTATATTAAAAAAGTAATTTTCATTTTTAGAATTTATTTGTATTGTTTATTTAAGGGTATTGCTATGTGTATTCTTAAGATATGTCATGATTACATTTTATTTACGGATATAAAATCAATGAATCAATGAAAAAAATAATGATTTTCCCATGTTATTTTTTATTCTTGAATATTCATAAAGATTATGCTTCTTATAAAAAATGTTCAAAAGTATATGTCAGTCATTACGTTATTATTACTTCACACTATATATTAAGAAATTAATTTCAGCATGCAACACAATTTAACAGCCATCAATGGATACTAAACACTATGATTAACAATGGTCGACTCATAAAGATGTTATATTCGAGAGCACTTTCAAAGAAAGTAGTGTACATGTCCAGAAATCAACAGGTGACAATAAAAAATTGCCCTCAAAAGATGATTATGGCTGGGATGATAAATTTACTTTCGAAGTGTTAAGTGATATATCATTCAAAAAATTTGAAAAATAATATAATTAAAATTTATTATCTTATCGGTCTTATTTTCCTATTTCTGCATGTAAAATTTATAGAGAAAAAAAGGATGGTGGTGCTTATGGATGGTAACATATCATATACATTTTCGCTCCTTATTAATTGATAAAAAAAACAGGAATTCAACCGTACAAAAAAATAAATGTTCCAACTTAGAAGTGAAATTAAAACTGATTGCACATGATTCTAGCGCAAAATCATAGTTACATATTTAAGAAAGTCAATTCTCTTAAATATGTTAAACACGTAGAATTTGTAAAAAAAATCAATTTACCCATGAAGCATGTGATATCGTCATGCGATAAAAAAAATTATTAATAAATTAAAACTAAAATAATAAAATTGCCTTTTATCAATAGAAGTACTAAATTTGATTTAATATAAACAAATATTTATTTATACAAATGTAAATCACTAATAGAAATATTGTAAATAACGACTTAGATCGCCACCAGAAAAAAATAAGTCAGGAATCCCGATAAAGCGCTGATGAAATGACGATCATTTTTGTCGTTCTAATGTTTTCTTAGTAAATTGACAAAAACGTTGGGAAAACCATCGGTTCACTGGCCTATTTCATGATGTTTTTCGGAAGTAATAAGGTAAAAGTACAAACTATTTTTTCCACAGTGATAATATCTTTGTCGTCGGTTTAAATATAGGCATGCCAACGTATATGCAGATGAATTTTAAATGTGTTTAGAAAATTACAAATAAGATAAATTTGTTGGGAATTTTTATGGATTTTTCATGGAATTGCCATGAACCAATTAATTATTTTAAGATTGATAAAAATGGATGTTTGGATAAGCAAAAAAATGTTACAGAACCAATCAATTAACAATATTATAGTTGATGTATTTTGAAAATACTTAAATTAAGTCTGCGAGCATAGCTCAACTGGTCGAGGACTACCTTGCAACCATGGAACAAAGTTCCTGGAGGTTGCGGGTTCGAGTCCCGCAGCCGAGATATGTTTTCCTTAAGGCCTTAAGCGGTTATCCTCAACAAGACCGAACATGGTAGAGGATTGATGCTCTTGGCTGGGCTAGCTAAAAAGGGGGGTCAGTGTGGCGGACAGCTGTATCCCCCTAGTTCCACTCTCCGGAATAGGGTTTCAGGAAAAAAAAAAGTTAAATTAAAGTTAATTATTTGTTTGATAAATAAAATGACCATTTTGATTGTATTTATTCACCTTCACCATAATAAGTTAATTTATTTTGTTTAAGGGAAAACTATCATGGATTCTTCTAAAATCATAAAATAACAAATATCAAACTCTTAATTTTCTTGTATAAAAATTATAGTATGGGGTTTTCACTAGGTCAGCAAAAAGGTCGGACAAGGATTCAGATATTGTCATATCTGTATTTATATCCGAAACTATTCTAGATATTAGACATTCGTATCTATGGATGTAGATGGATATCAGATACATATCGTGTATTCTTTGATCATTTTACGACTAATAAATCTAAAAAAAAATACAAAAATTTTAATTTATTTTAAATCCATTTGAGAAATAAAAATATAAAAAAATCGTAAGTGTGCTAAAAATAATAATTAAAGTAGTAAATATTGGTTTAAACATATTAAATTTTTTATCTAGATAAAATAGTAAATAACAATCATTTTATGTACTAAAATACAAAAAATAACAGAGAGTTCAAGCTCTGCCTAGCCTACCAAAATAGTTTTCTATTTCCATTTTCTTTGAGGAAGGGAGAAGAAAGAAAGAGGAAAAAATTAGAAAAATAAATGCCAACGGGGACACATATAAATGCCGATATGGTCATGTTCGCCCAATACTTCTTTATCGAGATCTTTGCGGCCCTCTTCTTGATCTGCTGCCGTCTTCTTCATCGATCACCCTTTTCTTCATCGAGATCGTATCTTTCTTCTTCAAGTGATGCGCCATAAGGATATCTGTGCGTATAGAAAGGAATCCATCCGCATAGAAGAACTTCTCTCTACACCACTTTTTGGTATGTTATTTATATTTACTTTTCTTATTTAATGATCACCGTTATTTGTTTTGATTTCCATTGTGTGCTTTAGATCCATCGTGGTATCATTCTTTTTAACTCTTGGAATCATACAATAGCAATCTGTTTCATACATTGTAATTTGCATATCATTACTTATTTTGAAAATTTAGTGGTATTCAATATTAATCAACTCGTTTTAATGGATGATAGATGTTAGTCATGGTATATCGAACATCCAAAAGAAGGATAGAGGGTTTATTATTCATAAAACGAAAGATAAACTAAAATTTGGAATTTCAGATTTGGATTGATTAATTATAGAACGATGGTGAAAAATAGTTTAATTCTCAAGCGTGATTCGGATTCTTTATTTTATCATAAAATTTATACAATTTTGTTAAAATAAGAATGAATTGGTTTTGATAAAAGCATGACAAGAACAAGTTGCAGCATGTAATACTAGAATAAAACAAAAGTATGTAATACTAAAACAAAACAGAAAGAAAGTGATCGTGTGATAATTTATAAAAAGATAACTGATGAAAAAAAGTGAACAAATCAATTAGCGATATAACTCAATTAAAAAATCAATAAATTTAAATTATTCGAATACCACAGTGTCTCAATGTGTTTGTCGGGATCTTATATTAGACCATATACTCTTATGTGGGGGGAAAGTAACGTAGCTTCTATTCACAAACTATTTTGCACAGTGGTCAAGAATAAGGGAAAATGAAATCTTTGAATCAGAACATTGACATTTGCTTCACTTTTAATATTTGACATTTTGAAAAAAACAATCAAGGCTTTATATCACATGATGTAATTTCAAAAAATCATAACACGATAAAAAGGCATTTGATAAAAATAAATTATACTTGTTCCACTGTTTCCATTTGAGTCTTATTTGGGATTATAAGTATATTTTATATAGTCAGTATTTTCTAAATTAGTACTTAAAAGATTCTTGGTTCGGTTCATTCAGTTCAGGAATTACAAGCAAGTACATTCACCATTTGTCCCAGTCTCAACCTATGGTTTATCTATACAAAAATAAATAGATACAATAGTCATGCTTCTCTGTAATGTTTATGAGTAGGATCTTTATCATATATTACTAAACAATATGTATTAGCATAGATTATTAAGCACCACACGCACACACACATGTAATAAGAATTATATATCTTTAGCTTAAAGACTTTAACAACCATACAGAACATGAAGTCATAACCTCATATATGTTCTTCTTTTTTCAAGGGAACTTGGTTAACGTTCTTATAAGATTTAGTCTGTCTAACTATGAATTTTTCCAGTGTAACTATAAACAAGCTTAACAATCAAGAATTTATGATCATAAGTAGGATTAAGTTCCTATCTGTCTATTATTGATAAACAAAATGAATAAAAAGACTGGCTCATATTTCTAAAATAAAACGTATATAATCAAACTACAAAACCTAAGTTTAATTTGAGGAGTTCATTTCGATCAAATGAGGAAATGACAAGATCTATACGTTGGTATAAATATTTAATGCTCACGTAGGATTTTCAACAAAATTAGTAACTAATCGTATTAGTAATAGATGAATTTATACAATGTTATTAAAATTAGAATGAAATGTTTTGGATAAAAGCATGACAAGATCAAGTTGCAGCATGTAAAACTAGAAAAAAAACAGAAAGAAAGTGAAGAAATGATAACTATGAAAAAAGTGAACAGATTAATTGGCGATACATCTTAATTAAAAAATCAACAAATTTAAGTTATTCAAATACCATAAAGTGTCTTAGTGTACTGGTTGAGTATTTGAATTAGAAGACCTATTGTGTGAGGAGAATGCAGCTTCTATTTCTTACACTGTTTAGCATGGCACCAAAAATATGGGAAAAAGAACTCTTTGAAGTACAACACTGACATGTGCTTCGTATATAATATTTGATGATTTTAAAAAATAATGAAGTCATTATACCGCATAAAGTAATTTCAAAAAATCATAAAATGATAAAAAGGTATTATAAAATGAAAGTTGTGACCTTTGATTATTGTGGCAACACTCAACTGACATCTTTTCAAATAGTGTAAACTTTGGGAGGAAATGGTTTGGCTTAACCATATATTATAACATTTTATGCTTATACACAGACATATATATAGTTTATTAATTTTTTTAGAAAGCTTAAGTGCACATTAAATACTTATGCTAATGCATAGATATTGTCATTTTTCTTATTTAATCGAAATGAGTTTCTTAAGATGAATTTAGGTTTGTTAGTTTTATTATATATATATATATATATATATATATTAGAAATTTGATCTAGTTTTTTATTCACATTGTTTATTAAGAATAGATAGGTAGGAACTTAATCCTACTTATGGATATATATTTTTAATGGTTAGGCTTGTTTATGGCTACTCTGAAATAATTCATAGTTGGACTGAATGAATCTTACTGGGATATTTAATCAAGTTCCATTGAAAAAGAACAATGGAAATAGGGTTATGATTTCATTCTGTATAGGTTTTTAAGTCTTGAAGATACAGTGTTGTGCACTACATAAATCTTAGTACTTGTGTATGCGTGTACGTTGTTTAATAATCTATGTTAATACATGTTTAGTAATATATGATACATGTCATACACATAATCATTATAAGGAAGCAATGACTTTGGATTTAGGCAGGATAATCTGAATTTGAAGTGATGAAATGGGCATGCTATCTCTAGATTGTTGTCATATGTCATGGGTTTATGCTACCTGCTGAGGAATTTAGATTTTCTCTATCCAATGACAATGTACCACGTTATGATTCTTTAACTGATGTTAGGAAGGCACACTATACTTCGAGGATGTTCTAGAATTTTGGTTTTGAGCTTTGATGGTGCATCCCGTAAAGGGTGGTGCACTGGTTGGTAGTAGGAAGCCTTTTTATGATGTGGAATTTTAAAGTTGAGCTTTGAAGGTGCACCCTATAAAGAGGGCTGCATTGGTTGGTAGTAGGAAGTAATTTTATGTGTGCAATTCAGTATGGAATTAGTTGTTGAAATTTCATGGCGCATCCTAGAAAGGGGATGTGCTAGTTTGTAGGTATGTGCAGTTCAATGTGAAATTTATTGGGCTTTAGATGTTATATCATGAACTTGTGCAGCTCTTATGCGATGTAGCTTTCATTTCATTATGTAGTATCGAATTAGCCCTAGGGAGGTGAATAAGATTTATTATAAATTCACAAGATAATAAAAATCACACCACATATGATAATATTAATGAAGTATATGTAAATGTAAAAGCAACACACAAATTTACATAGCTTTGGCAATACTTGCCTACTGGTACCCCTAAGATTTCTACTAAGATTAAATAGTCGACCACTTCCAAAAGCCTTGTATACTTGCTATTATCGCTTACCTAATTGTTCTAACCCTAACCCTAGAAACCCTACCTCAACTCTATCCCCAAGTTGAGAATTACCGAACTACATAGTAAAGTTCAATTCTAGTTAAAAACTAGAGTTTTTAGAACTTTAATTAAATACAATAAAACATAAACAAGAAACAATAATATATAATTATTTTAACAAAAAAATTCATCCCAACAAAGCAAATGCAAAACAAAGCTCCGTCTTCAAATATGCCGATCCACTTTCTATTATTTTTAGGTCGTCCCATTTTTCTTCATTATTCTTCTTTTTAGTAATCCTAACTTTGGAAGCTATCGCTGTATAATTAAATGTTGAACCGCTCCTCTACTCCTCCGTTGGTTGCATTCATCAATTGACTGGCGATTAACGGTTGTGATTGCTTCCACTATTGAGCTCCTTTGTTGTTGATTATCATGTATGTATTTTATTCTTTGATTATACTTGAATTATCATACCTGCTCGACTTCTATTTAATTGTCCATGATGAATTTGTTTTTTATAGAGAAAGATTTGAAGAAAAATCTTCTATAATTGCATATATTTTCGAATTTTAGCTTTGTGTAATTCAATTCATGAATTGCTTTTAATCTTGGTTGTTGATATTCTTTGATCGATCCTTAGATCTTCGATTTTGAGGTCGTTAACTTGTTTATTTCTGAAATTTGATTTGTTTGGCCAAAAAAGTTGACACAACTTTGAATTTTTTTCATTTGTTTCCTTTTATGCATCCCATATAACCGAGGAAACGGATCCTTTGTTGAATAGTGCTTCATTTCCAATAATTTTACTTGACCCAACTATAGTCACATGATTTAATATCATGCCATATCAGACTATAATCAAAGTAGAGATTTATATTGAAGATCCATTGTACTCTTAAGTCATAGGAACTGTGTAAATTAGTCACATCGATATTTTCTGTTTGACCTTAGTTATATTAACCAACTGAAAACTACCGAGTGAGTCATTCCATAAACTATAAGTATGTAACCTCTAGGTGCCTCCAACTGCCATGAGTAATAGACTGCCTAATATTTGAAGATCGTCATGTACTCTAGTCTCATCGATATCTATATCGGTGCATCTTGACTAGGAACATTTAAAATGGTATATTTTTTTCATCGTGATAAATTACTTATAATTACAACACTTTTAACTACTATCACAAAAATGTACCTTTTATGATTCTCTTCTAAATATACTTTTAGTTAAATTAATTAATTAGCAAAACACATTATACTAAATATATAATAGAAAGAAAATACCTTGTATTTCGAACTAGATTGATTACCAAGTTAGAAATATGCAACAAATTGCATAACGCCCCCTAGGGCATACTCCTAACTCAATCTCCTCTCGGATCTAGCTAGTTATTTCCTTTTTGACATTACACGATTTTTTTCATGTGGGTATGTAGGGGGAGTATAGTTTTAGGGGGAGTATTTAAATAAGGGGAGCTTGATCATGACACGGTGTAAAATTTTAATATATATCTATTTTCATCAAAAAGGGGAGGTTTTAGTATATTCTTTTATGATTTTTGTTTGATGATAATAAACAGATGTATGTATATTTTTCGGATGTGTTTGTAGCAATACTATAGTAATATCACATAATGAAATGAATAAATAAAAATTTTATCTCAACAAATATTTTATTTCAATAAAACTTTAACGGTACATACAATTTTTTTTTGAAATTGGGTACTTAGATGGTAACACATATTAGTACAAGTCTTAGGTAGCAAACAACATACTACATGTCAATGAATGTTTGAATCATGCTACGCAAGTGTAAAATTTCCCTTTTTTTAAGCCAAATAAAAATTGGTAATTAATATATTTTTTGGATTAATTGTGAACTAAATAGAAATTTTCCAGAAATAAATAGAAATATGTATTTTAAATAGAATTTAAATTGGAATTCAATATAGGTATCTTGAAAATAAATTGGATTTAAAAACGTAAAATAAGATTTATAAAAGGTTCATTCCTTTTGCTTTCTTTTAAATAAATAACAAGCTTTACTATGTATATATGTCTTTTGAAATAAAAATAATTTATAAACAAGGGATTAAAACACGAAATCATAAATTAACATAAGTATGCTTTGTATATTGAAAGAGGGGGCTACGCGGTAGGATCGTATAATATGAATAGCGGAATGATATAGATAAATAACAATAATAAGTAAAGTAGACACCAAGACTTTATACTAGTTCGGACCTCTTGTCCTACGTCCAGTCCCTAAGCATCTCTTAGGAATTCTACTAACAACCCTCACTTAACCCGGAGGAACAGGTTTACAACTTACCCGAACGGGATTTCTTGCCTCAACTACCGAAGAGGACTTCAACTCAATTACTAAACAATATTCGACTTGTTGTGTTCTTGTCAACACTAATGAGTCTAATGTAGTACAATATTCCTATAATCTTATCCTCGAGAGTATGTAATGTGTTTGTGAAGATTTAGGAAATGTGAATTGCTATGAATCAAAAGAATGTTATAAACAAAACAGTGATTCAAGCAATAGATTGGTGATTGCTTTGCGAATATCTAGAGAATATGACCAAGAAAATAGTAATATTAAAGCAAGAGAATTCGGTGACTTGAATGATGTTAGAATCATGTATATATACTTGTAGAAGAGGTGCATTTGTTGTCAAAGGTTGCAAACAAGAGATGCTTCCATTTTCATTGGAGAATGGTTGCAACTCTTGGGAGGAAGAAGGTGTCTTTTCAGAGTAAATTCGTAGGTTCAAATTCAGTCGACTGAGCAGGGAATTCAGTCAACTGAAAATATGAAGTGAAATTTTCAGGAACAAATTCAGTCGACTATGTAGGAAGTTCGGTCGACTGAAAGTGTGCATGTTTATATATTTGTACCAGTTTCACTCGACTGGCCATTCCTGTTTAGTTGACTGAATTACTAAAATATGCACAATGAAAGTATAAATAAAAATGAAGTTCATAAAATGTGTTCTAGTGTTCGTGCAAGCCTCTTGAGGATAGATTTTAACAATAAATCTAGGCTAAGACCTATATATAAAAAATCATACTTATGTTTGTTTGGTCTTCATCGATCTTCCTTTAGCTTTGCACATATCTCTTCCATTTTTTGTTGAAGCACATTGTCATTGATCAAAATCTTTGCGTATCAACATTCTCCCCCTTTTTAATTGATGACAATATTGATTTATTCTAGGGATGTATTTACTTATTTCTCCCCCTGAATGTATGCACTATCTTTCCTACAAAACAAAGTTAGTACCATAGATTTTCTCCCCCTTTGTCATCGACAAAAAGGAAGAATTAACAGTAGAAATATTATATCAAAACAATCACTGAAGCATAGAGAATAGAAAATTTGCATAACCATGGCTTAAAAAAGTTAAAAATGTTGCGTCGAACAAGCACAAAATGGCTATTTATACAAGCCATAAGAAAGTTATAAATAAACATCAAACCATACTAAAATTACTCATCTCTATCCCAGTCATATGAACCTTCTCTTCCTCCTGTTGGTTCACGTATGACGGGTCCTCCTGTTGGTGGTCTATACGCTCTTCCTGCTTGGCCACCACTTGCTCCGCTTGTGCTGCTACTTGTTTGCTCTTCGGATGACGTCTATGTAAACGTAGGTGCCGGACGTTTGCCGCGAGATGTCGAAGTAGTAGTGGTGCTTGAGCACGAGATTGCATCCCATAGTTTATTGAAGAATCCTTTGATTTTGTCAAGCTTGTGATCTACCTTTTTAAGACGAGTATCAAGAATTTGTTGATTTCTTGATAATATCCCCAATGATTGGTTGGTAGTAAAGCTTGGGTCAACAAGACGAATTTCATCCTCTTGCTTGAAATGTTCTTCGTTGTGAGGTTGTGGAGGTTGTTGTTGTTGTTCTTGATGCCTTGCTTCTCATTTGGCGAGTGATATTATGCGAGGAGGTCGATATGGGAGTTGCATTAGGCTTATGGTCCGGTGGTTAATTTGATGGACAATTGTATTCTCCGACTCAGGTAATGGCGTATCGACATTGAGGAGAAGTCCCATGATGTATTCTCCAAAATAGATAGTTCGCATTTTGCCATTATTAAAAGTGAGAAACTCATCAAGAATAAGTTGTACCCAATTGACTTGTATATTTCCAAAAATAGCATATAGAACTCGATAATTATTTGGGTAGACAATTGCATACGAGCCCGCGTGGAGTAATTGTTCTCATTAGAGCTTTTTGAAGGATTCTTGCCATAGGTCGAAGAGAGGTGGACTTAAAATCTATAAAGTTGATATTATCATCCATAAATCGATGGTTTATGTTATCGCGAATCTGTGGATTGAATTCTATCTCGTCTAGCTTTCTCCCGACATTTGGTGATTCTAGAATGTATGTTATTCTATCTAAGGAAAACCAAACTTTCTTTCCACATACCATACTCCAAACACTATTGTTTGGATTTCTTTGACTTTGGTGTCCAAGATTAAGGTTAGCATAAAATAATTTGACCATTATATGATTTATGGCATGGTCATTTCTTTTCAAATCCAAAAGAGAAGTTAAACCTGCTTGATCGGTTAACGCTTAGATGTTGTAGGTTTGAAAGCTTTGGAAATCAACGAAGGAATGCTTGAAAATACAGGAATTCTTCATCTTATTCCACCTAGTGACAGCTACTCCATCGTAAATCCATTGCGCTATTTGAGCATCAATTGGCTCGGAGGATGTAGAAGAGGAAGCTCTTGATCTCTTTGGTGCCATTTGAGTGAGATTTGAGTGAATTTTAAGGAATTGGGGGCTAGGGTTTCAAAAATAATTGGGGAAGAAAACTGTTTTGGAAAGTAAAAAGTGAATGGATAGGTAAAAAATTGGTGGTTAAAAGGGGAAAGTTGCCTGGGAAATGGCGTTCAATCGACTAAATACACTGTTCAGACTGAATAGAAGGCCGAAAATTTTCTGGGTTGAATTCAGTCGACTGAACAGGGTTTTTAGTCGACTGAATTTTTATCTGAAAGTTTCTGTTAGTATTTCAGTCGACTGAGCAAAGGAATCAGTCGACTGAATTATAAAAAAAATTTGCATTCTGCCTTAAGTTCAGTCGACTGAACAGGGTTTTCAGTCGACTGACCTATGTATTTTGTTGTTCTTAGTTAATTTTGAAAGTAAACACTTTATTTAAAGAACGAATTACAATTATTTAAATGTAACACCATGAATAGATTTCAAAACTATCTATTTCTTAGGGGATGGACTTGGAGTCTTTTTCCCTTCATTCTTCATATAATTATATCCTATGAATTTGGACTATATTGAGGAGTCTTAGGAGACATCCAAGGATTCGCAGGATCGACTGGTGTACGGTAAGATGAAGACGGATCAGTTGAAATAACAGGGCGAGGTAGGGGTTCAGGCACTTCGTTCTTTTTTGAGCCACAAAAGCGTAAACCGATTTGCTCTAGGAAGCTTAATCGTCTAGCCGTAACTTTTTGTTCGAAGTATAATTCTCGTTGAAGATCTATTTGTTGTTGCTGAAAGTGATGAATTTCATTAATCTTTATTTTTGTGTCTGGAGAAATAAAGAGTCGACGTTTCGCTTTCTTGGATTCTGGTGTGTAGCCAGTACGATAATTGTTCCATTTGTAAACTGGCTCATGTGTCGGTGTTGGAGTGGGATGTTTTGGAGACATTGGAGTGTTATCGACTGAAGAGGTGATGTTGATCGGGGAAAAAGAGTTGTTGGACGACATTTTTATAATGAATTTTTCAAGCTTTTATTCGTGAGAATGAGTTATGAAAAAAAATATTTTTAAGATATATTTATAGTAGGGATATTCTAAATATATAGTGGTTATAATTCTTTAATGTTTTTTATCCACTTAATGATTTAATGGTTATCATAATTTAGTTAAAAATGTATGGTTTAAAAATAACTATTATTTTATAATATATTATGTAACATATTTGAAAAGTAAATTAAAAATCTCATTTTTCTTTATTCAGTCGACTGAGTATATAGTGTTAGTCGACTGAATTGTGTAGATTTTTTTAACTTTCTCTATACGATATCTTTAAAAGACATTATTCCTAACTCTTGTCATAATTTTAGAAAGAGTTTTCTAATAGAGGTTTAGTAAATATATCGGCAATTTGATTTTCGGTAGAAATATGTTCTAAATTAATTATTCCTTTTTCGATATTGTCACGTAGAAAATGGTGACGAATATCTATTTGTTTTGTACGAGAGTGATTAACCGGATTTTTAGATAAGTTTTGTAACAGCCCGCAAATCCGTACCCCTTGAGTCAACACTATTCTACAACAATCAACTCAAGTTGTACAGAAATACGAACCATTTGGGTTTAAGAAGAAGAGGTAGAAGAAGAGAAAACAAAATCAATATCAGAATCTAACCATCGCAGTGGAATAAAATATAATAGATAATAAATAATCTTTACTCAAAATCAAATATATCTGTTTACATACATCACATCATCAGAGTACATCAGTCACAGCTCACATCAAAACAATACAATGGATACACAACAACTCAAGGTACACAACAACTCAAACAGCGGAATATATATATATATAACAAGTACGACTATACGTATCGTCATCCAGCTCGTCTCCTGAGCTCCACAGCATCATATCCTGTATCCTATAATACTCGGTCTGACCCGAGCATTACAGTTAAATAATACCCGAGTCAGTCTGGAATACCAGAGTGAGAAAATCACACCCAATTGATTATTAAAGTTTCAAAAATCCTTTGAAAACCAAAAGCATCTCGTAAGACCACGCCACAAATAAACATGCCGGGTTTTTACCTTACGATAGCTAAACCAATTTTTATAGAAATCCTCTGATATTATAATAGGGTCTATACACAAATACTTATAAAATAGCCGAAATTGTTACATTCATTAAATTCCAGCTACTAGCCACAAAAGTGGGTAATACAAACAAAACTCGTACAAGGCTCGTAGGGAGAATGGATTTCCAACAATGACTAGGCACTGGGGTACCACCTGTCACAGTACGGGGCCTAGATCACCGTACCGAGGACTACTCCCTTCATCCCCTTCAACACAGGCCGGAACCATTCCTTACTGAACAGTCCCGAACAAGATAAACCCCGTGGTTGGCGCGACCAACCACCCACTAAGCCGAAATAAATAAGGGACATCTAGACAGGGGAATTATCTTGTCCTGCTTGGGCATGACCCACCTAACCTTGCTGCATATCCCCTGATTTTCAGTCATTCCCATTTGATGAGGCTTGAGGCTAAGCGTTACCTTTAGAACGTATTTACTTAGAATGCCCATCGCCCTCCTGACGATGTTTCGCAAGCATTCATCCATACAAGTCCGTCCCGGGTTCGAACGGAACCGAAGGCACTATTCCTACTACATCCATTTTGGAAATATCCTCAGGATTAGTAGCGACTAGCCCTTGCACTTCACTGCTCCATCTTCGAATCCGAACCCGTTTTTCGCACGAAACGTACAAACCGAATCGAAGTGGTTTTCGAGAAATTAATCTCGATCCCGGTCTCTTCGATACGATCAGCGCATTGTCCAATATTGATAGTGGTTATTTAACTATCAATTTATATTCACAAACAACCATCAACCAATAAATAATTTTCCAAATTATTTATCTCCAAAAATATCTTCACAAGATATATTTCTATTTTCAATCCTTTGAAAACAGTTTCAAACCATCTTTCTTCCCAGAATAAACTTTACCAAATATTTTCTATCTCTTCTGAAATCACCTAGCATGAAACTAGATTTTAAAAATGAATTTTAAAACATTTACTTTGAAATATATATACACTTTTAAACAGCTAAGTTAAATTTCTTCAATATTTGTAAAAATACTTACTATATGAGTATTTGAAAATAAAGTTACTTAATAGAATATAAAACTAGAATTTCCCTTTTGAAAACAAAATACTAGGTCATCTTTTAAGTAATTACTACTATATTAGATTTTTAGAAAATACTTACCCTTTGAATTTTAAATATTGGATATAATAAATTTTTTTCAAACCTTGCTTTTTTTTTTTAAAACAACTTTAAAACCCTTTTAAATTATATTTAAAAACTCGCTTTGAAAACATACTTGGTTATTCGAGGAGAATTTTCCAACTTCAATCAATTGAATCAATTTTCCAAATTGATTTTCAACTTATTTTATTTGAAATAAATTTCTTCACTTATTCAGTTCATTTCAAAATTCATTAATTATTGACTCAATTATAATTGTTATTATTTTCCCTTTTATTTTACATCTTAAACTGAAATATACATATTTCATATTTTTTTTCCATTTCTTCTTTATTCTTCTAGAATAATTTAAATCCTAAATTTGAAATAATTGTTTTATTCTTTTAAACAGTAACATTGAAATTTTAAGTTTTCTTAACTTTTTGTTTATTCAAAAATTCCTTTTCATATACAGGATTCATCAATTAGCATTTTGGAAACACTAATATTCTTATCAATTCATTTTTAATTTATTTACATTCTTTATAATTATTTTCTTAAAAATTTACTTCTTTTATTATTTCTTTCCAAGAATCCAATGCTATATAATTTGATAACTCAGAGTTCAAGAATATATCCAAGCAGCTATAGCATTCAATATTTCAATATGATTCATCCCAGAATATCCACAAAGCATGTCAGAGAATAATAAACAATATATATATGTTGAGGGACCCAGTTGGATCCCTCCAACCTGTTTTCCTGCATCCACAGATGTTAGCACAATATAATATGACAGTTCCAAAATATCATACTAAATCACATCACTCAATTCATCCATTCAAACAATTATTTAAATTTAATCATTTAAATTTAAATTTAACTGAGTGAGATTAACTCACCTTATTCCATTTGTTTGCATTCCACTTCATTTCTGTCTTGGTTTCCCGGTTTATAGCCTTGTATAAACATTAAATAATTTATTAATATTTGAAATATTCTAACAATTTATTTACCATTTAATAAGTTTACTTAAATAATTTTAAATGATAATTAGACTAACTCAATTTACATATTTTCTCTTCATCTTATAAATTTTATGTCAGGTTATATATATATATACTCCTTCTCAAATAAATATAATAATTTTTCATAAAAGTTAACACATTCACATATATAATAATAATTATTATTCTCCACTGTGAATGACAAAGGTAAATTGCCACCTCACGGTAACAAAAAAATTCTTCCTGTTTCAACCAGTTTATAACCAAAAGTGTATATATATATATTTTTTACTAATAAAATAAGTTTTTTGGAGTTTGCATTTTTAAAATTCAAAACACAGGAAAAAGAAAACTGCAATACCTCACCTCGACCATCGACGCCGAACACGCCAAGTGACGAACCCTGAAAATCGAACAAACGCCCGCCTCAGCTAACCCACCACCCGCCTTATCACTGAACCCTACTCATGACCACAAAGCGAATGCGACGAACACTCCCACTGCGAACTTGAAATCTCGCCTGCAAATCGCGAACGACCATCAAGGTCGCTGCTTCCCGTAGAACGCCTCCTGCTGTATTCCTTGCAATTTCCCCCAAATCGACCCTGGTGTCAGCCACGACCCATCACAAATCGCGAAGGCGATTTTCCCCGCAACCAGCACGCGAGCTCACCTCCGGTCGCGATTCCCAGGTGCTCGCGTGCCTCGTTGATTTGATTTTTTTTTTTTTTTAAATACTGGCTTCGATCTTGACACTGAAGAAGGAGAGGAATCGAACTGAAGTCGAACGAAGGGGAGAAGGGGAATTGAAGTGCTCGGCTTCGATTTGAAAAGGGGGGTGAGAGCAACCATTTTCTTTGTTTTTTTTTAAATGGAAGTTGAATTAAATGAACGAAGGAGGAACAGGCAATATTTAGAAGGAACAAGAAGCGTACGATAGAAGATAAGGATGGAACGAATTAAAAATGGAAAGGAGAGGCGTATAAGAGAAGACTTCTATTTTAATTAAATTAAATTTCATTGGATTAATATCAATTAGATTTTCAGCATATTTATGTACCGTACACTCACACACTAACTCCGATCAACACGAAATTTGAAATCCGATAATAATTCAATATTACGGACCCAATGGTACTGGTTTCGTCGAATTCCGAGATTGTGCCTCGGAAGGCTATTTTAAATTCAATTTATACGATATTAAATTTCAAAACCGAACAAACCACTGCTAATTTCAATTTTACAACTTCTATTATCCTCGGTACTATTAATATAAATTTTTCAAGCCTTCAAATTATTTTTAATAGGCTTAAAACTCCAGATTCAACATTTGAACCAACTTCAACTTATTTAATTCAATAATTTAATTATCAAATAATTGGTGATATTTGAATTCAAATTAAAAACTAATTTTTAAATATCCAAAATCAATTGAATATTCCAGTTTTAAATACTCAAAAATTCCGGGTTGTCACAAGTTTATTGTACTTGTATTATCACAGTATATTGTAGAATTTGTTAAATTTATATTAAAATCTTTAAGTGTTTGTTGCATGTATATAACTTGATGCAAGCTAAAGCAGCTGATATATACTCTGCTTCGTAGGTGGAAAGCGAGACACAATTTTGTTTCTTGCTAAACCAAGATACAAGTGATTTTCCAATAAAATGGAAAGTACCACTTGTGCTTTTTCTATCTGTTCGAGATCTACCAAAATCAGCATCACTAAAGGACACTAACTCAAATGGACACTCCTTTTGATAGAAAAGACCGAAATCTTTAGTGTTGTTAAAATATCGCATAATTCGTTTTACCGCTCTTAAGTGTGATTCTTTAGGATCGGACTGAAAACGTGCACATAAACAAACACTCATCATTATGTCAGGTCTACTAGCAGTTAAGTAAAGTAAGGAACCTATCATACTTCTAAACAATTTTTGATATACACTTTTGCCATTTTCATCTCGATCGAGATGTGCAGTGGTACTCATAGGAGTAGGTTTAGCAGAAGTGTTTTCCATGCCGAATCGTTTAATTAAATTAGCACAATATTTTTCTTGGTTTATAAAAATTCCATTTGATAATTGTTTAATTTGAAGTCCGAGAAAATATGGTAATTCTCCCATATGAGACATTTCGAACTCATTAGTCGTTATATTTGAAAATTCTTTACATACATTTTCATTTGTTAAACCAAAAATAATATCGTCTACGTATATTTGAATTATTAAAATATATTTGGTAATATTTTTTAATGAAAAGCGTTTGATCTACTTTTCCAATTTTAAATCCTGAATTTAATAAATAACTTTTAAGTCTTTCATACCAAGCACGTGGTGCTTGTTTAAGACCATATAGTGCTTTCTTTAATTTAAATACATGATCCGGATATTTTTCATGTATAAATAAAGGAGGTTGTTCTACATATACATTTTCTTAAACCATTTAAAAATGCACTTTTAACATCCATTTGATAAATTTTAAAATTCTGAAAACATGCAAAGGCTAATAGTATACGTATTGCTTCAAGTCTTGCAACGGGAGCAAAAGTTTCTTCAAAATCAATACCTTCTTCTTGATTATACCTTTGTGCTACTAGTCTTGCTTTATTCCTTGTTATATTACCTTGTTCATCTACTTTATTTTTGTAAATCCATTTTGTTCCTATTACTGATTGATTTTTAGGACGGGGAACTATTTCCCAAACATCATTACGTTCGAATTGATTTAATTCTTCTTGCATTGCGATAATCAAATAATCATCTGTTGATGCTTCTTTAGGATTTTTAGGTTCTATTGATGAAATGAAAGCTACATGACCCATTTGATTTAGTTGATTTCTTGTCCTAACTTGAGAATTTATTTCTCCTATTATATTTTGAGTTGGATGATCTCGTAATATTCTAGGGGGTGATCTTAGTTCATTATTACTATTTTCAAGGATTGTTTCTTCTATATTTATCAATTCTTCATCATCTTTTATATTTATATTTTTATTAAAATTTTCATCAAATGATATATGTAAAGTTTCTTCAATTATGTTTGTTCGTTTATTAAATACTCGATGTGATTTACTTCGTTCTGAGTATCCTACGAAAATTCCTTCGTCAGCTTTTGGATCGAATTTTCCTAGTTGATCTTTTGTATTTAAAATGAAAATTTTTGATCCAAATATTTTAAAATAAGATATATTTGGCTTTTTGTTATTAAATAGTTCATAAGAAGTATTTTTAGTTAATGGTCTAATTGATATTCTATTTAATACAAAACATGCAGTAGCAACGGCTTCTGCCCGAAAATGTTTTGGTAGAGAACATCCATTTAATTATGTTCTTGCGCATTCTTGTAATGTTCTATTCTTTCTTTCTACAACTCCATTTTGTTGAGGAGTTCTAGGAAATGAAAAGTTATGATTTATTCCTTTCTTTTTACAAAAAGTTTCAAAAGCTTCATTTTCGAATTCGCCTCCATGATCGCTTCGAATATTTTTAATTTTCAAATCTTTAGTATTTTGAATTCTTTTGACAAATGTTTTAAAATGCTCAAAAGTGTCACTTTTATTTTTCATAAAAATAGTCCATGCATATCTTGAAAAATCATCAACTATTACAAATACGTATCGATTATGATTAATGGATTGAACTTGTGTTGGTCCAAATAAATCCATATGTAGTAATTCTAATGGTTGTAAAGTCGAAATATTTTTCTTAGATTTGAAAGATGATTTTGTTAATTTTCCTTTATGACAATCATCACAAAGATTATTTATTTTAAAGTTTATTTTGAGTAAACCTCTTACTAATTCATTTTTAGAAAGATTTCTAATAGTTTTAAAATTTATATGACAAAATATTTTGTGCCATAACCAAGGATCAATATCTTTGGCAAGTAAACACATACTTGTATTATGATTAATATTCATATTTAGAACATAAATATTTCTATCTCTATTTCCTTCAAAAACAAGATTTTGGTTTTGATCAAAAATACTACGTTTATTATCCGAGAAAGTTATTTTAAAACCTTTGTCACACAGTTGACTTATGCTAAGTAGATTATGTTCTAAATTTTCAACTAATGAAACATTTGTTATAAAAGGTAAATTTGATGTACCGTAATTGTTCACATCTCCTTTGCCAATGATCTAGCCTTTTGAATTGTCTCCGAAGGTAACCAAGCCACCATCAAAGTATGTGATGTTTGTAAGCATATCTTTGTCTCCGGTCATGTGTTTTGAACAACCACTATCTAATATCCATTTTTTCTTTTTGAGTGGGACCTGAAAATAAATATGAAATTATTGGTACCCCTTTTAGTGGGGTCCTAAAAAGTTAGAATTTAGGAAACCAAACCCAATTTGGTTCAGTATCCTTTTTATAAATATAGTTTTCATTATGATGAACATTATCCATAAATGTTTTAATATATTTATTTCTTATTAATACATTGTTAGTCTTTGGTACCCAAATTTTAACTACGTTGGTTTCTATTTTTGTTTCAATAGGTTTCTTTAGCAATATTTGTTGTTTTGAATCAACATTCCTGTTAGGTTTTATATTTTTCTTATTAGGAATTTTTGACTTTTTTTTATAACCTAAACCTTGCTTGTTTGAAGATGATTGAGAATTTTCTAATATCTTAGATAAATTTTCTCTTCCTTTGTTAAAGTTAAAAATATTTTTAGCGATGTCATCTAATTTAGCTTGAAGACTATTATTTTCTAATTCAACATGTTTAATCTTAATTTTTAACTCGTGATTTTCAGAAACAAATACATCATTCTTTTTCTTTCGAGTTTCAATTTCTTGACTTAAAAGTGATAATTGAGTTTCCGAATTTGAATAAGATTCTTGAACTTTTTCAATTCTTCTTCAAGAATTTTGTTTTCATCATTTAACATATCTCTCTCAAACTCAGCTTTGTTTTGATTTTCACGAATGACCTTAATTTTCTTCTTAAGAATGTTTATTGTGCTTAAAATTCAGTGTTTACTTCAATTAAATCATCGAAAGTTAAATTACTTACCTTAGAATCTTGAGCCATGAAGCATACATTTGCCTGTTCATTGTCGCTATCACTATCATTTTCGGATGAAGATGAATCTGAATCGTCCCATGTTACAGAAAATGCCTTCTTTTTGAATTTATCCTTCTTGTTTTTGTTGTTGAAGCTTTTTTGATTTTCCTTCATTTGTTCTTGACAATCTTTTTGCATGTGCCCTTTCTTGTGACAATTGAAGCATTCTATATTTGAGGATGAAGGTTTGTTCAAGAAATTCTTTTTGAATTCGTTTTTGTTTCCTTTTCTATACCTTAAGAATTTCTTGAAATTTTTGGCTATAAATGCTAGATCCTCATCTTCAGAATCTGATTCTTCCTTTTCCGCATGAAAAGCAACATTCTTTCTTTCTTGAGCTTGATCTTTCTTAGCTTGCATATTTACTTCATGCGACATAAGATTTCCAATCAATTCTTCTGGTTTCATTGTAGATAGGTCATTTGCTTCCTCGATTGCTAGTAATTTTCTCTCCCATTCATCAGTGAGTGAATTTAGAACTTTAGACACAATGTCAAAATCCGTGTATTTTTCTCCTAGTCCTATTCAGGCATGATGAATGTCTTGAAATCTCGAGTACATGTCACTGATGGATTCATTTTGTCGCATTCTAAAGTTTTGGAATTGGTTCTTCAGCATGGATATCTTTGTTTGTTTAACTTTGTTTGTGCCTTCATGTATGACTTTAAGTGTTTCCCATATCTGATATGCAGTAGTACATATGCTAACACGGTTGAATTCATTTCTATCCAGGGCGTATAATAGCATATTCACAGCTTTGGCATTTGCACTAGCTTCATTCTTCTGAGTTTGTGTCCATGTAGGATAATCGGTCGTGGGTACAACAAACTCTGCTTGAGTAGCATTACAGGCTTCGAAACTTGTTGCTTGCATATAAATCCTCATCCTTGTAGCCCAATAGTTATAGTTTAGTCCATTGAATAGGAGGGGTCTTTGGGTAGATTGTCCTTCCGCAAATGTAGAACTATAGGCAGATGTTGTGCTTGTACTTGCGTTATTTTCCATATTATCAATATGTCTGATAACGGTGTTATGGCTATAGGACGGCCTTGCTCTGATTCCAATTTAAAGAGGGGGCTATGCGGTAGGATCGTATAATATGGAATAGCGGAATGATATAGATAAATAACGATAATAAGTAAAGTAGACACCAAGACTTTATACTGGTTCGGACATCTTGTCCTACGTCCAGTCCCTAAGCTTCTCTTAGGAGTTCTACTAACAACCCTCACTTAACCCGGAGGAACAGGTTTACAACTTACCCGAACAACCGAACGGGATTTCTTGCCTCAACTACCGAAGAGGAGCTCAACTCAATTACTAAAAAAAACAATATTCGACTTGTTGTGTTCTTGTCAACACTAATGAGTCTAATGTAGTACAATATTCCCATAATCTTATCCTTGAGAGTATGCAATGTGTTTGTGAAGATTTAGGAAATGTGAATTGCTATGAATCAAAAGAATGTTATTAACAAAACAGTGATTCAAGCAATAGATTAGTGATTGCTTTGAGAATATCTAGAGAATATGATCAAGAAAATAGTAAGATTAAAGCAAGAGAATTCGGTGACTTGAATGATGTTAGAATCATGTATATATACTTGTAGAAGAGGTGCATTTGTTGTCAAAGGTTGCAAACAAGAGGTGCTTCCATTTCCATTGGAGAATGGTTGCAACTCTTGGGACGAAGAAGGTGTCTTTTCAGAGTAAATTCGCAGGTTCAAATTCAGTCGACTGAGCAGGGAATTCAGTCAACTGAAAATATAAAGTAAAATTTTCAGGAACAAATTCAGTCGACAGTGCAGGAAGTTCGGTCGACTCAAACTGTGCATATTTATATATTTGTACCAGTTTCAGTCGACTGGCCATTCCTGTTCAGTCGACTGAACTACTAAAATATGCACAGTGAAAGTATAAATAAAAATGAAGTTCATAAAATGTGTTCTAGTGTTCATGCAAGCCTCTTGAGGATAGATTTTAACAATAAATCTAGACTAAGACCTATATATAAAAAATCATACTTATGTTTGTTTGGTCTTCATCGATCTTCCTTTCACTTTGCACATATGTCTTCCTTTTTTTGTTGAAGCACATTGTCATTGATCAAAATATTTGCGTATCAACATATATATATATATATATATAAAGATATTCTTCTCTTTTACATAATACATATGTGAACATATTACATAAAACTTAAAATTTATATAGTCATGTAAAATCATAAGATTAAAGGGCTTAAAACAAATAGTATAAATTAAATTAAATATGGTGCTAAACACAGAATGTTTCCATGTTAACATTTGTAAGCCATGTAAATTTAAAAATTAACAAGTGTCAAACATGTTTTTCTTTTTAAATTTGAATTTTTATAAAAGTATATTTGAGAAAGAAATCAGGCTAGGTTGTCTCAAACCTGAAAACGAATCTGAAAACAAAGAATAGAAAAAATAAATCAAAACAAAAGCCTGTGATCAAAAGCATTTCAACAAGGGGAAAAAGGCAATCAAAAAAATAAAAAACCTGTAAACCCAACCAGTGCAAATGAAAATGAAAATCAAAACTGGAATAGCTTCCGATATTCAAAATTTTAAAACCAAAGCAAAGAAACTCAAATAAATCAAAGAGCGAAGATCAGTTTCAATTCAATAATCAAGTAGCTTCAGATTTAAAATCAAATTCCAGATTTTCAAAATCTACTTCCAGGCTTTGTCTATCTCTGTTATCGTCAATCAAGTGAGCAAATTTTTAATTTTTAAAACTTTAAAGTGTATTTATATATCTTGATGTTTGGATTAAGGATTGAGTTGCTGTGAGATTTATTTATGGAAATGTAAATATGTCTGTATATATATACATACATACATTGTTGTATGCATGTTTGATCACAAGCATCTATATATCTCTGTTAACATTTTCAGGCTAAAATCTATCTAATAATTCAAACTCTCTTCCTATAATCAATAATTGGTTAGGATCCTTAAAGATGAAATACGAATAAGGATGTAATATTATTTTTAAAAATAATTCCAAGTAGAAAATATTCAAAAAATATATAGAAATTTGGGTATTACAGTAAGATCTATTCAAACTTGAAAATTCAATGATTTTATTTTCAAGTTTTGGTTATATAATTAGATTTGTGTTCACAAACTATGATTTTTAAAATAGAAATCAGGATTTTTAGCATTGATTCGAGATAGAAATCTCAAGATGAATGGAAAACAACTTTTCATCATTTGCTGACGATCGGCAAGGAAATCGTGGTCATGATTGATGTTGAAGATAGACTGGAAGTCATAGATCAATGAAAAAATAGTTAGGGATTTTTTAGATGATCAACATGGCGTGGGTTCATCGATTTTGGGTTTAGTATGTTTTCTTGGTCGAGCCAACTGATGAGTCGATTTTGTCGTCATTGTAGCATCGGGTCGCACCGGACCAGAGGGAAGTGGTGCGTGGACAATTGACGGAGCTTGGATCGGAGTCGCGGAGTTCCTGGCATCATGACGAGGCAGCACGTGGCATTTTTCGACGATCTATTTTGGGTTCAAGTTTGATTAACATGTTCGAATTCGATTTTCGGCAAGTTTTGGATGATCTGGGTTATGGAGAACATTGGTGAAGTTGTATGTGACTCGTGGGTGGTCGCGAAGTTGGTCGGAAGCTGCTCCGGTGATCGTGCACATGCAAGTATGGGTGGTTATGTCTGTAATATATGAAAATTGAGGAAGAAGTGGTGTAACTTCGGTTCGTCTCGAAGAAACTCGTGAAAATATTCGGGGAAATGAATGTTGTGGAAAACTCGAAGTAGGGTTTAGGAGTTTTAGAATTTGGCTCGGTTTATAGATTTGAACATAAAAAAAAGTTTTTAATCTTTAAAATAAATCAAGTTTATTTTAAAAAAAATTTGGTTAAAACAAATTCTTTTGTAAATGTTAATCCAAGTTTTGAATTTGGTTAAAAGATTGCAACCATGGAACAAAGTTCCTGGAGGTTGTGCGTTCGAGTCCCATGGCCGAGATATGTTTCCCTTAAGGCTTGAAGCGGTTATCCTCAATAAAACCTACAACTTAGTAGAGGATTGATGCTCTGGGCTGTGCTAGCTAAAAGAGGGATCAGTGTGGCGGACGGCTATATTCCCTAGCTCTACTCTCCGGAGTAGGGTTCTAAAAAAGATTTTTAATTATTAATTTAACTTAATGGTTTTAGGATAATAAGTTGATGATGAATTTATTTCAAAGATTTTAAGATTTGAATGATAATTAATCCCAAAGGCTATTAATAAGATTTTGAATGATAATTAATGTAATTATTTAAGATAAAAGATTTATCTTTTAACTAGTTAAAAGCTTTAAGAGATTTATTAACTTATGTAAGTAATTAAAGATCAATTACTTAATGTGACTTTTTAAAGATTGATTACTTTAAATAAAGATTGATTAATTCATAAAAGTAATTAAAGGTAATTAATTACTTGAAGATAATTACATAATCAAAAGTAATTAATTAATGATTAAAGTTGATTAATCAAATGATTAAAATGGATTTGTGATTTATTAATATAAGTGATTAGGGGTAATCACTTATTGTAATTAATTAAGGATAATTAATTAAATGGTAATTAATTAACGGTTAATTAATTAATGTGATTAATTAAATAATTAGGGGTTAATTATTTAAAGAATTATGGGTTAATTAATTAATAACTAAAGGTTACTTAATTTATTATTAAAGATTAATTAATAAATGATTAAAGGATAATTAATCAAAATGATTTGTATAATGTTAATTAACCAGGATTAGTAATTTATTCATAAGTAATTAATCTGATTTAAAATAATCAGATGACCAATTGATCTTACTTATTAACATTTGGATTCTATTGAATGTTGAATTGTTTGATATCCTTGATGTATGATGTTGTGTGATATGAATTGTTTTAAGCTGTGATGAATGCAATTTATTTATCTATGATTAATCTATATTATTTATATGTGAATCTATGAATGGAAGATAAGCGTTATAGATCATACCGCTTATCGATATTGATATGTTTGAATTTGTGACGATTGATGATGTTGCACTATTATGTAAAACCCCTGGACTACACTACACACATACAAATATGGATTTCACGAGGAAATCGGTTAAGTCACAGATATACTGAAATCTAAATATTTTTTTGTTTAAAAGTTGAATTTTGAATCCAAATGGTTTTGGAAATGGAATTGAATTGAATATGAAAAGCCTTTGAAAGGGATGTTTTGAAATTGAAATTTAGTTTTGGATGTACTGTATCTCGTTAAATATTATTTGAAAATCATGGTTTGAAAGGTTTATACAATTTCTATATGTTATAAAAAATTTTTTTGGGAATTTGAATTAAATTTAAATTAGAACTTGCCAATAATATGGCAGTTCGTTGAGACTCTGGTTCATACTTTTAAAGCTTATAACTTGTGTATATTTGACCAGATCTTTCCGATACAAAATGTATTTGTTTTTCAAATAATAATAGCTTTCATATAAAGAAAAGATTTCCAAGTTGTGTTGAAAGGATTTAAAGATTTGAAGTAAAAATAGTTTTGAAAGCTATTGATGAATCTTTGCGAAAATTGATGAAACTTTGTTTCCAAAATTGAAGAGGATCTTAAAGGTATATCTTTTGTAAAAGATTTGAAATGGAAATAGTTTTGATAGCTATGAATTAATCTTTGTGAAAGATTGACGAACTTTGTGAAATGAATCTTTTTGTTTAAAGGTTTGAAAATGGTAATTTCTTTAAACCATTTGAAGAAAGATTTTGGGCTTTAAGTTGTGACTTAACTAAGATCCGACTATATCCATATGTTTTTAAATACTGCTCTCATTATTCGGTTTAGCCACGAGAGGACTTTGTGTCATATAGCCCATTTGGAATATAATACGACGAAATAGATAGCATTTGAAGATCGGCTGTGAAGACCGGGTATTCTTAAAAGCGAAAGGATTACCTGTCGAATGTCTCTGCACCGAATGGCCCCGATATAGAGATTTGATCACCCTTTGTGATGGGGAGTCCGGACGTGATTAGAAATTATCCAGATTGCAAGGGGTTCTTTTGAAGTGCCTTCGGTTCTGTTCGAACTCGGAACAGACTTGTATGGATGTATGCCTGACATTACACTTTGAGATTAAAGCTGGTTTCTATCAAATACATTTCTGTTTGGTGGCAGAGATTTATTCTCTTAGCATAACACCCTTCTCTGAGACGAACGAGCTCAAAGGTTATGTAGTTAATGGTTACTAGCGATACATTCCCAATTTGGTAATATGGCATATGAAGCGCTGCTGATCCTGTGTTGATCAAAGCGTGACTTTTGTGTAAAGCGTAGCTCTGTGGACGTGACCTCGTCGGACCTCACAACACGGAATGGTCGAAATAGGAAGGATGCAGCAAGGTTATTTGGGGGTAGCGGACCCTGAGGGTATGTAATGACCCACAAATCCGTACCCTTTGAATTGATGCTATTCTCCAACATTCAACTCAAGATGAACGGAAATATGAACCATTTGGATTAAAGAAGAAGAGGTAGAAGAAGAAAGTAGAAAACTACATCAGAATCTAACCATCGCAGCGGAATAAAATATAATAGATATACAGATCTTTACACAAAAGAAAACTATATCTATTTATACATTACATCATCAGAGTATACATAACACACAACTGGACAGTAATCATAACCTGTCCTCACAATCTGCATACACAGTGGAATATCTAAAACAAGTATGGGAATACGTATCGTCATTCAGCTCGTCTCCTGCTCCACAGCATGCTTTCCTGTATTCTATAATACTCGGTCTGACCCGAGCATTATAGTTAAATAACACCCGAGTCAGTCTGAAATACCAGCGTGAGAAAACCACACTCGAATTGATTATTAAAGTTTCAAAATCCTTTAAAAAAAAAAGCATCTCGTAAGACCACGCCACAAATAAACATGTCGGGTTTTTACCTTACAATAGCTAAAACACTTTTTGTTAAAATGCTCTGATATTATAACAGTGTCTATAGAAAGTAAAACAGAATCTAGCTGAAATGCTTGCATCTCACATTTCAGCAATAGTTGGGCACAATCTAAACCGTACATGCGTGTAGGGAGAATGGATTTCCAACTAATGACTAGGCACTGGGGTACCACCTGTCACAATACGTGGCCTAGATCACCGTATCGAGGATTACTCCCAATCCCCTGCAACACAAGATTGGGACTACCCCTTACTGGATAATCCTGAGTAAGATCATACCAAGGTTGGGATCAGCAACCGCACCACAAAGTCGAATAAAAAGGAACATCTAGACAGGGATGACCTCACCCTAATGGGCGCTACCCACCTAGCCTTGCTGCATAACCCCTGATTTTCAGTCATTCCCGGTTGATGAGACTTGAGCCTACGCGTTACATTTTTAGATCGTTTCACTTAGAATGACCATCGTCCACTTGACGATGTTCCGAAAGCATTCATCTGTACAAGTCTTTCCCGGGTTCGAACGGAACCGAAGGCACTACTCCTGCTACATCCATTTTGGAATCATTCTCAGGATTAGCAGCAACTAGCCCTTGCACTTCACTGCTCCATCTTCGAATCCAAACTCGTTTTCCCATGAAAACCAACAAACCGGATCGAAGTGGTTTTCGAGAAATTAATCTCAAACCCGGTCTCTTCGAAACGATCAGCGCATTGTCCAATATTGATAGTCGGTTATTTAACTATCAATTAACATTCACAACAACCATCCAACATAAATAATTTCGGCGAATCATTTATTAACCTCAAAATATCTTTGCAAGATATATTTCCATTTTCAAACCTTTTTGAAAACAGTTTTCCAACCCTACTCTTCTCATGGAATGAATTTCCAAATATTTATTCCCACTGAAAATACCAAGCACAAACACTTTAGATTTTTAAAATAATTTAAAAACATTTTATTTAAAAATATACTTTAACATTTAAATTGAAAACTACTTCGATACTTTATTAAAAATATATATCTAGTAATATTTAAAATGAGGTTACTTGATAAAATATAAAACTAGATTTTCTCCTTTAAAACAAAATACCAAGTCACCTTTAAATAATTATTATGATAATAGATTTGAAAAATACTTACTTCAAAATTTAAACATTTAGAAATAATAAATTTCCTAAAACTTGCTTTTTAAAACAACATAACTTATATTTAAAAATTGACGTTGAAAACGTACTTGGCTATCCAGGGAAATACTCTTCTCTTTCTATCTTTAAAAAAATTCACTATTTATTTTTAAACAAATTTTCTCATTCCTTTAATAAATTCCATCGTGAATTTGTTCTTTCAAATATCCACTGATTTATCACTTCGTTTCTATAAACCCGGTTTATAAATTCAAAAGTCTCGTCTTCTTCTTAAAAAAAAATTCAAAATCAATTTCCAAATCGATTTCAGATTTTATTCCAATTTGAAATAGATTCATTTACTTTTTCAATTTAACTTCAAAACCCATCAACTTCACTTTTACCTTTCAAATATGATTTAAAAATCTTATTTAACTGAAACATTACTTCCATACTTTTCTAAATTCCTTCTTTATCCTTTTAAACTAATTTAATCCTTGAATTTTAAAATAAATTCTTTTATTACTATAAATAATATCTCTTTAAGTTTAAATTTTATTGTCACTCTGTTTATTCAAAATTCTTTTTTCCATACACGAAATTTATTAATTAATGTTTAAAATCACTTTTATTCTGTTCCAATTCATTCTTAGATTTATTCAGATACTCTAAAATTAGCTTACTTAAATATCCACTCCTTTATTTCTTTTCAAAAATACATTTTTATATTTTTGGTAACTCAGTATACCCAACTATATTCGATCAACCCGTAGCATCCAACATTTTGAATTATCAATATAATTCATCTCATAATATCTAATAATCATAACAGAGAATATTAAATAATCTAAATAAATGTTGAGAAATCCAGTTGGATCCCTCCAACCTATTTCCCTACATCCACAAGCGTTAGCACAATATAAAATACCAATTCCACTTCGAGATGGAATATCGCGGTATATGGGATTTATATAATATCATTCACTATTATGCGGCGCATAGGGTCTCGTCCGCTATATAATGCGGGAAATCAATCACTCCAATATATACTATATATACTATTATATATATTATAGCACATCCAATCAAATCAATCATTCAACCAATTATTTAAATTTAACCATTTAAATTTAATAAAAATCTAGAAGAGTGAGATTAACTCACCTTTGCCCCTTAAATTTGCAAATCCACTTCATTCTCAATTAGATTCCACGATTATCGACCTTGTACAAGAACTAATCGAGTAGTTAATTACCATTAAATAATTTAATTAACTAACAATTAAACTGATAATTTCTCTTTTTAAATATCTTTTAGCAACTAAAATAATTTAAATAAGTTAATTGTACAATTAAATTACCAAATCCACTATTTCAAAAAGAAAACCGTAAATCCAAAATGGGTGCATATATTTATTTATTTATTTATTTATTTTTATTTTTGAAACTTCATATTTATTAATAAAATCGTTTATATAGATTTTAAAATCTTAAACTCCTCAAACACTTTTTTTTTTAATTTCCTATATTCTCATTTTTCTATTTCCGCAAAAATTATCACAGCAATCTATTTCTATATAAGTTCATTATCTCTCAAATTAAAACACAAATTTACTATATAAAAAAACATAAGAAAAAGCAATACCAACAACAAACCCAGCCCGCTAATTTCCCTATTCTTTCCTAAATCATCTGACTGCTCTCCATCTCAAAGCTCGCGCTTAACCCTCTACAATCGCAACTTCCAAAGGTTGACTGCGTCACTCAAAATTCCAGCCGAAGGTGCCCACTTCACTATCATCTGGAATACAACCACCGCCAATCCCAACTCCACCTCGATCCTACGCAAACTGAAACCCTAGCTCGAACACCCTTGTCCTCCCTACCGCTAATAGATTCCTCAACCCACGCGTGAGCTCCCATTGAGCCTTGAAACGCGATTTAACTCGCGTGCTACCTCTTTTTTTTTTTAATTTATTGTCGAGTTGAAGAGGGAGACGGGGAAAAGAAAGAAGGAAGATAGCTCGTCGCATTTTTTTTATAATGAACATGATTTGAAATCTTGCTAGAGAAGGGAATAGGGTCTCGTGCTTCTGAAAAGAAGAGAACGTGCTTGAAACTGAGATTAAAGACGCGTGGTAAATCGTGGAGAACATATGTACCAAATCTCTATATGTGTATGCAAGGTTTTAACACAGCATTTAAATGCAACAATATTATTATATTTTAAATTTAAATTCATATTTGAATCGTTTCAATTAGCGCAATTAAAATCTCGATCTCCAATCGAGACACACCGCTAAGCGTTCATAATGTTATACCCTTATTCCGAATGCAATGGAAGAGGTTTCGAGTTCTTATTCGACTGTATGGAGAAGATAGCTTTTTGGACCCAGTTAGTATAGTAATTTTGATAAAATTTCAGCGCGTTTATATATCATATGCTCACATAATAACTCCAATCATTACGAAAATTGAAATCCGATAATAATTCAATATTACGGATCCAATGAAACTGGTTTCGTCAAATTCCGAGACTGTGCCTCGGAAGGTTATTTTTAAATATCAATTTAAATGATGTATTTTCAAAACTCAACAAAACACTTCCAAAATTTAATTTTAACACTTTTACTATCTTCAGTACTATTGATATAAATTTTAAAAACACTTAAATTATTTTTGAAAACTCCAGATTCAACATTTTACCCAGCTTCTAATTATTTAATTTAATAATTAAACCATCCAATAAATAGTGATATTTGTAATTCAAGTTAAACATTAAC
This sequence comes from Allium cepa, assembly GCA_030765085.1. Taxonomy (NCBI): domain Eukaryota; kingdom Viridiplantae; phylum Streptophyta; class Magnoliopsida; order Asparagales; family Amaryllidaceae; genus Allium; species Allium cepa. Next base: position 862,752,135 of record CM060943.1, on the reverse strand, counting down.
TTTTAAATATTTAAAATCAATTAAATATCCCAATTTAAATTGTCCAAAATTCCGGGTCGTCGCATTCCTCCCCGCTTAAAAGAATTTCGTCCCCGAAATTGCTAGTTAAGAAGAATGATCCAATACCATTACTATTTTCAAAAACCAAACAGTTTTATCAACTTGCCATAACATATTTTTTATTAAAGACCCGCTATTACTTCAACCAACTTCCCAAATCCTTCTATAGTTCCCAAATTACTTTACTTACTCCACTTATTCAAATTTAAATTTAGATTTAATCTATCAAAACTTTTTCAAAAATTTCCTAACTCTCAAAATTTCTGAAATTTTTTGCCCGCGTCTCCTTTGCACGGCTAGCTCGGTACAACTACAAAATGCCTCTACGGGCTCCCAAATTCCAAAAGAAAACAAAAGCCCAAGTGGCTAGATCAAAAACCCAATCAAATTTCATATAGAAATTTTAAACACGTACCTTTTTGTCGAGCAATTCAAATTTATCTTCTGAAATCAAAACTATTTTTCTCCTGCTTTTAAATACCTGTATATCCTACTTAGTAATAAATCTAATCACAACATTCAAAAACTTTTTATCGACTTCCTTACAAAATTTCAATATCTATTAATTCAAGCCGTATGATGTACATATATTTTTATTAAATCTTCACTCAAATGCTTATTCAATATATTTTCCCGACACCCATGTTACTTAAGAATTTCACAATTTCTTCTTAAGTTCAATATAAGTATATATACGCTTCTTATATTTATTTTCACTTCATCGCTTAGTTTATATCTACTTCTATTCAAATTGGTTCTCCCATTTCCATATGAATTTAATTTATCTTCAACGCTAAATATTGAATTTTATCTTCCATTTATAACTGATTCATACCATTATTTTAAATTAGTTTCATCCATTAATTTATTTCAATTTTCATTTTGAAATCATTTTGTTGCTAATGAAATTTTTTCTCAAAAATTTTCTAACTCCCAAAATTTTCAAAATTTTTTGGCAGTGTCTCCTTTGTACGAAGGAGCTTTTGCAATTTGACAAAAGATATAAATATGTATATACATCGACCCACCTGGTCGAAAAAACAAAAACGGTTTATGTTTCCTATTTTATTGCGTAGGCGTACCTTTATTTAGCATTTTTAAGCAAGCAGCTTATTATTTTAGCAATTTCGCGCGATCAAATCTAGCCCAACGGCTTCCCTAAACCTATACTTACTCAACTAAAACATGTAAGTGCTAAATATATGCAATTTACTAGTATTTCACTTATTTTAATATAGCTAACACATAAATTTCACATATAATGCATGTTATATAATTTCCATAAGCACATATAAGGTTCCGACACTTATTACAATTGCTTACAACCAATTCTCAAACCATTCCATTCAGTTTAAGTGATTTACAACTTTCTCGCTTATATTTAATTCATTCTAATCAAAACAAACTCATATTCATTCCAATTGATTTCAATATTATTCTATTTCACTTCTAATAACTCATAGGATTTTATCTAATCTCGTTTAAATCGAACGACCCATTTTCTTATGCAATTCGACAATATTCATGTGAATAAATAATTACTTAAGCTTATAACTATTTCAAATTGATTCCAACTAAATTTATATTTAATTCCTTCTATTTTAATTCATTCACAACCATTTTATTTAGCTCGACACATTTCATTTAAATTTTATTCCTTTTCAATTTTATTCACGGTCCATTCATTTGCGTTTCATTTCTTATCTGCATTCATTTCATTTCAAACCATTCTATTAAACTTGAAAACATTCCATATCTCTTATTGTCTTTAAGTTATTTCAACTCCTAAACAATTTCATTTCTTCTTAACTTGTTATGACTAAAACTACTCCATTTTTTTTACATTATAACACATGTTCATTTCATTCAACCAACCTCCATTTCTTTTTGCAACAAGTTCTATTTCCATCTTTTATTTGATTCTTATTTAATCAAGTTCCCTCCATTTATTTATTTAATACAATTATTTTATTCACTCAATCCATTATGAATTTTAATTTCCATATTCAATTCATCCTGAATTTATTTTATTAATAACAAGGTCATTTCCAATTTATTTCTACTTACTCGGATTCTATTTGCAATATAATCCATTACAACTTTAATCCAATTCCGTTTTATTTTTACAACATCTCCACTTATTTTAGTTCATTATCAATCCAAGTCGAATTCTATTTATAATTCGAGTTTATTTCCAAACTTCACTATTAACTTACAATCAATTTTATTTAACCGAGTTAAATATTATTAACATACTCTATCAAATGATTTATTTTGGCTAATTAGCTTACTTCCAACTTTTAAATCAATATTAGATTTTATTACAAAAATCACTTCATTAAATTTTCCTGAGTTCAAATTTTTTTCCATAATTCCAGTTTGGATTTTTAGTTCATTTTCCAAAACATAAAACAATATTTATTTTTGGTTTTCTATTCCATTTTTCAATTTTATAAGTCACAACTTAATATTTCACACATTTCTATTCATTTTAGGCTTGAATATTTTCATCTTTTATTTTAACTCGAGATTTACGCTTATTTATAACCCAAGCATATTTTTATACCATGGATTTTTAATTCTTTTATAAGTTATTCTAATTCATTTATTCCAATCCAATTCTTATCCAACTTATTTTTTTTCCAACTTACTTCCACTTATTTAAGTAAGGATCTAGTTCCATTCAATATCATATATAACTCAACTGAATTTTATTCCAATTCTATTTTAACTCAGATTTATTTAATTCAATTGGATTCGATTTTCTTTCTCAATCCAAGTTAATTTCAATTTTAACTTTTCACTTTAAATTTTAGTTCCAACATTCAAAGCTCATATTTTCCTTCCTTATTTAAAAATCATCTAAACTTTACAAGTTTATAACTTACCTCATCAAGATTTTCAATTCAAATAAGGATTCAGGATTTCAAACACCCGGCTTTTGGTTTCAAATCATATTGAAATCTCCAATATGTCAAAATCACACTTCTCAAATTTTTAAACCAATCCTGGTTTTTATCCCCAAAAAATTTCCTTTGAAATTTCAAAAACAAACTGGCTCTTCTGAACAAATCAATTTGGCAGCAATACGACACTTAGAACTTGAAAATAAACATCGATGATGCTGCAGTCATCACCGAAATTATTTTCCAGTGACTCAAGTGAGTTCAATGCTATATCCCTTCCCAAAATTTATTTGAAACAAATTTCTTTCAGAAATACTTTTTTAAATAATAATGCTATTATTTGTCTTCAAAACACTTCGAAAAACACTTCCAAAATCTCCGGGATTTTAAATTTACAGATTTTATTTAAATCAAATTTTTAACTATAATTCATTTGTATAATTTATGCTCATATCATTTTTTCACTTGATTATCCAAGTCATTCCAATTTTTTATAATCTTATTTGTTTAAAATATTATCATCCAAATATCCAAGTTATATATCAATTTAAGAAAATATTTGTTTTATATCAAAATATATTTTGGGTAAAATTATTTCATTCACCACCTCTAAAACAATACCGTGTTAGTTTATCGTGTCTGGTATTTATAAGCTCTTCTCGAATAGCGGCCAACTTACTCGATCAGAATTCATATTCCACTCAACCAGTAAGTCAACACAATATAAAAACAATTTATTTTCACTAAAAAGTATGCGCTCATATCTATTAATACGCTCAAACTCATTCTAGAGTACTACGGACTATATTTTCAATGAGTAAACCCCACCAGAGCCAAGGTTATCACCAATCTATGCTCTGATACCAACTGTAATGACCCGTAAATGCGTACCCCTTGAGTTGACACTATCCTCCATCATTCAACTCAAGATGGACGGAAATACGAACCATTTGGGTTAAAGAAGAAGAGGTAAAAGAAGAAAGTAGAAAACAACATCAGAATCAAACCATCGCAGCGGAATAAAATATAATAGATAATAATAGATCTTTACACAAAAGAAACCTATATCTTTTTATACATTACATCATCAGAGTATACATAACATACTATTGGATAGTAATCATAACATGTCCTCACAGTCTGCATAGGCAGTGGAATATCTAAAACAAGTAAGGGAATATGTATTGTCATCCAGCTCATCTCCTACTCCACAACAACCTTTCCTATATTCTATAATACTCGGTCTGACCCGAGCATTATAGTTAAATAACACCCGGGTCTGTCTGGAATACCAGCGTGAGAAAGCCACACTCGCATTGATTATTAAAGTTTCAAAATCCTTTGAAAACAAAAGCATCTCGTAAGACCACGCCACAAATAAACATGTTGGGTTTTTACCTTACGATAGCTAAAACACTTTTTATTAAAATCCTCTGATATTATAATAGTGTCTATAGAAAGTAAAATAGAATGTAGCTGAAATGCTTGCATCTCACGTGTCAGTAATAGTTGGGCACAATCAAAACCGTAAAGGCGCATAGGTAGAATGGATTTCCAACTAATGACCAGGCACTGGGGTACCATCTGTCACAGTACGTGGCCTAGATCACCATACAAAGGATTACTTCCAATCCCCTGCAACACAAGACCGGGACTACCCCTTGCCGGATAATCCCGAGTAAGATCATCCTACGGTTGGGATCAGCAACCGTACCACTAAGCCGAATAAAAAAGGACATCTAGACAGGGATGACCTCACCCTAATGGGTGCTACCCACCTAGCGTTGCTGCATAACCCTGATTTTCAGTCATTTCTGGTTGATGAGGCTTGAGGCTAAGCGTTATCTTTTTAGATCGTTTCACTTAGAATTCCCATCGTCCACCTGACGATGTTCCGAAAGCATTCATCCATACAAGTCCGTCCCGGGTTCGAACGGAACCGAAGGCACTACTCCTACTACATCCATTTTGAAATCATTCTCAGGATTAGGAGCGACTAGCCCTTGCACTTCACTGCTCCATCTTCGAATCCAAACTCGTTTTTCCATGAAAATGTACAAACACGATCGAAGTGGTTTTTGAGAAATTAATCCCGATCCCTGTCTCTTCAAAACGATCAGCGCATTGTCCAATATTGATAGTCGGTTATTTAACTATCAATTAACATTCACAAAAACCATCCAACATAAATAATTTCACCAAATTATTTATTAATCTCGAAATAACTTTGCAAGATATATTTCCAATTTCAAACCTTTTTGAAAACGGTTTTCCAACCCTACTCTTCCCATGGAATGAATTCCCAAATATTTATTCCCACTGAAAACACGAAGCACAAACACTTTAGATATTTAAAATAATTTAAAAACACTTTATTTAAAAATATACTTCAACATTTAAATTTAAAACTACTTCAATACTTTATTAAAAATATATATTTAGGAATGTTTAAAATGAGGTTACTTGATAAAATATAAAACTAGATTTCTCCTTCAAAACAAAATACCAAGTCATCTTTAAATAACTACTACAATAATAGATTTGAAAAATACTTACTTCAGAATTTAAACATTTAGGAATAATAAATTTTCTAAAACATGCTTTTTAAAACAACATAACTTATATTTAAAAATTTACGTTGAAAACGTACTTGGCTATCCAGGGAAATACTCCTCTTTGTATCTTTAAAAATAAATCACTATTTATTTTTAAACAAAATTTCCCATTCCTTTAATAAATTCCATCGTGAATTTATTCTTCCAAATATCCACTAATATATCACTTCGTTTCTATAAACCCGGTTTATAAATTCCAAAGTCTCATCTTCTTTTTTAAAAAAATTCAAATTCTAAATCAATTTCCAAATCGATTTCAGATTTTATTCCAATTTGAAATAGATTCCTTTACTTTCTCAATTTAACTCCAAAACCCATCAACTTCACTTTTACCTTTCAAATATGGTTTAAAAATCTTATTTAACTGAAATATTACCTCCGTACTTTTCTAAATTCCTACATTATCCTTTTAAATAAATTTAATCCTTGAATTTTAAAATAAATTCCTTTATTACTTTAAATAACATCTCTTTAAGTTTAAAATTCATTCTCACTTTTTTTATTCAAAATCCCTTTTTCCATACTCGGAATTTATTAATTAAGGTTTAAAATCACTTTTATTCTGTTCCAATTCATTCTTAGATTTATTCAGATACTCTAAAATTAGTTTACTTAAAAATCCACTCTGTTATTTCTTTTCAAAAATCCATTTTTATATTTTTTGTAACTCAATATACCCAAATATATTCGATCAACCTGTAGCATCCAACATTTCCAATTATTAATATAATTCATCCCAGGATATCTAATAATCATAACAGAGAATATTAAATGATCTAAATAAATGTTGAGGAATCCAGTTGGATCCCTCCAACTTATTTCCCTGCGCCCATAGACGTTAGCACAATATAAAATACCAATTCCACTTCGAGGTGGAATATTGCTGTATCTGGGATTTATATAATATCATCCGCTATTATGCGGCGCATAGGGTCTCATCCGCTATATAATGCGGGAAATCAATCTCTCCAATATATACTATATATACTACTATATATAATATAGCACATTCAATCAAATCAATCAATCAACCAATTATTTAAATTTAACCATTTAAATAGAAATCCAGAAGAGTGAGATTAACTCACCTTTGCCCCTTAAATTTGCAAATCCACTTCATTCTCGATTGGATTCCACGATTATCAACCTTGTATAAATATCGTATGGTTTATTAATATTTGAACTGATCGTGTAGTTAATTACCATTAAATAATTTAATTAACTAACAATTTAAATTTAAACTGATAATTTCTCTTTTTAAAGATCCTTTAGTAACTAAAATAATTTAAATAAGTTAATTGTACAATTAAATTGCCAAATCCACTATTTTAAAAGAAAAACGTAAATCTAAAATGGGTGTGCATATATATTTACTTTTATTTTTGAAACTTCATATTTATTAATAAAATCATCTATATAGATTTTAAAAATCTGATCTTTATATAAACTCCTCAAACACTTTTTTTTATTTTAAATTTGCTATATTCTCGTTTTTCTGTTTCCACAAAAATTATCACAGCAGTTTATTTCTATATAAGTTTACTATCTCTTAAATTAAAATACAAGTTTACTAAATAAAAAAACAGAAGAAAAAGCCACACCAACCACAAACCCGACCCGCTAATTTCCCCTTCTTCCCCAAATCATCTGACCACACTCCATCTCGAAGCTCTCACTTAACCCTCTATAATCGCGACTTCCAAAGGTTGGCCGCATCACTCAAAATCCAACCGAAGGTGCCCACTTCATTATCATCTCGAATACGACCATCGCCAATCCCAACTCCACCTTGATCCTACGCTAATTGAAACCCTAGCTTGTACACCCTCTCCTTCCCTACCGCTAATAGATTCCTCAACCCACGCGTGAGCTCCCATCGAGCCATGAAACGCGATTTAACTCGTGTGCCATCCCTTTTTTTTGTTTTTTTGTTTCTGAGTTGAAGAGGGGGACGGGGAAAAGAAAGAAGGAAGATAGCTCGTCACATTTTTTATATAATAAACACGATTTGAAATCTTGCTAGAGAAGGGAACAGGGTTTCGTGCTTCTTTGTGCTTCTGAAAAGAAAAGAACGTGCTTGAAACTGAGATTGAAGACGCGGGGTAAATCGAGGAGAACATATGTACCAAATCTCTATACGTGTATGCAAGGTTTTGACACACCATTTAAAAGCAACAATATTATTATATTTTAAATTTAAATTCATATTTGAATCGTCTCGATTAGCGCAATTAAAATCTCGATCTCTAATCGAGACGCACCGTTTTGCGGTCATAATGTTATACCCCTATTCCGAATGCAATGGAAGAGGTTTCGAGTTCTAATTCGAATGTATGGAGAAGATAGCTTTTTAGACCTAGTTATTATATTAAATTTTGATAAAATTTCAGCACGTTTATATATCTTATTCTCACACAACAACTCCAATCAATACGAAAATTGAAACCCAATAATAATTCAATATTACAGATCCAATGAAACTGGTTTCGTCAAATTCCAAGACTATGCTTCGGAAGGCTATTTTTTAATATCAATTTAAATGATATATTTTAAAAACTCAACAAAACACTTCCAAAATTTAATTTTAACACTTTTACTATCTTTAGTACTATCGATATAAATTTTACAAATCCTTAAATTATTTTTAAAAACTCTAGATTCAACATTTTACCCAGCTTCAAATTATTTAATTTAATAATTAAACCATCCAATAAATAGTGATATTTGGAATTCAAGTTAAACATTAACTTTTAAATATTTAAAATCAATTAAATATCCCAATTTAAATTTTTCAAAATTCCAGGTCGTCACAGGGTATGTCTATTTACTTCTGGATAGAAGTGGTAACATGATATGGAGCCCAAATACTTAACTTATGTGGTTGTTGCAAATCTATTGCTTTGTGGTTGTTGGTTGAGAGGTGCCTCGGATAAAGGTTGGTTAGGACTGGAGGATGGCATACTCATGACAGTAAGTTACCTAGTTACATAGGTAACCCGGTCTTGTGTTAGTAGAGATCCGGTTAGGTTCTCGAGGTGTCCCTCCAAAGGCGTACGCATGTGGCCCAGGAAGTTCCTTTGCCTGACCATTTGTTGGAAATCCAAAGAAACAATACGAGCCTTTTATGATTGCAATTGTATAACCTGCCACCTCAGGTGGTAGCTATAGCAGGCATAATATAATGGTACCTATGCTGGCTACGATTAATATTATACTTTCGAAAGGTTTTCTGCACTATGCACTAATAATAATATCATAAGGATTTTGCGTATCAAGCATGTTTGACTATCATAAGGAGAAATCTCCCAAAAGTTGTGCGATTGCATGGTGTGTGTGCCGGGAGGCATTATTGTAGTTTCATTTTCCAAAAAGCATTGCAGACTTAAATTTTGAATTCTTTGGTTTTTTGTTTTAAAACAAATGTTTTGTTTGATCAAACTAGTCTCATGACTGACCTTGAGTTTATTGTTCCTATCACAACTCTGGGTGCCCACAATTTTCCACACGGGCAGCCTAGAGTTAGGATTTTTAGATAATCAAATAGTGGATATAGATTCGATAGCATCCAGCCTTTGGATTTGGCGATCGCATTTGTTTCTCATAGATTAGAGTTGCTTAAATTCAGCATTGATAGCGGTTCGAGCTGATAGCTTGGAGATCTTTAGAGCTTCGATAATGGATTTAGATATTGGATTCCTCCTTTCTCTCTTAGAAGCCATTTGGTGATATTGTTCCACTGCTTTGTCTTGTATCTCTGATAGTACTGATATTAATTGTATCAATGTGTTGTATCTAATTTTGTGTATCAGTGATATATATTTCTTTTTCTTCCGTTGTGTTGTTGTACTTAATGTGTTAAAAGCTTCGGCGCGAATTGGATTTTAACGATTGAATCTGCGGCATTCGAATACGAGTGAAGTTTTTGGTGCCGATTTTTGAGCGCTGAAATTCGGGTCATGACAGCAAGTTTCGAACCTATGATTTCTCACACCAATGTTGATTCACCTAACCACTGGGACAGTGGTGCTAGTCTAATACACACAATTACAATAAGAATTCCTATAATTTTCATACACTATTCAAATACATCAATTTCTACTCTCTCACGCAACACATTTTTTAAAATATAATATCTTCTAGTCATATTTTTCGAATACACTATTTCTACTCGAATGCTGATTTTTATCTTCTCACTCCAACCCTTATCCAAAAAGAAATCTGCTTTACGTGCCAAATAGCAATACAATAAAAAGCAATAAAGAACAAATTGCATCAGTAGAAATATAAATATATTTGAATCGATGTTGCCTCAATTTATTGGTTTTTCTCTTTTCATATTTTATGCAAGCACCAAAATTAACGAACATGGAGCAGTATAACAAAAATATAGAGGAACCAGCATAACATGTTCGTGTGTGGCAAAATTTTAAATCAAGTCAAAATGTGCACAAGCAGCACAAGACATGCACAGTGTATTACCCTATATGGCTTAAAGCCAAAAAATTTAAAATAAAGAAAAAACACATTAAAAAAATCTTCACATATCAAACCACCAAAGTCAGGCCTGTAGGATTTCAGGCTCAACACGGTGCATAAGAAAAGAATAATTGGTGAAGAAATTATAAACAAATGAAAGTAGAAGTGTACAAAGGCAAGAAACTAATCATATTGCACAAGGCAGGTCAAAGAACATGTGCACAATAACATATAGCTCAAAAGCACAAAGCAATGCACAAGTCAAACAACAATATACAAGGAAAACCAATTCATGCACCAGCAAGTGAATACATACAAGAACGTATAGGCTAGTACAAAAGCACTCAACAAACTTGCCAGACCAGGCAAATTGCACACAAGGTCGGGCATGCATGAGTATGTGCATACATAAAAGAAAGCTACCGCGGTGACAAAGAAAACATAAACAAATACAAATGGAAGTGTACATTGATCAAGCCCAATGGTTTAGACTCAACACAAGGCATAAACATCAACATTTCACAAAAAGCAATTCAAAAATACCAAGCTAAGGTAGCAACAAGTTTCAAACAAAACAGATTCAGAGACTCATGGCAAAGCTCAAAGTGAAACACAAATGCACCAACGACCAAACAGACACAAAAGGATTGCAAGTGCATACAAGTCTAAAAAAGGTCGAGCTCATAACCAACAAAGAAAAGCACATCAGGAGCAGCAATACATATGCACAAGGGACGCATCATGTCCGGGTGGAAGTGAACATACAAAAACAAAGCAAGTACAAGGTCAGCCATGTCTAAAAACAAAAACACAGTCAGCTCAGCACAGTAGAGATGCATAAAGGGATGCACAACAAACACTCATGCAGGTCAAGGCAATACAAATAGATTCAAGTGCAACTTGAAAGTGCATAGTAAGCAAAATACATAGATGCAATCAAGTCATATTTTTAAAGCACAAAGGATGTAGAAAAGAAATTAATTGAAAAAAATTCCTTACGGAAGTACACAAGAGTATTTTTATTGAAGAAAATCGAAGCAAAATCTAAGTTATTTGTAAAATTCCTAAATCCCAATGAAGTTGAGAAAATCTATTTTCTAGAATGGGTTTTGTAAAAAAGTCTGTTAATTTAAAAATTAGTTGAAATATAAATCCAATTCAAATATGATCTCGCATGTAAAAATGTCTAATACCATGAGAGTATGTTAAGCGAGAAATATAAGTATCATTAAACAAGTACATCGTACTCCATGATATCAATCAAATTAGTTCAAAAATTCTAAAAATTTCATCAACTCATCTTTATTAAACAAAGGCAAAGTCATTTGCATCGAGCAAATGCTTACATAACTAAATATTCTCTAACCAGTGATTAGTTAGTTGTCATTAAAGGCAACAAAATTAATCATCATACATAAACAATTGACCATTGTTTTTTTTTTGAAAATTCAATTCATTTGAAACCACTATTTGTTTGAAAAGTTAAATCCCATAATTTAATTTAGCAATAAACTTTAAAATTTTAGATATTTAATATTCCTAATCACCAAAGTTAGTTTAAAGTCAAAACGATGAATTAATTAAAGGATATGTCAAAAATACTGCAACTTGTTTGCATAAATCAGAAACACTTTTCAAGTAATATGCTGACATGATACTGTTTTTCAAGATTTTACAAAATGAATCAGCAAAAACTCAAAACATTAATGTTATAGTGTTATCAGTTAGCTTCCCAAACCTCCAAGAAGTTGAAATTTGAAGTAACAATGTTCAAGTTATGATCGATCTACTATAGCTGTATTAGGATGTTCTGAAATAATTTTAAAACAACATACCAAATGATTTGCTGTTTTTCAATAGTTTAAGTTCAAATTTTGGAAAAACACAAAATATAAAACTTACAAAATTTTCTGTATATTTTCCAAAACAACTTGAATTTTTCAAATCAAAGTTAAAGAGCTCAAGGTATGGCAATTCTATACAGCAATGTCAACAATAATAGAATTAACAACAGAAAGAGAAATTAGTATTTAGAGATTATACCTTTACTTATCTTTGATTTCATATCCTTTTTCACCATTTGTACGTAAATCTCCACTTCATTTTTCTAAGGTGAGGAACATTGGAATCATTGCTAATCAACCATATATAGAACAACTCAAAATGTATCTCCGTCGTAGTTGTTCCTTAGTTGTTTTCGTACCTCAATGTTAAGAGAAATGAGTGGCCTAACAAAGGATGTATGACCACTTTCATTTTCATTTGCAACCTTTGGTACCCAATTTTTTTATATAAAAAACCGTTAGTATTTACAATTGTGCCATTGGAAACCCAAAAAATTTTAAATTTAAGAAATTTTACATTTGTACCTTTTGGAACCCAAATTTGTAACAGTTTTATGTTTGTTCCTATTTTGACAGTTATCACAATTATGTCCTATATAGCCACGCTTTATGCATTTGGTTATCACTCTTATTCCCTTATTGTTGTTACTAGTCGTTTATTTATCTATTGACACTTTCTCAAATCCAAGTCCCTCTTTGTTGTTTGTGAAGAATTGATTTCCTAATAACATATTAAACGATTCTTCTCCAGTGGAATTTTTTTGAAGAGTTAATTCTAAACCATTGACTTTGGATTTTAAAACTTTATTTAATTTATTATCATTGAACAATGACTATTAGCATTTTGTCTCTTTTCAACGTCATTTCTTTTTATAAGACCATATTTTCATTTCCAACTTCTTTTGTAAGATGTTAATTTCGCAAGTGAAATCTATTTTGTTTTTCGCCAAAAATGAAATTTTCTTTTTTAGATTTTGAAAATTTTCAAGAAAATAAGCAAATTCTTTTTCGTAATTCAAACCTTTTTTGCAATTAGAATTTTCAATTTTCTTAATATTTTCAAATTTTATTTCCAATTTATTATTTTTTATGTAGTTTTAATTTTTCACGTTTTAACCTGTTATTTTTTAGTTTAAGATTATTGATATTTTTAGTTACTCTTTGGTATAAGAGAATTGAATATTCAAATAAAAAAATCACTTATATCATCATTTTTTGCATCTTCATCACTACCGTCTTTACTATCATTCTCCAACATATCTTTTGTAAATCCTATCAAGCATATTTCTTTAGTTGAGTCTATTTTTATGAGTTTCTCACTATTATTGACTTTCTAACATATATTGCATCTAGAGTGTCCCGGATTTCCTATGCAGTTAAACAATGAGAGATACGATTGAATTCGGCTCTATTACTTATAAATTAGAGGTATTCATAACATAAGCATTAATCGTGTGACGACCCAGATTTTTTAACAATTTAAATTGGAATATTTAATTGATTGTAAATAATAAAAAGCTAATTTTTAACTTGAATTCAAATAATAGTATTATTATTTAGCAATTGAGTTATTGGATTTAATAAACTGAAATTGGGTAAATTATTGAATCTTCAGTTTTAAGCCTGTTAAAAATAATTTGAAGGCTTATAAAATTTATAATGATGATACTGAAGATAATAGAATGGCTGAAATTTAATATAAAGGTGATTTGTTCAGTTTTAATAATATATCATTTAAATCGATAATAAAAACTAGCCTTCTGAGGCATAGTCTCAGAATTCAACGAAACTAGTTCCATTGGATCCATAATAGTTAGTTACTATCAGATTTCAAATTTCGAAGCGTTTGGATTTACCGTTTGCGCGTACGGGTGAGAAATGCACTGAAATTAAAACCGATAATTTAATATTTTAAATCGATTTAAAAAGATAACTTCCCCATACGATCAAATTAGCCTTCGAAACACGTTCCATTGTGTTCGGAACGAGGGTAAAACCTTATAATCGTCTAGCGGCATTCCTTAAGAGGAGTTTGAAATTTTAGGTAGCAATTACGAGGGCATTTTGGAAGTTTTATAATATAATAAAATTTAAAGTACATTCGTTAGAGATAATTTTATTAACCAACAATCGTACATAGGAAGCTATCCCCAAATCGATATTTTATCTCCTCCCTTATCCCAAATGAAAATCAATTTTCATTCTCCTCTCTTCTGTAAAAAAAGAAAACGCATACTTGTTGTTATCACCTCTCTTCAAAATCAAATCGAAGGGGCAGGTCATAGCTCGATGTCGAAGTTAAAGGCGAGTCGCGATGGTTGAGGGAGACACATCGTGTCGCACAGGCTAGTTGTTCGTGGTGGGTATTTTGCGTTTCGCGAGGGCTTGGGTTGCGAGATGAGGGCCATGGCATTGATTGGTGAATCGCGTACGTAGGCACGCGTTTCTAGAAGAGCGATGGCGAAGCGACTTGATTTGCAGGCAGTTGGGAACGCACGGGGAAGGAGGAAGGTTGCGATGGCATTCATGATGAGATGAAGGCATCGCGACCTTGGGTTGTGCTCATTCTCGATTCACGGTGATTGGAGATGATGGCAGGGGCTCGAGCATGGCAGCGGCTGTTCGAGTGGAGTTGGCGATGCTCGACAGTGTCGACTTGATTTCGTGATGATCTGGGGTTAGTATTGGGTGCGTGCGCAAGAGCAAGTACCAGTTAGGCTTTGGGTTCGTATAGGCGGTAAGGTTTAAATCTGAAGGAAATAAATCGAGATCGGATTTGGATTGTAAAATCAAAGGTGAGTAAATCTCATTCTGTTGGATTTATATTTAAATTTAAATGGTTAAATTTAAATATTTGGTTGAATGATTGAATTGATATGATATGCATTGATGATCTGGTGACTTTGGTTTTGGTTGGTTCTCGAGTTAATTGTTGCTTGACTCAAAGTATTTGTGTTTAAATTGTTTTAAACTTAAGTCATAAACAGGAAAACGTTTTCATTTTAATGTTAATAAGGAATTATGATTTGTGATTCATTTAAATGGTATGGTAATTAAAATGGATCATTATTTAATGATTTGGGTTGATTAATTTAGTAATTAAGGGTTTGAATTAATTAATTAAAGTTTAAGTTAATTTATTAAGTTTAATTAATATAGAGTAATCAATGGATGGTTTGATAGGTAATTACTAATGTAATTAATAAAATATAATTACTTTGTGAAATTAATCAAGAGATTAATTAAGATAGTGAATTAAGGAGTGATTAATTTATTTAATGAAATAAATAAAAAGGTAGATAACTACAGGTTGGGCTAAATCAAGAATGATTAATATTTGCAGTTTAATAATGATTAATTATTTAATATAATTAATTTAGATTAGAAAAAAATGAAATATAATTGGAAATCATAAATTTATATAATTAACGATGTAATTAAAGATTGATTAATTAAGATTGATTAATCCATAATAAGTGACTTATGAGCACTTAATTAATATAAGTAATTAAGGATTAATGTAATTAAAATAGTTATTTAATTCAGGAAGTAGTTATGATTTCTTATTGATTTTGGTTAAGAATAATTAGTATCGTGAAATTAATTAAAGACAATTACTTGAATGTAATTTAAAAATAATTAATCCAGGGTGATTAATTAAGATGAAAAATGAAGGGATGATTGATTAATTGATTTGAAATTAATTAATGTTAAATGAAGAAATCTAAGTGGCTGAGGTTAGTAATTCAATCTGGATTAATTAAATTAAATTTGTATGTGATTAAGCTTTGCTTATGGATGATTGAATGGTATTGGATGCTTTGAATAAATTGATATCTCTGATATGAAATGTTGTGTATTTCATTTGGATAACTTGGGTTAGGATGACTTCAGACATGAAGAGACCGGGTTCGGTTATTAGGAAATACCCGACACCACCTCGAATTTTTATAGATTGATATGTGAAATTTGTAGGCTGAAATGAAGTGATTTAAAGGAATTGGACTATTTAAATCTAAACCTTAGTACTTAGAAAATGGATGTGTGGAATAAGTGATGTCTATAATAAATTGTGGCTTTGTGAATTGAAATGAATTACCCCAGGTTTATATAAATTGTATGTTTTGTATTCCATGTTAGATGGGTTTACTCACGCTGATTTCCAGCCTGAACCGGGTGTTACTTTGATGTAATGCTCGGGTCAGACTGAGTATTACAGATTTTTCAGGTAAGGACATTCTGGAGCTCAGGAGGCGAGCTGGATGGCATGAATGTATAGAGTTTTTCTGGTGTATCATATTATTGTAAATCTGAGACATGTTGATTTGCATATGTCCAATGTTTGAGTATGTATGTAACTCTGATGTATTAAAATGTAATCGACAGATGTAATATTCTTTTGTAATATGTTATTATTTATTATTATATATTATCCGTTGCGAATGTGAGATGTTGGTGTTTCTATTCTTCTTCTTCTTCTATCTCTTTCTTATTTTCATAACTATCTGGAATTTTCAAGTTTGAAAATTTTGGGTCGTAACAGTTGGTATCAGAGCGAGGTTAAGCGAGAACCATGGCTCTGGTGGGGATTACTCATTAAATAGAGTCTGTAGTACTATAGGATGAGTTAGTTGAGTGTGTGTGTGTGTGTATGAGAGTGTAATTGTTATTTTCTTATATAAAGGTTTTAAATGATTTTATATAAAAATATATTTTGATATATAAAGCACTATTTCCTTCTAATAAATATTAAGGTGATTGGTTGTTAAATTAATACAATTAAATTAAGAAGTAATATAAAATACAACCAAACTGAAATCTTGAACTGGAATTAAATTAAGTGTGATAATAGAAATACAACCAAATTGAAATTAAATAAAGGTAAATTTGAAATGGATTCAAACTGAAATTTAATCTTGAATTTATAGAAGTAAGAATAATATAAAAAGGAATTGGTATCGAGATATGATTACCTTGGGTATTATCATAAATAGTTAATGTGTTTAATAATGATATATTTGTTGTTAAGTAAGCCAAATGAAGTAAATTTATAAGATGAGTATAACTTCTATATTAAAGTAGGTTTTAAAATTGTGAAGTTTTAAGACCTAAGTCTAGAAACAATCAATTGTTTCAAAGATTTAAAGAAAATAACAAATAATATAATTCAGACTATTTTGAATATAGTCTTATTTTAAAACAAGAAATGATTGGAAGATTTTTTTAGGGATTTGTTTTGAAATTAAAACCAAGGGTGGTTTAAAATTTAAAAGTAGCCTGGTGTGTAAAGGAAATAAATAAGAAATAAACTCTGAGGTTGAGTTTTGAATTTTCCTTGGAATGTGATGTGAAACCCAAAGTGAAGCAAGTTTTAAACTTAAGTGAAAGGTTATTAATCGGAAGATAAATTTGAATGGGAATTGGGATTAAATTTAAGCAGGAATCAAAATGATTTGAAATTGAAGTGGATTCAGTTTGAAATTAGTCCAAATTTATTTGAATAATTTGGAAATGTAATTAAAGTTGAATAAGTAAGAATCAAATGGAATTTGATTTGAAGTTGGAAAGAAATTGAGAATTAATTCAACTTGAATTGGGAATAAATCAAGTCCAATGGAAATTGGAGTTATTTAAATTGGAATTGGGTCAATTTAAATGGAAGTGGAAATTTAAATTGAATTCATGAGAACGGAGATTGGAAATTGAATAGTTTGACTCTAGACTATTTTTAATTAAATTGTTTTAGTACAAATCTATTTTTCCAAGTTATTTATTATATATACAACATTTCTTATTAAACCCAAAACTATCTTATATTTATTTAATAACTACTTTTGGAGTTATTTAACCATTTCATAACTGTTTTATAAAATAATTACTGTTTTTCCACTATTTTACAAATTAATTACTATTTTACAACTATTTTGCAATTACCTAAAATTTCTGAAACTATTTAACTATTCTCCAACTATTTTACAATTAGTTAACTATTTTACAGCTATTTTGCAAATTAATAACTATTTTTCAACAACTTATCTATTTTTAAAATTTTCAAGCTATTTTCTTAATATAAATTGGTTGAAGTTCAAACTGTTATTGATTAAATACCCAACTGAGATAAGAATTGAAGTGATAATCCAAATGGGAACTAAGGCAATTGTAAATAAGTGAATGAAAATTAGAGTGAATGTGAATAGAAAGAGAAATTGATTTAGTTGATAATCAATGAAGTTAAAGACGTAGGATGTACGTATATTATTCTATTCGCATAGTGATTTGATCCAGATTCGAGCACAAAATTACGAGGTAGTTATATCAACCCGAGTTGGGATTTTTCACTCGATTTTCGACGACGAACCTGGGTATGGATTGTTGATTGATTCTGGATATTCTCTATCATAGCTAGGCTATGCAAGGAGAATAACAGTTTTTGATCAAGAAACCAGATCCGAGTCCGCACTAGAAAGTCGGGTGGACGATACTAGTTCGGAAATGAAATTGAGTGATCGAGTGAGTGATCAGATTGGTATAGCGTACGGATGATATGTGTACATCGTACGGATTTGAATGAAATTGATATTAAAAAGAGTAATCAAATTTGAATATTTGATTTTGAATAAACAAAATTTAAATATCTTTGATACATAAGATAAATCTCGCCTTGTTGAATCTATTGCCGTAAGGAAAGGATTTTGAAAGTGTTTGAAGTATAAAAGCAGTTTTATACAAGTTTAAAATGATCTAAAGATTTTTTATCAAGAATTATATATATATATATATATATATATTATATATATATATATAAAAGATCTTATAAGGATTTCGAGAAAAGGTTTTGGGAACCTTTGGATTTGGAAAGCTTTTGATTTTTGGGTGAAATCAAAATTGGAATTTGGAAAGCCTAGTTTGAGAATTATCGATTTTGCGGATAAACGATTTTGTGTAAAGGAGATTTTTACGAAATTCATACTAGGTGTATGATTTGGAAGATACTATATATGTATATATTATAAAGTGTTTTGATAATGGCTCTGGAGAAAAAGGCGCTCCCTTGAAATGAACTTCTCAGGAGTGCCACCGGGTAGTGCTGCCTTAAGCCCCAAGGGGGGTTTCTAAAGTTGATCCTGTGAGGAGTCCGGACAAAACTAGTTCCTGAGGATTATGGGTAGTGTGTACTATAGCGAAAGTCGTGTTTGCTGCTGAGAGCCAAGGGTCTACGTTTGATTTTATATCGGTAGACTGCGACCTATGGTAACATAGCGAAAGTCGTGTGTGCCACTGAGAGCCAACAG
This sequence comes from Allium cepa, assembly GCA_030765085.1. Lineage (NCBI taxonomy): Eukaryota > Viridiplantae > Streptophyta > Magnoliopsida > Asparagales > Amaryllidaceae > Allium > Allium cepa. Next base: position 862,732,942 of record CM060943.1, on the reverse strand, counting down.
TCTGCGTTTGACTTTACATCGGTAGACTACGACCTATGTAGGAGTGGAGAAGTTTCATTTTGACAGCGAAAATCGAGGGCGCTGATGCCTACAGTTGCATGGACTTTTGCTGTGATGGCAACGTAACCCTGAAATGTAACTGCGATCTGTTGTGGGTTCCATGGCGTAATCGAGTGGCGCGGAGTGCCTACAGTTACATGGACTTTTGCTGCGATGGCAACGTAACCTAGGATGTAACTACGACCATGAATGGGAGTGATGATTTCCAGAGCATTCTCACCAAAGATATTTCCATTATTTTCAAAAACTATTTTCTATATTTTTGATAAAATTATTTTCCAAGTATTTTCACTGGATGTTGGAAATGGGTTTGCTAAGTACTTATAGATTTACGGTCCTACGTTTGATCAACGTATGACTGGATTTCTGTGAGAACAAGGATGGACTGGTTGAGACATCGAGTTGTAAGAAGTATTTTTATAAAAAGCTATTTTAATAATATTATGTGAATTTAATAGCATTTCTAAAATTTTAAAAATTAAAGTGATGGAATGTTGGAAAATGAAGAAAATCCAATCCAAACTCGGATTATGAAAAAAATTTGTACTCGGGAAAATTTAATAAAGTGATTTTTGTAATAAAATCGAATTTTGAATTAGAAGTTGGAAGTTAGCTAATTAGCTAAATAAATTAATTGATAAAGTGTATTAAAAAAATTAACTCGGTTAAATAAAATGGATTGTAAGTTAATAATGAAGTTTGAAGATAAATTCGAATTATAAATAGAATTCGACTTGGATTTGATGATAAATTAGAAAGTGGAGATATTGTTACAATAAAATGGAATTGAATTATAATAAACATGGCTTGAGTTGCAAACTAAACCAGGTAAGTAAAATTAAATTGAAAATGGCTTTGTATTAATAAAATAAATTCGAAAATGAATTAAGCAGGTGAATTAAAAATTTAAAATGTGGTGAATAAATGGGTTAATTGAATTAAATAATTAGTTGGATGAAATCTGATTGAATAGAAATTAAATCAAAGATTTAAATTGGAATTGGGTTATCAGAATGAACTTATTTATGAGGCATATTAATTTGAAGTAAAATTATTTAAGTCAATAAAAGCTTGGTTTCGAATAAGAATGGAAGACCATTAAATAAAAGTTTGGGTTAAATTTAATTGGAAAATAGATATTAATATAAACATCGAATGTTGACAAGCTCAATGAAATAATTTTAAAATGAATCCAACAAAGAGATGAAATGAAATGCAATGTATGGTTGGTGAATAAATTAGAAATGAAATGGAAGTAAATACAAAATGAGTTGAAATTAATTTAAAGTAGTTATGAACTAAAATAGATACTCTATTAAGCGAGTATCGCCGAATTTGAATAAAAAAATAGTTGTCGTTTGACGCAAATGAAGGTAAAGAAATTCTATAAATTAATAGAAGCAAATAAAATTGATTTTGAATCATTAAAGTGAATATGAGCTTGTTTGGATTAAAAATAAATTGAACGTAAGCAATTGAGTAGTGAACCATTAAAATTGAATAAAATGGCATATGAATTGGTTGGGAGCAATTGAATTAACTTTAAATCATATAAATCGCTTATGGAAAGCATTTGGCGATTGTCGCTTATGAAATTCATGTGTTTAGCTATTGGAAATAAGTGAAATGCTAACAGATTTCTACATATGGCACGTACATATTTAAATTGAGTAAGTACAGGTATCTGAAAGCCGTTTGGTAGGATTTGGTTGGCTAATTGCTTAAATAATGACCCACTTGCTAAAAAAAGCTAAATAAAGGTACGGCTACGCAATAAAAAAGGTAATATGAACTGTTTTTGCTTTTTCCGACCTGGTGGGTCGATGTATATATATTTATATCTCTTGTCAAATTGCAAAAGCTCCTCCGTACAAAGGAGACTCTGCCAAAAAAATTCGAAAATTTTGGGAGTTAGAAACTTTTTGAAAATTTTCGAGAAATTTTTGTTAACGACAGCGATTTTAGATTGGATATTGAAATAAATTAGTGGATGAAACTAATTTAAAATAATGATATGAATCAGTTATAAATGGAAGATAAATTCAATATTCGGAATTGAAGATAAATTGAAAACATACGAAAATGGAAAACTAATTTGAATAGAAGTAGATATGAAATCTATGTAAGGAAATGTATAAAATGATTTGAAAAGTTACGATTGGATATTATGGCTAAGTAAGATATGCAGGTATTACAAAGGGAAAGGAAAATTGGATTTGATTTCAGGAGATAATTTGAATTGCCCGACTAAAAGGTATGTATTTATATTTCTGTATGAAAATGGATTGGGTTTTTGATCTAGCCACTTGGCTTTTTGTTTTCTTTTGAAATTTGGGAGCCCGTAGAGGCATTTTGTAGCTGTACCGAGCTAGCCGTGGAAATGAGACGCAGGTGAAATTTTACGAGAATTTAGAGAGTTACAATTTTTTTTGAGAAAGTTGTGACAGTTTAAATTTGAATTTTAAATTAGATTTGAATAAATGAATTAAATAATGTTGTGGGAAAGTATGGAAGGTTTTGGGAAGTTGGTCGAAGTAATAGTGGGACTTTAATAAAAGATATGTTATGGCAAGTTGATATAAGTGATTGGTTTTGGAAAAAGTAAACAGGTATTGGGCCATTCTTCCTAACTAGTAATTTCGAGGACGAAATTCTTTTAAGAGGGGAGGAATGTGACGACCCGGAATTTTAAACAATTTAAATTAGAATATTTAATTGATTGTAAATATTTATAAAGTTAATTTTTAACTTGATTTCAAATAATATTATTATTATTTAGCAATTGAGTTATTGGATTTAATAAACCGAAAATGGGTAAATTATTGAATCTTCAGTTTTATGCCTGTTAAAAATAATTGGAAGGCTTATAAAATTTGTAATGATGATACTGAAGATAATTGAATGGCTGAAATTTAATATAAAGGTGATTTGTTCAGTTTTAATAATATATCGGTTAAATCGATATTTAAAAGTAGCCTTCCAGGGCATGGTCTCGGAATTCGACGAAACCAGTTCCATTGGATCCGTAATAGTTACTTATTATCGGATTTCAAATTCCGTAGCATTTGAATTTACCGTTTGCTCGTATGGGTGAGAAACGCGTTGAAATTAAAACTGATAATTTAATATTTTAAATCGATTTAAAAACCTAACTTCCACATACGATCAAATTAGCCTCCGAAACACGTTCCATTATGTTCGAAATGCGGGTAAAATCTTATAATCGCCTAGCGGAATTCCTTAAGATGAGTTCGAAATTTTAGGTAGCAATTACGAGGGCATTTTGGAAGTTTTATAATATAATAAAATTTGAAGTACGTTAGTCAGAGATATTTTTATTAACCAACAATCGTACTAAGGGTGCTATCCCCAAATCAATATTTTATCCTCCCTTATCCCAAATGAAAATCAATTTTCATTCTCCTCTCTTCTATAAAATAAAGAAAAAAGCATACATGTTCTTATCACCTCCCTTCAAAATCAAATCGAAGGGGGCAGGTCATGGCTCGATGTCAAAGTTAAAGGCGGGTTGTGATGGTTGAGGGAGATGCATCGCGTCGCGCAGGCTAGTTGTTCGTGGTGGGTATTTGGCGTTTCGCGAGGGGTTGGGTTGCGAGATGGGGGCAGCGGCATTGATTGGTGAATCACGTACGTAGGCGCGTGTTTCTTGAAGAGCGGTGGCGAAGTGACTTGATTTGCATGCAGGTGGGAACGCATGACGAAGGAGGAAGGTTGCGACGGCGTTCATGATGAGATGAAGGCATCGCGACCTCGGGTTGTGCTCATTCTCGATTCACGGTGATTGGAGATGATGGCAGGGGCTCGAGCATGGCAGCAGCGGTTCGAGTGGAGTTGGCGATGCTCGGTAGTGTCGACTTGATTTCGTGATAATCTGAGGTTCGTATTGGGTGCTTGGGCAAGAGCAAACATGAGTTGGGCTTTAGGTTCGTATAGGTAGTAAGGTTTAAATCTGAAGGAAACTAATCGAGATCGAATTTGGATTGCAAAATCAAAGGTGAGTAAATCTCACTCTGTTGGATTTTCGTTTAAATTTAGATAGCTAAATTTAAATATCTGGTTGAATGATTGAATTGATATGATATGTACGGATGATCTGGTAACTTTGCTTTTGGTTGGTTCTCGAGTTAATTGTTGCTTGACTGGAAGTATTTGTGTTTAAATTGTTTTAAACTTAAATCATAAATTAAGTCATAAATAGGAAAATGTTTTCACTTTAGTGTTAATAAGGGCTTATGATTTGTGATTCATTTAAGTAGTAGGAAATGGATAATTAATTAATTTAATTAATTAATGATTTGGGTTGATTAATTTAGTAATTAAGGGTTGGAATTAATTAATTAAAGTTTAAGTTAATTTATTAAGTTTAATTAACATACAGTAATCAATGGATGGTTTGATAGGTAATTACTAATGTAATTAATAAAATATAAGTACTTTGTGAAATTAATCAAGAGATTAATTAAGATAGTGAATTAAGGAGTAATTAATTTATTTAATGAAATAAATAAAAAGGTAGATAATTACAGGTTGGGCTAAATCAAGAATGATTAATATTTGTAGTTTAATAATGATTAATTATTTAATATAATTAATTTGGATTAGAACAAATTGAAATATAATTGGAAATCATAAATTTATATAATTAATGATGTAATTAAAGATTGATTAATCCATAATAAGTGACTTATGAGAAGTTAATTAATATAAGTAATTAAGGATTAATGTAATTAAAATAGTTAATTAATTCATGAAGTAATTAAGATTTCTTATTGATTTTGGTTAAGAATAATTAATATCGTGAAATTAATTAAAGATAATTACTTGAATGTAATTGAAAAATAATTAATCCAGGGTGATTAATTAAGATGAAAAATGAACGGATGATTGATTATTTGATTTGAAATTAATATGTTAAATGAAGAAATCTAGTGGTTGAGGTTAGTAATTCAATCAGGATTAATTAAATTTAATTTGTATGTGATTAAGCTTTGCTTATGGATGATTGAATGGTATTGGATGATTTGAATAAATTGATATCTCCGATATGAAATGTTGTGTATTTCATTTGGATAACTTGGGTTAGGATGACTTGAGACTCGAAGAGACCGGGTTCGGGTATTAGGAAATACCCGAAACAACCTCGAATTTTTATAGATTGATATGTGAAATCTATAGGCTGGAATGAAGTGATTTAAAGGAATTGGACTATTTAAATCTAAACCTTAGTACTTAGATAATGGATGTGTGGATTAAGTGATGTCAATAATAAAATGTGGCTTTGTGAATTGAAACGAGTTACACCAGGTTTATATAAATTGTATGCTTTGCATTCCATGTTAGATGGGTTTACTCAGCCGGTTTCCATCCTGACCCGGGTGTTACTTTGATGTAATGCTTGGTCAGACCGAGTATGACAGGTTTTCATGTAAGGACGTTCTGGAGCCCAGGAGGCGAGCTGGATGGCAGGAACGTATAGAGTATTTCCGTTGTATCATATTATTGTAAATCTGAGACATGTTGATTTGTATATGTCCAGTGTTTGAGTATGTATGTAACTCTGATGTATTAAAATGTAATCGAAAGATATAATATTCTTTTGTAATCTGTTATTATTTATTATTATATTTTATCCGCTGCGAATGTGAGATGTTAGTGTTTCTGTTCTGCTTCTTCTTCTATCTCTTTCTTCTTTTCATAACTATCTGGAATTTTTGGGTTCGAAAATTTCGGGTCGTTACAAATCGAAATATTTTTCTTACATACCATATCACGCACATCTTCAATAATATTTCAACATTTAAAACTAACAGATTTTAAATAAATTTCCACTTTTGATTTCCAATTTAAAAAATCTGTTCCATCAAAAATTGGTAGACTAACAAGATCGGCCCTCGCTAGATCTGTAACTAGGGTTAAACATTATTATTTGCAGCACATTCTAATATCACTTGTAGGATCGAATTAATCCTAAAGGGGGGATGAATAGGGTTTATTATAAATTCATAAATAATTAAATTCCAACCATATATAATAACAATAAAGTAAATGTCGCAAATAACTAAAAATATTTTATAAAGAAACAGCGCAGAAGCCATTATAGAAAGAGGCATGAGATATTTTGTTCATTTCTGAAATTAGTGATACATTTACATTACACGGACTCCTTTTTGTAAAGGCTTTGGAGCCTCGTATTAAACTTATCCCATGATGTGTGACTAAACAAAACAATATAAACGCATATTCACTTTATTTACATATAATGTAACTCCCCCCTTGAATATGCATCTTAAAATCTTGAATGCCTCACTAAAACCTTACTAAGAAAAATCCTATGGGAAAAAAATTTAGTGAACGGAAAAGAGTACAATATAGTATGGCATATTTCAATAACTTGCTACATCAAATGAGTTTAATACTCTCGGATCAATTTGATGCCTCGTTAAAAATTCACTAAAAAAACCCGGTGGGAAAAATCTTAATGAAGGAATACGAGTACATTATGATATATTTAGGTATGCTCCCTTTGATTTTATATTTTTCCATTTAAGTTTGAATACATGTATTGATAATCCAAATCAACTACAAACACTTTTGATAAATATATGTGTAATGTAACATTCGGCCTTTTTATACATTTTAAATCGACGATAAACCACACATGTCAGACTCAAACCATACATAAGGGCGGATTATTATTGGGGCAAGTACGAAAAATGGAGTAAGGAAGAAAATAAAACAGAATCTCACAGCGGAATGACAAAATATAATAATCAAATAACAGTTCATGAAGTCGTTTACAAAACATTTGATTTTGCTTATACAATAAAAAAATTAGAGTTACACACATCAGAGAAAAATAAATTACAATGCAGCGGAACAATGTGATGTAGTGAAATAATAATAAATAGTAATAATACAATTGTGACGCCCTACCTCTATACCCACACTAGCCAAGGACACTACGGGGTATTGCCGTCAACTAGCGCGGAGAATAAGGCTGTTGAGGAGAGACCATCCACGTAATTGCTTTGTGCGAGTAACGATATGTCAGATAGTATAACATGCATGGAAATCCGACATACCAATACAAACACAAAGCTACTACACAGTGGCTATATATATTCTTCGGAAACAAATATAGAAATAAACATAACACAAATCAGTCACAGACATCCATATCACAAAGACGGAATTAGATATGAATATATAACACATGAAAGTGTACATCAGAGTAGTGGCCAATCAAAATCCACAATAACACAAAAGAATAGCTACAAGAGCTAGACAAAAGAATATGGATACATAAATGAGTCTATATCTCAAATGTATACAACAAAAACTACTAATCTAAGTAGTTAGCCAAAAGTCAGGGTGATAATCCCAGATGTGAAGTCAAGCAGAAGCACCTGAAACATCTCGGTCTGACCCGCGTATTATTTAATAAGAAAATAATAAACGGATAATTCTAGCTATAAATATCAGATAAAATGATATAGAATAAGCGATATGACATAAACATATGATAACCATAAAGTCATACTGTAATAAATATGCCATTGAAAATCAACAAGAGATTAATTAATATCACAAGAACCCTCTCAAAGATCAAAAGGAATGTCATAGTCTATATTTATATTCACCAAACCATAAATATTGACAATAATATCAATGCCAATCACAAAAGCTAATGACACACAAATTCACCAATGCATAAATATTGATAAAACTTATCAATGTAAATCACGAAAATTGGTGAAAACACAAATTCCAGAAATCATCAATGGAAATCCAGAAATCACAAAAAGGGGGGAGGCCTATCACAAAATGAGAGCATGAAAACTCATCAACACGTGTATCACAAAATGGAACGCTATTCCATGGTTGCTAACCATTAATTTTGAGCCGAAGCTCCACAAAACGGACCGAAGACCATGGGTCGCTACCCCACCAAATTGAGCTGAAGCTCCACAGAAACGGGGTTTAGTCTCCCTCGTAGACAAAGAGACATCGCACATTTGCTAGTCTAAATCACAAGAATGATCATCAACGATCATCAAGAAGTGTCAATTACAGTAAGCTAGTAAATATATAAGCTTAGCTTCATGTCCCATAACCACTAGCTTAACTTAAATATTTACGAACAAATTGTAAGTTTCCACTAGAAAATTGTCACAAGAGATTCAATCAAACAAGTCCAAGAATACCGGCGAAGTAAATGCAAGCGTTTCATACTATTTGTTTTACTAAGCCGTTTAATTAGATTTCTCGTACGAGTGAGATGGAGTGAGAAATCACAAAAATGATTGTAGAAACAATAAATCACAAGACGTGAATAAAATCCAAAGAATTCGATTCCAAATTCATCATAGTGGAAATACCCTTGCGACTTAACAGCCACGACTTACGACTTAATATAAGTCAACACAAGAAACCAACGGCTCAATAAATAGCACACCGCTTAAAGCAGGGGCGACTTAAAGGGTAGCGCGATCTAACTGCATGCGACCTAAGGAGCGGAGCGACTTAAGAGCAGGTGTGACCTATACATGGTGCGACCTAAGATGGTTGCAAGATATAGGAGGTGCGACCTAAATCAGAAGGCCAAGCGACCTAGTGGTTGCGACCTAACTGCATGCTGACTTAACAAGCCGAGCGACCTAAGGAGTTGGGGCATAAGGATGCAAGCGACCTAAGATGGGGCGACCTAGGTGGTGCGAGTTATACCGGCGCGACCTAGCACGGCGCGACCTAGCATGGCGCAACCATACAAATGCCAAGCGACTTAAGGACGGTGCGACCTATATGCAGCGGGACTTAATGGGCCGAGCGACTTAACACAAAACGACCTAAGGGGTACAAGAAGGCCTGAGCGACCTAACGACCTAACGGGTACAAGGCCGAGCGACCTAACAACCTAAAGGGTAAACAAGGCCGTGCAACGACCTAAGGGGTTGAAGAGGGCCGAGCGACTTATTGGGCTTGCGACCTAACGACTTAACAAGGCCGAGCGACCTAACGACCTAAACAAGGCCGAGCGACCTAACAACCTAAGGGTTGCGACCTAAGTTGGTGCGACCTAACTGCAGGCCGAGACTCATACGTGTAGGCCGAACGACCTAAGCAACAAAAATGCCAAAAACTCTCTCAATTTACAACCGATCGAGCACGAACGCTAGGGGATTACGCCTATCGGCTACCCGGTCCTATTGGCTCCTCAATGCATCACCAAAAACCTGTTCCAACATCAAAGTTTGGATTTTTAAAGATTTGAACCCAAAACATTAAAAATTGGGATTTTCACCAATTCAATCCAAACCAAAAGAAAACGCACATAAATAAGTGTTAGGAATTCATACCCAACAAACAAAGATAGTTATAGACAAAGATGTGAAATAAAAATCTCACCTTTACACAAAATCAATGAAGAAGAAGCTTGAAAGCAAAAGAAGAATCAATGGCTTCTCTTTAAATTTGGAGTTAGATGTTGGATTTGCAAATGAACTTGAGCTTGGATTTTTAATTTCCTATTCCTTCCTCCATTTTTGATGAAGCTTGAGTGTTAGGAAATGAAAGTAAAGTTATGAAGGGAAGGGGGGTTGAGCTAGAGTAAATAGTTTAGGCTAATGGGCTAAACCAAACCCAAAGCCCAAAGTGAAAAAGTGACAAAATTCTACTAACTCCAAACATATCAAAGTTTATACTCAAAAAGATCGCAAACAGTGTTTTAGACCAAATGGAAGTGGTTCCGAGTCCTAATTCGACCGTATGCAAAAAAGTAAATTTTCGAACTAAAATCCGACTAACGATAAAATATTAAAATAAAATATTTAAATATTCAATTTTAAAATATGTGGGTTGTTACTGACTTCCCTCCTTAAATAAATTGCGTCCTCGCAATATTTAAGAAGAAAATATAAGGTAACAACTATGAAAGCATATCAACACAAAAGAAATTTGAAATAAGATATTCACCTAATGGAGCACGAGAAAGTATGTCCGGATGTGTTCGCTCGATGAACTCTCTAGATTCCCAAGAGCAATCCTTAGGATTTGAGGACTATTGAACTTTAACAAGCAGAATATCTTTATTTCGAAGGCGTTTGACCTCCGAAGCAATAATACGAATAGGATGTTGTCATAAGTTAAATTAGGCGAAACTTCAATTTCTTCACAACACCGGGCTCAAGAATATAATCGGAATCTCGAAGGCACTTCCATAATTGAGAAACGTGAAACACGTCATGAATAGCAGAAAACTGAGCCAGTAATAAAAGGCGATAAGCCACGGAACCAATACGTTCAGTGATGGGAAATGGACCAATGTATCGAGGTGCTAACTTTCCCGGTCGACTGAAACGTACAACACCCTTCATAGGTGAAACACGAATAAACACAAGATCTCTCACAGAAAATTCTAATTTCCTTCTCCGGTTATCGGCATAGGATCTTTGCCTGCTCTAGGCTTCTTTCATCCTATGACGAATAAGGTCAATCTACTCTGTGGAATCACGTATAAAATCTGGACCTAAAACTAGCCTCTCACCGGCCTCAAGCCAACAAGAAGGAGATCGGCATGCCCTTCCATAGAGTGCCTTGAAAGGTGCCATACCAATACTAGATTGGAAGCTATTATTATAGGAAAATTCAACGAGAGAAATATGATCTTCCCAACTTCCACCAAAATCAAGAACACACGCACGAAGAAGATCTTCGAGAGTTTGATTCACACGCTCAGTTTGTCCATCGGACTGGGGATGATAAGCAGTGCTAAAATTAAGCTTCGTTCCCAAAGCTTTTTGAAGACTCTTCCAAAATCCACTAGTAAACAATGGATCACTAACAATAGAAGTAGAAACTCCATGAAATTTTACAATTTCTTTAATAAAGAGTTTGGTCAAGAGAGGAACGGTTCGATTGGACGGAACGGGAATAAAATGGGTGGATTTAGTAAGTCTATCGACTATCACCCATAAGCTATCATGACCAGAAAGAGAACAGGGAAGGCCGTCTACAAAATCCATGGAAATTTAATCCCACTTCCAAATTGGAATTTCTAAAGGTTGCAATAACCCACCGGGCCTTTGGTGTTCGGCCTTAATGAGTTGGCAAGTCATGCAACACTTAACAAATAGCAATATCAGACTTCATTCCCTCCCAATAATAAAGTCGCTTCATGTCCGCGTACATTTTACTACTACCGGGATGAATGCTAAATTTAGAACGATGAGAATCTTCTAAAATGTCTTTACGAAGATTACTAACATTTGGCATGATAAGTCTACCAAATTTTCGAATGCCGCCACGAGAATCAATATCAAAATCTTTTAAACCCTCAATATCAATTTTATCCCTAAAATTTTGGCCAAGAAGAGCCAATTTGGGATCTAGCTTTTGAGCTTCAAGAATGTGGTCTAAAAGAGAAGGATGAGCCTCAAGGCTACATAAAACAAGAGATGAACATAAATCGAAAACACGATCTCGAATCTCACAAGTGGATAGAATTCCGAGATCATTCCATTCGGATATCATCGTAGAAACAACCGCTTGTTGCTTACGACTAAGTGCGTCTGCAACACGACTTCTCTTTCCGAGAGTATAAAGAATATCAAGATCATAAGTTGCAAGAAATTCGAGCCAATGTTGTTGACGCAAATTAAGTTCCTTTTGAGAAAATAGATACTTCAAGGATTTATGATCAGTGTAAAGAATAAATTTTTCTCCCAAAAGATAATGACGCCAAATACGAAGGGCGAAAACAATAGCCTCGAGCTCTAAATCATGTGTGGCATATCTAGTCTCAGCAGGCTTCAATTGCCTAGATGCATAAGCAATAACACGTTCTCCTTGCATAAGAACGGCACCCAAACCAATGCGACTAGCATCGGTATAAATAATAAAATCTTGATTTCCCTCGGGAATCACAAGAATAGGAGCATTGGAAAGGAGTTCTTTTAATTTCTGAAAAGATGCTTCACATTTGTCTGACCAAATGTATTTAACTCCCTTCTTTGTCAAACTAGTAAGAGGCATAGAAATTTTGGAAAAGTCCTTTATGAAACGGCGGTAATAACCTTCCAATCCAAGGAAACTACGAATTTCCGTCACACTCTCCGGTCTCTTCCAGTTTTGAATCGCTTCAATCTTTGAAGGATCCATGGAAATTGTAATATCCCGGAATTTTGGACAATTTAAATTTAATAATCTGAGTTTAAATTTAAATTGAATTGATGAATTTTGTTAATAAATTTGATTTGATTTAATAATTTTCTTTATTTAAATATTTAATTTGTGAATTTATTTCTAATAAACTAATAAATTGTTTTCTATTTAATAATGTATATGTATTTATATATATATATTTTAAATAGATAAGTTGTTAAATTAGTATAACATGATTTTAATGTTTGGAAAATAGAAACTGTGATTTATTTTTAATTTAAACTTTTCAAAAATATTTAATAAAATACTATATGATTTTTAAATATAAGAAAAATGTTTTAATTGGTTTAAAATTCATTTTTCACTTAAGGGTTGAATATTAAAATAAGTTACAAAATGTTTGTGTTAATTCTTTTTAAAATATTAATTGATAATTTGATTTGTAAATTTAATTTGGAATTTAAAATACAATTTAAAATGTGAACATGTATTCATATAAGTTATAACATCTTTCATAAATTTATTTTAATTGTTAAAAGTTTCTTTTTCAAATGATAAATTTGTATACTGTCTTATTTAAAATAACACTTTGATTTATTCTTTAGAAATAAATTATATACATAACTAAGTATAAGAATCTAATTAATTTAATTTAAAACATTCATTAGCACTTTAATTAAAATACTAATTAATTTAGGATAACATGTGTAAGTAATTTAAGCCTAATCTAACAAGTGTTATGTATTTAAGTGTGTAAATTTACATGTGTCCATTTCTTTTTACAAGTGTCATAATTATTTGCATTTCTTTTGGATTTTTAATAAATCATGAATTTAGTAAACACTTGCATTCTTTCTTCCTTGCCTTTTTCTCATTTTCATTTTTTAACTAAAAGAAAATATTCTCAGCTGAAAATATTCACTTCAAAACAATCTTCATTTCATAATACAAATTTTCATTTCTTCAAGAAAAAAAATCAGAAATCACTCCTCATACAAAACTGAAACCATCTTCAATTTGAAACATGCAAAATCTAATGCATAGCAATCTGTTCATCTCTTCAAAAATCTGCATTTCAGTTATTCAAAAGCCTGCATTCACTTTCTTTAAAATCTGCAACCATGAAAAAGCAAGAAAATCTACATTTGATCTGGAAACAAAGGAAGGCCTACATGAATCTTCAAACTGGAAGCATGTATAAAACAAAAGATTAGAAAGCATTAAAACAAAGGCCTACATTTCAATTTTAATCAAATGAAGCCTGCATGTATTCAAAAAGCAACCTGCATTTCAACTGGAAATTTGCATCTTCATTCAAGCTACTGCATGCTAAGTCTGGGCTCTGCATAATTCAGGTGAGTAACATTTGTGTTAAAAATTACTTAAGTATAAATTGGTTGCATGTTTCATCTGGAAATAACTATGTTTATGTGGACATATATATGGATTTTCTATATGTTTATAAATGTATGAAGTGTGCATGGTTAATATTCCTGTAATCCCACTGTTCTTAGTTTCAAGCTCTAGTTTTTGATTTAAAAATCATATCTCTTGATTCAATCTGTGTTAAGGTTTAAGTTTTAAACTAAACCTGTTGTTTTATCATAGAGAATGTTTTTAAAATTTATATAAGTTAAATAAATTTATGCAATGCCTGGAAATATAGATAACAGAGCAAAAAAACTGTATAAATGTAAAAATTCAAACTATATGAATATATGTTTTAGGTTTATATATCAAAACATAATACCAAATTATGATTTTTAAAAGTAAAATTACAATTTTTAATATCAAAACCTAAGTGCAGTTTTAATCTTACAGTAAATGGGGTTTTTGGTCATCTCTGTTGTCACAAGTAGTACGAGGCAATGAAATTGATCCTAGAGGAGGAGAAATTAACATTGATAATGGGAAAATTATTGGTTTGAGGTGAAATTCATTTTTGGGATTGTGATTGGGTTTTACAGACATGAACCCTAGTTTTAATGGGCTAGGAAGAATCGATCTGTTCGGCATGCACAGTTGATCGAGCTCAATGATCTTTTGGGTGATGATAGATGATGGGTTGGCGAAGTCATTGGCGAGGTTTCAATGTTGTTAGTGGTCGGAGTTGGCAGAACTCGTCGTTGACAGGTCGAGCATGAAAGGGGGGGTACTGTTTCCAGGTTTGTTTAAACCTGATTATAAATTCAAATTGAATTATGGAGTTTTTGAAGATGGAAGGTTGTTGTGGGGTCACTGGTCGATGGAGGATGGTCATGGATGATCACCAGTGTTGCCGGAGTTGGGAGGTGGATGCACAGGGGTTTGTGCATGTTGGTGATGGTGGGTATTTGTTTTTGTGTTTCAGGGTTTTGATTTCTCGGGTTTGTCTCGGGGGAATTGGGAAATGACTCGAAGCAAGAAGGTAATTTACTCGAAGTAAATTATAGGATAGTTCGAGTGAAGTATTGTTTCAGGTTTTTAGTTTTGGTCAGAAAACTTGTTTCCAGTTTTATAAAGTTGAAGTAAAAAGTAAATTGCAAAACAAAAATCTAAAGTAAGACTTGAACTTGAAATTGAATTTGTATTCAGTAAGTTTTAAACTTTAGATCTTTGAATTAAACTGGAAATGCTTTTAAATCCAAGTTTGGTTTTAAAACTAAAAACAGAATCAATCTTTCTGTTTTAAAATTTTAAAAGCAATATTTCAAAATAATAAGTTGAAGTTCAAACTGGAAGTTTAAACCTGGGAGTTAAATTTGAAGTAAATAGTTTAATTCTTGAATTTGAAACATTTTTGAATTCTAGAATATAATATGTTTTAACTAAAACAGGAAAACTGTTTTCTGTTTTTATATTTTAAATTGAAAGCAAATTTTAAAATAAAATTTAAAATTTAAAACAGTTTAAAATCTGGGAAACAGAAATATGGAACCTGTGTTTGAATCTAATTTAAATCTGGAATTTAAATTTAGATTTTAAACTTTTTAAAGTATAAAATAACATTGGTTTGTATTTAAAACTATAAGTTTAAATTTATGAAATAAGGTTTAAATAAGTTTAAATTCAGTTTTGAAAAATCTGGAATTTGACTTTAATGTCAGTTTTTAAAATTTAAATAAGTTTTTAAATTTAAATTTGTTTTAACTATTTTAGGAAAGGTTATATGATTTGAATTTTAAAATGGAGATGGGAAGGTAAGTAATGTTTTAAATTTTTAAGTTTGAATCTAGAATGAAAATTTAAATTGTGTTTCAGTTTGAATTTAAAAAGAAATTTTTAAATTTGAATTTTGTTTTGAAATAAAGTGTTTAAAATACTTTGTTAAAGAAGAATGTTTCTAAATTTTGAATTTAAGAAATTGATTTCATTTAAATTATTAATTTATTTTAAATGGGTAATTAGTTATTTAATTAATTAACAATGTGGATGTTTAATTAAGTAGTTAATATTATTTTTAAGTTAATTAACTAAGATTTGAGATCAATTAATTAAGGTTAATTAATCTATAATTAAGGATGATTAATTAAATTTTAATTAATGATTAAGATTTATTTAATCAAGTGATTAAAGATAATTCAGATTTTAATTAACACTTAATTAATCAATAATTAGAGATTAATTAAATGATAATTAAAGATTAATTAATTGATAATTAATAATGATTAATTGAAGTTAATTCTTAATTATGTAATTAAGTGATGTTAATGAAGGTCATTAACTTAAGGTTATTTAACAATTAATTAATATGATTAATTTTTGATAATTAATTAGATTAATTAATTAATAATAATCAATGGTTTATGATTAATTACTTAATGAAGGTAATTAATGAATTTAATTACTTGGTGTAGTTAATTTAATTAATGTGAATAGTTTAGATTAATTAAGTTTAATTTATTTAAACAATTATTGATTATTGATAATTACTTTATGTAATTTATGGATTTGTAATTACTTAGGAAGTAATAAATTAATAATTACTGAATGTAATCAAGATATTTATTGTAGAAGTAATTTAGATTTAAATTACTTTGAAAATTAATCAAGTGATTAATGAAATTTATGGGATAAGTAATTAAAGTAGTTAATTAATGGATGGTTATTAATCGTGGGTGATTAATATATATATATATGTGTGTGTGTGTGTGTGTGTGTGTGTGTGGTTAGGTGAAGATTAATTACTTATGTAATTAATTTATATAGAGATTGATTAAATATAATCAGAAATCATTAATTAATTAATTAATGATGTAATTTGGAATTGATTAATTAAGGTATAATTAATTTTAAATGCTAATTACTTATTGTAATTAGAGATAGTTAATCAATAATGGTTAATTAAAATAAATACTGAGATGATGATTTATAGATTGATTTGTAATCAATTAAAGTTTAAGATAAGCATAATTTTAATGATGAGGTAATTAATTTAATTCATTTTAAATTAATTATGAATAGTGTGATCATTAGACAGTTTCTTATGTTTGATGATTGGTATTGGTTTCCATGTATGTTTTGTAATCTCAGTTATGAGATGAATAGTGTATGTGATGGATGCATTGGTTGCTTTTGGATGATAGTATGGATATTTGATTATGATATGAATTATCTGTTGATAATGATAAGGTTGATTATCTATTGTGATGTGAATTATCTATCTGTGTATATTTAGATAATAAATTGAATTGTTTTAAACTTTAAAACAACTTGGCCCTAATAAGACACGCTTTGGATTTCAATGAGACGGGATCGGGTTTCCATATTTGGATATCCGAAAACCACATCGATTCCAAATAACGTTAGGTCGTTAACCCAAAAATAGAGCGAGTGAAGACTCGAGATGTAAGGGCTATACGTCAGTATAACTCTGTGGGTGATTCCGTAATGAGTTTGACGGAATAGTACTTATAGATTCGAGATGGTGATTTAGAGTACAAGGGTTATTGTCGTTAACTCTGAGGGTGATTCCAAAATGAGTGTAACGAGATAATGCCTTCGGTTTCGTTCGAAGCCGGAACGAACTTGTATGGATTGAATGCTTTTCAGAACATCGTCAGGTGGACAATGAGCATTCTAAGTGATATGTCCTATAAAGGTAATCGTAGCCTCAAGCCTCATCAATCGGGAATGGCTAAAACAGGGGAGGTGCAGCAAAGCTTCGTGGGAAGCACCCACTTGAGAGCAAGATTTATCCCTGTCTAGAGGTCCCTTTATATTTTCGGCTTAGTGGTGCGGTTGTTGATCATAACTGCGGGGTTGTCTTGTTTGGAACTGTTCAGTAAGGAGCGGGTCCGGCTTTGTGTTGCAGGGGATGAAGGGAGTAATCCTCGGTACGGTGATCTAGGCCACGTACTGTGACGGGCGGTACCCCAGTAGCCGAGCCATTGATGGAATCCAAAAAATATCCAATAAGTGCCAACGGTTTTGATTGTATTACCCACTTTTGTGGCTAGTAGCTGGAATTTAATCATGTAACAATTTCGGCTATTTCTTATTTACTTGGAAACCCTAGACACTATTATAATATCATCGGATTTCCTATCAAATGTTTTGGTTAGCGTAAGGTAAAAACTTTTCCATGTTTATGTGTGGGAAGTCTTACGTGATACCTTTTTTCAAAGGTTTTTCAAAGTTAAGTAACTTTAACCTGTTACTCACACCAGACCCATGTCTGACCCGGAGTTATTTCTGTGTTTTTCTATAACTCTTGGGTACTCAAATTTTTTACGAGTAACCAAGGGAATTCAGGTTAGGATTCAGATTAGCTTGACAAATTGTGGAGGAGCATATGGAGCAGGAGGCTTCTGCGTATAGTTATATAGTTTTTCCGCTGTGTTGGTACCTCTGAGTGTTTTCTGTATGTATTGAGTTGTAATAACTAGACAGGTGTTTATAACTGTCTAGTATGTGTTGTATTGTCTGTGTACACTGATATTTGATGCCTATTGTAATACTTATGTTATTAATATAATTTATTCGTTCCGCTGTTGAGATTCTTGTGTTGTTTCTTCTTTCTCTTCTTTCTTTTCTCTTTTCTATCCCTTTCTTTCTTAAGGATGATGCGATTTTCCGGAAGTGGAAAGTCGGGTCATCTCAGTTGGTATCAGAGCATTAGGTTGAGTGAATACCTAGGCTCTGTAGTGGTGTCTATCTTGAGAGAGCGTATTTGTATTTTTATTATAAATATATTTATATAATTGGTTCTACCTATTTGTCGGATTACATGTTCGGGTTTTTCCAATATAAGTTATAAAGGTAGATGAGGTAGAAGTGTGTGTAACACGACTACATTGGTTAGAGTTTGAATAGATGAGGTTGGAAGTGTATTTGTCGAGACCGTAGACCTAATACCGTCTCGAGTGAGTTTTGTTTGGTGTAAAGACTTCATCGATCTCTGAAGGTAGCCTGTTAAGGTTCGGAGTTCATTTTTGAAGTGCAGAGTTGAGTTTTGATCTGTCGGTAGGGCTGA
Organism: Allium cepa; assembly: GCA_030765085.1. NCBI lineage: Eukaryota > Viridiplantae > Streptophyta > Magnoliopsida > Asparagales > Amaryllidaceae > Allium > Allium cepa. Next base: position 862,714,248 of record CM060943.1, on the reverse strand, counting down.
AGCAAGTGAGTGATGATATTTTGATATTTCAGGAAGTAGTAGCTGCGTGATGAGATGCAGTGACTATGGATATTTCCGAAGATATTTTCTTTGGAACAAGAGTAAGAAGTGGGTCTGCTCGGTGATGTGGCTGAGTTTAGCAGAATGTTCTGAGCTGGTAGGGAGTCTTCTGGCTGGGTAGTTTTTCTGAAGTGGAGTTCAGAAGCAGCAGAGTGGATCTTTTCTCTGGTGATTTGGCTAAGCCAGCATAAGCTATTCTGGTTGGTTGAAAAAGAGAGCATTTTCTTTGGATTTAGGCTGAGTTGATCACAAAAGTGACTTGCGATAGTATGTTCTTCTGGATTGTTGGAGATTGTCCGGATTTCTTCCAGGAAGTCAGAGTTTGTCTGCGTCTGAAGATCGAGTTTTCTTTCCAGGAATGGAACTGGTGGTTCAGTTAGTAGATGGATGGTTCCTTAAGATAGAAGTTGGTGAAGCAACTCAGGTTTGGGAGGAACATCTGAGTTTCTTTATGGATATGTGGAACCAAATTTCTGTGCTGGATTGTCTAGTTTGTGCTTGTGCTGTTCTTCAGTATTTTCTTCTGTTTTGGATCAGAGTGGTGCAGCGGAAGCAGTTTGGAGTGCTTCTGTTTTCTTTTCCGGATAAGAAGTTTGTTCTGTCTTCTGTTGCTGAGAAGCAGGGTGTGTGTTCTTGGTTTTTGAGTGATCTTGAGGAGATCGTTGGATTGTTTTTGATTCAGTCTGTTTCTAATGGAATCAACATGAGTTAAGCTGATCAGGATGGGTGTTGGTAGCCCAGGATCGTCCGAAGAGTTTTTATGGATAAGAAACGGAGAAATTTGGATTCTGGAATCGGAGGTTTGTTTGGGATAAGTTTTTCTCTGATTCAAGGAGCTATAAGTTTTGGTAAGCTAGCTCCGTAGTGTTTTGTTTTCTTCTGTGATTGGTTAGATCAATGTTTGGTTTTCTGGAGTTGAATTGCCAGTTTGGATAACTGGGATTCATGGTGTATCGCGTATCTCTGAGGGAGTACGTGTTTGATATTTCTAGTTGTAGAACCAGCAGTTTAGGATGGATTGATTGTTGAGTCAGACTCGTTTGTAGTCTGATATTCTGTATAGAATTGTTGTTAGGAGCTCTATAGCTTAGTAGTATTGATTGATTGTATTCTATAGAGCGAGTATCCCGATATATATATATATATATATATATATATATATATATATATATATATATACCGGGGAAACTCGTGAAAGTTTTATCCAAAATTCTTTTGGATAATTAGATTTGTTTTGATTATGTAAATTGGTTGCTTTGGTTGTTGGCATATGATTAGCATATGCTGTATTTTAAAATAAAATTTGCAAATAGATTATTAAATTTCCTTTGTTTTAAATTTCGGGGACGAAATTCTTTCAAGGGGGAAGGATTGTAATATCCCGGAATTTTGGACAATTTAAATTTAATAATCTGAGTTTAAATTTCAATTGAATTGATGAATTTTGTTAATAAATTTGATTTGATTTAATAATTTTCTTTATTTAAATATTTAATTTGTGAATTTATTTCTAATAAACTAATAAATTGTTTTCTATACATATTTTAAACAGATAAGTTGTTATATTAGTATAACATGATTTTAATGTTTTGAAAATAGAAACTATGATTTATTTTTAATTTAAACTTTTCAAAAATATTTAATAAAATACTATATGATTTTTAAATATAAAAAAAATGTTTTAATTGGTTTAAAATTCATTTTTGACTTAAGGGTTGAATATTAAAATAAGTTACAAAATGTTTGTGTCAATTCTTTTTAAAATATTGATTGATAATTTAATTTGTAAATTTAATTTGGAATTTAAAATACAATTTAAAATGTGAACATGTATTCATATAAGTTATAACATCTTTCATAAATTTATTTTAATTGTTAAAAGTTTCTTTTTCAAATGATAAATTTGTATACTGTCCTATTTAAAATAACACTTTGGTTTATTCTTTAGAAATAAATTATATACATAACTAAGTGTAAGAATCTAATTAATTTAATTTAAAACATTCATTAGCACTTTAATTAAAATACTAATTAATTTAGGATAACATGTGTAAGTAATTTAGGCCTAATCTAACAAGTGTTATGTATTTAAGTGTGTAAATTTACATGTGTCCATTTCTTTTTACAAGTGTCATAATTATTTGCATTTCTTTTGGATTTTTAATAATTCATGAATTTAGTAAACACTTGCATTCTTTCTTCCTTTCCTTTTTCTCATTTTCATTTCTTAACTAAAAGAAAATATTCTCAGCTGAAAATATTCACTTCAAAACAATCTTCATTTCATAATACAAATTTTCATTTCTTCAAGAAAAAAAAAAATCAGAAATCACTCCTCATACAAAACTGAAACCATCTTCAATTTGAAACATGCAAAATCTAATGCATAGCAATCTGTCCATCTCTTCAAAAATCTGCATTTCAGTTATTCAAAAGCCTGCGTTCACTTTCTTTAAAATCTGCAACCATGAAAAAGCAAGAAAACCTGCATTTGATCTGGAAACAAAGAAAGGCCTGCATGAATCTTCAAATTGGAAGCATGTATAAAACAAAAGATTAGAAAGCATTAAAACAAAGGCCTGCATTTCAATTTTAATCAAATGAAGCCTGCATATATTCAAAAAGCAACCTGCATTTCAACTGGAAATTTGCATCTTCATTCAAGCTACTGCATGCTAAGTCTGGGCTCTGCATAATTCAGGTGAGTAACATTTGTGTTAAAAATTACTTAAGTATAAATTGGTTGCATGTTTCATCTGGAAATAACTATGTTTATGTGGACATACATATGGATTTTCTGTATGTTTATAAATGTATGAAGTGTGCATGGTTGATATTCCTGTAATCCCACTGTTCTTAGTTTCAAGCTCTAGTTTTTGATTTAAAAATCATATCTCTTGATTCAATATGTGTTAAGGTTTAAGTTTTAAACTAAACCTGTTGTTTTATCATAGAGAATGTTTTTAAAATTTATATAAGTTAAATAAATTTATGCAATGCCTGGAAATATAGATAACAGAGCAAAAAAACTGTATAAATGTAAAAATTCAAACTATATGAATTTATGTTTCAGGTTTATATATCAAAACATAATACCAAATTATGATTTTTAAAAGTAAAATTACAATTTTTAATATCAAAACCTAAGTGCAGTTTTAATCTTACTATAAATGGGGTTTTTGGTCATCTCTGTTGTCACAAGTAGTATGAGGCAATGAAATTGATCCTGGAGGAGGAGAAATTAACATTGATAATGGGATAATTATTGGTTTGAGGTGAAATTCATTTTTGGGATTATGATTGGGTTTTACAGACATGAACCCTAGTTTTACTGGGCTAGGAAGAATCGATCTGTTCGGCATGCACAGTTGATCGAGCTCAATGATCTTTTGGGTGATGATAGATGATGGGTTGGCCAAGTCATTGGCGAGGTTTCAAAGTTGTTAGTGGTCGGAGTTGGCAGAACTCGTCGTTGACAGGTCGAGCATGAAAAGGTGGGGGGTGATGTTTCCAGGTTTGTTTAAACCTGATTATAAATTCAAATTGAATTATGTAGTTTTTGAAGATGGAAGGTTGTTGTGGGGTCACTGGTCGATGGAGGGTGGTCATGGATGATCGCCAGTGTTGCCGGAGTTGGGAAGTGGATGCATAGGAGTTTGTGCATGTTGGTGATGGTGGGTATTTGTTTTTGTGTTTCAGGGTTTTGATTTCTCGGGTTTGTCTCGGGGGAATTGGGAAATGACTCGAAGCAAGAAGGTAATTTACTCGAAGTAAATTATAGGATAGCTCGAGTGAAGTATTATTTCAGGTTTTTAGTTTTGGTCAGAAAACTTATCTCCAGTTTTATAAAGTTGAAGTAAAAAGTAAATTGCAAAACAAAAATCTGAAGTAAGACTTGAACTTGAAATTGAATTTGTATTCAGTAAGTTTTAAACTTTAGATCTTTGAATTAAATTGGAAATGCTTTTAAATCCAAGTTTGGTTTTAAAACTAAAAACAGAAACAATCTTTCTGTTTTAAAATTTTAAAAGAAAAATTTCAAAATAATAAGTTGAAATTCAAACTGGAAGTTTAAACCTGGGAGTTAAATTTGAAGTAAATAGTTTAATTCTTTAATTTGAAACATTTTTGAATTCTAGAATATAATATGTTTTAACTAAAATAGGAAAACTGTTTTCTGTTTTTATATTTTAAATTGAAAGCAAATTTTAAAATAAAATTGAAATTAAAAACAGTTTAAAATCTGGGAAAAACAGAAATATGGAACCTGTATTTTAATCTAATTTAAATCTAGAGTTTAAATTTAGATTTTTAAACTTTTTAAAGTATAAAGTAACATTGGTTTGTATTTAAAACTATGTTTTAGAGTGATTAGAAAAATGGCGACCACCAGATTTGGATCTAGATCTGGAGACTAGGGTTTTTCTTCTTCTTTCATCTATTTTCTTTCGAATTCTCTTTATTTATCTTCTGGTTGTTCTTCAACTCTTTCTCTACAAAATTTATGGGTTCTCTGCGTGATGATGAAGGTTGGGAGGAAGTAAGGAGGAAAAGGGATAAGGCCCCAGCTCCTACGGGTCCCGAAACGAGGCTTAATCTGGGAGGTCATTCAAGCAGATCTGGGACAACCCAAGTCCGGAATTCAGGGGGAACAAATCAGGCAGTCATTGGAGGTCGGTTATCCTCAAAACCTAAGAAATCTACTAAGCCCAATATCGTTCCAGTCAAAAGCATTTCTAAAATCAAATTCACGGTTTCTGATAACGTCAAAAAAAATTTCATATAGTGAGGCAGTAAAAATTGGTGCAGTTGGTGATTTAGGAAGCCTAGATCTGGAGTTTATTCAGCCTAAGATAGCTGATGGTAAACGGATTGGTTTCCTTTCTTCAGAAGCTATCAGAGAGGTGGAGGAAGGCTGGGATCTCTGTATACTGTTGTACGTAGTTGGTTATAAACCATGGCTTAAAACGTTTGAAGGATATGCAAATCGAGTTTGGACAACACAAAAGCCGTTTTCTGTCCACACAAGGAACAACGATTTCTTTGTGGTAAGATTCGGCATGGAGGAAGACTGCAATAAAATCTTAAAATCAGGACCCTGGTTTATGGTCCGGAACCTGATAATAATGAAGCGCCTAACCCCTGATATGAAAACAGATAGAGATCTCCTTACATCTATGCCTATGTGGGTCAGGCTCCCTGGACTTAGTTTCAAATTGTGGGGTAATAAAGCTATCAGTGCATTAACAAGTACAATAGGAGTCCCTATTAAGATGGATGAGGCCACGAAAAACAAATCCAGGTTAGCCTATGCACGAGTCCTAATTGAAGTTAACGCGGCTTACGGTATGCCAAACACCATTGAAGGTATGGATGATAGAGGAAGGAGTTTCCTTCAGGAGGTGGAATATGAGAATCCCCCTCCAATATGTGGTAAGTGTGTATGTTTTGGACATGTAACAGCTGAATGTCCAATGACGAAGACATGGGTTCCAAAACAGACACACAGAGAAGCCCCTGAAACGGTAAACCCAGAGGATACAAGTTTAATGGGATGTCCGGAAGAAGATAGGGAGGAAGTTCGAGTTGACACTTTTAGAGATTTGAATACGCAGATGATCGAAAGAAACTCCCCTGTACCTCTAGATTCTGAGTTATTGAATGAAGGGTCATTTCAAGAAGGAGAAACCAGGAAAGAGGTTTCAGGTTGTGAAGATCAGCCTCAGGAACATCAAGTAAATGTAGATCTAAACACTGATTTAAACGGGTCTCGGGAAGATCACCAGACAATTGACAGTACAGGAGTAGAATATAGGGGAGATCAATTAGAAGGTTCTGGTATTGAGATCTCAATCCCAGTGATCACCTCTGAAAGTCCAACATCTCCGAAAGCGCCGACTACAAAAATCTCAGTTCTCAAAAGGCCTATGGCAACTTTGGATACTCCGACAACCTCTAACTCTTTACATTCTAATGATATTTGTATTACTGATAGTCTAGTTAATAATGTTAATTTTATGAGAGGATCTGAACCATGTATTGATATACAGGTACAGGAAAATCTGGATCAAGGTACTGGAATAACAGTAGCGGCAGAGGAACCGGTCACATATGATAATGAAATTTCAGCTCAGGAGGAGCAGATGACATTCAAACCCCATGACACAATAGTTGAGATTATCCAGAAGGATAAGTTAGTTCGCAAGAACCCTAAGTGGGTTCAAATGTTAGGCATTCCTGTGGAAGATTTGGGGGAGTCCTCAAGCAGTAGGCTGCAAAGGACTCGCAATAACAAAGGTTTATAATGTCGATAGCATGTTGGAATGTTAGGGGGTTTCATAACCCTAACAGAATGAAGGAAGTGAAAAATATTATAAATAAATTTAACGTAAGTTGTTTCGGTATTTTGGAAAATAAGTTGTTACACTCGGAATTGTTAAAGATCGAAAGAGCGCTGGATGAAGGATGGAAATTAATAAGTAATGTTTCCTGCTACTATAAATGTAGAATTCTTATTTTCATCGATGGAAAATCTTGGAATTATAACTTCATTAGTATGAGTGATCAACACATAACCTTAGAACTAATTAACATCCTCAATTTTAAATGTAATATATCCTTTGTATATGCTCAGAATCATTTTACACTTAGGAAAAGGTTATGGAGAAACTTGCAGGAGGATGCTATCAGTATCTATAGACCTTGGTTAGTTATTGGAGACTTCAATTGTATCAGTAGCCAATCAGACAAAAAAGGAGGCAATCCAGTAGCTTTTGGTAACCTTTTTGAAATGGATGAAATGTCCAGATTCACAGGTCTTAATGAGATACAAGTTAAAGGATTCGAATTTTCATGGTGGTCAGGCCCAAGCCGTAACATATTTTCAAGAATAGACAGGGTATTTGCAAATATAGACTGGATCAACTTATTCAAAGACCTTTCGGCTGAATACCTCCCTCCTTCGGTTAGTGCCCATAATGATGTTCATGTTTCTCTCTTCAGCAACCCCAATATCAAGAACAGACCTTTTAAGTTCATGAATCATTGGCCTATATGTGACCATTATTTCCCTCTAATTGAGAAATTATGGAATTCCAACCCTGAAGATCGTCCTCTTTTTCAAATCATGTTCATTCTAAAGAACATTAAGAGAAATCTTAAGATCTGGAGTGAAAAAATTCGAACCACCAAAACGGAGGTTAAAGTTCAAAGAGAGAAGTGCTCTAGTCTGCAGAAACTCTTGGAAAAGTCCAAAGATCACAATTTAGTTAAGGAATTTCAAGATGCCAAAACTGATTTGGAAAAGGCTCTAAAAAAGGAATATCTGGATACCAAACAAAAGGCAAAGTGTGATTGGCTGATGATGGGTGATGAGGCCTCTTCTTTTTTCTATGCTAAAATGTCTAGTAGAAGGAGCAGAAGATAATTGACAAGTATTGAAATAGAAGGAAAGATGATCTCGGAAGACAAGTTTTCAAAATTAGCTATTAACTATTACAAAGGTTTATTTAATCGTCCTGGATGCGAACAGTTTTCAGAAGTCATCTGTAAAACGGTCATCACAAAGTATGGTGCTAATGTATTGAATGAATGCATTTCAGTGGATGAAATCAGATCTGCATTGTGGGAGATTAAAGATACGTCATCACCAGGACCGGACGGTTTCAATTCAAAGTTTTTCAAAATTCATTGGAATCTTTCTAAGGATCTAATTTTTAAATCCATGAATGATGTCTTTCATAAGGGTTTAATCATCAAAGAATGGAACCACACCTTTTTGCACCTGATTCCTAAAAAAGATCATTCCAATAAGATTCAAGACTTTAGACCTATTGCCTGTTGTAATACCCTATATAAGGTTCTCAAAAAAATTCTTTGTAATCGCCTTGTTCCTTTTTTGGATAAGCTGGTGTCCCCGAATCAGACGGCTTTTATTAAAGGTAGATCTATAGGGGATGGAATTTTATTTGCTCATGAAATTATAAGGGGTCTTGGGAGAAAGGATAATAGAAATATGTGCATTAAAGTAGATTTAAAGAAAGCTTGCGATTCTATAAATCGATCTTTTGTCATTCACATGTTAAGGAGTATGGGATTTCCAGATAAATGGGTGAGACTTATTGAAAACATCACAAAGACACCTGTTTTTTCCATAATATCAAATGGGGAATCTCATGGTTATTTTAAGAGTTCTAACGGTCTTAGGCAAGGTGACCCTATCTCACCCGTTCTATTTGCTTTAGTAATGGAATACTTTACGCTTTTAATGGATGAAAAAACGAGGGACGGTCTCATTTCTCCAATTTCAGATTTTGACAATAAATTGACTCATATTATCTATGCTGACGATATATTAGTCTTCACCAATGCCAATGTAAAGACTGCATCAGCGATAAAGGACGTTTTCAATAGAATGAGAAGAGAAACCGGATTGGAGTTAAGTTGTGAAAAATCACATGTTTTCTTTGGAAAAGGAGTGGAGCACTGCACGGACATTAGTAACATCCTTAACATTCAGCAATTAGACCTCCCAATAAGGTACTTGGGTATTCCTTTGTCGAGTACCAATTTGAGGGACAAGGACTGTGTTAGTTTGATAGAGAAGATTAAGTTGAGATTTGGAGGATGGGAAACTCGTATGCTTAATTTAGCTGGAAGATTAGAACTTATCAAATCATCCATTTACCCTATAATCCAATTTTGGATGCAATGCTTCTATCTTCCGATTTCCACTATTCATAAATTAAAGAATTTTATTATCAACTTTCTTTGGAAAAGTCGCAGTAGTAAGATACCTTGGGAAATTTTGTGCAGGCAGAAAGATGAAGGAGGAATGGGACTGAGAAACCTTGAAGATATGAATCAAGCGTTATCTATTAAACTGATTTGGAAAATAGTTAATGCAGAAGGAATCTGGACGAATCTCATTGTAACGACCCAGAATTTTAAGAAATTAAAATTTGAATATTTAATTAATTTTAAATATTAATAAGTGAATTTATAAGTCAAATAAATTTTTATTTGAATTATTGAATTTAATTGGATTATTAAATCGATAATTTAATACGTTAAATTATGGAAATAATTGAAAATATAGTTAAATATGATTGAAAATGATTTGTAAAATTTTATTTTATCATATGGAAGTTAGAATAATATTTTAGAACTTTTAAAATCGAATTAAAAGTTAATTTGTGAAAATTGAATATTTTAATATTAAAATCGACTAGTGAAAATAGTCAATTTTTGAACAGTCTCAGAATTGAACGAAACCAGTTTCATTGGATCCGTAATAGTTAGTTATTACCGGATTTCAAATTTCGTGTCAATCGGAGTTATCGTTTGATCGTGGCAGCTCGAAACGCATCGATTTATTTTTAATTTAAATTTGGCGAGTGAAAATAGCCATTTTTCAAAAAGTCTCGGATTTCGACGAAACCAATTTCATCGGATCCGTAATGTGATATTATTGTAAGGTTTCATATTTCAAGTCAATTGGATTTACCGTTTGTCCGGTACAAATTAAAACGCCTAGAAATCGAGTTAAATCGGTTTAATTCAAATTGAGCGTTTACAGCCATAACTCGCACATACTTCCGAATTAGCTTCCAAAACCTGTTCCATTGTGTCCGGAACGCGGGGTAAACCCTAGAAACGCTGGTTACGGCGCGTGAATCGGAGTTCGGAATTTCCGGATGAATAGTGTTCGATTTTCTTCTATAAATAGACCAATGCCTTCATAACTTTAAAAAAAAAAAAAAAAAAAATGAAACCCTAGCCGCCACCCCCTATAAGAACGGCCAGAAATGATCTTCCTTCCTCCCTCCAAATCTTCAAATCTATGCATCGATTCATGAAAGTTTCAACTAGAAGATTGAAGAGCATGCCAAGATCCATCTATCCAACGGTCATGATCGTGTTTGGAGCTTCGGATTGGCGGCAAATTGGGCTCAAAGGCCTGGAGTTCGGCCTCGAACTGCATGCTACAGGGATGGCCGAGCTCTATGAGCTTAGGGCCGAGTATGGCTCTTGTCGAGGGCTTTCGCGTGGCGGTGGTTTGATCGAGTTTCATCGAGTAATTAGTTTGCAAATTGAAAACCTAATTTGTGCTATGGGTTTTGTTATGCGTGTGTTGTCCTGGAGATGGATGCGTGAAAGATGAAGAAGAAAGGGGGGGTGGGGACGCACGGGCCTGATGGGCTTGGGGTAGAAGTGGACGGTCTTGATTAAGTTGAGTTTGAAATTAGTTAAATTATGTTGATTTGTTTATATAAATCGTGTACAAACTTCAAAAATTCATAACTTTTTCATACGAGGTCGAAAAAATGCAAACTCAGTTGCGTTGGAATCGTATGGACGAGCACTACGCGATGGAGTTGGTTTGGAGTCGTTTGGAGTTAGTGAGAATTTCGGGTAAAATTAAACGCGCGTTTAATTTTATTCGAAATAAATCGCTAAAGCGGAATTTAAAATCAAGGTGAGAATTTCTCACTCAATCGAATCAGTTTCGATTTTATTTTAAATAGTTAGATTTAAAATATTTGAATGCATGTTTGATGTTGATTGATATCTATTGATTGTTAAAATAGACATTATACGCCGTTAGTAAGCGGATGTTATTTAATAAAAACATATACCGCGAATATTTCATAAACAGTGAAATTGGTATTATATATAATATCAATATATATATATATTGGCATATGTATATATTGCAGTTGTTGATTTCCCGCATTTTTTGTTTAGCGGATGAGACCCTATTACGCCGTTATTAAGCGGATAATATTTAATAAGAACATATACCGCGATAATTTCGTACTGGAGCGAAATTGGTATTGTGCTAATGTTTTTGGATGCAGGAAAACAGGTTGGAGGGATCCAACTGGATTCCTCAACAGTATTTATTTGATTATGGATATTTTGATATTCGTTGATTATCATATACGATATGTGATATCGTTGTTGTCGTGATTGACTATTTGATATGTAGCATCATTGGACCAAGTTTTGGAATTTTAAAATGATTATAAAGTGATTTTTGAAAATATACTATATTTTTAGAATTGATCCATTTTAAATAAATAAACGTTATAATTTTAAAAGTTATAAAATTATGGTTTTTGTGAAATATAGTTAAAAGCTGATTTTTGAGAAATATGGATTAATGATTTTTTTAAAATAGTTTAAATTGAGATTTTGGGATTTATTATAAAGAGTTTAAATATAGGATTTATAAAATTTGATTATTTTATAAATCAAGAGAATGGGAAATTATAAAGGAATTTAAAGATGTTTTTAAAGAATAATATAAATTGATTTATATTAAGAGATTTATAAATGGACATTTATAAATTGAAATATAGACATTATAAAACGAGTTTTTATAAGTGTTTGAATAAAGTGAAGATGAATTTAGTAAATGAATGAAATTTACAGGATTATAAACAGTGAAGTTATAAATGGAATTTTACAAACAGTAGGTTTATAAAATTTATAAAGTTATTGAAAGAATGAATTTTGGATAAATAATTGAATCTTATAAGATATAAGATTTATAATTATGAAGTTTAGAGAAACGATTTTGTAAAATAATCGTTTTATAAGTATTTAACTTATAATATGAACTTTTAGTTTATAATTGAGTTATAAACTGAAATAGGTTAATAAAAGAATTTATAAAAAGGAAGCTTTTATAAATAAATAGAAATGGAATTTATAAACGTTGTTTTATAAATTCGCAAATGACTTATTTTGATAAGTTAATTGTTGAAACCTATAAATGGAGTTATATTCACGTTTTAGACAGTGAATAATCCTTTAAAATAAAATGAATAAAAAGGATGAAATTTGTTAATGAAGTATATTCACGTTTTTGAATAGTGAATAACACGTTAAAGAAAATTTTTAGAATGTGATGTTTTAAATAGAATTAAAACGATCTAACGATGTTTTAAAAGGTGTTGAGATTCGAAACCATAGATTTCAACATTCATTGTTGAAATAGACGTTTTCGAGAAATAGAAGGAAATAGTGGACTATAACACTGTTGTTATAGTAAATGATTTCCGAAAGGAAATGTTTTGCATAGTATTGGGATTTATATATCTATTTTAATTTCGAATCCCTATACTAGTGAATTTGGGTTGTCGTAACGATGTTTTATGCAACATTCGTTTTGACCCAAATAAATATGTTTAAGTGAATGATTTCCTTAATAGAATGAAATATACACTTAATTCGATTTAAGTATATTGAATATTTTCCAAGTGTAGAAAATAAAAAGATTTGTGAATTACTTATTTAATAAGTATGGAAATGTTTTCCAATATGAAGTGAATAATTAAAATTTATCTTTTTGAAGATAAATTGAAATGGATAATTGAAATGATATGCATGGATATTTTGGAATTATAAATTCATTATGGAATTTATAAATAGAAAGTGGAATTTGTATGAAAATAAATATTGATTTATTTTTGAAGTGTTGAAATTATATATCTTGTAAAGATATTTTGTGAAATAAATAATTTGGAAAATTATTTGGAATCTGGTGATGTGTGCATATCCAGTGATAGTTCAATAACCGACTATCAATATTTCCCTTTGAATGGGTAATAGATGTGAATTGATTGAATTTGAATGCCACACTTATTTTTAAATAAGCGCTCACTATTCGGGTTAACCGGGAAAGGACCATGGGGTCGTATAACCCATTCCGAATATGTGATACGTCGTTGTGAATTGCATTGAAGATCGGTGTTGAAGACCCGGTATTTGCGAGAGCGATAGGATGACCTATCGATTGTCTCTGCACTGAGTTGCAACGGTATAGAGACTTCCTAAGTGATGGGAAATCCGATCAGGATTGTGAATATCCGGATTGCAAGGACTTCTTTGTAAGTGCCTTCGGTTTTGTTCGATCCCGGAACAGACTTGTATGGATTGTGTGTCTGACATTACAAGTTGAGATATAAAGCCGATTTCTTTCAAATATATTTCTGTTGGTGGCGGAGAATTTATTCTTTTAGCTTAACACCCTTCTTTGAGACGTACGAGCTCAGAGGTTATATAGTTGAAGTTATCAGCGATATATTCCCAATTTGGTAATGTGATATGCTGAGTGATGCTGTAAATGATCATTGTGTTGATTATTGTGATAGGATCATTTATTTGATCATCTATCTTAGTGATCATTGTGTTGATCATTTGTTGACCCAAAGCATGGCTTTTGTATAAAGTATGTTTTTGTGGACGTGACTTCGTCGAACCTCACACCCCGGAAATGGTCAAAACAGGAAAGATGCGGCAACGTTATGAGGGGTAGCACCCTTTAGGGTATGTACATTTCCTTCTGGATAGAGGTGGTATCATGGTATGGAGCCTAGATATTTAACCTATGTGGTTACTACGAATTTATTACTTTGTGGTTGTTGGTTATCGGGATCCCGTGAGAAAGGTCGTTTACGATCGGGGAATGGCGTGCTCGTGTCAGTAGTTACCCAGTTAGGGGTAACCCGGCCTTGTGTTGGCAGAGTTCCGGTTGGTTCTCGGGGATGTCTTTCCAGAGGCATTCTCATGTGGCAATGGGAAGTTCCTTGGCCTGACCATTTGTTGGAAATCCAATTCCCAATACGAAACTTGTACGGTATTAGTTGTAGAACCTGCCATTCACTTATGGTGGTCACCACTGTTTGGATGGTAGCTATAGTAGGCATACGATAATGGTCGTATGTTGGCTAAGATTTATATTCTACTTTCGAAATGAATTTCTTCTACACTATGCACTAGTAATAATATCAAATGTTATTTTAAATGCGTATCAAACATCTTTGGCTATCATAAGGAGAAATCTCCTCTGATTCTGCGTTTGCATGTGTGTGTGTGCGGGAGGCCTTATGGTAGTCTCATTTTTAAAAGCATTGCGAATTGAAATAAAAATATCTCTCTATTTTTGATTTTAAAGATAAATAAACTGTTTTGAGTTCTCACACCAGTCACATGACTGACTTGGAGTTTATTGTTTTCCTTCCTAAACTCTGGGTGCCCACCAATTTCTACACGGGCAGTCAAGAGTTAGGTTAATCAGGATATTCTGGATATTCTGGAGTTGCTGGAGGCAAGCTGGATGGCATGGCGTATTACTTATATAGTATTTCTTTTTCCGCTGCACTATTTGTTGTTGTTGTTGTATACTCTGATGATATGATGTAATGAAATGTGATGTAATGTAATAACCGGTATAGTTCTTTGTTTAAAGATTATTCATTTATTATTATATGTTGTTCCGCTGCGAATTGTGAGATTCTGATGTTGTTCTGTTGTTTTCTGTTCCGTTCTATTTTCTCTATGTTCTCTCTTCTCTTTTTCTTCTATTTTAAAATGTTCTATCTTCTGTTTTCCCTTCCCTCTCCATCTTCTACCTTTTTCTCTCTTCTTTTCTACTTTTTCTTTTCCTAAATTTTTCTTAAACCCCTAAGGGTTCGTATTTTCGTTCATCTTGAATTAATCAATGGAGATTAGTGTCTATTCAAGGAGTACAGACTTACGGGTCTTTACACTCATGCTGCGTAAGTATGTTGGGCATAAAAGTTTCTGGGAAATTTCCCAAAGAACGGACGACTCGGGAGTATGGAAATTTATTCTAAAAAATAGAAACGTAGCATTAAAATGCCTTACCCTTAACATTGCTGATGGTAAAACTACTTCCTTATGGTACGATCCCTGGTTAAAAGGAAGTTCTATTATGGAACGTATAGGTAGAGATGCAGCATTTAGAACTGGGACGGAAAATTTACTTCTGTGTAAGATTATAAAAGATGGTGTGTGGAAATGGGATACGTTGAGTTTCCTATATCATATACATGCAAAAATTGAAGGGGTGTCAATTCATAAAGACAAAGAGAGTGATTTCTGGTCTTGGAAATGTTCTAAGGACGGGTGTTACCATTTTAAAAAAGTTTGGAATTCGGTGAGAACCAGTTATGAGATTAAATTTTGGTCGACTCTAGTTTAGAATAAAATTCACGTCCCTAAAATGGCGATTTGTCTTTTTAAAGTGATTAACGATTTTCTTTTGACTAAAGAAAGGTTACTTTAGAGACATATAGATGTGGACCCTAACTGCAATTTCTGTAATAATCACATTGAAACAACTTACCACCTATTCTTTCAATGTAATTATACAGGACATGTTTGGATGTGGAGTAGTAAACAAAATTTTAAATCACCAAAAAATCTGTTCTCATTTACTTTGAAGGTTGATTTACAGAAAATGGTTTCTTTAGCAAAAAGAAAAAACCTAGATACAGACTTGTTTCAGCTTTCGTTGTCTACATGTATTTGGCACATATGGAGAGAAAGGAATGAAAGAATTTTTCACAATCGGTTCACTGATATATCTCAGATATGCAATCAGATCTTTCACACCATAAATATCAGAATGTCAAAATCCAAATTTTTTAAAAACATCACAGGCAAGCACGATTGTATAGCAAATAAATGGGGATATACCTCCCAACACTGGATTGGGGTTGATTCTTCATTATCATATGACTCTCTATCCTGCTTTCTGCTTTCCTTTCTGTATCTAGACTGAGGTTCACTTGTACCTGTTTTATTTACATTTTCCTCACGCCCTCTCATTTAATTTCCATATTTTTATACTATCATAATACTAATTTGATCTAGAATGAAAGTTTCTGGTTGCAGTTTCTCAAAGAAAATTGCTGGAGCATTTCTTGACCTAAGGAAATTACAGACATTAGCTATGTACAGTTTTATTGAAAACAATTGCGAAGTTGGAGACTTATCTTTTCTGGAAATACTATGTTAAAGACTTCATTTTTTAGAGATAATGGATATTTCACCGAGGTTCAAGATCCTTATCGATTTGTCTAGATGCAAAGAAGTCTGTTAGCCTTTCATTCAAAGACTAAAGAACAAAAATCGGTTTGAGTCACAGAGACGTACCATTGCTATCGTATGTTCGTTTGCCATCCTTTTACGCTTCTACGAGAAGGGACTTGTTGTAAGAAGTAGGACATAGGTTTCCATGACTCAGTCTCCTCAGATCTGGAGGGAAGAATGTAATGATATGGCTGTTCAAGACGAATAACTGCCTTTAAAGTCTTAGCTTTACTTTGCTTCAGTCTCTTCAGATCTGAAGTGAAGTTTGTATAGATCTGACTGTTGAAGACGATATTTAAACGATTTAATTTTGTATAGATCTGAAGTAAAGTTTACTCGAGCCGCCATTAAAGTCTCAGTTTTAATTTTCAGCAGTTAAGAGAAAATGAAGTGAGTTGTAGATTTGAGTTGCCTTATTCTACTCGAGAATAGTCGCGAATCTTCTGCCAACCGGGTCTTGTTATTGGTTCGGGTTGAAGGCTTACGCTATTGGTATATAGTTTGGGCCTTATTTTGAATAAGATTTAGTTAGCTTGGGCCTTATTTTTTATGTTAATTTGTAATTTTTATTTGCTAACAGCTTGGATTGTTGGACTTGCCTTAACTCGGCATCTGTATATTCTTATTCTCTCCTTCTTAATAGAAAAGTATGAACCTTCTTTCAAAAAAAAACTATAAGTTTTAAATTTATGAAATAAGGTTTGAATAAGTTTAAATTCAGTTTTGAAAAATCTGGAATTTGACTTTAATGTCAGTTTTTAAAGTTTAAATAAGTTTTTAAATTTAAATTTGTTTCAACTATTTTAGGAAAGGTTATATGATTTGAATTTTAAAATGGATATGGGAAAGTAAGTAATGTTTTAAATTTTTAAGTTTGAATCTAGAATGAAAATTTAAATTGTGTTTCAGTTTGAATTTAAAAAGAAAATTTTAAATTTGAATTTTGTTTTGAAATAAAGTGATTTAAAATACTTTGTTAAAGCAGAATGTTTCTAAATTTTGAATTTAAGAAATTGATTTCATTTAAATTATTAATTTATTTTAAATGGGTAATTAATTATTTAATTAATTAACAATGTGGATGTTTAATTAAGTAGTTAATATTATTTTTAAGTTAATTAATTAAGATTTGAGATTAATTAATTAAGGTTAATTAATCTATAATTAAGGATGATTAATTAAATTTTAATTACTGATTAAGATTTATTTAATCAAGTGATTAAAGATAATTCAGATTTTAATTAACACTTAATTAATCAATAATTAGAGATTAATTAAATGATAATTAAAGATTAATTAATTGATAATTAATAATGATTAATTGAAGTTAATTCTTAATTATGTAATTAAGTAATGTTAATGAAGGTCATTAACTTAAGATTATTTAAAAATTAATTAATATGATTAATTTTTGATAATTAATTAATAATAATCAATGGTTTATGATTAATTACTTAATGAAGGTAATTAATGAATTTAATTACTTGGTGTAATTAATTTAATTAATGTGAATAGTTTAGATTAATTAAGTTTAATTTATTTAAACAATTGTTGATTATTGATAATTACTTTATGTAATTTACGGATTTGTAATTACTTAGGAAGCAATAATTTAATAATTACTGAATGTAATCAAGATATTTATTATAGAAGTAATTTAGATTTAAATTACTTTGAAAATTAATCAAGTGATTAATGAAATTTATGGGATGAGTAATTAAAGTAGTTAATTACTGGATGGTTATTAATCATGGGTGATTAATATATATATATATATATATATATATATATGTGTGTGTGTGTGTGTGTGTGTGTGTGTGTGGTTAGGTGAAGATTAATTACTTATGTAATTAATTTATATAGAGATTGATTAAATATAATCAGATATCATTAATTAATTAATTAATGATGTAATTTGGAATTGATTAATTAAGGTATAATTAATATTAAATGCTAATTACTTATTGTAATTAGAGATAGTTAATCAATAATGGTTAATTAAAATAAATACTGAGATGATGATTTATAGATTGATTTGTAATCAATTAAAGTTTAAGATAAGCATAATTTTAATGATGAGGTAATTAATTTAATTCATTTTAAATTAATTAGAAATTAAGTAATTAATTTAATTCATTTTAAATTAATTATGAATAGTGTGATCATTAGATAGTTGCTTATGTTTGATGATTGGTATTGGTTGCCATGTATGGTTTGTAATCTCAGTTATGAGATGAATAGTGTATGTGATGGATGCATTGGTTGCTTTTAGATGATAATATGGATATCTGATTATGATATGAATTATCTGTTGATAATGATAAGGTTGATTATCTATTGTGATGTGAATTATCTATCTGTGTATATTTAGATAATAAATTGAATTGTTTTAAACTTTAAAACAACTTGGCCCTAATAAGACACGCTTTGGATTTCGATGAGACCGGGATCGGGTTTCCATATTTGGATATCCGAAAATCACATCGATTCCAAATAACGTTTGGTCGTTAACCCAAAAATGGAGCGAGTGAAGACTCGAGATGTAAGGGCTATACGTCAGTATAACTCTGTGGGTGATTCCATAATGAGTTTGACGGAATAGTACTTATAGATTCGAGATGGTGATTCAGAGTGCAAGGGTTATTGTCGTTAACTCTGAGGGTGATTCCAAAATGAGTGTAACGAGATAATGCCTTCGGTTTCGTTCGAACCAGGAACGAACTTGTAGGATTGAATGCTTTTCAGAACATCGTCAGGTGGACGATGAGCATTCTAAGTGATATGTCCTATAAAGGTAATCGTAGCCTCAAGCCTCATCAACCGGGAATGGCTAAAACAGGGGAGGTGCAACAAAGCTTCGTGGGTAGCACCCACGTGAGAGCAAGATTTATCCCTGTCTAGAGGTCCCTTTATATTTTCGGCTTAGTGGTGCGGTTGCTGATCACAACTGCGGGGTTGTCTTGTTTGGAACTGTTCAGTAAGGAACGGGTCCGGCTTTGTGTTGCAGGGGATGAAGGGAGTAATCCTCGGTACGGTGATCTAGGCCACGTACTGTGACGGGCGGTACCCCAGTAGCCCAGCCATTGACGGAATCCAAAAAAAAAATCCAAAAAGTGCCAACGGTTTTGATTGTATTACCCACTTTTGTGGCTAGTAGCTGGAATTTAATCATGTAACAATTTCGGCTATTTCTTATTTACTTGAAAACCCTAGACACTATTATAATATCATCGCATTTCCTATCAAATGTTTTGGTTAGCATAAGGTAAAAACTTTTCCATGTTTATGTGTGGGAAGTCTTACGTGATACCTTTTCTTTTCAAAGGTTTTTCAAAGTTAAGCAACTTTAACCTGTTACTCACACCAAATCCATGTCTGACCCGGAGTTATTTATGTGTTTTTCTATAACTCTTGGGTACTCAAATTTTTTACGAGTAGCCAAGGGAATTCAGGTTAAGATTCAGATTAGCTTGACGAATTGTGGAGGAGCATATGGAGCAGGAGGCTTCTGCGTATAGTTATATAGTTTTTCCGCTGTGTTGGTACCTCTGAGTGTTTTCTATATGTATTAAGTTGTAATAACTAGACAGGTGTTTATAACTGTCTAGTATGTGTTGTATTGTCTGTGTACTCTGATATTTGACGTCTACTGTAATACTTATGTTATTAATATAATTTATTCATTCCGCTATTGAGATTCTTGTGTTGTTTCTTCTTTCTCTTCTTTCTTTTCTCTTTTCTATCCCTTTCTTTCTTAAGGATGATGCGATTTTCCAGAAGTGGAAAGTCGGGTCGTCTCAGAAATTCCGGATTCGGAAATAACGTGACTGAGAAACTTCACACGAGATTGCCAAAAGTGGCATTTAGAAAATTTTGCTTTCAATTGATTGCTCCTAAGAGTTTCCAACACAGTCTGAAGATGTTTTTCATGCTCCTCCTCGGTTTTAGAATACGAATATCATCAATAAAGATGAGAACAAACTGATCGAGGAAGTCGTTGAAAACTCTATTCATAAGGTCAACGAAATAAGCCGAAGCATTCGTTAAACCAAATGGCATAACAAGCCATTCATATGATCCATAACGAGTACGGAACGATGTCAAAGGAATGCTATCCGCTGCAATACGAAGCTGATGAAAACCGGTAGCTAAGTCTAACTGTGAAAAGATTCTAGCACCACTAAGTTGATCGAATATATCATCAATCCGAGGTAAAGGATATTTATTCTTGATTGTAAGATCATTAAGCTTGCGGTAGTCAACGCAAAGCCTAAGTGTACCATCAGATTTCTTCACAAAAATAGTCGAAGCTCCCCAAGGCGCGGAACTAGAGCGAATAAATTGCTTCGTCTCCAATTCGGATAATTGTTTGCGCATCTCCTCATTTTCTTTATTGGACATACTATAAGGAAGACGAGTGATAGGTTAAGCTCCAGGGATGAGATTAATTCTGAACCCAATTTCTCGCTAAGATGGTAATCCTAAAACGGGCTCAAAGATGTCGGAAAATTCACGAACAACGTGCATAAGAGAAATAATATCTTCCTCATCATCATTATCGTCATCATGAGGATTTAAAGAATATAAAGATGCAACCAAGCTGGAATCCGAATCGTTATGGTCAATAGAAATCTGCTTAATAGATTGAGGATGTCGAAGATGAATAGTCCGCTCAGGACATAGGATTTGGGCTTATAGTGGTTAAGCCAATCCATTCCCAAAATCATTCCAAAGCCTAAGTAGCGCATAACATGCAAACCGGCTTGGAAAGAAAAATCACACAAAATAATCTCGACATCTTTACACAATAAACTGATTGTTACAGATCCACCAACCGGATTCGCAATTCTCAAAGAAGTCATTAAACACAAAACATCCAAAGAAAAAGTATCAGCAAGTTCTTTTGAAATAAAAGAATGGGACGCACCCGTATCAAAAATAACTCGAATAGGATGATCACGAAATAAAATAATGCCATCAAGGATAGAATGAGAAATACCTTTACCACGAGATGTGTTGCCAGGGACTTGAGCAACATTAAGCTTTCCCTCCTTCCTGCCTTGAAGTTTGGGACAAGAAGACAAATAATGATCCGGGCTTTTGCAATAGCGACAAGCACGAGGCTTTGAACACTTTTTCGCATAATGGTCCTTAGAACCACAGTTGTAGCATTGCCCACTACTTGAGGTAGAAGTCTTAGTTTCCGGAGAGGCTTGCTTCCCTTTCTTACTGTTGGGATAAGGACCCTTTAACTTATTGGGCCTTTTCTTGTTGTTGAAGTTCGGTTTGGCACCCATAACTTCAACATCACTTTCTTTATCTGCCTCTTCAAGTCGATGAGCGATATCAACGAGTTGATCAAAAGAAACTTCTAATTTTAGAAGTGATGGCTTTTTGAGATTTTTATTCAAGCCATAGACAAATCATTGGTTTTTCTTCAATGGCGTGTTTATGTACTCGACCCCATATTTAGAAAGTGACTCGAATGATGTGACGTAGTCTGTCACAGAGGATTCACCTTGAACAAGGTCAATGAAACGGCGAGCCAAAGTCACCTTCTCAGCTTCTAGCACAAATTTTAATTCGAAGCGTTCCCGGAATTTCTCCCAAGTTAGATCCGCTTCATTTATTTTAGAAATCAGAAGCTCATACCAATCTAGTGCTCTCTCTTGGAGCACACTAGAGGCCACCTGAACACGGTGAAGATCAACAAGATTCATGCGAGAAAAGATTTGATCGCACGTTCTCAGCCATGCCTGGACTTCAATAATAGTTTCAGAACCTTTGAATGGCTTTCCACCCAAATTGGTATAATCGCTGCACAAACATGCAAATCCAAACCTTGGGTGAGTAGACTCCGGATTAGATCCGGCTGCTTGAGCATTCCTTACTAGATCCAGAAGCTGCTGGGCAGACATAAATACTCCATCTTGGGGAGTAGAACGAGATTGACCGGCGCTGGGACGGCCAGGTCCAACCATTTCTCTTCCTTTTTGAAAGAAAGAAAGAAGAAGGATAAGGTTATTCACCAAATGAATATCAAGCAATCTTGATAGATAAACAAGGATTCATGAAGAAAATAGGATGAATCGGTACGAGGACTCGAATTAAATCCGAAAGCACGACTCCTAGGATGGACTTAGGACGATGATCCTTGCTATATTATTATACATTGTTCGAAAGATTGGCTCTAATACCAAGCTGTGACGCCCCATCTCAATACCCACACTAGCCAAGGACACTACGGAGTAATGCCGTCAACTAGCGCATAGAAAAAGGCTGTTGAGGAGCGACCATCCGCGTAATTGCCTTGCGCGAGTAACGATATGTCAGATAGTACAACATGCGTGGAAATCCGACATACCAGTACAAACTCAAAGCTACTACACAGTGGCTATATATGTTCTTCGAAAACAAATATAGAAATAAACATAACACAAATCAGTCAAAGACATCCATATCACAAAGGCGGAAATAGATACAAATATCTAACACATGAAAGTGTACATCAGAGTAGTGGTCAATCAAGATCCACAATATCACAAAAGAATAGCTGCAAGAGCTAGACAAAAGATTATAGATACATAAATGAGTCTATATCTCAAATGTATACAACAAAAACTACCAATCTAAGTAG
Source organism: Allium cepa (assembly GCA_030765085.1). Lineage (NCBI taxonomy): Eukaryota > Viridiplantae > Streptophyta > Magnoliopsida > Asparagales > Amaryllidaceae > Allium > Allium cepa. The sequence continues at coordinate 862,691,645 of CM060943.1, read as the reverse complement.
TTAGCCAAAAGTCAGGGTGATAATCCCAGATGCGAAGTCAAGCAGAAGCCCCTGAAACATCTCGGTCTGACCCGAGTATTATCTAATAAGAAAATAATAAACGGATCAGTCTAGCTATAAATATCAGATAAAATGATATAGAATAAGCGATATGACATAAACATATGATAACCATAAAGCCATACTGTGATAAGTATGCCATTGAAAATCAACAAGAGATTAATCAATACCACAAGAATCTTCTCAAAGATCAAAAGGAAAGTCATACTCTATATTTATATTCACTAAACCGTAAATATTGATAATAATATCAATGCCAATCACAAAAGTTAATGACACACAAATTCACCAATGCACAAATATTGATAAAACTTATCAATGTAAATCACGAAAATTGGTGAAAACACAAATTCCAGAAATCATCAATGGAAATCCATAAATCACAAAAAGGGGGGAGGCCTATAACAAAACGGTAGCCTGAAAACTCACCAACACATGTATCACAAAATGGAATGCTATTCCATGGTTGTTAACCATTAATTTTGAGCCGAAGCTCCACAAAACGGACCGAAGATCATGGGTCGCTACCCCACCAAATTGAGCCGAAGCTCCACAGAAACGGGGTTTAGTCTCCCTCGTAGACAAAGAGACATCGCACATTTGCTAGTCTAAATCACAAGAATGATCATCAACGATCATCAAGAAGTGTCAATTACAGTAAGCTAGTAAATATATAAGCTTAGCTTCATGTCCCATAACCACTAGCTTAACTTAAATATTTACGAACAAATTGTAAGTTTCCACTAGAAAATCGTCACAAGAGATTCGATCGAACAAGTCCAAGAATTAACCGACGAAGTAAATGCAAGCGTTTCATACCATTTGTTTTACTAAGCCGTTTAATTAGATTTCTCGTACGAGTGAGATGGAGTGACAAATCACAAAAATGATTGTAGAAACAATAAATCACAAAAATTCACATTCGAAGACGTGAATAAAATCCAAAGAATTCGATTCCAAATTCATCAAAGTGGAAATACCCTTGCGACTTAGCAGCCACAACTTACGACTTAACATAAGTCAATACAAGAAATCAACGGCTCATGAAATAGCACACGGCTTAAAGCAGGGGTGACTTAAAGGGTGGTGCGACCTAACTGCATGCGACCTAAGGAGCGGCGCGACATAACCGGCCGAGCGACTTAAGAGCAGGTGCAACCTATACATGGCATGACCTAAGCTGGTTACAAGATATAGCAGGTGCGGCATAAATCAGAAGGCCAAGCGACCTAGTTGTTGCGACCTAACTGCGTGCCGACTTAACAAGCCGAGCGACCTAAGGAGTTGGGGCATAAGAATGCAAGCGACCTAAGATGGGGCGACCTAGGTGGTGCGAGTTATACCAGGAGCGACCTAGCACAGCGCGACCTAGCATGGCGCAACCAAATCAATGCCGAGCGACTTAAGGATGGTGCGACCTATATGCACGCGCGACTTAATGGGCCGAGCGAGTTAACACGAAACGACCTAAGGGGTAGAAGAAGGCCTGAGCGACCTAATGACCTAAGGGGTACAAGGCCGAGCGACCTAACAACCTAAATGGTAAACAAGGCCGAGCAATGACTTAAGGGGTTAAAGAGGGCCGAGCGACTTATTGGGTGTGCGACCTAACGATTAAACAAGGCCAAGCGACCTAACGACCTAAACAAGGCCGAGCGACCTAACGACCTAACGGTTGCGACCTAAGTTAGCGCGACCTAACTGCAGGCCGAGACTCATACGTGCAGGCCAATGACCTAAGCAACAAAAAGGCCAAAAACTCTCTCAATTTGCAACAGATCGAGCATGAACGCTAGGAGATTATGCCTATCGGCTACCCGGTCCTATTGGCTCCTCGATGCATCACCAAAAACCTATTCCAACATCAAAGATTGGATTTTTAAAGATTTGAACCCAAAACACTAAAAATTGGGATTTTCACAAATTCAATCCAAACCAAAAGCAAATGCACATAAATAAGTGTTAGGAATTCATACCCAACAATCAAAGATAGTTATAGACAAATATGTGAGATAAAAATTTCACCTTTACACAAAATCAATGAAGAAGAAGCTTGAAAGCAAAGGAAGAATTAATGGCTTCTCTTTGAATTTGGAGTTAGATGTTGGATTTGCAAATGAACTTGAGCTTAGAGTTTTAATTTCCCATTCCTTCCTCCATTTTTGATGAAGCTTGAGTGTTAGGAAATTAAAGTAAAGTTATGAAGGGAAGGGGTGTTGAGCTAGAGTAAATAGTTTAGGCTAATGGGCTAATCCAAACCCAAAGGCCAAAGTGAAAAAGTGACGAATTTCCACTAACTCCAAACATATCAAAGTTTATACCCAAAAAGATCGCAAATGGTGTTTTGGACCCAATGGAAGTGGTTCCGAGTCCTTATTCGACCATATGAAAAAAAGTAATTTTTCGGACTAAAATACGACTAACGATAAAATATTTAAATATTTAAATATTCAATCATAAAATATGTGGGTTGTTGCAACAATCTTCGTCTTCGTCCTCCAGAAATAAGACCTTCAAGCCCTAAAATGCTCAGACTGACCCGAGCGAATTGAAAAGACAAAACACTCGAGTCAGAACTAAAAGATCTTATGTAAATTAAATCAACGATAATTAAATATGAGTGTAAACGGCATCGGAGATGTTTACGGGATTTGACATCTCTTATCAAGTGTCTAACGTGAGTGCAGTAAATTAATTGATGCTCAGGATTCACACCTCCTAAGGATCTGTTAAACTATTTGCTATGTAGTAATATTTCGCTATTATAATAATGTATATAGTAAAATAAACTTACTTTTGAATAGCTTTAAGGCTTTACATTTTCCATCTTAACACGAAATAGTCCCAGTAGTCCATCCAGTAGCATAGTCCCTCCTGATTGGGAAGCCACCAGAAGATACTCCACGGGCTACGAGAGAAAACCAAACTCGTATAAGGCGCACTAGGGTAGGTGACACGGCACACAAGGCAATGCCATGGTAGATATACCAATTACGCACACAGGCTGGTGGTAACGCATAGCAGCTGCTACTGCCCACCTCGAGCCACACCCCCAAAATCAAAAATCAAAAGTGGCCACCAAATAAACTTCAAAGTCAGAATATAAGAGGGGCTACCTCCTTGGCCCGAGATCGCTCATGTACCCACCTTATGCCAATTCATGGGAGTCGGGTCCACGTTTATACCTCAAAGGAACGCCGCCGCCATCCTACTTCATTCTGGAATCTCCACCGCATGCACAGATGTTAAAGTGGTTTTCGGAGTTGGCAGAGAGTACGACAACTTTCGATCCCGGTCACTTTAACAACCAAACTTTATTATAATACCGCGTCAAGTCAAAATAATTACACTTCAAAAATAGAACATAATATCCACTTCAAAACCATATAAATACGATATCCTTTCCGTTTCAAAAACCAAATCAATATGACAACATTGTTATTTCAAACATATCCTTTTCTAAAATCATAACACTTCCAAAGTTATAACATTTCGAAATCAAAACTTTGAAATATAACACCTCAACTCAGAATACCTTGAAGCTCATAACTTTGAAACATAACTTCCACCACTTAAGTGGTTTAAGCATTAAAATATATTATATAATAAAATAGCTTCTTCAATTTCACAAATCAATTTCAGAACAACTCGAATTTATAAATTTTAAACTTAACCAAATCCCAAATCATAAATTTCAATATGATTCAGTTTCAAGATAAACTATTTAAAATTTTATCGATTTCAAAACAGATTTGATCCATAGAATAAGCCATTTCAAATTCAGAATATTTCAAACTTCATGTATTCAGCAATTTCAAAACTAAGTTTGATAACTACGATTCAACAATTCAGTTTTCTATTATTTAGTTTTGAAATATTTTACATAATAAATCCATTATTATTTAAATAAAACTCAAATTTCAAATAACTAAATATTTCCTTCAATTTATTCATACTTGAAATATTCATTTAATTCACCTTAAACCAAATCAAGTTATAAAAATCATATCCTTAAATCTCCAAACCAATAAGTTTCAAATCGATATATCTAAAATAATTCTTAATTAAATACATTTCTAAATAAATTTTAAATCCTCTTTAATTCAGAACTTATTTACAGAATAATTTCAATATCCAATAAAACCATATATATATATATATATATATATATATATATATATATATATATATATCTTGTCAAAACCATAGAAATCTTTTTCAGTATACATATATATAGACCAATGGTGTCTGTGTATAATTTTCTATCCTATGGTCAAGTGATATGGATATTTATCATTTCAATCCGCAACTTAAAATAAAAATACGGTTGTATATCATTTCAAACTGCAATTCCGAATTTATAAAAATAGATCCATAACGAACTTGCAGATTATAATGATATAATATAAAACATCCATTCATCCATCATCAAAATCACGCATCCATTACAATCATCATCCAGAATGATCAATCAATATCAATATATAATTGATAATAGATAACAGGTATTTAGCTGGCAGTTATATTCAATAATGAACTAAGTAACGATTTAATTTAAATAAATGCAATTAACTAAGATGATGATTAAAATATGGAAAACAGTCATGAATAAATTCATAATCACAACATAAATTAAATTTAACAAACATAACAAATTTTAGAGGTTTTGAGTGGGTTAAAACACTCACCTTTGAATTTAAATTGAATTTAAATTCAAAATAAGCTCTAACTTAAAACAGCCTCAGAAGGAGTGTTAGAACGTTGGAAGTTTCAATATGATCCTAACAAAATGAACCGCACGTAAATCGGACATCGTATGAGAAAGTTATGTAAGTTAGAACGTTTATACGAATTAAAATTCTAAAACAAATTAAATAATAATATACCTCGCACACGTCAGCGTGCCCTTCTTCCTCACGCAAAATCCTCGTTCGAACCCTTATACTACCTGTAGCCGCCACGAAAACCTACTGCTGCTCGTTGTTTGGAGGTACTTCGCCATGATCAAACATTACCTCCAACACCGTCTGGCCACGCCGCACGCCATACCTCCGACCTGCCCTCCAAGATGCCGCCGCCACTCCTCAGGCCGAGCACGAGATCGGCCCGTTAATCCTCGATTTTTGGCAAATCGAGATGTCAAAGGCAAGATGTAACCGTACCGATTGAAAGCACTCAGCCTCCTCTACGCGCCTAGAATTCATGATCGATTAATCGGGGAAGATCCACCGTTGATCGTGCATCCATACAATGTACGGCCGAAAATATTTCGTCGAATTCCAGATGTGTAGAAAGCCAGATTGAAAAAAAGACAGTGGATTTGACTTGCGCTCATCGAGAGCTTCTGATCGATCAATAACATGATATAGTTTGGGGAGTTTGAATTTTCGATTTGATATTTGATATTGAATTTGAGGGTTTGGAGTTTGAATCTTTTTCTGCCATTGAAGGAGAGAGGAGCAGAAAGAATCGTACGTATAGAAATGAGAAATAAGAAATGACTACGGTTTATAATGATATGTATATATATAGGCGGAACCAAATAGAAACAAATGGGCTCGATCGAATTTGGGTTTCAAATGATAAATGGCCCGAAAAGCCCGTTTCGACTCCGGAACGAGAATGGGTCAATCCATATATCAAAATAGATGTTTTTGCAAGTCCAAATTCCATCGTATGAAGAAGTTATGCTAAAATCAGTTTATATCAAATTGATTTCAATTTCATTGTTTTCTAGGCATTTCAGTCCGTACGATCAAACGACAAGTCTGATCGCTACGAAACTTGAAATCCTATAACATTTTACCATTTCGGATCCGATGAAACTGGTCTTGTCGAAATCCGATTGAATGGCCAAAATAACTATTTCCCAGTTAATTGAATAATTTAATATTAAATTAATTAATCAATTCTTCAATTCAAATTTAATTATTTACCATTTCTATCATCCCCGGTTACAATTAAACTTATAATTCATTAACCAAAATTTCCATGTCAATCAGATAAGGACTTATTGCAAAATTTATAGTGTTTTACCTTCAATTTAAGTAAATTCAAATAAATTATATTTTTAATTTCAAATAAATTAATTCAATTTTTTCAATCTCTTTATTCAATTAATTATCGTCTTATGTATAAATTTAACATTAGTATATCTCCAATTACCCTCATATTTTTACAGTCGTCAACAAAATTCATATTAACATAGTTTTTAATTACGTTTAATTACAATGGATTTAGATCTAATTTAGTAAATTAAATAAATGGCTAAACGGTTAATAATTATCACTATTTGCCTAATTTAATCACATTCCTACTTTATTACCAACCGACAATTATTATAATTACTTACCTATCATTGATTTTATCTAATGTTAATTTATTACGTATTATTTCATCAATTGATATAACTTTGAATTTATTTCCCAATTTACTAATTACAGTCAATTATAACCTTACAATTGGTTTCAATTAATTGGGATTGCACTAGATTAATTATTTATTAACTTGCATTAACATTATTACCTTAATTTACATTCAATTATTGTTAACAACGTGTTATTTGATTAATCAATTCAATACTCACCTTCATTTTCTCATATTCAATTTATAAACAGGTATAACACTTTCACTACTTCATTTATTAGAATTTTATTCAAATTGTTAATAATTAGTTTTAATTACCATTGCTATATTTCATTTTAGCGTTCGTTTCAATATTAAATTATAAAGTTTTTATTTCTTTCCAATTTAAATTACAAAAATCCTATTAAAATAACAAATTATTATCGGAAATTTAAAGGTCGTTACACTATTCCCCACTCAAAAAATTTCGTCCCCGAAAAGGAAAAAGGAGGGAAAAGAAGGAATTAAGAAAACAATGCATCTTATTCAAAAATATTAACTTTATAAACAAATAAATATACAAAATTAATTAATTTAAATAAAATATACCAATTTATGATCATTAAATTTTTTTATACTCAAATTAATAAAGTTTGAAAAACATTTTTCAAAAATTTTCTAAGTCCAAAATTTACGGAAAATTTTGGCAGAGTCTCATTTGTACGGGGAGGCTCGGAAGAAAATATAATATCAAATATAATAATATATATCACAATATCTCAAAATAATATATCCTAAGAACGGGAAAAACAATATAATAACGCAATAAAACCGTAATACGAGAATGTACCTATTTGTCGGACAATTAACGCTTAATTATGAAACCAAAAGCAGTAGCAATTGCTTTTATTACCTGTACTTCACTTATATAATCTAAAAAGAGCTATTAATTATATAAAATGAAACATTTAAAGTTGTTTCTACCACTCACAAACAATTGGCACAAACAACAATCACTTGCAACCAACATACAATCATCATATAAAATCAACACAAATCAATTATCCATTCATATCAAGCAAAACAAATAGTTGTTCGGGTTTAAAAGTTTTAAATTGTACATAATGAAAAATAGACTACTAAGTACACCATTTACTCAACAGTCTTAGATGAAACTAAATAGATTATTCATTCACCCAAACAAATTTAAAGTATCTTTGCCCAAACGACTATAAACCAAACAAACAACAATTCCAAACAATAAATCAAGTTCATTCTTACTAATTTCATTTCATAACATTTTTTATTTCTTTTTCATTCATATAATGATTTATCTTTTTTAATTTTACATTTATTTCTTGCAAATTATCATATTTCCATTCATTCAATCAGTGTTCCTTTCATTTATTTATAATACTTACCTTTCTATTATACTTAATTAACAACCTTTCATCTACACATCAAATTCTTATTTATTAAAGAATTTCATCGAATACCTACATTACTTCAAGCTTTACTTGTATAATATCCATTACATTTCTTATTAACATTTCAACTTTTTACATCTTTTGGTAAGTTATATATATGTCTTTGGGAATGTAATTGAAAGTTATACAAGTTTTTCTCATTTCTTTAAACTAAATTAATGTTCAATAACCCTATCCTTTGTTTTATAGGTTACAATTTCAAATTTCTTGAAATTTCATTTATAACCTAGCATTTAATCTCTAATTTTAATCAGAAGTTTCAATTATTAATTAGTTACATTCCATTTCACTACAATAATTGAAATTATTAATTAACGGAACTTAAGAACTAAATATCGGGTTAAATTTCAAAACATTTTAAAATAATAGATAGATGTACACTTACAATTTATATATCCAATTATATTTAAAACCATTTGAAATTTATATTTATTTTCAAAATAAATCCGTAGTAAAACTGAAACAGTGCCCTTCCCACCTTGAAACTCAAAAATGAATGTCGATGATGCGTGCACTCATCACCGAAATTAGTTTTCAGCGACATAGAGGGGAGTACAGAACTTATTTGTTTCCAAAGTTTCTTTAAAACAATTCTTTCAATTTATATTCAAATATTTATATCAAAAAATACTTATAAACAATTTTTTTATTATATCCCAAAATTATTTAAAAGAAAGTTTCAAAACCCCAGAACTCAAGTTCTAAATTTCCAATTTTACTTTATGTTATTTTAAATCTTATTTCCGACCAATATTTATAATTTCACTACCTAACAACCAATATATTATAACCAAATGTATCCCTTTATAAAATTCTTATTTTATATATAGAAAATATAATAGGAAAAATTATTTCATTCACCTATATTCAAACAAATATTGTGTCGGCCTGTCCTATTAAGTGTTTAGAAATCTCTATTGATGTCATAGCGTCCTATGCACCAATCAAAATTTATAAATACAAAACGGAACAAATTAACACAATATTAAAACCTTTTATAATACTAAAAAATATGCTCTCTCATATATATACACTCAATGACTCATCAAGGGTATTACTACCATATTACTAAAGAGTCAGACCCCACAAAACTAAGGTTTATCGCTAAACCTCGCTCTTATACCAAATGTAACATCGGGCCTTTTTATACGTTTTAAATCGATGATAAACCACACACGTCAGACTTAAACCATACATAAGGGCAGATTGTTATTGGGGCAAATAAGAAAAACGGAGAAAGAAAGAAAATAAAATAGAATCTCGCAGCGGAATGACAAAATATAATAATCAAATAACAGTTCATGAAGCCGTTTACAAAACACTTGATTTTACTTATACAACAAAAAATCAGAGTTACACATACTAGAGAAAAATAAATAACAATGTAGTGGAAGAATGTGATGCAGTGAAATAATAATAAATAGTAACAATGCAATCTTCGTCTTCGTCCTCGAGAAATAAGATCTTCAAGCCCTGAAATGATCAAACTGACCCGAGCGAATTGAAAAGACAAAAAACTCGAGTCAGAACTAAAAGATCTTATGTAAGTTAAATCAATGCAAGAAAATATGAGTGTAAACGGCGTTAAAGATGTTTATGGGATTTGACATCTCCTATCCAGTGTCTTACGTGAGTGTAGTAACTTAAGAGATGCTCGGGATTCACATCTCCTAAGGATTCGTTAAAATATTTACTATGTAGTAATATATTGCTATTATAATAATGTCTATAGTAAAATAAATTTACTTTTAAACTGCGTTAAGGATTTACATTTTCCATCTTAACACGTAATAGTCCCAGTAGGCTGTGATGCCCCACCTCTATGCTCACAATAACAAAGGTTATTATATGGAATAACGTCTGCTATTGCGAAGAATAAGGCTTGTTAGAAGCGACCATCCGTAAGTTATGCCTTAGACGAGTATGGATTACATCGATAGGAGTTGTGAAATTTACTCCCAAAGATATAAATTCAATCCAAATCTAAAATGAAACTACAGTGGCTAAAGAAAAATCCAGAACAACTCATAATAACAATAACATTGTTAGTACAATCACATCAGAACAGAGATATCAGATATATAGGGGAAGACAAGTCTGGAATACATGCTACAACAATCGCTAGTTCACATGAACCAAATGTACATATACATATCCATCAACATACATAAGGTGAGGATCAATAAACCAAAAGAACTCCTCGAAGGCTAGACAAAAGGTGATGCGAAATCCCAAAAGCTGAAGCTGCAACTAAATCAGAGATAGTGATCAACCTGAAATAACTCAGTCTGACCCGAGTATTATTTAAAAGAAAATAATAAACGGATTAGTCTAATGTGAACTCAGAAAAAGTGTATGCTAAACAACATTTAACAAAATAATTATAGTTTCGAATGAGTCTATACAACATAAATAATCAACATGGTTTAAATGAAGAAATCTCAATTTAAACTCCATCAAAATCAGTTTTCAAATTTACAATTGAATTCAAAACAGCAATACGGAAATTTATAATCTCAGATGAGATACACAAACTCAACTTCCAAATTCATAATTGAATTCAAAGCAGCAATTCACAAAATCTAGAAATCAAAATAGATAACTACAAAATCAGCAGTCGCAAAATCTAGAAATCAAAATAAGATAACTAGAAAAATCAGCATAAAAGTGGATCGTTCCAGCAGATGGAGAGTTTTAGCTTCGCCGCACGTGCATCTCAGATGGCCGAAGCCTACCAAGTACTATAAATTTTGGCATCCATCAGATGACCCAAAGGTCCGCAGAGTTACCCAAAGGTCTAGTGTTGGTAATTGGCCCGAAGGTCCAACAGATGACCCGAAGGTCCAACAGAGTGGCTCGAAAGCCCAACAAAATCATCAGAATCATCAAACAGAAAATATTTCAATTAACGAGTCCGGAGTTAACCGAAATAGTAAAATTATGGTTCCATACTCCGCACTTTTGCTAAATCATTTAAATCTTTTCATCGTTTCCGTGAAAATGCAAAATTGTGTATTTTATATAAGAAACATTTTACGTTCTCAAACAGACAAGTCCGGAATTAACCGAACCACTAAAAGTAAGGGTTCATAGTCCTCAATTTTGCTGAATCATTTAAATCGCTTCCTCATTCTTTTGAAAGCGCAAACTGTAAAATTTTTGGAAACAATTTTATTTCAAAACGACTTTTTAAAATACGTGATCAAAATAGCAACATCTGTAGCAATTTCGACAAGGAAATTACACTACTCAAAACACCGTAAAAATGGATACCAAATCAACGTTGCGGGATAACCGCTTGAAAAGTCACTCTAAATTAACGGCTACTGACGTTAAAATAATAGTGAATTTTCATTCATCGAAAATGTCACCAAAACACCGTGCTTCAAAAATATAGCACCGATGTAAAAGTTTCGTTATAAAAATAACGGAGAAAAAATACGTTTTAAAACGTACATCGGTTCAAAGCAAAGTTTTCATCAGATTGTACTATTGCTATAAATTAATTAAAATAATTGATAGCTTGACAATAACATCCTAAATGAAGCTATCACAACACACGTACACTAAATCAATGCAACTAAAAACCTTTGAACCAAAATGTTTTAAAAATTAAGCTGGCAACTTAATTAACATCTTTCAAAATCTTTAAATACATGTCTACACAAAGTGAAATGTAACAGAGCCAAGTACAAACAATTGAACATTTCAATATTGGACAGAAGCTTATATGAGGACGTGCATGTCAACTTGATTCCATTACAAGTATATTGACTACGTACAGATGCAAAAGTATCTACCCTAATGAGTTAAAACCCATATTCAAACTATAATGCAAAACATTAACCCACGCATGCAGCTTGAACCGAGCTTCTAACACGTATAATAACAACATGTGTGCAACTTGAAAAAAAATTCTCACGCCTGCAACAACTTTCGAACAAAATTTAACAATGGCCTTAACTAATTGAAGTAGGTAGGAAAGCAACAGCACAATAAAATGCCAGAAGATTCCTCTGCATTTCCCACGCACACAAGAATATACAAGAGGACCCGTGCACCTCATTTTCAGGCACAACTAAATAGCAAAGTGAATTAAAGCAAAATGTGACCTGAAAATTATATAAACACATGTATGCAACTCTGATTCACTTATATGTGAATGAAAGAAACTGTGAGCCTTCAATCCGGATGAAACAAAAATATGATGCACAAGATATAACAGCTATATGTAGGTGACAGAATGAATCAAAGTGACCTGAGCATTTGAAGGTGGCCACACATGCAACAGGCTCAAACATGAAGTGTTTAACAATTTACATAAATGCATGAAATGGAGAAGGATTGGCATAAATTTTGTGTTACATTTGCATGTGAAAATCTAGATGCTAACTTGGACGACACTTTCATGAATTATAAATGGTGCTTCCTGACACGCATACTACAAGTAAACAATTACAGCATGACAATTGCATTTAGCTTTGGAATAACCTGAAGCATGATAATAAAAGAAATTCCATAAGAATTTCTCACTCCAGGCAACTATGATATTAAGGACTCCATTATAGAATGCTTCACTGAAGCTAAAGAAAAATATCTCAGTTTAAATGGATGTGAGTTTTCATTCATCGGAATTTGCTTTAAAGTTTGTTAGCAACCGGAACCACTAGAAGCAAGATTTTTGATCTGCCATTAAAGCATTCTTGCTGAGCTTCCAGAGAAGAATAGTTCAAAACAATACAACTGTTTTTGAAAAATGAATCAAAGAGTGTTGCAGTGATTTGATGCAGAGAACAAGTCAAATAGAGGAGTGTTGCAAGGAATGTTTGTACTCTTTCATTAAATGCAAACGTGCATTTGTTGTTCTGGTACACGGCCATACTTTATGGCAAGTGACAGTAATATAATTTTATATACACACTTGATCCACTCTTTGTTTTACTTCTCTGATTATGCCATTGTATTACTACTTGAATGCCATTTGTAATTTTTTTTTTCAACATGACAGTTCACTCTGCAATTTAGACCATTATTGTAATATGTTCCAACACTTGTTTTATAAATAGAATGTGACAGTAAGTTTATAAATTTGCTTCTTTGAAAAATGTAGCGACAACAACGTGAAGGTGAATTAAGATGTAATGCAATTCAACTGACTTTGCCATTTGAATTGCATCAAATTTTTTCTCAAATTTTAATTTAAAAATTTCTATTTAAAATATTCACGGTCGTTACAGACTCCCCCTTATAAAAATAGAGTCCCTGCAATTTTCATACTAGAAGCAGTCAATAACGTAAATAATTCATCATAATAAAGATTCAAAATAGAAAAAATGAATAAGAATGCTCACCTCCACCCGAAGAGGAGAGAAAACACGGATAAGAATACTCGATGAATTCTCTAGTTTTCCAAGTGAAATCTTTGGGGTTTGCGGACCATTGAATTTTCACAAGCGGAACTTCTTTATTCCGAAGGCGTTTAACCTCCGAAGCTAGCACACGACTGGGATTTTGCACAATAGACAAGTCGGCTGAGATCTCAAGATCTTGCAACATATGAGGATCAATAACAGAAGCTGAATCTCGAAGACATCGACGAAGCTGAGATATATGAAATACGTCGTGAATTCCCGAAAACTGAATGGGTAGCGATACACGATAAGCAACTGGGCCAATGTGTACCGTAATAGGAAACGGTCCAATATAACAAGGAGCCAATTTCCCGAAGCTACTAAAATTCACCACACCCTTCATCGAGGAAACACGAATGAATACAAGATCGCCAATAGAAAATTCCAAAGGCTTCCTACGATGATCGGCATAAGATTTCTGTCTATTTTGAGCCTCCTTCATTCTCTGTCTGATAATATTAATCCTCTCAGAAGAATCACGAATATAATTGGGGCCGAGAACTAACTTTTCCCCCGATTCCAACTAACAAGATGGTGATCGACATGGCCTTCCGTAAAGAGCTTCGAAAGGAGCCATAATGATACTAGATTGAAAACTGTTGTTATATTAAAATTCAATAAGAGGCAAGTGGTCTTCCCAACTACCACCAAAATCAAGAATGCAAGCTTGAAGGAGATCCTCCAAAACTTGATTCACCCTTTCAGTCTGACCGTCAGACTATGGATGATAAGCTGTATTGAGATTGAGCTTAGTGCCCAAAGCTTTCTAAAGGCTCTGCTAGAAACCACTAGTAAAAAGCAGATCTCTATCACTAACAATAGAACTAGGCACACCATGAAGTCGAACGACTTCTTTAATAAATAGCTTAGCCAACAAAGCAGCAGTCCGATTAGACTTGATAGGAATAAAGTGGGCTGATTTAGTTAATCTGTCAATAGTCACCTAGATACTAGTATGGCCCGACGTCGAACGAGGTAGACCGTCTATGAAGTCCATGGAAATTTGATCCCATTTCCGTAATAGAATCTCAAGAGGCTGCAAAAGACCACTGGGACGCTGGTGTTCTGCTTTAACAAGTTGACAAGTCATGCAACAACTTACATAACTTGCAATATCACGCTTCATACCCTCTCAATAGTATAAGCATTTCATATCAGCATACATCTTACCACTACCCAGATGGATAGTGTACTTAGAACGATGACAGTCCTCAAGAATGTCATTTCTAAGATTAGGAACATCAGGCACGATCAAACTACCCTTCTTTCGAATACTACCATGAAAATCAATATCGAAATCCTTAAGATCATCACTTCGGGATTCCGATTCACAACTCTGAATAAGAAAAGCAATATGTGGATCTTGTTTCTGGGCATCGGCAACACGATCCAACAAACTAGGATGAGCTTCCATGCTAAATAAAAGCACGGGAGAATCAGAAACTGAAGGAGGGTCTCTAATATCGCAAAGAGATAAAGCTTCCAAAATATTCCACTCTGCTAGCATCAAGGAAACAACAACCTGCTGGTTACGACTAAGTGCATCAGCAACTCTATTACCCTTACCAGGGGTATACTGAATATCGAAATCATATGAAGCAAGAAATTCGAGCCAACGTTGTTGCCTCATATTAAGCTCTTTCTGATTAAATAAATACTTCAGAGATTTGTGATCAGTGAAGAGAATAAAACGATCGCCTAATAAATAATGTCACCAAATCTTTAGAGCAAAGACTATGGCGGCTAAGTCCAAATCATGGCTAGCATAACGAATCTCGTTAGGCTTTAATTGTCTAGAAGCATAGGCAACTACTCTATCCTTTTGCATAAGAACAGCACCGAGTCCATAACCACTGGCATCGGTATAAACAAAATGATCATGATTCCCTTCGGGAACCACTAAGGTAGGAGCATGAGTAAGGAGATCCTTTAACTTCAAGAAAGAATTCTCACACTTATCCGACCAAATAAAAGGAACAGTTTTTATCGTAAGAGTGGTAAGAGGTAAAGCAATACGAGAAAAGTCCTTAATAAACCGGCGATAATAACCCACCTATCTAAGGAAACTACGGATCTCGGTAACGGTCTCGGGCCTCTTCCAATTCTGAATAGATTCGATCTTGGCAGGATCGACAGAGATACCATTGGAAGAAACAATATAACCGCCTATTCTCCCAGAAGTGACACTTGGAGAATTTGGCATAAAGTTGATGTTGGAGAAGAGTGCTCAAAACAATCTCCAAATGCTGAATATGATCAGCTTTAGATTTAGAATAAATAAGAATATCATCAATGAAAACCAAGACGAACTTATCGAGATATCCCGAAATATTTGATTCGTAAGATCTAAAAAATACACCGGAGCTTTCGTCAAACTGAATGGCATAACAAGCCACTCGTAAGAACCATAACGAGTATGGAATGCATTAAGAGGAATGCTATCTTCCATCACTCGTAACTGATGAAAATCGGTAGCAATATTGAGTTGGGAGAAGAGCTTAGCTGTAACGACCTGTATTTTACGTGTCGATAAATCGTAAAATAGTTGCCATTAAGTCGTTAGTATTGCTTAAGTCGTTCTGAGTCTAAGTCGTATGTTAGTTTAGGTCGGCCGAGCAACCCAAGTCATGTGAACGACTTAGAGAAGTTAGTGGTAGTGGTTGCCGACTTAAGGGTTAACGGCTTAAGGTGTTTGCCGACCTATAGAAGTAAGCGACTTAAGGGTGAGTGAGCTAGAGGACTTAGGAGTTAGCGAGTTAACGAGTTAATGGGTTGGATCGACCTATAGGAACTGACCGACCTAAGGAATTGACCGGTCTAATATTCAACGACCTAAGGGTGATAGGTCGGTGAGGCGACTTAAGGCAGTTAGCGGCTTAAGGAGGGTAGCGACCTAGTGGTTAGCCCTGTGTTTAGTTAGGTCGTGTGCATGCTATGCCGCGTATGTGTGTTGGGTCGTGACTTTTGTTAGGTCGGTAGTGTGAGTTAGGTCGTTAGGTCATGACCGACCTAAGAGCTACCAACCTAAGTGCGAACGACCTAATTTCTAGCGTGTAAATAGAAGTGCCTATCTTCATTTTTGGGATCCGGATTTTGAAGCGACGAAGTGCTGCTATTTTGAGGGCTCGACTACAACACTTCTTCACTTCTTTTCTCCACTTTAATCTAGTGCTTCCTTCCATCCAAGATTGAAGATCAAATCGAACATCCAAGAGCCAAAATTGAAGATCTACATTCTTCAAAGAGAGACTTCATCGTTTGAAGCGGAATTTTGACGGATCAAGCTAGATCCTTCGCCGTCCGGATCTGGAGTTTGTTGCTTTTGAGGTGTTAGGTGATTCGGTGAGTGGTGGTTATCTCTCACACAGACCCAAAGGAGTATATCGGATTGGTGGTTTGATTTTGTGTTAAAGTAGTGGTTTCATGCATTTCTGTAAAACCTAAGTATAGATTCTTTGTTCATGAAGATTTGACATCCATTTTAGTACATGTTAACCTATGCAAGTTCATCCATTAAGTTGTAGAGATAATACTTATGATACCATGCTTGTTAGATTTGGACTCTTTATTTACAAGATTGCCATTTTGTTATAATTGCTTTTAGATCTTGTTTGAATGCTTGATTACTTGGATTAATGATTGATTTGATTGATTAGTTGATTAGTGATTGAATTTGGATACGTATGGTCGGAGATGATTCAAAAGCTAAGGGGAAGGCTCTTGAATAAGGAAAGTTGCTTGTAGCATATGTGGCGGATGTTGAAGCTCATATGGATAGATTTGATGATGATGTTGATGGGCTTTGCTATGATGAGATGAGGCAAAGCATGATAGGATGAAGCCTTGGAATAATCCAGATGGGATCATTCCAAGCAGGTTGATAATGGTTGGCTTGAGAGGCGCTTGAGCTAGTATGGAAATAGTCGTCAAGGAGGATGACTAGAAGGCTGAGATCTCATCGTTGTTGAAGGTTCTAGCAGGCTCAAAGCAAGAGTATTCTAGGAAGATTCGATAGTCCCAATCGATTAATAGTTGATGGTCGAGTACTCTGGGCAGATTCGATAGTCCTAGCCACGGGTCACGACGACGTGCGGAGTTCTGTCTAGAACCGGGGTTACCATTAGCCCTTGACGGACGGATGAAAGAATGAGCCGGTCATTCAATTAACGGTGATATCGAGGCAATGATAACAGTGATAGCTAGAGTCATGGATGTTTGGATGCTTTGGTTGTATCGTCACTCGGTCTCAAGAGCGATGTTTTATGGGTGCTTATCTGATCTTGGTTTAGGCCTTGGGGGTTTGTGCTTGGAAAACATCAACCTTGACTCGAGTGATAATTTTTTTACTTTAAATGTCTGCTTTGCTATGTTTATTTCTGCTTAGTGGGTCTGGGGGCTATCACTGTAGAAAGAGGTGGAGTGGGAGGGTTGAATTCCTATTCCTTTTTCCTTTATGCTCTTTTGGTATGTTGTTAGTTAATTTACCGCTCACTAAGACTGTTGTCTGACTCAAGGTTTTATGTTCAACTCTTATTACCTTGGGCTGTTCATCCATTTTGGGATGGGCAGACTAGGTAGCAGGTGAAAGGTGCTGTTCTTAGTGACCAACGCTGTTGATGATGAAGACGAGCTGGAGGCTTTTGCATATTGTTTTTCTTACTATATGTACTGGATGTTCCGCTGCTTGTATGATTCTCTGAGTGTTATGTAGTGGGGCTTGATGTATTGACTATTCAGATGTTTGTATCAAATTGTTTTGTAGTGTATTGATGAGATTCTATTCAGTGAAGCTTCACTATATATATTTCTCTATTGTATTTTTTCCCTACGCTGTGAGAAATACGATAGAGTTTATTGTTTTACTTCAACCCTGATGATCGTCCATGGCGATCTGGCACACTTTTCAGCGCACTATTTCCTTGTTTAGTGCAGGAGTTTTGGGCGGTCGTCACATTTGGTATCAGAGCTTTGGTTAATCGATTTTAGCCAATGCTCGCTGACGTAACTACGTATGAGAGACGTAATTGTATTTTGATGGATGATTACTATATAATATAGTAGCTTAGAAGGATTTGAACCTCTTATGCAGTTGTTTCTCAAGGTTTACTAATCATTCTTTTATAGATATTAAGAATGAGTCGAAGAGGTAGACCAGCTGCTAGGGAAGGCCGTGATTCTGAGGGGGCTGCTGATTATGCTGCTATGTTTGAGGCCATGATGACTTCGATCATGAGAAGGATGCCAGCTCTAGGGCCAACGGTAGATGTTGGAGTTCAAGTTCAAACTCCAAAACAGGTGGATTTTGCTAAGCTGTGTAAAGACTATACTGCTCTTGGAGGAAAGGTTTTCTTGGGAACAGAGTCAAACATAGAAGTCCAGAGATGGATAGATGCTTGTAGAAGGATCTTTGGTGATTTGGGAATCGAGGATGCAACCAAAAGGAAGCTTGCATCAAGACAGCTTCAGGGAAGAGCTTTTGATTAGTGGAACTCTATCACCATTGATACTCCAGAGGAAGAAATTACTTGGGAGCAATTCCAAGCCAGATTTGAAGCTAATTTCATTTCTACAGCTCAGAAATCTGTTTTGTTCAAGAAGTTTGTGGAGCTCAAGCAAGGAGGAAGACCGGTTCTTGAGTATGTTTCTGAGTTTGAAGCCTTGTCCAAGTATGCTCGATCATATATTGAATCTCCTTATCAGAAGAATGAGAAGTTTGTGACAGGCTTGGACACTTACCTTGGGAGGCAGTTGGTGGATCATTTGGACGATCCATTTGAGAAGCTTGTGGAGAAGGCTCTCAGGCATGAGAATATGTTTCCTAAGGAAGGATCTGTTGTTGCTGTGACCAAGGTGGAGTCTAAACCACAGCAAGGTGAAATAAGAAGAGGAAGCAGCAGCAGCAGCAGAAGGGTAAGGATGGCCAGAAGAAGCCGAAGGGCGAAGTGAACTGCTACAATTGTCAGCAGAAGGGCCGTTTCTCCAAAGATTGTAAGAATCCAAAGGTACCGTTGAAGTGCCACAACTGTGACAAACTGCGGCATATTAAGAAGAATTGTCCAGAACCGAGGAAGGACATGCAGATTGTGCAAGCCTATGCTTTGGGAGCAGTGCCATCATCTTCAAAAGCTCCTACTACGGAAGAGAAAGGAAAGAGTGTGGTGGTACAAGGTACTCTTTCCATTTGTGGTGTTCCATTTAGAGTGTTGTTCGATACTGGGGCGTCGCATTCTTTTGTTTGTAATAAACTTGTAGGCCGGTTGGATTTGGAACCGGATATAGTTGATAGACCATTGGTTGTGACTAATCCAGTTGGGGGTTCGTCTTGTTTGTGTATGACATGATGTGGTCTGATTGTATCGAGTCATGATTGCTCTTTTGTTTGTGATTGTTTTGTTCTAAACTTTGCGGGGTTTGGAATTATTTTGGGTATGGACTGGCTTAGGAAGTATGCGGCAAAGGTTGATTGTGAAAGGCTGGAGGTGACAGTCGAGAATGTGGAAGGGTGAAAGGTTGTGATACGATGTAAGCATGAGGAAGGCGTCTTCATGAGCTTCATGTATTCCCTGGTTGTTCCACGGGATGGACTGTCATCGGTGCCAATTGTGAATGGATTTGAGGATGTCTTTGATGAGGTCAAAGGGATACCGCCGCATAGAGAGATCGAGTTTCGCATCGATCTAGTTGAAGGAGCCAGACCTGTTGTGATGCCTCTTAGGCGGATGGCACCTAGGGAACAGCAAGAGTTGAAGGTGCAAGTTGATGATCTTCTACAGAAAGGATTCATTCGGCATAGTGTGTCCAAATGGGGTGCACTAGTTGTGT
This sequence comes from Allium cepa, assembly GCA_030765085.1. Classification (NCBI taxonomy): domain Eukaryota; kingdom Viridiplantae; phylum Streptophyta; class Magnoliopsida; order Asparagales; family Amaryllidaceae; genus Allium; species Allium cepa. The sequence goes on along the minus strand of CM060943.1, from coordinate 862,671,520 downwards.
TTGCAACCAAAGCAGATGGATCGTTGAGATTGTGTGTGGATTATCGTGAGTTGAATAAAGTGACTAAGAAGAACAAGTATCCATTGCCGAGAATAGATGACTTGTTTGATCAACTTCACGAAGCCAAGGTGTTTTATCAGATGGATTTGGCAACGGGATTTCACCAATTAAGAGGGGCAAAGGATAGTGTGCCGAAGACTGCTTTTAGGACACCATCTGGTTTCTTTGAGTGGATGGTAATGCCGTTTGGATTGACCAATGCACCAGCATATTTTGTGGATCTTACGAATAGAGTGTTCAGGGATCAGTTGAACAAGTTCGTACTAGTGTTCGTGGATGATATTTTGATTTATTCCAGAACTGAAGAAGAGCACAAGACGCACTTGCGTATTATTTTGGAGACCCTGTGAAAACATCAGCTGAAGGCTAAGTTTTTGAAGTGTCACTTCTGGAAGAGTGAAGTGAGGTTCTTAGGTCATATTATCTCTGGAAATGGAATAGTGGTTGATCCCGCCAAGGTGGTAGCAGCCCAGGATCGGGTTAGACCTAAGAATGCATTTGATGTGAGAAGTTTTCTTGGATTAGCAGGATATTATCGTCGGTTTATCAAAGACTTTTCCAAGATAGCTGCACCATTAATAGGATTGATGAAAAAGAACCAAGTATTCAGATGGGATGATAAGTGTGAGCAAGCTTTCGGAATCCTGAAAGAGCAACTAACAAGTGCTCCTGTTTTGACTATTCCAAGTGAAAATGATGAGATGGTGGTTTACACCGATGCATGTGGTACTGGACTTGGAGCAGTGCTAATGCAGAAGGATAAAGTTGTTGCATATGCAAGTCGACAACTGAAGCCGCATGAAAAGAATTATCCGACTCATGATTTGGAGTTAGCGGCGGTTGTATTTGCTTTGAAGATGTGGAGACATTACCTATTGGGAGTCCGATTTGAGTTGTTTACAGATCATAAGTCATTGAAGTATCTTTTCTCCTAGAAAGATTTGAATCTTCGACAGCAACGATGGTCGGATTTTTTAGCATCATATGATTTTGGTATAGCCTATACTCCGGGAAAAGGTAACGCAGTGGCAGAAGCGTTAAGTCGAAGACATGCATAATTAGGAGCCATGTTTTCAGAATGGAAGAGCCTTGAATATTTTGCTGGATTTGACTTCAGGCCTAGATGCGAATTGGACCTGAGATGTTGGCAAACTTATCGATAAGACCTACTCTTGTGGAAAGAATTGGCAAGAGCCAAAAGCGAGACGATAAGCTTGTCAGGATTATCCGTGATTTGGAATCTGGATTGGACCCAGAAAAGGATAGAGGATTCGAAATTGATCGAGAGGGTTGGCTTCGGAAACAAGGACGACTGGTTGTTCCCAATATAGATGAATTGAGGAATGAAGTTCTGAAGGAGAGTCATCACTCGAAGTTAACAATTCATCCAGGTGGAAATAAGATGTACCGGGATATGAAGAGAACCTATTATTGGGAAGGTACGAAGAAGGATGTTGGAAATTTTATTTCCAAATGCATGAACTGCCAGTTGGTAAAAGCCGAACAGATGAAGCCAAGTGGATTACTTCAGCCATTAGAAGTTCCTACATGGAAGTGGGAGCAAATATCGATGGATTTTATCGATGGGTTACCTAGAACCAGAGCAGGAAATGAAGGGATTTGGGTCATCGTAGATCGTTTGACTAAGAGTGCAAGATTCATTCCTGTTCGATCAACCAGGACTGCATCGAAATTGGCTGAGCTATATGTTAAGTGGATAGTTCGATTCCATGGTATTCCGAAAAGCATAGTGAGCGATCGAGACCCTTTGTTCACTAGTGGATTTTGGAAGAGCTTCCAGGAAGTTTTGGGAACCGAGTTGTGTTTGAGTACAGCTTATCACCCTCAAATAGATGGTCAGACCGAGAGAGTCAACCGAGTTTTGAAAGATCTCCTCAGAGCATGTGTTTTGGACTTCGGAGGATCATGGGAAGATTATCTTAATTTGGTGGAATTCTCGTATAATAACAGTTACCAGTCAAGCATTGGTATGGTACCGTATGAAGCATTGTATGGAAGACCATGTAACTCTCTGACATGTTGGTTGGAAATAGGAGAAAAGTTGATACTTGGGCCAGAAATGATTCGACAGACTTCTGATTGTATAGAGATCCTTCGGCGACGAATGAAGGCAGCCCAAGACCGTCAGAAAAGCTATGCCGATAAGCGTCGTAAGGATTTGGAGTTCGATATAGGTGATATGGTTTTTGTGAAGATTTCTCCACTGAAGAATGTTATTCGATTCGGGAAGAAAGGGAAATTGACTCCGAGATTTGTTGGACCATTCCCGATAATCGAGCGAATTGGAAAGCTCGCCTATAAATTGGAATTACCAGAAAAGATGTCGGGTGTTCATAATGTTTTTCATGTATCGTATCTACGGAAGTATGTGCACAACTCGAATACGGTGGTTTCTGCTGATAGTTATGAGGACTTTGAGATTGATCCAATCGTTGAGAGACCTCGTAAACCGCTTCGTGTTGTGGAAACTGACACGAAACAGTTTAGAAGGAAGGTAGTCAAGTTGCTCAAAGTACAATGGAGTGATGATGTTAACGACTGTACATGGGAGGAGGAAGAAAGGATGAAGGCAGCTCATCCTGAACTCTTCAAGGTATGACCGTGAGGTGTCGTGACATCGCATGACATTGTAACTTATTCTAGTCTTAGAATTCTACATGCTAGGCAAGTAATTGGATGCATGGTTTGTTGATTGCTATGGATCGTAGGCATGCAGAATAGTTTTGGTTGCTCTTGTTTGTTTGGAATTTCGGGGGCAAAATTCCTAAGGGGGAGAGAATGTAACGACCCGTATTTTACGTGTCGATAAATCGTAAAATAGTTGCCATTAAGTCGTTAGTATTACTTAGGTCGTTCTGAGTCTAAGTCGTATGTTAGTTTAGGTCGGCCGAGCAACCCAAGTCATGTGAACGACTTAGAGAAGTTAGTGGTAGTGGTTGCCGACTTAAGGGTTAACGGCTTAAGGTGTTTGCCGACCTATAGAAGTAAGCGACTTAAGGGTGAGTGAGCTAGAGGACTTAGGAGTTAGCGAGTTAACGAGTTAATGGGTTGGACCAACCTATAGGAACTGACCGACCTAAGGAATTGACCGGTCAAATATTCAACGACCTAAGGGTGATAGGTCGGTGAGGCGACTTAAGGCAGTTAGCGGCTTAAGGAGGGTAGCGACCTAGTGGTTAGCCCTGTGTTTAGTTAGGTCGTGTGCATGCTATGCCGCGTATGTGTGTTGGGTCGTGACTTTTGTTAGGTCGGCAGTGTGAGTTAGGTCGTTAGGTCATGACCGACCTAAGAGCTACCGACCTAAGTGCGAACGACCTAATTTCCAGCCTATAAATAGAAGTGCCTATCTTCATTTTTGGGATCCGGATTTTGAAGCGACGAAGTGCAACTATTTTGAGGGCTCGACTACAACACTTCTTTTCTCCACTTTAATCTAGTGCTTCCTTCCATCCAAGATTGAAGATCAAATCAAAGATCCAAGAGACAAAATTGAAGATCTACATTCTTCAAAGAGAGACTTCATCGTTTGAAGCGTAATTTTGACGGATCAAGCTAGATCCTTCGCTGTCCGGATCTGGAGTTTGTTGCTTTTGAGGTGTTAGGTGATTCGGTGAGTGGTGGTTATCTCTCACACAGACCCAAAGGAGTATATCGGATTGGTGGTTTGATTTTGTGTTAAAGTAGTGGTTTCATGCATTTCTGTAAAACCTAAGTATAGATTCATTATTCATGAAGATTTGACATCCATTTTAGTACATGTTAACTTATGCAAGTTCGTCCATTAAGTTGTAGAGATAATACTTATGACCCATGCTTGTTAGATTTGGACTCTTTATTTACAAGATTGCCATTTTGCTATAATTGCTTTTAGATCTTGTTTGAATGCTTGATTACTTGGATTAATGATTGATTTGATTGATTAGTTGATTAGTGATTGAATTTGGACAAGTATGGTCGGAGATGATTCAAACGCTAAGGGGAAGGCTCTTGAATAAGGAAAGCTGCTCGTAGCATATGTGGCGGATGTTGAAGCTCATATGGATAGATTTGATGATGATGTTGATGGGCTTTGCTATGATGAGATGAGGCGAAGCATGATAGGATGAAGCCTTGGTATAATCCAGACGGGATCATTCCAAGCAGGTTGATGATGGTTGGCTTGAGAGGCGCTTGAGCAAGTATGGAAATAGTCGTCAAGGAGGATGACTAGAAGGCTGAGATCTCATCGTTGTTGAAGGTTCTAGCAGGCTCAAAGCAAGAGTACGCTGGGCAGATTCGATAGTCCCAATCGACTAATAGTTGATGGTCGAGTACTCTGGGCAGATTCGATAGTCCTAGGCACGGGTCACGACGACGTGCGGAGTTCTGTCTAGAACCGGGGTTACCATTAGCCCTTGACGGACGGATGAAAGAATGAGCCGGTCATTCAATTAACGGTGATATCGAGGCAATGATAACAGTGATAGCCAGAGTCATGGATGTTTGGATGCTTTGGTTGTATCGTCACTCGGTCTCAAGAGCGATGTTTTATGGGTGCTTATCTGATCTTAGTTTAGGCCTTGGGGGTTTGTGCTTGGAAAACATCGACCTTGACTCGAGTGATAATTTTTTTACTTTAAATGTCTGCTTTGCTATGTTTATTTCTGCTTAGTGGGTCTGGGGGCTATCACTGTAGAAAGAGGTGGAGTGGGAGGGTTGGATTCCTATTCCTTTTTCCTTTATGCTCTTTTGGTATTTGTTAGTTAATTTACCGCTCACTAAGACTGTTGTCTGACTCAAGGTTTTATGTTCAACTCTTATTACCTTGGGCTGTTCATCCATTTTGGGATGGGCAGACTAGGTAGCAGGTGACAGGTGCTGTTCTTAGTGACCAACGCTGTTGATGACGAAGACGAGCTGGAGGCTTTTGCATATTGTTTTTCTTACTATATGTACTGGATGTTCCGCTGCTTGTATGATTCTCTGAGTGTTATGTTGTGGGGCTTGATGTATTGACTATTCAGATGTTTGTATCAAATTGTTTTGTAGTGTATTGATGAGATTCTATTTAGTGAAGCTTCACTATATATATTTCTCTATTGTATTTTTTCCCTGCGCTGTGAGTAATATGATAGAGTTTATTGTTTTACTTTAACCCTGATGATCGTCCATGGCGGCCTGGCACACTTTTCAGCGCACTATTTCCTTGTTTAGTGCAGGAGTTTTGGGCGGTCGTGACATTAGCGCCACTTAATTGATCGAACATGTCATCGATCCTAGGTAATGGATACCTATTATTGATAGTGAGCTCGTTAAGCTTGCGATAATCAATGCAAAGCCTAAGAGTACCATCTGGCTTCTTAACAAAGACAACGGCGGCGACCCAAGGAGACGAGCTAGAACAGATAAAATGCTTGGCTTCCAACTCAGATAATTGTTGCTTGAGTTCCTCATTTTTCTTAGCAGACGTCCTCGTGGGAGGAAGACTGACAGGATGTGCACCAGAGATAAGATCAATACGGAACTCAATTGCCCTTTTCGGCAGGAAACTAGAAATTGGCTCGAAAACAACAGAAAAATCACAAACAACCGGAATATTGGCAATAATGTCCTCCGATTCGAAGGAAGAAATAAGAGCACTAGAAGGATGATCCATGTCTTGAAATACAATAGATAACTGCTCGCTAGCATCAGGATGCTTGAGATGCAAAATTCTTTCGGGACATGGGATTTGTACTTCATAACGGACGAGCCAATCCATTCCCAATATCATATCAAAACCAAGATGATCCATAACATGCAGATTCGCATGAAAGGAGAAACCACAAAGAATAATCTCAACATCAACACACAACAAAACAAGAGTAGCGGATCCACCAATCGGATTTACGATCCTCAAAGGGTCGCAAAGAGTAACAACATCCAAAGGAATAATATCAAAAAGCTCCTTTGTCATGAATGAATACGATGCAACTGTATCTAAAAGATCCCTAATAGAACGACCATGAAATAAAATAAAACCTTCCAAAATAGAAGGAATAATGCCTTCGGGCTGAGAAGAAACACCAGAAGCTTTAGCAACATTAAGATTCCCAGATTTGAGAACCTTAGAAGCAGTAGGGCAATCAGATATCCAATGAACCTCTTTCTTACAACAGCGGAAAATACGAGGCTTAGGACAATTACGACGAAGATGATCCAGAGATCCACAATTATAGCACGCCCTCTGAACAGAAGGTGCACTACTAGGCTGAGAACTAGAGGTAGCTTGCTTCTTCTTCTTTTGATTAGAAGAATTAGGCTTATGAAATGGAAACCTCTTCTTGTTGGGGTTCTTAGAAACCTTAACATCATCACAACTATCACATTCCTTTTCAACAGCTTCAAGACAAAGAGCCGAATCAACAAGTTCCTTAAAAGAGAGCTTAAGCTGATGCAAAAGAACTTTCTTCAAATACTTCTTCAAACCGTCAAAAAAACGAAGATTCTTCTTACGCGGAGTGTTAATGAACTCAACTCCATATTTGGACAAGGCCTCGAAAGATGAAACATAATCAGAAACAGATGACTTTCCTTGATTCAACTTAAGGAAACTACGAGCAAGATTATCCTTTTTCGATTCAGGAACGAACTTAAGTTCGAATCGTTCCTTAAACTGAATCCAAGAGAGAGTGGACTCATCAACTTCCGCAATAAAAAGCTCATACCAATCAAGCGCACGCTCTTGCAACATACTAGATGCCACGAGAACGCGATGATGATCCGAAAGGTCCATCCGAGAAAATATGCGCTCACAAGTGCGCAACCAAGTCTGAACCTCCATAACACTTTCCGATCCCTTGAAAGGCTTGCCTCCAAGGTGGGAATAGTCACTATACATGCGGGTGAAGGCAGACTTCTGATTAGGAGCCGCGGGAGTGGCAACAGGAGGCTGAGTACCCCGAAATAGCTCCATAAACTGATCAGCTGACATATAGACACCGTCCAGATGAGAACCACTAGACGGGCCTGCAGAAGAACACTTCCCTTTACCTCTTCCAGCCATAGGATGAGAGACAAGAGAAGGCAAGGATTAGTTAAAACAATACACAATTGATAAAAAATTTAACAAATGGTATACTACGGAATATAAAATTTATCCCTAGACATACTCCACATGTTAAAGTGGAAAGAATAGATTAGAAAGGCACACATATACCCTCGAATAGTTGTAACGCATGTTCCATTCCTTTTCTATTCTGTGTTTATTACAATTTATTCTGAATTTCAGCTCTGATACCAAGCTGTGACGCCCCACCTCTATGCGCACAATAACAAAGGTTATTATATGGAATAACATCTGCTATTGCGAAGAATAAGGCTTGTTAGAAGCGACCATCCGTAAGTTATGCCTTAGACGAGTATGGATTACATCGATAGGAGTTGTGAAATTTACTCCCAAAGATATAAATTCAATCCAAATCTAAAATGAAACTACAGTGGCTAAAGAAAAATCCAGAACAACTCATAATAACAATAACACTGATAGTATAATCACATTAGAACAGAGATATCAGATATATAGGGGAAGACAAGTCTGGAATACATGCTACAACAACCGCTAGTTCACATGAACCAAATGTACATATACATATACATCAACATACATAAGGCGAGGATCAATAAACCAAAAGAACTCCTAGAAGGCTAGACAAAAGGTGATGTGAAATTCCAAAAGCTGAATCTGCAACTGAATCAGAGATAGTGATCGCCCTGAAATAACTTAGTCTGACACGAGTATTATTTAAAAGAAAATAACAAACGGATCAGTCTAATTTGAACTCAGAAAAAAGTGTATGCTAAACAACACTTAACCAAATAATTATAGTTTCGAATGAGACTATACAACATAAATAATCAACATGGTTTAAATGAAAAAATCTCAATTTAAACTCCATCAAAATCAGTTTTCAAATTCACAATTGAATTTAAAACAGCAATACGCAAATTTATAATCTAAGTTGAGATTATATACAAATTCAACTTCCAAATTCATAATTGAATTCAAAGAAGCAATTCACAAAATCTAGAAATCAAAACAGATAACTAGAAAATCAACAGTCGCAAAATCTAGAAATCAAAATAAGATAACTAGAAAAATCAGCAGTTGTAAAATCTAAAAATCAAAATAAGATAACTAGAAAAATCAGCATAAAAGTGGATCGATTCCAGCAAATGGCGAGTTTTAGCTACGCCGCACGTGCATCTCAGATGGCCGAAGCCTACCAAGTACTATAAATTTTGGCTCCCATCAGATGACCCGAAGATCCGCAGAGTGACCCAAAGGTCTAGTGCTGGTAATTGACCCGAAGGTCCATCAGATGACCCCAAGGTCCAGCAGAGTGGCTCGAAAGCCCAACAAAATCATCAGAATCATAAACAGCAAATATTTCAATTAACAAGTCCGGAATTAACCGAAATAGTAAAAGTATGGTTCCATACTCCACACTTTTGCTAAATCATTTAAACCTCTTCATCGTTTCCTTGAAAGTGCAAAATTGTGTCTTTTATATAAATAACATTTTACATTCTCAAACGAAAAAGTCCAGAATTAACCGAATCAGTAAAAGTAAGGGTTCATAGTCCTCAATTTTGCTGAATCGTTTAAATCGCTTCCTTATTTTTTGAAAGTGCAAACTGTAAAATTTTTGGAAACAATTTTATTTTAAAATTATTTTTTAAAATATGTGATCAAAACAGCAACATCTGTAGCAGTTTCGACACGGAAATTGCACTACTCAAAACACCATAAAAACGGATACCAAATCTGCGTTGCAGGATAACCGCTTGAAAAGTCACTTTAAATTAACAGCTACTGGCGTTAAAATAACAGTGAATTTTCATTCATCGAAAATGTCACCAAAACACCGCGCTTCAAAAATATAGCATCGGTGTAAAAATTTCATTATAAAAATAACGAAGCAAAAATACGTTTTAAAACTTACACCGGTTCAAAGCAAAGTTTTCATCAAATTGTATTATTGCTATAAATTAATTAAAATAATTAATAGCTTGGCAATAACAACCTAAATGAAGTTATCACAACACATGTACACTAAATCAATGCAACTATAAACCTTTGAACCAAAATGTTTTAAAAATTAAACTGGCAACTTAATTAACATCTTTTAGAATCTTTAAATACATGTCTACACAAAGTAAAATGTAACAGAGCCAAGTACAAACAATTGAACATTTCAATATTGGACAGAAGCTTATATGAGGACGTGCATGTCAACTTGATTCCATTACAAGTATATTGTACAGATGCGAAAGTATCTACCCTAATGACTCAAAACTCATATTCAAACTATAATGCAAAACATTAACTCACGCATGCAACTTGAACCGAGCTTCTAACAAGTATAATAACAACACGTGTGCAACTTGAAAAAAATTTCTCACGCCTGTAACAACTTTCGAACGAAATTTAACAATGGCCTTAACTAATTGAAGTAGGTAGTAAAGCAACAACATAATAAAATGCCAGAAGATTCCTCTGCATTTCCCATGCACGTAAGAATATACAAGAGGACCCGTGCACCTCATTTTCAGGCACAACTAAATAGAAAAGTGAATTAAAGAAAAATGTGACCTGAAACTTATATAAACACGTGTATGCAACTCTGGTTCACTTATATGTGACTGAAAGAAACTGTAAGCCTTCAATCCGGATGAAACAAAAATCTGATGCACAAGATATAACAGCTATATGTAGGTGACGGAATGAATCAAAGTGACCTGAGCATTTGAAGGTGGCCATGCATGCAACAGGCTCAAACATGAAGTGTTCAACAATTTACATAAATGCATGAAATGGAGAAGGCCTGGACAAATTTTATGTTACATTTGCATGTGAAAATCTAGATTCTAACTTAGACAACACTTTAATGAATTATAAATGGTGCTTCCTGTCACGCATACTACAAGTAAACAATTACGGCATGACAATTGCATTTAGCTTTGGAATAACCTGAAGCATGATAATAAGAGCAATTCCATAAGAATTTCTCACTCCAGGCAACTATGATATTAAGGACTCCATTATAGAATGCTTCACTGAAGCTAAAGAAAAATATCTCAATTTAAATAGATGTGAGTTTTCACTCACCAGAATTTGCTTCAAAGTTTGTAGCAACCGGAGCCACTAGAAGCAAGATTTTTGATCTTCCATTATAGCATTCTTGTGAGCTTCTAGAGAAGAATAGTTCAAAACAATGGAGCTGTTTTTGAAAAATGAATCAAAGAGTGTTGCAGTGGTTTGATGCAGAGAACAAGTCAAATAGAGGAGTGTTGCAAGGAATGTTTGTACTCTTTCATTAAATGCAAACGTGCATTTGTTATTCTGGTACACGGCCATATTTTATGGCAAGTGACAGCAATATAATTTTATATACACACTTGGTCCACTCTTTGTTTTACTTCTCTGATTATGCCATTGTATTACTACTTGAATGCCATTTGTAATTATATTTTTTTTCAATGTGACAGTTCACTCTGCATTTTAGACCATTGTTGTAATATGTTCCAACACTTGTTTTATAAATAGAATGTGACAGTAAGTTTATAAATTTGCTTCTTTGAAAAATGTAGCGACAACAGTGTGAAGGTGAATAAATGTGTAACGCAATTCAACTGACTTTGCCATTTGAATTGCATTAGTTTATTTTTATTTATTTATTTTTCTAAAATTTTAATTTAAAATTTTCTATTTAAAATATTCACGGTCGTTACATAGTCCATCTAGTATCATAGTCCCTCCTTATCAGGAAGCCACAAAAGGATACTCCACGGGCTACGGGAGACAAACTCGTACAAGGAGCCCTATGGTAGGTGACATGGCACACAAGGCAATGCCAGGGTAGATATACCAATTACGCACACGGGCTGGTGGTAATGCGTAGCAACTACCACCGCCCACCTCGAGCCACACCTCCAAAATCAAAAATCAAAAGTGGTCATCGAATGAACCTCAAAATCAGAATATAATATCGAAGGAGTGTGTCCGATAAGAGGGGCTACCTCCTTGGCTCGAGATCGCTCCAGTTTTAGCCACCTTATGCTAACTTACGGGAGTCGGGTCCACGTATATACCTCAAAGGAACACCGCCGCCATCCTTCTTCGTTCTAAAATCTCCACCGCATACACAGTTGTTAAAGTGGTTTTCGGAGTTGGCAGAGAGTATGACAACTTCCGATCCCGATCTTAACAACCAACCGTTATTATAACACCGCGGTCATTTCAAAATAATTATACTTCAAAACCAGAACATAATATCCATTTCAAAATCATATAAATAAAATATCCTTTCCGTTTCAAAAACCAAATCAATATGACATCATTGTTATTTCAAACATATCCTTTTCTAAAATCATAACACTTCCAAAGTTATAACATTTCGAAATCAAAACTTTGAAATATAACACATCAACTCATAATACCTTGAACCTCATAACTTTGAAACATAACTTCCGCCACTTAAGTGGTTTAAACATTAAAATACTTTATATAATAAAATAACTTCTTCAATTTCACAAATCAATTCCAAAACAACTCGAATTTATAAATTTTAAACTTAACCAAATCTAAAATCATAAATTTCAATACGATTCAGTTTCCAAATAAACTATTTCAAATTTTATCGATTTCAAAACAGATTTGATCTACAGAATAAACCATTTCAAATTCAGTATATTTCAAACTTACGTATTCAACAATTTTAAAACTAAGTTTGGTAATTACGATTAAACAATTCAGTTTTCTATTATTTAGTTTTGAAATCTTTTACATAATAAATCCATTATTATTTAAATAAAACTCAAATTTCAAATAACTAATATTTCCTTCAATTTATTCATACGTGAAATATTCATTTAATTCACCTTACACCAAATCAAGTTATAAAAATTATATCCTTAAATCTCCAAAGCAATAAGTTTCAAATCGATATATCTAAAACAATTGTTAATTAAATACATTTCCAAATAAATTTTAAATACTCTTTAATTTAGAACTTATTTATAGAATAACTTCAATAACCAATAAAATCATATATATATATATATATATATATATATATATATATATCTTGTCAAAACCATAAAAGTCTTTTTCAAATATTTTTATATATATATATAGACCAATGGTGTCAGTGTATAATTTTCTATCCTATGGTCAAGTGATACGGATATTTATCATTTCAATCCGCAATTTAAAATAAAAATGCGGTTGTATATCATTTCAAACCGCAATCTCAAATTTACAAAAATAGATCCATAACGAACTTGTAGATTACAATGATATAAAATAAAACATCAATTCATCTATCATCAAAATCTCACATCCATTACAATCATCGTCCAGGACAATCAATCAATATCAATATATAACTGATAATATATAACAGGTATTTAACTGGCAGTTATATTCAATAATGAACTAAATAACGATTTAATTTAAATAAATACAATTAAGTGGGATGATGATTAAAATATACGAAACAGTCATAAATAAATTCATAATCACAACATAAATTAAATTTAACAAACATAAGAAATTTTAGAGGTTGTCAGTGGGTTAAAGCACTCGCCTTTGAATTTAAATTGAATTTAAATTCAAAAAGCCTTAGAATCCGCGCAAGCTAGCGTCAGAGATTTCAATAAGATCCTAAAAAAAGAAACCATGCGTAAATCGGACATCGCATGAGAAAGTTACGTAAGTTAGAACATTTATACGAATTAAAGTTCTAAAACAAATAAAATAATAATATACCTCGCACACGTCAGCGTGCCCTTCTTCCTCACGTGAAATCCTCGTTCGAACCCTAATACCGCTTGTAGCCTCCATGAAACCCTACTACCGCTCGTCGTCTGGAGGTACTTTGCCATGATCAAACATTAGCTCCAACGCCACCTCGCCACACCACATACCATACCTCCGACCGGCCCTCCAAGATGACACCGCCACTCCTCAGGCCGGACATGAGATCAGCCCATTCATCCTCGATTTTTGGAAAATCGAGATGTCAAAGGCAAGATGTAACTGTATCGATTGAGAGCACTCGGACTCCTCTATGCGCCTAGACTCTGATTGATGAATCGTGGAAGATCCACCGTTGATTGAGCATCCATACAATGCACAGCCGAAAATATTTCATCGAATTCCGGACGCACAAAAATTCGGATCGGAAAACAGACAGTGGATTTGACTTGCGCTCGTTGAGAGCTTTAGAATCGGTAAATAATATGATATAGTTTGAGGAGTTTGAATTTTCGATTTGACATTTGATATTGAATTTGAGGGTTTGGAGTTTGAATCTGTTTCTTTCATTGAAGGAGAGAGTAGCAGAAAGAATTGTACGTATAGAAATGAGGAATAAGTAATGACTAGGGTTTATAATGATATATATATATATATATATATATATATATATTAAGGCAGAACCAAATAGAAACAAATGGGTTCGATCAAATTTGGGTTTCGAAGGATAAATGGCCCGAAAAGCCCGTTTCGACTTAGGAATGAGACTGGGTTAACCTATATATCTAAATAGATGTTTTTGAATATTTTAAAATCGATGGACCAGGTTTCAAGTCCGAATTCCATCATATGAAGAAGTTATGCTAAAATCATTTTATTTCAAATTGATTTCAATTTCATTGATTTTAAGGCGTTTCGAGCCTGTGCGATCAAACGACAAGTCTTATCGCTACGAAATTTGAAACCCTACAACAATTCGCCGTTTCGAATCCGATGAAACTGGTTTCGTCGTAATATGAGTCAGTAGCCAAAATGGCTATTTTCCATTTTTTTTAAATAATTTAATATCAAATTAATTAATCACTTCTTCAATTCAAAATTAATTATTTACCTTTTTTATCATCCCTGATTACAATTAAACTTATAACTCATTAACCAAAATTTCCATGCCAATCAAATAAGGATTTATTGCAAAATTTATAGTGTTTACCTTCAATTTAAGTAAATTCAAATAAATTATATTTTTAAATTCAAATAAATTTATTCAACTTGTTTTCTATCTCTTTATTCAATCAGTTATCATCTTATGTATAAATTTAACATTAGTATATCTCCAATTACCCTAATATTTTTAAAGTCAACAACTAAATTCAAATTAACGTAGTTTTTAATTACGTTTAATTGTAATGGACTTAGATCTAATTCAATAAATTAAATAAATGGGTAAACAATTAGTAATTATAACTATTTCCTAATTTAATCTCATTCCTACTTTGTTATCAACCAACAATTTTAATAATTACTTATCTAGCATTGATTCTATCAAATTACAATTTATTACGTATTATTTCTTTAATTAATATAACTTTGAATTTATTTCCCAATTTACTAATTACAATCAATTATAGCCTAATTGGTTTCAATTAATTGGGATTGCACTAAATTAATTATTTATTAACTTGCATTAACATTATTACCTTAATTTACATTCAATTACTATTAACAATGTGTTATTTCATTAATCAATTCAATACTTACCTTTATTTTCTCACATTCAATTTATAACTAGGTATAACACTTTCACCACTTCATTTATTAGAATTTTATTCAAATTGTTAATAATTAGTTTCAGTTACCATTGCTATATTTCACTTTCGTGTTCGTTTCAAAATTAAATTATAAAAATTTTATTTCTTTTCAATTTAAATTACAAAATCTTGTTAAAATTACAATTTTATTATCGGAAATTTACAGGTCGTTACATGTAACATAGCTTAGACAAGCATTTAGAAAATTAAAATCAAGAGACATAATTCTTCTTTTCCTTTTCTCATCATTTATAAGTAGTTTCTGTTGATACGATCAATTTTTCTAAGATTATTTCTTTCAAATATTATTTTCATTATATGTACTTTGTAGCTATATTTATGAAAAACTCTTCATGTGCTTTCATTTTTGTGCTTCAAATCAGTTTTGCATGTTGCAACTACATTTTTGATGAATATTAAAAGTTTCATTACAACAATACTTAGAAGAAGGAAGTAATCTACTCATCTTGAAGTGCATCAAGATTTTCATAACAACAATACTTAAAAGAAGGTGGTAATCAACATTCCCTATTTTTTCATTCTTTAAGATCATCAAAGTTATTTGTATTCTTTAGGAACTTGTATATTTAAATAAGTTTTGCCTATCTCAACTAATACTTCAATGGATATTAAGAGTTTCATTGCAATAATACTTAAAAATAGGAAGTAATTTACTCATCATGAATTATGTCATGGTTTTCATTACAACAATACTTAAAAGATGGTTGTAATCTATGCTCCTTATTCTTTGCATTCTTTATAACCACCAAAGTTATTTATATTTCTTTAGGAATTTGTATACTTTCATCGTTTAATATGATTTAAGCAATATTTATACCTTTAGGGTATATTAAGTGTTTCACACACTTTCGCTACTTTACGGACTACAAGTCCATATTTCTGTATCAGTAAAGAATCCAGATGGCCAATCATATTTCCTCTAATTCAAGATCTTTAATATATTTATAAACATAAGCGCTTTTTATTATTTACAAATTTATGATCAATGATTATTTCTTATCTGTTTTAAATATGATTTATTGATATCTCAATATTTATCCTATTTTAGGTACATAAACCACTTCTAGGTTTATTTGACAATCATGTCATAGGTCTCTTCCAAAGCACCCTTAAGCGTTTCTTCAAAAACACTCAACATCTTTATTTGGCATCTTTATTATTTACGCCAATAATATTTCAAACTGACTTCTCTACCACACTTCAAATGTGATTTATATCTTTTTTGTCCTTTTGGGATTTCAACTTATATTGGAGCAAGTATACTAAGAATATTGTCGATAATTCATTCAAGTTATTTAATATTTTGCAACCAATATTGAATCTTGATAATCAAAATGAACTTCTACACCTTTTGTCCTCCCCTTCAATGTTGAGGAACATTGAATAATTATCATCTTTGGATTCTCGTTTTGATTCATTGTGATATTGGTACTAGCAAATACATCATACATATTACATATAGGAGGACAATTCTTTTATCAAGTGATAAGATGCATTCAAGTGACATTGTTTATTTTTAGATTTTTTTTCTTATTCATCAATCTAACCAATTGTGTGACGGCCTAAAATTTTTAGGCTTTTGAAAACGGAATATTTAATTGATCCAAACTTGAATTTCAAATATCACCATTTACTGGATAAATTAATTTTGAATTAAACTATTGGAAATTGAGTAAAATATGAAATCAAGGATTTTTAACTTGTTAAAAATAATTTGAAGGCTTATAAGTTTATATTGATAATATTGAAGGTAATAGAACTTTTAAAATTGAATTTAAAAGTGTTTTGTTAAGTTTTGAAATTTTATCGTTTAAATCGATATTTAAAAACAGCCTTCCGAGGCACAGTCTCGGAAATCGACGAAACCTATTCCATTGGATCCGTAATATTGTATTATTATCGAATTTTAATTTTCGTAACATTTGGAGTTGTTGTGTGAGCATACGATATTTAAATGCGCTGAAATTTGAATCGAGAATTTAAATAATATACATATTTATACCAATCAAATTGTAACGACCCAACTTCCAGACTCTAGGAAGTTGCATCGCTAAGAAGAAAGAAAGGGATAGAAAAGAGAAAAGAAAGGAAAGAAAGAAACAGACAACATCAGAATCTCACAGCGGAATCGAATAAATTATAATATATCACATAAAACATCACATAGTATCCTATACATCAGGGTAATACAGCTAATACAACACATACTAGACAGTTATAAACATCTGTCTAGCAATTACAATCCAAGTACATCAGAGAAACAGACTCAACTCAAACACAGCGGAACCACTAAATATATCTACACGCGAAGCCTCCTGCTCCATTATGTCCTCCAGAACTCGTCAAAGCAATCCTGAAACACTTGACTACTCATACGTAATATGAGTACCCAAGAGTTTAATAAAACAGAAAATAAACACTCAGGTCAGACATGGGTCTGGTGTGAGTAAACGGGGATAAAAGTTTCTTAACTTTAGAAAATCCTTTGAAAACAAAAGGTATCATGTAAGACTTCCCACACATAAACATGGAAAAGTTTTTACCTTACGCTAACCAAAACATTTGATAGGAAATTCAGTGATATTATAATAGTGTCTACGGTTTTCAAAATAAAATACAGAAATAGCTGGAATGCTTACATGTCACGTTCCAACATAGTTGGGCACAATCAAAACCGTACAGGCACTTATTGGATTTTGTATTTCATCAATGGCAGGGCTACTGGGGTACCGGCCGTCATAGTACGTGGCCTAGATCAACGTACCGAGGATTACTCCCAATCCCCTGCAACACAAGGCCGGACCCATACCTTACGGAATAGTTCCGAACAAGACAACCCCGCAGTTGGCGTGCAATTCCAACTGTCCACACAGCCGAATAAAAAGGAACCTCTAGACAGGGGAAAATCTTGCTCTCAAGTGGGTGCTACCCACGAAGCCTTGCTGCACCTCCCCTGTTTTAGCCATTCCCGGTTGATGAGGCTTGAGGTTATGATTACCTTTATAGGACATATCAAATCTTAGAATGCTCATCGTCCACCTGACGATGTCCTGAAAGCATTCAATCCATACAAGTTCGTTCCGGGTTCGAACAAAACCGAAGGCATTATCTCGTTACACTCGTATTGGAATCACCCTCAGAGTTAACGACGATAACCCTTGCACTCTAAATCACCATCTCGAACCTATAAGTACTATTACGTCAAACTCACTACGGAATCACCCACAGAGTTATACTGACGTATATCCCTTACACCTCGAGTCTTCACTTGCTCCACTTGGATTAAGGACCTAACGTTTAATTGGAAACGATGTGGTTTTCGGATATCCAAATATGGAAACCCGATCCCGATCTCACCGAAACCAAACGCCATCTTAATGTCCAAGTTGCACTTAAAGGGTTTTAAACAATTAACTTATTTCATTATTATCTAATTCACACAGATAGATAAACTATATATCACAATAGATAATCATATTCATAACATAAACAGACAATCTGTATCATCCATAAACAGATAATCATCTCAACCAAATAATCCATCACAAACCATCATACCTAAACCAAACATTCATATCATATAGATATAGCTCATCTCATTACTGAGATCACAACATTCAATCAATAACATCCATAAGCAATGATTTAATTAACCATCAATTATAATTAATTTAGAATGAATTAAATTAATTACAACCATCTCTGATTAATTTAAATTAAATTAAATTAATTAACACATTTAAATCCCGCTTAATATCCTTTAATTAATTAACCAAGTTAATTAATTAATCACTAAGTATTTAACTTGATTAAACAACCTTGATTAATCATTCACTAATTACAATGAGTAATTAGTCTTTAAATTAATTTCATAAATTAATTAACCTTAATTATAAGTAATTAACATTTAATTACTCATTTATTAATTAATTATAATTAATTATATTTATTCTTAATTAATTATAATTAATTAATCACTTATTTTAATTTAACTTAATCAAACAATCCTTAATTACATCATTAATTATAATAATTAATGATCTTTAATATTTAAATGAATTACTTAACTAAAATTAATTACATTTAGAAATTAATCTAATTATTAATCACCTTGATTTAAATTAAGTAATTAACTATCTTTAATTAATCATTAATCAAATTAGTTATCCAATAATTAATCATTAATTAATTCCTTAATTAATTACAAAAGTAATTATCCAAATTACTAATTACATTCCAGTAATTATCATTATTACTTCTCTAAGTAATCCTGCTCCACTAATTACAATAAGTAATTACACTCTTAAAATCATCAAATGATTTATTAAAATTAATTAAACTTAATTAAATCACATATTAAAATTTATTACAATAAGTAATTAATTTCTTAATTACTTAACAAATTACAATTAATTAGATTCAATTAATTAATCTAGTTAATTATCAAAATTAATTTCCTTAATTAATTACTAAATTATCCTTAGATAATTATCATCAATTATTAATTAACAACATCTCATTAATTACATACTTAAGAAAATTTGAATTAGATTAATAAATCATTTCTTAATTAATATCATTATTTAAAATCCAATAATTAAGTAAAATCCTTAATTATCTTAATTATTTTTCAAAACAATTTAATTACTTATCAAATGAATCATTTACTTTCAAAATGTATTAAAACAATACATTTCTAAATTTAAATTCAAATTCCATTTAAAATTCTATTATTTAAAATGTTTAATCATTAAACATTAATTCAAATTAAAATAATTATAAACCTTACAATAAAATGAATGTCAAAGAAAACATTCTTTACCTAAATATAAAGAAAGATTTAAATTGATTATTTCAATTTCCAAATTTAAATTAAACACTTCATATTTTAATTCAAATACTAAAGGAAACAAATTCTTTCAAGTTTTTAAACTTATTTGAAATCAAATTTTCAGTTTCAAATTTATCTTTAAACATTTGAATATGTTCATCATTTTTAAATTTATAACCGTTTTGAAATTTAAAACTGGTTTCAAAGAAACTTGAGACAGTTTTTAATTTGATTTCATATTGAGTTTAAACTTGCTTAAAACATCCAAATCTGTTCAAAAATTTAAAACATACAAAACTAACAAAAACCTGTTTGAATCAAAGACCTGGTTTTAAGAGCAACCTGAAAACTATTTTAAATTCTTGATTTAAAACTAGATTTAAATCTTGTTTAAATTTAAGATTCTTATCTTTAAAGACTTTGAATTCAAAACTACATTTGAATTCAGTTTCTACTTCCATCTAAAATCAAATTTCCACACTAAAATTAAAATTTCATTCACATGAAAAAAACTACAAAACAACTTTCAGGTTTAAAACCTGAAACAGTTTTAATTTTGATTTAAAACCAAACTTTAAACTTGTCCAAGACATTTCATTTTTTAAAAAGCTTTGAATTCAATCTCTATTTGAATTCAGTTTAACTTGCATCTAAATCAAATTACAACTTAAATTATGAATTCATTCAAAATTCTTAAAAACTGCAACTCTCTTGTTTAAAACCTGCAGACTGTTTTTAATTTTGATTTTAAACCAAATTTAAATCTTGTTAAATTTAAGATTCATTTTCTTAAAAACATTTGAACTCAAAACTGCATTTGAATTCAGATTTAACTCTCACTTAAATCAAAACTACACTAAAGTTTTGAATCTTAATCAACATTTTAAAAAAAAATTGCAAATGTCTCTGATTTAAAACCTGTAGCCATATACCCGAGACACCCCTTATTTACTTCGAGTTTTCTAACCTCTAGCTTCGAGACAACACTAAAAATACCCGAGGAATACCCGAGTAAAAACTCTGCACTACAGAAGTTCACCAAGACTTGAAAAAAAACCCACAGCAAACCTGTCACCCTCACCCAATCTCACCTCCGACCATCATCAACCTTGAGACTCCGGCCAACCCTCCATTGATGACTCCTCTGCCATCCCCATAAATCTCGAATCACTCGAAGCAACAGAGAAATCAAAATAATCAAAAACTCCTACCTGTCAGATACTAGGCTTGAAACCTGGAACCAACCAATATCAAAGCCTGACAAAAACAATTTCAACTCCTCTCTCTCTCTCTCTCTGATCATCTATCACCAACTTACCCCATTCTCACCTCAATACACCACTAACTTGAAGAACCTAAACACCCAAAATTCATTAACTAACAGATTAATCCAAATTTCCATTTTCTGTTTGAAACAGAATGTTTTTCCCTAACAGTTTATTTAAAACTGTAATATTTGTTTTTTTTCTAAACATGAATAACAAAACTGTTTAATTGATTTAAGCTATTTGGTATTTGATTCATTTAAATGATGACTAGTTTTATTTGTAATACTTACTGTTTTATTTGTTCAGAGATATCAGATTTTCTCATACATCCAAATCCTGATTTAAGAACAAAATTTTGATTTAAACAAAATCTACAAACCTGGATTTATGCTAACAACCAAACTTTGTTTACATATCTATTCTAACAGGGATTCAAACCCAGAGATAAGGGTTTCTAATAACAATTCTTAGTTTTAAAATAACAACAGATGTGCAGATTCTAAACAACAGCAACATACATATATATGTTTACACAAAGCATTCAATAACATGTAATCATCTCATCATCTTTATCCATATGCTCAGGTGTCTCAAGTTTTAATGCATGTAAGGTTACTCATTTTATTTTATTTTTAAAACAAAACAGAACAATCTTGTTAAACAGTCTAATTTCTGTGAATAAAACATACATTCTGTAGTTTATGTTTGATATTGATATTTAAAGGAAACTGTTTTTTAGAAGATAAGAAGCTTACTCAATTTTAATTAGAAGATGCAGAAACTATTTCCAGAAAAGCAGATCACAATTCCAAATCCTGACTTGCATTTGATAATTGATCACTGAAATTGCCTGTTGCTTTTGTAATGATGATGCATGCAGACCCATTCTTTTCTCAGATTCATATTGAAATTGTAACCCAGTTTGTAGTTGAAAAAAATAGTATGCAAAAATGAGTAATTTGATTCAAGATTTGAAGTTGTTGTTGTCTTGTATTTTGATTTGCAGATTTGGTTTAAAATGTTGCAGATTTGAGGTTGTATGGTTTGCAGATTTTCAATCATGTATTTGTTTTGAGGGGTTTTGATTTACTGAAATATGATTCAGGTTTTAAAGTTTGAAGAGAATGTTTTTAACAAAATGCTTAAGCTATGTTTTATTGTCAATATAATTAAAATTCAAAAAACGAATTTGCATGACACTTGTTGTATTGATTTGTTAGGTGATTACAAGTGTCTCTTTAAGTTTTAAGATTTTAACACATATGCAATTTAATTATTAAAAGCAATTTCTAACTTATAAATGTATTTGAATTATCTTAAGACATTTTTAATTAGTTTTAGCAAGTTTTCAAATGATTTATTAACATTAGCTTTTAAATACATACATATACACTTCTTTATAAAACTATACATTTTAAATGTTTGTTTAATTATTTTTTTAAAATAATATTCTTTATAAAAATAAATTTCAAAAGAGAAGAATGATTTAAATCTATTTCAAAAGAGAAACAAATTTAAAATAAACAAAACAAACTTTTATTATAAAACAAAATTTAAACTATATTCATTTTTATAAACAAAATAAATACTCACTTACACTTCTATGAAAATTATAAGATAGATCCCTAAAACAAATTTTTTTTTTGAAAAGTTTACAATACTAATTTAAATTGGTTTAAATCAATTTACAAATTATACAATTATAAAATAATTAGAAAATATTCTTTATTTAATATAAATTAAAATTAAAACCAAATCCCTTATTTACAATGTAAAAACATTTATTCATTATAAATAAAATATTTTTAAATAAGCTTAGAAAGATAAATTTATAACTTAAATATTTTTAACTTTGAAAAGAATATCATTATAAATTTTTAAAAGAGAATTCCAGTTTTGAATTAAATTATTAAATCAATATTACACATTTTAAAAATAATTATCAATGAAATTATTAAATAAATATTGCCTAAATTTCCGGGACATCACATTCCTCCTCCCTTAAAAGAATTTCGTCCCCGAAATTTAAAAGCAATGGTGATTTAATAATCTCATACAAATTTTAAATTTAAAAGAGCTAACAAATACTAGCAACCATAGCAATCAATTCAAACAAATAATTCTAATTATCCAGACAAAGTTCTGGATAAGATTCCCTAGAGTTTCCCACGTACAAACACCGGGACACTCGCCTTACAGAATCTAAACCAGATACACCACTCAGATCTAGAACTCCTATACATCTAGATCTACAAATCTAAACAGAATACAGGGCTACAGACAAGTCCTGATCAACTCCCAAATCTCTCAGAATTACTGACTCTAAATCCAGGGATAAACCATACACGTACTCCCACAGAGATACGTGAAAAACAAAACAAATTCCAGCCATCCGAACTGGAAATTCAATCCTGTAGATCAAACACTTAACTCTCAAGAGAAAACAGAAAGATCCAATACTCATATCCACAAATCTCTCCTGACGATCCTGCGCTGCCTCCAACCTCTAGATCTAACAAATCTACCACACAACTCTTCTACACAAATATCAGAAGTCTGCAGACAAACTACTCTATCTGGAAAACAAATAGATACAAAACAATCAAGTATCCAGATCCAAAATAAATTTCCTGTAGAAATCCTTTGATCCTAAACAAAACTCAAATTTCCAAAGAATCGGGTGCTCCTATTCTGGAATAGCTGCCACCATGCTTCCATTGCGCAACTCTGATTCGAGAATGCTGTTGATGAACACAAGTATAAACTTGATCAACTTATCCCGGAATATTGTTCATCACATTCCATAAAATCTCAGTGACATATCCGATTGGGTCATAACACACAGCAAAAATTCAACCAGAAAACTGGATCCAATTTTAATTCCTTCGAAGATATCCAGAAAATACCGCTTCGATAACTCAAACATCCTCTAAAGATGCTTCAATCCAAACAAAGATCACTCAGAGAACTTCCGAACCATCGCAAGTCACTTTTGCGATTCCACTCAGTTCAGATTCCAAGAAATCGTTCTCACTTCAATAATCAGAACAACTAAAGCCTTCAAAAGAAGAAACTAGTGGTCCACCTCTTAACCACTAACATCACACCCAACTGAGCTTCCAGAAGAAATGGACAAGCTCCACCATCTGCCCGGACTTCTGAAAGAAGAATCACAGAGATTTCTGAACCATCGAAGAACAGGCTACTCACTGCTGCAACTACTGCCAAAAACTTCCTTATCCAAAAACTCATCGAACCTCAAAGCTATACCAGCCTCTTCACAATAGAGCCTTCCAGATAGACAGATATCTCTCAGGAAACTCACTCCCAAATCAAACTCAAAACACTGCCAAACTAAGTCTCAAACTCAAATACAGACAGTTCTCCTTCCTAAGGTTACCAAAATACCAATGTAGGCTCCAGAACTCCCAACTGATCCAAACTCAAGAAAAACAACTCACATGAGTGCAACCAAGCTTACAATCCAAAATAAACTTCGAATCTTAAAATGATTTCCTTCAGAGATTAGTGAAATCTTTCTCAGCAAACTGCAAAACTACTCAAGATACCCAATAATGCCCTAGCAGTCCACTTCCAACCTCAAACACTCAAACTCTAACCATTGGTAGTTGCGTTACACACACCACTACCCTATCTTTATTACTTATATTGGAAAATCTAATAGGCAGAAAATAAATAATATATGTATTAAAAATTACAAATACGCTCTCTCAAGAAAACACCACTACAGAGCTCAGGTATTCACTCAACCTAATGCTCTGATACCAATTGTAACGACCCAACTTCCAGACTCCAGGAAGTTGCATCGCTAAGAAGAAAGAAAGGGATAGAAAAGAGAAAAGAAAGGAAAGAAAGAAACAGACAACATCAGAATCTCACAGCGGAATCGAATAAATTATAATATATCACATAAAACATTACATAGTATCATATACATCAGAGTAATACAGCTAATACAACACATACTAGACAGTTATAAACATCTGTCTAGCAATTACAATCCAAGTACATCAGAGAAACAGACTCGACTCAAACACAGCGGAACCACTAAATATATCTACACGCCGAAGCCTCCTGCTCCATTATCTCCTCCAGAACTCGTCAAAGCAATCCTGAAACACTTGACTACTCATACGTAATATGAGTACCCAAGAGTCTAATAAAACAGAAAATAAACACTCGGGTCAGACAGGGGTCTGGTGTGAGTAAACGGGGATAAAAGTTTCTTAACTTTAGAAAATCCTTTGAAAACAAAAGGTATCACGTAAGACTTCCCACACATAAACATGGAAAAGTTTTTACCTTACGCTAACCAAAACATTTGATAGGAAATTCAGTGATATTATAATAGTGTCTAGGGTTTTCAAAGTAAAATACAGAAATAGCTGGAATGCTTACATGTCACGTTCCAACATAGTTGGGCACAATCAAAACCGTACAGGCACTTATTGGATTTTGTATTTCATCAATGGCAGGGCTACTGGGGTACCGCCCGTCACAGTACGTGGCCTAGATCAACGTACCGAGGATTACTCCCAATCCCCTGCAACACAAGGCCGGACCCATTCCTTACTGAATAGTTTCGAACAAGACAACCCCGCAGTTGGCGCGCGATTCCAACTGCCCACACAGCCGAATAAAAATGAACCTCTAGACAGGGGAAAATCTTGCTCTCAAGTGGGTGCTACCCACGAAGCCTTGCCGCACCTCCCCTGTTTTAGCCATTCCCGGTTGATGAGGCTTGAGGTTACGATTACTTTATAGGACATATCAAATCTTAGAATGCTCATCGTCCACCTGACGATGTCCTGAAAGCATTCAATCCATATAAGTTCGTTTCGGGTTCGAACGAAACCGAAGGCATTATCTCGTTACACTCGTATTGGAATCACCCTCAGAGTTAACGACGATAACCCTTGCACTCTAAATCACCATCTCGAACCTATAAGTAGTATTACGTCAAACTCATTATGGAATCACCCACAGAGTTATACTGACGTATAGCCCTTACACCTCAAGTCTTCACTTGCTCCACATGGATTAACGACCTAACGTTTAATTGGAAATGATGTGGTTTTCGGATATCCAAATATGGAAACCCGATCCCGGTCTCACCGAAACCAAACGCCACCTTAATGTCCAAGTTGTACTTAAAGGGTTTTAAACAATTAACTTATTTCATTATTATCTAATTCACACAGATAGATAAACTATATATCACAATAGATAATCATATTCATAACATAAACATACAATCTGTATCATCCATAAATAGATAATCATCTCAACCAAATAATCCATCACAAACCATCATACGTAAACCAAACATTCATATCATATAGATGTAGCTCATCTCATTACTGAGATCACAACATTCAATCAATAATATCCATAAGCAATGATTTAATTAACCATCAATTATAATTAATTTAAAATGAATTAAATTAATTACAACCATCTCTGATTAATTTAAATTAAATTAAATTAACTAACACATTTAAATCCTGCTTAATATCCTTTAATTAATTAACCCAGTTAATTAATTAATCACTAAGTATTTAACTTGATTAAACAACCTTGATTAATCATTCACTAATTACAATGAGTAATTAGTCTTTAAATTAATTTCATAAATTAATTAACCTTAATTATAAGTAATTAACATTTAATTACTCATTTATTAATTAATTATAATCAATTATATTTATTCTTAATTAATTATAATTAATTAATCACTTATTTTAATTTAACTTAATCAAACAATCCTTAATTACATCATTAATTATAATAATTAATGATCTTTAATATTTAAATGAATTACTTAACTAAAATTAATTACATTTAGAAATTAATCTAATTACTAATCACCTTGATTTAAATTAAGTAATTAACTATCTTTATTTAAGCATTAATCAAATTAGTTATCCAATAATTAATCATTAATTAATTCCTTAATTAATTACAAAAGTAATTATCCAAATTACTAATTACATTCCAGTAATTATCATTATTACTTCTCTAAGTAATCCTGCTCCACTAATTACAATAAGTAATTACGCTCTTAAAATCATCAAATGATTTATTAAAATTAATTAAACTTAATTAAATCACATATTAAAATTTATTACAATAAGTAATTAATTTCTTAATTACTTAACAAATTACAATTAATTAGATTCAATTAATTAATCTAGTTAATTATCAAAATTAATTTCCTTAATTAATTACTAAATTATCCTTAGATAATTATCATCAATTATTAATTAACAACATTTCATTAATTACATACTTAAGAAAATTTGAATTAGATTAATAAATCATTTCTTAATTAATACCATTATTTAAAATCAAATAATTAAGTAAAATCCTTAATTATCTTAATTATTTTTCAAAACAATTTAATTACTTATCAAATGAATCATTTACTTTCCAAATGTATTAAAACAATACATTTCTAAATTTAAATTCAAATTCCATTTAAAATTCTATTATTTAAAATGTTTAATCATTAAACATTAATTCAAATTAAAATAATTATAAACCTTACAATAAAATGAATGTTAAAGAACATTCTTTACCTAAATATAAAGAAAGATTTAAATTGATTATTTCAATTTCCAAATTTAAATTAAACACTTCATATTTTAATTCAAATACTAAAGGAAACAAATTCTTTCAAGTTTTTAAACTTATTTGAAATCAAATTTTCAGTTTCAAATTTATCTTTAAACATTTGAATATGTTCATCATTTTTAAATTTATAACTGTTTTGAAATTTAAACTGGTTTCAAAGAAACTTGAAACAGTTTTTAAATTGATTTCATATTGGGTTTAAACTTGCTTAAAACATCCAAATCTGTTCAAAAATTTAAAACATACAAAACTAACAAAAACCTGTTTGAATCAAAGACCTGGTT
This sequence comes from Allium cepa, assembly GCA_030765085.1. Taxonomy (NCBI): domain Eukaryota; kingdom Viridiplantae; phylum Streptophyta; class Magnoliopsida; order Asparagales; family Amaryllidaceae; genus Allium; species Allium cepa. The sequence goes on along the minus strand of CM060943.1, from coordinate 862,643,795 downwards.
TTAAGAGCAACCTGAAAACTATTTTAAATTCTTGATTTAAAACTAGATTTAAATCTTGTTTAAATTTAAGATTCTTATCTTTAAAGACTTTGAATTCAAAACTACATTTGAATTCAGTTTCTACTTCCATCTAAAATCAAATTTCCACACTAAAATTAAAATTTCATTCACATGAAAAAAATTGCAAAACAACTTTCAGGTTAAAACCTGAAACAGTTTTAATTTTGATTTAAAACCAAAATTTAAGCTTGTCTAAGACATTTCATTTTTTAAAAAGCGTTGAATTCAATCTCTATTTGAATTCAGTTTAACTTGCATCTAAATCAAATTACAACTTAAAATATGAATTCATTCAAAATTCTTAAAAACTGCAACTCTCTTGTTTAAAACCTGCAAACTGTTTCTAATTTTGATTTTAAACCAAATTTAAATCTTGTTAAATTTAAGATTCATTTTCTTAAAAACATTTGAACTCAAAACTGCATTTGAATTCAGATTTAACTCTCACTTAAATCAAAACTGCACTAATGTTTTGAATCTTAATCAACATTTTAAAAAAAAAAACTGCAAATGTCTCTGATTTAAAACCTGTAGCCATATACCCGAGACACCCCTTATTTACTTCGAGTTTTCTAACCTCTAGCTTCGAGACAACACTAAAAATACCCGAGGAATACCCGAGTAAAAACTCTACACTACAGAAGTTCACCAAGACTTGAAAAAAAACCCACTACAAACCTGTCACCCTCACCCAATCTCACCCCCGACCATCATCAACCTTGAGACTCCGGCCAACCCTCCATTGATGACTCCTCTGCAATCCCCATAAATCTCGAATCACTCGAAGCAACAGAGAAATCAAAATAATCAAAAACTCCTACCTGTCAGATAGTAGGCTTGAAACCTGGAACCACCCAATATCAAAGCCTGACAAAAACAATTTCAACTCCTCTCTCTCTCTCTCTCTCTCTCTCTCTCTCTCTGATCATCTATCACCAACTTACCCCATTCTCACCTCAATACACCACTAACTTGAAGAACCTAAACACCCAAAATTCATTAACTAACAGATTAATCCAAATTTCCATTTTCTGTTTGAAACAGAATGTTTTTCCCTAACAGTTTATTTAAAACTGTAATATTTGTTTTTTTTCTAAACATGAATAACAAAACTGTTTCATTGATTTAAGCTATTTGGTATTTGATTCATTTAAATGATGACTGGTTTTATTTGTAATACTTACTGTTGTATTTGTTCAGAGATATTAGATTTTCTCGTACATCCAAATCCTGATATAAGAACAAAATTTTGATTTAAACAAAATCTACAAACCTGGATTTATGCTAACAACCAAACTTTGTTTACATATCAATTCTAACAGGGATTCAAACCCAGAGATAAGGGTTTCTAATAACAATTCTTAGTTTTAAAATAACAACAGACGTGTAGATTCTAAACAACAGCAACATACATATATATGTTTACACAAAGCATTCAATAACATGTAATCATCTCATCATCTTTATCCATATGCTCAGGTGTCTCAAGTTTTAATGCATGTAAGGTTACTCATTTTATTGTTATTTTAAAACAAAATAGAACAATCTTGTTAAACAGTCTAATTTCTGTGAATAAAACATACATTCTGTAGTTTATGTTTGATATTGATATTTAAAGGAAACTGTTTTTTAAAAGATAAGAAGCTTACTCACTTTTAATTAGAAGATGCAGAAACTATTTCCAGAAAAGCAGATCACAATTCCAAATCCTGACTTGCATTTGATAATTGATCACTGAAATTGCCTGTTGCTTTTGTAATGATGATGCATGCAGACCCATTCTTTGCTCAGATTCATATTGAAATTGTAACCCAGTTTGCAGTTGAAAAAAATAGTATGCAAAAATGAGTAATTTGATTCAATATTTGAAGTTGTTGTTATCTTGTATTTTGATTTGCAGCTGGTTTAAAATGTTGCAGATTTGAGGTTGTATGGTTTGCAGATTTTCAATCATGCATTTGTTTTGAGGGGTTTTGATTTACTGAAATATTATTCAGGTTTTAAATTTTGAAGAGAATGTTTTTAACAAAATGCTTAAGCTATGTTTTATTGTCAATATAATTAAAATTTAAAAAATGTATTTGCATGACACTTGTTGTATTGATTTGTTAGGTGATTACAAGTGTCTCTTTAAGTTTTAAGATTTTAACACATATGCAATTTAATTATTAAAAGCAATTTCTAACTTATAAATGTATTTGAATTATCTTAAGACATTTTTAATTAGTTTTAGCAAGTTTTCAAATGATTAACATTAGCTTTTAAATACATACATATACACTTCTTTATAAAATTATACATTTTAAATGTTTGTTTAATTATTTTTTTAAAATAATATTCTTTATAAAAATAAATTTCAAAAGAGAAGAATGATTTAAATCTATTTCAAAAGAGAAACAAATTTAAAATAAACAAAACAAACTTTTATTATAAAACAAAATTTAAACTATATTCATTTTTATAAACAAAATAAATACTCATTTACACTTCTATGAAAATTATAAGATAGATCCCTAAAACAATTTTTTTTTTTGAAAAGTTTACGATACTAATTTAAATTAGTTTAAATCAATTTACAAATTATACAATTATAAAATAATTAGAAAATATTCTTTATTTAATATAAATTAAAATTAAAACCAAATCCCTTATTTACAATGTAAAAACATTTATTCATTATAAATAAAATATTTTTAAATAAGCTTAGAAAGATAAATTTATAACTTAAATATTTTTAGCTTTGAAAAGAATATCATTATAAATTTTCAAAAGAGAATTCCAGTTTTGAATTAAATTATTAAATCAATATTACACATTTTAGAAATAATTATCAATGAAATTATTAAATAAATATTGCCTAAATTTTCGAGACATCACACAAATCACAGCCATTATTCCCTAGTGTAACGTGTACGTTTCCCCTTGCCGTCATGAGCATGCCACTATCGTACGAGTCTTTTCCTCGTTAAATCCCATACCCCTTTTTCCGTTTCTCTCCTCCTCTTATCAAAATTGTCGTTCAAAAAAAAAGAATGGAAACCTATCCCTATCCTCGCGATTCGAAATCGATACCCATACCGAAGCCTTCTCAATCAAATCCAGTTCGTTAGCTACGACCTGATGCAGGTTAAGCAACGCGAGGTGAGAGGAGTGGCATCGTGGAGCAGCGGGCGCTTTCTGATGACGTGAATAATCACGACTTGTTGTCGCCGCTGGTAATCGTGTTCGATCTAAGGTCGCTCAATCGAATGCGACGTGAGGTTGGAAGGTTGACTGTTGATGGCAGGTGGCTGTGTCGTTCGATATAGGGGCTGCGACCTAGTGCTTTCGAGGCGGTTAGTTCTAGGGTTAAAGAAAGTTCGACAGGCGATTTGGAAGATAGGTCTTCGAGCGTCAGTGATAGGATGGAACTGTTATCGTTGCAGTGAGGTATTTTCCTATTTGTTTATTTGAATTATATATATATATATATATATATATTTAAGACATATTTAAGGAACATAATATATATACATATAGAATTTTTATTTACAGAAGGATGCAGAGCAATCCTATTTCTAAATAAAAAAATATGTATCGGCAAAGTAATTATACTAAACAGAGATTAGTTTACAATCTAGACTATTAGTTGGAAATATATATAAAACAGAAGTTTTGGAATATATGAATATGTATATAGTTAAATCCATATTTTTGGATTGCGTATATATAATTATTTATCGATGTACATAAATAAAACAGGAATAGGATATATAAGATTTGTTAAATAAGTAGGAATTTTAAAATGTTGAAGGATTTATATAAATTATATTTTATAAAGCTTACTTAACTTATTTTTATAGATATTTAGATGTAATTCAAAATGAAAGGAAATAAACATACATATACCTCAATTTCCAATTACTTGTTGATTTTGAATAAATGGGGATTAATTTATTAAATTAGCTTACTTAATTACTTTAACCTCTAAGAAATTATTCAGGGGAAAATTCGTTTATATTAAATTAATAAATGGTAATTGACTATTCGATTATTTCAAATATTTATGAATCATCTAATATTTTTCAAGCTCAAATATCGAAAACTCGAGTCAAGATTGGATCAGACTGCAAATTAAAAAGGTCAAAGGCGAGTTAATCTCACTCATCTAGTTTAATTTAAATTTAAATGACTAAATTTAAATAATTTGTTGAATGGTTGAATTGATTGATGTGCTATATTATAGTATATACTACATCTTAGAATGTTTGATTTCCCGCATTATATAGCGGATGAGACCCTATGCGCCGCATAATAGCGGATAATATTATGTAAATCCCACATACCGCGATATTCCACCTCGAAGTGGAATTGGTACTTTATGTTGTGCTAACATCTGTGGATGCAGGGAAACAGGTTGGAGGGATCCAACAGGATTCCTCAAAATTATTTAGAATTGGTTGATATTTTGTGTTATGGATATTTGATATTCTGTGCAGAATATTATTGTTAATCGGAAATATTGATTGCTATGATTTGCTTGGATATACTTTGGCGCACCGAGTTATCGAATATATAGAAATGAATTTTTGAAAAGAAAATAAAAGGGTAAATTTTAAGTAAAATAATAATAGTGAATTTAAATAAATTAAGAACGAATTGAAAAGGAGTGGAAATGAAATTAAAATACTAATAAATAATTTCGAGTATGGAGGATAAAGGATTTAGATAAGCAGAAATTAATAAATAGTAAACTTAAGTGATATCAATTAAAAGAATAAAGAATTATTTTAAATTTCAAAGTTTAAATTTATTTAAAAGGATTAAGAAGTAATTTAAGGAATCTAAAATTGGAATTTTCAGTTAAAAGTATTTTAAATCATAAGTAAGGAATGAAATCTGAAACTAAAGGATTTTGGAATAAATGAAGTAAATTGGAAATCAAGTTGGAAATTGATTTAAGTGTTTGAAATTTGATATTTGGAAGAATAAATTCAAGGTGGGAATTTATTTAGAGGAAATGAGAAAATTTGTTTAAAGATAAATAGAGATTTATTTTTAAAGGATCTGAAGAGAAGTATATTTCCTTGGATGGCCAAGTACGTTTTTAAAGTAAATTTTAAAATTTAAGATAAAAGTTTAATGTTGTTTTAAAAATCATGTTTTAGAAAATCTATTATTTCTGAATGTTTAAATTCTAAAGTAAGTATTTTCAAATTTATTATTATAATAATTATTTAAAGGTGACTTAGTATTTTATTTTAAAAAGTGAAAACCTAGTTTTATATTTATAAAGTAACTTTATTTTCAAATATTCGTATAGTATATGTTTTTAATAAATTATTGAAGTAGTTTTTAACTTAAATGTTTTAAAGTATATTTCAAAGTAAGCGTTTTAAATTATTTTAAAAATCTAAAGTTTTGTGCTTGGTGATTTCAGTGGAAATAGAAAATACTTGGAATTTATTATAAGAAAGGAAGATAGTTTGAAACTTTTTTCAAAAGGGTTTGAAGGGTGGAAATTTATCTTGTGAAGATATTTTTGGGATTAGTAAATAATTTGGGAGAATTATTTAAGTTTGATGGATGTTTGTGAATATTAATTGATAGTTAAATCACCGACTATCAATATCGGCCAAATGCGCTGATCGTTTCGAAGAGACCAGGATCGGGATAAATTTCTCGAAAACCACTTCGATCCGGTTTGTACGTTTCGTGGGTAAACGAGTTAGAATCGAAGTTGGAGCAGTGAAGTGCAAGGGCTAGTCGCTACTAATCCTGAGGAATTTCCAAAATGGATGTAGTAGGAATAGTGCCTTCGGTTCCGTTCGAACCCGGGACGGACTTGTATGGATGAATGCTTTCAAAACATCGTCAGGTGGACGATGAGAACTCTAAGGGATACGTTCTAAAGGTAACATTTAACCTCAAGCCTCATCAACCGGGAATGACTAAAAATCAGGGGTTATGCAGAAAGGCTTCGTGGGTAACCCCCACTTGAGAGTAAGTTCATCCCTGTCTAGATGTCCATTTTTATTTCGGCTTAGTGGGCGGTTGTTGATCCCAACCGTGGGGTGATCTTATTCGGAACTGTCCAGTAAGGGATGCATCCGGTCTTGTGTTGCAAGGGAGCGGGCGTACTCCTCGGTACTGTGATCTAGGCCACATACTGTGACAGGTGGTACCCCAGTGCCTAGTCATTAGTTGGAAATCCATTCTCCCTACGTGCCTTGTACGAGTTTTGTTTGTATTACCCACTTTGTGGCTAGTAGCTGAAATTTAATAATGTAACAATTTCGGCTATTTGAATAAGTATTTTTATATAGACCCTATTTTTATATCAGAGGATTTTATAAGAACTGTTTTAGCTACCGTAAGGTAAAAACCCGACATGTTTATTTGTGGCGTGGTCTTACGAGATGCTTTGTTTCAAAAAGAATTTTGAAACTTTAATAATCCAATTGAGTGTGGTTTTCTCACGCTGGTATTCCAGACTGACTAGGGTGTTATTTAACTGTAATGCTCGGGTCAGACCGAGTATTATAGGATATAGGATATGATGCTGTGGAGCTAAGGAGACGAGCTGGATGGCGAGACGTACTCCCATACTTGTTTATATACATATTCCGCTGTGTATTCAGTGCGTGTTATTGATGTTGTTGAACTCTGATGATGTACTCTGATGATGTATGTATAAACAGTTATAGTTTTCTTTTGTGTAAAGATCTGTTAATATTATATTTTATTCCACTGCGTTGGTTAGATTCTATTGTTGTTTTCTGTTTTCTCTTCTTCTACCTCTTCTTCTTTAATCGAAATGGTTCGCATTTCTGTTTGTATTGAGTTGATTGATGTAGAATAGCGTTGACTCAGGGGTACGGATCTGCGGGTCGTTATAGTGGTATCAAAGCTTAGGTTGGCGACAACCAAGGCTTTAGTGGGAATTACTCAAGTTGAGTAAATATTACTCTAGGATGAGTTTGAGTGTAAATAGATATGAGCGCGTATTTGTTAGTGAATATAAAATGAATTTATATTGTGTTGATTGGTTTATTGAATAGTTTATGGATTCTGGTCAATACGAGTAATTAACGTTATTGATAGGAATCTCTAAACACTTGAATAGAACAATTCGACATAATATTGTTTTAAAGTAGGGTAAACGAAATAATTTTACCCAAATTATTTTTGTTTATAAAAGATATCATTTTTGTAAAGTATTATAGTATTTGGATGCTTGATTGTTAAAGAATGATAATATTAAATTATTAACACTATTGTGTAGAAATTGAATAAGAAATTAAAAACTTATAACCAAAGTTGAAGAATAAATTTATAAAACAAAATGGAATTTGAAATATAGATTATAAATATAATTTATAAATTGAAATAAACTTCATACACAAAATGGGGTTTGTAAATGTAAACTGTAAAGGTGATTAAAATTTTGAAATAGAATTCCAGAGAAACATTTGAAATTGAAATGAGAATAAATTCCAAAGAATGTTTGAATGTAGATTTAAAGGGATTGCAATTTGGAATTTGGGAAAAATTTAAAATTCCTTTGGGTTTGAAAACGGTTTCCAAAAGATTTGGAGGAATAATAGTATTATTTTGGGAATTAAAAATATTTGAAAATGTTTTTAAGAGAACACTAAACTCTTTTCGGTCGCCGAAAAATAATTCCGATGATGATTGTGACGCCCCACCCTTATACCCACGCTAGCCAAGAACACTACGGAGTAGTGCTGTCAACTAGCGCGGAGAATAAGGCTGTTGAGGAGCGACCATCCATGTAATTGCTTATCACAAGGTGGCTTTAAATAATCTTCGGAAACAAACATAGAAATAAGCATAACACAAATCAGTCACATGCATCCATATCACAAGGGCGGAAGAAGATATGAATATATAACTAACACATGAAAGTGTACATCAGAGTAGTGGTCAAAAAGATCCACAATAATACAAAAGAATAGCAACATGTGCTATACAATAGAATACAACTATGAGTCTATATCTCAAGTGTATACAACAAAAACTGCTAATCTAAATAGTCAGCCAAAAGTCAGAGTAGCAAATCCCGGGAAGAAGTCAAGCAGAAGCACCTGTAACATCTCGGTCTGACCCGAGTATTATTTGAGAAAATAATAAATGGATCAGTCTAGCTATAAATATCAGATGACATGATATAAAATAAAAGATATGGCATAAACATAAAATATCCATACTGACATACTACTATAAGTATGCAAATGATGATCAACAGAAGATCAATCGATAAGAGGTAAATCAATATCACAAGAATCTTCTCAAAGATCCAAAGAGGGCATCATACCCTAAACTTGTACTCATAACAAGTCAATGACATAAATTCCAGAAATCAACACGAGAAATCCAGAAATCATAAAAAGGGAAAGAGGCCTATCACATGACGGTCCGAAGACCATGGGGAGCTACCCCACATGTGTGAGTCGAAATCACACAGATGAGGTCTAGACTAACCAAAAATCAAAAAGGTATGTGTGAGTGAAATCACACAAGTGGTGTCTAGTCTGACCTCGCAAACAAGAGACATCGCACAATTGCTAGTCTAAATCATAAGAATGATCGTCATGATCAACGAGAAGTGTCAATTACACTAAGCTAGTAAATATAAAAGTTTAGCTTCATGTCCCATAACCACTTGCTTAACTTAAATATTTACGAACAAACTGTAAATCTTCACTAAAAAATTGTCACAAAAAGGTTCAATCGAACAAGTCCAAGAGTTAACCGACGAAGCAAACGCAAGCGTTTCATACCACTTGTTTTACTAAGCTGTTTAATTCAATTTCTCATACGAGTGAGGTAAAGGTTTGTATATATTAGTAGATTGGAAAACGGTTTAAGAAAAGAGCTTTGTTATTGAAAATAGAGTTGAAATCATTTTGTTGAAAGAGTTTTGATATTTACTACTAGTATTGAAACCTTTATATTATAAAGTGACAAAACACAGAAGCAATTGTAGAAACAATCATTCACAAAAATCGCATACGGAGATGTGAATAAAATCCAAGGAAATCAGCTCAATGTTTTTCAAATAAGATCCCCTACGGAGGGGGGGTCCAGGGGGGGTGGCAACCCCCCAAGGTGGGGGTGCGGGGGCAACGCCACCGCTTACGGGGTTCGACCTAGTGGTCTAAGGGGCACGACCTAGTGGTCCAGCGACCTAAAGGGTATAGGTCATGCGACCTAAAATGGATTCGCAACCTAACACTCAAACGACCTAAAGAAATTAAGGAGCCGAGCGACCTATAAGAAGCAACGACCTAAGAAGAAACGAGACCCAACGACCTAGGGGTTAGGTCATGCGAGTTAAGAAGGTTAGCGACCTAACAAAGACACGCGACCTAATAAAGAAACGCGACCTAAAGGCACGTGACCTAGCGACTTAAGAGGCGAGCGACCTAAGTGTTACGGCCTAAGAGTCGAACGACCTAGCGTGGAAGCGGCCTAAAAGCCAAACGACCTAAGGTCATACGACCTAGCGACCTAAAGCCATACGACCTAACGACCTAAGGTCATACGACCTAGTGCAACACGCGACCTAAAAGGTATGCGACCTAATGCGGCCAAGTGGTTTAATGTCGGAGACGACCTACGACTTATAAAGGTAGACGGTTGAGCGAGCTAATGAAGTCCAGAGTCGAGCGACCTAGCGACACGGTGTGTTGAGCGACCTAACGAGGTCAATGTTGAACGACCTAACAAGGTCCAGAGAAGGGCGACTTAAAAGAGGCGCGACCTAAAAGAGGCGCGACCTAACTCAAACAAGCAGGGCGATTTAAAAGAGGCGCGACCTAAAAGAGCACGACTTAATGGGTTATATGACCCAACGACCTAAGCCACTAACTCGCGAGCGACCTAAGTCCTAGGTCGTGAGCGACCTAACTGCGAGTGAGCAAAAATGGCCAGAGTCAAAGCAGAGCGACCTAACGACCATACGACCTACGACCTAAGGTCCTGAGCGACCTAACTCCGAAAACACGAAAATGGCCAGAACGACCTAAATGCAGAAATTTCACCAAAACACCAAAAATCGGAGTTTTTCGCCAATCCAATCCAAACCAAAAGCAAATATGAATGCTAAAGTGATAGGGAATCATTCCCAACAATCCAAGATAGATATAAACTAGATTTGTGAGATAAAAATCTCACCTTTGCACTAAAGTTTATGAAGATGAAGCTTGAAAGCAAGGAGAAGCAATCCAAAGCTTGAATCCAATATCTTCTACTTGAATTTGGAGTTGAATGTTGGATTTGCAATTGAATTTGTGCTTGGAGTTTTAATTTCCCATTCTTTTCACCATTAATGCCCAAGCTTGAGTTAGTTAGGAAATTTATGAAGAGTGAGGAGAAGGGGGTAGGAACTTGGGCTTAATAGGCTAAACTAACCCAAAGTCCAAAGCGGGAAAAGTTAGTGAAATTTTGCTAACTCCAAACCTATCGATGTTTATACTTAAAAAACTTGTAAACGGCATTTCGAACTCAATGGAAGTGGTCTCGAGTCCGAATTTGACCGTTTGCAAAAAGTAGCTTTTCAGACCAATATCCGATTAACGATAAAATATTTAAACAAAATATTTAAATGTAAAATCGATAAATATGCGGGTTGTTACAATGATCGCGACATCACCGGTGTTCATTTTCGAGTTTCCAAGAGGGAAATTGCTACCTGAATATCTTAAATTGGAATTAATTGCGAAATGAGTTTGGTTTTGAAATTCAAAGGGATAATTGAATTTGCTACAGGATTTTGGATGTAGTTGATTTCAAAAGTGATTTTGAAATTATAGGAATTTGTTTAAATTCTGGAATCTTGTTTAAAATGTTATGGAATAATAAAAATATATATACTTGACTAAATAAAATGTATAATTCCGATGTAAAGTGCAAAAGGTAAATGAGACTGATTGTAAATAGATGAAATATGAATATGAATATGGAATATGAAATAAATTGAACGGAATCAATTAGAATGAAACAGTATAAAGTAAAAATTGAATTGGTATCAATTTTAAGTAGTTATAAAATAGAATGGATATTCTATTAAGTAAATATCATTGGATTTGCACAAAAGTAATTGTCGTTTGACGTAAACGAGATTATATAAATTCTATGGATTAACAGAAGCCAACAAAATTGGTTTTTGAATCAATTGTAATAAATATGAGCTTGTTTGGATTAAAAATAAATCAGTTGAGTATATTAACTGAATTAAATTAGTAAATGGAGTTTGATGTGGATTAGAATCAAATTAAAATAGAAAATGAACTTGTATTTAATAGAATTATTAAATGAAATTCAAGTTGAAATACTAACAAATCGAATGTGGATAATATAAAAAGAGCTCGACACATATATTCTAAATACTGCTAAGTGAAATAAAAACGAATTGAAACAAAAATGATTTAAGTGGTGAATAAATTCCACTCAAGTATAAATAAGTGGAATATGACTTCGAAATATTATTCAAATGAGTTTGGGTTATGGAATTATAAATGAATATGTATGTACATCATAAACTTGGGATTATAAATTGAAAGTGTTGTTGAATGAAAATTTAATTGGATTAAATGATTGTAGTGTGAATTGTAAACAAATCCAATTCAAGCATAAATTGAATGGTATTATTAATAAATTCAAGGATGAATTGATAATGTGAGTTGAAATTTGAAATGGATAAAGAGAATGGGGTTATTGAATTTGATAAAAATCAAATTAAATAGATGTGAGCTTAAGTTAATAGAAGTTTGGCTTCGAACAAAGGTGGAAGACCATAAAAAAATCTGGGTCAAATTAATTTGGGAAAGGGTTATTAATTTATATGTATGGAATGTGCTCGGCTTAATAAATTATTTTGAATGGAACGATTATGGGAATGAAATGAAATGCAAGTAAAGGGTTGTGAATAAATTAGATATGAGATGAAATTAAATATAATAATGAATCGAGATTTAATTGGCATAGTTATCAACTAAAATGGTAAGGAAGCGAATAAAAGCAATTGAATTAGTTATGTAAATCATATAAATTGCTTATGAAAATTATTGTGGGTATATTGCTTATAAAAATTATGTGTTTAGTGCATATTGCTTATGTTATGCATGTGTTTAGGCTATTGAAATAAAGTGAAATGTTAATAAATTTTATATATTCATCACTTACATGTTTTAATTGAGTGAGTATAGGTTTTTGGAAGCCGTTTGACTAGTTTGACCGCGCTAATAGCTAAAATAAATAACTGTTTTGCTTAAAAATGCCAAATAAGGTACGCTTACGCAATACAAATACGAAATATGAACTGTTTTTCTGTTTTCTGACCGTGTGGGTCGATGTATATATTTATATCTCTTGTCAAATTGCAAAAGCTCCTCCGTACAAAGGAGACTCGGCCAAAATTTTCCGAAAATTTTGAGAGTTAGAAATTTTTTGAAATTTTCACTAACGACAAATGATTTAAAAATTGATAAGCAAATAGAATTGAAACTGAAGATTGAAATCTAATTTAAAATTGTAAAGCGAGGTGAATAAAATTCAATATTCAGAGTTTGGAAACAAATTGAATTCAAATGGAATTGTAAAGGGCAAAGTGAATAGAAATGAATATAAACTTCAGCAGTGAAGTAAAAATGAATACAAGAAGTATATAAATTTGTTTTCATATTGAACTTAAGAAATGAAGTGAATTCTTAAGTAAATTTGGTATTGAAAGTATGCTAAGTGAATAATTTAATGAAGGTTGAAACTGATAGTTGGGAATGTGAATACAAGAGAATTGGTATAGCTAAAAATCAGTTGGGCTAATTACGTAAGGTGTACGTATATTATTTATTCACGTAGCTATATTGATCCAGAATTCGAACAAAGAATTTCGAGATAGTTATATCGATCCGAGTTAGGATTTTTCACTCGATTTTCGACGGCGAGCCTGGATATGGAATTTTGATTGATTCTGGAAATTCTCTATCAGAGTTATGACTATGCAAGGAGCGACGGTTTCTGATCAGGAAACCAGATCTGAGTCCGCACTAGGAAGTCGGGTGGACGATACTAGTTCGGAAGTGAAATTGTGTGATCGAGTAAGCGATCAGATACAGTATTGCGTAAGAATGATATAGGTACATCGTATGGGCTTAAATGGAATGAATATTGAAATTTTTAAAGGAAGTCCTATAAATGATTTGAATGTTGTGATAGGATATTATTGCAAAGTATAATACCCAGGTATTACGAAGGAAAAGGAAAACTGATTTTTGATTTCAGAAGATAAATTTGAATTGCTCGACAAAAAGGTATGTGTTTAAATTTCCATGTGGAATATGATTGGGTTTTTGGTTCGAGCCACTTGGCCTTTTTATTTCTTTTGAGATTTGGGGGCCGTAGAGCCATTTTGTAGTTGTACCGAGCTAGCCGCGCAAAGGAGATGCTGGCGAAAGTTTTCAGAAATTTAAAGATCTAGAAAAATTTTGAGAAATTTTTGAAAATTTAAATTGGGTTTAAAATTTAAATTTGAATAGATTGGGCAAATGATTCGGTAGGAACCTAATGGAAGAAGTTTGAATGGTTAGTAAGATTGGTGATGTTCTAGTTAAAAGATGGTTTAGGTATTGTTAAAAACTGTTTAGTTTGGGAGTGGTAAAAACCAATAGTTTGGGTAAGTAGAGAACGGGTATAGGACCATTCTTCCTAACTAGTAATTTCGGGGACGAAATTCTTTTAAGGGGGAGGAATGTGACGACCCAAAATTTTTAGGCTTTTGAAATCGGAATATTTAATTGATCCAAACTTGAATTTCAAATATCACCATTTACTGGATAAATTAATTTTGAATTAAACTATTTGAAATTGAGTAAAATATAAAATAAAGGATTTTTAACTTGTTAAAAATAATTTGAAGACTTATAAATTTATATTGATAATACTGAAGGTAATAAAACTTTTAAAATTGAATTTAAAAGTGTTTTGTTAATTTTTGAAATTTTATCGTTTAAATCGATATTTAAAAATAGCCTTCCGAGGCACAGTCTCGGAATTCGACGAAACATGTTCCATTGGATCCGTAATATTGTGTTATTATTGAATTTCAATTTTTGTAACATTTGGAGTTGTTGTGTGAGCGTACGATATTTAAACGTAAATTTGAATCGAGAATTTAAATAATATACATATTTATACCAATCAAATCACAGCCATTATTCCCTGGTGTAACGTGTACGTTTCCCCTTGCCATCTTGACCACGCCACTATCGTACGAGTCTTTTCCTCGTTAAATCCCATTACCCCTTTTTTCGTTTCTCTCCTCCTCTTATCAAAATTGCCGTTAAAAAAAAAGAGAATGGAAACCTAGCCCTATCCTCTCGATTCGAAATCGATACCCATACCGACGCCTTCTCAATCGAATCCAGTTCATTAGCCACGACCAGATGGGGCTCAAGCAACGCGAGGTGAGAGGAGTGGCATCGTGGAGCAGCGGGCGCTTTCCAATGACGTGAATAATCACGACTTGTTGTCGTCGCTGGTAATCGTGTTCAACCTAAGGTCGCTTGATCGAATGCGATGTGAGGTTGGAAGGTTGATTGTTGACGGCATGTGGCTGCGTCGTTCGATATAGGGGCTGCGACCTGGTGCGTTCGGGGCTGTTAGTTCTAGGGTTAAAGAAAGTTTGGCAAGCGATTTGGAAGATAGGTCATCGAGCGTCATTGATATGATGGAATTGTTATCGTTGTAGTGAGGTATTTTCCTGTTTGTTTATTTGAATTATATATATATTTAGACATATTTAAAGAACATAATATATATTTATACACACACATATAGAATTTTTATTTACAGAAGGATGCAGAACAATCCTATTTGTAAATATAAAAAATATGTATCAGTAAAGTAATTACACTAAACAGAGATTGGTTTACAATCTAAACTATTAGTTGGAAATATATATAAAACAGAATATTTGGAATATATGAATATGTATATAGTTAAATCCATATTTTTGGATTGCGTATAAATAATTATTTATCGATGTACATAAATAAAACAGGAATAAGATATATATATAAGATTTGTTAAATAAGTAGGAATTTTAAAATGTTGAAGGATTTATATAAATTAGATTTTATAAAGCTTACTTAACTTATTTTTATAGATATTTAGATGTAATTCAAAATGAAAGGAAATAAATATACATATACATCAATTTCCAATTACTTGTTGATTTTGAATAAATGGGGATTAATTTATTAAATTAGCTTACTTAATTACTTTAACCTCTAAGAAATTATTCAGAGGAAAATTTGTTTATATTAAATTAATAAATGGTAATTGACTGTTCCATTATTTCAAATATTTATGAATTATCTAATATTTATTCAAGGTCAAATATCGAAAACTCGAGTCAAGATTAGATCAGACTGCAAATTAAAAGGTCAAAGGTGAGTTAATCTCACTCATCTGGTTTAATTTAAATTTAAATAATTGGTTAAATGGTTGAATTGATTGATGTGTTATATTATAGTATATATTACATCTTGGAATGTTTGATTTCCCGCATTATATAGTGGATGAGAACCTATGCGCCACATAATAGCGGATAATATTATATAAATCCCATATACCGCAATATTCCACCTCGAAATGGAATTGGTATTTTATGTTGTGCTAACATGTGTGGATGCAGGGAAACAGGTTGGAGGGATCTAACAGGATTCCTCAAAAATTATTTAGAATTGTTTGATATTCTGTGTTATGGATATTTGATATTTTGTGAGGAATATTATTGTTAATCAGAAATATTGATTGCTATGATTTGCTTGAATATATTTTGGTGCATCGAGTTATCGAAATATATAGAATTGGATTTTTGGAAAGAAAATAAAAGAGTAAATTTTAAGTAAAATAATTATAGTGAATTTAAATAAATTAAGAATGATTTGAAAAGGAATGGAAATGAAATTAAAATACTAATAAATAATTTCGAGTATGGAGGATAAAGGATTTGGATAAGCAGAAATTAATAAATAGTAAACTTAAGTGATATCAATTAAAAGAATAAAGAATAATTTTAAATTTCAAAGTTTAAATTTATTTAAAAGGATTAAGAAGTAATTTAAGGAATCTAAAATTGGAATTTTCAGTTAAAGTATTTTAAATCATAAGTAAGGAATGAATATGAAATTAAAGGATTTTGGAATAAATGAAGTAAATTGGAAATCAATTTGGAAATTGATTTATGTGTTTGAAATTTGATATTTGGAAGAATAAATTCAAGGTAGGAATTTATTTAGAGGAAATGAGAAAATTTGTTTAAAGATAAATAGAGATTTATTTTTAAAGGATGTGAAGAGAAGTATATTTCCCTGGATGGCCAAGTACGTTTTTAAAGTAAATTTTAAAATTTAAGATAAAAGTTTAATGTTGTTTTAAAAAGCATGTTTTAGAAAATCTATTATTTCTGAATGTTTAAATTCTAAAGTAAGTATTTTTAAATTTATTATTGTAATAATTATTTAAAGGTGACTTAGTATTTTATTTTAAAAAGTGAAAACCTAGTTTTATATTTATAAAGTAACTTTATTTTCAAATATTCGTATAGTATATGTTTTTAATAAATTAATGAAGTAGTTTTTAACTTAAATGTTTTAAAGTATATTTCAATGTAAGCGTTTTTAAATTATTTTAAAAATCTAAAGTTTTGTGCTTGGTGATTTCAGTGGAAATAGAAAATACTTGGAATTTATTCTAAGAAAGGAAGATAGTTTGAAACTATTTTCAAAAGGGTTTGAAAGGTGGAAATTTATCTTGTGAAGATATTTTTGGGATTAGTAAATAATTTGGGAGAATTATTTATGTTTGATGAATGTTTGTGAATATTAATTGATAGTTAAATCACCGACTATCAATAATGGCCAGATGCGATGATCGTTTAGAAGAGACCGGGATCAGGATAAATTTCTCGAAAACCACTTCGATCTGGTTTGCACGTTTCGTGGGTAAACGAGTTAGAATCGAAGTTGGAGCATTGAAGTGCAAGGGCTAGTCGTAATCCAGAGGATATTTCCAAAATGGATGTAGTAGGAATAGTGCCTTGGGTTCCGTTCGAACCCGGGACGGACTTGTATGGATGAATGCTTTCAGAACATCGTCAGGTAGACGATGAGCATTCTAAGAGATACGTTCTAAAGGTAGCGTTTAGCCTCAAGCCTCATCAACCGGGAATGACTGAAAATCAGGGGTTATGCAGCAAGGCTTCGTGGGTAGCCCCCACTTGAGAGTAAGGTCATCCCTGTCTGGATGTCCCTTTTTATTTCGGCTTAGTGGGCGGTTGTTGATCCCAACCACGGGGTGATCTTATTCAGAACTGTCCGGTAAGGGATGGATCCGGTCTTGTGTTGTAGGGGAGCGGGCGTACTCCTCGGTACTATGATATAGGCCACGTACTGTGACAGGTGGTACCCCGGTGCCTAGTCATTAGTTGGAAATCCATTCTACCTACGTGCCTTGTACGAGTTTTGTTTGTATTACCCACTTTGTGGCTAGTAGCTGGAATTTAATAATTAACAATTTCGGCTATTTGAATAAGTATTTGTATATAGACCCTATTATAATATCAGAGGATTTTATAAGAAATGTTTTAGCTATCGTAAGGTAAAAACCCGACATGTTTATTTGTGGTGTGGTCTTACGAGATGCTTTGTTTCAAAAAGAATTTTGAAACTTTAATAATCCAGTTAAGTCTGGTTTTCTCACGCTGGTATTCCAGACTGACTCGGGTGTTATTTAGCTGTAATGCTCGGGTCAGACCGAGTATTATAGGATACAGGATATGATGCTGTGGAGCTCAGAAGACGAGCTGGATGGCGATACGTACTCCCCTACTTGCTTATATACATATTCCGCTATGCATTCAGTGCGTGTAATTGATGTTGTTGAACTCTGATGATGTACTCTGATGATGTATGTATAAACAGTTATAGTTTTCTTCTATGTAAAGATCTGTTAATATTATATTTTATTCCGCTGCGTTGGTTAGATTCTGTTGTTGTTTTCTATTTTCTCTTCTTCTACATCTTCTTCTTTAATCAAAATGGTTCGCATTTCTGTTCTCTTGAGTTGATTGATGTAGAATAGCGTTGACTCATTGGTACAGATCTGCGGGTCGTTACAAATTGGAACAATTACTTATAATGTAGATCACCTGAATACATGCATTACTTCAGGTCATTCAACATTTATGTTGATCGAATTTTAAATCTGTGACTGATATCTATGCATAATCTATATGATAAGCTCATATTAATTTAGTCAGACAATCTTCAGGTTGTTTGTTAAATATCTACATATATGGATGTATACATACATCCACATAGTACATATATATATATATATATATTATAGATTTGCACATTCTTTATCATTTGAGTTAATGATTTTAGGACAAACTAATACAAGGATTTAGACTATTATTTGTTTTATCACTTGATGTAAATATGAATCCTTAAAGACTAAATGATAGTGTCCAAAACGTCTGGTTTAAATATATGTATATATGTGTGTGTGTGTGTGTGTGTGTGTGTGTGTATATATAAAGTTTGACTTATCAATAATAGCTTCAGGTTATTGGATATGTTACAACTTTTAGTTATAGAATATATTGTAACCTCTAGTTACCTTTGGCTATCTGTAATAAGAATTTCAAGATCTAAATCTTAAAATTTGTCGGTTTCCCGGCTTTAGTATTGAAGTCAAAATTTTCTCAATAATAGTTATCAAAGCCTCTGGTTTGATAATTCATACAACTTGCAATGTCTCATATAACTTCTTGTTTACATCCATTATCAGACTTTGAACTTTATGTTCATTTATGTTCACTTAAATGCATGAACCCATACAGATACAGAATATAACTAAGACTTTTGACGTATTTTTTATTTAATCGAATATGCTAAAGAACAACGCCTTTCGAGTCAATAACTAAAATGTAACTTAATGGTTTCTATTCCAACCATACTGAACTTTAGGTTCAAATAATTTTTTTACACAACTTTGAGTTGTTAAAGTTTATTCTTCAATTATATTTCAAATATCACTTTTGAACATTATTTACAACTATATATCAGAGAATAATACATAGTTCGAATTATATATTGACATCTCTTTAGGAGAGTTCAAAAAATAATGATAGTATTTACAACAGAAATAAGAATATCTTCTGAACACTTGATATGTTATAAAAATATGTAATTATATTTTTTACACATAAAGATCTCTTCAAGACCGTATTTTAATTTTAGTGAAAATTATGATATGACATATAGATTCTCTTCAAGGGGAATATCTAAAGATTTCTTCAAGAATTGTTATGCATATGATATTTAATTCATAGTAAGTTCTAAAAAGTAAAAGGTTAACTATCACTGTTTGCTTCTAAATTTGTCTAATGGAGCTACGGGTCCATGACAATAGAGGATTGAATTTAGGTAAATTATTATCACATTACTTTTTGAAGTGTTATATCATATTTAACAATAATCCATAGGCAGTTCTTTTATAGTGCTATATGAGGATATAATATCACTTCTGGGGATACTTTATAAACACCGCTTCTAGAGTAGCACATATCACTTCTAAAGATACCTTATATACACTATTTTTGGAATGTCATCAATACTTAATATCGTTTTCTACATAATTGACATAATCACTACTTTCAGAGTAGTATAAAATATCCCTGCTGGAGATTTTTGTCGTAACTACTTTTGAAATGTCATATCAAATTTTAAATATAGTAAAATAAAGTATTAGATGCGTTGAATAAATGTTAGATTGAGAGGAGAAAAACCACTACTTTTGGAGTGTAATATTGGAATACACAACCTATTTTGAAGATAAATTATTATCACTGCTTCTGGAGTTTTATACAATGTTCCTTCAAGGGACAAAGACTTTTATTCATTTATTTAGGAATTGCAATATTTTTCGTAAAAAAAATTCTATGACATCTCCTCTAGGATGTTTGGATTTTGCAATATAAATATAAATAAAATCATAAAACATCTCTTTAGGAGTATGTCATATGGGTTATCTCTTCTAGAGAATATTAGAATGTACTTCTTCAATTAAAGAGTTTGATAAATACACCCAAAAATTATCAAAACTTGGGTTTTATCAACTTCAAACTGATTTATGAAACTGAAATAAAAAATTGAAATCCACACAATAGACTTCAAGCTGCTACTAGTTGATCAATTCAATGATATCATTTATAATTGCACTTAGATTTTCAACATTAATGAGATACCTTTTTTTTTCAAAGGATTTTGATAGCTATAATAATTCAAATTGAGTGTGTTTTTCTCATACTGTTTCCAGACTGACTCGGGTGTTATTTATTTATAATGCTTGGGTCAGACCTAGTATTATAGTCTCAGGTTAGGATGCTATGGATCTCAGGAGACGAGATAAAGGAGTCTCAGGCGTATCGTGCATACTTGATTATATTCCGCTCTATGTGTATGTTGTATATTGACCAATTGTGAGGATTAGTTATTATAACTGTTCAGATTGGTTTGTTGATGGTTGTACTCATATAATTGTATGTATATTAACAGTTATAGTTTCTATTTGTATAAACACCAGTTAATATTTTTAATAATAGTTACCATTGGTGTCACATTATTTTGACGTCAGCGTGAACTACCAAAAACGTCTCTAATACCAAATTTTAATATCATTTGAAATAATATCTAACAATTAAATTTCTTTTAAAAATTCAAAACATCTGTTTACTAATGTTATTTAATCTTAATATCACATAAAAATAAGATCTAACAAATAAAATTCTTTTACAAATTTAAAACATCCATCTACAAATACTATAAAATTGTAATATTGATCTGCACATGTGCTTCAGCTTGCTTTGTACTTTTGAGCTGCTTGTTGATCTGCACATGTGCTTCAGCTTGCCTTGTCCAATCTAATTAGTTTTCTTGCCTTTGTGCACTTGCACTTCCATTTTTTTGCAATTTCTGGATCATGTTGCATCTTGTTTATTCTTTGCGTGTACATTGTGTTGAGCCCGAAAAGCTGCATGCCAGACCTTGCTGGTTTGATAAGTGAAACTGGTTTTTTTTGCGTTTTTCTTTATTTTAAATTTCTCGGCCTTAAGGCATGTACAGTAATACACTGTGCATGTTTTAAACTGCCTGTGCATGTTTTGACTTGATTTTAAACTTTTGTCACATATGAACATATTATACCAGTCCTTGTATATTCTGGTTGTACTGATCCATACTCGTTAATTTTGTTGCCTACTTAAAATGTGAAAAGAGTAAAACCAATAAACTGAGGTAATATCGAGTTCAAATATATTATATTTTTGCAGCTGCAATTTTTTTTATAACCATGAGAACTCGGTGGGTCGGTAAACTCTCGAGGAGGATATAGTAAAGCTATCCGTTGATCCAAGCTTTCATATCCCTGGGTAAATTTATATAGGATAGGAATGCGCATGGTAGGAACCGAACCTGAGTCTTTTTATCAGAACCCAAGCCTCCTTTCCACTACGCCGCACCTGTGGACTTTTGCAGCTGCAATTTGTTGGTTTTTTCTTTTTACTGCATTGTAATTTGACCGGTAACGCAAATTTCAGTCTAGACAAGAGCCGAACTGAGAAGAAAAATCGCATTTGAGTATAAATAGTATATTTAGAAAATGTGACTAGAAAATATTGTATTTGAAAAAATTTGTTGTACGAGAGAGTAGAAATTGTTGTATATGAACAGTGTATGAAAATTATGTGAACTCTTGTTGTAATTGTGTGTACTATTAAAAATTTGTTTAAATAAAAAAATTATTTATTTATTTCGTTCTGTTATATTACAATAGTAATGCAAAAAACACATTTGAAAATACATGTATATGTGTTTATTATCATCAAACAAAAATCATAAACAACTATATTTTATATGTTCCATTTCTTAGCACACTGCTTTGCTTGTCGACTTCGTATACCTAAACTGTAACGACCCGCAAATCCATACCCCTTTGAGTCAACACTATTCTACCTAGATCAACTCAAGTTGCACAGAAATACGAACCATTTGGGTTTAAGAAGAAGAGGTAGAAGAAGAGAAAACAGAATCAACATCAGAATCTAACCATCGCAGCGGAATAAAATATAATAGATAATAAATAATCTTTACTCAAAATCAAATATGCCTGTTGACATATATTACATTATCAGAGTACATCAATCACAGCTCAACATCCATATCATACAAATGAAACACAGCTACACAACACAGCGGAAAAAAATATATATAACAAGTACGAATGTACGTATCGTCATCTTGCCCGTCTCCTGAGCTCCATGGCATCATATCCTGTATCCTATAATACTCGGTCTGACCCGAGCATTACAGTTAAATAACACCCGAGTCCGTCTGGAATACCAGCGTGATAAAATCACACCCAATTGATTATTAAAGTTTCAAAAATCCTTTGAAAACAAAAGCATCTCGTAAGGCCACGCCACAAATAAACATGTCGGGTTTTTACCTTACGATAGCTAAAACAATTTTTATAGAAATCCTCTGATATTATAATAGGGTCTATATACAAATACTTATAAAATAGCCGAAATTGTTACATTATTAAATTCCAGCAACTAGCCACAGAGTGGGTAATACAAACAAAACTCGTACAAGGCTCGTAAGGAGAATGGATTTCCAACCAATGACTAGGCACTGGGGTACCACCTGTCACAGTACGGGGCCTAGATCACCGTACCGAGGATTACTCCCTTCATCCCCTGCAACACAAGGCCGGAACCATCCCTTACTGGACAGTCCTGAGTGATATCACCCCGCGGTTGGGATCAGCAACCACCCACCAAGCCGAAAAATAAAAAGGGACATCTAGACTGGAATGACCTCACCCTGCTTGGGTGCTACCCACCTAGCCTTGCTGCATAACCCCTGATTTTCAGTCATTCCCATTTGATGAGGCTTGAGGCTAAGCGTTACCTTTTTAGATCATATCTCTTAGAATGCCCATCGTCCACCTGACGATGTTTCGCAAGCATTCATCCATACAAGTCCGTCCCGGGTTTGAACGGAACCGAAGGCACTATTCCTACTACATCCATTTTGGAAATATCCTCAGGATTAGTAGCGACTAGACCTTGCACTTCACTGCTCCATCTTCGACTCCGAACACGTTTTTCGTACGAAACGTACAAACCGAATCGAAGTGGTTTTCGAGAAATAAATCTCGTTCCCGGTCTCTTCGAAACGATCAGCGCATTTGGCCAATATTGATAGTTGGTTATTTAACTATCAATTTATATTCACAAACATTTATCACACAATAAATAATTTTCCACATTATTTATTTATCTCAAAATATCTTCACGAGATATATTTCTATTTTCAATCCTTTGAAAACAGTTTCAAAACCATCTTTCCTTTCAGAATAATCTTTCCCAAATATTTTCTATCTCCTCTGAAATTACCAAGTACAAAACTAGATTTTAAAAATAATTTAAAACATTTTACTTAGGAATATACTTTATAATATTTAAGTTAAAACTACCTCAATGATTTGTTAAAAATACATACTATATGAATATTTGAAAATAAGGTTGCTAAGTAAAATATAAAACTAGATTTTTACTTTTAAAAATAAAATACTAAGTCACTCTTTAATTAATTAATTATAACTATAATAGATTAAAAGAAAATACTTTCTTTAGAATTCACATATTTAGACATAATAAATTATCAAAACATACTTCTCTAAATAACTTTAAACTTTTTAATTTATACTTAAAAAGGTTACTTGAAAACGTACTTGGTTATCCAGGGAGAATTCCAACTTCAATCACTTAAATCAATTTCCCAAATTAATTTCCAATTTATTCCCTTCATTTCTTGATTATAATTTAAAGATACTTTAACTAAAAATTCCAATTTTTAGATTTCTCAATTACTTATTTATTCTTTTAAATAAATTTAAACTTTGAATTTTTAAAGTAATTCTTATTTCTTTAATTGATATAACTTAAGTTTACAATTCATCAATTTCATTTTATTAACAATTACATTTCTCTTCATACTCGAAGTTATATATTATTATTTTCATATTACTTATATTTCTTTTCAATTCATTCTTAATTTATTCAATCTTTCTATAATTACGTTGCTTACAAATTTACTTCCTTTCAATTTCCTTCAACAATCCAATTCATATATTTCGGTAATTCATGATACCCGAATATCCAATCAAACCATACATTCAATATTCCAATATAACTCATCATAGGATATCAAATAATCAAAATAGAGAATATTGAATAGTTTCAATAAATGTGAGGGGTCCAGTCGGATCCCTCAACCTGTTTTCCCTGCATCCACAAATGTTAGCACAATATAATATGCCAATTTCAAAATATCATACTATACCACATCAATCAATTCAGCCTTTCAAACAATTATTTAAATTTAATCATTTAAATTTTAAAATTTAACTGAGTGAGATTAACTCACCTTTGTTTTTAATTTGCAGTCCCACCTGACCAGCTAGCTTTCTTCTAAATTTTTGACCTTGTATAAATACTATGATTTTTTTAATATTTGAACTAACCGAAGAGTCTGTTAACATTTAGTAATGTAATTTAACCCAATTTTCTTTTAAACTATTTTTTTTATATATATATAACCAAAATAATTATATAAGTTAATTTGATAAATTAATTTCCAACAATACATTGTTCTGAAATTATCTAGTAAATTTAAAATGTGTATGTATATATATTTATTTTTATTTTTGAAACTTCATATACATTAATAACATAGTCTATATAGATTTAAAAATCTATTTTTATACAAACTCCTCATATTAAGAATTTCTGTTTTACTCTTTATCTATTTAATTTTAAAAACATAAATCTTATACTTTACTGCAAAAATAAATTTCCTATTTAACTATACTATCCATATATAAAGTATTTAAATTAAATTAAAATAACTGGTACCTTACTGACCAACTCATACTCCACCTCGCACGACCCAACGTCGAAACCCACACCCATTCCACTTCCTTCAATTTCCCCTACATTCAACTCACAACAGAACTACAACAACACCTCACTACTAGCAGCAACTGTGCATCGACACGGTGCAATTCCTCAACCACCAAAAACTGTCAAAGTCAGCACCATCATCAGCCTCATCCGTGACCACTTGCCATCTCGCCATGACTACGACTGCCTCTCCTTGAAAGCTGCGACCACCATAACCTCACCTCGATGACCTACGGACGAGAATCCCAACCCACGAACGCGACATAAATCCTCAACCGAGCCCCCACCACTGCCGAACACCCGGAGCCGCCCACCTCAACATCATCACCAAACGGCCCTCCTCGATCACAACACCACCACTGCGAGATCTTCTTTGACTGAAACGCACTTCGATCAAAACCGAACCCTAATCTAGTACCGCGTCCCTCTTCCATGCCGTGATACCCTAAGCCACCACCGTTCCTTCCAAGCGCGTGCGCGAGCGCTCCCCCCCCCCTCGCCGTTCCTTCAATTTGATTCGAAATCCCTCTTTTTTTTTCTTTGGCACGAAAGATTCTGCTATTTCATACTTATTTTTTTTGTTTATTACCGAGCTTAAGGGTTTCGAAAGGAAGAAAAAAGGGGGTTCGGTCCTTACCGTGTTACGTCACTCTTTTTTTTTAATCTATAAACGCGGCTTCCCCCATAAGCTTCTTCTTTAATTTATTATTATTATTATTAAATTTTTTTATAAGTAAAATGATCGGCTTGCAACCGAAGAGAAAGAAAGAGAGCACATTTATAATCCCTGCGTTCATTAGCTTATGAACAAAGCTATTCTTTATTGTATATTATTTTATTTACTAAACGTAGAAGCTTCGTAATGAAGGTAACGGGATTTTATTATTTTCTATACGTGATGCTGGCTACCGAATTCAATGCAAACTTCAACGCGTTTATATATCGTACAGTCACACAACAACCCCAAACACTACGAAATTTGAAATCCGATAATAATTCAACATTACGGACCCAATGGTACTGGTTTCGTCGAATTCTAGGACTGCGCCTCGGAAGGCTATTTTTAAATTCAATTTAAACGATATAATTTTAAAACTGAACAAACCACTGTTAATTTCAATTTTTCAACTTCTATTATCCTCAGTCTTATCAATATAAATTTTATAAGCCTTCAAATAAGTTTTAACAGGTTTAAAATCCCAGTTTTTCATATTTTACCCAATTTTAAATTATTTAATTCAATAATTAATTATCCAATAAGTATTGACATTTGAAATTCGAGTTAAAACTTAACTTTTAAATATTTAAAATCAATTTAATATTCTAATTTTTAATGCTTAGAAATTCCGGGTCGTCACATTCCTCCCCTTTAAAAGAATTTCGTCCCCGAAATTACTAGTTAGGAAGAATGATCCAAAACCCGTTACTTTTCCAAAACCAAACAGTTTCTAACAATTCAACAACTTACCAACTATCTTTTTATAAAGATCCATTATCATACTTATTAACTTCCAACCTTTCCCTAGTTCCAAACCATACCATTTGTTTAACCATTCAAGTTTCAATTTAAAACCAAATTTTGAATTATCAAAATTTTCTCAAAATTTTTCTAACTCCCTAAATTTTCGAAAAATTTCGCCAGCGTCTCCTTTGCGCGGCTAGCTCGGTACAACTACAAAATGGCTCTACGGCCTCCCAAATTCAAAAAGGAAAACCAAAAGGCCAAGTGGCTCAATCCAAATCCAAATCCCAATCAAATATCATACCAAATTTAAATACATAACTTTTTTTTCCGAGCATTTCAAACTTTATCTTTTGATATCAAACCCAGTTTTCTTTTCCCTTTAGAATACCTGCATACCTGCTTAACACTAGTATCCATTCACAACATTCCAAAACATTTGATCCACTTTTTCACAAAATGTCAATATCTATTCATTCCAATATTGACTAAAATTACATTGATAGTATCCATTTCCAATTAAGAATTGACCATTCCTTACTTAAGTTAACATAAGCATTTTATATGTTTCTTTATTTATTTCCGTTTTACCACTTCTGTTTATATCTATTTCTATTCAACTTGATTCTTTCATTTCCATACGAATTCAATTTATTTTCAACTCCAAATGTTAAATTTTATTTGTCATTTATTACTAATTCATGTCATTGATTTAATTAGTTTCATTACTAACTAATTTTAGTATACAATTTAAACTCGCTTTGTCTTTAACAAAAATTTCTTAAAAATTTTCAAAATTTTTCTAACTCCCAAAATTTCTGAAAATTTTTGGCAGAGTTTCCCTTGTACGGAGGAGCTTTTGCAATTTGACAAGAGATATAAATATATATACATCGACCCACCCGGTCGGAAAAACCAAAAACAGTTCATATTTCCTATTTTTATTGCGTAGGCGTACCTTATTTAGCATTTTAAGCAAGCGGCTTATTATTTTTAGCAAATAGCACAACCAAATCCAGCCACACGGCTTCCAGGTACCTGTACTTACTCAATTTAAACATGTAAGTGCCAAATTATGCAACTTAACAACATTTTACATATTTAACTTACAAACATTCCAGTTTTAATAAACCATGTAGATTAAACAACACTTATAAGCAATTTTATAGGGTTCCAACGTTAATTTAAATTGTTCACAACCTATTTATATACAACTTCATTCAATTCAAATGTTTACCACTAAATTTCTTTCATTTAATTCATTTTAGTAAAACAACTCATATTTAATCCAGTTGATCTCAAAATCAATTTATTTAACTTCTATCGACTAATAGAATCTTAATTCTCTTTTCTTGCGTCACACGACAATTTATTTTATGCTGTTTTGCTAATATCCAAGTGAATAAATGATTACTTGAGTTTTAAAATCAATTCGAATGGATTACAATTCAATTTATTTTTAACTCTAATCCATTTTTAAATTTAGTTGGTATATTTATTGAATCCAATATCAATTCTTATTCACATCCGATAATTTATTTCTGAATTATATTATATTAATAACAATGCCACTTCAAATCATTTCTACTTACTTGCATTTTATTTACAATTCTTCCTCTTATAATCCAATTTATTTTATTTAACTCGAGTTCAAAACCAATTCCATTATGAATTTTCATTTCCTTAAATATTATCTATCTTCACTTGATTTAAATCTAATCCAATAACATTAAACTTAGTTTAAGTTGAATTCAATCCAACTTTCCTTCATTCATTTAGCTTAAGTCCATTAACCTCAATTTATTCAATTTTTACAATTAAACTCATTTTCATTTTACAAGTAAATTTTCTCCTTTCAATTTAACTAGATTTTATTCTAATCCAATCCCATTTTAAATCTGCAAATTTCATTTGATTGGTTATTATAAAATTCAACTTTCCAGATTCAACTCATTCCATTTATTACCTGGCTATTTTCCAGGTTATCTTCACTTATTTGGATTTTAATTGCACATTCAAACCATTGCTATTTTAATCCATTTACATTTTTTTATTTGACACATTCCCAATTATTTCATTTAGCAAATTCAAATTTCTACCCTTTTTTTTCCTTTAAATAAAATCTAAATTTCTTTCAATATTATTTATTATACAATTGAAATTTAATTTCAATACCATTGTCAAAACAAATTTCATTTTCCCCATACATAAGTTCAAGACTTATTTGCCAACTTAAGAACATCCACCTTTATATATCCTCACTTTGCTTCATTACACTTTACATCTCATTTATAGTTAAGTTTTGAATTTGCAACCCCATTCAACTCTTTCCATTAATGAATTCAAATTTTACTTCCATTCAAGAGTTAAGATTGCTTACTGAAGTCCATTTCCATTTACAAGTTCAAATTATAACACTTAATAACTTGAGAGTATGAGTTTCTTTATGCAATTATAAGCAATTTTACATTTCACCTTTATATCCAATTTAATTTAATTTAAATTTAAATTTTATTTAACTTATCTCAAGTTAAATTCAAATATATTTCCTTCACTTCCATTTACTTAAGTTAAATTTTATTTGTTGAATTAAAATTTTCAATCCCTTCTTATTAATATCAACTTCTCTTTATAAGTACATTATTTGATCCATTTATGCATTCATCAATTCATTATTTAACCAATAAATTTATTTCCAAACATTAATTATCTTTAGTCCATCCTGACTAATTTTCCCATTCCACATAACTTCACACAATTAAATTTTAAATTCCAGTACTCAGTTTCACTTTACTTACACCGTTGAATTTTATTTCAACAAATTCCAAAGTTTAAACAACCTTTCAACATTTCAAAAATTCCCTTTAAAGCCTTCTATATCCGAAATTCCTTTGATAAATTCAATTTATCTCTTTGAATTTCGAAACTTACCAGTTTTGCAAACAATTTGGTAGCAATTTCACTTCTGGAAACTCGAAAATGAACATCGATG
This sequence comes from Allium cepa, assembly GCA_030765085.1. Classification (NCBI taxonomy): domain Eukaryota; kingdom Viridiplantae; phylum Streptophyta; class Magnoliopsida; order Asparagales; family Amaryllidaceae; genus Allium; species Allium cepa. The sequence goes on along the minus strand of CM060943.1, from coordinate 862,614,179 downwards.
ATGCTGCAGTCATCACCGAAGTTATTTTCTAGCGACCAAAAGAGTTCAATGCTTTTATTCTCTTTCTAAAATCCATCCAATATTTTTAAATTCCAAATCTCTTTAGATTTTAAATCCGATTCAAAAATATTTCTCAAAATATATTATCCTCCCAACTTTTGAGAATCATTATCCAATTCAAAGAACTTAAATCTCCAAATTCCAAACCCTTTAGATTTAAATTCAAACTTTTCTTTGGAATTTAGTCTTACTTAAATAATTTATTACACTATAATTTACATTTACAAATTCATTTGATATGAATTGGTTTCTTAGTTTTTAATTATGAATTCAATTTCCTAATCCTGTTATGAATCACATTCATAAACTTCATCTATTATGTCAATTTATTCCTTAATCTTTAATTATTATTTCAATCTTTATTCAATTATCATACAATGATAATAATTTAATATTATCACTCTTATCATCCAAACATCCATGTATAACAATAATAATTAAGAAAATCATTTTCTTTTATATACATAAAATAAATTTGGGTAAAATTATTTCATTTACCCTAGTTAAATCAATACCGTGTCGGTTTATCTTGTTCAAGAGTTTAGAAATCCCTATCGACAACATGACGTCCCATATATCGACCAGAATTCATAAGCACCCAACCGATAAATCAACACAATATAAAAACAATTTTATATTCACTAACAAATACGCACTCATATCTATTAATACTCTCAAACTCATTCTAGAGTACTACGGACTCTATTCAATGAGTAATTCCCACCAGAGCCAAGGTTACCACCAACCTAAGCTCTGATACCAAGTGTAACGACCCGCGAATCCATACCCCTTTGAATCAACACTATTCTACCTAGATCAACTCAAGTTGCACAGAAATACGAACCATTTGGGTTTAAGAAGAAGAGGTAGAAGAAGAGAAAACAGAATCAACATCAGAATCTAACCATCGCAGCGGAATAAAATATAATAGATAATAAATAATCTTTACTCAAAATCAAATATGCCTGTTTACATATATTACATCATCAGAGTACATCAATCACAGCTCAACATCCATATCATACAAATGAATACACAGCTACACAACACAGCGGAAAAAAATATATATAACAAGTACGAATGTACGTATCGTCATCTTGCCCGTCTCCTGAGCTCCATGGCATCATATCCTGTATCCTATAATACTCGGTCTAACCCGAGCATTACAGTTAAATAACACCCGAGTCAGTCTGGAATACCAGCGTGAGAAAATCACACCCAATTGATTATTAAAGTTTCAAAAATCCTTTGAAAACAAAAGCATCTCGTAAGACCACGCCACAAATAAACATATCGGGTTTTTACCTTACGATAGCTAAAACAATTTTTATAGAAATCCTCTGATATTATAATAGGGTCTATAAACAATTACTTATAAAATAGCCGAAATTGTTACATTATTAAATTCCAACTGCTAGCCACAGAGTGGGTAATACAAACAAAACTCATATAAGGCTCGTAAGGAGAATGGATTTCCAACCAATGACTAGGCACTGGGGTACCACCTATCACAGTACGGGGCCTAAATCACCGTACCGAGGATTACTCCCTTCATCCCCTGCAACACAAGGCCGGAACCATCCTTTACTGGACAGTCTCGAGTGAGATCACCCCGCGGTTGGGATCAGCAACCGCCTACTAAGCCGAAAAATAAAAAGGGACATCTAGACTGGAATGACCTCACCCTGCTTGGGTGCTACCCACCTAGCCTTGCTACATAACCCCTGATTTTCAGTCATTCCCATTTGATGAGGCTTGAGGCTAAGCATTACCTTTTTAGATCATATCTCTTAGAATGCCCATCGTCCACCTGACGATGTTTCGCAAGCATTCATCCATACAAGTCCGTCCCGGGTTTGAACGGAACCGAAGGCACTATTCCTACTACATCCATTTTGGAAATATCCTCAGGATTAGTAGCGACTAGCCCTTGCACTTCACTGCTCCATCTTCGACTCCGAACACATTTTTCGCACGAAACGTACAAACCGGATCGAAGTGGTTTTCGAGAAATAAATCTCGATCCCGGTCTCTTCGAAACGATCAGCGCATTTGGCCAATATTGATAGTTGGTTATTTAACTATCAATTTATATTCACAAACATCCATCACACAATAAATAATTTTCCACATTATTTATTTATCTCAAAATATCTTCAAGAGATATATTTCTATTTTCAATCCTTTGAAAACAGTTTCAAAACCATCTTTCCTTTCAGAATAATCTTTCCCAAATATTTTCTATCTCCTCTGAAATTACCAAGTACAAAACTAGATTTTAAAAATAATTTAAAACATTTTACTTAGGAATATACTTTATAATATTTAAGTTAAAACTACCTCAATGATTTGTTAAAAATACATACTATATGAATATTTGAAAATAAGGTTGCTAAGTAAAATATAAAACTAGATTTTTACTTTTAAAAATAAAATACTAAGTCACTCTTTAATTAATTATAACTATAATAGATTAAAAGAAAATACTTTCTTTAGAATTCACATATTTAGACATAATAAATTATCAAAACATACTTCTCTAAATAACTTTAAACTTTTTAATTTATACTTAAAAAGGTTACTTGAAAACGTACTTGGTTATCCAGGGAGAATTCCAACTTCAATCACTTAAATCAATTTCCCAAATTAATTTCCAATTTATTCCCTTCATTTCTTGATTATAATTTAAAGATACTTTAACTAAAAATTCCAATTTTTAGATTTCTCAATTACTTCTTTATTCTTTTAAATAAATTTAAACTTTGAATTTTTAAAATAATTCTTATTTCTTTAATTGATATAACTTAAGTTTACAATTCATCAATTTCATTTTATTAACAATTACATTTCTCTTCATACTCGAAGTTATTTATTATTATTTTCATATTACTTCTATTTCTTTTCAATTCATTCTTAATTTATTCAATCTTTCTATAATTACTTTGCTTACAAATTTACTTCCTTTCAATTTCCTTCAACAATCCAATTCATATATTTCGGTAATTCATGATACCCGAATATCCAATCAAACCATACATTCAATATTCTAATATAACTCATCATAGGGTATCAAATAATCAAAACAGAGAATATTGAATAGTTTCAATAAATGTGAGGGGTCCAGTTGGATCCCTCCAACCTGTTTTCCCTACATCCACAAATGTTAGCACAGTATAATATGCTAATTTCAAAATATCATACTATACCACATCAATCAATTCAGCCATTCAAACAATTATTTAAATTTAATCATTTAAAATTTAAAATTTAACTGAGTGAGATTAACTCACCTTTGTTTTTAATTTGCAGTCCCACCTGACCAGCTAGCTTTCTTCTAAATTTTTGACCTTGTATAAATACTATGATTTTATTAATATTTGAACTAACCGAAGAGTCTGTTAACATTTAGTAATGTAATTTAACCCAATTTTCTTTTAAACTATTATATATATATATATATAACCAAAATAATTATATAAGTTAATTTGATAAATTAATTTCCAACAATACATTGTTCTAAAATTATCTAGTAAATTTAAAATGTGTATGTATATATATTTATTTTTATTTTTGAAACTTCATATACATTAATAACATAGTCTATATAGATTTAAAAATCTATTTTTATACAAACTCCTCATATTAAGAATTTCTGTTTTACTCTTTATCTATTTAATTTTAAAAACATAAATCTTATACTTTACTGTAAAAATAATTTCCTATTTAACTATACTATCCGTATATAAAGTATTTAAATTAAATTAAAATAACTGGTACCTTACTGACCAACTCATACTCCACCTCGCACGACCCAACGTCGAAACCCACACCCATTCCACTTCCTTCAATTGCCCCTACATTCAACTCACAACAGAACTACAACAATACCTCACTGCTAGCAGCAACTGTGCATCGACACGGTGTAATTCCTCAACCACCAAAAACTGTCAAAGTCAGCACCATCATCAGCCTCGTCCGTGACCACTTGCCATCTCGCCATGACTACGACTGCCTCTTCTTGAAAGTTGCGACCACCATAACCTCACCTCGATGACCTACGGACGAGAATCCCAACCCACGAACGCGACATAAATCCTCAACCGAGCCCTTACCACTACCGAACACCCGGAGCCGCCCACCTCGACATCATCACCAAACGGCCCTCCTCGATCGCAGCACCGCCACTGCGAGATCTTCTTTTACTGAAACGCACTTCGATCAAAACCGAACCCTAATCTAGTACCGCGTCCCTCTTCCATGCCATGATACCCTAAGCCACAACCGTTCCTTCCAAGCGCGTGCGCGAGCGCTCCTCCCCCTCGTCGTTCCTTCAATTCGATTCGAAATCCCTCTTCTTCTTTTTTCTTTGGCACGAAAGATTCTGCTATTTCATACTTTTTTTTTATTACCGAGCTTAAGGGTTTCGAAAGGAAGAAAAAAGTGGGTTCGGTCCCTACTGTGTTACGTCTCTCTCTCTTTTTTTTTTAATCTATAAACGCGGCTTCCCCCATAAGCTTCTTCTTTGATTTATTATTATTATTATTAATTTTTTTTATAAGTAAAATGATCGGCTTGCAACCGAAGAGAAAGAAAGAGAGCACATTTATAATCCCTGCGTTCATTAGCTTATGAACAAAGCTATTCTTTATTGTATATTATTTTATTTACTAAATGTAGAAGCTTCATAAAGAAGGTAACGCGGTTTTATTATTTTCTATATGTGATGCTGGCTACCGAATTCAATGCAAACTTCGACGCGTTTATATATCGTACAGTCACACAATAACCCCAAACACTACGAAATTTGAAATCCGATAATAATTCAAAATTACGGACCCAATGGTACTGGTTTCGTCGAATTCTGAGACTGCGCCTCGGAAGGCTATTTTTAAATTCAATTTAAACGATATAATTTTAAAACTGAACAAACCACTGTTAATTTCAATTTTTCAACTTCTATTATCCTCAGTGTTATCAATATAAATTTTATAAGCCTTCAAATAAGTTTTAACAGGTTTAAAATCCCAGTTTTTCATATTTTACCCAATTTTAAATTATTTAATTCAATAATTAATCACCAATAAGTATTGACATTTGAAATTCAAGTTAAAACTTAACTTTTAAATATTTAAAATCAATTTAATATTCTAATTTTTAATGCTTAGAAATTCCGGGTCATCACATAGACCTACGCTAATTGTCTAATTGTAAAAATGACTGTAACAATTTAATTCATATATGTAATTACCTTAACTAATGGACAAAAGTATACCATATTTTGAGAATGATTAACTTTTGTCTTTTTATCTTGCCGTGGTAATTTTAATTAGTTTTCTAATGTTTTATTATAAATTAAAATTAGTGAGGTATGAAACATTGGATTTAATACATAATTAAATGGTAATGTAATCTATAACGTTTTAGGTTTTACTTTCACATAACATTTTTTATTGTTAAGTAATTACAACTTCGACGATGTCATATATTTATTTCTAACAACTATTTGAGAAAATGCATAAAATATATTGATCAATTAGTACTACACTTCCATTTTAGGAATTTCCGCCATTCTCTTAAATAATATTTAAAATTCAACCTATATACCATTTATTATTTATTCAAATGTACTAGTAGCGAAATGTTAATTTTAAAATCTATTTACATTAATATTTACCTGTAATAATTTATAAAAAGATTAATTTTAAAATTATAGTTAAGAATACTAAATTTCATTTGTGCATAGATAACTAATAGGACTCATTTTTATAAACAAAAATGACAATTTAACTTTTTATTCAATATAAAAATAAATAAATTACGTAATAGAAATTATATACTTTGAAAAAAATTAATTTATAACTACCTTAATCATCACGTTTAATGATAAATTATATTCTTCAAAATTATTTATAAAATTATTTTTCTATAATATACCATACGCAACGCAAGAGTTACGTTAGTGTGTTTACGTATAAAAATTGCCTACTTCCATCAACATCACCAAGATCACTAAGAGTACTATGGAAAAGCAATCATTGAGGAGAAAGAAAAAAAACATAGAGGACAGCATTCCAAACTACTGCTTTAGTCTTCACCACAAGCCTTTGTAATGACTTATAAAAGTATGAAATATATTGAAATGCTGTTGCAATGTAAAAGAAGAAATGCTATTAATTGGTTGCAAATTTAATGTTCTAATAAGAAATGCCACGCATACTCCAGTATAATCGTGCAAACCAACAAACTACATTGTACACTGCAAAACCGAGCAAGTCTCCATTTCTACAAGGCTTAGTTTCTTGGAAGTTAAGAGGCCTTCAAAAAAACTTCTTTTTCTTTCCCTGCAATAGCAGAAACATGAAGTAAACTAAGGTAATCTCCATATCAAGAACTAATTTTTATTAGGGAGGATAAGAAAAAATGACAAACTTTAAAAAAATTAACAAGAATGTTAACGCTAAAATTTGAACGCTAACAACCTGGTGTATGAAGTAAGATCGTGAAAGCACCACCCGATAGCTCGGGAACAGATTATAAGCAGGTAGTAGTAGAAAACAGTAAGCAACAGCAATTTTATAGTGGTTCGGCTTAAGAGATAGCCTACGTCCACTTTGAATATCTTTATTGATGATTTGATTACAAGTCAATGCAGTTACACTTTGATTACAACACACTTTAAGTTTCAAGTGACTTATAACAAGTAGCTAAACTTCAACGTCGATCCAAATCTTTGAACACATGTTTGACATGTTTGATTTCTTCGTGAAGTTCCTTGAAGGTGTTGAAGTAGTTCAGAATGCAGCAGAGTAACGGCGCTTGAAATGAATGAGCCAAAAGGTCCTTTTCTAGTTGGAACTAGGGTCGTATTTATAGGCATTTTTCGGAGTTAGGTCGTAGGTCGTGACCGACTTAAGCTAGGTCGTAGGTCGTGACCGACCTAAGATACACTGTCCTCTCTTTCACAAGAACACGCATGCTGATTTACACAAGTTCTAGGTCGTGAGCGACCTTACTGGTAGCGGCATAGAAAAGGCGGTCTTCTAATGCAATGTCCTTAGGTCGTGAGCGACCTATCTTAGGTCGTGAGAGTTCTATAGGTCGCAGAATTCCATAGGTCGCAGCTTCCCTTAGGTCGCAGTGTTCTGTAGGTCGCAGCTTCCCTTAGGTCGCAGCGTTCTGTAGGTCGCAGCTTCCCTTAGGTCGCAGCGTTTCATAGGTCGCAGCTTCCTTTAGGTCGCAGCGTTCTGTAGGTCGCAGCTTCTCTTAGGTCGCAGCTACTTTTAGGTTACTTGATAAGTTAAGTCGCTAGGCCGCTCCATCTCTTAGGTCTCTAAGGACTAAAGGTACTAGGTCGCATAAAGACTTTAGATCGCTAGGTCGCATTATCCTTTTGGTCGCTAGGTCTAGTTAGGTCGTTGGTCTAGTTAGGTCGTTGGTCTAGTTAGGTCGTTGGTCTAGTTAGGTCGCTCCACATTTTCCAGTTTCCAACGAAGAGGAGTTAACATTTGCCCCTCGAAGTACGTGCCTAGGTCATAGGTTGTGTGCTTCGATTCTCTTAACTCGAGCTCTGATGAGTTGTTAGGTCGCGAGCGACCTATCGAGAAAATTAGGTCGTGTGTGTCGATTCACATCTCACTTCCCTGGGGTATAAATGACATAGGTCGTTCCTCCTTCACTTCATCTGCTCTTAACTTCCTATTCAGCCATTATCAAGCTCTCAAGTTTTCGAAGGCAAATTCAACCCATTTAGCTGTCAATTTATCTTCACCAACATAATACGTAAGTGAATTCAATCTCCATCCCACCATAATCACTGTTGAATTACGAATCCCCATTTTCTGGCCTTGACCCAATTCCTTGCATCGTGCCATATTTTGAATCGTCGCAATCGATTTTCGATCGCCGCTTGAGTAGGCACCAAAATGTATTGAATGTACGATGGATTGGAGATTCTTTGAATCGCTTTTCAAGTGATTCGGTGATGTGTGGAGATGATGGACTTCACGAAGAGGATGATGGATTTCTGTGTAGTTGATAGCGGGTTATCGGGTCTGGTGAAGCATTGCATGGAGAGGAAGTTAGTGACCTAGCGGATTTGAGCGACTTAAGATAATTCGCGGTCTAATGACCCTTGCGACCTAAGGAATAGTTTTGACCTACACTAGGTCGCTGAACGACCTAATATTCATGCGACCTAAGACTTTGCATGAGTTAAGAGTTACTCGAGCTAAGAACTGCACGACCTAACTTCCTTGCGACATAGGCTTTAGGTCGCGGCCGAGCTAACACTAGGACGAATTTGTAAAGCCTTATCCTTTACTTTGCACAGCGCGACCTAAGAAGGCTCCGACCTATGCTAGGTCGCTGGACGACCTAGGACTTGTGAAATCCTGAGACAACTTTGATTGAACTGTTTGAACTTTGAACTATATGGACTTGAATTTTGTCGTATTTCTTTGCAGAATATCTCTAATGCTAACAACCTGTTTAAACATAACATTTGCAGAAAAATGGGACGAATATACTGTCATTGACCGCCCACATCGAATGACAGATTAGTCGATAAAGAATAATCAACTTAAATGAACTGTGTGAGTGAAATGCTGTGAATCAACCGACTCAAATGAAGTGTTAAAGCAAAGCTAAAATTTTGTTTGAATTAACACTGCGCTTGAGTTTTAAATTAACAAGTCCTGAAATCTCACAATCGATCAGTTGTCAATTAGTTTAATTTCAGTTATTTCGCTTGTTATTTTTATTAGTTTCGCACAACACTTCACACTTTTAGGAAACGTGCACCTTCACACCTGAACATCCAGTTACTCATGTAGAATGACGTCTCAACAAGAAGAGATGATAGAACACGTCGAAGGGGCTTTCCCGGTTGCTATTCCACTAGAGAACCCTCCGGAAAGAACTCTTACCCTTCTGAAACAGCGGGTGCTTAACCAATTATGCATTCAATTTGGCATTGCCGAGGCAGAAGTTTTACTCCCTGGACCAAATGATTTCGCTGATAGACCACCTTCCGGTTTTGTTGCCATTAATCGCCAAATGTGCTTAAGTGGAGCAATTCCTCCCTTTAATGAATTTCTTCAACAAATCCTTCTTCGACTGACGATCTCTCCTTTCCAACTGCGTCCAATGGCTATGCCATCTTGATGGGATTGTGCGTTCTGTTCAGGAGAACTCTTGACCGTCTTCCGAGTTTTGAGGAAATCTGTTACCTGTGCACTTTTGCGAAGAACAAGGACCACCCTTCGATTGTACTTGTAAGAGGTGCGAGGAACCGTAAACTAATTTTGGATTTGCCGGAGAGTGCACATGGTTTTTTGAATCAATTCTTCTATATTCGTTGCCCCGCAGGATTTTACGCAGACTGGAGAATAGGAAGTGAGATCTTTTTTCCCTTCTTTCTTCAATTCATTCTAAGTTTTTCATGGTTCGTATTGCTAGATGCTGATTCCATTCCTTATTTTTACAGCACTTCCTCCTCCTTCTAGAGATTCCAGTCATAAACCAGTCTTTGAAAGGCTAAGCATTGTGGCTGCTGAAGAGAGGAGCGCAAAATTTCTATTGACAGATGAACTCCTTCATCGATTTGGGCTTTTACATTCTTCTCGTTCTACTCAACTTCATGAAGTTCCGACTGAGGTTCCCGATTCTCCGATGAAAATTCCTGATGCCCCGGTCCCTACTAAAGAGCACATGCAGGGAGGAACCTCTATAGAAACTTCACTGGTAAAGTGTTCAATTCCGAAAGATGTTGCGGGGCCGTCTGACAAGTCTGTACTTGCCCCAGTTATCGAAGAGGAAGGACCTCCATGATCTTCCGAAAAATCTACTAACGAAGGACTCAAGAAATCAAGTCCCAAAAAACATGATGGTGATGATGTTTTCGAGGGGTTGAGTGATTTAATTGTGACTTCTCAAGAACTTTTCAAAGATGATGTTTCCAAAACTATCTCTTCTGTAATCGAGGCGACATCTTCTCTACAACAAATGTCAACTCCTCCTACTCAAGTTATCACTACCTCTATTCCACAGAGTGGTTTGTAACTCGATGCGTGTAGTTTACACGTTACACGACACTTCGGATTTTTCATCACTTCTACGAACTTATCTTCTTGTACTTTAAAGATTTCTAAAGCTTATTATTTTTATTCCAGATTCTCCTATGGGGCGCAGCGGCTCGTACTATGATGATTTCCAGCGCTACGGGAGGCGTAGCCAGTATGATTATGGGCGTTACCTCCCTTCTTACAGAGAATCCGATGAAGAGAGGGCCATCAGGAAAGCAGCCGAGAGACGAGCATATGAAGAACGTCACCGAAGAGAACAAGAAAGACATGACCCTCCCCACAGAGATGATGATACCCAAAAAAGAAAGACCCACGATGAGAGAGGTAAAGGACACATGGAAGATTCTTCTAGCAAGCGGGCTAAACTTACTGAAGAAACAATGCCGACAGTTTCTCAAAACGTTCCTGCTCAATCTCCCGCCCCCGTTCGTTCCGACATTCAAACAATCATCAACCGGCCCGCATACCAAGTTGGGCAAGGTCCTCCCACTCTTCAAAGTCGATTCCCTCAGTGGTGCCTGAGAGGGGTTCGATTTGATCTCGACTTGGTTCCTCTCGACAAATCGGCTATGCTGCGAAATCTTGATTCTGTCAGGACCGATATTGAAAGAATGTCGAACTGGCAAAAACTTGTCGACGAGCTTCAGAGGGTTAACCGAGCCAATCTCGAGGCCATTCTCACAATGGAGAATGATAAGGCTGAGTGGCAGAAGACTCTCGAACAGCATGGCGCTGAAATGAGAAGTATTGCTTCCTATAATGAAAAGCTGGAAGCGGAAGTAGAAAAGCTTAAGGAAGAATTAGCTACTTCATCTACTTTCCATTCTCAAAAGGAGAGCATGCTTCAGCAACAAGTACGAGATGCGCATGCCAGTCAAAGGGCAGTCGAAGATAAGCTTACACATCAGGAGAAGGTCATAGAAGAATATCGCACTGAAACTTTACAGCTGCGAGAACAGGCCGACTCTCAAAGCTTGGAGATAGAGATGCTAAAAGCTCGACTTGCTATGGCCCAAAAGGAGCGTGACGAGGCTGTTGCTGGTAAACTCGCGGCCGAAGAGGCCCATCAAGAAACCAAAGCTGACATTAGCTCTACATTATTTGATTTCTATCTGCATAGCATTTTGGGGCGTGGCAGCCTTGCCTTTCTAGGCCCTAAATACGAAATTACATTAGCTGAAGTCTGGGAGGCAGCACTTGATATGCTAGGTGGTAAAGGTGCTGGCTACGCTGAGACAGCCCTTGAAGAGCATTATCTCGATGATGATGACCGCGCCGCTCTTGCCAAGGGAAAAGAGCAACTCGCCAAGGTACGGGCCGGAATGGCTGAAGGGGAACGTTCTGAGAAAGAAATACCACCTACCACTTCTGAACGTCCTTTAGTTTCTCCCGAAGTGGACATTACAGGCTCTAGTGCTCATTCGCTGCCTCCTATAAGAACCGGGGTAATCACCCCTACCGATGATGAGGCTTTGGAGGATATCGGGGCTCAGAATTATGAGATTGAGCTAACGAAGCAAACATCTTCAGGTAATTTTGATATTGGTCCGATTCAGGTGGATCGCTTGCTTACTCCTCAAAAGTTTGATGAGCTTCTCGATTACTTCTTGAATCTCGACGAACCCATATCTCCCTTCTTTCGGGGAGATACTAATATTTTTAATTTCTCTTCTTCAGCAGTTGAAACACCAAGTGCTGTGCAGACTTCACTTCCTCCGGTTATCCCTCCTCCGTCTCTTCAGGTGACTCCTCCTTCTGCTTCACAACTCGGGTCACAAGAGGAACAGATTGAGGCTCTTCACTGCTTGGATGACCCTATCGCTTCGCAAGAGCAGAAGGACGAGGGACTTGAAGGAGGCGAGATCTCTCCGGAGCGGACTCCCTCTGATGACGTAGTTTTATCCGCTCTTGTTACTCCAGGGAGTGAGTCTTCTTCGAAGAGAAGAAAGAAGCACGGAACATCGAAGAGGAGGGGGAAGAAAATCATCACTACTGAAGAGGAACCGGAAGTTGCACCGGTTGCACCTCCCTCTCTTTCTTCCCTTATGCCTATAGATAGACCTGAAAAACTAATCATTCGGCCAGGCAAAGGGTCCAAAGGTGGCAAGAAGAAGTGAAGAGTCGGACTTCGGGCTTTTTGACTCCTTTTTTGTGTAATGGTCGGATGTTGTGCAGGCACCGGCCCCTGCTTTTTTTTTTATTTTGAAACCTGTATCTGCAATTTAATAAAATGATCCTTTATTTGTACAGACTCTTGTTTGAATTTGAGAATGCATTTATTATTCATTTTTGCACAAGTTTATTTATATAATATTGCGGTGAGCTTGTGGTATGTTGTTTGAGCGTACTTTACCGATGTAGCTATACCATTTTGTATGCAACTATACCATGTTGCCCCCATACCATAAGTTTGCTGCAATATTTTATACTTTGAGGGAACTCACACTCTTATTTTCTGAAGAATAATTACTTCATTCTTGAAGAAATTTTTCGTAGAGTACAACTTCCTTCATATAAGTTTTTACGCTTTATCCTTCGAAGAAATCACTTTTTTCTTTTGCTTAAGTACGCATTTTGCCAAGTGAATTCTTCTATGTGGTAAAGCAGGCCTCTGAAGAGTACTTTAACTTTCTTTTTTTTTTTTTTTGAGGAAGGTTATTTTCTAGATAGGTAAATCACTCTTCCTTTGAAAGTTAAAGTATACCCTTGATGAGGATATATATATATATATTTTTTTTGAAATAGAAATTTGTACTTCTGAGGAGGGATTTTTCACGTTTCAACACTTGGAAGTTTTATTTCAATCTTGGTGAAACGTGTACCTCCAAAGAATTGTGCCTTCGAAGAAAGCCTTTTCACGTTTCAACACTTGGAAGTTTTATTTCAATCTCGGTGAAACGTGGGCTTCCGAAGAAGTCTTTCTTTTTGATTGTGTCCCCGGGAGGGGGTTGTACCTCTGAGGAGGGATTTTCCACGTTTCAAAACTTGGAAGTTTTATTTCAATCTCGGCGAAACGTGTACCTCCAAAGAGTTGTGCCTTTGAAAAAAGCCTTTTCACGTTTCAACACTTGGAAGTTTTATTTCAATCTCGGTGAAACGTGGGCTTCCGAAGAAGTCTTTCTTTTTGATTGTGTCCCCGGGAGGGGGTTGTACCTCTGAGGAGGGATTTTCCACGTTTCAACACTTGGAAGTTTTATTTCAATCTCGGCGAAACGTGTACCTCCAAAGAGTTGTGCCTTTGAAAAAAGCCTTTTCACGTTTCAACACTTGGAAGTTTTATTTCAATCTCGGTGAAACGTGGGCTTCCAGAAAGGTCTTTATTTTGTTTTGCATTTCAACTTTGGTGAAGTGAAATTCCGAAGAGCGGTCGTAACACTTCAACTCCTGGTGAAATGGGCATCCGAAGAGGGCTTTTATTTTGTTTACATTTCAACTCTGGTGAAGTGAAATTCCGAAGAGCGGTTGTTACACTTCAACTCCTGGTGAAATGTGCCTCAGAGAGGGTTTTCATCGCCTGGAAGTTACTCTCTCATGGTTGGAGGGTCATGACTCCTCCAATCTTTTTTGTTGAGTAGAGAACTTTCTTTTTTGTGGCGTATGACCCATTAGAGGTCTTTATTCTCCGAATAGTTGTGCCTCCGAAGAGGATTTGTGCTGCCGATGATGGCTTTGGTTGTTCCCTTGTCCACTTGCTTATGCCTTTTCAGTGATTTCGCTTTTTTTTACAAGTGACTTGTTTAATCCAAGGAAATGTACTTCATTGTCAGGCAAGTTCGTGAGAACGAGCATCAGCTTCTTAATTGGATGTTTGTTTGTTCAAACTATCTCAATTTATTAGCAAAGGCTCGTTTCTGTCGAAATCATAGGCCGTTCAATTGAAGTACTTCCTATCTAGGATTTGAATTTGGAGCTTTTGTGACTTGAAATTTGGCGAGAATCACTAGGTCTTATTATGTGCAAGTTTCACTTCCATTGTCTGCAAAAATTTGAATCGACATTTCAGCAATACATTCTATGTACTTTTTATATCGAAAATAAAGCAAACATGTAATAATAATAAGGAACACAAGATTTATAGTGGTACGGCCAGGAAACTGGGCCTACATCCACTTTATATTTTTTCATTATTTACTTGCATTAGTTTTACAATTGCTTTCAATTACAAGAATCATACATTCACAATTCTTTTTACAATATTTCAACAAAATTTTCAAGTAAAGTATGGACGCAAATGATTGCTGTTCCATGCCCTTGGAATTTGATCTCCTTCAACAGTAGTGAGTTTGAATGTGCCGTCAAGAAGCTTCTGACCTATGACATATGGTCCTTCCCAATTTGGCCCAAACACACCTGTCGCTGTCATAATTCTCTTCAGGACTAGGTCTCCAATCTCAAAGCTGCGTTGGCGAGCTTTGGAATTGAAATGTCTGGCTATCCTTTGCTGATGAGCTGCAATTCTGAGATTAGCCTCATCTCTTTTTTCATCAAGGAGATCTAGCGCTTCAAGCTGTAGCTTTTCGTTTTCTGTTTGATTGAAATGGATTCTTCTGTGTGAAGGAACCTCTATTTCTACCGGATTCATTGCCTCTGACCCGTATGCCAATGAAAACGGGGTGTGCCCAGTCGCAGTTTTGTGAGTGGTTCTGTATGCCCATAGTGCCAGTGGTAGCTTATCAACCCAACCACCTTTTGCTATTTCAAGTTGCTTCTTGATGGTTGACTTAATAATTTTGTTCACGGCTTCCACTTGCCCGTTTGCCTGCGGATGAGCCACTGCTGAAAAGCTTTTCCGGATTTTGAATTGCTTGCAAAAATCTTGGAATTCTTCACTTTCAAACTGAGTACCGTTGTGTGTAATTATTTTTTGAGGCACATCGTATCTGCAAATGATGTTTTTAGTCACAAAACTTATCATCTTCTTTGAGGTGATAGTAGCCAGTGGTTCAGCTTCTGCCCACTTAGTAAAATAATCTACAGCAACAATGGCATATTTAATTCCAGATTTGGCAGTTGGTAACGGTCCTACAAGGTCTATTCCCCATATTGCAAACGGCCATGGACTGACCATCTGTGTGAGTTCAGTGGAAGGAGCTCTAGGAATTTTGGCGAATCTTTGACATCTGTCACATTTTCGGGAATACTCTGCTGCATCTCGATTAATTTCTGGCCAAAAATATCCGTATCGGAGAATTTTCTTTGCTAATGTTTGGCCACCTGAATGATCACCACATTCTCCTCCGTGTACCTCCGCTAGGATTGCTTTGGACTCTTCCCTGGATGCACATCGAAGTAATGGCATTGAGAATCCCCGTCTGTACAATCGGCCATCCTGGATTATATATCGAGAGGCTTTTCTCAGTAGCTTTTGTCGTTCTTTTGAGTTCCATGGTAAAGATCCATTGAGCAGATATTCTGTTATCAGAGTCATCCATGATTCTTGCTCTTGAGACATGCTCATGATCCAATCAATATCCATCTTATCAATGCTAGGAGTCGGCAGGACCTCCACTGGAGTTAATCCCAGAAATTGGGCTTCGCCTGTGCTAGAATACTTTGCGAGAGAATCTGCTTTCATGTTTTCTTCTCGAGGAATGTGACTTATCATGTAATGATCGAAATCACCCAGGAGCTCCCAAGCCTTTGACAAGTAGGCGGGCAGATTCCCCCCCTTTGCTTGGAATTCCTTTTTGACTTGGCATACAATAAGCTGAGAATCGCTGAATATCTGTAACGCTCGGATGTTTAATTCCTTAGCAATCTTTAAGCCAGCGATAAGGGCTTCGTATTCTGCTTCATTGTTTGTTGAAGGAAATTCCAATCTTAGTGCATAGCATAATGATCGGCCTTCAGGGGTCTCAAGTACAACTCCAGCTCCAGAACAGTAGTCGTTTCTCGCACCATCGACATATAACTTCCATTGGATTGGGGAATCGTCGACTGTTTCCTCCTCACTGTTACCCTTATCTGTGAATTCTGCAATGAAATCTGCTAAAGCTTGTCCATTGATTGCTTTTCGGGGATGATAAGTGATGTCATACTGACCGAGTTCAATATTCCACTTTAGAAGACGACCCGAAGTCTCAGGGCGAAACAGGACTTGCTTCAAAGGTAGATCAGTGAGGACTCTGATAGGATGAGCTTGAAAATATTGCCTCAACTTCCTAGATGCAATTAGTAGGCAATAGGCGAGTTTTTCCAACTTAGAGTAATTCATCTCTGCCCCAGTGAGTCTTTTGCTGATATAATAAACTGGATGTTGAATCCTTTTGTCTTCTCGTATCAGCGCTGCACTTAAAGCATGAGATGATACTGCCAAGTATATAAGAAGATCCTCGCCATCGCCAGGCCTAGAAAGTATTGGAGGCGTTTCCATATGGCGAATCAATTCATCAGAGGCTTTTTGGCATTCGGGAGTCCAGTCGAAGTTTTTCTTTCCTTTCTTTAGGGCGTCAAAGAATGGGATGCATTTATCTGTGGCTTTGGAAATGAACCGACTCAAAGCGGCGACTTTTCCATTGAGACTTTGCAATTCTTTCTTTGTTCTCGGAGCTTTGA
Organism: Allium cepa; assembly: GCA_030765085.1. Classification (NCBI taxonomy): domain Eukaryota; kingdom Viridiplantae; phylum Streptophyta; class Magnoliopsida; order Asparagales; family Amaryllidaceae; genus Allium; species Allium cepa. The sequence continues at coordinate 862,597,482 of CM060943.1, read as the reverse complement.
CTTCTTTCAATGCAGTAATTTGAGCTGGACTGGCCTCAATGCCCCTAGCACTCACGATGAAACCTAAAAACTTGCCGGATTCCACTCTAAATGAACATTTTAAAGGATTGAGCTTCATTCTGTATTTTCGAAGGACTGCGAACATGTCTGCTAAGTGTTCTATGTGATCCACTGCTTTCTTAGAATTTACTAACATGTCATCGACGTAGACTTCCATAGTCTTGCCCAGTTGTGGTTTGAACATAGCATTAACGAGTCTTTGGTATGTTGCCCCTGCATTCTTCAACCCGAAGGGCATAACTCTGTAGCAGTAAAGACCAGTGTCGGTGATAAAGCTCGTATCCTCCTGATCCGGCTCATGCATCATGATCTGGTTATATCCGGAGTAAGCATCCATAAAAGATAACAATTCGTGTCCCGCTGTTCCGTCTACCAATTGGTCGATTCTGGGTAATGGGAAGCAGTCTTTGGGGCAGGCCTTGTTTAGATCTGAAAAATCGATGCATACTCTCCATTTTCCGTTGGCTTTCTTAACCAGCACTGGATTTGAAACCCAATTCGGATAGGTAGATTCCTTGATAAAATTATTCTCCATTAGTCGATCAACTTCTTCTTTTAATGCTGCCGACCTTTCTGGACCTTGAGTTCTCCTCTTTTGTTTCACAGGAGTAAATTTTGGATCAATATTTAGAGCATGCACTGCAACTTCTGGGGATATTCCGCACATATCGGCATGAGTCCAAGCAAAAACATCCAGATTTGCCTTTAAAAAAGATATTAAGATATTCTGAATTGACACATTAAGTTGTGAACCCACATTCAACACCTTGTTTGGGTCCTTTGGGTCAACAGGTATTGGTATTGTCGTTTCCACTGGTATCACTCTATTTTCCCCTGCATTGACTTTTGTAGGGTCCATCTCTTTCCTTGCTCCGCTGTGCTCGCCAGTGCAGGGTCCGCCCTGTAATTGCTACAAGGCTGGTTCTTTGATGCGGACTGGGGCTGCCGCATTCTTTCCCATTTCTCTTTTTCTGGTTTCTCGTAGCTCTGTCAGATAACACTCTCGCCCAGCATTTTGATCCCCTTTTATAACTCCTACTCCATTGTCTGTAGGGAATTTAATGGTGAGGCACCACGGGGCAAGAACAGCTTTGAACGCTGCCAGAGTTGGACGACCAAGGAAAGCATTATAAGCAGAAAATTCGTCGACAATCACAAAAGTTTGCTTACGGACCATTTTTCTCTCTCCTTCTCCAAGTTCCACAAACAAATCAATGGTTCCTACCGGCTGTTTTGGCTCCCCAGTGAAGCCAGCGATTTTATGCGATGAAGCTTGCACATCAGCCATAGGGATCTTCATTTGGTTGAATGTTTTCTTGAAGAGGATATTGCAGGATGCGCCACAATCAATGAGAACTCTTCTGACTATAGCTGGCCCGATACCAGCCGAGATGACTAAGGGATCCAAGGTAGGAGCTTCAATACCTGCAGAATCCCTAGCTTTGAATACAATATCATCATCAAGAGTTCTTTGTTGCTTCAAGGGCGTAGCACCTTCCAAAACGAATACATCTTCCTTGGTCGGTACATACTTTAAAGCTCGGGTATATCTTTCCATTTCACCCCAGCTTCTGCCTGCTGGGTGAGGTCCTCCTGTAATGACATTGATAATGGGCCTTCCAGATTCATGCCCTGCAGCCTTCTCAATCGTCCTAGGCTGATGAGTAGGAGCCTGTTGCCCCTGACTAGACGAAGCAGGATTGTTGCTATTCTTTTTCACAAATTGCTGCAGTTTGTTTTCCCTTAGCAACTCTTCAATCAGATTTTTCAACTGGCGGCATTCGTCGGTCTCGTGACCGGGTTGATTATGGAAGCGGCAGAACTTCCCACTCTGTATAGCCTTTTTCCCGGTCCTTAGAGGAGGGGGTTTAGGAAAGTCAACAGAATCTTTAATAGCAAGGTAGATACGCTCCGGCATATCTGATAAAGGAGTATATTCTGATGGCTTGAAGGATCGGGGCTTCTTCAGATTACTCTGCTTCTTCCCATTGTTATTTTCCCTTTTTTGCCATACAGATTCATTCTTGCGTGGAATAACAGTGTTATCTTCATATTTTTGCAACACTGCCTTTACCGGTACGGGACGGCTTTCTAAGCGTATGAATTCATCTGCTTTTTTATAGAACTTTTCAAGGGAATTTGGTTCCTTCATGTTTAGCCATTTCCCAAACTCGCTCGACCTGTCAATACCCTTCATCAGATAAGTCAATATCATTCGCAGTTCTGCATTGTCCACCTCAGCTAGCGCTATATTAAAGCGGTTTAAGAAAGATCTGATAGTCTCCCCTGGATTCTGCTCCAAACTTGACAGTGACATGATATCCTTGTCTTTTGAGGCGTATAGTCTGAACTGCTCCTTGAACTTCCGGGTTAAGTCAGAAAACTGATCGATAGATCGGACTGGAAGTTTGGTGAACCAAAGCAGAGCTACACCTTCGAGATACACAGGAAAATATCGGCACTTTATTTCATCAGAGGCTCTGGCACCTGTCATGTGCCAATCATACTTGTATAAGAATTCGTTCGGATCACTCGTCCCCCTGTAAGCTGGAATGGTTGGTGGGACAAACTTCCTTGGGAATTCAGCCTTTAAGATTCTCTCAGTAAAAGGAGTTTTACTTGGGGCGAAACCCCATTCTTTCTCGTCTTCAACCCTCTGCATACTCACTTTCATAATTTGTCGGACCATTCCAGAAAGATACTCCTCATCATGTCGAGTTCTAGATCCACCAACCTCTGGAAGTGTTTGTTCAAAGGGACTAGCAGCCCTTTCAGGAGCATTTCTTTCTTCAGCATCACGAATGTTGCCAGCAAAATTCCTTTCATTATCTGCCGGTTGGCGGTTTGCCCCAAGCAAATCGTTCAACCTATTCAGAATTAGGGCATTCTGAGCCTCGAATTGTGCGTTTTGGGCATTTATCTGTTGGTTCAGCCCTAAGATTGCAGCATCCAGTTCTGCCTTTGTAACTCCGACAGCTGGAGTGGCTTGATTCGATATAGGGGAAGCGGAGGTTCCCTCTTGAATATTCTCAGATCTGACAGATCTACTTTTCCTTCCAGGAGCCATAATCTCGGATAGACTTCTGGTTTTCAAGTAAATTCTCTCTACAAACCTCTGTGAAGCAATGATGACAACTCTCCTGAGTTCAGCCTCTCAATGAAAGCACCAAAAATGTTAACGCTAAAATTTGAACGCTAACACCCTGGTGTATGAAGTAAGATCGTGAAAGCACCACCCGATAGCTCGGGAACAGATTATAAGCAGATAGTAGTAGAAAACAGTAAACAACAGCAATTTTATAGTGGTTCGGCTTAAGAGATAGCCTACGTCCACTTTGAATATCTTTATTGATGATTTGATTACAAGTCAATGCAGTTACACTTTGATTACAACACACTTTGAGTTTCAAGTGACTTATAACAAGTAGCCTAAACTTCAACGTCGATCCAAATCTTTGAACACATGTTTGACATGTTTGATTTCTCCGTGAAGTTCCTTGAAGGTGTTGAAGTAGTTCAGAATGCAGCAGAGTAACGGCGCTTGAAATGAATGAGCCAAAAGGTCCTTTTCTAGTTGGAACTAGGGTCGTATTTATAGGCATTTTTCGGAGTTAGGTCGTAGGTCGTGACCGACCTAAGCTAGGTCGTAGGTCGTGACCGACCTAAGATACACTGTCCTCTCTTTCACAAGAACACGCATGCTGATTTACACAAGTTCTAGGTCGTGAGCGACCTTACTGGTAGCGGCATAGAAAAGGCGGTCTTCTAATGCAATGTCCTTAGGTCGTGAGCGACCTATCTTAGGTCGTGAGAGTTCTATAGGTCGCAGAATTCCATAGGTCGCAGCTTCCTTTAGGTCGCAGAGTTCTGTAGGTCGCAGCTTCCCTTAGGTCGCAGCGTTCTGTAGGTCGCAGCTTCCCTTAGGTCGCAGCGTTCCATAGGTCGCAGCTTCCTTTAGGTCGCAGCGTTCTGTAGGTCGCAGCTTCTCTTAGGTCGCAGCTAATTTTAGGTTACTTGATAAGTTAAGTCGCTAGGCCGCTCCATCTCTTAGGTCGCTAAGGACTAAAGGTACTAGGTCGCATAAAGACTTTAGATCGCTAGGTCGCATTATCCTTTAGGTCGCTAGGTCTAGTTAGGTCATTGGTCTAGTTAGGTCGTTGGTCTAGTTAGGTCGTTGGTCTAGTTAGGTCGCTCCACATTTTCCAGTTTCCAACGAAGAGGAGTTAACAAAGAACATCAAGTTTTATTTGTATGTTGAAAGACAAAATGCTAGTCATAGCTAGCATTATATTCAATTTTTATGTTTTATAAAATGCTAGTTATAATTAACATTAGATTCAGGATGCTAGTTATAATTATCATTGTCCTTCAATGCTCAAAAAAACTTGCCGTCTTCAGCCAAAATGTTTCTTAAAGTTTGTCATTGTGCCTATTTTCTGCTTCTTTGTACATACCCGCACTTCGACTTCTTGTTCACCATCAAAATATTCCAGTAGTTCATCTTGCCTCATCATTGCCTCAATTAAAGCCTACATTTGTAAAGAAGAGTACAAGCATTAATTATCACAGTCAAATCTAGTTTTGATGTAACAGCTAAGTAGAAACATTACATTTTTTGTTGAAATAAGCTCAGCTTCTAAAGCATCTATGCGCCTAACAGAAGCAATCAGCATTTCTTCCTTCTCACGAGGCATTTCACATGGCTTTGATTGAAGAACTTTAATATTTTCTTCAAGCTCTTCCTACTTTTTGAGTACAGATGAAAGTATGTCGGCTTCTGCAAGTTCATCTTGTGTTCTCGAATCTACAGAGATGCTAATGTTTTGATTGATAGTTTGATTTTCACATTGATGCCTCTTGGTCATGAAATTGGCTAGTGACTGAAATACAGCAAAGACAGCGATAAAGAAGGTCATGAGCAAAGTGAGAGGTCATGAAAGAACCATTTTGAAGCTAACATCTACGTCTGATAAAAGAAATACAGCAAAGAGAGCGATCAAGAAGTTCATCAGCAAAGTTAGAATTCGTGAAAGAACCGCTGTGAAACTAACATCTGCATCCGACGAAAGATTATATCCTGTTGAAGGGAAAATAATGTTATATATTTGGACCACAACACAAGAGTATATACATGCATAACAGATACACACATATATGGAGATACGCTCCATTTGTCAAAACGGTGTTTTACTGAATGGAGAGTATGTAATTATATTTAAATAGCATAGATAACAGAAAGGACAAATTTTTCGTTCCAATCCTCTGGAAAAAACTTATTTCAAGTTTAGGGCTCATTTAAAATTCATTATGAAAATAGGCTTGTTATTCACGATTCGCGTTTTCTAACAAAAATTCGATATGTTCGTGCACAAATTCAAACAAAGCAAAGTTAGGATACGCACGTACAAAATAGGCATATTTTCGAAATAAGTTTCGAACGAGGCCTATGTTCATAAGTTAGTTTCGAAGGCCTAAAATTAAAATTCGTCCTAACAGAAAATCAGCTGATAAATTATTAAGCAGCAATTCAAAATGTGATTCAGGGCCGAAATATGATTATGGAACCTACATGACATAATTAATAAGTAAAAATATAATTTTCCTCTAAAAATGATAAGACAAGCAGGCTGAAGGTGCTTGCCAAAAATATTTTTATGGGTGAACCTACATGTAGCAAACAATGAACATATCTATAACAAACATATATGCATGTGCAAGCATGTATTATCAAATATATCAATTAACTTGAATAAGAAAAAATATGACTGCAAATCGTTCAAAATTATCGTTCTAATCATAATGTGATCAATGTGTTGATCTACCGAGAGTAAGATGTGTATTGTGTTCTTTAGAACACCTTTGAAAGAAGAGCACTTTGGAATAGGAGGATCATTTTTGCGCTCAACATTCACAATATTATTGACCAAAGTATTGCTTTCCACCAAATCAGAAAAGCCAACTCTAGCATTTTCAACAAGCTTTAAGAAAGTCAGAAAAGTTCAGGCAATGAATATAAATTACGAGACTTTTGTCATTTGGCTACGTAAAAAAAATAAAATGAAAAAATTGGAAAACTTCCAGGTTCAAATTTATTGCAAAAAACTTCCATTGCAGAAAACGGTGCTTTATACTTTCCGCAAGCATTCCAAGTCCAACTAGCCTAAGCCAAAGTTCTTGGGATAAAATCCCAAATACATGTGGTTATTATTTATTAATAATATTCATTAACAAAATTCCTACAAGGGATTTCCATATCTTATTAAAAATTCATTAACAAAACTGCTTTTTTAGCAAAACAATTCCCAAAATTGCATATAAATATCTCCTTCTTTTTTGTTGGCAATCAAACTCCTATTCAAGTCAGCTTTCTTTGACAAAAAAATAGCCTCATAAAACCAACATATATATGAATAAATAACAAATCTCTTATAGGAAAGGGCGTAGACAAACAAATACAAATAGCATACCTCTTCACGAACGGGGTCCAAAAGAAAATGTGAAGCTTCTGAACTAGAATCACCTGTAGACGAATCACTGCCCTTCATCTGATTCATATGTTATGTTGGTTAAACTTTTAGAATCTGTGAAAACAACTATATGACCATGATAGAATATACATCTCTTACAGGGAACTTAGGTTTAGAATAAGCAATTATTGTTTTATCACCATTAGACAGAGCTACTGTCTGCCTTCCATATTGTGCTTCACCATTAAGAACCATCTGAACAGCCATGGAAAGTTTATGTTAAGCGCGAAATGCACAAGGCAAAAAATAATGGCGAAACAATGAATGAGAGTAAAAAAAACCTTCAATATTTCGGGGTTATCCCAAGGACCCTTTTCAGACTTGAGACAGCCTCCCTGATCAGCACATGTGCATGAACCACCAAGAAACTCACATAACTCATTGAACCTCCAAATTAAACACAACTCAATCAACAAAGCTAGGAGTGTATATTTGGCAATCAAAAGCAGAAGTCAAAACATAACATTAAAAGTCATTTATTTTCTTGTATCAAAATTAGCTCTTGAAAAGTAAAAAAAATAAGATAAAAAATAAATAAACATAAAAATAAAATAAAATAAAATAAAAAGAAAAAAACTGAAAGTTATCGAAACAAGCCTAAAAATTCATAATAGTAAATACACATATAGATATATGTGTATATGTATGTGCACGTGCACACACACATGGACATCTGTGTGTGCACATGCATATGTTTACCTTGAATCGATTATTTCCAACAGTTTATTATGATACTTGTTCCCAACAACCTGGAGCAAAGTTGAAAATGGTTTAGTTGTTAAAATGTGTTGCAGATTCAGCTAAAAATAAAAGTTGAAATGAATAAGTGCTGTACTTGTATTTTAGAGCTGGTTTTCGGATCAATAAACAATTTGATAGAATGTCAAAGTAATTTAAAACTTGTGCCAGCATTGATGATAAACATTCTGTTAGTTGGCTAGTGTACTAAAACAGATAGCACGCTACAATAAACTCGTCGCACAAGTTTATTAATTAGAATTCCACTACGCTGGAATTCTGTATTAGATAAGTGTAACAATAAGTTACGTTGTAAATAAATTACAACAACAACTTTATACTATTGTAAGAAATAGTACAACTTATAAACGGGAAAGATTACAGTGAATCTAACTAGTATATAAAGGAAATTCGTCTGAGGCTTGTCGTAACAATTTCCTTAAGAATTTTATTTCAAAACTCTCTTAAGATACAACAGACGTAATCTGCACGAGATTGTAATGAGTATGTCAACTCTGTGATATATATGGAATATTGAGCAGTAGAGCAAAGAAGCAGAAGAAATTAGATTGGAATCGGATGAGAATGTGATCAGTATTCTCTCCTATTTATAATTTCGTCCGCATCCCTTCAAACAGTCGCGTCCGCTTGACGGGTCGCACCCGTTGCCTTTTGGTCGCTATTGTTCGTTAACAGGTCGCACCCGCCCGTCCAACGGTACTGTTTCGTACCTGCTCGTACTGTTTCGCCCGCGCCTCTTCAGTCGGGTCGCACCCGCTTGCGCTCGCGTCCGCTTCAATTGGCTCGCACCTATTTGCTTCTAACGGGTCGCACCCGTTACTGTTCGCGTTCGTTTATGAACAGTCGCATCTCCTCAGGCAAAAACCCCGCGTCCATCTTCACCCGCTCTTCAAATTCCAGGCTCAACCCAGTTTCAGTCGAATCTCAAAACCGTTAAACAATGGCCTAGTAAAACGAATGGTCATTTTAGACCCGTACCCGTACCCGACCCGGTTCGGTCGGACGGACGACGGCGGCGCGCGCGCGTGTGTGTTGGAGATGCATGATCTCCCTCCTCACAACGAAGCATACATTTGGGAGCCCCAGACCCCCAACCTCCACTTGAGAAGGCTATTAATATACTTAGATTTCTTAGTATTTTAGGCGACGTGGGACTTTATGTATTTTTCATTCACTTTTTCTTTAGGAATTTCAACAATCCTCCACATGAATGATAATATACATATCCCCCACACAAAGCAAAATATCACAGAGTACATATGGAATAATGCTTTATCGTGGATAAGTAGATATTTTACTTTTGAACTTTCCCTAGTTGAAACTTATCGGATCTACTTGGCTAATCAGCGAATTATTTCATCTTGAACCGTCGGCCTTTATTGTATATCCAGACAATAAGCTTTACGAAGCATTGATTCCCTTCTCATCCAATCTCTTTGTTGTATTCGTTTTGGTCCTGAACAATTTTTGGTTCTGCGAGTGTTTTTAGAGAATAAAAGCCTTTTAATATTCTCATAGAGCCGACCCAGCTCACACTAACATAGGTGATCGCAACCATTAAGAGTATCATACATATACCCCACTTGTTATTTCCAAGATATGGTCATCATTAAAAAACATAGTTTTAACCTTTATATACTTCTGTAGGCATGCATTTATGTTATGCACCATAGGAATGGAGTTGGACTATGTCCATGCAAATGCATTACGTCTTGAGTTATTCAGAACTGGTTTGCCTATTGATCCTAGTCTATGGGATCTCCAGTCGCTGGGATAGGTTTCCGTATAAGATAACTCTTTGTGGTTTAGACTTTTAAACCCATTCCCCTCGATGCGCAGTCAATTTTCTCTCTTGATAAACCTTTAGTAAATGGATCCGCTAGGTTATCATTTGTTCTCACATAGTCTATTGAAATTGTTCCATTTGAGAGTAACTGTCTAACTGTGTTATGGCGTCGACGAATATGTCATGACTTTCCATTATACACAAAGTTGTACGCTCTACTTAGCGCAGCTTGGTTATCACAGTGTATACATATGGCCGATACAGATTTAGGCCAAAATGGAATATCTTCTAAAAAGTGATGAAGCCATTCTGCTTCTTCGCCTGCTTTATCTAATGCAATGAACTCTGATTCCATAGTGGATCGAGCTATGCATGTTTGTTTAGTAGATTTCCATGACACTGCTGCCCCTGTTAGGGTAAAAACATAACCACTCGTTGATTTTGATTCCTCTGAATCTGCAATCTAGTTTGCATCACTATATCCTTCTAATACGGCAGGATATTATTTTCCATAATGTAAGGAATAGTTGGTGGTATTTTTTAAATATCCAAGCACTCTCATTATTGCTTTCCAGTGTTCCTTTCGTGGATTGCTTGTATACCTGCTCAAGCGACTTACTGCATAAGCTATATCTGATCTTGTGCGATTCATCAGATACATTAAGCATCCTATTATACGAGAGTATTCCAGTTGCATTACACTCTCATCAGTGTTTTTATGTAGTACTTCCAATGGATTAAAAGGAGTCCTCACTCCTTTAATTCCATACTCTTAAAATTTTTCAATCACTTTGTCTACATAGTGTGACTGAAATAGTTCAATTTCATTAGGTGTTCTTATTATTTTGATTCCCAAAATAACGTCCGCAACTCCTAAGTCTTTCATATCGAAATTGTTGATCAACATCTACTTTATAGTCTCTATTACTTCAGTATTAGGACCAAAGATTAGCATATCGTCTACATATAGACAAATCATCACATATGATTGTCCAACCTGTTTGTAATAAGCATATTTATCACATTCATTTATACGAAAACCATTTTTCATCATGACACTATCAAATTTTTCATGCCATTGTTTTGGAGCTTGTTTTAGTCCGTATAGTGATTTCACTAACCGACATACTTTGTTTTCATTTCCTTTGGAAATAAAACCCTCAGGTTGCTCCATGTAAATCTCCTCATCGAGATCTCCATTTAAGAATGCTGTTTTGACATTTATCTGATGAACTTCCAGATTATATATGGAAGCAATTGCTATTAACATTCTTATAGAGGTTATTCGTGTAACCGGTGAATATGTATCAAAGAAGTCTACTCCTTTTTGACGATATCCTTTGGCTACCAATCTGGCTTTATATTTATCTATAGAGCCGTCTGATTTCAATTTCTTCTTGAAAATCCATTTGCAGCCAATTGGTTTTATTCCTGTGGAATATCAACAATTTCCCAAGTTTTATTACTTAGAGTTGAATCAATCTCACTTTGGATTGCTTCTTTCCAAAATGAGGACTCAGAAGATGACATTGCTTCCTTGTACGTTTGAGGTTCATGCTCTAATACATATGTAAAATAGTCCGAACCAAATGTTTTGGAAGTTCTTGACCTTACGCTTCTTCTTGGTTCAGCATCCTCAATTTCATGATGAGTTTCATCTTTATGTGAATCGTTTGATTCTTCCCTTGTCCTTTTTGGGACATTATTTCCTTCATTCCTTTTGTGCGGAAACACATCTTCAAAGAATGAGGCATCTCTTGATTCCACGATTGTATTTACATGAATATCAGTTATATCAGACTTGAATACCAAAAATCTGTAGGCACTACTATTTTGGGCTGGCCCAAGATAATAATAATCTTTTGTTCTTGGTTCAAGTTTGACTCTCTTGGGAGGCGGAACTGGAACTTTTGCCAAGCACCCTACACTTTGAGGTATTTAAAGCTTGGTTTGTGTCCTTTCCATATCTCATATGGAATTGTTCCCGTTTTATTGTGAGAAACTTTGTTTAATATGTGATTAAACATATTTAAGGCTTCCCCCTCCCCAAGTTCGTCGGTAGACCAGAAGTTAAAAGCAGGGCAGTAATCATGTCTTTTAACGTTCTGTTCTTCCTCTCGGCTACACCATTTTGTTGTGGTGAATATGGAGGTGTTGTTTGATGAATTATACCATTTTCGGCACAGAACTGTTCAAATGGTGATTCATATTCTCCACCTCGATCAGATCTTAGTATCTTGATCTCTTTATTTAACTGATTTTCTACCTCAGCCTTGTATTTTATAAACACTGTTATTGCTTCATCTTTACTATTTAAAAGATATACATAGCAATATCGCGTATAATCTTCAATAAAAGTAATGAAATACTTTTTCTCACCTCTTGTAGGTAATGATTTAAAATCACATAAACTTGTGTGAACCAAACCTTGTGGTTCGGTGCTTCTATCAATCGATTGAAATGGTTTTTTAACCATTTTTGATTCTACACATGTCTCACATTTGTAGTTCTTATCTACTTGGAAATTTGGAATCAAACCCAAGTTTGATAATTTCTTCATTTTTCGGAAGTTTATGTGTCTTAATCTATCGTGCCATAGTAAAATTTCGTGCTCAAGCAAGTAAGAAACTTAAATTTTATTAATAGCACAATCATAATACATATATTTATTGCCGATAACGGCTATGTTTGCCTTAAATAGGCCATCACATAAATAACCCCTTCCGATATACATTCTAGCTTTGAACAGAACCATCTTGTCTGATTCGAACACAATTTTGAATCCTTTCTTTGATAGCACTGAGCCGGAGATCAGATTCTTGCGTATGTTTGAAACGTGAAGCACGTCATTCAATTTGACAGTTTTTCCAGAAGTGAACTTGAGGATAACTGTGCCACTGCCTTCGATCATGGAAACTGCAGAGTTACCCATGTAGAGTCTTTCTTTCTGATCGAATTTCTGGTATGTTGAAAACATGGATTTTTCAGAGCAAACATGACGAGTAGCTCCTGTGTCAACCCACCATTGGTTAGGGTTCCGAACCAAATTACATTGAGAAATAACTGCTAAAAAGGTGGACTTATCCATTTTTATGTTGTCAACTACTGCCATCTCTATTTTAGTATAAAATAGTAAAATTCTTAAGATGTTAGTTGGCTAGTGTACTAAAATAGATAGCACGCTACAATTAACTCGTCGCACAAGTTTATTAATTAGAATTCCACTACGCTGGAATTCTGTATTAGATAAGTGTAACAATAAGTTACGTTGTAAATAAATTACAACAACAACTTTATACTATTGTAAGAAATAGTACAACTTATAAACGGGAAAGATTACAGTGAATCTAACCAGTATATAAAGGAAATTCGTCTGAGGCTTGTCGTAAAAATTTTATTAAGAATTTTATTTCAAAACTCTACCAAGATACAACAGACGTAATCTGCACGAGATTGTAATGAGTATGTCAACTCTGTGTCATATATGGAATATTGAGCAGTAGAGCAAAGAAGCAGAAGAAATTAGATTGGAATCGGATGAGAATGTGATCAGTATTCTCTCCTATTTATAAGTTCGTCCGCATCCCTTCAAACAGTCACATCCTCTTGACGGGTCGCACCCGTTGCCTTTTGGTCGCTGTTGTTCGTTAACGGGTCGCACCCGCCCGTCCAACAGTACTGTTTCGTACATGCTCGTACTGTTTCGCCCGCGCCTCTTTGGTCGGGTCGCACCCGCTTGCGCCCGCGTCCGCTTTAATTGGCTCGCACCTGTTTGCTTCTAACGGGTCGCACCCGTTACTGTTCATGCCCGTTTATGAACAGTCGCATCTCCTCAGGCAAAAACCCCGCGTCCGTCTTCACCCGCTCTTCAAATTTCAGGCCCAGCCCAGTTTCAGACGAAGCCCAAAACCGTTAAACAGTGGCCTAGTAAAAAGAATGGTCATTTTAGACCCGTACCCGAGCCCGACCCGGTTCGGTTCGGTCGGACGGACGGCGGCGGCGCGCGTGCGTGTATGGTGGAGATGCATGATCTCCCTCCTCACAACGAAGCATACATTTGGGAGTCCCAGGCCCCCAACCTCCACTTGAGAAAGCTATTAATATACTTAGATTTCTTAGTATTTTAGGCGATGTGGGACTTTATGTATTTTTCATCCACTTGTTCTTTAGGAATTCCAACAATCCCCCACATGAATGATAATATACATATCCCCCACACAAAGCGAAATATCACAGAGTACATATGGAATAATGCTTTATCGTGGGTAAGTAGATATTTCACTTTGAACTTTCCCTAGTTAAAACTTATCGGATCTACTTGGCTAATCGGTGAATTATTTCATCTTGAACCGTCGGCCTTTATTGTATATCCAGACAATAAGCTTTACGAAGCATTGATTCCCTTCTCATCCAATCTCTTGGTTGTGTTCATTTTGGACCTGAACAATTTTTGGTTCTGCGAGTGTTTTTAGAGAATAAAAGCCTTTTAATATTCTCATAGAGCCGACCCAGCTCACACTAACATAGGTGATCGTAACCATAAGAGTATCCTACATATACCCCACTTGTTATTTCCAAGATATGGTCATCATTAATAAACATAGTTTTAACCTTTATATACTTCTGTAGGCATGCATTTATGTTGTGCACCATAGGAATGGAGTTGGACTATGTCCATGCAAATGCATTACGTCTTGAGTTATTCAGAACTGGTTTGCCTATTGATCCTAGTCCGTGGGATCTCATGTCGCTAGGATAGGTTTCCGTATAAGATAACTCTTTGTGGTTTAGGCTTTTAAACCCATTCCCCTCGATGCGCAGTCAATTTTCTATCTTGATAAACCATTAGTAAATGGATCCGCTAGGTTATCATTTGTTCTCACATAGTATATTGAAATTGTTCCATTTGAGAGTAACTGCCTAACTGTGTTATGGCATCGACGAATATGTCGTGACTTTCCATTATACACAAAGTTGTGCGCTTTACTTAGCGCAGATTGGTTATCACAGTGTATACATATGGCCGGTACAGGTTTAGGCCAAAATGGAATATCTTCTGAAAAGTGACGAAGCCATTCTGCTTCTTCGCCTGCTTTATCTAATGCAATGACTCTGATTCCATAGTGGATCGAGCTATGCATGTTTGTTTAGTAGATTTCCATGACACTGCTGTCCCTGCTAGGGTAAAAACATAACCACTCGTTGATTTTGATTCCTCTGAATCTGCAATCCAGTTTGCATCACTATATCCTTCTAAGACAGCAGGATATTTTCCATAATGTAAGGAATAGTTAGTGGTATTTTTTAAATATCCAAGCACTCTCATTAGTGCTTTCCAGTGTTCCTTCCCTGGATTTCTTGTATACCTGCTCAAGCGACTTACTGCATAAGCTATATTTGGTCTTGTGCAATTCATCAGATACATTAAGCATCCTATTATACAAGAGTATTCCAGTTGCATTACACTCTCATTAGTGTTTTTATGCAGTACTTCCGATGGATTAAAAAGTGTCCTCACTCCTTTAATTCCATACTCTTGGAATTTTTCAATCACTTTGCCTACATAGTGTGATTGAGATAGTTCAATTCCATTAGGTGTTCTTATTATTTTGATTCCCAAAATAACGTCCGCAACTCCTAAGTCTTTCATATCGAAATTGTTGATCAACATCTTCTTTATAGCCTCTATTACTTCAGTATTAGGACCAAAGATTAGCATATCGTCTACATATAGACAAATCATCACATATGATTGTCCAACCTGTTTGTAATAAGCACATTTATCACATTCATTTATACGAAAACCATTCTTCATCATGACACTATCAAATTTTTCATGCCATTGTTTTGGAGATTTTTTTAGTCCGTATAGTGATTTCACTAACCGACATACTGTTTTCATTTCCTTTGAAAATAAAACCCTCAAGTTGCTCCATGTAAAACTCCTCATCGAGATCTCCATTTAAGAATGCTGTTTTGACATCCGTCTGATGAATTTTCAGATTATATATTGAAGCAATTTCTATTAATATTCTTATAGAGGTTATTCGTGTAACCGGTGAATAGGTATTAAAGAAGTCTACTCCTTCTTTTTAACGATATCCTTTGGCTACCAATCTGGCTTTATATTTATCTATAGAGCCGTCTGATTTTAATTTCTTCTTGAAAATCCATTTGCAGCCAATTGATTTTATTCCTGGTGGAATATCAACAATTTCCCAAGTTTTATTACTTAGAATTGAATCAATCTCACTTTGGATTGCTTCTTTCCAACATGAGGACTCAGAAGATGACATTGCTTCCTTGTACGTTTGAGGTTCGTGCTCTAATACATATGTAAAAATGTCCGAACCAAATGTTTTGGAAGTTCTAGCCCTTACGCTTCTTCTTGGTTCAGCATCCTCAATTTCATGATGAGTTTCATGTTTATGCGAATCGTTTGATTCTTCCCTTGTCCTTTTTGGGACATTATTTCCTTCATTCCTTTTGTGCGGAAACACATCTTCAAAGAATGAGACATCTCTTGATTCCATGATTGTATTTACATGAATATCAGTTATATCAGACTTGAATACTGAAAATTTGTAGGCATTACTATTTTGGGCTGGCCCAAGATAATAACAATCTACTGTTTTTGGTTCAAGTTTGACTCTCTTGGGAGGCGGAACTGGAACTTTTGCCAAGCACCCCCACACTTTGAGGCATTTAAAGCTTGGTTTGTGTCCTTTCCATATCTCATATGGAATTGTTCCCTTTTTATTGTGAGGAACTTTGTTTAATATGTGATTAGACATATTTAAGGCTTCCCCCCACAAGTTCGTCGGTGGGCCAGAAGTTAAAAGTATGGCAGTAATCATGTCTTTTAACGTTCTGTTCTTCCTCTCGGCTACACCATTTTGTTGTGGTGAATATGGAGCTGTTGTTTGATGAATTATACCATTTTTGGCACAGAACTGTTCAAATGGTGATTCATATTCTCCACCTCGATCAGATCTTAGTATCTTGATCTTTTTATTTAACTGATTTTCTACCTCAGCCTTGTATTTTATAAACCCTTTTATTGCTTCATCTTTACTATTTAAAAGATATACATAGCAATATCGCGTATAATCGTCAATAAAAGTAATGAAATACTTTTTCCCACCTCTTATAGGTAATGATTTAAAATCACATAAATCTGTGTGAACCAAACCTAGTGGTTCGGTGCTTCTATCAACAGATTGAAATGGTTTTTTAACCATTTTTGCTTCTACACATGTCTCACATTTGTAGTTCTTATCTACTTGGAAATTTGGAATCAATCCCAAGTTTGATAATTTCTTCATTTTTCGAAAGTTTATTTGTCCTAATCTATCGTGCCATAGTAAAATTTCGTGCTTTAGCAAGTAAGAAACTTCAATTTTATTAATAGCACAATTAGAATACATAGATTTATTGCCGATAACGGCTATGTTTGCCTTAAATAGGCCATCACATAAATAACCCCTTCCGATATACATTCCAGCTTTGAACAGAACCATCTTGTCTGATTCGAACATAATTTTGGATCCTTTCTTTGATAGCACTGAGCCGGAGATCAGATTCTTGCGTACGTCTGGAACGTGAAGCACGTCATTCAATTTGATAGTTTTTCCAGAAGTGAACTTGAGGATAACTGTGCCACTGCCTTCGATCATGGAAACTGCAGAATTACCCATGTAGTGTCTTTCTTTCTGATCGAATTTCTGGTATGTTGAAAACATGGATTTTTTAGAGCAAACATGACGAGTAGCTCCTGTGTCAACCCACCATTGGTTAGGGTTCTGAACCAAATTGCATTCAGAAATAACCGCTGAAAAGGTGGACTTATCCATTTTCATGTTGTTACTATTGCCATCTCTGTTTTAGTATAAAACAGTAAAATTCTTAAGATGTTAGTTGGCTAGTGTACTAAAACAGATAGCACGCTACAATAAACTCGTCGCACAAGTTTATTAATTAGAATTCCACTACACTGGAATTCTGTATTAGATAATTGTAACAATAAGTTACATTGTAAATAAATTACAACAACAACTTTATACTATTGTAAGAAATAGTACAACTTATAAACGGAAAAGATTACAGTGAATCTAACCAGTATATAAAGGAAATTCGTCTGAGGCTTGTCGTAACAATTTCCTTAAGAATTTTATTCCAAAACTCTCCCAAGATACAACAGACGTAATCTGCACGAGATTGTAATGAGTATGTCAACTCTGTGACATATATGGAATATTGAGCAGTAGAGCAAAGAAGCAGAAGAAATTAGATTGGAATCGGATGAGAATGTGATCAATATTCTCTCCTATTTATAATTTCGTCCGCATCCCTTCAAACAGTCGCGTCCGCTTGACGGGTCGCACCCGTTGCCTTTTGATCGCTACTGTTCGTTAACGGGTCGCACCCGCCCATCCAACGGTACTGTTTCATACCTGCTCATACTATTTTACCCGCGCCTCTTCAGTTGGGTCGCACCCGCTTGTGCCCGCGTCCGCTTCAATTGGCTCGCACCTGTTTGCTTCTAACAGGTCACACCCGTTACTGTTCGCGTCAGCCTACGAACAGTCGCATCTCCTCAGGCAAAAACCCCGCGTCCATCTTCACCCGCTCTTCAAATTCTAGGCCCAGCCTCAGACGAAGCCCAAAACCGTTAAACATTGGCCTAGTAAAAAGAATAGTCATTTTAGACCCGTACCCGAGCCCGACCCGGTTTAGTTCGGTCGGACGGACGGCGGCAGCGCGCGCGCGTGTGTGGTGGAGATGCATGATCTCCCTCCTCACAGCGAAGCATACATTTGGGAGCCCCAGGCCCCCAACCTCCACTTGAGAAAGCTATTAATATACTTAGATTTCTTAGTATTTTAGGCGATGTAGGACTTTATGTATTTTCCATTCACTTGTTCTTTAGGAATTCCAACACATCCTGTGTAAAGTCTGCAAATAATTGCTTAATAACGGAACTAAACAATAATTTAATAATAAATGCGGCTAAACAAATCTAATACCTCGGGATAATTATCCCCATCGATTTTGTGTAACCTCAGAATTAATTCTCTTGCTGTCAGTTTAAAATTTTTCATTCCCTATCAAAATCATGTCATCAATAGAGGTCTATTATTCACTTCAATATCATGATGAATAGAAAGTAAAGCAAAATAAAGTTACCATGCCTTGAACATCTAGAATAGATGTACTTGAGTCAATATGCTTCTTTGCAGCAATCGAGCAAGCTGGGAATCTTATCAATAAGCTTTTTTCAAATTCTTTCACATGTTATCTTAAACAACGCTCAATGGTTGTCACTTTCATAAGCTCTTCAAGAATGATTTTCCCTAACCTCTCAATGTAAACAGGTCTACCTTCTTTATCTACCCCATGGTAACCATAAGGATAATACTGTTGAACTTCTTCTAGTTCATCGTATTCAAAATCCTAATGAAGAACAATGTTGTATTAAATGCAATGCATCCCATAAAGTTGTCACATAAAGTACAATTGCAGTAGAAACTTTGGCAGATGCAAGGTCTAAAAGATTTTGCAAAGTGAGAGCATCGAAAGATGTTTTTACAAAAGCTATTCATTTAGTTATATTACCACAAGGGGAAAGCCATTTTCCGATGGCTGGACAGCGTCGGCGACCGTCGAAAGCCATCGGTAGCAAGCGGAAAATGCCGTCGGAAATTGCGGCGTCGGAGAGCAGTGTTTCCGACGGCTTCCAACGAACCTCGCCGTTCATATTTTCGACGGCTTTCGACGTATTCTGACGGTTTCCGACGGCTTTCGATTAATGTCAGAAGCTGTCTTAATCGGAAGCCGACGGAATCCGCTGGTAAAAATGACCCAAAAGTCGTCGAGCGACGTCGGGAGCCACCGGAAATATAATACCTGCAGGCCGTCGGGAGCTGTCGGGAGCCATCGAAAGTATGCTGAAACTTTTTTTTATTTCTGCAGCAATGCAGCCTTCCATCCACGTTTCCCATACACACACTATTTCACCAATACTGCAGAATCCAATATACAATATTCCAATCAAAAATCAAAAAACAAACTATACACAAACAACTAAACAAAGAAAATATAAAAGTAAGTCAATACAAATCATCATCACCCAAACTAGTGTATAATACATAATAATATCCACAACACCAAATGTTCTATCAATACATACATTCACAACATCCCCAACATTCACATAATTTTAACTGTAACATAACATAGTACAAAAAATCAACAAGTATATCTACCATCTACCAAATCGTACAAAATAGAAAAAAACTCATCGACCAAATCAATCAATCAATCTCTTCCAGAAGCTAAGCCAGCAGAGGAAGTGAAGCGGTTAGCATTCTGCTGCATGTACTCGACGATACACTGGTCTACAAGCTGTGTCATCTCTATTGCCTGCCGACGGTTCGGCTCTGCCGGCTACGCCACTCTATCCCGCAAATCTTCGATCTCTGCTAGATCGATCTGAGCTCTAGTATGCCTACCCCATCTCTGACTGTTGGCATGTAATAAATATTTAATTTAGCTGTGTGATCTCTGTAAGTGTACGTGCAGGTATGTGAATGATTAGCAGTGTGAAAATGTTATTTAATTTAGTTTATGATGTTTATGTAAGTGTATGTGTATGTTGATAACATTTTAGATTGTGGTAACACCAAATAACTATAGTGACAAGATTGTTGATTTTTATTTTGAATTAATAACACTTTCGAACATTTTAGCTTAAGTAAATTAACTATAGGGAAGGATGAGAGACATAAATTTCAAATTACTCCTTGATTGCCAATATATTATTTACTTACCACTTGATTTCCAAATTCGTATCGTCTCCCCTGCTCTGATGGATCCATAACTGACTCAAACATAGCATCCTCCTCATCCGTCGTCAGCTGGTCTCGACCCGTATCAGCAAGGAGTTTCTAGCGCTGTTTAATAAACTTTTCCTGCATTAATACATTATTATCATCAGATCTTATTTCATTATATTTTAACAAGTAGAACAATTATTACTAATGCTGCATAAAATGAATTATGCTTACATGGCTCTTGCTGCACTTATCGTCGTGTCATATATACGAAACTGTCCCGTCCCGATTTACATGCTCGACAGCATGCGTACGATGAACACATCCATATAGCCTACGGGACCATGCGCCTCAGCTTCCTGAAATTGAATTTTACATACAATTATTGTACATTTAAAATTATATAGCACAAACTATTTAAAAATGCATTCAGTAAATTTACTAACTCCTACTGATACTGCTGAAATGACTTCGACCCTCCGTGATGAGTGACGGGATTTTATTTCTATTTGCAGAGTTTCTTTCCGACTCTGCATGTACATTCAAAAGTCGATACATTATTTATCGATCATGTATTTTTTGATATTTATTATCAGTCAAATAATTTAAAAAAATTAGTATACTTGCCTTCACTGTGTCAGTATTCCACTATTCCAACCATGCTTGTCATACGCTCTCCCCTATCCAACGTGGTCTCTTACCGATTTCTTTATTTCGGATATCGAGTCCCTATACTTTTTGCGCATCTTCTTTTCCATGAGGTAAAGAAAATGCCCGTGTTTCATTCACGCAATATGGACTTGCTAGACGACCGGCAGTACTCCATCCTGAAAGCATTGCATAGGAAGGAAAATCACTTATAGTCCACAACAAAGAAGCAAACATACGAAAATATTTCTTCTTGGACACATCGTATGTTTCTACTCCTTCGTTCCACGGTATTTTTAACTCCTCAATCGACGGTTGTAATACATTGATTCCTTGTGTCGGATCGTTGGGGCCAGGAACAACAATAGCAAGAAACATATATTGCGTTTTCATACACATCCATGGAGGTAAATTATACGGTGTGACGATAATGGGCCAGGATGAATATTTAGAACCAAATTAAGAAAATGACGAAAAATCATCCGTACATAATCCTAATCTAACATTTCGACTCTCGCTGCAAAATTTGGATATGTTTTATCGAAATGCTTCCATGTTTCTCTATCGGCCGGATGTGTCAATGTACCCACTTCCTCCGTTCTCACACTACGTCAACTCACATTATATGCAGTCACAAAAGATGCATATAATCTTTGAAGCCTTGAAGTGATCGGTAAGTAATGCATACGCTTGTAAGGAACTTCCTTCCCTTCTTTTTTCTAGGTTTGTATCTCTCCTGATTACAAATTATATAATTTCCGTGTCTTCTTTCCATAACAACATGTAGCCTTTTAAACATGTATCTATTTTCTGATAAGTAAAGCAAAAGACGACAAAAGTTTTCTAACTTCATAGTGGTTTTCACACATTAGTTTATCGGACGGCATATGTCTTTTTGCAGCTTGTGCAACAACCATAAACCGAGCTTCAGTGATGTTGTATTTTGACTTCATCGCAATGTATTCTGCGATTACTGACAGCTGAGTGCCGCTTTTACAACCATCTCAAATAGGTTTCTTAGCAGCATTTAGTAAACCATAAAAAAAATTTGCTACAATATTTGGTTCTTCAACATTTCCATCATTGTCGTCAACTTCAACCATAGGAAACATTGATCGTGTTACATCTTCGACCATATTTTCTATATGGATCGTCGTAACTACTTCGTTAACGACACTTTCAGACTCTACACAAGTATTAGCTATAACTTCTCCATACCGATCCTAAACATAATATTTGGGTACGAAACCGTTTTGGCACAAATGAACTTTCACAATATCTTGTAACAAATACTTCAAATGTCTACACCTACTGCATGACAATGAATTTCTGGATCGTTTCCGTTATTACTTAAAGCAAATTCAAGAAATACGTTTATACCATTATAAAAATCTTCATCTATTGAGCCTCTCAATCTTT
Organism: Allium cepa; assembly: GCA_030765085.1. Lineage (NCBI taxonomy): Eukaryota > Viridiplantae > Streptophyta > Magnoliopsida > Asparagales > Amaryllidaceae > Allium > Allium cepa. Next base: position 862,575,451 of record CM060943.1, on the reverse strand, counting down.
TTCTTTGGTACATCCATCTCCTTCGATCAACAAAATAATCAATCATTTTTCCTATTTGAGAAAACGAGTCATAAGTTCAAAATTTAATATTTATTTTCAAGAGTACTAATTTGAAAAAGATTATTTTCATGGTCGTATAATATTTGAATTTAAAGCACTATTTCACAAATTAAAAAATATTTTCAACTACGACAAATTTTATTTTTTAACGTATCGATACAAAATTTTGCAAAAAAATATATTTCTTTCTTCTAATGGCCAGACATCCTACTTCCCATTACAAACATAGTAAGCATTCACATTTCGTATATTACTTCGTCTCAAACGATTCAACAAAATTTCAGCAGCATTTTCCTTTTGTTTCCTGCATTGTACACAAATGCGTGTATGTAGGAAACAAAAAAGAAAAGTTAGGCCGAAATTTTATGAACCGTTTGAGATGAAGTAGTATACAAAATGTAAATGCTTACTGTGTTCATAACTTGTCCAATACAGAGACAAATGCAACAAATATTGTATCAGATGAACATAAATGGTCGCTCTTTTTAAAAAAACGACTATTTGTATAACGATCATGTACAACGCTCGTCAGATGGGGCCAAAACTCTCTAAGGGACGTTAAATATGCGTATTTTACGAAAAAATATAGTTTTATTAATTGTTCACAGTTACAAAAATATATTTTAATTTAACACATTTATTCGACGTATTACATCAACTTCAGGCTGGTGTAACATTTTTGTCATTTTTATATACATACAATTATAATTTAGACTCATGCATTTTTTATTGCATTAGTCAATACGTGCACAAGATAATACTCCTAACTCGTTCATTCATTTTATCTTATTCCAACTAACACAATACAATGATAGCAGCGCTACACACATATACAACCGTAGAATCAACGCATACATAACGATTTACATATACATGAGCAACCACAAATTATACATGTTTTTCACAATTTCACGATAAAAGATGAAATAGGTATACCATAGAATGATAGAAACTATTATCACAGTATTGGAAACAATTTCAATCACCATTTAGCCCTAATTTATCATCTTATGTAAATCTATAAATAGGGTAAAAATTGAATTTTTTGCAAAAATAAGAGATTAGACCTAAGCTAGAAAGCAAGAGAGGTTGAATTCATAGCCGGGGAGGATGCAAAAACACGGATTTAGTGATTGGAGGCTTGAGGAGTGAATTTGGGATTTTAAAAATTAAAATTAGGTTATGCTGAAATGAGAAAGAAAGGCTCGCTGGAGCCTGTAGTTCGTGATTTTCTGACGGCTTTCGACGGTAGCCGACGGCCCGTCGGAAATAAGCCGTCGGGAGCCGTCGCCTTACCCTCTCGCTTTTTAAGCATTTTCTAGCACTGTACGTCATAATGCTGACAATACGTAGGCATAAGTATCTTATAAGCCAGATGACTATAAAACAACCTACCCACATGACTTCTCGCACCAAAATTTGTTTTTTTTTTCAAGTGTTGGGATGAAATTTATCGTCATATGGGAACATTTCATACCAACACTTGAAAAAAAAAATTTCAAAAACAGTTTCCCATTTCTTTTCCAATATTATGACTTTGTTAGAGAGAGTGCTTCCTATTTCTATTCGTATTTTAGCTTTTGAACCCGTTTTTCTTTGGACATCAAGGTATGTGTAATCTTAATTGATTCATGCATGGAAGAATCAACATGACAAAATAAAAAAATAGAAATATTAATCTTACCTCAAGGATAGTGTCAGCACCAAATTAATTCTCCACTGAAGCATTTCTGCCCACAAGTGTTTTGCTTTCTCAATAACAAATTTCCTTGCTTTCAAAATCTATGTTTTAAACATATCAAGACACCGATATGAAAAATTGTTTCATTGCATTACAAAACTAAAAACGTTGAAACAATAAGGACCCATTTGGTTTTATTTTGAGTTTTGTATTTTGTCTTTTCAAAATTCATTACAAAATATGAAAAGAGCGGATGAAATATTTACAATTTTAAGTCATTATGAGAAAACATGTAACGATCCATAAATTTTAATGGTTCTAATAACGTAATTAACTGAATTTTTGTGAAATTTTAAATAATAAAATTTTGAAATATAAATTTAGTATTTGAAATACGTATTTATAAACATATCAAATAGTAAATTTTCAATTAATAATATGAAGGTTTATTTTATGGTGTAACTTTATTTCAATTCCAATTAATTAGAATTTGTTGGTAACAAAATATTTTTCAAACCTGAATATTTTTATATAATAAATTTGTAAATTATCTTCTGAGTGAGGCGTCATATTTCGTTTTTCCTAATTTTGGATGTTATTGCCCCATTTATCTTATTTCTGGCAAATTAGCAGCATTTTTCGTACTGATTATCGGCTTTTGATAAAATGATCGTGCCACTTATTTCTGTGTACCATTCTGTTTGTCGCGTCTGTTGAATATTTTTGAAGAAAGAGGGAGAGAATATAAGAAAGATGAGTTTTTATTTTATTTTATTGTAGAAAACTTTTCTTTATTGATGATTTATTTTTTTGTTTGATTGACTACAAAATGAGGGAAGAGCTTCTTTATTTATACGACTCAATAGAACATTCTAGATATAGAATACCCAAGAAACATGACTCATTTGACAACTCTAGAAATGACTCTTTAGGCAACTCTAGAAACATAACTATTGTATAATTCTTATTTCTAGCAACTAATATAAAATTCCAGAGCTCTCGCCAAATTCTATAAAATACAAGAAGACACTAGAAACTTTAATAACAAGAAACTTCTAGAAATTAACAAATCAAGTTTAATATTTCAACAACCCCTTTTAAACTTGATTTGTGACTCCAAGCAGATTTCCCAACCAGACAAAATCTTCATGCTTAAGAGGCTTGGTGAAGATATCACCTACTTGATCATGTGTCTTTATATATTCTAGTTGCACATCCTTTTTGATGTATCTTCCAACTATTTTGAGCTGTTAAAGGGATTATTAGTCTAACAGTTTCTAATTGAGCGACTGGAGTGAATACATCATCATAGTCAATGCCAGCTCTTTGACTATAGCCTTTTGCCACTAATCTCGCTTTGTATCTTTTAACTTCCCCTTTGGCAATTTTCTTTGCTTTGTATACCCACTTCACACCAATCGCCTTGTCTCCTTTTGAAAGTGAAGCCAACTCCCATGTGTCATTCTTCGTGATGGCCTTGATTTCTTCGTCCATAGCATTTTTTCAATTCTTCTTTTGCAAAGCTTCTTGGAAGTTCATAGGCTCATAATCCGCAAATAAACAGAAGAGAGTAAGATTGTCTTGATTTTCTGTTACCTCATAAATTTCTTGAAGGATTTTAAAGTATGGAGCCCTTTCGCTTGAGCTCTCATCTTCTTGACAGCTTGTGGTAGGAGAAACTAGTGGGGAAGTAGGCTCCTCCCTTAATTGCTCGATCCTTGGTATGGTATTTCATCTTCTTTAAAGTATGGAAAGAAGTTGTAATTTTCATTATGTGATCTCCAATCTCATTCTCCTTCTTCATCAAATACCACATCTCGATTAATTATTATCCTCCTCATATCAGGATTGTAGGGCTTATATCCTTTACAGTTGGTGTCATAGCCAATGAAATATACTTCTCACTTTTGTCATCCAATTTGCTTTGCTTCTCGTCTGGTACATGTACATTAGCTATGCTACCAAAGACTCTTAGATGGAAAATAACAGGTTTTATTCCACTCCATGCTTCTTATGATATCTTTCCCCACACACTTCTTGTTGGAGATCGGTTTGATAGATAAACCGCACATGCCACAGCTTCCGTCCAAATTCCTTTGGCAACCTCTTACTTTTGAGCATGTCTCTTGCCATTTCAAGAATTGTCCTATTCTTCCTTTCTGCTACTCCATTTTGCTGGGGGTCTAGGCACTGTCAGTTGTCGTCTGATTCCATTATTTTCACTATACTTTTGGAATTCTTTTGATGTGAACTCTCGTCCACGATCGGATCTCATGACTTTAATCATAAGGTCATTTTCCTTCTCAACATGGGCCTTAAACTTCTTGAATTTTTCAAAAACCTCTGATTTTTGTTTTAAAAAATACACCCATGTTTTTCTTCAAAAATCATCAGTGAAAAGAAGAAAATATTTACTCTTACCAAGTGAACTTGGCTTGATTGGACCACACACATCCGTAGGTATGAGTTCCAACGGCCTTTTAGCACTTGAGTATGACTCCTTTAGAAAGCCCATTTTAAATTGCTTTCTGTTAACCCTCAAATTCCTACGACTCAAAAACTGCGCGACTCAATAAGAAAACGACTCAAGGTGGACAGACAACTCAGTGAGCTATCAACATAACGAGTTAACAGATGCACGACTCAACGAGTCAAGAGGATGGACGACTTAAGGGATTGACGACTTACCAACTTAAGGAAGCTCGACCTAACGGCCTAAGAAAATAGACCAACTCAATACCATAAAGAAGTTGCCGACTCAGAGTACTTTACGACCTAAGGCATCCACGACTTAGGGTTTCTACGACTCAAGGGAAACAACAACTCAACGGACCAAGAGGTCAACGACTTAAAGCCTCCGCGACTTAAGATATGTCATGTCTCAGGGGAGGTGCACGAGTTAAAGAGACTGCGAGTTAAAAGCTTACAAGTTAAGGAATCAACGACCTAACAGAGTTAAGACCTAAGCGACTTAGGGAATGCCACGACTTAAGAAAGTCCACGACTTAAAGACGTTACGACCTATGACTTAGAGAACAAGTTCAATACCATGCCGTAATAAGATGACTTGTAGACGACTTACGACCTAGTTTAAGTCGTACATGACCTAAAACCGCAGAGCCAAGATTTTAGTACTGCCTCACTTTAAACCGTGACCTCTTAACTCGCGAATGAGTTAGGACTTGTATCCAAATGAACAAAGAAAAGCTCAAAACCACTTCACTTACTCCACCGCCTGCTGACTCTTGAACCTTGAGTCGAATGCGACTTACGACTCTCCATGAGTCGTGCATGACTCATGACTTGAGTGAAAAACTGCCGCCCAGAATCACACCTATAAATACGCGACCACCTCCAACATTCAAGGGACTTTTTGGCTCATTCTTTCCAAGCACCGATACTCTGCTACATTCCAAACCAACTCAACACTCAAAGCTTTCAAGACACGTAGAACGCTATCAACAACTTCAAGAAGAAATCTCATGCATCCGACACGGATTTGAAGACTTTCATTTACATTGAAGTTTAAGCTACTCGTTCAAAGTGTTTAGTAGTTCAAAGAATATTGTACTTGAGAAGAATTGTATCAACTTGTAACGAAATCATCAATAAAGATATTCAGAGTGGACGTAGGCAAACTATTGAGCCGAACCACTATAAAATCGTTGTTATTTACTGCTTTTTTCTGTGGTTTTCTGCTTATACTCTGTTCCCGAATCATCGGGTGGTGCTTTCACAACTACACTTTACACACCGGGGTGTTAGCGTTCAAATTTCAGCGTTAACATTTTTGGTGCTTTCACTGAGAACTGAACTCAGGCAAATTATCATCATTGCTCCACGAAAGTTTGTTGAAGTAATCTCTCTGAAGACTAGAAGTTTATCTGAAATCATGGCTCCGAAGAGAAGGAGTAGATCGGTTAGATCTGCAAATGTTCAAGAGGGAACCTCCACTTCCCCAGTACCTAATCAAGCCACTCCACCTGTTGGGGTCACAAAAGCGGAGTTGGATGCTGTAATCTTAGGGCTGAACCAGTAGATAAATGCCCAAAGTGCACAATTGGAGGCTCAGAATGCTCAAAATGCTCTAATTTTGAATAAGTTGAACGATTTGCTTGGGGTAAACCGTCAACCAACGGGTAATGAAAGGAACTTTGCTGGCAACATTCATGACACTGAAGAAAGAAACATTCCTGAGAGGGCTGCCAGCCCCTTTGAGCGGACACTTCCTGAAGTTGGTGGATCTAAAGCTCGAAATGATGAGGGCTATCTTTCTGAAATGGTTCGACAAATCATGAAAGAAAGCATGCAAAGGAATGAAGACGAGAAGGAATGGGGTTTCGCTCTAAGTAAAACCCCGTTTACCGAAAGGATCTTAAAGGCTGAGTTCCCAAGGAAGTTCGTCCCTCCAACTATCCCAGCTTATAAGGGAACAAGTGATCCGAACGAATTCTTGTATAAGTATGATTGGCACATGACAGGTGCCAGAGCTTCTGATGAAATAAAGTGCCGATATTTTCCTGTATATTTGGAAGGTGTAGCTCTGCTTTGGTTCACCAAGCTACCAATTCGGTCTATAGATCAGTTTTCTGACCTAACCCGGAAATTCAAGGAGAAGTTCAGACTATATGCTTCAAAAGCCAAAGATATCATGTCGTTGTCAAGTTTAGAACAGAATCCAGGGGAAACTATCAGATCTTTCTTGAATCGCTTTAATATAGCGCTGGCCGAGGTAGACAATGCAGAACCACGGATGATCTTGACCTATCTGATGAGGGCCATCGACAAGTCGAGCGAATTTGGAAAATGGCTTAATATGAAGGAACCAAATTCCCTTGAAAAATTCTACAAGAAAGCAGATGAGTTCATACGCCTGGAAAGCCGTCCTGTACCAGTAAAGGCAGTATTGGATAAAGCTGAAGATAACATTGCTGCTCCACGCAAGAATGAATCTGTAGGACAAAAAAGGGAAAATAACGATGGGAAGAAACAGAAAAATCTGAAGAAGCCTCGTTCCTTCAAGTCATCGGAATATACTCCTTTATCAGATACGCCGGAGCATATTTATCTTGCCACTAAAGATTCTGTTGATTATCCTAAACCTCCCATTCTGAGAACCGGGAAAAAAGCTGTACAAAGCGGGAAGTTTTGCCGCTTCCATAATCAACCCGGTCATGATACCGATGAATGCCGCCAATTGAAAATTTTGATTGAAGAGTTGATAAGGGAGAACAAGCTGCAGCAATTTGTGGAAAAGAATAGCAGCAATCTTGCTTCGTCTAGTCAGGGGCAACGAGCTCCTGTTCATCAACCCAGGACAAGTGAGAAGGCTGCAGGGCACGAATCCGGAAGGCCTGTTATCAATGTCATTACGGGAGGACCTCACCCAGCAGGCAAGAGCTGGGGTGAGATGGAAAGGTACACCCGGGCTTTGAAATATGTACCATCCGAAGAAGATGTCTTTGTTTTGGAAGATGCTAAGCCCCTGAAACAACAAAGAACTTTCAATGACGATATTGTGTTCAGAGCCAGGGATTCCACAGGTGTTGAAGCTCCTACCTTGGATCCCTTAGTCATCTCTGCTGGTATTGGGCCAGCTATTGTCAGAAGAGTTCTCATTGATTGTGGCGCATCCTGCAATATCCTCTTCAAGAAAACATTCGACCAAATGAAGACCCTATGGCTGATGTGCAAGCCTCGTCGCAGAAAATCGCTGGCTTCACTGGGGAGCCAAAACAACCGATAGGAACCGTTGATTTGCTTGTAGAACTTGGAGAGGGAAAAAGAAAAGTAGTCCGCAAGCAAACTTTTGTGATTGTCGACGAATTTTCTGCTTATAATGCTTTCCTTGGCCGTCCAAATCTCACAGCGTTCAAAGCTATTCTGGCCCCATGGTGCCTCACCATTAAATTCCCCACAGACAATGGAGTGGGAGTTATAAAAGGGGATCAAAATGCTGGGCGGGAGTGTTATCTGACAGAGCTGCAAGAAACAAGGAAAAGAGAAATGGGAAAGGATGCGGCAACCCCAGTCCGCATCAAAGAACCAGCCTTGTAGCAATTACAGGGCGGACCCTGCACTGGCGAGCACAGCGGAGCACGAAAAGAGATGGATCCTAGAAAAGCCAGTGCAGGGGAGAATAGAGTGGTACCAGTGGAAACGACAGTACCGGTACCTGTTGACCCGAAGGACCCAAATAAGGTATTGAATGTGGGTTCGCAACTTCATGTGTCGATTCAGAGTACCTTAATATCTTTTTTAAAAAGCAAATTTGGATGTTTTTGCTTGGACTCATGCCGATATGTGCGGAATATCCCTAGAAGTAGCAGTACACGCTCTGAATATTGATCCAAAATTTACACCTGTGAAACAGAAAAGGAGAACTCAAGGTCCAGAAAGGTCAGCAGCATTAAAAGAAGAAGTTGATCAGCTCATGGAGAATAACTTTATCAAAGAATCTACCTATCCGAATTGGGTTTCAAATCCAGTGCTGGTTAAGAAAGCCAACGGAAAATGGAGAGTGTGCATCGATTTTTCAGATCTAAACAAGGCCTGCCCCAAAGACTGCTTCCCGTTACCCAGGATCGATCAACTGGTAGACGGAATAGCGGGACATGAATTGTTATCTTTTATGGATGCTTACTCCGGATATAACCAGATCATGATGCATGAGCCGGATCAGGAGGACATGAGCTTTATCACCGATGTTGGTCTTTACTACTACAGAGTTATGCCCTTCGGGCTGAAGAATGCGGGGGCAACCTACCAAAGACTTGTTAATTCTATATTCAAACCACAATTGGGCAAGACTATGGAAGTCTACGTCGACGACATGTTAGTAAAATCTAAGAAAGCAGTGGATCATATAGAACACTTAGCAGACATGTTCGCAGTCCTCCGAAAATACGGAATGAAGCTTAACCCTTTAAAATGTTCATTTTGCATGGAGTCCGGAAAGTTCTTAGGTTTCATCGTGAGCGCTAGGGGAATTGAGGCTAGTCCAGCTCAAATTACCGCCTTAAAAGAAGTCAAAGCTCCTAGAACGAAGAAGGAATTGCAAAGTCTCAACGGAAAAGTCGCCGCCTTGAGTCGGTTCATTTCCAAAGCCACTGATAAATGCATCCCATTCTTTGACGCCCTAAGGAAAGGAAAGAAAACTTTGATTGGACTCCCGAATGCCAAAAAGCCTTTGATGAATTGATACGCCATATGGAAACGCCTCCAATACTTTCTAGGCCTGGCGATGGTGAGGATCTTCTTATATACTTGGCAGTATCATCTCATGCTTTAAGTGCAGCGCTGATACGAGAAGACAAGAGGATTCAACATCCAGTTTACTATATCAGCAAAAGACTCACTGGGGCAGAGATGAATTACTCCAAGTTGGAAAAACTCGCCTATTGCCTACTGATTGCATCAAGGAAGTTGAGGCAATATTTCCAAGCTCATCCTATCAGAGTCCTCACTGATCAACCTCTAAAGCAAGTCCTGTTTCGCCCTGAGACTTCGGGTCGTCTTCTAAAGTGGAACATTGAACTCAGTCAATATGACATCACTTATCATCCCCGAAAAGCAATCAACGGACAAGCTTTAGCGGATTTCATCGCAGAATTCACAGATAAGGGTAACAGTGAGGAGGAAACGATCGATGATTTCCCAACCCAGTGGAAGTTATATGTTAATGGCGCGAGAAATGACTACTGTTCTGGAGCCGGAGTTGTACTTGAGACCCCTGAAGGTCGGTCATTATGCTATGCACTGAGATTGGAATTCCCTTCAACGAACAACGAAGCAGAATACGAAGCTCTTATCGCTGGCTTGAGAATTGCTAAGGAACTAAACATCCGAGCATTACAGATGTTCAGCGATTCTCAGCTTATTGTATGCCAAGTCAAGAAGGAATTCCAAGCGAAAGGGGGAAATCTGCCTGCCTACTTGTTAAAGGCTTGGGAACTCCTGTGTGACTTCGATCATTACACGATAAGTCATATTCCTCGAGAAGAAAACACGAAAGCAGATTCTCTCGCAAAGTACTCTAGCACAGGCGAAGCTCAATTTCTGGGGTTGACTCCAGTAGAAGTCCTGTCGGCTCCAAGCATTGATGAGATGGATATTGATTGGATCATGAGCGTGTCTCAAGAGCAAGAATCATGGATGACTCCAATAACAGAATACCTGCTCAATGGCTCTTTACCGGAAAATTCAAAAGAACGACAGAAGCTACTGAGAAAAGCCTCTCGCTATATAGTCCAGGATGGCCAATTATACAGACGGGGATTCTCAATGCCGTTACTTCGATGTGTATCCAGGGAAGAGTCCAAAACAATCCTAGCTGAGGTGCATGAGGGAGAATGTGGTGATCATTTAGGTGGTCAAACTTTAGCAAAGAAGATTCTCCGATACGGATATTTTTGGCCAGAAATTAATCGAGATGCAGCAGACTGTTCCCGAAAATGTGACAGATGCCAAAGATTCGCAAAAATTCCTAGAGCACCTTCCACTGAACTCACACAGATGGTCAGCCCATGGCCGTTTGCAATATGGGGGATAGACCTTGTAGGACCATTACCAACTGCCAAATCTGGAATCAAATATGCCATTGTTGTAGTAGATTATTTTACTAAATGGGCAGAAGCTGAACCACTGGCTACCATCACCTCTAAAAAGATGGTAAGTTTTGTGACTAAAAGTATCATTTGCAGGTATGGTGTGCCTCAAAAGATAATCACAGACAATGGTACTCAATTCGAAAGTGAAGAATTCCAAGATTTTTGCAAACGATTCAAAATCCGAAAAAGCTTCTCAGCAGTAGCTCATCCGCAGGCAAATGGGCAGGTAGAAGCAGTAAATAAAATTATCAAGTCAACCATCAAGAAGCAACTTGAAAGAGAAAAAGGTGGTTGGGTCGATAAGCTACCGCTAGCACTATGGGCATAAAGAACTACCCACAAAACTGCGACTGGGCATACTTCGTTTTCATTGGCATACGGGTCAGAGGCAATGATTCCGGTAGAAACAGAGGTCCCTTCACATAGAAGAATCCATTTCAATCAAGCGGAGAATGAAAAACTACAGCTTGAGGCACTAGATCTCCTTGATGAAAGAAGAGAAGAGGCTGAGCTCAGAATCGCAGCTCATCAGCAAAGGATAGCCAGACATTTCAATTCCAAAGTTCGCCAACGCAGCTTTGAGATTGGAGATCTAGTCCTAAAGAGAATTATGACGCCGACAGGTGTGTTTGGGCCAAATTGGGAAGGACCATATGTCATAGGTCAGAAGCTTCTTGACGGCACATTCAAACTCACTACTGTCGAAGGAGATCAAATTCCAAGGGCTTGGAACAACAATCACTTGCGCCCATACTTTGCTTGATAGCTTTGTTGAAATATTGTAAAAAGAATTATGAATGTACGATTCCTGTAATTGAAAGCGATTGTAAAACCGATGCAAGTGAATAATAAAAGACTATAAAGTGGATGTAGGCCCAAATTCTTGGCCGAACCACTATAAAATCATTGTTATTTACTTCTTTTTTCTGTGGTTTTCTGCTTATACTCTGTTCCCGAATCATCGGGTGGTGCTTTCACAGCTACACTTTACACACCAGGGTGTTAGCGTTCAAATTTCAGCGTTAACACTTTCCAAGTAAGCATCCTTCGCACATTTGATTTGGATGGCTTATGCATGGTAATCCTCTTACCATTTCCTTCTTGGATAACAACTCTAGTCCTTCAAAGTTAAGATGTCCAAAACGAAGATGCCAAAACCAAGCAGTATCTTTATAGCACACCTTAAGGCATTGTGCAACATCACTTTGAATGTTGGGCATAAACATTCTATTTCTTGACATTGGTATCTTTGCAATGAATCTACTTGCACCATCTCTTATAGAAAGATTATTATCTTTTAAGCGAATATAATAACCTTCTCTAAGAGTTGTCCTAAGCTCAAAATGTTGCTCTTCATGTTTAGCACATAGTAAACATTGGAAATGAATTGGTGCTCTCCATTCTTCAATCGGATAAGAACCTTTCCTTTACCTTTCACTACTATCTTTGATTCGTCTACAAATGCCACATTGCCCTTCACTGATTCATCAAGCTCCACAAACATATTTTTTTTCTTCCGTACATATGGTTGCTTGCACCACTATCTAGGTACCATTGGTTTTCCTCTTTTTTTCATTTTCTTTATAAGCCAGTAATAATGTACCATCCTCTTGACTTTTTTCTTCAACGTAATTGGTCTTCTCTTCAACTTTATTATGCTTTAAAGCTCTACATTCAGAAGCATAATGTCCAAATTTCTCACAGTTATAGCATTTAACACGTGACTTGTCATACCTTGAATTTCCTCTCCCACGACCTCTTGTTGAGCTTTCTCCTCTTTTATTGTTGTTGCTGTTGTTGTTTTTATAGTTGCGCCTCCAACCTCGTCCATGTCCATATGCATGACCTTTTCCTCTTTCTTAGCCACCACCCCAACTTTGTTGTCTTTGATTACTTTCTTCCTTTTTTGAATCAATCTGTGCCTTAAGGACTTGCTCCATGGTCTCTTCCTTCTTCCTTTTCTTTTCGTTATAAGCTTACAATGAACCTAGAAGTTCCCCTATTGACATGGTCTGCAAGTTTTTTGTTTCTTTAATGATGGCGACATTATGTTCGAACTTTGCATTTAATGATCTAAGAATCTTCTCCACAATTCTTATATCATCTAACTTGTCACCATTTCTTTTAAGATTATTACTAACCACTAAAACTTTTGAGAAGTAATCAGAAATAAGTTCACCTTCTTTCATATGCAAAGTTTCGAACTCTCCTCTTATAGATTGCAGACGTACCTTTATGACTTGATTAGCTCCCTTGTAAGATGTTCAGAGCTTCTCCCATGCTTCTTTTCCGACTTTGATCAAGAAATTTTTTCAAAGGTATCATCATCCAATGCTTGATAAATTATACAAAGAGCCTTCTTGTCCTTGATTTTGTCAAACCATCTCTTTGAATTTGAGATAAACCATCTTTATTCTCATGTTCAGCACAGCCATTTTCAACTATCTCCCACACGTCTTGTGCTCCAAGGAGAGCCATCATCCTTAAACTTCAATTATCATAATTGTTCTTAGTTAGCATTGGAACTTGTAGGGGAACGCCATTATTCGCCATCCTTAAATCCTCGCTCTGATACCACTTTGATGAATATTTTTGGAGAAAGTGGGAGAGAATATAAGAAAGAGCAGTTTTTTATTTTATTTTATTGCAGAAAACTTTTCTTTATTTATGATTTATTTCTTTATTGATTGATTACAAGATAAGGGGAGAGCTCCTCTATTTATATGACCCAATAGAATATTCTAGATATAGAATACTCTAGAAACATGAATCATTTGACAACCCTAGAAATGACTCTTTAGGCAACTCTGGAAACATAACTATTACATAATCCTTATTTTTGGAAACAAATATAATTTTAACGCTAAGAATTGAACGCTAACACCCCGGTGTATGTTGAGATTAAATGAAAGCACCACCCGTGAACACGGGAATTAAAAACAAGTAGGAAAGTCACAAATAAAGCAGCAAAAGGCAACAGTTTTATAGTGGTTTGGCTTCAGGTTAAGCCTACGTCCACTTTAATTCTCTTTATTACTGAATCAATTACAACTTTACAACAGTCTTCAATTACAATACTGATGAGACAAACAACTAGAATTCCAATGTAGAAGAATTGTTTGAATCCATGTCGATTGTGTGAGATTTCCTCTTGAAGTTAGTTGAGATGCCTTTCGTGTTTGAAGTGTCGAGTGAGTTGAGAATTCAGCAGAGTATCGGCGTTCCAAGAATGAGCCCAAATGATCCCCCGAATGTTGAAGCTAGCGCCGTATTTATAGGGGAGCTCGGCTTTAGGTCGTAGGTCGTGAGCGACCTTGGGTAGGTCGTGCGCGACCTAATGGGAGTTGTCTAAGGTTTACACAAGGAACACCTGATCGCCCTGGAGAAACTACAAGTCATAGGCTGTGGCCGACCTAGGTAGGCAGCAACATAAGAAGCTTTCTTAGTTTGCTTAGGTCGTGAGCGACTTAGGTATAAGTCGTAGGTCGTGGGCGACTCAGTAGACAGTTTATGGGCTAACATGAGCACCTTTGATTAAACGAACAAGTTATAGATCGTGGGCGACCTAGGGAAGGAACGACTTAAGGAAAACAAGTTACCTCGGCTTTGTATAGCTCGCTAGGTCGCTAGGTCGTTAGGTCGTTAGGTCATAATGCCTTAACTCGCTGTAGAATTTTATCTCTGTTAGGTCTCTCCCCTTACTAACAAGCTAGGTCGCGTAAACCTTTAGGTCGCTAGGTCACCTCAGTCCATAGGTCGTTTAACATGCTGAGCCCCTTTATGTTAGGTCGCTTACTCCCTTAAGTAGTTAGGTCGTGCCTTCGCTTAAGCCGTTAACTCCTTGAGTCATAGGTCGCTGGACCATCTAATCCTTTAGGTTTTGTACCTTGTTCGGTCGCTATGCTTCCTGCATCACTAGGTCGTTAGGACCGTCTTATCTTTAGGTCGCTTATGAAGTTAGGTCCCTAGGTCGCTCAAAAAGAGGAGTTAACCTTTCCCCTCGAAGTACAGGCCTATGTCATAGGTCGTGTGCTTCGATCTAATTTCGTTAGGTCGTGAGTGACCTAGGACTTCTGCAAACTCGTGAACCTCTTCGTCTCCTTCTCTCTGTTCCATATAAATTGCTAACTCGTTTCTTCCCCCTCACTCAGTTGCTTACTTCCGCCACCATTACCGTCTTTGAGTTCGAGAATTTTTGAAGCCAATCTACTAGCTAATTTGATCATCATCTCCTCAATCTCACTACGTAAGTGAATTTGGCCATCATTCAACCACGACTACCCTTAAATTGTAAATCCCCCAGTTTTTGGCCCTACCCCGACCTTGCATGCTGCATTTTGCCATGGATCATGTTACAGTTAATTTATGACCGTTTTTGGACACATCGTCGCTGTGATTTACAAGGGTGCAACAGCGCATTAGGTTTGTGATGGATCAGAGGTGAATTTCGCTGGTTTTGGGGTGATTTAGTGGCGTGGAGATACGGTGGATTTTTGTTGGTGGAGAAGTTTAACGGATTGACGGGTTTGGTGCTAAGAATTAGGTGAATTGATACATTGAGGAGGAACGAGCGACCTAGGGCCTTAGCAGTTTGAACAGGAACCACGAGGCTAAGCTTGGCAAATGGCTCAAAGAATCGGCGCAACTTAACTTTTAGGTCGCTTAGGCGACTTAGCACTTTAATAAAATACCCATTGTCTTGTCTTGAACAACATGACTTAGAAGAGTTCGACTTATGTAACTCGCGACCTTGTTGCATCTTAACTTGCCAGAATAGCATTTGAACTCCAAAATGACGTCCTAGAAGACCAACGACCTAACTTTGTGCGGCATAGGTTGTAAGTCGCGGCCGAGCTATGGCTTTAACTTTAGATCGCGTGAGCGACCTAGTTTTATGTCGTGTGAACGGCTTAATGCCTAGGTCATGTGGGTGACTTAGGACGAACAATTTTTTGAGCTACTTCCTGCGACCTAGACCAATCTCAATCCAATCTGTTAGGTCGTGAGCGACTTAAAACTTAGGGAATTTTTTTTATTATACTTGGATTGTGACTTAAGGACTTGAACAAAACTTGAAAGTTTCAGAATTTTGATAGAATTTGGCTGTACTTCCAACCTGAGTTCTTCATTTGAACTGCCAAGATAACTTGTATGACCCTGCTGTACTTCTTAATAGATTATATTCACTTGTAAGCTAAAAACCTGCTAAACACAACATTTGCAGAAAACTAGGGCGAATATACTACCATTGATAGCCCACATCGAATGACAGATTAGTCGATAAAAGATAATCAACTTAAAGAAATTATATGAAATGCTGTGAATCAACAAACTCAAGTGAAGTATTAAAGTAATGCTGAATTAATCAACCAAAGCTAATCTGTTTGCTTCAACACTGTACTTGAACTTAAAGCAACAAGCCCTGAAGCTTTCTAACTGACGGCTATTAATCGGTTTAATTTCAGTTATATTTTCTCGTTATTTTATTAGTTCTGCACAACACTTTACACATTTAGGAAACATGCACCTTTATATTTGAATATCCAGTTCCTTGTGTAGAATGTCTTCTCAAGAAGAGATAATCGAGCAGTCCGAAGGAGTCTTCCCGATAGCTGACCCATTGGTCGATCCTCCGGAGAGAACTCCAACTACCTTGAGTCAGTGGACATTCAATCAACTACGTATTCAATTTGGGATTGCCGAAGCGGATGCTAGATTTCCTTGCCCAAATGATACTGCCGACAGGACACCTCTTGGTTTTGTTGTCGTCAACCGTTAGATGTGCCTTTGTGGTGTCATTTCTCCTTTCAATGAATTTCTTCATCAACTCCTTTTCCGGCTAACCATCTCTCCCTTTCAACTACATCCCAATGGCTATGCTATACTGATGGGGTTGTGTGTTTTATTCAGGAGGACACTTAACCTTCTTTCGAGCTTTGAAGAAATTTGCTACTTATGCCCATTTGCAAAGAATAAAGACCACCCCTCCTTTATACTCGTGAGAAGTGCCAGAAATCGTAAACTTATTACTGATCTTTCCGAAAGTGCTCACGGCTTTCTGAATCAATTCTTCTTCATCCGCTGTCCTCTAGGGTTTTATGCCATGTGGAGAAAAGGAAGTAAGATTGCTCATCCCCGTTCTTTCCGTTTCAGCTTTTCCAGATCCGAATTGTTAAGTGCTAACTTCATTTTTTCCTTTTACAGCACTTCCTCCTCCTTCTAGAAATCCCAGTCATAAAACGACCTTTTATAGATTAAGTACCGTGCCGGTTGAAGAAAGAAGTATTAAGTTTTTGCTGAAAGATGAATTTCTGCACCAGTATGGGCTATTGCACCCTTCTCGTTCTACCCAACCTCATGAAGTCCCCGACTCTCCAGTAAAAACATCGGGTACCCCAGTCCCCGTTGGAGA
Organism: Allium cepa; assembly: GCA_030765085.1. Lineage (NCBI taxonomy): Eukaryota > Viridiplantae > Streptophyta > Magnoliopsida > Asparagales > Amaryllidaceae > Allium > Allium cepa. The sequence goes on along the minus strand of CM060943.1, from coordinate 862,558,689 downwards.
ACTTGCACCGAAAGAACATGCTGTTGAGGCTTCCTTGGTAAAGTGTTCTACTTCGATTGATGTTGCGGGGTCATCCGTCAAACATGCACTTCCCCCGATTATCGAAGAAGAGGAGCCTCCTCAACAATCCGAGAGATCTGGTGGCAAAGGAGTTGAGAGAAAAAGTCCCGCTAGGTACAGCGGTGATGATACTTTTGAGGAGTTGAGTGACCTGATGATTACTTCGTAGGAGCTTTTTAAAGATGATTCTATCACTGCTAAGGTTACTTCTTCACCAGTCGAAGCGACATCCGTTCCACAACAGACTTCATCAGCTCAAGAATTGACACTAGCTGTTAAATCCATCGTCACCTCTCAACCCAGGAGTGGTTCATGATTCGATGCACGTAGTTTACACGTTACACACACTTAGGATTTTTCAGCACTTATATGCATTCAACACTCTTGCTTTCAAGGTTCCTGAGTTTATCTTTTCTTCATTTTCAGATTCTCCAATGGGAAGAAGTGGCTCTTACTACGACGATTTCCAGCATTATGGGAAGCGCGGTGCTTATGACCCCAGAAGGTATCTTCCTGCCTCTTAGGAAACTGATGAAGAAAGAGCTGAGAGGAAAGCTCGTGAAAGGCGCGCCTATGAAGAACGCCACGAAAGACGAGATGAGCGACACGACTCTTCCCAGAGGGAAGATGATTCTCATAAACGAAAATCCCGTGATCATAAAGGGAAAAGCCACTTCCCTGAAGATGTTAGTAAAAGGGCCAAACATGGCGAAAAACCAGCGTCCGAACTTCCTGAAAAGCCCGCTGCTCCTGTACCTTCTCGATCTCCTGCCCTTGCTCGCACTGATATTCAAACAATTATTGATAGGCCCTCATATCAGGTTGGACAAGGCCCGACTACTCCTCAATGTCGGTTTTCGCATTGGTGCCTGAAGGGAGTGCGCTTTGACCTTGATTTGGTCCCGATTGACAAGAAGGCTATGCTGCGCAATCTTGATGTTGTGAAACTTGATATCGAGAGAATGTTTAGCTGGCAGAAGCTTGTCGATGAGCTTCAGAGAGTAAACCGTGCGAATCTTGAGGCCATGCTAACAATGGAAAATGACAAATCTGAATGGCAGAAAACTCTTGAACAACATGACGCGGAAATGAGGAGCATAGCCACCTATAATGAGAAGCTTGAAGAAAAAGTGGAAAAACTTAAGGAAGAGCTCGCCACTTCTTCCACTTCCTACTTTCATAGAGAGGAAATGCTTCAAAAACAAGTAAGAGATGCTCATGCGGCGCAGAGAGATGTTGACGCCAAATTTGAAGCGCAGCAGCAAACTTTAGAAGACTACCGGGCTGACGTTGCTCAACTTCGAGGGAAAGCCAACGCCCAGAACTTGGAGATTGAACTGCTGAAAGCTTGACTTTCCAAAGTTGAGAAGGAGCGCGACGAAGCTATTGCCAGCAAAACTGCAGCTGAAGAGTCTCATATGGCAGCTAAAGCTGAAGTCAGCTCCACTCTATTTGAGTTTTACATCCATAGCGTTCTGGGCCGTGGTAGCCTTAAGTTTTTGGGGCTGGCATATGAAATCACTTTGGCCAAAGTGTGGGAGGCCATACTCGATATGTTTGGAGGAGCCGGATATGCCGAAGTGGATTTAATGGCGCATTATCTAGATGATGATGCATGTGTCGCTCTTGCAAGGGGAAAGGAGCAGCTTACCAAAGAGAGAGCTGAAACGACAGAAGGAGAACATTTAGGAAAGACAGTTTCAACCGACCTAGTTCTTCCTTCAGTTTCAGTTGATATCGATATTGCTGGCTCCAGTTCCCATTCTCCTCCTCCTGCTAAAGCCGTTATTGAAAGCACCACCACCCACACTGGAGATGAGGCTCAAGGAAGCGCTGAAGCGCAGGATTTCGAAACTGACATAGTGAAGTCTACTTCTCCAGGTAACCTCAATGTTGATCTCGCTCAAGTGGACTGCTTGTTCGCTTCGACTGAGTTCGATGAGCTTCTTGCTTATTTCTTAAGTGTCGATGAGCCATTATCCCCTCTTTTTATGAGGAATACCGACTTTAACTTTTCTTCTCCTGTAGAGAAAGCACCAAGTATTGTTCAGACTTCCCCTCTTCCGGCTATTTCTTCTCCACCTCTTCAGATTACTCCCCCTTCTATCTCTCAACCTGGGTCGCAAGAAGAGCAGATAGAAGCTCTCCGTGACTTGGACGATCCTGTTGCTTCTCAAGAACAAAAGGTCGAAGAACCTGAAGAAGGGGAGAGAACTCCGGAGCAGACTGCTTCCGACGACATAACATTATCCACTCTTTTCTCTCTGGGCAGTGATCCTTCCTCAAGGAAGAAGGGGAAGCGTGTAGTTTCAAAGAGAAGGAGGGAAGCTTCTGCTGGCGAAGCAAAAACAGAAGAAAGTCCGATTGCGCCCCTTCCTCTTTCTTCCCCTACCCCCACAAATCGGCCCAAAAAGTTAATTATCCGGCCAGGCGAAGGCTCAAAAGGTGGTAGGAAGAAGAAGTGATCGGTTTAGGACTTACGCTTTTCACCTTGCTTTTTGCTTTTAAGCTTGTATATACAAAGACTTATGTCGACCGGTGATTGTGCGGGTACCGGTCCCCGCCTTCTTTTGTTTCAAAACCTGCATATGTATATAATTTTTTTTATAGTATGGAATAAAATGATTCCTTTACTTGTACAAACTCCTGTTTGTATTTGAGAATGCATTTATTCTTTTTTTATATATATACAAGTTTCTTTATTTTCTCTGTGTGATGTTGCAGTAAACCTATGGTATGTTGCTTGAGCATTGTTTTTTATTTTTGTGACTATATTATATCGCCCCCATACCATGGTTTATTGCAATCTCTTTCACATTGGCAGAATTTTGGAGAACAACTCTTTTGTTTCGAGAAGACTTGTGCTCCTTCTTTTGAGAACAACTTTTCCGTTTGAAAGAGGTTTGCATCTGTACTTTATAAGATAATATTTCCGTTCAAGGAAATATTTTTCTGATTTAGTAGAATGCAACTCGTATTGGAATAGTTTCCTCTTTTTCAATCGCGAAGTTTTTACACTTCACTTTTGGAGAAAGTCACTTTTATTTTGGCAAGTGAATTTTCTTTCATGGTAAAGTGGGCCTTCGAAAAAGGGCTTCAACTTGCTTGTGCCTCCGAAGAGGGCTTTTGTTTGATCGTGCCTCCGGGAAGAGGGCTTTTTGTTTGATTATGCCTCTGGGAAGAGGGCTTTTTGGTTGTGCCTCCGGGGAGAGGGCTTTTTTATTTGTGCCTCCGGGAGAGGGATTTTTGTTTCTGCCTCTGGGAAGAGGCTTTTATCTTTTCCCTGTCCGCTGGGAAGCGGGCCTCCGAAGAGGGCTTTCCACATTTCGACTACTGTGAAGTTTTATTTCAGATCATGGTGAAATGTGTGCCTCTGAGTAGGGCTTTTGCCTGGAAGTTTGGATTTTCCTTCTCTCGGTTGGATGGATTCACGGGGCGGACACAAATTAATGAATGTCCTGTGCCACCGATCAGTCCACGACTTTCTATCGAGAAAGAGCTCTCTTTTTCTGGCGTGGCCCATTAGAGGTCTTTATCCTCCGAAGAGTTGTGCCTCTGAAGAGGGCTTTTCACATTCCAGCACTTATGAAGTTTTATTTCAGATCTCGGTGGAATGCGTGCCTCTGAGTAGGGCTTTTGCCTGGAAGTTTGGAGTCTCCTTCTCTCGGTTAGATGGATTCACGGGGCAGACATAAATTAATGAGTGTCCTGTGCCACCGATCAGTCCACAACTTTCTATCGAGAAAGAGCTCACTTTTTATGGCGAGGCCTATTAGAGGTCTTTATCCTCCGAAGAGTTGTGCCTTCGAAGAGGCCTTGTGCCTCCGAGGAGGTCTTTTGCTGTTTGATGCCTGCTCGCCCATGTCTTTTCGCCATTTGCTCATATCAGCGGTTTCTTGTTATCATTTCCAAGCGCACATTCCTTTCTTTTGCAAGTAGCTTATTCTATCCAAAGAAGTGTACTTCATTGTTAAATGAGTTCGCAGGGATAGACATAGGCTAATTAATTGAATGTTTGTTTGCACAAACGATCACAACTAGTTAGGAAGAGTCTACTTCTGGCGGAACCACTAACTGTTTGCGTGAAGCACTTTTTATATAGGATTCGAATCTAGAATTTGTGTGGCTAGATATTCATTTGTTGAGTGATGTCAGGGATTGCTTGGTATTATGATGGGTAAGCTTTGTTTTAATGGCCTACAGTATTAAATCAACATTTTAGCAATACAATTGACGTACTTTATATATCGAAATAAAACAAGCAGTTTATAATAGTAAAGAACACAAGGTTTATAGTGGTTCGGCCAAGAACTGGGCCTACATCCACTTTATAGTTCTTATTATTCACTTGCACTAGCTTTACAATGGCTTTCAATACAAGAATCATACATTCACCATTCTTTTACAATATTTCATTAAAGCCTTTAAGTAAAATATGGGCGCAAATGATTGCTATTCCAAGCTCTTGGAATTGGATCTCCTTCAACAGTTGTTAGTTTGAAAGTGCCATCAAGAAGTTTTTTGCCTATGACATACGGTCCTTCCCAGTTTGGCGCAAACACTCTTGTTGCTGCTATGACCCTCTTCAAGACTAAATCTCAAAGCTGCGTTGGCGAACTTTGGAATTGAAGTGCCTTGCAATTCTTTGCTGATGGGCTGCAATTCTGAGCTAAGCCTCTTCCCTTTTTTCATCAAGGAAGTCAAGTGCTTCAAGTTGCAACTCTTCATTTTCATCCTGGTTGAAATGAATTCTTCTATGTGAAGGGACTTCTATTTCTACCAGAATCATTGCCTCTGATCCATATGCCAATGAAAATGGAGTGTGCCCCGTCGCAGTTTTATGTGTAGTTCTATATGCCCATAGTGCTAGTGGAAGCCTATCGACCCAACCACCTTTCGCTTTTTCCAGCTGTTTTTTGATGCTCTATTTGATAATTTTGTTTACTGCTTCCACTTGCCCGTTTGCCTGCGGATGAGCCACTGTTGAGAAGCTTTTCTGGATCTTAAATCGCTTGCAAAAATCTTGGAACTCTTCACTTTCGAATTGGGTTCCATTGTCTGTGATTATCTTTTGAGGCACACCATACCTGCAAATGATATTCTTAGTTACAAAGTTTATCATCTTCTTAGATGTAATAGTAGCTAATGGTTCGGATTCAGCCCATTTAGTAAAATAATCAACAGCGACAATAGCATATCTGATTCCAGATTTGGCGGTTGGCAAAGGCCCAATGAGATCTATTCCCCAAATAGCAAATGGCCACCGACTGACCATCTGTGTTATTTCTGTGGAAGGTGCTCTTAGGATTTTTGCAAATCTCTGGCATCGGTCACATTTTCGGGCATAGCTTACAGTATCATGATTAATATCTGGCCAAAAATACCCATATCGGAGGATTTTCTTTGCTAAAGTTTGACCACCGGAATGGTCTCCACACTCTCCTCCGTGTACTTCAGCTAGAATTGTTTTAGCTTCTTCCTTGGTCACACATCGGAGTAATGGCATTGAGAATCCCCGCCTGTACAATCGGCCATCTTGAATTATGTATCTGGAGGCTTTTCTTAGCAACTTCTGTTGTTCTTTTGAATTTTCTGGTAGAGAACCGTTGAGCAGATATTCCATTATTGGAGTCATCTATGATTCTTGTTCTTGAGATATAGTCATGATCCAGTCAATATCCATTTCATCAATGCTTGGGGATGACAGGACTTCCACAGGAACTAATCCCAATAATTGAGCTTCACCAGTGCTTGCATACTTTACGAGAGAATCTGCCTTTATGTTCTCTTCCCGGGGTATATGACTTATCGTATAGTGGTCAAGATCACCGAGAAGTTCCTAAGTTTTTGAAAAATAAGCAGGCAGATTTCCTCCTTTAGTCTGAAACTCTTTCTTGACTTGACATACAATAAGCTGTGAATCATTGAAAATCTGCAGCACCTTGACATTCAACTCTTTAGCAATTCTCAAACCGGCAATAAGAGCTTCATATTCTGCTTCATTGTTTGTCGAAGGGAATTCCAATCTCAATGCACAGCACAACGGCCGCCCTTCAGGGGTTTTAAGCACAACCCCAGCTCCGAAACAGTAATCGTTTCTTGCACCATCTACATACAATTTCCATTGAATCGGGGGATTATCAGTCACTTCTTCATCACTGTCACCTTTATCTGTACATTCTGCGATAAAATCTGCCAAAGCTTGTCCACTGATTGCTCTCCGAGGATGATAAGTAATGTCGTATTGGCTGAGTTCAATATTCCACTTCAGAAGACGACCCGAAGTCTCAGGACGAAACATGACTTGCTTTAAAGGTTGATCAATGAGGACTCTGATAGGATGAGCTTGGAAATACGGCCTCAGCTTTTTGGATGCAATCAGTAGACAATAAGCGAGCTTTTCCAATTTTGAATAATTCATCTCTGCCCCGGTGAATCTCTTGCTGACATAATAGACTGGGCGCTGAATTCTTGCATCTTCCCGTACCAACGCTGCACTGAGAGCATGAGATGAGATCGCCAAATATACGAAAAGATCTTCACCATTGTCCGGCTTAGAAAGTATTGGAGGCGTTTTCATATGACGAATCAACTCATCGAAAGCTTTTTGGCATTCAGGAGTCCAGTCAAAATTTTTCCTTCCTTTCTTAAGTGCATCGAAGAATGGAATGCATTTATCAGTAGCTTTGGAAATGAATCGACTCAAGGCAGCGACTTTTCCATTAAGACTTTGCAATTCCCTCTTTGTTCTAGGAGCTTTGACTTCTTTTAAGGCAGCAATCAGAGTAGGATTAGCTTCAATTCCCCTAGCACTCACAATGAAACCCAGAAACTTTTCAGACTCCACCCCAAACGAACATTTCAAAGGATTAAGTTTCATTCCATACTTTCAAAGGATTGTAAACATTTCCACCAAGTGGTCCATATGGTCTACCGCTTTCTTTGACTTCACCAACATATCGTCAACATAAACTTCCATAGTTTTGCCAATCTGTGGTTTGAACATAGCATTGACGAGTCTTTTGTAAGTTGCCCCTGCATTCTTAAGTCCGAAAGGCATGACTCTATAGCAGTAGAGACCAACATCGGTGATGAAGCTTGTATTCTCCTGATCCGGCTCGTGCATCATAATCTGGTTGTATCCAGAGTAAGCATCCATGAAAGGTAACAATTCGTGCCCCGCTATTCCATCCACCAACTGATCTATCCTGGGTAACGGGAAGCAGTCTTTGGTGCAGGCTTTGTTTAAATCTGAGAAGTCAATGCAAACTCTCCATTTCCCATTAGCTTTCTTAACCAGTACTAGATTTGAAACCCAATTCGGATAAGTAGACTCCCTGATGAAACCATTCTCCATAAGCCGGTCAACCTCTACTTTCAACGCTGTTGACCTTTCAGGACCCTGGGTTCTTCTTTTCTGTTTTACTTGTGTAAACTTCGGATCAATATTCAGAGTATGTACTGCAATTTCTGGGGATATTCCGTACATATCAGCATGAGTCCAAGCGAATACGTCCAGATTTGCCTTCAAGAATGATATTAAGGAATTTTGAACCGTCACATTAAGTTGCGAACCCACATTCACCACTTTGTTCGGATCTTTCGGGTCAACAGGTACTGGCACCGTTATTCCACTGGCACCACTCTATTCTCTCCTGCACTAGCTTTTCTGGGATCCATTTCTTTTCGTGCCCTGCTGTGCTCGCCAGTGCAGGGTCTACCCTGTAATTGCTACAAGGTTGGTTCTTTGATGCGGACTGGGGCTGCCGCGTCTTTTCCCATCTCTCTTTTCCTTGCTTCACGCAGCTCTATTAGATAACATTCTCGCCCAGCGTTCTGATCCCCTTTAATAACTCAAACTCCGTTATCCGTGGGGAATTTCATAGTGAGGCACCACGGGGTGAAAATTGCTTTAAAAGCCGCAAGAGTTGGTTGACCTAAAAAGGCGTTGCAGGAAGAAAATTCATCAACAATTACAAAAGTCTGTTTCCGAACTACCTTCTTCTACCCCTCTCCAAGCTCTACAAACAAGTCGATAGTTCCAATGGGCTGCTTTGGTTCCCTAGTGAATCCAACAATCTTCTGAGATGAGGCCTGAACATCAACCATTGGGATTTTCATTTGATCCAATGTCTTTTTGAAGAGAATGTTGCAAGAAGCGCCACAATCTACAAGCACTCTTCTCACGATAGCCGGCCCAATGCCTGCAGAGATGACCAAGGGATCCATGGTTGGAGCTTCAGTGTCCATAGAGTCCCTGGCTCTGGAAACAATATCATCATTAAAAGTTTTCTGCTGCTTCGAAGGTGCAGCGTCTTCTAGCAAAAAACACTTTCTTCTGTTGGTGCATATTTCAAGGCACGGGCATATCTTTCCATCTCGCCCCAGCTTCTGCCTGTTGGGTGAGGCCCTCCTGTAATCACATTAATAACAGGCCTTTCTGATTCATGAACAGTGTTCCTCTCACTCGAGCCAGATGGATGAGCAGGAAGCTGCTACCCTTAGTAGACAAAGTTGGGTCATTTCTACTTCTCTTAACATATTGCTGCAACTTGTTCTCTCTTAACAGTTCTTCAATTAAATTTTTCACATGGCGACATTCGTTGGTATCATGACCGGGTTGATTATGAAACCGACAGAATCTTCCACTTTGAGCAGCCTTTTTCTAACTCTCATCTCGGGCGGTTTAGGATATTCTGCTGCATCTTTCGTAGCAAAGAAGATATTCTCCGGGGTGTCAGTTAAAGGGCTGAAATTTGAAGATTTTAAGAAGCGAGGTTTCTTCATATCTTTCTGTTTCTTCCCACCATTGTTCTCCCTTTTATGACTTTTGGATTCTCTTTTGGTAGGAGTAGTAGTGTTATCCTTAACCTCTGTCAATGCCACTTTAACTGGTGCCCGAAGGCTTTCCAAGCGCATGAATTCATCAGCTTTCTTATAGAATTTCTCAAGTGAATTCGGTTCTTTAATCTTCAGCCACTTCCCAAATTCGCTTGATTTATCGATTGCCCTCATCAGGTATGTCAAGACCATCTGTGGCTCCGCATTGTCCACTTCAGCCAAAACTATGTTGAAGCGGTTCGAAAAAGACCTGATAGATTCCCCAGGGTACTGTTCCAGGCTTGATAGCGACATAATATCCTCTGCTTTTGAAGCATACAACCTGAATTGCTCTTTAAACTTCCGAGTCAAATCGACGAACTGATCTATGGATCGGACCAGAAGTTTTGTGAACCAGAGCAGAGCCACTCCTTCCAAGTATACCAGAATGTATCGGCATTTGATCTCATCAGACGCTCTAGCACCAGTCATGTGCCGATCACACTTATACAGGAATTCATTTGGGTCACTTGTTCCCTTATAAGTCGGGATGGTCGGAGGAACGAACTTCCTTGGGAATTTTGCCCTTAGAATCTTCTCAGTGAACGAAATTTTGCTCGGAGCGAATCCCCATTCCTTCTCATCTTCATCTCTCTGCATACTTTCTTTAATGATTTGTCGCACCGTGCCCAAAAGGTATTCCTGATCATTTATAGGATCCGCAGGACATAATTCGGCCCTTTTCTCGAAAGTTTGTCGGGACAAACGTTCGCGGAGAGTTGGCTGTGGTCTCGATCCTCCAGGTTGAGGAGGTGTTTCTTAGGTGGGGCTAGCTGGTCTTTGAGGAACATTCCTTTCCTCAGGATCATGAATATCATCTGCAAGGTTTTCTTCGTTATTCACCGGTTGACGGTTTGCTCCAAGCAACGTATTTATCCTTTCCAGCATTAAAGCATTCTGAGTTTCCATCTGCTAGTATAATCCAGATACTGCAGCATCTAACTCTGCCCGTGTAATTCTGGCACTTGGTACTGCTTGACTTGACGAAGGAGAAGTGGCAGTCTTTTCATGGACATTACTAGGTCTTGTATATCCACGCTTTCTTCCAGGAGCCATTATTTCTGATAAACTTCTGGTTTTAAGAGAGACTTTTTCAACAAACTTTTGCGAAGCGATGATGATTGCCTGAGTTCGATTCTCAGTGAAAGCACCAAAAATGTTAACGCTAAAAATTGAACGCTAACACCCCGGTGTATGTTGAGATTAAATGAAAGCACCACAAGTGAACACGGGAATTAAAAACAAGTAGGAAAGTCACAGATAAAGCAATAAAAGACAACAGTTTTATAGTGGTTCGGCTTCAGTTTAAGCCTACGTCACTTTAATTCTCTTTATTACTGAATCAATTACAACTTTACAACAGTCTTCAATTGCAATACTAATGAGACAAACAACTAGAATTCCAATGTAGAAGAATTCTTTGAATCCATGTTGATTGTGTTAGATTTCCTCTTGAAGTTAGTTGAGATGCCTTTCATGTTTGAAGTGTCGAGTGAGTTGAGAATTCAGCAGAGTATCGACGTTCCAAAAATGAGCCTAAAAGATCCCCCGAATGTTGAAGCTAGCGCCGTATTTATAGGGGAGCTCGGATTTAGGTCGTAGGTCGCGAGCAACCTTGGGTAGGTCGTAGGTCGTAGGTCGTAGGTCGTTGGTCGTACGCGACCTAATGGGAGTTGTCTACGGTTTACACAAGGAACACCTGATCGCCCTGGAGAAACTGCAAGTCATAGGCCGTGGCGGACCTAGGTAGGAAGCGACATAAGAAGCTTTCTTAGTTTGTTTAGGTTGTGAGCGACTTAGGTATAAGTCGTAGGTCGTGGGCGACTCAGTAGACGGTTTATGGGATAACATGAGCACCTTTGATTAAATGAACAAGTTATAGATCGTGGGCTACCTAGGGAAGGAACGACTTAAGGAAAACAAGTTACCTCGGCTTTGTATAGCTCGCTAGGTCGCTAGGTCGTTAGGTCGTTAGGTCATAATGCCTTCACTCACTGCAGAACATTATCTCTGTTAGGTCGCTCCCCTTACTAACTCGCTAGGTCGCGTAAACCTTTAGGTCGCTAGGTCACCTCAGTCCATAGGTCGTTTAACTTGCTGAGCCCCTTTATGTTAGGTCGCTTACTCCCTTAAGTATTTAGGTCGTGCCTTCGCTTAAGCCGTTAACTCGTTGAGTCATAGGTCGCCGGATCATCTAATCCTTTAGGTTCTGTACCTCGTTAGGTCGCTATGCTTCCTGCATCACTAGGTCGTTAGGACCGTCTTATCTTTAGGTCGCTTATGAAGTTAGGTCGCTAGGTCGCTCAAAAAGAGGAGTTAAGATATAAAATTCTAGAGCTCTCACCAAATTCTATCAAATACAAGAAGACTCTAGAAACTTTAATAATAAGAAACTTCTAAAAATTAACAAATCAAGTTTAATATTTCAATAGTGTCGTGCTATATGTTCCTTTCAGTGATTCGGCGTCCAGTTCACGACAAAATCGATGAAACAAATGGCAGTACGGTACCGTTTTGAACCTTTTGAATTTCGAGTGACCTTTCACCTATCCATGCGTTGAAACCAAATAGCCAGTAGGCTTTAAAAATTCCTAGAAGTTTTATCCATCTCTTCTTCCTTGTCATTCTAAATCCAAAAATATATAATATATATCGTTTCACCTTTACAAACATTCATCTCCTCAAGGCTGTTCACCATCTTATTCATGAAACCTGCTTCTCCTTCTTGCCGTGCTCTTTCCCTCTCCCTGTTCGTTATCAATTTTTCTTCCACCTGACAAGTTTTGCTCAACCCCTCCACCCTCTCACTACATGCGGTCCCTTTCTCTAGCATGCGACCAGTCCTGGAGCTTTCATTTTTGTGTTTGAATTGGAGAGGCCTGCTTTGAACCCTCATTTACTTTGAAAATAATTATAAAAAGTGGTGCTTATCCTCGTTTTTCTTCGAACCTGTAGCCTCGTCCCCTCTGCAAAACTCTGCCTGGCCTCCTTCCACCCATCACTCCTGTCGTCTTCCTCATTGTTGCATTTGTGTAAGTGTGTATATCTATTTATAAATATTTTATTTTATTTGTTTCATATTACATAGTTGATGTGCACATTTATTTACTAGTATAATATATAAGTTATATATATCAGGGGGAGGCTCTGCAATATTTAGTCTGCGAGTATATATTTTAGATTCAAAGTGTAGTTTTAAAAAATATATAGTTATGTATATAATATCTTTCTTGGATTTGAAGTTTTCATCCACTTGTAATATATATTTGATTGTATGCGTATGTGCGCTAGTATCTATATATATCAAGGTTTGAAATTCCGTTTTCCGTTTCCATTTTGGCCATTGGTAATTTTAAAATTTTCGGTTCCGTTCCAGAAATTCCGAAAGTTCCACTTTAATTCCGGTTTTCTAATTCCGGTACTTTTTGCTTTAATTTGCTATATACGCTAATAAATATCCAATACCGTGGTAAATTTATAGTATATTTTTTACATTACATATAAAACACATATTTTAATCACAAATCCATTGTGTAAGATTCTAATTCATTTAAGATTTTAAAACTTTGATCAATTTTGAAATTTTTGAATTTTTTATTATGATTCGATGTAAATTAACAAAGTATAACGACTTTTTTTATGAAACCACATGATTTCATCTCCATTTATTTATTGTCCGATTAATTTGTTTTCTTTTTTAATTATTATATATTTTTTGCATTTTTATAAGTTTTTTCAATATTTGAAAAGCAAATTCGGAATTTAAAGCGGAACCGGAATTTTGACCGGATTCCGTTCCGGCTATGAGCAGAGTTGGAACGGAATCACCGGAATAACCAGAATTTCAAACTATGATATGTGTATATATATTACATGTTAGTTATATGCAGTATATATTTATACATAATTTTATATACAGGTTGAATTTATATGAAAAGTTGATGTATATATAATACTTCTGTTTTAGTAACTGTGGAACAGTTCAAAATCTATACTACAAAATATGTTTATATATATATATATATATATGTTTACAGTTTTAAAATTTGTTTATATATATATTTATATATGTTATATTAACTGGTTGTTTGCTAAGTAATTGTTGTTCGTATATTTATATATATATAGGTCATATTTGTATATGTGAGTTGATTTTTTTCCACGTATGTATACTTTATTATTAGATGGTATGTGTTATATACATTATATGTTTTATATATCTAGTTTAAACTGCTATATACATTATATATAGTGTGTGTGTGTTTGTGTGTATAGTGAAATTTGGATGGAGATAATTGTTGTTTATATGTAATAGTGAATAAGAATTGCATATATGAATTTCAACAGTTTGCAGATTAGTTTTATATATAAAGTTTATATATAGTTTTGTGTTTGGAAGAAAAGTATGTATATATGGCTTTGAAATTCTATGTTTTGAATTGATCTAGAAACAAATGTGTATATATATGAGTTATAATATTTTGTTCAAGGTTAGATATATAAAGTTGGACTTTAAAATATATATTTTTTATATGTGCCTTATCATATATTTTATATTGGTGCTTTGATTTCAAAACGCTTACAGATTTTTCATTATATTACAGATATATGTATTTACTTCAAAACATATGATGTTCATATATTGATGTTATATGTGTGTTTTAATTTAAAACTATGATTTTTGATAACCATATATATTTAATTTAATATATGTTTGGATTTAGAATATGTTTTATGTTTGTACATTGTTATATTTAGTTATATATGTAAGTTCGCTTATACCATATATCTCAATCAATCCAGTTCTGATTTGATTTCGTCTATTTCTTATCTATTAGCTTTGTTCTGAATTGTATCCATTAAGCCTTGCTTTGGAATTCGTAGCTCATTTCATCGTTAAACTCCTCTAGCATTGAAAGGTGAGCAATCACTTACGATTAACGTTCTTATATTCATTAAATTTGATTTCAATTGGAACGACAATTGAAATATCCTGCTGTTAGTTATTTGCATTGCTATATATATGCTGTTATCTGTATCTGTTCACCTGTGACTTCTGACGTCATTATTTGTTATTTATATTAATGATATGTGCCTTTTATATTATTATCATATCAGTTATCACTCTGCAAGTTCCTTGTTAGTATAGAATCACCATAGGTTGAAATGATACATACCCGAATGATCTGTAGAATAGGAGAAAATTATTATGGGTTGAAATGATAAACCCAAGCGATTTTCATTGAATTGAATTTGAAATTCGGGTTGAAATGATATATACCTGTATATATATATATATATATATATATATATATATATATATATATATAAATTGCAGATTGAAATGATAAATATCTACATCACTTGACCATTGATGGAAAATTATATACAGACATCGTTGGTCAATATATGAATATTTTGGAAATGATTTCTATGGATTTGGAAAGAAATATATGGTTTTTATAAATATTGACTTTAGATATTATATAAATGTTATTTTATATATAGTTAAATTTTTTTATCTTAAGCTATGTATAAAGTTGTTTAATATAAAATAAGTTTAATAATAAAGTTTGATTTAATATGGTTAAGTATTTACTTAAATTATAACTTAATGTAGAGTTTATAATGATATTTATAAATCATGGTTGAGAAGATAGATTTGAAATTGATTTGAAATGGTATTTAATTAACAATTTTATCTAATTAAATCGACTTGAGACTTATGGAATTTGAGGTTTTAAAGGGTACGATCTTATAACTTGATTTTGGTTTAAGATGATTTAAATGAATATTTCGAGTTTAAATAAATTTAAGAAATATTCAATTATTTGAAATGTGAGGTTTTATTTAAATGATAGTGGATTTATTAAGTAAATACTTCAAAACTAAATAATAGTATCGTGGACAAAGATATATATAATTTTCAAATTTAGTTTTAAAATGTTGAATATCAAAGTTTTGAAATATGTTGAAATTTAAATGGTTTATCTTGTGGTTCAATCTGTATTTGAAATCGATACAATTTGGAATGGTTTATTAAGAAACTGAGTTGAATTTAAATTGATGATTGAGGTTTGAATAAAATTTGAATTTTGGAATTCGAGTTGATTTAAAATCGACTTGTGAAATTTGAGGAAATTATTTTATTATATGAAGTATTTAATATATATATAAGTAATTTACTTATAAGTTATTTTAATATAAAACATTTTTATACAAACTATTTTAATATAAACCATTTTATTTTATAAACTATTTTATTCTATACATATTATTATTAATATCTAAACTGTTCAAGTGAAAAGTTATGATTTCAAAGTTATAAATTTCAAATTTATGTTTTAAAGTGTTATGATGTGACGACCCGGAATCCAGCGCTTGAAAATCGACATCCATACATCACTTGTATTCGAATGTCGCATATTCAAATGTTGAAATCCGATTCACCGGAGCTTATAACAACATTAGGTAATAACAACATAGTGGAAACAGATGAATAATTTTATTGATACATGACAATAGATACAACAATGATACAATATGAAGTGATCAACAACATCAGAGGTAATACAACAGCGAAAAAAATCAAACAACAAAAACACAACAACAACAGCGGAAAGATAACATCTCCATTGCCAAAGCTCCAGAACTCCAAACCAGAAGCGAGAACTTCCAATCATGCTGAAGTGAAGCAAATTCGGTGCAGTCGCCAACCAAAGACTTCAAAGATTACCAAAAGCTACAACTACTAGCTGACTATCTAATAACCTGACTCTAGGCTGCCCATGTGGAAAATTGTGGGCACCCGGAGTTTAGAAAGGAAACAATAAACTGCATGTCAGTCATGGGACTGGTGTGAGCAAAAAAAAGTTTAATTTGAACAAAAACAAATAAAAAAAAATATAAAAGAAATTTGCTATGCTTTTTAGAAAATGAAACTATCATAAGGCCTCCTGCCATACACATAATGCAATCGCACACTTGGAGGAGATTTCTCCTTATGATAGTCAAACATGCTTGATATATGAAAATCCTTTTGTTATTATTATTACTGCATAGTGTAGAAAACAGTTCGAAAGTATAATATTAATCTTAGCCAGCATACTACCATTATAGTATACCTACTATAGCTACCATGTTTAATGGTAAGTTACCACCACGCTGCATGACAGGTTATACAACTAAAATCATACAGGGCTTGTATTGTTTGTTTGGATTTTCAACAAATGGGAAAGGACAAGGAACTTCCTTTATCCAAAAGGGTGTACCTCTGGAGTGACACTGTGAGAACTTAACTAGCTCTCTGCCAACACAAGGCCGGATTACCTCTATAATTAGGTAACTAACTGTCACGAGAATGCCATCCCCCGGTCGTCACCGACCTTTATCCTGGGATTCACCAACAAATTCTGACAACCACATAAGTTAAATATATGGGCTCCATACCATGATACAACTTTTTATCTAGAAGGAAATACACATACCTTAAGCGGCGTGACCCCCGTAACCTTGCCGCATCCTTTCTGTTTCGACCATTTCCAAGGTGTGAGGTTCAATGAAGTCTCGTCCCATAAAGCTACGCTTTTCACAAAAGTCAGGCTTCAATCAACCAATGATCAACACTTAGCATGCCACATTGCCAAATTGGGAATATATCACTAGTAACCATCAACTACATAACCTCTGAGTTCGTACGTCTCAAAGAAGGGTGTTAAGCTAAGAGAATAAATTCTCCGCCACCAAACAGAAATGTATTTGATAGAAACCAGCTTTACATCTCAAAGCGTAATGTCAGACATACATCCATACAAGTCCATCCTGGGTCTGAATGGAACCGAAGGCACTTCAAAAGAAGTCCTTGCAAATTCGGATATCCCCAATCACGTCCGAACTCCCCATTACATATGGTAATCAAAATCTCTATACCGGGGCCATGTGGTGCAGAGACATTCGACAGGTAATCCTTTCGCTTTCGAAAATACCCAGTCTTCACCACCATCTTCAAATGCTATCCAATTCATCATATCATTAATCCAGAATGGGTTTTATGACATAACGTCCTCTCCCGGCTAATATGAATAATGAGCGCTAATTTTAAAAAGCATATGGATATATTGGGATCTTAGTTAAGTCACAATTTTTCAACACTTGTTTCCCAAAACCTTTCCTTTTGAATGGTTTAAACAAATTTCCACTTTAAATCTTTTAAATAAAAGATCCACCTTTTTAAAATCTAATTCAATTTGAAACAAGGTTCACTAATCTTTAACAAAAAAATAATTTCACAACTCGAAATCCTTTCAACAAAAGCTAGAAGTTCTTTCTTTATATGAAAGCTATTATCATTTGAAAACAAAGGATTTTGTTTCGGGAAAAAAATTCCGATCAAATTTAAAGTATAAATTAGCGACCTGCCGTATCCTCGACAAGCTCTGTTTAAAATCCCAAAATAATTCATTTAAAATACTTTAAATGGCTAAAAGTCCATAAAACCTGTATAATCCCCTTAAACCATAGTTTCCAAATAATCATATGTATAAGAATTCAACTTTTAAATCTTAAATTCAAATTCAAATTAAATTATTTTGATTCCAAAATTTTAACAAGCCATATTATATTCGCAATAATTTTAATTCCAAAATTCCCTTTTCAAAAGTTTAACCCAAATCACCTCCAATCCACTTTGGATTCAAAATTCAACTTTTAAATAAAATAATATTTAATTTGAAAATACCCATGACTTAACCAATGTCCCGTAAAATCCATATTTGTGTGTGTGGGGTGTGTAGTCCAGGGGTTTTGCACACAACAATAAAACATCACAACCATCATCAATTCGAGCACAACAAATCGATAAGCGGTATAACATTATAACGCTTTTATTTCATTCACAAATAAACAAGTAAATTCATCACAAATAAATAAATCACAAGCTCAATTCAAAGCAATCATATCACAGAATCATCACACATCAGAGATATTAAACAATTCAAGGCATTCAATATAATCCAATCATCCATAAACAAGATCAATTAATCACTTAATCCCTAATTAATTAAATTTAATTTCCAATTAAATTAATTACTTATTAATTACCCAGTCCTACTTAATTAACACTTATTAATTACAAATTATTTGATTAATTAATGAAATTAATTAATCAATCTTAATTATCCATCTTAATTAATTATTCTTAATTAATTATTCTTAATTAATTAATTATCCCTTAATTAACCACATAAATAAATTAACCTTAAGTTAATTACATAATTAATTAATCCTTTAATTAATTACATAAGTTAATTAACCTTTAATTATTAATTAATCATCCATAATGAATCAATCCACCTTTAATCATTAAATAATTAACCTTCAATTATTTAATTATTCTTCAATTAATTAATCCTTAATTAATCACATAAATATATTAATGCGAAGACCTAGAATCTAGCATTCCAAAATCGACATCCAATACCTAACTCGTTTTTGAATGCCGGAGATCTAAACGTCGGAGTCCAGTTCGTTGGAGCTTATAACAACATTAGATGAATACAACACAATGGAAACATCAGAGTGCCATATACATGATACGACAACAGAACAATAACACCACAGCAGAAAAACAACGGGGTCTTCAAAAGAATTCAACATACTACAACTTCGACAAGGTCTTCCAAAACTCCAAAGACTTTTAGATCCAAAAGGCATCCAAACCAAAGACTCTAAACCAAAAGATTCCAAAGACTTCAAAGACTAAAGGCTTCAAAAGACATCTAGATCCACATCTACATTCCAACTTCGCTCCAGAACACGGTTAACCAAACTTCGGGCTGCCCGTGTAGAAAATTATGGGCACCCAGAGTCTAGGAAATGGAACAATAAACTTCGGGTCAGTCATGAGATTGGTATGAGTAAAAAACAGTTGCTTGTACGAAAACAAATTACAAATAGGAATCCATCATGCTTTTTGGAAAATGAAACAACCATATGGCCTCCTGTCACACACAAAATGCAATCGCACATTTGGGGGAGATTTTTCCTTATAATAGTCAAACATGCTTGATACGCAAAAATCCTTTTTGATATTAGTATTAGTGCATAGTGTGAAAAACAATTTGAAAGTATAAAATAAATCTAATATAAATCTTAGCCAGCATACGTACCATTATAGTATGCCCACTATAGCTACCATATTAGATGGCAGGTTCAACAACTAGAATCGTACAGGGCTCGTATTGGGTGATTGGATTTCCAACAAATGGCCAAGGCTAAGGAACTTCCTTTAACCAAAAGGGTACGCCTCTGGAGAGAGTCCTGGAGAACTTAACCAGCTCTCTACGGCCGGGTTACCTCTGTAACTAGGTAACTAATTGTCATGAGTATGCTATCCCCCGGTCGTAACTGACCTTTAACGAGGGCCCTCAACACCAACAACCACATAAGCAAATTATCTGGGCTCCATACCAGAATACCACTTTTTATCCAGAAGGAAATGCACATACCCTGAGGGGCGCGACCCTCATAACCTTGCTGCAACTTTTCCTGTTTCGACCATTTTTGGGTTGTGAGGTTCGATGAAGTCTCGTCCCACAAAGCTACGCTTTTTCACAAACGTCATGCTTCAGTCTACAAATGATCAGCGCTTAGCATGCCACACTACCAAATTGGGAATATATCACTAATAACCATCAACTACATAACCTCTGAGCTCGTACGTCTCAGAGAAGGGTGTTAAGCTAATAGAATAAATTCTCCGCTACCAAACAGAAATGTATTTGATAAAAATCAGCTTTACATCTCAAAGTGTAATGTCAGACATACATCCATACAAGTCCATCCTTGGTCTGAATGGAGCCGAAGGCACTTTGTCCAATAAAGGAAGAAGCCCTTGCAAATCCGGATATCCATAATCCCGATCGAACTCCCCATCACATATGGAGATCTCTATACCGGATCAGCTCAGTGTAGAGACAATCGATAGGTAATCCTTTCATTCTCGAAAATACTCGGTCTTCAACCACCGTCTTTAAATGCACTCCCATTTCGTCATATCATTATTCGAAATGGGTTTTATGACCCAATGTCCTCTCTCGGCTCAACCGAATAATGAGCGCTTATTTTAACAACATGTGGATATATAAGTCACAAAAGATTCACTATTAAGATTCGATGTGGGTTTCGGATAACCATTTGGAATCCGACCCCTGTCGCATCGAAATTCAATTGTCGCTTTACGGGCCAAGTTATTTTCACATTCACACAGTAATATATCACAGATGTCACTGCTCAATTCACAGCAATTCATGTCATAAGGTATCACAATCATATATCAAAGATATCAACCAATCCAAGGCATTCGATAATAATCAATCATCTATAAGCAAGATGAATTATTCGTTCAATTCTCAATTAATTCAATTTGATTTTCCAAATAAAATAAATTAATTACTTTATTTACTTTTAAGTCCTGCTTAATTATCATTAAGTAATTATAATCATTTTAATTAATTAATCACATAATAACTTTCATTAATTATCCTTAATTAATGATTTAATTATCCTTAATTATTAATTAACTAATCCTTAATTATTAATTAATTAACCTTAATTATTTATTAATTTATCTTTAATCATTATTTGCTTAACGTTTAATCATTATTGAATTAACCTTTAATCATCAATTAATTAATTAATTATTCTTTAATTACTATCATTAAGTAATTATCCTTTAAGTAATTATCTTTTAATTACTATTATTAATTAATTAATCTTTAATTACTTAAACTTTAATTAATTAAAATACAAATCATTTACTCTAATTAATCACTTAATTATCATTAAGATCTTTAATTAATAAACCATGTAATTAATCATCATTAACACATAAATTAACTTAAGACATTTAGGTTAGTTAATAACTGTAAACATTTCTTCTTAATTAACTCCTTAATCAATTATTTATTTAAAATAAATTAGGAATTAATTCATAAATAATGATCACATGATTAAATAAATTTAGCTTAATTATTTTAAAATAACTTATTTAAAACCTTTACTAATCTCATTTTTAAATAAAACAATTATTTAAAAAATGATTTAAAAATTGTTTAAACTTGAATTTGATTTTAAAGTTTGAAAATCTGTAACATCACCTACCCGAGGTTAACTCGAGTGTCACCCGAGTCCAAAGAAAAATTTTTCGAGACTTCCTCCAGCAAATCCCTTCCCTTTTTTTATACTTTGTTTTTTTAAGTTTAAACCCGATACATACTCACAAATACCCAAACCGAAACTCAAGCCAGCACACAAATTTTCCAAGGTTAACATCGAGTCAAAACCCTTATTCCTCAAATACAAGCTACTGACATGAACTCGATACTATGCACATGCACAGATGCTTTAACGAAGTTCAATCAACCTTGCCGTCATCAATGAGTCATCGTCGATCCACTCAAGCCCTCAAACCACCCAGATCGACGAACTCCCATGCAACTCAAAATCGAGCAACCTGGAGTATTATTGGAACAAAACCAGACCACCCAAGATCACCTCGTATTGCCACCTCCAGCCATTATAGGCCACGCGACTACGTCTAGAGCTCTGCCTGACTCCTACGCTTCGATTCCCACCTGTGCGATCACCTTCGGTCCACTGACGATGATGCAGCAACTCGAATTCCGACCACAACACAAACTTGGGTTAAAACCCTAGATCGACACCGTTTGTCCTCCACGATGATAGGGAATTTTTCTGGTCATTTTTCCCGAGTTCGACCATCATCCAGCTACCTCTAGTAGCAATCCCGGTCCTCTATTTTACTCCGATCACTGGGAATCGCTATAAAACACAAAAACAATCAACTTGGCATATCTCCATGTTTACAAACTTAAAAATCATGATTTCACTTTTAAAAATCATTGTTTTCGAAAACGTTTTAGATGATATAATTAAAATCAAAAATCATGATGCTTGAATTTCCATCATATATTTAGTTTTCCTATATTTTCCAATTTCCAGAAAATATTTTAACTAAATTCACTTAAAAATATTTTTAAGATCTAGATCTTGATTAGACAAACATGTTTTGCTTAGATTCTAAACCCTAAAGAAAAACAAAGGGAGAGATTTTGATTTTTGAAACAGGTTTAAGCTCTGTAAACCTGAAACAAAACCAATGTTCTTGTTTTCCAGACATGCACATATCATATCCACCTATATATATACATATTTTTATACATGCAAACAGTTTTACTTCAAGCATGATTACAAACAACAAGTTAAAATCTAGATTTTAAAAGAGTTTACTCACCTGTATACGTATGAACAGAGGATGATTTTGGAATGAAACTGGAAATTGTTTTGATATTTGAAATCTTGAAATGCTCTGATTTGATTTGCTTTGATCCTTGGATTTGAATTTGATCGTGATTAACTTGATTAATTGAGTTGAATATGAACTTTTCTATAATTCAGGTTGAACTCGAATCTTTGATCCTGTTTAATTACTTGATTGCTTTAATGTTTGAGATGATCTCAGGCTTCAGCGTTGAAAAATTTGATAGAGGTTGTTTGTTTTGATTTCTTTGTTTTTCTGGTTTGGGTTACAGGTTGTAGCTTGATTTTCTTTTAGTTTGAAGTTCTTTTGAAAATGAAAAGAAAATGAAGAGTGGAAGATAGATGTATTTATAACCTTGAAATTATTAATTCTAAAATAAAATAAAATTAGAAAATTTTGAAAATTGTAGTTTCATATTCGATTTGTATTAACACTTGTTATTTCCCATGCTAAATTGATTACACTTATTAAATAATGTGTTATATTTTAAACACTTGTCTAATTTCACATTATAATGTTACACTTGTAATTTGCATGATTAAATGTTTTAAATAAAAATTTATATTATATTTTCTTATTTTTTTATAAAGACATTTCCTTTATTTATATGTATATAATTTGAAAAGAAAATGATTTAACATTAAACTATACATTAATAAATAATAAAATTCATATATGTATATATATTATCCAAATTATTTTTTAATAATGTTTAAATTTAAATTTCAAATTCAAATTCCATATTACAACCTATTCATATCTTATATATATAAATCAACTCTTATTTTATTTGTTTTAATAAATTCAAATTAATTCACAATTAAAACCCAAAATTTTATATTAATTATTAATTTAAATTTGGTTTAAAAACGAGATCGTTACAATTAACCTTAAATAAATTACATTAGTTAACCCTTAATTATTAATTAACCTTTAATTAATTAATTATCCTTTAATTATCAATTAATTATCTTTTATTATTTAATTATCATTATAACCTTTATTTAGTAAACCTTGGTAATAAATCACCATTAACAAATAAATTAACATAAGTCACTTAAGTTAATTGACAACTGAAAGCATTTCATTTCCTTAATTAACTATTTAATTTCAATATTAAATTTATTTAAAATAAACTTCAAAACAAAGGTTATATATTAAAACACTTTAAAACTTAATTAATTTGAAATAATTTCTTTAAAAACTTTAACTAATTCCAAAATTACAATAAAACATTTATTATTTTAAAAGAATTAACAAAAAGGTGTTTAAACTTGTTTTAAATTTAAATTTGGAAAAAACTTGTTTAATTAAAAATTCAACAACTCAGACCCGAGATTACTTCGGGTATCAACCCGAGTCATTTCATATTTTTCCCGAGCCTTTCCCGAGCTACCCCTTTTCTTTTTAAAATTTTGACATGTTTTAAAATTTTAAACCTTGTTATAAAACCCACACGAGTTTCTCCGAGAACGAACCCGACCCTGGACCCAACTTCCCCGAGCATGACTTCGATCCAACTTCTTCTTCTTCGAGCCCAACTCAACAATGTAGATACAACAGGGACTCGTGCACGTGTACAAGCGACCAGACCACTTCCGACCTCTGCTCTGACTATCCACAAATCACCAACATCGTTGTCGACAACCCAGCACCGCCAATCTTGCCGTAATTCGAAATAGAACACACGAGCTACCTACAAACCCAAAAACCGATCAAAAATTCTCCTTCGTGCCATCACCTCCGACCACCTGGACACGAGCCACCAAGTCCAAAGCTTTACCATGCCACGATGCATCGATCCAGCCCTTGCGACTAATTCCGACTCAGCCTCGACGACGAAAACACCCCGAGAAACACTACGACCAAACCAGACCTTAAACCCTAAATCATCGTCAATCGACCACCTCGACCATCTATAAATGCTCCGAGCATTTTTCCTGAGTTTCCCCGACCTCCACCTTCCTTCGGCGATGATCCTGACGAACATCTATAACTCGATCGCCAAAAATCGATAGAAAACCAAAATCCTTTCAACTCAAAATACCTTGACCATCCTAGACTGAAAAATCATAATTTTATCATCAAAAAACATTATTTTCTTGCATGAATCAGAACATATAAATGAAACTTGGAATTATAATACTTCATTTTTTCTGATATAAAATGTTCATTACTGTAATTTCCAATTATAAAATATTTATTCAATAAATATACTTAAAACCATTTTTAAAATTGGTATTACATCTCTATAATCACTTTTCATTTGGAGATCGAAACCAAAAATCATTTAGATGGGATGATTTGAAATTTTGATAGGGTTTTAAAACCTATAAACAAGGTAGAGGCATATTTGCCTGTTCCTCTGACATGCACAGACATATATATACATATTTGTGCATATATACAAACATATTTTCATTCAAGAAAACACATTACTTCAATCATTCATCACATCCATCCAAAAATAACCATATCAAGTTTTAAAAAGTGATGTTTACTCACCTAGATTGTTAAAATAGAGGAGCTTGATCTTGGAAAATGTTTTGAATCTGAAAAATGATCTAGACTTTGATGTTGAAGCTTGATGTTTTGATTCTTGAAACTGTAATTGCTTGATCTTTAGTTGAGATGAATCTTGGATTTGAATTTTATTCAGGCTTTTGAAATTTTTATTTTTGTTTTACTGGCTTTGATTTTCTCTGAGTTGAATTGATCAGAAATGATTTTTTTCCTACTTGTTGAGTTTCCTGAACTTGCATTCTTTGAATATTTTACTCTCAGGTTTAGTTTTTCTTTTCTGGTTTGTTTTACAGGTTTTAGATTTTGAATCATATGGGAAAATATGAAAAGAGAAGTAGATGTAATATATAAATAACTTTTTTTAATTTTATTCATTATTTTGAAAACAAAAGGACAAAGGACTCTTGTAATTATATAATATAATTGAGCTAACACTTGTTTTAATGGTTGTTTAAATGTTTACAAATGTTAAATTGCATCATATAATTTTTACGCTTGTACCTTCATGTTTTTGGATAGTTACACATGTAATTTTTATGTATTAAAGGTTTTAAGTATATTTTATTTTATATTTTCAATTTTTTTTATGTATGTATACATTTCTTTTTATATTTTCTATAATTAATTATGCATTTCCTTTTTATAAATATTTATAACTTTAAAGAAATTGATTTTGAAACCTAATTACACATTAATAAATAAGAATGTGCGTGTATATATATATATATATTAGAATTTAACCTTTAAATAACTTTTGAAAATTTATTATGTTTAATTAAAAATATAACTTCCAAATATATAAATATATATATTATAACTAGAAAACAAATTTTATTAATTTTAAAATATATAGTTTTCAAATCTAATTTATTTTTCAAAAAATTTATTTATCTGAATTCTAAATCAAATTTCAAATTACAATCTATTTGTCTATAAATAAAAACATATCTCATTTATTTTAGAAAAATTCAAATTAATCCATAATTTAATTCAAAAATTTATATAAATTAGCAATTTAAATTCGACTTAAAAATGGGATCCTTACGTATGATTTCCAAAGTATTATAAATTCTAAGTTTAAATTGTCGAAAGTCTTATAACTTTGAAAGTGTTATTGATTTGGAAATAGATAAGTTTGAAGTGAGGAATCATATTGTTCTGATATAGTTTGAAATGGATATGATATTGGTTTGAAGTATAAACTATTTTGAAATGACCATAATGTGTTAATGGCGTTTAGCCGTTGATAGCGTATATTACTACAAAATAGATAGTTCCACAGATCCTTAGAGGATGGGTATCCCAAACATCCTTTAAGCTACTTGTATTTAAGTTACTTAAATTTCAGTTGATATTTCACTTGAGTTGGATTTATAGTATAAGAATGTTAATCATGACTTGAGCGTTTTGTATTTTGCTTTACGCTCGAGTCAGACTGAGGGTCACGGCATTTGAGACCCACCTTTGGAGTTGGAGTGTGATATCCTGGAATTTCAAACCAAAATTAAATGTGATAATTTCTTTAATAAATTAATTAAAATTGATAAAATTGTTATTTTAAAACAATAATAATAATTGTGTTGTAAATATATTGATTTTAAATAGAATTGTTATATACAAATGGAAATTGGATTTATTAAAAATTATATGTATATATCAAATTAATTTTTAAATTTAATTTGAAATTTAATTTGAAATTAAATATTTAAATTGAAATTCAAAAGATAGTTATTTATATCTTAAATCATACTTTGGTCTTAAAGTGTATTTTTATGATAATATTTAGAATATAAAATTGTTTTATATTAATTTCTTTTTAAAAGAGATTTATATATACAAATTAAAAATGTATTTATAAATTAGAAAATTAATTATAAAGTCATATAAAAATCTATTTTTGCATGAGAACTACATGTGTTAACTTATAAATCCCTCTAATAACATGTATTAACTAATTAAGCATGTTTAGTGACAAGTGTCACATTTTTATTTTATTTTCTTTAATTTAAATAATTTAAAAATCACTCTAATAAATATGATGACTGGGTTGATTCTGGTGGTCGAGGTTTTGGCTATGGATGGTATAGTGATCGTGGAAGCTAGGAAAAATGGTGATGGTGGCGATCATTCGCCATGGTGTCGGCGATAGGCGAATTAGATTTTAAACCCTAGTTTTGTCTGGATTTGAAGATTTGATCGTAGAAAATTCGTAGATGCATCGAGTTTGACTAGATTGAAGGAGATTGTACCTGAGACATGAACGAAGTGATAGGCAAGGGTGCAGCGATTCTGGTGGTCAGGATGGCTGTGACCAGGTGTTTTCTGGTGAGGTTGAGAGTTTCTGGTTCGACTAAGATACTCGATTTTGTTTCGAGCTTCGCGACATTTAATCGAGGGTCGGAGATGTTTTTTTGGTCGATCCCCGATGTGTGGAGCGGATCGCCGGAGATGGCGACGCCGTTGATGGCGCGTGCACGAGCACAGCCATGGTTATGGTTAGGGGGAACGAGATCGTGTGCAACGCGAAGGGGTGCTCGAGTGGAATTGGTTTTATCCCTAGTTTGTACTCGAGAAGTATTCTTGAGCCTGGACTTTTCCAGTTTGTTTTAAGTTAAGTCAAACTTAACTTTAAAAAAAAGAGAGGAAGATGAGTATCTCGAGTCAGTACTCGAGACAGTTGCGGGTTAAACCCGAAGCTAAGTTGAATGTTTTTAAAAAGTTTTTGAAAACTAGTTTTAAATTTAAATTGTTTTAAACTACTATATGATAATGTTTAAAGGATTTGATTTTAAAGAAGTTTATACTTTGTTAACTAAAATTTGAGATGTTTATATATTCTTTTTAAATTTAATTTTTAAAAAGTAATTAAGTTTAAATAAAGATGAAATGTTTTAAACAAGTATTAATTTTAAATAATGGATGAAATCGTTTTATTTTGAAAGTTAATTAAGTTTTATGATCAAAGATTGCTTTAAATAATAAAGTAATTAAAGTTAAATTAATTAATAATTTGGGATTAATTAACTATAAAAGTTTAATTAATTAATTAATTATGGATTAATTAATTTATAATTAAGAATTAATTTAATTAAGTAATTAAGGAGTAATTAAATTATAACTAATAGATAATTAATTAAAGATTTAAAGATTAATTAATCAATGATTAGTAATTAACTAATTAAGTGATTAGTGATTAACTAAATAAAGATTAAGAATTAATTAATCAAGTAATTAGGATTAATTAATTAAATAATTAAGTATTAATTAATATATAATTAACAGTTAATTAATTAATGATTAAGAATTAATTAATCAAATGATAAAGGTTAATTAATTATAATTAATTAAGTTATTAAGATAAATTAATCTATAATTTGAAATTAATTAAGTAAGTAACTAAGATTAATTAATTGTTAATTAAGGATTAATTAATAATTAATTAAGGAATGATTAATTTTTAATCAAGTTTTATTAATTAATAATTAGGGTTATTAATTAATAGTTAAAGGATAATTAATTAATTAATTAAAGATTAATTAATTAATTATGGGTTTAATTAAGAAGTGATTAATTAAATGATTGTAATTAATTAATTTATTGATTGGTGAAGCAAGGTAAAGTGATTAATTCTTAAGTAATTAATTTAATTTGAATTAATTAAATTAATTATAATATGAATTAGAGATATGCTTGCTTATGGATGATTGTTTTGAGTTGAATGTCTGGATTTGGTTGTATTGAAAGATAATCTGAGATATTCTATGATGAGATATTGTATATATATATGCGATAGATGTTTGTTATTATCTGTGGATAATGATGTGTGGATTCAATGTCTTAAATTGAATTGAATTGTTTAAATCTTTGAACAACTTGATCTTTAAGACACGTTTGGATTCCGGTAAGACCGGGATCGGGAATCAAGTTTGATTATCCGAAAACCACATCGATCCAAGTTAAATGTTAGGTCGTGACATCTCAAATTGAAGATCGAGATGGAGTTTTAGAGTGCAAGGGTTATTGTCGTTAACTCTAAGGGTGATTCCAAAATAAGTGTAACGAGATAATGCCTTTGGTTTCGTTCGAACCTGGAACGAACTTGCATGGATTGAATGTTTTCAGCACATCATCAGGTGGATAATGAGCATTCTAAGATAGATGTGTTCTATAAAGGTAATCGTAGCCTCAAGCCTCATCAACCGGGAATGGCTAAAATAGGGGAGGTGCAGCAAGGTTAAATGGGTAGCATCCAAGTAGGATAATATTTACCCCTGTCTAGAAGTTCCTTATTATTTCGGCTGTGCAGGCAATTTTTGGCCAAAACTACAGGGTTGTCTTGTTCGAGACTATCCAGTAAGGGATGGTTCCGGTCTTGTGTTGCAGGGGATTTATGGTGGATCGATTGTATATCTATGTATGCTGGAATTTAATAAATGTAACAATTTCGGTTATTTTCTAGTTTATTTGAAAACCCTAGACCCTATTATAATATAACCAGATTTCCGATCAAATGATTTGGTTAGCGTAAGGTGAAAACTTACCCATGTTTATGTGTGGGAAGTCTTACGTGATACCTTTTATTTTCAAATTATTTTAAAGTTAAACAACTTCAACCTGTTTACTCACACTAGACCCATGTCTGACCCGGAGTTTATTTTTTTTCTTAAACTCTTGGGTACTCAAATTTTTATGAGTAGCCAAGTGATCAGGTTAGGATTGTCAAAATATTTTGGAAGCTGGAGCTGGAGACCAGACGTATCTATCTATGTTTTTCCGTTGTGTTATGACTTTTTGATGTTGTATTTTGGATGTAATGGTTAGGCAGACTCTTATAATTGTGTAATGTAATGAAGTCGTATTATTTTGTGTCCTCTGATATGTAAATACCATGTAGTGGATATGTGTAATATTATATTTTGTTCCGCTTCCGCTGTGAGATTCTGATGTTGTTGTTCTTTCTTTCTATCTTTTCTATTTCTATATCTTTCTTTTCTTATTGATGATATGTCTTTCTGTGGAATGAAAGGCAGGTCGTCACAGTTGGTATCAGAGCATAGGTTGAGAAACACCTAGGCTCCAGGTTAGTATCTATCTTGAGAGTGCGTATTTGTAATTTTTCTATATAGCTTTATCTCTATCTAAATTGGTTGGGTTACCTGTCCAGGTAGCCAAAATGAGTTCAAGAAGCAGAATAAGCATAGTAGTAGGAAGCACATAAATCAATGATAGGTGAGGTCAGGCTGTTAATCCAGCACCTCCTCAAGTCAGCTTTACTGCCTTATGCAAGGACTTCATCAACCTTGGAGGTAAACCATATAAAGGGTCAGAGACTATAATTGAGGTCCAAGCTTTTCTACGCTCTTGCGAGCGTATCTTTAGGAGTATGAAATTGTCCCACGAGAAAAAGAGGGTAATGGCTTCATGGCAGTTGCACGAAGGTGCTGCAGCCTGGTGGGACGTGGTGACAACAAATGTCTCTGAGGACGACATGTCTTGGGAAAGATTTAAAGAGTTTTTTAAGGAGAAATTCATGCTAACAGAAGGGAAAATTCGTCTGTACCGGGATTTTTTGAATTTGAAGCAAGGAAGCATGACTATAGCGGAGTACGAGACCAAATTCAATTAATATCTTGTTATGGACCAAGACTCATAGATACTCCTCTATAAAAAACGAAATGTTTGTGCAAGGATTGAGGCCAGGATTCCACGAGAAAATGACAGCGCATTTGAAGGATCTTTTGTGGAGTTAATTGATATGGCTTTAAGATATGAGAATTTGATGAATAAGAGATCAATGGCACCGGTAGCAGCATATGGAGGGAATTATCCTAAACCAAATAAGAGGAAGTTCAATCCTAATTAGAAGAAGCAGAACAAGAAGAAGCCCGAAAGCAACAGTGGACCTCGCAAGTGCTATAATTGTCAACAAGTTGGACACTTGGCTAATCAGTGTCCTCAAGGAAGAAAGCAGTAGCAGCAGCCGCATCAAGTGGACCAGGTTCGGCTTTTGTTCAGAAATCTCTATGCTTCAACTGCCACCAACCAGGTCATATGATCAAAGATTGCCCACTCTTCATAAAGCTCAGCAGAATAAGGTATTTTCTTTAGAGGGTGCGCCATCAACTTCAGCTAAAAGGCAAAGGAGTATTGGAAGGTACATTAATTTTAGATGGCAAGTATGTTAAAGTTTTGTTTGATTAGGGTGCTTCTTTGAGTTTTATTACTCTGGAATCAGTAGAGAAGTTCTTTCTTACCCCTAGTACTGTTGACCATCCCATCTTTGTGTCTAATCCTATATGAGGGGTAATCAAATTAGATATGATCTATAAGGATTTGAGGATTTTCTATCTGTCCCATAGTTTTTTTATGACCCTTATGTGTTGGATTTTAAGGGGTTTGACCTTATATTGGGGATGGATTGCCTTGATAAGTATAAGGTTGTCCTGAATTGTGATGAGAGAACAGTTTCGTTGGAAACTGATCTGGGTAGGATTGCTAGAGTGATGTGTGAAAATTTTGAAATTCACTTGAGTAGTCTTTTACATAGGGTTGAGACTTCACAAGAGGAGGTTAAAGATATCGATGTGGTCCAAGATTTTCCTGATGTATTCAAGGAAGTCAAGTGTTTGCCTCCAAATCAAGAGATAGAGTTTCGTATTGATTTGGTTCCAGGAGCAGTACCAGTGATTCAGCCTAGTAGGAGGATGGCTCTTAGAGAGAGAGGGAGGAGTTAGTGAAGCAAACTCAGGATCTGTTGGAGAAGCGATTGATTAGGCCCAGTTTTTCTTGTTGGGGTTCTGCTGCAGTGTTTTCACTATGTCGAATGGGTCGCTAAGGTTCTGTGTTGACTATTGAAAGTTGAAAAAAGTGACCATTTAAAATAAGTATCCTCTTCCTCGTATTGATGATCTCTTTGACAAACTTCATGGAGCTTCTGTCTTTTCTCAACTGGATTTAGCTTCAGGTTTCCATCAGTTAAGGGTAGCTGAGGACAGTATTCCCTTAACTACATTTAGAGGACCAAGTTGTTTCTATGAGTGGTTGGTTATGCCTTTCGGGTTAACCAACGCTCCTGCTTACTTTGTTGATCTAATGAACCGAGTTTTTAGAGATGTGTTGAATAAGTTTGTTTTGGTATTCATCGATGATATCCTGGTCTACTCTAAGTTGGAAGAAGAGCACAAGCATCATTTGAAGATGTGTTAGAGACACTGAGAAGGCATGTTCTGAAGGCGAAGTTCTCTAAATGCCATTTTTGAAAATCGAAAGTCAAATTTTTGGGGCACATTGCTTCTGGAGAAGGTATCTCTGTAAATCTACCGAAGGTCGAAACTATTCTGGAATGGAAGCAGCCGTAGACACCGACTGAAGTTCGTAGTTTTCTAGGATTGACTGGCTACTATAGGAAGTTTATCAAGGATTATTCCAAGATCTCTTCGCACCTAACTAAGCTGACAAGGAAAGGAGCTAAATTCAAGTGGACACCTGAATGTGAGGAGGCTTTCCAGAATCTAAAGGCAAAGTTGACAAGTGCTCATGTGTTGGATATTCCGGATGGGAAGAGCAAGTTAAGGTTTATACGGATGCTTGTATAGTTGGACTGGGAGCAGTTCTGATGCAAAATGGTAGAGTTATTGTGTATGTGAGTTGACAATTAAAACCACATGAAAGGAACTACGCTAGGCACGATCTAGAGTTGTTGGCCATTGTTTTTGCTTTACGGATCTGGAGGCACTATCTTTTAGGAGAGAAGTTCGAGTTATTCACGGATCACAAACTGTTGAAATATATTTTCTCTCAAAAGGATCTTAATCTGAGGCAGCAGCGATAGGTTGAGTTTTTAGCATCGTATGATTTAGATATCCTATATACCCCGGGGAAGGCAAATGTTGTGGCAGATGTTCTTAGCAGGAATGCAGTTCTGTCTCTTTTGGAAGTTATTCCGTCTCTCCGGGAAAGAATAATAAGCAAGCAAATGGAGGATAAAACTTTAAGGAAAATTATTCAAGGAGCCAAAGAAGGACAATATTCTGATTTCGAGATTGACGATCAAGGAACTTTTAGGATTAATGGTCGTCTCTGTGTGACGAATGTGGATGGGTTGAAGCAAGAAGTCTTATCAGAGTGTCATCGCTCCAGAAAGAATATCCAACCAGGAATTTCTAAGATGTATAAGGATATGAGAAGGGTTTTCTGGTGGCTGAGCATGACGAAAGATATTGCTAGATTAGTCAACGGTTGTGCTACTGCCAGCAAGTTAAAGGAGATCAGCAGAAGCCAGTCGGATTGTTGCAACCTTTGGAGGTCCTGATGTGGAAATGGAAAATGATTTCGGTGGATTTCATTGACGGTTTGCCAAGAACCAAGAAGGGAAACGAAGGAATATGAGTGATTGTGGATCGTCTAACAAAAAGCGCCCATTTTATACCCGTTAAGGCAACCCGTACTACAGCTTCTCTGGCAGAGATTTTCTTGAGAGAGAAGTCAGATTGCATGGTGTTCCGGTTAGTATAGTAAGTGATCGAGATTCTATCTTCACCAGCAAGTTCTGGAAGCTTTGCAATCAGCTATGGGAACGAGTTTGAGATTGAGTATAGTATATCATCCCTAGATAGATGGGCAGACGGAGAGGCTTAATCGAATTCTAGAAGATATGTTAAGGGCCTGTGTATTGGATTTTGGTGGATCGTGGGAAGAACATCTTCATCTAGTGGAATTCTCTTACAATAACAGTTACCAGGCGAGTATTAAGATGGCTACCAATGAAGCTCTATATGGAAGACCGTGTAGATCCCCATCCTATTGGATATAGTCGAAAGATCGTCTTGTGCTTGGACCTGATCTGATCCGTGAAGCATCTGCAAAAGTTGAGCTTATCAAGAAGAGGATGAGAGCTGCTCAGGACCGTCAGAAGAAGTATGCTGATAAATGAGGAAGACAATTGGAATTCGACATTGGAGATTTAGTCTTTGTCAAAGTTTCCCCAATTAAAGGAGCAGTAAGATTTGGGAAGACGGGAAAACTCGCTCCGAGATATATTGGTCCATTTCGAG
This sequence comes from Allium cepa, assembly GCA_030765085.1. NCBI lineage: Eukaryota > Viridiplantae > Streptophyta > Magnoliopsida > Asparagales > Amaryllidaceae > Allium > Allium cepa. The sequence goes on along the minus strand of CM060943.1, from coordinate 862,524,834 downwards.
TGCTCGAGAGGATTGGTGCGGTAGCATACAGGATTGAATTGCCAGTTCGGATGACTAGAAATAACAATGTTTTTCTCGTATCTCATCTAAGGAAATACATGCATGATCCATCTCTTATTATGGAGCCAGCTGTGCAAGAAGACTTAGAGGTTGAGCTGGACTTATCAGTTGTCAGACATCATCTTCAGATTGTTGATCAAGACGAGAGGCAACTCAGGAGCAAGATAGTGAAGCTTGTCAAAGTCCAGTGGAGTGAGGATCCCAGAGATTGTACCTGGGAGACTCTGGATAGTGTTAGGAAGGCTTATTCGGATTTGTGTCCGGAGAGCTAGTGATGTTTGTGTTGGATGTATTATTGTTTGGATGTTTTGTTGGTTGGTTGCTAGTGTATGGATGATATGTATGCTTGAATTATTGAAATGAAATGGAAAATTTTAGATTATCTTTTGTTTAAATTTCGGGGACGAAATTCTTTTAAGGGGGGAGGAATGTGATATCCCGGAATTTCAAACCAAATTTAAATGTGATAATCTCTTTAATAAATTAATTAAAATTGATAAAATTGTTATTTTAAAACAATAATAATAATTGTGTTGTAAATACATTGATTTAAAATAGAATTATAATATGCAAATGGAAATTGGATTTGTTAAAAATTATATGTGTATATTAATTAAATTTAATTTGAAATTTAATTTGAAATTAAATATTTAAATTGAAATTTAAAAGATAGTTATTTATATCTTAAATCATACTTTGGTCTGAAAGTGTATTTTTATGATTTTATTTAGAATGCAAAATTGTTTTATATTAATTTCTTTTTAAAAGAGATTTATTTATATAAATTAAAAATGTATTTATAAATTAGAAAATTAATTATAAAAACATTTAAAAAACTATTTTTGCATGAGAACTACATGTATTAACTTGTAAATCCCTCTAATAACATGTGTTAACCAATTAAGCATGTTTAGTGACAAGTGACACGTTTTTATTTTATTTTCTTTAATTTTAAAAAATCAAAAATTTAATCTATATAACTTCTTCATCTTCATTCATTTTTCCCATTTCATTTTCTAAAAAGCAAGATATAAACCACTAATTCATTCATAAATCTGAAAATTATATCAGCTTCACCCTTTCAACAAAAAATTAAGACATAAAATCAAGATCATTTCAAAAATTCCAAATCTGCAAGTAATTTCAAAGCCTGGTATCAAACCAGCCTTATTCTTTGATTTCAAAAGCTTCAGCAAATCTACAACAAGTCTTCACAAATTAGGCTAAAATCATCAGGGAACATTCTCAGAATTTAAAAGCAACTAAATCTAGTCAGGCATTTCCAGTTTTAGGGATATGCAGTTCAAGCTTTCCAGATTTGCAAAATTTGTAGTCTCTGCTTAAAAACAAGTATCAGGTGAGTAAACTCTAGTTTGATTTAACTTAAATCTGGATGCATGACTAGAAGCTTGATGAAAAATATGTTTGCATGTTGTTGTACTGGATGTATTTGAATATTATTTGGTTGCATGTATAAAGATGTCACAGTTTATCTCTGTTTAAAAGTGCAGAGTACAAATTTAGGAAAAAAAATTCAATTTCTCTTGTTTTAATCTTTGTTAGGCTAGGATTTTTTAAACAAAATATGTTTTTTTAAGATTAAACTAAGATTTAAAAATAATTTTAAGTTTTAAAAATAAAAATATTATTTGGAAAAAATAAAAGAACAGAGGAATATTGGTTTATGTTGAAAATCAAATGTCTTGATTTGTAAATTCATCTATATAACCTGAATCTTCTTTCCAAAACTTGATTTTTTTAAAACGAAAATTTCGAATTTTAGCTGAGTTATGGTGACGCATTTCTGGGTTGATCAAAAATGGAAGTTTGGTCAAAATCTGGTGACTGGGTTGATTCTGGTGGTCGAGGTTTTGGCTAGGGATGGTATGGTGATCGTGGAAGCTAGGAAAAATGGTGATGGTGGCGATCGTTCGCCGTGGTTTCGGCGATAGGCAAATTAGATTTTAAACCCTAGTTTTGTTTGGGTTTGAAGATTTGATCGCAGTAAATTCATAGATGCATTGAGTTTGGCTAAATTGAAGGAGATTGTACCTGAGACATGAACGAAGTCGTAGGCAAGGGCGTAGTGATTCTGTGGTCATGATGGCTGTGACGAGGTGTTTTCTGGTGAGGTTAAGAGTTTTCGGTTCAACTGAGAAACTCGATTTTGTTTTGGGCTTCACGGCATTCAATTGAGGGTCAGAGATGTTTGTCTAGTCGATCGCCGATATGTGGAGTGAATCGCCGGAGGGGACGACGCCGTTGATGGAGCATGCACGTGCACAGCCATAGTTTTGGTCAGGGGGAACGAGATCGTGTGCAACGCGAAGGGGTGCTCGAGTGGAATTGCTTTTAGCCCGAGTTTGTACTCGAGAAGTATTCTTGAGTTTGGACTTTTCCAGTTTGTTTTTAAGTTAAGTTAAACTTAACTTTAAAAAAATATGAAGATGAGTATCTCGAGTAAGTACACGAGACAGCTACGGGTTAAACCCGAAGTTAAGTCGAATGTTTTTAAAAAGTTTTTGAAAACTAGTTTTAAATTTAAATTGTTTTAAACTACTATAATGTAATGTTTAAACGATTTGATTTTAAAGAAGTTTATACTTTGTTAACTAAAATTTGAGATGTTTATATGTTCTTTTATATTTAATTTTAAAAAGTAATTAAGTTTAAATAAAGATGAAATGTTTTAAACAAGTATTAATTTTAAGTAATGAATGAAATTGTTTTACTTTAAAAGTTAATTAATTTTTTATGATCAAAGATTACTTTAATTAATAAAGTAATTAAAGTTAAATTAATTAATATTTTAGATTAATTAATTTATACACGTTTAATTAATTAATTATGGATTAATTAATTGATAATTAAGAATTAATTTAATTAAGTAATGAAGGATTAATTAAATTATAATTAATAGATAATTAATTAGAGAATTAAAGATTAATTAATCAATGACCAGTAATTAACTAATTAAGTGATTAGTGATTAATTAATTAATGATTAAGAATTAATTAATCAAGTAATTAGGATTAATTAATCAAGTAATTAAGTATTAGTTAATTATTAATTAATAGTTAATTAATTAATGATTAAGAATTGATTAATCAAATGATTAAGGTTAATTAATAATAATTAATTAAGTTATTAAGATAAATTAATCTATAGTTTGAAATTAATTAAGTAATTAAGATTAATGAACTGTTAATTAAGGATTAATTAATAATTAATTAAGGAATGATTAATTTTTAATCAAGTTTTATTAATTAATAATTAGGGTATTAATTAATAATTAAAGGAAAATTAATTAATTAGTTAACTATGGGGTTAATTAAGAAGTGATTAATTAAATGATTGTAATTAATTAATTAATGATTGGTTAAGCAAGGTAAAGTAATTAATTCTTAAGTAATTAATTTAATTTGAATTAATTAAATTAATTATAATATGAATTAGAGGTATGCTTGCTTATGATGATTGTTTTGAGTTGAATGTCTGGATTTGGTTGTATTGAATGATAATCTGAGATATTCTGTGATGAGATATGGTATATATCTGCGATAGGTGTTTGTTATTATCTGTGGATAATGCTGTATGGATTCAATGTCTTCAATTGAATTGAATTGTTTAAATCTTTAAACAACTTGACCTTTAAGACACGTTTGGATTTCGACCAGGATCGAGAATCAAGTTTGATTATCCGAAAACCACATCGATCCAAGTTAAACACTAGGTCGTGACATCTCACAGTGAAGATCGAGATAGAGTTTTAGAGTGCAAGGGTTATTGTCGTTAACTCTGAGGTTGATTCCAAAATGAGTGTAACGAGATAATGCCTTCGGTTTCGTTCGAACCCGGAACGAACTTGTATGGATTGAATGCTTTCAGCACATCGTCTGGTGGATGATGAGCGTTCTAAAATAGATGTGTTCTATAAAGGTAATCGTAGCCTCAAGCCTCATCAACCGGGAATGGCTAAAACATGGAAGGTGCAGCAAGGTTAAGTGGGTAGCACCGAAGTAGGAAAAGATTTACCCCTGTCTAGAAGTCCCTTATTATTTCGGCTGTGTGGGAAGTTGTTGGCCACAACTGTGGGGTTGTCTTGTCCGGGGCTATCCAGTAAGGGATGGTTCCGGCCTTGTGTCGCAGGGGAATTTGGGTGGATCTTCGGTATGGTGATCTAGGCCCCGTACTGTGACGGGCGGTGCCCAATAGCCCTGCTATTGATGGATACTCATTATCCAATAAGCGCCATCGGATTTGATTGTATATCTATGTATGCTGGAATTTAATAAATGTAACAATTTTAGCTATCTTCTGGTTTATTTGAAAACCCTAGACCCTAATATAATATAACCAGATTCCTATCAAATGATTTTGTTAGCGTAAGGTAAAAACATACCCTTGTTTATGTGTGGGAAGTCTTACGTGATACCTTTTGTCTTCAAATGATTTTAAAGTTAAACAACTTTAACTTGTTTACTCACACGAGACCCATGTCTGACCTGGAGTTTATTTTGTTTTTCTTAAACTCTTGGGTACTCAAATTTTATGTGTAGCCAAGTGATCAGGTTAGGATTGTCAAAATATTTTAGAAGCTGGAGCTGGAGACCAGACATATCTATCTATGTTTTTCCGTTGTGTTATGACTTTTTGATGTTGTATTTTGGATGTAATGGTTAGGCAGACTATTATAACTGTCTAACATAATGAAGTTGTATTATTTTATGTACTCTGATATGTAAAAACTATATAGTGGATATGTGTAATATTATATTTTGTTCCGTTTCCACTATGAGATTTTGATGTTGTTGTTCTTTCTTTCTATCATATCTATTTCTATCTCTTTCTTTTTTTATTGATGATACGTCTTTCTGTGGAATGAAAGGCGAGTCGTCACATGGAGCTTCGTTTTAGAGATCCAATATCGACTCAGCTTTCAGATATTCAGTTGAATCCAGTGATGTTTCAGATTTATTATTAGACTATTGTATCAAGAATTCTGTGTATTCAAGACTTCTATTATATTTTTTTTAACTCTATTATATATAAATGGTAGCTTCATGAACTACTATTCATTTGTTTCTGCTACTAATTATTGTATGGTATATTTACTGTATATCTTGAGTTTTGCCAAATAAAAAATGTTATCCCGCCTTTTGGCAAGGCCGAGATACCAAGGAACTGATCAAAAAACCAAGAGTCACTCTTCCTAGATATCAAGCATACATAGGTTCGCTATGGATATCGATGAATTTTGTCCGAGTACAGATTGAGCTACAATTGATAGGACAAGATAAGCAAAGCCATTTAAGGCCGGCATTTCAAATTTCAAGTCAATCCGAGTTCATATGCTCATGTTATGATCAATTCAATCTAGAGGAAATGACCCAGCTTTCGTATCTATCGCTATGGTTGATTTCGTATCCATCATCGAACTCCGGTTCAAATCGATCACGTTTGTATCGATCAGGTTGCAGCAATTTCGTATCCATCAAAGTGCTCCAGTTCGTATCAATCAACTAAGGCAATGGATACTACTTCGCATCCATCATAGAAGCCTCTCTTCGTATCCATCAGGTAGCTGTTGTTCGTATCCATTAGGCCTCCTTACTTCGTATCCATCAAAAGGCTCAAGTTCGCATCGATTGGCCTCGTATCCATTGAGAAGCTACGTGGTTCATATCCACCAGAGGAAGGCTTGTTCGTATCCATCGACCATCAGTAGTTCGTATCCATCAATGACTGCCGTTCGAACCCATGACCGAGGCCTTATTCAAATCAACAAAACTGGGTGACGTGTCATCCCTCGATACGAACAAGGCGAGATATATGGAGTCGATGCGATCAACTCGGAGTAAAGACCGGATCGAGGTGAAGTTTGCGCTCCACGTCATCACGAAGGCGCGTGTCACCATCGATTCGAAGTAATCGATTCAAGCAAAGTAGCCACCGAGAAATTCCATTTCGTATCGACTATATCTCAAAATCTACCAATCCAAATGCCATGAAATTTTTGCAGGAGATTGCACACGAGACAAGGAACGTTCACACCAAATTTCAGCTCGATTGGACATTATCTTAATCGATACGAAATGATTTCGTATCGATCACAGAACAACTCGAAACTTTCTACAATTGGTCGTGTGGGCCCCCTCACGTGCCAGAGCGAATCTCCCGAAGTTTGAGCGAAGTCTCAGCCTCCTACACGTATAAATAGAGCCCCAAAGCCTATAGAAAAAGGATCTTTTGATTCTCAAGCGCCAAGACTCTGCCGGATCGAGATCTCCATCATCCTACACCATATTCTTGCTGTCAATTTTGAATTTCCAGTTGTAACTTGCTATTGATTGTTGTAACCTCTTGTAATCATTGAAAGAGAATCAATAAAACTGAAAAAAACTTCATAGTGGACATAGGCAACACGCCGAACCACTTCATATCGAGTCAAAGATGCATCATTTTTTTGTATCGACCATGTTCGAACCGATACATTCGTATCGATCAGATTCGATTTGATGCATTTCGAATCGATCGATAACAAAGGCCCAGGTTCATATTGATATGTTTCGTATGGATCGTGGGAGTACGAACTTCTATCGATCATACAAGCCAAGTATTCATATCGATCATACGAGCCAAGTATTCGCATCGATCATACGAGCCAAGTATTTGCATTGATCATTCCAGATCAACACGAGCTCCAACCATCTTCGATCGATGCGAACCTCTTCGTCCCACTTAACTTTTCAGTCAACACAAGCATCGATACGAAGTCATATAAACTGCATCGATTCGAAAACTCCTATTCCAGATCGATACAAAATAGAGGTAAATTGATTCCTCCACACCTCCTTCTTCTCCAAAGGGCCTCAACTCCGTGGCCGTGCTCCATCCACAATCTTGCTCTCACTCATCTGGATCTCAAATCCATCAAATCCGATCAAATAACGGATCAATGCGAATACTCTCTTCGAATCCATCGGACTTTGCCTTCATCGAGGCGAGATTACCACCAGGCTTCATCGATTCGAAGTATCTATTTTACAACCATCAACTTACAACAGTGCAGTTCATCGATACGAACGTTGTTTTCGTATCCAACAAACCCATCGATACGAATGATCATTTCGTATCCATCAAACATCATTGATGCGAAGCAGGGTCAGCCGCAGTTTGCAACCATCGATATAAATGAACATTTCATATCCATCAATTCGACTCGCATCGATATGAAAAACTACTTTTCAACCTTTTACATCGATTCAGGAGAGGATCGATACAAGAGGATAGTCCAAAACAACCATCAAGCGTTGTTTCAACTCGAATTTCAAATCGTTCCAGGAGAGAATCGATATGGAATTCGATAACAAACTAAACTGACAACGACTCGTGAACATGCAATGTTGGCGAGAGTCAAGTTAACATATTGCATATATGTCAGACTAATATTCGATTTTCAACATTCGCAGGGATCGTATACTCATCTCATTACGATTACGGCAACAAACAGCTAATCTCTATCATACAGCTTTTCAAAGCATGTCATGTTTCCACAAGACGTACTTTGGGGGCAAATGTTATCCCGCCTTTTGGCAAGGCCGAGATACCAAGGAACTGATCGAAAAACCAAGGGTCACTCTTCCTGTATATCAAGCATACACAGGTTCACTATGGATATCGATGAATTTTGTCCGAGTCCAGATTGAGCTACAATTGATCAAGACAAGCAAAACCATGAAGGCTAGCATTTCAAATTCCAAGTCAATCCGAGTTCATATGCTCATGTTATGATCGATTCAATCTAGAGGAAACGACCCAGCTTTCGTATCCATCGCTATGGTTGATTTCGTATCCATCATCGAACTCCGGTTCGAATTGATCAGGTTCGTATCGATCAAGTTCCAACAACTTCGTATCCATCAAAGTGCCCCAGTTCGTATCGATCAACTAAGGTAACGGATACTGCTTCGCATCCGTCATAGAAGCCTCTCTTCATATCCATCAGGCAGCTGCTATTCGTATCCATCAGGCCTCCTTACTTCGTATCCATCAAAAGGCTCAAGTTCGCATCGATTGGCCTCGTATCCATTGAGAAGCTACGTGGTTCGTATCCATTAGAGGAAGGCTTGTTCGTATCCATCGACCATCAGTAGTTCGTGTCCATCAATGACAGCCGTTCAAACCCATGACTGAGGCCTTATTCGAATCCATCAAATCAACAACGTGGGTGATGTGTCATCCCTTGATACGAACAAGGCGAGATATATGGAGTCGATGCGGTCAACTCAGAGTAAAGACCGGATCGAGGCGAAGTTTGCACTCCATGTCATCATGAAGGCACGTGCCACCATCGATTCGAAGCAATCGATTCGAACTAATCGATTCGAACAAATCAGCCACCGAGAAATTCCATTTCGTATCGACTATATCTCAAAATCTACTGATCCAAATGCCATGAAATTTCCACAGGAGATGCACACGAGGCAAGGAATGTTCACACCAAATTTTGTCTCGATTGGATATCATCTTGATCGATACGGAATGATTTCGCATCAATCACAGTTCGACTCGAAACTTTCTGAAATTGGTCGTGTGGGCCCCCTCACGTGCCAGAGCGAATCTCCCGAAGTTTGAGCGAAGTCTCAGCCTCCTACGCCTATAAATAGAGCCCCAGAGCCTACAGAAAAAGGATCTTTTGATTCTCAAGCGCCGAGACTCTGCCGGATCGAGATCTCCATCATCCTACACCATATTCTTGCTGTCAATTTCAAATTTCCAGTTGTAACTTGCTGTTGATTGCTGTAACCACTTGTAATCATTGAAACAGAATCAATAAAACTGCAAAAAGCCTTCATAGTGGACGTAGGCAACACACCGAACCACTCTAAATTGCTTGTCTATGCATTTACTTTTCTGTTCATTGGAGTTTTTGATAGATAATCCTCATTTTTAATGTATATTCTTCATTATTATCTCTTCAAATAACTTTCGAAGAGTGTAGTGACCAATTTTGGTGCAAACAAAAACTAACAATCTGATATTTAGGAAATTCAAGTTCGACATGTGCAGAATCGAATGGTTGAAAATACCAAGATGTAAAAAACAAAATAAAATTATTTTTCATGTTAACTTTGTTTTTCAAAATGATTGTTTATAAAAAAAATACATGAGTTTTGACCTTTTTGTTTGGATGAAAATCCAAAACTTAAAATGGCAAGCCAAATGGGGTCTAAGGTAATTAATTTTAAGAAAAAGTTTGAAATGCTACAGTACCGTTTAGAACACTTTCTTAAATTCACATTTCTTCACTTACAAAACCTAATATATATTCTACCACCAGCAACCTTTAAAACAATTAAGCATTTGAAATCTATGAAGCCACTTGAAATGCAATAATAAGACTCGGAATGCTTTCTCGTAGTTATATTAAAATACTACTTTTTCTTCCTATCTTTACAACATTAAAGTATCAAATTAAGATACTGAAATAAAGATTCTTCAAAATATTGTGAAAGTGCTTCATCAATATTCAAATTCATAGGAACCATTTGATGCTATTTAAAATAAAGTACTTATGAAGAAGAGAAAAAAGCCCATCTTAAACTGATTACTGTAAGATATATTACTATTTTAATTTCCTAAAATTAAGATAGACAAGGGGCAAAAAAGTAATCCATTTACACCAGAAACAATGAATACTTCAATGCAACAAGATGCATATACACTCAAATATAAAGCAAATGAGATGGGAAAAGTTGGCTACATGATGTAATAAATATGGGCTAGCTTTATCAAGTTAAACTAATGAGCAATACGAATATGCTAGAAACATACATCTCTATTAATAATGATAATTCAATGAACTAGGATCAACTGTATCTTTTTGAAATCCCCAAACTACCCTTCACATGTCGCCCCCTTTACCATCCACTTGTTAGCCCATGAAAACAATGTCATCTCCATTTCCTAATCCTCCACTACTTCAACTACATCGATGCAATCCTCCACTACTGCAACTACATCAGTCGATTTTCCACTAACCAAAATCAACTTTACACCATGGCGGTTTCTACGTCTAAGCCGCATCCACTACAATTTGTAATTAATTATACTGCTGTGCTATTATTATATGCTTTTTTTGCCATTAGATGACTAGAAATGCAACTAAATTTTGTTTCTATGAATTAGTATAGGTTATTGAACCATCTGCTTCTCCATTTTCTGGTTTTGCAGAAGATAGCCTTCTCTTCTTAAAATTTGCACGTACGATAATAACCTATCTTTACTGAAATAACAGTTGGAATGAAATTTTAGGTACTATAATATACACAGGTTTGTTTTAATGCTGGACCAAAAATCGGGTGATCAAAATTTATAACACAGATGGATCGTTGAGTCAACGCATTACTTCATCTCAAATTTTGAATGGTGCACATAATCTACAATATCGAATAACACATATCTCTACAATTAATAAAGGGAATTCAATAGATAGAATTTCCATGGTGTTCTTTTGAAATTCCAAAAATGCCCTCTTTTATCAACGGAACCTCATTATCGGTGGACTATCTCTACCACTGTCCTCTTCGTGACTACTCATCAACAGATTTCACTATCAGTTTGCAACCAAGAACATCAACAACTATTTGAAATGAAAGCGTTATGAACATCAAAGATTTTGCACTTATATCACATATCCATCAATTAATTTTTTTAAATCAAAACCAAATATCTTTAGCTATTAGACGCACGTTTCGTGCAATTTATACTAGTATATATAATGTACATATAATATAATGTCTTGATTTTTGTGTCATAACAAAAGTGGGTCCCACATGATCATGAATTCAATTTCCATTAAAAGTATTTTTTTGACTACAATTATATATTTCTTTTGGTTATTTGTGAAGATATTAATAGTTCGTTTTTCTCAAATATATGAACTGGTACGTCTCTATATCTGCATAAATCTCTTACATATAATGATTTTGAGTTTGACATCGTAATAACAATAAGCATAATAATATTTTTATGTAGCACATGTTACGACTAAAATGATTCCACCGATACTGAAAATAAAATCACTGAATGTGGAAAAAGAAATTCACTTCGTTCGGATGGTCTGAGTTCTTCATTTAATAATTAAATGACCAAATAATGCTATCGCTATATCAAAAAAAATTAATAAATTTGTTACAAATCAACAAACTAAAAATGTTGTTGCACCTCAAATATTTTTAACAACTATTTACAGATTATTGTAAATTATGATTTTCGTATGTGTCAAAGTAATTTATTTTCACTTCTTTATTTGTTAAATTTATATACAATTTCAAGATCTTCAAATAATATTTTGTGTCCCTGAAAACTTAAGCATTTCTAATTTATTTTTTAAGTTTCTGTTTCCCTAAATCACATTCAAAATAGAACAATTTGCTCAACCCATTTTTATTTTAGCTTTTCATTGGTTGGTAAACAAAATTAGAATAACCATATAATTCTAAAATAGATAGTTTTAATCGAACCTAAATCAATGATATTTATCACAAGATACATTTTAAAATTGTTATATGCATGATAATTTTGTCAATAAAAGCAATGATTGATTCTTTGACAAATGCTGTAAGCGCTATTATATCTCAAATAATTAATGTGAAATAAAGGTTTTGTCTTTTTGATTTTTTAAGCTAATTTGTTAACTATTTTTTCTCAACAACAATTAGAAACAATGTAGCAGTTAAAATGAGAATAAAGATGTTCAAATTTAATCAAAAAAGTTGATTAGTTCATGAAATTTTTGGAACCATAACTTTAATACAAATAGAGTTTGTAAAAATTTAAAACTAAAACACTATTTTGCGGAAAAATATATATGTTAAACAGACCGTTAAATGTTAGTTGTCCAAATAAGCTTGTAACTAGTAGGTGTGTGAATTATAATTTAAAATTCAAATACACACACATACTTATTTTACAAAATAAAAGATAACTATCTTTGAGCTCTAATGTAGATACTTTCATTATTTGGTAAGGAGTAAAAAATTTAAAGGGATCTTTTTATATTGAAATTTTGTATACAGAACACATTAAATGCATAACGTAACACAAGTCAAATGACAACAATAACAATGACACCTTCTAATGTCACAAAATAAAATAAAAATAAAAAGTGTTGTGCAGTATTTATTAACATAACAGTTTAGACTGCTGAAATATTCAAGGTTTCTCCCCGATTTCAGTCAAGGTTTCGTTTAGAGTTTTCACATATAATATTTTGTACCGAAGAAGAACTCAAACAGTATGAGTGTACATATAGTGTACATCTCAAAGTGACACTCGTATAGTAAAGCGTATATCAAGACTATCTCATAGTAATTTATGATTTGAAATTAACATTTTTTTAAAGAACTTTCAATTATTGTTGTCAAAGTAAAATAAAAATAAGAATTGCAGCAATTTGCATGCAAAGATGGTTGTCATATTAGAGAAAGAATATCAAATTTTCTTGGTTGGAAGTGAGTGTTAGATTAATTAATTTGGTAGCAAGCGGTGAATTTTTCTCATATAACCATTGATTAGAAAACATAGTCATTTGATGTGACTTATCCGTAAAAAAATAGAATTTTTAACAGTCATTTGGTGTGACTTATCCGTACTGTTTCCCTTTTATAAATTATTATTTATAATGCTATACTTTTTTATTATAAAAACACCATTTATAAAACTATTCTAGAACAGCTTGATGAATATTTATTCCAAAATATTTCTATCTTCTTTTAAAAACAAAATCACTTTATTTTTAAAGATAAATTCCCCTTTTATTTTTCGTTAAAATAAACATTCATTATTATAATAACTTTTCCATAAAAATAAACATGTCTCAAAATACCTTTCGGAAAAAAAAAATTCAAAAAAGGTTGGAGAAAAATTGAAAAGTACAAAAACTAATTTTAAGTAAAATAGTAAAAAAAAACCCAAAATTCAAATATAAAACCATTTTCCAAATCAAAACCATTTCGCAGTCAAAACAGCAATTAATAGTATTTCAAAATACTATATCGAGGCGAATAACTATCATAGCACTTAACCAGTGTTATTACTACCTTAGTCGCTAAAAAGGTTCAACTTTTAACATATAGCAACATCACATCTAGTATTGTCAAACTATTAAGTTTTGACATTCTATAATTTATAGAATAGGTATATAGCTAAAATTAAAATCAATAATAATGAGGAATATAGATTTCCCTACAAAATTCCATGTATTTCATTTTATATGTTATGTGCTTTTCAAAGTGGAAATTCAACTATACCAAACCAATAAATCATTCAAACAAAAAAATAATAATTTATTATCTATTATATGTCATTATAGTATTCACCCAAAGATGAGATAACTTACCAAAATTTCAGTTGATGCTCAAGTATTCCAGTTTGATCTAAAATCGAATGACGTTTGATTTTAGATCAAAATTTCACTTGCCCCGAACCCGACGAAACCAGTTCCATCTTGTAGATATCTCTCCTACCAACGCAAGGAAAAGACCGTGCGTGATTTGACCTTGTATGAGAAAGATATTTATTTTACGAGAATTAAATAATTCAATTAATTACATAATTAACTAATTAATTTTAATTAACCCACATCATCATAGTGCCCAAATCATTCCCTTCAAAATTTAAATCCCGTTGTACACACGTTTTCACTACCTCGTGCACACCCTCCCTGTCACCTTAGACCATGGAATCAAAATCGGACAACCGAAATTCTCTTCATATGAGCACCGATCCCACACCACCATTAAAACGCTCAACGCCTCCCTCCTCCACGCGAACTGATAATCATGATCGCTGCGAGAAAATGTTGCACCACCCAAACAATAACCAAGCTCCACCAAACTTTGAGAAAGATGCACTTTGACAAGGGAAATCCAATGGAACTAACCTTATCGCCTATCTCTGTCTATATCTCCACCATCATCAAACCCTTGGCACACTGTCCAGAGCCGAACAACCCAAATAAATGTCACACATCACCGACCTCATATAGATTGGAAGATCTAACCAATACGAATTCAAGAAATTCTACTTTATAATTTTTCATTAAGTAGATTGCTTGATTTGAATTTTCGAATGAGTGGGTTGATTTTTTTCTTTACTGTAAATGAAAAGTAGATAGAGAGGAGGGGACAGTAAAAGTGTTGATTATTCTAAGTATTGAAGTTAGTTTAATTTGCAATTTTTAACTCTCGCTTTATAGAAATCTGTTCGCGTACGATCCTACGAACGACAAAACAAAAACATAATCTCGCACAAAAATGCGATGTGATCTCAAAATAAAAATGAAATGCACTAATCTTATTCTATAAAATTTTAAAAATAGCAACATTTGCTGTAAAAAATGTCAAACGATAATTTTAATTTTTAACAAATTAAAAAGAAAATCCCATAAATTAAATTAAAAAACATTTATAAAAATCTATTTGTTTTGTTAATAATCGATTTTCTTACTAAGTTTCACATTCGAATATTTAAATGAGCTAAATATTTCCGTTCAAAACGTTAAAAATTCCAGATCATTACATTCTTCCCCCTTTAAAAGAATTTCATTCTTGTTCCCAAAGGTAGAAAAATGTCTTCAAACCCTTAAACTTGTTAAAACTCATATGTTATGGAAAATTTCGCACGCACCTACTTTGCGTGGCTCAATTCGAAAAAACTACAACTCACCCAATTGGCCCAAATCAACAAAAGAAAACAAAAACCCAAATGTGGCCTCCCACATCTAGAGCACAAAATCATCAACAACTGTATATACTTATAATATATCTTATAGTGTGTATGGCACATATGAAATACACCCCTTACACAATAAACACATACCAACTAGTCGAGAAATCAAACTCTACTCATGAAACTAAAAGCAGCAAGTAGCCTTTGCTTTTATATACCAACTTGTTTGAAGTCTTTTATAAAGGCTTTTCTTTTGATTAGATTAGGTTTTCCTGAATTGAGTCCTCATGGGGTAGAATTCAATCCTATCGAAAGTTTAGGAAGACGGTCTTCCTTGAATTAAGGAAGGAAATTAACTATTTGGTGAGTAAGTTGTAGCTTTCGATCTTGATGGAAGGTTTAATCACTTAGATTGAGTAGATTCCAACCTTATCGAGAAGTTACAATAGTTGAGTCAACAGTTTCGGAAGGTTCCATTGAATGTTAATCCAAATAGGTTGTTGGCCTTGTCGAAAGGATTAGGTTGAAGAGTTTGAGACTTTGAAAGGTTGCAGTTATTAATTGTTCAGGAATGTGTCGACCTTGTTGACAAGAACTATACTGATGAGGTTGAACATGAAAATATGAGTTTACCCAGAAAAGATTTATGCAAACAGTAAAATAATTGGCAAAGCTAAGTACTTCCCTTTATTTTCAAGAAAAAGCTCCAAATTTATTAAATCTCCCCAAATCACTTTCAATTAGGGTTACAATCCCTTTTTTAAGAAGTTACAAAGTTAGAATGAGAGAAATTCGGATCCCCTAAACAGGACCCCTTGTGTCTTAGTTATAGATGCGGATGGTCAACCTTTCGGCCCCAGGCTTTGAACTAGGTCGGAAGGTTCTCCTTTTATATACGACCGCGAACCTTTTGACTTTGACGAGAAGTTTGTCTTTCATCTGCTGTCATGGACCATTCGACTTTGTCGAAAGGCTTTCTTTTCTTTACGCCTTCACATACCTTTCGACATGGACGGAAGGTTGCTTTTTCCTTACTTGTTGTAAACCCTTCGACCTTATCGGTAAGTTTCTCTTCACTTGATTGTTATAGAGAGCTGTTCTTTTCTTCCATGTCTTCGAAGGGTTGTCTTTCATTCATTACTGACTTGTGAGTGCTGTCTTCTTCATAAAACTTTTAACATTGTCGAAGGGTGCCTTGGATGTGTTACAACTTATTTGAAAGGCTTATTATGCTTTCGAAAGGACATTAAATTCTTGCTCACACTTGTTTTGAATTCTTCATCCCCTTTGAAAAGTAAGAACACTTTGGATACTAGAGCAGAAACCTGTGACTCCCCACCTATCACACTATCCGAGAACACTGCAGGGCAATACCATCGATTAGTGCAAAAAATAAGGGTATTGAGGAGCGACCATCAATGTAATTGATTTGTGCGAGTACCGATATGTTAGATAGTATATCATGCATTTTATTTCAAGAGGAAATCTGATATATCAAATACAGACTCAAAGCTACTACACAGTGGCTATGTGGCCTTCGGAAACAAATATAAAATAAGCACAACACAAAATCAGTCACACATATTTGTATCACTAAGGCAGAAACAAATATATGGAAGTGTACATCAAAGTAGTGGTTATACAAGATCCACAACATCACAAAAGAATAAGTATACATCAAGAAGTCTCTATCTCGAATGTATAAAAAAACTACCGAGCTAAAGTAGTTAGCTAAAAGTCAAAAGTTACTCCCTGCTATGAAGTCAAGTGGAAGCACTTGAAACACCTCGGTCTGGCCCAAGTATTATTTAAGAAGAAAAATATTAAATGGATCAGACTAGCTATAATTATCATGTAAGATGAGATAGGATAAGATATATGACAAAAATATATGATAACAATAATGTCTTATTGTGACAAGTGTATATATTTGATAACAATGAAAATGATACGATATCTCAAATCTCCTCAAATATCCAAAAAGAATATCATATTCTTTAGCATATTCACCAATCCTCAAATATTGACAAAACATATCAATGCAAATCACAAAAATTGGTGAAACACAAATTCTAAAAATCAATAGTTAGAAATTCAGAAAAACACAAAGGGGGAGCCCTATCACAAACGGGAGCATGAAAACTCACCAACACGTGTATCACAAATGGAACGCTATCCCATAAAATGAGCCGAAGCTCCTCCTAACAGGGTATAGTCCCCCCTTTGTGGACTATGAGCAGAAGCTCCTCCTAACAGGGTATAGTCCCCTTTACGGAAAAAGAGACATCGCACATCGCTAGTCTAAATTACAAAATGATCGTCATTGATTAATAAGAAGTGTAAATTACACAAAGCTAGTAAATAAACGAATTTAGCTTCATGTCCTATAACCATGGGCTTAACTTAAATATTTACGAACAAATTTTAGATTTCCACTCGAAGACTATCACGAGATTTCAATCAAACAAGTCCAAGAATTAACCGACGAAGTAAACGCAAGCGTTTCATACCACTTATTTTGCTAAGTATTTTAATTGGATTTCTCACGCGAATGAGGTAAAAGTTTTATATACTAATAAATTGGAAAACGGTTTTAAAAAAATGAGCTTTGTATCAATAGTAATGTTGAAATCATTTTTGTGAAAAAGTTTGAGTATTTACTACTAGTATATCAACCTTGTATTTTAAAGCGACAAATCATAGAAACCATTGTAAAAACAATCTATCATCAAAATCCACATTTGACGACGTGAATTAAAACCATAAAAACGATATCAACCAAATGGATATTCCTAAAAATCTAGAGAAGAAATCACCAAAGTTGATAATAAATGACAACAACTGACCGGATAAATAAAAATCGGTAAAAATAGGAAATCCACTGAAAAATAGCCAAAATAGGCAAATTTCAACAGGACCAGACGTCTGGTAGGTTTAGCCAGACATCTGACCTAGGGTTTTGAAAATTTATAATTTCTTTCTCCTTTTTCTTTTTTTCTTCCCTGAAGCCTGCCAGGCGTCTGACCGGTTGAACTAGACGTTTGGTTCTTGGCTCTGGATTTTTTAATTTTTTTCTGTCATTACCTTTTTGGTTCTGGTGCCCTAACCAAACGTCTGGGTTCTTCAACCAAACGTCTCGTTGACTGTACTGGGAAACTGTTTTCCTAGGTCATTGGTGGCCAAATCAATTCAAAAGCGATCGGATGAGCGACGGAGGCTAGCATTACGCCAAGCGACAATCCAGACCTATAGGCTCTTTGATACACCCTAAACAACATGTCCAAACATTCAAGATGGGATCTTTAATGATTTTGACTTCAAAATACCAAAATTGGAAAATTCACCAAATCAATTCAAATCAAAAGCAATTAAACATGAAATAGATATTAGGAATTCATACTTAACAACATTGAAAGCTATAGACATAGATGTGAGTTCAAGAACTCACCTTTAAACTCAAAAACAAGGAATGAGAAGCTCTAAAACAAAGCAAGACCAATTCCTCTTCACTACACCTCTAGAATCTTCAATCCATTATCAAATGCATAGATTTTCTAAGTTAGGTTATAGGAATTTCTGAAAATTGGAGAGGGATTGAGATTGAGAAGATGAAAAGAATGCTTACCTAAGCTTCTCTTTGATTTATAACTTGAATTTGAATTCCTAAGAAAAGATAGGGCTTAGGAATTTTAATTTCCTTTCTTTTCCTCCATTTTTCCTTTTGCTCGAGAGTGTTAGAAAATTGTGAAAGGAATGAATGAAGAGGAGTGGAGTTAGGGTATTTCGTGGCGGAGTTTGGGTTATCTTGTTGGGTTGGTGTGCTAGAACCAAACCGAAAGCCTAAATGAAAATACCAAAATCCTAATCAACTCCAAACATATCGATGTTTATACTTAAACAAGTTGTAAATATCGTTTTAAAATCAGTAGGAGTGGTCTCGAGTCCATATTCGATTGTTTGCAAAAAGTCACATTTCGAACTTTAAATTCAACTAACGATGCTATATTTAAATAAAACGTTTAAATATATAATCGTAAAATATGCAAATTGTTACAAAACCTTTTGGCTACTTCAAAAGGTTTGATGCTAGTGAAGTCTGATGACTGCATCCCTTCGACTCCTTCGGAATGTTTGGATTGTGTTCCTTTCCCTTTGCTCTTATTGATAGACCTTTCATCTTAGTCGAAAGGTTAATTTTTAGTGTAACACCTCACTTCTCCTTGCATACTCGCATACTGTGATAGAAAACTTCAGAATCAAATCAAAAATCCGTATCGATTGGTCGCCATTAAGAACCATGCGAAAAATCCTTTTTCGCATCGGCGTAAATCATCTCGAAATCGTATACTCGAATCTTGATCAAGAATAGCTTTACGAATAAAATGCTCTACGTAAAACTTACATATTTGTATTGGTTGCTTAACTATAGCAATTACTCTTCATTTTAAAACACCTTCATTTTTACTTATAGTATATTTTCTTTAATACTAAAATCATTTAATCTATAACAATTCCATACTTAGTTCGTATTCGTATAATAATCTTCTACATCCTATAGGATGTGTGTGTGTGTACACACATAATCAGATTTTTTTTACTTAACCAAGATGTTCAAAAAACTAAAACTTATTTATCTTTCTTTTTCTCAAATTTATAAGTTATAAAAAATTATTTTCTTATATTTCTACAATATCTCAATTAACTAGGAAGCTTTCAACTGTCCAAAATCTTCAAAAATTCCATTTCATTATAACAAACGAAAACTCCCAAATAGGATATCATAATGAAATACACAAACTAAATCTCCCTAATGCACAGGATATACGAGTCCATAAAATAATTTGTCGAAAATCTCAGAATTAAACACTGAAATTTTATTCCAAATCATTTTGAAATAATAATATGCATATCTCCTTTTATATAAAAAATCATACTTTTGTGATTTTTAAATCAAGATATGTTTTACCAAAACAACTCTATAGAAAATTACTATGGTAGCAATCCCTCACTTGGAAACATGAAAATGAAAGCTGATGATGTCATCGTCATCCCTACAATTATTTTCCAACGACATAAATGTGTTCATTGCTTTCTATCTCCTTTAAAATACATTTTAAACAATTCTACTCATAAATACTTTCAAATAATACTATTATTATTTTCTCCAAAACTTTAAAAAACAATTTCCAAAAACATCGGGATTTAAGTTCTCAAATTCATAATTTAAAATCTTTTTTATATTTGTGAACCATACTAATATAATTTCACTTCTTATTTAAAAACCATTTCACAAATGTATAACCATGTTATGTTTATAATAAACAACTGTTATTAGAATCAAATTTTAAACCAACATTATCACCAAACAACTTATATCGAATCGTGAAACTCAATTCACAAGGTGTTCGTATTTTATCAAACAGTAAATGCTCATAAACTGGCCAAACACAACTAATAGAACAATAAATGATAATAATCAAATATTATAATTTCCTAACAAATAAACACATCATACATAATTATATTAATTTCTGAAAATTATTCTTTTATGTACAAAATATAAAATCTTGGTAAAATTATTTTATTTAACAATTTTCAACACAATACTGTGTCGATTTGCCTAGTTCAAATGTTTAGAGATCCCTACACTATAACAAAAAACGTCTTCTACAACTATCAAAAATAGCTGTAATAGATATTTTACAATATTTTTTGAAACGTCGTCTTAGACGCAGTTATGATAGGTTCAATGTCTATTACAACTATTTAAAAAGGTTGCGACAAAACATAGTAAAAAAGTTTATTACAACTGTTCTTACTCGTGGTAATAGAGTTTATTACAACTATTATTGTTTTATTATAATAAAATATTTTGCAATGCCCTGGAAACGTTGTAATAGTATATTTTACAACTAATAGTCATTTTTGTGAAAGAGTATATTACAACTCCATGTAAAAGTTGTAAAATTTATTGTTACTACTATTTTAAATTGTTGTGGTACACATTTTACAACTTTTTTAAACCATTGTAAAATATATAGTTCAACTATTTAAAACTATTACAACAGATATTTCAACATGTTCTCAACCTGCTACCATACGCACATTACAGACACAACAATGATACAATTTTAGGAGTTCAAATAAAAATTCAAAGAACAAGCAATTTAACGACACTTTTCCAAATTGGTTTCATTCAAAATCAGTTAAAAATTGTTCAAACACAAAATAAAGTACATGTTCCAGTACATAAAATACATTACATGTTCAAAACAAGCAATTTCCTACAAAAGATAACAGAAGTTCGACCATATATATACACACAAAAAAGATAAAACATGCCAAACCAGAATGGTCTAATCAACAACGACGAAATCTTTATACCAAGCAATCGTTGTTCCTACGGCTTGTTGAATAGTACGAGCTTCAAAAGTCTCCCTCCACCAAGGAGCCCGATGTTCTAGTGAAACATCGACCAAACTTTCTAGTGTTCGACCCAAGTGGATCGTGATGAATCAAAGCTCATAATGCACCAAAACTTTCAAGTATTGATCCAAACTCTTTATTACACATTTTTACATATACAAATTCTATACTGCAAAATAAGTTGCATTGTCGTACTTCCTACATTCAAAATTCATTTTATAGATGAACACTCATGATAGTGTTAGATAATATATTTGTTGGATAATGTTCGAGAAGGAAATATCATACTATGTAGTGCCAACTTATTTTATGCTAGTACTTTTAAGGGATAATCACCTAAAGATCCGTATGTAGGATATGTCCCATATTATTCAATATTTCTGATATTGATTTCATAGGTTGCCAAAATATATTATGCGTTACATGATCATAAAGTGTTAAGTGACTAACATTATGAAAAATAGGATAGCAATACCTACATAGCTATTTCTATCTTGGCCAACTTCTTATATACTTTTGAGAATTTGTTTATGAGACCATTTTCATTTATTATAGATTCTAGTTTTACCAGCCTTCACTACTGCACTACTTTCAGTCTTGATCTGTTTGAAAAATGGACAGAAAATTTCACGCTAAAGTAATGATAAACTTAAGAATGAAAAAGCTAGTCACAAACAATGCATCATTTAAAAAAAGAATAAAACTAGCGCACAACATGAATAGCAATCGATACAAGCAAGAATAAAACTAGTACACATCATGAGTGAACTGCAAACTAAATAGCTTTGTTCTCCTCAATAAACATAGAGCGATATTGTCACATCAAGTTAAAAAGTCGAAATCCTCATTACCCAATACAAATACTTTTAAAAAAATACAATACAAGCTTCATATGTAAGGTGGAAATTTCTCTTCTAAATGCCCCTTTCGTATGTCGCTTTCGTATCATACAAGAACATGCCCATAAATCATTAACTATTAATTATAAATTACCAATTATTAGTTATTATAACATTTTGATCAATTGTAAATATATTCAAAACTTGTACATTATAAAGAATATAGCGACATTTGAAAACCTCTAAATGCGCATGGAAGTAATAATTTGCAAGGTAATATTTGTAATTTTCTAAAATTTGAATATTTTACAAAATTTTAGATTTATTTAAAAAAAAAATTTCTAAATTTTACGAAAACTTAAAAATTTTGTATTTAAACTTTATGAACAATTTTAAATTTATTTTGAAAATTCAAAATTTTGAAATATTTCAAATAATACATTTTAAATATAAGTTTCAATTATGATTATTAAGTATGAAATACTAAATGATAAATATTATTTCTTAATTAATAATAATTAATTATTAATCATTAATTATTAAAATCAAATTATATTAAACATAAATATTAATCTTAACTATTAATCATTACCTCTTAATTATTTAATAGTAATATTAATTATTTAATATTATTAATTACTTAATTATTATTGATCATAGTTATTTAATTATTAATTAATCAATAATAATAATTATATATTTATTATTAATAGTATTTATTAGTTACTAAATATTATTTATTTAATTATTTATTAATTATTTAGATTATTTAAAAAATGCAATATAAAATATAATAATCAATTATAATTAGTAATTATTAAACACTAATTAATGAACTATTAAATGTTAATTATTGATTTATAAATTAATTAAATATTAAATACTAAAATTAATTACTTTTTAATAATTATTTAATAGTAATTATTCGATATTAACTATTAATTATTTAGTATTAATAAGTAATCGTTAGTAATTTATATTAATTATTAAGTAATTATTAGAATAATAAATTATTAAAGGGGCATTTCACTAGAAGGACGAACTTTATAGTCCAATTAGTTTCTAGGACACACATCCATAGAAATTAACTTCAAAGCCAAAGTCAGCAAAATAATAACTTTTAAGGACAAAATAGCAGCCAATTACTTTCAAGGACATAATTTCATTGGTTTTTAGCTTTAGAAACTAATTATTTTGCATTTTATATTTAAAAGTAATTATTTCAGTTGTGCGTCGTAGAAACTAATTGCACTTGCTAAAGAGGCTCTTATGACTAATTTCCACATTATTAAATGTATGTTATAATTTATTTATTATGAAAAATTAATTATAATAATTATTAAATATGAAAAATTGATTATTAATTACAAATAATAATAAGTTGTTATAAATTATTTACTAATATTGATTAATTGTAATAAATTATAAATAATAACCTATATAAGGTGTCATTTATAATTCTTAATTATAAATTATCATCTATAAACTATTAATAAGTATTAATTATTTCTATTAATTTTAACTTTTAATATTTTTGGAGAAATTATAAAAAACAATGTTTTTGCAACATTTTTGTAACTAATTTTGATAAAAGTATCACTACAACCTTTCCTAAAAAAGTTGTAAAATAATAAGCTTTTAGCAACCTTTTCTCTAAAAAGGTTGCAAAAAACCTTGGTTTTTACAATGTTTATTGTACAATCGTTGTAAAAATAAGGATTTTACAACATTTTCTGTATTAAATTGTAGAAAGGAAGGTTTTTACAACTTTTTCTTCGGAAAAGTTGTAAAAAGTGGTTTTTATGACTTTTTGGAAACAAATGTTATTAAAAAAACATTGCAATAGGTTTTTTGTTTTAATGTCGATATGTTAGCTATTTGTATTGACTTGAATCCATAAGAAATCAACACAATATAAAACATTTTTATAGCACCAACAAATATGATCTTCTACACATGCACACACACTCTCAACTCATTCAACGGTGTCACTAACCTTTTCTCTAATGAGTCTACCCCACCAAAGCCTAAGTGTTTGCTCAACCTAAGTTCTGATACCATGTTATAATGATAAGCCTTTTCAACCCTCAAAAGTCGACAGTAATACATCCATGGTATTCACATTCAAGCATTCAACTACCGGAAAGACAAATTGGATGGAAGAAAGAAAAGATGGAACATAATCTCACATCATGATAAGCAATATACAATATATAACAGATCTTTACAAAACAAAACTATAATATACGTATATAAATCAGAGTAAACTAACATATCATCAGCCTGGACAGTTGTAACAACCTATCCTCACAATTACTGATAAATGCACAACAAATGCAGCGGAAATAAAATATACATGAATATGTCTTGGAGGTGTCCAACTCGTCTACTTAAGCTCCAAAGCATCCAAAGCTAAATCTGGAAATATACTCGTTTGACCTGAGCATTGTAAGAAAGTAACGCCCAGATCGGTCTGGTAATCTAGTGTGAGAAACACACAACAAACGGATTTTTAATGTTATAAAACCTTTCAAAATAAAGGTAACTCGTAAGATCACGCATCATATAAAAACGAACAGGTTTTTACCTTATGATAACCAAACCATTTCATGTGAAATCTTATGGTATTGTAACAATGTCTACGATTTAAAATTAATATTTAATCATGGCTAAAATGGATAAATTAATTACATTTTTCAATATATTAGTTATACTACTAAGTCCATAAAGCCAGGTATTAGAGAACGGATTCTACCAACGACAATGTACCTGGGTACAACCAGCATAGTACACCTCTAGAAAAATATACAGAGGTCAATAAAAACATTTTGCACCCCTGCCAACATCGAACCGCCCACCCCTTCCTAGATAGTAGCGAATAAGACATCATCTCGGCTGTCGACCAACAGCCATACAGAATCACTAGCATACATAAATGGGTTAATATCGATCTAAATTGGGTGACGGCCATACCCTAATAGTTGCGAACCACATAACCTTGCTGCATATCTCATGATTAGACATTACAAAGTGTGAGGCTTAAGGCTACGTTTTACTTTTTCAGCGAATCCCACTTGGAATGCTAGCATTGCCTAGCAATACAATGCTAGCATTTATCCATACAAGTTGTTCAGGATATGAACAAACCAAAGGAACTACTTCTACTACATCCTCAGGATTAGTAGCAAGTAGCCCTTACACTCTAAGACCTTCATCTTCAATCAACTTCAAGATATTTCTAATTCGAACGGTTATGTTAATTTAAAGTGGTTTTCGGATAATATATGTAATTGTAGTCACTTCATACCGTAAAATGATAGTTTTCAAAACTAATCAAGATTTAATGACAGGTTATTTAACTATCAAATAAATAAATAAAATTAAATGTGAAATTTAACCAAGAATGGTTAGGAACATAACAAACCACTAACATAACAAACCACTAAGCCTCTTTATCTAAATCATTCATTGGTTGAAACCACATTTCAAATACTCATATTAAAATACCTTTCAGAAAAGATATATCTCCAAACCCTCTCTACACTTTCCAATACTTGAAAAATATTGATATAATTATCTCAACCGAATAAGTATGCTCACAAAACATTTCACTTTCAATGCTTAGAAAACTTTTCCATATACTTATATCAACATTATAAGTATATTCACAAAGCATTTCATTTCCAACACTTAGAAAATATACCCATATACTTATCTCAACGGTATAAGTACATTAACAGATCTTAAGAAAGATTTCATTTCCAAAACCATATGTGACGACTCGGATTTTGCCCGCTCGAAAATCGACATTCATACTTCAAATCGTATTCGAATGCCATAGATTCGACCGTTCAAATCCGATTCCCCGGAGCTTATAACAATCATTAAGTAATTAACACAGCGGAATAAAAGAATAATACATTGATATACAGCTTTGATACAATATCTGATACAACAGATGATCCAATAGATATCAATATACATCAGAGATATGATATAATAAAATAGCGGCGGAAAAGAAAATAGATAACATCTAGCAGCGAAACAAATAACTCTAAGATAGCCTTCAAGGAAGAACTCCAAATCGGAACTGTAACTCCATTTCCAAGAATCAATCCAGCAGAAGCTCGAACTCCCCATAACAATGCACCAAGCTAGGCAAGACTGGTGCGATCCAAAGACTGAACTAACTCCAGATAATCTACTAAACCTGACTATCTGAAAAAAACCCAACTCTAGACTGCTCGTGTAGAAAATAATGAGCACCCAGAGTTTAGGAAGGAAACAATAAACTCTGGATCAGTCGTGGGACTGGTGTGAGCAACAACACAGTTTATCTTTTAAAACATTCAACAAAAGATTTTCAAAGTCAATTCGCAATGCTTTTTAAAAATGAGACTACCATAAGGCCTCCCGCACACACACACAATGCAAACGCAGAATCGGAGGAGATTTCTCCTTATGATAGTCAAAGATGCTTGATACGCATTAAAAGAACATTTGATATTATTACTAGTGCATAGTGTAGGAAAAATTCATTTCGAAAGTAGAATATAAATCTTAGCCAACATACGACCATTATCGTATGCCTACTATAGCTACCATCCAAATAGTGGTGACCACCATAAGTGAATGGCAGGTCCTACAACTAATACCGTACAAGTTTCGTATTGGGAATTGGATTTCCAATGAATGATCAGGCCAAGGAACTTCCCATTGCCACATGAGAATTCCTCTGGATGGACATCCCCGAGAACCAAATCGGATCTCTACCAACACAAGGCCGGGTTACCCCTAACTGAGTAACAACTGACCGAATATGCCATCCCCCGGTCCTTTGGGACCTTTCAACCGAGCGCTCGTAATCAATTCACACAATCATAACAAAGTGTTTTCAACATGAGTAAGTATCTGGGCTCCATACCATGATACCACCCTTTTCCAGAAGGAAATGCACATATCCTAAAGGGCGCTACCCCTCATAACCTTGCCGCATCTTTCCTGTTTTGACCATTCACGGGGTGTGAGGTTCGACGAAGTCACGTCCACAAAAACATACTTTATACAAAAGCCATGCTTTGGGTCAACAAATGATCATAGAAATGATCACCAAGATAGACGATCAAATAAATGATCCTATCACAAATAATCAACACAATGATCATTTCACAGCAACACTCAGTATGTCACATTACCAAATTGGGAATATATCGCTGATAACCTTCAACCATATAACCTCTGAGCTCGTACGTCTCAGAGAAGGGTGTTAAGCTAAAAGAATAAATTCTTCGCCACCAACAGAAATATATTTGAAAGAAATCGGCTTTATATCTCAATTTGTAATGTCAGACATACAATCCATACAAGTCTGTTCTGGGTTCGAACAGAACCGAAGGCACTTACAAAGAAGTCCTTGCAATCCGGATATTCACAATCCCGATCGGATTTCCCATCACTTAGGGAGTTTCTATACCGGCGCGACTCGGTGCAGAAACAATCGATAGGTCATCCTATCGCTTTCGCAAATATCCGGTCTTCATCACCGGTCTTCAAATGCTATCCATAACGACATATCACATATTCGGAATGGGTTATACGACACAAAGGTCCTTTCCCGGCTAAACCGAATAGCGAGCGAAAATATTCTTAAAACATATGGATATGGGATTTCAATTAAGTCACCACTTATTACCCAAAACTTTTCTTCAAATGGCTTAACAAATTACCATTTTCAATCTTTAACAAAAAGATTCATTTTCACAACCTTAACGGTTTAAACAATTCTCACATTTTAATCTTTTAAACAAAAGATTCATTCACAGATTTTCCAAATCAATTTTCATTTCAATTTGATTAACTCGTTAAATCTTTTAAATCAAAGATTTAACTTATAGCTTTCAAAACAATCTCATTTCTATTTGATTTAAACAAATCATCAATTTAAATCTGTTAAAAATAAACAGATTTAAATTCATAGCTTTCAAAAAGAATTCATTCATAACTTAGGAAAATCATTTCTCTATTCAATCTTGAAATTCCCCTAATTAACTGGAATCTCAGTTCTTATCTAAAAGTGTTTATCATTTGAAAACAACAGTTTTCATTTTGGAAATCTGATTCATTTATACGAGTTGAAATCCTTGAGTTAAATTCAAATTCCTAAAAAATAATACTTTAAAAATGGTTTAACTCATAATGACTAGTATAATATCATTAATCCCTAATTTCAAATTACAGAATTCAATTTCAAGTATTGAATTTAAATTTAAATCAACTTATTTAAATTCCAAAACTTAATCAAGTAATTTAAAAATAATAAATTCTATTTTGAAATTCCATTCCAAAAGCTTTTCACATTTATTCTGATTCCATTTCCAAAACATTTGAATTTAAAAATTCAAATTTAACTATTTCAAAAATCTGCGACTTAATCGATTTCCTCGTGAAATCCATATTTGTGTGTGTATGGTGTGGTCTAGGTGTTTAACACAATAGTGCAACATCATTCAATCATCACAGATTAAAACACAGAAATATAGTTGATAAGCGATATAAATTATAAAGCTTATCGCCCATTCACAGATTCACAGATAATATAACAATGTAAATGAATGGAAAATTTATACACAGTCACAGAACAAGATATCACAGATCAGATAGGATAATCAATTCAAGGCATCTCATACAATACAATCATTCATAAGCGGGATTAACTAATCGTTTAATTCTAATCAATTCAATTTATTTCCAATTAAATAAATTACTTACGAATTAATTATTAAATTCTGATTTATTAATTACAATTCATTTGATATAATTAGTTAATCAAAAACTTAAATTAATTATCCTTAATTAACAAATTATTAAATTAACCTTTTAAATCAATTTATAAAATTTATTAACCCCTTAATTAATTATTTTAATTACCTACCAATCATTAATTCTCTTAAATTATCTAATTAAAATTTGTAATTACAAATAAATTAAATCCTTAATTGTGAATTAATCATTTACTTAATTACTTCTTCATCTAGTTAGGCACTTTAATTAATCATTACATTAATAGTCTTAATTATTAATCAACTTAATTACCCATTTATTAACTGCTAATTGCTTCCTTAACCCTTTATTTATTCTTAATTAAATTACTCGATAAATTAACTACTAATCATTCATAAATTGACTCAAATAGTTAATTACAATTTTATCAATTATTTATAATCGATAACTAATTACAATTTAAGAGTAACTGTTCGTTATTTCTTTCCAAAATACTTTATATATATATATTAAATGTTCGACTTAATTAACCATTTAAAACATTAATATTTAACTAGGTTTAACTAGTTAATGTTTAACTAAGTTTGTTAAACATAAATTTTTAAAACATTAATTTCATAATTAAACTTGCATTATCGTTTTACTAAGTTTTGTTAAACACTGCACCTATGTATTTCATTTCTTTAAGTTCAGTGGCTTGAACCCGAGACTCCCCTTATTAACTCGAAACTTAAATTACTAATTACTAACATAACTTAGTTACAACACAAGTTAAAGCTAAATCGTGTTACATGTTCGTTCAGAAGAAAAAAAACCCGAGAACTTCCCTTATTAACTCGAGAACTACTCCGAGTTTCCCACGCAACTACCTGAGTCACCTCTGTTTAACATCTTCTTCTACATATATATTCCTCCTTCAGTAATTAAGTTAATATAAACCCAAATTAGCATCAGGCCCCTACACTCAAACGCGAACCCGGGGCAACACTCAAAACTACACGCGCACAACTCGAGGAAGTGATCACGCGACCCGTACGACCACTTAAGCCCGACATCCATCACCACCGTGCACGTGCACGGTGGTTCGCCTTGCCACCGGTGACCCACTACGGTCCCCACAAATCCCAAACCAACTGCTCATGCGAAAACAACACTCAAAACATCTCAATTCGGTCTAAGGCAAAGAATTGCCTGAAGCTCGACCATGCGGCACCAACCTCTTCCCAAGAACTTCCTCGTGCGGCCACCTCCCATCACCGGAGGTGATGAAACCTCACCAGTACGTCACTCACATCCCCCTCTAACTCCACCAACAATCGCGATCAACTCGATCGACTTATGATGGCGGAATTAATAAGTTACATAGCATTGAAAAATGAAGGCAGTAAACCCTACTTTAATCAAAATCTCCAAATCTATTTTTTCGAAAATTGTTTTGACATTTTTCTGGAATCACATAGATTTCGAATTTGCCTCCTATCAATTTACAGGAATTAAAATTAACTCTATCTCCTAAAATTGACAAAAACCCATTTTCGATTCATTTTAAAACTGCTCCTTCGATCCTTTCTTATAAATCCAGATTTTTATGTTAAAAATCATAACTTTGAGTGTTTAATCAAAATATAAATTCAAATTCACAAATTAAAATATTTAAATTTTAACATTGATTTCCTTCTTGCTGTAATTTAAAGTTACAGTGTTTATAATATGCTATTAAACGCCTAAAACAAATTTACATGCCTATGTCTAAGATAAACCACTTGTGTCAGCAACAAATCTAAAGTTCTAACATTTATATGAATAAGTAATTGTAATTATTTTAGCTTTCTAGTTAAGAGTTTCAAAAGAAACTGGAAGAACAGCTTCCTGTACCACCAAAGCAACAGAGAATACCAAGACTATTCATATAAACAATATCAAGCACTTTCATTCATCAACTAAAGATACAAGCTTAGATTTAAAATGGATAAGTTTACTCACCTTTGAGAAGATGAACAGAGAACAGAGCTTCCATTTTTTAGCACAGGCTTGAAATTTACTTGCTGAGTTGATTTGTATTGTTATTTATTTAAATTGAAGTTTTTGTTTATAGTTGAGATGATGATGCTTATTTCGGGTTTACTTTGAATAATGGTCGAAAGTGAAGTGAAGATGGTTGATATAAAAGAAGAAAGTGTACAGGTGATATTATCTCTTCCCTGTACTAAAGTTATGGCTGCATTTATTTAACTTGGTGGCTGAGATGATATTATAGATATGGCTGAAGTATGTTGCATTAAATGTTGAGATGTATTGCATTTGTATGCTAAAGATATTGCATTAATTATCTTACTTCATCCCATACTTGCTGGTCTTTGCTTCAGTACTTGTTGTGTTGTTTTCCAGGTTAAAGTATATTACTTTAGTCCTTAGTCTTCTGATGCTTATACATTTCCCATATCATCTTTTGTTTTGCTGTCCTTGCATCCTTTGTTTACAACTTGTTTTTCAGCTGAAGTGATGATTTCTTTTGGTGGCTTCATTAATTCACATTGTACAATTGAATATCTTTGTTTTGTTCATATTATTTATAACTTTGTTTGTACTCACTTTATTTTCTTTTATTCACTTTGTTTTACCTTTGTCTACATCTGTTTCTATTTCTTGTTTGTTGTCTTCAGGTTTGCATATGTGTATGTTGTATGTTTTACATTTTATTTTTATGCCTTGCTTTATGTTTTATGTTCTTTTAGCCAGCTTTGTTTATTCTTGCATTTTTTTTATTTACTTCTATTTTTAGTTTAAATAATTATCATAAATTTTACTTTAAAAATTATTGTTTTATATTTCTCTATATACACATATATTTTATACAACTCAAATTATCATCATTTATAAAAAAATTTAAATCAATTTATTTATTTATTTTTATACTTGTGTCCAAAATATATTATTTATTTTTCAAAATCATTTATTTAAGAATTTATTTAAAATCCAATATATACATATATATTCTCATATATACAAATTTTCAAATTCATACGACTTACTATAATTTCTGTTTGAATCGGGGAAACTCGCTGCCCTTTATAATTAATTTTACAATTTTTAAATTCAAAAATTCATCTAAATTATCAATTTAAATTCATAAAAATCCTGGGTCGTTACACCATACTTAATTGGGCTAAAAACAAATGTCATTTAAAACATAAGTAACAATAAAATCCAAATCACTTTTTTCTTTTTGGTGTTAAGTATGAAAAGAATACTTCCCATACATTCATTATTATAATAACTTTCTATAAAAATAAACACTTCTCAAAATACCTTTTGTAAAAACATTTCCAAAAAGGATGGAGAAAACTAAAAAAGCATAAAAACTAATTTTTAAGTAAAATAGTCACAGAAAAACCAAAAGTCAGATTTAAGATCATTTCCTGAATCAAAACCATTTCCAAATCAAAATAGCAACTAATAGTGTTTCAAAATACAGTAACGATGCCAATAACTACCATAGCACTCAACCTATGTTATTACTACCTTTATCACTAAAATGTACAACTTTTAACATGTGTCAATGCCATATCCAATATTGTCAAACTTACAAATTTTGACATTTAACATTATACAACAGGTAATAGCTGAAATTAAAATCAATGATAATGAGGAATTTGAATTCCCTAACGAAATTCTCTGTATTTCATTTTGTATATCATTCGCTTTTAAAATGGAAATTAAACCAAACCAAACCAATAAATCATTCAGATACAAAAACAATGACTTATTATCTAATATATGTCACTATAGTAGTCATCCAAAGGTAGGATAAGTCATCAAAATTCCAATTGACTCTTAAGCATTCAGGTTTGATCTAATGTCAAACAACGTTCGATTTTACTTGAAATTTTACTTACTCCAAACTCAACAAAACAAGTTATAACATGTGGATATCACTTCAGCAAGCACAATTAAAAGTCCATATCTCGATTAGACCTCGTATGAGAGATATATCCATTTTATTAGATTTTGAGAATTAAGTAATTCAATTAATTGCACTAATCATTCCCTACCAAATACAAATCCTACGTATACGCATGTCCACTGCCTCCATCCACTACCTCGTGCACGCATACCTTCCCCGACACCTAGGACCAACAAATCAAAATGAACTCCGCTATCGAACTTCTCTCCATGTGAGAAACCAATCTCGCACCACCATTACACGCTCGATGCCTCCCTCCTCCATAAAATCAAATAGTCATGACCACGACAAGAAAATGTCACACCATCCAAACAATAACCAAGTTCCACCAAACTCCAAGAAAAGATGCATTTCGATAAGAGAAAGCCAATGGAACCAACCTTGTTGTAATGTCCCGCAAATCCGCACGATTCAAGCTGATAGTAAACCACATGTGTCCAACCCAAATTGAAAGGAAAGGAGGATAATTATAAGGAAGAAAGAAGAGAAGAATAGAAAGAAAACTGAAAAAACACAAAACCTCACAATCGTAACAGAATAATATATAATACAATGTCAATGATCCTTGCAAAAGAGAAAATTTTAATATACATACATCAATCAAAGTACAAAAAATGTCAATCATCAATCTAGACAGTTATAATAACCAGTCCTCATAAATGCTAATGATTTCGACAACAAAGCAGAGGATAATAAACCTATACGTGAATATGACTTGAGGAATTCCAACTAGTCTACTAAGCTCCAATGCCTCCAAAACAAATTGTAAATATGCTCATTCTAACCCGAGCATTATGATAAAATACCACCCGAGTCGGTCTAGAAAACTAGTGTGAGAAAACTCACATAATAAGGAAATTATTATAACTTGTAAAATCCTTTGAAAATCAAAGGTATCTCGTAAAACCATGCCGCATATCCACATGGATGGGATTTTACGTTACGATAACCAAACATTGTTTATAAAAAATCCAATGATATTATAATAATGTCTAGGGATTCAGAGTAAATATATAAAATAGCCGAAAAGCCTGCATCTCACATTTCAACATAGTTGGGCAAAACTAAGTCCATAAAGCTCGTATTGAAGAATGGATTTCATACTATGAAAAGGTAAGAAACTACCTTCTGATGGTACATCTCAAGATAAAATGCATCGAGATATGACAAGAACATCTTATACCCCTGCAACACAGGACTGGCCTACCACTTAACTAGTAGTACCAAATGTGATCTCTCCTTTCGTTAATGGGCCCAAAGCACACATGAGTAGATAGTAATCGATCTAGATTTTGGAATGACCATATTCTGACGGGAGCAACCACTTGGCCCTGCTGAATGCTTGATTTTTTCCCTTTCCCGGTTGATGTGGCTCGAGGCTACATTTTACCTTTTATATAGTACCTCCCTCTTGGTATTGCTCTCCAAGCATCAATGCAATGCTAGCGTTCATCCATACAGTTTCATTCTGGGATTGAACGAAACATTTGAGAGCTCTATCTTCAAATTCATCATCTCCTAGATGTCTTCACTTCGAAACACTTGATTTGAATCGAAGTTGTGATAACCCGGATTTTCAGTTATCAGATAATGGATAGTTATCTGATTTTAACTCTTGAAAATACTGATTTAAAAAATTGAACAAATAAATGAGATAATCTCCTTTATAAATTATTAAAAATCTATAAAATTGTTGTTTTCAAACAAAAACAATAATGTGTTGTTTACATATATATATATATATATATATATATATATATATGGATTTTAATAGAATTATTATTTACAAATTGAATTTGTAATTGTTTAAAATTGTATACTCATATGTTTGAGTTGATTTTTAAATTGGATTTTAATTGATTTAGGATTTAAACTTGAAGTTAGAAAGATTGATATCTTAAAAAGAAATTGGATTTGAAAATAAAATATGTATGATTTTATTTATATATAATTAAGTTTCAAAACATATTCTTTGGAATCTTATAAATATAAGAGAATATATGTAATAAGGATGTAAATTGGTAAAACATATACATAGATATAAACTAAACATAATTTGGCATAAAACTTATATAAAAACATTTTTATCATACAAAGTACAAATGTAAGTAGATTAATAGGTATAAATGACAAATGTAAATTATTTAACTTAAGAAATAAACAAGTGTCACCCATTTGCTTTTATTTTCTTTTATTTTAAGCAAATTCTAATTAAACCTATATAAACTATCTCCTCTCTTAATTCTTTCCATTTTCCCACTTTCAAAGCAAAAGAACAAAGCCATAAACAAAAATCAGATATGAGAATTTTTTTAAAACAAATATAAAATTATCAAAATCAAAACCCTGTAAAAGTTTTACAAATCAAAGAAGCCAAAGCTTGTGTCCAAGCCTAGATCATCTCAACGAGGATTAACCCGGTTTAAACAACAAAGCAAGAATAGATCTGGAATCATGAATCAAGTCCAGTTTCAATTTTTCAAAACAAAAATCTGCCCTGTTCAAACAGAAATGGTGAGTAGACTACATCCACTAAAAGTAAAATGTGATGCATAAACACTTGTAGTGATGTGTGAATAAGGCTTTTCTGTTTTAACCCATTGTGAGAAATCTTTTTCTTTAAAAAGCTTTAATTTGGTTGAATCTTTGATGCATGTGAAAATCTATGAAGTGATATGATAAAAGTGGATATACATGGATGTCTTGTAAAATATATATATATATATATATATATATATATATAAACTACTCTATATATAAATATGGAAGGCTGTGCATGTTTGGAAATGGGTGTGGATATAGGTTCTCCATTTTAACTGCAAGCTTTAATCAACTTAGTAAAT
The DNA here is from genome assembly GCA_030765085.1 of Allium cepa. NCBI lineage: Eukaryota > Viridiplantae > Streptophyta > Magnoliopsida > Asparagales > Amaryllidaceae > Allium > Allium cepa. The sequence continues at coordinate 862,489,186 of CM060943.1, read as the reverse complement.
TCAAATTTGATTTTCATAAAACTGAAGTTAGGAGAAGATCAGGTTTGTAGAAAATCAAGTTTCAGCAATTTCAAAACTAAGGCCCTGTCTCTCTGTAAAAAAAAAGTGAGTAAACATTTAAAAAAAACAGTGTTATGGTTATTCGATTTATTGCTTGTGATGAATGATTAGAGCAGTATGATTGGCATTAGTGTTTGATCTGTATATGTCTGAACATGCGTGAATAATTTAAAAACTGCTCTGTCTAGGGATTCAGAGTAAATATATAAAATAGCCGAAAAGCCTGCATCTCACATTTCAACATAGTTGGGCACAACTAAGTCCATAAAGCTCGTATTGAAGAATGGATTTCATACTATGATAAGGTAAGAAACTACCTTCCGATGGTACATCTTAAGATAAAATGCATCGAGGTATGACAAGAACATCCTATACCCCTGCCACACAGGACTGGCCTACCACTTGACTAGTAGTACCAAAAATGATCTCTCCTTTCGTTAATGGGCCTAAAGCATGCATGAGTATATAGTAATTGATCTAGATTTTGGAATGACCATATTCTGATGGAAGCAACCACTTGGCCCTGCTGGATTCTCGATTTTTTTCCTTTCCCGGTTGATGTGGCTCGAGGCTACATTTTACCTTTTATATAGCACCTTCCTCTTGGTATTGCTCTCCAAGCATCCGTGCAATGCTAGCATTCATCCATACAATTCCATTCTGGGATTGAACGAAATATTTGAGAGCTCTATCTTCAATTCCATCATCTCTTAGATGTCTTCACTTCAAAACACTGGAGTTGAATCGAAGTTGTGATAACCTGGATTTTCGGGTATCAGATAATGGATACTTATCTGATTTAACTCTTGAAAATACAGATTTATAAAATTGAACAGATAAATGTGATAACTCCTTTATAAATTATTAAAAATCTGTAAAATTATTGTTTTCAAACAACAATAATAATGTGTTGTTTATATATATGTATATATGAATTTTAATAGAATTATTATTTACAAATTGAATTTGTAATTGTTTAAAATTGTATACTCATATATTTGAGTTGATTTTTAAATTGGATTTTAATTGAATTTGGATTTAAACTTGAAGTTAGAAAGATTGAAATCTTAAAAATAAATTGGATTTGAAAATAAAATATGTATGATTTTATTTATATATAATTAAGTTTCAAAACATATTCTTTGGAATTTTATAAATATAAGAGAATATATTTAATAAGGATATAAATTGCTAAAACATATACATATATATAAACTAAACATAATTTGGCATAAAAATTATATAAAAGACATTTTTATCATACAAAGTACAAATGTAAGTAGATTAATAAGTATACATGACAAATGTAAATTATTTAACTTAAGAAATAAACAAGTGTCACCCATTTTCTTTTATTTTCTTTTATTTTAAGTAAATTCTAATTAAACCTATATAAACTATCTCCTCTCTTAATTCTTTCCATTTTCCCACTTTCAAAGCAAAAGAATAAAGCCATAAACAAAAATCAGATCTGAGAAACAAATTTGAAACAAATATAAAATTCTCAAAATCAAAACCCTATAAAAGTTTTACAAATCAAAGAAGCCAAAGCCTGCATCCAAGCCTAGGTCATCTCAGTAAGGATCAACCCAGTTTAAACAACAAAGCAAGAATAGATCTGGAATCAAGAATCAAGTCCAGTTTCAATTTTTCAAAACACAAATCTACTCTGTTCAAACAAAAATGGTGAGTAGACTGCATCCATTAAAAGCAAAATGTGATGCATAAACACTTGTAGTGATGTGTGAATAAGGCTTTTCTGTTTAACCCACTGTGAGAAATCTTTTTCTTTAAAAAGCTTTAATTTGGTTGAATCTTTGATGCACGTGAAAATCTATGAAGTGATATGATAAAAGTTGATATATATGGATGTCTTGTAATATATATATATACTATTCTGTATATAAATATGGAAGCCTGTGCAGTCTGGAAATGGGTATGGATATAGGTTCTCAATTTTAACTGCAAGATTTAATCAACTTAGTAAATTCAAATTTGATTTTCATAAAACTAAAGTTAGGAGAAGATCAGGTTTGCAGAAAATCAAGCTTCAGCAATTTCAAAACTAAGGCCCTGTCTCTCTATAAAAAAAAAGTGAGTAAACATTTTTAAAAAAAAAGTGTTATGATTATTTGATTTATTGCTTGTGATGAATGATTAGAGCAGTATGATTGGCATTAGTGTTTGATCTGTATATGTATGAATATGCGTGAATAATTTAAAAACTGCTCTGTTAAATCCAAGAACAATTTCTTTATAAAATTCATATCTTACCAAACTTGCAGAATTTGGTTATGATTTATAAATGAAATATTATTAGCTCAGTGTAATGCGACTTTTAAAAATAGTTTAAAAGTTTTATATTTAGAAATTATTTCAAAAATGAAATAATACAGGAATATTCTGAATATGGCTTAAAACCAAATATTTTAATTATGATTCGAAGTCATAAACAAATTTGTAATGGCATATGATGAATTTAGAAACCGATTCACAATTTTTAGTTTGGTATTCTCTAAGTTAATCAAGGTTGAAAGAATTTAGGGTTTTCACCAATATTTGGCGATCGGCATAGTGAACTTCATCGGGATCTTGGTCGAAGTTGTATGGAGGTCTGACGACTATGGGAAAAATGTGATTGTATTTTATTTTGAGCCATGGTGGCCGGAATGAGGTAAACTAGGGTTTTGGAAGGGGGTTATGTTAAGTGTAATGGTGAGGTGATTTCGTCTTTATCGAAGCATCGAGTTCGATTGCGAGTGTTGGAATAGCTGCGTGAGTCATTGATGAGGCCGAAATCAAAGAGACGTGAATTCCAGTCATCGTGATCATCGTGACGATCCAGTTTTTTCTATTGTGGTTAGGGTTCTGTCGTCGCTCAAAGGCTCATTTTCGTGTCATAAAGGAATCTTGATATCTGGGTGGTCGGAATGTTGGTAGGGGTCGTTAGCGACTAGTGGGCATCGTCAAAGGTGACTGGATCAGTGGCAGTCGTGTGTGCAACGTGCACAGTGGTGACATGAGAACTGGGTTTAGGGAAGAAGGCCTTATCTCGTGTCGAGTTTGAGTGTTTCTATAATAGGCTCGAAGCAGTTGAGGTTGGGGAAATTCATTAGTTGTCTCGTGAATTCTGGTGTTAGAACTCGGGTCGATCTTGTTGTCTAGGTTGTTAGTTTAGATAAGCAGGACCCAGATTTTCTTTTGGCAAAGGAAATCATAGTAATACAAGTTTTTAAACTAACTAAAATGAGTTGAAAGGGGGTGAATCAAAATAAAATTTGTTTTCATAGAAATAAAATGAAAAGTTTTCAAAGGGAAGTTTTCAAACAAGTTTTAAATGCAATGTGTTAAAGGATTTTAAGGTTCTAAGTTTTAATTAGTTTCAAGGATAATTGTTGAACAAAAAATTTATATTTTAAAGGGTTCTAAAAGATATGGTAAATAAATTTTCAAGAATATCTATTTATCAAAATTTACTTAGACAAATTAGAAAGGTTTTTAATATTAAAATTAAATGTTTAAATTGTTTTTTTAAAAGAAGTTATACACTTTCAATTATAAAATTTATTTCAAAAGTGTTTTCTAATAAAAGATAATGATGTAAATTAAGTATTTAAATTAGGATAAAAGAATTTATCTTAAATTAATTAAGGTTGTAAGTTAATTAATTAAGGTTATTTAATTTGTAATTCAGAATCATTAATTAGATAAGTGAAGATTATTAATGAATAGTAAATTAATTAATCAAGTAATTAAAGATTAATTAAGTTTCGGTAAAGCGCTTAATTTATTAAGTAATTTGAAATTAATTAATTTGTGACTAATAATTAATTAATTCATAATTAATAATGATTATTTAAAGAATAATTACTCAATGAAGTAATTTAAAAAATCAATAGATAATGAAAATCATTAATTAGGAATTATTAAATAATTAATTAATGTGACTAATTTTAATAATTAATTAGATTAATTAATTAATGATAATCATTTGTAGGATTGTTTAAGTTAATTACTTAATGAAAGTACTTAAAGGGATTGATTACTCAATGTAATTAATTAAACTAGTGTGATTAATTAAAGGTTAATTACTGTAAATGGTTAAGAACAATTAATTTGTGAAATTAATTAAAGGCTAATTACTTAATGTAATTAAAGTATGATTAATCAAGGATGATTAATTTAGATGGATAATTATTGGAAGATTAATTAATTGGTTTGTAATAAATTAATAAGCAGGATTTAGAAGTAACTGAAGTAATTAATTTAATTCATTTATGGTTAATTAAAATTAATTAGAGATGGTATGGTTGACTAATCTTGCTTATGAATGATTGAATGATATTGTATGCCTAAGATTAGTTGATGTCATTGGCATGTGATGTGTGATGCTATATGATATAATATGTTTGGGTTAAAATAGTGACATCATGTATTTAAATTTTGAATTGTTTTCACTTGAATATTTGAGTTAAGATGACATTAGATTCGAAGAGACCGGGATCATGTACCAGTACATACCCGAAACCACTTCGATTCTTTGTAGACTGATATGTGAAATCAATAGGCTGGAATGGAATGATTTAAGTGAATTGGACCATTTAATCCAAGATTGGTACATAGAAATTGATGTGTGAAATAAGTAATGTCTATATCAAATTGTGAATTCGTGATAAGATACGAGTTACTCGGGCTTTAAAATAGTTGTATGCATTGGTATTTCCTGTTAGATGGGTTTACTCATGCTGGTTTCTAGTCTGACCCGGGTGCTACTTTGATGTAATGCTCGGGTCAGATCGAGTATTACAAATTTTCAGGTAAGGACGTTCTGTAGCTCAAGAGGCAAGCCGGATGCGGGAACGTATGGAGTGTATTCCGCTGTGATATATTGTAGTTTATCTAGGACATGTTATTTTTAACTGTCTAGTGAAATGTTGTAACTTTGATGTATTAAAATGTAATTGACTGATACGCCTTTCTTTGTGTAAAGAATATTATTTGATATTATATTTTATCTGCAGCGAATGTGAGATTCTGAGTTTGGTTTTATGTTTCTTCTTCTATCTCTTTTCTTCTTTTCCTAACTATATGGAATTTTCGGGATCGAAAATTCCGAGTCGTTACAGAAGTTGTTTTCGGGTAACATATCTGATCCTAATCACTTCGAAACAACATTCAATAGTTTTTGACAAACCCAACCCCGGTTCTTTAGGAAATAAATAGTTAAGGATAAGAGCAGAGATCACCTCCTAACCGCCAACGGATGGATTTCCTTATCATTGTCCTAGGGAAAACACAATCCATAAACATAATTTATTCCACCACATAAGCATATATCCAATTCAGAAATTCAATACAATATCAAATCATAGAAATATAATAAAATCACATAAAGAGATAAACCGAGCATAACTCACATAAAATCAAACCAACACTTCATTAACATATTGTACAAACATCTAATTGTACAATATATACACCACTCATTCATCAACTCTCACCATCAACTCCCAAATGTAAAAATTACTATCACCAAATGTATAATAAAATAATATACACAACATATCAAGGTATCCAACTCCACCAACTCAATGTACCATCAAACATTAATAAACGTTGAATCAAGCCAAAAAACATACTTATCGCTCCTGTCAATCACCTCTAGAACCTCCGGAACAAGCTGAAGATGGAAAGCGACCACAATGCTACTACATGTACTCGGTAATACGCTGGTCCGGCAGCTGTGTCATCTCAATGGCCTACCAACGGTTGTGCTCCACCAGCTACGCCACCTAAGCTCTCAACTCTTCGATCTCTATTAGATCAATCTAAGCTTTGGTTTGGCTGGCTCTTCTCTGTCTACTCTACAATACTTATTTAATTTAGTAAAAGTTCAATTATTCTAATCTTACTACCAAAGCTACAACATAATATGTTCATTGTTATATCTATAAACTTACTAAATCGATGTGAAGTTCTTTAGAATTGAAAGACTACTACATTGTTATATCTTAGTATATTATTCATTACCACTTGATTGCCAAAGCCGTAACGCCTGTTCCGTGAAGGTGGATCCATGACTGACTCAAAAATGATGTCCTCTTCATCCGTAGTCGGCTGCTCTCTACCAGTTTCATCCAGGAGTTTTTGTTGTTGTTCCATAAACCTTGTCTGCATGAAAAAATAAGAATACAGTTGAAATTAATAGCATAATATCTTAATTCATTATACTTTAATAATTAAACAGTTACTAATAATATATAAACTAAAACATGCTTACATGGCACTTTCTCAATTTATGCTCATGCCATGTATATGAAACTATCCCGTTTGGATTTACATGCTCGATGGCGTGAGTACGCGTAAATACATCCATGTACAATACGTGACCCTACGCCTTAGTTTCCTGAAATTAATTATTATGTACTATTATTGAATATTCAAAATTATAAGGCACAATAATTATTTACAGTTTACATTTAATAAATTTACCAACTCTTGGCGATATTATTGGAATGACTTGGACCCTCCTTGATGAGTAGTAGGATTTTTATTCCTATTTGCAGAGTTTCTTTCTGACTCTGCATGTACATTTAAATAAACAACACATTATTTACTTACAAAATATTTTTTTATATTTACGTATCAATCAAATAATTTACAAAAGTTTAGTACACTTACTTTCGCTTCGTCACTATCCCAATGGGTCAGCCACCCTTCCCACACAGTCGCTCCCATCCAATTCGGCTTATTCCCTTTATGTTTCACAGTCGACATAGAGTCTCGATAATTCTTCCTCATCTTCTACATCCAGTAGTGTCGTACCAGCTGCAGATATCTGATCGTACGTCGACTGCAGTCTGCATTACATGATAAACAAGCGACAAATAATTAAACAATAAAATATGAACAATAAATAAGCGACAAAAAAATTAGTAATGGAAAACAGAAGATTATACTTGCAATGAAATCCTACCATATACACTCTAGGATGTGTGAAGGGATATTATCCCACTTGGGCCAACAAGCCATCATCCTACTCTTGTACGAGTCTCTCGAAACTGATAGAACTACAGCTGATGGCTGTAGGTCAAACCCTCTATGTTAAATATGATACAGATAATTATATTATACATAAAATATTTAAGATGCTGAAAAAAGTTTAACACTTACCCCTTCCCTCTAGGTGCCAGATACACAGCGGGACGCTATGGCGATTGCAATGGGCTGCTGTCATCGCCTCCTAATGAATGGGAAAAACTCCTTCTTCTGGACGACATGGTACCAGCCACAGACACATCATTCTAAAGAGAATAATAGCATAATAATGAAATATATTTTATATTCAAATGAAAAAAAGTACATATAGTGCAAAATATACCTGATTCAGATTGGGCTTCATATTCTGATGATAAGCAGAATATATTGCATTTTTAACATAAATTGCAAAATAAATGATAGAAATGGTAATGACATAAATGATGAAAATGACGATAAACATATTCGATTTCATAAATGACATAAATTACATAGCATGCAAAATACATTTGTCTTCTGATTACATAAATTACATAAATCTCATCAACTACATAAATTGCATAATACAAATAATTCAACATAATATTTATATCAATCCCCATCATCATCTAATTTAACATAATATTTATACTATTATCATTTTCCAATGTAGTCAAATTTTTTTTAGACTCAAGCATTCATTTTTATAAAATGTCAAGATGTTTAAAAGCAATGGACATGGATGGTTCTAACTCTGACTGAAGTAGAATGTATCTCTGTTTTTTGATAACAAAGTTCTATGGCTTATTCTAATTAACACAAGAATGGTAGAATCAATGCATATATAATGGTTTATACATATACATGAAATTACAAATTATACCAACTCTATACAATTTCACGCTAACAAATGAGATAGGTAAACCATGTGATACTATGAACCATTGCTAGCCTATTATAAACAATTAGAATCACTAATTAGCCCTAATTTATTTGACTTATGCAAATCTAGATTTAGGGTAAAAATTAGATTTTTTACGAAAATAAGAGATTATACTTAGATTGAAAGCAATAAAGTGTGATTAGGTAGCCGTAGAGGATCCAAAAACTTGAATTTGAGGGTTGTAAGAAAGAAATTAGGATTTTAGGGTTTTTGAGATTTTACTTTCGTGTTGAAAGAATGTCAAAGAAAGGGTTCGGCTCTGCCTGTAATTAACGTCTTTGCGACGGCTTCCGACGGCCGTCGATGGCCCATCGAAAGCTGTAGGAAACTGGCTGTTGGAAGCTTTTGCCAAGAGCTGTCGGTACTCAAGCCTTTTCTAGCAGCACGTGTTTCTCCTAGATATTTTCAAAGTTACATTTTGGGTCCAAATTTGATAATCGTTTATTTAACTATCCATAAACACACATCAAAATTAAGGATTTATTCCATAGGAAAAACCAACATTAGTTAAACACATAATCAACCACTAGCCTTTTTTAGATAAATCTTTTCATTAACTAAAATCACTTTGCAAATATTTGTAGCAAAATAATTTTGCAAAGATTCATTCATGAACCTTATATTTTCGATACTTGGAAAATATTCATATACTTATCTCAACAGTATAAGTATATTCATAAAATAAGGAGAAATTTCCTTTTCACACAATTCTAGAATCAATTTATAAATTCCCTTAGAAATCCCTAAACTCGTCTACAAATCCCTAAAACCATTTAAAAACCGCTTTTATAAATTTATATACCCATTTCTAAAATTCTTCTATGAATATTTAAAACCATTTATAAAGCTCTTTTACCCTTTAGTTAACCTTCATTTATGTTTTCTAAACCATGTTATAAGATTCCTCCTATAAAACCCACATTTGTTTGTAAAATCCTATTTACAAATCTTAAAAACGATTATAAATAAATTTAGATCATTTACTTTAAAACACTATTATATAATAAAAAACATTATAAATAAATAAATATTAAATTTATGACATCTTAAAATAATAATTAATAAATTTCATAACATTCTAAATAAACAATAATAATTTATCTTCAACATTATTAGAACAATAATTAATTTTCAAAACTTTATTGATAAATAATTATAACTAATTACAAACCATATTAATAATTTAAAATAATTAGCTTTTCAAAATATTAAAATATTGATAAACAACTTTGAAACAATGTTAATATAAATAACAACCTTTTAAAACATAAATATATTTCCTTTATAAAAATCCATACTTAAATTTCAATGTACACATTTCCATATTTATAAAACTATGTTTATAAATCTCTACTATTTTATAACATATCATTTAACATCTCCAAATCAATCCTCACTTAAAATAGAATCAACTATTTTTCTAAAACATCATCCCACATATTGTCATAAATCCAAAATTTGATTTATTTTACCCTAATTTATTCAATGATTATAACTTTCCTTTTATTTATAAAACGTCGTTGATAAATCTATCCCTCTTTTAACAAAATATGATTTTACAAATCTTCACTTTGTTTGTTAAATGTCACAACTAAAATTTATCACATTTATAAATCCCCACCTTTATAATCTAACTTAAATATATGTGCCTATATATATCTAGTACTTTATTTAAAATGGTTGCTAAGTTTTTATACCACCATCCCTACTTCTCTTTCACGCTTCAAAAAAGAAAACACGACTTCCAATCTTCACCGCACCTCCATCCCTTCGCCATTGACCATGTGACCATAACCACTCATCGCCCCAGCCAAGAACAACACCACGCCACCATCGTCGAATACCATAATGGCTCCAACATCTAAAAAAAACCCATAAGCATGCCACCTTCTTTTCCAGATCCAGACCGGCTCAGGCCATCGTAGCCCTAACGTAGCATCCATCGTCATCTCCTCCCCTTGCCGAGCAATAATGTAGTTGACATCGAGGCCTATTACGGCTTCTGGTAGCTCGAATAGGCGATGGTCGTTGGATTGTGGAAGGGATTTTAAACTCAATTTAAAAAATGACCCAACTACAAGTAAAATGTGATTTTATAAAGGAAGAAGTAGGTGTGAACGTGGATGGTATGGGCAAGTAGCTTTCGTATGGCCCAAATTATGATGAATATATATATATATATATATATATATATATATATATATATATATATTCGTGCCGCCTGGTGTTCTATAGGTAATACCCCTATTTTGAACACAATGGAACAAATCTCGAGGCCTAATTTGATCATACATAGAAGATAATTTTGAAATCCAATTATATTATATAAATTTCTATAATTAAGTTATACACGTTTCAAACTCGTACGACTACATGTTACACCAAATCACCACGAAATTCGATGGCATAATAAAATTCACTATTATAGATCCAACGATACTAGTTTCATCAAAATTCGAGACAGCGCCTTTGAATGTTATTTTCACACATTAACTAAAAATGAATTATTTTTAAAACTGGTTTAATCGCTTTTAATTCAAATTCAAAATTTTAAAATCTTCATGCTTATTCAATAGAATTTAAATCAACTCTCGAAGTCATTTTTTAAGCACATCAAATTCAAATTTAATTATTTGAAACAATTCCAAATATTCACTTAAACAATTCTATTATCAAATAAATCACTTAATTTGAAATATAAGTTGTTTAATTGATAAACTTAACTTTTTAACATTTAAAATCAATTAAATATTCCAAATTCAATTGATTGAAATCCTTGGTCGTTGCACTCGTCGCCTCTCTCCACCTATATCTTCACCTCCATCAAACCCTAGGTGCACATTCCACTGTCGAATAACCTAAATTGATGTCGCACATCACCAAACCATATAGATTGGAAGATCTCACTAATTCGAACGAATACAACTTTAAAAAATTTCATTGAGTAGATTACTCGACTTGAATTTTTGAATATATGGGTTTATTTTTCTTTACTATAAATGAAAAGTAAAAATAAGGGAATGGAAGTTATTTTGTTTTTTAATTTCCGACATCTTATTACATAAAACATCTTTTGCATACAAACTACAAACGACAAAATGAAAATATGATCATGCACAAAAATACGGCACGATCACAAAATAATAATAATGTGACGCCCCACCTCTATACCCACGCTAGCCAAGAACACTCCGGAGTAGTGCTGTCAACTAGCACGGAGAATAAGGCTGTTGAGGAGCGACCATCCATGTAATTGCTTATCACACGGTGGCTATAAATAATCTTCGGAAACAAACATAGAAATAATCATATCCCAAATCAGTCACAGATATCCATATCACAAAGGCGGAAGAAGATATGAATATATAACTAACACATGAAAGTGTACATCAGAGTAGTGGTCATTAAGATCCACGATAATACAAAAGAATAGCAACACGTGCTATACAAAAGAATACAACTATGAGTCTATATCTCAAGTGTATACAACAAAAACTGCTAATCTAAACAGTTAGCCAAAAGTCAGAGTGATGAATCCACGGGAAGGAGTCAAGCAGAAGCACCTGTAACATCTCGGTCTGACCCGAGTATTATTTAAGAAAATAATAAACGGATCAGTCTAGCTATAAATATCAGATGACATGATATAACATAAAAGATATGGCATAAACATAAACATCCATAACGACATACCACTATAAGTATGTAAATGATGATCAACAGAAGATCAATCAATAAGAGATAATCAATATCACAAGAATCTTCTCAAAGATTCGAAGAGGGCATCATACCCTAAACTTGTACTCATAACAAGTCAATGACATAAATTCCAGAAATCAACACGAGAAATCCAGAAATCATAAAAAGGGAAAGAGGCCTATCACATGACGGTCCGAAGACCATGGGGAGCTACCCCACATGTGTGAGTGGAATCACACAGATTGAGGTCAAGACTAACCAAAAAGCAGAAAGGTATGTGTGAATGGAATCACACAAGTGGTGTCTAGTCTAACCTTGCAATGAAAGAGACATCGCGCGATTGCTAGTCTAATTCATAAAGCGATCATCAAGATCAACGAGAAGTGTCAATTACACTAAGCTAGTAAATATAGAAGTTTAGCTCCATGTCCCATAACCACTTGCTTAACTTAAATATTTACGAACAAACTGTAAATCTTCACTAAAAAAATTGTCACAAGAGGTTCAATCGAACAAGTCCAAGAATTAACCGACGAAGTGAACGCAAGCGTTTCATACCACTTGTTTTACTAAGTCGTTTAATTAGATTTCTCATCTGAGTGAGGTAAAGGCTTGTATATACTAATAGATTGGAAAACGGTTTAAGAAAAGAGCTTTGTTATTAAAATAGAGTTGAAATTGTTTGTTAAAATAATTTTGATATTTACTACTAGTATTGAAACCTTTATATTATAAAGTGACAAAACACAGAAGCAATTGTAGAAACAATCAGTCACAAAAATCGCATACGGAGATGTGAATAAAATCCAAGGAAATCAGCTCAATGTTTTTCAGATAAGATCCCCTACGGAGGGGGGGTCCAGGGGGGGTGGCAACCCCCCAAGGTGGGGGTGCGGGGGCAACGCCACCGCTTACGGGGTTCGACCTAGTGAAGACAAAATGAGGTCTAACGACCTAAGGGGAATAGGGTCGAGCGACCTAAGGGTTGCGACCTAGGGGTCCAAGGGGTCAAGCGACCTATCGGGATAAGGTCCAACGACCTATAGAGTTATAATGTCAAGTGACCTATCGGTTTATAAGGTCATGCGACCTAACGAGCTATGGCCAAACGACCTAGAGGAAAACAAGGTCAAGCGACCTAAAACGTCGCGACCTAACGACCAAAAACGTCGCGACCTAGCGACCTAAAAATGGAAGGCAAGGCCGAGCGACCTAACGAAGAGGGGGTGAGCGACCTATGGTCATAAACGAGGTCGAGCGACCTATAGAGGCATAGGATGCAGCGACCTAAAACGTCGCGACCTAGCGACCTAAGGGGATAAGGGCCGAGCGACCTAACATTCGAACGACCTACGACCTAAGGGGCGAGCGACCTAAGTGCAACACGCGACCTAAAAGGTACGCGACCTAATGCGGCCGAGTGGTTTAAGGTCGGAGACGACCTACGACTTATAAAGGTAGACGGTTGAGCGAGCTAATGAAGTCCAGAATCGAGCGACCTAGCGACACGGTGTGTTGAGCGACCTAACGAGGTCAATGTTGAGCGACCTAACAAGGTCCAGAGAAGGGCGACTTAAAAGAGGCGCGACCTAAAAGAGCGCGACTTAATGGGTTATATGACCCAACGACCTAAGCCACTAACTCGCGAGCGACCAAAGTCCTAGGTCGTGAGCGACCTAACTGCGAGTGAGCAAAAATGGCCAGAGTCAAAGCAGAGCGACCTAACGACCATACGACCTACGACCTAAGGTCCTGAGCGACCTACGACCTAAGGTCCTGAGCGACCTACGACCTAAGGTCCTGAGCGACCTAACTCCGAAAACACGAAAATGGCCAGAACGACCTAAATGCAGAAATTTCACCAAAACACCAAAAATCGTAGTTTTTCGCCAATCCAATCCAAACCAAATGCAAATGTGCATGCAAAAGTGATAGGGAATCATTCCCAACAGTCCAATATAGTTATAGACTAGATTTCCGAGGTAAAAATCTCACCTTTGCTCCAAAACCCAATGAAAATGAAGAACAAAGCTTGAAGGCAAATGGAGAAGCAACCACAAGCTTGAATCCGATGTCTTCTTCTTTAATTTGGAGTTGAATGTTGGAGTTGCAATAAAACAAAGACTTTGGAGTTTTAATTTCTCATTCCATTCACCATTTTTGTTGAAGCTTTAGTGTTAGGAAATGAAATGAAGCAATGAAGAAGAAGGGGGGTGGAACTTGGGCCTAATGGGCTAAAAGTCCAAACCAAAGGCTCGAGTGAAAAAGTGGTGAAATTCCACTAACCCCAAACATATCAATGTTTATACTAAGAAGATTGCAAACGACGTTTCGAACTCAATGGAAGTGGTCGCAAAAAGTAGCTTCGGACCAAAATCCGATTAACGATAAAATATTTAAATAAAATATTTAAATATAAAAATCGATAAATATGCGGGTTGTTACAAATAAAATATACTAGTTATCTTATTATATGAAATTTCAAAATGCCAAAGTTTGCCATAAAATACGTCAAACGATAATTTTAACTTTTACCAAATCCAAAAACATGGAAATATCTCATAATAAAATAAAAAATGCGTTAACAAAAAATTGAGTCATTTATTAACAATTGATTTCCTTATTATTTATCAAATTTGAATACTGAAATAAATTAAATATTCCCATTCAAAACGGTAAAAATTATGGGTTGTTACACAACATATAAAAGGAATCAATATACATTTCAAATAATAATTGTGATTAATAACTTTATTTTTAATAATAAGAGTGATACTTTGTTTAAATAGAACACTATTCTATTGTCTTATAGACTCATACCCATGACCTTTAAAACATTTGTATAAATCGTCATACCTTTAGCAACTTGAGCTAAAGATCCTTGACTAATTAGTGAACCATGATCAATAACACTTAATATGAATTTAAACTAATAAAGAATTAACAATAATTAATTCTCTTTATTGGTACTACATTTACTGGATAAAATCAATTATGTATTAATTCCCTTTAGTGCCACTCAATTAGAGAATTGGTTGGTAATCAATTAATTTATCTTAATTGATTACTTTTAACAACAATATTTTGAAAGCGCATTAAGTTCAAACTCTATGAGAGAACATGCAATGTGATTGTTTTATAACTTTAACAAATGCTTTTTAATTATTGACGAAAATAAATTAGAAATACACCATCCGTTTTACAAATATATTTCTTTCCTTTCACACTTTTGGCAAAAGCATAAATAAATGAGAAAAAATATTTGCAGGTAACCTTCTCCAATAAACGAACAAAATATTTCATTCCTTTAACACTTTTGGCAACGCTATATTTTACATGCTTTTGAATGGCTGAAAGTATCATATATTTGATATATAACAAACATGTTAGTAATCAATATCTTACATGCATTATAATATATGAATTGGGTTAAAATTAAATTGGATTGACGTTTCTATGTACAAATAAAAAAATACGAGCATTAGCACCAATGTTGAGTTAGTGCTACAAACAAAAATCCTGCCAAGTGAGAGTCAAATTGAAATGAGAATTATGTTTAAATGTAGAGTCTGGTATTAAGTGATGGCATTTTTTTACAGGAGAGGTTTACAAATATTTCCATTTAGCTAATTATTTGAGACATTTTACACAAAAAATGGAGATTAGCAACGTACATAAGTGAAATTGAAGTTTTAACTAATGGAAATCAATATAATTTAGCTTTGAGTAATCCATAATTCCACAGATTTTGGTTCATAGTAAAATGAAATTAACTTTGGATACTGCTTGAATTTTATAAATCATTATTTTACCATATAAAATTCCTACATCAAGGATTTTTTCACCTCTGGTGCATATGTAGGTGCTTATATTTTAAATACAAATGATTATTTATTTTAATTGCTTTTCTTCATTGGCTACGTTTCTTTACACCATTTGATTTGAATTTTATTTTCTATGAAATGTTATGTAAAATATATATTTTTGCATCCACAAGTATTTTGCTTAATAGTGATATTAATTAACATCGAATTATTCTCATTATCATATATATTATTTTAGTTATTATATTTGCATGAATATTTGAAGTAAAAACATGTAGGTGTCTTGTCATATATCTGCATTATATATATAACGGTCCAAATCTAACAAAATATTTTCTCAAATTTAATTATTATGCATAGTGTTAAAAAGTGTAATAATGCAAATGTTGGAATGTGATTTCTTTGAACCCAATTGTAACATTATTTCACCTTGAATACGATTTCTCTATTTCAGGCTTAGATTACTATTATCAAACCAAATTGTGTATATATTTAAATTTATATATTAAATATAGGATAAAATTATGTAACAACCGTGATTTTATTACCGTCGCAAAAAAAATTTAAATAGAAATTTTAAATAAAAAAATTGGAAAAGAAAAATAGTGCAAATAATTTCTGAGTCAACACTCATCTTAATAGTAGCATGTTGAAAATAACATGCATTTTTGGCCTTCACGTGTGAGTGGGTCTAAGTTGTTAAAGCTAGTTGGAAAATAATTTTGCCTTGCTGTCGCTCATCTTATAAAGCAAGATTGAAACTTTGCATTCAAACACACAAAGTTTATATTACCAAGTTTGAATTCACTGTGCTACCATCATTTCTTTGTGCAGCACGTCCTTTCTATCTAGTGATGCACATTTCCTCCTTAATGCATGTGTACCCAAAAATATATCCCAGCACTCCTTTGTTTAATTTATACACAAAATTTAGAGGGGAAAATTATGCCTTCATCACTTCCTCATTTTGTTTCATCTCTAGTAGCATCTTTTTTTTTTAGTTGTTTTCATTTTCAAGTAGCACTGCAAAGATTATTAATGGAGGTTCTATGGTTGCTCTCTTTTGATCTAGGTTGCTTTTGGTTTTAAAGAAAATTGAGGTGAGTGAAAACTCATAATTTTTAATTTAAAAACTATGGTCACAACTTAGTTAGTAAAGTGGGTTACATTAGTATGCAGCATTGTGCATAGGCAATATCTTTTGATTCTGGAAATTTCTCACAATATTATTTTGCAGATAGTTGCGCATTACTTGAATTTTATGTGTGTGCAAGTGGTATTTAAATCGAATGGGTCCAAGTTCAAGTTAGTAGTTTATTTTTCTTCTACTTCATTGCTACATTCAAACGAGTACATTAAATTGCAAGTTCCAGGTCACATCGTTTATTTTGTTTGACTACTCCATTCGAGTGTACACTTGTATACATCGCCCATATCATATTTGCGTGTGCATATTAATGCGCCCAGGCTAGTATGCATGCATACTTCAATACACGCGCATATACATATAACTTCATGCATGCATTTGAACATTGCCTGAAATCAAGTGGAAGTTGCATTTTATAGAGTAAGTCTAGGTCGTTCTTTTTTTTTTGTTTATCAAACTTTTTATATGCAATGTTGTGTTGCATAGAAACTAGGCCTGCCTACTTAAAATAGTTTTATTTGTACATGTTTTAATGTGAGCACCTATTGTAGCTCCTCTAGGATGTTTTAGCACGTTATATATTTTTGCATTTGTACATGCACGTAGCGCATGCGGCCAAGAGTTGCCCAATAGTGTATATATTTGCATTGTCTGTTAGAACATTTTATATCCAGATCGTGTGCAAATATGTGTGCAATAGGAAAGTATTGCCAAGACCTTAGTTTCGTTACGTGCATGAAAAGTGTAGTGTTGCCCAGGCATTCTCAGTTAATCTATGCATATATAAGTTGCATTGCCAAGTCGTGTGTAAACTTGTCCATTTGTTACGTGAATGGAAATATACTCTGGTCATTTGCATATATAATTATGGCCAGGTCTCGTTATATTATAATTGTATGCATATTGAAGTAAGGCCATGTTGCATTGTTTTAAAGTCATTTGTGTGTGTATTCAATTATTCACGAAATTGAACAAAATCACTTTATTTTTACTTTAGATTGGTGCATAGACCATGTCCGGATTGATGTCAATGTTACCCATTTCATTTTGAGCAAAATGTTTTAAAAGTGTACGCTGAGACAATGCAAAATATTTTGATGAAAATATAGTGGTGCAGTCCACTATTTAATTTACATTGAACCGACGTTACGTTTTAAAACGTATTTTGTTACTTTTTTTTTATAACGAAATTTTTATGCCGGTATTATATTTTTTAAGCACATTATTTTGATGACATTTTAACGAATAAAAATTACTGTTGTTTTGATTTCAGTAACCGTCAATTTTATAGTGAATTTTTAAGCGGTTATCCCGCAACGCTGATTTGATATTCGTTTTTACGATGTTTTAAGAAGCACAATTTCCTCGTCGAAATTGCTATAGTGTTGCTGTTTTAATCACGTATCCTAAAAATTGTTTTAAAATAAAATTGTTTTCAAAAATTTTATAGTTTGCGCTTTCAAAAGAACGAGAAAGCGATTTAAACGCTTCAGCAAAATTACGGACAATGAACCCTTACTTTTACTAACTCGCTTAATTCCAGACTTGTCCGTTTGAGAACGAAAAAGGGTTATTTATATAAAATACACAATTTTGCACTTTCAAGGAAGCGATGAAGAGATTTAAACGATTTAGCAAAAGTGCGGAGTATGGAACCACACTTTTACTATTTCGGTTAATTCCGGACTTGTTAATTGAAATATTTGTTGTTTGATGATTTTGATGATTTTGTTGGGCTTTCGAGCCATTGTGCTGGACGTTCGGGTCATATGATGGACCTTTGGGTTAATTACCAGTACTAGACCTTGGGTCATTTGTTGGACCTTCGGGACATATGTTGGACCTTCAGGTCATTTGTTGGGCGCCAAAAATATAGTACTTGGTAGGCTTTGATCATATGAGATGCATGTGCGGCGTAGCTAAAACTCGCCATCTGCTGGGATCGATCCATCTTTTACGTTGATTTTCTAGTTATCTTATTTTGATTTCTAGATTTTGAGAATGCTGATTTTCTAGTTATCTTCATTGATTTCCAGATTTTTATGTATTGCTGTTTTGGATTCAATTGTGAATTGGGAAGTTGATTTTGATGATGTTTAATGGGATTTCTTCCTTTAAACTTTGCTGATTACTATGTTGTATAGTCTCACTCGAGATTACAATTTTGTGTATAGTCTCATCTAAGATTATAACTTTGTGTATAGCCTCATCCGAGATTATAAATTTGCGTATTGCTGTTTTGAATTCAATTGGGAATTTAAAAACTAATTTTGGTGGAGTTTAAATTGAGATTTCTTCATTTAAACTATGGTGATTATTTATGTTGAATAGTCTCATTCGAGATTATTGATTTTGATGGAGTTTAAACCGAGATTTCTTTATTTGAACTATGTTGATTATCTATGTCGTATAATCTCATTCGAGATTACGATTATTTGCTTAAGTGTTGTTTATCATACACTTATTTCTGAAGTTTAAATTAGACTGATCCTTTTATTATTTTCTTTTAAATAATACTCGGGTCAGACCGAGTTATTTCAGGATAGTCGCTATCTCTGATTCTGTTGCCGCTTCATCTTTTGGGATTTCACATCATCTTTTTTCTAGACTTCGAGGAGTACTTTTGGTATATTGACTATCATTCCATGTATGTGATATCTATGTACATGTACATTTGGTTCTTGTGAACTATCGATTGTTGTAGCATGTATCCAGACTTGTCTTCCGCTATATGTCTGATATTTCTGTTCTGATGTGATTATACTATCTGTGTTATTGATATTATGAGTTGTTTTGAATTTTTCTTTAGCCACCGTAGTTACCTTTTACATTTGGATTGAATATATATCTTTGGGAGTAATTTACACAACTCCTATCGATGTAATCAATACTCGTCTAAGGCATAACTTATGGATGGTTGCTTCTAACAAGCCTTATTCTTCGCAATAGCAGACGTTATTCCTTATAACAACCTTTGTTATTGTGAGCATAGAGGCGGGGCGTCACAGCTTGGTATCAGAGCTGAGATTCAGAACAAATTATAATAAACATAAAACAGAAGCAGAATGGAACATGCGTTACAACTATTCAAGGGTTTTATTCATGCCTTTCTAATCTATTCCTTCATTGCTCTTAAACTTTTATCCTCCCTAACAAGTTGGATTATGTCTAGGAATATATCTCATATTTTCGTAGTATTCCATTTGTTAAATTCCTTGTCAATCTTAGAATTGAAGTAGGTCATTGGGTTTCTAATTTTCCTACTGTTCCTAAGGGTTTCAAATCTGGAAAGCTTGATGTTGCTTAAGCTTCTGGTGAGTCTTCTCAGCCCAAAGGTTTTACTCCTTCCGTTTAGGAAGGTTTTATTTTATTTTGTGGCCATTCTATTAGAGTTATTTTCGATACGGATGCATCACATTCATTCGTGTCAATGGAGCTTGTTGGTGTTATTCCTTTGGATGTTATTACTCTTTGCGACCCTTTGAGGATTGTAAATCCTATTGGTGGATCCGCTACTCTTGGTTTGTTGTGTGTTGATGTTGGGATTATTCTTTGTGGTTTTTCCTTACATGGGAATCCGCATGTTATGTATCATCTTGGTTTTGATATGATTTTGGGAATGGATTGGCTCGTCCGTTATGAAGTCCAATCCTATGTCCTAAAAGAACTTTATATCTCAAACGTCCCGATGCTATCGAGCAGTTATCTATTATATTTCGAAGCATGGACCATGCTTCGAATGCTCTTATTTCTTCCTTCGAATCGGAGGACGTCTTAGCTAATATTTCGATTGTTTGTGGTTTTTCTGTTGTCTTTGATCCTATTTCGAGTTTGTCGTCGAATAGGGAAATTGAGTTCCGTAGTGATCTTATCTCTGGTGCTCATCCTGTCAGTTGTCCTCCCACGAGGGTGTCTGCTAAGGAAAATGAGGAACTCAATCAACAATTATCTGAATTAGAAGCCAAGCGATTTATTCGTTCTAGCTCATCTCCTTGGGGCACTTCCGTTGTCCTCGTTAAGAAGCCATATGGTAATCTTAGGCTTTGCGTTGAGTATCGCAAGCTTAATCAGCTCACTATAAAAAGTAGGTATCCATTACCTAGGATCGAAGACATGTTCGATTAATTAAGTGGCGCTAAGCTCTTCTCCCAACTCGATCTTGCTACCGGTTTTCATTTGGCTACGAGAAGCGGTAGTTAGCATTCCACTTACCACATTCCACACTCGTTATGATTCTTATGAATGACTTATTATGTCATTCGGCTTGCTCAGCTTATTTCATCCATTTTATGAATCGAGTATTCAACGAATATCTCGATGACTCCATTTGTGTATTTATTGATTTTGGATGAAACAGCAATTTAAAATTTTGCAAATCTTTTTCATAAGATTTATTTACAAGTATAATTGGAATTATGTTTATCATATAGAAGATGATTTTGTGATTGTAATGCCCATTTAGTGCTTTAAGAATTCTGGTCGATACGCTTGATAAATGTTATCGATAGGAATCTCCTAAACGCTTTGATGAGACAATTTGACATAATAAATTGACTATAAAAAAGTAAATTTTTCTAGAAAATGATTTCATAAAGGTGATTGTAATTTTGGAAGTTTTAGCATTTCAGGAAAGAAGATTATTTGAAAGAACTCCTTTCCGATACTCTTATCCTTGTGATTCCCGAAGGGAACCAAGACTTCATTATTTGTACCTATACTAGCCGTATTGGTTTCGATGCTTTTCTTATGTGGAATGAGAGTATTTGCCTATGCTTCTAGACAACTAAAGCCTAATGAGATTCATTATGCTACCTCTGATTTGGAGTTAGCCGCCATAGTCTTTGTTCTAAAGATTTGGCGACCTTATTTATTGGGCAAGCGTTTTGTTCTCTTCACTGATCCCAAATCTCTGAAGTATCTATTCACTCAAAAGGAACTTAATATGAGGCAACAACATTGGCTTGAATTTCTTGCTTCATATGATTTCGATATTCAATATACCCCTGGTAAGGGTAATTGAGTTGCTGATGCGCTCGGTCGCAAGCGGCAAGTTGTTATTTCCATGATGCTAGCAGAGTGGAAAATGTTGGAAGCTTTATCTCTTTGTGATATTAGGGACTGTCCATTAGTTTCTGATTCTCCTGTGCTTTAATTTAGCATGGAAGCTCGTCCTAGTTTGTTGGATCGTGTTGCCAATGCCCAGAAACAAGATCCAGATCTCTCTTATCTTATTTAGAGTTGTAGATCGGAATCCTGAAGTGATGATCTGAAGGATTTTGATAATGATATTCATGGTTGTATTCGTAAGAAGGGAAGGTTGATCGTGCCTAATGTTCCTAATCTTAGAAATGACATTCTTCAGGACTGTCATCGTTTTAAGTATACTATCCATCCAGGTAGTGGTAAGATGTATGCTGATATGAAACACTTATACTATTGGGAGGGTATGAAGCGTGAAGTTGCAAGTTATGTGAGTCGTTGATGACTTGTCAACTTATTATCGCAGAACACCATCGTCCTAGTGGTCTTTTGCATCCTCTTGAGATTCCCCTATGGAAATGGGATCGAATTTCTATGGACTTCATTGATGGTCTATCTCGTTCGAGATCCGGCCATATTAGTGTTTGGGTGATTGTTGACAAATTAACCAATCACCCCATTTTATTCCTAGCAAGTCCAATCGGACTGCTTCTTGACTTTGGTGGTAGTTAGGAAGACCACTTATCTCTTGTTGAATTCTCTGATAACAACAGTTTTCAATCTAGTATCGGTATGGCTCCTTCCGAAGCTCTTTACGGAAGGCCGTGTCAATCACCATCTTGTCGGTTGGAATCTGGGAAAAAGTTAGTTCTCGGCCCCGATTTTATTCGTGAATCTTCTGAGAAGATTGATATTATTAGACAGAGGATGAAAGAGGCTCAAAGTAGGCAGAAATCTTACGCCAATTATCGTAGGAAGCCTCTGGAATTTTCTGTTGACGATCGCGTATTCATTCGTGTTTCTCCGATGAGAGGTGTAGTGCGTTTTTGTAGATCCGGGAAATTGGCTCCTCGATATGTTGGACCGTTTCCTATTACAGAGCGCATTGGCCCTGTTGCTTTTCATGTGTCGCTACCTATTCCGTTTTCGGGAATTCATGACGTATTTCATGTATCCCAGCTTCGTCGATGCCTTCGAGATTCGGATTCTATTATTGATACTCATAGGTTGCAAGATCTTGAGATCTCACCCGACTTGTTTATGGTGCAAAATCCTATTCGTGTGCTAGCTTCAGAGGTTAAACGCCTTCAGAATAAAGAAGTTCCGCTTGTGAAAATTCAATGGTCCGCAAACCACAAAGATTGCACTAGGGAAACCAAAGAATTCATCGAGCGTTCTTATCCTGGCTTTCTCTCCTCTTCGGGTGGGGGTGAGCATTCTTATCCATCTTTTCTATTTTAGTCTTTGTTGAGATAAATAATTCGTGTGATAAACAACTTCTAGTATGACAATTTATATATGGGGGAGTTTGTAACAACCATGATTTTATTACCGTCGTAATAAAAATTTAGAATAGAAATTTTAAATAAAAAAATTGGAAAAAAAATAGTGCAAATAATTTCTGAGTCAGTACTCATCTTAATAGTAGCATGTTAAAAATAACATGCATTTTTGACATTCACGTGTGATTGGGTCTAAGTTGTTAAAGCTAGTTGGAAAATAATTTAGCCTTGCTGCCACTCATCTTATAAAGCAAGATTGAAACTTTGCATTCACACAACTTTGCATTCACGCACAAAATGTTTATATTACCAAGTTTGAGTTCGATGTGCTACCATCATTTCTTTGTGCAGCACATCCTTTTTATCCAGTGATGCACATATCCTCTTTAATGCATGTGTACCCAAAAATACATCCCAGCACTCCTTTGTTTGACTTATACACAAACTTTAGAGAGGAAAAGTAAGCCTTCATCACTTCCTTATTTTGTTTCATTTCTAGTAGCATCTTTTTTGTAGTTGCTTTCATTTTCAAGTAGCACTGCAAAGATTATTAATGGCGGTTCTATGTTTGCTCTCTTTTGATCTGGGTTGCTTTTGGTTTTGAAGCAAATTGAGGTGAGTGAAAACTCACAATTTCTAATTTAAAAACTATGATCACAACTTAGTTAGTAAAGTGGGTTACGTTAGTATGCAGCATTGTGCGTAGGCAATTTCTTTTGATTCTGGAAATTTCTCACAATATTGTTTTGCAGATTGTTGCGCATTACTTGAATTTTATGTGTGTGCAAGTGGTATTTAAATCGAATGGGTCCAAGTTCAAGTTTGTAGTTTATTTTTCTTCTACTTCATTTCTACATTCAAACGAGTACATTAAATTGGAAGTTCCAGGTCACATCATTTATTTTGTTCGCCTACTCCATTCGAGTGTACACTTGTATACATCGCCCAGATCATATTTGCGTGTGCATATTAATGCACCCAGGCTAGTATGCATGCATACTTCAATACACGCGCATATACATATAACTTCATGCGTGCGTTTGAACATTGCCTTAAATCAAGTGGAAGTTGCATTTCACAGAGTAAGTCTAGGTCGTTTTTTTTTTGTTTATCAAACATTTTATATGCAATGTTGTTTTGGATAGAAACCTGGCCCGCCAACTGAATAATTTTATTTGTACATGTTTTAATGTGAGCACCTATTGTAGCTCCTCTAGGACGTGTGAGCACGTTATATATTTTTGCATTTGTACATGCACGTAGCGCATGCGGCCAAGAGTTGCCCAATAGTGTATATATTTGCATTGTCTGTTAGAACATTTTATATCCAGATCGTGTGCAAATATGTGTGCAATAGGAAAGTATTGCCACGACCATAGTTTCGTTATGTGCATGAAAATTGTAGTGTTGCCCAGGCATTCTCATGTTAATCTATGCGTATATAAATTGCATTGCCAAGTCGTGTGTAAACTTGTCCATTTGTTACGTGAATGGAAATATACTCTGGTCATTTGCATATATAATTATGGCCAGGTCAATCATATTATAATTGTATGCATATTGAAGTAAGGCCATGTTGCATTGTTTTAAAGTCCATTTGTGTGTTTATTCAATTATTCACGAAAGTGAGCAAAATCACTTTATTTTTACTTTAGATTGGTGCACATACCATGTCCAGATTGACGTTAATGTTACCCATTTCATTTTGAGTAAAATGTTTTAAAAGTGTACGCTGAGACAGTGCAAAATATTTTGATGAAAATATAGTGGTGCAGTCCATTATTTAATTTACGTTGAACCGGTGTTACGTTTTAAAACGTATTTTGTTGCCGTTATTTTTATAACGAAATTTTTATGCTGGTATTATATTTTGAAGCGTATTGTTTTAATGACATTTTGATGAATAAAAATTACTATTATTTTAACTTCATTAACCGTCAATTTTATAGTGAATTTTTAAGCGGTTATTCTGCAACGCTGATTTGATATCCATTTTTACGGTGTTTTATGAAATGCAATTTCCTCGTCGAAATTACTATAGTATTGCTGTTTTAATCGCGTGTTCTAAAAATTGTTTTATAATAAAATTGTTTCCAAAAATTTTACAATTTGTGCTTTCAAAAGAATGAGGAAGCGATTTAAACGCTTCAGCAAAATTACGGACAATGAACCCTTACTTTTACTAACTCGCTTAATTCCAGACTTGTCCGTTTGAGAACGAAAAAGGGTTATTTATATAAAATACACAATTTTGCACTTTCAAGGAAGCGATGAAGAGATTTAAACGATTTAGCAAAAGTGCGGAGTATGGAACCACACTTTTACTATTTCGGTTAATTCCGGACTTGTTAATCGAAATATTTGTTGTTTGATGATTTTGATGATTTTGTTGGGCTTTCGAGCCACAATGTTGGACCTTCGGGTCATATGATGGACCTTCGGGTCAATTACCAGTACTAGACCTTCGGGTCATTTATTGGACCTTCGGGTCATATGTTGGACCTTCAGGTCATTTGTTGGGCGCCAAAAATATAGTACTTGGTAGGCTTCGGCCATATGAGATGCACGTGCGGCGTAGCTAAAACTCGCCATCTGCTGTGACCGATCCATCTTTTACGTTGATTTTCTAGTTATCTTATTTTGATTTATAGATTTTGAGAATGCTGTTTTCTTAGTTATCTTCATTGATTTCTAGATTTTTGTGTATTGCTGTTTTGGATTCAATTATGAATTGGGAAGTTGATTTTGATGATGTTTAACGGGGTTTCTTCCTTTAAATTTTGCTGATTACTATGTTGTATAGTCTCACTCGAGATTATAATTTTGTGTATAGTCTCATCCGAGATTATAACTCTTTGTATAGTCTCATCCAAGATTATAAATTTGCGTATTGCTGTTTTGAAATCAATTGGGAATTTAAAAGCTGATTTTGGTGGAGTTTAATTTGAGATTTCTTCATTTAAACTATGGTGATTATTTATGTTGAATAGTCTCATTCGAGATTATTTATTTTGATGGAGTTTAAATTGAGATTTCTTTATTTGAACTATGTTGATTATCTATGTTGTATAATCTCATTCGAGATTATGATTATTTACTTAAGTGTTGTTTATCATACACTTATTTCTGAAGTTTAAATTAGACTGATCCATTTATTATTTTCTTTTAAATAATACTCGGGTCAGACCGAGTTATTTCAAGGATAGTCGCTATCTCTGATTCTATTGCCGCTTCAGCTTTTGGGATTTCACATCATCTTTTATCTAGACTTCGAGGAGTACTTTTGGTGTATTGACTATCGTCCAATGTATGTGATACCTATATTTGTACATTTGGTTCTTGTGAACTATCGATTGCTGTAGCATGTATCCAGACTTGTCTTCTGCTATATATCTGATATTTCTGTTCTGATGTGATTATATTATCTGTGTTATTGATATTATGAGTTGTTTTGAATTTTTCTTTAACCACCGTAGTTTCATTTTACATTTGGATTGAATATATATCTTTGGGAGTAATTTACACAACTCCTATCAATGTAATCAATACTCGTCTAAGACATAACTTATGGATGGTCGCTTCTAACAAGCCATATTTTTCGCAATATCAGACGTTATTCCCTATAATAACCTTTGTAATTGTGAGCATAGAGGTGGGGCGTCACAAATTATGTTGACTTATATCACTTACATTTGAAAATCATTAACATGCATGCTTAGTAATGTAATATTTATTACCAATTTAAGGACAACTGATTGTTGATATTATCATTCGTTGTATAAAATCAATATCCTCTAAAATATTGATTTTCCTTTTATATGCTTTGAGATTAGTTAAGAAAATTTATAAAAACATGTTTATAAGAAGTGTTCAAGAAAAATATACTCAAAAGAAATATAATCCATAAACATGTATTTTCGACTTTATATAATTTAAAATGCCTAGAAATGCACAGTCGAAAATATATTGTAAAGCCCATATGCATAGCACGGGTTTGCACTTATAACTGTTATACATCTTTCTCTCTGATTTTAAGCCTCAAATAAATAAATAAAATTAGATATAAATATTGTTACAATATTTTTATTGACTTATAATATTTATAAATTAATTTTATCGTTACAATAACTAACAACATGATTGTATTGACTTTCTGGTGTGAACTCGATCATAGTCAATATTTAAACTATTTAAGTATCAAAGTTTGTACAAATTAAACGAAGTACAACATAGGCCAAGTTAGGAGAAATTATATTTCTGATCTAATATAAGCTCACCTAGTAAGGACAGTTCGCACGAGTATTCTTTTCATGATCACTGTACCACTTATATATATATATATATATATAAAGTTTGGACTGACCTTAAAATCTATTACTATCCTTATTAATTGTGTAAGTCAATTCCGAAGTCTTTTGTTCAATCCAATAATGTATATTGATTAACCATTTTCCTTTGGCCAAAGACTTTGACTTTAATTTGACTTACCAGTTAAGGTGATACCGACCTTCTATAACGAAGGAAACGAATCCTCTGCTGAGTGGTGCCACTTCAAATGTTACAACATGTACCAAACTACCACAACATAGTCGATGTTCCAATTGGTCGCACATAATCAAAGTACAATTTACGCACTCAAGTTCGACGATGCTCTCAAGTCAGAAGACTATTGTACTTCATTACTCCAAGATCCATTAGTTTGATTAAGTTATATATAACCTATAAAAGACTCTCACTGAGTTGTTCTATGATCTATCCAAACAATAACAAGTATATAACGACTTAATGTCCTTGATAGTCATGAATAAATCACTATCCATTATATGGAGAGTGTTACACACATTAGTCTCGACAAAAGTATCAATATCCTTTTCTCAATATTTCTTAACTATGAATATTTTAGGAGTTTGGTGTTTTTTAATATCGATTAAATATTCATAGTTATAAATATTTCATAACTGCAATCAATAAACACTAGGATTTTCTATATTATATGTTTAATATTTATTTGTTAATGTTACATAATATAACAAACTCATAAAATAGAAAATAAAAATAAAAACATGTTTATTTCAAATAAGATGAATTACGGAATTAGTATTATATACAAAGACAACATAATTTCCCTTAGTGCATATCCCTAATTCTATCATTACATAGGCCAAGGTGCAGCCCACAAGGGTGTAAAGGAGGCTAAAGGCTTAAAGAAAGCTACAGAGGATGTTGAAGGGTCAGGACAAGTGTTGGCTAAGGAATTTGATGCATGTGAATGAGCGGTGATGGACGTTACTTGTGCTTTCCTCTCCAAATATATGCCTAGTTCAAGAATTGTTTTTGAAGAGCCCAGAGGACGAGGAGGAGGCAAAATTTGACATCTCTGTTTTAGAGGACACCATTGCTGCTGAGGCTGTAAGGGTTCATTGTCATGTAAAATGGACTAGCAAGAGGATAAAATAAGAAGCAACACCACCTACCTATGTTGTAGTAACTGAAGTTTATGATAAGGAGGTGCAAGATGTAAACAACTTCGCCCAAGTCTTCAACTCTATGTTGAATGCCTCTATGAATCCTAGTGTAATCCACTATACTTTGCTTAGCTTAATATTTTATTTCTTGGGTAAAAGAGTTAGGATAGAGTAGTTTTTTTAATTATTTTTTGCATTTTGACTTTAAACATGTAATTAGTGAAAATTGTGTAACAAATATGCATTTGGGTTTCTAATTAGTTTTATTTCATCTTTGATTTAATTTTATCCATTTTAGTTTGACTTCTTATTAGCATTACTTTAATTAGTTTTAGGAAGTCTGTAGTTGTTCATCTGTTTCTCTTTGCTTATTAATAAAGTAGAAAACCCATACTTCCTTTTAGGTAAAATGTGTAAATACTGGCAAATTTCCTTACTGAAATTGTGCAAGGAGGGCATGTTTACACATTACCTTCAAGAGCGTATTGACAGTTCGAAACAATAAGTAACCACGGGGATTGTAGAGAATACTACCCTCATATGTAAGGTAGAAAAATTACTTAAAAATGTAGTCACACGACTAAGATGGTAATTTTAAGGACTTTTGATTAAAATTTCTCAAGCTGCACAGAAGAAAAAAGTCTAGAGTGCTTTTGTAATGCATGTCTAGCATCTTTCACGACGGAAGGATTTGTCCCCTAGGATCATCCTCATTTAGAATGGTTTGAAAATAGGTTTAACCGTATGTGGGAGCATTGCTAGTGGCTAGTTCTTATTTTTACTCTAATTTCAGGTACTACAACTTTTGTCACTTATTTAATGAATAAATAAAAATTGCAGTTTTAATCTACCTAGTTCATGTTCTAATTAATTATTTTCCTTTTAGGTATTTTTATTATAAGCTGGGTCAACCTCCCCTGTTGAATATAATTAGGACTACTATAAGGTTATCCATGCAGTCTGTGGCTCTTTAGTTGCTCCTTCAGCTTCTGCCTCTGCTTCTACAAAGGTTCAAACTCTCTCAGACTATTATCTCATATGAGAATATATTAAAGAATTAAAAGAGCAAGTTAGTGAGACGGAGAAAGAAAATAAGTTGATAGCTAGTGCAACTCAAATTAAGATATTTATAGTGTTTAAAGACATGGATAAGAATTGAAATCACACTGACAGAGTTCAACGCAGCCCACATGAATTCATTACAAAATTTTGATCCAAACTAAAGGAATCAAAGAAGCATGTAGATGAATTAGTGACTAGAGCAGCTAAATTTGAAGATTTATATGCATCTTCTTATGAGGATGATTTGAAGAAGCAGGGAGTTGCTATTGATGCTTATCTTTAGATTTGGCAAAGAGATTCTATTATTTATAAAAACTTCTCCTGGTTAAGAGTTTGAAAGAAGAAGCTATAATATTTAAAAAGGGCAACCGAAGGCACTGGAGTAGCCACCGAAAGAATCGAAATGGCGTCTACATGCATCGATGAGGTTTCAAAGGCATTAGAATGGCTTCCACGAGCATTGATGAGGTTTCAAAGGCATAATAATGGCTTCTGCAAGCATTGATGAGGTTTTTAAGGCATTACAATGGCTTCCACAAGCATTGATGAGGTTTTGCATGTGTTAATATGGTTCCGTAAGCAACACCGAAGCTTTCATAAGAGTAAAGGGAGCTTCCAAAAGTGTCTAAGTGGCACGTTTAAAGACACCAAGAAGAAGTGAGGCCTTCGACCGGATTGAAAAGGCCTCCTAAGCATTAAGAAGATACTTTTGACATGATCAAAGAAGCTTTTGCAAATATCAAAGTGGATGTCTTTACATAGATTGAATGGAATACTTCCACCAACATTGTTATCTTCTACAAAGGTTGAAGCCCCGCCTTCTGAAGGGGCTGAAAGGCCACCTTCCGTAATCAAAAAGCTACTAAGAAAAACAATCATATCCTAAAGGTAAGTATCACCAATTCCATATCAATTGAATCCTTCCGTAACCTACTAAGTGGGTGCTTTGGAAGTAGTTAACCCTTCCGTGAGGGTTCATTTACCACTCCATCCTCAATGAATGCTTCTGTAGCCATTAGAATAAAAGCTTTCGAAAGCATCATCACCTTTTATACGTACCACTTCTTTACCTTCCGATGGAGTCGAAATTTTCTAGATGTTATGCGAAAGCAATATCAAAGAGGCATTTTGGAGTCAACTGTTGTGGAAGGTTATAAAGACATCTTTTCGACTAATTCGAAATGACGGATGTGAAAGGTTGTAACCTGCACCAATAAATAAAAACCCTAGGGTGCAGTTTGGAGGATCGGATTTCATTCTCTCCACTCTTATGCTATTTGCAACTTGTAAACCCTAATTTCTGAATCAAATTGGGGGATTTCACTTTATTGTAACATGTGATCCTTTGTATTCATAAACGTCATCAATAAATTGAATACATAGCATCAATAGCAGCTTCTATCCCAATTAAGTGTCGTGTATTGCAACACAGAATAAATTTATTCAGTTACCCCTTTTGAACCTTTCGAGGTTATAGGTCACCTTTCGATACCATTGTAACTAACCTTAATCTAGCTAACTTCAACCGTATCGAAACCCTTTCGAAGGGGTCCTTATCAAGTTAATTTTTGTTGATAAATTTTATTGCTAACGAACTCTAAAATGAAGAGTCTTTTCTCCCTTTAGTGTCCAATATTCTTTAAACCAAAAGTAGTTCTTGCGCCGCCAAACAATATGTATTCAGACTTGGCTAAAAATGAAAGAATGATTTTATGCATTACCATAAGTCCAAATTTAATGAAATAAAGGCTTCATATGAATCAAGACTGACAAATCTTCATACGGATAAAGTGTAGACACTTAAGATCGCAATTGAAATGTTTGGTTCCTTCCAAGGGAAATTTAACAAGATGAAGGTGCAGCTTCTCTTCTGATAGATTTAAGGGCATGCCCTTGGAACAATTATATTATTGATACATATATCTAACTCGATAACCAATCTTGAGCAGTATATTACTCATAACTGCTGGAGGCACTAAGGTGTTACGTACTAGTAGTTATTCGATAACTATAGAATGAATCACTAGATAGCTTTCTATGGGCTAATATAATTAAGGTCAAATGGAAAATATCGATGTAATAATATTACACAATTCCCTCGATTTGAAAGTAATATCGAGCATCAATGTGTACACACCTCTTTGATTTTAGTTAAACCGTAGCAAGGCATCCATCGAGTGACTATAGTTAGGTCAAGTGGAAGCATTGGAAGTAAGACACTATTCAAGAGAGAAATCGTCTCCTTAGTTTTATAAGGTTAGTATTACGTTTATCTAAATTCGGCTCAAATTTAATGTCTCCGGCCAGAGCAGTTTGATTTATGATAGTTGTTATTATTACACCAAGAACTTTGTTTTTGGATTATAAAGTTTAATATGGACGTTATTGGAATTTTGACCGTTACCAAATTCCATAAGTCCTAATGTGATTAGTCTTGACGAGGAGAACTGTTGTGAATATTTGTCATTACCGGGTAACGCTTAAATAAGTAAACTTAGATTTTACGAAAGCCATATAAGTGATAAATTTGGCTACAATGTCACACCGTCTTCTAAGTGTTGTGTAAGCATTAATATTCTAATTGTTCTATATTAATCGTAGATCAAATTTATACCAAAGAGTCACGCGACTGAAATGTTGAATACTCCCATAGCCACCTAATTTAATTAATTATAATTGTTTCAAATTAGTTAACTAATTAAAATTTATGAAATATTAGTCATAAAATTTTATTTAATTCATGTCGATTAATATTAGGTAGAGTGTATATAATAATTATAAACACACATGTCGATATATGATATCGATGTGTATTTAAATTAGATTTAGATGCATTTTTTTATTGGTTGAGCTGGTAGTGGTTTTGATGCCTGAAATGATTTCTATGATGATTGGAAAAATCAGTGATAAGGGAGGTGGATTTTGATCGAAAAGGAGTTGATTTGATAAGAGCGAAAAGTGCATCTAAATCATCTTTCTACTCCTTGAGATCTTGCATATCTATTAATCTTTAACCCTTACTTTAGTGCTCTACTCTTTTGCTCTTCTTAGACCAATAAGACCAGCCATAGTTATGCCTCCCTCTAAAGTTTTCAAGCCTTTAAATCTCAAGTTAAATTCAATTCAAAGATCGATGGTAGCTCGCATCAAGCTATGAAAAAAAATTGTAAAACACACCAAACATTATTTATGAAATAATAATTATTTCAAAACTGATTGAAACATAGATATTCAAAATGAATAAATAAAACTATAATAGTAGTATTTTTTATGCATTGGAAAATACAAAATTATCTAAATTTATTTATAATTATTTTGGAATTATGGACAAAACCACATTTAGAGAAATAATTTTTTCACTATACGATCATGAATTATATAGTACCAGTGTGTTATATCCTAAACAATTAAGGGAAAATTACATATTCAGTGGGACTGACATAATAGTTGATAAACTTTCTGGATTGTTATATATATATATACTGCGTGTGTGTGTGTGTGTATGAATGTATGAATCTATGTATGCAATCCTAAGTCTAATAATATAAAAATGTTTCCACATGCATCGTTGAATTCACTTATGAATTTTCACAAACATGAACATGTGTATTTGATGCACATATAGCATGCTATGATAAGCTCATTGAATATAAAACGAAATTATATAAAATAACATGCAAAAGAAAATCAATTGATTCAATTTGATCGAATATGTGAGTAAATTGAAAAGAGTTTTGAATGTACTAAAAAAATTAATATAAACTCAATCTCAAAAGTCACTCCTCCCTATGATATATAACAATGTATTGATAAGGAATAATCAACCTTTATTGAATAGTATGTTTAATGGTGAGTTAATTTCAGTTAACTTCTTTCTGCATGGTCATGTACAAAACAGTAGTGCACTAAGCTAAAATTAACATCATTAAAGGTTAGTTTACAAAACCATAAAAGATAAGGGTTTATAAAAAACCCAAAATATTCTTGGCCAAAAATTTAACAGGGTGCAAAAGTCAAAAGACTACATGTAATGGTTGTACGTGAGGGATCTTGTATGGATCACCCGGGAATGATCATCATTAAATGAATAACTTATGTTTTGTACATGAGTATCATAAACTAAAACAAATCTGGTTTTATATATCTAAGGTAATTTATAAAGTGTTTATGAATACCTATTCAATTGCACCGAGAAACAACCGTTGTTTCAAGAAATACCAACTTCGCAGTAAAGGAATTTCTTTTAGAAATTATTTGTAGTAAAATGGAATTGAATACGATCTACAGATGAACCTAAGTGAAATGAAATTAAATTAACCAAATCGAAATGAATGCAACGCAATAGTTTCTAATAAATTACACATTGATGAGAAACTATGAGTTTCTTACTAATATCGAGAATAGATAATCCTCGGTTGTTTATTAAACTATTGAGAGTATTAACTCTACATATGATACATAAATATGAGAGGATTAAAGTGCATTATAAAAATATAATTTTGGTAGTTGTATCTAAAGGGATACGATCCATCGACCGCAAATGAGCCTTCAAAAGGAAGGCTAATGCAGTTGAAACATAATGAGCGGCATAAGTAAGAATAACATTGTAAATTTCAATTGCCAAAATTAGTGTAATCGATCCATTATTCAATGTGCGCAAGTTAATTCGGACTTACACACAGAATTATCGCTTGTATGACTTTATGTTTTGGTATATGTGTGTTGAAATGGAAAATTCTAAATAACGATTCAGAATATATTGTTTGCATGTAACATCCAACGTGTTTCGAAGTCAATGGAACCGATATCGCCCTATCATTGATGGAATCCATTTTCCACTACGTGCCTATACAGACTTAGTTGCATACTAAATATGCTGGAATGTAATTATTGTAACCATTTTGGCTATGTTACATATTTATTTTAAACTCTAGACATTATTACAATGTCACTGCATCTTCTAATAAAACGATTTAGTTATCGTAAGGTAAAAATATGTCCATCATTATATGCGGCATGGTCTTATGAGATACCTTTATTTTTGAAAGGTTTTATAACATTAAAAAAATCCATATGATTTGTATTTCTCTCGTTGGTTTACCAAATTGATTTGGACTTTATTTTCATATAATGCTCAGGTCAGCCCGAGTATGTTTCAGATTTAGTAAGGATGCTTTGGAGCTTCAAGAGATGAGCTAGATGCTTCCAAGACTTATTCTTGTATCTTTATGTTCCGCTACATTTCTTGTTTTGTATTTATCAGCATTTGTGAGGATAGGTTATTACAACTGTTCAGGCTGATGATAGGTTAGTTACTCTGGTTAATGTATGTATAGTATAGTTTTCTTTTGTAAAACTTATATGTATATTATATATTACTCACCACTGTGTGAAATTATGTTCTATCTTTTCTTTTCTTTCACCCCAACAATCTACCTTTTTGATACTTGATACTTGGCACGTGACTACCATGGATGTATTGGTGTCGACTTTTAAGGGTTGAAAAAGCTGAATGTTATACTGCCAGGTCTTCCAAAAGGGTGAAGTCAACTTTTGCCTCCTCGTCCTCTTGTCCCTTAAAAAATTGTCTCTTGACCTTGGCATACATTTGATAGAGGACAATGCAAGCAACGTCCTCCATAAGCCCTTGGCGTTCGTTATCCGCCTTAGCCGACGCTTGCCTTAGCACTTCAGCATCACCCGTGGCTTTCTTTAAATCTTCAGCCTATTACAGCTTTATGGGCTGCATCCTCAGCATGTGTGGTGAATGAAGTAAGGGTATGCACTTGGGTATATTTTGTATTCTTGATATGTAATACTAATTTTATAAATGATCTTATTTGTAATAAAACATGTTTTGGGTTTTATTTTCTATTTTATGTATTTGTTATATTGTGATATAAGTAACAAATAAATATTAAACTTATAAATATAGAAAATCCTTATGTGTAGTGTTTATCGATTGTAGTTACGAAATTTTCATAACCATGAATATTGATTCATGTTAATAAAACACCGAACTCTTAAAACATTCCTAGTTGAGGAGTATCGAGAAAAGAGCATTGATACACTTGCTAAGACTAGTGCGCGTAACATTCTCCATACGATGTAGGGTGATTCACTCATGACCATTGAGGGCATCAAGATTTTACGTACATTTAGTTATTTGGAATGATCATCGAACGACTCAGGAGTCCTCTATATGTTATATATAACTTAATCGAAATAGTGGATCTTCGGATAACGACATACAAAAGTTTTCTGACTTGAGAGTACTATCAAACTTGAGTGTGTTAATTATACTTTGATGATGGGAAACCACATAGCATAACGACCGTGTTATAGCCATAGTTGGGTACATGTTGCAACACTTAAAGTGACACACTATCTAAGAGAGGATTCATCCCCTTCTTTATAGAAGGTCGACATCACCGTAATTGGTAAGTCAAATTAAAGTTAAATTTTTTGATTAGGGAAAAACGGTTAATCGATAAATGTTACGGAATTAAACAAAAGACTGTAGAATTGATATACGTAATTAATAAGGATATCAATAGAGTTTTGACCTTAGAACAAATTTTAGATATCTAAATGACATAGCGATCACGAAAAGAATGTGTGTCGTTTTTACTAGGTGAGCTTATATTGGATTGCAAATACGACTTCTCCTAGGTTGACCCTATGTTGCACTTCAGCAAATTTGGTACAAACATCGATATTTAAATAGTTTAAATATTAATTGTGAATAGAGTTCACACCACAAAGTAAATATAACCATATTGTCAATTATTTCTAAATTCAACCAAGCATAAAATCAATACATAAATATTGTAAAGTAATAATAAATTGATACAAATGTCGTAGTAATATTTATGTCTAATTTTAGCTATTTATTTGAGGCTTAAAATTGGACAGAACAATGTATAAAAGTTATACGATAGTTTAATCAATTTTGTAGTCGAAAAATAATTAATTAAGTGATGATTCAAAGCGAAGAGAAGAGGCGGGAAACTTCATGGTCATGGCCTAGGAAATCCGTAAATTGGGAGTTAGGGTGTAAAGAAGACTAAACTGGGACTTTAGATTTAGAGATAAAAGGAGATAAAAGAGTGCAGATTGATGGCTATAAATAGATTAGCATCCACTTGGTTTTATATACATTTTTCTACCCTTTTTATCTTCAGATCATAATCGAAACCCCCTATTTTGCCTTCTCCTTAACTTATACATCAACGAGAAATGAGGATACTACAATTCCACATGAGGAAGAACTACTTGCCGATGCATTAACTTTCGGCTTGATCTACTACCGTAAAAGGTTACTCTCTGGACTAACTTGTATTTGATATAATAATATGTGTTATATGCTCACAAAAATGTTTATCATCACCACTGCACTTAAATATATTTCGGCCATATTTAAAAAAAATAAAAAGTTAAAAATTTATTTAACTATATATACATATTAAAATATACATATACATAATTAAAAACGTGTAAATATTTAAATATAATGATCTATGAATTATGTATCTATTTGTATGTATGTGTGTGTAGTCATATTTATTTTCGGTAATCATAAGAAAAAACTAATTTTTATAATTTGTACGTTTGTGCATGTGTGTGTATACACACATATAAATAAAATAAAATTATTCTATGTTACATATATATAATTATTATTAAAACTTATTTGCTAATGCAAATAAAAATATACTTTACATATATACACCCATATCTTTATATTTAAATATATTATTAACTAACTTTTGGTAGTTAATTAAAAATTTTCAAATTAAATGCATTTAAAATTATATATATATATATATATTATATAATTATTTTACCAAGTTAATTATTTGAACTTGAAAATTTTGACTTATTCAAAATCTCATTTTTCCTTTTCGATTGAAAATTATTTTATTAAAATTTTGTCAATTGAGCTGTATTATTTAAAAAAATTCATTATTAGTTTGAATAAGTTTATATTTTAAAATTTGAATTTTGTATTTATTTATAATCATGACAGAAAACTAATTTTGAATGTGTGTATATATATAATCATTTATAATATTTATTCAATAATTTTGCAGCAAACAAAATTATATTTAGTATGTATATATGTATATATATATATATATATGTATGTATGTATGTATAATTTATACATGTATTTTTCACTGTGGATTTAAATATATATTTTTTCTTATGTATATTGAAAAAATCATTTGTCAAAATAATGTTTTTCATATCTTACTCGTACATACATACATATGTATATGTATATGTATGATTATTTTATATTATATATGTCTTATTATTTTATATTGTACGTGTACATTCAATTACATATACATACATATACATATACATATACATATACATATACATATACATATACATATACATATACATATACATATACATATGGTGTCAATATGAGATTATGGATATCATGACATATTAATTAATTAATTAATTAACTAACTGTAAATTGATAATAAACAAATTATTTAAATATTAATAATAAATAAATATCTTTATTGATAGTTGACTTGGAAGCACAAACTTTTGGTTTGACCGTGCACTTCCAAAATTACCCTTTATATGAGACATGAAAAAATTATAATTTAATGTATATTTAATTTAAACAAATGAATATATCTTGATTTATTGTATATAATATCTGGAGATTTATGAATTTCAAGATTATGCATTAAGCTATGAATAATGATACAAATATCAAAATAGAAATGGTTTTACAATATCATAAACGATTTTAATTAGTAGATTCTAAACAATTAATTTAAACAACTGAATATATCTTGATTTATTGTATACCATATCTAGATATTTATGAATTTTGTCTTGAAAATGCAAACTTTTGGTCCGAACACGAACTTTCAAAGTTCGCTTTCTATGGGACGTGGAAAAAAAATATATGTTAATGTAAAATTAATTAAATAAATGAATATATCCTGATTTATTGTATACTGTATCTGAGATTTATGAATTTCAAGGTTGTGCATTAAACTGTGAATGAAGGATACTAATATCTAAACGAAAATGGTTTTACAATGTTGGAAACATTTAATTAATTATTTTAATTAATTTAAATAAATGAATATACCTTGATTTATCGTATACTGTATCTAGAGATTTATAAATTTTGGCTTGGAAGTGCAAACTTTTGGTCTGATCATGAACTTCCAAAATTGCCCTTTATATGTGACATGGAAAAATATATGTTAATGTATAATTAATTTAAACAAATGAATACGTCTTGATTTATTTTATATCATATATGGAGATTTATGAATTTCAAGTAATGCAATAAATTGTGAATAAATGATATAAATATCAAAACGGAAATGGTTTTTCAATATTGGAAATAATTTAATTAGTTGACACTAATTAATTAATTTAGACAAATGAATATACCTTAATTTATTGTATACCATATCAGGAGGTTTATGAATTTCAAGGTTATATGTTAAACTATGAATAAATAATACAAATATCAAAACGTATATGTATGAGAAACTTATTGAGTGTAAAAATAGATTTAAGGGAAGAGGAATAAAATGTTGGAAAGTGGAATTAATAAGCATTAATTTACATTAATTCAATATTGTCGTTATTATATCAATTTACTACACCATCAAGCAAGTGGCTGATATAACTTTATACAATTATGAGAATAATCGCACAACAAAATTAAGACCAACAGCCATATAAAGTTATACAATTATGTTTACAAACTGAAAAAAATATAAACATGTTATATGTATAATAATGATATTGCTCTATTAACTTTTTAATAAAAAAACCTATTGGAGTATTTATGACCATTAGAAATATCCATAACCCCTAGCCAGTCCAACATAGAAATGTTCACACTTCATAATACAAATATAGCATTCTAGAAATATCTATCAATTCCTATAAATGCCACTGATCATATCGATCCATATTCATATCACTTTTCACCCCTATTCCGTTTCCACTTATTTCTTTTCATCTCCATTCAGATCTCTCACAGCCACTTTTCCTTTCGGACATGCTTCATTAAGTTGCTTGCCATCGTTAATCTTCGATATCACAACTTCAGGTTAGTACAATCATACCACTGAAACTGTGCTTTACACTATAGCTTATCTTGCAGTTTTATATTTCAATATTATTCTATAGAAAAAAAATCATTTGTGTGACTTCAATATCCACACTTCTGCTTTATATTAAAAGGGTAATTTGCACTTTTTAAATTTTGTTTATATTGTTCACTAGTGGATTCCTCTGTGTCTCAAAATAATAACATGATTACATGTTATTTACGGACAAAAAATCAACCGATGGAGAAAATGTATTCTTTTCTCATGTTATCTTTTATTTTTAAATATATTTCAATCCTATTCTACAAAAAGACATTTATGCGACTGTACCTTCTACACTTTTGTTTTATATTAAAAAGGTAATTTTCATTTTTTAGAATTTATTTGTATTGTTTATTTAAGGGCACTGCTATGTGTATTCTTAAGATATATCATGATTACATTTTATTTACGGATATAAAATCAATGGATCGATGAAAAAATATTATTTTTCCATGTTATTTTTTATTCTTGAATATTCATAAAGATTATGCTTCTTATAAAAAATGTTCAAAAGTATATGTCAGTCATCACATTATTATTACTTTACACTATATATTAAGAAATTAATTTCAGCATGCAACACAATTTATCAGCCATCAATGGATACTAAACACTATGATTAACAAAGGTCGACTCAAAAAGATGATTTATTCAAAAGCATTTTCAATGAAAGATAGTGTACACGTCTAGAAATCAATAGGTGACGATGAAAAATTACCCTCAAAGGATGATTATGGCAGGGATGATAAACTTACTTTTGAAGTGTTAAGTGATATATCATTCAAAAAATTTGAAAAATAATATAATTAAAATTTATTATCTTGTCGGTCTTATTTTCCTTTTCTACATGTAAAATTTATGGAGAAAAATGGATGGTGGTGCTTATGGATGGTAACATATCATATACGTTTTCGCTCCTTATTAATTGACAACAAAAACAAGAATCCAACTATACAAAAAATTAAATGTTCCAACTTAGAAGTGAAATTAAAACTGATTGCACATGATTCTAGCGCAAAATCATAGTTACATATTTAAGAAAGTCAATTCTCTTAAATATGTTAAACACGTACAATTTGTAAAAAAATCAATTTACCCACGAAGCATGTGATATCGTCATGCGATAAAAAAAACTTATTAATAAAGTAAAACTAAAATAATAAAATTACCTTTTATAAATAGAAGTACTAAATTTGATTTAATATAAATAAATATTTATTCATACAAATATAAATCACTAATAGAAATATTGTAAATAGCGGCTTAGATCGCCACCAGAAAAAAATAAGTCAGGAATCCCGATAAAGCGTTGATGAAATGACGATCATTTTTTTCGTTCTAATGTTTTCTAAGTAAATTGAAAAAAAACATTAAGAAAAACCATCGGTTCACTGGCCTATTTCATGATGTTTTCCGGAAGTAGTAAAGTAAAAGTACAAAATATTTTTTCCACAGTGAAAATATCTTTGTCGTCGGTTTAAATATAGGCATGCCGACGTATATGCAGATGAATTGGAAATGTGTTTAGAAAATTACAAATAAGATAAATGTGTTTGGAATTTTTATGGATTTTTCATTGAATTGCCATGAACCAATTAATTATTTTAAGACTGATAAAAATGGATGTTCGGATAAGCGAAAAAATGTTACAGAAACAATCAATTAACAATATTATAGTTGATGTATGTTGAAAATAGTTAAATTAAAGTTAATTATTTGTTTGATAGATAAAATGACCATTTTGATTGTATTTATTCACCTTCACCAAAATAAGTTAATTTATTTTGTTTAAAGGAAAACTATCATGAATTCTTCTAAAATCATAAAATAACAAATATTAAACTCTTAATTTTCTTGTATAAAAATTATAGTATGGGGTTTTCACTAGGTCTGCCAAAGGTCGGACAAGGATTCAGATATTGTCATATCTGTATCTATATCCGACCCTGGCTTTGGTAATTACCTGTTTTATTAAATTATTGCGGTGGTTATAATTTAATAGTGGATAAATAAAATGAATTGGAGATATAAATTTGTTAAAAATTGTTTATTTCAAATAAACAATGGATTTGGAATAAACAAAATGGAATTAAGTTGAATAATGGCATTTTGTTGATTTGGAGATTTACTGAATTAAACTAGTAGAGTAAAATAGTTGAATTCAATATCATTTGTGGATATATATATATATATATATATAATGTTTAAAATAAAGTTTCAAAACTTTATTATGTTAATTCGCAACAAAATGAGCATTATATGGTTTTAATTTGGTGTAATGCAATAATTTTACAAATTATTTCCAAATGTGATTTCTATTAATTTTAATTGAAGTATTTGAAATTTATTATGTAGTATATTGTAAATAAAAAGATGAAATTAGTTTTAAAAATAATATTTGGATGAGAAATGATGTTAATATGGTTTGTTGTATCTAGTCATACAAGAAATGATTTTTATGTAATTTTTGGTGTTAAAAATAGAGTTTTATGTAAATTATAGTGTAAATTGAGTATTTAATTAAAAATGGAGTTTTAGTAATGAAAATTCATTTTTATAGTTAAAAATTGCTTTTTGTTTGTTGTAAAATATTTTGTTGAACATTAAAATATATTTGTGTGATTTTACGGAATTAAAAACATGGTAAAATATGTTGTAATCGTTTAAATATAAGTTGTAATTTGTAATATAAGTGTTTTGAGATAATTAGAGTTAGGCTAATAATTTCCTTAATTGGGTTAAGCCCAATTGCAACCTAACTAAGAAAGAAAAAAGTTCTTTCTTCTTAACTAGTACGTGCAGTTTTATGTTTACAGTAAAAACAAAGAAAAGAAACCAGAAGCTTCTTCCCTCTTTGAAACTAAAAACCAAATCTTCAAAACTTCTTCATTTCTTTGCCAAATTTAATCAATAGAAGCTTTTAAATTCAGGTATTCCATCTCAAAACTAAAGATTATTTCATCTATTTCATGTTTTGAGAGATTTTGGTCTGAAACTTTTGGCTCTCTCTTTGCATGCCTGTACAATTTCTATTTACAGATTTTTTTAGCTGAAACTTGAATAAAGCTTGCATCTTTCTCCGGATTTGCTCAAGTTTGATCTTCGATTGTTACGGTGAGTTGCAAACTCACATATCTATCTCTGTTAAGTCTTAATTCTATTTATTGAGGGATAAGTAACAATAAATAGCTGGAGGGCTTGAGTAATATGATTGAATTGTTGAAATTTGCAAAGTGGTTGCTGAAATTGTGAACATTGCTATAGTAAAACAGTAATATCTCAGTGTAGAATGATCCAAATTCATTCATTCTTTTTGTAATAGAAAAATATTTAAATATTCTACAAGTTCTATTTTGATCATTTTTCGAAATTCTATGTTTAAAAATGTCTAAATTAAGTTTGAAATTTTTCGAGATGAGGTATAATTGAATTTGGAGATTCTTCTATGTTTGAGTTTTGGATCACCCTATTTGGTAATGTTTGCTATTTTGGCAAGAGTTTGTATTGATGTTTCTCCTTTTGAGGAGATATGCTTCATTGAAACCATGTAGACATTTGGGATGTCGCCGATGATATGAGGCGAATGTTTATATTATTTGGGTATTATTATTGAATTTACCTCTTTTGTGGTCTTTGTATACATAAGTGACAGTAGTTCACTTAAATCATGGGTTGTATTCCTTATGTTGCCTCTTCTTATTCGAAAAGAATTATTACCTTGTATCTTATGCTTCATATTATCTTCTATCCTTATTAACTGATTGTTTTAGCTAGACTGACCCGTGTATTTATACTCGGGTCAGACCGAGTTGTTTCAGGTTAGCTATTAGTCACGGGACTTAGCTTTGATGCACCTGTTTAGATATCAGCCTAGCACTTTCATATAGTTTATATTTCTTTCCGCTTGACTTTGATATGTATTCGATTAGATTTATATAGTGTGGTCTCTGTACCACTTTTGTGTATCAGTTTGTATCATACTGGGATGTATCTGTATGTATGTTTATA
Source organism: Allium cepa (assembly GCA_030765085.1). NCBI lineage: Eukaryota > Viridiplantae > Streptophyta > Magnoliopsida > Asparagales > Amaryllidaceae > Allium > Allium cepa. The sequence goes on along the minus strand of CM060943.1, from coordinate 862,445,325 downwards.
TATATGATGATTATTGTTCTGCGGTGTGATATGCATTCTATTATTGTATTTTGTTCTGATAGATCCATTAGCCATCTATAGTTTTGTATTAAGCATTTATTGGATATGTCAATCCATTTGAAATAGGTAAAAAGCATAGAGCTTTTATCAACATATGCAGTAGATGTTTAAGACAAGATTATAGATCATCGCTCCTAACCAGCCCTATTCTTCGCATTAGCAAACAGAATTACCCAATAATTCTCTTTGTTAGTGTGGGTCTCGGGGTGGGGCGTCACAGCTTGGTATCAGAGCCAGGTTCAGAACAACGTATGATAAACACAGAACAGAAACATTATTACGGTACATCTAAGTGTAATACAAGTGTTACGAATCCCCTACTCTTTGCGTCCTTAGCCTTCCCTTAATTCTTTGGAGTAGATAATTTAGGATATGTCTAGAAATATATTTTATTCTATAGCATTCCTTAATTATTTATGATATCTTATCTTAGGAGTAATCCGTTGGAATTATTCTATTTGAGTCCACTTCAATATGGGTATGACACCCAACCGGGCAATCGAGTATTGTATTGACCTCCTTTCCTATTCTTAGCCTTTAGGTCATCCTTCCAGAAAGATGTCCACTAGGGAAATGAGCTGATTCGATGAATTTATTTGATATTGTCATTTTTACCCTTTTGAGATATCCTCTTTAGATACTTACTTGTTGATATACTTATGGCATTACTTCACTCGAAGTACTAATTTATTGTTAATGTTACTTCTCCTCATTTGAAAAGATATTTACCCTTGCTTCTATATCTCATTTCTCTCTCTCTCTCTTTTCTAGTGTGTAGTGTTAGGGTCATTCCTCAGCTTGACCCTATCGATTTTTCATAAGCTATGAGTGGCGGAAGATAGCGTTACTTTTACCGCATTCTACACTCATTATGAGTCTTATGAGTGGTTCGTTATACCATTTGGAATAACAAACAATTCAATCTATTCCATCAATCTTGAGGATCGAGTATTCTAGGAATATCACGATGAGCTCTATTTGTGTTCCTAGATTCTGAGTACATTATAATTGAGTTTTCAAATCTTTCAAATTGAAGATATGTTTCTAAGAGAAATTGGATTTTGTTTTTAGGAAAAACAAAGAATATTTTGAATATTAAATATAAGGTATTTCTTTTTAAAGAAAATGAATTTTTGTGTTGGGTTGTCAGTCGATGCATTTGGCCAACGTTATCGATAGGAATTTCCTAAATGCTGTGATGAGACAGTTAGACAAGGTAAACTTAGTTTTAATAAGTAAAGTTTAGAAATAATTAATATGATGAAGTATTAATTTTTATTTTAAGTGTTTAATGAAGCCATTGAATCATAGTGAGTGCTAGACGAGTAGCGAGGCAGTTTTGACCATTTGATCAACTCTACAGCCAATCGATGGGGTCATTGACTATATATCTATGGCGAGGCAATATTCTTATATTATTTGGAACTTATGAAATTGAATATGGTAATTTTGGTAAGTAAAGTGAATAATTCTAATTAAGAGGATGTCTTAATTAGAAGAAAATATGATTTAATGCTTTGATTAATAAAATGATGTATTTAAGTTAAAAGAATACTTTGGTTTGAAAATTAAAATGTTAATTGAATATTTTAGTATAATTTATTAATGATGACTATACAAATTTATTTTGATGGATAATCAGTAATCATCTCTTGATAATGGAAGAAATTAATTATCTCTTTCAAAATGAGTTTTCATAATTAATTTTTTCTAAAGCTATATTTTGGAAAGTAATGAAAATATTTCCACTTAATAAAATGTTTATGATGATTACATAAAATTGATCATAATTTTATATGTCTTAGCTTTTTGGGGGAAAAACAGGATCATTTAATAACTGTTGCAGAAAAAAATCTTGTTTGAAACTAAAATAATTTGGAAGAATTTCAAATTTTAAATTGATTTTAAAAGCTAAAATTTCATTTACAAAAGTGATGTACTAAAACAACAATAATTAGAGATTTATAACTCTAAAAGAGCTTAATCTTTTTGCAAATGAAAGAGCTTTCAGCAAGATATAAAGTCTCTTTTTACCATTTTTAAAATTTTTGCATTTTACTGAGTCTAAAATGGATTTAAATGTGGATAGGCATTTGCCCTATTACAAAATTCTCTAAGATTAAACTGAAAGTAAATTTAACATAACTTTCAAACCATAAATCCATTTTTGATGATCTTTATATTTCCAAAAATAATAGACTGAGTAGAATAACTTTTATTTTACAAAGTTCTTTAGATTTTGTTATTTGTTGGGTCAAAACAGGTCCTCTTTACAGCAGGTCTGAAAGGAAATTGATTTATTTCCCCTTAATAGTTAAGTGTAGCACTTCTTATTTATGAACATGAACAAATATCATCTATTTGATTCAAGTATAGGTGAAAAGAGGATTGTTGGACTATACATTGAGCAAAAAGAATATACATAAGTTTGTGCAAACTCGTTTTAAAAAATGCTAAAAAAAGAAGGTATGTTTTCGGATTAATTTTAAAGTGTTAAATGATGATATATATTGTCTTTTTGACCTAATGGTCGATGTATATTATATAATTCATTTTTGTAATATTTTATATGGCCCACCGTATAAAGGAGACTCTGCCGATTTTTTCGAAAATTTCTAACACTCAGAAAATTAGGGAAACAAATTAAAAAATAATATGTTGCAAACTAGAGAATACCTATGGAAGAATTAGAGAATAAATAACTTAAACTTTATATACTCTAATGAAGAGTAATAAATTTAAATATAAAATCTAAGTAAGAAGTTTTGGAAAATTTCAAGGGTTGAAAATTGTGGTTATAACTATAAAGATATTGAATTTTTGAAACTCTAAAAAATTTTGATTGAGAGTATATGCATATATTTTAGTTCCTTGTGATTATCTTACTCTTGTGTTACTTTCTAAAGACGTGCATTTATACGGTCGTTTGAGTTTGGAAACCACCTTTTGGTTGAACTATCTTGCCTCTTTTGTGTTTATCTTGTATCGGTGTGGTTCATTTCATAGTGTCATATGAAAAGATCATATTGATAATCATCTTGTTGATTAGAGTTTGGGTTGGAGTTGTGCTAAATCCCGACTCAACTCGAGGAGCTTATGAGAAATCAATCTTGTTTGATTGATGCTTTGTGTAGCATCTTGTTGTTCTCTTATTCGAAGGTGAGACGCCTTCGAAATCTGGTATGTTGATCGGAATATCAATGGCCCGCTAATCCCAGTAATTAGACTTGGAAAATCATTGAATTTATCGAGCAATTTTATCTTGGTTTTCCATCATCTTAAGTTGAGGGTGAGAAATTAAAAAAACTCGAGCTTGTCTATTTTTCTCTTTTCTTGATGAAATTAAATCGTGTTTTTTACAGCTCGTCAGTAGAAATTGCGAGGATGCAATTTTTATTGGAGGGAGTCTGTAAAAACCTTGGTTTTGGTGATTACCTGTTTTATTAAATTATAGTGGTGGTTGTAATTTAATAGTGGAGAAATAAAATAAATTGGAGATATAAATTTGTTAAAAATTGTTTATTTCAAATAAACAATGGATTTGGAATAAACAAAATGGAATTAAATTGAATAATGGCATTTTGTTGATTTGGAAATTTACTGAATTAAATTAGTGAAGCAAAATAGTTTAATTCAATATCATTTGTGGATATATATATATATATATAATGTTTAAAATAAAGTTTCAAAACTTTATTATGTTAGTTCGTATAAAAAATGAGCATTATATGGTTTTAATTTGGTGTAATGCGATAATTTTGCAAATTATTTCCAAATGTGATTTTTATTAATTTTAATTGAAGTATTTGAAATTTATTATATTGTATATTGTAAATAAAAAGATGAAATTAGTTTTAAAAATGTCGCTATTCCCTGATCTAGGGGAGAGTACGTAAGATGGAATAATTTCTTAGAGGTATTACCCAATCCCCAAGGGTTGGAACCACTTCTTACGAGTCAGTGGAATTTTTATGCCCAGAACCCTGATTCCAGTAGTCATTTATTTGACACCTCCCAAGGAGCGGGAACTGCCATTCTAACTCTTCTTGGGGGATTCCATAATATAAGATGATACCCAAAAAAGAATTGATTGTTGAGCCGTACGAGGTAGGAAACTCTCAAGTACGGTTCTAAGCGAAGGAATTGAACCACCTATTCCAACCGCGGATTGATGTTTTGCTCGAAAAACCTCAAATCCAGATTTTATTGTTGTGTTATAAGAAACAACAAATAGGGAAATGTAATAAATATACCAATTGTTATTCCAAAAACTCCTATCGTTTTATTTAATCCGAAAAATTCAGGAATAGATATAAACGGAATAGAGAAATTCCACCCGCCAATAATAGTCAATTCATGTTGAATCGTCTAGATGTAGATTCTAGAATCTGATATAGTTATCCTTTAGGACGGAATCATCTCCAAAGATTTCGGCGCGGAGTAGAGCAGTTTGGTAGCTTGCAAGGTTCATAACCTTGAGGTCACGGGTTCAAATCCTGTCTCCGCAACATTTTTTTGTCACAAAAAATAAAAAGGAATGACGAAGATTAGGTGTGAAATACGAACTTTTCTTCCAGGTTTTTATAATCTTTTGACGGGAGGAGGGGAGCGAAGTGACGTGCGACTAAAAGGAGCGACCTCTCCAAACTATTCTTAGCCTAGTATACCAAGTCCAAACAATCAATGTGAATTTCAAAAATATTCCACGTTTCCGTAATGAGTGCACGCGACATGGCTCTTAATTATATTATAAACATTCGGGGAGTATTAATAGGGATCACAGAGGCGTGGAGGAGTCACCTGACCTATGCTAACAGCGAAACGAGGATCCAGGAGACATAGACTTCATGCAACCAAGATTGGCAAGGAAATAACATTTTGTGCAATAGCCCTTCCTATATGATAGAAAAAGACCCCATGATCCTGAATCGATCATAAGGCTCGCTAGAAGCACGACTGCTTTAAACTCTTGTTCTTTATCTCTCACTTCCCTGGGTTGGCTTTGGGCCTCTGCCTACGGTATGTAAGTAAGGTCGCGGAAAGGTAAACCTGTCTCCATCAGCACCGTCAGAAAGAGAAATAATTTCGGTCTGTAGCCGGGTGAGATGAGATAAGGCAGCTAGGATATGAAACAGGAACAAGAGGGATCCACTAAAGAAGACAAAGATAGCCCGGTTTACGAAGATTCTTATCTTGATATCCATCAAAATAATTGGGAAATTTCGGGGCATTGGTTTGTTTATTTTGAATATAAAATATTATTTCTTCTTGATGGCACAAGATCATTACAATTTGATGCTTTCTCTGATTTCGGCTATGACCAATGCCCCACCTAGCTGGATAGGCGTAACAAAGTTACCTGAGGCAAGGTGCACCTAAAATCGACTTCGTTTTGCCAGATGGATTCTTTAGAAAGACTCGAAAGTCCAATATTTCGAATCAAAATTAAATAACGGCTTACTTGAAATAATAATAGTCAATTCATGTTGAATCGTCTAGATGTAGATTCTAGAATCCGATATAGTTATTCTTTTGGGAAATGGGTGAATAAGGGTTCTTTTAAACTCTTTTGTTTAAACAAAAGTATTCTTTTCATTTTTAATAACACTTCAAAAACTTAGAAAGATCAAAGTGAGAGAAACCCCATCCCTCTCTTTCCCTTTTGCGCCCCATGTCCCTGATCTCAAGTCCAGTATAAACATTGGAGTCAAATCCTCTTCCTATTTTTTATTAAAAGAAAAGGTGTTCTCGCGAATTGACCCGAATGAGCCCTCTTTTCGTAAAGCTTCTCTTCATCAACGACTTTCGCGAATGCCTTCTATCGACAAAGAATCCCCTGAGTTAGCCCTACTTATCTAGCCGGTGTTTGCTAGGTTTATTGAGCTACCTCACTACTGCTTTCATTGGAAGCGGCTGCTTGGAACATTTTTATTACATCAATTTCTTCTCGTCCGTTTACTTTGGTGGATCAGGATCTTATATTTCATGCCAGAATAACTGGGAAACGCCCTTAACAATAGACGGTTTATTTTTTTAACGAAAATCAAAAAAAATTCTATTTTATAAAAATGGGGCCCTAGGGGGTCTTCCTCCACTAGCAGGGTTTTTCGGAAAACTCCATCTATTCTGGTGTGGATGGCAAGCAGGCCTATATTTCTTGGATTCAAAAGGACTCCTTACGAGCGTTGTTTCCATCTACTATTATCTAAAAATAATCAAGTTATTAATGACTGGATGAAACCAAGAAATAACCCCTCACGTGCGAAATTATAGAAGATCTCCCTTAAGATCAAACAATCCGACATTAGGATAGCCTTCAGGGACATAATTTGGCTCGTCGAATTGCACTCATGGATTTACCTAGGTCGGTTTATCAACCAATAGAAAATAAAAAATAATTCTTCTTTTTTTTCGAAACCCATTGTATTCCAAAGGGTATGGAACAACGAATCGTCCATACATAATTGAACTATTGCACACCCTGTATATTTTTTTCTTTTAAAAAAAATATTCTGTTATTATGACATTATATATTTTCTTTCCACTGTAAGCGAAAACGATTAGTGATTGTCCAAAGAGGTCTTTTGTCGAAATGAAATGGCCTTTTTATTTATTTTATGCGTCACTCAGGAAAAAGGTTCATACATTGTACATCAATTGCTTAAGAATCTCCAGAGTAATAGGACCTGACTCAGAAAGAACAGCAAAATAGAAAGAAGCACAGCACCCTGCAACTCTATGAGATCCGCTACGCACCTCCACCTTTGGAGGAGTAGATGAGGTAGCAACATTGGACTGAGGATGTGTCCAACATTTCTCAATAGTGTGGCGTTAATCATCAGCGCAATTTAATGTCGGCAAAATGCTGAGTCGATAAACTAGTCACTTGGAACCGACTTTTGTTTTTAAACAGTTTGGGGAAGAGAAGCAGAGCTACCTTTTGGGTCTCCCCGAAAACGACCTTCTTTCTTTGAACCCATTTTAAAAGAACTCAAAAAAAACGATAAAAGCGAAAAAGAAAGATCGAGCCCCGGCAGTACATCTCTCCGAGACCTGTTCTTTCTACGCTAGAGATTCAAAATGGATCTTTTTCTATCGTTGATCAGAGATTTTTCTATGAAAAATACGAATCGGAGTTTGAAGAAGGGGAAGGGGCCCTCGACCCGCAACAGATAGAGGAGGAGATCCCAGTATAAATGTAACGACCCGAAAATTTTCGATCCCGAAAATTCTAGATAGTTAGAGAAAAGAAGAAAGAGATAGAAGAAGAAGAATAGAAAAAGAAACATACAATCTCACATTCGCAGCGGATAAAATATAATATCAGTAATATATAGCTATCCAAAGAAAACTGTATCTATTAATTTACATCGACATATCAGAGTTACAACAATTTTATACAACATTGGACAGATACAATTTAACATGTCTCAGATATATACAATATCATAGTGGAAACTCTCTATACGTCCCTACCATCCAGCTCGCCTCCTGAGCTCCAGAACGTCCTTACCTGAAAATCTGTAATACTCGGACTGACCCGAGCATTACATCAAAGTAACACCCGGGTCAGGCTGGAAACCAGCGTGAGTAAACCCAATCTCACATGGAATACAAAAGCATATAATTTATGTAAACCCGGGGTAACTTATATCAATTTACAACTTCACAAGCTGTTATAGTCATTACTTATTTCACTCATCGATTTCTAAGAGCCAAACTTAGGTTAAATGGTCCAACGTACTTAAATCATTCCAACCAGCTTATTGATTTCACATTTCAATCTATAAAGGATCGAAGTGGTTTCGGATATTTAATAAAACCCGACTCCGGTCTCTTCGAACCCAATGCCATCTTAACTTAAATTATTCAAGTTAAATACAATTCAACTTTAAATACAGGATGTCACAGTAATTTATCAACAATAGATAATCACATCATCACAGTTTAAATCAAACATATTTTATCACATAGCATCACGAACCACATATTTAGGGATAACAATTAATCAAAGGCTTCTAAACCATTCTATTTATCCCTTAATTTCTCATTCCATAAGTTAATTACCCTTAATTAATTACCTGAATTAATCCCTTGATTAATTACAAAGTAATTATATCCAAATTACTTTCATCATTAAACATCTTTAATTACATTCAGTAATTATCAATTAATTACTTTCCTAAGTAATTACACTTCCATTAATTACATTAAGTAAGTATTTATCAATCATCAAGTGTTTAAATTAATTAAACTTAATTAATTAATTTAAACCAATTATATTAACCCAATTAATTACATTAAGTAATTAATTCATAAGCAGTTTCATAAATGATTATTATTAATTAATTAATCTAATTAATTATCAAAATTAATCTCTTAATTAATTGTTAAATAATCTTAAGTCAATGACCTTCATTAACTATTCTTAATTACTTAATTAAGAAATTAACTTATATTAATCATTATTAATTACAAATTAATTAATATTTAATTAGCAGTTAATTAATCACTAATTATTTAATTAGTTAAATGTTAACTACAATTTAATTAATCCTTAATCACTTGAGAAATTGATCTTAATTATTAATTAAAATTAATCAACAATTCTTAATTATTAATTAACCTTAATTAATTAACCTTAAGACTTAATTATTTAATTTAAATTTTTAATTACTTAATTAACCATCCATGTTATTAATTTATTAAATGATAAATTATCCATCTTATTTATCTTAATAATTTAATGAATCCAGATTCTTAAGATCTAACTTAATTTAAGAAAACACTTCTTACTTATTTAAAGTATTTAAAAACACCTTGTTTCAAATTTACTTTAAATTTCACTTTAATTTTCATTTTAAACTTAAGATTTAAAAATGAATACAATTTTATCTAAACAAGGTTCTAAACAATTTAAAATCTTTTATCTCATATGTTAAAAGAATAACCATTTTATAAGATAAATTTTTTAAAGAATATAAAGTTCAAATCAACATATACTTTAAACATTCCAGATTTAAAAGCTAGAATTTAAAATTATTTTAAATTTCTAATTTATCAATTTAAACTTACAGTTTAAATTCAAACCTACATATACTTTTATACCAGAAAGCTTCAAATCTAAATTTAAATTTCAGAATTTAAATTAATTCAAAACTCAAATTCAACTAGTTTGAATTCATATTAGGTTTCAGGTTTTAAACTCAGTTTAAATTTTCATTTGGCATTTTTAAATTTCACTTTAAATTAAAAAAAACAGAAACAGGTTTCCTGCTTTCATTTAAAACCAAACTAGAATTTAAAATTTTAAATTATTTCAATGACCAAGATTTGAACTATTTGAATTTAGATTTAAATTCAAGTTTTTAAAACTTAGTTCTAATTTTAGTTTATATTCTAAAACTTTGCTTCAAATTCTAAATAAAAAAAACTGTAACAGGTTTCTGTTTACAATTTGTAAAACCTGAAACCTGAAACCACTTGTATACATGAGCCTCCATAATATCACTTCGAGTCAGAGACCTATTTGCTTCGAGTAGAAAACTCAAATCCCCGAGACCATCGCGAGGCAACCAAACCCTGTAATCAACATCACCAACATACATCGCCCTGCTCGTGCACATGCACGGCGACGCCATCCACCGTCGCTCGCCTCTGACGAACTCCTCAAGTCGCCTCTCACACTCTCATCTGACCACGAACATCTGATTGCTCAAAACAACTCGAACTTGAAATTCGAGTTCAAAAACTACACCTGGAACAGACACATAACCATTCCAATCCCAACCTGTCAACGTCTTCTCCTCGAAACCCCGACCACCATCACCTTTGAAACTCCGGCGACGACCTTGTCAACCCATCATTTACCGTTACCCAAAATATAGTTGAACTCGATCAACTAAAAATACCGAAATGATCGATTTTCCCAAACCCAGTAAAATTAGGGTTCTCCACTACAAATCACAACCGCATCTTCCACACTGAAATGCAACCCAATCAAGTATTTTTTCCAACTTCCCAAACATCCTTGCATCATCACAGCAAGTTACAGCCTTCCAAATCCTCGAGATTTCCAAAAATACCCAAAAACTCAAATTTGGTTCAACTCAGAGATGCTTCTTTAAACCCAAACTAAAAATCAGGATTTCTGTTTTAAAAATCTAGTTTTTGATTAAGAAATCATTTTATAATCCTGAATTATGATTTACAAAGTTTTGAATTTTGACTTATATTAAATTTTCTCTGTTGTTCTTGTATTCCAGAGATATTCACCTATCTTTTTGACTTAAGTACAGGCTTTTAAAATGAAGTTTGTAATTAAACAAACAAGTTTGATTTGCATGTTAAACTTCAACAGAGACAAGGTCAAAAGATTTGAAATTTTAAAAAATAATTGAAAAAATTTAGAAGGTGAAAGCAGAGTATACTATGATGAAAACAACTAGTAGGCTAAACATGCATGTAATCACAGTAGATACCATACATTACACATTTATCTCAAATTTATTATTATGCATCCAAATTTACCTACTAATTTTTTTTTAAGAAGGAAAGTTACATACCTGTTTGAACAAGGCAGAGCAATTGTTGTTTTTTTTTTCTTTCAGGCTCTTGAACATTTATTCTGAAAAATTGCTTTTATTTCCTTTAATTACTTTGCTGATGAAATTGGTCCCTTGCATGCTTATAAATTTGATGGTTTTAAAGATGAAACTTGCAGTTAAACGTCATGTAGGTTGGAGTTGAAATGAACTTGCTGCAGATCATCCCTTTTGAAATGTAGGTTGATTTGGTGTTGTAGGTTTGCAACTTGATTCATATTTGATTTTTCAGATGTTACTTTGGTTCTGATTTTGCAGTTTTCATTTCAGATTTGAAGTAAATTTCTGGTTGCCATTATTTTAGTTGAGAAGTGAAAAAAAAGAAAAGAAAATGTTTGAGAAAGAAAAACAAATCTTCTTCTTAATATACTTATTAAAATTTAATTGAATATGTCACTTGTTATAAAACTTACATTTGTCCTTCAAGTAATTAAATTGTCTTACAAGTGTTATGATGTTTTAATTAATATTTACAAAAGTATTTTCCTAAAGTTTTATAAATGTTTTAAATGTTATTTCTTCTTCTTTTTTAAATTTATTTAAGCCTTATATAAATATTTATGAAATATTACATGATTATAGGGCATATTTATTTTATATAAATAAGCTTTGGATTTCAATAAATATTCATGTGAATTCAAATAAACATTTATTAACAAATAACTTATGCTTTTGATTCAAATCTATATAACATGTGTTTATAAATTTGAGAACTTTAGTTTAACTCCTTATATAAAATTTTAAAACAATTTTATCTTATGATAAAATTAAAATGAAAGAAATATTAAAACAAATGAACCTTTAATTTGAATCTTATATATCATTTTCAAAAGTATTAAATCAAATTAACATTTCAAATTACAAATTAAATTCAAATCAATATTTTTTTTCCTATTTCTAATATATACATAAAAATACATATATTTAATTTGTTTGAAAATAATAGTTTTTTTTCCCTGATATAAAAATTCAGTTTCTATTATTTATATTCAGATATCCTTTATTATCAAAATTCTTATCTGTTCAATCTATAAACCAGAGAGTTATCCAACTATTAGATGCTCAAAAACTCGGGTTATCGCATTCCTCCCCCCTTAGAATCTTTTCGTCCTCGAAAAGAACGAAGCCAGAACTTATTAAATATTTTAAAAATAGTTAAAATATTCTTTGATCATTTTAAAACACTTTTAAAATCAGTATAATATTTCTAAAATAGTTTTGTAAAAATACTTTTATAACTCGATGTTTCAACCAGTCCATCCTTGTTCTCATAGAAATTTGGTCATTCGTTGATCAAGCGTACAACTAAAAATCTATAAGTACTTAGCAGACCCGTTTTCAACATCCAGTGAAAATACTTGGAAAATAATTTTTCTTGGAAATCTAGAAAACAGTTTTGAAAATAGAGAAAATATCTTTAGTGAGGATGCTCTGGAAATCATCACCCCCATCCATGGTCGCAGTTAATCCGATGGTTACGTTGCCGTCCCGACAAAATCCACAGATAACTGTAGGCCTCCGCGCCCCTCGATTACACCATGGAACCCGCTACAGATCGCAGCTACAACTGGGGTTACGTAGTTATCACAGCAAAAACCCATGTAACTGTAGGCATCAGCGCCCTCGAATTTTGCTGCCAAAAGAATGAAACTTCTCCACTCCACTTGACCATAGATCGCAGTCTACCAATGTTGCGTTGCCTTCCTGGCAAAATCAAGTGTAGACCGTTGCACTCATCCTCCACATGATTTTCACTATGGTCCCTATAGTAGATCGCAGTGACATCGAGTTACACTGTCGTCACAGCATAACTCAAATCCCCTGTAGGCATCAGCGCCATCGACTTTCGCTACCCAATAATCCTCAGGAACTAGTTTGTTCAGACTCCTCACAGGATCAACTTTAGAACCCCCCTTGGGGCTTAAGGCAGCACCACCTGGTGCTCCTCCTGAGAAGTTCATTTCAAGGAAGCGCCTTTTTCCCCAGAGCCATCATCAAAACATTTTATACTATACATATATAGTATCTTCAAATCATACACCTAGTATGATCTCATATAAAGCTCCTTTACACAAAATCAATTATTCCAATATCGATAATTCTCAAATTAGGCTTTCCAAATTTCAATATTGATTTTACCCAAAAATCAAAAGCCTTTCCAAATCCAAAGGTTCCCAAAAGTTTTTTACAAAATCCTCATATGATCCTTTATATATATTAAGATATATAAAATCTTTCAAAACTTTGGATCATTTCAAACTTGTACAAAACTCCTTTATACTTCAAAACACCTTTAAAAATCCTTTTCTTCTGGCAATAGATTCAACAAGGGAAGTTTCATTTTATAAAACGAAGATATTTTACTTTGTTTACTCAAAATCAAATATTCAAATTTGATTACTTCTTTCAATATCATTTTCATTCAAATCCGTACGATGTACACATATCATCTTTACGCTATACTAATCTGATCGCTCACTCGATCACACAATTTCATTTTCGAACTAGTATCGTCCACCCGACTTCCTAGTGCAGACACAGATCAGGTTTCTTGATCAGAAACCGTCATTCTTCTTGCATAGTCATAACTATGATAGAGAATATCCAAAACCAACCAACAGCCTATATCTAGGTTCGCCGTCGAAAATCGAGTGAAAAATTCTGCTCGGATCGATATAACTATCTCGAAATTCTGTGCTCGAATCTGGATCAAATCACTATGCGAATAGAATAACATACGTACACCCTACGTATTTTTCTTATTGATTATTAGCCAAATTAATTTCATTTCTATTCACATTCACTTTGATTTTCATTCACTTACTCACAATTACTTCAATCCATTTGGATTATCACCTCTATTCTTATCTCGATTGGGTAATTAAACAATAACAGTTTAAACTCTATCCAACTTAAATTTAGAAAATTGCTCGAAAAGTTAAAAATAAATAAGTAGTTGAAAAATAATTAATAGTTTGTAAAATAGGTGTAAAATAGTTAGAAAAGAGTTAAATAATTATAGAAATTTTAGATACTTGCAATATAATAGTAACATAGTAATTAGTTTTGTAAAACAGTTGAAATATAGTAATTAGTTTACAAAACAGTTGGAAAATTGTTAAACAGTTTCAAAAATAATTGTAAAACAAGTATAAGATAGTTTGTCTTTTAAAAGAAAGGTTATATATATAATGAATAGCTTGGAAAAATAGGTTTATATTAAAACAATTTATATTAAAAATAGTCCAGAGTCAAAACTGTTCAATTTAAATTTCCTCTTCCTTTTAAATTGACCCAATTCCATTTTAAATAATTTCAATTTCCATTGAAATTGATTCATTCCCAATTCAAGTTGAATTAATTCTCAATTCCTTTTCAAATTTAAATCAAATTCCATTTGATTTTAAACATATTCAACTTTAATTATAATCCCAAGTTATTCCAATCACTTTGGACCAATATCCATTCAATTGAATCCACTTCAATTCCAATCCATTTCAACTCTAGTTTGAATTAATCCCAATTTTCAAATTCCATTTCCAAATCAAGTTGAATTATTCTTGATTACCTCCCAAACTAAATTCAAATTCCATTTGAATTTAAAACTATTCAATCTTTAATTACAATTCCAAATTATTCAAATCAAATTGGACTACCTTCAAATTGAATGTAACGCCCCGATATTTTCAACCATTCGCATCCGCACATGTCGGACTTGAATTGTTCAAAATACCGCGTTGTAAATAAAATTTGGCAAATCTCAAAATATACAGTAATAATTAATCACAGAATCATAGACACAAAAACAGAATACTCGCAGCGGAATTTAAAAATACTTAGTGGTTCATGAAGCCACTATAAATAGTCTCAACAAATATAAATTACAAAGTCTTCCATCCCAAATATAGTTTAAATCATCAAATAGAAAATCCAAAAATCCCAAAGTCTTGATTTCATAAATAAGATAATGGACAGAAAGAAGCCAGCAGCTTGAAAGGATCTACAGAAGTCCTAGCTCCGGGATGATGACTGAACTGCAACTCAGGCTGACCCGAGCGTAAAATAAAACATAAACACTCGAGTCAGGACATACATACTTATATAGTGTAAGCTAATTCAAGTGTACTGTAATATAAAGCAAGTAACTTAAAGGATGCTTGTGACCGCCCATCCTCTAAGGATCCGTTAAACTATTTACTATGTAGTAATACTTCGCTATTATAATAGTGTCTATTAGTAAAATAAACTTACTTTTAAATAGCGTTAAGGCTTTATATTTTCCACCTTAACACGTAATATATTCCCATAGTCTATACAGTACCGTAATCTCCTCCGGAATGGGCATCGTCAGAGGGCACTCCATAGGTATGGTACAAAACCAAAATCGTATATGGCACGCTAGGGTAGGTGACACGGCACAACTAGGCGATGCCAGGGTAGATATACCAATTACGCTTTCGGACGGATGGAAACGCGCAGCGTGCAGCTGCCGCCCACCTCGAACAACACTCCCAAATCAAAGGTGGGCACCAAAACAATCACAAAAGTAATAGAATGGAATACGAAGAAGTGCGTCCGATCAGAGGTGCTACCTCATTAATCCGTCGATCGCTCCTGTTTTAGCCACCTTATGCCAACTCACGGGAGTTGGGTCCACGTATATACCTCAAAGGAAACGTCACCACCATCCTACTTCATTCTGGAATCTCCACCCCGTACATGGTTGTTAAAGTGGTTTTCGGTATCGACAGAGAGTATGCCAGATATCCGATCCCGGTCTCTTATAACAACCAAACGTTATTATAACCCGTGGTTACAACTTTTAGAAATGGTATTTATACTTTAAAAATCAAAATAAGTTTCAAATACATTTCAATACCATAATATCATCTCAACCATCATTTAATTAAACATCAGTCATTTTATTTACTATAAAATACCATTTAAATCTATTCAATTTATTTAGGAATTAATTTGCCTTTCAACTCACATTTAAAAGTTAAATTCTTCCATTTAAACCATTTAAAGTCAATTCCTTATTTTTTTATTAATTACATATTAAATTCCAGAATTTAAGCCTTTTTCCCCAAAGATTATTTCCATTTATTTTAAACAATCCAAAAATTCAGTTTCCGTAGCATTTATGAAATGCCACCTAAAGTCTGTAAGTCAAAACAGTTCATTTATAAAAGACAACATTTAAGTGCTGTAATAAATTATTAACTCAACAATCAAATTTTAAATTCCCAAATATAACTTATTATCAATTATTTTCTTAACTAAAACTCACTTTTAATAAAATTTCAGAATTTCCCAAAATAAGTTATATTCCAAAAATTTTACTTAAACATTTATTTATTTAACATTTTGACTTATTCAAAAATCATTATAAATTTTATAAAAATCCTTTAAATACATTTGAACCAGAATATTATAAACTTCCATTTTTATTAAAAAAAAATTTCAAATATTTCAGAAAAATATTATATAAACCACGGGTATGTATATAGTTTTCTAGCCTAGGTCAAGTGATTCGGATTTATATCATTTCAATCCGCAATTTACAAAACCCCGGGTTCTATCATTTCAAACCCGCAATCCCAAGTTAAATATTAAATTTTAACAATTAAATAAATAAATGAATAAATAATTATCGTACAGGCCTATCATTTCAGCCTATAACGATCTCAAATTTACAGGGAACTTGCAGTGATGATTTAACAGTAGGTAAGCATTAAATAGTATAACTGCAATAACATAAAATAAATAAACAACTGATGATGTGTCAATTAGTAATGGGTTTAACATCATACGCTTATATCACAGGCAGATAAAATTTAAATAAAAGTTTACAATTACACTTGTGATAAATTCACAGATATATAGGTATGTTTGTCTGGTGAGAAATACTCACCTGAATGCTGCAGAAAATTTTGATTTAAAATGAAAATCCCCCGAAAAAGAATCGCACAACGGGTAACGATCAAATTTTCCCCGGATGTCACGCCTAGATTCAAGATCCAAATACCGAATACGTAACTTTAAAAATTACGGTCAAAGCAAAAATTTTGAGACAATTGGAACGAATAGAGTAAAAGAAATTTTGGTTCAGCTTTTGCTCGACTGCCTCACCCCACATCCCGACCCCAACTTCATAGGCTTGGCAATGCTATTTATTATTATATATATATATTTCCAACGGCATGTCCTACTTATCTAGTTTCAAAATATGAATTTTATGCAAAACTTGCGTCTCTGCCTAGATAAACACGTCTCTGCCAAACTCTAAATCAAAACATGCACACATCATAACATCTCCATATTTTTAAAGTCCTTTCCCTATAGTCACGCCTCCCCTTCAGTTTTTAGATAACACGTCCAGTATCTCCATGCATAGATGCAAACTATCACACGCAACTATATGCTTCAAAGCATTGCAGGCCTTCAACTGAAACTCTTTATATTCTTTTGCCATTTTATGAACCATGCCTTGCAAAACACGTCCCATTTTGACATTCTATGTCTTCCTTCAAATTTGGAAAGCCTTTTATCAGTTCTACTCAATGATATTACAGGGTTATGCTCGGCAATGGTCTTTTTTTTCATTATGGCTATAACAACCTATATCAACTACAGGCACACACGCATGAAATCTCTACAGAATGCAACTAAGCTTGACTTCCTATATGATATGCACGGCAAAACATGGCAACACTATCAGGGGGAAAAGAAAGGCATGTACTTAGTCAAAGACGGCAGAAATATGGAGTGAGAAGTAGCCGAGCAAGGTGAAAAAGAAAAGGAAAAAAACTGAAGAAGGAAAACAAAAATATAAGGGAGGGAGAAAGAAAACAGAGAGAATACAAAAGAAGAAGAGGAATAGAAATATTACCTGATTGTATGCAAGCTCACGAGAAGAAACAGAGAGAAGATAGTGGAATTTTGTAACTGAGTATGGTGTATATATATATAGATAAACAACTTGCGAAATTTAAGGAAGAGGCAAGCGAGAAAAAAGAAAAAAAATATGTGTGATTTCTTTCCAGTTTTCTTTAGTTTGATTTCTAGAAAAATATGCGCGATTTATATTGCCAGATTTGAATGGATAAGGCTTGCATTGTTTGATTAGCAAGGTTTAAATGCAGAGAAGAAACGGCAAGCATTGATGGAAGATAATTTATACGTGATTAATATTACCAATTTTCTTTCATTTGAATGGATAAGTCTGAGTGATTTTAAATACAGAGAGGAAAGAATTTGAACCATTCCAAGTTATACGAAAATTCTTGATTTAACGCATTAATTCTGATGCGTGAATTAAAAATGAATACAGGGACATGCGCAAGAAATAATAGATAAGGAAGGTAAGAGGCAAATGCCAAAAATGTTAAAAGAATAAAATTTTATGTCACGCTCAAAGGAAGGCAAATTTGATTTTCTCTCAGATAATATATGCGTGATTTTATTGCCAGATATACGAAAAATTTGATTGCAACGTTATATCTCTTTTTTTTCCAATTAATAGTTGCGTGCTATTTTTATAGTCTGAGAGATTTATATACAAAGAATCAGCAAGTATTAATTTGCTTTGGATGCTACTTCAAGGACAGATTTGAATGCATGCGTTGATTTATGTTACGGAGAGAAAAATGGTAAGAAATTTAATTTTCTGATTGATTGAATTTTAGAAGGCAAGCAATTATATTTGATTGAGAGGAATGAATGGCAAGTGGAATAAAATTTATTTGTGAAAGTTTTTAAATCAAATCTCTATAAAGAGGCAAATGACAAAGATGTTAAAGGAAATAAATTTCACTGATATGTCACGCGCAAGGGAAGAAAGTTTGATTTCTTTCCAGATGATATTTGCGTGAAAGGGAAGCACGATTTTGAAAACAATATTGGTAGTGGGAATCTCCTTAATCAGTGCATGATTTTAGAGAAACGGATAGGCACGAAATCAATACGTTTTGGTTGGAAATCTCCTAACTGATTTTATTAATCCATATAGATATTGAAATATAATTTTTTTAAAATACGCCAAACTGACGCATTACCATACGCCTAAAAATTTATGCAAAAGTAACATTTTTAATTTATACGTTTATACGTTACTTATACCATTACAATGCGTGCCCCTTTTAAATTCGAAATTGTCAGTTTATTAATATGCTATAAATTCTTAACATTTATTACTAAATTAAAAAGATAAAACTTTGGTTACATCTCTCTCTGATTCTTATTACCATAAAAAGGCGATTTATTATCCAAATGGACCAAATATTACAAATTTTTAAAGCAAGTATATAATCCAATTTT
This sequence comes from Allium cepa, assembly GCA_030765085.1. Taxonomy (NCBI): domain Eukaryota; kingdom Viridiplantae; phylum Streptophyta; class Magnoliopsida; order Asparagales; family Amaryllidaceae; genus Allium; species Allium cepa. The sequence goes on along the minus strand of CM060943.1, from coordinate 862,426,342 downwards.
TTTTTATTAAAATTTCCATTTAGAGTTATCCTTAAACAAAGTGAAACTTTAATTTATTATTTAGCATTTTGGAAATGATTTGATCAAATTAAAATATAAATAAATTGGGAAGTAAATTTTACTGGAAAGAGAAAAATAACTTAAGAGATATGAGTAAAGAGAAAAACACATATGAAATAGGCAAGCAGATAGGAGAATGGATACTGCGCATGATTGAGATTTAGGAGAAAATTGTGTTTTGAAAAATGCAAGAAATAAATTTTTTTGAATCGAAAAAAATCTATGGAAATCAAAATTTTAAAGTAATGCGTTGAATTTAGAGGCAACATATTTGATTTGAACGCTAGAATATTCCTTCCCTCTAAAAACACATGCCACTGATAAATTTACTCATTTACAATAAGGTCATATTTTTAAGAATGTGTACCATAGCCATAATATTTTATGCCCAAAATATACCGAAATAACGGATTAAAATTCTATACGTTTTCTTATATATATATATATATATATATATATATATATACGGTATTTATTCCCTAAACTTACACGCCCTTTTTAACGCGTAATTACCCAGTTCATTTATACACTAAAAAAAATTCGAAATTCTAACCGTGCTAAGACTCGAACTCGTGACCTGTCGTGAATAGCCCAGATGTCTTAACCACCTAAGTTATTAATGTTTTCTTAATTAAAAATTGATTTTGCTAGAAATTAAGTTATTTACCATCTTCGACAAAAACCCAAATTTCCAAATTAAAGTTAATTCTTAACCATGTCAAACTTTCAGAGATCTTATTATTTAATTAAAAATTTGGTCAATTGTTTTTGTTTTTATTTTTAATCACTTTAAAATTTAGATTTTTATATAATAAACCCCAAAGTTTTTAAAAATACAAGTGAAAAATACTTGTTAAAATTTTGGGCTGTTACACTCTCCCCCACTCAGAACTTTTCGTCCTCGAAAAGGAAGAATGTAGGGGAATAGAAACAACCTGAAAGAAAACTAAATTGAAACTTAAATTAGAATCATTAATCTAAAAAATAAAAATTCAATTTTAAATTAATCATTGATTTCATCTATTTATACTTAAAATTTTAACATTTATTTATTTACATATTTACTTGTATAATATCCCTACACTTAAAAAAATCATTCATTTTTTTTATCCAAATTTTACACAAGGTATTATAACATTCTAATTTAAAATGTTTAATTTTAATCCAAATTTGAAATGGTAATTTAACTTAATTGTTAAAGTAAATTTACCATTTCCCAAAATAAACTAAATTCCCCATTTAGTTTCTTCTTTATTCCAAAGTATAATTAAATTTATTTCTCTCAATATATTTTTCTCATCTATGTCAAATATGTTTACACTTATTACAACTGTTTAAATTTATTCTTAGTTCCTTAACATCATTTTATATTAAAAATTATTCCATTACCCTTTAATTTTATTTTCCTCTGTTAATCTTTTTATAACTAGAGTTTAAGTGTATAACATTTATTATAACCACTCAAATTTTATTTATAAATCTTTTTATATTGTATATTATCCAATTACATTGTTAACTTCTGAAAATCAAGGTAGATTATATTGAAATGAAATTGAGTATTATACAAATAAAACTTTCAAATTCAATTATCTCAAGTTGGAATTATTTATTCAAAATTTTTATTTTTTTTTATTGAAATTATTCCTCAAGATAAAATTTAAGAATTAAAACCCAAATAAATATATGTACATAATATGTCAAATCAATTTAAATCATATATATCTATATATTATAAATCAATTCATATTTAGAGATTCAAATCAATTAAATTCTCAAGGTAACACTGTAGCAAGACTACAGAATGGTCTTTTCACTTCGAAACTCGAAAATGAATGTCGATGATGTTGCTGTCACTACCGAAATTATTTCCTAGCGACAAAGAGAAGAGCACTGATTTTTAAACCTTTAAAATTCTTTGGAAACAAATTTATACTCGAAAATAATTTAAATAATAGTATATCATTTTAAGACTTTAAACACAAGGTTTGAAACTATCAGAAATTAAATTCTTAAATTCTTGTTTTAAATCCATTTCTGTTTCCAAATAAATTTATAAACATGTTTTATAGTTCAATTATTTATATAAGACAAAACCAATGGTTTACAAAACCATAAATAAAATCAAACACTATTATCTCTTGACAACTAGTTAAATTAATTATAAAATTCTGAAAATTATACTTATATATAATATTAGATTTTTCCCAAATATAGGAATAAATTTTTCAAAACAAGGATAGAGATTCAAATTTGATGGATTTAAATCAAAGAGAATTTTGATTTAAAGATAATTTGGAATCAGAAGATCCGATGATTACATAACAGAACAAGGAACTAGATAAGTTTATATAAATCGCGGGCAACCTTAACCGGGTCAACCGTGACTTAAAGAATAAGATCGATGTGGATTTTCTAGGGTAAATCTACATTCGATCTAAAGAAATAAAGTTCAGAATAACCAAAGATACTAGCATCTAAATCGAGCATAAATTAAAATCTCCTGTGAATCAATGCTAGTTGTAAAGGAGTTTCACCCTTTTATTAGAATATTGGCGAGACCGCACATTCACTATAAAGATCATCCGAAGTGGAGTTATGGGATACTCCAGAATCGAAAGAAAATGAATAGTGAGGGACACGAATGAACTTCGGAACCGCAGGGAACGTTCCAAAATTCGAAATGAAAGAGATTCAAGCTCAAATGAAAGTGATTCTGTAAATCAATTTTACCATACATTCTAAGTTTTGCCTAGAGCCAAAGCTCTGATACCAAATGTAACGCCCCGATATTTTCAACCATTCGCATCCACACATGTCGGACTTGAATTGTTCAAAATACCGCGTTGTAAATAAAATTTGGCAAATCTCAAAATATACAGTAATAATTAATCACAGAATCACAGAAACAAAAACAGAATACTCGCAGCGGAATTTAAAAATACTTAGTGGTTCATGAAGCCACTATAAATAGTCTCAACAAATATAAATTACAAAGTCTTCCATCCCAAATATAGTTTAAATCATCAAATAGAAAATCCAAAAATCCCAAAGTCTTGATTTCATAAATAAGATAACGGACAGAAAGAAGCCAGCAGCTTGAAAGGATCTACAGAAGTCCTAGCTCCGGGATGATAACTGAACTGCAACTCAGGCTGACCCGAGCGTAAAATAAAACATAAACACTCAAGTCAGGACATACATACTTATATAGTGTAAGCAATTTCAAGTGTACTGTAATATAAAGCAAGTAACTTAAAGAATGCTTGGGACCGCCCATCCTCTAAGGATCCGTTAAACTATTTACTATGCAGTAATACTTCGCTATTATAATAGTGTCTATTAGTAAAATAAACTTACTTTTAAATAGCGTTAAGGCTTTACATTTTCCACCTTAACACATAATATATTCCCATAGTCTATACAGTACCGTAATCTCCCCCGGAATGGGCATCGTCAGAGGGCACTCCATAGGTATGGTACAAAACCAAAATCGTATAAGGCGCGCTAGGGTAGGTGACACGGCACAACTGGGCAATGCCAGGGTAGATATACCAATTACGCTTCCGGACCGATGGAAACGAGCAACGCGCAGCTGCCGCCCACCTCGAACAACACTCCCAAATCAAAGGTGCGCACCAAAACAATCACAAAAGTAATAGAATGGAATACGAAGAAGTGCGTCCGATCAGAGGTGCTACCTCATTAATCCGTCGATCGCTCCTGTTTTAGCCACCTTATGCCAACTCACGGGAGTTGGGTCCACGTATATACCTCAAAGGAAACGTCACCACCATCCTACTTCATTCTGGAATCTCCACCCCGTACACGGTTGTTAAAGTGGTTTTCGCTATCGACAGAGAGTATGCCAGATATCCGATCCCGGTCTCTTTAACAACCAAACGTTATTATAACCCGTGGTTACAACTTTTAGAAATGGTATTTATACTTTAAAAATCAAAATAAGTTTCAAATACATTTCAATACCATAATATCATCTCAACCATCATTTAATTAAACATCAGTCATTTTATTTACTATAAAATACCATTTAAATCTATTCAATTTATTTAGGAATTAATTTGCCTTTCAACTCACATTTAAAAGTTAAATTCTTCCATTTAAACCATTTAAAGTCAATTCCTTAATTTTTTATTAATTACATATTAAATTCCAGAATTTAAGCCTTTTACCCCAAAGATTATTTCCATTTATTTTAAACAATCCAAAAATTCAGTTTCCGTAGCATTTATGAAATGCCACCTAAAGTCTGTAAGTCAAAACAGTTCATTTATAAAAGACAACATTTAAGTGCTGTAATAAATTATTAACTCAACAATCAAAGTTTAAATTCCCAAATATAACTTATTATCAATTATTTTCTTAACTAAAACTCACTTTTAATAAAATTTCAGAATTTCCCAAAATAAGTTATATTCCAAAAAATTTACTTAAACATTTATTTATTTAACATTTTGACTTATTTAAAAATCATTATAAATTTTATAAAAATCCTTTAAATACATTTGAACCAGAATATTATAAACTTCCATTTTTATTAAAAAAAATTTCAAATATTTCAGAAAAATATTATATAAACCACGGGTATGTATATAGTTTTCTAGCCTAGGTCAAGTGATTCGGATTTATATCATTTCAATCCGCAATTTACAAAACCCCGGGTTCTATCATTTCAAACCCGCAATCCCAAGTTAAATATTAAATTTTAACAATTAAATAAATAAATGAATAAATAATTATCGTACAGGCCTATCATTTCAGCCTATAACGATCTCAAATTTACAGGGAACTTGCAGTGATGATTTAACAGTAGGTAAGCATTAAATAGTATAACTGCAATAACATAAAATAAATAAACAACTGATGATGTGTCAATTAGTAATGGGTTTAACATCATACGCTTATATCACAGGCAGATAAAATTTAAATAAAAGTTTACAATTACGCTTGTGATAAATTCACAGATATATAGGTATGTTTGTCTGGTGAGAAATACTCACCTGAATGCTGCAGAAAATTTTGATTTAAAATGAAAATCCCCCGAAAAAGAATCGCACAACGGGTAACGATCAAATTTTCCCCGGATGTCACGCCTAGATTCAAGATCCAAATACCGAATACGTAACTTTAAAAATTACGGTCAAAGCAAAAATTTTGAGACAATTGGAACGAATAGAGTAAAAGAAATTTTGGTTCAGCTTTTGCTCGACTGCCTCACCCCACATCCTGACCCCAACTTCATAGGCTTGGCAATGCTATTTATTATATATATATATATATATATATATATATATTTCCAATGGCATGTCCTACTTATCTAGTTTCAAAATATGAATTTTATGCAAAACTTGCGTCTCTGCCTAGATAAACACGTCTCTTCCAAACTCCAAATCAAAACATGCACACATCATAACATCTCCATATTTTTAAAGCCCTTTCCCTATAGTCACGCCTCCCCTTCAGTTTTTAGATAACACGTCCAATATCTCCATGCATAGATGCAAACTATCCCACGCAACTATATGCTTCAAAGCATTGCAGGCCTTCAACTGAAACTCTTTATATTCTTTTGCCATTTTATGAACCATGCCTTGCAAAACACGTCCCATTTTGACATTCTATGTCTTCCTTCAAATTTGGAAAGCCTTTTATCAGTTCTATTCAATGATATTACAGGGTTATGCTCGGCAATGGTCTTTTTTTTCATTATGGCTATAACAACCTATTTAAACTACAGGCACACACGCATGAAATCTCTACAGAATGCAACTAAGCTTGACTTCCTATATGATATGCATGGCAAAACATGGCAACACTATCAGGGGGAAAAGAAAGGCATGTACTTAGTCAAAGACGGCAGAAATATGGAGTGAGAAGTAGCCGAGCAAGGTGAAAAAGAAAAGGAAAAAAAACTGAAGAAGGAAAACAAAAATATAAGGGAGAGAAAGAAAACAGAGAGAATACAAAAGAAGAAGAGGAATAGAAATATTACCTGATTGTATGCAAGCTCACGAGAAGAAACAGAGAGAAGATAGTGGAATTTTGTAATTGAGTATGGTGTATATATATAGAGATAAACAACTTGCGAAATTTAAGGAAGAGGCAAGCGAGAAAAAAGAAAAAAAAATATGTGTGATTTCTTTCCAGTTTTCTTTAGTTTGATTTCTATAAAAATATGCGCGATTTATATTGCCAGATTTGAATAGATAAGGCTTGCATTGTTTGATTAGCAAGGTTTAAATGCAGAGAAGAAATGGCAAGCATTGATGGAAGATAATTTATACGTGATTAATATTGCCAATTTTCTTTCATTCGAGTGGATAAGTCTGAGTGATTTTAAATGCAGAGAGGAAAGAATTTGAGCCATTCCAAGTTATACGAAAATTCTTGATTTAATGCATTCATTCTGATGCGTGAATTAAAAATGAATACAGGGACATGTGCAAGAAATAATAGATAAGGAAGGTAAGAGGCAAATGCCAAAAATGTTAAAAGAATAAAATTTTATGTCACGCGCAAAGGAAGGCAAATTTGATTTTCTATCAGATAATATATGCGTGATTTTATTGCCAGATATACGAAAAAATTGATTGCAACGTTATATCTCTTTTTTTCCAATTAATAGTTGCGTGCTATTTTTATAGTCTGAGAGATTTATATACAAAGAATCAGCAAGTATTAATTTTCTTTGAATGCTACTTCAAGGACAGATTTGAATGCATGCGTTGATTTATGTTACGGAGAGAAAAATGGTAAGAAATTTAATTTTCTGATTGATTGAATTTTAGAAGGCAAGCAATTATATTTGATTGAGAGGAATGAATGGCAAGTGGAATAAAATTTATTTGTGGAAGTTTTTAAATCAAATCTCTATAAAGAGGCAAATGACAAAGATGTTAAAGGAAATAAATTTCACTGATATGTCACGCGCAAGGGAAGCAAGTTTGATTTCTTTCCAGATGATATTTGCTTGAAAGGGAAGCACGATTTTGAAAACAATATTGGTAGTGGGAATCTCCTTAATCAGTGCATGATTTTAGAGAAACGGATAGGCACGAAATCAATACGTTTTGGTTGGAAATCTCCTAACTGATTTTATTAATCCATGTAGATATTGAAATATAATATTTTTTAAATACGCCAAACTAACGCATTACCATACACCCAAAAATTTATGCAAAAGTAACATTTTTAATTTATACGTTTATACGTTACTTATACCATTACAATGCGTGCCCTTTTTAAATTCGAAATTGTCAGTTTATTAATATGCTATAAATTCTTAACATTTATTACTAAATTAAAAAGATAAAACTTTGGTTACATCTCTCTCTGATTCTTATTACCATAAAAAGGCGATTTATTATCCAAATGAACCAAATATTACAAATTTTTAAAGCAAGTATATAATCCAATTTTTTTTTATTAAAATTTCCATTTAGAGTTATCCTTAAACAAAGTGAAACTTTCATTTATTATTTAGCATTTTGGAAATGATTTGATCAAATTAAAATATATATAAATTGGGAAGTAAATTTTACTGGAAAGAGAAAAATAACTTAAGAGATATGAGTAAAGAGAAAAACGCATATGAAATGGGCATGCAGATAGGAGAATGGATACTGCGCAGGATTGAGATTTAGGAGAAAATTGTGTTTTGAAAAATGCAAGAAATAAATTTTGTTGAATGGAAAAAAAATCTATGAAAATCAAATTTTTAAAGTAACGCGTTGAATTTAGAGGCAACATATTTGATTTGAACGCTAGAATATTCCTTCCCTCTAAAAACACATGCCACTGATAAATTTACTCATTTACACTAAGGTCATATTTTTAAGAATGTGTACCATAGCCATAATATTTTATGCCCAAAATATACCGAATAACGGATTAAAATTCTATACGTTTTCTTATATATATATATATATATATATATGGTATTTATTCCCTAAATTTACGCGCCCTTTTTAACGTGTAGTTACCCAGTTCATTTATACACTAAAAAAAAAAATTCGAAATTCTGACCGTGCTAAGACTCGAACTCGTGACCTGTCGTGAATAGCCCAAATATCTTAACCACCTAAGCTATTAATGTTTTCTTAATTAAAACTTGATTTTGCTAGAAATTAAGTTATTTACCATCTTCGACAAAAACCCAAATTTCCAAATTAAAGTTAATTCTTAACCATGTCAAAATTTCAGAGATCTTATTATTTAATTAAAAATTTGGTCAATTGTTTTTATTTTTATTTTTAATCACTTTAAAATTTAGATTTTTATATAATAAACCCCAAAGTTTTTAAAAATACAAGTGAAAAATACTTGTTAAAAATTTAGGCTGTTACATTGAACCTACTTCAATTTCAAATCATTTCAAATTAATCTAATTCAAATTTTCCATTTGAATCTTATACTCATACATCTTCAATCACCATTTAACTAATTCAAATCAAATTCAATTTGAACTAATTCAAATTTCAAATTTAAACCATCTCGAATTATATAAATTCGAGTTAATATTTCAAATGTTGATTTAATTCCTTTAAATCAATTTACCTTTTTATCCCAACAATGGATTACCATACTCCATTTCTCATTCATTTAAACAAATCCAATTCACAACTTAAAGATTTTTTTTTTTAACAACAATAGAATGATATCAGCTAATTCATCTTAAAACATCCGTCAATTTCCAATTCCAGATCTCAAACCCATTTTGAGATCACACAAACTCCAATTCAAATTAACCATTTAACTTTCCAAGTTAAATTCCAATTTCACCTTAAAATTTCCAAATCAGGTTGATCATTCCAACTTATTTAACTCTTCCTCAAGTTAAACTTAATTCACTTAACCCAATCAACCTTACCCAGTTTGAACTTCTATTTAAAAATTAAAATTATCATATATAATCTTTCCACTTATTAAGTTCAAAAACTTATCACTTTGGGTATCACATCTTATTCCAAACTCAAAACTCACCATTTAGAGTTTATTTCCAACCACCTTTGATATTATGTGTATCCACATGTATACATATTAATTTCTTTTACATTCCAAGTTATACTTTAAAAATTTAAACCACCTTTGGTTTTAATTCTAAACAAATTTCTTTTTAAATTTTCAAACAACTCTTGTTTGAAATAGGACCATTTCATTCAAATGCATTAAATAATATTATTTGTTATTTCTTTAAATTAATTACATCATAATTAATCACATTCGGTAATTAACTTATTTCTTAATTACCTTTATTAAGTAATCGTCCCTTAAATTACTTTCTTCTAGTTACTTCATTAAGTAACTCCCTCTTATTTATCAATTCCAATTATTATCCATTAATTAATCTCATTAAATAAAGTTTAATTAACTACATAAATTAATTGATTATCCTTATCCTGAGACCTTTCCCAATTCCAAATTTTAATTTCAGTTTGGTTGTAATTCTATTACCACTTAATTCTTACTATTACTTTAATTTAATTAATACTACAACCAATTTCCTTAATATAGTAGATAATCTATTTCTTATATAAGATTCATTTACTTTTGAAATCATTTAAAATCCTTTATATAAGAAAATAACAAGTACGCTCTCTCATATTATACACTCAACTCATTCTAGGGTACCATTGACCCTTTCCTTAATGAGTATTCCCACCAAAGCCAAGGTTCTCGCTTAACCTTCAGCTCTGCTACCAAATGTAACGACCCAGAAATTTTCAATCCCGAAAATTCCAGATAGTTAGAGAAAAGACGAAAGAGATAGAAGAAGAAGAATAGAAAAAGAAACACACAATCTCACATTCGCAGCGGATAAAATATAATATCAGTAATATATAGTTATACCAAAGAAAACTGTATCTATTAATTTACATCGACATATCAGAGTTACAACAATTTTATACAACATTGGACAGATACAATTTAACATGTCTCAGATATATACAATATCATAGTGGAAACTCTCTATACGTCCTTGCCATCCAGCTCGCCTCCTGAGCTCCAGAACGTCCTTACCTGAAAATCTGTAATACTCGGATTGACCCGACAGGCTGGAAACCAGCGTGAGTAAACCCAATCTCACATGGAATACAAAAGCATATAATTTATGTAAACCTGGGGTAACTTATATCAATTTACAACTTTACAAGCTGTTATAGTCATTACTTATTTCACTCATAGATTTCTAAGAGCCAAACTTAGGTTAAATGGTCCAACGTACTTAAATCATTCCAACCAGCTTATTGATTTCACATATCAATCTATAAAGGATCGAAGTGGTTTCGGATATTTAATAAAACCCGACTCCGGTCTCTTCGAACCCAATGTCATCTTAACTTAAATTATTCAAGTTAAATACAATTCAACTTTAAATACAGGATGTCACAGTAATTTATCAACAATAGATAATCACATCATCACAGTTTAAATCAAACATATTTTATCACATAGCATCACGAACCACATATTTAGGGATAACAATTAATCAAAGGCTTCTAATACCATTCTATTTATCCCTTAATTTCTCATTCCATAAGTTAATTACCCTTAATTAATTACCTAAATTAATCCCTTGATTATTTACAAAGTAGTTATATCCAAATTACTTTCATCATTAAACATCTTTAATTACATTCAATAATTATCAATTAATTACTTTACACTTCCATTAATTGCATTAAGTAAGTATTTATCAATCATCAAGTGTTTAAATTAATTAAACTTAATTAATTAATTTAAACCAATTACATTAACCTAATTAATTACATTAAGTAATTAATTCATAAGCAATTTCATAAATGATTATTATTAGTTAATTAATCTAATTAATTATCAAAATTAATCTCATTAATTAATTGTTAAATATTCTTAAGTCAATGACCTTCATTAACTATTCTTAATTACTTAATTAAGAAATTAAATTATATTAATCGTTATTAATTACAAATTAATTAATATTTAATTAGCACTTAATTAATCTCAAATTATTTAATTAATTAAATGTTAACTACAATTTAATTAATCCTTAATCACTTGAAAAATTGATCTTAATTATTAATTAAAATTAATCAACAATTCTTAATTATTAATTAACCTTAATTAATTAACCTTAAGACTTAATTATTTAATTTAAATTCTTAATTACTTAATTAACCATCCATGTTATTAATTTATTAAATAATAAATTATCCATCTTATTTATCTTAATAATTTAATGAATCCAGATTCTTAAGATCTAACTTAATTTAAGAAAACACTTCTTACTTGTTTAAAGTATTTAAAAACACCTTGTTTCAAATTTATTTTAAATTTCACTTTAGTGTTCATTTTAAACTTAAGATTTAAAAATGAATACAATTTTATCTAAACAAGGTTCTAAACAATTTAAAATCTTTTATCTCATATGTTAAAAGAATAACCATTTTATAAGATAAAAGTTTTAAAGAAAGTAAAGTTCAAATCAACATATACTTTAAACATTCCAGATTTAAAAGCTAGAATTTAAAATTATTTTAAATTTCTAATTTATCAATTTAAACTTACGTTTAAATTCAAACCCACATATACTTTTATACAGAAAGTTTCAAATCTAAATTTAAATTTCAAAAATTAAATTAATTCAAAACTCAAATTCAACTAGTTTGAATTCATATTTAGTTTCAGGTTTTAAACTCAGTTTAAATTTTCAGTTGGCATTTTTAAGTTTTACTTTAAATTAAAAAAACAGAAACAGGTTTCCTGCTTTCATTTAAAACCAAACTAGAATTTAAAAATTTAAACTATTTCAAAAACAAAGATTTGAACTATTTGAATTTAGATTTAAATTCAAGTTTTCAAAACTTAGTTCTAATTTTAGTTTATATTTTAAAACTTTGCTTCAAATTCTAAAAAAAAAAAACTGTAACAGGTTTCTGTTTACAATTTGTAAAACCTGAAACCTGAAACCACTTGTATACATGAGCCTCCATAATATCACTTCAAGTCAGAGACCTATTTGCTTCGAGTAGAAAACTCAAATCCCCGAGACCATCGCGAGGCAACCAAACCCTGTAATCAACATCACCAACATACATCGCCCTGCTCGTGCACATGCATGGCGACGCCATCCACCGTCGCTCGCCTCTGACGAACTCTTTAAGTCGCCTCGCACACTCTCATCTGACCACGAACATCTGATTGCTCAAAACAACTCGAACTTGAAATTCGAGTTCAAAAACTACACCTGGAACAGACACATAACCATTCCAATCCCAACCTGTCAACGTCTTCCCCTCGAAACCCCGACCACCATCACCTTTGAAACTCCGGCGACGACCTTGTCAACCCATCATCTACCGTTACCCAAAATATAGTTGAACTCGATCAACTAAAAATGCCGAAATGATCGATTTTCCCAAACCCAGTAAAATTAGGGTTCTCCACTACAAATCACAACCGCATCTTCCACACTGAAATGCAACCCAATCAAGTATTTTTTTTTCCAACTTCCCAAACATCCTTGCATCATCACAGCAAGTTACAGCCTTCCAAATCCTCGAGATTTCCAAAAATACCCAAAAACTCAAATTTGGTTCAACTCAGAGATGCTTCTTTAATCCCAAACTAAAAATCAGGATTTCTGTTTTAAAAATCTAGTTTTTGATTAAGAAATCATTTTATAATCCTGAATTATGATTTACAAAGTTTTGAATTTTGACTTATATTAAATTTTCTCTGTTGTTCTTGTATTCCAGAGATATTCACCTATCTTTTTGACTTAAGTACAGGCTTTTAAAATGAAGTTTATAATTAAACAAACAAGTTTGATTTGCATGTTAAACTTCAACAGAGACAAGGTCAAAAGATTTGAAATTTTAAAACAAAATTGAAAAAAAACTGGAAGGTGAAAGCAGAGTATACTATGATGACAACAACTAGCAGGCTAAACATGCATGTAATCACAATAGATACCATACATTACACATTTATCTTAAATTTATTATTATGCATCCAAATTTACCTACTAAATTTCTTTTAAAAAAGGAAAATTACTCACCTGTTTGAACAAGGCAGAGCAATTGTTGTTTTTTTCCCCTTTCAGGCTCTTGAACATTTATTCTGAAAAATTGCTTTAATTTCCTTTAATTACTTTGCTGATGAAATTGGTCCCTTGCATGCTTATAAATTTGATGCTTTTAAAGATGAAACTTGCAGTTGAACGTCATGCAGGTTGGAGTTGAAATGAACTTGCTGCAGATCATCCCTTTTGAAATGCAGGTTGATTTGGTGTTGCAGGTTTGCAATTTGATTCATATTTGATTTTTCAGATGTTACTTTGCTTCTGATTTTGCACTTTTCATTTCAGATTTGAAGTAAATTTCCGGCTGCCATTATTTTAGTTGAGAAGTGAAAACAAAGAAAAGAAAATGTTTGAGAAAGAACAATAAATCTTCTTCTTAATATACTTATTAAAATTTAATTGAATATGCCACTTGTTATAAAACTTACATTTTTCCTTCAAGTAATTAAATTGTCTTACAAGTGTTATGATGTTTTAATTAATATTTACAAAAGTATTTTCCTAATGTTTTATAAATGTTTTAAATGTTATTTCTTCTTCTTTTTTAAATTTATTTAAGCCTTATATAAATATTTATGAAATATTACATGATTATAAGACATATTTATTTTATATAAATAAGCTTTGGATTTCAATAAATATTCATGTGAATTCAAATAAACATTTATTAACAAATAACTTATGCTTTTGATTCAAATCTATATAACATGTGTTTATAAATTTGAGAACTTTAGTTTTACTCCTTACATAAAATTTTAAAACAATTTTATCTTATGATAAAATTAAAATGAAAGAAATATAAAACAAATGAGCCTTTAATTTGAATCTTATATATCATTTTCAAAAGTATTAAATCAAATTAACATTTCAAATTAAAAATTAAATTCAAATCAATATTTTTTTCCTATTTCTAATATATACATAAAAATACATATATTTAATTTGTTTGAAAATAATAGTTTTTTTCCCAGATATAAAATTCAGTTTCTATTATTTATATTCAGATATTCTTTATTATCAAAATTCTTATCTGTTCAATCTATAAACCGGAGAGTTATCCAACTATTAGATGCTCAAAAACTCGGGTTATCGCAATAAACATTGGCTAGCTACTTGATTTTCAGCCGTAGTTTGCTGGAATCGGAATCGTTGAGAACAAAGTGGCAAACGGGTGCGTAACGCGTGGGAATCTGTCGAACAGTTCGGGCTAAATCCTGAAGAAAGCTCAAAAGCGTTGTTTGATGAGCCTCGTAGTATTAGGTAGTTGGTCAGGTAAAAGCTGACCAAGCTCCGATAGCATTTCCGACATGAAATATGATCAATCATAGGTATATTCATAATCATCATCATTTGGAAAGATTGCATAATACTACCGATATTACTTTTTCATGTCTACAATTCGGTTCATTCGATTACTGCAGAGATGAACCCAACCCGGAATATGAACCGTAAAAGAAAACACCTACTAAACCGATCACAATAATACCAGCTACAGTACCTATTAGCCAAAGAGGAATCCTTCCAGTAGTATCGGCCATTTCCCCCACTTTCCTCCACATTTCATCAAGTGGTCATACTATAGACAAAAACAGTCATGGATAATTATGAAGATGATATCCAAACTTGCACGTGTGGTTCTGGCCGGGGACCTCAATTCTAGATGATACAACAAAAATAAAAGAAGATTGCTAGAAAAACTTATTAGATACCATCAACTCTGGTATCTAATAAGTTCTACCTACTATTGGATTTGAACCAATGACTTCCGCCGTACATTTGTTTTAAACTTCTAGAAATTATACTTTTTTGACATCAGGTAACCATATGCGAAGGGGAAATTGTGCAGATTTAGCAACTGCGCCGAGGAATAAAAAAGAAGCACAAAGAGTAATAAATAAAGAATTTACTCCATTATTATGAATTAATTTAGTAACTATTTCGAACAAATCTCGAAATTCTAAACTACCCGTTATCCAATAAAATCCTAAAGTTCCTAATAATAAACCAAAATCCCCTATACGATTGGTTGCCATGAGTAAGGTTGGGGGACCGAAGGCCATCAGGACACGTAGCAAGTCCAGTATATTAATTAGTGACCCCGATCAATTGGGGGAGGGAGGCTATATATCGGGAGCTCGCCCGCCGAATTGAATCTTGAGTAGTCTATCAGTGGTGCGAAGCGGCTTTCTCGTGAAGGAAATGATCTCTACATGCAAATGAAAGAATCCGGGGTAATTAATGAAAAAAATATTGCAGAATCAAAAGTAGCTCTAGTCTATGGTCAAATGAATGAACCACCAGGAGCTCATATGAGAGTAGGTTTGACTGCACTAACCATGGCAAAATATTTTCAGGATATTAATGAACAAGATGTACTTTTATTCATCGACAATATCTTTCGTTTCGTTCAAGCGGGATCAGAAGTATCTGCCTTATTAGGGAGAATGCATTCTGCAGGCCTTTGGCTTAGAGAACTTAACTGGAGGCTTGGTCGTCGCCTCCCGCTCACTTCGCTCGCCTTGGGCTTGCCTTTCCCCAACATCTAAATCAAGGGCGGGCGCCGAAAAGGAATTTTAACTAGGTTTAATCTATCTCCTAGTTAGGTTGGTTTTTCATGAAATTCCGCCAAAAAACACGGAGTTATTGCAATTTCATTGCAATTGATTCCGCCCCACTATTTGATTGTGTAGCTGTTCAGTCGGATAATGAGGGAACGCCCAAAGCAAGAAAACTAGAGAAACCCGAGTAAACATGATAATTACGTATTTACAAAATACCGTCTCAATTCATCCTATTTCATCAGATCCGGGATGTGATATGGTTCCCAAGGATGAACCAGATATGGACCGTTCCAATAAGATTTCATTCTTGAAAAAAATCCATTTTTGGATTTATTTCATCTATTCCATAACCGGAACAAAAAGGCTTCAAAAAAGGAATGCCTATTACTTATACTTAAGTCTTAATTGTATTACAGAAATGGGATCCGCAATAGCTGGAGACAAAAGATTGATATGAGAAAACATAAGTAAGCGGGCCTCCGCTTGAGCTTCCAAATTGGATGAGAAATGATGTTAATATGGTTTGTTGTATCTAGTTATACAAGAAATGATTTTTATGTAATTTTTGGTGTTAAAAATAGCGTTTTATGTAAACTATAGTGTAAATTAAGTATTTAATTAAAAATGGAGTTTGAATAATGATAATTAATTTTTATAGTTAAAAATTAATTTTTGTTTGCTGTAAAATATTATGTTGAACATTAAAATATATTTGTGTGGTTTTACGGAATTAAAAACATGGTAAAATATGTTGTAATCGTTTAAATATAAGTTGTAATTTGTGATATAAGTGTTTTGGGATAATTAGAGTTAGGCTAATAATTTCCTTAATTGGGTTAAGCCCAATTGCAACCTAACTAAGAAAGAAAAAAGTTCTTTCTTCTCAACTGGTACGTACAATTTTTTGTTTACAATAAAAACAAAGAAAAGAAACCAGAAGCTTCTTCCCTCTTTGAAACTAAAAACCAAATCTTCAAAACTTCTTCATTTCTTTGCCAAATTTAATCAATAGAATCTATTAAATTCAGGTATTCCATCTCAAAACTAAAGATTATTTCATCTATTTCATGTTTTGAGAGATTTTGGTCTGAAACTTTTGGCTCTCTCTTTGCATGCCTGTACAATTTCTATTTACAGATTTTTTAGCTGAAACTTGAATAAAGCTTGCATCTTTCTCCGGATTTGCTCAAGTTTGATCTTTGATTGCTACGGTGAGTTGAAAACTCACATATTTATCTCTGTTAAGTCTTAATTCTTTTAATTGTGGGATAAGTATCAATAAATAGCGGGAGGGTTTGAGCAATATGATTGAATTGTTGAAATTTGCAAAGTGGTTGCTGAAATTGTGAACATTGCTATAGTAAAACAGCAATATCTCAATGTAGAATGATCCAAATTCATTCATTCTTTTTGTAGTAGAAAAATATTTAAATATTCTACAAGTTCTATTTTGATCATTTTTCGAAATTCTATGTTTAAAAGTGTCTAAATTAAGTTTGAAACTGATGTTATAGCACAGCCATTTCAAATTTCCTGAGTTGATATCTGAAATCAAAATGGCCATAACCTTTTACTTGTAAATCCGAATTAAGTATAGTTTTTTTGCTAGAAAGCTAAGACATTATAGAACAATTTTTATGTTGTAAGTTTCTATAAAGTCTATAGGGCCAAAATTGGATTTGAAACTGATACGCACGCTCTGCTCTGTCGATTTTCTGAGTTGAAACCTAAAACTAAAATCATCATAACTTTTGAATGGTATATCGAAATTGAATGAGGTTTTTTTCTGTTGGAAGGTATATTTATAAGGAACAATTTTTATGTGTATCATTTTTGGTAGGTCTTCATTTTTCTAACTGTAATATGTGTTCGAAGAGCAGGCAACCTCTTTGTTCTATGTTTTAATTTCAACTTTGAAGCACTGAATTGTTTTGGCCATATCTTTTTCATCTTCTATTAGAATTTGATAGGTTTTAATGTTCTGAAAAGCTTATATTTTTAGCTAGAACTTTCATGTTTTATATTTTGCTAAATTTTGAGCTTTATATAGTCAAAATCATAATTTTTGTCGCTACCTTGAGAATAAACGACAGCGACAATGAATTTAAATCTGAAATTTATTTCGGTCATGACTTTTGAACCTTAAATTCAAATTAAATTGTCTTTTTCTTTTTTCGAAAGCTAAGACTTTTGCCTACAACTTTCATGTTTTAGGTTTTGTAAAATTATGAGATTTTGATGGTCAAAACTATTTTACTTCATGACACAAAGTCTGACCTTTGACTTTTACTTCATGTTTTATTATATTCCCGAAATGTTTTGAGGTCATGTTGTCTATCAGTAGACTAGCCAAATTTTGGATATTTTGAAATTCAAATTTTGGATTAAAATTGAATTTAATTTGAATTGAATTCGAATATCAATTTGAGTGAATTCTTGGGCTTTTAATTCGTTTTCGAGCATGGGATTATCCAAACCATTTTGAAATAAATGGGCATTTTAAATCATTATTCTATCACATTGTTAAAGTTTTTTCGAATATAGAACCTATTTATTCTCCGTAATAAGGGAATTTTCAAATATGGCTTTCAAAATTGGTACTAAAATCTTGTTTTCTTAAGTAAATTATTTTATATATAAAATATACGTATTTAGCACTATTCGAGTGTATGAGAAAGAGAATTTAACGATTTAGTAAAACACGTGATATGGGACACGTGCATTTGCTATTACGGTTAATTCCGAACTTGTATGGTTGAAGCTACTAGAGGCTATTGATTTCTGAGTTGATTACCATTTATGGCATCTTTTGGGATTTATAATTCCTACTTATAGGAATTATCTGAGATGGCCAATACTTAGTGAATTTTATGGTTTGAGATCTCTAATTCCAGAGGTAGGGTCGATGAGAGCCATCACTATGTTTTTTATATATACTTGCCTATAAGACGAGACAAGTCTTGAGTTTGAGATTTATGGTATATGAGGAACCATCACAATGTTTTCACTTGTCGATGAGATGAGACAAGTTACGATGCTTTTTAATACTAGTGGATGAGATGGGACAAGTATGGCGTCTCTTTATCATCGCCAATGAGATGAGGCGAGATATGATTTTTTGAGTTTTATGATGTTCCTAGTGTGACATCGACTAGTGGCTAGTAAACTGCTAAGTGCGAATGTATGGTATGTGACGAACGTTAACACTTTTTGGGTTCCTATCCATGAGTTTATGCCACATTCACGATGTTTACCTAACAGAACTGCTTGGAGAGGTGTTGGCAACCTAGTCATGAGGATGAACTGTTTTGAGAGGTATAGCGACCTTGTTAGGGCTGACAAAACGGCTTGGAGAGGTGTCGGCGACCTTGTCATGACGACGAACTGCTTTGAGAGGTGTTAGCGACTTTGTTGGGGCTGACAAATTGGCTTGGAGAGGTGTCAACGACCTTGTCATGAGAATGAACTGCTTTGGAAGGTATCAGGGACCTTATCTGAGGCTTCAGTCGTCCGAGTTTAGCACGTGCAGCATTGTTTCGGCATTGTAATCGGGGATTTGGCCAATCCCGATTTTCTAAGTTTTCTGTTTTATTATGATTTCACCATTTTAAGATGTTTTATTACATCAATAGCCTAGTGCTATATGAGATGTTATATATATAGTGATTTCATTTATGATGAACTCTTATCGAGTTCCTTGAGTTATGAGTTTGGATGCTTTCATGATTTTATAGGATATTCTGGGTTTTGCCATTTCGACGAGTTAAGATTGAGGTTTATATACATTTATACCGATGAGATGAGGTATAATTGAATTTGGAGATTCTTCTATATTTGAGTTTTGGACCACCCTATTTGATAATGTTTTATGTTTGCCATTTTGACTAGAGTTTGTATTGATGTTTCTCCTTTTGAGGAGATATGGTTCATTGAAAACCATGTAGACATTCGGGATGTCGCCGATGATATGAGGCGAATGTTTATATTATTTGAGTATTATTATTAAATTTACCTCTTTTGAGGTCTTTGTATACATAAGTGACATTAGTTCACTTAAATCATGGGTTGTATTCCTTATGTTTCCTCTTCTTATTCGAAAAGAATTATCACCTTGTATCTTATGCTTCATATTATCGTCTATCCTTATTAACTGATTGTTTTGGCTAGACTGATCCATGTATTTATACTCGGGTCAGACCGAGTTGTTTCAAGTTAGCTATTAGTCAGGGACTTAGCTTTGATGCATCTTCTTAGATATCAGCCTAGCACTTTCCTATAGTTTATATTTCTTTCCGCTTGACTTTGATATGTATTCGATTAGATGTATATAGTGTGGTCTTTGTACCACTTTTGTGTATCAGTTTATATCATACTGGGATGTGTCTGTATATATGTTTATATGTATGATGATTACTGTTCCGTGATGTGATATGCATTCTATTATTGTATTTTGTTCTAATAGATCCATTAGCCATCTATAGTTTTGTATTTAGCATTTATTGGATATGCCGATCCACTTGAAATAGGTAAATAAAACATAAAGCATTTATCGACATATGCAGTAGATGTTTAAGACAAGATTATAGATCGCCGCACCTAACCAGCCCTATTCTTCGCATTAGCAAACAGAATTATCCAATAATTCTCTTTGTTAATGTGGGTTCGGGGTGGGGCGTCACAGAAACCATTCTAGAATTAGATATTCGTATCTATGGATGTAGATGGATATCAGATACTCATCGAGTATTCTTTGATCAGTTTATGACTAATAAATCTAAAAAATAAATACAAAATTTTGATTTATTTTAAATCCATTTGAGTACTAGAAATATTAAAAAAAATGTGCTAAAAATCGTAATTAAAGTAGTAGATATTGCTTTAAACATATTAAATTTTTTAGTAACAATCATTTTATGTACTAAAATACAAAAAATAACAAAGAGTTCAATCTCTGCCTAGCCTACCAAAATAGTTTTCTATTCCATTTTCTTTGAGTAAGGGAGTAGAAAGAAAAACGAAAAAATTAGAAAAATAAATACCAATGGGGAAACTTGTCAATGCTGATATGGTCATGTTCGCCCAATACTTCTTTATCGAGATCTTTCCGGCCCTCTACTTGATCCGCTGCCGTCTTCTTCATCGATCGCCTTTTTCTTCATCGAGATCGTATCTTTCTTCTTCAAGCGATGCGCCATAAGGATATCTATGCGTATACAAAGGAATCCATCCGCATAGAAGAATTTCTCTCTACACCACTTTTTGCTATGTTGTTTATATTTAATTTTCTTATTTAATGATCACTGTTATTTGTTTTGATTTCCATTTGGGTGCTTTAAATCCTTCTTAATATCATTCTTTTTTAAGTCTCAGAATCATACAGTAGCAATCTGCTTCATACATTGTAATTTGCATATCATTACTTATTTTGAAAATTTAGTGGTATTCAATATCAATCAACTCGTTTTAATGGATGATAGATGTTAGTCATGGTATATGGAACATCCAAAAGAAGGATAGAGCGTTTATTATTCATAAAACGAAAGATAAACCTAAAATATGGAATTTCAAAATTGGACTGATTAATTATAGAACGATGATGAAAAATAGTTTAATTCTCAAGTGTGATTCCGATTCTTTATTGTGTCATAAAATTTATAAAATGTTGTTAAAATAAGAATGGATTGGTTTTGATAAAACCATGACAAGAACAAGTTGCAGCATGTAATACTAGAACAAAACAAAAGTATGTAATACTAAAACAAAGCAGAAAGAAAGTGAACGTGTGATAACTTATAAAAAGATAACTAACAAAAAAAAGTGAACAAATCAATTGGCGATATAACTCGGTTAAAAAATCAATAAATTTAAATTATTCGAATACCACAGTGTCTTAGTGTGTTTGTTGAGATCTTATATTAGACCATCTGCTCTTACGTGGGGGAAAATAACACAGCTTCTATTCACATACTATTTTGCACAGTGGTCAAAAATAAGGGAAAAGGAACTCTTTGAATTAGAACATTGATATTTGCTTCACTGATAATATTTGACATTTTGAAAAAAAATAATCAAGGCTTTATATCACATGATGTAATTTCAAAAAATCAGAACACGATAAAAAGGCATTTGATAAAAATAAATTATACTTGTTCCACTGTTTCCATTTGAGTCTTGTTTGGGATTATATGTATATTTTATATAGTCGGTATTTTCTAAATTATTACTTAAAAGATTCTTGGTCTGGTTCATTCAGTTCAGGAATAACAAGCAATTACATTCACCATTTGTCTCAGTACCAACCTATGGTTTATCTACACAAAAACAAATAGAATCTCAATTCTAGTTAAAAACTAGAGTTTTTAAAACTTTAATTAAATACAATAAAATAGAAACAAGAAACCATAATATATAATTATTTTAACAAAAAAAATTCATCCCAACAAAGCAAAAGCAAAACAAAGCTCCGTCTTCAAATATGTCGATCCACTTTCTATTATTTTCAGGTCGTCCCCTTTTTCTTCATTATTCGTCTTTTAGTAATACTAACTTTGGAAGATGTCGCTTTGTAATTAAATGTTGAACCGCTCCTCTATTCCTCCGTTGGTCGCATTCATCAATTGACTGGCGATTAACGGTTGTGATTGCTTCCACTGTTGAGCTCCTTTGCTGTTGATTATCGGGTATGAATTTTATTCTTTGATTATACTTGAATTATCATACCTGCTCGATTTCTATTTAATTTTTCATGATGAATTGGTTTTTTATAGAGAAAGATTTGAAGAAAAATCTTCTATAATTTCATATATTTTGGAATTTTAGCTTTGAGTGATTCAATTCATGAATTGCTTTTAATCTTGGCTGTTGATATTCTTTGATCGATCCTTAAGTCTTCGATTTTGAGATTCTTAACTTGTTTATTTCTGAAATTTGATTTGTTTTGGCCAAAAAAGTTAACACAACTTTGAATTTTTTTTCATTTGTTTCCTTTAATGCATCTCTATAACCGAGAAAACGGATCCTTTGTTGAATAGTGCTTCACTTCCAATAATTTCACTTGACCCAACTATAGTCACTTGATTTAATATCATGCCATGTCAAACTATAATCAAAGGAGAGATTTATATTGAAGATCCACTGTACTCTTAAGTCAAGGGAACTGTGTAAATTAGTCACATTGATATTTTCTGTTTGACCTTAGTTATATTAACCAACTGAAAACTACCGAGTGAGTCAGTCCATAAACTATAAGTACGTAACCTCTAGGTGCCTCCAACAGCCATAAGTAATAGACTACCTAATATTTGGAGATCATCGTGTACTCCAGTCTCATCGATATCTATATCGATGCATCTTGACAAGAAACATTTAAAATGGTATATTTTTTTCATCGTGGTAAATTACTTATGGTTACAACACTTTAACTACTATCACAAAAATGTACCTTTTATGGATTCTCGATTAAATATATTTTAATTAAATTCATTAATTAATAAAACACATTATACTAAATATATAATAGAAAGAAAATACTGTTTATTTCAAACTAGATTGATTACCAAGTTAGATATATGCAACAAATTGCATAACGGCCCCCGAGGGCATACTCCTAACTCAATCACCTCTTGGATCTAGCCAATTATTTTCTTGTTTGACATTACATGATTTTTTTCATGCGGCTGTGTAGGGGGAGTATAGTTGTAGGGGGAGTATTTAAATAAGAGGAGCTTGATCATGACTCCGTGTAAAATTTTAATATATATCTATTTTCATCAAAAAGGAGAGGTTTTAGTATATTTTTTTATGATTTTTGTTTGATGATAATAAACAGATGTACATATATTTTTCAGATGTGTTTGTAGCAATACTAATGTAATATCACATAATGAAACGTTTTTTTTTTTACTTTTTTTTTACTTTTTATTTATTTATTTATATCCATATTTTATTAAACAGTATTCTATTATTTCAATAGTAATATAACTACCAAATATATTCTACTAAAAACTTAAAAACATAATCAACAATATTAGATAAAAGAAGTAAAGTAGGAAAATTCATACCTCAAGATTTAAAAATGGAGTTTGGATGCTACAGAGCGGATTTTCCTCTTTTTTTTAATAAGAATCTCTCAAAATATTAAGTCCTTGGAAAAGAAGAAGAGAAACTACAGACAAATGACGAGAATAATTTAAGCTTCCATTGATTTGCTTAAAGGCTTACAATTTTCTCAGATGATTCTGAGCTTACATATTGCATACATATTTATAGGAAACCTTAGCCGGTGTTCCAACTAATACAAACTTACATATGGCGGTAAGATTCCACACTCATACTTGATAAGATAAAGATAGCATAAAATATTAAAAGTAGTACATTATTATAGATAAGTTGTCGGTCATTAAAAAGCTGATATGACTCCTCTTTATGTGCTAGCAGATTCGTTGCTTTAATAATATTATTCGAGCATATCTTTATCATTACTAACCAAATAAGATGCTTCTGGATTATGTCTTCAATTATTGCTTTTCCTTTTATATTAATTTTTCCATCTAAACGTTTTTCTTCTTCATCTCCGCTAATGTCGCTAGATAATTCATCGTATTTTAGTACGTCGTCGTTAAAGTGGAAAGTATCTTCTGCTCCTTGTAAAGGTATTTGGATCTTAACATCTAACGGGCCCTAAATTTGTATTCTTGAAGATTCTATCATTAGCACTAATTCTTTCCACATTACTGGTAGATTTTGTAGGTTTAAGTTCAAAATTGACTGATCAAATTCCCAAGATTTATTAGCACTAAACCAAATGGGTTGTCCTTCATAGGGTTGATAAATAGTTTGAACTTTCCTACTCTTATGGAAAATCATGGAAATATAATGCTTTACTAGCCTGATGTCGTGGTTTTCATTAAATGTATACTAAGGTGCAGTGGAGTTAATACAAACTGTCACTGCATCATAAAACTTCAAAATGTAGATAAACAATGTTGGAATTTTGTACCGAATTAGACAAGAACTAGAAGAGTTAGATACTAAACAAAGTTGGAATTTTGTACCGAATTTTGTACCAAATTTATTTAATATAAGCCTAAACTTGCAGATTTTGGAAAAACTAGAAGAGTTAGATACTAAACAAAAATTTGATAAAGAATTAGACAAGCTTTCAAAATAATTAACAAATTTGTCTTTAGGAAAACCAGTAGAGCCTATAAAGAAAACACCAGAAGTATATAAATTTTGGGTTCCTAGAAAATAATGTTAAACCCAAGAAACTCATTTTCAGGCCCTAGTAGGACATTAGCAGAAAGTAGTACATCCAGAAGCAAGCCAAAGGATGAAATATACAGTGTTCTATCCAGAATTAAGTCCAGGAAAGATAAACAAATAATTCAGCTAGATGAAGAAGAAGATTTAGATAAAAATTTAGAACTTTATAATAACAATCATTTAGACCTATTAAATCCATGAATACTATATCAAACAGGAAAAACGAATATTAATACAACATTAATAAGAAGTGTACGTGAAGAAGAAATTAGAGTTATTAATAACAGCGTAACATTAGATATTTTAAGCCCAGAAACTATTCAAAAGCTTAAAAATACTGGAAAAAGATTTTTTCATTTAGGATTGATTGTAATAGGTATTAAGTACTTACACGAAAGGGATCGGGTACAAAATTGCTAACACTAGTTTTAGATAAAAGTTGGACCGTAAATATAGAAAAAGCATTACTATCAGGAATGGAAATAGATTTAAGCGATAAATCTGCATTAGTCTATTGCGTGCCAGACATTTTAAAATCCATTAAAGATTTAAAAAAAATTAGGATTTTCAACGAATGGATTTGAAAATTATATAGGAAAAATTTAATTATAAGCATAGGAATTTTAGGCAAGGCTAGCAATAGATTTGGTATGAAATTTAAAATAAATTTAGAAGGAATTGTTCAAAACATTTCATCCAAAGGAATTAAGATGATAGAACCACGTAGGTTTGATCCATAAGATCTAGCTAGTCTTGAATGGAATCTTGAAGATTTTGTTACAAATGAAAAAGGCATTTTAAAGCAGAAAGCCATGTTATTTACAATAATCAATTTGGTAAACCTAGCTTAAGATTTGGAAGTTATAAATTTAAACAAATGAAGAAGAAACAGATACAGAATCCGAATTAGAAGGATCAATTGGACACAATTTAGTTGAAAAAATTTCAGAAGAACCATTAGAACAAGCTAATAACATGAATTGGGATGATGGTCCTGTTTACGATTCTGAACCAGAATTAGAAACAGAAGCTCTAGAATAATTAAATATAAATGAAGAAGAAGACATTCTGGGTTATCTTGTAGATGATGAAGAAGATAAAAATTTAGAAGTACAAAATTTTGAAATAGAATCTAAGAAAACGCTCCCAGAAATAATCAATAGAAAGATTACCGTAGAAAACATTAGAGAAGAATCAGATAATATGATCATAGCCTGTATGCAAGATTTGAATATGGACTATGAAGAATCTTTCACAATGTTAAGCAAATACTTTAATATACCCCTAATAAATGATATAGCCAGCCACAATATACCATTAAGTGATTTCTTTTTAGATACAAACTATATGACAGATAAAGCAATGGTCCCCGTTAATAAATGAAACCGGCTAGATAATGATCCCATAGAGTTTGGTAAATACAGAGAAGGACCCTTAGAAAGAGAAATATGGGAAACAGTAGACGATTGGCAATATCAAGAAAGTCCATATATAGGTAAAGGAACGAGAAAACCGTATGGAAGATGTCATGGTCCAAATTCCAGCGTTCGAAAATCGACATCCATACTCTACTTGTGCATGAATGCCATAGATTCAAACGTTGAAATTCAAGTCGTGCCGGAGCCTATAACACATTAAGTACAACACAGCGGAAGAAATGAATAGCATATATCATATACAACATTTGATACAATAGATACAACAGATGTTACAATAGATATCAATATACATCAGATATATGATACAAGACAATAGCAGCGGAAAGATAAGATAACACCAGCAGTGGAACAATAACTCCAATATGGTCTTCAAGAAAGAACTCCAGTATCGATAATCTTCATCTCCAAGGCGCCAATCCAGAAGTAGCTCGAACTTCCAATGACGATGAAGTGAAGCAACTCGATCCAAATGCGATTGCCAAATCCTAAGGCTGAAAGCTATCGAATCTACACCTACTATTGATTATCTGAAAAACCCAACTCTAGACTGCCCGTGTGGGAAAATAGTGGGCACCCAGAGTTTAGGAAAGGAACAATAAACTCCAGGTCATTCGTAGGACTAGTATGAGAAAACAAAAGTAGTTTATCTTTTAAAACAAACAACATAGGAATTTAAAATAAATCTGCAATGCTTTTTAGAAAATGAAACTACCATAAGGCCTCCTGCCACACACACAATGCAAAGGCAGAATTGGAGGAGGCTTCTCCTTATGATAGTCAAATATGCTTGATACGAGAAAATTTCTTTGTATTACCAGTGCATAGCGTAGGAAAACCATTTTGAAAGTATAATATAAATCCTAGCCGGCATAGACATTCCGAACTATGCCTACTATAGCTACCATCTAAATAGTGGGGCGCCACCATAGGTAAATGGCAGGTTCTACAACTAAAACCGTACAAGGCGCGTATTGAAGAATGGATTTCTAAATAATGGTCAGGCTAAGGAACTTCCTACTGCCACATGGGTATGCCTCTGGTGGGACGTCCCGAGAACCTAACTGGATCTCTGCCAACACAAGGCCGGGTTGCCTCTATAACTAGGTAACTACTACTCGAGCATGCCATCCCCCGTTCCCTTGGGACCTTTATCCGAGGTACCTCTAATCCAAAAACCACAAAGCAATCATAAAGTAATAGATCTATGGTATCCACATGAGTGAAATATCTGGGCTCCATACCATAATACCACCCTTTTCCAGAAGGGAATGACAAACCCTAAAGGGCGCGACCCTCATAGCCTTGCCGCATCTTTCCTGTTTCGACCATTTCCGGGGTGTGAGGTCCTAATGCAGTCTCGTCCACAAAGCTTCGCTTTATATAAAAGCCATGATTTGATCACAAATGATCAACAAATGATCATCAACACACAACAACACTTAGCATGCCACACTACCAAATTGAGATTATATCACTGATAAATATCAATACATAACCCCTGAGCTCGTACATCTCAGAGAAGGGTGTTAAGCTAAGAGAATAAATTCTCTACCACCAAGCAGAAATGTATTTGATAGAGATCGGTTTAATATTTCAAAGTGTAGTGTCACACGTACAACCATATAAGTCTGTTCTGGGTTCGAACAGAACCGAAGGCACTTCCGAAGAAGCCCTTGCAAATCCGGGTATCCACAATGCCGATCGGACTTCCCATCACTTAAGGAATCTCTATACCGTAGCTATTCGGTGTAGAGACAATCGATAGGTTACCCTATCGTTCTTGCAAATACCCGGTCTTCAACACCAGTCTTCAAATGCAATCCATAACGTCGTAACACTATTCAGAATGGGTTATATGACACACAAGGTCCTCTCCCGGCTAAACCGAATAATGAGCGCAATATTTGAAACATATGGATATGGGATTTTAGTTAAGTCACAACTTATAAAATCCAAAACTTTTCTTTCAAATGGTTAAACAAATTACCATTTTAAATCTTTTTAACAAAAAGATTCGTTTCACAAAGTTCATCTAGTTTCACAAAGATCCATTCATAGTTTTCCAAAACAATTTCCATTTCAATTGGATTAACTCATTCAATCTTTAAATTAAAGATTTAACTTATAGCTTTCAAACCGTTTCCAAAGATTTATTCATAACTTGAAAAACTATTTTTCATTTTAGACTTGAAAATCTTTTAAAACAATTTGGAAGTTTATTTCTTATGTGAAACTTTTATTTTTTGAAAACACATCGGTTTCGTTTCAGAAAAATCCAATTATATCTATACAAGTTAAATTCTTGGATTAAATTCAAGTTCCCAAAAACAACACTTTTAAAATGGTTTAAAAACCCATATAAACACATTTGTAAGTTGAATACCCTTTTTAAACCATAGTTCCCAAATCATAGAATCCAATTTCAAATATTGAATTCAAATCTAAATCAAGTTATTTAAATTTCAAAACTCAATCAAGTTATTCAAAATAACTTTTATTTTTGGAATTCATTTTCGAAAGTTTTCAATTATAATCCCAAAACTATTTTGGATTCAAAAATTCAATTTTTAAAACTATTTCAAAATCTGTGACTTAACCCATTTCCACGTGCAATCCATATATATGTGTGTATAGGTATGGTCCAGGGGTTTTACACAATAAAAGTGCAACATCATCAATCAGCACAGATTCAAATATAGCAATATATCTGGTAAGCTGTATAAACTATAATGCTTATATTTGATAAGCAGTATAAACCATAATGCTTATCTTTCATTCACAGATCATAGATATATATATCACAGATAATAAATTACATCAAACTCAGCTCAAATCAAATAGAACTTATCGGGGTATCAAACAATTCAATCATCCAATAGAATCCAAACATCCATAAGTAAAATCAGATAATTGTTGGATTTATTCAAGTCGGATTGATTACTTATGAATTACAAATCCTGGTTAATCAACGTTAATAAATTACAAGTCATTTTGATACACTATTCTTTAATCATTTAATAATTTAACCTTTTATTAATAATTCAATTAATCTTTACTTATAATTGATCAACCTTTAATTATTAAATAATTAACTTTTAATTATTAAATTATCCATTTAATTAATTGTCTTTAATTGATTAAATAACCCTTAATTAATTAATTACCACTAAATTAATTATCCTTAATTAATTACGATAAGTAACTATCCCTAATCAATGTTAATTACTTGACTAACCCACCTTCATTTGTTAATTAATTACTTTTAATTTAGTAATTATCTTTAAGCAATTAATTACCTGTAATTGTTCTCGTTAATTTAATCTTCATTTATTAATTATATTAATTAATAAATCCTTAATTATAAATTAATTAACCTTATATTAATAATTGATTATCTTTAATTTATTACAATGATAAATTAATTATCCTAAATTGATAATCATTCCTTAATTACTTTCGTTAATTAATTAACAGTTGATTAATTAATTATTCTCAAATTACTTACCTTAATTAATTAATCATATTAATTAATTATTCTTTAAACTTTAACCATAAATTCATTACTTTTAACTAAATAATTTTCTTTAGATAATTAATTACCCTTATAAATAAATCAACTTCTAATTACATTAAGAAATTTTATCCACAAATTTTAAATCATAATCTCTTAATTAAATTAAGATCTCAATTAACTTAAGATAAACCGATTATCCTTAATTATTATTTCCAATTACATCATTCTATTTTGAAAACGCTCAGGGATTAATATAAAATTCATTTTAAATCTTTAAACAACGATTCACTTTCAATTTGAAACAAGTTACAAAGTTTCACAATCCTTTCAAAGATTTAAATGTTAAAATAAATGTTTAAAACTTGTTAAAAACATTTTTGCCCTAAACTCGAATATTTCATATACCTTTCAAAACGGTTAGCATATTACTTGAAAACAGAGAACTTTGGTTAAAAAAATTTCTTTTTTTTGCTTCCAATTTGAAATTCATATTTCATAAATAAATAAATAAAACAAACAGGACTTCTTCAAGATTTTGAAATCTGGTAACCTCTACAACTAAACTCGAGTAAAACACAAAAATTCCTGAGCCATATTCGAAATCACTTGAGCCTGACTCCGGTAAACTCGTGTTCTCCTTCTCCTCTCCCTTTTCTTTCTACTTCGTTTTGATTTAAGTTATAAAACTTGTTATCCAACTCATGCGAACTGCTCGAAGGAAATCTCGAGCATATATCTTTTTTTCTCGGGTTAATCCCGAGGCCATTAACCTTTCTTCCCCAATACCAAACTTCATGACGATCCTCCGACACGTGCACGTGCACACGAGCTCAGGCACCTTCCGACCACCATCGATAACTCTAGCTAGTCACCTTCGACAAACTCGTACCAGGCCAACCCCCAGAACTCTCGAACCACCATGAAATCAAAATTTGAGCAACTTGATCACTGTCAGGAAGACAACTAGATGCCAAAAACTTCCTCATCCGACCGACCACATTCACCAGAGGCCACGCGAGCTTGACCAAAGTTCGGCCACTCCCCACGAACCTTCTCCCCCACATGCGATCGGCTACAACCTACTGTCGACGACGAGATTTCCTCGTTAAACCTTGCCAACAAAACTGGTCTAAAACCCTAGAATCATGTCGTCCAGTCACCATAGCTATCTAAAATTTCAACGAGTATTTTTCCTTTGATCCCACCTCCATGAACTACCTCTGACATCCTGCACGACCCATCCATCATCGCAGTTCGCCGGAATTCCTCGAATAAACGAAAATCGATCATCTCGAGATCTTCATCATTCACAATGTTAAAAATTAGGATTTCCACGTCTAAATTCATGTTTTTGCAACACTAATCAATTTGTATAATCAAAACACACAATTTTAAACATCGAATTTTCCATTCATTTCGATTTTATACTGAGATTTATCATTTTATAAGCCAATGCTTAATGAACACATCTGAATTTATTTTAAAATGTGATGTTGTATTTATGTAAACATTTTTCATCTAGCAACCAAAGTTTAAAATGATTCGGTTTGGAGTGATTTAAATTTTTTGACAGGTTTAAAACCTGGAATGAATATACAGAGGCAAAGTTTGCCTATTTTCAAAAATGCATCACATATGTAAGCAGATTTATATTTCAACATATCAAATATCAGGGAAGACAAATCAATTCAAGCATGCATCAAGACACATAGCAGGTTCAAGGCTAGCTTTCTCACCTGGGTATTTGCAACAGAGAAGAACAGAGAACAGAAAGGTGTTTTGAGAGAACTAGAAAAAAAAAATCTTCTTTAAACTTTGATTTTTGTTTCCTGCAACTGTTTAATACGATTGTTTAAATCTCTGCTTTGCTATTAGTTAGCCACTTTAAATTCAAATCTTTAAAGAAAATCACTTGCCTATATTTTATTTCAGAGAAAACTGCACTTGTCTCTGGCCAAACTGCAGCTGTGATTTTCATTCATAAATTTGCAGTTTTGAATTGTTTTTATGTTAAAAACTTGATTTTGAAACCAAAAATTTATTAAACTATGAAGTTAAAAGCTTACCTGAGAAATGGAAACAAAAGCTTGAAGATTGAAGTTTTAAATTTTTTTGAACTATGCTATGTTTTTATTTTCTTTTCAGTGATGATCTTTGTCTTGCTCTTGAATCTGTTGCTTGTTGAAGCTTTGAACTTGCATACTTTCAGACTCGTTCAATGCTTCCAGCTTTGAACTTTTGCATTCTATCTTTTGATTTGTTACAGGTTGCTTGTTGTCCTCAATTTACTTCAGGTTGCAGTTTCCTTTTTTCTTCTTCTGATTTTACTCTTCTCATCATTTTTCTTCTTGGGTGTTAAGATTTGAAATGCCTCAAATCTTGGTTTATCGTATATACAGATTTGGTGAGAGGTTATAGAATTTGAATATGGGGAGATGGATTTTTTTTTTTATAATTTTAGATTCTATTATTTTATTTAAGCAATCATAAGGAATGCCATTTGTAAAAAGGAATGATTATGGAATTTCAATGTATGTTTACTTCCTTATGTATGTTTACATTTGTAATTCTCAAAGATAAAAGAAATTTTTATATAAAATTTTATATCATATTTACTTTGTAAAACATTTCTTTTTTTATGTTATATTAACATATATTACGATCTTTATATTATCTTCATATTTGAATAAATATAATTTTCTTCTTTTATTTATATTTACACAATTTACATTCATACATTTTCTATTATTTATTTTTGTACAACCTTATAAAAGAAAAGAAAGATTTAAAAAAATTGTTACATATTAACAATTAATCATTTTTATTTATATAAGGAAATTTAACTTAAAAATAATATTTTGAAAATTAATACATTAATTCTTTGAAAATTAATACGTCTTCCAAATATATTTTAATATTTTAGAAAACAAACTATCATTAGCTTTTTAAAGCTTTTAAATTCTACTTTATTTTTAATACATTTTATTCAATATTTGTTTATAAAATACTTATCCCTATATTTTAAATCAAATTTCTATTTCTAATTCATTTATATAAATATATATCTTATACTTTTCCTAAACCCAATATTTATTTGTAAGATTCCTAATTAAATTCCTATTTATAATCAAAATTTATTTATTTATTCTAAAAGTCTCTAAAAAATATTCACAATTTATTTTCAAAACTAAATTTAATTGCCAAATTAAACTTGATAAATTTCAGGAATGTTACAGAAGACTTTACAGTAGAGACATGCTTTTATTGGAAAGCCAGTCACCACAATTATGGCCAGAAGAAATTTTAGTATGGGAACAAAATGTAGTACGATATTGGAAAACGAACGAAAAACCTGATATGGACATGTGGGATGTATTAGAAACAACATTAGGAACACTAGCATTTGGAATCTATTTATCAGTAAAGAAGGATACTCCAGAAACAATAACAGAACAAAAGCAATTAGAAAATAATCCCTATAATTTCAACAGTTTCATGAGACTACAGTTAATAGGAACAGATCCAGGAAATGGTCAAACAACCTTACAAGAAATAGCATTAAGAAATTTAGAACAATTAAGTATAAAATATTTTAAATATATAAAAGAATTTTCCCAAGACTTTGCAACAATGATAGCTCAAATAGGGAAAGCTAGAGATGAAGAATTATGCAACAGATATTTTACAAAATTACCAAGAGACTTAGAAAGACAATTACATATAAATTGGGAAGAACTATATGGTAAAATACTGAAATTAGGTATAGGTCCACGAATTATGTTTGTATTTGATGAATTAGAAAAGCCTTGTAGAGAAGCCACTCTACAGGAACAAATTAAAAGACAAGCTTGGGCATTTTGTAGAACTGCCATCTATACTCCTCAAGCCTACGGATACCATAAACCATGTAAATATTTAAGAAAATCAAAAAAGTTTAACACATATAAAAAAGATAGGTATATAAAACGAAGAAAACCCAATAGAAAATGCCATTGTTTTATTTGTGGCGATCCAAACCATTTAGCTAATAGATGTCCTAATAGACAGAATAATAGACAACGATCAAACTTAGTCGATGTATAGGTGAATACGAGATAGAATCAGTCCATGAAGAAGATTTTAATGATAATGAGTCAGTTTATAGCATTGTAACAGACAATGAGGAAGGAAGTTCTTTAAATAATATCACATATACACTAATGAATAAAGATAAAGAAATAGAATGTAATCACAATTGGATACAAGGACGAGGAAATAACCATGTTCCTTGTTATTTCTATACTAGATATCCAGAATTAATAAACGTTTTCAATGTGATTTTTGCTTCATAGAAATATGTTTTCTCTGCGGTAAGAAATATTTTGAATTAGACATAGTTATCAAAAAACAAAATGCCAATGAAAAAAACAATATTTCAAGAAAGCATAGAGAAACGTGATGCTCAAATTAAACTATTACAATTAAAATTAGAAATGATTAAATTGGATATAAAACAAATTAAAGAAAAACAAAAAGATTATTCTTTGCACGAACCAGGAGAAACCAGTAAAGAAATAGAAAACATAGGGAATTTTAATAATGAAATACAAGAAATATTTACAGCAAATATTAACAAATATAATACAAACATTCTTACACTAACATGTAAAATATGGTTTGATAATAATAGTTTTGTAGAAACAATAGCCATAGCAGATACAGGTAGTACTAAAAGTTTAATAGGACACTCTTTAGTGCCTTTACAACACCATATACCCTTAACTTATGTAATTACTAGCAAAACGGCAAATCGGAGTTTTATGAAAATGACTCATAAAATTCTTGATAACTCCACAATACAATTTAAAACTTTAAAGGAAATTACAGCAGTAAGTATGAGTTGTGGATGTTAAAACCTTACTGTTACCAGTTAAGGTTGAAGCACCATCAAGTAACTCAACGGATAATAAAACGATGGGTGGTAATTCCCCAATAGTAGCTCTAGTTGCAAGTCCAGTTAGATCGCCAATATATAATCAAATGGCGGCGAGTAAAATCCCGTGCATGACCTTTGGTCTGCAATCCCTCGTTATTTTCAAAAACAACGATCCAAGGAGGTTCAAACCCCTTGTTTGTATAAACGATCCTTCTCAACAATGTTTACTTGATCACTTGTGGAATTTAAAAACTATTGAGCCCGAAAGGCGAAATAAACAAAAACTTGGAAATGCTTTTGCTTTTTATTTTTCAACAAAAACCATTATCCAAAAATTTCTTTCGTTACATTGTTTTTAGAGGAAATTTCACAAGAGTTTTCAAAACATATAGCCAAGTTCAAATGGCTATCAATAATTTTCAAAATCCAATATTTAGAGGTTTTTATAATTTGAACGATGCTTTAAATGAAGCAAGGCAATTTTTCGGTCCAAATTATTATGTTGATCCAGATTGTCATCAGAGTTATGCTCAAACAGCCTCTTCCACTCCATAAAGCCCAAACGATCTTATAAATACCCAAGCAAGTCAATTGAATTATCTTCAGCATTTATATCAAACTAGTCAAATCAAGTCCAGAATTTCATTTAACAGATTCAAGAACTTAGAAGACAGCTACAACAGTCAGAAAAATATAAAAAAAGGACAGAATATACAAAAAAGACCATTAAGCTATATGAAGAACGGATCAAGAGATTAGTTCAAGAGCGAGACAATGCTTTAGCACAACTCCCTAGACAACCAACTAACCTATCCAATGAACAGCTTCAAAATCATCTAAAGCTAAGAACTTAAAGACACTAGAATATCTTTACAAGTATTCAGGTCCAGATATATGATGAAAAATAGATAAGATGGTATGGAAGAGTTGGGAAAAATAACTTTCAGAGTTACAAGAATGATTAAAACGTTACAGTAAAATGAGTGGATGGTTCAAAGTAGTTCAAGATAGACGAAGTAATATGCTAAGAGCCAGACTTGATGATAAGGGACTTATGATTGATTGGGATAATATAATCAAACTATATGACAATGGAATGCTTAGCAGGATAAAATTCAACTAAGGCATTACTAACGAAGAAACAATTCTACGCTTCGGTACAAAATTCCAACTTTTTTATCTACACTTTTGAAGTTTTATGATGCAGTGACAGTTTGTATTAACTCCACTACACCTTGGTATATATTTACTGAAAACCACGACATCAGGCCAGTAAAGCATTATATTTCCATGATTGTCCATAAGAGTAGGAAAGTTCAAACTATTTATCAACCCTATGAAGGACAACCCATTTGGTTTAGTGCTAATAAACCTTGGGAATTTCATCAGTCAATTTTGACTTTAAACCCACAAAATTCACCAGTAATGTGGAAAGAATTAGTGCTAATGACAGAATCTTCAAGAATGCAAATTTGGGGCCGTTAGATGTTAAGATCCAAATACCTTTACAAGGAGCAGAAGATACTTTCCAAACATTTGTAAGGCATGTAAATTAAAAAATTAACAAGTGTAACTTAAGTGGATTAACAAATAAACAAGTGTCAGACATGTTTTTCTTTTTAAATTTGAATTTTGATAAAAGTATATTTGAGAAAGAAATCAGGCTCAGTTTTCTCAAACCTGAAAACAAATTTAAAAGCAAAAAATAGAAAAAAATAAATCAAAACAAAAGCCTTTGATCAAAAGCATTTTAACCTGGGAACAAAAGCAATCCAATAAGAAATCAAAAATCTGTAAACCAAACCAGTGCAAAAGAAAATCAAAACTGGAAAACAAAAGGCAAACAGCTTCTAGTTTTCAAATTTTCAAATCAGAGCAAAGCAATTCAAATAAATCAAAGAGCAGAGATCAGTTTCAATTCAACGATCAAGTAGCTTCAGACTTAAAATCAAATTCCAGATTTTCAAAATCTACTTCCAGGCTCTG
Source organism: Allium cepa (assembly GCA_030765085.1). NCBI lineage: Eukaryota > Viridiplantae > Streptophyta > Magnoliopsida > Asparagales > Amaryllidaceae > Allium > Allium cepa. Next base: position 862,389,522 of record CM060943.1, on the reverse strand, counting down.
TCTATCTCTGTTATCATCAATCAGGTGAGCAAATTTTAAATTTTTAAAAATTTTAAGTGCATATATATATCTTGATGTTTGGATTAAGGATTGAAGTTTCTGTGACATTTATTTATGGAAATGTAAATATGTCTGTATGTATATATATACATATATTGTCATATGCATGTCTGATCACAGGCATCTATATATCTCTATTAACATTTTCAGGCTAAAATCTGTCTAATAATTCAAACTCTCTTCCTATAATAAATAATTGGTTAGGATCCTTGAAGTTGAACTATGAATAAGGATGTAATATTATTTTTAGAAATAATTCCAAGTAGAAAATATTCAAGAAATATTTAGAAATTTGGGTATTACAGTGAGATCTCTTCAAACTTGGAAATAAAATCATTGAATTTTCATACTAATGTCACGACCCGAATTTCAGCATTCGAAAATCGACCTCCATACTTCACCCGTATTCAAATGTCGTAGATTCAACCGTTGAAAATTTGATTCGCGCCGTAGCTTATAACACATTAAGTACAACACCACAGCGGAAGAAAAATGAATGACTTTATTGATATACAACATGAATACAACATGGTACAACATTTTTTAACATCAGAGCAAATGTACAACAGCGGAAAAGATAACAGCGGAAACAACACCAACTACAAGAGAGAGATCACCATATAACATCTTTATTTCAAAACTCCAAAGCTCGAAAGACTTCCATTATCCAAAACCAAAGACTTAAAGAAACTCCCAAACCAACAAGCTCGACCCAACCGTAGTGCTGAAGTTGAGCAAACTCGATCCACAATGCAATTACCAAAATCCAAGGGCTGAATGCTATCGAATCTACACCTACTATTTGGTTTTCTGCAAATTCTAACTCTAGGAAGCCCGTATGGAAAATTAGGGGCACCCAGAGTTTAGAAAGGAACAATAAACTCCGGGTCAGTCATGGGACTGGTGTGAGAGAATAAAAATAATTTTCTATAAAACAAACAACAAAAAAAGTAAAAGAAATTCGCAAAGCTTTTTGGAAAATGAAAGTTCCATAAGGCCTCCCGCCACACACACAATGCAAGCGCACAATTGGAGGAGATTTCTCCTTGTGACAGTCAAACATGCTTGATACACGAATTCCTTTTGATATTATTATTAGTGCATAGTGTAGAAAACATTTGCAAGTGTAATATTAATCTTAACCAGCATACAACCATTATTGTATGCCTACTATGGCTACCATGTTTAATAGCAGGTTACCACACCACATTCCATGGCAAGTTATACAACTAAAACCATACAAGGCGTGTATTGTTTCTTTGGATTTCCAACAAATGGTCATGCTAAGGAACTTCCTAGACCACATGGCCCTCTGGAGGGATGCCCCGAGAACCTAACCGGATCTCTGCCAACACAAGGTCGGGTTACCTCTGTAAATAGGTAACTAACTGTCACCAGTATGCCATCCCCTGGTCATAACCGACCTTTATCCGAGGGCCCTCAACACCAACAGCCACAAAGCAATAAGTTTGCAGCAACCACGTAGGTTAAATATCTAGGCTCCATACCATGATACAAACTTTTATCCAGAAGGAAATGGACATACCCTCAGGATGGATACCCCCAAATAACCTTGCTTCATCTTTCCTATTTCGACCATTTCTAGCATGTGACGTCCGACGAGGTCACATCCACAAAGCTTCGCTTTACACAAAAGCCATGCTTCGAACAACACATGATCAGTAGTACTTCGTATGCCACATTACCAAATTGGGAATGTAACACTAGTAAAAATCAACTACATAACCTCTGAGCTCGTACGTCTCAGAGAAGGGTGTTAAGCTAAGAGAATAAATTCTCCGCCACCAAACAGAAATGTATTTGATAGAAACCAGGTTTACCTCTCAAAGTGTGACGTCAGACATACATCCATACAAGTCTGTTCCAGGTTCGAACAGAACCGAAGGCACTTCAAAATAAGCCCTTGCAATCTGGATACTTCCTAATCACGTCTGGACTCCCCATCACAAAGGGTGATCAAATCTCTATACCGCGGCCATTCGGTGCAGAGACATTCGACAAGTAATCCTTTCGCTTTTGAAAATACCCGGTCTTCACCATCGATCTTCAAATGCTATCCATTTCGTCGTATCATTATTTGAAATGGGTTATATGACACAAAGTCCTCTCCTGGCTAAACCGAATAATGAGCGCGGTACTTAAAAACATATGGATATAATCGGATCTTAGTTAAGTCACAACTTAAAGCCCAAAACCTTTCTTTAAATGGTTTAAACAAATTACCATTTTCAAATCTTTAAACAAAAAGATTCACTTTACAAAGTTCATAAATCTTTCACAAAGATTAATTCATAACTTTTAAAACTATTTCCATTTCAAATCTTTTACCAAAGATATACCTTTAAGATACTCTTCAGTTTTGGAAACAAAGTTTCACCAATTTTCACAAAGATTCATCAATAGCTTTCAAAACTATTTTTACTTCAAATCTTTAAGTCCTTTAAACATAACTTGGAAATCTTTTCTTTATATGAAAGCTATTATCATTTGAAAAACAAATATATTTTGTTTCATAAGAATCTGGTCAAATATACACAAGTTATTGCCTTTAAAAGTATGAACCAGAGAATCAACGAACTGTCGTATTATTGGCAAGTTCTAATTTAAATTTAATTCAAATTCCCAAAACAATTTATTTAAAATATATAGAAATTGTATAAACCTTTCAAAACATGGTTTTCAAATAATATTTAACAAGAAATAGTATATTCAAAACTAAATTTCAATTTCAATACTTCCCTTTCAAAGGCTTTTCATATTCAATTCAATTCCATTTCCAAAACCATTTGGATTCAAAATTCAACTTTTAAAAAAAACAATATTTAGATTTCAATATATTTGTAACATAACTGATTTCCCTGTGAAATCCATATTTGTGTGTGTATAGTGTAGTCCAAGGGTTTTACACAATAGTACAACATCATTTATATTTGTGTATCATTATTCGGAATGGGTTATATGACACAAAGTCCTCTCCTGGCTAAACCGAATAATGAGCGCAATATTTAAAAACATATGGATATATTGGATCTTAATTAAGTCACAACTTAAAGCCCAAACCTTTCTTCAAATGGTTTAAAAAATTTCCATTTTCAAATCTTTAAACAAAAAGATTCACTTCACAAAGTTCACCAATCTTTCACAAGATTAATTCATAGCTTTCAAAACTATTTATAATTCAAATCTTTTATATAAAAGATATACCTTTAAGATTCTCTTATTTTGGAAATAAAGTTCACTAATCTTTAGAAAAGATTCATTTATAGCTTTCAAAACAATTCCATTTCAAATTTGAAACCCCTTTCAACAAAAACTGGAAATCCTTTCTTTATTTGGAAGCTATTATCATTTGAAAACAAATACTTTTTGTTTCGGAAAAAATCCGATCAAATATGCACATGTTATAGCCTTTAAAAGTATAATTCCAGGAAATCGGTGAATTGTTGTATCATCGGCAAGTTCTATTTAAATTAAACCCAAATTACCCAGAAACAGTTTATTTTAATACACTTCAAAATGGTTTAAAATCTATATACATTATATAATTTGAATAACCAGTTTAAATCATAATTTCCAAATAAGCATACATATATATGTATACAAGTTCAAAATCTTAAATTCAAATACAAATCAAACTACTTAAATTTCAAAACTTTATCAAGTTATTCAAAATAATTTTTATCTTCAAACTCCTTTCAAAATCTTTTCATATTAACCCTAATTCCAATTCCAAAACATTTTTAGATTCAAATTCAATTTTCAAAACCATTTTGAATAATATTAAATTAAAATATCTGTGACTTAACATATTCCCTCTTGCAATCCATATTTGTGTGTATATGGTGTAGTCCAGAGGTTTTACACAATAGTGCAACATCATCAATCATTACAGATTCAAGCATAGCAATATCGATAAGCGGTATAATCCTATAACGCTTATCGTTCATTCATAAATTCACGGATAAATAGTATAAATTCATCACAGAAATAAATTACATTCATCACAGCTCAATTCAAAACAATTCATATCATAGAGCATCACATATAAGAGATGTAACGACCCAGAATTTTTATTAATTAAAATTTGAATTTTTAATTAATTTTAAATGTTAATAAGTGAAATTTATAAGTCGAATAAATTTTATTTCGAATAATTGGATTTAATTGAACAATTAAATCGATAATTTAATAGTTGAAAATACAGAAATAATTGAAAATAGGGTTAAATATGATTGAACATGATTTGTAAAATTTTATTATATCATATTGGAGTTATAGCAATGTTATAGAACTTTTAAAATCAAATTAAAAGTTAATTTGTGAAAATTGAATATTTTAATATTTAATTATCGACTAAAAATAGCCAATTTTTGAACAGTCTCAGAATTGGACGAAACTAGTTCCATTGGATCCGTAATAGTTAGTTATTATCGGATTTCAATTTTCGTAGCAATCGGAGTAATCATTTGATCGTGGCAGCTCGAAACGCATCGAAATTGTTTTTAATATTAATTTGGCGAGTTAAAATAGCCATTTTTTAAAAAGTCTCGGATTTCGATGAAACCAGTTTCATCGGATCCGTAATGTGATATTATTGTATGGTTTCAAATTTCATGTCAATCGAATTTACCGTTTGTCCGGTGCAAACGAAAACGCCTAGAAAATCGTTTAATCAGTTTAATTTTAAATCGAACGTTTATTGCCATAACTCACACAGATGACCGAATTAGCTTCCGAAACCTGTTCCATTGCGTCCGGAATGCGGGGTAAACCCTAGAAACGCTGGTCACCACGCGTAAATCGGAGTTTGGAAATTCCGGAATGAATAGTGTCGTTCAAACTTCTATAAATAGACCATCCTCTTCACAAATAAAAAAAAAATAAAAACCCTAACCCCAAACCCCTTCAGCCGCCACCCCTCAAACCAACGGCCGAAAATTTGCAATTTCTTCCATCAATCTCTTCAAATCCGTGCAACGATTCGAGAAACTTTCTAAATGAAAGATGAAGAGCACGTCCTCCTCTACAATATGAACGGCTGTGATGGGAAATGGAGTTTTGGATTGTCGTGAATTTGGGTTTGAAGCGGCCGTCTTTAGTCACGTTTTTCGAGGAAATGGGGGCACTAGGGACGTGCGGTCGGTGGCCGTGGGGTGGCGTGGTGATGGCGATTCGATTGATGAGGAGATGATCGGGTTTCGTCGTCGTTTGGGGGGTGCGTTTCTTAACCCTAGCAATGAAAATGGGTTCGGCTTCTTTACCTGGAGGCAAACGTGCGTACGAGAAGATGAAGGGGGGACGTGCGGTCTTGATGAAGGAGGCAGGGATCATGCGGCCGGTAATTAGTGTAGGTTAAAATAGAAAATAAAAGTTGTAAATTAGTTATAAAAAAAATCGTGTAAACTTGTAAAAATCATATCTTTTTCATACGAGGTCGAAAACGCGCGAAACCAGTTGCGTTGGAATCGTATGGACGAGCATTACGCTATGGAATTGGATTGGAGTCGTTTGGAGTTAGTGATAATTTCAGGTAAAATTAAACGTCCGTTTAATTTTATTCGAAATAAATCGCTAAAATGGAATTGAAATCAAGGTGAGAACTTCTCACTCAATCGAATCGGTTTCGATTTTTATTTTAAATAGTAAGATTTAAAATTGTTGAATGCATGTTAGAATGATGATTGTTATCTATTGATTGTTAAAATAGACATTATGCGTCGTTAGTAAGCAGATGTTATTTATTAAAAACATATACCGCGAATATTTCACAAACAGTGAAATTGGTATTATATATAATAGCAATATATATATATATATATATTGGCATATGTATATATTGCAGTTGTTGATTTCCACATTGTATAGCGGATGAGACCTTTTTGCGCCGTCTATTAAGCGGATAATATTTTATAAATCCCATATACCACGATAATTCCGTACTGGAGCGGAATTGGTATTGTGCTAACATCTTTGGATGCAGGGAAACAGGTTGGAGGGATCCAACTGGATTCCTCAACTGTATTGATTTATTTACAGATATTTTGATATTTGTTGATTATCATATCGATATATGATATTTGGATGTCGTGATTGACTATTTGGTACTGCTGCATCATCGGATCCATTTTTGAAGTTTTAAAATAATGATTTTGGTTTTTAAAAGAATTTTTAAAGTGATTTTTGAAAGTATATGTTTTATTAAAATTTTGAATTGATTTATTTTAAATAAATTAACGTTATAAGTTTAATGTTATAAAAGTTATGATTTTTGTAAAATATAACCAAATTAAGATTTTTGAAATAAATAGTAATTAATTTATAAAATGGTTTAATTGGGAATTTTGAATTATTATAAACGGTTTATATAAAAGATTTATAAAATTGATATTTATAAATTAAACTACTGGAATTATAAAACGAATTTTTATAAGTAATAGAGTGAAATAAAAATGGATTTCATAAGTGAATTGAGATTTATATATTTATGAAATATGAATATATTTTGGGATTATAAATTCACATGGAATTTATAAAAGAAAGGGGAATTAATTTAAAAATAAACGTTGATTTATTTTTTAACTGGGGGAATAAATTTACGGATTTGGAACGCAAATATAAAGTAAATCAGTAAGGATTTCTTTAAATTGGTTTAAATAAACCATTTTGAAATGAAAGTGTTTCCATTTAAGGAAATCGATTTGAAAATTTGTTTTCAAATGGTTGAAGTGTAGAAAATTATATATCTAGTAAAGATATTTTGGGAAGTAAATAATTTGGGAAATTATTTGGAATTTGGTGATGGTGAGCATGCCTATTGATAGTTAAATAATCCGACTATCAATATTTACCTTTAAATAGGTATTTGTTGTGATTGTTTGAATTTGAATGCCACACTTATTTTTGAATAAGCGCTCACTATTCGGGTTAGCCGGGAAAGGACCTTGGGGTCGTATAACCCATTCCGAATATGTGATACGTCGTAATGGATTTCATTTGACGACCGGTGTTGAAGACCGGATATTTGTGAAAACGAAAGGATTACCATCGAGTTAATCTACATCGGCTGATCTCCGATATAGAGGTTTTATCACCCTTAGTGACGGGAAGTCCGGTCGTGATTAGTGAATATCCGGATTGCAAGGACTTCTTTGTAAGTGCCTTTGGTTCTGTTCGAGCCCGGAGCAGACTTGTATGGATTGTATGTCTGACATTACAAATTGAGATATAAAGCTGATTTCTTTCAAATATATTTCTGTTGGTGGCGGAGAATTTATTCTCTTAGCTTAACACCCTTCTTTGAGACGTACGAGCTCAGAGGTTATATAGTTGAAGGTTATTAGTGATATACTCCTAATTTGGTAGTGTGGCATGCTGAGTGTTGCTGTGAAATGATCATTGTATGATCATTTGTGATAGGATTATTTATTTGATCATTTATCTTGGTGTCATTTCTATGATCATTTGTTGACCCAAAGCACGGCTTTTGTATAAATGTGGCTTTGTGGATGAGACTTCGTCAGACCTCACACCCCGAAAATGGTCAAAACAGGAAGGATGCAGCAAGGTTATTAGGGGGTAGCGCCCCTTTAGTGTATGTCATTCCTTCTGGATAGAGGTGGTATCATGGTATGGAGCCCAGATATTTAACCTATGTTGTTGCTGCAAATTTTGTGGTTGTTGGAAATCGAGGATCCTCGGATAGATCGGTTACGATCGGGGGATGACATATTCATGTCAGTAGTTACCCAGTTAGGGGTAACCCGGCCTTATGTTGGCAGAGATCCGGTTTGGTTCTCGGGACGTCATTCCAGAGGCGTTTCCATGTGGCAATGGGAAGTTCCTTGGCCTGACCATTTGTTGGAAATCCAAAGAAACAATACGATCTTATACGGTTTTAGTTGTAGAACCTATCATTCACTTATGGTGGCGCCCTGCTGTTTGGATGGTAGCTATAGTAGGCATAGTTCGAAATGTCTATGCTGGCTAAGACTTATATCTTTATTTTCGAAATAAATTTTTCCTACACTATGCACTAGTAATAATATCAAATGTTTCTTTTTAATGCGTATCAAGCATCTTTGACTATCATAAGGAGAAATCTCCTCCGATTCTGCGTTTGCATTGTGTGTGTGTGTGCGAGAGACCTTATGGTAGTCTCATTTTTAAAAGCATTGCGGATTGACTTTAAAAATATCCCTCTATTTTGATTTTTAAAAAGAAAAATAAACTGTTTTAGTTCTCACACCAGTCACATGACTGACTCGGAGTTTATTGTTTTCCTTCCTAAACTCTAGGTGCCCACCAATTTCCACACGAGCAGTCAAGAGACAGGTTTATCAGGATATTCTGGAATTCAGGAGTTGCTGGAGGCAAGCTGGATGGCATGGCGTATTACTTGTATATAGTATTTCTTTCTGTTGTTTGTTTATTGTTGTACACTCTGATGATGTGATGTAATGTAATATGATGTAATGTAACAACTGATATAGTTCTTGGTTTAAAGATTATTCATTTATCTATTATATGTTGTTCCGCTGCGAATTGTGAGATTCTAATGTTGTTCTGTTATTTCTTCTGTTCTGTTCTATCTTTTTCTATCTTCTTCTACTTTTTCTTTTTCTAAAACCCTAACAGTACGGTTTTTCGACTTTCGATTGCTCGGCAGTTGATACAGTGGACGTATTGACGTCGTTTTTCGTCAACGAAAAATCGCGTTCGTTACATTTGGTATCAGAGCGTATGGTTAAGCGACAACCATGGCTCTGTTGGGTATTACTCATTAAAGATAGAGTCAGTAGTACTCTAGAATGAGTGTGAGTGTAATAATAGATAAGAGTGCGTATTTGTTAGTGAATATAAAAATGTTTTATATTGTGTTTGCTTATCCGTTGAGCTGTTTGTGAATTCTGATCGGTGTGTGGGACGCCATATTATCGATATGGATTTCTAAACACTTAAACGAGGCATGTCGACATAGTATTATTTAAATTGGGTAAATGAAATAATTTTACCTTGATTATATTTTATATATAAAGGAGTAATTTTTCAGAATTATTAAAGTATATATGAATTGATTGTTTGGTTGTTGAATTAAAACAACAACTGTAAAAGAATGAATTGTATAAGCAATCAAATTATAAGCATGGAATTATAATTGAAATGATTTACAATTGTAAAATAATCTTATATATATATAAGAAGTGAAATTATGTAAGTAAAAGACTTATAAATGTGATTTATATTCTGAAAACAAAATTCCAGAGAAGTGTTTTGAAAAGATTTTATATTTTGGGAAAATTGTTTTGGAGAGATGAAAGCTCTAAACTCTTTTCGGTCGCTGGAAAATAATTCCGATGATGATCATGACATCATCGGTGTTCATTTTCGGGTTTCCAAAAGAGGAATTGCTGCCAGATTATTTTAAATGAAAGTTGTTTGGAAAATTGGGATTTGGGTTTTGAAATTCAAAAGATAATTAAATTGATTTCAAAAATGGATTTGAAAGGTTGGAAGGACTCTGGAATCTTATTTAAAATATTATGAGAATGATAAATGAGTTGATAACTTGTACAATTTGAGTTTTAATAGAGTAAGTTTAATTTAAAGGATGGAGTTAAATTAAAGAAGGTATAAGTAAATCAATAAAATCCAAGTTGAAATAAATTTGAGTTGTCATCAAAGACATGTGATTTGAAATTTAACAAAAGGAAAGTTAAATAAATTGATTTGGATTTGATAAGATGTTTGAAATGGAATATAACTTAAGTGAAGTTGAATGAAATTGATTTTTGGTGTCAAAGTAAATTAATAAGTGAATTAATGAAGTGAAGTCATTAAGAATTTGAACTTGAGTTATATGAAAGAAATTCAACATTATATTGTTAAAAGAATTAGCAATTGAATTAAACTAATGAATTGAATGTAAATCAATTGAATGCAAATAAAATTGATATGGGATAATGGATGAAAGTATTAATTCATTAGAAGCTAATGTTATTGGAAGTTGAATAAGTTGAATGGAAGTCAATTTAATATGATCCGATTGGAATTAAAAGTGATGGACCAAATTGAATGTAAAATTAATAATTTGGTTGTATTGAATAAACATTGTTGTTATTTGATTGTTGATTGATTGTATATAATTTATTAAGTATTAATGAAATTGAATTAGCAAAATTGAAAGCTATGTAATTGAATTCAAATTGAAAGTAAATAAATTTGAATAGAATTGAATGTGAATTGGATTTAATTAGTGAATGTAAACTAATTGAGAAAGAATGAAAGTTGAAAAAAATCCAACGTAAATAAATCAAATGTGATTTAAAATGAAAAACCAATTCATTAAATGCTAATGAGAAATAAATTTATATTGATTTGGTAGTTGCATTTATTCCTATTGAATGCATTGCTATGTTGGAACATGTAGTTATTATGTTGCTATATGTTGTATATTCATATTACTTTCATATATGCATGTTTCTCATGTTATTGTTGAGTGTTTAGTGGGTGCGGATTGCGCTTGCTTCGCTTTTGGAGCTCGCTTTCGTGCTATATTAGCCGTATATGCTCGCTAATAATATATAAGGTACATATCTCGGATTAAATATCGTACTTTTACACTTTTTTTCCCTGTGGGATGCCTCATCACTTGATGAGATGTATATTTGTGATATATACACTATCATATTTTTTTTCGGATCGAGCCGCGCAAAGGAGACTATGGCGAATTTTTCCAAAATTTAAGGCGTTAGAAATATTTTGAGAAAATTTAGGAAATTTGTGAAAACTATAACTTTGATTTTGGAATTGAAAGTTAAATGATATAGTTTGGTTTTAAAAGATAACTAAGTATGGTTTGAAAACTTAGTAAAGTTATTGGGAGAAATTTAACTATGCATTTTGGGAAAGTTAATAGATTCTGTAACTTTTCTTACTTGATAATTTCGAGGACGAAATTCTTTTAAGGGGGGAAGTATGTAACGACCCGGAATTTTTATTAGTTAAAATTTGAATATTTAATTAATTTTAAATATTAATAAGTGAAATTTATAAGTCGAATAAATTTTATTTCGAATAATTGGATTTAATTGAACAATTAAATCGATAATTTAATAGTTGAAAATACAGAAATAATTGAAAATAGGGTTAAATATGATTGAAAATGATTTGTAAAATTTTATTATATCATATTGGAGTTATAGCAATGTTATAGAACTTTTAAAATCAAATTAAAAGTTAATTTGTGAAAATTGAATATTTTAATATTTAATTATCGACTGAAAAATAGCCAATTTTTGAACGGTCTCAGAATTGGACGAAACTAGTTCCATTGGATCCGTAATAGTTAGTTATTATCGGATTTCAATTTTCGTAGCAATCGGAGTTATCGTTTGATCATGGAGGCTCGAAACGCATCGAAATTGTTTTTAATATTAATTTGACGAGTTAAAATAGCCATTTTTCAAAAAGTCTCGGATTTCGACGAAACTAGTTTCATCGGAACCATAATGTGATATTATTATATGGTTTCAAATTTCATGTCAATCGGATTTACCGTTTGTCCGGTGCAAGCGAAAACGCCTAGAAAATCGTTTAATCAGTTTAATTTTAAATCGAACGTTTATTGCCATAACTCGCACAGATGACCGAATTAGCTTCCGAAACTTGTTCCATTGCGTCCGGAACGCGGGGTAAACCCTAGAAACGCCGGTCACCGCGCGTATATCGGAGTTTGAAAATTCCGAAATGAATAGTGTCGTTCAAACTTCTATAAATAGACCATCCTCTTCACAAATAAAAAAATAAAAACCCTAAACCCTTTCAGCCGCCACCCCTCAAACCAATGGCCGAAAATTTGCAATTTCTTCCATCAATCTCTTCAAATCCGTGCAACGATTCGAGAAACTTTCTAAATGAAAGATGAAGAGCACGTCCTCCTCTACAATATGAACGGCTGTGATGGGAAATGGAGTTTTGGATTGTCGCGAATTTGGGTTTGAAGTGGCCGTCTTTAGTCACGTTTTTCGAGGAAATGGGGGCACTAGGGACGTGTGGTCGGTGGCCGTGGGGTGGCGTGGTGATGGCGCTTCGATTGATGAGGAGATGATCGGGTTTCGTCGTCGTTTGGGGGGTGCGTTTCTTAACCCTAGCAATGAAAATGGGTTCGGCTTCTTTACCTGGAGGCAAACGTGCATACGAGAAGATAAGGGGGGACGTGCGGTCTTGATGAAGGAGGCAGGGATCATGCGGCCAGTAATTAGTGTAGGTGTAACGAGTCGGATTTTGCCCGCTCGAAAATCAACATCCATACTTCAAATCGTATTCGAATGCCATAGATTCGACCGTTCAAATCCGATTCGCCGGAGCTTATAACAATCATTAAGTAAACAACACAGCGGAATAAAAGAATAATACATTGATATACAGCTTTGATACAATATTTGACACAACAGATGATCCAATAGATATCAATATACATCAGAGATATGATACAATAAAATAGCAGCAGAAAAGAAAACGATAGATAACATCTAGCAGCGAAACAAATAACTCTAAGACAGTCTTCAAGGAAGAACTCCAGAAATAACTGCAACTCCATTTCCAATAATCAATCCAGCAATAGCTCGAACTCCCAATAACGATGCACCAAGACGAGCAAGACTGGTGCGATCTAAAGACTGAACTAACTCCAGATAATCCACTATATCTAACTATCTGTAAAACCCAACTCTAGACTGCTCGTGTAGAAAATAATGAGCACCCAGAGTTTAGGAAAGAAACAATAAACTCCGGATCAGTCGTGGGACTGGTGTGAGCAACAAAAACAGTTTATCTCTTAAAACATTCAACAAAAGATTTTCAAAGTCAATTCGCAATGCTTTTTAAAAATGAGACTACCATAAGGCCTCCCGCACACACACACAATGCAAACGCAGAATCGGAGGAGATTTCTCCTTATGATAGTCAAAGATGCTTGATACGCATTAAAAAGACATTTGATATTATTACTAGTGCATAGTGTAGGAAAAATTCATTTCGAAAGTAGAATATAAATCTTAGCCAACATACGACCATTATCGTATGTCTACTATAGCTACCATCTAAACAGTGGTGACCACCATAAGTAAATGGCAGGTTCTACAACTAATACCGTACAGGGTTTCGTATTGGGAATTGGATTTCCAACGAATGATCAGGCCAAGGAACTTTCCATTGCCACATGAGAATGCCTCTGGATGGACATCCCCGAGAACCAAACCGGATCTCTACCAACACAAGGCCGGGTTACCCCTAACTGAGTAACAACTGACCGAATATGCCATCCCCCGGTCCTTTGGGACCTTTCACCGAGCGCTCGTAATCAATTCACACAATCATAACAAAGTGTTTTCAACATGAGTAAATATCTGGGCTCCATACCATGATACCACCCTTTTCTAGAAGGAAATGCACACATCCTAAAGGGCGCTACCCCTCATAACCTTGCTGCTTCTTTCCTGTTTTGACCATTCACGGCGTGTGAGGCTCGACGAAGTCACGTCCACAAAAACATACTTTATACAAAAGCCATGCTTTGGGTCAACAAATGATCAACACAATGATCACAAGGATAGACGATCAAATAAATGATCCTATCACAAATAATCAACACAATGATCATTTTACAGCTACACTTAGCATGTCACATTACCAAATTGGGAATATATTGCTGATAACTTCAACTATATAACCTCTGAGCTCGTACGTCTCAGAGAAGGGTGTTAAGCTAAAAGAATAAATTCTCCGCCACCAACAGAAATATATTTGAAAGAAATCAGCTTTATATCTCAATTTGTAATGTCAGACATACTATCCATACAAGTCTGTTCCGGGCTCGAACAGAACCGAAGGCACTTACAAAGAAGTCCTTGCAATCCGGATATTCACAATCCCGATCGGATTTCCCATCACTTAGGGAGTTTCTATACCGGCGCGACTCGGTGCAGAAACAATCGATAGGTCATCCTATCGCTTTCGCAAATATCCGGTCTTCATCACCGGTCTTCAAATGCTATCCATAACGACGTATCACATATTCGGAATGGGTTATACGACACAAAGGTCCTTTCCCGGCTAAACCGAATAGTGAGCACGATATTTCAAAAACAAATGGATAATGGGATTTCAATTAAGTCACAACTTAATAATTCAAAACTTTATTTCAAATGGTTTAATCCAATTACCATTTCAATCTTTAAACAAAAAAGATTCATTTTCACAACCTTTAACGGTTTAAACAATTTTCACCTTTTAATCTTTTAAACAAAAGATTCATTCACAGATTTTCCAAATCAATTTTCATTTCAATTTGATTAACTCGTTAAATCTTTAAATCAAAGATTTAACTTATAGCTTCAAAACAAATTTCATTTCAATTTGATTTAAACAAATCATCAATTTAAATCTGTTAAAAATAAACTGATTTAATTCATAGCTTTCAAAAAGAATTCATTCATAACTTAGGAAAATCATTTTTCTATTCAATCTTGAAATTCCCCTAATTAACTGGAATCTCAGTTCTTATCTAAAAGTGTTTACCATTTGAAAACAACAGTTTTCATTTTGGAAATCTGATTCATTTATACGAGTTGAAATCCTTGGGTTAAATTCAAATTCCCAAAAATAATGCTTAAAAGTGGTTTAATCCCTATATAACCAATATAACATCTTTAATCCCTAATTTCAAATCATAGAATTCAATTTCAAGTATTGAATTTAAATTTAAATCAAATTATTTAAATTCCAAAACTTAATCAAGTAATTTAAAAATAATAAATTTTATTTTGAAATTCCATTCCAAAAGCTTTTCACATTTATTCCGATTCCATTTCCAAAACATTTGAATTTAAAGAAAATTCAAATTTAACTATTTCAAAAATCTGCGACTTAATCGATTTCCTCGTGAAATCCATATTTGTGTGTGTATGGTGTGGTCCAGGGGTTTAACACAATAGTGTACATCATCATCATCACAGATTAAAATACAGAAATATAGTTGATAAGCGATATAAACTATAACGCTCATCTTCCATTCACAAATTCACAGATAATATACAAATGCAAACAAATATACAACTCAATCTACAGAACAAAATATCACAAATCAGATAGGATAATCAATTCAAATCATTTCATACAATATAATTATTCATAAGCATTCAATAAACATTTGTAAGCAGGATTTAATTAATTCAATTCATTTCCAATTTAATTAATTACTTATGAATTTATTATCCAATTCTGATTAGATTATTTTCATTAAGTAATTACATTTAAATCATTTATAATTGATTATCTAAATTATTTAATCCAATAAATCATTAACATTAATCACTTTAAATCAATTACTTAATAATCCTTAGTTAATTATCCTTATTAACTAATAATATTTCTTAATCACTTCTTAAGAAATTATCTTAGATTAATTCATTATTAACCATTTCAAATTATAAATTAATCTAATTTTTTATTTATAATTAAATAAATCATTCTTTAATTACTTATTAATTTAAATTAACTTTTAAACCAACTTCATAATAAATCATTTAAATTAACTTAATTAATTTATTCACTTACTTAAAGTAATTAATTAAATTTCTTACCTTAAACTGATTAACTATCTTTACAACTTTCTTTACTAAACTTTTAAGTTACATATTAACTTAATACTAACTAACATTACTTAATTATCTAAGTTAAACACCTGTATAAAAATCATTATTCACGGCTATTTTGGGAAAGCACCGAGACCGCATCATTCTTACTCGAGGAAACTCGAGTTTCCCCTCGTGTCTCTCCCGTGTCACTCTCTCTCACCCCCTCCCTGTTCTTCTTTTTCTCAGTTCTTCTCCCCCTTTTCATTTTTTTTTATATTGGTTGAAGTTATAAAAGAACAGCTGAAACCCATTCACGAAAACGACCTAGAGGCAAACCGAAGCGACTCCTTCTTTTACTCGAGTTCATCCTGTCTTCCCCTTCCTTCCTCCCCAGTGCACACACGTGCACCGTGCACCTACCCACGCTCCTCCGGCCACCGATGAGCACCGCGTCCATCCCACACACACACACGAACACGCGAGACCCCAAAGCATCAACCAGATCGAAGAAATTTCGATCAGATCAAAATTGACCATTCGAAACCACTGACCCAAAAACTCGACCCCCCAAAAACCCATCGTACCATCACCCACGACCACCGGCCACCTCGAAACTTGGTCCGAAGCTTCGCCACCACCCAACGCCTCTAACCCACCTAGTCCGATCGCCTCTAATTCCCTGATGCCCTCGCATTGCCTCGACAACCGAGCCAAACCCATTACCCCTCTTAAACCCTAGTTCCCCTCGCCGCGACGTCATCAATGATCGGAAAAATATCAACTTATTTTTCTCGATAGCATCGGCCTACCACCCTCATCTACCCACAACCCCAACTCCTCCAACGCTCTAGATCATCGGGAAAGTCCCCGAACCCATTCTCTGATGAAACATGAACTGCAACCCATCCCGTCCACTAAAAATCCTCATTTTAGTTTTAAAATTCATAGTTTACTATCAGGATCAAATGTATATTCCTGGAATTTAAAATTAGCATATTCGAATTTTCCCAAAATTTTTTACAATTACGGTTAAAAATTTTCTTCCAGAGATATATTTACATTTATTTACTTGAATGAGTTACCAAACTAAAACTTGTAGTTTAAACAACAAATTTTATTTTAAACCTAAGTTTAAACAAAGAATGAAACAAAGAGATTTGAATTTCTTTTGCAAACCAAGCCAGAAAGTTAAATGCAGAGGGTATACTATTAGTACCTGTATTGCCATCATTCATTCATATATACTAAATAGACTTGAATTCATATTATCACACTTCAGGCTTACTAGAAGATGATTATCAACAACCTATATATATATATATATATATATATATATATTATATACACTAAACTATTAAAAAAGTGAGGTTACTCACTTGCTTAGATTGAACAGGGCTTGCTTTGCATTTGATTTTTAGATTTGCTTGCAGTTTTGAAACAGGCTTTTGAATTTGCTGTTGAAAGCCTTTTACTTGATTCTCTTCTCTGGTTTTATATTAATTTGTTAAATGTTTTAACTGGAATGCAAGCTTTGATGAACGAAATGGGCAGAGCTTGAAACTTGCAAACTAAGATGAAGAAGTGGGTATGTATAAAAGAAGTTTTACAGGCTATCTTTATTTTATTTATAAAGATAGGGTATGGGTGAATATGCTTGCTTGTACTTGTTTATACATATAAATGTATTTGTTTATTTCACACCTGCATATTGCATACTTGGTGGCTGCAGTGGTTTGGTTACTTTTTCTTTGTACTTTGGTGTGCACAGTTCATTTTGCTTTGCATAAACATGTACATAGATGCTTTATGTTTCATATTATATGTTTACATTGTGTCTTGCATTAAATGCATGTGTACATGCTTATATACATTTGTTTGTCTCGGCTGAAAGGTTTTTGTTTGTTATTTTACTTTATTTTGTTTACTTTGCTTTGCATATTAAACTTTACAGGCCTATTTTGCTTGCCTGCATACTTATTTTTTTCTTTTGTCTTGTCTTATGTTCTTTTAGCTAGCTTTGTACTCGAGCTTTATTTATTCTTGCATTTTTATGATAATAGGTTTGGCTAATGTATTGTTATGTATGTACAGTTTATTATTTTAGTTATGTTTTGTTTGTACTTAATTTTGTATTTTACTTTATTTATTTGTTTGATAGATTTCTATTTTATTTTACTTCTATTTTTAGTTTAAATATTTATCATAAATTTTACTTTAAAAATTATCGTTTTCCATTTCTCTATATACACATATATTTTATATAACTTAAATTATCATCATTTATAAATTTTTAAATCAATTTATTTATTTATTTTTTTATACTTGTGTCTAAAGTATATTATTTATTTTTTTCAAAATCATTTATTTAAGAATTTATTTAAATTCCAACATATACATATATATTCACATATATACAAATTTTCAATCCATATGACTTTATATATCTTTTCTATTTGAATCGAGGAAATTCGCTTCCATTTATAATTAATTTTATATTTTTTATTCAAAATTTCTTTTAATTATCAATTTAAATTAAATAAAAATCTAGGGTCGTTACAAACTTCCCCCCTTAAAAGAATTTCGTCCTCGAAATTTGCAGGCACGGAAACAACACAGAGATAGACTCAATCTCTACAATTCCTCAAACTTAAGATATGAATTCCAAATTCAAGTCGGAATATCTCAAATTATATACCGATTTGTCCCTCTTCGGACTTCGATTAACCTAAGAAATTACAATAGAATTTCAAAATTTGGTTTTAACGAAATCGCTTTATCAATACAATTCAATTTATTCTTCATATTCTATTAATCAATTTAACTCAATTTAAAATTTCCAATTTATTTAAAATTCCTAATTTCAAATTCGTATTCATCAAAGTTTAAATCGAAAACTGATAAGAAATAGATAAAGATAAGGATCTTCTATAACGATTCGTAGAGCATCAACGCACCGAACTACTTCTGGAGCTGTCACGAAGTAGTCAAGAGAATTTAGAACGAATCAAAGGAAATTGATAAGAAAGTTGTTTCCACTGTTGTTACAGAGTATCGATCATTTATAGTCGTATTTCCCTGTCCCCTATCTCGTTCTCTTCTTGCACTCATACTCACTATTAGTAGATAGTAAGAGAATTTACTGAGGCATTCAAACGGATATCTTAAGGATTACTCATTCTAGGGATACTTCATCCTATCTATAATGAGTTACTTAACGTGTTATACTCCTGAGCTAAAGTTCAACCCTTAGCTCTGATACCAAATGTAACGAGTCGGATTTTGCCCGCTCGAAAATCAACATCCATACTTCAAATCGTATTCGAATGCCATAGATTCGACCGTTCAAATCCGATTCGCCGGAGCTTATAACAATCATTAAGTAAACAACACAGCGGAATAAAAGAATAATACATTGATATACAGCTTTGATACAATATCTGACACAACAGATGATCCAATAGATATCAATATACATCAGAGATATGATACAATAAAATAGCAGCGGAAAAGAAAACGATAGATAACATCTAGCAGCGAAACAAATAACTCTAAGACAGTCTTCAAGGAAGAACTCCAGAAATAACTGCAACTCCATTTCCAATAATCAATCCAGCAATAGCTCGAACTCCCAATAACGATGCACCAAGACGAGCAAGACTGGTGCGATCCAAAGACTGAACTAACTCCAGATAATCTACTATATCTAACTATCTGTAAAACCCAACTCTAGACTGCTCGTGTAGAAAATAATGAGCACCCAGAGTTTAGGAAAGAAACAATAAACTCCGGATCAGTCGTGGGACTGGTGTGAGCAACAAAAACAGTTTATCTCTTAAAACATTCAACAAAAGATTTTCAAAGTCAATTCGCAATGCTTTTTAAAAATGAGACTACCATAAGGCCTCCCGCACACACACACAATGCAAACGCAGAATCGGAGGAGATTTCTCCTTATGATAGTCAAAGATGCTTGATACACATTAAAAAGACATTTGATATTATTACTAGTGCATAGTGT
Source organism: Allium cepa (assembly GCA_030765085.1). Taxonomy (NCBI): domain Eukaryota; kingdom Viridiplantae; phylum Streptophyta; class Magnoliopsida; order Asparagales; family Amaryllidaceae; genus Allium; species Allium cepa. Next base: position 862,369,788 of record CM060943.1, on the reverse strand, counting down.
AGGAAAAATTCATTTCGAAAGTAGAATATAAATCTTAGCCAACATACGACCATTATCGTATGTCTACTATAGCTACCATCTAAATAGTGGTGACCACCATAAGTAAATGGCAGGTTCTACAACTAATACCGTACAGGGTTTCGTATTGGGAATTGGATTTCCAATGAATGATCAAGCCAAGGAACTTCCCATTGCCACATGAGAATGCCTCTGGATGGACATCCCTGAGAACCAAACCGGATCTCTACCAACACAAGGCCGGGTTACCCCTAACTGAGTAACAACTGACCGAATATGCCATCCCCCGGTCCTTTGGGACCTTTCACCGAGCGCTCGTAATCAATTCACACAATCATAACAAAGTGTATTCAACATGAGTAAATATCTAGGCTCCATACCATGATGCCACCCTTTTCCAGAAGGAAATGCACACATCCTAAAGGGCGCTACCCCTCATAACCTTGCTGCTTCTTTCCTGTTTTGACCATTCAAGGGGTGTGAGGCTCGACGAAGTCACGTCCACAAAAACATACTTTATACAAAAGCCATGCTTTGGGTCAACAAATGATCAACACAATGATCACAAGGATAGACGATCAAATAAATGATCCTATCACAAATAATCAACACAATGATCATTTTACAGCTACACTTAGCATGTCACATTACCAAATTGGGAATATATTGCTGATAACTTCAACTATATAACCTCTGAGCTCGTACGTCTCAGAGAAGGGTGTTAAGCTAAAAGAATAAATTCTCCGCCACCAACAGAAATATATTTGAAAGAAATCAGCTTTATATCTCAATTTGTAATGTCAGACATACTATCCATACAAGTCTGTTCCGGGCTCGAACAGAACCGAAGGCACTTACAAAGAAGTCCTTGCAATCCGGATATTCACAATCCCGATCGGATTTCCCATCACTTAGGGAGTTTCTATACCGGCGCGACTCGGTGCAGAAACAATCGATAGGTCATCCTATCGCTTTCGCAAATATCCGGTCTTCATCACCGGTCTTCAAATGCTATCCATAACGACGTATCACATATTCGGAATGGGTTATACGACACAAAGGTCCTTTCCCGGCTAAACCGAATAGTGAGCACGATATTTCAAAAACAAATGGATAATGGGATTTCAATTAAGTCACAACTTAATAATTCAAAACTTTATTTCAAATGGTTTAATCCAATTACCATTTCAATCTTTAAACAAAAAAGATTCATTTTCACAACCTTTAACGGTTTAAACAATTTTCACCTTTTAATCTTTTAAACAAAAGATTCATTCACAGATTTTCCAAATCAATTTTCATTTCAATTTGATTAACTCGTTAAATCTTTAAATCAAAGATTTAACTTATAGCTTCAAAACAAATTTCATTTCAATTTGATTTAAACAAATCATCAATTTAGATCTGTTAAAAATAAACTGATTTAATTCATAGCTTTCAAAAAGAATTCATTCATAACTTAGGAAAATCATTTTTCTATTCAATCTTGAAATTCCCCTAATTAACTGGAATATCAGTTCTTATCTAAAAGTGTTTACCATTTGAAAACAACAGTTTTCATTTTGGAAATCTGATTCATTTATACGAGTTGAAATCCTTGGGTTAAATTCAAATTCCCAAAAATAATGCTTAAAAGTGGTTTAATCCCTATATAACCAATATAACATCTTTAATCCCTAATTTCAAATCATAGAATTCAATTTCAAGTATTGAATTTAAATTTAAATCAAATTATTTAAATTCCAAAACTTAATCAAGTAATTTAAAAATAATAAATTTTATTTTGAAATTCCATTCCAAAAGCTTTTCACATTTATTCCGATTCCATTTCCAAAACATTTGAATTTAAAGAAAATTCAAATTTAACTATTTCAAAAATCTGCGACTTAATCGATTTCCTCGTGAAATCCATATTTGTGTGTGTATGGTGTGGTCCAGGGGTTTAACACAATAGTGTACATCATCATCATCACAGATTAAAATACAGAAATATAGTTGATAAGCGATATAAACTATAACGCTCATCTTCCATTCACAAATTCACAGATAATATACAAATGCAAACAAATATACAACTCAATCTACAGAACAAAATATCACAAATCAGATAGGATAATCAGTTCAAATCATTTCATACAATATAATTATTCATAAGCATTCAATAAACATTTGTAAGCAGGATTTAATTAATTCAATTCATTTCCAATTTAATTAATTACTTATGAATTTATTATCCAATTCTGATTAGATTATTTTCATTAAGTAATTACATTTAAATCATTTATAATTGATTATCTAAATTATTTAATCCAATAAATCATTAACATTAATCACTTTAAATCAATTACTTAATAATCCTTAGTTAATTATCCTTATTAACTAATAATATTTCTTAATCACTTCTTAAGAAATTATCTTAGATTAATTCATTATTAACCATTTCAAATTATAAATTAATCTAATTTTTTATTTATAATTAAATAAACCATTCTTTAATTACTTATTAATTTAAATTAACTTTTTAACCAACTTCATAATAAATCATTTAAATTAACTTAATTAATTTATTCACTTACTTAAAGTAATTAATTAAATTTCTTACCTTAAACTGATTAACTATCTTTACAACTTTCTTTACTAAACTTTTAAGTTACATATTAACTTAATACTAACTAACATTACTTAATTATCTAAGTTAAACACCTGTATAAAAATCATTATTCACGGCTATTTTGGGAAAGCACCGAGACCGCATCATTCTTACTCGAGGAAACTCGAGTTTCCCCTCGTGTCTCTCCCGTGTCACTCTCTCTCACCCCCTCCCTGTTCTTCTTTTTCTCAGTTCTTCTCCCCCTTTTCATTTTTTTTTTATATTGGTTGAAGTTATAAAAGAACAGCTGAAACCCATTCACGAAAACGACCTAGAGGCAAACCGAAGCGACTCCTTCTTTTACTCGAGTTCATCCTGTCTTCCCCTTCCTTCCTCCCCAGTGCACACACGTGCACCGTGCACCTACCCACGCTCCTCCGGCCACCGATGAGCACCGCGTCCATCCCACACACACACACGAACACGCGAGACCCCAAAGCATCAACCAGATCGAAGAAATTTCGATCAGATCAAAATTGACCATTCGAACCCACTGACCCAAAAACTCGACCCCCCAAAAACCCATCGTACCATCACCCACGACCACCGGCCACCTCGAAACTTGGTCCGAAGCTTCGCCACCACCCAACGCCTCTAACCCACCTAGTCCGATCGCCTCTAATTCCCTGATGCCCTCGCATTGCCTCGACAACCGAGCCAAACCCATTACCCCTCTTAAACCCTAGTTCCCCTCGCCGCGACGTCATCAATGATCGGAAAAATATCAACTTATTTTTCTCGATAGCGTCGGCCTACCACCCTCATCTACCCACAACCCCAACTCCTCCAACGCTCTAGATCATCGGGAAAGTCCCCGAACCCATTCTCTGATGAAACACGAACTGCAACCCATCCCGTCCACTAAAAATCCTCATTTTAGTTTTAAAATTCATAGTTTACTATCAGGATCAAATGTATATTCCTGGAATTTAAAATTAGCATATTCGAATTTTCCCAAAATTTTTTACAGTTACGGTTAAAAAAATTCTTCCAGAGATATATTTACATTTATTTACTTGAATGAGTTACCAAACTAAAACTTGTAGTTTAAACAACAAATTTTATTTTAAACCTAAGTTTAAATAGAGAATGAAACAAAGAGATTTGAATTTCTTTTGCAAACCAAGCCAGAAAGTTAAATGCAGAGGGTATACTATTAGTACCTGTATTGCCATCATTCATTCATATATACTAAATAGACTTGAATTCATATTATCACACTTCAGGCTTACTAGAAGATGATTATCAACAACCTATATATATATATATATACACACACACACACACTAAACTATTAAAAAAGTGAGGTTACTAACTTGCTTAGATTGAACAGGGCTTGCTTTGCATTTGATTTTTAGATTTGCTTGCAGTTTTGAAACAGGCTTTTGAATTTGCTGTTGAAAGCCTTTTACTTGATTCTCTTCTCTGGTTTTATATTAATTTGTTAAATGTTTTAACTGGAATGCAAGCTTTGATGAACGAAATGGGCAGAGCTTGAAACTTGCAAACTAAGATGAAGAAGTGGGTATGTATAAAAGAAGTTTTACAGGCTATCTTTATTTTATTTATAAAGATAGGGTATGGGTGAATATGCTTGCTTGTACTTGTTTATACATATAAATGTATTTGTTTATTTCACACCTGCATATTGCATACTTGGTGGCTGCAGTGGTTTGGTTACTTTTTCTTTGTACTTTGGTGTGCACAGTTCATTTTGCTTTGCATAAACATGTACATAGATGCTTTATGTTTCATATTATATGTTTACATTGTGTCTTGCATTAAATGCATGTGTACATGCTTATATACATTTGTTTGTCTCGGCTGAAAGGTTTTTGTTTGTTATTTTACTTTATTTTGTTTACTTTGCTTTGCATATTAAACTTTACAGGCCTATTTTGCTTGCCTGCATACTTATTTTTTTCTTTTGTCTTGTCTTATGTTCTTTTAGCTAGCTTTGTACTCGAGCTTTATTTATTCTTGCATTTTTATGATAATAGGTTTGGCTAATGTATTGTTATGTATGTACAGTTTATTATTTTAGTTATGTTTTGTTTGTACTTAATTTTGTATTTTACTTTATTTATTTGTTTGATAGATTTCTATTTTATTTTACTTTTATTTTTAGTTTAAATATTTATCATAAATTTTACTTTAAAAATTATCGTTTTCCATTTCTCTATATACACATATATTTTATATAACTTAAATTATCATCATTTATAAATTTTTAAATCAATTTATTTATTTATTTTTTTATACTTGTGTCTAAAGCATATTATTTATTTTTTTCAAAATCATTTATTTAAGAATTTATTTAAATTCCAACATATACATATATATTCACATATATACAAATTTTCAATCCATATGACTTTATATATCTTTTCCATTTGAATCGAGGAAATTCGCTTCCATTTATAATTAATTTTATAATTTTTATTCAAAATTTCTTTTAATTATCAATTTAAATTAAATTAAAATCTAGGGTCGTTACAGTAGGTTAAAATAGAAAATAAAAGTTGTAAATTAGTTATAAAAAAAATCGTGTAAACTTGTAAAAATCATATCTTTTTCATACGAGGTCGAAAACGCGCGAAACCAGTTGCGTTGGAATCGTATGGACGAGCACTACGCTATGGAATTGGATTGGAGTCGTTTGGAGTTAGTGAGAATTTCAGGTAAAATTAAACGTCCGTTTAATTTTATTCGAAATAAATCGCTAAAACGGAATTGAAATCAAGGTGAGAACTTCTCACTCAATCGAATCGGTTTCGATTTTTATTTTAAATAGTAAGATTTAAAATTATTGAATGCATGTTTGAATGATGATTGTTATCTATTGATTGTTAAAATTGACATTATGCGCCGTTAGTAAGCGGATGTTATTTATTAAAAACATATACCGCGAATATTTCACAAACAGTGAAATTGGTATTATATATAATAGCAATATATATATATACATATATATTGGCATATGTATATATTGCAGTTGTTGATTTCCCACATTGTATAGCGGATGAGACCTTATTGCGCCGTCTATTAAGCGGATAATATTTTATAAATCCCATATACCACGATAATTCCGTACTGGAGCGGAATTGGTATTGTGCTAACATCTTTGGATGCAGGGAAACAGGTTTGAGGGATCCAACTGGATTCCTCAACTGTATTGATTTATTTACAGATATTTTGATATTTGTTGATTATCATATCGATATATGATATTTGGATGTCGTGATTGACTATTTGGTACTGCTGCATCATCGGATCCATTTTTGAAGTTTTAAAATAATGATTTTGGTTTTTAAAGGAATTTTTAAAGTGATTTTTGAAAGTATCTGTTTTATTAAAATTTTGAATTGATTTATTTTAAATAAATTAACGTTATAAGTTTAATGTTATAAAAGTTATGATTTTTGTAAAATATAACCAAATTAAGATTTTTGAAATAAATAGTAATTAATTTATAAAATGGTTTAATTGGGAATTTTGAATTATTATAAACGGTTTATATAAAAGATTTATAAAATTGATATTTATAAATTAAACTACTGGAATTATAAAACGAATTTTTATAAGTAATAGAGTGAAATAAAAATGGATTTCATAAGTGAATTCAGATTTATATATTTATGAAATATAAATATATATAAAATGGATAGATTTTGTAAAATATAAGATTTATAAGTAATCAACTTATAAATCGGATTTTGGCATATAAAAATGAGATATAAAAAGGATATTTATAAATAGAAGTTTGTAAAAACATAAATGGAGTTTATAAACGTTGTTTATAAATCCGGAATCAATTGAATTTGATAAGTTGAATATAGGAATATATGAAAGGAAATTTTATTCACGATTTTGGATAGTGAATATATTATTAAATGAAATGGATATGTTTTCGGGGAAGGAACATTATGAAATGAAGTTAATGATTTTAAAGACGTTTTAAAATGCATTAAGTATCGAATACATAGATTTCAACATTTATTGTTGAAATAGACGTTTTCGAGAAAGGAGGAAATGGTGGACTATAACATTGTTGTTATAGTAAATGATTTCCGAAAGGAAATGTTTTATATAGTATTGGGATTTATATATCTATTTAAACTTTGAATCCCTATACTAGTGATTTTGGGTCGTCGTAACGATGTTTTACGCAACATTCGTTTTTGACCCAAATAAATGTGTTAAGAGAATGATTTCCTTAAAAGAATGAAATATATACTTAATTCCGATATTAAGTATATTGAATATTTTCTAAGTATTGAAAATAAATAGGTTTGTGAGATACTTATTATTGGAATAAGTATGGAAATGCTTTTCCAATATTAAATGAAATGTTTTTGAGAATTTATCTTTTTAAAAGATAAATTGAAAATGAATATTGAAAATCGATTGAAAATCGTACATCATAGATATTTTGGGATTATAAATTCACTATGGAATTTATAAAAGAAAGGGGAATTAGTTTAAAAATAAACGTTGATTTGTTTTTGAACTGGGGGAATAAATTTATGGATTTGGAACGTAAGTATAAAGTAAATCAGTAAGGATTTATTTAAATTGGTTTAAATAAACCATTTTGAAATGAAAGTATTTCCGTTTAAGGAAATTGATTTGAAAATTTGTTTTCAAATGGTTGAAGTGTGGAAAATTATATATCTAGTAAAGATATTTTGGGAAGTAAATAATATGGGAAATTATTTGGAATTTGGTGATGGTGAGCATGCCTATTGATAGTTAAATAATCCGACTATCAATATTTACCTTTAAATAGGTATTTGTTGTGATTGTTTGAATTTGAATGCCACACTTATTTTTGAATAAGAGCTCACTATTCGGGTTAGCCGGGAAAGGACCTTGGGGTCGTATAACCCATTTCGAATATGTGATACGTCGTAATGGATTGCATTTGATGACCGGTGTTGAAGACCGGATATTTGTGAAAACGGAAGGATTACCGTCGAGTTACTCTACATCGGCTGATCTCCGATATGGAGGTTTTATCACCCTTAGTGACGGGAAGTCCGGTCGTGATTAGTGAATATCCGGATTGCAAGGACTTCTTTGTAAGTGCCTTCGGTTCTGTTCGAGCCCGGAACAGACTTGTATGGATTGTATGTCTGACATTACAAATTGAGATATAAAGCTGAATTCTTTCAAATATACTTCTGTTGGTGGCGGAGAATTTATTCTCTTAGCTTAACACCCTTCTCTGAGACGTACGAGCTCAGAGGTTATATAGTTGAAGGTTATTAGTGATATACTCCCAATTTGGTAGTGTGGCATGCTGAGTGTTGCTGTGAAATGATCGTTGTATGATCATTTGTGATAGGATCATTTATTTGATCATTTATCTTGGTGATCATTTCTATGATCATTTATTGACCCAAAGCATGGCTTTTCATAAAGTGTGGCTTTGTGGACGAGACTTCGTCGGACCTCACACCCCGGAAATGGTCAAAACAGGAAGGATGCAGCAAGGTTATTAGGGGGTAGCACCCCTTTAGTCTATGTCATTCCTTTTGGATAGAGGTGGTATCATGGTATGGAGCCCAGATATTTAACCTATATTTTTGCTGCAAATTTTGTGGTTGTTGGAAATCGAGGATCCTCTGATAGATCGGTTACGATCGGGGGATGACATATTCGTGTCAGTAGTTACCCAGTTAGGGGTAACCCGGTCTTGTGTTGGCAGAGATCCGGTTTGGTTCTCGGGACGTCATTCCAGAGGCGTTTCCATGTGGCAATGGGAAGTTCCTTGGCCTGACCATTTGTTGAAAATCCAAAGAAACAATACGATCTTGTACGGTTTTAGTTGTAGAACCTATCATTCACTTATGGTGGTGCCCCGCTGTTTGGATGGTAGCTATAGTAGGCATAGTTCGAAATGTCTACGCTGGCTAAGATTTACATCTTTATTTTCGAAATAAATTTTTCCTACACTATGCACTAGTAATAATATCAAATGTTTCTTTTTAATGCGTATCAAGCATCTTTGACTATCATAAGGAGAAATCTCCTCCGATTCTGCGTTTGCATTGTGTGTGTGTGCGGAAGGCCTTATGATAGTCTCATTTTTAAAAGCATTGTGAATTGACTTTAAAAATATCCCTCTATTTTGATTTTCAAAAAGAAAAATAAACTGTTTTAGTTCTCACACCAGTCACATGACTGACTCGGAGTTTATTGTTTTCCTTCCTAAACTCTGGGTGCCCACCAATTTCCACACGGGCCGTCAAGAGACAGGTTTATCAGGATATTCTAGAATTCAGGAGTTGCTGGAGGCAAGCTGGATGGCATGGCGTATTACTTGTATATAGTATTTCTTTCCGCTGTTTGTTTGTTGTTGTACACTTTGATGATGTGATGTAATGTAATATGATGTAATGTAACAACTGATATAGTTCTTTGTTTAAAGATTATTCATTTATCTATTATATGTTGTTCAGCTGCGAATTGTGAGATTCTGATGTTGTTCTGTTATTTCTTCTGTTCTTTTCTATCTTTTTCTATCTTCTTCTACTTTTTCTTTTTCTAAAACCCTAACGGTACGTTTTTTCGGCTTTCGATTGCTCGGCAGTTGATACTGTGGACGTATTGATGTCGTTTTTCGTCAACGAAAAATCACGTTCGTTACAAGAGATATCAAATAATTCAAGGCATTCCAAACAACCCAAACATCGATAAATTGGATCAATTAGTCATCTGATTAATTTAAACCAGATTATTTACTTAATAATTCTGGTTAATTAACATTAATTAATTACAAACCATTTAATTAATTATCTTTTAATTATTTGTTAATTAACCCTTAATAATAAATTGATTAACCTTTAATTATTAATTAATCAACCTTTAATCATTAAATAATTATCCTTTAATTTTTTAATTATCCTTTAATTAATTTTTCTTAATTAATTACATTAATTAATTAACCCTTAAATTATCAATTAATTAATTGTCCTTAATTAATTACAATTAGTGATTATCCCTAATCAATTTCATTAATTAATTAACCTTTAATTAATTATCCTCAAATTAATTACCTTAATTAATTAATCATATTAATTAATTATACTTCAATTAATTATTGTTTAATCACTTGATTAATCAATCTTAAATCATTAGTTAATTATTTTAATTACTTTCATTAAGTAATTATCCTTAAGTAATTATCTTTAAGTAATTAATTACCTTTAATTACTTACATTAATTGATCTTGATTCATTCATTATCCTTTAATTAAGAAATTAACTACTCTTTAATTACTCATATTAATTAAAATTTAATAAATCACATTAATTAATTAAAGATAAACCTTTTTATATAAATTAATCATCAAATTTCATTTAGGAATTAATTATATAATTAACCTAATATATATTACTTTAAAAACAAATCAATCTTAGAACATTCAACTTCAAAATTAAACTTTGGAAACTTTGTTAAAAACTTATTAAAGATTCACTTTAGCTTTTAAAAAAGTTTGAAACTTATATAAAAACTTGTTTTAATATTTACTTTTAAAAAGCCAGATTTGTTTATCAAATAAACCCAAGCCAAAACCAAAGAAATCCGAGCCAAATGTTTGAATACCCGAGCCTAACTTCAAGTTCCCCATATTTTCTTTTTGCTTCGAGTATTTCCGCGAATTTCACCCAGTCGAACCCGATGAAACTACGTCTTCTTCAACCAAAATTGAACTTGCATTTGTAGTTTGTTTGATCTTTACTTGATTACAGGTTTGTTTCCAGGCTGAAGTTAGGTTTGATTTTCATTTTCCAAGTCTTATGATTTGAGGTTGAAAGCTTTCGGGTTTTGATTTAAACTTGCTTTTGATCTTGTTGTTTGCTTTTGTTCTTCTGGTTTTTAGTTTTGGAAATGAATCAAAGAAACTTGAGAAGCCTGGTTATACTCTTAAGCCTATTTTACTTAAAATTCAAAAAAGAAAATACTAGTTTTTTTGCCACTTGTTCATTTAACTCAACGCTTGTTTATTACTTATTTTCTTTAGCCTACACTTGAAATTGGACGATGATCAGAAGAAATTGATAGAAAAAGTTGTTTATTTGTTGTTGCAGGTATTAACCTTTTGTAGTGGCATTTCCCTGTCCCCTATCTCATCCTCTTATTGTCCTCATATTCACTATCAGTGAATAGTGAGAGAATTTACTGAGGCATACAGACGGATATCTTAGGGATATACTCATTCTAGGGCATTTGTAACCCTATCTCTAATGAGTCACCTAATGTGTTCTACTCCTGAGCTCAAAGGTTATGTAGTTGATGGTTACTAGTGATACATTCCCAATTTGGTAATATGGCATACGAAGTGCTTATCATCTATTGATACGAAGTGTGATTGCATGGTGTGTGGGCCGAGAGGCCTTATGGTAGTTTCATTTTTCAAAAAGCATTGCGGATTTAAATTTTAAATTCTTTGTTTGTTTTTGTTTTAAAACAAAAGTTTTGTTTGCTCACACCAGTCCCATGACTGATCTGGATTTTATTGTTCCCTTTCTAAACTCTGGGTGCCCACGATTTTCCAAAGGGGCAGCCTAAAGTTGTGGTTTTCAGATAATAAAATAGTGGGTATAGATTCGATAGCATCCAGCCTTTGGATTTGGCGATCGCATTTGTTTCTCTTAGATTGGAGGTGCTTAAATTCAGCACTGACAGTGGTTCGAGTTGATAGCTTGGAGATCTTCAGAGCTTCGACAATGGATTTAGATATTAGATTCCTCCTTTCTCTCTTGGAAGCCATTTGGTGATATTGTTCCGCTGTTATGTCTTGTATCTCCGATAGTACTGTTATCAATTGTATCAATGTGTTGTATCAAATTTTGTGTGTCAATGATATATATTTCTTTTTCTTCCACTGTGTTGTTGTACTTAACGTGCTAAAAGCTCCGGCATGAATCGATTCAACGATTGAATCTGCGGCATTCGAATACAAGTGAAGTATTTGGTGTCGATTTCGAGCGCTGAAATTCGAGTCGTGACATTTTGGTATCAGAGCTGAAGGTTAATCTTTAGCTCTGGAGTATAACACATTAGGTGACTCATTAGAGATAGGGATATAAATGCCCTAGAATGAGTATATCCTTAAGATATTCGTCCGTATGCCTTAGTAAATTCTCTTGCTATCCACTGGTAGTAAGTATGAGAGCAAGAAGAGGATGAGGTAAGGGACAAGGAAGTACCACTTCAAATGGTCGATACCCTGCAATAACAGAAACAACTTTCTCTATCAATCTCTTTGATCATCAATTCTCAGATGGCTACGTGGTTGCTCGAGGGAGGAGCTTTGGTTTGATGGTAGCCCTGCAAATCTATAGATAAGTTCCTATTTCATATTCTTTTTATCAGTTTCTCTATCAGCTTTTCGTTTTAAATTTAGTAGATTTAAATTCGAATAAATTGGTTACCAAAATATCAAGTTAAATTGGATTGTATCAATAAAACGATTTCGAACAAAACCAAAGTTTGAAAATTTTGTTGTGATTTCTTATGAGGATCAAAGTCCGAAGAGGGACAAGTTGGTGTATACTTTGTGATATTCCAACCTGGATTGAGTATCCATTATTTGTTCTGTTGGGTCCAGTTGTATCTACGAATAGTTAGTTATCTTTCGAACTAACTGATGCCCCTGCTTATTTCATAGATCTGGTGACCCGAGTATCCTTTGTAGTATTGAATGAGTTCATTATCATAATTATTGTTAATATTCTGGTTTGGTAAGCCAAATGCAGAATAGATATTCAATTTGATCTGGTAAAACATTCTATTCTTTGTTTGTCTCCCTGTCTAGCAAATTTTGGGATAAAATTTTCTTAAGGGGAGAATCTGTAACATTCCCCTTTTTTAAGCCAAATAAAAATTGGTAATTAATATAATTTTTCGATTTAATTGTGAATAATTATAAATTTTCCAAAAATAAATAAAAATATGTATTTTAAGTAGAATTTTAATTTGGAATTCAAAATAGGTATCTTGAAAATAAATTGGATTTAAAAATGTAAAATAAGATTTATAAAACGTTCATTCCTTTTGCTTTCTTTTAAATAAATAACAAGCTTTACTATGTATATATGTCTTTTGAAGTAAAAATAATTTATAAACAAGGGATTAAAACATGAAATTATAAATTAACATAAGTATGCTTTGTATATATATAAAGATATTCTTCTCTTTTACATAATACATATGTGAACATATTACATAAAACTTAAAATTTATATAGTCATGTAAAAACATAAGATGAAAGGGTTTAAAACAAATAGTATAAATTAAATAAAATATGGTGCTAAACACAGAATGTTTCCATGTTAACATTTGCAAGCCATGTAAATTTAAAAATTAACAAGTAATCTTAAATGGATTAACAAATAAACAAGTGTCAAACATGTTTTTCTATTTAAATTTGAATATTTATAAAAGTATATTTGAGAAAGGAATCAGGCTCTGTTTTCTTAAACCTGAAAACAAATTTGAAAACAAAGAGTAGAAAAAAATAAATCAAAACAAAAGCCTGTGATCAAAAGCATTTCAACCTGGGAACAAAAGCAATCAAAAAAAATCAAATACCTGTAAACCAAACCAGTGCAAAAGAAAATCAAAACTGGAAAACAAAACGCAAACAGCTTTCAGTTTTCAAAAAATTAAAATCAAAGAAAAGCAATTCAAATAAATCAAAGAGCAGAGATCTGTTTCAATTCAACAATCAAGTAGCTTCAGATTTAAAATCAAATTCCAGATTTTCAAAATCTACTTCCAGGCTCTGTCTATCTCTGTTATCATCAATCAGGTGAGCAAATATTTAATTTTTAATACTTTAAAGTGTATTTAAACCAAACCCTTAGACCACACTACATACACACAAATATGGATTTCACGAGGAAATCGGTTAGGTCATAGATATATTGAAATCTAAATATTGTTTTGTTTAAAAGTTGAATTTTGAATCCAAATGGTTTTGGAAAAGGAATTGAATTGAATATGACAAGCCTTTGAAAGGGAAGTTTGAAATTGAAATTTAGTTTTGAATATACTATATCTTGTTAAATATTATTTGAAAATCATGGTTTGAAAGGTTTATACAATTTCTATATATTTTAAATAAATTGTTTTGGGAATTTGAATTAAATTTAAATTAGAACTTGCCAATAATACAGCAGTTCGTTGATTTTCTGGTTCATACTTTTAAAGGCTATAACTTATGTATATTTGACTAGATTTTTCTGAAACAAAATGTATTTGTTTTTCAAATAAAGCTTTCATATAAAGAAAAGATTTCCAAGTTGTGTTTTAAGGATTTAAAGATTTGAAGTAAAAATAGTTTTGAAAGCTATTAATGAATCTTTGTGAAAATTGGCGAAACTTTGTTTCCAAAATTGAAGAGGATCTTAAAGGTATATCTTTTGTAAAAGATTTGAAATGGAAATAGTTTTGAAAGATATGAATTAATCTTTGTGAAAGATTGGTGAACTTTGTGAAGTGAATCTTTTTGTTTAAAAATTTGAAAATGATAATTTGTTTAAACCATTTGAAGAAAGGTTTTGGGCTTTAAGTTGTGACTTAACTAAGATCCGACTATATCCATATGCTTTTAATACTGTGCTCATTATTCGGTTTAGCCAGGAGAGGACATTGTGTCATATAACCCTTTTCGAATAATGATACGACGAAATGGATAGCATTTGAAGATCGACGGTGAAGATCGGGTATTTTCAAAAGCGAAAGGATTACCTGTCGAATGTCTCTGCACCGAATGGCCCCGGTATAGAGATTTTATCACCCTTTGTGATGGGAAGTCCGAACGTGATTAGGAATTATCCGGATTGCAAGGGCTTCTTTTAAAGTGCCTTCGGTTCTGTTCGAACTCGGAATAGACTTGTATGGATGTATGTCTGACGTTACACTTTGAGATGTAAAGCTGGTTTCTATCAAATACATTTTTGTTTGGTGGCAGAGATTTATTCTCTTAGCTAACACCCTTCTCTGAGAGAATGAGCTCAGAGGTTATGTAGTTGATGGTTACTAGTGATACATTCCCAATTTGGTAATGTGGCATACGAAGTGCTTCTGATCATGTGTTGATCAAAGCTTGGCTTTTGTGTAAAGCGTAGCTCTATGGACGTGACCTCGTCGGACCTCACAACCCGGAATTGTCGAAACAGGAAGGATGCAGCAAGGTTATTGGAGGGTAGCGCCCCCTGAGGATATGTCCATTTACTTCTGGATAGATGTATCATGATATGAAGCCCAAATACTTAACTTATGTGGTTGCTGCAAATCTATTGCTTTGTGGTTGTTGGTTGAGAGGTGACTCGGATAAAGGTCGGTTACGACCAGGAGATGGCATACTCATGATAGTAAGTTACCTAGTTACAGAGGTAACCTAGTCTTGTATGGTAGAGATCCTGTTAGGTTCTCGGGGTGTCCCTCCAGAGGCATATCCATATGGCTCAGGAAGTTCCTTTGCCTGACCATTTATTGGAAATCCAAAGAAACAATATGAGCCCTTTATGATTGCAATTGTATAACCTGCCACCTCAGGTAGTAGCTATAGCATGCATAATATAATGGTACCTATGCTGGCTAAGATTAGTATTATACTTTCGAAAGGTTTTCTACACTTTGCACTAATAATAATATCAAAAGGATTTTGCGTATCAAGCATGTTTGACTATCATAAGGAGAAATCTCCTACAGGTGTGCGATTGCATGGTGTGTGTGCCGGGTGGCCTTATGGTAGTTTCATTTTCCAAAAAGCATTGTGGAATTAAATTTTAAATTCTTTGTTTGTTTTTGTTTTAAAACAAATGTTCTGTTTGCTCACACCATTCTCATGAATGACCTGGAGTTTATTGTTCCCATTCTAAACTCTGGTGTCCACAATTTTCCACACGGGCAGCCTAGAGTTGGGATTTTTAGATAAACAAATAGTGGGTATAGATTCGACAGCATCCAGCCATTTGATTTGGCGATCGCATTTGTTTCTCTTGGATTGGAGTTGTTTAAATCCAGCATTGACAGCGGTTCGAGCCGATAGCTTGGAGATCTTTAGAGCTTCGATCATGGATTTAGATATTGGATTCCTCCTTTCTCTCTTAGAAGCCATTTGGTGATATTGTTCCACTTCTTTGTCTTTATCTATGATAGTATTGATATCAATTGTATCAATGTGTTGTATCTAATTTTGTGTATCAGTGATATATATTTCTTTTTCTTCCGCTGTGTTGTTATACTTAATGTGTTATAAGGTCCGGCGCGAATCGGATTTCAACGATTGAATCGTCGGCATTCGAATACGAGTGAAGTATTTGGTGCTGATTTTGAGCGCTGAAATTCGGGTCGTGGCAACAAGTTTCGAACCTATGATTTCTCGCACCAAAGTTGATTCACCGAACCACTGAGACAGTGGCGCTAGTCCAATACACACAATTACAACAAGAATTCCCACAATTTTCATACACTATTCATATACATCAATTTCTACTCTCTCACACAACACATTTTTTCAAATACAATATTTTCTAGACATATTTTTCAAATACACTATTTCTACTCGAATGCTGATTTTTATCTTCTCACTCCAACCCTTATCCAAAAAGAAATCTGCTTTACGTGCCAAATAGCAATGCAGTCAAAAGTAAAAAGAACAAATTGCATCTGTAGAAATATAAATATATTTGAATCGATACTGCCTCAATTTATTGGTTTCTCTTTTCATATTTTATGTAGGCACCAAAATTAACGAACATGGAGCGGTATAACAAAAATATAGAAGAACCAGTATAACACGTTCGTGTGTGACAAAATTTTAAATCAAGTCAAAATGTGCACAAGCAACATAAGACATGCACAGTGTATTACTCTATATGGCTTAAGGCTAAGAAATTTAAAATAAATAAAAAACACATTGAAAAAGCTTCACATATCAAACCACCAAGGTCAGGCCTGTAGGATTTCAGGCTCAACACGTTGCATAAGAAAACAATGATTGGTGAAGAAATTATAAATAAATGAAAGTAGAAGTGTATAAAGGCAAGAAAACTAAACAAATTGCACAAGGCAGGTCAAAGCACATGTGCACAACAACATGTAGCTCAAAAGCACAAAGCAATGCACAAGTCAAACAACAATATACAAGGAAAACCAATTCATGCACCAGCAAGTGAATACATACAGGCACACATAGGCTAGTACAAAAGCACTCAAAAAAATTTCCAGACCAGGCAAATTGCACACAAGGTCGGGCATGCACGAGTGTGTGCATACACAAAAGAAAGCTACAGGGGTGACAAAGAAAACATAAACAAATACAAATGGAACTGTACATAGTTCAAGCCCAATAGTTTAGACTCAACGCAAGGCATAAACTTCAACATTTCACAAAAAGCAATTCAAAAATACCAAGCTAAGGTAGCAACAAGTTTCAGACAAAACAGATTCAGAGACTCATGGCAAAGCTCAAAGTGAAACACAAATGCACCAATGACCAAACAGACATAAGGATTGCAAGTGCATACAAGTCTAAACAAGGTCGAGCTCATAACCAACAAAGAAAAGGAGATCAGGAGCAGGAATACATATGCATAAGGGACGCATTATGTCCGAGTGGAAGTGAACATACAAAAACAAAGCAAGTACAGGGTTAGCCATGTCTAGCAACAAAAACACAGGCAGCTCAACATAGTAGAGATGCACAAAGGGATGCACAACAAACACTCATGCAGGTCAAGGCAATGCAAACAGATTCAAGTGCAACTTGAAAGTGCATGACAAGCAATATACATACATGCAATCGAGTCATATTTTTAAAGCACAAAGGATGTATAAAAGAAAATAAATGAAAAAAATTCCTTACGGAAGTACATAAGAGTATTTTTATTGAAGAAAATCAAAGCAAAATCTAAGTTATTTGTAAAATTCCTAAATCCAAGCGAAGTTGATAAAATCTATTTTCTTGAATGGGTTTTGTAAAAAAAGTTTGTTAATTTAAAAATCAGTTGAAATATAAATCCAATACAAATATGATCTCGCATGTAAAAATGTCTAATACCATGAGAGTATGTTAAGCGTGAAATATAATTATCATCAAACAAGTACATCGTACTCCACGAAATCAATCAAATTAGTTCAAAATTTCTAAAAATTTCATCAACTCATCTTTGTTAAACAAAGGCAAAGTCGATTGCATCAAGCAAATGCTTACATAACTAAAAATTCTCTAACCAGTGATTAGTTAGTTGTCATTAAAGGCAACAAAAGTAATCATCATACATAAACTATTGACCGTTGTTTTTTTGAAAATTCAATTCATTTGAAACCACTATTTGAAAAGTTTAAGTCCATAATTTAATTTAGCACTAAACTTGAAAATAATATTTAATATTTCTAATCACCAAAATTAGTTTAAAGTCAAAACGATGAAATAATTAAAGGATATGTCAGAAATACTGCAGCTTGTTTGCATAAATCAGAAACACTTTTCAAGTAATATGCTAACATGATAATGTTTTTCAAGATTTTACAAAATGAATCAGTAAAAACTCAAAGCATTAATGTTATAGTGTTATAAGTTAGCTTTCCAAAACTCCAAGAAGTTGAAATTTGAAGTAACAATGTTCAAGTTATGATCAATTTACTATAGCTGTGTTAGGAAGTTCTGAAATAATTTTTAAACAATATACCAAATGATTTGCAGTTTTCCAATAGTTTAAGTTCAAATTTTGGAAAAAAACAAAATACAAAACTTACAGAATTTTCTGTATATTTTCCAAAACATCTTGAATTTTTCAAATCAAAATTAATGACCTCAAGCTATGGTAATTCTTTACAGCAATGTCAACAAGAATAGAATTAACAACAGAACGAGAAATTAGTGTTTAGAGATTATACCTTTACTTATCTCTGATGTCATATCCTTTTTCACCATTTGTACGTAAATCTCCACTTCATTTTTCTAGGGTAAGGAACATTGGAATCATTGCTAATCAAGCATATATAGAACTACTCAAAATATATCATCGTCGTAGTTGTTCCTTAGTTGTTTTTGTACCTAAATGTTAGAAGAAATAAGTGACCTAACAAAGGATGTATGACCACTTTCATTTTCATTCGCAACCTTTGGTACCCAAATTTTTTTATGTAAAAAACCATTAGTATTTACAATTGTGCCATTGGAAACCCAAAATTGTTTAAATTTAAGAAAAATTACATTTGTACCTTTTGGAACCCAAATTTGTAATGGTTTTATGTTTGTTCCTATTTTGACAATTACCAGAATTACGCCTATATAGCCACGCTTTATGCATTTGGTTATCACTCTTATTCCCTTATTGGTGTTACTAGTCGTTTATTTATCTATTGACATTTTCTCAAATCCAAGTCCCTCTTTGTTGTTTGTAAAGAATTGATTTCCTAATAACATATTAAATGATTTTTCTCCAGTGGAAATTTTTTAAAGAGTTAATTCTAAGCCACTGACTATGGATTTTAAAACTTTATTTCATTTATTATCATTGAACAATGACTAATAGCATTTTGTCTCTTTTCAACGTCATTTCTTTTTATAAGACCATATTTTCAATTTCAAGCTCTTTTATTTTAGTCTCAATTTCAAGTATCTTAGATTCAAAAAGTTTGTATTTTTCAAACTCAAGTTTTTCAAAATCCTTGATTTTTTCGATCGAATTTTCAAATTCGTGATTTATTCGAATAATCTTAATTTTATTATTTTTCAAAATCACATTTTCATTTTCGAAGGGTTTCGAAATTTTCTTTGACCTCGTTTAATTCCCTTTCAAAATTCACACATATGGAATTTTCATACATCTTAAAACCTTTCAACTCCTTTTGTAAGATGTTAATTTCGCAAGTGAAATCTATTTCATTTTTCGCCAAAAACGAAATTTTCTTTTTTAGATTTTGAAAATTTTCAAGAAAATGAGCAAATTCTTTTTCGTAATTCAAACCTTTTTTGCAATTAGAATTTTCAATTTTCTTAATATTTTCAAGTTTTATTTCCAATTTATTATTTTTTTGATGTATTTTTAATTTTTCACGTTTCAACCTGTTATTTTTTAGTTTAAGATTATTGATATTTTTAGTTACTCTTTGATATAAGAGAATTAAATATTCGAATAAAATAATCACTTATATCATCATTTTTGCATCTTCATCACTACCGTCTTTACTGTCATTCTCCAACTTATCTTTTGTAAATCCTATCAAGCATATTTCTTTCGTTGAATTTATTTTTATGAGTTTCTCACCACTGTTGACTTTTCTACCATATATCGCGTCGAGAGTGTCTCGGATTTCCTATGCAGTTAAACAATGAGAGACAGTTGAATTCAGCTCTATTATTTATAGATTAGAGGTATTCATAACACAACAATTAATTGAAATATTTTTCTTATACCATATCACACGCATTTTCAATAATATTTCAACATTTAAAATTAACATATTTTAAATAAATTTCCACTTTTGATTTCCAATTTAGAAAAATCTGTTCCATCAAAAATTGGTAGACTAACAAGACCAACCCTTGCTAGATCTGTAACTAGGGTTAAACATTATTATTTACAACACAATCTAATATCACTTGTAGGATCAAATTAATCCTAAAGGGGGTGAACAGGGTTTATTATAAATTCATAAGATAATTAAATTCCAACCATATACAATAATAATAAAGTAAATGTCGCAAATAACTAAAAATATTTTATAAAGAAACAGAGCAGAAGCATTTATAGAAAGAGGCATGAGATATTTTATTCATTTCTGAAATTAGTGATACATTTACATTACATAGACTCCTTTTTGTAAAGGCTTTGAAGCTTCGTATTAAACTAATCCCATGATGTGTGACTAAACAAAACAATATAAATGTATATTCACTTTATGATTTACATATATTGTAACACTCCCCCTTGAATATGCGTCTTAAAAATCTTGAATGCCTCACTAAAACCTTACTAAGAAAAATCCCATGGGAAAAAAATTTAGTGAAGGGAAAAGAGTACAATATAGCATGGTATATTTCAATAACTTACTACATCAAATGAGTTTAATACTCTCGGATCAATTTAATGCCTCGTTAAAACATTGCTAAGAAAAATCCGGCGGGAAATATCTTAATGAAGGAAAAAGAGTAAATTATGATATATTTAGGTATGCTCCCCTTGATTTTATATTTTCCATTTAAGTTTGAATACATGTATTGATAATCCAAATCAACTACAAATACTTTTGATCCATATATGTGTAATGTAATGTAACAACCCAGGATTTCTTTCATTTGAAATTTGTATATTTAATTGATTTTAAATATTAACAAGTAAAATTTATAAGTCGAATAAATTTTATTTTGAATATCTAGATTTAATTGGAAAATTAAATCGATAATTTAATATTTGAAAATTACAGAAATAATTGAAAATTGGGTTTAATGTGATTTAAATTGATTTTTAAAGTTGTATTAAATCATATTGGAGTTAGAACGATATTTTAGAACTTTTGAAATTGAATTAAAAGTTAATTTGCAGAAATTGAATATTTTAATATTTAATTGACGAGTAAAAATAGCCATTTTTCAAACAGTCTCGGATTTTGATGAAACCAGTTTCATCGGATCCATAATGTTATATTATTGTGTGATTTCAAATTTCGTGTCAATCGGATTTACGGTTTGTCCAGGGAAAGCTAAAACGCATTGAAATCGGTTTAAGTGAAATTTAAATTTAAATTAGTCGATTTGGAAACTTATCTTTCAAATATGATCGAATTGGATCCCGATACATATTCCATTGTGTTTGTAATAGGGGTAAAACATTATAAACGCCAGGCGGCACGCTTCGTTTGGAGTTTGGAAAAATTTCGGGTGAATAGTGCGTGAATATTTTCTATAAAAGGACCTCGCGTTCTCCTTTTTGCTCAAACCCTAACCCTAAGCTTCAGCCGCCACTAATAAATTCCAATGGTCGAACATTGTTCCACTTCCCCCTCAATTTTCTTCAAATCCACACATTAATTCGAGAAACTTTCAACTACAATAACGTAGAGCACGACGAGAGCTTCGATATGAACGGTTGTGATCGAAAATGAAGCTACGGATGGGCGGCAATCGACGTTTAGACGGCCGATGGTTGCGCACGAAATATGAGAGGCAGGGACGATCGAGCTTCAAAGGGTTGATGGTCGTAGTTCATGGCATGGAGGCGCACGCGTTGACGTTGGCTGATCGAAGTTCGATCGCGTATGGCTGGTGCGGCCATCAAAATTTGCCGCGTAATGTTGGGTTCTCGTTCGCGATGTTGAACTTGGGAAGAAGATGCAAAAGTCACGACCTGATTTCGTGATGCAAAAACGCACGGCTGAGATCTATTCAAGGTTTAAAAAATAAAAATAAGAAATTGAAATTGTTATTTTATAAATTCGTGTGATATTAAAAACGCTATAACGTTGTCATACGAGGTCCATTTCGCACGAAACGACTTGCGTTGGAATCGTATGGTCGAGCACTACGCGATGGAGCTGGATTGGGATTGATTGGAGCTAGTATAAATCTTGGATAAAATTAAACGCGCATTTAATTTTATTCGAAATAAACACTACAACTGTATTTGAAACAAGGTGAGAACTTCTCACTCAATCGAATCTGTTTCGATTTAAATTTTAAATAGTTAGATTTAAAATTGCTTAATTCTGTTCATTTTATGTTTAGATGATAAATTATTATCTATTTATTGAAATAGACCCTATATGTTGTATATGAAGTGGACATTATTTATTAAACACATATACCACGATATTCCACCATGAAGTGGAATTAGTATTATATATATACTTGCAGTTGATTTTCCCGCATTATATAGCGGATGAGACCCTATTGCACCACATAATAGCGGATAATATTTTATATAAACCCATGTACCGCGATATTCCACCATGAAGTGGAATTGGTATTATATATGTACTTGGAGTTGATTTTCCCGCATTATCTAGTGGATGAGACCCTATTGCGCCGCATAATAGCGGATAATATTTTATATAAACCCATGTACCGCGATATTCCGTCTTGAAACGGGATTGGTATTGTGCTAACATTTGCGGACGCAGAGAAACAGGTTGGAGGGATCCAACTGGATCCCTCAACAGTATTGATTTA
Source organism: Allium cepa (assembly GCA_030765085.1). Taxonomy (NCBI): domain Eukaryota; kingdom Viridiplantae; phylum Streptophyta; class Magnoliopsida; order Asparagales; family Amaryllidaceae; genus Allium; species Allium cepa. Next base: position 862,346,923 of record CM060943.1, on the reverse strand, counting down.
TATACAGATATTTGCGATATATTCTGTTACCATTTTGATATATGATGTTTGGATGCCGTGATTGTTATATTTAGTGTTGTTGTAGCATTGGGCCTATTTTTGGAGTTTTAAAAATGTTAAAGTAACGATTTCGAATTTAAAAGGATTTTTAAAGTGATTTTTGAAAGTATACATTTTATTGAATTTTGGAATTGATTCGTTTTAAATAAATAAACGTTTAAATTTTTATGTTATAAAAATTATGATTTTTGTGAAATATAACCAAAATGTGATTTTTAAAATAAGTAGTTGATTAATTTGTAAAATGGTTTAAATTGGGTTTTTTGAATTATTATAAACGATTTATATAAAAGATTTATAAAATTGATATTTATAAATTAAAATATTGGAATTATAAAACGAGTTGTTATAAGTGTTAAAATGAAATGTAAATGGATTTCATAAGTGAATGAAATTTATAGATTTATAAATTGTGAAGTTGTAAAATGAATGAATTTGTAAATAGAGAATTATAAGTAATTTGCTTATAATTTGGATTTTGGCGTGTAAATGGGATATGGATAAAATTTGTTAATAAAGTGATTTTATAAGTTGAAGTTGTTATAAAATGAAAATGAAATTTATAAACATTGTTTTATAAATCCGAAATCGACTTATTTTGATAAGTTAATTATTATAGCTTATTAAAGGAGATATATTCACGATTTTGGGCAGTGGATAATCCTTTAAAATAAAATGTGTAGAAACATTGAATTTGGTTAACGAAGTATATTCACGATTTTGGACAGTGAATAATATATTAAAGAAATGTTTTAGGAAGTGATCTTTTAAATAGAATTAAAACGATTTGAAGTTGTTTTAAAAATTATTAACTATCGAAACCATAGATCTCAACATTCATTGTTGAAATAGACGTTTTCGAGAAATAAGGGAAAGGTGGACTGTAACACTATTGTTATAGTAAATGATTTCTAAAAGGAAATGTTTTATACAGTATTGGGATTTATATATCTATCTTAATTTCGAATCCCTATACTACTGATTTTGGGTTGTCGTAACGATGTTTTATGCAACATTCATTTTGACTCAAATGATTGTGTTTAAGGGAATGTTTTCCTTTAATTGTGATTTAAGTATATTGAATATCTTCCAAATGTTGAAAATAAATAGATTTGTTGATTACTTATTATTAAATAAGTATGGAAATGTTTTCCAATATGAAGTGAAATGTTTTGAGATTTTATCTTTTAAAGATAAATTGAAATGAATATTTGAAATCGATTTGAAAATCATATATCAATAGATATATGAAAATTTAAATTCACATGGAATTTATAAAGGAAAGGGGAATTTGATTAAAAATAGACATTGATTTATTTTTGAAGTGTGGAAAAATATATCTTGTAAAGATATTTTTGGAAAATAAATAATTTGGGAAATTATTTGGAATCTGGTGATGTTGTGCATATCTATTGATAGTTAAATAACCGGTTATCAATATTTACCTTTAAATGGGTATTTGTTGTGATTTGCTTGAATTTGAATGCTACACTTATTTTAAAATAAGCGCTCGTTATTCAGTTTAGCCAGAAAAGGACCTTTGGATCATGAATCACATTCCGAATAGTGATACGTCGTAATGGATAGCATTTGAAGACCGGTGTTGAAGACCGGATATTTTCGAAAACGGAAGGATTACCGTCGAATATCTCTGCATCGGCTGATCTCTGATATAGAGATTTTATCACCCTTTGTGATGGGAAGTCCGGTCGTGATTAGTGAATATCCGGATTTCAAGGGCTTCTTTGGAAGTGCCTTCGGTTCCGTTCGATCCCGGAACGGACTTGTATGGATGTGTGTTTGACATTAAAATTTGAGATGTAAAACTGGTTTCTATCAAATACATTTCTGTTGGTGGTGGAGAATTTATTCTCTTAGCTTAACACCCTTCTCTGAGACGTACGAGCTCAGAGGTTATGTAGTTGATGGTTACTAGTGATATATTCCCAAATTGGTAATGTGGCATAAGAAGTGCTGCTGAGCATTTGTTGATCAAAGCACAGCTTTTGTGAAAGCGTAGCTTTGTGGACAAGACTTCGTCGGACCTCACACCTCGAAAATGGTCAAAAAAGGAAAGACGCAGCAAGGTTTTAGGGAGTAGCGCCCCTTAGGGTATGTCATTTCCTTCTGGATAGAAGTGGTATCATGGTGTGGAGCCCAGATACTTAACTTTGGTGGATGTCGCAAATATATATATGACTTTGTGATTGATGTTGGTTGAGGATCCTCGGATAAAGGCTGTTTACAACCGGGGGATAGCATACTCGTGTCAGTTGTTACCTACTTTTGCAGAGGTAACCCGGCCTTGTGTTAGCAGAGATCCGGTTAGGTTCTCTGGGAGTCTCTCCAGAGGCGAACCCAAGTGGAAATGGGAAGTTCCTTGGCCTGACCATTTGTTGGAAAATCCAAAGAAACAATACGAGCCTTGTACAGTTTTAGTTGTATAACCTGCCATTTACTTATGGTGGCGCCCCACTGTTTAGATGGTAGCTATAGTAGGCATACGATAATGGTCGTATGTTGGCTAAGATTTATACCATTCTTTCAAAATGTTTTCCTACACTTTGTACTTATAGTAATAATATCAAAGAAATTTGCGTATCAAGCATGTTTGACTATCATAAGGAGAAATCTCCTCCGATTCTACGTTTGCATTGTGCGTGTGCGCGGAAGGCCTTGTGGTAGTTTCATTTTCTAAAAGCATTGCGAATCTAGTTTAAAAAAATATTTCTTTGTTGTTTTAAAGATATAACCGTTTTAAGTTCTCACACCAGTCCCATGACTGACCTGGAGTTTATTGTTTCCTTCCTAAACTATGAGTGCCCACCAATTTCTACACGGGCAGTCTAGAGTCAGGTTATCAGGTCATTCGGGAATTCAAAAGTTGCTGTAGAGATTTGGAGGCAAGCTGAATGGCATGGCGTATCAACTAGTATATAGTATTTCTTTCCTGCTGTTTGTTGTTGTAAACTCTAATAATGTAATGTGATGTGATGTAATGTAATAACTGATACGGTTCTTTTGATTTAAAGATAATTCATTTACCTATTATATGTTGTTCCGCTGTGGTTGTGAGATTCTGATATTGTTCTGTTGCTTCTTCTTTCTGTCTTCTTCTACCTTTTCTTCTTAAACCCTAACAATTCGGTTTTCCGGCCTTCGATTGCTCGGCAGTTGATACAGTGGAAGTATTGATGTCGATTTTCGAAAGTCGAAAGTCCGTATGTTACACGTAACATCCGGCCTTTTTATATGTTTTAAATCGACGATAAACCATACACGTCAGACTCAAACCATACATAAGGGCGGATTGTTATTGGGGAAAATAAGAAAAACGGAGAAAGAAAGAAAATAATATAGAATCTCTCAGCGGAATGACAAAATATAATAATCAAATAACAGTTCATGAAGCTGTTTACAAAACATTTGATTTTACTTATAGAATAAAAAAATCAGAGTTACACATATCAGAGAAAAATAAATAACAATGCGGCAGAACAATGTGATGTAGTAAAATAATAATAAATAGTCATAATATAATCTTCGTCTTCGTCCTCCATAAATAAGATCTTCAAGCCCTAAAATGCTCAGACCGACCCGAGCAAATTGAAAAGACAAAACACTCGAGTCAGAACTAAAAGATCTTATGTTAGTTAAATCAACGGTAAGTAAATATAAGTGTAAACGGCGTCGGAGATGTTTACGGGATTTGACATCTCCTATCCTGTGTCTAACATGAGTGCAGTAACTTAATTGATGCTCGAGATTCACATCTCCTAAGGATCCGTTAACTATTTACTAATGCCAGGGTAGATATACCAATTACGCACACGGGCTGATGGTAACGCGTAGCAGCTACTACCGCCCACCTCGACCCACACCCCCAAAATCAAAAGTGGCCATCAAATGAATGTGTAAATGATAATAGATAACACTTGGTCATGCCGCACGCCATACCTCCGACCGGCCCTCCAAGATGTCGCTACCACTCCTCAGGCCGAGCACGAGATCGGCCCGTTAATCCTCGATTTTTAGCAAATAAAAATACGGTTGTATATCATTTCAAACCCATCATTTACACATCCATTACAATATCCAATATGACTATTTAAATCGACGATAAACCATACACGTCAGACTCAAACCATACATAAGGGCGGATTGTTATTGGGGAAAATAAGAAAAACGGAGAAAGAAAGAAAATAATATAGAATCTCTCAGCGGAATGACAAAATATAATAATCAAATAACAGTTCATGAAGCTGTTTACAAAACATTTGATTTTACTTATAGAATAAAAAAATCAGAGTTACACATATCAGAGAAAAATAAATAACAATGCGGCAGAACAATGTGATGTAGTAAAATAATAATAAATAGTCATAATATAATCTTCGTCTTCGTCCTCCATAAATAAGATCTTCAAGCCCTAAAATGCTCAGACCGACCCGAGCAAATTGAAAAGACAAAACACTCGAGTCAGAACTAAAAGATCTTATGTTAGTTAAATCAACGGTAAGTAAATATAAGTGTAAACGGCGTCGGAGATGTTTACGGGATTTGACATCTCCTATCCTGTGTCTAACATGAGTGCAGTAACTTAATTGATGCTCGAGATTCACATCTCCTAAGGATCCGTTAACTATTTACTAATGCCAGGGTAGATATACCAATTACGCACACGGGCTGATGGTAACGCGTAGCAGCTACTACCGCCCACCTCGACCCACACCCCCAAAATCAAAAGTGGCCATCAAATGAATGCGTAAATGATAATAGATAACACTTGGTCATGCCGCACGCCATACCTCCGACCGGCCCTCCAAGATGTCGCTACCACTCCTCAGGCCGAGCACGAGATCGGCCCGTTAATCCTCGATTTTTGGCAAATCGAGATGTCAAAGGCAAGATGTAACCGTATCGATTGAAAGCACTCGGCCTCCTCTACGCGCCTAGACCTCCTAATCGATGAATCGCGGAAGATCCACGTTGATTGAGCATCCATACAATGTACGGCCGTGATCGAATTTCGAATGCACAGAAAGCTAGATCGAAAAACAGACAGTGGATTTAACTTGCGCTCGTCGAGAGCTTCGGATCAATAAATAATATGATATAGTTTGAGGAGTTTGAATTTTCGATTTGATATTTGATATTGAATTTGAGGGTTTGGAGTTTGAATCTTTTTCTGCCATTGAAGGAGAGAAGAGCAGAAAGAATCGTACACACAGAAATGAGAAATAAGAAATGACTAGGGCTATAACGATATATATATATATATAGGCAAAACCAAATAGAAACAAATGGGCTCGATCGAATTTGGGTTTCGAACGATAAATGGCCCGAAAAGCCCGTTTCGACTCCGGAACGAGACTGGGTCAACCCATATATCAAAATAGTTTTGAATATTTTAAAATCGATGGAACAGGTTTCAACTCTGAATTCCATCATATGAAGAAGTTATGCTAAAATCAGTTCAATTGATTTCAATTTCATTGATTTCTATGCGTTTCGAGCCCGTACGATCAAACGACAAGTCCAATCGCTACGAAACTTGAAATCCTATAACATTTCACCGTTTCGTATCCGATGAAACTGGTTTTGTCGAAATCCGGTTCAGTGGCCAGAATAGCTGTTTTCCAAGTTAATTAAATAATTTAATTTTAAATTAATTAATCACTTCTTCAATTCAAATTTAATTATTTACCATTTCTATCATCCCTGATTACAATTAAACTTATAATTCATTAGCCAAAATTTCCATGTCAATCAAATAAGGACTTATTGCAGAATTTATAGTGTTTACCTTCAATTTAAGTAAATTCAAATAAATTATATTTTTAGTTTCAAATAAATTAATTCAATTTTTTTTCAATCTATTTATTCAATTAATTATCATCTTATGTATAAGTTTAACATCGGTATATCTCCAATTGCCCTAATATTTTTACAGTCATCAACTAAATTCATATTAACGTAGTTTTTAATTACGTTTAATTGCAATGGATTTAGATCTAATTCAATAAATTAAATAAATGGGTAAACAATTAATAATTATCATTATTTGCCTAATTTAATCCCTTTCCTACTTTATTATCAACCAACAATTATTATAATTACTTATCTAGCATTGATACTATCAAATTATAATTTATTGTGTATTATTTCATCAATTAATATAACTTTGAATTTATTTCCCAATTTACTAATTACAAACAATTATAACCGTACAATTGGTTTCAATTAATTGGGATTGCACTAAATTAATTATTTATTAACTTGCATTAAAATTATTACCTTAATTTACATTCAATTACTGTTAACAATGTGTTATTTCATTAATCAATTCAATACTTACCTTCATTTTCTCATATTCAATTTATAACTAGGTATAAAACTTTCACTACTTCATTTATTAGAATTTTATTCAAATTGTTAATGATTAGTTTTAATTACCATTGCTATATTTCATTTTAGCGTTCATTTTAATATTAAATTATAAAGTTTTTATTTCTTTCCAATATAAATTACAAAATCTTGTTAAAATAACAAATTTTATTATCGGAAATTTACAGGTCGTTACACTCTCCCCCACTAAAAAAATTTTGTCCCTGAAAAGGAAAAAGGAGGGAAAAGAAGGAATTAAGAAAACAATGCATCTTATTCAAAAAATTTAACTTTATAAACAAATAAATATACAAAATTAATTAATTTAAATAAGATATACCAATTTATAACATTAAATCTTTTTATGCTCAAATTAATAAAGTTTGTAAAACATTTTTCAAAAAATTTCTAAGTCCAAAATTTACAGAAAATTTTGGCAGAGTATCGTTTGTATGGGGAGGATCAAAAGAAAATATAATATCAAATATAGCAATATATATCACAATATATCAAAATAATATATCCCAACGATGGGAAAAACAATATAATAACGCTATAAAACCGTAATCCGAGAATGTACCTTTTTGTCGGGCAATTAATGCTTAATTATGAAACCAAAAGTAGTAGTAATTGCTTCCATAACCTGTACTTCACTTATATAATCTAAAATGAGTTAATAATTATATAAATTGAAACATTTGAAGTTGTTTCAACCACTCACAAACAATCGGCATAAATAACAATCACTTGCAACCAACATACAATCATCATATAAAATCAACACAAATCAATTATCCATTCATATCAAGCAAAACAAGTAGTTGTTCGGGTTCAAAAACTTTAAATTGTACAGAATGAAAAATAGACTACTAAGTGCACCATTTACTCAACAGTCTTAGATGAAACTAAATAGATTATTCATTCACCCAAACAAATTTAAAGTATCTTTGCCCAAGAAACTACAAACCAAACAAACAACAATTCCAAACAATAGATCAAGTTCATTCTTATTAATTTCATGTCATAACATTTTTTGATTGATTTCCTTTTCATTCATATAATGATTTACCTTTTTTAATTTTACATTTATTTCTTGCAAATTATCATATTTCCATTCATTCATTCAGTGTTCCTTTCACTTATTTATAGTACTTACATTTTTATTATATTAATTAGTAGCCTTTCATCTACACATCAAATTCTTATTTATTAAAGAATTTCATTGAATACCTCCATTACTTCAAGTTTTACTTGTATAATATCCATTACATTTCTTATTCACATTTCATCTTTTTACATCTTTTGGTAAGTTATATATATGCCTTTAAGAATGTAATTGAAAGTTATACAAGTTTTTCTCATTTCTTTAAACTAAATTAATGGTCAATAATCCTATCCTTTGTTTTATAGGTTACATTTTCAACTTTCTTGAAATTTAATTTATAACCTAGCATTTAATCTCTAATTTTAATTAGAGGTTCCAATTATTAATTAGTTACATTTCATTTCACTACAATAATTGAAACTATTAATTAACGGAACTTAAGAACTAAATACCGGGTTAAATTTCAAACCATTTTAAAATAATACATAGATGTATACACCTACAATTTATATATCCAATTATTTTTAAAAACCCTTTGAAATTTATATTTGTTTTCAAAATAAATCTGTAGTAAAATTACTACAGTGCCCTTCCCACCTTAAAACTCGAAAATGAGTCGATGATGCGTACGCTCATCACCGAAATTATTTTCCAGCGACATAGAGGGGAGTACAGAACTTATTTCTTTCCAAAGTTTCTTTAAAACATTTATTTCAATTTATATTGAAATATTTGTATCAGAAAATACTTATAATACTTATTATTATATCCCAAAATTATTTGAAAGAAAGTTTCAAAACCCTAGAACTTAAGTTCTAAATTTCCAATTTTACTTTATTTGATTTTAAATCTTATTTCCGACCGATATTTATAATTTCACTACCTAACAACCAATATATTATAATCAAATATATCCCTTTATAAAATTCTTATTTTATATATAGATAATATAACAGGAAAAATTATTCCATTTACCTATATTCAAACAAATATTGTGTCGGTCTGTCCTATTAAGTGTTTAGAAATCCCTATTGATGTCACAGCGTCCTATGCACCAACCAGAATTTATAAATACAAAACAAAACAAATTAACACAATATTAAAACCTCTTATAACACTAACAAATACGCTTTCTCATATATATACACTCAACGACTCATCATAGGGTATTACTACCCTATTACTAAAGAGTCAGACCCCACAAAGCTAAGATTTATCGCTAAACCTCGCTCTGATACCAAATGTAACATCTGGCCTTTTTATACATTTTAAATCGACGATAAACCACATACATCAGACTCAAACCATACATGTCATGACCCGGAATCTAACATTCGAAAATTGACATCAAATACCTCACTTGTACTCAACTGTCAATGATTCAAACATCGAACTCCAGTCGGATGGAGCTTATAACAACATTAGATGAATATAAACAGTGGAAATAAAATGAATATCATGCATTACATCATAGATACAACATCATAATAATATCTGTTACATCATCAGAGTATCATAATACATGAATCACAGCTCCAAATAGAATGTCATAATAGAACAACAAGAGATAATGCCAAAAATCTCCAAGAAGATAGAGAATGATAGTGAACTCCAAACTAAGCACCTTGAGATCCAAAAGCTTCCAAAATGTCTCTAAGGTATAAGCTTCCAAAAACCGATAATCTCCGAACCAAAATACAGCTAATGTCAAAATACGGAAAACTTGCTACTAGGCTGCCCGTGTAGAAATGGTGGGCACCCAGAGTTTAGAAAGGAAACAATAAACTCTTGGTCAGTCATGGGACTGGTATGAGTAAACAAAGATAGTTGCTTTCAAATAAAACTGATTTATACAAGAAAATCCGGTATGCTTTTGGAAAATGAAACTACCATAAGACCTCCCGCCACACACACAAACTCCCGCCACACACACAATGCAATCGCAGAATTGGAGAAGATTTCTTCTTGTGATAGTCAAATATGCTTGATACGAGAAAAATTCTTTGATATTATTACTAGTGCATAGTGTGGAAAGCCATTTCGAAAGTACAATATCAATCCTAGCCAGCATACGACCAGTATCGTATGCCTACTATAACTACCATCTAAACAGTGGGGCGCCACCATAAGTAAATGGTAGGTAATACAACTAAAACCGTACTGGGTTCATATTGGGAATTGGATTTCCAACAAATGGCCAGGCTAAGGAACTTCCTATGCCACTTGGGTACGCCTTTGGCAGGACGTCCCGAGAACTTAACCAGTTCTCTGCCAACACAAGGCCGGTTTACCTCTGTAACTAGGTGGCTACTACACGACTATGCCATACCCCGGTCCTTTGGGATCTTTATCTGAGGGCCCTCCATCACAAAGCAACAACCACACAGTAAATAAGATTGAAGCAACCACATAGCTAAGTATCTAGGCTTCATACCATGACACAACCTTTTTCCAGAAGGAAATGACATACACTAAAGGGCGCGACCCTCATAACCTTGCCACATCTTTCCTGTTTCAACCATTTTCGGGGTGTGAGATCCGATGAGGTCTCGTCCACAAAGCTATGCTTTACATGAAAGCCATGCTTTGATCATAGATGATCAATAAATGATCATCAATACACAGTAGCACTTAGCATGCCACACTACCAAATTGGGAGTCTATCGTTGATAACCTTCAACTACATAACCTCTGAGCTCGTACGTCTCGGAGAAGGATGTTAAGCTAAGAGAATAAATTCTCCGCCACCAACAGATATGTATTTGAAGAAATCGGCTTTATATCTCAAAGTGTAGTGTTAGACACATGACTATACAAGTCTGTTCCAGGTTCGAATAGAATCGAAGGCACTTCGCCCAATAAAGGAAGAAGCCCTTGCAAATCCGGGCGTCCACAATCTCGATCGGACTTCCCATCACTTAGGGAATCCCTAGGCCGAAGCAACTCGGTGCAGAGATAATCGATAAGTTACCCTATCATTTTCGAAGACACCCGGTCTTCACCACCATCTTCAAATGTTATCCATTTCGTCGAATCACTATTCGGAATGGGTTATATGACACAAAGGTCCTCTCCCAGCTAATCCGAATAGTGAGCGCTCAAATTTAAAACATGTGGGTGTATCAATCACAAGGATTCACATTCAAGGTTCGATGTGGGTTTCGGATAACTAACTGAAATCCGACTCCATGTCGCATCGAAGTTTAAATGTCGTTTAACGGGCGAATGGGATTTCACATACTTATAGGAATAAATCAGAAATCACAGGTCATCACAAAGAAGTCACAGTATCACAGCAGAAATATCAATCCAGTACAGAATATTTGATGATGGTCAATCATCTTGGATTATGGTGATTATGATTAAAGTGAATTAACCATATAATTATCTTTATTAAATTTTTTAAATCAATGTTTAATCTTACTTAATTATGAATTAATTTAATCTTAGTTGGCTTTATTAATTAATTATTCTTTAACTATTTATTCTTTAATTAATTGTTTTGATTCATTAATTCTTGGTTGTTAACTAATTAAGTTTAATTACTTTTATTCACTAACAATTCTTTAACTTAATTAATTATTAATGATAAAATCATGACATAACATTAATTGTTAATACTATCTCACCATTATAAATAAATTTGGTTTTTTACATTAACACTTAAACAATTGATTTACTTTTAAACGTTTTATTAAGTTAGGTTTTAAAGCAACTTTTTGTTTAAAGGAAAATATACCATTTGAAATATTTTTGAACTTCATAAATTTTAAATAATTGATTCAATATCATTTACCTGAAATTCCATTTACAATTATCGTTAATTTATTCAAAAATATAGATTTAACTTGTGTTCCAAAGATTTAGTTAAAAATTGGGTTTGCTATTTTAATTGACCAACCCGAGCTTGCTTTGAATTTTACCCCGAGCAAAACATCCCCTGCTTCGAGTTTTTCCTAATTTGGACCCGAGTGACATTTTTTCTTCAAAAATTTGTTAAGTGTTATAATCAACCCGATACAACGTCAAACAAATCGAGCATGACTTCGAGTTTTTCCCTCAATCCCCTGCGTACTGCTTCGAGTCGCCCTTTTTCTTCCCCAAACTATCAACCTGACACACAATCCAACACGTGCAAGTGCACTGCCAATTTCACCGCCGTTGGTCGGAGCTGCGGCCACCAATGAGTCAACGTCCATCCCTCAAAACGTTGCAAACACCCAGAATTCAAATTTATTTCGAAAACAAGAATCGAAACACTTCGACCCAAAACCCATCAGGAACGTCACTAGAAACTGCCTCGCCCCGCCTCTCCAATCCGTCAGCGGTCACCAATTTTGGTCTGAAGCTTCGTCATCATGTTACGTCGCGTTTGGCACCATTGCTACGCAGACCGATCACCCCTAGATGCCGCAGCACCATCATTTCTATCGTGAACAAGAATGGGTTCCTAAACCCTAGTTTGATCTCGAATCACAAATTTAAGGATTTAAAATTTATACTCGTATTTTTCTAATGACCTCGAATCTTCAATCTTGCTGCCACAACAAACTCGAGGGCTATAATTCCTTAGATCACCAGATTTTGATAAAAATTCCAAATTATCCCAAATATCCCATTGAAAATACAACGAAAATTTTAAATTTTAGTTTCAAAAATCATCATTTTTAGAGGGGATTCAAATCATATTACTAAAAAAGGAATCTATGATATTCGATTTTCTTGCTTGCTTGGATGGTGACAGTGTTTTTAGATCTTCCAGAAAGAACACTATATAAACTTTGCTTAAATTTTTTATTACTACAACATAGTACAGTTTTTAAACAAACTTCAACTTGTATTACAATTCATTACAGAAGAAATGAGGGGGAGAGAGAGAGATTTGAATTTTATCTTGATATAGTTTACTCTTATAAACGTGGTACTTAAATGAAACTCTGTTTTTTATAGTTTCTGGAAAAAGAAAAACTTCAAAACTTTTCATTGATTTAATTACTGAAACACAAAGCATATCCAAAACCAAAGTTCATCGTTCAATTTCAATAGGAACAAAGGAAAGGGTTTTTAAATTTGGCATGGTTTACACTGTAAACCAAAGTGTTACAGGAAACAGAAAAAAACAGAAGGAAGAAATCACATTTCCAGGCAAAGAAAAAAACTCAAGCATAGCAATTCATTCAAAAGACAAAGCTATTCACATTCATGTAGGCATTTAAACACAATAAAAAAATTGAATAAAGCATGGGGTTTACTCGCCTATTTTCAGAAGCTCTTGACAGTTTTTATCAAAACAGAGATGAAGCCTAAAACCCCTTTTTTTCTTTTCCTACTCTAATTCTTTTTAAATTTAGATCCGAAAATTATACACACGGATCTTTGTAATCTCTTTCTTAAGTTCATCTACTTAATTCATTAATAACAATAGTTTTTTTATTTTACTTACATTTGAATGTATATAACAGAGTGCTTTTTATTTTCCTTTCTGCGACTAGAAAACCAAAAGTAGAATAAAGCTTTGATCTTGATTCTTCCTGCAAATAATTGAATGTTATTGTTTAATTCTTGCTTCATTATAGATTATAACTTCAAATTCAAAATTAAAGAAGGTTACTTGCCTTTAAAATTCTCCCCAGAAAAAAAAAACTGCACTCCCCTGAAACCTGAAACCCCCTGCTCAAGCTAATCTGCAGTTTTGTTTTGAATTGATTGTTAAAATTTGATTGAAAATAATCATAATTTTTATTAACTATAAATTTTAAAGAAAACTTACCTAAGAGATGAATGTATCACTACAGTTTTGAAGCTTTAGAAAACACTTCAGATTTTAGTTTGAATTGAAGAAGGCAGTTTTCTCTGTCTCTTTTCTTTCTGATTTTTTTTTTTATTTCTTGAATGTTGAAGTTAAGATTGCAAAATCCTTGTTGGTTACTGAACTTCAGAGATTTGGATGTTTAAAAATTTGAATTGGGAAGGTGAAAAGCTTTCTAACATTTTTTTATTTGATTTATTTATCAAAGTAATGATGGTTTGTACCATTTGTAAAAGAAGTCTTAAGCTCTAGATTTTTGTTAATTATTCCACTCTATCTTCCATGTGTTATGTATGTTCATCCTTTTTTATTTTTACAAGGCAAAAGAAAATTTTATATATTTTATTTTCTATGTTATATACACTTTTATAAATAAATGTATTCCCTAATTCATTTGTATATATATATACACACACATGTACAATGTTAAAAGAATTTAACTAATATTTACATTACATATATTACATCTTAATAATTTTAAATGCTACGTACTTTTTAAAACATTTATTTTAAATTTCAATTTCAATTTCAATTTTAAACTTGAAATATAAACTCTCATGTGCATTTATATATTCACACTCACCTTGAAAATTTTAAATTAAATTTCAATATGTATTCAGTTCTGCTCACATTTGTAATATACACATATATATATATATATATATATGATTTTAAATTCAAATGACTTTCAAATCATTCATTATTTCAAAAAAATTATCTCAAAATAAAATTGGAATTTTTTTCATAAAATAAAATTGGAATTTTTTTCATATATTATTTTTCGCTTATTTAATTTGTTTGAGATTTGTGTTCCAATTTATTTTCAAATTAAACCCCGAGAGTTTAAATATATTATTTATTTTAATTGATAATTTTGGGATGTTACAAATATCCCCTCCTTAAGAAAATTTTGTCCTCAAAATTGGAGGAGGGAGAAAAACAAACTAGGAATATACGAATTCAAAAAGAATAAGGAAATGGCTTACCGGCTCAAGCCGAGATATCCACTCTGCAATTGGGATATTATTTCTTCATATTATCATCAGTTTCCCAAGTGTAGTCCTTTGGAACGCCAGTCCACTGGACTTTAACTAGCTTCACAACTTTGTTTCTTAATTGCTTTTCTTCACGATCCACAATCTTTATCGGTTTTTGACCGTCGTATTGGGAGTGATTTCGAGATCCTGTTGGGAAGCTTCTTCAATAATACTATCTGGATCATCCACATACTTCCGAAGGCTAGAAATGTGGAATACATCATGCACACCAGATAACCAGCTAGGCAACTGCACTCGATAGGCTAAAGGATCGATCCTTTCTAGAATAGGAAAAGGACCAATATATCGTGGTGCTAGCTTACCGGTCTTCCAAAACCTCAGTACACCTCGCATAGGAGATACTTTAAGAAAGATAGAGTCCCCAATCTGGAATTCCAAATCCCGTCTTCTATGATCATAATAAATCTTTCGACGATTCTGAGCTGTCTTCAGTTTCTTTCGAATAAAATCAACTTTCTTCGTAGCTTCTTTAATCATATCCGGTCCAAGAACGAGTCTATCACCTGCCTCAATCCAGCATGCCGGAGATCGACATGGACGACCATATAAAGCCTCAAAAGGATCCATCTCTATACCGGCCTGATAGCTATTGTTATAAGAGAACTCGACCAGATGCAAATGGTTCTCCCAAGAACCACCAAAATCAAGTATACAAGCTTGCAATAGGTCCTCCAAGATTGGTTGATCCTCTAAGTCTGCCCAATGGATTGTGGGTGATAAGCAGTGCTGAAATTCAGCTTCGTTTCCAATGCGTCTTGAAATCCCAAAATCTACTAGTGAAGATCGGATCATGATCACTCACTATACTTCTAGAAATGCCATGGAGATGGACAATTTCTTTCACATACAATTCGGCTAAACTCGCTGCTGTGAAGGTAGCTTTTACTGGCAAGAAGTGGGATGTTTTAGTCAAACGGTCCACAATGACCCAAATTGCTTCATTGCCTTTACGAGTACGAGGCAAACCGTCGATGAAATCCATTGATATTTGGTCCCATTTCCACTTTGGTACCTCTAAGGGCTGAAGTAAACCAGCCATCTTCTTTTGGTCGCTCTTGATTTGTTGGCAAGTGGCACAGCGACTCATATAAATAGATATATCCCTTTTCATCGTCTTCCACCAAAAAGTTCTCTTGATATCTCTATACATCTTGTTAACTACTGGATAGATGCTAAATTTAGATTTATGACATTCATCTAACACTTCACGTTTCAAATCAGGGATGTCAGGGACACAAATCCTGCCTTTCATCTTTATAACCTCATTATCGTTAATCTCAAAATTGGAATTCTCCCCTCGACAAATTCTTCTACGGATTTCCTAAAGAAATTTGTCTTCTGTCTGTTGTCTTGCAATCCTCTTAAGAAGAGTAGGAGCGATAACAAGATATGCGAGAACAACATGTCTCCTGCTTAAAGCATCGGCAACTACAATTGCCTTTCCGGGCGTATACAGAATGTCTAGGTCATAAGATGCTAGAAATTCCAATCAACGTTGTTGTCGCAAATTCAAATCTTTCTGGATGAAGAGATATTTCAAAGATTTGTGGCCGGTGAATAATTCGAATTTTTCACCTAGAAATAAAGAGAGTTGATAAGTATATTTATTAAGTTAAGTTAAATTAAGTTCGTAGATTGTTAAGGAAGCTGAAAAGATTCTTACCCAGAAGATAATGTCGCCATATTTTTAAAGCGAAGATAACAGCTAGAAGCTCCAAATCATGGGTTGGATAATTTCTTTCATGAGGACGCAATTGTCTACTCGCGTGGGCAATAACCTTTCCGTCCTACATCAATACTGCGCCCAAGCCTTTACCGCAAGCATCGGTATAAAGATATAATCCCTGATTCCCGATAATAGTGAGAATAGGAGTGGTGGTTAATCTCTTTTTCAATTCCTCAAAAGCATCGTCACATTTTGGAGTCCAAATGAACTTTGCATTCTTCATCGTTAGCTTGGTCAACGGACTAGCTAACTTTGAAAAGTCCTGAACAAACTTCTGATAATAACTTGCTAAACCCAAAAAGCTTCGGACTTCCTTTGGGGTAGTAGGTCTCGTCAAATCAAGAATGGCGGAAATTTTGCTAGGATCAACAGAAATCCCTTCTTCATTAACAATATGGCCAAGGAATTTAACTTCTTTGACCCAGAAATGGAATTGGGAAAATTTGCATATAGAATGTTTCTCCTCAATATCTCCAAGACGATTCTAATGTGTTCGGCATGCTCTTCTTCGGTCTTGGGATACACCAAACTATCATCAATGAATACGAGCACAAATTTATTCAATACATCCCGAAACACACGAGTCATAAGATCCACGAAGTATGCTGGGGCATTGGTTAGCCGGAAAAGCATGACTAACCATTCGTAGAACATATTGGGACCCCTGAAAGCTGTCAAATGAACATAGACTTCGGCGATTCGTAGTAGATGGAATCCTTGAGCTAGATCCACCTTCGAAAAGAAACAAGCGTCGTGCAACTGATCAAATAAATCATCAATTTTGGGTAGAGGGAATTTATTCTTGAGAGTCTGCTTATTGAGATCGCGGTAATCTACACACAATCTCAGAGATCTGTTTGATTTAGCAACAAATACGGCAGCTGAGCCCCATTCAGAAGCACTGGGTCGAATAAATCCTTTTGCTAATAGATCATCAGTTTGTTGAACCAATTCAACCCTTTCCCTGGGTTCGATCCTGTGACTTGCATGAACTACAAGACGAGCATTGGGTACAAGGTCGATTCTGAATTCTATTTCTCGATGTGGAGGTAGAGATTTTACTTCTTCAAATACATTTGGAAAATCTCCAACAATAGAAATAGACTCCAAACTAGGTTCAGGATAACCCAAATTATACATCAACTCTTCTCCTTTAGGACTAGGGTCCTCACAAGAAATCTCAATGAAATCCCCAAATTCGATTTTGATTGAAATCAATCGATTATTGCAATCCAATTTGGCATCATATTTTGCTAGCCAATCCATTACAAGTAAGACTTTAAACTCGTTGAAATCAAGAACAAAGAGACCAATAGGGAATTGGTAGCTAGAATATGAGATAGGAACATCTCTACATCAAAGACAAAGATTCGCGGTACCTCCAACCGGATTCTTTATGCATATCGGCTCATCAAAAAAATCGGGTTCAAGATTCAATTCATTAATAGCTTGTTGAGAGATAAAACTGTGTGTAGCGCCAGCGTCAAAAAGAACTCTAACAGTGCTATCATAAATAGTAAGATTGCCTTCCAGAACTCCCTTCTTCTTTTCTGCTTTGGAAGATGTGGGCTTGTCTTTGACTGAGTACACCTTGGCTATATAAGCTTGCTTCATAACTGGGCAGTCTTTAGCTTCATATCCCACCTTCTGACAATAATGGCATTTCCGGGGCTTTGCTTGAGCGGATTGGCTGACTTGTCTCTTAGGCTACGTACATCTACTAGAATAATGGCCTTTCTCCAAGCAATTATAGCAAGTGACATTCTCTACAGTGCTTCCCTGATTGCTCTTCTTTTTCTCCTTACCGTGCCATGGCTTCTTGCCTCCAAATTTCCTCTTCTTCTATTTCGGATTGCTCGAATTTCCTTTCTCCATGGGGCTTCTGGCATGTCGAGTGTAGCATAACGGTATCCCATATCAACCAAATCTGAGAAGGATTCCTTGATGTGGCTAGTAATCCTTTCGTGAAACTTCTTATTCATCCCACAAATGAACCTCTCATTCTTCTTCAAAGGTGTATTCACTAATTCTAGACCGAAGCGAGACAATTCATTGAATTTGTTTAGATACTCCTCGAATGACAAACTCCCTTGCTTTAAGTCCATGAATTCCTGGTACATATGAGAATTCCCAGCCGATGGCATATAGCACTTCTCAAATACTTCTTTGAATCTCCCTTAAGTAAACTCGTCTTCAGGCTCATCAATAGTGACTGTCTCCCACCAAGGTAAGGCTTCATCTTGAAGTTTCCAAGAAGCTATGAGACGCATATGATCATCTTGCAGCTTAAGCCCTTTAAAGATTTTCTCACATGATTAATCCATGCTTGGGCCTCAACAATCGACTCCTTGCCGGTGAATGGCTTACCACCAAGCCTTGAGAAGTTCTTATATAAATCAGCCAGATTCGGCTGATGCTGAATAGGTAAAGCTGCCTCTGCTGTAGGGGGAACTTCGCTAGGTGTTGTGGCATTTCCTCGCCCCCTAGCTCTTCCTCTTCGTCCGCTCATCCTTACTATCTGTAATTAGTAAGAAAATCAATTTAGATATTCGAACGAGATATCTTAAGCAATATCAGCAGTCAAAGGAAATAGACTAAGAAAATTTGAGGTTTCGATCAATTATACTCATTCTAGGGTATACTTCAACCTATCTCTAATGAGCCATCTAATGTGTTATACTCCATAGCTAAAGTTCTTACTCAACCTTTAGCTATGATACCACATGTCACGACCCGGAATCTAACGTTCGAAAATTGACATCAAATACCTCACTTGTACTCGACTGTCAATGATTCAAACAATGAACTCCAGTCGTATGGAGCTTATAACAACATTAGATGAATATAAACAGCGGAAATAAAATGAATATCATACATTACATCATAGATACAACATCATAATAATATCTGTTACAGCATCAGAGTATCACAATACATGAATCACAACTCCAAATAGAATGTCATAATAGAACAACAAGAGATAACGCCAAAAATCTCCAAGAAGATAAAGAATGATAGTGAACTCCAAACTAAACACCTTGATATCCAAAAGCTTCCAAAATGTCTCTAAGGTATAAGCCTCCAAAAATCGATAATCTCCAAACCAAAATACACTAATGCCAAAATACGAAAAACCAGCTGCTAGGCTGCCCGTGTAGAAATGGTGGGCACCCAGAGTTTAGAAAGGAAACAATAAACTCCGGGTCAGTCATGGGACTCGTATGAGTAAACAAAGATAGTTAACAGATTTATACAAGAAAATCCGGTATGCTTTTGGAAAATGAAACTACCATAAGACCTCCCGCCACACACACAATGCAATCGCAGAATTGGAGGAGATCTCTTCTTATGATAGTCAAATATGCTTGATACGGGAAAACTTCTTTGATATTATTGCTAGTGCATAGTGTGGAAAGCCATTTCGAAAGTATAATATCAATCCTAGCCAGCATACGACCAGTATCGTATGCCTACTATAGCTACCATCTAAACAGTGGGGCGCCACCATAAGTAAATGGCAGGTAATACAACTAAAACTGTACTGGGTTCGTATTGGGAATTGGATTTCCAACAAATGGTCAGACTAAGAACTTCCTATGCCACATGGGTACGCCTCTGGCGGGACGTCCCGAGAACTTAACCAGTTCTCTGCCAACATAAGGCCGGGTTACCTCTGTAACTAGGTAACTACTACACGACTATGTCATTCCCCGGTCCTTTTGGACCTTTATCCGAGGGCCCTCCATCACAAAGCAACAACCACACAGTAAGTGAGATTGAAGAAACCACATAGGTAAGTATCTAGGCTCCATACCATGACAACACCTTTTTCCAGAAAGAAATGACATACCCTAAAGGGCGCGACCCTCATAACTTTGCCGCATCTTTCCTGTTTCGACCATTTCCGAGGTGTGAGGTCCGATGAGGTCTCGTCCACAAAGCTACGCTTTACACGAAAGCCATGCTTTGATCACAAATGATCAACAAATGATCATCAATATACAGCAGCACTTAGCAAGCCACACTACCAAATTGGGAGTCTATCGCTGATAACCTTCAACTACATAACCTTTGAGCTCGTACGTCTCAGAGAAGGATGTTAAGCTAAGAGAATAAATTCTCCGCCACCAATAGATATGTATTTGAAAGAAATCGGCTTTATATCTTAAAGTGTCGTGTCAGACACACGACCATACAAGTCTGTTCCGGGTTCGAACAGAACCGAAGGCACTTCGTCCAATAAAGGAAGAAGCCCTTGCAAATCTGGGCATCTACAATCCCGATCGGACTTCCCATCACTTAGGGAATCCCTAGGCGGAGCAACTCGGTGCAGAGACAATCGATAAGTTATCCTATCATTTTCGAAGACACCCGGTCTTCACCACCGTCTTCAAATGCTATCCATTTCGTCGAATCACTATTCGAAATGGGTTATATGACACAAAGGTCCTCTCCCGACTAATCTGAATAGTGAGCGCTCAAATTTAAAACATGTGGGTGTATCAATCACAAGGATATATATTCAAGGTTCGGTGTGGGTTTCGGATAACTAACTGAAATCCGTCTCCCTGTCACGTCGAAGTTTAAATGCTGTTTTACGGGCAAAAGGGGTTTCACATGCATATAGGAACAAATCAAAAATCACAGGTCATCACAAAGCAATCACGGTATCACAGCAGAAATATCAATCCAATACAGAATATTCGATGATGGTCAATCATCTTTGATAAAGGTAATTGTGATTAAAGTGAATTAACCATATAATTAACTTTATTAATTTTTTTAAATCAATGTTTAATCTTACATAACTATGAATTAATTTAATCTTAATTGGCTTTATTAATTAATTATTCTTTAATTAATTATTCTTTAATTAAATTTTTTAATTCATTAATTCTTAGTTGTTAACTAATTAAGTTTAATTATTTTTATTCATTAACAATTCTTTAAATTAGTTAATTATTAATGATAAACTCATTACAAAACATTAATTGTTAATACTATTTCACCATTATAAATAAATTTGGTTTTTACATTAACACTTGAACTATTGATTTACTTTTAAACGTTTTATTAAGTTAGGTTTTAAAGCAAATTTTTTTTAAAGGAAAATATACCATTTGAAATATTTTTGAACTTCATAAATTTTAAACAATTGACTCAATATCATTTACCTAAAATTCAATTTACAATTATCACTAATTTATTCAAAAAAATAGATTTAACTTGTGTTTCAAAGATCTAGTTAAAAACCGGGTTTGCTGTTTTTATTGACCAACCCGAGGCTTGCTTCGAGTTTTACCCTGAGCCAAACATCCCCTGCTTCGAGTTTTGCCTAACTTGGAACCGAGTCGCATTTTTTCTTCGAAAATTTGTTAAGTGTTATAATCAACCCGATACAACGTCAAACAACTCGAGCATGACTTCGAGTTTCTCCCTCAATCTCTCGCGTACTGCTTCGAGTCGCCCTTCTTCTTCCCCAAACTATCAACCTGACACACAATCCAACACGTGCACGTGCACGGCCAATTTCACTGCCGTTGGTAGGAGCTGCGACCACCAACGAGTCAAGGTCCATCCCTCAAAACGTTGCAGACACCCAGAATTCAAATTTATTTCGAAAACAAGAATCGAATCACTTCGACCCAAAATCCATCAGGAACGTCACCAAAAACTGCCTCGCGTCGCCCCCCCAGTCCATCAGCGGTCACCAATTTTGGTCCGAAGCTTCTTCATCGTGTTACGCCGCGTTTGGCACCATTGCTACGCAGAACGATCACCCCTAGATGGCGCAGCACCATCATTTCTATCGTGAACAAGAATGGGTTCCTAAACCCTAGTTTGATCTCGAATCACAAATTTAAGGATTTAAAATTTATACCCGTACTTTTCTGATGACCTCGAACCTTCAATCTTGCTGCCACAACAAACTCGAGGGCTATAATTCCTTATATCACTAGATTTTGATAAAACTTCATTTTCCAGGTTATCCCAAATATCCCAGTGAAAATACAATGAAAAATTTAAATTTTAGTTTCAAAAATCATCATTTTTAGAGGGAATTCAAATCATATTACTAAAAAAGGAATATATGATATTCGATTTTCTTGCTTGTTTGGATGGTGACGGTGTTTTTACATCTTCCAGAAAGAAAACTATATAAACTTTGCTTAAATTTTTATTACTGGAATATAGTACAGTTTTTAAACAAGCTATAACTTGTATTACAATCCATTCCAGAAGAAACGAGGGAGAAAGATTTGAATTTGATCTTGATATAGTTTAATCTTGTAAACCTGGTACTTAAATGAAACTCTATTTTTACAGTTTCTGGAAAAAGAAAAACTTCAAAACTTTGCTTTGATTTAATTACTGAAACACAAAGCATATCCAAAACCAAAGTTCATCGTTCAATTTCAATAGGAATAGAGGAAAGGGTTTTTAAATTTGGCATGGTTTACACTGTAAACCAAAGTGTTACAGAAAACAGAAAAGAAACAGAAGGAAGAAATCACATTTCCAGGAAAAGAAAAAACTCAAGCATAGCAATCCATTCATAAGCCAAAGCTATTCACATTCATATTGGCATTTAAACACAAAAAAAAAATTGAATAAAGCATGGGGTTTACTCACCTATTTTGAGAAGCTCCTGGCAGTTTTTATCAAAACAAAGATATAGCCTGAAACCCCTTTTTTTTCTTCACCTACTCTAATTCTTTTTAAATTTAGATCCGCAAATTATACACACAGATCTTTGTAATCTTTTTCTTAAGTTCATCTACTTAATTCATTAATAACTGTAGTTTTTTTATTTTACTTACAGTTGAATGTATATAACAGAGAGCTTTTTATTTTCCTTTCTGCAACTAGAAAACCAAAAGTAGAATAAAGCTTTGATCTTGATTCTTCCCACAAATAATTGAATGTTATTGTTTAATTCTTGCTTCATTATAGATTATAACTTCAAATTCAAAATTAAAAAAGGTTACTTGCCTTTAAAATTCTTCCCAGAAAAAAAACTGCACTGCCCTGAAACCCCCTGCTCAAGCTAACCTGCGGTTTTGTTTTGAATTGATTGTTAAAATTTGATTTGAAAAAAATCATAATTTTTATTAACTATAAAGTTTAAAGAAAACTTACCTGAGAGATGAATGTATCGCTACAGTTTCGAAGCTTTAGAAAACACTTCATATTTTAGTTTGAATTGAAGAAGGTAGTTTTCTCTTTCTCTTTTCTTTCTAATTTTTTTTCTTTCTTGAATGTTGAAGTTAAGATTGCAAAATCCTTTTTGGTTACCGAACTTCAAAGATTTGGAGGTTTAAAAATTTGAATTGGGAAGGTGAAAAGTTTTGTGAAATTTTTTATTTATTTATTTATTAAAGTAATGATGGTTTGTGCCATTTGTAAAAAGAAATCTTAAGCTCTAGATTTTTGTTAATTATTCCACTCTATCTTCCATGTGCTATGTATGTTCAGCCGTTTTGATTTTCACAAGGCAAAAGCAAATTTTATATATTTTATTTTCTATATTATATACACTTTTATAAAAAATGTATTCCCTAATTCATTTGTATATATAAACACATGTACAATGTTAAAAGAATTTTACTAATATTTACATTACATATATTACATCTTAATAATTTTAAATGCTACTTACTTTTTAAAACATTTATTTTAAATTTCAATTTCAATTTCAATTTTAAACTTGAAATATAAACTCTCATGTCCATTTATATATATTCACACTCACCATGAAAATTTTAAATTAAATTTTAATATGTATTCAATTCTACTCACATTTGTAATATACATATACATATATATATATATATATGATTTTAAATTCAAATGACTTTCAAATCATTCATTATTTCAAAGAAAAATTATCTCAAAATAAAAGTGGAATTTTTTTCATATATTATTTTTCACTTATTTAATTTGTTTGAGATTTTTGTTCCAATTTATTTTCAAATTAAACCCCAAGAGTTTAAATATATTATTTATTTTAATTGATAATTTTGGGATGTTACAATATATAAGGGTGAATTGTTATTGGGGCAAACAAGAAAAACGGAGAAAGAAAGAAGATAAAACAGAATCTCGCAGTGGAATGACAAAATATAATAATCAAATAACAGTTCATGAAGCCATTTACAAAACACTTGATTTTACTTATACGATAAAAAATCAGAGTTACACATACCAGAGAAAAAGAAATAACAATGCAGCGGAACAATGTGATGCAGTGAAATAATAATAAATAGTAATAATACAATCTTCATCTTCGTCCTCGAGAAATAAGATCTTCAAGCCCTTAAATGATCAAACTGACCCGAGCGAATTGAAAAAACAAAACATTCGAGTCAGAACTAAAAGATCTTATGTAAGTTAAATCAACGCAAGTAAATATGAGTGTAAACAGCGTCGGAGATGTTTATGCGATTTGACATCTCATATCCACTGTCTAACGTGAGTGTAGTAATTTAAGAGACACTCGGGATTCATATCTCCTAAGGATTCGTTAAGCTATTTACTATGTAGTAATATTTCGCTATTATAGTAATGTCTATAGTAAAATAAATTTGCTTTTAAATAGCGTTAAGGCTTTACATTTTCCATCTTAACACGCAGTAGTCCCAGTAGTCCATCCAGTATCATAGTCCGTCCTTATCGGGAAGCCACCAGAGGATACTCCACAGGCTACGAGAGAATACCAAACTCGTACGAGGCGTGCTAGGGTAGGTGACATGGCACACAAGGCAATGCCAGGGTAGATATACCAATTACGCACATGGGCTGATGGTAACACGTAGCAGCTACTACCGCCCACCTCGACCCATACCCCCAAAATCAAAAATCAGAAGTGGCCATCAAATGAACCTCAAAGTCAGAATATAATATCGAATGAGGGTGTCCGATAATAGCGGCTACCTCTTTGGCCCGAGATCGCTCCTGTTTTAGCCACCTTGTGCCAACTTACGGGAGTCGGGTCCACGTATATATGTCAAAGGAACGCCGCCACATCCTACTTCATTCTAAAATCTCCACCGCGTACACAGGTGTTAAAGTGGTTTTCAGAGTTGGCAGAGAGTATGACAACTTCCGATCCCGGCCACTTTAACAACCAAACGTTATTATAACAACGCGGTCATTTCAAAATAATTATACTTTAAAACCAGAACAAAATATCCATTTCAAAACCATATAAATACGATATCCTTTCCATTTCAAAAACCAAATCAATATGACATCATTGTTATTTCAAACATATCCTTTTCTAAAATCATAACACTTCAAAAGTTATAATATTTCAAAATCAAAACTTTGAAATATAACACTTCAACTCAGAATACCTTGAAGCTCATAACTTTGAAACATAACTTCCACCACTTGAGTGGTTTAAACAATAAAATATTTTATATATAAAAAAATAGCTTCTTCAATTTCAGAAATCAATTTCAAAACAACTTGAATTTATAAATTTTAAACTTAACCAAATCCCAAATCATAAATTTCAATACAATTCAGTTTCCAAATAAACTATTTAAAATTTTATCGAGTTCAAAACAGATTTGATCCATAGAATAAACTATTTCAAATTCAGTATATTTCAAACTTCACGTATTCAACGATTTCAAAACTAAGTTTGGTAACTACGATTCAACAATTCAGTTTCCTATTATTTAGTTTTGAAATATTTTACATAACAAATCCATTATTATTTAATTAAAAATCAAATTTCAAATAACTAAATATTTCCTTCAATTTATTCATACTTGAAATATTCATTTAATTCACCTTAAACCAAATCAAATTATAAAAATCATATCCTTAAATCTCCAAACCAATAAGTTTCAAATCGATATATCTAAAACAATTCTTAATTAAATACATTTCCAAATAAATTTTAAATCCTCTTTAATTCAGAACTTATTTATAGAATAATTTCAATATCCAATATATATATATATATATCTTGTCAAATCCATAGAAATCTTTTTCAAAATATTTATATATATATATACATATATAGACCAATGGTGTCTGCATATACATCCTATGGTCAAGTGATATGGATATTTAACATTTCAATTCGCAATTTAAAATAAAAATACGCTTGTATATCATTTCAAACCGCAATCCCGAATTTATAAAAATAGATATGTAACGAACTTGCAGATTATAATGATATAAAATAAAACATCCATTCATCCATCATCAAAATAACACACCTATTACAATCATCATTCAGAACAATCAATCAATATCAATATATAACTGATAATAGATAACAGATATTTAATTGGCAGTTATATTCAATAATGGACTAAATAACGATTTAATTTAAATAAATGCAATTAACTAACATGATGATTAAAATATACAAAATAGTCATAAATAAATTCGTAATCGCAACATAAATTAAATTTAACAAACACAAGAAATTTGTGACGACCCGGCTTTCTACGCCCAGAAAACCGCTTCGTCTTGAAGAAAGAAAGGGGTGAGAAAATAGAAAAGATAGAGAAGAAAGAACAACAACATCAGAATCTCACAGCGGAACGAATAAATTATAATAATCACATAAGTATTTACATAATATACAACATCAATCAGAGTTATACAGAAGATAGATCACATACTAGACAGTTATAAACACCTGTCTAGTTATACAACTCAATATACAAGTCAACACAGAGATATCAACTCAGCGGAACTATATGTATATCTACAATGCTGAAGCCGCCTGCTCCATTGCTCCTCCAGAATTCGTCAAAGCTAACCTGAATCCCTTGACTACCCGTAAAAATTTGGGTACCCGAGAGTTTATGAAAAACAAAAATAAACTCCGGGTCAGACATGGGTCTAGTATGAGTAATAGGTTAAAGTTGCTTAATTTTGAAAATCCTTTGAAAACAAAAAGTATCACGTAAGACTCCCCACAAATAAACATGGGTAAGTTTTTACCTTACGCTAACCAAAACATTTTATAGGAAATTCAGTGATATTATAATAGGTCTAGGGTTTTCAAGTAAATAGAAAATAGCCGAAATTGTTACATGATTACATTCCAGCTACTAGCCACAAAAGTGGGTAATACAATCAAAACTGTTGGCACTTATTAGATTTTTGATTCCATACAATGGCAGGGCTACTGGGGTACCGTCCGTCACAGTACGTGGCCTAGATCAACGTACCGAGGATCACTCTCGACCCCCTGCAACACAAGGCCGGAACCATTCCTTACTGAACAGTCCCGAACAAGATAACCCCGCAGATAGCCGTCGCTACTGCCCACTAAGCCGAAAAAAAGGGACATCTAGACAGGGGAATATCCTTGTCCTGCTTGGGCATGACCCACCTAACCTTGCTGCGCCTCCCCTGTTTTAGCCATTCCCGGTTGATGAGGCTTGAGGCTACGATTACCTTTATAGAATACATTTCTTAGAATGCACTTCGCCCACCTGACGATGTGTTGAAAGCATTCAATCCATACAAGTTAGTTCCGGGTTCGAACGAAACCGAAGGCATTATCTCGTTACATTCATTTTGGAATCACCCTCAGAGTTAACGACAATAACCCTTGCACTCTGAATCTTCATCTTCACTTCAGATTCACGACCTATCGTTAATTTGGAATCGATGTGGTTTTCGGATGTTCCTAATGTGGAAAACCGATCCCGGTCTCATCGAAATCCAAAACGTGTCTTTTAAGGCCAAGTTATCTATTTAGTCTTAACAGTTCAATTCAATATCATCAATATACACACAGATAGATAATTCATAATATCACAATAGATAATCACATCATCATAAACAGATAACTCGTATTATCATCAAAACAGATAATTAAATATTATCATACTTAAACCAAGCATCCATATCACATAGATACTACTCATATCATATTTGAGATCAGAATCAATCAATGAAATGTTAGTATCATCCATCCATAAGCAATGATTTATAATTATACTATTTGTAATTAATTTAAAATGAATTAAATTAATTACTTCTATTTCTAATTAATTTAAAGTAAATTAAATTAATTACTTCATCTATAAATCCTGCTTATACAATCATAAATTAATTTTAAATCAAATTATTAATTAATCTCTAGATATTTATCTTGATTAACTTCTTCGATTAATCACCTTCTAATTACAGTAAGTAATTAGTCTTTAATTAATTCTACAAATTAATTATCCTAAATCATTTATAGTAATTAACATTTAATTACTTCATTTATTGATTAATTACAATTAATTACATTATCCTTAATTAATCACCACATTATTAATTATTTCTTAATTAAACTATTTTTAATTTCATTATTAATTACATTAATTAATGATCTCTAATTCAGATTTAAATTAAATTACTTTATTTAATTTAATTACATTAAGTGATTAATCTTTAATTAAACACAATTATTAATCACCTTGATTAATATCAACCAGTAATTAACTACCCTTAATTACTTATTAACAATTTAATTATTCCATAATTAATTATCTCCATTAATTAATTCTCTGGTTAATTACAAAAGTAATTATCCAAATTACTTCATTAACACATCATCTTTTACTAATTACATTCAGTAATTAACATTAATTACTTTCTTAAGTAATTATGCTCCATTGAATACACTAAGTGATTACACATATCAAATCATCAAATGATTTCTTAAATTAATTAAACTAAATTAATTAACTTAAATTAATCATTTAATCAAAATTAATTACAATAATTAATTAATCTCTTAATTACTTTTATCAAGTAATTTCATTTAACAATTTATAATGGATTATCTAATTAATTTTGATTAATTATCAAAATTAATCACATTAATTAATTAATTAGTAATCTTTTAGTTAATTATCATAATTACATTTCTAAATTTATTTCTTAATTAACTCCTAATTATAAATTAATCTAAATTATTAATTTATAAACTAAATACATAAGTCAATCATTAATTAACTTATTCATTAAATCATTTTAATACCTTAGTTATTCTAAGATAATTTATTTCTTTACTAATGACTTCATTAATATTTAAGTGTGTTAGAGCTTTACCTTCCAAAAGTTTAAATTCAAATTCCATTTGGAATTTAAGATTCTAAAGTATTATTTATTTAAACATTAAATATTAATCCAATTTAAACTCAATTTATAATCTTGTAAATAACATTAATTACGTACATATGAAACTTATATAAAAAAGCCTTTCAATTCAACTGTTTAAATCTTTATTTAAATTTAAATTTCCGAAGACATTCATATTTTAAAAACTGAATTAAACCTACCGATTTGAATTCAAAGTAAACTTAAATCCATAAATTTTACCTTTGATTTAAAAACTTTGATTTAAACCTCCCTTCAACAACTTGATTTAAAAACTTGATTTTTCAAATCCAAATCTATTTTAAAACCTTAAGATTTAATAATTATTCAAAACTGAATTTTAACCATAGGATTTAAATCATTGTTTAAATCATATATTTCAGGTTTTAATTTTGTCAGGTTTTAAACCTGAAACCCAATTTCAACCTTTTAACATTTAGTTCATTTCAAAATGAATTCAGAAATACAAAATTTGAATTTAAACTTCAATCTGGATTTGACTTTCATTTGAATCTAACATCACACTAGTTTTACTCTGTTTGTAACTAGCTTACAGTTTAATTTGCTTTTAATTTTAGTTTAAATTTAAAACTACAGGCAGTTTTGTGCTACCTGTAACAAATATATCCAACCCGAGACCAAAGTAAGAATGCTTCGGGTCAATTTTACCCTTGCTTCGAGTCTCATGCACAACTAACTCGAGTACGCCCCGAGGCCAAAAACCCTGCACCATCCCCTGATGCTTCAGCACTTCACTGGGCACGGTGCACGTGCACCGGGGCCCCAGTCACCTCCGGCCACCCACACGTGCTCCACCACGACGCTGACTTCCACCATACACCACCACGACCCCCAAAATCCATCGCCACGACCTCAAATCAAAAATGAGCAATAACACAGAACCTAGAAAAAAACACAACATCCCCTACCCAAACCTGTCATCACCTAATTCTGCCAACCCCGACCACCTGATGGTCAACAATTTCGGCCATGGACTCGCCTTCGACCAACCTACCACCTCTCGAGGCCTCGTGCACCTCGATGCACAGTAGAAGTCACGGCGTTCAAAAATTCAAACACCATAAAAACTAGGGTTGCAAACAACAAATCACTACCATCATCGCCACCGTGCTCAGACCAACCACCAAGCATTTTTCCCCACACCCTGGTAAGCTCCTCCACCTCCTCACCCAACCCGACCACCTCCAGTCGCATAGAACACCATAAATCACCCAAAAACCAACACTTGAACAAAGGCAAACTGCACCTAAATCACTTGACTAGAAAACATAATATTAATTTTAAAAATCATATTATGGTATGTGTATTTGATTCATAACCCTGAATTCATGAATTAAATTAATTGAGATTTAACTTAATTTAGTTTCTTCTGTAGTATTATATTTTTACAAAACTAATACCATTGTTTTATCCTCAAACAATATTTAAATTCAAGTCTCTATTTATACCAGCATCTTATGTCAAACTTATGTCTTGTCTAAGCTTGAATTAAGAACAAAAAATGAAATTTTGTTAAGGATATTTAAACCTGGAACTCAAGCAGAGGGAAACCAGAGATACTCATTCCAATACCCTTACTTAACACAGAGCAATGCAACTGAATTTCAGAGAAAAGGTTGCAACAGAACAAAAATATATTTAAACCATTAAATTTGATGTTACTACCCTTTAAAATCAAAGGTGATTACAGGATGTCAAACACACATACATGCAGTAACACATATACACAGGAATTCATTATGATTATGCACATATCAGATCATAATTAAGCAACTTATATACTGAAGTATTTTAAAAATTTAAGTTACTCACAGAGAATACAAGATGCAGTACTTCATTTTGCAAATGGCCAGAGAAAGGGGTAAATAAAGATTCATGCAAATATATTAAGCATTCAATTATTAGCATGCAACATATTAAAACTTAAGAAAATTTGAAAGGTGTTACTCACCTGAAGATAAACAGAGAACACTTTGAACTGGAAACTGTATTTGCATGCTATTAGTTTGATTCCAGAAAACATGAAACTCAGTCTTGCCTTTGTTGAGTTGAAGTTGTTTAAGTTTTGTTGATGTATAAAACTTCAGTTATAAAAAAAAAAAAAAGCTTGCTATCTTTAACAAATGAACTGAGAAGTTATGTATATATATAGAAGAAAAATATTACAGGGGAAGGTGGCATCTGAGACAAGCAACTGTTGTAGTACACTTACATGTTTTGTTTGTATCAGGCCATATCATTGTATTAGGAGGCTGAAAGAATTTGAACAATTTTGAATAGACATAAGTTTGTGCTGAGCAAAAGTAAGCATTAATTATTAATGTACTCTTGTTTCCTACTTAGCTAATTTAATCATTTCTTATATATAGAGATTTACTTAGCTTACCACTTCTCTTCTCTAACCTGCATACTATATTTGTTTTATACTTGATGTTTATTCTTGTCAGAATCCTAACCTACAAGCTAGAGACCTATTTTATATTTAGATATTTTGCTTTTTCTTACTTTGTTTATTTCTTACCTTGTATATTTTCTTCACAGGCTACATTCATATGTATACAAAGCCTGATTATGTTACACTTATACCAAATAGGCATTTGTACTTTATACATATATATACTTGCCTGCCTAGCTTGCTTTTATACCTATGTACATATACATTTTCTTTTCTTTACATTTTGTTCTTACCTTTTTTCATTTAATTTACAGGCATATTACAAACAAAGCCTGATTTGCATTATTAGTTATTTATTTTTATATGAAGTTGTTTCTGTCATTGTTATAAATTTTAACTTATATATTTATTTACTTATGGGTTACTTTTATTTTAAACTTAAACAATTAAATGCTTATGTTAAGATTTATAAAGTATTATTTTATTTTAACATTTTTGAAAGACTTTATTTTAAATTTACAAATCATAGCTTCTTTCAAAAATATACATATATTAAAATAACAACTTCCATTTATATTAAAAACCCATGTTCAAAGATATTACAATATTGATATAGTTTAAATATAACTCATTATTGAAATAAATTTTCAAAAGAAACTATCTCTTTAAAATATAAATACTTATTGATCAAGCTATATTTTAAATAAAACAAAACTTTTTATTTAAATTTAAACTCTAGGCTAAAACCATTTTAAACAAATTAAACTTTATCTTGAGTAATTGAAAATCATATGGTCATTTATTAAATAGCTTAATATTAAATTTCTAAATTATCAAAAATATTAGAATTGGAAAACATGTCTGTTTATTAAATTTAAAAACAAAACTTATCTATTTATAATATATACCAATATATACATACATACATTATAATAAAAACAATTTAAATTAGCTTTTAAAAGATAAATTATCAGTTAAATATTTATTTAAAAGAAGATTATTAAATCAATTTAAATCTTATAAATAATAATTATCAAACTAATTTAATTTTTAATGTAGATTATTAAATTGATATTGCCAAAAATTCCGGGATATCACATTCCTCCCTCCTTAAAAGAATTTCATCCCCGAAATTTAAAACAAAGGTAATTTAATAATCTAGTTAAAGATTTAAATCTTAAACACAAGCATATATCAATCATAAGTTAACAATCATAGCAACCAATTTATCCAAACAAACAAATCTAACTATCCAGACAGGATTCCGGATAGAATGTTTTTCTCGAGTTTCCCCAAGTATAAATACCGGGTTACTCGCTCTATAGAATCCAAACAAACGATACTACTCAGCTACAGAACTTCTATTCATCTAGATTTACAACTAGAGATAAATCTTACACGTACTCTCTCAGAGATACGTGAAACACAATGAATTCCAGTTATCCAAACTGACAATCCAATCCTGAAGACTAAACACTTATCCAAAATTAAATCTCTGACTTCGGAATCCAAAATCGTCCGTCTCTTATCCATAAAATCCTTCGGATGATCCTGGGCTTCCCTTATCCTTACTGATCAGCTCAACTTTTGCTGATGTCCTAGAAATAAATTGGTCCAAAAATAATCCAACAAATAATTTTTCAAGATCAACCCAAAACTCAGAACACAAACTCTATTCCAAATCAGAAGACAGAACTCACTTCTCTCATCCAGAAAAGATTAAACAGGTGCACTCCAATATAGCCTCAGATCCTGAAAAATTTCCTTTAGAACTCTCCAATCCAAACACTGCAGCATCCAATTGCTTCCAAACTAAAACAGTTGCCACCATGCTTCCACTGCGCCATTCTAACTGAATAGATGAAAACGCTGAAGTCGAACATAGATTGGACAACACATTCTAAAAATAAAGTTCACATATCCAGAAATAAAACTCAGAACTTCCTCAAAAATCCAAGCTGTTTTCCCCAAAATCAAAAATCATCCTATTACTAAGCTGAACCATCGGTATCAGGCCTGGAAATCCAGTCGACACCAAACTCAATCTTCAGATGCTGACCAAACTTTGACTTCCTGAAGACATCTAGAAAATCTTGACAACCCAAGAGAACACTCAGCTATCGCAAATCACTTTTGCGATCTATCCAGCCCAATTCCAAAAATACCGCTCTCTCTTTACCAATCAGAACAGCTTACACTTATGTGGCCAACCCATCGAAGAAATGGAACTACTCTACTGCTTCTGAAGTTACCTCAAGAAAAATGGCTAAGCCAGAAGATCTCCTCGACGGCACACAGAACACTCCGAGCTGCATTGCTGACTCAGATGCCAAAGACTTCCTATCCAAAGCTCTTCGAGAAACTCGGACCTCGAACCAAACAGAAACACCCTGCTGAACTCAGCCACAATACCAAAGCAGACACACTTCCTTAACTTGTTTCTGAAGAAACATCTTCGGAGACTTCCGTAGCCACCGTGTCTCATCACACAGCTACTACATCCTGAGGTAAGATATCCGGACTTGCTCATACCAAACCGATAGGTCCAACTCTAGCTCATCCAAACTTACACTTCAAAAATGAACTCCGAACCTTAACAGATTTTCTTCAGAGATCAATGAAATCCTCATACCACGCAAAGCTTACTCAAGACGGTATTAGGTCTACGGTCTCGACAATTATACTTCCAACCTCAAACATTCAAACTCCAACCATTGGTAGTCGTGTTACATACACCACCACCCTATCTACCTTTATAACTTATATTGGAAAACCCGAACAGGTAACCCAACAATAGGTAGAAATAAATAAATATATATATTAAAATTAAAAATACGCTCTCTCAGGAAATAAATCACTCAAGAGCCTAGGTATTCACTCAACCTAGCGCTCTGATACCAACTGTGACGACCCGGCTTTCTACGCCCAGAAAACCGCTTCGTCTTGAAGAAAGAAAGAGGTGAGAAAATAGAAAAGATAGAGAAGAAAGAACAACAACATCAGAATCTCACATCGGAACGAATAAATTATAATAATCACATAAGTATTAACATAATATACAACATCAATCAGAGTTATATAGAAGATAGATCACATACTAGACAGTTATAAACACCTGTCTAGTTATACAACTCAATATACAAGTCAACACAAAGATATCAACTCAGCGGAACTATATGTATATCTACAATGCTGAAGCCGCCTGCTCCATTGCTCCTCCAGAATTCGTCAAAGCTAACCTGAATCCCTTGACTACCCGTAAAAATTTGGGTACCCGAGAGTTTATGAAAAACAAAAATAAACTCCGGGTCAGACATGGGTCTGGTATGAGTAACAGGTTAAAGTTGCTTAATTTTGAAAATCCTTTGAAAACAAAAAGTATCACGCAAGACTCCCCACAAATAAACATGGGTAAGTTTTTACCTTACGCTAACCAAAACATTTTATAGGAAATTCAGTGATATTATAATAGGTCTATAGTTTTCAAGTAAATAGAAAATAGCCGAAATTGTTACATGATTAAATTCCAGCTACTAGCCACAAAAGTGGGTAATACAATCAAAACCGTTGGCACTTATTGGATTTTGGATTCCATACAATGGCAGGGCTACTGGGGTACCGCCCGTCACAATACGAGGCCTAAATCAACGTACTGAGGATCACTCCCGACCCCCTGCAACACAAGGCCGGAACCATTCCTTACTGAACAGTCCCGAACAAGATAACCCCGCAGATAGCCGTCGCTACTGCCCACTAAGCCGAAATAAAGGGACATCTAGACAGGGGAATATCCTTGTCCTGCTTGGGCATGACCCACCTAACCTTGCTGCACCTCCCCTGTTTTAGCCATTCCCGGTTGATGAGGCTTGAGGCTACGATTACCTTTATAGAATACATTTCTTAGAATGCACTTCGCCCACCTGACGATGTGTTGAAAGCATTCAATCCATCAAGTTCGTTCCGGGTTCGAATGAAACCAAAGGCATTATCTCGTTACACTCATTTTGGAATCACCCTCAGAGTTAACGACAATAACCCTTGCACTCTGAATCTTCCTCTTCACTTCAGATTCACGACCTATCGTTAATTTGGAATCGATGTGGTTTTCGGATATTCCTAATGTGGAAAACCGATCCCGGTCTCATCGAAATCCAAAACGTGTCTTTTAAGGCCAAGTTATCTATTTAGTCTTAACAGTTCGATTCAATATCATCAATATACACACAGATAGATAATTCATAATATCACAATAGATAATCACATCATCATAAACAGATAACTCATATTATCATCAAAACAGATAATTAAATATTATCATACTTAAACCAAGCATCCATATCACATAGATACTACTCATATCATATCTGAGATCAGAATCAATCAATGAAATGTTAATATCATCCATCCATAAGCAATGATCTGTAATTATACTATTTGTAATTAATTTAAAATGAATTAAATTAATTACTTCTATTTCTAATTAATTTAAAGTAAATTAAATTAATTACTTCATCTATAAATCCTGCTTATACAATCATAAATTAATTTTAAAATCAAATTAATTAATTAATCTCTAGATATTTATCTTGATTAACTTCTTCGATTAATCACCTTCTAATTACAGTAAGTAATTAGTCTTTAATTAATTCTATTAATTAATTATCCTAAATCATTTATAGTAATTAACATTTAATTACTTCATTTATTGATTAATTACAATTAATTACATTATCCTTAATTAATCACCACATTATTAATTATTTCTTAATTAAACTATTTTTAATTTCATTATTAATTGCATTAATTAATGATCTCTAATTCAGATTTAAATTAAATTACTTTATTTAATTTAATTACATTAAGTGACTAATCTTTAATTAAACACAATTATTAATCACCTTGATTAATATCAACCAGTAATTAACTACCCTTAATTACTTATTAACAAATTAATTATTTCATAATTAATTATCTCCATTAATTAATTCTCTGGTTAATTACAAAAGTAATTATCCAAATTACTTCATTAACACATCATCTTTTACTAATTACATTCAGTAATTAACATTAATTACTTTCTTAAGTAATTATGCTCCATTGAATACACTAAGTGATTACACATATCAAATCATCAAATGATTTCTTAAATTAATTAAACTAAATTAATTAACTTAAATTAATCATTTAATCAAAATTAATTACAATAAGTAATTAACCTCTTAATTACTTTTATCAAGTAATTTCATTTAACAATTTATAATGGATTATCTAATTAATTTTGATTAATTATCAAAATTAATCACATTAATTAATTAATTAGTAATCTTTTAGTTAATTATCATAATTACATTTCTAAATTTATTTCTTAATTAACTCCTAATTATAAATTAATCTAAATTATTAATTTATAAATTAAATACATAAGTCAATCATTAATTAACTTATTCATTAAATCATTTGAACACCTTAGTTATTCCTAAGATAATTTATTTCTTTACTAATGACTTCATTAATATTTAAGTGTGTTAGAGCTTTACCTTCCAAAAGTTTAAATTCGAATTCCATTTGGAATTTAAGATTCAAAAGTATTATTTATTTAAACATTAAATATTAATCCAATTTAAACTCAATTTAAAATCTTGTAAATAACATTACTTACGTACATACGAAACTTATATAAGAAAGCCTTTCAATTCAACTGTTTAAATCTTTATTTAAATTTAAATTTTCGAAGACATTCATATTTTAAAAACTGAATTAAACCTACCGATTTGAATTCAAAGTAAACTTAAATCCATAAATTTTACCTTTGATTTAAAAACTTTGATTTAAACATCCCTTCAACAACTTGATTTAAAAACTTGATTTTTCAAATCCAAATCTATTTTAAAACCTTAAGATTCAATAATTATTCAAAACTGAATTTTAACCGTAGGATTTAAATCATTGTTTAAATCATATATTTCAGGTTTTAATTTTGTCAGGTTTTAAACCTGAAACCCAATTTCAACCTTTTAACATTTAGTTCATTTCAAAATGAATTCAGAAATACAAAATTTGAATTTAAACTTCAATCTGGATTTGACTTTCATTGGAATCTAACATCACTCTAGTTTTACTCTGTTTGTAACTAGCGTACAGTTTAATTTGCTTTTAATTTTAGTTTAAATTGAAAACTACATGCAGTTTTGTGCTACCTGTAACAAATATATCCAACCCGAGACCAAAGTAAGAATGCTTCGGGTCAATTTTACCCTTGCTTCGAGTCTCATGCACAACTAACTCGAGTACGACCTGAGGCCAAAAACCCTGCACCATCCCCTAATGCTTCAGCACTTCACTGGGCACGGTGCACGTGCACCGTGGCCTCAATCACCTCCGGCCACCCACACGTGCTCCACCACGACGCTGACTTCCACCACACACCACCACGACCCCCAAAATCCATCGCCACGACCTCAAATCAAAAATGAGCAATAACACAGAACCTAGAAAAAAACACAACATCCCCCGCCCAAACCTGTCATCACCTAATTCTGCCAAACCCCGACCACCTGATGGTCAACAATTTCGGCCATGGACTCGCCTTCGACCAACCTACCACCTCTCGAGGCCTCGTGCAACTCGATGCACAGTAGAAGTCACGGCGTTCAAAAATTCAAACACCATAAAAACTAGGGTTGCAAACAACAAATCACTGCCACCATCGCCACCGTGCTCAGACCAACCACCAAGCATTTTTCCCCACACCCTGGTAAGCTCCTCCACCTCCTCACCCAACCCGACCACCTCCAGTCGCATAGAACACCATAAATCACCCAAAAACCAACACTTGAACAAAGGCAAACTGCACCTAAATCACTTGACTAGAAAACATAATATTAATTTTAAAAATCATATTATGGTATGTATATTTGATTCATAACCCTGAATTCGTGAATTAAATTCATTGAGATTTAACTTAATTTAGTTTCTTCTGTAGTATTATATTTTTACAGAACTAATACCATTGTTTTATCCTTAAACAATATTTAAATTCAAGTCTCTATTTATACCAGCATCTTATGTCAAACTTATGTCTTGTCTAAGCTTGAATTAAGAACAAAAAATGAAATTTTGTTGAGGATTTTTAAACCTGGAACTAAAGCAGAGGGAAACCAGAGATACTCATTCCAATACCCTTACTTAACACAGAGCAATGCAACTGAATTTCAGAGAAAAGGTTGCAACAGAACAAAAATATATTTAAACCATTAAATTTGATGTTACTACCCATTAAAATCAGAGGTGATTACGGGATGTCAAACACACATACATGCAGTAACACATATACACAGGAATTCATTATGATTATGCACACATCAGATCCTAATTAAGCAACTTATATACTGAAGTATTTTAAAAATTTAAGTTACTCACAGAGAATACAAGATGCAGTATTTCATTTTGCAAATGGCCAGAGAAAGGGGTATATAAAGATTCGTGCAAATATATTAAGCATTCAATTATTAGCATGCAACATATTAAAACTTAAGAAAATTTGAAAGGTGTTACTCACCTGAAGATAAACAGAGAACACTTTGAACTGGAAACTGTATTTGCATGCTATTAGTTTGATTCCAGAAAACACGAAACTCGGTCTTGCCTTTGTTGAGTTGAAGTTGTTTAAGTTTTGTTGATGTATAAAACTTCAGTTGTAAAAAAAAAAAAAAGCTTGCTATCTTTAACAAATGAAATGAGAAGATATGTATATATATAGAAGAAAAATATTACATGGGAAGGTGGCATCTGAGACAAGCAACTTTTGCAGGTACACTTACATGTTTTGTTTGTATCAGGCCATATCATTGTATTAGGAGGCTGAAAGAATTTGAACGATTTCGAATAGACATAAGTTTGTGCTGAGCAAAAGTAAGCATTAAATGTTAATGTACTCTTGTTTCCTACTTAGCTAATTTTAATCATTTCTTATATATAGATATTTTACTTAGCTTACCACTTCTCTTCTCTAACCTGCATACTATATTTGTTTTATACTTGATGTTTATTCTTGTCAGAATCTTAACCTACAAGCTACAGACCTATTTTATATTTAGATATTTTGCTTTTTCTTACTTTGTTTATTTCTTACCTTGTATATTTTCTTCACAGGCTACATTCATATGTATACAAAGCCTGATTATGTTACACTTATACCAAATAGGCATTTGTACTTCATAAATATATATACTTGCCTGCTAGCTTGCTTTTATACCTATGTACATATACATTTTCTTTTCTTTACATTTTGTTCTTACCTTTTTTCATTTATTTTACAGGCATATTACAAACAAAGCCTGATTTGCATTATTTATTTATTTTATTTTTATATGAAGTTGTTTCAGTCATTGTTATAAATTTTAACTTATATATTTATTTACTTATGGGTTACTTTTATTTTAAACTTAAACAATTAAATGCTTATGTTAAGATTTATAAAGTATTATTTTATTTTAACATTTTTGAAAGACTTTATTTTAAATTTACAAATCATAGCTTCTTTCAAAAATATACATATATTAAAATAACAACTTCCGTTTATATTAAAAACCCATGTTCAAAGATATTAAAATATTGATATAGTTTAAATATAACTCAATATTGAAATAAATTTTCAAAAGAAATTATCTTTTTAAAATATAAATACTTATTGATCAAGCTATATTTTAAAAAAAAACAAAACAAAACTTTTTATTTAAATTTAAACTCTAGGCTAAAACCATTTTAAACAAATTAAACTTTATTTGGAGTAATTTAAAATCATATGGTCATTTATTAAATAGCTTAATATTAAATTTCTAAATTATCAAAAATATTAGAATTGGAAAACATGTCTGTTTATTAAATTTAAAAACAAAACTTATCTATTTATAATATATACCAATATATACATATATACATTATAATAAAAACAATTTAAATTATCTTTTAAAAGATAAATTATCAGTTAAATATTTATTTAAAAGAAGATTATTAAATCAATTTAAATCTTATAAATAATTATTATCAAACTAATTTAATTTTTAATGTAGATTATTAAATTGATATTGCCAAAAATTCCGGGATATCATAAAATTTTAGAGGTTGTGAGTGGGTTAAAGCACTCTCCTTTGAATTTAAATTGAATTTAAATTCAAAATAAGCCCTAAATTCGAAAGGCCTCAGAATCCACGCAAACTAGTGTCAAAACGTCAGAAATTCAATACGATCCTAACAAAAGAAACCATGCGTAAATTGGACATCGCATGAGAAAGTTACGTAAGTTAGAACGTTTATACGAATTAAAATTCTAAAATAAATAAAATAATAATATGCCTCGAATACGTCAGCATGCCCTTCTTCCTCACGTGAAATCCTCGTTCGAACCCTAATACCGCATGTAGCCGCCATGAAACCCTACTATCGCTCGTCGTCTGGAGGTACTTTGCCACGATCAAACATTACCTCCAACACCGCTTAGCCACGCCGCACGCCATACCTCCTACCGGCCCTCTAAGATGCCACCGCCACTCCTTAGGCCGAGCACGAGATTGACCCGTTCATCCTCGATTTTTGGAAAATCGAGATGTCAAAGGCAAGATGTAACCATACCGATCGAAAGCACTCGGCCTCCTCTATGCGCCTAGACTTCCTGATCGATGAATCGTGGAAGATCCACAGTTGATTGAGCATCCATACGATGTACGGCCGGAAATATTTCATCGAATTCCGGACGCACAAAAAGCTAGATCGAAAAATAGACAGTGGATTTGACTTGCGCTCGTCGAGAGCTTCAGATCGTTAAATAATATGATGTAGTTTGAGGAGTTTGAATTTTCGATTTGATATTTGATATTGAGTTTGAGGGTTTGGAGTTTGAATCTATTTCTGCCATTAAAGGAGAGAGGAGAATAAAGAATTGTACGTACAGAAATGAGGAATAAGAAATGACTAGGGTTTATAATGATATATATATAAAGGCAGAACCAAAAAGAAACAAATGGGCTCGATCGAATTTGGGTTTCGAACTATAAATGGCCCGAAAAGCCTGTTTCGACTCAAGAACGAGACTGGGTCAACCCATATATCAAAATAGATGTATTAAAAATTTTAAAATCGATGGAACAGGTTTCAAGTCCGAATTCCATCGTATGAAGAAGTTATGCTAAAATCAGTTTATTTCAAATTGATTTCAATTTCATTGATTTTTAGGCGTTTCGAACCTGTACGATCAAATGACAAGTCCGATCGCTACGAAACTTGAAATTCGATAACAATTCACCGTTTCGGATCCGATGAAACTAGTTTCATCGAAATCCGAGTCAGTGGCCAAAATGGCTATTTTCCAGTTAATTAAATAATTTAATATTAAATTAATTAATCACCTCTTCAATTCAAATTTAATTATTTACCATTTTTATCATCCCTGATTACAATTAAACTTATAATTCATTAACCAAAATTCCCATGTCAACCAAATAAGGATTTATTGCAAAATTTATAGTGTTTACCTTCAATTTAAGTAAACTCAAATAAATTGTATTTTTGATTTCAAATAAATTAATTCAATTTGTTTTCAATATCTTTATTCAATCAACTATCGTCATATGTATAAATTTAACATTAGTATATCTCCAATTACCCTAATGTTTTTACAATCATCAACTAAATTCATATTAACGTAGTTTCTAATTACGTTTAATTGCAATGGATTTAGATCTAATTCAATAAAATAAATAAATGGGTAAAAAATTAATAACTATCACTATTGCATAATTTGAACCCATTCCTACTTTATTATCAACCAATAGTTATTATAATTACTTATCTAGCATTGATTCTATCAAATTACAATTTATTACGTATTATTTCATCAATTGATATGACTTTGAATTTATTTCCCAATTTACTAATTACAACCAATTATAACCTAATTGGTTTCAATTAATTGGGATTGCACTAAATTAATTATTTATTAACTTGCATTAACATTATTACTTTAATTTACATTCAATTACTGTTAACAATGTGTTATTTCATTAATCAATTCAATATTTACCTTTATTTTCTCATATTCAATTTATAACCAGGTATAACACTTTCACTACTTCATTTATTGGAATTTTATTCAAATTGTTAATAATTAGTTTTAATTACCATTGTTATATTTCATTTCAGTGTTCATTTTAATATTAAATTATAAAGTTTTTATTTCTTTCCAATTTAAATTACAAAATCTTGTTAAAGTAACAAATTTTATTATCGGAAATTTACGAGTTGTTACATGTAACATAGCTTAGACAAGCATTTAGAAAATTAAAATCAAAAGACGATAATTCTTCTTTTCCTTTTTTCATCATTTATAAATAGTTTCCTTTGATACGATCAATTTTTCTAAGATTATTTCTTTCAAATATTATTTGCATTTTATGCACTTTGTATGCTACATTTATGAAAAACTCTTCATGTGCTTTCATTTTTGTGCTTCAAATCGGTTTTGCATATTGCAACTACATCTTTGATGAACATTAAAAGTTTCATTACAACAATACTTAAAAGAAGGAAGTAATCTACTCATCTTGAAGTGCATCAAGATTTTCATAACAACAATACTTAGAAGAAGGTTGTAATCTACATTCCCTGTTTTTGCATTCTTTAAGATCATCAAAGTTATTTGTATTCTTTAGGAACTTGTATATTT
Source organism: Allium cepa (assembly GCA_030765085.1). Lineage (NCBI taxonomy): Eukaryota > Viridiplantae > Streptophyta > Magnoliopsida > Asparagales > Amaryllidaceae > Allium > Allium cepa. Next base: position 862,303,512 of record CM060943.1, on the reverse strand, counting down.
AAATAAGTTTTGTCTATCGCGACTAATACTTCAATGGATATTAAGAGTTTCATTGCAATAATACTTAAAAATAGGAAGTAATCTACTCATCATAAATTATATTACGATTTTCATTACAACAATACTTAAAAGATGGTTGTAATCTATGCTTCTTATTCTTTGCCTTCTTTATAACCACCAAAGTTATTTATATTTCTTCAGGAATTTGTATACTTTCATCGTTCAATATGATTTATGAAATATTTATACCTTTAGGGTATATTAAGTGTTTCACACACTTTCGCTACTTTGCGGACTACAAATCCATATTTCTATATCAGTAAAGAATCCAATGTGGCCAATCATATTTCCTCCAATTCAAGATCTTTAATATATTTATAAACATAAGCGTTTTTTATTATTTATATGATCAATGATTATTTCTTATCAGTTCTAAATATGATTTATTGATATCTCAATATTTATCCTATTTTAGGTACATAAACCACTTCTAGGTTTATTTGACAATCATGTCATAGGTCTCTTCCAAAGCACCCTTAAGCGTTTCTTCAAAAACACTCAACATCTTTATTTGGCATCTTTATTACTTACATCAACAATATTTCAAACTGACTTCTCAACCACACTTCAGATGTGATTTATATCTTTTTCGTCCTTCTGGGATTTCAACTTATATTGGAGCAAGTATACTAAGAATATTGTCGATGATTCATTCAAGTTATTTAATATTTTGCAACCAATATTAAATCTTGATAATCAAAATGAACTTTTGTCCTCCCCATCAATGTTGAGGAACATTGAATAATTATCATCTTTGGATTCTTGTTTTGATTCATTGTGATATTGGTACTAGCAAATACGTCATACATATTACATATAGGAGGACAATTCTTTTATCAAGTGATAAGATGCATTCAAGTGATATTGTTTATTTTTAGATTTTTTTGTTTCTTATTCATAACCAATTGGAACAATTGCTTATAATGTAGATCACCTGAATACATGCATTACTTCAGGTCATTCAACATTTATGTTGATTGAATTTTAAATCATCTACGGATATATATGCATAATCTATATGATAAGCTCATATTAATTTAGTCGTACAATCTTCAGGTTGTTTGTTAAATATCTACATATATGGATGTATACGTGCATCCACATATTACATATATATATTATAGATTTGCACATTCTTTATCATTTGAGTTACTGATTTTAGGACAAACTTATACAAGGATCCAGACTATTATTTGTTTTATCACTCAACGTAAATATGAATCCATAAAGACTAAATGATAGTGTCCAAAACGTCTAGTTTAAATATATATATATATATATATATATATATATATATATATATATATATATATATCAAGTTTGACTTATCAATAATAGCTTTAGGTTATTGGATATGTTACAACTTTTAGTTATAGAATATATTGTAACCTCTAGTTACCTTTGGCTATCGATAATAAGAATTTCAAGATCTAAATCTTAAAATTTGTCAGTGTCCTGGCTTTAGTATTGAAGTCAAAATTTTATCAGTAATAAATATGAAAGCCTCTGGTTTGATAATTCATAAAACTTGCAATGTTTCATATAACCCCTTGTTTACATCCATTATCAGACTTTGAACTTTATGTTCATTTTTGTTCACTTAGATGTATGAATCCATACAGATACAGAATATAATTAAGACTTTTGACGTATTTTTTATTTAATCGAATATGCTAAAGAACAACGCCCTTCAAATCAATAATTAAAATGTAACTTAATGGTTTTCTATTCCAACCATACTGAACTTTAGGTTCAAATAATTTTTGTATACAACTTCGAGTTGTTAAAGTTTATTCTTCAATTATATTTCAAATATCACTTTTGAACATTATTTACAATTATATGTCAGAGAATAATACATAGTTCGAATTATATATTGACATCTCTTTAGGAGAGTTCAAAAAATAATAATAATATCTACAATGAAAATAAGAATATCTTCTGAACACTTGATATGTTATAGAAATATGCAATTATATCTTTTTACACATAAAGATCTCTTTAAGACCGTATTTTAATTTTAGTGTAAATTATGATATGACATATAGATTCTCTTTAGGGGGATATCTAAAGATTTCTTCAAGAATTTGACGCAGCGGATATTTCAAAACAAACTTCAATTGATGAAATGTAGCAATCGGTGATTTGAAAATACTGCAATGCCCAAATCCGTTGATCCAAAGATGCCGGATTCTAGCTATCTTCGTCTCGTTGATCGCGCACGATACCGAGAAACAAAGATCTACGATTCTTCGACCTTGATCAAGCGCACTTGATTTCGTGAATCGGCTTCACAAACGAAGATTCGAGCGCACTCGAATGACGTAGGTGGAGATAGGAGATTTCACTCGACTACCAATTAGAGAAGAAAGCATAAAGCAATCAACAAGAAATTTTTATTCAATATTCAACCCCCATTACAATGACATTACGTCCCTATTTATAGGGTTTATGACTCAACACAAAGACTTAAAAAAATTACAACACAAAGGACTTAGAAAATTACAAACAGTGACTTAACGTAACTGGCTACGACTCATCAGCAGGTGTAGAGCAAATTTCGCGACATAAGGGTAGTTCGCGAGTTAAAATTAACTCGGTAACGACTCAATACCTTCAGCTACGACTCATTAGCTTTGCGACATAGAGAACTCGGCGACTCAAAGTATTGAAGGTAGGCCATTCGCGACATACAAATTAGGTCGTTCGCGATTCAATTCCTGGAGGTGTCGCGACTTATAGGATTGAAGGGAAAGGTTTATCTCGTGTCTCGGTTATATGCTTGAGGGGGAAAAGGTGAGTCGTAGGCTGCAATTGGTAAGTCGTAGGTTGTAATTGGAGATGAGTCGGTGGAAAAGTGATGGAGTTGTGAGTCGGCAGAGGGGATGGAGTTGTGAGTCGGTGGTTTGTGGTGATGTGTCGTTCGCGACTTAGGGTGGAGGGGATGAGTCGGAAGAGGGGATGAGTCGGCAAAGGAATGAGTCGTGAGTTATTGGTTTCGAACGAGGTAACTTCATCATCCTCCCCTCGTTGGATAGAATTCGTCCTCGAATTCACATTCTCGTCATCATCGATGAAATCCTCCCCACAATACGGAATTAAATGTTTGACGTTGAAAACATCAGAAGTATGAACATTTTCCGGCAACTTTAACCGATATGCATTATCATTGATCTTCTTCAGGATTTCTAATGGACCAATTTTTCGTGCTTTCAACTTATTGTAAGCTCCAACTGGAAAACGATCTTTCATCAAAACTGCATAAACGAAATCACCCTCTTTGAAGACTACACTTCTTCGTTTCTTATCCGCCATTTGTTTATACTTCTCATTTGCCTTTTCCAATCATTCCTGAACGATTCTATGGCATTCCGTCAACCCATCAACAAACTCAGCAGCTCGTTTAACTATCCTCTTTGGTTGTGGTACTACTGTCAAATCCAGTGGTCCCTTTGGTAAGCTTGAATATACAATCTGAAATGGACTGAAGCCTGTACTCCGGTTATTTACATGATTGTGAGCAAATTCAGCTTGACACAACTTCACATCCCAACTCTTCAAATTGTCTTTCACAAGACATCGTAACAAATTTTCCAACGATCTATTCACCACTTCTGTTTGCCCATCTGTTTGCGGATGAAAAGCACTACTAAAATTCAGCTTCGTTCCCACCATCTTCCACAAACTAAGCCAAAAATGACTTAAAAATCTGGTATCCCTGTCGGAAACAATAGACTCTGGCAACCCATGTAAACGATAGATTTCTTTAAAGAACAACTGAGCCACTCGAACTGCATCCGCTGTTTTCTTACAGGCTATAAAATGTGCCATCTTCGAAAACCTGTCCACCACAACAAATATAGAATCATTCCCCCTCTGAGTTCTAGGCAAACCCAAAACGAAATCCATGCTGATATCCACCCATGGCTTAGACGGTACAGGTAGCAGCATATACAACCCTGCATTCGTTGCTGTTCCCTTCGAAACCTGGCAAATATGGCACCTCTCCACAAATCTTTCAACCTCTTTTCTCATCGACGGCCAAAAGTAAGATTGAGAAATCAACTGCAATGTACGATCTCTACCCACATGGCCTTCTTCATGCAACTTCTTGATAATTTTCATTCTCAAACTGCCCTCTGGAATACATAACTGATTTCCTTTGAACAAGAATCCATTAACCAACATAAATTCATCGGCACTCCCTTCCTTGACTTTCTCAACATATTTCACAAAGTAAGGATCTTCTTCAATCATCTCTGGCAACAATTCAAATCCCGTCACTTCAACCTTCAATGTTGTTAACAAATGACTCCTCCTACTCAAAGCATCAGCCACACGATTCGTCACCCCGGATTTGTGTTTAACAACAAAGGTAAACTGCTGTAAATATGCAATCCATGATGCATGTCTCGCTGAAATTTTATCCTGCCCCTGTAAATGTTTCAAAGCTTCATGATCAGTGTAAAGAACAAATTCCTTCTGAAACAGGTAGTGTCTCCAATGCTTAACAGCTTGCACAACAGCGTAAAATTCAACGTCATATGTACTGTATCTCATCTTTGCCCATGATAACTTTTCACTGAAATATGCAATAGGTCTCCCCTGCTGACTCAACACTCCCCCAATCCCAACCTTTGATGCATCAGTGTGTAGCTCAAACAACAACTGAAAATTAGGTAAAACAAGAATTGGCGCTGTCGTCAACAGTTCTATGATTCGTTCAAAAGCAATCCCGGCTTCTTCTGTCCACGAAAACTGTTTACCCTTCATGCAATCAGTAACTGGAGCCATTACGCTACTGAAGTGTGGAATGAATCTTCGGTAGAATGACGCTAGCCCATGAAAACTTCTCACTTCCGTAATTGTCTTTGGCTGTGGCCAATTCCTGACTGCCTCAACTTTACTCTGATCAACTTGAATACCTTCTCCTGAAACAACATAACCCAGAAATAAAACACTGTGCGTCATAAACACACATTTCTTCGTAGCAGCATAAAATTGTTCCTCACGAAGAATATTCAATACTTCCCTCAAATGTTGAACATGCTCCTCCGTACTCCTGCTGTAAATCAGAATATCATCGAAATAAACCACGACGAACTTCCCAATGAATGGTCTGAAGATTTGATTCATCACCCGCATGAATGTACTAGGTGCATTTGACAAACCAAATGGCATAACCAACCATTCGTATAACCCCTCTCTCATTTTGAAGGCTGTCTTCCATTCGTCTCCAGGTCTAATCCGAATTTGATGATAACCGCTTTTCAAATCAATCTTCGAAAAGATAGTTGCCCCACTCAACTGATCCAGCAAGTCATCCAACCTTGGCATAGGAAATCTATATCTCACCGTAATCTAATTTAATGCTCTACTGTCAGTGCACATCCTCCACGTCCCGTCCTTCTTCGGTACCAACAAAGCCGGCACAGCACATGGACTCAAACTTTCCTGCACACGTCCCTGCTCAAGTAACTCTTCCACCTGTCTTCTCAACTCTTCATGTTCCTTCGGACTCATTCGATAATGTGGTCTATGCGGTAATACTGCTCCCGGAACAAGATCGATTTGATGTTGAATATCTCTCAGTGGCGGCAACTCCTTAGGCAACTCCTCTGGGAATACATCCTCAAATTCTTTCAAAACTGGTTTTACTTCTTATGGAATTTCAACCTCTTCGTTACACTCTCGTCCAATCAACAAGTACACTTCAGGTTCTTCTTCGACTTCCTTGACAAACTCCTTCAAAGTTAACAGAGTTTTCAATTCTTCAATTTCCTCCAGCTTGCTTTCTTTCTGTTGCTGCTTCTTGGGAACTAAAGTAATTTTAGTGCCTTCAAACATGAAACTATAGCTATTAGCACGACCATCATGTTGAACTGCTCTATCAAACTGCCATGGTCTGCCCAACAACAGATGACATACGTCCATGTCTACAACATCGCACCAAATTTCATCCTTGTATTTCTTCCCAATTGAAAATTTAACACAAGCTCTCCTTCCAAATTTCACCTCACCTCCTTTCCTCAACCAAGCTAACTTGTACGGTTTAGGATGCTTCTCGGTTTTCAATTCCAACTTCTTTACTGCCTCTGTAGAGATAATGTTATCGCAACTCCCAGCATCAATAACGAATTTACAAACTCTTCCAAGAATAGTGCAAGTAGACTGAAATATGTTATTCCTCAACCAATTGTCTCCCTCCTCTTGCTTTGGTGTCAAACAACTCCTCCTCATCATCAGTGAATATCCTTCGTCTCCCGATAACAAGTCTTCCTCCTCAACCGGTAAGGAATTAGAACACTCAGCCTCTTCATCCTCATCCTCAGCTTCAACTATCATAGTTCTCTTCTTCGGCTTCGGACACTCATTGCTTTTATGACCCATTTCCTGGCAATTATAACATTTGAACCCACTATTAACCTTCGCCTTCTCACCCTCCTTCACAATTGGCTTACTGACAGGTTTAGGAACATTAGAACTTCCACTGGCCCCCTTCACTTGATTGTTAGAATTAGTAAACAGACCACCTCCACGCCTTCCCTGCTTCTCCCAAGCTAACGCTTTCTGATGTGCCTCTGCTACAGATCTTGGATCAAACATATTAACCATATCCTGGATCTGCATTCTCAATCCCCCAATGAATCTAGCAGTTAACTGTTCTTCAGTCTCCATAATATCGTTCCTAGCAATGAGTTGGTAAAATTCATCAGCATAATCACTAACAGACTTTGTCCCTTGCCTCAGATTCTGCAACCTCTGGTACATAAGTGATTGATAGTTGTAAGGTAAGAAAGTAGATCTCATCAACTTCTTCATCTTATCCCACTCAACAACCTTCGACTTCTCCATCCGTTCTCGTGTAAGTTTAGTTTGCTGCCACCATGCCAATGCTCTTCCCCTCAATCTAGTAGCAACCAACTTCACTCGACGATTCTCCGGCACTTCCTTGAAATCAAAGATTTCTTCAACATTAGATAACCAGTCTAAGAACTCCTCAGCAACCATCCCACCTTTAAACTCCAGAATCTCCATCTTCATTCCCGATTCCCATCGACGATCATCATCTACATCTCGATACCGACGTCGTGTTTGTTCTCTATCTCGATGCATACTCCCTTTGTCACCAACAAATTCCTCATCAAAATCTGAAGTATATCGTTGTCGTTCACGTCCTCCAACATCTCTACCACCACTCCTACTACCAACATCCCTTCGATCCCGATCATCAACATTCCTCCTACTTCGATTATCAACACTTCTATGCTCTTGACTTTCTCTCCTCTCCCGTTCTGAATGTGATGAAACTCTACTACCCCCACGGTTTGATTCAGGTGAAATTCTTCTTCTACTTTGATTCATTTCAAGCATCATTCTCTCTAATCGACCAATTCCTTCGTTCAACTTTTCAGTAAAGCTCTCGTGGATCCGTTGCTCCATTTCATCGGCCTCTTCTCTTCCATACAAGGCATTAATATTGCGATGACGTTGAGCTCGTCTCGGTGGCATGATTGAACTTCCCAAATCTTTAAACAATAAACTTCAACAAATCAAAACTTCAACACAAAATCAAACAAGTCACGGTTCCTTAGCTTGGCTTCAAACTTCAAAACAACTTCACAAGGCTCGGCTACTTCTTAAGTATACACGGCCTTCCTTCAACAATAATAGCAAAGTGACGCTTCAACTCTTGGCTCAAACCCCTTTTCAACTTTGATCCGAAATGAAATGGATCGAAAGTTCTCCTCTTGCTGCAACTTCAATACGAACACGACGAACACAAACTTCAAACTCCAAACTTCTCGACAATTTGCAAATTCGATCTCTAAACTTCAACTTCTCGAAACCCAAATCTCCAAATGATGCAAACTCCTTGCAATCTCGCTCTGATACCAAACTGACGCAGCGGATATTTCAAAACAAACTTCAATTGATGAAATGTAGCAATCAGTGATTTGAAAATACTGCAATGCCCAAATCCATTGATCCAAAGATGCCGGATTCTAGCTATCTTCGTCTCGTTGATCGCGCACGATACCGAGAAACAAAGATCTACGATTCTTCGACCTTGATCAAGCGCACTTGATTCCGTGAATCGGCTTCACAAACGAAGATTCGAGCGCACTCGAATGACGTAGGTGGAGATAGGAGATTTCACTCGACTACCAATTAGAGAAGAAAGCACAAAGCAATCAACAAGAAATTTTTATTCAATATTCAACCCCCATTACAATGACATTACGTCCCTATTTATAGGGTTTATGACTCAACACAAAGACTTAAAAAAATTACAACACAAAGGACTTAGAAAATTACAAACAGTGACTTAACGTAACTGGCTACGACTCATCAGCAGGTATAAAGCAAATTTCGCGACATAAGGGTAGTTCGCGAGTTAAAATTAACTCGGTAACGACTCAATACCTTCGGCTACGACTCATTAGCTTTGCGACATAGGGAACTCGGCGACTCAAAGTATTGAAGGTAGGCCATTCGCGACACACAAATTAGGTCGTTCGCGATTCAATTCCTGGAGGTGTCGCGACTTATAGGATTGAGGGGAAAGGTTTATCTCGTGTCTCGGTTATATGCTTGAGAGGGAAAAGGTGAGTCGTAGGCTGTAATTGGTAAGTCGTAGGTTGTAATTGGAGATGAGTCGGTGGAAAAGTGATGGAGTTGTGAGTCGGCAGAGGGGATGGAGTTGTGAGTCGGTGGTTTGTGGTGATGTGTCGTTCGCGACTTAGGATGGAGGGGATGAGTCGGCAGAGGGGATGAGTCGGCAAAGGAATGAGTCGTGAGTTATTGGTTTCGAACGAGGTAACTTCATCAGAATTGTTATGCATATGATATTTAATTCATAGTAAGTTCTAAAAAGTAAAAGGTTAACTATCACTGTTTGCTTCTAAATTTGTCTAATGGAGCTACGGGTCCATGACTATAGAGGATTGAATTTTAGGTAAGTTATTATCACATTACTTTTTGAAGTGTTATATCATATTTGACAATATTCCATAGGCAGTTCTTTTATAGTGCTATATGAAGATATAATATCACTTCTGAGGATATTTTACAAACACCGCTTCTAGAGTGTACATATCACTTCTAAAGATACTTTATATACATTATTTTTGAAATGTCATCAATACTTAATATCTTTTTCTACATAATTGACATAATCACTACTTTCATAGTAGTATAAAATATCCCTGCTGGAGATTTTTGTCGTAACTACTTTGGAAATGTCATATCAAATTTTAAATATACTAAAATAAAATATTAGATGCATTGAATAAATGGTAAATTGAGAGGGAAAAAACCACTACTTTTGGAGTGTAATATTGGAATACACAACCTATTTTGAAGATAAATTATTATCACCGCTTTTGGAGTTTTATACAATGTTCCTTCAAGGGACAAAGAGTTTTATTCATTTATTTAGGAATTGCAATATTTTTCGTAAAAAAAATTCTACAACATCTCCTCTAGGATTTTGGATTTTGCAATATAAATATAAATAAAATCATAAAACATCTCTTTAAGAGTATGTCATATGGGTTATCTCTTTTGGAGAATATTAAAATTTACTTCTTCAATTAAATAGTTTGATAAATACACATAAAAATTATCAAAACTTGGGTTTTACCAACTTCAAACTGATTTATTAAACTGAAATAAAAAATGAAATCCACACAATAGACTTCACGCTGCTTCTAGTTGATCAATTCAATCATATCATTTATCATTGCACTTAGATTTTCATCATTAATGAGATACTTTGTTTTTCAAAGGATTTTGATAGTTGTAATAATTCAAATTGGGTGTGTTTTTCTCACACTGGTTTTCCAGACTAACTCGGGTGTTATTTATTTATAATGCTTTGGTCAGACCTGGTATTATAGTCTCAGGTTAGGATGCTATGGAGCTCAGGAGACGAGCTGAAGGAGTCTCAGACGTATCGTACGTACTTGATTATATCTGCTCTATGTGTATGTTGTATATTCACCAATTGTGAGGATAAATTATTATAACTGTTCAGATTGGTTTGTTGATTGTTGTACTCAGATAATTGTATGTATATTAACAGTTATAGTTTCTTTTTGTATAAAGATCAGTTAATATTTTTAATAATAGTTACCATTGGTGTCATATTTTTTGATGTCAGCGTGAACTACCAAAAACATCTCTAACACCAAATTTTAATATCACTTGAAAATAAGATCAACAATTAAATTTCTTTTAAAAATTCAAAACATTAGTTTACAAATGTTATTTAATCTTAATATCACATAAATAAGATCTAAAAATAAAATTCTTTTACAAATTTAAAACATCCATCAACAAATACTACAAAACTTTAATATCACTTAAAAAAAGAATTTAACAAATAAATTATTAATATATATAAAAATTCAAACTTAAAAAAAAAAATAGACGTTGCAACTTAGAAACAAAATTTAAACTAACAAAAATGATTTCAACACAAAAATATGGTTAAATATTTCTATAAATCATTTTACCTTGAATGTGCTAAAAATATATAATTTGCAGAAAATAATTCATGCACGAAGTATTTGACATCATCACGCGCGAAGCGTATTGTTCCATTGCGATTTGTGAGATCTGTGTCGTTGTTTCTGTTTCCTTCTTTCTTTCTTCTTTCTTCACCCCTAATAATCCGCCTTTTTGTTCAATTTAAGTTGACATATGTGGTTATTTGTCAGCTTAGAATGTACCGAAAAGTGGATCGTTACATGTGTGTATTCATTTGGTGCATGCATTTGTTTGCGTTGTATATTTTTGTTTGACTTGTGCATTGCTTTGTACTTTTGAGCTGCTTGTTGATGTGCACATGTGCTTCGGCTTGCCTTGTCCATTCTAATTAGTTTTCTTGCCTTTGTGCACTTCCACTTCCATTTGTTTGCAATTTCTGCACCATGTTGCATCTTGTTTATTCTTTGCGTGTACATTGTGTTGAGCCCGAAAAGCTGCATGCCAGACCTTGTTGGTTTGATAAGTGAAATTGGTTTTTTTTTTGCGTTTTTCTTTATTTTAAATTTCTCGGCCTTAAGACAGACAGTAATACACTATGCATGTCATAAACTGCATGTGCATGTTTCGACTTGATTTTAAACTTTCGTCACATAAGAACATATTATACCGGTCCTTGTATATTCTGGTTGTATTGATGCATATTCGTTAATTTTGTTGCCTACTTAAAATGTGAAAAGAGTAAAACCAATAAACTGAGGTAATATCGAGTTCAAATATATTATATTTTTGCAGCTGCAATTTGTTGGTTTTTGCTTTTTACTGCATTGTAATTTGACCGGTAACGCAGATTTCAGTCTAAACAAGAGCCGAACTGAGAAGAAAAATCGCATTTGAGTATAAATAGTATATTTAGAAAATGTTACTAGAAAATATTGTATTTGAAAAAATTTGTTGTGCGAGAGAGTAGAAATTGTTGTATATGAACAGTGTATGAAAATTATGGGAACTCGTGAAGTAATTGTGTGTATTATTAAAAATTTGTTGAAATAAAAAATTTATTTATTTATTTCATTCTGTTATATTACAATAGTAATGCAACAAACACATTTGAAAATATATGTATATATGTTTATTATCATCAAACAAAAATCATAAACAACTATATTCTATATGTTCCATTTCTTAGCACACTGCTTTGCTTGTCGACTTCGTATACCTAAACCTACGCTAATTGTTTAATTGTAAAAATGACTGTAACAATTTAATTTATATTCGTAATTACCTTAACTAATGGAAAAAGTATACCATATTTTGAGAATGATTTTCTTTTGTCTTTTTATCGTTTCGTGGTAATTTTAATTATTTTTCTAATGTTTTATTATAAATTAAAATTAGTGAGGTATGAAACATTGGATTTAATACATAATTAAATGGTAATGTAATCTATAACGTTTTAGGTTTTACTTTCACATAACATTTTTGGTTGTTAAGTAATTACAACTTCGACGATGTCATATATTTCTAACAACCATTTGAGAACTTTAAATGCATAAAATATATTGACCAATTAGTACTACACTTCCATTTTTAGGCATTTCCGCCATTCTCTTAACTGATATTTGAAATTCAACATATATACCGTTTATTATTTAATCAAATGTACCAGTAGCTAAATGTTAATTTCAAAATCTATTTACATAAATATTTACCTGTAATAATTCATAAAAAGATTAATTTTAAAATTATAGTTAAGAATACTAACTTTCATTTGTGCATAGATAACTAATAGAACTCATTTTTATAAACAAAAATAACAATTTAACTTTTTATTCAATATAAAAATAAATAAATTACGTAATAAAAATTATGTACTTTGAAAAAAGTTAATTTATAACTAATATACCTTAACCATCACGTTTAATGATAAATTGTATTCTTCAAAATTATTTATAAAATTATTTTTCTACAATACACCATACGCAATGCAAGTGTTACGTTAGTGTGTTTACGTATAAGAATTGCGTACTTGCATCAACATCACTAAGTTCACTAAGAGTACTATGAAAAAGCAATCATTGAGGAGAAAGAAAAAAAAACATAGAGGACAGCATTCCAAATTACTGCTTTTGTCTTCACCACAAGCCTTTGTAATGACTTATAAAAGTATGAAATATATCGAAATGCTGTTGCAATGTAAAAGAAGAAATGTTATCAATTGGTTGCAAATTTAATGTTCTAATAAAAAATGCCACGCATACTCCAGTATAATCGTCCAAACCAACAAACTACATTGTACACTGCAAAACCGAACAAGTCTCCATTTCTATAAGGCTAAGTTTCTTGGAAGTTAAGAGGCCTTCAAAAGAACTTCTTTTTCTTTCCCTGCAATAACAGAAACATTAAGTAAACAAAGGTAATCTCCATATCAAGAACTAATTTTCATTGGGGAAAATTAGAGAAAATGACAAACTTTAAAAATATTAACAAGAACATCAAGTTTTATTTGTAAGTTGAAGGACAAAATGCTAGTCATAGCTAGCATTATATTCAATTTTTATGTTATATAAAATGCTAGTTATAGCTAGCATTATATTCACGATGCTAGTTATAATTAATATTGTCCTTCAATCTTAAAAAAATCTATCGTCTTCAGTCTAAATGTTTCTTAAAGTTTGTCGTTGTGCCTATTTTCTGCTTCTTCGTACATACCCGCACTTCGACTTCTTGTTCATCATCAAAATATGCTAGTAGTTCATCTTGCCTCATCATTGCCTCAATTAAAGCCTACATTTGTAAAGAAGAGTACAAGCATTAATTATCACAGTCAAATCTAGTTTTGAATGTAACAGCTAAGTAGAAACATTACATTTTTTGTTGAAATAAGCTCAGCTTCTAAAGCATCTATGCGCCTAACAGAAGCAATCAGCATTTCTTCCTTCTCAGGAGGCATTTCACATGGCTTTGATTGAAGAACTTTAATCTTTTCTTCAAGCTCTTCCAACTTTTTGAGTACAGATGAAAGTATGTCGGCTTCTGCAAGTTCATCTTGTGTTCTCGAATCTACAGAGATGCGAATGTTTTGATTGATAGTTTGATTTTCACATTGAAGCCTCTTGGTCATGAAATTGGTTAGTGACTGAAATACAGCAAAGACAGCGATAAAGAAGGTCGTGAACAAAGTGAGAGGTTGTGAAAGAACCACTTTGAAGCTAAAATCTACGTCTGATGAAAGAAATACAGCAAAGAGAGCGATCAAGAAGTTCATCAGCAAAGTTGGAATTCGTGAAAGAACCGCTGTGAAACTAACATCTGCATCCCACGAAAGATTATACCCTGTTGAAGGGAAAATAATGTTATATATTTGGACCATAACACGAGAGTATATACATGCATAACAGATACACATATATGGAGACACGCTCCATTTTTCAAAGCGGTTTGGGGAGTATGTAATTATATTTAAATAGCATAGATAACAGAAAAGGACAAATTTTTCGTTTTAATCCTCTGTAAAAAAACGTATTTCAAGTTTAGGCCTCGTTTAAAATTCATTATGAAAATAGGCTTGTTTTTCACTACTCAGGTTTTCTACTTGCGCATTCGACAAAAATTTGATTTGTCGTGCACAATTTCAAACTGAGCAAATTTACAGGATACACATGTACAAAATAGGCATATTTTCGAAATAAGTTTCGACGAGACCTATGTTCATAAGTTAATTTCGAAGACCTAAAATGAAGATTTGTCCTAACGGAAAATCAGCTAATAAATTATTAAGCAGCAATTCAAAATGTGATTCAGGGCCGAAATATGATTATGGAACCTACATGACATGATTGATAAGTGAAAATATAAGTTTTCCTCTAAAAATGACAAGACAAACAGGTTGAAGGCGCTTGCCAAAAAAAATTTGTGGGTGAACCTACATGTAACAAAACAATGAACATATCTAGACAAACATATATGCATGTGAAAGCATGTATTATCAAATATATCAATTAACTTGAATAAGAAAAAATATGACTGCAAATCGCTCAAAATTATCGTTCTAATCATAATGTGATCAATGTGTAGATCTACTGAGAGTAAGATATGTATTGTGTTCTTTAGAATTCACACACCTTTGAAAGAAGAGCACTTTGGACTAGGAGGATCATTTTTCCGCTCAACATTCACAATATTATTGACCAAAGTATTGTTTTCCACCAAATCAGAAAAGCCAACTCTGGCATTTCCAACTACCTTTAAGCAAATCAGAAAAGTTCAGGCAATGGATATAAATTACGAGACTTTTGTCATTTGGCTACGTAAAAAAAATAAAATAAAAAAATAAGAAAACTTCCAGGTTCAAATTTGTTGCAAAAAACTTCCATTGCAGAAAAGGGTGCTTTATACTTTCCGCAAGCATTCCAAGTCCAACTAGCCTAAGCCAAAGTTCTTGGGATAAAATCCCAAATACATGTGGTTATTATTTATTAATAATATTCATTAACAAATATTCCTACAAGGGATTTCCATATCTTATTAAAAAGCCATTACATGGTAAATTGAACGAAATAAGTTGGCACACATTATTTGTTACTGAGGGATGATGATGCACTATTCCGTTTTCAACTATTGCCACATAGTTCTAATTATAAATTTCCAACTGCTTCTTTAGCAAAACAATTCCCAAAATTGCATATAAATATCTCCTTCTTTTTCATTGGTAATCAAACTCCCATTCAAGTCTGCTTTCTTCGACAAAAAAATAGCCCCACAAAACCAACGTATATATGAATAAATAACAAATCTCTTCAAGGACAGGGCCTAGACAAACAAATACAAATAGCATACCTCTTCACGAACGGGGTCCAAACGAAAATGTGAAGCACGGCGTTTAAATACATTATTGTCTTCAGCTTCTGAACTAGAATCACCTGTAGACGAATCACTGCCCTTCATCTGATTCATAAGTTCTGTTGGTTAAACTTTTAGAATCTGTGAAAACAACTAAATGACCATGATAGAATATACATCTCTTACTGGGAACTTAGGTTTAGAATAAGCAATTATTGTTTTATCACCATTAGACAGAGCTACTATCTGCCTTCCATATTGTGCTTCACCATTAAGAACCATCTGAACAGCCATGAAAAGTTTATGTTAAGCGCGAAATGCACAAGGCAAAAAATAATGGCGAAACAAT
Organism: Allium cepa; assembly: GCA_030765085.1. Lineage (NCBI taxonomy): Eukaryota > Viridiplantae > Streptophyta > Magnoliopsida > Asparagales > Amaryllidaceae > Allium > Allium cepa. The sequence goes on along the minus strand of CM060943.1, from coordinate 862,287,770 downwards.
GAATGAGAGTAAAGAAAAACCTTCAATATTTCAGGGTTATTCCAAGGACCCTTTCCAGACTTGAGACAGCCTCCCTGATCAGCACATGTGCATGAACCACCAAGAAACTCAGGTAACTCACTGAACGTCCAAATTAAACACAACTCAGTCAACAAAGCTAAGAGTGTATATTTGGCAATCAAAAGCAAAAGTCAAAACATAACATTAAAAGTCATTTATTTTCTTGTATCAAAATTAGCTCTTGAAAAGCAAAAAAAATAAATAAAAGATAAATAAACATAAAAATTAAAATAAAATAAACTAAAAAGAAAAGAAAAAAAACTGAAAGTTATCGAAACAATCCTAAAAATTCATAATAGTAAATACACATATAGATACAAGTGTATATGTATGTGTATGTGCACGCGTGCACGCACATCTATGTGTGCAATGCATATGTTTACCTTGAATCGATTATTTCCAACAGTTTATTATGATACTTGTTCCCAACAACCTGGAGCAAAGTTGAAAATGGTTTAGTTGTTAAAATGTGCTGCAGATTCAGCTAAAAAGAAAAATTGAACTGAATAAGTGTTGTACTTGTATTTTGGAGCTGGTTTTCGGATCAATAAACGATTTGATAGAATTCCAAAGTAATTTAAAACCTGTGCCAGCATTGATGATAAACATCCTGTGTAAAGTCTGCAAATAATTGCTTAATAACGGAACTAAACTGTAATTTAATAATAAAGTGGCTAAACAAATCTAATACCTCGGGATAATTATCCCCGTCGATTTTCTGTAACCTCAGAATTAATTCTGTTGCTGTCAGTTTAAAATTTTTCATTCCCTATCAAAATCAATCACAATGTCATCAATAGAGGTCTATTATTCACTTCAATATCATGATGAATAGAAAGTAAAGCAAAATAAAGTTACCACGCCTTGAACATCTAGAATAGTTGTACTTGAGTCAATATGCTTCTTTGCAGCAATCGAGCAAGCTGGGAATCTTATCGATATGCTTTTTTCAAATTCTTTCACATGATATCTTAAATAACGCTCGATATTTGTCACTTTCATAAGCTCTTCAGGATTGATTTTCCCTAACCTCTCAATGTAAACAGGTCTACCTTCTTTATCTACCCCATGGTAACCATGAGGATAATGTTGTTGAACTTCTTCTAGTTCATCGTATTCAAAATCCTGATGAAGAACAATGTCGTATTAAATGCAATGCATCCCAATAAGTTGTCGCATACAGTACAATTGCAGTAGAAACTTTGGCAGATGCAAGGTCTACAAAGATTTTGCGAAGTGAGAGCATCGAAAGATGCTTTTACGAAAGCTATTCATTTAGTTATATTACGTCATAATGCCGACAGCATGTAGGTGCAAGTATCTTATAAGCCAGAGCCTAGTAAGCCAAAACATTTTTGGAGTGGCATATCTCAAAACAACCCTTTGCCTTTTTTACTTGGCGCATTTGACGGTAACAAAATTCTAAATAGATGGATATGTGTATGTATGTATGTATGTATGTATGCATGTATATGTGTGTGCATGCGTGCATGCATGTATATGTGTGTGCATGCATGTGTATTTGCAATGATATTACTTTTGTACACATAACCAAAGCAAAAAAAGGATTACAGAGAAAAAGTTGAACAATTATAGATGTTTATTAAATTGGATAAAATACTAATATTTTTAATATATAAATATATATATATATATGTATATGTATATGTATATGTATATGTATATGTATACATGTAAAATTCCAAAACAACAGAGACAAAACATAGACACAATTGGTGACACAAACAATCTCCACCATTGGATTGTCCCCCTGAATTCCACCTTCCCCATGAAGACAAAAAAATCCAATGGTTATGGAGCTATATATATATGTGTGTGTGTGTGTGTTCAAGATATCGTCCGATACACCGGAATTCCGGCTACATCGTACCGCTACCGTCATTGACCGGTCCGAAATTGGGCTATAAATCCGGTTTCGGACTGGTCAAAAAAAATCAGTAGGCGCGATGAAGCAGGAACTAAAAGCAAAAGGAAGAAGAACGAACGCGAGAGAAAAACCTGAAATTTTGCCCTAGCTTCTGTGCCCGTCTGAACCAAGTCGAGAATCGAGAATGTTTGCTATAAATGAAGAATCAAATAGACCTTTTGTTTTGTGCCAACGAAAAAGAAAAAAAATCTCAAATCGAGCATCTTTGCCATAAATCGAAGAAAGGCTGCAGGCATGTGTCGATTTTTTTTTTTGGACTTTGCCCTAGCTTACTTCAGGAGAAAGTCGACAAAGATAAACAAATAAAATACATGGGTATGGAGCTGTTATGGATCTGGGCTGTTATGTGGGCTGGTTTTGTTATTTTCTTATATTGTTTTTTTAATTAAAGTTGGGCTGAAGTCACCTATTTTCTAATTATTTTTTTGGCCAAATTAATGAGGCTTTGTCTAATTTGGGATTCTTCGATCAAGTTAATTATGAATTGTATATTTAACTATGTTTACTTTAGTTATTTGGTTTATTTTATTAAAAATTAAATATATACGAAACTGTAACCGAAACCGAAACTAAAACCGAAACTTCCAAAATTTCCGAAATTGATCGAAACTAAAAAAAATTCAAATGACCGAAACCGAGTTCTCAAACCTTGAGATATATATATATATATATATATATATATATATATATATATATTTCCAAAACAACGGTAGAAACTAGAAACATGCCCACATGGCTATAAATTTCATCCCAACACTTGAAAAAAAAACAATTTTAAAAAACAGTTCCCCATTTCTTTTCCAATATTATGACTTTGTTAGGGAGAGTGCTTCTCTGTTTCCATTCATATTTTAGCTTTTGCACCTGTTTTTCATTGGACGTCGAGGTATGTGTAATCTTAACTGATTTATGCCTTAAAATTTTTATAAAAAAAATCATCTTATTTTAGTTTAAGCAGTTTCATCACAGGTTGTTATAGCATTATAGTATCCTACAACTCCTGAAATACATATGAATGTTACTCATTTTCAATGTGCAAATATCATCTAAGGTGTATGATTCCACACATCAAAGCACACTTGATAACAAACAAGTTTGCATGTGGAATTGCTTTACATTGTTCGCTTATAGCAAGCTTATTCACAAGTTTACTCCACTTGGAAGTGTCTAAGATAATACACATTCATAGTAAACATAAAAAGCATTATACATATTAGCTATAACTATTTCGAAACCATATATTGTTATATAAGAGCCTTACATTTTATTTTATTTTTCATTATTAAGTGCTGGAAAATTGTACTGTAATATTTTGCCTCTTTTCTATGGAAAAATGGTCATAAAACATGATTATGGAACATGATTCCATGACCTACAGTTTATCATATGGAGATCTTACCACTACCAACAGTGCTCTTTGTTATGTGAAGATTTGCATATATGAATGAAATTTGTAATATAAATATAAATGAGTAACAAATGTATAAGAAATGCATATTTCACGGCACCAATACGTCAGCTTATCTGCATGACATATGATTTAGTCTGTTTGCATTGGGAAGTACTCCAACGATGCAAAGGTAACAAATTGGTAAATGTGTGGGAGAATCAACATGATTCACTCATGTATCTCGTAGTCATAGAATAACAAGCAAGATTTAGTCAGAATTTCATGTATCGAAAACAAAACAAAACAAAAAAACAGAAATGCTAATCTTACCTCAAGGATAGTGTCAGCACCAAATTCATTCCTCCACTGAAGCATTTCTGCCCACAAGTGTTTTGCTTTCTCGATATCGAACTTCCTTGCTTTCAAAAATCTATGTTTTAAACATAACAAGACACCAGATATGAAAAATTAGAAAACTAAAAACATTGAAACAATAAGAGTCTGTTTGGTTTCATTTTGAGTTTTATGTTTTGCATTTTCGAAATTCATTACAAAATATGAGAAGCGCGGAGGAAAATATTTACAATTTTAAGTCACTATGTAGGTGATGGAGGGACGACGGAGGGGATGGAGGAATGGCGAAGGTGATGGAGGCGGTGGAGGGATGGAACGTTTTCCGTCGTTTTGTTATTTCTCAAAACACGGAAAACAAATAATTTTTTTTTTTTCATTTTGTATGTTAACTTTGTTTTTCAAATTTATTGTTTACAAAAAATACATGAGTTGTGCGCTTTTTTGTTTGGATGAAAATCCAAAAATTTAAAATGGCAAACCAAACGGGATCTACGTTGTTTAATTTTAAGAAAACATTTGAAATGCTACGGTACCATTTAGAACACTTTCTTAATTTCACATTTCCTAACATACAAACCCTAATATATATTTTACCACCAGCAACTTTCGAAACAATTAAGCACTTGAAATCTATGAAACCACTTGAAATGCAATAATAACATTCTGAATACTTTCTCGGTATTAAATTAAAATACTGCTTTTTCTTCCCCTCCTTACAACATTAACGTATCAAATCAAGATACTTAAAAAAAGATTCTTCAAAATACTGTGAAAGTGCTTCATCAGTATTCAAATCCACAGGAACCATTTGGTGCTCTTTAAAATAAAGTACTTATAAAGAAGAGAGAAAAGGCATCTTAAACTGGTTGTTGTAAGATATAGGGCAAAAAAGTAATCCGTCTACAAAAGAAACAATGAATACTTCAGTGCAACAAAATGCATACACCCTCAAATATAAAGCAAACGAGATGGGAAATGTTGACTACATGATGTAACAGGTGTATACCAGCTTTATCAGCTTAGACTAATGAGCAATGCGAATATGCTAGAAACATACATACGTATATATAATGTATATATAATATAATGATCTTGATTTTTGTGCCACAACAAAAGTGGCTGACACATAGGTCATGAATTCAATTTCCATTAAAAGTGTTCTTTTGCCTACAGTTATATATTTCTTTTGGTCATTTGAGAAGATAATAAATAGTTCATTTTTCTCAAATATATGAACTGGTATGTCTCTCTATCTGCATAAGTCTCTAATATATAATGCTTTTAAGTTTGACATCGTAATAAGAATAAGCGTAGTAATATTTTGATATAGCACATGTAACGTCTAAAATGACTCCACTGATACTGAAAATAAAATCATTGAAATGGGGAAAAAAAATTCACTTCGTTCAGATGGTATGAGTTCTCCATTTAATAATTAAATAACCACATAATACTATCGTTATATCAGAAAATTATAAATTTGTATCAAAACGATAAACTAAAAATGTTGTGCACCTCAAATATTTTTAACTGTTTACGAGTTATTGTAAATTATGATTTTCGTATGTGTCAAAGTAATTTTATTTTTACTGAAGATCTTCAAAGTAATATTTTGCGTCCCTGAAAACTTGAGCAATTCTAATTTATTTTTTAAGTTTTTGTTTCCCTAAATCACCCTCAAAATAGAACATTTTGCTCAGCCCATTTTTCTTTTAGTTTTTCATTGGTTGGTTAAAAAAAAAATAGAATTACCATATAATCCTAAAATAGGTAGTTTTAATCAAACCTAAATCAATGATATCTATCGCAAAATACATTTCAAAATTATTATATGCATGATGATTTTGTCAATGAAAGCAATGGTTGATTCTTTGACAAATGCTGTAAGCGCTATTATATCTAAATTAATTAATGTCAAATAAAGGTTTTGCCTTTTTGATTTTTTAAGCTACTTTGTTAACTATTTTTTCTCAACAACAATTAGAAACAATGTAGCAGTCAAAATGAGAATAAAGATGTTCAAATTAATCAAAGAGTGGATTAGTTGATGAAATTTTTGTAACCATAACTTCAATATAAATAGAGTTAGTTTGTAAAAATTTAAAACTAAAACACTAATCTGCAGAAAGGGGGGGGTGTGTGTGTGTGTGTGTGTGTGTGTGTGTTAAACAGAGCATTAAATGATAGTTGTTCAAATAAGCTTGTAACGGGTGGGTGTGTGAATCAGAATTTAAAATTCAAATACACATACACATACTTATTTTACAAAATAAAAAATAACTATTTTGAGGTCTACTGAAGATACTTCCATTATTTGGTAAGGAGTAAAAATTTAAAGGGATCTTGTTATACTGAAATTTTGTTTACAGAACACACTAAATGCATAACATAACACAAAAGAAATGTCACCAATAACAATGACACCTTCTAATGTCACAAAATAAAATAAAAATAAAAAAATGTTGTGTAGTATTCAATAACATAACAGTTTAGACTGCTGAAATACTCAAGGCTTCTCTCGGATTTCAGTCAAGGTTTCGTTCAGAGTTTTCACATATAATATCTTGTACCGAAGGAGAACTCAAACAGTATGAGTGTACATAAAGTGTACATCTCAAAGTGACACTCGGATAGTAAAGCATATATCAGGACTATCTCAGAGTAACTTATGATTTAAAATTAATGTTTTTTAAAGAACTTCCAATTATTGTTGTCAAAGTAAAATAAAAATAAGAATTGCAACAATTTGCATGGAAAGGCGGCTGTCACATTAGAGAAAGAATATCAAATTTCTAGTTTGGAGGTGAGTATTAGATAGATTAATTTGGTAGCAAGTGATGAATTCTTCTCATCTAAACATTGATTAGAAAACATAGTCATTTGATGTGACTTATCTGTATAAAAAAATAAAATAGAATTAGAGAAGTAATTAAATAATAATAATTGGTGGAATAATTTCGTTTTAAACTAGTATAAAAGGTTAGGTAAAAAAACAAACTGAACAAGATCTCGAATTAACTTCTTAATACAGAATTTGGTCGAGAATTTAGTATTTTGGATGAAATGAATATTCAATGAGATAAGACTGCTTTGTCTCATCCAAGTGCAAAAATGAGGATTTGTATGAGATCTCAGATGGGATGAACGAGATTTAAATGTCTGGAAATATTTGGTATCTATTAAAATAACAGTTTATGGGGATATCGTTTTTATGATAAATTGCATTTTCAGTTTGCAGTTTTTTATAACATGACATTTTACAACCCCAACATATATGCGAATCAGAATGAAATAGGGAAAATTTAAAAGTGGAAAACCGATACATGAGAAATACAACTTTCTAATTCAATCTTTTCCACCAAGTCCTATCAATGTATTGATAATTTCTCACCAATCAATTCAAATATCATTATTTTTCATTACAATTAATGTTTTCAATGCCATCACATGAATTCTTTTTACCTACTGAATTTAAGAAATATAATCTGGTTAAAGATCATATTAAGATTTATGAAAAAATATATAAAGTTGATTTGATTTTGATATAAGCTAAAAAAGAAGAATTTGGTAATTAGGGAAATTAAATTATTCGCTAAGATAATCGATTTTTTTTCTAACTCCATTAATAAGTAATTTTTTAAATGAAAGTTGGACTTCCCTTCACAAATAACGGTCTCTTTTATGGAGTCATCAAATTTCATGGTAAATTGATTTCGGATCAATTTTTTAATATTTTTCAATCCAATGATTATAACATGTGCCAAAGTACTAGCATTAATAATTATACTTCAGTTGTATACATGACCACATTCAATAAGTATTTGGTGAAAGGTAGATGAATGAAACTCTTGGATCCTCATTTAAGGCGTGTGCATGAAGTACAATTCGAAGGGCGAGATATCTTCAAAAGTTCATAACACCATACTAATTACAAACATGGATCTTCTCTACTTACATAAAGAAATTGGTGGTGAATTTACAAATTATGTAACCAAGTGCCGAAAAAGTATAAAGCTTCTAGAATTTCACCGGCAAGGTAATGTCCTCACCTCATTACAAAGGGAAGATAGTGTAATCAATCGATGGGAAACGAGCCAACTAACCTCAACATCATATGATAATCATCATACTTTGATGGTAGTAACTCATCCAATATTAGGGCTTGGCGAAATGCATCAACGGCATATACATCTTCAATAAGCCTAACGTCCTCAATTGAGATTGATGTTACTCGATTGCTATTCTTCCTCTTTTTCTTCTTTTTCTTCAAAGAATGCTTGAATTTCGTTGAAGCATTTATTGCCTTTTTCTTTAAGGATCCCATCCTTGTCCTCCGTTCGTCGTCAGTGACTTCAAAGTCCGACTTATGTTCCTTACAACGGCCAAAGGAACCCTCAAAGCCTGATCAAATAAATTGTATCATCAATATATTCAAAAAATGCTAGAATACGACATAATCATCAACCCACGACAATGCAGGATATATTAAAAGAAAAAATTAACCTTTCAGACTTCCCTGTTTAGTATAGATATAGAATATACAAAGAAAATGGAAAAGCACGTGTACATAATAATTTAATTTATTTTCTTTATTTATTATTTTTTTGTAAAAAAAAAAAAAAAAAAAAAAAATCTTCCCAAGATGTAGATGAGGCATGATGATACAACGCAGCTAAAATTTCAACGCATTCATTGGTAGCTGATACTTTCAAAATTAGCTCAAAAGGTTAGCTGCTTTAATACACACTCACGAATAGACTTACTAAGGCTGCTTAAAGAAAAAATAAATGCTACCAGATGGGCGAGTGAATTGAAATGTCGTGTATATAGCACTCAAAGCCTTTTACAATGGATATCAAATATCATACCATTTTTCAGTTAATAACATCTTGAATAGGAATCCTTCGTCTAGTGCAACAGTTAGACCAATATGTAACACAAGAATAAATTGATACAGTTTAATCTTAACCTAAATCGCAATTCACAATACTAAAATTAACATCAAATCTCACAACAACAAAAAAAGCAATACGAAAAACTTACAAGGGCGAGCGAATAGATCAAGCGGTCCAGACATGATATTTCGGTTAAATGCCGATCGAAACGATCGAAACAGTATACAAAAAAGCTAATTGTCAGAAAAGGTCCAGACAAGAAGATTCGGATCCGAGCCTTGGATAGGTCGCCAAAACAACAAACGAACAAAGAATCAAAAGCACAGGCAATTCTGTACAGTGCAAAACTAACGCCTGAATTCGTGCAATTGATTTTGCCAACTTTTTTGAATTATTAGAGCTGTACACAATTTTACTTTGGCTAGTTTTGAAAGGAAAATGGCAGGAAAGTAGGTAATAAGCGTAAAGAATGACGAATAGGGGCTTTTTTTCACGGCTTGAGGGGCTTCTTTATATTCAACGGTTAACTAAAAAGAAACGCTTGCATTATTATTTGTGCTTTGCAGTGCATATATGGTGCCAATTATATCTTTTATTAATTAATTTTATAATTAATAGTTGTAATGGTTTTTGCGTCATGCCTTTTTGTTAGTTCACATTGACAATAAAAAGGGACATCAAGTGCCTTACAGCTATTAATAAAAGATAAAGATACATAAATCTTAATAGTACTTGAAAATAAAAATCATTTTTTTGACTGATTTAAACATTTACAATTTATAAGCAAAATAATTCATACATAAAGCGCTTGTATAATATAATATAAAGTGATAAATATTCTTAAAATAAACATTGTGTAGTCTAACTTTCTAAATAATTGAATAATTTTTTTCCTTCACTTCAAGTATTTATGCAAACGTAACGACTGAATCAGTATATTAATTAGAATAATTCAGAATGAAATGGCATACTAACATGATATAAAATACTTGTGGATGCATCTAAAAATTATTTTTGATGGCATTTGTTGAAGACAACATTATGGTCAAAAGTTAAAACAAATGCCATTAACGAAGTGAACTACGGTTTATTTTTATTAAAAGCAAAAAAATGATGTTTATGGCATAAAGCAAAACAAAATATTTCATAACATATAAGTGCATACGCATAGAAGCAACAAATATTGAAATAAAAGTAGGACCAATATGTAGTAAAACAATGATTTTAGAAATTAAGAAGTCGCCAAAATTTTCATTTCATTATAAACTAAAGTTTGTTAAATATAATTATTTAGAAATGTGTTTTGTTCAATTTTTGTTCTTTTGATAAATTTTTTAAAGAACAGAAAAGATTTGGTTAAGTACAAATAGAGAGTTTCTAATTTTTACTCCTATGTGTTACGTACTGTTTATACAACAAAGAAGCATTTGTTAAAATCACAGAAGAACTCATGCTACATGTTCCCCTGTAGAATTCAAACTTAAAATGCATTTGAAATGTTGTTGACAAAACATATCAATTGATTACAATTTAGTTCTCCGATTGATTAGCATTAAATAGAATTATTGTCTGATTTTTTCTCTCGTTATATTGAATTGTATTTTGAGCATTAAAGTTTAATTAGTTTTGTAATTAATTGTTTCCATCAGAATTATTTCTTTAACTAATTGATAGGAATTAATTCATTTTGTCATTGTGATATTATTGGTTGAGAGAGATGAACTTACATTACATGTGCCTCTATGGAGTTAGAACTTACCATGTATTTGAAATGTTGGTGATAGAGGGAATTAGTTGATTACCAATTACTAACAAATTCTCTAAATTATTTACATTAAAGAGAATTGATGTATAGTTTGTTTTTACATTAAATTCAGCTTTAATTAGAGAACAATTATATAGCTAAGTTTCTAATTAACTGTAATCAATTATCTTAATAGATAGTAACGATCAATTCCTTTTAATTAGTTTGCTCTATTAATTTTATGGTAATAATATCATTTGGTATGATATTACTTATTTAGTTTACTTAATTTTTAACGTTACAAATAATTATATGTTAATCTATGATTATCTATAAACATCTTCGATCTATAAAAAAATTAAATAAAGAATAATAATAAAACAAATTTTGTAAAAAGTCATAGGTAATTATCTTGTTGTTTTGTAAATCCCTATTTTTTTGTTGTAATCATGGATTCAAATGAAAAATTCGTCATATAAACTAAAACAACACCAATGAAACTAAATCATAATAAAGTTAGAGATATGCCCTAAGGACAATTATGTAGTTTCTTACATATATCTAACTCGATAACCAAGCTTGTTTGAAATAAAAGGTATTCTTTTTGTATTATATACTTGATGTAATATGTTATTATTTTTCTAAATTGGGTACATAAATGGTGGTACATATTAGTACTACAGACCATAGATAGTATACAACATATTACGTGTCAATATATATTCGAACCACGCTATACAAGTTTTGGACCTATGATCTCTTGCACCAAAGTCGAAGCGTCTAACTACAAGGATAGTGGTGTTGGTCTATAATATGTTATATAACTAATTAATTAAATTAAAAGTGTTTTGGCAGAAATCCATAAATGGTATGTTTTGTAATAGTAGTTACAATGCATTGTAGCCTTGAGTAATTTATCATAATAAAATATACATTGTAGCCTTGAGTAATTTATCATAATAAAATATACATACCGTTTTGAATATTTCTATTCAAGATATATCAATACGAGATATAGATACATCCTTTTAAACTAGAGTATGCTACACTCTCTAAATGTTGGACATTGTATTACTCATGGTGGAACCACCTAGGGTTTTGGTCGCGTAAACTAAGAAATTTTATATTTTATATAGTCAATAAATGAAATTTTATAGATAAATAAACTTATTTTAATCAATTAATAATAATGGTAAAGTCGTTTTTAAAATTTGGTTATCAAATTAAATAGTTCGTAGAAAAATAAAAAAATTGATCGAAGAATGTTTTTCGGAATTTCGACACCGGAAAGTTGTTGGAAGCGTTGTTCGTCTTTGTGCACTATATTATACATATATAAAAGTTAATTAACTAAACAATAATATACTTAAGAATATTATCTTATAATTAATTTTAATTTAATAAGCGATGTAACAACACATCATAAGTTTAAATATTTACGTATAAAGAGATTGGTGTGACTAAACATAATAATAGTTATTATATATAATGTATATGTATATTTATAAAGAGACTGATGTGACAACACATAATAATTATATATGTATGTATGTTTATATTTATAAAGGGAGTTATGTGAAAACACAAAATAATTATATACAAATATATATTTATAAAAGGAGTGACGTGACTGGACAAGATTATTATAAATTATTATATATATACACACATATATATAAGTTGATGTGATGTGAGTTTTTTTGCTTATAAACACCCATAGGTTTTCTCATTTTTCTCGTTTTCTTTTCACTTTGAAACCTTCCTAAAGCCTTTTCTCTTCCTTCTCAAAGTCCTTGAAACCTATTAATGGCTTCCAAGTTGTACCAAAGTTTTTAAAATCAAAAATCTTGAATTGTTTTAAATGTTCCAAGATGGTTTTAAACTCCTTCATTTTTACCCCACTTTATTCAGCCATAACTTCCACTAAACTTCACCAAATCAAGATTTTCTTATTTTTCAAATCGTATATAATTTCGGTGGCTACAATTTTGTTTTTTTTCTAATTTCAAGCTTAGATGCTCCAAAATTTCATTTTTGGCAAGAGTGTTTTTGAACCTAGATTTTGATATCCGAAAATACCCCTCACTGTTTTGGCATAACTTCCTCAAAATTTAACATTTTTGAGTAATTATTTTTTTAAATGACAGAGGAAAGAATAATCTAAAACTTTCCTTTTGATAACCTTTTAAAATCTGAGAGTAAGGGGTCCAAAAATCCATAGGAAAGTAACCTATTTTCGAGCTCAGTTTCTAGTTTCAAGTGGATATTTGTCGAGCTTTAAAGTAAGTAAATTCCTAATTTACGTGGAAAGAACTTTATCTTATATGTTATATTGATTTTAAAGCTATATGTATGTCACATATGATTGGATCTTGATATGTTTGAAATATGTTAATCAGTGCTAATGTATGGGTTAGTGTGACGCCCCACCTCTATACCCACGCTAGCCAAGAACATTACTGTGAATGCTGTCAACTAGCACGGAGAATAAGGCTGTTGAGGAGCGACCATCTGTATAATTGCTTTGTGCGTGTACCGATATACCGGATAAAAATATAACTTTTCATCTCAAGAGGAAATCTGACATACCGACACAAACTCAAAGCTACTACACAGTGGCTATAATATCTTCGGAAACAAATATAGAAATAAAAATAACATAAATCAGTCACAGACAATTCATATCACAAAGGCGGAAATAGATATGAATACTACACATAAAAGTGTATATCAGAGTAGTGGTCAAAAAGATCCACAATAATACAAAAGAATAGCAACATGTGCTATACAAAGGAATACAACTATGAGTCTATATCTCAAGTGTATACAACAAAATAAACTACTAATCTAAGTAGTTTACCAAAAGTCGGGATGATAGTCCGATAAGGAGTCAAGCAGAAGCACCTGTAAAATCTCAGTCTGACCCGAGTATTATTTAAGAAGAAATAATAAACGGATCAGTCTAGCTATAAATATCAGATGAAGCGATATATAATAAGAGATATGACATAAACATGTAATAATCACAATGCCAAGCTGTGATAAATAAGTAATTGAAAAACCAATAAGAGATTAATCAATATCACAATAATCTACTCAAGATAAAAAAGGAATGTCATACTCCTAATTTCATTCACCAAGCCACAATAAATGGCATATATATCAATGCCCATCGTAAAAGTTGGTGAAACATAAATTTCAGAAATCAACACACGAAATCCAGAAATCACAATAAAAAGGAACAACGACGTCGTACAGCGGGACATCCGATGAACCAAATCACAATAAAAAGGATGGCCAGTCCCCAAAAAAACTGGACATCGACACACCTAAAAAGACATGACCCATGAACAATCGAACATCGACGCACCTAGAAAGATACGCCCCATGCTCTAGCATCGACGCACCTAGAAAGATACGCCCCATGCACAAATAAATAAACATCGATGCACCTAGAAAGATGCACCCCATGCTCTAGCATCGACGCACCTAGAAAGATACGCCCCATGCACAAATAAATAAACATCGATGCACCTAGAAAGATACACCCCATGCTCTAGCATCGACGCACCTAGAAAGATACGCCCCATGCACAAATAAATAAACATCGATGCACCTAGAAAGATACACCCCATGTAATGTCTAACATCGATGCACCTAGAACGATACACCCCATGCTAAGTCGAACATCGACACACCTAGAAAGATACGCCCCATGCATAGACGAACATCGACGCACCTAAAAAGATACGCCCCATGTCCCGACTTATTGAGCTGATTGCTCCACGAAGTAAACAAACAATGACGCACCTAGAAAGGTACACCCCATGCATAATAAAACATTGACGCACCTAGAAAGGTACGACCCATGTATAAAATGAGACGAAACTCAATAAAATGAGGAACAGTCCTCCACATAGACAAAGAGACATCGCACATTGCTAGTCTAAACCACAAAGATGATCGTCATGATCAAAGAGAAGTGTCAATTACAATAAGCTAGTAAATATATGAGCTTAGCTTCATGTCCCATAACCACTAGTTTAACTTAAATATTTACGAACAAATTGTAAGTTTCCACTAGAAAATTGCCACAAGAGATTCAATCGAACAAGTCCAAGAATTAACCGACGAAGTAAACGCAAGCGTTTCATACCAGTTGTTTTACTAAGCCGTTTAATTAGATTTCTCATACGAGTGAGGTAAAGGTTTGTATATACTAATAGATTGGAAAACGGTTTAAGAAAACGAATTTGGTATTAAAATAGAGTTGAAATCATTTGAAGAAAGAGTTTTGATATTTACTACTAGTATAGAAAACCTTTATATTTTTAAAGTGACAAAGTACAAGGGGATTTGTAGAAACAATCAATCACAAAGATCACATTCGAAGATGTGAATAAAAATCCAATGAAATTGATAAAGGATCCATCGAAGTGGATATATATCTAAAATCTCCAAAGAAAATAAGTCATCTAAGATGATAATAAATGATGACAATAAATAGGATCATCACGAATCGATTTAAATTGGAAATTCAATCCAAAAAGGCAAATTGGACTCAAACAGCAGGTTCAGTCGACTGAGCAGAGTTTTCAGTCGACTGACCCTGTGCCTGGAAATTTTCCAAGTTCAGGAAACTTTCTGTTTTCAGTTTCAGTCGACTGTACAGAGTTTTTCAGTCGACTGAATCATGCTTGGAAACTTTCGGGTTTCAGGTTCAGTCGACTGAACAGAGTTTTCGGTCGACTGAATCATGCCTGGGCTGTTTTTCAGCCTATTCAAATGAAGAGCAAATTCTTCCAAAATGCAACCGGACGAACATTGGCTCTAAAGGTTTATGCCAATCGGCAACCCGGCCCTATATGCTCCTCGGTGCATCACTAAAAGCATGATCAAACATCCATAAAAGGATTTTCACACAAATTTGACTTAAAAACCCAAAAATTGGAATATTCACAAAACCAATCCAAATCAAGAGCAAATGCACATGAAGAAGTGTTAGGAATTCATACCCAACAACCAAAGATAATTATAGTCATAGATGTGAGATAAAAATCTCACCTTTGAACTAAATTTATGAAGATGAAGCTTGAAAGCAATGGCAAGAACAAGCACTCTTCAATCTCAACACTAGAAGCTTGAATCTAAGCTTAAAAGAGAAACATTCCCTAAATTAGGTTTAGGAAATTTCTGAAATTGAATGGAGAAAGAGTTGGAGAAGGTGAAGGAGATGCTTACCAAGGGGTTCTCTTTGATTTTGAAGCAAGAACTTGAGTTAGCAAGAGGAACTAGGGCTTGGAGTTTCTAATTCCCTTTCCTCTCCACCATTTTCAGTTGGAGCTTGAGTTTGAGGAGTTGGAATGAAGTAATGAAGAGGAGAGGGGGATTGGGACCGAGTTAGTAAGTGGTAATTGGCTCAGCCCAAACCAAAGCCCTAAGTGAAAAAGTGGTAAAAATCAACTTTCTCCAAACATAACGAAGCTTATACTCAAAAAGGTCGCAAACGACATTTTGAACTCAATGGAGGTGGTCTCGAGTCCGAATTCGACCGTATGCAAAAAGTAATTTTCGGACTAAAATCCGACTAACGATAAAATATTTAAATAAAATATTTAAATATAAAATCGATAAATATGCGGGTTGTTACAATTAGCATTAGCACTCAAATGGATATGTTTAGATAATGATCGGTATAGGCTGGGATTTGGTTATGTTATTGAATCAAGTTGTTGTGTATATAACTTTGGATATGTGATTGTGTGAATATAGAAGGTAGTATCTTGAAAGTGAAGGGGACTTTAGATCCAGTTGCAAATCAAATGGTTTACTTGTTGCTTTAATAAAGATTTGATTTGTTTTTCTTAAAAAAAAATTCAAACTTTACTGAACTTTTAAAATTTCTTCCTTTAGTAATAAAAGTGAAAAGTTTGAGTTTTGGGATAATAACTTAGAAATGAATCCTAGGTTATTGCACCCACGGCGATAGTCGATATGAATGCAGTTTGGATTTTTCAAATTTTCAAGTTCTAAGTTTTCTTCTAAAAATGTTTTTGAAATCCTTTTCAAAATAAGTTAGTGATACTTAAGTTATCTTTAACTTAATTAAGAAGTTTTATTAATTAAAATTAATTGGTTAACTAAGAATAGTTATTTATTTATTAATTAAGTAGTTAGGTTAAATAATTAGTATTAATTATTATTATTAATATTAATTAGGTAAGTTTATCATTTATTAATTAAGAAGTTTTAGTTAATACTTACTTAGGTTAAAAATGGTAACTAATTTTATTTAATTATTTTATTTATTATTTAATTATAGTTTAAATTATTTAATTACTTGTTATTTAATTAAAGGTTAACTATAAACTAAATCATTAATTAATTAAGGATTAATTTTAAGTAAATGTTTATTTAGTTAAAGTTTAGTTATTAATTAACTATTAAATAATTAAGGTTTGATTTATTATTAAAGTTTTAATTAAAAATTATATTGCTATTGTTATTTTATTAAATAATTAAGATTAGTTCATATTTAATTATTAATGAAGGTAAATTAATTATTTAATAGTTAGTAAATTATTAATTTGGGTTTAATTAATAGTTAATCAGGGTTTAATTAATTATTTAAAGGTTTAATTATTTATTAATTATTAATTAAGTTAAATTAAATTAATTTTTAGTTAAGTTTAATTATGATTTAATTAAAAATTTAACTTGAATTTAATTATTTTAAAATGGAGTTTTAAGTTTTAAATCTTGGTTATTTAAGAATCAAATCATTTAAAGGGAACTTCTGTTCTAAGAATAGTTTTGAATACAAGAAATAAAGGGTTGATACCATGAAGTAGACAAATAACTATGAATGAGTTATAGTGTTGGTTGATTGTATTGTTTGGACATTTAATAGTAGAATAAATCACCATTCTGCTATAAGGTAAGTGTTTGATTGTTATGGATATAGAATAACAAAATAAATTCTCATTCTGTTATAAACTGATTATTGATTGTGTAGACATACGTAAGTAGAATAAATCACCATTCTGCTATATGTAATGATTTTGTTTGGACATCTATTCAGCAGGACAAATCACCCTCTTTCTATTATGTTATTTGGACATGTATATGATAGTTACTTCATATTGACATGTTATTCCTTGATTTGGATATGAGTTGTATTTATATACTTGTTGCTTATGTTAATAACTGTTAAGTGAATTGAAATTGAAAGTTAATGGTAACTTAAATTAGTACCATTGAAATTGCTAAGCCTCCTTTTGAATTTATAAAGTATGCTTTTGAATTTATAAAGTACGCTTTTGAATTAACTTCAATTATTAAATAAATTTTATAGTTTAAAGTTTACAAATGATTTCCAAGTTGTGTTATTATGTCGTAAAGTTATCTATAAGTAATAACTTGTTCATAAAGGATTTTTACTGAAGGTTTACATAAAGTTTTTTACAAAAGATAATTTGTAAATGGTATTTTATAAAGGTTTTATAAAGAAATTCTATAAAGAGTTTTAAATTAGAAAGAGATTTATAAATCATTTTAGAGATTTCAAAGGAAGTTTAAATCTATTTTGGAAATCTATAAAGAGGTTTGGAATGTGATGTAAATGGATTTAATTGTGGGTGAAGTTTTTAAAAGGTAATTTTTGCCACTCAATATGGAATTTTGAAGAGGAAATTTCAAAAATGTTTTGGTAAATAATGTGAAATATTTCCAAGTTTAAAGGGAATGTTAGGAGTTTAGAAATAGAGTTTTGGAAAGATCTTTTAATCAAGTTTCATAAAGTATCTTTTAACTAAAGAGAATTAATAAAGGCTTAGTGGATCCCATTTGGGATTTAAACCATGATTGGATGTTTGTTTATTGATAGTTAAATAACCGACTTTTAAGTTTGACCTAATTTGAATTAGGAAGTATGAATGTAAATTTTAGTTCCTCGATAAGGTCTCGAATACTTGCTTCCAAAAGAACCGGTAATGAGCCAACCGAAAATTATCGGTTGTTGGTACGGAGAGGCTGGGATCGGTTTTATATATCTGAAAACTACTCCAAACCAACATGACCGTTCAAGTGGGTGACATCTTGATAATGATTGAAGATGGTGCTCTTTGAAGTGCAAGGGCTGCTGCTACTAATCCTGATGGTGATTCCAAAATGGATGTAGTAGAGTGAGTGCCTTCAGTTTTGTTCAGACCAAGAACGAACTTGTATTTATGAATGCTGGCATTGCATTGATGCTTGGAGGGCAGTGTTAGCATTCCAAGATGGATTGCTATTTAGAAAGGTAATCGTAGCTTTAGGCCTCATCAACCAGGAAATGACAAAAATCGGGCATGTAGCAGGGGCCAAGTAGGCAGCTCCCAAGTAGGGTATGGTCATTCTAAATCTGGATCGGTTATTCTTGTATGCTTTGGGCCCAAGCGGGGTGGCCATATTGGGTAGTACTAGTCAAGTGTTACACCATTTCTGTGTAGCAGGGGTACAAGATGTTCTTTTCAGACCTCGGTGTATTTGTCTAGAGACGTATCTTCATAAGGTAGTCTCTTACCTTGTCATAGTATGGAATCCAATCTCCAATATGCACCTTACGTTTTTGATTGTAGAACCTAATATGTTGGAATGTGAGATGCAAGCATTTCAGCTATTTTATCTATTTACTTTAAACCTAGACATTATGATAATATCGTTGGATTTTGATATAAAATGTTTTGGTTATCGTAAGGTAAAAACCCGTTCATCTTTATGTACGGTGCGGTCTTACGAGATACCCTTTGTCTGAAAGGTTTACAAATGTAGAGAATTGGTTTGGTTGTTACTTGTTATCGAGTTTTACTCATGCTGGTTTACCAGACTGGCCCGGACGTTGTTCCATGTAATTCTCGTGTCAGACTGAGCATGTTTTTTCCAAGTTTAGTTGGACACTTTAGAGTTGGAGAGGAGTTGGATGGTCAAGGTGTATTCACGTATATTTTCCTTCCACTGTATTATAGAATCTGTATGTTTGTCAATATAAGGACAGGTTTCTATAACTGTCCAAATTTAGGATAAGTCTAGTGTACTCTGATGTTGTATATATGAAAAGAAATGTTTCCTTTTTGTAACAATCATTGTTGTATTATATATTTTTCGTTGCGTTGTGAGATTTTATGTTGTTTCTTCTATCTTCTACCTTCTTCTTTCACCTTAACAAATTGATATCTCCGGCATTTGAATGTTCAGCATGTGATACAGTGGAGTATTAATGTCAATTTTCGAGGGTCAAAAATCTGATTTGTTACATTTGGTATCAGAGCTGAAGGCTAAGTGACAACATTGGCTTTGATGGGGTTAAATCATTAGAGATAGGGCAAGTGACACCCTAGAATGAGTTTGAGTGTATTACATGTGAGTTCGTATTTGTTAGTGATATAATTTTTTTTATATTTTATTGTTTGATATGTTGAGTGGCTTAAGATCTCTGGTCGATGCGTTTGGCCAACATTATCGATAGGGATTTCCTAAACGCTTAAACAAGTTTAATCGTGTAACGACTTGGAATTTTGGATTGCCAGATTTGAACATTTAATTCATTTTAAATGTCGAATATGGACTATAATTTGATTTTGAAATATAAAGATTTTGGTTAAGTTAATAAAATTAGTTAAATTTCAAATACGGGAATTTAATTGAAATTTGAATAATACTAATTTAATATTAGAATTGGAATAATTGGTAATTATTATTGTAAATAGATATAAAATTAGATTCTAAAATTTACTTTAAGTCTAATTGTGTTTGAATTCTAATATTGGACCATTAGATGGAATTAAAAGTCGATAGATTAAATTTGGAATTTTATATTATTTTAATAATGGAATTTAATAATATAATAATGCAAATAATCAAATTTTGATTTAAACTGAATCAGAATGATTTCTAATGTGAATATAAATTTTATACGTGTTATAATAGAGTTAATAAAGTTTTAAAAGTGAAGTTTCAAGTGATTTCGACGATTTTGAAAATCGCTCGAAATAATCGACGAGTTAAAATAGCCTTCTGGGGCACAGTCTCGGAATTCGATGAAACCAGTTCTATTGGATCCGTAATAGTTAATTATTATCTAATTTTAAATTTTCGTAGCAATCAGAGTTGTCGTTTGACCCCGGCAGCTTAAAACGCATAGAAACTACTTTAATCGATTTAAATTAAAATTGATCATTTATTTTCGTAACTCGCACATATGATCGAATTAGCCTCCGAAACACGTTCCATTGTATTTGAAACAAGGGCAAAACCTTAGAAACGCCTGTCGGCACGCGTCGTTTGGAGATCGATTGAAAAAGTTGCTTTAAAGTGAATTTAATATTGAAATAATAATTATAAACGTTTATCTATCTTCTATTTTAAGGCCGAGACCCTAGATCTACTTCAGCCGCCACTCTTATATTCATAGCCGAAAATCACCATGCTTCCTTCCTCTTTTCTTCTCGATCTAGGCAGTTTTATCGAAAATTTCCAACTAGAGAATTGAAGAGGACCTCGAGATCTAAGCATCTAACGGTAGATCTCGGCTATCGTCGTCGTTTGCAGGAACTAAGGGCTCGCGTTCATTCGTGTTTGGTGGCAATTTGCGGCGAGGAGGAGGCGACCGAGCTTCGTGAAATTTGGGGTGGAGGTTGAGGCGATGGAGGGCTTCGAGGTGGAGGTATTGGATCGTGGTCTCGGCGAGCATGATGGAATCGACGATTAGGTTTTGAGATGGTTTTGGGTTCGGCAACTGTGTATTGGTGTGCGTGAGGAAGAAAGGAGGGACGACCTTGATTTCGTTCTATAGGGTGTGCGGCCGTGATTGTTTTGGGTAAAATAAATAAAAAGAGGAATTTATTTTAAATTTTATATTCAAACATTGAAAATTCATATCTATTTCATACGTTGTCAGATTCAGATTAAACTGGCGACACCGGAATCACAGAGACGCGTACTATGCAGTGGAGCAGTTCTGAAATCATTACGAGCAAGTAAAAGTTTAGGTTAAATCGAACGCCGTTCGATTTAATTTAAATTTGGACGCTAGCCGAAAACCCAATGTGAGTTTAACTCACTCACATCTGGATTACTGGTTAATTTAAATAGTTAATATTTAAATGATTGCTTGATTGGTTGAACATGATAATTATTATCAAATTGAATCAATATATATTGTTGTGCTAATATCTGTGGATGCAGGGAAAACAGGTTGGAGGGATCCAACTGGATCCCTCGCAAATAGAAATTAATTTATATTCTATGATATATCTTATTTTCTATTCTATGGTAAATTGTTTAGATCTTGTTATGCCGTGTTTTATTTATATGCCGTGATGAATTAAATTGATGTTTAAATTATGTTGTGTTGTGATTGGGTGAATACAACCTGAAAAATTTAAACATAAATAGATGAATTGGGTTTAAAGGATATAAAAGAAATTCCTAAGTAAAGAATTTAAAAGAAATTAAATTCAAGTGATTGGTTGATAATATGAAGTGTTGAATTTGTGGTTTAAAAAGGGGAATTGAGAATTGTTAAAAATAATAGCTAGATTTATTTTAAAGAATGGGAAGTGTGCTTTCTCTTGGAAATTTCATTTTGTTTTTAAGAAAGCATTCAAATTATAAATTTGCAGTTTAAATATGTTTAGAATATTTTTAGAAAGAAATATTATTTTAAAATGTTTTTAAGTGAAAGCAAATATTGATTAAGTAATTATGATATTTAATTATTTTTAAAAAGGTAAAGTAGTATTAAGCTTTCAAAAGGAAATTTTAATATGAATATTTGATTTAATAACCTTATTTTAAAAGTTAAATTTTATTTAAAATACTTAGCAAACCCCTATATATTTCCTTAAGTGTTATTTTCAATTAAATAATTTCTAGAGCTTATTTTAAATATTTTAAACGTATGTTTGAAAGTGATTTCCAGGAAATAGCAACGTGTTTAAAATAAAAGGAGCTATTTTTAAAGTATGCAAAGGATTTTATGGGATGAACGTAAAATTGAATTGGGATAAAATTTGTTGGATTTATAAAAAGAATTCTCTGGTTATTCTAAGATGGAAGTGTATTTCCCGAAAAGCCAAGTACGTTTATAAAATAGATTTTTGAAACATTAGAGTTTGAATTTATATTAAAGAATGGTTTCAAGAAAATTATTTAAGCTGTAAGAATTTTAAAGTGAACAGATACAAAGTAGTTGTAGAAGTAATTATTTTTAAAGGGTAATTAGAAATATTATTTTAAAGAATATTATTATTATTTATACTTTATAAATGGTTCTATTTTAAAGATAATCAATTAAAGTTTTATTTGA
This sequence comes from Allium cepa, assembly GCA_030765085.1. Lineage (NCBI taxonomy): Eukaryota > Viridiplantae > Streptophyta > Magnoliopsida > Asparagales > Amaryllidaceae > Allium > Allium cepa. The sequence continues at coordinate 862,265,033 of CM060943.1, read as the reverse complement.
AATTGTATAAGGATTCATAACTTTATTTTTAAATCTAGAATGGCTTAACTTATTTTAAAGATAATAGTTTATATTTTATAAAGTAGTTTTATTCAAAACATTTTTAAAAGTATATATATATATACACACACACACATATATATATTTAATCAAGTATGCAAGAAGTTTTAATATGAACGTTTTAATGTATTTTCAAGAATAAAGTATTTAAATTATTTTAAATCTCAAGGATTGGTGCTTGGACACTTTCAGGGGAAGTAACTATTCCTAGTTTTATTCCATGAGAATTTGAGTTTGAAAAGTGTTTTCAACGGGATTTGAAATGGAATTATATCTTGTAAAGATATTTTGAGGAAATAAATAATGTGGGCAATTATTTATTTTGTGATGGATGTTTGTGAATGTTAATTGATAATTAAATCATCGACTATCAATATTGGACAAATGCATTGATCGTTTTGAAGAGACCGGGATCGAGATTTATTTCTCGAAAATCACTTCGATCCGGTTTGTACGTTTCGTGGGAAAAACGTGTTCGGAGTCGAAGATGGAGCAGTGAAGTGCAAGGGCTAGTCACTACTAATCCTGAGGATATTTCCAAAATGGATGTAGTAGGAGCAGTGCCTTCGATTCCGTTCGAACCCGGGACGGACTTGTATGGACGAATGCTTTCGGAACATCGTCAGGTAGGCGATGGGCATTCTAAGAGAAACGTTCTAAAAGGTAACGCTTAGCCTCAAGCCTCATCAATCGGGAATGACTGAAAATCAGGGGATATGCAGCAAGGCTTGGTGGGCAGCACCCATTTTCGTGTAAGGTCATTCCTGTCTAGATGTCCCTTTTATTTTGTCTTAGTGGTGCGGTTGCTGATCCCACCGCGGGGTGATCTTACTCGGGACTATCCAGTAAGGGGTAGTCCGGGCCTTGTGTTGCAGGGGATTGGGCGTGGTCCTTTGTACGCTGATCTAGACCAGGTACTGTGACAGGTGTTACCCCAGTGCCTAGTCATTGTTGGAAATCCATTCTCCCTACGAGCCTTTTACGAGTTTTGTTTGTATTACCCACTCTATGGATAGCAGCTGGAATTTAATGAATGTAACAATTTCGGCTATTTTATAAGTATTTGTATATAGACCCTATTATAATATCAGAGGATTTATATAAAAATTGTTTTAGCTATCGTAAGGTAAAAACCCGACATGTTTATTTGTGGCGTGGTCTTACGAGATGCTTTTGTTTTCAAAGGATTTTTGAAACTTTAATAATAAATTGGGGTGCATTATTATCAGCTGGTATTCCAGACTGACTCAGGTGTTATTTCATTATAATGCTCGGGTCAGACCAAGTAGTATATGTTCAGGACAGGATGCTTTGGAGCAAGAGAGGAGCTGGAGTCCGAGACGTATTATCTGTACTTATATATATATCCGCTGCTGTGATTGTATGGAATTGTATGACTGGTAAATGTTGTTTGTATGAGATACTCTGATGATATGATGTATAAAACAGATATAGTTTCATTTTGTGTAAAGATCTATTATTTACTATTATATTTATTCCGCTGCGACTGTGAGATTCTGATATTGTTTGGTTTCTTCTTCTTCTATCTCTTCTTCTTTAACCCTAATGGTTCGTATTTCTGTTCCACTTGAGTTAGTTAATGTAGAATAGTGTTGACTCAAGGGGTACGGATTTGCGGGTTGTTACACTTGGTATCAGTGCATAGGTTGGCAAAAACCTAGGCTTTGGTGAGGAAATTACTCATTAAATAGAGTTAATAGTACTCTATAATGAGCGAATGTAATAATAGGTATGAGAGCATACTTGTTAGTGAATATAAAATTGTTTTTATACTGTGTTGACTTATCGGTTGAGTGTTTATGAATTCTGGTCGGTACGGGAAGTACAACCGTATCGATAGGGGTTTCTAAACTCTTAAATAAGATAAACCGACATAGTATTGTTTTGAAAAGGGGTGAATGAAATAATTTTACCCAAAATTATATTTTGATATAAAAGAAATATTTTTTTTAAATAAGTATATATATTTGATTGCTTGGATGTGGATATCTTAATCAAATAAGAATCTAAAATTTAATCTAAAGTTTGAAATGGTTATAATCAAATAAAATTCTATGAGTATAAATTATACAAAAGAAGAATAACTAAATTTGAATTGAACCAAAATTTAAATCCCGGAAATTTTGAAAAGTGTTTTAAATGTATTGAAAATAGAAGTTTGGAATTTAAAATCCTGGAAAAGTTTGAAATGTTTGCTAAGGTGATTGAAGGTAATAATGGAATATTATTTTGGGAAGTATTTTTGATTGAGAATTGTTTTGGAAAGAATTTGGGAAAGTAAGGAAGCACTGAACTCACTTCAGTCGCTGGAAAATAATCTTGATGATGCTGGCCACATCATTAGAATTCATTGTCGAGTTTCTAAAGTGATGGATTGCCACCGAAGTGGTTGGTTATGATATTGTTTGGACTTGTTGGGTATACCAGTTGTATTGGAAGTTTAAAATGAGGAAATTATTTAGGTACAACCAAGTTGTTTCGGAAATCTGGAGATTTGATTGATATACCAAATGGGTATGAGTTGATTATTGTTTCAAAATGGTTTTGAAATAAAACCAGGCAATTGAATTCTGAAAAATTCTATTTAAATAATGTGTAAGGTTGAAATGAATCAGCTATTGAACTTATTAAGCGAAGTTGATATTAATAAGAAGGAAATGAAAATTTTAATCTTGAAATTAAAATTTAACTTGAGTAAATGGAAGTGAATGAAATATATTGAAGTGAATAGAAAATTTGAATTTAACTTGGGATAAGTTAAATAAATTGGACTTAGAATTAAATTGATTAGGGTTAAATCGAAATGTAAAATAATTTTGAAATTGTGGGACATTGTGAAATAAATTGTACCCATAAGCTATTAAGTGTTATACTTATAATCTGAAATTGTAAATTTAAAATTGTGTAGAGAATTAAGGTGAAATAAAATTTGTATCTTTAAGAATTCAGTAATACATATATATATATATATATATAGAAAATTTGAAATTGTGATTATAAGATATAAATAGATTAAAATGAGCAATATAAGCTTTCAAGTGAATAAGTTGGTGAACTAAGAATAGAAAATTAGATTGTAAAACCAAGTAAAATGGAATTATAATCACAAATGGGAAATAGTTGAATGGTAAGGTGGATTCAAATCTAATCCTGAATGAAATGTGAATTGAAATAAGGTGAAGAAAATATAAAATATAAAGGATGTGAATGAACTTAAATTAGTAAATAAATTTAGAACTTGTATATGGAGAATTAAAATTTGATTTAACTTAGATTAAATGAATGGAGTTGAATTTGGATTGAATTAAAATCAAAATTCAGTTGTGTTACAAATAATTTTGAATAGAATTAAATTCTTATTTAAATAGTAAAAGAAATAAAATGAATTCAAGTTGACTAACTAAAACTAGTTGGACTTGAATTAAATTGAAAAAGAATTGAATTGAAAGAAATTTAATTGAGTTGTAGGATATTGTGTGAATAAAATTTTAACTCAACTAAATTCAAAGGAATTGTTTGAGAATGAATTTAGCGTAAGCTATTACGCTAAATTAAATAAAGAGAAGCTTGAAGATGAATTTAGTGTAAACTAAATTAAATGAAATTTGTATAGGCATGGATGAAATTTTGGTGGTTTGTTAAGAAAATTTTGAAAAGAAAAATGAAAATCCAGTTCCAGCATGGGATTTAGTTTTGGCAATAAAAAGCTGAGAGTATGAATGAATAATGGAATTAGATTATAATAGTGAGGGTGACTTATAAATAAATTCCAATGAGTGACATGATTTTAAATGGTCACATTATTAATAAAATTTGGGATAAATCGAGGAGATGAATTAAAATTGTAAATGGAGTGAATGAGTAAACAAATTGAATTCAAATTTGTTTTGGTAATAAACAATTAAATGCAAGTGAAAGAATTTTAATAAATTATTGAGATAAAATAAAATGTGTGAGTTGTAAATAATATAGAAAGGGATGTTATTAATTTAAAACTTAAGTTGAATGGTGAACTTGAAGTGAGAATAAGGATTTGATTTTAGAATTGCAATGGAATAAGAATGCTTAGATTGTGAACCATGCAGAATTGGATAAGATTAATCTGAATCTAAGTTGGAAATTAATTTTAAATGGTTATAAGCTTTAATAATGGCCACTTGCTTGGATAAGCTTAAATTTGCATAGAAATTGGACGTTTTGTTGTAAACAAAATTTAATTTTCTTAAAGAAACAAATTGAAATTGGTTTTTGAATCAATTGGGATGAATTAAAATTTTATTAAGTGATTTTGCATATGAAAGGAAGTGAATCATAAAGGAAATGCAAATGTATCAAATTTAAAAATAAAAACTCAATTGTAAATCAATGTGGAATTAAATTGAAGAAAATCTATGCAAGTAATACACATGTTAACCAAAATGATGTGAATATGTGCTTATTTGGTAGAAAAATGAATTGGTTGAAATAAATATGAATTATATATAGTGAACTTGAATGTAAAGCATTCAAGTGAAATAAAATGAAGTTTGGACTTGTATAAGAAATTTAAAAAGGTGATTGAAATCTTGGAATTGCTGATAAAATATGGTTAACATTGTTAAACTATAAAGTTTACTTGTTTATACTATGAAATTGATGTGTTTGGCTAGTTTAATGAATGGAATGTTATTAAAATCCTTATATTACTGAAAACTGATGTGTTTGTTTAAGTAAGTACAGGTATAGGAGGCAGTAGATAGAGTTGGAGTGTGTGTATGCAATATAAATTAGCCGCATGCTGTTAAAACGCTAATAAAAGGTACGCCTACGCAATAAAAATAGGAAATATGAACTGTTTTTGGTTTTTCCGACCGTGTCGGTCGATGTATATATATTTATATCTATTGAGACATTGCAAAAGCTCCTCCGTACAGTGGAGACTCTGCCAAATTTTTCCGAAAATTTTGTGAGTTAGAATTTTTTTGAAAATTTTGAAATGTTTCATTAACGACAAAAGTGATTTCAAATAACAATTAAAATAAAAAGAATTTTGGAACAGGCATCAAAACTAGTAGTTTCGATTTGTAACTAAAGAATTTGAGCATAGTGAATTTGAGATTTTCACTAAGTAAGTTTCGCTATTGGGTTTGGAACAGTCTTCTACCTTAGCAAATTTCGGGGAAGAAATTTTTATAAGGGGGAGGAATGTAACGACCCGGAATTTTGGGTCGCCGGATTTGAACATTTAATTCATTTTAAATGTCGAATATGGACTATAATTTGATTTTGAAATAGAAAGATTTTGGTTAAGTTAATAAAATTAGTAAAATTTCAAATACGGGAATTTAATTGAAATTTGAATAATACTAATTTAATATTAGAATTGGAATAATTGGTAATTCTGAGTGTAAATAGATATAAAATTAGATTCTAAAATTTATTTTAAGCCTAATTGGGTTTGAATTTTAATATTGGACCATTGGATGGAACTAAAAGTCGATAGATTAAATCTGGAATTTTATATTATTTTAATAATGGAATTTAATAATATAATAATGCAAATAATCAAATTTTGATTTAAACTGAATCAGAATGATTTCTAATGTGAATATAAATTTCATACGAGTAATAATAGAGTTAATAAAGTTTTAAAAATGAAGTTTCAAGCGATTTCGACGATTTTGAAAATAGCTCGAAATAATCGACGAGTTAAAGTGTAACAACCCGCATATTTAACGATTTTATATTTAAATGTTTGATTTAAATATAGCGTCGTTATTCGGATTTTGGGGTCCGAAATGTTACTTTCTGCAAATGGCCGAATTGGAACTCGAAACTACCTCCATTGGTTCCAAAAGGGCGTTTGCGATCTTTTTGAGTATAATCTTTGATATGTTTGGAGTTTGTGAAATTTTGACCTTTTTCTATTGGGTTTTGGGTTTGGATTCAGCCCACTAGCTTAACTAACCCTCTAGCTTAGCCTCTTCTCTTCATTCATCTCCATTTTATTTTATTTCTTAAGCTAAAAACTGAAATGGGGGAAAGGAAAGAGAATTAGAAATTAGCAAGCCCTAGTTCTCCTTTGTACCTTGATTTCTTGCTCCAAATTCAAAGAGAATCCATTGATTGAAGCTTGTAGTGTTGAAGTGGAGTGTAGTTGGTTGATTCCTTGCAATTGTACTTCTTCATCTTCTTTGTTTTGTGTGCAAAGGTGAGTTTTGAACTCACATCTACTTCTCTTGATTTCATTGATGTTGGGTATGAATTCCTAACACCTTGTTCATATGCACTTGCATTTGGTTTGGGTTGAATTGGGGAATATTCCAAATTTTTAGTGTTTTGGGTTTAAATCTTTGAAATCCTAACTTTGATGTTTTGATCATGTTTTGGTGATGCATCGAGGAACATATAGGGCCGGGTTGTCGATTGGCATAAGCCCTTAGAGCCAATGTTTGTCTGATTGCATTTTGGGAGAGTTTGCTCTTCATTTGAATAAGGCTGGAAAACAGCTCAGGCGTGATTCAGTTGACTGAAAACTCTGCACAGTCGACTGAACCTGGAACCCGAAAGTTTTCAGCATGATTCAGTCGACTGAAAAACTCTGCACAGTCGACTGAACCTGGAAACAGAAAGTTTTCTGAACCTGGAAAATTTCCAGGTATAGGGTCAGTCGACTGAAAACTCTGTTCAGTCGACTGAACCTGCTGTTTCAGCCCACTTTGCTTTTGGGATTGAATTTCCAATTTGCATCGATTCATGATGATCCCATGTATGATTATCAATTGTTTTGACTTTGATGGTTCCTTTTAATTTTAATCCACGGGTTTTTATAAAATAATCTCTCGAATCGCATTTAAAAGTTCGTTTCTCTAATTTATAAATTCTATTTAAAACACACACTTTCGCACTTCGAACGAAGTGGAAGGGTGATTAAATGGTTGGGCAAAACACGGACCATGAATCTGTGCGTTTATCTTTCCGATTAATCCTCGACCTGTTCGATTGATTGTTTTGACCTTCGGGTTTGGTTTATCGATGATATGAGGTAAACTTTGTACTGCTTTGAGTGTGAAAGGGACTGACGGACAGTAAACCGTTTAGTGCGAACGAGTGGTTATGGGACATACGTTAACACTTTTTGGATTCCTTTTCGAGAGTTGTGACACATTCCGCCAGTTAGTGGTGTCCAGTACTGGGTCTTCGACCTTCACCACTACGGTTTGTTGCCTCTGGGATAGTGTCTTCGGACTGTCTTCCTAGGTTTGTTGCCTTCGGGTATGTTGCCTTCGGGTGTGTGCCTTCGGGTTTGTTGCCCTATATAGTTTCGCTCTGATGTTGGCCTTAAGTGCCGCATGGGTGATACTTGGGTTTGGAGTCTTCGGGCTCATGGATCCTTGTTTGTACAGTACTGAGCTCGAGCAAATTTTATGATGTTTCATTGATATGTATATTCCCTTGGTATCGCCCTTCGGAGTTGGTCTTTCTGAGCCGCATGGAGTATAGAGATTACCTTGTGGAACTTGTATACCTTATGGGTATTTGTTATTGCCTTCTGGCTTGTTTTGGGATATTTGTATCCTTTGTTTCTATATGTTGCCAATGATATGAGGTTTGTTCTATATGATTCATCTCTTGTTGATGATTGTGTTATCTCCCCTAGAGATATTTGTTATACCGTATGACCTTGCAGGTTTATTATTGTTCAGTTTATCTAACTGATTTGTTATCAAGACTGACCCGTGTATTTTGTACTCGGGTCAGACCGAGTTGTTTTAGGTTAGGTGCTTTGGACTTAGCCTATTTTGCTTCCGCATGGACTATTCGCTAGCTTCTTTTTGTTATAGCGTCTTTTGTGGTCCTTATCTGTTGTAACTCTGATTTATATTATTTTTGTCTCGTCTGTATATTGTGGTCTCCTGTACCACTTGACATGTATTATTTTGTACACTCTGTTGTGTATCCATTTATGTGTATATGATGATCGACTGTTCTGCGATGTGAATTACATTTGAGTTGTTATATTTTCTTCTGATAGATCCTATAGCCATTGTAGTTTTGCTTTAAATATTTATTGAATAAGTCGAATTTTAATGTGACAACTTTTCGACTTATTTAGTGAATAGTTAAGGTAAGATTACACATGGTCGCTTCCATTATACTCTATTGTCCGCGTTAGCCGACAGTATTATCTATGTAATACTCTTTGTTAACGAGGCTCTCGGAGTGGGGCGTCACAGCGTGGTATCAGAGCCAGGTTCAGAACAAAATATGATAAACACAGAATAGTTGCACATATTATGGTACATCAAAGTGTACAAGTAATGCAAATCTTCGAATCATCGTGTCTCTTTATTCCATCAAGGTTAGATAGAGTTTGGGAATACGTCTAGGAATGCATTTAATTCTGTAGTATTCCATATTGCAATATCTACCTTGTGAATAATCCTTTCCTTATCTTGACTTTCAGCTTATGTCTGGAAGAGGCAGAGGTTGACGTTCGGGTGTTGGGCAGTCCAGTGGCTCACATCCGGATGGCGTTTATATGTCTGCCGATCAGTTTATGGAGTTGTTTAGGAGCACTCAGCCTCCCGTTCCTCCTCGAGTGTCTCCACCTCGCAAGTCTGCTTTTGCACGTCAGTGCAGTGATTTTGCTCATCTTGGAAGAAAACCGTTAAAGGGTTCCAAGTCTGTTCTTGAAGTCCAAGCTTGGCTTCGCACGTGCGAGCGTATTTTCTCTCGCATGGATCTTTCTGACCATGATCGAGTTCTTGTGACTTCTAGCTTATTGCGAGAGCGTGCTCTTGATTGGTATGAGCTTCTTGTAGCCGAGATTGATGAGTCTACTCTTTCTTGGACTCAGTTTCGGGGACGATTTGAACTCAAGTTCATTCCTGAATCTGAAAAAGTTTTATTGACCCGTCGCTTCCTTGAGTTGAAGCAAGGGAAATCTTCTGTTCTGAGTATGTCGCATCGTTCGAGGCTTTATCTCAGTATGGTCTTGAATTTATCAGCACTTCTCACAAGAAGAATTTGAAGTTTGTTTCTGGTCTTAAGAAATATCTTAAGAAGTCTTTGTTGCTTCAGCTTAAGCTTTCTTTCGAGGAATTGGTGGATTCGGCACTTCATCTCGAGACCGTCGAGAAGGAGTGTGATAGTGATGTAGATGTTAAGGTTTCTAAGAACCCCAACAAGAGGCCGTTTCCAATTCAGAAGAAGCCTTTTCCTTCTAAGAAGAAGAAGACCGGTGGTCCTAGCTCTCAGCCTCAATCTTCCGGAACACCTTTCGTTCGAAATTGTTTCAATTGTGGTTCTCCGGATCCTATTATTCGAGCTTGTCCAAAGCCTCTCTTCTGCCGTTACTGCAAGAAGGAAGGTCATCACGTTTCAGCTTGTCCTACTGCTCCTGCTAATGCAAAATCTGGCAAGCTCAATGTGGCTAATGCTTCTGGAGGTCCTTCTCAATCCAAAGGTATCTCTCCATCTATTTTGGAAGGTTTTATTCTCTTTCATAATCATAGTATACGAGTTCTTTTCGATACGGGTGCTTCACATTCTTTCGTATCGAAGAAGCTTGTAGATGATTTATCCTTGGATGTTTCTTGTATGGTTACTTCTTTAAGGATTGCGAATCCAATTGGGGGATCCGTGACCCTTAGTTTGTTTTGTGATGATATTGAGATTGTTTTATGTGGCTTTTCTTTCCGTGCGAATCTGCACGTTGTTTCTCATTTGGGTTTTGATATGATTTTTGGTATGGACTGGCTAGTGAGGTACGATGCCAGGATTATTTGTTCCGAGAGAATTTTATATCTTTGTCATCCTGATTCGCCTTCTCAGTTATCTCTTGTTCTTCGGGATGTGGATAATTCCGAGATGGCTTTGTATTCTCTTGATTCGCGAGATGGTGATGATGTATCTCGTATTCCTATTGCTTGTGACTTTTTTGATGTTTTTGAGCCTGTATCGGGTTTGCCACCCAAACAGGCAATTGAGTTCCGCATTGATCTCATTCCAGGCGCGCAGCCAGTTAGTCGTCCTCCCACGAGGATGTCTACAAAGGAAAATGAGGAACTCAAGAAGCAGCTTTTAGAGCTTGAATCCAAGCAATTGATTCAATCTAGTTTTTCTCCGTGGGGATCCGCGGTCGTCTTTGTGAAAAAGTCTGATGGAACTCTTAGGCTTTGCATTGATTATCGCAAGCTTAACGAGTTGACCATTAGAAATAGGTATCCTTTGCCTAGGATCGATGACATGTTCGATCTATTGAGTGGTGCCAAGGTCGTTTCTCAGCTTGACCTTGCCACAGGTTTTCATCAATTACGAGTTGCGGAAGATATCATACCTCTTACCGCTTTCCGCACTCGTTATGGTTCTTTCAAGTGGCTCGTTATGCCGTTCGGTTTGACGAACGCTCCTGCTTTCTTTGTTGATCTCATGAATCGGGTATTCCGGGAATATCTCGATAAGTTCGTGCTTGTCTTCATTGATGATATCCTTATTTATTCTAAGTCTGAAGCTGAGCATGCTAATCACTTGAGAATTGTCTTGAGTACTCTTCGTCATCATCAGCTTAGAGCCAAATTCTCCAAATGCCACTTTTGGGAGAATAAGGTTAAGTTTTTAGGCCATGTTGTATCTTCCGATGGCGTTTCTGTCGATCCCTCAAAGATCGAAGCCATCCAGAATTGGAAGAGGCCTGAAAATGTTCATGAGATTCGTAGTTTCCTTGGATTGGCGGGTTATTACCGTCGGTTCATTAAGGATTTTTCCCGTTTTGTGCTTCCTCTCACTTGCCTTACTCGGAAAGGCATTCGTTTTGATTGGTCCGACAAGTGTGAAGCTTCCTTTCTGTCATTGAAGGAACTTCTCACTAATGCTCCTATCCTTTTGGTTCCCGAAGGGAATCATGATCTTATTGTATACACCGATGCTTGTGGTAGTGGTCTCGGTGCTGTTCTTATGCAGAAGGATCGGGTAGTTGCTTATGCTTCTAGGAAACTGCGTCCGAATGAAGTTCGCTATGCCACTCATGATCTTGAGTTAGCCGCCATTGTCTTTGCCTTGAAGATTTGGCAACATTATTTATTGGGCGAGCGCTTCATTCTCTATACCGATCATAAATCTTTGAAGTATTTGTTCACTCAGAAGGAACTCAATATGAGGCAACAGCGTTGGCTCGAGTTTCTTGCTTCCTATGACTTTGGTATCCAGTATACCCCTGGTAAGGGTAATCGTGTTGCAGATGCGCTTAGTCGCAAACATTCGGCTGTTATTTCTATGATGCTTGCCGAACGGAATGTTCTTGAGACTCTATCTTTTTGTGAAATTCGTGATCGAGGTTCATCTTCTGATTCTCCTATTCTATTATTTAGTTTGGGAGCTCGACCTATTTTATTGAATCGTATTGCCGATGCTCAGCGGCGTGATCCAGATTTGTTGCATTTTATTCAGCTTTGTGAGTCTGGATCTTGTGATGAGGCGTTGCAAGATTTTAGCATTGATTCTCATGGGTGTCTTCGTAAGAAGAACCGTCTTTTTGTGCCTCCTGATTTTGCACTTAGGCATGACATTCTTGATGATTGCCATTGTTCTAAGTATACCATTCATCCCGGTAGTAGTAAGATGTATGCCGATACGCGTCGTCTTTATTATTGGGAAGGCATGAAGCGCGATGTGGCGAGTTATGTGAGCAACTGCATGACATGCCAACGTGTGAAGGCCGAACATCAGCGTCCTTCGGGTCTTCTTCAACCTCTTGAGATTCCATTGTGGAAATGTGATCAGATTTCTATGGATTTCATTGACGGCCTACCTCGTTCGAGATCATGTCATTCTAGCATTTGGGTTATTGTTGATCGCCTTTCCAAGTCTGCTCATTTTGTCCCTATTAAGTCTAATAGGACTGCTTCGCATTTGGATAAGTTATATGTCAAGGAAATCGTGAGACTTCACGGTGTTCCAAATTCTATTGTGAGTGATCGCGATCCTTTATTCACGAGTCATTTTTGGAAGAGTCTTCAGCAAGCTTTGGGAACAAAGCTTAATTTTTCTACAGCTTATCATCCGCAGTCTGATGGACAGACTGAACGGGTGAATCGTATCCTGGAAGATCTTCTCCGTATTTGTATTTTTGATTTCGGTGGTTGTTGGGAGGATCATCTACCTCTTGTAGAGTTCTCCTACAACAATAGTTTTCAATCTAGTATCGGTATGGCTCCTTTCGAAGCCTTATACGGAAGGCCATGTCGATCACCTTCTTGTTGGTTAGAATCTGGTGAGAAGCTTATTCTTGGTCCAGATTTTGTTCGTGATTCTTCCGAGAAGATTGATCTTATTCGGTTGAGAATGAAAGAGGCACAGAGTCGTCAGAAATCCTACGCGGACAACCGTAGGAAGCCTCTCGAGTTCTCAATTGGCGATCTTGTTTTTATTCGTGTTTCTCCTTTGAAAGGGGTTATGCGCTTCAGTACGACTGGGAAATTGGCTCCTCGCTTTATAGGACCATTTTCTATTACTGAACGTATTGGCCCTGTGGCTTATAGAGTTTCACTTCCAGCTTATCTATCTGGCATTCATGACGTGTTTCACGTCTCGCAACTTCGGAAATATCTTCGAGAATCGGATTCTGTAATTGATTCTCCTGATTTGCAAGAGCTTGAGATCTCACCGGACTTATCTATTGTACAGCAACCTATTCGCGTGCTTGACACGGAGGTGCGACACCTTCGGAATAAGGACGTGCCGCTCGTTAAAGTTCAATGGTCCGCTAATCCCAATGACTGTACTTGGGAAACCAGAGAGTTTATTGAGCGATCTTATCCGGGTTTTCTTTCCTTGCTTTGAAACGGTGAGTATGTCTTTTCATCTCAAGCTTATTTTCTTTTCTTTTGATTGATTGTATGTATGTAGTTGCTACAAATATCGTCTCTAGGAATTGCGGGGACGCAATTTTGTAAGAAGGGGAGATCTGTAACAACCCGCATATTTAACGATTTTATATTTAAATGTTTGATTTAAATATAGCGTCGTTATTCGGATTTTGGGGTCCGAAATGTTACTTTCTGCAGATGGCCGAATTGGAACTCGAAACTACCTCCATTGGTTCCAAAAGGGCGTTTGCGATCTTTGTGAGTATAATCTTTGATATGTTTGGAGTTTGTGAAATTTTGACCTTTTTCTATTGGGTTTTGGGTTTGGGTTCAGCCCACTAGCTTAACTAACCCTCTAGCTTAGCCCCTTCTCTTCATTCATCTCCATTTTATTTTATTTCTTAAGCTAAAAACTGAAATGGGGAAAGGAAAGAGAATAAGAAATTAGCAAGCCCTAGTTCTCCTTTGTATCTTGATTTCTTGCTCCAAATTCAAAGAGAATCCATTGATTGAAGCTTGTAGTGTTGAAGTGGAGTGTAGTTGGTTGATTCCTTGTCATTGTGCTTCTTCATCTTCTTTGTTTTGTGTGCAAAGGTGAGTTTTGAACTCACATCTACTTCTCTTGATTTCATTGATGTTGGGTATGAATTCCTAACACCTTGTTCATATGCACTTGCATTTGGTTTGGGTTGAATTGGGGAATATTCCAAATTTTTAGTGTTTTGGGTTTAAATCTTTGAAATCCTAACTTTGATGTTTTGATCATGTTTTGGTGATGCATCGAGGAACATATAGGGGCGGGTTGTCGATTGGCATAATCCCTTAGAGCCAATGTTCGTCCGATTGCATTTTGGGAGAGTTTGCTCTTCATTTGAATAAGGCTGGAAAACAGCCCAGGCGTGATTCAGTCGACTGAAAACTATGCACAGTCGACTGAACCTGGAACCCGAAAGTTTCCAGGCATGATTCAGTCGACTGAAAACACAGCCCAGGCATGATTCAGTCGACTGAAAACAACCCACTTTCCTTTTCGGATTGCCTTCTGGCTTGTTTCGGGATATTTGTATCCTTTGTTTCTATATGTTGCCAATGATATGAGGCTTGTTCTATATGATTCATCTCTTGTTGATGATTGTGTTATCTCCCTTAGAGATATTTGTTATACCGTATGACCTTGCAGGTTTATTATTGTTCAGTTTATCTAACTGATTTGTTATCAAGACTGACCCGTGTATTTTGTACTCGGGTCAGACCGAGTTGTTTCAGGTTAGGTGCTTTGGACTTAGCCTATTTTGCTTCCGCATGGACTATTCGCTAGCTTCTTTTTGTTATAGCGTCTTTTGTGGTCCTTATCTGTTGTAACTCTGATTTATATTATTTTTGTCTCGTCTGTATATTGTGGTCTCCTGTACCACTTGACATGTATTATTTTGTATACTCTGTTGTGTATCCATTTATGTGTATATGATGATCGACTGTTCTATGATGTGAATTACATTTGAGTTGTTATATTTTCTTCTGATAGATCCTATAGCCATTGTAGTTTTGCTTTAAATATTTATTGAATAGGTCGAATTTTAGTGTGACAACTTTTCGACGTATTTAGTGAATAGTTAAGGTAAGATTACACATGGTCGCTTCCATTATACTCTATTGTCCGCGTTAGCCGACAGTATTATCTATGTAATACTCTTTGTTAACGAGGCTCTCGGAGTGGGGCGTCACATAAAGTAGCCTTCCGGGACACATTCTCGGTATTCAACAAAACCAGTTCCATTGGATCCGTAATAGTTAGTTATTATCGGATTTCAAATTTTCGTGGCAATCGGAGTTGTCGTTTGACCCCGGCAGCTTAAAATGCATAGAAACTATTTTAATCGATTTAAATTAAATTTGATCATTCATTTTCATAACTCGTACATATGATCGAATTAGCCTCCGAAACACATTCCATTGTGTTCGAAACGTAGGTACAACCTTAGAAACGCCTGGCGGCACAAGTCGTTTGGAGGTCGATTGAAAAAGTTGCTTTAAGGTGAATTTAATATTAAAATAATAATTATAAACGTTTATATATCTTATATTTTAGGACCAAAACCCTAGATCTACTTCAGCCGCCACTCTCATATTCATGGCCGAAAATCACCGTGCTTCCTTCCTCTTTTCCTCTCGATCTAGGCAGTTTTATCGAAAATTTCCAACTAGAGAATTGAAGAGAACCTCGAGATCTAAGCATCTAACGGTGGATCTCGGCTATCGTCGTCATTTGCAGGAATTAAGGGCTCGCGTTTGTTCGTGTTTGGTGGTGATTTGCGGTGAGGAGGAGGCGACCGAGCCTCGTGAAATTTGGGGTGAAGGTTGAGGCGATGGAGGGCTTCGAGGTGGAGGTATTGGATCGTGGTCTCGGCGAGCATGATGGAATCGACGATTAGGGTTTGAGATGGTTTTGGGTTTGGAAACTGTGTATTCGTGTGCGTGAGGAAGAAAGGAGGGACTGCCTTGATTTCATTCTGTAGGGTATGCGGCCGTGATTGTTTTGGGTAAAAAAATAAAAATATAATAAAAATAAAAAGAGGAATTTGTTTTAAATTTTATATTCAAACTTTGCAAATTCATATCTATTTCATACGTTGTCAGATTCAGACGAAACTGGCGAAGCCGGAATCACAGAGACGCGTACTACGCAGTGGAGCAGTTCTAGAATCATTTCGAGCAACTAAAAATTTAGGTTAAATCGAACGCCGTTTGATTTAATTTAAATTTGTACGCTCGCCGAAAACCCAAGGTGGGTTTAACTCACTCTTATTTGGATTACTGGTTAATTTAGATAGTTAATATTTAAATGATTGCTTGATGGTTGAATATGATAATTATTATCAAATTGAATCGATATATTGTTGTGCTAATATCTGTGGATGCAGGGAAAACAGATTGGAGGGATCCAACTGGATCCCTCGCAAATAGTGATTAATTTATATTCTGTGATATATCTTATTTATTATTCTGTGATTAATTGTTTAGATCTTGTTATGCCGTGTTTTATTTGTATGCGTGATGAATTAAATTGAAGTTTAAATTGTGTTGTGCTGTGTTTGGGTGAATACAATCTGAAAATTTTAAATATAAATAGATGAATTGGGTTTAAGGGATATAAAAGAAATTCCTAAGTAAAGAATTTAAAAGAAATTAAATTCAAGTGATTGGTTGGTAATATGAAGTGTTGAATTTTTGGTTTAAAAGAGGGAATTGAGAATCGTTAAAAATAATAGCTAGATTTATTTTAAAGAATGGGAAGCGTGCTTTCTCCTAGAAATTTTATTTTGTTTTTAAGGAAGCATTCAAATTATAAATTTGCAGTTTAAATATGTTTAGAATATTTTTAGAAAGAAATATTATTTTAAAATGTTTTTAAGTGAAAGCAAATATTGATTAAGTAGTTATGATATTTAATTATTTTTAAAAAGGTAAAGTACTATTAAGTTTTCAAAAGGAAATTTTAGTATGAATATTTGATTAAATAACCTTATTTTAAAAGTTAAATTTTATATAAAATACTTAGGAAACCCCTATATATTTCTTTAAGTATTAGTTTCAATTATATAATTTCTAGAGCTTATTTTAAATATTTTAAACGTATGTCTGAAAGTGATTTCTAGGAAATAGCAACGTGTTTAAAATAAAAGGAGTTATTTTTAAAGTATGGAAAAGATTTTACGGGATGAACGTAAAATTTAATTGGGATAAAACGTATTGGATTGATAAAAAGAATTCTCTGGTTATTCTAAGATGGAAGTGTATTTCTCGGAAAGCCAAGTACGTTTTTAAAATAGATTTTTGAAATGTTAGAGTTTGAAGTTATATTAAAGAATGGTTTCAAGAAAATTATTTAAGCTGTAAGAATTTTAAAAGTGAACAGATATCAAAGTAGTTATAGAAGTAATTATTTTTAAAGGGTAATTAGAAATATTATTTTAAACAATATTATTATTATTTATACTTTTTAAATGGTTCTATTTTAAAGATAATCAATTAAAGTTTTATTTGAAATTGTATTAGGATTCATAACTTTATTTTTAAATCTAGAATGACTTAACTTATTTTAAAGATAATAGTTTATACTTTATAAAGTAGTTTTATTCAAAGCATTTTTAAAAGTATATATATATATATATTAAGTATGTAAGAAGTTTTAATATGGATGTTTTAATGTATTTTCAAGAATAAAGTATTTAAATTATTTTAAATCTTAAGGATTGGTGCTTGGACACTTTCAAGGGAAGTAACTATTTGGAAAATTTATTCCATGAGAATTTGAGTTTGAAAAGTGTTTTCAACGGGATTTGAAATGGAATTATATCTTGTAAAGATATTTTGAGGAAATAAATAATGTGGGCAATTATTTATTTTGTGATGGATGTCTGTGAATGTTAATTGATAGTTAAATCATCGACTATCAATATTGGACAAATGTGTTGATCCTTTCGAAGAGACCAGGATCGAGATTTATTTCTTGAAAACCACTTCGATCCAGTTTGTATGTTTCGTGGGAAAAACGTGTTCAGAGTCGAAGTTGGTGCAGTGAAGTGCAAGCGCCAGTCGCTACTAATCCTGAGGATATTTCCAAAATGGATGTAGTAGGAGTAGTGCCTTCGGTTGCGTTCGAACCCGGGACGGACTTGTATGGACGAATGCTTTCAGAACATCGTCGGGTGGGCGATGGGCATTCTAAGAGAAACGTTCTAAAAGGCAACGCTTAGCCTCAAGCCTCATCAACCGGGAATGACTGAATATCAAGGGATATGCAGCAAGGCTTGGTGGGCAGCACCCATTTCCGGGTAAGGTCATTCCTGTCTAGATGTCCGTTTTATTTCGGCTTAGTGGTGCGGTTGTTGACCCCAACCATGGGGTGATCTTACTCGGGACTATTCAGTAAGGGGTAGTCCAGGCCTTGTGTTGTAGGGGATCGGGCATGGTCCTCGGTACGCTGATCTAGACCAGATACTGTGACAGGTGGTACCCCAGTGCCTAGTCATTGTTGGAAATCCATTCTCCTTACGAGCCTTTTACGAGTTTTGTTTGTATTACCCACTCTGTGGCTAGTAGCTGGAATTTAATGGACGTAACAATTTCGGCTATTTTATAAGTATTTGTATATAGACCCTATTATAATATCAGAGGATTTCTATAAAAATTGTTTTAGCTATCGTAAGGTAAAAACCCGACATGTTTATTTGTGGCATGGTCTTACGAGATGCTTTTGTTTTCAAAGGATTTTTGAAACTTTAATAATAAATTTGGGTGCATTATTATCAGCTGGTATTCTAGACTGACTCGGGTGTTATTTCATTATAATGCTCGGGTCAGACCGAGTATTATATGTTCAGGACAGGATGCTTTGGAGCAGGAGAGGAGCTGGAGTCCGAGATGTATTATCTGTACTTATATATATATATATATATATATATATATATATATATATATATATATCCGCTGCTGTGATTGTATGGAATTGTCTGATTGGTAAATGTTGTTTGTATGAGACACTCTAATGATATGATGTCATTCTGTGTAAAGATCTATTATTTACTATTATATTTTATTCTGCTACGACTGTGAGATTCTGATATTGTTTAGTTTCTTCTTCTTATTTAACCCTAATGGTTCGTATTTCTATTCCACTTGAGTTAATAATGTAGAATAGTGTTGACTCAAGGGGTATGGATTTGCGGATTGTTACAAACATCACAGTATTATTTTGAAATTAGGAAAATAAAATAATTTTACCCAGGATAAATTTTGTATAAAAAGAACGATTTCAAAAATAGTGTTGTATGTATAATTAATTGAAGTATTGTAGTTAGGGAATATTAATATTCTATTATTATCGTTTAGGGTTTGTTTAGTCATACTATTCCAATTAAGCCTAGACTATTCTTAGTATGTATAGGTAGTTTCCTTGTTAAGATTTGAGTTAGGTAGATAGAAATTGGGAAGCATTGAAAATGAATACCTTGTGTGTTAAGTTTCACAATTTGACTATAAGGCATCCACTGTTAATGTTGAGGTAGAATTTGATTTCAAAGTAAGAATATTTTGGGATAAATATTTAAAAATAGTTTAATAGAAGTGATATAAAATAGGTTTATAAAAAATGTATCATTTAAGTTGGAAGGAATTTAGGTTGAAAACTTGAGAACCTAAATCCCTGTGCTTTTGAAATATGATTTTCAATGTTTTGGGAAAATAATAATAATAATATTTGAAAACAATTTGGTTTTAAGTATAAATGTTTAGGAATAAAAGTGCAAGTAAGAAGTGTTATCGTAGGATTGGATAGGGCGAATGGGTCTTGATTGTTTTATGATGATCAAAATAATCTTCTAAGTGACAATCAAATGTTTGCCTAGGCGAACGTTGTGAAATACTTTGTAAATTATACTCTTTATCATCGTACTATCAAAAAAAGTTCCCCGAACAAACCCAAAACAAGTTGGTGATAAATGTTTTGTTTAAAAATGTGAAGTATTACTTAAAAAATGGGATTTGGAAATAAAAATGAATATTTTTAAGTTAACTAGTTTGGGTGGCTCAAAAATAGCTTAAAATTGTGGAAGAGATGTGTTCGGATGGTAAACATTTCTCTTGAGTATTACACTTCTTGGTAAGAGAAATTATGATACTATTTGGTGATATCCAGTTCCTTAGTATCATTTGGAGTTACTCAGGTTATATGTATGTTTTGTTATATGATTAAAATATAGAGTTTCATTTCAAAAAACTTTTGAAATAAGAGCCAGGTATTTGGCTCTCGAGTTTTCTTATGGAGATAAATTCAATATGGAATAGTGGAATCAGATGTGGGTATATATTCTTAGGCCGTAATGGGGTATTATCCAAGTTGAAACAAAGAGTTGTTTATAAAATGTTTTCATAAATGATTTAGTGGAAATTGAATTGGTATTAGGGAGAACTAATTAGTAAGTGTGTAGGGTGGACGTAGATCATTTCTATGATGACCCACCTATTTGAATAGTTTAAGTCGACAATAAACCACACGTGCCGAGCTCAACCCATTTGAAAGATAGATTATCAATGGGTATATTTTAAAAAAAATAAAAGAAAAGAAGAAATAACAACAGAAACTCGCAGCAGAACGATAAAATATAATATAAACAGTTCATGAGGTTGTTTAATAATGTATACTCAATTAGATTTACAACATCCATCAAAGTTATACAATACTATCAGAGTTATACATTTTAATATACAGAATGAATAATGTACCGGAATATACACCGGTAGATAAGATGTATCAAATCTTTGTTTTTGTCCTCCAGAATAACTGTCTTTGATAACTGAAAATCTCAGTCTGACCTGAGTGTAATTAAAAACAAAACACTAGAGTCATGACTAAAAATTCTCATGTAAGTCAAATTAAAATCAAGAGAAAAATAGTTTCAAAATGAATGGTTCTTTCCATTTCCAGCAAATCTGGACTTAGATCCAAATTCCAGTCAAACTGATTCAAATTCAATTATTCCAATTCAAATCTCAATTTCGATTTCAATTCGAATTAACTTTGGTTCCAATTTCAATTCAAATCAATTTCAAGATTTCAAATTAATTAAATTTCAAATTAATCAAATTCAATTTCGATTCCAAATTGAATTCAAATCAATTTCAACTTCGATTTCAAACAATTTCAAATAATTAATTTCGATTTCGGTTCCAATTTGATTTAGTTTCAATTCAATTCTCAATTTTAAACCATTCAATTTATAGAAGTACGAGTCTAATCTCAATATGCCAACTTAAATTACTTAAATCAACTTAACTTCCAATGTTCGAATTTTGAGATTCAAAACTTAAAATTTATCTAATCCCGTAATTCTCAACATTAATTTATGTAACGACCCAGAATTTTTGATAATTTAAATTTGAATATTTAATTAATTTTAAGTATTAATAAGTAAAATTTGGGGTCGGATAAATTTTATTTTGAATTTCTAGATTTAATTTGGTAATTAAATCAATATTTGAATAGTTGAAATTACGTAAATAATTGAAAATTGGGTTAAAAATGATTGAAAATAATTCGGAAAATTTTATTTTATCATATTGAAGCTATAGTAATGTTATAGAACTTTTAAAACTGAATTTAAAGTTAATTTGTAAAAATTGAATATTTTAATAATTAATTATCGACTGAAAAATAGCCAATTTATGAACAGTCTCAGAATTGAACGAAACTAGTTCCATTGGATCCGTAATAGTTAGTTATTATCGGATTTCAATTTTCATAGCAATCAGAGTTGTCGTTTGACTGTGGCAGCTCGAAACGCATCGAATTGTTTTTAATATTAATTTAGCGAGGTAAAATAGTCATTTTTCAAACGGTCCCGGATTTCGACGAAACCAGTTTCATCGGATCCGTAATGTGATATTATTGTAAGATTCCAAATTTGAAGTCGATCGGATTTATCGTTTGTCCGATACAAGCTAAAACGCCTAGAAAATCGTTTAAATCGGTTTAATTTAAATTGATCGTTTAATTCCATATCTCGCACAGACGATGGAATTAGCTTCCGAAACCTATTCCATTGTGTCCGGAACGCGGGGTAAACCCCAGAAACGCCAGTCATCGCGCGTAAATCGGATTCCGGAAAACCCGGATGAATAGTGTTCAATAATTTCCTATAAATAGCCATTTATTCTCAAGAGAAATAAAAAAAGAAAACCCTAGTTGAAGCCGGCCGCCTCTTATTCCATCAATGGCCGAAATACACTTATCTTCTCCCCTCGAATTCTTCCAATCCAAGCAACGATTCATAAAACTTTCAACTAACAAATTGAAGAGGGCATCAAGATCTACAAGTTCAACGGTAGAGATCAAAAATAAGCGAGTATATTGATAGGAAAGTGGCCGCGTTTCCCTGATGTTGCGCACGCATTTCAGAGCACAAGGAGGGGCCGAGCTCCACCCCAGGGCAGCCGAGCATAGCTCTTGGTCGTGGCTTCAAGGTGGTACCATCTGATCGAGCTAGAAAGTGATGATGGAGCTGCGTTTTCAAACCCTAGGAAGCTAGATTTGGGTTCCTCTTCCTGATGCCTGCGTACGAAATTGAACGAGAGGGAAGAAAGGGAATCACGGTTCAGATTAGGGAATCCATTTTGCACGGCCCAGATCTGTGCAAGGTTTAATATTGAAAATAAAGTTGTAATTTAATTATATTATAATTGTTCAAACTTTAAAATATGATATCTCTTTCATATGAGATCGAAAAAATGCGAAATCAGTTGCGTTGGAATCGTATGGACGAGCACTACGCGATGGAGCTGGATTGGAGTCAATTGGAGCTCGTTTGAATTTCGGGTAAAATTAAACGTTCGTTTAATTTTATTCGAAACGAACGCCGAACCAGAATTAAAACCAAGGTGAGAACTCCTCACTCAATCGAACAGATCGAATTAAATTTTAATAGTTAGATTTAAAATTTTTGAATGATGATTGCAATTATTGATTGCTGTTTGATTGTGATAGTAGATATAGTAGGATATACTATATATAGCAATATATATATATATTGGCATATGTATATATTGGAATTGATTTCCCGCCTTGTATAGCGGATGAGACCCTATTGCGCCGCCTATTAAGCGGATAATATTTTATAAATCCCATACGCCGCGATATTCTGTCTTGAAACGGAATTGGTATTGTGCTAACATCTGTGGATGCAGGGAAACAGGTTGGAGGGATCCAACTGGATTCCTCACAAATATTTATTTGATTATAGATATTGTGATGATTGTGATTATCATATCGATATATGATATTTGTGCAGTGATTGACCATTTGATGCTGTGGCATCATCGGATCCATTTTTAAAGTTTAAAGTAGCAATTTTTATTTTAAAAGGATTTTAAAGTGATTTCTCAAAGTATATGTTTTATTAAATTTTCGAATCCGACCCACTTTAAATACATTAAGATTTTAATTTTAAAGTTATAAAATTTAAGATTTTTGTGAAGTATAACCAAAGGTAGTTTTTTTTTTAAAAATAAATAGATTTATATAATAATTTAAAATTAGATTTCTGAATTATTATAAAGGATGAATATAAAAGATTTTATAAATTGATATTTATAAATAAAAATATTGGAAGTATAAACGAGTTTATTATGTGTTAAAATGAAGTATAAAATGGATCATTGAAAATTATAGATTTGTAAATTGTGAAAGTTATAAAATGAATAGATATTGAAAATAAAAGATTCATGAGTCATTAACTTATAAAATGGATTTTGGGCATTTAAATGAGATATTTATAGAAATTGTGAATAAAGAATTTTTTTTTATAAGTTGAAATTGTCATGGAATATAAAAGAATCTTATAAGCAATAAGACTTGGAATTTGTGAAGCTTAAAAAGAACGATTTGGTAAATGAATGAACGAATTATAAGTAATCAACTTATAATATGAACCTTTGGTATGAAATTGAGTTATATAATTTGAATTGGATTGATAAAGGAAATTTATAAATCGAAGTTTATAAATAGGAATAGAATTTATAAACATTGTTTATAAATTCGTAATCAATTGAATTTGATCAATTGAATATAAAAGTTCATTAAAGGAGTTATATTCATGTTTTTAAACAGTGAATATATCGTTAAATAAAATGGATATCTTTTGGGAAAAGGATGTTTTAAATGGAATTTAAAACGATTTAAAGATGTTTTAAAATGCATCAAGTATCGAAAACATAGATTTCAACATTCATTGTTGAAATAGACGTTTTCGAGAAATAGAAGGAAAGGAAGTCGTAGATTTCAACATTCATTGTTGAAATAGACGTTTTCGAGAAAATAAGGAAAAAATGGACTATAACACTGTTGTTATAGTAAATGATTTCCGAAAGGAAATATTTTTGTATAGTATTGGGATTTATATATCTATTTAATTTCGAATCCCTATACTAGTGATTTTGGGTTGTCGTAACGATGTTTTACGCAACATTCGTTTTGACCCAAATAAATGTGAACAAAAGAACGTTTTCCTTAAACAAATGAAATATATACTTAACTATGGTTTAAGTATACCGAATATTTTCAAATTGTGAAAATAAATAATATTTGTGAATCACTTACTTTTAAATAAGTATGGAATTGTTTTTCCAATATGAAATGGAACGCTTTTTAAGAATTTATCTTTTTGAAGATAAATTGGAATTGAATATTTGAAATCTATTGAAAAATGTAGATCAGTAGATATTTTGAAATATAAATTCACTATGGAATTTATAAGTGGAAAGGGAAAATTGGTTTTCAAAATAAACGTTGTTTATTTTTGAAGTGTGGAAAATTTTATATCTTGTAAAGATATTTTTGGGAAAATAAATAATTTGAGAAATTATTTGGAATCTGGTGATGTTGCGCATCTTTATTGATAGTTAAATAACCGACTATCAATATTACCTTTAAATAGGTATTTGTTGTAATTGCTTGAATTTGAATGCCACACTTATTTTAAAATAAGCGCTCACTATTCGGGTTAATCGGGAAAGGACCATGGGGTCGTATAACCCATTCTGAATAGTGATACGTCGTTATGAATTGCAATTGAAGACCGGTGTTGAAGACCGAATATTTGTGAAAACGGATGGATTACCGTCGAGTTACTCTACATCGGCTGATCTCCGATATAGAGGTTTTATCACCCTTAGTGACGGGTTGTCCGGACGTGATTAGTGAATATCCGGATTGCAAGGGCTTCTTTGGAAGTGCCTTCGGTTCCGTTCGATCCCGGAACGGACTTGTATGGATTGTATGTCTGACGTTACAATTTGAGATGTAAAGCTGGTTTCTATCAAATATATTTCTGTTGGTGGCGGAGAATTTATTCTCTTAGCTTAACACCCTTCTTTGAGACATACGAGCTCAGAGGTTATATAGTTGATGGTCACTAGTGATACATTCCCGAATTGGTAATGTGGCATACTGAGTGTTGCTGTGAAATGATCGTTGAATGATCATTTGTGATAGGATCATTTTTTTGATCGTCTATCTTGATGATCATTGCTTTGATCATTTGTTGACCCAAAGCACGGCTTTTGTTTAAAAGCGTGGCTTTGTGGATGAGACTTCATCAAGCCTCACACCCCGGAAATGGTCAAAACAGGAAAGATGCAGCAAGGTTATTAGGGGGTAGCGCCCCTTTAGTGTATGTCATTCCTTCTGGATAGAGGTAGTATCATGGTATGGAGCCCAGATACTTAACCTATGTGGTTACTGTAAATTTATTACTTTGTGGTTGTTGGAAATCGGGGATCCTCGGATAGATCGGTTACGATCGGGGAATGACATATTCATGTCAGTAGTTACCCAGTTAGGGGTAACCCGGCCTTGTGTTGGCAGAGATCCGGTTAGGTTCTCGGGACGTCATTCCAGAGGCGTTTCCATGTGGCAATGGAAAGTTCCTTGGCCTGACCATTTGTTGGAAATCCAAAGAAACAATACGATCCTTGTACGGTTTTAGTTGTATTACCTGCTATGGAATGTGGCGGTAACCTGCTATTGAATATAGTAGCTATAGTAGGCATAAGTGCGGAATGCCTATGCTGGCTAAGATTTATATCTTTACTTTCGAAATTGTTTTCTACACTATGCACTAATAATAATATCATAAAAAAATGATTTGATTTTATGCGTATGAAGCATCTTTGACTATCATAAGGAGAAATCTCCTCCGATTCTGCGTTTGCATTGTGTGTGTGTGCGGGAGGCCTTATGGTAGTCTCATTTTCTAAAAAGCATTGCGAATTTATTTAAAAATTATCCTATCCTTTGTTTTAAAGATAAATAACTGTTTTGAGTTCTCACACCAGTCACATGACTGACCTGGAGTTTATTGTTCCCTTCCTAAACTCTGGGTGCCCACCAATTTCCACACGGGCAGTCGGAGTTAAGGTCTATCAGGTTATTCTGGATTTAGGAGTGCTATGGAGCTCAGGAGGCGAGCTACATATCGAGACGTACTACTTGTATATGATATTATACTATGTATTATTCCGCTATGTATTATGTATGAGGACAAGTTTATATAACTGTCCATTGATGTATTACTCTGCTGTCTATTGTTGTTGTAAACTCTGATAAAAATGTAATGTTTAAAAGGTATAGTTCTTGGTTTAAAGATTATTCATTTATTTATTATATGTTGTTCCGCTGCGACTGTGAGATTCTGATATTGTTTCTGTTGCTTTTCTGTTTTCTTCTTCTCTCTTCGTTCTCTCTTCTTCTATCTCTTTCTTCTTCTTCAACCA
The DNA here is from genome assembly GCA_030765085.1 of Allium cepa. NCBI lineage: Eukaryota > Viridiplantae > Streptophyta > Magnoliopsida > Asparagales > Amaryllidaceae > Allium > Allium cepa. The sequence goes on along the minus strand of CM060943.1, from coordinate 862,238,778 downwards.
TAACATTTCGGTTTTTCGACAATGAAATATCGCAAACGTTACATGTGGTATCAGAGCATATGGTTAAGCGACAACCATGGCTCTGTTGGGTGTTACTCATTAGAGATAGAGTCAGTAGTGCTCTAGAATGAGTGTGAGTGTAATAATAGATATGAGCGCGTATTTGTTAGTGAATATAAAAATTTGTTTTATATTCTGATGATTGGTTTATTGAGTGGCATATGAACCTTCGTCGGCACAGTTTGTACAACTGGGTTGAAGGGGTTTCTAAACACTTGAATAGAACAATTCGACATAGTATTGTTTAAAAATAGGGTAAATGAAATAATTTTGCCCAAACTATTTTTGTATATAAAAGAAATGATTTTCTGTAAATTATCATAGTGTATGGATGCATGGTTGTTAGATAGTAATAATGTTTAAACTATTACCATTGAAATTGGAATAGAATTGAAATCATTGTTATATGAAAATTGAGAAAATAATAATAATAAGGAAATGAGATCCATATACAAATGAAATTTGAGACTGTAAATTATAAATGTGATTTATAATTATAAATAGAATTCCAGAGAAGTTTTGGAAATGTTTTTGAATGAAATTGGAAATTTTAGGAATTAAATTCCTTTTTGATTTGAAAATGATTTTCAAAGGTTTTTGGAAAATTGTTTTGAAGGAATGAAAAGCTCTAATTTTTTTTTGGTCGCTGGAAAATAATTCCGATGATGATTGCAACATCATCGGTGTTCATTTTCGAGTTTCCAAAAGAGGTATTGCTGTTAAATTGTTTTAATATGGAATTTGATTGGAAAATTTTGGTTTGGGTTTGAAAATTTAAAAGAAAATTGAATTGATTTCAAAAATGGTTTTGAAAGGTTGAAAGGACTCTGAAATCCTATTTTTAAATATTTATGGGAATAATAAATGAGTCGAAATCTTATACAATTTGAATCTTGATAGAAGAAATTTAACTTAAAGGATCGAGTTAAATTAAAGAAGTATAAGTGAACCAATAATAAAAAAAAAATCCAAGTAGTAATTGTTAAATGTAAGCTGTATAACTTATAAAATGTGAAAATAAAAGTGAAACCAGAATATAGGTGGTTAAACAATTTTTGTTAAGCAAAATGAGATATGAACTTGGATAGGTGATGAATTTGACTTAAGTAAAATTTAAATGAAATAGAATTTGGAATAAATTAGAAGTAAACTTGGGCTGTATAAATGAAGTTCAATTTTATTTGTGAAATGAATTAGCCATTGAATTAAAGAATGGATTGAATGAGAATCAATCGAATGTAAATAATTGAAAGGAAATAATGAATATAAGTGTAAATTCATCTAAAGCAAGTTGAATAATTGAATGAAAGTCAATTGAATATCAAACCAATTGGAATTAAAAGTGTAAACCAAATCGAATGTAAAATGAATATAATTTGGTTATGTTGAAATATAAATTGGTTGATTGCTTGTTAGTTGATTGTGTATAATTCATTAAGTGTTAATGAAATTAAAGTAGTGGAATTGAAAGCTATGTAATTGAATTCAAATGAAATTGAATTGAATTGAATTGAAATTGAAACGAATGAAATTGAATATGTAACTTCAATAATAAACCAAAGTGTATAAGAAGCATATCTTGAAAGGTTTTGTAATTGAATTGGCAAAATGATTTGAGTGTTGGAATTGGATACTACTACTAGCAGGATATACAGGTTATAAAGGAATTGGAATTTTGGTTTCAAAGATAAAAAAATTGAATCGCTCGGCAAAAAGGTACGTATTTCAATTTCAGTATGAGATTTAGTGATTTTCTTCTCCAGCCACTTGGCTTTCTCTTTTCTTTTTGATTCTGAGGGGCCGTAGTGCCATTTGTAGTCGTACCGATCGAGCCGCGCAAAGGAGATGCTGGCGAAATTTTTCGAAAATTTCGGGTGTTAGAAAATTTTTGAGAAATTTTGAAATTTAAATTTGAATTTTTAAGAAAACAATGTTGTTTGAAACTTATAACTGAAACTAGAAAGCTAATTGAAATAAAAATGGATCTTTAATAAAAAGATTTAGGTTAGTAAGTTGATAAAACTATTTGAATTGTGAAAAATAATAAACGGTTTAGGATCATTCTCCTTAACTTGCAATTCCGGGATGAAATTCTTTTAAGGGGGGAAGATTGTAACGACCCAGAATTTTTGATAATTTAAATTTGACTATTTAATTAATTTTAAGTATTAATAAGTAAAATTTGGGGTCGGATAAATTTTATTTTCAATATCTGGATTTAATTTGGTAATTAAATCAATATTTGAATAGTTGAAATTACGTAAATAATTGAAAATTGGGTTAAAAATGATTGAAAATAATTCAGAAAATTTTATTTTACCATATTGAAGCTATAGTAATGTTATAGAACTTTTAAAACTGAATTTAAAGTTAATTTGTAAAAATTGAATATTTTAATAATTAATTATCGACTGAAAAATAGCCAATTTATGAACAGTCTCAGAATTGAACGAAACTAGTTCCATTGGATCCGTAATAGTTAGTTATTATCGGATTTCAATTTTCGTAGCAATCAGAGTTGTCGTTTGACTGTGGCAGCTCGAAACGCATCGAATTGTTTTTAATATTAAATTAGCGAGTTAAAATAGTCATTTTTCAAACGGTCTCAGATTTCGACGAGACCAGTTTCATCGGATCCATTATGTGATATTATTGTAAGATTCCAAGTTTGAAGTCGATCGGATTTATCGTTTGTCCGGTACAAGCTGAAACGCCTAGAAAATCGTTTAAATCGGTTTAATTTAAATTGATCGTTTAATTCCATATCTCGCACAGACGATGGAATTAGCTTCCGAAACCTATTCCATTGTGTCCGGAACGCGGGGTAAACCCCAGAAACGCCAGTCACTGCGCGTAAATCGGATTCCGGAAAACCCGGATGAATAGTGTTCAATAATTTCCTATAAATAGCCATTTATTCTCAGGAGAAATAAAAAAAAGAAAACACTAGTTGAAGCCGGCCGCCTCTTGTTCCATCAATGGCCGAAATACACTTATCTTCTCCCCTCGAATTCTTCCAATCCAAGCAACGATTCATAAAACTTTCAACTAACAAATTGAAGAGGGCATCAAGATCTACAAGTTCAACGGTAGAGATCAAAAATAAGCGAGTATATTGATAGGAAAGTGGCCGCGTTTCCCTGATGTTGCGCACGCATTTCAGAGCACAAGGAGGGGCCGAGCTCCACCCCAGGGCAGCCGAGCATAGCTCTTGGTCGTGGCTTCAAGGTGGTACCATCTGATCGAGCTAGAAAGTGATGATGGAGCTGCGTTTTCAAACCCTAGGAAGCTAGATTTGGGTTCCTCTTCCTGATGCCTGCATACGAAATTGAACGAGAGGGAAGAAAGGGAATCACGGTTCAGATTAGGGAATCCATTTTGCACGGCCCAGATTTGTGCAAGGTTTAATATTGAAAATAAAGTTGTAATTTAATTATATTATAATTGTTCAAACTTTAAAATATGATATCTCTTTCATACGAGATCGAAAAAATGCGAAATCTGTTGCGTTGGAATCGTATGGACGAGCAATACGCGATGGAGCTGGATTGGAGTCAATTGGAGCTCGTTTGAATTTCGGGTAAAATTAAACGTTCGTTTAATTTTATTCGAAACGAACGCCGAACCAGAATTAAAACCAAGGTGAGAACTCCTCACTCAATCGAACAGATCGAATTAAATTTTAATAGTTAGATTTAAATTTTTTGAATGATGATTGCAATTATTGATTGCTGTTTGATTGTGATAGTAGATATAGTAGGATATACTATACATAGCAATATATATATATATTGGCATATGTATATATTGGAATTGATTTCCCGCCTTGTATAGCGGATGAGACCCTATTGCGCCGCCTATTAAGCGGATAATATTTTATAAATCCCATATGCCGCGATATTCCGTCTTGAAACGGAATTGGTATTGTGCTAACATCTGTGGATGCAGGGAAACAGGTTGGAGGGATCCAACTGGATTCCTCACAAATATTTATTTGATTATAGATATTGTGATGATTGTGATTATCATATCGATATATGATATTTGTGCAGTGATTGACCATTTGATGCTGTGGCATCATCGGATCCATTTTTAAAGTTTAAAGTAGCAATTTTTATTTTAAAAGGATTTTAAAGTGATTTCTCAAAGTATATGTTTTATTAAATTTTCGAATCCGACCCACTTTAAATACATTAAGATTTTAATTTTAAAGTTATAAAATTTAAGATTTTTGTGAAGTATAACCAAAGGTAGTTTTTAAAAAAAATAAAATAAATAGATTTATATAATAATTTAAAATTGGATTTCTGAATTATTATAAAGGATGAATATAAAAGATTTTATAAATTGATATTTATAAATAAAAATATTGGAAGTATAAACGAGTTTATTATGTGTTAAAATGAAGTATAAAATGGATCATTGAAAATTATAGATTTGTAAATTGTGAAAGTTATAAAATGAATAGATATTGAAAATAAAAGATTCATGAGTCATTAACTTATAAAATGGATTTTGGGCATTTAAATGAGATATTTATAGAAATTGTAAATAAAGATTTTTTTTTTATAAGTTGAAATTGTCATTGAATATAAAAGAATCTTATAAGCAATAAGATTTGGAATTTGTGAAGCTTAAAAAGAACGATTTGGTAAATGAATGAATGAATTATAAGTAATCAACTTATAATATGAACCTTTGGTATGAAATTGAGTTATATAATTTGAATTGGATTGATAAAGGAAATTTATAAATCGAAGTTTATAAATAGGAATAGAATTTATAAACATTGTTTATAAATTCGTAATCAATTGAATTTGATCAATTGAATATAAAAGTTTATTAAAGGAGTTATATTCACGTTTTTAAACAGTGAATATATCGTTAAATAAAATGGATATCTTTTGGGAAAAGGATGTTTTAAATGGAATTTAAAACGATTTAAAGATGTTTTAAAATGCATCAAGTATCGAAAACATAGATTTCAACATTCAATGTTGAAATAGACGTTTTCGAGAAATAGAAGGAAAGGAAGTCGTAGATTTCAACATTCATTGTTGAAATAGACGTTTTCGAGAAAATAAGGAAAAAATGGACTATAACACTGTTGTTATAGTAAATGATTTCCGAAAGGAAATATTTTTGTATAGTATTGGGATTTATATATCTATTTAATTTCGAATCCCTATACTAGTGATTTTGGGTTGTCGTAACGATGTTTTACGCAACATTCGTTTTGACCCAAATAAATGTGAACAAAAGAACGTTTTCCTTAAACAAATGAAATATATACTTAACTATGGTTTAAGTATACCGAATATTTTCAAATTGTGAAAATAAATAATATTTATGAATCACTTACTTTTAAATAAGTATGGAATTGTTTTTCCAATATGAAATGGAACGTTTTTTAAGAATTTATCGTTTTGAAGATAATTTGGAATTGAATATTTGAAATCTATTGAAAAATGTAGATCAGTAGATATTTTGAAATATAAATTCACTATGGAATTTATAAGTGGAAAGGGAAAATTGGTTTTCAAAATAAACGTTGTTTATTTTTGAAGTGTGGAAAATTTTATATCTTGTAAAGATATTTTTGGGAAAATAAATAATTTGAGAAATTATTTGGAATCTGGTGATGTTGCACATCTTTATTGATAGTTAAATAACCGACTATCAATATTTACCTTTAAATAGGTATTTGTTGTGATTGCTTGAATTTGAATGCCACACTTATTTTAAAATAAGCGCTCGCTATTCGGGTTAACTGAGAAAGGACCATGGGGTCGTATAACCCATTCCGAATAGTGATACGTCGTTATGAATTGCAATTGAAGACCGGTGTTGAAGACCGGATATTTGTGAAAACGGATGGATTACCGTCAAGTTACTCTGCATCGGCTGATCTCCGATATAGAGGTTTTATCACCCTTAGTGACGGGTTGTCCGGACGTGATTAGTGAATATCCGGATTGCAAGGGCTTCTTTGGAAGTGCCTTCGGTTCCGTTCGATCCCGGAACGGACTTGTATGGATTGTATGTCTGACGTTACAATTTGAGATGTAAAGTTGGTTTCTATCAAATATATTTCTGTTGGTGGCGGAGAATTTATTCTCTTAGCTTAACACCCTTCTCTGAGACGTACGAGCTCAGAGGTTATATAGTTGATGGTCACTAGTGATACATTCCCGAATTGGTAATGTGGCATACTGAGTGTTGCTGTGAAATGATCGTTGAATGATCATTTGTGATAGGATTATTTGTTTGATCGTCTATCTTGATGATCATTGCTTTGATCATTTGTTGACCCAAAGCACGACTTTTGTTTAAAACGTGGCTTTGTGGATGAGACTTCATCGAGCCTCACACCCCGGAAATGGTCAAAACAGGAAAGATGCAGCAAGGTTATTAGGGGGTAGCGCCCCTTTATTGTATGTCATTCCTTCTGGATAGAGGTGGTATCATGGTATGGAGCCCAGATACTTAACCTATGTGGTTACTGCAAATTTATTACTTTGTGGTTGTTGGAAATCGGGGATCCTCGGATAGATCGGTTACGATCGGGGAATGACATATTCGTGTTAGTAGTTACCCAGTTAGGGGTAACCCGGCCTTGTGTTGGCAGAGATCCGGTTAGGTTCTCGGGACGTCATTCCAGAGGCGTTTCCATGTGGCAATGGGAAGTTCCTTGGCCTGACCATTTGTTGGAAATCCAAAGAAACAATATGATCCTTGTACGGTTTTAGTTGTATTACCTGCTATGGAATGTGGCGGTAAGCTGCTATTGAACATAGTAGCTATAGTAGGCATAAGTGCGGAATGCCTATGCTGGCTAAGATTTATATCTTTACTTTCGAAATTGTTTTCTACACTATGCACTAATAATAATATCATAAAAAAAATGATTTGATTTTATGCGTATGAAGCATCTTTGACTATCATAAGTAGAAATCTCCTCCGATTCTGCGTTTGCGTTGTGTGTGTGTGCGGGAGGCCTTATAGTAGTCTCATTTTCTAAAAAGCATTGCAAATTTATTTAAAAATTATCCTATCCTTTGTTTTAAAGATAAATAACTGTTTTGAGTTCTCACACCAGTCACATGACTGACCTGGAGTTTATTGTTCCCTTCTTAAACTCTGGGTGCCCACTAATTTCCACACGGGTAGTCGGAGTTAAGGTCTATCAGGTTATTCTGGATTTAGGAGTGCTATGGAGCTCAGGAGGCGAGCTACATATCGAGACGTACTACTTGTATATGATATTATACTATGTATTATTCCGCTGTGTATTCTGTATGAGGACAAGTTTATATAACTGTCCATTGATGTATTACTCTGTTGTCTATTGTTGTTGTAAACTCTGATAAAAATGTAATGTATAAAATGTATAGTTCTTGGTTTAAAGATTATTCATCTATTTATTATATGTTGTTCCGCTGCGACTGTGAGATTCTGATATTGTTTCTGTTGCTGTTCCGTTTTCTTCTTCTCTCTTCGTTCTCTCTTCTTCTATCTCTTTCTTCTTCTTCAACCATAACATTTCGGTTTTTTGGCAACGAAAAATCGCAAACGTTACAATTTATATATCAAGTTCAATGTCAATTTAACCATCATGTTTAAAAGTCACATCTAATGTCACAAAATTTATCTATCAGATCTACTATCAATTTGTAACATCCCGTATTTTTAAGCCATTAAATTTGAACATTTAATTCATTTTAAATGTTGAATATGGATTTTAATATGAATTTTGAAATAAAAGACTTTGGTTAAGTTAATAAAAATTAGAAATTTCTTATACGGGACCTAAATTGGAATTTGAATAAAAATAGCTTAATATCATAAATTGGAATAAAATGGGTAATTCTGAAAGTAGATAGAGATGAAATAGATTGTAAAATTTATTTTTTAAAGTCCATTTGGGTTCGAGTTATAATTTTGGACGGTTGGATGGAATTAATTGGCAATAGATTGAATTTGGAATTTTATATTAATTTAATAATAGAATTTAATATTAAAAAAATGCAAATAATCAAATTTTGATTCGAAATGAGTCAAAATGATTGTAAATGTGATTATAAATTTCATATGATTTATTATTAAGTAAATAAAATTTTAAAAGTGGAGTTTCAAGTGATTTCGACAATTTTGGAAATTTGCTCGATTTAATAGACGAATTAAAATAGCCTTCCGGGGCACAGTCTCGAAATTCGACGAAACCAGTTCCATTGGATCCGTAATAGTTAGTTACTATCGGATTTCAATTTTCGTAGCAAACAGAGTTGTCGTTTGACCCCGGCAGCTCGAAACGCATCGAAATCGTTTTAATCGGTTTAAATTAAAATTGAACGTTTAATTCCGTAACTCGCGCATACGACCGAATTAGCTTACGAAACCTGTCCCATTGTGTCTGGAACGCGGGCAAACAGAGACAGCCGAAGATGCCGCCGTTCGCCCTCGTTTTGTGCGCAGGAGGGGCGACCGAGCTCAGGGATACTCGAGCCGATGGTGGAGGTTGAGGAGCCCTTCGATATGGTATGCTTCGATCGCTTTCTCGTGTAGTGTGGTGGCCGTGTTTTTCAGCCCTAATCGACGTGCTGATGGGTTTGCTCGTATCTGTTGCGTGCGATGTAGGAGAAGGTGCGGCCGATGTTTTTTATAAAAAAAAAGAAAAAAGAAATTTGTTTAAAATTGAAATTGAAACTTATAAAATCCCTATCTATTTCATATGTAATCAGAAATCAACGATTTTGGTGGCGTTGGAATCGCAGAGAGACGTACTACAAGATGGTGCAGATCCGGATCCATTCCGGGCAAGTAGAAATTTGGGATAAATCGAACGTCGTTCGGATTAATTTGAATTTCGAACGCTCGCCGAAACTCAAGGTGAGTTATTCTCACTCACATCTGGATATTGGCTGATTTAAATAATAAATATTTAAATATCTGTGTGATTGGCTGTATATTATTGTTCTTATCAGTCTGGATTGATATTTATATATATGCATTGTGCTAATATTTGTGGATGCAGAAAAAACAGGTTGGAGGGATCCAACTGGATTCCTCACATTATAATAATTATCTTTATAATTGATGTTGTGATTTGTTTTCATATTGTGATTGATAAATCTGAGTTTTAAACAGTACTGTGATATTGTTGAAATAAATATAAATCCTTAAATTTAATTGTAAACGGGATTAATTGGGATTTAAGAAAATAAAAGAAATTGTTATATAAAGAATTTAAAGGAATAAAATTTTGGGTTTTATGAAATAAAGAATATGGTTGGGTAAAATATAAATTCAGAATTTAATTATAAATGGATAAATTGAATTTTAGAGAAATAAGTGATATTGTTAAATAATGAATTTAAAAGAATTAAAATTTGAAATCTATTTAGATGGGATTGAAAAATTGTAAAATCTGGAATGATTAATAAAGAGAAAGGTTATTAGTTGATAAATGGGAAAATAAAATTTATGTTATTAAAATATAAAATTAAATTAAAATAGTTTGACAGAAATCGTGAGAAGGATTTCTGTGATGTTTATGTGGAAATGAGATTTCCTGGGAAAAACCAAGTTCGAGTTTAAACCGATTTTATAAAAAGAAAGTTTTAAAAATTTAAAACTTGTTTAAATGAGAGTGTTTTGGAAGTTATTATTTTATAGTGATAATTTATGAATTAGCAATAGAAAATTTTATAAATACCTTAATAATTATTTTTATAAATGGATTTGTTTAAAAGACTAGTTTTGGACTTAAGTCATTTGAAATTAGTATTTATCTTATTAAAACACTACTTTTAAATTTAGTTAAATCAAAGTTGATATCTTGATAAATGGTTTTACTGTACATATTTTGAATCTTATTTTGAGTAAGTAACTAGAAGTGAATTTACGTATTTTAAAGTATATTTCAATATAAAATGTTTTTAACTGTTTTCAAACTAAGTTGTTTTGAACTTGGTTATTTCCAATAGAAATATATGGTAAAGGATTTACCTTGTAAAGGAAGAGTTTTGGGAAATTGTTTTCAAATGAGTTTTGAAACTTTGGAAATATATCTTGTAAAGATATTGAGGCAAATAAATAATATGGGAATTATTTATTGTGTGATGGATGCTTATGGATGTTTATGAATATAAATTGATAGTTAAATCACTGACTATCAATATTGGACAATGCGTTGATCGTTTCGAAGAGACCGAGATCGAGATTTATTTCTCGAAAACCACTTCGATCCGATTTGTACGATTCGTGCAAAAACGTGTTCGGAATCGAAGATGGAGCAGTGAAGTGCAAGGGCTAGTCGCTACTAATCCTGAGGATATTTCCAAAATGGATGTAGTAGGAATAGTGCCTTCGGTTCCGTTCGAACCCGGGACGGACTTGTATGGATGAATGCTTGCGAAACATCGTCAGGTGGACGATGGGCATTCTAAGTGAAAACGTTCTAAAGGTAATGCTTAGCCTCAAGCCTCATCAACCGGGAATGACTGAAAATCAGGGGATATGCAACAAGGTTAGGTGGGTCATGCCCAAGCAGGACAAGATATTTCCCCCGTCTAGATGTCCCTTATATATATTTCGGCTTAGTGGGTGGTTGGTCGCGCCAACCACGGGGTTTATGTTGTTCGGGACTGTTCAGTAAGGAATGGTTCCGGCCTTGTGTTGCAGGGGATGAAGGGAGTAATCCTCGGTACGGTGATCTAGGCCCCGTACTGTGGCAGGTGGTACCCCAGTGCCTAGTCATTGTTGGAAATCCATTTCCCCTACGAGCCTTGTACGAGTTTTGTTTGTATTACCCACTTTTGTGGCTAGTAGCTGGAATTTAATGAATGTAACAATTTCGGCTATTTTATAAGTATTTGTAAATAGACACTATTATAATATCAGAGGATTTTTATAAAAAGTGTTTTAGCTATCGTAAGGTAAAAACCCGACATGTTTATTTGTGGCGTGGTTTTATGAGATGCTTTTTTTTCAAAGGATTTTTGTAACTTTAATAATAAATTTGGATGCATTATTATCAGCTGGTATTCCAGACTGACTTGGGTGTTATTTCATTATAATGCTCGAGTCAGACCGAGTATTATTTTGTTCAGGTCAGGATGCTATGGAGCAGGAAAGGAGCTGTAGTTCGAGACGTACTATGTGTACCTATATATATATCCGCTGCTGTGATTGTCTGATAGGTCTGATTTGTGATTGTTGATGTATGAGATACTCTGATGATGTGATGTATAAAAAGTTATAGATTTCATTTTGTGTAAAGTTCTAGATTTACTATTATATTTTATTCCGCTGCGACTGTGAGATTCTGATATTGTTTAGTTTCTTCTTCTATCTCTTCTTCTTTAACACTAATGGTTCGTAATTCTGTGCCACTTGAGTTAATAGAGGTAGAATAGTGTAAATTCAAGGGGTACGGATTTGCGGGCTGTCACACTTGGTATCAGAGCGTAGGTTGGCGACAACCTAGGCTTTGGTGGGGTAATTACTCATTTAATAGAGTCAATAGTACTCTATAATGAGTTGAGCGTATTAATAGATATGAGAGCGTACTTGTTAGTGAATATAAAATTGTTTTTATACTGTGTTAACTTATCGGTTGAGTGTTTATGAATTCTGGTCGGTACGGGAAGTACAACCGTATGATAGGGATTTCTAAACTCTTAAACAAGATAAACTGACATAGTATTGTTTTTAAAGGGGGTTAAATGAAATAATTTTACCCAAAATTATATTTTGATATAAAAGAAATGGTTTTCTCAATTACATATATATATATATATATATATATTGTTTGGTTGGTTGTTAATACTGTAATCAAATATGAATCTTAAATTTGATTTAAATTTGAAATGAGATGATATATAAACCAATGGGAATGTAAGATATTGAATTGATTTATAACCAAATAAATTCCATGAGTATAAATTATACAAAAGAAGAATAATTAAATTTGGATTAAACCAGAATTTAATCCCGGAAGTTCTGAAAAAAAAATATTTTTAATAGATTGAAAATAAAAGTTTGGAAATTTAAAATCTTGGGAAAGTTTGGGAATGTTTTCCAAAGTTTTTGAAGGTAATGATGGAATATTGTTTTGGGAAGTATGTTAAATGGAAAACTGTTTTGAAATAAATTTGGGAGAGTAAGAAGCGTTGAACTCACTTCAGTCGCTGGAAAATAATCCTGATGATGCTGGCCACATCATTAGAATTCATTTTCGAGTTTCTAAAGTGACGGATTGCTTCCCTAATATTTGGTTATGGTATTGTTTGGACTAGTTGGGTATAACAGTTGTTTTGGACATTTCAAAAATGGGAAATTTGTTTGGTGTAAACAAATTGTTTTGGAAAATCTGGTGATTTGATTGATATACCAAATCGGTATATATTTGATATATTTCAACATGGTTTTGGAATAAAACCGGGTAAAATGAATTCTGGGAAATTCTAATTAAATAATGTGTAAGGTTGAAATGAACTAACTTTTGAACTTATTAAGTGAAATTAATATTAATAAGAAGTAAGAAATGAAAATTTTAGTCTTGGAATTAAAATTTAATTTGAGTAATTGAAAGTGAATAAAATATGTTGAAGTGAGTAGAAAATTTGAATTTAACTTGGATAAGTAAAATAAATTGGACTTAAAATAAAGTTGATTTGAATTAAATTAAGATGTAGTGGACTTTGAGATTTTGGGTCATTATGAAATGGAGTATACCCTTAAGCTAGTAAGTGTTATGCTTTAGCTGGGGATTATGAATTTAAAATTTTGCAAAGGATTAAGGTGAAGGAAGATTTGTATCATTAAGAATCCAGTGATGCATATATAAAATTTGAAGTTGTGATTATAAGATGCAGATGGATTAAGATGAGCTATATAAGCTTTTAAATAAATAAGTTGGAGAACTTATAAAAGAGAAATGGAGTTATAATCACAAATGGGAAATAGTGGGATGGTATGGTGGATTCAAACTTAATCTTAAATGAACTTGAGTTAGTAAATAAGTTTTGGATTTGCATATGGAAAATTACAATTGCGAATTTGAAATTGAATTAAATCTAAATGAATTAGAATTAAATTAAATTGGATATAAAGGTGAAATGTAAATTGTTTATAATTGCATAAAGAAATTCATATTCTTAAGTTATTAAGTGTTATAATTGAAACTTGTGATTAGAAGATAGAAATGGACTTAAATAAGCAATCTAAGCTTTTGAATGGAAGTGAAATTGTAATTTATTAATGGAAAGAGTTGAATGGTGTGGCAAATTCAAAACTTAACCATAAAAGAAATGTAAAGTGTAATAAAGCGGTGAGGATAAAAAGGTGGATGTTTTTAAGTTGGCAAATAAGTCTTGAACTTATGTATGGGGAAAATGAAATCTGTTTTGAAAATGAAATTGAATTAAATTCCAGTTGTATAATAAATAATATTGAATGGAGTTCAATCCTTATATGAGTGGTAAAAGAAGTGGGATGAATTTAATTTGGCTGAACAAAAATTTAAGTAAACTTGAATTAAATTTAGATAAGAGGCGAATTGAAAGGAAATTTAATTTAGTTGGAATGATGTTGACTGAAGTAAATGCATACTCAACTAAATCCAAAATAATCGTCCAAAATGAATTTTGTATAAGCTAAATTAAATGGAAATTGTATGGTAATGAATAGAATTTTGATAAATGGTCAAAATTGGAAAGTGGATAAAAATCCAATTGTGGCATGGGATTTAAATTTGTGGTAAAAAAATATTAATATGTGGATGAAAATGGAATTAGATTATATTGGGATAGTTGAATTGTGAATAAATTCAATGGAAGGAAATAATTTAAAGTGGTTTCTTTGCCAATAAAATAAATTTAAAAATGAATTGAATAAATAAGCAAAGTGCATTAAAATTTATAAATAGATTGCAATTGATTTGGATGAGAACCAAATGAAAATAAAATTTGATTATAAGAAAGATATTATGAAATTGGAAGTTATTGAAAGGAATAGTGAGATGGTTATTGTTAAGCTTTTGGGATAGCTTTAAATGATATTCCGTTAGATAATAGAATTGAAATGCAAGTGAATGAATTTTAATTGATTATTGTGATATCATATGAATATAAGAATTGTAAATAATTCAGAATAGAATAATAGTAATAAGAATATTAAAATAATAAAAATAAACTTAAGATGAATAATAAATTTGAAAAGTGAGGATAAGGACTTGTTTTTTTTAATTTGCAAGGAAATAAGAATATTGGGTTGTGAATAATTCCAAATGGAATAAGAATGCTTGAATTGTGAACCAGGCAAAATTGAATAAACTTAATATAAATCTAAACTGAAATTAATTGTAAATGGTTATAAGCTTAGGTGGCAATTGTTTTGCTTGAATGGCATGAAAATTTACATGTATTCGGAATTGAGTTGTTTAAAAAGCAATTGAAATTGATTTTGTATAAATTTATATGGATTAGAATCTAATTCAAAGAGTTTTATATGAATGCAAGTAAATTGGTTTAAAAGAGCAAATGGAATTGATGTTGAATCAATTGGAATAAATTGACATTTTAATAAGTAATGTTTGCATATGAATAGTAATGGGTTATAACAGAAATGCGAATGTTTCCAATTTAAAATAGAATTTGATTGTAAATCAAGTTGGGAATGTAGGTTAAAATAAAATTTAAGAAAGGCATAATTAACCATATTGAAATGGAAATGAATTGAATAAAATCTTTGGATTATTGAAAAGAATATGGTTAATATTGTTAAACCATGAAGTTGGGTTTGTAAAGCGAATTTAAAATGATGCAGGAATTGAGGAATTTGTTATAAAGGTGGTTAGCATGCATAATTATGAAATCGCTTGGTTTGGTTATGGAATGGATATGTTTGGCTTGCATTTATATAGGAAATGTTATTAAAATGTTCATATCTTTGAAAACTGATAAGTTGTTTGAGTTTAGTACAGGTACAGAAGACGTTCGAAAGAGTTGGAGCGCGTATATGCGTTATATTAGCCGCTCGCTATTAAAATTTGCTAAAAAGGTACGCCTACGCAAATATAATTGGGAAATGATATATATATTGTGATATATTGTGGTTTCCGACCGTGTGGGTCGATGTATATATATTTATTTGTATCGTGATATCGCGAAAGTTTCTCCGTGCAGGGGAGACTCTGCCAAAATTTTTCGAAAATTTTGGGAGTTAGAAATTTTTTGGGTTTTGGGAAAAAGTTAAGTAACTTGGGAAGTTATAAGTTAAAATTTAAGCTTTAGAGTTAATAAAGAAAATGGGTTTGAAATTGAGCTAAAGGTTTTGGAAAGTGTATATAAGTTGTAACTAAAGAAGTTTGGATTGAGTTAAGAGTGTAGGAACATTCTTCTACCTTAGCAAATTTCGGGGACGAAATTTTTATAAGGGGGGAGGAATGTAACATCCCGTATTTTTAAGCCATTAAATTTGAACATTTAATTCATTTTAAATGTTGAATATGGATTTTAATATGAATTTTGAAATAAAAGACTTTGGTTAAGTTAATAAAAATTAGAAATTTCTTATACGGGACCTAAATTGGAATTTGAATAAAAATAGCTTAATATCATAAATTGGAATAAAATGGGTAATTCTGAAAGTAGATAGAGATGAAATAGATTGTAAAATTTATTTTTTAAAGTTCATTTGGGTCGAGTTATAATTTTGGACGGTTGGATGGAATTAATTGGCAATAGATTGAATTTGGAATTTTATATTAATTTAATAATAGAATTTAATATTATAAAAATGCAAATAATCAAATTTTGATTCGAAATGAGTCAAAATGATTGTAAAGGTGCTTATAAATTTCATATGATTTATTATTACGTTAATAAAAATTTAAAAGTGGAGTTTCAAGTGATTTCGACAATTTTGGAAATTTGCTCGATTTAATAGACGAGTTAAAATAGCCTTCCGGGGCACAATCTCGGAATTCGACGAAACCAGTTCCATTGGATCCGTAATAGTTAGTTACTATCGGATTTCAATTTTCGTAGCAAACGGAGTTGTCGTTTGACCCCGACAGCTCGAAACACATCGAAATCGTTTTAATCGGTTTAAATTAAAATTGAACGTTTAATTACGTAACTCGCGCATACGACCGAATTAGCTTACGAAACCTGTCCCATTATGTCCGGGACGCGGGAAAACACTAGAATCGCCTGTCGGAACACGTAGTTTGGAGGTCGTTTGCATAATCTGTTAAAATCGAGAATTTTATTAATTAAACAATATTAAAACCATTATATATTCAATATTTATTAAACCCTAGCTTCAGAACGTAAGCCGCCACTATTGTTTTCGTCAATGGTTGGTAATCACCATACTTCTCCCCTCGAATTCGCCAAATCCATCGATTTTTAGGGAAAATCTCCAACTGGAAAGTCGTAGAGAGCATCTGGATCTACAGATCCAACGGTAGAGATTGAGTTTATTCGATCGAAGAGGGAGATATCGCAGCCGAAGATGCCGCCGTTCGCCCTCGTTTTGTGCGCAGGAGGGGCGACCGAGCTCAGGGATACTCGAGCCGATGGTGGAGGTTGAGGAGCCCTTCGATATGGTATGCTCCGATCGCTTTCTCGTGCAGTGTGGTGGCCGTGTTTTTCAGCCCTAATCGACGTGTTGATGGGTTTGCTCGTATCTGTTGCGTGCGATGTAGGAGAAGGTGCGACCGATGTTTTTTATAAAAAAAAAAGAAATTTGTTTAAAATTGAAATTGAAACTTATAAAATCCCTATCTATTTCATATGTAATCAGAAATCGACGATTTTGGTGGCATTGGAATCGCAGAGAGACGTACTACAAGATGGTGCAGATCCGGATCCATTCCGGGCTAGTAGAAATTTGGGTTAAATCGAACGTCGTTCGGTTTAATTTGAATTTCGAACGCTCGCCGAAACTCAAGGTGAGTTATTCTCACTCACATCTGGATATTGGCTGATTTAAATAATAAATATTTAAATATCTGCGTGATTGGCTGTATATTATTGTTCTTATCAGTCTGGATTGATATTTATATATATGCGTTGTGCTAATATTTGTGGATGCAGGGAAAACAGGTTGGAGGGATCCAACTGGATTCCTCACATTATAATAATTATCTTTATAATTGATGTTGTGATCTGTTTTCATATTGTGATTGATAAATCTGAGTTTTAAACTGTACTGTGATATTGTTGAAATAAATATAAATCCTGAAATTTAATTGTAAACGGGATTAATTGGGATTTAAGAAAATAAAAGAAATTGTTATATAAAGAATTTAAAGGAATAAAATTTTAGGTTTTATGAAATAAAGAATATGGTTGGATAAAATATAAATTCAGAATTTAATTATAAATGGATAAATTGAATTTTATAGAAATAAGTGATATTGTTAAATAATGAATTTAAAAGAATTAAAATTTGAAATCTATTTAGATGGGATTGAAAAATTGTAAAATCTGGAATGATTAATAAAGAGAAAGGTTATTAGTTGATAAATGGGAAAATAAAATTTATGTTATTAAAATATAAAATTAAATTAAAATAGTTTGACAGAAATCGTGAGAAGGATTTCTGTGATGTTTATGTGGAAATGAGATATCCTGGGAAAAACCAAGTTCGAGTTTAAACCGATTTTATAGATAGAAAGTTTTAAAAATTTAAAACTTGTTTAAATGAGAGTGTTTTGGAAGATATTATTTTATAGTGATAATTTATGAATTAGCAATAGAAAATTTTATAAATACCTTAATAATTATTTTTATAAATGGATTTGTTTAAAAGACTAGTTTTGGACTTAAATCATTTGAAATTAGTATTTATCTTATTAAAACACTACTTTTAAATTTAGTTAAATCAAAGTTGATATCTTAATAAATGGTTTTACTGTACATATTTTGAATCTTATTTTGAGTAAGCAACTAGAAGTGAATTTACGTATTTTAAAGTATATTTCAATATGAAATGTTTTTAACTGTTTTCAAACTAAGTTGTTTTGAACTTGGTTATTTCCAATGGAAATATATGGTAAAGGATTTACCTTGTAAAGGAAGAGTTTTGGGAAATTGTTTTCAAATGAGTTTTGAAACTTTGGAAATATATCTTGTAAAGATATTGAGGCAAATAAATAATATGGGAATTATTTATTGTGTGATGGATGCTTATGGATGTTTATGAATATAAATTGATAGTTAAATCATCGACTATCAATATTGGACAATGCGTTGATCGTTTCGAAGAGACCGGGATCGAGATTTATTTCTCGAAAACCACTTCGATCCAATTTGTACGATTCGTGCGAAAACGTGTTCGGAGTCGAAGATGGAGCAGTGAAGTGCAAGGGCTAGTCGCTACTAATCCTGAGGATATTTCCAAAATGGATGTAGTAGGAATAGTGCCTTCGGTTCCGTTCGAACCCGGGACGGACTTGTATGGATGAATGCTTGCGAAACAACGTCAGGTGGACGATGGGCATTCTAAGTGAAAACGTTCTAAAGGTAACGCTTAGCCTCAAGCCTCATCAACCGGGAACGACTGAAAATCAGGGGATATGCAGCAAGGTTAGGTGGGTCATGCCCAAGCAGGACAAGATATTTCCCCCGTCTAGATGTCCCTTATATATATTTCGGCTTAGTGGGTGGTTGGTCGCGCCAACCACGGGGTTTATCTTGTTCGGGACTGTTCAGTAAGGAATGGTTCCGGCCTTGTGTTGCAGGGGATGAAGGGAGTAATCCTCGGTACGGTGATCTAGGCCCCGTACTGTGACAGGTGGTACCCCAGTGCCTAGTCATTGTTGGAAATCCATTTTCCCTACGAGCCTTGTACGAGTTTTGTTTGTATTACCCACTTTTATGGCTAGTAGCTGGAATTTAATGAATGTAACAATTTCGGCTATTTTATAAGTATTTGTGAATAGACACTATTATAATATCAGAGGATTTCTATAAAAAGTGTTTTAGCTATCGTAAGGTAAAAACCCGACATGTTTATTTGTGGCGTGGTTTTACAAGATGCTTTTGTTTTCAAAGGATTTTTGTAACTTTAATAATAAATTTGGATGCATTATTATCAGCTGGTATTCCAGACTGACTCGGGTGTTATTTCATTATAATGCTCGGGTCAGACCGAGTATTATTTTGTTCAGGTCAGGATGCTATGGAGCGGGAAAGGAGCTGGAGTTCGAGACGTACTATGTGTACCTATATATATATATCCGATGCTGTGATTGTATGATAGGTCTGATTTGTGATTGTTGATGTATGAGATACTCTGATGATGTGATGTATAAAAAGTTATAGATTTCATTTTGTGTAAAGTCCTAGATTTACTATTATATTTTATTCCGCTGCGACTGTGAGATTCTGATATTGTTTAGTTTCTTCTTCTATCTCTTCTTCTTTAACACTAATGGTTCGTAATTCTGTGCCACTTGAGTTAATAGAGGTAGAATAGTGTAAATTCAAGGGGTACAGATTTGTGGGCTGTCACACAATTCCTATTATAATTTTTTCGGTCAAATTTTTTACTAACAAATTTAACTATCAATTTGACGGTCAAATTTAAATGTCAATCTAAATTTACTCAATTCAAATTCAATAAATTTAATTTTTCAGTCAATTGAATTTTCAACTAGCAATCAATATAAATTTTAACTTCGTTAATTTGTTTGACTAACAGTAGGAAATTTACTACGCTATGAATGGGTTTACCCACTCACCTTATTGTAGTGTTTTCCCCAATGGGCGTGTGTAGAAGACCACGAAGCTTTACAACACACAAAGCGGACACGGATCGGTGAGCATGCGCACACAAACAGTGGTTAAATTTGAATATGCCGCTCCAAAATAAGATGCGGCACTTTGTCTTTGGGTTTGGCGACTTCGATGGGTTGACTGGGTGGTTGTGGGCTCGATAGGGTGCGGGGTCAGGCTGATGAAGGGTGGAGGTTGCAGGTGGTTCGGGTGAAGGGCTGGGTGGCGGGTTTTGTGATGGGCGAGTTGGTGGCTTGTAACAACCCTAGATTTTTGAATAAATTTAAATTTGACTTTATTTTTGTTTGAAATTATTTTAAATTTGTTTTATTTGTAAGATTTCATTTATAAATAATTTTAAGGTGATAATAGAATTTTTCCAAAATTTATTGCATTTATTTTCTATTTTTTAAAACCTAGTTTCCATTTTTCTACTATTTTCATCATTAAAATTATATTTAATTAAAATTTATTTATTTATTTTTGTGAATGCATTTTTATTTTGTGTTCTTATCTTTATTTATAAATATATTTCAAGTACATAAAAAAATTTCTTAAATTTGTTGCATTTATTTTCAAATTTTTTAAGACTACTTTGCAATTTTTACCCTTTTTCTTAATTTAATTATATATAATTAATATTTTTTTTATTTACTAAATTTTCGTTTTTTTATCTGAACTGATATGCATTTTCATGTTATATAAAAATTGCAAAAGAATTTTTAGTAATTTGAAGAGTTTTGTGATCTTTTAGTCTTTTTATATTCTTGTCTCTTCATTTTCAACCAACATCTTTTCAACTTTTGATGCCATAACTCCTCACTACTTTCAGCCGACCACTTCACCATCTTATTTTCACGTAAAATAAACTTCTCATCTCACAAAAATTTCAGCCTCTTCATTGTGGAAAAACTTTGGTAAACTTTCTTTTCTTTTTCTTCTTTTTACTTGTTTTTATGTGATATTTGCATTTGCTTTCTTCATCCCTTGGTACGACCTGCCATCTCCAGCCACCTTGCCACCTCCACCACCACCTGAACCAGCCGCTACCACCTCTTCTCACTGACCATCCCTAGCTGAGCCATCCCATGAGGTAGATCCACCACCATCTTGCTCAAACTCCACTTGAAACAACCTTAGCCGAGCCACCATTGTTTCACCACCTCAAATTCCTCCTTAGCCACCACCTACACCACCACCACCACGTCAAACCTGACCTGACACCACTGCCACAACTATAGTTGACCACATGAGACCTGGCCGTGCCCACCTTTGCCTTGGCTGTGACCTATATTTACATTGAATCCATGTGTGTTGCCTTTGTGATGTGTAGTTCATGCACTAAACTTTTGCACCATCATCAAACCCATGTTTGGCCGACCCTTATCAACCCAAACCTGATCCAAACTCTCACATAGCCATGTGTTTCTGACCCTAGGCTAAAGCACAAGTTGTTGGAAGCAACAAAGATTTTGGCTTTGTTTTATGCATTTAATTCTAACATTGTTAATTGAATTTGGGTTGAAAACTTGTGTTTGTTATATTGTTTTATTTGAATGTTTGCAAGGTTATTAGCTTTGTCTCTCCCACACTCGAATCACTGTTGTGCTATCATACTTTTGTGGATCTCAATTTGTGCATTTGATATGTTGTCTTCAGCTTATACCTGTGAGTTATTCTCACCAGATAGTTTTATACTTATATAACTAGTAAATCGATCACATTTGAATCTGTAAAATGCATCACCATGTTATATCTGCTATGTTATGATCATATGATGTTCAACCATGCTTATTTACCTGTTATATCATACATTACTATTATTTTATGCTGTTCTGTTATTTATATCAGTTTATCACACTACAAGTTCCCTTTAGATTAGAATCACTATGGGTTGAAATGATACATACCCGAACGGATTTTAGAATAGGGGAAAATTGTTATGGGCTGAAAGGATAGGCCTAAACAATTTTCAATTATTTTATTTTACTTGGGACTACGGGTTTGAAATGAAAAACCCGGGTTTTCTTTGTAAATTACGGGTTGAAATGATATATTACCCGTATCACTTTACCTAATGTAGAAAATGATATACAGACCCGTGGTTAAAATATACTTTTCTAAAAAATTTAAAATATTTTAGAAATGTAAATATTATAATTTTTTGATTTAAACTTAATTAAAAATGATTTTTGTAAAGTGTTTTGATTTTTCTGAGAATTTATGAGTGAAATAAATTAATGATAAAGCAGAAATTTGAAATATAAGTTATTTTGGAAATTTGATTTAATTATAAATGGAATTTAAAATTAAATATGAAAATACGATAAATTTATGATATTTTGAATTAAATGAATTTAAAATGATTTTATAATATATTAATGGATTTTGAATAAGTTGAATTGTGAAATAAATGAATATTGAGTTGAATTTTGAAATATAACTTAAATTGGAAAATTTTGAATTTTGTTTAAAATTGAATTTTGAAGTTAAGTAAATAAAATGAAAAATAAGTTATATTTTGAAATTTAATCTTCAGTGTTAAGTTAAAAATTTAATTATATGAATTGAAATTGAATGTTGGAATTTAATATGTGAATTATCATTAAATATTGATTTTTGAATGAAAATTTAACTTTATAAAATCATAAATTTAAGGAAAATTAAATGATGGTTATAAAAGTGAAAAATATATGATTTTATAAGTTTGGAATGGTTTAAATAAAAATTTAAAGGTTTGTGAAAGTATAGTGAATATTTGGAATTTAATTAACTGCATTTTGAAATGCTATTATTTCTGAAGTAAAGGATATTACAACATTTGTAAATGCTGTAGTTAGTATAAATGAACTAAAGGGCTATATTAAATTAAAGGCTATTATAGCACTTTGTAAGTGCTATAATTATTGAATTTAACTAAGGTTTTATTTGAATTAATGTAACCCTATTACAGCATTTTGAATGCTGTCTTTTGTTAAATTGAATTGCTTTAAAAGTAACTTTCCGTAGCATTTTTCTAAATGCTGCGAAAGTTGTATTTTCAATGTTTTAATAAATTTAAGCGAATGAATGAGTTTTGAAAGATTAAAATTTTGGAAATTTAATTATTAAATATAATAACTTCATTTTTATGATTTAAAATAAAGTAATTTGTTTTGAAATATAAACTATTTTGAAACGTGTGTTGAAATGGTATTTTAAATAAATGAATGTGGTTTAGAAGATACGATATTTTGTTATTTTGAAATGGATTTTCGAATGATATTGAATTTTGAAATGATATTTGATTTCGAAGTATAAAATACCATTTTGTAATTTTAACCACGGGATGTATTTAATTTATAATTTAACTGATTCTTAAAGGATGGGCGATCCCAAGCATCCTTCAAGTTATTGTGCATTTTTACTACAGTTCACTTGAGTTGGTTTACATTATGTAAGTATATATGTCCTGACTTGAGCGTTTTGTATTTTACTTTACGCTCGGGTCAGCTTGAGTATTTACAGCTTAGCTTTGGATTTCTTTCCTGGAGCTAGGAATCGCTGGAGATTCTGCTTGTCTAGTATCTGTTCCCTTTCAGTTTTAGTTTTTTTATATTTCAGTTCTGGTATTTATAAACTTCTACGTATTTGAGATTTCTATTGTAGATGTTTTTTAGACTGATATTATGTATTATGTTTTGAGAGTTTGTTGTTGTAGCTTCATGAACTATTATGGTATTTTAATTTCCACTGTGAGTTATTCTGATATTTCCGTGTCTGTGATTCTATGATTGATTTTATTTGCTCCGAATTTATTTACAATGCGGTATTTTGAGCAATTCAAGTCCGGCATGTGTAGATGCGAATGACTGAAAATATCGGGTTGTTACATGGCCGCTGGTCGGGCGAGTTCGGCCAGTGGGGCGGTGGACTGGTAGCTTCGTATAGGTGGCAGGGATGTAGGGGTCAGGGTTGGATGGTTGGGTCATGGGTTGCGGGTGGAGGAGGACACGGGCATGGGCTGAGTAGGAGGTTCAGGTTGTGGGTAATGGGCTGGTGGCAAGTCGGTTGCAGAAGAGGTGGCGGTTACTGGGTATGGTGAAGCGACCTGGTGGAGTGGGCTAGTGAGTATCAATGGTAGTGGGCGGAGCTGGGGTTGAGCGGCTAGGGTGGAGCGGAGTTCGAGACAAGTGGTGGGTGACTGGATGGTTGTGGTAGGGGAAGGTGGAGGCCAGTCCGGGTGATGTGGAAGTAAGTGGATTGGAGGCTGTTACGTAAATTCCTATATATACTTTGTTTTATTATTAATTAATTAATTCTTTTTCCAAACAATGCTCAGCCAAGAAATATGAGAAGGAGTTGAGAGAATGGAGGGGGCACGCGAATATATATAGAAGAAGGAAGAGATGGCACAGATGATAATAAATGCAACATTTAATTCCATTGGGCTTCACACGCAAAAAGTTGGAAAAAGAATTGAAAAGAATAAAAGTTGGTTGCAAAAGAATGAAATCAATTATGATGTGTAAGGCACAGTCACAAACCGCTATCTCGACCATTTAGCATTTTGCAACGGAAGCCAAAATACGAAAACAAATATACCATGGAGATCGACGCGGCAAGACAAATCCAACGATGTATCAAGATCCGCGCTACAACATTCGTAACAAAATCTCATCTGTCGCAACTTATACTGCTTTGAATTTGAATGGCAATGACAATTCTTGATAAATTGAGCTACAAAGGTCGGAATTGGATGAAACAAATTTTGACGTTTTAATCAGAAAATTTTCTAGATCATTTTTATGTAAAAATATTTATACTTCAAAATTTGATAATTTGTACCGAAAAATATGTTGACCGAGTTTTGAACAAATTTTGACATAAAATAAATTTCGTTGGCCTCTTTTCAATGGTTGCATTTCAAATATCTAGTTTTCGCCAAATTTTTATTGTTAAAAATATATTTTATTTCAAAATCTTCGATAAAATTCTTATTTAAAACATTGAAAAATTCTAGTCGTTACAATCTCTCCCACTTTTCATCCTCGAAAAGGAATGAAGTAAGAAATTTAACATACGATATATTTTACTTAAAATAATCAACATATAAAACATAAGGTCTTATTTTCATAACTTTAACTACGGTTGCTTTACTCCATTCCGATAACGGCTTATTTGAAACTAAGTAATAATTTTTTTTAAAGCCTCAAAATTTTTCCAACGTCCGGATTTATGGAAAAGTTTGGCAGCGTCTCCTTTGCGCGGTTGAGTTGGAAAAAATACAAATTGCCTCTACAAAACCAAACCAATCAAAATAAAATAAAAGCCAAGTGGCTCCTCACATCAGGAGTAGAAAATCATCAACCAACCAACAATGTAAATACGTACCTACTTGTTGGGTAACAAAACTTTATTTATTAAATCATAATTCTCAAATTAGTCTTTCTTCAGTGTACTTGAATTTTACTTACATGACCCAAAAGAGGGTTAACGTGACAAAACACGATATGTTAGCTATTGCCATCATAAGCATAAGCAACATAACAATCATATGCAACCAAACGATTATAACAATGATTGCAGCACATGAATGTAATGCAACTGATAAGGATGATGTTAAACTACATGCAACTAGATAGCATAACAATCCTAAGCAAGAAAAATCATAGCTACCAATCATAACATGCCATAATTTTATTAAAATCTGTATGATACATATATATGCCCTTCATATGTATAAAAATTTCGATCTCTTATCTGAATACGTAATTTTATTTTCCATACTAGTATTGGTAACCCGACAACTCTAGTGCGGACTCTAATCCGACTTCTTGATTAGAAACTTCCATCCTCCTTACATAGTAATAAACTATGTTAGAGAACTTTAGATTTGTATCAAAAATTTGCATCAGTGTTCGTTATCGAGAATCAAGCGAACAATCTAAACCGGACAGGTGTGTATTTTCTTAAAATCATGTATTCAAATCTGAATCTATACTATAAATGCGAATAGAATGGTCTATATATAACTTACGTATTTATTTCGTTGGATTCTTAATTACACCAATAGATAATTCAGGTGGTTTTTATATTCAAATTTTAAATGTTTGAAAAATTTTCTTTGTTAAAAATTCTTTTATAACGAAATACTTTATATTGAAATAATTTTATATTGAAACTACTTTTGATAACTCGATGTTGTGACAAGTTTATCCTCGTTCTTACAGAATTTAGCAATATGTTGATCAGATACAAGACTAAAAATCTCTAAGCACTTAATAGGCCCATTTCAACACCCAGTGAAAATACTTGAAAAACTTTTAAAACGGATATGGAAAGTACAATCTAATCAATGAAATCAAACGAACGGGATCATCATGGAACGTAGTCCTTAAGGGTGCTCTCTCGCTAAATCGAGAGGATATAGCGATGTGGCCTCAGGTGACCTTAGGCAGTCAATGCTCCACGTCCTACGCCATGACATCCAAAAGAACCATAGGTCACAGATACACAATGGTTTCACCTCGATCCTCCAGGTAACATCCATACCTATGAGCAATCACTGCTCTACGAATTACACTATGCAAAACAATCACATAAATTGTAATCTACTTAATAGTAACACTAGTGGTTACGTCACTATCACCCACAGACTCAAGGCAATTATTTGTCCCCTCAGATTACGCCATATGGACCGTAAATACATAATTATTTCGCCTGGTTCCCCTAGGAAACATTTATACCGTTGGGTAATCGCTCTACCCAGGCGGATTATGCCAAAAACTATCAGTAGTATTCGCAGTTACACAATGGTTTCGCCTGGGTCCCCTAGGTAACATCCATAAATGTAAGCCTTCACAGCCCTACGAATTTTGCTATGCGACCGAGTCAAAGTAAACTCATGAGTATTATATCCAGACAACCTATATCGATTAGGACCCATTTTCGGATCTACCCAAGTCCATCTGGGATCAAATCAAAGAATCAATAGAATGTATCCACACTGTGGCTACAAAGCGGATAATTAAGCAAAAGGTACTTCTCATATTTACAATTTAAAAATGTATATCATACTATACATGGTACCTTTTCAGATCATCACTTCAAAATCATACTTGTATAAATTCCGTTATATATAATAGTATCACTTACAAGATTGAGTACCTTTCAAATCAATAGTTTCAAGTTAACTTCATACTTATATAAATCATTTTTATATAATTTTGAAAACTTCCAGATCAATATTTTTATATAACCAAAGGTTCTCGAAATCAATCATTTCAAATATCGGTTCGACTTCAAATTCATATATGATTTCAACAGTCATTTTCCTCAAATTGGATATCATTCAAATTCAAATTCAAAATTTCATAATCTCAAATCAATAGTTTCAAATTTTTATTTCAATTTCATATTTCATAGAGTCATATTTATATAAATCCAAATTTTGTTTCTACAATCATTTTGTAAATAAATATGAGTTTATAAAACAAAATTACTTTTAAAATAAATCTGTAAAATACATAAGTTTTTTTCTTTTTTTTCCCTTTTTTTTCAATCTCTACATTATTTAGGAATATCTCTTAAAGTAAAATTTCATTTAATACGTTCCAAAATAAATTTCATACTTGCGTAATACAAAATATTCTTATTCATTTTGCTTACCCAAATATTTAACGTTATAAAACTTGATTAAATATTATTGTTATTATTAGTTAAAGAGTTTTAAACTAAACATGTATATACTTTTTCAAATACTAAACTGTTAAATTAAATATCAATTTGGAAGTGTTTGACTGTTCAAAATAATCGAAAAAATAAAATTCTAATTTAAAAATTGGAAATCAATAATCAATCATCTCTTAGAGATGCACTGATCAATCGATAAATCAATACTAATGCATAGGATACCTGTGTTCATAATATAATTCAACCCAAAATTTGAGAACTGAACACCAGGTTTTTTTTCTTTTTTTTTAAAATCATTTGAAATAAAAATATGCATATTTCTTTCGAATATCAAATCACACTTCAGGGATTTGAATCAAATCGGTTTGATAAACAACGAGTAGCAAAGCTACAAAAGTGACCTTACCCACTATGAAACTCGAAAATGAATGTCAATGATGCTGCAAACATCACAATAATTTATTTTTCAGCGACAGAAGTGAGTTCCAGACTTCATTTTTTTATTTTTTGAAAATCCCTTTTTTAAAATCACTTTGAAATCCTTTATGACAGTTCTATTCGAAAATAATTTCAAATTTGTTTATATATTTTCAGAATCTTAAAACCAATTTCTAAAAAAAAGTCCCAGAATCCAAACTCTCAAAATTTCAATTTGATAAATTTTTATTTATTTATTAACCAATCCTAGATTAACCATGTCTCGTATATCACTTTCAAATGGTATCCGTTACTCTTTAAAATGATAAATGGGGATTCAAATATATATATTCTCTTCAAAATCCATGCTAAACATGAAATTTCTCAATTGGTTAAATATTTTTCAAAACTATAATTTTTCAACCATAGTAAAATGCTCAAATCAACAGTCAATAGTTGATGCTCATAAACTGGACGAGCATAAACTGGACGAGCACGACTCATAAATCAATAAGCGATAATATGCACATCCATATTAATCGAACAATCGAGCAACAAAAAGATAACACCAATCATCTTCAACAGTCACCATCAGTTTATGAAATTCATTCTTTTATATTCTATAAAAAATCCAAGTTAAATTCATTTCATTTATTAATATCAAAATATTTTTATATCACTAACAAATATGCTTTGTATTATACGTATATACACTCAGACTCATTCTAGGGTACTACTAACCCTATCTCTAATGAGTAAACCCCACCAAAGCCAAGGTTCTCGTTTAACCTTCAGCACTGATACCAATTGTGATGACCCACATATTTGAACAGTTTAAGTCGATAATAAATCGCACATGTCCAACTCAAACCATTTAAAAGATAGACTGTCAATGGGTTTTGTCACGGTCCAAATTCCAGCGTTCGAAAATCGACATCCGTACTCCACTTGTACCTGAATGCCGTAGAACCAAACGTTAAAATTCGACTCGTGCCGGAGCTTATAACATATTAAGTACAACACAGCGGAAGAAATGAATAACATATATCAATATACAACATTGATACAAAATTAGTTACAACGATGATACAATGAATATCAATATACATCAGAGATATGATACAAGACAATAGCAGCGGAAAGAAAAGATAACATCAACAGCGGAACAATATTTCCAAGATGGTCTTCTAGAAAGAACTCCAGCATTGGTAATCTCCATCTCTAAGGCACCAATCCAGAAATAGCTCGAACTCCCAATAACGATGCATAAAGATAAGCAAGTGCAGTCTTCATCCAAAGACTGAACTAGCTCCAGATAATCTACTAAACCTGACTATCTGAAAGACCCAACTCTAGAATGCCCATGTGGGAAAATAGTAGGCACCCAGAGTTTAGGAAAGGAAAAAAAACTCCAGGTCTGTCATGGAACCGGTATGAGCAAACAAAAACATTTGATCATTAAAACAAACAAAAGAATTTAAATATGAAATCCGCAATGCTTTTTAGAAAATGAAACTACCATAAGGCCTCCCGGCACACACACAATGCAATCACACACTTGGGGGAGATTTCCCCTTATGATAGTCAAATATGCTTAATACGAGAAAAATTCTTTGATATTATTACTAGTGCATAGTGGAAAACCTTTCGAAAGTATAATATTAATCCTAGCTAGCATAGGTACCATGATATTATGCCTACTATAGCTGCCATGTTAAATGGCAGGTTCTACAACTAAAACCGTACAATGCGCATATTGAAGATTGGATTTCCAACAAATGGTCAGGCTAAGGAACTTCCTACTGTCCATGGATATGCCTCTTGCGGGACGTCTCGAGAGCTTAACCAGCTTTCTGCCAATACAAGGCCGGGTTACCTCTGTAACTAGGTAACTACTACACGAGCGTGCCATCTGCCGGTCCTTTGGGACCCTTATCTGAGGTACCTCTAATCCAACAACCACAAAGCAATCACAAAGTAATAGATCTGCGTATCCACATGAGTGAAATATCTGGGCTCCATACCATGATACCACCCTTTTCCAGAAGGGAATGACAAACCCTAAAGGGCGCGACCCTCATAACCTTGCCGCATCTTTCCTGTTTCGACCATTTCCGGGGTGTGAGGTCCTGATACAGTCTCGTCCACAAAGCTACGCTTTATACAAAAGCCATGCTTTGATCAATAAATGATACACAGCAGCACTCAGCATTCCACACTACCAAATTGGGAGTATATCACTAATAAATATCAACTACATAACCTCTGAGCTCGTACGTCTCAGAGAAGGGTGTTAAGCTTAGAGAATAAATTCTCCGCCACCAAGCAGAAATATATTTGATAGAGATCAGTTTAATATCTCAAAGTGTAGTGTCAGACATACAAGCATATAAGTCTGTTCCGGGTTCGAACAGAACCTAAGGCACTTCTGAAGAAGCCCTTGCAAATT
The DNA here is from genome assembly GCA_030765085.1 of Allium cepa. NCBI lineage: Eukaryota > Viridiplantae > Streptophyta > Magnoliopsida > Asparagales > Amaryllidaceae > Allium > Allium cepa. The sequence continues at coordinate 862,208,388 of CM060943.1, read as the reverse complement.
CGGGTATCCACAATCCCGATCGGACTTCCCATCACTTAGGGAATCTCTATACCATAGCTACTCGGTGCAGAGACAATCGATAGGTTATCCTAACGTTCTTGAAGACACCCGGTCTTCAACACCGGTCTTTAATTGCAATCCATAACATCATATCACTATTCGGAATGAATTATATGACACAAGGTCCTCTCCCGGCTAAACCGAATAATGAGCGTAATATTTAAAAACATATGGATATGAGATTTCAGTTAAGTCACAACATAAAAATCCAAAGTTTTCTTTCAATGGTTAAAAAAATTACCATTTCAAATATTTTAACAAAAAGATTTATTCCACAAAGTTCACCCAGTTTCACAAAGATCAATTCATAGATTCCAAAACAATTTCCATTTCAATTTGGATTAACTCAATTAAATCTTTAAATTAAAGATTTAACTATAGCTTTCAAACCCGTTTCCAAAGATTTATTCATAATGTAGGATCGATTTCACCCTAGAGGGGGGGTGAATAAAGTGATGGTATAAATTATAAAAATTAATTGCGAAAGCTTATAAAATAATTTCAACACAGATCACAGAACAATAGCAGCACAAATAATAGCAGAATAATAAATGCAGAAATAGAACGACACAGAATTTATCCAGCTTCGGCAAAACCCTGCCTACGTGCTGCCCCTATGGTTTCTACTAGAAATTAGATAGTCAGACGCTTACACACGTAAACTCACGACACCCGCTATCCACTAAACCTAACTCTACGCTCAAAATCCTGCCACAACTCAGCCACTGAGTTTTTGAGTTGCGAATTCTCAAACTACGCCACGTAGTTTGTCCCCTAGTCACACGACTAGAACTTTAAACGGTTTAAGAAGAAACTACAAATTAAAAAACAATTTTAAAATTAAACCCTAATTAAAAAATTGAAGGCCTTATAATTAAAAAAGGAAAAACCCTTGTAATTGATAGAAGCCGGCCCCTTTTATAATTTGGCCCGTTCCTTTTTTTTTCTTTGTATTTGCTCCGTTCCTTTTTGAGATAGCGGTGGCTTCATCCTTCGATCCAAATTAGGGCTTTCGTCCTTGATCCAAATTATGGTTTTCGAAGCGCCTGCTCTATGTTGATCGATCGCATGGATAATTCGCGAATAGCTTTGATCGATCTTTTCTCGTTGCTCACTTTGGCTGCTTCGTTGATCGAGTTCTATCTATGCTTGGGTATGTAATTTATGCTTTTGTGCTTTAATGTTTTCGTACTTGAAATCGATGATCAATTGCCAGTGATGATTCTGGGTTATATATGCGTTCGATCTCCTTTATTTGTGTTCGTATAAATATAATTGAATTTGTCAATTTCTTTTCTCTGCCGCTTGATGATGTTGAACGTTTGATGATTTATCTGACTTTGTCAAATTCATATATTTCACGGCTTGATTCCTTGGCTACCACGATATTTTGAATTTGACTTGTTCATACTTTGATTTCGGTCACTTTGGGTTTCATGAATTTCTCGTTGACTTCGGTACGACTTTGACATTTACATTGTTCATCTCGAAATTGATTTGTGAATTCATGTGCTTGCTCAATAGCTCACGGTTTTGCACTGCAGTTGTCTTCGACTGCAAACTTGATTTTGATAAAGTCACGGCTTTGACTTGACTCTGCTGCATACATGTATTCCTATGTTCATGCTTGTGACATTCATGTTGTTTGCATTGCATTTGTGTTGACTCTATTTTTGCTGTAGTCTTCAAGCATTGCCGAGTCACTTGATTTCAATGTGGTGTTTATACTGCAGCATATCACTGCATTTTCTTTACTACTATACCACCACTTGAGTCTGCACTTGCTCGATCCAATTTTCACTTTATTTGTGTCACTGGTGTACTTCAGTCAGTGGTTTGCTTCATTATGTACTTTAGTCTAATGCTTGTGTAAGTGCTTGTATCATCACTGTAGCATATGTTACTGTCTACTTGAGTTTGCTTGATGAAGAGTTACATTTGGGGCCTGTGAAATTGTTGCTTGATTATTTTGAAACTGCTACTCGTCTCAGACATTGCATGTATCTTTACCTTGTACTTGTCCTGTCCACTGCCCTTTTTCATATTGCCGGTTCATTGATGTTGTTAGGATTGGCTTGTGGTCTTTGCTGTGTTCCCATGTTTCTGGTGCATTCATTGGTCTGTTTGCATATTTCACATGCTTGACCCTTGCACATGCTCTTTGATACATGTTTGAATTGACTGTCATTTGCTTAGTGCATTAGTTTGCACTGTGCAATGAGCATTGTCACTTGTATCACTGAGTTGTTTGGATTTGCTCTACTAGTTCATTGTGCAGTATTTGCCATTCACTATTGCCTTATTCTCTGTTCATACATGTATCATGCTTGGCTTTGTGGTATGGTTTCACTTGGGCTTGTAGTTGATGTTTATAATTGTTCGACCTGGCATTTGGTCTGTAGTTGGTCTTGCTTGCTTGATGGCATTTGATCTTGCCTGGTTTTTCCTTTGTTGGTTTGTGATGCACTTGTTTTGTACTTCACTGTACTGCATATTGATCACCATCTTGCTTGCATGCTTGAAGTCGTAGCCTGTACAACTACCCTGTGTTGAATCCAGCAAATAGCTTGGGTTTGACCTTGTGCGCGTGTTGTGATTTTATTTATATTGTATTTGAGTTGTACCAGGCTTTTCATTTGGGTTTGACCTGTGCTCACCTGTCCCTGTAAATCAATCAAGTGTATATTTCGATGTGCACGGCTTTGTGGCATATACAGTGATACACTGTGTATGTCACAAGCTGTTCGTGTATGATGAATTCAAATTTAAATGATGACGAACAACCCAAATAACTGAGGCAAATATTATTTTCAAAATTCATATTTTATTTTATATTGCAAAAATATTTCTTTTTCAATTTTACTGCGTTAGTGTATATTTTTGCAGATTGCTCAGATGCTGGATTCTAACTAGAATGAAGTTGAAGATAAATACGAGTGTGGGTGATATGTAGTGAGATCAACTGTTTATGTAAAATTGTGATGTAATTGAATTTGTATCAAAGTTGTATAGTGAATAGTGAGAGCTTGAATTTGTACCATTCAAAATTGCAATAAATATTTGTTTGAATAAAATTTCTGTTTGAATTCAAATTCTGTGTTATTTAATTTTATTTAGCAAATATTTATCTAATCTGTGAAAAATAAAATAGTACGTTAATAAATACATTTACACGAATATATATATGTTTATTATCATCAAACAAAAATCATGTAATCACATATTCAACAATCTTCCCCTTTTAATGATAACAAACATATATTTAAGATTTTGAATATGTTAAATGTATTTGATCATTGATATGCTCTAATTGCTCCCCCTATTTAAATGGTTCCTCTCTACACAAAGCTCCCCCTACATATATGCATACAAATAAAAATATGCAAATGAACTTAGATGCAAATAGAAAATTATTTGACCTTTGCTTGATTTCATTTGACAAAATCTTAACTTTTCTCTCCCCCTTTTGTTATCAGCAAAAGAATAATAGTGTTAGAGAAAATAGAGATAAAGTGATCGATATTAATTCAACATTAAAACTCAATTGAATATAGATATTAAATTTCAATAAAAAATCAAAAAAAATCATAAATATTTTGTTAGCGCATATTCCACTTTTAGAATGATGGGAATGATGTCATCATATAAAACCGTACAGTTGTGTCTATTTGTGGTATATTTATATCAGGAATTTGAATATCTACTAACCATGCATAACCGTTAGGACTTTTAAATGAGATTAGTAGTATTCTAATTTTATTTTAAAAAAAAATGAATTCAAGTATCTTTTAACCACACATAACCGTGAGGACTTTTAAATGGGATTAGAATCAACTTGTTTATTTTAAAAATCAACTTTTGATATGCGTTCCATACATGCATAACTGTGAGGACTTTTAAATGAGCATGGAAGCACATAACAGATTCCAAGTAATTCACCCATGCATAACCGTGAGGACTGTTAAATGAGAATGAATACGTTGGTATTTATTTATTATTTATTATTATTATTATTTTAAAAAAATGCAAAAATGAAAAACGAACGATTCCTGTTTAAAGTACTACATATCGACAAACTATATAGAATTTTGATGAGTGATGTTCATTAGAAATATGATAGAGATAGAGATAGAGATGGTCATGGAATTTTTACCAACAAAAAGTTTTATAACTCTTATTTAAATTTCTAAAGAAATTTACTAATTATACCATCTCGAGTCATAATATATGATAAATATCAACACTCATCACTTTTTTAAAAACTATTTACCTTTTCATAATTATTAGGGAGTCGGATTAGTCAAAATAGTCATTTAAAATCAAATTCAAAAATAATTATGAAATCAATTTTTCAAAATGAATAATCTGAAAATATGGTCAAAAATGATTTTCTCGAGGGGGTTTTATAAGAAAATTTTATGCTATTTGAAAATTGTTTGAAATGAAAAATATGCAGATATTTTCTTTAAAAAACGATGCAGTTACTAAATGTCTCAAAAATCACGTTCAACTAGTAATTTTTCTATCAACTAGATTACCAGTGTAATCTGCATCTGAATTTCTTTTTCACTCAAAATTATCATTAATTGAATTCGATTGTCCAAACCAAGAAGTGTGCACCAAAAATTTCAAACTCAATTTTAACAACAATTTAAATGACATTCTTTTGAATTTGAAATGGAGCCGTGTAAACAATCAAAATCCGTGAATATAGAGTTTGCCATATTATAACCAAATGTATCACCACCTAACAAAAGACACTATTATTAATCCAAACTATGATATATGAAGTAATTAAAATGCTATAGAGATTTTTATAGTGTTTTTTTTGGCATAAGAATATAATTTGGCCAACTATGTTGAATAAGACAGAATCAAAATCATCATCTTTTCATCATCTCAATATTTGCTGATTGTAATTCAGAATATGGTGCAGATTATTACATTTAATATATCGTTCAAATAAATATACCATTGCCTGTTTTACCTTTATGATATTTTTCGTTGTTTTCCATTGTGGTTCTGTCACCTTTATACTAGGCTAAGGAACTTTGCTTTATCGCCCGTTGTGTTTCTCGAACAGCCAAAAATCCAGAGAACACTGTTATTTTTCCTTAGTCTGCTGCCACATCTACACGGGAAAAGATTTATGTGGCCTATTTGTTTTTATATGTCCATGGTTGTTAGTGGCAGAAAATTTCGACAGACAATTTTGTAAAGACCCAGAACTATTTATAATTGTTCCCTTCGGCACCCAAACTTGTTTAACTTTGAGAGTTTTTATATTTGTGCCTTTTGGAACCCAAACCGGCATAGTTTTCACATGTTTAGGTCTATACCAACTATTATTGTGATTGTGTCCATATTTTCTACAAATCGTGCACATAGAATTAACTTGATTAATGTTGCTTTCAACAATTTCCGAACTACTATATCCAAGTCCTTGTCTAACCGTATTAACAGTTTGCTTTCCTAATAGTATATTAAACGATTTTTCACTTTTTGATAATTTGTCTAAAGTCGTTGACAATTATTGGACTTGTGTTTTGAGAGATTCATTTTCGTTTAACAATTGTGTGCACTTTTTAATAGAATTCTCTCTCCTAGTATTTTCATTCTCTTTTAAAATCATAATTTCATTTTCAAGCGATTTCATTTTAATTTCTGATTTTTTAATTTCTTCATCAAATGTTTGACACTTATCACACTTAGGGATCCTACTTTGATAGGTTTTAACTAATTGGTCAAGTTGTTCATTTAATTCTATCAAAGTAACTTTTTATGATTCAAGTTTAGCATATTGTTCCCTAAGTCGTTCAAAACAGCCACTTACTTCGTGGAAATAAATAAGTAATTCAGAGTGAGTAAGTTTTGATACCTCGCTTGGCTCGTCATCGTCGCTATCAGTTATATTTCCATGAAGGCACATATCTGCTTTCTCACTCTTACTGCTAGAACTTTGGTTATCTTCATCACCTGTATTCCACGTGGCTATAGCATTTCTCCGTTTTGATTTCTTTTCAAAATCACGTTGAAATCGGGGATAATTGGGCTTGATATCACCGGGTTTGTTGCAAATGATCCCGTGTTCTTTCGAGTTGTCTAGTGCTTTGATTATTCTGCTTTTTAATTTTTGATTTAGAGCTGGATTTCCATATTTTTGGTTCCACCTTTTGAATTTCTTCATTATTAACGCCGTCTCAGCTGCTCCATCATCATCATCCTCATCACAACTGCTTTTTACAAATCCTGTTAAGCACATTTCTTCAACTGAGTTGGTTGTGGAGGATTTCTCATTGCTGTTGACTTTTGCACCATATATTGCATCGAAGGTATTCCAGATTTCCTGTGCATTTTCACAATAAGAGATGAAACTAAAATTATCTTGATTAATATGAGAATATAATATATGCATAGCAAGAGCGTTAATCGAGATAATTTTCTTATCTGTTATATCACACCCGTTTTCAATAATATCCAACATTTAACATTAACAGATTTTAAATAAAATTCCATTTTCAATTTCCAATTCAAAAAATCCGTTCCATCGAAAATAGAAGGAATAATATTGGAACGACCCTCAATAAAAGTATTATTAAAAGATGCCATTTTAAAAATTCAAATTTTTAAAACGAAAACACATTTTTGAGACACGATTTTTTTTACAAAATTGACTTCTATTCCTAGCTCTGATACCACTTGTAGGATTGATTTCACCCTAGAGGGGGGTGAATAGGGTGATGGTATAAATTATAAAATTTAATTGCGGAAGCTTATAAAATAATTTCAATACAGATCACAGAACAATAGCAGCACAGATAATAGCAGAATAATAAATGCAGAAATAGAACGACACAGAATTTACCCAGCTTCGGCAAAACCCTGCCTACGTGCTGCCTCCATGGTTTCTACTAGAAATTAGATAGTCAGACGCTTACACACGTAAACTCGCGGCACCCGCTATCGACTAAACCTAACTCAGCGCTCAAAACCCTGCCACAACTCAGCCACTGAGTTGCGAATTCTCAAACTACGCCACGTAGTTTGTCCCCTAGTCACACGACTAGAAATTTAAACTGTTTAAGAAGAAATTACAAATTAAAAAACAATTTTAAAATTAAAATTAAACCCTAATTAAAAAATTAAAGGCCTTATAATTAAAAAAGGAAGAACCCTTGTAATTAATAAAAGCCGACCCCTTTTATAATTTGGCCCGTTCCTTTTTTTTCTTTTTATTTGCTCCGTTCCTTTTTGAGAGAGTAGTGGCTTCATCCTTCGATCCAAATTAGGGCTTTCGTCCTTGATCCAAATTAGGGTTTTTGAAGCGCCTGCTCTTTGTCGATCGATCGTGTGGATAATTCGCGAATAGCTTTGATCGATCTTTTCTCGTTGCTCACTTTGGCTGCTTCGTTGATCGAGTTCTATCTATGCTTCGGTATGTAATTTATGCTTTTGTGCTTTAATGTTTTCGTACTTGAACTCGATGATCAATTGCCAGTGATGATTCTGGGTTATCTACGCGTTCGATCTCCTTTATTTGCATTCGTATAAATATATTTGAAATTTTCAATTTCTTTTCTCTACCTCTTAATGATGCTTGAACGTTTGATGATTTATCTGACTTTGTCAAATTCATATATTTCACGGCTTGATTCCTTGGCTACCATGGTATTTTGAATTTGACTTGTTCATACTTTGATTTCGGTCATTTTGGGTTTCATGAACTTCTCGTTGACTTCAGTACGATTTTGACATTTACATTATTCATCTCGAAATTGATTTGTGAATTCATGTGCTTGCTCAATAGCTCACGGCTTTGCACTGCAGTTGTCTTCGACTGCAAACTTGATTTTGATAAAGTCACGGCTTTGACCTGACTCTGCTGCGTACATGTATTCCTGTGTTCATGCTTGTGACATTCATGTTGTTTGCATTGCATTTGTGTTGACTCTGTTTTTGTTGTAGTCTTCAAGCATTGCCGAGTCACTTGATTTCAATATGGTGTTTATACTGCTGCATATCACTTCATTTTCTTTACTGCTGTACCACCTCTTGTGTCTGCACTTGCTCGATCCAATTTTCACTTTATTTGTGTCACTGGTGCACTTAAGTCAGTGGTTTGCTTCATTATGTACTTTAGTCTAATGCTTGTGTAAGTGCTTGTATCATCACTGTAGCATATGTTACTGTCTACTTGAGTTTGCTTGATGAAGAGTTACATTTAGGGCCTGTGAAATTATTGCTTGATTATTTTGAAACTGCTACTCGTCTCAGGCATTGCATATATCTTTACCTTGTACTTGTCCTGTCCACTACCCTTTTTCATATTGCCGGTTCATTGATGTTGTTAGGATTGGCTTGTGGTCTTTGTTGTGTTCCCATGTTTCTGGTGCATTTATTGGTCTGTTTGCATATTTCACATGCTCGACCCTTGGACATGCTCTTTGATACAAGTTTGAATTGACTGTTATTTGCTTAGTGCATTAGTTTGCACTGTGCAATGAGCATTGTCACTTGTATCACTTGAGTTGTTTGGATTTTCTCTACTAGTTCATTGTGCAGTATTTGCCATTCACTGTTGCCTTATTCTCTATTCATACATGTATCATGCTTGGCTTTGTGGTCTGGTTTCACTTGGGCTTGTAGTTGATGTTTATAATTGTTCGACCTGGCATTTGGTCTGTAGTTAGTCTTGCTTGCTTGATGGCATTTGATCTTGCTTGGTTTTTCCTTTGTTGGTTTGTGATGCACTTGTTTTGTACTTCACTGTACTGCATATTGATCACCATCTTGCTTGCATGCTTGAAGTCGTAGCCTGTACAACTGCCCTTTGTTGAATCCAGCAAATAGCTCGGGTTTGACCTTGTGCGCGTGTTGTGATTTTATTTATATTGCATTTGAGTTGAACCCGGCTTTTCATTTGGGTTTGACCTGTGCTCACCTGTCCCTGTAAATCAATCAAGTGTATATTTCGATGTGCACGGCCTTGTGGCATATACAGTGATACACTGTGTATGTCACAAGTTGTTCGTGTATGATGAATTCAAATTTAAATGATGACGAACAACCCAAATAACTGAGGCAAACATTATTTTCAAAATTCATATTTTATTTTATATTGCAAAAATGTTTCTTTTTCAATTTTACTGCGTTAGTGTATATTTTTGCAGATTGCTCAGATGCTGGATTCTAACTGGAATGAAGTTGAAGATAAATACGAGTGTGAGTGATATGTAGTGAGATCAACTGTTTATGTAAAATTGTGATGTAATTGAATTTGTATCAAAGTTGTATAGTGAATAGTGAGAGCTTGAATTTGTACTATTCAAAATTGTAATAAATATTTGTTTGAATAAAATATCTGTTTGAATTCAAATTATGTGTCATTTAATTTTATTCAGCAAATATTATTTAATCTGTGAGAAATAAAATAGTACATTAACAAATACATTTACACGAATATATATGTTTATTATCATCAAACAAAAATTATATAATCACATATTCAACACATAACTTGGAAGACTATTTTCATTTTAAACTTGAAATTCTTTTAACACAAGTTGGACGTTCATTTCTTATGTTGTTAACCCCTCTTTTTCACAAATCAGCGATGTAACGAGCTAGATATGGCAGCGACCTAACGACCTAGAATACGAACAAGTTAAGTTGGACGCGACTCAACGACCTAGAGGATTTAAAGGGCTCAGCGACCTAAAGGAACAGATGGTCTAACGACCTAGTGAATCAACGAGTTAACAGCAACCTAACTGCTGAAGCGGGTTAACGACCTAAGGGGTATCGTGACTTATCGACTTACAGAAGACCACGACCTAACAACCCAAGCAACCTAACATGGATGTAAGACCAACTGCGAGCTAGTGACCTATAGTACTAAACGAGTTAGGCCACTCAGCGAGCTAATTATCTGAAGAACCCAACGACCTAGCGACGTAAGAACCCAACGACCTTGCGACTTAAGTATCCAGCGACCTAGCGAGCTCCAGAACAAAGCCGCATGTATACTCTCTCATTAGGTCGCTTGGGACCTAAGCAAGCCGATATAACATTTATGCTTTAAGTGCTAAGTCGCTGACAACCAGTACCTGGTTGAAGAGGAGCTTCATTAGGTCGTGGACGACTTAAGCTACTTCAGGACCGATCTCCCATAGGTCGCTACTACCTACTAACTCGCTCAGATGACCTAGTACGACCTTATGAAGTCGTAAGCAACATCCCCTAGGTCGCTGGCGACATACGACCTATCCAAGGTCGCTCGCGACCTACGACCTAAAGCCGAACTCTCCTATAAATATGGCGCTAGCTCCAACATTCGGGGGATCTTTTGGGCTGATTCCTGAAACACCGATACTCTGCTGAATTCTCGACTCACTCGACACTTCAAACACAAAAGGCATCTCAACTAACTCCAAGAGGAAATCTAACACAATCAACATGGATTCAAAGAATTCTTCTACATCGAAGTCCTAATTGTTTGCCTCATCAGTACTGTAATTGAGGATTGTTGTAAAGTTGTAATTGATTCAGTAATGAAGAGGTTTAAAGTGGATGTAGGCTTAATCTAAAGCCGAATCACTATAAAATTGTTGTCTTTTACTGCTTTCTCTGGACTTTCTTATTTGTTTCTAATTCCCGTGTTCACGGGTGGTGCTTTCACTTAACCTCTACGTACACCGGGGTGTTAGCGTTCAATTTTTAGCATTAACATTTTTGGTGCTTTCACTGAGAACCCAACTCAGGGCTATCTTTGTCATTGCTTCGCAAAAGTTTGTTGAAAGAGTCTCTATCAAAACCAGAAGTCTATCAGAAATAATGGCTCCTGGAAGAAAGCGTGGATATACAAGACCTAGTAATGTCCATGAAAATACTGCCACTTCTCCTTCGTCAAGTCAAGTAGCACCAAGTGCTGGAATTACACGAGCAGGATTAGATGCTGCAGTATCTGGATTATACCAGCAGATGGAAACTCAGAATGCTTTAATGCTTGAGAGGATAAATGAGTTGCTCGGGGCAAACCGTCAACCCGTGAATAATGAAGAAAACCTTGCAGATGATATTCATGATCCCGAGGAAAGGAATATTCCACAAAAAGAAGCTAGCCTCGCCAAAGAAACACCTCCTCAAGCTGGAGGATCGAGACCATAGCCAACTCTCCGCGAACGTTTGTCCCGACAAACTTCCGAGAAAATGGCCGAAGTCTGTCTAGCAGATCCTTTAAATGATGAGGAATATCTTTCGGGCATGGTGCGACAAATCATGAAAGAAAGCATGCAGAGAGATGAAGATGAGAAGGAATGGGGATTCGCTCCGAGAAAAACTCCATTCACTGAGAAGATTCTAAAGGCAGAATTCCCAAGGAAGTTTGTTCCTCCGACCATCCCGGCTTATAAGGGAAAAAGTGACCCCAATCAATTTCTGTATAAGTATAATTGGCACATGACTGGTGCTAGAGCGTCTGATGAGATCAAGTGCCGGTACTTTCCAATATACTTGGAAGGAGTGGCTCTGCTCTGGTTCACAAAACTTCTGGTCCGATCTATAGACCAGTTCGCCGATTTGACTCGGAAGTTTAAAGAGCAATTCGGATTGTATGCTTCGAAGGCAAAGGATATTATGTCACTGTCAAGCTTGGAACAGAATCCTGGGGAATCTATCAGGTCTTTCTTGAACCGCTTCAACATAGCTTTGGCTGAAGTGGACAATGCAGAGCCACGAATGGTCTTGACATTCCTGATGAGGGCAATTGACAAATCAAGCGATTTTGGGAAGTGGCTGAAGATGAAAGAACCGAATTCACTTGAGAAATTCTATAAGAAAGCTAATGAATTCATGCGCTTGGAAAGCCTTTGGGCACCAGTTAAAGTGGGATTGACAGAAGTTAAGGATAATACCGCTGCCCCTATTAAAAAGGAATCCGGAAGTCAGAAAAGGGAGAACAATGGGGGGAAGAAACAGAAAAATATGAAGAAACCTCGCTTTTTAAAATCTTCAGATTTCACTCCTTTGACTGACACTCCGGAGAATATCTTCTTTGCTACCAAAGATGCGGTAGAATATCCTAAACCGCCTGAGATGAGAGTTAACAAAAAAGTTGCTCAAAGTGGGAGATTCTGTTGGTTCCATAATCAACCCGGTCATGATACCAACGAATGTCGCCATCTGAGAAATTTAATTGAAGAACTATTGAGAGAGAACAAGTTGCAGCAATATGTTAAGAGGAGTAGAAATGACCCAACTTTGTCTACTAAGGTTCAGCAACTTCCTGCTCATCCATCTGCCTCGGGTGAGAGGAACACTGTGCACGAATCAGAAAGACCTGTTATTAATGTGATTACAGGAGGTCCACACCCAGCAGGCAGAAGCTGGGGCGAGATGGAAAGATATGACCGTGCCTTGAAGTATGCACCAACAGAAGAGAGTGTTTTTGTGCTAGAAGACGCAACACCTTTGAAGCGACAGAAAACTTTCAATGGCGATATTGTGTTCAAAGCCAGGGACTCTATGGGTATTGAAGCTTCAACCATGGATCCCTTGGTCATCTCTGCAGGCATTGGGCCAGCTATTGTGAGAAGAGTGCTTGTAGATTGCGGCGCTTCTTGTAATATTCTCTTCAAAAAGACGTTCAACCAAATGAAAATCCCAATGGTTGATGTTCAGGCCTCATCTCAGAAGATTGTTGGATTCACTGGGGAACCGAAGCAGCCCATTGGGACTATCGACTTGTTTGTAGAGCTTGGAGAGGGGCAGAAGAAGGTGCTTCAGAAACAGACATTTGTAATTGTTGATGAATTTTCTGCCTACGACGCCTTTTGAGGCCAATCAACTCTTGCGGCTTTTAAAGCAATTCTCGCCCCGTGGTGCCTCACTATGAAATTCCCCACGGATAACGGAGTTGGAGTTATTAAAGGGGATCAGAACGCTGGACGAGAATGTTATCTAATAGAGCTGCGCGAAGCAAGGAAAAGAGATATGGGAAAAAATGCGGCAGTTCCAGTCCGCATCAAAGAACCAACCTTGTAGCAATTACAGGGTGGACCCTGCACTGGCGAGCATAGCGGGGCACGAAGAGAAATGGATCCCAGAAAAGCTAGTGCAGGGGAGAATAAATTGGTGCCAGTAGAAGTAACGGTTACCTGTTGACCCGAAAGATCCGAACAAAGTGGTGATGTGGGTTTCCAACTTAATGTGACGGTTCAAAATTCCTTAATATCATTCTTGAAGGCAAATTTGGACGTATTCGCTTGGACTAATGCTGATATGTGTGGAATATCCCCAGAAATTGCAGTACATACTCTGAATATTGATCCGAAATTTACACCAGTAAAACAGAAAAGAAGAACCCAGGGTCCTGAAAGGTCAGCGGCGTTGAAAGAAGAGGTTGACCGGCTTATGGAGAATGGTTTCATTAGGGAGTATACTTATCCGAATTGGGTTTCAAATCCAGTACTGGTTAAGAAAGCTAATGGGAAATGGAGAGTTTGCGTTGACTTCTCAGATTTAAACAAAGCCTGCCCCAAAGACTGCTTCCCGTTACCCAGGATAGATCAGTTGGTGGATGGAACAGCGAGGCATGAATTGTTATCTTTCATGGATGCTTACTCTGGATACAACCGGATTATGATGCATGAGCTGGATCAGGAGGATACGAGCTTCATCACCGATGTTGGTCTCTACTGCTATAGAGTCTTTCCTTTCAGACTTAAGAATGCAGGGGCAACTTACCAAAGACTCGTCAATGCTATGTTCAAATCGCAGATTGGCAAAACAATGGAAGTTTATGTTGACGATATGTTGGTAAAGTCAAAGAAAGCGGTAGACCATATGGACCACTTGGCGGAAATGTTTGCAATCCTCCGAAAGTATGGAATGAAACTTAATCCTTTGAAATGTTCGTTTGGGGTGGAGTCCGGAAAGTTTCTGGGTCTCATTGTGAGTGCTAGGGGCATTGAAGCTAATCCTACACAGATTGCTGCCTTAAAAGAAGTCAAAGCTCCTAGAACGAAGAAAGAATTGCAAAGTCTTAATGGAAAAGTCACTGCCTCGAGTCGATTCATTTCCAAAGCTACTAATAAATGCATTCCATTCTTCAATGCACTGAATGTCAAAGTGTTGCAGATCTTCAGTGATTCACAGCTTATTGTATGTCAAGTCAAGAAAGAGTTTCAGACTAAAGGAGGAAACCTGCCTGCTTATTTGTCAAAAGCTTGGGAACTTCTCGATGATCTTGACCATTATACGATAAATCATATACCCCGAGAAGAGAACATGAAGGCAGATTCTCTCGCAAAGTACGCAAGCACTGGTGAAGCTCAATTATTGAGATTAGTTCCTGTGGAAGTCCTGTCAGCTCCAAGCACTGATGAGATGGATATTGATTGGATCATGACTATATCTCAAGAGCGAGAATCATGGATGACTCCGATAATGGAATATCTGCTCAACGGTTCTCTACCAGAAAGTTCAAAAGAACGACAGAAGTTACTAAGAAAAGCCTCCAGATACATAATTCAAGATAGCCGATTGTACAAGCGAGGATTCTCAATGCCATTACTCCGATGTATGACCAAGGAAGAAGCTAAAAAAATTCTAGCTGAAGTACACGGAGGAGAGTGTGGAGACCATTTAGGTGCCCAAACTCTAGCAAAGAAAGTTCTCGGTTATGGGTATTTTTGGCCAGATATTAATCGTGATGCTGCAAGCTATGCCCGAAAATGTGACCGATGCCAGAGATTTGCAAAAATCCCAAGAGAACCTTCCACTGAGATAACACAAATGGTCAGCCCGTGGCCATTTGCTATTTGGGTAATAGATCTCATCGGGCCTTTGCCAACCGCTAAATCCGGAATCAGATATGCTATTGTTGCTGTTGATTATTTTACTAAATGGGCTGAATCTGCACGATTAGCTACTATTACCTCTAAAAATATGATAAACTTTGTAACTAAAAATATCATTTGCAGATATGGTGTGCCTCAAAAGATAACCACAGACAATGGAACCCAATTCGAAAGTGAAGAGTTCCAAGATTTTTGCAAGCGATTCAAGATCCAGAAAAGCTTCTCAGCAGTGGCTCATCCACAGGCAAACGGGCAAGTGGAAGCAGTAAACAAAATTATCAAATCAACCATCAAAAAACAACTGGAAAAAGCGAAAGGTGGTTGGGTCGATAAGCTCCCACTAGCACCATGTGCATATAGAACTACCCACAAAACTGCAACCGGGCACACTCCATTTTCATTAGCATATGGATCAGAAGCAATGATTCCGGTGGAAATAGAAGTCCCTTCACATAGAAGAATTCATTTCAACCAAGCTGAAAACGAAGAGTTGCAACTTGAAGCACTTGACTTCCTTGATGAAAAAAAGGAAGAGGCTCAGCTCAGAATTGCGGTCCATCAGCAAAGAATTGCCATACATTTCAATTTCAAAGTTTGCCAACGCAGCTTTGAGATTGGAGATATAGTCTTGAAAAGGATCATGACAGCAACAGGAGTGTTTGCGCTAAACTGGGAAGGGCCATATGTCATAGGCCAAAAACTTCTCGATGGCACTTTCAAACTGACAACTGTCGAAGGAGATCCAATTCGAAGAGCTTGGAACAACAATCATTTGCGTCTATATTTTACTTAAAAGCTTTGCATAAGTTTGTAAAAAGAATTATGAATATATGATTCTTGTATTGAAAGCCATTGTAAAGCCAGTGCAAGTGAATAATAAGAACTATGAAGTGGATGTAGGCCCAGTTCTTGGCCGAACCACTATAAATCTTGTGTTCTTTACTGCTTGTTTTATTTCGATATATAAAGTACTTCAATTGTATTGCTAAAATGTCGATTTAATATTGCAGGCTATTAAAACAAAGCTTACCCATCATAAGACCAAACAATCCCTGACATCACTCAACAAATGAATATCTAGCCATAAAAATTCCATATTCAAATCCTATATAAGAAGTGCTTCAAGCAAACAGTTAGTGGTTCCGTCAGAGGTAGACCCTTCCTAATTAATTGTGATCGTTTGTGCAAACAAACATTCGATTAATTAGCCTGTGTCTATCCCTGTGAACTCATTTAACAATGAAGTACACTCCTTTGGATAGAATAAGCTACTTGCAAAAGAAAGGAATGTGCGCTTGAAAATGATAACAGGAAACCACTGATATGAGCAAATGGCGAAAAGACATGGGCGAGCGGTCAGCAAACAACAAAAGACCTCCTCGGAGGCACAAGCCCTCTTCGAAGGCACAACTCTTTGGAGGATAAAGACCTCTAATGGGACGTGCCAGAAAAAGAGAGTCCTCTTTCTCGATAGAAAGTTGTGGACTGACCAGTGGCACAGGAGACTCGTTAACTAGCTGAGAATGTTTGTGCAAACAAACAATCCAAGTAACTTGTGTCCGCCCCGTGAATCCATCCAACCGAGAGAAGGAAACTCCAAACTTCCAGGCAACAGCCCTACAAGGAGGCACGCATTCCACCGAGATTTGAAATAAAACTTCACAAGTGCTGGAATGTGAAAAGCCCTCTTCGGAGGCCCATTTCACCATAGTTGAAATGCTAAAAGACCTTTAATGGGACTAGCCAGAAAAAGAGAGTTCTCTTTCTTGACAGAAAGTTGTGGACTGATCGGTGGCACAAGACACTCGTTAACTAGCTGAGAACGTTTGTGCAAACAAACAACCCAAGTAACTTGTGTCCGCCCCGTGAATCCATCCAACCGAGAGAAAGAAACTCCAAACTTCCAGGCAAAAGCCCTACTTAGAGGCACACATTTCATCGACACACGAGTCGAAATGTGAAAAGCCCTCTTCGGAGGCCCTCTTCTTAGCGGACAGGGAAAAAATAAAAGCCTCTCCCTAGAGGCAGAAACATAAAAGCCCTCTCCCCAGAGGCACAAACAAAAAGCCCTCTTCCCACAGGCATAATCAAACAAAAAGCCCTCTTCCCAGAGGCACAATCAAACAAAAGCCCTCTTCGGAGGCACAAGCAGGTCGAAGCCCTTTTTCGGATGCCCACTGTACCACGAAGGAAAATTCGCTTGCCAAAATAAAAGTGAAGTGTAGAACTTCGCGACAAAAAAAAGAGAAAACTTCTCCAATACGAGGCACATTCTATAAATCAGGAAAATATTTACTTAAAACGGAAATATTATTCCATAAAGTACAGATGCAAACCTCCTTCAAATGGAAAAGTTGTTCTATAAAGAAAGAGCACAAGTCTTCTCGAAACAGAAGAGTTGTTTTCCAAAATTCTGCCAATGTGAAAGAGATTGCAATAAACCATGGTATGGGGGCAATATAATATAGTCGCAAAAATAAAAACAATGCTCAAGCAACATACCATAGGTTTGCTGCAACATCACACAGGGAAAATAAAGAAACTTGTATAAAAAAAAAGAATAAATGCATTCTCAAATACAGACGGAAGTTTGTACAAGTAAAGGAATCATTTTATTTCATACTATAATTTTTTTTATACACGTGCAGGTTTCAAAACAACAGAAGGCGGGGTCCGGTACCCGCATAATCGCCGGTCGACATAAGTCTTTGTATATACAAGCAAAAAAGCAAAAAAACAAGACAAGAAGCATAAGTCCGAAGCCCATCATTTCTTCTTCCTATCACCTTTCGATCCTACGCCTGGCCGGATGATCAATTTTTGGGGCCGGCTTGTGAGAGTAGGGGAGGAAAGAGGAAGAGGTGCAATTGGGCGTTCTTCTGTTTTTTCCTCGCCAGCAGAAGCTTCTTTCTTTTTCTTTGAGACTCCACGTTTCCCCCTCTTCTTAGAAGAAGACTCACTACCCAGAGTGAAAAGAGTGGATAATGTTATGTCATCAGAAGCAGTCTACTCCGGAGTTCTCTCCCCTTCTTCAGGTTCTTCGACCTTTTGTTCTTGAGAAGCAACAGGATCGTCCAAGTCACGGAGAGCTTCTATCTGCTCTTCTTGCGACCTCGGTTGAGAGATAGAAGGGGGAGTAATCTGAAGAGGTGGAGAGGAAACAGCTGGAGGAGGGGAAGTCTGAACAATACTCGGTGCTTTCTCTATAGGAGAAGAAAAGTTAAAGTCAGTATTCCTCATAAAAAGAGGGGATAATGGCTCATCGACATTTAAGAAATAAGCAAGAAGTTCGTCGAACTCAGTCGAAGCGAACAAGCAGTCCACTTGAGCGAGGTCAACATTAAGGTTACCTGGAGAAGTAGACTTCACTATGTCAATTTGGAAGTCCTGCGCTTCAGCGCTTTCTTGAGCCTCATCTCCAGTGTGGGCGGTGGTGCTCTCAATAACGGCTTTAGCAGGAGGAGGAGAATAGAAACTGGAGTCAGCAATATCAATATCGACTGAAACTGAAGGTAGAACTGGGTCGATTGAAATTGTCTTTCCTAAATGTTCTCCTTCTGTCGTTTTAGCTCTCTCTTTGGCAAGCTGCTCCTTTCCCCTTGCAAGAGCGGCACATGCATCATCATCTAGATAATGCGCCATTAAATCTACTTCGGCATATCCGGCTCCTCAAAACATATCAAGTATGGCCTCCCATACTTTGGCCAAAGTGATTTCGTATGCCGGCCCCAAAAACTTAAGGCTACCACGCCCCAGAACGCCATGGATGTAAAACTCGAATAGAGTGGAGTCGACTTCAGCTTTAGTTTCCATATGAGACTCTTCGGCTGTAACTTTGCCGGCAATAGCTTCGTCATGCTCCTTCTCAACTTCGGAAAGTCGAGCTTTCAGCAGTTCAATCTCCAAGTTCTGGGCGTTGGTTTTCTCTCGAAGTTGAGCAACGTCAGCCCGATAGTTTTCTATAGCTTGCTGCTGCGCTTCAAATTTGGCTTCAGCATCTCTTTGCGCCGCATGAGCGTCTCTTACTTGTTTTTGAAGCATTTCTTCTCTCTGAGAGTATGAAGTGGAAGAAGTGGCGAGCTCTTCCTTAAGTTTTTCCACTTCTGCTTCAAGCTTCTCATTATAAGTGGCTATGCTCCTCATTTCCGCGTCATGCTGTTCAAGAGTTTTCTGCCATTCAGATTTGTCGTTTTCCATTGTTAGCATGGCCTCAAGATTCGCGCGGTTTTCTCTCTGAAGCTCGTCGACGAGCTTCTTCCAGCTAGACATTCTCTCGATATCAAGTTTCACAGCATCAAGATTGCGCAGCATAGCCTGCTTGTCAATCGGGACCAAATCAAGGTCAAAGCGCACTCCCTTCATGCACCAATGCGGAAACCGACTTTGAAGAGTGGCCGGGCCTTGTCCAACCTGATATGAGGGCCTGCCAATAATTGTTTGAATATCAGTACGAGCAAGGGAAGGAGATTGAGAAGGTGCAGGAGCAGCGGGCCTTTCAGGAAGTTCAGACGCTGGCTTTTCGCCATGTTTGGCCCTTTTACTAGCATCTTCAGGGATGTGGCTTTTCCCTTTATCATCACGGGATTTCCGTTTATGAGAATCATCTTCCCTCTGGGAAGAGTCATGTCGCTCATCTCGCCTTTCGTGGCGTTCTTCATAGGCGCGACTTTCACGTGCTTTCCTCGCAGCTCTTTCTTCGTCAGTTTCAAAAGAGGCAGGAAGATACCTCCTGGGGTCATAAGCACCCAGGGCGAAATCTCTGATGGGTGCTGGTGCCCTAGGTAGCTGAGTCTGGGTTGGAGGTCTAGTCTGGAGACCCACGAGTACGACTAGCTGCTCTGACACCGGGATTTCCGCTGCCTCAAAGAAGGAGCGATCCAAGTAAGTGGAAGAGAGCATACCTCGAGATAGAAGGCAGGAGCGATCCATAATCATCGACAAGGAGGAATTTTTATTTGGTAGGTAACATCGACGAATTTTGAAAACTCATAGGGGTTAATCAGAGGTGTTATGAAATTGTCGTGTACTTAGAAAACCCTATCGCGAAGAAAGGTAGCTAATAGCGTAATCGACACTAATCCTCTCCCGTCAATCAATTAATGCTCGGCTCGTCCCATAGACAGATAGCACGATGTAGCCTGGAAGGATATTGCGAATAGACAAGAGTAGGACTGATATCTTATCCTTCTGTCCTACGTGGTACCAGAGTGAGGCTTCGTCGATTGAGAATAGATTGCATTGTTCCATATCATTCACTACCTATCTGGTGTTAGGATCCGGAAGTGGTTCCAAGGGTTCAGGCCTACTCTGGTTCATGCCCAGTTTAGGTATGATATGATTGCATCGCGGTGTACATCTACTATATACAATACATATTGTAATTTTACCTATATGAAGTCTATATTAATATTAGTATACAATACTATCTACTGTAGCTGCGTGAAAAATGCCTATAAAAACTCAATTTGTTATTTCAGGATAGGGGTGTACATTGAGAAGCAGACAACGAGATTCTATTGCCATGGGACTCATTCCCACTCCAATTCTCCTGCAGCTCCTTAAAATAGAAAGAAGCACAGCACCCTGCAACTCTATGAGATCCGCTACGCACCATACCTAATAAGTCTCATATTAACCAATATGATGGTAGAGAATATACCAGTCTAGAGGGGTAGAGAATAGCTATTCATGAATATTCAGGTAGGGAGCTAATTCCAATTTTAATTTGCCAGCTACTTGTTTCATGGTTGGAGCATTCCAAAAACCTGGAGATCCAACTACAAAGAGACAAGTAGTTTGATACAAGACTGCTCTGGTATCTTTATCCTCTATCTCCATTTTTTTCTCGGGTACCCGAGAAAAAAATGGAGACTTGAATTCTTTTCATTGATTCTTTACCCTCTTTTTTTATGGTAAATGATCCCACTCAATCAAATGAATAGATGTGAAAGCTATAATTGTAAACCACGATCGAATCTACGGAAGCATTGGTTTATACATTCCTTTTAGTCTCGACTTTAGGGATAATTTTTTTCGCTATCTTTTTTCGAGAACCACCTAAGGTTCCGACTAAAAAATAATGAAATAATTCCCCTGGCATGCTATAGTTCTTATAGTCTCTCGAGGGAATGGGAGATTACTGGTAAGCCAGATGCTTCGCGAACCACCGATTTCGTTGCACTTAAATCACCCTCGTTAAGAGGCGTACTCTGATACCATTGATGTCCAATAGCTTTTATAGTAATGGATGGATCTACTACTACCTCGTCCATTGAGTATAACAGAGCAAACGATGGTATAGCAATGAACATCGGGATGATACTTGGAAAGATGGTCCGAATAGACATCAATTTCTTAAGAATCTCCAGAGTAATAGGACCTGACTCAGAAAGAACAGAGTTCTGTTGCTATGTCCGGGTAGCTAGATGTTGCTAGAGTTCCTCGAGCTAGAGCTATAGAGCTTTCGAAGCGATAGAGCGAGAGCCTAAGAATGATGCTAGAGTTGTCCGGTGAGCGATCCGGGTCGGATGTAGCTAAGGCTTTAGGAGGCAAGCAGCTATGAGCGAACTCCAGGCTAATATGAAGCGCACGGATCCAAGCTGCTCCCTGGCTCTTGCTCTAGTTTAGCATCTCCATCTACTAGATATATTTTTTCTTCCATTGTTTGTGAAGGAGAAGATTCTTGAACTGACACCTCTCTATATAATTAGGAAGTAATGGAATTATTGGATCAATTCAGGGATAACTATCTGAAGATAATGGATGATATAAAAAGTAATACACACAGTAAAAAATCTGTTCTTTTTTCATTTCGTATTTTCTTTCCTATTTATTCTATTTCTTCATTCTTGTTTATGCTAATTTCTACCCATAATATTCCAATTCTGAGAATTAAAACAAATGAAAATTCTCAATTATCTACGACGTCTGTGGGATAGAATATTTTCAGGAACAAGGAAATCATAATAATTTTTGTTGTTTTTAGTCATAAGTATATTGCTGTGTTGTGCAACAGATTCATGAAATTTTTTTTATCAACATATTCTTTTTTTATTATGTATTTTCCATCAGTTTGGCATTTAGTCTTATCAACCAATGAAATACCTATGGTTTGATATATAATATCTTTTCCATCCCTTTTCATAGATAGACGAATTGGTTTGACAATAAATATGCCTCTTTTTACCAATTCTGTAAGAGTTAGATCTTTCTGAATCAACATTACATCTAGATGCATCTCTCCTCTTCGAATTGAAGATATAGCTATTTCCTTTGGATCTATCAGTCTAAGTAGAAGACAATATACCTTTATATTATTGATCATTCTTTAATTCAAGAGATCATCCCATCTTAATTGAAAAAGAAAATATTTTTTCAAGAAGAAATTGAGTTTTGCTTCTTTCTTGCTCTTAGATTGTTTTTTTTTCTACTTTTTTTAATGTCTATTCTTGTATAATCTGTCTCAACATCTTTTTCATTTTGTTTTCGTAAATCTAATAGCTTGTGGAGGTTTAGAGAGCTCTTTCCGAATGACTTCGCTCCTTCAAATAGAGTCATGATGCAGGTTTGAATGTGTAGCTTAGTAAGGGTTATGCCTATACGGATGAGGGAGAGAGAGCGGTAAGGGATAATTAATTGGAACAAGAGGAGCGTAGAGCCACCTCCTTCGGAGCGTAGCGGATCAAAACTCATAAACAAAAGTTCCACGGACGTCATTCCATAGCTTGAAACTGCATTCCCAGCGGGAACAGTTTGAAATGCATTCTCGTGAATTGATCGTTCAAACATGGAGGTTTAGAGGCAACTTCGGTCACCTCTTCCGCCTCCCTTCGTCCCCTGAGTAGATTGGACTTCCACCTCCCTTCGTCCCCGATCGATGAGATTTATATTCAAATATTTCTATTGAGCTCGTAATGGTACCCCACAATTCAAAAGTCTCTTTACGGCTAAAGAATGAGTGTGTTCTTGGGCCATTGGAAGAACGGGCAAAGGCGACCATAGGATCTGTTGATACCAATGTTTATACTGGCCCCAACCTTAAGAGAGATCCGGGGCCTCACGTACGTAGCGCAAGGCAATTCAACTAAACGATTAGATGCGGCTTAGGCTGAGTACGCCTGTTGAAAGTTTTGCAATTATTGTGGAAATTCCATTTTCTTTGAAGAATAAAAAATGCAAGAGTTCTTTTCTTTATTGTTGGATCCTTAATTATGGACCTTGAGGTTGGTGTAGATCGTTTTTTATCCCGCAGTTTCGAGCCGTAGATCAAGCCAAGGGGGGCTCCTCCTACTCACACCCTTTATATTGTCTGTTTCATTTCATGTTGCAATAGAAATTTCTTATTTGATTATACGATACTAGATTCTACGAGAATAAATTCTTCATTTATTTATTATTTTGTACAGTGGTCAAATAGGATTATTTTCTTCTAGAGATCTTTTACTTTTTTTTATCATGTGGGAGTTAGAATTAATTCCTGTTTACTTACTTTTATCTATGTGGGGAGGAAAGAAACATTTGTACTCGGCTACAAAGTTTATTTTGTACAATGCGGGCGGTTCCATTTTTCTCTTAATAGGAGTTCTAAGTATGGGTTTATATGGTTCCAATGAATCGACATTGGATTTTGACAGATTAGATAATCAGTCATATCCTGTGACATTAGAAATAATATTCTATTTGGGCTTCCTTATTGCTTATGCTGTCAAATCACCGATTATACCCCTACATACATGGTTACCAGATACCCATGGAGAAGCACATTACAGTACATGTATGCTTCTAGCGGGAATCTTATTAATAATGGGAGCAGTTTTTCAATTTTTCTTGATAAATGATTAGCTAGCGTTGTTCTTGTACAGCGAGCAGAGTACTGTGGTATTTGGAGCTATGAAGGCGTGGTCGAAGCACATCTACTAAAACTACCGGGAATGTTTCAAAAAAAGTAAATATTCGATTGATTGGTCCGAGGCTATCGAAAAACAAGATTTGATTCTTAGACCGGTGGCTGGTCGCCTTGCGGGAACTTAGACAACCGGGAGGAAGGAGCCGGCTCTTAGCCCGAAGGAAGGAGCGGTGGCCTAAGAGAGGAAGCCAGGGTTTTTCGGAAAACTCCATCTATTCTGGTGTGGATGGCAGGCAGGCCTATATTTCTAAGCCCCCCATTGATGGAGACCGAGAACTTGGGGGTGGTGATACAAGCCGCAATGCATTCAATCAGTGACCAATAAATAAATTTTGGTTAGAATAATTAACCGAAGAAATCAAAGAATTCTTTTGATAGATTCGAATAATTAAACGTTTTACAAGTGATAAACTAGATTTATTATCATAACCAAAGACTTTTATGGGTTCATAAAAAATCAAACCATTTAAACCATGATCATGAGCAAGTGCAAGGGAGGGAAGGGCAGAGCTTTTGGTTTTTTCATGTTGTCAAACAGTTGAACAATGAAAATGTTTCTTTTGTCCCTTCCAGGCAATCGGAAAATAAAGAGTTTATCAGGTGTTCAAATCGTTCATTTGAATAAATTGAAACCCTGGTAATCATTGCACTTCGAGACAACTAACAAGGCCAGTATAGTTCTAATTGGTCAATAAAAATACATTTCAATGGAATTCCTTTTTTGTTTTTCCTTAGCATTGGCTGCTTAGGGAGGAATTTCCCGGCTCATGTGGCATAATGTATCTATCGGGACGAGCTGACGACAGCCATGCACCACCTGTGTCCGCGTGAGCCATTTTACAAATACTCTCTCATGGATTTATTGGCGCTGCACTTTTTTTCTTGGTAGGAACGAGTTGTGATCCTACCGAGACAGAATTTGTAACTTGCTGCCCTCTTGCGGACGTAAAAAGTGGGATCCTACCAACTTGTTCCGACCTAGGATAATAAGCTCATGAGCTTGGTCTTACTTCACCGTCGAGAAACGAAAGAAGACTTCAATATCCAAGCTTAGCTCGGACATAGCTCGCTTCTTTTTGGGTGTGAAGCAGTGTCAAGCCAAAATACCCAACAAGCATAAGCATTAGCTCTCCTTGAAAAGGAGGTGATCCAGCCGCACCTTCCAGTACGGCTACCTTGTTACGGGGGCCCACACAAGCGGTGGAGCATGTGGTTTAATTCGATGCAAAGCGAAGAACCTTACCAGGGCTTGACATGCCGCGAAAGGTGCGTAGCGAGGAATCTCTCCGGATCCAGATGCAAGGACTGGAGTTCGGCATTCAGTTGACCTTGACTTAGCTCAATTTGTTTTCCAGTGATGGCAAGAATCTGCGAAATACTATACTGCTTTTTTTTTCTTCTTCTTGTCTTGTTTTTGAATGGCATCATAGCTACACGAGGGAAAGCGATGCTGTCCACTCTGCCGCAAAAGCCCCCCAAAAATGCCAGTTCCACCATCAGGGCCCAGCAAGCAGCATAATTCTGTTCCGAGGCTGCGTTTCATTCCAGCAACAGTAATATATGGTTTAAAACGCCTTGTTCCATCCGGTGTGAATCCCCTCCATCATTAGTATAGTGGAAGTGTTATTTGTATTGCAATAATGAAAAAATGTACGAACACAAATAATGAGCAGACCAGCCCACTTTTATATGTGGGTTCATTTCATTAAGTATTTTGTTTTGAATAAAGAAGCGCGCTCCTATTAGTGTGTCTTTCTCGGTTGATGTATGGGATAAATGCCTATATCGCTTTGTCATGTTATTGTCATGTTGATGCTATTGCAATATGAAAGAATAAAATCGAATTTGCTCTTTAGTCCCATTCTTTATAATTGTCTTTCTCGTACTGTGTAAACGAACTTAAAGTCTTAATTGTGTACTCAACAGGAAGCGTCACACTTCCTGTCAACTCACCGGACAACTGGAGGACGTGGGGGTACTTGTGATATTTCTGCTTGGGACGTGTTTTATTTGGCAGTTTTCTGGATGTCAAATACTATTGGGTGGGTCACTTTTTATTGGCATTGGAAACATATTACCTTCTCGCCCTCTCTTTAGTATGAAGGTCTCTGTCAACTGGTAACAGTCGCATCTGTCCAGTAACTGTCCATGCATACTCCACTTGGCTCGGGGGGATATAGCTCAGTTGGTAGAGCTCCGCTAGAATCCTGTCTACAATCATCGACTACTCGAAAGTCAACTCATCTCGGAGCATGGAAAGAAAGAGATGTATAGGGTGCACTCAATGTGTACGAGCCTGCCCTACAGATGTATTGGAAATGATACCTTGGGACGGATGTAAAGCTAAGCAAATTGCTTCCGCGCCAAGAACGGAAGACTGTGTAGGTTGTAAAAGATGTGAATCTGCCTGTCCAACAGATTTTTTGAGTGTCCGTGTTTTTGATATCTTTCTTGTTATCTGCAGCCGGAAGTAGGAGCCCGAAGCTAGCGATTGAGGTAAGGAAGCCAGATAATCCATATGATGGAGAGGCGGTATAGGAGGTGAGCCTTTCTTTAGTCCGAGAGCGTCCCTGATAGTTCAGTTGAACCGGCGCCTCTCTTTTAGAAAGAAGATCTTTTGTCTCATGGTAGCCTGCTCGAGTCCCCTTACGAAACTTTCGTTATTGGGTTAGTACTGTGACGAAGCGGCTGTTGCTCACCCGACACGATCATACGAGGTCACAATTCACCCAACACAATCATCCGTGGTGAATGCACTCCTTGACGAATGCAGAAGTTCTCTTTCTTTCAGTCCAGAAACCATAGTCAACATCGGGCATGGATAGACTCCTCTGAGAACAAAGTCTGAGACTGGCCTTTT
Source organism: Allium cepa (assembly GCA_030765085.1). Taxonomy (NCBI): domain Eukaryota; kingdom Viridiplantae; phylum Streptophyta; class Magnoliopsida; order Asparagales; family Amaryllidaceae; genus Allium; species Allium cepa. Next base: position 862,181,705 of record CM060943.1, on the reverse strand, counting down.
CTACATGCGGAGGAAAGGAACATTCATTCGTTTCTTCCTGGGTGTGAAATACCAGTGGGTCTTACTCACCTTTTGATGAGAGATACGAGCAAGAGGCTTCGAGAAAACTAGTGTTTTCCAAATTATATGAATTGCTGCTAAAAGAACGGGGTTGGATGCGCTTCTGTCTGTCTTTAAAGGAAAGTTCACCGAGGGTGATAAAAAGGTAGCTCTTTTCTATCTTATTAGTAGCGGTCTTTGCTGCATTCATTTTACATTTTACAGAAGAAATCAAAACTAAGACTGAACTAAAGAATAAACAAAGCAAAGCGAAATCTGTAGCTGGATTCTCCGGAACCACAAGAATCCTTAGAATGAATGGGATTCCAACTCAGCACCTTTTGAGATTTCGAGAAGAGTTGCTCTTTGGAGAGCACAGTACGATGAAAGTTGTAAGATGTGTTCGGGCGGGAGTTATTGTCTATCGTTGGCCTCTATGGTAGAATCAGCCCGGGAGGCCTGAGAGGCGGTGGTTTACCATGTGGCGGATGTCAGCGGTTCGGGTCCGCTTATCTCCAGCCCGTGCACTTAGCTGATACTATGACAACACCCAATTTTTTCAATTCGGCAGTTCGATCTATGATCTCGTTTCTTTTCTATTACTTTTCTATTAAGAGTCAAATTTTGGCGACAGACTGCAAAATTCAGGGCAAATTGGAACCATTAACAATTTTAATTAGTCTTTAAATTGAAATTAGTGAATGGTTCCTCAATTTTAATTTTTATCGGAGATAAAATTTTATTTCCTTGAATGGAAAAAGAAATTTGATTTATGACCGATTTATAACTAATCTCATTTTTTTTCAATAAAAAATACTTTTCTATTTTAATTATAACAACATATATGTGTATATGTAAACCCCAAAACAAGAATTCTAGTTAGCCGCATGCCTGTTAGCTAGCAGAACGGGGAAGTCGTAGCCGAAAACAATCTCTACCACGGAATCTCATATGATAATACGATATGATGACAATGCAGCGGTTGTCATTGATCAAGAAGGAAATCCAAAAGGAACTCGAGTTTTTGGCGCGATTGCTCGGGAATTGAGACAGTTGAATTTTACTAAAATAGTTTCATTAGCTCGTAGAATACCTGAAGGAGAAATATTTATTTTTATTAATTTGTTCATTCAATTCATTTCAAATAAGTCGTATCTTGTTCAATCCAATTAATAGAGCTGGAGTTATAGTTGAAGCAGCCAATAAAAAACCGAAGTAACTAGTTATAGTAGGCATGAAAGAGCTAAATTAGATATCTTCTTTTGCTACATACGTTGATAAAACACTTACCTAAGTTTCCATTTTTTCAGATATGACGGTAAGAAAAAATCAATTGAAAAACAAAATAGTTCTAATTGAAAGTTCTTAATTCATTAGTCATTAAGCCACTCGCTTTCTAGATGATCCCTCTAGAGAAGGGGGATTCTATTATACCAAATCCGTCTAATCTAGTTACTTCGTTCCCTATTTCCACTCGAGGGATCCTGAGGAAAAGAATTTTATCTAGTTTCCACCGAGCTAAAATAATATGCTGATGGTTCTAGTAAACCAAAACTACCATTTTCTAGCTATTTGGCTTTAATCTTAGCTTATACAAGACATAAATTTAAGATCTAGTTATGATTGGAAATGCACTTTTGTTTTTTATCTTCATGTATTCTTAAGTTAGAGTCTTGACTGAGTCTTTTGTTATCGACAGGCTCGCCTGCTACAGAAAGAAAATCACCTGGCACGATCAAGATACTTTCATCTTCTTGGATGAGGAGGATAATTTCTTTCGACATAAGGAACATGATGAACAAGAAAATCTCTCGGCAATCGATTTCGGACCGGAAGAGTATGAGTATGAAGATGATGACCAGTATATTAGGGGTATTACGACATCTAATATTTCCTGAGGGTATATACCAGAGTACGCGACTCGAAACCAGAGAAGAGCCCTGAGGTGCGTAGCGAGATTTGTGATACTGGGAGAGGTACTCTGGATCTTTGATTCAACGGGAATCACACAGGGGTAGATTGATAGAAACCTCTCCGGCTCAGCCCACAGATAGAATGATTGAGCCGCCTCAAAATTAGCTTGGTTCCAAGATGCCTACCAAGAACTTCCGTTTTTTATTAGAAATCTAATCCCTTTTTGTTGGGTTGAATTAGTTTAGTTAGAGTCACGAACTTATAATAAACTCTTTATCTTTAATAAAAAAAACCCTTTATTTTATTAGTAAGATAGAAAGAAAGGACGGGAGAATTCATAAAATTTCGTAAACTTAAAGGGGTTGTCATACATATTCGTGTTGAAAGATGAATAGGTACACTAAATTTTCATTTAGTTCTCATTCCTTGCACTTATTAAGTACTTAATAATATTAATATTATATTAGCTGTGCAGCCTTTCCTCGGGTTCGTAGAGTCGGGTTTCCCGTTTACCCACAACGGAGGAGCCGCCCCCACCAGGCAGGCGGCCACGGTTCATAACGCACTCTTCGCACAACAGATCCACTTTGAAGTTGACTTATTCGCTCGGCCAATCGCCGAAATGTGTACGAGATACCATAAGGGCCCAATATCTCAATAGCACCCTTGTCTAAAGCTTCGAATGGGACTGAATATCTGAAACGCAGGAACAATCTGACTAGAAAGTCATCCAAAACTTGATTGAAGAACCAGCGTTTATTGAAGAAGCAATAGAGTCAATTACAAAAAGTACTAGTTTGAAGGGCTCATTGGAATTGATCCGCTACGGGATTTACTGATCTATTAGCAACAAGTAGGTCTATGCCAGGGTCGGCCTGAGATTGGTAGAAAGACCCTTGTTGTTTCCTTTCATTAATTCCTGGGGCCAAGCAATGATTTTCTAGCATAGCGCCTTGCAGTTCAAAAGAATTTGACTTAGGTTATTACCGGACGATTTTCAACAGACAAGATCAGATCGTAGAATAGCAAAGATCAATTCTCACTTCGAGTTTTTAAGAAAGACATTTTCATTTTGATATCTTTCTTGTTATCTACGAACATCAGATGCTGGATACCTCGCGCGTAGACTCCCAACTTAAAGAATAGAAACAAAGTCAACCAATACCTTAGCCCTGCCTTAAAGTTTAAAGAGAGAAGCCCGGTAAAGCCTAATCCAAGAATACTACAAGATCCAATCATTCTTCAAGGCAACTCATTTTCGCTCCGGACCCATTTTTTTTGATCCTTCGATAATTCATTCTCCTCATAAAAAAGAGGATCTATGGGGCAATTACTTAGAAGTACATTTTATGCAACAGCCCTTCAATAAACTCCCTACAGTAGTTTGTCTTGGCCTAGATCTAGAACTACCCTCAACGGTTGATCACTTGCTGCCGTTACTCAACAGTTTTCTGTTGAGGTCTATCCCATAGAAGTACTCAAATTGGATCAGTGATTGATTTCTAGGTTTCATCATAAACCTAAGGGGCTTGATGACTTGACGTCAACCTCACCTTTTTCCGGCCTATCACCGGCAGTCTGTTCAGGGTTCCACACTCAATGGTGGCAACTAAACACGAGGGTTGCGCTCGTTGCGAGACTTAACCCAACACCTTAAGGCACGAGCTGACGACAGCCAGGACGATCCTGTTTGGTCAAAAACCTAGCGGCAAACGAATATCGAATAAATGGATACTCTGAGATAGAACGAGAAAAAGTAAATTTGATTAATGCGACTTCTGAGAGTTTGGAACAATTAGAAAATTACAAAAATGAAACCCTTCATTTTGAACAACAAAGAGCAATTAATCAGGTCCGACAACAAGTTTTCCAACAAGCCTTACAGAGGGCTATAGGAGCCCTGAATAGTTGTTTGAATAGCGAGTTACATTTCCATACCATCAGTGCTAATATTGGAATCCTTGGGGCAATGGAAGAAATAACCGATTAGCCCTTCTATTTTTTTTACTTTAGTTTAGAGTTTAGGCATTATTTTTTCCCGCGCTTTCATCTCTCTCAGTGTGGTCAGCACTGGGTGTTTTTGAGCAGCGAGGCTTTTCAAACTGTTCCCGCCGAGTCCCCTCACTCAGACCTGGAACCATATAAACCCATACTTAGAACTCCTATTAAGAGAAAAATGGAACCCCCCGCAGTGTACAAAATAAACTTTGTAGCCGAGTATAAACGTTTCTTTCCTCCCCACATAGATAAAAGTAAGTAAACAGGAATTAATTCTAACTCCCACATGATAAAAAAAAGTAAAAGATCTCTAGAAGAAAATAATCCTATTTGACCACTGTACATTGCTAACATCAGGAAATAGAATAATCGCGAATTTCGAGTAACACTGCCAAGCTGCTAAAGTAGTGATAAATCCTGGCAACAACCAGAATGATATATTATTTAATCGTGGAAATACCATGTCAGGTGCACCGATCAGAATCGGAACAAACCAAGCATCCATGGCTGAATGGTTAAAGCGCCCAACTCATAATTGGCAAATTCGCAATTTTTTTTAATATCATATTCTCCTTCTCTTTTTAAAAAAAAAATATTTTTCTACTTCAAAAATGAATATTTTAGTTAAAAAATTAATAACTAAAAAATGACTCTATATCGAGCTATTTGGATAAAGCATTTAAAATTTATAACTTTTTCAAATTTTTGAAATATCTGAAAAAAATAAGAAAAATCTAAAATAGTTATTAATAATTATCTAGAAAAAAGATTTCTCATTGATACAGACAAAAATATGGATAGACGATTTTTAAATTATAAAATTCCCGATTTCCGTATTAGAAATAATATGGATATTAAGACCCGGGCCAATACGCCTATCAACACCAAGATTCATAAAAATACTAAAAATCTAAATTATCAAAAATTAAAAAAAAATCCTTTTTTGATTGGATGGGAATGAATCAAGAAAAATTCTATCGTAGCATATCAAATCTAGAACCTTGGTTTTTCCCAGAATTTTTACTACTTTTTAATGCGTATAAAATAAAACCGTGGATCATACCTACCAAATTACTTATTTTTAATTTTCATTTCTATGAAAATATTAGTAAAAGTAAAAAGATCGATGTAAAAAAAAAATGAACAACAAGGTCAAGGAAATCTTTTTCCTACTCAAAGATCAGCCCTTTGTCTCTGTGTTTTCGCGTCGAGAATTCTTTGCAGATGAAAAGGAAAAATGCTTCTAAAACGAATCTGTTCCCATGCAATAGTCAAAAATTCTTGACGATATCGAGCCGGAACAACTTGTTCCTCTTGAACAATCCGGGAATAGCAACATGAACTAAATGTCCTACGGGTCAGATAACCCGAAAGAGAAAGTTCATTCACGAGTTCATGAGTAAATATTTCGTAGTAGCCTCATTAGACCGTACATCAATCGTATGGATATGTAAAATACAGGATTTCCAATCCTAGCAGGAAAAGGAGGGAAACGGATACTCAATTTAAAGTGAGTAAACAGAATTCCATACTCGATCTCAACATAATCATAATCAATGACTTCTTATATAGCTAGAATGACCCTCACAAATTGCGGACATGCAGAAGAGAAATGCTATCCCCACTCGGACCAAGACATAACTTTTACCAAAAGTTTTTTATGATCTTTTTGTTCAAATAACAATTAAGGTGAAGCAGGGTCAGGAACAACGAATCTCTTAATGATAAACAGATCCATTTTGCAAGTTCGTTATTACGGGTAGTTCCTACAAAGGATCGGACTAATGACTGACACTGGATTGGCTTGCGGGGTTAGCAAATTCCTGTTGGGTTATTTGCTTAAACCACCTGAGACTACTGACTTACATAAAAAAGAAAAAAAAAAGAAATATCGTTCGTACTCATAACTCAAGTTGGGTAATTCTGAAAAAGTCCGAAGGTAAATCCTTAGGCATTTCTTGAGTCGTCTCTAACCTCTTTTGTTTGTTTCGTCTCGAATCTTTTTTAGTCGCCACCACTCGAGGGCCAATCTCCGTCCGGCCCGAGGAAACCTTTGCACGCCTCCGTTACCTTTTGGGAGGCCTACGTCCCATAGAAACTGTCTACCTGAGACTGTCCCTTGGCCCGTAGGTCCTGACACAAGGTTAGAATTCTAGCTCTTCCAGAGTGGTATCTCACTGATGGCTCGGGCCCCTCCCGGAAGGAGGCCTTCTTCGCCTTCCACCTAAGCTGCACAGGAAAGGCCCAAAGCCAATCCCAAGGAATAGTAAAGCTTCATAGGGTCCTTCTGTCCAGGTGCAGGTAGTCCGCATCTTCACAGACATGTCTATTTCACCAAGCCTCTCTCCGAGACAGTGCCCAATAGGTGTAATAACAGTATTATTAGGAGCTACTTTGTCTCTTGCTCAAAGAGATATTAAAAGAAGTTTAGTTTATTCTACCATGTCTCAATTGGGTTATATTATATTGGCTCTGGGTATAGGTTCTTATAGGGCTGCTTTATTCCATTTGATCATTCATGCCGGCTAACGTTGAACTTGGTAAAATGAAATGGTTGAATAATTGAAAAATGAGATTATTCAGGAATACACATTGCACTCATGGATAGATTTCTTTCTGATCCCAGCACTATAATTTTTTGTGGACTCATTCTTTCGATAGCCATTTTTTGTGCTTTTAAAGCTGGCCAAGTTTTTGAAAGAATTACTATTTTGGAACATCCAGTATATTCGGGAAGACTTATAGAATAGAAGCATTCTGAAGCCAACAGAAATCCTATCCGAATACTAAAAAGAAAGGGCAGTTTCATTATTGTGGTATACCAGCCGCCAGGTATTGTGGACATTCCCTCATTTCCATTCCGAAGCATCTTAATCTTAAGTTTCCTATTTATTTTTATTGGAAAAATTCAAATGCATCCACTAAGCACCAGTATATTACCTTGAAAACGAATACTCAGATTAGGGAGATGTTTTTATAACATATTCGCGAAGGGATCCTGATTCATCTGTCGATGAGAAATTCAATAACAGTTTTCGGATCTAATCAATATTGATATACCAAGTATCTTATCTGTTGATACAAAGTATTCCGACGATCCCCACGATCCGAGTCCGAGCTGTTGGAATTGGAACAGGTTCGGCAGCAGATCACGAAATCTTGACGGGGATGACTTGTGGCTAGGGGCGAAAGGCCAACCAAGATCGGATATAGCTGGTTTTCCGCGAAATCTATTTCAGTAGAGCGTATACTTCTTCGGTCCGAACCAAGGAATCCGTTAGATATGATGCAAAATGGATCTTTTTCTATCGTCGATCAGAGATTTTTCTATGAAAAATACGAATCGAAACCGCTGCATTGTCATCATATCGTATTATCATACCGTTGTCACGTTTGAGTTCTTTACATGTACGTACAATTACAGCTCTTATTACTTATGATCTTTCTAGAGGCATAATGGGCACTGCTTCTCTCCCAGGAAAGGGTAGAAGAATAGGACCTATTATGGGACATACAATGCATTACAAACGTATGATCACTACGCTTCAACCGGGTTAGGTTCCCCTAACTTCCAACAGGGCATTCATTCGTGGTCAAATGAATGAACCACCAGGAGCTCGTATGAGAGTAGGTTTAAGTACCTTTTCAGAGTTCTGGAGAGGAAGATGTAGTTTGGGTTGACGTATAGTGCGACTTGTCAGCCAAGTGCGAAGCGGATAACTGCTGAAAGCATGCGGGCCCCCGTCAATTCCTTTGAGTTTCATTCTTGCGAACGTACTCCCGGTTTCGCCCGGAAATGATTCAGGGTCTGAAGGGGCTCTCGATTCTTCCGCCTCGAAGAATTTTTTGGAGTCCTTCGAGCTCGAGAAGTGGAAAGAATTACAATTCCCATTCCACCTCAGCTAAGTGCACGGGCTGGAGATAAGCGGACTCGAGCCGCTGACATCCGCCACAGCTCCACTCCTTTCCTTCTGTTCTTCTTGAAGCAGGCGACCTCTAGGTGCGACTAAAAGGCCAGGCGCCTGTAGGTTTTCGGGTGGCTAAATAAAAGGGTTCTTTGAGTAAAAACCAGTACCACTTCTTTTTGCTACGAGTTTTTTTTTCAATTCGTTGGGGCCTAGGGACCGATATGATGATTGGTTTAGGTAGGGCGGCCGGCCAACATACTTACATGCATCATTAACCACTGAGATTGTACAGCAGGTACTAATATTGCTGATTGATGCATTTTACTTGAAAGACCAGATGTAGCGAAACCTTGAGTAAAAATGGCACTTACAGAATTTGTAACTTGCTGCCCTCTTGCCTAGCATTGCATTAAAAACTCATCATATAGAAGAAAAAAAAGGGGAACACCCCTCTCTTTCCTGGACTATTTAGTAAGGTCATGAAACATTTTGACTGATTTTTCTCTTATACATAATGGATTTACTTGGACCAATACATGATATTCACTTCTTTGGGCTTCTATTGAATCGAGAAATAGGTTTGATTGTACATCTTTTTGATATATAGGGTATCCTACGGATAATTCAAATCGAAGCAATATGATGTCTGACTCGGGCCTATTAGAATGGTCTTAACTGAATATTCAGACAACAAAAAAAGAAAAAGGAAGGAGCGCAAAAAAAAAGGCTTTGCTCCCCAAAATGAGATTGGGTTCTAGTTCCGGTGAAGGTCAGCGCTTGCCGTCCATTGAATCAATCTACCTCCTCTCTAGTTGGGGGCTTCGGTTGAAAGATTCCCCTTCTTCCGAGGATAGGACAGCATAGAGCTTAAGATAAATCAGATCAGTCTTCTAGGGCTCCACAGCATGTAGGGAAGCAATTTATTGACTTGAAAGCACTCCATTCCCATAGTGAACACAGTCATACCTCATCTACTGGACATAGTTAGCAAAGTTGCTACGCACCTTATTAGCTCTTAAAATTAGATGAATTTTTCTTGTTTTCCACTTCTTGTAATCGCAACGACCCAATTGCAAGAGCGGAGCTCTACCAACCTTTGCAACTTCTGGCACCTTCTCGCCTTACTTGATCATTTTTTGTTTTTTATTATATCAAATCAAAGATACTTGTTTCGAGAAAACCGAAGCCTTGCGAACTACTCGACTAAGAAGTCAGTGTTGGAGGTAGGCACTCTCTTCTAGCCAATGCCAGGGAATTTCTAACCAATTCAATTAATAAGCTAAGGGGTTTAAAAAACCCCGCGAATTAACTTGGGTTACAAATGATCTTGAACTACAACATCTGACCATATATGTATTACAATAAAGAAGGAGGATTTTCAATGCGGGATATAAGGACGTCTAATCGAATTTATTTATTTAGATAGCGTATTTAGATGGCGTGTAGAGTTTGGTTTTTGGGTGTGATAGTGGAAAAGTTGACAGACAAGAGACCTTATTTGTTGAGGAGACACTAATCCAATTCGAAGTTGTTATAGAAGAATTCTTGAATCCAAGAATTCAAAATAACAACATCTCATTTGGGACGGAAAACGAATCAATATCTCGATGTGATACAGCCCTTTCCATTTTCGTTATGATAAGGGCAAACAAACGATGGTCCTCTAGTAACAGGAACTGGCCAATCATGCAAAAAAGCGCAAAGAATGCAGTAGCCCGTGAAGCAGCCTGATTCAATTGAAAAAAAGACTCATGGGAAGTAGACAGAGACTTGGAAGTAGACTACTCAATAATTTTACATTTAAATTGTAGCACTCGTACAGAGCTCCCGTCAGTCTCTCCTTTTAGTCTCCCGCTTGGTATTAATTAACGAGCTAATATACTGGTGTGCTAGCGCCCTTGACGGGCACTCCAGGACCCGCCAACGCTCGTGAAAACCCAGGTCTCCCTTGTTGGTTGTCTTTTAGTCTGCCTTTCCACTCGAGGGCCCATCTCCGTCCGGCCCGAGGAAACCTTTGCACGCCTCCGTTAACAGTCGCTCCTGGAGTAGCCAAATACGGCTTAGCTGAAAGGTGCCTCTTATTTTTCCTTCTGCTTCTGGTTGTCTCGCACGTTCCACCACTTCTCCGTTCATTTCCAATACTGATCGTGAAACACCCCATGATTGGGAATTGTGTCAATTTTCAATTTCATGTGGAAAAGAAAAGAAAAAGACGGAGCCTAGCAAGGATAGGGAAGGCAGTATCCTAAGATCTGCGAGAAGTGGTACTTTAAAAGAGAGCCACTTCGTAAGCGAATAGCTACTGAACATGCCGTAGTAACCCAAGGCTTACTTTAACCTTCTTCACCCTACTTCTAATAGGCCACGAACTAGATCAGAAGCTATATTTTTTTCTTTTAGAAAAAAATATTGGGGATTTCGCCTAAATATATGATTCCCTCCATCAATCGGCCAAAATAACCATGAGCAGCAACGATATTATAAGTTTCTTCCTCTTGACCGAATCTGGCCTCGATCTATCTATTGCGAAAGACGATGCCATAAAAAAGAGGAGGTAGAACCAATAAAGATTTCTTTTTCGATTCCATCAAGATTCATAACAATGAGTGAAGCAAACTGCTGAACAAAGTCGAGGGGAACGAAAGCAGAAGCATGTTGGACAGCTAACTGCCCCTAGCTCACTGGGGGAGCTCCGGGATGGGCTTTTTTAGGGAGTGGTCGGAGCCTCGACAAGACGTCTTCCGATCGAAATGTAGCAGTTTGAATGTGTAGGATGTGTACCTACCAGGGGAATCCTGGCACTCACTTTCGTTCACCAAAAACAAAACTCAAAATGGCAATTGAAAGAAAGGGAGCCCTCCTGGTCAAAAAAGGGAAAAAGAGGGAACCATTTCAAGTAATTCCCAAGCAAGAAGAGTGTTGATAAACCGACCTAGGTAAATCCATGAGTGCAATTCGACTAATCTTTACTATATAACTATTTGAACCCTAAATTGTCCAATTCATGACTTAGCCATTTTCCATTATGAGTCTAGGGTCGATATTCTTCTTTTTGTCCTATCTTCATCCTTTTTCGAACGAAATCAGAGGAATGTATGATTATAATTTAAGTGATTCTTTAACTCAACTAAGTGGTTATTTACTAACCGCAGACAGGCTTGACTCACTGATTGGACAGTTGGCACTGGAATGATAGCAAGCATCCCCCACTAAAGTACATCCAGTTGATAAAAAGTGTTTGGATGGATGCAAATCAAACTTGAAAAGAGAATCCGCTGATGCCATGCCAAATATGTCCAAAAAAGAAAAGCAAAGCAAACGAAGCAACAGCTAAATAAACACGTGCGCCGTTGAACTCCTGCCCGAAAGTCCGAGGGGCGTAGCGATGATTCTAGATCTCTCTTGCGACTTCGGCCCTTAGCTTAGTGAGTTCGGCTCGCTCAAAGGTTACCTTATTTATGAACAGAAGATCGAATCACAAACTCGTTCCGTTCTTAATAGCGACATGAACTAAATGTCCTGTCCAAGCCAAGGAGCCGAGTCATCAATTTCTTTGCTGCCATTTCACAATAAGCTCTGGTTCGATCCTGGCTCAGGATGAACGCTAGCGGCATGCTTGAAGGACGGAACAGAAAGGAAAGATTCGATGATTCCCCGATGCTTTGTCATTCCCTTTTTTTTAATTATAGTTTAAAATCCTATTTTATTTTGCGGTCTAGGCTCGATGGTTTCATGCTCACAAGAAATCGATACTCCGAGGTCAGAGAGAACTAACTACTCGATGTGAAAATGGCTCCGTCTTTAGTACGATTATATGAACAAATGCTAGTCTCGGCTCGGATCGTTTGTTACGTATACTCCACTCGCCTGTGTAGGCTCGATTCAATAGCATCCCTCGGTTAGGGCGACATGCTCCATGAGATGAGCCCAGTGCATTGGACCGAACAAAAATTCGTTTATTTGCATCAACCTTTATAGGGGCCCATTCAAGACTTACCCGAGCTGCTACTCAACAGAAAATGATGAAAGATCATAGAACTATTTACGTAAATGTTGGAAGAACTTTCAAATGGGACAGGTGATGAAGAAAGACCTACCCGAGGGATTCGAATTAGCCCCCACCGATCGTATTTCTCCCGAGGTGAAAGTCAGTTATTAGTTTTTTTTTATATAGTAGTTATAGTTATTGAATTAATATTAGGGATCAGTAAGCTACGCGGTCAGAAATTGATCCCTATGATCGAAGTTATATACTTTATAATATAGGCCTTCAGCGGGAACTTCAGGTTGAGGAGTTACTCGGAATGCTGCTAAGATATCAGTATCTTTGGTTTCGTAATCAGGAGTATAATCCAAAAAAGGCTATACTTACTGAAAAAACTGCATTTTTAAAAAAATCATAAAAATCCGAAGGCTCATTTTGATGGAAATTTTTTGTAGATGGAGTTAACCACTTTGACAATAGATCAGGGTCTAGTCTACCAAAATCAATTCCGATTGATCCAATCAATAAAGTAAATAATACCAATATAAGCATGGGAAATAACATAGTATTGTCCGACTAAATTTTTTCGCTCTATCATTTCTGAAAAGGTTGATAAACTTGGCGGATATGTAAAAGAGATTAGATTTGAATTTGTTTGGGAAGTAATAAGCCCCTTTGACATCTCTTCATCTGCAAAGAATTCTCGACGCGAAAACACAGAGACAAAGGGCCGATCTTTGAATAGGAAAAAGAATGGATCTGCAGGGTCCCAAATGAATTGGCTTATTCGAAAAAATCTTGCTCCGTATTATAATATCTAATGAAGAATATATCTCCATGAGCAAAGGCTCATGTCATTATGAACCCTGTGGACAAAGCGGAAGCGAGAATGTCGGCTTGAGTAATGCAAACATTGGTGAGAATCCAATGCCCCGAAAACCTAAGGTCTCTCTCTCCAAAAAAATATGTTTTTTTTACCGATGCACAAAGAAAATATTTTGTTGCGAATGAACAAGATATTGAGGAATTGTCCATATTAAAGTCTCTAATTCAAAACCGAACATGAAAATTTTGTACGAACATCAGATGCTGGATACCTCACGCATAGACTTGTTGAAGTAGTTCAACACATTATTGTATATCAAAGAGTATACAATAATGATGTATTTGGTGAATCAAATGCATGGTATGAAAACTTGCTTCAGATATGAAGCTTTGAGTAAGGCTTCTGGTGTGGAAGAAAACGGTTTGTGACGCTGAAATGATATCTTAGCAGCATTCCGAGTAACTCCTCAACCCACAACTATTAATGTGATTACTCCAACCAGATTTAGTAGCGAGAGCGGAACAAGGTAGGAGACCGATCCTTCAACAAGGTCACCTTCCTCCGGGTTCACTTCTTTCTCCTTACCTGGAAGCGGCTAAGAAGAGGAAGCAAAGGCCAAAGAAAGACCTTCCGCCTGCACTAACCATGGCAGAATATTTCCGGGATATTAATGAACAAGATGTACTTTTGGTTGGTGTGAAGCAGGTCGTTCATGAAATTCCGTAGTGGTTGCACATGTCCTACCGAGACAGAATTTGTAACTTGCTGCCCGAGTTGGTGCTATACGCGAATTGGCAAAAGCCCACACAGCAGAATGACGAAAGTGAACTATGGACAATTTTTGAACAAGGAAAAACATCTTAATACATATACAAAGAAATTCATTAAATTCAAATTTTTTCTTTGGCCCAATTATCGATTAGAAGATTTAGCGGGTTCATAATGACAGGTTGCTCATGGAGCTATATTCTTCATTAGAGATTATAATCCGGAGCAGAATGAGGATAATGTATTGGCAAGAATGTTAGACCAAAAATTAAGATAAATAATGTAAATTCGAAATATGGAATCCCTACGATTTTTGCTGTTCAGCACTGCGTTACTAAAGAATGAAGATCAGTTACATAGATAAGCAGGCAACCTCCAGGTCCAGTACCTTTCTCCTCGGTCCACAGAGACAAAATATAGGACTAGTGCCAACAGTTCCATATTGAATCAATTGCATACCATTTCAAAATCAAATTTAAAATGAGAGGTGGTAAAACTTCGTTTAAAACGATGTGGTAGAAAGCAACGTGCGAGCCGGGCCGGGCCTCAATTCATTCAGAAAGATGAAGGTGCGTAGCGTAAACCCCCTCTCTCTGTCTATCTGGTCTTAGGACTTGTAGGAGTCATGGACTTATGTACCAATGTTCATCGATGACTGAAGGTATACTAGGCGCCTTTTGACGTTGACGTATATAGAATAGAGCCTAATCGTTAGAGTCTCGACGTGTGGCCAACGAGAAATAATTATTGGGGACAGACAGACGATCTTTAGCTCTTTGCTAGACAGGAGCAGTACAGGAAATATAACATCACGTCAAAAGAATTGAATCCCATAATTCTAATTAGGGATTTGTTAGTATTTTTTTTACATTACAATATGAATGAAAGGAAGGGTATCCTACGGATAATTCAAATCGAAGCAATTTGATGTCTGGGCGTTCTAGTGCGTTGTAGATTCTTATCCAAGACTTGTATCATTTGATGATACCATGTGAATCGCTAGAAACATGCGAAGTGTTTAAAATTTATAACTTTTTCAAAATTTTGAAATATCTAAAAAAATAACAATATGAGCAATACCAAATCCTTCTAGAGCCCAAACTTCCATTACGCCTGGTCCCAGAACCCGAAATAAATAGATATACTCTTAGATATACAATGCATTACAGACGTATGATCATTACGCTTCAACCGGGTTAGTCACTACGAGCCCGATCAGTGCAATGGGATGTGTGGCAGCTAATCCTCTTGATAGTACGGTAGTAGCATAAATGCAAAATTTAATAAGTAAAGAAAAAATTCAAACCAATCGCCCTCGTTATTCCTAATAAAATTGCCCGATAACAGAAATTAATCGTTTATTCCCGATGCTTTGTCATTCCCTTTTTTTAAATTATAGTTTAAAATCCTATTTTATTTTGGAGAACAGAAATGGAAAAAGGTTCCAGATAGGAGAAGATCCCCGAAGGATTCCTTAAGTCAGGAATAGAGTCCGGCCTTTCGAGAAATACGATCGGTGGGGGCTAATTCGAATCCCTCGGGTAAAAAGAAACTCAAACTTCCACTTCCCTTGCAATTTGATCCCATTCGACACGTGCAATTTCTTTTCCGTCAATACGTCCTGCAATTTGTATTTGAATTAAGCCTACATACTATATTCTATGGATAAAGAATCAAATTGATAAAAAAAGCATCGTAAAGATCAATTAGCGCGCTTTTGGGTCGATACAGTTAAAAACTGCAGGACCTTTTATCATAACTTCTGCTCGTTGCATAAAAGCAAGGTGCGGAGCCCTCATTGCCCCAGTATATTAATTGTGGCCTTCCCCGGCTCACAATCTCTTTCAAATTTATTAAAATTTCATGTACCGATTCGCTGGGAATGCCAGACTTATCAATTTATCTGGTAAACTACTTGGGGCAGCAGAACCAAGCTCCTAGGATTGAAAACCTTCTAGGAAATAAAATAGGGGGACCTCATGATAAAATATCATATCCGAAATGTTTTTTCAATTTGTCTTTTTGACTCATCAATGAATTTACTGTTCAGCCCTTGTCCGTTTCTCTTCACGGTGAAACCATCGAGCCTAGACTGCATTAGCAAAAAATATTCATTTTTGAAGTAGAAAAATATTTTTTTATAAAAAAGAGAAGGAGAATATGATATTAAAATTTTTTTTGCCACTAGACTAGAATTGTATTCTAGTAATATATAACCATATCATATACTATAGTAAGCAAAGAAAAAGTAAGAAAAGTAAGCAAAGTAAGCAAAAATAACTATACCAATATCAGTAGAATATGGATATGGATATATAGTTTGCATCAATAGATCAACTAATTCTTCTAGTAATTTTTTTAATTACCTAATTTCTATTTTTTATGAAATTTATTGATTGGATAGCAGTCAGATGCGCTCGAGTTACGGTTGTTGACACAGAAAGGTATGGTTTACTCTTTGTTTTGTGGGATTGGAGTTGGAACGTATATTTGTGTTTTACTCCCCGTAACTCTTCCTCAGCCAGGCTTGGACAGAATAGCAGAACAAGTACAAGTATTAGTAGCATAGCAAAAATGCGTTCCTCGTCATTAATATGTTTGCTCGCGTTAATTGTGGTCTGTTAGATCCGGGTTTCCCAAGGTTGTTTTTGCTTACATAGCCTTAACATTAACGGCGAGGTTCAAACGAGGAAAGGCTTACGGTGGATACCTCGAACGCTACCGCGCGTGCGCCTGCGGTGCGGTAAGGCACCACCCTGTTGTGCCAGGAGATGTTTTTTATTTGCATTCACGCCTTTTGGAAAGAGCTGCTCGCGAAAGTCAGAGTCGGCGCGAATTCTCATTTCGCCTTAGCAGCCAATGTTATATAGGAGTCATATGGAATAATAATACCTTCCCTCCACTAGCCTGATAACGTCCGGCAGGCGCCAGTATATTAATTGATAGTGGGACTGGGCCCGTGCAGTTGCAGCATGATTTGAAAAAGGAATCGATCGCGATTTGGAATCAAAGATCAAACTCCAAATATTCCTTATATCAATATCATTGAAACTATACCTATTCTCGATTCTACGAGAATTTTTATGAAAGCGTTTCATCTCTTCATCTGCAAAGAATTCTCGACGCGAAAACACGGAGACCTTGAAACGAGTTCATAGCAAACTTGGAGCGAAGTTCATTTTTCTTAGTATTTTTTTAGATTCAAAATGGGAAGATTAAGGCTAGAAAGAAGATGGAAAATTCGTCCACCCGGTTTTATCAATTTGCAAATTCTCCATATACAAAATCCTATGTATACGTATAAGTAGAAGAATTGTATAAGGAAGATAAGATGCTAGGTTATAGAAAAGAACAATATTGAAAATAGATTTTTTGAATTTGAAATAATGTAATCCTAAATAGAATGTAACGATGTAGGGATAAGACTTCCAGAGTAAGCAATCAGAGTAGGTTAACGACTTCGGGCATGGCCAGCTCCCGTAGTGTGACGGGCGGTGTGTACAAGGCGCTGCTAGTTTGGTTCTAAGTATTATTTTATTTCCTTTCCATTAGGAAAAGAGAAACCCTAACAGTTGACCCATGTTAAAAGATGAGAAATAAGGCGTAGTATATTAATTGGGCAGTGAAACCTAAGGTGCGTACTTTAGCATGGTAATGAAGAGGAAATCCTGTAAGTGAGAGAAGGAAGTTCTAGCATAAGAAATCCTTCGATTCGCTATGCACCTAAAGTAGAAAGACCGCCCCGAGGAAGAAGAAGAAGTGGAAGGTTACCAATTGGGAATCAATTGTATTGAGAAGTAATCAGTATGGAGTTAGAGACGCATCCATTTGCATTAGAGGTCCTAGATACGTAACCGCTCAAGATATCATCTCACTGCCTTCCGTGGAAATAGTTGACACAACACAGTATACAGCTAACCTGATGGAACCAATTGATTTGCGTATTGGATTACAAATCAATAGAGATCGCGGATACCGTATGAACCCCACAAATAACTCTCAAAACGGAAGTTATCCTATAGATGCTGGATAATTCAAATCGAAGCAATTTGATGTCTGACTCGGGCCTATATGACATGATCGATCGATAGAAATACCCCAACACTCCATCCACCTTTGTCCATATATTCCATATATCACACTAGATAGATATCATAATCTCATTACCTTCACGAGCAAGATCACGTCCCTCATTACGAGCTTGTACACACGCTTCTAAAGCGACTCGATTAGCTACCGTACCAGGTGCATTTCCCTAAGGGTGCCCTAAAGTTCCTCCACCGAACTATGAAAATGTCTTTCTCACTGCTAAAATTCGTGTTTGGATGGATGCAAATCAAACTTGAAAAGAGAATCCGCTGATGGGGTGAATCTTCTTTTATGTTGTCTAATTAGACCACGAATTACAAATGTTTGGAAAAGCTCTATTGCTATTTCTCGAGGTAATCCACATTGATGTAATGAAACCGAAGGACCGACAACAATGACGGAACGTCCTGAATAATCGACCCGTTTACGTTCGCAAGAATGAAACTCAAAGGAATTGACGGCGCAAGAGCGCTCGATCAGTGAGCTATTACGCACTCGTTCATTCTTGTCATAAGAAAGCGCTCTTAGTTCAGTTCGGTAGAACGCCGTAAGGTGTTGGGTTAAGTCTCGCAACGAGCGCAACCCTCGTGTTTAGTTGCCACCTATGGGAACTTAGTTTTCGTCTGGGTATGCGTCCTTGGATTGCTGTTGCATATTCAGCTCCTGTTGCAGCTGCTAGTGCTATTTTCTTGATCTATCCTCGTAGCAGGTATTCTGTTCTACTTGAACTAAGAGGACATAGTTAACCCTAAGCCGCATCTAATTGTTTAGTTGAATTGCCTGTTATCCCTAGAGTAACTTTTATCCGTTGAGCGACGGCCCTTCCACTCCGCACCGTCGGATCACTAAGGCCGACTTTCGTCCCTGCTCGACGGGTGGGTCTTGCGGTCAAGTTCCCTTATGCCTTTGCACTCGAGGGCCAATCTCCGTCCGGCCCGAGGAAACCTTTGCACGCCTCCGTTACCTTTTGGGAGGCCTATGCCCCATAGAAACTGTCTACCTGAGACTGTCCCTTGGCCCATAGGTCCTGACACAAGGTTAGAATTCTAGCTCTTCTAGAGTGGTATCTCGTAAGATTATCTCCCGCCAATGAATGATAAGTATCTATTTTTTTTCCAAATTAACGACGAGATTTATTATCGTTTCTCGCATGTCTCGCGAAAGTCAGAGTCGGCGCGAATTCTCCCAATTTGTGACCTACCATACGACTGTTATATAAATAGGTCAATGTTCCTTTCCATTATGAATAGCGATTAAGAACGAATTGATCTTGTAGGATTCCCCAGAAATTCTTCGATTTCTTTCGGAAGC
Source organism: Allium cepa (assembly GCA_030765085.1). NCBI lineage: Eukaryota > Viridiplantae > Streptophyta > Magnoliopsida > Asparagales > Amaryllidaceae > Allium > Allium cepa. The sequence continues at coordinate 862,162,867 of CM060943.1, read as the reverse complement.
AGATGAATAATCATCTGCTTCTCACGTTTCGTGAATAGCCGGGACATTGAGGAAGATCCAAAAAGGCATTTCGGGAATCGATCCGATTCTAACTCTGTTCGTTCCGTTTGAAGAAAGGAAGGATCCCAAAGAATCGATCTTTCTTTTAGTTGCTGAATCTCTGTTTGATCGATCAATGTGTGATATTCTGAATCCTCATTTCTAATGGAATCGAAATGATCTCTGGATTGATCAGAGGATCCTTTCGATTGGCTAGAATCCGTTACTTGAACGAAAATAGATCTTGTGGAATCATATTGAATATTTGACAATACATTCCGTACCCACAAAAACTTTTTTGATTATGGATCTACTACCAGAAATTCCATGCGTAATCTCAGCATTCAATGTGTATTCCTGAATAATCTCATTTTTCAATTATTCAACCATTTCATTTTACCAAATTCAACGTTAGCCAGATTAGTCAACATTTATATGTTTCGATGCAACAAGAAGATGTTATTTGTAACAAGTAGTTTTGTTGGTTGGTTAATTGGTCACATTTTATTCATGAAATGGGTTGGATTGGTATTATTCTGGATATGGCAAAATCATTTGATTCGATCTAATAAGTACCTTGTGTCAGAATTGAGAAATTCTATGGCTAGAATCTTTAGTATTCTCTTATTTATCACCTATGTCTACTATTTAGGCAGAATGCCATCGCCTATTGGTACTAAGAAACTGAAAGAAACCTCAGAAAGGGAAGAAAGTGATGTAGAAACAACTTACGAAACGAAGAAGACGAAACAGGAACAAGAGGGATCCACTAAAGAAGACAAAGATAGCCCGGTTTACGAAGATTCTTATCTTGATATCCATCAAGATAATTGGGAAAACTTAAAGAAGAGAAAACTTATTTTTGGTTTGAAAAACCTATTGTAACTTTTCTTTTCGATTATAAACGATGGAACCGCCCATTGAGATATTTAAAAAATGATAGGTTTGAAAATGCTATACGAAATGAAATGGCACAATATTTTTTTTATATAAAAAGTAATAAAAAATGAATACAAAAGAAAAATACAAGAATAGATAAGAAGAAATTCTCCTACCTCCGCCTTTCCTTCTGTTCTGCTTGAAGCAACAACTATTAGCCCCTTGCTTTGGAATTCGATTTCGAACCTACCTTTTCCAACTCAATTCGAGCCATGTAGTTGATGAGGAATCCGGGAAACGAGTCAACCCTCTGTCATTCAGTCAAAAAATCAATCAGTAGACAGCAGCGTAGCGAAATATGCCTTCATCCGGGAATTGACAATTCTGGCTCTATTAAGACTACCTGGGCATTCTCCTGGAATGCTCCAAATTCCACTTGAGTATCCAAATCTAGATCAACACCAGCAAAAACATCTCTAAACAAGGTTCTAGCGCCATGCCAAATATGTCCAAAAAAGAAAAGCAAAGCAAACGAAGCATGCCCAAAAGTGAACCAACCCCTTGGACTACTACGAAAAACACCATCAGATTTTAAAGTAGCCCGGTCTAATTCAAAAATTTCGCCTAATTGTGCGCGCCTAGCATATTTTTTCACAATAGCAGGATCGCTATAATTGACTCCATTGAGTTCGCCACCATAGAACTCAACAGTTACACCTACTTTTTCGACACTATACTTTGATTCTGCCCTTCGAAAAGGAACATCTACCCGAACAATTCCATCTCCATCTACTAAAACTACCGGGAATGTTTCAAAAAAAGTAGGCATACGACGTACAAAAAGCTCGCGCCCTTCTTTATCTCTAAAGACGGGATGTCCTAACCATCCAACAGCTATTCCATCCCCGCTATCCATTGAGCCCGCTCAGAATAATCCCTCGTTTGCCGGATTATTACCAATGTAATCATAAAAAGCTAATTTTTCAGGAATTTTAGACCAAGCTTCCGATAAACTTAGATTTTCAGCTAGTCCGGCACCAACTCTTCGATATATCTCTTGCTGGAAGTATCTCTGATTCCACTGATAACGAGTGGGACCAAATAACTCGATTGGGGTTGTTGCTGAACCATACCACATAGTTCCAGCAACAACAAAAGCTACAAAAAAAAAAACAGCAACGATACTACTAGAAAGTACAGTTTCAATATTTCCCATACGTAATCCTTTGTAGAGACGTTGAGGCGGACGGACACTAAGATGGAATAGGCCTGCCAATATGCCCAGTGTACCTGCTGCAATATGATGACAGGCGATTCCACCATGAACAAAAGGATCAAAACCTTCCGCGCCCCATGTTGGACTTACAGATTGTACTTTTCTAGTTAGTCCATAAGGATCAGATACCCATATTCCAGGACCATATAAGCCTGTTACATGAAATGTGCCAAAGCCAAAGCAAGCCACTCCTGAAAGAAATAAATGAATTCCAAAGATTTTGGGCAAATCCAAAGAAGGTTTTCCTGTACGTTCATCACAGAATATTTCTAAGTCCTAATACACCCAATGCCAGATAGCCGCTAAAAAACATAAGCCAGAAAACACAATATGTGCCCCGGCCACGCCTTCATAGCTCCAAATACCCGAATTCGTTATAGTTCCTCCTGAAATACTCCAACCACCCCATGAATTGGTTATTCCTAAACGAGTCATGAAGGGTATAACGAACATACCCTATCTCCACATTGGATCAAGAACAGGGTCAGAGGGATCAAAAACCGCCAATTCATATAGAGCCATCGAACCGGCCCAACCGGAAACTAGAGCCGTATGCATTATATGGACAGAAAGCAATCGGCCGGGATCATTCAATACGACAGTATGAACACGATACCAAGGCAAACCCATGGAAATACCCCTTTCTCAAAGAAAAATAGACACTATGTAACTTTACCGCATTGCAATAGACTTATTTACCTAATCTTTTCAGCGAATTCTGTATGAGAAAAGGTTACTTTTTATTGTATTCCGTTGAAAATAGGTCAACTAATACGAATAAGATACAGTTCACTCAACGATTGCCTTTGGGTCCCGAGCTCCATATGGGTAAGGAACAACAAAGTTTTATTTTAGAGAAACACCATCAATCATCTCTTCCAAATGGATGTTCCAATACCTTCTTGTCGTTTTTCACGCGCTTTCTCTTTTTTTTAGAAATAACTAATTGTTCCTATGGAACCTTATAATGAGGTTGACCATTGATACATAGTCCGAACTATTAATTTTTTTATTACTTTCTTCATTTTTTTACTTAACAAAACTAGAAAGGAAAAAGAAAAAATAGCTGCTTAGGAATTATGAAATCGCGTAAATGAATTTTCTAATGTGTCATGGAAATGGGCTACAAGAACAAAAAAATTCTTGATGGTGTAACAAAATGTCTCTCATTTCCAACTTGAATACATTTTTCTTTTTTATTTCAAAATGAATGTTTTTGTCTTGCCTTGAACGGTGTACTAATTTTTTAAATCCGGTACCGATAGGGATGATTCCCCCCAGAACTACATTTTCTTTCAGACCCTTCAACCAATTAATACGCCCCCATAGAGCAGCTTTTGCTAAAACTCTAGCAGTTTCTTGAAAACTTGCTTCAGATATGAAGCTTTGAGAACGTGCTCCTCCGGAAGCACACAAAATAATAACAGGTAGAGATCGATTAGTAGCATACTCGATCAAACGAGTGATTTTCTCGCCTACTACAGATCCCATACTACCCCCCAAAAACTGAAAATCCATAACCCCAATTGCTATGGGAATACCATTTAATTGACCTATGTCTGTTTGAACAGCTTCGGTTAAACCTGTTCTTTGTTGATAAGAATTAATACAATCTTTATAAGGTTCCTCCTTTGAATGAAATTCAATGGGGTCCATGGAGACCATATCTTCGTCCATAGGATCCCAAGTGCCCGGGTCAATCAAAAGTTCGATTCTATCTGGACTGCTCATTTTCAAATGATATCCACACTGCTCACAAATATTCATTTTTGATCTAAATTTTTTTTATGCCGACTTTCAATATCTAGTCGTTTTGCCCAACCTTTTAGGTAGGCGAGCGTATCCGTGAATCCATTTATCTACCTGTCCTTCTCTCCCTTCGCCAAGTTACACTACCTATGACTACTTCGAGATCGAGTGAAAAGTCCTTGCATGCAAATTCATACCTAAAAGATTTTGATTCGAATGAGCTAACCAAGTTGTCCCGCAATTAATATACTGGACTCCGGTTAGGTCTAAGCGATCAAAGTTCTTCCATATTTGAACAGAATTACCATGTATGACTTGTTGTCCATAATTAGTATCCGCATCGAATAGAGCATCTATTGAGAATTAAGCTGGTAGATCATCTACCAAATAAGGGTAAAAGACCACTCGACCGATTTCATCTACTTGAAAATTCGTGTAAAAGTTGGTCATTCTACTTTCTAATAGAGTCGTGAGTTCCGCTGCTCTGGGAGATAATTCCATACTAAAAGAGGGAAAGTGGGGTAAGTGAAATTATCTCCGCTTCCCATAACGCTAGAAATCGTCGTAGTAAGAGCCACTTCTTTCCATTGGAGAATCTGAAAATGAAGAGAAGATAAACTCAGAAATCTTGAAAGCAAGAGAGTTTAATGCATGTAAGTGTTGAAAAGTCCTAAGTGTGTGTAACGTGCAAACTACGTGCGTCGAATCACGAACCACTCCTGGGTTGAGGGGTGATGACGGATTTAACAGCTAATGTCTACTCTTGAGCTGATGGAGTTTGTTGCAGAACGGATGTCGCTTCGACTGCTGAAGAAGTAACTTTAGCATGATAGGATCATCTTTAAAAAGCTCCTGCGAAGTAATCATCAGGTCGATCAACCTCTCAAAAGTATCATCACCGCTGTGCCTAGCGGGACTTGTTTTCTCAGCTCCTTCGTCACCAGATCTCTCGGATTGTTGAGGAGGCTCCTCTTCTTCGATGATCGGGGCAAGTGCATGTATGACGGATGACCCCACAACATCAATTGAAATGGAACACTTTACCAAGGAAGCCTCAACAGCATGTTATTTCGGTGCAAGTTCTCCAACGGGGACTGGGGCATCTGATGTTTTTACTGGAGAGTCGGGGACTTCATGAGGTTGGGTAGAACGAGAAGGGTGCAAAAGCCCGTACTGGTGCAGAAGTTCATCTTTCAGCAAAAATTTAATATTTCTTTCTTCAACCGGCACGACACTTAATCTATCAAAAATCGTTTTGTGACTGGGATTTCTAGAGGGAGGAGGAAGTGCTGTAAAAGAAAAGAATGAAGTTAGCACTTAACAATTCAGATCTTGAAAAGCTGAAACGGAAAGAACGGGGATGAGCAATCTTACTTCCTTTTCTCCAGATGGCATGAAACCCTAGGGGGCAGCGGACGAAGAAGAATTGATTCAGAAAACCGTGAGCAATTTCGGAAAGATCAGGGATAAGTTTACGATTTCTGGCACTTCTCACGAGTATAAAGGAGGGGTGGTCTTTATTCTTTGCAAATGAGCATAAGTAGCAAATTTCTTCGAAGCTTGGAAGACGGTTAAGTGTCCTCCTGAATAAAACACACGATCCCATCAGGATGGCATGGCCATTGGGATATAGTTGAAAGGGAGGGATGGTTAGCCAGAAAAGGAGTTGATGAAGAAATTCATTGAAAGGAGGAATGGCACCACAAAGGCACATCTGACGGTTGACGACGACAAAACCGAGAGGTGGCCTGGCGGCAGTATCATGTGGGCCAGGAAATATAGCATCCGCTTCGGCAATCCCAAATTGAATACGTAATTGATTGAATGTCCGCCGACTCAGGGTATTTGGAGTTCTCTCCAGAGGATTGACCAATGGGTCGGCTATCGGGAAGACTCCTTCAGATTGCTCGATTATCTCTTCTTGAGAAGACTTCTACACAAGGAACTGGATATTCAAATATGAAGGTGCATGTTTCCTAAATGTGTAAAGTGTTATGCAGAACTAATAAAATAACGAGAAAATATAACTGAAATTAAACTAATTAATAGTTGTCAGTTAAAAAGCTTCAGGACTTGTTGTTTTAACTTCAAGTACAGTGTTGAAGCAAACAGATTAGCTTTGGTTGATTAATTCAGCATTGCTTTAATACTTCACTTGAGTTTGTTGATTCGCAGCATTTCATATAATTTCTTTACATTGATTATCTTTTATCGACTAATCTGTCATTTGATGTGGGCTGTCAATGGCGGTATATTCGTCCCATTCTCTGCAAATGTTGTATTTAACAGGTTAATAGCATTAAAGTTAAAATAATCTGTAAAAAAAGGTACGACGAGTTCAAGCAGTTCATTCTAGCTGTTCAAGTTGGAAATTCAGTCAAGTTCTGTCAAAGCTTTACAAATGTCCAAGGTAAACTTTCTTAGGTCGCATTGTTCAAGTTAAAGAGCTCATGGCATAGAACTTTAGGGCAAGGCAATGTAGATTTGGTTAAGTATTAGGTCGTTCAGACATTCTCACGACCTAAAAGCTTAAGTCGCAGGAAGTTAAGCCACAGCAAGTGTCCAAGTATTAACTCATCTGCGATTTAAAAGTTGTGTTCTAAAGGTTAGCTCGTCTACGGCTTAAAAGTTGTGTTCTAAAGGTTAGCCCGTCTGCGACTTAAAAGTTGTGTTCTAAGTGTTAACTCGTCTGTGACTTAAAAGTTGTGTTCTAAAGGTTAGCTCGTCTGCAACTTAAAAGTTGTGTTCTAAAGGTTAGCCCGTCTGCGACGTAAAAGTTGTGTTCTAAAGGTTAGCTCGTCTGTGACTTAAAAGTTGTGATGCAAAGGTTAGCTCGCTCAAGTCATGATGCGACCTAGGGGTAGGTCATTAAAGAGGATGATTCGTCCGGAGTAATGAGTCAAGCATCATAGGTCGCAAGGCCCTTAGGTCGTCTGACTCATTAGATCGCTCTTAGAGTATTTCAGGAATATGCCTAGCTTTCTTCCATCAAGAAATCCTAAGTCTTATCCTCCACTTGCATGTTGCCACGTATTCATCTCCCTTACCTCACCGAAGTAACACAGCAAAGCCTAAACCTACTAACCCGATAACCATCTCCTTGTCTCCTCCAAAATCCCAAAACATCCTCAAAAACCCCTAATCGATTCTAAAAACTTTACATTCACCAAGATAACTCCATGAAACCCTAGGCCGATTCACTTTTTAAAGCAATCACCAATGATTGAACAATAATCGAAAGGCGAATCAGGATATAATCTTACAGCATGGCGAAAATGATCGGAATTACCTTTGTTTACTACTGGAATCAACAATTGGGGATGAAAAAGAGGAGATTTTGCGGTTAGCTTTTGAGCTTGAATGACAACAATGGCGGTAAGAGGATAAGTGATAAAGTGAGGGGAACGAAGCGACTTACAGTTTATAAAGGAAACAGAGGAAGAAGATGAAGGGTGCGCGAGTTAGCAATCTTCTTGAGTCGCTTACGACCTAGCAGAGTTATATCGAACCATATGACCTATAACCTAGGCATATGCTTCGAGGGGCAAGTGTTAACCCCTCTTTTTCACGAATCAGCGATGTAACGAGCTAGATATGGCAGCAACCTAACGACCTAGAATATGAACTAGTTAACTTGGACGCGACTCAACGAGCTAGAAGATTGAAAGGGCTCAGCGACCTAAAGGAACAGATGGTCTAACGACCTAGTGAATCAATGAGTTAACAACGACCTAACTGCTGAAGCGGGTTAACGACCTAAGGGGTATCGCGGCTTATCGACTTACAGAAGACCACGACCTAACAACCCAAGCAACCTAACATGGATGCAAGACCAACTGCGAGCTAGCGACCTATAGTACTAAACGAGTTAGGCCACTTAGCGAGCTAATTATCTGAAGAACCCAACGACCTAGCGACTTAAGAACCCAACGACCTAGCGACTTAAGTATCCAGCGACCTAGCGAGCTCCAGAACAAAGCTGCATGTATACTCTCTCATTAGGTCGCCTACGACCTAAGCAAGACGATATAACATTTATGCTTTAAGTGTTAAGTCGCTGACAGCCAGTACCTGGTTGAAGAGGAGCTTCATTAGGTCGTGGACGACTTAAGCTACTTCAGGACCGATCTCCCATAGGTCGCTACTACCTACTAACTCGCTCAGATGACCTAGTACGACCTTATTAAGTCGTAAGCCACATCCCCTAGGTCACTGGCGACCTACGACCTATCCAAGGTCGCTCGCGACCTACGACCTAAAGCCGAACTCTCCTATAAATACGGCGCTAGCTCCAACATTCGAGGGATCTTTTGGGCTGATTCCTGAAACACCGATACTCTGCTGAATTCTCGACTCACTGGACACTTCAAACACAAAAGGCATCTCAACTAACTCCAAGAGGAAATCTAACACAATCAACATGGATTCAAAGAATTCTTCTACATCGAAGTTCTAGTTGTTTGTCTCATCAGTATTGTAATTGAGGATTGGTGTAAAGTTGTAATTGATTCAGTAATAAAGAGGTTTAAAGTGGATGTAGGCTTAATCTAAAGTCGAACCACTATAAAATTGTTGTCTTTTACTGCTTTCTCTGGACTTTCTTATTTGTTTCTAATTCCCGTGTTCACGGGTGGTGCTTTCACTTAACCTCTACGTACACCGGGGTGTTAACGTTCAATTTTTAGCGTTAACATATGTTAAAGCTTTTATTATTTGAAAACAAATAGTTTTGGTTTCGGAAAAATCCGATTTCATTTATCAAGTTAAAATCTTGGGTTAAATTTAAAGTGCCAAAACAACACTTTTAAAATGGTTTAAAAACCCATATAAACACATTTATAAGTTAAATAACCTTTTTAAACCATAGTTTCCAAATCATAGAATTCAATTTCAAATATTGAATTCAAATTCAAATCAAATTATTTAAATTTCAAAAAATCAATCAAGTTATTCAAAATAACTTTTATTTTTTAAAATTCATTTTCAAAAGCTTCAATTCAAATTCCAAAACTATTTTGGATTTAAAGATTCAATCTTTAAAACTATTTCAAAATCTATGACTTAACCCATTTCCATGTGCAATCCATATTTGTGTGTGTATAAGTGTGGTCCAGGTGTTTTACACAATAAAAGTGCCACATCATTAATCAGCATAGATCCAAATATAACAATATATTTGATAAGCGATATAAACTGTAACGCTCATATTTGATAAGCGGTATAAACCATAACGCTTATCTTTCATTCACAGATCACAGATATATATATCATAGATAATAATTTACAGTAAACATAGCTCAAATCAAAATAGAGCATCATAATCAGGGATATCAAACAATCCAATAATCTAATAGAATCCAAACATACATAAGTGGGATCAGATAATTGTCTGATTAATTTAAATCAGATTAACTACTTATGAATTACTAATCTTGGTTAATTAATATAAATTTATTACAAACCATATTGATTAACTATATTTTAGTCATGTATAAATTAACCTTTAGTAATGAATTAATTAACCTTTAATTTTAATTCATCAACTTTTAGTTATCAAAAATTTACCTTTAATTATTTAATTAACCATTGAATTAATTATCTTTACATAATTAATTTAACCCTTAATTAATTACGATAAGTGACTATCCCTAGTCTTAAATCAATGTTAATCCCTTGATTAATCCACCTTTAATCATTAATTAATTACTTTTAATTAAGTAATTATCTTTAATCAATAAATTAATCTTAATTTATCATATTAATTAATTAACTCTTTAATTAATTATATATTAATTAATTATCCTAATTAATTAACCTTAATTCTATCACATAAATAATTTAATCACCTTAGTTAATTATCCTTTAGATTACTCACATAAATCAATTAATTTTCAATTGCCGACTAAATAATTAAATCTTTGATTACCCAAGGCTTACATTTACTTAAGATAATCTACTTATCTTAATCACATATTTAAACACATCATCAAATTTCTATTTGAAACGCTTAGAAATATTTTAAATAACCATCCCAATATAGTTAAACAATCTTTTTAAACATATCCTTAATTTTAAGGTCGATTCTCTGAAAACTTATTAAAAAAACTTGTTAAAATAAATTTACTTTTGAGAAAACTTAGTTCAAAAATCTTTTGAAAACTACTTATTTTTTTAAACATTATTTAACCTTAACAAATTCAAAATAATTTGTACAGAACCTTTAGTAATCTCAGAATTTAGTCAGGACAACAATTGTTTGAGAATAATGGGTTAACATAAATCAATTTTTGATTTGATTTTTAATTTTCAAAACTGCTGTTACAAACACTCGAGCAACTCCGAGATAATCCCAACCCTGACCCGAGCTCAACTTCGAGTTCCCCTCTCTCTTCTTGCTTCGAGTCATCTCGCATTTTCCCTCGAGTTCAACTCCGAGGAGACTCCTTCTTCTTCAAACCCATCTTCAACATACACATAGTGATACACGTATACATGCACAAACGTTCGGAATGTCTCCGATCATCGCAAAGACCCTCGACAAGTCACTGGTGACCTCCTCGTCAACCTCGACCAACCAACACCCTCAACTTCACAGTGATTCGAAAAACGAGTTAAACGACAAAAAACTGGAACCACATATGATCATAAAATCCTTCCCTCACTGATGATTCCAGCCATCATTGACCACGCCATTCCAACAGAAACTTCGTCAAACTCCACAGCTTCGATTCCCATAGGTCTAGTGTGACTCGGCGCAATGGCGACGACCAAAATCGTCTCTTCATCCATATCGAGCAATACTGGGTTAAAACCCTATATCACCATCGTTTGCCAACCACGACACTCAAAAAAATCATCAACGATTTTTTCCATGGTCCCCAATGCTCCAGCCTCTCCCAGCATCAACCACGACTTCCGTAGCTCACGCGATCATCAGAAGTTAACCGAAGACCCAATTTTGATCAACTTACAAATACTCGATATTCCCAAGCTTTTAAATCTTCAAAATATTATCAAAATTCGTAATTTCCAAATTTATATCCAACTATATGTTCAAAACATAAATCTTTGACCATCAATTTATCTGATTTTAAAGGCTCATCACTGTAGTTTATTGTTTTTGAAATGGATACCCAATTTAAATACTGGAACTTATTTTTAAAATTGATGTTACGGTCTTACAAACATTTTTCCTTTTTAAATCGAAGCCTAAAATTCATTATGTAAAGAGCAGTTGAATTTTTTCTTCCTTCCTTTACATAAGTCTGTACATATTTTTAACAAAGGTAAGTATCTCTGTACTTTAAAACAGAGAAGTATATGCATATTACAGACATGCATACACCAAACAAACATGCAAACATGATTTACTTTCATTCCTCATTTCTCACAACAACATTCAAGCATTGATCATAACCATCAAACTGTCATCATCACAGATATCAAGAAAAACTGGTTAAAGATGAAGGTTTGCTCACCTGGAACAGTTTGAAATAGAGGCAGCGAAAACTTGGAATTTGAATTCTTAACTCATCTTGCTTTTATTTTATTTCTCTAATCTTGTTTTAACTTGATCATCTCAGGTTGTAGTTGTTTTTAATTTGCTTGCTGTTAAGTTGCTTCTTAGGTTGAAGACTCTGGCTAGCTTCAGGTTTATAGCTCACTTCCAGGTTTATAAATTGAATGTAGTTTTGAATTTGTTTAAAGCTTCAAAGTTGTTTTATTTTCCAGGCTGCAGACTTCAGATTTACCTTTGCTTAACCCTTAAATTGATATTAATTTGATCTTCGTCTCCAGGTTTGTTGTTGAAGATAGGCATTTGGTTTTGAATTTGTTTTGAAAACTGTCTTTCAGTTTTTTTTTTTGAGAATAACTTGGTTTACACATTTTCTTTCTACTTTATTTTTTCTGATCTTTGCTTCAGATTTGAGATCCCAATCTAATGTTACTGTATTTTTGAGATTTGAAAATAAATGTACTTCTTTTTCTATTTATATTCAACCCTTGTTTCTAATTTACTCATGAACATGGTTTCTTATTTTAGTTTTATACTTACATATGTTTTACATTTTTCTTTTAGTTAATATGTATTGTGTTTCTTTTTATATTTATATTTACACAAACAAATTTTTACCCAATAGATTTTCACATTGCAACCTTTAATTTTGTTCAGCATATTTATACACTTATATATTTGTAAAATCTAAATTCATACATTTATTATTATTGTTTATTTTTGTACAATTTTTAAAAGAAAAGAAGGATTTAAAAAATTTTGATTTCATATTAACAAAGTGTCACTTTTATTTATATAAGAGAATTAAATCTTAAAAATAAATCTTTTGAAATTTATTACTTCTTCCAAATATTAATATAATTAAAATTTTTGAAAACAACTGTCATTATCTTGTTATTAATCTGAAGCTTTTAATTCCTATTTTATTTTTAATACATTTTATTTTGAAATTCAATATTTGTTTATAATATACTTATGCTTAAATTTCAAATCAAATTTCTATTTATAATTCATTTATATAAATATATATCTTATTTAAAATTGGAGAATTCAAATATTCCCAAAGTTCCATTTACAATATAATTTATTTTTCTAGAAATCTTTAAGTTATTCACAATTTATTCTTAAAAATAAATTTAACTGCCAAATTAAACTTAGTGAATTTTCAGGAATGTTACAGATTCCCCCCTTAAAAAAAAATTCATCCCCGAAATTTGCTAGGGAGTCGAGAGAGAATTGATGATAGATAAAGAAATGGTTGATCAGATCGAAATATTTGTTCTGCCTTTGGCTTACCAAATCAGAATATCAATAATATGAGAACAAACTCATACAATTATCTCACAAGATACTCGGGTCCACCGGTCTACGAATATGCAAGGGCATTGAATAGTTCGAAGGGATAACTAATCGTTCGTAGAATGTATCAGATCCCAGAGAATAGGTAGATGGATTTAATCTTCCATAATTCTCAAACACTAGATATAGATTCCGACTTAGGTCGGAACACCCCAAAGTATATACCAATTTGTCCCTCTTTGGATTTGGATCCACATAAGAAACAGAATTTCAAATTGGTTTTAACCGGTATCGTTTTATTTATACAATTCAAATTTAGCTTCATATTCTATTAACCAATTTAACTCAATTTGAAATTTCCAATTTATTTAAATTTTCAATTTCAAATTCAAATTCGTTAAAGTTTAGATGGAAAATCTGATAAGAAACCGATGAAGATACGAAGTAGGGATTTTCTACAACAATACGTAGGGCCACCATCACATCGAAGCTTCTTTCAGAACTAGCTCCAGATAATCTACTAAACCTGACTATCTGAAAGACCCAACTATAGACTGCCCGTGTGGGAAAATAGTGGGCAGCCAGAGTTTAGGAAAGGAACAATAAACTCCAGGTCAGTCATGGGATTGGTATGAGCAAACAAAAACATTTGGTCTTTAAATAAAAACAAAAGAATTTAAATTTGAAATCCGTAATTCTTTTTAGAAAATGAAACTACCATAAGGCCTCCCGGCACACACACAATGCAATCGCACACTTGGGGGAGATTTCCCCTTATGATAGTCAAATATGCTTAATACGAGAAAAATTCTTTGATATTATTACCAATGCATAGTGGAAAACCTTTCAAAAGTATAATATTAATCCTATCCAGCATAGGTACCATGATATTATGCTTACTATAGCTGCCATGTTAAATGGAAGGTTCTACAACTAAAACCGTACAAGGCGCGTATTGAAGATTGGATTTCCAACAAATGGTCAGGCTAAGGAACTTCCTACTGTCCATGGATATGCCTCTGGCGGGACGTCCCGAGGCTTAACCAGCTCTCTGCCAATACAAGGCCGGGCTACCTCTGTAACTAGGTAACTACTACACGAGCGTGCCATCCCCCGGTCCTTTGGGACCCTTATCCGAGTTACCTCTAATCCTACAACCACAAAGCAATCACAAAGTAGTAAACCTGGAATGAAGAAAAACTGGTTAAAGATGAAGGTTTGCTCACCTGGACAGTTTCAAACAGAGGCAGCGAAAACCTGGAATTTGAATTCTTAACTCATCTTGCTTTTGTTTTATTTCTCCGATCTTGTTTTAACTTGATCATGTCAGGTTGTAGTGGTTTTTAATTTGCTTGCTGTTAAGTTGCTTCTCAGGTTGAAGACTCTGGCTAGCTTCAGGTTTATAGCTCACTTCCAGGTTTACAAATTGAAAGTAGTTTTGAATTTGTTTAAAGCTTCAAACTTGTTTTATTTTCCAGGTTGCAGACTTCAGGTTTACCTTTGCTTAACCCTTAACTTGATATTAATTTGATCTTCATCTCCAGGTTTGTTGTTGAAGACAGGCATTTGGTTTTGAATCTGTTTTGAAATATGTCTTCCAGTTTTTTTTCTTCTGAGAATAACGTGGTTTACACATTTTCTTTCTACTTTATTTTTTCTGATCTTTGCTTCAGATTTGAGATCTCAATCTAATGTTACTGTATTTTTTAGATTTGCTGAAAAGTTAAATAATTGCATATGGGGGAGCTCAAAAGTTTCTATAATTTTTTAAATTCTATTATTTTATTCAATTTAAATATAATTAATGCCATTTGTAAAGAGACATGATTATGAGATCTATGCATGTTGATTGCCTTTACTTCCTTATATATGTTTATCATTTGTGATTTTACAAAGACAAAGATTTTTTTTAAATAGATTTTTATATCATATTCACTCTATAAATAAATGTACTTCTTTTTCTATTTATATTCAACCCTTGTTTCTAATTTACTCATGAACATGGTTTCTTATTTTAGTTTTAGACTTACATATGTTTTACAATTTTTTTTATTTATGTATGTGTTGTATTTCCTTTTATATTTATATTTACACAAACAAAATTTTTACCCAATAAATTTTCACATCGCAACCTTAATTTTGTTCAGCATATTTATACACTTATATATTTATACAATCTACATTCATACATTTTTATTATTATTTATTTTTGTACAATTTTTAAAAGAAAAGAAGGATTTAAAATATTTTGATTTCATATTAACAAAGTGACACATTTATTAATATAAGAGAATTAAATCTTAAAAATAAATCTTTTGAAATTTATTACTTCTTCCAAATTTAATATAATTAAAAATTTGGAAAAAAATGTCATTATCTTGTTATTAATCTCAAGCTTTTAATTCCTATTTTATTTTTAATACATTTTATTTTGAAATTCAATATTTGTTCATAAAATACTTATGTTTAAATTTCAAATCAAATTTCTATTTATAATTCATTTATATAAATATATATCTTATTTAAAATTAGAGAATTCAAATATGCCCAAAATTCCATTTACAATATAATTTATTTTTCTAGAAATCTCTAACTAATTCACAATTGATTCTCAAAAATTAATTTAATTGCCAAATTAAACTTGGTGAATTTTCAGGAATGCTACAGGTTTATTTTAAAAAAAATAAAAGAAAAGAAAAAACAACAACGGAAACTCGCAGTGGACGATAAAATATAATAATAACATAAACAGTTCACGAGGCTGTTCAATAATGTATACTCAATTTGATTTACAACATCCATCAGAGTTATACATTTTAATACACAGAATGAATAATGTAGTTGAATATACATTAGTAGATAAGATATATCAACTTCGTCTTTGTCCTTTAGAATAACCGACTGAAAAACTCTGTCTGACCCGAGCGTAATGAAAAACAAAATACTCGAGTCAAGACTAAAATCCTCATGTAAGTCAAATCAAAATCAAGAGAAATAAAGTTTCAAAATGAATAGTTCTTTCCATTTCCAGCAAATTTGGACTCATATCCAAATTCCAATCAAACTGATTCAAATTTAATTATTCCAATTCAAATCTCAATTTTGGTCTCAATTAGAATTAACTTTGATTCTAATTTCAATTTAAATAAATTTCAATTTCAATTTCAATCAATTTAGAATTAATTAAATTCAATTTCGATTCCACATTGAATTAAAATCAATTTCAACTTCGATTTCAAATTAATTCAAACTTCAAATTAATTAATTTCAGTTTCGATTCCAATTTGAATTAATTTCAATTCAATTCTCAATTTTAAACCATTCAATTTATATAAGTATGAGTCTAATCTCAATAGCCGATTTAAATTACTTAAATCAATTTAACTTCCAATGTTCAAATTTTAAGATTCAAATCTTAAAATTTGTCTAATTCCTGTAATTCAAATCATATATCAATTTTAACTTTGAAATTTCAAATTGAATATTTTTCACAAAGTCTTTTTACAAATTTGAATTCGAACACTTCCAAAGTTCAAATTTTAAAATAACCCAATTTAAATGTGTCAAAATCCTTAATTTCTCCAAATAGAGATAAAATCACAACAATCACATTACTGTCCAAGCAGTCAACAATTCATTCAATAAATCACACGCCAATTTGGAAGTCCAATGGTTCATTTCAAAGTTCAATATCTAAGTAATCAACATGTCAATAGTGATAATAACAGAGGTGATAACAAGAACTACTAAAACCGATATTTCATATATACACCAAACCAAAATACCATCCATCACAACATCGCCCATGGCAACCGACGATCCCAAAACAACAATTCAACCATATCACAACAATCAACAACTATCAATGTCGGGTGTCTAATGGCGATATAAATTACAATTCTCCATATTAATTTATATATCAAGTTCAATGTTAATTTAACTCTCAGGTTTAAAAATCATATCTAATGTTACAAAATTTAACTATCAGATCTACTATCAATTCCTGCTTTAAATTTTCTACTCAAATTTTTTAACTAACAAATTTAACGGTCAAATTTAAATGTCGACCCACATTCAGTCAATACATATTCATAAATTTAAATTTTCAGTAAATTAAATTTCAACTACCAATCAATATAAATTTTAACTTTGTTAATTGGTTTGACTACAAGTAGGAAATTTAGTATGTTGTGAATGGGTTTAACCACTCACCTTATTGCAGTGTTTTCTAACCCAACGGGCATGTGCAGAAGACTACGAAGATATACAACACATAAAGCGGACACGGATCAGTAAGCATGCACATGCAAACTTCGATTGAATTTGAATATGCCACTGCAAAATAAGATGCAGCACTTTGTCTTTGGGTTCGGCGACTTCGGTGGGGTGACCGGTGGTTGCGGGCTCGGTAGGGTGCGGGTTCGGGCTGATGAAGGGTTCAGGTGAAGGGTGGTGGTTGCGGGTGGTTTGGGTGAAGGGCTGGGTGGTGGGTTTGGTGAAGGGTGGGTTGGTGGCAGGGGGCCGGACGAGTTCGGTCGGTAAGGTGGTGGACTGGTGGCTTCGAGTAGGTGGTAGGGATATGGGGTCAGGTTCGGACAGGGTTGGGTCGTGGGTTGCGGGTGGAGGAGGATATGGGCAGGGGCTGGTTAGGAGGTTCGGGTTGTGGGTAATGGGCTGGTGGCAGGTCGGTTGTGGGAGATGTGGCGGTTGATGGGTGATTGGACGGTTACGGCAGGGGAAGGTGGAGGTCGGTTCAGTGAGGTGGAAGCAAGTGAGTTGGAGGCTGTTACGTAAATTTATATCTATACTTTGTTTTATAATTAATTGATTGATTTTTTTTTCTAAACAATGCTCAGCCAAGAAACATGAGAAGGAGCAGAGAGAATGGAGGGACATGCACATATATATAGAAGAAGGAAGAGAAGGCACAAATGATAATAAATGTACGGGATCCTCGTAGTAGGCTGGACCAAAATCCAGCCGAACATTTAATTCCATTGGGCTGCGCATGCAACAAGTTGGCGAAAAGAATTGAAAACAATGAAAGTTGGATGTGAAAGAATGAAAGCAAATAGATGTGTGGGGCATGGTCACGGACCGCTATCTCGACCATTTAGCGTTTAACAATGGAAGCCAAAGTACGAAAACAAATATACCGTGGAGATCAGTACGAAGAGATGAATCAAACGATGTACTAAGATCTATGCTATGACATTCATAACAAAATGTCATCTGTCGCCACTTATACCGCTTCGAATTTGAATACAACGACAATTCTTAATAAACGGAGCTACAAAGGTCAGAATTGGATAGAACGAACTTTGACGTCTTAATCAGAATTTTTTTATAGATTATTTCTATGTAAAAATATTTATACTTCAAAATTTGATAATCTGTACTTAAAAATATGCTGACCGAGTTTCGAACAAATTTGACGTAAAATAAATTTCGTTGGACTCATTTCAATGTACGCATTTCAAATATCTAGTTTTCGTTGTAGAAATAAATTTTATTTCAAAATCTTCATTAAAATTCTTTTTTAAAACATTGAAAAATTCAGTCCGTTACGATTTCTCATTTTCATTTAGTTTTGATCCAAAATTCGAGTACACGACTTTAAGGTGTTTGCACCATTCCAAATAAGGATATATTACTTGACTTTTGACGGTGGGCACTTGATGAGGGTTCTTGGTGTGGGACCAAAGTTTTCTATCATAGTATCTGACTATGCGAAGACAACAAAGGTTCCAAATAAAGGAACTTGATCAAAGTCCGCACTAGAGAATTTGGTAAGCGATACGAGTTCAGAGGTGAAGTTGTGTATTCGAGTGGTGATCGAATCAGATTTTGTTACGAATGATCTATGAACATCATGTTGACTTATGGATAGTACTAGAATGTTCTTGAGATGTAATTTCGTGGACGAAATTCTTTTAAGGGGGTAGAATGTAACGACCCAGGTTTTTGGTCACCTAAATTAGGCAATTTTATATTTTATGTAGTCAATAAATTAATTTTTTATAGATAAATAAACTCGTTTTAATCTACTAATAATAACGTAAAGTTGTTTTCAAATTCGGTAGCCAAATTAAATGGTTTATAGAAAAACAGAAAATGTGACCGAAGAACGTTTTCTGGCATTTCGTCTTTTTGACACCGGAAAGTTTTCGAAAACGTTGTTCGCCTTTGTGCTATATATGTACACACACACATATATAAGATTTAACTAATTAGATAATAATATATTTAAGGATATTATTTTGTAATTAATTTTAATTTAACAAGTGATGTAACAACATAATTTTTTTTATAAATAATTATTTATAAAGAGATTGATGTGGCAAACATAATAATAATAATTATATATATATATACACACACACATACAATTTTATAAAGAGACTGATGCGACAACACATAATAATTATATATATATATATATATATATATATATATATATATATATATATATATATTTATAAAGAGAGTGATGTGACAACACATAATAATTATATATAAATTTATATTTATAAAAGGAGTGATGTGACTAGACAAGATTATTATAAATTATTATATATATATATAAGTTGATGTGATGTGAGATTTTCTACTTATAAATAGCCATAGGTTTTCTCATTTTCTCATTTTCTTTTTACTTTAAAACCTTCCTAAAGCATTTCCTCTTCCTTCTTAAAGTCCTTGGAACCTATTAATGGCTTCTAAGTTTTACCAAAGTTTTTTAATCAATAATCTTAAATTGTTTTAAATGTTCCAAAATGGTTTTTGAACTCCTCCATTTTTACCTTAATTTATTCGGCCATATCTTCCACTAAACATCACCAAATCATGATTTTGTTTCCAAATCGTATTTAATTCTGGTGGCTAAAACTTTGTAGTTTACCATTTTTTCTAGTTTTGAGCTTAGATGCTCCAAAAATTCATTTTTTCCAAGATTGTTTTTGAACCTGGATTTTGATATCTGAAACAATCCTCACTGTTTTGGCCATAACTTTCTCAAAATTTTACCTTTTTGAATAGTTCTTTTTTAAAATGATAGAGGAAAGAATAATCTAAAACCCTTTTGATCACTTTTTAAAAATCCAAGGGTAAGGGTCAAAAATTCTATGGGAAAGTAACAGAATAATCTAAAACCCTTTTGATCACTTTTTAAAAATCCAAGAGTAAGGGTCAAAAAATCTATGGGAAAGTAACATACTTCCAAGCGCAGTTTTTAGGGTTCAAGTGGAATTTTGTCGAGCTTTAAGGTGAGTAAATTCATAATTTATGTGGAAAGAACTTTATCTTATATGTTATGTTGATTTTAAAGCTATATGTATGAAACATGTGATTGGATCTTGGTATGTTTGAAATATGTTAATTAATGATAATGTATGGGTTAGCATTAGTACTCAAATGGATATGTTTAAATGATGATCGATATAGGCTGGGATTTGGTTATGTTATTTAATTGCTTGTTGTGTATGTGATTTTGGATTGAGTGTGTGAATACAGAAGGCGAATGCCACAATATCATTCCACGTCACACGACTGATTTCTAGAAAAGTATAACTTCCTAAGTTCGTATGTCTTGGAAAAGGGTGTTAAGTTAAGAGATGTTGCCTTCTCCGCCACCAACTGATATACATTTATAGAAACCACTCAAATGTGATTTTGAATACAATGTTCGACAAACATCCATACATGTTCTTTCTAGGAATGAACGAAACAGAAAGCACTTTACTTGGCCATTACTAGGAATAGAGCCCTAGCAATCGAAAAAAATATCCATAACGAGGAGACCACTGCTATAAATAGCTCTATAATGGGAGTGACCCGGAGCATGTCAACAAGTAGTCATCATGCTGTGAAGATCCATTGTCTTCAATAATCATCATCTTCAACATGTCTTCACTTTCGAATGTATACATTGGTTCGAAGTGGTATTCGGGTAGGAATCACCCAAATCTAACCTTGGTTCCTTCGAAACCAATTATCGATTTAGAAGATGTTAAGTTCATACGTGGATATCAGTCATCAATCAGTTACTTCATCTTTTCTTTAAATCAAATATCTTTCTTAGATATACTTTTTTCAATTTATTCCATTTTCTTTTTAGGAGTATATGGAACCATTGATCCTCATTTCTCAAATCATTTGGTTTATTTAAACCTTTCTTAAATCCTGGAATAATTCCAAATCATTTTTTCTTTTACTTAGGAAAACCTTTCCAAATCATTCATTAAATCTTAATCAAATATTTCTTATCTTCAATTTATAACTTTTAACTTAGAAAAAAATATTCCCAAATCATTCATTAAATCTTAATCAAATATTTCTTTCTTAATTCAAATCAGATTCTTGTAAACAAAGATTTTCATAACAGAGCACTACTTCCACCTTAAATATGGTATATTCACCTCCAAAGACTAGTGGCAATTAATCCTACATCATGAAGATCTTGGTCATCAATGATCTTTGTCTTCAATGTGTTTTATTTCGAAAATTAGTTTGAAGGGGTTTTCGGTTAGGAATCACCCAAATCCGATCCAATTTTTTAGGTAGGAATCACCAAAATTCGATCCCGGTTCCTTTGTACCAATCATTGAATAAAAGATGTTAAGTGGTTAACTAACATTCAAATCTTTTCTTTTATTTTAGTATGATCTTTTAGAGCATTTGGGTTTTCCTTTCTATGCGTTCCACCCTCGTCTAAAAAGAGAAAACATAGGCCAGATAAGTTCAGGGTACTAGTTGCTCCATCCCTAACCTTAGATACACACCTTGTTTTACCGTTTAACTCTCTTAGGCGGGACAAATGTAGTAGTCGTTTCTACATACTCATTTATTAGCTTTATTTTGGAATTTATTATTTGATTACAAGTTATCTTTTAAACTCTTAATTTTACTTTCAAAAACATTCATAATTGATTCTAGGAAAGAATGTTAAGTTAAAACCTTCCTTTAAAAAGTCATAGAAACGGCAGTAGAAAAGTGCCATGGAAAGTGCTTTATAGGCTTAATTGATTTATACAACTTTTAAATATTTGAAATTCATATTTTCCATTCCAAATCTCTTTTAAACCATTTTAATAGATTTATCAAATTTATTTCATATTTTTAATCATTTAAAAATATCATTTATAAAGAAATCCCTTTTGGATTTCGAACTACAAAACCACGATGTTTTTAGAAAATTATTTTGGACATATTTCAAAATCTACTTGATGAATCTTGATTTCCTTTCTTTTTTGGAAAACTATTATCATTGTGGACGAAAGAATTTTTATTTCGACATTCTCTACGTCAACTTGAAGTTATGGGTCGAAATTTATGGATTACCGCTTCACGACGAGCTCCATTTTGACCAATTTTGTGAATTGCTTCGAAACTTGTTCGAAGCACTTCAAACTATGTTTTAAACTATTAACTTATTTAGAACAATATTTTCATCATTTCAAACTCATCTTTCATTTCATTTCATTTCATTTCATATTATAATATTATATTTTTATAATATCTTTTTCAATCTTTTTTAGATATTTTGAAATTATGAGGCTAAATAATTTTCAAACATACATTTGTATGAATTTAATTCTCATTTAATTAACTATATTTACTAACCATTTCTCTTATCATTTATCAAACCAAGTTATCATCCATATCACAAACATATAATCAACCGTAATATCAACCAAGTTATCAAACATTAAATCATCCAATATATACCAAACTTTTCATGTAATCAATTTGAAATATTTTTAGAAATTAGTAACTTAAAATATGAGTACTCATGATTAGCCCCGCTTCGCCAATCTTTTTTATAGACTTTCTTTTTGATTTCGACAGCACTTCCTTCTCCTTTTCTATCTCTAAAGCTTCACGAACTTGCTTTCTTTCTTCCAAATGGTTCGGCCTTGCCCTATTCTACCTTTTCCTCCATTATTTCTTCAATGCAAAAAAGTGCCCAAAGATCAATCAAACAAAGGCGGTAGATGAGAGGTCGTCATTATGCTCTTTATATGCAGGATTCACTACGATGTTGGACCTTATAGAGAGATGACCTTTCAGTTTACACATTGGAAAGAGGATTTCACCTATCAATATTGGGAAAAAGTTTTTAATGTCAGGGACCCTAGATGCTAAACCTTGTTTTGATGATGATATAAGAACTTTAGTAAAGTTTGGTGATGTTTGGAGTTGATTTGATATGATTTTAAGAAAAGATGGTAAGGAAAGATAAGAGAAGAAGCCATTAGAGAAGCTTTTAGAAAGCTTGAGAAAGGAAGAAGAAGATGGAAATTTTTGTGCATGAAAGTAAGAATGAAGGTAGGTATTTATAGGAAAAAGTTTGGAATAAAATATTATTATGTAAAGTGACCAAAATACCCTTTATTTACTTTTTGAGCAACTTTTTTTTTCTTTTAACACTTAACATAACATTTCAAATCATATTTTATGCCTCTTTCACTTAAGGTGTAAGAAAAGTAAAGTAATAATTATATTTGGTTTGATTCGACATGTTTTGGGATTTTGTGCTTACTTTTACTTAATTACATTCTAAAATTTTCTCAGTATGTTTTGTAAAAGTAAGCTTGAATAATAAATTAATTAATACTTACACTATTCGAATATATGTTTCGATATAAGAAAATAAAGGCGAAACAACGTTGCGACAATTTTTAATTGACAAAACGTTGATTTTCGACAAAAAGTTTTATGGTCACATTTTGACAATTTAGTTAACTACTTATTTATGTAAACTAAATTTAAAATAAATTTCATAATATCATTTAAAAATATAAAAATTCATAAATTAATTAAAATAATTTATTTAACCATTTAAACTTACTTTTATGAAATCAACATTTTGTCACTTTTGTCGATATAGGCAAATGTTACTATTTTTGTGTATAATTCTCTTTCCAAATCCTATCTAATGTTATTTGAATCTTATAACCTTGCCTATTTTATATTCAAAATCATTTTAAAGAGTATATTTAAAAGTGGTTAAATTCTGGGTCGTTACATATAGCATAGGAATTAATGAGCTAGAGATAGGAATATACATACACACATACACGTAAAACCATGCCTACAAATTAAAAATACAAATATACATAGAGTAACAATTAAACCATAATATATGTCGGTATTCATATTTGTTATAATCAAAATGACTAGTTATAAATGTTGTAGTAAGTCAATTGACTAGGAGGTTGAAATGGAAAAGATAGAAACTCCAAAATTTATGAACAATGATTGCAAATTTAGTGGGAAATAAATGAGTAGGTAATAGATAGTCATAGGAGTTAAATGGAAACATAGATGCGTTTAATAGGACTGATTAAAGAATTTAATAGACATTCATGTAGAAATGAAATATAAATAAATAGTTGAATTTGAAACAAATAAATAAATGTCATTAGTGATTATCCAATTTGAATAATAATGACCATTTATTATGGACAATTGCCATTTATGAGACAAAGAAGGAAGTGAGGAATATGTAAAATAAGTGTATAAAATAGAAATAGGTTAGTGAATAAGTAAAATTAGTACCGATAAATAAACTTAAGAAGTGGTATAATTTTCATAGTAGGAAATTAAATAGCCTTAACAATACGTTTAGGACGAGCAAGAATTTACGGGCCTAACCCAATATTTAGTTCCACAATTATTGGTTTTGTTTAGAATGGATTGGGTTGCAAGATCGGTAGATTTACATGACCGAGCTCTACCCTTCATTTAGAGGCTATTAGCAATTGTGTATATGTAGTATTGATGTGGGACATCTCCAATTGTAGGAACCATGGATGAAGGGATATACATTTGCGTCTAGGTGTGGGAAAATATACAAGGGTTTGCCTTGGATTTGAAATATTAAATGGCTTATTACCTTTAGGAATGTCAAGGGGTTTACTTAAGGGTGGAATGTATTAAATGGTCATTTGGTCTACCTCCTCCCTACATAAGAAGTCTCAAATAACCTATGATGGTACCGAATAGGGAAATGGTTTTGCTTCATTTCTAAAAAGAGATATTAAGTAACTGGGATGGCCATTTTCCTTGACTTATATTAGGTAAGTCAAAATGGGATTTTGGTTGTGGGATGTTGACGGACAATGTCAGTATTGTTGCTAGACTGATATTTAGTAGTGGAGCTGGTATATTGGTTTCGACTCCAGCGGTCCCAAGCTATCGTTAGCAAAAACTTGGGTTATGCCCTGACGAATTTTGTTCCATATCAGTGTAGAATCTATATAGGATATGCAAAGACCTCAAAGTTTTATTTATTTTTTGTTTGTCGGAACTAGGCTAGTTAATGTTTAGATAAGTCTTTGAGATGCGTTAGTAATATGACAATTAAATTATAAAATCATATCTAAGGGTCTTCGGTCTCTGTAGCTAAGGCCGATTAACTAGCGGTTACATTACGAAGGGCTGCTTTAGGATTGAGGTATTAAATAGCCAACGGATCCTCCTCCTCCCTATTTAAGAAGTATTAAGTGGTCGGGGTCTCTTTTTGGGTAGTGCAACATCTATGTGTGTGTACATACATGCACACACACCCCTCGGAGAAGGTTAGATATATCGTAAGCATATATGGAATTAAAGGGATAAGCTATGAACATTTAAATGGAAATCAATTGGCATAAATTAGTGTTAATATTATAGCCATCGGAAAATTGTTCTGACCCTCCTCATTACAACCCGTGCGGTAAAATTTAGGTGCTACTGGTGCAAGATGAGAACGATAGATGTTGAAGTCTGCTCTTTCGTGCTCAGCGTTGGCAAGGAAATCAAATACTAAATGAATAATATTAATTCCAAGGTAGTTTCCTTAGTCAATATATATGTTCTATTATATTTTTCTATTACATTGTGAGTTTGTTCTTTAACATGCTTATGTTTATTGTAGGTTACCAAACCAAGGTCTGTTGGACTTACGTTTTGATTTATTCAAAATTCAAGCCCATTAAGGTGCAGGTTATTACAAGGAAAGCTCAACAAGTAGAGAGCATGCGACTAATTTATTAATGTATAAATGGTAGAGGACAACTTTATATTAAAGGTTTATAATGTTCAATATATTTTTAGAGTGATGTTGACTTATGGAATAATATATTCCTTATAAAGCACTCTCATAATTCAAGTGCAGAACACATCTAAAATCATGGTATACGTACGTCTACATATGTATTTATTCTTTAAGTCTATTTGGGTTTCCTTAATGTTCCACTTTCGGTTTATACATTCATATTATGTAGGTTTAATTATTGTATAACTTTTATATTTCATTTTATTATATAATAATTTCATGTAAAATATAATATTGATTTAATCTTATTTAATACATTTTAATTAATTATCTCTTTAGTTATTTTTATATTATTATTCCAATATAACTTTTATATTGGACGTTATATGTAAGCTTTATAGTATACACTATAACTTTCATAGTAATACATGTATATCATACACACACATCTTTAATTCAATTAATTAAGATTTAATTAATTTATCAACTTAAACATTTTTAATTAAATTACATCAAATTTGAAATTCATTTTATAATATAAATACATGTATATTTATAATATATTAAACATTTTAAGAAAATATAACAATATCAATATATAATACATGCGCATATATATTTCTACACATATATTCGATTAATTAACTTATTTAAATAATTTATTTTATTAATAAATTATTTTCAAAATCAACGTTTAAATTTCAAATTTTAAATTCTTAAACATTTTGAAATTTTATTATCCTTTCAAACATTTTTGAAAACCATTGCTATATTGCAAGTTTTATAATAAATATGTTTTTAAATTTTAAAATTTAAAATCTTTAGTTTAATTTTCAAAACAACTTTGAAAATTGTCCTAAGTCCCTACTCAAGTTGGGCCTTTTGATTATGGACAACATTTGGGCTCGCTTCATCTTTTAGGCCTGGCTGGTAACTCGTCAGGCCAGGGTGCTTGATTACCCAATTCCTATCCCAGACATTACATTTTGAGATATTGTGCTCAAAGGGAAAGCTTAATTAGTTTGCCCTAAAATAACTAATTCAGACCATATATGCTACTGGGCTCTAATACTATTGAAGGAACTGAGCCAACCCACAGCAATTTTAAAGGGTAAATTTTAATACAATTCCTATTTTGGATTTACTAGGCCTATGAAGTTTAAAGGATTCATTAGATCCAATCTAATATTGTTTAGTAAAATCATATTTTACTAATTTTGTCTTTTTTTATTAATATATTCTAAATTAATTGAGTGTGAGATATGAAAAGTTTGAATATATCAAATGTATCCATGTTTAATTGTGTGACATAATTGCTAAATATGAGGCAAGTATGATTAATTGATGACAATATATAGAAATAAACAAGAATAAATCAAGATACAATCACATAAGGATCTAAAAGGGAATGAAATAAATGGTGACATCGTTGATTGATTCCACCTTCTCTCTTTAGCAAATTTAATTGATATAAAATGCTAAAATAATTAATGTGTATATATTATTTCCACTTTTTAAAATTGTTTGATAATAATAAAAGGGTTAAAATCATGCTTTGGCCATTTGAAATAAAAATATTAAATGTTTATATGTACATATGCATATAGATATAATTATGTGTATATACAGACTAAACAAAAACTTTCTAATTACTTTAAAATAAACCTCCATGATGTATTGAAATTTTCTCAAGCATTTGTAAACTTATATATACTTGAATTAGCTAACAAAAATAATATATACATATAAATTAGGAGATTTAACCTAGATGATCTTTTTCACAAAATAAAAGTGGAACACAGATTAAGCAATATATTACTAATCCATTGAATAATTAAATAAGGACATTTGATATAGTTAATTGGGTAAAAATATAGTATATTATCATAATCAATTTTAAAGCTTAGATTCATTATCAAAATATTCTTTTAATTATGTGTAAATTTCTATTACGATTCATCAGATTAATAATAAAATAACTTATTTAACAAGGAATTCAAATTGCATGGCTATTTTTCAATTCCAGGTAAAGCGCCAACATGTATGTATAATGTTTTTGCTTTAATAAAATGCAAATAATATATACATATAAACCTTTTGGTCCAAATAATTACACTTTGATTTGAGATTTTAAAACATAGATATATAATTAAAACTTTGTTTTAATCATAAACAAATTCTGTTTGATTTATCAAAATAAAAATCAACTTAATTCATTCAAAAAATGATTCAAATTACATATATAATTTCAAATCAAATGAGGCAGTATTATATGGACACAAACTATTATAATCATTTTATATTTAATATAACATTTATAATGAAATGAATTCTCTCTTGAATAGTGTTTCACTAACGATACTTCCAATCAACCCAACTATAGTCATTCGATGGACATCGTGCCATGATTTAGCTATAATCAAAGTAGAGCTTTCATATTGAAGATCAAAAGTATTCTCAAGTCAAGAGAACCATGTAAATTAGTCAATTCGATATTTTATGTTTAACCTTAGTTATTTTAACTAACAGAAAACTATTGAGCAAGTCATTCCATAGTTATCCAATAACTATCAGTATGTAACCCTTGGTGCCCTTGCAGCCATAAGTAATACACCATCCAATATTTAGATAGTGTTGATGCATCTGTGTCAAATCTCCATGCATTTTAACGAGGGATATTAAAAATGACGTGTTTATCATATTATGTATAATACTCACGGTTAAAACTATTTGTACTAGTATCGCAAACACATCATTTATGGACTTTCTAACATATATACTTAAATTAACTAATTAATTATTTTCAACATATTATAATAAGTATATAACAGAAAGAAAATACCTTTTACTTTGAATAAGATTGATTATCATGTTAGATTTATATAATAAATTATATAAATGCCCCCAGACATACCCCTAACTCTATCACAGTTGATCCCTAAAGACATGGTTCACAAGAACAATAAAGTATGTTGAAGCATTGTTAGATCGAATGGCATAAACAACCAGTTGTAGAAACCAAATGGCATATGCAACACATGATCGACACAATTTCCTTCACTACTCTCAGTTGGTGAAATCCAATTGCAAGATCCAACTGAGAGAACACCTATGCACTATAGAGCTGATCGAACAATTCACTAATATGCAGAAGCGGATGCTTATTCTTCCTTATCACCTTATTCAGATCATGGTAATTTACACGACCTCGTATAGCCATCTACCGTGGTGGCGAATACTATTGGTGCACCCGCCTCAGATATACTCCTACGAATGAACCCTCACTTCAACAGGTCATTCACTTGCACCCCGACTCCTTCTGCTCTCTGGGTGCCATATGCCTCAAAGTCATAACTATCGATCGACATCCTTCACTAAGTCTATATGGAACTCAATCACTCGGTGTGGCAGTAATCCAGCCAACTCCTTAATAATTTCCAACTATAGGCACATATGACAACTCATCCTTTGGAACCTCAATCGAATATAAAAATCTAACCATAACCCCATCCTTTAGCAAGCAGCCAATCACTACCGTCCGCTCCTCCACAGCTTCAGTCGTCACCAACAGCTTCTCGTAATCCACTACTACTGCATACTTCCTTGTCATCCCATTACCAAGATAATTCGGGAACCCAACAAAATTCAAAACAAAGCAATCACAAACAAAAGATCATTCACGATTCGATAATACCAAACCACAACAAATCATACATAGGCTAGTGGAGCCTCCAGGAGGGTTCGACACAATCAAAAGCCGGTCAACTATTTTAGATTTCGATCCTAATCTTTCTACTAGTTCATTAGATATAAAGGAGTGTGAAGCCCTGGTATTGAAACGACGTGTATAAGGACATTATAAACTTATGTCATGCCTTGAATAGCGATACTCTTCCTCTACTCCTTCGCCGGAGGAGCACTTGACGAAGTCAGGCCAATATCCAAAGTATATGCCTTCATTACTTTCTTCTGTTGTGTTGGTTCTAGGCAATTCTTATACACATTTCTAAAATTGATGTAGTTGTAGCACTTCTTCTTTCCATCAGCTTTGCAGTCTCTAATCAAGTGACCTTTGTTCCACAACCATAACAGATAGAATCCCACTTAGCCTTGTTCTAAGCATTCTTTCCTTGAAACTACTTTCTCTTACCATTCCATTCCTTCTTGCCTCCAAAGTCTTGTTGTAGTTTTGGCTCTTCCTTAACAATAATAGCTGATTTGGACTTGAGGTATAAGCCCTCCCCGCAAAGAACTTTCCCAATGATTCTGTAACCCATCAATATGACTCGCTAAGTTCTCCCCTAAATAGTCATCCAAACCCATCAGAAACTTCTCATTCTTCCTCAACGGATTGTTGATGAAAGACATCGCATATTTCGATAAGGTGTCGAACTCAGCAACATACTCAAAGACAACCATATCTTCTACTTGAATTTAACAAATTTCCGGAATAGCACTAACTTGAGCAGCGGGAATAAACTTCTCCTCGAACCAAGCTTTGAACTGGTGCTAAGTAAACCGATTCTTAAATGTAACAATTATGATAGCATTCCACCGGTTCATGGCTCTCCCATGAATTTTTCAAGAAGCCAACCTCATATTTACTGCATCCAATTCGAGGTCATCAAAAATCCTCTCCAGGTGTCCAACCAATTCTGTACTTCCATAACCAATTTCATTTCCTAGAATGGTTTGCCACCAAGACTAGCAAAATCCTTATTTGGCTTAGCAAAATTGATTCTAGGTACCTGCACATGTGCACCACCACCAATAGCAACATTTAGAGCGGCCGCTTGGGCATGATCATCATATTGAACATCGCTTACAAGTCAAGGTGAGCAGCCCTTGAACTCACCCCTTTTTCGACTCTAAAGATGGTATTCCTTGCAGCTTTCTTGTATGTCGAATCATTCTTGATTTGTTAATAAGAATGATTAGTCTCTCATAAAGAAAGCTGCATTAAGAGTACTCATGTGTTCATGCAACTTATATACTACATATATTACTATATAGTTTTGAAAACCAAAATATATAATAAGTACGCGCTCTCCCCTATACGTTAAATGCATGCTCTTGATCTAGTTTGGGGTGGTAACTAA
The DNA here is from genome assembly GCA_030765085.1 of Allium cepa. Taxonomy (NCBI): domain Eukaryota; kingdom Viridiplantae; phylum Streptophyta; class Magnoliopsida; order Asparagales; family Amaryllidaceae; genus Allium; species Allium cepa. Next base: position 862,131,971 of record CM060943.1, on the reverse strand, counting down.
TTCCCTATCTCTACTAGACAACGGTATGAGCACTGGTTAATCGTGTAACCTTAGCTTTAATACCACAAGTGATGACCGTCCAACACCACTGGCACCTAATATAACTAAATAGTGCGCTACTGTGGTGCCCGACTAGTATAGAACAATTGTCAAAGGTTGAAAAGAAGTAAAACATCATATAACGTGTCATATATCTCACAGTGCATCGAATAAAATATATATACATCATAGATATAAAACAGAAGGGACAATAATAACTAAGTGAACCAAATATCAGAGCACAAATCATAGAGTTATACAACATAATAATAGAGCTTATACGAAGCGGAAATAAACTCAAATGAACCGTCTCATAAAAAATAAAATGTCACTTAGAATTCATAATGTTGCACAATAGAATAAGCAATAGAATATAAATATATGTGTGTGTGTAGACACACATACATACAAGAAAGAACCATCCAGCTCATCCTCTACACAACCACCCCATATCACCTAGAACTGTTGTCTAGTCTATTTCTTTAAGAGTATCCTAGATAATACGAAGCAAACCTTAAAACCTCGAGTTAGACAATAGCCTGTTGTAAGTTATAAATGAATCTCAAAATGCTATATAAGTAGACATACTAAGGAATAAGGGTATAAGAACTATACTCAACATAATTCTACAACCAAAGAGTTAGCACATAACAAACATAATATGCTACTCTACAAACATCATAAGGGTGTACTACAACCTGTGTAGTTGATGCCCTGCTATTATCCCACTATAACCCTGCTATACCTTATAGTGAATATCAACCACTACGATTTTTCCGAACAACCCCAAATATAGCCTTTTCGCTTTAAGCTCTGGTATTTCCGCTATATCTCGTTATTCTCGCTATTTCCGCTATATCTTCTTTAAAAGAAATGAATTTAAACTTGATAATTATACATTATAAAAATTATGAAATTAGTTTAGTTAATTGAATATTCAATATGTTCTCAGAAATGAAAATACTCTAATATTCTACTAAATTCAACTATGTTATATAGCAGTTTTACGTTTATTTACAATATATTCACACATGTTTTTATTTAAAATTATTTATGTATTAATTACAATTCAATTGAATGTTAATTTTTCATTTAGTTACCATTTAAAAATTCGTAAAAACATTAAGTACGAGTTATATATGCTATTTTAGTGTCATCCACTATATCTCGCTATATCCTCGATGTATTCCCACCATGACTTTTTGCATCTCCACCGCATTGAATCTGCAGAACTCTTTAACTACACAGACTACAATGTAAGTACGACGATGGGTGTTCCTAATCCATAATACTATCTCAAGTGACATCCCTAGAGCGATAGACTATGGGAGAAAACAATCAAAGCAAACATAGCATCGACCAAACAATCCTTACTATCACTCCATTTGCCTTGGATATATGACAAATCGTATGACTATTCCTCTACCATGGATTAATGGATAAATCCTAGTTTTCAATGTACTCACTCATAGCCCAAACCGAAATACTAGAATTATTCAACCGATCTAGGGTATATAAATCCACTCAACCGATCTAGGGTAGCCAAACAAAGTACCATGAGCGTCCTCACATTACCCCTACTTTTGAGTACATTAGAAAACACTTCGAGTATAACGATCCCTTAACATGTGTATCTGAGATCATTCCTTGCTCCATCTAGTTTCCATTATCCATTAGGAACCATTCCAGATTCCTTCTTTCCATAAAAGAACCTTCCAACATTCTATCCATGAGTCACCTTTCTAGAACCAGCCATTTATGGATAACTAATCTCACAACTCTTTTTAACATCAAGCCACCATCATTGAAACCTACACCGTTGAGTTGCCATCATCAAAGTCCCAAAGCTATCATCGTGCTACTACATCGCCATCAAACCCCAAGCGAACAAATAAACACCTTCAGCATGACATGCAGAGCCAACATTCTCCTTCTGAAAGTTTCATAACCCATAACCTCTAAAAATCAATACTACCAATCAGAAGTTGTTGATACCGATATGATTTCCTTCATCTGTACTTAGTTAAAAATTTCTAATTATTTTCCACCCCAATCTCTTCTTCTCGGCATGCGTAGACCACCATGCTTCATTGCCCAAGCTCTAAGCTTCACCTAGATGCTAGGAAATCTACTCGGTACTGATCAAAATTGATCTATTCGATTTTCCAATTTGAGTTTTTGGACCTCTTCCTACCTTCAATACAAAGCCTTCTCCAAAGTTTTTGTAGCCTAAGTCCCCAACCCTTACCCTTCTCACCAAAAAGATGCAAACACTCCATATAGTAATCATCTTGTCACTGACTTGAATACCATAACCTAAGCTTCATACGACTTGAATCTTAGGCTCCACCATTGCTCCTAACCCCTTCCTCCAAGTTTCGTCCAATTATGGCCACTTTTACCTTCGACTTACCCAGTTTGATGACCTTTTTTTTCTAACCACCTAAAGCATTAGCAAATCATATCAAACCATAACATACAAAACTGAAATATCATCAATATACATCTATATACACATGCACTTCATCAAAACATGATTATTATACGAATCCTAGTCCAAATCTAATATTTACACTAGCATGTCAACATGATCAAAAGATGTTGCAAAACCATTTAAAAACCATTTTAAATCTTTTCAATTTCTGCCTTGAACATGTATAGAGATGCAGTGAAAATTTAAAAATGTTTTTAAGAGCAAAATCATGTTAAAACATCTACTTTAACTACATAACATGCATAGGATTGTGAAAGGTCAAGAAATACTCACCAAATACCCAAAATACTAATTTTTCCTCCTAGGTCAGTTAAAGAAATATGAATCTCCAAGCACCAAAATGATAGATCTACAATCTCCTTTGCTAATTACCTTTCTTATGATGATTTGGGTTAGGATTAGTAAGAAAAATGAATTTCTTTTGTGAAATTAAAGCTAATGGAGGTTTTGATCTAAATTGGGAAGAAGAGAAATAATTTGAGGGCAATTTCTTCAACCACTATTGGCACAAATTTTGACCCAGGCCTTGGGCTTAGTGCCTAAACCTCTCCAGTTACATATTAATTTGTCCAATAACAAACATTATTTAAAATGGCCATGTCTTCAAAACACTAAGTTCGTTTACCTATTATGTCCACTCTATGGAAAGGGAAACCAAAAGCCCGATTGAGTGGAAGTGGTTTCATACTCTAATTTAATCGCTATCAAAAGTTATAGGCTTTATAAAAAAATTCGAGTATGAAGAATCTGTTAAAATTATAAAGGTCGAAAATGTCCCTAGTAGACATTTCCCAAAGTTTTAGAGTCATTTGACTTCATGTAAATTAAAAACAATATTTTCAATCCTCTGATATGCAATATACTGACCGTTATGTAAAATATGGATCATTACATATGTTCTATATATTTTTATAGACCATTGAGTAGTAGTATGCCAGTGTTGTTGATTTTATGTTCTTATGACACAATTTCGCATAATTGATATGCTTATTATTTTACCATATCAGAATTTCAAAGATGAAATTCTTTAAGTAGGGAAGCTTGTAGAACCCATAATTTGTATTGCACATTGTTTAGAAAATTAAATTAACTGCTAACTAAATAAAAAAAGTGGGAAAGTATATTAGGTTTGGAGATTTCCTATGGTAATAAATTTGAATTTTAAACCTTTAAATGGTGTAATTATTTACGAGGAATGGAATTTAAAAAAAATTAGGGAAAGAAAGACAATCCTTTCAATTTATTTATCCTAACTCACCTTCCCCCAATTAGAATATTAAGCCATTAATTATTTAATAAGTGAGTGTTTTAAAAGAAAGAAGGAAATTCCAATTAACACAATCAATGGAGGGAGAAATAAGGAATGGAAAAGCTAATATCTTTTCCTTTCCCTCTTCACGCATTTATTTAATTTCATTTTAAAACCACATAAAAAAAGGAGACCAAGTTCCACAATTAACAAAGAAAAGATAAAAGCAAAGGAAAAGAGGAAGAAATAAATTTAAAGAACCAATATCTTCATTTCAACTAAGGCTGATGTGAATAATATCTCTATTCCTTCTTTGTTTGATATTTTTAAATCAGGTTTTTGATGGAATTCGAATTTTCAATGGTTGTTAATCATGAATTTGGTTTGAATCATAACTTATATAGGTTATGTTTATCATTTGTTAATTTTGTAGATTTTTACTAAAGGAATTTTGAGCTAAAAACATAGATATTGATCTCTAAATACTTTGAATTTTTGATCTGATTTTTGAAAAATGATTTGAAAGATGGGTTTTAAATTTCATAGTTTTAAAATTTTGTGAATTAATTATGAATTTTCTATGTTGGAAAATGTGTAATTTTGAATTTTAATTATATAAAATACGAAAAATAGTCATTCTGCTTAAAAAAAATTATGTGTGATAAAAAAAGGTATTTTAGATTTTGGAAATTTTGGATATTTTTCCCATGCATTTTCGTATTACTGTGAATTATCTAATAAAAGAAGAATTTATTTACTAAGGTTGATAATTAATTAATATAATCAAATTTCATAAAGATGGGAGAAACTTTCTCTCTGATTTTGCAGCAAAATTTCTTAAAATATTTGTTTAACCAAAGAAAATTTGACAAGGATATTGGTATAGTAAAATGACTTTTAAAGGAAATAAATTAGTTTTCTAGGATTCACGAAAATGTTTTTGTTAACATGCGATTGCTATTTGTTTGTCAATGTGTAATAACTATTAGTTTTTCAACATGCAATAGCCTTGGTTTTAAAGTTGCAATAGATTGAAAGTTTTGAGATGCGATAACACCATATTTTCAACCTTAAATAACTTTTAAAATTTAGAGATGCGGTAGCATTAGATATCAACCTTCGATAGTTTTGCATTATTTCAACTTGTGATAGCTTTATGTTTTTTAACACGCGATAGCCTTGAGATTTTACATACGATAGCTTGTTTGGTCAATTGATGTTTGTTAGATTTGTTGAGATGTGTTAGCTTCATTTATTTTGGATTTGCGACAACCGTATTCTATGCATGTGGTAGTTATGTTTCCCTAAACAATCGATAGCTTATTGACTTGCCACGACTTCATGTAATTTAAACATCTGATTAATAGTATCTTTGACAAGTAATTGCCTGTATTTTTGACATGCAATTACAAGTATTTTTATGTTGCAATAACATAAAATTTGAGAAAAGAGATAGCTTATTTTGTTGATACATGAAAGCTTTTAACTCTATATTTGGTTATGTATTCCTTAAATAGAAATATTGTTTTTTCTTAATATTATAATGAGATTTTAAAAGGAAAGAAAAGATGGTTGTGTCCACTTTATGTAATTTTGTGAAGAGAATTATTACTTAACAAGTAATTTTTGCGTATAACATAGCTACCACAAGAACATATATTTATGATGGCATATGTTATTATATCTTCAATTTTGCATCTTGATCAGTTGATATTATATATGTAAATTATTGACATGCTCGCTTATATATCATTACCCAACATTTAAGACCTTGGGGATTGGAAATTGCTGAGAGATTATGGTTGTTCTAGTAGTAGGTATGGTCAGACTTAACTCTTAAGTAAGTAGAATTGCATCCAAGAGATCGAGAAATCAAATTGTGTTAGGATGCCCTAAAATGTTCAAAAGACACGACTCAATGATATTTTAAAAACTAAATTTCAGATGGAGATTGTTGGAACTGTGCCAGTATGAGGTAAACGGTAAATTTCAAAAAAAATTCCATTTTGGACCTTAATTGGCTTATGAAGTCTAATTTTTTTTAGATCTTATCTATATTTGTTTTAAATAAAATCAATATTTTATTTAATATATAAATAAAGTTTTAATTATTTTAAATTTAAGTAATATAATATAATATGTGTATCATTTATACATGGTTGTGTACGTGCACGCGCAACATGAAAGGTGTATATGAGTTTACTTGGCTGCATATAGTGCTGGGATTTACACCATAACAGACATGTAAGCTCTTCGGTATACATGTGTGTTTTCAATATATATCTATATGTATATACATTTTATAATTTAATATAAAAAATTATAAAATTCAAATTCAATTATTCGATTCAAAATTTAAATTTTAGAGCAAGATCTAGATCTACGAAATGGAATATCTAGTATTTTCAAATTCAAACTAATATATTGATTTTAGGTAAATACATATATATAATTCAAAAGTCGTTTTTTTAATATGCGTGTGTGTGTGACCTTTTGTGTAAATACCAATGAAACCTTTTATTTCGAATAAGGTTGGCTAGCGAATTAAATATATGTAACAAATTACATAATTGCCCCTAGGGTATACCGTTAACTCTATTAGTCTCTCATTTGCACTTGGGTCATTACCGAATCTCTGTCCCATCCCTTCAACTAGTTAGATGAGAACTAATTGGGTTATACCCTTCCTGTTTGGATCTGTTATGTTGGTTTAATTATCTACTTTGTCTATCAACTCTCTCTAATGTTGACAAAATACTTTTATCATATGGAACTGCTGAAAGTACATTTTTCAACTTCTAGTGAGCTCTTATTATTACATTGTTATTATATAACAATGATTAGTATACTTAGTACTTGAAATCACCACTATCTCAGTTATAAATTTGTTCATTTATCTATACATTGCTTTTATTGTGGTGCTATTTAAGACGATGTACCTAGACTTTCATTAAGTAGCCACAATGTTTCATTTTCGAACATTTCTAACTTAAAGCTTCTTAATTAAAGTCTGACTATGAATTTAATACTGAGAGGTTATACTTGATAGAACCTATGAAGTTTGAGTTTGAACACTTTTCATACAGAGTTCATTGTTTCTGTAAACAATTCTCCAGTATTTCATAAATGCTCGGGAACACTCTAAACTACCATTTAGTGATCTTAATTCGGGTTGATATTTTCTTCATGCATCAAATACATGCCTAAATAAATACTCGGGAACACTCTAAACTACACTCTAAACTACCATTTAGTGATCTTAATTCGGAGTTGATATTGTATACAATACAACATGAATGATTATTCATGTTATCAATACAAAAGGAATCCATCTTACATGTTCCATATTAAATATTTTAATATGATGTCTTTGCATATCCTTTTGGGACATTTCCAACATCCTTTATACTTATTACAAAACGTATAATTTAAAAATCTAATATCGAGTATTAAATAACCAAACTATTACTAATTTTAACATAAGTCTATCGTTAACAATTGACGGTATCTAGAAATATCTATGTACCTTTTAGTGGTTCTTTCTTATGGACACACATTTCTTTTGAATTTTTAATTGAAAATCAAAACATTCAATATTTCAATCAAAATAAATATTCAATTATGATGCTTATAAACTGATACTTTTGTATCATTTCTTGGATCATTTCCTAAATCTCACAAACTCAATATCGCTCCCATTGTTTTCGTGATACTTTGGTTACTATATGCAAATAGTCCATTCTAAATCATTATTTAGAATTTTCCTATGTACCAAAAATAGAGTCATATCAAGTGATAATTTTGTGAGTAAATTAAAATTAACTTGAGACTTTGAATAACGAATCTATCACGTAAATTTAAACAATTGAAATTTGTGATGTTATTCTCATTAACGTTGCTCATTATATTCCAACCACATTGTCTTGCTCTTGAAGACTCATTCATGGCCAGTGGATTATATCCATTCAAGGTCAACTACCAAAATGATATTTTGATAACATATTAGGAATCCTTTTTGGATTTGTGCATCATACCATATCATAAAGTCAATACTCTTAATGGGTTAATCAACAATTGAGGATTATCCATTCTCGACATTGATAAGAAACTTATAGTTTTTCTTTAATGGGTAAGAATACCTATTATACACTCTAATGCAATATGTTTGTTTAGGTTAGGTAAATTTCATTTCATCTCACGTAATCAGTTTTATCTTCGAAGCATATGGAAATCCATTTTAATACCAATAATTTCTCAAAAAAATTCCATCGTAGCGAAGTTGGTATTTCTTGGAACAACTGTTGTTTTTCAGTGTGGTAGAATATATATTCATAATCCCTTAATGAATTGCCTTGTGTGTGTACATATATATAACTAATTTGCTATTAGTCTACAATACTCCTTTTCAAAACATAACTTAGTAATCGAATAACAATCGTTCCTAAACTTCTTTTGGGGCATTTCATACAAGATCCGTCACATACAACTATTACATCCAGTCTTTTGACTCGCACAACCTGCCGACTCCTTGGTCTAGGATATATTACGATTTCTTATAAATCCTTATCTTGTATGATTTGCAAACTTTTATTTAGATAAAAATCAATTTTAACCTTTTTTACTACTCTTTAGTACACAACCTTATAGAAAGAATTTAACTCAACTTCACTTACAATTAATCGTAGTTTGTCAAATTAAGTTTGATTATTCTTTATCGGTACATCATTATGTATCATAGAGAGAAGTGACCTTCGAGATTTAATCTCTATTCATTTTAGGTACGTTTGGAACTCTTTCCAATATACTCAACCATTCGATCAAATAGAATAAATTTTATTTTCTATTGCATGTTATTTTGTTTACTTCCATTTTATACTCTATGAGCTTATCATAAACATACTACATGTGTATCAATTACACATGTTCATGTTTATGATAACTTATCGGCAAATACAATGAAGTATACTAAAACATCTTGGCATTATTAGACTTACAATTGCATACGTCTATATGCATCAATTCGGAGAGTTCATCAACTCTTATCACACTTCCACTGAATGGGTACTTTGCCCTTAGTTATTTAAGATATATCTCACTAATACCATATGATTCATAAACATATATTCAAAGAATTATTTCTCAAGCTATGACTTAGTATATAATTCCAAAATAATCGTAAATAAATTTAGCTACTTCTATATTTTCCAATGCATCACGAACACCACTATTATAATTTTATTTTATAATGGCATTCATAACATTCATATTGCAATAATACTATGTATATTTTTCATTTGCACTGAAAAACAGTTATTATTTCATAAATAATATTTAGTATGTTTTACGAAATCAATTTTTGTAACTCGATGTGATTTTTAAGCACTATATAGCATGCTCCCACTGTTTCCGCCATTACTATAATAGTGTATGAAACACAAAGCTCCATTTTACCACCTGAAATAAGCTATTTATTTCATTTATTGTAACTGGTTTATACTCAAGAGTTTGTAGATCAAATATCTTGAACTCAATGAAATAAATCTCATAGAAAATGATTTTCCATATGAAAATACATTTGGAATAGAAATCATGTTTCTATTCCAATGTTAAATATATATTATTATTTTACAATTGTTGTTTCTTGTGTCTTTCCATGAAGCACTAACGAACATTTGCTCTCTTCATCACAATTATGTTTTAGATTGCATTGCATTCACTCTCGTACATTTGGTTTCCATTATAAATGGCCGAACGATTCAAAGGAAACCATTACTGTGATATTATAAATAATTCTTTACAAAGTATGTTTTGTTATCCATAACATTAAGGATATCAAATATTCTGCACCTTACGTAAAATGATCAAATTGACATTTCAATGATCGAATTTTTATATCTATTTTGCAGCTTTTGGTCTTATGTTACATTTAACACAATGAGATCATGATCGTAATCCATCATATTGAATACATGATCTCGCACTATGGTATACTTGCTTATTTTCGAATGAGCTAATTTAATCGAGGTTTCGTACATTATGAGTGGTGACCTTTCACTATATATCATGTATGTAAGATTGGAAATGGATAAATATTCAAATCCTTGTATTTCTTTTAGATTTCAAAACATATTAAAGACAGTAAATAGTCTCTAGCAAGTAAACACGTAAGTGACCAAGTTACAAACATATTTATGGGTTGTATGATTAGGTATTTTCATGGGTCAACATGTAAATTGGTAAGTGTAACAGCCAACCCTTTCCAACCCAGAATGTCGACACTAATAGATCTACAGTATTCATGTGCTGAGCATCCAAGCGCCGGAAGGATGAATTGTTAGGGTGATAAAACAAAAAAGAAAACAAACAAGAAGAGAACACAATATCATAATCTCACAACAGAACGATATATATAATATCAAAGGAATAGTACAAAAGGTTACTCCGATACAGAAATTTCAGAGTTACAAAACCTAAGTACCATTATCAGCCGGGAAAGTTATAACAACCTGTCCTCATAAATGCTGATATGTATAATGTAATAATGCAACAAAAATAAGAATAATATGGTAGGTGAAACTTTAGCTTGTCTTCTCAATCTCCAATGAACATTAATGAAAACCTATCTTTCTCAAGCTACTTGAAAGGGCATGCGAGTAATTTAGAGAAAATAAAAACCAAGCATCAGACATAAGTCTGGTATGAGAAATTTAAGAAATATGTGATCAACATATAACAGTACTTTTGAGACCGCATGTAATGCTATAACGATCATCACCTCAAAAGAACCACCATCTAATAGGTATATAAGATGATATAATATATAATGTCTAGGGTGTATAATATAAATATTATAACACAAATAGAATGGTTACATTCGAATAGCATATTAGGAGTAGAATCAAAATCAAGAAGGAATGTTCACATAATGGATTTTCCATAGAGACACCTCCAGTAAACTGAAGCAGATCTCCATGCACATGGATCAAAAAACACCTTTCGAAAATCCTATAACTCTAGATAAAATATACCATAAGGAAAACACAAAGGCCCATGCCCAAACATAAACATGAACAATGTGAACCAAATACCTTCCACTTTCGGTACCAACTTATCGATAAGCATAATCTAGATGTGGAGTTGGCAATATATTATCGTGGGTTAGCAAAACCCCAAATTGTGCAGCCTACCCCGTCTTTAGCCATTTACGATGTCAAGGTTACATTCGTCATCATAAATATGAGTCTTCATCAGTCGAATAGAACACGAATCTCAAATTGGATCTCCACATCTCGAATAGATCTTGAAACCGCACATGGATTCCCATATCTAATAGATCTTGGAATCGCATATGGAGTCGACATCCTTAATAGATCACGAATAACTGCATATGTTCGAGCATCTAAAACAGATCTCGAATCTCCTCATAGATTCCAACATCTCAAAAAAATCCACTTCCAAGAGATATAACATGTATCTCAACCTTAAAGTGGTTTTCGATAAGCAAAACACTTACCAATGTCGGCCCTTCCAAGACTGAAATGATGAATTTGGTAAGTTAATGATAATGAGAGTGGTCGCATATGGAAATCAAGTCTTGTATACTTATCATGTGTGATGCCCCACCTCTATACTCACATTGGCCAAGAACACAACGACTAATGCCGTCGACTAGCATGAAGAATAAGGCTGTTGAAGAGCGACCATCCATGTAATTACTTTGTGCGAGTACCGATATGTCAGATACTATGTCATGCATTTAGTTTCAAGTGGAAATCTGACACATCAAATACAAACTCAAAGCTACTACGCAGTGGCTACGTGGCCATGGGAAACAAATATAAAATAAGCATAACAATAAAAATCAATGACAAATATTTATACCACTAAGGAAAAAGCAATATGAAAATAACACATAGAAGTGTACATCAAAGTAGTGGTCATATAAGATCCACTACATCACAAAAGAATAGGTACAAGTGCAAGTTAAAAGAATATATATACATCAAGAAGTCTCTATCTCGAATGTACACAAATAAAAACTACTGAGCTAAAGCAGTTAGCCAAAAGTCAAAAGCTTGTCCCTGCTTAGAAGTCAAGTTAAAGCGTCTAAAACACCTCGGTCTGACCCGAGTATTATTTAAGAAGAAAAATAGTAAACGGATTAGTCTAGCTATAAATATCATATAAGATGAGACATGATAAGTGATATGACAAAATATATAATAACAATAATGTCATACTGCGACAAGTATAAATTTGATAACAACGAAAATCATGTAATATCTCACATCTCCTCAAATACCCAGAAAGAATATCATATTCTTTAGCTTATTCACTAAACCTCAAATATTGACAAAACATATCAATGCAAATCGCAAAAATTGGTGAAACATAAATTCCAAAAATCCACATTTAGAAATACAGAAAACATAAAAGGGGAAGGCCTATCATAAACAGAAGCAAGAATACTCACCAACACGTGTATCTTAAACGGAACGCTACCCCATGGGTCGCTAACCCATAGAGCCGGTGAAATGACGTATGTTAGTGCCAAAATTGGTCACTAACACCCTTAGAGAGTTTGTGTAGAGAAATTAATGAAGAAGATAAATTAAAATAGAGAAGATAATATAAATTAAAATGCGGGAGACGAGAACACAGAATTTATAGTGGTTCGGCGTTGTAGCCTACGTCCACTTTGAAGTTGATCCTTTATTTCTTCACTTTAAACTTGATTACAGATATAATCCGCTTTTAAGTATTCGAATATAATTGTGAAATAAAAGTAGAAGTCTCGGATGAGGTTTGGATGAGGCAGAGTCTCCCCTGTGTTCTCTGAAATCTCCTCCTGTTTTCTGTGCCCCTGCCTCCCTATTTATAGATGACGGTGGGTTGGACTTCCCTAGTGGGCCTGGTAGCCGAATAACTCGGTCCAAAGAGTGTAGGCACGACGCGCTGACCAGGGAGGCCGAACGATGGAATGGCGAACAGAAACCTTCGTGCCGAACGAGTAGGCCGAGCAACAGTTGGAACAGTTGTGTTGAGGAGGATGCTGAAACATCTTGCTGGCCGAACGTTCTGGGATGCCGAGCGTTCTTACGCCGAACGTTCGTAGAAAGCCGAACAAACTTTGGTGGCCGAACGATATTATTTGGCCGAGCGGCATTCAATGCCTAACTATCTCTCGATGCCAGACGACCTCTAGATGCCGAACGATATCCTTATGCTAAACGGTCTTATGCTGAATGTTTACTTTGGCCGAACGCTCCTTTGGCCGAACATGCTCTAGATGCCGAGTGTCCTTTGACTGCTGAACACACTTTACACCAAGTACACCTTGGAGGCCGAACGTTAGTCTTGGCCGGACGACATTCAATGCCGAGCATTCTTCTGATGCCAAGCGATACTTGATGCCGAGTGCTCCTCTCTGACCGAGCGTCCTTGCTATGCCGAGTACTAGGTAGCCTGGTCAATTCCTTGGGAAACACTTACCCCCCAAAGTGCATTACGTGGCTGAACGTGATGCACTTTGATCCTTGGTCGCCGCCTTTGTCTTAAGGCTCTCTTGGCCGAACGCAGTAGGGAAGGCCGGACGTTAGCAGGGAAAGCCGAACGACATATGTTACCCCGAGTGAGTTTGTATGCCGAGTATTCGGGCCGAACAATACAAGTGCCGGCAGATCCAAGTGGGCCCAAGCTGGACAAACCGAGGTGTCCGAACATGACCGTTTTGACCGGTAGAGCCGGTCAGAACCCCTTCGACTTCCTCTTCTCTCTTATAAAACCCAACTTCTTCTTCCTCCCCCTTTTTCTCTACTTTCACTTCTGCACTCTCGATCTACCCCAGCCATCAGACTTTTCAGACTTCTCAACCCTTCCTAACACTCGATCCACGAACTAGGTAAAATCCCTTCATCTGATTCCTTTCCTTGATAAGTTTCGATCGGTTGGGATGGGTTAGAACGGTGGCTGAACGAGCTATGCGGGTGGATGATCTAAACCCTGATTTGGACGTCCCCACGGCCAAGCGACTTAAGGCAGGGAGGTGTGGTGAGGGTTGATCACCTCATAGGGTTCGTTCCGTTGTTTGAGTGGGATGCTGTGGTTCGGCACGGCCTCTATGTATTAGATGAGGCCGCGGGAAAGAGTTGGGTGGAAGAGTGGAAAGTATGGAGGCCGTATTGAATGTTAGGACACGATTCAACTTTGGTTCGGCATGGCATATTGTCGGCCGAACGATGGGTCAGAAGGTTAGGGAGGAAGTGTGAGCCAGTAGGTAGGCCTGGCGTTGTTTCGGCTGAATCATGTTTTGGCCGAACAACACTAACTCAGTATGAACTGAGGTTGAGCCGAACGATGGTTTTAGGCTGAATAGTAGTTTTGCCGAACCACTACTTTAGCCGAACAAACTGTTATGCCGAGCGTACATAAATGCCGAGCCTACCTCCATGCCGAGCAAACCAACACACCGAACGTACTTGAGTGCCGAATAAACTATCCTGCCGAACAAACTAAGCACCAAACAGACCTTAATGCCGAACCCAAGTAAATGCCGAATATACTTAACATGCCGATCATACATAAATACCGGACCTATCTTCATGTCGAACATAGTTAGCATGCCGAGCATAATTAAGTGCCGAGCACACATAAATGTCGGACATATACAAATGCTGAACATACTCTCCTTGCCCAATTTCATAACTGGTCTTTACATGGCATAATCGGATAATTACCTCTAGTGTCTTACTGCAGTCGTTATTCAGAAGGCTTTCGGAGACGGTCAGCGATGACGGTTTTCGGAAGCGATGTTTTTAGGCTTGACGTTATATTAAATGCTTATGCACGATTGATTGCACTAGTTCACACACCACACGGAGGGGTTATCTGCGTTGTTAATTCTAACGTCGATCATTTTTCGAGTATAGTTCACACAGGTGCTTGGTTAGGTCTGCTATTTATTCAAGATGTCCAAAAGATCCAGTTTGCTACACTTTCCGACAAACCTGGGCCGTCTTCTAAGCGAACGGCCCCCGACACAACTGACCCGTCAGTTTCTCCCGCTCATGACTGGGCTCCCGATACTTTGGAATCGTCGATTTTACTGGATGACCCAGTTGACTCACAGGCTTCGAGAGTCACTGAGGCCGCTCTTAAGCGAATATGTTCTACTCAAGGCATTCCGTTTGCTGATGTGCTCGTTCCACCGGGGCATGACCGCCCACATCTGCCCCCAGTGGGATATACGACGTGTAGCAAGTTCATGTGCTGGGTTGGTAGCGTGCCACCTTTCAATCTATTCCTTCGCGACGTGCTGCAGTATCTGGACGTCGCCCCGTCTCAACTTCATCCAAATGGTCACGCTTTCATTTATGGCACGTACATGCTTTTCATGGCCGTCTTCTCCAGGCCTCCAACTCCCGGCGATATAAGGTACATCTATATGACCAAGAAACGGGGAGAAATCCCCTCTTACATGTTTCTTGAGCCACATCGGAAGTGCCAACTTTTCACTAGCGCATGGAGTAGCAAATTCGCCCTGTACAAACAGGAGTGGTTTTACGTGCGCTGCCCCCAAGGCTTTGTGAGGCGGTGGGTTGAAGGAAGTAAGTCTTTTCTCTGAGTTGATGTCCGTTCCCGATTGAGGTTGAACTTCTCCTAAATCATTGTTCTATTTTTTCAGATCTCATCCCCCGTCCTGAGGGCCAGGGGTACTCCGATGCTGTCGACGCCATTAGAGCTTTTCCTGCTGAAGAGCGAGATATCCGAGCCCTCATTTCCAATGAGTCACTATCGAAGTTTGGCTTGCTAGCCCCAGGCCGTCGGGTTAGCCTTCCAGAGGGCGTATCGCTTCCCAATTCCGTGCCCGTCAGAGGGAAAAAATTGCCTGAATCATCCGTTCGCCCTTCTCTTGAAGTACCGGAAGAAGGGGAAATTCTAGGCGAGCCACCTAAAAAGAGAGGTGAGGATTTAGGTCCTGCAGCTGAAGCTCATGATATCGAAACGTCATCTTCCCCTTCGAAGGGGAGAAAGAAGCTGGCGCGCAAGTTGAGGAACGAGAAGGTTCGTGGGACTTCCAAAGCTACGCCTGTTCAGCCAGAGAAAGAGGCTTCTTCACAGCGCGTTGGAAGTTCTCTGAAAGGCTTATCGAACCTCTCCATTCCCGACGACTTGCTCGACTATGATTTCGATGACCCGGAGATGTTTAAGTTTCGCTCACCCGTCAGGGGTGATGCGGGCGTCCCGGCCCCGATCCAAAGGGAAAAAACTCCCGTTAGCAAAGCCACTGGTCCGTCGGGGGGTAGCACTAGGACACACACAGATACATGCATTTCGCTTTGCACCTACTTTTCTTTCACCATTCTGCTCTCTCGCTAATTCTCTATTGTTTGATTGCAGGTGACATGGGGCGCTCTCACGGATACGACCGCCTTCGCGGTTCGTCGACTTTACGCCAGTCTGGTCGGGACTCGGGCCTCGGGAAGCGTCGAGACAGAGACAGCGACAGCGACCGAGATTATCATGCCCGGGACTCGTCATCCCAGAAGAAAACTTATTATCAGCCCGAACACCGCCAGGAGACCTCTTCTTATCAGGAGCGAAGCAAAGACAAACGTGGCCATAAGAGGTCGCATTCTGATGCTCCCTGGGACCAACACTCTGACTCTTCTTCTACCCGGCACTCCCGAGATTCTCATAGGAAGGGCGAACTTTCAAAGCCGTCTCCTCCCGCTCCCGTAACAGACCCGACAGTGTCGGAGAGATTGAACGAACTTAAGGCTAAGTTTCCGAAGATTTGTTTTGATGGGTTAAAGTTCCTCCCGGCGATTCATCCTATTCCCGGAGATGTCAAACAAAATGCTATCGCCTATACCAATGACGTCTACGTGCAACATGACGCGTTCATCCATCTGGATGAGAAACTTTCTGAAGTCTCTATGGAGCGCCAGCACGAAATTGACCGCCCAAAGCTTGAAGCTATTCATGACAGGGATATCATTAAGGCCAGGATGAAGAAATTGCCGCCTATAAGTCCGAGCTTGAAGCTACTCATCAGAGCGCTAAGAACACCGCCAAGGCTGTTTCCCGCCTTGAATTGACTCATAAGAAAGAGCTCGATGAAGCGGTTCAACAGTGTGGGGCATTAGCTTTGGAGAAAGACTCCGTTCAGAAGGAGCGGGACACACTTAGTTATCGGGTTAAGGAACTCGAAGAGCAACTTTTCAAGGAGAGGAAAGAGAAAGTGGCTGCCCAGGTTGAGGCACAACATTATTGTGATGAGATTGTCGCCACCCGACTCCTAAAGGGGAAACTTGAAGACGATCTCTCCAAAATCGAGGCACTGAGGAATGAGGCCGTGAGGAAGGTAAAAGGGCAGCAACTGCCGACATCGACTCCCGCCTCGAGGCGGCCAGGGAAGAAGGCAGGGAGGAGATAAAGACCGAATTCGACCCGCTTATCGCTGAGTTCAATGCCCGAGTTCTCATGCATCGAGATCTAACTTTTCTCGGCGACGGCTACCTTGAGTCATTGGCCGAGGCATGGGAGACCCTGATTCAGATCAGGAAGGTTGAGAGCAGCGCCGATGAGGTCGACGAAGAAGCATTGATAAAAGAATTCCTGAGGGGGAAGGAGCCTTCAGATTTATCAGCGGCTAAAGCCCTCTACAAGAAAGGCTCTCCCTCCAGGAAAGGGAAAGAGGTGGCTACCGACTCTTCCGGCGTCGTGCCCCCAGTTCGCATGCCTACTCAATCGGCCAGTCGGCCAATACTTGACCCCTTCGAGCAGCACGTTGGCTATGACCTGGAAGCCCCCGGGCTTGGCATTCATGTTTTATCTACCATCCCGGAGGGTGAGACCCCCCTGATGACTGAGAACCCACCGGCATCTGGTGAGTAACCTCTGTGCTTCACTAAGATCTTTCTCGTTCCCTCAGAAGTTGTTGTGTTCTAACACTTGTTTTTTTTTTTTGTGATTTCTGCGCAGGCTGTTCTGACCCCGAACCCACTCCGAGGAGCGATGCCGCCAAGGAGGTGGAGAAAAAGGCGAGTGATGCTACTCAAGCTGGCGGGGATCCTGGTACAGATGCTTAGGTAATCGGGGCGGTTGATGAAGGCAAATCCGAATCTTCCTCGGAGAGTTTTGAAATAGAAATCACAGGCGCCTCTGAGCACACATCCGAGTTGAGCATGAAGGAGCGGCTAGAGAAGGAGAAGAGAGATACGGCCTCATTCAAGGTTGAGCCGCGTGAGGTGGACCTGGATGATCCCTTGCACAAACCATTGAAGGTCATTCTTCCTGGCAAGTCCCAGCCCATGGATGTTCCACCTACGTCTTCGGTCGTCACCCCTCCGTCAGGGAAGGATTCCAAGAGTAAGCGCTCTGGGAAGGAACCATCCGGGAATAAATCAAAGAAACACAAGAAATGACCGTCGTCCCCGTTCAACGAGAACTAGTTTAAGTCATGTACTAATTTTTGTAGGCTGTGTAAATAGGCTGTTGGCTCCGGACTTCGGAGCGTTTTTATAACGGGAAGCTTTTTATGAATAAAATTTGATCTTCACTTTTGTCTTCTCAAAAGACTTTTATTATTCATTTTCTTTTATGGTTGTGATTGAAATCTGAATTGTTATGGGTAACTTAGACTTCTTGGTTCGTCTTTACATGGCTTGGGAGCTTCCCTGGATTTGATCAGTCTCCACTTGGTGCTTCAAGCACTTAGAATATTTCATAGCCCGTACGTTGGGGACTTGACATATCCAAGTCATTTGCGTCGTAGTTCCTATTCAAGGAACTCGGAGGTCTGAACTGCTTGTAATTAAGTCTATACACCGGACTTCGAGTACTCCAGTCCGCGCTCTGGGGATTTGGAGGTTTCAAATCGTTTATACTCGAGTCCGCACTCTGGGGACTTAGAGTACTCCAGTCCGCGCTCCGGGGACTTGGAGATTTAGAATCGTTTATACTCGAGTCCGCACTCTGGGGACTTAGAGTACTCCAGTCCGCGCTCCAGGGACTTGGAGATTTAGAATCGTTTATACTCGAATCCGCACTCCGGGGACTTAGAGTACTCCAGTCCGCACTCCGGGGACTTGGAGATTTTTGCCGTTTATACTCGAGTCCGCACTCCGGGGACTTAGAGTACTCCAGTCTGCACTCCGGGGACTTGGAGATTTTTAATTGTTTATACTCGAGTCCGCACTCCGGGGACTTGGAGTACTCCAGTCCGCACTCCGGGGACTTGGAGATTTTTTGTCTTTTATACTCGAGTCCGCACTCCGGGGACTTAGAGTACTCCAGTCCGCACTCCGGGGACTTGGAGATTTTGAATCGTTTATACTCGAGTCCGCACTCCGGGGACTTAGAGTACTCCAGTCCGCGCTCCGGGGACTTGGAGATTTTTTGTCTTTTATACTCGAGTCCGCACTCCGGGGACTTAGAGTACTCCAGTCCGCACTCCGGGGACTTGGAGATTTTGAATCGTTTATACTCGAGTCCGCACTCCGGGGACTTAGAGTACTCCAGTCCACGCTCCGGGGACTTGGAGATTTAGAATCATTTATACTCGAGTCCGCACTCCGGGGACTTAGAGTACTCCAGTCCGCGCTCCGGGGACTTGGAGATTTTTTGTCGTTTATACTCGAGTCCGCACTCCGGGGACTTAGAGTACTCCATTCTGCACTCCGGGGACGTGGAAATTTTTTGTCGTTTATACTCGAGTCCGCACTCCGGGGACTTAGAGTACTCCAGTCCGCACTCCGGGGACTTGGAGATTTTGAATCGTTTATTATAAGCGTTCGTACGCTAGCCAGGATATCATAATTTTTAATTGCGCGTCATAGGAATATCATACGAAGAGACATTGGTCATTCATGGAAAAGATGGCTTCAAGCCTTTATTGATGAAAACAAGCTAGATTATCTTATTACATGCCAAGAAGAAAGCATACTGGAAATAAATGCAACTGCCGCATATAGGTAATAGACTAAGTGTAATAACGCCGCAAATGCTCGCTGTTCCATGCTCGGGGGAGTGTCGCAGCATCGACGGTCGTTAGCTTGAAAGTTCCTTCTCCAAGCCTCCGTTCGATGACGTATGGACCTTCCCATGCGGGATTCATGTGCGAAGGGGTTGGAAAGACTCGTTTCAAAACGAGATCTCCCACACTAAAGGTTCTTGGCTGGACTTTTCCATTATAATATTTGGCAACTCGTTGTCTGTATGAGGCTGCTCTCAAATCAGCTTCTTCGCGTTTCTCATCAATGAAGTCTAATGATTCCAATAGGAGATCCTGGTTTGACGCAGGATCGTAATAGGTTACCCGGTGTGACGGAACTTCAAGTTCTACGGGTATGACGGCTTCCGTGCCATACGCCAGTGCGAATGGTGTGTGGCCAATCGCGGTCTTGTGGGTAGTTCTATAGGCCCAAAGCGCTGTTGGGAGTTCATCCATCCACTTGCCTCTAGCCTTTTCCAAACGCTTCTTCAATATGGACTTGATGATTTTATTGACGGCTTCTACCTGCCCATTCGCCTTCGAGTGAACAACTGCTGCGAACCTTTTCTCCATGCCATACCTCTGACAGAACTCTTTGAATTCCTTGCTTTCGAATTGAGTTCCGTTGTGCGTCATGATGGTCCGTGGGAGGCCAAAACGACATATGATATTTCGTACAACGAAATTAATGACTTTCTTGGTGGTGATTGTGGCCATTGGCTCTGCTTCCGCCCACTTGGTGAAATAATCGACTGCCACTATTGCATATTTCGCGCCTCCTTTGGCTATGGGCAGAGATCCAATTAGGTCGATTCCCCACATTGCAAATGGCCAGGGACTAACCATTTGTGTGAGTTCCGTTGGCGGAGCTCTTGGAATCTTCGCATATATCAGGCATTTGTCACATCTTCTCGCATAGTCTGCAACATCCCGATTTACACTCGGCCAATAATATCCATAGCGGAGGATTTTCCTCGCCAAAGTTTGCCCCCCGGTATGATCACCACATTCTCCCTCATGGACTTCTTCCAACACCCGTTTTACCTCTTCATGGGCCACGCACCGGAGTAGGGGGGTCGAGAATCCCCTCCGATACATTATCCCGTCTTGCGTTACATAACGCGAAGCCTTACGAAGGACTTGGCGTTTTTCGCTTCTTTTCTCGGGTAAGTCCCCGTATAGCAAGTATTGTTTGATCGGGGTCAGCCATGATCCCCTTTCGAGTTCGGTCTCCAAGACGAGATCTATCTCCATCATGTCTATACTTGGAGCAAGCAGAGTCTCGACAGGGAACAATCCCATCTGCTGTGCATCGCCAGTACTCGCGAATTTAGCCAACGAGTCGGCCTCCCTGTTCTGTTCGCGCGGGACATGCGAAATGCCATAATATTCCAGGTTTACTAGTAGCTCCCGGACCCGAGCAAGGTAATGAGCCAGTCTCTGTCCTTTCGCTTGGTAGTCTCCCCGTACCTGATATACCACCAGCTGTGAGTCGCAGAAGATTTCGATGGACTTTACCCTCAGTTCATTGGTAAGTCTTAAGCCAGCAATCAGTGCTTCGTATTCGGCTTCGTTATTTGTCGCTGCAAATTCGAGCTTCAAAGCGTAGCAAATCGATCGATTTTCGGGAGTTACCAGAACTATCCCAGCTCCCGACCAATGTTCGTTAGATGCCCTGTCAGTGAACATCTTCCATCGGACGGGAGGGATTACTTTGTGATTTTCACTCGGTTCATCCGGAATGGTGAACTCAGCAACGAAGTCAGCTAATGCTTGCCCTTGGATGGTCCTTCGCGGCAGGTAGGTGATATCAAACTGGCTTAACTCGATGTTCCACTTTAGCATCCTACCGGAAGTTTCCGGTCGTTGGAGTACTTGTCGCAAGGGTTGGTCAGTGTAAACACTGATCGAGTGCACCTGAAAGTAGGGACGAAGCTTGCGTGATGCAATCACCAGGCAATAGGCAAGTTTCTCGATCTTTGGATAATTCTTTTCTGCCCCCGTCAGTCGTTTACTAACATAGTACACCGGCCTTTGAACCTTGTCTTCTTCGCGAACTAGGGCTGTACTGATAGCGTGTTGAGACACAGCCAAATATATGTACAACGTCTCGTGGTCTACTGGTTTTGACAACACTGGAGGACTTTCCAAGTGTCTTACCAGGGCTCGGAATGCTTCCTAGTAGTCAGTCGTCCATTCGAAGTTTCTCTTTCCTTTCTTTATGACATCGAAGAAAGGAACGCACTTATCCGTGGCTCTGGATATGAATCGACTGAGCGCAGCTACTTTTCCGTTCAAGCTCTGTACCTGCTTTATGGTTCTAGGTGCTTGTATATCTCGGATGGCCTGGATCTTCTCCGCGTTAGTTTCAATTCCTCGTGCATTCACGATGAATCCCAAGAACTTCCCAGATGCCACACCGAATGAACACTTTGAAGGATTGATCTTCATCCCATAGTGCCTTAGTATATCGAACATTTCCGCCAAGTCTCGAATGTGGTCGTTTGACTGCCGTGACTTCACAAGCATGTCATCCACATAGACTTCCATTGTTTACCCAATCTGATCTTTGAACATTTGATTTACCAGACGCTGATAAGTTGCTCCGGCGTTCTTCAGTCCGAAGGGCATCACTACATAGCAGTATAACCCAACATTTGTGACAAAGCTGGTGTGTTCTTGGTCTGGGATGTGCATCGGAATTTGGTTGTATCCAGAGTATGCATCCATAAATGACAATAACTCATGCCCTGCAGTTGAATCGACCAGTTGATCAATTCGTGGTAGCGGGAAGCTATCCTTCGAGCATGCTTTGTTTAAATCATAATAGTCAATGCAGGTTCTCCATTTCCCGTTTGCTTTCTTTACCAACATAGGGTTGGACACCCATTCCGGGTAGAGGGCGTCGCGGACAAACCCATTGGCTTTGAGTTTATCCACCTCCTCTTTGAGAGCTGTAGACCTCTCCGGGTCCATGCCTCTCCTTTTTTGCTTCATAGGTACGTGTTTCAGGTCTATATTCAACATATGGCTCGCAATTGCAAAGGAAATCCCGCGCATATTAGAGTGTGTCCAGGCGAAGACATCAAGATTCGCTCGGAGGAAATCAGATAAATTCTCTGCTATTAGGGGATCGAGCTGTGACCCAATTTTAAGAACTCGTGTCGGGTCGCTGTGGCTAACTGGAATATCAATTGTTAGTTCGGCCGGTGCTGCGTCTGGTTCCCTGGGTTCCCCTTTGTCATCTCTTGGATCTATGTCTCCAACGATCCGAGAATGTCGCCCGAGCCAGGGCTCGGGCGCTAATTGTCAATCATCAGAATTCGGGATGCGGACGATGCTGTCCGCAGTCTTCCCCTTTTCTCTGCGCTGGGCCTCTCTCAGCTCAGCCACGTAACATGCACGTCCGGTTGCTTGGTCGCCATGCACTACGCCAACTCCTTTGTCCGTCGGGAATTTCAGTGTGAGACACCACGGGGCCAAGGCTGTCCTGAAATCTGCGAGGGCTGGTCATCCCAAAAACACGTTGTATGGTGAATCAACATCCAGCACTATGAATGGTAGGATTCGCACTCTCCTGCGTTCACCTTGTCCCAGTTCAACTGGTAACTCCACATATCCTACTGCGTCTGTGGCTGCGCCGTTAAAGCCATGGATTCGGGCTTTGGATGGCTTCAAATCCTTAGTCTCCAGCTTCATTTGGTCATACGCTTTCTTGAAGATGATGTTAACGGAACTTCGGCAATCAATTAGGATTCTCCTTACGAATGCCGGTCCGATGGTTGCGGATATGACCAATGGATCGATGGTGGGAGCTTCCACCTTATCCGCGTCTCTATTCCTGAATACAATATCGTCGTGCATTGTGCGCTGCTGCTTTGCGGGAGTTCCATCCTCCACATTTGAACATCACTCATGCTCTGTATGTCTCAAGAAATTAGCATATCGCTCCATTTCCTGCCAATTTTTATCCGTAGGATGAGGTCCACCAGCAATTGTGTTAATAATCAATCTTTCCACAGTTCGAGTAGGTTGCTCTGGTTGGTGTAGAGCTGGGCCACGTCCGGGGTCTGAAGTCTCTTGTCTTCCTTCTGGCGTATCTTTGACGAATTCCTGCAGCTTCTTCTGCCTAATAAATTTCTCAATAGCGTCATGGAGATGCCTGCATTCGTCGGTGTTGTGCCCATAAGACTCGTGAAAGCGACAATACTTTCCAGTCCGCTTTTGCTCCTCTGTTGATTCCTTAGGGCGTGGTTTTCTGTATTGAGAAGTGTTGCAGGTCAATAAGTAGATGTTTTCAAGAGACGCATTCAGTGGAGTGTATTCGTTGTAGGTTGGGATCCTTGACTTCCATCTCCCCGTTTCCTTCTTCTTTCCAGGATTTCCACTTCCAGTTCCCTTAGACTGCCTGGGCTTATTTTGGACGCTGGCCTGAGTCTTTCTAGGGTTATCGTCGGTTGCTTTCATGGCGATGCTGCCCTTTACAGACTCCTGAACGGACTCTGGTGCCTTGTCTTTCCTTATCCACCGAGCTTCTTCCCTCCTTATGAACTGGTGGGCTTTCGAATAGAAACGTTCCAACGTAGCTGGTGGCTTTCCCGCCAACCAATCCCCAAATTCTGAGTCTGGATCCACTCCGCGCATTACTTCCATCAAAATCGCGTGGTCGTTTGGATTGCTCACTTCAGTAGCGGCAACATGAAATCTCTGCAAGTATGCTTTCAGTGATTCTCCAGGAGCTTGGGTCACGCTTGATAAGGACATCACATCCTTGGGTCGAGTGGCGTGTATCCTGAATTGTTCTATGAATTTCCTTGCTAATTCGTCGAAGTTTGAGATTGACCGTGGAGGAAGTCGAGTGAACCACATGGTGGCAATTCCGGACAGAGTTATTGGAAAGCACCTGCACTTAGTTGCGTCGTTGGCCCTTGCTGAATCCATCATCCATCCATACCTCATTACATGTTGTCTAGGGTCAGTTTTTCCTTCATAGGCGAGTATGGTGGGCATGTTAAACTTCCTTGGGTATTCAGCCTGTAGAATGGTATCCGTGAAGGGAGTATGACTCTTAGACGTTCTCCAATCTTCATTAGTCAGACCTTGATTCTCTCTCATCAACTGCCTGACCATAGCCGTCAAATCCGGGGTTTGTATGGTAGGAGGATAGTTGGGTTCCGCTCCACGGGCTTGATTTCTAGTAGAGCGATCAGTGGCACCTGCTTGGTCATCTTCATCCTTGCGGCGTCTACGCCTGGGAGGTTCATCAGCTGAAGTTGAGCTATCATCTTCGGAGTAGGGGACAGGGCTACCTCCAGCATTCTGATGCTGCCGTTGAGCAAGTTGGGCCATGAGGTCAGCATTAACTTGCATTTGCTCAGCGAGTTGCCTTCTGCTTTCCGTAAGCTCTTTTATCAAGTCATTCAATTCTGCTCGTGAAACAGCTTCCGCTTGGTTTTGGCTGGAGGGCCCCGTGCCTCGAATTGCTTATTGATCGTTAGGTCCAAGTTGTTGAACACTAGCGGTTTCGCGGGCATCTACATTTTGGGAGGTCGATCTTGTTCGCGGTCTTCCCATGGTAGAGTCGTTGGTTGTAACTCTGAGTATAATCAACAGATGCCTTATGAATAATTACGGATCTTCTTCGGGGGATTTATACAATCCAGTAACTACAAAGTAGATCCTCACAACCTGAGAATTCGGTTCTCAGTGAAAAGCACCAAAATGTTAGTGCCAAAATTGGTCACTAACACCCTTAGAGAGTTTGTGTAGAGAAATTAATGAAGAAGACAAATTAAAATAGAGAATATAATATAAATTAAAATGCGAGAGACGAGAACACAGAATTTATAGTGGTTCGGCGTTGTAGCCTACGTCCACTTTGAAGTTGATCCTTTATTTCTTCACTTTAAACTTGATTACAGATACAATCCGCTTTTAAGTATTCGAATACAATTGTGAAATAAAAGTAGAAGTCTCGAATGAGGTTTGGATGAGGCAGAGTCTCCCCTGTGTTCTCTGAAATCTCCTCCTGTTTTCTGTGCCCCTGCCTCCCTATTTATAGATGACAGTGGGTTGGACTTCCCTAGTGGGCCTGGTAGTCGAATAAATCGGTCCAAAGAGTGTAGGCACGGCGCGCCGACCAGGGAGGCCGAATGATGGAATGCCGAACAGAAACCTTCGTGCCGAACGAGTAGGCCGAGCAACAGTTGGAACAGTTGTATTGAGGAGGATGCCGAAACATATTGCTGGCCGAACGTTCGGGGATGCCGAGCGTTCTTACGCCGAACGTTCGTAGAAAGCCGAACAAACTTTGGTGGCAGAACGATATTATTTGGCCGAGCGGCATTCAATGCCTAACTATCTCTCGATGCCAGACGACCTCTAGATGCCGAACGATATCCTTATGCCGAACGGTCTTATGCTGAATGTTTACTTCGGCCGAACGATCCTTTGGCCGAACATGCTATGGATGCCGAGTGTCCTTTGACTGCTGAACACACTTTACACCGAGTACACCTTGGAGGCCGAACGTTAGTCTTGGCCGGACGGCATTCAATGCCGAGCGTTCTTCTGATGCCGAGCGATACTTGATGCCGAGCGCTCCTCTCTGATCGAGCGTCCTTGCTATGCCGAGTACTAGGTTGCCTGGTCAATTCCTTGGGAAACAACGTAGTTCAATGGTACGCCCGAGGAACCTGAAATTCAAACAAGCCGGATCAACGACGTAGCCCAATGGTACGCTCGATGAACCAAACTCCATAAAATGGTTAGAATATAACCATGGGTCGCTAGCCCATACAAAAAAGATGAAGCTCCATAGAATGGGGTATAGTCCCCACACGGACAAAGAGACATCGCATGTCGCTAATCTAAACCATAAAATGATCATCATAGATCAATAAGTAAATTATACCAAGCTAGTAAATAAATGAGTTTAGCTTCTGGTCCTTTAACCACTAGCTTAACTTATATATTTACGAACAAATTGTAGATTTTCACTCAAAAGTTATCACAAAATTTCAATCGAACAAGCCCAAGAATTAACCGACGAAGTAAACACAAGTGTTTTATACCACTTGTTTTGCTAAGTGGTTTAATTGGATTTCTCATACGAATGAAGTAAAGGTTTGTACATACTAGATTGGAAAACAATTTTATAAACGAGCTTTGTAGTAAAAGTAATGTTGAAATCATTTTTGTGAAAGAGTTTGAGTGTTTACTACTAGTATAAAAACCTTTTTATTTTAAAGTGACAATCACAGAAAGGATTCGAAAAACAGTCTGTCGCCAAAAATCCACATTTGACGACGTGAATTAAAACCATGAAAATTGATATCAAATCTATCAAATGGATATTCCCAAAAATCCAAAAAAGAAGTCATCAAAGTCGATAATAAATGACAATGACTAACCGGATCAATAAAAATCGATAAGAAACGGAAATTCACATAAAGATAAGTAATTTGGCAAAAATTCTATAGGACCAGACATCTGGTTGTGTAACATTCTAGGCTTTCGACTTTCGAAAATCGACATTAATACGTCCGCTGTATCAACTGCCGAGAAATCGAATGCCGGAAAACCGAGCCGTTAGGGTTAAAGAAGAAGAGGTAGAAGAAGAAAGAAAGAAGATGCAACAAAAACAATATCAGAATCTCATAATCGCAGCGGAACAACATATAATAGATAAATGAGTAATCTTTAAATCAAAAGAACTGTACATTTTATTACATTACATCACATTGCATTACATTATCAGAGTTTACAACAACAAACGGCGGAAAAGAAATGCTATATACTAGTTGATACGCCATGCCATCCAGCTTGATCCTGATCTTCACCGCATCTCCTGAATTCCGGAATGACCTGATAACCAGACTCTAGACTGCCCGTGTGGAAATTGGTGGGCACCCATAGTTTAGAGAACAATAAACTCCAGGTCAGTCATGGGACTGGTGTGAGAACTTGAAACAGTTTATCTTTACCAGCAAACAAATAAATATTTTTAAAATAGATCCGCAATGCTTTTAGAAAATGAAACTACCATAAGGCCTCCCGCACACACACACGATGCAAACGCAGAATTGGAGGAGATTTCTCCTTATGATAGTCAAACATGCTTGATACGCAGAAAAATTTCTTTAATATTAAGTGCAAAGTGTAGGAACACATTTCGAAAATATGATATAAATCTTAGCCAACATACGACCATTATCGTATGCCTACTATAGCTACCATCTAAACAATGGGGCGCCACCATAAATAAATGGCAAGTTATACAACTAAAACTGTAAAGGGCTCGTATTGTTTCTTTGGATTTTCCAGCAAATGGTCAGGCCAAGGAACTTCCCATTGCCACATGGGTACGCCTCTGGAGAGACGCCCCGAGAACCTAACCGAATCTCTGCCAACACAAGGTCGGGTTACCTCTACAAAAGTAGGTAACTACTGACACGAGTATGCCATCCCCCGGTTGTAAACAACCTTTATCCGAGGATCCTCAACCAACAACAATCACAAAGTCATATATATTTGCGACATCCACATAAGTTAAGTATCTAAGCTCCATACCATGATACCACTTCTATCCAGAAGGAAATGCACATACCCTAAGGGGCGCTATTCCCTATAACCTTGCTGCATCTTTCCTGTTTTGACCATTACCAGGGTGTGAGGTCCGACGAAGTCTCGTCCACATAGCTACGCTTTTCACAAAAGCTATGCTTTAATCAATAAATGATCAGCAGCACTACGTATGCCACATTATCAAATTGGGAATGAATCACTAATAACCATCAACTACATAACCTCTGAGCTCGTACGTCTCAGAGAAGGATGTTAAGCTAAGAGAATAAATTCTCCGCCACCAAAAGAAATGTATTTGATAGAAACCAGCTTTACACCTCAAATTGTAACGTCAGACACACATCCATACAAGTCCGTTCCGGGATCGAACGGAACCGAAGGCACTTCCAAAGAAGCCCTTGCAATCCGGATATTCACTAATCACGACCGGATTTCCCATCACAAAGGATCATAAAATCTGTATATCGACGATCAGCCGATGCAGAGACATTCGATGGTAATCCTTCCATTTCCGAAAATATCCAGTCTTCAACACTGGTCTTCAAATGCTATCCATTACGACGTATCACTATTCGGAATGGGATTTATGACCAAAGGTCCTCTCCCGGCTAAACCGAATAAAGAGCGCTTATTTTTAAAATAAGTGTAGCATTCAAATTCAAGCAAATCACAACAAATACCCATTTAAAGGTAAATATTGATAGCCGGTTATTTAACTATCAATAGATATGCACAACATCACCAGATTCCAAATAATTTCTCCAAATTATTTATTTTCCAAAAATATCTTTACAAGATATATTTTTCCACAATTCAACCATTTGAAAATAAATTTCAAATCACTTTTCCCCGTTACAACTTTTGAAAACAAATTTAAATCATTTTCCTTATGCGGAAACATTACCAAAAATTTATTCATTCTCACTGGAAATCTGTCGAGTTCAAATACTTTAAAATAATTTATAACACTTATCCAAAATATAAGGGAAAACACTTTAAAATAAAACTATTTTTCTTTAAACACTTTACTTAAATATTAGTTACAAAAACGTTATACTAATATTATATACAACTTAGGTCCAAACTAACTTTTCAAAATAAAATTTGTAGACAGAGTATAACTATTTAAATAACTATTTACTGACTCAAATATTAATTAAATTTTAGAAATAACCATTTCTTTAATGAATTCAATAAATCTTTACTCAAAGGATTTCAAAATAACTTAAGAAAATGTTTTCTCCAAAATATTCTTTTAAAAATACTTTAGAACTTTTTAATTTATACTTTAAAAGCTACTTTGGAAATATGCTGGGCTTTTCAGGGAGAATACACCTTCATTTCGAAATGGTCCACTTAAACCAATTAAATAAATCCTTACCGATTTATTTTAAACTTACATTCCAAATCCGTAAATTTATTTTCATACTTCAAAAATAAATCAATGTTTATTTTTTTATTGTTTTAAAAACAAATTTCCCTTTCCGTTATAAATTCCATGGTGAATTTAAATTTCCAAATATCCACTGATATACGATTTTCAAATCGATTTTAAATATTCACTTTCAATTTATCT
This sequence comes from Allium cepa, assembly GCA_030765085.1. NCBI lineage: Eukaryota > Viridiplantae > Streptophyta > Magnoliopsida > Asparagales > Amaryllidaceae > Allium > Allium cepa. The sequence continues at coordinate 862,102,030 of CM060943.1, read as the reverse complement.
TTAAAAGATAAAATCTCAAAACATTTCACTTCATATTGGAAAACATTTCCATACTTATTTAATAATAAGTAATTCAAAAATCTATTTATTTTCAACATTTGGAAGATATTCAATATACTTAAATCACAATTAAGTATATATTTTATTCTTTAGGGAAAACATTCTCTTAAATACATTTATTTGAGTCAAAACGAATGTTGCGTAAAACATCGTTACGACAAGCCAAAATCACTAGTGTAGGGATTCAGAATTAAGATAGATATATAAATCCCAATACTATATAAAACATTTTCTTTCGAAAATCATTTACTATAATAAAAGTGTTATAGTCCACCATTTCCTTTTGTTTCTCGAAAACGTCTATTTTAACAATGAATATTGAAATCAATGGTTTCGATACTTAATACATTTTAAAACATCTTTAAATCGTTTTAATTCTATTTAAAATATCACTTCCCCAAAAGATTTCTTCAATATATTATTCACCGTCCAAAATCGTGAATATACTTCGTTAACCCAATTCAACATTTCTACACATTTTATTTAAAGGATTATCCACTGTCCAAAATCGTGGATATATCTCCTTTAATAAGCTATAATAATTAAATTATCAAAATAAGTCGATTTCGGATTTATAAAACAATATTTATAAATACCATATATATTTTATAACAACTTCAACTTATAAAATCACTTTATTAACAAATTCTATCCATATCCCATTTACACCCAAAATCCAAATTATAAGCAAATTACTTATAATTCTCTATTTACAAATTCATTCATTTTATAACTTCACAAATCGTAGATTCTAGTCTTTTATAAAATCCATTTATAACATCATTTTAAAACGTCTTTAAAACTCCTTTATAATTTCATCACTTTGATTTATAAAAATCAAATTTTATAAATCTTATATATAAAGCTTTTATAATAATTCAAAAATCTCTATTTAAAACTATTTTATAAAATCATTAACTCCATATTTCAAAAATCACATTTCAACTATATTTCTAAAGAATCATAATTTTTATAGCATTAAAATTATGTTTATTTATTTAAAATGAATTAATTCCAAAATTCAATAAAATGTACAATTTCAAAAATCACTTTAAAATCTCTTTAAATTTGAAAATCATCACTTTAACACTTTTAATTTTCCAAATTAGGCCCAATGCTGCAACAACACTAAATATAGCAATCATGGCATCCAAAACATCATATATCATATTATAACAGAATATATCACAATATCTGTAAATAAATCAATACGGGTGAGGAACCAGTTGGATCCCTCCAACCGGTTTCCCTGCATCCACAGATGTTAGCACAATACCAATCCCGTTTTAACACAGAATATCGCGGTACATGGGTTTATATTAAATATTATCCGCTATTATGTGGCGCAATAGGGTCTCATCCGCTATATAATGCGGGAAATCAACTCCAAGTACATATATAATACCAATTCCACTTCAAGATGGAATATCGCGCTATATGTGTTTAATATAATAACCTCCGCTTAATATGCGGCGTATAGGGTCTATTTCAATACAACAGATAGCAATTTATCATCCAAGCATACAATGAACACAATCAAGCAATTTTAAATCAAACTTTTTAAAATTTAAATCGAAACACAATTCGATTGAGTGAGAAGTTCTCACATTGCTTCCAATACAGTTGTAGTGTTCTATTTTGAATAGAATTAAAGGTGCATTTAAATTTTACTCAAAATCCAAACTATCTCCAAACGACTCCAAACCAGCTCCATCGCATAGTGCTCGACAATACGAATCCAACGCAAGTCATTTCGTCAGTTTTTGACCTCGTATCAAAAAGTTATCGCATTTAGAAGTTTATACAAATTATAATACAAATCAATTTACATTTTAATTTTTTTTTTAAAATCCACTCATCTCTGGCCGTTGATTTCCTTCAACAAAATCAGAGGCGTGGACTTCATCTTCTCCAACATCAGGCAATTCACGCAAGTTAAAACCCATGGCACTCGATCAAAACTTCTACGCCGCGACCACCGTCTTCCATAAGAACACGATCAAAGGCCACCACGCCAAAACCCTTCCTCGCCTCTACCATCTCCAAGAACGACGCAAGGCTCGGTCGTCCCTGCTTCTCGAACAACGCGCTCGAACGTTGGCTTTTCGAACGAAGACTGCCATCGATCCGTAGCGGATTTTCCGATCACAGCCGTTGGATATATAGTTCTCTCAATGCTCTACGATCTTCCTTTAGAAAGTTTTTCGTATAATTTGATGGATTGGAAAAAAAATAAGGGGAAAAGAATCGAGTGGTGTCGTCCATTGAAATGAATGGTGGCGGATGGGGTTTAGAACTAGGGTTTGAGCCAAAATGAGGATAATGGGGTCCTTAGAAATTTTCCGAAACACTAATCACCCGAAAGAAATTTGAATTCCAATCGAAGTGTACCGCCTGGCGTTTATAATGTTTTACCCCCATTTCGAACGCAATGGAATATATATCGGGAGCCAATTCGATCATATTTGAAAGATAAGTTTCTGAATCGAATTATTTAAATTTAAAATTCACTCAAACCGATTTCTACGCGTTTTAGCTTGCCACGGTCAAACCGTAAGTCCGATTGACATGAAATTTGAAACCATACAATAATTTAACATTACGAATCCAATGAAACTAATTTCGTCTAAATCCGAGACTGTTTGAAAAATGGCTATTTTTACTCGTCAATTAAATATTAAAATATTCAATTCCTGCAAATTAACTTTAAATTCAATTTTAAAAGTTATATAACATCATTCTAACTCCAATATGATTTAATACAACTTTACAAATCAATTTTAATCACATTAAACCCAATTTCCAATTATTTCTTTAATTTCAAATATTAAATTATCGATTTAATTATCCAATTAAATCTAGATATTCGAACTAAAATTTATTCGACTTAAAAATTTTACTTGTTAATATTTAAAATCAATTAAATATACGAATTTCAGATGAAAGAAATTCTGGGTCGTTACAAACTTCCCCCCTTAAAAGAATTTCGTCCTCGGAATTGCCAAGTAAGAATAAGTTACAAAATCTAATAATTTTTCAAACATCCATTCAAATTAGATTTCAAATTCACTTAAGTGTTTAACTTTTCACTCCAAAATCAAAGTTATAGTTTTCAAAATTTTCCAATTTTCTAAAAAATGTTCTAATGCCTTAAATTTTCAGAAAATTTCGCCATAACCTCCTTTGCGCGGCTCGATCCGGAAAAAAATGGCAATATATATCACAATTATACATTTCATCAAAATAATGAGACATCCCATAGGAAAAAAGTGTAAAAGTACGATATGTAATCTGAGATATGTACCTTATATATTATTAGCGAGCATATACGGCTTATATAGCGTGAAAACGAGCTCCAAAAGCGAAGCAAGCGCAATCCGCACCTACTAAACACTCAACAATAATGAGAAACATGCATATATGAAAGTAATATCAATGTACAACATATAGTAGTACAACAACTACATATTCCAATATAGCAAATGCAACAAAAGGCAACAAATCCAACCATTAAACAACTATCATCCAACAACAATTCCAATCATCAAATTAGTAGACATTCACTTCTCATTCATATTCAATGAATTGTTTTTTCATTTAATCACATTTGATTCATTAACATTGGACTTTACTAATATTCATTTTCAATTAGTTTATATTCACTAGTTTACATTCAAGTTAGTTCACTTCCACATTCAAATCAAATTTCATAGCTTTCAATTTTATCAATTCAACTTCATTAACACTTAATGAATTATATACAACCAACTAACAACCATATAACAACCAAATCATAAACAACATAACCAAGTTTATTAAATTTACATTCAACAATTCATATTCATTTTGCCTAACTTCAATTTGGTTTAACTTAACTTAAGTTCCCACTTATAAATCCTATTCAGATTCTAATTCTCAAGTAAATTCTATTTATCTTTTACCGAAGTCAAATTTCGTCATTAATTCAAATTCATTTTTTATTTACAACTCATATTTATAAATATATTCATATAGTTTCACTTCTTATATATAAGATTATTTCACAATTGTAAATCACATTAATTATAATTCCATACTTAACAATTCATTTGCTTATACAATTATTCTTTTAATTAAATTATATATATTCTTACATTTTCAACAACCAAACAATCAATTTATATACACTTTAATAATTTCTGAAAAGTTATTTACTTTATATGTAAAATATAATTGAGGTAAAATTATTTCATTTACCCTATTTTAAAACGATATCGTGTCAAATTTATTCTGTACAAGTGTTTAGAGATTCCTAACAATAAGTTAATTACTCGTATTGACCAGAATCCATATACCACTCAACCAACCAATCAACGCAATATAAAACAATTTTTATATTCACTAACAAATACGCACTCATATATATTATTACACTCACACTCATTCTAGAGTACTACTGACTCTATCTCTAATGAGTAACACCCAACAGAGCTATGGTTGTCGCTTAACCAATTGCTCTGATACCAGATGTAACATTCTAGGCTTTCGACTTTCGAAAATCGACATTAATACGTCCACTGTATCAACTGCCGAGAAAACGAATGCTGCAAAACCGAACCGTTAGGGTTAAAGAAGAAGAGATAGAAGAAGAAAGAAAGAAGAAGCAACAGAAACAATATCAGAATCTCACAATCGCAGCGGAACAACATATAATAGATAAATGAATAATCTTTAAATCAAAAGAACTGTACATTTTATTACATTACATCACATTACATTACATTATCGGAGTTTACAATAACAAATACTGGAAAAGAAATACTATATACTAGTTGATACGCCATGCCATCCAGCTTGATCCTGATCTCCACAGCATCTCCTAAATTCCAGAATGACCTGATAACCTGACTCTAGACTGCCCATGTGGAAATTGGTGGGCACCCAGAGTTTAGGAAGGGAACAATAAACTCCAGGTAAGTCATGGGACTAGTGTGAGAACTTAAAACAGTTTATCTTTACAAGCGAACAAAGAAATATTTTTAAAATAGATCCGCAATGCTTTTAGAAAATGAAACTACCGTAAGGCCTCCCGCGCACACACATGATGCAAACGCAGAATCGGAGGAGATTTCTCCTTATGATAGTCAAACATGCTTGATACGCAGAAAAATTTCTTTGATATTATTACTATAAGTGCAAAGTGTAGGAATTTTTTTTTCGAAAATATGATATAAATCTTAGCCAACATACAACCATTATCCTATGCCTACTATAGCTACCATCTAAGCAGTGGGGCGCCATCATAAGTAAATGGCATGTTATACAACTAAAACTGTACATGGCTCGTATTGTTTCTTTGGATTTTCTAACAAATGGTCTGGCCAAGGAACTTCCCATTGCCACATGGGTACGCCTCTGGAGAGATGCCCCGAGAACCTAACGGGATCTCTGCCAACACAAGGCCGGATTACCTCTACAAAAATAGGTAACTACTGACACGAGTATGCCATCCCCCGGTTGTAAACAACCTTTGTCCAAGGATCCTCAACCAACAACAATCACAAAGTCATATAAATTTGCGACATCCACATAGGTTAAGTACCTGGGCTCGATACCGTGATACCACTTCTATCCAGAAGGAAATGCACATACCCTAAAGGCGCTACTCCCTATAACCTGGCTGCATCTTTCCTGTTGTGACCATTACCGAGGTGTGAGGTCCGATGAAGTCTCGTCCACAAAGCTACGCTTTTCAAAAAAGTTATGCTTTGATCAACAAATGATCAGCAACAATTCGTATGCCACATTACCAAATTAGGAATGTATCACTAGTAACCATCAACTACATAACCTCTGAGCTCGTACATCTCAGAGAAGGGTGTTAAGCTAAGAGAATAAATTCTCTGCCACCAACAAAAATGTATTTGATAGAAACCAGCTTTACATCTCAAATTGTAACGTCAGACACACATCCATACAAGTCCGTTCCGGGATCGAACGGAACCGAAGGCACTTCTAGAGAAGCCATTGCAATCCGAATATTCACTAATCACGACCGGACTTCCCATCACAAAGGGTGATAAAATCTCTATATTAGAGATCAGTCGATGCGAAGACATTCGACAGTAATCCTTCCATTTTCGAAAATATTCGGTCTTCAACACCGGTCTTCAAATGCTATCCATTACGATGTATCACTATTCGGAATGGGATTAATGACCCAAATGTCCTCTCCCGGCTAAACCGAATAACGAGCACTGATTTTTAAAATAAGTGTAGCATTAAAATTCAAGCAAATCACAATAAATACCCATTTAAATGTAAATATTGATAGTCGGTTATTTAACTATCAATAGATATGCACAACATCATCAGATTCCAAATAATTTCCCCAAATATTTATTTTCCAAAAATATCTTTACAAGATATATTTTTCCACACTTCAACCATTTGAAAACAAATTTCAAATTACTTTTCACCTTTACACCTTTTGAAAACAAATTTCAAATCATATTCCTTACGCGGAAACATTTCCAAATATTTATTCATTCTCATTGGAAATCTGCCGAGTTCAAATACTTTAAAATAATTTATAACACTTATCCAAAATATAACGAGAAAATACTATGAAATAAAACTATTTTTCTTTAAACATTTTACTTAAAATATTAGTTATAAAAACGTTATACTAATATTACATACAACTTAGGTCCAAACTAACTTCTCAAAATAAAATTTGTATATAAAGTATTAACTTTTTAAATAACTATTTTCCGACTCAAATATTAATTAAATCTTAGAAATAACCATTTCTTTAATGAATTCAATAAATCTTTACTCAATGGATTTCAAAATAACTTAAGAAAATGTTTTCTCCAAAATATTCTTTTAAAACTACTTTAGAACTTTTTAATTTATACTTTAAGAGCTACTTTGGAAATATACTCGGCTTTCCAGGGAGAATACACCTTCATTTCGAAATGGTCCACTTAAACCAATTAAATAAATCCTTACCGATTTATTTTAAACTTACGTCCCAAATCCGTAAATTTATTTTCATACTTCAAAAATAAATCAATGTTTATTTTTTTATTTTTTTTAGAAAATTCCCTTTTCTTTATAAATTCCATTATGAATTAAAATTTCCAAATATCCACTGATATACGATTTTCAAATCGATTTCAAATATTCATTTTCAATTTATCTTTAAAAGATAAAATCTCAAAACATTTCACTTCATATTGGAAAACATTTCCATAATTATTTAGTAATAAGTAATTTACAAATCTATTTATTTTCAACATTTGGAAGATATTCAATATATTTAAATCACAGTTAAGTTTATATTTTATTCTTTGAGGAAAACATTCTCTTAAACACATTTATTCGAGTCAAAATGAATGTTGCGTAAAACATCATTACGACAACCCAAAATCACTAGTATAGGGATTCGAAATTAAGATAGATATATAAATCCCAAAACTATATAAAACATTTCTTTCGAAAATCATTCACTATAACAACAGTGTTATAGTCCACCGTTTCCTTTTGTTTCTCGAAAACGTCTATTTCAAACAATGAATGTTGAAATCTATGGTTTCGATACTTAATACATTTTAAAACATCTTCAAATCGTTTTAATTCTATTTAAAACATCACTTCCCAAAAACATTTCTTTAATATATTATTCACTGTCCAAAATCGTGAACATACTTCGTTAACCAAATTCAACATTTCTACACATTTTATTTAAAGGATTATCCACTGTGCAAAATCGTGGATATATCTCCTTTAATAAGCTATAATAATTAACTTATCAAATAAGTCGATTTAGGATTTATAAAACAATTATTTATAAATTCCATTTATATTTTATAACAACTTCAACTTATAAAATCACTTTATTAACAAATTCTATCCATATCCCATTTACACCCAAAATCCAAATTATAAGAAAATTACTTATAATTCTCTATTTACAAATTCATTCATTTTATAACTTCACAAATCATAGATTCTATTCTTTTATAAAATCCATTTATAACATCATTTTAAAACGTCTTTAAAACTCCTTTATAATTTCATCACTTTGATTTATAAAAATCAAAATTTGTAAATCTTATATATACAGCTTTTATAATAAATTCAAAAATCTCTATTTAAAACTATTTTATAAAATCATTAACTCCATATTTCATAAATCACATTTCAACTATATTTCTCAAAAATCATAATTTTTATGACATTAAAATTATAACGTTTATTTATTTAAAATGAATTAATTCCAAAATTCAATAAAATGTACACTTTCAAAAATCAGTTTAAAATCTTTTTAAATTTGAAAATCATCACTTTAACACTTTTAATTTTCCAAATTAGGCCCAATGCTGCAACAACTCTAAATATAGCAATCATGGCATCCAAAACATCATATATCATATTATAACAGAATATATCACAATATCTGTAAATAAATCAATACGGGTGAGGAATCCAGTTGGATCCCTCCATCCTGTTTCCCAGCATCCACAGATGTTAGCACAATACCAATCCCGTTTCAAGACGGAATTGCACGGTACATGCGTTTATATAAAATATTATCCGCTATTATGCGGCGCAATAGGATCTCATCTGCTATATAATGCGGGAAATCAACTCCAAGTACATATATAATATCAATTCCACTTCAAGGTGGAATATCATGGTATATGTGTTTAATATAATAATCTCCGCTTAATATGCGGCGTATAGGGTCTATTTCAATACAACAAATAGCAATTTATCATCCAAGCATACAATCAACACAATCAAGCAATTTTAAATCTAACTATTTAAAATTTAAATCGAAACACAATTCGATTGAGTGAGAAGTTCTCACCTTGCTTCCAATACAGTTGCAGCGTTCTATTTCGAATAAAATTAAACGCGCGCTTAAATTTTACTCAAAATTCAAACTGTCTCCTAACAACTCCAAACTAGCTCCATCGCGTAGTGCTCGACAATACGAATCTAACACAAGTTGTTTCGTCAGTTTTCGACCTCGTATCAAAAAGTTAATTCATTTAGTAGTTTATACAAATTATAATACAAATCAATATACATTTTTGTTTTTATTTTTAAACCCATCCATCTCTGGCCGTTGATTTCCTTCAACAAAATCAGAGCCGTGGACTTCATCTTCTCCAACATCAGGTAATTCACGCACGTTAAAACCCATGGCACTCGATCAAAACTTCAACGCCGCGGCCACCATCTTCCATAAGAACACGATCAAAGACCACCATGCCAAAACCCTTCCTCACCTCTACCATCTCCAAGAATGACGCAAGGTTCGATCGTCCCTTCTTCTCGAACAACGTGCTCGAACATTGGCTATTCGAACGATGACTGCCGTCGATCCGTAGCGTATTTTCCGATCACATACATTGGATATATAGTTCTCTCGATGCTCTACGATCTTCCTTTAGAAAGTTTTTCATATAATTTGATGGATTGGAAGAAAATAGGGGGAAAAGAATCTAGTGATGCCCGCCATTGAAATGAATAGTGGCGGCTGGGGTTTAGAACTAGGTTTTGAGCAAAAATGAGGATAACGGGGTACTTTTATAGAAATTTTTCGAAACACTATTCACCCGAGAAATTTTCGAACTCCAATCGAAGCGTGCCGCTTGGCGTTTATAATGTTTTACCCTATTCCGCACGCAATGGAATATATATCAGGAGCCAATTCGATCGCATTTGAAAGATAAGTTTTCGAATCGAATTATTTAAATTTAAAATTTACTCAAATCGATTTCTACGCGTTTTAGCTTGCCCCGGTCAAACCGTAAGTCCGATTGACATGAAATTTGAAACCATTCAAAAATTTAACATTACGGATCCAATGAAACTAGTTTCGTCGAAATCCGACACTGTTTGAAAAATGGCTATTTTTACTCGTCAATTAAATAATAAAATATTCAATTTCTACAAATTAACTTTAAATTCAATTTTAAAAGTTCTATAACATCATTCTAACTCCAATATGATTTAATACAACTTTATAAATCAATTTTAATCACATTAAACCCAATTTCCAATTATTTCTATAATTTCAAATATTAAATTATCGATTTAATTATCCAATTAAATCTAGATATTCCAAATAAAATTTATTCGACTTACAAATTTTACTTGTTAATATTTAAAATCAATTAAATATACGAATTTCAAATGTTAGAAATTTTGGGTCATTACAGGTTGATTTGGATAGATGTCTGACCCTAGGCTTTACCTTTTTTTCCGGTGTTTCATTATTTTTTTCTTTAGAGACATCAACCAGACGTTTGGAAATTTCAACCAGACGTTTGGTTGCCTGGGCCTGGATAGAATTTGCCTAGGCGAATGATGGCCAAATCAATTCGTAAGCAATCGAACGAGCGATGGACGCTAGGGATTTATGCCATGCGACAACCCAGTCCTATAGGCTCTTTGATACACCCCAAATAACATGTCCAAACATCCATAGTAAGATTTTCTTAAATTTTGACTTCAAAACCAAAATTGGAAAATTCACTAAACTAATTATAATCAAAAGCAATTGAGCATGAAATAGATGTTAGGTATTCATACTTGACAACAATGAACGCTATAGACATAGATGTAAGTTTAAGAACTCCCCTTTAAATTCAAAAACAAGGAATGAGAAGCTCTAAAACACGCTTAGACCAATTCCTCTTCACTACACCTCTAGAATCTTTAATATATTATCAAATGCAAAGTTTTTACTTCGTTAGGTTATAGGAAAATTCAAGAATTGAAGAAGGATTGAGATGGAGAAGATGAAGAGGATGCTTACCTAAGCTTTTGTAACGACCCGAAAATTTCAACAATTTAATTTGTTAATTTAATAGGATTTTTTAAATTTAATTTTAGTAGAAATAATTAAGGGGGTAAATTAATACTAAAATGAAGGCTAAAATAAAATATATGAATGGTAATTAAAGCCTTTAATAATAATACGAATAAAATTTCAATGAATAAAATGGTAAGTATTGTACCTGTATATAAGGTGAATTGAATAAATCCTATTTATTAGAACCTTGTTTATTGATATGCGAATGTATAATAAATGAGTTATTACAAGAGACTGAAATTTAAATAGAATTCTAAATAATGAATAGTGGAAAGGATTTTACAGGTGTATAATTTAATGTGAGAAAGGAAAATATTTAATTGATTTTGTAATATAAAAAACGTTGAAACGAAAATTGGAATAAATGTATTTAATGAGAGTTCTTGAAATAATTGTTGTAGAGAATAAATTACGAATGTTATAAATTGTATAATGGTGACAACTATTGTTCGTTACCAATGCATTTAACTAATAGCGATTAAATGTAATTAATCATTGCCTTTTGTAAGTTAAGAAAATAACTGAAAATTTTGAAGGTAAAATCAATAGAAAGGTTAACTATATACATAAGATGGAAAGTCGAATAGAATTTTAATAAATAATAATAATGGAAAACATATACAACCAATGTAGGTAATTAGTAATTACAATGTTGTTGAAAGTAGTAAACGTTCTTTGTTGATAATTAATAACATAACGGAAAAGAGTAAATGTATTCATAAGAATATCAATTACAATTGGATAGAGATTTTAAGTAACAATGTTAATGCAACGGAAGTAATTCTAATTTAAGTCAATAATAATGAATAGTGATTAATTCAAAATTTGTAACGTATATTATGAATCACCTGCTTATTTGTTAATGGAATTAGAATTTGTAATAAGTGATAATAAAATAGATGAATGTTGCATTAATGGAAAATGAAATAACGTTCATTTAAAATGTGAGTAATTACAATGTCATTATTAACTATAAGCGTTACTTTAATAATTATGATTAATTGTGAAATTAATACTAAGGAAGTAATACATTATAAATTAATTATAACCCAAACTTAAGTGTAAGTAAGAGGTTGAAATTGAATCTAATCCTTTGGAAACTTATTAAAATAAATTGAATTTAATTTATAATAAAGGGGTTATTTTAAGAAATCGAAATAAATTCTATAATGAGGGAATTAAGTTGACTTTAAATTGAGATGGGAATTAAGAATTGTTTATTTAATTGGATTTAAATTTGGAAAATTTTTAGTCATTGCAATTAATTGAGATCAAATGTTGAATATTATGTTAAGTTAAGGGTTAGGTTAAATTTTGAGAATATTAAGGTAATAACTTTGAACCCAATGTTAATCTCATCCATTCGACCATGATTAATTGAATAAAAAGAATGAATGGTGAATTCAGTGTAATTACTCAAAATATAATTTATAATTGATGAATATAATGAAAATTGAATTTATGCTGAAACATATGATTGAATCAACGTTTAATTTGACATCTAACTTTGTTTAAAATCATTGTAAATGTTGAGTAGTATAAAGATGATAAAATTGTCGATTTTAGAATTTAAAATATAAAAATGGGATTTAATCAATCTATTTAATTTATCTAAAAATAGCTATTTTGGTCACGGACTCGGATCTTGACGAAACTAGTTTCATCGAATCCGTAACAGTGAATTATTGTAGGGTTTCAAGTTTCGTAGCAATCGGACTTATCATTTGATCGTACGAACGCGAAACGCCTTGAAATCGATTTAATTGAAATCAATTTGAAATCAATTTGAAAATATTGATTTCAGCATAACTTCTTCATAAAATGGAATTTGGACGTGAAACTTTTTCCATCGCGTTCAGAATATTCTAAAATACCTATTTCGATATATGGGTTTAACCAATTTCATTCCGGGTCAAAACGGGCTTTTTGGGACAATTATCGTTTAGCACGTTGTTTATCGGATCCATCTACTATATTTCTAACTTACCTATATAAACCCAGTTATAAACTCTAGCCTCAATCTAATTTCATTTGTCTGTACGTATATCTCAACACTCTCCTCCTCAATGGCAAACCACATAATTTCAGATCCAGTTACAATCCAAAATCAAAGTCGAAATTTCAAGTTCTCAGAAAATTCTGAGAAAATTATATGTTGATGATCTCGACTAGCATAATTCACTGGTGGTATTCGTTTTTCCATTCAATTCCCCGTTTACCGAGAAAAAATTGAAATAGTTCGCGACCGTTCGTTGGTGTTCAGCGATCGTCATCCGATCGACAAATCAACTTAGGGGTTGTGTAGAGAGTGCTGTGGGGAGTGCATCAGTGTCATGTGTTTGGGTTTTTAACGGCTGGATGGGGAGTAAAAATTGATTAGGATTGCAAAGTAGGGTGGCGGCTGCATCGTTTCAGGGTCGAGATGGCACCAGATCTTGGTCGCATGGGGTCAGGTGGTAGAGCACATCATGGTGATTCGAACGACGGTCATGCCGTGGGCCATAGTGGAATATGAAAGGGGCAGTCTGTAGTCAACGCGTGGTATTTGGTTCGGCTGGGAAGAATGAAGATCGGGTGCGTGTTCTGGAAATCGCGTGCGGCAAGGGGAAGATGACTTGGCTATTTCATGTTGGTTAGTTTTATTTTAAATTTTATTTTGTTTTCAAACGATTTGAATTGAATAACTTTCGCATATGAACTCTGTTTCACGCGAGATTTTTTTTGTTAGGATCGAAATTAAATTCCGGACTTGATGACGCTGGCTTGGACGGAATTGGAGACTGTCAAATTTTTGGGTTTAAATTGGATTTAAATTCAGTTTAAGTCCAAAAGGTGAGTGTTTTAACCCACTCACAACTTCTAAATTTTCCTATGTCTATTAATTTGACTTAAGATATGAGTAGGAATTTATTTATGACTGTTTGGCACATTTTATTCATCATCTCTGTTAAATCGCATTTATTTAATTTAACTGTTAATTAGTTTTTTTATTGCATATAAATTGACAGTTAAAATTTATTTATTTGCATATAAACTGATAGTTAAACAGCTAATAAATTTATTATTGAATAAAAAATGTTAGTTAATAACTGTTATTTATTACTTGTTATATTTTATATGCTATATATTGATGTTTGTTTAAATTGATGATGATTGAAATAAATTGGTTAATGATTGATATTGGGTGAATGGATGATGTGCTCTATCTTATATAAACTGCAAGTTATCATGTATTTTCATTTCATTCGGGATTGCCGTTTGAAATGATATACAACCGCATTTTTATTTTTAAATTGCGATTGAAATGATAAATATCTGTATCACTTGACCATAGGATAGAAAATTATATACAGGCACCGTGGTATATATATAAAATTATTTTTGAAATGATTTTTATGGTTTGGATATGATACGGTTTAATAAATAGTAAATTTGGATATGATATAAATATATTTTATATATACATATATAGTTAAATTGTTGAATTTAAGCTATGCATAAATCTGTTAAATAAAAGTGAATAAGTTAAAAATGGAATTTGATAATTTATATTATATGATTAAGTACAGGTTTAAGATCTTGTATATAGATATAGAGTTTTAAATGATTCAAATCAATTAAGATTGAAAGATAAATTGAAAATTTAATTGAAATTGAGCTTATTTTAAAAATTAACTCCATAAGTTGATGTTAACTTATTAAAAATTGGAAATTTTATGATATTTATAACTGGATTTAATGAATAATTCTAGTATAAATAAATGGAAAGAAATAATTAGTGTTAATAAATTTAGTTTATTTTAAATGGTTATGGATTTATCATGTAAACCTTTCAAACTAAATAATAGGAAAATGAATTGTTGGTTTGAAATCCCCAATCTTAGTTTTGAAATTCATTAAATACTCAAAGTTTGAAAATATTGAAATCGAAGTGTTTTATTCAACTGAAAGTGAATCTAAAAGTTATGGGTTTAGACTGAATTTAAAGTGGATAAAAAAAATGTGAAGGTGTGGAAATTATTTATTTTAAAGAAATTTTAAATTCAACTATTTTGTTTTATATACTGTTGAATACCCAAACCATTTAAGTTTTGAAAGTTATGGTTTTAAAACTATGGATTTCGAAGTATTATGTTGATAGTTAAAATTCAAATATTTGGTTTCGAGGCATTATAAATTTTAAAAGTGGCATGATTTTGGAAAAGAAATATATTTGAAATAAAATGATATCATATTTATTTGGGTTTTAAAAGGAAATGATATCGTATTTATGGGTTTTGAAATGGATAATTATATTCTGGTTTTGAAAGTATAATTATTTTTAAATGACCGCGGTGTTATAATAACGTTTGGTTGTTGAAGAGACCGGGATCAGAAGTTGTCATACTCTCTGCCAACTCCGAAAACCACTTTAATAACCGTGTACACGGTGGAGATTCCAGAATGAAGTAGGTTGGTGGCGGCGTTTCCTGTAAGATAAATGCGTGGACCCAACTCCAGTGAGTTGGCATAAGGTGGCTAAAACAGGAGCGATCGACGGGTTAATAAGGTAGCACCTTTGATCGGACACATCCCTTCGATATTATACTTTGACTTTGGATTGATTCGGTGGCCACTTTTGATTTTATTTGGGGGTGTGGCTCGAGGTGGGCGGTAGCTGCGCGCTACGCGTTACCACCAATCTGGAAGCGTAATTGGTATATCTACCCTGGGATTGCCTAGTTGTGCCATGTCACCTACCCTATCGCGCCTAGTACGAGTTTCTATTTGTGTCGTACCTATGGAGTGTCTTCTCGTAGTCTCCCGATCAGGAGATATGCAGGCACTGTATAGACTATTGGCATTATTTGTGTTAAAGGGAATATTGGGTCACTCCTTAACGCTATTTAGAAGTAAGTTTATTTTACAATTAGACACTGTTATAATAGCGCAATATACTACATAGTAAATAGTTTAACGGATCCTTAGGAGATATAAATCCCGAGCATCTATTGAGTTACTGCACTCATATTTATTTCTGTTAGTTTAACTCACATAAGATCTTTTAGTTCTGACTTGAGTGTTTTTGTCTTTTCAAATTCGGTCGGGTCAGTCCGAGCGTTTCAGGATCGAAGACTTTAGATCTGGAGGACGAAGACGGAGATTTCTACTATTATTATTAATTATATTCCACTACACTATTTAATTCCGCTGCATTGATTATGATTGGTATGTGAGCTCTGATATGTATTATATAAATGGTTTTGTAAACAGATTTATAAAATGTATATTTGATTATTATATTTTATCCTTTCGCTGTGAGATTCTGTTTAGTTTTTTTTTCTCTTCTCTGTTTTCCTTATTTATCCCATAACAATCCGCCCTTCCGATGGTTTGAATTGGCACGTGTGTCGATTTAAACCGTGCGAAAAGGCGGGACGTTACAACGTGGTATCAAAGCTTTGGTTTAGCGATAAATCTTAGCTTTGTGGGGTTTGACTCTTTACTAATAGGGCAGTAATACCCTATGGGAGTCACTGAGTGTATATATACGAGAGAGCGTATTTGTTAGTGTTATAAAAAGGTTTTATATTGTGTTAATTTGTTCCACTTTGTATTTACAAATTCTGGTTGGTGCATGGGACGCTGTGACATCAATAGGGATTTCTAAATACTTAATAGGAAAGACTGACATAATATTTGTTTTATATAGGTGAATGAAATAATTTTGCCTATTATATTTTCTATATATAAAATAAAATTTTCAAATGATATCTATATTTGGCTGCAATAGATTGGTTGATAGGTAATAAAAGTTATAATAAAAGTTGAAATGAGATTTAAAATAAATAAATAAAATTTGAAATTTAGAACTTAAGTCCCGTGGTTTTGGAAATTCTTTCAAATGATTTCGGAATATTATAATAATATTAAAAGAAGTATTTTCTGATATAAGTATTTCAATATAATTTGAAAGAAATATATAAAGGAAGATTTTGGAGAAAATAAGTTTTGCACTTTCCTCTCTGTCGCTGGAAAATAATTTCGGTGATGGCGGCCGCATCATCGACTTCCATTTTCGAGTTTCGAAGGGGGAAGGCCACTGTAGTAGTTCTGCTGCAGATTCATTTTTGAAAAATATACAAATTTTGAATTGTTTTAAATATAATTAGAGATATATAAGTTGTAAGAATATATTTATCTATTGTTTTAAAATAAATTGAAAATTTAACACGGTATTAAATTCTTAAATTTCCATCGATTAATTGTTTCAATTATTATAGTGAAATGAAAGGTTAGTAATTAATAAATTGAAACCTCTAATTTAGGTAAGAGATTTAATGCCGAGTTATAAAGGAAATAAAAGGAAATTGAAATGGTAACTTATAAGACAAAAGGTAAAAATATATTGAACAATGAATTAATTAAAAGAAATGAGAAACTTGTATAACTTTCAATTATACCCTTAAATAACATATATAACTTACCAAATATTAAAAGTTGAAATGTTAATAAGAGATTGTAATAGAATATTATACAAGTAGAAATTTGAAATAATGAAAGTATTCAATGAAATTGATGTTAAATGAGAATTAAATGTTATAACTTAAGTTATAATTGAAATTTTACCAAGTAAATATAATTAAAGGTAAGTATGACAAATAGATGATTATAAACTTAAGTAATTAAAGTGTAAATAGATGAGGTCATGCAATTATAAATGAATGTAATATAATAAAGAGAAATTGTAAACTTAAGAAAAAGGGTTGAAGTTATTTCTAAATAATATTTAAAGAAATAAATGGAAATAAAAAGATAAACCGTTATATGAAAGAAAAGAATCAAGCAATAAATATATGTATGGAATAAATAAGAATAGGCTAAATCTATTGCTGAAAGTGTTGTTTGTCGTAGTTTGTGGTTGATTGGGTAAGGAAACTTTAAATTTGTTGGGATGGATGAATAATTCATTGTGTTTAATCTAAGACTGTTGAGTAAATGATGCACTTGATGGTTTATTCTTCATTCCGTACAATTTAAAAGTTTTGAACCCGAACAACTGTTTGTTTGTTTGATTGTATGGTTGTTTTGTATTTGTTGTGTATGCAGTTTGTTGAAATTGTTGGTTGTTGTGTTCATTTGTTGTTAGTGATTTAAACCACTTAAATATTTCACTTTATATAAATTGTTAACCCTTTGGATTTTATAAGTGAAATGCAGGTTATGGAAGCAATTGCTACTGCTTTTGGTTCCATAAATTAAGCGTAATTTGCCCGACAAATAGGTACGTTTCGGATTTCGGTTTTAACGCTATTTTATATATTTTCCCGTGTTGGGATGTAATATTTTGGGTATTATATGTTATATAATTGTTATATTTTGATATTATATTTTCTTCCGAGCTTCTCCGTACAAAGGAGACTCTGCCAAAAATTTTCGTAAATTTTGGGCTTAGAATTTTTTCGAAAAGTGTTTTCCAGACGTTATTAACTTGAGTATAATGGATTTAATGGTCATATTTGTATATTTTATTTAAAATAATTGATTTTGTAGATTTAGCTATTTTTAAAGTTAATATTTCAAGTAAGATATATTGATTCCTAATGCTTCTTTTCCCTTCCTTTCCTTTTCGGGGACAAAAAGCTTTGAGTGGGGGAGAGTGTAACGACCCGAAAATTTCGACAATTTAATTTGTTAATTTAATAGGATTTTTTTTAAATTTAATTTTAGTAGAAATAATTAAGGGGGTAAATTAATATTAAATGAAGGCTAAAATAAAATATATGAATGGTAATTAAAGCCTTTATTATAAAATGAATAAAATTTCAATGAATAAAATGGTAAGTATTGTACCTGTATATAAGGTGAATTGAATAAATCATATTTATTGGAACCTTGTTTATTGATATGCGAATGTATAATAAATGAGTTATTACAAGAGACTGAAATTTAAATAGAATTCTAAATAATGATAGTGGAAAGGATTTTACAGGTGTATAATTTAATGCGAGAAAGGAAAATATTTAATTGATTTCGCAATAAAAAAACGTTGAAACGAAAATTGGAATAAATGTATTTAATGAGAGTTGTTGAAATAATTGTTGTAGAGAATAAATTACAAATGTTATAAATTGTAGAATGGTGACAACTATTGTTCGTTACCAGTGCATTTAATTAATAGCGATTAAATGTAATTAATCATTGCCTTTTGTAAGTTAAGAAAATAACTGAAAATTTTGAAGGTAAAATCAATAGAAGGGTTAACTATATGCATAAGATGGAAAGTCGAATAGAATTCTAGTAAGTGATAATAATGGAAAACGTATACAACCAATGTAGGTTATTAGTAATTACAATGTTGTTGAAACTAATAAACGTTCTTTGTTGATAATTAATAACATAACGAAAAAGGGTAAATGTATTCATAAGAATGTCAATTACAATTGGACAGAGATTTTAAGTAACAATGTTAATGCAACGGAAGTAATGCTAATTTAAGTCAATAATAATGAATAGTGATTAATTCAAAATTTGTAACGTATATTATAAATTACCTGCTTATTTGTCAATGGAATTAGAATTTGTAATAAGTGATAATAAAATAGATGAATGTTACACTAATGGAAAATGAAATAACGTTCATTTAAAATGTGAGTGATTACAATGTCATTATTAACAATAAGCGTTACTTTAATAATTATGATTAATTGTGAAATTAATACTAGGGAAGTAATAGGTTATAAATTAATTATAACCCAAACTTAAGTGTAAGTAAAAGGTTGAAATTGAATCTAATCCATTGGAAACTTATTAAAATAAATTGGATTTAATTTATAATAGTGGGGTTATTTTAAGAAATCAAAATAAATTCTATAATGAGGGAATTAAGTTGACTTTAAATTGAGATGGGAATTAAGAATTGTTTATTTAATTGGATTTAAATTTGGAAAAATTTTAGCCATTGCAATTAATTGAGATTAAATGTTGAATATTATGTTAAGGGTTAGGTTAAATTTTGAGAATATTAAGGTAATAACTTTGAACCCAATAATCTCATCCATTCGACCACGATAAATTGAATAAAAAGAATGAATGGTGAATTCAGTGTAATTATTGAAAATATAATTTATAATTGATGAATATAATGAAAATTGAATTTACGCTGAAACATATGTTTGAATCAACATTTAATTTGACATCTAACTTTGTTTAAAATCATTGTAAATGTTGAGTAGTATAAAGATGATAAAATTGTCGATTTTAGAATTTAAAATATAAAAAATGGATTTAATCAACCTATTTAATTTATCTAAAAATTGCAATTTTGGTCACGGACTCGGATCTTAACGAAACTAGTTTCATCGGATCCGTAAAAGTGAATTATTGTAGGGTTTCAAGTTTTGTAGCAATCGGACTTGTCGTTTGATCATACGAACGGGAAACGCCTTGAAATCAATTTAATTGAAATCAATTTGAAAATATTGATTTCAGCATAACTTCTTCATACGATGGAATTTGGACGTGAAAATTTTTCCATCATGTTAAGAATATTTTAAAATACATATTTCGATATATGGGTTTAACCAATTTCGTACCGGGGTAAGAACGGGCTTTTTGGGCCAATTATCGTTCAGCACGTTGTTTATCGGATCCATCTACTCTATTTCTAACCTACCCATATAAACCCAGTTATAAACCATAGCCTCCATCTAATTTCATTTGTCTGTACGTATTTCTCAACACTCTCCTCCTGAATGGCAAACAACATAATTTCAAATCCAATTACAATCCAAAATCAAAGTCAAAATTCAAAGTTCTCAGAAAATTCCGAAAAAATTATAAGTTGATGATCTCGACTAGCATAATTCACTGGTTGTATTCGTTTTTCCATTCGATGCCTCGTTTACCTAGAAAAAATTGAAACAGTTCGCGGCCGTTCATTGGTATTAAATGATCGTCATCCGATCGACAAATCAACTTAGGGGTTGTGTAGAGAGTGTTGTGGGGAGTGCATCAGTGTCATGTGTTTGGGTTTTTAACGGCTGGATGAGGAGTAAAAATTGATTAGGATTGCAAAGTAGGGCGGCGGCTGCGTCGTTTCAAGGTCGAGATGGCACCGGATCTTGGTCGCATGGGGTCAGGTGGTAGAGCACATCATGGTGATTCGAACGGCGGTCATGCCGTGGGCCATAGTGGAGTATGGAAGAGGCAGTCTGTGACGATTCGGATTTTTCACGCTCGAAAATCGACATCCATACTTCATATCGTATTCGAATGCCGTAGATTCGACTGTTTAAATCCGATTCGCCGAAGCTTATAGCAACATTAAGTCAACAACACAGTGGAATAAAAAGAATAATACATTGATATACCGCATTGATACAATATCTGATACAACATATGATACAATAGATATCAATATACATCAGAGATACAATAGAATAGCTGTATCAACCCTGCTTTTGGAGATTACCTGTAAATATTAAATTATAACGGTAGTTATAATTTAATATTGTGAATTAAAATAAAATCGGAGAAATTAAATTGTTATTTGGAATAAACAATGAATTTTGAAACTAAAATGAGAAAATAAAGTTTGAAACTTTATTTTATTTGTTTGGGTTAATAATAAATGGAAAATAGTTTTTATTTAGGGAAAATACAATAATTTTATTCATTATTGTCAATTACTTCTTTTATTAATTTTTTTAAAAGGAAGTATTTGATTTTTTTAAAGGTTGTTCGTTTAAATAAAAATGTGGAAATTGGTTTTAAAATATGTTTTGGTTATAAATAAGGTTCGAAATATTTTTCTCAGTAAGAAAGGTATTTTTGGTTGAATTTTAGAAGTTAAAAGTGTGAACTTTTGCATTTGTTTGTCAAAATAGTGTATTTTTGCAAATTAAGCTTATTAATAATAATAATGATGTTTTAAAAAATAAAAATTGATCTTTTCATAGAGTAAAATAATTTATTTCATGTGTATGTAAATTTACATATTTTGTTTGGTTGAAAATTGGAAAGAAAATGACTTTTATTTTATTTTATAGTGTAATATATGTGCATTTGATTTAAGTATTGATTTTATAACTTAGGCCATTTAGTTTTCTTCTTATTGGGTCCTAAAAGCCCATTAGCCTAATCTAAGAAATAAGGAAATGAGAAAGACATCTCCTGTACGTATAGAAAATTATTATCATCTCCTTCCTCAAGTCAAAAAAAAAGAACCCATTTGCTTTTTACAAACCCTAGCTGAAAATCATCAAATTAGACTCAAATTTGGTGTTTTAAAAATCAGTTTGAAGATAAATCTACAGGTAATCAAAATCTAAAACCTAATATTTCATCAAAAGTCCAAATTTGTGAATGATTATTTGTTGATTGATATCTTTTTTCTTGCATGCACTTGTTTCATAGTTTTACAGGTTGTAGAACCTAAAATTCCACCCAAGCTTCAATCTTTCTCCACTAATCCGAGTATTTAGGAAAATCAGCAAGGTGAGAACAATATCTCACGAATACTAGCTAAATTGCTTGTGAAATTGCTTGAATTTGCTGTATATGTAAAAGTTAATTCAATGTATAGTCTATTTTCGTTTCTGACCTAAAGTGCCCATTTTGGCCATCCATAACTTTCATCTCCGGCAACGAAATGCTGCCGGATCTTTTTCTGAGTCAAGTTTATATGTTAAACTTAATTTCTGCAAATTTTGGTTGAATAATATGATCATTTGAGTGTTCAAATCGTCACTGCAAAATCAGTGCACAGCCTACAAATATCCTGTGCACAATTTGTTTTCTGAGTTGTTGCAAACATGGCCTGAGTCCATGTTTGAGACATCATATCTCTTTCGTTTCTTTCTCAAATTGCACGAGTCTTTTTTTTTATGAAAGATGAAGTTCTCTTCTTTACGAGTACAAAATTTCAGGTCATTATGGCATAAATAGCTTATATAAATCTGCTGCCAAACTTGGACCTGGACCATGTTTTTGCCCAGTCCAACAGTGAAACACTGTCGGGGTACAACATTGAGCGATCATATCTTTCTTATAATTTATCCAAATTGCATTATTCTTTTTATGTTTAATAGATGACGTTTGGTACTATATGTGTACTAATTTTTAGCTCAATCAGATATCATTTGATCTCCTGTTATATGCCTGAAAGTTGAGTCCAGGAGTGTTTTTAGGCCTGCACATTTATTTGGTTTTTGAACTGTCGTAAACATGGTCTGAGTGCATGTTTGAGACAGCATAACTCATTCGTTTCAAATCGGATTTGAGCGATTCTTTTTGTTGATTGAAGTAAGTGTGCTGATTTACAATTCTGTAAAATTTCATGAAAATCTGGATTGGTTTGCTATTCCTAAACTACTGTCGAACTTGTACTCGCAGCTTGCTGTAATTCAGTATTTTAAACTTTGTTTTGGTCCGACTTTGAAACGACGCAGATTCTTCGTTTCAAATCGGATTTGGATGATTCTTTTTTCAGATTGAAGTAGGAATATTAAACTACATTTCTACCGAATTCAATGTCATTTGGACTCGGTTTGCAGGTCCAAACCTACTGTCGAACTTGGGTTCGCAGCCTGTTTTCACCGGGTTTTTATACTTGGAATAAATTTCTGCTTTTTCTGATATTTTCCGATTTCTTTGAGATTTTTCTCTAGATTTCGTACACGGGTTTTATAAAGCATTACAAAGTGTTTTTCAAGCAAATTGACTTTTAAAATTATTATTTAATATTATTTTTAAGTATTAAATTAGTTACTCCATAATAGGAGAATTTCAAATGCAATTTCTAAAGCGATTTTGAAGCGTTCCTAAAACTCGTTTTCTTCAATTTAATTTCTATATAAAACACACAATTTTGCACTTCGAGCGAAGAGAGAGGAGAATTAGACGATTAGATAAAACGCGTGCTATGAACACGTGCGTTTATCTTTTCAGTTAATTCCTGATCTATTCGTTTGATTGTTTTGACCTTTGGGTCTGGTTTACCGATGAGATGAGGTGAACTTTGTACCGCTTTAAGTGTGGAATTGACTAATGGTTAGTAAATCGTTTAGTGCGAACGGGTGGTATGAGACACACGTTAACACTTTTCGGGTTCCTTTCCGAGAGTTTGTGACACATATTGCCAGTTAGTGGTGTCCAGTACTGGGCCTCCGGACCTTCGCCACTACGGTTTGTTGCCTTCGGGCTTGTGCCTTCGGGTTTGTGCCTTTGGGTTTGTGCCTTCGGGTTTGCGCCTTCGGGTTTGTTGCCTTCGGGTTTCTTGCCCTATAGTATCGCTTTTGGAGTTGGTCCTTCGTCACCGCTCGAGAGATACTTGGGTTTGTCGCCTTCGGGCTTGTGGATCCTTGTTTATACAGTACTGAGCACGTGCATCTTTTGTTTCATTGATATTTATATTTCCCTAGAGTATCGCCTTTCGGAGTAGGTCTTTTGAACCACTCGATACATAGCGATTACCTTGTGGAAACTTGTGTTACCTTCATTGGTATTTGTTATTTGCCTTTTGGCTTGATTTGGGATATTCATATCCTTTGTTTATTAAGTTGCCGATGATATGAGGCTTGTTATTATTCATCTTTTATTAGATGATCATGTTATTTCCTTTAGAGATTATTATGGTACTTTATGACCTTGCATGTTCACTATCATTTAGCTTTTCTAACTGATTTGTTTAGCTAGACTGACCCGTGTATTTTATACTCGGGTCAGACCGAGGTGTTTCAGGTTAGGTACATTTGGACTTAGCCTATTCTGCTTCCGCATGGACTATTCTGCTAGCTACTTTTGTTATACCTTTTTGTGTAGTTCTTTTTGGTTGTAACTCTGATATGTATATTCTTTCGACTCATCTGTATATTGTGGTTGCTACGCCACTTGACATGTATCATTTTGTATACTCTATGATGTATCTGTATATGTATGTGATGATCTTCTGTTCTGTGATGTGTTTTACATTTGAGTTGTTATATTTTGTTCTGTTAGATCTTTTAGCCATTATAGTTTTGTATTAAGTATCTATTGGATATGTCGATCCACCAAAAAAAAATATGCTGCATTTATCGACGTATACAGTAGATAGTTAAGACAAGGCTATAGATGGTCGCTCCTATCCAGCTCTATTCTCCGTATTAGCAGACAGTATTACCTTGTAATACTCTTTGCTAATATGGGTCTCGGAGTGGGGCGTTACAGCTTGGTATCAGAGTTAAGCTCGGAACAAAATATGATAAACATAAAATAGAAACACATATTACAGTACATCCAAGTATAATACAAGTGATAATATAGTTTCCACTATCGTATTCCTCAATCGTGCCTTTAGTCTTTTCATTTTCTTAGAATGGATAATAAGTTTGAAAACATTATAAGGGTTTTAAATATCACTATTTTTAAAATATTAAAACTTAGACATCAGATGGCTTAGATTTAAACTAAGTGTTTTGATTCTTAATGATTAGAGTTGCGTAGCGGAAATGGTGTGACCGTTTTCGCTGGGCTCATTTAATGCTTTGTTTTTGATAAATGCTTGTTTGGTTGATAATTGCATGAATGTGTGTTAGCATAGTAATTGTTGAAATGATATTGAGTAGGTGATATAATTAAGAGTTAGAAACCTACTCAATGCAAATGATAAGAACTTGCGGTGCCTTCAAGTTATAGCTACCGCAAGAATTATTAGAAAGATTAAATTTTGAAAATGAAATTTAATTCATAAGTGGTATTTAACCAAAGGTTAAAATGAAATAAAAATTTAATGTCTAAGAATTTCATGGATGCATTTTAAAGAAGTAAAATTACTAAAAGAATTTTTGGGAAAGAAAGCATCCATGTGAATGGAGAATCTTTCTAACAAGAGATATATTTATGTATATAACTTGATTGTTTATGAATTGATTGTATGGTTGTATAATTAGAAAATGTTTTATGTTTTGAAAATAAACATTGTTACAACCAAGTTTAAGATTCATTAAGAAATAAAAAAAAAGGTTTTATAATTTCTTGTGTCAATTGGCTAATAAGTATTTTAAGAATTTTGGTCGATGCGTCTGATCAGCGTTATCGATAGGGATTCCTAAATGCTTACGAGACGATGTGATACATGCTTTTGAAATGGCAATAAACAATATTTACTAATATGGATGTTGAATGCAAAAATATATAAAGATATTGCAAAATTTTTGAAAATTCAAAATTGCCATTTGAGATAAGTATTTTATATACATACATAAGGACTTATGGAAATAGTGTGACATAGAGGGCAATGGAGATGCAATGTTGATCTTGGTCAACTTTGCAGTCCTTGATAATGTCATTCACTATGAATTTATTAGTTAGATGTTATCATTTTATAAACTGATAATTGGAAAATTTGAATATGGTTTCATTTAAATAAATTGTATTCATTATTGGTTATAGTAAATGTTTGTGAAATTTTACATACATGGAAAATTTAGAATGCTTAAGTAAGCTTTTGGGTAAAGTATTTTGGAAAATATTACCTTATGCTAATTCATTTATATGGCAAATAATTTTAATTAAGGAAATTCTTTAATCGGATGAAAATATCATGTGATAGTGATTAATAAAACAAAGTATTCAAATTAGAAAAATGAATTGTTTAGAAAACCAAAATATTGATTGGAATGAGGTTTAGAGAAAAAAAAGTTTTCTTTGTAAACCGTGTTGAATGTTTGTTGTATAAATTATAGTGTAATTCTAGATGTCTTAGCATTTCGAAGAAAAGGATCATATAATGAATGTTTTAGAAAAAAAAATTTGATCTAGAATTATGTAGCGTGGATTTAATTATGGTTTGACAATTTTGACAATAAAGGGGTCTTGTGTCGAAATTTTTTGATAAAAATGTGCTGTTTAAAACAGCGATAACTTATGATTTACAAACCAAAATGAGTCCATACTTTTTGCAAAAGAGATTACTTTCAGTAAGCTAGAAATCATCTTGGTATCATTTTTGAAAATTTTATAGTTTAGTTATTCAAAAATGAGTTTGAAAACTGATGGACATCTCTGTCCTCTTTTATAATTTCTGAGTTTAAAGCTGAAAGTAAATTGAGCATAACTTTCAAAGAGTAAATCCAATTTTCATGATCTTTATATTTCTGAAAAGCATGGACTGAGTAGAATAACTTTTATTTTATGAGTATTTTCAGATTATGAGTTTTACTATGTCAAAAGTCTGAGTCTTTCTAGCAGGCCTGAATTTGAAAATTTTGAAGGTTTGAGTTGTTGTCTTATTTAAACTTTGATTTTAATGCTTCATATGTTTATAAGTGCATGCTAATATGTTTCAATAAGTTAAGTGCAGGTGAAAGAGGATATTTGAATGATTAATTAGCAAAATAGTAAGTATAAAAGTAGGCATGCTCGCATTTTAAACGTTAAAAATGAAAGGTATGAATTGCAAGGTGTTTATGTGTTAAATATATATATTATGTTCTGACCTTTTGGTCGATGTATATCTATAATTCATACTTATGAAATTGTAAAAGGCTCTTCATGCAAAGGAGACCCTGCCGAATTTTTCGAAAAATTAAAAACTTAGAAAAATTTTGAGAAAATTTAATTAGTGAATATTTAGAGCCATCAATGAAGGGTCTAATAAGTGTCCTTTTAAATCATAAAGTAAAATGGTTTAAAACTTGATATATTCAGTGGAGAGAAAAAATTGCTTATTGTGGTATATTTATTTTTGGAATTGGAGTATGGAACAACTCCAATTTAATTTACTTTAAATTTAATGTAAATATGATCGAATTGAAAATTTAAGTAAGAGACTTTAAAAATTTTCAAGTATTGAAGTTCGAGTTTTGTGTATTAATAAAAATGGATTTGATTGAAAACTCTTATAACAAATTTTTGAGAAAATTTCTTTTAATCCATTCTTGTGTGTCTTGCCTTAATGTGATTCTTGTGATGACTTGCATTCATGCAGTCATGTGTTATGGTGGTAGCTTGAAATACCACCTATCTTTTGTTGAATCCTCTTTTTATGATTGTGCTTATTTTTGTTACCCCTTTAAAGGAGTTAAGTGCATTTCAGTATATTCGGAAAGTTGGCTCCTAGTTATATAGGACCATCTACTATTACTAAACGTCTTGGTTCGATTGCTTTCATACATCGTTTTCTATTCAGTTATGGGTATTCATGATATGTTCCAGGTAACCCAATTTCATTGTATCTTTGGGATTTAATCTCGATTGTTAATTCTCTTGTGTTGCATGATCACGAGTCTCACCGACTTGTGTATTATGCCGAATTCTATTCGTGTAGTTGTTTCGAAGATTAAACACCTTCGAAATAAGAATGTTCCGCTTATGAAATTCTATGGTCCGCTAACCCTAAGTATTGTACTTGAGAAACCATAGGATTTGCCGAGCAAACTTGTCCTGATCCTTTCATCCTCTGTTGAGGGTGAATATTTATAATCCTATCTTTCGATTTGAATATTGTTGTGATGAAATAGATGTTATAGATAACTTCCATTATAGAAATTGCGTGGACGCAATTTTGTTAAGGGATGGAGTCTGTAACAACCCTGCTTTTGGAGATTACCTGTAAATATTAAATTATAACGGTAGTTATAATTTAATATTGTGAATTAAAATAAAATTGGAGAAATTAAATTGTTATTTGGAATAAACAATGAATTTTGAAACTAAAATGAGAAAATAAAGTTTGAAACTTTATTTTATTTGTTTGGCTTAATAATAAATGGAAAATAGTTTTTATTTAAAGAAAATGCAATAATTTTATTCATTATTGTCAATTACTTCTTTTATTAATTTTTTTTAAAAGGAAGTATTTGATTTTTTTAAAGGTTGTTTATTTAAATAAAAATGTGGAAATTGGTTTTAAAATATGTTTTGGTTATATATACGGTTCGAAATATTTTTCTCAGTAAGAAAGGTATTTTTGGTTGAATTTTAGAAGTTAAAAGTGTGAACTTTTGCATTTGTTTGTCAAAATAGTGTATTTTTGCAAATTAAGCTTATTAATAATAATAATGATGTTTTAAAAAATAAAAATTGATCTTTTCATAGAGTAAAATAATTTATTTCATGTGTATGTAAATTTACATATTTTGTTTGGTTGAAAATTGGAAAGAAAATGACTTTTATTTTATTTTATAGTGTAATATATGTGCATTTGATTTAAGTGTTGATTTTATAACTTAGGCCATTTAGTTTTCTTCTTATTGGGTCCTAAAAGCCCATTAGCCTAATCTAAGAAATAAGGAAATAAGAAAGACATCTCCTGTACGTACAGGAAATTATTATCATCTCCTTCCTCAAGTCAAAAAAAAGAACCCATTTGCTTTTACAGACCCTAGCTGAAAATCATCAAATTAGACTCAAATTTGGTGTTTTAAAAATCAGTTTGAAGATAAATCTACAGATAATCAAAATCTAAAACCTAATATTTCATCAAAAGTCCAAATTTGTGAACGATTGTTTGTTGATTGATTTCTTTTTTCTTGCATGCACTTGTTTCATAGTTTTACAGGTTGTAGAACCTAAAATTCCACCCAAGCTTCAATCTTTCTCCACTAATCCGAGTATTTAGGAAAATCAGCAAGATGAGAACAATATCTCACGAATACTAGCTAAATTGCTTGTGAAATTGCTTGAATTTGCTGTATATGTAAAAGTTAATTCAACGTATAGTCTATTTTCGTTTCTGGCCTAAAGTGCCCACTTTGGCCATCCATAACTTTCATCTCCGGCAACTAAATGCTGCCGGATCTTTTTATGAGTCAAGTTTATATGTTAAACTTCATTTATGCAAATTTTGGTTGAATAATATGATCATTTGAGTGTTCAAATCGTCACTGCAAAATCCGTGCACAGCCTGCAAATATCCTGTGCACAATTTGTTTTGAGTTGTTGCAAAGATGGCCTGAGTCCATGTTTGAGACATCATATCTCTTTCGCTTCTTTCTCAAATTGCACGAGTCTTTTTTTTATGAAAGATGAAGTTCTCTTCTTTACTCTTACCAAATTTCAGGTCATTATGGCATAGATAGCTTATATAAATCTGCTGCCAAACTTGGACCTGGACCATGTTTTTGCCCAGTCCAACAGTGAAACACTGTCGGGGTACAACATTGAGCGATCATATCTTTCTTATAATTTATCCAAATTGCATTATTCTTTTTATGTTTAATAGATGACGTTTGGTACTATATGTGTACCAATTTTTAGCTCAATCTGATATCATTTGATCTCCTGTTATATGCCTGAAAGTTGAGTCCAGGAGTGTTTTTAGGCCTGCACATTTATTTGGTTTTTGAACTGTCGTAAACATGGTCTGAGTGCATGTTTGAGACAGCATAACTTATTCGTTTCAAATCGGATTTGAGCGATTCTTTTTGTTGATTGAAGTAAGTGTGCTGATTTACAATTCTGTAAAATTTCATGAAAATCTGGATTGGTTTGCTATTCCTAAACTACTGTCGAACTTGTACTCGCAGCTTGCTGTAATTCAGTATTTTAAACTTTGTTTTGGTCCGACTTTGAAACGACGCAGATTCTTCGTTTCAAATCGGATTTGGATGATTCTTTTTTCAGATTGAAGTAGGAATATTAAACTACATTCCTACCGAATTCAATGTCATTTGGACTCGGTTTGCAGGTCCAAACCTACTGTCGAACTTGGGTTCGCAGCCTGTTTTCACCGGGTTTTTATACTTGAATAAATTTCTGCTTTTTCTGATATTTTCCGATTTCTTTGAGATTTTTCTCTAGATTTCGTACACGGGTTTTATAAAGCATTACAAAGTGTTTTTCAAGCAAATTGACTTTTAAAATTATTATTTAATATTATTTTTAAGTATTAAATTAGTTACTCCATAATAGGAGAATTTCAAATGCAATTTCTAAAGCGATTTTGAAGCGTTCCTAAAACTCGTTTTCTTCAATTTAATTTCTATATAAAACACACAATTTTGCACTTCGAGCGAAGAGAGAGGAGAATTAGAAGATTAGATAAAACGCGTGCTATGAACACGTGCGTTTATCTTTTCAGTTAATTCCTGATCTATTCGTTTGATTGTTTTGACCTTTGGGTCTGGTTTACCGATGAGATGAGGTGAACTTTGTACTGCTTTAAGTGTGGAATTGACTAACGGTTAGTCAATCGTTTAGTGCGAACGGGTGGTATGGGACACACGTTAACACTTTTCGGGTTCCTTTTCGAGAGTTTGTGACACATATTGCCAGTTAGTGGTGTCCAGTACTGGGCCTCCGGACCTTCGCCACTACGGTTTGTTGCCTTCGGGCTTGTGCCTTCGGGTTTGTGCCTTCGGGTTTGTGCCTTCGGGTTTGTGCCTTCGGGTTTGTTGCCTTCGGGTTTCTTGCCCTATAGTATCGCTTTTGGAGTTGGTCCTTCGTCACCGCTCGAGAGATACTTGGGTTTGTCGCCTTCGGGCTTGTGGATCCTTGTTTATACAGTACTGAGCACGTGCATCTTTTGTTTCATTGATATTTATATTTCCCTAGAGTATCGCCTTTCGGAGTAGGTCTTTTGAACCACTCGATACATAGCGATTACCTTGTGGAAACTTGTGTTACCTTCATTGGTATTTGTTATTTGCCTTTTGGCTTGATTTGGGATATTCATATCCTTTGTTTATTAAGTTGCCGATGATATGAGGCTTGTTATTATTCATCTTTTATTAGATGATCATGTTATTTCCTTTAGAGATTATTATGGTACTTTATGACCTTGCATGTTCACTATCATTTAGCTTTTCTAACTGATTTGTTTAGCTAGACTGACCCGTGTATTTTATACTCGGGTCAGACCGAGGTGTTTCAGGTTAGGTACATTTGGACTTAGCCTATTCTGCTTCCGCATGGACTATTCTGCTAGCTACTTTTGTTATACCTTTTTGTGTAGTCCTTTTTGGTTGTAACTCTGATATGTATATTCTTTCGACTCATCTGTATATTGTGGTTGCTACGCCACTTGACATGTATCATTTTGTATACTCTATGATGTATCTGTATATGTATGTGATGATCTTCTGTTCTGTGATGTGTTTTACATTTGAGTTGTTATATTTTGTTCTGTTAGATCTTCTAGCCATTATAGTTTTGTATTAAGTATCTATTGGATATGTCGATCCACCAAAAAAAAAATATGCTGCATTTATCGACGTATACAGTAGATAGTTAAGACAAGGCTATAGATGTTCGCTCCTATCCAGCTTTGTTCTCCGTATTAGCAGACAGTATTACCTTGTAATACTCTTTGCTAATATGAGTCTCGGAGTGGGGCGTTACAATAGCAGCGGAAAAGAAAACGATAACACTAGCAGCGGAATCACTAACTCTAAGATAGTCTTCAAAAGAGAACTCCAGTAACAGAAGCTCGATCCAACGTCACGATACGCAAAGACAAGCAAGTCTCATCCACATCCAACCACTGAACTAGCTCCAGACAATTCACTGAACCTAACTATCTGTAAAACCCAACTCTAGACTGCTCGTGTAGAAAATTTTGAGCACCCAGAGTTTAGGAAAGAAACAATAAACTCTAGATCAGTCATGGGACTGGTGTGAGCAACAAAAACAGATTATCTTTAAAAATAAACAATGAAATATTTTAAAATCAATTCGCAATGCTTTTTTTTGAAATGAGACTACCATAAGGCCTCCCGCACACACACACACACAATGCAAACGCAGAATCGGAGGAGATTTCTCCTTATGATAGTCAAATATGCTTGATACGCATTAAAAAGAAACATTTGATATTATTACTAGTGCATAGTGTAGGAAAAATCATTTCAAAAGTAAAGATATAAATCTCATCCAGCATAGGCATTCCGCACTTATGCCTACTATAGCTACCATGTTCAATAGCAGGTTACCGCCACATTCCATAGCAGGTTATACATCTAAAACCATACAAGTCTCGTATTGTCTCTTTGGATTTCCAACAAATGGTTAGGCCAACGGACTTCCCATTGCCACATGAGAACGCCTCTTAAAAGACATCCTCGAGAACCTAACCGGATCTCTGCCAACACAAGGCCGGGTTACCCTTCAAACTAGGTAACTACTGACACGATTATGCCATCCCCCGATCGTAAACGACCTTTTCTCGAGATCCCGATAACCAACAACCACAAAGTAATAAATTCGCAGTAACCACATAGGTTAAATATCTGGGCTCCATACCATGATACCACCTCTATCCAAAAGGAAATGCACATACCCTAAAGGGTGATACCCCCAATAACCTTGCTGCATCATTCCTGTTTCGACCATTTCGGGGTGTGAGGTTCAACGAAGTCTCGTCCACAAAGCCACGCTTTGGTATAAAGCCATGCTTTGGGTCAACAAATGATCAAAGTAATGATCACCAAGATAAATGATCAAACAAATGATCATATCACAAATGACCAAACAATGATCATGTCACCGCAACACTCAGCATGTCACATTACCAAATTGGGAATATATCGCTGATAACCATCAACTACATAACCTCTGAGCTCGTACGTCTCAGAGAAAGGTGTTAAGCTAAGAGAATAAATTCTCCGCCACCAACAGAAATATATTTGAAAGAAATCAGCTTTATATCTCAAATTGTAATGTCAGACATAACAATCCATACAAGTCTGTTCCGGGTTCGAACAGAATCGAAGGCACTTCCAAAGAAGCCCTTGCAATCCGGGTATTCACAATCCCGATCGGACTTCCCATCACTTATGGAATCTCTATACCGTAGCTACTCGGTGCAGAGACAATCGATAGGTTATCCTATCGTTCTCACAAATACTCGATCTTCACCACCGGTCTTCAAATGCTATCCATAACGACGTATCACATATTCGGAATGGGTTATACGACCCAAAGGTCCTTTCCCCGCTAACCCGAATAGTGAGCGCAATATTTAAAAAATATGGATACGGGATTTCAATTAAGTCACAACTTAAAAATCCAAAGCTTTTCTTTCAAATGGTTTAACAATTTACCATTTCCAATCTTTTAAAACAAAAGGACTTATTTCATAAAGTTCACCTAGTTTCTCAAAGATTCATTCCTGGATTTCAAAACAATTCCAATTCAATTGGATTTAATTCATTAAATCTTTGAATTAAGATTTAACTTATATCTTTCAAAGTTCGTTCCCAAATATTCTCTTTCAAAATTCGTTTCTAGATATTCATCTATTACTTGGAAGATTATTTCAGTTTAACTTGAAATCCTTTTAATACAATTTGAAATTCATTTCTCCTATGAAAGCTTTTCATCATTTAGAAACAACAGTGTTATTTCGGGAAAAAACCTTATTTCATTTATACAAGTTACAATCTTTGGGTTAATTCAAATTCTCAAAAGAACAATACTTTAAAAATGGTTTGGCTCATATATAACTAGTATAATATCGTTAATCCCTAGTTTCAAATCATAGAATTCAATTTCAAGTATTGAATTCAAATTTAAATCAAAATATTTAAATTCCAAATCTTAATCAAGTTATTCAAAATAATTTCATATTTGAAATTCCATTTCAATTGCTTTTCACTTCAAACCCAATCCATTTCCAAAACATTTGAATAAAAATATTCAATTTTAAAAATCATTTCAAAAATCTGTGACTTAATCGATTTCCTCGTGAAATCCATATTTTGTGTGTGTATGGTATGGTCCAGGGGTTCAACACAATAGTGCAACATTATTCAATCATCGTAGATTAAAACACAGAAATATATTTGATAAGCGATATAAACATAACGCTTATCTCTCATTCATAGATTCACAGGTAATATACAAATGTAAATAAATGAATAATCATACACGGCTCAAAATACAGAACAAAATATCACAGATCAGATAGGGCAACTAATTCAAGGCATCACATACAATATAATCATTCATAAGTACTAAGGTCAAGCATTTAATAAACATTTATAAGCAGGATTAATTATTTGTTTAATCCTAATTAATTCAATTTATTCCCAAGTAAATTTATTACTTATAAATTAATTATCAAATTCTAATTAATTATTTACAAATCATTTGATATAAATTTATTTATCAACCACTTTAATAAGTAAAGTTACTCTTAATTCATCACATTAATTTAATTAACCTTTAAATAAATTAATTACTTTAATAATTTAATTATTCTCAAATTAATTACCAAATTAATATATCACATTGTCCTTAAATTTATTATTGCTTAATCACATGATAAATCAACTCTAATCATTGATTAATATTTTATTAAAAATCCTTAATTCACAAATTTATTATTCCTTAATAAATAAATCTTTAAACCTTAATTAATTAATTTAAACCTTTAATTACTTATTTAATTAGTCCAATTCATCAATTAATTAATAACAAATTATCCATCTTGATTAACATAATTTAATGAATTTCAAATCGTTAAATCTTCCTTGACTTTAAGATAAACCTCATTCTTACAAATGATTACATTATTACTATAAAAAGGGTTTTAAAACAATTTCCATTTCAAGTTTACTTTTAAATTTCAACTTTATCGAAGTTTAAAAACAATTCAAAAATCCTTTTAAGTTCTCATATTAAAGAAATACTCATTTTATAAAGAAGTTTAGAAGAATTTAAAACCAATTTCCTTTCATTTTAAAACTACAATACATATTTAAAACTCAGCTCACATACCCAAGCCTAACCCTCAGGCAACTCGACCTATCTCTCGAGTCGCTCACAAGCCCTCACGAACCCAGCTCCTTCGAGTCACTCACGCTAAAACTCGAGCAACGTCCCGAGCTTCCTTCTTCTTCCCCAAAGACGCAACCCATAGCTAAAACCCAACAACCCAAACGTGCACGCGGTGCACTTGCACCAACGGCTCCGGCCTCTGGCGACGGTCGCGGCCATCCCCAACAACCACACGAACTTACGCAAACATGAAGGCGAACCCAGATCGCACAAAAACCCAGCGAGTCAAAATTGAAGCATTCTCGACCAATCAGGAAACCACCATGGTCAGAAAACTCCACCTTCCCGATCGCCTACGACTTCGAGACCACCCGCCATCATCACCGAGGCTTCTCCATACAATCCCGCGACCATTCCCACAATCGCGATCAACTCCGATGCCTCATAGTTGACGCCACGACCTCGACATTTCAATGTCTCAAAATCCAGTATTAAACCCTAAATCACTTATCCCCGATCACCACGGTGCTCCAGAATTTTTACGAGCATTTTTCCTGAAATCATCGATCAACAAACTATCTCCAAACAAAAATTCAACATCTAAGATTTGCTAAATTTCCATAAATTGATTAAAAAGCACATTTGGTTCAATTTGGAACTACACGCTGCACACTAAACTAAAAATCCTCATATTTTTTTTAAAAATCTTATTTTTGAGTGTAGATTCCAATTATATACTTGAATCAATATTTTATGACATTCGAATTTTCCAAAAAATGAAGTTACCACTGTAAAAATTTGATTTTTCCATCTATATACATTTTTATGTCATGAAACTATTTTTAAGTTATCATTCGTACTTAAACACAACAAATTTATTTTAAAATCAAAGCCTAATATTGATTAGGGAAGAAGAAATTGAATTTTGATGTCGTCTAATACTCTGTAATGTAACAGAGAAGAGATATTACTGATATATGCATATACACAGAGCAATGGCAACATAAATTCAAATTTAAATAGCTGTTGTTACTCACCTTCCAAATCATTGTTTGAATCCACCTAAGCTTCCAAATTAAAGTTGAAACCCCTTTTCTTTTTCTTTTTTTCTTTTTTTTGAAAGTTGAAAATCTGGGCTGAGTTGCTACTGGTACTTCCTCTTCTTATAATCCCAGATTTTTAATTCAATTGCTTGATGGTTTAAGTAGAAGTTTTAAGTTGATATTTGTTTGAATTCCAGATGATATTGTTTTGGTTTTACTTAGTTTTGAATGAACGAAATGAAGATGTTTCATATATATAAAAAAAATGTACAGGGTAACATATTGTAGAGGGTGATAATATGGTTCGTATAATACCGGGCATGGCTAAAGTGATATATTGTTATGGTGGCTGATGGTACTTTGGTGTGCTAGCATAAAATATTTTGTACACTTATATTTTTCTCAAGTATAGTTTAGTTCGAGAGGAAGAAGTATATGAGGTATGTATAGAGTTAAGTCTGGACAGTGAGCTGTTGTTTCCTTTTTACTTTGTTTACTGTTTATTTTATTTATAACTTTTCTAAATTCCTTTGACAGCTAATAGATTTGATATGATTTTGAAGTAGGGTGAAGTGATTGAATAATGGTGGAGGTATGGCTTACATACTTGACTAGATTTGCATTAGTGCCTTGTTCCCTTTATTGTCTACAAGCATATTAGTTTGATGTATAAATACATATATCTTTAGTTTGTATTCCATGTTGTATATATATCACTTTGTTTTGATTCACATTTTGATATATTTATTATCTTCTTTTTGTTTTGTTGACACATATTTTACTTGCTTTGCATATACTTAAATGTATATTTATTTCTTCTTTGTTTCATCTACTTTGTGATTGACTTGTTATTTTATAATTTATCGTATAATTATATTTTCTAACTTAAGTGTTAAATTTATAACGTATATTTTATTTATAATTCAATTCAACTGAACATATTCATTTTTGAGTTTTCAAATCAAATTTTAAAATACATTAGTATATACATCTTATATAAATTTCAAATTAATTCACAATTTTTATTCAAAAATCAAATTAATTCTCAATTTAAACTTAATTAAAATTTGAGATCGTTACACGGTCCGTGGTCAACGCGTGGTATTTGTTTCAGCTGGGAAGAATGAAGATCGAGTGTGTGTTCTGGAAATCGCGTGCGGCAAGGGGAAGATGACGTGGCTATTTCATGTTGGTTAGTTTTATTTTAAATTTTATTTTGTTTTCAAAGGATTTGAATCGAATAACTTTTGCATACGAACTCCGTTTCATGCGAGATTTTTTTTTGTTAGGATCGAAATAAAATTCCAGACTTGATGACGCTGGTTTGGATGAAATTGGAGACTGTCAAATTTTTGGGTTTAAATTCAATTTAAATCCAAAAGGTGAGTGTTTTAACCCACTCACAACTTCTTAAATTTCCTATGTCTGTTAATTTGACTTAAGATATGAGTAGGAATTTATTTATGACTGTTTGGCATATTTATTCATTATCTCTATTAAATCGCATTTATTTAATTTAACTGTTAATAAAAAAAATTATTGCATATAAACTGACAGTTAAAATTTATTTATTTGCATATAAACTGATAGTTAAACAGTTAATAAATTTATTATTGAATATAAACTGTTAGTTGATAACTGTTATTTATTAACTGTTATATTTTATATGCTATATATTGATGTTTGTTTAAATTGATGATGATTGAGATAAATTGGTTGATGATTGATATTGGGTGAATGGATGACGTGTTCTATCTTATATAAACTGCAAGTTATCATGCATTTTCATTTCATTCGGGATTGCAGTTTGAAATGATATACAACCGCATTTTTATTTTTAAATCGCGGATTGAAATGATAAATATTCGTATCAGTTGACCATAGGATAGAAAATTATATACAGGCACCGCGGTATATATATAAAATTATTTTTGAAATGATTTTTATAGTTTGGATATGATACGGTTTAATAAATAGTAAATTTGGATATGATATAAATAAATTTTATATATACATATATAGTTAAAATGTTGAATTTAAGCTATGCATAAATTTGTTAAATAAAAATGAATAAATTAAAAATGGAATTTGATAATTTATATTATATGATTAAGTACAGGTTTAAGATCTTGTATATAGATATAGAGTTTTAAATGATTCAAATCAATTAAGATTGAAAGATAAATTGGAAATTAATTGGAATTGAGTTTATTTAAAAAATTAACTCCATAAGTTGATGTTAACTTATTAAAAATTGGAAATTTTAAGGTATGATATTTATAACTGGATTTAATGAATAATTCTAGTATAAATAAATGGAAGGAAATAATTAGTGTTAATAAATTTAGTTTATTTTAAATAGTTATGGATTTATCATGTAAACCTTTCAAACTAAATAATAGGAAAATGAATTGTTGGTTAGAAATTCCCAATCTTAGTTTTGAAATTCATTAAATACCCAAAGTTTGAAAATATTGAAATCGAAATGTTTTATTCCAACTTAAAGTGAATCTAAAAGTTATGAGTTTAGACTGAATTTAAAGTGGATAAAAAATTATGAAGGTGTGGAAATTATTTATTTTAAAGAAATTTTAAATTCAACAGTTTTATTTTATATACTATTGAATATCCAAACCATTTAAGTTTTGAAAGTTATGGTTTTAAAACTATGGATTTCGAAGTATTATGTTGAATATTAAAATTCAAATATTTGGTTTCGAGGTATTATAAATTTTAAAAGTGGCATGATTTTGGAAAAGAAATATATTTGAAATAAAATGATATCATATTTATTTGGGTTTTAAAAGGAAATGATATCGTATTTATGGGTTTTGAAACGGATAATTATATTCTGGTTTTGAAAGTATAATTATTTTTAAATGACCGCGGTGTTATAATAACGTTTGGTTGTTGAAGAGACCGGGATCGAAAGTTGTCATACTCTCTGCCAACTCCGAAAACCACTTTAACAACCGTGTGCGCGGTGGAGATTCCAGAATGAAGTAGGTTGGTGGCGGCGTTTCCTGTAAGATAAATGCGTGGACCCAACTCTAGTGAGTTGGCATAAGGTGGCTAAAACAGGAGCGATCACGGGTTTATAAGGTAGCGCCTTTGATCGGACACATCCCTTCGATATTATACTTTGACTTTGGATTGATTCGGTGGCCACTTTTGATTTTATTTGGGGGTGTGGCTCGAGGTGGGCGGTAGCTGCGCGCTACGCGTTACCACCGACCCGGAAGCGTAATTGGTATATCTACCCTAGCATTGCCTAGTTGTGCCGTGTCACCTACACTATAGCGCCTTGTACGAGTTTCTATTTGTGTCATACCTATGGAGTGTCTTCTCGTAGTCTCCCGATCAGGAGATATGCAGGCACTGTATAGACTATTGGCATTATTTGTGTTAAGGGGAATATTGGGTCACTCCTTAACGCTATTTAAAAGTAAG
This sequence comes from Allium cepa, assembly GCA_030765085.1. NCBI lineage: Eukaryota > Viridiplantae > Streptophyta > Magnoliopsida > Asparagales > Amaryllidaceae > Allium > Allium cepa. The sequence goes on along the minus strand of CM060943.1, from coordinate 862,061,923 downwards.
TTTATTTTACAATTAGACACTATTATAATAGCATAGTATACTACATAGTAAGTAGTTTAATGGATCCTTAGAAGATGTAAATCCTGAGCATCTCTTGAGTTACTGCACTCATATTTATTTCTGTTAATTTAACTCACATAAGATCTTTTAGTTCTGACTCAAGTGTTTTTGTCTTTTCAAATTCGCTCGGGTCAGTCCGAGCGTTTCAGGATCGAAGACTTTAGATCTGGAGGACGAAGACGGAGATTTCTACTATTATTATTAATTATATTCCACTACACTATTTAATTCCGCTGCATTGATTATGATTGGTATGTGAACTCTGATATGTATTATATAAATGGTTTTGTAAACAGATTTATAAACTGTATATTTGATTATTATATTTTAACCTTTCGCTGTGAGATTCTGTTTAGTTTTTTTTCTCTTCTCTGTTTTCCTTATTTATCCCATAACAATCCGCCCTTCCGTATGGTTTGAATTGGCACGTGTGTCGATTTAAACCTTGCGAAAAGGGAGGACGTTACAGCTTTTCCTTGATTTTAGAACTTGAATTTGAATTTCCTAGGAGAACTAGGGCTTAGGTATTTAGATTTTCCCTCGTTTCCCCCATTTTTACTTTTGCTTGAGAGTTAGGAAATTATGAGAGGAATGAATGAAGGCGAGAGGAGTTAGGGTATTTGGTAGAGGAGTTTGCGTTATCTTGTTGGGTTAGTGGGCTAGAACACAACCCAATGCCCAAATATAAATACCAAAATCCTAGTCAACTCCAAACGTATCAATTTTTAAACTCAAACATGTTGTAAACACTGTTTTGAACTCAATGAAAGTGGCATCGAGTCCGGATTCGACTGTTTCAAAAAGTCACATTTCAGAATTTAATCCAACTAACGATGCTATATTTAAATATATAATCGTAAAGTATGTGGGTTGTTATAGACTCCCCTACTTAAAGAAATTGCGTCCTCGCAATACTTAAGTGGAAAATAATGAGTAACAACTACTCAAAGGCATAACAACACAAAAGAAAAGTTTGATTTGAGAAGTTTACCTTAAGGTGCATGAGAGAGTAAGTCCGGATGTGTTCGCTCGATGAGTTCTCTAGATTCCCAAGAACAATCCTTAGGATTTGCGGACCATTGAACTTTCACAAGTAGAATATCTTCATTACGAAGGCGTTTAACTTCCATAGCAATGGTACGAATAGGATGTTGTTGCTAGTAACGATCTAATATTTCAAACCGTTCAAATCGACAATCATCCACTCATGTTAGACTTGAATTTCTCAAAATGTCAGATTCTTAATTTATCTTTGGCAAATTTAGCATGTACAGTAAATAAATATATCGCTGAATCACAGACACAGATTATTACAATAATAAGCAGCGGAATACATAAAGAGTAGTTCATGAAGCTACTATAAAACTTCAAAATATGAAACAAAATACAACAGAATCTCAATACAAATAAATCTCTAACACATAAGCAACCGACTGGTCTGAACATAAATGATTGGAATAAACTGAAATAACTGAAAGCTGGATAGATAGATCTTCAAACAAAGTTTCAATCTCCAAAAGTGAGTCTCAAATGTTATGACACTCAGTTTGACCCTAGCATAAAGAAAAAACACAAAACACTCGAGTCAAGATTAAAATTCTTATATCAGTAAATTTAACTCAAGTGAAATGTCAACTGACTTACAAGTAACTTAAAGGATGTTTGGGATACCCATCTTCTAAGGATCCATGGAACTATCTACTATGTAGTAATATACACTACTATAATATGTCTATCAGTGAAGTAAAGTATTAAAATAGAATTAAGGCATTACCTATATCCCCCTTAACACATTTTTATGTATATTACCATAGTCTATGCAGTACCATAATTCCTCTGTAAACTGGAGTGCTATCAGAGGGCACTCCAAAGGTATGGTACAAACCAAACTCGTAGAAGGCATGATAAGTCGTGTGACAAGGCACGCGAGGCAATACTAAGATAGATATACCGTTTGCAGATCTTGACGGGTGGTAATGTATAGCGGCAACTACCGCCCACCTCGAGGCACACTCCCAAATCAAAGGTGCACCCAATCAAATCACAAAGTAATAAAATGGCATCGAAGAAATGTGTCCGATCGGAGGAATGACCTCACTTGGCCCAACATGACTCCTGTTTTAGCCACATCAAGCTGTCTCACGGGAGTCAGGGCTGCGCTAAAACCTCATATAGAATCGTCGCCAAACCATCCCACTTCATTTTGGAATCTCCACCATGTGCAAAGTTGTTAAAGTGGGTTTCGGTATTGGCAGAGAGTATGACAATATCAGAAGCCAATCTCTTTAACAACCAAACATTTATTTCACCGTGGTCATTTCATTTTAAATAGTTCATACTTCATATCAAAATATCATATTTATTTCAAAACCATATCAATTCGGTATCATTATTCACCTTAAATAAAATTCATTTCCAGAATCGTAACGCTTTCAAAATTATAGCATTTTTGAAATCAAAATGCTTTTGAAATCATAACACTTTTGAAATCATTAAAGTTCCAACTTAAACAATTTAGACATTGAAAATAATATACATATTAAAGTAGTTATACATTAAAATAGTTTATGTATTAAAATAATTTATATATTAAAATGGTTGTAAATTAAAAGTAGTTTATATTTATTTAAAGAGAATATACTGAAATAGTTTCCAAATTAGAACTGTTTCGTCCAGTTCCACAAATCGATTCAAATCAACTTAAATTCCAAAATTCAATTAAATCAACCCCAGTTCAACACTTTCAATTTAAAAGGTTAAAGATTCAATTCGAATTCTCAATAAACAATTTCAATTTTTATCGATTACTAATCCAGTTTTGAACTATCATTTCGATTTCAATAAGATTCTAAGTTTAAATGTTCAAACATTTTCAATATAAGTTTCATTTAGATTTTAACATGTAACTTCAATTTTATTTAAATTGGAAAATATTCATTTAATCATTTTAATAAAAATTAAATAAAATCTCAATTTATAAATTTATATCAATAGTAAATATTTTGTCGCAATTTTATTTAAATTTGAGAATATTCATTTAATCAATTTTTATGATATCAATTTATCAATCATATCTTTCAAAGTCTCAAAATCACTAAGTTCAATTCAATTCTTATTTGAATTCAATTATTAGCTAAATTAAATTCCATGTCAACATTAATTTATCTTCCTAACCACTATATTAAAGTTATAAAAACCTATTTTTAATTTTTTTACGTAAATTTAAATAATAACCTAAACATATTATAAACCAATTAAATTAAATTTTGTTAAATTAAATCTTATTATTAATTTTTTTACATGAAATCTTAATATGTATATTTTTTAAAATAAAATAAAATTATAAGAAAAAAATCTTAAAATTTATGTTTTTCAAAACTAACCTATAAATTAATATTTCCAAAACCCATAATTTAAAATTAAAATTATGCATAATAAAATTAAAATATCTTTATATCATATTTCAAAAATCAATATTTTAAATAATCAGCATCTATAAAACCCATATATTTCCTTTCAAAACTTCGGAAATCATTTCAAAATATAGACTAGAGGTGTCCGTATATAATTTTCTATCCTATGGTCTAGTGATACAGATATTTATCATTTCAATCCGCAATTTAAATATCTCTGAGTATATATCATTTCAACCCACAATCCAGAAATTCAAAATCAATGAAAATCGCTTGCGTTTATCATTTCAACCCATAACAATTTTCTCCTAATCTACATGATCGTTCGAGTATGTATCATTTCAACCCATAGGGATTTCTAAACTAACAGGGAACTTGAAGAGTGAGAATAAATATGATAATAGTATAACATATCAACAATATGCATATACCATCAATAACAAATTGAATTATAATATAAATAACAAGTTGTGGTGTCATATGTCATAGTTGAACAGTTACAGATAATGGCATATCATACATAGTAATTAAATAATTAACAGTTTAAATTTAACAACATATTTCAATTGTCATTTCATGTGAATTAAATTTACTAAATATAATAATGTTTACTGTGAGTGATTGCTTATCTTCCGAGGCTAGAGAACAACGATGGTAAAGATGATGACATAGACACGCACATTGATACGAACACAAGCAAATTAGAAAGTTGTCGCGACCCACTTTGAATAGCGGCGAGACTAAGGCAAAGCACGATCAACTTGATTTGATGAAGATAAATTTTGCAAGTGAATTTATATATATCCAAACTATATATATATATATATATATATATATATATATATTAACATCAATATTTAGTTAAAACACATATTAAAATAAATATCTTCATATTATACATTTTCAAATAGATATTTATTAAACACATATATAAATCAAACTATATATATATATATGTATATGTATATGTATATATATCATTAATTTTAAAATCAACTTACAAATCTATATTTAATAAACTAATAGTTTACCAAATTCTACAATTAAAATCAAAATATCGTAATCTAACATAGTTTACATAAAATAGTTTACCGAACGTAATAATTTAAATATATATATATATATACATGGTTCAAAATATTAACACTAATATAATATAGTGTATGTTATACTAACATAATATAATATACATACATTTACAAAAACAAAAAAAGAAAAAGTTGATGTTGTATGCTCATGTGGAGGAGGAGATCTGGTGGTTGGGAAACTTGCAGCGGCTCGGCGCTTCGTTAGGCGTGGTGGCTTCTGTTCGATGATGGGAAACCGGGGCTATCGGTCAAAGAGCGTAGAGTTTAAGAAGGTTGCGAGAAATTTTGGTAGCGGATCAGGCAGGAGATGGTGGAGCGGGTCAGTGGGTGATGGGGTTTGAAGGATGGTGCACGACGGTGGGGAGGCTGGGTGTGTTGCTCTGACGTGGTGCGAGGCCAGAGATAGGGCTGCAGGCGGGGTAAGTTCGAAGGGAGAAGAGGGGTGATGCGGTGGCTTTCTCGGTTTGTTGATGGGTGAGAGCTAGGGGAAGGCCGAACTATCAGAGGGAGGGATATGAGCATGAGATGCGGCTGCTTGGTCGAGAGAGTGTGGCAGTGGGAAACGAACATGCGCATGAAGACGTACTATAGATATAACTTTATATATATATATATATATATATATATATATATATTGATTCCTAAAGCTTGGATCAACATAGAAAGAAGAAAGGGAGGGGAAGAAAGGTGGATCTTGTTTGGAACTAATATGGTGGAAAAAAAGACAAGTTGATGATGGTTCAGTAAACAAAATTTTATAAGAATGCCTCTATGTACATTATTTATGTATTATTAAATGAAACCAGAGGGAAGATCAAACGAGCATAAGAAATCAAAAAATAAATTTTCAAAATAAGGAATATTGAATGCCAGAGGATATAAAAAGGCAGTGACCATTTGTTTTTCAATTGGTGGACAAATGGAAGGTCATAGAGCACCCTAGAGATTCAAAATGTGTATCGATACAACGAGCCGTTTCACGGATTTCACCGCGTATCGGACGTTGAAATGCATAAATTAATATACTATGGAGATCAGCACGATGAGACGAACAGAAAGGTACACAGATATCCATGATACGTCAATCCTATCAAAAGTCGATATTCGCCGCAAAACTGTTGTTTGAACACCGAAAATCAAATAAACGAAACTAGAGAAGTCCAAATTTGACGAAACGAAATATAATATATCACTTAGAAAATAGTTTAAGTTTTTGTCGTATAGAAATATTCAAATTTTAAAAACATTTTATTTCATCTAATTAACTGATTTTAAATTGAAATGGAAAATTACACAATGGAATTAACTTTCATATTTTCCAATGAAAATTTTCCATTTGCTATGTCTAAATAGACGTATTCCAAATATGGAATTTTCATTGCAAAAATTTATTCTTTTAAATTTCAAAAAAATTCAGTTAATTAGGTTATTAAATCATTAAAATTTACGGATCGTTACACTCTCCCCGACTCAAAACTTTTCATCCCCGAAAAGGAACGAGATAGGAGAATAGAAACAACTAGAAGAAAAGATAGATTTGAAATTAAAAATACCAGATACCATAATTGATTCCAAAACCGTATAAGTTTCATTTATTTTTAAATTGGTTTATATTCAACTAATTGATTTCAATTCATTTTCTTTAATCAAATTTATTGTGTTCACGTTTGATTGATTTCAATTCCATATATTTTCATTCAATTAATTTACATTTATTATAAAATGTTTCACAACAAAATTTGTTTTATCTAACTCATTTATTAAATTTATTTTGTCGACTATAGTTAATTCCACCTCAACATTCAAATTCAACTATTCTAAAGTTCAAATTTATTTATTTAGATAGCATTTCCTTTTTATTATTCAATTTACTTCACTGACATATCTTGCAATATAGGTTAAATGTATAACGTTATTATAATAACCAAAAATTTTATACAAAAATTTTCTAACAAAATTCATTTTGGACATCTTATTTATTATTGTATATTATTTAGTTACATTCAAACCCTTTTTCTACGTAAGTTTTATTAATATTTCGAATCTAATTAAATACTATACAAAGTTTCTTTTATTTACAATATTTCTATTAGGAAAAATTTTAGTTTGAACATTTTTATTATTTAAATTTCTTTGTATAACCTTCAATTTTATTCACTTAAACATTTTAACTTTTTGAATAGTTCAGGCAAGTCATATATTATAGAATGCAATTGAGTATTATACTAATAAATTTTATCCTAGTTTAATTGTTTCAAGTTCTTTCAAATCCATTTCTCATTTTAGACTCTCCAATTATTCTAAATTTTGCTTCATTTCAATAATTAAAATCATCGTTTAATAAAAATTTAAGAGTTAAATTTTTGGTTTCACATCAAAACATTTTGAAGCAAATAAATATACATATATATGTTGTATATCAAATATATTCAAGAAATTTAAATCAAATCCATTTTTTAAAACAAAAGTGTAGCAAAGAAACTAAGCGGTTTCTCCACTTTGAGACTCGAAAATGAACATCGATGATGATGCAGTCACCACCAAAATTATTTTCCAGCGATAAAAGAGGAGAGTACCGACTTACTTTATTTAAAATTCTCTGAAAACAATCCCATTTGTAAATATTTCAAATGATACAATTTGAAAAACCAAAATTTGGAACACATCGAAAATTAAACCCTCAAATCCTTAAATAAAATTTATTTTCAATTTTAAATTAAATTTATAAACCATTTTATCGACTTCATCTTCTTATAACAACAATAGTTAATGGTTAAGGAAATGTTGACAAATCAATAAATGATAATCTAGTTTGTCATTTACTAACAACCAATTCATTTAACTATCTAATTTTAGAAAAATTATATCTTTATATATATATATATAATATAGTTATACATTACTATTTCATTTTTAATTTCGAAAACAATATTGTGTCAGTTTTCTCTGTTCAAGAGTTTTTGAATTCCTTATGAAAGCGTTGGCCAGACGAAACGGTCGAAACCCAAAATCAAATTTAACAATTCAAATAACATAATATAACATTTTATATCAAGTTCAAATACACTCCCCCACAGGATAATTCAAGAACGGATTATAGAACAAGAACAGAGATTCAAATTTAGGGGAACTCTAATCCAGGAGAATTCTAACTAAGAAGATAGGCTAGAAAAAGAGATAAGATAATTAAATTAAAAAAAAGAAAGATGGATAGATTTATATTAATCACGACGACCTTAACCGGGTCAACTGGGTTTCAGGAATAAGATCGATGTGGAATTTAAGTTTTTGCTTGAGAGGAAGAAAAATGACTTCACCAAAACATCCCAAAATAATTGAATGTAGTGGTGTAGTCAAGATTGCTGGGCATAGAATCAAATGAATAGATGGATCTTCCTGTATAAATCCCGAGGCAATCGAGAGTCGATTACAGAAGAACCATCTGGATTGTCTACAAGTGAACGGTTCGCATTGTGCAAGGGATAACGACATCGTAAACCGAGGACATAGAAATCTACAGTGAATCGACAACTATTGTAAAAGAGTTTCACCCCTTTACAAATCTGGTGGGACCACCAATATGATTAGACACACATAAGGACAAAGTTGCGAATTGAGGTTGAAGCTATGGGATGCTCCAGAACCAAAAGTACATGAACAAAAAAAAAGAATGGACTTTTGAACAAGGTTGGGTTCCAAAATTCGAAAGAAATCCGAATTAAAAAAGAAGAAATTCAAGCTTGAATGAAGGTGATATGTAATTAAATTTTACTCCATATGCTAAGTTTTTCCTAAACCAGAGCTTTAATACCACTTGTAACGGCCTGGTATTTCGAACCGTTCAAATTGACAATAATCCACTCATGTTAGAATTGAATTTATCGAAATGTCAGATTGTTAATTTATATTTAGCAAATTTAGCATGTATAGTAAATAAATCAATCAATGAATCATAGATACAGAGTATTACAACAATAAGCAACAGAATAGACAAACAGTGATTCATGAAGCTACTATAAAACATCAGAGTTTGAAACAAAATACAACAGAATATCAAATACATATGAATCTCTAATACATAAGCAGCTGACGAGTCTGAACATAAATTATTGGAATAAACTGAAACAATAGAAAGCTGGATAGATAGATCTTCAAACAAAGCTCCAATCTCCAAAGGCGAGTCTCAAATTCTATGACATTCAGTCTGACCCGAGCATAAAGAAAAAACACAAAACACTTGAGTCGAGATTAACATTCTTATATCAATAAATTTAAATCAAGTGAAATTTCAACTTAAATACAAGTAATTTAATAGATGTTTGGGATACCCATCCTTTAAGAATCTGTGGAACTATCTACTATGTAGTAATTTACACTATTATAATATATATGTCTATCAGTAAAGTATTAAAATAGCATTAAGACGTTACCCATATCCCCCTTGACACAGTTTTATATATATCCCTATAGTCTATATGGTACCGAAAATTTCTCCATAAACTAGAGGGCTATCAGAGGCCACTCCATAGGTATGGTACAAACCAAACTCGTAGAAGGCACGATAAGGCATGTGACAAGACACACGAGGCAATGCCAAGGTAGATATACCGTTTGCGGATCCGGGCTAGTGGTAACGCATAGTAGCTACTACCGCCTACCTCGAGGCACACTCCAAATCAAAGGTGCACCCAATCAAATCAAAAAGTAATAGAATGGTATCGAAGAAATGTGTCCGATCGGAGGAATGACCTCACTTATCCCAGCATGGCTCATGTTTTATCCACATCAAGCTGACTCACGAGAGTTTGGGTGCGCTAATACCTCATATAGAATCGTTACCAAACCATCCTACTTCGTTCTGGAATCTCCACCATGTACATAGTTGTTAAAGTGGTTTTCAACATTGGCAGGGAGTATGACAATATCCGATCCCGGTCTCTTTAACAACCAAACGCTTATTTCACACCATGGTCATATCTTTTCAAATAGTTCATACTTCATATCAACATATCATATTCATTTAAAAACCATATCAATTCGATATCATTATTCACTTTAAATAATATTCATTTCCAGAATCGTAACACTTCCAAAATTATAAAACTTTCGAAATCATAACGCTTTCAAAATCATAACACTATTGAAATCATAACAGTTCTAACTTAAACAGTTTAGACATTGAAAATAGTTTATATATTAAAATAATTTATATATTAAAATTGTTGTAAATTAAAAATAGTTTATATTCATTTTAAGAGATTAAACTGAAATAGTTTCCAAATTAGAATTTTTTCATCCAATTCCATTAATCGATTCAAATCAACTTAAATTCCAAAATTCAATTTAAATGAATCCCAATTCAACACTTTCAATTTAAAAGGTAAATTATTCAATTCAAATTCTCAATAAACTATTTCAATTTTTGTTGATTTCTAATCTATGTTTGAACAATCATTTCTTCCAATAAGATTCAAAGTTTAAATATTCAAACTTTTTCAATATAAGTTTCATTTAGATTTTAACATTTAACTTTAATTTTATTCAAATTAGAAAAAATTCACTTAATCATTTTAATAAAAATTAAATAAAATCTAAATTTATAAATTTAAACCAATATTAAATATTCAGTCTCAAATTTATTTAAATTTGAGAATATTCATTTAATCACTTTTTATCGAATCAAATTATCAATCATATCTTTCAAAATCTCAAAATCACTAAGTTCAAATCAATTCTTATTTAAATTCAATTATCAACCAAATTAAATTCCAAGTCAACATTAATTTATCTTCCCAACATATATTATTCAAGTTATAAAAAATATTTTTAAAATGTTTATATAAATTTAAATAAATACTTAAACATATTATAGACCAATTAAATTAAATTTTATTAAATTAAATCTTATTATTAAATTTGTTTTATATGGAGTCTTATTTTATATATTTTTTAAAATAAAATAAAGTTATAAGAAAAGAAATCTTAAAAATTTTATATTTTTAAAGCTAACCTATAAATTAATATTTCCATAACCTATAATTTAAAATCTAAAATTTGTACATATTTAAATTAGAATATCTTTATGTCTTATTTCAAAAATCAATGTTTAGTAAAAAATCAATATCAGTAAAACCCACATATTTCCTTTCAAAACATTGGAAATCATTTCAAAATATAGACTACCGTTGTCCCTATATAATTTTCTTTCCTATGGTCAAGTGATACAGATATTTATCATTTCAATCCGCAATTAAAATATCTACGGGTATATATCATTTCAACCTACAATCACAAAATTCAAAACCAATGAAGATCGCTTGGGTTTATCATTTCAACCCATAACGATTTTCTTCTAATCTGCAAGATCGTTTGGGTATGTATCATTTCAACCCATGGGGATTTCCAAATTAACAGGGAACTTGCAGAGTGAGAACAAATATGATAATAATATAACATATCAACAACATGCATATGTCATCGATAAAAATTTTAATTATCATATAAATAACAGGTTATGGTGTCATATGTCATAGATGAACAGTTATAGATAACGGCATATCATATATCGCAATTAAATAATTAACAATTCAAATTTAACATCATATTTCAATTGTCATTTCATGTGAATTAAATTTACTAAATATAAGAATGTTAACCGTGAGTGATTGCTCACCTTTCGAGGCTAGAGAACAACCATGGTATAGATGGTGACACGGACACGCACACAGATACGAACACAAGCAAACCAAAACGCTGCTGCAACCTATTTTGAACAACGGTGAGACAAAGTTAAAGCACGATAAACTGAATTTGATGAAGATAAATTTTACAAGTGAATTTATATATATATATATATATATATATATATCCAAACTATATATATATATATATATTAAAATCAATATTTAGTTAAAACACATGTTAAATATCTTCATATTATACATTTTCAAATAGATATTTATTAAACACACACACACACACATATATATCAAACTATATATATATATATATATATATATATATATATGGCATTAATTTTAAAATCTACTTACAAATCTATATTTAACAAACCAATAATTTACCAAATTCTACTGTTAAAATCAAAATATCATAATCTAACATCGTTTACTTAACATAGTTTACTTAATATAGTTTATCGAACAGAACAATTGAAATATATACACGGTTCAAAATATTGAAATTAATATAACATAATGTATATTATACTAACATATTATAAAATACATATATTTACAAAAACAAAAAAAAGAAAAAAAAGAAAAAGTTGATGCTATATGCTCACGTGGAAGAGGAGATCTGGGTGGTCGGGTAACTTGCAACAGGCTCGGTGTTTCGTTAGGCGTGGTGGCTTCTGTTCGATAGTGGGAAAGCGGGGCCGTCGGTTAGAGAGCGTGAAGTTAAGAAGGTTGCGAGAAAGTTTGGTTGCGGGTCAGGCGGGAGATGGTGGCGTGGGTTAGTGGGCGATGGGGTTTGAAGGATGGCGCATGACAGTGGGGAGGCCAAGTGTGTTGCTCTTAGGGGGTGCATGGCCGAAGTTAGGGCTGCGGGCGGGGTATGTTGGAAGAGCGAAGAGGGGTGATGGAGTGGCTATCTCGGTCTTTTAATGGGTGAGAGCTAGGGGTAGGCCGAACTGTCACGGGGAGGGATGTGAGCGTGAGTTGCGGCTGCTTGGTCGAGAGAGTATGGAAGAGGTAAATAAGCATGCACATGAAGACGTACTATATATATAATGTTATATATAAAAAGCTTGGATCAGCATAGAAAGAAGAATGGGAGGGGAAGAAAGGTGGATCTTGTTTGGAACTGGTACGGTAGCAAAAGAAGACAAGTAGGTGATGGTTCAAGAAACAAAATTTTATACGTTATATGTATTATGCAATAAAACCAGAGAGAAGAGCAAACGAACAAAAAATAAATTTTCAAATAAGGAATATTGAAAGCCAAGGGATATAAAATGGCAGTGACCATTTTTTTCAACTGGTGGATTAATGGAAGGTCACAAAACTCCCTAGAGATTCAAAATGGGTATCAACATAACGAGCCATTCCATGGATTTTGCCATGTACCGAACGTCGAAATGCACAAATGAATATACTGTAGAGATCAGCACGATGAGACGAATAGAACGATACACAGATATCCGCGATATGACAATCCTATCAAAAGTCAATATTCGTTGCAAAATTGTTGTTTAAACGTCGAAAATAAGATAGATGGAGCTAGAGAAGTCCAAATTTGATGAAATGAAAGATAATGTCTCGCTTAGAAAATAGTTTACATTTTTATCGTATAGAAATATTCAGATTTTGAAAACATTTTATTTAATCTAATTAACCGATTTTAAGTTGAAATTGGAAGTTACACAATAGAATTAACTTTCGTATTTTCCAATGAAAATTTTCCATTTGCTATGTATAGATAGACGTACTACAAATATCGAATTTTCATTGCAAAATTTTATGGTTTTAAATTTCACAAAAATTCAGTTAATTACATTGTTAAATCATTAAAATTTAAGGGTCGTTACACTACTCGTAAGTCAAATTAGGTGAAACTTCTTTTTCTTCAATAACACCGGGCTCAAGAATAGAAACGGAATCTCTAAGGCATTTCCGTAGTTGAGAAATGTGAAATACGTCATGAGTAGCAGAAAATTTAGTCAGTAATAAAAGGCGATAAGCCATGGAACCAATGCGTTCAGTGATGGGAAATGGGCCACTATATCAAGGTGCTAATTTTCCTGAACGACTGAAATGCACAACACCCTTCATTGGTGAAACACGAATAAATATCAAATCCCTAACATATAATTCTTATTACCTTCTTTAGTTACCGGCATAGGATTTTTGTCTACTTTGAGCTTCCTTCATCTTATGTGAATAAGGTCAATCTTTTCTGTGGAATCACGAATAAAATCTAATCCTAAAACCTGCTTCTCACCAGCTTCAAGCCAACACGAAGTTGATCGACACGGCCTTCCGTAGAGTGCCACAAAATGTGACATACCAATACTAGATTAGAAGCAATTATTACAATAAAATTCAACAAGAGAAATATGATCTTCCCAACTTCCTCCAAAATCAAGAACACATGCACGAACGAGATCTTTGAGAGTTTGATTCACATGCTCGGTTTGTCCATCGGACTGAGGATGATAATCGCTGCTAAAATTAAGCTTCGTTCCCAAAGCTTTTTGAAGACCCTTCCAAAATCCACTAGTAAATAATGGATCACGATCGCTAATAATAGAAGTTGGAACACCTTGCAATTTAACAATTTCTTTAAAATAGAGTTTAGTCAAAAGAGATACGGTCCGGTTGGACTGAACAGGAAGAAAATGGGCCTATTTTGTAAATCCATCTAAAATTACCCATAGACTGTCATGACCCGAACGAGAATGTGGAAGACCGTTAATAAAGTCCATGAAGACTTGATCCCACTTCCAAACAGGAATAACTAAAGGTTGCAATAACCCACCGAGTCTTTGATGCTTGGCCTTTACTAGTTGGCAAGTCATGCAATGCTTAGTAAAGTTAGCAATATCAAATTATATTCCATCTTGATCATTAACTCATTTCATGTCCGCATACATTTTACTACTATCGAGATGAATGGTAAATTTAGAATGATGAGAATCTTCTACAATACCTTTACGGAGATCACTAATATTTATTACAGTAAGTCTACCAAACTTTGGGATGCCTCCACAAGCACCGATTTCAAAGTCTTTCAGACCATCGATATTATTTTTGTCCCTACAACTTTGGCTAGGATGGGCCAACTCGGGATCATGCTTTTAAGCTTCAAGAATGTGATCAAAAAGAGATGGATGAGCCTCAAGGCTACATAAAACATGAGATGAACATGAATCAGATTCACGATCTCGAATCTCATAAGTGGACAAAGTCTCGAGATCATTCCATTCAAATATCATCATGGAAACAACCGCTTGTTGCCTATGACTAAGGGCACCAACCACGATTTCTCTTTCAGGAAGTATAGAGAACATAAAGATCATTAGATGCAAGGAATTCGAGCCAATGTTGTTAACGAAAATTAAGTTTCTTTTGAGAAAATAAATACTTCAAAGATTTATGATCAGTGCAGACAACAAATTTCTCTCCCAAAATGTAATGACGCCAAATTCTAAGAGCAAAAAAATGGTAGCGAGCTCTAGATCATGAATGTTATATCTAGTGTCGGAGGCTTTAATTGTCTGGAAGCATAAGCGATAACATGTTCCCTTTTTGCATGAGAACGTCACCCAAACCAATACGGCAAGTATTGGTCTAAACAATCAAGTCTTGGTTCCCTTCGGGAATCATAAGAATAGGAGTATCAGAAAGGAATTCTTTTAAATTTTGAAAAGTAGCTTCTATGCTAAATCATTTATTTCATGATCCTCTTTCCCGAAAAGCTAAGATATTCAAAATTATAATTAACTTTATGCAATCATCTTTTTAGAAAAAATTATTTATTACAAGTCAATTTACTATTTCTAAGTGTCTCATCATAGTGTTTAGGAGACTCCTGTTGATAACACTGATCAGGCGCATCGACCGGAATTCTTAAAACACTCAACGGGCAATACAACACAAAATCATCTTCTATTTGATAAACATATCTCTTAAAAATTTAGGAATATTCTTTGCTTGTTTTTATAACAAAATCCAATTATATTTATAAATATATCTTATTAGAAATATTTGCAATTTTAAGTTACTGTTTTCACCCATAATCAATGAATACAAGGACGGACTCATCAAGATATTCGAAGAATACTCGATTCGTAAGATTGATGAAATAATCTGGAGGGTTTGTCAAGTCGAATGACATAACGAACCACTCATAAGAATCACAACGAGTGCAGAATGCGGTAAGTGGAACGCTATCCTTCGCAATTGGTAGCTAATGAAAACCGGTGGCAAGGTCAATCTGAAAAGACCTTAGAACCACTCAGTCGACGTAACAACCCGCATATTTATCGATTTTATATTTAAATATTTTATTTAAATATTTTATCCTTCGTCAGATTTTGGTCCGAAAAGCTACTTTTTGCAAACAGCCGAATTTGGGACTCGAGACCACCCCCATTGAGTTCAAAATGATGTTTGCGACCTTTTTGAGTATAAACTTCGATATGTTTGGAGATAGTAGAATTTTGACCTTTTTCACTTAGGGCTTTGGTTTGGGCTGAACCCATCTTACTAACTCAGTCCCAACCCACTCCAACTCTTCATTACTTCATTTCTAATTCCTAACTCTTTAAGCTTTAGCAACAATGGTGGAAGAGAGTGGAAATTAAAACTCCAAGCCCTAGTTCCTCTTGCTAGCTCAAGTTCTTGCTCCAAAATCAAGGAGAACCTATTAGTAAGCATTTCCTTCTTCTTCTCTAACTCATTCTCTCTTTGATTTCAGAAAATTCCTAAACCTAATTTAGGAAATATTTCTCTTATAAGCTTAGATTCAAGCTTCTAGTGTTGAGATTGAAGTGTGGTTGATCTTCCCTTGTCTTCAAGCTTCTCATTCATTGATTTTGGTTTAAAGGTGAGATTTTTAATCTCACATCTAAGTCTATGAATTATCTTCGATTGTTAGGTATGAATTCCTAACACTTATTCGTGTGCATTTGCTTTTGGTTTGGATTGATTTGGTGAATATTCCAATTTCTAGTGTTTTGAGTTCAATTCATTAAAAATCCTAACTTTGATGTTTGAACATGTTTTTGGTGATGCATCGAGGAGCATATAGTGTCGGGTAGTCGATTGGCATAAACCCTTAGCGCCGTTGCTCGTGCGATTGAAAATTGATCGAGATTTGCACCTCATTTGGAATAGGGCATGGGAGTGCCAGCAATAGGTTCGGCCGACCGACCTGTAGAACGGGCAATTCCTGCCTCTGTTTGGAAGTGCAGGCTACATGGCTCGGTCGACCGAGCTCAGGGTCCGGTCGACCGACCTGCTACCCCGTGCACTTCTGTTTTTGGTTTGGTCAACCGACTCAGGGAGTCCGGTCGACCGACCTGCTGCTATTTGCCAACTATGCCTATTTTGCCTAGTTGTCTGAATTTCCAACTCTAATCGATTTGTGTTATTTCCCTATTTGTTGTTATCATTTGTTATTGACTTTGATGACTTATTTTCTTCGGGAATTCTTGGAATATCTATTTCGATGGATTCGGTATCGATTTCTTTGGATTTTATTCACGTTTTCGAATGTGAATCTTAGTGATTGATTGTTCCTACAATCCTCTTTGTGATTTGTCACTTTAAAAATATAAAGGTTTTCTATACTAGTAGTAAATATCAAAACTCTTTCTTCAAATGATTTCAACACTATTTTATTACAAGGCTCGTTTTCTTAAACCGTTTTCCAATCTATTAGTATATACAAGCCTTTACCTCACTCGTATGAGAAATCTAATTAAACGAGTGGTATGAAACGCTTGCGTTTACTTCGTTGGTTAATTCTTGGACTTGTTCGATTGAATCTCTTGTGACAATTTTATAGTGGAGATCTACAATTTGTTCGTAAATATTAAAGTTAAGCTAGTGGTTATGGGACATGAAGCTAAGCTCATATATTTACTAGCTTACTGTAATTGACACTTCTCTGTGATCATGACGATCATTTTTATGTTTTAGACTAGCATTGTGCGATGTCTTTTGACTTGGTCCATCGGATGTCACGCTGTACGACGTCGATGCTCCGAATTATTTGATTCATTGGATGTACCGTTTGCACTACATCAATGATATGCTTTTGATACATTGGATGTACCGTTTGCACTACATCAATGTCTTTGCTTTTGATACATTGGATGTACCGTTAGCACTACATCAATGTCTTTACTTTTGATTCATTGGATGTACCGTTTGCACTACATCAATGTTTTTGCTTTTGATTCATTGGATGTACCGTTTTCACTACATCAATGTCTTTGCTTTTGATTCATTGGATGTATCGTTTGCACTACATCAATGATATGCTTTTGATACATTGGATGTACCGTTTGCACTACATCAATGTCTTTGCTTTTGATTCATTGGATGTACCATTTGCACTACATCAATGTCTTTGCTTTTGATTCATTGGATGTACCGTTTGCACTACATCAATGATATGCTTTTGATACATTGGATGTACCGTTTGCACTACATCAATGTCTTGGCCATCCTTTTCTTGTGACTTTTGGATTTCGTGTGTTGAATTCTGGAATTTATGTTTCACCAACTTTTACGATTGGCATTGATATATATGTCATTTATTGTGGCTTGGTGAATGAAATTAGGAGTATGACATTCCTTTTTATCTTTGAGAAGATCTTTGCGATATTGATTAATCTCTTATTGATTTTTCAATTAGTTATTTATCACAGCTTGGCACTGTGATTATTATACGTTTAGTCATATCTCTTATTCTATATCATTTCATCTGATATTTATAGCTAGACTGATCCGTTTATTATTTTCTTCTTAAATAATACTCGGCTCGGATTGAGATATTACAGGTGCTTCCTCATGACTTCCTATCTGGAACCATCTTCTGACTTTTGGCTAACTACTTTAGTTTAGCAGTTTTTGTTGTATACATTTGAGATACAGACTCTATGATGTATACTTATTCTTTTGTCTAGCACTTGTATCTATTCTTTTTGATATTGTGGATCTTGTTTGACCACTACTCTGATGTACACTTTCATGTGTTATATTCATATCTATTTCCGCCTTTGTGATATGAATTGTCTGTGACTGATTTATGTTATGTTTATTTCTATACTTGTTTCTGAAGATATTATAGCCACTGTGTAGTAGCTTTGAGTTTGTGTTGGTATGTCTGATTTCCCTTTTGATAAAGAAATGCATGTTATACTATCTGACATATCGATGCTCGAGCAAAGCAATTACACGGATGGTCGCTCCTCAACAGCCTTATTCTCCTTGCTAGTTGACAGCATTCACCGTAATGTTCTTGGCTAGCGTGGGTATAGAGGTGGAGCGTCACAGCTTGGTATCAAAGCCAAACTTCGGAACAATGTAGAATAATTTAACAAGGATCATCGTCCTAAGTCTTTCTTAGGAGTCGTGCTTTAGGATTTTATTCGAGTCTTCGTACCGATTCATCCTATTTTCTTAATGTTTCCTTGTTTTATCATCATGATTGTTGATATTCATTCTAATAATAACTTGTTCTTCTTCTTTTCTTTCTTTCTTAAAGAAAAGAAATGGTTGGTTCTCACAATCCTAGTGCTAGTCAATCCAGTAGCCCTTCTCTGGATGGCGCATTCATGTCTGCCCAACAACTTTTGGATCTTGTAAAGAATCAAGAGTTTATCTGTGTTTTGAGTAAGAACCCCAAAATGGTTCTACCTTTGAAACTTGAAGTTTCTTTCAATCAGCTTGTGGATGTTACTCTTCTTCATGGAGAGGTTGGTAAAGGAAGTGTTTGTGATGTTGGGACTTCCAAGAGGAGGCATATTAAGTTCAAGAGCCTTAATCCCAATAAGAGAGTGAAGCAAACTACTTTTGTAGCAATGACTCCAATCCCTAATCGTGGAGAATGCTACAATTGTGGCTCTAGGGACCACTATATAAATAAGTGTCCTACACCTATCTCTTGTCGCTATTGCAAAGGTGCGAACCATTATGTGTCTTCGTGTCCCAGACTTCAAAGCAAGAAGAAGGTGGAACAAGAAACTTCGGTAGCCAAGCCTCCAACCCCAAGTCATAAACAATGCTACAATTGTGGTTCCATGGACCATTAAGTGTCCGAAACCCCTCTTTTGTCGATATTGCAAAGGTTCGGGTCATCTTTTATCTTCGTGTCCTAGGCTTCCTAGCTAGATAGAGGGAAAGCTGCAAGCCCCTAACAACTCTTCTCTTGGCCAAGGTATTTTTCACTCAATCCTTGATGGCATTGTTTTATTTCGTGATCTTCTTATTTGAGTTCTTTTTGATATGGATTTCATCTCATTATTTTGATATCAAAAGAACTTGTCGATTCTTTTTATTTGAATATTTTGGGCTTGATGACTTCTTTAAGAATTGTGAATCCGGATGGTAGATCCGCAACACTCAATTTGTCTTTATTGATGTCGAAATTATTTTATTTGATTTTTCTTTCCGAGCCGATTTTTACTTAGGCTTCGGAATTGATTTTTGTAAGGATTGGCTTAATCGTTGTGAAGCACATATCCTATTTGTCCCTTGTGGACTATTCATCTTTGACATTTTCAATCTGTTAAGCAGATTTCTATTTTTCCTTTATGATTTTGATTCCAACTTGATGGCATCATTTTATTCCTTAAGCCCACTTATAAGGAAAGTGTTGTTTCTCTCATTCATGTAGTTTGAGCAATTTTTCGGTATTTTTGAGCTTGTCTTAGGATTATCACCTAAGTAATTTTTTGTGTGGTGCTAAGGTCTTTTCAGTTTGACCTTACCACCGGTTTTCATTTGCCACGAGTTGCGGAAGTCCACTTACCGCATCCCGCACTTGTTATGATTCCTATGAATGAATTATTATGTCATTCAGTTTGTCCAGCTTATTTCATCCATTTTATAAATCGAGTATTCTATGAATATTTCGATGAGATCATTTTTGTATATATTGATTTTGGATGAAAATAGTAATTTAAAATTTTGCAAATCTTTTCCGTAAGATTTATTTATAAGTAAAATTGAATTTTGTTCGTGAAACGAACAAAGAATATTCTAGAAGTTTTTGAGAAACTTACTTATCCTATAGAATATGATTTTGTGATTGTATTGCCCATTTAGTGTTTTAAGAATTCTGGTCGATGCGCTTGATCAACGTTATCGATAAGAATCTCTTAAACGCTTTGATGAGACAGTCAGACACGATATATTGACTTGTAAAAAAATGTAAATTTTTGTAGAAAGATTATTACATAAAAATAAAAATGTAATTTTGAAAGTTTTAACTTTTCGGGAAAGAGAATTATTTAAAAGAACCATTCCTTTCGTTGCTCTTATTCTTGTGATTCCTGAAGGGGAACCAAGACGTTATTTTTTATACTGATACTAGTCGTATTGGTTGGGATGTCGTTCTCTTGCAAAGGAGAACGTGCTATCACTTGTGCTTCTAAATCATTATAGCTTATCGAGACTAGATATGCCACTCATGATCTAGTGCTCGTGGCTATTGATTTCACTTTTAGAATTTGGCATCATCATTTTGGGATGAGAAATTTGTTCTCTACCCCAATCATAAATCTTTGGAATATTTATTTTCTCATAGGGAACTTCATGTTGACTTGAGTTCCTAGCATCTTATAATCTGGATATTCTTTCTACTCCCGAAGGGAAAATCATGTTGCCAATACGCTTTGTCGTAGGCAACAAGGTGTTGATTCTTTGATGATGTCTGAATGGAATTATCTTTTTATCAAGTTCATCGAACGTTTTGATATACTTCGTTTTATTGAGCTTTATCTCATTTTTTTTATAAGCTAGCGTCCGATGTTCTTTTATGGTGTTCGGTTCATCGGATGTACTGTTATTATACTACATCGTTGTTCCGGTTTACTGGTTCATTGGACGTACCGTTTTTGTACTACTTCGGTGTTCCGAAATTATTCGAGCTTTGGTTTGTTGGGCGTACCATTTTGTACTACGCTGATGTTCCAAATTATTTGAGTTTCTAGTTTCTCGGGCGTACCGTTTCTGTACTACTCCGTTGCACTGGCTCAATTTTCTGCTATTCTTGATGTTCTCCACGTCTTTTATCTACGGAAATGCTTTTATGTTTCCGGTTTTTATTCTTGTGCCCGGTGTTATTAAGGAAATTGAAGTTTCACCAGATTTGATTTATGAGCAACATTCCATTCGCATCATTGCTTCGGAGGTTGAGCGCCTTCGGAATAAAGATATTCTTCTTGTGAGAGTTCAATGGTTCCCAAATCCTAAGGATTGCTCTTGGGAATCCAGAGAATTCATCGAGCGATCCCATTCAGGCTTACTCTTTCATGCTCTTTATGGTGAACTTATTATTTCAATTTTCTTTTGTGTTGATATGCTTTTATGGTTGTAACTCTTTATTTTCTTCTTAAGTATTGCAAGGACGCAATTTCTTTAAGGAGGGGAGTCTGTAACAACCCGCATATTTATCGATTTTATATTTAAATATTTTATCGTTCGTCGGATTTTGGTCCGAAAAGCTACTTTTTGCAAACAGTCGAATTGGGACTCGAGACCACCCCCATTGAGTTCAAAATGACGTTTGCGACCTTTTTGAGTATAAACTTCGATATGTTTGGAGGTAGTAGAATTTTGGCCTTTTTCACTTAGGGCTTTGGTTTGGGTTGAACCCATCTTACTAACTTAGTCCCAACCCACTCCAACTCTTCATTACTTCATTTCTAATTCCTAACTCTTCAAGCTTTAGCAACAATGGTAAAGAGAGTGGAAATTAAAACTCCAAGCCCTAGTTCCTTTTGCTAGCTCAAGTTCTTGCTCCAAAATCAAGGAGAACCCATTAGTAAGCATCTCCTTCTTCTTCTCCAACTCATTCTCTCTTTGATTTCAGAAAATTCCTGAACCTAATTTTGGAAATATTTCTCTTTTAAGCTTAGATTCAAGCTTCTAGTGTTGAGATTGAAGTGTGGTTGATCTTCCCTTGTCTTCAAGCTTCTCATTCATTGATTTGGGTTTAAAGGTGAGATTTTTAATCTCACATCTAAGTCTATGATTTATCTTCGATTGTTAAGTATGAATTCCTAGCACTTATTCGTGTGCATTTGCTTTTGGTTTGGATTGATTTGGTGAATATTCCAATTTCTAGTGTTTTGAGTTCAATTCATTAAAAATCCTAACTTTGATGTTTGAACATGTTTTTGGTGATGCACCGAGGAGCATATTGGGCCGGGTAGTCGATTGGCATAAACCCTTAGCGCCGTTGCTCGTGCGATTGCAAATTGATCGAGATTTGCACCTCATTTGAAATAGGGCATGGGAGTGCCAGCAACAGGTTCGGCCGACCGAGCCCCTGGGCCGGCCGACCGACCTGTAGAACGGGCACTTCATGCCTCTGTTTGGAAGTGCAGGCTACATGGCTCGGTCGACCGAGCTCAGGGTCCGGTCGACCGACCTGCTACCCCGTGCACTTCTGTTTTTGGTTCGGTCAACCGACTCAGGGAGTCCGGTCGACCGACCTGCTGCTATTTGCCAACTATGCCTATTTTGCCTAGTTGTCTGAATTTCCAACTCTAATCGATTTGTGTTATTTCCCTATTTGTTGTTATCATTTGTTATTAACTTTGATGACTTATTTTCTTCGGGAATTCTTGGAATATCCATTTCGATGGATTCGGTATCGATTTCTTTGGACTTTATTCACGTTTTCGAATGTGAATCTTAGTGATTGATTGTTCCTACAACCCTCTTTGTGATTTGTCACTTCAAAAATATAAAGGTTTTCTATACTAGTAGTAAATATCAAAACTCTTTCTTCAAATGATTTCAACACTATTTTATTACAAGGCTCGTTTTATTAAACCGTTTTCCAATCTATTAGTATATACAAGCCTTTACCTCACTCGTATGAGAAATCTAATTAAACGACTTAGTAAAACGAGTGGTATGAAACGCTTGTGTTTACTTCGTTGGTTAATTCTTGGACTTGTTCGATTGAATCTCTTGTGACAATTTTATAGTGGAGATCTACAATTTGTTCGTAAATATTAAAGTTAAGCTAGTGGTTATGGGACATGAAGCTAAGCTCATATATTTACTAGCTTACTGTAATTGACACTTCTCTGTGATCATGACGATCATTTTTATGTTTTAGACTAGCATTGTGCGATGTCTTTTGACTTGGTCCATCGGATGTCACACTGTACGACGTCGATGCTCCGAATTATTTGATTCATTGGATGTACCGTTTGCACTATATCAATGATATGCTTTTGATACATTGGATGTACCGTTTGCACTACATCAATGTCTTAGCTTTTGATACATTGGATGTACCGTTTGCACTACATCAATGTCTTTAATTTTGATTCATTGGGTGTACCGTTTGCACTACATCAATGTCTTTGCTTTTGATTCATTGGATGTACCGTTTGCGCTACATCAATACCTTTGCTTTTGATTCATTGGATGTACCGTTTTCACTACATCAATACCTTTGCTTTTGATTCATTGGATGTACCGTTTGCACTACATCAATGATATGCTTTTGATACATTGGATGTACCGTTTGCACTACATCAATGTCTTTGCTTTTGATTCATTGGATGTACCGTTTGCACTACATCAATGATTTTGATACATTGGATGCACCGTTTGCACTACATCAATGTTTTGGCCATCTTTTTCTTATGACTTCTGGATTTCGTGTGTTGAATTCTGGAATTTATGTTTCACCAACTTTTACGATTGGCATTGATATACATGTCATTTATTGTGGCTTGGTGAATGAAATTAGGAGTATGACATTCCTTTTTATCTTTGAGAAGATCTTTGCGATATTGATTAATCTCTTATTGATTTTTCAATTAGTTATTTATCACAGCTTGGCATTGTGATTATTATACGTTTAGTCATATCTCTTATTCTATATCATTTCATCTGGTATTTATAGCTAGACTGATCCGTTTATTATTTTCTTCTTAAATAATACTCGGGTCAGACTGAGATATTACAGGTGCTTCCTCATGGCTTCCTATCTGGAACCATCTTCTAACTTTTGGCTAACTACTTTAGTTTAGTAGTTTTTGTTGTATACATTTGAGATACAGACTCTATGATGTATACTTATTCTTTTGTCTAGCACTTGTATCTATTCTTTTTGATATTGTGGATCTTATTTGACCACTACTCTGATGTACACTTTCATGTGTTATATTCATATCTATTTCCGCCTTTGTGATATGAATTGTCTGTGACTGATTTATGTTATGTTTATTTCTATATTTGTTTCTAAAGATATTATATCCATTGTGTAGTAGCTTTGAGTTTGTGTCGGTATGTCGGATTTCCCTCTTGATAAAGAAATGCATGTTATACTATCTGACATATCGATCCTCGCGCAAAGCAATTACACGGATGGTCGCTCCTCAACAGCCTTATTCTCCGTGCTAGTTGACAGCATTCACTGTAATGTTCTTGGCTAGCGTGGGTATAGAGGTGGGGCGTCACAGTTGATTACTTAGGTGGTGACCCTAAGACAGGCTTAAAGATATCAGGAAATTCATGAACTGTTTGAATAAGGGAAATAACGTCTTCCTCATCATGTGGTTTAAAAATAAAATGATTCCATCGAATTAGAATCGAAATCATTAAGAATAATAAAAATCTGCTTAACATATTAAGGATGTTGAAGATTCATAGTCCTCTCAGGTTATAGGATATGGGCATCATAACGATTAAGCCAATATATTACCAAAATCATTCCAAAACCTATGTAATGCATGATATGCAAATCTACATGGAAAGCTTAATCACATAAAATAATCTTGACATCTTTACAAAACAATCTGAATATTGCAGATCCATCAAGCAGATTCGCAATTCTTAGTGAAGTCATCATGCCCATAACATTTAAAGACAAAGTATCAACTAGTTCCTTTGATATAAAAGAGTGAGAGCATCCATATCAAAAGAACTCGAATTGAATGATCACGGAACATAATAATGTCATCAAGGATAGAATGAGAAATACCTTGACCAAGAGAAGGGTTGCTAAAAGCTTGTGCAACATTTAGCTTTCCCTCTTTCTTGTTTTGAAGTCTGGGACTTGAAGACATAAGATGACCCCAACTTTGGAGATAACGGCATAAAATGGGCCTTGGACGCCTATTTGCATAGTGGTCCTTTGAATTACAATTGTAGCATACTCCACGATCTAGGGTAGAAGTATTTGCTACCGAAGTTACTTTCTTCCCTTGCTCATTGGAATTAGGGCTTTTGAACTTAATATGCCTCTTCTTGTTGTCATTGAGGCTCTTCTTGGCACCTCTAACATCACTATCACTTCCTTTATCGGCCTCTTCAAGTCAAAGAGTGATATCTACAAGCTGATTGAAAGCCACCTCTAATTTCAAAGGTAAAATTGTTTTGGGGTTCTTATTCAAAGCATAGATAAACCTTTGATTCTTTACAAGATCCAAAAGTTGTAATGCCAAACATAAATACGCCATCCAGAGGAGGACCACTGGATTGTCCAGCACTAGGACTGCCAGGTCTAACCATATCTTCTTCTTTGAGAAAGAAAGAAAGAATAAAGAGGAAAAAACTTATTCTTAGATTGAATTCAAATAAGCGTAATTGGTAAAACAAAGCATCGTAAAAGAAAATAGGATAGAACGGGTCCTAAGACTCGGATTAAATCCTATGGCATGATTACTACGAGAGACTTAGGACAATGATTCTTGTCATCATATTCTATTTTGTTCAGAAGTTTTGCTTTGACACCAAGCTGTGACTCCACACCTCTATACTCACACTAGCCAAGAATACTAGGTGTTAATGTCGTCGACTAGCACGAAGAATAAGGCTGTTGAGAAGCGACCATACATGCAATTACTTTGTGCGAGTACTGAAATGTCAGATATTATGTCATGCATTTCATTTCAAGAGGAAATATGACATATCAAATACAAACTCAAAGCTACTACACCATGGCTATGTGGCCTTCAGAAACAAATATAAAGTAAGCATAACAACAAAAATCAGTCACAGATATTCATATCACTAAAGCATAACATAGAAGTGTACACCAAAGTAGTGGTCATACAAAATCCACTACATCACAAAAGAATAGGTACAAGTGCTAGACAAAAGAATATGTATACATCAAGGAGTCTCTATCTTGAATGTATAAAAACAAAAACTACTAAGCTAAAGTAGTTAGCTGAAAGTCAAAAGCTAGTCCATGCTAAAAAGTTAAGTGGAAGCACCTACAACACCTCGATCTGACCTGAGAATTATTTAAGAAAAAAATAATAAACGGATCTGTCTAGCTATATATATCATATAAGTGAGATAGGATAAGAGATATGACAAAAATATGTGATAACAACAATGCCATACTGTGGCAAGTATATATTTGATAACAATGAAAATCATATAATATCTCACGTCTCCTCAAATATCCAAAAAGAATATCATATTCTTTATCTTATTCACCAAACCTCAAATATTGACAAAATATATCAATGCAAATCGCAAAAATTGGTAAAACATAAATTCTAGAAATCCATAACTGGAAGTCCAGAAAACATAAAAGGGGGTGGCCTATCATAAACAGGAGCACGAAAACTCACCAACACGTGTATCATAAACGGGACGCTATCCCATGGGTCGCTAGCCCATAGAGTCGGTGCAACGACATAGTTCAACGGTATGCCCGAGGAACCTGAACTCAAATAAGCCGGAACAACGATGTAGTCCAACGGTACGCCCGATGAACCAAACTCCATAAAACGGTTAAAAAGTAACCATGGGTCTTTGGCCCATAAAAATGAGACAAAGCTCTATAGAAGGGGGTATAGTCCCCTACGCAGACAAAGAGACATCGCATATCGCTAGTCTAAACCACAATATGATCATCATAAATCAATAAGTTTAAATTACACCAAGCTAATAAATAAATGAGTTTAGCTTCATGTCCCAAACCACTAGCTTAATTTAAATATTTATGAACAAATTGTAGATTTCCACTCAAAAATTGTCACAAGATTTCAATCAAACATGTCTAAGAATTAACGGATGAAGTAAACGCAAGCGTTTCATATCACTTGTTTTGCTAAGTCGTTTGATTGGATTTCTCATACGAATGAGGTAAGGGTTTGTATATACTAATAGATTGGAAAACGGTTTTAAAAACGAGCTTTGTATTAAAAGTAACATGAAATCATTTTCGTGAAAGAGTTTGAGTATTTACTACTAGTATAAAAACCTTTGTATTTTAAAGTGACAAATCACAGAAATGGTTGTAAAAACAATCTATCACCAAAAATCCATATTGGACGACGTGAATTAAAACCATGAAATTGATATCAAATCCATCAAATGGATATTCCCAAAAATCCAAAAAATAAGTCACCAAAGTCCATAATAAATGACAATGACCAACCGGATCAACAAAAATCAATAAGAAATGGAAATTCACATAAAAACAGGCAATTTGTCAAAAATTCAACAGGACTAGACGTTTGGTTGGTTTGGCCAGACGTCAACCATAGGCTCTACCATTTTTTTCCTATGTTCATTATAATTATCTTTTTCAGAGACCTCAACCAGACGTCTGGGAATTTCAACCAGACGTCTGGTTGCCTGGACCTGGGCAGAATTTACCCAGGCCAATGATGGCCAAATCAATCCAAAAGCGATCAAACGAGCGATAGAGGCTAGGGATTTATGCCAAGCGACAACCCAGCCCTATAGGCTCTTCGATACACCCTAGATAACATTTCCACACATCCATAGTAGGATTTTCATGAATTTTGGCTTCAAAGTCAAAATTGAAAAACTCACCAAACCAATTCAAATCAAAAGCAGTTGGACAAGAAATAGATGTTAGGAATTCATACGTAACAAAAATAAAAGCTATAGACATAGATGTGAATTCAAGAACTCGCCTTTGAATCCTCAATCTATTATCAAATGCAAGTTTTTCCTATGTTAGGTTATAGGAAAAATAAAGAATTGAAGAGGGATTGGGATGGAGAAGATGAAGAGGATGCATACCAAAGTTTCTCCTTGATTTTAGAGAATTTGAATTTCCTAAGAGAACTAGGTCTTACGAATTTAGATTTTCCCTCTTTTCCCCCATTTTCTCTTTTGCTAGAGTGTTAGGAAATTATGAGTGGAATGAATGAAGAGGAGAGGAGTTAGGGTATTTGGTAGAGGAGTTTGGGTTATCTTGCTGGATTAGTAAGCTAGAACACAACCTAAAGCCCTAATGAAAATAACAAAATCCTAATCAATTCATATCATTGTTTGTGCTCAAACATGTTGTAATTGCTATTTTTAACTCAATGAAAGTGGTCTTCAGTCCGAATTTGACTTTTACAAAAAGTCACGTCTTGGAATGTAATCCAACTAACGATGCTATATTTAAATATATAATCGTAAAATATGCAGGGTGTTACATCATGTGTCCGATATTTTCCTATCACACCATACCACGATAAAGAGTGAAGCCAGTAGGTTATAGCTTTTTGGCTTATATCCCTACATGAACATCAATCTTAATTCCAATAGATAGACAAGCCTATTTCGTCGATTTTTAGTGCTAAGTATACGAATAAATGTTTTCCATAAACGAGCACAATCAAGTCACACAAAGAGCTATCAAGTCTCATAAGCGAATTTTAATCCCCTTTTTATTTAATTAATCTTTTATTAATTAAAATCCCTTTTAACGGTAAAACTACTTTTACCTAATAAAACATTGTTTATCAATTTCTACTATTCATTTGTACTCTTTTAGTACTTCAAAATTAAAAGAAGTATTTTCTGATATAAGTATTTCAATATAATTTGAAAGAAATTTATAAAGGAAGATTTTGGAGAAAATAAGTTTCGCACTTTCCTCTCTGTCGCTAGAAAATAATTTCGGTGATGGCGGCCGCATCATCGACTTCCATTTTCGAGTTTCGAAGTGGAAAGGCCACTGTAGTAGTTCTGCTGCAGATTCATTTTTGAAAAATATACAAATTTTGAATTGTTTTAAATATAATTAGAGATATATATGTTGTAAGAATATATTCATCTATTGTTTTAAAATAAATTGAAAATTTAACACGGTATTAAATTCTTAAATTTCCATCAATTAATTGTTTCAATTATTGTAGTGAAATGAAAGGTTAGTAATTAATAAATCGAAACCTCTAATTTAGGTAAGAGATTTAATGCCAAGTTATAAAGGAAATAAAAGGAAATTGAAATGGTAACTTATAAGACAAAAGGTAAAAATATATTGAACAATGAATTAATTAAAAGAAATGAGAAACTTGTATAACTTTCGATTACACCCTTAAATAACATATATAACTTACCAAATATTAAAAGTTGAAATGTTAATAAGAGATTATAATAGAATATTATACAAGTAGAAATTTGAAATAATGAAAATATTCAATGAAATTGCTGTTAAATGAGAATTAAATGTTATAACTTAAGTTATAATTGAAATTTTACCAAGTAAATATAATTAAAGGTAAGTATGACAAATAGATGATTATAAACTTAAGTAATTAAAGTGTAAATAGATGAGGTCATGCAATTATAAATGAATGTAATATAATAAAGAGAAATTGTAAACTTAAGAAAAAGGGTTGAAGTTATTTCTAAATAATATTTAAAGAAATAAATGGAAATAAAAAGATAAACCGTTATATGAACGAAAAGAATCAAGCAATAAATGTATGTATGGAATAAATAAGAATAGACTAAATCTATTGCTGAAAGTGTTGTTTGTCGTAGTTTGTGGTTGACTGGGTAAGGAAACTTTAAATTTGTTGGGATGGATGAATAATTCATTGTGTTTAATCTAAGACTGTTGAGTAAATGATGCACTTGATGGTTTATTCTTCATTCCGTACAATTTAAAAGTTTTGAACCCGAAGAACTGTTTGTTTGTTTGATTGTATGGTTGTTTTGTATTTGTTGTGTATGCAGTTTGTTGAAATTGTTGGTTGTTGTATTCATTTGTTGTTAGTGATTTAAACCATTTAAATATTTCACTTTATATAAATTGTTAACCTTTGGATTTTATAAGTGAAATGCTGGTTATGGAAGCAATTGCTACTGCTTTTGGTTCCATAAATTAAGCGTAATTTGCCCGACAAATAGGTACGTTTCGGATTTCCGTTTTAACGCTATTTTATATATTTTCCCGTGTTGGGATGTAATATTTTGGGTATTATATGTTATATAATTATTATATTTTGATATTATATTTTCTTCCGAGCTTCTCCGTACAAAGGAGACTCTGCCAAAAATTTTCGTAAATTTTGGGCTTAGAATTTTTTTGAAAAGTGTTTTCCAGCGTTATTAACTTGAGTATAAAGGATTTAATGGTCATATTTGTATATTTTATTTAAAATAATTGATTTTGTAGATTTAGCTGTTTTTAAAGTTAATATTTCAAGTAAGGTATATTGATTCCTAATGCTTCTTTTCCCTTCCTTTCCTTTTCGGGGACAAAAAGCTTTGAGTGGGGGAGAGTGTAACGACCCGAAAATTTCGACAATTTAATTTGTTAATTTAATAGGATTTTTTTAAAATTTAATTTTAGTAGAAATAATTAAGGGGGTAAATTAATACTAAAATGAAGGCTAAAATAAAATATATGAATGGTAGTTAAAGCCTTTAATTGTAATATGAATAAAATTTCAATGAATAAAATGGTAAGTATTGTACTTGTAACGACCCGTAAATTTAACCGGTTTTAATAACGTTATTAATTGAAATTTTATGGAAATTTAAACGTTAAAAGTTTGAAATATAAATTTGATATTTGGAATTCGTCCAGTTAAGCATAGCAACCGGTAAATTTTCGTCCGGAAATACGAAAGTTTATTTCGTGCGTAAATTACTTCAATTTAATCAGTTAAAAAGCGATGAAAATAAATCGTTTTCAAAATCAAAATATTTTACATAGAAAAATTCTAAACCATCTTCTGAGCAAGATGTCAGTTTGTGGTTTTTCCAAATTCGGACATCTTTGGCTCCGTCGATCTTAATTTTCTACGATTTTTGCGCATTCTCCGCTAGTAGAAAATTCACATTTTTATAATTTAATCGTACCGCTAATATCTGTGTACCGTTTTGATCGTCCCGTCATGTTGATCTCTACGGTATATTCAATTCTGTGTTTTGAAGCTTGGTCCACAGCAGAATCCGCGAAACCGGTAACCGTATCGGTTCGGATCCGTGACCTTTTATATTTTTGTGCGTTTCAAAATCTGAAACGTGCACCGGGATAACAATAATAATTTGCTTTAATTATTTACAGCTGTATCTCTGTGTTGTGACCGTTACCATTTCTTTATCCACGGTCCAAGATCAATTCACTTAAAATTCGCCGCTTAACATGTTCAGCATAATAAATATATGTAATTGTTGAGCTGTTCTTCTTCTTTTTTTCATAAATCACATTTTTCCTTTTTCTCAAAGATACCAATAGCCGTGACTTTTCAGTGTGCATCTGTTCGATTCTTATTAACTTCAGTTCTCGTTTTCCTTCACTCTTCACTAAAAAAAATGTTTCATGTATTTAAAAAAAAAAAAAAAAAAAAACTCACGTCCTAAATCTATGGCCTGAGACTTGCAATATCCTTCTTCCAATTCACTTGCATGTTAATCTTCTTATCTCAATGCCAGCTAGCCTGATTAATGCTTCTCTCCTTCTCTCCTCCTCCACAAGAAGCCTTCACTTCCTCAGATCCGCCCTCCAACTCACGTACGCAACAGCCAATCCCACACCCTCGACCCATCGCCTTGCTACCATTCCCACTTCTCCTCTGTCGAGAGGCACAACAGTCGCCGCTTCCATGCCGATGCACTTGTCCATCTTCTCAGCCTCTTCTTTTGCTCCACCTATTCGTGTTTTGTGTAAGTATATTTATGTTTAACATATCAGATTTTTGATAGGGTATATATGTAGACCGGCATATGAGTTCTCTGTTGAATATATCAATACTTTGATAGTATAATAGCTGGAAAATATTATAAGCTTTGTCATATAGAGGCTTATGCTAGTTTATTTAAGTTCATAATACTTCATTTTAAAGGATATGTTTTTTATATACATAAAGACTATTTTTAAGGTCTGTAAAGTCATCTTGGTTTTGAAAGGCATGTCAGAGAGGAGTTGTTGGTTTTGCTGTATATGTACATAAAGGTGTACGACATGGATATTTCGATTGTTACTTTATTTCATATACATATATATATACATAATATATAATGATTTCGATAAGTTTATATATATATATATATATATATATATATTTGTAGTTATTATATGTAAATCATATATACAGTTGTTTATTCATATCGGAGTGCATTTGCAAAGTTTAAAAATTTATGTTAGTATATAAATACTGTTTAAGTTTATAGTCTTTTATATGTTTACAAGATTAGTGATATTTAAAGCTTTATATTAGTAACATATGTAATGATACTTATATATAGGTCAGCATATAGTAGTATTTTTTTTCTGAAAGCTATATTTATACAGTGGTCTAGATTTCAGAATATGGGCTTGCTGGTTGTATATCATCAAGTATATTGTATTGCACAGGTCTGCTATATATATACTATTATTATATATTTGTCACAGTAATATGGTGGTTTGGGTTTGTTTGTTGTTCTCTTCAAAAGTTGTATATATAAAAATATACATAGTCTTATATGATAAATGACTATGGTATATGTTAGTAATATATTTTAATGACATATGTTTTCAGTATATAATATAATTTGTAAAACAAATTTAGTTATGTATCTAGTATATAAATTCATAATCTGTTATATATGAAGTATATAAAATATAGGTTGTGTATTTGAATTTGTTTGCATGTTTATTTTTTTTCTGAACAACAGTTAGACTCCATGTTCACGATATCATATCTCACTCATGTTTTATCGGAATGGGTTGATTCTATTTTTAAAAAGGAGTTTAAGTTACCTAGTTTATACATGTCAAATTCCAGCAAAATCCGACATCGTTTGATTTGTGGTCGAGGATCTGGAAGTTAGACCCAGGCAGATATTCTGTTGTACTTAGAATTATTTTACACTGCTGCAAACACGACCTGAGTTCATGTTTGACGCATCGTATCTCCTTCGTCTTACGTCAGAATACAGTGATTCTTTTTTTGTTTTAAAGATTAAGTTTTCTACTTTCTGTATATGAAATTTTAGCTTCGTACGAGGTGTTTCAGTCCTCTGGTTCTTATCTGAAAGTCAGACCCAGAGGGGATTTCAGACCTGATCATTTGACAGTCGCAACATGGCCTGAGGCTATGTTTGTAACATCGTGACTTTTCTAGTCTCTTGTCCAAATCAAGTGATTCTTTGCAGTTTTGAAATACGAGTTTTGATCTTTATTCATACCAAATTTCTGACCATTTCGATCACGGTAACACATAGAATTTTTTTGTTAAACTTTGACGCAGGACATGTTTTGTAATTGTTGCTATGTTGAATGTTTTGATTTGATTTTGGCAATTCCTATTTAACAGTTTTGCTCGTCGATTCGTGCCAATCTTACTTTGCTCTGAAATTCATGCTTGGATTTGTAACTCAATTTCAGTGTCTGTATCAGTGTGCGTATCCGTGCCATCTCCTATTTTCTCTAGCCTCGGAAGGTGAGCAATCACTCACGATTAATGTTATTTTATTTATTAAATCTGATTTCAATTGGAACGACAATTGAAATATACTGCTGTTATTTATTGCACTGTTATTTGTGTATCAGTTCACCTTTGACATCTGACACCGTTATCTGTTATGTATGCAATAATAAATCCAGTTTGGTTGATAATTGATTGATTGTTTGTTATTTATATTGGATGTTAAATTGAGATGTATAAAGTGATATATATTATGAAATTGAATTTGACGTAGGATAGTTTAAATGTGAATCGACATATATGTTGAATTTGATTAGTTTAATATGACCCTTTTAATTGTTAAATTAATTGACATGTAGAATAGGGTTATCGACAACTTGAACCATTTAAATGTATGTTGTATAAATTGTTGTAGTATAAAATTGAAATTGAACGACAAGTGGAAAACCGTAATGTAATAATCTTTAATTTACATGAAATGATAGTGTAGATTCTAGAGATAATTATATTAATTCGCACAAATAACAATGCGAATTAATACGATTATTTCGGGATTATTTGGATTAATTATTGGATTGTTATTGATTGTGTTATTGCTTGTTTATTTACTTTGACACCATCCCTGTTTATCACACTGCAAGTTCCCTTTACTATGCTTTGATTTGTGAATTGAATTGGAATCGGGTTGAAATGATAAATACCCAAAATGAACTTGACTTAGGATAGAGAATTAAATAAAACCCGATTGGTCAATAATTTGAGTTGAAATAAGATAAAGATTTTATTTGGAATAATAAGGTTTTGAAATAAAATTGGAACGTAAATTCTGATGAAAGGAAAATGTTAATATTGAAATCTGAAACGAAATATTAATGTAATAACTGATGAAAGAACGTTGTTTTGAAATGAATTATTTAACAATTAAATTTGGAATTATTCATTGAATTAAGTTGAAATGATTTAATAATTAAGTTTAAATTTATAATTAAACTGAAATTATTGAGTTTGAAATGATTGAATAATTAAGTTTGAATTTATAATTAAGTCGAAATGATTAAGTTTTGAAATTACTAAAAATTAAGATTGAAATTATGTAATAATTGAATGAGATTGAATTATTTGATAATTAAATGAAATTTGAATTCTTTGATAAGAAATTGAACTTCGGAATAAGTGAACTTGAACTTCGTTAATAAATGAAAATGGATTTCTTTACTTATTAAGGTTTGGAAAACTATTTAAGTTAATAAGTGAAATTGAACTTCTTGAATATGTGAAATTAGTTTCTTTATTAAGTGAGTTTTTGGTATTAGTAACTAAGTAAACGAATAAATGTAACTGAATTTCTTTAACAAGAGATAATTGCGTTTTATTGAAACAATCGTAAAGCTTGTAATTTAAAGAATTTGATTTGACGAATTTAATTTAATTAAATTTGTAAGTTTTGATATAATGGATATGGACTTATGTAATTGATTTAATGAATTGTAGATTTAATGTTAATTGTTTAAATTGATAAATTCATGTAACGAATATTGAATGGAATCGATAAATGAATTTAGATTGGTTTGAATGTAAAGTAAATTAGTTTAAATGATTTCGGAATGAAATTTATATACGAACTTGAATCGATATGTGATTTGTTTAATAAAAGTTGAAATTGAATTATAAGATTTTGAAACGGAGAGTTGGAAGTTTTGAAACGTAAACTTTGGAAATTGATTTAGAAAGACAAATGAAATGTTAATTTACGAGTTGAAATTGAAATTGAATTTGTTTTGGTTTGAAATATATTAAACGACCAATCGGTGTAATAATTACGAAAGTTATTAAAGAAACCGGAATCGGTTATGGATATACTCTCTATCTAAACCGAAAACCATTTTAATAACTATACGCGTAGTGATGATCCAGAATGAAGTGGTTGGAATGATGTACGTGATGACTGAAGAAAGAGAACGATAATGGATAGCCTTGACACTTGTGTCAAATTGGAAATGACTAAAATCAGGAGCCGTGCCGGGCCAAATGGGGTTAGCCACCTCGAGCGGACACACTTCTTCGTAACTACTACTCATTACTTGTGATTGATTGGTGCACCCTCGGAATTTCAGGAGTGTTGTTTCGCGGTGTTGCGATCGCTGCGGCGATGCGTTCTCACCAGTCCGGATCAGGTGAACGGTAGTTTCACTACCTTGGGTATTGCCTCATGTGCCTTGTCATACTTGTATCCCTATATACGCGACCACTACGAATTTGT
This sequence comes from Allium cepa, assembly GCA_030765085.1. Classification (NCBI taxonomy): domain Eukaryota; kingdom Viridiplantae; phylum Streptophyta; class Magnoliopsida; order Asparagales; family Amaryllidaceae; genus Allium; species Allium cepa. Next base: position 862,025,749 of record CM060943.1, on the reverse strand, counting down.
TTTGTGTTATACCTATGGAGTACTCCCTGATATCCCACCAGTTTACGGTGGAGTTTACAGTGCTGTATAGACTATGACATTTATAAAATGTGTTAAGGGGGATAATGGTAACGCCTTAACACTATTTTGATATTTTATATTACTGATAGACATTATCTATTTAGCGTATACTACTACATAGTAGATAGTTTAACGGATCCTTAGAGGATGGTTATTCCAACGTCCTCTGAGTTATTGTATTTCAATTGTTATTTCACTTGAGTTGGATTTATTAATATAAGAATATTAATCCTGACTCGAGTGTTTTGTGTTTTGCTTTACGCTCGGGTCAGACTGAGTGTACCAGTATTCAAGACTCACCTTTGGAGTTGGAGCTTTGTTTGAAGATCCAGCCATCTATTCTGCTTTCAGTATTTGATGATTCCAGTCATGTATTCTGATTATTGTATTCAACTATTATATTCGAGACTTCTGTTGTAAATTGTTTAACTCTGATGTATCTTATATATTTATATAGTAGCTTCATGAACTACTATCTCTTTTACTTCCGCTGCATATTATTACTCTGTGTCTGTGATCTGTGATATTTTTATTTACTGTATATCTGAGTTTTGCCAAATTTTAAATTAACAATTCGGTATTTTGAATTATTTAAGTCCGACATGTGCGGATGCGAATAGTCCAAAATAGCGGGTCGTTACTGTTGGTATCAGAGCTTTTGGTAGCTCTAGGCAGAACTTGGCATATATGGTAAATGTATTTACAGAATCACTCTCATTCGAGTTTCAATCTCTTTCTTTTGACTCAATTCATTTGAATTTTGGAACGTTCCCTGCGGTTTTGAAATTCATTCTCGTCCCTCACTATTCGTCTTCTATAAATTCTGGAGCATCCAATAACTCCACTTCGAATGGCCCTTATAATGAATCGGCGGTCTCACCAATCCTAAATTTATTTGTAATAGGTGGAACTCCTTTACAATAGACATCGATTTACCGAAGATCTCTGTATCCTCGGTTTTCGATGCTATCTATCTCCTGCTATACCTGAACTCTATTTCTTGAGATCGAATGTTGATTTACCTCGGAATTCAGCATCGATCTTATTCTTGAAGTTACGGTCGACCCGGTTAAGGTTGCCCGTGAATTAAATAAGCTTATCCGTCTCCTGATTCTGTAAATTGAATCACCTTATCTTTTCTTCCGAACTTATTATCGAATAAAAATTTTCTTCGATTGAGTCCATCAAATTTGAAACCCTGTCCTTATTTTGAAAATCTATTCATGTATCGTTAAGCGAGAAATTATATTTGTAAATTAATATTTAAATTGTTTATTTTATACTGTGTTGTTTGAGTTGTTGATGTTGATTTGGGTTTCCGATCGATTCGTCTGATCAACGCTATCGATAGGATTTCCAAGACACTTTAGCAGAGCAAACTGACACAATAGTATTTTCGAATTTGGATATTAAAATAATTTTTAATGATTATATTATTTATAAGTACAAATTTTCTGAGATTAAAATGTCAATGAATCTGTTGTCCGCAATGTGAAAATTTAATTTTCATTTATTGTTTATAAATCATTGACTACTTCATAAAATAAATAGATAAATTTATAAAATTTGGTTATAATTGGATTTGGAATTTAAAATGTATTTAATCTGAGAATTTAATTTCCGGTGATTTCAAAACTTTGAAAAGTGTATAGTATTTAAAATATTTGCAAATAGAATCATTCAAAGAATTTTTAAAGCTTAAATTCAGTGCTCTTCTCTTTGGCGCTGGAAAATAATTTCGATGATGACGGCCACATCATCGATATTTATTTTCGAGTTTCAAAGTGGAGAGACTATTCTGTAGCTTTGCTACGATTCGTTTTGAAAAATAAATTGATTTGAATTTCTAAACATGACTTGATTTATAATACATATTGAAGATTTTAAAATTTGATTTGATGTGATATATTAGATGTGTGTGTATATATATATATATTTATTTCAATATTGTTTGAAGTAAATTGAAAAGGCAATTCTTAAAATTCATGTTAAGAATGATTTCAATTTTAAAACGAAGCCAAAATTTGAATGAATGTTGAAACTTAACAAATTGTATTAGAAAATATACTTGTATAATACCCAATTACGTTATAATCCGACTTACCAAAACCATCTAAAAATTGAATATGTAATTGAATAATTTACAATGCGAAATGATGTTAAAAGGAATTTAAAATTTGAGTAGTTATAATAACTATAAATATGCTTGATATATGTGATAGAATATATTAAGTGGAATTAATTTAATAATAATTTAAAACAAAGAAGAATTGAATTTGTTGAATAAAATATGATTATTAATTATTAATAGGGTATAATTGGATAATAAAACAATGAATAAGTAAGATAAATAAAACTTTATTCTGAAGGAATCTTTTGTTATCAAATATTAATAAATTAAAATGAAATCAACTTAATAAATTATCTTGGATTTAAAGTAAATTGTTGAATATGAATTAATTTGAATTGAAAGTTATATGGTTTAAACTAATTGTTTATTTAATTTTCAATCTATTTTCTTTCTGGTAGTTACTATTCTCCTACTTTCTTCCTTTTCGGGGACGAAAAGTTTTGAGTGGGGGAGAGTGTAACGACCCGTAAATTTAACCGGTTTTAATAACGTTATTAATTGAAATTTTATGGAAATTTAAACGTTAAAAGTTTGAAATATAAATTTGATATTTGGAATTCGTCCAGTTAAGCATAGCAACCGGTAAATTTTCGTCCGGAAATACGAAAGTTTATTTCGTGCGTAAATTACTTCAATTTAATCAGTTAAAAAGCGATGAAAATAAATCGTTTTCAAAATCAAAATATTTTACATAGAAAAATTCTAAACCATCTTCTGAGCAAGATGTCAGTTTGTGGTTTTTCCAAATTCGGACATCTTTGGCTCCGTCGATCTTAATTTTCTGCGATTTTTGCGCATTCTCCGCTAGTAGAAAATTCACATTTTTATAATTTAATCGTACCGCTAATATCTGTGTACCGTTTTGATCGTCCCGTCATGTTGATCTCTACGGTATATTCAATTCTGTGTTTTGAAGCTCGGTCCACAGCAGAATCCGCGAAACCGGTAACCGTATCGGTTCGGATCCGTGACCTTTTATATTTTTGTGCGTTTCAAAATCTGAAACGTGCACCGGGATAACAATAATAATTTGCTTTAATTATTTACAGCTGTATCTCTGTGTTGCGACCGTTACCATTTCTTTATCCACGGTCCAAGATCAATTCACTTAAAATTCGCCGCTTAACATGTTCAGCATAATAAATATATGTAATTGTTGAGCTGTTCTTCTTCTTTTTTTCATAAATCACATTTTTCCTTTTTCTCAAAGATACCAATAGCCGTGACTTTTCAGTGTGCATCTGTTCGATTCTTATTAACTTCAGTTCTCGTTTTCCTTCACTCTTCACTAAAAAAAATGTTTCATGTATTTAAAAAAAAAAAAAAAAAAAAAACTCACGTCCTAAATCTATGGCCTGAGACTTGCAATATCCTTCTTCCAATTCACTTGCATGTTAATCTTCTTATCTCAATGCCAGCTAGCCTGATTAATGCTTCTCTCCTTCTCTCCTCCTCCACAAGAAGCCTTCACTTCCTCAGATCCGCCCTCCAACTCACGTACGCAACAGCCAATCCCACACCCTCGACCCATCGCCTTGCTACCATTCCCACTTCTCCTCTGTCGAGAGGCACAACAGTCGCCGCTTCCATGCCGATGCACTTGTCCATCTTCTCAGCCTCTTCTTTTGCTCCACCTATTCATGTTTTGTGTAAGTATATTTATGTTTAACATATCAGATTTTTGATAGGGTATATATGTAGACCGGCATATGAGTTCTCTGTTGAATATATCAATACTTTGATAGTATAATAGCTGGAAAATATTATAAGCTTTGTCATATAGAGGCTTATGCTAGTTTATTTAAGTTCATAATACTTCATTTTAAAGGATATGTTTTTTATATACATAAAGACTATTTTTAAGGTCTGTAAAGTCATCTTGGTTTTGAAAGGCATGTCAGAGAGGAGTTGTTGGTTTTGCTGTATATGTACATAAAGGTGTACGACATGGATATTTCGATTGTTACTTTATTTCATATACATATATATATACATAATATATAATGATTTCGATAAGTTTATATATATATATATATATATATATATATATATATATATATATATATATATTTGTAGTTATTATATGTAAATCATATATACAGTTGTTTATTCATATCGGAGTGCATTTGCAAAGTTTAAAAATTTATGTTAGTATATAAATACTGTTTAAGTTTATAGTCTTTTATATGTTTACAAGATTAGTGATATTTAAAGCTTTATATTAGTAACATATGTAATGATACTTATATATAGGTCAGCATATAGTAGTATTTTTTTTCTGAAAGCTATATTTATACAGTGGTCTAGATTTCAGAATATGGGCTTGCTGGTTGTATATCATCAAGTATATTGTATTGCACAGGTCTGCTATATATATACTATTATTATATATTTGTCACAGTAATATGGTGGTTTGGGTTTGTTTGTTGTTCTCTTCAAAAGTTGTATATATAAAAATATACATAGTCTTATATGATAAATGACTATGGTATATGTTAGTAATATATTTTAATGACATATGTTTTCAGTATATAATATAATTTGTAAAACAAATTTAGTTATGTATCTAGTATATAAATTCATAATCTGTTATATATGAAGTATATAAAATATAGGTTGTGTATTTGAATTTGTTTGCATGTTTATTTTTTTTCTGAACAACAGTTAGACTCCATGTTCACGATATCATATCTCACTCATGTTTTATCGGAATGGGTTGATTCTATTTTTAAAAAGGAGTTTAAGTTACCTAGTTTATACATGTCAAATTCCAGCAAAATCCGACATCGTTTGATTTGTGGTCGAGGATCTGGAAGTTAGACCCAGGCAGATATTCTGTTGTACTTAGAATTATTTTACACTGCTGCAAACACGACCTGAGTTCATGTTTGACGCATCGTATCTCCTTCGTCTTACGTCAGAATACAGTGATTCTTTTTTTGTTTTAAAGATTAAGTTTTCTACTTTCTGTATATGAAATTTTAGCTTCGTACGAGGTGTTTCAGTCCTCTGGTTCTTATCTGAAAGTCAGACCCAGAGGGGATTTCAGACCTGATCATTTGACAGTCGCAACATGGCCTGAGGCTATGTTTGTAACATCGTGACTTTTCTAGTCTCTTGTCCAAATCAAGTGATTCTTTGCAGTTTTGAAATACGAGTTTTGATCTTTATTCATACCAAATTTCTGACCATTTCGATCACGGTAACACATAGAATTTTTTTTGTTAAACTTTGACGCAGGACATGTTTTGTAATTGTTGCTATGTTGAATGTTTTGATTTGATTTTGGCAATTCCTATTTAACAGTTTTGCTCGTCGATTCGTGCCAATCTTACTTTGCTCTGAAATTCATGCTTGGATTTGTAACTCAATTTCAGTGTCTGTATCAGTGTGCGTATCCGTGCCATCTCCTATTTTCTCTAGCCTCGGAAGGTGAGCAATCACTCACGATTAATGTTATTTTATTTATTAAATCTGATTTCAATTGGAACGACAATTGAAATATACTGCTGTTATTTATTGCACTGTTATTTGTGTATCAGTTCACCTTTGACATCTGACACCGTTATCTGTTATGTATGCAATAATAAATCCAGTTTGGTTGATAATTGATTGATTGTTTGTTATTTATATTGGATGTTAAATTGAGATGTATAAAGTGATATATATTATGAAATTGAATTTGACGTAGGATAGTTTAAATGTGAATCGACATATATGTTGAATTTGATTAGTTTAATATGACCCTTTTAATTGTTAAATTAATTGACATGTAGAATAGGGTTATCGACAACTTGAACCATTTAAATGTATGTTGTATAAATTGTTGTAGTATAAAATTGAAATTGAACGACAAGTGGAAAACCGTAATGTAATAATCTTTAATTTACATGAAATGATAGTGTAGATTCTAGAGATAATTATATTAATTCGCACAAATAACAATGCGAATTAATACGATTATTTCGGGATTATTTGGATTAATTATTGGATTGTTATTGATTGTGTTATTGCTTGTTTATTTACTTTGACACCATCCCTGTTTATCACACTGCAAGTTCCCTTTACTATGCTTTGATTTGTGAATTGAATTGGAATCGGGTTGAAATGATAAATACCCAAAATGAACTTGACTTAGGATAGAGAATTAAATAAAACCCGATTGGTCAATAATTTGAGTTGAAATAAGATAAAGATTTTATTTGGAATAATAAGGTTTTGAAATAAAATTGGAACGTAAATTCTGATGAAAGGAAAATGTTAATATTGAAATCTGAAACGAAATATTAATGTAATAACTGATGAAAGAACGTTGTTTTGAAATGAATTATTTAACAATTAAATTTGGAATTATTCATTGAATTAAGTTGAAATGATTTAATAATTAAGTTTAAATTTATAATTAAACTGAAATTATTGAGTTTGAAATGATTGAATAATTAAGTTTGAATTTATAATTAAGTCGAAATGATTAAGTTTTGAAATTACTAAAAATTAAGATTGAAATTATGTAATAATTGAATGAGATTGAATTATTTGATAATTAAATGAAATTTGAATTCTTTGATAAGAAATTGAACTTCGGAATAAGTGAACTTGAACTTCGTTAATAAATGAAAATGGATTTCTTTACTTATTAAGGTTTGGAAAACTATTTAAGTTAATAAGTGAAATTGAACTTCTTGAATATGTGAAATTAGTTTCTTTATTAAGTGAGTTTTTGGTATTAGTAACTAAGTAAACGAATAAATGTAACTGAATTTCTTTAACAAGAGATAATTGCGTTTTATTGAAACAATCGTAAAGCTTGTAATTTAAAGAATTTGATTTGACGAATTTAATTTAATTAAATTTGTAAGTTTTGATATAATGGATATGGACTTATGTAATTGATTTAATGAATTGTAGATTTAATGTTAATTGTTTAAATTGATAAATTCATGTAACGAATATTGAATGGAATCGATAAATGAATTTAGATTGGTTTGAATGTAAAGTAAATTAGTTTAAATGATTTCGGAATGAAATTTATATACGAACTTGAATCGATATGTGATTTGTTTAATAAAAGTTGAAATTGAATTATAAGATTTTGAAACGGAGAGTTGGAAGTTTTGAAACGTAAACTTTGGAAATTGATTTAGAAAGACAAATGAAATGTTAATTTACGAGTTGAAATTGAAATTGAATTTGTTTTGGTTTGAAATATATTAAACGACCAATCGGTGTAATAATTACGAAAGTTATTAAAGAAACCGGAATCGGTTATGGATATACTCTCTATCTAAACCGAAAACCATTTTAATAACTATACGCGTAGTGATGATCCAGAATGAAGTGGTTGGAATGATGTACGTGATGACTGAAGAAAGAGAACGATAATGGATAGCCTTGACACTTGTGTCAAATTGGAAATGACTAAAATCAGGAGCCGTGCCGGGCCAAATGGGGTTAGCCACCTCGAGCGGACACACTTCTTCGTAACTACTACTCATTACTTGTGATTGATTGGTGCACCCTCGGAATTTCAGGAGTGTTGTTTCGCGGTGTTGCGATCGCTGCGGCGATGCGTTCTCACCAGTCCGGATCAGGTGAACGGTAGTTTCACTACCTTGGGTATTGCCTCATGTGCCTTGTCATACTTGTATCCCTATATACGCGACCACTACGAATTTGTTTTGTGTTATACCTATGGAGTACTCCCTGATATCCCACCAGTTTACGGTGGAGTTTACAGTGCTGTATAGACTATGACATTTATAAAATGTGTTAAGGGGGATAATGGTAACGCCTTAACACTATTTTGATATTTTATATTACTGATAGACATTATCTATTTAGCGTATACTACTACATAGTAGATAGTTTAACGGATCCTTAGAGGATGGTTATTCCAACGTCCTCTGAGTTATTGTATTTCAATTGTTATTTCACTTGAGTTGGATTTATTAATATAAGAATATTAATCCTGACTCGAGTGTTTTGTGTTTTGCTTTACGCTCGGGTCAGACTGAGTGTACCAGTATTCAAGACTCACCTTTGGAGTTGGAGCTTTGTTTGAAGATCCAGCCATCTATTCTGCTTTCAGTATTTGATGATTCCAGTCATGTATTCTGATTATTGTATTCAACTATTATATTCGAGACTTCTGTTGTAAATTGTTTAACTCTGATGTATCTTATATATTTATATAGTAGCTTCATGAACTACTATCTCTTTTACTTCCGCTGCATATTATTACTCTGTGTCTGTGATCTGTGATATTTTTATTTACTGTATATCTGAGTTTTGCCAAATTTTAAATTAACAATTCGGTATTTTGAATTATTTAAGTCCGACATGTGCGGATGCGAATAGTCCAAAATAGTGGGTCGTTACAGTACTTGTATATAAGGTGAATTGAATAAATCCTATTTATTGGAAACTTGTTTATTGATATGCGAATGTATAATAAATGAGTTATTACAAGAGACTGAAATTTAAATAGAATTCTAAATAATGAATAGTGGAAAGGATTTTACAGGTGTATAATTTAATGCGAGAATGGAAAATATTTAATTGATTTCGTAATAAAAAAAATGTTGAAACGAAAGTTGGAATAAATGTATTTAATGAGAGTTGTTGAAATAATTGTTGTAGAGAATAAATTACAAATGTTATAAATTGTATAATGGTGACAACTATTGTTCGTTACCAATGCATTTAATTAATAGCGATTAAATGTAATTAATCATTGCCTTTTGTTAGTTAAGAAAATAACTGAAAATTTTGAAGATAAAATCAATAGAAAGGTTAACTATATGCATAAGATGGAAAGTCGAATAGAATTCTAATAAATGATAATAATGGAAAACGTATACAACCAATGTAGGTTATTAGTAATTACAATGTTGTTGAAAGTAATAAACGTTCTTTGTTGATAATTAATAACATAACGAAAAAGGGTAAATGTATTCATAAGAATATCAATTACAATTGGACAGAGATTTTAAGTAAAAATGTTAATGCAACGGAAGTAATGCTAATTTAAGTCAATAATAATGAATAGTGATTAATTCAAAATTTGTAACGTATATTATAAATTACCTGCTTATTTGTCAATGGAATTAGAATTTGTAATAAGTGATAATAAAATAGATGAATGTTACACTAATGGAAAATGAAATAACGTTCATTTAAAAATGTGAGTGATTACAATGTCATTATTAACAATAAGCGTTATTTTAATAATTATGATTAATTGTGAAATTAATACTAGGGAAGTAATAGGTTATAAATTAATTATAACCCAAACTTAAGTGTAAGTAAAAGGTTGAAATTGAATCTAATCCATTGGAAACTTATTAACATAAATTGGATTTAATTTATAATAAAGGGGTTATTTTAAGAAATCGAAATAAATTCTATAATGAGGGAATTAAGTTGACTTTAAATTGAGATGGGAATTAAGAATTGTTTATTTAATTGGATTTAAATTTGGAAAAAAATTTAGTCACTGCAATTAATTGAGATTAAATGTTGAATATTATGTTAAGTTAAGGGTTAGGTTAAATTTTGAGAATATTAAGGTAATAACTTTGAACCCAATGTTAATCTCATCCATTCGACCACGATAAATTGAATAAAAAGAATGAATGGTGAATTCAGTGTAATTATTGAAAATATAATTTATAATTGATGAATATAATGAAAATTCAATTTACGCTGAAACATATGTTTGAATCAACATTTAATTTGACATCTAACTTTGTTTAAAATCATTGTAAATGTTGAGTAGTATAAAGATGATAAAATTGTCGATTTTAGAATTTAAAATATAAAAAATGGATTTAATCAACCTATTTAATTTATCTAAAAATAGCCATTTTAGTCACGGACTCGGATCTTGACGAAACTAGTTTCGTCGGATCCGTAAAAGTGAATTATTGTAGGGTTTCAAGTTTTGTAGCAATCAGACTTATCGTTTGATCGTACGAACGGGAAACCCCTTGAAATCAATTTAATTGAAATCAATTTGAAATCAATTTGAAAATATTGATTTCAGCATAACTTCTTCATACGATGGAATTTGGACGTGAAACTTTTTCCATCGTGTTCAGAATATTTTAAAATACCTATTTCGATATATGGGTTTAACCAATTTCGTTCCGGGGTAAGAACGGGCTTTTTGGTCCAATTATCGTTCAGCACGTTGTTTATCGGATCCATCTACTCTATTTCTAACCTACCTATATAAACCCAGTTATAAACCATAGCCTCCATCTAATTTCATTTGTCTGTACGTATTTCTCAACACTCTCCTCCTGAATGGCAAACAACATAATTTCAAATCCAGTTGCAATCCAAAATCAAAGTCAAAATTCAAAGTTCTCAGAAAATTCCGAAAAATTATATGTTGATGATCTCGACTAGCATAATTCACTGGTGGTATTCGTTTTTCCATTCGATGCCTCGTTTACCTAGAAAAAACTGAAACGGTTCGCGGTCGTTCATTGGTGTTAAACGATCGTCATCCGATCGACAAATCAACTTAAGGGTTGTGTAGAGAGTGCTGTGGGGAGTGCATCAGTTTCATGTGTTTGGGTTTTTAACGGCTGGATGAGGAGTAAAAATTGATTAGGATTGCAAAGTAGGGCGGCGGCTGCGTCGTTTCAGGGTCGAGATGGCACCGGATCTTGGTCGCATAGGGTCAGGTAGTAGAGCACATCGTGGTGATTCGAACGGCGGTTATGCCATGGGCCATAGTGGAGTATGGAAGAGGCAGTCTGTGACGACACAGATTTTTCACGCTCGAAAATCGTCATCCATACTTCAAATCGTATTCGAATGCAGTAGATTCGACCGTTCAAATCCGATTCGCCGGAGCTTATAACAACATTAAGTCAACAACACAGTGGAATAAAAAGAATAATACATTGATATACCGTATTGATACAATATCTGATACAACATATGATACAATAGATATCAATATACATCAAAGATACAATAGAATAGCAGCGGAAAAGAAAACGATAACACTAGCAGCGGAATCACTAACTCTAAGATAGTCTTCAAAAGAGAACTCCAGTAGCAGCAGCTCGATCCAACATCACGATACGCAAAGACAAGCAAGTCTCGTCCACATCCAACCACTGAACTGGCTCCAGATAATTCACTGAACCTAACTATCTGTAAAACCAACTCTAGACTGCTCGTGTAGAAAATTTTGAGCATCCAGAGTTTAGGAAGGAAACAATAAACTCTGGATCAGTCATAGGACTGGTGTGAGCAACAAAAACAGTTTATCTTTAAAAACAAACAACGAAATATTTTAAAATCAATTCGCAATGCTTTTTTTTGAAATGAGACTACCATAAGGCCTCCCGCACACACACACACAATGCAAACGCAGAATCAGAGGAGATTTCTCCTTATGATAGTCAAATATGCTTGATACGCATTAAAAAGAAACATTTGATATTATTACTAGTGCATAGTGTAGGAAAAATCACTTCAAAAGTAAAGATATAAATCTTAGCCAGCATAGGCATTCCGCACTTATGCCTACTATAGCTACCATATTCAATAGCAGGTTACCGCCACATTCCATGGCAGGTTATACATCTAAAACCGTACAGGTCTCGTATTGTTTCTTTGGATTTCCAACAAATGGTCAGGCCAAGGAACTTCCCATTGCCACATGAGAACGCCTCTGGAAGGACGTCCCCGAGAACCTAATCGGATCTCTGCCAACACAAGGCCGGGTTACCCTTCAAACTGGGTAACTACTGACACGAGTATGCCATCCCCCGATCGTAAACGACCTTTTCTCGGGATCCCGATAACCAACAACCACAAAGTAATACATTCGCAGTAACCACATAGGTTAAATATATAGGCTACATACCATGATACCACCTCTATCCAGAAGGAAATGCACATACCCTAAAGGGTGCTACCCCCAATAACCTTGCTGCATCATTCCTGTTTCGGCCATTTCGAGGTGTGAGGTTCGACGAAATCTCGTCCACAAAGCCACGCTTTGGTACAAAGCCATGCTTTGGGTGAACAAATGATCAAAGTAATGATCACCAAGATAAATGATCAAACAAATGATCATATCACAAATGATCAAACAATGATCATTTCACAGCAACACTCAGCATTTCACATTACCAAATTGGGAATATATCGCTGATAACCATCAACTACATAACCTCTGAGCTTGTACGTCTCAGAGAAGGGTGTTAAGCTAAGAGAAGAAATTCTCCGCCACCAACAGAAATATATTTGAAAGAAATCAGCTTTATATCTCAAATTGTAATGTCAGACATAACAATCCATACAAGTCTGTTCCGGGTTCGAACAGAACCGAAGGCACTTCCAAAGAAGCCCTTGCAATCCAGGTATTCACAATCCCGATCGGACTTCCCATCACTTATGGAATCTCTATACCGTAGCTACTCGGTGCAGAGACAATCGATAGGTTATCCTATCGTTCTCACAAATACTCGGTCTTCACCATCAGTCTTCAAATGCTATCCATAACGACGTATCACATATTTGGAATGGGTTATACGACCCAAAGGTCCTTTCCCGGCTAACACGAATAGTGAGCGCAATATTTAAAACATATGGATATGGGATTTCAATTAAGTCACAACTTAAAAATCCAAAGCTTTTCTTTCAAATGGTTTAACAATTTACCATTTCCAATCTTTTAAAACAAAGGATTTATTTCATAAAGTTCACCTACTTTCTCAAAGATTCATTCCTGGATTTCAAAACAATTCCAATTCAATTGGATTTAATTCATTAAATCTTTAAATTAAGATTTAACTTATATCTTTCAAAGTTCGTTCCCAAATATCCTCTTTCAAAATTCGTTTCTAGATATTCATCTATAACTTGGAAGATTATTTCAGTTTAACTTGAAATCCTTTTAAAACAATTTGAAATTCATTTCTCCTATGAAAGCTTTTTATCATTTAGAAACAACAGTGTTATTTCGGAAAAAAACCTTATTTCATTTATACAAGTTACAATCTTTGGGTTAATTCAAATTCTCAAAAGAACAATACTTTAAAAATGGTTTGACTCATATATAACTAGCATAATATCGTTAATCCCTAGTTTCAAATCATAGAATTCAATTTCAATTACTGAATTCAAATTTAAATCAAAATATTTAAATTCCAAATCTTAATCAAGTTATTCAAAATAATTTCATCTTTGAAATTCCATTTCAATTGCTTTTCACTTTAAACCCAATCCATTTCCAAAACATTTGAATTAAAATATTCAATTTTAAAAATCATTTCAAAAATCTGCGACTTAATCGATTTCCTCGTGAAATCCATATTTTGTGTGTGTATGGTATGGTCCAGGGGTTCAACACAATAGTGCAACATTATTCAATCATTACAGATCAAAGCACAGAAATATAGTTGATAAGCGATATAAACATAACGCTTATCGCTCATTCACAGATTCACAGATAATATACAAATGTAAATAAATGAACAATCATACACGGCTCAATATACAGAACAAAATATCACAGATCAGATTGGACAATTAATTCAAGGCATCACATACAATATAATCATTCATAAGTATTAAGGTCAAGCATTTAATAAACATTTATAAGCAGGATTAATTATTTGTTTAATCCTAATTAATTCAATTTATTCCCAAGTAAATTTATTACTTATAAATTAATTATCAAATTCTAATTAATTACTTACAAATCATTTGATATAAATTTATTTATCAACCACTTTAATAAGTAAAGTTACTCTTAATTCATCACATTAATTTAATTAACCTTTAAATAAATAAATTACTTTAATAATTTAATTATTCTCAAATTAATTACCAAATCAATTTATCACATTGTCCTTAAATTTATTATTTCTTAATCACTTGATAAATCAACTTTAATCATTGATTAATATTTTATTAAAAATCCTTAATTCACAAATTTATTATTCTTTGATAAATAAATCTTTAAACCTTAATTAATTAATTTAAACCTTTAATTACTTATTTAATTAGTCCAATTCATCAATTAATTAATAATAAATTATCCATCTTGATTAACATAATTTGATGAATTTCAAATCGTTAAATCTTCCTTGACTTTAAGATAAACCTCATTCTTACAAATGATTACATTATTATTATAAAAAGGGTTTTAAAACAATTTCCATTTCAAGTTTACTTTTAAATTTCAACTTTATCAAAGTTTAAAAACAAATCAAAGATCCTTTTAAATTCACATATTAAAGAAATACTCATTTTATAAAGAAGTTTAGAAGAATTTAAAACCAATTTCCTTTCATTTTAAAACTAGAATACATATTTAAAACTCAACTCACATACCCGAGCCTAACCCTCAGGCAACTTGACCTATCTCTCGAGTCACTCACAAGCCCTCACGAACCCAGCTCCTTCGAGTCACTCACGCTAAAACTCGAGCAACGTCCCAAGCTTCCTTCTTCTTCCCCAAAGACGCAACCCACAGCTAAAACCCAACAACCCAAACGTTCACGCGGTGCACTTGCACCAACGGCTCCGGCCTCTGGCGATGGTCGCGACCATCCCCAACAACCACACGAACTTACGCAAACATGAAGGCGAACCCAGATCGCACGAAAACCCAACGAGTCAAAATTGAAGCATTCTCGACCAATCAGGAAACCACCATGGTCAGAAAACTCCACCTTCCCGATCGCCTACGACCTCGAGACCACCCGCCATCATCACCGAGGCTTCTCCATACAATCCCGTGACCATTCCCACAATCGCGATCAACTACGATGCCTCATAGTTGACGCCACGACCTCGACATTTCAATGTTTCAAAATCCAGTATTAAACCCTAAATCACTTATCCCCGATCACCACGGTGCTCCAGAATTTTTACGAGCATTTTTCCTGAAATCATCGATCAACAAACTATCTCCAAACAAGAATTCAACATCTAAGATTTGCTAAATTTCCAGAAATTGATTAAAAAGCACATTTGGTTCAATTTGGAACTACACGCTGCACACTCAACTAAAAATCCTCATATTTGTTTTAAAAATCTTATTTTTGAGTGTAGATTCCAATTATATACTTGAATCAATATTTTATGACATTCGAATTTTCCAGAAAATGAAGTTACCACTTTAAAAATTTGATTTTTCCATCTATATACATTTTTATGTCATGAAACTATTTTTAAGTTATCATTCGTACTTAAACACAACAAATTTATTTAAAATCAAAGCCTAATATTGATTAGGGAAGAAGAAATTGAATTTTGATGTCGTCTAATACTCTGTAATGTAACAGAGAAGATATATTACTGATATATGCATATACACAGAGCAATGGCAACATAAATTCAAATTTAAATAGCTGTTGTTACTCACCATCCAAATCATTGTTTGAATCCACCTGAGCTTCCAAATTAAAGTGGAAACCCCTTTTCTTTCTTCTTCTTTTTTTTTTTTGAAAGTTGAAAATCTGGGCTGAGTTGCTACTGGTACTTCCTCTTCTTGTAATCCCAGATTTTTAATTCAATTGCTTGATGGTTTAAGTTGAAGTTTTAAGTTGATATTTGTTTGAATTCCAGATGATATTGTTTTGGTTCTACTTAGTTTTGAATGAACGAAATGAAGATGTTTGATATATATAAAAAAAAATGTACAGGGTAACAACATATTGTACAGGGTGATAATATGGTTTGCATAATACAGGGCATGGCTGAAATGATATATTGATATGGTGGTTGATGGTACTTTGGTGTGCTAGCATAAAATATTTTGTACACTTATATTTTTCTCAAGTATAGTTTAATTAGTTCGAGAGGAAAAAGTATATGAGGTATGTATAGAGTTAAATCTGGACAGTGAGCTGTTGTTTCCTTTTTACTTTGTTTACTGTTTATTTTATTTATAACTTTTCTAAATTCCTTTGACAGCTAATAGATCTGATATGATTTTGAATTAGGGTGAAGTGATTTAATAATGGTGGAGGTATGGCTTTCATACTTGACTAGATTTGCATTAGTGCCTTGTTCCCTTTATTGTCTACAAGCATATTAGTTTGATATATAAATACATATGCCTTTAGTTTGTATTCCATGTTGTATATATATCACTTTGTTTTGATTCACGCTTTGATATATTATTATCTTCTTTTTGTTTTGTTGACACATATTTTACTTGCTTTGCATATACTTAAATGTATATTTATTTCTTCTTTGTTTCATCTACTTTGTGATTGACTTGTTATTTTGTAATTTATCTTATAATTATATTTGCTAACTTAAGTATTAAATTTATAACTTATATTTTATTTATAATTCAATTCAACTGAAAATATTCATTTTTGAGTTTTCAAATCAAATTTTAAAATACATTAGTATATACATCTTATATAAATTTCAAATTAATTCATAATTTTTATTCAAAAATCAAATTAATTCTCAATTTAAAGTTAATTAAAATTCGAGATCGTTACACAGTCCGTGGTCAACGCGTGGTATTTGGTTCAGCTGGGAAGAATGAAGATCGAGTGCATGTTCTGGAAATCGCGTGCGGCAAGGGGAAGATGACGTGGCCATTTCATGTTGGTTAGTTTTATTTTAAATTTTATTTTGTTTTCAAATGATTTGAATCGAATAACTTTCGCATACGAACTCCGTTTCATGCGAGATTTTTTTTGTTAGGATCGAAATAAAATTCCGGACTTGATGATGCTGGTTTGGATGAAATTGGAGACTGTCAAATTTTTGGGTTTAAATTGGATTTAAATTCAATTTAAGTCCAAAAGGTGAGTGTTTTAACCCACTCACAACTTCTAAAATTTCCTATGTCTGTTAATTTGACTTAAGATATGAGTAGGAATTTATTTATGACTATTTGGCATATTTATTCATCATCTCTGTTAAATCGCATTTATTTAATTTAACTGTTAATTAATTTTTTTTATTGCATATAACCTGATAGTTAAAATTTATTTATTTTCATATAAACTGATAGTTAAACAGTTAATAAATTTATTATTGAATATAAACTATTAGTTAATAACTGTTATTTGTTACCTGTTATATTTTATATGTTATATATTGATGTTTGTTTAAATTGATGATGATTGAGATAAATTGGTTGATGATTGATATTGGGTGAATGGATGACGTGTTCTATCTTATATAAACTTCAAGTTATCATGCATTTTCATTTCATTCGGGATTGCAGTTTGAAATGATATACAACCGCAATTTTATTTTTAAATCACGGATTGAAATGATAAATATTCGTATCACTTGACCAAAGGATAGAAAATTATATACAGGCACCGCGGTATATATATAAAATTATTTTTGAAATGATTTTTATAGTTTGGATATGATACGGTTTAATAAATAGTAAATTTGGATATGATATAAATATATTTTATATATACATATATAGTTAAAATGTTGAATTGAAGCTATGCATAAATTTGTTAAATAAAAATGAATAAGTTAAAAATGGAATTTGATAATTTATATTATATGATTAAGTACAGGTTTAAAATCTTGTATATAGATATAGAGTTTTAAATGATTCAAATCAATTAAGATTGAAAGATAAATTGGAAATTTAATTGGAATTAAGCTTATTTGAAAAATTAACTCCATAAGTTGATGCTAACTTATTAAAAATTGGAAATTTTAAGGTATGATATTTATAACTGGATTTAATGAATAATTCTAGTATAAATAAATGGAAGGAAATAATTAGTGTTAATAAATTTAGTTTATTTTAAATAGTTATGGATTTATCGTGTAAACCTTTCACACTAAATAATAGGAAAATGAATTGTTGGTTTGAAATTCCCAATCTTAGTTTTGAAATTCATTAAATACTCAAAGTTTGAAAATACTGAAATCGAAATGTTTTATTCAAACTGAAAGTGAATCTAAAAGTTATGGCTTTAGACTGAATTTAAAGTGGATAAAAAATTATGAAGGTGTGGAAATTATTTATTTTAAAGAAATTTTAAATTCAACTGTTTCATTTTATATACTTTTGAATATCCAAACCATTTAAGTTTTGAAAGTTATGGTTTTATAACTATGGATTTCGAAGTATTATGTTGAAAGTTAAAATTCAAATATTTGGTTTCGAGGTATTATAAATTTTAAAAGTGGCATGATTTTGGAAAAGAAATATATTTGAAATAAAATGATATCATATTTATTTGGGTTTTAAAAGGAAATGATATCGTATTTATGGGTTTTGAAATGGATAATTATATTCTGATTTTGAAAGTATAATTATTTTTAAATGACCACGGTGTTATAATAACGTTTGGTTGTTGAAGAGACCGAGATCGGAAGTTGTCATACTCTCTGCCAACTCCGAAAACCACTTTAACAACCGTGTACGCGGTGGAGATTCCAGAATGAAGTAGGTTGGTGGCGGCGTTTCCTGTAAGATAAATGCATGGACCCAACTCCAGTGAGTTGGCATAAGGTGGCTAAAACAGGAGCGATCACGGGTTTATAAGGTAGCACCTTTGATCGGACACATCCCTTCGATATTATACTTTGACTTTGGATTGATTCGGTGGCCACTTTTGATTTTATTTGGGGGTGTGGCTCGAGGTGGGCGGTAGCTGTGTGCTACGCGTTACCACCGACCCGGAAGCATAATTGGTATATCTACCCTGGCATTGCCTAGTTGTGCCGTGTCACCTACCCTATCGCACCTTGTACGAGTTTCTATTTGTGTCGTACCTATGGAGTGTCTTCTCGTAGTCTCCCGATCAGGAGATATGCAGGCACTGTATAGACTATTGGCATTATTTGTGTTAAGGGGAATATTGAGTCACTCCTTAACGCTATTTAAAAGTAAGTTTATTTTACAATTAGACACTATTATAATAGCATAATATACTACATAGTAAATAGTTTAACGGATCCTTAGAAGATGTAAATCCTGAGCATCTCTTGAGTTACTGCACTCATATTTATTTCTGTTAATTTAACTCACATAAGATCTTTTAGTTCTGACTCAAGTGTTTTTGTCTTTTCAAATTCGCTCGGGTCAGTCCGAGCGTTTCAGGATCGAAGACTTTAGATCTGGAGGATGAAGACGGGGATTTCTACTATTATTACTAATTATATTCCACTACACTATTTAATTCCGCTGCATTGATTATGATTGGTATGTGAACTCTGATATGTATTATATAAATGGTTTTGTAAACAGATTTATAAACTGTATATTTGATTATTATATTTTATCCTTCCGTTGTGAGATTCTGTTTAGTTTTTTTTCTCCTCTCTGTTTTCCTTATTTATCCCATAACTATCCGCCCTTCCGTATGGTTTGAATTGGCACGTATGTCGATTTAAACCATGCGAAAAGGCAGGACGTTAAAGCTTTTCCTTGATTTTAGAACTTGAATTATAATTTCCTAGGAGAAATAGGGCTTAGGTATTTAGATTTTCCCTTGTTTCCCCCGTTTTTACTTTTGCTTGAGAGTTAGGAAATTATGAGAGGAATGAATGAAGGTGAGAGGAGTTAGGGTACTTGGTAGAGGAGTTTACGTTATCTTGTTGGGTTAGTGGGCTAGAACAACCCAATGCCCAAATATAAATACCAAAATCTTAGTCAACTCCAAACATATCAATGTTTATACTCAAACATGTTGTAAACACTGTTTTGAACTCAATGAAAGTGGTCTCGAGTCCGGATTCGACTGTTTCAAAAAGTCACATTTCAGAATTTAATCCAACCAACGATGCTATATTTAAATATATAATCGTAAAGTATGTGGGTTGTTATAGACTCCCCTACTTAAACAAATTGCGTCCTCGTAATACTTAAGTAGAAAATAATGAGTAACAACCACTCGAAGGCATAACAACACAAAAGAAAAGTTTGATCTGAGAAGTTTACCTTAAGGAGCACGAGAGAGTAAGTCCGGATGTGTTCGCTCGATGAGTTCTCTAGATTCCCAAGAACAATCCTTAGGATTTGTGGACCATTGAACTTTCATAAGTAGAATATCTTCATTACGAAGGCGTTTAACTTCCATAGCAATGGTACGAATATGATGTTGCTAGTAACGATCTAATATTTCAAACCGTTCAAATCGACAATCATCCACTCATGTTAGACTTGAATTTCTCAAAATGTCAGATTCTTAATTTATCTTTGGCAAATTTAGCATGTACAGTAAATAAATCTATCACTGAATCACAGACACAGATTATTACAATAATAAGCAGCAGAATACATAAATAGTAGTTCATGAAGGTACTATTAAACTTCAAAATATGAAACAAAATACAACAGAATCTCAATACAAATAAATCTCTAACACATAAGCAACCGACTAGTCTGAACATAAATGATTGGAATAAACTGAAATAACTGAAAGCTGGATATGTGACGCCCCACCTCTATGCCCACGCTAGCCACGAACGCTACGGTGTAGTGTTGTCGACTAGCACGGAGAATGAGGCTGTTGAGGAGCGACCATCCGTGTAATTGCCTCGTGCGAGCACCGATATGCTAGATAGTAAAAATGTGCATTCTATTTCAGGAGGGAATCCAACATGCCGATGCAAACTCAAAGCTACTACACAGTGGCTATAATAGTCTAGGACAAAATATAAACTAATAACACAGATAATATAAATGCGGAACACAGATGAAACAGAAAGTTTCATATATATATATATATACATACATATATATAATAACTGATGTCAGTTACAATACATTTGACACGGTACATGTGATACAACTACAACAGTCGACTCAGGAAGTTACATATACAAGTACACTAACGTATATAATATACATGAATACATATCTTCCAATACAATTACACTGACTACTATAAATGACGACGACTACTCCAAAAGATATGAAAGGACTTCATAGCTCTAGCAGCATCCCAAAGCAGAATATCTACAACCTGAAATAACTCGGGTCTGACCCGAGTATTACATTCAAAAGAAAATAATACCCGGGTCAGTCTAATTCAAACTCAGTTATTAATGCACGGAAGCAATAATAATCAAGTAACGAATAGATGACAGTCACAATAAATATCGTCTATCCAATCACTAATAAGGATGAATTGGACAAAGGAAACAATCTAGCAATTGGAAACATCGATTAAAACGTCAACTCGAGTAGGGCTGCAGTATACGCAAGTTTGTACTGCCTCGCCGCTACAACATATGGAATACGAAATAGATCCATAAATCAAAAGCAAAAGAAATAACAATAAAACCAATACCGTGTGGCTGCAGTTCACGCTTGCGTGCACTGCCTTGCCACTACAGTGATGACGTACCCAATGAATACCGTGTGGCTGTAGTTCACGCTTGCGTGCACTGCCTTGCCACGACAGTGATGATATACCCAACAAATATTCACAAGCAAACACAAGATCAAACCCGGGTTACTGGATTCAACTCAAGTATATTTCGAAAATCAAGAAAAATGCAAAGGTCAAGTCATGACAACCATGACTCAACACAAAGCAACAAGACACTACAAACTCAAGTGAAAACAAAACTCATATATGCCAGTGAATGCAGTGGTCAGTGCAATGCACGAACCAATTTAAACGACAACCATCACAAGAATACAAGACAGGGTACTGCAAGCTCCAGGTGGTCAGTAATGACCAAGGAAAAATGAAACAGAGTGCAACATGGAAGATATGAACCAGCATAAGCAAATGAATGCACAGGGGTGCAACAGGGAGGATGCACAGAAATGCAACAGGGGACTTAGTCACATATGGAAGGGTAAAGTATACATGCATTCAAATGCAATTCAGACCCTAGGTGACAGAGATGCAACATGGTCGGACACAAAGGCAACTGCACTATACAAATGAATTGAATCATGCCAGTGAGTAAAGTGAAGGCATGGACTGCCACAAAACAGATATTGCTCTACCCAAGACACAATACAGTGAATTGAAGGCAATGCAACAGTAAAAAGAAACAACATCAGTGGCTTAAACAAGACGCAGTGCAAATTTACTCAATGATACAACATGGTAAGACCAACGCATCAATAACACTAACAATAATCGAGCATTAACATGTACAGGTTAGAAGGCAGAACAGGGTTCGACAATGTCGACCAAGTCAAAGCTAGAAGATCGTACAAGCCCAGGTAGTCTCGGCCAAAGTCAAAACAAAAACAACATGCACCATAGAAGCAATATGACACAGTTACAATATGAAATGCATCAGATAGCAAATGATGGTAGCAGTTTCAAATCACGAAGCATGCAGCATTCGACAGTGCACACAAATGCACAAAGAATCAAAAATACAACAGAGAGCAGGGATGCAGACTCAAGTACAACAAACCGAGAACTCAAAGACATTATCAAGTCAATGTCGAAGTTCAACTAAAACAAGTTCGAACAAATCCAGTACCAAAGCCACAGTTAAAAATGCAGGAAGCACAAATAAAGGCAAGGAAAAAATTGAACAGCGAGAACAAGTCAGGAATGAACACATTTAACTAATGTCGAGCATAAAAATGTTTCGATAAGTCAAGGCTAAAATCGAACAATACAGTGGTAATACACGAGTATTACCAGAAGTCAAGACCGAAGTCGCGATGGGAATCAATGCTCAGGTTACAGACACTCGACAAATTAAAGCAAAACACAGCAAGAAGGTTTAACCATCAAAGTGACCGAAGTCAACAAAAAATGAAATTCGTGATGGTCACGAGATATTGAACAGCCCAAAAATCAAAGTCGAGTTAACCAAGTATCACGAAATTGCACGAATTTGACAAGATCAGAGAAAGCATCAACAACGAAACCAAATCGAACACAAAACATTTTACTAAGTCAAATTAGATGTGAGTAATAAAGATTACTCACCTTGTCGACAAATTAGAAGAAGCCGAGCAACGAAACCCATCATTCGATCGAGCAAGCCGAAGTCGCGGCACCTAGGAGCTGAACGAATCCCTAATTTTTGAAAAGAGGGGCGAACGAGAAGGGGGGAAGCCATTTCGTTCGTATGTTTCTTAATTTAGGTTTCGAATGAAAGTTGAAATGGTGAAAAGGGGAACGGGTTGAACAGAAATAAAAAGGGAACGGTCACTTGCCTTTGTTGATAGTCACGGCATCAACAAAAAAGCATGGGCCAAATTCAATTGAAGCCCGCAACTATTTTCACCAAATTTTTGAAATGAATTTAATCTGGGTTTTGTAAACCCTAAACAGCAGTTTGCTATCGCCACAAACCGTTTAAAGATGATTATAAATTGGTGAAAATTCTGGGTTGTTACAGGATAGATAGATCTTCAAACAAAGTTTCAATCTTCAAAAGTGAGTCTCAAATGTTATGGCACTCAGTTTGACCCTAGCATAAAGAAAAACACAAAACACTCGAGTCAAGATTAAAATTCTTATATCAGTAAATTTAACTCAGGTGAAATGTCAACTGAATTACAAGTAACTTAAAGGATGTTTGGGATACCCATCTTCTAAGGATCCATGGAACTATCTACTATGTAGTAATATACACTACTATAATATGTCTATCAGTGAAGTAAAGTATTAAAATAGAATTAAGGCATTTCTCATATCCCCCTTAACACATTTTTATGTATATTACCATAGTCTATGCAGTACCATAATTCCTCTGTAAACTGGAGTGCTATCAGAGGTCACTCCAAAGGTATGGTACAAACCAAACTCGTAGAAGGCGTGATAAGTCGTGTGACAAGGCACGCGAGGCAATACTAAGATAGATATACCGTTTGCAGATCTAGACTGGTGGTAATGTATAGTGGCAACTACCGCCCACCTCGAGGCACACTCCCAAATCAAAGGTGCACCCAATCAAATCACAAAGTAATAAAATGGCATCGAAGAAATGTGTCTGATCGGAGGAATGACCTCACTTGGCCCAACATGACTCCTGTTTTAGCCACATCAAGCTGCCTCACGGGAGTCAGGGCTGCGCTAAAACCTCATATAGAATCGTCGCCAAACCATCCCACTTCATTTTGGAATCTCCACCATGTACACAGTTGTTAAAGTGGTTTTCGGTATTGGCAGAGAGTATGATAATATCAGAAGCCGATCTCTTTAACAACCAAACATTTATTTCACCATGGCCATTTCATTTTAAATAGTTCATACTTCATATCAAAATATCATATTTATTTCAAAACCATATCAATTCGGTATCATTATTCACCTTAAATAAAATATAGACTAAAGGTGTCCGTATATAATTTTCTATCCTATGGTCAAGTGATACAGATATTTATCATTTCAATCCGCAATTTAAATATCTCTGAGTATATATCATTTTAACCCACAATCCAGAAATTCAAAATCAATGAAAATCGCTTGGGTTTATCATTTCAACCCATAAAAATTTTCTCCTAATCTACATGATCGTTCGAGTATGTATCATTTCAACCCATAGGGATTTCTAAACTAACAGGGAACTTGAAGAGTGAGAACAAATATGATAATAATATAACATATCAACAACATGCATATATCATCAATAACAAATTGAATTATAATATAAATAACAAGTTGTGGTGTCATATGTCATAGTTGAACAGTTACAGATAATGGCATATCATATATAGTAATTAAATAATTAACAGTTTAAATTTAACAACATATTTCAATTGTCATTTCATGTGAATTAAATTTACTAAATATAATAATGTTTACTGTGAGTGATTACTTATCTTTCGAGGCTAGAGAACAACGATGGTAAAGATGGTGACATAGACACGCACATGGATACGAACACAAGCAAATCAGAAAGCTGCCGCGACCCACTTTGAATAGCGACGAGACAAAGGCAAAGCACGATCAACTTTATTTGATGAAGATAAATTTTGCAAGTGAATTTATATATATCCAAACTATATATATATATATATATATTAACATCAATATTTAGTTAAAACACATATTAAAATAAATACCTTCGTATTATACATTTTCAAATAGATATTTATTAAACACATATATAAATCAAACTATATATATATGTATGTATATAGATCATTAATTTTAAAATCAACTTACAAATCTATATTTAATAAACTAATAGTTTACCAAATTCTACAATTAAAATCAAAATATCGTAATCTAACATAATTTACATAAAATAGTTTACCGAACATAATAATTTATATATATATGGTTCAAAATATTAACACTAATATAATATAGTGTATGTTATACTAACATAATATAATATACATATATTTACAAAAACAAAAAAAGAAAAAGTTGCTGTTGTATGCTCAAGTGGAGGAGGGGATCTGGTGGTCGGGAAACTTGCAGCGGCTCGGCGCTTCGTTAGGCATGGTGGCTTCTGTTCGATGGTGGGAAACCAGGGCTGTCGGTCAGAGAGCGTAGAGTTTTAGAAGGTTGCGAGAAATTTTGGTAGAGGATCAGGCAGGAGATGGTGGAGCGGGTCAGTGGGTGATGGGGTTTGAAGGATGGTGCACGACAGTGGGGAGGCTGGGTGTGTTGCTCTGACGTGGTGCGAGGCCAGAGATAGGGCTGCAGGCGGGGTAAGTTCGAAGGGCGAAGAGGGGTGATGCGGTGGCTTTCTCGTTTTGTTGATGGGTGAGAGCTAGGGGAAGGCCGAACTGTCAGAGGGAGGGATATGAGCATGAGATACGGCTGCTTGGTCGAGAGAGTGTGGCAGTGGGAAACGAGCATGCGCATGAAGACGTACTATAGATATAACTTTATATATATATATATATATATATATATATATATATATATATATATATATTGATTCCTAAAGCTTGGATCAACATAGAAAGAAGAAAGGGAGGGGAAGAAAGGTGGATCTAACTAATATGGTGGAAAAAAAAGACAAGTTGATGATGGTTCAGTAAACAAAATTTTATACGAATGCCTCTATGTACATTATTTATGTATTATTAAATGAAACCAGAGAGAAGATCAAACGAGCATAAGAAATCAAAAAATAAATTTTCAAAATAAGGAATATTGAAAGCTAGGGGATATAAAAAGGCAGTGACCATTTGTTTTTCAATTGGTGGACAAATGGAAGGTCATAGAGCACCCTAGAGATTCAAAATGTGTATCGATACGGCGAGCCGTTTCACGGATTTCACCGCGTATCGGGCATTGAAATGCACAAATTAATATACTATGGAGATCAGCACGATGAGACGAACAGAAAGGTATACAGATATCCATGATACGACAATCCTATCAAAAGTCGATATTCGCCGCAAAACTGTTGCTTAAACACCGAAAATTAAATAAACAAAACTAGAGAAGTCCAAATTTGACGAAACGAAATATAATATATCACTTAGTAAAATAGTTTAAGTTTTTGTCGTATAGAAATATTCAAATTTTAAAAACATTTTATTTCATCTAATTAACTGATTTTAAATTGAAATGGAAAATTACACAATGGAATTAACTTTCATATTTTCCAATGAAAATTTTCCATTTGCTATGTCTAAATAGACGTATTCCAAATATGGAATTTTCACTGCAAAATTTTATTCTTTTAAATTTCACAAAAATTCAGTTAATTAGGTTATTAAATCATTAAAATTTATGGATCGTTACGCTCTCCCCGACTCAAAACTTTTCATCCCCGTAAAGGAACGAGATAGGAGAATAGAAACAACTAGAAGAAAAGATTTGAAATTTAAAATACTAGATACCATAATTGATTCCAAAACCGTATAAGTTTCATTTATTTTTCAATTGGTTTATATTCAACTAATTGATTTCAATTCATTTTATTTAATCAAATTTATTGTGTTCACATTTGATTGATTTGAATTCCATATATTTCCATTCAATTAATTTACATTTATTATAAAATGTTTCACAACAAAATTTGTTTTATCTAACTCATTTATTAAATTTATTTTGTCGACTATAGTTAATTCCACCTCAACATTCAAATTCAACTATTCTAAAGTTCAAATTTATTTATTTAGATAGCATTTCCTTTTTATTATTCAATTTACTTTACTGACATATCTTGCAATATAGGTTAAATGTATAACGTTTATTATAATAACCAAAAAATTTATACAAAAATTTTCTAACAAAATTCATTTTGGACATCTTATTTATTATTGTATATTATTTAGTTACATTCAAACCTTTTTTTTAAGTAAGTTTTATTAATATTTCGAATCTAATTAAATACTACACAAAGTTTCTTTTATTTACAATATTTCTATTAGGAAAAATTTTAGTTTGAACATTTTTATTATTTAAATTTCTCTTGTATAACCTTCAATTTTATTCACTTAAACATTTTAACTTTTTAAATAGTTCAGGTAAGTCATATATTATAGAATGCAATTGAGTATTATACTAATAAATTTTATCCTAGTTTAATTGTTTCAAGTTCTTTCAAATCCATTTCTCATTTTAGTCTCTCCAATTATTCTAAATTTTGCTTCATTTCAATAATTAAAATCATCGTTTAATAAAAATTTAAGAGTTAAATTTTTGGTTTCACATCAAAACATTTTGAAGCAAATAAATATACATATATATGTTGTATATCAAATATATTCAAGAAATTTAAATCAAATCCATTTTTTAAAACAAAAGTGTAGCAAAGAAACTAAGCGGTTTCTCCACTTTGAGACTCGAAAATGAATGTCGATGATGCTGCAGTCATCACCAAAATTATTTTCCAGCGACAAAAGAGGAGAGTACCGACTTACTTTATTTAAAATTCTCTGAAAGCAATCCCATTTGTAAATATTTCAAATGATACAATTTGAAAAACCAAAATTTGGAAGACATCGGAAATTAAACCCTCAAATCCTTAAATAAAATTTATTTTCAATTTTAAATTAAATTTATAAACCATTTTATCGACTTCATCTTCTTATAACAACAATGGTTAATGGTTAAGGAAATGTTGACAGAGCAATAAATGATAATCTAGATTGTCATTTACTAACAACCAATTCATTTAACTATCTAATTTTAGAAAAATTATATCTTTATATATATAAAATATAGTTACACATTACTATTTCATTTTTAACTTCGAAAACAATATTGTGTCAGTTTTCTCTGTTCAAGAGTTTTGGAATTCCTTACAATAGCGTTGGCCAGACGAAACGATCGAAACCCAAAATCAAATTTAACAATTCAAATAACATAATATAACATTTTATATCAAGTTCAAATACACTCCCTCACAGGATAATTCAAGAACGGATTATAGACCAAGAACAGAGATTCAAATTTAGAGGAACTCTAATCCAGGAGAATTCTAACTAAGAAGATAGGCTCGAAAGAGAGATAAGATAATTAAATTAAAAAAAAGGAAAGATGGATAGATTTATATTAATCGCGACGACCTTAACCGGGTCAACTGGGTTTTAGGAATAAGATCGATGCGGAATTTAAGTTTCTGCTTGAGAGGAAGAAAAATGACTTCACCAAAACATCCCGAAAAAATTGAATGTAGTGGTGTAGTTAAGATTACTGGGCATAGAATCAAATGAATGGATGGATCTTCCTGTATAAATCTCGAGGCAATCGAGAGTCGATTACAGAAGAACCATCTGGATCGTCTACAAGAGAACGGTTCGCATTGTGCAAGGGATAACGACATCGTAAACCGAGGACATAGAAATCTACAGTGAATAGACACCTATTGTAAAAGAGTTTCACCCCTTTACAAATCTGGTGGGACCACCAATATGACTAGACACACACAAGGACAAAGTTGCGAATTGAGGTTGAAGCTATGGGATGCTCCAGAACCGAAAGTACATGAACAGAAAAAAAGAATAGAACAAGGTTGGGTTCCAAAATTTGAAAGAAATCCGAATTAAAAAGGAAGAAATTCAAGCTTGAAAGAAGGTGATATGTAATTAAATTTTACTCCATATGCTAAGTTTTGCCTAAACCAGAGCTTTAATACCACTTGGAACGACCTGGTATTTCGAACCGTTCAAATTGACAATAATCCACTCATGTCAGAATTGAATTGCTCGAAATGTCATATTGTTAATTTATATTTGGCAAATTTAGCATGTATAGTAAATAAATCAATCAATGAATCATAGATACAGAGTATTACAATAATAAGCAACAGAATAGACAAACAGTGATTCATGAAGCTACTATAAAACATCAGAGTCTGAAACAAAATACAACAGAATATCAAATACAGATGAATTTCTAATACATAAGCAGCTGACGGGTCTGAACAAAAATTATTGTAGTAAACCAAAACAATAGAAAGCTGGATAGATAGATCTTCAAACAAAGCTCCAATCTCCAAAGGCGAGTCTCAAATTCTATGACATTCAGTCTAACCCGAGCATAAAGAAAAAACACAAAACACTTGAGTCGAGATTAACATTCTTATATCAATAAATTTAAATCAAGTAAAATGTCAACTTAAATACAAGTAATTTAATAGATGTTTGGGATACCCATCTTTTAAGAATCTGTGGAACTATCTACTATGTAGTAATTTACACTATTATAATATAGGTCCATCAGTAAAGTATTAAAATAGCATTAAGACGTTACCCATATTCCCCTTGACACAGTTTTATATATATCCCCATAGTCTATATGGTACCGAAAATTTCTCCGTAAACTAGAGGGCTATCAGAGGCCACTCCATAGGTATGGTACAAACCAAACTCGTAGAAGGCACGATAAGGCATGTGACAAGACACACGAGGCAATGCCAAGGTAGATATACAGTTTGCGGATCCGGGCTAGTGGTAACGCATAGTAGCTACTACCGCCTACCTCGAGGCACACTCCAAATCAAAGGTGCACCCAATCAAATCAAAAAGTAATAGAATAGTATCGAAGAAATGTATCCAATCGGAGGAATGACCCCACTTATCCCAGCATGGCTCATGTTTTAGCCACATCAAGCTGACTCACGAGAGTTTGGGCTACGCTAATACCTCATATAGAATCGTTACCAAACCATCCTACTTCGTTCTGGAATCTCCACCATGTACATAGTTGTTAAAGTGGTTTTCAACATTGGCAGGGAGTATGACAATATCCGATCCCGTTCTCTTTAACAACCAAACGCTTATTTCACACCATGGTCATATCTTTTCAAATAGTTCATACTTCATATCAACATATCATATTCATTTAAAAACCATATCAATTCGATATCATTATTCACTTTAAATAATATTCATTTCCAGAATCGTAACACTTTCAAAATTATAACACTTTTGAAATCATAACGCTTTCAAAATCATAACACTTTTGAAATCATAACAGTTCTAACTTAAACAGTTTAGACATTGAAAATAGTTTATATATTAAAATAATTTATATATTAAAATTGTTTTAAATTAAAAATAGTTTATATTCATTTAAAGAGATTAAACTGAAAT
This sequence comes from Allium cepa, assembly GCA_030765085.1. Classification (NCBI taxonomy): domain Eukaryota; kingdom Viridiplantae; phylum Streptophyta; class Magnoliopsida; order Asparagales; family Amaryllidaceae; genus Allium; species Allium cepa. The sequence goes on along the minus strand of CM060943.1, from coordinate 861,995,129 downwards.
AGTTTCCAAATTAGAATTTTTTCATCCAATTCCATTAATCGATTCAAATCAACTTAAATTTCAAAATTCAATTTAAATGAATCCCAATTCAACATTTTCAATTTAAAAGGTAAATTATTCAATTCAAATTCTCAATAAACTATTTCAATTTTTGTTGATTTCTAATCTATGTTTGAACAATCATTTCTTCCAATAAGATTCAAAGTTTAAATATTCAAACATTTTCAATATAAGTTTCATTTAGATTTTAACATTTAACCTTAATTTTATTCAAATTAGAAAATATTCACTTAATCATTTTAATAAAAATTAAATAAAATATAAATTTATAAATTTAAACCAATATTAAATATTCAGTCTCAAATTTATTTAAATTTGAGAATATTCATTTAATCACTTTTTATCGAATCAAACTATCAATCATATCTTTCAAAATCTCAAAATCACTAAGTTCAAATCAATTCTTATTTAAATTCAATTATCAACCAAATTAAATTCCAAGTCAACATTAATTTATCTTCCCAACATATATTATTCAAGTTATAAAAAATATTTTTAAAATGTTTATATAAATTTAAATATATACTTAAACATATTATAGACCAATTAAATTAAATTTTATTAAATTTAATCTTATTATTAAATTTGTTTTATATGGAATCTTATTTTATATATTTTTTAAAATAAAATAAAGTTATAAGAAAAGAAATCTTAAAATTTTTATATTTTTAAAGCTAACCTATAAATTAATATTTCCATAACCTATAATTTAAAATCTAAAATTTGTACATATTTAAATTAAAATATCTTTATGTCTTATTTCAAAAATCAATGTTTAGTAAAAAAATCAATATCAATAAAACCCATATATTTCCTTTCAAAACATTGGAAATCATTTCAAAATATAGACTACCGTTGTCCGTATATAATTTTCTATCCTATGGTCAAGTGATACATATATTTATCATTTCAATCCGCAATTAAAATATCTACGGGTATATATCATTTCAACCCACAATCCCAAAATTCAAAACCAATGAAGATCGCTTGGGTTTATCATTTCAACCCATAACGATTTTCTTCTAATCTGCAAGATCGTTTGGGTATGTATCATTTCAACCCATGGGGATTTCTAAATTAACAGGGAACTTGCAGAGTGAGAACAAATATGATAATAATATAACATATCAACAACATGCATATGTCATCGATAAAAAATTTAATTATCATATAAATAACAGGTTATGGTGTCTTATGTCATAGATGAACAGTTATAGATAACGGCATATCATATATCGCAATTAAATAATTAACAGTTCAAATTTAACAACATATTTCAATTGTCATTTCATGTGAATTAAATTTACTAAATATAAGAATGTTAACCGTGAGTGATTGCTCACCTTTCGAGGCTAGAGAACAACCATGGTATAGATGGTGACACGGACACGCACACAGATACGAACACAAGCAAACCAAAACGCTGCTGCAACCCATTTTGAACAACGGTGAGACAAAGTTAAAGCACGATAAACTGAATTTGATGAAGATAAATTTTACAAGTGAATTTATATATATATCCAAACTATATATATATATATTAAAATCAATATTAGTTAAAACACATGTTAAAATAAATATCTTCATATTATACATTTTCAAATAGATATTTATTAAACACACACACACACACACACATATATATATATATATCAAACTATATATATATATATGGCATTAATTTTAAAATCTACTTACAAATCTATATTTAACAAACCAATAATTTACCAAATTCTACAGTTAAAATCAAAATATCATAATCTAACATAGTTTACTTAACATAGTTTACTTAATATAGTTTATCGAACAGAACGATTTAAATATATACACGGTTCAAAATATTGAAATTAATATAACATAATGTATATTATACTAACATATTATAAAATACATATATTTACAAAAACAAAAAAAGAATAAAAAAGAAAAAGTTGATGCTATATGCTCATGTGGAAGAGGAGATCTGGGTGGTCGGGTAACTTGCAACGGGCTCGGTGTTTCGTTAGGCGTGGTGGCTTCTGTTCGATAGTGGGAAAGCGGGGCTGTCGGTCAGAGAGCGTGGAGTTAAGAAGGTTGCGAGAAAGTTTGGTTGCAGGTCAGGCGGAAGATGGTGGCGTGGGTTAGTGGGCGATGGGGTTTGAAGGATGGCGCATGACAGTGGGGAGGCCAAGTGTGTTGCTCTTAGAGGGTGCATGGCCGAAGTTAGGGCTGCAGGCGGGGTATGTTGGAAGGGCGAAGAGGGGTGATGGAGTGGCTATCTCGGTCTTTTAATGGGTGAGAGCTAGCGGTAGGCCGAACTGTCACGGGGAGGGATGTGAGCGTGAGTTGCGGTTGCTTGGTCGAGAGAGTATGGAAGAGGTGAACAAGCATGCACATGAAGACGTACTATATATATAATGTTATATATATAAAGCTTGGATCAACATAGAATGAAGAATTGGAGGGGAAGAAAGGTGGATATTGTTTGGAACTGGTACGGTGGAAAAAGAAGACAAGTAGGTGATGGTTCAAGAAACAAAATTTTATACGTTATATATGTATTATGCAATGAAACCAGAGAGAAGAGCAAACGAACAAAAAATAAATTTTCAAATAAGGAATATTGAAAGCCAGGGGATATAAAAAGGCAGTGACCATTTTTTTCAACTGGTGGATTAATGGAAGGTCAAAAAACTCCCTAGAGATTCAAATTGGGTATCAATATAATGAGCCATTCCATGGATTTTGCCACGTACCGAACGCCGAAATGCACAAATGAATATACTGTAGAGATCAGCATGATGAGACGAATAGAACGATGCACAGATATCTGCGATATGACAATCCTATTAAAAGTGAATATTCGCTGCAAAATTGTTGTTTAAGCGTCGAAAATCAGATAGATGGAGCTAGAGAAGTCCAAATTTGATGAAATGAAAGATAATGTCCCGCTTAGAAAATAGTTTACATTTTTATCGTATAGAAATATTCAGTTTTTGAAAACATTTTATTTGATCTAATTAACTGATTTTAAGTTGAAATTGGAAGTTACACAATAGAATTAACTTTCGTATTTTCCAATGAAAATTTTCCATTTGCTATGTGTAGATAGACGTACTCCAAATATCGAATTTTCATTGCAAAATTTTATGGTTTTAAATTTCACAAAAATTCGGTTAATTACATTATTAAATCGTTAAAATTTAAGGGTTGTTACACTACTCGTAAGTCAAATTAGGTGAAACTTCTTTTTCTTCAATAACACCAGGCTCAAGAATAGAAACGGAATCTCTAAGGCATTTCCGTAGTTGAGAAATGTGAAATACGTCATGAGTGGCAGAAAATTTAGCCAGTAATAAAAGGCGATAAGCCATGGAACCATTGCGTTCAGTGATGTGAATGGCCAATATATCGAGGTGCTAATTTTCCCAAACGACTGAAACGCACATCACCCTTCATTGGTGAAACACGAATAAATATCAAATCCCTGACATATAATTCTAATTACCTTCTTCAGTTATCGGTATAGGATTTTAGTCTACTTTGAGCTTCCTTCATCTTATGTGAATAAGGTCAATCTTTTCTGTGGAATCACGAATAAAATCTGATCCTAAAACCTGCTTCTCACCAGCTTCAAGCCAACACGAAGTTGATCGACATGGCCTTCCGTAGAGTGCCACAAAATGTGCCATACCAATACTAGATTAGAAACAATTATTATAATAAAATTCAACAAGAGAAATTTGATCTTCCCAACTTCCTCCAAAATCAAGAACACATGCACGAACGAGATCTTTGAGAGTTTGATTCACATGCTCGGTTTGTCCATCGGACTGAGGATGATAAGCGCTGCTAAAATTAAGCTTCGTTCCCAAAGCTTTTTGAAGACCCTTTCAAAATCCACTAGTAAATAATGGATCACGATCGCTAATAATAGAAGTTGGAACACCTTGCAATTTAACAATTTCTTTAAAATAGAGTTTAGTCAAAAGAGATACGGTCCGGTTGGACTGAATAGGAAGAAAATGGGCCTATTTTGTAAATCTATCTAAAATTACCCATAGACTGTCATGACCCGAACGAGGACGTGGAAGACCGTTAATAAAGTCCATGAAGACTTGATCCCACTTCCAAACAGGAATAACTAAAGGTTGCAATAACCCACCGAGTCTTCGATGCTTGGACTTTACTAGTTGGCAAGTCATGCAATGCTTAGTAAAGTTAGCAATAACAGATTATATTCCATCTCGATCATAAAGTCATTTCATGTCCGCATACATTTTACTACTATCGAGATGAATGGTAAATTTAGAATGATGAGAATCTTCTACAATCCCTTTACGGAGATCACTAATATTTATTACAGTAAGTCTACCAAATTTTGGGATGCCTCCACAAGAACCGATTTCAAAGTCTTTCAGACCATCGATATTATTTTTATCCCTACAACTTTGGCTAAGATGGGCCAACTCGGGATCATGCTTTTGAGCTTCAAGAATGTGATCAAAAAGAGATGGATGAGCCTCAAGGCTACATAAAACATGAGATGAACATGAATCAGATTCACGATCTCGAATCTCATAAGTGGACAAAGTCTCGAGATCATTCCATTCAGATATCATCATGGAAACAGCCGTTTGTTACCTATGACTAAGGGCACCAACCACGATTTCCCTTTCAGGAAGTATAGAGAACATAAAGATCATTAGATGCAAGGAATTCGATCCAATGTTATTAACGAAAATTAAGTTTCTTTTGAGAAAATAAATACTTCAAAGATTTATGATCAGCGTAGACAACAAATTTCTCTCCCGAAATGTAATGACGCCAAATTCTAAGAGCAAAAATAATGGTAGCGAGCTCTAGATCATGATTGTCATATCTAGTGTCGGAGGCTTTAATTGTCTGGAAGCATAAGCGATAACATGTTCCCTTTTTGCATGAGAACGTCACCCAAACCAATACGGCAAGCATTGGTCTAAACAATCAAGTCTTGGTTCCCTTCGGGAATCATAAGAATAGGAGTATGAGGAAGGAATTCTTTTAATTTTTGAAAAGTAGCTTCTATGCAAAATCATTTATTTCATGATCCTCTTTCCCGAAAAGCTAAGATATTCTAAATTATAATTAACTTTATGTAATCGTCCTTTTAGAAAAAATTATTTATTACAAGTCAATTTACTATGTCTAAGTGTCTCATCATAGTGTTTAGGAGACTCCTGTTGATAACATTGATCAGGCGCATCGACCGGAATTCTTAAAACACTCAATGAGCAATACAGCACAAAATCATCTTCTATATGATAAACATATCTCTTAAAAATTTACGAATATTCTTTGCTTGTTTTTATAACAAAATCCAATTATATTTATAAATATATATTATTAGAAATATTTGCAATTTTAACTTACTGTTTTCACCCATAATCAATGAATACAAGGACGGACTCATCAAGATATTCGTAGAATACTCGATTCATAAGTTTGATGAAATAAGTTGGAGGGTTTGTCAAGTCGAATGACATAACGAACCACTCATAAGAATCACAACGAGTGCAGAATGCGGTAAGTGGAATGCTATCCTTCGTAATTTGTAGCTAATGAAAACCGGTGGCAAGGTCAAGCTGAGAAGACCTTAGAACCACTCAGTCGATTACTTAGGTGGTGATCCTAAGACAGGCTTAAAGATATCAGGAAATTCACGAACTGTTTGAATGAGGGAAATAACATCTTCCTCATCATGTGGTTTAAAAATAAAACGATTCCATTGAATTAGAATCGAAATCACTAAGAATAATAAAAATCTTCTTAACATATTGAGGATGTTGAAGATGCATAGTCCTCTCAGGTTATAGGATATGGGCATCATAACGATTAAGCCAATCTATTACCAAAATCATTCCAAAACCTATGTAATGCATGATATGCAAATCGACATGGAAAGCTTAATCACATAAAATACTTTTGACATCTTTACAAAACAATCTGAATGTTGCGGATCCATCAACCAGATTCGCAATTCTTAGTGAAGTCATCATGCCCATAACATTTAAAGACAAAGTATCAACTAGTTCCTTTGATATAAAAGAGTGAGAGCATCCATATCAAAAGAACTCGAATAGAATGATCACGGAACATAATAATGTCATCAAGGATAGAATGAGAAATACCTTGACCAAGAAAAGGGTTGCTAAAAGCTTGTGCAACATTCAGCTTTCCCTCTTTCTTGTTTTGAAGTCCGGGACTTGAAGACATAAGATGACCCCAACTTTTGAGATAACGGCATAAAATGGGCCTTGGACGCCTATTTGCATAGTGGTCCTTTGAATTACAATTATAGCATACTCCACGATCTAGGGTAGGAGTATTTGCTACCGAAGTTACTTTCTTCCCTTGCTCATTGGAATTAAGGCTTTTGAACTTAATATGCCTCTTCTTGTTGTCATTGAGGCTCTTCTTGGCACCTCCAACATCACTATCACTTCCTTTATCGGCCTCTTCAAGTCAAAGAGTGATATCTGCAAGCTGATTGAAAGCCACCTCTAATTTCAAACGTAAAATCGTTTTGGGGTTCTTATTCAAAGCACAGATAAACCTTTGATTCTTTACAAGATCCAAAAGCTGTAATGCCAAACATGAATACGCCATCCAGAGGAGGACCACTGGATTGTCCAGCACTAGGACTGGCAGGTCTAACCATATCTTCTTCTTTGAGAAAGAAAGAAAGAATAAAGAGGAAAAAACTTATTCTTAGATTGAATTCAAATAAGCGTAATTGGTAAAACAAAGCATCATAAAAGAAAATAGGATAGAACGGGTCCTAAGACTCGGATTAAATCCTAGGGCATGATTACTACGAGAAACTTAGGATAATGATTCTTGTCATCATATTCTATTTTGTTTAGAAGTTTTGCTTTGATACCAAGCTATGACTCCACACCTCTATACTCACACTAGCCAAGAATACTATGGGTTAATGTCGTCGACTAGCACGAAGAATAAGGCTGTTGAGAAGTGACCATACATGCAATTACTTTGTGCGAGTACTGATATGTCAGATATTATGTCATGCATTCATTTCAATAGGAAATCTGACATATCAAATACAAGGCTATGTGGCCTTCGGAAACAAATATAAAGTAAGCGTAACAACAAAAATCAGTCACAGATATTCATATCACTAAAGCATAACATAGAAGTGTACACCAAAGTAGTGGTCATACAAAATCCACTACATCACAAAAGAATAGGTACAAGTGCTAGACAAAAGAATATGTATACATCAAGGAGTCTCTATCTTGAATGTATAAAAACAAAAACTACTAAGCTAAAGTAGTTAGCTGAAAGTCAAAAGCTAGTCCATGCTAAGAAGTTAAGTGGAAGCACCTACAACACCTCGATCTGACCTGAGAATTATTTAAGAAAAAAATAATAAACGGATCTGTCCAGCTATATATATCATATAAGTGAGATTGGATAAGAGATATGACAAAAATATGTGATAACAACAATGCCATATTGTGGCAAGTATATTTTTGATAACAATGAAAATCATATAATATCTCACGTCTCCTCAAATATCCAAAAAGAATATCATATTCTTTAGCTTATTCATCAAACCTCAAATATTGAAAAAATATATCAATGCAAATCGCAAAAATTGGTAAAACATAAATTCTAGAAATCCATAACCAGAAGTCCAGAAAACATAAAAGGGGGAGGCCTATCATAAACAGGAGCACGAAAACTCACCAACACGTGTATCATAAACGGGACGCTATCCCATGGGTCGCTAGCCCATAGAGTCGATGCAACGACGTAGTTCAACAGTATGCCCGAGGAACCTGAACTCAAATAAGCCGGAACAACGATGTAGTCCAACGGTACGCCCGATGAACCAAACTCCATAAAACGGTTAAAAAGTAACCATGGGTCTTTGGCCCATAAAAATGAGACGAAGCTATATAGAAGGGGGTATAGTCCCCTACGCAGACAAAAAGACATCGCATATCGCTAGTCTAAACCACAATATGATCATCATAAATCAATAAGTTTAAATTACACCAAGCTAATAATTAAATGAGTTTAGTTTCATGTCCCATAACCACTAGCTTAATTTAAATATTTATGAACAAATTATAGATTTCCACTCAAAAATTGTCACAAGATTTCAATCAAACAAGTCTAAGAATTAACGGATGAAGTAAACACAAGCGTTTCATATCACTTGTTTTGCTAAGTCGTTTGATTGGATTTCTCATATGACTGAGGTAAGGTTTGTATATACCAATAGATTGGAAAACGGTTTTAAAAACAAGCTTTGTATTAAAAGTAACATGAAATCATTTTCATGAAAGAGTTTGAGTATTTACTACTAGTATAAAAACCTTTGTATTTTAAAGTGACAAATCACAGAAATGGTTGTAAAAGCAATCTATCAGCAAAAATCCACATTCGACGACGTGAATTAAAACCATGAAATTGATATCAAATCCATCAAATGGATATTCCCAAAAATCCAAAAAATAAGTCACCAAAGTCCATAATAAATGACAATGACCAACCGGATCAACAAAAATCAATAAGAAATGGAAATTCACATAAAAACAAGCAATTTGTCAAAAATTCAATAGGACCAGACGTTTGGTTGGTTTGGCCAGACGTCAACCATAGGCTCTACCAATTTTTTCCTATGTTCAATATAATTATTTTTTTCAGAGACCTCAACCAGACGTCTGGGAATTTCAACCAGACGTCTGGTTGCTTGGACCTGGGCAGAGTTTACCTAGGTCAATGATGGCCAAATCAATCCAAAAGCGATCAAACGAGCGATAAAGGCTAGGGATTTATGCCAAGCGACAACCCAGCCCTGTAGGCTCTTCGATACACCCTAGATAACATTTCCAAACATCCATATTAGGATTTTCATGAATTTTGGCTTCAAAGTCAAAATTGGAAAAATGACCAAACCAATTCAAATCAGAAGCAGTTGAACAGGAAATAGATGTTAGGAATTCATACGTAACAAAAATAAAAGCTATAGACATAGATGTGAATTCAAGAACTCGCCTTTAAATTCAAAAACAAGGAATGAGAAGCTTTAAAACAAGCTTAGGCCGATTACTCTTCACTAACCTCTAGAATCTTCAATCTATTATCAAATGCAAATTTTTCCTATGTTAGGTTATAGGAAAAATAAAGAATTGAAGAGGGATTGGGATGGAGAAGATGAAGAGGATGCATACCAAAGTTTCTCCTTGATTTTAGAGAATTTGAATTTCCTAAGAGAACTAGGTCTTATGAATTTAGATTTTCCCTCTTTTCCCCCATTTTCTCTTTTTGCTAGAGTGTTAGGAAATTATGAGTGGAATGAATGAAGAGGAGAGGAGTTAGGGTATTTGTAGAGGAGTTTGGGTTATCTTGCTGGATTACTAAGCTAGAACACAACCCAAAGCCCTAATGAAAATAACAAAATCCTAATCAATTCATATCAGTGTTTGTACTCAAACATGTTGTAATTGTTATTTTTAACTCAATGAAAGTGGTCTTCAGTCCGTATTTGACTTTTACAAAAAGTCACGTCTCGGAATGTAATCCAACTAACGATGCTACATTTAAATATATAATCGTAAAATATGCAGGGTGTTACATCATGTGTCCGATATTTTCCTATCACACCATACCACGATCAAGAGTGAAGCCAGTAGGTTATAGCTTTTTGGCTTATATCCCTACATGAACATCAATCTTAATTCCAATAGATAGACAAGCCTATTTCGTCGATTTTTAGTGCTAAGTATACGAATAAATGTTTTCCATAAACGAGCACAATCAAGTCACACAAAGAGCTATCAAGTCTCATAAGCGAACTTTAATCCCCTTTTTATTTAATTAATCTTTTATTAATTAAAATCCCTTTTAACGATAAAACTACTTTTATCTAATAAAACATTGTTTATCAATTTCTACTATTCATTTGTACTCTTTTAGTACTTCAAAAATTATTCACATACTTATCTCAAACAACAGAAATATACTCACAAATCATTTTTACCTTTTCTATCTTTTTCAAAAATATTCCTTACTTACAATTCCTTCAAAATATCCATTTTAAGGATCTAAGTACTTTCAAAAATCCATTCAAAAAGATTTAAGATTAATGTTATCTAAACATTATCAGTACAAAGCCAGAACCATTTCACTTATGCTTACCTTTAAAACATTCCTTTAAAGATCTTTTTACACTCATAAGTATAATGAAAAAGGTTAAAGATGAATGTGCATAACACATTGTCACAACAAACCTAAAACCATTTCACTTATGTTTATTTTTTAAACATTCTTTTAAAGATCTATTTACATTTATAAATATAATCAAAAATGGTTAAAGATGAATGTGATTAACACACTATCACAACAAACCCAAATCATTTTCCTACTTGTTACTATCTTTAAAACAACCTTTTAAAGATCCAAGTTTTTTTTTTGGCAAAGCCAGCCCGTTTTTATAGTGGACAGTCCACTTTTATTAATCCGTAATCAACATACAAATAAAAGATACAAAACACAGAACAGAGAAACTACCCACTAACATATTTTATAACATGACAACAACAGGGATAATTTTCAAAATAAGTTGAGAGAGAGAAGACGATGACCGCGCAAATCTTCTCGAGTTCCTTTCCTCCCATATCACTGCTATCGATAGCTTGAGGTAATAGAGAAACCGCTTGGTCGACATGGTTTTCCACCTGGTTAATTGGAAAATCCTAATCCATTCCAACTTGAAATCACGATGCGGTGGCTTCTCATGTATTCGATGAAGAACTTCCTTCCATAAATGAAAAGAAAATTGCCAATTGAATAATAAATGTCCGACATTTTCCGCAGCCCTGTTGCAAAGTATGCACACTGAATGTTCGATTAATTTCCTTCTAACAAGATTGTCTTGAGTGTGAATAGCGTTCATCTGACATTTCCAAAGCAGCAAATTATGTTTTTGTTTCAATCCAGACTTCCATATACGAGCGTGCCAAGGAAATGAAGAATAGTATTGATTTTGTATTATAGTTTTGTAAACTATGGCGATGCTGTGAAGTTTTCCATTCCAGCTGAGCCCAACATGATCCATATGCTTATAAGAATCAGTAATTGAAGACCATAGATTGTTCAGCACAGGCGAACTGACATGAGGTAAATGCAGAACATCATTGATAAAAAAAAACATTAGCATTAGCATTAATGGGAATACCAGAGTTAAGTAAAAGATTATAATCAATATGATGAGAGAGAATCATTCCTGGAGCACACCAGGGGGAGTACCAAAAGGAGTTCACAGTGTTGCATTGAACCATAGGCAAGTAATATCTTCTATTAGCTAGAAGTCTTTTCCATAAAAAGCTATTAGAATTGTTAGCTTCCATAGTCCAAAAATTGCTACCCTTAAGATTGTATTGCCTATTCCAGATTTCCCACATCCCCATGCTATTACTGAGTAATTTGTTAACAAGATGGGATGTAGTAGCAATATTCCAATATTTTAGATTAATGATACCCAGGCCTCCCTTATTTAAAGGAGCAATAATTTTCTTATAAGCAATTGGTATGAGTTTAGAGGAGAAAATATTTCCATGCCAAAGGAAATGATTAAATGCTCTATTTAACATATTAATAAGTTTATAAGGAATGATGAAAAGTTTAAAAAAAAATGCACACATGGCAGAGGTAACACTCTGAATGATGACAAGCCTACCAGCTTGCGAAATTTTAGTACCATTATAATTATTGAGCTTATTAGTAATTTTTTCATATAAAGGAAGGCATTGAGCATTGGTAATTCTAGCCTTACACATAGGAGCACCAAGGTGCATAGCATTTTGATCAATTGCTTGAAGACCAGAAACCAGAAGGATATTCTGGTAAGTGATATTAGATACCCCAGCAATATTAATTTGAGATTTACTTTTATTTATATTTAGGCCTGTCATATTGTTAAATTTTTGAAAGATAGTAAACACATTAGTGATGGATTTAATGTTTGGTTTAGTGAAAAGCAGGAGATCATCAGCAAACATTAAAGTAGATATATGATGTTTCTGACACTTTGGGTGATAATCAATATTTTTTTTATGGCATTCAACACCAATTAATTGGGTAAGCACCTCCATAACTAAAATGAATAAGGAAGAGGAGATAGGATCCCCTTGCCTTATTCCTTTTTGAGTTTTGAAATAACCAAATGACTCACCATTTATAGATAAGGAGACATGCACAGTAGATATGCATGTATATATCCAAGCTAAGAAAGGTAAGGGAAAGTTCATCTTGGACATAATGGATATGATAGCCTCCCAACTAACAGAATCATAGGCTTTATTAATATCCAGCTTCATAAAACATCTAGGAGAAATGTTTTTCCTATTGTATCCTTTAATCAGCTCTTGGGAGAGTAATATATTATCAATAATAGATCTACCAGTAACAAAACCATTTTGGTTAGGAGATATTAGCTCAGCAAGGCAATTTTTCATTCTAGAGGATAATATTTTTGCAATACATTTATATATGACATTACAACAGGCAATGGGCCTGAACTCAGTAACAGATTGAGGCATGCTTACTTTAGGAATAAGGGCAAGTTTGGTATGATTTATACCTTTCAGCAAAGTATTGGTTTTAAAGAAGTGTTGAATAGCTTTACAAAAGTCATGTTTAATAATATGCCAACATTTTTGAAAAAACAAAGCAGAAAACCCATCTGGACCAGGAGAGCTAGTAGTTTTCATTTTGAAGATGGAATCATGAATTTCTTCTGGAGTAATGAACTTTATTAAGTTATTAGCTTGATCATTAGAGATATTATTAATAGGTAATTCATTAATGACTTGAATATTAGTTACTTCGTCAGATTTAAAAAAAAGAAATTGGTAGTAATTAAGAAAGTATTGCTTTATATTGGAATGAGTGTTAACTTCAAATCCATGTCTATCTTTAATCCTATGAATTAATGCAGCAGTCTTCTTAAGTTTCAAAGAGTTTTGGAATATTTTAGTGTTTCTATCTCCTCCTATATCCCAATTAATTTTGTTTTTTTCACGGAGCATTTTAAGTTCAGTTTTGATAGCTATTTTCAGATTTTTGGTAAGTTCACTGACTTTATTAGATATAGCTATATTACTTGGATCATTTTGAAGTTGAGTATGAGTATCACTAAGCTCAGAGCTTAATTTAGTGGACAGAAGACTACCAGTCCCATACTTATTTAAAGACCAACCTTTAATGGAAACTTTACAATCTTTAAGCTTCGATTGTAGAATATACATTGGATTTTCAAATTTTGGAGTGGCCCAAACATGTTCAATTAAAGGAAAAAATTCAGGGTCATCAATCCAACTATTAACGAAATTAAATGAAGAATGACCTTTATTACTTCTATTTCCCCAGTCCATTATGATAGGACTATGATCAGAAGGAGAAGAAGAAGGGAAAATAGAAATTAAAGAAGGCCAAGCATTGAAGGCAGCCAAATTAAAATAAGATCGATCCAATTTGCAAAAAGTTCTAATACATGATCTGCTACAATTATTCCAAGTGTAAAACATACCAGATTTAGGAACTTCATGAAGGTGAGCAAGACTAATAGCATTATTAAGGGGAGCAACATCCACCAGAGTCAATGGTAATCCTCCCATCTTATCCTCTGAATGTTGCATACAATTAAAATCACCAAGGCACATCCAGGGGGAGGCAGTGTCCAAGGAAGGAAGAATGTCAAGAAACATATGCCTATTAGCTTTTATATTATCTGCATAAATAAAAGTAGATTTAAAATTGAAATTTGTAGGAAGGTGATCAATATTACAGCGGATGAATTGTCTATGAGTTTCTGTTGCACTAATTGTATATAACTGGGGTTCCACAAGATCAATAGTCTCCCAAAAGGAGCAACAGTATGATTGTGAATAAAAGCCCATCCAGGAGCAATACGGTTAGCAAACATGTTAGTTTCTGCTTCAGAGTATTTGGTTTCACTGATGCATATCATTCCCAATTTGTTGCCATTAATAAGCATTTTGATTTCATAAACTTTGGCATCATCATGCCCGCCACGAATATTCCAGTATCCAATATTGTCTAGCATCATAATTTTTTGTGTTTATTGGCAGATTGCCGAGTGAGTCTTTGTAGCCCTTGAAGCATAGAAGAGGTATTTTTTTTTGAATTTTTTGAAGTGAGCTTAGCCATAATTTGCTCTTGATTGAATTCAAAGCCTTCATTCATGTCATCTTCCGAGCAAAATTTAGCATCTGATGAGGAACTCATATTGAATTCAAGTATGTTATCCTTGGAAGGAGAAAAGAGAGGAATATCTTGAGGAGGCTTTAATTTTGCATATGGGATAACAGAATTGTTAACAATAGAGTTCAAACCAGTAGTGGCTACAGCAGTAGAAATTCTATTCTGAGGCACAGAAGAGCTAATAAGAATTGGTGCCACCTTTTCCTTGTTCTTGCATCTATTTGTATCTAACTGATGTTTACTTAATTCAGTTTCATTTTGAACCTGGGACTTTTGATAAAAGTTGTTTAAGACAGTGATATCACTCTGTAGATTAACAATTTTATCGGGTTCCACTCGCAAGTTACATGATGTTCCCCTTTCCTCTTCTATTAATTCTCCTTCTTCTAATTCTGAAAGAATAGAAAAAGTATTAAATATTTAAATTGGATTTTGTGTTACACTCTGTAACTGTAATTCTTTAGTTGCATGTATTGTGTCTGAACTAATTAAATTACTTAAGTTCATATCTGTATTCTTTTTTGCTATGTCTGATTCCACCTCTTTGTTGTTCACTTGAATAATCTTAGGCTTCCATTTTTGCTGCCTATATTCTTCACATTGTCACCAATAATGTTTCTATGCATTGAAGCTTTATTTTTAATTGTAGGACCTGGACCATTAGCCTGATCACCTTTTTCACTGCTAATTTTTCCTTCACCAATACTTTTGTCCATATCACAATTTTTGGTTGAGTGACCAAAGACTTTACAGGCAGTGCATATCAGAGGCCTCCAATTATACTCAATGTATACTTTTTGACTTGTTTCAACTCCATCTCCTATTAATAAAAAATCAGGTAACTCTTTGTCCGGAGATATTTCAACTAAACACTTTGCATACTCCATTCTTTCCCTCTTTTCAGTAGCTTCATTGAAACAGATAAGCTTCCCCAAATGACATGCAATCCAATTAATTCCAATTAGTGTCCAAGCAATGTGGGGAATGTTATAGAGTTGGATCCATATGGGAACAGATTTCACTTGTGATTGTACTGAACCAAATGCTGGTTTCCAAGTAGTTATAACAAACATTTGACCTCGAATAAATGTAGGATCTGCACGAAGAATAGTTTGCTTGTCCTCAGGACAAGAAAACATGATGAAATAATTAGCACCATCCGATTTGATATCATATGAACCTTTCAGATTCCATGTTTTTTTCAAATGAGATACCACTGCCATATAATTCACTGGCACACCCAATAAAAACCCCACTAGATAACCCTCCCAAAAATTCATACCTTCAGTCACCAAAACATCAGGGGGAGGAAGCGGCGAACCTTGATAATCAATATTGAATTCTAATGGAGTGTATGATACCGCATTTCTAGGCTTTGAAGCAAACAGAGATGACCATGACATCATCGGGGGGTCAGATTGAGCAATTGAGGGAGAAGCCTGATGAGAAGAACCTGGGTCAGGAGGAATAGGAGGTGGTGGGTTGAGAATAGGAGGAATAATGACAGGTAACTGGGTGGGATTAGATGAGAGGAGTGGAGAAGAAGAAGAAGAAGGATCGGGGATGTCAGAAGTAGCCGTTACAATGGACGCCATTGATTATTTGAATTATGTCATATTGATTATTTGAACACTCACCAGCATAGGATACTTGATTCAAGATCCAAGTTTAATAATAAGTTAAGTTTGATAGTCTATTAATCGATTATCTAGTTAAAACAATTGCTTATACAAATTAATGTTCGTATATGTTATTAGATATACATACGAGTTGTAAATAGTGTACATATAACTGTGTAAATAATGTACAGATAGGTGTACTCTTGTGTGCTTAGTTTCTATTTTCTGTTCTATTATTTTTCTCGGGTTGTAATTGATTTGGCCTAGCATGTTCGGTCTAGTATTTTTTTGTAAGTCCAACTATATATGTACAAATAGGCCAAAGTAATAAAAGTGATCAGGGTTTCATTTCCAATTCTCGTCTTCATCTTTAACATGGTGTCAGAGCTCGGTTAAATTCAAATTTCAGATCTACATCTCTCATTCTCATTTGTGGGCTATGGGAAAAGTTAAATCAGTCATGGAAGTTGTACCGATGACATCTGTTAACTCCTCTTTTTCACGACTTAGCGACCAAACGGGTTAAAGGACCCAGCGACCTAAAGGCACAGGGGACTCAACGACCTACTGCAGACCACGGCCTAGTGACTTGAAGCAAAGAACGACTCAGCAACCAAACGACCGAAAGGTCCAGCGACCTAATGGATTAAAAGGTCCAGCGATCTAACAACTTAACCAGTTAAAGAGCTTAGCGACCTAACGAGCTAAGAAGCTTAGCGACCTAAAGAGTTAAGAGGTCTTGCGACCTAACGAGTTAACATGGTAATAGCTAGCGACCTAGCGACCTAAACCTATGACAAGCTAACGACCTAGCATCTTCCACTAGCAAGAGCCAAATATAACATGACCTCTTCCATTAGGTAGCTCGCGACCTAAGCTGCATACTGCATCTTCTACTAGGTCGCTCATGACCTAAACAAACCAAGGCAACTTCTTTATGCCGCTATTCCTTATGCCGCTAGCCTTTATGCCGCTACTCCTTATGCCGTAGTTCCTTAGGTCGCCACTCCCTCTCTTGCTATTCCTTAGGCCGCCCACGACCTATAACATGGCCGACCTAACCCTTAAGTCGCCCACGACCTACGACCTAACTCCAGAAATCCCCTATAAATACCTTGCCTACTCCACCGAAGAGAGGACTTTTGGATCATTTTTGGAATGCCTATACTCTGCTGTTTTCTTGACTCATCTGACACCTCAAACACCGAAGACACCTCAACGGACTTAAAGAGAGATCTAACACATTCAACATGAATTCGAAGAGCTCTTATACATTGAAGTTCTAGCTACTCGTCTTAGTTGTGTTGTAATCAGAGCCATTGTAAAGTTGTAATCGAATCAGCAATAAAGAGGATTAAAGTGGACATAGGCTTGACATTAAGCCGAGCCACTATAAAAACTATTGTCTCTTTACTTGATTTTCTGTTATCTTCTGCTTATCACTAGTTTCCATACCAACGGGTGGTGCTTTCACATCTTTACTACTTACACCGGAGTGTTAGCGTTCAATTTTAGCGTTAACATTTTTGGTGCTTTCATTGAGAACTTGAACTCAGGGTGCTTCCAACATTGCTTCGCAAAAGTTCGTTGGAAGAATCTCTCTTAAGACCAGAAGTCTATCAGAGATTATGGCTCCTGGAAGAAAGCGCAGATCTACTAGACCTGGTGATGTCCATGAAAATACAGCTACTTCTCTTTCGTTAAGTCAAGCAGCCCCAAGTGTTGGAATTACACGGGCAGAGTTAGATGCTGCAGTGTCTGGGTTATATTAGCAAATGGAAGCGCAGAACACTTTAATGCTTGATAGGTTGAATGCTTTGCTCGGAGCTAACCGTCAACCAGTGAATAATGAAGAAAACTTTGCTGATGATGTTCATAATCCTGAAGAGAGGAATATTCCTCAAAAGGCAGTTAGCCCCGCCAAAAGAGGCACCTCCCCAAGCTGGAGGATCAAGGCCGCAGCCGACTCTCCGCGAACGTTTGTCCAAGCAAACATCCGAGAAAATGGCTGAAGTCTGTCCCGTAGAGCCTTTAAACGACGAGGAATACCTCTCGGGAATGGTTCGACAGATTATGAAAGAAAGTATGCAAAGGGAAGAAGATGAAAAAGAATGGGGGTTCGCTCCAAGCAAAACTCCATTCACCAAAAGGATTCTGAAGGCGGAATTCCCAAGGAAGTTTGTTCCCCCCACCATTCCGGTTATAAGGGAACAAGCGACCCTAACCAATTCCTATATAAGTATGACTGGCACATGACTGGTGCAAGAGCATCGATGAGATCAAATGCCGGTGCTTTCCGGTATACTTGGAAGGAGTGGCTCTACTCTGGTTTACAAAGCTACCGATCCAATCTGTAAATCAGTTCTACGATTTAACTCGAAAGTTTAAAGAACAATTAAGGTTGTATGCTTCAAAGGAGAAGGACATAATGTCATTGTCCAGCCTGGAACAGAATCCTGGAGAATCTATTAGATCTTTCTTAAACCGCTTCAACATAGCCTTGGCTGAAGTCAACAATGCAGAGCCACGAATGGTTTTGACCTACTTAATGAAAGCTATGGACAAATTGAGTGAGTTTGGGAAATGGTTGAAGATGAAGGAACCAAATTCGCTTGAGAAATTCTACAAGAAAGCTGACGAGTTCATGTGCTTGGAAAGCCTTCCTGCGCCGGCGAAAGTGGTATTAACGGAGGTTAAGAATAATACTGCTGCTCCTACCAGAAAGGAATCCGGAAGTCATAAGAGGGAGAATAACGGTGGGAAGAAGCAGAAGGATGTGAAGAAACCTCGCTTCTTAAAACCCTCGATTTCACGCCTTTAACTGATACTCCGGAGAATATCTTTTTTCTACCAAAGATGTCGTTGATTATCCTAAACCACCTGTGTTGAAGCTTGGGAAAAATGTTGTTCAAAGTGGGAGATTTTGTCGGTTTCATAATCAACCCGGTCATGATACTAACGAATGTCGCCATTTGAAAAGTTTGATTGAAGAACTGCTGAGAGAGAACAAGCCGCAACAATATGTTAAGATAAATAGGAACGACCTAACTTCATCTACTAAGGGCCAGCAACTTCCTGCTCATCCATCTGGATCGGGTGAGAGGATTACCGCGCATGAATCAAAGAGGCCTGTTATTAATGTAATCGTGGGAGGTCCTCACCCGGCAGGCAGAAGCTGGGGCGAGATGGAAAGATATGCTCATGCTTTGAAATATGCCCTAACAGAAGAAAATGTTTTTGTGTTGGAAGACGCTGCACCTTTGAAGCAGCAAAGAACTTTTAATGATGACATTGTGTTCAGGGCCAGGGACTCTATGGGTGTTGAAGCTCCTACCATGGACCCCTTGGTCATCTCTGCAGGTATCGGGCCTGCTATTGTAAGAAGGGTGCTTGTTGACTGCGGTGCCTCTTGCAATATCCTCTTTGAAAAGACATTCGATCAAATGAAGATTCCTATGGCTGATGTTCAAGCTTCATCGCAGAAGATTGCTGGGTTCACTGGGGAACCAAAGCAGCCAATTGGAACTATTGATTTATTTGTGGAGCTTGGAGAGGGGCAGAAAAAGTTGGTTCGAAAGCAGACTTTTGTAATTGTCGATGGATTTTCTGCTTACAATGCCTTCCTAGGCCGGCCAACTTTTGCAGCATTCAGGGCAGTTCTCGCCTCGTGATGCCTCACTATGAAGTTCCCCACGGATAGTGGCGTCGGTGTTATTAAAGGGGTTCAGAATGCTGGGCGAGAATGTTGTCTTATAGAGTTGCTGGAAGCAAGGAAGAGAGAGATGGGAAATGATGCGGCTGCTCCACTCTGCACCAAAGAACCAACCTTGTAGCAATTACAGGCTGGACCCTGCACTGGCGAGCATAGTGGTGCACGAAAAGAAATGGATCCCAGAAAAGCCAGTACAGGGAAGAATAGTGTGGTGCCAGTGGAAGTAACGGTGCCAGTACCTATTGACCCGAAGGATCCGAACAAGGTGCTGAATATGGGTTCTCAACTTAGTGTGACGGTTTAAAATACTTTGATATCATTCTTGAAAGCAAATCTGGATGTATTCACTTGGAGTCATGCCGATATGTGCGGAATATCTCCATAAATTGCAGTACACACTCTGAATATTGTTCCGAAGTTTACACCTGTGAAGCAGAAAAGAAGAACCCAGGGTCCAGAAAGGTCAGCAACATTAAAAGAATAAGTAGATCGGCTCATGGAGAATGGCTTCATCAGAGAGTCCACTTATCCGAATTGGATTTCTAATCCGGTGCTGGTTAAAAAAGCAAATGGAAAGTGGAGAGTATGCATCGACTTTTCAGATTTAAACAAAGCCTACCCCAAAGACTGCTTTCCGTTACCCAGGATTGATCAGTTGGTGGATGGAACAGCCGGGCATGAATTGTTGTCTTTCATGGATGCTTACTCCGGATATAACCAAATCATGATGCATGAGCCAGATCAGGAGGACACGAGCTTCATCACCGATGTCGGTCTTTACTGCTGCAGAGTTATGCCCTTTGGACTGAAGAATGCGGGGGCAACTTACCAAAGACTTGTTAATGCTATGTTCAAGCCACAGATTGGAAAAACAATGGAAGTTTATGTTGATGATATGTTGGTGAAGTCAAAGAAGGCAGTGGACCGTATGGATCACTTGGAAGAAATGTCTGCAGTCCTCTGAAAGTATGGAATGAAGCTTAATCCTTTGAAATGTTCATTCGGGGTAGAGTCCGGGAAATTCTTGGGTTTCATTGTGAGTGCCAGGGGTATTGAAGCTAACCCGCTCAAATTGCTGCTCTGAGAGAAGTCAAAGCCCCTAGGACAAAGAAGGAATTGCAGAGCCTCAATGGTGCTTTGAGTCGGTTTATTTCCAAGGCCACGGATAAATGCATTCCATTCTTTGACGCTCTGAAGAAAGGAAAGAAAAACTTTGAATGGACTCCGGAATGTCAGAAAGCATTCGATGAACTAATTTGTCACATGGAAGCGCCTCCAATACTTTCTAAGGCCGGCAACGGTGAAGATCTTTTCATATATTTAGCAGTTTCGTCTCATGCCCTAAGTGCAGCATTAGTACGGGAAGATGCAAAAGTTCAGCGCCCGGTCTACTACATCAGCAAGAGATTCACTGGGGCAGAGATGAATTATTCAAAGCTAGAAAAACTCGCCTATTACCTACTGATAGCTTCCAGAAAGTTGAGGCCATATTTTCAAGCTCATCCTATCAAAGTCCTCATTGATCAGCCTCTAAAGCAAGTCCTATTTCACCCCGAGACTTCGGGTCGTCTTCTGAAGTGGAACATTGAACTCAGCCATATGATGTCACTTACCATCCCCGAAGAGCAATCAATGGACAAGCTTTAGCAGATTTCATTGCAGAGTACACAGATAAAGTTGACAGCGAGGAAGAAGTTACTGATGACATCCCCATCCGATGGAAGTTATATGTTGATGGCGTAAGAAACGACTATTGTTCTGGAGTTGGGGTCGTGCTTGAAACCCTCGAAGGGCGATCATTGTGCTACGCATTGAGATTGGAATTTCCTTCGACAAATAACGAAGCAGAATATGAAGCTCTTATTGCCGTCTTGAAGATTGCTAAAGAACTGAATATCAGAGTGTTGCAGATCTTCAGTGATTCCCAACTTACTGTATGCCAAGTCAAGAAAGAGTTTCAAACTGAAGAAGGAAATCTGCCGGCTTACTTGTCAAGGGCCTGGGAACTTCTCGATGATTTCGATCATTATACGATAAGCCATATACCCCTAAAAGAGAACATGAAGGTAGATTCTCTCGTAAAGTATTCAAGCACTGGCGAAGCTCAATTACTGGGATTGGTTCCTGTAGAAGTCTTGTCAGCCCTAAGTATTGATGAAATGGAAATTGACTGAATCATGACTGTTTCTCAAGAGCAGGAGTCGTGGATGACTCCAAACAAGGAATATCTACTTAACGGCTCCCTTTCAGAAAATTCGAAGGAGCATCAGAAGCTGTTAAGGAAAGCCTCAAGATATGTAATTCAAGACGGTCGGTTGTACAGACGGGGATTCTCGATGCCATTACTCCGATGTGTAACCAAGGAAGAGGCTAAGACAATTTTAGCTAAAGTGCACGGAGGAGGGTGTGGGATCATTCAGATTGTCAAACTCTAGCAAAGAAAATTCTCCGCTATGGGTATTTTTGGCCAGACATTAATCGTGATGCTGCTAGCTACGCCCGAAGGTGTGACTGATGCTAGAGGTTTTCAAAAATACCAAGAGCACCTTCCACCGAGCTAACATAGATGGTCAGTCCATGGTCATTTGCTATTTGGGGAATAGATCTCATCGGGCCTTTGCCAACTGCCAAATCCGGAATCAGATATGCTATTGTTGCTATTGATTATTTCACTAAATGGGCTGAATCTGAACCATTAGCTACTATTACCTCTAAAACGATGATAAACTTTGTGACTAAGAACATCATTTGCAGGTATGTGTGCCTCAAAAGATAATCACAGACAATGGTACCCAATTCGAAAGCGAAGAGTTACAGGATTTTTGCAAGCGATTCAAGATCCAAAAAAGCTTCTCAGCAGTGGCTCATCCGCAGGAAAACGGGCAAGTGGAAGCAGTAAGCAAAATTATCAAGTCAACCATCAAAAAACAGCTAGAAAAAGAAAAAGGTGGTTGGGTCGATAAGCTGCCACTAGTACTATGGGCATACATAACTACCACAAAACTGAGACTGGGCACACTCCATTCTCATTAGCATATGGATCAGAAGCAATGATTCCAGTGGAAATAAAGGTTCCCTCACATAGAAGAATTCATTTCAACAAGCTGAAAATGAAAAGTTGCAACTTGAAGCACTTGACTTCCTTGTTGAAAGAAGGGAAGAGGCTCAGCTCAGAATTGCAGCTCATCAGCAAAGGATTGCCAGGCACTTCAATTCCAAAGTTCGCCAACGCAGCTTTGAAATTGGAGATCTAGTTTTAAAAAGGATCATGACAGCAACATGAGTGTTTGCGCCAAACTGGGAAGGGCCGTATGTAATAGGCAAAAAACTTCATGATGGCACTTTCAAACTAACAACTGTCGATGGAGATCCAATTCCAAGAGCTTGGAACAACAATCACTTGCGTCCATATTTTAGTTAAAAGCTTTGCTTAAATTTGTAAAATGATTATGGATGTATGATTCTTGTATTGCAAGCTATTGTAAAACTAGTGCAAATAAATAATAAGAACTATAAAGTGGATGTAGGCCCAGTTCTTGGCCGAACCACTATAATTCTTGTGTTCTCTACTATTATAAAATGCCTGTTTTATTTCGATGTGTAATTACCTTAAATGTATTGCTAAAATGTCAATTTAATATTGCAGGCCATTGAAACAAAGCTTACCCATCTCAAGGCCAAGCGACCTGAAATCACTCAATAAACAAATGTAAATCCACAAAAATTCCATATTCAAATCCTATATAAGAAGTGCTTCATGCAAACAGTTAGTGATTCCGCCGGAGGGGCACCTCCCTAACGTGAAGGTTCCAGGCCCTTGCTAACTGATTGCGATTGTTTGTGCAAACGAACATCCGGTTAGATAGCTTGTGTCTGCCCCATGGACTCGCTTAACAATGAAGTACACTTCTTTGGATAAAACAAACTACTTGCAAAAGAAATGAACATGAGCTTGGAAATGATAACAGGGAATCGCTAATGAGAAAATGACGAACAGACAAGGGCGAGCAGACAGAAAACAGCCAAAAAGGAGTCCTGCCTCTCAATAAAAAGGTTGGTGAAAACACCGGAGGGGCACCTTCCCAAAGCGAAGGCACCAGGCCCTTGCTAGCTGATTGCGATTGTTTGTGCAAACGAACATCCGGTTGGATAGCTTGCGTCTGCCACGTGGATCCACTTAACCGTGAGACGCGACCTTCATGGCAAGCCAACCACCCAAAGACCTCTTCGGAGGCACAAGCCCTCTTCAAAGGCACAACTCTACGGAGGATAAAGACCTCTAACGAGGCACGCCGAAAAAAGAAAGTTCTCTTCTCAACCAAAAAGATTGGTGAAATCACCGGAGGGGCACCTTCCCAAGTGGAAGGCACACAGCCCTTGTTAACTGGTTGCGATCGTTTGTGAAAACGAACATCCAATTAAGTAACTTGTGTCCGCCCCGTGAATCCATTCAACCATGAGAAAGTAACTTCCAGGCAATCAAATAAAGACCTCTTCGGAGGGAAAAGCCCTCTTCAGAGGCACAAGCCTTCACCAAAGGCACACCTGCCCTCTTCGGAGGCAGAAGACCTCTCCCGAGGCACCACAAGCCCTCTTCAGAGAACTAGCCTTCACCAAAGGCACACCTGCCCCCTTTGGAGGCAGAAGACCTCTCCCGAGGCACCATAAGACTTCTTTGGAGGCACGTCCCAAGAAGAAATGCTTTTCTCAACCAAAAAAAGTTGATGGAACCACCGGAGGGGAACCTTCCTAAGATAGAAGGCACATGGCCCTTGTTAACTGGCTGCGATCGTTTGTGCAAACGGGCATCCAACTAAGTTATTTCCGTCCGCCCCGTGGAACCATTTAACTGTGAGAAAAAACTCTCAAGCGAACAAAACAAAAAATCCCTCCAATGAGGCACAACAAAAATAAAAAAGAAAGAAAGAAGAAAGCCCTCTTCGGAGGCACACTACAGCTCTCAGGGGAAGATCAATTTCCCCATCTTGAAAATATTCTTCCCCAGAAGTTGTAGTGCCAATTCAAAGCCTTCTTTGGAAACTCGGTTCACCGCATAGGAGAATCCACTTGTCAAAAAATAAAAGCGACTATCTCCGAAAGTGAAGTGCAAAAATTTTTTCAAACAAAAGAGAGAGAAGAATTCTCCAATACAAGGCACACAATATTTCCTCAAAAAATGTAAAGAATTATTCTCTAAAGTAAGAGTGCAAGTCTTCTCAAAATGGAAGAATTGTTCTCCAACTTAAGAGTACAAGTCTTCTCGAAACAGAAGAATTGTTCTCCAACTTAAGAGTACAAGTCTTCTCGAAATAGAAGAGTTGTTCTCCAACTGAAGAGTACAAGTCTTCTCGAAATAGAAGAATTTTTCTCCAAAGTTTTACCAAATGAAAGAAATTGCAATAAGCCGTGGTATGGGGGCAATACAATACAATATAGCTACATTAGTAAAAGCAACGCTCAAGCAACATACCACAAACTTATTGCAATATCACACAAAGAAAATGAAGAAACTTGTCCGAAAATAAGGAACAAATGCATTCACAAATAACAGTTAAAAGATTATACAAGTAAGAAGAATCATATTATTCTGTACTATAAAATTTTATACATGTGCAGGTTACAAAAGAGCGGGGACCGGTACCCGCACAAATCTCTGGTCAATACAAGCCTTTATGTACAAGCAAAAAACAAAACAAGAAGAGTAAAGCGAGACTCGTTATTTCTTCTTCCCACCACCTTTAGAGCCCTCGCCTGGCCTAATGGTTAACTTTGGAAGCCGGCTCGAGCGAGTCGGGGAAGAAGAGGATAGAGGTACAACTGGGTCTACTCCCACCTTCTCTTCACCAGCAGAAGTGCTTTTCCTTTTCTTCTTCGAAGTTACACGCTTCCCCTTCTTCCTTGAAGAAGACTCGCTGCCTGGAATTTTAAGTTCAGACAGCTTTATGTCATCATGAAATTGCTCCGGAGTCTTTTCACCTTTTTCAAGTTCCTCTGCCTTCTGCTCTTGCGAAGCGGCTGGGTCATCCAAGCCTTGAAGAGTTCTATTAATTCTTATTGCGACCCCGGTTGAGAAGCAGAAGGAGGCGTAATTTGAAGAGATGGAGGTGGAACAGCTGTAAGAGGAGAAGTCTGTGCGGCACTTGGCGTTTTCACTACAGAAGAAGAGAAGTTAAAATCAGTATTCCTCGCAAAGAGAGGAGATAGTGGCGTGTCAAGGCTTAAGTAATAATCAAAAAGTTCGTCAAGTTCATGTGAAGTGAACAAGTAGTCCACTTGTGCTAAATCAACGTTGAAGTTACCTGGAGAAATTGGCTTTATCACGTCACCTTCAAAGCCTTGTACTTCAGCGCTTTCTTGAGCCTCTTCTCCAGTATGAGCGGTTACAATTTCAATGTCAGCTTTGGCAAGAGGCGAAGAATGGGAACCGGAGCCAATGATATCAATGTCGGCCGAAACCGAAGGAAGAGTCGGGTCAGTCAAAAGTGCCTTCCCTAAATGTTGTCCTTCCACCGCTTCGGCTCGCTCTTTGGCAAGTTGCTCCTTCCCGCGGGCAAGGGAGGCACGTGCATCATCATCCAGATAGTGCGCCTCAAGATCTGCCCTAGCATAGCCAGCGCCTCCAAGCATATCAAGTGCGGCCTCCCACACTTCGGCCAAGGTAATCTCATACTTCGGGCCTACAAACGAAAGGTTGCCATGCCCCAAGACACTATGTATGTAAAACTCGAATAAGGCAGAGCCGATGTTGGCCTTGGTTGCTTCGTGAGATTCTTCGGCTGCTGCTTTGCCGGCGATAGCTTCATCATGCTCTTTTTCAACTTCAGAAAGCCGAGCTCTTGGCAATAAAATCTCTATGTTCCGGGAGCTGGTTTTTTCTCACAACTGAGCAACATCCGTTCGATAGCTTTCGGCAATTTGCTGCTGTGCTTCAAATCTAGCTTCAGCATCTCTTTGACTGGCATGAGCGTCTCTCACTTGTTTTTGAAGAACTTCTTCCTTTTGAGTGTAGGAAGTGGAAGAAGTGGCAAGCTCTTCTTTGAGTTTTTCAATTTCCGCTTCAAGCTTCTCATTGTAAGAGGTGATGTTTTTCATCTCCGCATCATGCTGGTCGAGAGTTTTTTTCCACTCGGACTTATCGCTCTCCATGGTTAACATAGCCTCAAGATTCAAGCAATTCACCCTTTGAAGCTCGTCAACTAGCTTTTGCCATCCAGACATTCTCTCAATGTCAAGTTTAACAGCGTCGAGATTCCTTAGCATGGCTTGCTTGTCAATAGTAATCAAGTCCAAGTCGAAGCACACTCCTTTAAGCACCAGTGTGGAAACCGGCTTTGGAGTGCAGGCGGGGCATTCTCAATTTGATACGGAGGCCTGTTGATGATCATTTGAATATCAGCTCTTTGAAGGGCAGGAGAGCTGGAGGGGATTTCCAAAGAGATGGAAGCAACGGGGTTTTCAGAAATTGCAGATGCCGGTCTTTCACTGAGCTTGGCCCGCTTGCTTAGATCTTCAGCGATGTGACCTTTCCCTTTGTCATCATGAGATTTTCTTTTGTGCGAATCATCACCTCTCTGGGAAGAATCATGTCGTTCATCCCTTCTCCCATAGCGCTCCTCATAAGCCCGCCTCTCGCGAGCTTTTCTTGCGGCTCTTTCTTCATCAGTTTCCCTCGTTCCAGGAAGATATTGCTTGGGATCATAAGAGTCGCGTCTTCCATAGCGCTGAAAATCATCATAGTATGAGCCGCTACGTCCCATTGGAGAACCTAAAAATGAATAAGAGACAAGTTCAAAAATCTTCAAAGTAAAGAAGTTAAGTGCACAAAGTTGCTGAAATCCTAAGTGTGTGACGTGTGAACTACGTGCGTCAAGCTACAAACCACTCTTCGGCCTAAGAGTTATCTCTTGAGTTGATGGAGTTGTTTGCAAAACTGATGTCAGTTCAACTGCTAGAGAAGCGAGTTTAGAAGCGGTGGAATCATCTTTGAAGAGCTCATGTGAAGTAACCACCAAGTCGCTCAATCCCTCAAAAGTGTCGTCACCGTCATGCCTAGCGAGACTCTCTCTCTCAGCTCCTGCATCAGCAGCCTTCCCGGAGTGTTGAGGAGGTTCCTCTTCTTCGATAACCGGGGAAAGTGCAAGTTTGCCGAATGACCCTGCAACATCAACGGAAGCAGAACATTTCACCAATGAAGCCTTGGCAGTAGGTTCCTTCGGTGTAAGTTCTTCGACGGAAACTGGGGCATCTGGAGTCTCTGCTTGAGAACCAGGGACATCATGGAGCTGGGTAGATCGGGAAGAATGCAAAAGTCCAAATTGATGGAAAAATTCGTCCTTCAGCAAAAATTTAACGCTTCTCTCCTCAATCACCAGAGCACTTAGTCTTTCAAAAGTCGGCTTATGGCTGGAATCTTTAGAAAGAGGAGGAAGTGCTGTAAAAGTAAAGAATGAAGTTAGCACTTAACAACTCGGATTTTGAGAAGTTCAGAAATGGAAAGGACGAAAATAAGAAAGCTTACTTCCTACTCTCCAAATGCTGTAGAATCCTGGGGGGTAGCGGACGAAGAAAAATTGGTTCAAAAACCCGTGGGTGCTTTCAGGAAGATCGGTGATCAATTAACGGTTCCTTGCGCTTCTCACAAGCATTATAGAAAGATGATCTTTGTTCTTCGCAAGTGTGCATAAGTAACAAATTTCTTCAAAGCTCGGAAGACGGTCGAGTGTCCTCCTGAACAGTACACACAGTCCCATCAAGATGGCATAGCCATTGGGGTGCAACTGGAAGGGAGAGATAGTTAACCATAGAAGGAGCTATCGAAGAAAATCGTTAAAGGAAGGAATAACTCCACTCAAGCACATCTGATGATTAACTACGATGAAACCAAGAGGTGGCCTGTCAACAGTATCGTTTACCCCAGGAAGCAAAGCGTCTGCCTCAGCAATACCAAACTGAATACATAATTGGTTAAACACCCGTTGATTCAGAGTAGTCGGAGTTCTTTCCGGGGGACTATCCAAGGGGTTAGCTATTGGGAAGATTTCTTCAGCTTGTTCTATTATCTCTTCTTGTTGAGAAGTCATTCTACACAAGGAACTGGATATTCAAATATGAAGGTGCATGTTTCCTAAACGTGTGGAGTGTTGTGCGAAACTAATAAAATGACAAGCAAATATAACTGGAATTAAACTGATAGACATTTGTCGATTATAAAGTCTCAGAGCTTGTTATTTTAGGTCCAAGCACAAGTGCAGTGTTGATGCAAACAAATTAGCTTTAGTTGATTAATTTTGCTTTACTTTAATACTTCACTTGAATTTGTTGATTCATAGCACTTCATTCGTATAATTTCTTTAAGTTGATTATTCTTTATCGACTAATCTGTCATTCGATGTGGGCAGTCAGTGGCAGTATATTCGCCCTAGTTTTTTGCAAATGTTGTATCTAACAGGTTGTTAGCTTCAAAAGTTAATATAATCTATGACAAAGTGCAACAAGTTCAAGTAATTCATTCTGGCTATTCAAGTTGGAAATTTAATCAAGTTATGTCAAATTTTACAAGTGTTCAAGTCCTGTTCACTTCTTAGGTCGCAAGAATGACTTAAGTTAACTCAGGGTTCTTTAGGTCGTCTAGATCATGCCCAAACGACCTATCATAGGTAGGGCTTCCTTAAGTCTCTCTGCTTTAAGCCTTATGTTATTCCAGCAAGTTAAGTCGCAAGCAAGATAGATCGCGAGCAAGTTAAGTCGCAAGTAAGTTAGGTCGTGCGATTCACATTTAAACTGATAAGCCTAAGGTTGTCCGAAGCTCCTAAACCGATCATTTCCTAACTCTCTTTAACCCGTTCGCTCCTCTCCACTCAGCAAATCGCCTAACTCACAGACCCGTTAACCCGATAACCCATTATCATCCCTACCGTGAAATCCACTATCTCACCACACCGCCAAATCACCCAGAACCGATTCAAATCACCTCAGATCCATCATGGATCTAATATGCTATTGTATTTTCGATAATTACAATGACATCGCGACCAAAGGCAATCAAGGATCGATTGTAACACGATTCATGGTGAAACGCGACATATGAAATAGGATTAGGGACGGAAAATAGGGAATTCGTGATTCGATGGTGATCGCGGATTGGATAATGAGTGAATCCACTTACGTGATGTAATGATGAAGATGATCGGTGACCGGTTAGTTCAAGTTCGCCTTTGAAAGCTCAGAAGGTTCTTCAATGGCAGCTTTGAAAGTCAGAGCAAGTAAAGAGAAGGAAGACTGTTATGCGACTGATATACAGGGGCAGTGGATTCTGAATCGGTGCGAATGACCTAACTCCCTCATTAAGTCACTCATGACCTAACGATTCAGCAAGGCACGAGTTAAGAAGTATCGAAGCACACGACCTAGTCTCTAGGCATATACTTCGAGGGGCAAGTGTTAACTCCTCTTTTTCACGACTTAGCGTCCTAAGGGGTTAAAGGACCCAACGACCTAAAGGCACATGGGACTCAACGACCTACAGCAGACCACGGCCTAGTGACTTGAAGCAAAGAGCGACTCAGCGACCAAATGACCTAAAGGTCCAACAACCAAATGGATTAAATGGTCCAGCGACCTAACGACTTAACCAGTGGAAGAGCTTAGCGACCTAACGAGCTAAGAAGCTCAGCGACCTAAAGAGTTAAGAGGTCTTGCGACCTAACGAGTTAACATGGTAACAGGCGACCTAGCGACCTAAACATATGACGAGCTAACGACTTAGCATCTTCCACCAGCAAGAGCCAAATATAAGACGACCTCTTCCATTAGGTCGCTCGCGACCTAAGCTGCATACTGCATCTTCTACTAAGTCGCTCATGACCTAAACATACCAAGGCAACTTCTTTATGCCGCTATTCCTTATGCCGCTAGCATTTATATCGCTACTCCTTATGTCGTAGTTCTTTAGGTCGCCACTCCCTCTCCTGCTATTCCTTAGGTCGCCCACGACCTATAACATGGCCGACCTAACCCCTAGGTCGCCCACGACCTACGACCTAACTCCAGAAATCCCCTATAAATACCTTGCCTACTCCACCGAATAGAGGACTTTTGGCTCATTTCTGGAACGCCTATATTCTGCTGTTTTCTTGACTCGTCTGACACCTCAAACACCGAAGACACCTCAACAGACTTCAAGAAATATCTAACACATTCAACATGAATTTGAAGAGCTCTTATACATTGAAATTCTAGCTACTTGTCTTTGTTGTGTTGTAATCAGAGACCGTTGTAAAGTTGTAATCGAATCATCAATAAAGAGGATTAAAGTGGACGTAGGCTTGACATTAAGCCGAACCACTATAAAAACTGTTGTCTCTTTACTTGATTTTCTGTTATCTTCTGCTTATCTCTAGTTCTCGCACCAACATGTGGTGCTTTCACATCTTTACTACTTACATCGGGGTGTTAGCGTTCAATTTTAGCGTTAACAATATTGAAGATAACAGAGCACAAATTAGGTGAATCAAATTATTTTGATTGGAGTAAAACAATTCAATTATACCTAAGAAGCATTGATAAGGATAATCATCTGAGTGAAGATTCGCTGAAAGAAGATCCATCAGACAAAGAAGCTGTGACTTGGTTTCGAGATGATGCTCGACTGTTTCTTCAGATTCGAAATACAATTGATAGTTATATCATTAGTCTGGTTAATCATTGTGAATTTGTTAAGGAACTCATGGATTAATTTGATTTTTTATACTCTGGAAAGGGAAACTTAAATCGAATGTATGAAATATGTAAATCATTTTATAGGTTGAGAAAAAAGATCAATCTCTTATGAACTATTTTATGGCATTTAAGAAGACTTATGAAGAGTTTAATATGCTGCTTCCTATTAGTGCAGAAGTGAAAGTACAACAAAAACAAAGAGAGCAAATGGCTATTATGAGTTTTCTAGCAATATTTCCATCTGAATTTGAATCGGCTAAAGCACAATTTTTATCTAGATCTGATGTAATCTCATTAAATGATGTTTTTAGAAGGATACTTCGAACTGAAATTTCAAGTTCAAACACAACTACCTCTGCTCAAAATAAAAGTGCTCTAATAAGTTCAAACAATAGACATGTACCATGGAAACAGGAACAGAATATGCACAAGAGAGATACAGATGTATCTAGAAATCGTACAGTGACTACAAATTCATGAGCATACTGTAAGAAACCAGGGCATAAAAAGTTTGAATGCTAGAAATTACAAAACAAGCAAAGGCAACTTGGAAATTCAAATGCACAGGTAACTCATGTGGCAAAAACACAAGATCAAGCTAATCAAACTTTTCTTGTATCTGCTGAGGAATATGCAAAATTCACTGAATATCAGAATAATATGAACAAATCTACATCAACTACACCAATTATCTCAACTATTGCAAATAATAGTAGGTCTATGAGTCCAGGCAAAACTCAATGGGTTCTTGATTCTGGTGCAACAGATCATATGACAGGTAATTGTCTTCTCTTCACAAATCTTCAATCACAAACTTCCACTCATAATGTTACTTTAGCTGATGGTTCTTCCTCTAATGTTCAAGGGTTTGGAACAATTAGTTCAACCATTTACCTTTTCCACTAATATCTGCGTTATGTATACCCAAGCTTGCATTCAATTTTCTATCAATGAGTCAGTTAACTCAGAAGCTAAACTGTTCCATCTCATTTTTCCCATCTCATTGTATATTTCAGGATCTTATGATGCAACAAATTATTGGTAAAGGACATGAATCAAAGGGATTGTATGTTCTTGATACTCCTTTAGTTGATAAAGAATCTGTTGCTTGTTCAAGTATTTCACAAATATTAAAAACTCATTGTCAATTAGGTCATCCTTCTTTTTCATTTTTAAAGAAGTTATGTCCACAATTTAGTTCTGTTCAATCACTAGATTGTGAGTCATGTCAATATGCTAAGCATCATCGAGTTAATTTGAGTTCAAGAGTAAATAAAAGAGTTGACTGTCCTTTTGAGCTTGTTCATTCTGATATTTGGGGACCTGCAACAGTTCTTTCAAAGCCTGGACTTACATAATTTGTTGCATTTGTAGATGATTACTCTCGTGTAACTTGGTTATTACTTATCAAAAATCGTTCTGAGTTGTATTCAAAATTTTGTTCCTTTTGTGCTGAAGTTAAAAATCAATTCAATGTCTCTATTCGAACTTTGAGAAGTGATAATGCAAAGGAATATACCTCAAATCAATTTCAAACTTATATGAATCAAAATGGAATACTTCATGAAACATCTTGTGTAGATACAACACCTCAAAATAGGGTAGCTGAAAGGAAAAACAGACACCTTATTGAAACTACTCGTGCGTTGTTATTTCATATGAATGTACCTAAACAATTTTGGGCTGATGCTGTATCAACAGCATGTTTCCTCATAAATCGTATGCCACCAACTGTTCTGAATGGTGGTATTCCTTATAAAATCCTTTTTCCAAATAAAACATTATATCCAGCAAAACCAAAAATATTTGGTTGTATATGTTTTGTTCGAGATGTTAGACCACAAATGTCCAAACTTGATCCAAAAGCAGTGAAGTGCATATTTCTTGGTTACTCTCGTTTGCAAAATGGTTATAGATGTTTTTGTCTCTCTCTAAATAAGTATCTTGTATCCATTGATGTCACCTTTATTGAAGAGACATCATTTTTCCAATCATCACCAAGTACATATGATCAAGTTTAGATAGAAAATAATGAATTCCTTGTATATGAGATATCTGAAGTGCAACAGGAACCTGATATTAATACTAATGCCTCATCACCTCCTCATAATACAACTCTACCTTCTCAGCCAGAAGTTATACATCCACATGAACCAGTTTCCACATTTGACCCTGAACGTGACTTACCCATTGCTTTACGAAAAGGAAAACGTCAATGTACATATCCTATTTCCTTATTTGTATCCTATGAACATATCCCATTATCTACTCACTCACTTGTTGCTTCCCTTGAATCTGTATCTATACCTAAGACTGTTGAAGAAGCTTTATTAAACTCTGGATGGCATGCTGCTATGGTGGAAGAATTAGATGCTCTTGAATACAACAAGACTTCGGACTTAGTCCAGTTACCCAAGAATAAAGACCCATTGGATGTAAATGGGTATTCGCTGTTAAAGCAAACTCAGACGGATCCATTGCTAGATTGAAAGCAAGGTTGGTTGCGAAGGGATTTGCTCAAGTGTATGGTATAGATTACTCTGAAACTTTTTCTCCAGTAGCAAAATTAACTTCTATTTGATTGTTCATTTCCTTGGCAGCAACTTATAGTTGGAAGTTACATCAACTAGATATCAAAAATGTATTTCTTCATGGAGACTTAGAAGAAGAAGTTTATATGATCCAACCACCTGGATTCATTGCTCAAGGGAAAAGTGGTATTGTTTGTCGACTTAAGAAATCACCGTATATACTAAAACAAAACCCCAGAGCTTGGTTTGGGAAATTTTGTAATGCTATGGAAAACTTTGGCATGATGAAAAGCAAATGTGATCATTCAGTTTTTCACAAACATACAAAAACTGGTATAATTTTACTAGTTGTTTATATAGACGATATAGTGATTGCTGGCAATGATGAATTGAGTATTTCATCTCTCAAGACTTTCATTCATAAACAATTTTATACTAAAGACCTGGGAGATTTTAAGTATTTTCTGGGAGTGGAAATCACAAGAAATGATGAAAGTATTTTTATGTCCCAAAGGAAGTATGTGCTTGACTTGCCAGATGAAACTTGAAATTTAGGAATAAAACCAAGTACTACACCTATTCTACCAAATAACAATATCATGGAAGGTGGTGAATTATTCAAAGACCCAAATAGACATAGAAGGTTAGTAGGAAAGTTGAATTACCTGACTTTTACACGACCTGATATATCCTTCTCTGTAAGTGTGATAAGCCAGTTTACGTCATCTCCTACTGTCTATCATTGGAGTGCATTGAAACAAGTTTTAAGCTATCTCAAAGGAACTGTTGGACGTGGAATAATGTACAAAAATCATGGACATGCACAGGTTGAGTGTTTTTGTGATGCTGATTGGGCAGGGTCTAAGGTAGATAGAAAATCTACCTCTGGATTTTGCATATTTGTAGGTGGAAATTTGATTTCATGGAAGAGTAAAAAGCAAAATGTAGTGTCGAGATCAAGTGCTGAATCTGAGTATAGAGCTATGGCCAAAATAGTTTGTGAAATAAAGTGGATAGATCATCTCATGTGTGAAGCTGGACTTGAAATTGTGAAGCCATTTATACTGAACTGTGATAACCAAGCTGCCATGCACATTGCATTAAACCCAGTGTTTCATGAAAGAACTAAACATATCGAAGTTGACTGTCATTTTGTGAGAGAGAAGATACAACAAGGGCTTGTTGTTACAAAACATGTAAAGACTGAAGAACAACTTGCTGACATCTTTACAAAAGCTTTAAGTGGAACCAGAATCGAGTATTTGTGTAACAAGTTGAACTTGGTAAATATCTATGCACTAACTTGAGGGGGGGGTGTTATCAGATATACATATGAGTTGTAAATAGTGTACATATAACTGTGTAAATAATGTACAGATGGGTGTACTCTTGTGTACTTAGTTTCTATTTTCTATTCTATTATTTTTCTCGGATTGTAATTGATTTGGCCTAGCATGTTCGATCTAGTATTTTTTGTAAGTCCAACTATATATGTACAAATAGGCCAAAGTAATAAAAGTGATCCGGGTTTCATTTCCAATTCTCGTCTTCATCTTTAACAGTATACATAACTCGTTTCCGTTATTCCCTAATTAACTAATCCTTGTTCAAAACGAAAACCCGGTAGGTTAGAGCTCTATTGCTCCCTCCCTACTCGATTTCAATCTTTAACTCTCGGAAATAGATAAACCTACTTCATCGGCTTTTAATGTTAAGAAAATTTAATTATCTTTTTAAACAAGTAAGTAAACAACAAGATTAACATGTTTCCGACATTTCAACTTGCACCATTCCTTATTTAATAGTGAAGTCAGGTAAATTTGGGCATTGGTTGCTCCAGGCCTTGCCTAGACACCTCATTCTTGAATCTCAAAAACAGACAAATTTACTAATCGACTTATTAGTATTAAGCACAGTCAATCACCTTTGTCAAAACTTATTTTCATATAAAATAATAATTTAGAAATATTTGTAAATAGGTTTTAAATATCTATGTAAAATATTACTTGAAAATGACAAATTAGAAGTTTGATTAGAAACATGTTTACATTTTACAACACTTTACTTTAAAAATTCGTAAATAATCATCAAGACTATATTTCACCTTCTACTCTTATTTTCATACTCAAATACATTTTATAAGAAATTCCACCAAAAGAATTTAAAAGGAAAAGAATTTAGAAAGCATTTAAATCATGAAAAACTATCGAAAACATCGCATTTTAGACACTTAAAACAATAAGTGACTGACTACAACATTTATAAGTGCTAGAAAAAGTCCTTGTTAAGATAAACATCAAAAGCACAATCTTCGCGACTTGTTTTAACCACTCAAACAAATAATTTGAGACTTGATATTTTTTAGTAAGTATGACCATTAGGTTACTTAAAAACCATGGAAATATATCCCTAATAGTGTCTTTCTATTTATTTATAAAAATTCCAGAAAAAAAAGGATTCTGAAGTGCACTTATAGCGTCCTTTTTGGTTTTAAACACTTTCAAACTTGCTTCAATTTAACATACCAGTAAACAACCATTTAAGTATTAAGTCAAGGCCTCACCACATGTGTAAGAGGGTAATAGAAGTAAGGTAATACAATATAAAGTTAACATTTCCTTTCAAAAGCAAGAGGGGTCCAAAGTTTATAACTTTACTTAGTTAATGTTACATTAACTATTATACATTGCACACAACATATATATACACAATATATACAAATAAGATAGTGAGATTTCTCACTTGGATCCTTGCCTAACCCAAGCACTAAGCTATAAGAACCAAAGAACTACCTTCTTCCATCAACACAAGCCTAAAGGTCCAACCTTTAGAACTTCTTAACCAAAGCCATCACCTTCTTCTTCCTCCTCCATGCACTTGGGCCATCATGGATCCCCCTCTTCCTATTACCTCCTTCCGCTTATTACTTGTTAATCATGCTTCCCATGATGTCTTTGGCCCAAATCCAAAGTTTAAAATTTTTTATAGAAGATTGAGTTATGTTTTGAAAAAGTTAAAGAGTAATTAGTGGATTAGCGCTTAAGCACTTCCACCATTTTCAACCCTACTACTTCATCTCAAGCTTAGAAATTTATTTATAATTATTAACTTAACATCTCTCCTCTATTTGTAGGTTTCAAATGGTGTAGCATAAGCTTACTCTCACCCCCTTGGAAGGCTTACCTCCCATCACATTTACTTTATAATTTGCTTAACACTTCAGCATTTCCATTTATGTTTACTTTTACTTTATGTCACTTCTCCTTTGGGCTAATTATTATTATACCCATACCATAATATCATCTCTTATCCTAATAGAACATTCTATAACCTCCATGATTTATAAAGAGGGGAGTGTTTTATTAATGGTTAATGTGTTTATTAGATATTAGCTTAAGAGTTAATTATTCCATTTTTGCTCATTTTCCATATTTGCTCATTTTCCATATTTTCTCATTTTCCTATTAGATATTAGCTTAAAATTTTAAACAACTTCCGTTGAGAAATTAGTTGTTTATCGATAAAACGATTATTGGTCACATTATATATATTTTTCTAAATGACATATCTTTGTAAACATGTTTTCGAACAAGTTTACTATCATTAGTTATGATTTAAAAGAGGGTTAAAATGCTTAATAAATCATTTGTATAACATTTAATCAAAGATTCAAATATTTAAATAATTCAGATATTTAAATAATTTAGATATTTAAATACGAAGTGTTCGAAATTTTAGGTCGTCCATTCTCCTCCGCTTAGAATATTTCATCCTAGCAGTTCTAACACGAGCAACGAAAGAAACAATCACATAGTAATAATTAATAGTATCTTAATGATTAACAAACAAACTCATGGTTTGTTCAAGTCTAAACCCTCTCATCGCACAAGGATGATAATTAAACTACTAGGCATACCTTTTGCTCAACGGACTCAAGTTATTACTTAGACGATTATCCATGCTATATTAGAACGAATTGAAAAGTCATTTCTTAAACTCTCTCTAAGCCAATAAAAATATAGTATGCAAATACTAAATCCCATATACCATCCATACACATTACCAATTCCGATCACTAGCTCAATTACATAGTTCTCATTTCCCAACTAGTATAGATGACTTGACCTCTCTAGTGAGGACTCTGATCAGGTTTCTTGATTAAAACCCCCATATCCTTACATAGCCATATACTATGATAAAAAACTTCAGGATCTTATCAAGAATCCATATCAAGTGTTTGTTGTAAAGAATCAAGTGAAAAATCCTTGTTCGGACTGATGTAAATCAACTTGAAATCATGTACTCGAACACCGAATAATTAATAGTCATGTGAAAAAAATGATCTACGTACATCTTATGTATTTATCCTATGGGTTCTCAACTATACTAATATCTTTTATTACTTTCTTTTATACAAATAGTATGTCATTAATACTAATAGTATGTCATTAATACTAAGATCATCTGTGAATCATTTCATAAATCATAACTTTAAGTTTATAGACGTTTTATAATAAGTTCACACTCATATAATACTCCATTATATCCTAATGGTATATACAAAACATCAAATTCATTTTACTTTACAAGTATGCTCAACAAATTTAAACTTGTTTTAACTTACTAACTTCTCAATTGAAGAGTTATATGAACTCATCTTTATATTTTCACAAACCACTTAGTTTTAAATTCCATGACAATTCAAAAGTTCCCGATTATCCAAAATCGTTGAAAATCCCATTTCATTTAAAAAATGAAAACTACTTAACAAAATATCATAATATGATGCACATATCATAAAATCCCAATGCATGGGCCATATGTATCCATAAAATGTTTTAATAAATTTCAATAACCTATTAAACACACTTTACCAATAAAAGGGAAAACTTTTGAAGTTCCGACATTTATTCTGGGCTATGCCACTACCACTTGGGCATGCTACATATAAAATTTCCACATTAAAACGTTCGTATCAAATCTCTTTCCAAAGAAAAATTTAAAACTAAACACTCGGGATTCATTTCAAACCATTTTGAAGTAATAATACATATAGATATCTTTTGTTTATCAAATCATACTTTCGAAATCAAATCATACTTTCGAAATCAAATCAAAATCCATTTTACTACAATAATCCCGTTGCATCCTAACTTAGAAACCCAAAAACGAATGCAGATGATGTTTAATGTCATCACTAGATTTATTTTCAAGCGACATGAGTGAGTTCAGTACATTCAATTCATGCCTTTCGGACTTAACCAAAGTCATATCAAAACTATATCAAATATTTTGTAAGTATTAAAAAGTACCATGATTCCGATTTCATAAACCAATTATCCAAATACTTACTTTCAAATAATACTACTATTATTTTCCTAAAATCTTGAAAAATATTTTCAAACATACCGGGATTTGAGTCCTCAAAATATCAATTAAATCCTTCTTGTTTACAAATCATATTTTATAAACCATACTTATATAAAATCACTTCTCTTATATAAAATCTTTTCACGAATGTTTATTTACTAAATATCTTATCTTGCTCAGATTTAAATAATTGTTTGTTCTAAATCAAATTTTTAACCCAATTTATCGATGAATGCCTTATAGCCAAACAGTAAAACTAAATTCATAAGGTATTCATTTCAATGTACACATAATACTATTTGCCCAACCCATAAGGTAAAAAGGAAAAAAGTGCCCATAAATTGGTCGAGCACAAATCAACAATCAACAAATGATAATTAATGTCCATAAATTGGCCGAGCATAACTAAACTAATTAACGAGGGATGACAGATAAACATCATTAACACCTGCATTAATTAAACTATACTTTGACAATTCACTTATATAAGTTACCTTATATAAGGTCTTTAGTTTTTGCTTTTACAATTACTATTAAGGTATACATTTATAACAATTACAAATACGCTCTTATATGTATAATATACTCAGCTCATGCTAGGGCATTCCATTACCTATCCCTTAATGAGTCATACCCCCCAAAGCCAAGGTTCTCGCTCAACCTTCAGCTCTGATACCAGCTGCAATGGCTCACCCTATTTCTAATGGTGACTACAGGTGGTAACCTCATTTCGGCTTTTATAGCTAGCCTCTTGACTGCACATCAACCCTTAAAAGGACATGTAAGGGTAGGGGCAAAGCATCGTCATACGTTCAACAGTGAAAGAACCCCCTATTATGTGGAACATAGCATAACACGGGAATGATAATATATAATATCAAATGAATAGTAATAAGGGTTACTTCGATATAGAAATTTTGAAGTTACAAAACATAAGTACCTTCATCACCTTGGACAGTTATAACAACCTGTACTTACAAATGCTAATAGGTACAAAGTAATGTAGCAGAATTAAGAATACTACGGCAGGTGAAACATCTAGCTCATCTTCTCGAGCTCCAATGAACATCAACGAAACCCGCCTTTCTGAAGCTGCACTAACGAGCATGCAACGAATTTAGGGAAAACAAAACCAAGCGTCAAACATAAGTTTGGTATGAGAAATTCAAGAAATATGTGATCAATATATAATAGTACTTTTGAGAACGCATGGAATGCCGTAAGATTATCCCCTCAAAAGAACCACTATCTAATAGGTACATATATAATAGATAGTGTCAATGGTGTAGAATATAAATATTATAACATAGCTGGAATGGTTACATTCGATAGCATATTAGGAGTATAATCAAAATCGGTGAAGAACGTCCGCATAATGGATTTTCCACGGAGACGCCTCCAGTAAACTGAAGCAGATCTCCATGCACAAAGATCATAAACACCTTTCCAGCTTCCTATATCTTTAAATAAAACATACCATAAGGAAAACACAAAGGCCCATGCCCAAACATAAACATGAACAACGTGAACCAAACACCATCAACTCCCGGTACTAACATATCAATAAGCCTACTCTGTCTTTAGCCACTTCCAATGTTGAGGTTACATTCAACATCTTCCATATAAGTCCTCATCATTCGAATAAAACACCAATCCCAAACTAGATCCCTACATCTCGAATAGATCTCGAAATCACACATGGATTCCCATATCTCAATAGATCTTGGAATCACACGTGGATTCCCACATCCTAAATAGATCAAGAACATCTATATGTGTTCAAGCATCTTAGATAGATCTCGAATCTCCTTATAAATTCCAACATCTCAAAAAAACCCACTTCCAAGAAATAGAAAGTGGTTTTTGGTAACGAAAACAATTACCGATCCCGGCCTCTCCAAGACTGAATCGATGAATTTGGCCATACAATGATAATGAGAGCAATCACATATAGAAACCAATTCTTGTATGCTTATCACATGTCCGATATTTTCCTCTTACATATCCCTCGATCAAGCGTAAAATTAGTAGGTTAGATGTAACGACCCTAAATTTCACTACTTTATTTAGCAAATATCTAGTTAATTTTAAACTTTTGATATATAATGAAAATAAATTCATTTTAATTAATTAATAATGATGGTGAAATTGTTTTCAAAGTTTGTCTATCAAATTAAATACTTTATTGAAAATAGGAAATGTGACTAAAAACCATTTTTCGATATTTCGACCGTTTGACACAAGAAGGTTGTCAGGAACTTTGTTTGTCATTATGCACTATATACACATATATATAAGATTTATTAACAGATAACAATACACTTAGAAAAAAATTTATCATGTATTAATTTGGAAAAGAGGGTGATGTGACTAAACATAATTAATATATATATATGTGTGTGTGTGTGTGTGTATAATATAAAAAAGTGGTGTGACTAAGCATAATAATTGTATATATATATAAAAGAAAGTGATATGACTAGACATAATACTCATATATATATACAAGAAATTGATGTGACTAAACATAATAGTTACATATATAAAATAAAGTGATGTGACTAGGCATACTAATTATATATATATATATAAAAGAAAGTGAAGTGACTAAATATAATAATTATATATATACATATATATAAAAAAAAGTGATGTGACTAGACATAACAATTATATATATATAAGAGAGTAATGTGGCTAAACATAATTATATATATATATATATATATTATAAATGATTTGTGACATGACTAAATATAAGTATGATAAGTTATATTATTTATTTAATTTTGCGCCTATATATACACCCTAACTCCCCACCCTTTCTCCTTATTTTCATTTCTTCTTCTTCATATCTCTCTTTTCTTCTCCAAGCTTTCATTAATGGCTGTTTTAATGGAAGATTTGGGGGAAACTAGAGGGAAAAATGTATAAAAACAAAGATCTAATCGCTCATTCTTTTTCTCTTACTCGTCTATTGTCTCTAGCACCTCTTCCATCACCACAAAGTTTGGCCACTGCTATTCCTATCCCATGGCTAAAAGTTCTAAAGGAAAGGAGTGGAGTTTGGAGGATTTGGTGGAGGAAAATGAGAGGTCGACTACACCAAAATGAAGGCATGAAGCTTCGGGGAAGTTTGGTAGCAAATTAGTGAGAAAATGGTCAACCTTTTTCTTAGTTAAGGCCATGGACGAACCATATAGTAAAGGAGTGGTGTTTGGTAGCTTGTCGCAAAGTGGAAGCTCCATCGGATCATCCGAAGAAGCTTAGGGAAGATGGGAACGAAGAAGGTGAGATCTCGAGAAACACTTTCCTTTCTAGTTTATGATTAAAATGATTTGCAAGTATGAAGCAATTTAATATTATTATTTACAAGTATATAAAAGTTATTGACATGATTCTATATGAATTGGCATGTTTGTTTGGATGTTTATATGGTGTATACTTGATTGTTAACATTAGATGTTCACTTGTATAAATGAAAACGAAGAATGAATTAATATATGAAGTTTATGATGATAGTTAATGTGTTTACTATAATTAGTTCATAAAGGAATAAATGGTTGTATATGTAGAAAGTTAAGCCTCGAAATGTTTTGAAATCATAAAAGAGGAATGGTTTGAAATAATTTAAAAACGAAAAAGTTTCATTGAGAAAAAGAAAGATAACATTTTTTATAAAGTTAAAGGAATGATATTTAATTTATATGTATATATAAATTAAATAGTTGGAAGATAGATAAAAAATAACTTTCTGTGTTATAGAATGCTTTGAAAAGTGAAAATGGAATTTAATATGATTTTATAATCATCAATGAAGTCAAATATAATATTATAATTGTATAATATTATATAAGTTAAAATATCGGAGAATAATATTTAAAGTGAAAAGGAGATTTAATATGAAAAATATTGGTTTAAATGTTTGAAAATGATTTATAAATGTTTTATAGACATTAAAATTCAAATTGGGATTTTTTCTTTCAAATATTGAGTTTGGAATCAAAAATAGGCGCGTCGCGTAACAGTAGTTCGTGATTTCGCACCATAAAAGTTAAATCCTTCTACAGGATGAAATCGGAATCGGATTCTTTGCAATAAGAACTTTCCAAACTCCTATGACTATAATTTTCAAACAAAGGAAAATTATGAAGATTTTATTAAATAGACTTTGAAATATGTGCAAATAAAGTTTTCAAGAAAATCGCGCTTTGGCAGTTCAGTGGCCAAAGTCGCAAATGTTTTAAATACCTATTTTTTAAATGTTTAACAATATGGAATAAATCTAATAAATTATATAAAGTGTTTTAAAATTAATTTGAGTAATAAAAATGAATTTCCAAATAATAAAAGTCATTTTGAATATTGCTTAAAAAAAACATTTTTCATAGCACTTTTCCGCAACACTTTTCTATAACTTTTGAAATACAATTTTAGACGCAACCATTCTTTTCCAAATCTTTTGTAAATGTTTTCAAATGATTAATAAATTATTTGAAAGCTAATTTTAAAAGGATATATGGAATAATTACAGGTTTAATGATTTAGAGTCGATCAAATAACTTGATCGCCTTATAGGTGTCAAAGAGATGGTGTCTAGGCTTGAGTTTGGAAAACTAGTTTCATTCTCTCCCTGACTATCTGGACTGGCCTGATGAGGGAATAGTAAATTTGATTTAATTGGATTGAAATTTTCCAAAGTATAAAGGATATAACTTTCCAGATACACATAACTTGGATTTTATGAACATAATCTTCTTGTACTCAGTGTTAAATCCCAAAGAAGAAACCCGTACTATTCGTGGAATTTAAAAGGTGATTTCGCCGTTATTCCATCTATAGTACTAGTTGAATATGGGAATTGATATTGACTAGAATTAGATGATTTCTATAGATTCTGCTCACTTAATATTTATCGGTTTTGGATTAACATCCTAGATAACATGGTTTTAACTCAATCAAAGTTTTGAGTTTTGAATGAAAAAAATCCTTGTAAAGATTTAAATAAATGATTTGGAATTA
The DNA here is from genome assembly GCA_030765085.1 of Allium cepa. Classification (NCBI taxonomy): domain Eukaryota; kingdom Viridiplantae; phylum Streptophyta; class Magnoliopsida; order Asparagales; family Amaryllidaceae; genus Allium; species Allium cepa. Next base: position 861,950,820 of record CM060943.1, on the reverse strand, counting down.
TTTTAATTTCTATACTTTTTTTTGAGAAAAACGCAAATTTTAGTGTCTATGCTAGAATTAATTGTTTTGGGTTTGCAATAAACTATGTCTTAAATAACATCGTTTTTGACCCATTTAAAAGTTATGTTTTTGAAATAAGAAATCTTTGATTAAGATTTAATAAATGATTTGGAAATATTTTCCTAAGTAAAAGGTGAGTTGACTTGGAATTATTCCAAGATTAAAAAGGTTTAAATTTACCAAATGGTTTGATAGATGAGGCTTAATGACCCCATATACTGTTAAGAAGATAAAGGAATAATTAAATAATTATATCTCTAGGAGATATTTATGAATGAATAAAAAGATGAATTAAAGTGGATGATGATTGATTGTCACACATGAACATAACATCTTTTTAATCTATGATTGGTTCGGAGGAACCAGGGTTAGATTTTGGTAACTCCTATTCGAAAATGACTTCGAACCAATGCATACCTTCGAAAGTGAAGTCATATTGAAGATGATGATTACTGAAGATCGAAGATCTTCACAGTGAAAAGAATTCTTGCTGACATTCTTTGGTTCACTCCCAATATCGAGACATTTGTTATAGCAGTGTCCTATCATATTTTGAAATCTTTGGATTGCAAGGACTGCTCCCTACTAATGATAGTAGGAGAAGTTCCTTCGGTTTCATTCAGTCCCAGAATGAACTTCTATTGATGAGTGTCTAACATTGCATTAAATCATGAATGTTGAATTTTACAAACGTACATCTATGGGTGCCGTAGGAGGCAACTCCTATTAGCCTAACACCCTTCTTTGAGACATACGAGCTTGCAGGTTATATTTTTGTCGAAGTCAATTGGTGATAAATGAAAATGGCAGTGTGGCATTCATAGTGGAACCAGTTGGTTAGTTTGAGCGTAGCCTCATGAGCCTCACATCCCAAGAAGTTGCTGGATATTATGTGGTCTAAAGAACACACATTCGAGCTGTTGGTTGATGTATATAGTGATGTCCAGTATGATACCCATTGGGAGAAGGCATCTCTCAAGGAATTTATTAACCTATTTATTTGAATATAGTAGCTAGCTGGCGAAAAGTAATAAGACTACTGGATATTGGCAGTGTAGCAAGTACAGTTCCAAGTGACTTGCTTGAGAAAAGCGATTAAGGCACCGTGGGAACTATGCATGCTATGCGTGGATAAAAGGAAAAAGGCCACCAGTTCCCCTGTCATGTTGGAAATCCAATTCCAATATGAGCTTTATGGTTTTGATTGTATTCCTAAAAGAACTGTAATGCTTTGCAAACATTTCAGCTACCCCTTTGGTATCATATATTCCCCTTAGTGTGTTCTACTGACCTAGTCCGAATATATTACCATAGACTTAGTCTAGATATTGATACTTTATTTTGATATATTACTAAAAAAGTGTTTACAAAAGAGTGTCATTAATGATAATATCAAAGTATTTTTCAAAATGTAAAGTATTTTGGTTATCATAAGCTAAAAACCAGTCCACATTTATGTATGGGCATGATCTTACGAGATATCTTTCTTTTCAAATCTTACGAGATATCTTTCTTTTCAAAGGTTTTAATTTACATTAGCACTTAAAATTTCGAGTATCTCACATTGGTTTATCAAGCCTGGTACAGCTATTTTTAATACTCGGGTCAGATCCGAGTGGTTTTAGGTTTAGTTAAAGACGCTGGGAGTTTTCGGAGGAGAACTGGAGATCTTCATCTACATATGGACATATTCTATTATCCGCTGCATCTATTGCATTTATTTTTATTTTTTAGCAATTGTAAGGATCGAGGATTTATAATTTTCCAAGTTGGATCTAGGTTAGACTCTGATATTAAATTCAAAATTTTCCACTGTAAAGATTTTATATTGGAACAATATATGTTATTCCATTCATGTGAGATTCTGTTCTATCTTTATTTTCTTTTTCTCCTAACAATCGGTCTTTTCGACACTTGGATTTGCGGCACATGAATACCGAGGATGTATTAGTATCGATTTTCGAAGGTTGAAAATCTTGGTCATTTCGTTTGATATCAGATCTTAGGTTGAGCGAACACCAAGTCTTTGGTGGGGTAAAAATCATTATAGATAGGGTTAGTAATACCCTAAAATAAGTAACTCATTAGAGATAGGGTTAGTAAACCCTAAAATGAGTTTTGAGAGTATTATATATATAAGTGTGTATTTGTTATTGGATATAAAAATAATTTTGAGTTGCTTTATCTATTGACTAATTTATAGATTTTGATTGATGCGCCTGATCACCGTTGTTGACAAGGATTTTTAAACACTTAAACAAGGCAACTGACACACTATTTTAAAGGGATTATATTTTAAGTACAAAGGAATATCTTTTGGTAGATATTTATGCGGGTCAGTTTATGGTTAAGAAGATGATAATATCTAGTTATTACCATTTGTTGATTGAACTAAAATCTTATGAATTAAGATTCGCGATTTGACTATAAGATGTTTGATAATAATATTTGGTTAAGGTTAATGAATAACAAGTATGCATGTAATATAAAAATTTTATTTTATAAAAATAATTTTGTAAAATAATATAGTTATAAAAGATATGTTATATAATTTTGAAGAAACTAAATTTTGGGTATTTTGGAGAAGAATTATAAAAGTTCTAAAAGGAGTAAATTCATATAAGACAATTTTATGAAGGGAATTGTAAAATGGATTTTTATAAAAAAAATCTCTAATGGATTTTTTGAAAAGAAAATTTCAAATAAGAAATCTAAGAAGTAAGCAATTATCAAATGGTAAATAGTTTGAGTGGCTCAAAAATAACTAAAATTGGGCAAGAGATATGTTCGGATGGTAAACACTTCTCTTAAGTATTACCCTTCTTCTTAAGGGTAAGATACTATTGGTAGTACCCAGTTCCTTGGTATTATGTTAGGTACCTATATAATTTTCATTAAGTTAAAAAGGTAATTTTGAATTATTATTTGATAATTTAATATTAAGGTTGGTTAAAAAGGAATATATTATGAGGACAAAAGTAGATTGTAATTTTGGAAAATAAATGGTAAATTATCTTCTAAATTGAAATGATTCCTTTGGGATGAAATGTTTTTCTTTAAGAAAAATATTTGGAAATAAATATTTAGAGTGATTATGTATAAAGAGAAGAATTATATAATATAAAGAAGTGTCTTTACAAAGAGTGTTTAAAATAAGAAATTATTTAAGTATATATTTTATAAAATAAAGTATAATAAGCAAAAATAAACTGATGTTTGAAAAAGTTGGATTTGAGAATTCATATCCTAATGTTTTGAAGAAGTACAAAGAGAAAGTTATGCAATATAAAATAAGTTTGGGATTAAATTTATTAACAAAGAAATTTCAAAGGAATTATAAAATAAGAATTATAATGCTATTATTCCAAATAAAAGATAATCGATTTCTTTTGGGAAAGGACATAGAAATATTTTTGGGAATAGATATTTTGAAGAAAGAGTTTATAAAGGTATTTAATTAAAAAAAAATAAAGAATAATAAAGATATGAAAAAGTAAAATAAGTTGTAAGTAAATCATTTCGTTACATAATTCTGATCTAAAATTCGAGTAAGGGTTTTGGAGGTGTTTATACTAGTCCAAATAAGGATTTATCACTCGATTCTTGATGATGAAAATTGATGGGGGTTTATGATTGGGTACTTGAGTTTTCTATCATAGTTGAGGGCTATGTAAGGGGAACGAATTTTTCTAATCAAGAAGCCTGATCAAAGTCTACACTAAAGGATTGGGGGATCAACACTATTTCATAAGTAAAGTTGTGGATTCAAAAAGTATATTAAATTGAATGATCTATATATACATCAGATGGATGTAATTTTAAAAATAAACATTTTGGATAAATAACTTTGTATTCTGTTTTGTTGTAATTTCGGGGACGAAATTCTTTTAAGGGGGAAAGCATGTAACGACTTAGAATTCCACTGCTTTGTTTAGTGAATATTCAATTAATTTTAAATATTAAATGTATAAATTTTATAATGAAAATAAACTAAATTTAATTAATAAATAATGATGGTGAAATTGTTTTCAATAATTATATATATATAAGTGTAACAGTCCATCTTTTTGGACGGTTTAAATCGATAATAAGCCACACATGTCAACTCAAACCATTCAAAAGGGAGGATTATTAATGGGTAAATAAGAAATAATTGAAAAGTAGGAAAAACAAAACACAGAATCTCAAAGTGGAATAATGAAATATAATAATCAAATAAACAGTTCATGAAGTTGTTTACAAATAACATTTGATTATACTTCTATAATACAAATCAGAGTTATACATACAACAACGATAGGTAATAATATAGCGGAACAACATGATGTGGTGGAATAAATATAATAAATAGTAATAATGTACTAAATCTTTGTAACGATCCCGGTTTTAAGCCAAATTTTAATTGGTAACTAATATAAATTTTTGGATTAAATTGTGAATTAATTTGTATTTGTCCAAATTAAATAAGATATGTATTTGTTTTATAAATAGATTATAATTAAAAATTGATTTGAAATTTAAATATCTAATAAATAAATTGGATTTAAAACTCTATATTTTAAAGCTAATAAAAATTTGTTGTCTACTTGTAATATATATATATATATATATATTTATTTAAAGTTATATTTTAAATATAATATAATAATTTTGCAAAAGCTATTTAGAAGTTAAATTCAATATTTTGTAATATATATGTTTGTTTATTTATTAATGTGTAATTAGATTTTAAAATCAAATTCTTTAAGGTTATATAAATATTTATAAAATAAAATGTATGTAGCTAAGTATTTATTCATTTAAAGATATAATAGCTTTAATTAAAATAAGATTTAATAAAAAGTGTTTAAATACTTTCTTTTAATTTTTTTACATAAAATAAATATAGTTTGTATATATATAATAGAAAATGCATTAATAAATAATATAGAACATGTTTAAATATTTAATACATGCAAATTACAAGTGTAAGCATTATAACAAGAGATTAAAACAAACGTAATCATCTTAATATGAAACTTAACAAGTGTTAATATTTCTAACATGCAAAATAATAAATGTCACTTGAATTCTCATTTTTAAAAAATAAATAATAAAAGAAAATTAAAGCTATATATATATATACATTCCTCTAACCCCTTTCTCATTTTTTTTTCTCAAAATCTTTCAAACTAAAGAAAATCTAAAAGAAAACTACAAACCAGTGGAGAAAAAAATCAAAACATATTAAACGTCAAGCAACTCTTTCAATAACCTGAATCGAGAAAAAAAATCAAAGCCCAGATCAATTCAAACATCGGTTCAAGTTGAAAGAAAATATTCAAATCAACTTGAAACAATCAAGCATGGATTCAACAAGATCAAAGTTCAAGTATCACATCATCCCAAACAAAAAAACGAATTCCAAATTTTCAAAAAATTTCCAGGCACAAGTTTGCTCCTCTGTTCAAACCCAGACAGATGAGGAAACTTACTTTTGGTCTGATTTATGACTTGATGGGGTGATTAATGTTTAAGGAGAAATTGTAAATATGTTTGCATGTAGACAAATATGTATACGTATACCTATGCATGTTTGGAAACAGGCATAACTTGCCTACGTTCAAAGTTTACCGATTTCAAAAACCTGTTCAAAAACTTAAATCTTCCTTGAATCCTTTATAGGCTTTAAGGTATGAACAAAACATGTTTGTAAAATCCAGATCCAAGTTTTAGAAATATTTTTAAGTAAAATTTGGAAGAAATTTTTACCGGAAGAAGAATATACAGTGGAATTTAGAAGCACGTCAAAATTCAAGTGTTTTAATTTCTTGATTCAATTGCATAATGTGATTTGTTTTCGAAAACCATGATTTTTAAAAATAAAATCAAGATTTTTAATTGTGTTTTTGGGGAGCATTCATGGGATGAATGGAAATTACATTTGGAGTAAATTCTGGTGATCGGCGAAATGATTAGTCTCGCAGTCAAGGCTGAAGGAGGCTTGAGTCTTAGGGATCGATGGAAAAATGGTAACAGGATTTTTACATCGCCGTGGGGGTGTCATGACGTCGAACTAGGCTTTTTCGAGCAGTTTTGGTCGATGGGGTAGTCGAGTCAATTGCGTGGTCGTTGGGCAGCTAGAGGTGATCGGACCAGGGGGATCGTCGCGTGGTGTCGCGACGCAGCTACGGGCGAGATGGCGAGATATATGGTGGTCAGGATCGCCGGCACGAGGTAGTTTCTGGCGACTAGGCTGTTCCAAGTTTGGTTCATATGTGCTCGATTTCGTTCTTGTGATCGATGCTTGGATCTGGAGGGTCGGACCGATAGTGGGGGTCGTCGATGACTTGTTAAAGGCAACAAGGTTAGTCGGATGTGGTCGTGATGGTGTGCACGGTGCACAGGTGCATGTTGTATCTGTTTGTGGCTGTTAAATTTAGGAAGAAGATGGTGGCTCGAGTTTGTACTCGGGAAGATGGAGTGTTGACTCGGGCTGGCTAAGTGGCGTTCGTGAGTTAGCAGATTTTTAAAAATTTAGATCAAAGAAAAAGGAAAAAATAAGGATTGCTCGGGGTTTTACTCGAGGAAATTGGGAATCGACTCGGGTTGGAACCCGAGGGTGCCTCGGGTCTGAGTTTTGAAATTTTTAAATTAATCAGTTTTTAAAATTTAAATAAATCAAGTATTAAACTATTTCTTTAAACAAATTTCTTTTAGAAAATAAATGTTTGGATAAATGGAAGTTGTATAATTTATTTTCATTGGATAAATTAAGTTAATACTTAAGTTTATTTAGTAATGTATTCAAGGAATTATTTTAAAAGGTAAGATGTTTAATTATTAATTTAAGGATCTTAAGTAAAATTTATATGTAACTAATGAATTAATTCCAAAGGTTATTTAAATAAGATTTTAAAGATAAATGGTTTATCTTAAATAATTTTTTTGATTATTAATTTACTTAAGGGTTTTAAGATAAATTATATGTTGATGATAAATTATTTCAAGGGTTTATTTAATGAGATTTAAATGAAGTAATTAATTAAGATAAAGGGTTATCTTTATTTAATTAAGATCTTAATTTATTGAAGGATTATTAATTAATTAAAGATTAATTAATTTAAGTAATTAAGGATTAACTAATTAATAATTAAATATTAATTAGTTAATTAATTAAAGGATAATTAATTAAGTAATTAAAGGATGATTGTTTAGTAATTAAAGAGTAATTAATCAAGTGATTAAGGATAATTACTTAATATGATTAATTAAAGACAATAACTTATTAAAATTGATTAAGAATAATTTAATTAATATATTTAATTAAAGGTTAATTAATGATAATTACTTAAAGGTTAATGATCTAATTAAGGATAATTAATTAATTAAAAGATAATTAATTAATGGTTAATTTATTATTGTAATTAATTGAAGGTTAACTAATTAATGTAATTAATTAAGGATAATTAATAAAAGAATAATTAAATAATTAAGGGTTAATTACTTTATGATTAAAGTTTGATTGATTTATTAATCAAGGTTGATTAATCAATAATTAAAGGTCAATTAATTTATTATTAAAAGTTAATCAATAAAAGATTAGAGGATAATTAATTAAAATGATTTGTAATTAATCAGGTATAGGTGATTAATTCATAAGTAATTAATTATATATAGATAACTAAATTAATTATAATTAGGTGATTAATTTAATCTAGCTTATGGATGATTGGATTATATTGAATGCCTTGAATTATTTAATATCTCTGATGTGTGATATTCTGTGATATGATTGTTTTGGATTGAGCTGTGAACTGTGATTTATTTATCTGTGATGAATTTACTTGTTTATCTGTGGAAAAAATAAGCGCTATACGATTATACCGCTTATCGATATTGTTGTGCTTGGATTTATGATGGTTGTTTATTGTTGCCTGTATAACCCTTTGACAACACACAACACACACACAAATATGGATTTCATGGGAAATTGGTTAAGTCTCGGATATTTTGATTTTAATATTATTTTATTCAAAATGGTGAAATGTTTGAAAGTTGAATTTTGAATCAAATTGGTTTGGAAGTGAAATTGAGTTGAGTATGAATTTTTTTTAAAAGGGAATTTTAACATAAAAATTATTTTGAATATAATATGGTTTGCTAAAATTTTAAAATAATAATATGGCACGAAAAAGGGTTATACATGTTATATATATATATATATGGATTTTAAACCATTTTTGAAGTATTTTGGGAATTTAAATTTCACTCAAATAGAACTTGCCGAGGATACGGCAGTTCGCTGATTTTCCCACTTATACTTTAAAGGCTTAACTTAAGCAAATTAAATCGGATTTTCCCAAAACGAAAACCCTTTGTTTTCAAATGTTAACAACTATTATATTAAGAAAGAATTTCCACTTTTGTTGAAAGGATTTTAAGTTATGGATAAATCAAATGGAAATAGTTTTGAAAACTATGAACGAGTCTTTGTTAAAGATTGGTGAACCTTGTTTTCAAAGTGAAGAGGATCTTAAAGATGAATCTTTTATTTAAAAGAATATAATGAAAATTTGTTTAAAAACTTCAAAAGGAAAGGTTCTGGAAATAAAGGCTAAAAGTTATAACTTAACTAAGATCCTAATATATCCATATGCTTTTTAAAATAAGCGCTCATTATTCGGATTAGCCGGGAGAGGACTTTATGTTATAAGACCCATTCCGAATAAATGATACGGCGAAATGGATAACAATTCAAGATGGTGGTTGAAGACTGGGTATTTTCGATAACGAAAGATTACCAGTCGAATGTCTCAGCACTGAGTTGCTCCGGTATAGAGATCTCTATGTGTGATGGGGAGTCCAGTCGGATTGTGAATATCTGGATTTGCTAGGACTTCTTACGAAGTGCCTACGGTTCCATTCAGACCAAGGATGGACTTGTATGGACGTGTGTCTGACATTACACTTTGATATGTAAAGCTGGTTTCTATCAAATACATGTCTCTTTAGTGGCGGAGAATTTATTCCCTTAGCTTAACACCATTCTCTAAGAACTACGAGCTCAGAGGTTATGTAGTTGATATTTACTAGTGATATATTCCCAATTTGGTAATGTGGCATGCTAAGTGCTGATCATTGGTTGATCGAAGCATGACTTTTATGTAAAGCATATCTTTGTGGGATGAGACTTCATCGAACCTCACATCCCGAAAATGGTCAAGACAGGATTGATGCGGCAAGGTTACGGGGGTCGTGCCCCTTAGTGTATGATGCATTTCCTTTTGGATAAAAAGTGGTATCACGGTATGGAGCCTAGATATTTAACTTATGTGGTTTTTGAAATTGTTGATGAGGCCTCGGTAAAGGTCAATGACGACCGGGGGATGGCATACTTGTGTCAGTAGTTACCTGGTTACAGAGTTAACCCAGCCTTATGTTGGCAGAGATCCGGTTAGGTTCTCAGGGCGTCCCTCAGAGGCATACCCATTCGGAAAGGAAGTTCCTTATCCTTGACCATTTGTTGGAAATCCAATCACCCAATACGAGCCCTTTACAATTGCAGTTGTAGAACCTATCACCTCAGGTGGTAGCTATAATATATTGGTACCTATGTTGGCAAAGATTAATATTATACTTGCGAAATGTTTTCCACACTATGCACTAATAATAATATCAAAAAGGATTTTCACGTATTAAGCATATTTGACTATCATAAGGAGAAATCTCCCCCAAGTGTGCGATTGCATTGTGTGTGTGCCAGGAGGCCTTATGGTAGTTTCATTTTCCAAAATCATAGAGAATTTTTTTTTGTTTATTTTTTAAAGAAAAACTGTTTTTGTTTGCTCACCCAGTCTCATGACTGACTTGGAGTTTATTATTTCCTTTCGAAACTCTGGGTGCCCACAATTTTCCACAAGGGCAGCCTAGAGTCAGGTTTTCAGATAGTCAGCTAGTAGATGTAGATTCTGGCAGTCTTTGGAGTCTATGGATCTAGCTATCGCATTGTTTTTCATTACAGCATGATTGTGGTTCAAGCTTTTGGTTTGGAGCTTTGGCAATGGTGTTGCAGTCAGTTGGAATATCAATATCTCTCTTTCTATCTTGAAGACTTCTGTTGGTGTTATTTTTTTGCTGCTGTCATTTACGTTGTTTTGTATTTTTAGCTCTAATATTGATCACTTCATATTGTATCATTGCTGTATCAATTGTTGTGTATCAATAAAATTCATTCTGTTTACGCTGTGTTTTTTTTCGCCTGATGTTGTTATAACCTCCGGTGAATCGGATTTCAACATTTGAATCTACGGCATTCGAATACGGGTGATGTATGGATGTTGATTTTCGGACGCTGAATCTGGGTCGTCACAGTTGGTATCAGAGCTAAAGGTTGAGTAAGAACTTTAGCTTTGGAGTATAACACATTAGGTGACTCATTAGAGATAGGGACATAAATGCCCTAGAATGAGTATCCCTAAGATATCTTGTCTGTATGCCTCAGTTGATTCTCTTACTATTAACTGATAGTGAGAATGAGTACAAGAAGAGGAAGAGGTAGAGGACAGGGAAGTATCACTACAAATGGTCGATACCCTGCAACAACCAGGAAACAACTTTTCCCATCAACTTCCTTTGTTCATCACCCAATTTTAATTCTTTGATGGCTTCCTGGCAGCTACAAGAAGAAGCTTTGGTGTGATGGTGGCCCTGCGAATCTTTGTTTACGTCATAGAAAGGTTCCTATTTCATATTCTCTTCATCAATTTCAATCAGCCTTTTTGTTCTTAACTTTAATAAATTTGAAAACTTAATTGATTAACAAAATATGAAGCCATATTTGATTGTATCCGTTTGTCTATTCTTTTGGGTCTTGATATATTCTATGAACGGTTAGTTATCCCTTCGGACTAACCATGCCCCTGCATATTTCATATATCAGATGACCCGAGTATTTCGTAAAGTATTGAACAAGTTGATCTCGTATTTATTGATGATATTCCGATGTTGGTAAGCCAAATATAGAATTGATATTTCAGTTTGATCTTATAAACCATTTCTCTATCTTTCTATGTTCTTTGTTTATCCCCCTATCTAGCAAATTTTGGGGATGAAATTTTCTTAAGGGGGAATCTGTAACGATCCTGATTTTTAGCCAAATTTTAGTTGGTAATTAATATAAATTTTTGGATTAAATTGTGAACTAATTTGAATTTTTCCAAATTACATTAGATATGTGTCTGTTTTATAAATAGATTGTAATCAAAAATTGATTTGAAATTTGAATATCTTATAAATAAATTGGATTTAAAACTATATATTTTAAAACTAATAAAAAATTGTTTTCTAATTGTAATATATATATATATGTGTGTGTATGTATATATTTGGAAGTTATATTTTAAATATAATATAATAATTTTGCAAAAGCTATTTAAAAGTTAAATTATATATTTTATAATATATATGCGTGTGATTATTAATTAATGTGCAATTAGATTTTAAAATCAATTACTTTAAGGTTATATAAATATTTATAAAAAATATGTATGTAGATAAGTATTTATTCATTTAAAGGTATAATAGCTTTAATTAAAATAAGATTTAATAAAAAGGGTTTAAAATACTTTCTTTTAAATTTTTTACATAATAAATATAGTTTATATATATATATATAAATAATAGAAAATGTGTTAATAAATAATATAAAACATATTTAAACATTTAATACATGCAAATTACATGTGTAAGCATTATAACAAGAGATTAAAACAAGTGTAATCATCTTAATATGAAACTTAACAAGTGTTAATAATTCTAACATGCAAAATAACAAATGTCACTTGAATTCTCATTTTTTAAAATAAATAATAAAAGAAAATCAAAGCTATATATATACACACATTCCTCTAACCCCTTTCTCATTTTTCTTTCTCAAAATCTTTCAAACTAAAGAAAATATGAAAGCAAACTACAAACCAGTAGAGAAAAAAATCAAAAACAAATTAAACATCAAGCAACTCTTCCAATAACCTGAATCAAGCAAAACAAAACCAAAGCCAAGATCAATTCAAACATCAGTTCAAGTTGAAAGCAAAGATTCAAATCAACCTAAAACAATAAATCATGGATTCAACAAGATCAAAGTTCAAGTATCAGATCATCCCAAATAAAAAAACAAATTCCAGATCTTCAAAATCTTTCCAGGAACAAGTCTGCTCCTCTTTTCAAACCCAGACAGGTAAGTAAACTTACTTTTGATCTGATTTATGTCTTGATGTGGTGATTAATGTTTGAAGATAAATTGTAAATATATTTTCATGCATACAAATATGTATACATATACTTGCGCATGTCTGGAAACAGGCATAATTTGCCTCTATTCAAAGTTTACAATTTTCAAAAACCTGTTCAAAAACATAAATCTCTTCCTTTAATCCTTTGTAGGATTTAAGGTATGAACAAAACATGTTTGTAAAATCAAGATCCAAGTTTTAAAAATATTTTTAAGTAAAATTTGGAAGAAATTTTTACTGGAACAAGAATATACAGTGGAACTTAGAAGCATGTCAAAATTCAAGTGTTTTAATTTCATGATTCAATTACATAATGTGATTTGTTTTCAAAAACCATGATTTTGAAAAATAAAATCAATATTTTTGATTGCGCTTTTGGGAAGCATTCATGGGATGAACGGAAATTACATTTTGAGCAAATTTTGGTGATCGGTGAAATGATTGGTCTCACGATCAAGGATGAAGGAGGCTGGAGTCATAGGGATCAATGGAGAAAGGGTAACAGGGTTTTTACATCGCCGTGGGGGTGGCGCGACGTTGAACTAGGGTTTTTCGAGCAGTTTTGGTCGATGAGGTAGTCGAGTCAATTGCGTGGTCGTAGTGGAACTAGAGATGATCGGACCGGGGGGGATCATCACGTGGTGTCGCGACGTAATTATGGGTGAGATGGCGAGATATCTGGTGGTCGGGATCGCCGGCACGATGTAGTTTTCTAGCGACTGGGTTGTTTTATGTTTGGTTCCTATGTGCTCGATTTCATTTTTGTCATCGATGCTTGGATCTAAAGGGTCGGACCAATAGTGGGGGTCGTCGATGACTTGTTGAAGGCGGCAAGGTTGATCGGAGGTGGTCGTGACGGTGTGCATAGGTGCATGTTGTATCTGTTGGAGGCTGTTAAATTTGGGAAGAAGATGGTGGCTCGAGTTTATACTCGGGAAGATAGAGTGCTGACTCGGGTTGGCTACCGGATGTTCGTGAGTATTAGCAGGTTTTTAAAAATTTAGATCAAAGAAAGAGAAAAAAAAGAAGGATTGCCAGGGGCTTTACTAGAGGATATTGGGAATAGACTCGGGTTGAAACCCGAGGGTGTCATGGGTCTGAGTTTTGAAATGTTTAAATAAAACAGTTTTTAAATTTTAAATAAATCAAGTATTATACTATTTCTTTGAACAAATTTCTTTTAGAAAATAAATGTTTGTTCAAATTTTTGGATAAATGGAACTTGTATAATTTATTTTAATTGAATAAATTAAGTTAATGCTTAAGTTTATTTAATAATGTATTCAAGGAATTATTTTAAAAAGGTAAGATGTTTTAATTATTAATTTAAGGATCTTAAGTAAAATTTATATGTAAATAAATAATTAATTCCAAAGGTTATTTAAATAATATTTTAAAGATAAATGGTTTATCTTAAATAATGTTTTTGATTATTAATTTACTTAAGGGTTTTTAGTTAAAATATATGTTGATGAAAATTTATTTCAAGGGTTTATTTAATGAGATTTAAATGAAGTAATTAATTAAGATAAAGGGTTATCTTTAATTAATTAAGATCTTGATTAATTGAAGGATAATTAATTGATTAAAGATTAATTAATATAAGTAATTAAGGATTAATTAGTTAATTGATTAAAGGATAATTAATTAAGTAATTAAAGGATGATTGATTAATAACTAAAGAGTAATTAATCAATTGATTAAGGATAATTACTTAATATGATTAATTAAAAATAATCGCTTATTGAAATTGATTAAGGATAATTCAATTAATATATTTTAATTAAAGGTTAATTAATGACAATTACTTAAAGGTTAATGACTTAATTAAGGATAATAATTAATTATAAGATAGTTAATTAAGGGTTAATTTGTTATTGTAATTAATTAAAGGTTAACTAATTAATATAATTAATTAAAGATAATTAATTAAAGAATAATTAAGTAATTAAAGGTTAATTATTTAATGATTAAAGGTTGATTGATTTATTAATTAAGGTTGATTAATTAATAATTAAAGGTTAATTAGTTTATTACTAAAAGTTAATTAATAAACGATTAAAGGATAATTAATTAAAATGATTTGTAATTAATCAGGTTTGGGTGATTAATTTATAAGTAATTAATTTATTTTGAGATAATTAAATTAATTATAATTAGGTGATTAATTTGATCTTGCTTATGGATGATTCAATTATATTGAATACCTTGAATTATTTAATATCTCTGATGTGTGATATTCTGTGATATGATTATTTTTGATCAAGCTGTGAACTGCGATTTATTTATCTGTGATGAATTTACTCGTTTATCTGTGAAAGAAATAAACGTTATAGGATTAAACCGCTTATTGATATTGTTGTGCTTGGATTTATGATGGTTGTTTATTATTGCCTGTAAAACCCTTGGACAACACATAACACAATGCAAAAATATGGATTTCACGGGAAATTGGTTAAGTCACAGATATTCTGATTTTAATATTATTTTATTCAAAATGGTGAAAAGTTTAAAAGTTGAATTTTGAATCAAAATGGTTTGGAAGTGAAATTGAGTTGAGTATGAAAAAACTTTTGAAAAGGGAAATTTGAAATAAAAATTATTTTGAACATAATATTGTTTGTTAAAGTATTTAAAATAATAATATAGTTTGAAAAAGGGTTATACAGGTTATATATATATGTGTATATATATATATATATGGATTTTAAACAATTTTTGAAGTATTTTGGGAACTTAAATTTAACTCAAATAGAACTTGCCGAGGATACGGCTGTTCGCTGATTTTTCGACTTGTACTTTAAAAGGCTTTAGCTTGAGCAAATTAAATCGGATTTTCCCGAAATGAAAACCCTTTGTTCTCAAATGATAATAGTTGTTATGTTAAGAAAGAATTTCTAGTTTTGTTGAAAGGATTTCAAATTATGGATAAATTAAATGGAAATAGTTTTGAAAATTATGGATGAATCTTTGTTAAAGATTGGTGAAACATGTTTTCAAATTGAAGAGGATCTTAAAGATGGATCTTTTATTTAAAAGATTATAATGGAAATTTGTTTAAAACCATTCAAAAGGAAAGGTTCTAGAAATAAAGGCTAAAAGTTGTGACTTAACTAAGATCCCAATATATCCATACGCTTTTTAAAATAAGAACTCATTATTCGGATTAGCCGGGAGAGGAATTTATATCATAAAACCCATTCCAAATAAATGATACGATGAAATGGATAGCAATTGAAGACGATGATTGAAGATTGGGTATTTTTCGAGAACGAAAGTATTACCTGTCGAATGTCCCTGCACTGAGTTGCTCCAATATAGAGATCCCCATATGTGATGGGGAGTCCGGTCGGGATTGTGAATATCTGGATTTGCAAGGACTTCTTACGAAGTGCCATCGGTTCCATTCAGACCCAGTATGGACTTGTATGGACGTATGTCTGACATTACACTCTAAGATGTAAAGCTGGTTTCTATCAAATACATTTCTGTTTGGTGGTGGAGAATTTATTCTCATAGCCTAACACCCTTCTCTGAGAAGTACGAGCTCGGAGGTTATGAAATTGATATTTACTAGAGATATATTCCTAATTTGTTAATGTGGCATGCTAAGTGCTGATCGTTGGTTGATCAAAGCATGGTTTTTTTGTAAAGCGTAGCTTTGTAGGACGAGACTTCATGGAACTCACACCTCGAAAATGGTCGAAACAGGAAGGATGCGGCAAGGTTACGGGGGTCGCGCCCCTTAGGATATGTGCATTTCCTTCTGGATAAAAAGTGGTATCATGGTATGAAGCCCAGATATTTAACTTATGTGGTTGTTGGAATTTGTTGATGAGGCCTCAGTAAAGGTCGGTAACGACCAGGGGATGGCATACTCGTGTCAGTAGTTACCGAGTTACAGAGGTAAACCGACCTTGTGTCGGCAGATATTCGGTTTGGTTCTCGAGGTATCCCTCCAGAGGCGTACCCATTCGGAAAAGAAGTTCCTTAGCCTTGACCATTTGTTAGAAATCCAATCACCTAATACAAACCCTTTACGATTGTAGTTGTAGAACCTGCCACCTCAAGTGGTAGCTATAGCAGGCATAATATAATGGTACCTATGCCGGCTAAGATTAATAATATACTTTCGAAAAGTTTTCCGCACTATGCACTAATAATAATATCGGAAAGGATTTTCGCATATCAAGCATGTTTTACTATCATACGGAGAAATCTCCCTCAAGTGTGTGGTTGCATTGTGTGTGTGCCGGGAGGCCTTATGGTAGTTTCATTTCCAAAATGCATAGCGAATTTCTTTTATTTCTGTTCGTTAAACAAACTATTTTTGTTTGCTCACACCAGTCCCCTGACTGGCCTGGAGTTTATTGTTCCCTTCCTAAACTCTGGGTGCCCACAATTTTCCACACGGGCAGCCTAAAGTCAGGTTTTCAGATAGTCAGCTAGTTGATGTAGATTCTGGCAGTCTTTGTAGTCTGTGGATCTGGCGATCGCATTGTGTTTTATTACAGCATGATTGTAGTTCAAGCTTTTGGTTTGGAGATTTGGCAATGTTGTTGCAGTCAGTTGGAATATATATCTCTCTCTATCTTGAAGAAATCTGTTGGTGTTATTTTTCCGCTGCTTTTGTTTCTGCTGTTGTGTATTTTTGGCTCTAATATTGATCACTTCATATTGTATCATTTTGTGTATCAATAAAATTCATTATGTTTCTGCTGTGTTGCTTTTCGCCTAATGTTGTTATAAACTACGACGAATCGGATTTCAACGTTTGAATCTGCGGCATTCGAATGTGGGTGATGTATGGATGTCGATTTTCGGACGCTGAATCCAGGTCATCACGGTTGGTATCGGAGCAAAAGTTTGAGTAAGAACTTTAGCTTTGGAGTATTACACATTAGGTGACTCATTAGGGATAAGGATATAAATGCCCGAGAATGAGTATCCCAATGATATCTTATCTGTATGCCTCAGTTATATCTCTTACTATTCCCTGATAGTGAGAATGAGTACAAGAAGAGGACGAGATAGGGGATAGGGAAGTACCACTACAAATGGTCGATACCCTGCAACAACAAGAAAACAACTTTTCTCATCAACTTCCTTTGTTCATCATCCAATTTGAATTCTTTGATGGCTTCCTGGTAGCTATAAGAAGAAGCTTTGGTGTGGTGGCCGCCCTGCGAATCTTTGTTTACGTTGTATAAAGGTTCCTATTTCATATTCTCTTCATCAATTTCTATCAGTCTTTTCGTTCTTTAATAGATATGAAAACTTAATTGATTAACAAAATATGAAGCCAAATTAGATTTTATCTATTTATCTGTTCTTTTGGGTCCCGATGTATTCTACGAACGGTTAGTTATCCCTTCGGACTAACCAATGTCCTTGCATATTTCGTAGACCGGATGACCTGAGTATTTCGTAAAGTATTGGATAAGTTGATCTCATATTTATTGATTATATTCTGATTTGGTAAGCCAAATATAGAATAGACATTTCATTTTGATCTCATAAATCATTTCTCTATCTTACTGTGTTCTTTGTTTATCTCCCTGTCTAACAAATTTCGAGGACGAAATTTTCTTAAGGGGGGAATCTGTAATGATCCCGGTTTTAAGCCAAATTTTAATTTGTAATTAATATTAATTTTTGGATTAAATAGTGAATTAATTTGAATTTTTCCAAATTAAATAAGATATGTGTTTATTTTATAAATAGATTGTAATTAAAAATTGATTTTAAATTTAAATATCTTATAAATAAATTGGATTTAAAATTCTATATTTTAAAACTAATAAAAATTTGTTTTCTAATTGCAATATATATACACACACACATATATATATTTGGAAGTTATATTTTAAATATAATATAATAATTTTGCAAAAGTTATTTAGATGTTAAATTCTATATTTTGTAATATATATGAGTGTGTTTATTTATTAATGTGTAATTAGATTTTAAAATCAATTTCTTTAAGGTTATATAAATATTTACAAAAGAAAATGTATGTAGATAAGTATTTATTCATTTAAAGGTATAATAGCTTTAATTAAAATAAGATTTAATAAAAAGGGTTTAAAATACTTTCTTTTAAAAATTTTACATAAAATAAATATAGTTTGCGTATATATATAAGTAATAGAAAATGTATTAATAAATAATATAAAATATATTTAAACATTTAATACATGCAAATTACATGTGTAAGCATTATAAAAAGAGATTAAAATAAGTGCAATCATCTTAATATGAAACTTAACAGGTGTTAATAATTCTAACATGCAAAATAACAAATGCCACTTGAATTCTCATTTTTTTAAAATAAATAATAAAATAAAATCAAAGCTATATATGTAAATTCCTCTAACCTCTTTCTCATTTTTCTTTCTCAAAATCTTTCAAACTAAAAAAAATCTGAAAGCAAACTACAAACCAGTGGAGAAAAAAATCAAAACAAATTAAACATCAAGCAACTCATTAATAACCTTAATCAAGCAAAACTAAATCAAAGCCAAGATTAATTCAAACATCAGTTCAAGTTGAAAGCAAAGAATCAAATCCACTTGAAATAATCAAGCATGGGTTCAAAAAGATCAAAGTTCAAGAAGTAGATCATCCCAAACGAAAAAACAAATTCCAGATTTTCAAAATCTTTTCAGGCACAAGTCTGCTCCTCTGTTCAAACCCAGACATGTGAGTAAACTTACTTTTGATCTAATTTATTACTTGATGTGGTGATTAATGTTTGAAGAGAAATTGTAAATATGTTTGCATGTATACAAATATGTATACATATACCTGTGCATGTCTGGAAACAGGCATAATTTGCCTTTGTTTAAAGTTTACAGGTTTCAAAAACCTATTAAAAAACTTAAATCTCTTCCTTTAGTCCTTTGTAAGCTTTAAGTATGAAAAAAAAAGTTTGTAAAATCAAGATCCTAGTTTTAAAAATATCTTTAAGTAAAATTTGAAAGAAATTTTTACTGCAACAAGAATATACAGCGGAAATCAGAAGCATGTCAAAATTCAAGTGTTTTAACTTCTTGATTCAATTACATAATGTGACTTGTTTTCGAAAACTATGGTTTTTAAAAATAAAATCAATATTTTTTTTGGGGAGCATGCATGGGACGAATGGAAATTACATTTTGAGTAAATTCTGGTGATCGGTGAAATGATTGGTCTCGCAATCAAGGCCGAAGGAGGTTGGAGTCCAAGGGATCGATGGAAAAATGGTAACAGGATTTTTACATCGCCATGGGGTTGGCACGACGTCGAACTAGGGTTTATCGAGAAGTTTTGGTCGATGAGGTAGTCGAGTCAATTGCGTGGTCGTGGGGAACTAGAGGTGATCGGACCAAGAGGGATCGTCGCGTGGTGTCGCGACACAGCTATGGGGAAATGGCGAGATATCTAGTGGTCGGGACTGTCGGGACGAGGTAGTTTTCTGGTGACTGGGTTGTTTCAGGTTTGGTTCCTATATGCTCGATTTCGTTTTGTGGTGGATGCTTTTACCTGGAGGATCAGACCGATAGTGAGGGTTGTCGATGACTTGTTGAAGGTGGCAAGGTTGGTCAGAGGTGGTCATGATGGTGTGCAAGTGCACAGGTGCATTTTGTATCTGTTTAATTTGGGAAGAAGATGGTGGCTCGAGTTTACACTCAAGAATATAGAGTACTGACTCGGGTTGGTTACCGGGTATTCGTGACTGTTAGCAGGTTTTCAAAAATTTAAATCAAAGAAAAAGAAAAAAAAGAGGGATTGCTCGGGGTTTTACTTGGGGAAATTGGGAATCGACTTGGGTTAGAACCCGAGGGTGTCTCGGGATTGACTTTTGAAATGTTAAAATAAATCAGTTTTTAAAATTTAAATAAATCAAGTATTTCTTTAAACAAATTTCTTTTAGAAAATAAATGTTTATTTAAATGTTTGGATAAATGGAAGTTGTATAATTTATTTCAATTGAATAAATTAAGTTAATACTTAAGTTTATTTAATAGTGTATTCAAGGAATTATTTTAAAAAGGTAAGATGTTTAAATTATTAATTTAAGGATCCAAAGTAAAATTTATAAGTAAATAATGAATAATTCCAAAGGTTATTTAAATAAGATTTTAAAGATAAATGGTTTATCTTAAATAATGTTTTTTATTATTAATTTACTTAAGGTTTTTATGTTAAATTATATGTTGATGATAAATTATTTCAAGGGTTTATTTAATGAGATTTACATGAAGTAATTAATTAAGATAAAGGGTTATCTTTAATTAATTAAGATCTTGATTAATTAAAGGATAATTAATTAATTAATTATTAATTAATATAAGTAATTAAGGATTAATTAATTAATAATTAAGGATAAATTAGTTAATTAATAAATAATAATTAATTAAGTAACTAAAGGATGATTGGTTAATAATTAAAGGTTAATTAATCAAGTGTTTAAGGATAATTACTCGATATGATTAATTAAAGATAATCACTTATTGAAATTGATTAAGGATAATTCAATTAATATATTAATTAAAGGTTAATTAATATACTTACTTAAAGGTTAATGACTTAATTAAGGATAATTAATTAATTAAAAGGTAATTAATTAACGGTTAATTTGTTATTGTAATTAATTAAAGGTTAATTACTTAATGTAATTAATTAAGGATAATTAATTAAAGAATAATTAAATAATTAAAGGTTAATTATTTAATGATTAAAGGTTGAATGATTTATTAATTAAGGTTGATTAATTAATAATTAAAGGTTAATTAATTTATTATTAAAAGTTAATTAATAAATGATCAAAGGATAATTGATTAAAATGATTTGTAATTAATCAGGTTTAGGTGATTAATTCATAAGTAATTAATTTATCATGAGATAATTAGATTAATTATAGTTAGGTGATTGATTTAATCTTGCTTATGGATGATTCGATTATATTGAATGCCTTGAATTATTTAATATCTCTGACGTGTGATATTATGTGATATGATTGTTTTGGATTGAGCTGTGAACTGTGATTTGTTTACCTGTGATGAATTTACTTGTTTATCTGTGGAAAAATAGGCATTATAGGATTATACCGCTTATTGATATTTTTGTGCTTGGATTTATGATGGTTGTTTATTGTTGCCTGTAAAACCCCTGGACAACACACACAAATATGGATTTCACGGGAAATTGGTTAAGTTATGCATATTTTGATTTTAAAATTATTTTATTTAAAATGGTGAGAAGTTTAAAAGTTGAATTTTGAATCAAAATGTTTTGGAAGTGAAATCGAGTTGAGTATGAATTTTTTTTGAAAGGGAATTTTGAAATAAAAATTATTTTGAATATAATATGGTTTGTTAAAGTATTTAAAATAATAATATGGTTTGAAAAAGGGTTATACAGGTTATATATGGATTTTAAACCATTTTTGAAGTATTTTGGGAATTTAAATTTAATTCAAATAGAACTTGCCGACGATATGGCAGTTTACTTATTTTCTGACTTATACTTTAAAAAGCTTTAACTTGAGAAAATTAAATCGGATTTTCTCGAAACTAAAACCCTTTGTTTTCAAATGATAACAGCTGTTATATTAGGAAATAATTTCCAGTTTTGTTAAGAGGATTTCAAGTTATGGATAAATCAAATGGAAATAGTATTGAAAACCATGAATGAATCTTTGTTAAAGATTGGTGAACCATGTTTTCAAATTGAAGAGGATCTTAAAGATGAATCTTTTGTTCAAAATATTAAAATGGAAATTTGTTTAAAACCATCCAAAAGGAACGGTTCTAGAAATAAAGGCTAAAAGTTGCGACTTAACTATGACCCCAATATATCCATATGCTTTTTAAAATTAGCTCTCATTATTCGGATTAGCCGGGAGAGGACTTTATGTCATAAAACCTATTCTGAATAAATGATACGACGAAATGGATAGCAATTGAAGATAGTGGTTGAAGACTGGGTAATTTTGAGAACGAAAGGATTACCTATCGAATGTCTCTGCACCGAGTTGCTCCGCTATAGAGATCTCCAAATGTGATGGGGAGTCGGGTCGGGATTATCAATATCCGGATTTGCAAGGACTTCTTACGAAGTGCCTTCAGTTCCATTCAGACCGAGGGTGGACTTGTATGGATGTATGTCTGACATTACACTTTGAGATGTAAAGCTGGTTTCTATCAAATACATTTCTGTTTGGTGGCGGAGAATTTATTCTCTTAGCCTAACACCTTTCTCTGAGACGTACGAGCTAAGAGATTATGTAGTTGATATTTACTAGTGATATATTCCCAATTTGGTAATGTGGCATGCTAAGTGCTGATCATTGGTTGATCGAAACATGGATTTTGTGTAAAGCGTAGCTTTGTGGGACGAGACTCATCGAACCTCACACCCCAGAAATGGTCGAAACAGGAAGGATGCGGCAAGGTTAAGGGGGTCGTGCCCCTTAGGATATGTGCATTTGCTTCTGGATAAAAAGTGGTATCATGGTATGGAACCCAGATATATAACTTAGGTGGTTGTTGGAATTTGTTGGTGAGGCCTCGGTAAAGGTCGCACTGCAATAAAAACACATTTTCACAACTGTCAAAAACAGTTGTAATAGGTCTTTTACAATGGAAAGTCGCCCGTCGTCATATCCAGAGTTGTAATAGAGCTTTGTTTTTTACGACGATCTTTGACAGTTGTAAAAAAGCCTTTTACAACTGCCAATGGTAGTTATAGTAGAAGTCTTTTACAACTGTCAATCGCAGTTGTGAAAAGGTCTTTTACAACCGCTATTAGCAGTTGTGAAAAACCTTTTACAACTGCTATTGGCAGTTGTGGTTAAAAAATATAAAATAAAAATAATAATTTCTAAACACATTTTGAATTGCAGCAAGAACATATATGCAATGAGAAAAAATTGACATAAATTCAAAGGAATCATTATTCATTCATAGAGAAGACATCACAACTTTATATTCGCCACTACAAAATGGTATCAAAATGCATTTAAAGTCAAAATAGAAGCACTGCAATATCAGTGGATCCTACTGCAATATCCTAGACAACATTGAAGTAAAACTAAACATCAATATAACAAAGTGAAATGAAACTAACTGCAACATCAGGTTTAGTTAATAAACAATACACATCACATTGTTATTGGCAGAAAATAGAAAAACGAATTCAGAGTACAAACATGTCAAAGTCAAGAGCATCTTAGGTTCTACAAATGCAAATAAAATAATTCTGGACTTAAAGCAGTGAATGTAAGTACATCTAAAGGGAATACAAATGTAGTTAAAAAACAAATATGGCCTAAAAAGCTAAAAAAAGGAAATCATATTGGCCATATTTTTTCAAGAAGACATATTTGAGATGCTTAGTTGAAAATGGCGAGCACTCTCATATAGATCGGCAGTTTGCTTACTCATGCTTACTTACCCAAAACGGCTTCCCCATTATCATGGGAAGATCTGAAACAACAGATTAAAAGATATATATAAGGATTAAAAATAAAAGGCATCTCAATGAAATATAATATATTTGACCTTAGACTAAAATATATAACGCATATTTTGATAGCATCAATCTTAGTAAACATTAGATAACATTGAAAAATACAAGTTTAAAAAAACACAAACTGAATAGTTGAATAAGGGAGACGGTTGAATTAATACATTAGACTGAATAATTAAAATATATAATACGACAACAATATTTTGATATTGCAGGCTTGGATGATCGACCTATGAATATGCATGTAACATCACTGAAATAATGGAAACAAATCAGTTACAGGTTTGTTTAAATAAAGTTCAAAAAAAAAAAAAAGTTTGCCTTACTCTCTGTAAATATATGTTTAAGCAGATATTGAAAGGAAAGATCATATTGTTGTCACTACTACAGTCAATCAAGAGCTGTATGGAAATTCAACAGTGATCGGTGAGCAAACATTCTATCAAATTATTATACTTAAATAAGTACAAATGTTAAAATCTTGATAATTATTATCTGGGACAGACAACTAATTTTTTTTATATTCACTATTCATATCATAAAGAAGTAGATGCACATATTAATGTCGCAAGTGAACACATTGCCAAACTTGGTAAGTAACTCAAGCTCAAAAATCAATATAACTATCGATACAGAAAAGCGAAAGGAGAACCAGAGACTTGCAAACAATGAAAAGTCAAAGGGAACAAATACAGAGCTAACCAGTGAGTTCATCTTTTACATTCTGGTATCACTAAGAGGATTTAACAGAATCTAATACAACAATTATATTTACTTAATACATGATATTTGTTAACTCTTAGTTTCTTTGGACGTGACGCATTGTTCTTAACCCTTATTTGTAAAGGTCAAACCTTTTGTTCCATTCTCTATTATCCCGTTTTCATGAAGTACATATTTTTTAAAGAGACTCATTCATTCATCAAATCATCTTTTATCTATATATTCTATTTTTTTTTGTTTGAGTAAAATCTAATCACAGTGATACAAGTGCTGAAAACTAATCTGTGGGGGTTTATAAGAAAAATTAGTTAGTGACTTTAGTATCCTTCAAACTTTATTTAAATAACAATGCAAAAAAAAGAATTTGTTATAAAAACAAAATTGTTCTCTTTACATAATAAACTAGATAGAGCCTTTGGCAATATTCTGTTATTGACTGAATTCACATAAATTTCAGTCTAAGTGATCAACCACTCAACAAGTGACCATTCATCGATTCTAATTAAGTTCTTAATTAGTTTAGCAATGAATCAAAGCATAAGAGATTAAGAATGTACAAGTGATAACAAATAAAAAATGCTTTAGTAATATTTTCTTACCATTTCTTCTTTCAATCTTGCATAACCTTTTCTGCTCATGGTATGTGGGAGTTTATTCTTTGCTCTCATGGTTTTGAATTTTTGGCTTGTTTCCTACATAAGATAAATTCAATTAATATGAAACAGGAAAATGTAATATATTTAATAGTTATAATCAATAAAATAAAAATAACCACCTTGAACTTTTCTGACAATTTTTCCTTTACAAAAGAATTCCACTCTTCAGCGCTCTTTATATTATCCGATTTTAGGTCTACTACTCTATTAGTAAAGTCGGGACAAGAAGACGCTTTTTTGATAGCTGCAGCTAATTTTAATTTAGACTCCTTTTATCGTTGTCCCAGTATCGTTAACAAGTGATCCTTATACATTCTATCTACCTTGATTCTTGTCTGCACAAACAGAATGCATGTATATTAGAAAGTGTGATTACACAAATTGCTCCTTTTTTTTAAATATTCATACAACAAACAATCTTAAAGATTCAGTTTCTAAATATCATTGCAGTGTGGTGGATGGTCGGTGTAAGTTTACCGAAATAGGAGTCGAAATCAAGATTTAGTTTCTAAAATTGCAGTTTCTACTCTGGATGGTCTTGTGGTAGAAATGGCTTATGTTGTAGTTGCTAAAGGAACTTACCCTAAACTCCTGAAGTTGAGCTTCGGTGAAACCACCTTCCTTATCTGTTCCAGACCTTGCCATATGTCTAACAACCCAATTGGTAGCTTCTCTATAATCTTTTTGAGTAGCACGGAACAATTGAAGCCTTAAATTATGCATAACAGAAAGTCCTAATAGCCCTTCTCTATTAACGTATAGATGCGCCAGTGCAGCTTTAGCACTCGTTCTCTTCCGTGCTTTATATCTAACCATCGATGTCAAAAGCTCCCATCTGATCCCACCGTCTAAATCCAACATTTCAAAACCCTTTCGAACATCGGGTTGTTCCACTAGATTTCTCCATGCCTTCATGTATCCGCACCTTTTGAATTGTCTATTGAATTGAGTGAGGCCAATGTCCGTTCTTAATGATGGAAATGCCTGCAAGTATTGAGTTGTCACAAGTAAAACTAACATTGAACCATAAACCATTAAAGTTTGCTAATAACATTGGCCAATTCTGTTTAAACTCCAAAATCATTGGCTGAGCATCCTCAAAAAGTTATCAACATTAGCGGTCATATAATATCATTTTAACATTATATTACTATTCTTCTTCATTGTTATCTTTTTTATTCAATAGATTAAGAAGTCTCTATGGGATTATTTCATTGTACCACGCATGAGCATTACAATTTCTATCGTTAGTTTACAAGATTCTTTCATGATACACATAAGTGTCATACATGGTCCTTTTATAATACAACAATAGAAGTGACCCATGGAATTTGCAACATCTCTATATTTGTTACTTGAATCCAATAATTAAGAAAAATAACCATTTTGATTAAAAATTCAATTTTTTAGCCTCTTCAAAATTCATAACATATATGCGATGATTTGGGATGTTGTATTTTGAAGTTTTTAGGATTATCTAAATTATGTGTAGTAAAATAGATGATGGAAAAGTGATATGTAGAGAAATGTAATTTGGCTACTAGTATTTTAAAAATATATTAATATGTATGCTAAGCATGTGCAGGGATTTAAATAATTAGTTCGCTAGCGTTACAATATCCTTACCAACCATATTAAGAAGATTTTTTATTTTCATTCCAGAATAATATTGCGATATTACACAATAGTATTTCAGTTGACATTAAGGGTATATAGCATCAACAAAACATGTCTGTGTTGTAGCAATGAGAGTTCTCCAAGTAAATAACATGCATAACACAAATAAATCTTTGTGTTATGTTATGGCCAATACAATTTGCTCATATAAAGATTTGGGTATAAGTGTAAAGCTTTCAGTTGAACAATAGTCTTACCATTTGCAAGAATATATGTCTCATGCTGTAAATGTCGAATATATATGGAAGATTCATCTATTATATGAAGAAGAATACAATGTATCATTAGAACTAATAAACACACCGATTTAGATGGCATGCATAAGAGAAGAAACAGATAGCTGTGTTTTTGCAATTTTGAAGCAGAACCTACCATAGAACAGGAGAGAGTGCAGTTGCAACTGGAGCAGATGGTGCAGATGGTGTTCGTGTGCTCATTATATATTGCTCAGGTGCAGCATATCTGAAAATCAACAACTATAAGGCAAAACATAAGAATATGTGCTTGCTAGTTGCTATCGATGTTGATTGTTTCAAATCATAGTGCGTGAATTATTTTCTTACGACCATGTTAAATTCTGCTAAACACTGATTACCTTGGATCTAGGAGGAACTACTTTGGTATGTAATTGATGCCCACCCTCAAATCTGCAGCTACTCCAAGATCAATAATTTTTAAAGCACGAGACCTTGTTTTATATTATACCCAGGAATGAGTAATATAATGAAAGTACAGCATATTGTGTAGATATCTGTAATCTCACAGACACATACACACGCACAACATTTGAACTGGACATGGGATTCATGGTTTCAAAGGGTATTACTGTCATTCTTTATGTCATGTCAAACAATCATTTTTCCCACATCAACTAAATGCACAAGGTCTACCACAAGAACTATTTACCTTCAGAGAAAATAATGTTTTGAGCTTTAATGTCTCTATGAACAATTCCCGTTGAATGAAGCCCATCCATAGCAAATAAAAGTTGTCATATGATTGTTTATAATTTTATTCTCTCTTTCAATACCCTTTGGAAAATCAGGATTTTCTCCCGTTGAATTGCAGTTTCAATACCCTCGAACACCTCCTACTCACTCTTGATTTATCTCAAGTTTTCAATATCTATCTCATTTTAAAAAAAATCAATAGCTCTAAAACTTTTTTTGATGTATTTCAACCCTATCTTATAATATAAATTCTACATTCAATATATATAACATGTTTAAAACAATACAATACGTAAATCAAGCCATTGAAGGAAAAAAACAAGTTTTGAAGCAAGATTGTTTAAAATTGGAAATTCGTAAACTTACTTACAATAACCCGTTTCTTTAAATTTCATAACTATGGTATGAAATAATCAAATGAAGTATAAGCTTGCAAAAAGAAACCGCTGTCAACTCTCAAGGAAAACAAAAGCTTATTACAGTAAGTTTTTCTTCATCAAATCTTAAATTTATGCTTTAATTTTCTGATTTGGAAATGATAATAAAGCTTTATATTCATCAATAATGCAAAAGATAAAGATTCAAGGATTGAATAAGAGGAGAAATCAAAATAATCTCATTAACCATGTATCGTCTTACATATACCAAAACAAGTCATTGCAAATATAAAAAATGAATTCAAGATCGTTTATAGTAAAGTGGTCTTATATATATATATATATATATATATATATATATATATATATATATATATATGAAAATGAATTACAGATCTCAACTTATGACATGTTCAAAATTGAAACACAACCCAATTAAATCTCAGTTAAATAGAAACAAAAAACATTGCTCCTTGCCTACTCAATCAAAACATGCAAGCCTTAACCCACATAATCTATCAAGCATGCAACATACAAAGGATAAAGTACTAACTCGGAACTGAACAAACACTAGATAACAATTCTAAATAACCTAGGATAGGATCTATGAACGTGATATACGTCTGACCACCAACTCCATCATTCAAATCGATGAAACTACAAGTATACATAAGGCACACCAGTCAAACCGAAAATATAATTACGAATCACACATACAGATACATAATTCCTGATTCGATGCATAATTTGATGCCAAAAACCTATGAAATTTCAAAAACCGCAAAACCCAAATCACGAATCTTGATACTCCTTAAACACACACACACAAATACAATTAGAGCACTCATTTAAAATAAATAGAACGAAATGAATATACCTTAAGCATACGATATCAGCAGTAGTTTTGAGAACCGAGCACGTTAATGTAAGAAAGAAGATGGAAATATCGTACAATATCAACAGCGGTTTTGAGAAGCAGATTAGGTTTTTTTTTGGAAATTAGGAATTTACCAATTGAATTGGTAGTGAGTTTAGTTTTGGGAACTTTTACCCTAACTAATGAATTGAGCGGTCAACTAAAATAAGAGAGGGAAGTTGTAATTTTTGGAGGGTAAGAAAGTAATGTTGGAGGACAACTGACAAAAACAGTTGTTATAAATAGTTTTTTACAACTGTCATAGATAAGTAGTTGTTAAAGATGCAGATTACAATTGCTATAGAAATAGAGTTGTTAAAAATATCTTTTCTACAATTGTTGAAAATGAACAGTTGTTACAAACTACTTATTACAACTGTTAAAAATGAACAGTTGTAAAGGGAAGGTTGTTATATGATTGCTTTGTTGTAGTGTCGGTGATGATCGGGGGATGACGAACTCGTATCAGTAGTTACCTAGTTACATAGGTAACCCGGCCTTGGGTTGGCAGAGATTCGGTTAGGTTCTCGGGGAGTCTTTCCTAAGGCGTACCCATTCGGAAAGGAAGCTCCTTAGCCTTAACCATTTGTTGGAAATCCAATCACCCAATACGAGCCATTTACGATTGCAGTTGTAGAACCGACCACCTCAGGTGGTAGCTATAGCAGGCATAATATAATGGTACCTATCCTGGCTAAGATGAATATTATACTTTTGAAATGTTTTTCGCACTATGCACTAATAATAATATCAAAAAGAATTTTTGCGTATCAAGCATGTTTGACTGTCATAAGGAGAAATCTCCCCTAAGAGTGCGATTGCATTGTGTGTGTGCCAGCAGGCCTTATGGTAGTTTCATTTTCCTAAAAGCATAGCTAATTTCTTTTATTTCTTTTTGTTGTTTCTTTTTGTTAAAAACAACTGTTTTTGTTTGCTCACATCAGTCGTATGACTGACCTGGAGTTTATTGTTCACTTTCTAAACTCTGGTTTCTCACAATTTTCCACACGGGCAGCCTAGATTCAGGTTTTCAGATAATCAGCTAGTAGATGTAAATTCCGACAGTCTTTGGAGTCTGTGGATCTGGCGATCGCATTGTGTTTCATTACAGCATGATTGTGGTTCGAGATTTTGGTTTAGAGCTTTGGCAATGGTGTTGCAGTCAGTTGGAATATCTATCTCTCTCTCTATCTTGAATACTTCTGTTGGTGTTATTTTCCGCTGTTCTTTTTCCATTGTTGTGTTTTTTCGGCTCTAGTATTGATCATTTCATGTTGTATCATTGTTGTATCAATTGTCGTGTATCAATAAAATTCATTATGTTCCGCTGTGTTATTTTTCGCCTAATGTTGTTATAAGCTCCGGCAAATCAGATATCAACGTTTGAATCTATATGCATTCGAATACGGATGATGTATGGATGTAGATTTTCGAATGCTGAATCCGGGTCGTCACCATCCTCGTCTTCGTCCTCCAAAAATAAGGACTTCAATACTGAAATGCTCAGGCAGACCCGAGCATAATGAAAACAAAATATTTAAGTCAGAACTAAAAGATCTTACGTAAGTTAAATCAAAATAAGTTAATATGAGTGTAATAGCTTCAGAGATGTTTACACGGTTTTACATCTCCTATCCAGTGTCTTACGTGCGTGCAATAACTTAAGAGACGTTTAGGATTCCATCGACTAAGGATCCGTTAAACTATCTACATACATAATACAATACGCTATTATAATATGTCTACAGTAAAGTAATGTATTAAAATAGCACTAAGGCGTTACCCATATCCCCTTAACACACTTTTATATAAAATGTCGTCGTCTATACAGTACTGTAAACTCCACTAAATCGGTGGGCTATCTGAGAGCACTCCATAGGTACGACACAAACCAAACTCATAGTGGGCGTGATAAGGAATATGACAAGGCATGCGAGGCAATGCCCTTGGTAAGATACTACTGTTTTGCGGATCTAAACTAGTGGTAACGCATAGCAGCCATTACCACCCACCTCAAGACACACTCCCATAATTAAATCAAGGGGTGGTCACCAATCAATCATATAGTAACAGATATGGTATTGAAGAAATGTGCCAGATCGGAGGAGCGACCTCACTAGGCCGGGCGTGGCTTCTATTTTGGTCTTATCAAGCTGACCCAAGGGGATTAGGCCTATATTCATACCTCATACAGTAGTGTCCGCCAAACCATCGAAATTCGTTTTGGATTCTCTACCACGTGCACAGTTGTTAAAGTGGTTTTTGGTATTGATAGAGAGTGTGACAATATCCGATCTCGATCTCTTTAACAACCATAAGCTTATTTCACACCGATTGGTTCCATTACATTTCCAAAACCGATTCATAATTGATATCAAAATTTCATATTCACTTCAAAATCATATCACTTTCGAAATCATATTCACTTTCGTAATCATTATTCACTTTCAAAATCATAACCACAAAATAGATTGAATAAACATATCGATATATTCATATTTAAATCAATTAAATCTAAATCATAACGGTTCCAACATTAAACAGTTTGAATATTGAAAGTAGTTTATATATTGAAATAGTTAAAGATTAAAAATGGTATATATATTATATGTATTAAAAGTTGTTTATAAATTTTAAATAATATATATTAAAATAGTTTCTATATTAAAATAGTTTATATATTAAAATAGGTTATATATTTAAAATAGTTAATGTATAAAAAAATTATTAATATATTAAAATGGTTTATATGAGAAAAATAGCTTATATGTTAAAAGAATTTGAATGTTAAAAGAGTTTATATCGAAATAGTTTCAAATAAGAATTGTTTCTTCCAATTTCACAAATCAGTTAAAATCAACTTTAGTTTCAAAATTCAATTTAAATCAATCTCAGTTCAACAATTTCAATTCGAAAGGCTAAAGGTTTCAATTCAAATTCCCATTAAAAAAACCATTTCAATTCGTATTGGTTTCAAATCCATGTTTGAACTACATTTAAACCACTACAAATTCAATAGATTTCAAAGTTTAAATATTCAAATGTTTACAATAACTCAATTTTGATAAATTTCATTTATATTTCAAAAACTCAACTTTAAGATTTCAATTTAAATTCCTTAAACGATTCATTTAAACCAATTTTACTTTCAACATTTTAAAGCTGGGATTTTGAAAATATTTCAGTTCATATAAATCTTGTTTTATTTTATAGTATCATTAAACTGGATTCAAAAATTAAGGTTTTAAAATCATTAAATTTAACCAATCCCGTGTTTGTATATAATTTTATACCCTATAATCAAGTGATACAGATATATATCATTTCAACTTGCAATAAATTTAAATTTGCGGGTATATATAATTTTAACCTACAACCTCGAAAAAAGTCAAAATCCATAAAATTGCTTGAGTTTATCATTTCAATCCATAACGGTTTTACACTAATATATAGACCATTTGGGTATGTATCATTTCAACCCATAGTGATTTTTCCTAACAGAAAACTAAGGGAACTTGAAGTGTGATAGCAACATATAAAATAAATATAATGTCCAATCATCTAAATATCAACAGTTAAGAATGCTTCGCAATCATCATTCAAATCAACCAATAAACCACAACAAACAAGCTGGTTTGCATTATCAGGTATTTAAATGGCAATTAGATTCAGTATTAATTTAAATGGCAATTCAATTCAAATAAACTCAAATTAAATTTAAATGACATTTTAAAATACTAGACGGAAATCAATAAATTTCCAATCGCATCATACATTTAATTTAACTAACATAAGATGGTTTAGTATTCGTGAGTGGGTGAAATCACTCACCTTCTGTTTGTCGTCGATTAAAAAGTCCAAATTAGACCCAAAATTTAACGTTCTCAAAATGCTGCCAAACCAGTTTCGTATTGTCCGAAATTTCGATACGATCGTAGAAGAGAAAACCGCGTCCAAATTCGAGCTTGTATGCAAAATTTATATATGTTAGAAAATTTAAAATTTTAAAAAATTAAATAAAAATAAAAGGATGGGCAATATAGTAATTTACGTTACCTTCACTCTGGAAACCCTAGCAGGCAATCACGCCTAAGACTAAATCAACTTCTTGCTGCCACCTAGAATCACTGTCGCACGCGTCCATGCGAACCTTCACTTCGATCAAGCCACGCCACCTTGCTGCCCATATCAGGCCAACCCTGCCATGGCCTCCCACTACCCTTCGATCGCCCCTAGAACCCAGCGCCGCTGTAACGACCCAGATTTTTCGACGTTTGTTTTGGAGTATATAAATGGTATTAAATAAAGAATTTGAATTATAGAATTGATTTCTAAATTTGAAAGTTTGGTTTTATTTATAAAATAAATTCAGAATTTAAATATAGTAATTTATTAGATAATTTAATTTTTGGATTTAACAAATTGAATACTGGATAAATTAGTGAATCTTGAGTTTTAAGCTCGATAAAAATAATTTAAAGGCTTGTGAAATTTACACTAATAATAATGAAGATAATAAAAGTTTTAAAACTGAATTTAAAAGTGATTTGTTCAATTTTAAAAATATATCATTTAAATTGACATTTAAAAATAGCCTTCCCAGGCATAGTCTCGGAATTCGACGAAACATGTTTCATGGATCTGTAATATTGTATTATTATCGGATTTCAAATTTTGTAGTGTTTGAAGTTATCATTTGATCGGATGGAATATAAAGGCCTTAATAATTAATTAACTTTAGTTTAAATAATCGATTTCAAAAAGCTCTTCCCCATACGATCAAATTAAGACTCGAAACCTTTTACAGTGCGTTTGGAAAAGGGGTATAACATTATAAATACCTGGCGGCATGCCTCAATAAGAGTTCGGGATTTCCCTATATATATAATACGAGATGTTATAATTACATACACACACACACACACACATATATATATATATATCCTTCAAAATCAAAATCAAATCAATCAACCGCTATTCACTTTTTTTCAAATCAGTACAATTTGAAATTGTTCTAAACACGCTACCTCAACTTTAAATCGGGTCATAATCCCTTCATTTCAAATGGGAAATCAGATCACATCGGTACCTCCTCTAAAACGAAATTGTTTCATCTGATAAATTTTTTATCGCGCAATCGAAAATCGCACTATGCTCTCCCTCTTCCAAAACAAACAGATGATTCATTCATCCTAATGTAAAAAAAGATAAACCATGACATCCTCGCGATGTTTTGGTCGATCTCGAGCAAAGCAAAATTGGGTGAGGCCATGATAGGCGCGCAAGGGAGAGGAGGTTGCAACGACAATTCAGGCAGGTAGAATTGGGGAGTCACGACGATTGGGAAAGAGGGCATCACGAATGGGGGGCGTTCGACCAAAGCTAGGGAAGGGGGACGGTGACCCTTCGATCGACCATCAAGCAGGGTAAATGGGAAAAGGGGAACTCACGGCGGTAGATAATGGAGATGCGAAGGCCATCATAAGGTTGATAAGGGTTCGCCGTGCCTAGGGATGTGACCTCGACATTGAAATTTAGGCATGGGGATGTTGCAGGCAATGGCCAGAGGGGATTCGAGCTTTGGTTTTTGGTCGAGATGTTGGCAGGCCAGGCTGGTATATTAAGGTCGATTTAGTTTACATTTATGATTTAATTAAGTTGATGATAGATTTTTTTTAATTTTTTTATCTAATCCAAAAACTTTTAATTATAAAAAAAATACAAAAATTAAACTATTATTCCATTTAAGTGATTTTAGTTAAATTATATCAATGATAATGAATTCATAATCCTTTTATACGAGGTTCAACTCATTGAATGAGACAATTGGAATTAATTTGGAGGCAATCAGGGTCAGCTGAAATTTTCGATCTAGTTTAATTTGGATGTTCGAAGAGAAAAAAATCAAGGAGAGAATTTCTTACTCATTTTTGGATTGCCATATTTAAAATTTAAATGTTAAATTTAAATGATTGGATGCTGATTGGATTGTTAAATTTTAATTATTAGTTGGATGATTATATAATATATAGTTGTTTATATATACGAGTGTAATGGCACGTGCTTCGCGCGTGAATTATTTTTCTTATAAATCGTATATGTTTGAATCAGTCAAAAAAATAATTTTTTATTTTTCAAGTGATATTTTGTAAAGAAATATTTTGAATCTGTAAATAAGATTTAATTTTAGATCATATTTTTAGAAGCATTTTGAATTTTAAAGCATGTTTAGTTATTAGATCCTATTTTTATGGGCGTTTGAATTTGTAAAAAAAATTTAGTATTAGATCCTATTTTTAAGTAATTAAGATTGGATAATATATAGGGGCATTTTTGGTAGTTCACGTTGATACCAAAAAAGTGTGACACCAAAGCTATTGCAACTATTATTAAAGATATAGTATTTGGAATGGTATTCCCGCACATTATAGTGGATGAGACCCTATGCACCCCACATAATAGCGGATGACCCTACATACCATGATATCTCCCTCGAAGTGGGATCGGTATTTTTATATTGTATTAACATCTGTGAATGTAGAGTAAACCATGTTCGAGGGATCCAAATGGATTCCTCAAATTTATTGGATGCTATTTTAGCACTATCTGAATTTTGATAATTTATATACCATGTATATATATTTACAAATTATTATAGATATATTTTTCATGTATGATATATGAATTGTGTAGGATAATCGATTATAGATTATTATAGAGATTGAAATTTATTGGATGTTATTATAACACTGGTCTGAATTTTGATAATTTAAATACTATAAATAAATTTTTAAAATTTATGGAATCAAAGGGATTTGATATATATATATATATATATATATATATATATTGGAATTGGAGTTATTTTAAAGAATTGAATAAGAAAAATATAATGATTTTTGGTTATACCTAACTACTATTAATTATTAAATGGGATTTTAAAAATGAATTATATAAGAGAATTTTATAACTGATATTTTGGAAATATAAAAAGGAGTTAGAAACAATATCGAAAATAGATTTGAAGTGCATTTATAACAAAAGAATGTATACAATGGAGTTAAATAAATAAGATCTGTTTACAAACAGATAATTGCCAAAAAGGGTTATAAAAATTATAAACAATGTTTATAAGCAAAGGAATTCGATAGCAGATGATAATTGGAAATATAAATTCATAGGGTGAGTTATATTAGAATATGAGAAATAGGGTTGAGAATAATAGTAGACTCGATTTTGAAATGGGAATGGTTTGGGAAATGGAATTATAATCGATATGATGTGAAATCGTGAGGAAGTTACAAATTAAATTGGTTTTCGAGATTTTAAAATATATTTTAAGAAGTTAAGTTTGTTTTTTTTCAAAAGAGAGATTTTATTATTTAAAACTATGGAAATTTTGAATTAGTTAATATTGGAATACTTCGAAAAATGGATTTTTTTTCAAATATTTAATATTTATTAAAATAAAATTTTAACTTTTGTAATCATCCTTGTAAATTGATTTGTTTCATTTAAATGAATTATTGATGGTTAATTAAAAATGTTGATATTTTAAATAATAACTTAAACATATATTAAAATAAAAATAAAGTACTATTCTTTGAAAAGGCCATTATATATATAGTTTTGAAATGCTTGAAAATTTATTTATAAAATCCTCTCGAGATGTGTAAACAGTTTTGATTTAAGAATGAGATTTAGTAAGAGAAACCTCATAATAGAATTATAGGGACTTAAGAAAGTTTCCAATGTTAGATGCGATAACTTTGGGAAGGAATTTTAATCCAATTAAAGAAGTTATAATTGTTTAGATGGGGTTATAAATAAGCATTGTCGGTTTGGAAATCGCAAGAAGAATTTATTGAAAATTTTGGAGGCTTTTGAGGTAAGCATGAAATATTTCTAAATTAAATATTTAGAAGATTTTGGAAATTATATGTGTAAATATTCTCCTAAGCATTGGAAGGGAGGTTTTGGAAATATTTTAGTGGGAAGATTTGGGACAGGAATATTTTTCTAAGTGTTATAAAAAAGGAAGTTGAAAATATTTCTATGTTTTGAAATAGAGAAATATCCTATTATGGATACAAGTTGTGAATTTGTTTTCAAATAGAAATATTGAAAGATATTGAATATATATATCTTGGTGAAGATGTTTTGGAATATATATTTTGGAGATTTATAAAACCGGGCCTAGTGTTTGCTTATGGATGTTTTATTGATAGTTAAATAACCGACTATCAATATTGGCTAATTTCTTTAATCGTTTCAAAGAGATGGGATCGAATCTGAAAACCACTTTGATCCGATTTGAACATTATGAATGAATACCATGAAGATGACGAAGATGGTGATTTGGTTTGTCCTAACCCAGGACAACTTGTATGGATGAATGCTATTAAAACATCATTATTGGAGGACGATGAGCATTCTAAGATAAATTGTTCTTAAAAGGTAACGCTTAGCCTCAAACCTCATCAATCAAGAATGAATAAAACATAAGAGATGCAGCAAGGCTAAGTGGGTTACACCCAATTAGCATATGTTATCACCTTTCTAAATGTCCTCAAAAAACCAGCTTATTATGAATATGGTTGTGCACGAAAGGAGCGCCCGGTGGAAAGAGTGGGAACACCCGAGTGATAAAATATTCGGACTATCAAGGTCAGGGGTAGGTCGGTCTTGTGTAACAGGGGATCTCGGCGTGCTACTCGGTACATGGTTCTAGAGGTGCACTGTGATGGGTGGTACACCAGTGGCCCAGTCATTCATTAGAATCCATTCTTCAATACGAGCTTAAGGTTTTGTTTTTAAAGCCTAGTATGCAGGAATTTAATTAATGTAACAATTTTAGCTATATGAATAAGTATTTGTACTTAGAAAATATTATAATGTCACTAGATTTTCTATAAAAATGTTTTGGTTATCGTAAGGTAAAAACCCGTTGTGTTTATATATGACGCGCTCTTACAAGATACCCTTGTTTTCAAAGAATTTTGATAACTCTAATGATCCAAATTAAGTGTGTTTTCTCATGCTGGTTTTCTAGACTAACTTGGGTGTTGTTTTATTATATTGTTCGGGTCTTACCAAGTATTACAGACTTATACTAGGTTGCTATGGAGCTCAGGAGACAAAATGGAGGATTTCTAACGTACATTGTAACGACCTAGACCCGACCTTTGAAAATCGGCATAGAATACTTCACTCGTATTCGTATGCCGCAGATCCAACGTCGAATCTGGCTCGCCGGAGCTTATAACACATTATGTACAACAACACAGTGGAAGAAAATGAATATCATATAACACAAATGAATAAATATCCAATGATGTACAACAATTATACAAATGATATCGTTATCAATCAGAGATACAAGACATAGCAGCGGAAATAACTTAAACTCCAAATGGAACTCCGATATCTACAGCTCCATCACAAATCTCTAATCCAAAGATAGCTCGAACTCCCAATCAAGATGAACTTGTAGCAAACTCGAGCCCAAAAATGCAGAGATTCCAACGATATCCAAAAGCTACCAAGCCAAAGGCTGATGGCTATCGAATCTACACCTACTATTTAATTATCTAAAAAACCTAACTCTAGACTACCCGTGTGGAAAATTGTAGGCACCCAGAGTTTAGGAAGGGAACAATAAACTCCGGGTCAGTCATGGGACTGATATGAGCAAACAAAAACAGTTTATCTTTAAAAAACAAAACAAAAGAGTTTAAAAGAAATCCGCAATGCTTTTTAGAAAATGAAACTGCCATAAGGCCTCCCGCCACACATGCAATGCAAGCGCACACTTGGAGGAGATTTCTCCTTATGACAGTCAAAAATGCTTGATACACGAAAACCATTTTGATTTTATTATTAGTGCATAGTGGAAAACATTTCGAAAGTATAATATTAATCTTAGCTAGCATACAACCATAATTGTATACCTACTATAGCTGCCATCTAAACAGTGGTGACCACCATAAGTAAATGGCAGGTTATACAACTAAAACCGTACAAGGCGCGTATTGGATGATTGGATTTCCAACAAATAGTCAGGCAAAGGAACTTTTTTACCACACAAGTATGCCATCCCGGGCCATTACCGACCTTTATCTGAGGCGCCTCTCAACCAACAACCACACAACAATAAGTATGCAGCAGCCACATTGGTAAATATCTGGGCTCCATACCATGATACCACCTTTTATCCAAAAGGAAATGGACATGCCCTAGGGGCGCAACCCCAAAAAACCTTGCCACAACATTCATATTTCGACCATTTCCGGGTTGTGAGGTCCTGATGCAGTCTCATCCACAAAGCTACGCTTCTTCACAAAGCCATGCTTCGATCAACAAATGATCAGCAGCACTTCGTATGCCACATAACCAAATTGAGAATGTATCACTAGTAACCATCAACTACATAACCACTGAGCTCGTGGGTCTCATAGAAGGGTGTTAAGCTAAGAGAATAAATCTCCGCCACCAAACAGAAATGTATTTGATAGAAACCAACTTTACATCTCAAAGTGTAATGTCAGACACACATCAGTGCTTGTCTGTTCTGGGTTCGAACAGAACCGAAGGTACTTCAAAAGATGCCCTTGCAATCCGGGTATTCACAATCCCGATCGGATTCCCCATCACGTACGGAGATCTCTATACCGGCGCGACTCAGTGTAGAGACATTCGACGGGTTATCTTATCGTTCTCGAAAACACCCGGTCTTCACCACTGGTCTTCAAATGCTATCCATGATGTCGTATCATTATTCGGAATTGGTTATATGACGCAAGATCCTCTCCCGGCTAAACCGAATAATGAGCGTAATATTTAAAACCATATGGATAATTGGATTTTAGTTAAGTCACAACTTTAAAATCCAAAACATTCCTTTCAAATGGTTTAAACAAATTACCATTTTAATCTTTTAAAGAAAAAGATTTGCTTTACAAAGTTCGTCAATCTTTCACAAAGATTCATTCACAGCTTTTCAAAACTATTTACAATTCTATATCTTTTCATATAAAAGATACACCCTCAAGATTCTTTTCAATTTGGAAACAAAGTCCATAATTCTTTCACAAAGATTCAATTATTACTTTCAAAACCATTTCCATTTCAAATTGGATTAACTCATTCAATCATTAAACCAAAGAACGAACCTATAGCTTTCAAAACCATTTCCAAAGATTCATTCATATCTTTCAAAATAATTCCCATTTCAAATCTTTTATACAAAAGATACACCATTCAAAATCCTCTTAAATTTCAAAACAAAGTCAACCATCTTTCACAAAGATTTATTCATAGCTTTCAAAACAATTTCAATTCTATTTCAAACTTGAAATCTTTTCAACACAAATTGGAAATCCTTTCTTTGTATGAAAGCCATTATTATTTGAAAACAACTAGCTTTCGTTTTGGAAAAATCCGATTACATTTACATAAGTTAAAGCCTTTAAAGTATAAAACTTGGGTTAAATTCAAATTCTCAAAACAATACTTTTAAAAATGGTTTAAACCTCATGTGAACACATTTATAACTTGTATAACCTTTTTAAGCCATAATTTCCAAACATAGAATTCAATTCAAATCTTGAATTCAAATTTAAATCAAATAATTGAAATTGCAAACTTTATCAAGTTATTCAACATAACTTGTATCTTTTTAAAACTTCTTTTCAAAACCCTTTCATATTTAACTCAATTCTATTTCCAAAATCATTTGGATTCAAAATTCAATTTTGAAATCATTTCATAAAATATATGACTTGACCAATTTCCTCGTGCAATCCATATTTGTGTGTGTACGGTGTAGTCCGGGGGTTTCACACAATAGTGCAACATCATCGATCATCACAGATTCAAACACATCAATATCGATAAGCGGTATAATTCGATAACGCTTATCTCCATTCACAGATTCATAGATAAAAAAATATAAATTTATCACAGATAAAATAAATTACATTCATCACGGCTCTAATTACAGCAGTTCATATCACAAAATATCACACATCTGGAATATCAAACAATTCAAAGCATTTCATAAAATCCAAACATCCATAAGTAAGACTAATTTAATTCTTTGATTAATTTAAATCAGATTGATTATTTATAATCAAATCTCTAATCTCGGTTAAGTAATTATAAATTAATTGCAATGCTTAATTATTAATTAACCTTTAATCATTTATTAATGAATTAATTAACCTTTAAACATTTATTAATCAATCCTTAATTAATAAAAAAACAACCTTTAACCATTAAATAATTAACCTCTAATTATTAAATTATCCTTAATTTATGAAGTCATTGACCTTAATAAATCTTTAATTAAGTAATTATCCTTTTAAAATAATTATTCTTTACTTAATTATTACACCAAGTAATTATACCTTAATTACATTAAGTAGTAATCCTTCATCAAGTGATTATATTTAATTAATCTCATTAAGTAATTATACTTAAATTACTCATCAATAATCACTTAACTCATGACTAATTAATCCTTAATTAACCTTTGATTAAGTAATTGAGTTGCAAATTAAAATAACACATTAATTATTTAATTATATTCAAATTTATTTAATAAATCTTTTAAAATCAATTACTATTTAACGCATGGATTCAACTAAAAACATTTAAGTTAATCCATAATTGAAAACATTTCCTTAATTAATTATACAATTACATTATCA
This sequence comes from Allium cepa, assembly GCA_030765085.1. Classification (NCBI taxonomy): domain Eukaryota; kingdom Viridiplantae; phylum Streptophyta; class Magnoliopsida; order Asparagales; family Amaryllidaceae; genus Allium; species Allium cepa. The sequence continues at coordinate 861,908,962 of CM060943.1, read as the reverse complement.
AATTTGTTTAAATAAACTTTTAAAATAAAGATTATATATGTATATAATCTACACTTTAAAACTAAATTAATTTGAAATAATTTTAAAAACTTTATCTAATTCCAAAACTAGTTTCACACATTTATTATTAATTAGGAAAACATTTAAAACTTGATTAAATTTTAAAATTTGAAACCTCGTTTTACTTCTAAAAACAAAAACTACTTCCAACCCAACCCCAAAACCACTTCGGGTCTTCACCCGAGTCGAATACCAAATCGTACGAGTCGTTCCTGCTTCTTCTTTCTTTTTCTTTTAAACGTTGTTTTGGTTTAAAAATTTCAAAACTGTTATAAAACCCACTCGAATCTCCCTGAAACGAGCATGAGCCACAACCATGCTTTCCCGAACACGACTTCGAGCTAATCTCCTTCATCTTCTTCCCCAACCCAAACACACACATGCACCATACACGTGTATCCGCGACCACGCCACTCTGGCCAACCTTCCGACCTTTGACAAGTCACCGGTCCTCCCTTGAGTCACCACGTCCACCCAGGTTGACCTGTTGATCTGAAAATTAAAATCGACTATACCACCACCCATTGGAACCCACATGATGAACCAAAAACATCTCGGCCCGCCGTACGATGCCACCAGAAACTTCGCTACTCCGGCCGAAGCTTCCTCGATCACCCACGAGCTGTTTCCCCCTCGACCGATGTATTTCGATGCCATGACTAAGTAACGGTGATCCGTTTTCCCACCCTCTATAAAAATTAGGGTTAAATCCTAAATCATCAATGTCTGGTCATCATGATTTTTGATAAATTCCCATCATATTTTTCCATTGATCCCTTGACTTCCGGCTACTCCCAGCCTTAAACACGAAGGTTAAAATCTCGCCGATTATCGATAATTTACAAAAGGGGGTTTTCTGTTCAATTCTAAATATAACTTGATTTATCAGTTTAAAAATTCTGTAATGATCATTAAAAATCATGATTTTGCAATGTGAATCCGTTCCTATAATCAAACTTGAAAATCAAAACATTTGATTCTGGGCTTATCTTAAATCATCACTATATATATATATATATATATATATATATATATATATATATATATATATATATATCATTGTCGAAATAAATATTTTGTTTAATCACTTGCAATTAATTTTTAAAATGATATCATCAATATACAAATATTTTTTTCAGAGTTTATAGCCTAAAATCATTTGGATGGCTGATTTGAAATCTTTTAACAGTTTTTTAGAACCTATAAACAAATGAACAGGGATAATGATGTTATACAGACATGCAGTTCATTATCTCTAAACATACACATACATGCAAGCGTAATATATCAACCCACAAATCCATACCATTTGAATCGACATTATTCTCCCTCAATCAACTCAAGATGTAAGGAAATACGAACCATTTGGATTAAAAGTATAAGAGATAGAAGAAGAAAATGGAAAACAACATCATAATCTAACAATCTCAGCGTAATAAAATATAATAGATAATAACAGATCTTTACACACAAAAAAATTTGTTTATACATTACATTCATCAGAATATACATAACACACAACTGGACAGTAATCATAACATGTCCTCACAATCTGAATACACAGCTAAACAACACGGCGGAATATCTAAAACAAATACGGGAGTACATATCGCCATCCAGCTCCACAGAATCCTTTCCTGTAATCTATAATACTTGATCTGACCCGAGCATTAAAGTTAAATAACACCCGAGTCAGTCTGGAAAACCAGCGTGAGAAAACCACACTCAAATTGATTATTAAAGTTTCAAAAAAAATTTGAAATCAAAAGCATCTCGTAAGTCCACGCCACAAATAAACATGTTGGGTTTTTATCTTACGATAGCTAAAACACTTTTTATTAAAATTCTCTGATATTATAATAGCGTCTATAGAAAGTAAAATAGAATCTAGCTGAAATGCTTGCATCTCGTGTTTCAGCAATAGTTGGGCACAATCAAAGCCATACGGGCACGTAGGGAAAATGGATTTCCAACTAATGACTAGGCACTGGGGTACCACCTGTCAAGGTACCTGGTCTAGATCAGCATACCGAGGATCACTCCGGACCCACTGCAACACAAGACCGGGACTACCCCTTACTGGATAATACCGAGTAAGATCACCCCACGGTTGGGATCGGCAACTGCACCACTAATCCGAATAAAAAGGGACATCTAGACAGGGATGACCTCGCCCTAATGGGCGCTACCCACCTAGCCTTGCTGCATAACCCCTGATTTCCTGTCATTCTTGGTTGATGAGGCTTGAGGCTAAGCGTTACCTTTTTAGATCGTTTCACTTAGAATGCCCATCGTCTACCTGACGATATTCCGAAAGCATTCATCCATACAAGTCCATCCCGGATTCGAACGGAACCGAAGGCACTACTCCTGCTACATCCATTTTGGAATCATCCTCAGGATTAGTAGCAACTAGCCTTTGCACTTCACTGCTCCATCTTCGAATCCGAACTAGTTTTCCCACAAAAACGTACAACCGAATCGAAGTGGTTTTCGAGAAATTAATTCCGATCCCGGTCTCTTCGAAACGATCAGCGCATTGTCCAATATTGATAGTCGGTGATTTAACTATCAATTAACATTCACAAACAACCATCAAACAAAAAATAATTCCCCAAATTATTTATTAATCTCGAACTATCTTCGCAAGATATATTTCCACTTTCAAACCTTTTTGAAAACAGTTTTCAAACCATTTCCCTTTTACAGAATAAATTTCCCAAATATTTTCTATTTCCACTGAAATCCCCAAGTACAAAGCTTTAGATTTAAAATAATATAAACGCCTCATTATAAAATATACTTTAAAACATTTAAATTGAGAACTACTTCAATACTTTATTAAAAATATATACTATAGGAATATTTGAAAATGAGGTTACTTTATAAAATATTAACCTAGATTTTCTCTTTTTTAAACAAAATACCATGTGACGCCCCACCTCTACGCTCAAAATAACAAAGGTTATTATAAGGATTAACGTCTGCTATTGCGAAGAATAAGACTTGTTTGAAGCGACCATCCGTAAGTTATGCCTTAGATGAGTATTGATTACATCGATAGGAGTTGTGTAAATTACTCCCAACGATATACATTCAATCCAAATCTAAAACGAAACTACGATGGCTTAAGGAAAATTCAGAACAACTCATTATAATAACAACAAAGATAAGTATAATCACATCACAACAGAAATATCAGATATATTGCGGAAGTTAAGTCTGGATACATGCTACAACAATCGATAGTTCACATGAACCAAATGTACATATACATAACCATCAACATACATGAGAGGAGAATCAATACACCCAAAAGTAACGCCTCGAAGTCTAGACAAAAGATGATGTGAAATCCCAAAAGCTGAAGCGGCAACAGAATCAGAGATAGCTATTATCCTGAAATAACTCGGTCTAACCCGAGTATTATTTAAAAGAAAATAATAAACGGATCAGTCTAATTTAAACATAGAAATGAATGCAACATAAACAACATCAAAGCAAGATAATCATAATCTCAAATGAAACTATTCAACGTAAATAATCAACATTGTTTAAATGAAGAAATCTCATTAAACATCATCAAAACCAACTCCCAAATTCAAAACTAAATTCAAAATAGCAATACACAAAAATCTAGGAATCAAAAATAGATGACAAGAAAAATCAGCATAAAAGTTGACCGATCCCAGCATATGACGAGTCTAAGCAACGTCGCACGTGCATCTCATATGGCTGAAGCCTATCAAGTAATGTCATCATAATATTTGGCACCCAACAAATGACCCCAAGGTCCAACAAATGACCCGGAGGTCTAGTACTGGTACTTGACCCGAAGGTCCATCATAGTGGCTCGAAAGCCCAACAAAATCATAAAAATCATCAAACAACAATTCCTCGGCAAATATTTCAATTTACGAGTCCGGAATTAACCGAATTAGTAAAAGCTTGGTTCCATATTACGCATTTTTGCTAAATCGTTTAGATCTCTTCATCGTTTCCTTGAAAGTGCTAAATTGTGTATTTTATATAAATAAAATTCACGTTCTCAAATGGGCAAGTCTGGAATTAATCAGATCAGTAAAAGTAAGGATTCATAGTCCTTAATTTTGCTGAAGCGTTCATTCTTTTGAAAGCGTAAACTAGGAAATTTTTGGAAATAATTATATTTTAAAAAAATTTAAAAATACGTTAGATGAGTATTGATTACATCGATAGGAGTTGTGTAAATTACTCCCAACGATATACATTCAACCCAAATCTAAAACAAAACTACGGCGGCTTAAGGAAAATTCAGAACAACTCTTAATAATAACAACACAGATAAATGGAATCACATTAAAATAGAAATATCAGATATATAGCGGAATATAAGTCTGGATACATGCTACAACAATCGATAGTTCACATGAACCAAATGTACATATACATAACCATCAACATACATGAGACGAGAGTCAATACACCCAAAAGTAACACCTCAAAGTCAAGACAAAAGATGATGTGAAATCCCAAAAGCTGAAGCGGCAACAGAATCGGAGATAGCTATCATCCTGAAATAACTCGGTCTGACCCGAGTATTATTTAAAAGAAAATAATAAATGGATAGGTCTAATTTAAACTTAGAAATGAATTCAACATAAACAACATCAAAGCAAGATAATCATAATCTCGAAAGAGACTATTCAACGTAAATAATCAACATTGTTTTAATGAAAAAAATCTCATTAAACATCATCAAAACCAACTCCCAAATTAAAAATTGAATTCAAAATAGCAATAGACAAAAATCTAGAAATCAAAAATATATAACTAGAAAAATCAGCATAAAAGTTGATCAATCCTAGCGTATAGCGAGTCTAAGCTACGCCACATGTGCATATCATATGGTAGATGCCTACCAAGTAATTTCATCATAATATTTGGCGCCCAACAAATGACCCGAAGGTCAAACAAATGACCCGAAGGCCTAGTACTGGTAATTGACCCGAAGGTCCATCATAGTGGCTCGAAAGCCCACCAAATCATCAAAATCGTCAAACAACAATTCCTCGACAAATATTTCAATAAACGAGTCCGAAATTAACCAAATTAGTAAAAGCATGGTTCCATACTCCGCACTTTTGCTAAATCATTTAAATCTCTTTATCGTTTCCTTGAAAGTGCAAAATTGTGTATTTTACATAAATAAAATTCACGTTCTCAAGTGGACAAGTCTGGAATTAATCGGATCAGTAAAAGTAAGGGTTCATAGTCCTTAATTTTGCTGAAGCGTTTAAATCGATTCCTCGTTCTTTTAGAAGTGTAAACTGGGAAATTTTTGGAAATAATTATATTTTAAAACGATTAGAAATACATGATAAAAATAGCAGCATCTATAGCAATTTCGTCAAAGAAATTGAGTTTCATAAAACACCGTAAAAACGGATATCAAATCAGCGTTGCGGGATAGCCGCTTGAAAATTCACTTTAAATAGATGGTTACTGAAGTCAAAACAACAATAATTTTTATTCGTCAAAAATCTCATTAAAACAACATGCTTCAAAAATATAGCACCGGAGTAAAATCTGTTATAAAAATAACGACAACAAACTACGTTTCAAAGCCAAACACCGGTTCGACGTAAATTAAACATTGGTCTACACTACTAATATATTTATAAAACACTGCACTGCCCACTTGCACAAAATAAGTTAGAAAATGGCCTAGAAAACTTATTCTTCATGCACACATGACATAAATAAACAATACAATTTATGCACACACGCATGGATTGAAATGAAAACACCTAGACAACACCACATTATGCGTGCACGTAACTGAACAAAGGTTTGGCCATAGTTTTTGGTGCACACTTATTTGCACACGGCCTGGGTAATGCAATTTACATTTTTAAACGCAAGCAATGGAGTTGAAAAAGCATAAGTCCTCTAGTTTTTGCACCATCCTAACTTGCACGCAAAAATGAAGTAGGAATTTAGAGAAACCTAGACCTGGCCTTGTGCACTACATGCACGTACAATACTAATGTAGCCGAAATTATGAATTGACTTGGATTTAGTGTACTACATAAACGCACAAAATAAATGTAGATCAAATTATAAACTTGACCAAATATTAAGGCTATAGGCAACGCATGAATGAAGGGAAAAAATGCTTGGACACAATTTCAAGCAACATGTGATAAAGTACTCATATAAGGAATAGGCAAACCAATTTACTGACCTGGACATGCATCAATATGTGATAGAAAATAGCCTAGCACTACAAAAATATGTATGCATGCAAGTGAAATGGAGTATACAAGATATAAACCACCTTGGGCATGAAACTATAAATTATAATGCCTGGACTTGAATTTGCACTCACGTACAAGTGGACACTTTAAAAAAAAGACCTGGATTCGCAAGTAGTAATAATGTAGCCTAGACATAGTTTATATGCATGCAAGAATTCAATATGTATGCATGCTAATGTAAATTGTTTTGGGATCATTTTTTTCCCAAAATACACCGTACCCATACAAAATGTAAATGATTCTTTTACACGCACACGTTCAAATGAACAAAAAATGCAAATTTCATAAAAACATTACACAGTGCTAAGTTTGGGCAGAGCTACATCAGTGTGCACGGTGTTACACCGGTTGAAATCTATATTTTCCACTCCTTTAAATTATAAAACCATTTGCAATAAATAGTAATATCGTGACAAAGGAAGTTTATGTTCCCATTATCTACAAATAAAGCCTATCACGAACAAAATGACAATTTGTACGCAATGTGGTGATGGTTAATTGGCCTGGAACTCCATTTATTTTTGAAATGCAACTTATACATAAAAATAGCCTACACCTTTCACGAATGCACGAAAAAAATGAAATAAACAAAAGTGCCTAGAACCTATTTTTTTTCCGTGTTCGTGCATTATTTGTAAAGCTGCAATTTCGTTTGCATTGAATGACCTGCAACTTGACATTTAGTGCATGCATTATTTACAACTCGAACACGTGTTGAAGCTTGCATGAAAAATGCCTAAACACAACTACAAGTACGCACAAACAAAGTATGTAGCCTGGACAGAATATTTCACCATAAAAACATGCACGCAAATAAAAACTGGCAACAAAGTGTTCATGCAAAATAAAGTCAGGAATAAATTAGAAATGTGAGTTTTAAACTCACCAAAAATTGTTCCAGAACCAGTTAGCTACTAGGATCCAATTGGAAGCAAGGAATTAACTGCCATTAATATTCTTCTAGTGAGCTATTGGAATTAAAATGAGCAAAAGAAAGTGATGAAGCTTACTGGAATTTTAAAACAAAAGAACGAACTGCTACTTGAAAAATGAGAAAAAGAAGGTTGCATTATACTTTTCTTTTCTCAAAATTTTTGTGCAAGTTAATGCGCAAGAGTGATGGCATGCAATTTGAGTACAATTGCATTAAAGCAAACGTGCATATGAAAAGAAAGGACACGGCTGCAATTAAATGATGATGGTGACAAAGCAATGTGTTTAAATTTGTTTTATAAATAAGTGGTGACAGTAATGTTCAACCTTTGTTTTATAAAATTAGTGGTGCAATCAAAAGTGTTCTAACTTTTGCTTTAGAATGGCCTATTTTCCTTATGCACGTGAAGGCCAAAATGCACTTTATTTTCAACATGCTACTACCAATATGATTTCACTGACTTAGCAATTGAATTGCATTTTTTTCGACGGTAATCAAAAATCACGGTTGTTACAAACTCCCCTTATAAAAATTGCATCCCCGCAATTTTCATACTAGAAATTGTTTATAACACAAATTATTCATCACGACAAAGATTTAAAATAAAAAAGATGAATAAAGAATGCTCACCCCCACCCGAAGAGGAGAGAAAACTGAGGTAAGAACGCTCGATGAATTCATTAGTTTCCCATGTGCAATCTTTGGGGTTTGCGGACCATTGAATTTTCACAAGCGGGACTTCTTTATTCCGAAGCCGTTAAACCTCCGAAGCTAGCACACGAATAGGATTTTGCACCATAAACAAGTCGGATGAGATCTTAAGATCTTTCAACATGGGAGGATCAATAAAGAATCCGAATCTCGAAGGCATCGACGAATCTAGGATACATGAAATACGTCATAAATTCCCGAAATCTAAATAGGTAGTTGTCACGATCCAAATTCCAGCGTTCAAAAATCGACATCCGTACTCCACTGTACTTGAATGCCGCAGATTCAAACGTCGAAATTCGAGTCGTGCCGGAGCTTATAACACATTAAGTAAATAACACAGCGGAAGAAAAAGAATATGCATATCAATATACAACATTTGATACAATAACTGATACAACATGAATGATACAACAGAATGGTACAATAGATATCAACATTTTCAGAGATACAAAGAATAGCAGCGGAAATAAAAGATAACACTAGCAGCGGAACAAATCTCCAAAATAGTCTTCAAGAAAGAACTCCAATATCAGTAATCTCCATCTCCAAAGCACCAATCCAGCAATAGCTCGAACTCCCACTCAAGATGAAGAGAAGCAACTCGATCCAAAATGCGATTGCCAAATCCTAATGGCTGAAAGCTATCGAATCTACACCTACTATGGATTATCTGAAAATCCCAACTCTAGACTGCCTGTGTGGGAAATAGTGGGCACCCAGAGTTTAGGAAAGGAACAATAAACTCCAGGTCAGTCATGGGACTGGTATGAGCAAACAAAAGCATTTGGTCTTTGAAACTAACAAGAGAATTTAAATTTGAAATCCGCAATGCTTTTTGGAAAATGAAACTACCATAAGGCCTCCCGGCACACACACAATGCAAACGCACACATGGGGGAGATTTCTCCTTATGATAGTCAAACATGCTTACTACGAGAAAAATTCTTTGATATTATTACTAGTGCATAGTGGAAAATCTTTCGAAAGTATAATATAAATCCTAGCCAGCATAGGTACCATGATGCTATGCCTACTATAGCTGCCATGTTAAATGGCAGGTTCTACAACTAAAACCGTACAAGGCACGTATTGGATGAATGGATTTCCAACAAATGGTTAGGCTAAGGAACTTCCTATTGCCACATGGGTACGCCTCTTGCGGGACGTCCCGAGAACTAACGTTACGGTTAGATCTCTGCCAACACAAGGCCGGGTTACCTCTGTAACTAGGTAACTACTACACGAATATGTCATACCCCGGTCCTTTGGGACCTTTATCCGAGTGCGCGCACAACAACACCACACAGTAATAGGTATAGTGTATCAACATGAGTAAGTATCTGGGCTCCATACCATGATACCACCCTTTTCCAGAAGGAAATGACATACCCTAAAGGGCGCGACCCTCATAACCTTGCCGCATCTTTCCTGTTTCGACCATTTCCGGGGAGTGAGGTCCTGATGCAGTCTCGTCCACAAAGCTACGCTTTGTGCAACAAAGCCATGCTTTGGGTCAACAGATGGCCAAAGCAATGATCACAAAGATAAATGATCAAACAAATGATCATATCACAAATGATCAACCAATGATCATCACACAGCAGCACTCAGCATGCCACATTACCAAATTGGGAATATCACTGATAAATATCAACTACATAACCTCTGAGCTCGTACGTCTCAGAGAAGGGTGTTAAGCTAAGAGAATAAATTCTCCGCCACCAAGCAGAAATGTATTTGATAGAGATCAGTTAACATCTCAAAGTGTAATGTCGGACATACAACCATACAAGTCTGTTCCGGGTTCGAACAGAACCGAAGGCACTTCCGAAGAAGCCCTTGCAAATCCGGGTATCCACAATCCCGATCGGACTTCCCATCACTAAGGGAATCTCTATACCGTAGCTACTCGGTGCAGAGACAATCGATAGGTTATCCTATCGTTCTCACAAATACCCAGTCTTCACCACCGGTCTTCAATTGCTATCCATAACGTCGTATCACTATTCGGAATGGGTTATATGACACAAGGTCCTCTCCCGGCTAAACCGAATAGTAAGCGCCATATTTTAAAACATATGTATATGGGATTTTAGTTAAGTCACAACTTATAAAAATCCAAAACTTTTCTTTCAAATGGTTAAACAAATTACCATTTTTAAATCTTTAAACAAAAAGATTTATTTCACAAAGTTTCACCCAGTTTCACAAAGATCTATTCATAGATTCAAAACAACTTCCATTCCAAATGGATTAACTCGATAAATCTTTAAATTTTAAGATTTAATTTATAGCTTTCAAAACACGTTCCAAAGATTTATTAATAACTCGGAAAACCATTTTCATTTCAACTTAAATTCCTTTTAACACACATTGGAAATCCATTTCTTATATGAAAGCTTCTATTATTGGAAAACAACAGTTTTCGTTTCAGAAAAGTCCGATTTATACAAGTTGGAATCTTGGGTTAATTTTAAATTTCAAAACATCACTTTTAAATTGGTTTAAAAACCCATATAAATCCATTTATAAGTTGAATACCCTTTTTAAACATAGTTTTCAAATCATAGAATTCAACTTCAAATATTGAATTCAAATTTAAATCAAATTATTTAAATTTCAACACTCAATTAAGTTATTCACATAACTTTTATTTTTTTGAAATTCATTTTTTTCAAAAACTTCAATTCTAATTCCAAAACTATTTTGGATTCAAAAATTCAAATTTTAAAACAATTTCAAAATCTGTGACTTAACCCATTCCCACGTGCAATCCATATTTGTGTGTGTATAAGTGTGGTCTAGGGGTTCAACACAATAGTGCACAACATCATCATCACAGATTCAATCATAAAGATAAGCGGTATAACCCATAGCGCTTATCTATATTCACAGATTCATAGATAAAGTAAATTATCAATCACAAAAATTCACTAATATGATTCGATGTGGGTTTCGGATAACCAGCTGGAATCCGACTCCCTGTCGCATCGAAATTCAAATGTCGTTTTACGGGTCAAAGGGTTTCATATTCATATAACAATATATACATCACAGATATAACAGCTCAGTATAAAGCATTACATAGCATCACATATCAAATATATCAATCCATCACACAACATTCATTAACAATCAAACATCTTTAATTAAGATGAATAAACCGTGTGGTTATAAATTATTACCCACATAATTACTTCTATTTGTAATCTTTAAATCAATGATTAAATTATCACTAACTATAATTAATTAAGTCTTAACCATCTTCATTTATTAATCATTTACTAAATTAATTATCTTAATTAATTATCCTTTAATTGTGATTAATTAATCTTAATTACATATTCCTCAATTAGTTACTTTAAAAAATAAACTTTTAATTATTGATTAATTAAATCTTAGTTAAAATTAATTGTCCTTAATAAATAGATTTATTATTCCTCTAATTAATTTCAATAATTAATTATTCCCTAATTAATAATGATTTCTTAATCACTTTAAGTTAATTGACCCTAATCGATTTAGTTCTCTTAATTAATTAACTACATTAATTAATTATTCTTTAAAGTAATTAATCTCAAATATTTGATAAATCAATCCTTAACCTTTAATTATCTTCTCTTAATTATTTTCACTAAGTATTTATTATTTTCATTTGATCATTCATTAATTATTTGATTTATCGACTTAATAATTTAATGAGTCTAAATCATTAAATTCTATTTATTTATTTTTAAGATAAAACATCTCTTACTTGAATAAAGCATTTAAAAAAAAATTCAAAAATTTCCTTAACTTCAAAACTGAAATACAGATTTGAATCTTTTATTTTAATTTTAAACTTAATCCTTTAAAGCTTTGCTTACATTTTTCATCTTCATTTTAAAACTCAATTTTTTTTTTAACCATTTCTAAAAATAGTTAAACAAATTAAATTTAAAAACTTATTTTATTTTAAAAAAAACTGACATTAAAGTCAAATTCCAGATTTTCAATACTGAATTTAAACTTATTTTAAATTCTATTTCATAATTAAAAACTCATGGTTTACAAGTTTAAACCAATGTTCCTTTATACTTTAAAAAGTTTAAAAAAACTAAATTTAAATTCCCAGTTTTAAATTAAATTCAAACTTAGTTTCATTTGCTAAGTTTCATATTTCAGACTTCCAGATTTAAAACTTTATTTTAAATTTCAGTTCCATTATAAACTTACTTTTAAATTTTAAACAGAAAACAGTTTCTGTTTGGTTTAAAACATATTATATTCTAGAATTCAAAAATATTTCAAATTCAAGAATTATACCATTTACTTCAAATTTAACTTTCAGGTTTAAACATTTCAGTTTTGAACTAAATCTTACAAATTTAAACTCTACTTTTAAATTTAAATAAAAACAGAAAACAGTTTCTGTTTTAGTTAAAAACCCAACTTGGATTTAAAAGCATTTCAAATATAGTTCAAAGATTTAAAATTTAAAACTTAATTGAATTTTCAATTTCAAGTTCAGGTCTTATTTTCAGATTTTTGTTTTGCCATTTTTTTTTTCTTCAACTTTATAAAACCTGGAAACAGGTTACTGCTTTTGCATAAGACCAAATAAATTTTTCAAAATTTAAATTATTTCAAACCTAAAATTAACCGAATTGAATTCAAATTAAATTCAGTTTTTTTTTTTTTTTTTTAAAAAAAAAAAATCTTAGGTTTAAATTTAAGTTTGCATCAACACTTTTGTTTAAATTTTAAAAACTGGGAGAAAGAACAGGTTCTGTTCAAATCTCAAAAAAACTGAAAAAAACTTTAACCCGAGCTGCCCCCTGCTTTTACTTCGAGTTAAAACCCTACTTACTTCGGGTTATAACACCAACTGCACGGGTTCAACTCCGAGTCACTCAAAGCCTGCACATCAAAACTTCACCAGAGCCTCAAACTACACTGTGCAAATGCACCACCACTCCGGCGACTTCCAGCAACCTTCACCAACTTCTCCAAGATGCAAATCAATCCCTCAACTTGATAACAACCTCCAACATAATACTCTGTAGCTTGATAATTTGAATCAAGCAAAATAACATCAACCTGAAAAAGGCTTCAAACCAAACATGCAAATCCTGAAAATCCACTGTCATCACCTCACTCTCTGATCAATTCCCCTTATCCTCCCCACTCTCTCCATTTAACAATTCAACCTCCAAGTAGAATCCAAGTTCCCAAATTATTTTATGAATTGGTATCCTCAAAACACCAAATCTGCACAGTCTAATTATCTAACCCCTCAGAAGCTTTTAAACCTGATACATGTTTTAATATCCATGTTTTTTTTTTAAACATGCATTTAAGCTTTAACTTGTTTTAATAAATTTTAAGATGTCTGGTAAATTTTTACTTTAGAATCTATTGTCTGTTGTCATTGATTCCAGAAGTAACAGTCTTTACTTTTCTAACTTAAAATATTTCAAACCTAAACTATATTGTACAAACACAATTTGTTCACACCATACTTCCTAACTAAGATTCAGACAAAAATAAGTGGATTTGTGTTTACATCCAAGAAATAACAGCAGCATGTTTGAAGAAATTCACATCACTCTCCTCTGCATTTTCAAGATTTATGTATGCAGGCATACAACAGTCAAGCATATTTTCAAACCCATACACATATAAAACTTTTAAACAACCCATAAATTTTAAATTACTCACTACAGAGAAAGAACAAAACAGTTTTAATTTCTACTTTTTAAATTTGCTCATTTAAAGGCATTTGAATTAAACTTTAACCTCTGCAAATTCTTGATTGCTTGGATTTTAAGAAGTAGAAACTGTTTTTAAAACAGAAATTTACTCACAAGCATTAACAACAAAATAGGTTCCAGGAGGGAAAGTTGCTCACTTTCCTTTCAGAGATCATGTCTTATAGGGGTTTGAGGAAGAAGAAATTAAATTTTCTAAATTTATCTTTTTGCCTGGCAACAAACAGAGAGTGCTCATTCATATACACATCTACTTACATACATTTACATTCAACATGCAAACATAACTTTTATCACACACTAACAGATTATTACATGCAACCAAGTTGTAAACCAGATTTAAAGTTTGGGATGTGGTTTGCTCACCTGGACTTCAGAAGACAGAGAGGAACAGAGGCAGCAGAGAACAAGGAAGGCAGAGAGGAGTTTTTTTGAGCCTGAACATTTTTTTCTTTTCTTTGATTGCTTTGCATTTCTTTTTCTTTTGATTTGTTCAAGTGCTTTGAAACTTTGGATTTCCTTCTGTTAACTGATTGATAATATTGCTTAAACCTTTTGTTTTTTTTTATTATTATTACTGAATATCAAATTCAAATTTAAAGAAAAGATTCACTTGCCTTAAAGTTGTTTCCAGAAAGCTTTGCATTTGATTTGTAAATCTGCAGTTTTGATTCTGTTTGTCTGATGTTTAAAATCTGAAGCTAACAGGTTGTAGCTCTGACTCTTTTCAATTGCTTCAGGTTGAATCATTGATTTGTGAAATGCTTTTAAGTTGAGTTGTTTCAGATTTGATCTCACTTTTGATTTTCTTCCTCAGGTTCTTGTTGAATATTGAACTTTGCCTCTATTTCCAGATTTGAACTTGCATGTTTACTGAGTTGCTTCTTTACTTTGAATTTAAACTTGCTGGAAACAAATGTAAACTGAAGCTTGATTTTGAAATGATCTTGCATTTGCTTCCCGGTTTGACTTTGGCTTGAGTTTTGTTTTGTATGGTTTCAGATTCTCAAACTTAAATTAAGGCAGAGAGCATTTTTATTTTTCTGTTTTTCTGGTTTGATGGTTATTAAGATTTGCAAGATCTTCTACTTTATTTTTCTTGGATGTTGAGATAAAAAAATTTTCTTGTCCAAATCTTTGATTTGCAGATTTGATTGGTGGCTACTGATATTCTCTAGTGTGCAAAAGATATGCCATTGATTATCTTTGACTTCTTTTAGTTGTTTCATAGCTGGAAAAGAAATGTTATTTCTTTCTTCCCTTTTTTTTTTTTTAATTTTAAATTTGATTATTGTATAAATGCAATGATGCCACTTATATATATACATATACACAAAGTTTAAAAGAATTGTTTCTAACCAATCTTTAAATTATGCAAGTTACACTTCAACGATTTTTTAAATGCCAATTATTTTAAAACATATCATTTAAAATTTATAAATTTGGTTTTAAACCTTCATCATTTTAAAATTTGTAAATCACATTTTATACATTTTCAAACTATTATTTACACTTATACTTTTCAAAAGATATGTATATATTAAACTTTAAATATAACTTTCAAAATACATATTACATATGTATGTTATAAATTTAAAAACAAATTTCTATAAATTTTAAAAGATAGAGTTTCTCTTTCAAATCCAATATATACTATTTAAACATTTATTTTTAAATTTTCTAATTCAAAAGTTCATATATAAAAAATCCATTTGTATTTTATTTGGAAAAAACTCAATTTAATTCACAATTAAATCAAAAATTTATTTATTTATTTTGTTTGTTCAATTTTTTTAAAGTTTTTAATTTCTAATTTATTTTTAATACATTTTATTTTGAAATCTTATAAATCTCAAATTTCTATTTTGTAATTCATTTATATAAATATACATCTTATTTTCCCTAAATCCAATATTTATTTTTAAGCTACTTATACTCAAATTTCTTATTAAATTTCTGTTTATGATCAAAAATTATGTATTTATTCTAGAAAATTTTCTAATTAATTCTCAATTTATTTTCAAAAATAAATTAAATTGCCAATTTTAAACTTGATAAATTTAAGGAATGTTACAGATTTCCCCCCTTAAAAGAATTTCGTCCTCGAAATTTGCAAGGAAGACGACAAAGAATAGATGATAGATAAAGAAATGATTGACCAGATCAGATCGAACTATTTATTCTGCATCCGGCTTACCAAATCAGAATATCGACAATATGAGAACAAACTCATATAATATTACACAAAATATTTGGGTCCTCCGGTCTACGAATATGCAAGGGCATTGATTAGTTCGAAGGGATAACTAATCGTTCGTAGAATATATCGGATCCCAGAGAAAAGGTAGATGGACTTAATTCTCAACAATTCCCAAATGCTAGATATGGATACCAAATTCAAGCCAGAATACTCCAAAGTATATAGACTTTGATATACACACGAAATTACAATTTTAAATTTGGTTTTAACCGATATCGTTTTATTTATACAATTCAAATTTAGCTTTACATTCTATTAACCAATTAACTCAATTTAAAATTTTCAATTTATTTAATTTAAATCTTCAAATTCATTAGAGTTTAAAACGAAAAGCTGATAAGAAATTGGATGAAGATACGAAGTAAGAATTTTCTACAACGATTCGTAGGGTCACCATCGCACTGAAACTTCTTTCTGGAGCTGTCACGAAGCAGTCAAAAGAATACGAAATCGAATCAAAGGAGATTGATAAGGAAAAGCTGTTTCCACTGTTGCAGGGTATTGACCATTTGTAGTGGTACTCCCCCGACCCCTATCTCGTTCTCTTCTCGCACTCATACTTACTATCAGTGGATAGCAAGAGAATTTACTGAGGCATTCGAACGGATATCTTAGGGATATACACATTCTTGGGTTTACTTCACCCTATCTCTAATGAGTTACTTAATGTGTTATACTCCTGAGCTAAGGTTTTAACCATCAGCTCTGATACCAAAATGTCACGATCCAAATTCCAGCGTTCAAAAATCGACATCCGTACTCCACTGTACTTGAATGCCGCAGATTCAAACGTCGAAATTCGAGTCGTGCCGGAGCTTATAACACATTAAGTAAATAACACAGCGGAAGAAAAAGAATATGCATATCAATATACAACATTTGATACAATAACTGATACAACATGAATGATACAACAGAATGGTACAATAGATATCAACATTTTCAGAGATACAAAGAATAGCAGCGGAAATAAAAGATAACACTAGCAGCGGAACAAATCTCCAAAATAGTCTTCAAGAAAGAACTCCAATATCAGTAATCTCCATCTCCAAAGCACCAATCCAGCAATAGCTCGAACTCCCACTCAAGCTGAAGAGAAGCAACTCGATCCAAAATGCGATTGCCAAATCCTAATGGCTGAAAGCTATCGAATCTACACCTACTATGGATTATCTGAAAATCCCAACTCTAGACTGCCCGTGTGGGAAATAGTGGGCACCCAGAGTTTAGGAAAGGAACAATAAACTCCAGGTCAGTCATGGGACTGGTATGAGCAAACAAAAGCATTTGGTCTTTGAAACTAACAAGAGAATTTAAATTTGAAATCCGCAATGCTTTTTGGAAAATGAAACTACCATAAGGCCTCCCGGCACACACACAATGCAAACGCACACATGGGGGAGATTTCTCCTTATGATAGTCAAACATGCTTACTACGAGAAAAATTCTTTGATATTATTACTAGTGCATAGTGGAAAATCTTTCGAAAGTATAATATAAATCCTAGCCAGCATAGGTACCATGATGTTATGCCTACTATAGCTGCCATGTTAAATGGCAGGTTCTACAACTAAAACCGTACAAGGCACGTATTGGATGAATGGATTTCCAACAAATGGTTAGGCTAAGGAACTTCCTATTGCCACATGGGTACGCCTCTGGCGGGACGTCCCGAGAACTAACGTTATGGTTAGATCTCTGCCAACACAAGGCCGGGTTACCTCTGTAACTAGGTAACTACTACACGAATATGTCATACCCCGGTCCTTTGGGACCTTTATCCGAGTGCGCGCACAACAACACCACACAGTAATAGGTATAGTGTATCAACATGAGTAAGTATCTGGGCTCCATACCATGATACCACCCTTTTCCAGAAGGAAATGACATACCCTAAAGGGCGCGACCCTCATAACCTTGCCGCATCTTTCCTGTTTCGACCATTTCCGGGGAGTGAGGTCCTGATGCAGTCTCGTCCACAAAGCTACGCTTTGTGCAACAAAGCCATGCTTTGGGTCAACAGATGGCCAAAGCAATGATCACAAAGATAAATGATCAAACAAATGATCATATCACAAATGATCAACCAATGATCATCACACAGCAGCACTCAGCATGCCACATTACCAAATTGGGAATATCACTGATAAATATCAACTACATAACCTCTGAGCTCGTACGTCTCAGAGAAGGGTGTTAAGCTAAGAGAATAAATTCTCCGCCACCAAGCAGAAATGTATTTGATAGAGATCAGTTAACATCTCAAAGTGTAATGTCGGACATACAACCATACAAGTCTGTTCCGGGTTCGAACAGAACCGAAGGCACTTCCGAAGAAGCCCTTGCAAATCCGGGTATCCACAATCCCGATCGGACTTCCCATCACTAAGGGAATCTCTATACCGTAGCTACTCGGTGCAGAGACAATTGATAGGTTATCCTATCGTTCTCATAAATACCCAGTCTTCACCACCGGTCTTCAATTGCTATCCATAACGTCGTATCACTATTCGGAATGGGTTATATGACACAAGGTCCTCTCCCGGCTAAACCAAATAGTAAGCGCCATATTTTAAAACATATGGATATGGAATTTTAGTTAAGTCACAACTTATAAAAATCCAAAACTTTTCTTTCAAATGGTTAAACAAATTACCATTTTTAAATCTTTAAACAAAAAGATTTATTTCACAAAGTTTCACCCAGTTTCACAAAGATCTATTCATAGATTCAAAACAACTTCCATTCCAAATGGATTAACTCGATAAATCTTTAAATTTTAAGATTTAATTTATAGCTTTCAAAACACGTTCCAAAGATTTATTAATAACTCGGAAAACCATTTTCATTTCAACTTAAATTCCTTTTAACACACATTGGAAATCCATTTCTTATATGAAAGCTTCTATTATTGGAAAACAACAGTTTTCGTTTCAGAAAAGTCCGATTTATACAAGTTGGAATCTTGGGTTAATTTTAAATTTCAAAACATCACTTTTAAATTGGTTTAAAAACCCATATAAATCCATTTATAAGTTGAATACCCTTTTTAAACATAGTTTTCAAATCATAGAATTCAACTTCAAATATTGAATTCAAATTTAAATCAAATTATTTAAATTTCAACACTCAATTAAGTTATTCACATAACTTTTATTTTTTTGAAATTCATTTTTTTCAAAAACTTCAATTCTAATTCCAAAACTATTTTGGATTCAAAAATTCAAATTTTAAAACAATTTCAAAATCTGTGACTTAACCCATTCCCACGTGCAATCCATATTTGTGTGTGTATAAGTGTGGTCTAGGGGTTCAACACAATAGTGCACAACATCATCATCACAGATTCAATCATAAAGATAAGCGGTATAACCCATAGCGCTTATCTATATTCACAGATTCATAGATAAAGTAAATTATCAATCACAAAAATTCACTAATATGATTCGATGTGGGTTTCGGATAACCAGCTGGAATCCGACTCCCTGTCGCATCGAAATTCAAATGTCGTTTTACGGGTCAAAGGGTTTCATATTCATATAACAATATATACATCACAGATATAACAGCTCAGTATAAAGCATTACATAGCATCACATATCAAATATATCAATCCATCACACAACATTCATTAACAATCAAACATCTTTAATTAAGATGAATAAACCGTGTGGTTATAAATTATTACCCACATAATTACTTCTATTTGTAATCTTTAAATCAATGATTAAATTATCACTAACTATAATTAATTAAGTCTTAACCATCTTCATTTATTAATCATTTACTAAATTAATTATCTTAATTAATTATCCTTTAATTGTGATTAATTAATCTTAATTACATATTCCTCAATTAGTTACTTTAAAAAATAAACTTTTAATTATTGATTAATTAAATCTTAGTTAAAATTAATTGTCCTTAATAAATAGATTTATTATTCCTCTAATTAATTTCAATAATTAATTATTCCCTAATTAATAATGATTTCTTAATCACCTTAAGTTAATTGACCTTAATCGATTTAGTTCTCTTAATTAATTAACCACATTAATTAATTATTCTTTAAAGTAATTAATCTCAAATATTTGATAAATCAATCCTTAACCTTTAATTATCTTCTCTTAATTATTTTCACTAAGTATTTATTATTTTCATTTGATCATTCATTAATTATTTGATTTATCGACTTAATAATTTAATGAGTCTAAATCATTAAATTCTATTTATTTATTTTTAAGATAAAACATCTCTTACTTGAATAAAGCATTAAAAAACAAATTCAAAAATTTCCTTAACTTCAAAACTGAAATACAGATTTGAATCTTTTATTTTAATTTTAAACTTAATCCTTTAAAGCTTTGCTTACATTTTTCATCTTCATTTTAAAACTCAATTTTTTTTTTTTAACCATTTCTAAAAATAGTTAAACAAATTAAATTTAAAAACTTATTTTATTTTAAAAAAAACTGACATTAAAGTCAAATTCCAGATTTTCAATACTGAATTTAAACTTATTTTAAATTCTATTTCATAATTAAAAACTCATGGTTTACAAGTTTAAACCAATGTTCCTTTATACTTTAAAAAGTTTAAAAAAACTAAATTTAAATTCCCAGTTTTAAATTAAATTCAAACTTAGTTTCATTTGCTAAGTTTCATATTTCAGACTTCCAGATTTAAAACTTTATTTTAAATTTCAGTTCCATTATAAACTTACTTTTAAATTTTAAACAGAAAACAGTTTCTGTTTGGTTTAAAACATATTATATTCTAGAATTCAAAAATATTTCAAATTCAAGAATTATACCATTTACTTCAAATTTAACTTTCAGGTTTAAACATTTCAGTTTTGAACTAAATCTTACAAATTTAAACTCTACTTTTAAATTTAAATAAAAACAGAAAACAGTTTCTGTTTTAGTTAAAAACCCAACTTGGATTTAAAAGCATTTCAAATATAGTTCAAAGATTTAAAATTTAAAACTTAATTGAATTTTCAATTTCAAGTTCAGGTCTTATTTTCAGATTTTTGTTTTGCCATTTATTTTTTTTTTCTTCAACTTTATAAAACCTGGAAACAGGTTACTGCTTTTGCATAAGACCAAATAAATTTTTCAAAATTTAAATTATTTCAAACCTAAAATTAACCGAATTGAATTCAAATTAAATTCAGTTTTTTTTTTTTTAAAAAAAAATCTTAGGTTTAAATTTAAGTTTGCATCAACACTTTTGTTTAAATTTTAAAAACTGGGAAAAAGAACAGGTTCTGTTCAAATCTCAAAAAAACTGAAAAAAACTTTAACCCAAGCTGCCCCCCTTCTTTTACTTCGAGTTAAAACCCTACTTACTTCGGGTTATAACACCAACTGCACGGGTTCAACTCCGAGTCACTCAAAGCCTGCACATCAAAACTTCACCAGAGCCTCAAACTACACTGTGCAAATGCACCACCACTCCGGCGACTTCCAGCAACCTTCACCAACTTCTCCAAGATGCAAATCAATCCCTCAACTTGATAACAACCTCCAACATAATACTCTGTAGCTTGATAATTTGAATCAAGCAAAATAACATCAACCTGAAAAAGGCTTCAAACCAAACATGCAAATCCTGAAAACCCACTGTCATCACCTCACTCTCTGATCAATTCCCCTTATCCTCCCCACTCTCTCCATTTAACAATTCAACCTCCAGGTAGAATCCAAGTTCCCAAATTATTTTATGAATTGGTATCCTCAAAACACCAAATCTGCACAGTCTAATTATCTAACCCCTCAGAAGCTTTTAAACCTGATACATGTTTTAATATCCATGTTTTTTTTTTTAAACATGCATTTAAGCTTTAACTTGTTTTAATAAATTTTAAGATGTCTGGTAAATTTTTACTTTAGAATCTATTGTCTGTTGTCATTGATTCCAGAAGTAACAGTCTTTACTTTTCTAACTTAAAATATTTCAAACCTAAACTATATTGTACAAACACAATTTGTTCACACCATACTTCCTAACTAAGATTCAGACAAAAATAAGTGGATTTGTGTTTACATCCAAGAAATAACAGCAGCATGTTTGAAGAAATTCACATCACTCTCCTCTGCATTTTCAAGATTTATGTATGCAGGCATACAACAGTCAAGCATATTTTCAAACCCATACACATATAAAACTTTTAAACAACCCATAAATTTTAAATTACTCACTACAGAGAAAGAACAAAACAGTTTTAATTTCTACTTTTTAAATTTGCTCATTTAAAGGCATTTGAATTAAACTTTAACCTCTGCAAATTCTTGATTGCTTGGATTTTAAGAAGTAGAAACTGTTTTTAAAACAGAAATTTACTCACAAGCATTAACAACAAAATAGGTTCCAGGAGGGAAAGTTGCTCACTTTCCTTTCAGAGATCATGTCTTATAGGGGTTTGAGGAAGAAGAAATTAAATTTTCTAAATTTATCTTTTTGCCTGGCAACAAACAGAGAGTGCTCATTCATATACACATCTACTTACATACATTTACATTCAACATGCAAACATAACTTTTATCACACACTAACAGATTATTACATGCAACCAAGTTGTAAACCAGATTTAAAGTTTGGGATGTGGTTTGCTCACCTGGACTTCAGAAGACAGAGAGGAACAGAGGCAGCAGAGAACAAGGAAGGCAGAGAGGAGTTTTTTTGAGCCTGAACATTTTTTTCTTTTCTTTGATTGCTTTGCATTTCTTTTTCTTTTGATTTGTTCAAGTGCTTTGAAACTTTGGATTTCCTTCTGTTAACTGATTGATAATATTGCTTAAACCTTTTGTTTTTTTTTATTATTATTACTGAATATCAAATTCAAATTTAAAGAAAAGATTCACTTGCCTTAAAGTTGTTTCCAGAAAGCTTTGCATTTGATTTGTAAATCTGCAGTTTTGATTCTGTTTGTCTGATGTTTAAAATCTGAAGCTAACAGGTTGTAGCTCTGACTCTTTTCAATTGCTTCAGGTTGAATCATTGATTTGTGAAATGCTTTTAAGTTGAGTTGTTTCAGATTTGATCTCACTTTTGATTTTCTTCCTCAGGTTCTTGTTGAATATTGAACTTTGCCTCTATTTCCAGATTTGAACTTGCATGTTTACTGAGTTGCTTCTTTACTTTGAATTTAAACTTGCTGGAAACAAATGTAAACTGAAGCTTGATTTTGAAATGATCTTGCATTTGCTTCCCGGTTTGACTTTGGCTTGAGTTTTGTTTTGTATGGTTTCAGATTCTCAAACTTAAATTAAGGCAGAGAGCATTTTTATTTTTCTGTTTTTCTGGTTTGATGGTTATTAAGATTTGCAAGATCTTCTACTTTATTTTTCTTGGATGTTGAGATAAAAAAAATTTTCTTGTCCAAATCTTTGATTTGCAGATTTGATTGGTGGCTACTGATATTCTCTAGTGTGCAAAAGATATGCCATTGATTATCTTTGTCTTCTTTTAGTTGTTTCATAGCTGAAAAAAAAATGTTATCTCTTTCTTCCCTTTTTTTTTAACTTTAAATTTGATTATTGTATAAATGCAATGATACCACTTATATATATACATATACACAAAGTTTAAAAGAATTGTTTCTAACCAATCTTTAAATTATGCAAGTTACACTTCAACGATTTTTTAAATGCCAATTATTTTAAAACATATCATTTAAAATTTATAAATTTGGTTTTAAACCTTCATCATTTTAAAATTTGTAAATCACATTTTATACATTTTCAAACTATTATTTACACTTATACTTTTCAAAAGATATTTATATATTAAACTTTAAATATAACTTTCAAAATACATATTACATATGTATGTTACAAATTTAAAAACAAATTTCTATAAATTTTAAAAGATAGAGTTTCTCTTTCAAATCCAATATATACTATTTAAACATTTATTTTTAAATTTTCTAATTCAAAAGTTCATATATAAAAAATCCATTTGTATTTTATTTGGAAAAAACTCAATTTAATTCACAATTAAATCAAAAATTTATTTATTTATTTTGTTTGTTCAATTTTTTTAAAGTTTTTAATTTCTAATTTATTTTTAATACATTTTATTTTGAAATCTTATAAATCTCAAATTTCTATTTTGTAATTCATTTATATAAATATACATCTTATTTTCCCTAAATCCAATATTTATTTTTAAGCTACTTATACTCAAATTTCTTATTAAATTTCTGTTTATGATCAAAAATTATGTATTTATTCTAGAAAATTTTCTAATTAATTCTCAATTTATTTTCAAAAATAAATTAAATTGCCAATTTTAAACTTGATAAATTTAAGGAATGTTACAGTAGTGATATAGGATAAGAAACTGGGCCAATGCGTTCCGTAATAGGAAACGGTCCAACATATCGAGGAGCCAATTTCCCGAAGCTACTAAAACGCACCACCCCCTTCATTGGAGAAACACAAATGAACACGCGATCGCTAACAAAAAATTCCAAAGGCTTCCTACGATGATCGGCATAAGATTTCTGCCTATTCTGAGTCTCTTTCATTCTCTGTCTGATAATATCAATCTTCTCAGAAGATTCATGAATATAATCGAGGCAGAGAACTAACTTTTCCTCGGATTCCAACCAACAAGATGGTGATTGACACAGCCTTCCATTAAGAGCTTCGAAAGGAGCCATACCGATACTGGATTGGAAATTGTTGTTATAAGAAAATTCAACAAGAGATAAGTGGTCTTCCCAACTACCACCAAAATCAAGAATGGAAGCGCGAAGAAGATCTTCTAAGACTTGATTCACCCTTTCAATCTAACCATCAGACTGTGGATGATAAGCTGTACTGAGATTGAGCTTAGTACCCAAAGCTTTCTGAAGGGTCTGCCAGGAACCACTAGTAGAAAGTGGATCCCTGTCACTACAATGGAACTAGGGACTCCATGAAGTCGAACGACTTCTTTAATATAAAGCTTAGCCAACAGAGGAGCAGTCCGAATGGACTTGATAGGAATAAACTGTGTTGATTTGGTCAATCGGTCGACAATCACCCAAACACTAGTATGGCCCGACCTCGAACGAGGTAGACCATCAATGAAGTTCATGGAAATTTGATCCCATTTCCATAATGGAATCTCAAGAGGCTGCAAAAGACCACTAGAACATTGGTGTTCTGCTTTAACCAGTTGACAAGTCACGCAGTGACTCACATAACTTGCAACATCATGCTTCATACCCTCCCAAAAGTATAAGCGTTTCATGTCAACATACATCTTACTACTGCTCGGATGAATAGTATACTTAGAACGATGACAGTCCTCAAGAATGTCGTTTCTAAGATTAGGAACATTAGGCATGATCAACTTTCTCTTTTTCCAATTACAACATGAATATCAATATCGAAATCCTTTAGATTATCACTTCGGGATTCCGATTCACAACTCTGAATAAGATAAGAGATATCTGGATCTTGCTTCTGGGCATCGGCAATACGATCCAACAAACAAGGACGAGCTTCCGTGCTAAATAAAAGCACGGGAGAATCGAAAACTGAAGGACGGTCTCTAATATCACAAAGAGATAAAGCTTCCAACATATTCCACTCTGCTAGCATCATGGAAACAACAACTTGCTGCTTGCGGCTAAGCACATCAACAACTCGATTACCCTTACCAGGGGTATACTAAATATCGAAATCGTATGAAGCAAGAAATTCGAGCCAACGTTGTTGCTCATATTAAGTTCCTTCTGAGTGAATAGATATTTCAGAGATTTGTGATCAGTGAAGAGAACAAAACGCTCGCCCAATAAATAGTGTCGCTAAATCTTTAGAGAAAAGACTATGGCGGCTAACCCCAAATCATGGGTAGCATAATGAATCTCGTTAGGCTTTAGTTGTCTAGAAGCATAGGCAACTACTCTATCCTTTTGCATGAGAACAACACAAAGTCCATAACCACTAGCATCGGTATAAACAACAACAGCATGATTCGCTTCGGGAACCACTAAGATAGGAGCATGAGTAAGGAGATCTTTTAACTTCATGAAAGAAGTCTCACACTTATCAGGCCAAATAAAAGGAACATCTTTTCTCGTAAGAGCGGTAAGCGGTAAGGCAATACAAGAAAAGTCCTTAATGAATCGGCGATAATATCCTGCCAATCCTAGGAAAATACGGATCTCGGTAATAATCTCGGGCCTCTTCCAATTCTGAATAGATTCGATCTTGGAAGGATCAACAGAAATACCATCGGAAGAAACAATATGACCGAGAAACATTACCTTATTCTCCCAGAAGTGACACTTGGAGAATTTGGCATAAAGTTGTTGCTGAAAAAGAGTGCTCAAAATAATCTCCAAATGCTAAATATGATCGGATTCAGATTTGGAATAAATAAGAAGATCATCAATGAAAACCAAAACGAAATTATCGAGATATTCCCGGAATATCTGATCATAAGATCAACAAAATATGCTGGAGCATTCGTCAAACCGAATGGCATAACAAGCCATTCGTAAGAACCATAATGTGTGCAGAATGCTGTAAGAAGAATGTTATCGTCCATAACTCATAACTGATGAAAACCGGTAGAAAGATCGAGTTGGGAGAAAAGCTTTGCGCCACTTAGCTGATCGAACATGTCGTCCATCCTAGTTAATGGATATCTATTTTTGATAGTGAGCTCATTAAGCTTAAGATAATCAATGCAAAACCTAAAGAGTATCATCTTGCTTCTCAACAAAGACAACGGCGACGTCCCAAAGAGATGAGCTAGAACGAATAAATCGTTTGGCTTCCAATTCAGATAATTGCTGCTTGAGTTCTTCATTTTCCTTAGCAAACATCCTCATAGGAGGACGACTGACAGGATGAGCACCAGAGATAAGATCAATACGGAACTCAATTGCCCTCTTCGGCGGCAAACATGAAATAGGATCAAAAACATCAAAAAAATCACAAACAACAGGAATATTGGCTGCGACATCCTCTGATTCGAAGGAAGAAATAAGAGCGTTCGAAGTATGGTCCATGCTTCGAAATACAGTAGATAACTGCTCGATAGCATCGGGATGTTTGAGATATAAAGTTCTTTCGGGACATAGGATTTGAACTTCATAACCGACGAGCCAATTCGTCCCCAAAATCATATCAAACCAAGATGATCCATAACATGCAGATTCGCATGAAAGGAAAAGTCACATAGAATAATCTCAACATCAAAACATAACAAACCAAGAGTAGCAGATCCACCAATAGGATTCACAATCCTCGAAGGGTCGCAAAGACTAACAGCATCCAAAGGAATAACATCAACAAGCTCCTTTGACACGAATGAATGTGATGCATCCGTATCGAAAAGAACTCTAATAGAATGGCCATGAAATAATATAAACCCTTCCAAAACAGAAGGAGTAATACCTTTGGCTGAGAAGAATCACCAGAAGCTTTAGCAACATTAAGCTTCCCTGATTTGAAACCCTTAGGAGCAGTAGGACAATTAGAAACCCAATGGCCTTCTTTCTTGCAATAGCGGCAAATGCGAGCTTAGGACAACCACGAAGAAGTTGATCCAGAGAAACAATTATAGCACGCCCTTCGAATAGAAGGTGCACTACTAGGCTGAGAACTAGAGGTAGCTTGCTTCTTCTCATTATTATTGGATGAAGAATTAGGCCTATGAAATGGAAACCTCTTCTTATTGGGGTTCTTAGAAACCTCAACCTCTTCAACACTATCACGTTCCTTTTCGACAGCTTCAAGGCAAATTGCTGAATCAATAAGTTCCTCAAACGAGAGATTAAGCTGAAGCAAAAGAACTTTCTTCAAATACTTCTTCAAACCATCAACAAAACGAAGATTCTTCTTACGTGGAGTGTTAGTGAACTCAACTCCGTATTTGGACAAGGCCTCGAAAGATGCTACATAATCAGAAACAGAGGACTTTCCTTGTTTCAACTCAAGGAAACTACGAGCAAGATTAGCCTTTTCTGATTCAAGGACGAACTTAAGTTCGAAACGTTCCTTAAACTGAATTCACAAAGAGAGGACTCATCAACTTCCGCAATCAAAATCTCATACCAATCAAGCACATGTTCTTGCAACATGCTAGATGCCACTAGAATGCGATGATGATCTGAAAGATCCATCCGAGAAAATATGCTATCACAAGCGCGCAACCAAGTCTGAACCTCCAATACACTTTCTGATCCCTTGAAAGGCTGGCCTCCAAGGTGGGAACAGTCACTACACATGCAGGCGAAGGCAGACTTGTGAGTAGGAGCTGCGGGAGTAGCAACAGAAGGCTGAGTACCCCGAAATAGCTCCATGAACTGATCAGCTGACATACAAACTCCGTCCGAATGAGAACCACTAGATGGGCCTACAGTATAACGCTTCCCTCTATCTCTTCTAGCCACAGGCTGAGAGAACAAGAGAAGATAAGGATTAGTTAAAACAATACAAGATTGATAAGGAATTTAACAAATGGAATACTACGGAAATATGAAATTTATTCCTAGACATATTCCAACTTGTTAGAGAGGACAAAAGTTTAAGAACAACGAAGGAACGGATTAGAAAGGCACGAATAAAACCCTCGAATAGTTGTAACACATGTTCCATTCTGCTTCTGTTCTGTGTTTATTATATTTTGTTCTGAATCTCAGCTCTGATACCAAGCTATGACGCTCCACCTCTATGCTCACAATAACAAAGGTTATTATAAGGAATAACGTCTGCTATTGCAAAGAATAAGGCTTGTTAGAAGCGACCATCTGTAAGTTATTCCTTAGATGAGTATTGATTACATCGATAGGAGTTGTGTAAATTACTCCCATCGATATACATTCAATCCAAATCTAAAACGAAACTATGGCGGCTTAAGGAAAATTCAGAACAACTCTTAATAATAACAACACAGATAAATGGAATCACATCAAAACAGAAATATCAGATATATAACGGAAGATAAGTCTGGATACATGCAACAACAATCGATAGTTCACATGAACCAAATGTACATATACATAACCATCAACATACATAAGACGCGAATAAATCACCCAAAAGTAACACCTCGAAGTCTAGACAAAAGATGATGTGAAATCCCAAAAGCTGAAGCGGCAACAGAATCAGAGATAACTATTATCCTGAAATAACTTGGTCTGACCCGAGTATTATTTAAAAGAAAATAATAAACGGATCAGTCTAATTAAACTTAGAAATGAATGCAACATAAACAACATCAAAGTAAGATAATCATAATCTCAAATGAAACTATTCAACGTAAATAATCAACATTGTTTAAATGAAGAAATCTCATTAAACATCATCAAAACCAACTCCCAAATTCAAAACTGATTTCAAAATAGCAATACACAAAAATCTAGGAATCAAAAATAGATAACTAGAAAAATCAGCATAAAAGTTGACCGATCCTAGCATATGACTAGTCTAAGCAACGCCGCACATGCATCTCATATGGCCGAAGCCTACCAAGTAATGTCATTATAATATTTGGCACCCAACAAATGACCCCAAGGTCCAACAAATGACCCGGAGGTGTAGTACTGGTACTTGACCCGAAGGTCCATCATAGTGGCTCGAAAGCCCAACAAAATCATAAAAATCATCAAACAACAATTCCTCGGCAAATATTTCAATTTACGAGTCCGGAATTAACCGAATTAGTAAAAGCGTTGTTCCATACTCTGCATTTTTGCTAAATCGTTTAGATCTCTTCATTGTTTCCTTGAAAGTGCTAAATTGTGTATTTTATATAAATAAAATTCACGTTCTCAAATGGGCAAGTCTGGAATTAATCGGATCAGTAAAAGTAAGGATTCATAGTCCTTAATTTTGCTGAAGCGTTCATTCTTTTGAAAGCGTAAACTAGGAAATTTTTGGAAATAATTATATTTTAAAACAATTTAAAAATACGTGATAAAAATAGCAACATCTAATCATCTATAGCAATTTCGACAAAGAAATTACGCTTCACAAAACACCGTAAAAACGGATATCAAATCAGCGTTGCGGGAGAGCCGCTTGAAAATTCACTTTAAATTGACGGTTACTGAAGTCAAAACAACTGTTATTTTATTCGTCAAAAATCTCATTAAAACAACATGCTTCAAAAATATAGCACCGGAGTAAAATCCATTATAAAAATAACGGCAACAAACTACGTTTCAAAACCAAACACCGGTTCAACGTAAATTAAACATTGGTCTACACTACTCATATATTTATAAAACATTGCATTGCCCACTTGCACAAAATAAGTTAGAAAATGGACTAAACAACTTATTCTTCATGCACACATGACATAAATAAACAATATAATTTATGCACACACGTATGGATTGAAATGAAAACACCTGGACAACACCACATTATGCGTGCACGTAACCGAACAATGGTTTGGCCATAGTTGTTGGTGCACACTTATTTGCACACGGCCAGGGCAACGCAATTTACATTTTTAAATGCAAGCAATGGAGTTCAAAAAGCATAAGTCCTCTAGTTTTTGCACCATCCTAACTTGCTAAAAACGAAGTAGGAATTTAATGAAATCTAGACCTGGCCTCGTGCACTACGTGCATGTACAATACTAATGGAGCCGAAATTATAAATTGACTTGGATTTAGTGTACTACATAAATGCACAAAATAAATGTAGACCAAATTATAAACTTGACCAAATATTAAGGCTACAGGCAACGCATGAATGAAGGGAAAAAATGCCTGGACACGATTTCAAACAACACGTGATAAAGTACTCATAAGGAATAGGCAAGCCAATTTACTGACCTGGACATGCATCAATATGTGATAGAAAATAGCCTAACACTACAAAAATATGTATATACGCAACTGAAATGGAGTATACAAGATATAAACCACCTTGGGAATGCAACTATTATAATGCCTGGACTTGAATTTGCACACACGTACAAGTGGACACTTTAAAAAAAATGACCTGGATTCGCAAGTAGTAAAAATGTAGCCTGGACATAGTTCATATGCATGCAAGAATTCAATATGTATGCACGCTAAAGTAAATTGTTCTGGGCTCATTTTTTTATCTAAATACACTGTACCCATACAAAATGTAAATGACCCTTTTACACGCACACGTTCAAATGAATAAAAAATGCAAATTTCATAAAAATATTACACGGTGCTAAGTTTTTGTAATGAACCTGGATTTTGGCCCTATTTATTTTAATAAATATTCAAATCAATTTAAATAAAATGTAAACTTATCCATTTGAAACGGATGTGATTTTGAAATAATTGCCATTGTTTATATAAATGGTATTTTTAAAAGGAAATTGATTTGGAAGTTTAATAAATTTTCTCAATAATATTCATTATAAAATTTGTCTTTTATGATTAAATTAAAATATCTTACTTTGTTTATATTTGGTAAGTATTCATATGAATGATAATGTTTGAAATAGAATTAAAATATAAATGTGAAATATAAGTCAAACTTATGCATATAATTTAAATAAAATACAAATGGAGATAAATATAAAATAAGTATAAATGTAAATAAATCATATTGTACATAATTTAAATATTTATAGTTAAATACAAATAAAATAAATATAAAGAATGAGTAAACTCACGAATCTAATTTAAATATTGGCAGTTCAAATATAAATATAAGAATATTAAGTATAACACATGAATATAACTAAATTAAGAACAAAGTATAGAGTAGAAATAAAAAAATAAAAAATAAAATAACACAAATAGAATTAAAATAGATAAACAAGCATACAACATAACCTTAAAATTAGTAAGCAAAGTAAAATGAAATATGACACATATATCCAAAATATTCAAACTGGAAATAATAAGACAAATACATATAAACACATCTTCTTTCATAAGCCACAGACTTACCTGCAAGTATATGCTGACATACAAAATCCTTATACATAGCAAAACATGATAATTATGTAAACATTTTAATAACTATGCAAGCCAATTAAGATATAAAGAAAACATGTATAAATGAATAGTTTCTTGTGCAAGCTATGCTGGCCTGCAACATAAAGAACAAACCAACATCTTTATGCATAGTACAACAATTATATACAAATATCTATGAGCAGCCAAACATAATAAGTATCGAAACCTATTAGTTAAACAAGGCATTAAATTACCAATCTTCTCGAATTTGATCCAATATAAAATGCTGAAATTTAAACTGAAGCAAGTGCAAAGGTTAGTGATCTTAGGAAAAATATCCACTGATTTTTCCATTGCATAGATTTGGGATACGAGATCGACATAGGGTTTTACTGCGTGTTTTGTTCATGCCAGTAAAATATGAGATTCGACTCGTACACATGATCGAGTGATTCATGGCTTGGTTGGAGGATTGATGGGGACGTTGTCGAGGTGTGGACGAGTTTGCACCACCTCCTGTGGATCGTGTTTTGGTGGCGAGGCGTTTGTTTGAAGTGAGGTCGTTCGTTTCTTTCGTTCGAACTGCATAATTTTGAATTTGAATTTTTGATGGTACTACGACTTTGCTTTTCACGTATTCGTGCTAGTTGGGATTTGCGCGAAGCCTCAGAAGCTCGCCGGAGCCACGAGCGACGCTATACACGTGTACAGCATGGTGGCGTATCAGTATTTGAAGGGGGGCACTGTCTCGAGTCATTCTCGAGAATATGAAATGTTTGCTTCAGTTTTCTTTCGAGTTTGGGTGCGAGAATCCTCTGATGTTTATCTTTTAATTAAGTTTAAATGAAAACTTGCTGTAAATTAAAAAGAGGGAAGAAGGTGAGTTCGTGTATCTGGGTTGGTGACTCGGGTGAAGGGGGCGAACAACTCGAAGCAGCGATTGAGTGTAACTGGGAAGACCTCGGGTTCTTTGCTTATTGAAATATAAAATTTGTTAGTGAATAAAGGGTCCAGCAAATCATCATAGTGATCGGATTACAGGTTTAAAATTTTAAGTTAAACTTAATTCAAGCATTAATTATCCTAGTAAGGTTTAACAATAGTTTAACTCGTGATTAATTATTTAAATCAACTAATTACTTTTGTTTAAGCTTAACCATGTTTTAAAATCTTGTTAATATTAAGTAATAAAATTAAATAGATGAACAAATATTGTTTCAGTTAGTAATATAATTGATATCAAATTTCAAGAAGACTTGAATGTTAATTAAGTGAATAATCAATAGTGATTGATTGGGTTCAGAAGTAATTAAGAGTAATTACTTTGTAATTTTAATTAGTAAAAGTAAGTGAAATTGAGTTAATCGCTTAATTAATTAATGAACGATTTAGAGTTAACTAATCAAGTAATTTAATTAAGAATTAAGGAAGTAATTAGCAGTAAATAAATAGGTAATCCATCTCATTTAGATTGTTAATTGATAATTAAGTAATTAAAGTTGGATGACTTGGCTAAGAACATAATTAATTAAATAGTAATTAAGTAATTAAGCAATTAAGACATAAATGTTAATTAAGAAATGATTTATTGATTAAATAATTTGAAGGGAAATAAGTGATTAAACAGGGTTAAGAGATTAATTCTCAAGTAATTAAATTAATCACAATAAGAATCTAAGATGATTGCTTATGGATGTTGTATGTGTAGTATATTTGTTTGTGATGTTTATTGATGATATTTTGTGATGCTCTCTGATATGCTGTAATATATCCATGGCAATTGTGTATGATTTATATGTGGTAAATGTTATATGAATTTAATCATTGAATTAAACTGTTTAAGTTAAGTAGACAACTTGGCCTTTAAAATGGCATTTGGATTTCGATGAGACCGGGATCGGGTATCCATTGATATTCCGAAAACCACATCGATCCAAATTAAACGTTAGGTCGTGAATTCTCAAGTGAAGATCGAGATGGTGCTTTCAGAATGCAAGGGTTATCGTCATTGACTCTGAGGGTGATTCCAAAATGGGTGTGATGAGATAATGCCTTCGGTTTCGTTCGAACCCGGAACGAACTTGTATGGATTGAATGCTTTCAACACATCGTCAGGCGGATGATGAGCATTCTAAGAAATATGTCCTGAAAGGTAATCGCAGCCTCAAGCTTCATCAACCGGGAATGGCTAAAACAGGGGAAGTGCAGCAAGGTTAGGTGGGTCATGCCCAAGCAGGACGACATATACCCCTGTCTAGATGTCCCTTTATTTCGGCTGTGTGGGCGGTTAGATATGCGCACCATCTGCCGGGTTATCTTGTTCGGGACTGCTCAATAAGGAATGGTTACGGCCTTGTGTTGCAGGGGAGTTAGAATGGCTCCTCGGTACAGTGATCTAGACCACGTACTGTGATGGGCGGTACCCCAGTAGCCCTGCCATTGTATGGGATCCAATTTCCAATAAGCGCCGTACGTTTTAATTGTGCCCAACTACGTTGGAATGTGAGATGTAAGCATTTAAGCTATTTCAGTATTTTACTTGAAACCCTAGACACTATTATAATATCACTGGATTTCCTATAAAATGTTTTGGTTAGCGTAAGGTAAAAACTTACCCGTATTTATTGGTGGGGAGTCTTACGTGATACCTTTGTTTTAAAAGGTTTTCAAAATTAAACAATTTAAACCGTTTACTCATACCAGACCCATGTCTGACCCGGAGTTTATATTTTGTTTTTCATAAACTCTTGGGTACTCAAATTTTTACGAGTAGCCAAGTGATAGGTTTGGATTTTTGATTCTGGAGGAGCTTGGAGCAGGAGTTTCCAGACGTATGTAGATATCTATCTAGTTCCGCTGTGTTAGTTGATGTATAATGTATCTCTGATGTATATAGTGACAGATGTATGTATGATTGTCATGTGTATTGATATTGCATAATTCTGATATATGTAAAAACATGTAATAGTTATGTGATATATTATATTTTGTTCCATTCCGCTGTGAGATTCTGATGTTTTGTTTCTTTCTTTTCTATTCTTTCCTATTTCTATCCCTCTCTTTCTTAATGATGATGCGTCTTTCTGCTAGTAGAAGGGTGGGTCGTCACACTTGGTATCAGAGCCAGGTTGAATGAATATCTAGGCTCTTGAGTGATTTCTTTCTTGAGAGAGCGTATTTGTAATTTTGATATATATATATATATATATATATATATATATATATATATATATTCTACCTATTTATTGGGTTACCTGTTCGGGTATTCCCATATAAGTTATAAAGGTAGATAGGGTAGTGGTGTGTGAAACACGACTACCGATGGTTGGAGTTTTGAATATTTGTAGTTGGAGTGTATCTGTCGAGACTGCAGACCTATTACCGTCTCGAGTGAGCTTTGGGTGATGTGAGGATTTCATTGTTGGAATGTCATTTTGGATGAGCTTGAGTTTGGATCTATCGGATGGACAGGAGCAAATCATGATATCTTGATATCTCAGGGTGTAGTAGCTGTGTAATGAGACACAGTGAGTTTGGATGTCGCCGAAGATGTTTCTTTGGAACAAGTTAAGGAAGTATATCCGTTTCGGAATTGTGACTAAGTTCAGTAGGGTATTTTTGTTTGATTGAGGCCCGAGTTTCTCGAAGAGCTTTGAATAGAAGTCTTTGGACATTGAGGTTAGCCCTATAGCGGGAAGTGTTATGTGTGATGTCGAGAAGGTTTGTTGATTAGCAGTTTTCTTGAGGTGATTTCGGAAGTAGCAGAGTGGATTCATTACCAAATAGTATATGGTTGTTCTGGACTGTGAAGGGAGAACAAACTTATTTGGATTGAATTACCAGAGTGTTGTGCGACAATTCTGGAATTCATTTGTGTAATTTTTTTCATGGAGTTGAGATTTTTTTTTTTAAGTTATTGATGTGAACCAAGTTTTTTCTGATGTAATCGAGAAGTTAATTGTTTGTCTTCCCATCGAGAGATAGAGTTTCGTGATGGTTTGATTCCAGGGTAGTGCTAGTGATTCATCCTAGTTGGAGGATGGTTCCGAGAAAGGAAGTAGAGTTAGTTGAGCAGATTCAGGATCTTCTGGGAAGGAGTTGATCAAGTCTAGTTTTTTTCTTGTTAGGGTTCTGTGACGGTGTTGTCGCTAAATCGGATGGATCGATAAGAGTATGAATAAGTTTGTTTTGGTATATATTCTAAGTTTGAAGAAGAGCTCAAGCTGTATTCGAGAATGGTGTTGGAGACACTGGGGAGGCATGTTTTGAAGGCGAGTTCTTTAAGTGCCATTTTTGGAAATCGGAAGTTATTTTTGGGGCACGTTATTTTGGGTGAAGATATCTCTTTAGACCCAACGAAGGGAGAATCTATTCTAGAATGGAAGCAACAGAGGCAACCGATGGAAATTCATAATTTTCTGGTTTAACTGGCTACTACAAGAAAATTTATCAGAGACTATTCCAAGATTTCTTCACATCTGACTAAGTTGACAAGGAAAAGAACTAAGTTCAAATGGACACCCAGTGTGAAGAAGCTTTCTAAGAATCGAAGACGAGGCTAACCAGTGCTCTAGTGATTGTTATTCCGGAAGGGAAGGGCGGCTTTGGAATTTATACGAAAGCTTGTATAATTGATTTGGGAAGCAGTGTTGATGCAAGATAGAAGAGTAACTGCGTATGCGTGTAAGCAATTAAAGCAACATGAAGGGAACTATGCTACGCATAACCTTGAGTCGTTAGCCATTGTGTTTGTTTTGAAATTTTGGAGGCGATATTTGTTGGGAGAGAAGTTGGGTTATTAACGGATCACAAACCATTGAAATATCTTTTTTCTCTAAGGGAATGTTAATCTGAGGCAACCGTGATGAGTCGAATTTCTGGCCTCATATGATATGGATATTCTGTATACCCAGAATAAGCGAATGTTGTGGTTGATGCTCTTAGTAGGAATGCAGTTTTGTTCTTTTAGAAGTTGTTCCTTCTCTCCAGGGCAGAATCATAAGTAAGCTAAGGGAGGATAGATC
This sequence comes from Allium cepa, assembly GCA_030765085.1. NCBI lineage: Eukaryota > Viridiplantae > Streptophyta > Magnoliopsida > Asparagales > Amaryllidaceae > Allium > Allium cepa. The sequence goes on along the minus strand of CM060943.1, from coordinate 861,872,014 downwards.
TTTCGAGGAATTGATTCTTAAACTAAGGATGGAAGGTGTTCAGATTTTAAGGTAGATGATCAAGGTGTTTAAAGGATTAGTAGCCGTTGGTGTGTGCCTAATATAGTTGGATTGAGGCAATAAGTTTTAGATGAATGACATCACTCCAGACTGAATATTCACCCGGAATATTTAAAGATGTATAAAGATATGAGAAGAATTTTCTGGAGACCAAGCATGAAGAGGGTCGTAGTTGCTTCTGTTTATAGTTGTACATTCTATCAGCAAGTTAAGGTGATTATGAGAAGTTGTCCAAGATTATTGCAATCTTTAGAAATCTCAGATGGAAGTGGGAGATGATTTCGATGGATTTCATCGACGGGTTGCCAAGAACCAAGGAGGGAAACGATGGAATATGGATTATTGTGGATCGAGTAACTAAGAGTGCTCATTCTATACTAGTAAGGTAACTCGGACTACAGTTTCAGGCCAAAATTTTCTTGAGGAAAATAGTAAAATTGTTTGGTGTTCCTGTTAGCATAATAAGTGATCGTGACCCTATATTTCACCAGCAAAATTCTGGAAGGTTCTACAATTGACTTTGGGATCGAGTTTGAAATTTAGTATAGCCTATTATCCTTGGACGAACAGAAAGACTGAACCGTATTTTAGAGGATATGCGACAAGTTTGAGTTTTGGATTTTGGTAGATTGTGGAAGACTATCTTGTGTTTGGACCAGTTTTGTTTTGTGAAGTTTCTGATAAGATTAGGCTTATCAAAGGATAAGATAAGAGCTTCTCAAGACCGTCAGAAGAAGAAGTACGTAGATAAGAAGGAGACAATTGGAATTTGAGATTGGTAATTTGTTTTTGGCCAAAGTTTCCCGATTAAAAAGGAACTGTTAGATTCGGAAGGCGGGAAAATTTGACCCGAGATATATTGGACTATTTCGGATATTGACAGGGATTGGAGCTGTTGCTTGCAGAGTTGAATTGCCAGAATGGATGTGACTGTGGAAAGGAATTCAGTTCGGATGTCTAGAATTGTTTGTTAAGGTGAGAGGCAACTTAGGAGTATAGTTGTGTAGCTTGTCATAGTGTAGCGGAGCGAGGATTCCAGGGATTTCACCCAGGAAACTATGGATAGTTTAAGAAAGCTTATCTGGATTTGTGTCCGGATAGCTAGCGATGTTTGTTAGGATAGATTGTTGGTTGTTTGTTAATATATGAATGTTATGTTTGAATGGTTGATATGACAACTTTTAAATTATCTTTGTTTTAAATTTCGGGGACGAAATTCTTTTAAGGGGGAAGGAATGTAACGACCCTGGATTTAGGCCCTGTTTATTTTAATAAATATTCAAATCAGTTTAAATAAAATGTAAACTTATCCATTTGAAACGGATGTGATTTTGAAATAATTGCCATTGTTTATATAAATGGTATTTTTAAAAGGAAATTGATTTGGAAGTTTAATAAATTTTCTCAATAATATTCATAATAAAATTTGTCTTTTATGATTAAATTAAAATATCTTACTTTGTTTATATTTGGTAAGTATTCATATGAATGATACTGTTTGAAATAGAATTAAAATATAAATGTGAAATATAAGTCAAACTTATGCATATAATTCAAATAAAATACAAATGGGGATAAATATAAAATAAGTATAAATGTAAATAAATCATATTGTACATAATTTAAATATTTATAGTTAAATACAAATAAAATAAATATAAAGAATGAGTAAACTCATGAATCTAATTTAAATTTTGACAGTTCAAATATAAATATAAGAATATTGAGTATAACACATGAATATAACTAAATTAAGAACAAAGTATAGAGTAGAAATAAAAAAAATATAATAAAATAACACAAATAGAATTAAAATAGATAAACAAGCATACAACATAACTTTAAAATTTTTAAGCAAAGTAAAATGAAATATGACACATATATGCAAAATATTCAAACTGGAAATAATAAGACAAATACATATAAACACATCTTCTTTCATAAGCCACAGATCTACCTGCAAGTATATGCTGACATACAAAATCCTTATACATAGCAAAACATGATAATTATGTAAATATTTTAATAACTATGCAAGCAAATTAAGATATAAAGCAAATATGTATAAATGAATAGCTTCTTGTGCAAGCTATGCTGGCCTGCAACATAAAGAACAATCCAACATCTTTATGCATAGCACAACAATTATATACAAATATCTATGAGCAGCCAAACATAATAAGTATGTAAACCTATTAGGTAAACAAGGCATTAAATTACAAGTCTTCTCAGCCAACCTTTGTTAATTCAAGATATTTATAAACCTGATCAATCAAGAAGCTTCTGATCAGTTAAAGCCACCCCATTCTATTCTATATTTATGTATCTATCATGCTACTTCAAGTTCGTAAAACAAAGATGAAGAAAAAAGTGAAACCAGAAGAAACTAAACAAGAAAATGAAACATATTCAAATCTAAAAGAAAAGGGCAGATTCATGAACAAGCAACAGACAGTTTTTAAACTGCAGTTCAAGGCATCAAAGGGTTTTCTATTCAACAATTATTTGAAGTTGAGTAAACTTAATTTTTTTCAAGCTTAAGTTAATTGGATCAGTAAGATAATTTCATGGGATTTATATATGTATTGTATGTGATTTGTTTTGATATGAATCTGAGATTTTATAGAAGTTGTACTTGGAATATTGAAGATGCAGTTCCTCTGCTTTGTGTTACAGGGTTAAAAACAATTAAAATTTGAATTGTTTTCATTTGATTATGGTAAGTTTTAAATTTGTTTTTCAACAAAACTTGTTATTTGAACTTCAATCAGAATTTTTTTTAAAAGAAAACCTGTTTCAACATATTGGTTACTAATACATCTGGAAAAGAAAAAAACTGTTTGCAGTCAATCAAGGAAATACTGGTAAATTCGATCATACGAAAAGCTAATCCAAATATATATCTTGAATTATTACTAAAAGATATGATTTTTAAAATTTGAATAGGGATTTTTAGCTCAGTATTTCGAGAGCAACTCGGTATTGAACAAAAATTGAAATTCTATCAAATTCTCGAATTTGATCCAATATAAAATGCTGAAATTTAAACTGAAGCAAGTGCAAAGGTTAGTGATCTAAGGAAAAATATCCACTGATTTTTCCATTGCATAGAATTGGGATACGAGATCGACATAGGATTTTACTGCGTGTTTTGTTCATGCCAGTAAAATATAAGATTCGACTCGTACACGTGATCGAGTGATTCATGGCTTGGTTGGAGGATTGATGGGGACGTTGTCGAGGTGCGGACGAATTCGCATCACCTCCGGTGGACCGTGTTTTGGTGGCGAGGCGTTTGTTTGTAGTGAGGTCGTTCGTTTCTTTCGTTCGAACTGCATAATTTTGAATTTAAATTTTTGGTGGTACTGCGACATTAGTTTTCAAGTATTCGTGCTAGTTAGGATTTGCGCGAAGCCTCAGAAGCTCGCTGGAGCCACGAGCGATGCTATACACGTGTACAGCACGGTGGCGTATCAGTGTTTGAAGGGGGAGGGCGCTGTCTCGAGTCATTCTCGAGAATATGGAATGTTTGCTTCGGTTTTCTTTCGAGTTTGGGTGCGAGAATCCTCTGATGTTTATCTTTTAATTAAGTTTAAATGAAAACTTACTGTAAATTAAAAAGAGGGAAGAAGGTGAGTTCGCGTATCTGGGTTGGTGACTCGGGTGAAGGGGGCGAACAACTCGAAGCAGCGATTGAGTGTAATTGGGAAGACCTCGGGTTCTTTGCTTATTGAAATATAAAAGTTGTTAGTGAATAAAGGGTCCAGCAAATCATCATAGTGATCGGATTACAGGTTTAAAACTTTAAGTTAAACTTAATTCAAGCATTAATTATCCTAGTAAGGTTTAACAATAGTTTAACTCGTGATTAATTATTTAAATCAACTAATTACTTTTGTTTAAGCTTAACCATGTTTTAAAATCTTGTTAATATTAAGTAATAAAATTAAATAGATGAACAAATATTGTTTCAGTTAGTAATATAATTGATATCAAATTTCAAGAAGACTTGAATGTTAATTAAGTGAATAATCAATAGTGATTGATTGGGTTCAGAAGTAATTAAGAGTAATTACTTTGTAATTTTAATTAGTAAAAGTAAGTGAAATTGAGTTAAACGCTTAATTAATTAATGAACGATTTAGAGTTAACTAATCAAGTAATTTAATTAAGAATTAAGGAAGTAATTAGCAGTAAATAAATAGGTAATCCATCTCATTTAGATTGTTAATTGATAATTAAGTAATTAAAGTTGGATGACTTGGCTAAGAACATAATTAATTAAATAGTAATTAAGTAATTAAGCAATTAAGATATAAATGTTAATTAAGAAATGATTTATTGATTAAATAATTTGAAGGGAAATAAGTGATTAAACAGGGTTAAGAGATTAATTCTCAAGTAATTAAATTAATCACAATAAGAATCTAAGATGATTGCTTATGGATGTTGTATGTGTAGTATATTTGTTTGTGATGTTTATTGATGATATTCTGTGATGCTCTCTGATATGCTGTAATATATCCATGGCAATTGTGTATGATTTATCTGTGGTAAATGTTATATGAATTTAATCATTGAATTAAATTGTTTAAGTTAATTAGACAACTTGGCCTTTAAAATGGCGTTTGGATTTCGGTGAGACCGGGGTCGGGTATCCAATTGATATTCCGAAAACCACATCGATCCAAATTAAACGTTAGGTCGTGAATTCTCAAGTGAAGATCGAGATGGTGCTTTCAGAATGCAAGGGTTATCGTCATTGACTCTGAGGGTGATTCCAAAATGGGTGTGACGAGATAATGCCTTCGGTTAAGTTCGAACCCGGAACGAACTTGTATGGATTGAATGCTTTCAACACATCGTCAAGCGGACGATGAGCATTCTAAGAAATATGTCCTGAAAGGTAATCACAGCCTCAAGCCTCATCAACCGGGAATGGCTATAACAGGGAAGGTGCAGCAAGGTTAGGTTGGTCATGCCCAAGCAGGACAAGATATACCCCTGTCTAGATGTCCCTTTATTTCGGCTGTGTGGGCGGTTGGATATGCGCACCAACTGCGGGGTTATCTTGTTCGGGACTGTTCAGTAAGGAATGGTTCCGGCCTTGTTTTGCAGGGGAGTTAGGGTAGCTCCTCAGTACAGTGATCTAGACCACGTACTGTGACGGACGGTACCCCCGTAACCCTGTTATTGTATGGGATCCAATTTCCAATAAGCGTTGTGCGTTTTAATTGTGCCCAACTACGTTGGAATGTGAGATGTAAGCATTTCAGCTATTTCTGTATTTTACTTGGAAACCCTAGGCACTATTATAATATCACTGGATTTCCTATAAAATGTTTTGGTTAGCGTAAGGTAAAAACTTACCCGTATTTATTGGTGGGGAGTCTTACATGATACCTTTGTTTTAAAAGGTTTTCAAAATTAAACAATTTAAACCGTTTTACTCATACCAGACCCATGTCTGACCAGGAGTTTATATTTTGTTTTTCATAAACTCTTGGGTACTCAAATTTTTACGAGTAGCCAAGTGATAGGTTTGGATTTTTGATTCTGGAGGAGCTTGGAGCAGGAGTTTCCAGACGTATGTAGATATCTATCTAGTTCCGTTGTGTTAGTTGATGTATAATGTATCTCTGATGTATATAGTGACAGATGTATGTATGATTGTCATGTGTATTAATATTGCATAATTCTGATATATGTAAAAACATGTAATAGTTATGTGATATATTATATTTTGTTCCGTTCCGCTGTGAGATTCTGATGTTTTGTTTCTTTCTTTTCTATTCTTTCCTATTTCTATCCCTTCCTTTCTGAATGATGATGCGTCTTTCTGGTAGTAGAAGGGCGGGTCGTAACAGTTTTGGGTAGAGCTATATCAGTGTGCATGGTGTTACACTGGTTGAAATCTGTATTTTCCACTCCTCTAAATTATAAAACCGTTTGCAGTAAATAGTAATATCGTGAAAAAGGAAGTTTATGTTCCCATTATCCGTAAACAAAGCCTATCACGAACAAAATGACAATTTGTACGCAATGTGGAGATAGTTAATTGGCCTGGAACTCCTTTTATTTTTGAAATGCAACTTGTACATAAAAATAGCCTACACCATTCACGCATGCACGAAAAAAAATGAAATAAAAAAAGTGCCTGGAACCTCTTTTTTTCCGTGTTCGTGCATTATTTGTAATGCTGCAGTTTCGTTTGCATTGAATGATCTGCAACTTGACATTTATTGCATGCATTATTTACAACTCGAACACGTGTTGAAGCTTACACGAAAAGTGCCTAAACACAACTACAAGTACGCACAAACAAAGTATGTAGCCTGGACAGAATATTTCACCATACAAACATGCACGCAAGTAAAAACTGGCAACAAAGTTTTCACGCAAAATAAAGTCAGGAATAAATTAGAAATGTGAGTTTTGAACTCACCAAAAATTGTTCCAGAACTAGCTAGCTACTAGGATCCAATTGGAAGCAAGGAATTAACTGCCATTAATATTCTTCTACCAAGCTATAGGAATTAAAATGAGCAGAAGAAAGTGATGAAGGCTACTGGAATTTTAAAACAAAAGAATGAACTGCTATTTGGAAAATGAGAAAAAGAAGGTTGCAGCATACTTTTCTTTTCTCAAAATTATTGTACAAGTCAATGCACAGGAGTGATGGCATGCAATTTGAGTACAATTGCATTAAAGCAAACGTGCATATGGAAAGAAAGGACACGGCTGCAATTAAATGATGATGGTGACAAAGCAATGTGTTCAAATTTGTTTTATAAGTAAGTGGTGACAGCAATGTTCAACCTTTGTTTTATAAAATTAGTGGTGCAATCAAAAGTGTTCCAACATCTGCTTTAGAATGGCCTATTTCCCTTATGCACGTGAAGGCCAAAATACACTTTATTTTCAACATGCTACTACCAATATGATTTCACTGACTCAGCAATTGAATTGCATTTTTTTCGATGGTAATCAAAAATCACGGTTGTTACATACCAAGTCACCTTTAAAATAATTTCTACGATAATAGATTCGGAAAAAATTACCTTAGAATTTAAAATTTTAGAAATAATAAATTTTCTAAAAACTGCTTTTCAAAAAAACATTAAAACTTTTAACTTATATTCAAAAATTCGCTTTGAAACGTACTTGGCTATCCAGGGAAAAATACTTCTCTTCACATACTTTAAAAATAAATCACTATTTATTTTTAAACAAATTTTCTCATTCCTTTAACAAATTCCCATAGTGAATTTATCCTTCCAAATATCCACCGATATATTACTTCACTTTTATAAACCCAGTTTATAAATTTTAAGTCTCACTTCTACTTTAAATTTCCAATTTCAAACACTTAAATCAATTTCCAAATTGATTTCCAATTTACTCCATTTTGAAACAATTTTCTTTGCTTACTCAATTCACTTCAAAATTCATTAATTTCAGACTTTATTCCTTAATTATGATTTAAAATCTTTTAACTGAAAGCACCATTTTCAGATTTTTCCCAAATTCATTCTTTAGTTTTTTTTTCTTCAATAATTTAAATCTTAAATTTGAAATGAATGCTTTATTCTTTAAAATAATAACACTTTAGTTTAAAATTCATTATCTTTCCGTTTATTCAAAATTCCATTTTCATACACAGGATTTATTTATTAGAATTTTAAAACCACTATTATTCTTATCCAATTCATTTTTAAATTTATTTAAATTCTCTATAATTATTTGACTTACAAATTCTCTTCTTTTATTTTCTTTTCAAAAAAACCAATCCTATATATTTTGATAAATAAGTGTACTGAAATATATTCAAGTAAACCATAACATTCAATATTCCAATTATCTATAATATTCATCACAGAATATCAAATATTCATAGCACTGAATATTAAACGATCTAAATAAATTTGAGGAATCCAGTTGGATCCCTCCAACCTGTTTCCCTGCATTCACAGATGTTAGCACAATATAAAATACCAATTCCACTTCAAGGTGGAATATCATGGTATATGCGATTAATATAATATCATCCGCTATTATGTGGCGCATAGGGTCTCATCCGCTATATAATGCGAGAAATCAATCACTCCAATATATACTATATATACTACTATATTTAACATAGCACATCAAATCAATTCAATCATTCAACCAATTATTTAAATTTAACCATTTAAAATTAAATAACAACCAGATGAGTGAGGTTAACTCACCTTTGATTTTGATGTTTGCAATCCATTTCCAACTCGACTATTTCTTCTTAATTTGGACCTTGTATAAACATTTATTGACGCAGCGGATAATAACAAAACGATATGGATCGATGAAAGTAGCAAACAGTGGATTGAAGATACTGAAATGCCTAAATTCGTTGATCACAAAGATACTGAATTCTAGCTATCTTCGACACATTGATCGCGCACGATACCGTGAAAAAAGATCTACGATTCTTCAAACGTTGATCAAGCGCACTTGATACCGTGAATTGGCTTCAACGATCGTTGATTCGAGCGCACTCGAATAACCGAAAGTGGAGATAGGAGATCACGCTCAACTACCAATTTAGATGAAAGCACATAGCAATCAAACAAAGTTTTTATTCAACAATCAACTCAGTTACAAATGACCAACACAATGCCTATTTATAGCATTTTTACAACCGGCTCCTTAAGTCGTATACGACTTACGACTCACCCTTAGGTCGGCAACGACCTATAAATAAACGCGACTCAAACACATAAGTCGTACATATATACAACACTCAATAAATGACTTAACAATATATACAATACACGACATAGGAAACAGACGACTTAAGAACATAACAACTTAATGAATACAACGACATATGACTTAAGCAAGCTGCGACTTAACGATTTAAAAATGACGCGGCTTAACAGAGTAGCTTCTGCACCGCTTCACGCGACCTAACTAGGTCGTAACTCGTTGCAGCGACTTAAGATACATCTTCAGGCCAATCTTCATGCGACTTAGCTGAGGTCGTAACTTGTTTGCGGCTTAAGGAAACAGTGATATCTGGACGACCTAAGTTAGGTCGATCGCAGTCAACGACCCTGGGGCTTAGGTCGTACGCGACCTATCATCCAGCGACTCAACCCCCTTACAACACAGCACACCATCGGCCGACTTATCTACATACCGACCTACGACTTATCACAACACAAGTTACCACGACTTAAAGCAATTACAACCATACGAACTAATCAAGTCCCAGCGACACAACGGCTTAAGAACGACACGACTTAACAATTTACAACACAACGACTCAAGACACAACGACTTAAAATAACACGACTTAACTCTTCAGCGACTTAACTAGGTCGTGAGCGACCTAAAGTTTTGTTAACTCGTGAAGTACTTATCTCGTAGGTTGATAAGTCGTGCTCTTTTAGGTCGTGACCCGCAAACTCGTTAGGTCGTGAGCTCAATGCAACTTCCCTTTCTTGTTTCATGTTAAGTCGTGAATGACTTAGCGCCTCTTCCTTAGGTCGTGAATGACTTATCCCTTGGAGAATCATGGGTTGCATATTTTCATCTCTGGCCTGAGCTGCATCATTTATGGATTTGTTAATATTTGTAATAACCGGACCAATTATCTCATTTTATAAATTACTTAACAATGATTTATTTAATTGCTTTCCTTTTTCAATCCTCCTGTAAATTGGTTATATAGATTTCAAATTCTATATCCATATATATACCCATAAAAAAATTATGCTGCCCCAATTTTTTTTAAAGAAAAATCTATATCTAAACCTTATATATATATATATATATATATATATATATATATATATATATATATTATTTTCCCTGTATAAACATATGTGTAAAATTAGATTTAAGTTTTGAAAATAATTTGCTAATATATATGTACACCTTACTATTAACATCAAACATGAGTTATAAGTAAAATTTTCTTTTCTTCTACTTTTTTTTTAAAAATAAATTCATAAATAAGTGGTATTAAACTTAAATCAAACATATACCTTGCTCCGTGATACGAGCCTCCCTCACGTTTGCCACCACGACCCGCGAGCATCACTATGTCGCGACTGTCTCCTTCCTTCGTGAGAAACCCTTTCCCCCAATTTGCTCGCCTGCCTCACCAGAGCACCCTACATCACCATCACAACCCAACCCACCACATAAAAATGCATTCGCCTAAACCCACGGCCCAACTTCCCATCACGAAACCCTTCCCCGACCACGCATCGATCCCAAACACGATGACCCAAGCCTCGTGATATGATTCGATTCTGGTTCGAACGTGATGAAAGGCAATTTGATTTTCGCGTATCCAGTCGCAATTTTTTTTCTTTTTTTCTGAATAAAAGAAAAGCTCGGATTTTCTTTTTATAAACGAGAAGGGATAGGGTAGCGTATTATGAACGATTCAAACTGACTTTGGAAAGATAATACTGCGTGATTTGAAAATGGTAGCGTATTGAATATAATTTGTATGGTGATTTGAGATGTTGGGAAAAGTTTTGAAAAGTTTCTAAGGTGAACCATTGAGCAGTCAAAAAAATATGTGGATATTTTATTTTAAATTTAAATTTAAATCGACTTGAATTCGTAGCTAGAAATCTCGACCTCCTATCGAGGCGTGTCGCTAGGCATTTATAATATTATACCACTATTCCAATTGCAATGGAAAAGGTTTCGAGTCCTATTTCGATCTTATGGACAAGGTAGCTTTTTGGACCCAATTATGATACTAAATTTCGATTTAATTATCATCGAGTTTACTTATCATACGGCCAAATGATCACTCCAATCACTATGAAAATTGAAATTCGATAATAATATAATATTACGGATCTAATGGAACTGGTTTCATCGTATTTCGAGACTGCGCCTCGGAAGGCTATTTTTAAATTCAATTTAAATGATAAAATTTCAAAACTTAACAAAACACTTCCAAATTCAATTTTAACACTTCTACTATCTTCGGTATTATCAATATAAATTTTACAAGCCTTCGAATTATTTTTAACAGGCTTAAAACTGAAGATTCAATAATTTATCCGATTTCAAATTATTTAATTTAATAATTTAATTGTCAAATAAACAGTGATATTGGAAATTCATATTAAAACTAACTATCGAATATATAAAATCAATTAAATATTCTAATTTCAAATATTCAAAATTTTCGAGTCGACACATTCCTCCCCCCTTAAAAGAATTCGTCCCCGAAATTGCTAGTTAAGAAGAATGGTCCAATACCCATTTACTTTTTCCCAAAACCAAACAATTCTCAAAACAGTCTTTTTATTAAAGACACACTAACCATTTTCCTTGCTTTCCAAACTTATCCATAAGTCCCAATAATATTATTTACTTAACAATTCAAATTTGAATTTAAAACCAAATTTTGAATTATCAAAAAATTTCAAATTCTTTTTCTAACTCTCTAAATTTTCAAAAATTTTTGTCAGGATCTCCTTTGCGTGGCTAGCACGATACAACTACAAAATGCCTCTACGGGCTCTCAAATTCCAAAAGAAAACAAAAGGCAAGTTGCTAGATCAAAAACCCAATCAAATTTCATACAGAAATTTAAACATATACCTTTTTGTCGACCAATTCAAATTTATCTTCTGAAATCAAAACCAATTTTCCTTTCCCTTTATAATACCTGCATATCCTACTTAGCAATAATATCCAATCATAGCTTTTAAAATCATTTTATACATTTTCTTAATGAAGTTTTCATATCTACTTTTATTCAAATTAGTTTTCTCATTTCCTTATGAATTCAATTTTCAACTCTGAATATAAAATTTTATCTTCCATTTATAACTGATTCATATCATTATTTTAAATTAATTTCAATTTCCATTTTCAAAATTCCTTATTTTAATTCCCATTTTGAAATTGTTTTGTCGCTAACAAAAAATTTCTAACTCCCAAAATTTTTGAAATTTTTTGGCAGAGCCTCCTTTGTACGGAGGAGCTTTTACAATTTGACAAGGGATATAAATATATATACATCGACCCACATGGTCGGAAAAACAAAAACAGTTCATATTTCCTATTTTATTGCGTAGGTGTACCTTTGTTTACCATTTTTAAACAAGCGGCTTATTATTTAGGATTTTGCATGATCAAATCCAGCCCAACGGCTTCTCTGAACATATACTTACTCAATTCAAATAAGCAAGTGCCAAAATCATGTAACTCAACAACATTTTACATATTTAACTAGTAAACATACGAGTTTCTATAAGCAATGCAGGTTAAACAATATTTATAAGTAATTTATAGGGTTTCAATATTAATTTTAATTGTTTACAACAAATTCATATACAACTTCATTCAATTTAAATGGTTTACAACTCAATTGCTTACATTTAATTCATTTTTAACCCAAACAACTCTCATTTATTTCAATTGATTCCAAAAATCAATTTTATTTACTTCTACGAATTCGTAGAATTTTATTTAATCTCGTTTTCGTCCAACAACAATTTATTTCTACGCAATTCGACTGTGTTCATGTGCATAAATTATTACTTATGCTTATAACCATTTTAAATTGATTCCAACTCAATTTATATTTAATTCCTTCCATTTTAATTCATTCACAACCATTTTATTTAGCTCGACACATTCCATACTTGTATACTACTAACCATTTCCAAATTAATTCAACCCAAGCTTTTATTTAATGGTCTACCCTTCCTACTCGAAGTCGAGCTTCTTATTAATTTTAACTTAAATTGATTTACTTCAATTTATTCTAATTTCAAACTTAAGTTCACTTCTATTTGATTCTCATCTAATCAAATTCCATTTAATTTAGTTAGCCCGTCCATTTTATTTTAATTCACCTTCTCAATTTATAAAAATAATATCCAAGCACATATTTAACTTATTTATACTCGAATTGGATTTTATTTATAACTCAAATTATTTCTATTATAATCTAATTCCATTTTATTTTTACAACATCTCCACTTATTTTAATTCATTATCAATCCAAATTGAATTCTATTTATAATTCGAGTTTATTTCCAAACTTCCTTACTATTTTATTTAGCTGAGTTAGATTTTATTAACATACTCTATCAAATAATTTATCTAGCTAATTAGATTACTTCCAACCTTTAAATTAATATTCGATTTATTACAAAAATCACTTCATTAAATTTTCTTGAGTTCAATTTTTTTAATTCCAGTTTGGATTTTCTACCATTTTCCAAAATACCAACACTTTCATTTCGGCTTATTTATTCCCTTTTTTCTTTAAATTTTTATAACTTACTCATTCATTAATATTCGTACTTCTCTATCCATTTACAGTCAATCACATTTACATTTTACTTTTAACTAGGGATTATATTTTTATTTCAACGCTTTTCAATTCTTTTATAAGCTTCCGAAGTATATTTATTCCAATTCGATACTTAATTAGTTTACACTTATTCACTCCAGTAAGAATTTTATTCATTCTATACTATCAGTAACTTCCTAAATTCATTTTAATTCAATTCCATTCTGACTTTATTCGAATACAACTAAATTTTATTTTCAGTTTAATTCAAATCCAACTCAATATTAAACTTAGCTTAAGTTCATTAAATTCGACGTACTCTTCTAACTTATTTCATTTACATACATTTTAAATTAGTTACATTTACTAATTTATTTTAAATCTCAAATAAAAGTTTATTTCCAAATCCTTACTTAACACAATATAAATTAATTATGCTTCCAATATTCATTTGTTTACCTACTCAAATTAATTAGTTTACTTACTAATTTTATTTAAGCATTTCCACTTCTTTTATAGCTATCGGAGTTTATTTATTCCAATTCAATGCTTACTTTGTTTACAATTATTTATTTAAGAATTTCATTCATTAAATATTATCTGTAACTCACTGAATTTTATTTCAATTCAATTTTATTTTCACTTGATTTAAATCCAACCCAATATCGTTAAACTTAGTTTAAGTTGACTTCAATTCGACTTTCCTCCATCTATTTAGCTTAAGTTAATTCTAATTCAATTAAATTTTATTCCTTTCAAATCGTCGTCAGCTAAATTTTTCCCACAATCAAATTTCTCCAAATTAAATTTATTTAACTTTTTCGTTTTAAATTTTAATTCCAACATTCAAAGCTCATATTTTCCTTCCTTATTTAAAAATCATCTCAAAATCACATTTTTCACATTTTTAAACCAATCCTGGTTTTTATCCCCAACAAATTTCCTATGAAATTTCAAAATTCTTCTGAACAAATCAATTTGGCAGCAATCCGTCACTTAGAAACCCGAAAATGAACATCGACGATGCTGTAGTCATCACCTAAATTATTTTCCAACGACTGAAATGAGTTCAATGCTATATCCCTTCCCAAAATTTATTTGAAACAGTTTCCTTTTAGAAATACTTCTAAAACAATAATGCTATTATTTGTCTTCAAAACACTTTGAAAAACACTTCCAAAATCTCCGGGGTTTTAAATTTCCATATTTGATTTAAATCAAATTTTAACTATAATCCATTTGTATAATTCATGCTTATACCAATTTCCATTTGATTATCCGAATCATTCTAGATTTTTGTTTATAATCTTATTCATTTAAAATATTATCATCCAAACATCCAAGTTATATATCAATTTAAGAAAATATTTCTTGTATATCAAAATATATTCTTGGGTAAAATTATTTCATTCACCCACATTTAAAACAATACCGTGTCAATTGTTCTATTCAAGTGTTTAGAAACCCCTTCGATACAGTTGTCCAGACTGTGCCGACAAAGGTACATATGCCACTCAATAAATCAAACAACACAATATAAAACCATTTTTATATCCACTAACAAATACACGCTTATAACTATTGGTACGCTCAAACTCATTCTAGAGTACTGCGGACTCTATTTTCAATGAGTAATCCCCACCATAGCCAAGTTTATCACCAACCTAAGCCCTGATACCAACTGTAATGACCCGTAAATCCGTACCCCTTGAATCGACATTATTCTCCCCCAATCAACCAAGATGTACGGAAATATGAACCATTTGGATTAAAAGAAGAAGAGACAGAAAAAGAAAATAGAAAACAACATCAGAATCTAACCATCGCAGCGGAATAAAATATAATAGATAATAACAGATCTTTACACAAAAACAAATCTGTTTATACATTACATTCATCAGAATATACATAACACACAACTGGACATTAATCATAATCTGTCCTCACAATCTGAATACACAGCTAAACAACACAGTGGAATATCTAAAACAAATACGGGAGTACGTATCGCCATCCAGCTCCATGGCATCCTTTCCTGTAATCTATAATACTAGGTCTGACCCGAGCATTATAGTTAAATAACACTCGAGCCAGTCTGGAAAACCAGCATGAGAAAACCACACTCAAATTGATTATTAAAGTTTCAAAATTCTTTTGAAATCAAAAGCATCTCGTAAGACCACGCCACAAATAAACATGTCGGGTTTTTACCTTACGATAGCTAAAACACTTTTTATTAAAATTCTTTGATATTGTAATACTGTCTATAGAAAGTAAAATAGAATCTAGCTGAAATGCTTGCATCTCACGTTTCAGCAATAGTTGGGCACAATCAAAACCGTAAAGGCGCGTAGGGAAAATGGATTTCCAACTAATGACTAGGCACTGTTGTACCACCTGTCACGGTACCTGGTCTAGATCAGCATACCGAGGATCACTCCTGACCCCTGCAACACAAGACCGGGACTACCCCTTACTGGATAATCTCCAGTAAGATCACTCCATGGTTAGGATCAGCAACCGCACCACTAAGCCGAATAAAAAGGGACATCTAAATAGGGATGACCTCACACTAATGGGCGCTACCCACCTAGCCTTGCTACATAACCCCTGATTTTCAGTCATTCCTGGTTGACGAGGCTTGAGGCTAAGCGTTACCTTTTTAGATCGTTTCACTTAGAATGCCCATCGTCCACCTAACGATGTTCTGAAAGCATTCATCCATACAAGTCCATCCCAGGTTCGAACGGAACCAAAGGCACCACTCCTACTACATCCATTTTGGAATCATCCTCAGGATTAGTAGCGACTAGCCTTTGCACTTCACTGCTCCATCTTCGAATCCGAACTCGTTTTCCCACGAAAACGTACAACCGGATCGAAGTGGTTTTCGAGAAATTAATCATGATCCCGGACTCTTCGAAACGATCAGCGCATTGTCCAATATTGATAGTCGGTGATTTAACTATCAATTAACATTCACAAACAACCATCAAACAATAAATAATTTCCCCAAATTATTTAATAATCTCAAAATATCTTTGCAAGATATATTTCCGCTTTCAAACCTTTTTGAAAACGGTTTTCAAACCATCTCCCTTTTGCAAAATAAATTTTCCAAATATTTTCTATTTCCACTGAAATCACCAAGTACAAAGCTTTATATTTAAAATAATTTAAAACACCTTATTATAAAATATACTTTAAAACATTTAAATTGAGAACTACTTCGATATTTTATTAAAAATATATACTATAGGAATATTTGAAAATGAGGTTACTTTATAAAATATTAAACTAGATTTTCTCTTTTTAAGACAAAATACCAAGTCACCTTTAAAATAATTTCTACGATAATAGATTTGGAAAAAAATTTACCTTAGAATTTAAAATTTTAGAAATAATAAATTTTCTAAAACATGCTTTTCAAAACAACATTAAAACTTTTAACTTATATTCAAAAATTTACTTTGAAACGTACTTGGCTATCCAAGGAAAAATACTTCTATTCACATCCTTCAAAAATAAATCACTATTTATTTTAAACAAATTTTCTCATTCCTTTAATAAATTCTTATCATGAATTTATCCTTCCAAATATCCACTAATATATTACTTCACTTTTATAAACCCGGTTTATAAATTTCAAGCCTCATTTCTCCTTTAAATTTCCAATTTCAAACACTTAAATCAATTTCTAAATTGATTTCCAATTTACTCCATTTTGAAATAAATTTCTTTGCTTACTCAATTCATTTCAAAATCCATTAATTTCGGACTTTATTCCTTAATTATGATTTAAAATCTCTTAACTGAAAACACCAATTTCAAATTTTTCACAAATTCCTTCTTTAGTTTTTTTTTCCTTCAATAATTTAAATCTTAAATTTAAAATAAATGCTTTATTCTTTAAAATAATAACACTTAAGTTTAAAATTCATTATCTTCCCGTTTATTCAAAATTCCCTTTTCGTACACGGAATTTATTTATTAGAATTTTAAAACCACTTTATTCTTATCCAGTTCATTCTTAAATTTATTTAAATTCTCTATAATTATCTCAGTTACAAATTCTCTTCTTTTATTTTCTTTTCAAAAAACCAATCCTATATATTTTGATAACTCAGTGCACCAAAATATATTCAAACAAGCCATAGCATTCAATATTCCAGTTATCAATAATATTCATCACAGAATATCAAATATTCATAACACAGAATTTAAACAATCTATATAAATTTGAGGAATCCAGTTGGATCCCTCCAAACTATTTCCCTGCATCCATAGATGTTAGCACAATATAAAATACCAAGCGGTATATGGGATTAATATAATATCATCCGTTATTATGCGATGCATAGGTCTCATCCGCTATATAATGCAGGAAATCAATCACTCCAATATATACTATATATACTACTATATATAACATAGCACATCAAATAAATTCAATCATTCAACCAATTATTTAAATTTAACCATTTAAATTTAAATAACAACCAGATGAGTGAGATTAACTCACCTTTGATTTTGATGTTTGCAATCCATTTCCAACTCGACTATTTCTTCCTAATTTGGACCTTGTATAAACATTTATGAATTTGTTAATATTTGTAATAACCGGACCAATTATATCATCTTATAAATTACTTAACAGTGATTTATTTAATTGCTTCCCCTTTTCAATCCTCCCGTAAGTAGTTTATATAGATTTCAAATTCTATATCCATATGTATACCCATAAAAAAAATTATACTGCCCCTCTTTTTTTTAAAAGAAAAATCAATATCTAAACCTTATATATATTATTTTCCCTGAATAAACATATGTGTAAAATTAGATTTTTGTTTTGAAAATAATTTGTTAATATATATGTACACCTTACTTTTAACATCAAACATGAGTTATAAGTAAAATTTTCTTTTCTTTTACTTTTTTTTAAAGATAAATTCATAAATAAGTGTTATTAAATTTAAATCAAACATATACCTTGTTGTGTGATACAAGCCTCCCTCACGTTTGCCACCGCGACCCACGAGCATCACTATGTCGTGACCGTCTCCTTCCTTCGTGAGAAACCCTTTCCCCCAATTTGCGTGCCTGCGTCGCCAGAGCGCCCTACATCACCATCACGACCCAAGCCACCATAGAAAAGTGCATTCGCCTAAACCCTAGCCACCATCACCTCCGCCTCGGTCGTCACCATGACCCAACTTCCCCATCGTGAAACCCTTCCCCGACCATGCATCGATCCCAAACACGATGAACCAAGCCTCGTGATATGATTCGACTCTGGTTCAAACGCGATGAAAGGAAATTTGATTTTCGCATATCCAGTCGCCATTTTTTTTCTTTTTTTTTCTGAAGAAAAGAAAAGCTCATATTTTCTTTTTATAAACGAGAAGGATATTATGAACGATTCGAACTGACTTTGGGAAGAGAATACTGCGTGATTTGAAAATGGTAGCATGTTGAATATAATTTGTACGGTGATCTGCGATGTTGGGAAAAGTTTTGAAAAATTTCTGAGGTGAACCATTGATCAGTCAAAATAATATATGGATATTTTATTTTAAATTTAAATTGAATTGAATTCGTAGTTAAAAGTCTCGACCTCCTATCGAGGCATGCCACTAGGCGTTTATAATATTATACCACTATTCCGATTGCAATGGAAAAGGTATCGAGTCCTAATTCGATTGAATGGACAAGATAGCTTTTTGGACCCAATTATGATACTAAATTTCGATATAATTATCAGCACATTTACTTATCGTACGGCCAAACGATCACTCCAACCACTACGAAAATTGAAATCCAATAATAATATGATATTACGGATCCAATGGAACTGGTTTCGTCGAATTCCGAGACTTCGCCTCGGAAGGCTATTTTTAAATTCAATTTAAACGGTAAAATTTCAAAACTTAACAAAACACTTCCAAGTTCAATTTTAACACTTCTACTATCTTCAGTATTATCAGTATAAATTTTACAAGCCTTCAAATTATTTTTAAAAGGCTTAGAACTGAAGATTCAATAATTTATCCTATTTCAAGTTATTTAATTTAATAATTTAATTGTCAAATAAACAGTGATATTGGAAATTCATATTAAAACTAACTATCAAATATTTAAAATCAATTAAATATTCTAATTTCAAATATTCAAAATTTTGGGTCGTCACACATAATCACATCATAAATCAAGCATATTTAAGATCATAGTTCACAGATCATTCAGAAATATATCAGGTTGGGTTTGCTCACCTGAAGGTTGAAGAAAGACAGAGGATAGTGATCAGGAAATTGAAATTATGGAAACTTTAAATTGGCCCAGCTATGATCTTCTTTCTTAGTTTAAAATGTTTTCAGTTAGGTTGTTTAGCTTTATCTTTGAAACTTGAATACATGCTTGACTTTTGCTTGATTATAGATTTGTCTCTAGATTGAGATGTTTTTGTTTTCCAGTTTGAATTCATTTCCAAAAACTTGAATGCAAACTTAATTTCTAGATTTTGAACTCGCATGCTTTTGATCAGGTTGATTATTTGAGAACTGGAACTGAAGACCATCTGATCTTTGAGTTTCATCAAGCTTTCAGATTTGACTTTCTTTTATCTGATTTTGTTTCAGACTTTTTTCTTTTCCCTGGTTTGTTTTTTTGTTCTTGTTTTTCCTAGGTTTTGATTTT
The DNA here is from genome assembly GCA_030765085.1 of Allium cepa. NCBI lineage: Eukaryota > Viridiplantae > Streptophyta > Magnoliopsida > Asparagales > Amaryllidaceae > Allium > Allium cepa. The sequence continues at coordinate 861,851,940 of CM060943.1, read as the reverse complement.
ATCTCTTGCATTTTGTTTCCTTGAAAATGAATGCTAATGTTTTGAGAATTTCTTTTGCTTAGGTTTGAACAGGCTTTTGTTTTTTTTTTCAGAAATGATGAAGAGAAAAATGAGCGACCTGTTTTCTTTTTTAATTATATAAACAAATGTGCGACTTGGTTTATTTTATTTACACTTGTTAGTTTATGTTTTTCTTTAATCTACACTTGTAAAATAGGAGCATTTTTATGTCTAAACCCCTTTCATTTTAAAATTTACGAATTATATCTTCGTATGTTTATATTTACTTATGTGTATGTATTTTAAATTTCATACTTTCAAAATATACATTCATATCAAAGCTTTGCATTCATTTATCAACTATTTTTATTTTCAAATACATAAAAGAAAAGTAATCTAAATCTTTTATCAAATATCATCTTACAAATTTACAAATCCTTTTCTTTACATATATATGTTTTCTTATAAATTTTTCAAAAGACATGCGTATTTTAAACTTTTATTAATTCTTGTTTTAATATCATATATACATTTTTACATACATTTTTCAATTACTTATACAATTTATAAAGAAAATGAACTGAAACAATTAATAATAATCATACATATATATATAATTTTAAATTCAACCTTACAAATATTCATAAATTTTAAAAATCAAATTTCAAATTAAAATCCATTTATATAAATAAATAAACATACATTTTATTTAATTTTGGATAATCCAAAATATAATTTTATAAAATACTTATTTCTGAGTTTCAGCCCAAAATTATAATATATTTTATTTTTAGAATTCCCAGATTAAAATCCTTTACAAATTTTATTTTTATTCCATTTTTTTTTCAAATTGATTCCCAATTTATTCACAATTAAATCCAAAATTATATATTAATTATCAAATTAATTAGGCTTAAAAATCAAGGATGTTACATATATCTCGTACTTGTTTATTTCTGTTGTATGAGGATAGGTTATTATAACTGCTCAGTTGATTGTTGTACTCTTATGATTGTAAGTATAAACAGTTACAGATTCTTTTGTATAAAATCTGTTATTATATATTATATATTGTTCCACTGCGATTGTGAGATCCTGTGTTTTTTATTCTATTTTTGTTCTACCTCTTTCTTCTTTTTTACCCTAGTTATTCGCTCTTTCGTACACTTTGGGTTGAGCGAGGAAGAATTATTATCAACTCAAGGGGTATAGAATTACGGGTCACTACAGCCACCGCCCTCTTTGAGAAATTTTCTAGCTAACTCGACGCCATTCTAAGCCAAATTAACCACATGGATTGACCCCTCTCATCATCCTCTACCTCGCAGCAACCTCCGATCACCACCTAGTTGTAGATCCACCGTCTAATTGAAACCCTAAGCAACGGACGGCCGCGGAAAAATCGATGATTTTTGGCCAAACCGTGAGTTGGATTGAAAATCAAATTCTAGATTTAGATCACGCTCGTCGAGAGCTTTCCAACGATATATAATATGATGTAGAATGAAGAGCTTAAAATTTTTGAATTGATTTTGATTTGAAATTGAAATTGGGAACTAGGTTTTGATGTTCTGACTTTTGAGAAAGAGGAACAGATGAAATAAAGTACGTACATAAATAAAAATTAAAGGTTGCTAGGGTATTGAAATAGAATGGTCTAGGATAAAAATATATTCATAATATACAATCAATTGGACCCAAATGGTCGCACGGGCTCGAAAAGCTCATTTCCAACCCAGAACAAAACCATGACATTCTATATATCGAAAGTAAGGTTTTCCATATTTATGAACTCAATGGAATAAGTGTCAAACCCTAATTCCATCGTGTCTAGAAGTTAGTTTTCAAAATCAGATTACATTTTAATTGAATTCATTAAATTGATTTCTACGCATTTTAGGATCGCACGATCAAACATTGAGTCTGATCGCTATGAAATTTAGAATCCTATAATAATTCATTGTTACAGACCCGATGAAACTAGTTTCGTCGAAATCCGAGACAGTGGCCAAAATGGCTATTTTTACACTTTAATTAATAAATTATTATTAAATGGATTTAATAATTTTTAAATTCAAACTAAAAGTTAACATTTTTCATTATTCTTAATTAACCATGAATTTATAAACTTTAACAATACAGTTTTCTATGTTAAATCCATTATTTAAATATTACATAAATTTTAAAATTCCATTACAACTGTAATAAAATCTCAATTAATTATATTTTAATTTAAATCAAATTCTTATATTTTAATTCTCACTTTTATTATTAAATCAACTATTATCTAATGAATATAATTAATATTTGTTTACATTTTATTACGTTCATATTCTTTAATTATCATCTTGTTTCAAATTAACTGTAGTGTTAAATTACATTAATTCCGACAATTATTTTATTCCTGATTAACAATTATCATCAAATTAACTTTACAGTTATTTCAATTAATTGAAATTACATTGAAATAGTTGTCAATAATATTTAAACAATCATTATTAAATCATAGTATAATTATTTTCCTCATTACTAAATCAAGTTCTTTAATTACACACAATTTAAATTCAAAAAATCTTATTAAATTTAATAGTTCGGGTCGTTACACTCTCCCCCACTCAAAATTTTTCGTCCTCGAAAAGGAAAGAAGAAATTAAGAAGTTTGATATAATTTTATTCAAAATAATCAATTTATAAACACTTTAAACTTACATAATTAAGTATTTTAAATAAAATATATCAATTTATAAAAAATTAAATCTTCCATATTCAAGTCCAATAAAAAGTTGAAAATATTTTCGCTTTACAAAAAATTTCTAAGTCCTACATTCATGAAAAATTTCGGTAGAGTCTCCTTTATACAGATAGGTCCGAAAAAATAATAATATCAATAAATGATATATATATATATATATATATATCATATTTCAATATTAAAATATTCCAAACCTTCGAAAAAATAATAAAATTTTGTTGCAAAGCCGTTATTCAAAAATATACCTATTTGTCGGGCAAACAACTTTATTTATAAAACTAAAAGTAGTAGCTATTGTTTCCATAAACCTGTATTTCACTTATATAATCCAAAATAGTGAGAATTATGTATAAGAGAAATATTTAGTTGTTTCAATTAGTGACAAAAGCAATACAACACAAAACATTACAAACAAAACAACACGACCATCATATGCAACAAAGAAATCAACCATACATCCATAGCAACCAAAACTAATGGTTTTTTCAGGTTCAAAAATCATCATACAAGGATGATAAATAAACTATCAAGTGTACCATATACTCAATAGCCTTAGATGATTACTTAATAGATTATTCAAACAACCTTGAGCAATTTAATGTATCTTTTCCTAAACATCCCATATGCCAAACAATAAAGATTTTGAATAAAATTTAAGTTTATTCGATCGGTTCCTTTTCACATTATTAACCTCGAATTTATTTTAAATTCTCGTTTATTCATACAATGTCATCTTTTATTAGTTTACATTCATTTACTTACATGAATTATTTCACATTCAATATCTGAAGTCATTGATAAATCAATTCTTGAAATATTATATAAGTTTCTTTGTAATCTAATTCACGTTCATTTACTTTAACTTAATTTTCATTTATTATGAATATTCATGAATAAACATTTCATACTTAAGTGCTTCTACCCATATTTATCCTTTCTTTTATAATTTAGTTAATAATAGGCTTATTTATGATTCATTTCAGTCATTTCTTAAGTTTATAAACATTTTCTTAGATAATATTCATTTTTTACTATTCAATCTAATCATTAGCATTTCAAACATTAACTTATGCTTATAACATTTCTTGTACATCAAAATTCTTATTTATAAAAATAATTCCATTCGAACACTTTCATTTCTAAAGTTTTTCTTGTACAATATTCTATTTCATATTCCTACTTAACATTACAACTTTTTAAACATTTATGGTAAGTTGAATATATGTTTTAAGAATGTAACTGAATGTTACACAAGTTTTATCCTATTTATTAATTTAGCAAAATGTTTAACAATTTATGTCTTCCTAATTTTCATTATCTTTTAATTTAAAAGTTACAAATCTTCAATTTACAATTTCATTAATCACTTTGCTTCTATTTTCTTATTTATCATTTTAGAAGTTTCAATTATTATAATGAAATGAAATCCCTAATTTGTAGAAATTTAAGTACTAAATACCGGGTTCTATTCCAAATCAATTAAAATAATATGTATACTCATAGCTTTTAAATATCCAATCATATTTAGAAATTAAAAATTAAGATTTCTTTATCAAAACAAATGTGTAGTAAAGCTACTACAGTGGCCTTTCCATTTTGAAACCCAAAAATGAAAGTCTATGATGACGCGGTCATCACCGAAATTATTTTCCAACGACAAGAAAGGGGAGTACAGAACTTATTTCCTTTCAAAATTCCTTTAAAACATTTCCTTCAAATCACTTTGAAAATATTTATATCCAAAATACTTCCAAATAATACTAACATTATATTCAAAAATCCTTTGAAAACCGATTTCAAAACCCCGGAACCTAAGTTCTCAAGTTTCCAAATAAATTCATATTATTTTATAATTCTTACTTTGCAACCAGTATTCATAAAATTTCACTACCTAACAAACATATCACATACAACTATATCCATTTATAAAAATTATTCTTATATATACAAAATATAATACTAGGTATAATTATTACATTTACCTATATTTCAAAATAATATTGTGTCAGTTTGCCCCACCAAGTGTTTAGAAATCCTATCGATGCCATGGCGTCCAAAGTTCTGTCCAGAATTTATAAATACTAAACAGGACAAATTAACACAATATAAAAACATTTTTATAACACTAGCGAGTACGCTCTCTTATAAATATACGCTCAAACAACTCATTCTAGCATATTATTACATTATCTCTAATGAGTCAAACCCCACACAGCTAAGATTATCACTAAACCAAAGCTTTGAAATGTAACGGTCCATCTTTTTAAACGATTTAAATCAACAATAAACCATACATGTCAAATCAAATCATTCAAAAGGGAGGATTGTTAATGGGGTAAATAAGAAAATAATAGAAACGAAGGAAAAACAAAAAATAGAATCTCACGGCGGAACAAAATATAATAATCAAACAAACAGTTCATGAATCTGTTTACAAATAACATTTGATTATATTTTACAATATAAATCAGAGTTATACATACAGCAGCGATAAGTAAATAATGCAGTGGAACAACATGATGTAGTGGAAGAAATATAATTCATAATAATAATATTCTAAATCTCGTCTTCGTCCTCCAGAAATAAGGTCTTCAATACCAAAATGCTCAGGCTGACCTAAGTGTAATTACAAAAAAACACTCGAGTCAGAACTAAAACATCTTACGTAAGTTAAATCAAAATAAGTAAATACGAGTGTAAAGGCTTCAGAGATGTTTACAGGGTTTTACAGCTCCTATCCAGTGTTTAACATGCGTGCAATAACTTAAGAGATGTTCAGGATTCCATCTCCTAAGGATCCATTAAATTATCTACACACATAATACAATATGTCTATAGCAAAGTAATTAAAATAGCATTAAGGCGTTACCCATACATCCCAACACATTTTTATATAAATGTCGCGGTCTACACAGTACTGTAAACTCCACCAAACTAGTGGGCTATCAGGAAGAACTCCATAAGGACGACACAAACCAAACTCGTAGTGAGCACGATAAGCAATTTGATAAGGCATGTGAGGCAATGCCCAGGGTAGGAAACTACCTTTTGCAGATCCGGACTGGTGGTAATGCATAGCATCTAATACCGCCCACCTTGAGACACACTCCTATAGTGAAATCAAGGGGTGGCCGCCAATCAATAAAAATAACAGATATGGTATCAAAGAAATGTGCCCGATCGGAGGAAAGACCTCACTCGGCCTGCTGTGGTTCCTGTTTTAATCATATCAAGCTGATTCGTGGGGGTCAGGGCTGCGCACATACCTCACATAGTAGCGTTCGCCAAACCATCCTACTTCATTCTGAATTCTCCACCATGTGCACAGTTGTTAAAATGGTTTTCTTTATTGGTGGAAAGTACGACAATATCTGATCCCGATCACTTTAACAACCAAACGCTTACTTCACACCGGCTGGTTCCTTTACATCTTCAAAACTGATTCATAATTGATATCAAAATATCATATTCACTTTAAATAATATCACTTTTGAAATCATATTCACTTTTGAAATCATATTCATCTTCGAAATCATTATTAACTTTCAAAATCATAACCACAAAATAGGTTGAACCATCATATCAAGATATTTGTATTTGACTTAATTAAATCTAAATCATAATAGTTTCAACTTTAAACAGTTTGAAATTGAAGGTAGTTTATATATTGGAATAGTTATACATAAAAAATGGTATATATGTTAAAAATATATGTATTAAAAGTTGTTTATAAATCTAAAATAATATATATTAAAATAGTTTATATATTTAAAAATAGGTTATAAATTAAAATAGTTTATGTACTAAAATAGGTTATATATTAAAAATAGTTATTGTATAAAAAAATTATTAATATAATAAAATGGTTTATATGAGAAAAATAGTTTATATGTTAAAAGAGTTTGTATATTAAAAGAGTTTATATCGGAATAGTTTCAAATTAGAATTATTTCTTCCAGTTTAACAAATCAGCTCAAATCAACTTTAGTTCCGCAATTCAATTTAAATCAATCTCAGTTCAATGATTTTAATTCGAAAGGCTAAAGGTTTCAATTCAAATTCTCATAAAAAAACCATTTCAATTCATATCGATCTCAAATCCATGTTTGAACAATATTTAAACCACTACAAATTTAATAGGTTTCAAAGTTAAAATATTCAAACGTTTACAATAACTCAATTTTGATAAATTTCATTTATATTTCAAAAATTAAATATTAAGATTTCAATTTAAATCCCTTCAAAAATTCATTTAAACTAATTTCAATTTCAACATTTTAAAGCTTAGATTTTAAAAATATTTTCGTTCATATAAATCTAGTTTTATTTCATAATATCATTTAACTAGATTCAAAAATTAAGGCTTTAAAATCATTAAATTTAACAAATTTGGAGTCCGTATATAATTTTATACCCTATGGTCAAGTGATACAGATATATAACATTTCAACTCGTAATAAATTTAAATTTGCGGGTATATATCATTCTATCCTGCATTATCGAGAAAAATTCAAAATCCATAAAATCACTCGAGTTTATCATTTTAACCTATAACAATTTTTCCCTAATCTATAAGACCATTCGGGTATGTACCATTTCAACCCATACTAATTTTTCCTAACAGCAAACTAAGGGAACTTGCAGTGTGACAACAACCTATAAAATAAATATAATATCCCATCACCCATATATAAACAATTAAACATCCATTACAATCATCATTCAAATCAACCAATAAATCACAACAAATAAGTTGGTTATCATTATCAGGTATTTCATTGGAAATTAAATTCAATATTAACTTAAATGGCAATTCAATTCAAATAAACTCAAATTAAATTTAAATGACAATTTAAAATACAAGACAGAAATCAATAAATTTCCAATCACATCATACATTTAATTTAACTAACATAAGATGGTTTAGTATTCGTGAGTTGGTTAAATCACTAACCTTTTGGTTTGTCGTCGATTAAAAAATTCGAATTAGGCCTAAAAATTTAACAGTCTCACAATGCAGCAAAAATAGTTGCATATTGTTTGAAATTTCAAATTCGTATGCAGAAGTTATATACGTTAGAAGGTTGAAATTTTAAAAATATCTAATAAAAAATAAAAGGATGGGCAATATAGTAATTTACGTTACCTTACTCAGGAAACCCTATCAGACAACCCGTCTACGCCCAAACCAAATTCCAGCCGCCACCTAGAACCACTATCGCATGCCTCCATGTGAACCTTCCCCTCGATCAAGCCATGCCACCTTGCTCCCTACATCAGGCCGACCCTGCCATGGCCTTCGACCACCCTCCGATAGCCCCTAGAACCCAGCGTCGCTGCCCTCTTTGAGAAATTTTCTGGCCAACTTGACACCGTTCTAGGCCAAATTAACTATAGGGATCGACCCCTCTCATCATCCTCTACCTCGCAGCAACCTCTGATCGCCATCTAGTTGAAGATCCACCATCCAATTTAAAACCCTAAGAACAGACGGCCGAAAATAAATCGATGATTTTTGGCAAAAACACGACTAGAATTGAAAAATGAATCCTTTATTTAGATTGCGATCGTCGATAGCTTTCTAACGATATATAATATGATGTAGTTTGAGGAGTTTAAAATTTTGGAATTGATTTGAAATTGAAATTGGGAATTTGGTTTTAGCGTTCTGACTTTTGAGAAGGAGGAACAGATGAAACAAAATACGTATAAAAATAAAAATGAAAAGTTGTTAGGGTTTTGAAATGGAATAGGCTAGGATAAACATATATTCACAGCATACAATCAATTTGGCCTAAATGGTTGTGCAAGCCCAAAAGCTCATTTCCAACCCTAAACGAAACCATGTCATTCTACATATCGAAAGTAAAGTTTTGGAAATTTCTGAACTCAATGTAATAAGTCTCGAACCCAAATTCCATCGTGTCCAAAACTTAGCTTTCAGAATCAGATTTAATACATTATATTGATTTCTACGTGTTTCGAGCCCACACAATCAAATGATGAGTGTGATCGCTATGAAACTTGAAATCCTACAATAATTCATTGTTATGGATTCGATGAAACTGGTTTTATCGAAATCCGAGACAGTGGCCAAAATGGCTATTTTACACTTTCATTAAATAAGTTATTATTAAATGGATTTAATCTTTTTTAAATTCAAGTTAAAAGTTAACAGTTTTCGTTATTCTTGATTAACCAGAATTTATAAACTTTTACAATACAGTTTTCCACATTAAATCCAATATTTAAATATTACATAGATGTTAACGTTCAATTACAACTGTAAAAAAGCCCTATTAATTATATTTAATTTTAAATCAAATTCTTATATTTGATTCTTACTTTTATTAGTAAATCAACTATTACCTTATGAACATAATTAATATTAGTTTACATTTTATTACATTCATATTCTTCAGTTATCATCTTATTTCAAATTAACTGTAAAATTAAATTAAATTAATTCCGATAACTATTTTATTCCTAATTAACAATTGTACCCAAATTAACTTTACAATTATTTTAATTAATTGCAATTACATTAAAATAGTTGTCAGTAACATTCAAACAATCATTATTAAATTATATTATAATTATTTTCATCATTAATAAATCAAAACCTTTAATTTCACACGATTTAAATTTAAAAAGTATTATTAAATTTAATAGTTTTAATTATCAAAATTTGCAGCCATTACAAAAAGAAAGTGATGTGACTAGACGTTATAATTATATATATTAGAAAGTGATATGACTAAACATAATTATATATATTATAAAAGATTTGTGATGTGACTAGATATAATTATGACAAGTTATATTATTTAATTCATGCTGTGTCAATAAATACACCCTACCTCTCCACTTTCCCTCCTTATTTTCATTTCTTCTTTTTCTTCATATCTCTCTTATCTTCTCCAAGCTTCCATCAATGGCTTTTTTCAAGGAAGATTTAAGGGAAACTAGAGATAAAATGCATAATAACAAATATCTAACCACCCATTCTCTTTCTCTTACTCATCTAAAGCCCTTAGCACCTCTTCCATCACCACAAAGTTCATCCACGACCACTTCTATCCCATGGTCGAAATTCTAGAGGAAAGGACGAGGTTTCGAGGCTTTGGTGGAGGAAAATGAGAGGTTAGCTATGCCGGAATGAAGGCATGAAGCTTCGCAGAAGTTTGGTAGCAAGATAGTGAGAAAAAGATCAGGATTCGCCTTGGTTAAACCATGGCCAAACTATATAGTGAAGGAGGGGAGTTTGGTAGCTAAGTGGAAACTCCATCGGATCATCCGGAGAAGTTAGGAGAAGGAGGGAGCTAAGAAGATGAGATCTTGAGAAAGACTTTTCTTTCTTGTTTATGATTAAAATGACTTACAAATTTGAAGCAAGTTAAGATTATTATTTATAAATATATAAAAGTAATAGACATGATTATACATGAATTTGGCATGTTCGTTTGGATGTTTATATGGATGTATGCTTGATTGTTAACAATGGATGTTCACTTAGATGGAGGAAAAAAAGAATGAATTAATAATGTGAAGTTTATGATGACAGTTAATGTGTTAACTATAATTAATTCATGAAGGAATAAATTGTGGTACATGTGGAAAGTTAAGCCTCGAAATGTTTTGAAATCATAAAATAGGAATGGTTTGAAATGATTTAAAAATGAAAAGCTTTCATTTAGAAAAGGAAAGAGAGTATTTTTATAAATGTTTGTGCCAAAATTGGTCACAAACACCCAATTATCGATGAAAGCACCCATTTACAATCATAGATAGCAAATGTATGGAATATAAATATGAAGAAAACTCAAAAAATTAAAAGGAATGTAGTAAAGACACAAGGTTTATAGTGGTTCAACTATCTCCGACCTACGTCCACTTTGAAGAGTTGTTGTTTTATTGATTATCACTCGCTGGTTACAAGAGTACATTTTATAATAATTGAGTTACAATGGAGTTCGGTAGAATAATGGCATAAACGAACCAGAAGATTCCTTTTCTAAAGCTCTTGGACGACTATTAATAAGTGTAATGTTTAATGGAGGAATTTATATCGAGTTAGAAAACCGTCGATAAATTTAAAATAAAATTATGCCACAAGCCCACGGCGTACTATCGTAGTACGTGGCGAATATGGGTTGATCCATAGAGAATCGATGATTTTAAAATTCTATTCAATCAAATTAATCAAAGTTGATTAGCTAAAAATGTAAGAAACTAACAAAAACTAGCAAAAGAAAAATAGATAAAAATATGAGAGTTAAATAAAAATTTAGAGGTAAATCCACTCTCTAGATCATATAATTCAACAATTAATGAAATTATGATCTCTTTTTTGGTCATAAGTGAGTTTAAATGATGTGTTTATCATAAGTATGGCTTATTTGTGCTATTAATTAACTCAACACAAGCCATCAAACTATAACACACACCCTAAACCACTTACTAACTGTCATGAAAACAACTAAAAAGTTGAAAAAGAAATCTATTTTAAGCATGGCCAATTAACTATTGTTTAGAAATATAGGCCATCAAATTTTAATTTCACGTTCACTTCATTACCATCATCATATGTAGATGAAGAGGTAAATATTGCTTGTGATTGTTTAAGCATAGCCTATTTGTTACAAACAACATAGACTATTAAATTCAACATGAAACAATAAATCACATAGATCAAAATTATCAAAATGTTGAAGCTACATGATTAGAGGCTTCGTTACCCATAAATTGAAGTGATTAGCCTCCCATAATTGTTATCAAAACAACAAATATAGCTTGCAATATAAAATAAAAAGAAAAGGAAAAAGAGAGAAAAGTAAAGAAAAAACTATTCTACTTGCATAAAAAATAAATCTACACTACTAACATGAAAGTAAATAAACAAAAGAGCATATAAAGAAAGAGAGCACTAATTAACATTACATAGAAAAAATGAAAGTTACATGAAAATAAAAATGGCTAAGTAGCCATGGAAAAGCAAAAGAGAACTTATCTTTTATTTTGAACCTAAACTAAACTAAAGAGAACTAAGGTAGAGAGGTTACATGAACATAATGGGTTATTTATACAAGCATGAAACCCTAATCCATAATTTAGGAAATGACCAACATACCCTTGAGATAGTGTGGATGCCAAGTAATCATTAGATTCTACTAATCATCATTTAAGTGTACATGAAACCATAAACTCCATAAGCATATGCATTAGCCTCTAATTTTTACATTAAGGTGGTGGGTAGGTGGGGTCCTCCATGTTCTTCACTTTGAATTATTTCCATCTTCATTCCTTTGTATTCATTTTATGCATCCATGTGTCTTCATGAAACCACTTCTATTTGAGATCAAATTCCTACACAAATATATTTATATATTTTCAATTAATTTTTCTCAAAGAAATATATGCACACAAATGACCGTATTTCCCCTATATGAAGATGAATATGTGATAATTTGAAAATAATTTGAGTTTGGTTTAAACAAGGTAAAATACCCAATATGATCATTTATTTAATTTAAATAGATTAAATATGATGATAAAAATATGCATATTTACGTGCATATCAAATACCCTCACACTTATCTTTTTATTCATCTTCCAATAAAGAAAAACTAAGATAAATCTGTTGTCGTAGGGAGCACGATTTCATTGAGCACATGCAACAAGCCGCTAAACCTCTAGGTGTACCCAGTAGGACGAGTGTTATCTCGTGTGGTTTTTCAACGGATACTACCCACAAAATCCAAATGCAGGATGAAAATATTTACAAAATGCAAGATTTATTTACAAAGAGATGAATGCGAGTTTTTGAAAATATTTACAATGAACGATTTACTTCTAAATCGACACAAATAAGTTAAATATAGGTTTCGATCATTATCTTGAAAATTTATGTCATTTACTCGTCAAAATTTCCAAAAAAAATTAAGTTATCATAACAAATAGACTATAGTTTAACTTGTTATTTTCGGTTGATAACAAAGTGCAATTATAAAATGCATCCTTAGTTGATTATTAAATTTATCAAAGTGGTTTATTCATTTCTTTTCAATAACAAGTCAAATCAAATAAGTTGAAAATAGTGATAGGATTCCAATTCCTTGCTCTGTCTTGTATTTTTGAAAATTTTATTGATATTTACGATATTTATATGCCTAACTCAGATAAACTGAGGCCGGATATATTACCCATGCACTGCCTTACGGACTTATGTGAGGGGAATACAGAGCATGGCGAGTGTACACACAAGTGTGAACACCTATCGACTGTAGGCATTATTAATAAAAGAATTTTTATATACATAAACCTAGCACAGATAAACTGAGGCCAGATATACCGATCGTGCACTGCCTTTCGGGCTTACGTGAGAAAGGTACAGAGCATGGCGAGTGCATACACAAATGTGTACACATGTCGACCGTAGATGTTAATAGAAAATATTTACATATATACAAATGTTTTTTTATAAAGTAAGAGATTTGCAAAATAATCTTAGCACCACTTAACTTAGAAGACAAAAAATATGTTATATCATTTACTTTAAATCAACCACTTTTTAAAAAAAGATTTTCAATTAGGATACATTTCATAATTATCACGTATGAACCTTCCTATATTTACTTAAACCATTGTTATTTGTAATCAAACTTTACTTTTATTTTTGTTAAGACAGATAAACTTTCAAAAATTTCGATGTAATAAGCCAAAACCATATATCTATTCTATAGTGTTTCTTTAAAAATAAATCAAAAGAAAATTTGTTTTCGAGATTTTTTTAATTTTTTAATTTGTTTTTGAGATTTTAAAAGAAAACGCAAAAGGTAAACCATGAAAAATAAAATAAAATAAAATAAAAATAAAGATGAGTCTCCCTCCCACAGTTGATTTTGACTGTGTCCCCACAGTCAACCCAAGTGGAAGGAGAAAAATAAAAATAAAAACATGACCATTATTTCAATTAAAATTAATGGTATTTATACGAGATCAGAAAGTATATCATCAAAAAGTAAATGAAACGGTCTTCTAAAGGCCTATTCATTTGTCTCGTCAAGTATGCGAGACACAACTTAACCTCGAAAAACCAAACCATAGAAGATTTCAAAGTTGAACGTTGATTTGGAAAAACGAATGTTGTTTTATCAAAAATCGTACGAGTTTTTTTATTGTCGATGGTTTTTGGGGTCGATAAAATAATTGGTTGAAATTCAAGTTAATTTTCACCAAATTGAAGTTCAAATTTGTCATTGAAAACTTCTTCAAAATTATTGATTTCAAAATCGAAATGGTGATTTAAATCTACCACTTCGGAATTTAACAACCCGTCTTCGAAAATTCCTTAAAATTCATGTTCATTAAATTCATCTTCCTTTATTGGATTATCAACAACTTTATTACATGTCTTAAGTTCAAACCCAAAGTTGTTGTATTCAAATTTTCGAAATTGAGAAAAGGAAGACCGAATTTTAAATCTGGTTCCACACCCTCAAAAGAATAGAAATCCAACTCAATTACCATGTTTTCAACAACTTCTTTAAGATTTTCATTTTTCATTTCGAAAGTTGTTATTGGAAAATCATCGATTTGAGTAAAAGGTGGATTATCACTTTACTTGTCACACGTTGGAATTTGAGTATGTTTATCGCGTTGATTCAAATATGTTTCGAACACCAAATCCATGTGATCATTGTACATTTCATTCATTTGTTCAACAAGTCAAATTTGTGATTATTAACTTGAAATTTTTCGATTCTAATTTGTTGAGAACAAGAATCATCAATTTCGATAAACGGTGGATTATTATTTGATTCTTTACAAGTTGAGATTTGATTATGGATTTTATGAAAAATTTCATATTTTTCAAGTAATAAATCCCATTATCTTTTCCATTTGCTTAACAAAGTCGAATTCATGATTATTAGTTTGAAAATTTTCATTTTGAATTTGTTGATAACCAAAGTTTTCAAACGTATCATGGTCAAGATTATTCTCATTGCCAAAATTATTTACAAATTGGTTCACATTTTCGTTTTAATTCTGAAACTCATTTTGAAGTTCGAAATTGAATTGGCATGGACTATACTCGAAACAATTTGAATTTTGAATTGAATTCAAATTTTGAAATCCTTGACTTGAGTTATTATTATGAATTACACAAATCATTTATATTTTGGTTTTATTGTATAGAGAAGTCAAGTACAGACGAAATGTTATTTTCGAGAATCGAGGGTTGATCGTCCTTTTGAAAACTTTGTTGTTCAAAATTTGAATTATTTACAAAATAGTTGTCGTTAAAATATTGAATTTTGAGTGAAATTATATGGATTATATTGATTTTCACAACTATTGTAAAATTCATGTAAGTGGGGAAACTTGAACATTTTAAAGAATGTTATTTTTTTGGTTTTTTTTATAAAAAAATATTTACAAATAGAATTTACTTTTCGAAATGGAAAATTGGTTTTTGGTTTTTTTTTTGTTTTTTTGGCTTTTTTTTTAAAATGGTTTTATATATTTTTTTTGGATTTTTTTGAATCTTTTTGGGTTTTTGAAATTTCAAAGGAAAAGGATTTAAAAATTTCAAAGAAAAATAAAAAGAATATTTACAATTTTTTTAGTTTTGGATTTTTGAATTTTTTTTCTAAATATGCATGAACTAATGCAACTAAATGAATGCATGGTTAATTACAAATCCTAAGTTAACCCAAAACTATATACTCACACATTGTCTTAGATAAAAAAAAATAGTTCGCAAGCAGGTAACGGGCAGGAGTTATCGGTGCACCACGAATCACCATAGCAATGCAGCCGAAGGTTTAAGTACCTTCAGAGGAACAACCACTATAATATTTACGAATCGCCGTAATATTTATAAATGGTTATTACTCTACCTTTGCCTAGAAACTAAGAAATTAAATTGTTCAAAGAAGACTACTTATCAATATACAATTAATTGTTATCGATTTCTGACGATTATTATTAATCAAAACTCTAAAAAGAAATGCAAAGCGGAAATTAAACTTGTATTAACAATGCAACTAAGAATGTATTTTTGTTTTTTTTCTTTTATAAATTGCAAATGCAAGCAAACAACATTGCAATTCAAATAAAACTAGAGATTAAAGCAGCAACTTTTTTTTGTTTAATTGCAGGCAAGCATTTATTTGGCAGCAGTTCCTTCCTCTATCTGCTTTGGCATCTTGAAATAAAAACAAGATATATACAAATTCTTTTTTTCAATGATAAGATAGAAAAAACTAAAACAAAACAAAACAAGTTTTAAAATTGAATTTTTTTTAAGACAAAACTAAAAAAAAGTAACCAAAACAAATTAAGCAACTCTTTTTTTTAATGCGAAAACACATCATACAAACTCACAAACTCAAAGCAAAAACACAAAAAACTCAAAACTAAAAAAAACGACAACCATAAACTCAAAAGGATTTAAAAAAACAAAAAAAGCAAAATAGAACCCAAAAAAATTCACGATTTTTTTTTTTAAAAAAAAGGCCACTTCACTCAACAACACAAACCCAGACCAGACAGATAATAATCTCTAACTTGAAATGAACGTTCATGAAATCAAATTAAACAGCGAAGTCAAGACACAAAAAAATAATTGAACGGCGAACGCACTCAATCAGGAAATCAAATTCTCAATTCTCGATGCCCACCGTGAAGTAAATGGACTCGATTGCAGGTTTCGGTTGGGGATGTTGGCGGATTTGGGTGTCGAAGTGACGTGATTTTGAGATGTGGTGAAGGTGGAAAGAGGCAAGTAGGTTTGCGGTCATTGATTGGAGGTTAGATGCTGTGAATTTGATGCTCGATTGGATTCGGTGGTTGATCGTTGATTCGAACTTGGTTGATTTGGGGTGTTGTTCGATGCTCGTTGGGGTGGAAGTCGTGTTGTGGTCTACTGGATTCGAGTAGTGTGAAGTGAGTTGAAGCTGAAAAGGGGAGGTGAGGTAGCAGAGGTGGTAGAGGCTCGAATAGGTTATGATAGACGATCTGGATGAAGACAGCGTGGGTTGTAAAAGTGAAGTCTGGATGCAGCGATTTTGTTTGAAGTTGCAAGATGTGTCTGAGTTTGTAGTGGAATGGCAATGATGTGCCAGTTAAGTTGGTTGAGGGAATGTGGTAGTTGAGCAATGCAAGGCAGTGATGGTATGTGGTGAAATGAAGTTCGTTGTTGTTAGAAAGATGCAGTGTTGTAATGGTGGATGGTCAGGGGGTATGGGGAGTGACAAAGGAAGAGGAATGCAGGAATTTGGCAAAGAGGATGGTTTGGATGATGGGGTTGTTACGATCACTGAAGAACTTTGTGTCAAGGAGAATGAAACTACAAGTGTTTGCAAATGTACTGCAAATTTGTAAGGACTGGCGGGCTTGTCGTTTAAGTGTGCTGTGGTCGGTGAAGAGGATGGGTGGTTGTGTGTTATAGCAGTCTGTTCAGGGTAGTGATTGGGGAAGTTAAGGTTAACAGAGATGGTGAAGGGGAGTGGCTGCAGTGGTCAGTGGAGATGACTGAAGTGCTATGGAAGCAGTTTATGGTTGTGATGTTGGAGGGAAGATGGAATGTGCACTTGCACAGACACTGTTGTATATGATGTCTGGTTGTGGTGTTGGAAATATTTGGTGGATTTGTAGTGGGTGTGTTTGGGCAGTTGTCGTGAGGTGTTTGGTCAGTGCACAAGCACGGTTTGATGGTGGGAGGAATGCAGAAGGGTTCTTATTTTCTGATGTTAGAACTGTGTAGTGGGGGAAGTGATGTAGAGAGTGAGTTGCAGTGCAAGAGGATGGTTTGAAGCAGTAAGTAGCAGGTAGAAGACTGTGTTAATAGTAGGGGGTTATTTCAGCCGTGCACTGTGCACAGAAATGAAAACAGAGGGGAAAAAAAAGAAACAGAAATTGTAACAGTGTTTTGAATTTTGTTGCGCTTTGTAATAGTGTTTTGAAAATTGTAACAGAAACAGAAATGCAATAAACAGTTTTTTTTATTGTGATTGTGTATTTTTCTTTTTTCTAAAAGAATATGCAAATGGAAAAGAAAACAAGAAAGTCAAGCAAACAACAAAATGCATTAAAAAAAAGGCACAAACAAACACATAAGTTTTTTTTTTAAACACAAACAAAATGAAATCAAATGAAAAATAATTCAAAGAATGGAAAATTAAAACCAAAACAATTCCCCAGCAAAGGCGCCAAAAACTTGTTAAACGACGGAATTTCTATCGAGTTAGAAAACCGTCGATAAATTTAAAATAAAATTATACCGCAAGCGCACGGCGTACTATCGTAGTACGTGGTGAATACGGGTCGATCCGCAAGGAATTGATGATTTTAAAATTCTATTCAATCAAACTAACCAAAGTTGAAAGTGTGATTAGCTAAAAATGTATGAAACTAACAAAAACTAGCAAAAGAAAAGTAGATAAAACTATGAAAGTTAAACGACAATTTAGAAACAAATCCACTCTCTAGATCATATAATTCAACAACTAATGAAATCATGATCTCTTTTTTGGTCATAAGTGAGTTTAAATGATGTGGTTATCATAAGTATGGCTTATTTGTGATATTAATTCACTCAGCACAAGCCATCAAACTATAACACACACTTTAAACCACTTACTAACTCTCATAAAAACAACTAAAATATTGAAAATGAAATCTATTTTTAAGCATGGCCTATTAACTATTATTTAGAAAGATAGGCCATCAAATTTTAATTTCACATTTACTTCATTACCATCATCATATGTAGATGAAGATGTAATTATTACTTGTGATTGTTTAAGCATAGTCTATTTGTTATAAACAACATAGACTATCAAATTCAACATGAAACAATAAATCATATCAACATTCTTTTAAGCAAAAAAGATATCAAAATTATTAAAATGTTGAAGTTACATGATTAGAGGCTTCATTACCCCTAAATTGAAGGGATTATCCTCTCATAATTGTTATCAAAACAACAAATATAGCTTGCAACATGAAAGAAAAAGAAAAGGAAATAGAGAGCAAAGTAAAGGAAAAAAACTATTCTACTTACATGAAAAATAAATCTACACTACTAACATGGAAGTAAATAAATAAAAGAAGCACGTAAAAGAAAGAAAGCACTAATTAACATTACATAGAAAAAATGAAAGTTACATGAAAATAAAAATGGCTAAGTAGCCATAGAAAAGAAAGAGAACTTGTCTTTTATTTTGAGCCTAAACTAAACTAAAGAGAGACTAAGGTAGAGAGGTCACATGAACATAATGGGTTATTTATACAAACATGAAACCCTAATCCATAATTTGGGGAATGACCAAACTAACCTTGAGAAAATGTGGAGGCCACGTAATCATTAGCTTCTACTAATCATCATTTAAGTGTACATGAAACCATTAAAAACTCCATAAGCATGTGCGTTAGCCTCTAATTTGTACATTAAGTTGTTAGATAAGTGGGGTCCTCCATGTTCTTCACTTTGAATTATTTACATCTTCATTCCTTTGTGTTTATTTTGTTCATGCATCTGCCTTCATGAAATCACACCTATTTGAGATCAAATTCCTAAACAAATATATATAAAAAAAATTCAATTAATTTTTCTCAAAGAAATATATGCACACAAATAACCGTTTTGTCCCTATATGAAGATGAATATGTGAAAATTTGAAAATAAATTGAATTTGGTTTAAACAAGTTAAAATACCTAATATGATCATTTATTTCATTTAAATAGATTAAATATGGTGGTAAAAATATGCACATTTACGTGCACATCACGTAGGCTGCAAATATCCCGTATTGATAGCGGAGGACTCCTTCTCTCTTGTGGGTCGGCCACGTGATCGATCCCGAGCGATTTCGACTCGATCCATGATCGATACGAATGGAATTCATATTGATCAAGATCTTGCCCAATTGAGTGGAGATCGAGCATGGAAATTCTTGGGGTCGTACATAAGCTCTTGTGAAAATTTAGTAGCATCTGGACTTGTAGATCATGAGATATGATCAATGCAATTTTGTGTTTGTACCATGTTGCCTAATTCATATCGCTTCCATTCGAACCACTTTACTTCGTATCGATGAAATGCACGTGCTAGCCAGATGACGTGGTGCTATCTTCTAGGATCAATCCACTTTTCATATCGAGCGACCGAGTCGTTCTCTTAGACATGCCTCATTCGTATCCACTAGTTTAGCCACGTTTGTATCCACCCATTACAACCAATTTCGTATCATTAGAAAGTGACGGTTTTGTATCGACCATCTGGGTGATCGATACGAAACATATGTTAATATGGATCGATACGAAATGTACATCGATAGAAGTGAATAACCTTGGTTGATCTGAGAGATGCATGTGTCTGATGGGCACAAAATGAAAGAGTGCAAACTTGATGGATACAAATAGCATGGATACTAGATGAACGAGTTCAAACCTGATGGATATGAACAACATGGATAGGAGATGTATCGATGCGAACTGATGGATACGAATAGGACGTGTTTCTCACATAATCTGATCGATCCATAACTTGAGCATACGAACTGTGATCGACTTGAAATTTGAGATGTTGGTATCCGTAGCTTCGCTTGTCGTGTTGTATCAATTGTAGCGCAATACGGACTCGGGCAAAATTTACTAGCATCATTGTAGGTCTGTGTGCAACCGACCTTCGAGGACGATCTGTCTTTAGTTTCTAGTTAATTTTTTGGTGCCATGGCCTTGCAAAAAGATGGGATAACACTTGCTCCCCAAAGCATACCTTGCGATAGGAAGGTATGTTTTGTAATTCGATAAGCTAGATGTTCGTATCCCGTTAATGACCTAAAGAGATTGATAGTCATACTTGGCTGTGAATGGCGATCGTTTGAGGTCGTATGCCATTCGGGGCGGTTTGTGACCGTTCGAGGTCGGATGCCATTCGAGGCGAGTTGTGAGCATTCGCGGTCGACGTAGCATTCGATGTGAATTATGACCGTTTACGGTCGGGTGCCGCTCGGGGGGAATTGTGACCATTTGCGGTCGGGCGCTGTTCGAGGCGAACTATGTGTGCTAGGGGGGACATAACATCATTAATGTCAGATTTCACGTTCGAGTGAGATTCTGAATCATTTATTATAGAGGTTTGTCACGATCTTAGAGCATGCATGTAGGTCGTTCGCGATCTCATACATGTGTAAGTGACTTGGCCGTTATAAGGTTATTAAAACAAAGTATCCATTCAAATGAGTCTTTCAACAAAAATGCCTAACGCAATCAAGTCCAGATGCAAAAAATTGAAAACAAAAGCAAAACAGAGACGTCAAAGTGCAGATACCAATACTGATGCGGTCGATAGTCATCTCAAAGCACGCCTGAGGACCATTCATGGTCCTATACATGTGCAAGCGACTTAACCGCACTAGTGTGGAGTTTGCGACTTATTCGTCATTATTACAATCAATTGATGACAAGCTGATTCCTCGATCCTAAGTCGTCCCCGGTTGTTGCAGATGGTGGTCCTACTTGTTCCGTTGTTGTTGCCCGCCTTCTCACATATTGCAACACATTTCGTTTCGGATGTGCCCTTCTATTTCATACCTCAAGTGTCTGCGGTCATTCATACTATGGCCGCTTAACACATAGAATAAACAACACTTGTCTGATTTCCTCTCGTTGGTGGTCGAATCCCTCTATATTGGCCTCCAGTAGGGAACCTACCCCCGGTATCTTGGCAGATTCGTTCCAAAGTCTCGCTCAGCTATGAATAAGAGGTGAATCTCGGCTCTTTTCACGGCCGCTTTGGCTCGTCACCACTATTATCTGCCTTTCGTTTCCCTTTATCTTTGCTTGAATCCTTTCGGGGCGGATCTCCGCTATTGACTGCATAAACATCAACTCCACCTCCTTCCTATCTCTTAGCATTTGCATCCCCTTTGTCGCAAAAACCTTTTTGCCTCATGGTATAATTCTCCAAGATCTATGGATGGATCATTCGTGAATGAGTTCTTGAATTCTATGCCATCAGTTATGCCAGATACAACTTCCATCAAAACTATGGAAGGATCGGGTCGATCCACCGATGCTGCCTCTGCATTAAATCGTGTTAAGAAGTTCCTCAATGACTCTCTGGTCTTCTACTTCAGTGTCGTCAGACTCATCACCTTCTTGAGCCTCGGGATGTGAACCCTAAACTGCTTCATAAACTTTTCAGTCAACTCGGTCCATGTTTCAATCGAACTGCTCCCCAATTGTCTAAACGATAATGCTGCTATGTCCGTTAGATATAGTGGGAAACATCAGGCCATGATCTCCTCTGATGCCTTCAATACTTCAATATGTAGCATATGCCTCGTCAGATGAACAGCAGGGTCTGTCCTTCCATCGTACACCTCCAATGTCGGTTGCTTGAATTCTGGTGGATTCTTGGCCTACCTGATTGAGGAAGTGCAGGGGCTCCTGTTAACATCTTCTAGATCTTTATTTACCGGTCCGCCTCTCATAGCTCGTTTGATCATCTTCGCCAATCTGTCACTGTCATCAAGCTATAGTCCTTGTCTGTTGCCTCCGATCTGTCCCCCGAGTTCACGAGGGAATCCTGGAATCTGTTCTCCTGGACGGAACCATTTCTCTATCAATGCCGTGTTGAACAACTCCACCTGGTATTCTACCTGAGGTTGGATCAACATGCTCTTGGAGAGTGCCCCCCAGCTCGTGTGCTACTCCTGATGATCCTGCTCTATTCTGAATCCTGGTTGTTCCATGCTCCTGATCTCTATCCCCAGCACTCCTTGTAGTGGCATTCTCTTGATTCTGCACTCTAGGTTGTCCAATTTGTTGGAGTAGGTTCTACATCATCTCTTCCAGCCTTTTTAGCATTTCCTCTTACATAGCTTCCATCATCATCTCCATCTCGTCTTGGATGATGAAGATTGAGGCCAGATTCACTCCTGAGGAAGCCTCCTGACATCCTTCATGCTGGCTCCTTTCTTCTCTTTGTCTCCTTGCTGATTGCTCCACCATTGCTTTTCAGACCTAAGTCCTTAAGCCTTCATATCCAAAATCCAAGTTGTAGAATCCCTGAGTACAATTCTCAGTGAAATCACCAAAATATTTACGCCAAAACTGGTCACAAACACTCAATTCTCGATAAAAGCACCCGTTTACAATCAATGATCGTAGATAGCAAATGTGTCGAGAATATAAATATGAAGAACATTCAAAAAATTAAAAGGAATGCAGTAAAGACACAAGGTTTATAGTGGTTTGGCTATCTTCGGCCTATGTCCACTTTGAAGAGTTGCTGTTTTATTAATTATGCTCGTAGATTACAAGAGTACAATTGATAATAATAACTAAGTTATAATGGAGTTTGGAAGAATAACGACTTAAAAGAACCAGAAGATCCCCTTTCTGAAACTCTTGGACTGCTATTTATAGGTGTAGGCTGCAAATATTCCGCCCAAATCATGGAGGACTCCATCCCTCATGTGGGTGGGCCCACGTGATCGATCCCGAGCAATTTCGATTCGATCCACGATCGATACGAACGAAATTTGTATCGATCAAGATCTTTCCCAATCGAGTCGAGATCGAGCATGGACATTATTGGGGTTGTACGCAAGCTCCTGTGAAAATTTGGTAGCACTTGTACTTGTAGATTGTGAGATAAGATCGATGCAAGTTTGTGTTTGTAGCATGTTGCCAAATTCATATCGCTTCCATTCGAATCGCTTTACTTCGTATCGATGAAATGCATGTTCTAACCAGATGAATTGGCGCTGTCTTCTAGGATCGATCCACTTTTCATGCCGAGCGATCGTATCTTTCTCTTGGACGTGCCTTATTCATATCCACCAGTTTATCCTTGTTCGTATCCACCCATTACACTCCATTTCGTATCGATGGAAAGTGACAGTTTCGTATCGACCATCTGGGTGCTCGATACGAAACATATATTAATTGGATCGATATGAAATGTACATCGATACGAAGTGAATAACCTTGATTGATCTGAGAGATGCATGTGTCTGATGGATACGAAATGAACGAGCGCAAACTTGAGGGATACGAATAGCATGGATATGAAATGAACGAATGCAAACCTGACGGATACGAATAGCATGGATACCAAATGTATCGATGCGAACTGATGGATGCGAACAGGACATTTTCTCACAGAATTTGATTGATCTGTAACTTGAGCATATGAACTCCGATCGACTTGAAATTTGAGATGTTGGTTTCTGTAGCTTCGCTTGTCATGTTCTATCAATTGTAGCCTAATCTGGACTTAGGCAAATTTTACTAGCATCCATTGCAAGTCTATGAGCAACCGACCTTCAGGGGCAATCTGCCTTTGGTTTCCAGTTAATTTTTTGGTGCCACGGACTTGCTAAAAAGCGGGATAACAATAATGTTAATGGAATGTGATTTAACTTATACGGATACATAAATTAAATAGATCGAAGATAGATAATAAATAATAAATAACTTTCTATGTTAGAGAATGTTTTAAAAAGTGAAAATGGAATTTAATATGATTTTATAATCATCTATGAAGTCAAATATAATATTATATAAGTTAAAATATTGGAAAATAATATTAAAGTGAAATGTGATTTAATATGGAAATATTGGTTTAAATGTTTGAAAATGGTTATAAATTTTTTATGAACATCAAAATTCCAATTGAAAATGTTTTTTCAAATATTTAGTTTGGAGTCAAAAAAAGGCGCATCGCGAAACGATAGTTCACGATTTCCCGCCATAAAAGTTAAATCCTTCCATAGGTGGAATCAGAGTCCAATTTCTTTGCAATAAGAAATTTCCAAACTCTAATGACTAGTTTTCAAACAAAAGAAAATGATCGATATTTCATTTAGTAGATTTTGAAATATGAGAGAACAAAGTTTTCAAGAAAATCACGCTTTGGCATTTCAGTGGCCAAAATCATAAATCTTTAAGATACTAATTTTTTAATTTTTTAAAAGTATGTAATAAATCTTATAAATCATTTAAAAAAATTTAAAAGTGATTTGAATAATAAAAATTAATTTCCAAATGATAAAAGCCGTTTTGATTAATACAGCTTTTAAAAAACATTTTTCATAGCACTTTTGCGTAGCACTTTTCTATAACTTTTGACATAATATTTTAAACGCAAACGTTCTTTCCCAACTTTTCTAATTATTTTCAGATGATTAATAAAGTGTTTTAATGGTAATTTTAAAAGGATTTATAAGGGTTTAATGATTTAGAGTCGATCAAATAACCTGACCGCCTTATAGGTTTCAAAGAAATAGTGTCTAGACTTAAATTTGGAAAACTAGTTTCTTACTCTCCCTGGCTATCCAGACTGATCCGATGGTGGGGATAGTAAATTTGATTTACTCGGATCAAAAAATTTCAAAGTATAAAGGACATAATTTTCCAAATATGCATAACTTGGATTTTATGAACATAATCTTCTTCTACTCAGTGTTAAAGCCCAAAGAAGGAACCCGTACTATTCATGGAATTTAAATGGTGATTTCTTCGTTATTCCACCCATAGTACTGGTTGAATACGGGAATTGATATTGAGAAAAATTAGATGATTTCTATAGACTCTGCTCACTTAATATTTACTGATTTTGTATTAACATCCAAGATAATATGGTTTTAACTCAGTCAAAGTTTTGAGTTTTGAATTAAGAAATATTTGTAAATATTTGAATAAATGATTTGGAATTATTTTAATTTCTATACTTGAATTAGTTGTTTTGGATTTACAGTAAACTGTGTCTTAAATAAGATCGTTTTTGACACATTTAAAAGTTATGTTTTAGAAATAAGAAATCTTTGATTAAGATTTAATGAATGATTTGAAAATATTTTGCTAAGTAAAAGGTGAGTTGATTTGGAATTATTCCAAGATTAAAAAATTTAAATTTACCAAAAGTTTGATAAGTGAGGCTTAATGATTCCATATTGTTAAGAAGATAAAGGAATAATTAAATGATAATATCTCTAAGAGATATTTATAAATGAATAAAAAGATGAATTAAATTGAATGATGATTGATAGTCACATATGAACTTAATATCTTTTTAATCGATGATTTGTTCGAAGGAACCGGGGTCGGATTAGGGTAACCCCTATTCGAAAACCATTTTAAACCAACGTATACGTTTGAAAGTGAAGATACGTTGAAGATGATGATTATTGAAGGCCGAAAATCTTCATAGTGAAAAGATTGCTTGTTGACATTCTCTAGGTCTCTCCAATATAAAGACACTTATTATAATAGTGATCCTATTATATTTTAAAATCTTCGAATGGCAAGGAATACTCACTACTAATGGTAGTAAGAGGAGTGCCTTCGATTTCGTTTAGTCCCAGAATGAACTTGTATAGATGAGTGCAAAACATTTCATTTCTAAATCACGAACGTTGATTTTTACAAACGTACATCTATGGGTGGCATAGGAGGCAACTCATATTAGCTTAACACCCTTCTCTGAGACATACGAGCTCGAAGGTGGTATTTTTGTGGAAGTCAATTAGTAATAAACGGAAATGGCAACGTGGCATTCAAAGTGGGACCATTTGGTTGGTTAAAGCATAGCCTCACGAGCCTCACATCTCAGGAATCATATAGGATACTAATGGTCTGAAGAACACACATTTGGGCTGTTGGTTGATGTATATGGTGGTGTCCAGTAGAGGACCCACTTGGGGAAGGCATCCCTTAAGGCATTTATTGCGCCATTTATTTGAATATAGTAGCCAGCTTGCGAAAAATGGTAAGGCTATCAAATATTGGCGGTGTAGCAAGTACAGTTCCAGGTGACTTGCTTGAGGAAAGCGATTAAAGCACCATGAGAACTAAGTTTGCTATGCGTGGATCAAAGGTAAAAGGCCACTAGTTCCCTATCATGTTGGAAATCCAATTCCAATACGAGCTTTACGGTTTTGATTGTATTCCCAAAATAGTTGTAATGCTTTGTAGACATTTTAGCTACCCCTTTGGTATCATATATTCCATCCGATGAATTCCGTTGACCAAGTTCGGATATATTACCATAGACTTAGTCCGGATATTGATATTTGGGTTTTTCAGTATAAAGTATTTTGGTTATCATAAGATAAAAACATGTCCGTATTTTAATTATCATAAAATACTCGAAATTTCAATAATAACATCAAAGTGTTTTTCATTATAAAGTATTTTGGTAATCATAAGATAAAAACCTGTCTGTATTTATGTATGGGCATGGTCTTATGAGATATCCTTCTTTTCAAAGGTTTTGATTAACATCGGCATTTAAAATTTCGAGTACCTCATGCTAGTTTATCAAGCCTGGTCTATGTATTTTTAATACTCGGCTCAGATCCGATTAGTTTCAGGTTTAGTTGAAGATGCTTGGACTTTCCAGAGGAGAAATAAAGATCTTCATTTACATATGGATGTATTTTATTATCTGCTACATCTATTGCATTTGTTTTGGTTTTTCATCAATTATAAGGATAGAGGATTTACAACTGTCCAAATTGAATCTAGGTTAGACTCTGATATTGTATTCAAAATTTTCCACTATAAAGATTTTATATTGAAATAATATATGTTATTTCATCCATGTAAGATTCTGCTCTATCTTTATTTTCTTTTTTTCCTAACAATTGAGCTTTCTAGCACTTGGATTTGCGGCATGTGAATACCGAGGATGTATTAGTGTCAATTTTCAAGAGTTGAAAATCCTGGTCGTTACATTTGGTATCAGAGTTTAGGTTGAGCGACATCTAGGCTTTGGTGGAGTAAAAATCATTATAGATAGGGTTAGTAATGCCCTCGAGTGAGTAACTCATTAGAGAAAGGGTTAGTAAACTCAACAATCAGTTTTGGACCGACCAAGTTTTTCAGTCGCCTGAATTTAGACCATTTAGTTGAATGTAAATACTGAAAAGTAAGTTTAATAAGTTAAATTGTTTAAATAACTGAATATTGAATTTAATAATAATACAAAATGAATTGCAAAGTTAATATAATTCTATTTGATTTACAATAGAATTGGTAAACTTTTAAAATTGAATTAAAAGTTAATTTACAGAAATTGAAAATTTTAATATTTAATTAACGTGTAAAAATAGTCATTTTGACATTGTCTTAGATTTCGATGAAACCCATTTCTTTGGATTCTTAATAGTTAGTTATTATAGGATTTCAAATTTCGTGTCGACCGGACTACGGTTTGGTCGTTCGAACCTGAAACGACTAGAAATTAATTTAAAGGAAAATTAGTTAAAATAATTCAATCTGAAAACCTATCTTCCAAATACGATGGAATTAGCTCCCGATATATATTCCATTTTGTTCAAAATAGGGGTAAAACATTGTGAACTCTAGGCGGCACGCTTCGATTGGAGTTCGGAAATTTTTTGATGAATAACGTCATTTAAATTAGAATATAAGGACATTAACTATCTTCCATTCACCAAACCCTAGTCCTATCTTCCCAGCCGCCACCCACGTTTCTATGGCCAGAAACTCCCATCCTTCCCCCTTGATTATCTCCCAATCCGTTCATCTTCACGTCTCGACATCTAAAGCTATATTGGGGAGCCCGTCGAGTTCTACGATTTCAACGGTCAGGAGTGAAAATGGTGGAGCGGATCGGCCTAAAAATGCTGCCATTCATGCATATTTTAGGGTAGGAATTATCACCGTTGGTAGCACTGTGGGGGACCGGTCATGGCCGGGAGGTGCGATAGGAGGAGAGCTTCGACGTGGCATTGTTCGATCAACGTCTTGACGAGTATGGTGATCGCGGGAACGATGGAAGGAACGATGTTTTAGGCTCATGCATGCTATAGGGGGAGTTAATGTGCATGAGGAAGGAGGACGTAAATAGTATGTTAATTAATTGATTGATTTAAGACGTTGTTAATTATTTCAATTCATTTGAATGTTTAAAAATGGATAACTTCTTCATATGAGGTCGGATTTGAGTGAAGCGAGTTGTGTTGGATTCGTATTGTCGAGCACTTTATTTTAGAGTTGATTTGGATGGATTTAAAGCTCGAAATAATTTGGGTTATATTTAACGTTAGTTTAATTTTAATCTGAATAAAGCACTGCAATGAAGACTACAACCAAAGTGAGTAAACTCACTCTCTTTGGCCTGCTTATATTTTTATATAAGTGGGAATATTTTTATTATGTAGTTCTGATGAATGTTTGGATGTGTTTATGTGTACATATATATTGGTTGGTTGGAAATTGGTTGGACATATTCCCGCATATTATAGCGCATGAGACCGTATACGTTCCCGTTTATGAGCGGATGACCTTTTGTACGTGCATCTACCACGAAGTAGACATTGTACATATACTCATATGTATATTTATTTCAGGTTACAAGTTGGAGGTATCCAACGGGATTCCTCATCACTGTTGATTTATTTTCATATATATGATGTTTGGATGTTATGATGATGTTTTTGATGTTATTCGTTTATTTAGTGCTATGGTTGAACTGGCATTATTTTCGATATTTTGAAGGTACTGGAATCGGTGATTTTGAATTTAAAAGGTTTTTAAAGTGATTTTTGAAAATAAATATGTTTTAACGATTTATAATTTATTTTAAAAGGAAAGGAATTTGTTTTAAATAAAAAAGTAAGAATATTTGATGTTTTAAAAATATAGTTTAAGAAATACTTTGAAAATAGATTTTTGAACAAGTTTATATAAAAGATTTAAAGGTGGTATTTTTATAAATAATAAATTTGTTCAAAATTGAAATTTATAAATGTTTAGTAAAAGAACTTAAAGTGATTTGTAAATAGAATTATAATTGGATTTGAAACCAATGTTCTTATATTGGATTTGAAGTTAATATTTTATATAATGGGTTCCTACAGATAAATTAGATTTTGGTGAAAAGAGTTTCTAAATGAATTTTTATAATAAATGAGATTTAGAAAAGAATGGGTTTATAAAGTAGAATTTTTTTAAATATAAGAGTTAAATAAAATGGAAATGTTATAAAATAGAAATCAGATTTATAACGTTGTTTTATAAATGTAAAATCAATTTAATTTGATAAGCTCAATATGAAAGTTTATGAATGAATTATATTCACGATTTTAAAGTCAAGAATCCATTAAGAAAATTTTTTGCAAGTGATATTTATAAATGGAGTTTAAATGGTTTTGACAAGTGAATTAAATTGCGTTGAATATCAAAAACATAGATTTCAACATTTGTTGTTGAAAAAGACGTTTTCGTGAAAAGGAAGGAAGGCATGGGCTGTAACATTTTTGTTATAGTACATGATTTTCGAAAAAAAATATTAAATATAGTTAGTTGAATCCCTGTACTAATATTTTTTTTGGTTGTCGTAATGATGTTTTACGCAACATTCGTTTTAACCCAAATAACATATGTTTTGAAGAATGTCTTCCTTAAAAATTTCATATACTTAATCATTGAATTAAGTATATGAAACATATTCTAAGTGTTGAAATGGAATGATCTGTAAATTCACTTATTATTAAAATAAGTATATGAAAATGTTTTCCAAATGTCCAATATTGAAATGTTTGAGAATATTATCTTTTTAAAGACGTTTTGAAGTGAATAATTGGAAAGCGAATTGATTTACAAACGATTAATAAAATCAAGCCCGGTGACTACTTATGTGTCAGATTTGTTTGTTACTTTGATAGTTAAATAACTGACTATCAAATTTGACCATTTTAGTCTCTCAACTTGATGTAGAAACCAATTAGTCGTACACTTAGTATGTAACTGACTGTGTAGGCTTGATTATCATTTGTATTGAGAATGTAGATTCATGTAGTGCGGAATGATTACTCCAATCTATCAAGCTTCTTTCTTGGCTGAAGGATAGCAAGTTGAAAGTTGAAAACATGATAGGTCTATGAGACTAAGTTTATGTTTGAGGTTGAGAAATGCTTTTGTGTCATTGGTGCGAAGAGATCGTGATCAGATTTATCTAAAATCCACTTCGGACCAGCGTATATGCTACGATGGTGCAAGTTGGTCGATGATATTGATATTTAGGATTTTCATAGTGAAGGACTGCTTTTTGATCATTTGGGGTTAAAATCCCAATATACATATAGCAATAGTAGTCTCTTCATTATGAAATATCCATTGTAAGGGTTGTCGCTACTAATTCTATAGGATGTGGTAGGAGAGTACCTTTGGTTTGTCCTGTTCTTGGACAACTTATATAGACGAGTGTGTGACATTGCATTTCTAAGATTACGTACATTGGTTGTTACAAACGTACATTTGATATGGTGGAGAAGACAACTTCTCTTAGCTTAACACCCTTCTTGAGACATATGAGCTCAAGGGTTGTATTTTTGTGGAAGGCAATTAGTAGTCAACAGGAATAGCAATGCGGCATTCAAAGATGATGTGATATATGATATGTGAAAGGTAATCGATACATATTTTGGCCTCACTCCTCGAAAAATGACTGAAACAAGGATAGAAGCAGAAAGGCTAAGTGGGTCGATCCAAATTAGGTGATGTCATCACTCTTCTAGATATATCTTTACACGCTATGACGTCGTGTATCTGATTATTGTTGATGTATGCTCGTGGCCATGGATAAAGTTTGGTAACGACCGGAGTGATGGCATATTCGGTACTATCCAGTAAAGGGTAAACCAGTCTTGTGTTTGTTTAGACGCCCAGTATCTGAACGCTAAGTGCATCCCTCTAAAGGTGTACCAAGTTTCGGAAAGGTTGTCCCATTATCTGGTCATTTGTATAGAATCCAAAATGTGCCTTCCACTTTGTTTTGTAGAGCCTAGTATTTCTAGAATTTAATAATTATAACAATTTCAGCTATGTTGATTATTATGTGTATAATAGGCACTATTATAATATAACATGATTTGATATAAAAAGGTTTTGGTTATCGTAAGGGAAAAACGCGTCCGTGTTTATGTGTGATCGTGTCTTACGAGATACCTTTGTTTTTATAAAAGAATGCCTTTATAAACTTTAAAATAAATTCAGTCGAGGTGTGTTTTTCTCATGCTGGTTTACCAGACTGATCCGGGTATTCTTCCTTTTCAATGCTTGGCTCAGACAGAGTATATTTAGAGGTTCAGATTTGGTGCTTTAGGTGCTTCAGCAGGCAAGTCGGAGATCTTCATGTCGTATACACGTATCTGTTTATTTTTCCGCTGCATTGCATTGTTGTTATTGTAAATTATCAGCACTTGTGAGGACAGGTTATTATAACTGTCCAAGCTAATATTTGCTTATTATGTACTTTGATATTGATTTATTAAATTATAGTTTCTCTTTGTAAAGATTATTGATCTATAATATATGTTATTGAGCTGCAATGTGATAATTTTTCATTGTTTTTGTTCTACTTCTCTCCCTTCTTCTTCTCTTCTCTTCTTATTTCTTCACAATTTCTTCTCACCCTCTCATTTTCTTTCTCATGATTTTCTACAATCGGTATGCTCTGGTTCGGACACATAAGGTTTGGTGTCGGGTTCATAAGGTGCCGGGTATAGGACATCACAAGTTTTGAGAGTAATATATATAAGCCATATTTGTTACTCAATATAAAAATTGTTTTGTGTTGATTTATCTATTGAGTGGTTATAGATTTTGGTTGATGCTCTTGATCACCGTTATCAATAGGATTTCTAAACACTTAAACAAGGAAAACTGACACACTGTTTTAAAAGGACTATTTTTTAAGTATAAAGAATATCTTTTAAAAAATATAGATATTTATGTGGGTCATTTTATGGTTAAGGAAATGAAAATATTTAGTTATTACTAATTATTGGTTGAATGAAAATCTTGTGAATTACGATTCATGATTTGACTATAAGATGTTTAATAATAACATTGGGTTAAGTTAATTAATAATAAATAAGCATGTACTATAAAAAATTATATTTTATGCAACTGTTTTTGTAAAAAATATGGATATAAAAGATATGTCATATAAGTTTTGAGAAACTAAATTTTGGGTATTTTGGAGAAGAATTATGAAAATTCTAAAAGGACTAAGTTAATATAAGTTGATTTTATGATGGGATTTGTAAAACATCTTTATAAACAGAATAATCTTTAATGGATTTTTTGGAAAAAAATTCAAATAAGAAATTTAAGAAGTGAGAAAATCTCAAATGATAAATAGTTTGAGTGGCTTGAAAAATAACAAAAAATGGACAAGGGATATGTTCAGATGGTAAACACTTCTCTTGAGTATTACCCTTCTTCATAACGGGATATAAGATACTATTGGTAATACACAGTTCCATAGTATTAGATTGGGTTTACTCAATCTATATAATTTCCCTTAAGTTAAAAAGGTAATTTAGAATTATTATTTGATAGGTTAATATCAACGTTGGTTAAAAAACAACATATTATTAGGAGAAAAGTAGATTGTAATTTTGGAAAATAAAAGGTAAATTATCTTCTAAATTGAAATGATTCCTTTGGGATGAAATGTTTTCCTTCAAGACAAATATTTGGAAATAATTATTTAGAGCGATTATATATAAATAAATAAAACATAATATAAAGAAGTGTCTTTATAAAGAGTGTTTAAATTAACAAATTACTTAAGAAATATATTTTATAAAATAAAGTGTAATAAGCAAAATAAACTAATGTTTGAGAAAGTTAGATTTGAGAATTCATATCCTAATGTTTTGAAAAAGTATAAAAGAGAAAGTTATGCAATATAAAATAAGTATGGGATTAAATTTATTAACAAATAAATTTCAGAGGAATTTTGAAATAAGAATTATAATGCCATTTTTCCAAATAAAGGATAATCGATTTCTTTTGGGAAAAGAGATAGAAATATTTTTAGGAATAAATATTTTGAAGAAAGGGTTTATAAAGGTATTTGAATGAAAAAAACAAAAAAAAAATTATGAAGATTTGAAAAAGTTTAATAAGCTGTAAGTAGATCGTTTCATCACATAATTCTGATCTAAGATTCGAGTAAGGAGGTTGAAGGTGTTTACACTAGTTTGAAAAAGGATTTATCACTCGATTCCTGATGATGAACATTAATTGGGGTTTCTGAATGGGTACTTGAGTTTTCTATCATAGCTGAGGGCATTTAAGGGAAACGGAGCTAACCAAGAAGCTTGATCAAAGTCCGTACTAGAGGATCGGGGAATCAACACTAGTTCAGAAGTAAAGTTATGGATTCGGAAAGTATATCAAATTGAATGATCTGTATACATCATATAGATGTAAGTGTGACGACCCGCCCTTCTACTACCACAAAGACGTATCATCATTAAGAAAGAAAGGGGTAGAAATAGAAAAGAATATAGAAAGAAACGACATCAGAATCTCACAGCGGAACGGAACAAAATATAAAATATCACATAACTATTATATAGTTTTACATATATCAGAGTTATACAATATCAATATACATGACAGTCATACATACATCTGTTAATACATATATCATAGATACGACATATATCAACTAACACAGCGGAACTAGATAGATAGCTACATACGTCTGGAACTCCTGCTCCAAGCTTCTTCAGAAACTCAAAATCCAAAACCTATCCCTTGGCTGCTCATAAAAATTTGAGTACCCAAGAGTTTATGAAAACAAAATATAAACTCCGGGTCAGACATGGATCTGGTATGAGTAAATGGTTTAAAGTTGTTTAACTTTGAAAAACATTTGAAAATAAAGGTATCACGTAAGACTCCCCACAAATAAATACGGGTAAGTTTTTACCTTATGCTAACCAAAACATTTCATAGGAAATCCAGTGATATTATAATAGTGTCTAGGGTTTTCAAGTAAATATAAAATAGCCGAAATTGTTACATCTATTAAATTCCAGCTACTAGCCATGAAAGTGGGTAATACAAATCAAAACCGTAGGGTATCGTAGGGAAATGGATTTCCAACAATGGCAGGGCTACTGGGGTACCGCCCGTCACAGTACGGGGCCTAGATCACTATACCAAGGATCACTCCCGACCCCCTAAACACAAGGCCGGAACCATTCCTTACTAAGTAGTCCCGAACAAGATAAACCCGCGGTTGTAGCTAGCAACCGCCCACATAGCCGAAATAAAAGGGACATCTTGACAGGGGTATATCTCGTCCTGCTTGGGCATGACCCACCTAACCTTGCTGCACCTCCCCTGTTTTAGCCATCCCAGTTGATGAGGCTTGAGGCTGCGATTACCTTTATAGGACAAATCTCTTAGAATGCTCATCGTCCGCCTGACGATGTGTTGAAAGCATTCAATCCATACAAGTTCGTTCCGGGTTCGAACGAAACCGAAGGCATTATCTCGTCACACTCATTTTGGAATCACCCTCAGAGTCAATGACGATAACCCTTGCATTTTGAAAACACCATCTCGATCTTCATTCCAGAATTCACGACATATCGTTTAATTTGGATCGATGTGGTTTTCGGATAATCATAAATGACACCCGATCCCGGTGTCATCGAAATCCAAACGTCGTTTTAAAGGCCAAGTTGTCTAATTAACTTAAACAGTTTAAATTCAATGATTTAATTCACATAGCATTTATCACAGATAATCATACACAATCATCATAGATATAACATAGCATATCACAGAGCATCACAGAATATCATCAGATAAATATCACAAACCAGATATTCTACATACAGAACATTCATAAGCAATCACCTTTGATTCTTATTGTAATTAATTCAATTTAAAACAATTACTAGAGAATTAATTACTTAACCCTGTTTAATTAATCATTAATTAACAGTTAATTACTTATATCTTTTCAAATTATTTACTTTAATTAATCATTTCTTAATCAATTATTAAATCTTAACTACTTAATTATTTATTTCACAGTTATTTAATTAATTACTTTCTTAATTAAATTATTTAACCTTAATTACTTAATTAAATATTCCTTATTCATTAATTAATAACCTTAATTATTAATTAATAAAACTTAATAACTTATTTGTTAACTGCTAATTACTTAATTAATCATGTATAAATTCTTAATTAAATCACTTGATTAATTAACTATTAATTCATTTATTAATTATCTTAAGTAGTCGATTACAATTTATTAATTACTTATAATCCATCACTAATTATACTTTAATTATTCTTAATTACTTAACTACTAATCATTGATTAGTTTACTTACTATTTAATTATCACTTAATAGTTACATAATCTAAACTCTAATTAAAATTTAAATGTTAATCATTCTTAATTACTTTCTAAAAATAATTAACATTAATTATTCAACTTAATTAACTTTTCTAAGTCTTTCTGAAAATCAATATATGGCTAGCTACAAACTTAAATATTAATAAATTCATACTTGTCTTGAAGTAATTGCTTAATTTAAGAAATAATTAAGTGTTAAAAATATTGTTAAGTGTTAATGAAAAATAATTAAAACATGTATCAAGCTTCTAACTTAAAACTATTTAACCGTTATTAAGATTACAATATTAAGCTTGATGAAAATCTTTCACTTAGCTTCACCTTTGAAAATACATTACTGCAGTTTTTTTTTAAAAGGGAACCCGAGAACTACCCTGCAAAAACTCGAGACTTCCCCTATTCAAACCCGAGAGTAGCTTCGAGTTGATCACCTATTCCCCGAGACTTCCCTGTACATAACTTCTTCTTCCCCCTTTCTTATTTTTTTTCAGTATTTAATTTTTTTTTACTTACATTATAAACCAAAACATTAGGTTACCCATCTCACACACAAACAACTCGAAGCTATCCTCAAAACATCGCGAGTATAACTCGCGAGTCATGGTTCCACGTCTCAGACACACATCATCGCTGTCGTGCACGTGCACGGCAGCGCGACCCAATTCCGGCAATCACTAACAACGTCGGCAAGTCACGAATCCCGCATAGAATCAAAACCAGAAATTCCTGGCAGTTTCATACTACAAATTCAAGATAGTTTCAAGTTTCAGATAGTCAACATCAAATTTGTTCTTTGTTCAGGAATGATACAGGTGAGTAAACAAGAAATTTTAAAGCTTTAAAGTTCAATTTAAAACAGTTCATGATTCCAAGATTATGTGACATGGTATACACTTGATCTTGTATAATCTGTGTTGTTCTGAACTCTCTGCTGATGTTACAAGTTGCAAATTTTCTTTCAAAACTCAAGTATTTTTCATCAAGTCATGGTAATTTTAGAATTTCAAATTATAAAAGATGATTAAACCCCAAACCAAGATTTTTAACACTGATTTAAACATATGGAAGAGGAAGTCACCCTGGAAACTTATGTTTACAGGAAATTGAACAAAAATTTGGTAAACCCAAATTGATGAAAAAGGTTAATTCATATTCATAATTTGAAATGTTATTGAATTTCATGATTTTTAAAACAAGAACGAAGATTTTTAATTAAGGAATTCGAGAGCAGTTTGAAAGTGAATAAAGTTTGCATTTATCTCAATTCCTGATAATCGAATCAATAATAAACATTGGAATTTGTTTTCAAGTAAGTTTGTGTATCTATGATGTTGGGAAAAATGTTGAAATTTTTTTCTAATTCAAGAATTGATCGAGCGAGAGTGAATTAGGGCTTGTGTTCATGTTTTTAGTCTTAACTGTAGTGTGACGAATTTCATTTTCTTCACGCGGTCGATACCAAGTGTACCGACCCGCAAATCCGTACCCCTTGAGTCATCACTATTCTACATAAAACAAGTCAAGTTGTACAGAAATAGAAATAGAACCATTTGGGTTAAAAAAGAAGAGGTAGAAGAAGAAAATACAAATCAACAACAGAATCTAGCCATCGCAGCGAAATAAAATATAATAGATAATAAATAATATTTACTCAAAAATCAAATATCTCTATTTATATATTACATCATCAGAGTACATCAATCACAATTCACAACAACAACATACAAATGGATACACAGCAACTCAACACAGCGGAATATATATATAAACAAGTACGGAAGTATGTATCGTCATCCAGCTCGTCTACTGAGCTCCACAGCATCATATCCAGTATCCTATAACACTCGGTCTCTTCGAAACGATCAACGCATTTGTCCAATATTGATAGTCGGTTATTTAACTATCAATTAATATTCACAAACATCCATCCAACAAAAATAATTTCCCAAATTATTTATTAATCCCAAAATATATTCACAAGATATATTTCTATTTTCAACCCTTTGAAAACAGTTTCAAACCATTCTTTCTTTTCCAGAATAAACTTTCCCAAATATTTTCTATCTCCACTGAAATTACCAAGCACAAAACTAGATTTTTAAAATAATTTAAAACACTTTACTTTGAAATATACTTTAAAACGTTTAACTTAAAACTACTGCAATAATTTGTTAAAAATACATACTATATGAATATTTGAAAATAAGGTTATTTAATAAAATATAAAACTAGATTTTTACTTTTAAAAACAAAATACTAAGTCACTCTTTAAATAATTACTGCTATAATAGATTTACGGAAATACTTACTTTTGGAATTTAAATATTAGAATAAATTTTCCAAAACTTGCTTTTTAAAACAACTTTAAACATTTAACTTATATTTAAAAATTAACTTTGGAAATGTACTTGGTTATTCAGGGAGAATTTCCAATCTCAATCACTTAAGTCAATTTTCTATATTAATTTCCAATTTATTCCATTTGAAATAAATTTCTTTACTTACTCGGTTCATTTCAAAATTCATTAATTATGGACTTTATTTTTATTATTATTATTTTCCGTTTGATTTTAAATCTTTTAGCTGAAATATACAAATTTCAGATTTTCCCAATTTCTTCTTTATTCTTCTTAAATAATTTAAATCTTAAATTTTAAATAAATGTTCTACCAAGTGTAACGACCCGCAGGTACCAGGATCATCGATAATATTATTAGCATAAAATCCCACAGGTCCCATAGGTCATCGGTGATTTTCTTTACTTAGAATTATTTTTAACATAACCTAATAAATTGTATTTTTTATATTTTCAAACTGCATATTTAAATAGTCTATATATGTTTAATAATATAATTTTTCCTAATCTTTAAACATTGCTATATATATATATTTCATTTACCTTATTCTCTCTCTGATTACTAAAATTCTATTTTTAAACTATACTATTTGGTTTTTATTTTATTCTTAAAATGAATACATTTGTAAAATAAATAAATCTGGATTTAAATTCTGTATATATATACACATGCCCCTTTTTTCAGTTAATCTAAATATTAAACTTTTAATTTTGGAAAAAAATGATAATTATACCTCACTGCTATCAGGCCGAGACCACTGCATCTCACATGCTCATACCTAAGATTCCACTCGCAACCCAAATCCTGGCACCACACGGCCTCTCGAGTTCCACGCGTGCCTCGAATGCTTGCCCAGATCCAACTCCGCTACCAAGAACCCCCTACTGCCTCGAGAAATACTCGCGCGACCTTCCATCGACGAAAATCACCAGCCCTAGTTCGCCTACATTGCCGCCGCACCACCCACGGTATCGACGTGACCTATCCACACCTACGGCCTCGCATTCTCATCGATCTTCCCAACGACGAAACTATCGCAACCTCTAAGCCCTATCTTTCCTACGATGCCGCGCGAACATCCACGAAATCGTGCCCCCTCGTCTTGAGATCAAGCTACAAAAACACGGCACGACCCGACGCACGAACGCGAAGCGATTCGCGTGCTTCCCCCCCATTCGATTCGATTTAGGTTTTTTTTAATTAATACGATGGAATCGGCTATGAGGGAGAAAAGGGGGAATGAAGAAAGCTTCGAAAATTAAAATATTTGATTAAAATAAATTTATTTAAACGGAAATAAATTATTCGATTTGTTCGAATACTGATAAAATCATATAATTGTTTAAATAAGGTCAAAAGCCAAGAAATCGGGTCAAGATTAGAAAGGATTGCAACTTAAAAGCAAAGGTGAGACTTTCTCACTCATTTGGATGCCATAGATTAAATTTAAATGTTAAATTTAAATCATTGGATGTGTTTGGCTGATTTATAATAATTTATATACCGTAATATTCCACCTTAAAATTGAAATTGGTATTTTATTTTGTGCTAACATCTGTGGATGCAGGAAAACAGGTTGGAGGGATCCAACAGTATTCCTCAAAAATGTTTATTTTATCTCATATATATGTTGTTCTATGACAGAATGATAAATTGATATGGATGGTTTTATATATGAATTGAATTATTAACTATTAAATAACAGAGAAGCTGAAATTTGACAATTTAACTACCAGTGATAAATTAATTCAAAGAAGTTAAACAAAACTTAAATAGAAGACATTATTGGAATTTGAAACTTCAACTTGAGAATGAAGAAAAAGAAATAAAAGCATCTTATAAACTACAACTAGTTAAATTTGAGTTTTTGGGAAATTTTAATATATTAAACACTGGAAGAATTATTGTAATCAACAAGTAAAATTTTATTTAAGAATAAAAAAAGGAAACGTTGCTAAGAAGTACAAATAAGGAATTTTTATTAAGAAATAAAAAGAAATTTTGTTATGGAATAAAAAGAAATTTTTATTAAACGAAATGGAAATTATTTAAGGAGCTGTATGAGAATTTATATAAGAATAAAATTTTCACTACAACAAAAAGTGTCTTTTATAGCGGCATATAGCCGCTATTAATCACAACAATAGCGGTTTGATAAGCGTTGTATATCGACATGTTATAAAAAACTGTTGAATATTTATAACACAAAATATGCCGCTATGGTTGAGCTTAGTTTTATAACGCAAATTCGCCGCTATGGTATGTTAATTCAATAGCTCATTATAGCCGTTATAATATCTCATATATGCCGCTATAAAAATCGTAGATACACTTTTCAAGAGCTATGCCTATATATTACATTTTAATAATAGTAATCAAACTAAATCATAGTAAACAATATACTCTTTTTCAACTAAATCAACAAAAATGACAATATATTTTTCCCTTTTTCAACTTGCATTTCATTTTTCTTACAAGTTTATAACTTGCACTGCATTTACATTTACAATAAAAAAAAATACATTGTTGCATTACTACTTCTCTGCCATATTCTCCTCTGTCAATACATTTGCATCAATCCCCTCACCTACAGTCATCTACCACCGTCATGCTGCCTTCATCTGCATCTACTTCCATTTCAATTCACATCTGTCTGTTGCCGTGCAAACTGTCAACACATCTACCATCACCTAACTTCACTGCACAGTGATATTACCACCTCAATACCATCCTCTTCATCAAATTGTCAAGGCATCTTCTTTCTGCAATTTTCCACTGCCTCTTCATCTCCAATCTGCACCAACAAAAATTTATTCTTCCTCTGCTAACATTCCCCGGCTTCCTTCTACCCGATTGTCACCCTCCTTTTCACTGCATCCATCAACTAATGAGCCACTTTTCCTCTGATAACAAGTACTTCTCGAACTTCCTCCAACTTTCACTGCATTCATAAACCCCCTGCTGCCTCTATTCTCTGCACCATTTCACTTGCATATCACCATACATACTACCATACAATTCCACTTCCTCCTTTACAGTGCACGCCCCCAATTCTCCATCCTATGACAACTTCTTCACCACTTCTCCAAACCACTTCAACAGTGCCCAGTGCATTTCTTTATTCACTGTTGCCACTAGCCATATATTTTAGTTAAAATAAAATGCATCTTACTTTCATATTTTGATGTATGTGCCATAAGTGAAGAGTTAATCTATGATGACAAACAACCTCAAATAAATAGCTAACTTAAAATTTACAATTTTGATATATGTTCTAATTACTACAGAAAGCTGGAAATAAATCGTAAAGTTCTAGTGTGTGAGTTTTCCTCAAAGTGAGGTTACCATAATTTATGAATGAATGTATTGATATATTTCCTCAAAGGAAATCAGGGATAGTCTAACGTTTGGTCTCATATTACACCCTTACTTCTCAAATACTTGAAAACATTTGCAGTACTGGGCTATGTGCTCTGGAGAGGCACAAGTGAATATATAGGCATATTTGCGTCGCTATTGTCAAGACTCAAATTAGTTGCTAGATTTAGGACTATGCTACTGAAAAATAAAAAAATACTGTACTTAAATCCTATGGAACAGCCAAAAATATATCTAAAACGGGACTGATTCTATTTGTTTACCCCTTCCTCCGGAAGTAACTAGCACTAAACATAAATGTACAAATTAAGTACACTTGTTATACTTACTTTATTATTCGTCATGACAATTTGCATTGATAATCACTCAGGCATGACATTATGTGCAGATTTTGTATGTTGTGTGCACCACTTAAATGCAATGTAAAGTCACTACATGCTAACAGATTAAATTAGTACGTAAGCGAGTAATACAAGTAATGAAATTATACGTAGATAATACTAAAACAATAAAATATGAGACTTACAGTTAGGGGAATGATTGCATCGATCAAAAGAGGCATTCTATCGAGCTATTCATTAGCAACAGGCAGATTCCGCAGTTTACCCCATTACAAACTTCATAAAGAAAGAATCATTGACACTCACAACTACTGGATAATGAAGTGCAATAATGAAATACCAGAGTAGAAACATAAAACACAATTGAATGAAGTGCAATAATCAAATACCAGATAATGAAGGTATAGTCATCCAAAGACAGATTATCGAAATGCACTAACTAATCTGGATTGTTAACTTTTCAGTTCAAAGTCTCAAATAAATAGTATTATTAGTTACCTTTGCGTGATGAGAATTTAGGTTATCTTTGCGCCATCACAGCATGAGCCAGAGTCCCACACGTAGGGTGAAGCAACACATCCAGCCCAGTAAAGGCGCTTAACCAAAGTCCACAATCTTTAGATTACCTATGATATTGATAAGGCAGAGCTAAATAGCATAAAATTTAGGAATCTTCCCAATTTTTATGCTATTCAACTATGCCTCATCAATATCATTTAGACCTTATACCATAGTGACAACATCTATGATTGATGTAAACGCACTTGTGTTAAAACTTATAATTCAGATTTTACCAAATTGAGATTATTTGTTGTAAACGCACCTGTGTTAACATCTATATTCATTCACAAAACATATCATAGGTTCAGTCTCCACAGCCTATGACATGCGAATCCCAATTTCTATGCCAGAGTCATTACTCCAACCAAATTCAATCACATGCGAATATTTTCACAATGCAGGTTTCAGTTTGGAATTATATAGTTTACCAAATTCTCTTCTTTTTCTGTCTAATCGTTTTCAGGCAATCTAAAAGATAGCTGCCCACTACAGAGAAGACAAAATCGTCATATAAATAATCAAGGCTGCTACGTGCTTGGTATTATACAATCTATATGTTCAAAGATGTCGCTGGAGCTGAAGTTTTACATATCTTCTAGCTCTTTTAGTTTTAAACTTACCAACGAATAAATATGCCAGTTGACTGTACATAAAGCATAGAAATTTCAAGGTAATATTAAATATCAATATCTAGAACTTGATGTTATTTTTCACAATTGTAGTTTAGCAGGAATGATTTTATGTATTTTAAAAAAAATGTTTTCTAAGCATGTCTTGAAAATACTAATATGCCAAAATATTGAATGTGTACATTGTGAATATAAGTACAATCTTGATGGTCAAAGTACACTTTTCATTATACTAAAATCATAGGACTGCAGATAACCAGTCAGAGGAACATGATTAGATGCTAATGTCTAAGTTTGATACGTTTGACAGCTTGATTATTAGCTTTTGGGTAGTAAGGTCCCTATTAATAGTGGTTGACTATATCACTAGATAAAATTATGCCAAAAATATAAAGAAAATAAGATACCTGCTGATTTAGGAAGTAATCAACAGCTGCCATGGCCATCAGCAGCTTAAATGCACCTGTTAAGTGATTCTATGTTTTCTACACCTGTTCAAACTTAAAACATCATTTATAGCATTAAACTAATTATCACTACAGAAAATTCAAATAGAAAAAAAGATTAAGATACCTCCAATAGAAAACGTGGTAACCTTGTTCACTTCCCCTTTTTAAAAAAATGGAGAAAACTCATTGCAAAACAATTGCATTCAATATCGTTAGTCGTGCTTCAGTAGATTACACACTTGACTCATATCCAACGCCGTCCATTTACTATGG
This sequence comes from Allium cepa, assembly GCA_030765085.1. Classification (NCBI taxonomy): domain Eukaryota; kingdom Viridiplantae; phylum Streptophyta; class Magnoliopsida; order Asparagales; family Amaryllidaceae; genus Allium; species Allium cepa. Next base: position 861,807,971 of record CM060943.1, on the reverse strand, counting down.
AAGTGGACTCGTAATGATCGCAACTCCAGTGGAAAGGTAAGTAAAGATTATCCTCACAATAGTGCATGCTAAGGTCATAGATTTGTATCATATCACTTAATTAAAGTTGCTAAATATTTTTTGGTTCATTTATATATCGTAGGCTACTGTAACTGCAAGTATAGCTACTCAGCTATGGCATCCACCAAGTGGTATAATAATGACTAATGATATAGCGGATGCAAAGCCTGAAGAAGCAGTGTCCTGCTTTGCATTGTCTATAGAGTTTGTAAGAAAATAAAATAAAATGCATTACCTCTGGAGAAGGTTCAACACCAAAAGCTTTTATCCTCTCAATAACAAACTTTGACAAACAATTCAAAATACCAGGCGCACAACTCAAGACCCAGCTCCGAAACTTTTCAACAGAAACCTTCTTCTCATTTTCCAACACATTAAAATCCCAAACCATTTCATCATCCTTAGCAATCTCACCACCCACCACCATAACCTGTGAAGTAAAAAAAGAATGCTTGAATCTTGCAGATTTCTGGATATTGTAAATGCTGCTCTTAATAAAATACGATCAATATAGACGCAAAATTCAGACAAACAAATAATGTTCAAAACGAAAAGAGTGAGACTTGATCAAACACAGCGATAACACTAGACTGGGGGTTGAATTAATAAAAGCACTCTTTTTCATTGCTCTTTATGTTAAGGCCTATAATTGAGTAGGTTTGGCTGATTAAACAATGTGCAGTTTGATATCGACATCAGTTGGTAAAACACTAACTATATAAAGCGAGGTTCAATTAAATTGAAATTATTTGCTGTTCATGTGGAGGTTGTGATATTTATATCAGTTATTTTGAATGCACGCTAAAAAATTCTTATCTTTTCACCTTTCTTTTTCCTTCCATTATAACGTTAGTGCATAAAAAACAAAAATTGGTGCACATTTAACAATCTTCTTATGCTTTAAGATGAAATTGAAAAGACTACCCGACTTTTATAATTTCGGTATACCTTTAAAGATGACATACACTAAAACAGCAGAAGAAAAATTTGTGGATGTAAAGAAATTTATCTATTTGTGGGTATTAACCCAGTGTTGTTTAGCATTGGACCACGGTTAATATTTCAACCGAGTGAAATCCAAATCAGAATCCCCTGTTTGTTTTATGACAAATTTGAACTTACCTAGAAATAAAACAGTTCCTAACGAATTTGAACGCAAATATATTCATAACCAAATGATAAATTCGAATTAAAACAGTTAATAAACATAACCTAGAAATCCAAGCAGATAATTTGGGGTTTCTAGACACTTAGACTTGGGAACAGCTGAAGAGCGATGAGCGGAGATCGGAGGTGGCGATGGCGAGCGATGAGCGAAGATCGGAACAGCTTAAGAGCGATGGCGAGCGATGAGGAGGGAGACAAAAATTTAGGGTTTTGGGAGGAAGACGAGAACGATTAAGTGCTTTGAGAGGGAAATGAAAATTTTGGGAAGGGTAATTTTGTTTTGGGACGTTACGTGAACTGAGTATGTGTTAACCTAGCAAGGAAAATAAATAATTAAATGTAATCAATAACGCTTTTTAATAAGGCGCTATTGAATGGCGTTATTAATAACATGTTTTGTTGTAGTGTTTTAAGATGGATTTCCTAAATAAATAAAAATTATTTTATAATAAATGGAACCTAAAGAGATTTTATAAATTTATAAAATGAGTCTATAAATGGGAAGGGAGTTATCAGTGGATATAAGCAGAAATAAGTCATGAACTTATATTGAGTATGGAATCTGTTTTGGAAGGAAATAGTAAAATTTTCCGAAGGTGGTTGTGGACAAGAGGCATTTATAAATGGATATTAGATTTTCTAAAATTATAAATTTATTTTGAAAAGGGTTACTTTTAAATTACTATACTATATAGGTATTATAAATCATTTTTTTGAATTTAAATATTTCAAATTAGTTATTTTTAAAGGCATAGCAACTATTTGTAATAAACTCTAATTTTTCTAAAACCAGCTTTGAAATTTATAAATAACTAGTTATAAATTTTAATATTTATATTTAATATTACTCCTTATTTTATAAATCTAGATGTTTTTAAATGTTTTTAAAATCCAATTAAAATGCTCTTGTGATGGTAAGCAAGTTTATTTAAATGAGAAAAGATTTAGGAGAAATCTTATAAAATGGAGAAATTGAGTTTGGGAATTTATAAGAAAAGTGAAATTGATTTTTGAGAAAGGAATGGAAAAATAAAGAATATTTTCAAAGGGTAAATCACAATGTGAGTAGGTATAAGAAATCATTCAAATGATTTCATGGAAATTAAAGGGCTTTGAAAATTGTTTCAAGTGGTTTAAAATGGAAATAATATCTGAATGATATTTGAGATAAATAATTTGAGGAAATTATTTGATGGTTGCTTATGAATGATTAATTGATAGTTAAATCACCGACTATCAATATTGGACAGTGCGCTGATCGTTTCGAAGAGTCCAGGATCAGATTTAATTATTCGAAAACCACTTCGATCCAATTTGAACGATTACGAATGAAGACCGTGAAGAGTTGAAGACGGTGATTCGGTTTGTCCAGACCCAGGGCAACTTGTATGCACGAACGCTCTCAGAACATCGTCAAGGGGACGATGAGCATTCTAAGTGGGACTCGTTCTTGAAAGGTAACGTTTAGCCTCAAGCCTCATCAACCGGGAATGGCTAAAACAGGGGAGGTGCTGCAAGGCTTCGTGGGTAGCCCCCACTTGAGAGTAAGGTTTCCCCTGTCTAGATGTCCCTTTTTATTTCGGCTTAGTGGGTCGTTGGTCGCACCGACCACGGGGTGATCTTACTCGGGACTGTCCAGTAAGGGATGGTTCCGGTCTTGTGTTGCAGGGGAGTTAGGGTGGCTCCTCGGTACTCTGATCTAGACCAGGTACTGTGACGGGCGGTACCCCGGTAGCCCTGCCATTGTATGAAATCCAATCTTCAATAAGCGCCTGTAGGGTTTTGATTGTGCCCAACTATTGCTGAAACATGAGACTCAAGCATTTCAACTAGATTCTATTTTACTTTCTATAGACACTATTATAATATCAGACGAATTTGATAAAAATGTTTTGGCTATCGTAAGGTAAAAACCCGACATGTTTATTTGTGGTATGGTCTTACGAGATGCCTTTGTTTTTCAAAGGATTTTTGAAAAATATAATAATCCAATTGAGTGTGATTTCTCTCGCTGGTTTTCCAGACTGATTCGGGTGTTGTTATATATGATGCTCGGGTCAGACCGAGTTAAACAGGGTCAGGTTTAAAGCTAAGGAGTTCAGGAGATGAGCTGATGGCAGAGTCTACTTCCGTATTTGACTATTATTTCCGCTGTGTATGGAAAAATATTAAGTTGTCTCTGTATGGATGTTTGTTGTACTCTGGTGATGATATGTATATATGTATACGGTACAGTTTACTTTGTATTTAAAAGCTGTTATTATATTATATGTTGTTCCGCTGCGATTGTGAGACTCTGATGTTGTTTTCTTTTCTTCTTCTCTACCTCTTTCTTCTTTTTTACCCGAAGACTCGTACTTTTGTGCCACTTTGGACAGAAATGTTATGAAATTTTGTCAGTTCAAAGGGGTACGGAATTGTGTGCCTTTACACTTGGTATCGCTTGGCTACTCATAAAAAATTGAATTTCCAAAAGGAAATCGAGATGGTGTTTTCAGAATGCAAGGGTTATTGTCGTTGACTCTAAGGGTGATTTCAAAAATGAGTGTGACGAGATAATGCCTTCAGTATCGTTCGAACCCGGAACGAACTTGTATGAATTGAATGCTTTCAACACATCGTCAGACGGACGATGAGCATTCTAAGTGATATGTCCTGTAAAGGTAATCCAGCCTCAAGCCTCATCAACCGGGAATGCTAAAACAGGGGAGGTGCAGCAACGTTAGGTGGGTCATGCCCAAGCAGGACGAGATATACCCCTGTCTAGATGTCCCTTCTATTTCGACTGTGTGGGCGGTTGCTAGCTACAACCGCGGGGTTATCTTGTTCGGGACTGTTCAATAAGGAAAGGTTACGGCCTTGTGTTGTAGGGGGTCGGGAGTGATCCTCGGTATGGTGATCTAGGCCCCGTACTGTGACGGACGGTACCCTAGTAGCCCTGCCATTTTTGGAAATCCATTTCTCCCTATGAGACCCTACGGTTTTGATTTGTATTACACAATTTTGTAGCTAGTAGCTGGAATATATAGATGTGACAATTTCGGCTATTTTTTATTTACTTGAAAAACCCTAGACACTATTATAATATCATAGGATTTCCTATGAAATGTTTTGGTTAGCGTAAGGTAAAAACTTACCCGTATTTATTTGTGGGGAGTCTTACGTGATATCTTTATTTTCAAATGTTTTAAAGTTAAACAACTTTAAACCGTTTACTCATACCAGACCCATGTCTGACCCGGAGTTTATATTTTGTTTTTCATAAAATCTTGAGTACTCAAATTTTTATGAGTAGCCAAGTGATAGGTTTTGGACATTAGAGTTCTAGAGGAGCTTGGAGCAGGAGTTCCAGACGTATGTAGATATCTATCTGGTTCCGCTGTGTTAGTTGATGTATGCTGTATCTCTGATGCATATAGTGGCAGATGTATGTATGACTGTCATGTGTATTGATATTATATAACTCTGATATATGTTAAACTATGTAATAGTTATGTGATATATTATATTTTGTTCCGTTTCGCTGTGAGATTCTGATGTTGTTGCTTCTTTCTATTCTTTTCTATTTCTATCCCTTTCTTTCTTAATGATGATACGTCTTTCTGGTAGTAGAAAGGCAGGTCGTCGCAGTAAGTTTAAAAATAAATATTTTGGGAGAATACCATTGGGTTCTGTTTTTGGTGTAATTTCGGAGATGAAATTCTTTTAAGGGGGAAGAATGAATGACATGGAATTTCACTGCCTTGTTTAGAGGATATATAATTAATATTCAATATTCAATATATAAGTTTTATGATGAACATAAAATAATTTTAATTAATTAATAACGGTGGTGAAATCATTTTCGAAGTTTCTTTACCAAATTAAATAATTCATAGAAAAACAGGAAATCTCTAAAGATCGTTTTCCAAAATTTCGACCTTTCAACACCCGAACATTGTCAGGAACATTGTTCGTCTTTGTGCTCTATATATACATATATATAATAGTTAATTAACTAGATAACAAAATACTTAGAAATAAATAACTTACTTTGTTAGAGAATGCTTTGAAAAGAAAAAATGGAATTTAACCTAATTTAATAATCATCTATGAAGTTAAATATAATATTATAATAGTATAATATTATATAAGTTAAAATATTGGAAAATAATATTTAAAGTGAATAGGAGATTTAATATGGAAAATATTTGTTTAAATGTTTGAAAATGGTTTATAAATGTTTTATTAACATTAAAATACAAATTGGAAAAGTTTTGTCAAATATTGAGTTTGGAGTCAAAAATAGACGCGTCGTGTAACAATACTTCGCAATTTCGCGCCATAAAAGTTAAAATCCTTCTATATGATAGAATCGGTGTCGGATTTCTTTGCAATAAGAATTTTCGAATTCTTATAAGTATAGTTTTAAAACAGAAGAAAATAATCGAGATTTCATTTAATAGATTTTGAAATATGAGCAAATAAATTTTTCAAGAAAATCGCGCTTTGGCAGTTCAATAGCCAATGTCGCAAATGTTTAGATAACTATTTTTAAAATGTTTAAAATATGGAATAAATCTTATAAATTGTTTAAAATGTTTTAAAAGTGATTTGGGCAATAAATATGAATTTTAAAATGATAAAGTCATTTTGGCTTAAAAACATTTTTTGTAGCACATTTCCACAACACTTTTTTGTAACTTTTAAAATACAGTTTTAAACGTAACCATTCTTTTCCAAATCTTTTGTAAATGTTTTCAAATGACTAATAAAGTATTTTAAAGTTAATTTAAAAGGATTTATGGAAGGATTAAAGGTTTGATGATATAGAGTCGATCAAATAACTTGACCGCCTTATGGGTGTTAAAGAGATAGTGTCTAGGCTTGAGTTTGGAAAACTAGTTTCTTGCTCTCCATGGCTATCCAGACTGGCCCTGATGGATGGAATGGTAAATTTGATTTACTCGGATCAAAATTTTCCAAAGTTAAAGGATATAATTTTCCAAATATACATAACTTCGATTTTATGAACATAATTTTCTTATATTCTGTGTTAAAGCCCGAAGAAGGAAACCATACTATTCATGGAATTTAAAAGGTGATTTCGCCCTTATTCCGCCCATAGTAATGGTTGATTGATATTGAGTAGAATTAGATAATTTCTATAGATTTTGCTCACTTGATATTTACTGGTTTTGTATTAACGTCCTAGATAACATGGTTTTAACTCAATCAAAGTTTTGAGTTTTGATTTAAGAAATCTTTGTAAAGATTTAAATAAATGAATAAGAATTATTTTAATTTCTATACTTGAATTATTTGTTTTGGGTTTGCAGTAAACTATGTCTTAAATAACATCGTTGTTGACAAATTTAATAGTTACATTTTGGAAATAAGAAATCTTTGATTAAGATTTAATAAATGATTTGAAAATATTTTCCTAATTAAAAGGTGGGCTTATTTGGAATTATTCCAAGATTAAAAAGGCTTAAATTTACCAAATGTTTTGATAAATGAAGCTTAATAATTCCATATACTATTCAGAATATAAAGAAATAATTAAATGATTATATCTCTAAGAGATATTTGTGAATGAATAAAAAGATTAATTAAACTTAATTCTGATTCATAGTCACATACGAACTTAACATCTTTTCAATCGATAATTGGCTCAGAGGAACCAGGGTCGGATTCAGGTTACTCCTATCTGAAAACCCCTTCGAACCAATGTATACATTCAAAAGTGAAGGCATGTTGAAGATGATGATTATTGAAGAACAAAGATCTTCGTAGCAAAAAAGACTCCTTACTAACATTCTCTGGGTCATTCCTAATATAGAGACATTTATTATAGCAGTGGTCATATTGTATTTTGAAATATTCGGATTGCAAGGAATACTCGCTACTAATGGCAGTAGGAGGACTGCCCTCGGTTGTTTCAGTCCCAGAATGAACTTGTATGGATGAATGATTGACATTGCATTTCTAAATCATGAACGTTGATTTTTAAAAACGTACATCTATAGGTGATGTAGGAGGCAACTCCTATTATCTTAACACCCTTCTTTGAGATATACGTGCTCGGAGGTTGTTTTTTCTTAGAAATCAATTGGTGATAAACAAAAATGGCATTGTGGCATTCAAAGTGGAACTAGTTAGTGAGATTGAACGCAGCCTCACGAGCCTCACATCCCTAGAATGATACTGAATACTATATGGTCTGAGGAACACATATTTGGGTTGTTGGTTGATGTATCTAGTGGTGTTCAGTCGGGTACCAATTGGGAAAAGGCATCCCTTAAGGCATTTATTACCCTCATTTATTTGAATATAGTAGCTAGCTTGCAAAAAGTAATAAGGCTACCGGATATTGGCAGTGTAATAAGTACAGTTCCAAGTGACTCGCTTGAGAAAAGCGATTAAGGCAACGTGGGAACAATGCTTGCTATGCGTGGGTAGAAGGAAAAAGACCACTAGTTCTTATCATATTGGAAATCTAATTCCAATACGAGTTTTATGGTTTTGATTGTATTCTTAAAATAGCTGTAATGCTTTCCAAACATTTCAGCTACCCGAAGATATCATATATTCCACCCGGTGTATTCCACTGACCTAGTCCGGATATATTACAATAGACTTAGTTTGGATATTGATACTTTACTTTGATATATTACTTGAAATTATTTTTTCAAAAGAGTTTCATTAATAATAATATCAAAGTGTTTTTTAGCATAATTTATTTTGGTTATCATAAGATAAAAACTCGTTTGTATCTATGTGTGGGCGTGGTCTTATGAGATACCCTTCTTTTTAAAGGTTTTAATTTACATCAGCATTTAAAATTTCGAGTATCTCACGCTAGTTTATCAAGCCTAATATGGGTTTTTTTAATATTTGGGTCAGATCCGAGTGGTTTCAGGTTTAGTTGAAGATGCATGGAGTTTCTGAAGGAAAACTGAAGATCTTCATCTACGTGTGGACATGTTCTATTATCTGCTGCATCTATCGCATTTGTTTTTTTCTTCAGTAATTATTAGGATGGAGGATTTATAGCTGTACAAGCTGAATCTAGGTTAAACTCTGATATTGTATTCAAAATTTTCCACTGTAAAGATTTTATATTGAAATAATATATGATATTCCATTCGTGTGAGATTATGTTCTATCCTTATTTTCTTTTTTTTCCTAATAATCGGGCTCTCTAGCACTTGGATTTGCGACATGTGAATACTGAGAATGTATTAGTGTCGATTTTTGAGGGTTGAAAATCCCAGTTGTTACATTAGAGCTCTATTGCTCAATTCCCTACACGAACATCAGTCTTAATTCCAATAGATAGACATGCCTACTTGATCGACTTTTAGTGCTAAGTATGTGAATAAAACTTTTCCACATACGAGGAAACAAACAAAGCAGGATTAAGTCACGCAAAGCACAATCAAGTCTTATAAGCGACTTATAAAACATTATTTATCAATTTCTATTATTCATTTGTACTCTTTGAATACTTCAAAAAGAAATCATATACTTATCTCAAACGGTATAAGTATATTCACAAATCATTAACAAGATTTCTTTCTCTAAGCCTTTATTTTTTCTATCTTTTTCAAAAAGATTCCTTGCTTGCAATTCCTTCAAAATATCCATTTTAAGGATTTGAGTACTTTCACAAATCCATTTAGAAAGGTTTAAGACTAATGTTATTTTAACATTGTCAGTACAAATCTAAACCATTTCACTTATGCTTATCTTTAAAGTATTCTTTTAAAGATCTATTTATATTCATAAGTATAATAAAATGCGTTAAAGACGAATGTGATTAACACATTGTCACAACAAACCCAAAACCATTTCACTTATGCTTATCTTTAAAACATTCTTTTAAAGATCTATTTACGTTTACAAGTATAATCAAAAAGTGTTAGCGACGAATGCGATTAACACGTTGTCATGAAAAATCCAAATCATTTTCCCGCTTGTTACTAGCTTTAGAACTTCCTTTTAAAAATCTAGTTTTAATAATAAGGTAAGTTCGATATCGATTAATCGATTATCTATTTAAAACAGTTGCTTATACAAATCAATGTTTCTATATTTAATTCGTTTCCAACATTCCCAACTTAATTGTCCTCATTTAAGAGGGAAGCCTTGTAGGTTAGAGATCTATTGCTTAATCCATACTTGACAATAGTCTTTAGCTCTTAGAAATAGATAAACCTACTCTATCGGCTTTTAGCGTTAAGCAAAGTTAATTATCTTTTTAAACTAGTATATAACAATATTAATGAGTTTCTGACATCTCAACTTACATTCTTCCTCACTCAATGGTGAAGTCAGATAAGTTTGGGAACTGGTTGCTCCAAGCCTTGCCTGGACACCTCATTCTTGAATCCCACAAATAGACACGTTTACTAATCGACTTATTAGTATTAAGCATAGTCAATCGCCTTTTGTCAAAACTTATGTCTATTGTTAACTCCGCCTCAGTTTTGACTCAGCGACTTGAAACGATACCGACCTAAGACTCAAAGAGATGCCGACCTAAGGCTTAACAAGGGTGCCGACCTAAGGCCTAAGCGGTATGCCGACCTAACACTTCAAAAAGTATGCCGACCTAACACTTCAACAAGTATGCCGACCTAACACTTTAAAAAGGCTACCAACTCAACATAGATACCGACCTAACAGTCTAGGGAGATTGCCGAATTAATTGGTTGCCGACCTAACTGCCTTAACAAGAATGCCGACCTAAGGCCAAAAAGGGATACCGACTTAAGAGAGGTGCCGACCCAATGCTCTAACATGTGTACCAACCTAAGACTTAAAGAACGTTGACCCAAGATAGCTACCGACCTAAGTCGCGGCCGACCTATGACCAATGTTAAGTCGGTCACGACCTAAGCAAAGGAAGGTAAGTTCAATGCATCTACTTGGCATTGTGGCCTCTTAACTCGTACACGATCCAAGACTTACCAGTTGGACCGTGACTTGCGACTTACCAAGTTAACTCGTCCACGACCTAAAGCCACTGAATATAAGCCCGATGCCATATTACTGAGAAGAGGTGGTGTTGACTCGGAGGCGACCTAGGACTTGGCAAGGGAACCATTGTGAAACCATGGAGGGGCCAGATGAGTCAGCCACGACTTACCTTAGACCGGCCATAAATTACCTTAGACCGGTCACGGCTTACGACCTAAGGAGGGAGATTTTCCTATAAATACCAACCTACCTCAAACATGAAAGGGACTTTTTGGCCAATCTCTTTAAGCGCCGATGCTCTGCTGAATTCTCGACTCACCCGACACTTCAAGTACAAAAGGCATCTCAATTAACTTCGAGAAGAAATCTAACGCAATCTACATGGATTTAAAGAATTCTTCTGCATCAAAGTTCTAGTTGTTTGTCTCATTGGAATTGTAATTGAAGATTGTTGTAAAGTTGTAATCAATTCAGTAATAAAGAGAATTAAAGTGGACGTAGGCTTACCCTAAGCTGAACCACTATAAAAACTGTTGTTTTTTCTGCTTTCTCTGTGATTTCTCTACTTGTTTTTAGTTCCCGTGTACACGGGTGGTGCTTTCGCTCAACTTCAATCTACACCGGGGTGTTAGCGTCAGATTTTTACGTTAACATTTTTGGTGCTTTCACTGAGAGCTCGAACTCAGGGTGCGTTCATCATTGCTTCGCAAAAGTTCGTTGAAAGAATCTATCTCAAAACCAGAAGTTTATTGGAAATAATGGCTCCTGGGAGAAAACGAAGTTCTGTAAGATCCGACAATGTTCAAGAGAATACTGCTACCTCTCCTCCTTCAAGCCAAGCAGCTCCAACTGTTGGAGTTACACGAGCAGAATTGAACGCCGTAGTTTTGGGATTGAATCAGCAATTGAATGCTCAGAATGCACAGTTGGAAGCCCAGAATGCCCAAAATGCCCTGATCTTGAGTAAGTTGAACGATCTACTAGGGGCAAATCGTCAACCGGTTAATAATGATGGGAACCCTACTGCGGGAGTTCAGGATGTTGAAGGGAACATTTCTCAAAGAGCCGCAGACCCTATAGAAAGGACTCCTCTTCAAGCTGGAGGATCAGGGCCGCAACCGACCCTCCGTGAACGATTGTCAAGGCAGAATTCAGAGAGAGTGGCTGATGTGTGCCCTCCAGAGACTCTAAATGATGAAGAATATTTTTCGGGTATGGTTCGTCAAATCATGAAAGAAAGTATGCGAAGAGATGAAGACGAGAAAGAGTGGGGATTTGCTCCGAGCAATACTCCATTTACTGAAAAGATCTTGAAGGCAGAGTGCCCAAGGAAATTCGTTCCCCCTACTATTCCAGCTTACAAGGGGACGAGTGATCCAAACAAGTTTCTGTATAAGTACGACTAGCATATGACTGGTGCCAGGGCGACGGATGAAATTAAATGTCGATATTTCCCGGTATATCTCAAAGGTGTGGCTCTATTGTGGTTTACAAAGCTGCCAGTCATGTCCATTGATCAATTCTCCGATTTGACCAGGAAGTTCAAGGAGCAATTTCGATTGTATGCTTCTAAAGAAAAGGATATAATGTCGCTATCAAGTCTAGAGCAAAATCCAGGAGAATCCATCAGGTCATTTTTGAATCGTTTTAACATAGCATTGGCCGAGGTAGATAATGCTGAGCCACGCATGGTCCTAACATACTTGATGAGGGCGATTGACAAATCAAGCGAATTTGGAAAGTGGTTGAAAATGAAGGAGCCAAAATCACTTGACAAATTCTACAAGAAAGCGGATGAATTCATGTGCTTGGAGAGCCTCCAAACACCGGCTAAGGTGGTATCAGCAGGAGCCGGGAACAATGGTGCTGCTTCGAACAAGAAAGAACCTAACACTAAGAAAAGGGGAAATGATGGTGGAAAGAAACAGGGAGACGCTAAGAAAGGCCGTTCTTTCAACTTCACACCCTTGACCGATACCCCCGAAAACATCTTCTTTGCAACCAAAGATGATGTCAATTATCCGACACCGCCTAAAATGAGAGTTGCGATTAAGATGGAAAAAAGTGGAAAGTTCTGCCGGTTCCACAACCTGCCCGGCCATGACACCAACGAATGTCGTCAGTTGAAAGAGGTAATTGAACAACTCTTGAAGGAAAACAAACTCCAGCAGTATGTGAAAAGGAACAGAAATGCCCCAGCTTCGTCAACTCAAGGACAAAAAGTTCCCGCTCGCCGTCCTGCCTCAAGTGAGAAGGCCGTGGAACATGAATCAGAAAGGCTTGTCATCAATATAATAACTGGAGGACCTCACCCAACAGGCAAAAGCTGGGGGAGATGGAAAGGTATGCCCGGTCCTTGAGGCATGTACCAGCTGAAGAGAATGTTTTTGACTTAGAGAATGATGCGCCTTTAAAGCAACAAAAGACTTCCACAGATGATATCGTGTTCAGTGCCAGGGATTCTTTGTGTATTGAGGCTCCGACCATAGATCCTTTGGTTATATCCGCTGGTATTAGGCCGGCAACAGTGAGAAGAGTTCTAGTTGATTGTGGAGCTTCATGCAACATCCTCTTCAAGGATCAAATGAAAATTCCAATGGCTGACGTTCAAGCTTCGTCACTTAAGATTGCTGGGTTTGCTGGAGAACCCAAGCAACCGATTGGGACCATTGATTTGTTTGTAGAACTCAGAAAGGGACTAAGGAAGGTAGCTCGAAAGCAAACCTTTATAATTGTTGAAGAATTCTCTGCCTACAATGCCTTTTTAGGCCGACTAACTCTTGCTGCGTTTAAAGTTGTTCTTGCCCCATGGTGTCTGACTCTAAAATTCCCCACAGATAACGGAGTTGGTGTGATTAAGGGAGACCAAGATGCGGGGCGAGAATGTTACTTTGCAGAGTTGCGAGAATCAAGGAAAAGAGAAATGGGAAAAGGTGCGGAGGCTCAAGTCCGCACCAAGGAACCAACCTTGTAGCAATTACAGGGTGGACCCTGCACTGGCGAATGTAGTGGCGCACGAAGAGAGATGGATCCAAGGAAAGCCAGTGCAGGGGAGAATAGAGTAGTACCGGTAGAGGTAACAGTGCCGGTGCCCTTTGACCCAAAGGACCCAAACAAAGTACTTAATGTGGGTTCGCAGTTCAACACAACAGTTCAGAATGTTCTGATTTCATTTTTGAAGGCTAATTTGGATGTATTCGCTTGGACTCATGCTGACATATGCGGAATATCCCCAGAGATTACAGTACATACTCTGAACATTGATCCAAAGTTTACACCTGTGAAACAGAAGAGAAGGACTCAGGGTCCTGAGAGAACGGCAGCGTTAAAAGAAGAAGTGGATCGGCTCATGGAGAATGGTTTCATTAGAGAATCTACTTATCCAAATTGGGTATCAAATCCAGTGCTGGTGAAAAAGGCTAATGGAAAGTGGAGAGTATGCATTGATTTTTCAGATCTGAACAAAGCCTGCCCCAAAGACTGTTTCCCGCTGCCCAGGATCGATCAGTTGGTGGATGGGATGGCGGGACATGAATTGTTATCTTTTATGGATGCATACTCCGGATTTAACCAGATTATGATGCATGAGCCAGATCAAGAGGATACTAGTTTCATCACAGATGTTGGACTCTACTGCTACAAGGTCATGCCTTTCGGACTCAAGAATGCAAGGGCAACTTACCAAAGGCTTGTTAACGCCATGTTTAAACCACAGATTGGCAAGACAATGGAAGTTTATGTTGATGATATGCTAGTAAAGTATAAGAAAGCAGTGGACCATATGGATCACTTGGCAGAGATGTTTGCAGTACTCCGCAAGTATAGAATGAAGCTTAATCCCCTGAAATGTTCATTTGGAGTGGAGTCCGGAAAGTTTTTGGGTTTCATTGTGAGCGCTAGGGGCATTTAAGCCAATCCAGCTCAGATCACTGCTTTGAGAGAAGTCAAGGCTCCTAGAACGAAGAAGGAATTGCAAAGTCTCAATGGAAAGGTTGCTGCCTTGATTCGGTTCATTTCCAAAGCTACTGACAAATGCATTCCATTCTTTGATGCTCTGAAGAAAGGAAGAAAAAACTTTGAGTGGACTCCTGATTGTCAAAAAGCATTTGATGAGTTGGTTCGTCATATGGAAGTGCCTCCGATACTTTCAAAGCCTGACAGTGGTGAAGATCTCTTCGTGTATTTGGCAATTTCGTCTCATGCTCTCAGTGCGGTGTTGGTACGAGAAGATGCAAGGATTCAACGCCCAGTCTATTATATCAGCAAAAGATTTACTGGGGCAGAGATGAACTATTCAAGATTAGAAAAGCTCGCCTATTGTTTGTTGATCGCATTAAGAAAATTGAGGCCGTATTTCCAAGCTCATCCCGTCAAAGTCCTCACTGATCAACCTCTAAAGCAAGTCCTATTCCGTCCTGAGACTTCGGACCGTCTTTTGAAATGGAATATTGAACTAGCCAATATGACATCACTTACCATCCCCGAAAAGCAATCAATGGACAAGCTTTGGCAGATTTCATCGTAGAGTGTACGGATAAAGGTGATAGTGAGGAAGAAGTCATTGATAGCATCCCAATCCAATGGAAATTGTATGTCGATGGCGCGAGAAATGATTACTGTTCCAAAGCAGGGGCTGTCCTTGAAACCCCAGAAGGGCGATCGTTATGCTATGCGCTGAGACTAGAATTCCCTTCGACGAACAATGAAGCTGAATATTAAGCTCTCATCGCTGGTTTAAGGATCGCTAAAGAACTAAACATCAAGTCATTACAGATCTTCAGTGATTCTCAACTTATTGTTTGTCAAGTCAGGAAGGAATTTCAAGCTAAAGGAGGGAATCTACCCGTTTATTTATCAAAAGCCTGGGAGCTCCTTCAAGATTTTGACCGTTATTCAATAAACCATATACCCCGTGAAGAGAACGTGAAGGCGGATTCTCTCGCAAAGTATTCGAGTACTGGTGAAGCTCAACTATTGGGATTAGTTCCCGTCGAAGTCTTGTCAGCTCCAAGCACAGATGAAATGGATGTTGATTGGATTATGAGTGTATCCCAAGAACAAGAATCGTGGATGACTCCGATACTTGAATATCTACTCAATGGTTCTTTGCCAGAAAGTCCAAAAGAACGACAAAACCTGATAAGGAAAGCCTCCAGATATATAGTTCAAGATGGTCATTTGTACATACGAGGATTTTCAATGCCATTACTCCGATGTGTGACAAAGGAAGAAGCTAAGAAAATTCTAACTGAAGTACACGGAGGAGAATGTGGGGATCATACAGGTGGTCAAACTTTAGCCAAGAAAATCCTCCGTTATGGATACTTTTGGCTGGAAATTAATCAAGATGCTGCTGACTATTCCCGAAAGTGTGATAAATGTCAGAGATTCGCTAAAATTCCTAGAGCACCTTCCACTGAGCTAACACAAATGTTCAGTCCATGGCTGTTTGCTATCTGGGGAATAGATCTCATTGGGCCTTTGCCGACTACCAAATCGGGGATTAAATATGTTATCGTTGTTGTTGATTACTTCACTAAATGGGCCGAAGCCGAACCATTGGCTACTATTACCTCTAAGAAAATGATAAGTTTTGTGACTAAAAATATCATTTGTAGGTATGGTGTGCCTCAGAAGATAATCACAGACAATGGTACTCGGTTTGAAAGTGAGGAGTTCCAAGATCTCTGCAAACGGTTCAAGATCCGAAAAAGCTTCTCAGCAGTGGCTCATCCGCAGGCAAACGGGCAAGTGGAAGCAGTAAACAAAATCATCAAATCAACCATCAAAAAGCAGCTGGAAAAAGCAAAAGGTGGTTGGGTTGATAAGTTACCGCTTGCACTATAGGCATACAGGACCACTCATAAAACTGCGACTGGGCATACTCCATTTTCATTGGCATACGGATCAGAAGCAATGATTTCAGTGGAAACTGAAGTCCCCTCACACAGAAGGATCCATTTTGATCAAAATGAGAATGAAAAATTGCAATTGGAAGCACTTGACCTCCTCGATGAAAGAAGAGAAGAGGCTAGACTTAGAATTGCAGCTCACCAGCAAAAAATAGCCAGACACTTCAATTCCAAAGTCCGCCAGCGCAGCTTTGAAATTGGGGACTTAGTCCTGAAGAGAATTATGACAGCCATAGGTGTGTTTGGGCCAAACTGGGAAGGGCCATATGTTATAGGCGCGAAACTCCTTGATGGCACATTCAAACTCACAACTGTCGAAGGAGAACCAATCCCAAGAGCTTGGAACAGCAATCATTTGCGTCCCTATTTTACTTGAAAACTTTGCTGAAATGTTGTAAAAGAATTATGAATATATGATTCTTGTATTGAAAGCAATTGTAAAGCAAGTGAATAATGAAAAGCTATAAAGTGGATGTAGGCCCAACTTTTGGCCGAACCACTATAAATCTTGTGTTCTCTACTATTATAGACTGCTTTGTTTTATTTCGACATATAAAATACGTTAAGTGTGTCACTAAAATGTCGATTTAATGATGCAGGCCATAAAAGCAAAGCTTACCCATCGCAAGACCAAGCGATCTCCGACATCACTCAGCAAGCAAACACTAAGCCATTCAAAATTTCCATACTCAAATCCTATAAAAGAAGTGCTTCGAACAAAAGTTAGCAATGTGGATGGAAGTGGACCATTTCTAACTAACTGCAAATGTTTGAACAAACAAACAACCAGTTAAATAGCCTGTGTCTACCACCACCAACTCGCTTAACTATGAAGTATATTTCTTTGGATAAGAGAAATTATTGGCAACTAAAAAGTGATGACACTTGCAAAAGACAACGGGGATCGCCAACATGAATGGATGACAAAGAGACATAGGCGAGCAAGCATCAATCAGCAAATGACCTCTTCGGAGGCACAAGCCCTCTTCGGAGGCACAACTCTTCGGAGGATAAAGACCTCGAGCGGGCCTAGCCAGAAAAAGAGAGATCTTTCTCGATACAAAGTTGCGGAATGATCGGTCGATACACTCTCGTGAATCCGTCCAACCGAGAGAAAGAAACTCCAAACTTCCAGGCAAAAACCCTACTCAGAGGCACACGTTTCACCGAGATTGAAATAAAAATTCCAAGTGTTGAAACGTGAAAAGCCCTCTTCGGAGGCCCATTTCACCACAGTTGAAATGCTAAAAGACCTCGAGCGGGCCAAACCAGAAAAAGAGAGATCTTTCTCGATACAAAGTTGCAGACTGATCGGTCGATACACTCCCGTGAATCCGTCCAACCGAGAGAAAGAAATTCCAAACTTCCAGGCAGTAACCCTACTCAGAGGCACACATTTCACCGTGATCGGTCGATACACTCCCGTGAAATGAAATGTGAAAAGCCCTCTTCGGAGGCCCGCTTCCCAACGAACAGGGAAAAATAAAAGCCTCTCCCAAGGGGCAGAAACAAAAAAGACCTCTTCCCAGAGGCACAACCAAACAAAAAGAGCTCTTCCCAGAGGCAGAAACAAAAAAGACCTCTTCCCAGAGGCAGAAATAAAAAGACCTCCTCCCAGAGGCACAATCGAACAGAAAGACCTCTTCGGAGGCACACGTTTCACCGAGATTGAAATAAAACTTCCAAGTGTTGAAACGTGGAAAGCCCTCCTCGGAGGCACAACTCTTCGGAGGCACACGTTTCATCGAGATTGAAATAAAACTTCCAAGTGTTGAAACATGAAACAGCCCTCCTCAGAGGTACAACTTTCCAAAGAATCATTTCGTCAGAAATGCAAAGCAAAGATCGAAGCCCTCCACCGAGGCGCAATATAAAAGAAAAAAGAAGGAAGCCCTCCACCGAGGCGCAATATAAAAGAAAAAAGAAGGAAGCCCTCTTCAAAGGCACACTTTAGCTTTCAAAGGAAGATTTGTTCTTCTATTCTTGGAAATATTCTTCCTCAAAAAGAAGTTAAAGTGTCCTTCAGAGGCCCGCTTTACCACATAGAAGAATTCACTAGGTAAAAATGTGTGAAGGCACAAAAGAAAAGGTGATATCTTCGAAGGATGAAGCGTAAAACTCATATGGAGGGAGTTGTACTCTATTTTTAACGAAATAATATTCCTCCAAGTATGGAATAATTATTCTCCAGAAAATAAGAGTACAAGTCCCCTCAAAGTATAAAGTATTGCAACGAGCTTATGGTACAGGGGCAACGTGGTATAATTACATTCGTAAAAATTACGCTCAAACAACATACCACAAGCTCACTGCAATATCATATAAAGAAGATTGTACAAAAATGAATAGTAAATGCATTCTCAAATACAGACAGAAGTTTGTAAAAACAAAAAGAATCATTTTATTCAATACTGTCAAAATTTTGTACAGGTACAGGTTTCAAAATAAAAAAGAAAAGGAAAAGCGGAGGCCGGTACCCGCACAATCTCCGGCTAGTACATGCAAAGAGCAAAAAATAAAGATAAATCGAAGCAGGACCCCTTACTTCTTCTTGCCACCACCCTTAGAGCCTTCACCCGACCTAATAGGCAGCTTTTCAGGACGGCTTGGGAGAGTCGGGGATGAAGGAGAAAGGGTCACTGCCGGATCAACTTTCGTTTCCTCTTCAGAAACAAGAATACCTTTCCTTCTCTTCTTGGAAGTGGCACGCTTCCTCCTTCTCCTTGAAGAAGACTCACTTCCCGAAGTAACAAGAGTAGATAATTTTATGTTATCAGAAGTGGTTCGCTCCGGAGACTCATTGCCTTCTCCGAGCCCTTCTCCCTCATGTTCTTGAGAAGCGATAGGATCATCTAAGCCATGAAGAGGTTCTATTTGCTCCTCTTGCGACCCGGGTTGAGAGGCGGATGGGGGAGTGACCTGGAGAACCGAAGGAGGAATAATTGGAGGAGGGGAAGTTTGAACAATGCTCGATGCTTTCTCTACAGAAGAAAAGAAGTTAAAGTCAGTAAAGAGAGGAGATAAAGGCTCATTGAGGTTCAGGAAATAGTCGAGAAGCTCATCGAACTCGTAAGAAGCAAATGAACAGTCTACTTGGACAAGATTAACAGTAGAGTTACCTGGAGAAGTCGGCTTCCTGATGTCAACCTCATAAGCCTTGCTTCGGCGCTCTCTTCACCTTCATCTCCACCCTGTGTATTTGTAATCTCAGTTGTAACTTTGACCAGGGATGGAGAATGAGAACTGGAGCCGACGATGTCGATTTCGACAGAAGGAGAAGGCTGGACTGGAATAGTCGAAGTAGTTTTTCCTAAACGTTCCCCTTCGGCCATCTCAGCTCTTAATTTTGCAAGTTGTTCTTTTCCCTTGGCGAGAGCAGCGCGAGTGTCGTCATCCAAATAATGCTCCTCAAGAGCTGATTCGGCATAGCCAGCACCTTTACCGCCAAGCATGTCAAGTGCGGCCTCCCACACTTCAGCCAGAGTAATTTCATACTTAGGGTCTAGAAAGGTGAGACTACCACGCCCCAAGACGCTGTGCAGGTAGAAGTCAAATAGTGTCGAGCTGATGTTGGTCTTCGTTGCCTCATGAGATTCTTCAGCTGCAATTTTACCGGCAACAGCCTCATCACGCTCTCTTTCAATTTTGGAGAGTTGAAGCTTTAGCATTTGAATTTCCGCCTCTTGAGAGTTGACTTTCTCCCGTAACTCTGTTGCCTCGGCATGATACCTTCCCGCTGTTTTCTGCTCAGCTTCAAGTTGTGCCTCGGCATGTCGCTGAGCGGCGTGAGCATCGTGAACTTGCTTTTGAAGTACTTCTTCTTTTTGAGTATATGTGGTAGAAGAAGTAGCAAGCTCTTGTTTAAGTTCCTCAACTTTCGCTTCAAGCTCTTCATTGTAGGTAGTAATGCTCCTCATTTCAGTATCATGCTGCTCAAGAACCTTCTGCCATTCGGCCTTATCATTCTCCATAGTAAGCATGGCCTCTATATTCGCACGGTTGACCCTTTGAAGCTCATCAACAAGCTTTTGCCAGCTCGACATCCTTTCAATATCAAGCCTGACGGCATCGAGATTTCGCAGCATGGCAGGCTTGTCAATAGGGACCAAGTCAAGGTCGAACCGCACTCCCTTAAGGCACCAGTGTGGGAACCGGCTTTGCAGAGTAGCCGGGCCTGATCCAACCTGGAATTTAGGCCTGTTGATTATTGTTTGAATGTCTATCTTCCCAAGAGCAGGGGAGCCAGAAGGAATGTCAAGTGAGACGGGGGCAGTGACCTTTTCAGGAGTTGTAGAAGCACGCTTTTCACCGTGCCGGGCACGCTTGCTTGGGTCCTCAACTATGTGGCTTTTTCCCCGATCATCATGCGACTTTCTCTTGTGAGAATCGTCACCTCTCTGAGAAGAATCGTGGCGCTCCTCCTTTTCTTTCCTCTCATAACGCTCTTCTTGAGCCCTCCTCTCCTGAGCCTTTCGGGCGGCTCTCTCCTCATCGGTTTCTCTGTAAGCGGGAAGGTAGCGCCTATAATCATATTGACTACGTCTCCCATAGCGCTGAAAGTCATCATAGTAAGAGCCGCTGCGTCCCATCGGAGAATCTGAAATAAAAAAAAGAGAAAGAGACAAGTCTTAAAGGTCTTCAGAGAAAAGAAGTGTAACTGTAGAATCTTCAAAGTACAAAGAATTAGGTGCATGAAAGTGCCAAGAGATTCTAAGTGTGTGTAATGTGCAAACTACGTGCATCAAACTACGAACCACTCTTCGATTGCGGAATAGTTGTGGGGGTAGTAGTTAACGTCAACTCTTGGGTTGACGGAGCTTGTTGCAAAGAAGAAGTCGCTTCCACTACTGAAGAAGAAACCCTAGTAATCGCAGGGTCATCTTTAAAAAGCTCTTGTGAGGTGACAAAGAGATCGCTCAACCCTTCGAAAGTGTCGTCCCCGCTCTACCTAACAGGGCTTGTTTTCCTGGCTTCTTCGCCAGACT
Organism: Allium cepa; assembly: GCA_030765085.1. Classification (NCBI taxonomy): domain Eukaryota; kingdom Viridiplantae; phylum Streptophyta; class Magnoliopsida; order Asparagales; family Amaryllidaceae; genus Allium; species Allium cepa. The sequence continues at coordinate 861,786,883 of CM060943.1, read as the reverse complement.
TCTGTGAACGTTGGGGAGATCCCTGAGGCTCTTCTTCCTCAATAACTGGGGTAAGTGTGAGTTTGCCAGATGACCCCGCAGCATCGACAGTAGTAGAGCATTTCACTAGAGAAGCTTCGGAAGCGGGATATTTTGGTACGGGTGCGTCAGAAGAAACCGGGGCATCCGATGCTCTAGCCGGGGAGTCTGGGATCTCATGAGGATGTATAGAGCGAGAGATGTGTAAAAGCCCGTACTGATGTAAAAGTTCAACCTCAACAAAAATTTTATACTTCTCTCTTCCGCGGCCACGACACTCAGTCTTTCAAAAACTTGCTTATGGATTGGGTCTCTAGAAGGGAGAGGAAGTGCTGAAAAGAGCAAAAAATGATATTAGCAATTGATAATTCAGATCTCGGAAAAGTTTGGAAATGGAGAAAATAGAAACAGGTAATCTTGCTTCCTACTCTCCAGATGGCATAAAACTCTGGGGGGCAGCGACCGAAGAAAAACTGATTCAAAAATCCATGAACGCTTTCTGTAAGATCAGAAATAAGCTTGCGATTTCTAGCACTTCTCACGATAATGAGGGAAGGATGGTCTTTACTCTTTGCAAACGAGCATAAGTAGCGAATTTCTTCAAAACTCGGCAAGCGATCAAGAGTTCTCCTAAACAAAACGCACAACCCCATCAAAATGGCGTAACCATTAGGATGAAGTTGGAATAGAGAGATTGTCAACTGAAGGAGAAGGGTTCGGAGGAAGTCATTGAAAGGAGGAATCGCCCCGCTTAAGCACATTTGACGATTGACTGCAACAAAACCATGAGGAGGACTGTCGGCAGTATCATTTGGCCCAAGAAGTATGGCATCATTTTCAACAAAACCAAATTGAGTACGCAGCTGAATAAACGCTCTCGGGGTTAGGATAGTCGGAGTTCTCTCTGGAGGATTCTCTATGGGAATAGCTATCGGGAAGGTCTCTTCAACTTGAGCTACCCCTTCTTCTTCTTGGTGGGAAGTCATTCTACACAAACAACTGGATATTCAAACATGAAGGTGCACGTTTCCTAAAGTGTGTGGTGTGTTGTGTAAAATCAATCAAGCAATGAGAAAATGTAACTGGAGTAAAAACTAGAAAGTATTTGTTAGTTATAAAGTCCAGGGTACGTTGTTTTAATATGCTAGTGTAATGTTGATGCAAAAAAATCAGTTTAAGTTAGCAATGCTTTGCATTAATACTTCACTTTAGTTGATTGGTTCATAACATTTCATACAGTGTATTTAAGTTGACTACTTTATGTCGACTAATCTGTCATTTGATATGGGCAGTCAATGGCAGTATATTCGCGTTGGCTTTTGTGATTGTTGTTTTCAGCAGGTTGTTAGCCTATGAGACAATGTGGTCTGTGAAATAAAGCAACAAAGTTAAAACAATCCAGAATTTAAGCAGTTCAGTACAATAGATCAAGTTAAGAATTCAAATTGGAACTATGCTTTTAAGTGAGAATTCGAGTTGGGAATCCAAGTGTTAACTCAGCTGCGACCCAAGGAATCTCTCGCGAGTTAAGATTAGGTTTCTAGTTCCTTAAAGCGGCAGTTCTTTAGGTCGTGAAGAATAGTAAGGAAGAAGGCTCTGGTTCAAAAAGTGGTGTGAAATTCTCCAAGGGTTAACTCGGCCACGGTTCAAGGGATAACTCGGCCACGGTTTAAGGGATAACTCGGCCACGGTTTAAGGGTTAACTCGGCCACGGTTTAGGGTTTAACTCGGCCACGGTTCAAGGTTAAATCGGTAGAAGATTAGATCGGCAGATTTCCCCCAAGGTTTAATTCGGCTACGATTTAAGGGTAAGGGCGGCCAAGGGTAAGGGCGGCCAAAATTACTGGGTCGTGTCTAGGTCAGTATCTCATTCCCCTCAACCTGTTAACCCGCTAACCGCTCCATCCACAAAAAACCCTCACTCCATTCACGCTGTCTCATTCATGATATCGGAGCATCCACTAAGTCAGTTCAAAATCACCCAAATTCAATGCTTAGCCATCCTAACGCAAATCAAAATCAACTAGCCAGAAGCAGTACACCATCTCCATCATCTCGTCGATCATTTAGAGCCAAAACCAAGCAAACTCGAGCTCACAAACTGCTGGCGCAATGAGGTTCGCAGTAAAGCAGCGCGCAAGAGGTGGGTTCGGTTTGAATAGAATTCGTGAATCGATGACAATAAGGGATCAAGAGAAAAGCAGGTTTTACTTACGTGATGAACAACAAAGATTATCGGTGATTGTTTGGAATGGAATCGCCTTTTGGAGCTTGAGAAAGTCTTTAATGGCAGAAGCAAGAGAGTAAGTAATGAGAAGAAAGGAGAGAATATGTGACTTATAGTAGAGAAACCGGAAGCGGCGCGTGTGACCAAACTGTTAGGTCGTACATGACCTACCGACCTAAAGAGTGGACAAGTTAGAGGATATCGAAGCACACAACCTAACCAGCAGGCGTATACTTCGAGGGGCAATTGTTAACTCCGCCTCGGTTTTGACTCAGCGACTTGAAACGATACCGACCTAAGACTCAAAGAGATGCCGACCTAAGGCTTAACAGGGGTGCCGACCTAAGGCCTAAGGGGTATGCCGACCTAACACTTCAACAAGTATGCCGACCTAACACTTCAACAAGTATGCCGACCTAACACTTCAACAAGTATGTCGACCTAACACTTTAAAAAGGCTACCGACTCAACATAAATACCGACCCAACAGTCTAGGGAGATTGCCGACTTAACTGGTTGCCGACCTAACTGCCTTAACAGGAATGCCGACCTAAGGCCAAAAAGGGATACCGACTTAAGAGAGGTGTCGACCCAATGCTCTAACATGTGTACCAACCTAAGACTTAAAGAACGCTGACCCAAGATAGCTACCGACCTAAGTCGCGGCCGACCTATGACCAATGTTAAGTCGGTCACGACCTAAGCAAAGGAAGGTAAGTTCAATGCAGCTACTTGGCACAGTGGCCTCTTAACTCGTACACGATCCAGGACTTACCAGTTGGACCGTGATTTGCGACTTACCAAGTTAACTCGTCCACGACCTAAAGCCACTGAATATAAGCCCGATGCCATATTACTGAGAAGAGGTGGTGTTGACTCGGAGGCGACCTAGGACTTGTGCAAAGGAACCTTTGTGAAACCATGGAGGGGCCAGATGAGTCAGCCACGACTTACCTTAGACCGTCCATAAATTACCTTAGACCAGTCACGGCTTACGACCTAAGGAGGGAGATTTTCCTATAAATGCCAACCTACCTCAAACATGAAAGGACTTTTTTGGCCAATCTCTTTAAGCACCGATGCTCTGCTGAATTCTCGACTCGCTCGACACTTCAAGTACAAAAGGCATTTCAACTAACTTCGGGAGAAAATCTAACGCAATCTACATGGATTCAAAGAATTCTTCTACATCAAAGTTCTAGTTGTTTGTCTCATCAGAATTGTAATTGAATATTGTTGTAAAGTTGTAATCGATTCAGTAAAAAAGAGATTTAAAGTGGACGTAGGCTTACTCTAAGCCGAACCACTATAAAAACTGTTGTTTTTTCTGCTTTCTCTGTGATTTCTCTACTTGTTTTTTAGTTCCCGTGTTCACGAGTGGTGCTTTCGCTCAACTTCAATCTACACCGGGGTGTTAGCGTCGGATTTTTACGTTAACATCTATAAAATAATGCTTTAGAAATACTTGTAAATAGATTTTTAAATATCTGTGTAAAACATTACTTGAAAATGAAAAATTAGAAGTTTGATTAAAAACATGTTTTACACTTTGTAGAACTTTACTTTCAAAATTCGTAAATAATCATTAAGACTATATTTCAACTTCTACTCTTTTTATCATACACAAATACATTTTATAAGAACATCCATCAAAATAATTTTTAAAAACAATTTAAATCACGAAAAACTAGCCAAAACATCGCATTTTCGACACTTAAAACAATAAGTGGCTTACTACAGCATTTATAAATGCTATTAAAAGTCCTTATAAAATAACATTAAAAGCATAATCTTTGCGACTAGTTTTAAACACTTAAACAAACGATTTGAGACTTAATACTTTTGTAGTAAGTACTACCATTAAGGTACTTAAAAAATGGAAATAAATCCGTAAGAATATCTTTTTATTTATTTATGAAAATTCCCAAAAACAAAGGATTCTAAAGTGCACTTATAACGACCATTCTCGTTTCACACACTTTAAAACTTACTTCGATTTAAAATACAAGTTAAACAACCATTTAAACATCAAGTCAAGGCCATGCCACATGTTTAAGTGGGTAATAGAAGTGAGGTTATATAATATAAAGTTATCATTTGCTTCAAAAGCAAGAGGGGTCTAAAGTTTGTAACTTTACTTAGTTATTGTCACTTTAACTATTATACTTTGCACACAAAATATATACACACAATATATACAAATAAAATAGAGATAAAACTCACTTAGATCTATGCCTAACCCAAGCACAAAGGTAGAAGTACCAAAGAACCACCTTCTTCCATCTACACAAGCCTAAAGGTCCAACTTTTAGAACTTCTTAACTGAAGCCACCACCTTCTTCTTCCTCCTCCATGCTCACGGCCCATCAGGGATCCCCCTCTTCCCCTTACCTCCTTCAAGCTCACGGCCTAAAGCCAAAGTTTAAAAGAGATTAGAGAAGATTTGGTTAACGTTTGAAAAAGTTAGAGAGTAATTAGTGGATTAGTGCTTAAGCACTTCCACCATTTTCAACCCTCCTACTACATCTCAAGCTTAGGAATTTATTTGTGACAATTAAGTAAACATCTCTCCTTTATTTATGGGTTTCAAATGGTGAAGCATAAGCTTAATCTCACCCCTTAGAAAGGCTTGCCTCCTATCACATATGCTGTATCATTTGCTTAATACTTAAGAATTTCCATTTATGCTTACTTTTACTATATGTCCCTTCTCCTTTAGGCTAACTACTATTATACTCTTATCATAATATCTTCTGTTATCCTAAAAAAACTTTCTAGAATCTTCCATGCTTTACGAAAATGAGAGTGTTTTAATATAAAACTTAAATAATAAATTAAATATTTAATAAATAATTTTTATAGATTAAAACCTAAATTAATTAATCGTTAAAAATAATTAATAATTGATTTATTTAAATAATTAACCTTATAGTCAATTGACAATTAATTTAAAATAAATCATATACTTGAATTATATTTAATTGAAAATTAATCTTACTTAATTAATGATTAATTAAAATTAATCTTATCTTTTAAAGATAATTAATTAATAACTAATCTTTAGTTAATTATAATTAATAAACCAAGTTTAATCATAGTTAATTAGTAATTATTTAAACAAAATTAATAAAAATTTAATCACTAAAAGTTAATTAACTGTATAAAACAATATTATTAACTTTATAAAACATTTTCAAAACACTTGTTAATAAAACCAAATTTTGCAAAAATTTGATTTTTAAGCGAAACTACATCCATGGCTACTATCGCTATGGACACATAACTTGAAAATGTTTTGACTTTCCTCATTGAAACCTCAACATTTAAATACTTACCAACTTATCATAGACAAAGCATAAGAGTTTGCATAAGAAGAAAGAGTTGAAAACTTTGAAATGATTTTCAGTTTCCCTTTAACTAAACATCAGTTTTTCCATAAAGAAATCTAATCGTCAATACCATATCAAAATGTCAACTTCCTTAGCATGGCATCACATACACATGCCTAATCATCCATAAACATATCATTATCATAGTACAAACCCAAAAATCACATATTTATAATTAAATACAACGCTTTAGCTTTCGATTCACAAGTCAATATTTAAATCGCAACTAGCAACATATACATATATTCAAACCATATAATATTCCAACAAAACAACCAACTTATTTTACCATCCAATATTAAATATGTATAAAAGTAAAAAATTTCCAATAGTTAAAGAATTTACTTGCCAAAAATCCTTTGAAATTTTGATATATTTTGAAATTCGAAAAGCTTGGAATACCACGGAATCCACTCGAAAATGGGTCAACTTCCCCTCAATTTTTGGACGTAATTCTCAGATATTAGAAAAGTGTTTAAAAGAAATTTTTAGGAAATTATTTTCTCTATAATTTGAAAATATGAAGCACTCAATTTATAATAATTTTGAAGAAGATATGGTCGAAATAAGAAGGATCATTTTTGGTCTTGGATCTCTAAGTCTAAAACCACTTTGCAAATAAACGAGATTCTCACATATCTTGACCCAAAATTTGAAAATGTGACCTACATAAAAGTTGTAGCCACTAAAATTATTCAAGGTTTAAAAAAGGAATTTTCCATTTGGGTTGGATATGAGGAAGTTATGATAGAAAGAAGAGAAGGAAAATTTTGAAGAAAGAATGGGCTATTTAAAAGCAATAGAAAAGGTAAATTACTAAACTACCCTTTGTCCTTTACCCTCCACCACCTTATGTCACCTCACCAAGCTTGTCCCCTTCCTAACACTTTATGTTCCAACATGTTAAAACATGTTTTGTACTCAACTGTACTTTCATCTAAAGAAGCATCTTTATATTATATAATATATTAACGTTTTCATAATAAAATCGTATCTTATATACACGTGCATACTTACTTAAGTGTACATACATGTACACATATGCATTCATATATCAAAATATTTGTAAATGTATATATATACACCAAAGTATCATGATATTTTTGACAACTTTTATCCATCGAAAAGTCGAAAATTCGAGAGACGAATTTCCGTCAAATTGTCGATTTTTCTTCGAACTAAATATTTTTGTAAACCAAATTCGAAAACTATTTCACCATCATTATTTATTATTTTAAAAGATTTTTATTTTCATTATAAAACCTATAGATTGAGTACTTAAAATTAATTCAATATTCACCAATCAAAGGGGTAAAATTTTGGGTCGTTACACCATCCCTGTAAAAGAATTTCATTCCCGAAATTATACAGCAACCTATCCTAGAAAACACTTGACACAATGCATCAGCTCGTATGATGTACATAGATCATTCTTATATAAAAGTATGATTCAATCACTATTTGAATACATGCTTAACTTCCAAATTAGTATGCACTCACCTGATTTTCTAGTGCAGACTCCGATCAGGTTCCTAGATTAGGAACATTTGTTCTCCTTACATAGTCATATACTATGATAGAAAACTTTGATCCCATACCAAAAATCCTCATCAAGTGCTCGCCGTGAAAAATCGAGTAATAGTTCTTTATTTGGAATGGTGTGAATCACCTATAAGACATGTACTCGAATCTTTGATCATAACTATATGGAAGGAGAAATGAGCTACGTCCAACTTATGCACTTATTTAATTGGTTCTCACTAATACCTACTCTATTTCCACAAAATTATATATGAAAACAATTCATAAAAACTAAATGTTAGATTCAACTTTTATAATACTCCATTACATCCTAAGAGTATATGCCACTATTTGATCCAACTATTTCATTTTGCACTTATTTCCCTAAAAAAATAAAGATCCAAATACTCGGGTTTATTTCAAATATATGTGTGTGTGTTTTTAAATGATACTATAATTTAAATTCTTAGAAAATTTACATATAGCCTAAGTAACTACAAAATGACACTAAGAAACTGGGTATTACCAAAAAGTATCATACATTCCCTTACCAAGAAGGTAATACTCAAGAGAAGTGTTTACCATTCGAACACATCTCTTTCCCAATTTTAAGTTATTTCCAAGCCACTCAAACTAGTTAACTAAAGAATATTAAATTATTTCAAAATCCCATTTTTGAAACAATACTTCTCATTTCTCCAACAAAATATTTATCACCAACTCACTTTGGGTTCGTTCGGGGTTTGAACTTGTTACAATTGTACAATGATTAAAATAATAATTTACCAAGTACCCCACAGCGTTCGCCTAGGAAAGCATCCTATCTTCACTTAGAAGATTATTCCAATCGTCACCAAACAATCATGACTCATTCTCCTAAACTAATCCAAAGAAAATTCTTCTTACTTAACCTTTTCATTCTCAAAATCTTATACCAGAACCAAAAATTGCTTTCAAATAATACAGTTATTATCTTTTCAAAACCTTGAAAATCATTTTTCAAAAACCAAGGGAATTAAGTTCTCAAGTTTCAACCTAAATTCATTATCAAAAAGACTCATTCTTATAAATTCATTTTATAAATCAACTTTTATAAAAAAAATCCAAATATTCTAGCTTTTAATAACATCTTTTATTAAATCAAATTTAACCCCGTATTATCAATCAAACGCCTTATAGTCAAATTATGAAATTTAATTCACAAGGTGTTCCTACAATGTTTTCCCATTTCTACAATTCTACTTACCCAACCCAAATCTTAAAAAGGAAAGCTACCTATACACACTAACGATAGTCAATGCTCAAACTAGACGAGCATGACTAAATAAACCCTACATGATAATAATAAAATATTATTATCTCTTAGCAAACAACACCTCAAAAGATACCATACTATTTTTGAAATTATTCTTTGTATACAAAATATATTCATAGGTAAAAAAAATTCATTTACCCCATTTGAAAACAATACTATGTTAGTTTGCCTTGTTCAAGTGTTTAGAAACCCCTATCGACAACATGGCGTCCCACGTCTTGACTAGAATTCTTAAGCCACTCAACAAAGAAATCAACACAATATAAAATATTTCATATCACTAACAAATATGCGCTCTTATATATAATACACTCATGCCTATTCTAGGGGTCTTACTTACCCAATCTCAAATGAGTTTACACCATCAGGGCCAAGGTTCTTGCTGAACCTTATGCTTTGATATAGAATGTAATGAACCTGGTTATCGACCCTCGAAAATCGGCACTAATACGTCCATAGTACTGTATGCTGAGCATTCTAGGGCCAAAAAAAATCGTTGAGGAAAATAAAGAAGATAGAAGAAGAAACTAAACATCACATAATCTCATAACGCAATGGAATAACATATATTAATTAACATAATACTATACAAAGTCATTTCCAAAATGATACATCAGAGTCATGCTAATACAAATCAAGCCTAGGACATTTATAACAGCCTGTCCCTACCTAACTGATACAGAGTACATATAATACAGCGAAAATAAGATAATACTAACTATTGATGAAGCCTCCCGCTCTAAGATCCTCTAGAATGCATCCATGGAAAACCTGAACTACTTCATTGCCCGTACAAATTGGAGCACCCAAGATTTTAGGAAAATAAAATAAAACTCTGGATCAAACATGGGTCTGATGTGAGTAAACTCAAACAACCGAATTATTCTTTTCAAGCACTTTTAAAATAAAGGGTATCGTAAGACCACGCCACACAAAAACACGAACGGGATTTTTGTGAGAAATGCGGATTACGGATCTTAAGGCTAGGATTAACACTAAAGGGGGGTGAATAGTGTTAATAAAGAATTACTAAATCTTTTTGAGTTTATGTTAATTTAGACATCGATGTATGCAATATACAGACACAGATATGATCACAGAAACAAAAACAGATGTAGAAATAAAATAAAAGCAGTAAAGGAAAGAACACACCGGATTTTATACTGGTTCGGAGTTACACTACATCTAGTCCCGCAACACAAGTACGGATTACCTTTCAAAAGCAATTGTATAATTACACCCTCGGTTTCAAGGTTACGAGGTACACCCTCCAGAATTTCTATCCTTTGGGTAGAGATACTTGATTTCCGGGCCACAAGTTTGCCCAATTGATTTACCAAGGCTACAATCACACATGTTCTCGCTTGATTGATTTCCAAGGCCACAATCACACCTTTTCTCGCTTAATAGATTACAAAGAAGTCTATAACTCTGAATAGCACTGGGAACCTTGCAGAGATAGTGATAGAGAATCAAACTAGAAGTAATCGAGTTCGATTCAATGTTGATTTCGGCGGAGTAATGGTAAGAATATGTATTAAGAAATGTGGAAGAAGAAGAGGAGTGAAATACCAGAAAATCTGATGTTGAATTCGTTGAAACTAACCCCTATTTATAGAAGAACAACAGTCATGCTCATTCATGAAGAGTTATGACGAATAGACACTTCTTTTGAAATTTGAATTTTGAAACCAACTGACACCATGTCGACATGGGATACTTGGGCATGTCGACATCCTAAATGATTTTTGGTGTTTTGATTTTCTTTGAAAATAACTTTTATTTTATATTAAAACTATTTTAAACTTTATAAATATACTTGACTATAGTTAAAATACATAAGTAAATCTAGATAATAATATATATAGAATTTAACTATAATTTTATATTTAAATCTTATGTATAAATATTTAAAAGTTAGATATATTATTTTAAAGGATAGTTTAAAATCAGGAGTAATTTGACTTCTAAATTAAAGATAAATTTGATGCAAAAATTATTTAAAATCAGGATAGAGGTTTTTGATGCTTTTAAAAGGAAGGTTTTGAAAACATTTTGAAAACAGGATATAATTTTGAAAAATCATTTTTGAATAAAAAAAAATTAGCGGATACAAAACAATGTTCCACTAGATTTTTCGTAGGTTCCATCCTACTTAGGGTTCCATCCCTTTAATAGGCTCGAAGTGGATTCCATTCCACAAATAAACTGGATTTTAAGATGCCAGTGCTTTTCGACGAGTTTTAACAAAATTTCTAATTAAAGAATAAATTACTTGAATTCTTGAACTCTTGATAATCTTGATACTCATGAGTCTTCAGTCTTGATATCTTGAATCTCTATACTGTACAGTCTTCATTCTTGGTACCTGCATGGTTAAATCATGCACATACATATGTATCTAAACTTATAATATCAGTATTTATATTTTATAATCTATTCTAAGGTTGTTGTCATCAAAACCATTATCTAACAAACTAACATTCTTATCTTATAATAACCAAATAAACTCTATAGAAAATTTGGAGATATTATAATAATATCTAAGATACAAATATATATTAATATAGCTGAAATGCTTACATCTCACATTTTAGTACTTGGACACAACTAAGTTTGTAAATGCACGTATTGGAAAATGGATTCCATCAATAACAAGGCACGGGGTACCACCTATCACAATGCGTCTCTACATAAAACACACCGAGAGCCTTACGTGGACTCTCTCCGAGGCAAAACCGGCCTAACCCCTTATTGGATAGCGCCGAATATGTCATCACCTTGGTTGGGATCAATAACTTAACGGACCCCGAGTATACATGATCTATAATATCGATGTAGATTGGATGATGACCATATCCTAGTGGTAGCGAACCACATAACCTTGAAGCATATCCGGTAACAATCCGCATATTTTACGGTTGTATATTTAAATATAGCATCGTTAGTCGGATTTTAGTCCGAAAGACTACTTTTGCAAACAATTGAACTAAGACTCGAGACCACTTCTATTGAGTTCAAAATGATGTTTGTGACCTTTTTTAGTATAAACATCGATATGTTTGGAGTTAGCATGAATTTTGACATTTTCACCTAGGGCTTTGGGTTTGGGTTTCAGCCCAATGACCTAACATAAGACCCTAGCTCCACCACCTCTCCTCTTCATTCATTCACATTTACTAACATTTCAAGATTTAAGCAAAAATGGGAGGAGAGAAAAGATATTAGGAATTCCTAAGCCCTGGCTTTATATGCAAATCCTAGTTTTACCTGCAAAATCAAAGAGAAGCTTAAGTAAGCATCTCCTTCTTCTTCTCCATCTCAATCTCTCTCCAATTTCAAAAAAATTCGATAACCTTATTTGAAAAATTATTGCTTCTAGACTTAGATTGGAGTTTCTAAAGTTGAAGTTGAAGAGTAGTTGATCTTCCTTTTGTTTTCAAGCTTCTCCTTCATTGTTTTTGGGTTTAAAGATGAGTTTTTGAACCCACATCTACGTCTTTAGTTTTCATTGTTGTTAGGTATGAATTCCTAACATCTATTTATGTTCATTTGCTTTTGATTTGAATTGATTTGGTGAATTTTTCAATTTTGGTGTTTTGAAGTCAAAATCTTTAAAGATCCTTTCTTTGATGTTTGAACATGTTATTTGTGGCGTATCGAAGAGCCTATAGTGATGGGTTGTCGATTGACATAAATCCCTAGCATCCATCGCTCGTTCGACCGCATTTCGGTTTGGATTTACCATTTTTTGTCTATGCTGTTTTTTTTGCCTAGCAGAAAATTTCAGACGTCTAAAACCAAATCCAGACGTCTGGTTGAAAAATCCAAATGTCTGGAAAAGGCAGAAACAAAATCCAAACATCTGAAACAAAATCCGGACGTTTGAAACCAAATTCAGACGTCTGGTTGAAAATTTCAAACGTCTGAAATGGCCCGGGAATTAAAAAGAGAAAGGAGAAAAGCATATATTTTACAGGACATAGGGCCAGACGTTTGGAAACACTTACCAGACGTTTGGAACTGTCAATTTTGCGCATTTTGGCTATTTTTGAGTTAATTTCCAATTTTAATCGATTTACGTCGATCCAATTAGTTGTCATCACTTATTATCGACTTCGATGACTTCTTTCTTTGGATTTTTGGGAATATCCATTTTGATGGATTTGGTATCGATTTCTTTGGATTTAATTCATGTCTTCGTATGTGGATTGTTGGTGATTGATTGTTTCTACAATCATTTTTGTGATTTGTCACTTTAAAATACAAAGGTTTCTATACTAGTTGAAATATTCAAACTCTTTCACAAAGATGATTTCAACTCTATTTTAATATACAGCTTGTTTATAAAATCGTTTTCCAACCTATTAGTATATACAAACCTTTTACTCATTCGTTCGAGAAATCTCATTAAATGACTTAGAAAAACAAGTGGTATGAAGCGCTTGCGTTTACTTCTTCGGTTAATTTTTGGACTTGTTCGATTGAAAATCTTGTGACAATTTTCGAGTGGAAATCTACAATTTGTTCGTAAATATTTAATTTAAGCCAGTGGTTATGGGACATGAAGCTAAACTCATTTATTTATTAGCTTAGTGTAATCGACACTTCTTGATGATCGATGATGATAATTTTGTGGTTAGACTAGCAATATGCGATGTCTCTTTGTCTGCGAGGGAGACTAATCCCCATTTATGTGGAGTTTCGGCTCAAAATTGGTGGGGTAGCGACCCATGGTCTTCGGGCTATTTTTAGAGCCTCGGCTCATAATTGATGGTTAGCAACCATGGAATACCGTTCCATTTGTGATACACGTGTTGGTGAGTTTTCATGCTCTCGTTTGTGGTAGGCCTCCCCCTTTTGTGATTTTTGGATTTCTAGTTGATGATTTCTAGAATTTATGATTCACCTCTTTTTTGTGATTGACACTGATATATTTGTCAATATTTGTGGTATGGTGAATAAAATGAAGAATATGACGTTTGTTTTAGTGCTTTGAGATTTCTTGAAATATTATATGATTTTTGTTGATATTTAATGTATACTTGTCGCAGTATGGCATTATTGTTATCATACGTTTTTGTCATATCTCTTATTCTATCTCATTTTATCTGATATTTACAGCTAGACCGATCTGTTTATTATTTTTCTTATTGACCTGGGTCAGACTGAGATGTTACAGGTGCTTCTGCTTGACTCATCTTCTGGGAACATTATCTGACTTTTGACTAACTACTCTTGTTTAGTAGTTTTTGTTGTTATACATACGAGATAGAGACTCCTTGATGTATACATATTCTTTTGTGTAGCACTTGTACCTATTCTTTTGTGATATTGTGGATCTTGTTTGACCACTGCTCTGATGTACACTTCTTGCGTTATATTCATATCTATTTTTTCTTTTGTGATATGGATATCTGTGACTGATTTATGTTATGCTTATTCCTATATTTATTTTCGAAGATTATATATAACCACTTTGTAGTAGCTTTGAGTTTGTATCGGTATGTCGAATTTCCACTTGAATTGAAATGCATGTTATACGATCTAACATATCGATGCTCGCACAAAGCAATTACATGGATGGTCGCTCCTCAACAGCCTTATTCTTCGTGCTAGTTGATGGCATTACCTCGTAATGTTCTTGGCTAGCGTGAGTATAGAGGTGGGGCGTCACAGCTTGATATCAGAGCCAAACTTTGGAACAAGGTAGAATAATCTAACAAGGATCATTGTCCTAAGTCCTTCTTGGGAGTCATGCTTTAGGATTTAATTCGAGTCTTCGTACCATTTTATACTATTTTCTTTTATGATGCCTTGTTTTATCAATCAAGATTTTTTGATATTCATTCTGAGAATAACCTTTTTCTTCTTCTTTCTTTCTTTCTTAAAGAAGAGAAATGGATAGACCAGGCTGTCCCAGTGTCGGTCAATCCAGTGCTACTCCTTAGGATGGAGTATTTATGTCTACCCAACAGCTTCTCGATCTTGTAAAGAATGCTAAAGCTGTCAGACCCATTTCAGAGCCTACTCATCCAAAATTCGGATTTGCACGCCTGTGCAATGATTATACAAATTTGGGTGGAAAGCCATTCTGTGTTTTCGAGGGGTTATCGAAGTCCAAGCTTGGCTTAGAACATGCGGTCGCATTTTTCTTGCATGGATCTTATTGATTTGCATCGTGTCCAAGTGGCTTCTAGTATGCTCCAAGAAAGTGCATTAGATTGGTACGAGCTTCTGATTTCTGAAATTATTGAAGCGGATCTTACTTGGAAGCAATTTCGGGAAAGATTTGAATCGAAGTTTGTACCAAAAGCTGAAAAAGTGACTATGGCCCGTCGTTTTATTGACCTTGTTCAAGGTGAATCTTTTGTGGCATATTATGTCGCATCTTTTGAATCCCTCTATAAATATGGGGTCGAGTATATAAATACCCCATTGAAGAAAAATCAGAGATTTGTCTATGGCTTGAATAAGAATCTTAGAAAGCTATTACTTCCAAAACTGGAAGTTTCTTTTGATCAACTTGTTGATATCGCTCTTCGACTTGAAGAGGCAGATAAAGAGAGTAATGTTGAAGTTGGGAGTACCAAACTAAACTTCAACAATAACAAGAAGAGGCCTAATAAGTTCAAAGGTCCTTATCCCAACAGGAAAGGGAAACATGTAGCAAAGACTCCTGCTTCTAGCCGTGGAGAATGCTAAATTGTGGTTCTAAGGACCATTATGCAAATAAGTGTTCAAAGCCCCTTACTTATCACTATTGCAAAAGTTCGAGCCATTATATATCTTCCTGTCCCAAGCTTCAAAACAAGAGGAAGGGGAAGCTAATGTTGTGCAAGCTCCTAGTAACACTTCTCGTAGTCAAGGTATTTCTCATTCTATCCTCGATGGCATTATTATGTTTCGTGATCATCCTATTCAAGTTCTTTTTGACACGGGTGCGTCCCATTCTTTTATATCAAAAGAACTTGTTGATACTTTTCCTTTAAGTGTTATGGCTTTGATGACTTCTTTGAGAATTGCAAATCCGGTTGGTGGATCCGCAACACTCAGTTTGCTTTGTAAAGATGTCGAGATTATTTTATGTGGTTTTTCTTTCCGAGCCGATTTGCATGTCATGCGTTATTTAGGCTTCGAAATGATTTTGGGAATGGATTGGCTTAACCGTTATGAAGCCCATATCCAATGTCCTGAGCGGACTATATATCTTCAACATTCTCAATCTGTTAAGCAGATTTCTATTGTTCTTAAAGATTCGGATTCCAACTTGGCAGCATCTTTATATTCTTTAAACCCTCAAGATGACAATAATGATGATGAGGAAGACATCATTTCTCTCATTTACGTTGTTCATGAATTTTCCGACATGTTTGAGCCCGTTTTAGGATTACCACCTAAGCGAGCAATTGAGTTCAAAATTAATCTAATCCTTGGAGCTCTATCTATCACTAGTCCTCCTTATCGTATGTCCAATAAAGAAAATGAGGAGATGCGTAAACAATTATCCGAATTGGAGACAAAGCAAATTATTCGTTCTAGTTTCTCTCCTTGGGGAGCTTCGGCTATTTTTGTGAAGAAATCCAATGGTACACTTAGGCTTTGCGTTGACTATCACAAGCTTAATGATCTTACCATTAAAAATAAATACCCTTTACCTCGGATTGATGATCTTTTTGAGCAACTTAGTGGTGCAAGAGTCTTTTCACAGTTAGACTTAGCAACCGGTTTTCATCAGCTTCGTATCGTAGAGGATAGCATTCCTTTGACATCATTCCGTACATGTTATGGATCTTATGAATGGTTTGTTATGTCATTTGGTTTAACGAATGCTCTAGCTTATTTCGTTGACCTTATGAATTGAGTTTTAAAAGACTTCCTCGATCGATTTGTTCTCATCTATATAGATGATATTCTTGTTTACTCTAAACCGAGGAGGAGCATGAAAAGCATCTTCGGATTGTGTTGGAAACTCTTAGGAGCAACCAATTAAAAGCAAAATTTTCTAAGTGCCACTTTTGGAAATCTCGTGTGAAGTTTCTCGATCGTATTATTTCTGAATTCGGAATTTCCATGGATCCTTCAAAGATCGAAGCAATTCAAAATTGAAAGAGACCGGAGAGTGTGACGAAAATCCGTAGTTTTCTTAGATTGGAGGATTATCACCGTCGTTTTATAAAAGATTTTTCTAAAATTTCCGTGCCTCTTACTAGTTTGACAAAGAAGGGAGTTAAGTACATTTGATCCGACAAATGTGAAGCTTCTTTCCAAAGATTAAAAGAACTCCTTTCTGATGCTCATATTCTTGTGATTCTCAAGGGGAACCAAGACTTTGTTGTTTATACCGATGCTAGTCGTGTTGGTTTGGAAGTCGTTCTCATGCAAAGCGAACATGTTATTGCTTATGCTTCTAGGCAGTTAAAGCCTGTCAAGACTAGATATGCCACTTATGATTTGGAGCCCGCGGCTATTGTCTTCGCCTTTAGAATTTGGCGTCATTATCTTTTAGGAGAGAAATTTGTTCTCTATACCGATCATAAATCTTTGAAGTATTTATTTCCTCAAAAGGAACTTAATTTGCGCCAACAACGTTGGTTTGAGTTTCTTACATCTTATGACCTTGATATTATTTATACTCCTGGAAAGGGAAATCGTATTGCCGATGCCCTTAGTCGTAAGCAACAAGTGATTGTTTCTATGATGATATGCGAATGGAATGATTACGAGACTTTGTCCACTTATGGGATTCGAGATCATAATTCTGATTCATATTCTTCTCTTGTTCTATGTAGCCTTGAGGCTCATCCTTCTCTTTTAGACCGCATTCTTGAAGCCCAAAATCTAGATCCCGAATTGGCTCTTCTTAGCCAAAGTTGTAGGGATAAAATTGATACTGAAGGTTTGAAAGACTTTGATATTGATGCTCGTGGCGGTATTCAAAAATTTGGTAGACTTATCATGTCAAATATTAGTGATCTTCTTAAAGACATTTTAGAAGATTCTCATCATTCTAAATTTACCATTCATCCCAGCAGTAGTAAAATGTACACGGATATGAAGCGACTTTATTATTGGGATGGAATGAAATCTGATATTGCTAACTCCATTAAGCGTTGCATGGCTTGCCAACTTGTTAAGGCCGAGCATCAAAGGCCTGGTGGGTTATTGCAACCTTTGGACATTCCAATTTGGAAGTGTGACCAAATTTCCATGGATTTTATTGACGGATTCCCCATTCTCGTTTGGGCATGACAGCCTTTGGGTGATAATTGATAGGCTTGCAAAATCCGTCAATTTTATTCCCATTCGGTCCAATCGGACCATACCTCTTTTGGCCAAGCTCTTTATTAAAGAAATTGTTAAATTGCATGGAGTTCCTACTTCTATTATTAGGATCGTGATCCATTGTTTACTAGTGGATTTTGGAAGTCTTCAACAAGCTTTGGAAACGAAGCTTAAATTTAGCACCGCTTATCATCCTTAGTCCGATGGACAAACCGAGCGTGTGAATCAAACTCTTGAATACCTTCTTCGTGCATGTATCCTTGATTTTGGTGGAAGTTGGAAAGATCATATTTCTTTTGTTGAGTTTTCCTATAATAATAGCTTCCAATCTAGTATTGGTATGGCACCTTTCGAGGCACTCTATGGAAGGCCATGCCGATCTCCTTCTTGTTGGCTTGAGGCTGGCGAGAAGCTGGTTTTAGGTCCAGACTTTATTCGTGATTCTACAGAAAAGGTTGACCTTATTCACCATAGGATGAAAGAAGCTCAAAGTAGACAAAAATCCTACGCCGATAACCGAAGGAGGAAATTAAAATTTTCTGTGGGAGATTTTGTGTTTATTCGTGTTTAATCTATGAAGGTGTTGTGCGTTTCAGTCGATCGGGAAAGTTAGCACCCCGATATATTGGTCCATTTCCCATCACCGAACGCATTGGTTCCATGGCTTATCGTCTTTTATTACCGGCTCAATTTTTTGCTATTCATGACGTTTTTCATGTTTCTCAGTTACAGAAATGCCTTCGAGATTTCAATTCTATTCTTGAGCCCGGTGTTGTGGAAGAAATACAAGTTTCGCCTAATTTGACTTATGAGCAACATCATATTCGTATTATTGCTTTAGAGGTAAAACGCATACGAAATAAAGATGTCCCTCTTGTGAAAGTTCAATGGTCCTCAGATCCTAAGGAATGTTCTTGGGAATCTAGAGAATTAATCGAGCGAACACATCCGGACTTACTCTCTCGTACTCTTTGAGGTGAACTTCTTATTTCAAATTTCTTTTGTGTTTATGTGATTTTATGGTTGTTACCTTTTTATTTTTTTTTTCTTAAATTTTGCGAGAACACAATTTCTTTAAGGAGGGGAGTCTGTAGCAACCCGCATATTTTACGGTTGTATATTTAAATATTTTATTTAAATATAGCATCGTTAGTCGGATTTTAGTCCGAAAGGCTACTTTTTGCAAACAGTCAAATTAGGACTCGAGACCACTTCCATTGAGTTCAAAATGACGTTTGCCACCTTTTTGAGTATAAACATCGATATGTTTAGAGTAGCTTGATTTTTGACATTTTCACTTAGGGCTTTGGGTTTGGGTTTCAGCCCAATGACCTAACATAAGACCCTAGCTCCACCCCCTCTCCTCTTCATTCATTCTCATTTCCTAACACTTCAAGCTTTAAGCAAAATTGGAGGGAGAGAAAAGAGATTAGGAATTCCTAAGCCCTAGCTTCATTTGCAAATCCAAGTTTTAGCTCCAAAATCAAAGAGAAGCTTAGGTAAGCATCTCCTTCTTCTTCACCATCTCAATCTCTCTCCAATTTTAGAAATTTCCTATAACCTAATTTGGGTAATTATTGCTTCTAGACTTAGATTGGAGTTTCTAGAGTTGAAGTTGAAGAGTAGTTGATCTTCCTTTTGCTTTCAAGCTTCTCCTTCATTGTTTTTGGGTTTAAAGGTGAGTTTTCGAACTCACATTTATGTCTGTAGCTTTCATTGTTGTTAGGTATGAATTCCTAACATCTATTGATGTTCATTTGCTTTTGATTTGAATTGATTTGGTGAATTTTCCAATTTTGGTGTTTTGAAGTCAAAATCTTTAAAGATCCTATCTTTGATGTTTGAACATGTTATTTGTGGCATATCGAAGAGCCTATAGTGCTGGGTTGTCGATTGGCATAAATCCCTAGCATCCATCACTCGTTCGATCGCATTTCAGTTTGGATTTGCCATTTTTTATCTAGGCTGGTTATTTTGCCCAGCAGAAAATTTCAGACGTCTGAAACCAAATCCAGACATCTGGTTGAAAAATACAGACGTTTGGAAAGGGGTCTGGAAAAGGCAGAAACAAAATCCAGATGTCTGAAACAAAATCCAGACGTCTGAAACCAAATTTAGACGTCTGGTTGAAAATTTCAGACGTTTGAAATGGCCCAGGAATTAAAAAGAGAAAGGAGAAAAGCATATATTTTCGAGAGCATAGGACCAGACGTTTGGAAACACCTACCAAACGTCTGGAACTGTCAATTTTGTCTATTTTGGCTATTTTGAGTTAATTTCCAATTTTAATCGATTTATGCTGATCCACTGTGACGACCCGGAATTTTTGAGCATTTGAAATTGGAATATTTAATTGATTTTAAATATTTAAAAGGTTAATTTTAACTTGAATTCCAAATATCACTATTTATTTGATAATTAAATTTTTGAATTAAATAATTTGAAATTGGATAAAATGTTGAATCTGGAGTTTTAAGCATGTTGAAAATAATTTGAAGGCTTGTGAAATTTATATTGATAGTTCTGAAAATAATAAAAGCTTTTAAAATTGAATTTGGAGGTGCTTTGTTAAGTTTTAAAATTTTATAGTTTAAATGGATAGTTAAAAATAGCCTTCCGAGGCACAGTCTCGGAATTCGACGAAACTAGTTCTATTGGGTCCGTAATAGTGTTTTATTATCGGATTTCAATTTTCGTAGTAATTGGAGTTTTTGTGTGAGCATATGATATATAAACGCGCTGAAATTTTATCGAAATTTAATACCATAACTAGGTTCAAGAAATTTATCTTCTCTATACGATCGAATTAGGCCTCGAAACATTTTCCATTGTGCTCAGAATAAAGGTATAACATTATAAACACCCAGCGGCACTTCTTGATAGAAGGTCGAAATTTTAAGCTGTTTAAAATCGAGATAATGAAAAATTAAAATAAATTAATATATTGTCAAATTCAAGCACTTCATTTCAGCCGAAAATTCCATCAAATCGGTTGGGTGATGTGTACATGACCCTTCCCTTTTCTAACACGCATTCCTCTCTTCTAAAAGAAGCCTTCAACCATGTTTTTTTTTAAAACAAAATAAAAGAAAAAAAATACAGATCGAAAAATAGAAGCCGAAGGGAAAAAAGTCAAAGAAAGAAAAAAAGTATAAGTTCAAATTCGAATTTCTCTTCAAACTACTTGTTAGTTATGAGGCGCGACATCGGTGGGAGGGGCTCGGCCTTGTACAGTGACGAGCAGAGGGGGTTAGGGTTGCGATTATCTGGAGATTGAGTCGTCAAATTGGGGTTTTGGGTGAAAGCTTGAGTTCGGCGTAGGGAGACGCACCTAGAGGGAGGATTTAGAGGCGAGCGACACTTGTTGGTGGCCGCGATTCTTGCCGCGGGAGCGGTCAAAAGGGGGGGGTCGTGATCTCGTTCAGGCGTCAGGCCGACTCTGGAGGAAATTCGTGAGCTCGAGACGATGCTCGCAGGTGGAGGCAGTAGGTATTTTTGTTAATTTAATTTTACATATATATGCAGTTTTTTTTCTTCAATTTATATAATAATAATGATAAATATTGTATAGTTTACTGTAATAAGATGATTTCATTTTAATATATATGTTAAAAGCAAATTGTGTTTATATTAGACTTTGTATATATATATATATATATATAGTTCAAAGTAGAAATATATATATATATACATAACATTTTGAAATATAAAAGTTAGATTTTATTTCGTAAGCAGTTTGAAAGAAATTATATATATAATATAATAAATTGGATATACATACACATTTTTAAATTTACCAGTTATTTTAAAATAATGTATTATGAAGATGAATTTGTTTAACAAACTTCTTTAATTATTTTTAGTCGCTAAAAACATTTTATGGAAAGGAAATTGTTTTAAATTAAATTGTTAGTTTAAAACCAAATTATTAGTTAAATTAAATAAATAAATAGTAATTAATTTTTCAATTAACTAAAGTATTAATAAATCATATAATTATTTATACAAGGTTGAAAATCGTGGAATCAAATAGAGAATGAAGTGGATTGCAAATTTAACGGGCAAAGGTGAGTTAATCTCACTCATCTGGTTGCTATTTAAATTTAAAATGGTTAAATTTAAATAATTGGTTGAATGATTGAATTTATTTGATTACTATATTATATATAGTAGTATATAGTATATATTGGAGTGATTGATTTCCCGCATTATATAGCGGATGAGACCCTATGCGCCGCATGATAGCAGATGATATTACCCATATACCGCGATATTCCATCTCGAAGTGGAATTGGTATTTTATATTATGCTAACATCTGTGGATGTTGGAAAACAGGTTGGAGGGATCCAACTGGATTCCTTAAAATTTTATAGATTGTTCTAATAATTCTGTATCATGATTATTTGATATTCGGTGATGAATTATATTGCTAATTAGAAATATTGGATGTTATTGTTAAAATTAATATATTTCGGTGTACTCAAAAACGACACACTTATGTAAATAAGAAATTTTTCTCAGCAGGTGGACTTAGCGAAGTCTTTTCCCAATCAATGCCCACCAAATACAAGGATCTTGGATGTCCGATGATCTCGTGCACGATAGGATGCAAGATGATTAATAAGTACTTACTAGACTTGGGTGCGAGTGCTAATTTGATTTCTAATTAAGTTTACCAGCAACTTGGCTTAGGTGAACTAAAATCGATAAAATTAACTCTTCAATTTGTTGATCGTTCGATTAAGAAACCGATAGGAGAAATTGAGGACGTACTCATCAAATTTGGTCAATTCATATTCCTCGTTAATTTCATTGTCCTTGAAACACAACCTATAGACAATTTGATAAGTCAAATTTCATTGATCTTAAGCTGACCTTTCTTAGCTACTTCAAATGCTATAGTCAATTGTCGAAATGGTTCGATGAAAATTTCTTTTGGAAACATGATTTTGAATCTTAACATCTTCAATCTTGAAAATCAATCGAACAAACCACTTGACGAACGTTGGAAGTTAGCTTCATTCAAAAAAAATAGACAACGAAACAGTTGACCTTAACAATGAACACAAGACCTAATACGAACAACTATTTCGAGACAAGTCTAATTGAACTGAAAATGCTTCCATTTGAAACCCTACCGTTAACTTAGAACTTCAATCAAATTCTTTGATTCAACAACCCCCTATGTTGGAACTCAAACCTCTTCCTAATCACCTTAAGTACACACACTTAGGTAACAACGAAACATTTCCTATCATAATCTCTTCAACTCTATCTCTTGATCAAGAAGCTTTCCTTCTTTCAATTCTGTCAAAAATAAAAAAGGCAATTAAATGGTCGATTACCGATAGAAAGGGAATTAGTCCCACTTTAGCTCAACATCGCATTCATTTAGTTGATGAAGCCAAGCATGTCCTTTACGCATAACGGAGGCTTAACTCAAAAATGAAGGATATGGTACAAGACGAAATTCTTAAACTCCTTGATAATGGAATCATGTATTTCATCTCTGATAGTTTATGGGTTAGCCCAACTCATGTCGTGCCTAAAAAGTCTAGACTTACTATTATTAAGAACGACGCTAATAGACGTATTTCAACTCGGACTCAAACGGGTTGGCGTGTTTGCATTGATTAAAGAAAATTAAATGCTGCAACACGTAAAGATCACTTTCATCTTCCTTTCATTGACCAAATGCTTGAACAATTAGCCGGTCGTGAATCCTATTGGTTTCTTGATGGTTATTCTGATTATAACCAAATTCCAATCACTCTCGAAATTCAAGAGAAAACGACTTCCTTGTGTCCCTTTGGCACATTTAAATATCGATTTACGCAATTTGGCCTTTGCAATGCTCCTGCTACTTTTCAAAGATGCATGGACAACATCTTTTTGGACAAGATAGAACTCTTTCTGGAGTGTTTATGGACGATTTTTCCACCTTTAACAACTCTTTTTTCGAATGCTTACACCATCTCGAGTTGGTTCTAAATCGACAAGTACAAACATTTAACGTTAAATTAGGAAAAATGTCATTTCATGGTCAAACATGGCATTGTCCTTGGGCATGTCATTTCAAATAGAGGCATTGAGGTGAATAAAGCAAAATTTGACGACGTTGAAAATCTACCCATTTCCAAGTCTGTCAAGGACATTCGTTCATTTTTTGGACATGCAGGTTTCTATTGACGCTTTGTGAAGGACTTCAGTAAAATTGCTCGACGTATGAATACTCTTCTTGGAAAAGACGATCAATTTGACTTTAACTCTGATTGTGTTTCTACATTCAAACGTCTCAAAAATAAGCTCATTTCTGCTTCCATTATTTGCTCATCCAATTGGGATATTCCTTTCGAAAAGAATATGTGATGCTTCTAACTTCGCAGTTGGTGTTGTCTTAGGACAACGCAACAGCAAAATTCTTTATGTCATCTACATTGCCAGTATGCTCTTAACGATGCTCAACTCAATTACATAACCATTGAAAAAGAGCTTCTAGCGGTAGCCTTTGTGTTCAAAACATTCCGACCTTATTTGATTGGCTCACACATTATGGTTTAACCTGACCACTCTGCTCTAAGGTACCTTTTCCCTAAAGGATGTCGAGTCTCGTTTGATCCATTGGATCCTTTTGCTCCAAGAATTTAACCTTGCAATTAATAATAAAAAAGGATCCGACATCATCGCTGATCATCTATCGCTTCTTTCAAATGCACCATCTTCTTTACTGATCAATAAGATTTTCTGATGAACAACTCCTGTGACATCCCGGAATTTTTACCATATTATTATAATAAGTTTTTGATCAAATTTAAATAAAATACAAGATTTTCATTTATAAATAAATAAGATGTTGGATATTATTAGTTGTATATGTGTTATAAAAGGATATAATTTCAAAATGTAAAATAGACTCTTTCAACAATATTCAAAATTAAATCTGTTTTATGCAATTAAATTAAAAATTATATATTAATGACATTTAATATCAAAAGTATAAATGCAGTTAATAATAATAAGTATAATAATACAATTCTATTCATATTAAATATAAATATAAAATACATTAGTGCAAATACACTACAAATTAAATATTGGAAAGATTAAACTTTGAATAAAAAAATAAGATTTGAGAAGTGTTTCTAACAATAGCTTTTATAATTAAAATAAAGTAAGCTTATAAATATTTAATATAAGTATAACATAAAATATAGTTATAAACATAAGTATACATAAACATAAGTACAAAATATGATGTGAATTTAAGATATAAATAAAATGTTAACTATGTTAAGACAAACATACATAATTAGTCAAAACCAGTGTATAAAACTTTGTGTTTAAGTTAAAGGATGATAAAGCAAATTTTATATGCATAGTAAGATAAATATTCACATCTAAAATAAGACAAAACAAAGTTAACAGCAAACATTAATAATATGCTAGCAACAAAAAAAAAAACACAAAATCTGCAAGTATCAAAATTGGTCAGCAAAGCATTAAAGGTGTAAACCTTTATGAATACATCTTAGTACAAACTTAAGCCTGCAGTATCTTTGTACTTAATATATGTGTCAGCCAATACTAATTTGTGTATACTAATTCAAAGACCTAAACATTAATTAGCCACCTTAAATCTGAAACAAAATATCTTCTAGCCGAAATACTTATTTATCTCAGGCCTTAGTACATGATAAAATAAAGCAAATATTATATCAAATTAAAGCTTGTTCAAGAAGACATCAATGTTCAAAGTTATATATATGAATGTTCATTGTTCTATCTGTTCTTATCACTTAGTTCTGTCCATTATCTCAAAAAGTAAAACCTGATAAAGAAAAGGAAAAAAATAAACAAAACTGTATATTATCAAGCTCAATCAAATTCAAGCAAAAGGGAAGTCTACAAAAATTCAAGCTACAGGTTTCTTCATCAAGCAACTAGCCTTTGTTTCAACAGTAGAGTGGTGAGTAAACTTAATTTTTTTTGAAATTTAACTACTAATAATTGACTTATGAATAAATATTATGCTGATAAAAATATGTCCTAAGATGTTTGGTTCTGCTTATATGTGTTCTTCTAGTTTTTGTTGCTGAGATAAAGGAGTCAGAGAATTAATCATACTTTTTATATATGATTATTTTCTAACTAAATAAATTTGCTTAAGTTTAAGAATTGGATTATTTTAGGTAGGCTGTGAAAAATAAGAACTGTAAACTCACAATTACAGTATAAAGTAAAATTATAGTCAAAATTCAAATAACTTAAATTGAAAATTTGAGTTTATATATTGATTCAACATACAGTAATATGATTTTTAAGACAGGAATTAAATTTTTTAGTTAACTATTTATGGAGCAGTTCATTAATGAACCGTAGGTGCTATTTCATGGATATCAGGTGATTCATTCAATAATTGATGATGAAATTTTACATGAAGCTAAGGTATTGATGTGAGATTAACAGAAAAATGCTAAAATAAAATTCGAATGCATGGATTTTTGGAGATGATAAATAGTAGGGTTTAAGGGGTCGGTATTTTGTGCTCTGTTCATCCGAAGGTCGCGTCGCCGAGGCTTCACCGAGTGCCATGAGATTTGGGTAGATGCTAGAGTGGGTTGTCAGCAAGGTTTGGACGAAGCCACGTCGTCTCTGGCGGTCGCGATAGTGAGGACGAGGGGTTTTTGTCAACTGTGTTCATGTTACAGTTCGACTTTAGGGGCATATTTTGATTTCGTGGTGGTTGTGCATATCTGTGTTTCGATTTCACAAAAGGGGAAGCTATGTGATGTGTTGGTGGCGTAGTGTGGCGATGGCGTAGTGGTGGACCGCCGTGCACATGCACGGCGGTGGGGGAAAATTCTGGACATTGTCGACTCGAGTGAATCTCGAGTTAGTCGCGTGGATGACTTCGGGTTTGTTCCTGGGTCTTTGGTTGAGCGCATGTGTGTTTTTAAGCTTCAACAGTTTTTAACTTAAGTTTTTATAAAAAAAAGAACAGAAGAATTTAAGAAACAGAGGAAGAAGAAGAGAGGCAGGGGAGGGAACGCGAGAGAAGAATGGGTGGTCTCGAGTTCTACACGAGTGAGCACGGTGTTGACTTCGGGTTTTTATTCCAGTAGCTTGCCAACTGTATTAAGTTAAGTTTCATAAGCTAAGTATTAATCAGGTTATTAATGTTTACAAACCGTTTAAGCCAAGAAGAACTTTAAAGATTTACAGAAAACAAGAATGAGTTAATAATTTAAAATCAAAGTTAATTATGAATGTAATAAAATTTATAATTGAAATTTAATAAGTAGTTCAAACTTAATTGAATTAGTAACTAAAGATTTTAATAATCTTATGTAATCTTATTTGTAATTAAGAACTTTATTGATCATTGGAAGTTAATAATTTAACGAATCATAGTTAACTAATTAATTAACTAATTAAGGATTAAACGATTAAGTTAATTAATAATTAATGATTAATTAAGCAATTAATAATAATTAATTATGTAATTGAGTTTTATAAATCAATAATTAAGATTATTGATTAATAATTAATTAATTAAGCGAATAATTAATAAGTAATTAATGAATTGAAATAAGTTAATTAATTAGTAATTGATTAAGCAAAGAATAAAATATAATTTACTCTTGAGTATGGAATTAAGTTTAAAACAAATCAAACTTGTTGATATAAAATCAATGACTCTATTTGATTGCCTCTGATGTTTATTTATATCTGCGATGATTGTGTATGATTTATCTGTGTTAAATTGCTATATGATTTATCTAATGTTATTTATCTGTGTTAAATTGCTATATGAATTCAATTGTTAAATTTAAACTATTAAGTTAATTAGACAACTTGGCCTTTAAAATGGCATTTGAATTTCGATGAGACCGGGATCGGGTATCAATTGATATTCCGAAAACCACATCGATCCAAATTAAACGTTAGGTCGTGTAATCTCAAGTGAAGATCGAGATGGTGTTTTCAGAATGCAAGGGTTATTGTCGTTAACTCTGAGGCTGATTCCAAAACGAGTGTAACGAGAAAATGCCTTCGGTTTCGTTCGAACCCGGAACGAACTTGTATAGATTGAATGCAATCAGCACATCGTCAGGTGGACGGTGAGCATTCTAAGAGATATGTTCTAAAAAGGTAAACGCAGCCTCAAGCCTCATCAACCGGGAATGGCTAAAACAGGGGATGTGCAACATGGTTAGGTGGGTCATGCCCAAGCAGGACGAGGTATACCCCTGTCTAGATGTTCCTTTTATTCGGCTATGTGGGCGGTTGGCCTGCAGCCAACTGCGGGGTTATCTTGTTCGGGACTGTTCAGTAAGGAATGGTTCCGGCCTTGTGTTGCAGGGGAGTTAGGGTGGCTCCTCGGTACTGTGATCTATGCCACGTACTGTGACGGGCGGTACCCCGGTAGCCCTGCCATTGTATGGGATCCAATTTCCAATAAGCGTCATACATTTTGATTGTGCCCAACTATGTTGGAATGTGAGATGTAAGCATTTCAGCTATTTCTGTATTTTACTTGAAAACCCTAGACACTATTATAATATCATTGAATTTCCTATAAATTGTTTTGGTTAGCGTAAGGTAAAAACTTACCCGTATTTATGTGTGGGAAGTCTTACGTGATACCTTTATTTTAAATGTTTTTCAAAGTTAAACAACTTTAACCCGTTTACTCACACCAGACCCATGTCTGACCCGGAGTTTATATTTTGTTTTTCATAAACTCTTGGGTACTCAAATTTTTATGAGTAGCCAAGTGATAGGTATTCGGAGTATAGAGTTTTCTGGAGAAGTTGGACCAGAAGACCAGACGTATGTAGCTATCTATATAGTTCCGCTGTGTTAGTTAGTTTATGATATTTGAGATGTATGTTCTGACAGATATGTATATAATAGTCATGTTTGTATGATATTGTATAACTCTGATGTATATAACTATGTAATAGTTATGTTGATATATTATATTTTATTCCATTCCGCTGTGAGATTCTGATGTTGTTATTCTTTCTTTCTTTTCTTTTCTATTTCTATCCCTTTCTTTCTTATTGATGACACGTCTTCCTGGGCGTAGGAAGCCGAGTCGTCACAGCTGGTATCAGAGCATTAGGTTGAGCGAGTACCTATGCTCTGGAATAATATTCATCTTGTGAGTGCGTATTTGTATTTTCATATAATTATATATATATATATATATATATATATATATATATATATATACCTATCTAAATTTGTTGAGTCACCTGAACAGGTAACCCAACATGAGTTCTGGAAGAAGAGGTAGAGTTAGGGCCAGTACTTCGATTGATAATGTTCGAAGTCAAATTGCTAGAGAGGCTGTTAATCCAGTACCGCCTCAATTTAGTTTTGCAACCTTATGTAAAGATTTTATCGATCTTGGAGGTCAACCATTTAAAGGTTCAGAATCGATAATTGAAGTTCAAACCTGGCTACGGTCGTGTGAGCGTATTTTTAAGAGGACGAGATTGTCGGATGATCAGAAGAGGGATATGGCATCGTGGCAATTGCAAGGAGGCGCAGTAGCATGGTGGGATGCAACAATTGCAAATATTCCTGAAGAAGATATTTCATGGGAAAGATTTAAGGAGTTATTTGAGGAGAAGTTTATGCCTACAGCAAGGAAAACTCAATTGTACCAGGATTTTCTGAATTTGAAG
Organism: Allium cepa; assembly: GCA_030765085.1. Lineage (NCBI taxonomy): Eukaryota > Viridiplantae > Streptophyta > Magnoliopsida > Asparagales > Amaryllidaceae > Allium > Allium cepa. Next base: position 861,757,431 of record CM060943.1, on the reverse strand, counting down.
CAGGAAAGCATGACTGTTTCTGAGTATGAGACCAGATTCAACGAACTTTCATGTTATGGATCAGGACTCATTGATACTCCCCTCAATAAGAATGAAAAGTTTGTGCAAGGATTAAGGTCCGAATTTCACAATAAGATGACGATGCTCTTGAAAGGATCTTTTGTTGATTTAGTTGATATGGCTTTGAGGTATGAAGATTTGATGAGCAAGAAATTGGAGGCAACAGCAGCAGTTTCGAGAGGGAATTCCGTTAACCCAAATAAAAGAAAGTTCAATCCACTTTGGAAAAGACAGGCTAAGGGAAAGAAATCGGGAGGAAGCAATAACGGACCCCGTAAGTGTTATAATGTTAGCAAATTGGACATTTGGCGGATCAGTGTTCTCAAGGAGGATCTCAGCAACAGCAACGTCAGAGTGGTCCAGGATTGGCAGTAGTCCAGAGATCGTTGTGTTTTAATTGTCGTCAGCCCGGTCATATGATTAAGAATTGTCCACTTTTGCAGAGGACACGGCAGGATAAAGTTTTTGCTTTAGAAGCTGGTTCATCTTCTTCTTCTCAAGGCAAAGGAGTTTTGGAAGGTACCTTACTCTTAGATGGCAAATATATTAAAGTTTTGTTTGATTCGGGTGCATCTTTGAGTTTCATATCTCAAGAATCGGTAGAAAAGTTTTCTCTTAAACCTAGTACCGTGGATCGACCCATTATTGTATCTAATCCTATTGGTGGAGCAACAAAATTGGATACGATCTGTAAGGACTTGAAGCTTTCTTATTTGTCCCATAGTTTCTCTTGTGACCCGTATGTGTTAAATTTTAAAGGATTTGATCTTATTTTGGGAATGGATTGGCTCGATAAGTATAAAGCAGTCCTGAATTATGATGAGAGGACAGTTTCATTGGAGACTGATTTGGGTAGGATTGCCAAAGTGTCGTGCGATAGTTTTGGATTTCACTTGAGTAGTCTTTTGCTAGGAGATGAGACTTCTCAAGAGAAAGTAAAAGAAATCGATGTGGTTCAAGATTTTCCAGATGTTTTTGAAGAAGTTAAGTGTCTACCGCCACATCGAGAAATTGAGTTTCGTATTGATTTGATTCCAGGAGCAGTGCCGGTGATTCAACCCAGTAGGAGAATGTCTCCTAGAGAGAGAGAAGAGTTGATTAAGCAGACGCAAGATCTTTTGGAGAAGGGTTTGATTAGACCCAGTTTTTCTTGTTGGGGCTCTGCTGTGGTGTTTGTAACCAAATCGGATGGTTCGCTAAGGTTCTGTGTTGATTATAGAGAATTGAACAAAGTGACCATTCGAAATAAATAGCCTTTTCCTCGCATTGATGATCTTTTTGACCAGTTGCATGGAGCTTCTATCTTTTCTCAACTAGATCTAGCTTTAGGAATCCATCAATTGAGAGTAGCTGAGGATAGTATTACCTTGACTGCATTTAGGGGACCGAATTGTTTTTATGAGTGGTTGGTTATGCCGTTCGGGTTAACCAATGTGCCTGCCTATTTTGTTGACCTCATGAACCGAGTCTTTAGAGATGTGTTGAATAAGTTTGTTTTGGTATTCATTGATGATATCTTGGTCTACTCCAAATCGGAAGAAGAGCACAGGCAACATTTGAGGATTGTATTGGAGACTCTGATGAAGCATGTGTTGAAGGCAAAGTTTTTAAAGTGCCATTTCTGGAAATCAGAAGTCAAATTTTTAGGGCACATTGTTTCTGGTGAAGGCATTTCAGTAGATCCAGCAAGGGTTGAAACTATTTTGAAATGGAAACAGCAGGAGACACCGACGGAAGTTCGCAGTTTTCTGGGTTTGGCTGGCTACTACAGAAAATTTATTAAGGATTATTCCAAAATTTCTTCGCATCTAACTAAGCTTACTAGGAAGGGAACTAAATTCAAGTGAACACCTCAGTGTAAAGAAGCTTTTCAGGAATTGAAGACAAGGCTAACTAGTGCTCGAGTACTTGCTATTCCGGATGGAAAGAGCAAATTTGAAGTATATACGAATGCATGTTTAGTTGGATTGGGAGCAGTTCTGATGCAGAATGGCAGAGTAATTGCGTATGCTAGTCGACAATTGAAGTCCCATGAGAAGAACTATGGTACGCATGATCTAGAACTGTTATCTATTATTTTTGCTTTGAAGATCTGGAGACATTATCTTTTGGGAGAAAAGTTTGAGTTATTCACGGATCACAAACCGTTGAAATATATTTTCTCTCAAAAGGATCTTAATTTGAGACAGCAGAGATGGGTCGAATTTTTGGCATCTTATGATCTGGATATTTTGTATACTGTGGGGAAAGCAAATGTCGTGGCTGATGCTCTTAGTAGAAATGCTGTTTTATCTCTTTTGGAACTAGTTCCATCTCTCCAAGAAAAGATCATTGGTAAGCGAACGGAGGATAAATCTTTTGAGGAAATAATTCTTGGAACTAAAGACGGTCGGTATTCGGATTTCAAGATAGACGATCAAGGTGTTTTAAGGATTAATGGTCGTTTGTGTGTGCCTAATATAGATGGACTAAGGCAAGAAGTTTTAGCTGAGTGTCATCGTTCCAAATTGAATATTCACCCGAGAATTTCGAAGATGTATAAAGATATGAGGAGAGTTTTCTGGTGGCCGAATATGAAGAAGGATGTAGCTGCTTTTGTAAATAGTTGTGCCATTTGCCAGCAAGTGAAGGGAGATCAACAAAAGTCTGCCGGTTTATTGCAACCTTTGGAAATTCCAGATTGGAAGTGGGAGATGATCTCGATGGACTTTATCGACGGTTTGCCTAGAACCAGGAAAGGAAATGAAGGAATATGGGTTATTGTGGATCGTTTAACGAAGAGTGCCCATTTTATTCCAGTTAAGGCGACTTGTACTGCAGTTTCCTTGGCAGAGATTTTCTTGAAGGAAATAGTCAGATTACATGGTGTTCCTGTTAGCATAGTAAGTGGCCGTGATCCTATTTTTACTAGCAAATTCTGGGAAGCTCTGCAATCAGCAATGGGAACAAGTTTGAGATTAAGTACAGCCTATCATCCTTAGATGGACGGACAAACGGAGAGACTTAATCGTATTCTAGAAGATATGTTGCGAGCTTGTGTATTGGATTTTGGTGGATCATGGGAAGACCATCTTCATTTAGTGGAATTTTCCTATAATAACAGTTATCAAGCGAGTATTAAGATGGCTCCTTATGAAGCTCTGTATGGAAGACCGTGTAGGTCACCATCTTGTTGGATTGAATCGAATGATCGTCTTGTGCTCGGACCCGATCTAATTCGTGAAGCTTCTGCAAAGGTTGAGCTTATCAAGAAAAGGATGAAAGCTGCTCAAGATCGTCAGAAGAAATATGCAGATAAGAGACGAAGACCATTGGAATTTGAGATCGGAGATTTAGTTTTTATCAAAGTTTCCCCAATCAAAGGAGCTATAAGATTCGGTAAGACGGGAAAACTTGCTCCAAGATATATTAGTCCATTCCGAGTGTTGGAAAGAATTGAAACTGTAGCCTACAGGATTGAATTACCAGAACGGATGTTTGGGATTCACAATGTATTTCATGTGTCTCATTTGAGGAAATATATTCATGACCCATCATTAGCGATAGAGCCGGTTGTTCAGGAAGATTTAGAAGTAGAACCCAACCTGACTGTGGTTAGAGATCCTGTTCAGATTGTAGATCAAGACGAGAAGCAGCTCAGGAACAAAGTGGTGAAACTCGTCAAGGTGCAATGGAGTGAGGATCCCAGAGATTGTACCTGGGAAACTCTTGATAGTTTTAGAAAAGCGTATCCAAATTTATGTCCAGATAGCTAGTAATGCTGTTAGAATTGACTGTTTGATTGTTTGTTTTTGTGTGGATGATATGTATGTTTAGATTGTTAATATTAAGTTTTTGAAATTAACTGTTGTTTAAATTTCGGGGACGAAATTCTTTTAAGGGGGGAGGAATGTGACATCCCGGAATTTTGGCCCTATTATTGTAATAAGTTTTTGATCAAATTTAAATAAAATACAAGATTTTCATTTATAAATAAATAAGATGTTGGATATTATTAGTTGTATATGTGTTGTAAAAGGATATAATTTCAAAATGTAAAATAGACTCTTTCAACAATATTCAAAATTAAATCTGTTTTATGCAATCAAATTAAAAATTATATATTAATGACATTTAATATCAAAAGTATAAATGCAGTTAATAATAATAAGTATAATAATACAATTCTATTCATATTAAATATAAAATACATTAGTGCAAATACACTACAAATTAAATATTGGAAAGATTAAACTATGAATAAAAAAATAAGATTTAAGAAGTGTTTCTTACAATAGCTTTTATAATTAAAATAAAGTAAGCTTATAAATATTTAATATAAGTATAACATAAAATATAGTTATAAACATAAGTATACATAAACATAAGTACAAAATATGATGTGAATTTAAGATATAAATAAAATGTTAACTATGTTAAGACAAACATACATAATTAGTCAAAACCAGTGTATAAAACTTTGTGTTTAAGTTAAAGGATGATAAAGCAAATTTTATATGCATAGTAAGATAAATATTCACATCTAAAATAAGACAAAAAAAAGTTAACAGCAAACATTAATAATATGCTAGCAACAAAAAAAAAACCAAATCTGCAAGTATCAAAATTGGTCAGCAAAGCATTAAAGGTGTAAACCTTTATGAATACATCTTAGTACAAACTTAAGCCTGCGGTATCTTTGTACTTAATATATGTGTCAGCCAATACTAATTTGTGTATACTAATTCAAAGACATAAACATTAATTAGCCACCTTAAATCTGAAACAAAATATCTTCTAGCCGAAATACTTATTTATCTCAGGCCTTAGTACATGATAAAATAAAGCAAATATTATATCAAATTAAAGCTTGTTCAAGAAGACATCAATGTTCAAAGTTATATATATGAATGTTCATTGTTCTATCTGTTCTTATCACTTAGTTCTGTCCATTATCTCAAAAAGTAAAACCTGATAAAGAAAAGGAAAAAAATAAACAAAACTGTATATTATCAAGCTCAATCAAATTCAAGCAAAAGGGAAGTCTACAAAAATTCAAGCTACAGGTTTCTTCATCAAGCAACTAGCCTTTGTTTCAACAGTAGAGTGGTGAGTAAACTTAATTTTTTTTGAAATTTAACTACTAATAATTGACTTATGAATGAATATTATGCTGATAAAAATATGTCCTGAGATGTTTGGTTCTGCTTATACGTGTTCTTCTAGTTTTTGTTGCTGAGATAAAGGAGTCAGAGAATTAATCATACTTTTTATATATGATTATTTTCTAACTAAATAAATTTGCTTAAGTTTAAGAATTGGATTATTTTAGGTAGGCTGTGAAAAATAAGAACTGTAAACTCACAATTACAGTATAAAGTAAAATTATAGTCAAAATTCAAATAACTTAAATTGAAAATTTGAGTTTATATATTGATCCAACATACAGTAATATGATTTTTAAGACAGGAATTAAATTTTTTAGTTAACTATATATGGAGCAGTTCATTAATGAACCGTAGGTGCTATTTCATGGATATCAAGTGATTCATTCAATAATTGATGATGAAATTTTACATGAAGCTAGGGTATTGATGTGAGATTAACAGAAAAATGCTAAAAAAAAAAAATCGAATGCATGGATTTTTGGAGATAATAAATAGTAGGGTTTAAGGGGTCGGTATTTTGTGCTATGTTCATCCGAAGGTCACGTCGCCGAGGCTTCACCGAGTGCCATGAGATTTGGGTAGATGCTAGAGTGGGTTGTCAGCAAGGTTTGTCCGAAGCCACGTCGTCTCTGGCGGTCGCGATAGTGAGGACGAGGGGTTTTTGTCAACCGTGTTCATGTTACAGTTCGACTTTAGGGGCATATTTTGATTTCGTGGTGGTTGTGCATATCTGGGTTTCGATTTCACGTAAGGGGAAGCTATGTGATGTGTTGGTGGCGTAGTGTGGCGATGGCGTAGTGGTGGGCCGCCGTGCACGTGCACGGCGGTGGGGGAAAATTATGGACATTGTCGACTCGAGTGAATCTCGAGTTAGTCGCGTGGATGACTTCGAGTTTGTTCCTGGGTCTTTGGTTGAGCGCATGTGTGTTTTTAAGCTTCAACAGTTTTTAACTTAAGTTTTTATAAATAAAAAAGAACAGGAGAATTTAAGAAACAGAAGAAGAAGAAGAGAGGCAGGGGAGGGAACGCGAGAGAAGAATGGGTGGTCTCGTGTTCTACACGAGTGAGCACGGTGTTGACTTTGGGTTTTTAATCCAGTAGCTTGCCAACTGTATTAAGTTAAGTTTCATAAGCTAAGTATTAATCAGGTTATTAATGTTTACAAACCGTTTAAGCCAAGAAGAACTTTAAAGATTTACAGAAAACAAGAATGAGTTAATAATTTAAAATCAAAGTTAATTATGAATGTAATAAAATTTATAATTAAAATTTAATAAGTAGTTCAAACTTAATTGAATTAGTAACTAAAGATTTTAATAATCTTGTGTAATCTTGTTTGTAATTAAGAACTTTATTGATCATTGGAAGTTAATAATTTAACGAATCATAGTTAACTAATTAATTAACTAATTAAGGATTAAACGATTAAGTTAATTAATAATTAATGATTAATTAAGCAATTAATAATAATTAATTATGTAATTGAGTTTTATAAATCAATAATTAAGATTATTGATTAATAATTAATTAATTAAGCGAATAATTAATAAGTAATTAATGAATTGAAATAAGTTAATTAATTAGTAATTGATTAAGCAAAGAATAAAATATAATTTACTCTTGAGTATGGAATTAAGTTTTAAAAAAATCAAACTTGTTGATATAAAATCAATGACTCTATTTGATTGCCTCTGATGTTTATTTATATATGTGATGATTGTGTATGATTTATCTGTGTTAAATTGCTATATGATTTATCTGATGTTATTTATCTGTGTTAAATTGCTATATGAATTCAATTGTTAAATTTAAACTATTAAGTTAATTAGACAACTTGGCCTTTAAAATGGCATTTGAATTTCGATGAGACCGGGATCGGGTATCAATTGATATTCTGAAAACCACATCGATCCAAATTAAACGTTAGGTCGTGTAATCTCAAGTGAAGATCGAGATGGTGTTTTCAGAATGCAAGGGTTATTGTCATTAACTCTGAGGGTGATTCCAAAACGAGTGCAACGAGATAATGCCTTCGGTTTTGTTCGAACCCGGAACGAACTTGTATGGATTGAATGCTTTTAGCACATCGTCAGGTGGACGATGAGCATTTTAAGAGATATGTTCTAAAAAGGTAAACGCAGCCTCAAGCCTCATCAACCGGGAATGACTAAAACAGGGGATGTGCAGCATGGTTAGGTGGGTCATGCCCAAGCAGGACGAGGTATACCCCTGTCTAGATGTTCCTTTTATTCGGCTGTGTGGGCAGTTGGTCTGCAGCCAACTGCGGTGTTATCTTGTTCGGGACTGTTCAGTAAGAAATGGTTCCGACCTTGTATTGCAGGGGAGTTAGGGTAGCTCCTCGGTACTGTGATCTATGCCACGTACTGTGATGGGCGGTACCCTGGTAGCCCTGCCATTGTATGGGATCCAATTTCCAATAAGCGTCGTATGTTTTGATTGTGCCCAACTATGTTGGAATGTGAGATGTAAGCATTTCAGCTATTTCTGTATTTTACTTGAAAACCCTAGACACTATTATAATATCATTGAATTTCCTATAAAATGTTTTGGTTAGCGTAAGGTAAAAACTTACCCGTATTTATGTGTGGGAAGTCTTACGTGATACCTTTATTTTAAATGATTTTCAAAGTTAAACAACTTTAACCCGTTTACTCACACCAGACCCATGTCTGACCCGGAGTTTATATTTTGTTCTTCATAAACTCTTGGGTACTCAAATTTTTATGAGTAGCCAAGTGATAGGTATTCGGAGTATAGAGTTTTCTGGAGAAGTTGGAGCAGAAGACCAGACGTATGTAGCTATCTATATAGTTCCGCTGTGTTAGTTAGTTTATGATATTTGAGATGTATGTTCTGACAGATATGTATATAATAGTCATGTTTGTATGATATTGTATAACTCTGATGTATATAACTATGTAATAGTTATGTTGATATATTATATTTTATTCCATTCCGCTGTGAGATTCTGATGTTGTTATTCTTTCTTTCTTTTCTTTTCTATTTCTATCCCTTTCTTTCTTATTGATGACACGTCTTCCTGGGCGTAGGAAGCCGGGTCGTCACAGCTCCTTTATGTTTTCGTCAATCCATGGTATACCAATATATTGAACTATTTAGTTACTAAGGAAACTCCTTCATTTTGGTCGAAACAAGATATATAAATTTCTTTCCCAAGTCAAGTACTTTTATTAGGATGATCCATAATTTTTTAAGTACTCATCCGACCAAATCATTCAATGTTGCATCTCGGATTGCGAAATCAAGAGTGTCCTTTCGTTTTTCCATAACCAAACTTGTGGTGGCCACTTCGGTCCCAAGAAAATAGCGAAAAAGGTGCTTCAATGTGGTTTTTACTGGCCTGCGCTTTTCAAAGATGCATTCGAGTTTTGTAAGACGTGTGATCGCTGCCAAATGTTAGGAAAAATCTATCGACGAAACATGATGCCTTTGAACCTCATTCTTACGATCGAACTCTTTAACGTTTGGCATATTGACTTTATGGGACAGTTTTCCAATTATTTCGAAAATCAAACATTCTTCTTGTTGTTGATTACATTTTTAAATGGGTTGAAGCCATTCCTTGTAAAATGAATGATCACAAAGTTTTTGTGAATTACATAAAAGAAAATGTCTTTTGAGGTTTGGAACACCTCGCATAGTAATAAGCGATAATGGAACTCATTTTTATAATTAATCATTTGAAACTCTAATGAAGAAATACCCAACAACCCACAAGTTATCCACTCCTTATCATCCTCAAACTTGTGGTCAAGTTTAAGTTTCAAATCGTCAAATCAAGCAAATTTTGAAGAAAACTATGAATAAAAATCAAAAAGATTTGTCAAAAAAATTAACAGATGCGCTTTGGGTTTACAGAATTGCGTATAAAACCAATCTTGAGATGTCCCCTTTTAGGCTAGTATATGGCAAAGCGTGTCATTTACCCATCGAATTCGAACATAAAGCGTTGTGGGCCATTAAGAACATAAATTTTGATCTTGAAAAAGCTGACGAAAAAAGAAAATTACAAATCAATGAATTACAGAAGATTAGGAACGATGCGTGTGAAAACGAGAAAATTGACAAAGAAAGAAGAGAAGTTTTCCTTGACAGGTTAATCCTAAGGAAAACATTTTTGCCAAATCAAAAAGTTCTTTTGTATGACTCTCTAGTTCATTTATTCCTCGGAAAATTAAAGTTAAGGTGGACAGGATCATACGTCGTACGTACTGTTTTTTTACACGGTGCCATAGAAATAGAAAACCCTGGGGATTGATTGGTTTCTAAAGTCAATGATCATCGTTTAAAACCTTACTTAGAATCGGCGAGTGATCGAGAGGAGGTACTCATGATTCTTCATGAGCCACACTACGTTTAGTAAGAAATTTTAACCATCCCTTGTAAATACGTATATATTTTTCTACGTTTCACTCATTATATCATGTATTAACTGTGGGGACACAATCAAAATCAAGTGTGAATGGGGAGACTCATGTTTATTTTAATTTTTCATAGTTTATTTTTTTACATTTTTTCCAATAATAATATAAAAAAAAAGTTGAAAAAATCTTTTCAAAACAAGTTTTATAATTTTTTAGCAATATTGATTTACTTTTGAAGAAACGGTATAGGAAAAGTATATGTTTTTGGTTACTAAATTGAAATTTTTGAAAATTTACTTGTCTAAACAAAAATAAAAATAAAATTTTGATTATAGTTAACTAGGGTTTAACTAGTATATAGGAAAGTTCATGGATGATAATTATGAAGTATATCCTAATTGTAATCTTTGTTTAAAAGAGTGGTTGATTTAAAGTAGAGGCAATAACAGTTTTGATCTTCTAAGTTAAGTGGTGCGAAGAGTCTTTTGCATAACTATCTCTTCAAAAAAAATTATAAAAACAATAAACACCTAAAGTCATATGTTCACACATAAGTGTGTACACTCGCCACACTACACCCTTCTCACATAAGTCGGAAAGTCAATGCATGATTGGTATATTTGGCCTCAGTTTATTTGAGATAGGTATATGTAAATAAAATTAAAATGATAATAATAAACACCTAGAGTAATGTGTTCATACGCAAAGTTTGTACACTCGCCGCGCTCTATACTCTTCTCAAGTAAGCCCGAAAGGCGGTACATGATTGGTATTTCCGGCCTCAGTTTATCCGAGTTAGGTGTGTAATAATAATGTTATTATTTTTCAAAATAGAGAGAAAAAGCAGTAAAAATCAAAGCACTATCTTCACTTATTTGATTTGACTTGTAATTTAAAAGAAATAAAACTATCACTTTGCATAACTTTGATAATCAACTAAAGGATTCATTTCATAGTTGCACTATGTTATTAACCGGAATAACTAGCCCAACTAAAGTCTAATTGTGATCATAATTTAATTTTTGTTAGAAATTTTGATGAGTAAAAGAACTAAAATTTTCTTGATAATAACCAAAACTTATATTTAACTTACTAATGTCAATTTAAAAGTAAATTTGGCATTTATAAATATTTTGGAAACTTGTATCACGTAGTCGCATTAGAATTCGTATATCGCATTTGGATTTTGTGGGTAATATCCACTGAAAACCCTCACGAGACAACACTCGTTCTACTAGGGATACCTAGAGGTTTAACAGCTTGTTGCACAAGCTCCGTCAATCGTGTTTTCTACCAAAATGGATTTATCCTAGTTTTAGTTTACTTAAGGATGAACAAAAAGATAGGTGTGTGGATATTTGATGTGCACGTAAAAGTGTATTTTCACTTCCACATTTAATCTTCTTTTAATTAAATAAATGAGCATATTAGTATATTTTACATGTTTAAACCAAAATTTAAATTGTTTTCAAATCATCATTTATTCATCTTCATTTAGGAAGTAAAATGATAACTTTGTATATGATTTAATTTGAGAAAGTTTATTTGTACATTTTTATTTTTTATTTGTAGAAAATGGAGTGCAAATATGAAGAGGTTTCGCGGATGTATGCATACACATATGTTGAAAGCTAAGTAAGAAAGGAAATAAAAGAATTCATGCAGCATGGAGCATCCCACATACCTACTAACTAATGATCCATAATTAAAAGCACATGCATATGTTAATAAAAAATTAATGACATGTTAGTGATGATTAATTAATTTCCTAATGTATACTTGGAAGTTACACTATATCAATGATATTTTTGATAGTCCACTAAAATATGAATTAAGGTTTTAAACATGTATAAATACCTTTATGTTTAATGTAATGATCTTCTTCTTTCTATACAATATTGTAGGCATAAATCAATGATAAATAAAATGTTTCTATCGTGGTTCCTTAGCCTTGCTCTTTACATTCATGCATTTTATTTCATGCGTACTTCTATTGCTATTTTATTTTTATTTTTTTTTTATTTTTTTGAAATGGTACTTTATATACAACAAATCATTGAGACAACATATCTCATGTCAATAAACGTTCGAAAGCAAGTTTCGAACTTGTGACCTCTCGCACCAAAGCCGAAACACTTAACCACTTGGACAATGGTGCTTGTCTGCTATTTTATTTTATGCTCTCTTGTTTACTTTATGCTTCTCTTATTTCATGTTAGTAGCATAGTTTTTATTCTTGTAAGTAATTTTATTTTATTTCATACAAGTAGTTAGCTCTCTTTTCTTTTAATTGGCTCTTATGTTTTTTATGTTGAAACCATTTATGTTAAAATGTATTCAAATATGAGTAGCTAAACCTCTTCAATTTAGGGATAATGAAGCTCTTATGAAATATATCAAATTAACATAATGACAACTTAAATAGGCTATGCTTAATCCAGTATAACATAAACTATTTGATTATTTGCCTAAGTGATTTTGATAATGAAAGTCAAATAAGAACTAAAATTTGATGGTCTATGTTACTAATTCATAGTAAATGGATCACACTTAAAATTGATTTATTTTTAATTTCATGTCATTTTCATGAATGTTGATAAGTGAGTTTGAATAGTGTATTAGAGAATTTGATGGTTTAAGTTGCGCTATTAATAGTACAAATAAATAATACTTATAATAAACACATCAATCATTTCTAGTTAATATTTTAATGGGGGGTTATAAATGAATTTTGTGTTGATTTATATAAATAGTTGGAAGTGAATTTGTTTTTAAATTGCTCCTTAATATCATAGTTTTGTTCACTTTTGTTCTAGTTCAATTTCTATAATTTTCTAGTACGTTCTTTAAGACTTCGGGCTAATTTGATTTAGTATTATTAGAATTTAATTCTTTCTCCACGGATCGATCCATACTCAAATACGTGCTACGACTGTACGGTGTGCACTTGCGGTTTTATAATGATTATATTTCGATGGTTTTCTAATCGATAGAAAATACGCCATTCTAACAAAAGCCTTTACAACAAGTCTTCGATCCCTGAATCATATAGTCTTGGATTCATGTATCACGCAGTCTTGCATAGTCTTGAAGTACTTTGTATCATAGCAAATTATATTGCATAAATAAGACGATATCGGGTCATTGACATTGGAAAACACTTTAGATAAAGAAGCTAGTTTTAAACGCTCGCTACTTAAATAAATGTAACTAAATATATTGCATCGAACGTCGATTAATATGACATTAAGAAGAACAAACAAGCTAACCGATCTTCTTAGCTGCTAGGCCTGTCAACGGATGCTTTCGGATGCAGATAGTGTCATAGCCGCATCCGCATCCGAAATCATTTTTGGATATCGAATATCCGCATCTGCGGACGGATATCGAATAATTATCATATCCGCTAACGACCAGTAAATCAAGAATTGTAAAAGGAAAATTTTAGTCTAAAATAAATATTTTTCAATCGCATTGATTATAAAAGTGTTAAAAATTAATAAATATGAAGATAATAAATAGTTTCAAGCAACTAATAAGCATTAAGCGCATATAATATAAACTATTAACTTAACAAAATAATAAATAAATATCTTTCACTGCACCAAAATGCACATGATTTGAACTATAATTTTGACAAAAACCGGACGGATAATTTTCAAATGCGGATCTCTTCATATCCACATTCGCATCCATTTTTTCAGATACCGGATATTTATTCACTTTTCGGATGTGGACGGATTTCGAATTTTTCGTATATCCATTGACAGCCCTATCTTTAGCGGCCGGCTAAGATGTAGCCATGGCTAGTTTTTTTTGAAGGCTATCAAATGCTCCAAGAATTTACAACACAAAATTGATTTATTCAGCATTGCCTTAATTGAATGTCTTCCACTCATAAATTTTACACCATTCACTTATCTACATTTTCTTATACCCCTCAGTTGAAATTTTTACAAATTTAGTCCACTTTTCAAAACTAATAACAAGTTTGGACTGCTTTCAAATCATACTGCAGATATAGATCTACTTTTGTCATGTGGATCTAAATTAATGTTTATTTATGATGTATTTTCAAAATGCATCATAGCTATATCCATAATTAATTCAATAACGATCATTGTTATTTGTTTTGAAAGGCAAATTAAATTTACAAAATTTCCTTGTTCATTCATTTTCTCTTATGTTTATTCCCTGCCAATTTCAGCTAACTTTACACAGTTTCGAAGATATTTATCTTGCATTTGTTTACTCATCACGCATTTCAAATTGTGCACTTGCTCTCATTATTTGTTTCTCGATACAAAGTACAATACATATTATGACATAGACATTTTACACAGTCAGGTCCCAATATAAAATTAGTAAAACATTAAACAAGATCAAAGCACCATACCATAACAGCTAGGTAACAATGAAGTAACAGATGCATTTGTTTATATATACACATAATGTTTACAGTTTACTAAAACAGCTCTAGAGTTGGAAACACAACCATAAATTTATAGTGCTATATATAAATAGATATATACATATTCACATATTCACATTCAAGTAGAAAATCAAACACTTCTTGGAAGCAATTTTGATGTACACCGTTCTTTTGTTCTATGGTCAATGTCATGCCCAGTTCTTTTTCTTGGCACGGAGTTTTGCGAGCTTGTCTTTCCATTGAGCTGGGGAAAAAAGAAAAAAAAAATCTATGAATTCACTTTTAATGGTAATTTAATGCATTTATGAGCAAATAAAAAGGTAAATTAATAAAACATACTTAGTTAATAAGCTTTTATTGCAAAATCCAAATTTACGATAAAAATAACTGAAAATTAGCCATCGTTCTTTATTTTCAAATTTAATACCTGAAAATCCTCACCAGAAACAAGTTTCACAGAACACCTATGTTAAAGTATTCGGCAAAAATATGCTTATTTGCATCTAGAACTGCTAATATATACAGTTTTAATTGCATATTTTTTAGAACGAAACTTTGCACGGTTCTGAGTGCAAAAATTGACAAGGGTGCTTCGTGATATTGTTTTCTGAGTGAATTAAAAAAAAAAAAAAAATTGATGTTTGACCAAATGTCCCATTAAACCTCAAACATACATAGTACTGTAAATTTTAGTTTTTTCTTTAAATGCAAATGGTTCTTAAATTCCCTCCTGAAAATGATGCATATGTTTTTAATAAAGTTTCAGTCTAGGTGTTTTTGGGCATTGTAAAAAAAAAACGGATAAAATTTCTCGACGTTTCAAGGACAGACCTCAGTATTTTAACATGAATGATAACTTTATTTGAATATCAGTTTTTAGTTATTGATAGCAGTTTTTATACACCAGTTTGTAATTATCGACAGCAGTTTTTAGTTCGATAGCAGTTTTGTAAGAATGTTTTTCCTTATGAATAATTTTGAAAAAATGTTTGTGCTTATGATTAATTTTTCGAAGAATGTTTGTCTTTGTGGTAAAAATATTGAGATCGTGTCCTTCAGGCTAAAAATATACAGATTTTTGTCTTTTAAATTAATTCCCCCTATTAAAAAAACAGCAAATATAAATAAAGGAGAACATAAGACTCTCTCCCTTTAACCTTTTTCTTTATATATATTTTATAGCTACATTTTAAGAAAGACGGACTCCAGGCCATTAAATACCCCTTCACCATTTCTAGAGTCCCTCTAACAAGGCCATTTAGCCTTAAATGACAAAATAGGAAAAAGGATTTAGCTTTCTTGTGTTTAAACCAATGCTTGCTCCAAAATAGCTAAAACATGGACTACAAACCATGGTTCAAGGTCTCGGACGGTACCCCGAAATTTCGGTGGTGCCGTACCGGTGTCGTAACTAAGCGAACCGAAACCATTCGAAAATATCGGTTTCGCTTAGGGTTTCCAAGAAAACTGACCTCGACCTGCCTTCGCTTCCTCAAATCGACCTCAATCTGGCTTCCCTTCCTCAAATTGACCTCGACTTGGCTTCGCTTCCCCAAATCGACCTCGACTTGCCTTCGCGTCCTCGAATCGACCTCGACATACCTTCACTTCCTCAAATCGAACTCGATCTACCTTCGCTTAGGGTTCTTCATTGCGTCGGATCGCGCGTGGACATTAATTTGAGACATCGATAGTTTTTTTTTGCTTGTTGTGGTATGATTCGACTTCGTATAATCATATATTATTGGGCTGAAGAGATGTTGGGCTGAAATTTGTGGCAATGGTTGCGTTAGGGTGAAGTTTTAATTTGTGTATATTGAATGTGTGGTGCTGGGCATTAGCTGTGGTCGGTTGAAATATTTATGTTTAGTATAATTTAGTTAGTATTTAGCGTTAAGAAGTTTCAATTGAATTTAATTAGCATATGGTTATAGATTGCGTTTATATTTTATTTACAAAGATAATTATTGCACTCACCAACAAACTATTGAAAACTAAAATCAAAATCGGGACCGAAACCGAAACCAAAACCGAAACTTACGAAATTCCCGAAATCGTTCGAAACTAACAAAATTTTAAATGACCGAAACCGAGACCGAAACCGAGTTCTCGAACCTTGCTACAAACAAAACTGATAAATTTGTTTCTTGAAATATTGCTAAATGGAGAATAATATTAAGATAAAAATCAAACTCTCAGGAAATTAAAACAGAAAGCTTTGCCCTTTAAGTAATTGCAGCTTGAAAAACACAAGGAATGAATAGTCTCAAAAATTATATATTGAAATTGCTTGACATGAAGTTATTTGTTAATTTTCAATTCAAGCAACTTATTTAACACCAAATATAAGGAGACTATACCTGCATCCTTGTATCGCTCTTCAACAGCAGCAATCAGCATGTTACGGACCAAATCAAACTCTATGGTTTCCAGGCAAGGCTCTCCATTAGGCCTGTGCACAATAAGTTAAGATTAAATTACCATATGAATGTCTCATATAATTCACACACTCTTCAGGTGAGGCGACACTACTAAACTGCCAATGCAATGTACTATCGAGGTGGAAATTACCAAAAAAGAAGTCCACATAGCTAAAGAGGAGAAATACAACCATCATATATAAACCATTCTACGAGATGCCAAGATACGAAACCATAATCCGACATAAGTATGACAATTTTTGAGGATAATGGGTTAAACATGGAGGCTTGTGAAACAAAATTGAAGCTGGCTGGGATGTTATGGAACAAACTGTTGAGTGCAGATGGGATAAACCTACGTTTATATTTATTGTTCTATCACGCGTCTTATTTGCTTCTTTTGTGAGTGTGTGCAGAACTGAGGACTTGGATGATAATGCGTAGTAAAACTATAAGCCTTAAGTTAAACTACATGTCAACATATTTCCAGCGGATTCGAATCATGGTACGCAAGGACCTCTCAAAACAATGTCGGAGCACCTAATCATTAGAAAAGTGAAGGTAGAATTGTTTGTGCGTAAGCAGTTAAAGCCCCGCAAAATCACTCCTATAGCACCAAGCACCTTTCGACCGTTGTGCTTTTTCAATATAGCACTTGTGGACAGTAGATCCGCTTTAAACTCCGCTATGCTCGCTAAATCGAGACTTTTTAGCATCCGCTTTAGCAACATTAATATAGAAAGATTGATATGACTGGTTCTCTTTTAAATCAAATCAATAAAGTTTGGATAGAAACCTAATTTTAAGACATAAGTACTCAATATAAGTTATAAATCTATTGTAGTCACCAAATCTGGACTGCATGAATATTCTTTAGTTTTTTTTATATAAGATTAAACAATATTTCTATTTCCTAAACAAATAATGCGAGAATAAGAATAAATTAACTTTAAATACTTGGTTTTATATCTAATTAAGTTTTTTGCTTCTCCACTATATCTCTGCTTTATCTCCGCCATAACATTTTGCACCTTCACCGTTATGAAACCGCTAAGCGCTTTAACTGCACATGTATATGGTTTGCAGCAGCAGGTACTTTAAAGTATAAGAGGACAGATTGAAAACATGGAAAGCTGTTCCAAGGTACGAATGCAATGGGACAAAATACTTGTACGCTCACCATTATGAAAGAAATGTCATTGCAATTGGATTCAAGAATTTTTATACCCCTCTAACAACCTGATGTTAGGTCTTCATAGATTCCAGATTTGGTTTCATCAAGCAATCCTCCACGTCAACAAATGACATATTGGTAATCATCTGCTAGTAAAGGACAAGCGGTGGCAAAAGATGTGGAGAGGCCAAAGATAAACTGGCTTATACAATTGATACCATGTTTGAGAGGTACATAAAAAAGATCGTGTTCAAAATCCAAGAGCCCAAATGTAGGAAACAAGACAGACAGCGTAGACCCTGCTGGAACTCAAACTATCCAGAACCAGTTGCTTGCATTCAACAAATTGGAGAAGAAGATTTCCAGGAAGCATTAACTATTGCTATGCGACCCTATAGAAGAGAAATGTTGGATGTTCTAGCCAACAATTTGGCGTAAAGTTCAACTCCGAAGATCTCTGACGGACACATGAAATTGTACGAGCATTCTAACCAATTGGGGTGGTGCTAAAAAACATAGTAGTATGATGTTGTAAAGTTGTTTATAATTCTTGTGTATATATTCTTTTCTAGCATGTATTTTTTGCTATTTAATGAATTTCACATTTCATTTTAATGACAATTATTTAAATGCATAAATCAATAAAAGCAAATAATCACTGAAATATAAACTGATTTTTCTATCCTTTCAACAACTCCGTTCAAATGGTTCGCTCTTTACACAAACGCATTCTCCACTCGACGATCTATACTGTTCAAATTATCCGATCAAACGGTCCGATCTTGCTCACCAAGAAAACACCTTTAGTTTTACAGACTAATGTGGTTAAGCGAGAATTGGCACAAATGGTTGTTATACTCTAATAACCATAGATGTTTCAGCCATTTCAATTAATTATACTTTGACAAAGCTCTACCTTACAGATCATTTGTTCAAAAAAAGGGAATATATACTTTTACATGATTTCAATTAGCATTATATTAAAATAATCCCATACGTCTCTTGTTATAAAAACATTATATATCCAAATCACAATTGTGTAACTTTCTGCTTGAATTATGAAGATCAATTTAAGAAGATGGATCAACAGAAATATTTCAAATAGTCTTTGAGTTTTTAGTTACATTTAGTGTGACTAATTACTTACTATATTTAACTACAAACTTGGGGAGATTAAAAGATTGAAACTCAAAAGCGAAACGCAGCAAATCAAAACAACTTCGGCTTTCTCAATTATTATTTATTTTAAATTAAAATTTAATCATAAATGTGAAGAAAACGGATCAAAAAAAAGACAAAAGGTTACGGTAGCAGATAACTTCCAATACAGGGATGTTTGTTTGTTTATTGGATAAATACCTGTCAAGTTCTGCAAACAGCAATCCTTCTGATAAAGATGCACGAACTTCCACCTTGGTAGTTTCTACTTTCATCCCATCACTATATGCAAGCTGCCTGTTTACTTGAATGGGAACCTGTCAGATCCAAAACGCAAACTAAGAAAGGATATAATTCTCAGCAAATGAAAATAAGTTTACACCATTCAAATGAGAAAACTGCCTTGTTCATTCAGATATTGCACATGGTTATGGGTTTTTTAACTGACAAGTTCTTGTACGTATTTAAATGTAATCATCTATTTTTGTAATCCTCAGCAGAATAATTTAGACGCCATAAACTGTGAATTTGTAGAAATAAAATTTTCTGCCTGAAACGTGTGAAATATCAGTCATTTAATCATCTAAATGCTGCAGTAACTTGGAACTTGCTTTTAATTATCATTTACATTATGCGTAAGCAGAAAGCTATGTGCTGCAGTACTCATGAACTTGCTATTTGTTGTCTGATGTTCCATGTCCTATCAAGTGTGGCTCAAGCAATCTCATGTTGTTTTATTATCTACAAACAGCATTATACCACAGCGTGTTCCCAGAAAATAATAATAATAATAATAAAAGAAGAAAATAATAATAATAATAATAATAATAATAATAAGAGAGGGGTTGGGTTGTGGGGGGGGGGGGGGGCAAGAGAAGGAATCACACCTTGCATCTCACAGCCATATTGATTGCATCTGAAGGTCGAAGATCAAAGCTGATACATTCAGCTTCATTTCCAGCCTGGATAGAAGTGCATATAATCGATTTGTTGAACAAAAGAACCGGACCTAAGTATTCAAAGTTTGAAGTTGTTTGAATTACCTTTGTAAGATACAACTGAGCAAAATATGCCTCATGCACTCTTTTAGTGACCCTAACAAGTTTAACCTGAATCAAAGCATTAAGAAATAATCAGATTTTATTGATATAGAAAGTTCAAGGTGTGTTTCAGGGAAAAAAATATATTCATATCACTGAGAAATTTCTATTTATAGAATCATATGACCAACTGATAAAGTAAGCACAAAAAATTCAGCTTCACCTCATATCCTAACTTATCAATCATTTCTTTTACAACTTGATAAATTGTTGGTCTTGCCTGTAAAGAGAGAAATATATATTTGAAATCAGACTTTCTTGACCATACATTTACATGTCTAAAACAAAATATAAGATCCATAACTAACTTACAATTTGAACATTTCGTACAGCAGCCATAAGCAAGATGCTCGGCATTTCCACTAATAAAGGAGGTCCAG
This sequence comes from Allium cepa, assembly GCA_030765085.1. Taxonomy (NCBI): domain Eukaryota; kingdom Viridiplantae; phylum Streptophyta; class Magnoliopsida; order Asparagales; family Amaryllidaceae; genus Allium; species Allium cepa. The sequence goes on along the minus strand of CM060943.1, from coordinate 861,737,154 downwards.
GACAGGAAAGTTATTACTGAGGATATGCATCAACTCTAAATAAAATATATGTTCCAAATGTATATAATACGTACAGACTATTATAGGAAGTAAAAGGTCGCTGCCATCTTCCATCTTCAACACGATTGCAGGATGAGGAGCATAATCGGGAGAAGGTCCACCCTGGGGATTGTTATGAACACATTTCAAATTTCTACCATCGCGCATTTTAATGAAAAAGCCACTTGAACCACTTTTCACCTCAACTGCAAGAGAGGGAAACATGATTATATGCATAAGCAAAAGCAAAATGAAGGCATATTTAAGTATATATAATATAACTTCAATGTTATTTATGTAGAATGAATCATGAATTCAGTCACTTGTTTGCAGCGGTGAAGGTCATAAAAGTGTACTTCCATGTAATAGAGGTGCAATTTTTCACATCAATTTATATTGAGATAATATCTTTCTCAATCTCCATATGCACAAATTGCTTTTGAGTCAAATTAAAATTGCTTTTGAGTCAAGTTAAAAACCTGATTTTGAGTCTAGTTATATAATGCATTCTTTTCATCGAAAATTATAAGGCTGGAGAAGCATTAGATAAAAGCAAAGTCTGATGTTTTGAGAGTGACATGAAAACTCAGGACCAACAAAAATAAACTAACAATTATATCACAAACGATAGCATATAGAAACACCAACTAATGTCGTATAAAGAATGCAAGTATTCAACGATATACCAGCTTCAATGACACTTGAATTGATGTAATCACCATCAGTTTCGCTGAAGTTATTCTCGATGCTTCCATTACCATCAAAAGAAGACAAATTACATCGAACAAGCCTGCTTTTTTTCATACAAGATTGTTGTGTGAATGAAGAGCCAACTCTGATTCTGAAGTCACATTTTCCTCCAAATCCCCAGAAGTTGTTCATAAGAAGTCTTCTTTTTGACATTGATGGACATATAAGTGGATGAGCTCTTTTATGCTTTAAAATGGTTACATTACGGGAAGCAATTGGTCCTTGCAAAGTAGCCATGTAAACAATTTTCACCACTGCAAATAAAAGTAGCAGATATGTCTCATTTAAAAAAAAAAAAAGAGTGTATCCAATCATAATGCCTATAATATATAAAGGAAGAATGATCAAATATTAAAAAAAGATAGAGTACTAAGGACATGCACAAGCATTGATCACACAAAATTATGATGGTGTGTCGTTTGCACTGTCAGAACCATCTACAAAGACTTGTTTAATCTTCATAGGATGATACATACTGATGCAACATGTAAAGGGAATTCCTAGAGTACAGTGCTACCGCCAACATAAGAACACCCCAATGCTGAGCAACATATCATGAGTATTTTCCCTACGTGGAAGCAAAATATTTTTTGCTACCCCACACCACAGTATCAAAAAATTTGAGTTGTAATAACCAGTTCTCTAATTGACAGGCTACAAAATTATCAACAAACAAGTTGTAAGATTCACCAACATATAAATGTCTCACACGTCAATAGAATGCTATACTTTCTTTGCTTTGATTTAGCCAATGTTGTGAACAATTGGTAGTTAAGGCTACTGAGTAGCCACTGTAACTACTGGGGCATCACACACCCAAGCTAGGTAAAAAGTGAGTATTTACTCACTTTACCTTACAAAACAAGCAAATAACGGGCTGGCAATCAGATGGCATACAGTTTCGCTAGTCAGCTCTATGACCAACATATCATTTATACTCCAATGTCAGTTCTGAGCACGATCATTTCTCTAACGCCGTATACTGCTTCGCACACACAGCAAAACTACAGTCGAGCTAGTTCGAATCTTTAAAAATCATCAATTTTTATCAGTTATAATTTTATCATCACTTGATTTGATATAAAAATTATTGTTACCAACAGAAATCTATGCCTGTTAGCGCACATAAAACAATAAACGTTACAAATAATTACAGTTACGTAAAACAACCATATATGAGTATAAATCACCGAAATCAAAAAAGGTGAACGCTTAGTAATACAAGGAAGACGATAAAATACCTGATTTAACTACTAAATCTCCAGCAAACGGATGAATTGAGATCTTTGATCAACGATAAAATTTGGCTGCGAAACAGAACAAACCGCGGCTACAATTTGGTGATTGGTCTATAATTTGAAGAGGAAAAGGGAATTTGGGAAAATTGTGGGGTGGAACAGAGAATAGAGGTTGCTTTATTCCTGCATGTTTAGTCCAATTACACGATTACCCCTTGATATTTGATGTCTAGTTAGCACCCGGACTCCATCTGCTAGGGTTTGACATTGCACCTTCCTCAGAGTTTATTCGTTTTTTAAAGTCGCGGAGGAGGGTAGAAAGGTAATTTAACGAATACTGAATATTTATTTAGGGAAGGACTCCATAATGGGGACGGCAAGCTATGTCATGGTATATCCATGTATCAAATAACCGATCATTGCTTCGCTTGAAACCTTGTCTTCAGGTGCAGTGTGATATTTGCAGCCGGAAGGCTATTTTCGTCTTTTTTTATTATAGGCTGGAATCGCGGAAGATATGATCTAGGAAGGGCATGATCGTCATTTCGTCATCTGAAGTTCGATTATCCAACCGAAAAGATAAACGTTAAGGGTTAACGAACGCACGACACGTGTAAATGGATAAGGAAGAATTGTCGTCTTTAGTTTTTCCTGCTGGGTTGTGGTTCATAAGTAAGAGCTTTCATGGCTGTAGCAAAAATATTGGGTTGCATGTACAGATCTAAAGGTTAAAATAGACACAAAGACAAACTTTGAAAAAAACATAGACAGACTGAAAGACAGCGAGTTTCATTTTTAGGTTGAAAGACAAACTTTGTAAAAAATTAGACTGAACGGTAATGCTAAATATAGTCAGCATTTTGTATAGTGTAAAACTGAATATAATGCTAATTATAACTAGTATTTTGTATAATATAAAAACCGAGTGTCCTTTATTCTAAAAAAATTTCAAAGTTTATCTTGTGTCTAATTTCTTTGAAAGTGGAAATTGTAAAATAATTAAACACAGTTTGATCCAATCAAAAGCAACCATTTGCACATTTGCTTTAAAAAAAAGTCATTAATGTTGTATTTTATGCCAATGGTGCAACTAAATGTCTTTCAATTATTTTGGTGACATCGTTCACCAAAACAACGCAAAAAACGTCGTGTGTCTAGTGCACCGATGGAATAATGAAAAGATATAGTATAATTGATTCATAACTTAACACTTGAGTGGAATTAATGATGATAATTTCATAAAGAAGTTGACAATGACTTATTAAAATATAAAAAGTTTACTATTCTTGGTTTATGTTTCGTGGTGGATTCCTATATTCATGACTTTTTGCTCAAAATATAAAGTTTAGATAAGGATTTTTGCTTCCATCCGTTTCAATAAATTCACCATTAAGTATGCATGTTTTTTTTGGTTATATCACAAACCCTGTGCACACTTAGAATTTTAATAAAACAATATACATTATTTTTTATTTCACATGTACTATATACCATGTAATTTACAAAACTACGGATGCACGAATTTTAGTTTTTACACGTGTTAAGTTTCTTCCATCCTCATCTTTTGTTAGCAGAAAAGGAAAGAAACCGAAAAACCAAAACAATGTCGCCGCGTCGTTCTCAATCCTAACAACAACCGCGCCGAGCACACAGATTGACATCTTCTCTTCCTTCACCATTGGTTGGTTAACCTTCTCTTATTATTATTAATAATAATTTCTAATCTCCTTGCAATCCACGTCATACGAGATAATAATATAAACCTAGAGAAGGTACTGCGTGGTACATAATTATCCTAGCAGAAATACTGCACGGTAATTTTAATTTTTGCATGTTTCGACTATGTAACGTGTGAATTCAACATATCTCCTCCTAGTAATAGAACAAAGGAATTTTTTTATAGAGTTGAGCTCTTCTCTAAAATCATAATCCTCTTATATTTCTACTTCAAAATTATAGTCTATCTTTGATTTTAACTCCATGCATACTATATATTCTTCCCTAATTTTTACGATTAGGTAACAAGAATTTTATTTTCTATTTTTATTTTTTAATTAGGTTTAGTCAATAGAGATTAAAACATATCTTACGTACTATTTTCTACCGTGACTATTAAAGGTATTTAGGTCAATTTTTTATATAAAAAAAGCGTATGTATAGCAAATTTTGGTGTACAAATATAATTCGTGTACACACACATACATACACACACATATACATACATACCTGTACAGTTAAAGCGCTCGACTGATTCGATGCGACGGAGGTGTAAAAAGTCATAGCGGGGATACAGCGAGGATGTATCGGGATATAGCGGATGACTCTAAAATAGCATATAAAACTAATGTTTTTACAAATATATAAATGGTAATTAAATGAAAAATTAACATTCAATTGAATTATAATTAATGCATAAGTAATTTTAAATAAAAACATGTGTGAATACACTATAAATAACGTAAAACTGTTATATAATATAATTGAATTTAGTAAAATATTATAGTATTTTTATTTTTGAAAATATATATTTAAAAATTCAATTAAATAAATAAATTTCATAATTTTTATAATGAATACATGTCATTTTTTAATTCATTTCTTTTAAAAAAGATATAGCGAAAGTAACGAAATATAGTAGGAATAACGGGATATTGCAGGGCTTAAAGCGGAAAGACTACATTTGGGGCTATATAGAAAAATCATAGCGGTAGAAATCCGCTATGAGATATAACAGGGTTATAGCGGGGTAATAGCGAAGCATTAACTGCACAGATACATACATATATATGCATGTATACATACATACATACATACATACATACATACATACATACATACATATATATGTATGTATATAAGTCGAATCTCACCCAAGATTTTTTTCTTGATTTTAGAATTAAAATGCTTAGCTCTTCTCATTTTAGTATACTCTCTAGAATATTATAAGTTCAAATCTCATTAATCCCACTTATATCTATCTGTTAAACAATAGTAGGAAGAATATTCAACCCTCTTATTAATTATAGAAGTTCTCTCCTATTTAATGCTCAGATAAATTGGATGTCTATGCTGATGATCCATTTGTAACATCCTGATGAAAGTATGCATCGATCTCACAATACATACTTCGGTTAATTCAAAAAGATTACGCCGTTAGGATTCAAACTCATGTCAAACGGCTTCTTTATAGATGTCTTATCTATTGAGCTACCCTTGCAGAGTAAAGAAGTTATCTCCTATCTTTAATCCTCTTTAGATATTTTGTTTTCAAATCTTCATAATTTATCATTTTACAATTAATCTACTAATTTTCTCTTAAAATTTTCTATTTAAATACCTACATTTTTTTAAGTTGTACAATTATTTACGAGTTTCTTTAGAATTCACTTCTAACATTTTACATTCAAGTCCATCTAAATTACATACTCCAAAATAAACTAGTTTAATAAATTCAGTTAACTGGTATTTATTTATCCATCAAGTAAACACTAAATGATGAAAATTTGAGTATGTATACCTTAATCATATCAACAAAATGGTAAATTAATTTTTCCATTCAAATACAAAGATAAAAATCACACAGAGAATAATCTATCGAGGTTTTTAGGCTCAAGGAAAAAGTTAGAGAAAAATTTAGTTTCAGGGACAATAAGTTTGTTTTTTAGGCTGAAGGACACTTTTTAGTGTAAATCACAGAATGATAGTTGTAACTATCATTTTCATTTTACACTGAAAAGTGTCCTTCAGACAAAAAAATAAACTTGTTGTCCCTGAGACTAATTTTTTTTTGTAACTTCTTTCTTATGCCTATTTACCTGCAATCTCTATACACGTAATCGGTAATAAAAATTTATTTTACAATTCATCCGTCTAGATAATTTTATCACACATTACACTACGAATGCAACTTTTAAATTCAGGTACCTACATTTTAAAGTTTCTACAATCATTTCAAAGTTCCCACAATTCTTTGCAATTAAACTAATTACATAAACTAAAATATAAGCTATTTAAATATAAATGAAACTAACAAATATAAATTAGTTTATTCTGAAAACTAATATCTATTTGTCTATCCAAAAATCCTAAAATTATGACATTTTCAATATGCATCATATTCATATATGTGATAAAAATGATGAGTTGTTTTTCTTTTCAAATATAAAGATATATAAATCACATAACATAAATAATAATATATTTTGGAATAACTCCACTTCACTTGATTTATTTTATTCCCAACCATCTAAGTTTGAATCCAGTAAACCAAATTTTATCTAAAATAATTTAGCATTACTTTGCTTGCTTAAGAATCTTTATTGTTTCTTATTATTATGTCTCAACCCACTTATAAATTTCATTCAAAATCCAAGTTCAAATCCTACAATCCTATGCACACACACACATATACATACATATATGTTTGAAAATCGGTTCCTTTTTATTGACGTAAAAGAACCTTAACCGATTCGTCTCCTTAAAAACCCTACAAAGAGTAGTGGGGAAAAAGAGCATGACACTGTATTAGTATTACAAACAATATACCAAATTTAATATCAACTTTTACATAATTTACAAGTAAAATAAATACAGAAGCACAAATGAAGCCCTAGGGCCCTCCTTATGTCTCCGGTAAACTTTAAAAGGGATCATTCCAGAAATTTGCGCCGCATTAACTTGTTAGCTAGTTTTATCTCCTCTTTCAACCTCTTTCAATTCCATGGAAATCGTCAACCATTATTATTCAGTTGTATATCCCACCTTTGTAAAATCTATTCATTTTGATGGATTCTTTATGTTTTGGCTATGGATTTTCTGACCAAATAAGTAATTCGTCCTCTCTAATTTGTTTGTATAAGCTTCGCCCTCTCTAATTTGTTTATAGATATGTTCTAAAAAATTCATCAATTTCTTTCGTCCCAAATGTGATAAACTGCGGTGACAAGATAACACAATGTTAGCTGATTGGTTTGATTCTTGCAGTGGAAAATGGAACCGATCTTCTCGATCTCGTTCCTGGTTTAGGAAAGTATCATTATTTGTAGACATGTTTAGCTTAGTTTTAGAAGTTTCCATACATATCCACTGTAGCTGCAATTGAAGAATAAGCGTTTGATGCTCTTGTTGTTCATTACATAAATTACATTATTCTTCACAATTTTTTCCTCATTGCCTCGATCTGTCTTATATTTACTTACCCAAAGCTACCCTATAAGCACAACAATACATTTTTGTTGATGTTGTTCCTAATAATAGGGCACCATTTGTATTTCTCATAAGTTTGCCCGCATGCTTGCCATGTTTTTGAGAAAGAAAAAGTTTGTTGTCCACACCATTCCCAAAAATCACTGCTATTAGAAGCACTAATCTGCATTTGATTTATTAATGAATTTGTTTCTGTTAATCTGGATTATTCCAATGGCCATTTAGGATGATACTGATGACATAAACATTTTTGTTATCACTAATATCATATCTATCTAACCCAAAATATCCACTAAGCTTTTACTATTTACCTATGGTTCTATCGAGAGCAGAGTACGGATATTTGCACATCTGCTTTAAAAAGGTCATTAATGTTGTATTTTATGCCAATGGTGCAACTAAATGTCTTTCCATTACTTTGGTGCCATCTTTCACTAAAACATGCAAAATAAATATTTAGTGTCTAATGCACCGATAGAATTATGAAAAGATGTAGTATAATTGATTTATAGTTTAACACTTATATAGAATTAATGATGATAATTTTATAAACAAGTTCATAATGACTTGTTAAACTATGAAAAATTTACTATTCTTGGTTTATGTTCCACGGTGGACTTCCTGTATTCATGACTTTTTGCTCAAAAATATAAAAGTTCAAATAAGACATTTTGCTTCCATCCGTATTAATAATGACTTCACCACTGAGTATGGATGTATTTTTATTTAGATTCACAACATTTAGAACTTTAATAAAACAATATATATCATTTTTTACTTTGCATACACTTTGCAATTTACAAAACTATGCATTCACTAATTTTACTTTTTACCCATGTTAAGATTTTCCGTTCTCAGTTTTTCTCGGCAAAAAACGAAAAGAAACTAAAAAATCATAACAATGTCGTCGCGTCGTTCTCAATCTCAGTAACAGCCACGCCTTGCACCTAGACCGACATCTTCTCTTACTTCACCATTGGTAGGTTAACTCTTCTCTTAATATTATTATTATTAATAATTTCTAATCTCCTTGCAATCCACGTTATATAAGATAATAATATAAACCTAGAGAATGTATTGCATGGTACATAATAATCCTAGTAGAAGTACTGCTCGATAAATGTGACGACTCGCCTCCTCGACCCTCATAAATCGACATAAATACATTCTCGATATTCACATGGTGCAAATCCAAGTGCAAGAGAGGCAAATTATCATGGGATAAAAGAAAATAAAGGTAGAAGAAAAAAAAAATAGAATCTCACATCGTATTAAACATTTAATTATACATATGAGTAGAACGAAATTACTTCAAATTGCTCTATCAGAGTTATAGTAAGTACTAATCCAACCAAGATTTATAACTTCTTATCCTCACAGCTGCCGTAGGTACATCATACGTAATACATCGGAATTAATAGATAACTTTATACAAATGACCCAAAATGCTCCATGCTCCATGCTACCTAACAACTTGGTTGCCTGAAAAAATAAGGCACTCGGAGTTTAGGAGGGAAAGAAAATAAACTCTGGGTTAATCATGGGACTGGTGTGAGAAACTTAAAATACGGATATTTGAAAACAAAGGGTATCCCATAAAATCACGCCGCACATAAACACAAAACGAGTTTTTACCTTATGATAACCAAAATCTCTACTATGCAAAATATGGTAATATTATTTTTAATGACATTCTTTTGAAAACGTCTTTCAGTAAATATACATAATCTTAGCTGAAATTGTTACATTATTAAATTCCAGTATACTAGGCTCTACAATCAAGTCCAAAGAAACTTATTGAAGAATGGATTCCAAAGACCGGCCTACCCTCAGACCCATTTGGTAGCGGATAGAATCGAATATGACATCACCCCGGGCGTAACCGACCTATTCGGGATCCTTCGCATACACAACATACTACACATATATAGAATAATCTTGAAAGGTGATTATCATATCCTAATGGTTGTGAGCCGCATAGCCTTATAATATGCCCTATTTAAGCCACTTCTGAGTGATGAGGCCCGAGGTAACGACTACCTTTCATATAGTACATTCCACTTTGAACGCCACATTGCCAATTCCATCACACACTATTGATTTCTACAAATGTGCAACCTTTGAGCTCGTATGTATAAAAGAAAGGTGCTAAGTGTAAGAGTTTGTGATGACCCGCAAATCCATACCCTTTGAATCGACAATAAACCACACATGTCCGACCCAAAAAGCACAGACCGGCGGAAAGTCAGGAGAAAGAAAGGAAGAGAGAAGAAGAGAAGAGAAGAAAGAGAGAAGATAGAACCAAACTGAAAAATACAGAATCTCACATCGCAGCGGAAACATATATAATATCATATCAATGATCTTTATAAAACAGAAACTGTATATACATACATCAATCGGAGTTTGACAATCAATCAATAATTATCGGCCTTGACATTTATAATAACATGTCCTCACAATTGCTGAAAACATACAACAACTAAACAATGCAGCGGATAATCAATAATCAAAACAGATACGTGTATACGAAAATGAAGATCTCCAGCTCCCCTGCTGAAGCTCCAAAAGCACCAAATCTGAACCCGTAAATATACTCGGTCTGACCCGAACATTGAAATGGAAGAACGCCCGGATTAGTCTGGTAAACCGGCGTGAGAAACACACTCAACTGAATTTATTAAATTACTAAACTTTTCCTTTATCAAAACAAAAGTATCTAGTAAGATAAGTCCACACATAAACACGGACATGTTTTTACTTTAAGATAACTAAAACATCTCATATCAAATCATCTAATATTATACTAGTGTCTAGTATACAAATAACACTAATCATAGCCGAAATCGTTACATTGATTAAATTCCAGCATATATCCCAATTGGGTAATACAATCAAAATGGCAGGTACATTGTGGAGTTTGGATTTCCATACAAATGACCAGTGAAGGGAATACCTTCCGGCAGTACATCTCTAGAAGAATGTACGAGAATGTACGGAGAAACCATCACAAAGTTTCTCTACTAACACAAGACCGACCCACCTTTATAACTAGTTGGTACCGAATATGTCATCCTTCGGTCGTTACCGACCTTTACCGAGGGCCCTCGAAGCATACAAACCATAATAATCAGATACACGACGTCATAGCGTGTAAAGATATATCTAGAAGAGAATGATCATACCCTAATGGAAGCGACCCACCTGGCCCTGCTGCATCTAACCCTGTTTTGGTCATTTCCGATTGATGAGGCCTGAGGTAACGATTACCTTTGACATATCACAAATCACATCACTTTGAATGCCACACGGCCATTTCCGTTTAACTACTAATTGACTACCACAAAAATACAATCTTTAAGCTCATACGTCTCAAGGAGGGTGCTAAGCTAAGGGAAGTTTCCTTCTCAGCCACCACTGATGTACGTTTGTAAAAATCAATATACGTAATCTTTAGAAATGCAATGTCAAACAAAAATTCATACAAGTTGTTCAGGAACAGGACAAACCGAAGGTACTTTCCTACCACATCCTGTCGAGAAATCCCTAGGATTAGTAGCGAATAGTCCTTGCATTGGATACTTCATAATGAAGAGACCACTGCTACTGGATGTATATTGAGATTTTTATCCCAAACAATCAACAAGTAGTCCCCAACTATGAAAATCCGTAACATCAATATCATCATAAGCAATCTGCACAATCATCGCATATATGCTGGTCCAAAGTGGTTTTCAGATAAATCTAATCCCAGTCTCTTCGCACCAACAACGCAAAAGTGTTTTCCAACCTCACATAGAAACTACATCTCATAGACTTATCACGTCTCTAACTTTCAACTTGCTATCCTTCGGGCCAAGAAGGAAGCTCGATAGATTGGAGTAATACTCCGCACTATACAAATCAACATCCTCAACACAAATGATAATGAAGCCTATACAGAAGGCTACGTACTAATGTGCGACTAAATAGTTCCCACATCAAGTCGAGGAACTAAAATTTGGCCAAATTTGATAGTTGGTTATTTAACTATCAAAACAAACAAATATTTAGCACCATATGCAATCACTGAGCCCTTTTAATTAATCTTTTATAATTAAATCACTTGCTAAATATTCACTTCAAATTATCTTTAAAAAGATATAATCTCAAAACCCATTTCAAACTTTCTATATTGGAAAACATTTCCATATACTTACTTAAGTAATTCACAAATCAATTTATTTTCAACACTTAGAAAATATTACATATACTTAAATCACGATTAAGTATATACTTCACTCTTTATGGAAAACATTCTCTTTAAACACATTTATTTTAAAGGATAATTCACTGTCCAAAATCGTGAATAAAATCCTTTTACGAAATTCATTACTATTGCACATTTAAATCAAAGGATTATCCACTGTCCAAAATCGTGAATATATTTCCTTTAATGGACTTCTATATTTAACTTATCAAATTCAATCGATTTCTGATTTATAAACAATGTTTATAAATTCCATTTATATTTTATAAAATTTCCATTTATAAATTCCCTTTATTAACAAATCCCGTTTATCTCATTTATATACCAAAATCCAATTTATAAGTAAAATACTTATAAATCTCTTTATTTTACAAAATCCATTCATTTTATCACTTCACAAAATCATAATTCATATTCACTTATAAAATCCATTTATAACTCCACTTTAACATTTACAAAGCTCCTTAATAATTCAAATATTTTGATTTATAACATATCAATTTTATAAATCTTATATATAAACCATTTATAATAAATCAAAAATCTCAATTTAACCATTTCTATAAAATAGTTAACTTCGTATTTCAAAAATCATATTTCTGGTTATATTTCACAAAAAAATCATAATTTTATTCCATAAAAATTATAACATTTATTTATTTAAAATAAATCAATTTCCTTAACAATTCAAAATTCAATAAAACGTATATTTCCAAAATCACTTGAAAATCCTTTTTAAATTGAAACCACCACTTTAACATTTTTAAATTACCAAAAATAGGCCCAATGCTACAACAGCACCAAATACATCAATCACGGCATCCAAAACATCACATATCGTATGATAACAACATATATAACAGTATCTGTAAATAAATTAATTCTGGTGAGGAATCTAGTTGGATCCCTCCAACCTGTCACCTACAACAAATATACATATTAGAAATATATGTGTGATGTCGTTTCGAGGCAGACGCACGTACAAAGGGTCATTCGCTCATACACGGGAACGTATAGGGTCATCTGCTCCAATAGGCAGGTATATATCTGTTAACACCATCTTGAACAGCGACTCAAATACTTAAAGGATTCAAGCGAGCTAACGAGTTAAAGTGTGAGCGAGCTAACAAGGCCGAAGATCTAAAGCGACCTAACGTGATAAGCGACCTAACGTGATACAAGACCTAACATGATAAGCGACCTAAGCATGTGACAATCTAACAACCTAAGCAGATCCACAGCACGACCTAGTGACCAACACAGGGCAACAGTATATCGCAACAGAGGAATGCAGCGACCTAGCAACCTAATGAACTAAGCGACCTAGTGAGCTAACGACCTAGCAAGTTTACGACCTAGCGGACCACGAGCTTCATATCCTTATGTCGCTTAGTTATAGGTCGAAACTACACTAGATCGCTACTACTCCTAAACCCAGCCTAGGTCGCTCCATCGGGTGCTTCGACATGTCTATATCGCCTACCATCTTCCCATAGGTCGCTACGACCTACTAACTCGCTCAGTTGACATAGTACAACCCTGTTAAGCCGTAACCCATACTCCCTGAGTTGCCCATGACCTACGACCTACCTCTAGGTCGTTTACGACCTAAAGACCTGCATCCAAATTTTCTCTATAAATACCCCGCCAGCTCCAACTGAAAGGGGACTTTGGCTCGTTTCTGGAACGCCTATACTCTGCTGTTTTATCGACTCATCTGACACTTCAAACACCAAAGACGCTTCAACGAACTTTAGGAAGAGATCTAGCACATTAAACATGAATTCGAAGAGCTCTTCTACATCGAAGTTCTAGCTACTTGTCTTAGTGGTGTTGTAATCGAAGATCATTGTAAAAGTTGTAATCGAATCAGCAATAAAGAAGATTAAAGTGGACGTAGGCTTGACTTTAAGCCGAACCACTATAAAAACTATTGTCTCTTTACTTTTTCTCTGTTGTTTTCTGCTTATCTCTAGTTCCCATGCCAACGGGTGGTGCTTTCACATTTTCACTACTTACACCTGGGTGTTAGCGTCCAATTTTAGCGTTAACATTGTTGGTGCTTTCACTGAGAATTGAACTCAGGGTGCTTTCATCATTGCTTCGCAAAAGTTCGTTGAAAGAATCTCTCTCAAAACCAGAATTATATCAGAGATTATGGCTCTTGGAAGAAAGCGCGGATCTACTAGACCCGGTGATGCCCATGAAAATACTGCCACTTCTCCTTCGTTAAGTCAAGCAGCTCCAAGTGTTGGAATTACACGGGCATAGTTAGATGCTGCAGTGCCTGGGTTATATCAGCAAATGGAAGCCCAGAACACTTTAATGCTTGATAGGTTGAATGCTTTGCTCGGAGCTAACCATCAACCAGTGAATAATGAAGAAAACTTTGCTGATGATGTTCATAATCCTGAAGGGAGGAATATTCCTTAAAAGGCAGCTGGCCCCGCCGAAGGGGTACCTCCCCAAGCTGGAGGATCAAGGCCGCAGCCGACTCTCCGCGAACGTTTGTCCAGGCAAACTTTCGAGAAAATGGCTGAAGTCTGTTCCGTAGAGCCTCTAAACGATGAGGAATACCTCTCGGGAATGGTTCGACAAATTATGAAAGAAAGTATGCAAAGGGAAGAAGATGAAAAAGAATTGGGGTTCGCTCCATGCAAGACTCCGTTCACCGAAAGAATTCTGAAAACGGAATTTCCAAGGAAGTTTGTTCCCTCCACCATTCCAGCTTATCGGGAGACAAGCGACCCTAATCAATTCTTGTACAAGTATGACTGGCACATGACAGGTGCCAGAGCATTAGATGAGATCAAATGCCGGTATTTCTGGTATACTTGGAAGGAGTGGCTCTACTCTGGTTTACAAAGCTGCCAGTCCGATCTGTAGACTAGTTCTCCGATTTAACTTGGAAGTTTAAAGAACAATTCAGGTTGTATGCTTCAAAGGCGAAAGACATAATGTCACTGTCCATCCTGGAACAGAATCCCGGAGAATCTATTAGATCTTTCTTAAACCGCTTCAACATAGCCTTGGCTGAAGTCGATAATGCAGAGCCACGAATGGTTTTGACCTATTTGATGAGGGCTATCGACAAATCGAGTGAGTTTGGAAAATGGCTGAAGATGAAGGAGCCAAACTCGCTTGAGAAATTCTACAAGAAAGCTGACGAGTTCATGCGCTTGGAAAGCCTTCCTGCGCCGGAAAAGGTGATATTGACGGAGGTTGAGAATAACACTGCTGCTACTACCAAAAAGGAATCTGGAGGTCAGAAGAGGGGGAATAACGGTGGGAAGAAGCAGAAGGATGTGAAGAAACCTCGCTTCTTCAAGCCTTCAGATTTCACTCCTTTAACTGATACTCCGGAGAATATCTTCTTCGCTACCTGAGATGCCGTTGAATATCCTAAACCACCTGTGTTGAAGCTTGGGAAAAATGCTGTTCGAAATGAGAGGTTTTATCGGTTTCATAATCAACCCGGTCATGATACTAACGAATGTCGCCATTTGAAGAGTTTGATTGAAGAGCTGCTGAGAGAGAACAAGCTGCAGCAATATGTTAAGAGAAATAGGAATGACCCAACTTCATCTACCGAGGGCCAGCAACTTCCTGCTCATCCATCTGGCTCGGATGAGAGGACTACCGCGCATGAATCAAAGAGGCCTGTTATTAATGTAATCACGGGAGGTCCTCACCCAGCAGGCAGAAGCTGGGGCGAGATGGAAAGATATGCTCGTGCTTTGAAATATGCCCCAGCAGAAGAAAATGTTTTTGTATTGGAAGCTGCTGCACCTTTGAAGCAGCAAAGAACTTTTAATGATGACATTGTGTTCAGGGCCAGGGACTCTATGGGTGTTGAAGCTCCTACCATGGATCCCTTGGTCATCTCTGCAGGTATTGGGCCTACTATTCTAAGAAGGGTGCTTGTTGACTGCGGCGCCTCTTGCAATATCATCTTCAAAAAGACATTCGATCAAATGAAGATTCCTATGGCTGATGTTCAAGCTTCATCGCAAAAGATTGTTGGGTTTACTGGAGAGCCAAAGCAGCCAATTGGAACTATTGACTTATTCGTGGAGCTTGGAGAGGGGCAGAAAAAGGTGGTTCGAAAGTAGACTTTTGTGATTGTTGACGGATTTTCTGCTTACAATGCCTTCCTAGGTCGGCCAACTCTTGCAGCATTCAAGGCAATTCTCGCCCCGTGGTGCCTTACTATGAAGTTCCCCACGGATAATGGCGTCGGTGTTATTAAAGGGGATCAGAATGCTGGGCGAGAATGTTATCTTATAAAGTTGCGGGAAGCAAGGAAGAGAGAGATGGGAAAGGATGCGGCAGCTCCACTCCGCATCAAAGAACCAACCTTGTAGCAATTACAGGGTGGACCCTGCACTGGCGAGCATAGTGGTGCACAAAAAGAAATAGATCCTAGAAAAGCCAGTACAGGGGAGAATAGAGTGGTGCTAATGGAAGTAACGGTGCCAGTACCTGTTGACCTGAAAGATCCAAACAAGGTGCTGAATGTGGGTTCGCAACTTAGTGTGACGGTTCAAAATATTTTGATATCATTCTTGAAAGCAAATATGGATGTATTCGCTTGGAATCATGCCGATATTTGTGGAATATCTCCAGAAATCGCAGTACATACTCTGAATATTGATCCGAAATTTACACCCATGAAGTAGAAAAGAAGAACCCAGGGTCCAGAAAGGTCAGCGGCATTAAAAGAAGAAGTAGACCGACTCATGGAGAATGGCTTCATCAGACAATCCACCTATCCAAATTGGGTTTCTAATCCGGTGCTGGTTAAAAAAGCAAATGGAAAGTGGAGAGTATGCATCGACTTTTCAGATGTAAACAAAGCTTGCCCCAAAGACTGCTTCCCGTTACCCAGGATTGATCAGTTAGTGGATGGAACAGCCGGGTATGAATTGTTGTCTTTTATGGATGCTTACTCCGGATATAACCAAATCATGATGCATGAGCCAGATCAGGAGGACACGAGCTTCATCACCGATGTTGGTCTTTACTGCTATAGAGTCATGCCCTTCGGACTGAAGAATGCGGGGGCAACTTTCTAAAGACTTGTTAATGCTATGTTCAAACCATAGATTGGCAAGACTATGGAAGTTTATGTTGATGATATGTTGGTGAAATCAAAGAAGGCAGTGGACCATATGGATCACTTGGCAGAAATGTTCGCTGTCCTCCGAAAGTATGGAATGAAGCTTAATCCTTTGAAATGTTCATTCGGGGTAGAGTTTGGGAAATTCTTGGGTTTCATTATGAGTGCTAGGGGCATTGAAGCTAATCCTTCTCAAATTACTGTTCTAAGAGAAGTCAAAGCCCCTTGGATAAAGAAGGAATTGCAGAGCCTCAATGGGAAAGTCGTAGCTTTGAGTCAGTTTATTTCCAAGGCCATAGATAAATGCATTCCATTCTTTGACGCTCTAAAGAAAGGAAAGAAGAACTTTGAATGGACTCCGGAATGTCAGAAAGCTTTCGATGAACTAATTCGTCACATGGAAGCACCTCCAATACTTTTTAAGCCTAGCAACGGTGTAGATCTTTTCATATATTTAGCAGTTTCGTCTCACGCTCTCAGTGCAGCATTAGTACGGGAAGATGCAAAGGTTCAGTGCCCGGTCTATTACATCAGGAAAAGATTCACTGGGGTAGAGATGAATTATTCAAAGCTAGAAAAGCTCGCTTATTGTCTACTGATAACTTCCAGAAAGTTAAGGCCATATTTTCAAGCTCATCCTATCAAAGTCCTCACTGATCAGCCTCTAAAGCAAGTCCTATTTCGCCCTAAGACTTCGGGTCGTCTTCTGAAATGGAATATTGAACTCATCCAGTATGATATCACCTACCATCCTCGAAGAGCAATCAATGGACAAGCTTTAGCAGACTTCATTGCAGAATATACAGATAAAGGTGACAGTGAGGAAGAGGTGACTAATGACACCCCGATCCAATGGAAATTATATGTTGATGGCGCATGAAACGACTATTGTTCTGGAGCTGGGGTCGTGCTTGAAACCCCCGAAGGGCGATCATTGTGCTACGCATTGAGATTGGAATTTCCTTCGACAAATAATGAAGCAGAATATGAAGCTCTTATTGCCGACTTGAAGATTGCTAAAGAACTGAACATCAAAGTGTTGCAAATCTTCAGTGATTCCCAGCTTATTGTATGCCAAGTCAAGAAAGAGTTTCAAGCTAAAGGAAGAAATCTGCCTGCTTACTTGTCAAGGGCCTGGGAGCTTCTCGATGATTTCGATCATTATACGATAAGTCACATACCCCGGGAAGAGAATATGAAGGCAGATTCTCTCGCGAAGTATGCAAGCACCGACGAAGCTCAATTATTGGGATTGGTCCCTGTGGAAGTCTTGTCAGCCCCAAGTACCGATGAAATGGAGATTGACTGGATCATGACTGCTTCACAAGAGCAGGAGTCGTGGATGACCCCTATCAAGGAATATCTACTTAACGGCTTTCTTCCAGAAAATTCAAAGGAGCGTTAGAAACTGTTAAGGAAAGCCTCAAGATATGTAATTCAAGACGGCCGATTGTACAGACGGGGATTCTCGATGCCATTACTCCGATGTGTAACCAAGGAAGAGGCTAAGACAATTTTAGCTGAAGTGCACGGAGGAGAGTGTGGAGATCATTCAGGTTGTCAAACTCTAGCAAAGAAAATTCTCCGCTATGGGTATTTTTGGCCAGACATTAATCGAGATGCTGCTACCTACTCCCGAAAGTGTGACAGATGCCAGGGATTTGCAAAAATCCCAAGAGCACCTTCCACCGAGCTAACGCAGATGGTCAGTCCATGGCCATTTGCCATTTGGAGAATAGATCTCATCGGGCCTTTGCCAACTGCGAAGTCCAGAACCAGATATGCTATTGTTGCTGTTGATTATTTCACTAAATGGGCTGAATCTGAACCATTAGCTACTATTACCTCTAAAAAGATGATAAACTTTGTGACTAAGAATACCATTTGCAGGTATGGTGTGCCTCAAAAGATAATCACAGACAATGGTACCCAAGTCGAAAGCGAAGAGTTTCAGGATTTTTGCAAGCGATTCAAGATCCAAAAAAGCTTCTCAGCAGTGGATCAACCATAGGCAAACAGGCAAGTGGAAGCAGTAAACAAAATTATCAAATCAACCATCAAAAAACACCTGGAAAAAGCAAAAGGTGGTTGGGCCGATAAGCTGCCACTAGCACTATGGGCATACAGAACTACCCACAAAACTGCGACTGGGCACACTCCATTCGCATATGGATCAGAAGTAATGATTCCAGTGGAAATAGAGGTCCCCTCACACAGAAGAATTCATTTCAATCAAGCTGAAAATAAAGAGTTGCAACTTGAAGCACTTGACTTCCTTGATGAAAGAAGGGAAGAGGCTCAGCTCAGAATTGCATCCCATCAGCAAAAGATTGTCAGGCACTTCAATTCCAAAGTTCGCCAACGCAGCTTTGAGATTGGGGATCTAGTCTTGAAAAGGATCGTGACAACAACATGAGTGTTTGCGCCAAACTGGAAAGGGCCGTATGTCATAGGCAAAAAACTTCTTGATGGCACTTTCAAACTGACAACTGTCGAAGGAGATCCAATTCCAAGAGCTTGGAACAACTATCACTTGCGTCCATATTTTACTTAAAAGCTTTGCTTTAAATTTGTAAAATGATTACGGATGTATGATTCTTGAATTGTAAGCCATTGTAAAATCAGTGCAAATAAATAATAAGAACTATAAAGTGGATGTAGGCCCAGTTCTTGGCCGAACCACTATAAATCTTGTGTTTTCTACTATTATAAAATGCCTGTTTAATTTCGATGTGTAAATACCTTAAATGTATTGCTAAAATGTCGATTTAATATTGCAGACCATTAAAACAAAGCTTACCGATCACAAGGCCAAGCGATCCCTAAAATCACTCAATAAACAAATGTCAAGCCACAAAAATTCCAGATTCAAATCCCAAGTAAGAAGTGCTTCATGCAAAAAGTTAGTGATTCCGCCGGAGGGGCACCTCCCTAACGTGGAAGCTCCAGGCCCTTGCTAACTGATTCCGATCGTTTGTGCAAACATACATCTGGTTAGATAGCTTGCGTCTGCCCCGTGGACACGCTTAACAATGAAGTACACTTCTTTGGATATGACGAACTACTTGCAAAAGAAAGGGACACGTGCTTGGAAATGATAACAGGGAATCGCTGATGAGCAAGTGACAAACAGACAAGGGCGAGCAGACAGAAAACAGCCAAAAAGGACTCCTTGCCTCTCAGAAAAAAGGTTAGTGGAACCACCAGAGGGGCACCTTCCCAAACCGAAGGCACCAGGCCCTTGCTAACTGATTGCAATCGTTTGTGCAAACAGACATCCGGTTAGGTAGCTTGCGTCTGTCCAGTGGATCCACTTAACCGTGAGACACAACTTTCATGGTGAGCCAACCACCCAAAGCCCTCTTCGGAGGCACAACTCTTCGAAGGATAAAGCCCTCTAACGAGGAACGCCGAAAAAAGAAAGTGCTCTTCTTAACCAATAAGGTTGGTGGAATCACAGGAGGGGCACCTTACCAAGTGGAAGGGACAGGGCCCTTGTTAACTGGTTGCGATCGTTTGTGCAAACGAACATCCAATTAAGTAACTTGCGTCCGCCCCGTGAATCCATTTAACTGTGAGAAAGTAACTTCCAGGCAATCAAATAAAGACCTCTTCGGAGGCACAAGCCCTCTTCGGAGCCACATGACCTTTTTGGAGGCAAAAGCCCTCTCCCGAGGCACCACAAGCCCTCTGCAGAGGCACTAGCCTTCACCAAAGGCACACCTGCCCTCTTTGAAGGCAGAAGACCTCTCCTGAGGCACCATAAGACCTCTTCGGAGGCACAAGACCTCTTCGGAGGCACGTCCCAAGAAGAGATGCTTTTCTCAACCAACAAGGTTGATGGAACCACCGGAGGGGCACCTTCCCAAGGTAGAAGGCACGGGGCCCTTGTTAACTGACTGCGATCGTTTGTGCAAATGGACATCCAACTAAGTAACTTGCGTCCGCCCCGTGGATCCATTTAACTATGAGAAAGCACTTTCAAGCGAACAAAAAAAAGCCCTCCAACAAGGCACAACAAAAAAAGAAGAGAAAGCCCTCTTCGGAGGCACACTGCAGCTCTCAAGGGAAGATTAATTTCCCCATCTTGAAAAAATTCTTCCCCAGAAGTTGGAGTGCCAAATCAAAGCCCTTTTCGAAGGTCCACTTCACCATGTAGGAGAATCCACTTGTCAAAAATAAAAGTGACTATCTCCGAAAGTGAAGTGTAAAAAACCTTTTCAAACAAAAGAGAGAGAAGACTTCTCCAACACAAGGCACACTCTACTAAAGCAAAGTAATATTTCCTCAAAAATGGAAAAATTATTCTCTAAAGTAAGAGTACAAGCCTTCTCAAAATGGAAGAGTTGTTCTCCAACTTAAGAGTACAAGTCTTCTCGAAACAGAAGAATTGTTCTCCAAAGTCTTACCAAATGAAAAAAATTGCAATAAGCCGTGGTATGGGGGCAATACAATACAATATAGCTACATTAATAAAATCAACGCTCAAGCAACATACCAAAAACTTATTGCAATATCACACAAAGAAAATGAAGAAACTTGTGCGAAAATAAGGAATAAATGCATTCACAATAACAGTCAAAAGATTGTACAAGTAAAAAGAATCATTTTATTCCATACTATAAATTTTTTATACATGTGCAGGTTACAAAAGAGCGGGGACCGGTACTTGCACAATCTCCGATCAATACAAGCGTTTATATACAAGCAAAAAGCAAAGCAAGAAGGGTAAAGCGAGACTTGCTATTTCTTCTTCCCGCCACCTTTAGAGCCCTCGCCTGGCCTAATGGTTAACTTTGGGAGCCGGCTTGAACGAGTCGGGGAAGAAGGAGATAGAGATACAGCTGGGTCTACTTCCGCCTTCTCTTCACTAACAGAAGTGCTTTTCCTTTTATTCTTCGAAGTTACATGCTTCCCCTTCTTCCTTGAAGAAGACTCGCTGCCTGGAGTTTTAAGTTCAGACAGCTTTGCGTCATCATGAAATTTCTCCGGAGTCCTTTCACCTTCTTCAAGTTCCTCAACCTTCTGCTCTTGTGAAGCAGCCGGGTCATCCAAGCCTTGAAGAGCTTCTATTAATTCTTCTTGTGACCCCGGTTGAGAAGCAGAAGGAGTCGTAATTCGAAGAGATGGAGGTGGAACAGCTGGAAGAGGAGAAGTCTGTGCAGCACTTGGCGTTTTCACTACAGAAGAAGAGAAGTTAAAATCAGTATTCCTCGCAAAGAGAGGAGATAGTGGCGTGTCAAGGCTTAAGTAATAATCAAAAATTTCATCAAGCTCATGTGAAGCGAACAAGTAGTCCACTTGAGCTAAATCAACATTGAAGTTACCTGGAGAAGTTGGCTTTATCACGTCAACTTCAAAGCCTTGTGCTTCAGCGCTTTCTTGAGCCTCATCTCCAGTATGAGCAGTTACAATTTCAATGTCAGCTTTGGCAGGAGGCGAAGAATGAGAACTGGAGCCAATGATATCAACATCGGCCGAAACTGAAGGAAGAGTCCGGTCGGTCAAATGTGCCTTCCCTAAATGTTCTTCTTCCGCCGTACCGGCTCGCTCTTTAGCAAGTTGCTCCTCCCCTCAGGCAAGGGCGGCACGTGCCTCATCATCCAGATAGTGCGCCTCAAGATCTGCTCAGTATAGCAAGTGCCTCCAAGCATATCAATTGCGGCCTCCCACACTTCGGCCAAGGTAATCTCATACTTCGGGCCCAAAAACGGAAGGCTACCGTGCCCCAGAACGCTGTGCAAATAAAACTCGAATAAGGTAGAGCTGATGTTGGCTTTGGTTGCCTCATGAGATTCTTCGGCTGCTGCTTTGCCGGCGATAGCTTCATCACGCTCTTTTTCAACTTTAGAAAGCCGATCTTTTAACATTTCAATCTCCATACCCTGAGAGATAGTTTTTTCTCACAATTGAGCAATATCAGCGCGGTAGCTTTCTACAATTTGCTGCTGTGCCTCAAATCAACCCTCAGCATCTCTTTGACTAGCATGAGCATCTCTCACTTGTTTTTGAAGCACCTCTTTCTTTTGAGTATAGGAAGTGGAAGAATTGGCAAGGTCTTCTTTGAGTTTTTCAATTTCCGCTTCAAGCTTCTCATTATAAGCGGTGTGTTCCTCATCTCTGCATCGTGCTGGTTGAGAGTTTTCTTCCACTCGGACTTATCGCTCTCCATGGTTAACATAGCCTCGAGATTTAAGCGATTCACCCGTTGAAGCTCGGCAACTAGCTTTTGCCATCCAGACATTCTCTCAATGTCAAGTTTAACAGCGTCGAGATTCCTTAGCATGGCCTGCTTGTCAATGGGAATCAAGTCCAAGTCGAAGCCGTACTCCTTTTAAACACCAGTTTGGAAACCGGCTTTGGAGTGCAGGCGGGGCATTCTCAATTTGATACGGAGGCCTGTTGATGATCATTTGAATATCAGCTCTTTGAATGGCAGGAGAGCTGGAGGGGATTCCAAAGAGATGGGAGCAGCGGGCTTTTCATAAATTGCAGACGCCGGCCTTTCACTAAGCTTGGCCCGCTTGCTTGGATCTTCAACGATATGACCTTTCCCTTTGTCATCATGATATTTTCTTCTGTGGGAATCATTATCTCTTTGGGAAGAATCATGTCGTCCATCCCTTCTCCCATAGTGCTCCTCATAAGCCCGCCTCTCACGAGCTTTTCTTGCGGCTCTTTCTTCATCAGTTTCCCTCGGGGTAGGAAGATACCGCCTGGGATCATAAAAGTCGCGTCTTCCATAGCGCTGAAAATCATCATAGTATGAGCCGCTACGTCCCATTGGAGAACCTGAAAGTGAAGAAGAGACAAAATTTAAGAATCTTCAAAGTAAAGAAGTTAAGTTCACAAGATTTTCAAAATCCAAAGTGTGTGTGGCGTGTGAACTATGCGCGTGAAACTACAAACAACTCTTCGGTTGGGGAGTGATGACGGATTTTGCAGCGAATGTCAACTTTTGGGCTGACGAAATTTGTTGCAAGGCCGATGTCGCCTCAACTGTTGGGGAAATGACTTTAGTGGTGGTAGTGTCATCTTTAAAGAGCTCCTGTGAAGTAACCACCAGGTCGCTCAATCCCTCAAAAATGTCGTCACCGTCATGCCTAGCGGGACTCTTTCTCTCAGCTCCTTCATCAACAGCCTTTCCGGAGTGTTGAGGAGGTTCATCTTCTTCGCAAACCGAGGGAAGTGCAAATTTGCCGGATGACCCCGCAACGTCAACGGAAGCAGAACATTTCACCAATGAAGCCTCGGCAGTAGGTTCCTTCGGTGTAAGTTCTTCGGTGGAAACTGGGGCATGTGGAGTCTCTGCTTGAGAACCAGGGGCATCATGAAGCTGAGTAGATCGAGAAGAATGCAAAAGTCCGAATTGATGCAAAAATTCATCCTTCAGCAAAAATTTAACGCTTCTCTCATCAACTGCCACAGCACTTAGTCTTTCAAAAGTCGGCTTATGGCTGGAATCTTTAGAAAGAGGAGGAAGTGCTGTAAAGGTAAAGAATGAAGTTAGCACTTAACAACTCGGATTTTGAAAAGTTCAGAAACGGAAAGAACGGAGAAAGGCAAGCTTACTTCTTACTCTCCAAATGCCGAGAATCCTGGGGGGCAACGGACGAAGAAAAATTGGTTCAAAAACCCATGGGCGCTTTCAGGATGATCATTGATCAATTTACGGTTCCTTGCGCTTCTCACAAGTATGATAGAAGGATGATCTTTGTTCTTCGCAAATGTGCACAAATAACAAATCTCTTCAAAGCTCGGAAGACGGTCAAGTGTCCTCCTGAACAGTACACACAGTCCCATCAAGATGGCGTAGCCATTGGGGTGCAAATGGAAGGGAGAGATAGTTAATCGGAGAAGGAGCTGTTGAAGAAAATCGTTAAAGGGAGGAATAGCTCCACTCAAGCACATCTGACGATTAACTGCGATTAAACTGAGAGGTGGCCTATCAGCAGCATCGTTTACCCTAGGAAGCAAAGCGTCTGCTTCAGCGATACTGAACTGAATACATAATTGATTGAACACCCGTTGATTCAGAGTAGTTGAAGTTCTTTCCGGGGGATTATCCAAGGGTTAGCTATTGGGAAGACTTCTTCAGCTTGCCCTACTATCTCTTCTTGTTGAGAAGTCATTCTATACAAGGAACTGGATATTCAAATATGAAGGTGCACGTTTCCTAAAAGTGTGTGAAATGTTGTGCAAAACTACTGAAATAACAAGTAAATAAAATAAAACTTGAGATAATACTGATTGATGCACATCAATTCAGGAAGGTTCGAGGCTTGTTATTAAATCAAGGTTAAGTGTAGTATCAATGCAAATGATATTTAGCAATAAGCAGTTATAACTGTATGAATTTTGCGTTGATGCTCCATTTAAATCAGTTGATTCACATCACTTCATCTTTAATCAGATTTATACTATTTTGCTTAAGCAAAGTATCAGTTCTTTAATCTAATCCATCAATCGATGTGGGCGGTCGATGATGAGTATATTCGTCTAGTTTTTCTTTAAATGTTGTGTTTAACAGATTGTTAGCATTAAAGTTAATGTAATCTGTAAAGAAGTGCAACAAGTTCGGGCATGATATCTTGGCAGTTCAAGGCATGAGACTCCAAGGCAAGGCGGTGCAAATTTGGCTAAGTCCTAGGTCGCTTGAATACACATGCGACCTAAAAAGCTAAGTCGAAAATAGCTTAAGTCGCAAGAAGTTAGGTCGTAAAGATTGTTAGGTCGGCCAAATCTGTTAGGTCGTAAAGGTTTTTAGGTCGATCAAATTTACTAGGTCGCTTCTGAAGCAACTCGGCAATGTCAAGCTATATCCCATCAAAACCCCTATGCCCTACTCTCCAATCATGCTTTGCCATCAACCATTGCTTTGCTCGAGATACCACGGCATAACCCGCTATCCACTAACCCGTTAACATCACATGTCATCGTCTTCCCCAAACACCTAAAACTCCGTCATCTCCTCCGTGTTTCCTGAAAGCGCATTCAATCATAGGCAAATAAAGCAACTACAAGTAGGTCAATGGCGATCGGAGAACGAATCAGGAAGAAGTCTTACGGCGAAGTAACAAAAACCGTGTGGAAGTGGTTACGGGGAAATCGATGGCAAATACAATGGAGAGGGGATCGATTTACCTAAGATTGTTGTTAGGAGTGAAGATCTAAGCAACAAGGAGTTTCGCTTTGATGATTCTCGAGCTCAAGAATGGCAATGGCGGCGGCAGAATACAAGCAGTGGAATGATGAGGAAGAAACGAGCTAATAACTTATATAGGGAAAAGAAAGGAAGACATATCGGCACACGACCTAGCGAGCCTGTTGAGTCGCCCACGACCTACAGTGGTCAGATCGATGCACACGACCTATGACATAGGCGTATACTTCGAGGGGCAAGTGTTAACACCATCCTAAACAGCGACTCAAATACTTAAAGTATTCAAGCGAGCTAATGAGTTAAAGTGTGAGCGAGCTAACAAGGCCGAAGATCTAAAGCAACCTAACGTGATAAGCGACCTAACGTGATAAGCGACCTAACGTGATACAAGAACTAACGTGATAAGCGACCTAAGCATGTGACAACCTAACAACCTAAGCAGATCCACAGCATGACCTAGCGACCAGCACAGGGCAACAGTATATCGCAACAGAGGAATGCAGTGACCTAGCAACCTAATGAACTAAGCGACCTAGTGAGCTAACGACCTAGCAAGTTTACGACCTAGCGGACCACGAGCTTCATATCCTTATGTCGCTTAGTTATAGGTCGAAACTACACTAGATCGCTGCTACTCCTAAACCCAGCCTATGTCGCTCCATCGGGTGCTTCGACATGTCTAGGTCGCCTACCATCCTCCCATAGGTCGCTACGACCAACTAACTCGCTCAGTTGACATAGTACAACCCTGTTAAGCCGTAACCCATACTCCTTGGGCTGCGCACGACCTACGACCTACCCCTAGGTCGTTTACGACCTAAAGACCTACATCCAGATTTTCTCT
Source organism: Allium cepa (assembly GCA_030765085.1). Classification (NCBI taxonomy): domain Eukaryota; kingdom Viridiplantae; phylum Streptophyta; class Magnoliopsida; order Asparagales; family Amaryllidaceae; genus Allium; species Allium cepa. Next base: position 861,710,547 of record CM060943.1, on the reverse strand, counting down.
ATAAATACCCCGCCAGTTCCAACTGAAAGGGGACTTTGGCTCATTTCTGGAACGCCTATACTCTGCTGTTTTCTCGACTCATCTGCCACTTCAAACACCGAAGACGCTTCAACGAACTTTAGGAAGAGATATAGCACATTCAACATGAATTCGAAGAGCTCTTTTACATCGAAGTTCTAGCTACTTGTCTTAGTGGTGTTGTAATCGAAGATCATTGTAAAAGTTGTAATCGAATCAGCAATAAAGAAGATTAAAGTGGACGTAGGCTTGACTTTAAGCCGAACCACTATAATAACTGTTGTCTCTTTACTTTTTCTCTGTTATTTTCTGCTTATCTCTAGTTCCCGTTCCAACGGGTGGTGCTTTCACATTTTCACTACTTACACCGGGGTGTTAGCGTCTAATTTTAGCATTAACAATATCCAAATACCAATCAATATAGATACAATATATCATATATCATCCAAACAATCATCAATCACCATAAAATAAATTTATTCTCACTTATATAAAAATATCAATGAGTCAGAAAGAGTGAGTTGTACTCACATTGATTCCAATAGCAGTTGCGTTTTATTCTAGATAAAATTAAGCAGGCGTTTAATTTTACCTAAAATTTACTCTAGCTCCAGTCAACTCCAAACTAGCTCTAAAATGTAGTGCTCATCAGTACGGACCCAATGCAATTCGGTTTCATGCGAAACAGACCTCGCATGACGAAGATATAGCATTTTAAAGATTATATGAATTTATTATATAATAATTTCCAAATTTTATTTATTTTCAAACCCTTGCTTAATTTCAACCGCACGATCTAGCTTCGTCAAATCAGGGCCGATCAAGCCTTTCTTCATCCATCATTTTTTCGAACGCAACAAAACCCATCATCACGTAGATCATCTTTGAATTTTCACGCCCTCTACGAACGTCGATATGTTGATCAGCGAGCTTCACGTCGAAGCCCCTCGCGAGTGCCACCATTGGCATGAAAGGCGGCGAACCCGGTTGTGCCATCGCCTCAAAAACCGCATATGAACGTCGTGCCTTCATCACCATTTTTCCGCCGATCCACCGCGTAATACTTGATCTCCACCATTCAAATATAGATCTCTATGCCCTCTTTCATTTTGTAGTTGATAATTTTTCGATTAGGCTGATGGATCGAGAGATTTTAAGGGAAGAACGATAAAGTTTTCTGGCCGTTTATTGCAAAGTGGCGGCTAAGGTTCCATGGCTAGGGTTTAGTGAAAAATGAAACTATTCACGTCCTTTTATAGAAAATTTCGCGACGCTATTCATCTCGAAAATTTTCGAACACGAAACGAAGCATGCCGCCTGGTGTTTATAATATTTTACCCCTATTCGAGCACAATGAAATATATATCGAAAGCCAATTCGATAGTATTTGAAAGATAGGTTTTCGAATCGAATATTTAAATTTAAATTTACTTAAACGAATTTCTAAGCGTTTTAGCTTGTCCCGGACAAACCGTAAATCCGATTGACACGAAATTTGAAATCCTGCAATAATATAACATTATGGATCCAATGAAACTGGTTTCATCAAAATCCAAGACTGTATGAAAAACGGCTATTTTTACTCGTTAATTAAATATTAAAATCTTCAAATTCTAAAAATTAACTTAAAATTCAATTTTAAAAGTTCTCTAACATCATTCTAATTCAAATAGAATTTAACACAACTTTTTAAATCATTTTCATTCATATTAAATCCAAATTTCAATTATTTTAACAATTTTGAATATTAAACTAACAATTTAATTATCCAGTTAAATCTAGATATTCGAAATATAAGTTATTCGATATATAAAATTTACTTTTGAATATTTAAAATCAATTAAATATATGATTTTAAAATGATGGAAATTCTGGGTCGTTACATTCTCTCATACTTAAAACAATTTCGTCCTCGAAATTACCAAGTAAGAAAAAGTCACAAAATCCATTAACTTTTCAAAAACAATTCGTTCAAACTAGATACCAAATTCATTTAAACATTTTAAAATTTCCAAAATCCATTCACTAAACTTCTTATAAAAACATTTCTTAAGTTTTCAAATCATACTTTGTTATCTTTTCAAAACCAACTAATATCGTTTAACTTTTCAACTAAATATCACAAATTTAGTTATCACAAAATTTCACAATTTTCCCAAAAGTTTTCTAGCTCCTCAAATTTCAAAAAAAATTCGCCAGCGTCTCCATTGTGCGGTTCGATCGTAGTACGATCACAATATATATATATATATATATATATATATATATATCACAAATATACACCTCATCTTGGAATATGAGGCATCCCGTAGGGAAAAAATATATAAAAGTACGATATGCAATCCGAGATATGTACCTTATATATTATTAGTGAGCATATACGGCTAATATAGCACGAAAGCGAGCTCCAAATGCGAAGCAAGCACCATATCAATAAACACATACCAATACAACAACTATGTATACATGAAAGTAATATCAATATACAACACATACCAATACAACAACTATATATGCCAATATAGAAAATGCCATCAAAACAACAAATCCAATCATCAAACAACTATCATCCAACTAACATCCAACAACTCCATAACCAAATCAATATACATTCACTTCTTATAAATATTCACTGAATTGATTTTTTAGTTTAAATCAACATTGGATTTCACTAACATTCATTTATCCATTTCCAATTAGCTTACATTCACTAATTTATATTCAAGTTGGTTCACTTCACTTTCAATTCAAATCAAATTCAATTCTCTTTAGATTTACTTACTTCCAATTTGAATTTAATTACTTAGCTTTCAATTTTATTAATTCAATTTCATATGAATTTCTATTCAACCAACTAACATTCATCTAACAACCAATGCATATCCAACATTACCAGATTTATTAACTTCACTTACATTCAATTTGATTTATAACTTTTAATTCCAATTGGTTTAATATTCAATTTAGATTGAATTCTAGTATTCACTATAACCACATTTTTATACAACACTTCAAATATTATTAATAATCCACAACTTCTTAACTTAAGTTTTATCTAATTCTTAAAACAACATTTCTAATGCTGATTCATTTTACATTTCAAGTTGAATTTCATTATATAAATCAAATTCATATTCATTACTTTACTTTATTAATTCATTTTTATATCAAATTCAACTTCATTCAACATTACTTAAGTTAAATTTCTTTTCAACTCACTTGCATTTTCTTATTTTAAGTTATACAACTTATTTATTATTTGAACTTCCAACTTCATGTTATATAATCACTTATCTTTTAAGTTTAATTTCCATTTCAATTACTTATCTAATCCAATTCAAATCCAATTAAATTTATTTAACTTTCCTTTAGTTAAATGTCAAATCGTATAGTTACCGTACTAACTCAAATTTATTTCAACTTTACCAAAGCTAAAATTGTACTATTTCACATTATAAGTCCAAAATTCATTTCACTTATATTCATCAACTTCACTTGGATTTCAAATTCAAATTTGTTTATCAAAACAAAACTTCAATTTCAATTTACTAGTGGTAGCAAATCCATCATATAGAAACTCGAAAATGATACTGATGATGCTGCAGTCATCACCCTTATTATTTTTCAGCAATAGTAGCGAATTCAGTGCTTTATATTCTTTTAAAAATTCCCCTTTTTTATTTATAAATCAAATTTATATATCTTACTTATATAATTTCATTATTTCACCTTACTTATATAAGATCATTCCAAATTCATTTATCTTGCTTAGATTTATAATAATATAATCTCTTTAACTTTTGAAAAAAAAACTTTCAAAATAAACAAGATTCAAATTTTCAAATTCTTAGTTTAAATCCATTTTTATTTACAACACATATCTATAAATATATTCATATAGTTTCAATTCTTATATATAAGATTATTTCACAATTGTAAATCATATTAATTATAATTCTATACCTTATAATTCATTTGCTCATATAATTTATTCTTCTACAATTGTTGTTTTTTAAAGATTATTTAAACATCTTTCATTATTTTATATATATTTACATTCTCAAACAACCAAACAATCAATTTATATACACTTCAATAATTTCTAAAAAACCGTTTCTTTATATATAAAATATAATCGAGGTAAAATTATTTCGTTTACCCAATTTAAAATAATACTATGTCGACTTGCCTCGTCTAAGTGTTTGGAAATTCCTATCAATAACATGGCATCCCATACACCGACTAGAATTCACAAACAACTCAACGAATAAGTAAACACAATATAAAACATTTTATATTTACTAACAAATATGTGCTCATATATATAATACACTCAGACTTAATCTAGGGTGCTAATGTCCCTATCTATCCTGAGTGCACATCAAAACTTAGGAATATACAAAATCTAAGCTCTGATACTAGCTGTGGTGACCCGCAAATCCATACCATTTGTATCGACAATAAACCACACACGTCTGACCCAAAAAGCACAGATTGGTGGAAAGTCAGGAGAAAGAAAAGAAGAGAGAAGAAGAGAAGAGAAGAAAGAGAGAAGACAGAACCAAACAGAACAATCCAGAATCTCACATCGCAGCGGAAACATATATAATATCATATCAATGATCTTTACAAAAAAAACTGTATATACATACATCAATCACAGTTTAAGAATCAATCAATAATTATCAGCCTGGACAGTTATAATAACTTGTCCTCACAATTGCTGACAATATACAACAACTAAATAGTGCAGTGGATAATCAATAACAAAAAAAGATACGTGTATACGAAAATGAAGATCTCCAGCTCCCATGCTGAAGCTCCAAAAGCACCAAATCTGAACCTGTAAATATACTCGGTCTGACCCGAGCATTGAAAAGGAAGAACTCCCAGATCAGTCTGGTAAACCGGCGTGAAAAACACACTCAACCGAATTAATTAAATTACCGAACTTTTCCTTTATCAAAACAAAAGTATCCCGTAAGACAAGTCCACACATAAACACAAACATATTTTTACCATATGATAACTGAAACATCTCATATCAAATCATCTGATATTATACTAGCGTCTAGTATACACATAATATTAATCATAGCCGAAATTATTACATTGGTTAAATTCCAGCATAGAGCCCAGTTGGGTAATATAATCAATATGGCAGGTATGTAGTGGAGTTTGGATTTCTATACAAATGACCAGGTGAAGGGACTACCTTCTAGCAGTACATCTCTAGAAGAATGTACCGAGAAACCATCACAAAGTTTCGCTACCAACACAAAACCATCCCACCTCTATAACTAGAAGGTACCGAATATGTCATCCTCCGGTCATTACTGACCTTTACCGAGGGCCCTCGAAGGAAAAAAACCACAATAATCAAATACACGACGTCATAGCGTGTAAAGATATATCCAGAAAAGGATGATCATACCCTAATGGGAGCGACCCATTTAGCCCTGCTATATCTAATCCTGTTTTGGTCATTCCGGTTGATGAGGCCGGAGGTACGATTACCTTTCACATATCACAAATCACATCACTTTGAATGCCACACGGCCATTTCCGTTTGACTACTAATTGCCTTCCACAAAAATACAACCCTTAAGCTCATACGTCTCAAAGAGGGTGTTAAGCTAAGAGAAGTTGCCTTTTCCGCCACCTGATGTTCGTTTGTAAAAACCAATGTAGTTAATCTTTAGAAATGCAATGTCAAAAAAACATCCATACAAGTTGTCCAGGAACAGGATAAACCGAAGCTACTTTCCTACCACATCCTGTCGGGAATTCCCTAGGATTAGTAGCCAATAGTCCTTGCATTGGATATGTCATAATGAAGAGACCACCGCTACTATATGTATATTGCGATTTTAACCCCAAACGATCAACAAGCAGTCCCCCACTACGAAAATTCGTAATATCAATATCATCACAAGCAACCCATACAATAATAGCATATACGTTGGTCCGAAGTGGTTTTCAGATAAATCTGATCCCAGTCTCTTCGCACCAACAACACAAAGGCGTTTCTCAACCTCACACAGAAACTAAGTTTCATAGACTTATCATGTTTCCAACTTTCAACTTGCTATCCTTCGGGCCAAGAAGGAAGCTCGATAGATTAGAGTAATACTACGCACTATACGAATCAGTATCCCCAACACAAACGATAATCAAGCCTACATAGAAGGCTACGTACTAAGTGTAGGACTAAATAGTTCCCGCATCAAGTCAAAGACATAAATTTGGCCAAATTTGATAGTTGGTTATTTAATTATCAAAACAAACAAACAAATATTTAACATTATACGCAATCACCAGGCCCTTTTGATTAATCTTTTACTAATTAAATCACTTGCTAAATATTCACTTCAAATTATCTTTAAAAAGATATAATCTCAAAACCCATTTCAAACTTTCTATATTGGAAAACATTTCTATATACTTATTTAATAATAAGTAACTCATAAATCAATTTAATTTCAACGCTTAGAAAATATTACGTATACTTAAATCAAGTTTTGGTATATACTTCATTCTTTAAGGAAAACATTCTTTTTGAACACATTTATTTTAAAGGATAATCCACTGTCCAAAATCATAAATAAAATCCTTTTACGAAATTCATTACTATTGCACATTTAAATTAAAGGATTATCCACTATCCAAAATTGTGAATATATTTCCTTTAATAAACTTCTATATTTAACTTATCAAATTCAATCGATTTTGGATTTATAAACAATGTTTATAAATTCCATTTATATTTTATAAAATTCCCATTTATAAATCCCTTGATTAGCAAATCCTGTTTATCTCATTTATATACCAAAATCCAATTTATAAGTAAATTACTTATAAATCTCTTTATTTTACAAAATCCATTCATTTTATAATTTCACAAAATCATAATTCTTATTCACTTATAAAATCAATTTATAACTCCACTTTAACATTTATAAAGCTCCTTAATAATTCAAATATTTTGATTTATAAAATATCAATTTTATAAATCTTATATATAAACTATTTATAATAAATCAAAAATCTCAATTTAACCATTTTTATAAAACAGTTAACTCCGTATTTAAAAATCATATTTCTGGTTATATTTCACAAAAAATCAACATAAAAATCATAGCATTTATTTATTTAAAATAAATCAATTTCCTTAACAATTAAAAATTCAATAAAACGTATATTTCCAAAATCACTTGAAAATCCTTTTTAAATTGAAATCGCCACTTTAACATTTTTAAATTACCAAAAATAGGCCCAATGCTACAGTAGCACCAAATACATCAATCACGACATCCAAAACATCATATATCATATGATAACAACATATATAACAATTTCTATAAATAAATCAATACTGATGAGGAATCCAGTTGGATCCTTCCAACCCATCACCTGCAACAAATATACATATTAGAAATATATGTACAATGTCCGCTTCGAGGCAGACGCGCGTACAAAGGGTAATCCGCTCATACATGTAAACATATAAGGTCGTCTGCTCCAATAGGCAGGTTTATATCCAAATACAAATCAATATAGATACAATATATCATATATCATCCAAACAATCATCAATCATCGTAAAATAAATTTATTCCCACTTATATAAAAATATTAGCGAGTTAGAAAGAGTGAGTTGTACTCACATTGATTCTAATAGCACTTGCGGTGTTTTATTCTGAATAAAATTAAATAGGCGTTTAATTTTACCCAAAATTTACATTAGTTCCAATCAACTCCAAACCAGCTCTAAAATGTTGTGCTCGTCAATCAGGGCCGACCGATAATTTACAAATTTTATTTATTTTCAAACCCTTGCTTAATCTCGGCGGCACGATCTAGCTTCATCAAATCAGGGCCGATCGAGCCTTTCTTCCTCCATCAGTTTTTCAAACGCAACAAAACCCATCACCACGTCGATCATCTTTGGATTTTCACGCCCTCTACGAACATCGATATGTTGATCAGCGAGCTTCACGTCGAAGCCCCTCGCGAGTGCCATCATCGGCACAAACGACAGCGAACACGATTGCGCCATCGCCTCTAAAACCGCACATGAACGCCGCGCCTTCATTACCATTTTGCCACCGATCCACTGCGTAATACTCGATCACCATCGTTCAAACTATAAATCTCGATGCCCTCATTCATTTTGTGCTTGATAATTTTTCGATTAGGGTGATGGATCGAGAGATTTTGAGGGAAGAAAGATAGAGTTTTCTGGCCGTTTATTGCAAAGTGGCGGCTAGGGTTCCATGGCTAGGGTTTAGTGAAAAATGAAAATATTCACGTCCTTTTATAGAAAATTTCGCAACACTATTCATCCCGAAAATTTTCAAACTCGAAACTAAGCATGCCTTTTGGCATTTATAATGTTTTACCCCTATTCCAAATGCAATGGAATATATATCGGAGCCAATTCGATAGTATTTGGAAGATAGATTTTCGAATCGAGTATTTAAATTTACTTAAATGAATTTTTAAGCGTTTTAGCTTTCTCCGGATAAACCATAAATTCAATTAACACAAAATATGAAATCCTATAATAATATAGTATTACGATCCAATGAAACTAGTTTCGTCGAAATCCGAGACTATATGAAAAATGGCTATTTTACTCGTCAATTAAATATTAAAATATTCAATTTCTAAAATTTAGATTTAATTTTAAAAGTTCTCTAACTTCATTCTAATTCAAATAGAATTTAACACAACTTTATAAATCATTTTCATTCATATTAAATCAAAGTTTAAATTATTTTAGCAATTTTGAATATTAAACTAACAAATTAATTATCCATTAAATCAAGATATTCGAAATATAAGTTATTCGACATATAAAATTAACTTGTGAATATATAAAATTAATTAAATATACAAATTTCGAATGACGGAAATTCTGGATCGTTACAGAGTTACTTCGTGCACAATCAAACAGGTGTATGTTTGTAAAAACCAATGTGCATGTGTGTTAGAAATGCAATGTTAGGCATTCATCCATATAAGTTGTCCAGGAATAGGACCAACCGAAGGAACTCTCCTACTACATCCTATCAGGAATCACCTCTAGGGTTAGTAGCAAGCAGCCCTTGCATCGAAGATCAAATGAAGATACTACTGCCGAATATATATTTGATATGGAAAATTTTCCCCGATGGTCAGTGATAAGCGGCCTTACATTCCATTTTCTAATCTATTGTCATTTCATGTCTCCATCTTTGAACACATATATTGGTTCGAAGTGGTTTTTGGATAGGTATCACCCAAATTCGATCCCGGTTCCTTCGAACCAATCATGATAAAATGATGTTATGTAAATAGGTGACTATCATTTGATTAAATACTTCCCCTTTATTAAAAAATATCTTATTGAGATTTATATCTTTAAAACATTTCTTTTCGGTAAATACGGAATCATTAAAGCTCATTTTTATCTTTGGAATACCAAATCATTTTCATAAGTCATATTGGAAAATATTATTGAGTAAAATATGGTTGATAGAAATTATACTAATTCTACTCAACATCAAATTCCTTATTCAACCTTTACTATCCGTTGAATAACGGTAAAATCGCCTTTTAAATTCACATGGATAGTACGAATTCCCTCCTTGGAATTTCATACCAAGTAGAAGAAGATTATTTCTATAATCCAAGTTGGATTAAATTTAGAAAAATTAAACCTTTTATACTTGCCTCATTTTCGACATTTGACCTTATCTATCCTTCATCCAAAAAAGAGGCCAGGTGAACCAAGGCGCTGGTTGCTCCTTAACATCTCCTTAGTTTAAGTACCTCACATCCAGATCTCACGAATAGAAAAATCCAGTCTACTCATCGGATTTTAGAGCTAAGATTAAATCACTTAATTATAACAGTTTTTCTTTAAATCATTTATTTAAACTCTTTAAAATAAATTATAAAACCTCAATATTATCTTTAAAATACTTAATTATTTATTTGAAAACTTTTATAAAAGATCTAAGAAAGAATACTTAATTTTAAAACCATATTTCAAAAGTTATTAAAATCTAGGGTTGGGCATAAACTATACCGCTATATGGGAACCGCCCACACCGGACTGCAAAAACAGTGTGGAAACCCACACCAAATATTCTAAACAAAGAAAATACCTCAAACCGGACTGACCTACATCGATACGGTTCAGTTGCGGTTTGGATGATTGAACCGACCAAATTAAACCGGGCGGAACCGAATATTTACACTGGTAATCTGATGATGAAAATATAGGAATTCCTATCTCATTTTATATTCTAACGATACATATTCTATTTTCAACTTATATTAATAATAATCGTTGTCATAAAGGAAGAAGTTGTAGTTTTAGTATAATACTTTTCCACATCACTTTTTTTGATAAATGCTAATTATAATCTTATTCTAGTCATATTACTTAATAATCATGCATTGATCAACGTTGATGATTGGTTAATCTACTAAAAAAATCTTACTTGTAGCTAAATGTCAAATTAAAATATTCATACAATTAAGAACTAATCTTTCATTTTAGTATAACATCATGTGTTTTAACCTTTAAGTGTAAAAACTTCACGCATTTGCTTTCGTAAATTAATTGTTGATGGAAGTAATTCTCCTATTCCATATTTAATATGGGTTCAAACCGGACCGGACCAAAACCAAACTGTATTAAATTAAATCAAACCGAAATCGAACCGTTTAAAAGATTAGTATAATGGTTTGTACTTTTGATTAACTATTTGATACGGTGCGGAAGCGGTTTGGGCTTCAAACTGCACCAAACCGACCCGCGCCCACTCCTATTAAAATATGGTGCAAAAAGTTCTACGAATAGTGTTTTAAAAGCTTATTTGATCAAAAAACTTTTCTATCATTTAGAAATCCATTTTTATAAAAAAATATTTTTAAAACATTTTGCTATATTTATGGAATTTATTTCATATTTTTAAAGAATTAAAGATATCAATTTTAAAGAATTTATCGCTTTGGTTTCTGAACTGCCAAAGCGCGATTATTTTAAAACTTGGTTTGGTCATATTTCAAAATCTGCTAAACGAAATCTCGATATTTTTTTTGTTTGAAAACTATGATGATTAAAGTTTGGAAAATTCTTATTCCAAAGAATTCCGACTTTGATTTCATTTTATAAATGGATTTAACTTTCTATTGGGTGAAATCACGAACCACCATTATGTGATGCGTCTATTTTAACCAATTTTTCATATCCTTTCCAAACTTTTTCGAAACACTTTTAAATGTTTATAAAACATTCCTGGTTTAACAATCTCATTTACACCATTTCATTTAATAAAGGAAATCGATATCCTTTGTGACATCCGACGTGTATTGAACATGAATTGTTTACACATCCAACAAAAATATTATCATATCCAAACATGGTCCACAATCATCACAACCAAGCACAACCAAGTATATATATATAATCCAAAATATCAAAATATAATAGCGTGTCTCACTTTTAATTCATTTCTAACTTTACGAAAATTCATTATAGCTTTGCTACGATCGAACTGGAGCCTATGGAATCGAGCTTTGGACCATTGGGAAGGCTTAGCCTATGCTTGCTAGTGGAGAAGGGCTCGGCCTTGAGTGGTGGATGTTGTGGTCGTGGCTTTAGAGAGGGAAAAGGAGGAGATTTGCTTCGGTTTGGAGGTGTTTGTGTAATATATATTTACTATATTAATTTAATTACTTTTTTGCCATAATTTTCTTCATTAATTTCCTAAGGTAGGAAGCCATTAAGCGGAGAGGAGAAGTGAAGAAAGCTTAGGAATTTATGAGCAAATGAGGTAGAGATGGATGGTGGTATTTATAGGAAAAAATGTGAACTAATATATCATGATATTTATTTGCCAAAACATCATTGTCACAACCCGTAAATTTATCAATTTGATAAGTTAAATTTATTTTTAAATATTCAAATATAAGCTTTTAAAAACATGCATTATGATGTTTTTAACAATAAAATTAACTTATCTATATTTGGAAACTAAAAGTATTTATGACATCATTAGTGATGCCCTTATATTTAATAATAGATTTACGATTTTAAATTAAGACTTAATGATTTAATAATTAATATAATTATCCAAAATAATTGTTTGTAAATGATAATAATTCATTTTAAGTAATTATGAAGTGTTAATAAATAATTTATAATGGTTTTATAAAGATATATAATTGGTTTGAAAGTGTAAGAAAAATTGATATCGCTTTATTGGTAAAATATCAATTTTTTAAATAATTGTTAATATTGATTTAAATGGTTTTACAATTAAAATGAGATCATTTTAATAAATTAATAGTGATTATAAATTTATTTTCAAACCTTTTTTAAAATATATGTAGATTAATTTATAAGTGAAAATATGACCGGGAATCGAAATTATAATACATAACGGTTTGGCGTATATAAGCAGTATAACATTCTTTATATGACTTGAACACATATATAACATAGTGATACACACCCTAATACATGTGTACATGCAAATTACATACATACACATATACATACATTTAAATTTATAAATATTAACAAATGTCTAAGATATTTCAGATAACTTCATCATTAAGCAAACTAAAGTCAACACAAAGGACTTGAAATGAATGATGTGATGGCGGCACATGTAGGTGAAGTGATAGTAATGATGTAGGAGGAGGTGGCGCAAGTACAAGGAGAGATGGTGGTGTAAATGTGATGTGATGTTTCATGTAAAATATATAGATTTTTATCTCCTCTTCATTTCCTATGAATACCAAGCTTCATTCTCATATTCTGTGGCGCCCCACCTCTATACCCATGCTAGGAAAGGACACTACAGAGTAATGTCATCAACTAGCACAAAGAATAAGGCTGTTGAGGAGCGACTATCCATGTAATTGCTTTGTGCGAGCACCGGTATGTCAGATAGTACAGCATGCATTTCATTTCAAGAGGAAATCCGACATGCCGATACAAACTCAAAGCTACTACACAGTGGCTATATGATCCTCAGAAACAAATATAGAAATATGCATAACACAAATCAGTCACAGAAATTCATATCCCAAAGGTGGAAACAGATATGAATGTTACACATAAAAGTGTATATCATAGTAGTGGTCTAACAAGATCCATAATATCGCAAAAGAATAGTTATAGTGCTACAAAAAAGAATAAGAATACATGGAGTCTATATCTCAAATGTATACAACAAAATAAACTACTAGTCTAAGTAGTTAGTCCAAAGTTAGGATAATAATCCTAGATGAGGAGTCAAGCAGAAGCACCTGTAACATCTCGGTCTGACCCGATTATTATTTAATAAGAAAATAATAAACGTATCAGTCTAGCTATAAATATCAGATAAAATGAGATAGAATATGAGATGTGACAAAAACATATGATAACAATAATGCCATTCAATGACAAATATACCTTAGACAACACAAAAATCATTCAACATCTCAAGAAATCTCAAAACACATAAAAGAATGTCATATTCTTTATTTTTGTTCACCACACCATAATATTGACAATTATCTCAATGCCAATCACAAAAGTTAATGCCACAAATTCACCAATGCACAAATATTGATAAAACTTATCAATGCAAATCACGAAAATTTGTGAACACAAATTCTAGAAATCATCAACTAGAAATCCAGAAATCACAAAGATGGAGGGAGGCCTATCACAAAACGGGAGTATGAAAGCTCACCAACACGTGTATTATAAAACGGAACGCTATTCCATGGTTGCTAACCATTAATTTTGAGCCGAGGCTCCACAAAACGGCCCGAAGACCATGGGTTGCTACCCCACCAATTTGAGTCGAAACTCTGCAAAAACGGGGTTTAGTCTCCCTCGCAGACAAAGAGACATTACACAATGCTAGTCTAAATCACGAAATGTTCATCATCGATCACCAAAAAGTGCCAATTACACTAAGCTAGTAAATATATGAGTTTAGCTTTATGTCCCATAACCACTAGCTTAATCTAAATATTTACAAACAAATTGTAGATCTCCACTAGAAAATTGTCACAAGAGATTCAATCGAACAAGTCCAAGAATTAACCGACGAAGTAAACGCAAGCATTTCACACCACTTGTTTTAGTAAGTCGTTTAATTAGATTTCTCATACGAGTGAGGTAAAGGTTTGTATATACTAGTAGATTGGAAAACGGTTTAAGAAACGAGCTTTGTAATAAAATAGTGTTTAAATCGTTTTAATGAAAGAGTTTTGATATTTACTACTAGTATTGAAACCTTTATATTTTTAAAGTGACAAATCACAAAAATGATTGTAGAACAATCAATCACCAAAACTTACATACGAAGGCGTGAATAAAATCCAAAGAAATTGATACCGAATCCATCAAAATGGATATTCCCAAAAATGCCAAAGAAAATGTCATCAAAGTCGATAATAGATGATAACAACAAAAGGGAAACAACACGAGTCGATTAAATTTGGAAACTCAAGCTAAATAGGCAAAACAGGCAAAAACAAGCAGCTTCAGACGTGGAAAGGTATGATTCAGACGTCTGAATCTGGAAAATAAAATATTTTCCAGAACATAATTCAGACGTCTGAACCCTATATTTCAGACGTCTGAAATATGCATTTTTATACTATTTTCTTTCTGATTCAATTCAAACCAATTCAGACGTCTGGAACCTTTGATTCAGACATCTGAATACTGGAGAATAAAAATTCCCAGTATAATATTCAGACATCTAGAAATACAAATTCAGACGTCAGAAAACTGAATTTTAGGCATTCCCTGAACCTAGGCTAAAGATGGCCAAACGATTATCGGGAGCGAACGGACGAGCAACAACGACTAAGGATTTATGCCAAGCGACAACCTAGCCTTAAAGGCTCATCGATACGCCTTGAATATCAATGTCCAAATATCCATAATAGGATTTCATAAAATTGGACCAAAACACCAAAAATTAGAATACTCACCAAATCAATTCAAATGAAATCAAATGCACATGAATAAGTGTTAGGAATTCATACCTAACAATCAAAGATAGTTATAGACTAAGATGTGAGATAAAAATCTCACATTTAAACCCAAATCAATGAAGGAGAAGCTTTTTAAAACAAGCTAAGATAAATTCCTCTTCAATAACAACCCAAGAAGCTTCAATCTAAGCTTAAAAGAAGAACATTTCCTAAGTTAGGTTCAGCAATTTCTGAAATTGAAAGGAGGATGAGTTGGAGAAGAAGAAGAGAAGGCTTACCAAAGCTTCTTCTATGAATTTTGAGCTAGAACTTGAATTTGCAAAGATGTTTAGGGCTTGGAGTTTTAATTTCTCATTCCTCTCTCCATTTTCAGTGAAACTAAAGTGTTAGGAAAATAAGAATGAAGTGAAGAGGAGAGGTGGTCTGAGCTGGAGTAATAAGTGGGGTTAATGGGCTGAAACCCAATCCAAAGCCCTAAGTGAAAAGTAGCAAAAATTCTACTAACTCCAAACATATCGAAGTTTATACTCAAAAAGGTCGCAAACACCATTTTGAACTCAATGGAAGTGGTATCGAGTCCAAATTCGGCTGTTTGCACAAAGTAATCTTTTGGACTAAAATCCGAATATGATGCTACATTTAAATAAAATATTTAAATACACAATCATAAAATATGCGGGTTGTTACAGACTCCCCTCCTTAAAGAAATTGCGTCCATGCAATATTTATGAAGAAATAAAAAGTAACAACCATAAAAGCATATCAACACAAAAGAAATTTGAAATAAAAAGTTCACCTCAAAGAGCACGGGAAAGTAAGTCCGGATGTGTTCGCTCGATGAATTATCTAGATTCCCAAGAACAATCCTTAGGATTTGAGGACCATTGAACCTTCACAAGAGGGACATCTTTATTTCGAAGGCGTTTAATCTCCGATGCAATAATACGAATAGGATGTTGCTCATAAGTCAAATTAGGCATAACTTCAACTTCTTCCACAACACCGAGCTCAAGAATAGAATCAGAATCTCGAAGGCATTTCCGTAATTGAGAAACGTGAAACACGTCATGAATAGCAACACCCTTCATAGGTGAAACACGAATAAACACAAAATCTCCCACGGAAAATTTTAATTTCCTCCTCGGCTATCGGCATAGGATTTTTTCCTACTTTGAGCTTCTTTCATCCTACGGCGGATAAGATCAATCTTTTCTGTGGAATCTTGAATAAAATCTGAACCTAAAACCAGCTTCTCACCGGCCTCAAGCCAACAAGAAGGAGATCGGCATAGTCTTCCTTAGAGTGCCTCAAAAGGTGTCATACCAATACTAGATTGGAAGCCATTATTATAGGAAAACTCAGCAAGAGAAATATGATCTTCCCAACTTCCACAAAATCAAGGACATATGCACGAAGAAGACCTTCAAGAGTTTAATTCACATGTCGGTTTGTCCATCGGACTGATGATGATAAGCGGTGCTAAAATTAAGCTTCGTTCCCAAATCTTTTTGAAGACTCTTCCAAAATCCACTCGTAAACAATGGATCACGATCGCTAACAATAGAAGTAGGAACTCCGTGAAATTTAATAATTTCTTTAATAAAAAGTTTGGCCAAAAGAGGTACGGTCCGATTGGACCGAACGTGAATAAAATGGACGGATTTTGTAAGTCTATCAACTATCACCCATAAGCTATCATGACCCGAACGAGAAGGGGGAAGGTCGTTAATAAAATCCATGGAAATTTGATCCCGCTTCCATATTGGAATGTCTAAAGGTTGCAATAACCCACCGGGCCTTTGATGCTCGGGCTTAATGAGTTGGCAAGTCATGCAACGCTTAACGAAGTTAGCGATATCAAATTTCATTCCCTTCCAATAATAAAGTCGCTTCATATCCGCGTACATTTTACTACTACCGGGATGAATGGTAAATTTAGAATGATGAGAATCTTCTAAAATGTCTTTACAAAGATCACAAATATTTGGCACAATAAGTCTACCAAATCTTCGAATACCGCCACGAGAATCAATATCAAAGTCTTTCAAACCTTCAATATCAATTTTATCCCTAAAATTTTGGCCAAGAAGAGCCAATTCGGGATCTAGCTTTTGAGCTTCAAGAATGCGGTCTAAAAGAGAAGGATGAGCCTCAAGGCTACATAAAACAAGAGATGAACATAAATCGGATACACGATCTCAAACCTCACAAGTGGATAAAGTCTCGAGATCATTCCATTCGGATACCATCATGGAAACAACCGCCTGTTGCTTTTAGCTAAGGACGTCGGCAACATGATTTCCCCTTTCCGGGAGTATAAAGAATATCAAGATCATAAGATGTAAGGAACTCGAGCCAAAGTTGTCGACGCAAATTAAGTTCCTTTTGAAAAAATAAATACTTCAAAGATTTATGATCGGTATAGAGAACAAATTTCTCTCCCAAAAGATAATGACGCCAAATTCGAAGGGCGAAAACAAAAGCCGCGAGCTCTAAATCATGAGTGGCATATCTAGTCTTGGCAGGCTTCAATTGCCTAGAAGCATATGCAATAACACATTCTCTTTGCATAAGAACGACACCCAACCCGACACGACTAGCATCGATATAAATAATAAAATCTTGGTTCCCCTCGGGAATCACAAGAATAGGAGCATCGGAAAAGAGTTCTTTTAATTTCTGAAAAAAGCTTCACATTTGTCCGACCAAATGTATTTAACTCCCTTCTTTGTCAAACATGTAAGAGGCATGGAAATTTTAGAGAAGTCTTTTATGAAACGACGGTAATAGTCCGCCAATTCAAGGAAACTACGGATTTCCGTCACACTCTCCGGTCTCTTCCAATTTTGAATCGCTTCAATCTTTGAAGGATCCACAGAAATTCTGGATTCGGAAATAATATGACGAGAAACTTCACACGAGATTGCCAAAAGTGGCATTTAGAAAACTTAGCTTTTAATTGATTACTCCTAAGAGTTTCCAACACAATCCGAAGATGCTTTTCATGCTCTTCCTCGGTTTTAGAATAAACAAGAATATCATCTATAAAGATGAGAATAAATCGATCGAGGAAGTCTTTGAAAACTCTATTCATAAGGTCAACGAAATAAGCTGGAGCATTCGTTAAACCAAATGGCATAACTAGCCATTCATAAGATCCATAACGAGTACGGAATGATGTCAAAGGAATACTATCATTTGCAATACGAAGCTGATGAAAACCGGTTGCCAAGTCCAATTGTGAAAAGACTCTAGCACCACTAAGTTGATCGAACAGATCATCAATTCGAGGTAAAGGATATTTATTCTTGATAGTAAGATCATTAAGCTTACGGTAATCAACGAAAAGCCTAAGTGTACCATCGGATTTCTTCATAAAAATAGCTGAAGCTCCCCAAGGAGAGGAACTAGAACGAATAAATTGCTTCGTCTCCAATTCGGATAATTGTTTGCGCATCTTCTCATTTTCTTTATTGGACATACGATAAGGAGGACGAGTGATAGGTAGAGCTCTAGGGATTAGGTTAATTCTGAACTCAATTGCTCGCTTAGGTGGTAATCCTAAAACGGGCTCAAATATGTCGGAAAATTCATGGACAACGTGAATAAGAGAAATGACATCATCCTCATCATCATTATCGTCATCATGAGGGTTTAAAGAATATAAAGATGCTGCCAAGTTGGAATCCGAGTCTTTAAGAACAATAGAAATCTGCTTAACAGATTGAGGATGTCGAAGATGAATAGTCCGCTCAGGACATAAGATATAGGCTTCATAACGGTTAAGCCAATCCATTCCCAAAATCATTCCGAAGCCTAAATAGCGTATGACATGCAAATCGGCTAGGAAAGAAAAATCACACAAAATAATCTCGACATCTTTACAAAGCAAACTGAGTGTTGCAGATCCACCAACTGGATTCACAATTCTTAAAGAAGTCATTAAAGCCATAACACTCAAAGAAAAAGTATCAACAAGCTCTTTTGATATAAAAGAATGGGATGCACCCGTATCAAAAAGAACTCTAATAGGTCGATCATGAAACATAATAATGCCATCAAGGATAGAATGAGAAATACCTTGACCACGAGAAGTGTTACAAGGGGCTCACACAATATTTAGCTTTCCCTCCTTTTTGCCTTGAAATTTGGGACATGCAGATATAAAATGGCCCGAACTTTTGCAATAGAGACAAGCAAGGGGCTTTGAACACTTGTTTGCATAATGGTCCTTAGAACCACAATTATAGCATTGCCCATCACTAGAGGTAGAAGTCTTTGCTACAGGAGTTGCTTGCTTCCCTTTCTTATTGGGATAAGGAACTTTGAATTTATTAGGCCTTTTCTTGTTGTTGTTGAAGTTTGGTCTGGCACCCACAATTTCAACATCACTCTCTCTATCTGCCTCTTCAAGTCGAAGAGCGACATCAACAAGTTGGTCAAAAGCAACTTCCAATTTCAGAAGTAATGGCTTCTTAAGATTCTTATTTAAGCCATAGACAAATATCTGACTTTTCTTTAATGGGGTATTTATATACTCGACCCCATAATTAGAGAGATTCAAAAGATGCGACATATTCTACCACAGAAGATTCACCTTGGACAAGGTCTATAAAACAACGGGCTAAAGTCACTTTCTCAGCTTCTAACACAAACTTCGATTGAAATCTTTCCCGGAATTGCTCCCAAGTAAGATTCGCCTCAATAATTTCAGAAATCAGAAGCTCGTACCAATCTAATGCTCTTTCTTGGAGCATACTAGAAGCCACTTGAACTCGATGAAGATCAATAAGATTCATGCGAGTAAAGATGCGATCGCATGCTCTAAGCCAAGCTTGGACTTCAATGATGTTTTCGGTACCCTTGAATGGCTTTCCACCCAAGTTGGTATAATCGTTGCATAAGCGTGCAAATCCAAACTTAGGGTGAGTAGGCTTCGAAATAGAACCGGATGCTTGAGCATTCTTTAGAAGATCAAGAAGCAGTTGGGCAGACATAAATACTCCATCCTAGGGAGTAGCACTAGATTGACCGGCGCTGGGACGACCTGGTCTAACCATTTCTCTTCTTGAAGAAAGAAAGGAAGAAGAAAAAGTTATTCTCAGAATGAATATCAAACAATAATGATTGATAAAACAAGGCATCTCAAAGAAAATAGGATAGAACGGGTCCAATGACTCGAATAAAATCCTAAGGCACGACTCCCAAGATGGACTTAGGACGATGATCCTTGCTATAATATTTCATATTGTTCCGAAGCTTGGCTCCGATACCAAGCTGTGACGCCCCACCTCTATACCCACGCTAGGCAAGGACACTACGGAGTAATGCCATCAACTAGCATGATGAATAAGGCTGTTGAGGAGCGACCATCCATGTAATTGCTTTGTGCGAGCACCGGTATGTCAGATAGTACAACATGCATTTCATTTCAAAAGGGAATCCGACATACCGATACAAACTCAAAGCTACTACACAGTGGCTATATGATCCTCGGAAACAAATATAGAAATAAGCATAACACAAATCAGTCACAGAAGTTCATATCCCAAAGGTGGAAACAGATATGAATGTTACACATAAAAGTGTATATCAGAGTAGTGGTCTAACAAGATCCACAATATCGCAAAAGAATAGTTACAGTGATACACAAAAGAATAAGTATACATCATGGAGTCTATATCTCAAATGTTTACAACAAAATAAACTACTAATCTAAGTAGTTAGCCAAAAGTCAGGATAATAATCCTAGATGAGGAGTCAAGCAGAAGCACCTGTAACATCTCGGTCTGACCTGAGTAATAAACGGATCAGTCAAGCTATAAATATCAGATAAAATGAGATAGAATATGAGATGTGACAAAAACGTATGATAAGAATAATGCCATTCAATGACAAATATACGTTAGACAACACGAAAATCATACAACATCTCAAGAAATCTCAAAACATAGAAAAGAATGTCATATTCTTTATTTTTGTTCACCACACCATAATATTGACAATTATACCAATGCCAATCACAAAAGTTAATGACACACAAATTCACTAATGCATAAATATTGATAAAACTTATCAATGCAAATCACGAAAATTGGTGAAACACAAATTCTAGAAACCATCAACTAAAAATCCAGAAATCACAAAGATGGGGGAGGCCTATTACAAAATGGAAGCATGAAAGCTCACCAACACGTGTATCACAAAACGGAACGCTATTCCATGGTTGCTAACCATTAATTTTGAGCCGAGGCTCCACAAAACGGCCCGAACACCATGGGCCGCTACCCTACCAATTTGAGTCGAAACTCCACAAAAAGGGGTTTAGCCTCCCACACAGACAAAGTGACATTGCACAATGCTAGTCTAAATCACAGAAATGATCATCATCGATCATCAAGAAGTGTCAATTACACTAAGCTAGTAAATATATGATTTTAGCTTTATGTCCCGTAACTGATGTGCACGTAAATGTGCATATATTTACATCCATATTTTATCTCCTTCTATTTAAATAAACATCATATTGGGCATTTGAACATGTTTAAAACCAAAATTCAATTATTTTCAAACCATCATATTTTCATCTTCATTCAGGGGCAAAATGGTCATTTTTGTGCGTGAGTCAATTTAAGAATTTTTACTTGGACATTTTTTGATAATTTTTGTAGGAATTTGGATGCATATGGAAGAGGCTTATATGAAGATACATGCATGCACAAATGAATTACAAAGGAATGAAAAGGAAATAATTCAAGTTCAAGATCATGGAGGACCCCACCCACTTACCTAAATGTACGATTATGAGCAACACAACTAAGTGGAGGATAAAGCTTCATGCACAACAAATGATGGATTAATTAGTGGTTAATGGTTACTTGGTGGCCACACTTCCTAAAGGGCATTTTAGGTAGCCACCTAAAAATAGAATTAGGGTTTTATGCATGTATATATAGCCCTCTTATGTATATGAAACTATCATCCACTCTTTCATTTTACTTAGGAAATTAAGAAATCAAAGTGTAAGCTCAATGTTCTATGAAATAATAATGGCTTCCAAGCCTCTTTCTTCTCTCTTTTCTACATGCTCTTCTTTATTTTATTGTTAATGTTTATTTCTGTGCTCTCTTTCTCCTTATGTCCATAGCTTAGATTTACATTTATGCAAGTAGTTAGTAGCTAATCTTTTTTGCTTTCTTTGCTTATTTTCTATTTTCTTTTCTTTTTAATGTTGAAAAACTTATTTGTGTTGCTTCAATGCCATAAATGAGTAGCTAAACCCCTTCAATTTAGGGGTGATGAAGCTCTCTAACTTTATGTAATTTCAACATTTTATGATTTATGATCTCATTTGGTTTATGCTTTATGAAGTGGATTTTGATGCAAGTTTATACAAGTGAGTTTGATAGCTTATATTGCTTATGCAAATGAGCTATTCTTATTCAACATAAACACAAGTTGCATCATCATTTGCTAATCCATTTTTGATTGTGAAATTAAAGTAAAAATGAAATTTGATGATCTATATTACTAGATACAATAGTAAATAGATCGTGCTTAAAATAGCTTTTGCTTTTGCTTCATTTTCATGAGAATTACAAGTGGGTATTTGTTGCATTATAGTTTGATGGTTTGAGTTATGTTAATTAATAACATAAACTAACCCTGCTTATGATAAATACAACAATATTTCACTTAAATCAAAGTTAGAGATCATAAATTGTTTGTTGTTGATTTACAAAAATATGAGAGTGGATTTGCCTCTAAATTATTCTCTAGTCCAATAATTTACTAATCACATTTTAATTCTAGTTTAGCTTCATTTTAGTTCTAGTTAACAATTTCTCCTCCATTTGGTCTAATTTGATTAAATAGATTTTTAAAACTCAAACGACTCCCTGTGGATCGACCCGTATACGCCACGTACTTCAAGTGTACGCCGTGCGCTTGCGGTTATTTTTATTTTTGAAATTTTCGACGGTTTTCTAATCCGATAGAAATTCCGTCGATAAACAAGTTTTTGGCGCCGTTGCTGGGGAGTTGTTTTGGTTTTAATTTTCTATTCTTCGAATTATTTTTCTTTTGATTTTTGGTGTGATTTTATTTTGTGTGTGTTTATTGTGTGATTTTTTTTGTTTATGCTTTTGTTTGTGTGCTTGTAACTTTTCATTTGCATTTTCATTTAAAGAAAAAAAAAGAGCAAACACAATTTCAAAAAGAAAAAAAATTTCATTTCGATTTTCCATTTCCTTTACAAGTTTTTATTTTACAACTTTCATTAAAAAAATAAAAAAATGAATTACGTTGCGCGTTGTTGTGCACTACATTCTTTCCTGTCTAAATTGTTCACTGTCCGTTCACAGTACCTTCATAACTTCTCTGTTCACAACCTCTGCAACCAACTTCAAACCTTCACCACCAACACCACTTGCTCCTGAACTACTGCCATTTCAACCTGACTGCTGCTTCAATATACTGCCTTCATTTATCATCCCACAAAATTCTCAACATACAAACAAAAATAGTCCTTTCCCTCCACCTCCTTGCTGTCAAATACAACAGTTCAACCATACACTTTCCTCCACGAACAACATACCTTCATTTCCAAAATTCACTCTTCATCACTCAGCAATACCATCCAGACCAACAGTTCAACAAATATCCACTGACCAGTTCTTCGATCCACCACCGACTACCACTGTTTCATCCATCACAACCATATTCCATCTGCTTCCATCCTGTTCAATTCACAACTACCTCTACCCACTGTCCACTGACTTCTATTTCTTGCTGCAATTCCTCCGACCAACAAATCAACTGCCCCAAGTCATTCCATAACCCATAGCCAAACACACCAAACCTGACCATACCCATCTCCACTGCTTCAAACAACTGCAACTTCATAGCCTCTACAGGCTCCCCACCACAGTCACTTCAACACTTCATAGAAGCCATCAACACATCATTAACCACAAAGTAGCAAAACAACCTGACCTACAACAACTCCTCCCCTCTGCTAACATTCCATAATCAATCGAACACTCCAACAGTTCATCTTCAAACTCCCCTGTCTTTGCTTTAACCACTCACCACTGACAACATCACTTCTTATCACAAAACCCTTCGACTACCAAGTCAATCAAAATCCTCACATCTGCAACCAATTCATTTCCCACTGTTTCTACCCTTCACATCACAACATAACAGTGTACTGCCTACCTTGCCACCAGCAATCCCACTTTAGTTCCCCTGTTGCTGCAACCTTCTTCTTCAACTAAACATCTTCACCGCAGCCACTTCCATCACTACTGCACAAAATAACCCGAACCACCTATTGAATAGCTTGCCTTCCACCTCTGTCTAATCGCCACTTCCACATGAGCAACCGATTGCGATCCAACCTACATCCCTCAAACTGCAATCGCGAGCAAACAACAGCGACCGAAACCACGACCTCGAACTCAAAACCACCAAGCAATTCCATGGCTCCTAAAATCCGTTGTTTAATTGATTTTTCAAATTGCATGAATACTCGCAAGATTTTATTTTAATTGATGATGAACGTAATTGTGTTGTCTGGTATTTGTAATTGAAGAAGAAAGAAAGGGGATTTGTTTTTGTTAAGAACAGAGAACCGAAAAACTTGTGAAAGTTTAGTTGGTATTTGTTTTCGTATCGGGCCGGGTATGGGTTGTTGGGATAGTTCTACTTTTTTTTTCCGTTTGTTTCAGTTTCCTCTATTAGGTTTAATTGGGCCGGGTTTTAAAGTTGAGTGTTTCGTTTGTTCAGTTTTAGTTCACTCGATAAAATTGTTTTCTTTTGTGTATAGATTTAGTTGTTTTAGTTTGTTTCCTTTCAAAAACAAAACAAAAAGAAAAGGGTTTCACTTTGTTTAATTTTCACTTGTTTTCACTTGTTTGAGTCATACTTGTTTTAGTTTTCATTTATTTTCTTTTCATTGGTTTTTTTGCCTCACTTGTTTTGTTTTCTTCTAGTTTATTTTTATTTTACCCTTAAAGACAAAAAAACAAAAAAAAATTAGTTGTAAATTTGTTTTGTCTCGTTTCAAGTTGCTCTTAAGTTTCATCCTTATATTAAAAAATAAAATTTGTAAATATATCTTATCCTTCATTTCAGGTTGCCAGAGCAGAAAAAAGCAAGGAAGCACCGCTTGCCAAAAAAAAACCGCTTACTTGCTAAAAATTGCCACTAAAAAAAAAAAAAAAATTTGCCAATAATCTGCACGCTCTGGTATCGTGCCATTTTTCCTTGTTTTTATTTGAATTGCGTTGTTGATTGCTTGCATTTGCATTTGCATTTGTGTATATGTAAAGAAAAAATTTTCAAAATCCAAAAACAAAAACAAACTTCATTTAGTTGCATTGTAATTTCACGTTTAAATTCTGCTTTGCATTCATCTCATCTTGGTTTTCTATTCTAAGGGCAATCCCCAATTCACATAAGGTGAGGGATTTCATCACCCTTTCCTTAGCCCACAAACGTATTTCATCGTAGAATTTGACTAATAATAAAGGTTGGATGTTGGACCTAAGGGTGTCACGAGCTCACTTAGGGCTTAATTGTATCTTCACAATTGTTTTATTTGAACGATTTTATTTCTTGGTATCTAGGCTACGACAGAGTAATAACCAGTCATAAAAATTACGGTGATATGTAAATATTATACTGGTTGTTCCTCTGAAGGTACTTAAACCTTCGATTGCATTGCTACGGTGATTCGTGATGCACCGATAACTCCTGTCCATTACCTGGCTGAGAAATATTTTTGTTGATTTAAGACAAAGTGTGATTATACAATTTTGGGTTAGGAGCAACTAAGGACAACAAATTATAGTTAAGTCCTTTGCATTCATTTAGTTGCATTAGTTCATGCATATTAAAAAAAAACAATAAAATAATCAAAAATCCAAAAAAAACAAAAAATTTGTAAATTTTACTTAACTTAATTTTTAATAAAAAACATTCTTTCCTTTCCTTTGAAAATTTTCAATCAAAAAGAAAAATCCAAAAAAATATATAAAATCTTTTAAAAAAGAAAAAAAATTTGAAAATTCAAAAACAAAAATCAATTTCCATTTTCTAAAAACAAAAAAATCCTTTTGGTAAATATTTAAAAATACAAAATAAAATACAAAACCAAAAACATAAAATTTTTTGAAAAAACCAAAAACAAAACTAAAATAAATCAAACTTTTCTTTCGAAAATAAATCTCACTTGTTAAATAGTTTTCTCCCTTGTAAAAAAAAATTTCAAAAAAAAAAAAAACAAAAACACGTTTTCAAATCTTCTTTCATTCCCTAAAATCAATTCTAACTCCTTTCTCTTCTCGACTTTCACTTGTGCATGAGTACTTGGACTCGTGACACAACAACGAATCGTTGGACTCGCGACCCTTCTGCAAACCGTTTAACTCGAACATATGAACCTCCTAAAATGGCGAACGAAAACGCCCCTCGAACTCTTATGGATAGAATCTTTTTCGATAGAGTTTCTATTTCATCTTGCATCACGTTATCCGCCCCTATGGGTAACCATTTCGAAATCCATTCGAACCATATTGCCATGCTTCCAAAATTTGGAAATTTCGAGCACGATGATCCATACGTCTTTTTGACTAAATTCGAACAAGTTTGTGCAACCATTAAACTCCAACAACTTTCTGATGATGGAATCAAACTTCGATTAATCCCATTTTCTCTTACGGATTATGCTGAAAAATGGTTGTACATCTTACCTTCGAACTCAATTAAAACGTGGGAAGAATTTGTAAAAGCTTTCTTAAAAAAGTTCTACCCCTTGGAAAAAAAAGTAGAATTCGAAACGAAATTGTAAATTTTCATCAATTCAAGGGTGAACCATTTGGAAAATATTTTGAAAGATTCAATGAGCTTCTGATAAAATGTCCACACCATAACTTTGATTGACTCGAAAACCGCTCACGAACGATGCTCGAATCAATGTGCCAAGGCAATTTTCTTGCCCAACATCATGATGTTGCTTGGCAATTTCTTGAAAACCTCGCTGAAAAGTAGTCCCAATGGGAACGCTCGAACGAAAAATCAATCTACTCACGATCGAGCACATACTCGATAGGATCTTCTGTTGCTTTGGATGCTAAGATCGACGCAATGATTAAAATATTCGATACGTTTTCTCATCGTATCAAATGAACCAAGCTTCCCAACCGATGTGTTATAAATGCAACGATCCTAATCATATAGCCGACTAGTGTCCCAACACTATCGAACAAATCAATGCTTTCAATAAAGCCAAAAACGACCAGTTTTCTCCAATGTACAACCCTGGTTGGAGAAATCATCTGAATTTTGCATGGAGCCAAAACAATCCCAACACGAATACGATTCGTCCCAATTTTCAAGCATTTCCGAATAATGCTTTGAATCCTCCCTTTCAGCCCAATAATTTTCAACCAAACTTTGCGGGCCCGTCTCATAATCAACCGCAATTCAAATTTTCCATCAAATTTTGCTCATCCTCCACAAGACGATAAACGTTTAACTTCACTTGAGAAAACTCTTGAAATGTTGGCTAAGGCAACTACTTAAAGCCATCAATCAAACAGCAATTTGCAAAATTTATTGACTTCATATATGCAAAACACAAACCAATCGATTGCAAAACTCGAAATGTAAATGAGTCAATTAGCCACGTCTGTAAGTGAACGTGAACGAGGAACATTCCCAAGCCAACCCCTTCCAAATCCCAGAAATCAAAATGCAAATTCAAATCAAGCCCATGTTGTTCAAGATAGCAACGCCACCCAGTTGAATGCTATCACAATTCTCTATTCTGGTAAACAAATCGATAATCAAGTCGTTAATCCAAATGATTCACTGGAAACTTTTCTCGACACTTCTAAAACAACGAACGACTCAGAACAAAACGTGGAGCCAAACATCGAATCGAACGATAATCAAAATTCGTCTTCTTCTACTCGAGTAGTCCCGCCTACCAAGTATCATGTTCCATTTCCACATCGTCTTCGACCAAAGAAACACTCAGACCAAATGGAAAAGATGTTGGAAATTTTTAAACAAGTAAAAGTGATCATCCCGCTTCTTGACATCGTTCAGCAAGTCCCCACTTACGCGAAATTTCTTAAGGTCTTGTGCACCCAAAAGCGACACATTCAAGTGCCCAAAAAAGTCTTCTTAGCTGCTAGTTTGAGTGAAGTCTTGTCCCAATCCATGCCTGTTAAATACAAATATCCTGGCTCCCCTACGATTTCGTGTACAATTGGAGACAAGACGATTAACAAATGTTTGATAGACTTAGGCGCGAGTGTCAACTTGATTCCATACTCCGTGTACGAACAATTAGGCTTAGGTGAGCTCAAACCCACGAAAGTTATGCTTCAATTTGCTGATCATTCCATTAAGAAGCCCATGGGAGAAATCGAAGACGTGCTCATTCGAGTAGGGCAATTTATATTCCCTGTTGACTTTATCGTTCTCGAAACACAACACGTGACGAATCCCTCAATTCAAATTCCGTTGATTTTAGGCCGACCATTCTTAGCCACCTTAAATGCCTTAATCAATTGTCGTAACGGATCAATGAAAATATCTTTTGGAAACATGACTTTGGATCTTAATATTTTCAATCTTGAAAGGCAATCGAATGAACCTTGTGACCGAACGTTGGAAGTTAGTGGCATTCACGAAAATGTTGAAAATGAAGCACCTGATCTTAACGATGAACGTGAGGCCGAGTATGAAAAATTATTTCACAAAATTACCAACGATATTGAATACACTCTTCCTTTTGAATTGCTTCCTGTTGAATCCGAATCTCAACCCAATTCTTCGATCGAAAAAATTCCAAAGTTGGACCTGAAACCGCTTCCTAACTACCTTAAGTACGCATACTTAGGTGAAAATGAAACTTGTCCTGTCATCATTTCTAACAATCTTTCTCTTGACCAAGAACCTTCTCTTCTCTCTATCCTTTCGAAAAATAAGGAAGCAATAGGATGGTCGATTTTCGATATAAACGGAATTAGTCCCGCTCTGGTTCAACATCGCATCCATTTAATTGACGATGCCAAGCCTACTCGTGATGCGCAGCGAAGGCTTAATCCAAAAATGAAAGATGCGGTGCGTGATGAAATTCTTAAACTTCCCGATAACGGAATCATTTACCCAATCTCCGATAGTTCATGGCTTAGCCCAATTCACGTTGTACGAAAAAGTCTGGGCTAACCGTTGTCAAGAACGATTCAAACGAGCTTATTCCAACTCATACTCAAACAGGTTGGCGTGTTTGCATTGACTATCGAAAACTAAATGCCGCAACACGTAAGGATCACTTCCCCTTTCCTTTCATCGACCAAATGCTTAAACGTTTAGCCGGCCATGAATTTTACTACTTCCTTGATGGTTATTCTGGCTATAACCAAATTCTAATCGCTCCTGAAGATCAAGAGAAAACGACTTTCACATGTCCATTCGGTACTTTTGCTTATCGACGTATGCCATTCGGACTATGTAACACACCTGCGACTTTCCGACGATGCATGGTTGGCATCTTTTCTGACATGATTGAACGCTTTCTAGAAGTTTTTATGGACGATTTCTCTATCTTTGGTGATTCTTTTTCCCAATGTTTACATCACATCGAGTTTGTTCTGAATCGATGTAAAGAAAAACATTTGACTTTGAATTGGGAAAAATGCCACTTTATGGTCAAACAAGGCATAGTCCTTGGACATATCATCTCAAATAAAGGCATTGAGGTAGACAAAGAAAAAATCGATGTCATTGTAAATCTACCCATTCCCAAATCTGTTAAGGACATTCGATCATTTCTAGGACACGCTGGCTTTTACCATCGTTTTGTGAAAGACTTTAGCAAAATCGCCCGTCCTTTGACGGCCCTCCTTGGAAAAGACGTTCCTTTCGATTTTAACTCTGATTGTATCTCTTCTTTTGAACGTCTTAAGAGCGAACTCATTTCTGCCCCAATCATTTGCGCACCCAATTGGGATCTTCCTTTCGAAATAATGTGTGATGCTTCGAACTTTGCCGTTGGTGCTGTCTTGGGACAACGCATCAACAAGATCCTTCATGTCATTTACTACGCGAGTATGACCTTGAACGACGCTCAAATCAACTACACAACAACTGAAAAAGAGCTTCTAGCTATCGTTTTTG
This sequence comes from Allium cepa, assembly GCA_030765085.1. NCBI lineage: Eukaryota > Viridiplantae > Streptophyta > Magnoliopsida > Asparagales > Amaryllidaceae > Allium > Allium cepa. The sequence goes on along the minus strand of CM060943.1, from coordinate 861,680,328 downwards.
TGCTTGAAAAGTTTCGACTTTACTTGATAAGTTCACACATTACGGTCTACACTGACTATTCTGCGCTTCGATATCTCTTTGCTAAAAAGGATGCTAAATCCCGTTTGATTCGTTGGATCCTTTTACTTCAAGAATTTGACCTTACAATCAAAGACAAAAAAGGATCCGATAATGTCATAGCCGATCACTTATCTCGTCTTTAGAACGCACCACCTTTCTTGCCGATTAATGAAAACTTCCCCGATGAACAACTTCTTTCGATTTCTATCGATCCATGGTACGCTGATATAGTGAACTACTTAGTCACTAAAGAAACTCCCTCATCTTGGTCAAAATAGGACAAATGAAAATTCATGTCCCAAGTGAAATATTTCTACTAGGACGATCCATACTTGTTCAAATATTGTCCCGACCAAATCATTCGATGTTGCATTCCGTATAATGAGATCCGGAGTGTTCTTTCATTTTGCCACGATCAAGCGTGCGATGGACATTTCGGTCCTCGAAAAACTGCGGGAAAGGTGCTTTAGTGTGGTTTCTATTGGCCTTCTCTTTTCGAAGACTCATTCATATTTTGTAAAACTTGTGATTGATGTCAAATGCTTGGACGAATTTCTCGATGAGAAATGATGCCTCTAAACCCCATTCTTACGATCGAAATCTTTGATGTTTGGGGTATCGACTTTATGGGACCTTTTCCAAATTCTTTTGGAAACTTATATATCCTTCTCGCTATTGATTACGTTTCAAAATGGGTCGAAGCCGTTCCTTGCAAAACCAATAACCATGGAATTGTTGTGAAATTTCTCAAAGAAAACATCTTTTCGAGGTTCGGCACACCTCGCACAATAATCAGTGATAACGAAACCCATTTTTTCAACCGTTCTTTTGAAACTTTAATAAAAAAATACTCGATAACCCATAAGTTATCCACTCCATGTCATCCTCAGACTTGTGGTCAAGTTGAAGTTTCAAATCGACAAATAAAACAAATCATGGAGAAAACTGCTAACAAAAATCGAAAAGATTGGTCTCAAAAATTGAATGACGCGCTTTGGGCTTACCGTACTGCTTTTAAAACTAACTTTGGGATGTCCCCATTTCGTTTAGTTTACGGAAAAGCTTGCCATTTACCTGTTGAAATTGAACACAAACCGTTGTAGGCAACAAAAAACTTAAATTTAGATCTTGAAAAAGCTGGTGAAAATCGAAAACTACAACTCAACGAATTAGAAGAACTTAGGAACGATGCATATGAAAATGAGAAAATTTACAAAGAAAGAACCAAAGTTTTTCATGATAAGTCAATCCTAAGGAAAACGTTTTCGCCTAACCAGAAAGTTCTTTTATATGACTCAAGACTTCATTTATTTTCGGGGAAACTTAAATCAAGATGGACCGGACCATTTGTGGTACGAACTGTATTTCCACATGGTGCCATAGAAATAGAAAACCCCAGGGATGGATCAATTTCCAAAGTCAACGGTCATCATTCGAAACCTTTCTTTGAATTGCCAAATAATCAAGAGGAGGAGCTCATGATCCTTCATGAGCCAAGCTACGTCCAGTAAGAATGTTAACCCTCTTTTGTAAATATGTACATATTTTTCCCCGTTACACTCATTATATCATGCATTGACTGTGGGGACACAGTCAAAATTAAGTGTGGGGGGAGAGTCTCATTTTCATTTTTAGTTTTTCATGGCATTTTTGAAATTTTATTTTCTTACTTAAAATAAGAAAAAAAATCTCAAAAACATTTTCTTTTTACCATTTTGATTTATTTTTGAAGAGGGATAAGTATAAGTTTAGGTTAATAAATTGAAATTTTTGAAAATTTGTTTGTCTTAACAAAAATAAAAATAAAGTTTGATTACAAATAACAATGGTTTAACTAGTATATAGGAAGATTCATCTATGTTAATTATGAAGTATATTCTAATTGAAAATCTTTGTTTAAAAAGTGGTGAATTTAAAGTAAAGGATATAATATTTTTGTCTTCTAAGTAAAATGGCGCTAAGATGATTTTGCAAAACTCTCTCTCTCTCTCTTAAAAAATAATAATAATAATCCAAGTATTCACTCTCATTTAAAAGTCCTCACGGTTATGCATGGGTGAATTACTTGGAATCTTTGATTATGTGCTTTCGTACTCATTTAAATGTCCTTACGGTTATGCATGTATGGAACACAAGCCAAAAAATAAGAACAAACTTAATAAAAACCGCCTACGGTCGATAGGTGTATGCACGAAAGTGTGTGCACTCGCCATGCTCTGTACTTCCCTTACATAAGCCCGAAAGGCAATGCATGGGTGGTATATCTGGCCTCAGTTTACCTGAGCTAGGTGTGTAATTTTTCTTGCAAATAATGAGAGAGCAAGCAATTGACATCCTAGCATTATTTTAACTTGTTTGATTTAACTTGTTATTGAAAAGAAATGAAAGTACCACTTTAATAAACTTTGATAATCAACTTATGATTCATTTCATAATTACATTGTGTTATCAACCGAAACAACTAGCTAAACTATGGTCTATCTGTTATGAGAACTTGATTTTATTTGAAATTTTGACGAGTAAATGACTTAAATTTTCAAGACAATGACCAAAACTTGTATTTAACTTATTTGTGTCTATTTAAAAGTAAACCATTCATTTGTAAATTTTTCCAAAAACTCGCATTCATGTCTTTGTAAATAAATCTTGCATTTTGTAAATATTTTCACTTTGCAATGGATTTTGTCGGTAGTATCCGCTGAAAACCCTCACGAGACAACACTCGTCCTACGGGGGACACCCAGAGGTTTAACGGCTTGTTGCATACGCTCAATGCAATCGTGCTCCCTACGAAAACGGATTTATCTTAGTTTTCCTTTATTCGAGGACGAATAAAAAGATAAGTGTGGGGGATTTGATGTGCACGAAAATGTGCATATATTTACATATATATTTTATCTCCTTCTATTTAAATAAACATCATATTTGGGCATTTTAACATGTTTAATACCAAAATTCGATTATTTTCAAACCATTTTCATCTTCATTCAGGGGCAAAATGGTCATTTTTGTGCATGAGTCAATTTAAGAATTTTTACTTGGACATTTTTGATAATTTTTGTAGGAATTTGGATGCATATGGAAGAGGCTTATATAAAGATGCATGCATGCACAAATGAAATACAAAGGAATGAAGAGGAAATAATTCAAGTTCAAGATCATGGGGGACCCCACCCACTTACCTAAATGTACAATTATGAGCTAAAAGATAACTAAGTGTAGGATAAAGCTTCGTGCACAACAAATGATGGATTAATTAGTGGTTAATGGTTACTTGGTGGCCACACTTACTAAAGGGCATTTTAGATAGCCCCCTTAAAATAGAATTAGGGTTTTATGCATGTATATATAGCCCTCTTATGTATATGAAACTATCATCTACTCTTTCATTTTACTTAGGAAATTAAGAAATCAAAGTGTAAGCTCAATGTTCTATGAAATAATAATGGCTTCCAAGCCTCTTTCTTCTCTCTTTTCTACATGCTCTTCTTTGTTTTATTGTTAATGTTTATTTCTATGCTCTCTTTCTACTTATGTTCATATCTTAGATTTACATTTATGCAAGTAGTTAGTAGCTAATCTCTTTTGCTTTCTTTGCTTATTTTCTATTTTATTTTCTTTTTAATGTTGAAACTTACTTGTGTTGTTTCAATGCCACAAATGAGTAGCTAAACCCCTTCAATTTAGGGGTGATGAAGCTCTCTAACTTTATGTAATTTCAACATTTTATGATTTATGATCTCATTTGGTTTATGCTTTATGAAGACGATTTTGATGCAAGTTTATACAAGTGAGTTTGCTAGCTTATATTGCTTATGCAAATGAGCTATTCTTATTCAACATAAACACAAGTTGCATCATCATTTGCTAATCCATTTTTGATTGTGAAATTAAAGTAAAAATGAAATTTGATGATCTATATTACTAGATACAATAGTAAATAGATCATGCTTAAAATAGCTTTTGCTTTTGCTTTATTTTCATGAGAATTATAAGTGGGTATTTGTTGCATTATAGTTTGATGGTTTGAGTTATGTTAATTAATAACATAAGCAAACCATGCTTATGATAAATACAACAATATTTCACTTAAATCAAAGTTAGAGATCATAAACTGTTTGTTGTTGATTTACAAAAATATGAGAGTGGATTTGCCTCTAAATTGTTCTCTAGTCCAATAGTTTACTAATCACATTTTAATTCTAGTTTAGCTTCATTTTAGTTCTAGTCAACAATTTCTCCTCCATTTGGTCTAATTTGATTGAATAGATTTTTAAAACTCTAACGACTCCCTGCGGATCGACCCGTGTTCGCCACGTACTTCAAGTGTATGCCGTGTGCTTGCGGTTATTTTTATTTTTAAATTTTTCTACGGTTTTCTAATCTGATAGAAATTCCGTCGATCAACAATAACCACTATCTTAACCTAAATATTTATGAACAAATTGTAGATCTCCACTAGAAAATTGTCACAATAGATTCAATCGAACAAGTCCAAGAATTAACCGATGAAGTAAACGCAAGTGTTTCATACCACTTGTTTTACTAAGTCGTTTAATTAGATTTCTCATACGAGTGTGGTAAAGGTTTGTATATACTAGTAGATTGGAAAACGGTTTAACAAACGAGCTTTGTAATAAAATAGTGTTGAAATCATTTTGATGAAAGAGTTTTGATATTTACTACTAGTATTGAAAACTTTATATTTTTAAAGTGACAAATCACAAAATGATTGTAGAACAATCAATCCCCAAAACTCACATACAAAGACGTGAATAAAATCCAAAGAAATCGATACCGAATCCATCAAAATGGATATTCCCAAAAATATCGAAGAAAATGCCATCAAAGTCGATAATAGATGATAACAATAAAAGGGAAACAACACGAATCGATTAAATTTGGAAACTCAAGCTAAATAGGCAAAACAGGAAAAAACAAGCAGCTTCAGACGTCTGAAAGGTATGATTCAGACGTCTGAATTTGGAAAATAAAATATTTTCCAGAACATAATTCAGACGTCTGAACCCTATTTTTCAGACGTCTGAAATAGGCAGTTTTAGACTATTTCCTTTCTGGTTCAATTCGAACCAATTCAGACGTCTGGAACCTTTGATTCAGACGTTTGAATACTGAGGAATAAAAATTCCCAGTATAATATTCAGACGTCTGGAAATACAAATTTAGACGTTTGAAAACTGAATTTCAGGCATTCCCTGGACCTAGGCCAAAGATGGCTAAACGATTATCGGGAGCGATCGGACGAGCAATAACGACTAAGGATTTATGACAAGCGACAACCCAGCCTTAAAGGCTCATCGATATGCCTCGAATATCAATGTGCAAATATCCATAATAGGATTTCATAAAATTGGACCAAAACACCAAAAATTGGAATACTCACCAAATCAATTCAAATCAAAATCAAATGCACATGAATATGTTAGCAATGCATACCTAACAATCGAAGATGGTTATAGACTAAGATATGAGATAAAAATCTCACGTTTAAACCCAAATCAATGAAGGAGTGGCTTTTTAAAACATGCTAAGATAAATTCCTCTTCAATAACAACCCAAGAAGCTTCAATCTATGCTTAAAAGAAGAACATTTCCTAAGTTAGGTTTAGGAACTTCTGAAATTGAAAGGAGGATGAGTTGGAGAAGAAGAAGAGAAGGCTTACCAAAGCTTCTTCTATGAATTTTGGAGCTAAAACTTGAATTTACAAAGATATTTAGGGCTTGGAGTTTTAATTTCCCACTCCTCTCTCCATTTTCAGTGAAACTTGAATGTTAGGAAAATAAGAATGAAGTGAAGAGGAGAGGTGGATTGAGCTAGAGTAATAAGTGGGGTTAATGGGCTGAAACCCAACCCAAAGCCCTAAGTGAAAAGTAGAAAAAATTCTACTAACTCTAAGCATATCGAAGTTTATACTCAAAAAGGTCGCAAACACCACATTTTGAACTCAATAGAAGTGGTATCGAGTCCAAATTCGGCTGTTTGCATGAAGTAACCTTTCGGACTAAAACCCAAATAACGATGCTATATTTAAATAAAATATTTAAATACAAAATTGTAAAATACGCGGGTTGTTACATATTCATTCACAAATTTCCTAAGCTTTTCCTCTTCTTCTTAGGCTTCTTCTTCACCTCTAATGGCTTCTCTATATAAATTAAAAAATAAAGTGGAATGTTAGCAAAAAGAAATAAAATACACACACACTCTCCTTCTTCTTAAAACTTCTTCTCTTCTCTTATTAGTGGCCTTAGGGCGTGAGCAAGGAGGTGAGGCCGTGATTTTTGGAGGGTGGATGGGCTTGGCGTGAGCTTGGTTGTGACGACCCGGAATTTTTGAGCATTTAAAATCGAAATATTTCATTAATTTTAAATATTTAAAAGTTAATTTTTTAACTTGAATTCAAATATCACTATTTATTCGATAATTAAATTATTGGATCAAATAATTTGAAATTTGATAAGATATGAAATCTAGAATTTTAAGCCTGTTGATAATAATTCGAAGGCTTATAAAATTTATACCGACAACACGGAGGATAATAGAAGTTGTAAAATTGAATTTAACAGTGGTTTGTTCAGTTTTGAAATTTTATAGTTTAATTCGAATTTAAAAATAGCCTTTCGAGGCACAGTCTCGAAATTCGACGAAATCTGTTCCATTGGGTCCGTAATATTGAATTATTATCGGGTTTCATTTTTCGTAGTTTTTGGGTTTGTTGTGTCAGCGTACGAGATAAAAAGGCCTAGACGATGGTTATCGATTTAATTTAAATAATATATTCATATGTACCAATTATCCTTCAGCCGAATTCTATTCACCATCACTGCAATTCCCCTCAAATCTTGTCCCCTTTCTCAGCTTTTGGTACGATCGCGTCTATTCTTGTTCCCTCATTCCTTCTTCATTACGCCAGATATTTTTTCCCTTTTTGTTGCCTTCTTCGTTTAAATCTCTTAGTCAAGCAAAGCAACGAAGAAACAATCTTAAAAAAAAGAATAATGGACGAAGCCGAGAGAGTCGAATAAAATCCAGTATTAAGGGGGCCGAACCCCTTTCGTTTCAAGTGAATTTTCACATCAAAAAGAAAAAGAAAATAAATGGCCGATACCACTTCTTTCAAATTCGAATCAATCGAATCGATTCGTGATCGAATAGGGCTCGAGCAGTGATGTTCTTGAAGCTCGTGTGAGATTTTAGGCAGTAGGTTGCGGTGGAGGGGGGATTCTGTTCGATCGACAGAGTAGTTGACTCACGATTTAGGGCTGCGGCGATTTACGAGGGTTGATGATGGAATTAGAGTGTGATTTCGGGGCGAGTTCGAGCGTTGAGGGTCGCGGTGTTGACTAGGGCAAGTAATTGCGTGCTCGGGAAATCAAATGTTGAGCATCGACAGAAGACGGAGTTGCATGGGGCACTGTGATGGGGGTTCGCAGTTGCGATTGTCTCGATAAGGGCCTGAGCTCGTACCGGAAGTGGGGAAGATGGGAAGCCAGGGTGTTGATCTTGAACCAGTAAGGTAAAATTCTATTTTTTCGATTTGAAATAAATTTATATATGTCTAAATATATTTACAGAGAATGTTTTTTTATACAGCAAAGTAAAATTTATTATTGTTATTCGGAAAGAAAAAATATATATAGCAGTGTAATATAAAAACCCTCTCTGTTTCTATTTTGATATATCTGCTAAAATAAAAAAATAAACAGATACAGATCGGAAGTTTATAAATATAGGCAAAGGAAAGGGTTTCAAAGTCAGGTTTCGGTATGTATATATATAGGCTGAAATGAATTTTATTTTCTTAGAATTTAATAAAATATGTGCATAGGTAAACAACAAATAAATATTTGTTTTCAAAAGGAAGATAACTTTGTAATTTACTTGTTTAATTAATTTAGAAATGGTTAAAGAGAAATTATTTTAAACCCAAAGTATTAGTTAATTATTTATGATAAGTGATTATTCAATTAGTTTAAATAAAACTTATTTGTTAATTAAGTTAAATTTAGCAAATGGAAATTTTTTATTCGATTTATTCGAATATTAACAAAACAATTAGTTAATCAAATTTATTGAATGGCAGTTGATTATTCAAGGGGTTCAAATGTTAATAAACCGCAAATATTTATACAAGGTCTAAAGTCATGGGGAAAACCAGGCGAGTTTGAAATGGATGGCAAAACAAAAATCAAAGGTGAGTTAATCTCACTCAGTTAAATTTAAATTTAAATGATTAAATTTAAATAATTGTTTGAATGGTTGAATTGATTGATGTGCTATTGTATGGTATATTTTGGTTGATGCATTATATTGTGCTAACGTCTGTGGATGCAGGGAAAACAGGTTGGAGGGATCCAACTGGATCCCTCAACATTTATTTAAAATTATTAAACACCCACAGCTGTGATTAATTGATATTCTGTGATTAATTATATTAGAATATTGAATATTATAGTCTGCTTGAATATTTCGGTACTTTGTTTTATCCAAATATAAGTGAACTCTTAAGAAATAATTATAAAGAATGTATATAAATTAAAGTGAATTGGATAAGAATATTAGTGGTTTCAAAATGCTAATTAATAAAATTCTGTATATGGAAAGGAATTTTTGAATAAACAGAAAGTTAATGAAGTTTGAAACTTCAAGGATATTATTTAATAGAACAAAACATTTATTTAATATTTAAGATTTAAATTAATGAAAGGAATAAAGAAGAAATTGGGAAAATCTGAAATTTGTATATTTTAGTTAAAAGATTTAAATCAAACGGGAAAATAATAATAATAAGTTCTTAACTAACGGATTTTGAAATGAACCGTGTGAGTAAAGAAATTTATTTCAAATAAAATAAATTGGAATCAATTTGGAAAAATTTGATTTAAGTGATTGAAGTTGAGATTTTCTCTGGATGGTCAAATACATGTTTCTAAAAGTAAATTTGTAAACATAAATTAAATGTTTTAAAGTTGTTTTTAAAGAAAGCAAATTTTGTAAAATTTATTATCTCTAATATTTAAAGTCTAAAGTAAGTATTTTCTATTAATCTATTTTAGCAGTAAATATTTAAGAAGTAACTTAGTATGTTGTTTTTTAAAAGTGAAAACCTAGTTTTATATTTTATAAAATAACCTTATTTTTAAATATTCATATAGTATATATTTTTTAGCCAATTATTGAAGTAGTCTTAACTTAAATTTTCGAAAGTAATTCCAAAGTAAGTATTTTATTTTAATCTATTATCATAATAATTATTTAAAAAAATGATTTGGAATTTTAAAGAAGAAAATCAAATGTATGGTTATAAGGTAACCTTATTTTAGTTATTTCTAGAGTATTATTTTAAATTAAGTATTAAAGTAAATTTTTACTAAATTAAATGTTAAATATATTTTTCAATAAAGTGTTTTAAAAATCTAAAGTTTTGTGCTTGGTGATTCCAGTGGAAATGAAAATACTCGGAATTTATTCTGAGAAAAGGAAGATATTTGAAAACTGTTTTCAAAAAGGGTTCGAAAGTGAAATTACATCTTGTAAAGATATTTTGAGATAAATAAATAATTTGGGAAATTATTTATCTGTTGATAGTTGTTTGTGAACATTAATTGATAGTTAAACCACCGACTATCAATATTGGCCAAATACGTTGATCGTTTCGAAGAGACCGGGATCGAGATTTATTTCTCGAAAACCACTTCGATCAGGTTTGTACGTTCCGCGGAAAACGATTTTTGATTCGAAGATGGAGCAGTGAAGTGCAAGGGCTAGTCGTTACTAATCCTGAGGATATTTCCAAAATGGATGTGGTAGGAATAGTGCCTTCGGTTCCGTTCGAACCCGGACGGACTTGTATGGATGAATGCTTGCGAAACATCGTCAGGTGGATAATGGGCATTCTAAGGAATATCTTCTAAAAAGGTAAAGCTTAGCCTCAAGCCTCATCAAATGGGAATGATTGAAAATCAGGGGTTATGCAGCAAGGCTTGGTGGGTAGCACCCAAGAAGGGTGAGGTCATCCCTGTCTAGATGTCCCTTTTTATTTCGGCTTAGTGGGCGGTTGCTGATCCCAACCGCAGGGTGATCTCACTCGGGATTATCCAGTAAGGGGTAGTCCAGGTCTTGTGTTGGAGGGGAGCGGGCGTACTCCTCGGTATTGTGATCTAGGCCACGTACTGTGACAGGTGGTACCCCAGTGCCCAGTCATTAGTTGGAAATCCATTCTCCCTACGAGCCTTGTACGAGTTTTGTTTGTATTACCCACTCTGTGGCTAGTAGCTGGAATTTAATAATGTAACAATTTCGGATATTTTATAAGTATTTGTATATAGACCCTATTATAATATCAGAGGATTTCTATAAAATTGTTTTAGCTATCGTAAGGTAAAAACCCGACATGTTTATTTGTGGCGTGGTCTTACGAGATGCTTTTGTTTTCAAAGGATTTTCGAAACTTTAATAATCAATTGAGTGTGATTTTCTCACGCTGGTATTCCAGACCGACTCGGGTGTTATTTAACTATAATGCTCGGGTCAGACCGAGTATTATAGGATACAGGATATGATGCTGTGGAGCTCAGGAGATGAGCAGGATGACGATACGTACTCCCGTACTTGTTTATATATATTCCGCTGTGTTGAGTTGTTGTGTATCCATTTGTATGATATTGATGTTGAGCTGTGATTGATGTACACTAATGATGTAATATATAAACAGATGTATTTGATTTTGTGTAAAGATTTGTTAATATCTATTATATTTTATTCCGCTCCGATGGTTAGATTCTGATATAGTTTTCTATTTTCCTTCTTCTACCTCTTCTTCTTTAACCCAAATGGTTCGTATTTCTGTACAACTTGAGTTGATTTAGGTAGAATAGTGTTGGCTCAAGGGGTACGGATTTGCGGGCTGTTACACTTGGTATCAGAGCTTAGGTTGGTGATAACCTTAGCTCTGGTGGGAATTACTCATTTAAATTAGAGTCCGTAGTACTCTAAAATGAGTTTGAGCGTATTAATAGATATGATCGCGTATTTGTTAGTGAATATAAATTGTTTTAATAATATGTTGATTGGTTTATTGAGTGACATATGAACTTTCGTCGGCACAGTCTGGACAACTGTATCGAAGGGGTTTCTAAACACTTGAATAGAACAATTGACACGGTATTGTTTTAATTGTGGGTGGATGAAATAATTTTACCCAAAAATATATTTTTGATATAAAGAAAGTTTTTGTAAACTATTTTAGTTAATATATGGTTGCTTGGATGTTAGGAAGAATAATGTTAAAGTATTATCATTGTTAAGTGAAATTTAACTAGAAATTGTAAATATAACCAAAGATTAAGGAGGTAAATTCAATTATGAAATGAAATTTATAAATATGAATTATAAATGTAAATTATAAATTGAACTATAATCAAACGGGAAACTATGCAAATGAATTATAGTTAAAAGTGATTTAAGCAGGATTTGGAAATTTAAAATCCTAGAAATTAGGAAGTATTTTGACGATAAATGATAGCATTATTGTTTTGGAGGTACTTCTGAAAGGAAAATTGTTTTAAGTGGATTTTGGAAGTAATATAGCATTGAAATCACTTGGATCATTGGAAAATAATTATGATGATGAAGGCCGCATCATCAGTATTCATTTTCGAATTTCTAAGTGACGGATTGCTGCCAAAAATTTATTTGTTCAGAAAAGCTATTTGGTTTTGAAATTTCAAAGGAAATTTGTTGGGAATAAAACCAGGGTTGGTTTAATTTTTTGAGAAATGTGATTTGAGATGTTGGAGATTTCAAAATGATTTGAAACCAAAGCTGGGGTTTTAAAAATCCTGATGAGATAGTTGTAAGCTTATAAATTGAGATGGTTTTTAAATCAGGAGGAAATATAAGCTTTGAATAATGGAATTTAAATTTAAAATGAAAATGAAGTTAACTTGGATTGGGAAATAAAAATTTAAGTGGATTGGAATAAATTGAATAGGCTGGAAATAATGTCCAGTTGTATTCGAATTTAGTTGAAACCGAATTGAGTTAAATAAATCTGAGTTAAAATAAAATTGAATTGGAATAAAAATTCAATTGAGTTATTGAATGGAATTAGATTCTTACCTGAACAAAAGGAAAATAAGATGAATAAGGATTGGATTGAAATAAATAAATTAGAATGACTTGTAAAAATAAATAAATTAAAATCCATGGAAATAAAAATATGCTTGAGCTATAAATAAGCGTAAATCTTGAGTTAAAAATAAAAGATGAATATATTCAAGCCTAGAATGAATGGAAATGTGTAAAATAATATGTTGTGACTTATAAAATTGAAAGGGTGAGACAGAAAACCCAAAATTAGTATCATTTGATGTTTTGGAAATAAAACAAAGGTCCAAACTTGAATTATAAAGTAAATCAAAACTTAAGGAAATTAAATGAAGAGATTTTGAGATTTAAAATCAAGTATTGAACTATAAATATGGGAGAATTAATTTGTTAATAAATTAGTTAATGAAATATGTAATGAAAACCTAATGTAGTTAAATAGAAGCTGAATTATGAGATTATGATGAAGTTTGGAAATAAAACTCAAGTTATAAATCAAATTCGATGTAACGACCCAGAATTTTTAGTAATTAAAATTTTAATATCTAATTTATTTTAAATATTAATAAGTGAATTTATAAGTCGAAAATTTCCGGGGCGTTACATTTGGTATCAGAGCATATGGTTAAGCGACAACCATGGTTCTGTTGGGTATTACTCATTAGAGATGGAGTCAGTAGTACTCTAGAATGAGTTTGAGAGTAATAATAGCTATGAGTGCGTATTTGTTAGTGAATATAAAATTGTTTTATATTGTGATGATTGGTTTATTGAGTGGCATATGAACTTTCGTCAGCGTGGTCCGCAAGACTATGCCGAATTGGTTTCTAAACACTTGAATAGAACAATTCGGCACAATATTGATTTTAAAATTGGGTAAATGAAATAATTTTACCTTGATTATATTTTATATATAAAGGAATAATTTTTCAGAAGTATTAAAGTGTATATAAGTTGATTGTTTAGATGTTTGAATAATCTAAATTTAAGAATAATTGTATAAGCAAAAGAATTATAAGAATTAAATTATAAATAAAGTGATTTACAATTGTGAAATAAACTTATATATATAAGAAGTGAAACTATATGGATATATATATGAATATGAGTTATTTAAAATGAAATTCAACTTTAGAAATTGAATTGAATTAATGGATTGAATATTAATCAATTAAATGTGAATAATTGATATGAAATAATGAATGTAAGTGTTAATTCATTTAAAATCTAATGTTATTGGAAGTTGAATAATTGGATGGAAATCAATTTAATTGAACTAATTGAAAGTGATGGTGTTAAAACCAAATTAAACCAATTGTAAGCAAAGGAATTTGGTTGAGATTAATATACATTGGTTGTTATATGATTGTTAGTTGATTTTATATAATTCATTAAGAGTTAATGAAACTGGAGGCTAAAGTGATTGAAATCCAATTGTAAGTAAACCAACTTGAATATGAATTAGTGAATATAAACTAATTGAAAATGAATGTTAGTAAACATCCACTGTGAATGAATCAAACGTGATTAAATTGAAAACCTATTTCATTGAATATTAATGAGAATATAAATGAATATTTAGTTGGTTGATGGTTGAATATATTGCTTTTATTGCATATGCTATGTTGACATATATAGTTATTATGTTGCTATATGTTGTATATTGAGATTATTTTCATATATACATGTTCTCATGTTGTTTGTTGAGTGATTAGTAGGTGCGGATCGCGTTTGCTTCACATTTGGAGCTCGCTTTCGCGCTATATTAGCCGTATATGCTTGCTAATAAAATATAAGGTACATATCTCGGATTACATACCGTACTTTTATACTTTTTCCCTTCGGGATGCCTCATTACTTGATGAGATGTATATTTGTGATATATATACTGTCATTTTTTTTTCGGATCGAGCCGCGCAAAGGAGACTATGGCGAATTTTTCCGAAAATTTAAGGCGTTAGAAATTTTTTTGCGAAAATGGGAAAATTTTGAAAACTTTAACTTTGATTTTGGAATTGAAAGTTAAACAATAGTAGTTGTTTTTGAAAAGATAACTAAGTATGATTTGAAAACTTAGTAAAGTTATTGTAAGAAGTTTAATTATGAATTATGGAAAGTTAATAAATTCTGTAATTTTTCTTACTTGATAATTTCGAGGACGAAATTCTTTTAAGGGGGGAAGATTGTAACGACCCAGAATTTTTAGTAATTAAAATTTTAATATCTAATTTATTTTAAATATTAATAAGTGAATTTATAAGTCGAAAATTTCCGGGGCGTTACATTCGACCTGGATCGATAGTGAACTAAATGAAATTGAATTGTGAGCTCATGAAATTGGGTAGTAAATTGAAAATGGATAGTGGATTCAAAACTTGAGTTTTAAATTAAGATTTAACTTGAAGTGTTAACAAATTAAATATAATTGAAAGGTGACGAATAAAAATGTAAATGGATTAAAATAGTAATGATTTGAATGTGCAAACAAAAGCCAAATAAGTTGAAATAAATTGGAGATGGCCGTGTAATCAATTGAGTGAGTTGAGTATGAAAGTTAAATTTTATAATAACTAATCGAAGGAAATTGTAGATTTAAAATGAGATTTAATTGAGATAGAATCAAGTTGAATAGAAGAGAAAAATATTTACTTGTGAAATGAAAATGAGCTTAAGTATAAAATTTGAATAAATCAAAATAAATTGACTTAAGCTGAATATAAGGGGGTGAGTTGAATTGAATTCAACTTAAAACCAAGTTTAATGATACTGGATTGAATTTGAATCAAGTAAAAATAAATTTTAATCGAAATAAAATTCGGTGAATTTCAAAAATATTTAATGGGATGATATTCTTAAATAAATAATTGTAAACCATTTAAATTATTAAAGGATTGAAATAACTTGGAGACAATATGAACAATTAAATTTTTTCAAGTTAACGGAATGGAATGTAAATGAATGGATTGTAAATAAAATTTAAATGGAATGTGTCGAGCTAAATAAATGATTGTGAATGAATTAAAATAAAAGGGAAATTTAATTGGTAATGAAGATGAACCTAAGATGTTAATGGTTTTGTATGAACCAGTTTGGTTAGTAAAATGAGATGCAAGCGAATGGATTCAAATTTAAAATGCAATGAAAATGAGAATATATGGATTGTGAATAAATTTAACAATGGAATAGAATTAAGTATAAATTGAGTTGAAATCCATTTAAATTGGTTATAAAACATAAATACTTATTTATTCACATAGATCTCGTCGAATTGCATAGAATAAATTGTCATTTGATGTAAATGGAAGTAATTAAGATGCTATGAATTGATAAGAGTAAAATAAATTGATTTTGAGAGCAACTGAATTAAATATGAGTTCAGTTTGCTTAAAAATTAATTAAATGTAAGCGATTGAGTTTTAAACCATTCAAATTGATGAAGTTGTATACGAATGGATTGAAAAACCATTCAAATTGAATGAAAATGGTTATAAATTAATGGAAACAGTGGAATTAGTATGAAAATTGTATAAGTTGCTTACGGAAAAATGCTTGGTGTGAATTTGTTTTAGAATTCATGTGTTTAACTATTGCAAATAAGTGAAATGTTGTTAAACTTCATTTATATGGCATTTACATGTTTAAATTGAGTAAGTACAGGTACCTGGATGTCGTGGGGCTGGATTTGGTTGTGCTAATTGCTAATATAATAAGCTGTTTACTTGAAAATACTAAATAAGGTTCGCCTACGCAATAAAAATAGGAAATATGAACTGTTTTTGATTTTTCCGACCGTGTGGGCCGATGTATATATATTTATATCTTTTGTCAAATTGCGAAAGCTCCTCCGTTCAAAAGGGACTCTGCCAAAAAATTTCGGAAATTATGGGAGTTAGAAAATTTTCGAAAATTTTGGAAAATTTTGTTAACGACAAAACAATTTCAAACTGGAATTTGAAATAAATTAGTAAATGTAACCAATTAAAATAATGACATGAAATAGATATAAATGAAAAATAAAATTTAAATATTTAGAGTTTAAGATAAATTGAATTCATATGAAAATGAAAGAATCAAAATTGAATAGAAATAGATATAAACTGAAGTGGTAAGATGAAAATAAATATAAGAAGCATATATAATGCTTATCCTAACTTAAGAAGGAATGATGAATTCTTAAATGAAAAACTGATACTACAAATATAATCTAAGTTAATATTTGAATGAATGAATACTGACATTTTGTAAGAAAGTGGATCTGATGTTGTGATTGGATATTTTTGCTAAATAAGATATGCAGGTATTATAAAGAGAAAAGAGAATTGATTTTGATTTCAGAAAGATGAATTTGAACTGCTCGACAAAAAGGTATGTATTTAAATTTGGTATGAAATTTGATTGGGTTTTTGATCGAGCCACTTGACCCTTTTGTTTTCTTTTGGGATTTGGGAGCCCGTAGAGGCCTTTTGTAGTTGTACGGAGCTAACCACGCAAAGGAGATGCTGGCAAATTTTTTTGAAAATTTCGAGAGTTAGAAAATTTTGAGAAATTTTAAAATTTTAAACTTGGTTTTGAATTATAATTTGAATAATTGAATAAGTAAAGTTGGTTGGGAACTAAAGAAAAGTTTGGGAAGTTAGTAAGAAGGATAACGGGTCTTGTATAAGTAGGTCATTAGTAAGATATTGATTTGTTTGGTTTTGGGAAAAAGTAAACGGGTATTGGATCATTCTTCCTAACTAGTAATTTCGGGGACGAAATTCTTTTAAGGGGGGAGGAATGTGACGACCCGGAATTTTTGAGCATTTAAAATCGTAATATTTCATAAATTTTAAATATTTAAAAGTTAAATTTTTAACTTGAATTCAAATATCACTATTTATTCGATAATTAAATTATTGAATCTAATAATTTGAAATTTGATAAGAAATGAAATCTGGAATTTTAAGCCTGTTGAAAATAATTCGAAGGCTTATAAAATTTATACCGACAACACGGAGGATAATAGAAGTTGTAAAATTGAATTTAACAGTGGTTTGTTCAGTTTTGAAATTTTTATAGTTTAATTCGAATTTAAAAATAGCCTTCCGAGGCACAGTCTCGGAATTCGACGAAATTTGTTCCATTGGGTCCGTAATATTGAATTATTATCGGGTTTCAATTTTCGTAGTTTTTGGGTTTGTTGTGTCAGTGTACGAGATAAAAATGCCTAGACGATGGTTATCGATTTAATTTAAATAATATATTCATATGTACCAATTATCCATCAGCCGAATTCTATTCACCATCACTGCAGTTCTCCTAAAATCTTATCCCCTTTCTCAGCTTTTGGTACGATCGCGTCTATTCTTGTTCCCTCATTCCTTCTTCATTACGCCAGACATTTTTTACCTTTTGCTGCCTTCTTCGTTTAAATCTCTTAGTCAAGCAAAGCAACGAAGAAACAATCTTAAAAAAAAAAAGGCCGAAGCCGAGAGAGTCGAATAAAATCAAGTATTTAGGGGACCGAACCCCTTTCGTTTCAAATGAATTTTCACATCGAAAAAAAAAGAAAATAAATGGCCGACACCACTTCTTTCAAATTCGTATCAATCGAATCGATTCGTGATCGAATAGGGCTCGAGCAGTGATGTTCTTGAAGCTGGCGTGAGATTTTAGGCAGTAGGTTGCGGTAGAGGGGGGATTATGTTCGATCGACAGAGTAGTTGACTCACGATTTGGGGCTGCGGCGATTTACGAGGGTTGATGATGCAATTAGAGTGTGATTTCAAGGCGAGTTCGAGCGTTGATGGTCGCGGAGTTGACTAGGGCAAGTAATTGCGTGCTCAGGAAATCAAGTGTTGAGCATCGACGGAAGACGGATTTGCGTGGGGCACTGTGATGAGGGTTCGCAGTTGCAATTGTCTCAATGAGGGCTTGATCTCGTACCGGAGGGGGGAAGATGGGTAGCCAGGGTGTTGATCTGGAACAGTAAGGTAAATTTTTTTTTTTCGATTTGAAATAAATTTATATATGTCTAAATATATTTTGTAACAGCCCGCAAATCCGTACCCCTTGAGTCAACTCTATTCTACAACACTCAACTCAAGTTGTACAGAAATACGAACCACTTGGGTTAAAGAAGAAGAGGTAGAAGAAGAAGATAGAAAACAACATCAGAATCTAACCATCGCAGCGGAATAAAATATAATAGATAATAAATGATCTTTACTCAAAATCAAATATCTTTGTTTATATATTACATCATCAGAGTACATCAATCACAGCTCAACAACAATATCATACAAATGGATACACAACAACTCAATACAGCGGAATATATATATATATATATATAATAAGTACGAGAGTATGTGTCCTCATCCAGGTCGTCTCCCGAGCTCCATAGCATCATATCCTGTATCCTATAATACTCGGTCTGACCCGAGCACTACAGTTAAATAACACCCGAATTAGTCTGGAATACCAGCGTGAGAAAATCACACCCAATTGATTATTAAAGTTTCAAAATCCTTTCAAAAAACAAAAGCATCTCGTAAGACCACGCCACAAATAAACATGTCGGGTTTTTACCTTACGATAGCTAAAACAATTTTCATTAAAGTCCTATGATATTATAATAGTGTCTATAGAAAGTAAAATAGAATCTAGCTGAAATGCTTGCATCTCACATTTCAGCAATAGTTGGGCACAATCAAAACCGTATGGGTGCGTAGGAAAAATGGATTCCAACTAATGGCTAGGCACTGGGGTACCACCTGTCACAGTACCTGGTCTAGATCAGCGTACCGAGGAGCCACCCTAACTTCCCTGCAACACAAGACCGGAACAATCCCTTACTGGACAGTCCCGAGCAAGATCACCCCACGGTTGGGATCAACAACCGCCCACTAAGCCGAAATAAAGGGACATCTAGACAGGGATGATCTCACCCTCCAGTGGGGGCTACCTACGAAGCCTTGCTGCATAACCCCTGATTTTCAGCCATTCCCATTTGATGAGGCTTGAGGCTAAGCGTTACCTTTTAAGAACATATCCCTTGGAATGCCCATCGTCCACCTGACGATGTTTCGCAAGCATTCATCCATACAAGTCCGTCCCGGGTTCGAACGGAACCGAAGGCACTATTCCTACTACATCCATTTTGGAAATATCCTCAGGATTAGTAGCGACTAGCCCTTGCACTTCACTGCTCCATCTTCGAATCCAAAAATCATTTTCATGAAACATACAAACTGGATCGAAGTGGTTTTCGAGAAATAAATCTCAATCCTGGTCTCTTTGAAACGATCAGCGCGTTTGGCCAATATTGATAGGCGGTTATTTAACTATCAATTAATATTCACAAACAACCATCCAAAAAATAAATAATTTCTCAAATTATTTATTAACTTCAAATTATCTTCACAAGATATAATTCTATTTTCAATCCTTTGAAAACAGTTTCAAAACCATCTTTCTTTCCAGAATAAACTTTCCAAAATATTTTCTATCTCCCCTGAAATTGCCAAGCACAAAACTAGGTTTTTAAAATAATTTTAAAACACTTTACTTTGAAATATATATACTTTAAAACATTTAAGTTAAAAACTACTTTGATAATATGTTAAAAATACATACTATATAAATATTTAAAAATAAAGTTACTTAATAAAATATAAAACTAGATTTCCCCTTTTGAAACAAAATACCAAGTCACTTTTTTAAAATAATTACTACTGTAAGAGATTTGAGGAAATACTTACTTTAGAATTTAAATATTAGAAATAATAAATTTTCAAAACATACCTTTTAAAACAAATTTTTAAACTATTAACTTGTATTTAAAAATTTACTTGAAGATGTACTTAGTTATCCAGGGAGAATTCCAACTTCAACCACTTAAATCAATTTTCCAAATTGATTCCCAATTTATTTCCTTTGAAATAATTTTCTTTGCTTATCAGTTCATTTCGAAATTCAATTAATTATGGACTTTATTATTATTTTCAGTTTGATTTTCAAATCCTTTAGCTGAAATATACAAGTTCAGGTTATTCCCAATTCCTTCTTAATTTTTCTTAATTAATTTAAATCCTAAATTTAAAATAATTATTTTATTCTTTTAAACAGTAACATTGAAGTTCAAGTTTTTCTTAACTTTTCTGTTTATTCATAAATTTCTTTTCACACACATAATTTATTAATTAGCGTTTTGAAAGAACTAATATTCTTATCCAATTCATTTTAGTTTATTCACATTCTTTATAATTATTTTCTTAAAAATTTACTCTTTTTATTTTTCTTTCCAAAAATCCAATGCCATATAATTTGATAACTCAGAGTCCAGAATATATCCAAGCAACTATAGCATTCAATATTTCAATATAATTCATCACAGAATATCCACAAAGCATAACAGAGAATAAATAAACAACATATATATATGATGAGGGACCCAGTTGGATCCCTCCAACCTGTTTTCTCTGCATCCACAAACGTCAACACAATATAATATACCAAGTCCAAAATATCATACTATATCTCATCAGTTCATTAAACCATTCAAACAATTGTTTAAATTTAATCATTTTAAATTTAATTTTAAACTGAGTGAGATTAACTCACCTTTGATTCGTTTTTTGTAACCCACTTCGATATTGCCTTGGATTTTCAGGTGTTTGACCTTAAATAACAATTTATATAATTTTATTAATATTCGAGATAAATTCGAACAATTCAACCCACCATTTAAAATTTTAGATCTAGCTAATAATTAAGTTTTAAATTGATGATTAAATTTTTAAACAAATTTCCCTTCGGATTAGTTTCTTAATGACAAAAATAATTTTAATGATTTCTAATAGAATAAATTAATCACTAAACTCTTAATTTAAAGATAATTTAGCAAAATTAAAATATATAAACGTATATATATTTCTTTGCGAACTATATAAAAATAACCTACATAGATTTCCTAAAAATTTTGATTTTTCTAAACTTCTAAAATTACATCCTTCGTTAAAAAAAATTCTTTTAATCATTTATAACTAAATATATAAATATAAAATATCAATCAATAGCAAATAGTTTTTCCTTGATTGATTTGTACATTCAATTTAGACTTTAATTAAATTGAATAAAATTATGTATACCTTACAGATAAAGAAACGAACCCAGCTTCATCGACAAGCCTCTACGAACGCGGCCTCGAAACCCACGAGCTTGCGACCCGTCACCATGAACCGTAGCCTCGACCACCTGAGTTGCTCACCATCCTTCTGCCTGCCGACACCCCCATAACAGTCGCAACCCCAACGCAAAATCGCGGCCATCCCCTCCGAATACGAGAAACCCTCGCCTAGACGACCTCCCTTTTGAACAATTCGCAACCCTAGTCGTGAATCTCCATCTCATCGCCTCGTGATTCCCGCAACTCCAGAATCGAACACACCATCATGAGTCATGCTATCACGCCGAGCGCTCCTACTATGCTCGAAGTCGAGCTACCCCCTTTCACCGATTCGATTTAATTGAGAAATGAGAGGGAGGGGGGTTCACGATTTCGAAAAAAAACGAAAGAGAGGGGAAGAGAAACGCGGCCATTTCCTTTGGTTTGAATTGGGTTGGGTTCGTTTGTTATTAGCTGAGGAGAGAGAGAAAAAAAAACGCAAAAGGGTTTGGCCATTAGCTTGGATTCGAAACGAAGAAAGAAAGATAGGCTTCGTTTTGTTTCCAGAACGAAGAAAAATATCTACCCCCTTTTAATTATTAAACGAAGAAGCGTATCAGAGAAGCTTGACCATTTAAATTAAACTTCATTAGATTATTTTCCATAAATTCTCGGCGCGTTTATATATCGTACACTCACACACTAACTCCAATGAACACGAAATTTGAAATCCGGTAATAATACGATATTACGGATCCAAAGGAACTGGTTTCGTCGAATTCCGAGACTGTGCCTCGGAAGAGTATTTAAATTCAATTTAAACGATATAAATTTAAAACTGAACAAATCATTGTTGAATTTGATTTTAACACTTCTATCGTCTTCAACGTTATCAATATAAATTTTACAAGCCTTCAAATTATTTTTAACAAGCTTAAAATTTTAGATTCAAAAATTTACCCAATTTCTAATTATTAAATTCTATTATTTAATTACCAATAAATAGCGATATTTGTATTTCAAGTTAAGATTGCTCTATTGAATATTTAAAATCAATTAAATATTCCGATTTTAAATGCTCGAAAATTCCGGGTCGTCACATTCCTCCCCCCTTAAAAGAATTTCGTCCCCGAAATTACTAGTTAGGAAGAATGATCCAATACCCGTTTACCTTTCCCCAAAACCAAACAATTCAACATCTAACTATCTTTTTATAGAAGATCCATTATCATTCTTATTAACTTCTCAACTCTCCCATAGTTTCAAGCTATACTATTTGTTTAACCATTCAAGTTTCAATTTAAAATCAAATTTTGAATTATCAAAATTTTCTCAAAATTTTTCTAACTCCCTAAATTCCCGAAATTTTTTACCAGCGTCTCCTTTGCGCGGCTAACTCGGTACTACTACAAAAATGGTTCTACGGCCTCCCGAATCCAAAAAGAAATCAAAAAGCCAAGTGGCTCAATCCAAAATCCCAATCAAATTTCATATAGAAACTTAAATACATACCTTTTTGTCGAGCATTTCAAATTTTTTATCTTTTGAAATCAGTCCAATTCTCTTTTCCCTTTTTCACACCTGCATATCCTTCATAACAATAATATCCAATCACAATATCCCAAAACATTTTATCGACTTTCTCACAAAATGTCAATATTTATTCATTCTAATATTCACTTAGATTATTTTTGTAATGTCAATTTCCAATTAAGAATTCACCAATCTTTTCTTAAATTTAGTATAAGCAATTTAAATGCTTCTTATATTCCTTTTCACCTTACCACTTAAGTTTATATCTATTCCTATTCAATTTAGTTTTCACATTCCATATGGATTTTATTTATTTTCAACTTTGAACATTTAATTTTATCCTCCATTTATAACTAATTTATGTCATTATTTTAATTAACTTCATTTACTAATTTATTTCAATTTCTGGTTTGAAAACGTTTGTTGTTAACAAATTTTCCAAAAAATTTCAAAATTTTTTCTAACTCCCAAAATTTCTGAAAATTTTTGGCAGAGTCTCCTTTGTACAGAGGAGCTTTTGCAATTTGACAAAAGAGATAAATATATATACATCGACCCACACGGTCGGAAAAACCAAAAACGGTTCATATTTCCTATTTTTATTGCGTAGGCATACCTTATTTAGCATTTTTAAGCAAGTAGCTTATCTATTTAGCAGTTAATACAATCCAAATCCAGCCACACGGCTTTCCGGTACCTGTACTTACTCAATTTAAACATGTAAGTGCCAAATATATGAAGTTTAACAGCATATCATTTATTTGCAATAGTTAAAACATATGAATTGTGACGCCCCACCTCTATACCCACGCTAGCCAAGAACATTACGGTGTAGTGTTGTCAACTAGCGCGGAGAATAAGGCTGTTGAGGAGCGACCATCCATGTAATTTCTTATCACACGGTGGCTTTAAAATAATCTTCGGAAACAAATATAGAAGTAAGCATAACATGCGAATCAATCACAGATATCCATATCAGAAAGGCGGAAAGAGATATGAATATATATCACATAAAAGTGTACATCAGAGTAGTGGTCTAAAAAGATCCACGATAATACAAAAGAATAGCAACGCGTGCTATACAAAAGAATACAACTATGAGTCTATATCTCAAGTGTAAACAACAAAAGCTGCTAATCTAAACAAGTAGCCAAAAGTCTGAGTAGTGAATCACCAGGGGAGGAGTCAAGCAGTAGCACCTGTAACATCTCGGTCTGACCCGAGTATTATTTATAAGAAAATAATAAACGGATCAGTCTAGCTATAAATATCAGATGACGTGATATAAAATAAAAGATATGGCATAAACATAAAATATCCATACTGACATACTACTATAAGTATGCAAATAATGATCAACAGGAGATCAACCGATAAGAGATAAATCAATATCACAAGAATCTTCTCAAAGATCCAAAGAGGGCATCATACCCTAAACTTGTACTCATGACAAGTCAAAGAGATAAATTCCAGAAATCAACACAAGAAATCCAGAAATCATAAAAAGGGAAAGAGGCCTATCACATGACGGTCCGAAGACCAAGGGGAGCTACCCCGCATGTGTGAATGGAATCACACAGATTGAGGTCAAGACTAACCAAAAAGCAGAAAGGTATGTGTGAATGGAATCACACAAGTGGTGTCTAGTCTAACCTTGCAATGAAAGAGACATCGCGCAATTGCTAGTCTAATTCATAAAGCGATCATCAAGATCAACGAGAAGTGTCAATTACACTAAGCTAGTAAATATAGAAGTTTAGCTTCATGTCCCATAACCACTTGCTTAACTTAAATATTTACGAACAAACTGTAAATCTTCACTAATAAAATTGTCACAAGAGGTTCAATCGAACAAGTCCAAGAATTAACCGACGAAGTGAACGCAAGCGTTTCATACCACTTGTTTTACTAAGTCGTTTAATTAGATTTCTCATCCGAGTGAGGTAAAGGCTTGTATATACTAATAGATTGGAAAACGGTTTAAGAAAAGAGCTTGGTTATTAAAAATAGAGTTGAAATTGTTTGTTAAAAGAGTTTTGATATTTACTACTAGTATTGAAACCTTTATATTATAAAGTGACAAAACACAGAAGCAATTGTAGAAACAATCAGTCGCAAAGATCGCATACGGAGATGCGAATAAAATCCAAGGAAATCAGCTCAATGTTTTTCAGATAAGATCCCCTACGGAGGGGGGGTCCAGGGGGGGTGGCAACCCCCCAAGGTGGGGGTGCGGGGGCAACGCCACCGCTTACGGGGTTCGACCTGCCCGGTCAGGTCGCGGGGGTCCAGGGGGCAGCGCCCCCGGCGGGGTGCGGGGCAGCGCCCCGTCCAAAACGGTACGACTTAGTGAAGACAAAATGAGGTCTAACGACCTAAGAGGGATAGGGTCGAGCGACCTAATGGTTGCGACCTAGGGGTCCAAGGGGCACGACCTAGTGGTCCAGCGACCTAAAGGGTAAAAGTCTTGCGACCTAAAATGGGTTCGCGACCTAACGGAGACGAGGTCATGCGACCTAAAGTGGTTCGCGACCTAAAGGTGTTCGCGACCTAACAAGGTTCACGACCTAACTGAGACGAGGTCATGCGACCTAAAGTGGTTCGCGACCTAAAGGTGTTCGCGACCTAATAGGGTTCGCGACCTAAAGGTGCACGACCTAAGGTCTTTCGACCTAGGGGTATATAGGTAACACGACCTAAAAATGTCGCGACCTAAGGGGCCAAGCGACCTAGTGGGTCATACGACCTAAAGGAAACAGGGTCCAACGACCTAAGGAAAACAAGGTCCAACGACCTAAAGGGATGGGAGTCATGCGACCTAAAGGAGTATGCGACCTAAAGAAGTGCGCGAGCTAAATGAAGGCGGAACAACTCAGGGTCTAACGACCTAGGGGGGGCGACCTAAGGTCTAACGACCTAAGACCGAGGAGACGTTTCCAACAGAGGGAACGACTTAACGACCTAAGCCTAACGACCTACGACCTAAGGTCCCACGACCTAATGAGGCAGGCAAGGCCAAACGACCTATACGTGAACGACCTAAAGTCCAACGACCTACGACCTAAATCCAAGGCGACCTAAATCCGAGGCGAACGAAATTTGCAAGCCTTGACTTTTCCACACGCGCGAGCTAATGATTCCGAGCGACCTATACCTGGGCAGAGCGACCTAAGCTCAGGAAGTTCACCAAACAACTAAAAATTGGAGTTTTTGGCCAATCCAATCCAAACCAAATGCAAATATACATGCTAAAGTGATGGGGAATCATTCCCAACAGTCCAATATAGTTATAGACTAGAATTGTGAGATAAAAATCTCACCTTTGCTCCAAAACCCAACGAAAATGAAGAACAAAGCTTGAAGGCAAATGGAGAAGCAACCATAAGCTTGAATCCGATGTCTTCTTCTTGAATTTGGAGTTGAATGTTGGAGTTGCAATAAAACAAAGACTTTGGAGTTTTAATTTCTCATTCCATTCACCATTTTTGTTGAAGCTTTAGTGTTAGGAAATGAAATGAAGCAATGAAGAAGAAGGGGGGTGGAACTTGGGCCTAATGGGCTAAAAGTCCAAACCAAAGGCTCGAGTGAAAAAGTGGTGAAATTCCACTAACCCCAAACATATCAATGTTTATACTTAGAAGATTGCAAACGACGTTTCGAACTCAATGGAAGTGGTCTCGAGTCCTAATTTGACCGTTTGCAAAAAGTAGCTTCGGACCAAAATCCGATTAACGATAAAATATTTAAATAAAATATTTAAATATAAAAATCGATAAATATGCGGGTTGTTACATGAATTTTAAAGAAACTCATACCAAACCTTTTTCTGTAAGCAATTTATATAGTTTCCATGCTAATTCAACTGTTTCAACTTATTTACAAACCATTTTCATACAATTTGAATGGTTTAAAACTCAATCGCTTACATTTACTTTATTTTTAAGCAAACTGAATTCATATTTAATCCAACTGATCTCAAAATCAATTCATTTTACTTCTATCAATTCATAGAATTTTAATTACTTCTATTTGCATCCAATGACAATTTATGTTATGCAATTCGACAAGATTTAGGTGAATAAATAAGTATTTATGTTTTATAACCAATTTAAATGGATTTCAGCTCAATTTATACTTACTTCTATTCTATTTCTAATTTATTCACAATCCATATATTCTCATTTTCATTGCATTTTAAATTTGAATCCATTCACATGCATCTCATTTTAATAACCAAACTAATTCATTCAAAACCATTAACAACTTAGATTCATCTTCATTACCAATTAAATTTCCTTTTTATTTCAATTCATCCGCGACCATTTATTTAGCTTGACCCATTCCAAACTTGCACATTACCAATCATTCCCGAATCAATTCAAACTAAGCTTCATTTCATGGTCTTCCAATTTTTACTCTTAGTCGAGCTTCTAATTGCCCTTAACCTAAGTTAATTTACTCAATTTATTTCACTTCAAATTTAAGTTCACTTTCATTTGATTCTTATTTATTTCATCCATTTATTTATTCAATATAATTAGTTTATCCACTCAATCCATTTTTCATTTCCTTAAATATTATTTATTACTCACCGAATTCTATTTCGATTCAAATTTATTTTTACTTGATCCAAATTTAATCCAATATCATTAAACTTGGTTTTAAGTTGAATTCAATTCAACTCTCCCCTTTATATTCAGCTTAAGTCAATATATTTTGATTTATCCAAATTTTATACTTAAGCTTATTTCGTTTCAAGTAAATCTTTCTCTTCCAATCAACTTAATTCTATTTCAGTTAAATCTCATTTTAAAATTTACAATTTCATTTGATTAGTTATTATAAAATTTAACTTTCCAGATTCAGTTCATCCAATTTATTACATAGCCATTTTCCAATTTATCCTCACTTATTTGGATTTTATTTGCAATTCATACCATTATTATTTTAATCCATTTACATTTTTATTTGATACATTTCAATTATACTTAATTGTTAACACATCACAATAAATTTTAATTAATAACTCAAGTTCTGAATTCATTATCCATTTTCAATTTACCCCCAAAGTTCATGAACTCACAATTCAACTTCATTCTCGATTACTTTCACTTCATCAACAATTTAAGTCGAATTTAATTTTATAACTTGAGTTTTATTTCCAATCTTTATTATTATCACACAGTTCAGCTTTTATTTAACTGCATTGGGTTCTCATTACATATTTCATTATCTAATTATTATCTAAATAATCTTTAACCAACTTATAATCCAAAACTTGATTTTAATCTCAAAATCTCTTCATTTAAATTTTCTTTAGTTCAAATTTATTTTATAATACAAGTTTGGATTTTTATGTTATTTTTCAATTCATCCGACAATATTTATTTTGGATTTGTATTCCATTTTCAATTTTATAAATCACAACATATTATTTACACAATTCCATTCATCATAGGCTTGAATATATTATTCTTTTATTTTAACTCAAGCCTTATGCTTATCTATAACTCAAGCATATTTCTTTATTCCATGCCTTATAATTCTTTTACACGTATTTCTTATTTATTTATTTCAATTCCAATTCTTATTCAATTTATTTTCCATTTGTTCAGGTAAGAATTTAATTCCATTCAATAATTCAATTGAATTCTTATCCCATTCAATTTTATTTTAGGCTCAGATTGATTTAATCTTAATTCGATTTCAACTTGATTCGAATACAACTGGATATTATTTCAGCCTACTCAATTGCTTCAAACCAGTTAAATTTTATTTCCTCAATCCAATCTTATTTCATTTTTTTTAACTTTTCACGTTAATTTAAATTTCCAACATTCAAAGCTTATATTTCCTTCCTGATTTAAAAATCATCTCAATTTATAAGCTTACAATCATCTCATCAGGATTTTTAAACTCCCGGCTTTTGGTTTCAAATCATTTTGAAATCTCCAACATCTCAAATCACATTTCTCAAAAATTTTAAACCAATCCTGGCTTTTATTTCCAACAAATTTCCTTTGAAATTTTCAAAAACAACTTGCTTTTCTAAACAAATCAATTTGGTAGCAATTCTTCACTTAGAAATTCGAAAATGAATACTGATGATGCGGCCGTCACCATCAGAATTATTTTCCAATAATCCAAGTGATTTCAATGCTATATCATTTCAAAATCCATTTAAAACTAATTTCTTTTCAGAAATACCTCCATAACAATTGTGCTATTATTTATCTTCAAAATACTTCCAAATTTTCAAATCTCCGGGATTTAAAATTTCTAAAGCCTGTTTAAATAAATTCTAACTATAATTCATTTGTACACTTTATGCTTATACAAATTCTCATTTGACTGTATTTCAATTTATAATTTACATTTATAATTAATATTTATAAATTTCATTTTATAATGAATTTATTCCCCTAAATTTTAGTTATATTTCAATTTCTAGTTAAATTTTCACTTAACAATAATAATACTTGAATATTATCATTTCTAACATCCAAACATCCGTATATTAGCCAAAAAGTTTTCAAAAACTATTCTTTATATCAAAATATGTTTTGGGTAAAATTATTTCATTTACCCACATTTAAAACAATATCGTGTCGATTGTTCTATTCAAGTGTTTAGAAACCCCTTCAATACAGTAGCGCAGACTATGTCAACGAAGGTTCATATGCCACTCAATAAATCAATCAACGCGATATTAAAACAATTTATATTCACTAACAAATACGCGCTCATAGCTATTTATACACTCAAACTCATTCTAGAGTACTACAGACTCTATTTTAAATGAGTTCTTCCCACTAGAGCCAAGGTTATCACCAACCTCGCTCTGATACCAAGTGTAACAGCCCACAAATCCATACCCCTTGAGTCAACTCTATTCTACAACACTCAACTCAAGTTGTACAGAAATATGAACCACTTGGGTTAAAGAAGAAGAGGTAGAAGAAGAAGATAGAAAAGAACATCAGAATCAGACCATCGCAGCGGAATAAAATATAATAGGTAATAAATGATCTTTACTCAAAATCAAATATCTCTGTTTATATATTACATCATCAGAGTACATCAATCACAGCTCAACAACAATATCATACAAATGGATACACAACAACTCAATACAGCGGAATATATATATATATATAACAAGTACGAGAGTACGTGTCATCATCCAGCTCGTCTCCTTAGCTCCATAGCATCATATCCTGTATCCTATAGTACTCGGTCTGACCCGAGCATTACAGTTAAATAACACCCGAGTCAGTCTGGAATACCAGCGTGAGAAAATCACACCAAATTGATTATTAAAGTTTCAAAATCCTTTAAAAAAACAAAAGCATCTCGTAAGACCACGCCACAAATAAACATGTCAGGTTTTTACCTTACGATAGCTAAAACAATTTTTATTAAAGTCCTCTGATATTATAATAGTGTCTATAGAAAGTAAAATAGAATCTAGCTGAAATGCTTGCATCTCACGTTTCGGCAATAGTTGGGCACAATCAAAACCGTACGGGCACGTAGGAAAAATGGATTCCAACTAATGGCTAGGCACTAGGGTACCACCTGTCACAGTACCTGGTCTAGATCAGCGTACCGAGGAGCCACCCTAACTCCCCGGCAACACAAGACCGGAACCATCCCTTACTGGACAGTCCCGAGCAAGATCACCCCGCGGTTGGGATCAGCAACCGCCCACTAAGCCGAAATAAAGGGACATCTAGACAGGGATGATCTCACCCTCCAGTGGGGGCTACCCACGAAGCCTTGCTGCATAACCCCTGATTTTCAGCCATTCCCATTTGATGAGGCTTGAGGCTAAGCGTTACCTTTTAAGAACATATCCCTTGGAATGCCCATCGTCCACCTGACGATGTTTCGCAAGCATTCATCCATACAAGTCCGTCCCGGGTTCGAACGGAACCGAAGGCACTATTCCTACTACATCCATTTTGGAAATATCATCTGGATTAGTAGCGACTAGCCCTTGAACTTCACTGCTCCATCTTCGAATCCAAAAATCGTTTTCATGAAACTTACAAACCGGATCGAAGTGGTTTTCGAGAAATAAATCTCGATCCCGGTCTCTTCGAAACGATCAGCGCATTTGGCCAATATTGATAGTCGGTTATTTAACTATCAATTAATATTCACAAACAACCATCCAATAAATAAATAATTTCTCAAATTATTTATTAACTTCAAATTATCTTCACAAGATATAATTCAATTTTCAATCCTTTGAAAACAGTTTCAAAACCATCTTTCTTTCCAGAATAAACTTTTCCAAATATTTTCTATCTCCTCTGAAATTGCCAAGCACAAAACTAGGTTTTTAAAATAATTTTAAAACACTTTACTTTGAAATATATATACTTTAAAACATTTAAATTAAAAACTACTTTGATAATTTGTTAAAAATCTATACTATATAAATATTTAAAAATAAAGTTACTTAATAAAATATAAAACTAGATTTCCACTTTTGAAACAAAATACCAAGTCACTTTTTTAAAATAATTACCACTATAAGAGATTTGAGGAAATACTTACTTTAGAATTTAAATATTAGAAATAATAAATTTTCAAAACATACCTTTTAAAACAAATTTTAAAACTATTAATTTGTATTTAAAAATTTACTTGAAGATGTACTTAGTTATCCAGGGAGAATTCCAACTTCAACCACTTAAATCAATTTTCCAAATTGATTCCCAATTTATTTCCTTTGAAATAAATTTCTTTGCTTATCAGTTCATTTCGAAATTCAATTAATTATGGACTTTATTATTATTTTC
This sequence comes from Allium cepa, assembly GCA_030765085.1. NCBI lineage: Eukaryota > Viridiplantae > Streptophyta > Magnoliopsida > Asparagales > Amaryllidaceae > Allium > Allium cepa. The sequence continues at coordinate 861,648,647 of CM060943.1, read as the reverse complement.
AGTTTGATTTTTAAATCCTTTAGCTGAAATATACAAGTTCAGGTTATTCCCAATTCCTTCTTAATTTTTCTTAAATAATTTAAATCCTAAATTTAAAATAATTATTTTATTCTTTTAAACAGTAACATTGAAGTTCAAGTTTTTCTTAACTTTTCTGTTTATTCATAAATTTCTTTTCACACACATAATTTATTAATTAGCGTTTTGAAAGCACTAATATTCTTATCCAATTCATTTTAGTTTATTCACATTCTTTATAATTATTTTCTTAAATATTTACTCGTTTTATTTTTCTTTCCAAAAATCCAATGCTATATAATTTGATAACTCAGAGTCCAGAATATATCCTAGCAACTATAGCATTCAATATTTCAATATAATTCATCACAGAATATCCACAAAGCATAACAGAGAATAAATAAACAACATATATATATGATGAGGGACCCAGTTGGATCCCTCCAACCTGTTTTCTTTGCATCCACAAACGTCAGCACAATATAATATACCAAGTCCAAAATATCATACTATAGCTCATCAATTCATTCAACCATTCAAACAATTGTTTAAATTTAATCATTTTAAATTTAATTTTAAACTGAGTGAGATTAACTCACCTTTGATTCGTTTTCTGTAACCCACTTCGATATTGCCTTGGATTTCCAGCTGTGTGACCTTAAATAACAATTTATATAATTTTATTAATATTCGAGATAAATTCGAACAATTCAACCCACCATTTAAAATTTTAGATCTAGCTAATAATTAAGTTTTAAATTGATGATTAAATTTTTAAACAAATTTCCCTTCAGACTAGTTTCTTAATGACAAAAATAATTTTAATGATTTCTAATAGAATAAATTAATCACTAAACTCTTAATTTAAAGATAATTTAGCAAAATTAAAATATATAAACGTATATATATTTCTTTGCGAACTATATAAAAATAACCTATATAGATTTCCTAAAAATTTTGATTTTTCTAAACTTCTAAAATTACATCCTTCGTTAAAAAAAATTCTTTTAATCATTTATAACTAAATATATAAATATAAAATATCAATCAATAGCAAATAGTTTTTCCTTGATTGATCTGTACATTCAATTTAGACTTAAATTAAATTGAATAAAATTATGTATACCTTACAGATAAAGAAACGAACCCAGCTTCATCGACAAGCCTCTACGAACGCGGCATCGAAACCCACGAGCTTGCGACCCGTCACCATGAACCGTAGCCTCGACTACCTGAGTTGCTCACCATCCTTCTGCCCGCCGACACCCCCATAACAGTCGCAACCCCAACGCAAATCGCGGCCATCCCCTCCGAACACGAGAAACCCTCGCCTAGCTGACCTCCCTCTTGAACAAATCGCAACCCTAGCCGTGAATCTCCATCTCATCGCCTCGTGATTCCCGCAACTCCAGAATCGAACGCACCATCATGAGTCACGCTATCACGCCGAGCGCTCCTACTATGCTCGAAATTGAGCTACCCCCTTTCACTGATTCAATTTAATTGAGAAATGAGAGGGAGGGGGGTTCACGATTTCGAAAAAAACAAAAGAGAGGGGAAGAGAAACGCGGCCATTTCCTTTGGTTTGAATTGGGTTGGGTTCGTTTGTTATTAGCTGAGGAGAGAGAGAAAAAAAACGCAAAAGGGTTTGGCCATTAGCTTGGATTCGAAACGAAGAAAGAAAGAGAGGCTTCATTTTGTTTCCAGAACGAAGAAAAATATCTACCCCCTTTTAATTATTAAACGAAGAAGCGTATCAGAGAAGCTTGACCATTTAAATTAAACTTCATTATATTATTTTCCATAAATTCTCAGCGCGTTTATATATCGTACACTCACACACTAACTCCGATCAACACGAAATTTGAAATCCGGTAATAATACGATATTACGGATCCAAAGGAACTGGTTTCGTTGAATTCCGAGACTGTGCCTCGGAAGGCTATTTAAATTCAATTGAAACGATATAAATTTAAAACTGAACAAATCATTATTGAATTTGATTTTAACACTTCTATCGTCTTCAACGTTATCAATATAAATTTTACAAGCCTTCAAATTATTTTTAACAGGCATAAAATTCAAGATTCAACAATTTACCCAATTTCTAATTATTAAATTCTATTATTTAATTACCAATAAATAGCGATATTTGTATTTCAAGTTAAGATTGCTCTATTGAATATTTAAAATCAATTAAATATTCCGATTTTAAATGCTCGAAAATTCCGGGTCGTCACATTCCTCCCCCCTTAAAAGAATTTCGTCCCCGAAATTACTAGTTAGGAAGAATGATCCAATACCCGTTTACCTTTCCCCAAAACCAAACAATTCAACATCTAACTATCTTTTTATAGAAGATCCATTATCATTAATATTAACTTCTCAACTCTCCCATAGTTTCAAACTATACTATTTGTTTAACCATTCAAGTTTCAATTTAAAATCAAATTTTGAATTATCAAAATTTTCTCAAAATTTTTCTAACTCCCTAAATTCCCGAAATTTTTTGCCAGCGTCTCCTTTGCGCGGCTGACTCGGTACTACTACAAAAATGGCTCTACGGCCTCCCAAATCCAAAAAGAAATCAAAACGCCAAGTGGCTCAATCCAAAATCCCAATCAAATTTCATATAGAAACTTAAACACATACCTTTTTGTCGAGCATTTCTAATTTTTATCTTTTGAAATCAATCCAATTCTCTTTTCCCTTTTTCATACCTGCATATCCTTCATAACAATAATATCCAATCACAATATCCCAAAACATTTTATCGACTTTCTCACAAAATGTCAATATTTATTCATTCTAATATTCACTTAGATTATTTTTGTAATGTCAATTTCCAATTAAGAATTCACCAATCTTTTCTTAAATTTAGTATAAGCAATTTATATGCTTCTTATATTCCTTTTCACCTTACCACTTAAGTTTATATCTATTCCTATTCAATTTAGTTTTCACATTCCATATGGATTTTATTTATTTTCAACTTTGAACATTTAATTTTATCCTCCATTTATAACTAATTTATGTCATTATTTTAATTAACTTCATTTACTAATTTATTTCAATTTCCGGTTTGAAAACGTTTGTTGTTAACAAATTTTCCAAAAATTTTCAAAAAATTTTCTAACTCCCAAAATTTATGAATTTTTTTGGCAGAGTCTTCTTTGTACAGAGGAGCTTTTGCAATTTGACAAAAGAGATAAATATATATACATCGACCCACACGGTTGGAAAAACCAAAAACCGTTCATATTTCCTATTTTTATTGCATAGGCGTACCTTATTTAGCATTTTTAAGCAAGTAGCTTATCTATTTAGCAGTTAATACAATCCAAATCCAGCCACACGGCTTCCCGGTACCTGTACTTCCTCAATTTAAACATGTAAGTGCCAAATATATGAAGTTTAACAGCATATCATTTATTTGCAATAGTTAAAACATATGAATTTTAAAGAAACTCATACCAAACCTTTTTTCGTAAGCAATTTATATAGTTTCCATGCTAATTCAACTGTTTCAACTTATTTACAAACCATTTTCATACAATTTGAATGGTTTAAAACTCAATCGCTTACATTTAATTTATTTTTAAGCAAACTGAATTCATATTTAATCCAATTGATCTCAAAATCAATTCATTTTACTTCTATCAATTCATAGAATTTTAATTACTTCTATTTGCATCCAATGACAATTTATGTTATGCAATTCGACAAGATTTAGGTGAATAAATAAGTATTTATGTTTTATAACCAATTTAAATGGATTTCAGCTCAATTTATATTTACTTCTATTCTATTTCTAATTTATTCACAATCCATATATTCTCATTTTCATTGCATTTTAAATTTGAATCCATTCACATGCATCTCATTTTAATAACCAAACTAATTCATTCAAAACCATTAACAACTTAGATTCATCTTCATTACCAATTAAATTTCCTTTTTATTTCAACTCATTCACGACCATTTATTTAGCTCGACCCATTCCAAACTTGCACATTGCCAATCATTCCCAAATCAATTCAAACTAAGCTTCATTTCATGGTCTTCCAATTTTTACTCTTAGTCGAGCTTCTAATTACCCTTAACCTAAGTTAATTTACTCAATTTATTTCACTTCAAACTTAAGTTCACTTTCATTTGATTCTTATTTATTTCATCCATTTATTTATTCAATATAATTAGTTTATCCACTCAATCCATTTTTCATTTCCTTAAATATTATTTATTACTCACCGAATTCTATTTCGATTCAAATTTATTTTACTTGATCCAAATTTAATCCAATATCATTAAACTTGGTTTCAAGTTGAATTCAATTCAACTCTCCCCTTTATATTCAGCTTAAGTCAATATATTTTGATTTATCCAAATTTTATACTTAAGCTCATTTCGTTTCAAGTAAATCTTTCTCTTCCATTCAACTTAATTCTATTTCAGTCAAATCTCATTTTAAAATTTACAATTTCATTTGATTAGTTATTATAAAATTTAACTTTCCAGATTCAGTTCATCCAATTTATTACATAGCCATTTTCCAATTTATCCTCACTTATTCGGATTTTATTTGCAATTCAAACCATTATTATTTTAATCCATTTACATTTTTATTCGATACATTTCAATTATACTTAATTTGTTAACACTTCACAATAAATTTTAATTAGTAACTCAAGTTCTGAATTCATTATCCATTTTCATTTACTCCCAAAGTTCATGAACTCACAATTCAACTTCATTCTCAATTACTTTCACTTCATCAACAATTTAAGTCGAATTTAATTTTATAACTTGAGTTTTATTTCCAATCTTCATTATTATCACACAGTTCAGCTTTTATTTAACTGCATTGGGTTCTCATTACATATTTCATTATCTAATTATTATCTAAATAGTCTTTCCTCAACTTATAATCCAAAACTTGATTTTAATCTCAAAATCTCTTCATTTAAATTTTCTTAAGTTCAAATTTATTTTATAATACTAGTTTGGATTTTTATTTTATTTTTCAATTCATCCGACAATATTTATTTTGGATTTGTATTCCATTTTCAATTTTATAAATCACAACATATTATTTACACAATTCCATTCATCATAGGCTTGAATATATTATTCTTTTATTTTAACTCAAGCCTTATGCTTATCTATAATTCAAGCATATTTCTTTATTCCATGCCTTATAATTCTTTTACACGTATTTCTTATTTATTTATTTCAATTCCAATTCTTATTCAATTTATTTTTCATTTGTTCAGGTAAGAATTTAATTCCATTCAATAATTCAATTGAATTCTTATCCCATTCAATTTTATTTTAGGCTCAGATTGATTTAATCTTAATTCGATTTCAACTTGATTCGAATACAACTGGATATTATTTCAGCCTACTCAATTGCTTCAAACCAGTTAAATTTTATTTCCTCAATCCAATCTTATTTCATTTTTTTTAACTTTTCACGTTAATTTAAATTTCCAACATTCAAAGCTTATATTTCCTTCCTGATTTAAAAATCATCTCAATTTATAAGCTTACAATCATCTCATCAGGATTTTTAAACTCCCGGCTTTAGGTTTGAAATCATTTTGAAATCTCCAACATCTCAAATCACATTTCTCAAAAATTTTAAACCAATCCTGGCTTTTATTTCCAACAAATTTCCTCTGAAATTTTCAAAAACAACTTGCTTTTCTAAACAAATCAATTTGGTAGCAATTCTTCACTTAGAAATTCGAAAATGAATACCGATGATGCGGCCGTCATCATCAGAATTATTTTCCAATAATCCAAGTGATTTCAATGCTATATCATTTCAAAATCCATTTAAAACTAATTTCTTTTCAGAAATACCTCCATAACAATTGTGCTATTATTTATCTTCAAAATACTTCCAAATTTTCAAATCTCCGGGACTTAAAATTTCTAAAGCCTGTTTAAATAAATTCTAACTATAATTCATTTGAACACTTTATGCTTATACAAATTCTCATTTGACTGTATTTCAATTTATAATTTACATTTATAATTCATATTTATAAATTTCATTTTATAATGAATTTATTCCCCTAAATTTTAGTTATATTTCAATTTCTAGTTAAATTTTCACTTAACAATAATAATACTTGAATATTATCATTTCTAACATCCAAACATCCGTATATTAGCCAAAAAGTTTTCAAAAACTATTCTTTATATCAAAATATGTTTTGGGTAAAATTATTTCGTTTACCTACATTTAAAACAATATTGTGTCGATTGTTCTATTCAAGTGTTTAGAAACCCCTTCAATACAGTTGCGCAGACTGTGTCAACGAAGGTTCATATGCCACTCAATAAATCAATCAACGCGATATTAAAACAATTTATATTCACTAACAAATACGCGCTCATAGCTATTTATACGCTCAAACTCATTCTAGAGTACTACGGACTCTATTTTAAATGAGTACTTCCCACCAGAGCCAAGGTTATCACCAACCTCGCTCTGATACCAAGTGTAACAGCCCGCAAATCCATACCCCTTGAGTCAACTCTATTCTACAACACTCAACTCTAGTTGTACAGAAATACGAACCACTTGGGATAAAGAAGAAGAGGTAGAAGAAGAAGATAGAAAACAACATCAGAATCTAACCATCGCAGCGGAATAAAATATAATAGATAATAAATGATCTTTACTCAAAATCAAATATCTCTGTTTATATATTACATCATCAGAGTACATCAATCACAGCTCAACAACAATATCATACAAATGGATACACAATAACTCAATACAGCGGAATATATATATATATATATATATATATATATATATATATATAACAAGTACGAGAGTACGTGTCGTCATCCAGCTCGTCTCCTGAGCTCCATAGCATCATATCCTGTATCCTATAGTACTCGGTCTGACCCGAGCATTATAGTTAAATAACACCCGAGTCAGTCTGGAATACCAGCGTGAGAAAATCACACCCAATTGATTATTAAAGTTTCAAAATCCTTTAAAAAAACAAAAGCATCTCGTAAGACCACGCCACAAATAAACATGTCGGGTTTTTACCTTACGATAGCTAAAACAATTTTTATTAAAGTCCTCTGATATTATAATGGTGTCTATAGAAAGTAAAATAGAATCTAGCTGAAATGCTTGCATCTCACGTTTCAGGAATAGTTGGGCACAATCAAAACCGTACGGGCGCGTAGGAAAAATGGATTCCAACTAATGGCTAGGCACTGGGGTACCACCTGTCACAGTACCTGGTCTAGATCAGCGTACCGAGGAGCCACCCTAACTCCCCTGCAACACAAGACCGGAACCATCCCTTACTGGACAGTCTCGAGCAAGATCACCCCGCGGTTGGGATCAGCAACCGCCCACTAAGCCGAAATAAAGGGACATCTAGACAGGGATGATCTCACCCTCCAGTGGGGGATACCCACGAAGCCTTGCTGCATAACCCCTGATTTTCAGCCATTCCCATTTGATGAGGCTTGAGGCTAAGCGTTACCTTTTAAGAACATATCCCTTAGAATGCCCGTCGTCCACCTGACGATGTTTCACAAGCATTCACCCATACAAGTCCGTCCCGGGTTCGAACGGAACCGAAGGCACTATTCCTACAACATCCATTTTGGAAATATCCTCAGGATTAGTAGCGACTAGCCCTTGCACTTCACTGCTCCATCTTCGAATCCAAAAATCGTTTTCACGAAACGTACAAACCGGATCGAAGTGGTTTTCGAGAAATAAATCTCGATCCCAGTCTCTTCGAAACGATCAGCGCATTTGGCCAATATTGATAGTCGGTTATTTAACTATCAATTAATATTCACAAACAACCATCCAACAAATAAATAATTTCTCAAATTATTTATTACCTTCAAATTATCTTCACAAGATATAATTCTATTTTCAATCCTTTGAAAACAGTTTCAAAACCATCTTTCTTTCCAGAATAAACTTTCCCAAATATTTTCTATCTCCTCTGAAATTTCCAAGCACAAAACTAGGTTTTTAAAATAATTTTAAAACACTTTACTCTGAAATATATATACTTTAAAACATTTAAGTTAAAAACTACTTTGATAATTTGTTAAAAATACATACTATATAAATATTTAAAAATAAAGTTACTTAATAAAATATAAAACTAGATTTCCACTTTTGAAACAAAATACCAAGTCACTTTTTTAAAATAATTACTACTATAAGAGATTTGAGGAAATACTTACTTTAGAATTTAAATATTAGAAATAATAAATTTTCAAAACATACCTTTTAAAACAAATTTTAAAACTATTAACTTATATTTAAAAATTTACTTGAAGATGTACTTAGTTATCCAGGGAGAATTCCAACTTCAACCACTTAAATCAATTTTCCAAATTGATTCCCAATTTATTTCCTTTGAAATAAATTTCTTTTCTTATCAGTTCATTTCGAAATTCAATTAATTATGGACTTTATTATTATTTTCAGTTTGATTTTTAAATCCTTTAGCTGAAATATACAAGTTCAGGTTATTCCCAATTCCTTCTTAATTTTTCTTAAATAATTTAAATCCTAAATTTAAAATAATTATTTTATTCTTTTAAACAGTAACATTGAAGTTCAAGTTTTTCTTAACTTTTCTGTTTATTCATAAATTTCTTTTCACACACATAATTTATTAATTAGCGTTTTGAAAGCACTAATATTCTTATCCAATTCATTTTAGTTTATTCACATTCTTTATAATTATTTTCTTAAAAATTTACTCTTTTTATTTTTCTTTCCAAAAGTCCAATGCTATATAATTTGATAACTCAGAGTCCAGAATATATCCTAGCAACTATAGCATTCAATATTTCAATATAATTCATCACAGAATATCCACAAAGCATAACATAGAATAAATAAACAACATATATATATATATATATATATATATATATATATATATATATGATGAGGGACCCAGTTGGATCCCTCCAACCTGTTTTCTCTGTATCCACAAACGTCAGCACAATATAATATACCAAGTCCAAAATATCATACTATATCTCATCAATTCATTCAACCATTCAAATAATTGTTTAAATTTAATCATTTTAGATTTAAATTTAAACTTAGTGAGATTAACTCACCTTTGATTCGTTTTTTGTAACCCACTTCGATATTGCCTTGGATTTCCAGGTGTTTGACCCTTAAATAACAATTTATATAATTTTATTAATATTCGAGATAAATTCGAACAATTCAACCCACCATTTAAAATTTTAGATCTAGCTAATAATTAAGTTTTAAAGTGATGATTAAATTTTTAAACAAATTTCCCTTCAGACTAGTTTCTTAATGACAAAAATAATTTTAATGATTTCTAATAGAATAAATTAACCACTAAACTCTTAATTTAAAGATAATTTAGAAAAATTAAAATATATAAACGTATATATATTTCTTTGCGAACTATATAAAAATAACCTATATAGATTTCCTAAAAATTTTGATTTTTCTAAACTTCTAAAATTACATCCTTCATTAAAAAAAATTCTTTTAATCATTTATAACTAAATATATAAATATAAAATATCAATCAATAGAAAATAGTTTTTCCTTGATTGATCTGTACATTCAGTTTAGACTTAAATTAAATTGAATAAAATTATGTATACCTCACAGATAAAGAAACGAACCCAGCTTCATCGACAAGCCTCTACGAACGCGGCCTCGAAACCCACGAGCTTGCGACACGTCACCATGAACTGTAGCCTCGACTACCTGAGTTGCTCACCATCCTTCTGCCTGCCGACACCCCCATAACAGTCGCAACCCCAACGCAAATCGTGGCCATCCCCTCCGAACACGAAAAACCCTCGCCTAGCCGACCTCCCTCTTGAACAAATCGTAACCCTGGCCGTGAATCTCCATCTCATCGCCTCGTGATTCCCGCAACTCCAAAATCGAACGCACCATCATGAGTCACGCTATCATGCCGAGCGCTCCTACTATGCTCGAAATCGAGCTACCCCCTTTCACCGATTCGATTTAATTGAGAAATGAGAGGGAGGGGGGTTCACGATTTCGGAAAAAAACGAAAGAGAGGGGAAGAGAAACGCGGCCATTTCCTTTGGTTTGAATTGGGTTGGGTTCGTTTGTTATTAGCTGAGGAGAGAGAGAAAAAAAAACGCAAAAGGGTTTGGCCATTAGCTTGGATTCGAAACGAAGAAAGAAAGAGAGGCTTCGTTTTATTTCCAGAACGAAGAAAAATATCTACCCCCTTTTAATTATTAAACGGAGAAGCGTATCAGAGAAGCTTGACCATTTAAATTAAACTTCATTAGATTATTTTCCATAAATTCTCAGCGCGTTTATATATCGTACACTCACACACTAACTCCGATCAACACAAAATTTGAAATCCGGTAATAATACGATATTACGGATCCAAAGGAACTGGTTTCGTCGAATTCCGAGACTGTGCCTCGGAAGGCTATTTAAATTCAATTTAAACGATATAAATTTAAAACTGAACAAATCATTATTGAATTTGATTTTAACACTTCTATCGTCTTCAACGTTATCAATGTAAATTTTACAAGCCTTCAAATTATTTTTAACAGGCTTAAAATTCTAGATTCAACAATTTACCCAATTTCTAATTATTAAATTCTATTATTTAATTACCAATAAATAGCGATATTTGTATTTCAAGTTAAGATTGCTCTATTGAATATTTAAAATCAATTAAATATTCCGATTTTAAATGCTCGAAAATTCCGGGTCGTCACATATTTACAAAGAATGTCTTTTTATACAGCAACGTAAAATTTATTATTGTTATTCAGAAAGAAAAACTATATAGCAGTATAATATAAAAACCCTCTCTGTTTCTATTTTGATATATCTGCTAAAATAAAATAAATAAACAGATACAGATTGGAAGTTTATATATATAGGCAAAGGAAAGGGTTTCAAAGTCAGATTTCGGTATGTATATATATATAGGCTGAAATGAATTTTATTTTCTTAGAATTTAATAAAATATGTGTATAAGTAAACAACAAATAAATATATGTTTTCAAAAGGAAGATAAATTTGTAATTTCCTTGTTTAATTAATTTAGAAATGGTTAAAGAGAAATTATTTTAAACCCAAAGTATTAGTTAATTATTTATGATAAGTGATTATTCAATTAGTTTAAATAAAACTTATTTGTTAATTAAGTTAAATTTAGCAAATGGAAAATTTTTGTTCGATTTATTCGAATATTAACAAAACAATTAGCTAATCAAATTTATTGAATGGTAGTTGATTATTTAAGTGGTTCAAATGTTAATAAACTGCAAATATTTATACAAGGTCTAAAGTCGTGGGGAAAACCAGGCGAGTTTGAAATGGATGGCAAAACAAAAATCAAAGGTGAGTTAATCTCACTCAGTTAAATTTAAATTTAAATGATTAAATTTAAATAATTGTTTGAATGGTTGAATTGATTGATGTGCTATTGTATGGTATATTTTGGTTGATGCATTATATTGTGCTAACGTCTGTTGATGCAGGGAAAACAGGTTGGAGGGATCCAACTGGATCCCTCAACATTTAATTAAAATTTATTAAACACCCACAACTGTGATTAATTGATATTCTGTGATGAATTATATTAGAATATTGAATGTTATAGTCTGCTTGAATATTTCGGTACTCTGTTTTATCCAAATATAAGTGAACTCTTAAGAAATAATTATAAAGAATGTATATAAATTAAAGTGAATTGGATAAGAATATTAGTGGTTTCAAAATGCTAATTAATAAAATTCTGTATATGGAAAGGAATTTTTGAATAAACAGAAAGTTAATGAAGTTTGAAAATTCAATGATATTATTTAATAGAACAAAACATTTATTTAATATTTAAGATTTAAATTATTGAAAGGAATAAAGAAGAAATTGGGAAAATCTGAAATTTTTATATTTCAGTTAAAAGATTTAAATCAAACGGGAAAATAATAATAATAAGTTCTTAACTAATGGATTTTGAAATGAACTGTGTGAGTAAAGAAATTTATTTCAAATAAAATAAATTGAAAATCAATTTGCAAAAAATTGATTTAAGTGATTGAAGTTGGGATTTTCTCTGGATGGCCAAGTACATGTTTTTAAAAGTAAATTTGTAAATATAAATTAAATGTTTTAAAGTTGTTTTTAAAGAAAGCAAGTTTTGTAAAATTTATTATTTCTAATATTTAAAGTCTAAAGTAAGTATTTTCTTTTAATCCATTTTAGCAGTAAATATTTAAGAAGTAACTTAGTATGTTGTTTTTTAAAAGTGAAAACCTAGTTTTATATTTTATAAAATAACCTTATTTTAAATATTCATATAGTATATATTTTTTAGCCAATTATTGAAGTAGTCTTAACTTAAATGTTCTAAAGTAATTCCAAAGTAAGTATTTTATTTTAATCTATTATCGTAATAATGATTTAAAAAATGATTTGGAATTTTGAAGAAGAAAATCTAATGTATGGTTATAAGGTAACCTTATTTTAATTATTTCTAGAGTATTATTTTAAATTAAGTATTAAAGTAAATTTTTTCTAAATTAAATGTTAAATATATTTTTCAATAAAGTGTTTTAAATTATTTTAAAAATCTAAAGTTTTGTGCTTGGTGATTCCAATGGAAATAGAAATACTTGGAATTTATTCTGAGAAAAGGAAGATAGTTTGAAAACTGTTTTCAAAAAAGGTTTGAAAGTGAAATTACATCTTGTAAAGATATTTTGAGATAAATAAATAATTTGGAAAATTATTTATTTGTTGATGGTTGTTTGTGAACATTAATTGATAGTTAAATCACCGACTATCAATATTGGCCAAATACGTTGATCGTTTCGAAGAGATCGGGATCGAGATTTATTTCTCGAAAACCACTTCGATCCGGTTTGTACGTTTCGTGGAAAACGATTTTTGATTCGAAGAAGAAGCAGTGAAGTGCAAGGGCTAGTCGCTACTAATCTTGAGGTTATTTCCAAAATGGATGTAGTAGGAATAGTGCCTTCGGTTCTGTTCGAACCCGGACGGACTTGTATGGATGAATGCTTGCGAAACATCGTCAGGTAAATGATGGGCATTCTAAGGAATATCTTCTAAAAAGGTAACGCTTAGCCTCAAGCCTCATCAAATGGGAATGACTGGAAATCAGGGGTTATGCAGCAAGGCTAGGTGGGTAGCACCCAAGCAGGGTGAGGTCATCCCTGTCTAGATGTCCCTTTTTATTTCGGCTTAGTGGGCGGTTGCTTATCCCAACCGCGGGGTGATCTCACTCGGGATTATCCAGTAAGGGGTAGTCTTGGTCTTGTGTTGCAGGGGAGTGGGCGTACTCCTCGGTACTGTGATCTAGGCCACGTACTGTGACAGGTGGTACCCTAGTGCCTAGTCATTAGTTGGAACTCCATTCTCCCTACGAGCCTTGTACGAGTTTTGTTTGTATTACCCACTCTGTGGCTTGTAACTGGAATTTAATAATGTAACAATTTCGGCTATTTTATAAGTATTTGTATATAGACCCTATTATAATATCAGAGGATTTCTATAAAATTGTTTTAGCTATCGTAAGGTAAAAACCCGACATGTTTATTTGTGGCATGGTCTTACGAGATGCTTTTGATTTCAAAGGATTTTTGAAACTTTAATAATCAATTGAGTGTGATTTTCTCATGCTGGTATTCCAGACCGACTCGGGTGTTATTTAACTATAATGCTCGGGTCAGACCGAGTATTATAGGATACAGGATATGATGCTGTGGAGCTCAGGAGATGAGCAGGATGACGATACGTACTCCCGTACTTGTTTATATATATTCCGTTGTGTTGAGTTGTTGTGTATCCATTTGTATGATATTGATGTTGAGCTGTGATTGATGTACACTGATGATGTAATATATAAACAGATATATTTGATTTTGTGTAAAGATATGTTAATATCTATTATATTTTATTCCGCTGGGATGGTTAGATTCTGATATTGTTTTCTATTTTCCTTCTTCTTCCTCTTTTTCTTTAACCCAAATGGTTCGTATTTCTGTACAACTTGAGTTGATTTAGGTAGAATAGTGTTGACTCAAGGGGTACGGATTTACGGGCTGTTACATTGGTGGTGGTAGTAGGTCAAGGCTGAGAGCAATAATGAAGGTAGAAGGATAGTCGAGCACTTGATGAGAGGTAGAGTTGTTTAGTGAAGTAAATTTGATTTGTCGAAGTGTTGTTTGGATAAGTTGGTAGGAAGTTTGGTTTGATTTAAGGTGAGCACTCGATTTACTTACATTTAAAATTAATTATATGGATGTTTAAATTATAAATTTAAATGCTTGTTTGATAACTTGAATGATTATATGGTTGATTATATGAATGTTGATAAAGTTGATAACTTGGTTGTGAGAAATTATGAGAAAACATAATAAATAGGGTTTAGAAATTAACCATGAATAAATAATGAAAAATAAATCCATATGGATGTGTACATGGAGTTTATTTGGTTTTTTTTAATGGTTTTGAAAATATGAAAAGGTGGAAAATGAATATTATAATAATATAATATTACGAAAGGATTTAAAAGAGGAAAAGAGATTAAATCTGGAAAAATATTGGTTTAAATATTTGAAAATGGTTTATAAATGTTTTATAAACATTAAAATAAAATTTAAGAAGGTTTAAAACATAATGAATTTGGAGTCAAAAATAGGCGCATCGTGTAACGGTAGTTTGCAATTTCACGCCATAAAAGTCAAACGAGTGTATAAAATGGAATATAGCTCGGAATTCTTCGACATAAGAATTTTCCGAACTATTATACCCATAGTTTTCAAACAAATAAAGAAAATTGAGACTTCTATAAGTAGATTTTGAAATATGAGAAAAATCAAATTTTTTAAAAATTGCTATTTTGCATTTAGGAATCCAAAACTGGATTTCTTTGAAAATAATGTTTCAAAATTGTTTAAAAATGTGGAATAAATCATATAAATTATTTAAAATGTTTTAAAAGTGATTCATCTAATAAAACTAATTTCCAAGTGATAGAAAGTCGCTTTGATCAATATAGCTTAAAAAGCACTTTCCGTAGCACTTTATTATAACTTTTGAAATATAGTTTTAAACACAACTGCTCTTTCCCAAATCTTTTGTAAATATTTTGAAATGGTTCGTGAGTATTTTAAAGAAGATTTTAGGGATTTATGGAATGCTTAAATGTTAAATGATTTAGAGTTGACCAAATAACTTAACTGTCTTATGGGTGTCAAAGAGATGGTGTCTAGGCTTGAGTTTGGAAAAACAATTTCCTACTCTCCCTGGCTATCCGAACTGGACCGACGGATGGGATAGTAAATTTGGTTTACTCGGATCGAAATTTCGCAATGTATATGGATATAATTTTCCAAATTTTAATAATTTGGATTGCGTAGAAATGATTTGGAAATGTTTTTCTAAATAAAAGGTGAAACGATTTGTAATTGTTCCTAGATTAAAAAGGTTTTAAAATTAACCAAATGATTTGATAAACGAGGCTTAAAGATTCTATATACTTTGAGAAAGCTAACGGAACGATTCAATGAACATATCTCTAGGAAAAATTGGATTTAAATAAAAAGGTTGATAAATTAATTGACGTGTGATAATCACCTATGTACCTAAATGCCTTTTTATTGATGATTAGTTCGGAGGAACCGGGATCGGATTTTGGGAAACCCCTATCCCAAAATCCCTTCGAACCAATGTATACGTTTGGAAGTGTAGACATGTTGGAGATGATGATTATTGAAGACGGTAGATCTTCATAGCGAAAAGACTGCTTGTTGACATTCTCTGGGTAGCTCCCAATATAGAGACATTTATTACAGCAGTGGTCCTATCGTGTTTTGAAATCTTCGGATTGCATGGACTACTTGCTACTGATGGTAGTAGGAGTAGTGCCTTCGGTTTCGTTCAGTCCCAGAACGAACTTGCATGACTAATGTCTGGCAGTGCATTTATAATCATATTAATTGATATCTATCAACGTATTATCTGCTTGGTGGCAGAGAAGGCAACTTCCTTTGCTTAACACCCTTTCTTTAGACGTACAAGCCCAGAAGTTATATGTTGGTAGAAATCAGTTATGTGATTAAGGAAAGGCAATGTAGCGTTCTAAATGGAATGTGCTTTATGGAAGAATAAAGAGAGCTTTGTGAATAGCAAAGCATGGCTTTTTTAAACTTGAGCATAGCCTCACGAGCCTCACATCCCGGAGATGGTATGGGTAATTATGTGGTCTGCTGGACATATATTTCAGGCTATCAGTTGTATTTATGGAGAAGTCCAGTGGAATATGGATCCTCAAGGCATTTATTGCTCCATTTATTTGAATATAATAGCTAGCTTGCGAAAAGCAATAAGGTTACCGTATATTGATAGTGTAGCAAGTGCGGTTCCTAGTGACTTGCTTGAGAAAAGCAATTAAGGCACTGTAGGAACTATGTTGCTATACGTGGATGTAACATTCCTGATTTTTAGCTAGATTTAATTTGATTATTAATTTAATTTTTGAGCTTAAATTGTTAATTTAATTATGAATTAATCTGAAAAATTTACAAAATGAATAAAGATATGTATTTTTATTAGAATATTGATGTGGGAATAATATATATATATATATATATATATATAAGTTTTTAAATAAAGAATTTGATTTGGAAATCTAAACATTTTATAGATTATAATTTGGAATTTGAATTTGAGATTCAAATACATATATGTTGAAATAAATATTTGAAAGATATTTATGAATGAATAAAATATATATTTACAAAAATATTGCTTGTTTATTCATTTATAAATACAATTTGATTGTATATTTATTTTTGAATTTGAAATTTAAAAGTAAATTTTTTAAAAATAAATTGGATTTAAAAACTATATAATTTTATAGAAATTTGTTTTCTAATTTTAAGAGACATATTTAGTTTAAAAATTGTGTTTTGAATTTAATATATAAATTTTCAAAAGCTATTTTAAAAGTTGAAATCTATATTTTAAGAAACTTATATATATGTGATATATGTGTTTATTTATTTAGTAAAGTATAAGTAGATTTTAAATTAATTTCTTTAAAGTCATAAATATTTATAACTAGAAATGCAATAATATTAGATAATAGGAAATATATATATATAAAACTAAATCTATAAATTAAATGAAGTTAAGGACTTACACACAATTTGAATAACAATAGACATTTGTAAAATGGTTATGCAAGCTAATGAACAAGTGTAAAAATTTATGAACAAGTGGCAAGCAAGTGTTTTTTTTCTTTTAATTGGAATTCTATAAAAATATATTTGAGAAAGTGAAACCAGGTTTCTCAATGTTCATTTCAGTTTGAACATCTCAAATCTGAAAATTTAAAACAAGTATAATAAGATCAAAGCAAAAAGAAAAAAATTCAAAACAGAAAAGGAAGCTAGATCAATTCTGGAAACCTGAAGCAAGCATACTCAAAAGCAAAACCAGAAATGGAAATCTGGAAGCAAACAAATAACTAAATCAAAGATCGCAAAGAAAATTCAACTACTTCAATTTAAGTGAATCCAGAAATCAACATTAAAAGCTCCAGATCAAAGTTTTCAAACGATCAAAACCAAGGTAAATGTTTATAATCTGAAAATCAAAGTCTTTAACCTGGGAAATGCAATGCAAGTTCTTAAACCTGGAAATCAAACTACTATCAAACCTGGAAGTTACAAACTTGAAGCAATGTAAAGAAGGTCAAGCAAACAACCTCAACAAAATCAAGTTCAGGCTAAATCAAATTTCAGACAAAAACTTTTTGCTTTTCAAATTCCAATCCTCTGATATGCAACTCCAGGTGAGCATATTGACCTGTTTTAAGATAAATCTGTTTATATATTGGATGTGGTGATGAATACTACAAGTTGTTATAATGTTATGTGTGCATGCATGTCCGCGTGTATGTATATATATGCATAGGTTATTGCTCTGTTAAATTTCAGGCTCAAAGCCATTTAAAAAAATACATTTTCTCTTTCCATAATTAATTATAGACTCTAACTTTTGTAAAGAAGATACTTGAAATAATGTAAATTTGTATATAAAAATATTTTCAGATAAATACAGTTAGTAAATATTGTTAACAATTAAATTTACAGCAAAAACTTTTGAATCAAGGAAATCAATGATTTTAATTTAATAACTTGACTTTATAATCTGATTCAATATTGTAAATGATGAATTTTAACAATAAAATCATGATTTTTAGTTTCGATCTAAGGTTGAATTTTGGGTTTGAACGGAGAACTCATTTTCATCAATTCTCGTCGACCCACGATGATTCAAAGGTTGTGATTCTGGGTGAAGATAGCTCGAGCATCGGTGATCATCAGAAAAATGATCAGAAAAATTCTAAATCGCTGTGGTGGCCATGCGAAGTCAATGTATGGTTTAAGGCCAGGTTTGTAATGGCTGGGTTCTCGTGGTTACTACGTCGTCGTCAAGGCTTTTGGGTCGATTGCACGTGGGGAGGCAAGAGCAGGGGACTCAGGTGGATGCTCAGGTGCAGTGGCGTGATCTCAGATGATTAGGAATGGTCGGTCGAAGCGTTTTAGTCGATCAGGTTTAGTTTTAGAAAGTCGTTGACTTGCTCAATTTTGGTTTCAGACGAAATCAACGCTGTTGAGTGGTCATGTGGATTAGGGAGGTTGTCGATGACTTCCTAGAGGCGGCGTAGTTGGTCGGAGATGGACGGTTCATTGGTGCATGTGCACAGCTATTCTGGAGTCAGTGTTTTGGGATGAGAGGTTAGATCTCAGGGAGGAATTCGAGCATTTGGGTTGGTAGCTCGAGTACACTCTCGGGTTGTTCGCATGGGTATATGTAGTTTATCAGTTTAACATAAGAAAAAAAAGGTGAGCCGAAGCTTTGCTCGAGAAAAATTACTTTGGGCTTGGGTTGATACCCGAAGCAAATTGAAAGTCAAATAGTTTTAAGTTTAAAAGTAAAGCATGTTTAAATTTAGAATAAATCTAGTTTAAATTATTTTATGATGATGTTTTCAATTATTTGATTAAAAGAAGTTATAACTTGCTTAACCTAATTTTGTTAAGTTAAATGTTTATTTTATTACTTGATTTAATTAATAAAAGGTTATTAAAGATAATTAACTTATGTAATTACATTAATAAATGATTAAGTAACGTTCAATTAATGACAAGTAATAAAAGTTAATTAATTACTTAACGCTATTTACTTAATTAAAAGTAATTAATGGTCAAAGTTGATTAATTAAGTGTTTAAAACTAATTTGTGATTATTAATATAAGTGATTAGGATAATCACTTATTGTAATTAATTAAGGATAATTAATTAAATGGTAATTGATTATGGATTATTAATTAATGTAATTAATTAAGGTTAATTCATTAAAAATAAAATTAAATAATTAGAGGGTAATCATTTAATGATTAAGGGTTAATGGATTTATCTATTAAGGTTAATTAATTTATAATTAAAGGTTAATTGGTAAATGATTAAAGGTTAATTAATGATGAAGGTTCGTAATTAATTAATATTTATTAACCATGATTAGTGTTTATTTATAAGTAATTTATCTGGTTTAAATTAATCAGATAATTAATCGAGCTTACTTATGGATGTTTGGATTCTATTGAATGATTGAATTGCTTGATATCCCTGATATGTTATGCTTTGTGCTATGAATTTTTTTGTGTGATCTGTGATGAATGTAATTTATTTATCTGTGATAAATATATATTATTTATCTACGAATCTGTGAATGGAGATAAGCGTTATTTGATTATACCGCTTGTCGATATTGATGTGTCTGAATCTGTGATGATTGATGTTGTTGCACTATTGGGTAAAACCCCTGGACTACACCATACACACACAAATATGGATTGCATGAGGAACTTGGTTAAGTCACATATTTTTGAAATGGTTATAAAGTTGAATTTTGAATTCAAATGGTTTTGGAAATAAAATTGGGTTAAATACGAAAAGTTTTGAAAAAGAGTTTTAAAAGTTATTTTGAATAACTTGATTAAATTTTGAAACTTAAATAATTTGATTTGAATTTCAAGATTTGAAATTGAATTCCATGTTTGGAAATTATGGTTTAAAAAGGGTATACAAGTTATAAATGTATTTATATGGGTTTTAAACCACTTTAAAAGGATTTTTTGAGAATTTGAATTTAACCTAAGTTTGAAAGGCTTTAACTTGTGCAAATGTAATCGGATTTTTTCGAAACGAAAACTACTTGTGTTCAAATAATAATAGCTTTCACATAACGAAAGAACTTCTAGTTTGTGTTAAAAATATTTTAAGATTTGAAATGGGAATTTTTTTGAAAGCTACGAATGAATCTTTGTGAAAGATGGTTAAACCTTGTTTTGAAATTGAAGAGGATTTTAAATGGTGTATCTTTATATATAAAAGTTTTGAAATGGGAATTTTTTTGAAAGCTATGAATGAATCTTTGTGAAAGATGGTTAAACCTTGTTTTGAAATTGAAAAGGATTTTAAATGATGTATATTTTATTTATAAAAGATTTGAAATGGGATTTTTTTTGAAAGTTATGAATGATTCTTTGGAAATGGTTTTGGAAAGCCGTGAATGAATCTTTGTGGAAGATTGGTGAGCATTGTGAAGTGAATATTTTTGTTTAAAAAGATTTAAATGGTAATTTGTTTAAACCATTTGTTTTGGGTTAAAGTTGTGACTTAACTGAGATCCCAATATCCATATGTTTTTAAATATTGCGCTCATTATTCGATTTTGCTGGGAGAGGACTTTGTGTCATATAAGCCATTCAGAATAATGACACGACATTATGGATAGCATTTGAAGACCAGTGGTGAAGACTTGATATTTTCGAAAGCGAAAGGATAACTCATCGAATGTCTCTGCACCGGCTGATCCTCGGTATAGAGATTTGATCACCCTTTGTGATGGGGAGTCCGGACGTGATTAGGGATTATCCGGATTTGCGAGGACTTCTTTGTGTAGTGCCTTCGGTTCTGTTCGTACTCGGAACAGACTTGTATGGATGTATATCTGACATTACACTTTGAGATGTAAAGCTGGTTTCTATCAAATACATTTCTGTTTGGTGGCGGAGATTTATTCTCTTAGCTTAACACCCTTCTCTGAGACGTACGAGCTCAGAGGTTATGTAGTTGATGGTTACTAGTGATACATTCCCAATTTGGTAGTGTGGCATGCTGAGTGCTGCTGGGTATTGCTGATCATTTGTTGATCGAAGCATGACTTTTGTGAAAAGCGTAGCTTTGTGGACGAGACCTCGTCGGACCTAACCGGAAATGTTCAAAACAGGAAAGATGCGGCAAGGTTATCAAGGGTCGTCCCCTAGAGTATGTCCATTTCTTCTGGAAAAGGGTGGTATCATGGTATGGAGCCCAGATACTTAACTCATGTGGTCACTACAAATACATTACTTTGTGGTTGTTGGTGTTGAGAGCTCTTGGATAAAGGTCGCAAACGACTGGGGATGGCATATTTGTAGGTGTTACTTTCGGGCAGGGGTAACCCGACCTTGTGCTGGCAGAGATCTGGGTAGGTTCTCGGGGCGTCCATTCAGAGGCGTACCCATATGGCAATAGGAAGTTCCTTAGCCTGACCATTTGTTGGAAATCCAAACAAATAATACGCACCCTGTACGATTTTAGTTGTATAACCTGCCATGGAATGTGGCGGTAATCTGCTATTGAACATGGTAGCTATAGTAGGCATACAATAATGGTTGTATGCTGGCTAAGATTAATATTATACTTTTGAAAGTTTTTCTGCACTATGCACTAATAATAATATCAAATGGTTTTCGCATATCAAGCATTTTTGACTATCATAAGGAGAAATCTCCCCCAATTCTGCGTCTGCATGGTATGTATGGCGGGAGGCCTTATGGTAGTTTCATTTTCCAAAAAGCATTGCAGATTTTTTTTAAATTCTTTTGTTTGATTTGTTTAAAGAAAAAATGTTTTTGTTTGCTCATACCAGTCCCGTGACTGACCTGGAGTTTATTGTTCCCTTCCAAAACTCTGGGTGCCCACAATTTTCCACACGTGCAGTCTAGAGTTAGATTTTTCAAATAGACAGATATTAGGTGTATATTCGGTAGCCTTTAGTCTTTGGAAATCTTCTTTAGTTTTCGAAAGACTGACCTCGCTTAAGTCCAACTTGATGATGGTTCGAGCTTTTAGTTCAAGCTATCTTTGGTTTGGATATTTGGAGATGTAGTTGCAGGATGGTGTTGTATTCTTTTGGAGATTCTACTGGAGTTATCTTTCCGCTATCAATGGTTGCAAAGTCTAGACCATCCAGCTGTGCTATTCTTTCCGCTGTATCTTATATCTTTGATAATATCGATAAGTTCTTATTGTATCATTGTTGTAATCAACTGTTGTATATCAATGATATTATTCATTTTCTTCCGCTGTTTTGTTGTACTTAATGTGTTATAAGCCATGGCACAAGTCGGATTTCAACAGTTGAATCTGCGACATTCGAGTACAAGTGAATTACGGGTGTCGATTTTTGAACGTTGAAATTTGGGTCGTGACAAATTGGTATCAGAGCTAAAGGTTGAACTTTAGCCTGGGAGTACAATACATTAGGTAACTCATTAGAGATTGGGTTATAAATGCCCTAGAATGAGTATTCCTTAAGATATCCGTTCGTATGCCTCAGTAAATTCTCTTACTATCCACTGATAGTGAGTATGAGTGCAAGGAGAGGACGAAATAGGGGACAGGAGAGTACCACTACAAATGGTCAATACCCTGCAACAACAAGGAAGCAATTTTTTCTCTATTAATCTCCTTTGATCCTGTTTTAATTCTTTGATTGCTTCATGGCGGCTATAAGGAGAAGCTTTGGTGCGATGGCGGCACTGTGAATCATGTAAATAAGTTCATATCTCGTATTCTTGTTATCAGTTTTTTGTTTTAACTTTAACAAATTTGAAATTTTATTTAAAATAAATCGATGAATAAAATATGAAGATTTGTATCGATAAAACAATTTCGATCGAAACTAAATTTGAAATTCTATGGTAATTTCTTGTGTGGATCCAAGTCCAAAGAGGGACAAGCTGGTGTAAACTTTGGGGTATTCCGACCTGAGTTTGAAATCCATACCTAGTATTTGAAAATTGTGGAAGATTGAATCTATTTTTCTGTTCTTTGGGGTCCAGATATATTCTACGAACGGTTAGTTACCCTTCAAACTAACCAGTGCCCTGCATATTTCGTAGATCCAGGTGAGTCGAGTGTATTGTAAAATATTGTATGAATTCGTTCTCATAATTATTGAAGATATTCTGATTTGAAAAGCCAAACGCAAAATAGATATTCAGTTTGATCTGGTAAATCAATTCTCTATCTCAGATGTGTTCATTCATTCTTTGTTGTCTCCCTAGAAAATTTCAAGGACGAAATTTTCTTAAGGGAGAATCTGTACCATTCCCGACTTTTAGCTAGATTTAATTTGATGGTTAATTTAATTTTTGAGATTAAATTGTGAATTTAATTATGAATTAATATGAAAAATTTACAGAATGAATAAAATATATATTTGTAAAAAATATTGCTTGTTTATTCATTTATAAATACAAATTGATTGTATATTTATTTTTGAATTTGAAATTTAAAAGTAAATATTTTAAAAATAAATTGGATTTAAAAACTATATAATTTTATAGAATTTTTTTTCTAATTTAAGAGACAATGTAGTTTAAAAATTGTGTTTTAAATTTAATATATAAATTTTCAAAAGCTATTTTAAAAGTTGAAATCTATATTTTAAGAAACTTATATATATGTGATATATGTGTTTATTTATTTAGTAAAGTATAAGTAGATTTTAAATTAATTTCTTTAAAGTTATAAATATTTATAACTAGAAATGCAATAATATTAGATAATAAGAAATATATACATATATACATATATAACTAAAGCTATAATTTAAGTAAAGTTAAGGACTTAAACACAATTTGAATAACAATAGACATTTGTAAAATGGTTATGCAAGCCAATGAACAAGTGTAAAAATTTATGAACAACTGGAAAGCAAGTGTTTTTTTTCTTTTAGTTGGAATTCTATAAAAATATATTTGAGAAAGTGAAACCAGGTTTCTCAATGCTCATTTTTAGTTTGAACATCTCAAATCTGAAAACTTAAAACAATTATAATAAAGATCAAAGAAAAAAGAAAAAAAATTCAAAACTGAAAAGGAAGCTAGATTAATTCTGCAAACCCGTAGCAAGCAAACTCAAAAGCAAAACCAGAAATGGAAATCTGGAAGCAAACAAATAACTGAATCAAAGATCGCAAAGAATATTCAACTACTTCAATTTAAGTGAATCCAGAAATCAACATTAAAAGCTCCAGATCAAAGTTTTCAAAAGATCAAAACCAAGGTAAAAATTTATAATCTGGAAATCAATGTCTTTAACCTGGGAAATGCAATGCAAGTACTTAAACCTGGAAATCAGACTACTATCAAACCTGGAAGTTACAAACTTGAAGCAATGTAAAGAAGATCAAGCAAACAACTTCAACAAAATCAAGTTCAGGCTAAATCAAATTTCAGACAAAACCTTTTTGCTTTTCAGATTCCAATCCTCTGATATGCAACTCCATGTGAGCATATTGACCTGTTTTAAGATAAATCTGTTTATATATTGGATGTGGCGATGAATACTTCAAGTTGTTATAATGTTCTGTGTGCATGCATGTCTGTGTGTATGTATATCTATGCATAGGTTATTGCTCTGTTAAATTTCAGGCTCAAAGCCATTAAACAAAATACATTTTCTCTTCCTATAATTAATTATAGACTCTAACTTTTGAAAAGAAGATACTTGAAATAATGTAATTTTGTTTATAAAAATAGTTTCAGATAAATACAGTTAGTAAATATTGTCAAAAAATGAAATTTACAGCAAAAACTTTTAAATCAAAGAAATTCAATGATTTTAATTTAATGACTTGACTTTATAACCTGATTCAATATTGTAAATGATGAATTTAACAATAAAATCATGAATTTTAGTTTCGATCTGAGGTTGAATTTTGGGTTTGAATGGAGAACTTATTTTCATCAATTCGTGTTAATCCACGATGATTCGAAGGTCATGATTCTGGCTGAAGATAGCTCGAGCATCGGTGATCATCAGAAAAATGATCAGAAAAATTCTAACTTGCTGTGGTGGCCATGCGAAGCCAATGTAGGGTTTAAGGACTAGTTTGTAATGGCTGGGTTCTCATGGTTACTACGTCGTCGTTAAGGCTTTCAGGTCGATCGCACGTGGGGGAGCAGGAACTGGAGACTCAGGCGGATGTTTTGGTGTAGTGGCGTGATCTCAGATGATCAGGATCGGTCGGTCGAAGCGGTTTAATCGATCAGGTTTAGTTTCAGAAAGTCGTTGACATGCTCGATTTTGGTTTTAGACGAAATCAATGTTGTTGGGTGGTCATGTGGATTGGGGAGGTTGTCGATGACTTCCTGGAGGTGGCATAGTTGGTCAAAGATGGACGGTTCGTTGGTGCATGTGCACAGCTAGTCAGGAGTCAGTGTTTTGGGATGAGAGGTTTGATCTCGGGGAGGAATTCGAGCATTTGGGTTGGTAGCTCGGGTATACTCTCGGGTTGTTCGCATGGGTATATGTGGTGTATTAGTTTAAAAGATTTAAACAAAATAAAAAAATGGTGACTTGAAGCTTTGCTTGAGAAAATTACTTTGGGCTTGGGTAGATACCCGAAGCAAATTGAAAGTTAAACAGTTTTAAGTTTAAAAGTAAAGCATGTTTAAATTTAGATTAAATCTAGTTCAAATTATTTTATGATGATGTTTTCAATTATTTGATTAAAAGAAGTTATAACTTGCTTAACCTAATTTTGTTAAGTTAAATGTTTATTTTATAACTTGATTTAATTAATAAAAGGTTATTAAAGATAATTACTTTATGTAACTACATTAACAATTGATTAAATAAAGTTTAATTAATGCCAAGTAATTAAAGGCACTTAATTACTTAAAGATATTTACTTAATTAAAAGTAATTAATGATCAAAGTTGATTAATTAAGTGATTAAAAATAATTTGTGATTATTAATATAAGTGATTAGGATAACCACTTTTTGTAATTAATTAAGGATAATTAATTAAATTAAGGATTAATTAATTAATGTAATTAATAAAGGATTAATTAATTAATGTAATTAATTAAGGTTAATTCATTAAAAATATAATTAAATAATTAAAGGATAATTATTTAATGATTAAGGGTTAATGAATTTATCAATTAAGGTTGATTAATTTATAATTAAAGGTTAATTAGTAAATGATTAAAGGTTAATTAATGATGAAGGTTCATAATTAATTAATATTTATTAACCAGGATTAGTGTTTATTCATAAGTAATTTATCTGGTTAAAATTAATCAGATAATTAATTGAGCTTACTTATGGATGTTTGTATTCTATTTAATGATTGAATTGCTTGATATCCCTGATATGTTTTGCTTTGTGCTATGAATTGTTTTGTTTGATCTGCGATGAATGTAATTTATTTAACTGTGATAAATCTATATTATTTATCCATGAATCGGTGAATGGAGATAAGCGTTATTGGATTATACCGCTTATCGATATTGATGTGTTTGAATCTGTGATGATTGATGTTGTTGCACTATTGGGTAAAACCCTTGGACTACACCATACGCACACAAATATGGATTGCACGAGGAAGTTGGTTAAGTCATAGACTTTTGTATTGGTTTTAAAGTTGAATTTTGAATCCAAATGGTTTTGGAAATAGAATTGGGCTAAATATGAAAAGTTTTGAAAAGGAATTTTAAAAGTTATTTTAAATAACTTGATTAAGTTTTGAAATTTAAATAATTTGATTTGAATTTAAATTCAAGATTTGAAATTGAATTCTGTGTTTGGAAATTATGGTTTAAAAAGGGTATACAAGTTATAAATGTATTTATATGGGTTTTAAACCACTTTAAAAGGATTATTTTGAGAATTTGAATTTAATCTAAGTTTGAAAGGCTTTAACTTGTGCAAATGTAATTGGATTTTTCCGAAACAAAAACTATTTGTTTTCAAATAATAATAGCTTTCACATAATGAAAGAACTTCCATTTTGTGTTAGAAAGATTTCAAAATTTGAAATGGGAATTGTTTTGAAATCTATGAATGAATCTTCGTGAAAGATGGTTAAACCTTGTTTTGAAATTGAAAAGGATTTTAAATGGTGTATCTTTTATATATAAAAGATTTGAAATGGGAATTGTTTTGAAAGCTATGAATGAATCTTTGTGAAAGATGGTTAAATCTTGTTTTGAAATTGAAGAGGATTTTAAATGGTGCATCTTTTATTTATAAAAATTTGAAATGGGAATTGTTTTGAAAGTTATGAATGAATCTTTGGAAATGGTTTTGAAAAGCAGTGAATGAATCTTTGTGGAAGATTGGTGAACTTTGTGAAGTGAATCTTTTTGTTTAAAAAGATTTAAAATGGTAATTTTTTTAAACCATTTGTTTTGGATTAAAGTTGCGACTTAACTGAGATCCCAATATCCATATGTTTTTAAATATTGCGCTCATTATTCGGTTTAGCCGGGAGAGGACTTTGTGTCATATAACCCATTACGAATAATGATACGATGTTATGGATAGCATTTGAAGTGAAGACCGCATATTTTCGAAAGCGAAAGGATAACTCGTCGAATGTCTCTGCACCGAATGATCCCCGGTATAGAGATTTGATCACCCTTTGTGATGGGGAGTCCGGACGTGAATAGGGATTATCCAGATTTGCAAGGGATTCTTTGTGAAGTGCCTTCGGTTCTGTTCGAACCCGAAACAGACTTGTATGGATGTATGTCTGACATTATACTTTGAGATGTAATGGTGGTTTCTATCAAATACATTTCTATTTGGTGGCGGAGATATATTCTCTTAGCTTAACACCCTTCTCTGAGATGTACGAGCTCAGAGGTTATGTAGTTGATGGTTACTAGTGATACATTTCCAGTTTGGTAGTATGGCATGCTGAGTGCTGCTGAGTGCTGCTGATCATTTGTTGATCGAAGCATGACTTTTTTTGAAAAGCGTAGCTTTGTGGACGAGACCTCGTCGGACCTCACAAACCGAAAATGGTCAAAACAGGAAAGATGCGGCAAGGTTATCAGGGGTCGCGCCCCGAGAGTATGTCCATTTCTTTTGGAAAATGGTGGTATCATGGTATGGAACCTAGATACTTAACTCATGTGGTCACTGCAAATACATTGCTTTGTGGTTGTTGGTGATGAGATCTCTCGGATAAATGTCACAAATGACCGGGGATGGCATACTTGTAGGTGTTACTTCCGGGCAGGGGTAACCCGGCCTTGTGTTGGTAGAGATCCAGGAAGGTTCTCAGGGCGTCTCTCTAGAGGCGTACCCATGTGACAATTGGAAGTTCCTTAGCCTGACCATTTGTTGGAAATCCAAAGAAATAATACACGCCTTGTACGGTTTTAGTTGTATAACCTGCCATGGAATATTGCGGTAACCTGCTATTGAACATGGTAGCTATAGTAGGCATACAATAATGGTTGTATGCTGGCTAAGCTTAATATTATACTTTCGAAAGCTTTCTGCACTATGCACTAATAATAATGTCAAATGGTTTTCGCGTACCATATCATAAGGAGAAATCTCCTCTAATTCTTCATTTGCATGGTGTGCGTGGCGAGAGGCCTTATGGTAGTTTCATTTACCAAAAAGCATTGCAGATTTCTTTTTAAATTCTTTTGTTTGATTTGTTTAAAGAAAAAATGTTTTTGTTTCCTCATTCCAGTCCCATGACTGACCTAAAGTTTATTATTCCCTTCCTAAACTCTGGGTGTCCACAATTTTCGACACAGGCAGTCTGGAGTTAGATTTTTCAGATAGCCAGATAGTAAGTGCAGATTCGATAGCCTTCAGTCTCTGGAAATCTTCTTCATTTTTTGGATGACTGACCTTGCTTAAGTCCAACTTGATGATAGTTCGAGCTTTTAGTTCAAGCTATCTTTGGTTTGAAGATTTGGAGATGGAGTTGCAGGATGATGTTGGATTCTTTTGGAGATTCTATTGGAGTTATCTTTCCACTGTCAACGGTTGCAAAGTCTAGACCATCCAATTGTGCTATTCTTTCCGCTGTATCTTGTATCTCTGGTAATAGCGATAAGTTCTTGTTGTATCATTGTTGCAATCAACTGTTGTATATCAATGATATAATTCATTTTATTCCACTATTTTGTTGTACTTAGTGTGTTATAAGCTCTGGCATGAGTCGGATTTCAACAGTTGAATCTGCGGCATGCGAGTACAAGTGAAGTACGGCCGTCGATTTTCGAACGTTGAAATTTGGGTTGTGACAGTGGATCGAAGGAAATGGCCACTAGTTCCTTACCAAGTTGGAAATCCAATTCCAATACGAGCTTTACGGTTTTGATTGTATTCCCAAAATAGCTATAATGCTTTGTAGCATTTCAGCTACCCCTTTTGGTGTCATATATTCCGTCCAATGTACTCTGTTGATCTAGTCCGGATATATTACCATAACTTAGTCTGGATATTGATAGTTTATTTTGATATATATTACTTGAAAAGTGTTTTCAAACCAATGTCATTAAGAATAATACCAAATGTTTTGATACAAAGTATTTTGGTTATCATAATATAAAAACCCATCTGTATTTATGTGTAGGCGTGGTCTTATGAGATACCCTTCTTTTCGAAGGATTTGACTTACATCAGCATTTAAAATTTCAAGTATCTCACGTTGGTTCATCAAGCCTGATCTGGGTATTTTTAATACTCGGGTCAGATCCGAGTAGTTTCAGGTTCAGTTGAAGATGCTTGGAGTTTCCAAAGGAGAGCTGGAGATCTTCATCTACGTATGGACGTATTCTATTATCAGTTGCATACTGCATTTGTTTTGTTTGGTTGTCGACATTTGTAAGGATAGATTATGTAACGACCCAGAATTTTTAATAATTTAAATTTGAATATTTAATTAATTTTAAATATTTATAAGTGAGTTTATAAGTCAAATAAATTTTTATTTGAATTTTTAGATTTAATTGGATAATTAAATCGATAATTTAATATGTTAAATTATGGAAATAATTAAAAATTAAGTTAAAAATGATTGAAAATAATTTGGAAAATTTTATTTAATCATACTGGAGTTATAGAAATATTTTAGAACTTTTAAAATCGAATTAGAAGTTAATTTGTGAAAATTGAATATTTTAATATTTAATAATCGACTGTAAAATAGTCAATTTTTGAACAGTCTCAGAATTGAACGAAACCAGTTTCATTGGATCCGTAATAGTTAGTTATTACCGGATTTCAATTATCGTGTCAATCGGAGTTATCGTTTGATCGTGGCAGCTCGAAACGCATCGAATTATTTTTAATTTAAATTTGGCGAGTCAAAATAGCCATTTTTCAAAAAGTCTCGGATTTCGACGAAACCAGTTTCATCGGATCCGTAATGTGATATTATTGTAAGTTTTCAAATTTCAAGTCAATTGGATTTACGGTTTGTCCGGTACAAATTAAAACGCCTAGAAATCGATTTAAATCGGTTTAATTCAAATTGAGCGTTTATAGCCATAACTCGCACATACTTCCGAATTAGCTTCCGAAACCTGTTCCATTGTGTCCGGAACGCGGGATAAACCCTAGGTACGCTGGTTACGGCGCCTAAATCGGAGTTCGGAATTCCCGGGATGAATAGTGTTTACGCTTGCTTTTCTTATAAATAGCACCATTCACAAATAAAAAAAAATAACAACTAAAACCCTAATCTTATTTGCCTAGCCGCCAGTAACATTATGAATGGCCAGAAATCCATCTCCTTCATCTCTCAATCTCTCCCAATCTACAAGGAATTAGAAGAAGTGTCCAACACGAAAAAGGTAGAGCATGAAGAGAGCTTGAAATCCATACGGATATGATCGAGTTTGGAGTTGCGTAGAGGGAGCAAGGATGGGCCGTTCCCATCAGTTTTCGCACGCCTTTCTAGGCGTTTTGTGCAGCCGAGCTTGCTAGGGATGGGGCCAGAGGTAGAGGTGGTCGTGCTCTTCGTCGTGGCGTTGGTATGATGAAGTATCGTCGTGTGAATGGAGTGTAATTTGAAACCCTAGGAATCATGATGGGTTCGGCCTCTATCCTGTAGATGATACGTGAAGAAGATGAAAGGGGGAACGGCTATGATGAGCTGTTGCAAGATCTTGTGGTCCAGATGAGCGGTAGGTTTAAATATAAAAAGATTATGTTGAAATTAGTTATTAAAATCGTGTGCAAACTTGTAAAATTCATAACTTTTTCATACGAGGTCGAAAAAATGCAAACCCAGTTGCGATGGAATCGTATGGACGAGCACTACGCGATGGAGTTGGTTTGGAGTCGTTTGGAGTTAGTGAGAATTTCGGGTAAAATTAAACGCGCGTTTAATTTTATTCGAAATAAAAGCTTAAAACGGAATTTAAAACCAAGGTGAGAATTTCTCACTCAATCGAATAGATTTCGATTTTATTTTAAATAGTTAGATTTAAAATATTTGAATGCATGTTTGAATGATGACTGTAAATTATTGATTGTTAAAATAGACATTATGCGCCGTTAGTAAACGGATGTTATTTATAAAAACATATACCGCGAATATTTCATAAACAGTGAAATTGGTATTATATATAATATCAATATATATATATTGGCATATGTATATATTGCAGTTGATTGATTTCCCGCATTTTTTGTTTAGCGGATGAGACCCTATTACGCCGTTATTAAGCGGATAATATTTATTAAGAACATATACCGCGATAATTTCGTACTGGAGCGAAATTGGTATTGTGCTAATGTTTTTGGATGCAGGAAACAGGTTGGAGGGATCCAACTGGATTCCTCAACAGTATTTATTTAATTTCAGATATTTTGATATTTGATGGATTATCATATCGATATATGATATCGTTGTTGTCGTGATTGACTATTTGGTGTGTAGCATCATTGGACCCAGATTTTGGGATTTTAAAATGTTTTTAAAGTGATTTTTGAAAAGATAAAATATCTTTGGAATTGATCCATTTCAAATAAATAAACATTATAATTTTTAATGTTATAAAATTTTTGATTTTTAAGAAATATAGTTAAAAGCTGATTTTTGAAAATAAGGAATTAATGACTTTATAAAAGAGTTTAAATTGGGATTCTGAACTTGTTATAAAAAGTTAAATATAGGATTTATAAAATTTAATTATTTTATAAATCAGAATGGTGAAGTTTTTTTAAGGAAATTAAAGACGTTTTAAAGAATAATATAGATTGATTTATATTAAAGGATTTACAAATGAATATTTGTAAATTAAAACGTTGGGATTATAAAATGAGATTTTATAAGTGTTTGAATGAATTGAAAATGAGTTTCATTAAAGAATGAAATCAATAGAATTATAAATGGTGAAGTTGTAAACGAAATTTATAAACAGTAGATTTATAAATTTTATGAAGTTATTTGAAGAATAGATTGGGTTAAATAAATGAATCTTATAAGTTATAAGATTTATAATTATGAAACTCTAAGGAATGATTTTGTGAAATAATCGTTTATAAGTAGTTAACTTATAATATGAACTTTTAATCTAAAATTGAGTTATAAACTGGAATAGGTTAATAAAGGAATTTGTAAAAGGAAGTTTTTATATATAAATAGAAATAGAATTTATAAACGTTGTTTTATAAATCCGCAAACGACTTATTTTGATAAGTTAATTGTTATAACCTATTAATGGAGTTATATTCACGTTGTAAACAGTGAATAATACTTTAAGTTAAAAAGAATAGAAATAATGGAATTTGTGAACATAGTATATTCACGTCTTTGAATAGTGAATAAGACGTTAAAGAAATGTTTTGAATGTGATATTTTAAATAGAATTAAAACGATCTAACGATGTTTTAAAAGGTGTTGAGATTCGAAACCATAGATTTCAACATTCATTGTTGAAATAGATGTTTCGTGAAATAAAAGGAAATGGTGGACTATAACACTGTTGTTATAGTAAATGATTTCCGAAGGGAAATGTTTAGAATAATATTGGGATTTATATATCTATTTTAATTTCGAATCCATATACTAGTGATTTTGGGTTGTCGTAACGATGTTTTACGCAACATTCGTTTTGGCCCAAGTAAATATGTTTAAGAGAATGATTTTCTTAAAGAATGAATTATATACTTAATTCGCTTTAAGTATATTGAATATTTTCTAAGTGTTGAAAATAAAAGGAATTTGTGAATTACTTATGAATAAATAAGTATGGAAATGTTTTCCAATATGAAGTGAATAATT
This sequence comes from Allium cepa, assembly GCA_030765085.1. NCBI lineage: Eukaryota > Viridiplantae > Streptophyta > Magnoliopsida > Asparagales > Amaryllidaceae > Allium > Allium cepa. The sequence continues at coordinate 861,615,128 of CM060943.1, read as the reverse complement.
AGAATTTATCTTTTTGGAGGATAAATGGAAATGAATTATTGAAATCGTATATGCACGAATATTTTGAAATATAAATTCATTATGGAATTTATAAGTGAAAAGGGAATTTGTTTGAAAATAAATGTTGATTTATTTTTGAAGTGTTGAAATTTTATATCTTGTAAAGATATTTTGGAAAATAATAATTTGGAAAATTATTTGGAATCTGGTGATGTGTGCATATCCAGTGATAGTTCAATAACTGACTATCAGTATTTCCCTTTGAATGGGTATTTGATGTGAATTGATTGAATTTGAATGCACACTTATTTTTGAATAAGCGCTCACTATTCGGGTTAACCGGGAAAGGACCATGGGGTCGTATAACCCATTCCGAATATGTGATACGTCGTTGTGAATTGCATTGAAGATCGGTGTTGAAGACCCGGTATTTGCGAAAGCGATAGGATGACCTATCGATTGTCTCTGCACTGAGTTGCAACGGTATAGAGACTCCCTAAGTGATGGGAAATCCGATCAGGATTGTGAATATCCGGATTTGCAAGGACTTCTTTGTAAGTGCCTTCGGTTCTGTTCGAGCCCGGAACAGACTTGTATGGATTGTATGTCTGACATTACAATTTGAGATATAAAGCCGATTTCTTTCAAATATATTTCTGTTGGTGGCGGAGAATTTATTCTTTGCTTAACACCCTTCTTTGAGACGTACGAGCTCAAAGGTTATATAGTTGAAGTTATCAGCGATATATTCCCAATTTGGTAATGTGACATGCTGAGTGATGCTGAAATGATCATTGTGTTGATTATTGTGATAGGATCATTTATTTGATCGTCTATCTTGGTGATCATTGTGTTGATCATTTGTTGACCCAAAGCATGGCTTTTGTATAAAGTATGTTTTTGTGGACGTGAATTCGTCGAGCCTCACATCCCGGAAATGGTCAAAACAGGAAAGAAGCAGCAAGGTTATGAGGGGTAGCACCCTTTAGGATGTGTCCATTTCCTTCTGGAAAAGGGTGGTATCATGGTATGGAGCCCAGATACTTACTCATGTTGAAAACACTTTGTTATGATTGTGTGAATTGATTAGAGAGTGCTCTCGGATAAAGGTCCCAAAGGACCGGGGGATGGCATATTCGGTCAGTTGTTATCCAGTTAGGGGTAACCCGGCCTTGTGTTGGTTGAGATCCGGTTTGGTTCTCGGGGATGTCCATCCAGAGGCATTCTCAGTGGCAATGGGAAGTTCCTTGGCCTGACCATTTGTTGGAAATCCAATTCCCAATACGAAACTTGTACGGTATTAGTTGTAGAACCTGCTATTCACTTATGGTGGTCACCACTGTTTGGATAGTAGCTATAGTAGGCATAGTTCGAAATGTCTATGTCGGCTAAGATTTATATCTTTATTTTCGAAATGATTTGTTATACATTATGCACTAATAATAATATCAAATGTTATTTTAAATGCGTATCAAGCATCTTTGGCTATCATAAGGAGAAATCTCCTCCGATTCTGCGTTTGCATGTGTGTGTGTGCGGGAGGCCTTATGGTAGTCTCATTTTTAAAAGCATTGCGAATTGATTAAAAATATTCCTCTATTTTGATTTTAAAGATAAATAAACTGTTTTGAGTTCTCACACCAGTCACATGACTGACTTGGAGTTTATTGTTTTCCTTCCTAAACTCTGGGTGCCCACCAATTTCCACACGGGCAGTTAAGAGTTAGGTTTATCAGGATATTCTGGATATTCTGGAGTTGCTGGAGGCAAACTGGATTGGCATGGCGTATTACTAGTTTATATAGTACTTCTTTTTCCGCTGTTATGTTGTTGCATGTTGTTGTACACTCTGATGATTTGATGTAATGAAATGTGATGTAATGTAATAACTGATATAGTTCTTTGTTTAAAGATTATTCATTTATTATTATATGTTGTTCCGCTGCGAATTGTGAGATTCTGTTGTTGTTCTTGTTGTTCTGTTGTTTCCTTTCTGTCCATTCTATTTTTAAAATTTTCTATCTTCTGTTTTTCTAATTCTCTGTTTTCTAAAAAATTGTCTATCTTCTTTTCCCTCTATTTTTCTTTTTCTTTCTTCTTTTTCTCTCTTCTTTCTTTTCTTTCATTTTAAAACCCATAACATCTCGGTTTTCGGCCTTTGATTTCTCGACAGTCGATAAAGTGAGTGTCGATGTCGAATTTTCGAAAGTCGAAAATTTTCGGGGCGTTACAGATTATAACTATCTAGGCGAATCTAGGTTAGACTCTGATATTGTATTCAGAATTTTCCGCTGTAAAGATTTTATATCGAAATAATATATGTTATTCCATTTGGGTGAGATTCTTTTCTATCTTTATTTTCTTTTTCCCCTAACAATCGGGCATTCCAGCACTTGGATTTGTGGCACATGAATATTAAGGGTGTATTTGTGTCGATATTCGAGGGTCGAAAACCTCGGTTGTTACATTTAATATCAGAGCTTAGGTTGAGCAAACACCTAGGCTTTGGTGGGGGTGAAACTCACTATAGATAGGGTTAGTAATACCACAGAATGAGTGACTCATTAAAGATAGGGTTAGTAACACCCTAAAATGAGTTATGAGAGTATTATATATATGAGCGCGTATTCTTTATTTGATATAAAAATGTTTTGGGTTGATTAATCTGTTGAGTGGTTTATAGATTCTGGTCGATACCCTTGTTCACCGTTATCGATAGAGATTTCTAAACACTTAAAAAGGTAAACCGACACACTGTTTTAAAAGCATTACATTTTAAGTACAATGGAATATCTTTGGAAAGATACAGATATTTATGTGGGTCAGTTTATGGTTAAGGAAATGATATATTTTGTTATTACCATTTGTTGATTGAATAAACATCTTGTGAATTAAGTTTCACGATTTGACTATAAGACGTTTAATAATAATATTGGATAATAAATTAGCATGTAGTATAAAAATTGTATCTTATATAATTATTTTCATAAAAATATGGATTTAAAATATATGTTATATAAATTTTGAGAAACTAAATTTTGGGTATTTTGGAGAAGAATTATAAAAAATTCTAAAAGGAGTAAGTTAATATAAGATTATTTTATGAAAGGGATTTATAAAATGGGTTTTATGAACAAAATAATCTCTAATGGATTTTTGAAAAGAAATTTCAAATAAGAAATTTGGAAAGTAAGAAAGTCTCAAATGATAAATAGTTTGAGTTGCTCGAAAATAACTAAAAATAGGTAAGAGATATGTTCGATTGGTAAACACTTCTCTTAAGTATTACCCTTCTTATTAAAGGGATATAAAATACTATTGGTAGTACCTTGTTCCTTGTATTATTTTGGAGTTACTTAATCTATATAATCTTTCTTAAGTTAAAAGGATAATTTTGGATTATTATTTGATAGGTTAATATAAAGTTTGGTTAAAAAGGAATATATTATAATGAGTGAATTTGATTGTAATTTTGGAAAATAAAAGGTAAATTATCTTTTAAATTGAAACGATTACCTTAGGGTGAAATATTTTCCTTCAAGAAAAATATTTGGAAATAAATATTTAGAGTAATTATATAGATAGAAGCATTATTAAAAGATAATAGTTTTATGGAAAGTTTTCATAAAGATTTTTGAATGAGTACATATGAGGTACGTAGATCATTTCATCACACAATTTTGATCTAAGATTCGAGTGCGGAACATTGAGTTGTTTACACCAGTCCGAAAGAGGATTTATCACTCGATTCTTGATGGTGAACATTGATGAGGGTTTATGATCATGTACTTGAGTTTTCTACCATAGTTGAGGGCTATGTAAGGAAAACAAAGTTTTCTGATCAAGAAGCCTGATCAGAGTTCGCACTAGAGAATCGGGGGATCAATACTAGTTCAGAAGTAATGTTATGGATTCGAATAGTAGATCGAATAAGATATTGCGTATGGATGATCTATATACATCATGAAAATGTAATTTTAAAAATAAATATTATGGGAAAATACCTTTTGGTTTGTTTTGGGTGTAATTTCGAGGACGAAATTCTTTTAAAGAGGGAAGTTTATAACGACCCGCAAATTTATAAATTTGATACATTACTAAATATTCAAATATAATCTTTTAAAAAAATAGATTCTGATGTTTTGAACAATAAAATTAATTTATTCATTTTTGGAAAATAGAAGTATTCATAACATCATTAGTGATGCCCTTGTATTCAATAATTGATTTATTATTTTAAATTGAGATTTAATGGCTTAATAATTATTATAATTATTCAAAATAACTGTTTTTAAATGATAATAATTCATTTTAAATAATTATAAAGTGAAAATAAGTAATTTATAATATTTTTATAAGGATATATAATCGGTTTGAAAGTATAAGGATATTGCTTTATCGATAAAATAGAAATTTTTGTAAACAATTGTTAATATTAATTTAAATGGTTTTATAATTCAAATGAGATCATTTTAATTAACTAATAATGATTAGAAATTTATTTTCAAACTTTGTTTACAAATATATGTATATTAATTTATAAGTGGAAATATATCCGGGAATCGAAATCAGAATATGTAACGGTTTGACGTAGATAAGTTGCATAACATTGTTTATATGACTTGAACACATATATAACATAGTAATACACACCCTAACACGTGTATACATAAAAATTACATTCACACACATATATATACATTTAAATATATAAGTAGTAACAAATATATAAGGTATTTTAGATAACTTCATCATTAAGCATATTTAAGTCAACACAAAGGACTTGAAATGAATGATGTGATGGTTCACATGGAGGTGAAGTGATGGTAATGATGTAGGAGGAGGTGGCGCAAGTACACTGGGAGATGGTAGTGTAAATGTGATGTTTCATGTAAAATATCTAGACATTTATCTCCTCTTCTTCGCCTATAAATACCCAACTTCATTCTCTTATTCATTCATAAATTTCCTAAGCTTTTCCTCTTCTTCTTAAGCTTCTTCTTCGCCTCTGATGGCTTCTCTATATAAATAAAATAAAAAAGCGGAATATTTGCAAAACAAAACAAAATACACACATACTCTCCTTCTTCTTAAAACTTCTTCTCTTCTCTTATTAGTGGCCTTGGCCCGCGAGCAAGGAGGTGAGGTTGTGAGTTTTGGAGGGAGGATGAGCTTAGCCATTAGCTTGGTGGTGGTAGGAGGTCAAAGCCAAGAGCAATAATGAAGGTAGAAGGATGGTCGAGCACTTGATGGGCAGTGGAGTTGTTTAGCGAAGTAAAATATGATTTGTTGAAGGGTTGTTTGGCTAAGAATGTTGCTAGGAAGTTTGGTTTGATTTAAGGTGAGTACCTGATTTACTTACATTTAGAAATTAATTATATGAATGTTTAAATTATAAATTTAAATGCTTATTTGATAACTTGAATGATTATATGGTTGATTATATGAATGCTGATAAAGTTGATAACTGGATTGTGATAAAGTATGGGAAATCATAATAAAAATGGTTAAGAAATCAACAATGAATAATTAATTAAAAATAAATCCATATGGATGTGTATATAGAGTTTATTTAGCCTCTTAACGGTTTTGAAAACATGAAAAGGTGAAAAATGAATATTATTATAATATAATGTTATAAAATGATTTAAAAGTGGAAAAGAGATTTAATATTAGAAATATTGGTTTAAATATTTGAAAATGGTTTATAAATGTTTTTTATAAATATTAAAATTCAATTTTGAGAAGTTTTAACAAATAATGAATCTGGAGTCAAAATTAGACGCGTGCGTAATGGTAGTTCGCGATTTGGTGCCTTAGAAGTCAAATAAGTATATAAAATGGAATATAGCTCGGAATTCTTTGAGATAAGCTATTATATCCATAGTTTTCAAAAAAATAAAGAAAATAGAGATTTCAATAAGTAGATTTTGAAATATGAGAAAAACAAGTTTTTGGAAAAATCGTGGTTTTGCATTTTGGAATTCAAAACTGGATTTCTTTGAAAATGATATTTCAAATTGTTTAAAAATGTGGAATAAATCTTATAAATCATTTAGAATGTTTTAAAAGTTATTCGTATAATAAAAACAAATTTCCAAGTGCTAGAAAGTCATTTTGATCAATATAGCTTAAAAAGCACTTTCTGTAGCACTTTTCCACAACACTTTATTATAACTTTTGAAACATAGTTTTAAAAACAACTGTTCTTTCCCAAATCTTTTGTAAATGTTTTGAAATGGTTCTTGAGTATTTTAAAGATGATTTTTGGGATTATGGAATGGTTAAATATTAAATGATTTAGAGTCGATTAAATAACTTAACCGCCTTTTCGGTGTCAAAGAGATAGTATCTAGGCTTGAATTTAGAAAACCAGTTTCCTAATCTCCTTGGCTATCTGGACTGGCCCGACAGATGGGATAGTAAATTTGGTTTACTCTGATCAAAATTTCACAAAGTATAAAGACATAATTTTCCAAATTTAAATAACTAGATTGCATATAAATGATTTGGAAATGTTTTCCTAAATAAAAGGTGAAAAGATTTGAAATTATTCCAAGATTAAAAAGGTTTTAAAATTATCCAAATGATTTGATAAATGAGGCTTAATGATTCAATATACTTTGAGAAAGCTAAAGGAGTGATCCGATGAATATACCTCTAAGAGAAATTGGATTTAAATAAAAAAGGTCAATAAATTGATGATGTGTGATAATCACCTATATACCTAATGCCTTTTTATTGATGATTGGTTCGGAGGAACCGGGGTCAGATTTGGGCAACTCCTATCCGAAAATCACTTCGAACCAATGTATACGTCCAGAAGTGAAGACATGTTGAAGATGACGGTTATTGAAGACCGAAGATCTTCATAGCGAAAAGACTACTTGTTGACATTCTCTTGGTAGCTCCCAATATAGAGACATTTATTATAGCAGTGGTCCTATCGTGTTTTGAAATCTTCGGATTGCAAGAACTACTCGCTCTTAATTGTAGTAGGGGAGTGCCTTCGGTTTCTTTCAGTCCCAAAACGAACTTGTATGGACGAATGTCTAACAGTGCATTTTTTCTCATATTAATTGATCTCTATCAACGTATTGTCTGTTTGGAGGCGAAGAAGGTAACTTCTCTTAGCTTAATACCCTTTCTTGAGACGTATGAGCTCAGGAGTTATACATTGGTAGAAATCAGTTGTGTGATTATGGAATAGCAATATGGCATTCTAAGTGGAATGTGCTTTATGTAAGAATAAAGCGTGGCTTTGTTAAAATTGAGCGTAGCCTCACGAGCCTCACATCCCGGAGATGATACGGGTAATTATGTGGTTTGTAGGACATATATTTCAAGCTATCGGTTGTATGAGTATGGAGGAGTCCAGAGGAATCTGGATCCTCAAGGCATTTATTTCCCTATTTATTTGAATATAGAAGCTAGCTTGCGAAAAGCGATAAGGCTATCCGATATTGGTAGTGTAACAAGTGCAGTTCCAAGTGACTTGCTTAAGAAAAGCGATTAAGGCACCATGGAACTATGTTGCTATACGTGGATCGAAGGAAAATGCCACTAGTTCCCTATCATGTTGGAAATCCAATTCTAATACGAGCTTTACGCTTTTGATTGTATTCCCAAAATTGTTGTAATTCTTTACAAACATTGCAGCTACCCCTTTTGGAATCATATATTATGTCCGGTGTATTCCATTAACCTAGTCCAAATATATTACCATCGACTTAGTCTGGATATTGATACTTTATTTTGATACATATTACTTGAAAAGTGTTTTCAAACCAATTTCATTAAGAATAATATCAAACATTTTGATATAAAATATTTTGGTTATCATAAGATGAAAACCCGTCCGTATTTGTATGTGGGCATGGTCTTATGAGATACCCTTCTTTTCAAAGGATTTGATTTACATCAGCATTTAAAATTTCGAGTATCTCACGTTGATTTATCAAACCTGATCCGGGTCGGGTCAGATCCGAGTAGTTTCAGGTTTAGTTGAAGACGCTTAGAGTTTCCAAAGGAGAGCTGGAGATCTTCATCTACGTATTGATGTATTCTATTATCCGCTGCATACTGCATTTGTTTTTTATGGTTGGCATTTGTAAGGATAGAGATTTATAACTGTCTAGGCTGAATCTAGGTTAGACTCTGATATTGTATTCAAATTTTTCAACGGTAAACATTTTATATTAAAATAATATATGTTATTCCATTCGGGTGAGATTCTGTTCTATCTTTATTTTCTTTTTCCCCTAACAATCGGGCATCCTAGCATTTGGATTTGCGGCACATGAATACCAAGGATGTATCAATGTCGATTTTCGAGGGTCGAAAAGCTCGATCGTTACAATCATCGTTGCCTCATCCGTTTGCCTCCCTCCTTCATCACCTTGCATAACCGAACACTCCCCATGTGGCTACTGTAATGACCCAAAATTTGACCACTTTCAAATATACTATTTAAAGTGATTTTGAATATAAAATAGTTAAGGTTATATGATTCAAAAAATATTAGATAGGATTTGGAAAAAGAAGTATACACAAAAATAGTAACATTTTCTTACATCGACAAAAGTGACAAAATGCTGATTTCAGAAAAGTAAGTTTCAATGGTTAAATAAATTGTTTAATTTATTTATGAGTGTTTATATTTTTAAATGAAATTTTACAAATTTATTTTTAAATTTGGTTTACATAAATAAATAGTTTAACTAAAATGTCAAAATGTGCCTGTAAAACATTTTGTCGAAAATCAACGTTTTGTCGATTAAAAGTTGGCGCAACGTCGTCGCACCTTTATTTTCTTATATGGAAACATATATTAAAATAATATAAATATTATTTAATTCACTAATCAAGTTTACTTTTACTAAACATACGTAGAAAATTCTAGAATATAATTAAGAAAAAGTAAGCACAAAAGGACAAACATGCCATTTCAAAGCACAAAGTAAACATCAAATCAAACCAAACATAATTATTATATTCCTTACTTAATACTTAAGTGACTAAGACATAAAGTAAGGATGTGAAAGATGATGTAAGTATCGAAAAAGGGGAGATTGTTTTAGGATGAAGTAAGGTTAGTTTGGTAATTTGGTAAGAGGTTATTTTGGTAAATTTGCCACTTCTTTCTTTTTCTATAAATACCCACCTCCTTCTCACTTTCATTCACATTTCTTCTTCTTCTTTTCCCAATATTCTTTTTCTTCTTCTTCTCCTCTTTAACAGCTTCCAAGCCATAGGAAAAAACTTGAAAGAAATAGTGTCAAAATATTTACAAAATATTCAAAAGAAATCAATGTTCAATCTCTTCAAATCAAACTCCTCGTTTCTCCATATTTTACCTCTTTTTCTTTCGGCCATAACTACTTCAAAACTAAATTAAAATACAAAATTGTTTTTTCCAAACAATTTATTTTTGTAGTAGCTACAATTTTCATGTTTACCACTTTGTATCATTCTAAAGTTAACCATGACAAAAATACACTTCTTTCAAGTGCATTTTCTGTTCCAGTTTTTAAGCCATAGAATATGCCATTTTATTTTGATCATAACCTGAACAAAAAAGATCCCAATTAAGAAATGCTTTATTTCTAACCATTTGAAATTCCAGTAGTTACAACTTTTATGTTGATCACTTTTTCCAGTTTTGAGGTTTGCTATACGGGAAACTCAATTCTTCGAAGTACATTTTCGGGCTTTATTTTTGTGAATAGGAGAATAGCTCCTTTTCTTTTGACCAAAACTTCCTCAAAATTAATCAAAATCAAGTGATTCTTTTTTATATTTCAAGAGAAAAGAATTCTCAACAACTTTTCTGGTAACGAGTTTTTCAAATTTTGAGAGTAAGAGAGTCAAAACAAGAGAGAAGATGACCTATTTTTCGGGTCTAATTTTGAGAATTCAATATCAAAGCTCTACCATTTCTTCTCTATATTTTCGGCCAACCTCCATCTCAAGCCTCGACCAAGCTATTTAAAATAAGAGGGTGTTGTTTTCTAGTATTTAATAGAGTAGAAATTAATTTGTGAAGTGTTGGTTGATTAGAATGTTGGTAGGAAGTTAATCGCTTTGGTTTATGGTGAAAAACTCTATTTAACATCTCTATGTACATATATATAAAATTGACGTTGTGTTATGATTGCTATGGATGCTTATATATGCTTTGATCATCAAGTATTGATTGTTTGATATGATTGTTAAATTGTTTTATTAAGTCACAATTAAAACACGTCGATAAGCACAAAGGAAATCACTTTCCTTTTGAAAATAAAATGGCGTATATGCAAACATAAACCTTTTGGAAATAGTTTTAAAATGAGTTAGAATTATTTTATAAACATTTAAATATGTTTAAAGAAATAAAGGAAGAAAATCAAGATTTCATCTTGTATATTTTAAATATGTCCAAAACAATTTTCCAAAAAAATCGCGCTTTTGCGGTAATGTGATCAAAGTTTAAAATTGATATTTTAAATATTTTAAAAATATGAAATAAATCCTAAAAATCTTTTAAAATTTATTAAAATGTATTAAAAGAGAATTAAGTTGAAAAGATGGATTTCTAAATGAAATAAAAATCATTTTGAAGAATATAGCTTTTAAAACGCTATTTGCAACACTTTTCACAATGCTTTTCACAACAGTTTGAAATAAATTTTGAAATGTAATTTTAAACTTAACAGTTATTTTCTAAGTCTTTTGTGAAATATTTTAAAAGAATAATTAAGTAATTTAAAGGTGATTTGGAAGTTTTAATAAGAATTTGAATAAATGGTTAAGATGAATTGTTTATACCACTTAAACAAAAAGTGAGGAATATTGAATGTAACAACAAACTGAGTATACGAAAACGACTTGTACATTTGTCCCGTCTGTGAGATATGTGAAGATAAAACAAGGTGTTTAACTAAGGTTAGGAATGGAGCAACCAGTGCTCTGAACTTACTTGGCTGATGTTTTCTCTTTTAAGGCGAGGGGTAGAATAGATCGAAAGGAAAGCCAAGATGCTCTAAAAGATCATATTTAAGTTTTTCCAAGATAAAATAAAAGAAACAAATTCTTAGAATGTTAATTAACCACTTAACATCTTTTATTCGATGATTAGTCCGAAGGAAGCGGGATCAGATTTGGGTGATTCCTATCCGAAGAACTGGGACAGGATTTGGGTGATTCCTATCTGAAAACCCCTTCAAACTAATTTTCAAAATAAAACATGTTGAAGACAATGATCATTGAACATAAAGATCTTAATAATGTAGGATTACTTGCCATTAGTCCCTGGAGGTGAAATTTACCATATCTAAAGTGGTAGTAGTGCTCTGTTATGAAAATCTTCGATTTGCAAGAATATGATTTGAAGTTAAGAAAGAAATCTTTGACTAAGGTTTAATGAATGATTTGGGAATATTTTCCCTAAGTTAAAAGTTATAGCATGAATGTAAGAAATCTTTGATTAAGATTTAATGAATGATTTGGAAAGGTTATCTTAAGTAAAAGAGAAAATGATTTGGAATTATTCTAGGATTTAAGAAAGGTTTAAATAAACCAAATGATTTAATAAATGAGGCTTAATGATTCCATATACTCCTGAAAATAAAATGGAATAAACTGAAAAGAATATATCTAAGAAAGATATTAAATAAAAGATGAAGTAATCGATTTATAATTGATATCCATATATGAACTTAACATCTTTTAAATCGATAATTGGCTTCGAAGGAACCAGGTTCGGATTTGGGTGATTCCTATCGAAAAACCACTTCGAACCAGTTTACATGTTCATAAAATGAAGATGTTTGAAGATGGAGATATTGAGATGAATAATAATGAAGAAATACTTGTTGATTAATTGGGGATAAACTCCCGATTTACTATATTGTAGCAATGGTCTCTTTGTTATGAAAAATCTCAAAACCACAAGGGCTTCTCCCCTAGTAATGGCCGAGGAAAGTGCCTTCGGTTTGTCCTGTTCCTGGACAACTTGTATGGACGTTTGTCTGACATTGCATTTCTAAAGATTACAAACATGTGTTTTTACAAATGTACATCAGTGGTGGCGGAGAAGGCAACTTCTCTTAGCTTAACACCCTCCTTGGGACTACAAGCTCAAGGGTTGTATTTTTATGGAAGGCAATTAGTAATCAAAGGTAATGGAAATGTGGCATTCAAAGATGTGATATGTGCTACGTGAAACGGTAACCTCAAGCCTCATCAAACTGGAAATGACCGAAACAGGATTAGATGCGGCAAGGCTAAGTGGGTCATTCCCAAGTAGGGTATGGACATCCTCTTCTAGATATATGTCTTCCCGCTATGACTTTTGGGATGTAAATTAATGTGGTATATGGAAACGAGCGCTCAGTTAAAGGTCGGTAACGACCGGGGGATGACATATCCGGTACTATCTAGTTATAAAGGTAGGTTGGTCTTGTGTTGGAAGAGGATCCTCTGTGATGGTCCTCGAGAAATCCATCTAGAGGTGTACCCATTCGGAAGGTAGATCCTTCCTTGGTCATTTGTATGGAAATCCATTTTCAAATAAGAACCTACGTTTTTTTTGTATTGGCGTAATGAATATCCTCGAAATGCTATATGGATAACCATTTCAGATAAGATTAATAAGTTTATTTGCAAATGTTTTCAAAGAGATGTCATTAGAAATAATATCAAAAGTTTTGATATATAAAAGTGCTTAGTTATCATAAGGTAAATACTCGTCGTTGTTTATGTGTGGGCGTGGTCTTATGGGATACGCTTTCTTTTTAAAGGATTTTATTCAAAGGTTGATAGATGATACTGTCATTTATTATTAAGTTTTCTCACGCTGGTTTATCAAGCCTGATCCGGGTATTTTCAATCTTGGGTCAGATCCGAGTAGTTTCGAGTTTAGTTGAAGACGACTGGAGTTTCCAAAGGAGAGCTGTAGATCTTCATCATCATATGGACGTATTCCATTATCCGCTGCATCTATTGCATTTGTTTTGTTGTTTGTCAGTATTTGTAAGGCATGTATTATTACTGTCCAGGCTGAATCTTGGTTAGACACTGATATTGTATTTTAAAATTTTCCGCTGTAAAGATTATTATTGAAATAATACATGTTATTCCATTCGTGTGAGATTCTGTTATGTCTTTATTTTCTTTCTACCCTAATGATTTGTCTTTTCGTGCAATTTGAGTTAGAGATGTGTGGTTTATTGTCGATTCAAATGGTATGGAAAAATCAAGGCGTTACATTTGGTATCAGAGCTGAAGGTTAAGCGAGAACCTTGGCTTTTTTGGGGTAAAGACTCATCAGAGATAGGGTTAGCAATACCCTAGGATGAGTAACTCATTAGTGATAGGGTTAGTAACACCCTAGAATGAGTTTGAATGTATTATATATGAGTGCGTATTTTTAGTGACTAATAAATTATTTTTTGTTGATTTATTTGTTGAGTGATTTATGGATTCTTATTGATGCGCCAGATCACCATTATCCACGAGGGTTCCTAAACATTTAAACAAGACGAACCGACACGCTAATTTTGAGAAATTCTTAAATGAAATAATTTTACCTAGGATTATATCTTGAATATAAAGTATATATTTTGAAAAGTTGTATACTTAGAAATCAGGATTAGTGAATTTTAAATATGAACATCTTATGTTTAGAATTTCACAGTTTGACTATAAGATGTTTCATAAAGATAATCGATAAGTAAGAAATCTGATAAGGTAATTAAGATCTTTAATACTTGTTCTAAAATAATAAATTAAGAAATGATAATGTTAAGTTACTATCATAAATTGATCAATTGTTTGATTTAAAAGTTTAGGTACAAATACGTTGTGAATTAAGTTTCACGATTTGACTATAAAGCGTTTGATAATAAGATTTGTTTAAGGAATGAACATATAAGATAAAAATGTAATGGAAAATGATTGTGTAAAAAATAAATATAAAAGGAACAAGAATTTAAATTCGAGTAAAAGAATTATGGTAATTTAAATGAAGTTAATTAACATAAGACAAAATGAATTTATAAAAAAAAAATATAAAGTAATCTCTAAAGGATATAAAAAATGGTATTATTTCAAATAATGTAACGACCCAGGATTTTTAGTAATTAAAATTTGAATATTTAATTAATTTAAATATTAATAAGTGAAATTATAAGTCGAATAAATTTTATTTTGAATAATTGGATTTAATGGGATAATTAAATCAATAATTTAATATGTTAAATTATGGAAAAAAATTGAAAATTGAGTTAAATATGATTGAAAATGATTTGTAAAATTTTATTTTATCATATTGAAGTTAGAATGATATTTTAGAACTTTTAAAATCGAATTAAAAGTTAATCTGTGAAAATTGAATATTTTTATATTTAAATCGACTAGTGAAAATAGTCAATTTTTGAACAGTCTCAAAATTGGACGAAACTAGTTCCATTGGATCCGTAATAGTTAGTTATTACCAAATTTCAATTTTCGTAGCAATCGGAGTTACCGTTTGATCGTGGCAGCTCGAAACGCATCGAAATTGTTTTAATATTAATTTGGCGAGTTAAAATAGCCATTTTTCAAAAAGTCTCGGATTTCGACGAAACTAGTTTCATCGGATCCGTAATGTGATATTATTGTAAGGTTTCAAATTTCGTGTCAATTGGATTTACCGTTTGTCCGGTACAAATTAAAACGCCTAGAAAATCGTTTAAATCGGTTTAATTTAGATTGAACGTTTATTGCCTAACTCGCACAGATATCCGAATTAGCTTTCGAAACCTGTTCCATTGTGTCCGGAACGCGGGGTAAACCCTAGAAACGCTGGTTACGGCGCGTAAATCGGAGTTTGGAATTTCCGGAATGAATAGTGTTTCGTTCGTTTTCTTATAAATAGCCCATTATTCTCAAGAAAAAAAATAATAAATAAATAAAATCAAAACCCTAGCCGGCCGCCACTAACAGAACCGAGGGCCGAAATCTTCCTACCTTTCTCCTTTAATTTCTTTCAATCCACTCAATATCATCGAAAACTCTCAACTAGTAAAACGTAGATCTCCTCGAGATCTTTAGATCCAACGGTGGTGATTGGATAATTCGCAATGGGGAGAGAGATAACTGCTCGCGTTTGCGCACGTTTCAAGCATGGTTTTTGAGAGCATATGTAGGCCGAGCTCCAAGCTATTGCAGCCGAAGGTGGAGGTGGCCGAGGCGTTTCGTATGGTGGTGAAATGATGAGCTCTGGGCGTCGATAAGTGGTGCGACTTGGAACCCTAGTTCGTGAGTTTTGGGTTGGTTGCGCGCGTCTAATACTGGAAGATGGAAGAAAAGCATGGGTGGCCAAGATTGCATCAAGTTAGATCGAGCGGCCCTGATGCGTTAGGTGAAAATAAATAAAAGAAATATAAATTAAATTGTAATTTAAATCAAGTGATATTTAAAACATTGTATCTTTTTCATACGAGGTCGAAAACGCGCGAAACCAGTTGCGTTGGAATCGTATGGACGAGCACTACGCGATGGAATTGGATTGGGGTCGTTTGGAGTTAGTGATAATTTTGGGTAAAATTAAACGTCCGTTTAATTTTATTCGAAATAAATCGCTAAAACGAAATTGAAATCAAGGTGAGAACTTCTCACTCAATCGAATCAGTTTCGATTTTATTTTAAATAGTTAGATTTAAAATATTTGAATGCATGTTTGAATGATGATTGTTATCTATTGATTGTTAAAATAGACATTATGCGCCGTTAGTAAGCGGATGTTATTTATTAAAAACATATACCGTGAATATTTCATAAACAGTGAAATTGGTATTATATATAATAGCAATATATATATATTGGCATATGTATATATTGGAGTTATTGATTTTCCGCATTTGTATAGCGGATGAGACCCTATTGCGCCGTCTATTAAGCGGATAATATTTAAATCCCATATACCGCGATAATTCCGTACTGGAGCGGAATTGGTATTGTGCTAATATTTTTGGATGCAGGAAAACATGTTGGGGGGATCCAACTGGATTCCTCAACAGTATTTATTTGATTTCAGATATTTTGATATTTAATGGATTATCATATCGATATATGATATCGTTGTTGTCGTGATTGACTATTTGGTATGTAGCATCATTGGACCAAATTTTGGAATTTTAAAAGGGATTTCAAAATGATTTTTGAAAGTATACGTTTATAAAATATTTTTGGGAATTTATCCATTTTAAATAAATAAACGTATAATTTTAATGTTATAAAAATTATGATTTTTGAGAAATATAGTTAAAGGTTGATTTTTGAAAATATGGAGTTTAATGATTGTATAAAATAGTTTAATCGGGATTTTTAAATCTATTATAAAAAGTTGAAAATATAGGATTTATAAAATTTGATTATTTTATAAATCAAAATAGTGAAATTATAAAGAAGTTTAAAGACGTTTTAGAATAATAGTATAAATTGATTTATATAAGAGATTTATAAATTGATATTTATAAATTAAAATATTTGGAATTATAAAACGAGTTTTATAAGTGTTAGAATAAATTGTGAATGAATTTCATAAATGAATGAAATTTATAGAATTATAAACGGTGAAGTTATAAATGGAATTTTATAAACAGTAGGTTTATAAAATTTATAAAGTTATTGAAAGAATAGATTTGGATAAATAATTGAATCTTATAAGTTATAAGATTTATAATTATGAAGTTTAAAGGAACTATTTTGCAAACAAATAAATTCTAAGTATTTAACTTATAACATGAACTTTTGTTTTATAATTGAGTTATAAATTGAATAGGTTAATAAAGGAATTTATAAAAGGAAATTGTTATAAAATAAATAGAAATGGAGTTTATAAACGTTGTTTTATAAATCCGCAAACGACTTATTTTGATAAGTAAATTGTTATAACTTATTTATGGAGTTATATTCACGTTTTAGACAGTGAATAATCCTTTAAAATAAAATGTATAGAAATGATGAGATTGGTTAACGTAGTATATTCACGTTTTTGAATAGTGAATAATATGTTAAAGAAAATGTTTAAATTTGATGTTTTAAATAGAATTAAAACGATCTAACGATGTTTTAAAATGTGTTGAGATTCGAAACCATAGATTTCAACATTTATTGTTGAAATAGACGTTTTCGAGAAATAAAAGGAAATAGTGGACTATAACACTGTTGTTATAGTAAATGATTTCCGAAAGGAAATGTTTTGTATAGTATTGGGATTTATATATCTATTTTAATTTCGAATCCCTATACTAGTGATTTTGGGTTATCGTAACGATGTTTTACGCAACATTCGTTTTGGCCCAAATAAATATGTTTAAAAGAATGATTTCCTTAAAGAATGAAATATATACTTAATTTCGATTGAAGTATATTGAATATTTTCCAAGTGTTGAAAATAAATAAAATTTGAGAATTACTTATTAAATAAGTATGGGAATGTTTTCCAATATAAAGTGAATGTTTTGAGAATTTATCTTTTTGAGGATAAATTGAAATGAATAATTGAAATCGTATATGCATGGATATTTTGGAATGAAAATTCACTATGGAATTTATGAATAAAAAGGGAAGTTGTTTAAAGATAAATATTGATTTATTTTTGAGGTATTGAAATTGTATATCTTGTAAAGATATTTTGGAAAATAAATAATTTGGAAAATTATTTGGAATCTGGTGATGTTGTGCATATCCATTGATAGTTCAATAACCGACTATCAATATTTACCTTTGAAAGGTATTTGTTGTGATTTGTTGAATTTGAATGCTACACTTATTTTTAAATTATTGCGCTCGTTATTCGGATTACCCATTCCGAATAGTGATACGACTTAATGGATAGCATTGATGACCGGTGTTGAAGACCGGGTATATTTGCGAAAGCGATAGGATGACCTATCGATTGTCTCTGCACTGGGTAGCTCCTGGTATAGAGATTCCCTAAGTGATGGGAAATCCGATCAGGATTGTGAATATACGGATTGCAAGGACTTCTTTGTAAGTGCCTTCGGTTTTGTTCGATCCCGGAACAGACTTGTATGGATTGTATGTCTGACATTACAAATTGAGATATAAAGCCGATTTCATTCAAATATATTTATGTTGGTGGCGGAGAATTTATTCTTTTAGCTTAACACCCTTCTCTGAGACGTACGAGCTCAGAGGTTATGTAGTTGAAGGTTATCAGCGATATATTCCCAATTTGGTAATGTGACATGCTGAGTGTTGCTGTGAAATGATCATTGTGTTGATTATTTGTGATAGGATCATTTATTTGATCGTCTATCCTGGCGATCATTTCTATGATCATTTGTTGACCCAAAGCATGGCTTTTGTATAAAGTATGTTTTGTGGACGTGACTTCGTCGAGCCTCACACCTCGGGAATGGTCAAAACAGGAAAGATGCGGCAAGGTTATGAGGGGTAGCGCCCTTTAGGATATGTGCATTTCCTTCTGGAAAAGGGTGGTATCATGGTATGGAGCCCAGATACTTACTCATGTTGAAAACACTTTATGATTGTGTGAATTGATTGCGAGCGCTCGGTTGAAAGGTCCCAAAGGACCGGGGGATGGCATATTCGGTCAGTTGTTACTCAGTTAGGGGTAACCCGGCCTTGTGTTGGTAGAGATCCGGTTTGGTTCTCGGGGATGTCCATCCAGAGGCATTCTCATGTGGCAATGGGAAGTTCCTTGGCCTGATCATTCGTTGGAAATCCAATTCCCAATACGAAACCTTGTACGGTATTAGTTGTAGAACCTGCCATTTACTTATGGTGGTCACCACTGTTTAGATGGTAGCTATAGTAGGCATAGTTCGAAATGTCTATGTTGGCTAAGATTTATATTCTACTTTCGAAATAAATTTTTCCTACACTATGCACTAGTAATAATATCAAATGTTCTTTTAAATGCATATCAAGCATCTTCGACTATCATAAGGAGAAATCTCCTCCGATTCTGCGTTTGCATTGTGTGTGTGTGCGGGAGGCCTTATGGTAGTCTTATTTTTAAAAGCATTGCGAATTGACTTTAAAAATATTCCTCCATTTTGATTTTAAAGATAAATAAACTGTTTTGAGTTCTCACACCAGTCACATGACTGACTCGGAGTTTATTGTTTTCCTTCCTAAACTCTGGGTGCCCACCAATTTCCACACGGGCAGTTAAGAGTTAGGTTTATCGGGATATTCTGGATATTCTGGAGTTGCTGGAGGCAAGATGGATGGCATGGCGTATTATTAGTATATAGTATTTCTTTTTCCGTTGCACTGTTTGTTGTTGTTTGTTGTTGTACACTCTGATGATGATGTAATGTAATGTAATGTATAAAATGTAATAACTGATATAGTTCTTTGTTTAAAGATTATTCATTTATTATCATATGTTGTTCCGCTGCGAATTGTGAGATTCTGATATTGTTGTGTTGTGTTATGTTCCGTTCTATTTTCTATGTTCTTTCCTCTCTATTTTCTATCTTCTTATCTCTCCTTCTTTTACTTTTTCTTATTCTTAAACATTGATAATTCGTATTTCTGTTCATCTTGAGTTAATCTATGGAGATTAGTGTATATTCAAGGAGTACGGATTTGCGGGTCATCACAAATAAAAAGAGATCTTTTATGATATCTAATTCAATTAGCTCGAAAATAAACTAAAAATGGGCAAGAAATGTGTTCGGATGGTAAGCACTTCTCTTAAGTATTACTCTTCTTATTAAGAGGATATATGATACTATTAGTAGTATCCAATTCTTTGAGTTACTCGATCTATGTGATTTTCTTATGTTAAGGAAATAATGTGAATCATTAATTAGTAATCTTTATAAAAGTTTTTAAACTAAAGATAAATTAGGATCGCTAATTGATAAGATAAAGCAAGATTCTCGACGATTTGGGATGGTCGAAAATTTCCGAATCAAACATAACTTAGAGCTAAGAAATCTGTGAAAACTTTTGGTAAAGGATGTGAAATCCTTTGAGTAAATGTAATAAGATAAGCATAATTTATAAATCGGATTTATAAAGAAAAAAAGAGAGATTTATGAGTTAAGAGTTTGAGGATTTAAATATGGGTGGTTTTAAAATTTGTTTTTCAAAGCTAGAAAATTAATAATAGTATTAAATAAGAAATAAGTTTTATAACTTATGAATTTGAGATATAGTAAACTACAACAAAGTCTAAATTTGTTAGACTGACAGATTTAAGTAAAATTGATTTGAAATTTGAGATTTATATATACTCTTAGGATGTAAAGGTATATCATACAAATATATATTTAAGCCATGAACTATCTATACACTTAAGTAAAATAATGACTCCTCAAAAAGGAAATTATAACCTTGAAAAATGTTTTATTAATGAATTCTAGCACAAATAAAGAATTTGGACTTGAGCCTTTAAAATGTGATTGATTTACATAAGTTATAAGATGAAATAAAGTTAAGATAATAGTTTTATGAAAAAAGTTTATGAAAGTTAGCAAATACATATGTTATATGTAGATCATTTCGTCGTACACATTTTGATCTATGATTCAAGTACAGAACTTTGAGGTGTTTACACCGGTCCGAATAAGGATTTATCACTCGATTCTTGACGTTGAATATTGATGAGGGTTTGTGGTTAGGCACTTTAGTTTTCTATCATAGTTGAGAGCTATGCAAGGAAAGCAAGGTTTCTGAGCAAAGAGCCTGATCAGAGTCTGCACTAAAGGACCGAGGGATCGATACTAGTTTGAAAATAAAGTTGTGTATTCGAATAGAAGATCGAATAAGATATTTCATATGGATGATCTATATATATTATATGGAATTAAGTTTGAAGATAAACGTTTTGGGCAAACTTTTTTTTGGGTAATTTCGAGGACGGAATTGTTTTAAGTAGAGGAGAATGTAACGACCCAGAGTTTGACCACTTTAAAATATACTATTTAAAGTGATTTTAAATATAAAATAGGTAATATGATTCAAACACTATTAGATAGAATTTGGAAAGAGAAGTATACACAAAAGCAGTAATATTTGCTTATATCGACAAAAGTGACAAAATGCTGATTTCAAAAAAGTAAGTTTCAATGGTTAAATCAATTATTTTAACTTATTTATGAGTGTTTATATTTTTAAACAACATTACAAAATTTATTTTTAAATTTGGTTTACAAAAATAAATAGTTTAACTAAAATGTTAAAATGTGACCGCCAAAAATTTTGTCGAAAATCAACGTTTTGTCAATTAAAAGTTGTCACAACGTCATCACACCATTATTTTCTTATATAGAAATATATAATCAAATAGTGTAAGTATTAATTAATTCACTAATCTAGTTTACTTTTATTAACTTATTTAATTAAGAAAAAGTAAGCACAAGAAGACAAACATGTCATTTCAAAGCAAAATGTAAACATCAAATCAAACCAAACATAATTATTACATTCCTTACTAAATACTTAAGTGACTGAGACATAAAGGAAGGATGTGAAATATGATGTTAAGTATTGAAAAAGTGGAGACTGCATTTGGTTGAAGTAAGGTTAGTTTGGTAATTTAGTAAGAAGTTATTTTGGTAAATTTACCACTTCTTTCTTTTTCTATAAATACCCACCTCCTTCTCACTTTCATTCACATTTCTTCTTCTTCTTTTATCAAGCTTCTTCATCTTCTTTCTCTTCTCCTTAATGGCTTCCAAGCCATAGGAAAAAATTAGAAAGAAATAATATCAAAATATTTATAAAATATTCAAAAGAAATCAATGTTCATTCTCTTCAAATCAAACTCCTCTTTTCTCCATATTTTACCTCATCTTCTCTCGGTCATAACTTCTTCAAAACCGAGTCAAAATACAAAATTATTTTCGAAAAGTCATGTATTTTTTTAGTGGCTACAACTTTTATGTTGACCACTTTGTCTTATTCTAAAGGTAACTGTGACAAAAATACACTTCTTTTAAGTGCATTTTCTGACCCAGTTTTTAAGTCAGAGAATATACCATTTTATTTTGATCATAACTTGTGCATAAATGACCCAAATTAAGAAATTATTTTATTCAAACAGTATGAAATTCCAATGAGGACAACTTTTATGTTGATCACTTTTTCCAGTTTTGAGGTTTACTATACATGAAACTCAATTCTTTGAAGTACACTTTCGGGCTTTATTTTTGTGAATCCGAGAATAGCTCTTTTTATTTTGACCATATCTTCCTCAAAATTCATCAAAATCTAGTGATTCTTATTTGAAATTCAAGAGAAAAAAATTTACAACTACTTTTCAGTTAACAAGTTTTTCAAATTTTGAGAGTAAGAGAGTCAAAAACAAGAGAGAAGATGACCTGTTTTTGGGGTCTAATTTTGAGAATTCAAGATCAAAGCTCTACCGTTTCTTCTCTATATTTTCAACCAACCTCCATCTCAAGCCTCGGCCAAGCTACTGGAAGGAAGAGGGTGTTGTTTGCTAGTTTGTAATGGAGTAGGAATTAATTTGTGAAGTGTTGTTTGATTAGAATGTGGGTAGAAAGTTAATCGCTTTGGTTTATGATGAGAAACTCTATTTAACATCTCTAATTACATGTATACATATTTGATGTTGTGTTATGATTGCTATGGATGCTTATATATGCTTTTATCATTGAGTATTGATTGTTTGATATGACTGTTAATTTTTTTTACCACGTCACGTTTAAAACACGTCGATAAGCACAACGGAAATCACTTTCATTTTAAAAATAAAATGGCGTATATAGAATGCTTAAACCTTTTGGAAATAGTTTAAAATGAGTTAGAAATGATTTATAAATATTTAAATATGTTTAAAGAAATAAATGAAGAAAATGAAGATTTCATCTTGTATATTTTAAATATGTCCGAAACAATTTTCCAGAAACATCGCGCTTTTACGGTAAAGTGGCCAAAGTTTAAAATTGATATTTTAAATATTTTAAAAATATGAAATAAATCCTAAAAATATTTTAAAATGTATTAAAAGAGATTTAATTTGAAAAGATGGGGTTCTAACTGATATAAAAGTCATTTTGAAGAATATAGCTTTTAAAACGCTAGCTGCAACACTTTTCGCAACGCTTTTCACAGTAGTTTGAAATAACTTTTGAAATGTAATTTTAAACTTAACAATTCTTTCCTAAGTCTTTCGTGAAAGATTTTAAAAGAATAATTGAGTAATTTAAAGGTGATTTGGAAGTTTTAATAAGAGTTTGAATAAATGTTTAAGATGAATTGTTTATACCACTTAAACAAAAAGTGAAGATAATTGAATATAATAACAAACTGAGTATGTGGAAACGACTAGCACATTTGTCCAGCCTGTTAGATCTACGAAGATAAAACAAGGTGTTTAATTAAGGTTAGGGATGGAGCAACTAGTACCCTGAACTTACCTGACCTATGTTTTCTCTTTTTATGCGAGGGGCGGGATAGATTGAAAGAAAAGACTGGATGCTCTAAAGGATCATATTTAAGTTTTTCCAATATTAGAGAAAAGAAACAAATTCTTAGAATATTAATAAAACACTTAACATCTTTTTTTCGATGATTAGTAAGAAGGAACCAGGACCGGTTTTGGGTGATTCCTATCTGAAGAACCGGGATCAGATTTGGGTGATTCCTATCCGAAGAACTTGGATTGGATTTGGGTGATTTCTATTAGAAAACCTCTTAAAACTAATTTTCGAAATAAAACATATTAAAGAAAATGATCATTGAACACAAAGACCTTCATAATACATGATTACTTGCCATTAGTCCCTGAAGGTGAAATTTACCATATCTAAAGTGGCAGTAGTGCTCTGTTATGAAAATCTTCGATTTGCAAGAATATGATTTGATGTTAAGAAAGAAATTTTGATTAAGATTTAATGAATGATTTGGGAATATTTCCCCTAAGTTAAAAGTTAAAGCTTGAATATAAGAAATCTTTGATTAATATTTAATGAATAATTTGGAAAGGTTTTCATAAGTAAAAGAGAAAATGATTTGGAATTAATCCAAGATTTAAGAAAGATTTAAATAAACCAAATGATTTAATAAATGAGGCTTAATGATTCCATATACTCTAGAAAAGAAAACGGAATAAATTGAAAATAACATATCTAAGAAAGAAATTGAATAAAAGATGAAATAATCGATTGATGGTTGATATCCACATATGAACTTAACATCTTTTGAATTGATAATTGGCTTCGAAGGAACCAGGTTCGGATTTGGATTATTCCTATCCGAAAACAACTTCAAAGCAGTTTACGTGTTCGAAATATGAATATGGAGATTTTGAGACGAATAATAACGAAGGAATACTTGTTGATTAATTGGGGATAAACTCCCGATTCACTATATTGTAGCAGTGGCCTCTTTGTTATGAAAAATCTCAAAACCACAAGGGATTCTCGCCTAGTAATGGCCGAGGAAAGTGCCTTCGGCTTGTCTTGTTCCTGGACAACTTGTATGGACATTTGTCTGACATTGTATTTCTAGAAATTACGTACATTGGTTTCTTACAAACGTACATCAGTGGTGGTGGAGAAGGCAACTTCTCTTTGCTTAACACCCTCCTTGAGACGTACGAGCTCAATGGTTGTATTTTTGTGGATGGTAATTAGTAGTCAACGGAAATGGAAATGTGGCATTCAAAGATGTGATATGTGCTATGTGAAAAGATAATCGTAACCTCAATCCTCATCAAACTGGAAATGACCGAAATAGGATTAGATGTGGCAAGGCTAAGTGGGTTATTCTCATGTAGGGTATGGTCATCTCCTTCCAAATATATTTCTTCCCACGATGACATTCGGGATGTAAATTAATGTGGTGTATGGAAACGAGCGCTCGGCTAAAGGTCGGTAACGACCGGGGGATGACATATTCGGTACTATCTAGTTATAGGGGTAGGCCGGTCTTGTTTTGGACGAGGATCCTTTGTGATAGTCCTCGGGATATCCATCTAGAGGTGTACTGTAACGACCTGCAAATTTCGATAATTAAATTGGTTAATTTAATAAAATTTTTGTAATTAAATTCAGATAGAAATAAAAACTTTACAGTTATAGTGAGGTGAATGTTAATTTGAAATGCAACAATTGTTATTAAAGCTAAAATTTGATAGATTGAATGAAATTACAATAAATGAAATAGTGTAAGTGCTATATTAGGCTATAAATCGAATATAAGAAAACAAACGTGAATATTGAATTAATTTATGAATTAATATATTGAATGGTAATTGAATAAAATCAATGTTTAGTAAGAAATTATAACATTGGTTTGGGAATGATAAACTTATGAAAATATGATGAGAGTTAGCGACAACAATTATTATAAGCTAATCAATTATTTAGTCCATTAAATCAAAATTTGTAATCAATTGCATTGAACCCCAATTCAATGTTATGTTAGTGTAAATTAAGGAAATAATCAGAAATAATTGTAATTCTATTCATACTATGACAATTGGTTGAATGAAAATAATGGATATCAAGATTTATTAATTGATTGGAATTTAAACTTAATAAATGGATTAATTGCAATTAAATGAAATTTAATGAAATTAAGGCTAACACTGAAATTGATAAATTAATAAACTCTAAATTGACGTCTAAATTTGGTTAAATTAGTGTAAATGATTAAGAAATTTAAAAATGATGGAACTTGTTAATTATAGAGTTGAAATTGAAAACTTGATTTAATTAATCAATTATTAATTTATTTGATTTCTTAGAAAATAGCCATTTTGGCCACTGACTCGAATTTCGATGAAACTAGTTTCATCGGATTTGTAATGGTGAATTATTGTCGGATTTCAATTTTCGTAGCGATCGGGCTTGTCGTTTGATCGTACGGACTCGAAATGCCTAGGAATCAATTTGATTGAAATTATTTGAAATCAATTTTAAATAACTTGATTTTTGCATAGCTTCTTCATACAATGGAATTTCGACTTGAAACCTGTTCCATTATGTTTAAAATATTTAAAAATATCTATTTTGATATATGGGTTGACCCTATTTCATTCCGGAGTCAGAACGGGCTTTTCGGGCTATTTATTGTTCAAATTTCGATCCAATTCAATCTGGTCCATTCTAATTTCAGCTTTGTATATATATATATACCTCGTTATAAACCCTAGCAGTCTTTCTATTTATCATTTCTGTATGTACAGAAATACCGTTCCTCCTCTTTCTAATGGCTGAAACCCTAAAACTCCTTAGTTCAATCCTAATTCAAATTTCAACTTCAAAATTCAAACTCTTCAAAAAAATTTGAAAAAATATAACGAGGAAGATCCCGACAATTCGAATCTACTTTGGTGTTCATTTTTCGTAAAGTGCTTCGATCGTCGGCAAATCGCGGTCATACAGTGGAATGCGAAACCCTAATTGTAACGACCCGCATATTTTACGATTGAGTATTTAAATATTTTATTTAAATATTTTAACGTCAGTTGGATTATAGTCTAAAAAGCTACTTTTTGCAAACAGTCGAATTTGGACTCGAGACCACCTCCATTGAGTTCAAAATGACGTTTGCGACCTTTTTGAGTATAAACTTTGATATGTTTGGAGTTAGTGGAATTTTGCTACTTTTTCACTTAGGGCTTTGGTTTTGTTTTAGCCCATTAGACCCAAGCTTCACCCCTCTTCTCTTCATTACTTCATTTCTATTTCGTAATACTCAAGCTTTAGCAATAATGCTGAGAGGAATGGGAAATTAAAACTCCAAGCCCTAGTTTTCATTTGCAAATCAAGTTCTAGCTCCAAACCCAAAGAGAAGCTATTGGTAAGCATCATCTTCTTCTTCTCCAACTCATTCTCCTTTCAATTTCAGAAATTCCTAAACCTAACTTTGGGAATGTTCTTCTTTTGAGCTAAGATTCAAGCTCATTTGGGTTGTGTTGAAGTGTGGTTGATTCTTCCTTTGCTTTCAAGCTTCTCCTTCATTGATTTTGTGAAAAGGTGAGATTTTTATCTCACATCTAAGTCTATGATTATCTTTGATTGTTAGGTATAAATTCCTAACACTTATTTATGTGCATTTGCTTTTGGTTTGGATTGATTTGGTGAATATCCCAATTTTTAGTGTTTTGGGTTCAAATCTTTAAAGATCCTAACTTTGATGTTTGAACATGTTTCTGGTGAAGCATCGAGGAGCAAATAGGACCGGGTAGCCGATAGGCATAACCCCTAGCGTCCGTTCTTGACCGGTTGCAAATTGAGTGAGAGTTTGCGCTTCTATTAAATAGGGTAAGAATTGCAGAAATTTGCAGTTCGGCCGACCAAACCCCCTGGGTCGGTTGACCGAAGCTGTAGCCGAAACATTCTGGCCTATTTTCGGTCGGCCGACTTAGGAAGTCCGGTCAACCGACCTACTCCTATTTCCCTGTTTTGCCTATTTGTGCTCGTTTTCTTTGCTTTTCCAATATTTAATCGATTCTTCTTCTCCGATTTGTTGTTATCATTTATTATCGTCTTTGATGACTTCTATTATGGAATCTTTGGGTATATCCATTTTTTGGTGGACTTGGAGTCGATTTCTTTGGATTTAATTCACATCTTTCAACGTGAGAATTTAGTGATTGATTGTTCTACAATCATTTTTGTGATTTGTCACTCTTAAAAAATATAAAGGTTTTCGATACTAGTAGTAAATATTAAAATTCTTTCATCAAAACGATTTCAACTCTATTTTATTACAAAGCTCGTTTCTTAAACCGTTTTCCAATCTACTAGCATATACAAACCTTTACCTCATTCGTATGAGAAATCTAATTAAACGGCTTAGTAAAACAAGTGGTATGAAACGCTTGCGTTTACTTCGTCGGTTAATTCTTGGACTTATTCGATTGAATCTCTTGTGACAATTTTCGAGTGAAGATCTATATTTTGTTCATAAATATTTAAGTTAAGCTAGTAGTTATGGGACATGAGGCTAAGCTTATATATTTACTAGCTTATTGTAATTGACACTTCTTGATGATCGTTGATGATCATTTTTGTGATTCAGACTAGCAAATGGGCGATGTCTCTTTGTCTACGAGGGAGACTAAACCACGTTTCTATGGAGCTTCGGCCCAATTTGGTGGGGTAGCGACCCATGGTCTTCGGGCCGTTTTGTGGAGCTTCGGCTCAAAATTAATGGTTAGCAACCATGGAATAGCGTTCCATTTTGTGATACACGTGTTGGTGAGTTTTCATGCTCCCGTTCTATGATAGGCCTCCCCCCTTTTTCGTGATTTCTGGATTTCCATTGATGATTTCTGGAATTTGTGTTTTCACCAATTTTCGTGATTTACATTGATAAGTTTTATCAATATTTGTGCAATGGTGAATTTGTGTGTCATTAACTTTTGTGATTGGCATTGATATTATTGTCAATATTTATGGTTTGGTGAATATAAATAGAGAGTATGACATTCTTTTTGATCTTTGAGAAGATTCTCGTGATATTGATTAATCTCTTGTTGATTTTCAATTACATACTTATTACAGTATGGCTTTATGGTTATTATATATTTATGTCATATCTCTTATTCTATACCATTTTATCTGATATTTACAGCTAGACTGATCCGTTTATTATTTTCTTATTAAATAATACTCGGGTCAGACCGAGATGTGACAGGTGCTTCTGCTTGACTTCACATCTGGGATTATTATCCTGACTTTTGGCTAGCTACCTAGATTAGTAGTTTTTGGTTGTATACATTTGGGATATAGACTCATGGATGGGTACTTATTCTTTTGTGTAGCACTTGTAACTCTTCTTTTGTGTCATTGTGGATTTTGTTGACCACTACTCTGATGTACACTTTCATGTGTTATATATTCATATCTATTTCCGCCTTTGTGACATGGATGTCTGTGACTGATTTGTGTTATGTTTATTTCTATATTTGTTTCTGAAGAATATATATAGCCATTGGGTATTAGCTTTGAGTTTGTATCGGCATGTCGAATTTCCTCCTGAAACCAGAAGCTTGTTGTACTATCTGACATATCGATGCTCGCACAAAGCAATTACATGGATGGTCACTCCTCAACAGCCTTATCCTCCGTGCTAGTTGACGGCATTACCCCGTAGTGTCCTTGGCTAGCGTGGGTATAGAGGTGAGGCGTTACAGCTTGGTATCAGAGCCAAACTTCGGAACAATGTAGAATAATTTAACAAGGATCATCATCCTAAGTCCATCTTAGGAGTCGTGCTTTAGGATTTAATTCGAGTCTTCATACCGATTCATCCTATTTTCTTTATGATTCCTTGTTTTATCTATCAAGATTGCTTGATATCCATTTGGTGAATAACCTTTTTCTTCTTCTTTCTTTCTTTCTAAAGGAAGAGAAATGGTTAGACCAGGCCGTCCCAGCGCCGGTCAATCTAGTGCTACTCCCTAAGATGGTGTAATTATGTCTGCCCAGCAGCTTCTTGATCTAGTAAGGAATGCTCATGCAACCGGTTCTAATCCGGAGTCTACTCACCCTAAGTCTGGATTCACACGTTTGTGCAACGATTATACCAATTTGGGTGGGAAGCCATTTAAAGGTTCTGAAACCATTATTGAAGTCCAGGCTTGGCTAAGATCATGAATCTTATTTATCTTCACCGAGTTCAGGTGGCCTCTAGTATGCTCCAAGAAAGAGCATTAGATTGGTATGAGCTTCTAATTTCTAAAATAAATGAAGCGGAGCTTACTTGGGAGAAATTTCGGAAGCGCTTTGAATTAAAATTTGTGCCAGAAGCTGAGAAGGTGACTTTGGCTCGCCGTTTCATTGACCTTATTCAAGGTGAATCCTCTGTGACAGACTATGTCGCTTCATTCGAGCCACTTTCTAAATATGAGGTCGAGTGCATAAACACCCCATTGAAGAAAAACCAACGATTTGTCTATGGCTTGAATAAAAATCTCAAGAAGCCATTACTTCTAAAATTAGAAGTTTCTTTTGATCAACTTTTTGATATCGCTCTTCGTCTTGAAGAGGTAGATAGGGAGAGTGATGTTGAAGTTATGAGTGCCAAACCAAACTTCAACAACAAGCAAAGGCCTAATAAGTTCAAAGGTCCTTATCCCAACAATAAGAAAGGGAAGCAAGCCTCTCCGGCAACTAAGACTTCTACCTCAAGTGGTGGGCAATGCTAAAAATGTGGTTCTAAGGACCATTATACGAATAAGTGTTCAAAGCCTCGTGCTTGTCGCTATTGCAAAAGCCCGGATCATTATTTATCTTCTTGTCCCAAACTTCAGGACAGGAAGGAGGGAAAGCTTAGTGTTGCTCAAGCCCCTGGCAATACATCTCGTGGTCAAGGTATTTCTCATTCTATCCTTGATGGCATTATTTTATTTCGTGATCATCCTACTCGAATTCATTTTGATAAGGGTGCATCCCACTCTTTTATTTCAAAAGAACTTGTTGGTACTTTTTCTTTGGATGTTTTGTGTTTAATGACTTGTTTGAGAATTGCGAATCCAGTTGGTAGATCCGCAACAATCAGTTTATTGTGTAAAGATGTCGAGATTATTTTGTGTAATTTTTCTTTCTGAGTCGATTTGCATGTTATGCGCTAGTTAGGCTTCGGAATGATTTTGGGGATGGATTGGCTTAACCGTTATGAAGCTCAAATCCTTTGTCCTGAGCGGACTATTCATCTTCGACATCCTCAATCTATTAAGCAGATTTTTGTTGATCTTAAAGATTCGAATTTCAGCTTGGTTGCATCTTTATATTCTTTAAATCCTCACGATGACGATAATGATGATGAGGAAGATGTCATTTCTCTTATTTACGTTATTCGTGAATTTTCCGACATATTTGAACCCGTTTTAGGATTATCACCTAAGCGAGCAATTGAGTTCAGAATTAATCTCATCCCTGGAGCTCAACCTAACACTCGTCCTCCTTATCGCATGTCCAATAAGGAAAATGAGGAGATGCGCGAACAATTATCCGAATTGGAGACAAAGCAATTTATTCGCTCTTGTTGCTCGCCTTGGTGAGCTTCGGCTATTTTTATGAAGAAATCCGATGGTACACTTAGGCTTTGCGTTGACTACTGCAAGCTTAATGATCTTATTATCAAAAATAAATATCCTTTACCTCGGATGGATGATCTGTTCGATCAACTTAGTGGTGCTAGAGACTTTTCACAAGTAGACTTAGCTACCAGTTTTCATCAGCTTCATATTGCAGAGGATAATATTCCTTTGACATCGTTCCTTACTCGTTATAGATCTTATGAATGACTTGTTATGCCATTTGGCTTAACGAATGCTCCATCTTATTTCGTTGACCTTATGAATCGAGTTTTCAAAGACTTCCTCGATCGGTTTGTTCTCATCTTTATTGATGATATTCTTGTGTATTCTAAAACCGAGGAGGAACATGAAAAGCATCTTCTGATTGTGTTGGAAACTCTTAGGAGCAATCAATTGAAAGGAAAATTTTCTAAATGCCATTTTTGGCAATCTCGTGTGAAATTTCTTGGTCATATTATTTCCGAATCCGGAATTTCCGTGGATCCTTCAAAGATTAAAGGGATTCAAAATTGGAAGAGACCGGAGAGTGTGACGAAAATCCATAGCTTCCTTGGATTAGCGGGTTATAACCGTCCTTTTATTAAAGACTTTTCTAAAATTGTCACGCCTCTTACTAGCTTAACAAAGAAAGGTGTTAAATACATTTGGTCGGTCAAATATGAAGCTTCTTTTCATAAATTAAAAGAACTCCTTTCCGATGCTCCTTTTCTTGTGATTCCCGAGGGAAACCAAGATTTTATTGTTTATACCGATGCTAGTCGCGTTGGTTTGGGTGCCGTTCATATGCAAAGAGAACGTGTTATTGCTTATGCTTCTAGGCAATTGAAGCCAGCCGAGACTAGATATGCCACTAATGATTTAAAGCTCGCGGCTATTGTTTTCGCCCTTCGAATTCGGCGTCATTATCTTTTGGGAGAAAAATTTATTTTTTACACCGATCATAAATCTTTGAAGTATCTATTTTCCCAAAAGGAACTTAATTTGCGTCAACAACGTTGGCTCGAATTCCTTACATCTTATGATCTAGATATTCTTTATACTCCCGGAAAGGGAAATTGTGTTGCCGATGCACTTAGTCGTAAGCAACAAGCGGTTGTTTCTATCATGATATCCGAATGGAATAATCTCAGAATTTTATCCACTTATGAGATTCGAGATCGTGTTTCCGATTTATGTTCATCTCTTGTTTTATGTAGCCTTGAGGCTCATCTTTCTCTTTTAGACCGCATTATGGAAGCTCAAAAGCTAGATCCCGAATTGGCTCTTCTTGGCCAAAATTTTAGGGATAAAATTGATATTGAAGGTTTAAATGACTTCGATATTGATTCTCGTGGCGGTATTCGAAAATTTGATTGACTTATCGTGCCAAATATTAGTGATCTTCGTAAAGATATTTCAGAAGATTCTCATCGTCTAAATTTACCATTCATCCCGGTAGTAGTAAAATGTTTGTGGATATGAAGCGACTTTACTATTGGGAGGGAATGAAATCTGATATTGCTAACTTTGTTAAGTGTTGCATGACTTGCCAACTCATTAAGGCCGAGCATCAAAGGCTCGGTGGGTTATTGCAACCTTTAGAAATTCCAATTTGGAAGTGGGACCAAATTTCCATGGATTTTATAGACGGCGTTCTCCGTTCTCGTTCGGGTCATGATAGCTTATGGGTGATAGTCGATAGACTTACTAAATCCGCCCATTTTATTCCCGTTCGGTCTAACCGGCCGTTTCTCTTTTGGCCAAACTTTTTATCAAAGAAATTGTTAAATTGCATGGAGTTCCTACTTCTATTGTTAGTGATCGTGATCCATTGTTTACTAGTGGATTTTGGAAGAGTCTTCAAAAAGCTTTGGGAACGAAGCTTAATTTTAGCACCGTTTATCATCCTCAGTCCGATGGACAAACCGAGCGTGTGAATCAAACTCTTGAAGATCTTCTTCGTTCATGTGTTCTTGATTTTAGTGGAAGTTGGGAAGATCATATTTCTCTTGTTGAGTTTTCCTATAATAATAGCTTCCAATCTAGTATCGGTATGGCACCTTTTGAGGCACTCTATGGAAGGCCATGCCGATCTCCTTCTTGTTGGTATGAGGCCGGTGAGAAGCTGGTTTTAGGTCCAGATTTTATTCGTGATTCCACAGAAAAGATTGACCTTTTTCGTCATAGGATGAAAGAAGCCTAGAGTAGGCAAAAATCCTATGCCGGTAACCGGAGAAGGAAATTAGAATTTTCTGTGGTAGATCTTGTGTTTATTTGTGTTTCACCTATGAAGGGTGTTGTACTTTTCAGTCGATCGGGAAAATTAGCGCCTCGATATATTGGGCCATTTCCTATCACCGAACATATTGGTTCCGTGGTTTATCGCCTTTTATTACCGGCTCAGTTTTCTACTATTCATGACGTGTTTCACGTTTCTCAATTACAGAAATGCCTTCGAGATTCCGATTCTATTCTTGAGCCCGGTGTTGTGGAAGAAATTGAAGTTTCGCCTAATTTAACTTATGACAACATCCTATTCGTATTATTGCTTCGGAGGTCAAACGCCTTCGAAATAAAGATGTTCCGCTTGTTAAGGTTCAATGGTCCTCAAATCCTAAGGATTGCTCTTGGGAATCTAGAGAATTCATTGAGCGAAGACATCCGGACTTACTTTCTCATACACTTTGAGGTGAACTTCTTAATTCAAATTTCTTTTGTGTTGAATAAGCTTTTATGGTTATTACTATATATTTTCTTCTTAAATTTTGCGAGGACGCAATTTCTTTAAGGAGGGGAGTTTGTAACAACCCGCATATTTTACGATTGAGTATTTAAATATTTTATCGTTAGTCGGATTATAGTCCGAAAAGCTACTTTTTGCAAACAGTCGAATTTGGACTCGAGACCACCTCCATTGAGTTCAAAATGACGTTTGCGACCTTTTTGTGTATAAACTTTGATATGTTTGGAGTTAGTGGAATTTTGCTACTTTTTCACTTAGGGCTTTGGTTTTGTTTTAGCCCATTAGACCCAAGCTTCACCCCTCTTCTCTTCATTACTTCATTTCTATTTCCTAATACTCAAGCTTTAGCAATAATGCAGAGAGGAATGGGAAATTAAAACTCCAAGCCCTAGTTTTCATTTGCAAATCAAGTTCTAGCTCCAAACCCAAAGAGAAGCTATTGGTAAGCATCATCTTCTTCTTCTCCAACTCATTCTCCTTTCAATTTCAGAAATTCCTAAACCTAACTTTGGGAATGTTCTTCTTTTGAGCTTAGATTCAAGCTCATTTGGGTTGTGTTGAAGTGTGGTTGATTCTTCCTTTGCTTTTAAGCTTCTCCTCCATTGATTTTGTGAAAAGGTGAGATTTTTATCTCACATCTATGTCTATGATTATCTTTGATTGTTAGGTATTGTGACGAACGAGATTTTTCACGCTCGAAAATCGACATCCATACTTCAAATCGTATTCGAATGCCATGGATTCGACCGTTCAAATCCGATTCACCGGAGCTTATAACAACATTAAGTAATCAACACAGCGGAATATAAAGAATAATACATTGATATACAGCTTTGATACAATATCTGATACAACAAATGATCCAATAGATATCAATATACATCAGAGACATGATACAATAAAATAGCAGCGGAACAATATAACTCTAAGATAATCTTTAAAAGAGAACTCCAAAATTGCAACTCCATTTCCAAAATCCAATCCAGTGGTAACTCGAACTCCCAATAAGTATGCACAAAGATAATCAAATGCAGTCTGATCCAAAGACTGAACTAACTCCAAATAATCCACTACATCTGACTATTTGAAAAACCCAACTCTAGACTGCTCGTGTAGAAAAAAATTTGAGCACCCAGAGTTTAGGAAAGAAATAATAAACTCCGGATCAGTCATGGGACTGGTATGAGTAAACAAAAACAGTTGTCTTTTAAAACAATCAACAAAAGATTTTAAAGTAAATTCGCAATGCTTTTAGAAATGAAACTACCATAAGACCTCCCGCCACACACACAATGCAAACGCAAAATTGGAGGAGATTTCTTCTTATGATAGTCAAACATGCTTGATACGCAATTTCCTTGATATTATTACTATAAGTGCAAAGTGTAGGAAAACATTTCGAAAGTAGAATATAAATCTTAGCCAGCATACGACCATTATCGTATGCCTACTATAGCTACCATCTAAACAGTGGGGCGCCACCATAAGTAAATGGCAGGTTCTACAACTAAAACCGTACAGGGTTTCGTATTGGGAATTGGATTTTCAACAAATGGTCAGGCCAAGGAACTTCCCATTGCCACATGAGAACGCCTCTGGAAGGACGTCCCCGAGAACCAAACCGGATCTCTGCCAACACAAGGCCGGGTTAACCCTAACTGGGTAACTACTGACACGAGTATGCCATCTACCGGTTGTAACCAACCTTTAACCGGGGACCCCAGCAACAAATCACAAAATAATACATATATATATATCTGCGATATCAACATAAGTTAAGTATCTGAGCTCCATACCATGATACCACTTCTATCCAGAAGGAAATGCACATACCTTAAGGGGTGCTACCCCAATAACCTTGCTGCATCTTTCCTGTTTCGACCATTCCGGGGTGTGAGGTCCGACGAAGTCTCGTCCACAAAGCCATGCTTTGGGTCAACAAATGATCAAAGTAATGATCACAAAGATAAATGATCAAACAAATGATCATATCACAAATGATCAAACAATGATCATTTCACAACAACACTCAGCATGTTACATTACCAAATTGGGAATATATTGCTGATAACCATCAACTACATAACCTCTGAGCTCGTACGTCTCAGAGAATGGTGTTAAGCTAAGAGAATAAATTCTCCGCCACCAACAGAAATATATTTGAAAGAAATCAGCTTTATATCTCAACTTGTAATGTCAGACATACAATCCATACAAGTCTGTTCTGGGTTCGAACAGAACCGAAGGCACTTCATAGAAGTCCTTGCAATCCGAGCATTTACAATCCCGATCGGACTTCCCATCACTTAGGAAATCTCTATACGGGCGCGACTCGGTGCAGAGACAATCGATAGGTCATCCTATCGCTTTCGCAAATACCTGGTCTTCATCACCGGTCTTCAAATGCTATCCATAACGTCGAATCACTTATTCGGAATGGGTTATATGACACAAAGGTCCTTTCCCGTGTAAACCGAATAGTGAGCGCAATATTTAAAACATATGGATATGGGATTTCAATTAAGTCACAACTTAATAATTCAAACTTTCTTTCAAATGGTTTAAATCAATTACCATTTCAAATCTTTTAAACAAAAGATTTATTTCATAAAGTTCACCTAGTTTCACAAAGATTCATTCCTGGATTTCAAAACAATTTCATCTCAATTGGATTTACTCGTTTAAAATCTTTAAATTAAAGATTTAATTTATAGCTTTCAAATCGTTTCCATAACTTGGAAAATCATTTACATTTCAATCTGGAAATCCTTCTGAAACAAATTGGAAGTTTATTTCTTTTGTGAAAGCTTTTATTATTTGAAAACAAACAGTTTTCGTTTCAGAAAAATCCAATTATATTTATACGAGTTAAACCCTTTGAATTTTATTCACATTCTCAGATCAATACTAAAAAAAATAGTTTAATCCATATATAACTGGTATAACATCTTTAATCCTTAGTTTCAGATCATAGAATTCAATTTCAAATATTGAATTCAAAATTTAAATCAAAATATTTAAATTTCAAAAATCAAATAAGTTATTCAAAATAAATTTTATCTTCGAAATTCCATTTCAAAATGTTTTTCACTTTAATCCCAATCCATTTCCAAAACATTTGAGTTCAAATTGTCTATTTAAAAATCACTTCAAAAATCTGTGACTTAATCGATTTCCTCGTGAAATCCATATTAGTGTGTGTATAAGTGTGGTCCAGGGGTTTAACATAATAGTGCAACATCATTCAATCATCATAAATCAAATACAACAATATATCCGATAAGCGATATAAACTATAATTTATCTTCATTCACAGATCACGGATATATATATATATATCACATGTAATGAATTACATCATAGATAATTAATTACATTACAGATAAAAACTTAAATCAGGATATATCACAAAGCATCACATATCAGTGATGTCAAACAATTTAACTATTCAGTCAAGTTCAAACATTCACAAGTAAATTTTATTAGCTGACTGATAAATTTAAATCAACTATATTAATTAAAAATCTGGGTTAGTTATCCTAAGTTAATTACAATTTATTTTAGAATAAAATCCCCTTTTATCATTTATAACTTCACTGTTTTAATTACGAACTAATCAGTCTTAATTAATGAATCAATTTAACCTATAATTAATTGATTTATCTTAATTAATCACAATTTTTAATTAATTCTTTAATTACTAATAAATAATTATACTCAAATTTCTAATTATCATTCAATTCACTACATCCACCAACTACCTATTATTTACTTTCTAAGTAATCATATTTTTTTCAATTTGTCAATTGATTGTTCTAGATTAATTAACTCAAGTAATTAACTTAAACTAATCTGATTAACTCACTTACTTACACTGAACAATTCATTCCTCAATTACTTATATTAAGTAATCATACTTAACAATTACACAATGATTGTTACTAATTTATATAAATCTAAATTTATTGTTAAAATTAATCACATTGATTTTTTTTCAATAATTTTAGTCAATGACTTTTATTAACTATTAAATTTCTTTAATTACTTTTCTAAAGAAATTTACTTATATTAATCATTATTGACGATAAATTGATTAACCCTTTAAGAATTCATTAGTCTTCACTAATTAAAGTAAACTCATCGATATTGATAGTTTAACTATTATTCACAATATGTTTGAAACCATCGATTTCCAATTTTCCTTTTTGAATTTCAATTTAAGTTTAAACTTATTTTTAAATACTTAAGTTATAAAACTTAATTAGTTTCAAAATCTCGAAATCAGGTTTAAAATTTATTTCAGGTTTAAACTTTTAAATTTCAGCTTGTTAAATCTTCCATTTACAATTCAATTCCATCTTTGAATTCAAACTTCTTTAATACACTTAATTGCTTTGAAATTATTAAACCAAATTGAATTTAGAAACTTTATTTTTATTTACAAACTAAATTCCAATTTAAACTTAAATTTTATTTACATTTTGATTTAAACTTCAGTTTTAAAACCTTGATTTAAAATTTAAATTTTGGTTTAAAATTCCCACACCAAAACAGTTTCGGGTTGAAAACCTATAATAACTTTGACTCGAGCCCCTTTTATCCTTGCTTCGAGTATGCTACTCGAATTACTCGAGTATGACGCGAGACTCCCCCGTGCTCTTCCCAGGAAAACCCAAAAAAAAAACCCCAAACCCAGACCAACGTGCTCGTGCATGTGCACAGATCGTCAACGACGATCCTACCTCCGGCGACACCACGAACAAGTCGCCGACCCTCCCCACGTGCCATTCGAACATCACCATATTCCTCGAATTCGAAATCGAGGAAAAGAACTAAACCTGGAAACGCAAGAGCTACCACCACTTCAAACCTGTCAACACCGCCTCGTCCACGCCGTGCCGACCATCTGCGAGCTTCCACCTCCGACCTCGACTTCGACATCATCCAAGCTTCTACCACCTGAAGTATCAAAACACTCGATCCATCATTGAGGCCGTGGTGATAAAATTTCCATCATAGCTAAAAACTAGGGTTCTGTACAAAAGACCCCTACAACAACCTCCTCAATCAATTCCATCATGATCGGCCATTTTTCATGGCCTCTCCGATCACCCATCTTCCTCCCGATCGAACCCCAACCATCTCGATCAAGTATATTTCCCGAGGCAACCCAAACTTCCCAATTCGATCAACCCAACAATGCCAACTCATCCCATTACTAAAAAATGTGATTTGAGCTTTAAAAATCCTAATTTTGATTAAGAAATCAGTTTGTAAACTTGAATCGATAATCCAAGATGTTTGAAAATGTCACTTGTACTAACTTTGTACTGTTCTTGAGTTTTTCCCAGAGCAGATCAACTTTATTTAACATGAATTTAATTTTAAAATCTACTTTATACTCAACCAAACATATTTTGTTTATATGCTTTGTCCTAACAATCAATAGGTTGAGCAAATACGATTTTTGAAGTAACTCAAACTTCTGCAATTTATAAACAAAGGCAACATCCAGAAAAAAAATGCAGGCTTCATCTCATCAAAAATTCAGTGAAGTGCATATATTTCACACAACAAAATTTCTGATATTCATCATACAACTAGATTAAACTTAGGTTATTTTAAAAAAATGAAGTTACTCACTTTTAACATCCTTAGTCCTAGAAGCTTTCAGATTGAAGTTGTTGATTTACTGAAGATCAAGTCAGGTTGGTGATTGTTGCAAAAATTGTTTCTTTGAACTTGAATTTGCTTCTTGAATTCACTGCATATTTTGTTTCTCCTGTAATCTCTTTTTCTTGTTTGAACTGATTGGTATTGTTGAGTTTGGTTTTTTTAGAAGATAATATCACTTCAGTTTCTTTGATTAGTTTTGATCGAAATGAAATGGAAAGGCTGATATAAATAAAAATTGTACAGGTGATGTTACTTGTACAATACTAGGCATGGTGAAGATAACTCAAGTCTTTTTTCTACTCGGCTGATATCTTTTTCTTTGATATGCTATTGTACTTTATTGTTTTAGTTATGTTTTGGTTGTACTTATTTATGCATATGTATATTTTAATTTGTTTGTTCACACTTTATCTTTGACAAAGCTTCTTTGTGGTGGCTGCAGATATGAAATGTTGTGTACTTAGGATATTTGCATTTATTTGCTTAGTACTTTATGTTTTTACTTTTTTATGTTCATAGATATTTTTTCATTACTTTGTTTATTCCAGCCTGCATACTTACTTTTATATTTGTTTGTATATGCAGGTTTGATTTTACATATTCATGTCTTTGAAGATGTTTTGTTTGTATTTACTTTGTTTTGTTTACTTTGCATATTTATTTACAACTTTATTTCATATTTAAGTGTTGTTTCTTTCTTTTCTTATGGCTTAATAACATAAATAAATTTCTATTTTATTATGTTTATTTCTTTTATTTTATCTGTGTTCATACTTATTGCTTTTACTTTATGTACATCTTATTGCGTATAAATATTTTATTACTTTGTATATTCTAGATAATGTGTTGCTTTAAATTTAGCAAATTGTTTATTTTATTTTAAAGACTTTATTTTGAATTTTCAAATCAATTTATCAATAAATTTCACCATTTTAAATCAAAAATAAATCTAATCAACAATTTAAAATTAATAAAAATTCGAGATCGTTACAGGTATGAATTCCTAACACTTATTCATGTGCATTTGCTTTTGGTTTGGATTGAACTGGTGAATATCCCAATTTTTAATGTTTTGGGTTCAAATCTTTAAAGATCCTAACATTGATGTTTCAACATGTTTTTGGTGATGCATCGAGGAGCCAATAGGACCGGGTAGCCAATAGGCGTAATCCCCTAGCGTCCGTGCTCGACCGGTTGCAAATTGAGTGAGAGTTTGCGTTTCTATTAAATAGGGTAGGAATTGCAGAAATTTGCAGTTCGGCCGACCGAACCCCCTGGGTCGGTCGACCAAAGTTGTAGCCGAAACATTCTGGCCTATTTTCGGTCGGCCGACTCAGGAAGTTCGGTCAATCGACATGCTCCTATTTCCCTGTTTTGCCTATTTGTGCTCGTTTGCTTTGCTTTTCCAATATTTAATCGATTCTTCTTCTCCGATTTGTTGTTATCATCTATTATCGACTTTGATGACTTCTATTATGGAATCTTTGGGTATATCCATTTTTTGGTGGATTTGGAGTCAATTTCTTTGGATTTAATTCACGTCTTTCAACGTGAGATTTTAGTGATTAATTGTTCTACAATCATTTTTGTGATTTCTCACTTTTAAAAAATATAAAGGTTTTCAATACTAGTAGTAAATATCAAAAAAAATTCATCAAAATGATTTCAACTCTATTTTATTACAAAGTCGTTTCTTAAACCGTTTTCCAATCTACTAGCATATACAAACCTTTACCTCATTCATATGAGAAATCTAATTAAACGGCTTAGTAAAACAAGTGGTATGAAACGCTTGCGTTTACTTCGTCGGTTAATTCTTGGACTTATTCGATTGAATCTCTTGTGACAATTTTCGAGTGGAGATCTACAATTTGTTCGTAAATATTTAAGTTAAGCTAGTGGTTATGGGACATGAGGCTAAGCTTATATATTTACTAGCTTACTGTAATTGACACTTCTTGATGATCGTTGATGATCATTTTTGTGATTCAGACTAGCAAATGGGCGATGTCTCTTTGTCTACGAGGGAGACTAAACCCCGTTTCTATGGAGCTTCGGCTCAATTTGGTGGGGTAGCGACCCATGGTCTTCGGGCCGTTTTGTGGAGCTTCGGCTCAAAATTAATGGTTAGCAACCATGGAATAGCGTTCCATTTTGTGATACACGTGTTGGTGAGTTTTCATGCTCCCGTTCTGTGATAGGTCTCCCCCCTTTTTCGTGATTTCTGGAATTTGTGTTTTCACCAATTTTCGTGATTTACATTGATAAGTTTTATCAATATTTGTGCAATGGTGAATTTGTGTGTCATTAACTTTTGTGATTGGCATTGATATTATTGTCAATATTTATGGTTTGGTGAATATAAATAGAGAGTATGACATTCTTTTTGATCTTTGAGAAGATTCTCGTGATATTGATTAATCTCTTGTTGATTTTCAATTACATACTTATTACAGTATGGCTTTATGGTTATTATATATTTATGTCATATCTCTTATTCTATACCATTTTATCTGATATTTACAGCTAGACTGATCCGTTTATTATTTTATTATTAAATAATACTCGGGTCAGACCGAGATGTGACAGGTGCTTCTGCTTGACTTCACATCTGGGATTATTATCCTGACTTTTGGCTAGCTACCTAGATTAGTAGTTTTTGGTTGTATACATTTGGGATATAGACTCATGGATGGGTACTTATTCTTTTGTGTAGCACTTGTAACTCTTCTTTTGTGTCATTGTGGATCTTGTTGACCACTACTCTGATGTACACTTTCATGTGTTATATATTCATATCTATTTCCGCCTTTGTGACATGGATGTCTGTGACTGATTTGTGTTATGTTTATTTCTATATTTGTTTCCGAAGAATATATATAGCCACCGGGTAGTAGCTTTGAGTTTGTATCGGCATGTCGAATTTCCTCCTGAAACTAGATGCTTGTTGTACAATCTGACATATCGGTGCTTGCACAAAGCAATTACACGGATGGTCGCTCCTCAACAGCCTTATCCTCCATGCTAGTTGACGGCATTACCCCATAGTGTCCTTGGCTAGCGTGGGTATAGAGGTGGGGCGTTACACTAATATCCATTTCAGGCGTTTCGATTTCGGCGCAAATCGCTGGAGTTAATTTGTGGGTTTCGTGGAATTCACTGCGTGGTGTTGGAAGGTGGTTGTTGCTTGACCTAAATCAAAGTGGGGTGGCCGGAATTTTAGTTTTAGGGTTCGAAAACCTTGGGAATCGGCAGCGGCTGACGATGCCGTGGGTTGATCGCGTGGACCAGGGGAGACGCGGCCGGCGATGTGGAGTTCAACGGTGGTGGTGGCTTGGTTGTTGATGACCCCAAGGCCCGGGCGGCACCGGTCAAAGTCAAGGCGTAAGCGGGTTAATGTAGCGATTGGGTTCGAACGAGATGCGTGAGGGGAAGCAGGTGACGTGGAATTTGTGTGCATATATATATATATGTTAATTTATATAATTTAATTCAAACTGAAAGTTCTAACCACGATAACTTTCACGTACAAGGTCCAATTCACGCGCGGTTTTCTCCACTAGGTCCGTATTGGAATTTCAGACATTTTACCACTGGTTTGGATGAATTTTGAGACTGTTAAAATTTTGGGTTTAAATTGTATTTAAATTCAAAAGGTGAGTGTTTTAACACACTCACAACTTCTAAAAATTCTTATGTTTGTTAAATTGGTTTATGATGTGATTAGGAATTTATTTATGACTGTTCGGCACATTTTTAATCATCATCTCAGTTAAATTGAATTTATTGAATTAAATTGTTATTTAATTTATTGTTGCATATAAACTGCCAGTTAAATAGTTATTTAATTTATTATTGAATATAAACTGCCAGTAAACACCTGTTATTTATTATCTGTTCTATATTGATGTTATTGATTGAATTGGATGATGATTGTGATAAATGTTTGATGCTTGATATTGGATGAATGGATGTTCTAATTTATATAGTTATAAACCGCAAGTTGTTATGGATTTTTATTTCTTCGGGATTGCGGTTTGAAATGATATATGACCATATTTTTATTTTAAATCACAGATTGAAATGATAAATATCCATATCACTTGACCGTAGGATAGAAAATTATATACAGACACCGCGGTCTATATATAAAAATATTTTAAAATGATTTCTATGGTTTTGTAAAGA
Source organism: Allium cepa (assembly GCA_030765085.1). Taxonomy (NCBI): domain Eukaryota; kingdom Viridiplantae; phylum Streptophyta; class Magnoliopsida; order Asparagales; family Amaryllidaceae; genus Allium; species Allium cepa. The sequence goes on along the minus strand of CM060943.1, from coordinate 861,571,488 downwards.
AGTGTGGGTTATATAAATATCGATTTCAGATGTTATATAAATGTTATTTTATTATTGATTTCAAGCTATGTGTAAATTTGTTTGGAAATATAAAATAAGCCAAATAATTGAGTTTGATTATTTTATATATTATGGTTAAGTACCTGTTTAAGTTATATTATATATAGAATTTATAATGACTTAAATAAAATTCAGGTTGGAAGATAAATATGAAATTGATTTGAATTAAATTACTTAAGAGTTATACTCGAATAACTTTTATTTGAAATTTAAATAAAATTAAGGCTTTCAAGGGGATGATTTTTATAACTTGATTTTGGTTTAGAGTGATTTAAATGAATATCAAGTTGATTTAAATGAATATATCAAGTTAAATAAATTAAAATGATTTGTTGAAAACTGAAAGTGAGTTGAAAGTTATGAATTGAGATTTAATTTAAAGTGAATAAAATTGTGAAGTCGAGGAAACTATTTTACTTTATAAAGTAAATTTAAATATAGACTATCTTATTTTATATACCGTTTGAATATCCAAACCGTTTTAGTGGTGGAAGTTATGGTTTAGAAGCTATGAAATTCAAAGTATTATGTTTTAAAAGGTTATATTTTAGGCGTTTGGTTTCGAAATATCATAACTTTGAAAATGTTATGGTTCTAGAAAAGGATATGTTTGAAATGAAAATGATATCATATTGATTTGGCTTTTAAAACGGAAATGATATCGTATTTATATGGTTTTGAAATAGATATTATATTCTGTCTAAAGTACAATTATTTTGAAATGACCAAGGTGTTATAATAATGTTTGGTTTTTAAAGAGACCGAGATCGGAAGTTGTCAGACTCTCTGCCAACTCCAAAAACCACTTTAATAACCGTGTACGCAGTGGAGATTCCAGAATGAAGTAGGATGGCGGCGGCGTTCCTTTGATGTATAAATGTAGACCCGACTCCTTGAGTTGGCTTAAGTTGGCTAAAACAGGAGCGATCTCGGGCCAGTGAGATAGCCCCTCTTATTGGACACACTCCTTCGATATTATATTCTGACTTTGAGATTTATTTGATGGCCACTTTTGACTTTTGATTTTGGGGGTGTGGCTCGAGGTGGGCGGTAGGTGCGCGCTTTGCGTCACCACCAGCCCATGTGCGCAATTGGTATATCTACCCTGGCATTGCCTTGTGTGTCGTGTCACTTACCCTAGCAAGCCTTGTACAAGTTTGATTTGTGTTGTACCTATGGAGTATCTTCTCCTAGTCTCTTGATCAGGAGATATGCAGGTACTGTATAGACTATTGGCACTATTACGTGTTAAGGTTGAAAATGTAAAGCCTTGATGCTATTTAAAAGTAAGTTTATTTTACTAATAGGCATTATTATAATAGCATATATTACTACATAGTAAATAGTTTAACGGATCCTTAGGAGATGTGAATCCCGAGCATCTCTTAAGTTACTGCACTCACGTTAGACATAGGATAGGAGATGTCAAATCCCGTAAACATTTCTGAAGCCGTTCCACTCATATTATTTACCGTTGATTTAACTTACATAAGATGTTTTAGTTCTGACTCCAGTGTTTTGTCGTTTCAATACACTTGGGATCAGTCTGAGCATTTCAGGATTTGAAGATCTTATTTCTAGAGGACGAAGACGATGATTGTATTACTATTATTTATTATATTATTCCACTGCATTCATACTGTTCCGTTGCATTACTTATTTTTCTATTGTATGTGTAACTCTGATATGTGTTGTAAAGGTATAATCAAATGTTTTGTTAAACAGCTTCATGAACTGTTATTTGATTATTATATTTTATCATTCCGCTGCGAGATTCTGTTTTGTTTTATTTATTTCTTTCTTTTTCTTATTCACCCCAATAAAAATTCACCCTTTTGTATGGTTTGAGTCTGACGTGTGTGGTTTATCGTCGATTTAAAGTGTACAAAAAGGAGGGATGTTACATCTGCTATCAGAGCTTTGGTATAGCATAAACCTTAGCTTTGTGGGGTCTGACTCTTTATTAATAGGGTAGTAATACCCTATGTTGAGTCGCTGAGCGTGTGTGTGTGTGTGTGTGTGTGTGTGTGTGTGTATAAAAAAGCGTATTTGTTAGTGTTATAAAAGGTTTTGATATTGTGTTAATTTGTTCCATTTTGTATTTATAAATTCTAGTTGGTGCATAGGACGCTATGACATCAATAGGGATTTCTAAACACTTAATAGGACAGACCGACACAATATTTGTTTGAATATAGGTGAATGAAATAATTTTCCCTATTATATTTTCTATATGTAAAATAAATTTTTTATAAAGATTATATTTGGTTGTAATATATTGGTTGTTAGGTAGTGAAATTTATAAATATTGGCTGAAAATAAATTGAAAGTAAAATAAATGAGAATAAACTGGAAATTTAGGACTAAGTTCCGGGGTTTTAAAATTTTCTTTCGAATGATTTTGGAATAAATTAATATTACTAGGAGTATTTTCTGATATAAATATTTCAATATAAGTTGAAAGTAACGTTTCAAAGAAATTCTAAAAAAGGAAATAAGTTATGTACTTCCCTCTTTGTCGCTGGAAAATAATTTCGGTGATGAGTGCACGCATCGTCGACATTCATTTTCGAGTTTCGAAGTGGGAAGGCCATTGTAGTAGTTTTACTACAGATTTGATAAACAAATAGAAATTTCAAATTATTTTAAATATAATTGGATATATATTTTGCAAGTATATACATCTACCTATTATTTTAAAATGATTTGAAATTTAACCCGATATTTAGTTCTTAAGTTTCCATTAATTGATAGTTTCAATTACTGTAGTGAAATTGAGTGTAACTAATTAATAATGGGAACCTTTAATGAAATAAGAGATTAAATGCTAGGTTATCAATGAAATTTCAAGAAGTTGAAATTGTAACCTATAAACAAAGGATATTATTATTGAACATTAAATTAAATAAAAATAATGAGAAAAACTTCTATAAATTTTCAATTGCATTCTTAAAAGCTTATATATAACTTACCAAATATTAAAAGTTGTAATGTTTAATGAGAAATGTAACGGAAATTGTGAAAGTACACTTATGAATGAAATGGTTCAATGAATTTCTTTTGTAAATAAGAATTTGACATTCTGCTTGTTATAAACTTAAGTTGTGACTGAAATGCCTCTAATTAAATATAATAGAAAATTTATAAATAAATGATAATAAACTTAAGTAAATGTTGAAGTTATGTATAGTAAAAATAAGTAGAAAGATGAATATTGTAAGTAAAAGATTTTGAACTTAGGAAATGTTGAATACTATGGATAAATGAACGAAAATAAATGAAATTGAGAAATGAATGAATGCAATGCAATAAAAAAGGAAAATTTGCAGAAAATAAATGTAAATTAAAAAGATAAATCATTATATGAATGAAACGGAAATCAAACAACAAATGTTATGAAATGAATTTGATAAAAATGAACTTGATCTATTGCTTGAAATGGCTGTTTGTTTTAGTTGATGGTCGTTTGGGCGAAAGATACTTTTAATTGCTTAGATGTATGAATAATCTATTGAGTTATCTAAGACCGTTGAGTAAGTGGAATACTTCATAGTTATTTGTCATTCTATGTGATTTAAAGTGTCTTAACCCGAACAAATCAATTGTTTGTCTTGCTTGGATGGTTGATTTGTATTTGATGTGTATGCTGTTGGTTGCGAATGATTGTTGTTTATATTGATTGTTTGTGAGTAGTTGAAACAACTTTAAGTATTTTATTTTATATAATTATTAACTCTTTTGGATTATATAAGTGAAATACAGGTTATGGAAGCAATTGCTACTACTTTTGGTATCATAATTAAGCGTTGTTTGCCAGACAAATAGGTACGTTCTAGGATTACGATTTTATAGCGTTATTATATTGTTTTTCCCGTGTTGGGATATATTGTTTTGGAAATTATATGTTATGTATTGTTGTATTTGATACTATATTTTCTTTCGAGCCTCCCCGTACGAAGGAGACTGCCAAAATTTTCCGTAAATTTTGGACTTCGAAATTTTTTGAAAATGTTTTCCAAACTTTATTTACTTGAATATAAAAGGATTTAAGAGTTATAAATTGATATATTTTGTTTAAATTATTTGATTTTGTAAATTAATTTTTATAGATTTAATATTTTAATAAGATATATTATTTTCTTAATTTCTTCCTTTCCCTTCTTTTCCTTTTCGGGGACGAAAATTTCTGGGTGGGGGAGAGTGCAACGACACGCAAATTTCGATAATTAAATTGGTTAATTTAATAAGATTTTTTTAATTAAATTCAGAAAGAAATAATAAATTATAGTTATAGTGAGGTGAATGTTAATTTGAAATGTAACAATGATTATTAAAGCTAAAATTTTGATAGATTGAATGAAATTACAATAAATAAAATAGTGTACATGTTATATTAGGCTATAAATCGAATATAAGAAAACAAACGTGAATATTCAATTAACTTATGAATTAATATATATTGAATGGTAATTGAATAAATCAATGTTTAGTAAGATATTATAACATTGGTTTGGGAATGATAAACTTATAAAAATGTGATTCAGAGTTAACGATAACAATTATTATAAGTTAATCATTTATTTTGTCCATTAAATCAAAATTTGTAATCAGTTGCAATGAACCCTAATTCAATGTTATGTTAGTGTAAATTAAAGAAATAATTGGAAATAATGGTAATTCTATTCATACTATGACAATTGGTTGAATGAAAATAATGGATTTCAAGATTTATTAATTTATTGGAATTTAAATTTAATAAATGGATTAATTGCAATTATATGAAATTTAATGAAATTAAGGCTAATACTGAAATTGATAAATTAATAAACTCTAAATTGACATCTAAATTTGGTTAAATTAGTGTAAATGATTAAGAAATTTAAAAATGATGGAATTTGTTAATTATAGAGTTGAAATTGAAATCTTGATTTAACTAATCAATTATTAATTTATATGATTTACCAGAAAATAGCCATTTTGGCCAGTGACTCGGATTTCGATGTAACTAGTTTCATCGGATCCGTAATGGTGAATTATTGTAGGATTTCAAGTTTCGTAGCGATCGAGGTTATCGTTTGATCGTACGAACTCGAAACGCCTTGGAATCAATTTAATTGAAATTAATTGAAATTAATTTGAAATAATTTGATTTTAGCATAACTTCTTCATATAATGGAATTTAGACTTGAAACCTTTTCCATTGCATTTAAAATATTTAAAAACATCTATTTTGATATATGGGTTGACCCAATTTTGTTCCAGAGTCAGAACGAGATTTTCGTGCCATTTATCATTCAAATTTCAATTCAAATCAATCCGGTCTATTCTAATTTCAGCTTTGTGTGTGTGTGTGTATACACACACACACACACACACCTTATTACAAACCCCAGCAGTCTTTCTATTTCTCATTTCAGTACGTACAGAAATTATGTTCCTCCTCTTTCCAATGGCTGAAACCCTAAAACTCCTCAATTCAATCCCAATTCAAATTTGAAGTTCAAAATTCGAAATCTTTGAAAAAATTCAAAGAAAAAAAATATAAGGACGAAGATCTCGATGATTTGAATCTACATCTAGTGTTCGTTTGTCATAATAATGCTTCGATTGTCGACAAATCATGGTCAAACAGTGGAATTGCGAAACCCTAATAGCCCTTTTAGGCGTTTCGATTCAGCGCAAATCGTTGGAATTAATTTATGGGTTCGATTCGTGGTGTTGAAAAGTGGTTGTTGCTTGACTTAAATCAGAGTAGGGTGGCCAAAATTTTAGTTTTAGGGTTTGAAAACCCTGGGAATTGGCGGCGGCTGACGATGCCGTGGGGCGATCGTGTGGGCCAGGGGAGATGCGGCCGGCGATGTGGAGTTCAATGATGGTGGTGGCTTGGTCGATGATGACCCCTAGGAGCGGGTGACATCAGTCAACGTCTGGGCGTAAGTGGGTTACTGTAGCGACTAGGTTCGAATGAGATGCGTGAGGGGAAGCAGGTGACGTGGAATTTTTGTGTGTGTGTGTGTGTATTTTATTTTATATAATTTAATTCAGACTGAAAGTTCTAACCGCGATAACTTTCACGTACGAGGTCCAATTCATGCGCGGTTTTCTCCACTAGGTTCGTATTGGAATGCTGGACATTTTGGCGCTAGTTTGGACGAATTCTGAGACTGTTAAAATTTTGGGTTTAAATTGGATTTAAATTCAATTTAAATTCAAAAGTTGAGTGTTTTAACACACTCACAACTTCTAAAAATTCTTATGTTTGTTAAATTGGTTTACGATGTGATTAGGAATTTATTTATGACTGTTCGGCATATTTTTAATCATCATCTCAGTTAAATTGAATTTATTGAATTAAATTGTTATTTAATTTATTATTGCACATAAACTGCCAGTTAAATAGTTATTTAATTTATTATTGAACATAAACTGCCAGTAAACACCTGTTATTTATTATCTGTTCTATATTGATGTTATTGATTGAATTGGATGATGATTGTGATAAATGTTTGATGATTGATATTGGATGAATGGATGTTCTAATTTATATAGTTATAAACCGCAAATTGTTATGGATTTTTATTTCATTCGGGATTGCGGTTTGAAATGATATATAACCGTATTTACATTTTAAATCGCGGATTGAAGTGATAAATATCCGTATCACTTAACCATAGGATAGAAAATTATATACAGACACCACAGTCTATATATAAAAATATTTTAAAATGATTTCTACGGTTTTGTAAAGAAATACGGGTTATATAAATATTGATTTCAGATGTTATATAAATTTTATTTTATTATTGATTTCTAGCTATGTGTAAATTTGTTTGGAAATATAAAATAAGCCAAATAATTGAGTTTGATTGTTTTATACATTATGGTTAAGTATCTGTTTAAGTTATATTGTATATAGAATTTATAATAACTTAAATAAAATTCAGGTTGGAAGATAAATATGAAATTGATTTGAATTAAATTATTTAAGAATTATACTCGAATAATTTTAATTTGAAATTTAAATAAAATTGAGGCTTTAAGGGGTATGATTTTTATAACTTGATTTTGGTTTAGAGTGATTTAAATGAATATCAAATTGATTTAAATGAATACATCAAGTTAAATAAATTGAAATGGTTTATTGAAAACTGAAAGTGAGTTGAAAGTTATGAATTGAGATTTAATTTAAAGTGAATAAAATGGTGAAGTCGAGGAAATTATTTTACTTTATAAAGTAATTTTAAATATAAACTATCTTATTTTATATACTGTTTGAATATCCAAACCGTTTTAGTGGTGGAAGTTATGGTTTATAAGCTATGAAATTCAAAAGTATAATGTTTTAAAAGGTTATATTTCAAGCGTTTGGTTTTGAAATATTATAACTTCGAAAGTGTTATGGTTTAGAAAAGGATATGTTTGGAATAAAAATGATATCATATTGATTTGGGTTTTAAAACGGAAATGATATCGTATTTATATGGTTTTGAAATGGATAATATATTCTAGCTTTGAAGTATAATTATTTTGAACTGACCGCGGTGTTATAATAACATTTTGTTGTTAAAGAGAATGGGATTGGAAGTTGTCATACTCTCCGCCAACTTCGAAACCACTTTAACAACCGTGTACGTGGTGGAGATTCCAGAATGAAGTAGGATGGCCACAACGTTCCTTTGAGGTATTAAAGTGGACTCGACTCTCGTGAGTTGGCTTAAGATGGCTAAAACAGGAGCGATCTCGGGCCAGTGAGATAGACTTTCTTATCGGACACACTCCTTCGATATTATATTCTAACTTTGAGATTTATTTGATAGCCACTTTTGACTTTTGATTTTGGGGGTGTGGCTCGAGGTGGGCGGTAGCTGCGCGCTTTGCGCCACCACTAGCCCGTGTGCGTAATTGGTATATCTACCTTGGTATTGCCTTGTGTGCCGTGTCACCTACCCTAGCGAGCCTTGTACGAGTTTGATTTGTGTCGCACCTATGGAGTATCTTCTCGTAGTCTCGCGATCAGGAGATATGCAGGTACTATATTGGCTACTGGCACTATTGCGTGTTAAGGTGGAAAATGTAAAGCCTTAACGCTATTTAAAAGTATGTTTATTTTACTAATAGGCATTATTATAATAACGTATATTATTACATAGTAAATAGTTTAACGGATCCTTAGGAAATGTGAATCCTGAGCATCTCTTAAGTTACTGCACTCACGTTAGACACTGGATATGAGATGTAAAATCCCGTAAACATCTCTGACGCCGTTCCACTCATATTATTTACTGTTGATTTAACTTACATAAAATCTTTTAGTTCCGACTCAAGTGTTTTGTCTTTTCAATTCACTCGGGTCAGTCTGAGCATTTCAGGGTTTGAAGATCTTATTTCTGAAGGACGAAGACGAAGATTGTATTACTATTATTTATTATATTATTCCACTGCATTCATTCTTTTCCGCTGCGTTATTTATTTTTCTCTGGTATGTGTAACTCTAATATGTGCTGTAAAGGTATAATCAAATGTTTTGTAAAACAGCTTCATGAACTGTTATTTGATTATTATATTTTGTCATTCCGCTTGTTGGGACTATTTCGACCGGCTCAACATCGCCGAACTAACTCCCTTCCTATGCATAACCGAACCAACCCACACTCCATCTCCCTGCCAAACCATCTTCATCTCCACGCACTACCGGACCACCTACTACCGAACCAACTACCTCTCCAACATACTACCGAATCAAACACCTACCGGTCCAACACCAGCCGAACCAACCAACATCCTCTACATAGCCGAATCAACCTCCTTTCCATGTCCAACCGAATCAACCCACCTCCACACGTTGCCGAGCCAGAAGCAAGGAAAGACACGACCGGACCAACTCTGTCAGGCCAGATTGCTTCAGCCCAGGCCCACCAGCAGCTATATACATCCAAGACCCCTGCCCCCAACCTCACTCTATAAATAGGGGGACAGGGGTACAACAATGGCAGACAAGTTGGAGAGCTCAAGCACGGAAGGAACTTTAAAACTACTTTCATATACTTATATACAAAGCTTTGTACTTGTAATCTGAAAGAAAAAGGAGAATAACATATAAAGTGGATGTAGGCACGTTCTGGCCGAACCACTATAAATCTGTGTGTCTTTTACAGTTTAGTCCATCTATTTCGTATATTTGCATAAATCACCCAAACCGTCCAGATCAACATATAATCAACTAAATCATACGACTAGGTGGTGTTTGCCCATTTTTTTGTGCAAACATTTTTGGTGCTTTCACTGAGAGCAGAAGGAGTTGGAAGCTTCAGCTTCTCCCACTCAACCCTTTTTCTATCAACACCGTTCGTTGCTTGGAAAATATGGCTCCCGGACGGAAGAAAGATACTAACAAAGGAAATAACGTTGCAACTGGCAGTATCCCAGATCCAGTGATCAGGGACCAAGACAATCGTCAGGTTCCAACGACAAATTTAAATCAGGCAAATCCGACAGCCCCCGCTACGGAACAACCAATTACAAGGGCGGATCTGGACAGGATTGTGGCTGAAGTAACTAACCACTTCGCATCTCAACAAGAAGCCTTGGTGGACCAATTCATGTCACGCTTAAGGGATGCTGAAGAATCCAACCGTAACACTGAATCATGGGGTGAGTCCCAGTCTGGAGAATCTAAGAGACGACAAGGGTCTTTCTTCTTCGAAGAGGCCAACAACAGAAACAGCCATGGTAGGAGCCGAGCCCGGACTCAGCCCGAATTCCGACCCGAGGAAACACTTGGAACCGAACCCAACGAAGGAGGTGCCAGGCAGGGGTCGGATGTGGCTGAGCCTGTCATGCTACCTAACCATGAAAACACCAGTAGACGGGGCCGAGCTGGAGTCCGGCCCGAAGTTGGACCCGAGGAAGTGCTGAGAACAGAACCCAGCAGGGGAAGATCAAGGCAAGGGCCAACTGTGGCTGACCCCAGCATGCCCCCAGAAGACCAGAGGCAGCCATTGGAGAATGTTAGGAGTGATAGACGATACCATCCCTACAAGCCGTCTGGACGGAATCAGTCACGCAGGGAAGAACCAAACTCATTTCTATCCGCTCCAAGTTCTGATGAAAGGATGACGCGATTGTTCAGAGAGTGCGTCCAACGGGAGCAAAGGGATCGGGGGATAGGTGCTAGGGTAACCAGCCCCTTCACCCGCAATATCGAAACCGCCATCACCCCCCGGGAATGGAAAATGCCAACAATGGAACCTTACAAGGGAACCTCTGACCCCATAGTACACTTACAGAGATACACCCAGCATATGCTCATGAGCGGAGCAACGGAGGGAGTATTGTGTAAATGCTTCCCACTTTTCTTGGCAGATCTAGCTACCTCCTGGTTCTGCCACCTACCCCAAGGGTCCATCAGCTCATGGGAAATGTTGAAAGAAAAGTTTATCAGCCAGTTCCGCATTCATGTGGAACAACCCAAGGACGCTTATTCCTTATCTAATATCAAACAGAAACCCGGAGAGACAGTGCAACAATATCTAACCCGATTCAACGCCGCGGCGACCGCAGTCCAAGATGCCGACGAGAAACTTATCCTAGTGGCTCTCTGCAGTGGTGTACATCCGGATACTAAATTTGTTAGAAGACTAACCAAGGAAAAGCCAGCTACTTTACTTGATTTCTTCCATGAAGCTGGAAAGTATATGAGACTTGAAGACGCTGCCACTGAGTGGCAGTCAGGGCAACAGGCTAAAACAACTACAGACAGGGTTCCCGCTGCAACAAAGGATGTTCGGAGAAATGACTCTAGAGACAATGCTGGGGGCAAGAAGGGGGAAAAGCGCCTATATCGACCTGGACCAAGATTTGACTTTTACACTCCTTTGAATGAATCAATCGAAAGCATCTTCCTAGCTACTCAAGACGAAGTTAGATACAAGCGCCTCCCGCACAAGAAGGAGTCAGATAACGCACTCAAGACTAGAAAGTTCTGCCGCTTCCACGAATCCCATGGACATGACACCAATGAATGCCACCATCTTCGGGACTTGATTGAAGAACACATCAGAAGGAAGAAACTGGAACGCTATGTAAAAAACCAGAACAGGACTTTGACTCCTTCCAATGAGAATCCTGGGCTACCCCTCCCAGAAGTAGGCGGAAGATATCACAACACCAGCGGCTCTAGTCAAGAGAAGATAGTGGTCCATACCGTATCAGGAGGACCACACATCGCCGACAGAAGCTGGGCAGAGATAGAAAGTTTAGAGGGAAGACAGTAGGATCCTATGGTCATCTCTGCCTGGTTCGGTCCAGCCAAAGTTTTTCAAATTTTAGTAGAGACTGGAAGCTCGGTGAATATCCTATTCAAGCATGCTTTCGACAAAATGAAGCTGTCAATGAAGGATGTGTCTCCCTGCAACAAACCACTACATGGTTTCACTGGAGATGCGAAAATGCCCCTCGGGCAACTGGACCTTTTTGTTGAAATAGGAAGTCATCCCCGCTCCGTTGTGCGAAAACAAACATTTGTGCTAATAGAAAGCCACTCGGCCTAAAACGCCTTTTTGGGAAGACCAGCCTTGTATGACTTCCAAATTGTCCTAGCCCCATGGTGCCTGAAAATGAAATTCCCAACAGATAACGGAGTAGGAGAAATGGAGAGGGATCAAGACGCTGCTCGAGACTGCTATGTAACTGAACTTCGCAATAACCGTAGAAAAGATAAAGGGAAAAATGCAGAGACTACTCTCTGCATGAAAAACTTGGAAGCATAGCAACTAAAGAAAGCCCCTCCTCTTCGATATACCAGTGACCCTTTCAATGAATTAGACCCCAGGGACAAAGAGGAGGAGGCCACCGCCGAGCCTGCAGAGGCTATGGAATTCGTAGCTGTAGACAAACATGACTCAAGTAGACTATTGAAAATCGGATCTCAACTAAAAGAAGTATTAAAGGAACAACTCATTGATTTTCTTCGCCACAATATGGATGTATTTGCATGGACGCACGCTGATGTGACAGGAATCTCCCCAGATGTAGCATGCCACGTACTGAACATCGATCCCACCAAGGCGCCAGTAAAGCAGAAAAAGAGAAGCATGGGGGCAGAATGATCAGCAGCCCTAGAGGAAGAAGTAAAGAATCTACTTGCCAATAACTTCATACGAGAAGCCATCTACCCAGAATTGATCGCCAACCCGGTACTGGTAAAGAAAGCTAATGGAAAGTGGCGAACGTGCATCGATTTCTCCAACTTAAATGACGCTTGCCCGAACGACTGCTTCCCACTCCCCCGAATCGACCAACTCAAGGACAACACAGTCGGACACGAACTCTTATCCTTCATGGACGCATACTCAAGATATAACCAGATCCCTATGCACTCCCCCGATCAAGACCACACTAGTTTCATCACTGACCGAGGATTGTACTACTACAAAGTAATGCCTTTTGGACTTAAAAATGCCGGAGCTACTTATCAGCGCCTTGTCAACAAGATGTTTGCGGAACTAATAGGACGAACTATGAAAGTTTATGTGGATGACATGCTGGTAAAATCGAGGGAAGCCAACGATCATATAAACCACCTGGATGAGATGTTTCAAGTACTTCGCCAATATGGAATGAAGCTGAACCCTCTAAAGTGCTCCTTCGGAGTATCGTCGGGAAAGTTCTTGGGATTCATCGTCCATGCCAGGGGGATTGAAGCAAACCCCGAACAGGTTCGGGCTTTGCAAGATATCAAGACACCATCCACTCGAAGAGAGATGCAAAGCCTAAACAGGAAAGTGGCCGCCCTAAGCAGGTTCATCTCTAAAGCAACCGATAAATGCATCCCTTTCTTTGAAGCTCTAAAGAAAGACAAAGGAAAGTTCGAATGGACTGACGAATGTTTGACAGCCTTCCTCAACTTAATCGAACACCTCGAGAGACCACCAGTATTCTCAACTCCAAATGAAGGCGAAGAACTATGCTTATACCTTGCTGTATCGTACCAAGCTTTAAGCGCCGCTTTGGTGAGAGAAGACGACCGCGCGCAGCGGCCCGTATACTTTGTAAGCAGGAGGTTTACGGGGGCAGAAGCCAGTACCCTAAACTTGAAAAGCTAGCATACCGTTTGCTAATCACTTCACGGAAATTGCGACACTATTTCTAATCTCATTCCAACAGAGTTTTAACCAATCAACCGCTAAGGCAGGTACTCCATCGCCCCGACACTTCTGGGCGACTACTTAAGTGGTGCATTGAACTGAGTCAATATGATATCACCTACCATCCTCGCACCGCTATCAAGGGGCAAGCCATAGCTGATTTCATTGCCGAATTTACTACTAACGAAGGTAAGGAGCAATCTGAAATAGCAAAATACATCAAGTGGAATCTCTTTGTAGATGGAGCATCAAATGAACAAGGCTCGAGGGCAGGTGTTGTGATAATCACCCCCAGGAGAAGGAAGCTGCACTACGCCCTAAGGTTGGAATTCGCTTCCACCAACAATGACGCAGAATACGAAGCAGTGATAGCCGGATTAGAACTTTCCCAGGAGATTGGAGTCGGTTCTTTATGTCTCCATAGTGATTCTCAACTTATTGTAAATCAAATACTGGGAGAATTCCAGACTCGGGAGAACGACTCACAGCATATCTAAAGAAGACCAAGCTGCTGCTCAATCAATTGGATCACTATTTAATCAAACACATTCCTCGAGAAGAGAATCAGGAGGCCGACGAACTGGCAAAGCAAGCTAGCATGAAGGACGGCGCTACTTCCCGAACAATAACCATCTCAAAGCAACTGGCTCTGAGCTACGAGCCAATGAATATGATAGCTGCAATTGAAGAAGAAACTTGGATGACCCCCATCCGGAAGTACTTACAAAGTGGCACATTGCCCGACGGACGTAACGAAGCTAAGAAAATCTTAAGGAAAACTTCCCGCTACACATTACAAGAAGGCATCCTCTATCGGCGCGGCTTCTCTAATCCCTTATTAAGGTGTATCGCTGGAAGGGAAGCCAGGGAAGTCTTGTCCAACATCCATCAAGGAAGTTGCGAAGATCACACCAGAGGACAGACTCTAGCAAAGAAAATACTCCGATACGGGTATTACTGGCCCACTTTAAACAAAGACGCCTTAGACTTCGCCAAAAGATGTGACAGATGTCGAAAATTTGCTAAAATTCCTTGACTACCAACAAATGAAATTACTCAAATGACCAGCCCTTGGCCCTTTGCAATATGGGGAATTGACTTGATTGGCGAACTGCCAGTGGGCCGAGGCGGAGCCAAATATGCCGTAGTAGCAGTTGACTATTTCACCAAATGGGTGGAAGCGGAGCCTCTAAATAAAATATCTTCGACAAAAGTTATTAACTTCTTGATCAAAAATGTTTTATGCAGGTACGGGGTTCCACTCAAAATCATATCGGACAATGGACTTCAATTTGACAGCGAGGAATTCGCCGACTGGTGCCAAGAGCACGGAATTCCCAATAGCTTCTCATCTGTGGCTTACCCCCAGGCAAACGGACAAGTTGAAGCTGTCAACAAAATCCTCAAAACCCTAATCAAGAAGAAACTTGAAAATTCAAAAGGCTCTTGGGTGGATGAACTTCCTACGGCACTTTGTGCCTACCGCACATCTTACAGAACATAAACAGGGCATACTCCTTTCTCTTTGGCATACGGATCGGAGGCCATGCTCCCAATTGAAACTGTAGTGCCTTCCCACCGCAGGATCCACTACAACCCAGAAGAGAACGAAGAACTCCTCCACATGTCTTTGGATCTAATTGAAGAGAGAAGAAACGATGCAGCACTCAAAGCAGCAGCTCATAAGCAAAAAGTTGCAGCACAATGCAACTCCAAAGTCAAGCACCGCAGCTTACAAGAAGGAGATCTTGTCCTCAAGCGGATCTTCCTGCGCCCCGGAGCGCTAGATCCAATCTGGGACGGACCCTATGTAATTCATAAAGATCTCTGCAACGGAGCCTATATTTTGTCAACAGTGGACGGAGAGGTGTTCCAGAGGGCATGGAACATCCGACACCTCCGTCGATACTTTTCTTAACTTGTACTGCCCATATGAAGTGAATTAACAAAGAGAATCAGTGGACCTAAGCATTTTCGTGCCGAACCACTTTAAAAATCTTGTCTCTTTTAACTTGTTCCTTTATATCTTGGCTGCTTGTTAAGATTTATCCTTTTCTGTTGAACAAAATCATGTATAACGACGTTTCCATACTGGAACTTCACGGCGCAACCTCACCTGGACAAGACCCAACAGGTACTATGCGATTCTATGCACTCGCCAATGAGACACTTTTGCTCCAGCATCCCTCTGCTGCGGGTTAACTCATTGCTCACGACTGCCCTCAAAGCCAACTGTAATGAGCCGATTATAAGCCATCAAGAAGGCCGACTATAGCCGATGGCAGCTCATTATGGCGTTCGGCTCGCCGGCAACTGTGAACCTACTTTAAGCCCCAACATAAGGTGTGGCCAGCCAAGGGTAGTTCACGGTTGACGATCGGCACCCACGCTAGCCGGCCACAGTAAATCGAATAATACCCACGATTACGGGCCATAATGGCTCGGGTAGTTACTGTGCGCGATCTCGGCTCCGATATGTCTTAAGTGCGGCTGTGGTAAAAAAGATAAACTCCCCGCGGAGGCGTAAGATGGGTGACAAATGTCTCCAAGACCCACAGCTAGGGAAAGTGACTACAAAACCCGTTTGCCACGAACTTAAGCATATCGACGGCCTTCCGTAATTGGAAGTTTTACTGTTTCTCATATTTCCATTTCATTCAAAAACTTTCCTCCAATCCTATATAACAATCCTTAAAGTACAGGTCACAAAATAGGGGAACTCTCGCTTGTGGAAATATGAACTCACATTCGGATGACGGAACACTCAGCTACATTCCATACTCAGTCACGCAAGACATTCAAAGCAACCCTCTACGACTAAAACACGAAGGGCGGTACTATCTTCTCTTGCATACGAATATGTAGCTTTAATTTATTCACACATCATATTGGCATTACAAGACATGAAACAATATTTTAAGCAGAAACTTAGCATTAAATGTGATTAAGTCACATGCATAAACACGCAGCTATATTTCTTATGCAACATATCAAAATAACAACCACATTCGAACATAACAGAATCAGCTTATGTTATAAAATTACAGAAAGTCATTCTTTACAAATAATATAATTACAAGTTACATTAATGTTTCGGACTAACATAGACGGCAACCAAAATATGTACAAGTCAAGTCAAGGAATCGGAGCTTCGCCTCCATCCCGCTAGCCCTCCGGATCTACTTAACTACAGGGTCAGAACTCCCCGCATGTATTCCAGTGGTCCCGCCTGCCCAATTCGAAGGAGAATCCATCAATAATCATGAAAGATAAGCAATCAAATCATGAAAATGTTAAAAGGAAAGACTTACCAGCGTCTGCTCCCTGATCATCATCATCTAGCTGCACGCCTACCTCATCCGCAGCAAGCAGCCGCATGCCCTACTTAACCGCTACCTTCTCTTCCTTAGTGAATTGGGCCGTAACCACATCCATCCTGAAAGCCGCACCACCTTCCTTATCCGCATCGGCCTTAGCTTCTTCTAAAGCCCGGAGATATATCCTAGCCATAACCCGGGGATAATCGTCCATCCAGGACAGGTTGCCCTGCCTCCAAGTACGAAAATACATGTCCTGGAGCATCTCGTCCATCATCCCCTCGTTCTCCTCAAACTCTTTCATCCGGGCCTTAGAAGCCGACAGTCGTGCGACAGTAGCATCTCTCTCCAATCGGTATCTCGAGCAGTCAGCCTGAAGGGACTTCTGCATTACTTCCATCTCCTCCTTCAGCTTTGCCTGAGCAAGCTCTGCGGCCTCAAGCCTCCCAGATAACTCTTCTACCAGCTCAAGATCCGCTCTTCGAACCTCGTCCACCTTTGCGATGGCCATGTCAATCCGTTCCTTGCAGGCAGCCTCCATCTTTCGTAGTTCTGCCTTACTAGCCTCTTCCATAGTCTTCTTCAACCGCCTGGAGGCTGCCTCACGCTGAGAAATCTGAATGGCTTGATCGGCACACTGTTTGGCCCGATCAGCAACCTTTAGCCGCAACCGAATATTAGCACTTCCGATTTCCTCCCCAGCCTTGGCCAGTCGAGCGTGATGCTCCATTAGCCTCTTGGTCTCTTCAGCCACCCGATCGATGTTTGCCTTGGCCTCATTCCCCATGGTCACAATCCGAGTAGTAAGCAAATCGAGGTCTAAGGACTTAGCCTCATCAAGCACCCGTACCATGGGATTGCGGGGAAGAAGATGCTCACCCGTGGCCTCCTCAAAAGAGATGTCCTGAAAACTCGGGTCCAGATCCGAGTGGCCGGCAAATGGGTTGCGAACCAAACTAGGATGATCTATCGGGGTGACGGTTGGATTTTCGGACGGATGTGGGGAAGGCATAAGCTCAATATCCTCCTCAGTAATATCATGGATAGGCTAGACTAGAGGCTGAGGGCCAGGTGAAGGTTCAAACGAAGATCGGCCCCTCTTTCTCTTTTGCATATCTTCTTCAATAACTCCGAGAAGAGGGCGATATCTAACCGCATCTCCAAGACGGCTAGCTGACGGCTTTGGTTTGGCAGAAGCTTTGAGTAGCTTGTACTGTTCAAGGCGGTGCCGAATATCTGATGTCTTGGCCACCTTACCTGTTCCTGGAATAAAAAACAGGTGTTACAAGCATGCATGAAACTATGATCCAAGAAATATGTTAAGTAGGAAAACGCTCTTATTTTACAAACCCTGAGGGGGAGAGGGATACTGCAATAAGTCCTGAATTTCATTCCAGGATGAGAGCTGGCCGTAAAATATTCCTAAGTCCTTATCATAAAGGAAGTCTGCAGAAATCAAGAATTTACCTTGAGTTACCCTAGCTGGAGGACCCTTAGAAGATGAATCGGCACCAGTCCCAGCCTTGTCAGCCTTCTTCACCTTCTCCACCGAGGCTGATCCTTCCTCCAACCCCTCAAAAGCCTGGCGGAAGGCATCATCCGTCCACTCTTGGATCTCCCCCGTCTGCCCAGAAGACAAAGCCCCGGCACCACTACCACCCTGTCTTTCACCTTCTCCATCTCCTCCGCTCTCCTCCTCGCCTCTTTTCTCCTCTCCACCTTCCTCCTCCGGAATATCTGGGGCATGTGCTAGGGGAGGGTCCGTTAGACTTCTTAAGCTTCTTTCCCCCGACGACTGGAGGTACCGAGAAAGGTCTCCTCTTGCTACTCTTCGCAGTGGCCCCATCTTTAGCTTTAGCAGCCCTCTCCTCGGCTGTATCTCTCTGCTTAACCACAGATTGACATGGCAGAATCAAGTTGTGCTCCAGGAGAGTGGCATTCCTGATCAGGTAAGAAGCCGACCTATCCCTTCCTGAGGTAGCCTCCACCTCCACAGCCATCTGTACAAGGTGATCATTCTCCATGACCGCAAAGCCACCTGTCGCTAGCAAGAAATAAAAGCACATAAGAAGAACCATTGTAGTCGGGACAAAGAAATTACGAATGGAATTCAACTTACAGCCAGAAGTGAAAAGGCGAAAAGAAACGGAGTCGTTCTTGATGAAGAACCATTCCTTCTTAAACATGGTAAACTTCGAGTATAAGTCCAAGACCGGCTTGAAAGACACGGCCGACTCTAAACTAATATACGGAGACCCCTTCTTGTAGCCCCTCAGATTATATAGATATCGGATTTCCCAGTTAGAAGGGGGGCGCCCATATCTCCTTTGGAAGATAACGAATAGACACACTAAGATGGCATAGGAGTTGGGCTGAAGCTGAAAAGGAGCCACTTTCAGGTAAGTAATGAAGCTGACTATCCACGCATTGATCGGAGGAATGACCCCACTCATGTAATGGTATCGGCTATACGCGAAGTATCCTTCAGGGGGATTATGTGGCATGACCCCCTCCCTTGGCAACAGCATGCATGCTCTATCAATCCCAAAGGAGCGGGAGATAACGTCAAGTTGCTCCTCTCTGAGAGAGCTCGAAAAGCAATCAGGAGGAGAATTGAGAAGCTCTTGGGGACCACACCCGTCTACTAGCGACCTCGGGGTGGGTCCATGACGTTCCGGTCCTGGCTGGGCTGGGGGCACAACGGGGGACTCTCGTCTATCCGTAGATTTTCTTTTTTCTGATCGAGTTTCCACTTTGCGAGACATTTTCCTACAAACACAAAAGAAAAACATATTGTTAGAACAGAGGATATAAACAAGCAAGTGTATATAGTCTGAAATTTCACTCATAAATCAGAACGCTCAAACTCCCAGTGTCATTCGGTAAAGCAAATGTAAAATTTCATTAGGTATTCGGAGTCTCAGGGTTCATCCGGTGATTCAAGAATGAGTTCATTCGGCGTTTCCCATTCTCATTCGGTGGTTCGAACATGAGTCTCATTCGGCATACCAGGGTTCATTCGACATTCTCAGTATAAGGTCCATCCGGTATTAAATCTTTATGTTCATTCGGTAAAACGAAGAAGCCATTCGGCAGTCACCTGATTCGGCAGCTAAGGGTTGACTCGGCAAAGTGATTGATTCGGCAGGAAGTTATGGTCCGGCTATCTCGTTCGGTAGGGAATAACGGAAGCCCTAGGCCCATACTTAGAGGGGAAGGTTGAATAACCGGACCAGCCGGTTCGGCTCTCGGGCCAAATATGGTTGTCCAATTAAAACAAAGCA
Source organism: Allium cepa (assembly GCA_030765085.1). Classification (NCBI taxonomy): domain Eukaryota; kingdom Viridiplantae; phylum Streptophyta; class Magnoliopsida; order Asparagales; family Amaryllidaceae; genus Allium; species Allium cepa. Next base: position 861,551,682 of record CM060943.1, on the reverse strand, counting down.
CGACATATGTAAAACATATTCCATACTTTGGGGGGAAAGTGTTGGGAGTATTTCGACCGGCTCAACATCGCCGAACCAACTCCCTTCCTATGCATAACCGAACCAACCCACACTCCATCTCCCTGCCAAACCATCTTCATCTCCACGCACTACCGGACCACCTACTACCGAACCAACTACCGGACCACCTACTACCGAACCAACTACCGGACCACCTACTACCGAACCAACTACCTCTCCAACATACTACCGAACCAAACACCTACCGGTCCAACACCAGCCGAACCAACCAACATCCCCTACATAGCCGAATCAACCTCCTTTCCATGTCCAACCGAATCAACCCACCTCCACACGTTGCCGAGCCAGAAGCAAGGAAAGACACGACCGGACCAACTCTGTGAGGCCAGATTACTTCAGCCCAGGCCCACCAGCAGCTATACACATCCAAGACCCCTGCCCCGAACCTCACTCTATAAATAGAGGGGCAGGGGTACAACAATGGCAGACAAGTTGGAGAGCTCAAGCACGGAAGGAACTTTAAAACAACTTTCATATACTTGTATACAAAGCTTTGTACTTGTAATCTGAAAGAAAAAGGAGAATAACATATAAAGTGGACGTAGGCACGTTCTGGCCGAACCACTATAAATCTGTGTGTCTTTTACAGTTTAGTCCATCTATTTCGTATATTTGCATAAATCACCCAAACCATCCAGATCAACATATAATCAACTAAATCATACGACTAGGAGGTGTTTGCCCATTTTTTGTGCAAACACCGCTACGAGATTCTGTTTTGTTTTATTTCTTTCTTCCTTTTTCTTATTCACCCCAATAACAATTAGCTCTTTTGTATTGTTTGAGTCTGACATGTGTGGTTTATCTTTGATTTAAAGCATACAAAAAGGAGGGATGTTACATGTACTATTCGAAAGGTAGATCTTTCACCTGGTCATTTGTATGAAAATCCACTCTCCAAGAAGAACATGCAGTTTTGTTTGTATTGGCATAATGAATAGCTTCGAAATGCTATATGGGTAACCATTTCGGATAAGATTAACAAGTTTATTTGCAAATATTTTCAAAGAGATGTCATTAGAAATGATATCAAACGTTTTGATATATAAAAGTGTTTTAGTTATCATAAGGTAAAAACTCGTCCGTGTTTATGTGGGGGCGTGCTCTTATGAGATATTTTTTCTTTTCAAAGGATTTTATTCAAAGGCTGATAGATGACAATGTCATTTATTATTGAGTTTTCTCACGCTGGTTTATCAAGATTGATCGGGGTATTTTCAATACTCAAGTCAGATAAGAGTAGTTTTAGGTTTAGTTGAAGACAGTTGGAGTTTCTAGAGGAGAGTTGGAGATCTTCATCATCGTATGGATGTATTTTATTATCCGCTGCATCTATTGCATTTGTTTTATTTTTTGTCAGCATTTATAAAGGAAGGTGTTATAACTGTCCAGGCTGAATCTAGGTTAGACTCTGATATTGTATTTTAAAATTTTCCGCTGTAAAGATTATTATTGAAATAATATATGCTATTCCATTCGTATGAGATTCTGTTCTGTCTTTATTTTCTTTCTACCCTTAACGATCCGTCTTTTCGTGCAATTTGAGTTAGATATGTTGGTTTATTGTCGATTGGTATGGAAAAAATGGGCCATTACAGCTACTCCAGGTGCTTGTACGTTAAGTTAAGAGGGTGACTGTGGGTTGCTTAAGGATGAAGTTTAGGAAAATATCTTAGATTTGTAATATATACATACATACATACATACATACATACATACATATATATATATATATATATATATATATTCATGTATGTTATATGTATGTATATGTGTGCATGTGACATATATGTGCATGTATAAATATGTGCATATGTATGTCACAATGATCCATAACGTTATGCAACTTTTCTACGTTGAATCATTACGAAATCCGATTTCGATTTCAGGTCTGGTTTTCTCTTATAAATTAAATTACATATAAATGTAAAAAAATTTGAAAAAAAATTCTTATCATTTTTAACTAATTAGAATGATCCCATTTTAATTGTAAACCATGTAAATCAATATCAAACATTTGTTTACAAAAAGTGCTACTATATCGATAAAGCGATCCAAATTTTCTTATATTCTAAAACTAAGTATATATCTTTACAAAATTAATATAAACGATTATTACCGCTATATGTCAAATTAAAATGAATTACAATCATTTTAAAACAAATATTTGATTATTTATAATAACTATTGAATCATTACATCTTAATTCAAATTCATTAAATCGATTATTAAAATGATGACATCGTTGATGATGTCATAAATACATTTCATTTTCCAAAAATACTATAAATAAAATTTTATTTCAGAGTCTTGTTTAATTAGAGAAATAGTGTATATATTCAATCCTGTTCATGACTTCTGATAATTGTAGAGCCGTTTATCGATAAAACGATTTTTGGTCGTTTTATCGATGTTTTCCAAGGTGTATACCTTTGTAGATATTTTTTCAATAAGATTACCAATATTATTTATTGTTCAAAAAATTATCATTTATATTAAAAAAGTTATATTTGAATATTTTAATAAAATTCTAAAGTGATGAATTTGTCGGTCGTTGCGGTAATTTTATTTTTCGCATGTTTCTACTATGCGACGTATGAATTCAACATATTTCTTCCTAGTAATAGAAAAGAGGGAAACATTTTGTAAAGTTGGTCTCTTCTCCAAAATCATAATCTTCTTTTATTTCTACTTCAAAATTATAAGCTTTCTTTGATTCTAACCCTAGGCATACTATATATTCTTCCCTAATTTTTACGATTAGATAATAAGAATTTTATTTTCTATTTTTATTTTTTAACTAGGTTTTAGTCGATAGAGGTTGAAACATATATTACATACTATTTTCTACTGCGGACTATTAAGGGTATTTAGGTCAATTTTTTGTATAAAAAAGGCATATGTACAACAAATTTTGGTGTATAAATATAATTCGCACACATACACAGACACACACACGTCGAATGTCACTCAATTCATAATTTTAGAATTAAAATGCTTAGCTCTTCTTGATTTAGTATACTCTCTAGAATATCATAAGTTCAAATCTTGTTAATCCCACTTATATTTATATGTTAAACAATCGTAAAACAGAAGAATATTCAACTCCCTTATTAATTATAGAAGTTCTTTCCTATTTAACGCTCAAGTAATTCGGATGTCCATATTGATGATCCATCTGTAACATCATGAGGAAAGTATACATCGACCCCACACAACATACTTTGGTTAATTCAGAAGAGTTACACCACTAGGATACAAACTCGTGTCAAACAGTTTCTGCATAAATGTCTTATCCATTGAGCTATTCTTGAGGGGTAAAGAAGTTATCTCCCCTCTTTAATAATTTATAGATATTTTTTTTCAAATCTTTATAATTTATCACTTTATAATTAATCTACTAATTTTCTCTTACAATTTTATATTTAAATACCTACATTTTCTAAGTTGTACAATTATTTACGAGTTTCTATAGAATTCTCTTCTAATATTTTACATTCGAGTCTATCTAAATTGCATACTCCAAAATAAACTAGTTTAATAAATTCAATCAGTTGATATTTATTAATCCATCAAGCAAATACTAAATGATGACAATTTTAGTATGTATGCCTTAGTTGTGTCAACAAAATGGTAAATTAGTTTTTCCTTTCAAATATAAAGATACACATCACACAGAGAATTAAATTATAAACGTAACTAATAATAAAAAAATTATTTGACAAATCGGTCTTGATAATTTTATCACACATTACACTACAAATGCAACTTTTAAATTCAAATACCTACTTTTTAAAGTTTCTTCAATCATTTCAAAGTTCCCTTCAATTCTCTCCAATTAAACTAATTACATAAACTAAAATTTACACTATTTAAATATAAATGAAATTAACAAATATAAATTGGTTTATTCTTAAAACTAATATCTATTAGTATGTCCAAAAATCCTAAAATTATGACATTTCAATATGTGTCATATTTATATATGTGAGAAAGATTGATGAGTTGTTTTTCTTCTCGTATATAAAGATATATAAATCACATAACATAAATAATAATAATTTTTTAAATTTATAATTCATTTATCTCAAATAATTTACCATACATTGTATAATAAAATTCTATATTAACAACATTTAAAGTATAAATTCATGTTTTATGGCAATATCGTGTGCAACGCATTGATCACACATTAGTCTAATATATTTTGTAATAACTCCACTTCTCTTGATCTATTTTATTCTTAAGCACCTAGTTTTGATTTCGTAAACCTCATTTTATCTGAAATAATTTAGAATTATTTTGCTTGCTTAAGAATCTTTATTATTTCTTATTGTGTCTCAACTTACTAATAAATTTCAATCAAAATCCAAGTCTTACAATCATACACACATACATACACATACATACCACTATGGGAATAAATGCATTAGACAACAGATATGCTCCGTTGTCTGATTTCATATCTATTTGTAGTTAAACCTTGTGCCGTCTCATTTCACATCAAGCTATAGACATTCCCCATCATCTGATACGCACTAACACAAAAATATCATATATTGTCTAATGTTGTTGTATCATTTTCAGAATTTCCTATTATACAACATATATATATTGACTGATATGCATACTGATTACACTTATATTATATTTACAAAATGAAATAAATGAATTGCAATTTTATTTAAACAAATATTTTATTTCAAATCAAATTCAAATGCAATCTAAATTTCACTATCACTCTCATATATACAACTTTTCTCTACACTCTCATATATAACCTTTTTTTACTCACTCTCTCACACACACACACTCGAGTTTATTTTTGATGTCTTGATCATGATTTGCTTTCTCCAGCTTGTATCCAACCATCTCATGTACCTGCCAAATAATTAAAGCAGTAAAATGGAAAAGGAAACAAACCTAAATTGCATAATTAAATTGAATTCGAGTATTAATATTGCCTCATTCATCGGTTTGTTTTCTCTTCATGTTTTAGACAGGGACAAATACATATGTGCACAGACAATTTATGACATACACAGTGTATCACTATGAATATCACAAAGATGGTCATCGATTAAATCTCACGAAATATTGCACAAACAATTAAAGGTACAAGCACATGAAAGTGAAGAAACCGGATTAACCATAAACATTCACTATATATACAGACATATGTATGTATATACATGGAAATTAAAAGAAAAAACAGGTTTCAACAATTCAAAACAACATGGACCAACAAAGATCAAAAGTGCTAGTGTGCACTGCCTTGAACAAGGCAGTGGTAGTGCACCATCAAACCAAAGCAAAGCCCCATCAAAGCACCATCAAACAAAGCTTCAAGTCACAAAACAAAATTGACAGCATATAAAAGAGTTAAACCAGACTCGAAGGTTCAACATGTCAGTAATTGAACAAGTGCTGCAAATGGAATAATAATAAGTCCATATCACTAACAATTTCATATCACTACCTTGAACAAGTTCCACAAATCGAAAAAGTGCCACAAAATTGAACAGGGCACTAACGCTAATCATAAATTCAAACCTCCAACATTCACAGTGCACAACTTTACCTTGACCGATATATATATACACACACACACACACACACACACACATACATACATACATATGTATGTATGTATATACATGGATGATATAGGATTAACCATAAACACACAAATATATATATATATATATATATATATATAAATACATACATACATACATATGTATGTATGTATATACATGGATGATATTGGAATCAAAGTGCACAACTTTACCTTGACCGATAGTTGAACTTACTGTAAAGTACTAATCCAGGTAAAAACAAAGTACAGACAACAATGCAACATGTGAACAAGTATCATTTTTAGGCTAAACCATAGAACAAGGATAAACCATAAAACACATACATACATGTAACCAAGATAGCATAACTAATATACACATATGTATATACATGTATATATGTACATAGTGAGCAACATGCAGTTCAAACCATCAAATTACTAAACAGAACATGAAGTAAAGGCACAAGGAGATGAAAGTACACATGAAAATGTACATAAGAAACCAAAGCATATGAAAGTAATCAAATATAACAACATAAAGTAAAGGCACAAGCACATGAAAGTGCACAAACAAGTAAAGCGTAGCAGCTACATGGGCCCCTTCCTTTATGTTGTTGCCAGCGCCGGGCCGAGCCGGAATTCTTTAAAAGGCGCGACTAAAAGGCACAAGCACATGAAAGTACACAAGCACATAAGTTCAAGTATAAGTATAGTGAGAAAAAAAAACACACACACATGTATACATATATATATGTAACACATGTTTAGTGTTGAAGTGCACTGCCTTGAACAAGGCAGTTCTAGTCAATACTGCCTTAGGCAACAAGGTCCAACATAGCAAACCACTAACTTAGACATTAAATCAAGAGCACATGGTCAAACAACATAGTGAAAAACAAGGTCGGACATAGCAATTAAATTAGCAACGGAAACCAAAGAAGAAATTCAAGAATCAAAAAGTCATCAAGAGCGTTCAAACAAAAATTGACAGTCGAGAAGACTAATTTGAAAAATTCAAATCGAATCATATATTCACATATTTAGGTAATAAATTCCTATTTAAGCAACCCAAATCTTCATCGACCAGAGATTAGAAATCGAGAACAATATAAATTGAAAGGGGCATAAAATCATACCAACATCAATCAAAGAACACTCGACAAAGAGGAGCTGCAACCACCAATAGTCAGTAAATAAAAGTACACAATCTATAAGGAAGGAAGGAAGCAAGGTGATTTGAAGCTTACCTTTCAAGTAGCGGCTTTCGTGAAATTTAATTTCAGAATGAAGATGAAAGAGACGACTCTGATTAGGAAATCCTAAGTTTATCAAATAACATCGATGGGAAGGGAGAAGGCTAGCGTCGGCAATAGGCGATGGCTAGGATGAGGGATAGGTGAAGGCAGTGAGAAAAATAATTGTAGGAACGAACACCATTTTTTCTCCAGAAATGAAAGAAAGTGGGGGGAATAATTGAAAGAACGCGACCATGAAATATAATCTAGGCAACATTAAGGGGGAAACCAAGATTTTGATAAGGAACCAAAATGAAATTTTTGATAATTTCAATCAGACAACAGATAAAATGTTGTCTGAATGGCATGGATGAAATCTCAATAGAACAAAGATTTCACGGTCTATGACACACAGCAGAAGGTTTTTCCATGTGTTGTGTCAAATGGTGGTAAATATTTGGATAGCAGCAAATCTAAATGACACTGTCTTCTGATTCACTTTGTGGCATAATGTACACATGTACATACATACAGACATAATACATATGCATGTATGTATGTTTGAAAATCGGTTCCTTTTTATTAACGCAAAAGAACCCTAACTGATTCATCACCTTAAAAAACCCTACAAGAGTAGTAGGGAAAAAGAGTATGACACTATACTAGTATTACAAACAAATTTTACATCAACGTTTACATAACTTACAAATAAAATAAAATACAAAGGCACATATGAAGCACTATGACTCTCCTTATGTCTTCAGTGAACCTTAAAAATGATCATTCTAGAAATTTGTGTTGCATTCGCGTGTTTTCTAACTTTGTCTCTTTTTTCAACCTTTTTCAATTCCATGGAAATCGTCATCCATTTTCTTTCAGTTGTATATCCCACCTTTGTAAAATCTATTCATTTTAATGGGTTCTTCGTGCTTTGGCTATAAATTTTCTGACCAGATAAGTAATTTACATTTGTATAAGCTTCGCCCTCTCTAACTTAATTACAGATATATTCTCAAAAATTCATCTATTTTGTCCCGAATGCGATAAACTATAGTGATAAGATAACACAATGTTAGCTGACTGGTTTGATCCTTACAGCGGAAAATTGAACTGATCTTCTCAATCTTGTCTTCTAGGTTCAGGGAAGTATGATTATTTATAGATATGTTTAGTTTAGTTTCAGAAGTATCCATCCATATCTACTGTACCTGCAATTGAAGAATAAGCATTAGATGCTCTCTTCTTGTTCATTACATAAATCACATTATTCTTCACAACTTATCCCCCATCGCCTCTGTCTATCTTGTATTTACTCTACCTAAGGCCACCCGATAAGCACAAAACTACATTTTCGTTGATGCTGTTCCTAATAATACGGCACCATTTGTATTTCTTGTAAGTTTGCCTCCATTCTTTCCATGTTTTTGAGAAAGGAAAAGTTTGTTGCCCACACCATTCCTAAAAATCACTGTTATTAGAAGTATTAATCTGCATTTAACTTACTAAAACTTGTTTCTCTTGTTTATATTAATCTAGATTATTCCAATGGCCATTTTGGATGATACAGGTGACATAAACATTTTTGTTTTTACTAATATCATATCCATCCAACCCAAAATATCTACTAAGCTTTTACTATTTACCCACAGTTCTGTCCAGAGCAGAGTATCACAACCATTTACTATTACTTTGTTGCTGCATTTCAGTCTTTCTAATCTGTTACTGAGCATATGTTTCATTATACATGAAATGTTGTTGTTGAACGGTATATGCCAGAAACCCATTTTTTGTAGTATTTATTTCGCACCACATGTTAACATCGATAGCAATATATGTTTTAGACATGAAACCTTCCTAGGTTCTTCAAAACTTTTAATACCAATGCCTCCTTCCTATTTTTGTTTACATAATTTACTCCATGCTATCTTGTGTGTAACAACCCGCATATTTATTGAGTTTACATTTAAATATTTTTATTTAAATATTAAATCGTTAATCGGATTTTGGTCCAAAAAAAAACTACTTTTTGCAAACGGTCAAATTAGGACTCGAGACCACTTCCATTGAGTTCGAAATGTCGTTTACAACTTTTTAAGTATAAACATCGATAGGTTTGGAGTTAGTGAAATTTCACTAACTTTTCCCGCTTTGGACTTTGGGTTAGTTTAGCCTATTAAGCCCAAGTTCCAACCCTCTTCTCCTCACTCTTCATAAATTTCCTAACTAACTCAAGCTTTAGCATTAATGGTGAAGAGAATGGGAAATTAAAACTCCAAGATCAAATTCAATTGCAACTCCATCATTCAACTCCAAATTCAAGTAGAAGATATTGGATTCAAGCTTTGGATTGCTTCTCCTTGCTTTCAAGCTTCATCTTCATAAATTTTAGTGCAAAGGTGAGATTTTTATCTCACAATTCTAGTCTATAACTATATTGGACTGTTGGGAATGATTCCCTATCACTTTAGCATGCATATTTGCTTTTGGTTTGGATTGGATTGGCGAAAAACTCTGATTTTTGGTGTTTGGGAGAAATTTCTGCATTTAGGTCGTTCTGGCCGTTTTTAGCTCGCTCGGAGTTAGGTCGTGTGGACCTTAGGTCGTAGGTCGCGTACGAGTTAACCCCTAGGTCGTTCTGGCCATTTTCATGTTTTCGGAGTTAGGTCGCTCAGGACCTTAGGTCGTAGGTCGTATGGCCGTTAGGTCGCTCTGCTTTGGCTCTGGCCATTTTTGCTCACTCGCAGTTAGGTCGCTCACGACCTAGGACTTAGGTCGCTCGCGAGTTAGTACCATAGGTCGCTGGGCCATCTAAATGCTTGTTCGGTGTTAGGCCATAGGTCGTATGGACCTTAGGTCGTAGGTCGCTCGGTCTCTCTCACTTCGCTAGGTCGCTAGCTCGTAGCTCGCAGCTCGCGTTTGAGCTTAGGTCGTAGGTCGTGGGTAGGTGGGTCGTAGGTCGCTCGCCTATATCCTCTGGCCATTTCATCCCTTGGTCGCTTGACCTCTAGGTCGCGGGTACCATTAGGTCGCTCGGCCTTGTTTAGTGCTAGGTCGCTGGACCATTTAGGTCGTTCGACCCTTAGGTCGCGGGTTTTTAGGTCGTTAGGTCGTTAGGCCGTTAACCCACTAGGTCGCATGACCTATAACCTGTTAGGTCGCTCGACCGTTTACTCCATTAGGTCGCCCAACCCTACTACAAGTATTAGGTCGTATGACCTTGTTCCACTAAGTCGCTCGACCCTTAGGTCGTAACACATTAGGTCGCACGCCTTTCACACCATTAAGTCGTGAGTTTAATTAGGTTGCTCGGCCTTAAAACGTTAGGTCGCTTGACCTGTGCTATTGTTAGGTCGCTTGGCCATTTCAGTTAGGTCGCATGACCATAGAGTTGCTCCAGTTAGGTCGCTTGACTCCTTAGACCCCTAGGTCGCAACCATTAGGTCGCTCGACCCTATTCCCCTTAGGTCGTTAGACCTCATTTTGTCTTCACTAGGTCGTACCGTTTTGGTCGGGGCGCTGCCCCGCACCCCGCCGGGGGCGCTGCCCCCTGGACCCCCGCGACCTGACCGGGCAGGTCGAACCCCGTAAGCGGTGGCGTTGCCCCCGCACCCCCACCTTGGGGGGTTGCCACCCCCCTGGACCCCCCCTCCGTAGGGGATCTTATCTGAAAAATATTGAGCTGATTTCCTTGGATTTTATTCGCATCTCCGTATGCGATCTTTGTGACTGATTGTTTCTACACTTGCTTATGTGTTTTGTCACTTTATAATATAAAGGTTTCAATACTAGTAGTAAATATCAAAACTCTTTTAACAAACAATTTCAACTCTATTTTTAATAACAAAGCTCTTTTCTTAAACTGTTTTCCAATCTATTAGTATATACAAGCCTTTACCTCACTCGGATGAGAAATCTAATTAAACGACTTAGTAAAACAAGTGGTATGAAACGCTTGCGTTCACTTCGTCGGTTAATTCTTGGACTTGTTCGATTGAACCTCTTGTGACAATTTTATTAGTGAAGATTTACAGTTTGTTCGTAAATATTTAAGTTAAGCAAGTGGTTATGGGACATGAAGCTAAACTTCTATATTTACTAGCTTAGTGTAATTGACACTTCTCGTTGATCTTGATGATCGCTTTATGAATTAGACTAGCAATTGCGCGATGTCTCTTTCATTGCAAGGTTAGACTAGACACCACTTGTGTGATTCCATTCACACATACCTTTCTGCTTTTTGGTTAGTCTTGACCTCATTCTGTGTGATTCCACTCACACATGTGGGGTAGCTCCCCATGGTCTTCGGACCGTCATGTGATAGGCCTCTTTCCCTTTTTATGATTTCTGGATTTCTCGTGTTGATTTCTGGAATTTATGTCATTGACTTGTTATGAGTACAAGTTTAGGGTATGATGCCCCCTTCGAATCTTTGAGAAGATTCTTGTGATATTGATTATCTCTTATTGATTGATCTTCTGTTGATCATTATTTACATACTTATAGTGGTATGTCGTTATGGATGTTTATGTTTATGCCATATCTTTTATGTTATATCATGTCATCTGATATTTATAGCTAGACTGATCCGTTTATTATTTTCTTAAATAATACTCGGATCAGACCGAGATGTTACAGGTGCTTCTGCTTGACTTCTTCCCAGGGATTCATCACTCTGACTTTTGGCTAACTGTTTAGATTAGCAGTTTTTTATTGTATACACTTGAGATATAGACTCATAGTTGTATTCTTTTGTATAGCACGTGTTGCTATTCTTTTGTATTATCGTGGATCTTATTGACCACTACTCTGATGTACACTTTCATGTGTTAGTTATATATTCATATCTTCTTCCGCCTTTGTGATATGGATATCTGTGACTGATTTGTGATATGATTATTTCTATGTTTGTTTCCGAAGATTATTTATAGCCACCGTGTGATAAGCAATTACATGGATGGTCGCTCCTCAACAGCCTTATTCTCCGTGCTAGTTGACAGCACTTCTCCGGAGTGTTCTTGGCTAGCGTGGGTATAGAGGTGGGGCGTCACATTGTGTTTCTTATCTACCCAAAAAGTCTGCACATAGACTGCCTAGCTTTAAGATTTTTGTTGTATGCATATAATATATTATAAGCTAATACAGTACCATGAGTGTTATTACAATATGTATTAATTGTGATGTCCCAGAAATTTAAGCAATATTTATTTAATCATTTCATTTATAATTATTTTAAAATATTGAAATATTGATTTAATTATTTAATTCAAACAGGAATTTTCTTTTGAAGATTAATAATCATTTGATTTGTCAAATGATATTCTTTTCAAAAATTTTAATAATGATAGTTTAATTTGAAAATCTTATTGTTTTCAAATGTTAAAAATATTTAAATGATAAATTTATCTTTCTAAGCTGATTTAAATATATTTTATTTATAATGTATAAATGTTTATACATTGTAAATAGAAGATTTGATTTTAATTTAAATTTAAATTTAATAAGAATATTTTCAAATATATTATATATATAAATGTATAAATTGTAAATTGGTTAATTTGATTTAAAATTGGTATTGAAAACTTTTCAAAGGTAAATTTAAAGGTCTTTCTTACATAATCAAAGGATTACAAGTAAGTATTTATTTTGTTTATAAAAACAAATATAGTTTAAATTTTTTTTTATAATAAAAGTTTATTTTGTTTTGTTTTGTTTTAAAGGAAATTATTTTTCTTTTGAAATAAGATTTAGTTCAATTATATTAGAATATAGTATTTTGATTTAAAACTCTTGAATAAAATGAATTCAACATTTATTTTCTTTTAAAAATCTTCTCTTTTGAAAATTAGTTTTAAAGGAATATTATTTTGAAAATATTCAAGCAAACATTTAAAATGTATAATTTTATAAAGAAGTTTATAAGTAAACATGTAATCATTTTAAAGGCTAATTGTAAAAAAACATTTAAAACATGCTAAACTAAATTAGAAATGGTTTTAGAATAAATTTAAATACATTTTTATATTAAAGATATTTCTTTTAAAATTTAGATAAACATGTGTTAGATTCTTAAACCATAAAATGGACACTTGTAAACATTTGTTATTACTAAACATAACAAGTGGCATGTTATTTTTGAAATTTGATTTATTAGATAAGAAAACATAGCAATACATTTGTTAAAACATTATCTTCAAAAGAAATCAGATTCTAAGTAAAAATCAAAACACAAATACAAATCAAAATCCAGGAAACCAAATTTTGTTTAAATCTGCAAATCAAAATCTGCAAAACCATCTAAAATCTGCAAAATCAAACCCAAATCTTTATATCTGAAAGCAAAGTTACAACATCAAACTGGAGTTCAACTTCAATTCAAATCTGAGAAAATGTTTGCATGCAAGTTCAAACAATTTACATCATCAAGTAAAAGCAATTTCGGTAATCAAAATGGAAAAGCCAGATTTCTGCATGCATTTCAAAACAGGGTCCTGGAATGTGTGATGCATCTCTGGGATTATTTTCCGCATCTTCAATATAGATGTGAATAAGCTTCTTTATTTTAAAAACAGATTTTCCTTTTAAAAATCAGAGCCAACCATAATTTACAGAACTTAAGTTTTTAATTCACAGAAATAAAAAAAACCTGTTTAGGCAAAATTTGTTCTGTTTTCTGTTTAAAAATGAAATAAAATGAGTGACTTCACATGCACAAAAGCTTGAGATATCTGAGCATATGAATTGGAAGAAATAAGTATGTGTAATGATTTAATATTAATGACTGTCCTGTGTGTGTATATATATGAATATGTCCGTATGTTTCCTGTATCTGCATATCTAATTAGTTTGTAAATTAAGATATCCTTTATTAGGAAATCTTTATCATTTGAATTGTTTCAGTTAGAAAGTTATGTGTAAACAAAATATGTTTGTTTAGTATAAATGTAGGTTTTGTAAAATTATGATTTAGTTAAAATAAGTTAGAATTGAAATATGTTACCTCTGAAACAAACTCTACAGTAAACATTTTGCAATAAAACAAGGATATCAAACATCATTAACTATTTAAACAAGATTATAACATGAATATAGGTAAGAAATCAGAAATTTTAAAACAAATTTCACCTTTCTAAATTGACTGTGGTATTAGCTATTCTGTTTTGAACAGAATTAGGAATTTTGGAATTATCCGATAAGCTAGTGAATTTTGGGAGTTAAGATACTTTCTGTAGGTGGAGTATTGATTGGGAAGTGGAGAAAATTGGGCAATAGGTGATCAGAGAGAGGAGGAGATGGAAATTGGGATTTCCAGGTTTCAAACCTAGTCTTGCAGTGTTGAAGTTTTGGGATTCTTCACATGATCTCTGTTGCATCGAGTGATGCCAGACTCTGGAATTGGGTAGAGGGGAGGTTGAAGAAGAGTTGACCGGAGTTGTGGGTGGACAGATGATTAGAGGTGGGTTTGTAAGCCGCTGACAGGTTTGGGTATGATGCAGATGGGTTGTTTTCTAGGTTGCAGTGGATTTCTAAATTTTTGATTTCAAGCTGATATAGGGTTTGGGTGGTCGTGATCGTGTGAGGAGATGGTCGGCGACTTGTAGCAGTAGGTTGGAGTGGCTGGAGTTCGCCGAGGTGACGGTGCATATGCACCGCACATGTTTGAAGTCTGGTGAACATTTGAGGGTTGTGTAGGGTATTTTGACTCGAAGTGTTTCTCGGGTTTTTATACTTTTGTCTTGAAGCAAGTGGGTTTGAAACTCGAAGTAGCTTTGGTGGTTTCTCGGGTTAGTATGCTACAGGTTTAAAACCTGTCATTTTGCATTTTTTTTTTTGAATTTGAATGAAATTCATATTTTAAAGCTGAAATTTGATTCAAATGTAAGTTAAATCTGAATTCAAATGAAATTTTGAATTCAAAGTTTTTAAAAATGAAAATTTTAAATTTATACAAGATTTAAATTTAGTTTTGAATCAAGTTTAAAAACAGTTTTCAGGTTTACTTTTCAAACCAGTTTTTAATTCAAAACAGTTTTGTAAATTTTTAAAAAATGAACAGATTCAAATGCTTTTAAGAGGATTTAAAAATGAATTTGATTTCAAATAAGGTTTAAATTTAAAAGAATTCTTCCCTTTAATATTTAAATTAAAGATATGAAGTGTTTATTTAAATTTGAAAGTTTAAATAATCAATTTATTTTCAAAGCTTGATTTCTTTAATTTAGTAATTTTGTTTTAAACCTTTCTTTTATATTTAAGTAATGAATGTTCTTTAACATTTATTTTATTTTAACGATTATAAGTTTATTTAAATTTTGGATAATGTTTAAATGGTTAAACATTTTGAAAATCATTAAATTTTAAAATGAATTTGAATTTAATTTAGGAAGGTATTATTTAAAATACATTTTTGAATGTTAAATAAAGTCATTAATAAGTAAATTAATTGCTTTAGGAAAAATTAAGATAATTAAGAAACATTTACTTATTTATTTGATTTTAAATAATGATTTAGAATTAATTTAACCAGAAATGATTAATGATGATTAATTCAAGAATAGTTTCTTAAAGAAGTAATTTAAGGAATTATTGTTAATAAATAGTGATAATTATCTAAGGATAATTAAATAATTAATTAATGTAATTAATTTTGATAATTAACTAGATTAATTAAATTGAATATAATCAATTGTAATTTGTTAAATATAATTACTAGATAAAAGTAATTAAGGAATTATTTACTTATTGTAATTAATTTTGATATTGTTGTTTGTTTAAGTTAATTAATTTAGTTTAATTAATTTAAGTAAATCATTTGATGATTTAATGGAGGTAACTACTAAATGTAATTAATGGAGCAGGATTACTTAGAAAAGTAATAATGATAATTACTGGAATGTAATTAGTGAAAGGTGATTTATTTTAATTAAGTAATTTGCATAATTACTTTTGTAATTAATCAAGGATTAATTAATAAAGATAATTAATTATTGAGAATTAATTTATTAATAAGTAATTAAAGATAGTTAATTACTTAATTGAATATTAATCAAGGTGATTAATGATTAGATTAATTACTAAATGAAATTAATTTTAATTAAGTAATTTACTTAAATATTAGAGATCATTAATTAATATAATTAATGATGTGATTGTTTAATTAAGTAATAATTAATTAATTAAGTAATTAATTAATTGTAATTAATTAAGGATAAATATAATTAATTGTAGTTAATTAATAAATGAAGTAATTAAATGTTAATTACTTATGATTAAGACTAACTAATTTATAAAATTAATTAAAGACTAATTACTTATTGTAATTAGTAAATGATTAATCGAGGTGTTTAGTGAAATTAAATACTTAGTGAATGATTAATTAGCTGGGTTAATTAATTAAAGGATATCAAGCAGGAGTTAAATGCGGTAATTTATTTAATTTAATTTTAATTAATTTAATTTAAATTAATTAAAGATAGAAGTAATTAATTTAATTCTTTTAAATTAATTATAATTGATGGTTAATAAATCATTGCTTATGAATGTTATTGATTGAATGGTTGAGATCTCAGTAATGAGATGAGTTGTATCTGTATGATATGGATGCTTGGTTAAAGTAAGATGGTTTGTGATGGATTATTTGGTTGTGATGATTATCTTTTGTGATGATGATATAGTTTATCTGTTTATGATGAGAATGTGATACCTATTGTGATATGTAGTTTATCTATCTGTGTGAATTAGATAATAATAAAATGAGTTAATTGTTAAAAACCCTTAAGCACAATTTGGACAATAAAATGGCGTTTGGTTTCGATGAGACTGGGATCGGGTTTCCATATTTGGAGTATCCGAAAACCACATCGATTCCAATTAAACGTTAGGTCGTTAAATCCAAGTGGAGCAAGTGAAGACTCGAGTGTAAGAACCATACGTCAATATAACTCTGTGGGTGGTTCCATAATGAGTTTGACGGAATAGTGCTTTCAGGTTCGAGATGGTGATTTAGAGTGCAAGGGTTATCGTCATTGACTCTGAGGGTGATTCCAAAATGAGTGCAACGAGATAGTGCCTTCGGTTTCGTTCGAACCCGGAACTTGTATGGATTGAATGCTTTCAGAACATCGTCAGGTGGACGATGAGCATTCTAAGATTGATGTGTCCTATAAAGGTAATCTTAGGCTCAAGCCTCATCAACCGGGAATGGCTAAAACAGGGGAGGTGCAGCAAGGCTTCGTGGGTAGCTCCCACTGGAGAGCAAGATTTACCCCGTCTAGAGGTCCCTTTATATTCGGTTGTGTGGCAATTGGCGACGGCCAATCTGCGGGGTGGTCTTGTTCGGAACTGTTCAGCAAGGAATGGTTCCAGTTTTGTGTTGCAAGGGAGCGGGGGTACTCCTCGGTACGGTGATCTAGGCCACGTACTATGACGGGCGGTAACCCAGTAGCCCTGCCATTGATGGAAGCCCATTTTCCCTACGAGACCCTACGGTTTTGATTGTATTACCCACTTTTGTGGCTAGTAGCTGGAATTAATCATGTAATAATTTTGGCTATTTTTGTATTTTATTTTGAAAACCCTAGACACTATTATAATATCACTGGATTTCCTATCAAATGTTTTGGTTAGCGTAAGGTAAAAACTTTTCCATGTTTATGTGTGGGAAGTCTTACGTGATACCTTTTGTTTTCAAAGGATTTTCTAAAGTTAAGCAACTTTTATCCCCGTTTACTCACACCAGACCCTGTCTGACCCGAATGTCTATTTTCTGTTTTATTAAACTGTTAGGTACTCATATTACGTATGAGTTGTCAAGTGTTTCAGGATTGCTCTGACGAGTTCTGGAGGAGATAATGGAGTAGGAGGCTTCAGCATGTAGATATATTTAGTGGTTCCGCTGTGTTTGAGTTGTATCTGTTTTCTCTAATATACTTGAATTGTAATTGCTAGACAGATGTTTATAACTGTCTAGTTTGTGTTGTTTTAGCTGTTTAACTCTGATGTATATGATACTATGTAAAGTTTTATGTGATATAATATAATTTATTCGTTCCGCTGTGAGATTCTGATGTTGTCTGTTTCTTTCTTTCCTTTCTTTTCTCTTTTCTTTCCCTTTCTTTCTTCTTAATGATGCGTCTTTCTATGGAATGAAAGGCGGGTCGTTACATTAATTTTGCACGCCCTTCCATTGAGAGTAATTTACCATCCTAATTATCAAATTTATCTAATATTCTTTGAAAAAGACTTGTACATAAGATAGCCAGTAGACAAAGGAACCCCTAAATACTTAACTGGTAATGATGATTTAAACTTCTAGTAAATGACTTTCATTTGGCAATTTTTTCTAAATAACCCTTGGACTTAAGTTGATTGATATAGTCCTACATCACTTCCCCTTTTTTCAGTTATATCATGAATTGAGTGGGCACATTTTCCATTTGCTATAGAAAATAGCATAACATCATCTGTATATAATAAGTGAGATATTCGAGGCTCGACATTAGTAACAGGCATGATTTGCTTTCTTCTTACTACTGCTTCCAGTTTAAGTGACATGTACCTTAGCTATGCAAAATACTTAAGGGGACAGTGGGTCCTGTTGCTTTATTCCTCTCGTTGAAGTGATAAATCCCTTTGGTACTTCATTAGTTAAAATAGAATAAGTAAGGGTTGTAATACATTCATGCTACAACAATTAGTGTGGAAATCCCATTATGTTGAGCACATGACATATGAATCTTCTGTTTATTCTATCATATGCTTTTTGGAGATCTATTTTTATGTAGAATTTCTTGATTCCTTTCTTGTTGAAATTTCTGATTAATTCATGTGCTAATTGTATGTTTTATACAATATTTCTCCCTGTTACAAATGCATATTATGATTCAAAAATTAGAAAAGGGAAAAACCCCTTTATTCGGTTGCAAATGAATTTTTAGATAATTTTATATAGCATATTACAACAGGCTATTGATCTATAATCTGATATACTCGATGGCTTATCTTTTTTTGGGAGTAAAGTTATGAGTTTGTTGTTAGAATTTCAATATACTTTAGGATAGATTAATCATGAAACCCTAGATGTAAATAAGCGCCCCAAATTGATTTAATTGAGAAGAAATTAGAGCAAGATAAATACATTAGCGGAAGCCATACCTGAATCCATAGTTGCTGATTCAAAAAGTAATTTTGGTTTGGTTTTCCATATTGACACAAGTCCAAGATCTTATATTAGTTCTAAATCCATAGTTGATGCCTTCATAAACTGATTAAGAGAAAGAGATAGATCTAAAAGACAAGATAGACAAGATCTTCCAAATTGACATAAACTCTAGATCTGAATTATTTCCATACAAGAGAATATGAGAATAACTAGAGTTTGTGTAATTTGGGGACCATAACCCCTTATTTATAATATTGCTATTTTCTAATTTGGCCCTTGAACAAATTTGAATTGTCATGGTATCTACACATTAATACCATGACAATTATATCTTTAAGCCTTTTAACTTTAAATCATAATTTGATCACTTTAATTAGGCTTTACACCAAAATAGCATGATACATTTATTTTACATATGTGGTCCACGGGCTGAAATTTTTCAACAACCCCCCCGGGCCATATATGTAATAACATTATAAATGTGTACAACTTTATGCGCTCTAAAATTTGCTATTTATAACATATGGTGTTTCTGAAACAACCTCGTCCATTAACTATGCTGATAAAGAATCAAAGTGGCTTTCATTACCTTTAGTATAACTAAACCAATCAATGGTCACATATACGAACATAATCAAATGACATAGATCAATCATGGATGTGTAGCATGGAAATTACATGAGATGTGACTATACATGCCTATTTCCAACTGGTCCTACTTTACATTCAATATTTAAACAACGTAGAGTACAAATAAAACTTTATTACTTTATTTCTGATTTGAAGAAAGAACTTGATAGTCTATAACTGAAGTATAGAGCAATGTGTCATATGAGAGTACCAAATATAAACTCCCCTAAACAAAAATATTCCTAATAAAAGTTTGAGCAAGATGCTTATGAATGACCTTAGGTGATATTCCTTTTGTAAGCAATCCGCCACAATGGAGTTTGTCACAATATGCTCTATGAATTACAATCTATTTTGCACTCTCCCCTTATTAGAAAATAATATGTTGTTTATTATCACAATATTACTTTAGTGGCATTTCAATTTCTTTATTCAATAGTCCATAATTTTATGACAGAATTTTACAATTATTTTCCGTCGCTGGAAGTCCCATAACAGAAAATAGTAAAGAAGGCTACAAGTATCCGTATGATAAATTTCCTTATATAGATTCAACAAAAAAAAGTTATTAACTGAAGTGGATCTTTTATACTCTTGAATCCAAAATATTCGAATCATAATGCTTTATGATCTTCAACTAATCCAATTTTTATCAATGACCATATAATCTTTTTGTTCCTTGAAAATACTCTCGTAATCATTTTGTTTGCTAACCATTAATCCACCTCTAACGTTAGTAAGATATCTGCCAAATAATATGTGGAATATCCATATGTGTGTATGTTATAGTGTAACAGTCCGATATTTTCAGCCATTCGCATCCGCACATGTCGGAGAATTTCTCAAAATACCGCATTGTAATAAAATTTGGAGCAAATGAAATGCAATCACAAAATCATAGACGCAAAAATATCAGAATAACTCGCAGCGGAAATTAAAATACGATAGTAATTCATGAAGCTACTATAACAAACTCTCAAAACAAAATACTTAATATCAGTCTGAAACATATACAATAGAAATCCCAAATACATGGAAGTTTATAAATACAAGAGCTGAAATAGAAAACTGAAACTGAAATGGATAGATAACCAGACAAGCAAAATCTCCAACGATTCCTAGCTCCAAAAAAAGAAATCCAAAGCTAAGCTGTAAATACTCAGGCTGACCCGAGCGTAAAGTAAAACACAAAACACTAGAGTCAGGACATACATACTTATGTAAACCAACTCAAGTGAACTGTAGTAGTAATTCACAATAACTTAAAGGATGCTTGGGATCACCCATCCTCTAAGGATTAGTTAAACCATAAATTAAATACATCCCGTGGTTAATATTCCAAAATGGTATTTTATACTTCTAAATCAAATATCATTTCAAAATTCAATATCATTTCAAATTCATTTCAAAATATCATATCATTCCAAAACCATATTCACTTTTATTTAATTTAAATACCATTTCAAATCACATTTCAAAATGGTTTAAGTTCCAAATCAAAGTATTCCATTTAAATCATTTAAAAATGAAGTTGTTATATTTAAAAATCAAATATTCAATTCTCAAAATTTTACCATTTTCAGAATTCATTTATTCACTTCAATTTATTAAAATAGTGAAATTTCAATTTTCGCAGCATTTAGAAAATGCTTCGGAAAATTTACATTTGAAACAATTCATTTTAACAAAGATAGCATTTACAGAAATACTAAAATAGGTTTTAATTTAGTTTCAACAACTACAACACTTACAAAGTGCTATGATAGCCCTTAGTTCAATTTAGTCTTTTAGTTTATTTGTATCAATTACAACATTTACAAAATGCTGTAATATCTTTAACTTTAAAAACGATAGCATTTCAGAAATGCTGTCAGTTTAAGTTCTAAATTTTCAATAAAATTTCATAAACAATTTAATTTAATTTAAATAATTCCAAACTTATAAAAAGCATATATTTTACTTTGAAATATCATTTAAATACCCTTTAATTTATGATTATATACGGTGAAATTTCATACAAAAATCAATTTTCTTTAATAATTCACTTATAAAAATTAATGTACAATTTTATAACATTTCATTTACTTTACATTTTAATTTAATTTACAATTTCATAAATTAAATTTAACTTCCATTTATTTTTCTTAATTTAACTTTTATTTTTAAAACACATTTCACATTTTCCAAGTTAAGTTATATTTCAAATTTCAATTATAAACATTTATTTATTTAACTATTTCTAATTTATAGAAAAATCAACAACACTTTATAAAATTCATTTTAAATTCAAATTAAAATCAAATTATCATATTTTCTTACTTATTTAAACTACGTTTATAAACAAAATCATAAATTCCAAAATTTACTTATATTTCAAATTCTACTATACCATTTAATTATTTCACTTATTTAACTTGTAGAAAATCACTAATATGTATAAAAATCATTTATAAATTAAAATTAAATCAAAAAATCATAATATTTACATTTTTATAATATTTTATAGATTCAAGAAAATATATGTTATCCATAGGTCTGTATATAAAATTTTCTAACCTAAGTGAAGTGACACGGATAATATATCATTTTAATCCGTAATTTATAAAGAAAATCTGGGTTTTATCATTTCAAACCCGCAATCTCAAGTAAAATGAATAAATAAAATCATTCAGGCCTATCGTTTCAGCCCATAACGATTCTTCCCTATTCTAAAGTCCGTTCGGGTATGTATCATTTCAACCCATAGTGATTCTATCTACAGGGAACTTGCAGTGTGATAAACTGATATAAATAAAAACGTAGCATTATATAACAGTAACAGATGACATGACAGGTGAATAAACAGGGGTGAACATCATATGATTATATCACAGGCAGTTATAACATGATAATAAAATCTACAGATTCAAATGTTGTCAATTTACTAATTATATAAGTACAGAATGCCTTGTGAGAATTACTCACCTCTACAAGCTGGAGATAACAGATTCAGACACACAAACAAAGACCCAGAAAGCACGAAGGCACGACTATGGATTCAAGTGAGGGGAGAGCTAAAGTGATTATCTTGTATATATCAAACAAAAGAATATATTTCACATAAATATACAACACAAATATTAACATTAAACAAGTCTAGAAATAATGCGCAACAAAGAACCAAACCACTTGCACTTGCTTTCCCCCATCCTATGCTCGGCCATATGGTTATAATGCTTGGCCTAGGCTATGAATTTAGGTCAAGTATGGTTCATAGGGTTGGCCTAGCATGGATATGAAGAAGTGAAAGTTGTCTATGGCATAAAACAAAGTTCAAGGCAACAAAAGGCAATTTTGGTGCAAACATAAGTCACGACCATGGCTATAAGTGGCACGGCCAGGCCTGGCGGAGGTCAGAGATGTTGTGGCAGTGGTCTAGTGTCAGGTAGGGGCTGGAGAAAGTGGCGCAAGTGGTGGCGAAGAGGGTGTATGGGGGTGATGATGGCATGTGGAGGTCGGCTATGGGTTGTTTCAAGTGGTGCATGTATTTTGTTGTGAAATTTTCAACCAAGGAGTGTACGGCCATGACAAGTCAGAGGTAAATGAGGTGGCAGCTGAGTGTGATGATGGTGAAGGTGGTGGTGAAGGAGGAGCTTGAGGCCGAACAATATATAGGTGAAAAAAAGGCAAAATATCACTAAAACAAGTAGAAAATGAGAAAAAAGAGCGAAAAACATTACCAAAATTTCTTCAGAAATGAAGGCCGACTATTTTGAGATGTGAAGAAATTTTTTTGCATGAGAAATGATAATGATATGCGGCCGAAGAGCGGAAGTAGTCGGCCTCATCAATGCATGTGTTGATTTGAAAATGAAAAGGTAAAAAGAAGATGAAAAGTTTAAGGCATGTGAAAGGTTATATAACTCTTCAAATTTCCCATTTTCTTTTTACATTTAAAAAAAAATGAAAAACGTAAATTAAAAAAAGTATGAAATGAAATAAATGAATAAATTTTAGATAAATATAAATTAATTAAGAAAATAGCGTAGAATAGAAACTAAGTTTTAAAAATCGTAAATAAATACAATAAGCTTTGGAAAATTTTTAAAATCACTTTAAAAATATTTTAAAATAAAAATATATGCCTAACATGTCATATAACACACACACATATATATAGATTAGAACAAGATTTGAAAAATAAAAATATTATTTATATAAATTAAAATAGACAATTTTATTAAATAAATCAGTTTACATACAATATTGTAAAAAACATAACTTTCACAATATAAATCGGATTTCAACGAACCGAAAAGTAGTATTCTTGAAATTAAATTTATTTTCATAATGAATGATAAAATTCAAGAATTCAAATACTTCAATTTTAAATTTAAAAGTCAAGTTTGACCAAATTGACCAAAATCTACATTTTCTGAAATTATTCTATTTATTTAGTTTTGGAATTATAATTCACATAAAAATGAAAATTTATTTTTAAAATTTATCCATTTTAATATATAATAAATTTTTAAATCAGAAATTTCAATTAAAATTATTAAAATATACAATTAAAATAAATCACAAAATTCAAGGTTGTTATCCTCTCCCCCACTCAAATCTTTTCGTCCCCGAAAAGGAATGAGAACGGAAAATAAGGAAAAGAAAGATAGAAAAAACAAATAGTGCGTGAAAAAAAAAATCTGGATTCGAAGCACGAATGCTCCCGTCCGTCTTTCAGGTACAATCTTGATCATCAGTACTTCACTGTACTTTGATCAGACTAACAGATTTTCTTCTTAGCTGCTTCGTATCTCTGTCGACAATACGAAGTCTCTTACTCTCGACAGTCAGATTAGGCTCAATATCCAAACCATCAAGAGTAGAAGGCTGAACAAAAAAGATGGGTCATGAAGATACCAGAGAAGATGTGAGACGTGGAATACATCATGCACTCCAGTAAGCTTCTTGGACAAATGTAAACGATAAGCCAAAGCACCAACTTTTTCCCACAATGCAGAAAGGACCCTCGAAGAGGAAGAAGGTAGGAGAATAGGTATAGAAAGAAGGTAAAATAGGTTGGATGACAAGGATGAACCATTATTTTAAAACCATATAAATTTCAATTTTTTTTTATATTTATAACATTTTAAAATACGATGAATAGTTATTTGATTCAAATTTGTTAGTTCGAAGTAAATAATATTTAAAACATTTTAAATCATTTAGAAAAGTAAAATAAATGATCAAAATATCCTTTATATAATAATTTATCAAAATACTTTTATAACTCGATGTCTTAACAAGTTTACTCTCGTTCCTGCAGACTTTGGCCATGCGTTGATCCGACGCAAAGCTAGAATTCTCTAGGTACTAGTAGACTTGTTTCAACGCCTAGTGAAAATACTGAAAAACTTTATAAAACAGATATGGAAAGTACAATCCAAAAAATTAACCAAACCAAAACATTGTCTAACCATGGATCGCAGATACACAATGGTTAAGCCTGGATCCCCCAGGAAATTTCCGTACCTGTTTACTATCTCAGCCTGCGAATTACGCCACGATGACTAGTGGACCGCAGATACACAATGGCTACGCCTGGATCCCCCTGAAAATATCCGTACCCTTAAGCTATCTTAGCCAGCGGATTTCGCTACTAAATACAACCTGCATAGATCGCAGATACACAATGGTTACGCGTGGATCCCCCAAGAAACATCCATACCTTCAAGTCATCTCAGCTAGACGAATTACGCTATGCAATCGCGCTCATAAGACCATGGAGATCGCCATGGAATTCGATGGACACTCGAGTATCATATCCGGAAAACCCAAATCAAAGAGAATATTATCGATAGAATGAATCCACAATGTGGCCACAAAGCGGATATCAAGCAGAAGGCACTTTCCATATCTTTACTTCGAAAATATGTATCATATAATACCTTTTCAAATCACTTTCAAATATCATACTTATATAAAGTCCATCATATATAAGATTCCATTTTCAAATGAAATACGTTCCAAATCAACAGTATATCAAGTCATACATATATAGACTTCGATTACATAAGATTTCACTTTACAAATTAAGTACCCTTTCCAAATCAACAGTTTCAAATCAATTTCATACCTATACAAATCGATTTTATATAAGTTCGGTAACTCCTAAATCAAAGTATTTAATAAAATAAGGTTCTTAATTTCAATTTCTTTCCAACAACGTTTCGGTTTCAAAATCATATATGATTTCACCAAATCATTTCTTCAAAATTACATATATTCAATCTCAAAGTTTCCAAAAACAATAGATTTAGGAAATAATTCAAATTTCCAAATCAAAAAAATTTAGGTCAAACAAATTCATTTCCAAAGCCATATAAATACTGGGTTTAACTATCCAATCTATTTTCAAAACTAAATATCTTTCTCAAAATCAATTATACCCAAAACGATTTCCAAGTTTATAACTATCCCTTTAAAACCTTTAAACTATTTATTTCTATTCAAAAGATCAATTTACCTTTTTAAAACTATTTAAAATTAATTTTTTATTCAAAACATTCCAAAACTAAATTCCATATCAGTATAATTCAAAATAGCCTTATTCCTTTACTTAACAAAATAGTTTCAACTCATTTACCTAATTGAATGATTTATATTTTTCAGGATTACTTCGCTTTGAAAATTAAACCTTGATTTGGAAGTGCTCGAACTTTTAAAAATAGTCAAAGAAATCATATTTTAAAAAAAAATACAAAATTTGGAAATCACCAACAAATCAGTAAATCAATTCCAACAGATAAGGTTATACCAAAACAAATCTGAAACTCGAGGACTGAACATCGGCTTGCATTAAATCATTTTAAATATATACATACATATATCTTTCGAAAATCAAATCATACTTCGAAATCTAAATCAAAATTTGGTTTCACATAATCACTTGCATAGCAAAGCTACTAGAGTGGCCTCTCCCCCACTCAGAAACTCGAAAATCAATGTCGACGACGCATGCATTTATCACCGAAATTATTTTCTAGCGACATAAGTGGGTTCTGGACTTTTATTTGCTAGAAACTTCTTTGAAATCTCTTTGAAATCATTGGAATTCATTCGAATACATTTTAAACATTTCTTATTCAGAAAATATCTTTAAATCATATTAAAATTATATATTTTCCAAAATCTTAAAACCGATTTCAAAGCACCGGAGTTCGATTCCTCGAAATCAAATTCAAAACCCTTCAGTTATAAATCATTTTTATATAAGTCAAATTCTTATAAAATTTTCAAAATTTCAAACCCTTTTGAAATTTCAAATTTTCAAAGAAAGAAAAATATATAATCCTTTCAAAGCTTCAAAATTTCATTTTTAAATGGTATATAATCCTTATCGAAAACATTTCACTTTTATATAAAATGTAGTTATCCTTATCCAAATAATAATTTCGATGTGTGCAAAATTTCAAAATACAACCAAACACAAATTTCCAAAGAATGATTCAAGATTAGATTTCAAACAAACAGAATTTCGAATTTAGAGGAACTCTAATCAAATAGAATTCTGGTTCAAAGATAAGCTCGAACGAAGATAAGATAATTTTATTACCAAATAGAAGATGGATAAGCCTATATAAATCGTGGACAACCTTAACTGGTCAACCGTGACTTAAGGAATATAATCAATTCGGAAATCTAAGGCAAATCGACATTCAATCGCCAGAGATAGAATCCAGATAGAGTAGGAGATAGATGGCATTGTAAACCGAGGATGTAGGAATTTCTGGTGAATCATTGCAATTGTAAAGGAGTTTCGCCCCATTACAAATCATTTAAAGATTTGCGGAATCACCGATCTTTACAGAGATCAGTGGAGTTATGGAATGCCCCAATAATCAAAGGAATACAAATAGGGAAAACAAGGTCGGATTTTAGAACAAGTGGGATCATTCCAAAGTTCGAAGGAATCCAAATCGATAAGAATAATAACTAAGAGATTTCTAACAAGGTGGATACAGAAGGGAAGAAGTTTAGAAACTCTTGATTTCAAAATAAGGAAAATTTTATACTAATATAATTTTTTTGAAAATCCTTTAAAATCATTTGGAAATCATTTTATACTTCGAAAATATGTTCTCTCGCAAAGAAATGATTATGAGATTGATTTCACTCATTCTAGGATATTTCTACCCTATCTCTAATGAGTTTTTGCTCTGTAGGCTATGGTTTGCCTAAAACCAAAGCTCCGATACCAACTATAACAACCCGATATTTTCAGTCATTCGCATCCGCACATGTTAGACTTGAATTGCTCAAAATACCGTATTGTAATAAAATTTGGAGCAAATGAAATGCAATCACCGAATCACAGACACAGAAATATCAGAATAACTCACGGCGGAAATTAAAATACCATAGTAGTTCATGAAGCTACTATAACAAATTCTCAACACAAAGCACTTAATATCAGTCTGAAACATATACAATAGAAATCCCAAATACATAGAAGTTTATAAATACAAGAGCTGAAATAGACAACTGAAACTGAAATGGATAGATAACTAGACAAGCAAAATCTCCGGCGATTCCTAGCTCCAAATAAAGAAACCCAAAGCTAGGATGTAAATACTCAGGCTGACCCGAGCGTAAAGTAAAACACAAAACACTCGAGTCAGGATATACATACATACTTATATAATGTAAACCAACTCAAGTGAACTGTAGTAGTAATGCACAATAACTTAAAGGATGCTTGAGATCACCCATCCTCTGAGGATCGGTTAAACCATAAATTAAATATGTCCCATGGTTAATATTCCAAAATGGTATTTTATACTTCTAAATCAAATATCATTTCAAAATTCAATATCATTTCAAATTCATTTCAAAACATCAAAATATCATATCATTCCAAAACCACATTCACTTTTATTTAATTTAAATACCATTTCAAATCACATTTCAAAATGGTTTATATTTCAAATCAAAATATTCCATTTAAATCATTTAAAAATGGAGTTATTATATTTAAAAATCAAATATTCAATTCTCAAAATTTTATCATTTTCAGAATTCAGTTATTCACTTCAATTTATTGAAACCGTGAAATTTCAGTTTTCGCACCATTTAGAAAATGCTACGGAAAATTTACATTTGAAACAATTCATTTTAACAAAGATAGCATTTACAGAAATACTATAATAGGTTTTAGTTTAGTTTCAACAACTATAGCACTTACAAAGTGCTATAATAGCCCCTAGTTTAATTTAGTCTTTTAGTTCATTTGTATCAATTACAGCATTTACAAAATGTTGTAATATCTTTAATTTTAGAAATGATAGCATTTCAATAATATTGTCAATTTAAATCCCAAATTTTCAATACAATTTCATAAACAGTTGAATTTAATTTAACTCATTTTAAACTTATAAGAAATCATATATTTTACTTTAAAAATAATCATTTAAATACCCTTTAATTATGATTATACACAGTGAAATTTCATACAAAAATCAATTTTTTTTAATAATTCACTTATAAAAATTAATGTACAATTTTATAACATTTCATTTACTTTATATTTTAATTTAATTTACCATTTAATATATTAAATTTAAATTCCATTTATTTTTCATAACTTAACTTTTATTTTTAAAACACATTTCTTATTTTCCAAGTTAAGTTATATTTCAAATTTCAATTGTAAACATTTATTTGTTTAACTATTTTTAATTTATAGAAAAATCAATAACACTTTATAAAAATCATTTTAAATTCAAAATAAAATAAAATTATCATATTTTCTTACTTAATTTAAACTACACTTATAAATAAAATCATAAATTCCAAAATTTACTTATATTTCAAATTCTACTCTACCATTTAATTATTCCACTTATTTAACTGGTAAGAAATCACTAATATTTATAAAAATCATTTTTAAATTAAATTAAAATCAAAATATCATAATATTTACATTTTTATAATATTTTATAAATTCAAGAAAATATATGTTAACCACGTGGTCTGTATATAAAATTTGCTAACCTAAGTGAAGTGATACGGATAATATATCATTTTAATCCGTAATTTACAAAGAAAATCCAGGTTTTAGCATTTCAAACCAACAATCCCAAGTAAAATGATATAAATAAAAATCATTCAGGCCTATCATTGCAGCCCATAACATTTTTTCCTATTCTAAAGTCCGTTCGGGCATGTATCATTTCAACCCATAGTGATTCTATCTACAGGGAACTTGCAGTGTGATAAACTGATATAAATAACAGCATAGCATTATATAACAGTAACAAATAACATGACAGGTGAATAAATAAGGGTGAACATCATATGATTATATCACAGGAAGTTTTAATATGATAATAAAAATCTACAGATTCAAATGGTGTCAATTTACTAATTATATAAGTACAAAATGCCTTGTGAGAATTACTCACCTCTACATGCTAGAGATAACAGATTCAGACACACAAACAAAGACCCGAAAAGCACGAAGGCACTGTTGAGTCACAAGTTTTATGAAAGTTTTGATTTCTGACAAATAAGGCGATCGACAAAACAAGGTCATTAGAGCTACATATGTTACTATAGATTATAGGTTGATTATTTGATATTGTAATAGTGATAAACTTGTTAAAATCTATCCTCAAATAATCATGCACCTCAATATAATCGATATATATACGTTTTAAAAGCATTGAACATTCATTGTGCAAATTAACAGGAACCGGTCGACCGGTTAATAATCGTACGGTCGACCGTTTCTGTGTAAAATGCACAATGAACGTGCACACATGCACATAACGTATATATATTTTAAATTCCTGTCTACTGGTCACTTTTTAACCTGTCGACCGTTTTTGAACAGAAAGCAATTTTTCCAAAAGACACTTCTCTTCTCCAAAGGTTGCATCTCGTACCTTTCACCAAAGATCATATCTCTTAATGGCAAAGAGGTACAACCATTCTTATCTATATAAACTCATCCAATTCATTGATTAAAACAATAACGATTTCATATTCTTTTAATCTAATCTCTGATCTTATTTCTGCATTATAAAAGCTCTAAATTATTTATTGAATCTTTGAAACTATTCATATCCTTTGATTCAATAATATACTTTCCTTAATCTTTTTCAAAACATCATATCGCATACTTTGAGGATAAGATTATAGGAAGGGTGTACTGCTAGTGACAAATCCGTGTTTTCAAGAGCACAAGTTGTCAACAACAATTATATTTGTTCTTTTGTTGAAGTCCTCTGTGTTGTAAGAGGCAAGTGTTGAAGTCCTCAGTGTATTAGAGGCGAGAAATTCCGTTCGGCTGTTCGGGTGTTGTAAACCTGTTCCTCCGGGTGAAGCGAGGAAGTTAATAGTGAAAATCCAGATAGAAGTCTGGGACTGGACGTAGGACGGTGCTCCGAACCAGTATAAAAATCTCTGGTGTGATTTTTCTATTTTTTATTTACTATGCTATTATCATCTATTTCCGCATTTGTATTGTAATCCATATTACACGATCCGTGTATACTATATTAGCACATATAATTGTATACACACCGTACTTTCAATTGGTATCAGAGCAAGGTCATCATATAACCTTAACACAGTTATTTGATATATTATAGTAATATGGCAAATAACGTAAGTACTAGCACTCAAAACACCACTTACACGGAGGGTCAATCGACACAAAGACCTCCATTTTTCAATGGTCTTAACTATAGTTATTGGGCAACACGTATGTCATTCTTTATGCAATCAAATAACTATGATGCTTGGAATGCCACTCAAAGAGAAATAGTGAATCCAACAACTGATTATTCAGAATGGACTGCAGCTGAGAAAACGGCAGCAGCTGTAAATGCAAGAGCAATAAATATGTTGTTCTGTGCATTAGACCAAAATGAATATAACCGTGTTAGTATCTGCACTACTGCATATCAAATTTGGCAAACACTAAAAATCACTCATGAAGGTACTAACAAGGTTAAACAAGCCAAAATAGCCATGCTGAAAAGTCAATTTCAAAATTTCAAAATGAAACCAAATGAGACAATCAATGACATGTATTCACGGTTTCAAACTATTCACCATGCACTTATTGGCTTAGGACAAAAGTATTCTGATTTCGATGTTGTTTCAACAGTCCTACATTCTCTGACTAGTGAATGGGAAGGAAAAGTATTAGCAATCGAAGAAGCTAATGACCTTTCCGTCATGAAGCCAGATGAATTGATAGGAAATTTAATGTCCTATGAAGCAAATTTGCAGGCTAGAAAAGAACAGAAGGAAGAAAAGAAAAATGTAGCATTTCATATTGAGAAAGATGAAAATGAATCAGATTCTGAAGACGAAGATTTGGCATTCATTGCGAAAGGATTCAAAAAATTCTTAAAATATCGAAAAGCCAGTCGTTACAATAAAAGGAAACCTGGATCAAATAAACTATCTTCATCTGCTATAGAATGTTTCAACTGCCACAAAAAGGGACACATGCAGAAAGATTGTCCAGAACAAAAGAAGAAGTCAGAAAATGACAAATTCAAATATAAAAAGGACAAATCTAAGAAACGAGCTTTCTCAGTAACATGGGATGATTCAGAGTCATCTTCATCAGAAAGTGAAAGTGATTCAGAGAATGAACAAGCTAATGTTTGTTTTATGGCAACAGAAGATGAGGTACAAATTCCTACATTTGATGAATTACTTGATATTAATGCTGAATTGATAGTCAAATATAAAGACATAAAACGTCAATTAAAAGTAGTCAAAGCAGATTTAAGTAGAGCAGAGCTTGAACGAGATATGTTAAAAGATGAGAAGAAAATATTAGAAGAGGAACTTGAAAATATTCAAGAATCATCATCTAATGTTGATTCTCAAATATCTCTTTTGAGTCAAGAAATAGAAACTCAAAAAGAGAAAAATAATGCTCTCACCACTGAAAATCATGAGCTTAAAGCAAAAGTCAAAATTCTAGACCTAGAAAAAGCTAGCTTACAAACAAAGTTTGATGACATTACTCAAAATGTTTCTAACTTTAACAAAGGTCGAGAAAACTTGACAAAAATCATTGAAAGTTCACAATCTATTTCAGACAAACAAGGATTGGGATATAACAAACAAGAAACCAAGAAACATCTTGGAAATAAAAGGAAAAAGAAAGTACAAAAAACTGAAGCTAAGAAAAATCTTAGTTTATTATATTCCAAACCAAAACCAGTTGTGAAATTTCAAAAGAAAAATGTCAAGACTATCAAAATATGGGTTCCTAAAACAAATAATAATTTGATTAGGAACAAATACATTCAGCAATTCATGAATACTGTGCCTTTTAATAACAATTATATATAAAGGGGATACCGGACCCAAATGGGTTTGGACTCCTAAGACCTAACTCTTAGGACCCTATAAAAAGTGGGTACCATGGACTTAATTCTATTTTTTGCAGGTCCCACTTAAGAAAAGAGGAAAGTGGATATTGGACAATGGTTGCTCAAAGCACATGACAGGAGACAAGAGTTTATTAACAAATATTACATATTCAGATGGTGGCTCCATCACTTTTGGAGACAATTCAAAAGGCTATATCATCGGCAAAGGCGATGTGAGCAATTGCGGTACATCTAACTTACCTCTTATTACTAATGTCATGCTAGTTAGAAATTTGAAACACAATTTGCTAAGTATTAGTCAGTTATGTGACAAGGGTTTTATTATTTCATTTTCAAATAATAAGTGTAGTATTTTAGATAAAGACCATAATTTGGTTTTTGAAGGTTATAGAGACAGAAATATATATATTTTGAATATGAACATTAATCATAATTCAGATATGTGTCTTGTGGCTAATGACAATGATCCATGGCTATGGCACAAACGCTTCTGTCATATAAACTTCAGAACTATTGACAAGCTAGCCAAAAACAATCTAGTAAGAGGTCTACCCAAAATGAGTTTTAAAGTTAACAACATTTGTGATGCATGTCAATTAGGAAAATTGACCAAATCATCTTTTAAATCCAAGAAAGTCATATCAACATTACAACCACTTGAGTTACTATGCATGGATTTATTTGGACCTACTAGAGTTCAATCAATAAATCACAGTCAATATGTGCTTGTAATTGTTGATGATTTCTCTCGTTATACATGGACAATCTTCTTAAAAAATAAAAGTGATACTTTCGATCATTTCAAATCTTTCGTCAAAAGAATTCAAAAATCAAAAGGGATTAAAGTTAAAAATATAAGAAGTGATCATGGCGGAGAGTTTGAAAATAATGAATTTGAACAATTTTGTACAAAGAAAGGTATATATCATAATTTTTCGTTTCCCAGAACTCCACAACAGAACGGAGTTGTAGAACGGAAAAATCGAACTTTACAAGAATGTGCAAGAACATTATTGAATGGAACCACCTTACCAAAACATTTTTGGGCAGAAGCTGTGGCAACTGCCTGTTATGTTTTAAATCGTGTATCCATAAGACCTCTTACCAAGAATACTCCTTATGAATTATTTAACAAAAGGAAGCCTAAAATCTCATACTTCAAAGTTTTTGGTTCGAAGTGCTTTATTTTAAATACAAAAGACCAGCTTGGCAAATTCGATCCAAAGGCCGATGAAGGAATATTTGTCGGTTATTCGGAACGAAGTAAGGCCTATCGGATATTTAATAAACGAACCAAAACTATTGAAGAATCACTTCATGTCTCTTTTGATGAAATCTATCAGCACCCTCACACTATATCAGATGATGACGAATCAATAGTCACTGACAATCAAATCATCACAAATATTGATTCTGACTCGAAAATAGTTATTGAGAATATTCCTCAAATATGTGAGTTACAATCACCACCAAGAATATTAAGAGACCATCCGCCTCAAAATATAATCGGTGAAATAACATCACATGTCAGAACAAGGAGTCAACTCAATCAAATGGGTCATGTCGCTTTTCTCTCAAATATCGAACCTAAGAATCCAAAAGAAGCTGCTACAGATGATTACTGGATCATTGCCATGCAGGAAGAACTAAATCAGTTTGAGCGCAATGACGTTTGGGAACTTGTTCCAAGACCAACTGATCAGTCAGTAATTGGTACTAAATGGGTCTATAAAAATAAGGCTGACGAACAAGGCAATATCACCAAAAATAAAGCAAGATTAGTAGCACAAGGATATAATCAGGAAGAAGGTATCGATTATGAAGAAACTTTTGCACCAGTTGCTCGACTAGAAGCTATTAGAATCCTATTATCTTTTGCTTGTCACCATAATTTCAAACTTTATCAGATGAATGTCAAAAGTGCTTTTCTCAATGGATTTATCAAAGAGAATGTCTATGTCGAACAACCTCCTCTGTTCGTACATGAAAAATATCCTGACCATGTGTTCAAACTTAAGAAAGCTCTGTATGGTTTAAAACAAGCACCTCGTGCTTGGTATGAACGACTACGTAGCTATCTTATTAGCTCAGGATTTCAAATAGGCAAAGTCGATCAAACTTTGTTTATTAAACATTCTCGAAAAGATATTCTAGTTATCCAGATATATGTAGACGATATCATCTTTGGTTCAACAAACGATAAACTTTGCAAAGAATTTGCAAATATTATGACCAAAGAATTCGAAATGTCTCATATGGGAGAACTATCTTATTTTCTTGGACTTCAAATAAAGCAACTTCCTAACGGCATTTTTATTAATCAAGAAAAATACTGTGAAAACCTTATCAAACGCTTCGGATTAGAAAATACATCTGGAAAACCAACTCCTATGAGTACAACTACACATCTTGACAAGGATGAAAGTGGTAAGAATGTTGACCAGAAATTGTATCGAAGCATGATTGGTTATCTTCTTTATCTTACAGCTAGTCGTCCAGATATAATAATGAGTGTTTGTTTATGTGCTCGTTTTCAAGCCGATCCAAAGGAATCACATCTACGAGCAGTAAAACGTATAATTCGTTATCTTAATAATACCAAAGATTTCGGTCTTTTTTATCCAAAAGAATGTCCATTTGAATTAGTATCATATAGTGATGCTGATTTCGGTGGCTCACGAACGGATAGAAAAAGTACAAGTGGTACGTGCCATTTTATTGGAAAATCACTTGTCTCTTGGTTCAGTAAGAAACAGAATTGTGTTTCACTATCAACATGTGAAGCTGAATATATATCAGCAGCTCTTGCTTGTACTCAAGTACTATATATGCAACAAACACTTCAAGATTTTGATATTCATTTATCAAATTCTATTATATACTGTGATAACACTAGTGCTATAAATCTCTCTAAAAATTCAGTAAATCACTCCAGAACCAAACACATTGATATCCGTCATCATTTCCTTCGAGATAATATTGACAAAGGAAATATATGTCTTGAATATGTTCATACCGACAATCAATTAGCAGACATTTTTACTAAGCCTCTGCTCGAATCTAATTTTATTAGATTACGAAGAGAGCTTGGTTTAATTTCAAGAAAAAATCTTGACTAAGAAATTTCTAAAAGAACATCTTCTTGTTAGTTATTCTTTAGTTATTCTCTTTAGTTATCCTTTAACTACAACTATTGCATAAACTATATTTTTTACATTAAATATAAGCCACTGCTTTATTTAATGGTTAAATTCGCTTTACTTATTTTTTTGTGATCGTTCTTTACTTTCTTATCTTATAAATTCAGTTTTAAAAAGAAAGCTATTTTTAGACTTACAAAAAATTTTCTGCTTATATTTTCTTGGTTAAAATTTATCATTAACTCACATCCATAGGTTTATACATAAGAAACTTATATATAAACTTGCAAACATTTTATACTTTGTTCATCTTTTCTTTTTATCAAACCATAATATTCTATACAACGTACACTATGGCTCACATTTGTGATAAATGTGCTCAAGAATCATACATTTCAATTACGAGTTCTGAGTCGGAGGAATTTTATTCTCCTACAACTCCAAAACAAAAATCAAGTTGTCATCATCAATGCTCTTGTATGTCTGATAAAACTCCAAATTCAAAACGAGTGAAGCGGACACTATTCTATTCTCCTCGTACCAAAGCTCAAATCGATGAGATACACCACTACCAGAAACATCAGATAGACCTTCAGAGACAACTCCATTACGGGCAAAGTCAACTTTATCACGAGCAACAACGGACGTCGGCACGATTGTCTGTTTTAGAAAAGTTGGCAACATTTTTCTGCGGTTCCAACAAACATGACGTGCATGAACCAATGTCGTCTAGGCCATCAACATCTAAAAGTCCTAACTCATAGGATCGGAACTATGAGAAGAATGAAGGAGCTCAGAAGCAATGGAGTCCATGGTCGAAACGTATTGAAGGAAACAATGATAATTCTAATGACGAACTTTCTCATTAGACTTATATATATAGTTATTATATCTTTATCTATCTCTTGTGTAATGACGGTTATATTTTGTATTACGTATAAAATATAATATATATAGGTTGATATATGATAAAAACTTGAAATATAAACTTAAATGTCATAACAGACCAAGACCGGTCGACTGCCCCTGTTATAGCCGGTCGACCGCCCCTGTTATAGCCGGTCGACCGTTTGCTCTCTGGTTGAAAACGGTCGACCGGCCAAAAACAGTAGGTCGACCAGTTGTCGTATTTTCAGTTTTTTATATAAACCTATACGTCATTTTTCCCTCTACCCTCATTCACTCTTTACTCAAACTGTTATCTTACCCCAAATCACAAACCCTAGTTTCCATTCTTCAATTCCCAAATCACAAATCCTCCAACAATGGCTCCTCCTCAAAAGAAATCAAAGAAAGGAGCAACCTCTGAAACTTCATCTCTTACCATCTCCGTCAAAAATTGGCTTCAAACTCCAATTGCAGTAACAAGATGGAATCAGATGACAAATTACAAGTTTCATCCAGGCTCTTTCATCAAATTTGATGATTTCACGGCTTACGGAGTTCGGAGGTTAGCCAATAATGCCAACATTACTCCACTAATAGATTTTTCTGCAAATAGTGTGGAGATAAATCATTTGATGATCAAATTATTTTACGCCAACATGAATCTTGATGAATATCAACCTGATAATTCAAACGGCGTCATCTGGTCTATGGTCTGTGGTAAGCAAATTTTTCTTACTCATGCTAGAATTGCCTCTATACTTGGTATACCAAATCGAGACGAAGAGTTTTCATCTAACTTCTGCGAAGTCTTCACTCGAAATAATACCAGTCATCAGTTCATAGAAGACGATAGTGATGGCACTAAGTCTATTGGACTTCGACCGACAGCCAGACTACTTCATCGGGTTTTGATGCATTCTCTTTTTCCTAGACTTGGAAATTATGATGCAGTGTACAAAGAAAACTTCAAGGCACTCTATGCTATCTATGGTGAAATCCAAATCAATTGGGTTCACATGTTTTTTGATGAAATTCTCAAGGTAAATAACTCAACCCGGCCTCATTTCTTTTACAATGAATATATCATGAGACTTTTGTTAGCTTGTGGGGTCAATCCTCCTGAATCTGCAACCTCAAAACCAAAATGCATTGATTCCATCACCATCAAGCGAATGAAGCTTCCTCCACCTTATCTTGAGATTATGCCTTTCGAAGAATGGCAACAAAGAGGACCAAGGAAACAACGAGCAACTTCATCTCGTCCTCGTTCCGATGAAGTAAAACTTTTAAAATCAAAGTCATCAACAAAAGAATCACTTGAAACAATCGCTCGTAACCAATTTTTGCTTGAATCACGTCTCAAGCGCATGGACTCTAAAATTGATAAGCGCTTCAATAAGGTCAAGTCATTCTTTGGTATGCTATGGGATGCTATATCATGTTCCACATCCACCTCTGTTCAAGCACAAGACCCAGGAAAACGTCCTTCTGCTCCAGTTTTCACCTGGACATCATCTGACGAGTCTACAGGAATGAGTGGTCATGGACATGGTGAATCATCTAGAGGGCACAATGATGAGGAAGAAGAAGATGATGATGATGACGACGACGATGATGATGAAGAGGAGATACGATCTGCTTCATCCTAGATTCTATTATGGTTTAGCTCTTTAAAAACATTCATCGACACTTGTACTAAATAGTGTCGTTATTTATGATTTTCATTTGACATTATGTTCTGTAGTAAACTCTGTTATGTTTTTGATGTGTTAATGATTTATTTTTCTATGCATATTATATTCATTCTATGCATATCATATTCTAGTATCTGTTACTCCTTTTTGTCGATGACAAAGGGGGAGAAAAGGCTAACAATTGCTTGCAGGAACATACATAAGAATTCAAAGAGAAAGAGATCACGTACTCAGGGGGAGATTCAGATTTGCAGATATATATTGTCATCAATCAAAAAGGGGGAGAATGTTGAGTCACAAGTTTTATGAAAGTTTTGATTTCTGACAAATAAGGCGATCGACAAAACAAGGTCATTAGAGCTACATATGTTACTATAGATTATAGGTTGATTATTTGATATTGTAATAGTGATAAACTTGTTAAAATCTATCCTCAAATAATCATGCACCTCAATATAATCGATATATATACGTTTTAAAAGCATTGAACATTCATTGTGCAAATTAACAGGAACCGGTCGACCGGTTAATAATCGTACGGTCGACCGTTTCTGTGTAAAATGCACAATGAACGTGCACACATGCACATAACGTATATATATTTTAAATTCCTGTCTACTGGTCACTTTTTAACCTGTCGACCGTTTTTGAACAGAAAGCAATTTTTCCAAAAGACACTTCTCTTCTCCAAAGGTTGCATCTCGTACCTTTCACCAAAGATCATATCTCTTAATGGCAAAGAGTTACAACCATTCTTATCTATATAAACTCATCCAATTCATTGATTAAAACAATAACGATTTCATATTCTTTTAATCTAATCTCTGATCTTATTTCTGCATTATAAAAGCTCTAAATTATTTATTGAATCTTTGAAACTATTTCATATCCTTTGATTCAATAATATACTTTCCTTAATCTTTTTCAAAACATCATATCGCATACTTTGAGGATAAGATTATAGGAAGGGTGTACTGCTAGTGACAAATCCGTGTTTTCAAGAGCACAAGTTGTCAACAACAATTATATTTGTTCTTTTGTTGAAGTCCTCTGTGTTGTAAGAGGCAAGTGTTGAAGTCCTCAGTGTATTAGAGGCGAGAAATCCCGTTCGGCTGTTCGGGTGTTGTAAACCTGTTCCTCCGGGTGAAGCGAGGAAGTTAATAGTGAAAATCCAGACAGAAGTCTGGGATTGGACGTAGGACGGTGCTCCGAACCAGTATAAAAATCTCTGGTGTGATTTTTCTATTTTTTATTTACTATGCTATTATCATCTATTTCCGCATTTGTATTGTAATCCATATTACACGATCCGTGTATACTATATTAGCACATATAATTGTATACACACCGTACTTTCAGGCACGACTTCGGATTCAAGTGAGGGGAGAGCCGTAGCAGTTATCTTGTATATATCAAACAAAAAAAATATATTTCACATAAATATACAACACAAATATTATCATTAAACAAGTCGAGAAATAATGCACAACAAAGAACCAAACCACTTGCACTTGCTTTCACCCATACTTTTCTCGGTCATATGGTTATAATACTCAGCCTAGGCTATGAATTTGGGTCAGGTGCGGTTCATAGGGTCGGCCTAGCATGGATATGAAGAAGTG
This sequence comes from Allium cepa, assembly GCA_030765085.1. Lineage (NCBI taxonomy): Eukaryota > Viridiplantae > Streptophyta > Magnoliopsida > Asparagales > Amaryllidaceae > Allium > Allium cepa. The sequence goes on along the minus strand of CM060943.1, from coordinate 861,511,251 downwards.
AAAGTTGTCTATGGCATAAAACAAAATTCAAGGCAACAAAAGGCAATTTTGGTGCAAACGTAACTCACGGCCATGGCTCCAAGTGGCACGGCCAGGCCTGGTGGAGGTCAGAGATGGTGTAGCAGTGGTCTAGTGTCAGGTAGGTGCTGGAGAAAGTGGTGCGAGTGCTGGCCGTGAGGGTGTATGGGGTGCTGATGGCATGTAGAGGTCGGCTATGGGTTGTTTCAAGTGGTGCATGTATTTTGTTGTGAAATTTTCAACAAGGAGTGCACGGCCATGACAAGTCAGAGGTGAATGAGGTCGCAGCCGAGTGTGGTGATGGTGAAGGTGGCGGTGAAGGTGGCGGTGAAGGAGGAGCTTGAGGCCAAACAATATATAGGTGAAAGAAAGGCAAAATATCACTAAAACAAGTAGAAAATGAGAAAAAAGAGTGAAAAACATTACCAAATTTTCTTCAGAAATGAAGTCCGACTGTTTTAAGATGAGAAGAAAAGTTTTTGCATGAGAAATGCGATTGATATGTGGCTGAAGAGAGGAAGTAGTCAGCCTCATCAATGCATGTGTTGATTTGAAAATGAAAAGGTAAAAAGAAGATTAAAAGTTTAAGGCATGTGAAAGGTTATAAAACTCTTCAAATTTCCCATTTTCTTTTTACATTTTTAAACACATGAAAAATGTAAATAAATAAAATAAAAACAAAATAAAATAAAGTATGAAAATAAATAAATAAATAAATTTTAGATAAATATAAATAAATTTAGAAAATAGCTTGAAGTAGAAGCTAGGTTTTAAAAATTGTAAATAAATACAATAAGCTTTGGAAAAATTTTAACATCACTTTAAAAATATTTTAAAATAAAAATATATACCTAACATGTCATATAACACATATATATACAAATTAGAACAAGATTTGACAAATAAAAATATTATATATATAAATTAAAATAGACAATTTTATTAAATAAATCAATTTACATACAATTTTGTAAAAAGCATAACTTTCACAATATAAATCAGATTCAACGAAACAAAAAGCAGCATTCTTGAAATTTAGTTAATTTTCATAATGAAATAAAAAATTCAAGAATTTAAATATTTAAATTTTAAATTTAAAAGTCAAAGTTTGACCAAATTGACCAAAATCTACATTTTCTGGAATTATTATATTTATTCAGGTTTGGAATTATAATTCACATAAAAATCAATATTTTGCTAATGATGCTAGACTATAACCCAATATTTTGCTGTTATTTTCACTAAGTAACAATGATCTTTTTCGTAATTTCATTGGTTTTTTCTTTTGAATATAAAACAGAAGAGTTAGTGGTATGCCTCAAGGATAACTACGTAATTTTTTTACATATATCCAACTCTGTAATTGTTTGGACCAAAAATGGCACAAACACCCAATCAAGTATCAAATATGAAAATTATTAAAGAAAAGAGGATAAAAACCAGAAAAACCCTTATAGTGGTCAGTAAATACTCTAGCTTATGTCCACTTTAGTTGATCGTCCTTTACACCTATAAAGCATATTTTCCAAGTCGGTACCCTACAGCTTGGGTATAAGTTTTATAGAGTTTAATTTAAAATTGTATTTCTTAACTCGTCAAGATTTAGAGTTTATAATGAATATCGAAAATGAATTCCCCTTTCCAAGTCCTACTTATGGACGAAGATTAGCGTATTAAGCTTCAAAATTCACCATACACGTTCTCCACGTCCATCACGAAGTTCTGGAAGAAGTTGTGGTCCAACTCATCATTGTCTTCACAACTCAAACCCGATTTGAGCCTCTCAACTTGGGTGTCGAGTTGACAGTTGTATTAATGTAACGACCCACATATCCGTACCCCTTGAGTCAACACTAATATACATCAATCAACTCAAGATGTGCAGAAATGCGAATCATTTTGATTTAAGAAGAAGAGGTAGAAGGAGAAAATATAAACAACAACAGAATCTAACTATCGCAGCGGGACAAAATATAATATATATTAACAGATAACTATAACTGTTTATACATACATCATCAGAGTACATCATCAGAGTTCCACGTCAATAACATACATCTAGATACACAGAGGTATAATAACCAAATACGGAAGTACGTATCGCCATCCAGCTCGTCTCTTGAGCTTCCCAGCATCATATCCTGTATCCTATAACACTCGGTCTGACCCGAGCATTACAGTTAAATAACACCCGAGTCAGTCTGGAATACCAGCGTGAGAAAATCACACTCAATTGGATTATTAAAGTTTCAAAATCCCTTTGAAAACAAAAGCATCTCGTAAGACCACGCCACAAATAAACATGTCGGGTTTTTACCTTACGATAGCCAAAACATTTCTTATAAAATCCTCTGATATTATAATAGGCTCTATTTACAAATACTTATTAAAATAATCAAAATTGTTACATTATTAAATTCCAGCTACTTGCCACAAAGTGGGTAATACAAACAAAACTCGTACAAGGCTCGTAGGGAAAATGGATTTCCAATTAATGACTAGGCACTAGGGTACCATCTGTCACAGTATGTGGCCTAGATCATCGTACCGAGGAGTATGCCCGCTCCCCTGCAACAAAAGGCCGGAACCATCCCTTACTGGACAGTTTCGAATAAGATCACCTCGTAGTTGGGAACAGCAACTGCCCACTAAGCCGAAATAAAAAGGGACATCTAAACAGGGGAAACCTTACTCTCAAGTGGGGGCTACCCACGAAGCCTTGCTACATAACCCCTGATTCTCAGTCATTTCTGGTTGATGAGGCTTAAGGCTAAGCGTTACCTTTTCAGAACATATCCCTTAGAATGCCCATCGTCCACCTGACGATGTTCCGAAAGCATTCATCCATACAACACCGTCCCGGGTTCGAACGGAACCGAAGGCACTATTCCTACTACATCCATTTCGGAAATATACTCAGGATTAGTAGCGACTAGCCTTTGCACTTTACTTCTCCATCTTCGACTCCGAACTCGTTTCCCCACGAAACGTACAAACCGGATTAAAGTGGTTTTCGAGAAATTAATCTCGATCCCGGTCTCTTCGAAACGATCAGCGCATTTGGCCAATATTGATAGTCGGTGATTTAACTATCAATTAATATTCACAAACAACCATCAACCAACAAATAATTTCCTAAATTATTTATTAATCCCAAAAATATCTTCACAAGATAAATTTCCACTTTTCAAACCCTTTTGAAAACAGTTTCAAACTACCTTCCTTTCTCAGAATAAATTCCAAGTATTTTCTATTTCCACTGAAACCACTAAGCACAAAACCTTAGATTTTTAAAATGATTTAAAATGCATTACTTTGAAATATACTTTAAAACATTTAAGTTAAAAACTACTTCAAATAATTTATTAAAAATACATACTATACGAATATTTGAAAATAAGATTACTTTATAAATATAAAACTAGGTTATCACTTTTTAAAACAAAACACTAAGTCACCTTTAAATAATTATTACAATAATAGATTTGAAAAATATTTACTTTAGAATTTTAAACATTCAAAAATAATAAATTTCTAAAACATTTCTTTTAAAACAACGTTAAACTTTTATCTTATATTTAAAAATTTACTTTGAAAACGTACTTGGCTATCTAGGGAAATATACTCATCTTCACATCCTTTAAAAATAAATCACTATTTATTTTTAAACAAATTTTCTCATTCCTTTAATAAATTTCCACCTCGAACTTATTCTTCCCAAATATCCTCTGATATATTTTACCCAGTTTATAAATTCTACAGTCACATTCTCCTTTAAATTTCCAAACACATGAATCAATCTCCAAATTAATTTCCAATTTACTCCCTTTTATTCCAAAATCCATAAATTTCAGATTTTATTCTTAATTATGATTTGAAATACTTTTAACTGAAAATACCAATTTTAGATTTCTCAAATTACTTCTTTATCCTTTTAAATAAATTTAAACTTTGAATTTTAGAATAATTCTTTATTCCATAAATTGATATCGCTTAAGTTTGCAAATCGTTAATTTCTGTTTTATTCAAAATCTTTTTCCTTTTCATACTCGAAGTTATTTATTAGTATTTTAATATCACTTCCATTTCTTTTCAATTCATTCTTAATTTATTCGGATTCACTATAATTATTTTACTTAAAATTCACTCTTTTATTTTCTTTTCAAACATCCAATTCTATGTATTTCAATAGCTCAGTGCACCGAAATATATTCAAGCAAATCATAACAATCAATATTTCCAATTAACAATAATATTCATCACAGAATATCAAATATCCATAACACAGAATATCAAACAATTCTAAATAATTTTGAGGAATCCTGTTGGATCCCTCCAACCTGCTTCCCTGCATCCACAGACGTTAGCACAATATAAAATACCAATTCCACTTTGAGGTGGAATATCGCGGTGCATGGGATTTATATAAAATCATCCGCTATTATGCGGCGCATATGGTCTCATCCGTTATAAAATGCGGGAAAATCAATCATCCAAGATATACTATATACTATAATATAGCACATCAAATCAATTAAACCATTCAACCAATTATTTAAATTTAATTATTTAAATTTAAACCATACCAGATGAGAGAGATTAACTCACCTTTAATTTCTAATTTGCAATCCATTCCAACCCATTTCTAACCCAGCTTGTTTCTCCACTATTCTTCACAGTTAAACCTTGAATAAACATTTTACGTTTTCTTAATATTTGAACTTATCAAAAATCATTTACTATTTCATATTTAAATTTTAAATTAACAATTTGGTTTTAACCGGATACATTCTAGTTTCAACCAGTTTCCACTAATAGGCTATATATATATAATTTTTTTAAACTAATTAAATAATTTATTTTAAACAAGTTAATCCCTATAATTTACAATATCCAAAATCCCATGCATACATATTTTACTTCCCTTTTTCTCTTTAAATCTTATCTATATACGAATATTTTCTGTTTCCACTACATATATGTATATATATTTATAAAAATCGAAATTAATTGGGAATGGAATAAAATATGGATACCTTACTGCTCACACGGCCAGTCGCTCGCGAGATTCCAACCCAAATCATCGAACCACCCCTTCCAGATTCCACAGCACTCGCATGCTACCTCAGACCCGAACCCTAGCCTACCCGCCGCCATCCCAGCCTCCACCACCGCGACCACCCTCGCAACCTCCTGCCGCAGCATCCAAACTTCGCACGACAATCCGAAACACCCGCAACACTAATCGCATTCACCTCAACTCGCTACCAATCGCGACCACAAATCACACTCGAGAAGTCAACATCCCTCCTCGCGAATGCCATAGCGACTCCTCCCCTAGCACAAGCTCTCAACCCGGAGTAGAGATGTTTGTCAGACTAGGTTCGAACGACCTCACGAATCGCCAAAATCAAACGGCGACATTGATGAGCTCAAGCCCTAAATGAGAAGACATAGGAATGAAGCCGCCATCGCTAAAAATTTGAGCGAATTCGAATTCAAGAAGGCGGGTTCGATTTTGGAATAAAATCTGGAAAGAGGAGAATACCATTTATCTCGGCAGCATTTTCGTTTTCTTATATATATATATACATATATATATATATATATATATTTAAAGTTATCTTCCTAGAAAACGAAGAAGAGAACGGAGACAAGATTTGATGTTAACGTGTTACAGCCCATATGCTACAGTGATCTTTGATGTGAAATAAAAAAAAAGTCTGATGTGAAATAAATTTGATCCAGATATTATATTGAATTTTCGATACAAATTCAGCGTGTTCATATATCGTACGCTCACACAACAACTCCAACCACTACGAAAATTAAAATCCGATAATAATACAATATTACGGATCAAATGGAACTGGTTTCGTCGAGTTCCGAAACTGTGCCCTCGGAAGGTTATTTTTAAATTCAATTTAAACGATATAATTTCAAAACTGGACAAAACACCTTTAAATTCACCTTTAAAGGTTCTATTATCTTCAGTATTATTAATATGACTTTTCCAAGCCTTCAAATTAATTTCAACAAGCTTAAAAATCAAGATTCGGTATTTTATCCAATCCTGATAATTTAAATTTAATAATTAAATTACCCAATAAATAGTGATATTTGAAATTTAAATTAAAAATTAACCTTTAAATATTTAAAATCAATTAAATATTCCGGTTTCAAATGCCTCAAAATTCCGGGTCGTCACATTCCTCCCCCATTAAAAGAATTTCGTCCCCGAAATTACTAGTTAGGAAGAATGATCCATAACCCATTAACTATCTCCTCATCCCCAAAGAGTTTTTAACAACTTGCCAAAACAAATCTTTTTATCAAAGACATACTAATACCTCTTTTTAACTTTTCAAACTTATCCATAAGTCTCACCATATTACTTACTTAACAATTTAAATTTAACTTTAAAACCAAATTTGAATTATCAAAATTTTCTCAAAATTTTTCTAACTCCCTAAATTTTTGAAAATTTTTGTCAGCATCTCCTTTGCGCGGCTAGCTTGGTACAACTACAAAATGGCTCATCGGCCTCCCGAATCCAAAAGAAAAACAAAAGCCAAGTGGCTAGACTAAAAAACCAATCAAATTTCATTCAGAAAATTTAAATACGTACCTTTTAGTCGGGCAATTCAATTTATCTTCTGAACTCTAAAACATCCATTCATCCTTTGTCTTAACACACCTGTATATCTTGTTTAGCAATAATATCCAATCACAACAATCAAAATCATCTGCGCCCTTCCTTTACAAAAATTTCAATATTTGCTTTACTTAAGCCCGTACGATGCACACATATCATCCGTACGCAATATCAAATCCGATCGCTCACTCGATCGCACAATTTCACTTCCGAACTAGTATCGTCCACCCGACTTCCTAGTGCGGACTCGATCTGGTTTCTTGATCAGAAACCGTTATTCTCCTTGCATAGCCACAAACTATGATAGAGAATTTCCAGAATCAATCAACAATCCATATCCAGGTTTTTCGTTGAAAATCGAGTGAAAAATCCTAACTCGGATCGATATAAATATCTCGAAATTCTGTATCCGAAATCGGATCAAATTTGCTATGTGAATAAAATAAGATACGTACAACCTACGTAATTAGCCTAATTTATTTTAGCTATATCAATTCTCTTTTATTCACATTCATTTTGATTGTTATTCACTTTTTCCACAATCCTCACAGTCACAACCATCAGTTTCAACCTTAATTCAATTATTCACATAGCATACTTTCAATACCAAATTTACTTAAGAATTCACTATTCATTTCTTAAGTTCAATATAAATATTTTATATATATTCCTTATATCCATTTTACTTCACTATTGAAGTTTACACTTAATTGAATCCTAATTCCACAAAAATTCTAATTTGCTTTACTTTATTAATTATTTTCAAACTTCAATACTGTTATTTCCATCTTTTATCCACTTTCCATTTTCAATTTTACTTGAATTCAATTTATCTTCAACTTTGAATATTGAATTTTATTCACTTTACCTCAGCCCATATTGAATTAACCATTACCTTTTATTAGTTCACTTACTAATTTATTTAAAATCTCAAATAAAAGTTTATTTGCAAACTTTTTTATCTTTAGTTTTCTTCGAACAATTACTTCGACTTCATCTTACTCTACATACACATTTTTAAATTAGTTTTCAATGTTCATTTTCAATTCTAATTACTTACCCATTTCTAAATCATTTGTCGTTAGTGAAAATTTCAAAAGATTCAAAAAATTCTAACTCCCAAAATTTTTGAAATTTTTTGGCAGAGTCTCCTTTGTACGGAGGAGCTTTTGCAATTTGAGAAGATATATAAATATATATACATCGACCCACACGGTCGGAAAACAGAAAAACAGTTCATATTTCCTATTTTTATTGCACAGGCGTACCTTATTTAGCATTTTAAATCAAGCGGCTTATTTATTTTAGCTTTTAGCGCGGCAAACCAGTCAATATAAACATGTAAGTGACAAATATAAACATGTAAGTGACAAATATACAAAGTTTATTAACATTACTCTCATTTTCAATAGCTAACACATGGGTTTCATAAGCCATACCTGCCAAACAACACTTATAAGTAATTAATAAAGTTTCAACCACCAATTCAATTGCTTTCACTCGCTTCCAACCAATTTTGATGCCATTTCATTCAATTCCAATGGTTTACTATTCAATTTCTTACATTCAGAATATTTTTAATCCCAACATGCTCATATTTATTACAATTGATTCAAAAACCAATTTTATTGGCTTCTGTTAATCCATAGAATTTATATAATCTCGTTTACGTCAAACGACAATTATTTTTATGCAAATTCAGTGATATTTACTTAAAAGAATATCCATTCCAGTTTATAACTACTTTAAATTGATACCAATTCAATCTACACTCCGTTCGATTTCATTTTAATTCATTCCGTTCAATTATATTTCGCATTCCATAATTCATTTACAAGCCAAACATTTGTCACATCAATTTGATATTCAACTTGCATTTAACTAATTCAAGTTCCATCTCCATACTTCATTTACCAATTAATTATCAATTTGTTTATTCAAGTTTTATACCCAAGTTTGATTTTCATTTCAAAAATCACTTTAATTCTTTTAATGTAGTTCAATCTATTTTATATTTTAAGTTTTGGATTTTTATTTACTTCCCAAAATACAAACAATTTATTTTAGCTTATTTATTCCATAAACAATTTTTAAATAAGATTCCAGAGTTTGAACAATTTCCAAAATTTCTAAATCACCTTTGAAATCAACTACATCTCAAAATACTTTGCATTTCTAAAATCAAACCCAGCCTTTTCAAACAAACACCGACCCGAAACATCCAGGTAGTAATCCCTCTCTTGGAAACTCAAAAATGAACACCGATGATGTCGCGATCATCTTCGGAATTATTTTCCAGTGACTGAAAAGAGTTTAGTGCTTTTATCCCCTTCAAAAGCATTTGAAAACCATTTTCAATCACAAAGGAATTTAATTTTTTTTTCCCAAAAACTAAAAATTTCTTTAAATCTGTATTCAAACATTACTTTGGAAATTTATCTCATTTCAATTTCAATTGTTTCTCTGGAATTCTATTTCAAAATTATAATCTCATTTGTATATGAAGTTTATTTCAATTTATAAATTATATTTATAATCTATATTTCAAATTCCATTTTATTATATATAAATTTATTCTTCAACTTTGGTTATAAATGTTCAATTTCTACACACTAGTGTTAATAATTTAATATTATCATTCCTTAACAATCAAGCAACCATATATATCTATAATAATTTCTGAAAATTTATTTCTTTCATATACAAAAATACTTTGAGTAAAATTATTTCATTTACCTTATTTTAAAACAATATTGTGTCGAATTGTTCTATTTAAGTGTTTAGAGATCCCTATCAATAACGTTAATTACTCGTATTGACCAGAATCCATAAACTACTCAATAAACCAATCAACACAATATAAAACAATTTTATATTCACTAACAAATACGTGCTCATATCTATTAATACGCTCAAACTCATTCTAGAGTTCTATTGACTCTATTTCAATGAGTAATCCCACCAGATCCAAGGTTATCGCCAGCCTAAGCTCTGATACCAAATGTAACGACCCGCAAATCCGTTCCTCTTGATTCAACACTAATCTACATCAATCGACTCAAGATGTCCAGAAATGCGAACCATTTTGATTTAAGAAGAAGAGGTAGAAGGAGAAAATAGAAGCAATAAGAGAATTTGACCATTGCAGCGGGATAAAATATAATATATATTAACAGATCTTTACATGAAAGAAAACTATAACTGTTTATACATACATCATCAGAGTACATCATCAGAGTTCCACATCAATAACATACATCTAGATACACAACGGAATAATAACCAAATACGAAAGTACGTATCGCCATCCAGCTCGTCTCCTGAGCTTCCCAGCATCATATCCTATATCCTATAATACTCTATCTGACCCGAGCATTATAGTTAAATAACACCCGAGCCAGTCTGGAATACCAGCGTGAGAAAATCATACTCAATTGGATTATTAAAGTTTCAAAATCCCTTTGAAAAATAAAGCATCTCGTAAGACCACGCGACAAATAAACATGTCGGGTTTTTACCTTACGATAGCGAAAACATTTCTTATAAAATCCTCTGATATTATAGTAAGATCTATTTACAAATACTTATTAAAACAGCCGAAATTGTTACATTATTAAATTCCAGCTACTAGCCACAAAGTGGGTAATACAAACAAAACTCGTACAAAGCTCGTAGGGAAAATGGATTTCCAACTAATGACTAGGCAATGGGGTATCACCTGTCACAGTACGTCGCCTAGATCACCGTACCGAGGAGTACCCCCGCACCCCTGCAACACAAGGCCGGAACCATCCCTTACTGGACAGTTTCGAATAAGATCACCCCGCGGTTGGGATCAGCAACCGTCCACTAAGCCGAAATAAAAAGGGACATCTAGATAGGGGAAACCTAACCCTCAAGTGGGGGCTACCCACGAAGCCTTGCTGCATAACCCTTGATTTTCAGTCATTCCCGGTTGATGAGGCTTGAGGCTATGCGTTACCTTTTCGGAACATATTCCTTACAATGCCCATCGTCCACCTGACGATGTTCCGAAAGCATTCATCCATACAAGTCCGTCCCGGGCTTGAACGGAACCGAATGCACTGTTCCTACTACATCCATTTCGGAAATATCCTCAGGATTAGTAGCGACTAGCCCTTTCATTTTACTGCTTCATCTTCGACTCCGAACTCGTTTCCCCACGAACCGTACAAACCGGATCAAAGTGGTTTTCGAGAAATTAATCTCGATCCCAGTCTCTTCGAAACGATCAGCGCATTTGGCCAATATTGATAGTCGGTGATTTAACTATCAATTAATATTCACAAACAACCATCAACCAATAAATAATTTCCCAAATTATTTATTAATCCCAAAAATATCTTCACAAGATAAATTTCCACTTTTCAAACCCGTTTGAAAACAGTTTTAAACTACCTTCCTTTCTCAGAATATATTCCAAGTATTTTCTATTTCCACTGAAACCACCAAGCACAAAACCTTAGATTTTTAAAATAATTTAAAACGCATTACTTTGACATATATTTTAAACATTTAAGTTAAAAACTACTTCAAATAATTTATTAAAAATACATACTATATGAATATTTGAAAATAAGATTACTTTATAAATATGAAACTAGGCTATCACTTTTTAAAACAAAACCATAAGTCACCTCTAAATAATATTACAATAATAGATTTTAAAAATATTTACTTTAGAATTTTAAACATTCAGAAATAATAAATTTCTAAAACATTTCTTTTAAAACAACATTAAACTTTTGTCTTATATTTTAAAATTTACTTTGAAAATGTACTTAGCTATCCAGGGAAATATACTCCTCTTCACATCCTTTAAAACTAAATCACTATTTATTTTTAAACAGATTTTCTCATTCCTTTAATAAATTTCGACCTTGAACTTATTCTTCCCAAATACGCTCTGATATATTTTACCCAGTTTATAAATTCTACAGTCACATTCTCCTTTAAATTTCCAAACACATGAATCAATTTCCAAATTGATTTTCAATTTACTCCCTTTTATTCCAAAATCCATAAATTTCAGATTTTATTCCTTAATTATGATTTGAAGCACTTTTAACTGAAAGTACCAATTTTAGATTTCTCAGATTACTTCTTTAACCTTTTGAATAAATTTAAACTTTTAATTTTAAAATAATTCTTTATTCCTTAAATTGATATCACTTAAGTTTGCAAATCATTAATTTCTGTTTTATTCAAAATCTTTTTCCTTTTCATACTCGAAGTTATTTATTAGTATTTTAATATCACTTCCATTTCTTTTCAATTCATTCTTAATTTATTCGGATTCACTATAATTATTTTACTTAAAATTCACTCTTTTATTTTCTTTTCAAAAATCCAATTTTATATATTTCGATAGCTCAGTGCACCGAAATATATTCAAGCAAATCATAACAATCAATATTTCCAATTAACAATAATGTTCATCATGGAATATCAAATATCCATAACACAGAATATCAAACAATTCTAAATAATTTTGAGGAATCCTGTTGGATCCCTCCAACCTGTTTCCCTGCATCCACGGACGTTAGCACAATATAAAATACCAATTCCACTTCGAGGTGGAATATCGCGGTATATGTGATTTATATAAAATCATCCGCTATTATGCGGCGCATAGGGTCTCATCCGCTATAAAATGCGGGAAAATCAAGCATTCCAAGATATACTATATACTATATACTATAATATAGCACATCAAATCAATTCAACCATTCAACCAATTATCTAAATTTAATTATTTAAATTTAAATCATACCAGATGAGTGAGATTAACTCACCTTTAATTTCTAATTTGAAATCCATTCCAACCCATTTCTAACCCAGCTTGTTTCTCCACAATTCTTCATAGTTAAACCTTGAATAAACATTTTACATTTTATTAATATTTGAACTTATCAAAAATCACTTACCATTTCATATTTAAATTTAAATTAACAATTTGGTTTTAACCGGACACATTCTAGTTTCAACCAATTTCCACTAATAGGCTATATACAATATCCAAAACTACCATGCATACATATTTTTCTTCCCTTTTTCTCTTTACAAAATCTTGTCTATAGATGAATATTTTCTGTTTCCACTACATATATGTATATATATTTATAAAAATCAAAATTAGTTGGGAATGGAATAAAATATGGATACCTTACTGCTCACACGGCTAGTCGCTCGCAAGATTCCAACCCAAATCGTCGAACCACCCCTTCCAGGTTCCACCGCACTCGCGTGCTACCTCAGACCCGAACCCTAGCCTACCCCCCACCATCCCAGCCTCCACCACCGCGACCTCCCTCGCAACCTCCTTCCGCTGCATCCAAACTTCGCACGACAATTCGAAACACCTGCAACCCTAATCGCATTCACCTCAACTCGCTACCAATCGCGACCACAAATCGCACTCGAGAATTCAACATCCCTCCTCGCGAATGCCATCGCGACTCCTCCCCTAGCACGCGCTCTCAACCCGGAGACGAGATGTTTGTCGGACTAGGGTTCGAACGACCTCGCGAATCACCAAAATCAAATGGCGACATTGATGAGCTCAAGCCCTAAACGAGCAGACAGAGAAATGAAGCCGCCATCGCTAAAAATTTGAGCGAATTCGAATTCAAGAAGACGGGTTCGATTTTGGAATAAAATCTGGAAAGAGGAGAATACCATTTATCTCGGAAGCATTTTCGTTTTCTTATATATATATATATATATATATTTAAAGTTATCTGCCTAGGGTTTAAAAGGAAGAAGTGAACGGAAACAAGATTTGATGTTAACGTGTTACAGTCCATATGCTACAGTGATCTTTGATGCGAAATAAAAAAAAGTCTGATGTGAAATAAATTTGATCCAGATATTATATTGAATTTTCGATACAAATTCAGTGCGTTTATATATCGTACGCTCACACAACAATTCCAATCACTACGAAAATTGAAATCCGATAATAATACAATATTACGGATCAAATGAAACTGGTTTCGTCGAATTCCGAGACTGTGCCCCCGGAAGGTTATTTTTAAATTCAATTTAAACGATATAATTTCAAAACTGGACAAAACACCTTTAAATTCACTTTTAAAGGTTCTTTTATCTTCAGTATTATTAAAATGAATTTTCCAAGCCTTCAAATTATTTTTAACAAGCTTAAAAATTAAGATTCAATATTTTATCCAACTCTGATAATTTAAATTTAATAATTAAATTACCCAATAAATAGTGATATTTGAAATTTAAATTAAAAATTAACCTTTAAATATTTAAAATCAATTAAATATTCCGGTTTCAAATGCCCCAAAATTCCGGGTCGTCACAATTAATTTTTGTCTTCATCACTTCTTGGTTCTTCCACACTCTAATCATACTTTCTTTATTTTGCTTTACCCTTCCTTTAGACCATGTCATGTTGGTTCATTATTTTGGAATCTAAGCTCAGCACATGTCACAACTCGAACCTTAATTGTGAGCATCGAGTTAGGATTGTCAAGTTGTGGCATCTTGTTAATTTTTGGTTATATCCTTTATGACTTTCCACATTGTTATTTGGTGAAGTTTTCCAAGTGTTCGTGCCCATTTCTCCATCATTCCTTAGCCCAGTTTAATTTTCGAAGTCTGTTCATGTGGAAATTTTGGCCGTAACACTTTCCCTCCCTCAAAAGCACGCAGTGTGGATATAAGGTGTGATTTGCTCAAGAATAAGTATCGAAGACGACAAACTGTCAACATCTTAATATCCTTTATCTTATTTGTAAAATATTTAACTTCCTTTTAATATATATATATATATATATATATATATATATATATATATATATATATATAGAAATACCTATAAAATACTTATTAAATATGTTAAAAAAGTTTTAAACTACTTAAAAATATAGTATAATTATTAAAACAGAATATTATGTAAAAATAACAAATTTTGAAATAAACAGAAAAATCAAAATAAACATGTTTTAAATTAAAAGCCTCTTACTTTCAAAATTCATAACTAATTATTATCGATATGTCGAAACTTGAAAATAAGTTTAAAACACTCTAATGTCGCAATATAACAATGGCAATCTCGTGAAATGGCGATCTTGTGATATCGTTTCTTCCTCTCGTCTGCTTCTTTCTGTTTCGTCATCTTTTCAGCCTCCTGCCCTCTTTGTTTCCATTTCGTCTCCCTCCCATGCCTCCTAAGAAGAAGTCTTTGCCCCCCTTTTCAGATCCGTTGGCCCCTGTCACTCGCTCTGGCATGAAGTTTGGTGCTTCGATTGTAGCTTCGCTTTATGAGTTTCTGGATCCATCGGAGGCTGCTCCTGATCCTGTTTCAGTCCATTCCCTGCAGCTCTCAATTCAAGGCAGCCCTCTAGCGTCCCTTCTAGCAGGTCTGGCCTTGCCTAGTGGTTCCGCTAAGCATATGTCAGTCTCTCCCTTTGTTATTGGTGAGCATTCCTTAACTCCTCTCTTAGCTTTTATTCGTAATTCTTTGTGGAAGCAAACTGTAGTTGGATTGAAAGATGGAAAAAATATTGGTAATGACGTCAATGTGCAAATTGAATGTGGAATTGGGTCTGTGGCTAATGAGGATGGTGGTATTTAACGTTCGTGACACTATGTTTGAAGCCGTTAAGTCCATTGATACTAACTATGGCATTGAGCGATCATGCGAACAAGATGTTTGTGTTAATGCAAATCCAAATCTTCCCTTGCCTGCTTCCTGTTAGTGATCAGTACCTTCTGTGATTCATGATAATCCTGTGTAACCACTAGGCCAATGGCTGCCCCTTCGTGGCTGTCTTTGTTCTCCAAAATGCCGAGTAATGCAGGTGTGCACACTCCGCGTTCTTTTGATAATGTCAAGATTGACGGTGCAATGATACCTCCATCGGAAGTTATAGAGACCGATGTGGTTAATTGGAAAGATTTTCTAGTTAGTTTTTTCCTCGACTCCACTCTTTCCTATCTCCTTGTTAAGGCTAGATGCAATCGGGTTTGGAAATCTAAAAGGGGTTTGGGTGTTCATTTTGATAATGATTTATTCTATTTCAAATTCTTGCGTAGTGATGAAAGACAACGTATACTAGAAGCTGACCCTATACTCATTGAAGGAAAACCTTTTATTATTACATCATGGAGTCCGTCTATGCATCGGGCTAGAGCTAAGATTTTATCTGTTCTTGTCTGGGCCCATTTTTGACACATTCCTTCTATTCTTCAGCCTCTTATCGGGATTGGTTTGCTTGCCGGTCTTGTTGGTAAGGTTATACGTTATGATGCGAACATTATGGCCAGAAGAGATTAGTATATGCCAAGGCTCTGATCAAAATTACTCCTGCCAAATCTCTTCCTTTCGTCCTAAAAGTTAGACTTGATGAGGACTTTTTTGCGGAGGTCATAGTTCGCTACAGCTGGAAACCAGATATTTGTACGTCTTGTCAGTTCATTGGGCATCTCTTGGATGCGTGTCTAGCCCTACATCTATAGTTTTTGTTCCCCTTGCTTCTCGGATTTCTCTTCCTTGTCCTCTTACCTGTAAGTGGGTTTCGAAGGTTGCTTCTTCTCCGGTTTGTGATTCTTCCATTGTTGAAGTCCCCGTCGTTTCTCCCCCTGCCAGTTTGTCTCCTATTGTTGCTCCTGCTGTTGCGTCACCTGATGGTGAGGCCTAGAATGAAGATGATACTGTGGTTTTATCTGACACTATTGCTTGGAATTCTTAGAAGTGGGCCTGGGTCCATTCTCCTTCTGATATGTGCTACTCACCTGAGTCTGACTATTTTTTTCCTATATCAGTAACAAAGTGGGTGGGAGTCAGTTTCTTTTTTATCACATTGAAGGCAAGGGTCTGGTTCTTACCAGCGAAGGGGAGATATGAGAGAAAAATAAGAGTAAGTTTTATGATGTCAGTTGGGACAGGAGATTCATTTACTCACCTACTTCATAGGGTTTTGTTCCGAATCAGGCTACACTCTTCTCTGAGTATGTCCTTGTTATTGGCCCCTTGTCTACTGGTGGTTGTGGCAGTTCCTCTCTAGAGGGCGCGTAGTCTTTTTTTTGTTTAGTAGTTTAGGCTCTCTTTGCCTAACTCCTGTGCTCTATTCTTTTTATTGTGGTCTAGGCTCTTTGCTCCCACTTAGCTGTTCTGTACATGTACAAAGCACATGTTTTCCCATTATTTATTCAGTGGCACGGCCCACTATAAAGCCGACCAGCTTTGCTAAAAAAAGTTTAAAACACTCTAATATAATTAGAAAACAACCGTCGAAAGATTAGAGAAAAGTACTTCATTTAAATATCGTTTCTACTAAAATTATAGTTTCAAACAATAAAAATAGCATTTCTACAAATTCCACCAAAATAATTCGCAAACGTTAAAGATGTTTCAGAAGCAAAGATAACATTCCAAAAATGCTATTTAAAGTTCTAGACCGGTTTTTTACTAGTTTTTGCGACAACTTTGCGTCTAGTTTTCAATGCTTAACAAATGATTTTTGATCCATTCTTTTTACAATAGTTGGTATACTTTGGGTATTTGGATATCATAAAGAAAAATAACAAAGAATATCTTTTAATTATTTTATAGAAATTTCGAAAAATAAGGTAATTTTTCTGAAGTGCTCGTATAACGGCTATTTCACAATAAATTTTGCTACTTCGTTCAACTAGCTATCAAATGATTCAAAATTCAAAATTTGTATAGTAAGAATGATGTATTATTTACTTGTTAAAGTGGTAACGAAATCCCTAAGGAAATTTTAACAAAAGTAAATGTTATTTCCAAAAACAAGGAATTTAAATATGGTTGTACAGCGACTATATCGCTATAACTTTTACAACTTTGTTTGGCATTTTCCACAACTTTCAAAACATTTTCTTTTCTATCCAAGACACCACTAGAAGTGTAGATAACAACCAAAACAAGTTATAACAAGATATGTCCACAAATCATCAAATAACACAAGTTAAATTTAAGAGATTTCAAAGTGCTTTCATAGCGTCTTTCTCGCTTCAAACATTCACAAACTAACTTTTACATCACATACAACATATCCAAATATGTATACATCAAGTTATGGTCATACATTACAAGTTTTAGATAGATGATAAGAGACATTATTATACATATATATTGTCATTTGATTTCAAAAGCAAGAGGGGTCCAAATAACGATAACTTGCATTTGTTGTCGTACAACATTTTTATTTTTGCAATCAAACATTTTTAACACAACATATACTTGTAAGAAGGTGAGACAATTCACCTTAAAAACAAGTTAACAAACGTCACAAGCCACCAGAATCATGGAAACACTTCCTACCATGACCCTAAAGCCAAAGCTACCTCCTTTGCTTAAAAAACACCAAAGCCGAGCCTCCACCATGCACAAATTGCTCAAGGTACAGGGAGTTTTCCTTAATTATTCATCATTCTTTGAATTTTTGGATGATATTATGTGTTCTCTTTGTGTTATAAGAATGTGAAATTTTATTAGAGAAAGGAGTTTGTTTGACCTGAGTTTAAGAAAGTTAGAGAGGAGAAAGGCATGAAAAAGAGTGATTTTCTTTGAGAATTTTGAGCAATGAAAAATGTGAGACTAAGGGGTGTATGTAGAGTTAGGAAATGTGTAAAATGACCATCTATAGACCACTTTAGCCATCCTAAAGGAAGCTTTCTCCTCTCCTTTCTTTCCACCTTTATGTTATGAAGCATGCCATGATTCTCTCCACTTTCTATGCCTTAAATCAAGGATCAATGTTCCCTTAATTCTTCTTACTTTTAATTAATCTTTTATTAACAAGGGTAGGTGTTTTAAAAGCGTATTAATGTGTTCATATGTTACTATACAAGTTTTAAAGAGTTTGAACAACTCTAGTTTAGCACAAAGTCGTTTATCGATAAAACTATTTTGGTTCATATTATCGATATTTCTTCGGACTATTTATTTTTATAAAAAGAGTTCAAAAACAATTTTCTTATCATTAGCTATTATTTAAAAGGGGGTTAACAAGGTTACTAATTCAAATATATACCATTATATCCAAGATAAAAATATTTAAATAATTCAGATATTTAAATACAAAGAGTTTGAATTCTGGGTCGTTACATTATCCCCCACTTATAATATTTCATCCTCAAAATTCCAACATAAGAAACCAAAGAAACAACAACACATCATACTCAACAACATTCAAATCATTAGCAAACATAGCATACAAATATACTATACCCCATACAATGCATATGGACCATCCGTACACAATATCAAATCTGATCACTTGCTCGATCACGTAAATTTCACTTTCAAACCAGTATATCCCACTTGACCTCTCTTGTGCGGACTCCAATCAGTTCCTTGATTAGTCACCTACATTCTTCTTACATAGCCATATAATATGGTAAAAAAATCAGAATCATATCAAGAACCAATATAAGTGTTTGCCGTCAAAAATCTAGTGAAAAATCCTTGTTCGGACCGGTGTAAACCACTTGAAATCATGTACTCGAATCTTAAGTCAAGAACTGTCATACAGATAAAATGATCTTTGTATAACCGACATCTTATTACATTGTTTCTTAACTACACCAATTACTTTAGATTTTAAACCACATTTATTTCCTCGTATAGTATTTTTTATTTAATTTTAAAATCATTTATATAACATTTCATAAAATTTTAGTTATGTTTATAAACATTTATAAAGACTTATCTGTATTTATAAAATATTTCATTAAATCATAATAAAAATTAAAACATTCTAAGACTTAAATTCATTACTCGTATAATACTCCATAACATCCTAGGAGTACATACAAAACATTTATATTTACAGTTTAAAACATATTTAAATTTTACTACCTTTTAAATTTAAGAGTTATAAAAATACAACGTTTATTTTAATATTAAATTTCTTTAAATAAAATTTAGAACTAAACACCGAATTTTATTTCATATCATTTGAAATAATATGATATACATATATTCTTTTGTATATATCAAATCATACTTTCGGGATTAAACCAAAATCATTTTCAAAACCAATTTCTTAAATATTCTCTTTAAAATCCGTAGGAAATATACGTATAGATCGAGTAACACCAAAACGATACAAGGAATTGGGACCTATTAAGTACTACCATATATCCGCTTTACCGAGAAGGGTAATACTCAAGGGAAGTGCTTACCATTCGAACACATCTCTGGCCCATTTTAAGTCACTTTCGAGCCACGTAAAGTAGATAACATAATTTTACTTTATTCCCGAAATAACTTATTGATTCCGAGAGCAACCTTGAACTTGAACAAATCTTAAACTCTTTGAGAAACATTAGTCTATTAAAACACTTTCAAATAATAATATTATCATTTTTTTCAAAAACCTTAAAAGATAATTTTTCAAAAACATCGGGATTTAAGTTCTCAAATTCTTAGTTTAAATCCCTTTTTTAAGTTTATAAATCATATTTTACATGCCATATTAATGTAAATTCGTTTTCTTATATAAAATTATTTCACGAATATTTATTCCAAAATATATTATCTTTCTTTTAGACTATAATAAACAACTTTTATTAAAGTTAAGTTTAAACCCAATATTATCATCGAACGCCTTATAGTCAAACTGTGAAACTTAATTCACAAGGTGTTTGTTCCAATGTTCCCACTATTACCATCTGCCCAACCCATGCAGTATAAAAGTAAATTACTTATAAACTGGTTAAATGCAAAACAACAATCAACAAATAATAATCAATGCTGATAAACTGGCCAAGCATAATTAATCAATCAACAAATGATAACAATGCTCGTAAACTGGTTGAGCCATATTAAGCTAAAATTCTACAAATGGTAATAATACCCATAACCTGGTCGAGCATGTTAAATCATTCTACAAAAGATATCAATGCTCATAAATCGGCTGAGCGTGGCTAAACTAATTAATGAGGGGCAACGGATGAAAGTCATTAATCCCTACATTAATCAACTATACTATCAATTAATGCTTATATATTATGAATATATTCAAATAATATACTTTCTCATATATATAATATACTCAACTCATGCTAGGGCATTCCATTACCCTATATCTTAATGAGTTATATTCAATCAAATCCAAGGTTCTTGCTTAGCCTTAAACTCAGATACCATGATGTAATGATTGCCTTTTCAACGCCTGAATGTTGACACTAATACATCCATGGTATTCATGTGTCGAGCATCCAAGTGTCGAAAAATAGAATGTTAGGGTAAAAAACAGAAGAAAAGAAACAGAACAAGAAAAAGAAGAGCAAAAATATTAGAATCTCACAGCGGAATGATAACATATAATATCAAAAGATAATACACGAAGCTACTCTAATATACATAGTATTTTAGAGCTATTAATCAAAGTACTTTCATAAGCCTGGACAGTTATAACAGCCTCGTTATAATTGTTGATATATATACATAAAGTAGTGTAGTAGAAATAAGAATACTATGATACGTAACATCCAACTCCACTCTAAGATCTCAATGAATATCAACGAAAACCTATCTTTCTTAAACTACTCGAATGAGCACCTGTGGAAATAAGGGGAAAATAAAACCATGGGTAAGACATAAGTCTGGCGTGAGAAACTTAAGAAATATATGATCAACATATAATAGTACTTTTGAATCTGCGTGGAATGCCATAACGATCATGCCTTCAAATTGGGCACCATCTAATAAGTTCATAAGGTGATATAATAGATAATGTCTATGGTATGTAATATAAATAAGAAAAATAGCTGTGAAGTTTATATTGATCACCCCACAACACATTATAGTGCATTCAAAATCACATAGGCATGTTTTCATATGGATTTGCCACGTAGACCTCCTCAATAAACCAAGACCGATCTCCTATGACAAGGGTCAAAAGTTACCTACTGTAACAACCCGGTATTTCGCATCGATTTATAATCGACATAAAACGATTAATATTGTCACAAATTTCCATTTGAAGTTTTTAAATTTGAATTAAAATTCTTTTATAAATTGTTATAAAAGTTTGACGGGCTTTGAAAATAATAGTGGTCCATTTCTTTATTTGGCTTTAAAAATCGTTCGGCCCATTTGTTTGATGCCGTGATTAAAATTAATCCCGCCCCCCTTTATTATTTTCAAGCCCTAGGTTAAGAATCGAACGAAAGAATATTAATGGCGGCATCATCTCGTTGTTCGCTCGTCTTCCCTCGGTTGCTCTAGCGTCGCGCGTCTCTGTGATGCTCGACTGCTTCAATTCGTCGACAAGGTGAGTAACACTCACATCTATTTCATTCTTCAGTCGTTCGACTTTCTCGTCTCGATACCGTGGATTTTTGACTCGGTATTAAGATCTGACTTAGTTTGATTTCGTGTTTTCGGTAGTTTGATTATCACGACACTGTTTAATTCTTGGTGTGTTGTAAAGTAAAACTTGGGGAATTTTGATTCGTTGAGATTTTTGGTGTAAGCAGAGTAATTTCTGATCTCTCAACAAAATTTGCCATCAACAATAAATGGTTGTCAGACAATCCTACTTGTTGAACCTGCTTTCGACACAATTATTTCTTTCCTTTTCTTATTCTTCTTCCTCTCTCTTTCATGCTTCCTTGGGAATTTCCACCAGCTGCCTCGCAGTTATAGTTATTCAATGGCTGCACTTGGTACCTGCTATTCAGCAGGTTTCCAAACTACCACACCATTGACGTGGGCCAGAAAGTATTTTCAGGAAAGTATAAGGCCTTGTTTGGTTTGCGGTTTTCAGTTTTGGATTTTTGTAACAACCGCAATGCATTCAGTTAATTATTTCTGAAAGTTTTGAAAACTCGATTTGTGAAAATATTTTAGATGTTTCATTGTCGACTGATGCCTTTACTCTATGCATTCATGTCTCAGTGATGAATCAAGTGTTCATGTGTATATTTGAGAGTGTTGATTTATAGGATCTGGTTTAATTTGATCCTGTTCATGCGAGCATGTTGTTTCGTTCTGAAATTTTGAAGCTTGTTTTGGTTTTGACCTTTATGGGCTTGGTGCATTGGGTAATTGCTAAGTTCGTCCATTTAATCGCCATACATATATATATGTACAGATGTGTATGTGCGTATTTATGTTTATTGTGATTCCTATTTCATTGTGCTTGTTGGCTTCGGCTTGTGATGTTGGTTTATGTGATGACTTTGGCTTCGTTTTATTTATCTGGACTTGAAGTGTACTTGATTCAATTGAGACGGGTACTTGTTGAGCATTGTTTCTTTGGGTCTTGTCTCTGGCCAATCTTTGGTCTCTAACCTGTGCACGACTTTGATTTTTACATGTGCATATCATCTTGTAGGCTCGCATGAACTTGCTATACAATTGTTGTCACTGTTATTTTGTTGTATTTTGATGCTAGTTTGTTCCTGCTGATTCAGTTTGCACTTTTCATTGGTGATGATTCATTTGCCGATGGACTTCGTGTACCTATGTACTCCACTGATCCATTTTGTTGCACATTACTCCTGTTTATTCGAGACTATATATATGTGCATACATACATATGTATGTGTGTATGCATATATTCTGGAATATATGCTAAGTCTCTAATGTTGATACCCTCTCTGGTTTCATTGTAGACTTTTGTTTTTTTGGTCATGGCAGTCTGGATCTTTTTGTTGCATGCACTTTGTATAGTTTGCATTCTTGTATATGCATGTCTTTAGTTGTTCACTGATGCAATACATGTTGTTGTCAGTTGTCTTTGATGGATATTGATTGCCCTTGCACTCCTATGTGCACTGTTCTAGCTTGTAGTGTAACATTGCCAATTCATGGTAACATTTACACTGCTGGTATATAAG
Source organism: Allium cepa (assembly GCA_030765085.1). Taxonomy (NCBI): domain Eukaryota; kingdom Viridiplantae; phylum Streptophyta; class Magnoliopsida; order Asparagales; family Amaryllidaceae; genus Allium; species Allium cepa. Next base: position 861,487,706 of record CM060943.1, on the reverse strand, counting down.
CATTCATGTTCTTTTGGCACCACTGCACTGTTTTGGTTTCACTGATGCATGTTATATGCATTTCTTTGAATTGTTAACCTTTGGGTTGTAATTTATGATTCATTTTGTTTGTAGTAGTGTTGAGTCACGAAAGTCGTGACTTGACCTCTGTAGTTTCGATTGCTGTTAATAATTGGAGTTGTGATGGTATGTTGTGGCGAGGCAGTGCACGCGTGCGTGTACTGCAGCCACACCGTATTAATTTTATTGGTATTTCATTGATTTTGGTTCGTTGATCTTTTGTGTACATCATCACTATAGTGGCAAGGCAGTGCACGCAAGCGTGAGCTGCAGCCACACGGTATTGAGTTTTTGGGCACGACATCACTATAGTGGCAAGGCAGTGCACGCAAGCGTGAACTGCAGCCACACGGTTTGGCGTGTATGATATTCTATTTTGTTTCGACTTATGGATCTTTTTGCGTATTCCATATTCCGTAGTGGCGAGGCAGTGCACGCGTGCGTGAACTGCAGCCCTACTTGAATTAATATTTTAATCGATATTTCAATGGTTTGAACTGTTTTGTTTATTCAATTCAATATTCTGAATTGCATTCTGATTTGGTTTAATTACTGTTGTCTGTTCATTATTTCATTATTATTGCTTCTGTGCACTAATAACTGAGTTTGAATTAGACTGACCCGAGTATTATTTTCTTTTGAATCTAATACTCGGGTCAGACCGGGTGTTTCAGGTTGTAGATATTCTGCTTTGGGTTGCTGCTAGAGCTATGAAGTTCTTTCATATCTTTTGGAGTAGTCGTCATTTGTAGTAGCCTGTATTATTGTATAGGAAGATATGTATTCATGTATATTAGGTACGTTAATGTACTTGTATATGTAACTTCCTGAATCGACTGTTGTAGTTGTATCACATGTACCGTGTCAAATGTATTGTAACTGACATCAGTTATTATATATATGAGATTTTCTGTTTTATCTGTGTTCCGCATTTATATTTATCTGTGTTATTAGTTTATATTTTGTCCTAGACTATTATAGCCACTGTGTAGTAGCTTTGAGTTTGCACCGGCATGTTGGATTCTCTCCTGAAATTAAAAGCATGTTTTTACTATCTGACATATCGGTGCTCGCACAAAGCAATTACACGGATGGTCGCTCCTCAACAGCCTTATTCTCCGTGCTAGTTGACAGCACTACACTGTAGTGTTCTTGGCTAGCGTGGGTATAGAGGTGGGGCGTCACAGCTTGGTATCAAAGCTTGGGGTTTAGAACAAATATAAAACATAACTTAGATAGTACATGTGTTACAACTATTTGTCGATGTTTTATTTCACATCTTTGTTTTAAGATCATCTTTGAATTGTTAGGAATGAATTCCTAACGCGTATTCGTGAGCATTGCTGCTATTCTCTGTCGCACTTGCTCACTTGAGTTTACACTTCTAAGTATCAGTGTATATATGCTCTACCAAGTTGCATATTGCAGCAACTAGTACTCACTTCGATTTGAACTCACATTGTTTATTCGAACTGCTATATATAGGCATTCTTATCTCTGATTCGTGTACTTAATGCAGTCTCCATACAATTGGGTTTTGGGTATTCCTACTTTGATGGATTTGGAATCGAATTCTTTGTATTTTATTCACGTCTTCGAATGTGAATCTTAGTGAATTGATTTGGTTTTCGAATTTAATCGATTCTTGATTATTTCCCGATTTGTTGCTATCATTTATTAGCAACTTTGAAGACCTTTTCTTCGGGATTTTTGTGAACATACCTTTCGATGAATTCAGTATCGATTTCTTTGGATTCTATTCACGTCTTCGTATGTGAATTCTTGTGATTGATTGTTTCTACAATCATTTTTGTGATTTGTCACTTTAAAAATATAAAGGTTTCAATACTAGTAGTAAATATCAAAACTCTTTTATCAAAATGTTTTCAACTCTATTTTCAATACCAAACTCGTTTTTGAAACCGTTTTCCAATCTATTAGTATATACAAATCTTTATTTCACTTGTATGAGAAATCTAATTAAACGGCTTAGTAAAACAAGTGGTATGAAACGCTTGCGTTTACTTCGTCGGTTAATTGTTGGACTTGTTCGATTGAACCTCTAGTGACAATTTTATTAGTGAAGATTTACAGTTTGTTCGTAAATATTTAAGTTAAGTAAGTGGTTATGGGACATGAAGCTAAACTTTTACATTTACTGACTTAGTGTAATTGACACTTCTCGTTGATCATGACGATCATTTTTACGGTTAGACTAGGCCTCATCGGTGTGATTTCGTCTCACACATATCTCTTGGGCTTTGAGGATTGTCTAGACACCACTTGTGTGATTTCATTCACACATACTTTTCTTTTGATTGCGAGGTTAGACTAGACACCACTTGTGTGATTCCACTCACACATACCTCTTTTGATTTTTGGTTAGTCTGGACCTCAATCTGTGTGATTTCGACTCACACATGTGGGGTAGCGCCCCACGGTCTTCGGGCCATTCGTGTGTCAAAATTAATGGCTTGCAACCATGAGATAGCGTCTCGTTATGCGTTGCACGTGTTGATGATTTTTCATGCTCGCGTGTAGGTGAGATTCCGTGCTCCCGATCTCGCTTTGCGTTGCACGTGTTGGTGATTTTCATGCTCACGTATAGGTGAGATTCCGTGCTCCCGTTCTCGCTTTGCGTTGCACGTGTTGGTGATTTTCATGCTCACGTGTAGGTGAGATTCCGTGCTCCCGTTCTCGCTTTGCGTTGCACGTGTTGGTGATTTTCATGCTCACGTGTAGGTGAGATTCCGTGCTCCCGTTCTCGCTTTGCATTGCACGTGTTGGTGAGTTTTCATGCTCGCATGTAGGTGAGTTTTCGTGCTCCCGTTCTCGTTATGCGTTGCACGTGCTGATGAATTTTCATGCTCGCATGTAGGTGAGTTTTCGTACTCCCGTTCTCGCTTTGCGTTACATGTGCTGATGAGTTTTCATGCTCGCGTGTAGGTGAGTTTTCGTGCTCCCGTTCTCGTTATGCGTTACATGTGTTGATGAATTTTCATGCTCGCGTGTAGGTGAGTTTTCATACTCTCCTTCGAGTTTTCATACTCTGTTCGAGTTTTCATACTCCGTTTGAGTTTTCATACTCTGTTCGAGTTTTCATACTCCGTTTGAGTTTTTATACTCTGTTCGAGTTTTCATACTCCGCTTGAGTTTTCATACTCTGTTTGAGTTTTCATACTCCGTTTGAGTTTTTATACTCTGTTCGAGTTTTCATACTCCGTTTGAGTTTTCATACTCTGTTCGAGTTTTCATACTCCGTTTGAGTTTTCAAACTCTCCTTCGAGTTTTCATACTCGCGTTCGAGTTTTCATACTCCGGTTCGAGTTTTCATACTCTGTTCGAGTTTTCATACTCCGTTTGAGTTTTCAAACTCTCCTTCGAGTTTTCATACTCGCGTTCGAGTTTTCATACTCCGGTTCGAGTTTTCATACTCGCGTTCGAGTTTTCATACTCCCATTCGAGTTTTCATACTCGCGTTCGAGTTTTCATACTCCCATTTGAGTTTTCATACTCCGGTTCGAGTTTTCATACTCTCATCTTGTGATTTCTGGATTTCTTGTGTAGATTCCTAGAATTTGTGCTTCACCAATTTTCGTGATTTCTATTGATAAGTTTTATCAATTTTTGTGCATTGGTGAACTCGTGTGTTATTGACTTGTTATGAATACAAGTTTAGGGTATGATACCCCTTTCTATCTTTGAGAAGATTATTGTGACACTTTTGATGAATGAAAATCCACTTATCGAAGTTGCTACTGATGTCGCTGTTTTAATCACGTGTTTTAAAAATTGTTTCAAAATATAAATCAAAATTGTTTTTAAAATTTTGACGATTTGCGCTTTCAAAAGAATGAGGAAGCGAATTAAACGTTTCAGTAAAATCGAGGACTATGATCCCTTTCTTTTGCTGATTCGCTTAATTCCGGACTTGTTCGTTTGAGAGTGTAAATTGTAATTTTATAAATAAAATGGTTTTCAAAATTTTTACAGTTTACGCTTTCAAAAGAATGAGGAAGCGATTTAAACGTTTCAGAAAAATCGAGGACTATGACCCCTTTCTTTTACTGATTCGCTTAATTCCGGACTTGTCCGTTTGAGAACGTAAAATGTTATTTATTTAAAATACACAATTTTGCACTTTCAAGGAAACGATGAAGTGAATTAAACGATTTAGTAAAACTCGTGGTTATGGGTCATGTGCGTTTGCTATTTCGGTTAATTTCGGACTCGTTAATTGAAAAATTTGTGATTTGAAATTTGATTACCGTTGTGGTAATTTCTGATTATCGTTTTGATAATTGGATGTTTATGAATTCTGATTTATCGTTTTTGATAATCAGATATTTATTGTTTCTAATTATCGCTTGTGATAATTAGATATTTGAGATTTAATTATCGCTTGTGATAATTAGATATTTGAGATTTAATTATCGTTTGTGATAATTAAATATTTGTGATTTAAGATTGATTTTCGATTGTGATAATCGAATACTTGTTGATTTGATTATCGTTTTTGATAATCGAATATTTGTGATTTGAGATTTCTGAATTATCTATTGATAATTAGATCTTTGATGAGAATTTGTGAATTTCTTTTATGAAATTAAAAGATTTCTTTGGCGTTTATATTGTACTACGCCAGTGTGCCGGCTCAATTTTCTACTATTCATGACGTTTTCTACGTCTTCTGGTTCCGGAAATGCCTTATGGATTTCCGATCCTTATTCTTGAGCAACCTTCTATTCACGTCATTGCTTCTGAGGTTCAGCACCCTCGAAATAAAGATGTTTTTCTCGTGAAAGCTCAGTGGTTCTCAAATCCTATGGGTTTCACTTTGGAATCCAGAGAATTCATCGAGCAAACACGTCCGAGTTTATTCTTTCATGCTCTTGTGGTTGTTACCTTTTGTCCATTTATTCCTTATGATTGCGAGGACGCAATTTCTTTAAGGAGGGGAGTCTGTAACAACCCGGTATTTCGCATCGATTTATAATCGACATAAAACGATTAATATTGTCACAAATTTCCATTTGAAGTTTTTAAATTTGAATTAAAATTCTTTTATAAATTGTTATAAAAGTTTGACGGGCTTTGAAAATAATAGTGGTCCATTTCTTTATTTGGCTTTAAAAATCGTTCGGCCCATTTGTTTGATGCCGTGATTAAAATTAATCCCGCCCCCCTTTATTATTTTCAAGCCCTAGGTTAAGAATCGAACGAAAGAAGATTAATGGCGGCATCATCTCGTTGTTCGCTCGTCTTCCCTCAGTTGCTCTAGCTTCGCGCGTCTCTGTGATGCTCGACTGCTTCAATTCGTCGACAAGGTGAGTAACACTCACATCTATTTCATTCTTCAGTCGTTCGACTTTCTCGTCTCGATACCGTTGATTTTTGACTCGGTATTAAGATCTGACTTAGTTTGATTTCGTGTTTTCGGTAGTTTGATTATCACGACACTGTTTAATTCTTGGTGTGTTGTAAAGTAAAACTTGGGGAATTTTGATTTGTTGAGATTTTTGGTGTAAGCAGAGTAATTTCTGATCTCTCAACAAAATTTGCCATCAACAATAAATGGTTGTCAGACAATCCTACTTGTTGAACCTGCTTTCGACACAATTATTTCTTTCCCTTTCTTATTCTTCTTCCTCTCTCTTTCATGCTTCCTTGGGAATTTCCACCAGTTGCCTCGCAGTTATAGTTATTCAATGGCTGCACTTGGTACCTGCTATTCAGCAGGTTTCCAAACTACCACACCATTGACGTGGGCCAGAAAGTATTTTCAGGAAAGTATAAGGCCTTGTTTGGTTTGCGGTTTTCAGTTTTGGATTTTTGTAACAACCGCAATGCATTCAGTTAATTATTTCTGAAAGTTTTGAAAACTCGATTTGTGAAAATATTTTAGATGTTTCATTGTCGACTAATGCCTTTACTCTATGCATTCATGTCTCAGTGATGAATCAAGTGTTCATGTGTATATTTGAGAGTGTTGATTTATAGGATCTGGTTTAATTTGATCCTGTTCATGCGAGCATGTTGTTTCGTTCTGAAATTTTGAAGCTTGTTTTGGTTTTGACCTTTATGGGCTTGGTGCATTGGGTAATTGCTAAGTTCGTCCATTTAATCGCCATACATATATATATGTACAGATGTGTATGTGCGTATTTATGTTTATTGTGATTCCTATTTCATTGTGCTTGTTGGCTTCGGCTTGTGATGTTGGTTTATGTGATAACTTTGGCTTCGTTTTATTTATCTGGACTTGAAGTGTACTTGATTCAATTGAGACGGGTACTTGTTGAGCATTGTTTCTTTGGGTCTTGTCTCTGGCCAATCTTTGGTCTCTGACCTGTGCACGACTTTGATTTTTACATGTGCATATCATCTTGTAGGCTCGCATGAACTTGCTATACAATTGTTGTCACTGTTATTTTGTTGTATTTTGATGCTAGTTTGTTCCTGCTGATTCAGTTTGCACTTTTCATTGGTGATGATTCATTTGCCGATGGACTTCGTGTACCTATGTACTCCACTGATCCATTTTGTTGCACATTACTCCTATTTATTCGAGACTATATATATGTGCATACATACATATGTATGTGTGTATGCATATATTCTGGAATATATGCTAAGTCTCTAATGTTGATACCCTCTCTGGTTTCATTGTAGACTTTTGTTTTTTTGATCATGGCAGTCTGGATCTTTTTGTTGCATGCACTTTGTATAGTTTGCATTCTTGTATATGCATGTATTTAGTTGTTCACTGATGCAATACATGTTGTTGTCAGTTGTCTTTGATGGATATTGATTGCCCTTGCACTCCTATGTGCACTGTTCTAGCTTGTAGTGTAACATTGCCAATTCATGGTAACATTTACACTGCTGGTACATAAGTATTCATGTTCTTTTGGCACCACTGCACTGTTTTGGTTTCACTGATGCATGATTATATGCATTTCTTTGAATTGTTAACCTTTGGGTTGTAATTTATGATTCATTTTGTTTGTAGCAGTGTTGAGTCACGAAAGTCGTGACTTGACCTCTGTAGTTTCGATTGCTGTTAATAGTTGGAGTTGTGATGGTATGTTGTGGCGAGGCAGTGCACGCGTGTGTGTACTGCAGCTACACCGTATTAATTTTATTGGTATTTCATTGATTTTGGTTCGTTGATCTTTTGTGTACATCATCACTATAGTGGCAAGGCAGTGCACGCAAGCGTGAACTGCAGCCACACGGTATTGAGTTTTTGGGCACAACATCACTATAGTGGCAAGACAGTGCATGCAAGCGTGAACTGCAGCCACACGGTTTGGCGTGTATGATATTCTATTTTGTTTCGACTTATGGATCTTTTTGCGTATTCCATATTCCGTAGTGGCGAGGCAGTGCACGCGTGCGTGAACTGCAGCCCTACTTGAATTAATATTTTAATCGATATTTCAATGGTTTGAACTGTTTTGTTTATTCAATTCAATATTCTGAATTGCATTCTGATTTGGTTTAATTACTGTTGTCTGCTCATTATTTCATTATTATTGCTTCTGTGCACTAATAACTGAGTTTGAATTAGACTGACCCGAGTATTATTTTCTTTTGAATCTAATACTCGGGTCAGACCGAGTATTTCAGGTTGTAGATATTCTGCTTTGGGTTGCTGCTAGAGCTATGAAGTTCTTTCATATCTTTTGGAGTAGTCGTCATTTGTAGTAGCCTGTATTATTGTATAGGAAGATATGTATTCATGTATATTATGTACGTTAATGTACTTGTATATGTAACTTCCTGAATCGACTGTTGTAGTTGTATCACATTGACCGTGTCAAATGTATTGTAACTGACATCAGTTATTATATATATGAGATTTTCTGTTTTATCTGTGTTCCGCATTTATATTTATCTGTGTTATTAGTTTATATTTTGTCCTAGACAATTATAGCCACTGTGTAGTAGCTTTGAGTTTGCACCGGCATGTTGGATTCTCTCCTGAAATTAAAAGCATGTTTTTACTATCTGACATATCGGTGCTCGCACAAAGCAATTACACAGATGGTCGCTCCTCAACAGCCTTATTCTCCGTGCTAGTTGACAGCACTACACCGTAGTGTTCTTGGCTAGCGTGGGTGTAGAGGTGGGGCGTCACACCTACCAAGTGTCGTATGTCACTAGATAAAATATACCATACGACAAATCCAACCTGCCCACGCCTGAACGAGCGAACCCAAACCATGTGGAACCTAAGTATCATCAACTCCCGCTGGCCAAAATGTCGATAAGCATAATCTAGATATTGGATTTGATGTACCCCCTTGGGTTAGCTAAACCCAGGATTGTGCGTTTTACTCTGTTTTTATCATATATCGATGGCGAAGTCAAGTCACATATAATGATACAAAGAACTGGGACCTACAAAGTAGTATCATATATCTTCTTTACCGAGAAGGGTAATACTCAAGTGAAATGCTTACCATCCGAACACATCTCCGACCCATTTTTAGTCACTTTCGAGCCACTCGAAGTAGATAACATAATTTCAATTTATTCTCGAACTGACTTATTGATTCCGAGAGCAACCTCAAACTCAAACAAATCTTAAACTCTTTGAGAAACATTAATCTGTTAAAACACTTTCAAATAATGCTATTATCATTTTTTCAAAAACCATGAAAAATAATTTTTCAAAAACATCGGGATTTAAATTCTCAAATTCTTAGTTTAAATCCCTTTTTCAAGTTTAATAATCATATTTTACATGCCATATTAATGTAAATTTATTTTCTTATATAAAATTATTTCATGAATATTTATTCCCAAAATATATTATCTTTCTTTAGACTATAATAAACAACTTTTATTAAAGTTAACTTTTAACCCAACATTATCATCAAAAATTTTATAGTCAAACTGTGAAACTTAATTCACAAGTTGTTTGTTTCAATGTTCCCACAATTATTATCTACCTAACCCATGCAGTGTAATGGTAAATTACTTATAAATCGGTTAAATACAAAATAATAATCAACAAATAATAATCAATGTTGATAAGCTGGCCAAGCATAGCTAATCAATCAACAAATGATAACAATGCTAGTAAACTGGTTGAGCTATATTAAGCTAATAATTCTACAAATGGTAAAAATGCCCATAAACTGGTCGAGCATGTCAAATCATTCTACAAAAGATAGTAATGCTCATAAATCGGTCGAACATGGCTAAACTAATTAATGAGGGGTAACGGATGAACGTCATTAATCCCTACATCAGCCAACTATAATATCACTTTATGCTTATATATTATGAATATATTCAAATAATATACTCTGTCATATATATAATATACTCAACTCATGCTAGGGCATTCCATTACCCTATATCTTAATGAGTTATACCCAACAGCCAAGGTTCTTGCTTAGCCTTCAACTCTGAGACCATGATGTAACGATTGCCTTTCAACCCCTGAATGTTGACACTAATACATTCATGATATTCATGTGTCAAGCACCCAAGTGCCAAGAAACAAAATGTTAGTGTAAAAAACAGAATAGGAAAGAGGAGAAAAAAATTAGAATCTCACAGCGGAATGATAACATATAATATCAAAAGATAATACACGGAGCTACTCTAATATACATAGTATTTTAGTGTTACTAATCAGAGTACTATCATAAGCCTGGACAGTTATAACAGCTTCCTTATAATTATTGATACATATACATATACATAGTATATAGTGGAAATAAGAATACTATGGTACGTAAACATCCAACTCATCTCTAAGAGCTCAATGAACATCAATGAAAACGTGTCTTTCTCAGACTACTCGAATGAGCACCTATGGAAATAAGGGAAAAATAAACCATGGGTAAGACATAAGTCTGGCGTGAGAAACTCAAGAAATATGTGATTGGCATATAACAATACTTTTGAGACTGCATGAAATGCCATAATGGTTATCCATTCTAAATAGCCACCATCTAATAATTTCATAAGGTGATATAATAGATAATGTCTACATTATGTAATATAAATAAGAAAAATAGCTTTGAAGCTTATATTGATCACTCCACAACACATTACAGTACATTCAAAATCATAGAGGCATGTTTGCATATGGATTTTCCACAAGACCTCCTTAGTCGTGACGATCCAGAATTTTGAACATTTCAAATTGAAATATTAAGTTAATTTTAAAATTTGAATGTTAGTTTAACTTGAATTTCAAATATCAAAATGAATTTGGCAATTAAAGTTGTTAAATTTAATTATTGAAATTGGGTAAAATATTGAATCTTGATTTTTAAGCTGTTAAAAATATTTTCAAGGCTTAGGAAATTTATATTGATAATACTGAAGATAATAGAAGCTTAAGAATTGAATTTGAAAATAATTTGTTCAGTTTTGGAATCATATAGTTTAAATCGATATTTAAAAATAGCCTTCCAAGGCACAGTCCCGCAATTCGACGAAATAGTTTCATTGGATCTGTAATACTGTATTATTGTCGGATTTCAATTTTCGTAGTGTTTGGAGTGATCGTTTGACCATACGATAAGTAAACGCACTGAAAATTATATCGAAATTTAATTTAATAACTGGGTTCAAAAAGCTATCTTCTCCATACGATCGAATTTGGAACCGGAACCTTTTCCATTGCACTCGGAATGGGCGTATAACATTATAAACGCCCAACGGCACGCCTCGATAGGAGTTCGAAATTTTGAGGTTTGAATTGGAGACGGTTTGAATTTGAATTTGAATTAAGATTGAATATTAATATTCAAATTCATAAGCAAAAATACACGTTTCTTCCCTCTTGCACCACTTGGCAAAATTAAAGACACGCATTCGTTAAAAAGAAAAATTGATTGAATATCTCGTTCAAAAGAAAAAAACCAAAAGAGAAAACAAAAACTATCTTTTGTTCAAAAAAATTTAATCACTGGCCGCGTTTCCTCCAAATTCGAAATTAAATAATAATGTCCATATTTCCTTTTGTTTTCAAAATTTCCAAATCGAATTCTGAAATCAATGGCCGAGCTCAAAAACAATAGCCATGTTCTAATCATTTCAAACACCAAATCAATTTTCCAAATTGATTTCCAAGTAAATAATCTTTTAAAATAAATTCCTTTATTTCTTCCAAACTATTTAAAAATTTTATTTTAAATAAATTCTCCAACTTTTAAACAATATTACATAAAATCCCTTTATTAAAATCTTTTCCCATACCCGGAATTTTGGGCAATAACAATTTGATAATCTTTATTAATAAGTATTTAGATTCGTTTAATAATCTTCTTTTATAAATATTTAATTGGTAAATTTTATCTTTTAAAGCTAATAAAATTGTTTTCTATTTATAGTGTATATATATATTATATATATTGTAAATAGGATGTAACATCCCAAAAATTTATCAATTAAAATTAATAATGTATTTTAAACTCTTGGAATTTAATTTGAAAATAAATTGAAAAATCTCAAACAAATAAAATAAGTGATAATCATATATGAATAAATTCCAATTTCTTTTGAGTTTAAATTAATAAAATAATGAATGTTTTAAAAAGTCATTTGAATTTAAATTTTTATGCATATATGTATATTGCATATATGAGTAGGATTGAATACATATTGAAATTGAATTTTAATTTTTCAAGATATGTGTGAATATATTAATGGACACAAATGGTTATATTTCAAGTTTGAATTGAAATTTTAATTGAAATTTAAAATAAATGTTTTTAAAAATAAGTGGCATTTAAAATCATTAAGATGTAATGTATATAATGTAAATATTGGTTAAAAACAATTCTTTTAACATTGTATATATATATACACATACAAATGAATAAAGGGGTACGTTTATTTATAAAGTGGATATGATATAATTTTTTTTATAAAAATTCTTTTGTTTTGTAAAATCACAAATGCTAAATATACACATGGGAGATGGAGTAAAGAAATTAACATAATTGAGATCTCATGATTATTGTTTACAAATGGCATTCCATATCATTGCAAGAATACAATAATAGAATTAAAAAACTATAGAAAACTTTTCAGCTTCCAATTTCAAATTATTTAGCCTCTAAATCTCTGAAAGTACAGTAACCAAAAGATTGAGCATCACAAATCTCAATATTCAAAGGCAACAGTAAAATTAGAAAAAGAAAGAAAAAACTGCCAACCTTTTTTCTTCAATTCAAAAGTTAAAATCTGAGAATCATCTTAAAGCATCAAGCTGTAGTGTATGTTTCCATCTCTCAAGTAGATTTTTAAACTTTATAGTTTAATGAAATTATGATTTTAAAATCAAGTTTTAACAACAAATTGAACTGCAGATTAATTAAGCAGTGTTTCAATTTTTGGGCTAAGGAAGCAGTGCAAGGTTTTCTGGAAATAATCTAAGGCAAGTGAAATCATTTCTTTTAAAGATTTGAATTTGAGTTTGCTAAACAGTGTTAAAGCAAAAATTTAAAACAATTATATTAATCAGTTGCAGGAGAAATCAAGTCTAAAGATTAAATCTATTTCTGTACTTCAAGTTGCAAAAAAAAAAGCTTTCTCCGTTATGTAGAAGAATTCAACTGTAAGTAAATTAAAATTGCTATTATTGATGAATTAAGTAAACGAATACAACAAAGAATAAGCAAGAATTTTTATTTATAACTTGCAGATCTGAACTCCAAAATTTAAAGTAGGAAAAGAAGAAAAATTTACAGGCTTTCATCCTTTTTTTGGAACTGTTAGGAGCTTTTCTGTCTTCAGGAAAAAGGTGAGTAAACCTTTGATCTTTTCAATCATTTGTTGTTGTGTGAATGCCTGGATGATGTAGGAAAGTTTAAACTTTGGTTTGCGCGCAAGAATTTGTGAATATATGGATGAATTTTTCCTGTGCATGTTGTTGTACAGGGTTGTAAATCCCTGTTTTAGCTTCAGGATACAAAAACCTGTTAAAACCCTAATTTCTTTGTTTCTAGCTTTGTTTAGATTAAAGTGTTAAAATGAAAAGTTTTCAGATTCACTTAAATTGAATTTTAAAAATAATTTATAAACCAAAATCAAGAATGCATGCCTGGGAATGTTATTTTCTTCCCTGTTTCCTTTAACTATCTGGTTTACAGTGTAAACCATGCCAAGCTCAAACCCCCCTCTTTCTCTGTTTTCTGTTGAATCTGAATGATAATGAATTAGAGTATTGTTTGGACATGAATTATGTTTCAGTAACTAATCAAAGTGAAGCAATATGTTTGTTCGTTCCTGAAAACTGTGAAAACACAGTCACATCTAACTCTCTGGTTTACAAAGAAAACCATGGCCAATTCAAACCCCCTCTCCTTCATTTCTTCTGAAAAATGGATTGAAAACAAGTTGAAGTATGGTTTTAACACTGCACTATATTTCAGTAACAAATTAAAGCAAAAATTTATAGTTTTTTCTGGAAACTATGAAGAACACAGTCAAAATCCAAATAGGCAAAAATTCGAACCTCACAGATTTTAATTTCAGTAATACTATGTGAATCCCCCTTAAAAATAATGATTTTAGAAAGAAAAATGCAAAATTTTCATTAAGTTTTCATCGAGATATTTGGGTTGATCAGGAAGTTGAACTTTTGCCAAATTCTAATGATCTAGACGTTCATGGGCCACGAGTTCGTCGTCACAGCTAGATTGAATGTTCGTCATCACTAGAAAAATACCAGTGGAATTTATAAAACCTTAAATTTTTAATTCGAGATCAAATTAGGATTTAAGAACCCATTTCGGTTCATGTTCGAAATGATGGTACTACGCCATCATAGGGTGATTGGACTTCGTGCCTCCGGTGCCAATCGCGACGTCGATGGAGCTTGGATCAAATTTTGGTGACCTCTGACGGTCAGAGGAGGTGGGGCGAGACCTTTTTCTGATGACGTTCTGCTAGGTTGTTTGGGTCGAGACGACTCGATTCTTGTTTTCAGAATTTATTCAAGTTCTGGGTGTTTGTGAGGTTTAGGGGGATGGTCGTCGACTCGATGGTGGCTGCAGCTTCGACCAACGGTGATGATCCTGACCGTGCACATGCATGTGGTGGTTGTGGTATCAGTTCTGATGGGTTGGGAAGAAGAAAGGAGTAACTCGAAGCACTACTTGGGGAATTGGGGAGAAGGCTTGAAGTCAAGCTCGTCTCATTTAAATGTTGTACCGGGTCGTTTTAAAACTTTAACAAATTTTAGAGGAATTTTTTTTATACGGGTTGAATTCGGTAAAAAATCGAAGCGGGGGTCATTTTTCTCGGGGGCGACTCGAGACGGCCTCGGGTTGGCTATGAATAAACAAATTCCGGTTTTAACGAAATTTTGAAAAACATAAGTTAAAAAAATTCTGAATGCATTCTTTATTAAATAAAGGAAGTTGTTAATGGAGGATGTCGTAAATGATATTGAAATGTTTTTTTTGAAATTAATGGAATTCAATGATATTTCAAATTCATATTTTTAAATTAAAATTGTTTTACATTTAACTCAATAAAAATTTAGAAGTAAATCAAATATTCAAGTGTTAACTTAAAAACCAAATTTATTTATAATGATGAAATAGTAATTAACAATTAATGTTTTGTAATGATTTTATAATTAATAATTAATTAATAAAAGAATAGTCAATTAATAAAAGTAATTAAACTTAATTAGCGAACAAATTAAGAATTAATAAATTATGATAATCAATTAAAGAATAAATAATTAATAAAGCCAATTAGGCTTTAATTAATTCTAAGCTAAGTATAATTAATCATTGATTTAAAGTAATTAATAAAGATAATTATAGGGTTAATTCACTTAAATCACATTCACCTTAATCGAAGATGATTGATTATCACCAAATATCCTGTACTAGATTGATATTTCTGTTGTGATACTGTGACTGCTTTGTGCTGAACTGCGATTTGTGATTTGTTTCTGTATGTATGTGAAAACCCCTTTTTGCCCATAAAACGACATTTAAACTTCGATGCGACAGGGAGTCGGATTCCAGTTAGTTATCCGAAGCCCACATCGGACCCTGAATGTGAATCCTTGTGATTGATACACCCATGTGTTTTAAAATTAAGCGTTTACTATTTGGATTAGCCGGGAGAGGACCTTTGTGTCATATAACCCATTCCGAATAGTGATTCAACAAAATGAATAGCATTTAAAGATGGTGATGAAGACCGGGTGTCTTTGAAAATGATAGGATAACCTATCGATTGTCTCTACACTGAGTTGCTCCAGTATAGAGATCTCCACTTGTGGTGGGGAGTCCGATCGGAATTGGGGATGCTCGAATTTGCAAGGGCTTCTTCCTTTATTGGACGAAGTGCCTTCGGTTCTGTTCGAACCCGGAACAGACTTGTATGGTTGTGTGTCTGACACTACACTTTGAGATATAAAGCCGATTTCTTTCAAATACATATCTCTTGGTGGCTCTTATCTTAACACCCTTCTCTGAGACATACGAGCTCAGAGGTTATGTAGTTAAAGGTTATCAGTGATATACTCCCAATTTGGTAGTGTGGCATGCTAAATGCTGCTGTGTATGGATGATCATTTGTTGATCATTTATGATCAAAGCATGGCTTTCGTGTAAAGCATAGCTTTGTGGACGAGACCTTATCGGACTTTACACCCCGAAAATGGTCGAAACAGGAAAGATGCGGCAATGTTATGAGGGTCGCGCCCTTTAGGGTATGTCATTTCCTTCTGGAAAAAGGTGGTATCATGGTATGGAGCCCAGATACTCCACCTATGTGATTGATGCAATCTCATTTACTGTGTGGTTGTTGCTTTTTGATGGAGGGCTCTCGAATAATGGTCGCAAACGACCGGGGAATGGCATAGTCGTGTAGTAGTTACCTAGTTACGGAGGTAACCCGACTTTGTGTTGGCAGAGAACTGGTTAAGTTCTCGCGATGTCCTGCCAGAGGCGTACCCATGTGGCATAGGGAGTTCCTTAGCCTGACAATTTGTTGGAAATCCAATTCGCAATACGAACCCAGTACGGTTTTAGTTATAGAACTTGCCATTTAACATGGCAGCTATAGTAGGCATAGTATCATGTAGGCATGTCATTGAATATCCGAAATATCCGAAATCCGTCCGCATCAGTATCCGAAAACATGAAAAATATCAGATATCCGAAAAGCGGATGCAGATATCCGATATCCGAAACATATTTCGAATTCGGATACGGATATGGCTGTATCCGTATCCGATAAATATCCGTCCGGTTTGAAATTAAATATTTATATATTAATATGTTATTTTATATCCATAAATTTAATACAAATACATTAATTTATTGTCGAATTTTGTGTGATTGGATTACCTATTGTTAATTTGATGTAATTTATGTATTACAAGGTTTTTTAATGTTTTCTAGTCAAAAAAATGAAATATGCATTATATTGATTATTTTTTGGATACATTTTGAGGTTCGGATACGGATATTTTCGGATATCCAAAAATATCCGTATTCACTAAGCCGGATACGGATATTTTCGGATATATGAAAATATTAGCGGATGCAGATACGGGTAATATTCAACGGGTATTTGTGGATATCGGATACGGATTTTCATTTTCGGATACGGATACGGATATAGCACTATCCGTATCCGACTGCATCCGTTTACAGGCCTACTTCCATGTTTATTCCTTTTATAAAACATGTAGATAACATTTGCCCTCCTCCTTGTATAAAAGAAGCATTTTACACTTTAGTGTAAACTCAAGGATATTCTAACTTTTTTCAGACTTTCTGCAAGACTTTCTCCTCAATCCAGTTTTTCTTGAAAAATATGAAGTGAATGATGATAATTTTCACTATTAACTTTGTATTGAATTTTAAGAAATCCCTTTCAGACTTAATAAGGATTAGTTTATCTTCTTCATAAATCTGTTTTTGTATTTTGATGTAAAGCCAAGTTTAATTGAGAAGACTAGATATTTGCTCACTAAAGGACTATAAATTCTCTTGAAATTTTTTTAATTATAATTTAGTTCGAATAGAGAACCAAAAATCCATCTGGCACTAATACCATTATCTTATTTGAATAAAAGTCTAAAAATCCATCTAACAATATCATACTTGAATAGAAGACTGGAGAACCATCTGATAATAATATCTCTTTTCCGAATAGAGTATCGGATATCAATTTGGTAATGATGTCACAATTTTCTTTATACAAGACCATAAATCCTTCTAGTAATAATATATCTTGAATAGAAGACCAAAAATCCAATCTGGTAATAATATATTTCCTAAATAGAAGACCAAAAAACCTTCTGGCAATAATATCTGAATAGAAGACCAAAAACTGATCTGATTTTAATATCTGAAAAAAAGACAAGAAACTCATCTAATAATAATATCTGAGTAGAAGACCAGAAACTCATTTGCTAATGATATATGAATAGAAAACCAAAAACTATTTGGTAATAATATCTAAATAGAAGACCAGAAACTTGTATTGTAATAATACCGAATAAATGACCAAAAACTCATCTGGTAATAATATCTGAATAGAGGACCAGAAACTCATCTGGTAATAAATTATTTTTTGACCTTCCTTTGTAGGTTACTTTTGACTTGATGTGAAATTGAATGTGTTTGATTGTTCTTCCTCCAAAAGATTGTTTTGACCCATCTTCAGGGTAGATTTGACCTTGCTCAATTGACTCGTTTTGCTCCTTACCGCTCTTTGGGTGGTGAGTTAAGCTTTAATTCTCTTTTCCCCTTATTACTCTTTGGGTGATGATTTAGGCTTTAATTCTCTTTGTCCCTTACTACTCTTCGGGTAGTGATTTAGGCTTGATCCCCTTATTATCTTACAGTAATAATTTAAGTTGGTCAGTTTGTTCAGTTAGCTATCTTAAGCAGAACCAAAGGCTTACCCATCCTCCCTCTAGAAGGTGCTCCATTCAGGCCTTATAGGTGAAGTTGAAGGTTGGTTCGATGCTTCGGCAAAACCATCTTAGGCAGGACCAAAGGTTTACTCCATCCTCCTTCTAGGAAGCACTCTGGCCAAGCCATGTAGGCAAGACCGAAGGCTTGTAGTGCTTTGGCAAGGCCATCTTAGGCAGGACCAAAGGCTTACTCTGACCTCCCTTTAGGAGATTCTTTGACCAAACCCTTCTGGCAAGATCAAAGGCTTTCATTCGCCCCTTACTACCATTTTAGGTAGTGATTTAGGCTTTTCCTTTTGGTTCTTTGCTTTCATTTGACTATTCATTCCGTAGATATGCTTGTCATTATTTTCTTTATAGATCCACTATTGGAAAGTAAGGCCTTAAAATTTCAGCATTCCAAGTTTTCGCTATTACATTGCCATTAAGTCGGCATAATCGGTAAGTTCCTGGTGGAATTACTTCATGAATAACAAGGGGACCTTCCCAATTTGGTCCAAGCGGTCCGTTTGATGGATTTTTGGTATTTTCTATTACTTTTCAGAGCACTAAATTTCCTTTTAGAAACGATCATCCTTCAAAATTTGGAGTTATAATACCTCGATATCCGTTGGAGTTATAATACATCGATATCCGCTGTTGATATTTGGTCGTTCGTATGGTCCCTTTAACCCTTAGCTCATTGATCAAATCTAAGGATTCTTTCCTCAATTCTTGATTGGAATCAAATGCATATGCAATATTTTGATGAGATGGAACCTCAACTTCGATTGGGATCATTACTTCACGTCCATATGTTAAAGAAAAAGGGTATGTCCCATTGTAGTCTAAGTAGAAGTTCTATATGCCCAGAGTGCTAGCAGTGGTTATTCTACCCAATTTCCTTTTATTTTGTCTAGTCATTTCCTAAGAATAGTTTTCATGATTTTATTGGCAACTTCAGTGACTCCATTAGCCTTTTGATGAGCTACAAGTAAAAAACTTTTGATTATTCCATTCTTATCGTAAAATATGGTGAATTTTTCACTTTCAAACCGAGTTCCATTATTGGATGTTATCCTAGATGATATTGCAAATCATGTGACTATGTTTTTAATTACAAACTTTAATACTTTTCCCAATGTTTTGTTTGACAATGGTTATGCCTCTATCCATTTGGTAAAATAATCAATGGCTATCACCGCGAACTTAGATTCACCTTTGGATATAGGTAATGACCCAACTAAATCAGTTCCCTATACATCAGAGGGACATGAGCTTGAAATTGAGGTTAATTCACTTGGGGGCGTATGTGGAACTATAGAAAATTTATAATATTTCTTGCACTTTTTTACATGATTCACTGCATCATTACATATTTGGGGTAAATAAAAACTTTGCTTCCTGACCTTTTTTGCTAATTTTATTACGTTAGAATGATCTCCATATAATCCCTCATGTGCTTCTCTTAACAGTCTTAACTCATTTTCTGGACTACCATACCTTAGGTAAGGGGTGAATATCCTTTTTTATAAAGGATTTCGTTTATCATAATAAAAGTTGAGGCCTAGCGCCTTATCTTTCTAGCTTCTCTCTTGTCCTTTAATAATTTTCCTTCCACAAAGTACTCAACAATGGGTGTAATTAAGTTGTTTCCATATTGACTATTAATTTCTATGTGAGTGGTTCCTTCTTAGTTTTCTTTATTATCATTTCTCGATTTATTTCCTTTATTTGCTTGTATAAGGGCTTGAGATCTAGTCAATACCATGACTTCACTTTTAGATTCATGGGCCATTTCCTCAACACTGGGATTTTATTGAAAACCTACAGGAACAATTCGAGTTTTCGATGCTCCTCGTGAGCTAGCTAGTTTTGTTAAAGAATTGGCTTGAGAATTTTTTTGCTCTAGGAACTACGTGTATAGAAAAGTCCTCAAATTAAGCTAACATCTTTATTATCTTCTTGACATAAAGGACTAGTTTGCATCTTTCATTTGATATGTCTGATTTAACCGACTAACCATTAAGTGAGAATCACTTAAAACTTCTATCTTTTGAATTTTTAACTAAAGAGCTAGGGTAAGTCCTGTACCATTTATTTTTATTCAACCACATTATTAATTGCGGTAAAACCTGACTTCATAGCATAATTCAATCGGTGTCCATCGAGGGTAATGATTACGTATCCTGCACCAACCTCTTGTTCATTTGATGCTCCATCAACAAATAATTGCCACTTATGCTTAAGATCTTTTACCTTTTCTAACTGTTCTTTGATGAATCATGTGCATTCATTTATGAAGTCGGGCAGAGCTTGCCCTTTAATTTCCACTCGAGGTTGGAACTCAATATCATATTGGCTAAGCTCTATTCCCCACTTTACTAATCTTTATAATGCCTCGGGTTTGCTGAAGATTTGTTTCAGTGGGAAGTTGGTCAAGACTTTGATCGGGTGTACTTCGAAATAGGCCCTTAGCTTTCGAGCAGTGAGCATTAAATAGTATGCTAACTTTTCTATAACTGGCTATCTGATTTCAGCATCCTTGATATTTTTCTAATATAGTATACTGGAAGTCGGGTTTGATTCTCTTTTCTTATAAAAATAGAGCTTACTGCATGCTCGAAAAAACTGCCATATAGAGGTAAAGATTTTCCCCTTCTGCCAGGCTAGATAAGATTTGAGGCTTTTCTAAATGATCTTTAATTCTTTAAAGGCCTTTAACAATCTTCTCCCCATTAAATTTTTTCTTCTTCTGGATCACATTAAAGAATGGTCTGCACTTATTGGTGGCTTTAGAGATGAATCTGTTCAAAACTTCCACTCTTCCATTCAATCTCCTACATTTTTACTTGTCTTTGGCTCTGCCATGTCCCTAATCGCCTTGATTTGGTCAAAGTTGGCCTCAATTCCTCTGGCATTAACAATATATCTTAGAAACTTCCTAGATTTTATCCTGAAGGAACACTTCTGCGGACTTAATTTCATCTTGTATTTTCTTATTATTTTAAATATTTCTTCAAGGTCTTTTAAGTGATTGGTTTCCTCTTGAGATTTGACTAGCATATCATCTACATATACTTCCATGTTTTGACCAATTTGTTCTTTAAACATTCTGTTCACCAATCTTTGATACGTGGCTCTTGCATTTTTTAATCTAACAGGCATAACTTTGTAGCAATATATTTCCCAATCTGTTATGAAACTTATGTGTTCTTCACCCGGCTTGAACATAGGAATTTGATTATACTCTGAATATGTGTCTATAAAAGACAACAGTTTATGTCCACTTGTTACATCAATTAATTGGTCTATTTAAGGAAATGGATAACAATCCTTGGGGCATGCAATATTCAAATCAGTATAGTCGATGCATGTTTTCCATTTTCCATTAGGCTTTTTGACTAACATGGGATTAGCCAACCATTTTGGGTAGAAAAATTCTCCGATGAATCCATTTTCAACTAGCCTTTTGACTTCCTCTTTCAATGCATTAGCTCAAACTTTATTGAACACTGTCTTTTCTTTGGTCGAATAGGAGTGATGTTTAGATCTATGTTTAGGGCATGACTCATGATCGCTGGATCTATCCTGACCATGTCCGAGTGCGTCCAAGTAAATACATCCTTGAAAGATTGAAGAAACTGAATAAGTTCCCCTTTAAGCTTGCCATCTAAATCCCTTCCGATCTTTACTATTTTTATTGGATCAAGTGATTCCTGGTTTACTTCTTGTAGGTCTTAAGTTGGCTTTATCCTTTCCTACTCACTTTTGCAATCTTATTCAGTGACAATTTGTTCACCATCTATTTTCCTCATATCTCAGGTGTGCCTTTTTCCTTTTTCTTTTCCTTTCGGGAAAGTTGAATCTTTTTAACATATTCTTAGCTTTCTCGGTTGCTCTCGTCTTCTCACTTCCTTGTGTGGTTGGCTTAGAGGACCACCATCCATGGGCTTTTTGATTTCTATTTTGATCGATTCATACTTTTCCAAATCATAACAAAATGATTATCACTTTTGCATTGATCGAGGGTAGAAAAATACAATTCTTGAGAGCTGAATTACTCTCCCCTTATCATCCCCATCCACTCTTAGTTAGAAATTTCACCATTAGATACTTTGATAACACGAACACATCCACCTCATCCAGGGCTGGTCACCTAAAGAAAGCATTGTAGTAGGAAAGCTGGTCCATTATGACGAACAAGGTTTCGAAAGTTCTCAAAAATATGATGGAATCCCTATTTGAACTAAAGCTTAATGAACTTCACTGTAGTCGAGCCTTTGTTATTGAACCCAAAGATGGGCTCGAAGCTTGGCTCTAACATTTCTTCTAGAATTCCCATATGATCGAAGGAATGCTTGAATATAACATTCACCGCGATTTTGGTATAAACTAGAATTTAGGCTACTATAGAAAGTCTGATCTATGCAGTTATCATTAGCGAGTTATTGTGCGGATGGCGAACCCCTCTTAACTCCTATAGAGTTATTGTCAAACTATACAACTGAAGCTGATGTTTGCATTTTTTGAGTGGCGGCTCTTCCTAAAAAGAAATACTCTACCTTTGGCCTCCCTTATGTACCTACTTCCGACCCCATTGTTGCTTCTAGCTAAATGTGGACCTTCATGGATAACATTTATTCGATTAATCGGTGGAATAAATTTTTACCAAGAATCATTTTCCATAAAATTCATGGCATTGTTCGACGACCTTTGATTACTTTCCTCAAGACGGGTAGGTTTTTGATTCTCTTTGACAAATTACTTTAAGAGTCCTGATCAAATCATATTTTGAATGATTTCGGTTAAAACACAAAATTCGTCAGTTTTGTGTCCGTTCGCTTTGTGATAGGTGTAATAATCTCCTCCTCCTCTTAGCCCGGGATTTTTCTGTAAGAAGTTAGGAAGTTTTCTCCATCTTTAGTTGTAGAAAAAATATAGGAGAATGGTTTGTTTAAGACCACATAGTTAGACCTTGGGATCTCTTTCCATCTTTCTCTCTTGCTCCCATCCCACCTTAGCTTCTTATTAGGGTGATCAAAGCTACATCTTCCTGCTTCCTTCTTTGGCTGAGACTTTTTCTTAACGTGATACATCTCATATATACAGATAAATTTGTCAACTTGGAAATGAAAATATTGAAGGTCGCTACACCCATGGATATAAAGTTCCTTCTAGAGGGAGGTTTGCTCAATCAATCTTGAAGCACTACCATTAATTTTTCTCTATCAGTCATGTTCACTACTTTCAAGGCCTCCATGTTGAATCTTTTTCAAGTATTCTCCAAGCAGCTCTCTCGATCTCTGCTTAACATTGGCCAACACACTAGAATCGATAGTAAGGTCCTTGCACACACAGAACTATGCTAAGAATTCATTAGAGAACCGCTTCCAAGAATAAATGGTTTTATCCTTGTAATGTCTATACCACTTATCAGCTGCTCCTTGAAAAGTGGTCGAAAAGAGGCTACAGTGTATGGCTCCAGAAGCATTGTGAACATCTACTTGGCTCTCGAAGGCCTAGAAGATGATCATTGGGATCGATGGTCCGTTATGCCTTAGCGATGGAATCTTGATGTGTGATGGAATTTCTATAGACATTATTCTTTCTGTGAAGGGGGCTTCACGAAAGTTGTTGTTGACTCTGGGATCTAGGGCCCTCTTTCCTTTGATATCAAGCATGTCCTTTGTCATTTTATTAGCTATATCTCTCAAGTAAGCTTCATCATTGTGCTAATCTCCTCTATATGCTCTGTACTCCTTATGTGAGATTGAACTTCTCGATCGTTCGTTAGACTTTTCTTCTAATTCTGTCTAGCGATCTGCTTTACCCTTGTTATCTGCTAGCGATTTTAGAGAGAATGCTGTAGCTCCAAATTTTTGGATTCCTCTTTTCTATGATATCATGACAATTTTTCCTTTATACTTACTTTTGATCATAGAAGTATCTAGATTTCTCTTTGGAGATTCAATCTTTACTCCTTCAGTGAGCCTTTGGAAGATTTTTATTAAAGTACCTTCTCTAATAGTTCTTACATTGCCTCCATTTGCTACGTCAAGTCTTTGATTTTAGCTTCACTGTTTTTGGTCTTGCTGGTACTGAAGGTAGACTAGGTTCTACATTTTCTAGACTAAAGCGCGGAGTGACGTTGTCTTCCAATACTGTTTGTTGTATTAACTCCTCATTCGGAACATTAATTCTTTTAGTTCTCCAAAATTTCCTAAAACAAAACTTCAAGTGATTAGGACCTGAAGGTTCAAGCTCTTCTTCTAGCGCCTAAATGTTAGCCTAAAAAATTGGTTTAACATCCATGATGCCATATTGAACCAATAAAAATTATTTAACACCCTTGATATTATCTAAAGTGGAGGTTATTTGATAAGTTCATCAAGTTAT
The DNA here is from genome assembly GCA_030765085.1 of Allium cepa. NCBI lineage: Eukaryota > Viridiplantae > Streptophyta > Magnoliopsida > Asparagales > Amaryllidaceae > Allium > Allium cepa. The sequence goes on along the minus strand of CM060943.1, from coordinate 861,463,336 downwards.
TATTAAACCAAATATTAGATTATCATCTAAGACTTAGCACAAGATGATGTTATTTTAAATGAATCCATGTTTCCAATGGGGACTTGGACGAATTATAAATTTGCCCAATAATGTACGTCATATGTTCAAAGGCAAATTGCATAAAGGTGCAATAGTCTATTTGAACATTAGTTAATCGACAAAATAAACAATATGAAAACCATAATTATTTGTTCATATGTAGATATGCAAGAAGGCTTTTATGCAAAATAACGTTAATACGGTCAAGGGCTTAAATGGCCTTGTTTAAGAATAGAGTCCAAAAGTCAAGTCCAAAAATTATCACATGCATATCCATGTTTAATAATAATCAAATTCACATGATCAAGGTTGTAACATTCCTGAATTTTGAACAAGATAATTTGACCAATTATTTAATTTTTGGAATTAAATTATTATTTAATTTTTGGAATTAAATTATGAAATTTTGGTAGTTAATTTTTTTTTTAGATTTAAAAATTGAATCAATTGGAAGATTTACATAATAAATAATAATATGCATTTTTAAATTGAATTTGGAATATAAAAAGCTTGAAATTTTATTGTGAATTTAATTATGAAAGTTTTAAAATAAGTGTTTGTTAAGAAGTTTAATATCTTAAGTTTATAAATATAAATGTATTGAAAATAAAAGTAGTATTTACTAACTTATGAATATTTGCTAATAATGTATAATCTAATTTCAAACTATTTTATTTTAATATTGTGTAAGTATAACTACATAACATATATGTGTAAAAAAAAAATTGATAAGCATGTTTTATAAATTTAAAATCAAATAAGGTTTAAAAACAAAATGTATAAAATTAAAATAAATATGAACTAAAATTGTAAATATTTAAAACTAAATTTATAAATCAAATTAAGTTAAGGGATTTAAACATATATTTGAAAATGTAAAAAAAATTTGTAAATGTATGAACTAAAGGGCCAAAACAAAATTTGTAAATAAATTTAAAAAAAAAAAAATAACTAAAAGGGTTTAAACACAAATTTATCCATTATGACAAATGTAAACCAAGTGGGATCATGTTATTACATGTGTTAACAAACAATACAAGTGGCAACAACAAAAATTTCTTTTCAAATTTTATTACAAATGATATGAAGAAAAAAAAATGTATACCATCAAGACTGAAAGCTCAGTTCGAAATGCAAAGAAAAGAGAGAAAAAAAATCAGTTGCTTCCTTCTCCTCATCTTCATTTTCTCAAACTGATTTCCTTTATTTAATAATCTGAAGAACTTTCAAGCTTGAGATTCAAACCCAGAAAAATGATGCCTGAGCTCATTTCAAAACTCTGGTACAAACAGCAACCAAAGCAAAGAATCAAAACAATTTCAACCTGGAAGCTAGGCATTGATTCAACAAAAAAAAAAATCTGAAAACAAGATATGTTCAAAGGAAGCAAACATGCAAGTTTAAAATGCAGATCTGAAAAGTAAACTAAAAAGGAAATCCGATCAAAACTTTGTCTTCAATCTTCAAGATCTGGAAACAAGCTGAAATCAAGTATGAAGAGCAGATTTAAACATAAGCTAAAATGCAAATCAGTAAGCATATGAATTCAAACAAGTAGATCAGCCAGCAACTCAACTTGATCAGTCCAAATCAAGATTTAAGCAAATTATTCTAGTTCAAGATGATCTCAAACAAAACAAATAGAAGATGGAGCAGGGCAGTTTCCTCTGGGATTAAATTAAGATAAGTTAATTTTTTTTTCCTTAAAAGTTTGAATTCATATTTTTAAATGAGTATTAAAGTATAAATTTAAAAAAACAGTTGAAATAAAAAAAAAATTTAAATGCAGAGATTACAACCTGGAACTTCAATGCAGATCAAAGAAAATTAAAGAAAATAATATGTACAGGCTTACTCTTCTCTGTGCAACTAATGACAGGTGAGCAAATTTTTCAAACTTTAATACCTTATTGACTGTGAGTAGCATATGGATGTTTAGGAATTAGTATGATGTGTGATTGCCTATTGATGCATGTTCTGTGTATACATATATGAATATGCATATTGTGCTTGTTGTGCCAGGTATCTGTATACCTGTTCTTAAACCCAGATTTTCTTTAAAATTCTTGATTCACTTGATTTGTTCTTAGTTTGAAAGTGATATGTGAACAAGAATTGTTTGTTTAACATAGATTTAGGCATATAAACTATAATTATGATTAATTAAACTCTGTGTCTCTGGAAAAAGAAGAAAAATACAGACATTGTTTCAAATAGCCAAAAATCAAACATCATTAAACTTTGAAACAGTATCACAAATTGAAAGCATGTAGGAAATTATGATTTTTAAAACAAATATTACAATTTTTAGTGTACTGTTGTATATGCATTGCTGAGTTGAACAAAATGTCAATTTTTTGGCCTATCGGGTGATCTAGTGAATTTGGAATGTTACGATTCTTCCTGGAGGTGTATGATTGATCGGTGGGTAGGGGAAAAATATCAGACTGATGATCAGAAGCTGGTGGTAGCGGTGGTTGACGTTGACAGGTTTCTAACCCTAGTTTTCAATATGGTCGAAGTTTGGATCAGCTCGTATTCTTGGTTGCATCGGATGTTATAGGGTTTTGGGAAGTGGTAGAGGGTTTGTAGACGAATCCATGGCCGGAGGCGCGATGTCTCAGGTGGTCGGAATTGAAGATGCTCGGCGTTGACAGGTTTTGAAAACCTGGGCAGTGTGATGTTCCAGGTTTGAGTTTAAACTTGAATTCGAATTTGAGTGGAATTTCGAGAGAATTGATGTCTGAAGGTGGTTATAGGGTGTCTGGTCGATGGGGGATGACCATGGATGATGGTCAGAGGTGGCCGGAGTTGATGGATGGTGCACAGTGGTGGTGTGCATGTCAGTGTTCATCTGTGTGTTATAGGATTTTTGCCTCGGGTTAATTGAAGTAGAAACTCGAAGTAGACCAGGTATTTTCTCGAAGCAACTAGGTAGATGACTCGAAGTCATGACAGGGTTGGCTCGGGTAGCAAATTCTTACAGGCTTATGATGAAACAGAGAACCTGTTGCAGTTTTAAACTAAAAATTTGAAACCAAGTTTAAATCATGAATTCAAATGAATTTGAATTCCATGTTTGAATAAATTTGCATAAATAAAATAAAGTGTTTAATAAAAATAAATAAATCTGGGCAGTATTTTATAAATTGATTTATAAATCTGAAAACAGGATTTTTAAATAGGATTTAAATTTTTAATCTGGAGGTGAAACCCTGAATCTAAAAGTATTTTAAACAGGTTTAGGTTTTTGAAATTTTAATTTGGTCTCAACTATTTTTAAGTGTAAAAGTATATGAGTTTTTGAATTTAAACAGAAAATTCAAAATTGTAAAATAGGAAATTTAAAATAAGTTAAAATTGAGATTTAAAAATCTGGAAATATGGGTTGAGTTTCAGTTTTTAAAGATAAATAAAGTTTTAAATTTAATTGTTTAACTTCTCTTTAAAAAAATATGGTTAAATGATATGAATTTTAAAATGAAGATTTGAAACGTAAGGAAAGCTTTTAAAATTTAAGTTTGAATCTGGGATGAAGATTCAAGTTGTATTTCAGATTTTATATTAAAAATAAACTTTTAAATTTAATTTAAGTAACCTGGAAGGTTAAGTGTGTTTTTTTTTTGAATTTAATTTGAATAGGGATTTAAATTCTTTCAAACCTATTTTATGAATGGATGTTTCTTTTAATAAATGAGATAAGAGGGTTTGAATTATTTTTAAAACTTTGTTTAAGCTAAATTTGAATTTTAAATTTAAATTGAAATTTAAAATGAATATTAAAGTATATTTGAAAACAAATTGTTTTAAATACTTTAATTAAGTAAGAAATATTTATCTTAAAGATAAATGAATTTAACAAATTGGATTTATTAAATTATTAAGTTGGATAATTAATTATTTAATTAATTAAAAATATGGATGATTAATTAAGTAATTAAAGAATTTATAAATTAATTAATTAAGGCCTGGATTAATTAATTTAGGATAATTTAAGCTGTAATTAAGGGTTATTGATTAGGTTTTAATTAATAACTAAAGATTAATTAATTTGAGGGATTAAGGATAAATTAAGATTTTAATTAACACTTAATTAATTTGATAATTAGGGATTAAGTAATTAGTAATTAAATATTAATTTATGGAATTAATTAAGGGTTGATTATTAATTAAGAGTTAATTAGTTATTGTAGTTAATTAAGAATAATTAATTGAGATGGGTTGTAATTAATTAATATTTATTAACTAAGATTAGTGACTAATCTGATTTAGATTAATCAGATAATTAATTGATATTGTTTATAGATGATTGGATTCTATTGAATGATTGAACTGTTTGATATCCCTAATTGTGATGCTTTGTTTGATTTGAGCTATGTTTACTGTGATTTATTTTCTGTGATATATGTACCCGTGATCTGTGAATGAAAGATAAGCGTTATGGTTTATACCGCTTATCAAATATAAGCGTTATAATTTATATCGCTTATCAAATATATTGCTGTATTTGAATCTGTGCTGATTGATGTTGTGGCACTATTGTGTAAAACCCCTGGACCACACTATACACACACAAATATGGATTGCACGTGGAAATCGGTTAAGTCACAGATTTTTGAAATGGTTTTAAAAGTTGGATTTTTTGAATTTAAACGGTTTTGAAAATGGAAGTATGTTAAAAAAATGAAAAGCTTTAGAAGGGAATTTCAATAAAGGGATTAAGTTTTGAAATTTAAAATAGTTTGATTTGAATTTAAATTCAAGATTTGAAACTAAATCCTATTGGTTTGGGAATTTGAATTTTATATTTGAAAGGCTTTAACTAGTGAAATTGAAATCGGGTTTTCCGAAATAAAACTGTTGTTTTCAAATGCTAATAGCTTTCTCATAAGAAATGAATTTCAAATTCATAAGAAATTTCAAGTTTGAGTTGAAATAAGTTTTCCAAGCTATGAATGAACCTTTGGAAATTATTTTGAAAGCTATGGAATAACTCTTTTATTAAAGGCTAATGAGTTAATTCAATTTGGAGTGGAATTGTTTTGAAAGGCTAGAAATAAATCTTTGTTAAAGATTGGTGATCTTTGTTATAAGATTAAAAAGGGGATCTTTAAGATAATCTTTTGTTTAAAGGATTTAAATGTGGAAATTGTTTAAACCATTAAAGGTTTTGAAATAAATCTTTTTATTTAAAAAGATTCGTAAAATGGTAATTTGTCTTAACCATTTGATGAAAGGTTTTTGAGTTTTAAGTTGTGACTTAACTGAGATCCCATATCCATATATTTTTAAAATATTGCGCTCACTATTCGGTTTAGCCGGGAGAGGACCTTGGTGTCATATAGCCCATTCCGAATATGTGATACGTCGTTATGGATAGCATTGAAGACCGGTGGTGAAGACCGGGTGTTTGCGAGAACGATAGGATGACCTATCGATTGACTCTGCACTGAGTTGCTCCGGTATAGAGTCCTCCCTTAGTGATGGGAAGTCCGATCGGGATTGTGAATACCCGGATTTGCAAGGGCTTCTTTGGAAGTGCCTTCGGTTCTGTTCGAACCCGGAACAGACTTATATGGTTGTATGTCCGACATTACACTTTGAGATATAAACCGATCTCTATCAAATACATTTCTGCTGGTGGCGGAGAATTTATTCTCTTAGCTTAACACCCTTCTCTGAGATGTACGAGCTCAGAGGTTATGTAGTTGATATTTATCAGTGATATATTCCCAATTTGGTAATGTGACATGCTGAGTGCTGCTGTGTGATGATCATTGGTTGATCGTTTGTGATATGATCATTTGTTTGATCATTTATCTTTGTGATCATTGCTTTGGTCATCTGTGGACCCAAAGCATGGCTTTGTTGCACAAAGCGTAGCTTTGTGGACGAGACTTCGTCAGGACCTCACTCCCCGGAAATGGTCGAAACAGGAAAGATGCGGCAAGGTTATGAGGGTCGCGCCCTTTAGGGTGTGTCATTCCCTTCTGGTAAAGGGTGGTATCATGGTATGGAGCCCAGATATTTGCTCATGTGGACACACTTCATTATTACTGTGTGGTGTTGTTGTTGGAGAGCTCTCGGATGAAGGTCCCAAAGGACCGGGGGATGGCATATTCGTGTAGTAGTTACCTAGTTACAGAGGTAACCCGGCCTTGTGTTGGCAGAGATCTAACCGTAACGTTAGTTTCTCGGGACGTCCCACCAGAGGCGATCCCATGTGGCAGTAGGAAGTTCCTTAGCCTGACCATTTGTTGGAAATCCAATCAAAACAATACGCGCCCTGTACGGTTTTAGTTGTATAACCTGCCATGGAATGTGGCGGTAACCTGCTATTGAACATGGTAGCTATAGTAGGCATACGACGAAATGTCGTATGCTGGCTAGGATTTATATTATACTTTCGAAAGGTTTTCCACTTTGCACTTATAGTAATAATATCAAATGGCTTTCGCGTATGAAGCATATTTGACTATCATAAGGAGAAATCTCCTCCAATTCTGCGTTTGCATTGTGTGTGTGGCGGGAGGCCTTATGGTAGTTTCATTTTCCAAAAAAACATTGCGGATTTCAAATTTAAATTCTTTTGTTTGTTTTAGAGACCAAATGTTTTTGTTTGCTCATACCAGTCCCATGACTGACCCGGAGTTTATTGTTCCTTTCCTAAACTCTGGGTGCCCACTATTTCCCACACGGGCAGTCTAGAGTTGGGGTTTTCAGATAGTAGATATAGATATCGATTCAGTAGCTTTCAGCTTTCACTTTGGCATTGGCTTGGACATTGGAGTCTCTAGATTCGGACCAGACTTGCTTATCTTGGTGAAACGAGATGGTGGTTCGAGCTTGTGATTTGGAGTTTGGCTTTGGAGCATTGGATTGGAGTTGCAGTTGCTGATTGAAGTTTTGTTTCCGCTGTTATATCATTTTGTTATTCCGCTGTAGCATTTTATCTTGTATCTCTGATATTGATTCATATTGTATCATTGTTGTATCAAATATTGTATATCAATGATATTCATTTCTTTCTTCCGCTGTGTTGTTTTACTTAATGGTGTTATAAGCTCCGGCGCGATTCGAATTTCAACGGTTGAATCTGCGGCATTTAAGTACAAGTGGAGTACGAATGTCGATTTTCAAACGCTGGAATTCTGGGTCGTGACAATTTGGTATCAGAGCTGAAGGTTGAAACTTTAGCTCAGGAGTATAACACATTAAGTAACCCATTAGAGATAGGGTGAAGTATACCCTAGAATGAGTATATCCTTAAGATATCCGTTCGAACGCCTCAGTAAATTCTCTTACTATCCACTGATAGTGAGTATGAGTGCGAGAAGAGGACGAGATAGGGGACAAGGGAATACGACTACAAATGGACGATATCCTGTAATAGCGGAAACAACTTTCTCTATCAATTTCCTTTGATTCGTCTTCTCAATTCTTTGATGATTCCTGGAAGCTCCAGGAAGAAGCTTTGATATCTTTGCATGGGACATAAACTCCAAACGGGTCAGAATTGTTTGTTTGGATGAATTGTTTGCTTTGGTTGCTATGGTTGATAGATATATTTTGGCTGTTTCAACTAAAAGTTTTGGAATTGTATCCATATATCAGTTGGGTCCAGATAAATTCTACGAGTGGTTAGTTATCATTCGAACTAACCAATACTTCTGTATATTCGTAGTTCTGGTAACCCGAGTATCTTGATTCGTTCTTGTATCTATTATTGATATTCTGATTTGGTAAGCCAAATGCAGAATAAATACCCAGTTTGATTTGCAAACTGTTTCTCTATCTTTGTGTATCCATCCTTTGTTGTCTTCCTACTTTCAAATTTCGAGGACGAAATTTTCTTAAGGAGGGAAGTCTGTAACATTCCTGAATTTTGAACAAGATAATTTGACCAATTATTTAATTTTTGGAATTAAATTATTATTTAATTTTTGGAATTAAATTATGAAATTTTGGTAGTTAATTTTTTTTTAGATTTAAAAATTGAATCAATTGGAAGATTTACATAATAAATAATAATATGCATTTTTAAATTGAATTTGGAATATAAAAAGCTTGAAATTTTATTGTGAATTTAATTATGAAAGTTTTAAAATAAGTGTTTGTTAAGAAGTTTAATATCTTAAGTTTATAAATATAAATGTATTGAAAATAAAAGTAGTATTTACTAACTTATGAATATTTGCTAATAATGTATAATCTAATTTCAAACTATTTTATTTTAATATTGTGTAAGTATAACTACATAACATATATGTGTAAAAAAAAAATTGATAAGCATGTTTTATAAATTTAAAATCAAATAAGGTTTAAAAACAAAATGTATAAAATTAAAATAAATATGAACTAAAATTGTAAATATTTAAAACTAAATTTATAAATCAAATTAAGTTAAGGGATTTAAACATATATTTGAAAATGTAAAAAAAATTTGTAAATGTATGAACTAAAGGGCCAAAACAAAATTTGTAAATAAATTTAAAAAAAAAAAAAATAACTAAAAGGGTTTAAACACAAATTTATCCATTATGACAAATGTAAACCAAGTGGGATCATGTTATTACATGTGTTAACAAACAATACAAGTGGCAACAACAAAAATTTCTTTTCAAATTTTATTACAAATGATATGAAGAAAAAAAAATGTATACCATCAAGACTGAAAGCTCAGTTCGAAATGCAAAGAAAAGAGAAAAAAAAAATCAGTTGCTTCCTTCTCCTCATCTTCATTTTCTCAAACTGATTTCCTTTATTTAATAATCTGAAGAACTTTCAAGCTTGAGATTCAAACCCAGAAAAATGATGCCTGAGCTCATTTCAAAACTCTGGTACAAACAGCAACCAAAGCAAAGAATCAAAACAATTTCAACCTGGAAGCTAGGCATTGATTCAACAAAAAAAAAAAAATCTGAAAACAAGATATGTTCAAAGGAAGCAAACATGCAAGTTTAAAATGCAGATCTGAAAAGTAAACTAAAAAGGAAATCCGATCAAAACTTTGTCTTCAATCTTCAAGATCTGGAAACAAGCTGAAATCAAGTATGAAGAGCAGATTTAAACATAAGCTAAAATGCAAATCAGTAAGCATATGAATTCAAACAAGTAGATCAGCCAGCAACTCAACTTGATCAGTCCAAATCAAGATTTAAGCAAATTATTCTAGTTCAAGATGATCTCAAACAAAACAAATAGAAGATGGAGCAGGGCAGTTTCCTCTGGGATTAAATTAAGATAAGTTAATTTTTTTTTCCTTAAAAGTTTGAATTCATATTTTTAAATGAGTATTAAAGTATAAATTTAAAAAAACAGTTGAAATAAAAAAAAAATTTAAATGCAGAGATTACAACCTGGAACTTCAATGCAGATCAAAGAAAATTAAAGAAAATAATATGTACAGGCTTACTCTTCTCTGTGCAACTAATGACAGGTGAGCAAATTTTTCAAACTTTAATACCTTATTGACTGTGAGTAGCATATGGATGTTTAGGAATTAGTATGATGTGTGATTGCCTATTGATGCATGTTCTGTGTATACATATATGAATATGCATATTGTGCTTGTTGTGCCAGGTATCTGTATACCTGTTCTTAAACCCAGATTTTCTTTAAAATTCTTGATTCACTTGATTTGTTCTTAGTTTGAAAGTGATATGTGAACAAGAATTGTTTGTTTAACATAGATTTAGGCATATAAACTATAATTATGATTAATTAAACTCTGTGTCTCTGGAAAAAGAAGAAAAATACAGACATTGTTTCAAATAGCCAAAAATCAAACATCATTAAACTTTGAAACAGTATCACAAATTGAAAGCATGTAGGAAATTATGATTTTTAAAACAAATATTACAATTTTTAGTGTACTGTTGTATATGCATTGCTGAGTTGAACAAAATGTCAATTTTTTGGCCTATCGGGTGATCTAGTGAATTTGGAATGTTACGATTCTTCCTGGAGGTGTATGATTGATCGGTGGGTAGGGGAAAAATATCAGACTGATGATCAGAAGCTGGTGGTAGCGGTGGTTGACGTTGACAGGTTTCTAACCCTAGTTTTCAATATGGTCGAAGTTTGGATCAGCTCGTATTCTTGGTTGCATCGGATGTTATAGGGTTTTGGGAAGTGGTAGAGGGTTTGTAGACGAATCCATGGCCGGAGGCGCGATGTCTCAGGTGGTCGGAATTGAAGATGCTCGGCGTTGACAGGTTTTGAAAACCTGGGCAGTGTGATGTTCCAGGTTTGAGTTTAAACTTGAATTCGAATTTGAGTGGAATTTCGAGAGAATTGATGTCTGAAGGTGGTTATAGGGTGTCTGGTCGATGGGGGATGACCATGGATGATGGTCAGAGGTGGCCGGAGTTGATGGATGGTGCACAGTGGTGGTGTGCATGTCAGTGTTCATCTGTGTGTTATAGGATTTTTGCCTCGGGTTAATTGAAGTAGAAACTCGAAGTAGACCAGGTATTTTCTCGAAGCAACTAGGTAGATGACTCGAAGTCATGACAGGGTTGGCTCGGGTAGCAAATTCTTACAGGCTTATGATGAAACAGAGAACCTGTTGCAGTTTTAAACTAAAAATTTGAAACCAAGTTTAAATCATGAATTCAAATGAATTTGAATTCCATGTTTGAATAAATTTGCATAAATAAAATAAAGTGTTTAATAAAAATAAATAAATCTGGGCAGTATTTTATAAATTGATTTATAAATCTGAAAACAGGATTTTTAAATAGGATTTAAATTTTTAATCTGGAGGTGAAACCCTGAATCTAAAAGTATTTTAAACAGGTTTAGGTTTTTGAAATTTTAATTTGGTCTCAACTATTTTTAAGTGTAAAAGTATATGAGTTTTTGAATTTAAACAGAAAATTCAAAATTGTAAAATAGGAAATTTAAAATAAGTTAAAATTGAGATTTAAAAATCTGGAAATATGGGTTGAGTTTCAGTTTTTAAAGATAAATAAAGTTTTAAATTTAATTGTTTAACTTCTCTTTAAAAAAATATGGTTAAATGATATGAATTTTAAAATGAAGATTTGAAACGTAAGGAAAGCTTTTAAAATTTAAGTTTGAATCTGGGATGAAGATTCAAGTTGTATTTCAGATTTTATATTAAAAATAAACTTTTAAATTTAATTTAAGTAACCTGGAAGGTTAAGTGTGTTTTTTTTTTGAATTTAATTTGAATAGGGATTTAAATTCTTTCAAACCTATTTTATGAATGGATGTTTCTTTTAATAAATGAGATAAGAGGGTTTGAATTATTTTTAAAACTTTGTTTAAGCTAAATTTGAATTTTAAATTTAAATTGAAATTTAAAATGAATATTAAAGTATATTTGAAAACAAATTGTTTTAAATACTTTAATTAAGTAAGAAATATTTATCTTAAAGATAAATGAATTTAACAAATTGGATTTATTAAATTATTAAGTTGGATAATTAATTATTTAATTAATTAAAAATATGGATGATTAATTAAGTAATTAAAGAATTTATAAATTAATTAATTAAGGCCTGGATTAATTAATTTAGGATAATTTAAGCTGTAATTAAGGGTTATTGATTAGGTTTTAATTAATAACTAAAGATTAATTAATTTGAGGGATTAAGGATAAATTAAGATTTTAATTAACACTTAATTAATTTGATAATTAGGGATTAAGTAATTAGTAATTAAATATTAATTTATGGAATTAATTAAGGGTTGATTATTAATTAAGAGTTAATTAGTTATTGTAGTTAATTAAGAATAATTAATTGAGATGGGTTGTAATTAATTAATATTTATTAACTAAGATTAGTGACTAATCTGATTTAGATTAATCAGATAATTAATTGATATTGTTTATAGATGATTGGATTCTATTGAATGATTGAACTGTTTGATATCCCTAATTGTGATGCTTTGTTTGATTTGAGCTATGTTTACTGTGATTTATTTTCTGTGATATATGTACCCGTGATCTGTGAATGAAAGATAAGCGTTATGGTTTATACCGCTTATCAAATATAAGCGTTATAATTTATATCGCTTATCAAATATATTGCTGTATTTGAATCTGTGCTGATTGATGTTGTGGCACTATTGTGTAAAACCCCTGGACCACACTATACACACACAAATATGGATTGCACGTGGAAATCGGTTAAGTCACAGATTTTTGAAATGGTTTTAAAAGTTGGATTTTTTGAATTTAAACGGTTTTGAAAATGGAAGTATGTTAAAAAAATGAAAAGCTTTAGAAGGGAATTTCAATAAAGGGATTAAGTTTTGAAATTTAAAATAGTTTGATTTGAATTTAAATTCAAGATTTGAAACTAAATCCTATTGGTTTGGGAATTTGAATTTTATATTTGAAAGGCTTTAACTAGTGAAATTGAAATCGGGTTTTCCGAAATAAAACTGTTGTTTTCAAATGCTAATAGCTTTCTCATAAGAAATGAATTTCAAATTCATAAGAAATTTCAAGTTTGAGTTGAAATAAGTTTTCCAAGCTATGAATGAACCTTTGGAAATTATTTTGAAAGCTATGGAATAACTCTTTTATTAAAGGCTAATGAGTTAATTCAATTTGGAGTGGAATTGTTTTGAAAGGCTAGAAATAAATCTTTGTTAAAGATTGGTGATCTTTGTTATAAGATTAAAAAGGGGATCTTTAAGATAATCTTTTGTTTAAAGGATTTAAATGTGGAAATTGTTTAAACCATTAAAGGTTTTGAAATAAATCTTTTTATTTAAAAAGATTCGTAAAATGGTAATTTGTCTTAACCATTTGATGAAAGGTTTTTGAGTTTTAAGTTGTGACTTAACTGAGATCCCATATCCATATATTTTTAAAATATTGCGCTCACTATTCGGTTTAGCCGGGAGAGGACCTTGGTGTCATATAGCCCATTCCGAATATGTGATACGTCGTTATGGATAGCATTGAAGACCGGTGGTGAAGACCGGGTGTTTGCGAGAACGATAGGATGACCTATCGATTGACTCTGCACTGAGTTGCTCCGGTATAGAGTCCTCCCTTAGTGATGGGAAGTCCGATCGGGATTGTGAATACCCGGATTTGCAAGGGCTTCTTTGGAAGTGCCTTCGGTTCTGTTCGAACCCGGAACAGACTTATATGGTTGTATGTCCGACATTACACTTTGAGATATTAACCGATCTCTATCAAATACATTTCTGCTGGTGGCGGAGAATTTATTCTCTTAGCTTAACACCCTTCTCTGAGATGTACGAGCTCAGAGGTTATGTAGTTGATATTTATCAGTGATATATTCCCAATTTGGTAATGTGACATGCTGAGTGCTGCTGTGTGATGATCATTGGTTGATCGTTTGTGATATGATCATTTGTTTGATCATTTATCTTTGTGATCATTGCTTTGGTCATCTGTGGACCCAAAGCATGGCTTTGTTGCGCAAAGCGTAGCTTTGTGGACGAGACTTCGTCAGGACCTCACTCCCCGGAAATGGTCGAAACAGGAAAGATGCGGCAAGGTTATGAGGGTCGCGCCCTTTAGGGTGTGTCATTCCCTTCTGGTAAAGGGTGGTATCATGGTATGGAGCCCAGATATTTGCTCATGTGGACACACTTCATTATTACTGTGTGGTGTTGTTGTTGGAGAGCTCTCGGATGAAGGTCCCAAAGGACCGGGGGATGGCATATTCGTGTAGTAGTTACCTAGTTACAGAGGTAACCCGGCCTTGTGTTGGCAGAGATCTAACCGTAACGTTAGTTTCTCGGGACGTCCCACCAGAGGCGATCCCATGTGGCAGTAGGAAGTTCCTTAGCCTGACCATTTGTTGGAAATCCAATCAAAACAATACGCGCCCTGTACGGTTTTAGTTGTATAACCTGCCATGGAATGTGGCGGTAACCTGCTATTGAACATGGTAGCTATAGTAGGCATACGACGAAATGTCGTATGCTGGCTAGGATTTATATTATACTTTCGAAAGGTTTTCCACTTTGCACTTATAGTAATAATATCAAATGGCTTTCGCGTATGAAGCATATTTGACTATCATAAGGAGAAATCTCCTCCAATTCTGCGTTTGCATTGTGTGTGTGGCGGGAGGCCTTATGGTAGTTTCATTTTCCAAAAAAACATTGCGGATTTCAAATTTAAATTCTTTTGTTTGTTTTAGAGACCAAATGTTTTTGTTTGCTCATACCAGTCCCATGACTGACCCGGAGTTTATTGTTCCTTTCCTAAACTCTGGGTGCCCACTATTTCCCACACGGGCAGTCTAGAGTTGGGGTTTTCAGATAGTAGATATAGATATCGATTCAGTAGCTT